>CM073733.1:104478343-114478343 GCA_037113605.1 Calophaca sinica
TTCCGTAAATTCAATTCCACGCAACTTAAGTAAATTGAATTATGGGAAGAGAAAATTTTTTAACTCACTTTAAATAGAATTCAATTCACGCAACTTTCACGTAAATTGAATTGTAGCGGAAGAGAAAATTTTTAAACTCGCTAAGTAAATTCAATTCACGTATTTAAAACATCAGTTTTTTATCATCAGAACTCACTCACATGAAAAGAATATTTTACAATGACATTATATATTTCATCCAAAACCATGTGACCCCCTGCACCACCCTTTGAACAAAGAAGCGACATTTGGTGCTTGCTATCTTGAAAACTTGTAGAATTGGATTAAATACTCAAATGCTTGAGGGTTACTAATAGTCATACTATACCAACTTTAAGAATAGTATTATGGAGAAGTCTTTGACAATTTCTAGTGAGGATTCTAATTGTTACTGTGAAGCACCAGCCCAGGGTTCACTCTTTATTGGGAAAAAGAGATTGCACTGGTAATCTTGATCAACAAAGAATAATTTCATTTGTAGTTAGAGTGTTTTTGTTGACATTTGAAGGAACTATTTTGTCATGTATAGTAGAGGCTGATATTTAGATTAATTAGACTTAGTTACTTCTTTAGAATTTTCCATTAGTTGATAAATGTGTTTCTGAAAAGTAAAAAAAAAAAACTGTTGTTTTTAAATACGTAAATTGAATTTACCTATGATCCAGCTTAAAATTTTTCTCTTCAGCTGAATTCAATTTACGTAAATTACGTGAATTGAATTTACTTAAGGAAGTTTAAAAATTTTGTATTCTTCCGCTTAAAGTAAATTGAATTCACGTGATAACTAGTTTTAATTTTTTTCCCTTCAGCCAACTTAATTTCACGTAACTTTCACATTGAATTCAATTCAATTTATTTGCATTTAAACATGCGCATGCCAGCAGACTAATTGGGTTTGGGGTAGGGGTATTTGGGTCTTTTTATCAATAAAAAGCTCGACAGGGGGTGTGACTAGTCTAATTGTGGGGTGTGCAGTTAGAAAAAGCCTGACTTTTTAAGTTCCGAGATTACCTGGTTTATGAATGAGCCCAGTTCAAAAGATTCTGTCATATAAAAATGAGCACAAATCTACGTTATCTATATACTATTCCGGATACAAATATAGTTTAAAATACTTAATTTTATACTGATTAAAGATATCAATTAAGCCCATTTGATTTTCTGGATGTAATAGAAAACTATCAAAGTAGTCCCTCACGGTCTGAGTCAAATATAAACAAAAGCTTGATCTATATTGGTCCAAATTTTGGACCAAATACATAAATTTTTTCGCTTATATTTCATGTAGATTTGCATTATATTTGAGACATGTGGGAGTATTTACTAAAGTATCATTTCCCTTTATTTAATTTTCTATGGGAAGATATTTCATGGTAACATTAAATAAAAGGGTATTTCTGGAAATGTATAACATTAAATAAGATGAAATTAGTTAAAGACTTGCTTATTTTGAACAACAAAAAATAACTACTTTTTAGTACTTATAATTGAGTGGAGGGAGAGTTTGTTGGTGCACTGACTTCAACAAGCTTGGCATGCACTGGATTCCCGTTTCCAAACATTTGGCCAACTTGTATTTATTGCTAAGTTATGGTGAGCTAGGGCTGGCTTTTTCTTCCTCTCCATGACCGGATTGGGTTGAGTTATTTATATACTCTATCTTAGGTCTGGAAAAAATAAAGTAAAAAAATTTATTTCTCAAGTTATGAATATTTTGTAGATGTCCATCTTCCTTATGCATTTTCTTATTTTACATAGGATGTTCTTATAACTCACTCATAAGTGAAAGAAGCTGTCACACTATCATTGTTGTTGCTTCTTTATTTTATATGTTAATCTTTGAGCTTTAATATGCTTGTAGAATTACATAGTGTTAAGTGCGCCCTATAAATAGGACTCATGTGACATTAGCAAATCTTGCACCTTGAAGAGCATAATAGAAAGACTCTACTTCTCTCTTCTCCATTTCTCCGTTATCTCTATTCTTCTATATGTTATATCTTGCTCTATTTTTCGGTTCATTTCATAATACGTTATCAAGACTGCAAACTTCTAACTTAGATTGAAATCTAAAGCTTTGAGGATATTATTATGGAGAAAGGAAATGATGATGCATAGTATGAGAATAAATCATATGAAAGTAATGACCCATTCGCGCTTTGGAGGTTGTAATGAAAGATTTTGTTTCTTCTCTTTGGGCGATTGTATCCTTTCTTTTATTGTCTTATTTTTCATGTTACTTATGAATACCTTTTCGTGTTTCATCCATATAAATTTTATGATCAATATTGTTTAACCAACACAATTATCATTTTATTCTTTTATTGAATATAAAGTTACTAATCTTGATAATTTCTTGAAGAAATTAGTATTCTAGCATCCTCGTATGGGATTGCAAAAATAATGATTTATATAAGAAGATGCTTAGCATGGTTAGTTCCCCAAAGAACTAAACCTTTGAATTGATTTGTTTTTGTTATAAGTGATAATTTCACGGAAGAAATTATTATTTAATAATCCTCAAGGAATAGTTAGACAAAACCAATGATTATTCTTGGTAAATAACTTATATGAAGATTTATGGTATAGTTCGCATGAAGAACAAAGCCTTTGAATTGTGATTAAAATTTAAAAATATCTATTTGATCTTAATATATTTTTTGAAACAAATGAAAGTTGAGAGAAAATCTTATGTCTCTCAAATATGCTCCTACAGTGGCAAAAATGGAGAAATATTTCTCAAGTAATATTTTCTTCAAATAAAATTTCTCCACTTGTAAATACTAGTGAAAGCGAAAATTATTAGGTATTATAGAATTTATGCAGTAGAATTGAATAACCTGCTTGTTATAGTGTGCATAACTATTGATTTGAAGAATCAAATGTTGAATAGAAATGATGACTATTCAAGTTAGCTTAACGCTTTAGCAGTGCACGTCAGAATAGACAATGTTTTGTTACTCGTGATAATTCCTGAAGAAATTATTATTTAACAATCCTAAGGAAAGGTAGTTTGGACAAAACCAATGATTATTCTTGGCTAATAACTTATTTGAAGAATTTTATGGCGTTATAGTTCATGCGAAGAACAAAGCCTTTGAATTGTGATTAAAATTCTAAAATATCTATTTGATCTTAATATATTTTGAAACAAATGAAGCAAAAAAAAGTGAGAGAAAATCTTATGTCTCTCAAATATGCTCTCAAGTGGCAAAAATGGAGAAATATTTCAAGTAATATTTTCTTCAAATAGAATTTCTCCACTTGTAAAATACTAGTGAAACAAAAATTATTGGTTTATAGAATTTATGTGTGAGGTAAATTGAATAAGCATATAGTTATTGCTGCATAGCTATTGATTTGATGAATCAAAGGGTTGAATAGAAAATGATGACTATTCAAGTTAGCAACGCAATAGTGCTTTAGGAAAATAGAAATGCACTATGGATGTTTCTATGATATTGAAGTTCTAGACAATGTTTTTTTATTAGAATGGCACATTATTAGTAAAAACAGTAAAAACCACTACAATCAACAATAATCGTCTTATAGTGCAAACTTTAAAAGGAATGAAATACTTCCAATATATTCACACATGATCGAAATTGAAGTGGTGCATGTGCGTTAAACAGAGAGAATAAAATACTTCAATGTCTTTTATGGTGATTTAAAATATAGATTGCTGACTAGGAGAAATAAAGACTTCAATGTCTTTAGCATGGGAAAATATTTCAAAGAAGAATTTCTAATAATTAAGTTTATGCATTATTGTGAGTTGAATTCAATAATGCGATATTGATGAAAAAGTACAAAGTTCATCCAATGGATTGAACTCCATTCCCTGGTTAGGCGAATGCTTTTATTATTATAATTTTCGAAATACGACAAAGGTTGTTGTTACATTTCCCTATCCAAACATTGGCTTCATGATGATATATAGTCATCCTAAGGGGAGTCAAAACATTCATGTATTGCATATGATGGATGACTATATTCATTAAACATTAAGAGTGATAAAATTTCATGAAGAATGAAATGGAGAAGAATTAGTGAGCATGGTTACTTCAAGAAGTTACACCTTTTTTGTGTTATTATTTCCTTTGTCTTCTTAATCCTCTTCTTCTCTTCTCTTTTATTCTATTTACAACATGCTCAAGTATTTCAATATAGCACTTGAAAAGAGTGAACAATTATTTTCAGCAAATGAAATGCTTATTGATAAAAGCGCATTTGAGTTTTGGAAAAAGTTGATACGAAGTTACAATAATCTTATTATTATGACCTATCTTTTGGTTTTGCTTTTGAATATGAGTTAGTATTCAAATTTTGCTTACTTAAAATTATTTATTTGATCGTAGACTTACAGATTATATGTATTTTTGTTTAAAATATTTTGAAGGGAAGTTTTATTATTTGACTAGATGAAAGAAAATTATTTATTGCTTTTGATTTATTTGATTGATTAAATAAAATTTGATTTATTTATTGATTGATTTATTGATTAAATTCCCAAACCAAAAAGTTTAAATTATGATAATAAGTTTGTTGTTTTGACATGACCACGGTTAGGTCATCATCCGGTCTATTAAGGATGCTTGAAATTTGGATGTGAAAAATAAAATTCATGCGAGAAATCCATTGAAGAACCAGGAGATTCTTGCGATTCAATAAACTCACATGTTACTACTTTGTTCACCAATAGAAGTTGGAAATTCGACCATCACTAACAAAATGGGAAGTGAATTCCTCTCACTTTTTGGAGAATGTATACACAAGGTGATATATGTGGACCATTTAGATATATTATGGTTATAATTGATGCATCAACCTCAAAATGGTCACATGATTGTTTATTGTCAACTCTGCAACCAAAGGCTTAAGTAGATTGCTTTACTGGTGATTTGACTAAGAACCTATTTTACATATTAATATCTAATTATGAAATGCTCATGAGTTCTCATCTCGAGTGTCTTTAATGAGTATTGTATGTATATTGGGAGTTGATATCTAACATTACAGCATATGTTTCTACATAAAATGGACAAAGATAGTTGCAACACCAATACTTATAGATATGAAAATTCTACAATTTCTACTTTGGGGACATACAATCTTGCATGTTGCAACATTGATCTCGCATCAAGCCAACAAATTATCGCAAATCCTCCCCTTTACAATTGGCTTTTGGTCAAGAACCTAGTATTTCCCATCTAAGAGAATTTGTGGATGTGCGATTAGTATGTTTGAATCGCTCCCACACAACGCACAAAGATGTAATGTCCTCCAAAAGGTTAGGAATATTTTTTTGGATATGAATCCCCATCTATACTAAAGTATATCTTGAGACCAACAATGGGGAAATTCTTTTATAGTTTTGATTTTGATTCTCATTTTGATGAGTCAGCTTTTCCCAATGATTAGGGAGAGAATAGGCAGCTGGAAAAATAGATTGGTTTGGGAATGCAATATTGTTAATCTCATCACTTGATCCTCGTACAAAACAATGTGAAACTAGAAGTTCAAAAGATAATTCATTTGCAATGCCTTAGCAAACCAATTTACCAAATGCCATTCATCTGAGATGAAAAAGGTTGATTAAATCATATATATCGCAGATTGCTAATGCTTCCAATCAAAATTGATATCCCTATTAGACAATCCGACATTGCAAGTGAGTCTCCAACCATGCATGAAAAGCGCAAGAGATCACAGCGGTTCCAAAGGTATATAAAAGAAATCCTCAAACAAGAAAAAGGAGCTAAAAAGCAAGATAGCTCCCAAGTGAGGATATGGAAACTCTAAAAGAGTTCTCAGTACATAATTGATTTTTAGTCCAAGAAGAGACTAATCGCAGACCAAATTTGTGAAAATGAAGAGATCTCAATAAATTATGTTATGAATGGAATACAATGGAACCAAAATGAAGTCAACATTGTGATATTTTTGCATATAATATAGCGCTAAATGTGATAAATGATAATGAGAATCAAGAACCAAAGTCTATTAAGGATTATAGACAAAACAATGTTGATTGGCCAAAATGGAAAGACGCTCTTTGAGCGGAATTAAATTTGCTTGGTAAGCTTGGTGGATTTGTAGACCTATAGTCCAGAACACCTGAAGATGTGAAGTCAGTTGGATACAATTGATTTTTTGTTCGAACGAAAATCAGGAATGGTGAAATTGTGAGATACAAAAGCATGACTTGTTGCTCAAAGGTTTTCTGGAAATAATTGACAATGATTTTAAAGAGATATATTTATCGATTGGTGGATGCAAGTATTTTCGATATTTAATTATATGTGATAGCACGTGAAGGGCCTCCAAATTACATCTAATGTATTTGAAGGTCGAACTCGAAAATGATCTCTACCGGGAAAATCCCTGAAGGAAAAGTTAAAGATATAAAGATATATCTTTAAATGAAATATTTTTGAAGAAGGACAAAGTTTTGTTTAGAGCACGTAGATGGAACAATTTGAATTTTTGTCTAACAAGTTATAAAGAACTAGTTTTTAAATGACTCGTAACAAATTATATCTATTGAGTACATGAGTTGTGTGTCAAGAGAAGATAACAAATATCTTGGTCCCGAAGGCCATAGCTTAGTGCTATAAAGTATGGCGCATATTGTTAAATGCTATATGGCTTGATACAATAATATTTTTGTGATACTTATTAGTAAGATTTAGTTCATCACCAACCAAAAGGCATTGAAACAAAGTTAATTATATATTTTTATATATTTTCACAACACAATTGATACAATTATTTCATTCATATGAATATATGTTCAACTAACTATATCATGCGGATGCAAGGTATTTTTACGATCCAGATGAAGTGGATCTCATACATGTTGTTATTTACATGTGATGATATCAATACATCATTATGATCACGATGAAATCTATAGTTATCACTTCTTTATATCATCCTCAAATAACAATTCAAAGAAGTCATGAAGATACATCGCTTATAACTGGCTTCAGTTGAAAGGAGGATATATCACAAGTGGCGAGCAAAGTATTATATTGCTTCAAATGCTCAGAGGAAGAAAATCAGAATCTTTGGAATTCATATTCAAGTGATGCTTCCTATGGGGGGACAAAAGCGTACTCTTTTCCTTCGTTATGGTTTTTGTCCCATTGGTTTTCTGGTAGGTTTTAACGAAGCAGTTCCTTATGTAAAAGATATTGTACTCTTTTTCCTTCACTAGGATTTTTTCCCACTGGGTTTTTTCCTAATATGATTTTAATGAGACATATCCTCAATGGACATCAAAGGGGGAGTGTTATGAATATTTTGTGGATGATGTCTATCTTCCTATGCATTTTCTTATTTCATAGGATGCTCTTATAACTTCTATGAGTAAAAGGCTTTCACTCATTGTTATTGCTCTTTACTTCATATGTTAATGCTAGGCCTTAATATGCTTGTAAGTTAGATAGATTTGTGTCCTATAGATAGGACTCATGTGACATTATAAATCTTGCACCTTGAAAAGCATAATAGAAAGACTCTCTTCTTCTCTCTTCTCCATTTTTCCCTTATCTTTATTCTTCTATGTGTTATATCTTGCTCTATTTTCAGTTCATTTCATAATGATTTCACACTTATTAAAAAAAATTGATTATTCTCATTTAATATTCTTAAAGATTATCAAAAAAATAATTTTATTTCAAAAAGTCCCCTTGCTTTAAAGTAAAATGTTTTATTGAAAAAGATAATCTCAATAAATTTAAGGGTATTTTTTGGGATCCAACATCATTAAATAGAGTAAAAGTAGTTAACATTTGTCTATAATTTAGACCATGAATAATATATATTTTTTTGCTTATATTGAGGAGAGAAGGAATTATGCTATTATTGTTGAATAATTTTGGATGTACTATCTCTATTACCTAATATAAACAAAAAACAAGCAAAACTTTTATTGCCTAATATAAGCAAAAATTAATTATATCATCCTATTTAATGTTTAGTTTCCATTATTGCCCTTAATTAATGTCATCCTATTTAATGCTTAGTTCCCACACATTTCCAACTTCAACAAGTAATCATTATTAATGGTAGTTTAGGGAATATACTTTTTATGATATTGAGAAAATTAATTACAGTTAACTAACTTTCTTAATAAACGTGAGTTTCAGATTTTTTGCTTATATTGTACTAGGTAGCAGGAGGGAGGACTATCTACGGTCCTAATATAAGAAAAAATTAGAAAAATCACAAAGATTAAGAAAACCTATTTAATGTTATAAAATTGAGCTCTCATTTCAAGTATACCCCTAATAATTTGTGCATAGGAAAAATGTGTACTTCTAGTAAATATACATATCTCATTAAAATAGAGATATAAAATGTATTTTAGCAATTAATACATTTTGAAATAAGTCAATTTTTTTTTTATAATTAGGAAAAAAAATACTCGAAAATTTCTCTTATAATAAGGACCACATGTAATTTAGGTGTATATATATATATAGTTTAATATATATTTTTTAATATTAGTGTAGGTCGGAACAAAATGCCTGGATGCAACTTCACATGATGGGAAGGGATTTTTTTTGGTGAGCTCAAGGGGTTAAACCCCAAGAAGTCAAGAACAAAATGAAATACTAGAAATCCCAAGGGAACATAGTCCCAGCACATTAGCCTATAACCGCCGAAGAAAGGAAGCTAGGCATACAATCAAAACATCTACTACAAGAATCAAGATAAAGGCCAAACTTCGCGAGACCGCCCGCCACTTGGTTCGTCTCTCTCAACACATGATCAATGAATAAACTCCCAACTTGACTCATAAGTCTAAGAATATCACTGACCAAATTGAAGAGCGGATGCAATAAATCTATGCTTGCAAAACCAATCGCCGATGAATGCTAGGCCAACTTCGTAAGTGTCAGGGGACCAACTAGTTGTGGAAATTGTAGGCAAACGTTCGTGAGAACCCGACAGTACTTTCAATGAATTTGACTCTGTTGCAATCTAGATACTACTCCCTCTATCCCAATATATATGTCATATTTACAAAAAAAATTATTCAAAAATATGTTATTTTTATTTTTAATGTAATATTAAATGCTTTCTACCAATTGTATCATCAAATACTTCAATTTACATTTATAATGATAATTAATACACCAATAGTTAATAAGGTTAATTTGTTAAATTATTACTCTCTTTCTTTTATTTTTTCCTTAAACTGTATAATTTAGCTTGATTATGCCGTATATATCGGGAAAGAGAGAGTAAACTTTATATCTGGACATTAATAGTTCAGAGTAATAATTTGATTATGACTCATTGGGTGTTGTAGTTCTGATTCTTTTAGCCTTAAAATTAATAATTCTAAAAAATGTTAATAGCGTTAAAATTTAAAGGTTTAATTATAAATTATAAATTTTTAAATTAAAAGGACCTAATTAAAAAAAATTAGATTATAAGAACTTAAGTAAAACTTAATAAACATTTTAAAATTAATTAAATGTTGCCATTAATATTTCTACAATACTACCACTAAGATTTTGCCGCATATTTTCATGACAAATTTTGACAACACTACTAAGATTTGGCCGCATATATTAAATGCAAGAATTATGGATTTTTTAAAAAATATCCTAAAAATACTTGTTAGCATTTTGCGTATATTTTTAATATGCAAAACATGATTAATATAAGATCTTATGTCAAACATCATAATCAGCTACAAGTGGCCGCCGTTGAACGAGCAATTACTAATTAATTTATTAAACACCTTTATTACTTCAAAACAACATCCAAGCCAACGAATAGTGTCCAGGTAATACCAAAATAATAATAAAAAAAAAATAGGAAACCAAAGTATGAAGAAATCAGTGGTCAGTCAATTGTTTGGGAGAACCATCCAATGTTGATCTAAAAGCCCAAATCCATCAAACAAAACCCGATAAAGCATGCTTTGGTTTAAGGATGGATCACCTTGACATGTGGATCTACATGGATGCGTTCTTGAGAAATCGATTCTAAACTTTGATGATGATCGGCGTTGTTTCTCGGAAGCAAAGTTCACATCTCATTGCCTTCATGATTAAGGCGGTGGCGCGATTGGTGTCGGTTCAACAAAAAAATAAAGAAAAATGAATATAAGTTGAGTTTTGTGGCTCTCGTATTCTCCTTTCTCTTGTCAAAACAATATCGATCAGGCCACTGTCTCCGTCGTGAGAATATGAAGAATCGTGAGCTTTTACTTTTATAAAACGGCGTTGGTCACGGTTTTCAAACTATTTTTCAAGTACTAGTCCATGTAAACCATATGTCAAGATAATACACCCTAAAATTTGCGAGCACAACCATAGTTAAAAAATGAGAACCTTGTGTGCTTTGAAGAATTAATTAAGATAAATGTTAGTTCGTACGTATCTTTCATAGCCATCGTGAGTTTTGGGTTGAACATTTCTTGGCTTAGCGTGAAGAGCAGGACTCTGATCCATAACGTCATCATCCATCTCCAACCTTTTTATATACTCAATAAATTACTTATTCTCCTCTCACATTCAATTCAATCCAAACACACACACACACACACCAAAACCCAAAATCCTTTCACCCTTTTGATAAAAATGGAGGGTCTTATTCCTTTTGTTTACAAGGCTATAACGCAATACAAGAATGGGAAAGAAGGTACTATTGGATCATGGATTTGTGACTCACCTTCTTACTCATACGTGAGACTTCCTGGTGACTCTGGTCGGTTTCAAACCCCTGTTTCATTCTCTGCTTCTTCACCATCTTCCAACCCTGCTACCCAGATCATTGTTTCTTCTGGTGTTCAATCTCCACATCAGTGTCTCACACATCGTCGAATTGCAGCATGAACATGAATATATATATAAACTCTGTGGAATATATCATTTGGTAGGTGCCTGAAGAAAGCTGAAGGTGCATACCAATTAGTTTCTGTTAAATGGAAAGTTTTTATTGCCATGTAGAGGTACTTAATTCAAGTGTGGAAAACTGGTTAGTGTGTAAATTGTAAATATGTGTTGCTGATGCTTAAGGATAATTGTTTGTGCTTTATGGCCAAAGGGTCACTTGAACTATGAGTTGTTTCTTGGCCTAAGGGGTCATGGAGAAAATGGGTTTGTAGAATAAAGCAATTAATCCGCAATTGTTAATTGTTTATTTTATGTTCTTAATTCTGATTACTATTCTTCTTTCTTCTGATGCTTTGTTGATACACAAAAGTTTGGTTCTATGAAATTATTGTCGGAGGTTGCGATAAACTAATTTTCTGTTCTTAACGAAAAAGATAGGTAGTTAATAAAAGCATTAAACTAGAACCATGGGCTCTTTACGGTACACAAAGTATGTCCCGGTACATAGATGGCCAGAAATCGGAGGTGGTGGGACGAGGCGGCAAAGCACTCCAGGTAGTCGGTCTCGAGGTAGAGCACCCGACTGTGATGCCGACTGGGGCATCAGTCAACCGGAGCATGATAGTCGAAGTGAATTTCACAAAAGCATGGAAGGGATTATTCGAAATAAGGGAGGGGTACTGGAGCACGACGGTGGCAGGGACATTCTGCCATGTGCGTACCAATACACCATTTTTTTGGTTGTGCACGTACCTTAAGTAAATCCACGTGCTAATCAGTAAAATTATTGGTTTAGGGCCTATTCGAAGAGCAATGAGTTGGTCAAATCTTTGGTTCATTATCATCCAACAAGATATTCGTTAAAATTGCTTTTTGACTAATAATATTAACGTATGGTGGGCGGTGGCTTCCAAAGGGGAAATGTCTCCCCCTAATGCGAAAGAAATTTTGTGTAAACAACCTAATCCAAACGTCCCAAATTAAAAAAAAATTCATAATCCATTCTTTTTTTTTCTTTCATAGGGTAGAAACCATGTACTAAAAAAAGAGGTTATCCAGTCACCTCATCGACACGCTTGTTTTGACCTTTAGGGTGCATTTGGATGAGGTAATTCAAAATTCTAGGAAATTTAAAATTCTAAGGTATTAAATTGCTTCAATTGAATTCTCATCATTTATATAATTTCTTGTTTGGATAAAGTAATTATATTTTCATTCTTAAAATTATTTGTTTGACTATAGTAATTAAATAAAAGAAATGTATAAATTTCATATTTTTATAAATATCTTTCAAAATTATTTTCCCAATTTTTATGGAATTTTGTTTCCAAAAATTTGGCCGAGAAATATTATTTTTGTTGAAAAAATATATTTTTTTTGAAAATATATCTTGGGAAAAAATATTTTCCCAAAAAAAATTTATGAAAAAAATGTATCTCGAAAAAAAATTTGTTCCAAAAAAAACTTTTGAAAAAATATATTTTTGACAAAATTAATATTCCGAAAATAAAATTTTATTTCAAAAAATTATTTCAAATAAAATATATTTCTTACTTTTTTAAAAAAAGAAAGTTGTTTTTAAAAATTCGGAAAACAATATTTTTTGGAAAAAATAAATTTTTGAAAAAACATTTTTAGAAAAAAGTTAAAAAATAAATTTTGGAAAAAAAATATTTTTGAAATTTAAAAAAAAAAATATAATTTCAGGAAAAAAAATTTCAAAAAAAGTATTTTTTTTAAAAAATTGGGAAAAAGTATTTTCAAAATAAAAATAAAAGAGGAAGTAAGGAAAGAATTTCAAATTCTTAACTTTTAGGTGGTATTTCAAATTCCCTAAATTTAGCTTTAATGAAATACCTCCTAAAATCCCTTTAGTTTGAAAATTTTCTATATTTATTATCCAAACATGTTAATTTGACTTGAGGCATTTGAATTACCCTCAAAAATTACATTACCTCATTAAAATCCCTCGTCCAAACACACCCTTAGCCTCTTTATAGATTTATACATAGCTATGTCAAATCATTAACACACAAGAAATCTAGAACTCTTACCCGGGGAAAGCCAGACTCATTTCACCTCAAAATGGCACCCAGTCCATGCAAAAGCATCTAGTGATGCATAATTGGAAATTGGATCCATCACTTGGAGATACTCACTGATCTTTATCAGTAAAGCAGGTTCCGTCTAGCGTGTACCACTTGTTTAGTGGTGTATGGATACACTAGGGGTAAATAAGTAAACCTAGTTTTTATTTCTCTCCACCCGTTTCCTCCAAGTTCTCACTTGCCCCCACCTTTTTCCCTGGGACTTCGGGCATCAACTGACACAGCTACAGGCTTTTTTACTCTAAAAGGGTAGTTTGACTCAAAAATTACGCTTTTGGGATAATTTTTAAATTAATTATGGATTTAGAGTAAGCCGTGGTTGTTGTCCACGATTTCTCCTATTTTTTTAATCTTATTGCTAAGTCGTGTTTGCAATTCACGACACATTTTTTTTTTAATGGCTAAGTCGATGGTCTAAACCATGACACCCAATATTTGTTTTTATTTTATGTTGTGGGTAAGCCGTGATTTGGAATTACGGCCCTTTTATCTTTGCTTTTTGTTAAAACGAATTTATTTTAAGAAAAAATGTATTTGTATTTAAAAAATTCTAATTTTAATAAAAAAACATAATTTTATCCCAAAATCTTAATTTCATGCAAAAACAACCTAATTTTAACAAAAAGCATAATTTTATCCTAAAATATATAATTTTAAGAAAGATCCTAATTTTATTACTTTTTCATAAGTAAAATGCGGAGGTAACTGGTGCGGGTGCGAGGATTCAGGCACCCAAAGAGGACAGATATGGGTATTAAAATTGCTATACCAGCAGTGCGGGCTCAGGTATGGGGAATTTTTTCAAACGCGGATATGGGGACGGGTACTATAGTACCCTATCCAGAGGGTAACTATTGTCATCCCTATGTGCAGGTCAAAGCCATGTGTTTTGCTCAGAAGGTCGTTTTCATATGAAAAAAATATACTCAACTTGTAAAAAATGAACATTGTTAACAAAACTTTGATTCTCGTGATTTTAGCCAAATTTCGTTTTAGGAGTCAAATCTTATTTTTTTCCTCAAAGTTAAAGGTTTTGTTAAAATTAGGATTTGAAATTTAAAATTATGATTTTTTGGGATAAAATTAGGGTTTTTTTGGATAAAATTAATATTTTGGGATAAAATAATTTTTTTATTAAAATTAAGATTTGTTAATATAAATATACGTTTTTGATTATTTAAAATATGATTTTCAAGAAAAAATAAAAAAAGGGATATCATGATTACAAATCACGATTTATCCCAATTTCAAAAAAAAAAAAAATTAAAATAATGGGTGTCGTGGTTTAGAACCTCAACTTACCCAATTTTAAAAAAAAAATAATAAAAAATAGGCGTCATGAATTGGAAACACGACTTAACATTAAAAAAAAAAAGGGGAACGTTGACATTTTCGAGACAAAAAGTGAAAAGTGGGTATCACTGATTCATTGTCACGTAAATAGCAGAAAAACAAAAAAGTAAGAGGGTAAAGGTTTCATTATTTCTAATTTTGTCCTTTTAACTACAATCGTCTATCTACAAAAATTTTGATCCAATAGCCATAAACCCCAAGTGTACCGATGAATCGGAAACAAAGTAGTGTACCCTAGACGCCACCTAATAAAGCAACATCCTCCTCTTGATATTTACACACATATATTGTTTTTTGGGTAAATTTCCTTTTCTTTTTGGGTAAAAATTGTACAAACATATTATCACATACCGCCTTTTTATTTTCCTTTTTATTTTTGTCCAACTTATGTATCATCTTACTTGGGGGGAGAAGATCATGGGATTTGGGTGGCTGCCGTTGAGCCTGTGCTAGAAGCTTGTGTTGGACCTCTTGCATAGCCTTATTCTTGGGCTATGTTATTAACCCTGTCCCATTTCATTTTCCCACCTCCCACTTAAGTGTAAAAAAACACATATATCCCTACTCCCTAAAATCCCCAAATTTCTTCACCTTTCCTTCCCACCACCCCTTCTCCTCCCCACCACTTCCCATCCCTCTCCTCCCATTATTCCCCACCCCACCACCCCCAACCTCCTTCCCACCATGATTCAGGCTCATGACAACCTATCCCTCAAAAGGAGTTGTACAAATTTGTTGTATATATATTTTTAATAAATAAATAAGTTTCTGAAAGTTATTTCTATTTCCGTTTTATTTAGAATAATAATAAGTAAATAGAGTTTTATGGGGTCTATTTTGAATAATGCAAAAAAAAATGATAAAAATATCCTTTTAATAAAAAATGAGAACTGGTAGAGTCATGGTCAGGTCGTATTTCTTTTATTAAAAATTGATTTGCCAGAATTTGCTAGTAATCAATGATTAATAATTAGGAACATTATAAAAATAAATAAATTTTTGTAAGGGAATCAATTCTTTTTAAGGAAAACATTTTCTTCTCAAACAATTAAGAGTACCATTTTAAATGGGCGTCGTAGGGGTGCTAATACCTTTCCTATGCGTAATCATCTCTCGAACCCTCAAATTTGGTTCAAAGGCCACTTTTCTTCTATTTTTTTCAAAAAAGGGTTTTTCCTATTGTTTTCCTTAATAAACATAGGTGGCGGCTCCATTGAATTTTTGTCATCCATTCATGAAAAAACAAGGATGCAAAAAGGAGTTGTACAACAAAAATATATACAATAAATTTGTACAACAAAAGGAGTTGCGGTATTTTGGAAATATTGGGGATAGGGGTGCTATTGGCAAAAATGGGGGTGCGGATGTCTCTCCCTTTTCTTTAATATCTGTGGGCTCAGTTCAGGCACCCCATTTTATCATTTCTATACCCCACTCCTCCCTCTTCCTTTCCCCTCCCCTCCGACCCTTAACCCTCCCCACCGACCACCGTCCCCACTCCCCTCACATCCCCTACACGCCACCCCACCCCACGACTCCCTCCTTGCGCACCACCGCTACCAACCACTCCCTCCCCAACCCCTATATATTTTTTCAAAGTTTTTGTCTATGGAAACTATGTTTCCGTAGGCTAATTTTGGAGTTGTTTGAAAAATGAGTTTCGATTAGGAATTTTTTTTTTTTTGCCATCTTGGATGGCGCAATGGGGAGTAATTGGGATGGAGCGAGCGGCGACAACGTGGTTGCAAAGGTGAGGGCCGCGACTTCCCTCACTGGTTTTAATGCAGAGCCATTTGGTTGGATTTTACGTAGAGCAGTTAGGAGTTTAGTGACTTATAGTGGTAGAGCTTGCATCCATAGGCGGCCCCACGTGAAAGTGAGAATGTGCACTTGCACACCCTGAAATTTAAAAAATTTCGCATATCCCCCGATATAATTTTTATTTTAAGCTCTTTCAATTTAAAATTTTGCATTCAAACCTAACAATCTTGTTAATGGAAAAATATTTGAAGGAGATTACCCTCAAATGAGCAACAATTTTGTGTATTAAATTCACAACAACAACACATTGAAATTAATGAGGTATGATTACCATCAAATTAATTTATGATTTTAACATTTATAATGAGGTACTCCCTTCGATCTCGTATATAAGCAAAAAAAAAAAAAACTACCTCACACTTCATTTTTTTTACTAGACCTCACTCCTTGAGAAAAATAGTTATTCTCATTTAATAGTCTTAAAGTAATCAAAAAATTATTGTATTCCCTAAATTGCCCTTAATGATATCAATTGAAAAAGTCAATCTAAATTTAACTCAAGAGTACTTTTGGAATAACATTATTTAATAGGGTGAAAGTAGTTGAAAGTTGCTTATATTTTGAACCATCAATTTTGGATTTTTTGTTACTTATATCTAAACCTAAGGGAATATGATTTTTAAATCTTATGGACCTGCTGACCCAGAGTCTTAGAACCGTCACTACTTGCAGCTGAAAGATGATCGTTGGGAGAGATGAATAGGAAATGAGAAGGAGAACTTAGTTTAGCAAAGAGGAGGGAGCGGTGTGTATCAACTCCAAGTATTATACCGGTGTAATTTGATCCCTCCTCCGGGAGTAACTTTCGACAAGAGTTATTCCGCTTAATAACTCTTTATAGACATTAAATTTTATCAATCAAACCGTTGAATATCATCATATTATATTAACGATCATGCATACCAAATTTTAGAAAAGTTGGACATTCGTAGTTATGTAATCGTATGGTTAATATTTTACTTATATTTTGAACATTATATTATACATTGAATTAAAGTTATTTGATGAAGTATCAAATATTTTTAAAATTTTATAGAAATGATCTACTCAATAAGAACTTATAATTTGACGGTTCGATCGATCATATTTAATGTCTATAGAAAGTTATTAAGCGAGTAACTCTAACAAGAGTTACTCCTAGAGACACTTGATCCCCCCTCATATATATATATATATATATATTGTTTAGACCCTCATTAATTTTGATGATAACAAAGTATTTTCAAGAAGAACAATTTATCTTCTAACATATCTTTGAGTGTACAGGTATCAAAACTTCATATATATATACGAAACACTCAAGGAAGAAGAAGAAATTTACAAAAGAATTGAATACAATCCACTAGTGTCAGCATCCGAACTCACTCCAGCGTATTGCTAATAGCAAGCGTCTAGTAGTGTTACTCTTTGACACGTGGAATACTCAATTGCTGCGAGCGTCCGTCCTCTGTTCTGAGCGAGCGTCTGATCTCTTTAATGAAGCACGTGATGATCACGTGTCTGCTCTTAGCCTCAGATTGTTGTGGAACGGAATTCGAATTTGATTTTATGCGCTCATTTTGATGTACGAGGAAGCAAATGTGACACCATTAGCATAAGACAAAAATCGTACAAGGCAATGGCAAATTACAGATAGATGCAGCGGTAATGTGTACTATTCTGATATTCTCTGGAAAGGAAGAAAAGGACTACATTTCAAATTACCTCACTCAATGGAAAGGAGATATTTTTACCCTTGAAGACTCCTATAAATACCCCCAAGGTATTCATTGAAGATAAGTTGGAAAAACCGTGAAGAAACTTCATTCTAAAAGCAATATTACTCAAGTGAGCAATCAAGTTTCGTGCCAAGTTTCTGGTCTACAAAGAATTGAACTCAGCGTCTTATACTTTCTTTGAGAAAGCTATTACATTTTGAGCTTAATCTTTTCATCCTCTCTATGAGAGATATTTTGATTGTATTCAAAGTATAATCTCTTTTGTAAACTGTATTTGGCCTAGTGAAGACTTTGTTCCTCAAAGGCTCATCGCCTTGAGTCGTTTGAGAAGTTGAGAATATTGTCAAGTTTGTGACAGTAGAATACTCTTGAGAAAAATTGTAATCAGTTGATTATAGTGAAAAATCCTTCAGGAACGAAGGGACTAGACGTAGCTACTAGTTGGTGGTGAACTAGTATAAATCTCTGCGTCTCTTCCTTTACTGCTTTACATTTATCTTTACCTTGCTGAGTAAAACAAGTTTTCATAAGCTATTTCATTTTCTGCATCCGGTTTATTTCTCTGCATCCGATATACAAACAGTTTTGAAAAATCCTTGTTGAAGTGTTTTTTACGTAAAGTTGGCGAAAAGTTTTTTAACACAATTCAACCCCCCTTCATGTGTTCACGTTCAGTTGGTACCAGAGCTCGGCCTCTTGGTTGAGCACTTAACAGTGTTAAGAGAAAAGATCCTATACTGTGAACTTGTCTACTGAAGGTGGTCATATGAACCATCATCCTCTATTCGATGGAGAAAAATTTGATTACTGGAGAGATAAGATAAAAGCTTTCTTTGAGACACAACAACTTGAGTTGTGGGATATAGTTCAAAGTGGTTACATTCCTCCCACTAATCCTCGTGGTGTTGCTATAGCCAGAGAAGATTGGAATGATGAGCAGAAAAAGAGATATCAAATCAATCAAAAAGCTAGATTCATTCTTATCTGTGCTATGACAGAAAAAGAATATGATAAATGTGGCAAATTTGATACTGCCAAAGAAATCTGGGACTCACTCGTTTTATCTTACGAAGGCTATGGCCAAGTAAGAGAAACCAAAGCTAGCATGTTGGTTCACCAATACGAGTTGTTCAAAATGGAAGATGGTGAAAGCATTGAAACTATGTTTGGAAGATTGCAAACACTTGTTCATGGAGTTCTGAGGCCCTTGGAAAAAGTTACACTACACCTGACCATGTTAGAAAAATCTTAAGAAGCTTGACTAAGCAGTGGAGACCCAAGGTCACTGTTATTCAGGAAGCAAAAGATCTAAATGTCCTACGACTTGAAGATCTTATGAGTTCGTTGAAAGCTCATGAACTTGAGCTAAACGAAGAAGAACCTGTCAAAAAAGGCAAGTCTATTGCTTTGAAAGTCGCTCAACATAAAGCTAGTTCTTCCAAAGCTCTTCAGGCTGAAGAAGAAGAATCAGAAGATGAAGCTTCAGAAGGAGATGTTGACACATCAGAAGATGAGCTCGCGTTTATATCCAGGAAGATACAAAGAATGTGGAATAAGAGAAACTTCGGGAGGTAGTTTTAGAAGAAAGATACTAAGGATAAGAAGGAAAGCAAGGACAAGGACAAAGCTCAAGTCATTTGCTATGAATGTAAAAAGCCTGGACATTTCAAGTCCGAATGTCCTAATCTTAAGGAGAAGCCCACGGGAAGTTCTTTCAAGAAAAAGAAGAAGAGTCTCATGGCTACATGGGAAGATCTAGACTTATCCTCAGTTGAGGAAGATAATGAAGTAGAAGCAAATCTCGCTCTCATGGCAGACACTGGCCTTGATTCAGAAGAAAAAGTTGAAGAGGTAATAGTATATGATTCTTACTCTGAACTTCAACTTGCATTCGATGATCTTCTTAAGGACTCTGCCACTCTCTCTGTTGAGTATAAAAATTTGAAAAAGAAATTTTCAAAATTATCACAAGATTTTCAAGCTTTAAACAAAGAAAAATCTGTACTCAATAAAGAGAACCAGAAGCTGAAAACTGAAAATCAGCATCTGATGGATAACCAGCGTCTAGCCGCTAACAAGCAACCAGAAGCTGAGAGCTCTCAAGCTGAAAGCTCTAAAGTTACAAGCAATCCTAAATGCAAATCAAATGATTTTCAAAAGTTTCTTGCAGAGAGTGTAACTCGAAGCAAGCAAGCTTCAATGATTTGGGGCGTCAGTAAAACGATAACTCATGGTCTTTGTTATATATCAGATGAACCTCTTTTATAAAATGATTCAGCATCTGATAAATCCAATAATCATAGTAAATACTTGCATTGTACTTACTGCAATAAACCTGGTCTTTTGAAAAGTGCATGTACTGTTTTTAAAACTGTGAAGGATAAGCTTCCTTCAAGAACTAACAAGAAAGGACCCAAAAAGATATGGGTACCTAAAGATAAAATAATCTATATTGCAGACATGCTTAGCAACAAAGTCAACACACCTATCTTGGTACTTAGACAGTGGATGCTCGTGTCACATGACGGAGAAAAGCATCGTTCCAAGAACTAAGACCTAAAAAATTTGGATTCATTGGTTTGGAGGAAACGAGAAAGGTAAAATAGTTGGAATTAGTCGCATTGGTAAAGGCTTTCTTCCTCTATTGATAATGTACTATATATTGAAGGACTTAAACATAACTTATTGAGCATAAGTCAATTATGTGACAATGGTTATGAAGTCATCTTCTGGCCGGATGTCTAGTAAAAAGCAAGAAAGACTGACTCTATTTTCTTTCTTGCAAAGAGGAAACAAAATATTTACAAAATTGATCTCTGAACTTGCAAAACAAGATGTCAAGTGTCTCGTATGCATTGACGAAGAACAATGGATTTGGCACAAGAGATTGGGTCATGCCAATTTGAGATTAACCTCAAAATTAAACAAGCACTGTCTTGTCAAATCTTAAGTATCAATCCGATGCTCTCTGTGAGGCATGTCAAAGAGGAAAACAAGTTAAAACTTCTTTTCATTCAAAAAATGTTGTTTCAACCTTTAGACCACTTGAGCTTTTGCATCTTGATCTTTTTGGTCCGACAAGGACAACCTCTTTAAATGGAAAGAAATTTGGGTTAGTCATTGTTGATGATTTTACTAGATGGACATGGGTTAGATTCCTTGCTCACAAAGATGAGTCATACAAGGTATTTACTGTATTCTGCAAAACAGTTCAAAATGAAAAAGGAATTTGTATTTCTTCTGTTAGAAGTGATCATGGGAGAGAATTTGAAAATGAAAGCTTTCAAAAATTTTGTGATGATAATGGCATCTCCCACAATTTCTCCTCTCCTAGAACACCTCAACAAAATGGTGTTGTAGAAAGGAAGAATAGGTCCCTCCAAGAAATGGCCAGGACCATGATCAATGAGGCTAACATTGCAAAACATTTTTTGGCAGAAGCAGTAAACACAACTTGTTACATTCAAAATAGAATTTCTATTAGACCTATTTTGAAGAAGACTCCATATGAACTGTGGAAAGGAAGAAAACCAAACATATCATATTTTCACTCATTTGGTTGTACGTGTTATATTTTAAATACTAAGGATCATCTTGGTAAGTTTGATTCAAAAGCTGACAAAGGAATCTTTTTGGGATATTCTGAAAGATCTAAAGCTTTTAGAATATACAATAAAGAAACTATGACAGTGGAAGAATACATTCATGTCAAATTTGATGACAAGAAGCCTGACACAACCATGTCATAGCTAGATGAATTATTTTCAGAATTAAATATAGGTAATACTACAAATAATGAACCTACATCTTCATCGTCCGGTGGTGACCAGACACAAGAATCTTGAAATTTGAATTGAGAAGAAATTTGGAAGTACAAAGCCAATCATCCTAAAGATCTAATCTTAGGAAAACCTGGAGATAGAGTAAGAACCAGATCATCTTTTAAAGAGCATGCAGATATGGCACTACTCTCAGAAATGGAACCTAAAACGATTGATCAAGCATTGGAAGATGAAGGTTGGAATCTGGCCATGCAAGAAGAGTTGAATCAGTTCCAAAGAAATGATGTATGGATGCTAGTTACTCTACCAAAAGATAAGCAAGCTATTGGTACTAAATGGGTATTTAGAAACAAGCTTGATGAAGATGGAAAGGTTGTGAGAAACAAGGCAAGATTGGTTGCTCAAGGTTACTCACAGGAAGAAGGTATTGATTTTACTGAAACATTTGCACCTGTTGCAAGGTTAGAAGCTATAGCATTTTGCTTTCATTTGCTGCACATCATGATATAATTCTTTATCAAATGGATGTGAAAAGTGCTTTCTTGAATGGTTTTATAACTGATGAAGTCTTTTTAAAACAACCTCCTGGATTCGAAGACATTGAATTTCCAGAACATGTCTTCAAGCTTAAAAAGGCCCTGTATGGTCTTAAGCAAGCTCCTAGAGCTTGGTATGAAAGACTGAGTACATTTTTGATGAAAAATGGCTTTACCAGAGGTCTAGTAGACACTACTCTTTTTAGAAAAACATCAAACAATCACTTTATAATTGTTCAAATATATGTTGATGGCATTATTTTTGGAGCTATTAATGAAAGCCTTTGCAAAGAATTTTCTAAGCTAATGCAGGCTGAATTCGAGATGAGCATGATGGGTGAACTGAAGTTCTTCCTTGGAATTCAAATCAAACAATGCAATGATGATATCTATATACATCAAAGCAAATATATCAAGGAATTGCTAAAGAAATTCAAAATGGTGGATTGCAAACCTATGTGTACTCCTATGCATTCCACATGCATTCTTGGTAAAGATGAAACTGGTAAAAAGGTAGATCAGAAGATGTACAGAGGTATGATTGGATCTCTACTTTATCTTACAGCTTCAAGACCTGATATTATGTTCAGCGTCTGTCTGTGTGCTAGATTTCAATCAGATCCTAGAGAATCACACTTGAGTGCTGTTAAAAGAATTTTTAGATATTTGCAAGGATCTACTAATCTTGGTTTGCTTTATAAGAAATCAAAAGATTACATGTTAGTAGGTTTCTGTGATGCTGACTTTACTGGAGACCGAATTGAAAGAAAAAGCACAAGTGGAGGTTGCCAATTCCTTGGAGCAAATCTTGTGTCTTGGTCAAGCAAAAGGCAAAGTACGATTGCACTCTCAGCGGAAGGTGAATATATTTCAGCAAAGAAGTTGCGACTCTCAACCACGTGGATGAAATATCAACTTGAAGACTATCTGATAAAAGAGAGTAACATTCCTATCTTTTGTGATAATACTTCTGCAATCTGTCTTACTAAAAATCCCATATTGCATTCACGAGCCAAGCACATTGAGATTAAGCATCATTTTATAAGAGACTATGTTCAGAAGGGTATTCTCGAAATAAAATTTGTAGACACTGATCATCAGTGGGCTGACATATTTACAAAACCCCTTGCTGAAGATAGATTCAATTTTATAAAAAGAAATTTAAATTTTCATCTTATTGAAGAATGACTAATCTCAGCATCAGATGATATGCATCATCTCAACATCTGGTATGACATAAGCATGTATACGTATAAGCATTTTATTTGTCATGTGCATCATAACTCAACGTCTGGTGAATCGGTTGCGTGCGTCCGAGCGCACACACACGTGTCACACGTGTAAAGGACTTAAGCGTCTCATCACATCTACTGAGTCATAATTATTTATGTCTTTCGATAAAATCTTTTTACTTGATCTTACTTTTCTTTTGGCGTCTTCATTTAATGAAAAGGCGAATCTTCATTTTATTTTCTTTTTTGATTTAATTTTTGTGTGGAAATCAGGCGATTTTTGAAAAAGGATTGTGCCATTTTCTATCAACTTTCCCACTTACTCCACATTTTTCGCTCCATCACTTCACTCTGCATCTACTTGCAAAGCTGTTCTCTCTCTCTCTCTCTCTGAGGTGATTTCAAACCCTAAAACCTCCATTACCCTCTCTGCAGAATTGCTACCATGGTGATAGAAAGGTTGGACAATACTGCTTTGCCTTGATGTCTTCTCGGAAGCAAAACTCATGAATGAGAAACGAATTGATTTTGAGAACTTCAAGTTATATGGTTTCGATTTTGAAGAAGGTTTGGAGAAACTAGGTGGAAAAATTACTTTATCTGGGAACGGTCGATGTCTTGAGCTATGCTATAAAGGAGTTACGGGGAACACTTACCTACTTAGGAGAAATTATAGAAGGACACATCGGAGGCTTGAGTTACGCTTCACCATCAACTCTATCGCTTAGACCATCAAGTGCCCTTGTGAAGGAATCAGTTACCATGCTAACTGGGTTGACGCTTACAAAGGACTGGAAAACGTCAACGAAGCCCTATTTGAAAACTATCGTGAGTTGAAGAAAAAGAAGAACATAACTCCCACTGCCAAAGACTTGAAAAGCCACTACAGAGTACTGTACAAAATCATCGCTAAGAGCGTGATTCTGAAGGCTGGCTCAAGCGACATAGTGAACTACGAGCAGAAGTTCATTA
Source organism: Calophaca sinica (assembly GCA_037113605.1). NCBI lineage: Eukaryota > Viridiplantae > Streptophyta > Magnoliopsida > Fabales > Fabaceae > Calophaca > Calophaca sinica. The sequence continues at coordinate 104,502,764 of CM073733.1, forward strand.
TGAGAAACTACATGGATGGGAAGAAAATCAATCTGCCAAGGTTGATTATCAATAATCTTATAAATGCTCTTGTCTTCTCAAGGAAGAGTGTCGATAAAAAGAATATCATCAAGGTTATCCCTTATGGAGTTCTTCTCTCCATAATGATGATTAAAGATGGTGTTGTGAGAAAGCTGGCTGACTCTACCAACACAGAAGGAAAAGAAAAATACTTTGGAGTTGGCGCTGTTGTTCGTCCTGAAGTTTTTGGAGTCAACAGTCTAGTCAGAATCTGATGAATAAGCGGCTCTATGATCAAGAAGCTGAAATTAGAGCAACGGGAAGGAGAAGGTGAAAAGAAAACCACCCGGAAGCTCAATGGCTAGTGTGAAGAGACTCTTGAATCTCCTTTAAGGGAGGCGAGAAGAATGAAAGCAGAAGGTGGCTCACTGCACCTCTTGTTGAGGAACGAGAAGATGAGGATAAAATTCCTATCGAGAAGGTCTTGGAGAAAAAGAATAAGCCAACAGCTGAAAAGGATGCTTCAGCGTCCGGTCAAGGGAAGCAAGTCCGTCCTCCTCCTCCTGCCGTTGTTGCCCCTAGAGGAACAAAAAGAAGGCTGGTTAAATCTTCTAAGCTTAACCCAAAGGTATTCGCCTTTCCTGCTGATGAGTCAGTATCTGTCTTTGATTCTCATGATATTATTCTTGCACCCCCATTGTCTGTTTCACAACCACAAACTCAAACACAAACCAAGAAAACCAGAATGAGCCTCAGACAAACCTCTACCCTCAAAACCTACCCAAACACCATCCAATACACTCAACCTTGACCTACCACAAATTTCCTCAAATACCTCACTTACCACATACATTTCCAAACTTCACCCTCACCCCTTTAACCTATTATTCAAAGTACCTCCCATTAATCCCTTCAAACCCTACACACCTAAAACCTATACAATCACCAAAACCACTCCCAGTTCACTCACCATTACCCATAAACCTAGAGACTTTGGTGGAAGGAAAAATGTCTCGTGCAATAACAAACCTCGGTTTGTTAAGTATGAGTCATATCACAACATCTACAATCGTCCCTCTACATGACATTTGAAAACCTTCACATCTGGAGTTGCCAGACTGGAGATTGCCTCTCCAATGACTGCTACCTTCAAGGATGGAGAAGACCATTTTCAGATGTCATTCAAAGGAAGATTAAGACCAGTACTTGGTAGCAGAGCAATTCCTTTCTCTGTTGACCTTCCTAAATCCCTACCTTAAACTGAACCTCTCACACTGGAGGAGTGTGGAAGGTGGATCACAGATGAAGAAGCTACCTTCATGGCACACTGTCTTGAGATGAAGAAAATGGAAGTTATCAGACAGTTCAGGGATCCTTCTTCTGTATCCGTAAAGATTGTGCCAGATAGACAAAGGTGGCTACCTTGGTCTATCCCTGGGAAAATGAAAGAACCCGCTCCTGGCAAGCTGCCATTCAGTAAGATCGGGCTCATAGAGTATGAGAAGGCTCCCAAGAAGTATAATCTTAAAGAATTCTCTAAGCTTCCGATTGCCAAGATCACTGAGGATCATGCCAGAAGGTTTTACCTTAGTTCTCTGAAGGAAGATGAATGGAGCGGCTCCTCAGCTATTGTAATGCCGAAAGCCACAATTCCAACGGTTGGCACTATCGCCAGAGTTATCGCACCAACTGGGAACTACCTACTTTGATGATACGTTTAGGTGTTCGATGTCAGGCCTCTTATCGCATGAAGATATATGTCCAATGGGTCAGCTGTGACCAAGCACTTCGACATTGGATTTTCTTGGAGTCAATGGTGCGAGTCTTGAAAGACAAAGCCTTGTTACCATGCCTCGTCCCCTAGTGCTTACGAGAAGATGTCAGGAAAAATTTGCGAAGAAGAATATACAGCGAGAAAATGAAGGACTCTCTTTCGTTTTGAAGCATTGAGGGCCTTCATCGGAAGAATATGGGGAGAAGATGCTTTGGAAACAAGTTTGATGCTTTCAACTGGCGGCGTGTACGCATAGAAAATATCTTCATGGATTTCTTTGTATCGAGAAGAGGTGGAGAAAAGAAGGAAAATTCAGCAGAATCTGGCGGAGGAAACTTGGAAGTCTCATCAAATGGTTTATACCAAATGATGCATTCTTTCTAAGAGCTCAACAAAGAAGGACTTGAGGCTGAAGCTATCAGCGGGTGCTAGCGAGCATCGAAGATGAAACTCGCACGAGAATCGGAAAATTTGGACCTTCTACTTCTACTCCTGCAGTTGAAATGGTCACCATTCCTAAAGCAGAGTTTGAAGAAATGAAGGCCACTAACCTGAAAGTTACTCAGTTGGAGAATGCACTGAAGTTATTATATGAACGTCTCAACATCCCTCCACCACCTCCACCAAACCCTTAAAATATTTTTTTTTGTGTGATATAAAATATTTTTTTTTGATACTCTTATATATATATTCATTGTTTTTGCTCTAACTATCTGCTTTTATATATACCTATATCTGATTATCTGTTTATATATATTCAAATTTTTCTAAGCCGTATTTTGACTATGATGTGCTTTACACTCTTTTTGTCTGATGACAAAAGGGGGAGTAAAAGAAAAGTTTGATGAACACGTGAAAGTCTGATTGACAAATTCACCGTCCGGATGAACACGTGAAAGTCTGATTGACAAATTCACCGTTCGATGTTCAAACTCCGATGGATACACTAAAACAGAAGTATCATGCATATCATTTCATACATAGCATTTGTGTGGTTATTCATTACTCTAATATCTATTAATGCGTTGATATTCATTGATCCAGTAATCTAATAATGATCAATAAAATTGGTACAATGAAAATCTTTTTGATAAAATGAAAATCAGCATCCGATCTCACTTTGTTAAATATATGCTCTGATACATCTACGTATTTTTGAGATCACTTAAATGAATTTGTTTATCAACAATCGCCTTAATACGTTAATTGTTCTTATATATCTAAATTGTTAAATTCAGGGGGAGACCCTTGATATTATTTTGAAATTAAATTGTTCATCAACATTGGATATTTGTCATCATCAAAAAGGGGGAGATTGTTGGAACTTAAATGATTGAGAAGTTTAGACCCTCATTAATTTTGATGATAACAAAGTATTTTCAAGAAGAACAATTTATCTTCTAACATATCTTTGAGTGTACATGTATCAAAACTTCATATATATGTACGAAACACTCAAGGAAGAAGAAGAAATTTACAAAAGAATTGAATACAATCCACTAGTGTCAGCATCCGAACTCACTCCAGCGTATTGCTAACAGCAAGCATCTAGTAGTGTTACTCTTTGACACGTGGAATACTCAATTCTTTGCGGCGTCAGTCCTCTCGTTACGGTGAGCGTCTGATCTCTTTAATGAAGCACGTGATGATCACGTTTCTGCTCTTAGCCTCAGATTGTTGTGGAACGGAATTCGAATTTGATTTTATGTGCTCATTTTGATGTACAAGGAAGCAAAGGTGACACCTTTAGCATAAGACAAAAATCGTACAAGGCAATTGCAAATTCTGAGACGATGCAAAGCGGTAATGTGTACTATTACGATATTCTCTGGAAAGGAAGAAAGGACTACATTTCAAATTACCTCACTCAATGGAAAGGAGATATTTTTACTGCAACGGTAATACCCTTGAAGACTTCTATAAATACCCCAAGGTATTCATTGAAGACAAGTTGGAAAAACCGTGAAGAAACTTCATTCTAAAAGCAATATTACTCAAGTGAGCAATTAAGTTTTGTGCCAAGTTTCTGGTCTACAAAGAACTGAACTCAGCGTCTTATACTTTCTTTGAGAAAGCTATTCTGTTTTGAGCTTAATCTTTTCATCCTCTCTGTGAGAGATATTTTGATTGTATTCGAAAGTATAATCTCTTTTGTAAACTGTATTTGGCCTAGTGAAGGCTTTGTTCCTCAAAGGCTCGACTGCACTTAGTCGTTTTGAGAAGTTGAGAGTATTGTCAAGTTTGTGACAGTAGAATACTCTTGAGGAAAATTGTAATCAGTTGATTATAGTGAAAAATCCTTCAGAAACGAAGGGACTAGACGTAGCTACCAGTTGGTGGTGAACTAGTATAAATCTCTGCGTCTCTTCCTTTACTGCTTTACATTTATCTTTACCTTGCTGAGTAAAACAAGTTTTCATAAGCTATTTCATTTTCTGCATCCGGTTTATTTCTCTGCATCCGATATACAAACAGTTTTGAAAAATCCTTGTTGAAGTGTTTTTTACGTAAAGTTTGCGAAAAGTTTTTTAACACAATTCAACCCCCTTTCTTGTGTTCACGTTCATATATATATATATATATATATATATATATATATATATATATATACTCCCAATTATTTTTTAGAAAGAGTATATATATACTCCCACTTACTTTTTAGAAAGAGTATGTTAGCAATGTACCAGTTGTTTACTTTGGCTAAAATCCTAATACTTTCTTTTAGAAAAGCTAATTAAATGAATGAGTATTGATGTAAATTTGGTTTTTCTAATTTATTATTTTTCTCTTTTCGTCACTCTTCACATTTAATGAAACTCTCTAAATAGGTGGCAATATTTTATTTCTACTTTTTTATTGGTTACATTCTACTTTTCTTTTACTTTCGTTTCAAAGTATATCTTTAGGCTTTGGATTTACAAAAGGGAAAAAAAAGCTCTAAATAACAAAACGAATAACGGCGTTATCATTCTTTTTGCATTTTTTATTTTTTATTCTTCATCAATCTTAACTAGACTACGCACCAGTCAAAAAAAAAACTAGACTTTTTTTTATAGTGTTTGCGTGAACAAATCAACCGATGGATCGGCTAATATTCAGTTGCCAAATTGATTCCTGTCAAACGATGACACTGAGAACGAAACTCTAATTCTTAGTTATGGGTTCCCCAACTACTCCAGAAAGCGTTGAGATTGGTAAATCTACGCTAAGCTAAAGCTAAGAGACATAAAATCGGCTAAATGAAAGCTGTAAATTTGAGAGAAAAATATGTTTGATTGATTGGTCGTATCTTTACACTTTCTCAACAAGGTATATATATACAAAAGAGAAAACAAAAATGTAACTGCCCCTTATTGACCACTAGACGCTCCCACTACGCTAGTAGTTGACAATAAGTGGTCGTGCGTCCCTCAACTGCTTTGTTTATCTGCTTCGTAGGGTAACTACCCTGCCCTCGGCTGAAAAACATCAATTGCCACGTTTAATCGTGTTGAGGGCCTTCAAGAGTTGATTTTAAACCTTTGGCTAACAAGTAACACCAAAGTCCAGTGATGTCTATCTCAAGCTCTTGGTCAAGCTCTACCGTTTCCTTGTTCGGCAGCTTTCAACTAGCCGATAGCTTTGTAATATTCAGATGCCTGTTTAAGCTTCCATCGGCTAGATTTTTTAGCTATAGGCTAACCGCATAGTGTTCCTTAAGTCTCCATCAACTCTCAGTTCTGGCATCAGCTCAATAGGACCACCATCAGCTGTAATTGTGATCGGCTAGACATGTATCGGATAATGCCCTAATCGGCTTGCACTTTAATATTTTTTAGAACAATTGCCCCCTACATCATTTCAGTTGTAAATGCTAAATTGATGTATCAGATAAGATCAAATCTTCTGGGTTGTCAATCGTTAATTACGTTAACCGCATTTAATGCTAACCATAATGACTCTGAATGACTAGTTTATCTTCAACCGATGGCTGCGCTGCCACCCGATAATGCTTCGACAAACCTTATCAGCTAACCACGCGCGCACTTTTCTTTAAATAGCCACCCTAGCCGTTTGAATAGTCACTTTGCTTTCAAACGTGTTCATACTTTGAACCCTAATCTTTGTTTCTGCATTTACCCTTTTCTGCAACCATGTCTTCTGTTTCTGATTCCCAAAACCATGAGCACAGCTATGGGGGAGATGACTCCTTGGAGGCATCTTCTTCTTCACGAACCGATTTATCTTCGCCTCCTCAAGAAATGGCCCGATCCACTGATGGGATCGTACCTACCCTCTTCCCGATTCAGGATTCGCTCACCTTGAGGCCTTCCATTGACCTTCGAGGCGGGGCCATGTTTATCCAAGAATACTTGTCTCCAGACCTGTATGGTTTACCGATTGTTTGTTATTGATTTACCATCAAAAAGTGTCCAGTTGAAATCAGGACTTGGCTATGCACAACGGCAGAATACTCCGACTGGCACGCACGGGTGGCTGCAGCGAAGGGTGAAGAATGGAAAAGGATGGGCCTTTACGACATTATTATGTTCTTGGCTAAAGATATTCATCTTAACATAGGTTTGATCTTTGGCTTCTTCGGCTATTGGTCCGTTACCTCCAATACTTTTGTCTTTCCATGGGGGTTGTGAACTCCTACTCTGCTTGACGTGGCTGGCATCACTGGCCTTCCTTTGGTTGGCCCAGAGGACCCATCTCTATATGACACCCCCTGCTCTAATCTGAGCATTGTTCATGACCGGAACAATTCCAGTTATTCGGCCTTTATCTTGGCTAACCAAAAAGGGAGGAATTCCTCTATTTCTGATGCTGAGCACTGCGCTTTCCTGCTCTATTGGTTTAGCAAACACTTTTGTTTGCACCAGTTCGGTTGTTGTGGTTCAGGAACTTCAACTATACATTGCCCAAGCCATATAAGGCCGACAGAAGCCTCTTTATAATCACCTGAACCTTCACAACAAACTTCGCATAAAGCATTAAAGGCCTGCATATAAGTGCCCCTCGATGGAACATGACCATTTTTTCATCTTCACCTTGTTGGGAGGCAATTGATGTGAAGCAATCATTCTTTGCCGATTTAGTCACCTTTTGCAAATCAGACAATCTGGAAACTTATCCATGTCCTCATACTTCATTGAACAAATAATGTGAGAACATGGAAGTCCTCTACGTTCAAAGCATCTACAGTCACACAGAAATTTGTTTTCCACCTTGTCAAGAGAAACCAAAAACTCTGAATCATTGTCGCAGTATCTATTGATCCTTAACGTGACAGTGTTACCAACCTCATTCCGTTCAATAACTTTTAAAGCAGCTGCATCTTCTATAGCCTTTTTCACTTCTTTAAACTTTTTATTGGTAAATATCCTTGAAGCCTCAAGCTCAATCCCTTGCAGTGCAGTTGTCAACGCAGGTTCATAGTAAAACGATTTAAAATCAGATATCAATTCGTTGTGTCTGTACTCTCTTACTGCCCTCTCAAAATTATGCAAAAAATTCTACAAGGCTATCTTTGTGTTGAACATACTTCTTGATAAATGAATTCACTGTTGACAAGTGACTCCAAACACAAGAGGGGGGTGAATTGTGTGTGAACTGTGCTTTCAAAAACTTTTGGAGAAATAAGTGCTAATTATGAGTTGCGGAAATATTAATGTGAAATAGATAAATCACTTGAAGAATAAATTGCAAACGAGTTAAAAATAAAGTAAATAGTAAGATATAAATAACAATAAAATAAAGCATGAAATTTAATTGGTGAAAAGTAGAGAGATAAGGAGTAAAAAGCACACAACAAATTATACGAGTTCGGCCACCTAACACCCTGTGGCTCACGCCCTGTCTCCAAAGCAAACCACTATGGGATTTTCACTAAGACACTAGCTTTTAAATCAGGTTCAGCTAGAAACCTTTACAACTCTAAACCAGAGCAATACGTTCAAGAGATATCACCTCTCTATGAACACCTTGGGATTCTTACCCAAAAATAAATGATTTTCACAAATAAAATGAGACGAAAAAGATACACTCAATAGTGCAGATATAACAAATTGAAGGTCAAATAATACAACTCAAATTTTGTAGAATAAAAAGACTCTCAGAAAATTGTGCTCAAATAAGTGTGAGTGATGAAAAATATTTCGTGAGTTTTTGGCACAAAAATTAAGCACTGCGTCGTTATTGTTGTGTTATAAGAAAGAGCACAGCGTTGTTTATTTATAGACCGACCGAGGAGCGTCTCACGCACTTAAAAAAAAATGTCCGTTGAAGATTTGACCGTTGCAGGATGATTATTAAAAGGATTTGTCGTTGCAGCATTTAAAAAAAGATTTGTCCGTTGCGTCGATTTGTCCGTTGGAATTTGTCCGTTGCGTTGAACATGAAAGAATTGAAAACACGGAGACGGCTCGGCATACGACCTCTGAAGACAGCTCGGCAGACGACCTCTGAAGACAGCTCGGCAGACGACCTCGCCACACAGCTCGACAGACGACCTCGACACAGCTCGGCACACGACCTCGGCACACAGCTCTGCATACGACCTCCTCATCAGCTCGGTCCTCATAGCTCGGTACGCGACCTCATCAGCTCGACACGAGACCTCGGTACGCGACCTCATCAGCTCGACACGGATCATCAGCTCGTCACGCGACCTCGGTACGCGACCTCATAAGCTTGACACGCGACCTCCTCCTCAGTTCGACATACGACTTCCTCAGAGCTCAACATCCGACTTCCTCCTCAGCTCGACGTCCGATTTCCTCAGAGCTCGACATCCGACTTCCTCAGCTCGACATCCGACACGAGATATGCATGTCAAAATATTTTGTGCGTGTGTGATTTAATTTTAATTGAGAGCTTTTATTACTACTTACAAATTGTCTTAATAAAGATAAATAAATACCCAAAACCCAAAGACTTGAGAAACTATCATTCTTGATACGCGTCTTGGTATTCTTTTCCACTTTTTGCACGGTTGACTATTTGCAAAGCTCCCTTTTGTCAATCATCAAAATCATCCTGTCAAGGCATGTATTCACAGACTCCCCCTTTTTGATGATGACAAACATCTCATGGAGGGAATTTAGTAAAATATAATCATGATATAGCAATGAGATATAAGCATGGTTTTTCAATAAAAGATATCAGAGTTTAAGCACAATATTTAGAAAAACTCCCCCTCACAATAGGCAATACTTAAAAGATCACTCCCCCTGAATCATGCATTCATGTAACTCTCCCCCTTTTGGCAACATCAAAAAGTGGGAAAGACAAATAAAGCAAGGCATATATTCAGGATTAAACAAGCATATTTTGATAGTTACGTGATACCAAGCTTGGTGTGTGACGGATGAAATTTGGTTGGACATGATTAGCTAGTTGCATAAGACAAATCGTCACCCACTCATTATTAGTACTTAAAGAAAATGGAAGGGGAAAAGACCTGCATAAACTCGTTAGCACACTCAAACGCCCAAGTTAGAATTTATTCAAAAAGAAAATGCAATCACAGGCAGTCACTCAATGCATGATTGGTCTAAAATTCCTAACTCGGTTCTTATAAAAAAGAAGCTTTCTTTAGGCAAAGGTTTAGTAAAAATATCTGCAAGTTGTTTAGATGTTTCCACAAACTCAATCACACAATCTCCTTTTTGAACATGATCTCTAATAAAATGGTGCCTAATTTCTATGTGTTTGGTCCGGGAGTGATAAACCGGGTTTTTCGTGAGGTTTATGGCACTAGTATTGTCGCACTTAATTGGAACAGTTTTCAGATTAATCCCATAATCATTCAACTGTTGTTTCATCCAAATAATTTGTGCACAACAACTGCCTGCCGCAACATATTCCGCTTCGGCAGTGGACAAAGCCACACTGGCTTGTTTCTTACTATGCCATGAGACCAAGGCATTCCCAAGTAAGTGACATGTCCCACTAGTGCTTTTTCGGTCCATTTTGCAACCCGCAAAATCAGAATCCGAGTACCCAATAAGTGTGCAGTCAGCACCTTTGGGGTACCATAAACCCATAGTTTGTGTGCCAGTGAGATATCTCATAATGCGTTTTACCGCTAAGAGATGTGATTCCTTAGGACTAGCTTGAAAACGTGCACACATACAAACACTAGACATAATATCCGGACGACTAGCAGTGAGATAGAGAAGAGATCCTATCATACCTCTATACTTACTTACTTCGACCGACTTACCACCTTCATCTTTGTCAAGATAGCATGATGTGCTCATGGGAGTTGAGATTTCTTTGGCGTTGCTCATTCCAAATCTTTTAAGCAACTCCTTGCAATATTTGGATTGATTTATAAAAATTCCTTCTTTTGTTTGTTTGATTTGAAGACCAAGGAAGTAGTTGAGCTCTCCCATCATTGACATTTCAAATTCACTTTGCATGATATCAGAAAATTCCTTACACAAGGATTCATTAGTAGCACCAAATATTATATCATCGACATAAATTTGAACAAGTAAAATGTCATGATTTTTGTGTTTAATGAAAAGAGTGGTATCAACTTTTCCTCTTTCAAAACCTTTTTCAAGTAAATATTTGCTCAACCTCTCGTACCAAGCTCTCGGAGCTTGTTTTAAACCATATAAAGCCTTTTTCAATTTGAAAACATGATTTGGAAATTCAAAATTTTCAAAACCGGAGGTTGATCAACATATACTTCTTCTTGAATAAAGCCATTAAGAAATGCACTTTTAACATCCATTTGAAAAAGTTTGAAATCCATGATGCATGCAAATGCGAGAAACATGCGAATAACTTCCAATCTAGCCCGCGGGTGCATAGGTTTCATCGAAATCTATGCCCTCTTGTTGATTATAGCCTTTGCAACAAGTCTAGCTTTATTTCTAACAATGATACCGTTTTCATCAAGCTTGTTGGGAAAGACCCATTTGGTCCCAATGACTAGGTGATCTTTAGGCCTAGGGACAAGTTCCCAAACATCATTTCTCTCAAATTGATTTAATTCCTCTTGCATAGCAAAGGTCCAATGCTCATCAAAGATGGCTTCATTGGCGTCATTTGGTTCAATTTGAGAGACAAAGGCCATATGATGACATGCATGATTAAGAGAGTTTCAGTCGTTACCCTTTTGAGATATCACCTATTATGTTGTCAAGAGGATGGTTCTTTGAGACTCTCCATTCCTTTGGAAGATTTGAGTGAGAGAGTTCTTGAGAGGGTTGAGGCAAGGACTCTTGATCCTCCTTTTGAACTTTTGGTCTCTCTTGTTCCTCTAAATAGGGATCTCCAAATACTTACGCAAGATCATCAACACTTTCTTCTACTGAAGATTTGGGGTTAGATTCATCAAAAAACATGCCGCAGATTCTTCAACAGTCCAAGTTCTTTTATTAAAAATTCGAAAAGCTTTACTAGAAGTGGAATATCCAAGAAATAAACCTTCATCAGCTTTAGCATCAAATTTACCAAGGTTATTCTTACCATTGTTTAGGATAAAACACTTGCATCCGAAAACGTGAAGGTGGGAAATGTTGGGCTTCCTTCCTTTGTAGAGTTCATACGGTGTTTGCTTAAGGATTGGCCTTATAAGAACTCGATTCATCACATAGCAAGCGGTGCTCACGGCGTCTGCCCAAAAGTACTTAGGAAGGTTAGTCTCATTGAGCATCGTCCTCGCTAGCTCTTCAAGAGACCGATTTTTCCTTTCAACCACACCATTTTGTTGCGGTGTTCTTGGAGGAGAAAAGTTGGGATCGATGCAATTTGTGGTGCAAAATGCTTCAAATGCTTCATTCTCAAATTCCCCACCATGATCACTTCGAATGGAAGCAATGTTAAGTCCCTTCTCATTTTGTATAACCTTTGCAAGTTTTCGAAAAGCATTAAAAGCATCATTTTTGTGAGAAATAAATAAAGTCCATGTATAGCGAGAATAGTCGTCCACAATAACAAGAGCATAGTAATTGCCACCAAAGCTTTTAGTTCTAGAAGGGCCAAATAAATCCATATGTAAAAGTTGTAAAGGCCGGTTTGTAGAAACAATATTTTTAGATTTGAAAGATGCCTTTACTTGTTTTCCTTTTTGACATGTGTAACACCTGAGGACGAGATCGACATCGTATTAGGACGACGTATCGAGACCTCGACCAAGACCTTGTGTCGAGATCCCGTGACTAGATCGTTTGCCGAGATCATTTGTCGAGCTGATGAGACCACGTGCACTAGCTGCTGAGCTGAGGAGGTCGCGTGTCGAGTTGATGAAGTCGCGTACCGAGCTGATGAGGACGCAAGTCGAGCTGAGGAGACCGCGTTTACGAACTCGTGTTAGAACCTTGTACGCTTGCACGAGCACTCTTGTCGACATCGTGTCGAGATGACACCTCGTATTCTTTCGAACGTTATTCAGCGTTATTATTATATTGTTTGTAATTATTACATTGTCGGCTTGCCGTTGACCGACAGAGTAGAGGGTAATTATGAGAGGAACGAGTTAACGGGTAGATGATTGATGGGATTGGCATCTTATAGCTGGAGTTACGATTATGCCCTTCCAGCTGTATTCACGATCGGTTTTCCCCTCAAACACTCATTTCTCTTTTCTTCTTTCTTCTTCCTTCCTTCTGCTCTGTGTTTCGTTGTTTTTCTCCAAAAAAACTTCCATCGACGAAACCGTGAGTTCCATCGAGATTCTGCACAAGCTTTCTTCATCAATTTTGTTCATCATCAACTTCTCGACCCATATCTCGTCTGCTCGATCACCATTGAGGTATGAAGAACAGATTTTTATCTTCTTCGTGCTACTGTTTAGCGCTAATTCTTCTTCCATTTTTAACCAGTTTTATGCTTCCAAATCATGTCAAATTGATGGGTTTTCTTCTTCACGATATTACCTATCTTTCTAACCGATTAATTGGGCTTGTAAAACAAATTTCTTTCTCTGATTTCTGCAATCGGCAGTGCCCAGAAACCTCCATTTTTGGTTCGTTTCGATTTCTTGTTTTTCATTCGTTGCTTCTGGTTATTGTTGTTGTCGGTCTATCTGTTGAAGCATCAGATAACTTTTTCATGAAATTTTGATCGAAATCCCTAACTTTGTGTTAGAGGAAAAATATCTTTCAGTTCTTGAGTTTTATATTTTTCTGGGTTGTGGTTGAGTTTGGGGAAGAGAGAGCTAGATGTATTAGAACCCATAGATCGATCTGAGTTGTGTTTGTTTTAGGAAGTCTGATTCCCGAGATCGAGTGATTTCCGAATCAAGGGTACGGGAAAGCGAATCCAAGGACGTGGAAGCAGCGGAATCCAGATCGAGGACGGTACGTGTCGAAGTCGTTGTCGAGCTCTTTGAAGACAGCTGTGTCGAGGTCGTTGTCGAGCAGCATTAACTTGGAGTTCGGTAAGGGCAACTCCTAGAAATCTCTAAGGCTTTATTTTATAAGTCCTTATGTAAGGGCGCTTCACATTAATACTTTCGTAGTATGCTAGCATAAGGGCATTTCATATTCTACGTGGTTATGTTATTGTGTATGGATTTTCCTGATTTGTGTCGAGCTGAAATGTTGTGATATGATTGAGTTTTTGCATGTATTTAATATGTGATTGAATATATGTCGTGAATTGTGTATTGCATGTTGAATTGCGTTTCTTCATGTCGAGCTTGCTCTTTTATTTGACATGCGGTTGAATATCTTGTGTTTAACTCTTTGAATATCGTATGCGGCGAATTGTTCATCGAGTGAGCGAGCTAGGTGAGTCGTATGACGTTTTTGAGCCGTGACCGGGATAACTGAGGGTGCTAGGTCCCCTTTTTGTTTACGGGAGATTGACTAGACGTCGCCACGCTATGGGACCTGAGTTGACTGTCCTAGGGAGAGCGAGGATCCCAAGGCTTCGGCTGGACGTTCCCACATACCGGACGCCGTGTGCATTCTGGGAAAATTGTCGAGTCGAGAGAAAATGGATTTGCGAGTTGTGTCGAGTTTAGAGTGAGATGGTCGAGTCACGTCGGTGAATGTTATACTTTCTTTGTTTGCTTATATTTTTATGTCGAGCTTATCTTGAATTGTTGAGAAGTTGACCACTTCGTGGTGCCTTCAATCCATGACGGTTACCCAGGCGATGTCGAGGGCGCAGGTAACTCGACAGTAGACGATGCCGAGGAGGAGCTCGACGAGGACCCGAGTGACGACCTCTATCTGTCGTGATTGTTTATTTGTTGGATGTTTGTTTTTCTGAGGACTGTACTTCGTTTTCTTTTGTGTTCGAGGTCGTGACCAGTTTGGGCAGTGTTGTTTTGTTGCTACAGGGTAGACTGGTGGTCTTACTTTTGGAGCAGCCCCCTGCGTGGGAGTCTGCCGGAAGTACCCCCAGGGTATGATTACTCTTTTGAAGTCGTTGTACCTTAGGTGTATTTTCTTTACACATTTGCTACTCTGTATTTTGTATACATTATTATTTCGAGTGATATATATATGTGTATGTTATGCATGTATGTTTTATTAGAATTTAAGTCTTGTGTCTTAGTTGCACCATGTTTCGAAAAGCTGTAATTACTCTGATGTGCACGAGTTGGTTTTATGGAAAAAAAATATATCGTATTTTTAAAAGGCACAAGAGTTTTGTTTTTAAAACACATCTCATATAGGTTTATGTTGAGCTTGGTGTGTTGAGCTCGGTAACTCGAGCTCGGTATATTGAGCTCGGTAGCGGTCCGGAAACGGGTCGTTACAACATGCATCACAAAGTTTATCTTTTTCAAAACGAAGCTTTGGTAAGCCAATTACTAAGTCCTTTCGAACTAACTTATTAAGATGATCCATGTGAATATGAGCCATTCTCCTATGCCATAGCCAAGATTCATCCTCTTTACTAATAAGACAACATGCATCATTTGAAGGTATTTTATCTAAATCAAGCATATAGATATTTCCAATTCTAGGTCCAATTACAATAACATTTTCATTTATAGAATCCATGACCATGCATTTTGAAGAATCGAAAACCACTTTGTTTCCTTTATCACAAAGTTGACTAATGCTTAGCAAATTATGCTTCAAACCATCCACATACAAAACATTCTCTATAATGGGATTAGGACTCTTACCAATAGAACCAATCCCAAGAATTTTACCTTTGTTGTTGTCACCATACCGGACATAACCACTATTCTTAGGTACCAATGAGGAGAACTTGCTTTTGTCTCCTGTCATGTGCTTTGAACAGCCGCTATCAAGATACCAATTTAAGTCCTTGGCTTTCAAGCACACCTACAACAACAAATCATATTTTAACCTTTGGTACCCAAACCATCTTGGGTCCATATGAGTTAGTCTTGGGCAAGGTGCCCTTTGGAATCCACATCTTTTTGCCAACTACATTTTTATTCTTTCTAATATTGCAAATAGAGGCAGTGTGACCATTTCTACCACAGTGAAAACATTTAATGAAAGGACTACTTGAGGGTTTTTTGTGATTGAAGAGTTTAAAAGATTTTTCATGAATTTTTGGATGATAACCTAAACTGACTTTTCCAAAAGTACCTTTTGGTTTCCTACCATAATGTTTAGATTATCTCTTCCCATCGTAAATTTTGCAAGAGTGTTATTTAAATCCTTAACCTTATTTTTCAAAACACTACACTCATTGCATTTTAAAACTTCATCCTTTTTATTTTCACAAGATATGGGAGGAGAAGTTTCAATCACAAAGAACTTGTTTTTCTTTAAGAATCACTATCTCTTTGTTTAAAATTTCAATTTTTGATTCAAGAGAAGAGATGGTTTTCTTAGAAGAAAGAACAATTTTTCCAAGTTTAATCGTTTCATTATTGAATTCTTCACAAGCGACAAGTAATTCATCATAAGTTAAAGAAGAGTCAGGATCATAAAAATTTACCTCATCTTCATCATGATTTGCCATTAGACTAAGGTGAGCCTCTTCATTTTCAGATTCATCGAAGAATCCATATCATTATCATCCCAGGCAATGTAAGCTCTTCTTCCCTTCAATCCTTTGGTGGTTTCTTTTCAAATTTCTCATTCCTCGTTTGGTTTTGAGGACAATCGGGTTTTATGTGACCTTTCTTTCCACACTTGTAGCGGTAGGATTAAAAGAAGTTGTTTCATCACTTTTCTTTTGAGAGCTTGGGAACTTACCTTTGTTTCGAGTCTCATGAACCTTTTGAATTTGCGAACCATTAGACTCATGTTTTCCTCATTATTTTCATCTTCAAGGAAATCACATTCGTCATCGTCGCTTTCCTCAATGCTTGCTTTGAGGCGAGCCCTTTCTTTTTCTTATCGCCTTCTTCGCTTTCCATGAGACGATTTAGTTCAATTTCATGTTGCTGCAATGTTCCAAACAAAGTAGCCAAGGTCATAGAAGATAAGTCTCTAGATTCAGCTATAGCAGTGACCTTGGGGTGCCAATTCCTGTTTAAACATCTAAGAACTTTGTTAATCAAATCTTCATTACTCAAGACTTTCCCAAGAGCTCTGAGATGGTTTATTATATGGATGAACCTTTTTTGCATATCTTGTATGTTTTCACTTGGTTTCATCCTAAATAACTCATACTCATGGGTTAATGTGTTCATTCGAGCCCTCTTGACCTCGGTAGTACCTTCATGGGTCAATAGAAGGGTGTCCCACATTTCTTTAGCAATCTTGCAATTTGAGACCCTATAGAACTCATCGTAGCTTAAAGCGAAGTGATGATGTTCTTAGCCTTCAAATTGTATTGACCTTTTTCTTATCATCTTCGGTCCAAAGTGATCTTGGTTTGTCTACCACTTTGCATCATTAATTGATTGAGTGGGGACAAATGGACCATTTTCCACAAAGATCCCAAATATCAAGATCAACACCCTCAAGAAAGATTTGCATTCTATCCTTCCAATAACCATACCCCTCACCATTGAAAAATGGGGTCTGTTCATGGAAGTTCCTCGTAATTGTTTGAAGTCATTCTCTTGAGACGGTTAAGTCCTTTATACAAGAGTCTAGCTCGATGCCACTTGTTGACAAGTGACTCCAAACACAAGAGGGGGTGAATTGTGTGTGAACTGTGCTTTCAAAAACTTTTGGAGAAATAAGTGCTAATTATGAGTTGGAAATATTAATGTGAAATAGATAAACCACTAGAAGAATAAATTGAAAACGAGTTAAAAATAAAGTAAATAGTAAGATATAAATAACAATAAAATAAAGCACAGTAAATTTAATTGGTGAAAAGTAGAGAGATAAGGAGTAAAAAAGCACACAACAAATTATACAGGTTCGGCCACCTAACACCCCTGTGGCCTACGTCCTGTCCCCAAAGCAAACCACTATGGGATTTTCACTAAGACACTAGCTTTTAAATCAGGTTCAGCTAGAAACCTTTACAACTCTAAACCAGAGCAATACGTTCAAGAGATATCACCTCTCTATGAACACCTTGGGATTCTTACCCAAAAATAAATGATTTTCACAAATAAAATGAGACGAAAAAGATACACTCAATAGTGCAGATATAACAAATTGAAGGTCAAATAATACAACTCAAATTTTGTAGAATAAAAAGACTCTCAGAAAATTGTGCTCAAATAAGTGTGAGTGATGAAAAATATTTGACAGAGTTTTTGGCACAAAAATTAAGCACTGCGTCGTTATTGTTGTGTTATAAGAAAGAGCACAGCGTTGTTTATTTATAGACCGACCGAGGAGCGTCTCACGCACTTAAAAAAAAATGTCCGTTGAAGATTTGACCGTTGCAGGATGATTATTAAAAGGATTTGTCGTTGCAGCATTTAAAAAAAGATTTGTCCGTTGCGTCGATTTGTCCGTTGGAATTTGTCCGTTGCGTTGAACATGAAAGAATTGAAAACACGGAGACGGCTCGGCATACGACCTCTGAAGACAGCTCGGCAGACGACCTCAAGACGGCTCGGCCAGACGACCTCGCCACTGCGGCTCGACAGACGACCTCGACACACGGCTCGGCACACGACCTCGGCACACGGCTCTGCATACGACCTCCTCATCAGCTCGGTCCTCATAGCTCGCAGACGCGACCTCATCACCGACACGAGACCTCGATGCAGCGACCTCATCACCGACACGGATCATCGGCTCGTCCACGCGACCTCGATGCGCGACCTCATAAGCTTGACACGCGACCTCCTCCTCAGTTCGACATACGACTTCCTCAGAGCTCAACATCCGACTTCCTCCTCAGCTCGACGTCCGATTTCCTCAGAGCTCGACATCCGACTTCCTCAGCTCGACATCCGACACGAGATATGCATGTCAAAATATTTTGTGCGTGTGTGATTTAATTTTAATTGAGAGCTTTTTATTACTACTTACAAATTGTCTTAATAAAGATAAATAAATACCCAAAACCCAAAGACTTGAGAAACTATCATTCTTGATACGCGTCTTGGTATTCTTTTCCACTTTTTGCACGGTTGACTATTTGCAAAGCTCCCTTTTGTCAATCATCAAAATCATCCTGTCAAGGCATGTATTCACATTCACACCTTCACAAATTGATGTAGTTCTAATCCCACAGAAAAATTTATCTACCATGTAGGAACTTGCCACATTGTTCTGTCCGATAAATTTTTTTAATCTAAGGATTCTCTGATATACCATACATATCGATAACCCTCTTCCACACGGTTTCAAACTTCTCAGGTGTAAGATAATAATACATCAATGACTTAAAATCTTCTAAGAAATTTGGAATCTTCACATTCTCACAAGCATTTTGGTGTATATGCCATGAGTAAAGACGATGCATCGTATTTGGAAATACAACTTTAGTAGCTTCCCTCATTGCTTTGTCTCCATTGATAACTACTGCATGTGGATGTTTCGACATTGCTTTTGAAAACATGTTTAAGACCCACTTGTATGTCTCTGTTTTTTCATTAGAAATCAAAGCACAAGCAAAGATTGTAGTTTCTCAGTGGTGGTTGTAGCCACAAAAAATGACAAGGGGCTTCTTATACCTACTCGTCTTATAAGTGGTGTCAAAAGCAACCACGTCGCCAAAACATTCATAATCAAACTGGCTTGTAAAATCTGCCCATAATAAATTTTCTATATGTCCATCGTCAAAAAGGCACTACAACATAAAACGACATAAACAACGATTATTTTTTGCCTTCGCCAGCGCTTAAAAGCACTGCCTAATTACCCGCTGGTGATTGTGTTTCGAAAAGGCAGCGTTTTGGAAGTGCTGGTGATTTTGATAATAGTCAGCGCTTCTTTGGAAAAACACTATCTATTGCTGATAATAGCCAGCGCTTCTTCAAGAAGCGCTGTCTATTATTGACAATAGACAACGCTTTTTCTAAGAAGCGCGCTGGCTATTTAGCTTTTTTTTAACTGTTTTAGTATTATGCTACATGCTAGAGGCCGAGAACTTTTCAAGCCGAGAACATTTTAAGGTTTAAAATGTATATAAACAATGAACCTCAGAACATAAATATAAAAACAACTATGGTATCAATTTATTTAATGTTCAATATTAATTTGAAAGAACTTTGTAAAAAAATTTTAACATAAAATAACATCCCAAAATAACATACATGTGTATATAACATCCCTAACAAAACAGTAATAACCAAACAGAGCCTCATATGGGCCAACATCATATCACATACTACTATATATACATGCAATAACACAAAGATTATACACATAAAACAAACTTTCTTGCCACGTAGGAGCATCACTCTTCCTTTAATTCAAGAACATTTTAAGGTTTAAAATGTATATAAACAACGAACTTCAGAACATAAATATAAAAACAACTATGATATCAATTTATTTAATGTTCAATATTAATTTGAAAGAACGTTGTAACAAAATTTTAGCATACTACTATATATACATACAATAACACAAGGATCATACACGTAAAACAAACTTTCTTGACACGTAGGAGCACCACTCTTCCTTTAATTCAAGAATTTGAGAATCAGAGTATGACTTGTATAACCCTCATACAACGGCTTCTCTGCATCACTTATCAACTTCTCAAACATTTGAGGACAATCACGAAGATCTTCTTCAACCGTATTTGTCATCTCTTCAAAGCGGTCGCCATCATATGTATTTGTAGCGGTGTCATCTGACGCATATCTCTCACTATTCCCCATAGTATTAAAAGATTCACCTCTTGTCTCACCGTGCTTTGTCCAACAGGTATAACTCTGATCAATTCCATAGCTCACTAAATATCCTTCCAATTCCTTAACATTAACTCGGCCTACATAACAATAACTCCAACAAGGACATACGATTCTATTTAGGTCTAGAACTTCTTCATGCTGAACTACAAACCTAATAAAATCTTGCACTCCATCATTATATTCCTTCGACAAACGATTGGCAGACATCCACTTCCGATCCATTCTAACTTCAACCTTTAAAAAACTAAGTTAGTCCTTCAATAATATAACATCGTGTTAAACTTATTTGTATTCTCACTAAACATAGTCAAAACATGATAATCTAACGCATTAGGCTATAGCTAATGCTATGTCGTTATTCCACAATTCACAGTTTGAATTTTTAACAAAATTTTGGCAGAGTCTCCCCTAAAATATGGACATTCCAAAATATATCAAATCCAATCAAACAAAAAACACTTCAAAGTTGTCATGAACTGTGATATTATCAAGTTCAATATAACCCAGTTAATGCTTAAATATAAGCAAAATCACACTTGGGCACAAATATTATCAAGTTCAATATAACCCAGTTAGTTGTCATGAACTGTGAATGTTGGAATTTCCCTATTTATATGGCAGTGTGTAATCCTATGTTCTTCAAATTTTCCATTTGATTCTTGGAACAAAATATATGAAGCATAGAGACAACAATATGAAGTCAAAAACAGTCCCCAGATGCACTAAGTGTTGTGTTTTAAAATAAAGAGGAATACAAAAAACACACAAACTAAGCTCATATATGAAGAAGAAATCCCCATTCCCATTCCCATAGGCAAGCAGATTATTTTCTTGGAATGACCCAGAACAGTGCTTGAAGGTTACATTAGTATTCATATAAAATTCTATAATGTTCATTAATTGCTAAAAAAAGATAAAACATTGATTCATGAGCCTGAAGAATACAAAATATTCCCTTCGTTAATTAGCAGCCAAATGAAGCTGGAAATAAACACACCAAACATCTGAAAATGATTGAGAGAGAGCCCACAGATGCAAACCCACCACGTAATTTCAAACCCACGGATCCAAAAACATATACATAGAGAAAACAAAGGGAAAACCAAAACTTACTAACCTTCGATTATCAGTGGCAGAACGAAGGCGGCTCGCGGTCTATGTTGCACGAGTACGGGATATGGTACCGAGTACGGGTACGGGTACATTTGCAAAAATACGATATTTTTACATATTTTACACGTGGGAGGGGGTACAGGTACGGGTACGAGTACGCACCCGGTACGGGTACGACTTTAATTTTTGGAGTACCCATGCTTCATTGCTCGCGGTGGCTTTGAGAAGGCGGCTCGCGGTGGGTTTGAGGAGGCAGCTCGCGGTGGGTTCCAGTGAGAACGAAGGCGTCTTGCAGTGGCAGAACGAAGGCGGCTCGCAGTGGGTTCCGGTGAGGAGGGGCTGCTCGAATACGGTGGCAAAAATGGAAGGTTTTGGACAGAGAGTGAGAGAAAGATAGAGATGAACAGAGAAGACACTACTAGAAAAATGTCATTTTCAGACGAACTTTCGGACGGATTTCTCACGGATTTCGGACACTTTTCGCACGGATTTCAGACGGACACTTGCTTTCGGACGGATTTCGGACGGAATGGCTCTCGTCCGAAAAACCTGCATCGCAAATTGAGAAGTTTCGTCCGAAATTTGTTTCAAACGGATTTCGGACAAATTTCCGACAAGCACAATCTAAAGTAATCAAATCCGTCTCAAATCCGTCCCAAATGTAATTTCGTCTCAAATCCGTCCCAAATATTATTCCGTCGCAAATCCGTCCCAAATGTAATGTTGTCCAAAATCCGTCCCAAATTCTTGTAGACAGGTGCCAATTAATCCAAACTAATCCAAACTTCTATGCAAGTAGTAAAACCTACATTTTTGACACCCTTCCATTAACAATTGTCACTATTGATGCAATGGAAACCAAAAGGATGGGAAAAAATGAGTTAACAACAAGGCAACCTTTGTCAGAAATTCATAATAAATGAAATTAATATGTTTTAGAATCACCCAAGTTACAAATGAACTAAAATATACATTTTACAGAATTTATGTTGGAAAACACATCCATGACGCTTATTTTGTCGTAGCAACAGTGTACACAATATCTTGCTTTAAGCAAGTATAAAAATTCAAAGAAGGCAAGGATAATTTTTTAGAAAGGTCCATACTGCTTCATCCACCATCAGTTTTATAAGCTTTTCAAGACTGTCTTTACCATCACAGGCCCATCCATCCCCCACTGCTTGGCCAGATTTAGCATCTCCACTCAAGATATGCAGCATCCTGAAGAGGCCCTGTCCAAAGAGGACCTGACACCTTAAGGGAGTTTGAAACCTGGAAAAAGAAAAGAAATAGAGTATTTTATCCATTCACAAGAAGTAACATTTTTCTGTAACTTGAACTCTGGAAAATTAAGTTGCACAAATAGATAGATTATAGAAACTTCAACAGTTTTCCTCAATCCTGTACCATAAATCATTCATTAAAATGACAGACAAAAATGGCAAAGAAAAAACGTATGATTAATATGAATCCAAAAAGAAGCCCTGTCCAAAGAGGACCATGCAAAAGCAGATTCAGAAGGAAGAAGTAATGAATATACTTGGAACTGATCATGTCTTAATTATACTTTAACAGTTTAAATAGGAATGGATTAAATGACATAGAGATGCACAAGTATCAAATTAATCCGAGAAGTAATTATCTAGCACTATTCCTTAACAACACAAGTTAAAATTAACAAAGATAGTTTTTCAATAGATAGACAATGACAAACCTGGACGAGGTAGTCTGAAACAAAACATACCATGCCCATATCTGCAAGAGACGAGTAGTTCGCACATATGTTATATGAATGAACAACAGCAATGATAAATCTCCATTTAACAACTAATTTTACCCTTAGTATCAAACTAATCCTAAGCTTTTCCAAGCGATAAATGATACACCAAAAAGTTATTCAATAACGCTAAAATATTTGACTGATAATATACAAAAATTACTCAAAAGGGAGTGGCCACATCACGTAATAGGAATCACAACCTTCATAAACATTTGACTGTAATATGCACTTTAAATAATATAGAAGCAAATGGAAGTAAACTAAAAAGAAAGAATCAAAGCATCGGTCCTATAACCAAGCCAAGCTGCAGAATTAAAATGATTCAAGACAAGTGATTTAAGAGCAAGAGTAAATAACCAAATAATATGAAGACAATTTCCAATTCCACGTGACTTGGTCATTTGAGCAAAATTGCTATATATATATCAAACTGTATAAAATTTAAATGAGTAAAACCTTGATCAAGAACATGGTCATCGTATTCCTTTAACTCCTGCAACTCCATTCAACAAGGGCTCCTAACAACAAATAATTGTTATAAATTTATATTTTATCAATTGAATTCAATTCTTCTAAGTGAAGTGTAGAATTGTGTGTGCAAGCCATTAGAATCACCTGCCTTTGCTGAGCTCTCTCTCTTTATTGAAATGCTCATCATCAACATTTACCCGTGAAGCAATGCCAAACTTTTCGGCAAGTATTTGAAGAGGCATTAATCAAGGAATCCCTTCAAAATAAACAATTCAAGAAAAATAACAAACAGTAGCAGAACAAATCAAAATTTAGCAATAAAAATATAAAATATTATCATAATAATTAAAAATGCTCTAGAATAACAAAACAAAACTCAGTAATGAAATACATAACAACTAAAGCTGTGCTTAGAGACACTATCTTAGGAGTCTTAGACAAATGAAAGGTGGAAACTCATCTCTTGTCCAAGTTAAAAAATCAAACAGTTTCCCTTCTCACTGGACAAATCTTTCGGCCAGTATCTCCAAAGCCTCTAGGGAATATTTTTCATTCCATTTACCCAACCATACAACAATAACAATACCCATTAGAAATCAAAACGGCCTTCTAATTTTCAGAAACTCAACCAATTTTTAAACATAAAGAACTCAGGGCTTTAGGGTTTTCTTGAAATCAAATTGGGGAAACATTATAGAGACTAAAGGTAAGGACAAAACTCACCAAATAAATGATGAGACGATGTGGTTAGGCGGTGGAGCGCGGCTCCAACAGCAGCATTTGTGGATCTGACACGGCGAGGCTGGGAGACATCGGTGGAGATGGCGATGAAGAATCGTGTTTTACAAAGAAGGAGGGAGCGCACAGATACCATGGGGGTTGTGCGTGATTAAGAATCTTTGAGGCTGAGAATGAAGGAAGAAGTTAGGATTTACAATACACAGCCTAGATAAAGCAAGACATGAGAATGTGATTTCAAAAGGGGTAAAGTCGATTAGGGCGCGGTAGTGAATATGTGGCAGCGCGTTCCAGTTTCAAGAGAGAGAGAACCTGAGGGAGTTTTTTTTTTTTTTCCCTGCAGCAGGTGAAAATTGGCACTCTTTGGATAAATTTTTGGAGTTTTTAATTACCTTTTCTCATGTTATAATTATAATATTTTTTTCATCAAAAAAATTTACAATAATTATTTTCTATCAAAAAATTATAATAATTAACTAATTCAATTAGTAAAAATCAATTACATGAGTTTGAAATTACTATCTCATTTTAGACAGATTTGAGACAATATCAATCTAAAATAGAAAAGGAAGGATCCGTCCCAAATCTGTCTCAACCTTTCGCCCGGATTTGAGACGGAATCAGCTTAGAATAAAAATATATGTATTTTGTCCCAAATCCGTCTCAAACTTTTGAACGGATTTGGGATGAATTCACATAAAAACTTTGGCACAGACATTTTGGACGCATTAGGAACAGATTTGGGACGAAAACTTTGATGAAATAAAATCCGTCCCAAATCTGTCCGAAAGTTTGATGTACTTTCAGACGGAATTAATTTTGTCCAAAAATTCCGTCTGAAAATGACATTTTTCTAGTACAAGAGCAACCGTGGTACTAATAGGGCGCGGGTATTGTTAAGTTATAATTTTTGAAATAGGCAGCGCTTGTTTAAGAAAGCGCTGGCTATTTCATGTATTTGACAATCAACAACGCTTGTTTAAGGGAGCGCTGGCGAAGGTTAACGTTTAAAGGCAGCGCTTGTTTAAGAAAGCGCTGGCTATTCATGTATTTGATAATCAACAGCGCTTGTTTAAGAGAGCGCTGGCGAATGTGAACGATTAAAGGCAGCGCTAGTTTAAGAAAGCGTTGGCTATTATCAAACGGCATAATTAGCAGTGCTTAATGAATGAAGCGCTGTTTAAAGTGGCGCCTTTTTTTATACATTCTGTTGTAGTGAGGGTAAACTCAAAAAAAAAACACATGTCGTCATTGTCAGCTTTACCCTGTAAATAACTCAAAGCAGCATAAGTATCCCCATATTCTACTTTAGCCCTTCCTTGATGTTCAGTGAAGTTATATAGGTCCTTCTTGATAAATCCAAGACCCCTATGACCACCTTTTTGACCCATCATATAACCCAAAATGTGACAAGTTCTAACTCCTTGTGAATGCAAGCCACTAACAACCTCTTTATCAGCTTGACTCAATTCTCGATAGTTGGGAATCAAATCAACAAAACGTGATGGAACTAAATCATGGTTGTGTGAAGGCTTAGATACAAAAACTCTCCTAATCTTAGCAACAGAATAAAAAACAAAT
This sequence comes from Calophaca sinica, assembly GCA_037113605.1. Taxonomy (NCBI): domain Eukaryota; kingdom Viridiplantae; phylum Streptophyta; class Magnoliopsida; order Fabales; family Fabaceae; genus Calophaca; species Calophaca sinica. The sequence continues at coordinate 104,528,387 of CM073733.1, forward strand.
CAAATCCTAGCTTTACAACCAGCTCTAATAGTTAGCCTGTGATGTGTAGATTCATCCTCATTCAACTTACGTTTATTCTTACTCTTACCCTCTTTATTGCACACTAACTGACGCATTACAATATTCTTGTTACAATCACGTTGCAACTCATCTCTCCTTGCATCAAACCCAAGATCTTTTGCATACATTTCATAAAGTTCACAAGCTTTTTCCTCTGTTTCAAATACCATCCCTCTTATATCCTCATCTGTTAATTCACCATATCTTTTGTAAAAACACTGTCCTCTTTACCTTCCTCATTACGCACACCATTACCACTGTCCTCTTTACCTTCTTCATTATGCACACTATTACCACTATCCTCTTTACCTTCCTCAATATGCACACCATTACCACTGTTCAATTGTACATCATCCATATCTATATGATGATCCAACGATGGTTCACTATTGGCAGCCATTTAAAAATTTTCTGAAACAAGTTCTGAAAGACAAACAAATTACAAAAGAAAAATAACATATATAATTCATAAAAACGATTTCAGAACAGGCTTCAGCTTCAGCAACCAAAATCACACAAACACCACCCCTAAATTCAAATACTCTGATAACTAGGTTACCCACCATCAATCAAAGTGTACTTTCAGCACCCCTAAAACCAACACCAAGATTAATAGTCAAATAAGACTTAAAACATACACATTGTGTTCAAATTTTTTAAACAGCAACATATACTCAGAAATGGATAGACTTTCTATTAAACCCAAAAATCGGCTTCAAACTACAACAATACAAAGCAATACAAACTATCTTTGATTTGCAAATGCCATTATCGTGTAGTAAAACGGAGATAGATACATTAGTAACGAACGAACCTTCAACGAATGTGATAAGTTGTCAGTCGGAACAAAAGGGGTTGCTTGATTTGCGATATTTACTTGGCCCAATGCGATTAATTTGCTTGAAGAGATGAAGAGATGTAATATAAAGAGAAAACTTTCTTGCCCTTGATTTGCAATATTTGCTTGCCCAATGCAATTGAACAAAGTTGAGTATGGAATATGAAGAGATGCGATTGAAAAAATGGGGGTTTGCGATTTGCTTCCAGGGGAAGAGTATGGACTAATGAGATTCGATTGCAAAAATGGGGGTCTGCGATTTGCTTGCAGAAGAAGACAATGGAAAGTGAGGAGATGCATGTTGAACCCACTCGAATGAAATTCAAATTCGAATCGATGATTGAAGTTGGGGACATTGGAAATGCAAGAAAGCTGTGTATTGGAAACAGATTGGTGATTAAATGCAGTTGGGGTGAATCTACAATTAAGCAAAAATAAATAGCCAATTTTGTAAACTACACTAACAAGGATGACATGGTCTCTGCAATACAGCTGGCGCTATGTTATTGGAGTCACGTCAAAGGGGTAATGTTGCCCTCTTTCAACCGAGGGGTAGCCTAGAATTTACCAATATATATATATATATATATAAGGAACGAATCTGGTGAGAACACTTTGCTATGATGAGAAACGAGAATAACCAATTCCAACCATCCGATTCTAATTAATTCAAATTAATGACACAGATTATTTTTTAATAAAAAAGGCCACGTGACTGAAAGTGTCATATGTATGCTGATGAGCTCCTTCTACAATCTTCTTTCCCTGTTGGTCAACTGAATAAACTCATTGGGTCAAAACTTAAAGCAACTATGGCGGTAACACAGAAACACCATCCTCTTCTTCGTCTTCAACATCGTTGTCGAGATCAAGCCAGCAACACCCGTCGTCGCACGCCATTGGAGAAAGTGGCAATAACTACCTGCACAATCCATGACAGAGAACGCAGATCTCTGACAAATCTGGGCATCGTCTCCTCCCTCCGCTCTTCCCTCCTCTGACGCTCTCCATCTTCTCCCTCTGGATCTCTTCTTTCCCTCCTCCTTCTCATATCTCTTCCTTTCACCGCTTATGGTCCTCTGTGGATGTCCCTTCGTCATTTTTGTACCTGGTTGCGGCCCGAAGTCGTGGCATCGTGACCTCCGGAACCGAGCGCTCGCACCAACAGCAGTTCACTGCAAGCACCACCGGAAGCATACCATCCCCCACCTTCCTCTATGTTCCCCTATCTCTCACATGATTTTCCCCCTCCTCCGAATCAGACCTCCATAGCCCAATCAAGTCCGCGAACGAGAGCCAAAACCACTTGGTTGAAGAAGAGGCTGCAAAGGTTAACTCTTCGAAGAAAACAACTCCACTATGTGCATATTAGTTAACAATTGACAATCAATGAGGTTATCAGTTCCTTCAGGTTTGCAAGAATAAAAAAGAATAAAGTCAGAGACATACAAAAGTTTCTCTCACGTTTTTCCTTCCTATTCCAAGCAAATGATAATGTTAGTAACCCACATCAATTGCATCGTGGCAAGCAGCCAAAGACACGCTGCAACGAACACGACAAATAGTGGAAGGGGGATGAGTCGCGTAGCTGGAAGCCGATGGTCACGTGGTTATTTTAATGAAAAGGTAATCACATCTGTTAATTTAAATTAATTAGAATCTAACAGCGGTAAGTAATTGTTCTCATTTCTCACAATAGTACAGTGTTCTCACCTGAGTCGTCCCCTATATATATATATATATAAAGACATTTTTGTAATTACATCAATTATCGGACGAGTATCCACCTCTCCGTTCCCGCTCCCAATTTTACAAACTGGCAAAAACCCGAACCTGAATCTGAACTAGTCAAAACGGGTTTTTCCCTTTAAAGCTAGGCAAATTTGAGTCACATTGTCATGCCTAATTACATTGGTCATGCCTCTCGTAAGCATTTTTTTTTTTAATTATATAGCATGGTACGGTTTCAAGATCCAGCTTCAATAAGCTAATCAATTGGAGCAAGGAAAGAAAAAGACAAAACAAACGATTCTTTCTAGTACGAGGTTAAAATGTGGGAGCTAACAATCTCTCTTTGCCAACCATATACGCACATGCCAGCTTCCATGGTTCCTTTTCATTTCGTCAATAAAGCACCACCATCGATGATAAAATAAACCTTTCCAATTAAATGACACAACGCTATACACTTCTCTACAAAACCATACACCAACACTAACATAGCTAGCCACTTTCTTTCCTACACAATGGGGATCGTAATGCATTCTATTCTTTTCCTTACAATCACAACAATGCTTCTTACTCTATCTCCACCCGTCACCACCGCCCTCAAACGCTGTCCAAATTGTGGTAAAACCAAAGTACCATACCCATTAAGCACAGCACCAAACTGCGGCGACCAATCCTACAAAATCCGCTGCTTTTCAAACACACTCTTTTTCGACGCCGTTAACTTTTCCACCTACAAAATCACATCCATAAACCCAACGACACAGCGTTTAATCCTCCAGCCACCAGGTTTCTCAAACGACGACACATGCATGTCCGAAGATTTCAAAAGCGGAGGGTTTTGGCTAGACACAAACTCACCCTTCAACATCACTTCCAGCAACACCGCAATCTACATGAACTGCTCCCAAGAAGTCTTAACCTTGTTGTGGAACTGTTCCTCATCGAGCATTTGCCATAAATACATTAAGGAAAATGAAATAGTAACAAAGGCTTGTGGAGAAAAGAGCAATGCTTCAAAGATATGTTGTGATGTGAAGACTGGTGGGTCTTCTACTGCTCATAGAATAAGGGTGAGGAAAGAACGGTGTTCTGCTTATGTTAGTTTTCCTAATTTGGATTCTTCTTTGCCTATGAGTATGTGGCCGAAAGGAGTTGAGGTTGAGTGGGAGTTGCCAAAAGAGCCACCGTGTAAAGTGCCTCAGGATTGTTTGGGTTTGGTTAACTCTGGTTGTTTGCCAGATCTGGCAAACGGTGGAGTGAGAAAGTGCTTGTGCAAGTTTGGTTTTCAGTGGGATCCTGTGAATGGAATATGTCAAGGTAAGTACAAATATTCCAATTCTTTTATCTTTTTTTTTTCTTTTCAAAATATAAAGTTTTGGTGAAACAAATTAATTAGCTTCAATTGCATTTTTTCCCAAAATTAATTAGCTTAAATTAGCGGCAAAAATTAAAAAATAAAATTTGTCACTACTTAAGGTGTCACGAAGTTTAGTGACCAAATTAGAGACGAATTTCACATTTTTCGTCACTAATTTAATTTTTTTTAGTAGGTATAGAAAAGCTCTTCTTTTCAGATTTCCTCGGCCGATAAAACTTTAAAGTCATCACTTTCTTATCTGATGTTATAGTTTTTTTTAAGACAGAAAACTATATAATGACGTCCGATATATTAACCGAGAAAGGGGTAGGATATGCGGAAAATTACCTAGCGGATCTACCTAAAAATTTCACCATTGAAAAGCAATCTATAGGATTAGAGTACACCATTCGTAGTATAGGCAAAAAGAAGTCTGGTATCAACTTAGAAACCTTCTCCAAGAAATCACCTTATCTGACGTTATATGAATTATGATAAATTTAGGAAATGAAATTATTTTAATGGTTTGAAAAATTTATTATAAAATATCTGGTTAGGGAGTAGAAAAAAATATTTTTGATTATATGATTTTAAATTAAATATAATGTTTTAATTGGTAAGTTTTGAGTGAAATTATAAGAAAGCTTAAAATGATTTAATTGATTTTGGTCTCTAAAGATATTAAATATAACTTGAGAATTTAAAGGTTTTGGATTCAACGAAACTTACAAAATAACTGAATTTTAATAATTAAAAAATTGAGAAAATAAGTAAAAGATAGTAGTTAGCTCAATATCACACATTAATTATAATAAGAAAACTAAAAATACAATTAAATTAAGAATTTTTTTAGTTTTGTGTGAAAAAATAATAGCTGGTGTTCCAAATCTTACTATTCAGTTCGGCATTAATATTGATTGACTTTTGTGTTGGCAGTCTTCAGTTTGCTATATTACTGACAACTTTTAAAAAAAAATATTATTGATCGTACTATTAACTAAAGTCATGGATCATATGCGGGTGCGTGCGTCCTGTATCTTCTTCTAGTTAACAAGCAAGAACATTAATTGCTGTTTCAGTTTGGAAGTACTATATTAAACTTGGCCATGTGTAATACAGAAGTCAAAAACTTAATTTGTCTTATAATAATGCTCACGCATGATGGTGTTGATCAAAATCAATGTCAGAAACTCTTCCTTCGGGTTTATTTTGATTCAGAAAGTATTTGCATATATCTAGACTGTTTTCCCATGATTTCTACCCAGCTGAAAGTTGATAATTTTGGATATTTTTAACAGTATATACATAAGTATACGGATTTACATATATAGGTTGCATATATATAACGTATATGAAATCCAAGTTCTGATTTTCAATTAAATTTTAAAGGGTCGTGTTCATTATGGTCCCAAGATTATGTAAACTGATTTATTTAAGTACTCAGTGGTATGTATAACAAGACGAAAGAAAGAATTGTAACCAGTAAGTTAAATCTATATATATATCTTAGTGCATACTGCATATATGCCTAGAAATGATATCATAATTTAAATTGCCACAAGTACTTTTTCTCGTCTGTATATAGATCCAATGTTCATGTCCAAAAGCAAAATCACTAACTTGGGCACTTTGTTTTTTCTTTTCCTTTTAGGTATCAACAAGTGTCAACATGCAAGAGGATGCAAGTATCGTAAGAAGAAAACTCCCCTCATTGGAGGTAATTAACTTCATTGGATCCATACACCTTAATTATAAGAGTTATCACATACTCGCCACAACATATATAGTACTATATAACTATTTTCTCTACGACTGTTGATGTTTTGCGCCAGGTGTCCGCGACAAAGACACTGAAATTAATCGAATTAAGAGCATGCATGTGCTTGGATCTTGGAAGTGAATACATCGTACTTTATATAAATCTGAACTTACAATCTGCCGCCAATTTTAGGATATAAATATTAATTCATATCTCTATATTAATTATATGGCTAATTAATTATAACGAAACCTAGAAGAAGTACTTGTGAATCAAATCTTCCTGGGTAGACACAAAAGTCTCTTTTCACAATTATTAACAAATGTCCATTATTTAGCTTTTTTATTCTTATTTCATTATGTTTCACTTAATCATATCAACAATATCTAAAATCGAAACTATGGATACAATACTATATAGTCTCTACAACAACAAATTGGTGAAAGTTATTGTCGTAATATCGAAAGGTTTGCACTTCTTTTTCATTATTTATGGTGACAATGTTTTTAGCATGGTTTTAAATCACGGTCCTGTCCCGATTCTTAATATTACTGACAATTGTAGTTAAATACGACTGATGTGTCTTCAATTGTGGTCGTGCTATGGTCATAGAAACACTTTTTAAACCTTCGTTCTTAGATCTTCAATGAACAATTTAAATACAGAAATGAAATTGAATATAACTAAATGAAAATCTGAATTTCACGAATATGAAATCTCAGGCTTAGCTCTAGCTGGGGCAGCCGTGCTAACAGGAGCCATGATTACAATCTTGGCCTTTTGCCTAAGGAGGCAAAGGATAGCAAGAGAAACCCAACAAAGAATAAACAGGGCATGCAACATTTTGAATACAGACAACAGCGGCAAATCAGCAAAGATCTTCACAATGAAAGAAATCACAAAGGCAACCGACAACTTCTCCAAAGACAACCTTCTTGGAGCTGGTGGCTTTGGTGAGGTTTTCAAAGGAACACTTGAAGATGGAACCATCACAGCCATCAAGAGAGCCAAACATGGCAACACAAGAGGCAATGATCAAATACTCAATGAAGTCAGAATCCTCTGCCAAGTCAACCACAGAAGCCTCGTGAGACTCTTAGGATGTTGTGTTGAACTTCCTGAACCTCTTCTTGTGTATGAGTATGTCCCCAATGGAACCCTTTTTTATCATCTTCACAACACAAACAATAATATCCCTCTTGGATGGCATTCTAGGCTAAGGATTGCACACCAAACAGCTGAAGGACTTTCCTATCTTCACAATGCAGCTGTACCAAGAATCTACCATAGAGATATCAAGTCAAGTAACATTCTTTTAGATGAAAATCTTGATGCTAAAGTTGCCGATTTTGGTCTTTCAAGGTTGGCAGTGAGTGAAGCAAGTCACATCACAACATGTGCTCAAGGAACCTTAGGTTATCTTGACCCTGAATACTATGTGAACTTTCAGCTTAGTGATAAAAGCGATGTGTACAGTTTTGGGGTGGTGTTGTTGGAGCTGCTTACTTCTAAAAAGGCTATTGATTTTAATAGAGAAGAGGAGGATGTGAACTTGGTGGTTATGATTAAAAGGGCTTTGAAGGAAGGGAGGTTGATGGATGCTGTTGATCCTATGCTGGAGAGTGAAGCTAGTAGAGTTGAGTTGGAGAGTATGAAGACTTTTGGCAGTCTGGCTGTTGCTTGTTTAGATGATCGGAGACAAAATAGACCTTCTATGAAAGATGCTGCTGATGAGATTGAGTATATTATTGGTATTGTTGCTGATGTTAAGGCTGTGGTTGTTTTAGAGGTTTAATTCTTCGAACTCATTGCTAGGAAAAAGTTGAATTGCTAACGGAAATTGGAGATTAGAAACGAAAAAAATGAAATTAGTATCTAATTTTGACGTCACTGATATTTAGTGACGGAATTGGAGATGGACTTTATTTTTATTTTTATTTTTAGTTTTTCTAATTTTTGTTGGCAAATCAACTTTTTCTAGTAGTGTGAATTTAACTTTATCATCTATCCCTTTTATTTCCATTCAATTTGAGTTTTATCATTATCAGAAGAAGAATCAGATTTATACCATGAGAGACAAGAAAAGAAAAATGGAAATGAATGGGAGAAAAAAAAAATCAAAGGAATAGAAACCTTTGCGAAGTGAAGTGTTAATACAAATAAAGCAACTTTTAGGGTGGGAAAGCATGGTGGGTAACACCACCATGCACAATTTCTCTCTACCATTGGATGGTGAGTACCCCACAGTAATACCATGCACCTTCTCCACCAAATCATTTCTCTTTAGAAAATGATTTTTTTTTTTGAAAAATAAAATTTGAACATCACTTTTCGCAACACCTATTTCGACACCGTATATCTGTGTACGAACAATATTTTTTTTTTTCAAAATTTTTTTTTTTAAAAAAATTTCTTCAGAAAAATATTTTTTTCCAAAAAGTAATAATTATAAAAGTGGTTAACGCAGTACCAATAAGTGTCCCATATTTTTTTTTTTGGAAAATGATATTTGAACATCACTTTTCGCCACACCCATTGTGATACCGTATATCCGTACGTGTACGGACAATATTTTTTTTTTCAAATTTAAAAAAAAAATTTCTTCAGAAAAATATTTTTTTCTAAAAAATATAATTTTAAAAGTGGTTAACAGAGGAACACTTACGGACAATATTTTTTTTTAAAAAAAATAAAAAAAAAATTCTTCAGAAAGATAACTTTTTTCCAAAAAAAAAATAATTATAAAAGTGGTTAACAGAGGCACACATAAAAATAGAGGGGCACTTATTTGTACCGTGTTAACCACTTTTATAAATATTTTTTTTTGGAAAAAAATTATTTTTCTGAAGAAATTTAAAAAAAAATTTGAAAAAAAAAATATTATCCATACACGTACGTACATACGTGTCGAAATGGGTGTCGCGAAAAGTGATGTTCAAATTTTATTTTCCAAAAGAAAAAAAATCATTTCTCTTTATTGTTCGTACACAGATATACAGTGTCGAAATGGGTGTCGCGAAAAGTGATGTTCAAATTTTATTTTCCAAAAAAAAAAATCATTTTCTAAAGAGAAATGATTTGGTGGAGAGAATGCATAGTATTACTGTGGGGTACTCACCATCCAATGGTAGAGAGAAGTTGTGCATGGTGGTGTTACCCACCATGCTTTCCCACCCTAGAAGTTGCCTACAAATAAGTAATAACATTTGCCTTTTTACCCAACCGGGCCAAATTATTGAATCATGTACGTTATGAATCATTATTGTTTCTTTTTTCTTTTCATAGGCGAAAAAGATTGTATTAATAAGAAGCAAGAACCCAAGCACAAAGTGTGGCTAAGTTCAGAAAAAAGTCTTATTCCGGTGAAATTTTCTGCAAAGCAGCCAAAACAGAACACAACAAAGGCTAAACCACCCACCCCCACCTTCTTTCATCCAACAATAACAGCAGCTGAAGTAGTGAGGAGATGCACAAATCCACACCCAAAATCTCATGAATAAAGTGTTGTTGAAGAGCTCTAGGGATAGATACTAGGACTCCAAACAACTTCCTTTTTATTCCCTAGTAAAAATAGTGTGTCCTTAGGCTATTTGTTGGTTTGTATCACATCTTTTGTTACGTTAGATATACTCCCTCCGGGGAGAGAGTATTTCATTTCGGATCATATACAGTGAAAAGAAATGATTTTTGAACACAAAAGTTGACACAAATACGCGACACCGTATGTTCGTACTATACGGATCGTATGTTCGTACAGTATGGACAAATTTTTTTTTTTCAAAAAAATATTTTTTGTAATTTTTTTTTAGATTTTTTAAACTGGTTAACACAGATTTTAACATTAACCAGATATTTGAACTTGGTTAACCAGATAAGAAAAAGTTTCAGGATTTGGTATTAACCAGATAATGAATAGCATTAACCAGATATGTGAACTTGATTAACCAAATAAAAAAATGAAATGTCCAAAAGTTTCAGGATTAGGCATTAACCAGATAATGAATAGCATTAACCAAATATGTGAACTTGATTAACCACATAAGAAAATGGGCTGTCCAAAGTTTCAGGATTTGACATTAACCAGATAATGAATAGCATTAACCACATATGTGAACGTGATTAACCAGATAAGAAAATGAGATGTCCAAAAGTTTCAGGATTTGACATTAACCAGATAATGAATAGCATTAACCAAATATGTGAACTTGATTAACTACATAAAAAAATGGGATGTCCAAAGTTTCAGGATTTAACATTAATCAGATAATGAATAGCATTAACCAGATATGTGAACGTGATTAACCAGATAAGAAAATGAGATGTCCAAAAGTTTCAAGATTTGACATTAACCAGATAATAAATAGCATTAACCAGATATGTGAACTTGATTAACTGATTAACCAGTTAAAAAAATTTATAATATTTTTTTGAAAAAAATATTTTAAAAAAGTTTTTTTTTAAAAAAAACCCATGTAAGTGTGCGTATTTGGTGTCCGCTATTTGTGTACAAATAGCGCGACCCGTCAGTGAATCCTAATCTAAAGACAATACATATAGAAGTCATTGTTTGAGTAACAATTTACAGGTGTCAATCAATGAGATAGGTTTCACCACATCAATATTTTTTAATCATTTTTTTCATGCCTCTTTCAGTGAAAGCACAATCTATTTCATATTTAATAATAAAATATTCAAGCGGACAAAAACAAATACACATGGAGGAGCTCTCCTCCTTCGTTTCCATATCGGTGAAAGTTTCCAACTTTCACTGCGATCTATACAAAGCGTGTTTCGCGACCAGAAAGGAGGAGAGAGCAAACTTCTCTCACACATACTCTCCTCCTCGTATTAGCAACTCTTTTCAAAATTCAAAATTTTACTTCCTTTGGAATCAGTTTCCCCAAGCGCCTTATCTCACAGATCCTCTCCTCCTCCTTCCTATAGAACATTGTTATGCATTTGAGAGTCGACGTGGACCCGACTTCTCGCTGACACTGACGCGATTAAATTGGTGGTGGCGGTATTGCGGCAATGTTTAGTGCGGATTACGTTAGAGTTTGAAGAAATTTGACACCCACGTGGCTAATCCCTCTTCTTCCTTGATGGTGATGGGTCTTGATGCTCCAATAGATAGTTTAGTCTTCAAGGCGTCCGAGAAGCTCAGCTGTCGAGATCGAAGCTCAGACTGTCGAGATCGGGATTGACCGGCGGCGAGGCACCCGCGGCGAGTTTGATCTCGGCCAGGTTGAGCTTGATCTCGGTTGAGCTTGATCTTGACGATATTCATGATTTATTTCCGGCGACTTGATTGTGATGGGTCTTGATGCTCCAATAGATAGTTGTCTTCAAGTCGGTCGAGCTCAACTGCCGAGATCAGCGCCAACTGTCGAGATCGGGATTGACCGGCGGATCTCGGCGGGTTGCGTTTGATCTCGGTTGAGCTTGATCTCGACCCATTAATTTAACGAGCTCAATGAGGAATACAAGGTGGCGTCGGCAGAGCTCAATGAGGGAAAATACAAGGTGGCCAGAGAATATAAAAAAAGTGATGTCGACAATTGGGAAGAACACTTCGACTTGGAACCAAGCGAGCTGGCTCATGAACCAAGCGAGTGAGCTCGGTTCATTTATTTCTTGAGGCTCGATGAGGAATACAAGGTGGCGATGCAAAAAAGTGATGTCGACAATTGGGAAGAACAGCGACTTGGAACCAAACAATTGTCTTCAACATTTGTCGAGATCGAGCTCAACTGTGAGATCAGCGCAACTGTCGAGATCTGGATTGACCGGCGACGAGGATAACGACGGTTTGATCTCGATAAGTTGAGTTTGATCTCGATTGAGCTTGATCTCGACCCATTAATGGTTAACGAGCTCAATGAGGAATACAAGGTAGCGTCGGCGAGCTCGATTGTCTTCAGTGATGTCGACCAATTGGGAAGAACCGCCGACTTGGAACCAAACAATTGTCTTCGGTACATGTCGAGATCGAGGATCGGGATTGACGGCGGCGAGGACCAGCGGCAGGCTTGATCGGCGGGTTGCGTTTGATCTCGGTTTAGCTTGATCTCGACCCATTAATTTAGCGAGCTCAATGAAGTACAAGGTGGCGTCGGCGAGGCTCGATGAGAATACAAGGTGGCGCCAGAATATAAAAAAGTGATGTCGACAATTGGGAAGAACACCGACTTGGAACCAAATGAGCTAGCTCATGACCCCAAGCGAAGTCGAGCTTTCAGTTCATTTATTTGAGCTCAATGAGGAATACAAGGTGGCGTGCAAAAAAAGTGATGTCGACAATTGGGAAGAACGCCCGACTTGGAACGAACAATTGTCTCGTTGTTGAGATCACTCGGCTGTCGAGATCGAGTTGACCGGCGGCTTGAGGACCAACGACAGGCTTCATCTCGGCCAGGTTGAGCTTGATCTCGGTTGAGCTTCATCTCGGCGTAGTCGATCTCGGCCGACTATTCATGATTTATTTCGAACGATTGTGATGGGTCTTGATCTTTCCAATAGATAGTTTAGTCTTGACTTGTCGAGATCAAGCTCAGCGACTTGAGGACAGCGAGCAGGCTTGATCTCGGCGAGTTGAGCTTGATCCGGTTGAGGTTGATCTCGGCTGACTATTCACATGATTTATTCGACATCTTGATTGTGATGGGTCTTGATGCTCCAATAGATAGTTTTAGTCTTCAAATTTGTCGAGATCAAGCTCAAAATGTCAAGATCAAGCTCAACAACGAGGACCAACAGCAGGCTTGATCTCGACGGAGTTGAGCTTGATCTCGGTTGAGCTTGATCTCGACTGACTATTCACATGATTTATTCGACTTGATTGTGATGGGTCTTGATGCTCCAATAGATAGTTGTCTTGGTGTCGAGATCGAGCTCGACCTCTGAGATCAAGCTCGACTGTCGAGATCGGGATTGACCGGCGGCTTGAGGATCAACGACTTGAGTTTGATCTCGTGAGGTTGGGTTTGATCTCGGTTGAGCTTGATCTCGACCCATTAATTTAACGAGCTTAATGAGGAATACAAGGTGGCGTCGGCGAGCTCAATGAGGGAATCTGAGTGGCGTCGAATATAAAAAAAGTGATGTCGATAATTGGGAACAACACTTCGACTTGGAACCAAACGAATATAATGTGTTACTCACCCGTGCATATACACGGGTATGTTACTAGTGAAAAAACATATCTGAGCCATCAATATGAGGGGTGACTCTCTTTTGGAATCTCCGGATTTTCCCACGCATGCATGATCCTGGATTGGGTCTTTGGTTGGCCCAATCTACATCTAGGAACATATTGATTCGGCCTAATAACCAATCCGAAAAAAGGAACTAACGTATTACATGCATGATAGAAAATATAGTTTGATCTCAATTATTCATTCGTCAAAAAAATCTCAATTATTCTAAAGGACAAAACATAGGTGTTGTTCTTTATTCTTCAATCATATTTAACACATAGAATATTCAAGTAAGTAGTTTGGTTGGTAAGCAGTGGCAGAGCTTCTTAGGAGCAGGAAGGCACCACTGCACCCCTCAATTTTTTTATTTTTATTTTTTTCATATACTCCAAAATCAATTTGCTTCAATTCCAGGGGAGCCAATGGACATCATGACTGCCTTACAACTTGTGCTCAGAAAGTCACTGGCATATGGTGTCTTGGACGCAGCCTCCATGAAAGTGCAAAAGTTATTGAGAAACACGCTGCAAGGAAGACGAAAGGATACAGTAAAGTGGAAGAAGAAAAAAGTGGGAGAGAAAGGGAGTTATGTAGAAGAGTAAAGATGTTTCTCGGGAGAAAATTAATTGGCAAAGTTTTTTCTCTCCCAATATCAAACTATCAATTTCGTCAAAGTATCTGACTAAAAACTACGCTAATAACAAGAGCCACTTTTTTTTTTTTTTGGTAACAGAGGCACGTTTTTTAAAATGATTAAAATAATTAAAATTATAAATTTCTAATTTTGAAAATGATGAAATTACTTTTACTTTTTTAATTTTAAATTAAACTATATTTTATGAAAAAAGAAAAGTTAATCAGTCTATATATTTTAAGGAAAATAGATTATGGGCATGCGTTATTCCACCTCATTTCTGGCATTCGGGACATGATTGTTGAGGAAGCAGACATCAGATGGCGTTTCATCCCAAGGGAGGCGAATGCAGTGGTAGACTTGTTAGCGAAGGATCGCGATATTTCTAAGTCTAATGGTATTATCTATGACCATCCCACCTGTCTTCCTCTTGTCTTTACTTGTAGCAGATCAGGGGGATGTAGCTGGGCCTAGCGGGCCGTAGTTGTTTGGTTCTTGTGGGGCTCAGCCCCTTTTTCCTCACCAAAAAAAAAAAGGAAAATAGATTATAAAAAATCAACTAAACTGTTACAAATGAAAATGATTAAATCCAATTGCTGTAATGCATTAATTACTTGATTGATTTATAATAATGTTAAATATAATTACTATCAGCTTTCATTTTAAGTTTATTTTAAGTAAGTTGGTATGAGTGTCTTTTTAATATTTCAAATTAATTTTTATTCATAATATTTACTTTAGCGTACCAAACCGTACCCGTACTACGTACCGGAGAGTATCCCAAACCTGGTAACTATGTGCTGAGCACAATGTTAGCCTTGTCACATATGTGTTGTGAAATCCCACTGAGTTGCCAGATGTGTTGTATGCGCTTTGCTTTTCATTTTGGAGTTATTCCATGAGAATGATTTTTGCTTGTAGCTGGAGTTATCTGCCTAGGGATTTTAATTTATGCAATGAATTTTTTTTTGGCACCTCCAAGATTTTCTTTCAAGTTTCGCCACTAGTGCTAAGGGACGCTGAAGGAATGCAAGTTGGAGGTCCCGGGTTCAAACCCAAAAAACTAACAATTTTAATAATTACTAACAACTAACATTTGCCTATAAAAAAACATTTAACACATAGAATAACTATCCAATAATAAAATTAAGATTATTTTAAATTTGAATTTAAATAAAAAATTTAATCCATTTAACATATTATAATTAATGAACAACACAAACAACACTTTTCCGTAAAAAAAAAACAAAAACAACACTTAAATTTTTTCTTTATTCCAATCACCTTGAACACGCAAATACCTACATAAATATAGCGGTCTCACATTTTTGTTTCTAAAGTCTCTTCAGAAAAATCATCGGTAACCATAGCAATATCATTGGACCCCGTAACACGGCCACATTTTAATCTACCAAAAACAATATCGATGGATTTTGTGAGTATAACATCAACGTTGTCAATCCATGCATGCTGTGGAAGAAACAACATATCTTCCTTAGAAATGCGAGATATATACTTTAATTTGAGAAAACCAAAATCAGCTACATGCATTGTTTCTCAGATCATACTAATAGGTTTAGAGTCCATTAATCTCGAGTCATTTACAGCATGATCAAATTTCTTGTCCCTGCATTTTAGGAATTACTAGTACCATAGCATATCTGTATCTCCATGAGAGTTCACATATTTTTAGAAAAGCGCAGCAAATTTCACATTCCCCAACATGTATATACTCCTTTCGTCCCAAAATATAAGTAAATATGGTCTAAGTACATGTACTTTTTTACTTATATTTTGGGACGGATGGAGTATATCTGAATCTGAATCTGGTGGCACCCATCTTCTTGTGGTTTTCTTTTAAAAAATTCTTTTTTATTTTTCCTTTTAATTTCATCTGAGAAATAAAAACAATAAATTCTCTACCAAGTAACAACAGTACATATATAGCAGCAATTGCTTTGTTTTTTACTATATGGTTCAATAACATCATTAATTGTTGCTCTTTGATGGAGCAACAAAAGATTATGTTAATATTCACAACAACCGCAACATTGTTGCTATCATGCGCCGTGACGTTGCGGCACTGCGGGAACTGCGGTCCAATCCCGGTTCCGTACCCTTTAAGCACGGGACCCGACTGTGGTGACCCACGGTACAAGATCCGGTGCACCGCAGGCACACTGTGGTTAGATGCACTTGCAAGATCATCCTACATGATTAGGTCCCTTAACCCGATAACCTGTCGCATAATAACCCGACCCGCAACCTTTGAACGAAGCGCGTGCGTGTCCACGGACTTCCGCAGCGACGGCATGCACTTAAATGAGACCCTTCCTTTCAGCTTAGCCGCGGGAAACACCGTTTTTCTATTCAATTGTACTGCCAATGCACCTCACGCACCGCCAATGGACTGCTCAGCGAGGAACCTTTGTGTTATGAGTATAAGCCCAAAGGGAGAGCCCATCCCAAAAGACTAGCCTATTAGGTGGGAGAACCCCTAAGCCTATAAACCCCACTTGGTAGGTGAGGCTCCCCAATGTGGGACTCATAACATTGCCACCCCTTTTAAGAGCCGACGTCCATGGTGGCTTTTACTATCGGCACTGACCCGGTGGTAGCCCTTTTCCCTTTGGCGGCTTTATTCATCTATCAGTATTCGGGTGGTGTACCTTAATCCAGCCTATAGGCATTCCTTTCCGTAGCCCAACTCTCAATGAAAGCACTAATTGTTATGAGTATAAGCTCCAAGGGAGAGCCTATCCCAAAAGACTAGCCTATTAGGTGGGAGAACCCCTAAGCTTATAAACCCCACTTGGTAAGTGAGACTCCCCAATGTGGGACTCATAACACTTTGCCACAGCTACATCAGGGACCACGTGGATGCAGGCGCGTGTGGACGCGTGGGAGTGTGCTGCGAGTATAAAATTGGTGGGGTCAGTAACTAGATCAACCTTGTTCGTGGTTATTCCAACAAAGTCAAGTTACAATGTGTTGCTTGGAAGAGACTGGATCCATGTAGTTGGAGCCATTCCTTCCACTATTCATTAGAAAATGATCATTTGGAATGCATAGGGAGAGGTAGAAGTAATAGACACTGATAGCCCATGTTACTTGCAACAGATGCACGTAGATTTCAAGTTATATGCTCCACAAGTAAAGCCCATAACGGTGGTGAATGGGGTATTTGACAGGGAAGCACTAGACAATGCAACCAAGGTCGAATCACGGCCAAGTGGAGATAATGAGTCCTAAGCAACAAAACATGCTGGCCTATGTGGTCGACAGTGAAGGATACACTTTCAAAGGCGCATTAGCAGACTGTATCTTAGACGATGGCCCTTTAGGATCTGAAAAGGGGCCAGATGACAAGCTCAACATCGAAGTAGAAGACCCTTTGGAAGAAATTGACTTGGGGGATGAGTCTAAAAATAGGCCAATCTACATATGTTCATTTTTGACAAAGGAATTCAGAAATCAGATAATAGTGTTTGTCAGAGAATATAAAGATTGTTTTGCTTGGAAGTATCATGAAATGCCTGGTTTGAGTAGGGACTTGGTCGAACTAGGTTGCCCTTGAAAGAAGCAAGTAAGCCTGTTAAACAAGCAAACATGAGGTTTGCTCCAGAAGTCGTGCTGAAGATCAAGGAAGAAGTGGAATGTTTGCTCAAAGAAGGATTCATTAGGACGACCAGGTATGTGCAATGGTTGTCTAATATAGTCCCTGTGTTGAAGAAGAATGGGAAGATGAGGGTTTACATAGATTTCAAAAATCTAAATGAGGCGACCCCAAAATGACGAATACCCTATGCCCATGGCAGACATGCTTTTTGATGCTGCATCTGGACATGAATTGTTAAGTTTTATGGATGGTCATGCTAGCTATAACTAGATCTTCATAGCTGAAGAGGATGTGTCTAAAACTGCTTTTAGATGTCCTAGGTTGATTGGGACATATGAATGGGTGGTTATGCCTTTTGGTTTGAAGAATGCTGGAGTCACTTACCAACACGCCATGAATACTATATTTCATGATGTAATTGGCAAATTCATGGAAGTGTATATTGACGATGTGATTGTCAAGTCAAGAAATAAGGAGGAACACTTGTATCATCTAAGACAAGCCTTTGACAGAATGAGGTGACATAGTTTGAAGATGAATCCAGAAAAATGTGGGTTTGGTGTGTCGGCTGCTAAGTTCTTAGGATTCTTGGTTCACAAGAAGGGAATTGAGGTTGACAAGAATAAAGCCAAGGCAGTCTTGGAAGCGTCGCCACCAACCAACAAGAAGGAGCTCCAATCTTTCTTAGGAAAAGTAAATTTCTGAGAAGATTTATTTCTAACTTGTCTGGTAAGGACTAGGGTGTTTTCACCACTGGTCAAGTTGAAGGCAGAGCTGGAGTTCGTCAGGGAACCTTGTCATCAAGAAGCCTTCGACTAACTCAAGCAATACTTGGTAAACCCACTGGTCATGATGCCACCAGTTCCTGGTAGACATTTGAAGTTGTACATTTCAGCATTAGAAGACACCATAGGTAGTTTACTGGCTCAAGAAGATGAAAATAATGTTGAAAGAGCCATTTATTATTTTAATAGAGTTCTTAATGATGCTGAAAAGAGGTATAGTGCAATAGAGAAGTTATGTTTAGCACTGTATTTTTCATGTACGAAACTCAAGTATTATATGATACCTTGTAATGTAATAGTTATGTCTAAGACAAATGTAATAAAATATATGTTGTCTGAGCTTATTTTCAATGGACGAATAGGAAAATGGACACTTGTTTTGTCTGAATTTTCACTGCAATATGTACCAATGAAAGCTGTCAAAGGCCAAACAATAGCAGATTTCTTGGCAAATCATTCATCTTTGGATGTGGTCGATCTTGTTGAGTTCGTTGAACTCAAACATTAGCGCTGGTACTTTGATGGCTCAACGCATCAAAATGGTGCTGAAGTTGGGATCTTGATAGTATCCCCACAAGGAATTCCAACTAAGTTCATGTTTGAACTTAAACATGCGTGTTCAAATGATGAGGCTGAATATGAGGCCTTAATTGTTGGAATTAAAGCCACGCAATGTTCATATATTTAGGGATTCATTGCTGGTGATTCGACAGTTAACCCAAATATATAAATGTGTAAGTCATAGCTTGGTCGAATATTGCGCCGTTGCGACTAAGTTATTGAGGAAGTTCGATGATGTGGTTGTCGAAATATTCCTAGGGAGTCAAATCAAGAGGCAAATGACTTGGCTCAAATAGCCGCTGGTTATAAAATTTTGCCAAAGGTCTTGAAAGACTTGACAGAAATTAAAGAACTCCTTTATCCTCTAAAAGAAAGGGATCTCTTGCAAATTGGCCAATCAACACAAAATGATTGGAGAAAGCCAATAATACAATACTTAGAGAATCCTAATCAAAATGTTGACAAGAAATTCAAGTATCAAGCGTCAAAATTTGTATTATTGGCAGGTGCATTATACAAAAAATGAATTGATGGCAATTTCGGACAAGAAAAAGCATATTTGGCTTTGTCTGAAGTCCATGAAGGAATTTGTGGAGCACATCAGGCAGGTGATAAGATGAATTGGATTTTGCGACGTCAAAAATATTATTGGCCAACATTGGTAAGGGATTGTATCATGTTTGCCAAATCTTATGAGGAATGTCAAAAACATGGCCATATACAAAATGTCCCTGCCAGTGAATTGCATTCTATTATCAAACCTTGGACATTCAGAGGTTAGGCATTAGACATCATTGGACAGATTCACCCCACTTCATCAAAAGGCCATAAGTACATCTTGGTAGGAGTTGATTACTTCACTAAGTGGGTCGAGGATGTTGCCTTGAAAAAGTCACTTAACAAGATATTATAGACTTCGTCGAAGGACACATAGTTTGTCAATTTGGAATACCTCACACCCTGAAACTGACCAAGGGCCAATATTTATTGGACGAAAAGTGTCAGAATATGCAGAGTCCAGGGGGATCAAAATGTTAACATCTACTCCGTATTATGCTCATGCAAATGGCCAAGTAGAGGCCATGAACAAGATCATAATTGGTCTAATAAAAAAGCATATTGGACGGTACCCCAGAAATTGGCATAACACACTTGAACAAATCTTATGGGCATGGAGAAATTCACCAAGAGAATCAACAGGCACTAAACCATATAAGTTGGTATATGGGCATGATGCAGTGTTTCCTGTCGAAATTAACCTTGATCAATTCGTATATTAAGGCAAGATGACCTTCCCATTGAACAATATTGGGATTCAATGTTCGACGAATTAAACGAGTTGCATAATAATAGGTTAATTGCGTTGGAAAACTTGGTTAGACAGAAAAAAAGAATAGCTAAATTTTATGACAGTAAGGTCAAATACAAATCCTTCAATGTCAGTGATTTGGTTTGGAAAGTTATTTTGCCCATGGATAAGTCTGGTCGAGAATTAGGCAAATGGTCTCCAAAGTGGGAAGGACCATTTAAGGTTACACAAGTTTATTCTGGTAATGCATATGCACCTGTCGATGTGAATTCTGGTTTAAGAATTAAGTCCATTAATGGCAAGTATCTGAAGCCATATAGGCCGACAATGCGTTAAGCAAAAATCCATATTTAAAATAAAAAGTGAATTCTTTATTCATAGGCCATTTGACAAGTTACAAATACATTGCCAAATTGGCTATCAGCCTGGAAATATAAAAACGACTAAGTTATTCCTAAGACTAGGCTGTTACAAATGGATAAAGTGATCAGAAGCTTCACCACAATCAGGTTCAAAATTTGTTGAGTAAGATGCATCAAAGCAGAAGCATTCCCACTGACGTAGTCATTGAAGGTGGCTTGTGATGATGAGAACGTCAAACTGAACGAGATGCTTCAAAGCAGGGACACCCTCATCGACGGTAGGTTGAAACCATCAATCTAGAAGACGACGAAGAGGAGTGTCGAAATAATGCGTAAGAAACGAAAGAGCTTGAGTCAAGAGAGCGGTGACCGTGAATGCCAAAACATCACTTAACAATAGGCCTAGACGTACCATAGTCTCTCTAGTTTCTAAAATTTTACTAACCTTCACATTGAACTTTGAACATATGGTGTGAAGGAGAGTAAAATAGTAGAAAGCTAGATTGACCCAGGCTTTTCCCTTTCACACACAGGCCAATGAGCTTGATAAGTTACATTAGGCAACTTACCAAAACTCATTGGAGAACTTAGGCAAATTACCAAAACCCAATGTGTGTTTCACCGTCAAGGCAGAGACCTTTTGGTTGAAAGGGTAAGTTGCCAAACCAAATTTCCAAAGGAAGATTGAGCAATGAGAGCTCAATCAAATGTTTCTCCCAGACTTGCATTTTTATGAAAGGGTATGAACATCAAGTGTTCATGAGCAAGTTGTTGCAGAATATGTTGCAGTGAAGGAAGAAATGAAAAAAGAATAACGTGAATATGGCAAAATGGCAACAAGTGCCATTTGCTATTTACAGGCCAAGGATCAGGCCAAAGCATTATTTTTTAAGTTTAAAGTCAAATCATTCATGCTTTGGGAAATGCTAAAGCCATTAATGGTTGATTTTACGTTGACAAGAAAGAAAAAACGTGTTGAAAAGACGTTTGACGAGACAAGAGAAACAGAAGTAGTCCGACATTCATAAATTGGTGGTCAAGTTAAAGTATTTGACAAAACAAAGGAGAAGTGCTAGATAAAAAATAAATAAATAAATAAAATTATAAAGTTTTCAAATTGTCCCAAGCATTTTCCAAGTCTATTTTGGCAGACATTGTCGTCGAATAGCCAGCCTCTAGATTGCTGATTGTTTCGACAACCTTTTTGGCCTTACAGCACAAATCAGCTATAGTGTTGTCCAGGTTAGATTGGTTTGTTGCATATGAGGCCATCTCTTTGTCGAGTTGTTTTAACTTAGCCTTGGAGGCTGCTTGTTCCTTTTCCCGTCTCGGCACTTCAGCTTCTAGTTTTTCTCTCTCAACCTTGTCAGTATTTTGTTTTTTTGCTCCTGTTTTCCTTGTCAGCTTTGATGCGTTGAAGCTTTTCCAAAAAATGGTTCTTCTCTACATTAGCCTTCAAGAAAGGAGGAATTCCTCCCTGTAAGAGGTTGGCCTTGTGTTTAAGCTCATTTGCAAATTCATTAAACATGAGTAAGGTGCTTCGACGGTGAGGGGGAAGATGCTTATGAACAGGAATAAGGTCTTCCACAAGGTCAGTGAACTTCTCCAAGACCTCATTATCAAAGCATAGAGTGTCGAAAGGAATACTAAGCATTTCCTGGAGGCTTACCATGATTTCCAAAGCCTTGGAATCACAATCCTGGCTAGTGGCTATCGAAGAGAGTGCAGAGAGGGGAGAACACATATGACTTGATCCTGAAACCAGGCTAATGAGCTCATCTATTACGTCAACTTCACCCACTTGTTGATGAATATTTTCCGACACATGGTTAGTCTCAGGAGCAGACTTAGCATTTGCAGGAGTCAGTTCATCAAATTTTTGGTCCATAGTTGTATCTTTATGAGGTGCTACCAAAATAAATACCTTCTCAGAATCCTGAGGATCAACAGGATTTTGTCTGTTAAAGGCAGGAGAAGTGGGATGTGCCAATGGCAAGATTGAACCAGCAGGAATTGACTGACTGTGAGATGAATGTAGCGAATCGACATTAGCGATATGTTCGTCGACATCCATGCCTTGGATACCCTGAAAACAAAGTGTTTCATGGTCAATGACAAAATTGATTTAATTGGCCAAATGTGAAGCTAAGGTACTACCTCAGGGGGTCTGAGCATGTTCAGATTCAACCACCTCATGAACTGGTGGATTGGCTGTCGGATTGACATCAAGAGATGTTTCAACTAAGGGTGTCAACTTAGAAGCAGCCTCCTGGGAGGATTTTCCCTTCACCTGTCGAGAAGACAAGAGGTGATTGGTTTTTTATTGTCTTTAGAAAGAAATTTGTTAAGACAATATCAAATCTTTACCTCTGAACCTTTTGGAGGGCTTAGAGAGGAAGCACTCAGATATTCTGAGGTATCAAGTGTGATTTCCTGAAAGGAAGAGTGCAAACATAAGAATCAAATCAATATGCAAATGTCGAATTTGATTTATTACCTTAAATAAAGATGCAGAGCTGGAAACATTAACAGCCTCTGATTCTTGGGAGTTGACACAGGGGTAGCTGCAGATTTCCTCTTGCTTTAGACTTTGGAAGGTTCGACCGCAGCTACTTGGGGCTTTGGTGGAGTTTTCCTTGTCGAAGCTTTTTTTACCATAGAAACAGTGGACTTGGGTTTACTCTTCCTAGAAGAGGATGATTTCTGAAGAGGAACCTCAATGTCCTCATCTTCATCAGCCTCTTTGATGATTGTAGTTGATTCCCGTCGACAAGGTAGAGGATTTTCGACAGGGACAGCTGTAAAACAAAGTTTTAGACATTAAAGGAAACAATAGTTTAAACAAATGAAGTTTTTACCTTGAGGAAAATGGGTGATCATCTTGACAGCCCTATTATCCCACTCGTGAGGTAATGCAAACCGACCAGTGAAAGTAACTTCTTCGTTACTAACCTGCTCAAGGTTAGTTCACGAATAATACCTATCCAAAGAAAGGAAGTTACCAGCTCTTGTCGGCTTGCCAGGATATTCATCAGCCAAACCAAAAGGAGCACAAGGCAAAGGCACTATTTTAGGAGGGGGAATCTCAGGCATTTGCTGAGAAGCAAAAGGGTCTTGCCATTGCCTTAGTGATTGCATACTCCTTTGAGTTTTGTAATTTTCTTTCACTTTGGCTAGAATCTCATTTACCTGTCGAGTAATATGATAAGGCCACTAAGGATCCTATTTAACCTTGTAAAACTTGTCAAAGGCTTTAATCTCAGCAATATGCTCACCTATAGTCATGTTGGAAAGGTTTTGTTCCTACGGAGACAATTCCAATCTGCTCATGCAAGTTTCCAAAGAAGGGCAGAAAGCTTGAAAGTAATTTTTCCACCAAGTCATAAAGCTTTCGCTCACAGCATGAGTTGGTGTGTAAGGAACAAGATCAACTTTGTTTCGTCTGATCCTGCTCTTCTTTCGACAATGCTCAACATTTTTGAATGACAAATTGAGATCCTGAACATAATGTTCTTGGACAAGTTGAGAAAAGGGGGCAGGAATACATTGAATAAGCCCAAATTGACCAGCAACGCAATTTGGAAGATACACATGAAGAGCGCCATCATTCGACGCAGGAAGACTAGAACAGAAAAATTGGCAAGAAAGAAAATGGTACCAAGTTGCATCAGCTTCAGGCTCATCAGTGTCGATTTGTTGGGTGAACCATTTTGGACTATGTCGACATTCGACAAAAGGAGCAAAGTTAATGATCGAATCTTTGGGTGGAAAAGCCTAAAGAAATATTTGAAGCTGTCCACTTCGTTGGGATTTCATTGAATTAATAACAAAGAGAGGGGCCATAGGTGGCAAACAAAAGTTTCTCAGGAGGAGAATAGGATAACCATTTTTTACAGAACCGCATTGAACCACAATTACAAAAGCCAAAAGGGGCCACCTTAGGAGCTTTTTATCCCAGCAACAATGGAATCATACAGATTACCCTAGCTCTTATATAAATTGTCCAGAAGGAAAGATTTAAAGCAAATAGAATTATTTTGGTGACGTAAATTGGCTAAAACCAAGTAAGACTTGGAGACTTGTGCATTTTTTGAACAAAAAACAAAGGCTGACAACCACAATAACAGAAAAGCGACATGTTCTATGTCGGTGACAGTTTCGTCTTGGCCTTTGTGATATTGTATAAATTTAGAAAATGCAGTAGGAGCTCCTTGATAAGCATCAGTGATGCTATCAGTATTCATCAACGGATGAACAAATTCACCATTTGGTTCAAGACCTATTATAGCAGTAATGTCGAACAAGGTGGGGGTCATCATACCACAGGGGAACTGAAAAGCGTTTGTGGTTTTGTTCCAAAAGAAAATTGACGCACCAATCATGGCAGCGTCTAGTTTGGCAATGTGTTTGGAAAGTTGGATTAGGTCATAGATACCTAAATCTTTCCAAGTTTTGGTCTTAGCCTTTTCCACCCTTTCAAGCCAAGCAAAGTACCCGTCAACTTTTGAAGCATTGGGCGGAGTTCTAAAAAGCCTTGAGCTTTTGAAAAAATGGTGAATAGGCAAGATAGAAGAAGAAACCAAGATGTTGGTGACATCTTTCGTGTTTGGAAAAGAATCCTTGAATTCGTCAAGGTCAGTTTCAGAAGAAAAGCAAGGACCCAAATAAGCATGAGGAAGACTTACCTGGTTTGATTCATGTTCAAAGGGAAATAGTACCTTGGATTTTTGCCATAAATTTGAGTCTTCCAGAGTTGGGTTTTGCACGATTTTGCGAGCGCTGGGAGCTGCATTGCTTGATGAAGCCATGAATGTAGTGATGCTGAAAGCAGAGTTACATAGCTTGGAAAGATGAAGGGCGCTGGAGAAGATGAACAATGGAAAAAGAAAGAAGAAATTTTGGTGGCAAAACTATTTAAAGGAGTTGATTTGACATAGCCCATTTAGGCCATCATGAGCCTACTGCATTGGAAAACGTGGTGATTGGATAGAGATAATGGGAGTAATGGGTGACGGTTACATGAAAAACCAGGAAATCACTAAGTTTTGTTCTTACTCCTGACCGTCAAAAACCAAAACTTGGGGGGCATTTGTTGGGTGCCAAAATATATTTTGGTTTTAGACAGGTCATGTTTGACAAAAGGTCAATGGTCTAAAGGAGAGAAAAGATGATTTGCTTCACATTGACAAAGAGCATGCTATTAACACACCAATTTGTCTATTTTTATAGGGTATTTTGAGTATAAAATATTATGATTTTGTTCCTTATTAGATAAAATATGCTAATTATTTCCTCATTTATGCAGAAAAGTATAAAAGGCAACTTGGGAAGAAAAAGATGTAATTTTGGGAAGATTCTGGCAAGATTTGAGCATATTTTGGCGTTTCTGGACAAGTGGTACGGCCTGACATATATTCAATACGGTCGTACCTATTCAAGAGAAGCAGTAGTGGCGTACCCCCTTAGTCAGTACAGCCTAGCGCCGATGAGAAAGTTCAGTACGGCCATACCAAAGGCAGTACGGTTGTACACAATTGCTGTCACGGAGTGTAGAGTGCATAAGTACGGGTTAACGTCATAATTAAAGTCCGGTACGGCCGTGTATAAATGCGGTATGGCAGTACCCAAGCCCAGAACGTATAGATTTGAAGCCAGTTGACCTAGTATGCCTCAAATCCTATAAATAGGCAAATCTTAGCTCTCTTTCAAAAGAACTGGAGGCTGGGGGTCTTTTGACCATTTTAGCTCTTGCCTCTTGTCTCTTGCCTTTTGTGTTTCATCTCTTTTCTTTTATGATTTCTTCTTTGGATCTTTGTTATTCTATATTATTGAGAAATACTATGAGTAGCTAAATCCATCACTAGGGGTGATGGAGGATTTTTTACTATGTCTTTGATATTTGTTTAATTGTCATTATGAGTTTTCTTATTATCTTATTGAATGTGTTGTTCTTAGCATGCTTAATCCCATAGGATCTGGCCAATCCTTAATAAGTTAGTTAATTGGAGGCAACCGTACTGCAATTAGTAAATGGAACTCTAGGAATAACAGAACTCGTGTTTTATGCCCGGTCAAGGTATTTGCTTGTTTTCAATCGGTTATTAGATTAACAAACTCACTTGTTTTTAATGCTCTTTCCTTTAATTACATTCCTGGACCAAACGGAGTAGTTATTTAGGAAGAAGGCTATTGACTGGGTAGTTATTAGTAATTTTAGAGTGGGTGGTTGGCATTCGAATAGGAATCATATCTCATAATAGTTGGTTAACAAAATTCAAGGACTACGTATTAGTGAATCCGATTCCCTTAGGCTTTCTTTACTTGATCTATATTCTATTCTTGCAATATTGCTTTGTTTTCACTATTTACAATTCAATTGTTTTACTCTCAAAACCGTTACTTTCGTTCGTCTAAATAATAAGGATCTCTATTAATTTAATGCTTGCGCTTTAAAGACTAAGGCAATTGTCTTAATAATAAGGATCTCTATTATTTACAATTGTCTTAATAATAAGGATCTCTATTAATAATAAGGATCTCGACATTCGGGGTCTTAAATATACTCCACTTTATTACGAGTTACGATCAGGTGCACTTGCCTGAGCCGCAACACATGCTGAGGTCGAATTAGTCAAATAATGCAAGGAAGATAGTTGGAGAAGACCAGGTCTCTGAAGGTGATGCGAGAATATAAAGAATCAGATTTTGTCGAAATACTATGAAGATTTGGTCAAAGACTAAGGCAAGTGTGAAAATGGCTAAGTTTGTAAGCCATAGTCGAAGGTTAAAATTGGCATGCTTCGACTAGACATGTGAATTTGACTCAGTTGAAGTACTTGCTAATTCATTGGAACAACTAAGTCTTGGAAACCTGGTAAATTTTTTGATGAAACGCTAAGTTATGGTCGAATTGACCTATCTTGGTGATTGAAGCATTGTCGAAGCCAATGAAGACTTGTCAAGATTGGCTCAACGCTTACCAGTTGTAGCTAGATTTGTCTAAGTTAGAATACGTCAAATAGAGTTAGTATGATGTAACTGCAAGCCACGCAGGCTAAACTAATATATACGTGTTAGACAGGTAGATAGACAGTTATTTTTCTAAGTTTTCTATAAATGCTAGGCCGAACGATGTTTTTGTGGTTGGATACTTGATTGATTTCCTCATATCTCACACACAGTAGATTCACGGTCTGACACCAAGTACTCATTCCACCCTTACATTTCAATGCAATTTTACATTCTAGCCATTTACATTTTTTGTCTATTTTATTCTTCTGCACTTTACATTCCTGCACTTTTACTTTTCTGCATTTAAGTTTCTGCGCTCTTTAAATTTTTTGCACTTGCCTTTACATTTCATTTACACTTTTAGCAATTTACTTTTTACTTAATTTTACATGTCTTTGTTTACTTTAAGTCGTTCAAAATATCAAAAAATCATAAAAAACTCCTTTTGGTGTTCTCCACTGTAAATCTTGTGTTTCATATCATTCCCATTTCTCAAACAGCCATCAAAACCGTTTTCATTCACATTTTCTATAACTGTCAACTTGACGAGAATCCTTGGCAGCATGCTAAGTTGGGTCTCACAGTGGTTCTGGCAAAATCCTTGGTCACAATTGACTAAGTTGATTTCTTGACGAACCACTGATTTCAAACATAAAATCTGTTACTAGACGAGATTACCGTCTAACTTGTAGCATTCAGAATCGTTTGAAAAAATTATTTGTTTTATTTTGAATTTGGTAGACAACTACTGGTAAACCAAAAATCCCAGTAAACAATAAGTTGTTACACATAGCATGAATTGCACATGAAATGTTCCCTAATTAGTTAAATTACCGCCTTAGCTAGTATTTTATTTTATTTAAAAGAAAGGAAATGCTGACAGGTGTCACATGATCATGTAGATTGGGAAATATTGTTAGATGCTTTATTTATTACCATGTGAGATGAATGAAAAAGCAAGAAGAAAATTACCCAACTTCTTCTTCCTCTTAAGTCTCCTCGAAACAACGATAGGGTTAGTGAGAGAAGGTCAGACTTCTCTCTAGAAAAACCCTTTCTTCCTCCCAGACCTAGGGTTTGTGGTGGCCGTTACTTCCAACTAAGTCTCTTAGGCCTTGCCTATTCGCTTATGGCTGTTCCATTTCCAGTTTCTCTTGGTTCTTTCACCCGTATGGGAGAGACCCCTGTCTAGCTGTGGTTTGTTTTTTTTCGTTTTGTGAGTTTTCTGGTTTGGTTTTTCTTCGCGATTCCGAACGATGGAAGGAAGGGGCAAAGGGAAGTTCTCAAAGGAGGACGATGAATGCATCACGGCGGAGGAAGTTGAGGTGTGTCCGGATGAGGTCTTCAATCGGTCACTTGTAGGGAAACTTTGGACCGAAAATCCCTTCAACATCAGAGGTTTCAAGCAGGTCACGGTTCAAGCTTGGAGATTAAAGAATGAGGTGGAAGTACAGGAACTAAACAAAAATTTGTTCCTGTTTCGTTTTGCATCGAAGAAGTACGCTGACTCTGTACTGAAAGATGGCCCGTGGAGCTTTGACAGGAGCCTCATCATATTGCAACGCATAACAGGGAAAGAGCAGCCTGCTGAAATGGAGCTAAACTTAGGGGACTTCTGGTTCAGGGTCTATGAGCTCCCATTGAAGCTGCGTTCAGATGTGATGGCAAAGAAATTGGGGAACATTGTGGGAACCTTTCTTGAAGTGGATGGGAGAGATAGGAGCAGGCTAAGTAAGTCCTTCAGAATCAGAGCAACCATTGACCTCAGGAAACCGCTAAAACGGGGTACGGCTATCAAATACCAGGAGAAAACTCTGAAGGTACAATTTAAATATGAGCTTTTGCCAAATTTCTATTTTGGTTGTGGGCGAATTGGCTACCAGTTAAACTGTGAGGAAAGTGAGGGACAAATAGATGCTGACTATGAAGATATAGACGAAAAAGACCTACCTTTTGGTTCGTGGTTAAAAGCATCCCCACAGCCAAAGTTTACCGAGGAGAGTAAGAAGCCCAAAAGCTCGAGCTCGAGTAGCAAGAGTTTGTTCACAGGGCCTAGTCCCAGCAACATGAAACCTTAAGACAATCTAGGAAAGGAGGTGGAAGTGATTCAAAAGAAAGTGGAGCAGGAGCCACATAAGCAAATTGTGGATGGGGGAAGTCAGGGGAAGCAAATTCTCAATCTTAGGATGATGTTAAGAGTGTGGCAGAATCTCTTAGGAATGTTGAGCTTACAAATTCAAATGCGCCTAGTAGTGAGGAGAGAGGCAACCAAAATCTAAAGACTCCAGCAAGCTCAACCCGGAAATGGGCAAGAAAGAAAGGTGGTGGCCATGGGAAACAACAAAAGCTACTAATGGCGGAGCTTGGAAAGAGGCAACTGGTTGAGGTAACTATTTCTGAAGGGGATCCAATGGAGTTGTGTAGTGTGGAGAAGAAAATGAGGAGTAAGGAAACAGAAGCTGAAACAAAAATACCAGAGGGGGTGTTGGAAGACCAACATCGCCTTCACCAATGAAACTCATCAGTTGGAATTTCCGGGGTTTGGGGAATTCATGTGCAATTCGAGCCTTGTTAAGGCTCATCAAACTTGAAAATCCTCAATTAGTCTTCCTTATGGAGACAAAACTTTCAGAGGGGGAGATGGAAAAGTTGAAATTACAATGTGGCTTCAGCTGTGGTCTTTTTGCTGGATGCAGAGGTCAGGGGAGGGAGCGGTCGGGTGGAATTGGGTTTCTATGGACGGATCAAATCAGCATTACTATCACATTTTTCTCCCTAAACCACATTCTTGATACGTCTATTTCTGAACCCAATGGTAACCTTTGTTTGTTCTCTGGAATCTATGGTTTTCCTGAAGAAAGTAACAAAAGGAAAACATGGGAAATGATCAGGTGTTTTTCAACCTCGGCTGTTGTGGATTGGATTTGCTTTGGGGACCTAAATGATACGATTTCAGTTTCTGAAAAAGTGGGTAGGAATCCTCGAAGCTATGAACAGTTGAGTCTGGGGAGAGACTTAATTGAATTATGTGGATTCAATGATTTGGGCTTTATGGGGTACCCTTTCACTTAGTCTAATGGGAGGGAAGGGAATGATAATATCCAATGTAGGCTACATAGAGCCATGGCTACTGAAGAATTTTGTAACAAATTCTCTCCCATCCGAGTCACTCACTTACCTCGCTTTGGGTCTGACCACTCAGTTCTTATGATCTGTTTGGAAGAGCATTCCCAAACCAAGTATAAGAAAAGAAAGCATATTTTCAGATTTGAAGAAAGTTGGACCAAACACTCCAATTGCGAGAATCTGGTTAGAAGAACCTGGGCCAACAATGCTAGGAATTGTGAAGGAAAACTGGCGGGGATGCAAGCTATTGATAAAGAATTTGAGGAGCATAGAACTACTGAGATAAGAAAGGAGATTATCAAAATTGAGACTCTCCTTAAGGACGAAACCATGTGGTCTGGGCTGCATAGTGATATTACAAATCATAGGGAGTTGGAGAAGAAACATTCTGAGCTCCTTCAAAGAGAGGAAACAATGTGGAGGCAACGCAGCCGTACTGTTTGGCTAAAAGATGGCGACAAAAATACCAAATTCTTTCATGGAAAGGCCAAACAAAGGAGGAAGAATAATGAGACTAAGAAACTGAAAGATGAAGATGGGGTTTGGTGGCATGGTGATGAAAATGTTGAAAGGGTTCTCCTCACTTTTTTCTCAGATTTATTCTCCTCTTCTAACCCCACAGGAATTGAGCAAGCAGTTAGTGGTATCCAAAAAAGCCTCTCGGATGAATAGAAAATCTGGTGTGACCAAGCCTTCACAATGGTTGATGTTAGAGAGGCTATTGACCAAATGCACCCTCTCAAGGCCCCGAGGCCCGACGAGCTGCCATCCCTTTTCTTCCAAAAAATATTGGCATGTGATTAGAGATGATATTCAATCATTGGTGTTGGGCATTCTTAATGAGGGAAAATCCCTTGAAAGCATCAATCAAACCTTCATTGCCCTTATACCAAAATGCAAGAATCCTAACTCTGCTAAGCATTTCAGACCAATTAGTCTTTGCAATGTTACAATGAAAATTGTAACAAAATCGATAGCTAATAGAATGAAAGAGGTGTTCTCCTTTGTTCAAGACCGAGTATGGAAGAAACTCAAAGGATGGAAGGAGAGATTATTATCTAGAGCTGGAAAAGAAACTCTTATCAAGTCTGTCGCTCAAGCAATTCCCAACTATATTATGAGCTGTTACAAGTTACCTGAAGGGTGTAGCAAAGCAATTGAATCCATGATTGCTAAATTCTGGTGGGGATCTTCTGAAACCCAAAGGAAAGTTCACTGACTCAATTGGGAGAAAATGGGGATGGCTAAAAATACAAGAGGGCTTGGTTTTCGAGGTGTTAGTGATTTCAACTCAGCTTTGCTTGGTAAACAATGTTGGAGGCTCATTTTGGATGAGCATTCCCTGATGGAAAAAGTGTTTAAAAGCAGATATTACCCTCGGTCTTGTCTCCTAAAGGCTCAAACCGGCTACCAACTAAGCTATGTTTGGAGGAGTATCATCAGTGCTAGATCTGTCATTGATAAAGGAGCCAGATGGACAATTAGTAATGCTGAGAAAGCAAACATCTGGACTGATAACTGGCTGCCGGATCAGTTTAATTTCAAGGTTTGCATCCATGTGGTTAATCTTAATCATGAAGCTATAGTCAGTGAATTAATTGATATTGACAATAGGAAATGGAATAGGGAGCTGATTGTCAACAGCTTTAACAACTTTGAAGCACAACAAATTATGAACATTCCTATTTCTTGGATATTCCCTAAAGATAAATTAATTTGGCACTGGGAAAGAGATGGAAATTACTCGGTTAGATCAGCTTATCACCTTCTACATGAAGAAAATATCAGAAATATCCCTGAGGCCTCAGTTGCTAGTGATCATGGTCTATGGAAAGCAATATGGAAGCTGGCTGCCCCAAATTGTGTGAAGAATTTTCTGTGGAGATTAGGCAAAAATATCCTTTCAACTAGAAGCAGATTGGAAACCAAAGGCCTTAAAATTGACACACAGTGCCCTCTTTGCTGTGAGGGTAAGGAAAATATTGAACATTTGTTGATGCACTGTCAATTAACTAAACTGTTGTGGTTTGTTTCTCCTTTGGGCATCTATGTTCCAAACCAAATGGCTCTTAATGCTTGGTCGTTTGCCTTTGGCTTACCATGATGCATAATTTTGCAAGCCAAAACTTCAACATCATTTTGTGGAAGATCCGGAAGGGAAGGAACCGCCTTGTCTTTAATAAACACCCTTTCAACCCAATTACCATAGTCACTGAAAGTGCAGATTTTTTGGTGAATTTAACTCTGTCAACAAACCAAAACAAACACCGGTGAGCCAAATGTAATCGAGGTTTGGGAGGCTCCTAGAGTAGGCGTGTGAAGATTAATTCGATCTTTGGTTGCTTTGATAATGGATCCACCGGTTGGGATTTTACGGCTCGGGATAACAAAGGAAAGGTGAGTTTTCTTTGCAACAAAAATCATGCATATGCAGGTAAATCCAACTCTAGCTAAAGCCATGAGTCTAAGATGGTGCATTGAATGGGCAAAAAACCAGAATTTGGAGAATGTTATCTTTGAATCTGATGCTGAGGTTGTGGTTCCTTGTTTGCAAGGTAAACTGAATTTAGCACATATTGAAAATGTGATCATGGATTGTAAGGAAATGTTGACAGAGATGAATTGTGCTTGTGTTAGAAGCATAAGAAGAGAAAGCAATGCAGCCGCACATGGTTTAGTGGGAATTGTTAGAGATTTAGGGTCTAGATGTTGGGTGGGAAATGTACCCAGACCCCTCCTTTCAATTATTTGTAATGAATCTGTTTCAACTCAATGAATGAGATGTTTGGTTGTCACCAATTGTATATCTGCATTACCGCATTTTTTCTTCTAGTATTAGATATTAGATTAGAATTGGGCGTTGAAATGGTACAACGTATATACTTGTGTGTATATATATATATATATATATATATATATATATATATATGACAAAATTTGTGAGCTGGATATACTAAATTAAATACTACCTCTGTTTCTAATTTTTTTTTATAGACTCTTTTGTACAAAAAATTATCCCTTTTATAAGTTTATTTTCAAATTACAAGATGTATTAATTATTTATTTATAAAAATATCCCTAATTAAATGAAGAGAATTAAAAAACCAACAATTTCTCTCTCTTAACGATTAAAAGATAATTTAAAAAAAAATACATTATTTACGAATTTAATATAAAAACTAGTTTTCTTAATGCATCGGTCAAAAAAAAGTGTTACGTATATCGTCGGAAGTAGCATTGAATAAAGGAAAATGCTCAGCGTTCCAAGACAGTTATCATACGAAAAGTGATGAAAGCTTTTTATCGGCCCTTCAACCACCTGACACGCGTTCATTATTTCATTTCTTACATATTTTCCTTCGTAAGGAATGACATTGCTCTTGAATAAAATAATTGAATAAAATAAGTTAAATTATATTTTTAATCTCTTATTTTTATTTTAAGTTTTAATTTAGTATTTTTTTATTTTTTGTTTCGAAATAGTTTCTTATGTTACAAAGTTATACCAATGTCGTCTCTCATTCCTTTATTTTTGCAAAAGTTATATCAATGTGCTCCTCTTTTTAGCATAATTTAAGCAGAAAGGACCAAATTAGTATTACTTTATAAAAAACTAAAATAAAAATAAGGGACTAAATAGTGTAATTTGAAAAATTACCAAAATAGTGTAATTTGAAAAATTATTATTAAAATGGGATAAGTCGTACATGGTATGTACGACTTTACTTTTTTCTTTAAGGAAGTCGTACATCTCATGTATGACTTCAATTTTTTATATAGAAGTCGTACATTGGATTGACGACTTCAATATTTTATTAATTTTTTTGGAAGTCGTATATTGCATGTACGACTTTGCATGGGAATTTCGTAAAAAATGAGTCGTACATGGGGTATACGCCTTTCCCTATTTATTAAAATTTAATTTAATTATGTTTAATATAATTATAATTATAGCTGACATACAAAAAACGACACTTCAGCAACACCTGGTTAATGACATGCAAAAGTTTGGTTAATTCAATTCAGTAGATGGTTAACGATGAGTTGTATATATTAACCAAATATTTGCATTACGATCCCCTTTCAGCTATTTATTTAGAGAAGGACCAACGACAATCAAAGATCTCTTTGTAGCTATTTATTTAGAGAAGGATTCAATAACAAGTCTACAATTACATAAGAATAAGAGTGTGAATAATTATATTAATTATATTCATCTACTGATTAACCATCTGCTGAACTGAATTAACAAAAATTTTGCACATCATTAACCAGGTGTAGCTGCATTTATCGTTGACTATCTACTGAACTGAATTAACTAAACTTTTGCACGTCATTAACTAAATATAGCTAGGGTGTCAATTTTTGGTGTCAAAATAATATTTCTGATAATTAAAGTATAAATAATTAAATTAAATTTTAATAAATAGAGAAAGTCGTACACCCCATGTACGACTTTCTTTTTTGTATGAAATTCTCATGCAAAGTCGTACATATGATATACGACTTCCAAAAAAATTATTAAAATATTGAAGTCGTCAACCCAATGTACGACTTCCGTATAAAAAAGTGAAGTCGTACATGAGATATACAACTTTCTTAAAGAAAAAAGCATAGTTGTACGTGGTATGTACGACTTATCCCATTTTAGTAATTACTTTTCAAACTACATTATTTTGGTATTTTTTTTTCAAAATACCCCTGCAGGTAAAAAAGCCAATTCCGGATTTATAATTGTCAATATGGTCTTGGTACTATGTAGCCCAGTTAATGATATGAAGTTTTTATTTGCAGAAACAAAATCAATCCGGTTGCCAAAAAACAAAGCACTAATCAAAAACTTGTGACGATTAACTTTTCCATTTGCAGTATATATGAATCAAATGAACATGGTGTACAGATCGTAATCCGTTCTTTAAAATTTATTTCTCTCTCCCTTCCACATTTTCCTCTTATCTGTGAGCTGTAGTTGATATAATTTCCATTTTTTTTTATAAATAAAAGTTTAGGTTAATTGGGTCTCAAGAGAGAGACCATCGGGGTGAGAGAATGCCTCAAGCCTTTTTAAAAGCAGGAGTATTTACATATTACTCACCAATGATTTCTTTACATCGGTAGCGGGATTCGAAGTCATATGAGATATGAGTTACTCCCTCCGTTACTTTTTATAAGCCATTTTAAAAAAAAATTGTTAACTAATTATAAGCCCCTTTTTAAATTACAAGATATATTAATTATTTTTTTTCCAAAAGTACTTCTAATTAATTGCATAGTATTTAAAAATCCAAGATATTCATTAATTAATTAAAAGTATGATTGAATGATAAATTTGGAAAAATATACACATTTTAGACAATTTAATTATGCTAACTACTTTTCTTAATATGCGTTTTTTTGTCTAAAAAGACTTATAAAAAATAACGGAGGGAATAAATCCTTACCAACTAAACCAACTTTCTCCGTTAACTAACTGATATAATTTCTTTGAGAATAAATATCATTTCTCTTTATACGTGAACCGAATGCGCTGCATGCATGAGATGAAAATGAAATAAAGTTATAAATCTAATGGTGGCTATTTCTTAAATTAATTTTGGAGAATGCTAACGAGTATTTTTAGGGTATTAATTAAGGAATTTGTATGAAAAAATAGTGTAATTATTATATTGAAAAGTGTTTAACTTTTATTCTCAAAACAAACTTTCCTTTTATTGATTCCATAATTAATCAATACTCTTAGAGCACTCGTTAACGAGTCATTAATTTTTCATGAATTTTTTATATAAAAAAATTCTTTTACGCGGCGGCTTATTATTAAATGCTGAAAATTAATCTTGATAATTGACTTAAAAATACCCCCACGATATTGCGTTAACGTTAAACAAACATGTCACTGACGGTTAGAGCTACTACATATTTCCAAGGTACAGACTCATATTGAAATCACGTACTAGACACACATAGTTCCAATTAAACAGGAAAAATGGCGAAGCAAATCCGATTCTTTGAGCTGAACAATGGTTCTAAGATCCCTTCTATTGGCTTGGGAAGTTGGCAGGCTGATCCTGGTGTCGTCGGTGATGCTATTGCTACTGCCATTACGGTTTTCCTCTTATCCTTTGTGGTCTTCCTCTTCCTATATGTTTGCTAATTTAATTACATTTTTGTTTTGGTTCAGCATGTATTAAGTTGTTAAGGTAAAACGGTGCCAAATGTTTATGATATGAACCACTATACAATTGTGTTCAAATCACCAAATAGATCCAAGCATCTCGGACAGTTGGATCGAAATAGGATGCCTCACATTTTGAGTTTGAATTCTAAATTCATTTTACCAAATTCTAAATGTGAGCTATCCGATCTCCATCCAATGATCCAACGGTCTAAGATACTTGACTGCGGCAACTGCACACTGCTTTTTCAACTTAAGGATTCTGGTCCTGAGTTTTGATGTATTATTGACTAAAATAGATTCATGTGTGTATTTGATTTATTGGATCTGTTTTAAAATAGAAAATTTATTTAATTTAATTACTTTAGTTTTCTTATTTTAGATTTGATTTAAATTCAAATCAAATTCACTCCATAAACATATATACCCCACATTTCCGCATGTAAAGCGTCACATTCCCCAATCTTTCGAACAAAACCGTTAATCCACCGCCCCTTAGAATTTCAAAGAAGGCCCCCACACCCAACACCAAGCTCAGCTTTGCAAGCGCTATCACAATTGGGTTTAAGCCAGCCACTAAGTGGGTACCTCCACCCCACTAAGACGGACTCAATTACATGCTTCCCCCATTTTTACGAATAAGGCTGTTACTCTCAATTTCTTGAACAAATTTCTGTATAGGTATAAGAGGATTACTTGGTCTATGGAACCCCTCTTCAAAGATGCTACAATTCCACCACTTCCAAAGAAACCAACAAGATACCATAGAAATAGTATTCCACCCCCACCGTACTCACCAATATGCATGTCAGCCGTGATATTACTAAAGATCCACTCACTACCGCTAGAAGAAAAGAAACGATCAATACAATTTGAGGGGACCAATCTTAACCACACCTGAGTCGCATAAATGCAGTCTCAAAGCACATGAAGAAGAGTTTCTTCTTCTTGATTACAACAAGGGCACACGACCGACACTGAGGCGTTCCATTTGCCTCTGCGATGATTGATTAAGAGTCTCCCATGAGCATCCCTAACTTACGGGGGTTGTATTTTGTTGAATATTGCTGAAGCCTATATCCAACCATTTTTTGACATTGCTACCTCAAGATGTTGTTTCCTTTGAATGCTGGTTGTCACTTAAAGCCTTTAATATTGAAGCAGGAGAAATGTGGTAGCTAGGGCTGGGCAAAGATCTGATGTCGAATCTAACCTGAGAAATTCGAGAGAAAAAGAAGGTACTTGGGTGGGTTGTACCAGGTCGACAGGTCACTGAATCAAGTTGGGACGGGTGTTATCGGATGAGTTTGGTTCTCTAAAAAAAAATCGGTGACTGAACCCGGCTGACAAAAGTATCATAGAAGGGAGAAAGGTTAAATTTAGTAAAATCATTCACTAACGTTTCTCCCTTTTAGTCTGAATCTCTATTTGTAGTATCAGAAAACCAGAGATGTGTGGGTATGGTTATTTGCAGTATCAAATGCAACTTCTTTCTCTTTTTCAAAAGATTGCCCACCACTGGTACCTATTGAAGTGTCATGCTCCATGGTGGGATTAGTTGGTCGTGATTGAAACATGAGAGATTGATA
The DNA here is from genome assembly GCA_037113605.1 of Calophaca sinica. Taxonomy (NCBI): domain Eukaryota; kingdom Viridiplantae; phylum Streptophyta; class Magnoliopsida; order Fabales; family Fabaceae; genus Calophaca; species Calophaca sinica. Next base: position 104,566,496 of record CM073733.1, read on the forward strand.
TGGAAATCGAAGCGTGGGAAATTGAAAATTGCCCATATTTGGGTTATTTTGTGGGTTTGGAAAAAGTGAGGGATTTTGAAAATTTGGATTAGTGCGAAGTTGAAAATTTTGCATCCAATTTTGAAAGGAATTGATATTGCATTGGTTTGGATCCATTGGGTGAAAACAAATAAAAGAGGAACAGTTTGAGAGTATGCGAATAATAAAATGGATGAGATAGAACTTCGACAGAAAATGTGAGTTAAAAAGAAATGTAAGCTACTGAATTTTTTTTTTTTTAACATGGCGCTGGAGACTTGAACAATGTAGACTTTTGTCATTGATGTCATGTAGGTGTTGATATTTCTAGAAAAATGGAAGTTGACAAACATTTATTATTGAGCGGCATGTTCCATTGCATATTTGTTTAACGTTGATAACAGATGTTTAGGAGCGAATTTACGTTTCCATGGCTAAACAGACTTTGAGTTTTTGTTTACTTCATTATTTGAGTCTGGTTGTCAAACCAAGTTTGGCTTCAAACTTCGGTTGGCATGGAAGCATAGTCCATGTTACTTTGGTTTTTGCTGCTTGCCATTAGAGATGTTTTACAATGTTATAAAACTTATACCTTTTTCAATAATCGTATATTCAAAAGTACTTTTGATTAGCATCATCTAAACAAATTTTATTTCGTCAAATATATGTTTAGAAAAAAGTACTCAAACATAAATCATGTTGTAGCAAACACATTTTTAACTAAACCCAAGTATGCAGAATAACGTTTAATCAAATGTAAATTTGCAAATTTTAATCCAAACATAATCAAAAGGTGAATCAACGAAATGTAAATTTGTAAACTTTTATCCAAACATAATGAAAAGATGAATAAACAAAAAATAAAGTAGTGTGTGGTTGTGAATGTAATTTTTCCTGTTGGTTGGTTGTAGTTGATTATTCTAATTGTTTTTTGTTTTTACAATTAACGTATAATATTTTTTTATTTACTTCATTTCCACAGGTTGGTTACCGCCATATTGATTGTGCTCAACTCTATGGAAACCAGAAAGAGGTAATTTGTAAAATCCCCCAAACTTGGGTAGTTCATTTTCTTCAATTGTACATATTGGGTACGTCTGTATATCAAAACTAGAAAAATAATAAAAATAAAAAATAGGTATGTGGCTCAAGGATAACTTGTTTTGCTTGAGCTCCATGTATGCTATTGCTATCCCGTTCACATAAACTGCAAATTTTGATAGCATATATCTCATAATGCCAAAAATAATCTCATGAAAATAGGTACAATGAAATTAATGGAACAAAAGAACACCCAATATACATATCATATACAAGACAATATGAACGGTCCAATTGTCCAAAGCATCATCACACTAGGATAGTCTTTTGATTTCCTGCAGGAGGCCTTTGCCTTTGTCTGAAACCAGGACACCTGCTTTCGTCGATCGCAGCATCTTTGCGAACGGTCTTCCACTGCTCGTTCGTTCCCTTCCCATTTTTTATTGGCTATGCATATACGAGAGTAAAGATGGGTAATGAGTTAAAGGCATTAGGCCAATAAGCTCTTTGAGCACCAGCAGCGCTGGTTCTTTACCAGCGTTGCCACACTGACACAAACAACTTTAAATTATTTGTCTCTCTCCTTTATGTGTCTGCCTCTCTCATCATTTTCTCATTGCCAAATTTTGTTACCCGTTGCCAATAGAAATAACTTGATCGATTTTCAAGCAACAGCACAGTGATATTGACCTACCATTAGGAAAGAGAGAGTTTAAGATACGCAGGAAAAAATTAACTTCTCAGCGATAAAGATGCTCTAAGTCTCTTACAAAGGAAATACAAATCATCCACTTTGGCAATCTATAACTCAAGGAATCAACCTAAAAAAAAATAAGCACACGGATTAGATTATAATATTTTAATAAAAATCCTATTTATCATTCTATTTGGATCTCTCTTATTTTAATGGAAAGACAATGTCACGTGACTCACGTCAAATCCCATCTCACTATAAAGTGTAAACCACCTATTGTAGATTTATCCCAAATACCACCTAGAGCAGTGTGTCAGCAAGCCTAAGAGCATCCATAATGGGAGAAGCTTAACTTGAGCATCTTAACACTATTTTGTGGGCCTAAAATGCCACGTAGGATTTAAGACACCCATAAGACATTCTTTTAGTTTTTGCTCCAATGGTGGTATCTTATTTTTTTTTGTTGGGTCCCACAATGAACCCCACATATTTATATTATTTTATTTGAACCCAATTTTGATTTAAATTTAAATATTAAATCAATTATTTTAATTAATATATATAAAATTATTAAATATTTAAAAAATGTAGAATTTTTTTTAAAATAATGTTTAACATAATAAATTAAAAAGAATAATAAAAAAACATAACATTATATTATATAATTAAAAACGATAGGAAATACATAACGATAGAGAAGTAAATAACAATACATTTTAACTGAAATACATAACAATACATTTTAACTGAAATACATAATGTAAGACTCATAATTAATTTTCATTATTCTCATGCCCGAAATGCTCCCAAATGTGCTCCACTAAGTCTGCTTGAAGTTGGCGATGGATTGATCTTTGACGAACATGTGCTCTTCTTTCAAAGAAATTTGTAAAATTGGGAAGAGCACCGTTATGTACTTCAGATGTGGAGACATCATTATCTACCTGATCGTAATCAAAATTACCCCTGTATGTGTCTCGCTCATCTTCAACAATCATGTTATGCAAAATGATGCATGCATACATTATATGCTTCATTGTGTTCACATGCCAAGCGCGTGCCGGGCCACGCACAATCGCGAATCGAGATTGGAGCACTCCAAACGCCCGTTCCACAACCTTTCTTGCTGATTCTTGTCGTTTGGCAAATAATTTTCTCTTTTCTCCTTGAGGCATTGAGATGGTCTTAACAAATGTAGCCCACTCGGGATAAATACCATCTGCTAGATAGTACCCCATATGATATGGGGTTCTATTCACCATGTATTGCACTGTGGGAGCTTCTCCATTTAAAACATCGGTAAACACATCAGATTGGTTTAACACATTAATATCATTGTTAGAACCTGCAATACCGAAAAATGCATACCAAATCCACAAATCTTGTGACGCCACTGCTTCAAGCATGATTGTAGGTTTGGTATGATCACCTCGAGAAAATTGGCCTTTCCACGCAACTGGACAATTTTTCCATTCCCAATGCATACAATCAATGGAACCCAACATACCTGGAAAACCGTGTGTCTCCCCTATTTGTAGTAAGCGTGCAATGTCTTCGTTGTTTGGCCTTCTCAAGTACTCAGCACCAAATATTGCGCACACACCTGTTACAAATCTCTCTAAGCAGTCCAATGCAGTGCTTTCTCCAATTCGAACATAGTCATCCACACTATCAGCAGGTGATCCGTATGCCAATATACGAATAGCGGCAGTGCACTTCTGTAATGGTGAAAGGCCCCTTCTACAAACTGCATCAACCCTCATCTGGAAGTACTCATCATGATTGCCAAGAGCTTCTACAATTCGATGGAACACATGCTTTCTCATTCGGAACCTTCGTCGAAACTGAGCTTCTGTGTATACTGGGTTTTCAGAGAAGTAGTCACCAAGCAATCGGTTATGCCCTTCTTCACGAGATCGATCTATGACTGTTCTTCTTCGTCTGCGCCCAGTGGTGTTGTCAGCTTGTTGTTGCCCTTCAATTACTAACCTCATGTATTCTTCTTCAATGGGGTCATTATGTAGTTCATCTACGATTTCATCCCAAATTGTATCAAAGTCGGGTAAACTGTTTGGATCCATTATAGGGAGGATTCAAAGTGAGAGAATGAGAGAAGATAGCACAATTATATGATAAGATGAGAGAATGAAAGAAGATTTCACAATGAGAGATTGAGAGGAGTCAAGTATGTATAGAAGATTACAACGGCTCTTTTTTACAACGGCTAGTTTTTTTACAACGGCTCTTTTTATAACGGCTACTTTTACAACGGCTAGTTTTTTACAACGGCTCTTTTTTTACAACGGCTAGTTTTTTTACAACGGCTCCTTTTACAACGGCTCCTTTTATAATCACAATAGAAGTTATGACATTAATGTATATAGAAGATTACAACGGCTCCTTTTACAACGGCTACTTTTACAACGACTCTTTTTACAACGGCTAGTTTTTTTCACAACTAGTACATAATGACATATTATAATAATATTGCAATATTGAGCTGGTACATAATGATAATATTAAAATACTGAGCTATTACATAATGGAAATTAGTTCAACTGGCGCTTAATATAATCACAATAGAAGTAATGATTTGCTTTTTGTTCCTCAGACATATCAGATGTGTCCTTCATAAGGATTTCATAAAACTGGGCATTGGTCTCCCTCTTCTTTGCCTCGGCTACTTGTGCTATTATAGCATTTTTTTTCCTTCAGATAGGTTTCCATGGCAGACAGATGGATGTTGTTAGAAGACGATTCACCTTCTTTTGATCTGACCTTTCTTTTAGCCGCCTTTTGTCCCATTGGGCTGGCAGAGGGTTGTGCTGAATCATACTCTGAACAATCAATTGGCGTCCCCGGGTTAGACGATGGTGTGTGCGCTTCAGTAGTAGAACCCCATGATCTCCTTGAATAACTTGGCATTGCTTCCCCCTTCCACTTTGGTTCATCTTTCAACAACCGCCATGCATGCTCAAATTTGAATTTTTTATTCTTATTATCTTGAGCATACATGGCAAGCGCCTCAATTATGATGTCGTTCTCAGAGTGACCGCTTCTCTTATCACGAGCAACATCTTTGTAGCAGCCAACAAATTTCTGAACCGCACCATTCATTCAAAACCATCGAGATTTAAGTGCATTAAATCTCCTCTCAGGATATTTCCCGCGATAGTTGTTGTAGTTCTCTTTGATTCTAGACCAAAAGCCTTCTGCACTTTGGTCAACTCCAACGATTGCATCCTTTGAGACGTTTAGCCATGACTGAATAAGAAGTATATCTTCTTCCATTGTGAATCCGGTGCGATTTTTTCCCACAGTGGGAGTGGGAGGGCCTCCTTCTTCATCGAGGACAATTGTCTCTAGGCCACCTTGAGTTGAAAATTGTGGCACTTGAGACACATCATTAGGGGACTCTACATGGTTAGTGGTACCTATTGGAGGAGGACTAAACCACATAGGGGGATTGGTTGGATGCATAAAATAATTAGGATTTTGAGAACTAGCACCACTATGGCCAATGGATGGATGTGGTGGATACATCATGTAATTAGGATTTTGAGAACTATCACCGGTAGGGCCATTGGGTGGGGGTGGTTTGTTTTGTAAAAGATTTATATAAGACTCATAACCCCATTGATTGGGATCCATTTGACAAAGAAAAACACAGAAGGAGATGGTTTGGTAACAAGAAGAGTAGAATTGTGAGTAGAGAAATTTTGTGCAATCTAAATTGAATTAGGAGAACAATATTTATAAGCCAAATATGTGGCTGTTGCCAACAGTAGCCTCAGTGAAAGTGAGAAAAACGGTAACATTTATTTTCTTTCATGTGTCAAACGGTTATATTTATTTTTCAAAAAAAAAAAAAAAAATTACTTATTTTCTTTGCTACGGCTCTTGTTATTTTTTTTTTTAAGAAGGGTAACATAAGCCCAAACGTGGTTCACACATAATTTCCATTTGGGTCAGTTTCTCTTTTCTCCAGAAGCTTCGACCAGACGCTCGCATCTCATCATCTCATCTCCCTCGCCCTCTCCATCTCATCTGATCCTCATCATCTCATCATCTGATCGTCTGATTCGCTCTCATTCGCTCTCATCGTCTGATCCTCATCATCTCATCCTCTCATTCGCTCTCATCGTCTGATCCTCATCATCTCATTGCTCCAGAACCTTCGCCCTCTCATCATCTCATCCTCATCATCTCATCCTCTCATTTCCTCGCCCTCAGAACCTTCGCCCTCTGATCATCTCATCCTCTCATCATCTCGCCCTCAGCACCATCATCTCCTCTCCCTCGCCACTGACCCTCTCATCTCCCTCGCCTCGCCTCACCTCACCTCACCTCCGTTCTTCTCTTCCCTGTTCTGTGCTTCCGTGCGTGCGTGTCTCGTTCGTCTGCTCCCTCGGTTTTTTTTTTTTAATTTTTGTTCTTGAACAAACGTGGATGTTGAGATTCTGGTATTTTCCAGTTTTCCCACCTCTTTCTTGTTGAATCTGCGTTGTTGATGTTGTTTTGTGTTGTTGATCGTTGTTTTGTGTTGTTGAGGAGAGAGAAACAACAATTTTTTAAGAATAAGACACGGTATGTCAACATAGATGCTGGATCGAAAATTGAAGACGCCGAGCTTCCCACGTAGACAATCTCCAACGCCAAAGAAAACAAGCTCCTCTTCCACGTAGACAAGGCACTCCACAAGCTCCTAGCGCTGTGGATGCTCTAAAACGCATAAGACGACCATGAAACCACCGCGATGTCGATGACGAAACACGTACTCCATTTCTCACTGCACAACGAGCCTGAAACAGTGAAGCTACATTTCCCTTTTCACGTCCCAGTCACAGTCAGATTTGGTCACCGACGACTTGAAATTTCTGGAACCGAGCTCGACTGAAATCAGCTGCCATTAACTCTGTTCTCCAATCCGATGACCCGACGACCCATGACAACCCGTCCGCTATGCCAGATTTAGACGTGACATTAGTGTAGAATATACCTACGACGCCGGTTAAAATAGACATTTAACGTCGGTTTTCCATCCGACGTGTATTCACTCGGCGTTGTAAGTGTGAACCTTTAATGCCGGTTTATTAACCGGCGTTAAATGTCACTTTTAATCGCGGTTTTATGAAAACCGACGTTAAATCTTGGAAAAAAAATATTGGAAAAAACAAAAAATTAACTTTTAACCACGATTTTATTGAAACCGGCGTTAAATGTAACTTTTAATCGTGATTTTTATGAAAACCGACATTAAATGATACATTTAATCGCGGTTTTTATGAAATCCGCGATTAAAAGTTTTTTAATTTTTTTTTTATTTATCCTTCCATGACTGCTCGTAGTATCCAAATTCAAAGCCCAGAAATACAACTACCAATACAAAATTTTATCAAACTTCCAAAATACAACTTCCAAAATCATCCAATATTTGTCAGACTTCCAAAATACAAAATACAAAATATGTTCTCAAGGGTGCAATTGCAATCTGAAATGGTGCAATTGCAATACAAAATGCCCTCAAGGGTTGCATAATTTGATGGACCAGGTCAGCATTGGCATCAGGTGCAGGAATAGCTCGAGATTCTCTTACTCCTCTTCTCTCAGGATCATGTCTCCGGCCCTTGCTTCCTGCTACCCCTTGCAAGATACACAAAGAGCTTGCATTTCTATCTTTCTCTTCCATTCCTACCTACAACAATCCCAACTAACAAGATGGTCTCTTCTTTGTTTTCCCCAGACAAAATACAAAATATCCCTCATAATCTTGGCTACCTTTTGAGCAACTAGAGCAGCACTGAACTTATCCCCCCCCCCCAAAAAAAAATCAGAAGCAGGACACAGCAGGTTCAGTGTAATGGTTAAAGGGTCAAAATTATCATCCGGATGTAACATCACATAAAAGATAGAAATGAAATGAACGGTTTGAATAATTAGCATCATCTGAACTAATCATCACATCAAGTGTCAAAAGCAAATGGTACTAGGCAAGAATACACCACACATCAAAATTCTACATTTCTACTTTCAACACAACTCATCAACTGAAACATACAAGCATGTCCAAAACAGAGTGAAAAAAAATAAAAGGGAAAAAAACAGTTTTGCCTTAATCCAAACCCTAAAAACAAATTTAAGTAAGATTGATCAGTTTTAGAAAAATACAGTAATCTTTATAAAACCAGAAAAGCTACTAAATTTGGACCTTTCCTTCTCAAATTTGGACTTCAACCCCTCGATCGTAGACTTGACTTCCTCATACAGTGTCTCAGAAAGAAGAGGCCACACTTAGAACACCCCTAATTCAACAACACCCCAAGCAATTAGAACACCAAATCATAACCATTTTCAAAGAAACAAGAAGCTTTTGTAAACATAGTGGCCATCCTGTTTCAGTACTTTGAAGAAGGAATCTACCAAACAAAAGCCAACTCAAAACACAATTAGCAAGAGAACTCACCCCAAAGATGAAGAGGCTTTGGCTTCAGCACTTGTTTGAACTCCTCACTCGCGGCTTATCTATCTCAATCACTCACTTGTTCGAATTAAAATCTGCTCCCGAAACAAATACGAATGAAGAGAGTTAGGGATTGGGGAAATTAGGGATTTGGAAAAATAAAGAAACTCAAATTAAGCAATACTAGGGGCCGCTGGAAGTTGCTATTGAAGGTGTTGAGGGTTTGATTCTTCAATCCTTATACATGTCGAAACAATTACCTCCGGCGAGTGAAGCTGACGGCAGGACGAAAGACGAAGGACGCGCGATGCGAAGGTGAAGAAAGAGAAATGGAGTTGGAAGCAGTACTTTCTCTTTGGACTTGGAGTGAGACGGCGCAACCTTGGGCTTAGAAGGAACCGGTGCGGCTGCGACTTTCTCTCTGGACGAAGCTCACTGCAAAGCTAACGGTGAACGAGAAAGGATGAAGGAGACGAGACCGTGGTGTTGAAGGAGAAAGGAGACATTAATGCTAATATGTTTGATGGTGATTTGGTCCTCTTGTTTCACATTGGACTGCGGCGCTAGGTGTTGAAGGAGATACGCGAGAGAGAAGAGAGAGCTAGGGGATGTCACGAACGTAAAAGCCTTGACCAAAAAAAGGGAAAAAAAACACTAAAACATACCACACCAATTTTTACAATAACCGGCGTGAAAACTGTGACTTATAATGTCAGTTTTATACAAAACTGGCGTAAAATCCCTGACCAAAAATGTACAAAAAGAACCAAAACATACGACGACAGTCTTTACAATAACCGGCGTGAAAACCCATAGCTTTATTATTACAAAAACGCCGCCGCGCACACCTATAGCGCCGGTTTTAGAAATAACCGGCATAAAAAGGTTCACATTAATTTCAAAAATGTCACCGCATCACTTTTTACGCCGGCTATTTCCAAAACTGGCGTTATAAGTCTCATTTTTAGGTGTATTTCGCACAAGTGTGGTCTTCTCGAATTCGGTCAGATGAGAAAACGTCGCTCGCCCCTACTTGTGTGTAAATTTGGTTTGTTGTTTCTCTTGATTTTTATTGAATGTGTCTAAATCTAGTTTGTTGTTTTGGTGCTTTCTTTTGTTTTGAGCTTGAGTTGTGGAACCCTTGGTATATCTAGTTTGCAAATATTCGTTTTTTCCCTCCTTTTAACAATAATTTCTTGTGAGTTTGAGAAAGAAAGAATTGTATTTTAAGCATAAGATGTTGTTATTTGTACAAGCAATCATTAAGAAACTTGACATGCCACCTAGACCGGCTCAAGTAAAAAAATAAGGAATTGTTGCAACTGTTGCTTTAACGTAAGCAACCCATGCTCTTAGGGCATGTTTGATAACATTTTTTAAAAATAGTTTTCTATTTTTAAAAATTTAACAAGAACAAAATTTGTTCTTTGTCTATTTTTAGAAACAACAAAACCGTTTTTAAAAAACATATCAAACAGATCCTTAGTTTTTGTGTTTTCTTTTTCTTGTTATCGTTTCCTGATTCATGTTCTTCATTCCATGCCCTTTCCTTTTTCATTTGAATTTTCTCCTAACTTAGGGTTTCACATTCCTCAGATTTTGTTTCCCAATATGTTTCCTACTCTCGTTTCAAATCTCATTTCCTCAACCAGATCTCATTCTCTGCCTCAAGGTTTGTCTTTGTCATTCATGTTGTTAAAGCCATGAAACTAGAGCTTTGATAGGGTTTTTCGATTCTACAAATGAGTTTCAATCTTTGTTTTATGTTTGATCCTTGAGATGCAGAAGAACAACTCTAAGTCTCGATTCCTTCTTTTGTTCTTTGTTATGTTGTTTGCTCTTCCATGGTTTCCATGGTGTTCCCTATATTTCTGGCGTGGTTTTTGTGACATACAAGATTTTGCAATCCAGAAACCCTAATGTAATCTTGGTATTAAAAGCCTTAAACAAGCTTTTGAGACCTTGAATTAGGGCTTGGAATAAGCCAGGAGTAATAAGGAAGAAGAAAAACGAATAAGATGGAATTAAGTCAGCTCGCGACGCGACAGGTTCATCTCGTAACGCGAGATCATGCCATTTAGCAATGTGACATAAAAATATCGCAATGCGACCAACTAAAATGCGTGTTATCACGCATGGCTCGCGTCTCAGCTACGTGTCAGGAACCGACTATCTCGCAACGCAAAATGGTATGCTTCGCAACACGAAGAGGCCAGCTTGGAAAAGTATAAACAGGGGTCCCCAGCCCCATTTCAATTTGCCCCTCTCTTTATCAGTTTCTCACTCTATAAGGGTATTCTGGTCATTTTTGGCTAAATACCCAACCTCTGGGGCGATAGTGAGGCTTTGAAGTTATTTCGAGGCTATGGGAGTTGTGGTAATACCCTACTCCTTATGCTTTAGTGATAGCTTCATATCTTATTCTGTAGAGGAGATGATGCCTGAAGAGATCCAGAGTCCAGGTCAGGGAGTTACCTAGGATGTCCTTATGACTATAGGCGTACTCCTGAACTATCTTTAGAGTACATTCCATAGAAGTCACATAATAATATTTAATACGCTATTAATAGTAACATGATAGTAATAATAATAATACTATTCTTTCATAAGTAGTCCTAAAGTCAATGGTGTACCCAATGTGTAATTGGGTCATACCTTTGGATATTGGGATATTCCCTATCATAATGACAGATGGCTATATCCCAATTATCGTTGGGATACCACAAGGTCAACGACGGGAACATGAGGAACTCAAGGAGTCCTATCCTGCGAGTCATGAAATGCCAGTTATGTGGGAGAAAGAAACCTAAATACTGGAATAGTAGTTAGACTACCATCTATCTTCTTTTAGAAAACAAACACCTATATTGCCAGGTGTCAATTTTTCATTCAATCTGTTTCCCTTCAACAATACTACTCTTTCACATATATATTTTTTAATCTCCCTCCTTTCTCATTTTAAATCCCTTCTCTATCATCTTTCATGCTATCTATCTATCAACTTTATTTTTTCTCAAAAAAAATCGATCTACTCTATTTTATTATTTTTAAATTATTTAATTATTTTATATTTATTTTTCATTTTGGTCCCTTGACTTATTTTTTAGGTTCAATTTAGTCATTTAACTATTTTTTGGCCCAACTTAAAAACTTATAAGACCTATTTGGCCAACTTAAAAACTAAAAGGACTTATTTGGCCTAAAATGATTTATTTGGCTCAACTTAAAAACTTATAGGACCTATTTGGCCCAAGTTAAAAACTTATAAGACTTATTTGACACAACTTAAAAACTTAAATGACTTATTTGACCGAAAAGGACTTATTTGGTCCAACTTAAAAACTCATGGTACCTATTTGGCCCAACTTAAATACTTACAGGACCTATTTAGCCCAACTTAAAAACTTAAAGGACTTATTTAGCCGAAAAGGACATATTTGACTCAACTTAAAAATTTATAGGACTTATTTGGCCCAACTTAAAAACTTAAATGACTTATTTAGCAGAAAAATACATATTTAGCCCAACTTAAAATCTTATAGTACCTATTTGGCCAAACTTAAAAACTTATAGGACCTATTTGACACAACTTAAAAACTTAAAGGATTTATTTGGCTCAAATTAAAAACTTTTAGGACCTATTTGGCCCAAGTTAAAAACTTATAGGACTTATTTGGCACAAATTAAAAACTTAAATGACTTATTTGGTCGAAAAAGACTTATTTTGTCTAACTTAAAAACTCATAGTACCTATTTGGCCGAACTTAAAAACTTATAGAACCTATTTGGCCTAACTTAAAAACTTAAAGGACTTATTTGGCCGAAAATGACTTATTTGACTCAACTTAAAAATTTATAGGACTTATTTGGCCCAACTTAAAAACTTAAATGACTTATTTGTCCGAAAAATACTTATTTGGCCTAACTTAAAAACTTATAGTACCTATTTGGCCAAACTTAAAAACTTATAGGACCTATTTAACACAACTTAAAAACTATTTGACACAACTTAAAAACTTAAAGGACTTATTTGACCCAACTTAAAAACTTAAAGGACTTATTTGGGCGAAAATGATTTATTTGGCCTAACTTAAAAACTTATAGGACTTATTTGACCCAACTTAAAAACTTAAATGACTTATTTGGCCGAAAAGACTTATTTGGTCTAACTTAAAAACTCATAGTACCTATTTGGCCCAACTTAAAAACTTATAGGACCTATTTGGCCGAAAATGACTTATTTGACTCAACTTAAAAACTTATAGTACCTATTTGACCCAACTTAAATTTTTAATTTTCTTATTTTTTTATTTTTATTTTTCTTTTCCGTCCCGACGGGAAACATTGCATGTTGTCCGCATAATTTCATCATTTTTTAGTACATATCAAAATCAAATTTTATAAATATTTTATTATTATTTTATATTTATTTTTCATTTTTTTAAAAATTTTAAATTTTTAGCTTTCTTATTTTTTTCCTATTTTCTTTTGTTATATTATCTTTAGTTTTCTATTTTATATTTTCAAATTTTGTCGGTATAATTTCATTGTCTTTGATCACGTATCAAAATTTAGAATTCTTTTTATTATTTATAAATAATTATTTTACTTTTGATTCTCGACAAGAGAACATTACATGTCGGTATAAATAATTATATTTTCTTTTGCATCTCGACGGGAAACATTGCATGTTGTCCACATAATTTCATCATCTTTGAGTATATGTCAAAATCAAATTTTATAAATATTTTATTATTTATAAATGATTATTTTACTTTTGAGTCCCTACGGGAAGTTTTTACTTTTAAATTTTTTAGTTTTTATTTCTTTTCGTTTTTTACTTTTCTTATTTCTTTTGTTTTAAATTTTATTTTTTAATTTTATCTTTACAAATTTTTTTATCATTTATAAATGATTATTTTGCTTTTAAGTCCCAATAGAGAAACATTATATGTTGTCAGTATAATTTCACCATCTTTGATCGTGTATCAAAATTTATAGATGTCTTTATTAAGGATTATTTTACTTTTTATTCTCGATGGATAAACATTATATGTCGGTATATATGTCTTTATTATTTATAAATAACTATTTTACTTTTTACTCTCGATGAAGAAACATTATATGTTAGTATAAATGATTACTTTTATTTTACTTTCTGACAGGAAAACATTACATGTTGTCGATATAATTTCATCGTCTTGAGCTCATATAAAAATTAAATTTTATAAATATTTTATTATTTATAAGTTATTATTTTACTTTTAAGTCTCTACGGAGAATTTTTTTACTTCTTAATTTTTTTCTTCAATTTATATTTCTTTTTTTCTTAATGTTTCTTATTTCTTTAGTTTTTTAATTTTTAACATTTAATCTTTATAAATATATTTATTATTTATAAATGATAAATGATTATTTTGCTTTTAAGTCCTAGCGGGGTAATGTTACATATTGTCGATATAATTTCATCGTTTTTGAGCCCATATAATCAAACTTTATGAATATTTTATTATATATAAACGATTATTTTACTTTTGAGTTCCTACGGAGAATTTTGTTTACTTCTTAATTTTTTATTTTTCTTCTGTTTATATTTCCTATTTTCTATTTTTTTCCCTTAGTTTTTTATTTTTTTATATTTAATCTTTGTAAATTTCTTTATTCTTTATAGATGATAAATGATTATTTTTTTAAGTCTCAGCGGGAAAATTTTATATGTTTTCAATATAATTTTATCGTCTTTGATCATGTATCAAAATTTATAAATGTCTTTATAATATATAAATGATTTTTTTAATTTTGATTCTCGATAGGAAAATATTATATATCAGTATAAATGATTACTTTTCTTTTGCGTCTCGACTGAAAAATATTACATTTCTTTGATATAGTTTCATCTTTTTTTAGCATGTATCAAATTTTAGAAATATTTTATTATTTATAAATAATTATTTTTCTCTTTAGTTCCGACGGATTGACCTGTGCGTATGCACGGGTATTGTGCTAGTTATAGAATAGAGTAGATCTCACGCTCTACTATAGGCTGATGTCAGTAGTTCTTAGTAGGACTATGGTGTGCGATTACTCCATTGAGTGATTGTAATACCTATCAGCCACTCTAGGATAGTGTGCTATGTGATTATCTGTTATATGTTTATATGTGCTTGTAGTAGTCGCCTCATGCGACGTTAGGCTTGTTATGCTATATTTTCTATGATTGACGTGAGAACATGTGGTGAGGATTATTAGGATTCTAGGTTGTTAGGATTAGAAGAGAGACATTTGGGGAGTGCAATGATTAATGGTTTAGACGGACACTCGAACTTTAAGGAGGATATGTCAAGGTCAAGGTATGTTGCTAGGCTTGATCTTAAGTGTGAGGATTCATGATGCAATATGATACCACCACCGTACATAGATGGATCGACTATTACGTACAAGGCCAGAGTACTGGAGTGGAGTACGATATGTACAGTACATATGACTTACGGTTTCCAACAGGATCGATTTGAGTCCAACTTGTGCCTTTGGTGACAAAAAGACGACCTCTTCCTGTCTTGGTAGTCGGATAGCTCATAGCTCAAACATCCTGACAGGGTTATTGACATATCACAGTCCATAGTATGTGCGATCCAGATGCATCCCAACGCCTGCCACTGGGGTAGTGAGCCACTCTTAGAGATACGAGGAGCTGGATATGCCGAATGGACGAATGGCTCGTCCTTATTCTCGATTGGCGAGAAAGGGACTACATAGGAAGACTTGGTGGGGCCGACAAGGAGGATTTGCTAATAATAGAATGGCCAAATGCATGTGGTGATACTAGGATTTGCCTGAGAGATGGGAATGATAAATAATGCTTATGGTTTAAATGGGGACTAGGACCTAATCTGTAGAATAGGCTATGATCTTGCATTTGAATACATTAGAGATGATTGCCTTGTGTGTGTGCTATTCTATATTCGTGTCTAATTTACCTATTCCATGTTTTAAGTATTTGGATCACTTCTCATCTCCCCATTCATGTGTGCTTGTATGTGATGGATTGGATGTTAGGGGGGTGAAGGATACCTTGTAGTGCACGGGTACCGGAAAGAACCATCCATATGTATAGGTTAGTGAGCTATGGTCAGAGAGTCAGTGTATGTATGATTTGTGTTGTTTATCTCTGCACCCACTAAGTTAGGTGTGTAACAAGTCAATGGAGGATTTGTTATACACCGACATACTAAAAATGTATATTCTTATAAAGTATTTTTCAGCAATCCGCTATAAGCGCATATTGTAACGATATTAGAGTATTCTAGTATAATAAGTTAAATAGAAAGACAATTTTAAATGAACCCAGAGAATATTGGGTAGCTTCACTTAATAATGACTTAATAAATAAATTAGGTAAGGGGACGTCACAGTAATGATATCATAGCATAAGCTAGGATGTCACAGTTTTGATGTGAAGGTCCTTTTGACTATGGTTAATGGCGGTAATCCATTAGATTTTGTGATGTGTGTTGGAGATTATAGGTCTGGGTATGTAGGATATGTTTGAGAGCATTTTGAGTACAGCCTCATGCCCATCATTACCATCAACTCCAAATATTTTTGTCTGCATAGGTAGTAAGCCTAGCAAGCCCTAGTATTTTCTTGATGATGCTGCTGATGTTGTAAAGTTGCTTCAAGGTCTTCCTGCCTTATCAAATCTGAAGCTCATGTATCTTGCCCAATGTACCTGCGAAGATTCTTATCCTATGAATTATAGAAATATTTAGGTATTAATCTTAACCTGACAAATAGTGCGACCTTGTTGTTGCAGATCTCAATTTTTTTGTCTCCTGAACCGGTTTGCATGGCATATGGAATGTTTTGTTAAATAGTGCGGTACATGGATGGTCTGACAATTTTTCTCTTTGTACATGGTATCATCGTATGGTTTCTTGGCAATGACTTGTTTGAGATGCAGACCAATGGACATTGGATATCTACTTGAGATGCACACCAGTGGGCACACAAATTAATGAAATTCTTATGAAGAGATGCTATGATTAAGTATTGAAATTTTGTTTTTGCTTCTGTCTTGAGTGGTTAGGCATATCTTTTAGCTTTTGCTGTTGATGCTTAAGCTTTAATAGCTTCTGTTGTTGATGGTTAAGATTTAGTGGCTTCTGCCATATGGTAGTTATTAACAATTGCTATGCTATTGTTAATTGGTGGAGCCTTTGAGTTAAGACTTCTGCTTAACAGTCGTGCTTTTGCTTTATGACTTTGATGTTTTCTGCTTCTGCCAAGTTAAGCATAGATTGTTGCTTCTACTTTAGTGGTTGAGCTTTACCTAATTTTGACATTGATCTTTGGAGGCCAATAGAGCCTAACTTGAGTAATGTTTTCTTTACTGATGTATTGTATTGCTCATCTCAAGCTTGAAGTGGTAGCACTTCTAACTTGCGGGGGACTATTAGAGATATAGTTAGTTAGAGATTAGTAGTTAGTTACTAGTTTGTTAATGCATATAAATTGGCTTGATGTAATCGCTTGTAATGACTTTTTACTCATTTTCCAATACAATCACAATAATTCAGTTTCCGCACTTTCTCTATTCTATGGCCTCTTCCAAGTTTCTTAAAACTTCAGTCTAGGCTTAGATATTGGAACATGTTTCACAAAATGTACTTATTTTTAGTTTCACTATTCTTATGTAATTTCTCAAAATGCTTAATATTTTAGACATTGTCTTGAATCCGTGTTAATTACTCATTCTCTCTGTTGTAGATTGGCTCAGCATTAATGAAGTTGTTTGAGGAGGGTGTGGTCAAACGAGAGGATTTGTGGATTTCCTCTAAACTCTGGTTTTGTTTGGATTCCTAATTAATTATCTTCCCCATTCAAAGCTAAAGTGAAGCTAGCATAATTGAGCTTCATGCATTAATTTATTAGTCTTCACTGTCCCTAGAACCCAAAAATTCTTTGTGCCTGAACTTAATTAAGATGGTATGCAGGTGCACTGATCATGCTCCAGAAGATGTACCAGAAGCATTGGACAGAACTTTGAGAGAATTGCAGCTTGATTATGTAGATTTATCACTCAATCTTGAGATATTCTTTTATACCTGATTATTGTTTGGTCTACATGAAATTTGTCTCAACATCTGGAGTGAGAATGTATGTATATGGATCCCCCTATAAATAACCTTTTGATCTTGCATTCTAATTTTGAAAATTATAAAAATCTAACTTTGCAGAATTATTTTTATTTTTTCATTGAGAAAATTGCACTCACATTGAAATTTGTATGGATTCCACTCTCTATTTAGTGGAACCCATACATATTTCACCAAGGTTGGGTTGAAAATAGTGAATTGTTAAGCTCTTTATAGTCCATAACATTATCAATTATAAACTGATGAGTTTTCCCTTAAAGATTCACTTGCCAATTAGAACGAAAAAGGGAACAATAAGCTTAAAGTTAAAGCTTGAAGACATTGTGCAATCCGACATACCTAGCACTTGGAAGGCAATGGAAGCACTATATGACAGTGGCAAGGCTCGAGCTATAGGTGTAAGCAATTTTTCGTCAAAGAAGTTGGGAGAATTGCTTGAGGTTGCTCGTGTTCCTCCTGCTGTCAACCAGCTAGAGTGTCATCCTTCATGGCGACAGGACAAGTTGAAGGCTTTCTGCAAATCTAAAGGCGTCCATTTCTCTGTAAGTTTGCAAATCTTGAATGATCTTATTTCGTTTCTGCACATAATAATGCATAGTCATGTAGACTTGTCGTGTATCAAGAATTAATTAGGGTCTTTTTGGATTGACTTGTGATTTGGACTTATCTACTAGTATAAGCACTTGTGAGTGTTTGACAGAGCTTATGAAAATAACTTATGACATGTTCATAAGCTGTTTTCAGTTTATTTCGATAGCTCTTCAAAATAGCTCTTATGAAAATAGCTTATAACTTATATATGAAAAAAGTTTGACTATATATTCTCTTTCATTATAGAAATAGCTTGTAAACGCTTATCTTATAAGGGTTTAATTAAGCTGTTTATCCAAATAAGCCTTTATTCCAAAACCTTAACTTGTTAAACTCACATGAATGATTTTATATTATATCTCGAACGTCATGATTAAGTTAGCACAAAGCAGTACTTATTTTTTCAAAAAATTTCTGTGTCATTGAATTGCAAATGTTTAGGGATATTCACCTTTTGGTTCTCCTGGCTTGCTTGGTACTGATGTCCTGAAGCATCCAGTTATAAGTATGGTCGCAGAGAAATTGGGAAAGACTCCTGCACAGGTAGCTTTTCGTTGGGGATTGCAAATGGGCCATAGTGTGCTTCCTAAGAGTTCTAATGCTGCAAGGATAAAGGAAAATTTTGATGTTTTTGACTGGTCTATACCTGAGGACTTACTTTCTAAATTTTCTGAGATTGAGCAGGTAAATATTAAATGCATACCCTTTTAGTCTTTAATTTCTATTTATTTCATGACCAGAATATATTAATAGGTACTTGCACAACTCACACATTCCTCACATATTGTGCACATATGCAAACTTACATATCTTTTTGCAAGTTTTCTTTTTCTATGTATATTATGGGCTTGCACTAGAACTCAACAAGCAACTCAGAAATTTTGAGCCACTAGCCAATTACATATGAATTTTTAGTATACTTGATCTTGGATTATGATCCATGGTGCAAAACCCTAATCCTTTTCACTCCTCCATCTATGGGGTGGATAGAGTTGGAATTAATTTTGAGTAGAAGTTTACTAAGGATTTTGCTTGTCAAATGATCATAAGGGTGGTACTGGTACATATAAAAGATTTCATATTTTACTATTAATGGAATTATGGTGCAGTTTTCTAACACATTGTTTTTTGTTATTGCAGGCAAGGTTATTCAAGATTAACTTATTAATCGATAAAACTTTTGGGGCCTGCATATCTGAGGAGGAAATTTGGGATGGTGACATCTGAGAAGTCGATTGAATGGCCGGTTTGAACAAGTATATGCAGTAAAAGAACGCGTTTCTGTATTTGCATTGTCGTTTTCTGTGGAAGCTTGTATTTGTCAAAAACTGGCATGTTAGTTGATTGTTGATTTCATTTTTCAGATATCCTCGGCATGTTATCTTCCCTTATTTATATTTTTTTACTTAATTCGCTATCCTTCCCTTTTCCACAAATTCTTCATTTATGAACAATAACGAGCTAATTATTGAATAAGAGCTTAAATGCCACTAGTGTTGCATAATTTGAGTCATTCGGTTTATTTTAGGTGTTATGTCATCAAGTTAATTGTGTTAGACTTGTATTATCTATTTAAAAAATTTAATTATACTAAGGACACGTGGCAAAAATTCATTTATCCATTTTCTCGCTAGAAATTATTGTCCTACAAAAAACTTAATTACACTGTAGGTTCTATTTTTTCGCCATCCATGTTGACCACGGTTCTCTCAGCCAGTAAAAATTGAAAAGTTTGTGACGACTCCAGGGTTGCGGCAGTTTTGGCGACGATCCCAATTCTACATCATGCAGTCTATCTCCCAATTCATAGGAATAAAATTTCAAATCAAAGAATAAGAACTCACATTAATCAGGATTTCAATGTCAATCAATCCAAGACCATAAAAAAAGGAAGGATAGGCAAAAGTCTGTTTAATATAAGCTCTTTTAGCAAAAGTAATGATAGCATATAGCCAATGCCAAAATTGCTAACAAGTACAAACTGAGATGAGAACGACAAAGCACAAAACATGGCGGTGTTGTATTACGGAAATGGATTAGACCCAGTCACGCATTTGCGAATTTGGACCGTCTAATTTGATCAGACAATCAACATTTTAACTTTATGTTTTGGATCTGCTTTGTAAAGATCGGTCGATTGTACAACTGTGATCGTATGACTGCATGGTTTTTACAGCCGCAGGGATCCATGTCCACATATTCAATTCAGATGTACCCTGTATTTTTATAAATCATAGTGATTAGTCAAAACTCCTTTGCAACTTTCTCTTCTGATAAAATTTGTAACAAATAGCACTTTTCTAACCGATCCTTACTGCAATATTTTACTTACATAGGCTTTCAGCAACTATGTATCTGCATCACTGCATGTCTTCTTCTAGTATCAGAATTGACCATTTGAAATGGTACCAGTACCACGTACTTTTATATATTGAAATCTGGAGTTAAACATTCTACATCAAATGATACCCTATGAGACTGTACATTAATTAGACCATACATCAAATTTACTCCTTTAAATTGTATATCATCAGGCCACATCTCATCACACTGAATTCTAGACCGTAACCCCATTATTAGACTGATTTTTATTGGAACCTTAGACTATGCTCAATAGATGATATATCAAATTGAACTTCATTATCTCTTATCACTTAGCTTGTTAATCTTTCTTTTATACCATATATGCACTTCTGCACCTCGTGGTTTAAAGTATATGCCAACTGCCTAACTAAAGCCACCAAGCTTTGGATAGAAGAATGGACCTTTTACTGATAGAAATGCTATGGAAAGCCAATTTCTTCACCATGTCTTCTGATGAATTCTGTTGTCTATTACCAAATAGGCTGCTAATACGTTGGGTGGCCAGGCTCTAGCTTTGGTTTTTTGATCCATATGGTGCGATTTGCTTTTAATATTGTCTTAGTGTAAGTTTTTAAAAAGTTACCAAAGAGAGGTAGGTCGAATATGGAAATCACGACATCAAAAAATCGTACATCAGACCTAGGGACAGAGGCAGGAAATTCATTTGAAGGGGATCAAACATGATGTGGGGTGACCAAACAACGTATGATATATATAGATTTTGTAAAATTGTTTTCTTATTACGTAGGATATGAAAGAATAGATGAAAAAAATACATAAATATAGAAAATTACGGGGTTTTATGGCATAGCCATGTCCCCCTCCCTCCGCCCTTGATCACCTATGACTAGTTATTTTATTGTTTTGAAAAAAAAAAAAAAAACACTAGGGGAGCCGTGGTCTACAAATACGACTTGCAACTCAATTTAAAAAAAAAAAAACAAACAGTGGGAAGTCAAATTCCCGATCTACAAATCCTCTCAATCACCTGGATAATTGACTACTCTCGGGCTCCAGGAATCAATTTATTGAACTCCACAATATAAGATGATAGATGACTAAATCGCCTCCCTTCAAAATATATATACTAGGGTCCGTTAAGAAATATAAAGTTATTGTAACTGTCTTGTAGCTTCAAGAGAGACCTCTTTGCCAATGCTTTCACTTACGCGACACATGCGAAATGCATAAGAAAAATTTGGGAACTTCCTTCTTATTGCATCAACATTACCCTTTTTCCTTTCTGATAAAAATATAATATGTGGCATGCACTGTATGACGTCGAAAGTTATATACTTGATAACAGTTGTCATTCCCAAAACTTAGAAAGTTAAATATAAAAGACTCACTTGTCTTACATAGAATGCCAAGAGACGGTGCAAAAATATCATAAATAAAGTATAGGACATACATATGATGTACATAAGAGCCAAAGTCAAATGAGGCATAACATGTATCCACTACCACCACTACACCAAAAACAATTTTTAATAGCGCTTGTAACATGAAGCGCTATTAAATATTACACGGATGTCTTTTGATAGCGCTTCCACAAACAAGTGCTATTAAAAGTGTGTTTTTTATAAAATACCTTTAATAGCGCTTGTTTCACGAAGCGCTATTAAAAGATACGACCTTTGATTGTGATTGCTTCATAAAGCGCTATTAAAAGATATGATAGCGCTTGGACGAAAAGACCTTTAACAGCGTTTCCTTAAGAAAGTGCTGGTAAAGATTGATTTTAGGTAATAGATAGCGCTTCCTTAACTAGTACAAGAAAGGATGCTTATCGCTGGTGGTGGATGACTTCAGATTATACAAGAAATGAGTTTACACTGGTACAACTTGTGGCAGCACGCCCATGGTGAGTATTCTGCAACAGATAACTGATCCTCCTCAATCTCCTGTTTAATGCAATTTTGAGAACAAAATGTTTAGCTACAAGTTAAATGCATCGATTGTTTATATCGAATTTATGGTATAGCACCATGAATTGTCTATTGATGATATCTGTAACTTTAACACGTGTATTTTTGCATGTTGATAAATGATAATACTAAATTACGAGCAAAGAGCCCAAGTCACTCATTCACAGGAAGTTAACAAATTTTGAATTTTCCTGGCAGGATGTGAATCATGTTGTTCTTACTGTTAGGTATGGAGTTGAAAATGGTGTATCATATTGGCTCATTAAAAATTCATGGGGAAGTAAGTGGGGTGATCATGGCTACTTCAAGATGGAATTGGGGAAGAACATGTGCGGTAAGTATCCACTGGATTTAATTTCTTAAAAGAACTATTGAAATGACCTTCATCCAATTGTCCTTATTTGTCTTGATGATTAACGAAGTGTGGCAAAGGCCATTCATGTCTTCGTCAAAATTTGGTCTTGTTAGAGTTGTTGATAGTGAAATTATAATTCTGATTTTAAAAATTGAAAACAATCACTTTGCACTTGTAGTATCGGTTTTTGCTAATACTTCTGGTTTAATTTTAGGTGTTGCAACTTGTGCCTCTTATCCAGTTGTGCCTTAAATTCAGTAAGGAAAGTGGTGCCCGAAAGGTTTCCCTGGTGACTTCCACTACTTGTTTATCCATTTGACCACAACACTGATGCATCATGAGAACTTTATTATACTTTTCTTCCACTACTTGTTTCAATCCTCTTTGGCTATATGTATATTCTGGTTCATCCATTGGACGCAGGTTATTGCTGATGGTTGTTATTAGATTACATTATATATTGGATTTAAATTATATCAGTATTTGTTTGTATATCATGGTTATGTGATTGGCTCAGTTACCCTCTTTGTTCTTGAATTTTCGTTACTTGTTTGTTGTGTTTCCAATATTAAGTCTAACATTTAAATCATTGATTTTTTTATACTAAAAACATTTTTTTGAAGGGTGAATGAAAGAGGAAATGTGAAAAATTAATTTAAAAAAAAAAGGGAATAGATAGCGCTTCCTTGAGGAAATGCTATTGAAAGCTACTTTTAATAGCGCTTTCTCGAGAAAGCGCTATTGAAAGTAAGACTTTAGGACTTTCAATAGCGCTTCTTTAAGGAAGCGTTGTCTATTCTCAGAATTTTTTAGAATAGATAGCGCTTCCTCAATGAAGCAATATTGAAAGTCCTACTTTCAATAGCGCTTTCTCAAGAAAGTGCTGTTTATTCTCAGAATCGCTAGCACTTCCCAAAATGCTATCTTTTCAAAACACACATCACTAACGGTCGATTAGGCAGTGCTTTTAAGCTCTAGCGAAGACAAAAAATAAGCGCTGGCTATTTCATTTTCTGTTGTAGTGAAACCAAATGAACTGATATTAGGTATTCTTGTGGCTTATTGGATAGCTATTGGTTTTATGCAGAAAATTTAGTTGAACAAGTTTAATATCAACTTAAATACACGTAGAACCAATGGCAATTAGAAGAAAATAAAAACATAAGGTTTTGACCCGAAAATTGAAGTTTAAAGACTACAAAGCACTTAAAATTGAGGCTATATGGTATAAAGTTGATCAAATGAAGTTAGGAATGGTTTATTAACCTCCCAACAGCCTATAAGCACTAATATAAGGTGGTATACCAACTTTTAAGGCCAAACTAGTAAGATACCCGTGCATTCGCACGGGTCACTTCGTTTTCACGCATTTTTTAAATACACATGTTTTATAAAACTAAATTTTTATGTGACAAACTTGATTAATTGTTTTAATTCTTAAAAATGCAGAAAGAGTAAGGGAAGTCATGCTGAGAAAATAATTCAACCAAATCATATTGGGCCTTGTCGAGTTGGGCCTGTTCATTGTCGAGTTTAGTTCTGCTCGTTGTCGAGATCGGTTCAAGCTCGTTGTCGAGTTGTTTGGTGCTGCTCGTTGTCGAGATCGGTTCAAGCTCGTTGTCGAGTTGGTTGGTTCTGCTCGTTGTCGAGTTGGTTTTCAAAACTCACTCATCATGAAAAGAAAGAGGAGGAGGTAGAAAATATTGTGATATAATCCAAATCATGTTGGGCCTTGTCGAGTTGGGCCTGTTCATTGTCGAGGTTAGTTATGCTCGTTGTCGAGATTGGTTCAAGCTCGTTGTCGAGTTGGTTGGTTCTGCTCGTTGTCGAGTTGGTTGGTTTAGTTCTGCTCGTTGTCGAGATTGGTTCAAGCTCTTTGTCGAGTTGGTTGGATCTGCTCGTTGTCGAGTTGGTTGGTTCTGCTCGTTATCGAGTTGGTTCACTGTCGAGTTGGTTGATCTCGATAACTACAGGTTGAGCTTGATGTCGACAGCTTGAGCTTGATCTCGATAACTAAAGATGAAATCAATGAAGATAATAAGAATAAACTTTACATACATGCAAGCACTTTCCCAAGAATTTGATTCTTCCTCAAATCTGTTAGCAGCTGATCAAATTTGATTTTAAAGACCCTTGAGACTATATCAGGACGATCCTGAGGTTTCAAATTCATTGGCCTAAGTAACCTCTGAATTTCTGGCCAGTTTGGATTGCATGTAAATGTTATAAATAAATCAGGAAATCCGACAACACTGCATATTGCCATTCCATCGAAGTACAATTGATCCATATATCTACGACTTCCCACATAAGTCGAAGGCAAAATGATTCTTTTGCCTTTGTTTGATGCTTGAGTTTGGGTTTGGTCACCAATTGCATTCAAATTATTGTATTTATCTACTCTCAGTTGTGTTTGGTTCCTCCTAATGAAATTCAGTCTATATGACTCCATCATACAATAACCATCAACCACAAATTGTTGAAAGAGTCTTCTTGACCTCAACAATGTTTGTGCCTCGTTATTTCTAGTTTGGAGTCTAAAAGACATCCATTCTCTAATAGTAACTTTGTTCTTTTTTTTCCTTTGCGAACTGCTTCTAGCACTGTGGCAAATATCATGCCTGTATCCATCCTCACCATAAGGAAATAGAAGCGGATATTGGTAACCTAGATAGTTTGTGTGAAGCTCATTTATTCTTTTCAGTTTTCCACTCTGCTTCTCTAGAATTATATCTCTTTTAGATGGATTATCAACATCACCTACAATAAGAGCAGCCACTTCTGAAACAGTAGGTAGATTGTAAATTCTTCCATCAGTAACTCTATCAGAAATGAGCTTTAGTTTTAGATTTTGCATGGTTGAAGATTGATATCTCTGCTTAGCCATCCTAAAAGATTTAGTGTGTGCATTGTATTCATCTAGCATGGCTAACAATTTTCGCACAATATCTGGATCTAGGTCGTCTTGGTTCCTAATTAAAAAAAGAAAAGACAATTGTTAAATACACAATATTTTTGGCGTTCATCTATCTTGACATGTGATAATATGTCTAAAATTATACACATAAAAAATATATACGAACCTTAATCCCCCAAGCCTATTTTGTATCTCGTTTTCAGTGTCATAGATATAAAGTTGCGCAAATTTTGGAGTCTGACCAGGCATTGGCAACAGGCTGCCAATAAGGTGGGATGATTGACCTTGTATTCTAAAAGTAGGCGGTCCTCTACCATCATTAATTGATCTGTCAAGCTTTGCTCCAGGTGATGTGAATGCAAACATCATGTTATAGGACCTAATGTGCTGCTGATAATTCTTGCTATCAGCTGAGTCATTGTCAAATAAAAGATGCTGAAGCATAGGAGGTGGAGCATTCAATAGTGGAAGTTGTATCTTTCCGACGCCGCAGCACAACTGGTATTTAGGTGATCTGGGATTTTTATGTTTTTGTGTTCTCTCTTGAGGCCACATACATGCTCCACAATATTGGCATTCCAAGATAGGGTCGCCAATATCAAAATATCCTGTAGATAAATGATATAGAAATTAAATATCAAAATATTACGTAGATAAATGATATAGAAATTAAATTAGAAGATAATATTTGCCGTTGTTACACACCAAGTTTTAATATAGGCTACACTACATTATAAGAGACTCATATTCTATTGGATTGTCACTTTCACATGTTTCTTCTTCATTGGAATTGGCATTGCTATCTGAATTGAATCATACAACTATAGATTAGGCTATTGAAAATCACATTAGAACATAACTTTGTAATGGAAGAAAATTAATTGACACTTAGATGAATACGTCCATGAATACTTGTTACCTTCAACACCATCGATATCCATATCGTAATAAATTTACGGAACTTGGTGATTGTGTGGTGCATATACTATGGTTTGAGAGAGAAGATGATGCATTGCTAGCATTGCGCTCCTCATCATCTTTGTTCATATTGGTTTCGGTCTCGAAAACCGATTCATGAGATTAACAAGAGTGAATCAATATGAGCATTCGCCTTTTTCTTTGTGATGCAGTGGTAAGCACTTGGGTTGAGTATGCATATTGGACTTAGAGGAGCCTATGCTATTGGGCTGAGCATGTAGTCTCCCTTTGTCATTAAGAATGATAGAAGAGATATCTGACAAAGGCATCCGATGACTCGTATCCAAACACGTGGAAGAATTGGGCAAATGATGAGCTGTGTCATGAATATGGAACATTGTAAGAAATCAGCTTGCTACCATTAATGGGCGAACTTTGTGTCATTTAGAATTCATTGTTAAGGCTAATGTTACCATTATGTGGTGGGTGAGGAACACTGTTGATTTTCACTTGTATTTACTGCGGTTGTAAGCATATTTTCCTTTATAACAGTTTTTCTTTTTAAACGTGCATCAGCTGCTGCTTCTTTTGTATTCTGATTTCTATCCATGCCTGTGTTATGATCACAAAGAAAAAATTTCGGAGAAGTCAGTTTGCAGAAAATGTATTTAGTGTCATTTAAATAAATTTTTAATACCAATATTACCGTTATGCGATGGCTGAGGAATGTGATCATTTTTATTTCTACGTATGCAACTATATAGCTGTTTTTCATTTACAACTATTCTTCTCTTTGAACGTGCTTCAAGCTATGACATCTTTTGAGTTTTGGATCTTATCCATCGATCTACATAAAATGATTAAAACACCCAAGTTCTCAATAAATATATAAACCATTTTGTTTCAGTGTTATTCATTTGAGGACTATATATTTCAACCCTATATAATCACCATGAATGCAGCAACAATAATATTAGGCCCATATTTTGTTGCAAGAGAAAATAGATCACAACTACTCGGTGGGAAAGTTACAATCTCATACTTTATGACTAAAAAATTACAATAACATCATTAATAAACCAAAACAGGCGTTCAAAACAGAGACATGGAAATAAGTAAGTAACAAAATGAAAAAAGTAGCAAAGAATCACAGCTCAAAGACACATGTAAATAGAACATAAAGAGGGTGGTTTTTTTCAACAGTAAAATGGCAACCACAACAAAAAAAACCATGAAACTGTACACACCTTTTTGAAGCAACTCAACGTGGTGGAGCTTGCAAAGCACCTAATCTGCAGAAAAACGAAATAGAAGGGAATAGGAAGACTATCACCCTGAGTTAGGCAAACTAACCTGCAGAAGGTGATCTTTTCTTCTAAGTTGTTGTTCTTATAATTTGCAAAAAATCAGTTCCATTTTTTCTAAGCAAGCTGCCCAGGATAATGCAGCACGTACAATAATATCCCGAATTTCTTGAATTCTTCAAAACAAATGGCACATACCTCCTTTGAGAAAGGAAGTTCTTCTTAACTTGGTACTCTAACCAATTGCTAAATCATGGTGATCAAATCCTAGATGAAGCCAACAAAGCTTTCCTGGGCTGTAAGAATGGTGTCCCGTCATTATCTATATCAAAAAGAAGAAATAATGAAAAGTGTAAATCAATGGTTGAAAAATGGAAGACTAAACTGGAGAGTGGAACTTCAAAATTTAAAAGTAAACAAAATAGTTGCGCAATAGTTGCGCAAGGATGGCAAGCTTGTGTGTCTTTTCGGAAGTGTAAGTATACCGCCAAAAATTTTGCCTCCTTGGGGTTCCTTTTTTTTTTTCATTACACAGGTACTCAAATAATATACATAATGATGTGCTAGCTATTAGCTTTTTTCGATTAGGTGTACCTTTAGAAGTAATATTTTTATCTGCAACCAATAAAATCTCATTTAACCTTTATGTATTATTATTTGTAAGTGTCTTTTTATGTGCAACTCAATAATATCTCTTTTAACCTTTAGGTATTATTAGACCTTTGAGGTTACTATTCCAAATATATGAGTAACTTTTTGGCTGCTGATAGTTTGCATTGGGAATGAACTAAACCTGTCAAACATACGTGGCTTGCTTATTTAAACATATTTGAATTAATATATTTTTTTGGTGAGTATATTTGAGACACCTAAAGTTAGAATGATCAACTTTGTATTTGTCGAGATCAATGTCAAGATGTCGATATGAAGCTCAACCTGTCGACATCAGGCTTGACTTCGACAGCTTGAGGTCTTGATGCTCCAATAGATAGTCGTCTTCAAGCTGTCGAGATCAAGCTCAACCTATAGCTGTCGAGATACTCCACCTGTATAGTTATCTTCAAGCTGTCGAGATGAAGATCAACCTGTCGAGATCAAGCTCAAACTGTACCTGTCGAGATCAAACTCAAGTTGGTCCTCAAGCTGTCGAAGTCAGGACTGATCTCGACAGGTTGAGCTTGATATCAACAGCTTGGGCTTGATCTCGACTACAGGTTGAGCTTGACCTCGACAGGTTGAGCTTCATCTCGACAGCTTGAAGACAACTATCTATTGGAGCATCAAGACCCATCACAATCATGTGAATAGCTGTGGTCCTCAAGCTCAACCTGTCGAGATCAAACTCAAGCTGTTGGTCCTCAAGCTGTCGAAGTCAAGACTGATCTCGACAGGTTGAGCTTCATATCAACAGCTTGGGCTTGATCTCGATAACTACAGGTTGAGCTTGACCTCGACAGGTTGACCTTGATCTCGACAGCTTTAAGACAACTATCTATTGGAGCATCAACACCCATCAGAATCATGTGAATATTTGTGGTCCTCGAGGTCAACCGAGATCAAGCTCAACTGTCGAGATCAAACTCAATTTGTTGGTCCTCAGTGCCGAAGTGAAGCCTAATCTCGGCGAGGTTGAGCTTGAGTCCTCGCTGTAGCTTGATCTCGTGACTCTGAGTTGAGCTTGATCTCGACATGTTGAGCTTGATCTGTCGAGATCAACCTCAACCTGTAGCTGTCGAGATCAAACTCAACCTGTCGATATCAGGCTTGACTAATTACCATAACGACGCCCTACACGTGCGTATGCACGGGTATTTGATACTACTAATAAAGAATAGTTTAAGTAAATGATATAATATTAGTGCTTTTATTGTATTTGAATTGGGTGTGGTTAAAACATAAATTGCAATTACATTATTTGAGTAGAAATCCCCGTAATTTGGCAACGTTTCAAATACTTAATATTTACTGTCGTTTCATTTACTTTCCCATAAAAATAGCACACATTATCCTTATTCCCTTGATAAGCCCTTATTTGTGTTTTGCCAAGTCTCAAATTATCATAAACAGCTGCAGTGTTCTGCTGAGTGAGCTAAATTAACACATCACAATGCTGAAATCAAGCTAAGTAGGTAACACACTTAAAGACTTGTCTTTAATGTTTTTTGTAAAAAAATAATTATTTGGCTTTTTTTGGACTAAATGAGGCAGATTAATAATACTTGAGAATAATTAATAGCAAAGTTCTATTACACATTGAAACTGATACGACATGTCGAAAATTGGTTAACCAAGACATTAAAGTTTATCATTTCAAGTTGGGAACATCTTCATAAGGTCACACAAAATATTACAGGCTTACATACTTGCACCACAAACTATAATTTGTGATGCAACATCAAAAAAAAGAGTGGCATTAAAGAGCCAATGCCATGCCAAAATATAAGGCTTCTTCTACAGGTCTGTCACAATCGTCAAGTCATTGATTTACTCCATTTTGATGTGTTTGGAAAGTTTTGTAGAAGACAAGCGAGTAGATGCCAAGTCTTGAGTAGGGATCTCTTGACTGCGTGTCGATAACACCTCTTAGCGAGTAGCTTGACCTCAAGTAGATCAGGATCAAAATCTGCTGTGGCAGATAAAGATTGCTAGATATGGAAAAAAATAATAAACACTAATCAGAATTCAACTATGGATTGTAACTAAATAACAATAAATATGAATACATTTTACTCACAATTTCGCACTGGCTATCTTCCTTCACACCAGAGGACACTGACTTTCCCTTATCATGTGTGCATGCACGCTATCAATATAATGCATGAAATTAATCTATTAAGAAAAATCTGGTTGAAAAGCATTTCAAATTATTGCATGTTTTCAGATAGATTAAAATTTTATTTGTATATAAAAGCAAGCAAATTAGTCAATTTTGAAACCAAACACTAATGCCATAAACTGAAACAAAACTCAGACAATGACACAAGTTTTATTACTGCCCAAACACTAATTTTAGTTGCATTTTCAAAGGACAGGATATGATAAACTAAAATGTTGACATAGATGATAGAACAATCGGTTCATTATAGAATATTATTTTACATAAAAATTCTAAAAGTATAGTTAATTAAATTGTTTAAATTGCACACACCTTTTCACTTCAAATTTACGCAATATCATGTCAATCATATTCTTATCTGCAGACACTCTAACGACAGATGAGCGGTTATATGTCATTTGCACTTTGATCTTGAACGCCAAAGTTTTTCCCACAATGTTATCAATGGGTTCCGAATTTCGTGGGGATCATATTCACCACTTTGAAATGTGATAAAAAATGATATAAATACCCACACACACCTAATAATAATTTTGAAATAAAGAAAAATGTTCGAGCATGCTTCTCGCTATGATTTTGTTCTTAAGTTCAAGAGCGGTTTCATTCAGAAGTTCAAAGCATTCGTTGTTCCACATAACAAAGTTTGCGTATTCACCCTTGTAACACACCTTGATCTCTAATTTGAACCTATTGGTCATTATGCATAATATAATTAATAACTCTTCTATATGTGAATCATCATTATATGTAAGGCATAGTAAACTTAGGTACCTTGGAGCGATTTTTGGATTCACACATTTACAACTATCTTCCCTTCTACTACAGCTAGTACAACCATCATAGTTCCATCCATGTTGTGTTAAGATCATATCAATTGTTGCAACAGTTACACACTAACATTCCTAAATCACAAGTAGATCAATAAAATCCAATCACATTAGTATGTACATCACACATGGGATTCCACCTTAGCATGTAAACTTTATTAATTAGGACATACCTTCATTAAACTACAGATCTCAGATAAAGTCTTCACATCGGCTTTATAAAAAAAGTTGTCTTGGGAAGACAACTGAGAGGATCCGGACACCTGACTCATTATTATACTTCCTGATTCGTATGCATGACTTGGATCCAAACTGCAAATAATGATTACATAGACATAAAGTTATATTAGGATATTACACTAAGCAAACTAAAGTTATATTAGGATATTACAATTACAACTAATACCTTTCTTTATACTTCTGAATATCTGGAACATCTTCATTTATCAGAAGCCTAGAACAAAACTTGCTATTTTGTATGCTTAAGGGAAATATTCCTAATAACATAGCGAACTTCAGCATTCTAAATGTATGGATATAAAATTAACTCAAGTACAAACAACAAAGTAATTGAAAAATAGAGCACAATATCATGACCTTGGGGCTCCTTTATCTTTGCAAAGGTAAGGATAATCACAATTACACCACTATTATGGTTGTCGATGAAACTAACCAATTTCGAGGCATATCCTTCCCACAAAGGTACTGATTAAGTGTTGATCCACTATAATATAATAATATAATTGAATTAAAAAGATAAGTGGTCTGATATATAACCTTAAGGAAAAACACAATGACCACAAATTAATTAACACTGCCAACACTTGTAAATACCTTTGACTTTTCAAAGAAAATTCAACCTTCTTCAGTTTAGCATCAGGATGGTAACGCCCCATTTTGTCAAAAACTCCAATGACATCTATGAAATGATAAAGAAAAATTCAGTTGGAAATCACCAAGTGACAGAAAGGTTGGTATTCAATGTTATCAGTCAGCTTATAGTCACATTTATGAAATGATAATGAAGTAAAATTATGATATACCTACTAACACATCTGTACAGGCCTTTCCACTTAGTATTTCATCAAAGGGTGTGAAATGGAATACATCATGAGGAACTTCCGGTAGATCATTCTCTTTCACAGTTGTTCCGCTCATAAATAGCAACTTAAATGGATGGAGACAGGTCTTATATTGTCCAACATTAGGTTTGACATCGAAATTCTGCATAGTATAGCAACTATCCTCCTTTAAGATGGGCTTCCATGGAATGGCATCATTTCCCTTTACAACAACGTGTATCCTATCTCCCTAGTTTTTCACAAATAGTAAATCTAAGTACAATGTTAATCTGTGAAAAGTTGTGGATACCAGAAAAAGACTATACCTTTGCATCAGTCAAAAGCATTTCTATGGCAGTTGGTTTCCCGGGAATCTCAACGTACCAAACACGTGTTATTCTGACAGCAAGCTTCCATGTCTGTTTTTTGTCATTTATGTCCATGATCATGCTAAATTTGCGGGCCATGACTACGACAATAAGAATGTAACTACAGAAATAACCAAAGGAAATTACCAAAGTTAGTGGATGAACTCAAGTCATGCATCATAGGCGAAGTTACACTTGACCAAAA
The DNA here is from genome assembly GCA_037113605.1 of Calophaca sinica. NCBI lineage: Eukaryota > Viridiplantae > Streptophyta > Magnoliopsida > Fabales > Fabaceae > Calophaca > Calophaca sinica. Next base: position 104,599,538 of record CM073733.1, read on the forward strand.
GTTTTAAAGCAGAAGACAAAAAAAGTTTGTCAAACAAAATCGTGTACCAACACACTACAGAAAAACGACAGAGAAGGGAAAAGGAAGAATTGAGTCTGAGTTAGGCAATGTAACCTGTTACGCGATCCAACCTGCAGAAAAAAATTGACAAAAATATCAATAACTAAAAATCACTGCAGAAAAACGAAAGAGAAGGGAATACGAAGAAGTGAGTCTGAGTTAGGCGATCTAACCTGTTACGCGATCTAACCTGCAGAAAAAAAAAGTAAACAAAAATATCAGTAACTCAAAATCTGTAAAATTTTCAGCAGTAGCTTCATTAAAGAAAAAAAATGGAAGGAGAAGTTGGATGGTGGAAGTGAACGATGCAGCTTACCATATGAGTGAGGAGATGCAAAGATGACGAAGAAAGAAGAAATTGGATCAAATAAAGGGAGAGAAAAGCTATTGTGTTGGAGGTTGTGTAAAATGAAATGAAGCAGAGTGGCAGTCTGTACACGGACGAAATTTTCAGAAGTTGGAGAAAGTGATATAATTAAAATCATTATTTTAGTATTATATTTGAAATTGTTTTCCATTTGTGGTGTCTATTTTGTCTTTTAGTGTTTTTTCAGCAACAATAGAATATACAAAATGATGCAAAAGAGGGATTACTACAGGTAATCAGTAAAAGAGATAATAGGAAATTGTTTTTTTCCATTTGTGGTGTCTATTTTGTCTTTTATTTAGAGATAATAGGTAGAAAATATTGTGATATAATCCAAATCATATTGGGCCTTGTCGAGTTGGGCCTGTTCATTGTCGAGTTTAGTTCTGCTCCTTGTCGAGATTGGTTCAAGCTCGTTGTCGAGTTGGTTGGTTCTGCTCGTTGTCGAGTTGGTTGTTTTAGTGCTGCTCGTTGTCGAGATTGGTTCAAGCTCGTTGTCGAGTTGGTTGGTTCAGCTCGTTGTCGAGTTGGTTAGAAGGAGAAAGGGAGAGAAAAGCTATTGTGTTCTGATGGTTTTTCATTGTGTTGGAGGTTGTGTAAAATGAAATGAAGCAGAGTGGCAGTCTGTACACGGACGAAATTTTCAGAAGTTGGAGAAAGTGATATAATTAAAAATTGTTTTTTACCTGGGTAATCCCGTAAAAGAGATAATAGGAAATTGTTTTTTCCATTTGTGGTGTCTATTTTGTCTTTTATTTAGAGATAATAGGTAGAAAATATTGTGATATAATCCAAATCATATTGGGCCTTGTCGAGTTGGGCCTGTTCATTGTCGAGTTTAGTTCTGCTCGTTGTCGAGATTGGTTCAAGCTCGTTGTCGAGTTGGTTGGTTCTGCTCGTTGTCGAGTTGGTTGTTTTAGTCTTGCTCGTTGTGGAGATTGGTTCAAGCTCGTTGTCGAGTTGGTTGGTTCAGCTCGTTGTCGAGTTGGTTAGAAGGAGAAAGGGAGAGAAAAGCTATTGTGTTCTGATGGTTTTTCATTGTGTTGGAGGTTGTGTAAAATGAAATGAAGCAGAGTGACAGTCTGTACACGGACGAAATTTTCAGAAGTTGGAGAAAGTGATATAATTAAAAATTCAATTTAAGAGAAGAAAAAGTGGAGGTGGTTGGTTGGCCAGGACTTTACTTGACTTTGTAATTGTAAATAATAGTTATGCCATGTGTTAATAATATAGATTGCCACTTGTTGCAAAGGGAGGTCGTTGTCTTCCCAGGACTTACATTCTTTCAATAGTAAATAGATTCTAAGTATACCAACTGTTGCTTATTTCAACATTTTTTTCCCGAATCCTCACCTTAATTGTCTATTCAATTTGCGGGGCAATGTTGCAATGTTCTATTTTTTGAATCACTACCTTTTCTAATTTTTTATTGTGTAGCTTATAAATTTGAATATTGTTTATGCCTTCTTTATTGAAAATTTGGTTTTCCTTTTGCAGCCTTAGTCTGCCAAGAAATTCAGGATGAAACTGAGAATAGTAGGAAAGACAAAGCAAATATCCCCTGTTCATATTAGCATTTATTCTCTACATGGCGTGCTTTATTATTATCTCTTACTTTATGAAATTTTTAGTAAATGGTTTGCTCACGTTTGACACTTCCATTGTTTTTTTAATTAAAGGAAATTTTATTATTGAAGTAAAGAAAAGAGTATAATACAGATGCAATGGTATTTTCCTACCATTCTGCACGACATTGGGATATTGAGCATGGTAGCTGTTAAGATTTTAACCAACTGATAATCAAGAACTAATGAAGTAAAACAGAAAACTTTAGAGAGAAAGAGAGGAAGAATCACTCAGCGAATTAACGTGGTTCACTCACGGTTTGTGAGCTACATCCATGGGCAGAGGAAGAAACTGATTCACTATGTAATTCGGATACAGATTACAGATTGCCAAAACCAATCTCACCAAGACTATATATAGAGGATGGTGAGAGTAGGTTTGGTTAGGAGGATGGTGAGAGTAAACAGAATGTTACAATGAAGAGCCATTGAGGCCAAAGGCCCACAAACAAAGACTAAGCCCAAACAACAAGCAACAGACCCAACTAGCTCTATGATCCGATCAAGGTTGAAGCCTAAATCTACAGTAGCATCATCAATGGCACCAATCTGGTCAATGTTCAAGTTAAGGTTTAAGTCTTTGTTCTTTCCTTTACCTTTGTTATTTATTTATTTATTTATTTATTTATATGAGAATGTCACTGCATAACTCCATTTGCTATTGCTCTGAAACTATTCTTTGTAGCACTTGAATTTGTTCTGATTGTTCACATTGGCTAGTTGACAAAGCTTTATAAATATGACTCAGAAACTCAATGTTGTAAACTCCTTTTGTTATCACTCTAAATTACGCTTAATTGGTTTCTTGTACTTAGCTTTTAGCAATAGCTCATTATGTTCTTAATGGTCTTTATTGTTTTGATGTTATGCCTTAGCTTAATGCGAAAGGGAAGAAACACCTCTCTGTAATATTTGTCATTAAGGCATCATGGATTTTATTTATTTTTCCTTTTATGATTATTGGACTTCTATGTCAAAAGTAGTTTTGTGTTTCTCTGCTATTTGGCTTGAGTGTTTACGTTCTATGTTTTATATCAATATGCAGAACCTGATTGATTTGGTAGGTTTTGAGAGCTCAAAGGTTGAAACAACTAGCAGGAGAAGGAAAGAAGGTTCTTACATTGAAGCAAGTCTTTTATATGATCCTATCAGATTTTATCTATGGCTATGACTATTTTTTTGAGGAAATTATAGGGTATGACTATTGGTCTTCAACCAAAATTTCTTTACATTGAGAATGTTTTCTATTAATGAGGCCACTGTTTATCACTTTATATTTTTCGAAGGATCAAGAAGCCCTATATTATTTGTGGTTGTTACACAAAATCTTTCTTTTAATATTGTTAGGGCTAGATGTTCCTTACAAAGTAGACATAATGTGTCTTATAGTTGAATTTATAAACGAATTTTATACTTCAGATTTGGTGTGGTAATATGTTTTTAATTGATTGAATGTTTTGGATGAGAGTAGATGTCCAAAATAGTTTGAATGGAGGCCGGCTTGAGTTGAAGTAACATAAGGATATGTGGAAAACCACCAAAGCAAACAAAAAAAAAAACAACAACAACATTTGATAGCGCTTGTCGGAGGAAGTGCTATAGAAAGGCAACCTACGATAGCGCTTCTTTAAGCAAGCGATATAAGACAACCAACGATAGCGCTTTGTTAAGTAAGCGATATCATAAATATGCATAACTTTGTAAAAGGTTAGACTTATAATAGCACTTTCTTGACTAAGCGATATGATATGTGTACCTTTAATAGCGCTTCGGAAGCGCTATCATAGGTTGTTTGACCTACAATAGCATGAATTTTGATAGCGCTTAGAAGCTCTATTATAGGTAAAAATAAGTGCTATTAAAAGCCATTTTTGGCGTAAAACTACCTAAAACGATGACACCCAAAAGTAATACAAGAAAACAGTCTTCCATACAAGGCTGGCCCAAGGGTAAAACCCCTAAAGCAAGGGATTTAGACCAACAAAAGAAAGGCGCCAAAACAAGGACCACTCGGTACACTGTTAGGAAATTAAATGGAATTCTGGCAAAAATGTATCTTGGGTGGCTCGAACCCAAGTCAAGGGTTTTTTTTATCAAAAACACATCTTGCCACCAACTCAAACATTTATGTAATTATATGTGTTTTTATGGCTTTAAAATGTTACTCCACTCTCAATTAATATAAGATGTAAAATACGATTTTATAGAATAATAAAACTGTATAAAAAGTCTCAACCAAAAAAAAAAAACTATATAAAAAGTAATGTTAAAGAATATTCTACAATTATGACGTTTCTTTTACTCAATGTGAGCATTACTATTTGCACTACGAAATTATCGTTGATAACAAATGGATGATTTACATATTACCAGTGGTTTCTCGAGGAACAACTCATATTGTTAGGTAAGGCGTACATGGGTTGCATCAACTGGTCAACTCAATCGACTTGACCCAATCCAGCCCTCAAAAACTGGGTTGGGTTGAGTAACCTGGTAACACCAGTTTTGAATTTGCCCACCCACCTCCTTTGAGTCGGGTACTGGGTTCACTGAATTGAAACTCGGTCAACCCGACCCCAACCTTGACATATATTGTTAAATTAAGAAAATATTATTTATGATTTTACTACTATTTTTTTTCCACATTAAATCATTATAAAAAATTGAAAGTTTAGAAACCTAAATTTCTCATTCCCTACTCACTCTTTTGATTTTTGCTGCCATGACCATCAAATCACCACTCTCGATGGCTTCGTGACGACAAATCATCGACTGAATCTCTGATTCTCCACCCCTCTGAAACTCATCCCCATCGTGATTCATGACGACATCATGGTCCAAAAGCCAAAGATCTGTAATCCACTTTCGCGACCAAGATCTGCTGTTTTGCAACGACATCGAGATCTTCAGGTTAGCCTGTCGTTCCACCGTCGTTGACCTCGACCTACAGTTTTGTTAAGTTCAAAACCCTGGTTTTAATTCTGACAAATCCTTAAACCAAATAACAAGCATTCTTAAAGGGTGTGATTAAAGGGTGTGATACTAATGAATTTTCTTGCGTATGGTGATAAATGTACCGAAAAAGTTATTCAATCAAGCAAAGCCCTTGGAGCATAATAAAAAAGGTTCCACATCAGATGACTCATAATTAAAATATTGTAATAAAAGATTCATTAAAAAGGATAATCAGAAAATACCATAAAAAATGTCTATCATAAAAGTCCATTAGAAAGGTCTTTAAAAAATGAGTTGTTGTGAAAGTACAAGGGACACTGCGCAGGTTGACACTATGCTTTTTTTTATTTTATTGTGGTGACAGTTCATAAAAAGCACAACCTACTGGATTTTTAATTTTAAAGTAATGGCACTCATTTCTAACGGCTAGTTGAGGATGCTCAAACTAAAAAACACCGTCATTCTTCATTTCTAGCTGTGGGTTGCATTTGCAAAGAATTAAGTCATCATCAAACCAGAACTTAATGCTCACTGCCTTTTTCTATATCTCACGATTATGAACACTGCCACACAAATACAAGTGTACTACAGCTCAAATTCATTTTGTATATTCACTCCTTGAGTGTTTTCTTCTGAGCTATTTCATTCATCCTTTTGTAAATCTCTGTCTTTTGGTCTTTTCTGCAAAAACCATTGTTGGGGCTCATCACAGAAAAAAGGTCCAGAAGCCATCAGTGGATTGGAAAAAGAATACTGGGTTGAAGCCTTCATGGGCTTGGAAAAAGAATACTGAGATTTTAGCCTTGAGTAGGATTAAGGGAGTTTTGAATTTGTTGTATCCTGAAGAGGCTTAGAACATGCAGAGGCTTAGAACATACTTTTGAATCGAGCGCTCACCATTAGGCCAAAAGCTATAGCTGTTAATCAGGCGCAACCCTTTTTACTTAACCATAACAGCATAAGCGCCACGTATCGACTGTGACTTGACCCCACCTGGGCTTCTGCCACGGGACAATTGATGCCACAACCCGGCAACACATACTTGTATTAATTTGTTGCCTTAGTAAAAATCTCAAATGGATAAGTGAGGACTTGACGTAGCCCAAAATTTTGGGTGAACCAGTATAAATCACGGGTGCAATTATCTCTTCTCTACCTATCTCATTTTTACATGTCTTTCATCATTTAGAAAAACTCATTCTAGTTTAAACTTGAATTCTGGAGCATAGCTTAACCTTTCTGATAAGAAATTACTTTCATAATTCTATAGCTTCACCAAAGTTTCAGTATATATTTCAAAGATACTCAGTTCAGTGATTAATTGAATTATGTCAGTTTGAATCCAACATAACTTACATAACATTTCAGAAAAAAATTGTGTGTTGTTTTAAATTCTAAATCACTTTCTGAAATGTTTTACCTTTTTAATACCAAGTGACACTTAAAGTATAGATTCAAAGAGGTATACAAATAGGAGACTTGTGTTGCGGCTTAGGAAAGTGCACCTGATCGTAACTCATAATAATAGTAGAGTATATTTAAGACTTCGAATGTCGAACCCACATGGAATGCGCAAGTATCAATGTAATAAAGACTCTATGTTATTTAGGCTAACGAAGGTTGTGGTTAAAAAATTGCACGGATTAAAACTAAAATAAAATAATAAGTCAAACAATGCGCAAGAACGAGTTAAGATAATTATGGAAGACCTAGGGGACCCGAGTTCATCAATACTTAGTTCCTAGATTTACTAATTAATTATTATGAGATCTATTTCCTGGTTGAAAACTAATCACTCACTCTAAAATTACTAACACTCAATGATCATGCAATATTAATAGTCTTCTTCCTAAGAACTACCCAGTTTGATCATGCAAGACAATTAAAAGAGAGAGCATTAAGCAACGGTGAGTTTGTTAATCTAATAACTGATTAGAAACAAGCACTTATCCTTGATCCGGCATAAAAAAATGAGTTCTTTTGTTCATAGAGTTCCGCTAACTAACTATGGTACAATCGCCTCCAATTAAGTTAACTAATTAAAGGTTGATCAAGCCTTATAGGATTAAGCATGCTAGGGATAAAACAATCAACAGAATAATAGAAACTCATAAAACTAAGGCAAAATTACATCAGAGGTCCTTTATCTTAATTTAAATTTTCACTTCAGTCCTTTATCTTTTTTTTTGTCAAGTTAGTACTTTAAAGTTAATTTTAGTTTCAGTTTAGTCCCACATGTTAAAAAATGTTAACCATGTAGGTCAAATTGGTCTGTTTTCGGTTTTTTACAACAGCTTTTTAGGTTCTGATTTGTGCCACAACTGATGGGATAGATAGTCCTTATAACACACATGTATTTCTCGTTGTAGATCAGCCAACAATTTGCCTCAAAATTAACATTTTAAAACATGCGGGACTAAATTGAAACAAAAAAAAAGATAAAAGACTAACTTGAAATTTTAAATTAAGATAAAGGCCCAATGGAGTAATCTTGCCTAAAACTAACTAGAGAAATATCAAAAGTATAGTAAAGGATCCCCTATCACCCCTAGTGATGGATTTAGCTACTTATGATAAATGAAAATAACATAAATTCATACATAAAGCTGTAAAAATCCATAATAAAGAGTATAAGCCTAAACTGGGACGCCCTTTCGGTATGACGACGGTCCTTAAGACGTTCTTTGCGTCCTCACGAGCTCCAGCAGCAAAACAGGATTGGTGAGAGGCTCTAAGGATTCAAAACTCAATAAAATAGTAAGGGGTTTGTGAGAGACTATCAAAAAGAGGGCAAAAAGTCAAAAGTTGGTCAAAAAGTCCTCAGAGCAGACTAAGATTGACTTTTTATAGGCAATGATGCGAATTAGGTCATCTGGCTTCACATCTGCGCATTCTGGGCTTAGGTACGGCCGTACTTCATTTATACACGGTCGTACCTCGCTTTATTTGCGACACTGACACGTACTTGTGGACTCTGCACTCCCTGACAGCAATTGTGTACGACCGTACTGAACTTTTTCTTCGACGTCAGGCTGTACTGACCAAGGGGGTACGCCCCTACTGCTGATCCTGCATAGATACGGCTGTACTGACTGGGTGTCAGGCCGTACCTATTATCCAGAAACACCAAAAATCTCCAAAACTTGCTAGTTTTTGATCCGTTCTCGCGTCTTTTGCTCCGAGTGATGCCTTTATGATATTTCTGCAAAATGGGGCATAAGTGAGCACTTTTATACTTGAAATAGCACAAAATAACATGTTTAAGTACTAAAAATGCTCCATAAAAGTAAACAATTTGGTATGTTAACAACTTGCAAAAAATTTTAAAGAGTCATTATTCAGCTCCTTTCTAGTGACTCTAACATTCACTTAAAGTTTTGTAACCGGAGTCACAGATTTGTCACTGCAATTTTAGGACTCAAATCTCTTCAGTTTCGCGACCCAGATCTCATCAATTTCACGACGTAGCTTGCCTTCATGCCATCACCACTATATCTGTTACTCTAGAAGTACGTTGCGGTGTTCAGCAAGTCTCAAGCGTAGTCGCCAACCAATTGCTAAAAGATGCGCACGAAAAAGAAGATGCGTATGAAGAAGGAGAGAAGCTATTGTGACAGATGCAAATTATGTGTGGCAAGAAACTCAGTACCCGACCCAACCCAATTTGGATTTGAGTTGGTTGGGTTGAACTTAAAAAAGTGGGTTCCACTACAAATCCAACTCGTAATAACTTCGTTGGGTCAGATCTTGGGTTTGGCTAAACCCGACCCAACCCATGTACACCCCTAGTTTGGGAAGGTATTTTCAAGGAAAAAACTTAGATGATGCTCAATAGGTGTTGTTTGTGTTATTCACCAATTATAACATGCACGTGTTTTTAAATTTTTTATTTAAAATCTAAATAATTCTATTTGTTGGGAAAATTCGCACATGCTACTTTGATTTACCCACACACGCCCAATGATCTTTGATACCAGTGTTGGAGAATCTCTACACACACACAAAGAAAATAATAAAAGACGCATGGATTTACGTGGTTCGACACTTCTTGCCTACGTCCACGGAACACCTCAACAAATTTCCACTATCATAAAAAGAGATTACAAGATAGTATTGTAACACACCCCACAATATAACAAGTTTTTTAGTCTGAAACTTGGAAAACCTACCCCAAATTGTGTATCACCTTACAAACTCGAATACCTCACTCAAGAGTTACAAAGAATGATACCATACTCATTTATAGTAGAGGAACAACAAATACAAGCAAAGTATTTTGGTTTGATCTCGTTGAGATATGTTACTGATTTATTTCATATTTATTGAGATATGATTTCGCTTATTTCATCTTTGTAAATATTTCCTTTATTCCCTATTTTCTCTTTTTATTGGAAAAAACATATTTGCACCATATCTTTCACATAATTTCATCGATTTCATTCTTCAATTTCTTCTTTTATCTCGTGGGTACCACTTAGGAGGGAACCCACCCAACACTATTTTAACTATTGGATAGTTGATCCATATGTTAAATTGTGATTAAAGAACAGTAAAAATTGCATATAAGAAACTTCACATAAGTTTTGTCCTACTTTTAACTGCACCATACCAATAGTATTTTTCACACACTATTTTAATGTTATAATAACATGAAACAAATGAAGGATGATGATTTTCTACAAGAAGAGTGTAACAGCAACATTCTATAAATGGGGATAGCACGACAAAATGAATGAACCAATTATTTCTTATCTTTTTAGTAAATACAATGTTTTATTATTTACTTTACAATTTACGATTGTTAAAATATTAATTGAAATTTTATAAAAAAATATTACTCCATCTGTCTCAAAATATATGAGCTTCTTAACCAATTCTCTCCCAACAAGGAATTAGTTAAAAGCATTATTTTTGTCTATAATTTGTAGTTTTTTTCCCTAACTACCCCTGAATTAATTGGATAGTCATAATAGCGATTCATATTCCCAACCCCACCTTTATCTTCCTAAACTCACTTAATCTTGGAAGTCAACACATTTATTATTTTTTGACAAAAAATATGTAAATTAAATAAGGGTAATATAATAAAAAAATTAATTAATGCAAGAAAGAGGTCTTATAAAATGAGACAAATAAATTGGCTAAAAAGCTCCTATATTTTGGGACAGGGGGAGCAATTGAATGAATTCTATTTTTTGATTTCAAAATAAAAAGTTGAAGGAAACATATTTATTTATTTAGGCAAAATTGCTTAAGAATTCCTTTTTTTGTCAGCTAGTAGAAATAGTAAACAACAAATACACACACGTCTAAATGGTAACACCCAGGTTCGAACCCCGGTCCCGGCATCCCCATGTCGTTGAAATTGCTAAAGCAACCAACAGTGGGGAGACGCTTAAGAATTCATTTATCTTAATTTAAAGTTACATGTTTATTTATTTAGACAACATTACTTCAGAGTTCCTTTATCTTAATTTAAAGTTACACTTTGGTAATTTATCTTTTATTTTTGTGAAGTTGGTCCGTTAAGTATTAAAACGTTAATACCGTTGGTTTGAAGGGACATAAGGTGACAAGCATGGTAAAATGTATATAAGTGTTGTGTGGACACTGTGAGCGCAACCCGCAACGCTCTGCTTCCCCCTTAACTATTTGTACTAGACCCAAAAAAAGTTAAGACTGTTAGACTTTTTTGTGTCAAGTTGGTCTTTTAAGTATTAAAAAGTTAGCCCAAAAGGTACATGGAAAATGACCAAAAAGTTCAATAGTGCTAATATTTTAATAATTAAAGAACTAACTTGACAAAACTAAAAAAAATAAAAGATCAAAGGGTAACTTTAAATTAAAGATAAAAAATCTCTACAGTAATTTTGCAATTTATTTATGGTTTTTTGACAATTATTTATTTATGGTTTTTTTGACAAAATTATTTATTTATTTTCATAAAGTAAGTATTGGCGCACATACAATATAAATTAAAATAACCCAGTTGCTTGCTGAGAATACCCAAAACCCTAACGCTAAACCCTTCGTCTTCGAGCCTTTGTCTCTGCTCAAATCTGAAATGGCCATGTACGCCGCCCTACGCCGTGCCACCGCCGCCGCATTGCCTCTGGCGGCGCGCCGCACCGTGGCGTCATCATCTTCCAGAACCTTCCACAGCGCAGTCTCTGTTCGGCTCCTTCTCCACAGAGAGATGACTCCCTGTGTACCCTCTCTTCGCTTCACCAACGCTTTCGCAACGAAGACGAGCGCAGATGATAATCTCATTCAAGTCCTCCAATCTGAGATCAATTGCGCCCTCGAGGATCTTGCTCAACAAGTAATTTTTCTTCACCTTTTGTTTTTAGTGTTTTTTTTCCCTTCCTTTTTCTCACACTATTATGTTTAACCCCATTTTCCCCCTATTGTCTTATAATTGTAATTTTCTTCAAAGTTTGTATCTTTACCTTCGTCTTTGCATTTTTCCAATAAAAGTTTCATTTTTTTGTTGGGTTAGTAAAAATATTAGTTAGGTGGTGGTTAAGCTGTCAATTTTTCCCCTAGTGTGAGTTTTTTTCCGATTGATGGAGCGAAATGACTTCTTTTACAGGACAAGGCCTGGTTGTTGTTGTTGTTGTTGTTGGTGGTGGTGGTGGTTTATTGATGAATTTTTCCTATGTTGTTTTTAAGGTGTAGACATTCTGAGAATTCTAGTTATTAATTTACATTGGTTATTGGGTGGAGGAAGGAAGCTCCTTTTGAAAGAAGCTAGAAGATTACATATAGTTTATTGAATGGAGTGGAATAATTAAGAGTTAAAACTTAAAACATATTGTTCTAAATTTTCTGGTTTTTTTTCTTCCTGAATTGTTAATAGCACAAGAGATGGTTTTTGCAGTCTGCATTTCTTGTCGTCATTTCATACTCATTTGGTTTTATAAGCTTAGCTTTAACTATAAATTAAGATTATGATGGGTATCGTATAGTTTTGCAAAACTATAAGGGTCATCATAACTGCTGCCGCTGTGCATTTCTGCTTTGAAGTGTTAGATTTGATCTTTTAGCGGTTTAAAATAATTTTTATAATTCTGATTTTATTTTCTCTGTATGTAGACGAAGCCCCTCGACCCGCAGCCATTTCATTTTCTTATCTCCAAGCTGGGAGTGCTTGACATTCACTCTCCAGCTTGCCGCGGGGGGGGGGGGGTATTGGATAATACGTAGCTCTTAGGTTAATATGTCAGTTATGTATACATTGAGTAGGTTAATTAATATATGTTTGAGTTGTTAGATAGGCAGTTATTCAGTTAGTTAGTTAGAGCAGAAATCTGTTAACCTTTTCTTTGTGCTTAGACTTTATAAATATTGTGAATGCAATCAACTGACCTAAGCTCATTTTTGCCATTTGCCTTTACATGCCATACCAAATAATGCAATACAAGTTGTTTGAGTGGTTCTCTCTGCCTTTGATTCTTTCATTGTATGTTTGAGTTGCTTGTGTGTGGTAATTAATGAAATTCTACTGTTTTTAGTTACATACCTGTTAGCGAAACATGTTATTTATGACTTGGCTGGATTGAGAAACCTTTTATCCATTAGATGTAAATCGCTTATTGCTCACTTGGCATCATGTGAAATTTAGTTTCAAGATCAGTCTGGTATTAGTATTGTATTTTAAGATGTGCTTTAAAATTAGTTTGTTAAATATTCTTTGGGTAGTTGCTATAGAGTGTATGTTGTAAGTATATTTCAATGGCTCTTTAAATGAAGCTTTCCAAGGAGTGAAGTGAAGTTTTCAGTTTCTTTTTCTCTTTTGAAATGTTGTATGAATTTGGGAAAACATCATATTATTGTTGAGAAGTGTAGGTTATCTTTGGTATAAGAAAATGTATGGCAATAACAACTTTGAGAGCCAACCTTCAAGGTTTATTTACCACCAGAAACTAGTCATTTGCTGATGAGTTTACCTGGCATTTCAAGTCTGTATTTTAACAAATAAAATGGAAGATGGAAAAATTTTCCCTTTTAGACCAAGGTTGTCAAGATCGAGATCTTACCTAGGATCGGGAGGGGGGTAACAAGATCGTAAATGGTAAGATCGTAACCAGGATCGAAAGATCCTACCGCAAAGATTTTGTAGGATCGGGAGGGGGTAGCAAGGTCGTAAATGGTAAGATCGTAACTAGGATCGTAAGATCCTACCAAAATAAAAATTATACTAAATTACTTATTACTAATAAAGTTTAAACATAACACAACCAAAACTCCAAAGGTCTACAAAAAAAAAAAAAAAAAATAACTCAAGGCCTAGGCATTATAATTTAGATCAAATCACAAATGCGCCAATCAACCATATCATCCTCCGTAACATCAACGTTTTCATCTTCATTAATCTCATCATCTTCTCCTCCATCGTCACCTCCATCATCATCTTCATCGTCACCTCTGTCATCATCTTCATCTTCACCTCCGTCATCATCTTCATTGTCATCATCACTTTCGACATTAGGAACATCCAATTCATCTACAAGCACAGGCACAGCTGATGTAACATTACTACCAGCTTCTTCAATAGGAATTGAATCTTCGTTTTGATCAACCATAGCCACATCTTCCCCATCCACATACCACTCATCATCAAAATCAAATTCATCAATGTTTAGATCTCGAGGTCTCCTTCAGGACTTCTTCTGCCCAATCTTGAATTTGTCATCACATACAAGATCATTCATAGTCTTTTGCTTTGTCATTTCTTTTCTTGGTGTGGATCTAATCAATAAAAATTAAATTTAAGTACTTGACACGTAATAGCTAGCCTATGAACAATTGAACATAATGAAATTGAAATCATACCATCTCAGGCGCTCCAGGTTCCTCTCTAGCGGAAGAAGCGCAAGTCGAAGCTCAACACACGAATAGCAAATTTTTGCAACTCCGGGATGACCATCACCATAAGATTCCCACCACTTTGTCTTTGGTGTTTTGTTTTTAAGTGCAAGTTGAGCTATTTCATCACCAAAAAATCCCACTTTACCCTTGAAATCCTCGTGGCCATCAACTGATTTACTAAACTCATATCTCCTCCCATCATCCTTTTTAAACAAGCATATAACCCATCCTTAACCTCCTTATCGACTTTAAAATTAGGGCTATAATGAAATATAGGATTAAGATAATAGCAGCATGCAAAGGTTTTATGCATTTGTCTGTCCCATTTCTTATCAATAATTCTCCATAAAGGTCGATAACTAAATAATGAAAATAGATTGAATTAGATTATAAACAAGACTATAAATATAGTAATCAACCACTGGAAGATATTCCATATTTCTATAAATTTACATACCTTTTAGATTCTATTATTGAAGACTTCGCTATCTTCTCTTTGGCGATCCATTTCTTCATAGATGTACCCATGGCTGGTGGCTTATCATCACCATCCACCATACGCAACACTTTAAGTAATGGATAAGCACCCTTATGCAAGTTAACAGATTCTTCGAAATCCTTATCCAAGACTATATCTTCAACTATCTTCCCTCTTTAGCCTTTGCAAATTGACTATCCTTCCATTGCTTGGAAGTGAACATCCCTAAACAATGCTCCTTATTTTCATTCAAGCATCCCAAACACAAGTAAGGCGTGGCAAACCGAGTGTGATCCCAGGTCTAATCAATTCACCTCCATTTGTAAAATGATGCAACAAAGAAATAAGACCAGTCCTAGCATAGATGTAAGTTGTGATCTTTCTACCCAGATGTAATGGTCTCTTTATGCATTTGTATCTTGTCCTCAAAATCCTCCAACATTAGATCGATGCAATGAGCCAGCACAAGAGTCCAATAAAGCTTAGCCTCTTCTCCATCAACATTTGTCAAAGCTGACTTGTAATTTGCTTTGCATTGTCCGTGACAATTTGGACAACGCTTTTCTTCACCCACTTCCTCGACAATGTCATCCATCATTTTGAAAATTTTATCCATAGATCTTAGAAATATCGAAGCATCGATTGATTTTAAAAAGAAAGTTCCCTTTGGGCTATTTACCAGAAAGTTTAGGATGGTCCTCCTCCTTTGGTCAGTCCACCCGTCAGTCATAATTGTGCATCCGGTCCTCTTCCAAACAACTTTATGCTCCTCCAAGATTTTATTTGTTTCCTCCACTTTTTTCTTCAGAAACCTCACTCTAACATCATGGTAAGATGGTGGCTTGTATCCCACACCAAAACGAGCAACCATCTCACACATCCTTATGAAATCTTCATTCTTTGCCACATTAAAAGGAATAGCATTGTTGTAAAAAAAGTGGCAACTTGTAGGTCAATGTCCTCCTTGAGCCGCTTCTTGAAAGCGGTGTTGATGGTTTGTTGAGAGCATACTCCCTCTTGAAAATATCTGTGGACCTCGGTAATTTCATTACCTTTTTCTTTTTCCATCCCCACTTGTTTCATCGTCACTACTTTGAGTTAGAGCAGGTTTGAGTCCTATTTTTATGCGGTCTTTGCAATCCATAAACAATGTTCCATACCCCTTTCTTTCAACATAAATGCAGGACAGCCCTACACTCTTCAGCATCCTTCTTGGTGCATGCTAAATGCTGCTTAAACCGATAAGCACCTCCGGTAAACACTTTTTCACAATATTTGCATTTAATTCTTCTTGGATTCCCATCCACACTAATACCATGCTGCCATGCCACATCCAGTCTTTGCCCAGGAGCATTCTTTGGAAAATTTCGTGGTCTCTTACTCCCAACAAGAATGCATTTGAACTACCACCACACGACCAACGGGTTGAAGGAGTCCTAGTACTTGCCACGGTCCCTGATCGATACCACCAATAGCCATCTACTACGAGTAGAAATTAGTCAATAAAAAAAGTGTGTGGTCATGCAATATGATAAAGAATAAGAGAAGTAGAATTTTCAAATCATGTTCACCAAGGCTCTATGCTAATAAACAAATGTGTCAAGTTTAAAATTCTATTACTGTTAATGTGACAATTTGGAAAATAAAAAATGTTTTCGAAATATAGGAAAACACCCCACTGTGAGTGAGGAAAATAAATAAATATATGCTTTTGAAAAAATAAAAGCAAGAACACTCGGTGTTGGAGTTGGAGGAAGGGTCGAATTGGGATTTGGGAGACTTTCCATCTCATCATGCAGCAGCAAAATAATAAATAATAAATAATAAAATAGAAGCAGCAGCAAAATAACAAACAAAAATAAAGGAAAACAAATATGAGAAGAGGCAAGCAAAGCAGGAAGCGTGAAGAACAAAAGCGAAGCCAGGAAGAGCGGTCGAAAAGGACCACACCTTGTAGAAACTGACGAAAAAAAGCGACACCTTGTAGCCGGAAAAAGCTGCAAAGGCCGCACCGAGATTGTGGCGTGGGAGAGAAGAGCTTCAAGAAAGGAATAGTCGCGATTTTGGAGAGGATTCAATCGCTAATTTAAACCAATTTTTTAAGGTTTCGCCTTTTTCTTCAGCGGGTCCAAATCCAAACCCGAAAAGCGAATTGCGTAAGAAAAAGCATCGCGCGAGATCGTCATAGGGAACTTTCAGAATCGCCAAAATCGGCCCGGCAGAAAGCGGATTGGAGAAAATCACGCATCGCGGCGAAATCGTCGCAGGATCGTTCCAGAATCGCGAAATCGCAGGATCGTCAGCAGGATCGTACCGATCTCAACGAAAATCGATCTTGCTCATAATCGTGGCTCGCTGGTCTCGGGTAAGATCGTAAAATCGTCCGATCTTACGATTAAAATCGCGATCTTGACAACCATGTTTTAGACAGTACCAGATGCAGCCATAGTCAGGGGTCAGGGAATAACATTGTGGGATTATCATTGGTTGTTTATGTCCAGTAGAAATGCTTTTGATATTATAATGTCATGTTGAGTTCATTGTCATTTTGGTGTGTAAATTTTCAGATTGAAATTGCCGATGATTTTCCTTTTGAGATTGAGGACAATCCTGGAGAAAGAA
This sequence comes from Calophaca sinica, assembly GCA_037113605.1. Lineage (NCBI taxonomy): Eukaryota > Viridiplantae > Streptophyta > Magnoliopsida > Fabales > Fabaceae > Calophaca > Calophaca sinica. The sequence goes on from CM073733.1 coordinate 104,616,516, forward strand.
CCATTCAACTAAAAAGACAATATCAAGATGAAACTATCAAAGTTCAGGTTGACATCCCTAATGTAGCACCAGAAGGAAACGAGGATGAGGATGAGAATGACGACGAGAAGAATGTTAGTGAATCTAGCATTCCTTTAGTTGTGAGTGTTTTCAAAGGAAATGGAGTGTGTCTGGAGTTTGGCGTGACTGCTTTCCCTGACGAGATTTCGATTGATAGCTTGACAATAAAGCAGCCTGAAGAATCTGAAGATCAGCTAGTATACGAGGGACCTGAGTTCACGTAAGCACTTAGTAATATATGTTATTATCTAATTTTATCATATAAGGCCTCTATTACACTTCCTCAATATTTCTGCCCAATTCTTTTTTACAGTGATTTGGATGAAAATCTGCAAAAGGCTTTTCACAAGTATCTTGAGATCAGGGGTATCAAGCCCAGCACAACCAACTTTTTACAGGAATACATGCTTAACAAAGACAACAAGGAATACTTAATGTGGCTGAAGAACCTGAAGAACTTCATTGAGAAATGAATTTAAAAAAGAAATGCTTCATACTATTGAGATTATGAAATGTAGACAAAGCTCTTTTTGGCTTATAAGCATGTTCCGTCCTGTATTATGACATGAGAATTACTGGAAGAAACTAATAATTTTTGAAAAAACTTGTATTGTTTAGACTGCTTTTTGTAGTTTAAACCCTTCAACCAATAGTCTCTGGGTGGTTCTCTCATTTGATTTTGTTGTTTACCTTTCATATTTGAGATGTAAGTTTAATGTGTTCACTGTTATTTATAGTTTGGCTAGATAAGGAGAATACTGTCCATCATTGCCTTATTGTTGCTTTATCCCTTTGGCTCATGCACGTGATTCATCACTATCCTATTCTGTTGCAAGGCCGGACAGTGTAGAAAGGTATAGAGCATGGTTATTGAATCGTTAGACCTATTTTCTAAATCGTGTATTATATCGTTTTATGAATCTTAAGATACATGGTCAATAAAAATATGACATTTTTTAGTAAAAATAAATAACATAAGTCAAAAAACATGAGTTAATATATCATATGTGAACTTCAAAACAGTTTAAGGTTCAAGTCATTAGCCAAAAAAGTGTTTTGAACCCCTAAAAATGTATAATCTAAGCATCAACAATTCCTCATCATCCCCAAGTTCAACATGATGAACTCCAAAATAATTCAAGTCATAAACAAAAAAAGTGTTTTCAATACCTAAAAAAGCACATTTTGAGTCGCATCATTCCCAAGATCAACATCACTTAGTTCATCCTCATCCCCCGGCAATTCATGCTTTTCCTCTACATCTCCAACTATCTCTTCAATTTCACTCTCATCCCCTATTAAGATAGACTTTCCCTTGTTTTCCTTATTCAAGTTTCTTGGACCTATAAAATAAAATAAAAACTTAATGAGTATGACAATATAATACCTTAGTTAAATGCTACTTGAGTTTTAAATTTTAAATAAGTACCTCTCTTCCTTTTCTTGGATGGAGCTCCTTCTTCAAGAGTAAATGAATCATGTACATCTATCCATGGAGAATCAATTGGTAAGCAAGGATCCTCTTTTTCAGTAGTCCACTCGGCATCCGATTTAATATCAGATAAGCGTATAGGATCATAAGTATCTCCTCTCTCCTCTCTTAACTTCTGTCTCATCTCAAGTTGAAGATTATACCTAACATAGACAAGGGCATTGAATCCTTGTTGCTCTAAGTGGTTTCTTCTCTTAGTATGAATTTGATCAAATATGCTCCAATTTCTTTCACATCCAGTAGCACTACATGTGAGACTCAAAATTCTCATTGCTAGCTTTTGTAACTCTTGCCCTCTCCACCATAACTTTCCCACCAAAGAGCTATCAAACCAAAGGCAACATAAAAATTAAAATTATATCTTTGCAAACGTATTCTTTCAAAATCATCAACATTATGTAAAGTTGTAAAGCTCACCAGGTTGTTTCTTATCCCTAGTGTCTTTTGCTATGCTCCTTCCAAAAAGTCCAATTGCACTCTTGAATTTGTGAAGTAGTTGATCAATTGTAATTCCCATTCTTCTTTCAGGAACCATTCTCTCAATGGTCTCATATAAACCACATAAAACTTCTTCAACTTCTCATCATAATGGAACCTAATAAGATAAGGAATTAATAAATTTTTAATTACCAAAGTAATATGATTTAATCTCTAAACTCTAGAGCTTGAAATAAATAAGTTACTAATGTACTCCATAAAACTTAAAGAATGAAATCACTTACCTAGGATTAAGATAGTAGGCAGCAGTATGGAGAGGTCTATGCAATTGCAAATTCCGACGAGTATCAATTATCTTCCACACCTTTTTGTATCTTGACTCTATATGGTTGAAGTTTGCAACTATTTGTTCTTTGGCTCTATCGACAGCTTCATAGATATATGGCATGGCAGGTTTTGAGTCTCCATCCACAAAGCCTTAAAACCTTCGCGGGTGGAGTCACACACTTCAAGCAATATTGGATGGATTTCCAAAATCTAGCATCACTTAAAACAATGTTCATCACTTCTTTGCCAGCATTCTTACTAGCATAAGTGCTAGTAGCCCATTTCTCTGAAGCAAACATAGACCAGAGAGCATTCTTTGTTGCATTATACATTGTAAAGTGAGAAAGGAAGTTGCAAATCTTGTGATTACTAGTTTGGCTAATTACCTCCCATTGGACTTCTTTCTACATAAGCTTAGGATCCATGTATGCCTATAAATAAAAGTAGTTACCTTCTTTGCATTTGCAATGGTATTGAAAAAACTGGAAGTTCCCCAATGTCTTCAAGGATCAAATCAAGGTAGTGAGCTGCACAAGGGGCCCAAAATAATTTTGGTCTCTTCTTCTCTAACAATTCTCCAGCAGACACAAAATTAGCAGCACCATCTGTCACAACTTGCACTACATTGTCCTCCCCAATTTTTTCTATTATAGAATCCAATAATTCAAACATTTGATTAGCATCCTTAATCACATCACTAGTGTCTACTGATTTTAGGAAAACAGTCCCACTTGGACTATTTACCAAAAAATTGGTAAGTGACCTTCCTTTTTCATCAGTCCAACCATCACACATCAAAGTGCAACCCCATTTTTCCCATTCAGCCTTGTATTTCTCAAGACTTGCTTGGACATTGTCAACTGCCTTTTGCAAATGAGATACTCTCACCTTATGATAACTAGGAGGCTTTAGACCCTTTCCATATTCGCCCACAGATTTTAACATTCAAATAAATAAGGGACTTCTTACCAAATTAAATGGCAAAGCATTGTCATAGATGCATTTGCAAATATCTTCAACCACCATCTCTCTATCTTTTAGCACCTCATTCATTGTCTTCTGTTTTGCTAATTTAGTTCCCTTTTTTGTATTATCTTAGGCTGCCCCTTCTTCAAAGCATTCTTCATTTTTTGCCTCTTTAGCTTTTTTATTCTCTTCTAGCAGCTTGTTGAATAAATCTTTAACTTCATCTGGAATTGAAGTGCAAGCACTGACATTCTAATTTGTCCCAGTAAGATGATGCTTCATTCTTGCAATACCACCCCAACATTCATGACCACAATATTTGCACTTGACAAAAAGCCTATTATTATGAGGTTTTACTGCCTCACAGTGTTTCCATGTAATATCAACCTCCCTTTTTGTTTTTGGCTAACCCATGATCAAATAAAACAATAGAAAACAGAGCAACCAGTAAAATAGTAGAAAAAGATAAAGTGGAACACGTTGGGTAGACAAAAGAGGAGACAATGTGAGAGTTGAGACAATAAAATAGAAAGTGGGGGACCAGAATAGAGGAGATAAGGTTAATAAGTGATTAAAAAACTGCAATAGCAAGAGGAAATAGGAGGCTGAAGAAACAAGGAGTCCGAAACTCCTCTCTCTACCGTTTACAGCACTGATGGAGGTAAAGAGAGGTTAAAAAAACCCTAAAAAGTGATATATAGGATTTGGGTTGGGCCAAATGATGTTTTTGGCCAGCTCTATCTATTTCTAAAAAAAAAACGAATAAAAACGCGATGGGCCGCGCGACCCAACCTGGTTTTGCGTCTTCTTCCTCGCAAAGCAAAATCGTGTGATTCTGCAAGCAGGTCGCGGTTCTGCGATATGGAGGCAATAAAGAACGATACGGCGGCGATATAGAACAATTTCCAATTCACCATGCGATCTGGATCGCTAGGACCTCATTTTGTATTGAATCGCGATTCGTATCGCCTGTATCGTGTGATACTTACTACCATGGTATAGATAAATGAGAATGGGAAAAATTGCATTATACGACATCGAACAAAAATCAATTAATCACGTGCACCTAAGATGCAAATAGAAAAACAATGGATGGACTTATTTGATGTAGATAACAACTATGCATATTTTTTTTACATCCAACATCTATCACAATCAAGAAAAAAATACTATATATTCTAGAAATTTTATGAAGAAATAACTATTTAAAAGAGTTTAATTGATATGCACCTCACACTGTAAAAAAGTTTTACAGCCATCTAATTATATGTCACCAGTGTTACTTTGTTAGATCATTTCAAAAATGAATTTAATTTATATGTACGTCAGTGTAAAAATATTTTACACATGTATCCAATGATGTATTGTCACATCATTTAATGAACGTGACAAGTTATGTGTTTTTAAATTCATTAACTTAGGCGACAACATTTTATTGAATGTCTGTATAAAATATTTTTATACTACGCATGTAAATTAAATTATTCTAAAATATCTCAATAAATATCTACATGATAAGATATGATTAAACGACTTTTTTACACTTTCAGTGCATATGAATTAAATTCTTTATATATTTTAAAAAATCTTATAAAAAATAATTTTTTTTTTAGGGTAAAAGAAAAAGAATATGTTTTATATTAGCTAAGCAGTCAATATCTTTTATTTTTAAATCAAAGATATCTAGTATCTGAATTTTTTTTTTAATTAATTTGAATTTAAGTGGAATATATTTTTAGACGTACTAGGAAGGAGTTGCAGGTGATTACCCATTTTAACTTTTGCAACTACTTCGATAGCTATTGCAAAATCACGGGAATCCCCGTTGCCAAACAGTGACTTTGGTATTTGGTAAGGATAACTTTCTTTCTTCCGTTGTGTTCAATGCTTTGGTTGCTCTGCTCCGAAGCTTTTGTTAAGAAGAGTCACGCAATGATCCTACTTTTTTGCCGAAACCTTTGCTTCATGCCACATGCCATACATATATACATTTGCGTCAACAATTTGGCATTTCCTCTTCCAAGAACATTTCAGGGCATATAAAATCACACAAAAAAATAAAAAGAAAAAAAGAAAAAATTTGTAGCAATTTGGCTCAACAAGGGTGTGTATTGCTGCTGACTTTGGATTTAAAATTTGTTCATAGTAACATTACTTTCTTTTTATTATTGTTTTTTCTCTCTAGAATAGGGTTGTTGTTTTTAATTTCTATATCTTTCTTTGGGTTGTTGTATGCAGGAGAAGATGGACAAAGAAAACATACATGGTCCTCTACATTTTGATCTGAATACTGGTGCAAAGATACCATCAGTTGGTCTTGGAACATGGAAAGCTCCTCCAGGTGTTGTGGGTGATGCTGTTGTTGCTGCAGTCAAGGTGCTTTTTCTGCATATTGTGTCCTTATTTCTTGGTTTCTCTTTAGCTTCATGTGCTAATTTTTGCTTTGATTGATTGAATTGAATTGAATTGTCTCATTGCTTTGTTCAGGCTGGCTATAGGCATATAGATTGTGCTCGGGTATATGATAATGAAAAAGAGGTAACTAAGTCCTGATTGATTACGCTTTTTAAAAACAGTTTTCTGTTTTCAAAAATTTAAGAATGACAAAATTTGTCCTTTGTTAAGTTTTATAAAACAGAAAATAGTTTTTAAAAAACAAATCAACCAAACCATAAAACTGAGAATTTATATCAAATAAAAATAATTTTTTTTTGTCTACTAGTATTCTAGGTGGTAGAAAAAATTTTTTAGTTTGCTTTGGATTTCTTGATGCTAGGAAGTTTGTGTTTGATGCAGGTAGGGGAGGCGTTGAAAACTCTGTTTTCTAATGGGGTAGTACAGCGTAGTGAAATGTTCATCACGTCAAAACTATGGTATGTGTTTGGACTAATTCTTATGCTCAAAGATAATTGACCTTACTTTTTGTTAATCAAACTTTTGATGTATTTGAGAGCACTTAATATGTATTTCATTTATTAGTTGATTTTAATGATTACATTATAATGCAAAAGAGAATGAAGAGTAAACCCTCAATTAGGCCTTTTAAAGATCAGGGTGTGACCACATTAGTCTTCTAGAGACTTCTGTCTTCAAATTAGCCCCTCGAAAATATACCATTGTTACCAAATTTTCCATGCAAAGGAATAAAGTGGTGACATAAAAGGACTAATTTGTTGGCAGTTTTGTATATCCTGTTGGGAAAAATCTACACGCGGCACTCTGATTTACCCACATACGCCCAAGGATCTTTGCTACTAGTGTTGGGGAGTCTCTACACACACACAAAGAAAGTGGTAAAGAACACAGGAATTTACGTGGTTAGGCACCTCTTGCCTACGTCCACAGAACACCTCAACAAAATCTCCACTATCATAAAAAGAGATTACTAGATAGTATTGTAACCCACCTAATAATATAACAAGTTTTCTGGTCTGAAACTTGAAAACCTACCCCAAATTGTGTATCACCTTACAAACTCGAATACCTCACTCAAAAGTTACAAAGAATGATAACACTCACACACTCCGATGCTTCTTGCACCACCCCTTGGGTGCCTCTTGCACCACTTTTTTCTCTTCTATTATTGGAAAAACATATCTACATCATATCTTTCACATATTTCCACATATCTCACAAATAAACAAAACAACACTATATCTCGTGGGTCCCACTTAGGAGAGAACCCACCCAACATATCCAAGGGACTAATTTAGTGAAAAATTCTTTAGAAGACAAATATGATGGAGTTTTAACTTTTGAAGGGCTAATTTGGTGACAAAAATCTTTGAAGGGCTAATATGGTTCCACTCTGATCTTTGGAGAACCGAGTTGAGGGTTTATTCAAGAATTGAAGATAAACCTAGAATTTCATTTTGGTATTGTACAATGCTTTCAAGAGTAATGAATTTCCTCCATATTCCTTGAATTTTCTTATCCATACAGGATTAGTGACTGTGCACCTGAAGATGTCTCAAAGGCACTGACTAGGACTCTAGAGGATCTGCAGCTTGACTACATTGATTTATATCTTGTATGGTTCTTCATTTTAAAACTGCATCTGAAAATGATGCTGAAACTGACGATGGTTGTATGAAAAATCGATGCTTTTGATAGTAAATTATTTTGTCACAGATGCATTGGCCTTTTAGGACAAAGCCAGGATCACGAGGTTGGGACCCTAAGGTCATGGCTCCCTTATGTCTTTCAGAGACATGGAATGCAATGGAAGGTTTATTTGCGTCAGGTCAGGCACGTGCAATCGGTGTGAGCAACTTTTCAACTAAGAAGCTGCAAGACTTGCTCAGATATGCTAAGATTCCACCAGCAGTTAACCAAGTTGAATGCCATCCTGTCTGGCAGCAACCTGCTCTTCATAATTTGTGCAAGTCTACTGGTGTTCATCTCACAGTAATACTCTCACTAATCTAAATGATGTCTTCTGGTCCATCATTTATGTATTTGAAGTCTTGTTCCAGGTTTTAAATCGCGGTCGCACTGCGATTATTGATAATATGGAGAATTGCGGTTAAATATGATTGATGCGGCTCCAATCACGGTCGCGTTGCGATCGCAAAGACATCAAAAACCATGATGTCGCGGCCTCAAAAGCAGCCAGTGACCTTTTTTTAAGACACTGGTTCTGCTGCTTGCATTTTACTGAAAACAAATGCTTCCTTACAGGCATATTCTCCTCTGGGCTCTCCTGGCTCGTGGGTAAAGGGGGAAATCTTGAAGGAACCAATTTTGGTTGAAATTGCTGAAAAACTTCACAAGTCTCCAGCACAAGTGGCTCTGCGCTGGGGAATCCAATGTGGTCACAGTGTTCTTCCAAAGAGTGTAAATGAATCTAGGATCAAGGAGAACCTTAGCTTGTTTGATTGGTGTATTCCTCCAGAGCTCTTTTCACAATTCTCACAGATTCACCAGGTTTGATCAGTGCCTTTGAAAACATAAAAATTAATCATTCTTGTGCACATGTATGCATCAAATATTTTTTTTGTTCAGTGTATTCATTTCTTTGTTGTCTGATACAGCAAAGGCTACTTCGAGGGGACTTTGCAATCCATGAAACTTGTAGTCCATACAAAAGCCTTGAAGAATTATGGGATGGAGAAATATGAAATGGAGATGATTTCTCATGCCCTCCAAATGAAGAAGCTCATGATGATTTGACATTAAATTCTTATTGTCTAATGCAAATGAAGGAATAATCTATTTTGATTGAGGATGATCATCCCTCTTCCTGGGGGGATCTGGGGGCTTTATGTGTATAGATATATCAACAGAAGAAAACATGGACTCATTCTTAATTTTGTTATAAGACCTTCATTTAATCCTCTCTTTCCTTTTGTCTATGAATTTGTTGTATGTTTGGAAGAAAAACCAATAGAAAGAAACTGCTCAAAAAACTAGCACTTGATTACAAAAGCGGAAAACAACATATACTACATAGTTCTGGTGAATTCTACTCAGTGCATTTGATTTTGCTTCAAGAACATGCCACCCTATCTCCTTTTAGACAATTTCAAAATTTGTTTAAATGATTTCTTTATCTCCCCTTCAACACGAATTTCGTTTACATAAATTATTAACTCTTAAAGAGAAAAAAAAATGTTACTGAAAGGAAAAGGTCTTGGCTTTCTATATAGTGATGGCAGAAAACACAATTATGACATAGTATCTGCAACAAAACTTGTTTTAGCTGTAATCTAATTTCCAAGACTTGCAAAATCATAATTGCCATGGCTTGAATTTACTGCATACATCATGGCATTCATCATCAGTTGTCTGAAACTAGTCTATAAACAGAAAGTGCTTGAAACCTCGGTAATAAATAAGAATATGTTTTGGCTATTATGCAAATATCTGAAACACTAATCTGTGAAAAATCTCTATGGACATCCAAATAATTGTGTTAAATGAGAGTAGCGAGAAAAGAAGTTTGTAGCAACACCATTTGGTAAACATAATACGCAATCAAAACTTCAGTGACAGTGAGGGAGTAAATAATCATTTTGGTCTCTAAATCTGTAATGCACTGTCACTATAATCCCTGAATGTGTCAAAATTTCAAAAAAAAAAAAAAAAAAATTCTCGAGTGTGTCTTCTGTTAGTAATTTTATGTATCAAATTGACTAACAGCAGACACACTTGATGACCAAACTGACTAATGAAGTGCGTATTCGATGACCAAACTGACTAACAAAAGACATATTTGGGGATATTTTTGTAATTTTGATGCATTCAGGGACTATAGTGACAACGCTTCACACATTCAAGGACCAAAATGACTATTTACTCTACAACGAGGCTAATGCATAGTACAATTTCTTTGACACTTGACCATTCATATGATTCCACAATTAAAACATGTATAACTCTAAATGGAACAAAAGTGTCTCACCTTGTTTTATCCCTTCAATAGGTTCTTACTGATCATTTCACGAACAAGCTTCTATGCCCTATCAATTGCATTATTATCTTGAAGAGCGTGAATAATTGTATCATAAGTTATAGCACTAGAATGGTAACTAATAGCTAATGGTCAATCAACCAAGTCAGCTCCTTCAAAGCATGCAATCTGATTGTATACAGCTGCCTTTTACCATGTCTCTCGTGGTATATTAATAGGGAATGAGCTGTGTTTTCATTGTAGTCAAAACATGTGTTTATGACAATTATTTGTTGCCTTTCCTAACTCCTAAAGATCAGCTAGCATTTATGTATTTGATTGTATACTGTAACTATATAAAGCCTCTTGGCTGTGTGAATAAGACAAGAAAATTCAATCTCTTTATGGTATCAAGAGCCCTATAGCCCTACGGCATTTTTTTTTCTTTCGATCCTGCTCTTTCTTTGCTTCCCATCCTCATCATGACTGCTGTCCCTGGACTTGAGGGTCTGTTTGCCCTGAATGCTCACTCCCAACTCCACATCAAGCTTGATGGTGAGAATTTTCCTGCATGGCGCATCCAGTTTTTGGCTCTGCTCACGGGTTATGACCTTCTAGGTTATATTGATGGCACCAAGCCATGCCCAGCCAAGCATATCAACAACAATCCTGCCCAATTAAATCCTGCATTTACCAAGTGGGTGAGGCAAGATCAACTCATTGTCCATGCTATTGTTTCATCAGTCACAGCCACTGTTGTGACCCACCTAGCCATGGTTCGCACCTCCAAACAAGCCTGGGAGACCTTGCATACCATGTATGCCAACCGATCTAGAGTGAGAGTTATGACCCTCAAATACAAGATCTCAACCTATACCAAAGGTACTCTCACAATGGCAGCCTATCTTCAAGGCATCAAGGCTATTGCTGATGAATTGGCAATTATTGATCACCCCCTTGATGAAACTGACCTTGTTATCCATACCCTCAATGGACTTGGCAATGAATACCATGACATTGCAGCTGTCATGCGCAACAGAGACAGCCCGGTCCCCTTCTCTGAATTGCATGAAAAACTCATGGACTATGAGGTGGTCCTCCATCGTGATCAACAACAACCAGCCCATGATCACATTCTTGCAACAGCCAATGCTGCCTCGCACAACAGAGGTCAGAATTCCAGACCCCATTTTCACTCCAAACAACCTCAGCAAGCACTCAACATGGAGAACAAAGTCATATGTCAGTATTGTGACAAGCCTGGTCACATTGCACGAAACTGCTTCAAGATTAAGGGATACCAGAAGAGGTATGGCAGCAAACCAGTGGCAAATGTTGCAGCAAATCGGCCAGCACACCAAACTGCAAGCTGGATCATGGATACTGGTGCCACACACCACATTACTCAAGATTTGCAGCAGCTCACCTTGTCCAATCCATATCCTGGCTCTGACAAAGTTGCCATAGGAGATGGCTCAGGTTTGCTCATTACTCACACCGGCCAAACAGCCATCCCTACTTCCTCCAAACCTCTTTATTTACATCAAGTTTTGTGTGTTCCTGATATTCAATCTAATTTACTCTCTGTCTCCAAACTTTGCAAAACCAATAACTGCTCTGTTGAATTCTTCCATGATTGTTTTGTTGTGAAGGATTTGAATTCGGGCCAGGCAACGATGCGAGGACCTCTTAAGCAAGACCTCTATCATCTTCCTAGCCCATCCATCCACCAAAGCCCACCAAAAGCTCTTACCACCAGCATTCAATCCATCAACACATGGCACCACAAATTAGGACATCCTTCTCTCAAAATAATGAAGCATCTTGTTGACAGCCATCACATACCAATAAAAGTCCCAGCATCTCATGAATGTAGTTCCTGTCATTGTGCCAAGAGCCACAAGCTTCCTTTCTCAAATCACCATCTCACTAGCTCTAGGCCTTTAGAACTTATTTACTCTGATGTATGGGGACCAGCCCCAATTAAGTCCTTAGACGGTTACTCCTACTATCTAGTCTTTGTTGATCACTTTTCGAAGTATGTATGGTTGTACCCAATGAAAAATAAATAAGATGTTTCTACCATTTTCTTACAATTCAAGTCCATTGTTGAAAAATTTTTCAGTCTGCAAATTGTGTCCTTATTCTCAGACAATGGTGGAGAGTTCATTAAATTAAAACCTTTCCTTGCAAAAAATGGCATCTCTCATTTCACTACACCTCCACACACCCCTGAGATAAATGGATCAGCAGAGAGGAGACATAGGCATATTGTTGAAACTGGCCGAGCACTCCTCCACCATGCCAAATTACCCTCTCATCTCTGGTCATTTGCATTTACTACAGCAGCCTACCTTATTAATAGGATGCCAACTCCCACAGTGAAAATGCTTACCCCTTTTGAAGTGATGTTCCAAAAACCGCCTGACTATCATAAGCTTCATGCATTTGGTTGCTTGTGTTTCCCATGGCTGAGACCTTACGCCAAAAACAAGCTCCAACCAAGATCCTTACCTTGCATATTTCTTGGTTACTCTACCTCTCAATATGCCTACTTGTGTCTTGAACCAATTTCATCTAGAGTTTATGTCTCTAGGCATGTCAAGTTTGTCGAGGACTCCTTCCCTTACCAGTCACTAATTCAGCAACCAAAACCCCTTGACACTTCACCTATCATTGACCCCTACCTACATTCAATCATCCCCACACCTGCTAATCATACTCCCATGCACCAAGCTGAACCACTGTCCCTATACCGAGTGCGGTAATTTCTTGCACCAAAGACATATAATGAATCGGTTCTGCGAGAGACCTCTGCATCAGATCCTGGCTCGGCCTCACATGCTTCTCCAAAGACCACAATCAGGTAATCATTCAATTTTGCATACGTCTCCAAATTTACATGCTGCTGACAATTTCAGAAGTCACCCTATGGTGACTAGATCTCAAAACAACATTTTCCGGCCAAAGCAACTGTTCCTGGCTTCAAATCATATGCTGCCAGAAAATCTTGAGCCCTCCACAATCACTTAAGCCCTCAAAATACCTCATTGGAGGCAAGCATGTTCAGAAGAGTTCGATGCTCTATTGAAAAATGGCACTTGGGAATTGGTGCCTGGCAATGGCACCACTAATCTAGTTGGATGCAAATGGCTATTCAGAATTAAAAGGAATCCGGAAGGCACCATTTCCAGATACAAGGCAAGGCTAGTAGCAAAAGGGTATACTCAACAATCTGGAATTGATTTCAAGGAAACTTTTGCTCCTGTGATCAAACCCCAGACCATCAAAGCGGTTCTTACTATAGCTCTAGCCCGTGGTTGGTCCCTTCAACAAATGGACGTCAACAATGCCTTTTTACAAGGTAAACACTCAGAACAAGTCTTCATGCAACAACCTCCAGGTTTTGTTCATTCTGATTTCCCCAATCATGTGTGCAAACTCAAGAAAGCTATTTATGGTCTAAAGCAAGCACCACAGGCTTGGCATGATTCCCTCAAGGCATTTGTCCAACAATATGGTTTTTAAACTAGCCTCACTGATCCCTCCTTATTCATCTATAATAATGAAGGGGTGCAAGCCTATCTCTTAGTCTATGTGGATGATCTCTTACTCACAGGCAGCTCCAAACAGTTTCTGACCACATTTATGCAACAACTATCCCTTAAATTCTCCCTCAAGCAAATTTCGGTTATCCACACTACTTCCTTGGCATTGAATTAATTCCCACTGCTGATGGTTTGCTACTTTCTCAGCATGGCTACATCAGGGAGCTACTAAAGAAGTTCAACATGGATGGTGCAAAACCTACACATACTCCTTTGTGCTCAACCACACCTTTGAAGCTCAATGATGGTTCAGCAGCTGCAGATTCTAAATTGTTTCGCAGCATCGTAGGTGCTTTACAATACACCACGCTCACTAGACCAGACGTCTCCTTTCCCATCAATAAGCTGTCACAGTTCATGCATAAGCCTACTCAAACTCACTTCCAAAGAGCCTAAAAAGGCTTATGCGGTCCCTCAAGCTCACAATACATCATGGCCTGCATCTAAAGAAACCAACCAATCTGCAGCTCCAAGCTTTTAGTGATGCAGATTGGGGAGGGAATCTAGATGACAGAACTTCAACTTCAGCATTCATAATTTATCTTGGTGGAAATCCGGTCTCATGGCTATCTAAAAGACAAAGAACTGTGGCTAGATCCTCAACTGAGGCCGGGGTCTGGTCAGTGGCAAATGCCACGGTGAGGTGATGTGGTTGATTAATTTGTTGCAGGAGCTCGGTCTCAAACCACACACACCATCTCTCTTTTGTGACAATATTGGCACTACCTATTTATGCTCCAATCCGGTGTTCCACTCAAGGATGAAACATATAGCACTTGACTACCATTTTGTGAGACAAATGGTACAAAATGGCAAGCTTCGGGTATCCCACATATCCACCAAGGATCAGTTAGCAGACATCCTCACTAAACCCCTTCACAGACTTCGGTTCACTCAGCTTTGAGACAAAATTGGTGTCACCAATGGAGACCCAATTTTGAGGGGGGATAATAGCTAATGGTCAATCAACCAAATCAGCTCCTTCAAAGCATGCAATCTGATTGTGTACAGCTGCCTTTTACCATGTCTCTCGTGGTATATTAATAGGGAATGAGCTGTGTTTTCATTGTAGTCAAAACATGTGTTTATGACAATTATTTGCTGCCTTTCCTAACTCCTAAAGATCAGCTAGCATTTATGTATTTGATTGTATACTGTAACTATATAAAGCCTCTTGGCTGTGTGAATAAGACAAGAAAATTCAATCTCTTTAGTAATTGTCATTTCTAAAAGCAAAGCCATAGCTTAATCAAACAAGCCCTCTACATAGACCGCATGGATCATAATGTTAAGTCTGAACATTTGGATGATAGCCTTTGATTAAAAGAAATTGCGAAAGCTCTTGCACAAATCTATGAGCACGTTGTAAGTGGACGCAAGAAGATAAAGGGTGTGTTCAAAATAGATTATTTATAGCATATTTGGGCTTATCATATGACATAAGCATTTGGGTAAGTGTTTGCGTTAGCTTATAAAAATAGTCTATGGCACGTAAATAAGCTGTTTTCAACTTATTTTGATAAGTTACCGGAATAGCTTATAAAAACAGTTTACAGCTTGAAAACAATGTATCTTTATTTCATTTTTCACTATAGAAATAGTTTATACACAGGCGCTTATATGATAAAATGTTTATTCAATAAGTGTTTAATTAAGTTATTTATCCAAACGCACCCAAAATTCATATCAAATGATCTTTAGAGACCATTATGTTTAAGAACAAAACTTAGATAACGGTTTTACAGAAACTGTTGATGTTGTTTTCCTGTGATTAGAATATGTACAGAGAGGGAGTTTTGGTATTTTATGTTTGAATGATGTTAATAAATTTTGCATGTGTCTTAATCTGATAGGAAAGCAACGCCTACAATTCTATATTGTATGTAAGTTTTGTCCAACATGTAAAGTCGTAGATGTTTACTTGAAACATATCACTTAGAGATTAGTTGCATCTTTTAATTCACCTACAATGCAAAATCATGGTATTTTAAGTCACAAAATCAGGAAACTCGCCAATTAAAATCAACCAATTAAATCCTTCAAAAAAAAAAACAACCAATTAAAATATCGTATTCAACAAATCAACCATCCATTTTGATACCTAAAGTTAACATTATTTAATTGTGAATCAACCCTTGATTTTAAGGAAATAGTTGTAAGAAATTACAATGCAAATTAGTAAGTTTAGTTCAATGCAAATTACAATGCTCTTTCCTAAGGCCTACTTTCATTCATATTGGGTAAATGCCACAAAACATTACACATGGTCTTTCAGCCTCACTTTTTATTTGCGACTCTGCATTAAGCCATAGTCATCATACGCATATACAGTTTTTTTATTTGATCAAATATACATATAAAGTATTGCTTATTGGACCATGGAGTTTGATTTTTGTTTTTTTGGTAGAGAATCACATTTCTATTTTTCTCGGTGAAAGTCAAACATACTTCGCACGTGTGATTTCGATCATTCTAGTTTTTTTTCTTCAAAATTTTAGTCTCTTAAGTTTTTCAATTGTAATAATTAAGTCATTTCATCACTTTCCATTCACTTAAAACTCATAAATTCTCATAGTCTATTAAAATTTTCACAAATTGAATTGATTGAATTGTTTTAAACATTTTTCACTTAAAACTCACCTATTAAAAAATCAAATTTAACTCAACAAAAAATCTCTAATTTTTTCTCTTGAAACTCTAATCCCACATCCTACAAAATTTTTCAAATTTTATAAATTTTAAACTTCAAAAAAAAAAAAATACATCTCAAATCCATCTTCGAGCATCAAATATTTTAAGGGGTGTAGGTGAAAGAAAATTTACGATAAAACCATGTTTGCTTAATTTTTAAAATAAAGGGACTAAAATCACCTAAAACAAAAAAAAACTAGAAGAACCAAAGTCACACATAGCCCAGACCAGAGAGATAAAAAATGTAATTAAACCTAAATTTTAATTAGTTGTTAATCTTGACCATTCATATATAGTTATATTCATATATAGTTATATGGTTAATATTTTAAGGGGTGTAGGTGAAAGAAAATTTACGATAAAACCATGTTTGCTTAATTTTTAAAATAAAGGGACTAAAATCACCTAAAACAAAAAAAAACTAGAAGAACCAAAGTCACACATAGCCCAGACCAGAGAGATAAAAAATGTAATTAAACCTAAATTTTAATTAGTTGTTAATCTTGACCATTCATATATAGTTATATGGTTAATATTTATTTCTCTCATCCTTGTAATAATAGTTCTCCCACTTGATACATCTCAAAAAATGAGTGTTCATATTTAACACCAACTTAGTAGTATAAACTAGATAAATGTAGTCTCAACTTTGTGGTAGGAGGAACCCTCAAGTTCTTTCAGGGTCATGTTCATGACTATTGATAACAGAAGTTAGATTATATAGAAGAATAACAAATGTTTAATTATTCAACTTCACAAGGATGTACTGTTTCAGATGGCCTGTATCAGTATCTATATATTTCTATACTTGTCACTGCTTAACAGCTTTGCTGTTTCCGTGTTTCACAATCCCAAGCAGTAACTTACCAAAGAGCAACGTACTCCACAGCCAAATAATATCATTCAATGAGTAATTTTCTTTCCCCTGAACATGCTCCAGGTAAGGAAAAAAATCTGGAATGGGGTAATTGTAGTTAAGATTATACAATGCCAGCATACTTCTGTATATGAAAATAGAACAGAAAATAGCTGTGGGTTTGATGAAGTGAACAACAATTATCCATAGTGTCTTTAAACAAATCTCTAATTGTATAGTTATGCTTCTACTGGGAGTTCCTTGTGAGTATAAGTGATCCCTCGATCACCATCTACCACCTGCCCATTCCCTCTCAATACCCTGCATTGTAGTGTATGATTTAGCAACTTAATTCAACCATGATGTATAGAAAAATGAATAAGACATGGTATTGAAAGATCATAGTGTTTAAAAAGAATTTCTAAAAAAAATGTGTGCATCATTGAGAAAGTAAAAACAACATAAAACACAACACATAAATGTTGAAGATTTCAAGCACAGTTTATAGCAAATTCATAAAAAATTAATAGCAAAAACAAGAGACATTGCAGAATTCCATACCATCTATTTGTTAACAATCCCTCAACTCCTACAGGACCTCGCGCATGAATTCTGCTTGTGCTTATGCCAACCTGATCATCAATTAATAAAACCAAGAACAGTTGAGAAATAGGAATAACCGTGCTGTTATGCTATAACAATATAGCTTCTGAAAAGTACAATACCTCTGCACCCAGCCCAAAGCGTGCTCCATCGCAAAACCTTGTACTTGCATTGTGGAATACAGCAGCACTGTTTGCGGATCAGGAAAAAAAGTATTTTCCAGGGTCAGCAACATCAAGTCAAGAACAGGACTTAATCATAGAATAATTGTGCACAGAAACACATTGAAGCATGAATGCTACTTATGTTAAAAGGAATTATGTGCAGATGAAACATGAAAACGGTCCTCAATGCATGTTAGAGGCAAAACTTAAGGGCTCATTTACTTCTCAAAACATTATCAATTTTCATTTTCTAAATTATGTATTCATTTTAAGTTACTAACAAGAAGATAAAAGACTCTTGCAGTGAACAATTGTGACAGAGAGAAGATGAAATGCTAGCTAGGGATAATGCATTTTGGGAAATAACGAAAATAATTTTATTGCATTTTCAAAATTTCTGGAAATACAAAGATCTGTTTTCAAAAATTGAAGAAAATGATTGGATATGTCTTCTCTAATATTTCTGAGTTCTAGCGGAAATGAAAACAAGAAACAAGAGAAGTAAACGAGCCCTAAAATTTCCATTATCAATGAATATATTCAGACTTCGGAAAGTGAAGAGGTTAGCGGTTCAGACAAATTACTGAAGGCATTTGGAGTAAACTACCACATAATCGTGCTACATTAGTATCACTATCTGTTGGCACCAGCAGCAAAGGATCGAAAAAGTTGTTGGGAAAAAAATCTACACATACCTGTCGACTTGACGTAAGAAAGTGTCAGCAACTTCACAGTCTTCTGTGACAATGCATTCAGTATGAGCACTGCAGAAACAGGAAAGCAATATATAGACTTCTAAGATAATGATGTTAATGAAAAAGAGAAACAAAACATAGATTTTGCAGGGGAACCCAAACTTGCCTTCCATGTTGATGTATGTGGTCAATTGCCGCAAATACATCATCTACAATTTCAATTGTACAAGCCAGTGAACTATACTCCAGATGGAAAGATTTTGTTTCAGCAATATTTAATAAGGCACTGGCTCTTGGTCCACCATATAGTTGAACACCTGCAGAAAGATTAGTTTACAGCAGCCATGTTATCCTATTTGTACTTTTTTTTCCAGTTGAACAACATGGTTTAGACCATCCACATCCGGGTAATCCATAAGAAAAGAGAACTACTTCTTTTGAACATACGGCCCTAAAATAAATAGAATGAAATTAATTTTCAGTTTCATGAACTCTGACACTGATACCCTCAAAAGTCGGAACAAAATGATCATCTTCAATTATTTGCAACAGCATTTCAACTTTTGTTCTTGCATATATTACTAACCAAAACTGAGCTTCCAAAGCTAAAATCACTAGAACTCACTATTCTAGTTCAATTTTAGTTGAGATGCCAATTTCAACATTGTTGTCCATTTACCCCTTAACAACAGATTTAAATATTATTTTATCAATCCTTACATATTATTAAATTAGAGGACACTTATTTAAGAATAATTTGAATGTTCTGTCGGAAAAAAAAAACTTGAATGTCTTGATGCTCCTCCATAAATGACACGTGTTTTGAGGAGTTCAGCAACTAAGATCATACCTTCACGTTGGAGTTCAGCAACAAGCTCATTAAATCCACCATTTCCTGACAGATCTTTGTGTACAAGAAGTGTTTCCTAGGGACATCAGGATACAACATTGTAGTGAGCAGTCTACAGATTCAATTTACATATATCGTTAATGTAATAATGAACTTAAAAAAATGAATCAAATAAGAGGGGAAGATATGAATGATAGTAGAGATTGGAAAATAATAGAAGCTAAGTTTGGGTTTAGGCCTTTACAAAGTTGAGATTGTGGAGTAAAAATTGTGTGTGTTGGAAGGTTATATTAAACCCAATCCGCCAAAAAAAAAAAAAAAAAAAAAAGACAGGTGGACTAGATGGGTCAAACTAGTTTTGTCAACTTTTGTAGAGGAACATGTACTAGTGGAGGCATTCCATGGGATGTAAAGTGTAATTACCATTGCGTTGCAGGCTGCAGGATAATCAGTTTTTGCATCCCTAACAATCTGCTTTGCCACATCCATATTAGCTGCTTTGTCAACATAGACATGACATATTCCATCTGCATAACAAAGATAACAATTTAATAGAATCGTTTTAAATTTGATCACAAAAAAATAGGAAACTTAAATGTATATATTACCGGCATGACCAAGAACAGGAATCTTAGTTGAATCCTTGATTTGAGAAACAAGCTTATTACTGCCTCTGGGCACCACAAGATCTATCACGTCATCAAGCTGTGGCAGAGTTTTAATTAGTTGAAAATCATCTCAAAAAAATAATTAGTTCGGAATTTTACTTGTATCAACCTTGAGCAGATCTGGAATATCCTCTCTTGAAGTCACAAGCCCAATAAGTGTGTCACCAACTCTATCCGGAATAACTGAAGTAATGACCTAAAATAATGAAGAAAATAATATGAAATCAACAGATAGTTATGATTTATACTAATCAGATAAACAACAACCTGATTTTAAGTAAAATAAGAGTGCTGTCAGCACACACCCTGTGATACTCTCTTTCCAACATTTTCTCTTTTATTAGCTGAAATACACGTTAGTCCCACTAATTTATGTGGATCCTATTCTTACATGATGGGACCCATTCCCAAAATGATGGGAGTTACGTAAATTTCAGTCAATAGTAGAGAGTGTGTTAGAAAGAAAATAACAGATAGTGTGTTGCTAGATAATGTGTTATTAGCACTTCTCTACAAAAAATAGACAAACCTTGTGTAAGACTGCATTTGATCGTTTGGCTTCTTTTCCTCCTTTAAGCAGTAAACCATTTCCACTTCGAATTGCCAATGCAGCTATCTATATTCCATTTCAACAAGCTATAAAGATCAATATTCAATATACTAAACAAATTTTCTTAACTAATTGGATCAGTATTGCTAGACACAATATTAATTCTCTAGTTTTCAATCATGCTCATGTTTTTAACATTTTTAATTTAAGATAGAGAATGGATAAGAATTGAGAAAGAATAAGTATCTTATCTAACCTGAACAAGAGCATCAGGTCGAGACTCAAATATAACTAGAAGTACACCCAAAGGACACGATATTTTCTCCAGGATGAGTTTATCTGCTAGCTGGACACAAAGAGCAGTATTCAGAATCATCAAATTGAATGCTGGACAGTAGAATGCAAGATTCAATAACATTATTCAGTTTCCAGAGTTTGTTATTGAATAATTGCAGAAGTCAAATGTTGCAAAACTGTTGAATATTACAATATATCACCGAACCAATTTCATGAGTTACTAAGTGGTTGATGACATAATTATATAGGGGGGGTTTTGACCTCAGTTCTCTTTAAAATCTGACCAACGGGTTCTTCCATGTCTGCCAGCTTGCGAACAGAATTTACAAGACTAGAAATCTGAGAATACACAAACCAATGTCAGATAAAAACATTCTTATTCAAAGAGAAAACTTGAAACCTGCTATGGAAAGTGATAAACTTTGGATTAGCTTCTAACTCATGAGAGTTTCTCAATCAAAACAACTATTTGGGCTTTCATTTCCAAAAAAAGTCCTTAAAAGTGAATAATTTTTTATGAGATGATAGATAAGAGAGCTAAAAAACAATTGAGATACATGAACTAATTTCAACTAATGTGAGAAACTATTATTTAGAAGACTCATAATCTATAAACTATCTATAAAGATAATGCCAGGTTTTGGTGTACACAATTTTTTATAATTTTATCCTTGACTTGCAAGGTTTTGGTCTACACAAATAACTGCATAAAACGATTAGCAAAAGTAACTACACAGCAAAAAAAATAAAAAATGTGGACAAGTTGTGCCTGCACGGCTAGTCATTATAAGATCTTTCAACTTTTCTTTTCCTTTCAAATTTGGTGTTATTTGGAAAGTGACAAAAAACAGAATAAATGCTAAGCAAATTATCTTTCACCATTTCACTTCAGTATGAAACCAATTTAAGTTCTTGCCTTCTCAGGTCTCAGGGTTAAACGTGATATCAGTGATCTCTCATATCCAGCCTCCTCTGCATCAGCAACATCAGCTCCATTTTCGAGCCTTATCATACTTTCATTTTTCTCTAATGCATCAGCCATATCCAGCAATATTTTCCTCCTTTCTTCAGAATTTAGAACCTGAAACCAAAAGCACCAACATAACACAAATGAGTCAACCTACCAGATTCCATTGTATTGGCAATAACCAAAAGTTGAAGAAATTCATGAAAGTAAAACCTTCCCTTTCGCATTCTAAATATGTTACATACCAGAAGTTTTCTAGAACTGTCGCGTGCTGCAACTGCCATTTCATGTGCACTCACTTCCTTTATGCTGGTCCACAAGTGAGCATCCTTATGAAAGACAGTACCAATTCTTTCTCCTTGAAGCACTCGCATGATATTGTCGTTAGCATAGCCACTTCAAAGGAGGTTCAAATGCAATTCAAAGTCAGCAAAATGCAAAATTTCAGATGTATGTGTACTCGTAGTACGTGCATGTACTTGTCATAGATTAAAAAATGCATATCCGTAAAATAGTGAAAAATTTCTTACAACAGAAATCAGAATATATTTTTATCACTTGAACTAGAGAGTACAAATAGATTTTTTTTTTCAATTAACAAGAGAAATGTGTACGGAATGGAATCACTATTCCTGCATGATGAACATGATGCTAGTGTCAAAAATCTAAATGATGTATTCCCCATAACCAGCTTCAAAATTATGTACAGCTTCACAACCAAGAAAGAATAATTAATTAATAATCCTTTACAAACAAGTTCATATGAGAATCTCATTCATAACAAAAATTAATCAATTAAAACAATTTCTCTGTGGGTACGTTGAATCAGAAAGTGAAACAAAAAATAGTTATTTTCAGTGTCAATATTCTACTGTATCAGTAAAAGCATAGCAAGAAAACCAAAAGATACCTGGTAATAATCACAGGAGTGCCAGCATAAGCAGCACAAACAGCAGCATTAACTTTAGCAGTCATACCCCCTCTGCCCAATCTTGACTTGTCTCCAAAAGTAATTTCGCTTTGATGTTTTTCTTTTACATATGTGTGGATTAACTTTGACTTTGGGTCAGTTGGAGGGCCACTATAAAGGCCCTCAACATCACTCAATAAAACTAGAAGGTCAGCTTTAAGTTCCAGAGCCAATAGACCAGCCAAACTGTCATTATCCCAGAAGATACCAGATGAATCCTGCAGAAGCTTGCAATTAAATGTAACCATGTCACAAAACCAATCAATCTAATATTTCTTAAGGATAAAAAGGTTTGAGTTTTCTCAAAAGCAAACTAGGAATTTACCAAATGAAAAAAAGGTAAATTAGGAATAGATGGCAATCAAAGGCATAATAAAATAAATAAATAAATAAATAAATAGATAAATAAACAAGGTTAAGTCAAATGAAATAGTGTAAGGAAAAGAAGCATACCTCATACGGTGCCTTCCTAGTACTAACAGCATCATTTTCATTGAAAATGGGGATAACCCTTAATTCTAATAACGAATGCACGGTGTCCGATAGTTGTTTTCTGAAAGCTGTATCCCTAAAAAACCCATCATTCACAAGAAGTTGGGATGAAGTCACATCAAGCTGCACAGGGAAAATCACATCAATAATAAAGATTCAAGACATACTAGTGCAAGTTAATTTTGTATTCGCCTATTAGTACAAAATACACATATATAAGATTCAAGACATATTGGATTAGCAAGTTAATTTTGTATTCACCTGACTAAACATGATATCATAGAGAGCCATGAGACTACTCTGCCCAACAGCTGCACATGCTTTGCCATCAAGTTCATCTTGTGGCCTTTGAAGATCAGAAAAGCTGCATAACAAGTAAACCTTTATATCAGGCTCATCTTTTCTTCCTCTATCTCTTAAATTCTACCTCATATGGATAGAATCATAAAAAGTTCGCACAAGATCTTTCTAGTATAATCCAGTGTTGTCAAATAGCGGTCATAGCGACGCTATAGCATAGCGGAATTTGAACAAAACGCTATGAAAACTGCAACGCTATCCCTGTTTCACTGTTAGGGCAATGGCGGCCGCTATTCCAGTATTGGCCATAGCAGATGTAGCGGTAAAAGCAGGAGAAAAAAAATTAGGGTTTTTTTTTTTTTTCAGTTTTTTTTTTTATTTCTTTCATCTACTTATGTTCTCTGTTTTTTCGGTTTCTTTCATCTCTCTTCCTCTGAATTTTTTTTTTTTCAGTTTATTTCCTTTTCCTTCTTTTCATTTTTATGCAGCTTATTTATTTTTGTATACAACATACTTTTTTATATACATAATTAATTTATTTCAATCGCTATTTGACTTCCGCTATTTGCCTGCAATGCTATCCACTACATAGCGGATTTTTGGCTTTCCGCGATCCGCGATTGCCAACATATCTAATGCTAATTAAACAATTGAATACGAACAAAACTACAAAAGGGAATGATGCATGCTTGGAGTGGGCGATGAAGAACTTGAATTACTTACGGAAACACAATGCTTTTATCTAAATGTAACAACATCTTTGTTCTGTTTTATCCTGGAAAACAAATCAAGGACTGGTTTATTTTTCTTTCTTTAGCTATATGTTGGGTGGAAAAACTATTTTTCAGGAACATCACCTGCAAATTAACTTTCGCCAATTTGAACAAGTTATTACTTGAAAGTTTGATTCCTGTCACTGTAAAAATGTATAGTTACTATAGCAAAAAAGAGATCACAAGAACCTGCTATTGGCCAATCTGCGATATCTTAGTCTTTGCCGACCAAGACCAACTGCACCTGAAGTCACCAATATAACCTCATATCCCCTAGTATTCAGTTCTTTAAGCTGCAGAAAAGACAGCTTCCAGTTACAAAAATAAAAAAACACATAACCAGTGAAGAAGATAAAAAACATGTAAATACCCTTCATCTTCAAAAGGACAAGCAAAAGTAAAGCAGGACAAGGATTTAATAAGCAATGCTCCATCTGGTGTGATTTTGACATGCTATTCTGATACAAGTTTTGATTTATGCTAATAGATGATGCTATTAGAGTTGTGGCATAGGTTGTGTAATGCTATTCTGATTTGACAATGCATAATGCTACACATTACCTGCTCGCATAGAGCTCCAAGTCTTCCCAATGCTAATCTTCCATCACTTCGGGTAACCACAGCTGTTCCAACCTTCATGTATGACACACAATAAATAAATAAATAAATAAATAAATGCTTAATTGTAGAACTATCAAAAGATTCAGAAAATTGAAAAAACACAATAGTATCACCTATGAGATACCAAACACATACAAATCAAACAATCCAAAAGTACATAAAACCATAGTTCAGTAAACATCAAAGCTCTAATGCTTTAATAAAAGTGACAATTTTCTCGAGATCTCGTTTTCCTATTTCAAAATCTATATATTTTTTTAAAAAAAATGCATTAATAAATTAAATTGTAAATCCAAAGAACGAAAACTCTTTAAAACTTCCATTTCCATCCACATATTTACATCGATCTTGAACAGAAAGCATGCGTCACATATATATAAGGGAGAGACCTTAACAACAACACGCTTGACACTCTTGACAAAAGCTCGTGTAGGATCCATGGAGCCCGTCCAAAGGAAGAGCACCGAGTTCGAGGAGCGAGTGAGTCAGTGGAGCGAGCGAGTCGACACGTTAAAACACAACACGACGACGACGACAACACTGATTGGGTGAGAGCGTTTTGATTGGGGAACGTGGAAGGCGGAAAGAAGAAGAAGAAGAATTGAAAAAGAAAGAGCGTATAGAAACACCATACAAGTGTATTGCGATGTTTCGTTGTGAAGCTGAAAGCAGTTTCAGGTTTCAAAGAGACGCGGCGAGCCTGCCACGTATAGTAGTCACATTGGTGGGTCCCACAGTCCAATTCACGGATTCTCCTTGGGAAGGACCAAAATCCGTGATGCTCGCCCTCTCGCTAACTGACATTTGGCTACACGACGAGGGTTCAGCTTCAATTCCCCATAATCATGGATTTATTTTTAATTAATTTAAAATTAAAATTAAAATAAAATGATGATATTTATATTATCTTTTTGGACAAACGTCAACCATTATTTGGGTTAAATTAAATGTTTATTTGATTAAAAATGTATTGAAAACGATAATTTACAATAATGGGTAAATTATACTTTTGATCATTTATGTTTATTTTAGGTTTTAATTTAATCCCTTATGTATTAAAAGTTCTGAATTGGTCATTTATGTGTTAATTGTGGTCCCTCTTTTTTTTTGTTCAGAAATAGTCTCTTATGTTACAAAAGTTATATCAATATGATCTCTCTTTTTCTCTTTTTTTCCAAAATAATGGGCTATACTGGTATAATTTTTGTAACATAAGGGACCACTTTGAAACATAGGGACCACGTTGGTATAATCTTTAGACATAAGAGATCAATTTGAAATAAAAAATACATAAGAGACCAAATTGAAACCTAAAATAAACTTAAGGGACTAACAGTATAATTTCGCCTATAATAAAAAACTTAAATATTTAAATATTGTTTTCATGGAGTTTATGTTTCTACTATTATTATTTAGTAAAAATGTATTGAAAACAGAAATTTATAATAAAAAGTTTAAAAATTTAAATATTGTTTTATGGAGTATATGTGTTGACGTGATTGAAATTTACCCGAGATTGATTAAAACTATCAACAATGATTCCCTTTTCTTTGGTCGATTACGTTGAAGAATGAACTTTGTTATTGAACTGTGGGTTCCTTGACTACTCCAAAGAGCGTCAAGTAAGGTGAATGATGAATTTGACTAAACTAAACTAAAGAAAGCATAAGTAAAGAAAGCAAGTGCGACTAAAAGTAAATTGCAGAATAACTGGATTATATTGATTGATGTGCGTTCAAATGAGTATGTACAATTGGTATGATATTAGCAGCTAAACACAACTCCTATCTATCGCGTTCTAAGCATAAACACTAATTAACAACAGTTGTCTATCAGCTAACAGTTGTCTATCAGCTAGCAGTTGTTCTACTGATCGTGCAGACCTCCACTAACCACGTTCCTAGTTGTAGGGCCTATTTCGTTGCTTGCTTCTCGCAGAAGATAACATTATCGCCATCCAAATATTATTTTTATGGAGTAGTGAGTATATGTTTTTACTACTTCTTTCTTTTCTAGATAACTGTCGTTTTAGAGAATTGAATATTTTTCATATTAATGATCGTTTTATTGTTTCAATGTAACATTAATTTTTTCTTCCCAACTTTCCCCTAAATAAATACTATGTATATTACTCACAATACACCGTATTCCATTAAGTATTTATGACAATGGTTAATACTTCAAATAGTTAATAAAGACAATTTAGTAAAATTGTTTCACTCACTAAATTATTTATTATTTTTCTTGATCTTTGTTGAAAAACCTCAAATGCCAGTCAATATGAAAAGAGGTGGATATTATTATTTATTATATTTAACCAGAGTGTTCCCATTAAAAAAACACTAGAGCGTAGACTCGTGCGTCTCGGAAGTTAAGCAAGCATTTCATAGTAGACGGTCTATGTTTTATCTTGATTTTATTTTATTTTGCTTTGTTTTGCTGTGTTTTGTTTTTTAAGGAAATAAAGTTCGGACTTTATGCTGTCTTGGGAAAGTTCTCTTTACTTCCTCTCCTACATTTTTTTTACTTTGATTGTGTATATTGCATTGAAGACCATGATCGATTTTAGTGTGGGGACGGGTACTCATGTTGATACCTTGACCAACCTTAGTCTTAATAAGGGAAAAGATTATTAATAGCAAATAACTAAACATATTAATAGGATTTGATAGGGATTGGTAATTAGGGAAATATTAGATGGCTCATATAGAATTAGGATCGGGGGGAATCAAAGATACAAGTAAAACTGTGATTCTAGATTTTATTTCCATTGATTTCTTTACTTGCGGATATAGGTGGCAATTCGGGCCGCTACCCGGCCCACATCGGGCCGGGCTGAACCGGACCACGGGCTTTATCGGGCCGGGCCCAAATGTCTGGATTAAATTTGGGCTTTCAAAATTGTGCCCAAACCCGGCTCTATGCGGGCTGTGGGCTTTTCGGGCCAGCCCGGTACATATTTTATTTTTTAAAAAAATTTTAAATTTATTTTGAGTAGAAAACATCAAAAAAAAATTATCTATCTTATTTTAAAAACCATATACACTGAGTGCACAGCTCCAGCCAGTACGTCAAACAGATTGTATCGTTGATAATCAAGACTTAAACCAAGCTTCTGATGAAAGAGATTGTATTTTTATAGGCTAAATTGCACTTTTCGTCCCTTAACTTTATTTTAGTTTTCAATTTTGTCCCCTAACTATTTTACTTTTCATTTACGTCCCTTAAGTTAAGAAAATTACACCACTTTTATCCCCTAACTATTTTATTTTTCATATACGTCCCTTAAGTTACGAAAGCTACGTCACGTTAGTCTCTTAAGTTATAAAAGTTACGTCAAATTCGTCCCTTTTGTCTGTAATCCCTTTAAACAATAAAGTCAAAATCATGCTTCTATCAGAGTTCTTATTGATAAAGTGACATGATAAAAGGTAATGGAACAAAAATACAAAGTATTAATGATCTATACATACACAATAAAGGGATTACAGACAGAAGAGATGAACTTGACATAACTTTCGTAACTTAAAACGTAAATGAAAAGTAAAATAGTTAAGAGATAAGATTGAAAAATAAAATAAAGTTATGAGACGAAAAGTATAATTTAGTCATCTTTATAAGTTTTATAAGATGTGAAATGTGAATGTTAGAGTATAAAATTAAAATGAGAAGAATATTAGGCGGAGCAGCAAGTGAGAGACCCAATCAACACCATCTGATTGTATATGTAATTTGTATATGAAGTTCACCAAAAGACATGAGCCATATAGATGCAAACTTGGTGACGTGATTGTTAAAAACTAAAAGGACCAAAAATATAAAATATATATGTATCGTCATGTCACATGCACTGCTGATGTATATTTTTTTTTTTATAGTTTCTTTCTTTGTTCTATGTTTAAATAAACAAGTGGCTTAGTCATAAAAAAAAATAATAAACAAGTGGCTAAAGGACATGTTTACAACTTTTTGCCAATTACATTTTGAATGTTCAGGCCAAAAAAGGGGAAGGGAAAACAAGGACAGGTTGAAAATTTTCCACTGGCTAAACTATATATGTATCGTCATGTCACATGCACTGCTGATGTATATATATATTTTTTTTATAGTTTATTTCTTTGTTCTATGTTTAAATAAACAAGTGGCTTAGTCATAAAAAAAATTATAAACAAGTGGCTAAAGGACACGTTTACAACTTTTTACCAATTACATTTTGAATGTTCAGGCCAAAAAAGGGGAAGGGAAAACATGGCCAGATTGAAAATTTTCCACTGGCTAAACTAGCCCTTATTTTTTTCTTATAGGGAATTTTTTATGAGAAAATGACAAGTTATGCAGGTTGCGGGTAGCCCGAAGCCTGGTTGGGCTAGCCCAGTACGGATTCGGGCTTCATCGGGCAGGACCAAAAAAACTCATTTGTAATACGAGCTCAATTTTTGTAGTCCAAGCCCTACACTATATCGGGCTTTTTCGAGCAAGCCTTTGCCGGCTCTACTTGCGGTTGCAAGCAAATCACAATCCCACTTTTGTTAGTCTAAATAACATACACTAGTGCAGAAAGGGATTTTACACCGGTTAAAATTGACTTTTTACACCGGTTTTGTTGTCGGTGTAGATTCTCCCGGTGTTGTATGTTGGGGTTTTTACTCGGTTATTTAACCGGCGTAAAAAGTCCAATATTTTACCCCGGTTATATATTCGGTGTAAAATTTCAATTTTTGTTTATTTGTTATTTTTTAAGGACGCTTTACATTGGTTATTTATATAACTGGTGTAAAATATCACCTTTTACATCGGTTATTTAGATAACCAACGTAAATGGTTGCATTTTTTTTTTCCTTTTTACTACTATCCATTCTTGCCCAGAGGCTTTCTAAAATGATAAATAATGCAGGAAATTTGACAAGTATTGACAGCAGAAAATATTGCACAAAATTTGCCCGAAATTCAAACAATAATCTAATTTAGCAGTCAATTTTATACATCTATAAAAAAGGAATGAAATATCTACATTATACTAATTAAACTTTTCAAAACAAGGAAAGATCTACAATATTACTACATTATTTACATAAATAAAAAAGTAGGAAAGATCTACATTTACATTATTTGCATAAATAAAAAAAGCAATGTCGTTTGGAATCTACTGCCCGATTTTGTCCTAGTTGCTTCTCTAGGACTGGCCAAAACTAGACTCAAGATGACACTCGTCATCGCTGTTGTCGTTTGCGTCAGTCACTCTACTGATTCTTCAACTTGAACGTTGCCGATTAGGAGACGGAACCGTCCAAAGGCTTTGTGATTCTTCTTCACATAATGCAAGAGTTCTAGGGTTGATGCGTTAGTTGAAAACATACAATGAAGAGCAACCTGATGCATTTTATTGATCAGATGATGACGGAAACAATGAGTTCTTCTCTATATTCTATAATGGTGTCAAGAAAATAACTCTATGATTTTCCCATTATCTTTGGACAAATTTCTTCAGCGAGGAGGAAAACCAGGAAGTTATTTTCATGACACCATTATAGAATCCAGAGAAGAACTCATTATTTTCGCCACCATCTGGTGGACAACATGCATCGACTTGCTCTTCATTGTATCTTTTCAACTAATGCATCAACCCTAGAAAATATGCATTATGTGTAGAAGAATCATGAAGCCTTTGGAAGGTTCCGTCTCCTAATCGGCAACATTGAAGTTGAAGAATCAGTAGAGGGAACCGACACAAACAAAAACAGCGACGACGGGTATCCATCTTGAGTCTAGTTTTGGCCAATACTAGAGGAGTAACTAGGACAAAATTGGGCAGTAGATTCCTCCGAAGGAGTCGATGTAGTATACTCGGGTGCGATTGGAGAATACTCCGGTGTGGATGGACTATACTCTCCGATCTCATCCTCATTGCTGGGGATCTGAACAACGCCCGGCCCTTGATGAACCTCGTTGACAACTACGGGCTTCCTGGCAGAGGGTGGTCTCCTCTGAAGCATGTGCATAAGAAGGCCTGGGCCCCAACAGGCAGCGTCAGCACGGGGATCAGCATACTGATTCATCAAATCGCGATCCTCATCGCGACAAGGATTACCAAGACGAACATGATGTTCCTCATTCCTCACAAAGATAGCTCGATACTCCCTTGCAATCATCGGCCTACTAATAGGGAGACGTGACCTCTTGGAAGCCATGAGAGTACGATGCCCGCCATGACCACGATTTTCATCTAAAGACATCGTCTGTTGTCAACAGTAGTTAATTATTAAGCAAAAATGAGATAATACATTTTACTTTTAATTTCTTTTAACTATTAAAGAAAAAGAAGATAATACACACACTGTTACATGTACAAGTGTTCAGACTATATCTCAGTTGTATTGTATACCACAAAATATGCTCAAACTTAGCATCCATAATAACCCCATCAACATCTTTTGACATGTACAAGGGAAACCCAAACAAAGAATCATACGACACAAGCTCACCAAGACACAAATCAATAGAGCAAAAACCAGCTAAAGCAAAATAGCTAAACAAAAAAAAAGAAGGAAAAAAACGAAAAAAAATGAAGAAGTGACGCACCTACGGAAATAGAAGGTTGGTTGAGCAGAAGAGAGAGTGAAGACGAGAGATTCTTCTTCTTCTTCTTTTTCTTCTTCTTCTTCTTGTTCTATTTTTTAAGCTTTGGTCAGAGGGAACAGTAGAGCGTACAGTGAAACCTAAAGAGATTATCAAACAAATTAAAACCAAAAAGGGCCAAAGCTATAAGGTAAAAGAACAAACCCATAAGCAAGGAGAAGGAAACTAAACCAGATCTGCGACAGGGCTTCAAAGGAGATCGGCAATGAGAACAAATGAAAATGAAAAAACATCCTAATGAGATCCCAATCTCAAAGAAAAAAAGGGGATATGGCGAAATTGGTAGACGCTACGGACTTAATTGGATTGAGCCTTGGTATGGAAACTTACCAAGTGAAAACTTTCAAATTCAGAGAAACCCTGGAATTCACAATGGGCAATCCTGATGAACGCGACAGTGCAGTGGTGAGAGATAAGTCTCGAATTGCGAAGATAACAAGTTGCAACAGCAAGAGAGATAGTGAGAACAAAGAGAGTGAAGTAGTGTTATCTTAGAGAAATACTTCATGCGTATTAGAATATGAGAGGGAGAAAGTTATTTTAATCAAAAGAATGACATTTTACATCGGTTCCGGTTCTATAAATAACTGGTGTAAAAAGTGACGCGATAATTTTAAAATTGCCGCCGCGTCACCTTTTACACCAGTTAAACCTAAAACCGGTGTAAAAAGTTCTTAGTAAAATGTTTTTCGTTCTTTTAAAACGCATTTACCACACCGCCTAGCAACTCTGATGTTTTCATCTGCACCCTTTTTTAGCCAATAGATGTGTTTGGCATTGAATGTTCCTTTCATTATAAATACACATTGAGTTTGTTGATCTCATCACCAGTTCACAACTTCTTCCTCATCATCATCACAAAGCTCTAGATGCACTATCTCTTTCAAATGGCATAACGCCTATATCCTTTGTGACTCTTCCAAATTTTCCAGTGTCTATACGATTCAATAATTCGTTTATACGATTAAGCACGTCGCAAAAAAACGACTTATGTCCTTAATCGTATAGGCAATGAAAATTTGGAATGTGACAAATGATACAAGGGTTCGCCATTTGAACGAGATAAAGTAAAAATCTTTTTAAACCAGTTATTTATAAAGACCGGTGTGAAAGAATTAGACAAATCACGAGTTAATTGTAAAATTGCCACCGCGTTTCATTTTACATTGATTAAACATATAACCGGCGTAAATTGTTATCCTTTTCCATCGTCTGTTTATATAACTGGTGTAAAAAGTTACGCGATAATTTCAAAATTGACATGTGGGTTCGATACTTGGAGTCTCAAATACTCTTATATTACTTTTGCGATAAAGTACACTTGCTCTAAGTGTATTTTTAGAATAATAAGTTTTTGGTACCGTTTGTGACACCCAAATACTCTCATGCGATCAAAGTGACAAAAGACATACAAACGTGCAGAAAATATAAAACATAGCTTTCACAAAAATAGGTGTCAAGTATCACATGATCAACGTCACACATGCGAAGCATACGAATAAAAAAAATCAGAAAATGAATAATAAACTTCCTTCTACTGACTCTTCTTTCATGCGAACTTTATGACGAACAAAATGAACTTCCTTCTGCAGAACTTACTAAACAGAGTGAACTTCCTTCTGCTGAACTTTCTCAAAACTAAAACAGAGACGATCACTTGGTATGTACCTCATCATACTGTCTTCAACCTTCTATTCCGAACTTTCTATTTTGACTTGGGGATGTTCACAGAATAGTCTTCTTCCTAGTACTAGACTTGACAAGAATTTTCAGTGTGATATTTCAAAAAGTATGTGAGCGTGATGCAGTGACTCCAACTTTCTATTCCTAAGATCTTTATAATAGAAAGTATCTTTAACTTTCTTTCGCTGCTTGGCGAATGTTTTGAAGACAAGCTGGAGAGTATTTTCTTTGTCAAATGGATTTAGCTTGAACTTTCTCACGAACCTTCTCTCGAATATTCCGATGAACTATCCTGAATGTTCTTGAATTGTAACTATTTGGGAAATAATGGAAATACTCACTGGGAGTAAGGAGTGGATGTAGCCCAAGGTTTGGGGTGAACCACTATATATCTTGTGTTATTTTCATTCACTTATTTCTAGCATTTCACTAGTGACACTTCACACACTTCACTTAAAATCAATAATCTACTCTATTGAATGCCTTAATTGAATTACAAATTACAGAAGCTTCAAATTATTAAGTTTGATTCTGTGAGTTGGATTATAAATTGCTTAACCATTTATATTGCTGATTCTGTAACTTGAGTAAGTTCATCTACAGTATCACTAACTTACTCAACTCCAAGATCTGTCTTGAGAGCAAGTTAAAAATTGTTTCAGTGCAGGATTTTTAAATAGGTCACAATTCAAAACCCCTTTCTTGTGACATCTTATCACTTCAGGAGTTTCTCTGTATCTACAGATTGAAGCACATTTTTTGGATCTTAGATCTTAGATCTCAGAATCTTTCTGTTTGGGAACATCTGCTTCAGGAACTTCCTCCTGAGAAACTTCCTTTTCTTCGATTTGTTCCATTTTAGGAACAGTTTCTTCAGCCTGTTTTTCTTCCTTTTTGAGCATGTACTGATCTTGCTTTGAGTTGGTTTTAGTCACTTATCATCAAATGTCAAGTGACATTGCTTTTTCTTCTTATCATGTAACAAATACTCTTAGATATACATGAACATAATTTTGGTACCCATTCTTATTGGGTCCTTGAGGTTTAGTAGTGTATCCCTTCTTAGGAGATTTGTTTCTATGGTAACATTATGTAAGGTCTCATAACCAAGATGTTACAATAAGAGCATATTTTCTTGGCCTTTAGATGCATGAAAATAGTCGTCATTATAGAGTTTTTATTTGTATAGCTTCTAAAGGCAAGTATGGTTTTGTCATAGGCACACATTTGATTTTCAAATGATTTTCTAAAAGTATGGTGCTATTGACAAAATCTACTTGATAATATCTCACTTAGTTTGCTTTTCAAAATCCATCTTCCTTATTAAGGACAAACATAAATGAGTTTGACTCATAAAGGTTGATCTCTCAAAATCTTAAATAAGCTCAAAATGATTGAGAATGATAATCTATTTAATAAGAGCAAGATAAAATAAGTTAAGATAAATGATAAGCTCTTTTATAAGATGGTTCATGAATCGTATCTCATCAAGATTATTCACCAAAACTTTCTTTACCTTATCCTTTCTATAATTGATCCTTTTCTGGATTGTTCCTTCTCATGATGATCCTTTTCAGATAGTTCCTTTTCAGGAACTTTCTAACCTCGAACTTTCTTCAATTACTTTCTAGGAACTTTCTCGAGGTTGAAGGTCACTTGTAAATCATCCTTCCGAAACATGTTTTGCTGTATCATGGTTGGCCATCACTTTCTCCAGATCTTTTCCTCTCACACTGTTAAGTTTGTTCAACCCCAAGAGGCCTCGTTCTGATACCAATTGAAGGTAACACAGAGAGTGACAACAAGGGGTGTTGGATTGTGACCCTTTGAAAATTTCAGACCTTTAATAATTTTAACCTGAAACTTTTAGAACGTTCTTTCAAGTTGATACTTGGAGATGAGTTGATTAGTATAAAGTAATGTTTCAGAACGTTCTGTTATATGCCCATGTTTTATAGAACACTTTAAATGAATGTCCTCTTAGATGTAAAGGTTCAATACAAAATGATTTGTGCAGTAATGTGTCACGTGAACCTCCTCCAATGAATATACTTATGTTGGCACAAAATAGTTTAACAAAGATTTCCTACTTCAGAAAGTTCCACGCAGTGAACTTTCTTTCATAGAATAAGTTCTATGTAAAATGAGTTTTATGTGGTGTTATGCATAAAAATGTTTTGTAATATTTGCAACATTTAGCTTTCAGTTAAATATGGTCATTTAGAGAGAGTTTAAAGCTAATCAGATTATCTAAAGATATTTCAGAGAAAGATTGATAATTAGTGCAAAACACATTCATGAGAAAGTTTGTAAGTTAATAACATAGTGTTCAATTTTCAATAACAGAAGCTTCTAATGATAAACACAGTATAAACAAAAGCTTCTAAAGATATACATGAGCTTTGAAATAGAACAAAGGTTATATGACAACAATACAATTTTATTGAACTTTCTCTTATAGAGAAAATGACATGCAAGAGAGAGTACTGTGTTTTAAACATCAGACAGTTAATTACTTATTAGAGGAAGATGCAGTATGAGCAAAAAGTAAAGTATGCAGAGATAAAGGAAGAATATTAGACAACATATTTTTATAGTGGTTCACCCAAATACCATAGGCTACATCCACTCCTCATCCATGGTGAGATTTCCACTATTTCCACAAAACAGTACATAGAGAGTATTCTTTCCACAGCTTCTCCAAGCTGCCTTCCCACCAACGCTTCCACAACAGCTTAGTCAAGAAGCTAGTATTATTTCTTCGAGCCTCTTCAGGCTCTACATGACAGTATTTCTTGTACAGCTCTGCCTACTGTAGTAACTTGAGAAACTACCTAGTTTAATAAGCATTCCCTGAAGCTTCTCACCAACACTGTAGCTTTGCAGAAGAGAACAAGGTACTTTTATAAGGTTTTTGGTTTGTGGGATAAAAGTAACTTGAAAAGAAGATTACCCAAAAGTGTAAATACAAGCTACAACACTCTTAAAGATAATCCCAAGGTATATAGAACATATACAAAAGAGTGCGAAAGAAGGAAATGAAGGAGAGCAAATATGCATCTTGATAGGGCTTATGTTTATCTCTCTTCCTTTTTGATAGTGATGCATTTCAGCTGAAGAACACTCATGGAGTGGATGCATTTTGAAGAAATAAGCTGAAGGTTCTTCTGCAATAAACTTTCTATCGCAGAGAACTTGCAGTAAACTTTCTACAAACTTTCTCTCGTGATAGAAAGTTTGAGGCAGGGTGGAGAAAGATAGGGATGATGCAAATCTGTTGAAGCTCAGTATAAACCTACTCTCACACCTTCAAATGACCTTCTGACTTCCCTTTTATACTTTTCCTTCATTTATGACTATTGTAGAAGGTTTGGCTGCCGTTGGGGAGTTTCTTTCTCTTCTACAGATAGTTCTGCTTTTATGTCAGGAGTGCAGATTCCAACATGTCAGTCTGCAATGGGTAGAATAAACTTCATTTTGTTGAACTTTCTTTTATGCGAACTTTATGACGAACAGAATGAACTTCCTCCTGCTGAAATTTCTGGACAGAATGAACTTTCCTCTGCTGAACTTTCTGAACAGAGTGAACTTCCTTCTACTGAACTTTCTCAAAACTAAAACAGAGACGATCACTTGTTATGTGCCTCATCGTACTATCTTCAACCTTCTATTCCTAACTTTCTATTCTGACTGGGGGATGTTCACAGAATAGTTTTCTTCCTCATATTGGACTTGAGAAGATTTTTCAGTGTGATATTTCAGAAAGTATGTGAGCGTGATGCAGTGAGTCCAACTTTCTACTCCTAGGATCTTTATAATAGAAAGTATCTTTAACTTTCTGTCGCTGCTTGGCGAACGTTCTGAAGACAAGCTCGAGAGTATTTTCTTTGTCAAATAGTTTTAGCTTGAACTTTCTCACTAACCTTCTCTCGAATATTCTGATGAACTTTCCTGAATGTTCTTGAATTTTCTCTTGATTGGAATTCTGTTGTTGGTAAGAACCTTCTCTTTTTAGTCATGAGTCTTCTTATGCTTATATGACACTTGATTTGTCTTTTAGAGGGTTGAGACCTTAAATGTTTTTGAGGAGTTATTGGCATGATACTTTCTCATGGATGCATACTTGGGCAGTGAGAATATCTCATGCTTAGATCCAACAACAAACTCAAGAATTTTCTCTTGTCAGGAACTTTCTCTTCTCATTTATTAGTCTTCTCTTTTCTTCTCTCTTGTGAACCTTCTTGTGCGGATCACTTGTGACTTAGTAGTAACCTTATGATGTCTCAATGAAGATTGTAATACTACTATTGTAATCTTCTGATACTACTCTGATTCTTGAATTGTTGAGTAGATTATACACACTTGATGGTTTGAGTAACTTCCAACATTCTCAAGTGCAAATATTAGTAGATCATCATTCATAATACTCAAGATTTATAAGTTCATAAGGTTTGTTGTCGTTAAAACCACATACCAAAAGGGATTTTGAACCCAACAGTTGTTGTGACCTCGTCGTCAGTCGGCTCCTCCACTGCTCATAGCAAAGAACAAGTGCACACAAACATATATATCGGGGTGAGAGATCATTCTAAAACACATGTGTAAGGTAATCGAAGCATCAAATAAATAGGTACACATAGACATGATCAGCCATAAGTGATATGTCCTAATTATCTCCATGAATGACAACATATGCAGATCCTAAACATCAACTACTTCACATCCATGTGGATCCATATTAACTATGGAAATACAACTGGGAGCTCCATATTTGGTTTAAATGTGGGTCGCTCATCGATCAACATGATCTTCCCTCCGAATACTCTCACCACTCCTGATAACGTGATATGGCTCGTCAAGGTAGTCCAGCTTGGGTGAGTGGATCACTTCCAACAATGAGTAGCTTGCTCCTATAGATAATGGTAACAACCCACACCAAACTCACGTGTCCTCAAGGTGTCATGCTGACCCCCCATCTCGCATCTCAATGTTTGCTTTTCCCATACAAGACAACCTCTAATGATGTATAAATGCACAAATAGCACAACAATGTATAACCATCCTTCGTTTAACATCGCACCAACGTTTCATCACCAGGTAACGCATTGTCGCCCACATCGTCATCGAAAACCATAGCATCGTAGCGTACACCATCGGTTTTTATTGAAACAACGAGTCTATTCTAACTTGTAGTGATAGATCGGTTCCTATGGGTCTTACTATCCACAAAATACTTTAAATATGAATCTTATGCTTAAACTATCCTACTAAGTCTCTCAAACGGTTTTCAGGTCATAACTTAACGTTTTACTGCTTTTGTGATCCTTTAATCAGTTAATTCACATGGCATAATCAGTTAACACGAAACAGATTGCACTTCCTGGTTTTCTAAGTTTCTTTAATTGGTTAAGCTAGGAGTCTTAATTGATTAACACAAACAACAACAATAATGGCAGGAATGAAACCTAGATTTTCCAGATTGATTCCTAATGGTTTTATATCATCGAATCACTTTTTCTAACCCTTCACTAACCCAGAAAACATCACATATGGTATGGTTAGTTCTAAATAGAAGTTGTGAAAAGAGAAATAGGTGAGAAGTGTGTGACAAGAGAGAAAGAGGTGAAAAATATAGTAGATTTGAGGTATTGTTTGGTTTAAGAGAAAGAGAAGAGAAATTGAGAAAAGAGAAATAGAATGATTTTATGAATTGTCAAAAAAGTCCCTATCTAAAATCATATATAATCAATACCAAGTAAAAATATTAGTTGATTATTATTTTTTATTTTAGTTACTAAATTAGTTGATAAATTTAATGTAAATTTTATTTTATTTTAAATAATTAATATTTTGATTACTTAAATAAGATATTCGAATTCCACTGCTTTTTTGTTCCATTTTCATAAACAAGTTAATACTTTATTTCACTAGATGTAATCAAAGAATCCAATGGCATAAGAAAAATGTAATCAAAATATTAATGAAGCCTTACATTGCGAACTTATGCGAGCAATAATAGCAGATTCCCAGCTCACTTAAATAAAGAAAAGGGCAAAAATGGTAAAATGAACAAAAAAATAAAGCTTCTCTCCCCTTTCTTCGCAATTATGAAGAGAAATGAATCTTACTGAGTCCCACCACTTTTTGATATCTCTCTCGTCTCTCTGCTGTACCAACAACCAACTACTCTTCTCTTGCCGCTAACTCTCTCACCTCAAATTCTCTATCATCAAGTTCTGCTAAAACAAACAAGCCGATAATGCTCCATACAATCTCAGAATATGAAATGCATAACATGTTAGAGAACCTGTTTTGCTATCATTGATATTCACAATTCATGAATCTTTGGTTATGCTCTTACACAACCAGCAGTCAAAGTCATTTAATTAATAGGTTTTCTAATAAATTCATTAATTCATAATAGCCTTGCTCCTATAAGGTTTCATAAAATTAACAAGAAACACAATCATGACCATGAGAATCCCTCAATATCTCATTCTATCAGAAAACCACATTTTAGATATTACTCTCCTTCATTTCTGGAAATAAGGCCACGAAATCAATAAGGCAGAAGAACGAATTTGTAGGTGCTGCAGCCCCAAGATCTTTTAGTGGCAATGTAAATTGGGCAGGATAGTTACATCTCACAGATACTCGGTTGCCAAAAAAAAAAGGGAGTGAGATGGGAGAACATTGACTCGGTCAATCGGTTCAAATATATGGTAGAAACGCTATATGGATTCGTTCAAAAGCAGAATACAGATTCGGTCAGACGGTTCAATACAACACTACATTCTTAATATTCATTCGACATCCCTCCTTTTCTTCCCCACGAGGAATAAACGATCAGGCGACAATTTTGCTCCATCTTGCAAGATCGTACCCTTGACTTTATTTTTCTGACCTGATTGAAAAGCACTGGTATTACCATCAAAGGGCCTAGTGGAACCTCTAACACCTGATAAGACAAAAAATCACTATTTACACTGAACATTTTTGGCGTACATTGATAAGTAAAGAAGAAATCGTCAAACCAACAGAACAACGAGGAACTATCTCCCATGCTAGATGCTCTGACATTTTCACCAAGAAATCATTAGGCAAACATATTCAGAACACCTAACAAAGTAGCAAACAGCTTTCTCAGGAATAAAAAGGCAATGAGCTGAATGGGAAAGCAAAATGCAATGCCTATATATATAGCAGATCGGGGCGGAGTAATAGAGGAAACTTCAATAGAGCGATCAAGATCTGGAAGGTTACGCATTAAATGCTTGAACACCTAACATAATGGTTGAGCATTGATGTCTTAATAACAGTCAATGAAACATTTAAAACATGGTACAGTTGTTAAATGATCGTTCGGCTATTTACCGAAGGGTCGTGATCCACACCTGGTTGTCGAACCTTAAACTGAAGGGCTCGCATGAACGGGTGGAGTGCTCCGGCCTACCGACCGGGCACTCGAAGGGCTGTGTGTCGTACCCGATCGATCGCTCGGATACTGAAGGGCTCGCATGATCGGGTGGAGTGCTCCGGCCTATCAACCAGACACTCGAAGGGCTGTGTGCCGTACCCGACCGATCGCTTGGATACTGAAGGGCTCGCATGATCAGGTGGAGTGCTCCGGCCTACCAGCAGGGCACTCAAAGTTCTGTGTACCATGACCGACCGATCGAGTAATCCTACCCCGACTTCTCACGACCAAGTAGACCGAAAGACGAGTAGTATTTGTGACCGACTGGAGGATGAGGGAGTGGTTATTATGTCTACCGGCTAAAGAAGAAGCCTAGAGGACGCTTTCGAAGGCCGAGTCCTAAAGTACATAACTAATCGTACTATGCACAAGGACAATAGGCCTATGTGTCCCTCCGTGATAGGGTCGTACTAACCCTAGTGATTACCCACAATTCCCCCCAACGGTCTGGCAGGGGAATGATTGGGTATACTGTAGCGCACCGTGTGGACAAAGGATACTCTATATAAAAGAAACTATTAGGTCATAAAAGGGGACTCTCACTTTCCCCAAAAAGGTGCTCCCCATTAGGCGACACCAACCCTGTGGCGGCGGTACCCTATATTTACACTCGAGAACACCAATAAATACACTTAAAGTCTCAACAGTCATGTAGTATAAGTACATTAGACAGATGATCAGTGAACCCAAAAATCAGAATGTTAAATCCCTCTAAGCAAGTTGTAAAGCTAACATCCTGCATCCCGACTCCAATGCAAATTTCATCGTATATTAGTTGTATCCCTCTTGCAAGACATGAATCAGTTGTAGTCCTTTGATTCTATCTATACTCAACAAATTCATAATGAAATGCTTACAGTGCATGGTTATATTGAAGAAGTGAATTTTATGCTGAGTCACAGAAGTTGGAAAAATGCCATATATTGAAGTGTTATAATAATTATATGAAATCTATAAATATACCAAAGTAAAAGCATTGTAGTATGATTTCATTTTCTTCGTGCTAACTAGCTAAACTGAAGAAGGGTTTCAGTATTACATTAGTTGTCGAAACTAATTCACCACACTGAACATTGACACATCCTTTCAAGGTGATGAACACCAAAAATTAGTAAGTTGTAGTAACATTTTCTAGAAATGAAGACTATCCATCATCACAGATCAAGATGAACAAGGAAGCACTACAATATATTCATTTTTGGAGGTTTTCCCATGTATCTACCTACTAGAAACAATCCTATTTGAGGTATAGTTAGACACTAAATATAGACACCTCACTTATCAGAGATTTTTTTTTTAAACAAAATGATATGTACAAGCATCACAATAATGAATCAAAATGTGGTTTGCCACAAGCATATGACTAGTCTCTTTGGCTAGACTCAACCTCGTTGGTAGACTAAAACGTAATCTAATCACAAGTGGCAATTTAAATAGAATATTGACACTCCTAAGAGAAGATACATGGGATGATGGGAAATATGGGAAGGGGTAGAAAAGGGACTTTTCCTGTTGTCTCCATGGCAAGGAGGGGAGACAATTGGAAACAATCATAAAAGGGAGGGAAAGGCATGGTCCATGGGAGAGGGTAGACAGACATTTAGCGGGTTTTTGTGATGCCTTAGTGTAGGGAGGTTGCAGACCCTTCACAGGTTCTGAAGGTTCATTCTTTTTGGTTTGTGATTCTGTAATTGGTGTATGTCACCATTCTTTTGTAATAGAATTTCTAGTTCCTATCCATCCTTAAATTTTGTAAGTTAATCTAACTAAATAGTTAAAATTAAATCTATAACGGATAACGAAATACTCATTCCTCACAAAGACAGCCTATACCATAAATTTATAAATATGATATCTGACTTGAGTTTAAGGCTACCAAGTTACTATGCGACTTTAAATTGAAAATCACAGCTGCCAAGTTCAATATGAACACAAGCAGAAATAGTGTTTGGTTGCCGCGCATATCAAGAAAATACTGTCAAGAGGGGAAAAAAGAAACAAAATTGCTCTTGCATATAAGTAATTTTAAATTCTGAAATAAGCAAAACTTAAATATTTTAAAACAACAATGCTAAAATTGAAATCACCACAAAAAGTTGTTGGAAAAATTGGCTGCTAAGTTAAACAAAAATAAAATTCACATAAATATTAATAAAATAAACATGACAAATAATTAACATAGAAACAAAGAAAATAAGTAGCAATCAAATAAGCAATTAAATAATATAAAACACGCTTAAAAGAACTTATCGATTTTGGCTGAGGTGTGCAAAAACACTGGGCTTAAAAGTATTTTGCCACCACGAGTAAATTACTCGATGCAGTTGATCTCAAGGCTAATACCCTCCAGGATACAACAACCACTTCTTGCTAGCACTGCACTTGAATTAACAAAGGCACTGGAACAATTCTTGGATGCTCATCGGAAAAATAATTTTTTTATAATTTTAATCCCATAAAAATGGTGGCTTCGTAACCCACAAAGTACTTCACATGAAATAAACTAGAATTGTAGTAACTTTACAATAAAAATACAATTAGAGGTTGTGTAATCTCACGATGCTTGGAAACAAAGGTTGTGGTGTGTGATATAGAAATATTGGTGGCAATCTAACAAAAATAGGGAAACCAGAAAAACAAAGCCCAAGTTTGTACCGTATATCTGTTTTTTTCTCCTGATCTTGTTGTCTTTTATATACATATAAAACAAGACAAAATCAATGTAGGAGTTAAATGAGAATCAAGGCTATGCAATCAATTTTTGCAACGGGTAGAAACTCCCAAATTAAAGACAATAAAAAGTACGCTATATAATAAACTATTCATTGCAACCCAATCAAGAAAATAATTAAATATAATAGATAAATTTAAAATAAATAATTATATGATAAAATAATATTATGACTTCAAAATAAATAAAATGAAAATTATTTCAACAATCCCCCACAATTTGTTTTAAAGTAAAAAAGAAAATGTTCCCAAGAACTTGAGATATCAATGCATAAGTACTAGTGTCTTTTGGACTATGAACTAGTACGTAGAGCCAATGAGCTTTGACCTACTAGAATGTCGGTGAGATTATAACCTCTATAAACCTCATTCCGTTTGTGAATCAGTGAACTCATCACTCACACTGATCTCTCGTCCAAAGTTTTTCAACACGGTGTGGTGCATTTTGGCCTTGCACTGTCA
Organism: Calophaca sinica; assembly: GCA_037113605.1. NCBI lineage: Eukaryota > Viridiplantae > Streptophyta > Magnoliopsida > Fabales > Fabaceae > Calophaca > Calophaca sinica. Next base: position 104,660,283 of record CM073733.1, read on the forward strand.
CCTGGATTTCATGAGTGGCTCTAGAAAGTTTGCCTACGCTTTCATAGAGGCGGCCCCACCTCAACACTCATATAGGTGAATCTATCAAGTGTACACCACAGTCAAGCACACCACTCATTTATCATGAGCTATAGATTCATTAAGAGTATAAACTCAACCTCCAACACACTACAAGAAATTCATGGATTACCTACGGTCAAAATCCATAGGTAAGAAGCAAAAATCCATAGGAAATAGGCTGTTTTCGACGAATTTTTGACGGACACATTTTTGTCGGTTAATCCCCAGTCGGTAACTGTTACCGACAGATTTTTTAAAAAATCCATCGGTAAATTACCGACGGAAAAATCCATCGGTAACGGAAAAATCCGTAGGTAAATTACCAAATTACAGATGGAAAAATCCGTAGGTAATTTCCATTTTTTTTGTTCCTCATTCTGTGGCATTCTGGTTATATTTTTTTATATATAATTATTTAATATTAATTATATTGATAATTATAATTATAATTTTATAATTATTATTAATTTGTTATTAATATATATAATAAAAGATACATAATAATTCGATAAAAATATAAATAAACTCCTCAAATAAATCCGATAAAAACATACATAAAATCCGCAAATAATATTCAATACATACATCATATCTAATCATCATGGTGACCCATCATAACAATCATTGTCCTCGTGACCACCACCATCACTATCTCGTGGCTGTTGACCGTATGGCTGTAAATTTTCCATCATGCCTTGAAAAAAAGCCATATCATCTGGCTCGATGTTCTGTTGGCCTGGCTACGACTGCGACATAGGCGGCTGAGGCATAGGCATAGGCGACTGAGGCCGGTAGTACTGTTGTGTTGATGCCATTGTCTGGGATTGATAGTACTAAGGCTGCGATGGCATGTAGTAGTACTGCTGGGGAGGTGGCGGTGGCCTAGCCTACTGCACTAATGCTGACAACTTTCTCTGCATCTGACTCTGCTGTTCCGCCATCTGATCAACCTTTGACTGCAATTTTGCCTGCACCTTATTAGCCTCAAGTGCCTCACGCTCTGCAATAGCCACCCTCCACACCAGATCATCAGTGTGAGAGTGCCCAATACTGGTGTTAGAAGAAGTGGTAGCATCAAGGTGAGAGGCCCCTTCCTTGTAGCACAAAGAAAGGACCCCAACACCATACACTCGACCCTTGTACTTTCCACCACAACATCCACCCATTTACTTAGCTGAACACGACTCTCCTCCTCTGGGGTAATAGACTGAGTCTGAGACCAATATTGAGTCATCTGGTTCTCAAACTTCTCCTGATATGCATAATAAAAAAATAAATCAAAATTAATTACAAAAACATAAGAATTAAACTAAATAAGTAAATATAAAATTATTACATGAGTCATCCTCGACTGCTCATCAACAAAGTCATTATCAAACTTCTGAATATGGACACGGCGATGCAACTCGTGTAATGCCACTGGTCGCTTTAAGGACCTCTCCTACAATATTAAGGAGACATAATAGTAACATGTAATTAAAATCAATGGTAACAAATTAAGTTTAAATTATATAAAAGTAACTCGTGTGTGTACCATGTGCTATCGTATCTGTGCGGTATTGATAGATCCTCCTGTGTGTAGACTACCACCTTTCTCAGATGCCCTATTTTTCTTTGCCACCTCCGAAGTTTTCTGCCATTTGTCGCCCCTCCAATGCTGACACAACACCTCCCAAATATTAACTCCTATCCATTTGGGACGTTTGCCCTTCTTTCAAGGCGTCCCTAAACATGTCTCATGAGGCGGGCTCCAGCTCTACGATGAAAGTTTCTCTCCACATGTGCCTCGTGTTCTTTATCCCAAGTACATTGCCCTGTATCATATAACAAAAATAAATTGGTTAATAAATAAGCATAATTAAAATTTAAAATAACATATGCATGAAATAATACATATGCATGAAATAATAATTTGCAACTTACTTTGAAAGCATTAAACATCATGGCTTTATCATTCTTGTCACTTTTAATTTCCTTCCATGTGGTCCAGGGTTGTTGATACTTCTCCTTGATAACAGCAGTGATTGCCTTAGAAGCCGGTTTTGAAGGAAGAAACCTTAACAAATAAAAAACATGTTAATCAATGAAAATTAATAAATTCAAATAATTAATAAAAGCAATTAATACTTACGAGTCCCCAACGGGTCTGATAATGACTCGACCGTCACGTAAACACTCCTCCTCAACATAATCATCCTGTAACTCATCAATGTCGACGCTATCCTCTCCATCTGACGGTGAAGTTGAACGAGTGGTATTACCTCCTGAAGTTAGGTCAGTAGTGTGGGGCGTATCGACCATCGTCTCAGGGATAGCAGAACTACTTGTACTAGGGGCAAAGGTACTAGTGCCAGTGGGTTGAATAGGTGGATCACTTTGGGTAGACGCTATAGGCACACAAGTGTCAGTGGTTTGAATAGGTGGATCACTCTGGGTACACGGTATAGGCACATAATTATCATCGCATGTATTGATGTGAGGCCTTGGCTTGCGACGACGATTAGTACTAATAACTTGTTGCTTCCCTTTATCACCAGTGGGTGGTGATGGGTCTTGTCCTCCTGATGACATGTCTATATATGTATCTATATACATAGCACATGCAATACATGTAGTATAATTAAACAAAGTGTATATATAAATAAATACATATATGTGTCTATACTATATCCTTATTCAAGCATCAAGGTATCCTGACTTTCAAACATGGAACTCCTTCTATCAATCAAAAATGTCATTAAATAAGGAACCCCTATTAACCAAACTTATTCAACCAAAATGGGTGGACGACTCTAGTATAAGACTAAAGGAAACACCTGAACTGATTAGTAAGCAAGCAGGTATATAAGCTTTTCATATTTGATGTTCAAGCTTTTCATATTACACTGACTTGGGACTTGCAAAAAGCCTCAAATTAAACTTTCTTTTTTACATCTAAAGAAGTAAAAAAAATCCTCACAACATGTGAAATTGTCAATGAACTAAGTAAAGTTTTTAGGCTTCCAGCCAAACAATAAATTCACACACAGATACAAGAATTGAAAGAAGTAGAACCTGCTCAAACTTTTACTACTAAATAATCATCAACAAGATCATCTTCAATAATACAAGAATTGAAAGCAAAAGAACTAAAGTAATCACCTAAAAATCCTCCAAGAGCCCGCAATTTTAGGAGGTCAACAGGAAAGAATGATTCTCATAAACACCAAAACAATCACCAAAATAAATATCATGAGCAGCTCCAACTTCAACAACCAACGAATTACAAGAGAATCCTCCTCCAAAGTCATCATAAATATGAAAAGAACTTTCTTGACAGCAGATTACATCAAAAGAATTTCCTTTGGACATGGAAAAATACATCAACATGAAGCTATAAATTAATAGTACAAATATAGTAAAGTAAGCAATATCATAGACAATTTAAATACCAAAAGATAGTTTATCAAATCAGATAGAATAAAATAACTTCATCTAAGCATTAACCCACCCAACCCACCTGAACTCTAATGCTCAAAATTGGCTTCATTTCTATTTGTAGAATACACAGGCAGAATAGCACTCTTTAGTAGTAGAACATGATAGACTGCTTGAAACTACTTTGAAAATCAGAGTCTATGATGCTTTGAAAATCAGAGAAAAGGAAGTAACATGATAGACTGCTTGGATCAAAGCAGATTTTCTTTATTGAATAATAGTATAAGATGTAAGATTATCTTGTTATATTACAGTTATCTCTATTAATCTCCTGGGAAAAAAGTATGACCCAGTTAGTAGGCCAAAATTGAAGAAATTGCATCCTAGTCACAACATACAAAAATTATTTCTATTTTGTAATAAGTCATATGGCTCAAACAAGAGTTCTGAAGCATTCAGGCAGTCAATAGAAAATGAAGAAAACAAAGAACTACAAGTCTGGAGGTTTCTACAGTAACAATAATTTACCAAGTCAACGACTATCAGTATTGCGGCCATCAAACATGATATTCATGTTCATGGTCCATCTAGTCAAGAAAACCACATATTATCATCCATTGAGAAGAAATCGATCCAATAAAAAAATATCTTATAAGTAGGAAGCAAATTAGCATTCTCTAATGGTCGTGAAGTGTTGGTTGAATATTTCCATGAAGTAACTAAGTTAAAATTAATTGCAATTATAGGAACTTGAAAGAAGTAGGATACAAAAATCATTCATCCCTGGCATTTTACCATACTATGAAGAAATAAGCAGAATATGTTGAACTATGCGTGAGAATTCATACAAAACAAAATCAATTAGCAATGTCACTGATCCTAACCTTTACCACTGAGAGCTTTTCAAGTCTTGCAACAGAATCTATGACAACTGTTTCTTTCTCATCCTCACTGATCCATATTTCTTTCTTCAAATGTCAAACACTCACCAGCGACCAGCATCAATTAACAATGTCATGTGCAGCGAGCAACAAGCGGCAGACCACCGGTAGCGAGCACAGAGCAGCGACAATGAGGTGATGAGGGCCAGTATGTGCGGTTTGATGGCGGTGCAACGACGAGGTTGATGGAGGTACGACGGTGCGACAATGGTGCGACGAGGGCCAGATCGAAGCTGAGAAAGGCAGATCTGAGAGATGAGGAACGAAGAAGATGAGAGGATGAGAGGAAAATACTGGGAAATAAGCTGAGAAAGGCAGATCGAAGGATGTGGGTGAAGGAAAAGTAGTGGGACTGTGGGAGGGAGGGATGAGAGGAACAAAGCGGATGAGAGGAAACGGATGAGAAGAACGAAGCCGATGAAAGGAACGAAGCGGATGAGAGGAACGAAGCTGAGAAGTTTCAATTTGATTCTGGAGTCTTCTCTTTGGTTAACGGAAAGTTGTTGGAGTGAAATAAAATAATGGGTATGGTAAGGGTGGGGGGTATGGTAGATTCAAGGGTGGAAAATGTTTCTTCTGATCTAAGGGTTATTTATGTAGATATTATGAATAAAAACATATTTATTTAGTCAAATGCAAATATTTATATAATAATATAACAATCCTATTTATAAAAATTAAGATGTTGCCCATACAAACTCATATTTTTAAATGTTGTCAAATATTCAGTACACAAATTATCATTCATCCCATTCTTCTTCGAAATCATTTTCGGATTCAATCCCATTATCCCTGACTTCTTCATCGAAATCATCTTCTCCATCCACTTCTTCACCAGTGTTTGGCAAGTCATCACATAGGCGGCTAAAACGTTCAATTTCAATGACTTCATTTATATTGGACATTTCTTCCACTTGATAAGGAACTTCATCCTCTGGATCATCTGCTTCAAGACGACTCCTTGGTTTCGTCTTAATTGCAACACACCAACCTCGTTTATCCGTTCGTGTTGATGGATATGGGACATAATACACCTGTCTCACATTTTGTGCCATCACGAACGGATCAAACATTGGATATCTTCTGTTCATTTGAATGTCAACTGTATTAGATTTTGGATTAAATTTGGTGCTTCTATCAGATGGATCAAACCAGTTACAATAAAATAGCACCACTTTTTTATGATAGTCTAGAGGAGTGTAAACTAGTTCGTATATGTGTTGAATCACGCCGTAGAAGTCATTTTTGCCTTCACTTGTGTTACCTTTTATGTAAACTCCACTATTTATTGTTTCTTTGCCCTCCGTCCACGACTGAGTCTGAAACTTGTACCCGTTTACAAAGAATGTGTGCCATTCATTGACACATATACGAAGACCATCAGATAAGTTCTGCAAATGTTGTTTGAGGATATCGATACGCCTATGCATGCAAATGAACTAGTTATAATTGAGTTACAGATAATAATATTAGTACTTCAAATATTCTGAAGATTTATATACCTGTTGCCTAAACCATTGTAGAAAATTTGCATGTATATGAGCAGAAGCTTCTTGTTCACCTATTTGCTCGGATGATAAGAATGCCCTGATGAAATTGGATTAATGGTAAACAACGTACGGTGTTTGGATAAGAAAATATGTATAATTATTTTGATATTGTACATACTCTAGATAGGGTTTGACTTCCGTGCAATTAATCAGTACATGAACATGTGCTGACTTGAACTCTTCATCTGTTAACTAGTGAATCGATTCTCTCCCAGCACGACGACCGGGTAGACAAAAGACTAATAAGGCTAATGGATGTCTTTCACATTCAGCAACTACTTCATTCCTTTTATTTCGCGGTGACAACATTGTGTTGTTGAAATAATATGAACAAAAATGTGTTATTTCACGATGTAAATAGGACGAACAGATTGATCCTTCAACCTTAGCCTTATTTTTCATTGAACGTTTTGAATCACCCATGAACCTAAATAAAAAATTAGTATTTTTACTCCAAAAGGATAGTTATATTAAAAGTTTAGATAAAAATGTTATATACCTTTCAAATAGATACATCCACCTATATTGAACAGGTCCACCAAGTCTAGCTTCATATGCAAGATGCACTGGGAGATGTTCCATAGAATCAAAGAAACCAGGGGGAAATATCATCTCCAACTTACATAGAATCAATGGAATGTTTTGCTCCATTTGAACAAGGTCATCTGATCTCAATGTTGTGGAACACAAATTCTTAAAAAATTGACTCACTTCAATTAGAGGGTTTCAAGACGTGTGCTGGCAACTTACTAAAGGCAATAGGAAGTAAACATTCCATGAATATATGACAGTCATGATTCTTCATCCCTTGCATCTTTCTGTTATCAACATCAGCACATCTTGCTAAATTGGAACAATAACCGTCCGGCATCTTGAGTTCAGTAATCCACTGATAAACTGATTTAGCTTCTTCTGTGGACAAAGTGTAATTGGCTTTGGGTTTAAAGGTCTTCCCATTAGCTTGATCCACCAACAACAATACTTTTCATCTGCAGTAAATAGCCAAGTCCCTCCTAACTTTTTCGTTGTCCTTGGTTTTGCCCTTCGCATTCATCACAGTCTTAAATATGTTGTCAAAAAAATTCTTCTCAATGTGCATAATATCGAGATTGTGTTTCAAAAAATTATCTTTCCAATACTCGAGATCCCAAAAAATACTTTTTTTTGTCCAATTGTGCCACTCTCCATAAGCCTTCGGTCGTTCAGTAACACCATTTATAACTTTTACTTTTGGCAGATCCTTAACTCTTCTCCATACCTCTTCCGATGTCAACCTGCGTGGTGGGTCTTCATTTTCAACTACCCCCTTGACAAAGGCATTCTTATTCGTCCTAAATGGATGATCGCTTGGTAAGAACCTACGGTGCGAGTCAAACCAAGAAGCCTTCCCCCCGTGGTGCAAGGTAAATGCCTTCGTGTCCTCCATGCATATCGGACATGCTAATTTACCATGAGTCCCCCACCCAGATAACATGCCATAAGCAAGAAAGTCATTAATGGTCCACATCAGGGCTGCTCTCATTATAAAGTTTTTCTTTCAAGCAATGTCATACGTCATAACACCAGTCCACAACCTCTTCAAATCATCAATCAAAGGTTGCAAATATATATCAATACCAGCTATCGGTGAATCTGGGCATGGAATTACATAAGCTAAGAACATGTAGGGTTTAGACATGCATATATCAGGAGAAAGATTGTACGGGGTGACAATAACTGGCCAGCAAGAATATGCTTTAGTCGTTGCCTGAATATACGGTGTAAATCCGTCAGAGCATAACCCAAGTCAGACATTGCGTGGATTTATGGCAAAATCAGGATGTACCCGATCAAAGTGCTTCCATGCCTCACCATTAGACGGATGACGCAGCTCACCTGAAGTTCTTCTATTGTCATAGGGCCACGTCATTTTACCTGCAGTCTGCATCAATGCAAACATTCTTTGCAGCCTTGATATGATAGGCAAATAAAACATTGCCTTTCTTGGAACTGGCTTACTCCTACTTGTCCCAGTTTTGCATAGACGATAACTTGGCTCTTGACAAAATTTACATTCAGTCAACGCACCGTCATTTGTGCCAAATTCATTGTCGTAGTACAACATGCAACCTCTCACACAACAATCGATCCTCTTAACACCTAATCCCAGCTTCGACACCAAACTTTTAGCATCATAATAACTTTGTGGCAAACCAGTTTTAACAGGTGTTGCGTCTAGCATCATTTTGGTCATATAATCCATGCACTGCTCGGCAATGTTAAAGGTTGACTTGAGGCCTAAAAGCCTTACACACATTGATAATTTAGAGTCTTCAGACCCCTCATACAATGGCTTATTTGTCTCTGTCAAAAGATTATAAAAGCGTTGTGTTTCCTCATTCGGAAGCTCCTCCGTTTCATCATGTTGTTGCTCCTCGAACGATACATTCACCCCGAGAGCATCAGAAATCATCCCCTGCATCACATCAAACTGCTCATAATATTGATATCTCATATTCGGTGGACCACTACTTGAAGCATCTGTGCAATTATCTTCAACATGACTTCAGGCTTGAACCCATAATGATACAAGTCAAGCATGACTTCATCTTCTGTCTTAACCGCTTGAAACTTGCATATCTCGCACGGATATCTAATCCCCCCTTCAATGCGAACACTACGTTGACGTTTTGCAACACGAATAAACTGATCAACTCCTTTTAAAAAAGCTCGTTTCAGACCCCTTCTTCCAGCATGAGTCCTATCATACATCCAACTACGATCCATTTTCTGCATATTACAAGACACATATTGAAAATTGTATACACGATAATTTCAACAACATATTGGCCTTACAACAGCTCCCTTACCACAACATCATTTTTTTTGGGTGAGAAAACATAACAACGCTTAAAAATAAATACAAAACTATTCTAATACACAATTTTCCTATTCCTAACAAAAAATTTATTTTAAAAAAATATATATAATACAAAAGCACATACAAAAGTATAATATTCATAAAAATAATATTCTACATATATCATAAATATTATCCTAACATGTATTTTCTCTCAACCAAATTAACTTATAAAATTATACTAAACGTATTATTAATAAATTAAAAAATAATTACAAAATAAAAAAATATTTATTACTAACCTGGTGTCGAGTAGAGTCTATCGACGGCACTCACATGACAACTCCGACGAAGAATTTCCAAAAAAAAAAATGTTTTTTGTGTTAGTGAATAACACACAGAGAAATGAGAGAGACAAGATGGTGAGGGAGGGACACTTACTCTGATGGTGAACTAGTATAAGGAGGAGAAAATGCAATGGATTGATACGCTACAAGGGAAGAGGGAGGAGAAAGTTGCTGAAGAGAAGAGATGGGAATGAGGGTGGAAGAGGGGGGAGCAGAGAGTAGAGAGTAGCAGAGGGAAAGTGAAGAAGTGAATGGGAGAAAATGAAAATCGTGCAGATATAGTATATTACCTACGGATTTTTTCGTCAATAAATTACCTACGAAATATTCCGTAGCAAATTTACCGACGGAAAAAATCGTAGGTAAAATACCTACGGAAAAATCCGTAGGTAAGTACCCAGGATTATAGGTTACCGACGGAAATATCCGTCGGTATTAAAGTAAATTTTTTACCTACAGATATTTCTGTAGGTAATTTTGAAATTCAAACTCGAAATTTCTGCCTAATTTTTCCGAAGGGTTCGTCGGTAACGTCTTCCGACGGACAATTCTGTCGGTAGTTATTTTCTACGGTTTATTCCGTCGGTAATTACCTACGAATCATAATCCATCGGTAAAATTTCGCAGGTAATACACCTTATTCTTGTAGTGACACTGTAGTACTACACTATCCTACACCATAGGGATGAACTATCATAAATAATGGATAGTGGCTCATCAAATTGACAAGTGACTTGTTTTTACCCATATGAGCATAGACATGTGAATTTTCACAAGCTATGTTGGGTTACCATCACTTTCAATTTTGTAGTAGGCATAACAAAAGTCTCATCCCCCTCGATGTATTAGTCACTAGCTTTTTGCTTAGCGCTTTTATCAAAAGATCCTACAGATTCACTTCTAACCTCACATAGATTAGGGATATATTCACATCATTATCAACAGCTATTTCACAAATTATGATGTATATGCACATATATCTCCATTTTTCATTAAAAAATATTTTGTTTCTTGTTGCCACGTGGCAATCACAACGTAATAATAAGGAAGACACAATATTCTTCCATCAAAGAACATTGGCTAAGATATTTCTTGGTCAACCAATCTCATGTCTCTCCATACTAGATTGAGCTATACAGGTTTGTTTGGATAATTTCCAAACGACAATACACCTACAAAGAGAAAAACTAAATCCACTTGTAGATTTATTATACAGATCTGCTTGAACATTTTCCAAGCGACAACACTTCACATAGGGTAAAAATAAATCTACTTATAGATTTATTCTCATATAAACTAAATTCAGTTAACATCATTGTATCATTTTAATACAATGAAAAATACACTAAATACAATACCATAAATTATGGTATCTCCCAAAGTATATCATCAGTTTAGCAAGTGCGACAAAATATATCTATTTTTTTTTTCAATGCTCATAATAAAATAAAACATCTCAAAAAAGTTTCTCAAACCAAAGTATTGAAATAAACACAATTCAAAATGAATTACAATATGAATATCATATGTCCCCACAATAAAAAATCTCTTTAAATAAATTTCACAAGAATTGAAGCGGACATGCACCAACAATTTTTTTTTCAACACAAATAACATATTACAAAAATAGATTAATGCCCTTAACCTACAAAACCCCCACATTTTGAGAGTATAACTTTGGCAAGAGTCAAAACAATGTTGGCAGCAACTTTGCTCAAGGTAGGCACATATTATAACACATATATATAACACACATGGATAATATATTTTTTTTCAGCAACCAATTCAATAACAATAAATCAAGAATGATTTAACAACAACAATAAAAATATATCTATGATAAGGAAATACTCTTAAGATTGTTGGAAAAATTGGCTGCTAAGTTAAACAAAAATAAAATTCACATAAATATTAATAAAATAAACTTGACAAATAATTAACACAGAAATAAAGAAAAATAAGTAGCAATCAAATAAGCAATTAAATAATATAAAACACATGTAAAAGAACTTATCGATTTTGGCTGAGGTATGCAAAAGCACAGGGCTTAAGAATATTTCGACACCACGAGTAAATTACTCGATACAGTTAGTCTTAAGACTAATACTCTCCGGGATACAACGGACACTTCTTACTAGCAGTGCACTTGAATTAGCAAGAGCACTGGAACAACTCTTGGATGCTCATGGGAAAAACAATTTCTTTATAATTTTATTCCCATAAAAATGGTGGCTTCGTGACCCAAAAAGTACTCCCATGAAATAAACTAGAATTGTAGTAACTTTACAATAAAAATACAATTAGAGGTTGTGTGATCTCACGATGCTTAGAAACAAAGGTTGTGGTGTGTGATATAGAAATATTGGTGGCAGGCTAACAAAAATAGGGAAATGAGAAAAATAAAGCCCAAGTTTGTACCGTATATCCGTTTTTTTCTCCTGATCTTGTTTTTTTTTATATTCATATAAAACAAGACAAAATCAATATAGGAGTTAAATGAGAATCAAGGTTGTGCAATCAATTTTTGCAACGGGTAGAAACTCCCAAATTAAAGACAATAAAAAGTACGTTATATAATAAAATATTCATTGCAACCCAATCAAGGAAATAATTAAATATAATAGATAACTTTAAAATAAATAATTACATGATAAAATAATATTATGACTTTAAAATAAATAAAATGAAAATTATTTCAACAAAAGTAACACTAGAGATGTTGTCCATTACAAACCTTCCTCCGACATATAACTTGAACACACAATACAATGTTAACAATTCTCATTTCTCAGCCTTAACTTCGGTTAACAAGTGACCAAGACCAGTTGTTAGAGCAGATGTTGAGGTCAAAGATGCCTTCAATATGTTTAGACGCTGCAAAACAACAATATAAAATAAGCAAATGATACATAAACTCCTAGTAAATCATTCTTGCTTAAAACTTAAAAACATAAGCATGGCAAAGTGAAAGTGATGAATGATATATAGGTTTTAGACTTTTAGTTCTTCCTTACCTCCTTGAGGCCAATGGTGACGACCTTTTCCTTTAGGTCATTGAGAGGAGTTTTCAAAAGATTAAGTAAATGTAATGTTGAAATCGGAGACAACGGTGTAACAACCAAATCATCTGTAGCCATATACATTGCTGGCCCCTTTACAAAACCCGCAGGACTTGCTGTGGTTGAGCAGGGATCATGTAAATCCATTCTTCCTAAATTTATCTCACCACGTCTATATTCACCAGCTTTGAAATATTGAACATGAATATTTCTTTTATCATTGCAAGTGTTTGGTTCATAATAACAATAATATTGCCAATCACTTAGCACAAGAATTGGTAATATCTGCTTGGTTAATTTGATCTCGCAAACGCTATATCAAGGTTTAAAATGTTTTCAGTCTTCATAATTATCTCAAATTTTGTTTTTAGTTTTTGTACCCACTTTTTAGTCCATACAAAATACAAAACTACATGCTTGTATTATCTTTCCAGAGACTAAAAACATGCAGTTTTGTAATTTATAGAACTGAAAAATGGATTTAGGGACTAAAAACAAAAAATGTAAATTTTATAGGGACTAAAAACATATTTAACCCAAATATGAAATGAGAAAATAAATTTTTCAATAAATTTAAAATATTTATAGTATCTATTACAATATAATTATTTTATCTATTAAAATAAAATAAAATGTGTAAAAAAAGTTATTTATTTATAATGAATATCTGTAAAAGCTTATATATTTTCACTAATACAAAAACACTCGGTCAAATGCATAATTTATTTAATATAGTTCTTTTTATCTTTTTTATAATTTACTTAACGTAGTTCTTTTTATAATTTTAATTTGTTTTCATTCAAAACTTTTAGATTAAATGAAGAAATTAATGTTTGCGTTCCCGTTTTAGATAGACGAGAGTATTATTGTATTTTTGTTTAATTTGAGGTTCCTTTGGTAGCTTTCTTCCCCATTTGAGGGGAAAGGAATTTCAAGTGGACCTCACCAAAAATTCTTCTTTCCTTTCTTTTTTACGTTGTACCAAATGATTAAAATGTTATCGATTTTCGTGTTTTGTTTCCTCTCCTAACTTTTTCCCTTCCTTTCCTTCATTCCCCACTTTTTTTCCCCAACTTTCTTACTTGCCAAACATGTCAAGAAGGGAGTAATGACTTGAAGCAATGATAAAAGGAGGAAAGGCACAAAGGAAACGATTGGAAGCAATGATTAAACATGGGGCCTTAGGGTAGGGAGGTTGCAGATTCTTTCTGTAATAGAATTTCTAGATGCCATCACTCCTTAAGTTTTGGCAACTTAATCTAACCAGAACGGATAACGGAATACTCATTCCTCACAAAGAGAGTCCTACTCCCAACTTACAAGTTACAACAACCTATACCATAAATTTATAAATATGATATCTAACTTGAGTTTCAGGCTACCAAGTTACTGTGCGACATATTAAATTGAAAATCATAGTTACCAAGTTCAATATGAACACAAGCAGAAATAGTGTTTGGTATAGCGCGAATATCAAGAAAATATTGTCAAGATAGGAAAAAAGAAACAAAACTACTCTTGTATGTATGTAATTTTAAATTCTGAAATAAGCAAAACTGAAAGATCTTAAAACAACAATGCTAGAATTGAAATCACCACAAAATAGCAACGCTAGAGATGTTGTCCATTACAAACCTTCCTCCAACATCTATAACTTAAACACACAATACAAAGTTAACATTTCTCATTTCTCAGCCTTAACTTCGGTTAACAAGTGACCAAGACCAGTTGTTAGAGCACATGTTGAGGTCAAAGATGCCTTCAATATGTTCAGACACTGCAAAAAAAACAATATAAAATAAGCAAATGACATATAAACTCCTAGTAAAACATTCTAGCTTAAAACTTAAAAACACAAGCATGGCAAAGTGAAAGTGATGAATGATGTATAGGTTTTAGACTTTTAGTTCTTCCTTACCTCCTTGAGGCCAATGGTGACAACCTTTTCCTTTAGGTCATTGAGAGGAGTTTTCAAACAATTAAGTAAATGTAATGTCGAAATCGGAGACAACGGTGTAACAACCAAATCATCTGTAGCCACATACATTGCTGGTCCCTTGACAAAACCCGCAGGACTTGCTTTAGTTGAGCAGGGATCATGTAAATCCATTCTTCTTAAATTTATCTCACCACTCCTATATTCACCAGCTTTGAAATATTGAACATGAGTATTTCTTTTATCATTGCAAGTGTTTGGTTCATAATAACAATAATATTGGCAATCACTTGGCACAAGAATTGGTAACATCTGCTTGGTTAATTTGAACAGCGGGGCCACGTGAGGATCTACAAGCCTGTTTTTTGCTTCGTTTAACATCAAATATTTGTCTCCATTTAAATCTGCTATGCTCTTGTACAATCCATCAATGCTGCCCAAGCAAGAATTTCCCCCTAACTTACACACAACTCCTCCCAATGGAAAGGCGAGAAAACTTAAAATTAAGTCTGCAAAATCTTGTTCACCTTGAGCATACAATACCTTGCCATCTGATTTTCTTATAACTAGCTTCACCTTGATTTGGATATCACTATTGTTTTCAACATCACAAGAGAAAAACCTTGACCTCTCAAGGGAGGGTTTGTTTCCCAAAAACAAATCTGTCAGAGGTGACTTGGAAAGCAAAGCACACTTTAGAAGATCAAGTACCTGTACAGTGTTGGTGTTGGGACTTTTAGTCCCACATCGGGTAAAATAGTAAAGAGGAGTGAACCTCTTTGTTATAAAAGGAGGCTTGGGCCTTGGTTTTATGTACACCATTCAAAAGCTTGTCTAGCAACTTTTGTCTCTAGATAAATTCCTCTCTTTGTTTTAGAATTTAATAGAATTCTTAGTATGCTCTGTGGTTGCAGTTTGAAATTTGAACCTCCACATCGAGAAAAGAATTTATTAGGAATATTTCTTGTAAAAAGAGAGGTGTGAGAAGTAAGTTTTGCTAGTGGGGAAGCTTTGTGGGTGTGCGAGTGCAGAGAGAAAATTGTGTAGTTGTAATAATTTTCTACATAGTGGATTTTTCTCCTGGTGCTAGTGGTTTTTCTCTGGTTTGGGAGTTTTCCACGTTAAATTCTTGTGTTGTTATTATTTCTCTATTTTGTTTTTCAATTTTCCACAAGTGCGGTTTAGGGAAGAGAATTTGAAGAGTCAAATTCCCAACAAGTGGTATCAAAGCACGTGTTACGCCAAAGAGGATGTCGGAAGCGAGTTTCAAATGCAAATGATTTGATGTAGAGAAATTTGACGGAAAGATCAACTTTGGCTTGTGGCAAATACAAGTCAAGGATGTGTTGATTGATCTGGTTTACACAAGGCTTTGAAGGACAGGGTTACTCCTGAAAGTAAGCGGTGATCTTTGGTAAAACTACTGCACAAAGGCGATGATGATTGGGAGGATCTGGATTTGAGAAGCGGCAAGTGCAATTAAATGCGTGCACGACCAAAAATGTTCTTGCAAACGTGAAAGGAGCATCCACGGCAAAGGGACTCTGGGAAAAACTCGAGGAGTTGTATCAGACAAAGGGCGTCTCAAATCGGTTGTATCTGAAAGAGAAGTTTCATACGTTGCAAATGGATGAAGGTACTACTATTTCAGATCATTTAAGTATTCTCAATGGCATTGTTTCTGAGCTTGAATCTATTGGAGTTAAAATTGATGATGAGGATCAGGCCTTAAGGCTGATCGTGTCTCTTCCACGGTCCTATGAGCACATGAAGCCGCTATTAATTCATGGGCATGGTAAGGAGAAAATAATTTTCTCGGAGGTTACTAGTAAGCTTCTTTCTGAAGAGAGGAGACTTGGTGGGAGTAACAATCCACATGAAAGTTCTGCATTGGTAGCTCATGACTGGAAGAAGAAGAACTCCATAAAGAATGTCTGTTGGGGATGTGGGCAGTCTGGCCATATCAAGAAGAATTGTAAAGGTAGAGCAGGTTCGGCAAAAAGCTCTGTGTCAGCAAGTGGAGATGCTGATAATGAGGCTAACATTATCTCCGATCTTGATGTCCTTTGAAAGAAGGACATGTATATCCTTATGGCATGGGTCCCAAAGTTGCCATGATAAAGGATATTAAATGTTAGCGGGACCACATTTTGCACACGGGCATTGGTTGACATTGATGCAGGGTGTGTGGTGAAATTTATGTCGATGGCTGATTAACTTCCATGAGAGTCAAATATGGGAGTTGCACCATAGTTTTTTCAGCAAGGTTATATTTCGACATGTGCCGAGTTTAAATGCTTGGGATGGCTAGTTCTGAGTGATTATGCTTGTATGGTGGAGCATGTGATAGCGAAAGCTATGAGAATCTTCATCAAGGTGGAGCGTTGTGGGACCACAAAGTCACAAGGTGGAGATTGTTGGTGTTGGGACTTTTAGTCCCACATCGGGTAAAATAGTAAAGAGGAGTGAACCTCTTTGTTATAAAAGGAGGCTTGGGCCTTGGTTTTATGTACACCATTCAAAAGCTTGTCTAGCAACTTTTGTCTCTAGATAAATTCCTCTCTTTGTTTTAGAATTTAATAGAATTCTTAGTATGCTCTGTGGTTGCATTTAAATTTGAACCTCCACATCAGAAAAAAGAATTTATTAGGAATATTTCTTGTAAAAAGAGAGGTGTGAGAAGTAAGTTTTGCTAGTGGGGAAGCTTTGTGGGTGTCTTGAGGGTGCAGAGAGAAAATTGTGTAGTTGTAATAATTTTCTACATAGTGGATTTTTCTCTGGTCTTTGGTGGTTTTCTCCTGGTTTGGGAGTTTTCCACGTTAAATTCTTGTGTTGTTATTATTTCTCTATTTTGTTTTTCAATTTTCCACAAGTGCAGTTTCTGGGGAAGAGAATTTGAAGAGTCAAATTCCCAACATACAGAACGTTAATCAATCAAAAATGAATTGAATATGAAAAAAAGTTTAAAAGTGGGGAAAGGGAACTGCAAATAGAAAACCTTTTCCTTGGTGATATTGACAGTCATTTCCTTTACTGAACTTGCGTTTTTTATTCCTAAATTTTGTAGCAGACCAAAGCTTGTATAATCCACCGAGTTTGGCATGACAATCAGATCGTCGGTAATGACAAAAGTCGCAGCACAAATAACAAATCCTTTGCAGAAATGTTTCAGGAAAACGGGACCGGTCAAAGGATTCCCACACGCACAATTTTTGTAAATTGTGGTGGAAGTCCTCAAAACAGGAGAGAAGGAGGAGGAGGAGGAGGGTGAGGAGGAGAAGAGTGAGGAGCTCCCGCAGCAGACATCAAACTTTGGACATGCAAAGTACTTTGTGGGCTCGGTGTCATCAATGTTAAGTTTAAGATTATTGCAATAATCTTCGGATGAGTTCCTTGGTTGCAATAGCATTTCTTTGCATGTCTCTGTCCACATACACTCTTTGTCGAGGTCTGCCACGCTTTGATAGAGTGAGTTCAGACAACCAACTGTGACCGGCTCCATGTGTGACTCCTTCTGCAAAAGTCTCGCAATGGTTCCTAATGGCAATGTTAAGAAGCTAAATAAAGCATCCACAAAGTCCTTCCCTGCTTCAGCAAATAAGACTTTGTTACTCTCTTCGTTCACCACAAGTTTCAACGGCACATACTCCTGATCTGTTTGAGTAGCAGCAGCCATGGCAGCAACTATGTTACCAGAGGAAGGCAGAGGACAAGCAAGAGAGATGGAGAGAATTTAAGACAAACTCAATTATGGATTTGATGATTCATTCGGATACAGGGGCATGCCTTTTATAGGCTTTTGCAATCAATAAAATATTGCTATTCTTAATTGTTAAGAAAATTCAGAGACGGTGGTACAGTTAAAATTAATGGGCTGTCACTTTAAACTTTAATAGCCAATACTATTGTTTTCTTTATATTGAAGAGTACGTTGTGTGCATGCTTTTCCTTTTCCAGGCGGTGCTTCTTTTTTTTCTTAGCTTGATTTAATAACGGGTTTTAATTTTTGAACACTCCAGCAAAATTAACCCCTATCTAACACTTCTCATTCTTTTTATATCTTTCTTCTTATCACATCACTTATTTATCACATCTATCACTCTTCTCTCTTATATTTCTATCTCTCCCAAGGTGTATAATAACATTTGGGTGTTCATGAAATATTTTTCTTTAATAATTCTAGTAAACTTTTTTTTTTCTAAGCAACTTGGCATGCAAATACATCACTGTAGAGCCCAGGAATTCTAATTATGTTGACACCCAAGGGCCTACCAATCATCGGCAGAATGCCAAACTTTTATTAAAAAATAGAAAAAGCAAAACAAAACAAAAAAACATGAGGGACCAACACTTAATCTATGGAAGAATCATCTAAACCTATAAAAAGGAAGACTCTACCTATTGCGGAAGAAGTCTTCATTAAGAAAAGGGGGGATTGTGTCCCACCACAAAAAACCTTCAATATAAAGGCCATGGAAAGCCAATTTATCTGCTAAAGAATTACCCTCCCTATAAATTCCTCTCTTTGTTTTTAGAATTTAATAGAATTCTTAGTATGCTCTGTGGTTGCAGCTTGGGCTGAACCTCCACATCAGAAAAAGAATTTATTAGGAATATTTCTTGTAAAAGGAGAGGTGTGAGGAATAAGTTTTGCTGGTGGGGAAGCTTTGTGGGTGTCTGAAGTGCGAGAGAGAGAAAATTGTGTAGTTGTAATAATTTTCTACATAGTGGATTTTTCTCTGGTGCTGGTGGTTTTTCTCCTGGATTGGGAGTTTTCCACGTTAAATTCTTGTGTTGTTATTATTTCTCTATTCTGTTTTTTCAATTTTCCGCAAGTGCAGTTTCTGGGGAAGAGAATTTGAAGAGTCAAATTCCCAACACACTCTTAGCACTCCTTTCGAGGAGGGGGCTTGGTCATAGATCAGTAAGGAAAATTAATGTTGTTGCTTCTCTAAAGCTTTGTTGGAGTTGTCTTTCTTCAGATTCTGAATGGTCTCAATTTCTTAAGGCTAGATTCGTGAAGAATGGGGTCCCAGTTAATCACTACTTAAAGTCCTCCATCTGGCCAACTCCGAAGAGCAACTTTGATGCTGTCTTGGCTAATATTACTTGGAATTTGGGAGATAGTAAGAGCATCAATTTTTGGTTGGACTCTTGGCTATCAGAACCTATAGCCAACATGCTTCATATTCCTCTTGCGTTATATCATCTGTTTGAGTCCAAAGTCAGTGATTTTTTGGTGAATTCGGATTGGTTGATCCCTCCTATTTTAGCTCAGCAATGTCCAGCTATTGTTTCTGCTATAAATCAGATCTCTATTCCTACGATGTCGATGAGGGATTGTTTAATGTGGACCACCTCAGATAGTGGGGATCTTTCCTTCAAGGATGCTTACATTTTCTTAAATCCAAAATCTCAGCCTTCGGTGTAGGCTTCTTTGGAAGCCGTGTATCCCCCCTTCAAAATCTTTCTTAACTTGGAGATTGATTTATAATAGGCTTCCTACAGATAACAACCTTATTGCTCGAGGTTGTATTGTTGTGTCTATGTGCGGCCTTTGTCACAATAATTCTAACAAACTAGCAAACAAGAAGGGGGGAAAAAATTTTGCACCACGAGAAGTTTGGGGGTTTTATATTCAAAACTGGAAACAAAGTGTTTGTATTGACTTCAACTTTGTTAGATGTTTTGAGCAATCAGATTCACGTATAAGGATGTATTGTCACTGGTATTTTTTACTCTCCCTCCGACCCTTAATATAGGCCCCTTTGACTATTTCACGCTTTTTAAAAAAGTGAATTTTATTAGTTATTAGTATTAAATTTATATAAAATGTGTATTATTTTTTTCAAGTTATCATTTTTATCTTCCTAGACTATTAAGAAAGAGAGAATTAATGCACTTTGATATATGGAGTAATTTTGTAAAAAAAATAATTAATGCACATTGGTCTTTAAAAAAAGTCTTATATTATGAGACAAGAAAATTTAACAAAAGAGTCCTATATTAAGAGATAGAGGGAATATATATTTGAAATCATTTATGACAACGAAGTGCAGCTCAGTTGGTAAAACGTTTCACCTATACCTAAAGGGACATGAGTTCGAGTCATATAAGAGGGAAGTGGGAAACCACTAGTATTGATCCCCTTTAAAAAGGAAAAAAAATATAAAATCATTTATTTATTGGCTTTTTTTTTTTGATAACAATTTATTTATTGGCTATTGAACGTCAATTCTCGAAATAGTTATATTTGAATTATTGGAAAAAGGATAGGAGTAGATATTACATTATGCATGTATTGGTGGCGTTAATTAGCACATTTTTCACAGCAATATCATAAATAGGTAATAAGTACAATCTTTGCATGTACGAGTAAGGTGACTGATGAATTCATGAGGATAACTCACCTCGTAAGGCGTTTACTTAATACTCCTTCCTTCCAATATATATTATGAGATATGATCTATTAACACCACGTATAAATTTAAAGACTTACACCAAATCTCAACCATTAAATTTAATAGACCTTGTGGTTCAAAATATACTAACTAAAACATTTAAAAAAATTTAAAATGTCACGTGAGAATTCTTTCCGTGTTTTCTTCTTCCCCAGATAACCCTTCAACACCGAGCCCAACACAATAACCACACTGCCGTCGATAAGAAAGAATCGATAAGTTCCAAAACATTGAAGAAACAGTACATATTTGGCATAGTGAACAATTTTTTTTTTTTTACACAAAAACATCAATAATTATTTTTTATTGTTTCTAGATTAGATCGATATATCTTCAGTGGTACAACAACCCTTAATTTCAACTCAAATTGTATAGGCTAAATAACACTTTTGGTCCCTTAATTTTATTTTAGTTTTTGTTTTGGTCTCTTAAGTTACGAAATTTACGTCAAATTCGTCCTTTCTGTCTATAATTTTTTTAAAGAATAAAGTCAAAATCATGCTCTTATCAGAGTTCTTATTAATGAAGTAACATGATAAAAAATAATGGAGCAAAAAAAAATAGTTTCAATGATCTATACACACAAAATAAAGGGATTACAGACAGAAGGGATGAAAGTGTCGTATTTTTGTAACTTAAGGGACGAAAATGAAAAATAAAATAGTTAAGGGACTAAAATAAAAACTAAAATAAAGTTAAGGGACTAAAAGTACTATTTATCCAATTGTATAAGGGCTTGGATCCTTTATTTGGGACTTTTCCCCCCTTTGCATAGGTATTAGGTTATGAGCCGTGAATGGGTAATAAAAGTGAAACAAAAGCACCTAAGTCACACAGGTGTCTTAGCCTAAATCGTGCAATTGGAATTTAGATCCATCAAATTGAGGTTGCAACAGATGAAGTTGCAGAGATCATAGTTTGGAACATTATGATATTTTCCACGAAAATTTAAAGCACTCAAAATCAGAGGGAAATGAGAAGTATTGCTTCGTCCTAAAATTGCCGCTTCGGTTAGTTGTTGGTGTTTTATATTTTCTCCCGCGCTATGATCTCCGTCGAGCTGTTAGGCTTCTCCTTCATCTCGAAAAATGAAAATTTTCAGAAACACAAAACGAGGGAATACGGCAGATTTTTCAGTGATGAAGAACACACTGACCCAGAAAATTGAAGTAGTTTTTTTTGATGAAACGAGAGATTTTTCGCTCTGCCAAGAGTAGTTTCGGTGATTTGTTTGGTCACCTGTGAAAGAGAAGAAAAGACACGTGGTTGTGTTTTGAATTTTTTAAGTTTAACGAATGCAACATTACTAGCCATTGGATTCCCTAGATTTAATGGTTCAGATTTGATGTAAGTCTAGAGACTTACACATGGTATCAATAGATCCTGACTCCAATATTATAAGAAATAAATGGGCCATTTTTTCCTCCAAATTATAAGAAAAAAACATTAATTTTTTAATACATTAATTGCTAATTTTTATTTTTACCTCTTATTTAATGCGAGACTTATATTAACGAGATGTACCTAAATCCTATATATTAATTATATAATATTTCATAAAAGGGATATTTTTGAAAGAAAACTCAACTTTTAGAAGATTAATTAGTAAAAACAAGTTTCAATACAATTCTTTGGTCTGTGTGAATTATGGTTTTATTTCTTATAATATGGACCGGAGGTAATACTACCACCTTTAGTCTCTATTATAAGAAAATTTTTGGTGTATTTTCTGGTCCTAATTATAAGAAAAAGTAAATCATTTCAAGATGCATTAATTGTTAATTCGTTTTATACCCTTATTTAATGTCAAATTTATCTTTACCAGAAACTCATATTTTTTCTATATACTCCATTAAATGTCAAGGGTATATTTTGAATAACATTTCAATTTTATAACATTAAATAAGCTTCCTTAATTTGTGTGATTTTTTGTTTTTTCCTTTTATATTAGGGACCAGAGGTAGTATTACCTCCGTTTTTATTAGATATCATTTAAGGTTATTTTACACAAATCAAGAAAACCAATAAATTTTGTTGTTCTCGATGAAATTATTAGTCTTTTTTCTGTGATGCCTTGACTATTTATTACTCCATTACATTTTTTTCTCTTTCAACAATAAACAGTTGAGAAACAACAATCAAGAAAAAGTAAACAAAGAAGAGAAACACAAATAAAGGAAACACGATTTGATAAGGGAGTTCGGCGTCCTACGTCTCTAGAGCAAAGTGGCTCATTTTCTTATTATAAAAATCAGGGTTACAACTCAAGTATATATACTATGATACAGCTTACACCTTCCACTCCGCTCGACGAGGGGATTCGCGCCCTCCCTTGCTCCTCTCTAGCGTTTTTCCGCATTTCCTCATATATAAATATGGGTCATGCACAACAAATAGCTAAGTGTATAATTAACAAAAAAGTAATTAATGTAACCTTGAACTTTGAGAACAATAGATAAATAGTAACAAAATTCTCTAAAAAATGGAGAAGTAAAAGGAAACGGAGGGAGTAGTAGTAGTGACTAACCACAATCAAAGTGGGCTTTTCAATAAAGAAGATCGGGTTAGTGACCATGTGTTGTTCATGAGTACTTAGTAATTGTTTGTAGTTGTTAACAGGTGGTGTGGACTTTTTTTTGAGGTAGAGAAAAATTTAGAGTGACGAATAGACTTGTTTGCTTAGTTGTGATTTGGTTTCTAGTAGGTCACACTGCGGTCTCTTACATTCATTATTTGGGATTTCACCCCACCTGACCTATGGTCTGTTGCGTTTGGAATGCGTTTGTGGGATAAAATTAGGGTTTGTGGGGGATAAAATTAGGGTTTACATGCTAAAAAAATTATAAAGTGAAGTTATGGGTGCCATCCACGGCTTTGCCCTAAAATTAAAAAAAAAATAAAAATACAAAACATCATCCATGATTTTGCTCTAAATTTTATCAATAAATAAATAAATAAATAAATAAATAAGGGGAAGTCGTAGGTCTCGACTTACCCCATTTGAGTAAATAAAAATAAAAATTCACTATTATGGTAATTTAAAAAGCAAAGTGCACTACATGGGTAAAAAACTAGTGATGGTTCTTTCCCGTCTTCGCCTGAAAATGATCCCACATTTCATTTATGGAATCAAAACATTGTTGCATTTTGGCTGTTGAAATCCATATCCAAAGAAATTTCCGCTAGTGGACCCGTCTTCGCCTGAAGATGATCCCACATTTCATTTATGGAATCAAAACATTGTTGCATTTTGGCTGTTGAAATCCATATCCAAAGAAATTTCCGCTAGTGTGATTCACTCCACTACTACTACTGAATTTTGGTCTAATCTTGAGACAAGGTTTAAGAAGAACAATGGGCCTAAGGTCTTTCAGATCAAGCGCAATCTACTAGTCACTTTCAATCAGTGATTACTACACCAAAGTTAAGGCTCTTTGGGAAGAACTAAGTTAATATCACCCATTTCATCACTCTCTGTGAATGTGTTTGTTGGAATCAAGTGGATTCAGAAACAATAACCCTTAATTGTTTTGATGATAACAAAAGATAAAGAGAACAATTTATTCTCTAACATGGTTATAAGTGTGCAGAAAGTATTTATACTCAGAAAAATTTGCTTCAGAAGACTTAGTGAAATCTTGAACTTCACTCATCAAAGTCCGGCTCTGGCTTTGATTCTTGGCACATAGAATCTGGTTGGTCAACGCTCTGGAGTTAGTTAACATTCTGATGTTAGTCAACACTCTGGTATATGATGCAAGACATGATTTGACTTCGGTCAAATCTGGTTGCTCTCTTTCGAAGACTCAGAATCTGTTTGGTCAACGCTCTTGTGATGGTCAACGCTCTGTTAGAGCATAGTCACAATCTGGTTGGTCAACTCTGCAGTGCAAGTCAACAATACAACAGATTCTACTTAGTGCACTCTATGAAGACTTATTGTGCTTCAACAAGAATGCTATGTGATAGCCTCTCATTTCTGTATTGAAGAATACTTGATTACGGTGAACAGTGAAGTCTTTGAGCGAAGAGCTCGATAGTGAAATTGAAGTACCTGTTATACGAGGACAAGAAGAATGTCAAAGGATAAAATCATCAAGGAAACTTGTGCTTGAAGTGTCTATATTTTGAAAAGCTCACTAAGGACAAAGTTCTTGACATTGCGTATAATACTCGAGAATGCTTTTCGCCTTGAAAGCGGCGTAACTGCAAAGCCAAAGCTCCAGGATCTCAAGCTTTGACTTCTGACAAAAAGAGACGTTGTGTCACAGCGGCACTTACAAGCGGCACTTTTTCAACCCTAGCTATATATCCTACCTCATACAATCAAGTCGATAAGAATTGAGTTTTTACAAACGATTTTCAACACGCTTGTACGCAAGCTAGCAACTTGAATATTTTTCCGAGTAGTGAGAGCATCAACATCTATCTTCTCAAACACTACCCAATCAAGAGAAAGTGAGCAATCAAGAATTCATCCAAGTCTCTCGAGATCTTTGAACAAGGCACTTCTCGCTTTATTCTTTCTTTAAGAAAGTTATTTTGTGCTAAAAGTATTTTCATTGTAAATCCTCTCAAGAGAGTTATCTCTATATTGTTTCAAAACTCTTATTTGAATCAGTACTTAGCCCAAGAAGGGTGTATACCTTAGAGGCTCAACTGCATCGAGTCGTTTCTAAGAAGTTGTGAGTATAGCAGTTGGCGTAAATATACTCACAAGTGTAATCAGTTGATTATAGTGGAGAAATCCTTCAAGTGAGTGAAGGGACTAGACGTAGCTATCGTGATAGTGAACTAGTATAAATCTCTGTGTCTCCTTCTTCTCTCTACTTTATTCCTTGCACGCTTTATTCAATAGTTATTTTTC
Organism: Calophaca sinica; assembly: GCA_037113605.1. Classification (NCBI taxonomy): domain Eukaryota; kingdom Viridiplantae; phylum Streptophyta; class Magnoliopsida; order Fabales; family Fabaceae; genus Calophaca; species Calophaca sinica. The sequence continues at coordinate 104,685,760 of CM073733.1, forward strand.
ATAAACATTTGTATTTGCGAAAAAGTTTTTAAAACCCAATTCAAACCCCCCTTTCTTGTGTTTTTGCCACGTTCAATTCGTAATGAGCTCGGCCTCTTGGTTGAGCACTTAGCGATGTGAGAGGAAAAGATCCTATACTATCCTATGGCAAGCAACGAACGGTGGTCACGTTAACCGCCCCCTTGTTCACTTGGATCTAACTATGACTACTGGAAAGATAAAGTGAAAAACTTTTTCAATCTCAATAGTTTGAACTTTGGGATATGGTTCAAAACAAGATACAGAACCATTGACTCCAAAAGAAATCCTATTCCTAGGGAGTCTTGGGTGATGATCATAAAAGGAATATACCTTGCACCAAAAAGCAAGATACTTTCTTGTATGTGCTATCTCACGAAAAAGAGTTTGAGAAATGTGGTAATAACAAAGATCGCCAAAGAAATTTGGGACTCACTGGCTTTAGCCTATGAGGGTACTTCCCAAGTACAAGAAACCAAGGCTAATATCTTGGTTAGACAATATGAACTCTTCAAGATGGAAGAGGATGAAAGCATCGAAACTATGTTTGGAAGATTTCAAACATTAGTTCATGGCTTAAAGGTCCTCAAGAAAAGCTATACTACTGCTGACCATGTTAAGAAAATCTTGAGAAATCTGCCAAAGAGATGGAGACCCAAAGTCACGGCTATTCAAGAAGCCAAGGACTTGAATGAATTACGACTTGAAGATCTTTTGAGTTCACTAAGAGCTCACGAGCTTGAGCTTGATGAAGAAGAACCTCCCAAGAAAACTAAGACCATTGCTTTAAAATCCTCACACAAAGCATCTACTTCTAAAGCTCTCCAAGCTGAACTTGACACTGACAAAGATTCATCTGAAGAGAGTAGTGAAGATACTGACGATGAAATTTCCTTAATATCAAGGAAGATTCAACGCATGATGAAAAGCAAAGGAAGGTTTAGAAGAAAGTTCCTAAGAAGGACTCAAGGGAAAAACACGACTAAAAGAAAAGAAGGACTTGAGGACAAAAGCCAAGTTACTTGCTATGAATGCAAGAAACATGGCCACTACAAGTCGAATGTCCACAACTTGAGAAATCAAGGAAAGGTGGCTTTAAGGGTAAGAAGAAGAAGAGTCTCATGGCTACATGGGATGATTACGAGTCATCATCGATGATGATGATGAAGAAACGAGCCAACATGGCTCTTATGGCCAATATAGAGTCAGACAGTGAAGAAGAAGAACAAGAAGAGGTAAATTCTAACATTTCTTCTAATATTCACTTAGCCTTTGATGAACTGTTAGACGAGTCTTCCAAACTCAACAATGAGTATAAATCCTTGAAAAAGAGATTTTCAAATCTTCAAAAACAATTTCAAATACTCACTGAGGAGAATGAAAAACTCAAAACTGAAAACCATCGATTGGTGAGTAATGGGTTCAGTGAAGAAGGAATCAAGAGAATGCAACTCTTCAAAATATGAAGAGGATTTCAAAAATTTCTTGCTTTGAATGTGTCACACGTAGTAAACAAGCATCTATGATTTGGGGCGTAAGCCAAAATGGTAAAAAGGGTCTTGGTTACAAACCGTAAGAACCCACCTTTCAAAATATACATCCGGAAACCAAGGATACTAATAATCATAGTATCGCTTGCTTTGTACTTTCTGCAATCAAAAGGGACACATTAGAAGTGCATGTTATGAACTGAAAAATGAGAAGGGCAAGTCTCCTTCTAGAACTAACAAAAAAGGACCCAAAAAGATTTGGGTACCTAAGGACAAGATTGTCTATGTTGCAGATTTGCTTAGCAACAGAGTTAAGACACCAGTCCTGGTTCTTAGACAGTGGGTGCTCACGACACATGACGGGAGAAAGGCGTATGTTCCAAGATCTTCAACTTAAAGAAGGTGGAAATGTTGGTTTTGGAGGAAATCAAAAAGGTAAAATCATTGGTTGTGGAAGAATTGGTGAGAAATTTCTACCCTCTATTGATAATGTTTTATTGGTCGATTGCACGAACCATAACTTCATCGAGTATAAGTCAATTATGCGATAGTGGTTATGATGTTGCCTTTAACTATAATGAATGTATAGCCAAAAGCAAAAGGATGGATCCATTTTCTTTAGAGCAAAGAGAAAGAACAATATTTATAAAATCAAACTTTACGAGTTGGTGATCAAAATGTAAAATGCTTTTTGTCAATTGATGAAGAGCAATGGATCCGCACAAGAGACTTGGTCATGCTAGCTTGAGGTTAATCTCAAAGCTTAACAAGAAAGGACTTGTTAAAGGCTTACCAAATCTCAAGTACAAATCTGATGCTCTTTGTGAAGCATGTCAAAAAGGGAAACAAACGAAATCTTCTTTTAATTCCAAAAATATTGTTTCCACCTCAAGGCCCTCGAGCTTTTACATTTAGATTTATTTGGACCAACCAGAATCGCCTCTGTCTGGAAAGAAATATGGTCTAGTCATTGTCGATGACTAGACTAGATGGACAGGGGGAAAATTCTTAACCCACAAGGATGAGTCTTTACGGTGTTTTACGTATTACGCAAACAAGTGCAAAATGAAAAAGGTTTTTGTATTACTACTATTAGAAGTGATCATTGTGGGGAATTTGAAAATGAATCCTTTCAAAACTTGTGAAGAAAATGGTATTTTTCATAACTTTTCATCCCCTAGAACACCACAACAAAATGGTGTTGTAGAAAGGAAAAATAGATCTTTGCAAGAAATGGCCAGAACCATGATTCACGAAACAAATATTGCTAAGCACTTTTGGGCAGAAGCGGTAAACACTGCATGTTACATTCAAAATAGAATCTATATTAGACCTATCTTGAATAAGACTCCTTATGAATTGTGGAAAGGAAGAAAACCCAACATTTCATATTTTCATCAATTTGGGTGTGACTGCTTTGTTCTCAATACAAAGGACAGTCTAGGAAAATTTGACTCTAAATCACATAGAGCTATCTTTTTGGGATATTCTGAACGCTCTAAAGCATACATAATATACAACAAAGAAACATTAGTTGTTGATGAATATATGCATGTAAGATTTGATGATAAAAAGCCTGACAATGATACGTCAGAGCTAGATGAAGTTTTTGCAGATTTACAGATAAACAAGGAAACAAGAGTTGATATCACAAGTGCTTACTCTGGTGATGTTTACGTGTGATCTCTGGTGAAGTCTCACAGTGCTGATTACGGTGATAAGGAAATAATCATATCGGTGGAAGTTCAAACCACATCACCCAAAGGACCAAATCATTGGTGAACCTAGTGATAAAGTCGAACAAGATCCTCTGCGAGAGAACACTCTGACCTGGCCTTACTCTCTGAGATAGAGCCAAAAACAATTGATGAAGCCCTTACTGATGATGGTTGGATCATTGCTATGCAAGAAGAGCTAAATCAATTTCAAAGGAACGATGTGTGGAAGCTTGTGCCTCCTCCAGAGGACAAGTTAGCCATTGGAACCAAGTGGGTTTTCAGAAACAAACTTGATGAAGATGGCAAAGTGGTAAGGAACAAGGCTAGACTTGTTGCACAAGGTTACTCACAAGAGGAAGGTATTGATGATCTTTGAAACCTTTGCTCCTGTAGCTAGACTTGAAGCTATTAGAATATTACTATCTTATCTTTGCACATCATGGCATTACTTTGTACCAAATGGATGTAAAAAGTGCATTTTTAAATGGTTTCATAAATGAGGAAGTGTTTGTGAAACAACCACCTGGTTTTGAAGATACTGAGTTTCCTGAACATGTTTTCAAACTTAAAAAGGCACTTTATGGTCTTAAACAAGCTCCAAGAGCCTGGTATGATAGATTGAGTTCCTTTTTAATGTCAAATGGTTTTGAAAGAGGATGTGGATACAACTCTCTTTAGAAAATCATCTAAAAGCATTTCATTGTAGTTCAAATTTATGTAGATGATATTATCTTTGGTGCTACTAATGAGTCTCTTTGCAAAGAATTCTCTAAGCTTATGCAGAATGAATTTGAGATGAGTATGATGGGAGAACTAAAATTCTTCCTTGGCATTCAAATAAAACAATGTCAAGATGGAACTTATATCCATCGGACTAAGTATGTGAAAGAAGCTGTGAAGAAGTTCAAGCTAGAGGAAACCAAACCTATGAGCACACCAATGCATCCAACATGTGCTCTTGGCAAAGATGAATCAAGTAAAAAGGTAGACTAAAAGGTATATAGAGGTATGATTGGCTCACTCCTCTATCTTACGACCTCAAGGCACGATATTATGTTTAGTGTGTGCTTATGTGCAAGATTTCAATCGATCCTAGAGAATCTCACTTAGCTGCGGTTAAAAGGATATTTAGGTATCTTAAAGGAACTACTAATCTTGCTTTGCTTTATAAGAACTCGATGATTACAAGTTAGTAGGTTTACGTGATCTCGACTTTGCCGGAGACAATTGAAAGGAAAAGCACAAGTGGTGGTCGCCAATTTCTTGGAGCAAATCTTGTCTCTTGGTCCAAAGAAAAGACAAAGCACAATTGCACTATCAGCAGGTCGAGTACATATCTCACTGCAAGTCGTAGCTCACAACTACTTTGGATAAAGTATCAACTTGAGGACTATCAGTTAAAGAGGGTAAAATCCCTATATCTTTGTGATAATACTTACGCTATATGCTTGACTAAAAACCCTATTTTGCATTCTCGAGCCAAACATATTGAAATTAAACATCATTTTATTAGAGACTATGTTCAGAAAGGGATTCTTGAAATTAAATTTATTGATACTGACCATCAATGGGCAGATATCTTTACAAAACTCCTTGCTGAAGATAGATTCAACTTTATAAGAAAGAACTTGAATTTCCTTCTTATAAAGGAATAGGTGTCTGATCTGAATATAGATGACTCTGTTTGACAAGTTGACTCTGTTTGAATATAGTTGACTCTGTTTGACTAAGTTGACTCTGTTTGAATATAGTTGACTCTGTTTGACTAAGTTGATTCTGTTTGAATGTAGTTGACTCTGTTTGACTATGTTGACTCTGTTTGAATAAAGTTGACTCTGTTTGACTAATTGACTCTGTTTGATGTGTTTGACTTGTTGACTCTGCTTGAGTGTGTTGGCTATGTCGTAGTTAAATCTGTTGATTATCTTATCTCGTTATATTCTTTTCATTAACTGTTCGTATGATCATTACATAGCTGTCTCTGGGAATCTTAAGTACACGTGTCTCTCTGAGACTGGTTGATGCGTTAGTGATTGACATTTGCTTTTACTGAGTCATAATTGCTTTTACTGGGAAATGACAATTTTACTGCGCCTCTTTAATTTTGACAGTTACACGTTTGAAAAAGACAAATTTTTTTTTCAAAAATTCATTTCAAATCCCACAGTATAATGCTTAAACTTCTCGAACACGTTTATAACCCACTCACTCACTCACTCACATCACCCACTACCCACTCTATCTCTAAAAAGAAGTCTACACTTTTAGAACCCTAAACCCCTTTCATCTTCGCACTGTGTTTCTCCGATTTCAACAATGGTCGCTCCACAACAACCATCGCAAGTTCAAGTTCCTGAAGAAGAGCGTAGGGTACTTATTTGGAAAATCTTCAACCCTCGACCTCAAGGTGTTGGTGGAACACGAAGTAAGGTTTGAGGATATGGCAAATGAAGGATACGACTTCGTGAGCAGACTTCATTGACATGGGGATAATGGATTTCTTCTACATGACCAACTGTTGTCTATGAGAATCTGGTGAAGGAGTTACGGACTTATGCTTGGAGTAAAGATAAGACCATTACGAGTCATGTTCAAGGCGGCGCATTGTGGTCACTCAGGGACCTAATTCTTTGAAGTCACCCATTGCCCTAATGATGGAAGCGGTTGAAACCATTGGTTGGGAAAAAGGATCTTTGGTGGTGGGATGTTGTAAATGAGACTATCTATGAGAAGCCTGGAGGGACCAAGGCCGTGGAAATGAAGAACGATTTCGAGCACTTTTCGTAATCATCATGAATTGCTTGGTGCCAAAATCTGGCTCTGTGGATCTTGTCAGAGATACCCACAAGTTCATAATGTGGAATTATGAACTCAAAGCTAAGATCAACCTTCCACAGATAATTTTTGAACATCTGAAGAGACTTAATGTACTCGAGAAAGGGAAATATATGAATATCCCTTATGGAAAGTCATTGTCAAGAATCATGGAGAATCAAGGGCTTATAAATCTCCTTCAAGGTCTCAACACCTTGGAAGTGGCTTGCCCTGAAAGCGATGGTGATTCCTATTCTCTCTTGAGACAATCTAAGGAGAATGGGACTCCTTTCCAAGAAGGCTATTCACGCAATTCAAAGAAGGTGAAGAAGGAGCAAGGAAGAAAGTTGTGAAGAAGGGAAGAAGATTGTGGTGGACTTTGGTGTCTCTCTTGGACCAACGGAAGGGTCACTCGAAGCACGTGCATTCACATTGCCTCAGAACCCCTCGACTCACTCTCCCAATAAGACCTGCATGCATGTCCTCTACGCTTACAGAGGAACAAGAAGAGAAGAAAATGGAGATTGATCAAATGATAAGGGAAAGGATAGAGGAAACACGACTGTATCATGAAGCAAGCTTGGGTCAGCAGGCCTTGTCGGCGTGAGACCTTTGCACCCCGATTCGTGCTCCTACCTCGACCCTCGAGTGGCTCTTCCTGCTGAGCCCGCCTCTGTTGATCCTGCTCAGAAACCACCCTTGAAAAGGATACACAAGGTTGGAGATGCCCCTGCTGCAAAAAGGAAGAAGGTACTTGATAAGGTAGTTGATTTATATGATACTACTTATCAACTGCAGTTCTGTTCTGCCGCTTCTTGTTGTTGAACTCCTCCATCTCGACCCATTAATCCAACACCCCAACTGTTTACGCACCTAAACCAACACCTACTCAAAACCCACACCACAACAGAAACAACCACATATACCTACCAAAAAGCCCTTGCCCACTTTACCCTTAGACTCCTCTTCATCTGATGAAGATGATGTTGCTCCCTTGAGGACTAGACAAAGACCTCAACCACAGGTTCAAATTCCTTATATTGAACCTTTAGCCTCTTTACCCCCAAACTTCACTATACCTCAAACTGAAACTACACCTCCATCATCTTCTCTACAAACCCAAACACCTTCACCACCTAAATCACCACCCAAACCAGCTTCTCCACCTAGACCCGCTTCACCCCCTCACCAACCACGGACCTTAACATACCCCGTGAGACTGAGCCCATTTACGAGGAACCTGAATGCGAGTCCAGGGTTCAAGAGTCTTCATCTCTTGAATCGCAATATGGTTGTGTGTGAAGCTCAACCTCTTCGCATTTTGCAACCTCTCACGACTCCTCTTTCAGACTTCCCATAATGGTACCCTTCATGTCTCAACCGTTCTCCTCCAAATTCTCCTCTCCAAGGAGAACCAGAATCTGTTCGAACGATTCGTAATCTTTCTTACGAATCGACTTTGAGGTAGAGATCATTGAGCCACTCCCACTTCTCCTCACTGCACCCCCTGGACCCTCTGAGCCTGGTCTTCGGGAACCAAGAATTGTGCCCAACGTTCTCCCAAATCTAATTGGTAGCATTGAATACTTCAAAGCTGCAAGATACAGGGAATCTCGTTTCTGGGGTTTCCTTGGAGAAGACAGAATTGATGAAGTAGTCAATGATCTTGCTGAAGAAGATCGGTATGAGAACTGGGTGTCTGTGAACACTTGGTTTGACAAGCACAGGCAAGAACAAGAAGAAAGAAATAGGAGATGGCATGCTGCCCTGAAATGGAGAGTTCCTCCAAGAGAAGAGGTCAATGTTGTTTGGGAACCTGAACCTCCTCCTCCTCCTCGCCCTCCTACTCCTCCAAGAGAACACAGAACACCTCCTCCAGATCCTATCGCAATGGTTGTTCAACCATCCTCATCCAGCTCTGCCTCTACAAGCCAATCAAGAGTGATACAGAAGGAAGTGTATGACAAACTTGTGGATGATAGCAACAAATTCAACAGGTTTATAGAAGCCTCTCAACAACACTCTGAAACCATCGATCGTAGGCTTGACTTGCTGACTACTCTACTACAGCAAGTTTTGGAGAAGATGGACAAGCCCTAGAAAACCTTAGGCTTTTTACCTTTTAGTTTTCTCCCTTTTGATAGATTTTCTTTGAGTTTGTTTTTGTTTATTTACTCACTCTGTGATTATTTCTAATGAAATTTATTTATGACACTTAAAAGTTTTCTCTTTATCTTTCTTTATACTGTTTTGACTGTGATGTTCTTTATTTACTGTCTTAACCTTTTTGTCGATGACAAAAGGGGAGAAGAATATAGAGAGTATAAAGCAATTGATGAACCTAGTGTATCAACCAAGTGTCATCATGCATACATTATGTGTTACGATTAATATATTCTGTATGCTCAAACTTATATCTTTGTAATATCTTATGCTCTGTTACACTTAGAAATATTTATATATGCTTAATTCAGGGAGCCTCAAATCGTCTGAATAAATATTTTTATAAAGAAAAATTGTTCATCAATATATGTATTTGTCATCATCAAAAAGGGGAGATTGTTGGAATCAAGTGGATTGAAACAATAACCCTTAATTGTTTTGATGATAACAAAAGATAAAGAGAACAATTTATTCTCTAACATGGTTATAAGTGTGCGTAAAGTATTTATACTCGAGAAAAATTTGCTTGAAGACTTAGTGAAATCTTGAACTTCACTCATCAAAGTCCGGCCTCGCTCGATTCTTGGCACATAGAATCTGGTTGGTCAACGCCTGAGTTAGTCAACATTACGATGTTAGTCAACACTCGGTATATGATGCAAGACATGATTTGACTCGGTCAAATCTGTTGGTTACCCGCTCTTTCAAGACTCGAATCTGTTTGGTCAACGCTCTTGTGATGGTCAATGCTCTGTTAGAGCATAGTCACAATCTGGTTGGTCAACTCTGCAGTGCAAGTCAACAATACAACAGATTCTACTTAGTGCACTCTATGAAGACTTATTGTGCTTCAACAAGAATACTGCTATGTGATAGCCCTCTCACTCTGTATTGAAGAATACTTGATTACGGTGAGCAGTGAAGTCTTTGAGCGAAGAGCTCGATAGTGAAATTGAAGTACCCTGTTATCACGAGGAGAAGAAGAATGTCAAAGGATAAAATCATCAAGGAAACTTGTGCTTGAAGTGTCTATATTTTGAAAAGCTCACTAAGGACAAAGTTACTGACATTGCGTATAATACTCAGAATGCTTTTCGTCTTGAAAGCGACGTAACCTGTAAAAGCCAAAGCTCCAGGATCTGAAGCTTTGACTTCAGACAAAAAGAGACGTTGTGTCACAACGGCACTTACAAACGGCACTTTTTCAACCCTAGCTATATATCCTACCTCATACACTGAAGTCAGATAAGAATTGAGTTTTTACAAACGATTTTCAACACAGTTGTACGCAAGCTAGCAACTTGAATATTTTTCTGAGTAGTGAGAGCATCAACATCTATCTTCTCAAACACTACCCAATCAAGAGAAAGTGAGCAATCAAGAATTCATCCAAGTCTCTGAGATCTTTGAACAAGGCACTTACTGTTTTATTCTTTCTTTAAGAAAGTTATTTTGTGCTAAAAGTATTTTCATTGTAAATCCTCTCTGAAGAGAGTTATCTCTATATTGTTTCAAAACTCTTATTTGAATCTGTACTTAGCCCAGTAGTGGCTGTATACCTTAGAGGCTCAACTGTACTGAGTCGTTCTAAGAAGTTGTGAGTATAGCCAGTTGGTAGAAATATACTCTCAAGTGTAATCAGTTGATTATAATGGAGAAATCCTTCAAGTGAGTGAAGGGACTAGACGTAGCTATCAGGTGATAGTGAACTAGTATAAATCTCTGTGTCTCCTTCTTCTCTCTACTCTTTATTCCTTGTACAGTTTATTCAATAGTTATTTTTCATAAACATTTGTATTTGCGAAAAAGTTTTTAAAAACCCAATTCAAACCCCCCCTTTCTTGTGTTTTTGCCACGTTCAGTGTTTAGCCTCTTCGAGAATTTTGAATAATGAACATGTCCTCATCTTCCTCATGGAATGGAATGAGACTTATTGAAACGCACTGTTTTATTAAAAAGGAAAGAAAAAAAAGGAGTAGGGTGGATAAGTTACGGGCAACAGGCCCTCGCCCTATTTTTCAAAGGTACCCACACCCATCCCCTCTCTCCCGTAAAAGCCTTCTCCCCAAAACTCCCTTTCTTTACCCATTCCTCCTCCCTCCACAATATCACTTCTTCCTCTTTTCACCATATTTGCCCTATCTTTCACCATATTTTCAATACCCATTAAAAAACACAAGTTGGAGGAAGGTTTTTAGATGGATTTGGAGGTACCCATTTTTGGGAATTTTGTTCCTTGAAGCTCTTTGAGGTAAAAATCCTATAACCCACAAATTTTATTGATGTTAAGCTTGGAAGAGAAGTGGGTCTTGGTATAGGATAGCAAAAATTTAATATTAGGTTCTTATAGGTTCCCTTAAAAACCCTAAGTCCAATAAATTGGGGGGGGGGGGTTGCCAAATTAGTGTTACCCAATTTGTTGTATGGCTGTTAGTAAATTTCTAAATGTTTGAAGTATTTATATTGATGCTTAGATTCAGTGGAAATTACTCTAGTGGATACTCCCGAAGGCTGTAGAAGAAATTTAGCTTGTTCTTCATAGCTGTGAATAACTGATTTACCTAGTGGCTATTTTTATATGGTCCTTTTCTTTAGGGAAGAAGCATATTGATTTGAAAAATATTCTCATGGCTAAATAAATATGTTGTTTAATTTCTTTTTACTATGACTGTGTGATTATTGAGAGTTAGTATCGGTTGAAAATTAAATTGTGATGGTTTTGATTAAGATAATGAAAAGTTTGAGACCTAGTACATACCCGGTAAAAAGAGCCGGTGAGGAACGGTAAGGAAATACCTAGTACCGACTCGGTAAAAAGAGCCGGTGAGGAATGGTGACCTAGTACAGACCCGATAAAAAGAGCCGGTGAGGAACAATGAAATAGTACCCTGAGTACGGACCCAATAAAAAGAGCCGGTGAGGAAAGGGGCAGCCTATGTGCACATAGGGTGATAGGATAGATGATATGAGATTTGTTTCCAGTTGTAGTCGTATGTAGTTTTTCATTTGTGGCCTATTATAGTTGTGGTAAAAAGTTGATAGTAAAATGTTATTATTGATTCTTGCAAATATTTTATAAGCATGAGTGAGTTTTTCAAGGATAGGATTTAAGCTAAAAGCTGTTTTTGGATAAAAACTCGTGTGATTCTTGCTTCTCCTTCCCGTCCATTTTGTTTATCTTGCTCTCACTGAGTCTTTGTGACTCACCCCATTCCTTTTATATTTATTTTCAAATTCACAGGTGGCAGAGTAGATAGTTTCAGGGGTTTGCATATCAGTCCAGGAGATTTTAAATTTTTTTGGGTAGGCCCTTATCTTGAGTGGTGGCCATTATTTTGCGACTTCAGTATGATGCAGCTATAGGAATAGGAATTCATTTTTTTTTATTGTCTATGGTTAAATAGAATTGATTTAAAAAATGTGTAGCTGCTATTTTTTTTGAGATCTGGTGGAAATGTTGTATTTAAATGATTTAGAATTTGTTTGCTACATTCTAGATATTGGTATGTACGATGACACGAGTTTTTACTGTTTTTGGAATGTCAAAAATACAAAGGAGACTCTGCTGAATTTTTGGTTAATAATTGATTAAGTAATGTCTATGTGTAAATGTGAGTTAGGCTTGCACAGCTAATTGTATGAGGAGTTAGCATTAGCCTGTGCGAGGGTCATGACCTAAGGTTGGGTCATGACAATTATAGCCAAATATGAGGGCATATTCTCATCATGGAACCTCTTCCTTCCTTTTCTCTAATCCTTGAAGAAGAAACACCAAGAGATGCCAAAAATTATGTTGCTTCTACAAATCAATAATTGGAATATGTTGCTCAAAATGATACTAATCCTAAGTTCAAGAACACCAAGAAAGATAGGTCACTGTGTTCACACCACATCATACTTGGAGATACTAAGGAAAAGTCTTTTAAACTCCATGGTTATCCACTTGCATATAACAAAAATTGCCCTAATTCTCAAGCTCCTCTAGTGAATTTGGTAGAGGACACTCCTACTACAGAGGCAGCTAACTTATCTATATAGTAACTAACTCAGCAGCAGTGCAAGTAGATAATCACCTTTCTTCAGTAACAAATGCCTCAAACCACATTAACCAATCACGCAAAAATGGACCACTACATCATACTTGGACATACTAAGGAAAAGTCCTTTAAACTCCATGGTTATCCACTTGCATATAACAAAAATCGCCCCAATTCTCAAGCTCCTCTAGTGAATTTGGTAGAGGACACTCCTACTACAGAGGCAGCTAACTTATCTATATAGTAACTAACTCAGCAGCAGTGCAAGTAGATAATCACCTTTCTTCAGTAACAAATGCCTCAAACCACATTAACCAATCAAGCACAAATGGACCAATCAATATGGGTTATGAGCTACTCATTTTCTTTTCCTGATTATGTCCATTCAATCCACACATGGATCATAGACTCATGTGCAACATCACATATATGTCACAATTTAGGTTTATTTTATGCATACACACATTCAGTTAGTAAGTTTGTTCCCCTTCCTAATAATATTGATAAAACCCAAATTAGTGCATTTTTTCCAATGGATATTTTTAAGTCATTTTTAGAGCATTATTGAGCTTTTATATAGATAATATGCTAATTTGCTCTATTTTGTGTAAAAAGGGCTAAAGTGAAGGGGAAAAAATGAAAAGATCGAGCTTTTCGAGCGCAAAGACAGAGTTTTGGAGCTTCAGTGAGCTTGCATGACTAGACCCTTCTGCACGGTCGTGCAATGTTCCCAGTTTGAAAATTTGTAATTATGCTCGAAACACGGCCGTGCAAGGGTTATGATGGCCATGCAAGGATTTTAGGATCTCGTCTCGTATTCAACCGTGCAATTATGCTGGCCCTATATGAAGGTTGCACAATTGTGCAAGTTGATGCATGACCGTGCAAGGATGAGAGCATCAGCGTATTATATTAGGTCGTGCAAGTCATGCACAGTCGTGGAAATGGTTGCACGGTCATGCAACAAAGAGGTGCACGATTGTGCATGTGTTCTAGGTGTCAAATTTGTTCAGCATCTATAGATACATGTGCAAGCCTTATTCCAAAGTATTGTTATGCTGTTAGAGAGATCATGTGACCTGTTTTGAGTGTTGTGGAACTAAGGCAAGGGTTTTAAGTCAAGAACAAGGATTCCTCCCATGGTTTTCTCATTCTTGTACTATGACTCCTATTTTGTTTATTTCTTTTGTTAAAGATATGAGTAGCTAAACTCTCTTCTAGGGTCTTAGGTGGATCATGTACTTTAAGGAACCCCTTTATTATGTCTTAATTTTAGGTGGATATTGTTATTTCGATTAGATTTATCCTATTGCACCTATCACATGTTAGGCTTGATCACCCTTTTTATGTTAATAATCAATTAATTGTGTTGGAATCAAGTGGATTCAGAAACAATAACCCTTAATTGTTTTGATGATAACAAAAGATTAAGAGAACAATTTATTCTCTAACATGGTTATAAGTGTGCAGAAAGTATTTATACTCAGAAAAATTTGCTTCAGAAGACTTAGTGAAATCTTGAACTTCACTCATCAAAGTCCGGCTCTGGCTCTGATTCTTGGCACATAGAATCTGGTTGGTCAACGCTATGGAGTTAGTCAACATTCTGATGTTAGTCAACACTCTGGTATATGATGCAAGACATGATTTGACTCGGTCAAATCTGTTGGTTACCTGCTCTTTCGAAGACTCCGAATCTGTTTGGTCAACGCTCTTGTGATGGTCAACACTCTGTTAGAGCATAGTCACAATCTGATTGGTCAACTCTCTGGTGCAAGTCAACAATACAACAGATTCTACTTAGTGCACTCTATGAAGACTTATTGTGCTTCAACAAGAATCTGCTATGTGATAGCCCTCTCAGCTCTGTATTGAAGAATACTTGATTACGGCGAGCAGTGAAGTCTTTGAGCGAAGAGCTCGATAGTGAAATTGAAGTACCCTGTTATACGAGGACAAGAAGAATGTCAAAGGATAAAATCATCAAGGAAACTTGTGTTTGAAGTGTCTATATTTTGAAAAGCTCACTAAGGACAAAGTTACTGACATTGCGTATAATACTCAGAATGCTTTTCGTCTTGAAAGCGACGTAACCTGCAAAAGCCACTGTTCCAGGATCTGAAGCTTTGACTTCGGACAAAAAGAGACGTTGTGTCACAACGGCACTTACAAACGGCACTTTTTCAACCCTAGCTATATATCCTACCTCATACACTGAAGTAAGATAAGAATTGAGTTTTTACAAACGATTTTCAACACAGTTGTACGCAAGCTAGCAACTTGAATATTTTTCTGAGTAGTGAGAGCATCAACATCTATCTTCTCAAACACTACCCAATCAAGAGAAAGTGAGCAATCAAGAATTCATCCAAGTCTCTGAGATCTTTGAACAAGGCACTTACTGTTTTATTCTTTCTTTAAGAAAGTTATTTTGTGCTAAAAGTATTTTCATTGTAAATCCTCTCTGAAGAGAGTTATCTCTATATTGTTTCAAAACTCTTATTTGAATCTGTACTTAGCCCAGTAGTGGCTGTATACCTTAGAGGCTCAACTGTACTGAGTCGTTCTAAGAAGTTGTGAGTATAGCCAGTTGGCAGAAATATACTCTCAAGTGTAATCAGTTGATTATAGTGGAGAAATCCTTCAAGTGAGTGAAGGGACTAGACGTAGCTATCAGGTGATAGTGAACTAGTATAAATCTCTGTGTCTCCTTCTTCTCTCTACTCTTTATTCCTTGTACAGTTTATTCAATATTTATTTTTCATAAACATTTGTATTTGCGAAAAAGTTTTTAAAAACCCAATTCAAACCCCCCCTTTCTTGTGTTTTTGCCACGTTCAATTGGTACCAGAGCTCGGCCTCTTGGTTGAGCACTTAACAGTGTGAGAGGAAAAGATCCTATACTATCCTATGGCAAGCAACGAACCCGGTGGTCACGTTAACCGTCCCCCTTTGTTCCTTGGATCTAACTATGACTCTTTGGAAAGATAAAGTGAAAAACTTTTTCGAATCTCAACAGTTTGAACTTTGGGATATGGTTCAAACAAAGACACAGAACGATTGACTCCAAAAGAATTCCTATTCCTAGGAGTCTTGGACTGATGATCATAAAAAGGAATATACCTTGCACCAAAAAGCAAGATACTTTCTTGTATGTGCTATCTCTGAAAAAGAGTTTGAGAAATGTGGTAATAACAGCACTGCCAAAGAAATTTGGGACTCACTGGCTTTAGCCTATGAGGGTACTTCCCAAGTACAAGAAACCAAGGCTAATATCTTGGTTAGACAATATGAACTCTTCAAGATGGAAGAGGATGAAAGCATCGAAACTATGTTTGGAAGATTTCAAACATTAGTTCATGGCTTGAAGGTTCTCAAGAAAAGCTATACCATCACTGACCATGTTAAGAAAATCTTGAGAAGTCACCAAAGAGATAGAGACCCAACATCACGGCTATTCAAGAAGACAAGGACTTGAATGAATTACGACTTGAAGATCTTTTGAGTTCACTAAGAGCTCACGAGCTTGAGCTTGATGAAGAAGAACCTCCCAAGAAAACTAAGACCACTGCTTTAAAATCCTCACACAAAGCATCTACTTCTAAAGCTCTCCAAGCTGAACTTGACAACGACAAAGATTCATCTCAAGAGAGTAGTGAAGATATCGACGATGAAATTTCCTTAATATCAAGGAAGATTCAACGCATGATGAAAAGCAAAGGAAGGTTTAGAAGAAAGTTCCTAAGAAGGACTCAAGGAAAAACACGACTAAAAAGAAAAGAAGGACTTCAGGACAAAAGCCAAGTTACTTGCTATGAATGCAAGAAACCTGGCCACTACAAGTCAGAATGTCCACAACTTGAGAAATCAAGGAAAGGTGGCTTTAAGGGTAAGAAGAAGAAGAGTCTCATGGCTACATGGGATGATTCTGAGTCATCATCTGATGATGATGATGAAGAACATGCCAACATGGCTCTTATGGCCAATATAGAGTCAGACAGTGAAGAAGAAGAACAAGAAGAGGTAAATTCTAACATTTCTTCTAATATTCAATTAGCCTTTGATGAACTGTTAGACGAGTCTTCCAAACTCAACAATGAGTATAAATCCTTGAAAAAGAGATTTTCAAATCTTCAAAAACAATTTCAAATACTCACTGAGGAGAATGAAAAACTCAAAACTGAAAACCACCGATTGGTGAGTAACAGTTCCAGCAGTAAGGAATCAGTAGAATGCAACTCTTCAAAATATGAAGAGGGATTTCAAAAATTTCTTGCTGAATGTGTCACACGTAGTAAACAAGCATCTATGATTTGGGGCGTAAGCCAAAATGGTAAAAAGGGTCTTGGTTACAAACCAGAAGAACCCACCTTTCAAAATATACATCTGGAAACCAAGGATACTAATAATCATAGTGACTGTTTGCTTTGTACTTTCTGCAATCAGAAGGGACACATTAGAAGTGCATGTTATGAACTGAAAAATGAGAAGGACAAGTCTCCTTCTAGAACTAACAAAAAAGGACCCAAAAAGATTTGGGTACCTAAGGACAAGATTGTCTATGTTGCAGATTTGCTTAGCAACAGAGTTAAGACACCAGTCCTGGTTCTTAGACAGTGGGTGCTCACGACACATGACGGGAGAAAGGCGTATGTTCCAAGATCTTCAACTTAAAGAAGGTGGAAATGTTGGTTTTGGAGGAAATCAAAAAGGTAAAATCATTGGTTGTGGAAGAATTGGTGAGAAATTTCTACCCTCTATTGATAATGTTTTATTGGTTGACGGCTTTGAACCATAACTTCATCGAGTATAAGTCAATTATGCGATAGTGGTTATGATGTTGCCTTAACGAATAATGAATGTATAGCCAAAAGCAAAAAGGATGGATCCATTTTCTTTAGAGCAAAGAGAAAGAACAATATTTATAAAATCAAACTTTACGAGTTGGTGATCAAAATGTAAAATGCTTTTGTCAATTGATGAAGAGCAATGGATCCGCACAAGAGACTTGGTCATGCTAGCTTGAGGTTAATCTCAAAGCTTAACAAGAAAGGACTTGTTAAAGGCTTACCAAATCTCAAGTACAAATCTGATGCTCTTTGTGAAGCATGTCAAAAGGAAACAAACGAAATCTTCTTTTAATTCCAAAATATTGTTTCCACCTCAAGGCCCCTTGAGCTTTTACATTTAGATTTATTTGGACCAACCAGAACGCCTCTCTGCGGAAAGAAATATGGTCTAGTCATTGTCGATGACTATACTAGATGGACATGGGTAAAATTCTTAACCCACAAGGATGAGTCTTTTACGGTGTTTTTACGTGATTACGCAAACAAGTGCAAAATGAAAAAGGTTTTTGTATTACTACTATTAGAAGTGATCATGGTGGTGAATTTGAAAATGAATCCTTTCAAAACTTCTGTGAAGAAAATGGTATTTTTCATAACTTTTCATCCCTAGAACACCACAACAAAATGGTGTTGTAGAAAGGAAAAATAGATCTTTGCAAGAAATGGCGAACCATGATTCACGAAACAAATATTGCTAAGCACTTTTGGGCGAAGCGATAAACAACGTAGAAGACTAAAAATCCGGAGGGATTTTATTGAGTTTAATGGAGCCGCCACCAATAATTTATTTCATAGGGAAAATATTGGAAAAAAACTTTTTTGAAGAAAAGTGGTCCTTAAGACCGAATTTGGGTTCGAGAGTCGATTATGTGTAGGGAAGGTATTAGCACCCTACAACATCCTTTCGAAAAAGGTTACCTCTAATTAATTGTGCAAATTTTATTAACTTCTAAAAAAATATTTATTTCCCTTTTATTTAAAAAAAAAAATTAACCAAGATAAAAAAAAGAGGACTTAATAAAAGTCGTTTATTTTTGCGCTTGACAGGAGTGGGCTCCTGCTCCTACGTATCTCCGGGTGCAGTGGAGAAATCAAAGGCTACGTAGTTCTTGGGTAGAAAATGGTTGTGTGTTGGTTGATTTTAATTGTATATTTTTTATGGAAAAAAGGTAGGTTTTGTAGGGACCAAACAAGAAGCAATCAAGAGTGGTCCTTACTAACAACCTATTTTGTTTAGAAAATTAACGGTGTTCATAATGATCAAGCGGAAGCAATCTCGAGTGATCAAGCATTAGTAAAAAAAGATTGATTTTATTTTTATAAAGATGATGGGTTTTCATGGGGACCAAACAAGAAGCAATCAAGAGTGGTCCTCACTAACGACTCATTTTTATTTAGAAAATTAAGATATTTGTAATGACTAAACGGGAAGCAATCTCGAGTAATCATTACTAGTAAATTAATTTTCGTGATTTTTATCAAACGTTTTTTTAAAAAAAATAGGGTTTCGATATTTGTATGTGAAATTTGGTTGAATAAAATTGTACTAGTTTGACTAGTAAAAAAAATAAATAAAAAAAGGGTGGTTCAATGGATAGAGAGGAAAAAAAAAAAAAAACTAAACACGCGTAAGTGTAACTCACTGAGAAGGGGGAGAATTAACAAAAATAAAAGAAAAAAAATGAAATGAAATAAATATGTACAATTATCATTCTTTATTTAATAAAGAAAATAAAAGAAATGAAATAAATAATAAAAAGAATAAAAGAAAGCGAGGGTTAGTTGAGTGGTGAGGCCCCCAAAAGAGGAAAAAAATGGATTAAGAACAAAGGACGGGTAGCGTAGGGAAGGAGGGTGGGCTGACCAGTCAATAAAAAAAATAAATAAGATAAGGGGTATCACTTCTTCCTTACAGGTTTCATTTGAAACCCTAGTGGGAGGAAAGCTGCGCGGCGCAGCGAGGAGGTCGCGGCGTCGAGAGAGAAAAACGACTGGGGAGAGAAAAGAGAGGGAACGTTGGGGAAAAAGAGAATGAGAAAGGCGAGTAGAGAGATCGCCATGAGAGAGGAGGCCGCGAGGGAGGATGAGAAGAAGCGGCCGACGCGCGCCATCCTTGGCCGCGCGCGGCCGCAAGTGGGGGAGATCTATGGTGAGGGAAGGATGGGTTGGCGCAAGGAGGAGGTGAAGGAGGAAGAAGAGAAACCTTTTTTTTTCTTCTGCTTCTTCTTTCTTCTGTTTGCTTCTTCTGCGTTTTTTTTTCTTCTAGTTCTTCTCCTTTTTCTCTCAATTTTCTCTCAAATTATTGTGTATAATTGGTACCAAGAATGAGATATCCAATTCTGAAATTAAGTGCAATTTTTCTTCCGTCCCCCTGTTATCTCTTCTTGCTCTACTATTTATAAAAAAAAAAAGGTTCAGTTTGTCAACTTGAGACTCAACTTGTATGCTAAGTGTGTGCTAAAATGATGCTGAGGAGATGGTAACATGTGCAAAGTCTGAGATGATATCAATGGTTTGAAAAAAAATTGCAATCAGCCGTGACTTTAACAACGGTGCTCCTCCTTTTTTTTGATTAAATTGCATTGTTTGTCAAACTTGGTTGGCAGATGAAGAAAAAGCAAAAGGCATATGGGGGACATATAGCTGTAAGACATAGTTTGTAGAGTGGCTGAGGAGATATGCAGAGGACTTTGGTGAAGATATACAGATGACTTTGTGAAGGGTGAAGTGTGGAAATCTGACTTTGATTTTTAGTTTTGAATTTTAGGTTTTTTTTTGTTAATAACGCTTGTAATGAACTGCAATTGGGCTAAAAATGGCCCAGCTCGGCATACGATCTCCCGGCTCGTCATACGACCTCTCCACGGCTCGGCCGCGCGACCTCATTTCGATGCGTGACCTCTCCACGGCTCGACGCGATCTCACTCGATGGCGACCTCCCACGGCTCGGCACCCGACCTCGGCTCGATGGCGACCTCCCAGCGATTCGGCCGCGCGATCTCCCAGCGGCTCGGCGTGCGACCTCTCCACGGCTCGGCAAGATCGACCTCGGCTTTCGGCACGCGACCTCGGCTCGGTACTCGACCTCCCACGGCTGAGTACGACCTCTCCACGGCTGAGCACGACCTCTCCACGACTTGGCGTCACGACCTCTCCACGGCTCGGCATACGACCTCGGCCAAGACGCGACCTCGGCTCGGCGTCACGACCTCTCCACTCCAAAGATACGACCTCGGCCGCGGCTCGGCACCCGACCTCGGCTTCGATGCGACCTCCCCGGCTCGTAGCGGACAAAACAAAACAAAAAAGTGAAAATATAAGCGGACAAAATTGGGGTATAACGGCTGCCCTCTTTAGTTATATTTTATTAGAAAATGCAAACAACAATGGTTGTTATATTTTTGTCATAAAATAGAGCTAAAGATAAATACACTAATTTTGTCTTGAACTTGACGTGAGGAATGACAATGAGGGATCAACGCTTGATGCGCGTGTAATCGGAAAGTGATAAGGAAGGAATACGCCAGGTCGAATAGACGAGGTAATCTAAAAGCAATAAAGAGGATTAACGCGCTTGGCGTTTATCGTAAAACTATAAAGAAGGATCTCCGCGGTCTGCATCGACGGTGATCGGAAAGCAATAATGAGGATTAACGCGGCGCGTTTATCAAAAACTATAAAGAAGGATCTCCGCCAGGTCTGCATCGACGCGGTGATCGGAAAGCAATAATGAGGGATTAACGCTTGGCGTGTTTATCAAAAAAAAACTATAGAGGAGGATCTCGCGGTCGGGTCAATCGACGCGGTGATCGAAAAGCAATAATGAGGGATTAACGCTTGCGCGTTTATCAAAACTATAAAGAAGGATCTCGCCAGGTCGAATCGACACGGTGATCGGAAGGTTCGACGCCAAGTAGGGTATTGACGCGTCGATGGAAAGCAATAAAGAAGGATCGCCGCCAGGTCGGGTACTGACACGGTGATCGGAAGGTTCGACGCCAAGTAGGGTATTGACGCGTCGATGGAAAGCAATAAAGAAGGATCAACATCAGGTCCGGAACTGATATGTTGGTCAAAAAAGCAATAATGAGGGACTACCGCCAGGTCGGGTACTGACGCGGTGATCAAAAAGCAATAATGAGGGATTAACGCTTGGCGCGTTTATCAAAAAAAACTATAAAGAAGGATCTCCGCCAGGTCGCAATCGACACGGTGATCGGCAGGTCCGACGCCAAGTAGGGTATTGACGCGTCGATGGAAAGCAATAAAGAAGGACCCCCGCCAGGTCCGCACGACACGGTGATCGGAAGGTTCGACGCCAAGTAGGGTATTGACGTCGATGGAAAGCAATAAAGAAGGATCAACATCAGGTCCTGAACTGATATGTTGGTCAAAAAGCAATAATGAGGACTACCGCCAGGTCGCATGACGGTGATCGGAAAAGCAATAAAAAGGGGTGATGCTCGGCGCATTTATCAGAAAATTATAAAGAAGGATCTCCGCCAGGTCGGGTACTGACGCGGTGATCGAAAAGCAATAAAGAGTGAGCGATACTTGGCGTGTCGCTTAGAAAGCAAAATAAAGGACCAATGCTAGGCGCATTGTTTGTAAACGAGAATGAAGGATCAAAATTTGGTGCACGGACCAGGTGTAACAAAACGGCTAAAAGGTGGTGATATGAAGATGATGCACGGATATATGGTATGTGATGCATGTATGCAATGCGGCTATTCTTTTTATTGCACTGGTTCCTCATCCCGTATGATCTCTAGTGCTTAAAGACATGGGACGGGTGAGATTCATCTGATTTAGTCATGCTATGCCTTCGACTGGGAGGGAGCGCGAGTTATCGATGCAGCGCTAATTATTTTTTAAAGGTAATCCTTTTGCCCTTTTTGAAACTTATTTGTTGAGATTTGGCGTTTCCTCGTGATTCTTAAGATGTATATAATAACCTTAATGCTTTCCCATATCATCACATGCTTCACAATTCAGTGTCTATTATCATAAAACAACATTTTGAAATACGAGAACGGAGGTGTTTGGTATTCAAAAAAAAGAGTCATGTGTACAAGGACTGAAGTTACACAGACTAAAAAATACATCAAGAAAAATGCAGGAAGAAGAAAAAAAACAAAGAAAGACAATAACTAAGCAGATATTTTATAGCTTGTGTCTTTGTAGGAACAAATGTCAGCTTCCCATATCCATAACTTTGATTACCCATTACTCTACTTCTGAAAATATGTAGAACTGCCCTAGTGGATAAGAGCCCCTTGATGCGTCAGCCTTCTTCAATGTCCGATTTCAGACCCTAACTTTTGCTTGGATTGCTCTTTCAAGTTTTCAATCCAACGGGTCGCTCTAATTTTTGCCTAGGTTGCCCTTTCAGGTTTTCAACCTAGCGAGCTCACTTTTGCTTGGTTTTTATATATTTTTAGGCATAATATTTTTGACCGCATCGAAGCCATCGAGCGGGAGATCTTCACCGATCCATCCTTGTGAGGATTAAGGCTCCTCCAGAAAAAGCTTTTTCACAACATACGGACCTTCATAATTTGGAGTCCATTTTCCACGAGAATCCTTTTGGATGAGCAAAATCTTCTTGAGTACAAGGTCTCCTTCTTGGAATTCCCGAGGCGAACTTTCTTTTCGTAAGCCCTCTTCATCCTGGCCGATATAGTTTCCCATGACATAAGGCCATCACTCTTTTCTCTTCGATGAGGTTTAGCCGATCGGTAGAGCCTGGACCCATTCTCGCTTCTTTTAGTTTCATTTCCATCAATACCCTTAGCGAGGGATTTTGACTTCAATGGGAAGTCTTTGCTTCCATTCCATATACCAGTGAGAATGGGGTTGCCCTGTTGAGGTGCGAATCAAGTTTGATAACCGCAAAGTAACAGGGAACATTTCATGCCAATCTCTAATTTTTACCACCATCTTTTGGACAATCTTTTTCGTTTGCGGCCTCAATCGCCCATCCATCTTTGGGCGGCAGATCAGATTCCACATTTTTGGTAAAGCAACTGCAACAAGGAGTTTATTTGGATTTCCTCTTCCAAAAATCAAGTTTTGAGAAAATATGAGCAATTTGATTTTGATCGGAATGGACTTTATTAGGGTTGTAACGTGGCCAGGGGTTGAAGGGTCACAAAAGAAAGGATATTTCAGGCTCAAAAAGTGTTTGAGGTATTTTTTTTTTTAACAAGGATTTTTAGTGCAAAGATGCACTTTGATGGTTGCTAGCACAATTGTCTTTTCTTGCTTTGGCATTTTTATTGATTTTTTTTTTCAAGCGTCTTTTGTTTTGCCTTTTTTTTTTAACAGACGAAATTGAATAGATTATTGTGCTAGTCTCCATTGGATGAGTGATCCTTGTTCAGGGTATTTAAAAGAAAAATTTGTTTTTTAGGCTCAAAAGGGGTAGCAAGGGATGTATATATTTTTATTTTTTGGGATAGAGAAAAATGGCCAAACTTCATCTCAAAATCTTATTGCTCAAATTTTCACAAAAAATAATTTTTGGCAAATTGCGAATTTGCTTTACCTTTTTCTTTCTATTTTTATTAACTACTTTTGTCACTTTCAGTAGTCAGTTTGATTATTTCAGATTCTTCCTCGTGGGGTTGTATCACTTTTACCTCTTGTTCCATCAATCTCATCGGTTCAGAAGGGGTTTCTCAATTGTCCTCATGGGGTAGTCAAAGTTATAGTATGAGTCACTGATATCGTCATTTTCAAAGACAATATTTTTGAATCTGCATTAGTTAAAATCGATTTAAAAAAATGAAAAAGAAGAAAGGGAATGGAAAAGATGAAAAAAAGAAAAGGGAAATGATTAGAAAATTCAAAAGCATTTTATTGATAAAGATACTGAAATGAAACATGTGCGCCCTTTTGACAATAAATCATCCTAAAGCCTTAGGCAGAGCAATAGGATTTGTATTTCAAAATTATTATGAACCAAACATCACGGGAAACTCAACAATTTCCAAATTTCCAAGTTTTTTCACTCGACGGGCAAGGGTGGACAAGGTTGACGATGTTGTCTTCAGCACTGCGATCATCTTTGACAGTTGTTATCTGCTTTGGGTTCAACATTCTTGCACTCCAAAGGCTTTGCCTGATGTCACAGATGGGGATACTCTCATCTTTTGGCTCCCTGCCTTCCAATCTAGTTATCGTGATGGTCCCCAAACTCCTCGATAATGGCATTGATCGCTGGACCTCCGTGACTGGAAGGGATTATTACCCACATTAGGCCCATCCTCCTTGAAACTCAACCATTTGGCATTGATCGGATCTTGAACCACGTGACTTCAAAGCCTGGCAATTTTGGTTGTGTGACCTCGCCGCCTGCGCATGAAATTCACACTTGGCATTTGGGTCATATCCTCTTGAAGGGGAGGTTGAAGTGGTTTCATTGAGCGTGGAGAGATCAAGGAGTTCTTGATTAGGTCGGAACAAATCCGTATAGGTCATGGGAATAGGATCAAATTGACCGCTTTCTTTTCTTGGTCATTTGGTTGTTTCGGTTTTGGTTCGGTTGGGTGGGAGCAGCGGTTGTGCTTGTGTTTGAATGGGAGAAGGTGGTCGAAAGGGCATCATTGGTTGGTTTGGCGGGGCTAGGATTATGGGAGGCGGCGATGTATGGAGGTGGGTAGTAGGGGTATGGAAAAGGATGTGGGAAATTGGTAAAGAATTGGGGTGGTTTTCCTTGTGCTTGTCCTCCCGGGCTCGTCATCACAGCATTGGTTTCCCTTTCTTTCTTCTTTACGAAGTTTGTTGGGGGTCTCTTGATATTACTGGTTTCAACAAAACTTTGGGCAATTTTTCCATTCCTCATTCCTCCTTCAACTCTTTCCCCTACGATCACTGTAACACCTGAGGACGAGATCGACATCGTATTAGGACGACGTATCGAGACCTCGACCAAGACCTTGTGTCGAGATCCCGTGACTAGATCGTTTGCCGAGATCTTTGTCGGTGATGAGACCACGATGCACTATTTCTTTGAGCCGAAATGAGGAGGTCGGGTGTCGAGTTGATGAAGTCGGCGCATCGAAATGATGAGGACGCAAGTCGAGCTGAGGAGACCGCGTTTACGAACTCGTGTTAGAACCTTGTACGCTTGCACGAGCACACTTGTCGACATCGTGTCGAGATGATACCTCGTATTATTTCGAACGTTATTCAGCGTTATTATTATATTGTTTGTAATTATTACATTGTCGGCTTGTCGTTGACCAAGCAGTAGAGGGAAATCATGAGAGGAAGGAGTTAACGGGTAGATGATTGATGGGAGTGGCATCTTTTAGCTGGAGTTACGTTTATACCCCTTTCTCGCCAGCTGTATACCACGACCGTTTCCCTTACACTCATTTCTCTTTTCTTCTTTCTTCTTCCTTCCTTACGCTCTGTGTTTCGTTGTTTTCTTTAAAAATCTTCATCAGCGAAACCGTGAGTTCCATCGAGATCTGCGCAAGCTTTCTTCATCAATTTTGTTCATCATCAACTTCTCGACCCATATCTCGTCGATCGACCATCACCGCTGAGGTATGAAGAACAGATTTTCTTTCATCCGTGATAATCTTGTTTAGCGCTAATTCTTCTTCCATTTTTAACCAGCTTTATGCTTCCAAATCATGTCAAATTGATGGGTTTTCTTCTTCACAATATTACCTATCTTTTAACCGATTAATTGGGCTTGTAAAACAAATTTCTTCCTCTGTTTTTACGCAATCGGCGGTGCCAGAAAACCTCCATTTTTGGTTCGTTTCGATTTCTTGTTTCTCATTCGTTGCTCAGTTATTGTTGTTGTCGATCTATACATTGAAGCATCGGATAACTTTTTCATGAATTTTGATCGAAATCCCTAACTTTGTGTTAGAGGAAAAATATATTTCAGTTCTTGAGTTTTATATTTTTACGGTTGTGGTTGAGTTTGGGAAGAGAGAGCTAGATGTATTAGAACCATAGATCGATCCGAATTGTGTTTGTTTTAGGAAGTCGATTTCCGAGATCGAGTGAATTCGAATCAAGGTGTACGGAAAGCTTAATCCAAGGACGCTGAAGCAGAATCCAGAACGAGGATCAGACGCGTGTCGAGGTCGACTGAGAAGCGTACGTGTCGAAGTCGTTGTCGAGTTCGTTGAAGACAGCCGTGTCGAGATCGAGTAAGAGAAGTCGTTGTCGAGCTCTTAGAAGACAGCTGTGTCGAGGTCGTTGTCGAGCAGCATTAACTTGGAGTTCGGTAAGGGCAACTCCTAGATATCTCTAAGGCTTTATTTTATAAGTCCTTAAATAAGGGCATTTCATATTCTACGTGGTTATGTTATTGTGTATGAAATTCCTGATTTGTGTCGAGCTGAAATGTTGTGATATGATTGAGTTTTGCATGTATTTAATATGTGATTGAATATATGTCGTGAAGTGTGTATTGCATGTTGAATTGCGTTTCTTCATGTCGAGCTTGCTCTTTTATTTGACATGCGGTTGAATATCTTGTGTTTAACTCCTTGAATATCGTATGCGGCGAATTGTTCATCGAGTGAGCGAGCTAGGTGAGTCGTATGACGTTTTTGAGCCGTGACCGGGCAAGCTGGGGGTGCTAGGTCCCCTTTTTGTTTACGGGAGATTGCCTAGACGTCGCCACGCTACGGGACCTGAGTTGACTGTCCTAGGGAGAGCGAGGATCCCAAGGCTTCGGCTGGACTTTCCGACATACGGTACGGCGTGTGCATTCCGGAAAATTGTCGAGTCGAGAGAAAATGGATTTGTGAGTTGTGTCGAGTTAGAGTGAGATGGTCGAGTCACGTCGGTGATTGTTATACTTTGCTGTTTGCTTATATTTTTATGTCGAGCTTATCTTGAATTGTTGAGAAGTTGACCACTTTCCGTGGTGCCTTCAATCCATAGCGGTTACCCAGGCGATGTCGAGGGCGCAGTAACTCGGCGATGAAGCGATGCCGAGGAGGATCTCGGCGAGGACCGAGTGACGACCTCTATCCGTCGTGATTGTTTATTTGTTGGATGTTTGTTTTTAAAGGGTGTACTTGTTTTTCTTTTGTGTTCGAGGTCGTGACCCGATTTAGGCGATGTTGTGTTGTTGCTACAGGTAGGCGGTGGTCTTACTTTTGAGCAAATGCGTGGGAGTCTGCGGAAGTACCCCAGTGGTATGATTCCTCTTTTGAAGTCGTCGTACCTTAGGTGTATTTTATTTGCACATTTGCTACTCTGTATTTGTATACATTATTATTCGGGTGATATATATATATGTATGTTATGCATGTATGTTTTATTTGAATTTAAGTCTTGTGTCTTAGTTGCACCATGTTTCGAAAGTCAGAATTACTCGATGTGCACGAGTTGGTTTTATAAAAAAATATATCGTATTTTTAAAAGGCACAAGAGTTTTGTTTTTAAAACACATCTCATATAGGTTCATGTTGAGCTTGGTGTGTTGAGCTCATTAACTCGAGCTCGGTATATTGAGCTCGGTAGCGGTCAGGAAGCGGTCGTTACCTTTGTTGGTATCGTGAGCAGCTTGATTCGACCGAGAAATGTGCATAAAATTGGGTAGTCACCGTGTCGGGTTATGTGTGTTGGGTACCTAGTTGTTTTGTGTTGATTCTTTGTTTGATTAAGTGAAGCACTCATTGCTTGAGAAATTGTTTGAAGCTGTTTCTTGATTGAAGCGGTGTGTTTTAACACATCCTTGTTGTGAGATTCAGCGGGGTTTTGAACTTTGTGGAATCTAATGCCACCTCGTAGGAATACGACATCCGCAACCGAGAACGCCGACATGGAACGAGCTATTCAAGCTATGGCCGAGATGGCGGCGACCATGGCTCAACAATCACCGCTGCAACTCAACAGGCTAACGCGATGGCTCAGCCAGACGGCGTTAACTCAGAACTTGCAAAGAACAAAGAACGAGCGTAACGAAATCTTTGGCGAGAGGATTGGCCGACTTCAGGAAGCATGATCCGCAGAAGTTCTACGGTGAGCCAAATCCGGATAAAGGCGATCTTTGGATGCAAGAGATCGAGAAGATCTTTGAGGCACTTCATTGCGGGACAACGTGAAGGTCGACTATGCCACCTACTTCATCGCTAGGAGACGCAGAGTATTGGTGGAGAGGAGTAAAGCAAGCGTTTATAGCGTAACATCGCGAGATGACACGGGAGCTTTTTCGTGAAAGGTTCTTGGACAAGTACTTCGGATCTTGCACGAGCCGAGAAGGAGCGTGAATTTCTTCAAGCTGCGGCAAGGCAACTCGGCGGTGTCCGAGTATGCGCCAAGTTCGAATCGTTGGCGAGGTATTTCAGTCCATTTCGTGATCGAGTTGACCAGAGATGGTTAAGTGAGAGATTCCAGCTGGGATTGAGATTCGACATTAAGTCGATGGTGTCATTGAGGATCGAAATCTTCAAGAGTGATTGATCGATGTGTCGAGGTAGAAGGAGTGAGAGCCACAAGAAGAAGACTGTTGTGGGCGGACCGGTGAGATCCCGGTGTGCGGGCGAGATTTGCAGAAAGGGAAACAAGCTGCAGAAGAGGCCTTACGACCGACCTCGGGGAACGACAACAGGACGATGTCGTCCGATGACCCAATCTGCAGGAGTGGAGGTCGAGGCCAGGTGTCAAGGTGATTTGCTACCGATGTGGAAAGTCGGGACATTACGCGAGTAGCTGTACTCGGAGGAGGAGGTGTGTTTCAATTGCAAGAAGCCAGGGCATTTTGCTAAGGATTGTCCTACACCTAAAGTCAACCGACGATGCTTGCGGCAAAGGCCAAAGGAAGCGTCAAGTGGCTAAAGGCGAGTTTTACGCATGAGTGGCGAGGAAGCGATCGGTGATGATCTTATCCAAGGTGAATGTGAGATCGAGGGTAAATCCTTATCCGTTCTTTTTGATTGGTGCAACCCATTCCTTTATTTCTTCCGATTGTGTGAACCTTTTGAGCTTGATCAGGATCGCTTTACCGTTTAAATTAGTAGTTACAACCCAGTTGCTAAAACCTTAGTCACAAACCTTGCATGTCTTAATTGTGTAGTGATTATTCGAGTAGAAAGTTTGTGGTCAATTTGGTTTGTTTGCCTCTTAAGGGCTTAGATGTTATCCTCGGGATGGATTGGTTGTCACACCACCATGTCCTTTTGGGTGTGCCGTAAAGCGTAATTTTTCCAGACCTTGGAGTCTCAATTATCTTTCTGCGAACGTATTGGAGTTTCTTTGAAAGAAGGAACTAGGGAATACATGTATCTAGCTAGTTCGGAAGTTTTCCACAGATCGACGTGAA
Organism: Calophaca sinica; assembly: GCA_037113605.1. NCBI lineage: Eukaryota > Viridiplantae > Streptophyta > Magnoliopsida > Fabales > Fabaceae > Calophaca > Calophaca sinica. The sequence continues at coordinate 104,715,154 of CM073733.1, forward strand.
GAATGTTCGGTGGTGTGTGATTTTGAGGGCGTTTTCAAGACGTGCGGGATTACCACCAAGACGAGAGGTCGAAGTTCTCCATCGACACGATTCCGTGAACAGGACCGATTTCAAAGCGCCGCATGTGATGTCTCTGCCGAGATGAAAGAGCTGAAGTCCCAGATCGAACACTTGGAGTCGAAGCAATTCATACGACCGAGCGTGTCACCGTGGGGAGCTCCAGTGTTGTTGGTTAAGAAGAAGGATGGACGATCAAGGCTGTGCGTGGACTATCGCGAGCTCAACAAGGTTACCGTGAAGAACCGTTATCCGTTACCACGTATTGACGACTTGATGGACCAACTTCGTGGAGCGGCGATCTTTTCCAAGATAGACTTGAAGTCGGGCTACCATCAGATTCGCGTGAAGGAGGAAGATGTCGCCAAAACAGCTTTCAGGACTAGATACGGTCACTACGAGTAGTTGGAGATGCTCGAGAAGTTCCGAGATTTGAAGTTGAGTGTCGAAGTTTCACCGGGGAAGCTGAGATTTGGTATGCTTACCATTTCTAACAGATTGTTGGACGAGATCCGAGACCAACAAGTTCATGACGAGCTTCTGCAAGAGAAGATTCAGTTGATAGCGCGGTGGAAGGCGGCGAATTCAGGTCGGAGCGGACGACATCTTGAGGTGCAATGGCGAGTGTGCGTGCTAACGATCCGAAGTGAGGAAGTTGATTCTCGACGAAGCGCATAAGAGCAACTTTAGTATTCATCCCGAGTTACGAAGATGTATCAAGACTTGAAGAAGCATTTTTGGTGGTCAGGAATGAAGAAGCAAGTGGCGAGCACGTAGCTTCATGTTTAACGTGTCGAAGCGAAGGTGGAACACCAACGACTGCGGGAATGCTACAATCGCTGACGTACCGTATGGAAATGGGACGATATTTCCATGGACTTCGTTGTAGGTTTGCGAAGACGCAGAAGAAGAATGATTCGATTTGGGTGATCGTTGAGCGATTGACCAAATCTGCTCATTTCTTGGGAGTGAGGTCGACATACAACGTGGAAAAGGTGACCGAGATCTACATCGCGGAGATAGTACGACTTCATGGAATACCCTCTTCGATCGTGTCGGACCGAGATCCGAAGTTCACGTCTCATTTTTGGAGGGAATTGCAAGGAGCGATGGGAACCGAGCTCAGGCTTAGCTCGGCATATCATCCACAGACTGACGGTCAGACTGAGAGAACGATCCAATCGCTTGAAGATTTGTTGCGAGCTTGTACGTTAGATCACCGAGGAAGTTGGGACGACGTCTTACCATTGGTGGAGTTCACATACAACAACCGATTTCCATGCGAGTATCGGGATGGAACCTTTTGAAGCGCTGTATGGGCGGAAATGTCGACGCCTCTTTGTTGGTACCGGACGGCGAGCTAATCGTCAGAGGACCAGATATGATCCAGCAGACTCACCGAGAAGATCCGTTTGATCGAGAGATCGGATGCGAACATCTCAAAGTCGGCGGAAGAGTTATGCGGACCAACGACGCCGACCACTCGAGTTCGAGAAAGGAGAACATGTATTTCTTAGAGTCACCCCACTCTTTGGAGTTGGTCGAGCGATCAAATCCAAGAAACTTACCCCTAAATTCATTGGACCTTACGATTCTTCGTCGTATTGGTCGGTGGCATATCGATTGCATTGCCACCATTTTTGTCGAACATCCACGACGTCTTTCACGTCTCACAATTGCGGAAGTATGTTTCCGACCCTTCTCATGTCATCGAACCGGATGTGATTCAAGCGAAGGGCGACCTATCTTTTGAAGCGTCACCGAAGGATCGTTGATCGGAAAGCCAAGCGATTGCGGAACAAAGAGATTCAACTTGTCAAAGTTGTGTGGGATCAAAAGGCGGGAGATGCGACTGGGAGGCTGGAGGAGAAGATGAAGATTCAAGACCTGAACTTTTACGAGGTAAGAATCTTATTTGCAATTTCGAGGACGAAATTTTTTAGAGGAGAGATTGTAACACCTGAGGACGAGATCGACATCGTATTAGGACGACGTATCGAGACCTCGACCAAGACCTTGTGTCGAGATCCCGTGACTAGATCGTTTGCGAGATCTTTTGTCGAGTGATGAGACCACGATGCACTAGTTCTGGTGAGGAGGTCGGGTGTCGAGTTGATGAAGTCGCGTACCGAGCTGATGAGGACGCAAGTCGAGCTGAGGAGACCGCGTTTACGAACTCGTGTTAGAACCTTGTACGCTTGCACGAGCACACTTGTCGACATCGTGTCGAGATGATACCTCGTATTATTTCGAACGTTATTCAGCGTTATTATTATATTGTTTGTAATTATTACATTGTCGGCTTGTCGTTGACCGACAGAGTAGAGGGTAATCATGAGAGGAACGAGTTAACGGGTAGATGATTGATGGGATTGGCATCTTTTAGCTGGAGTTACGTTTATACCCCTTTCTCGCCAGCTGTATACCACGACCGTTTCCCTCACACTCATTTCTCTTTTCTTCTTTCTTCTTCCTTCCTACGCCTGTGGTTTCGTTGTTTTCTTTAAAAATCTTCATCGACGAAACCGTGAGTTCCATCGAGATTCTGCACAAGCTTTCTTCATCAATTTTGTTCATCATCAACTTCTCGACCCATATCTCGTCTGATCGACCATCACCGTTGAGGTATGAAGAACAGATTTTCTTTCATCTGTGATACTGTTTAGCGCTAATTCTTCTTCCATTTTTAACCAGTTTTATGCTTCCAAATCATGTCAAATTGATGGGTTTTCTTCTTCACAATATTACCTATCTTTTTAACCGATTAATTGGGCTTGTAAAACAAATTTCTTCCTCTGTTTTTCTGCAATCGGCAGTGCCCAGAAAACCTCCATTTTTGGTTCGTTTCGATTTCTTGTTTCTCATTCGTTGCTTCTGGTTATTGTTGTTGTCGATCTATCTGTTGAAGCATCAGATAACTTTTTCATGAATTTTGATCGAAATCCCTAACTTTGTGTTAGAGGAAAAATATATTTCAGTTCTTGAGTTTTATATTTTTCTGGGTTGTGGTTGAGTTTGGGGAAGAGAGAGCTAGATGTATTAGAACCATAGATCGATCTGAATTGTGTTTGTTTTAGGAAGTCTGATTCCCGAGATCGAGTGAATTCCGAATCAAGGTGTACGGGAAAGCGAATCCAAGGACGCGGAAGCAGCAGAATCCAGAACGAGGACTGTACGTGTCGAGGTCGACTGAGAAGCGTACGTGTCGAAGTCGTTGTCGAGTTCGTTGAAGACAGCCGTGTCGAGATCGAGTAAGAGAAGTCGTTGTCGAGCTCTTAGAAGACAGCTGTGTCGAGGTCGTTGTCGAGCAGCATTAACTTGGAGTTCGGTAAGGGCAACTCCTAGATATCTCTAAGGCTTTATTTTATAAGTCCTTAAATAAGGGCATTTCATATTCTACGTGGTTATGTTATTGTGTATGAAATTCCTGATTTGTGTCGAGCTGAAATGTTGTGATATGATTGAGTTTTGCATGTATTTAATATGTGATTGAATATATGTCGTGAAGTGTGTATTGCATGTTGAATTGCGTTTCTTCATGTCGAGCTTGCTCTTTTATTTGACATGCGGTTGAATATCTTGTGTTTAACTCCTTGAATATCGTATCTGGCTTAATTGTTCATCGAGTGAGCGAGCTAGGTGAGTCGTATGGCGTTTTGAGCCGTGGACCGGATAATCGAGGTGCTAGGTCCCCTTTTTGTTTACGGAGATTGACTAGACGTCGCCACGCTACGGACCTGAGTTGACCGGCCCTAGGGAGAGCGAGGATCCCAAGGCTTTGGCCGACTTTTCCGACATACCTGACGGGCGTGTGCATTCCGGAAAATTGTCGAGTCGAGAGAAAATGGATTTGTGAGTTGTGTCGAGTTAGAGTGAGATGGTCGAGTCACGTCGGTGATTGTTATACTTTCCTGTTTGCTTATATTTTTATGTCGAGCTTATCTTGAATTGGTGTGAAGTTGACCACTTTCCGTGGTGCCTTCAATCCATGGCGGTTACCCGAGCGATGTCGAGGCGCGCAGTAACTCGGCGATGAGACGATGCCGAGGAGGATCTCGACGAGGACCCGAGGGGCGACCTCTATCTGTCGTGATTGTTTATTTGTTGGATGTTTGTTTTTCTGAGGACTGTACTTGTTTTTCTTTTGGGTTCGAGGTCGTGACCAGTTTGGGCAGTGTTGTGTTGTTGCTCTGAGGTAGGCGGTGGTCTTACTTTTGGAGCAGCCCCCTGCGTGGGAGTCTGCCGGAAGTACCCCCAGGGTATGATTACTCTTTTGAAGTCGTCGTACCTTAGGTGTATTTTATTTGCACATTTGCTACTCTGTATTTGTATACATTATTATTCGGGTGATATATATATATATGTATGTTATGCATGTATGTTTTATTTGAATTTAAGTCTTGTGTCTTAGTTGCACCATGTTTCGAAAAGCTGTAATTACTCTGATGTGCACGAGTTGGTTTTATAAAAAAAAAATATATCGTATTTTTAAAAGGCACAAGAGTTTTGTTTTTAAAACACATCTCATATAGGTTCATGTTGAGCTTGGTGTGTTGAGCTCGGTAACTCGAGCTCGGTATATTGAGCTCGGTAGCGGTCCGGAAACGGGTCGTTACAATGACCATATCTGAAAAGTTTGATGATACACTTCCGATCATTTTGTCATAGAAGGGTGATTGAAGAGTATCCATGAACATGGCCACCATTTCTTTTTCAATCAGAGGCGGTTCCACTTGGGCTGCCAGTCCTCTCCATCGTTGGGCATATTCCTTAAAGGTCTCATTGTCTCTTTTTGCCATGTTTTGCAACTGCATTCTATCAGGAGCCATATCAATGTTATACTTATACTGCTTCAAAAAGGCATCCGCCAAATCTTTCCAGCAGCGAATATGAAATCGCTCAAGGTGTGTATACCAACTCGACGCTGCCCTGTTAAACTATCTTGGAAAAAGTGAATCAGAAGTTTATCATCATGTGCATAGGACGCCATCTTCCTACAAAGACATGGTCAAGTGGCTTTTTGGGCAAGTTATCCCTTTATACTTGTCAAAGTCTGGCACCTTGAACTTTGGCGGTACAACCACATCCGGTACGAGACAAAGATCTGAAGCGATACTTGAACCGAGATAACTTACTCCTTCTACAGCTCTTAGCCCATCTTCGAGGATTTGCAACTTCGTATCAGACGACTGATTCCCAACTGGGATGCTTAGATTGGGTCCTCCCATAGCTGGAGACCAGGCAATGCGGTTAGTCTGGGGATTCAATGGATTTCTTTGAATATAATAGGGGTAACCAAATGATCGGTGATTCACCACGGGGGTCTCTACGGGCGTACTGACTCCTTGAGTATTCCCGAGATGGGATGGTGCATAACCAGGTGGAAAGGTGTATGTCATGAAGCCAGGAGTTGAGCTTTGAACTGGTATGGTTTCAGTACCGGAATCAGATCCTTGAACTACGTCTTGCACAACAAGTGCTTGGGAATCAGTTTCTGTAGAGTTATTGTTAGGACCGGGCGGTGTGTAACCGGGCGGGAGACCATATAGTGGGAACTGTTGTGCCTGTGGGCCTTGAGGGTTATGGTTTGCAGTATCATCATTGGCCATAGGTGGCGTGTAACCAGGCGGGAGTCCGTAAAGTGGGAAGTGTGGGACTTGAGTCTGAGGGTTGCTAACTGGTGAGTGTGTAGGACCCTGCGGGTAAATTGCAAAAGGTACCATCATCCCTTGAGTATTGAGACCATATTGCAACTGCATAGGACCAAAGCCAGGTGGGTGGGAAGGTGTAGCTTGACTTTCATCATTCACTGCTGGAGATACCCCATCTGTAGCCTTGTCTTTGTTTAGGGATTGCAGAAACTCCAAAACTTTGCTCATCTGTTCCTTCAGCTGGTTGACGTCCTCTTTCACCTCTTGGTCATCCATGATCCTTGATTGAGAGCGAGTTCGATAAGGGTGTCGAGGAACCAGTTTGTTTGATTATTTTCTGATGATTTTAAAAAAAAATGATATGAGTATGTAAGAAAAGAAAAATGAATGAATGTGGATGCATGAATCTATTTATTTGTGCCAAGGAATCGTAGGCCTCATTGTTTTGACATGTATGAGCTTCTTTGAAACTGTTTCACAATTTGATCTCATATTATTTCACAAAATACTTGCAGCCAAGCTCTTGAGTTCCTACGATTCTCTGGCGACCTAAAATGAAATGAGAATGAATGATATTATTTCTTTATTTTCAACATGTGTTTTTTTGTTTTTTTGTTTTTGGCGTATGAATGCATGAAGATATGTGTTTTTGTAGACCCTTTTTTATGCATGGACATGATATAACAAATTTTTGGTGGAAGAACAAAAATGATATGATGCCCCTTGTGTCTTAAATGGGTCAAACCTAAAATTAGATATTTTCTAGCCTAAGGGTCTATAGTCTTGTATTGAGTGATAGATCTCATGGTGGCTCTAATCACATTCTCACCAAAGGCCTCTAGAGCTAAAGTCTCCTCCTGAATATTAACCACAACGATAGATAACTATCCCAGGTCGGAATACTCAGAGGAGCACACTCTAGATGAAGTTCTCGCAATAGCCAGAAGGAAAGCAAATTCCAATTGACCATCACCGAACCTCCACTCAACTTAAGCTTTGCTCTGACCCGGGTATAGGGCCTTACTCACATGTGTGTGCGAACGTGTAGGTGCGGTGTGTGAGAGGGCAACACCCTAACACTACCCAAGCCGCAAAACAAACAAAGCATACAAATATAGTCCTCTATCCTAATGTTCAATATTCACAACAAATTAAAATTAAACAAATAAATAATAAATAAATATTTACAAAAGAAAATAAATAAATAAATAAATAAATAAATAAAGATAAAAATAAAAAGAAGGGGAATTAAAAAGAATAACAAAAAAATGAAGTTAATTATTTGGCACAATTAATCATGTTAGGCTTGACTCTCTAAAAGTCCCGAGTGGAGTCGCCAAGATGTGACCAGAAAAATCTGGAGGGATTTTATTCGAGTTTAATGGAGCCGCCACCAATAATTTATTTCATAGGGAAAATATTGGAAAAACCTTTTTGAAGAAAAGTGGTCCTTAAGACCAGATTTGGGTTCGAGTCGATTATGTGTAGGGAAGGTATTAGCACCCTACAACATCCTTTCAAAAAGGTTACCTCTAATTAATTGTGCAAATTTTATTAACTTCTAAAAATATTTATTTCCCTTTTATTTAAAAAAAAATTAACCAAGATAAAAAGAGGACTTAATAAAAGTCGTTTATTTTTGCGCTGACAGAGTGGGCTCCTGCTCCTACGTATCTCGGTGCAAGTGGAGAAATCAAAGGCTACGTAGTTCTTGGGTAGAAAATGGTTGTGTGTTGGTTGATTTTAATTGTATATTTTTTGATGGAAAAAAGGTAGGTTTTGTAGGGACCAAACAAGAAGCAATCAAGAGTGGTCCTCACTAACAACTTATTTTGTTTAGAAAATTAACGGTGTTCGTAATGATCAAACGGAAGCAATCTCGAGTGATCGTTACTAGTAAAAAAAAGATTGATTTTATTTTTATAAAGATGATAGGTTTTCAAGGGGACCAAACAAGAAACAATCAAGAGTGGTCCTCACTAACGACTCATTTTTATTTAGAAAATTAAGATAATTGTAATGACTAAGCGAAGCAATCTCGAGTAATCATTACTAGTAAATTAATTTTCGTGATTTTTATCAAACGCTTTTAAAAAAATGGGGTTTCGATATTTGTATGTGAAATTTGGTTGAATAAAATTGTACTAGTTTGACTAGTAAAAAAAAAAAATAAAAAAAGGGTGGTTCAATGGATAGAGAGAAAAAAAAAAAAACTAAACACGCGTAAGTGTAACTCACTGAGAAGGGGGAGAATTAACAAAAATAAAAGAAAAAAAATGAAATGAAATAAATATGTACAATTATCATTCTTTATTAAATAAAGAAAATAAAAGAAATGAAATAAATAATAAAAAGAATAAAAGAAAGCAGGGGTGCCGTTGAGTGGGCTGAGGCCCCCAAAAGAGGGAAAAAAAATGGATTAAGAACAAAGGACGGGTAGCGTAGGAAGGAGGGGTGGGCTGACCCAGTCAATAATAAAAAATAAAAAAAAAGATAAGGGGTATCACTTCTTCCTTACGGGTTTCATTTGAAACCCTAGTGGGAGGAAAGCTGCGCGGCGCAGCGAGGAGGTCGCGGCGTCGAGAGAGAAAAACGACTGGGGAGAGAAAAGAGAGGGAACGTTGGGGAAAAAGAGAATGAGAAAGGCGAGTAGAGAGATCGCCATGAGAGAGGAGGCCGCGAGGGAGGATGAGAAGAAGCGGCCGACGCGCGCCATCCTTGGCGCACCGCATAAGTGGGGAGATCTATGGTGAGGGAAGGATGGGTTAGGCGCAAGGAGGAGGTGAAGGAGGAAGAAGAGAATCCTTTTTTTTTTCTTTTGCTTCTTCTTTCTTGTGTTTGCTTCTTCTGCGTTTTTTTTTTCTTCTAGTTCTTCTCCTTTTTCTCTCAATTTTCTCTCAAATTATTGTGTATAATTGGTACCAAGAATGAGATATCCAATTCTGAAATTAACGGCAAATTTTGTTCCGGCCCGCTCATATCGCTTCCTGCTCTACTTTTTATAAAAAAAAAACAGGTTCAGTTTGTCAACTTGAGACTCAACTTGTATGCTAAGTGTGTGCTAAAATGATGCTGAGGAGATGGTAACATGTGCAAAGTCTGAGATGATATCAATGGTTTGAAAAAAAATTGCAATCACCGTGACTTTAACAACGGTGCTCCTCCTTTTTGATTAAATTGCATTGTTTGTCAAACTTGGTTGGCGGATGAAGAAAAAGCAAGAGGCATATGGGGACATATAGGTGTAAGACATAGTTTGTAGAGTGGTGAGGAGATATGCAGAGGACTTTGGTGAAGATATGCAGATGACTTTGTGAAGGGTGAAGTGTGGAAATCGACTTTGATTTTTAGTTTTGAATTTTAGGTTTTTTTTGTTAATAACGCTTGTAATGAACTGCACTGGGCTAAAAATGGCCCACTAAGATAATGATCTCCCCATTTCGTCATACGACCTCTCCACGGCCAAGACGTGACCTCGGCTCGATGACGCGACCTCTCCACGGCTCAAGACGCGATCTCGGCTTTCAGATGGCGACCTCCCACGATTCGCGCGCGATCTCGGCTCGATGGCGACCTCCCCACCTCGGACCCGACCTCGGCTCGATGGCGACCTCCCCACGATTCGGCCGCACGCGATCTCCCCACTTTCGGCAGACGACCTCTCCACTCTCGCAAGATACGACCTCGCCAAGACGCGACCTCACTTCATTTCGACCTCCCCACGGCTCTGAGCACGACCTCTCCACTGGCTTCAGTACGACCTCTCCACGGCTTGGCGTCGACCTTTCTCCACGGCTCGGCATCGACCTCGGCTCGGCCGACGCGACCTCGGCTCGGCGTCAGACGACCTCTCCACGGCTTCGACATACGACCTCGGCCTGACTCGGCACCCGACCTCGGCTTCGAGACGCGACCTCCCACTTTCGTAGCGCGGACAAAACAAAACAAAAAAAAAAAGTGAAAATATAAGCGGACAAAATTGGGGTATAACACACTGCATGTTACATTCAAAATAGAATCTATATTAGACCTATCTTGAATAAGACTCCTTATGAATTGTGGAAAGGAAGAAAACCCAACATTTCATATTTTCATCAATTTGGGTGTGACTGCTTTGTTCTCAATACAAAGGATCTAGGAAAATTTGACTCTAAATCACATAGAGCTATCTTTTGGGATATTCAACGCTCTAAAGCATACGTAATATACAACAAAGAAACATTAGTTGTTGATGAATCTATGCATGTAAGATTTGATGATAAAAAGCCCGACAATGATACGTCGAGCTAGATGAAGTTTTTGCAGATTTACAGATAAACAAGGAAACAAGAGTTGATATCACAAGTCTTGACTCGGTGATGTTTGGTGTGATCTCTGGTGAAGTCTCTGGTGCTGATTACGGTGATAAGGAAATAATCATATCAGATTGGAAGTTCAAACCACATCACCCAAAGGACCAAATCATTGGTGAACCTAGTGATAAAGTCGAACAAGAACCTCTGCGAGAGAACACTGACCTGGCCTTACTCTGCGAGATAGAGCCAAAAACAATTGATGAAGCCCTCATCGATGATGGTTGGATCATTGCTATGCAAGAAGAGCTAAATCAATTTCAAAGGAACGATGTGTGGAAGCTTGTGCCTCCTCCAGAGGACAAGTTAGCCATTGGAACCAAGTGGGTTTTCGAAACAAACTTGATGAAGATGGCAAAGTGGTAAGGAACAAGGCTAGACTTGTTGCATAAGGTTACTCACAAGAGGAAGGTATTGATTATCTTGAAACCTTTGCTCTGTAGCTAGACTTGAAGCTATTAGAATACTACTATCTTATCTTTGCACATCACGGCATTACTTTGTACCAAATGGATGTAAAAAGTGCATTTTTAAATGGTTTCATAAATGAGGAAGTGTTTGTGAAACAACCACCTGGTTTTGAAGATACTGAGTTTCCTGAACATGTTTTCAAACTTAAAAAGGCACTTTATGGTCTTAAACAAGCTCCAAGAGCCTGGTATGATAGATTGAGTTCCTTTTTAATGTCAAATGGTTTTGAAAGAGGACATGTGGATACAACTCTCTTTAGAAAATCATCTAAAAAGCATTTCATTGTAGTTCAAATTTATGTAGATGATATTATCTTTGGTGCTACTAATGAGTCTCTTTGCAAAGAATTCTCTAAGCTTATGCAGAATGAATTTGAGATGAGTATGATGGGAGAATTAAAATTCTTCCTTGGCATTCAAATAAAACAATGTCAAGATGGAACTTATATCCATCAGACTAAGTATGTGAAAGAACTACTGAAGAAGTTCAAGCTAGAGGAAACCAAACCTATGAGCACACCAATGCATCCAACATGTGCTCTTGGCAAAGATGACTCAAGTAAAAAGGTAGACCAAAAGGTATATAGAGGTATGATTGGCTCACTCCTTCTATCTTACACCTCAAGGCCTGATATTATGTTTAGTGTGTGCTTATGTGCAAGATTTCACCGATCCTAGAGAATCTCACTTAAGCTGCGGTTAAAAGGATATTTAGGTATCTTAAAGGAACTACTAATCTTGCTTTGCTTTATAAGAACTCAGATGATTACAAGTTAGTAGGTTTCGTGATGTCGACTTTGCCGAGAGGCAATTGAAAGGAAAAGCACAAGTGGTGGCTGCCAATTCCTTGGAGCAAATCTTGTCTCTTGGTCCAAAGAAAAGACAAAGCACAATTGCACTATCAACACAGGTTTAGTACATATCTCGCCGCAAGTCGTAGCTCACAACTACTTTGGATGAAGTATCAACTTGAGGACTATCGATTAAAGAGAGTAAAATCCCTATATACTGTGATAATACTTCTGCTATATGCTTGACTAAAAACCCTATTTTGCATTCTCGAGCCAAACATATTGAAATTAAACATCATTTTATTAGAGACTATGTTCAGAAAGGGATTCTTGAAATTAAATTTATTGATACTGACCATCAATGGGCAGATATCTTTACAAAACCCCTTGCTGAAGATAGATTCAACTTTATAAGAAAGAACTTGAATTTCCTTCTTATAAAGGAATAGGTGTTTGATTTGAATATAGTTGACTCTGTTTGACTAAGTTGACTCTGTTTGAATATAGTTGACTCTGTTTGACTAAGTTGATTCTGTTGACTCTGTTTGACTATGTTGACTCTGTTTGAATAAAGTTGACTCTGTTTGACTAATTGACTCTGCTTGAGTGTGTTGGCTATGTCGTAGTTAAATCTGTTGATTATCTTATCTCGTTATATTCTTTTCATTAACTGTTCGTATGATCATTACATAGCCTCTCGGGAATCTTAAGTACACGTGTCTCTGCGAGACTGGTTGATGCGTTAGTGATTGACATTTGCTTTCTTGAGTCATAATTGCTTTTCTTTGGGAAATGACAATTTTATCACGCCTCTTTAATTTTGACAAATACACGTTTGAAAAAGACAAATTTTTTCAAAAATTCATTTCAAATCCGGCGCATAATGCTTAAACTTCGAACACGTTTATAACCCACTCACTCACTCACCACATCACCCACTACCCACTCTATCTCTTAAAAAGAAGTCTACACTTTTACGAACCCTAAACCCCTTTCATCTTCGCACTCTGTGTTTCTCCATTTCAACAATGGTCGCTCCACAACAACCACGCGCAAGTTCAAGTTCTGAAGAAGAGCGTAGGGTAACGCTGAAAATCTTCAACCCTCGACCTCAAGGTGTTGGTGGAACACAGTAAGGTTTGAGGATATGGCAAATGAAGGATACGACTTCAGAGCGGACTTCATTGACATGGGGATAATGGATTTCTTCTACATGACCAACTCAGTCTATGAGAATCTGGTGAAGGAGTTACGGACTTATGCTTGGAGTAAAGATAAGACCATTCGAGTCATGTTCAAGGCGGCGCATTGTGGTCACTCAGGACCTAATCGTCAAGTCACCCATTGCCCTAATGATGGAGCGGTTGAAACCATTTGGTTGGGAAAAAGGATCTTGGTGGTGGGATGTTGTAAATGAGACTATCTATGAGAAGCCTGGAGGACCAAGGCCGTGGAAATGAAGAATGATTTCGAGCACTTTTCGTAATCATCATGAATTGCTTGGTGCCAAATCTGCCTCTGTGGATACCGTCAAAGTACTCCACAAGTTCATAATGTGGAATTATGAACTCAAAGCTAAGATCAACCTTCCACAGATAATTTTTGAACATCCGCGAAGAGACTTAATGTACTCCGGAAAAGGGAAATATATGAATATCCCTTATGGAAAGTCATTGTCAAGAATCATGGAGAATCAAGGGCTTATAAATCTCCTTCAAGGTCTCAACACCTTGGAAGCGTGGCTTGCCACGAAAACGATGGTGATTCCTATTCTCTCTTGGACAATCTAAGGAGAATGGGACTCTTTCCAAGAAGGCTATTGCCGCAATTCAAAGAAGGTGAAGAAGGAGCAAGGAAGAAAGTTGTGAAGAAGGGGAAGAAGATTGTGGTGGACTCGTGTCTCTACTGGACCAACCGGAAGGGTCACTGGCTAATGTGCATTCACATTGCCTCGTAACCCCTCATTCAGTCTCCCAATAAGACCTGCATGCATGCCCTCTACGCTTACAGAGGAACAAGAAGAGAAGAAAATGGAGATTGATCAAATGATAAGGGAAAGGATAGAGGAAACACGACTGTATCATGAAGCAAGCTTGGCTGCAGGCCTTGTCCAGCGTGAGACCTTTGCACCCCCAGTTCGTGCTCCTACCTCTGACCCTCGAGTGGCTATTCCTGCTGAGCCCGCCTCTGTTGATCCTGCTCAGAAACCACCCTTGAAAAGGATACACAAGGTTGGAGATGCCCCTGCTGCAAAAAGGAAGAAGGTACTTGATAAGGTAGTTGATTTATATGATACTACTTATCAACTGCTGGTTCTGCTTTGCCTCTCTACTGTTGTTGAACTCCCTCCATCTCGACCCATTAATCCAACACCCCAATCTGTTTCTGCACCTAAACCAAAACCCACACCACAACAGAAACAACCATATATACCTACCAAAAAGCCCTTGCCCACTTTACCCTCAGACTCCTCTTCATCTGATGAAGATGATGTTGCTCCCTTGAGGACTAGACAAAGACCTCAACCACAGGTTCAAATTCCCTATATTGAACCTTTAGCCTCTTTACCCCCAACCTCCACTATACCTCAAACTGAAACTACACCTCCATCATCTCCTCTACAAACCCAAACACCTTCACCACCTAAATCACCACCCAAACCATCTTCTCCACCTAGACCCGCTTCACCCCCTCACCAACGCACTGCACCTCAACATACCTCGTGAGATCGAGCCCATTTCTCGAGGAACTTGAACTGAGTCCAGGGTTCAAGAGTCTTCATCTCTTGAATCCAGCAATATGGTTGTGTGTGAAACTCAACCTCTTCGCATTTTGCAACCTCTCCTGACTCCTCTTTCAGACTTCCCATAATGGTACCCTTCATGTCTCAACTGTTCTTCCTCCAAATTCTCCTCTCCAAGGAGAACCAGAATCTGTGCGAACCAGCTCGTAATCTTTCTTCTCGAATCGACTTTGAGGTAGAGATCATTGAGCCAACGCCACTTCTCCTCACCGCACCCCTGGACCTCTCCGAGCCTGGTCTTGGGAACCAAGAATTGTGCCCAACGTTCTTCCAAATCTAATTGGTAGCATTGAATACTTCAAAGCCGCGGACACAGTGGAATCTCGCTTCGGGTTTCCTTGGAGAAGACGTAATTGATGAAGTAGTCAATGATCTTGCACAAGAAGATCGGTATGAGAACCGGGTGTCTGTGGAACACTTGGTTTGACAAGCACAGCAAGAACAAGAAGAAAGAAATAGGAGATGGCATGCTGCCCTGAAATGGAGAGTTCCTCCAAGAGAAGAGGTCAATGTTGTTTGGGAACTGCACCTCCTCCTCCTCCTCGCCCTCCTACTCCTCCAAGAGAACCTCGTAACACCTCCTCCAGATCCTCGCAATGGTTGTTCAACCATCCTCATCCAGCTCGCCTACAAGCCAATCGGTAGTGATACCGAAGGAAGTGTATGACAAACTTGTGGATGATAGCAACAAATTCAACAGGTTTATGGAAGCCTCTCAACAACACTCAAACCATCGATCGTAGGCTTGACTTCTGACTACTTTACTACAAAGGAGTTTTGGAGAAGATGGACAAGCCCTAGAAAACCTTAGGCTTTTTACCTTTTAGTTTTCTCCCCTTTTGATAGATTTTCTTTGAGTTTGTTTTTTGTTTATTTACTCACTCTGTGATTATTTCTAATGAAATTTATTTATGACACTTAAAAGTTTTCTCTTTATCTTTCTTTATACTGTTTTGACTGTGATGTTCTTTATTTCTGTCTTAACCTTTTTGTCTGATGACAAAAGGGGGAGAAGAATATAGAGAGAATATAGAGAGTATAAAGCAATTGATGAACCTAGTGTATCAACCAAGTGTCATCATGCATACATTATGTGTTCTGATTAATATATTCTCGTATGCTCAAACTATCTTTGTAAATATCTTATGCTCTGTTACACTTAGAAATATTTATATATGCTTAATTCAGGGGAGCCTCAAATCATCTGAATAAATATTTTTTATAAAGAAAAATTGTTCATCAATATATGTATTTGTCATCATCAAAAGGGGAGATTGTTGGAATCAAGTGGATTGAAACAATAACCCTTAATTGTTTTGATGATAACAAAAGATTAAGAGAACAATTTATTCTCTAACATGGTTATAAGTGTGCGTAAAGTATTTATACTCGAGAAAAATTTGCTTGAAGACTTAGTGAAATCTTGAACTTCACTCATCAAAGTCCGGCCTCGCTCGATTCTTGGCACATAGAATCGGTTGGTCAACGCCTGGAGTTAGTCAACATTCGATGTTAGTCAACACTACGGTATATGATGCAAGACATGATTTGACTCGGTCAAATCTGCTGGTTACCCGCTCTTTCGAAGACTCAAATCTGTTTGGTCAACGCTCTTGTGATGGTCAACGCCTGTTAGAGCATAGTCAAAATCTGGTTGGTCAACTCTGCGGTGCAAGTCAACAATACAACAGATTCTACTTAGTGCACTCTATGAAGACTTATTGTGCTTCAACAAGAATCGCTATGTGATAGCCCTCTCATTTCTGTATTGAAGAATACTTGATTACAGTGAGCAAAGGAAGTCTTTGAACGAAGAGCTCTGATAGTGAAATTGAAGTACCCTATTATACGAGGACAAGAAGAATGTCAAAGGATAAAATCATCAAGGAAACTTGTGTTTGAAGTGTCTATATTTTGAAAAGCTCACTAAGGACAAAGTTACTGACATTGCGTATAATACTCAGAATGCTTTTCGTCTTGAAAGCGACGTAACCTGCAAAAGCCACTTTGTTCCAGGATCTCAAGCTTTGACTTCGGACAAAAAGAGACGTTGTGTCACAACGGCACTTACAAACGGCACTTTTTCAACTCCTAGCTATATATCCTACCTCATACATCAAGTAAGATAAGAATTAAGTTTTTACAAACGATTTTCAACACGCTTGTACGCAAGCTAGCAACTTGAATATTTTTACGAGTAGTGAGAGCATCAACATCTATCTTCTCAAACACTACCCAATCAAGAGAAAGTGAGCAATCAAGAATTCATCCAAGTCTCGAGATCTTTGAACAAAGCACTTCTCGCTTTATTCTTTCTTTAAGAAAGTTATTTTGTGCTAAAAGTATTTTCATTGTAAATTCTCTCTGAAGAGAGTTATCTCTATATTGTTTCAAAACTCTTATTTGAATCTGTACTTAGCCCAAAGAAGGGTGTATACCTTAGAGGCTCAACTGCATCGAGTCGTTTCTAAGAAGTTGTGAGTATAGCCAGCCAAGCGTAAATATACTCTCAAGTGTAATCAGTTGATTATAGTGGAGAAATCCTTCAAGTGAGTGAAGGGACTAGACGTAGCTATCAGGTGATAGTGAACTAGTATAAATCTCTGTGTCTCCTTCTTCTCTCTACTATTTATTCCTTGTACAGTTTATTCAATATTTATTTTTCATAAACATTTGTATTTGCGAAAAAGTTTTTAAAAACCCAATTCAAACCCCCCCTTTCTTGTGTTTTTGCCACGTTCAAATTGATCACCGGTCGTACTGTGATTAAATGGTAGACTCACAGGATAAACAGGATTAGAACTCTTGCATGACCAATCTTAGTTTTAGTCTTCCAATCAATTCAACTTCTTTGCTCTTTATGCTTTCTTTGAATTTAAACACTTTGCATTACCAAACAGAGGGTTAATTTAGGGAAAAAATATTAATCACGAATGACCAAATAGGTTAATAGCTTTAGTAGAGGAATTGATTATCGAATAATACCAAAGGAATTGAACAAAACTAGCACTTGGGGGATTTGAAGAGACAAGTGAAACTGTGACCCTATGCTTCACTCTATTGATTTCACGAAACTGTTTTTACTCTATTTTGTAGTTTTACTATCACAATCAATCTCAATTTCGTTTGCTTAAATAACATAGGAATTTTAGTAGTTTTGTACTTGCACTATTCCGTGTGGATTCAACAACCATGACTCAAAAGTCTTATTTTTATTACTACTTACTATCAGGTTTATTTATCTGTAGAGCAATAAGTGTTTTGTGCCGATGTGGGGGAACAGTTTCCCGATACTTTCTCTTTGTCTAGATCGAAGATTGGTTCATAAGTTGGTTATTGTTATAGGTTAATGTGGATAACCAAGTTTTTTTTTATGATGATGTGAACAGTGTTGACACCGAAGGTTCAAGTGATGGAAGTGATGGCAACACCTTAGGGGCGAGAACTTGCTTGCAATGCATTTTTTCCTGCACTTTGTTGACCATATGCAATTGTTCACCTATAGTATATTTTTCATTAAAATGATTTGACAAAATTGAACCATTAAATTAAGATATTTGCCCATGTTATGTTCAGGAAAAGAAGAAAAGAAGTTGTGAGGGAACACTAACCACTGGTATGACTCTGTTCTTTACCAAGGGTCACATCTTGTTGGACAATAAAGTTGTCCTGGGATCACAATTATACTTATATTATCGCAACTGAACACATGATGTCAATCGATTTAATGATTAGGGTTTTCATAAGTTGAATAATATTCTATTACTATTATATTATTGTTGCTCAGTACTCAGAAAGGTGAAATTACCCAAAATTTCAACTTTGTAAGTTATTTTTAATAGAAAAGAATATATTGGTTGATGGGGAGAATAAGGGTCCTTCAACTCAGTACAAGGATACTAAAAACAGAATCCCAAACCGCAATTATGCGGGAAAAGAGGCAAACGCGCACAACCTAACCAAACATAGCTACCTCCTAACCATACACTCCACCTGGTCCACAAACCACTCATAATATAAACAAGTGGGAGCTTTCCCCCCTCGCGAGGAACCATCATCAAGATAGGGATATAATATAGTCAATGAGCTGGTGAAAATCAGGCACCCTACCCAAGAAATGCATCTATTCCTCAACTCCCATAAGGCCCACAAAACGTTATGCCAAACTAATGATAACCCACGTCTCCTACATGTTCCACCCCCCAATGAACCGAAGATATGAAATAGATCAAACAGATCATGAGGCAGAGCTAATTCTTGGCCCAACCATCTGAAAACCGCATACCAAACGCTGGACGAGAAGCCACAAGAAAGAAAAAGGTGATAGGCCGACTCTTGGGGGGCACCACAAAAAACACACATTGCGGATGAGGGGCCCGAAATGAGATGCCTACGGAGAAGGTTTCTCCGAGTAGGCACCTGATCTAGAAGCAGATGTTAGGAGAAGGCAATCACTTTAGACAGAACGAAATTCTTCCAACTCTTTCAACTTTGCAAGTTGTTAAGTGCCAAATTTCAGATTTGGGTTTCTCGACGGAACTTCAATACTTCGACGAGTGAAGAAGCAAGGAGCCAGAAATAAGTAATAAAAAATTTGCTAAGTTTGAAAGACCAAGTGTCTTGGCGATTGTTCGACGGAATGTGTAAAACGTCGAAGATGTCAATATGGGCATGGTCGAATTAGACTTAGGCATTATGAAACACATGTACAGCTCGACAGGAAGTGTTACTGTCAGGATTAAGTAGTTTTAGTCGAAACAACTACTGATCTTGTGTCCGTACACATGTCAGGTCGGATGATATGTAGTTTTTTTACATTTTTGCCTATAAATAGTAGTTTCTACGATGTAAATCAGGTTGGATACATGGTCTAAATTCCTAACATCTCGACGACTAAAGCAGATTAAGGAAAAACGATCACTGTACTGTTTATGCATTTTACTTTAAATTTTATCGCATTCAAACTTTACCTTTTCACATCACTTTAAACTTATCTGTTTTTATTATATGCATTTCTATTCTCATTGAAAACCAGTTTATTTCTTGCATTCTTTTCAATTTCAGTATCTTAATTCATGTTCTTTACATTTTCCAGCACTTTTACTTTCAAAGTCATTTACAAGCCTTTCTTTAGATTCACGCTCTTTAAATGCTTTCATTTAAATTCATGCCTTTTAAAAACATTCCTTAAAATTAGTCATTTAAGTGCTTTTTGTTTGCATTTCTGTTATGTTTTCAATTGTACGCTTAATCCTACAAAGGCATTTTTATGATATTGCATCGTATGCATATACTTGAATTTTTCTTTAATTACTTGTCAATCAAGTCATTGGCTGTCAATGGCCAATCTTGTATATTTAATCTGTTATTGCCATTTCGACAATAAATGATTTGTTAATTGAAATTATTATGCCCAAAATTGGCATAAGACATAACAGTTAATGGCTTCAAAGCCAATAATGTTATAAAACCAATGACACGTGGAGAAATTGACCGCTATTTTATAAAACCGTTGTTTGCAAAACGAGATTACCACATAGCTTGTCGATCTCGTAATCGTTTGAACTAATTATTTGTTACTTTGCTAAATTTGGTAGAAATATACTAAGTAAACAAATTGGCACGCCCGGTGGGACGAGTTTAGAGTAACTCGTTTTTAGATGATGGTTTTATGCGTTTAAGAAGCGGAAAAATTACTGCTTCTGACGTAACGCGACAAAGAAACATGAGTGGCAGCACGAATAACAGTGCCACGATACCAAATATTGCTAATGCAAATGCGTCGTCAAACAATACTAATGCTTCGATCACCAGTACGAATGCAGAGGTAGTTAACATCCCACGGATGAATAATATTATCATTGGGACGGGTGCTGGGATGACAATGGCCAACATGCAAGGAGAGGCTATTCCAAGCGATGTAGTACATGAACACCCGGTGGTTCAAAGTGCTCCAGAAGTTCAGGCATCGCCTGCAAGCGCAAGGAATTCAAGTGTTAGGCCAATACTGCAGGCAACACAACCTTTGTTTGGAACGCCGTATGGTTATTTGAATAACTCGACAGTTCCCGCTATTGGTTCAACCATGTTCAACCAATATGTTAACCAGCCTTTCTTGCCCTTTGGGAATTCTTCCAATACTCAGGGAATGGCAGGCATGATTACTACCACAACCAATCGACAAGGGTCTGGTGTAGGGGAAATGTCAAGGCAAATGCCTCAGAATAATGGGGGTCTGACCCAAAATTCATTGGCGAGCATTCAACAGCAGGTGGATGACAGTAACCATGAGATGGTGAATATGTTCACTCAGCCAATGGGTGCAGTTATTACGCCTCTTATGCAAACTACTAACCAAGCATGTAATGCATTGGCTGTACAAATGGAAAGGCTGAATCAGGCATTGGGTTTGGCAACACCAGTGAATGACAACGTTTAGCAAGGCCTAGGAATCAGGCCTCCAGGTCAATACTTGGGGGGCATCCCACAAGATGTGAATAACCCCAATGTGATGCAGAATGAAGTCTTTCAACCAAATCAAAATCTTGGTCAGAATGTGAACAACTTGGCTTATGGCCATGTTCAAGTTTTGCAAAGGAATCAAGATCAAGGGCCACCAATGCATCAAGGTTTGGCCAACCTTAGGCATAATATCATGGGGAACCAGATAGAGCAAAATGTGAATCAAGCTGTCGAGCAGATGCTTAACAGACTTGGTTTCAATATTGGTCAAGCTAATCGACCGTATTTCATATCTGCGTTCCCTGAATGGGTACAGCAAGCTGAAATGCCAAGGGGAATAAAGATTCCTAAACTGTCCAAGTTTTCTGGTGACAGTGGAGAATCGACTGTCGAGCATGTTGCCAGATACTCGATAGAGATGGGGGAATTGGCCACTATGGAAGGTTTGAAAATGAGGTTCTTTCCAAGTTCGTTAACAAAAAATGCGTTTTCTTGGTTCTCAACTTTAAGGGCCAATTCAGTCCACTCTTGGGCCCAACTGGAAGGTTTATTCCATGATCAATTCTTTAGGGGCGACCTAAGGGTTAATTTGACTGATTTATTCAATGTCAAGCGCATGTATAATGAATCTATAAATGATTACATCTCTAGGTTCAAACACATAAAGAGCAGGTGTTTTACACCTGTCCCTGAAGCGAAAATTGTTAAAATGGCCGCTAGTGGTTTGCATTACCATATTAGAAAGAAATTGGTGAACCAGCACATTATCGTTGCCCAATTAGGGGAAAGGGTTCGACAGATTGAACAACTCAGGTTTGAAAAGAATCAGAAAAACAATAAGAAATTTGTTAGACATGAGAAAATCAATTGTGTCGAGCAAGACTAAACAGACAGTGAGGACGAGGCTGTGACTGAGCAAGAAATAAACTTTGCTTAGTTGAAAGAAGGGCCGCCCTATGCCTGTCAAGCTTTGATACCTTCCAAGGGGAAGGAAAAGATGAGTTATGCAAACACGAAAACATATACGTTTGACATAACTAAAGCTGATAAAATATTTGATATTTTGTTGAAAGACAAACAGCTTAAGTTTTCAGATGATCATAAAGTAAAAAGGCCTGAGGACTCCAATGGTCAAAACTATTGTAAGTACCATGGGGCTTTAGGCCATCCTACTAATGAGTATTTTCGTTTCAGGGATTTGATACAAAACACTCTGAAAGAAGGTAGACTCAAGTTTGCTGACAAGCAGAAGCCTAGCATGAAGGTGGACACTGATCCATTTGGCCAAGGCATATCCAATGTTGAAGGTCATAAAGTAAGAAGCTGCAACATGGTGAATATTAGCGCCAAGCAGAAGTATGTGGTGAATGTGGAAGACCTATTCGACATTTACCCAAGGCCTCACGAGTCTGTTGAAGACTTTTTGAGAAGGAAGAACAATAGGGGGCAGTTGAGTTTATGCCCACATTGTGACAGGTATTTTGACGTGAAAGCTGCTCAGAAAGCGAAGAACAATCGAAAGGTTATATCTCACCAGCACATGCGAACTGGCTATGTGAAGAGAAGCTATAATGCCATTCCAGTAAACCAGATGCCTGTTTCAGTGAACCGAGTGCAGAGGCCTATGGCACATAAGCCCTAC
Source organism: Calophaca sinica (assembly GCA_037113605.1). Lineage (NCBI taxonomy): Eukaryota > Viridiplantae > Streptophyta > Magnoliopsida > Fabales > Fabaceae > Calophaca > Calophaca sinica. The sequence goes on from CM073733.1 coordinate 104,737,382, forward strand.
AGAGCAGTTGGCGGTTGGTTGGTTGAGCCCTCAAGGGAATCAATTGGAAGCAACCATGGGTCGTCTCCTGGTCGAGTGATAAATAAGACTAGGAAGCCTGATGCCAATGTGGTGGTGAACAAGTGGGTGGAGAATTCTTCCAAGGCTCCTTGTCCTGAGCTGAGAAATAGGGTGAGGACTAGGAAGAGTTATCCCCGACAAGTGCCGTTTTGGAATGAAGATTACCAATTTGGCATAATACCCTATCCTGGTGGTGATCAAGTGAAGAAAGCCCCACTGTCGAAGAGTCAAAAACGTCGTCGACAGAGGATGAGGAAAGCTCAGAAACAAAAACTGAAAGCTACTGAGATGGCCAAGACTCAACATGAGGACTGCTTCATGGTTAGGATCCAGAAGGTGCCATTGCCCAAGGAGGTTGAGTCGAGATTAAAGAGTGTAGTAGTTGATGTCAAAGGGCTAATTTTGAAGGGGGTCAAATGTCCCAGGTCGGGGGCAAGCATTCTCACCAGATTCCAAATGGAATGCAAAGCCTTTTAAGGCTCCGTTGACAGTTCAAGAGAGGAAGCTTTGGCCAATAGGTTAGATTGAAGCTGAAAAGTTGGCCTCCGAGCGAGGAAAGTTTGGTGTTCAAGCGGCTCCAGTCGAAGATACAAACAGTGATGTGTCTATGGAGGAATTAACGATCATAGTCAATGATTCTGATTTGCTAGATGAACCTGTGGTACCAGTGGAACAAAGTCTTGTCAAAACAGACTTGTCCATGGAAGAGGTCATCGAAGCCTTAAATGATCCAAATGACCCAATTGGTCTTTATGACAAAGAGGAGTTTGATCTTGACACTAACTTAGACAAAGACCTGGATGAATTGGTGATGGCGATGGGAATAACCTTGTCAGATTTGGGGTCTGAAGAATGTTTTCTTGACAAAAAAGACATGAGGTTAGGAAGTTATTTGGAAAATGAGGAAACAGCTACTGAAGAGGAGTTCACCAATCTTGATGTGAACTTGTATCGATTTTTCCAGCTGAGTATCAGGCTCAGTATGAATTTGTTGTAGAAGTTCCTGATGAAGAGGAGTTTGATGGCTTTCCAATTGGTTGGCACTTTTTCGAACAAGATATGGTTACTATCTTCGACAATTTTGCTCGTTTAGACAAGCCAACTAATGAGGAAATAAGTCATCTTCAACCATTGCACATTAAGGCAATGATTGAAGGCAAGCCTGTCAATAGGGTATTGGTCGATGGAGGAGCATCTGTGAACTTGATCCCAAGAGCTATGTAGAAGAAGTTAGGGAATGATGAAACAGATTTGCTACCAACCAACATGGTGGTTACTAACTTTGGAGGTAGGTCCGCACTGACAGATGGTGTAGCAATGTTGAATGTGCAAGTGGGATCAATAGTAAGATCCACTTTGTTCATGGTGATCCCCTCAAGGTCAAGTTATAATGTCCTGTTGGGTAGGGATTGGATCCATGCTGTCGGAGCAGTTCCTTCGACAGTGCATCAGAAACTTATTTTTTGGAATGCTCATGATGACATTGAGATTATTGAAGCTGATGACAGCCCATGCTATCTGTAGCAAATGCATGTGGATTTCAAAGTGTATGACCCAAAGGTGAAACCCATATCTGTGCAGGGTGGTGTTGTTGATAAAGATGCTCTGAATGCTTGCTTGGAGGAGCAGTTTGGAGTAAGGCTGCTGGATGAGGCCGATAAAAGCCGACCAATCGATAACAATGAGCCTTAAGAAGCTTCAAATACAAGCGTCAGCTTGCAAGACCGATCGACAACCAAACTCAGAAGAAGGGGTGTTGGCTGACTGCATATTCGATGATGGCCCTTTAGGATTTGAGAAGGGGCTTGAGGATAAAGATGGCTTCGAGTTGGAAGATCCTTTGGAGGAGATTGATCTGGGGGATGAAGATAGAAAGAGGTCGATATATGTTAGCGCTTTGTTGCCAGACCAGTTTAAAAGGCAGATTGTGGAATTAATCTCCGAGTATAAAGATTGTTTTGCTTAGGATTATCATGAAATGTCGGGTCTGAGTAGAGATCTTGTGGAACATAGGTTGCCTCTCAAACCTGACTGCAAGCTTGTCAAACAAGCCAACAGGAGGTTTGCTCCTGAAGTTGTGCTGAAAATTAAGGAGGAGGTTGAGCACTTGTTGAAGGCTAAGTTCATTCGCACAACTAGGTATGTTGAATGGTTGTCGAATGTAGTGCCTATCATAAAGAAGAATGACAAGATGAGGGTGTGTGTTGATTTCAGGAATCTTAACACTGCAACTCCTAAAGACGAGTACCCTATGCCCATAGCAGATATGCTAGTGGATGCAGCATCTGGTCATGAAATTCTAAGTTTCATGGATGGACATGCTGGTTACAACCAGATATTCATTGCAGAAGAGGATGTACCTAAAACTGCTTTCAGGTGCCTAGGGTCTATTGGAACTTATGAGTGGATAGTGATGCCTTTTGGTTTAAAGAATGCTGGTGCAACTTACCAAAGGGCAATGAATACTATTTTTCATAAAATGATAGGCAAATTTGTGGAAGTCTACATTAATGATGTGATTGTCAAGTCAAAGAGCCAAGATGAGCATTTGAGCCATCTTCGGCAAGCTTTTCAAGAAATGAGAAAGCACAGTTTAAAGATGAATCCTAAAAAGTGTGGTTTTGGTGTTTCAGCTGCTAAGTTCTTGGGCTTTTTGGTGCATAAGAAAGGCATAGAAGTAGACGAGAACAAAGCTAAGGCTATATTGAAAGCGAAACCACCTACCAACAAAAAGGAACTCCAATCTTTCTTGGGGAAGGTGAACTTTCTCAGAAGGTTCATATCAAATCTTTTAGGGTGTTTGCTCCTTTAGTAAAGCTCAAAGCAGAGGAAGCCTTTGTATGGACTCAACAACATCAAGAGACTTTCGACCAAATCAAGCAATACTTGACAAGTCCACCGGTCATGATGTCTGCAGAGCCACATCGACCAGTGAAGTTATACATATCTGCATCAGAAAAAACTATAGGTTGTCTACTGGCTCAGGAAGATGAGAATAACGTCCGAAAGAGTAGTTTACTACCTCGATCGAGTCTTTGAATGATGCGTAAACAAGATATAGTGCTATAGAGAAATTGTGTCTAGCATTATATTTTTCATGTACAAAACTTAAGTATTACTTAATGCCTTGTAATGTCTTAGTGATGTCAAAGATGAATGTAATTAAGTACATTTTGTCTGACCAATTGAGATGGTCGAATTGGAAAATGGACACTTGCATTGTTTGAATTCTCTTTGCAATATATACCTCTAAAAGTGTTAAAGGTCAAGCAATTCTTGACTTTTTGGTGACTATCCATGTTTAGAAATAAAAGAATTGTGAGGCTAGTTGATTTAAAGCCTTGGCATTTGTATTTTGATGGCTCAAGACACAGAAATGAGGTTGGTGTTAGCGTTCTCATAATTTCACCTTTAGGTGTGCCAACTAAACTAATGTTCGAGTTAAAATACGCTTGCTCTAACAATGAGGCTGAATATGAAGCCTTAATTGTGGGTTTGGAAATTTTGATAGAAATGCGAGCACGCACTGTCAAAGTTTTTGGGGATTCACAATTAGTTATAAGGCAGTTAACTCAAGAATACAAATGTGTTAGCCATAATCTTGTCAAATACTGTCAAGTAGCCAGCAAGTTAATGAAACAGTTCGACAGTGTCGAATTGGAGCATATCCCGAGAGAGCTGAATCAAGAGGCTAACGAATTAGCCCAGTTGGCCTCAGGATATAAGTTATCTTCAAGGTTGGTGACTTAGTTTGGAAAGTCATTTTGCCAATGGATAAGAAGTGTCGAGAATTTGGAAAGTGGTCCCCAAAGTGGGAAGGACCATTTGAGATTGTCCAAGTGTTCTCAGGAAATGCTTATGCACTTGTTGAAATTAACTCTGGTTTTAGAATTAAGTCTATTAATGGCAAATATTTAAAGTCATATAGACCAACAATGTGCGAAGTGAAAATACAACTTTGAAGTATGAACTGGATTATTTTATTCATAAGCCATTTGGCAGTACACAGTATACATTGTCGAATAGGCTTATAGCCTGGTGATACAAGCACTGAAAAGTTCTTAAACTTAGACTATTACAAAATAAGTCCAGTTGAAGAAGCTTTGCCATGTTCATGCCGAGGAAGAATTTAGGAAGAGAAAGGAACATGGGAAGCAGAAGCGGTCTCCCTGGCATGTCACCTGGATAGACAATTAAGTCTGCGAGAGCCGCTTCAAAGCAGTGACATCCCACTCGACGGGGATTTAAAGTTGAAGGACGCGTCGAGGAGGAATGTCAAACTTTGTGTGAGCAAAGGGAAGGCTAGGATCCAAAAAGAGGTAGTCATTGGTGCATTAATGCGCTTGACAGTAGGCCTCAACTCTGCGAAATCTTTCCAGTGGTTTTACAGATCCTTCACGGAAAGATTTCCAACGTGAGGTGTGAAAGAGCATAAAACTACTAAAAGAAAGAATGGACCAGGCCTTCATCATTCTCACACAGTTCAATGAGTTTGGTAAGCCACATTAGGCAACTTACCAAAACTCATTGTTAGTATTAGGCAAATTACCAAAACTCAATGTCGGCTTCACCGTTAAAACAGAGACCTTTTGGGTAACTCCAAGGAATGGAGTCTCCTGGTTCCCAAACGAAATAGTAAGAACCAGGTGGGAAAGGTTGGAAGTAGGTGAAAGGGACTTCCATTTCAATTCGTTACTCTCAGTTGATTTGTTCAAAGGCAAAAGGGAGTTGCATTCGTGTTTGAAATTTGTTAAAGAAGTAAATGGCTCTCAGAAGTTTTGGAGATAAAACCAAGAGAATTTTAAGAGTTATTGATTGTGGTGATGGCAACTGGGGTGCCATACCCCTATTTATAGCGCAAGCTGACGTTAATCGTTAAGTTTTAACAGTCAAGTTGACTGGTCAAAGGCCTTGAATGTAATTTATGGCCTAAAATTGAAAATTAAAGTGATAAAGGAAACGTGCTAGCTGGACGGTGAAACGATTGATCAAAAACAGTCAAATCGAAGTTCAGTGTTGCAGTAAAGTACAAGAGATGGTCGAACAAATGTGTTCGACAGAAATAAATTAAACAATTTTTAAAAAGAACTGAAAAGCTAAAGAGGTGCTTTCTTGAGGTCTTCCCAAGCTGCAGCAAATTCAAACTTCGTGGCTTCGGCATTTGCGTAGTTGACTTCAAGATCTTCAACCTTCGACAAGATAGCTTTTGCTTCGACAGAGCTGCCTGACATTTGTTGGTCGAGTGCCTTGATTTCTTCTGAAAAGGACGATGTAGTGGCTTCAAGAAGTTGGGCCTTGGCAGTGGCCAATTCTGATTCCAAACGAGCAACAGTTCTTTTCAATTCAGGTATTTTCGCTTGATGGGGAGCGCCTTGTTCGACCAATGCAGCCTTGTCTTGTCGAAGGGCCACCAGTTTGTCAAGAAATTCTTGTTTTGCTTTGAGGGCTTGTTGATATGGAATGTTGTTGTTGTTAAGTTCAGGCAGCTTGGGAGTCAAGTCTTCAACGAACTCATAGATGGCATTGAAGTAACCTTGACGAATTGGAGGTAGCTTCTTGCGAAGAGTGTGAAGTTCTTTGGTTACACGCATCAAATTTCCTCTGAGTTCTGGACTGAGGTAAAGCTCATCAAATGAGTATTTGAAAAAACCTTTCAGTTCTTCCATCAGGCCATCAAGTTTCTTAGCAGAATTGTCCCCAGGGAGAGTGGAAGAATGCGCTAACATAGGTGAAGTCTTACTGCTAGATCCTGATAGTAAGCTGATCCATTCATATATTCCAACGTTGCCCTGTCCAGTATTGACATCTTGCGGCATGGGGTTGGTTGATACAGCAGTTTGAGTAGATGGAACGATATGATCATCAAACAATTGATCCATGTCAACATTGTCTGCCCTAATCACCATGGGAGGTTCCTTCTCAGTAGCTTGGAGGGCAAAAGTTGTTCCCACTGAAGTTGCTTTCACGTGTAGTGTGGGGTCATTTTGATGAGTAGAAGTGGGATTTGGATTTTCTGTTGAGAGGGTAGGCTGAGCCACATCGACATCCATGGCAGAAGGTTCTTCAACCCCATGTTCAAATTGAATCTCTGGGACTTCCTGTAAAAAAAAGGAAAATATATCAATGCAAGTTGTAAGCCATTGTGTTGATGCCAATGAAATGACAAGAAGTGTCATACCTCAGTGGCAGAAGGAACAATGGTTGGCAAAATTGTTTGCAAGGGTAGTGAAGTATCTACATTTGCTTGCCCAGGGGAGTCCTGACAAATGGGTATGATGAGGCAATGTTCAAAAGAGTAATGAAAACGAGGGTGATTCAAACAACGTACCTTGTCAGTGCTCGACGAATCAACTTCTTCGACAGAGGTAGGGTCTTTTGAAGTACATTCTTCAGACACGCCTTTCTTCAAAGATTTGACTCTTGGTGCCTGCAAATGTTTGAAACGAATAAGTTGGGGCTTGTATAATGTAAAGTGGCCATCGTATTAGGCAATGGTGAAATTAAAATGTACCATGGTACACTCCGCTGTTGGAGTATCTTCAGAGCTTTCAGAAACGGATTTCTCTGCATGAGATTCCTGAAAAGTGAAGGTTCGGAGAATGGCTAATTGATGGGTCATAAAAATAAAATAAAATAAAAAAGATTTTATACAAGCAAAGAAAAAGAAGAACCGTTTGAGGTGTCGAATGGGAGGGAGAGTCAAGCAGAATCATTCTGCGTTTTTTATGGTTTAACCTCAGGACCAGTTGTTTGCACCTTCCTTTTGGTGGATTCTTGCTGGGAAGAGCTAGTCGAACACATAGACCCTGTTGGTTTCTTCTTCGACACAGTTGGTTTTTTGCCAGTTTTAGGTTTAGTGACCACAGATTTGGAAGATTTCTTCTTTGTTGATCTGGATTGAAGAGGGGGTTCATCATCTTCATCATCCTCTTGTACTTCCATCTCTATAGCCTTACCACTTGTTTACTTGCACTTCAAAGGCTCTTTCAGAGTCAAAGCTAAAACAAAGCAAAGAGTGTAAGTACAAAATGAGTGGGTTTTCAAACATGAGTGGGTTTTCAAACAGAAGGCAAAGGAAACTAAATACCTTGAGGAAACTGGGTGATAACCTTGATAGCCCCATCATATTGTTCAAAAGAAAAGGCAAACCGACCGGCATAGGTAACTTCTTTGTTTTCATAAGTGTTGACATTAGTATGAAAATGAAATCTTTCTAGGAAAAGGAAGTTACCAGCTCTTGTCGGTTTCCCTGGAAATGGATCAGCCAAACCAAAATTTGCACAAGGTAAAGGCACTGGTTCAGGACAAGGGGGTTTCACAAGTGATTGACCTGTTTCTTGTAGATGTTTCAGAGCTATAATGCCCCAATTATTCTCGTGCTTTTCTTTTGATTGGGCAATCATTTCCTTTATTTGTCGAACAATGTGAAAGGGGTATCTAGGATCCCATTTTATTTTGTAAAATTTCTCAAAGCTGCGTATGTCTTTTAAGTGCTCACCTTTAGTCTTGGTCGAGGGATCTTGTTCCTGCACAAAGGGATCGACAAGTCTGTTCATACAGTCTTCAATAGATGGATGGAATTTCTTATAGTATTCATCCCACCAAGTAACAAAATCTTGGGATACGCCCAAAGTGGGAGTGAAAGGAGCAAAGTTGACATCAGACATGCACACTTCATTCCTTCTCTTTATGCCCTTAAAGGTTTCTTGCTTTAAGTCGATGCAATCTAGGAGAATGTCTTCTTTTTTGAGAGGGAACGGGCCCGGAATGGATTGCATGAAACCAATGTTATTAGCAGAGGCATTAGGCAAGCAGGTGAAGGCTAAGTCGTCCGTCGAACCGGGTAGACCCGCAGGAAATACTTGACGAGCAAGAAGGTGAGTCCAAGTGATTGTACAACTTTTAGAAGTTGGATCGAAAGGGGATTTAAACCATGTAGGTCCATACTTTCTGCCAACAAAGGGTTGAAAACGGACACCTGGAGTATTGCCGGAAAGAGAATGGAAAAGGCCGAAGTAGTACTTGAAACTTTCAATCTCATTATCGAATGGCTTGGGAACGTGACACATGGCTAATGTGCCATAAGTTTCAATGTCGAGTTTAGGTGGTGCTTTATCGACAGTGCGGCCTGGAAATGTAGTGTTTATCCATAATTGCATGAGCCACATTGGGCCTCCAATTCCACTTTTCTTTCCACCTTCTTTCACCATGGTGTATAGGTTCGACATGCTTGAATAAAGATTAGACAGAAGGAATGAGCCAAGGGCCCACCTTTTACCTTCGTGGAGAAGGTTCGCCAAGTCGAGCAATGACATTTGAACATTTTTGTTACACATAACAAAAGCAGATAGCCAATGGAACAGGAAGGCTACATGTTCATGGTTAGAGATTTCAGGATCACTTTTCATTTGACTAGAAACGTATTTTGAAAATGAAAGTGGTTCATTGCTGAAAACATCAATGACGTTGTTTGGCGTGACAAGAGGGTGAATCATTTGGCCATCCGGTGGGAGGCCAGTAAGCGCAACAACATCAAAAAGTGTTGGACCCATCATCCCACAAGGGAAGTGGAAGTTGTTGGTAGTCTTGTTCCAAAAGAACACAGCAGCTCCTAACATTGTTGAGTCTAACCTAAAGGCATGCTTGGAAAGTTGAATAAGGTGATAGATACCTAATTTTTTCCAAGTGTTACCTTTCTTAGCTTCAACCCTAGCGAGCCAAGCAGAATAACCACTTACACTAAGTGGAGGAGTTCTAAAAAGCCTAGAACTTTTTAAGAAATAGTGAATATGCACGGTAGGAGAAGCAGCAAGAATGTCAGTTTGACCTTCTTTATTCGGGAAAGAATCCCTAAAATCTTCGGGAAAATTAGAAAGTGTCATGACGGGTCCTAGATAAGCAGCAAGGGGACTCAGAATGTAAGAAGGATCGCTCATGTAAGGTATCATTACCTTAGATTTTTGCCAAGGGATTGACGCATCGACATCCGGATTGCACCATGTTTTCCGAAGGGTCGTCGTAGTTCCTTGAGTTGGGTTTGATGAAGACGCCATTGCAAACTCGTTGAAGCTTTACAGAAAATTTAGAAGAGGGAAAAGTGTTTCAAGTGGGGTTTTGAAATCTATTTGTAGTGGAAGCTGATGAAGTAAAAGTGCGAACAGGCTTGTAACCGCCTACTTTTGAAATAATGATGGTCCTATTTTTTAGGGAAGTGGGAAGTGCAGACCTATGATGGGATAAAGCGGAGAAGTAACCGTCGCACGTGGAGTGAAGGAAATTCTGGTTCTCTTCACATATTGGCGTCGAAAACTCAGAATTTGGGGGGGCATTTGTTAGGTGCCAAATTTCAGATTTGGGTTTCTCGACGGAACTTCAAGACTTCGACGAGTGAAGATGCAAGGAGCCAGAAATAAGTAATAAAAAATTTGCTAAGTTTGAAAGACCAAGTGTCTTGGCGGTTGTTCAACAGAATGTGTGAAACGTCGAAGATGTCAATATGGGCATGGTCGAATTAGATTTAGGCGTTATGAAACACATGTACAGCTCGATAGGAAGTATTACGGTCGGGATTAAGTAGTTTTAGTAGAAACAACTACCAATCTTGTGTCCGTACACGTGTCAGGTCGGATGATAGGTAGTTTTTTTACATTTTTACCTATAAATAGTAGTTTATACGATGTAAATCAGGTTGGATACATGATCTAAATTCCTAACATCTCGACGGCTAAAGTAGATTAAGGGAAAACGATCACTGTATGCCTTTCAAACTCTATTTTTTCTGCAATTTAATCAATTCAAGTCCATTTTCAATTATTTGCACTTGTCTATTCATTTATCTTATCTGCAATTTTACATTCTGTTTATGCATTTTACTTTAAATTTTATCGCATTCAAACTTTACCTTTTTACAGCACTTTAAACTTATCTGTTTTTATTATCTGCATTTCTATTCTCATTGAAAACCAGTTTATTTCTTGCATTCTTTTCAATTTCAGTATCTTAATTCATGTTCTTTACATTTTTCAGCACTTTTACTTTCAAAGTCATTTACAAGCCTTTCTTTAGATTCACGTTCTTTAAATGCTTTCATTTAAATTCATGTCTTTTAAAAACATTCCTTAAAATCAGTCATTTAAGTGCTTTTTGTTTGCATTTCTGTTATGTTTTCAATTGTATGCTTAATCCTACAAAGGCATTTTTATGATATTGCATCGTATGCATATACTTGAATTTTTCTTTAATTACTTGTCAATCAAGTCATTGGCTGTCAACGGCCAATCTTATATATTTAATATGTTATTGCCATTTCGACAACAACTGATTTGTTAGTTGAAATTATTATACCCAAAATTGGCATAAAACATAACAGTTAATGGCTTCAGAGCCAATACTGTTATAAAACCAATGACACGTCGAGAAATTGACCGCTATTTTATAAAACTGTTGTTTGCAAAACGAGATTACCACATAACTCGTCGATTTCGTAATCGTTTGAACTAATTATTTGTTACTTTGCTGAATTTGGTAGAAATACACTAAGAAACCAAATTTCCTACTAAACACAAGTATTTTCAGAAATATATTAGACTCTAAGGGCAGGTTTATCGCTCGTTTCTTAAAATTCTATCGCGTTTCTTAAAATTTCCGGCGGCTTTTTGGCTTGCGTGGCAGCAAGCTGGCAGCATCGCATCTTTAATTTTAGTTGTCGTGCACCGCATAAATGACTGAAATAAAGTTTAGTTAACGCTGAAGTCGCGTTGTCAGGCTTGGTGGCCAACTTTTGCTATTAAGCAACGCGTTTTACTTGCCCAACACTGCTGATGCTCTAAAGAGGGGCTTTTACCTTTAATTTCAGAGTTGATTCAGTATAGATATTGGTGTCATTATATGCTTGCAACTACTAATTAAATGTCTTACACTCAAAATGTGTTATTTATCCACCAGCACCGAAAGCTCAGATTTAAGCTATCAACATAATTAGTGTAGTTTAGTTTCCAAAGAAATTGCAGCTTCTAACAAAGCTTCCCCTACCAATGTTATAGGAAAATTAGTTGGACCTTTAGTTTCTTCAACCATGACAACCACATTGGAGCTGAGAAATCCTTCCAGTGATCATCTACAGTACATTTGAGACATTTGTGAAACACAATGTAATACTGATGCAGTATCCTCATCCTTTTGCTGACATTAAAGTAATTCCCTTTGGTACGTTTGAATTCCTTAGAATGAGCGTGAGCTGAAGCGCGAGAGGAGGAAACAATGAACTTGAAAATCTGCTAGCAGATCCAGAATAAGGAAGTAGGTATAAATTTTTCCAGATATTGAAAATCTTCAACTGCTTCTCTAGCCGTCTTGCTAAAATCATAAATTGATGACATCGATCAGTTTCATTCCTTTTCGCACACTTGTACTTTCGTTGCATGCATCACCCAAGAAAAACAAAATTATACTTAATATAGACTCGTGACTATTGTACCTATTCCCCCTCTTCAGGCTGAAACTAAAGAATTGGCACAAAAAGTAGAATCCTTGAGTGCAGATAACATGTCATTTAAATCAGAAATAAGTCAACTGACTGAAAGTTCTGAAAAACTGAGGGTGAAAAAAGTTGAGATAAGGATACTGTTCACATAATATTTCCTCTGTAGGTATGTATATCGTTTTGTTATTATGTGAAGTTGAGAAAGTTATTGTTTTTGACTCGGGAAAAACTTAAAAATGCACAACTAGGACTACCAGAAGAGATAATTTTGACCAACATTGACAGCCAGAGGGCCACACCTGTAAATATAGGAAACTTAATATCAAGAGTTAATAGTTTCAGTTCTGATGATAGAAGTGCGGAGGATGAGAAAGGCTTTTGTGACTGGAAACCAATCTCTGGTGCAAACCTGCTGGATACAAGTCTTAAAGTTGATGCTGTGGCAGCTGTTTGATAAAGAAAATCGGTAACTATACTAGCTGATCATGTAGTTTTGGCATATTACAAGCACAAAATTACTGCTAACAGTTTTTTGATGGATGAATCACACGACTAGAATAAAGTGATTTAGCGACTAGTTTTAGCGATGGAAAGCTAAAAATTCGTCTCTAATTTTGGGGTCGCAAAGCTTAGTGACGGACATAATTTTAATTTTTAATTTTGTCTATATTCAAATTCTAATACTTTAATATTTTGTTCTATTATTAAAATTCTATTTTTTAATTCTTGCTAATTTTCATCGGTTAGTCTTTCAGGCCATTGCATATAATAATCAAATGATCTATAATGTCTTTCTAATTCTATTTATTCACGTTATATTTGTCTTGAAATCATTTCTAATTTATATTTTCTTATTTCTTCATCTAAGATACCATATTCATCTATAATTAATTAATTTTAGAATCTTAGTGCTCTGATACCAGTTAAGTTCGTGGTTCCGGTTAAGTCCATGATTTCAAATAAATTCATTATTTTTGCTGAATTTATTCTAATTTCTGATGGGTTCCTTCTAAAATTCTCTAAAATATATTTTAATTCTTTAATCTTCATCCGCAAACCAATCTTCTTTTATATCTAATTCTGCAAAATAAGTTCCTAAATAATTTTCTGAGCTATCTTCTCTTATTTCATCATCTCTTGGTAGATTTAGGTACCACAATTCTTTGTTTATTTCATTTCTATATAGTATTGATTGTGCACAAAGTTTTCCATATTCTTCGCATATCTTTGTTTTTATTTCTTTTGGTAGTTCTAATGACCATATATATTTTAGTTTTTCATAAAAATCTTTATCTTCGTTTTCAATTGCATCTATATGTAATATGCAAAGTTTGTCATTTACTTTTATTTCTATCTCTATTATTTTGTCCTTTATAGTGAACCTGGCAGTATTCATCTTTTTCTTTTCTTAGATTTTTCAAGATTTTCTATTTTTATTGGTATATTTTCTTTTAGTATATCTTCTATATCTCTCCTATTTCTTTCATTTAAATTTCTTTTTGGATGATCTTTTAATATTCTATGAAATTTTTTTAATTTCATTTCTAACTTCTTCTTTTCTTAATTCCAGACCATTCATATTCTATTTCTTATATATAAATCTAGTTCATTTACTTGATTAGCTAATTTATTTATTTTGTTTTCTTCAATTTCTTCTGGTTCACAAAATCCAATCGGTTTTTGTATTAATAATTTTGGTTTTCTTATGAATGTTTGTAGATCTGTTATTTCATTTTTCTTAGGATAATAAATCTTTCCTCTATCTTCAAATAGGCTTGGGATATCTATCCTATCTTTATTTCTAAAGGTAATACTATGATGTGAATTTGTTAATGCGTAATCAACACAATAAATAATTGAGAAAATTTTATCTCATGGTTTCATTAAATTTTCTCTTAGAAATTTGTTTTCAAGAGTTAGTGATTGATCTAATCTCTGAGTGTTTAAAGGTATTGCAATATTTGGATGAATCTCAAATTTTAATTTTACATAAGCTAAATTTCTTTCTATTACTAATAATATTTTGTCTTTTGGATTAGTGATTCTATAATCCTTTAATACCAATTCTATCGGTGAATTTATTCCTTCTTGGAAAGTTGCCTTTATCAATACTTGTATTGCTCCTATATGAATATATCCTATTTTCTTACTATGTTCTTCTTTCTTTATATTTCTTTTTAATTCCATAAGTTTTTTCTTGTTTAATAATTGTATACAAGTATTTCCTTGAGCTTCTGCTATATCTGTTGGTGCTTCATTAATTATTTTTCCATAGTATATTATATTTTCTTTTTGGTTAAACTTTTTCACTAACCCCTTAAATTTTTCCTTTCCTTTAACTCCTTTCATATTTGCGTCTTTTGACAAATCTAAGTCTTCCTGTTGTATTTTTTTAAATAATGTTGGATCTATTAAAATACTTCCTTCATAATTTTCATCCTCTTCAGCAATCTGTAATAGCTTAATATCATTATTATCTATAATAATACTAACAATAATATTATTCAAGAAAAGTTAAGTAAATATACCTGACTATGCTTTTGAATATTTGTTCAAGTAAGCCCACTGTTGCTTCCGCAGTTCTCCATTAAGTGTTGAATACTAAGTTTAGCAAAGTTTGAGTAGAGAAAATATTAACAAGAAGGATAACTGGAATGAGTAATCTTATTTATGATAAGTGGAATTTTTACAAGATAGGTTGGATACACTCTCAAATATCCGACTAGCTCTGATGTGCCAAAACTGCAAGTGCACAGAGTTGTCGTTAAGTAATAAAATATCGATCCCACAGGGGTTGCTTTATACTAATTAAATTAATTCACGAAGAATAGAAATCGATGTTGTGACAGAAATAAATTAAGAGCGAGAATAATGAAATTGATGGTTTTAATAATTATATAAAAAAGCTTCTAGGGCCGGGGGTACCACAATGATGCTCTGAAATCCTAAATGACTACTCTCTTATTAACGAATGAATTCAATTGAAGGCAAGCTATCCTAAATTAATAAAAGTTCCCTCTTAGGATACAGAAACCGTGTTTAAGCGATACAACTCCTACTCTCGTGGTAATTGAAATCGAATTAAACTCATTAAGCAATATGATAGCTTGTTTTATCCTCGAAGGACTAAAACCTACTATCGTGATTTTAATCATAAGTTCCGTTCTTCGAGTTCTGATTACTAGGTTCACCTCTCAGTTCATCCCTAGTAATGTAACACATACGAATACGTGACCATCGAATTCATAAGAAATATTAACAACAATAAAAACGAAATCGAATTGCATTCAAAGTAATAAGAGAGTCTAACAAATATTCATTCAAGACATCAACGGACTTAGCCCCCAAATCCTAGAACAAAGGAAACTACTTTAACATGTGGATAAAGTAGAATCCATAGAAATAAACATTCAAACCAGGAAAAATCGAGAGAAGAGACGAAGAGATCGTTTCCAATCCTCCACCGTGCCTCCAAGAATCAAAGTCCAACCCTAGACAAGTCTCTAAAGTGTCTATTTATAGTTTAGGGTAAAAAAGGGTGACACTACAAGAATTTTTGCCATTACCGACGGCCATTTTCCGTCGGTAAAGCACAAAAGCCGTCGGTAAATGTTTATTACCGACGGCTTACCGACGGCCTCGGGGCCCTTGGTTAATGGCTCGTTGGAAATCCTTTACCAACGGCCATTAAAAGCCGTCGGTAATACCGAAGGCTAAGCCGTCGGAAATTTAAGTATAGCCGTCGGTAATTTACGGACGGAATACCGACGGCTGGGCCGTCGATAATGTCACGAAAAATTTAAAAATACGTCAGTGAATTACCGACGGCTAAGCCGTCGGTAATTTACTGTAAATTTTTTATTTTGGAAACCTTTGTTTTTAAAACCTGCCCAAAATTTTCACAGACCGACATATAAACGCAATGAAAGAAAAGACATCAACATACATTTTTAATGCCCACCAACATGCATTGTCGTTAAGAGCCATCCACATACATTTTTAGTCATTAAAGGTTAAATAATCCATAGTGTAAAAAACCACAAATCCATAATGTCAAAAGCCAGAAATCCATAATGTCAAACAAGTCGATAATAAAAAAAGTCTGTAGCATAACGGCAAGACTAATCCTCCTCAAACTCCGACTCCTCATAGTCCGGATGGTGACGACGGGATTTGTGGGCCTGGATGGCAAAGAACACCGGGCAGACAACTCCCTCAACTGCCGTTGAAACTCCTGATCCCGCTCTGAGGCAATTCTCCTTGCCTCCCGTGCTTCCTCTCGTGCCTCCCGAGCCTCCTCCTCTGCCTTTTTTGCGCGCTCCTCAAAAGCCGCAATCAGGCAAATGACCTCAATAAATCTTGAAGCCTGGGACTGCACCGGTGCGGATGCACGAGACTCTGGGTCAGAGAGGAGACACCAGGCCTAAAATGTCCGGACAAGCCTCCAACACCGTACAGCCGTCCCCGAGTCCTACCCCCAGCAGATTGGGCCCATAACTGCAACTGAGTTGAGGGTCAACACCGCCAGCTTGCCTCCCTCCATCGAGGCACGAGAGGCGACTCGCTGCACTCTCTCTTCATAGGCTTCCTGCTCAAAACAAAACAAAGTAAAGATTGGTTACAATATTGTTTATGAAACAAAATAAAATTAATTAAATAAAAAATGCAATGATCTGACTTACATATGTTTATGAAACAAAATAAAATTAATTAAATAAAAATGCAATGATCGACTTACATATGTCTCCACTGGATCTGTCGTCCACCCAAGATGTGTCCTTCTTTTTTGTGTGAGTCTTCAAAAAGATCTCATCCACCGTGGGCTCTCTACCCAACTCATTAGACTGAAACATAATTAAAAACGTTAGGAACATATATATAACAACAAATTTATGTGATGAAGTTTAAGCAATAAAATGTTTAAGAAACATACCAGCGTAAGGCATGCTCGATTGATAGATATAGATCCACGGTATGCATTGAACCACCCTTAGAAGAAGCGGTTCGCTTGGCCTTGGTGCATTTCTCCTTATAGTCTGGAGCCTTCCACTTGGCATTAAGTTCTGCATAAGCCCTCTCGCCTATCCAGGTTGGGCGTTTACCATTCTTCCTCACCTCCATAAGCATCTCAGAAAGACGCTTTGAGCCTTTGCTGTTGAAGAGCTTCTCAACCAGATAATGGTCTTTACGATCCCACGAAACATGCTCCTACAATATTATATTACAAATAAGATCAATATCTATTATCTATTTTAGCAATGCTTAGGATGTTGATTTCACAATTTTAGGCATTGTTCCCAAATGACACATGTCCTTTATCGGGTAAATCTGTTCACTTACATTAACTATGTGCCCAAAGAACAATGAGAAATGTAAACCAATGAAATTATTAGATCAAGAATAACAGTCATGCAATGATATCTACTTATAATCCAACATCATTATCTTTTATTTCTCTATTTCTCGACTTAGTTTAGTCCTGATTATGATGGAAATTTCATGCCTTAGATATATTGGGACCTTGTTGATGATCTGGTGTCTGAATAAGAGAGTGAGTTACTACCTCAGAAGATGGGAAACCCGCAATTTGGCGGTATATTAAGTACAGTAAGGAGTTACCTCTTTCTTGGTGGCTTGTTTACTTGTTATGTGTTGCGAAACCTCGAGTTCAAAGAGTGCCTTTGGCTCTCCTCCTAAACTTATTTCTTTGTCCCTTATAAAAATAGAGATAAAAGGGAAGATAACAACTAGATGCTAAACGAGATCTCAACAAGCTGTTTACAAGTAAAAGAGTCCACTACATTTACATTTGTAACTTAGCAATTTAAAAGCAATAGCATTAATAGAACAAATCGGTTTCTGAAGATTTTCAATTTTTCTACTAGGTTTTTACATTATGTTACCTGATGAAATGCATTACTATTTCTGCCAGGAATTTACAATACGTTTTGTCAACAGATGAAATTGGATTATTGTTCTGTCTTGCATTGTCTTTCTCTTTTGATAGTAAACCAAATTTGACATGAACATTTCTCTTTTCCGCTTTAGTGTGTAAATTATTTAGCTTTACTGTTAGGTTAATGTTGTTGTTTAGGTTATGACCCGTGAAATTTGCTATAGGTGGTTTCCTTCTTGGAAGAACACTTGCTGTTCTCACAACCATGACATTGGGGACATCAATGGTCGCTCGTCATGGTCCTCAGTAGCTATGGTGCTGCGCATCGGATATGTATGCAAGTGTGGTTGGCCGTTTCCTTCTTACGGATGCATTGGCTACATCCGGTCGTATTAAATCACCCTTCATGTAAAACATGTTCATTTTTATTTTTTTATTTTATTTTTTTACCTTTTCTTTCATTTTAATTCCCCCTCCCTTGTGTTATGGCTTCTTAAGTTTCTTTCAACGGTAATAATACTTGGGTCTTGCAATGAAACAAGCTAAGCCAACAAAAGGTGAGCATAATGGTATCTGCAGACAAATTTACGCCTTAGTGACCTTTTTATTTAGACAGGCTTCATTGAACCTCTTGGCAAATTTTTGATTAGTTTGAGTATGACCTTTGTTTTACAATTTAAAATCTTTCTGTTAAGCTTGGCTATTACTTGCTTCATTCTTGTCTTCTTGCTTGCATATGCCTTTTTTACTTATACTTTGCAATATTATTATTTATAGGCCCTAATTGCAAGTTCTCTATCCGTATACATGAGTACAAAGTTGTGAAGGAGATTACTAGTTTTGTTTTAAGGGTAAGTGTTTTTCTTTTTGTGCATTGAGTTTTGAGCTTTTGATGCCTTTCATTCATTAGTTATTCTTAGAATTTAGGAAAGCTATGCATTGTTTAAGCTGTGTAAAATACCAAGTTTTGTGAATATGTTTGAGGACTGATGATGTCTTTCCAGTTGATTGGATCACGTGGTATCTGTTTGACCGCACTGCAGGTGTATCTTTTGGATCTTTACCTACCCTTTTTACCCAGGACTCAAGTCTTGCGGGTTGTCGAATCGAGTATTGGTAAGTATGGTATTACTTATTTTTTCGGCGTTTATGCGCCTCGGATATTAGTTTACACTGTTATCTGTGGTTGTTGCCGCTTGTCGTGCTTCTCAACCATTTAATGCACTGGCTTATATTTTTGACGGTCTCCATTATGGTGTTTCTGATTTCCCATATGCTGCTTTCTCCATGGTAAGTTTTGTTGTTTAAAATTGTTACAATGTTCTTGTCCTGGTACATATGTTTCACAAGGTTAATATATGTCATAATTGCTTCATAGATGTTTGTGGGAGCAGTTTCCTTCCTTTTTTATGTTATTTTTTTCAAAATAGTTATTTTCTTATCCTTTCTTATAGGCATATCTTATGCTTAAGTTGAGGTTTATGTTTTGATGAGTTGATAGACTACAACAGGAAATCTAGAACTGAATTTATGTGTTCTCTCTCCAGTTTTCAGTTGCTGAGAAATGCTCTGTGCCTAATCCACTCTGTCTAATTGATTAGTAATTCAGTGAAAAAGGCCTTGAAGTTTGCAGGATTGGTGGTGGAGTGAAATTGGATGATAGGAAATGGCAACTCTGTACTAATGCATGGATAAAACAACTTCATGATCAGATAAATCATATTTATATGTAGCATTTGTCAAGCTACAAGCCTACAACATTTAATCTTAGATGGTTGTGCTACCTTTTTGCGACCCGTGCGTATGCACGGGTATTTTACTAGTTCATTACTAATATCAACACACAATAACGAAAACCCTTAAATAAGAAAAGTAACATTATCTTACTTCAAATTTCTCAAACCATTTCTCCACCGTCTCTCCTGGAATCTCTCCCCAAGTATGATATGGTTCCCGGAACTGTGATTGAATGACCGCGGTGATGGCCTTAGAGGCTACTTTACCCGGGATGAACCTATAAATAAGTTATAAACATAATATCAGCATTAACTAAAGATACTTGCAATGGATTTTAACATGGAACAGTATGTTTGCCCAATGAATACTTATAATCTCCATTGAAATCAAATGCCAGAAACAACAAACAAAAACCATCCCTTTGAATTTCAAGTAAAAAACAAAAGGCAAGTAGACAAACAAATTTGAAATAAACCAGATCTAAATTGTTAACGAGATACTACAGACTTGGAATAAAGTGACGTACGATTTGCCATGAACCCTAATGATGGGTTTCCCATTAGGTGTCACCTCGATCCCTACGGATGGGAATATCGTGACCCTGCCTTTGTCGGACCACTACGTGCGGTGCGAAGGTCCCGCACTGCATCATCCTCGACTTCGGAGGAGTGTTTTGCTCAAAAATGGATATCCTGTGGTGAAGGGAAACATGCTCCTACAATAAAAATCAATTTGTTACCAAAAAGGGAAAGCAATTAAAAAAAAATCCAACAACTAGTTAAATACATACCTGTACAAGAGGAGAGTGCGAATCCGGATTTGGGATCATCATTATAGGGGACAGGGGGTGGTATCACTTCGGCAGTATGCTGAGCAGGAGGTTGCTGACTAGCCTCACAGAGTGGTGTGCTAGCGTCGTCCTCCAGTAGTGACTGTGTCATACGATTTGCCAATTGTTGTGGCAAAATCGTCTTAGCCTTCTTCGTAGGCAGCTTAGACCTACGATGCTCTTTCTCTTTAGGAGGCATCTGTAAAAAAAAACAAGCATTTACATATATGTTCACACGTATTGTCAGTCAACATGTACAATAATTAAATAAACAAGTATAATAACTTCGCTAACTATTTAAATAAACAAGTACAATGATTTCACAAACTTTTAAAATAAACAAGTACAATGAGTTCACTAACTATTTAAATAAACAAGTACAATGAGTTCACTAACTATTTAAATAAACAAGTACAATGACTTCACTAACTATTTAAATAAACAAGTACAATGACTTCACTAACTATTTAAATAAACAAGTACAATGACTTCACTAACTTCATAAATAAACAAGTACAATAACTTTAGTCAATGTCTTCATCTTCATCATCCACAATCATATCAGCATCTCCGTCATTAGAGTCAAGCTCAGACTCATAATTATCATCATCGTCGACATCCATGTCAACTTCATTATCAATATCAATGTTTGGAATTGACATAACATCGACCTCTTCATCACTATGTGTTTGATCACGCAAGCAATCCATTTCCTCAATTTCAGTTATCTGCTCTATACGTGTCATCTCTTCATCTTGATAGGGAATGTCATCGTCAATTTCATTCACCTCTACACGGCCTCTGGGCTTTGTTTTTATCACTGCACACCAACCACGTTTGTCTGTCCTCATATCTGGGTAAGGTACATAATACACTTGTCTAGCCTTTTGTGCAATTATGAATGGATCGTAACGATCATAATGCTTATTCATCTTGATATCTACAATGCCATATTGCGGATGAACTTTAGTTCCTCTATTCCGTCTTGGATCAAACCATTGACAATAAAACAGAACAACCCCGTGAGGCAACTTGTGATACGTTAATTCGTAGATATGTTGTATGACACCATAGAAATCATCTTCTCCTCCTTCTGTAACCCCTTTGACATAAACCCCACTGTTTATGGTCTTTTTACCCTGAGCCCATGCTTGTGTGTGGTATTTATACCCATTAATGAAGTATTTGTGCCAACTTATGGCCTTTGACTCTGGACCCCAAGCTAATGATATCAAGTTTATATCAGCCACGCCATTTGATTCATTAGTTACCTATACAAACAAGACACTCACAATGAGGATAAGAAGACAATTTATTTGCAATAGGATTTTGGTCAAATACTTACATAGGACCGAAACCATTCTCGGGAATTCAAAGATAAATACGAAGTTTGGTGAAGGATCTGCTTCATCGATGGAGTTATATTGGAAAAAGTAACTGCCAAGAAAGACAGAGTTGTTGTAAGTATATACTAGTAAATACATTGAGTGTGGGTTTAATGGTGTATTACTTACTCAATATATGGCTTAACCTCGATGCAATTGTTGAGGATGTGTACATGTGCAGACCTCCATTCAGCATCACTCAACCAGTGAGCTTTGGATTGCCCACTAGGACGTCCTAGTCCATTGCTAATTGACAATGTTGATGTGACATCGTCATTCAATCATGAAGCTTCATTACGTTGACTTTTGGCATACAAGTCAATCGTTTTGAAATAATGTGAACAAAAATATGTTGTCTCCCGTTGTAAGTAGGACATACATATTGAGCCTTCTACTCTAGCCTTGTTTTTCACTGACCGCTTAAAATCACCCATCATTCTACAAATAAATGAGAATAAAATGGCTTATAATAAAGATATGACAATATAGAGGGAGATAATTGCAGATATCAACGAATACCTTTCAAATGGATACATCCATCGGTATTGAATCGACCACCAAGTGTTGCCTCGTGTGGGAGGTGAATTGGAAGATGTTCCATTGAATCAAAGAAACCTGGTGGGAAGATTCTTTCAAGTTTGCATAAGATTAATGGAATGTTTTCATTCAATTTAAGCAAATCATTCAGCTCAAATTATTAATGCACAAGCCCTTAAAGAATTGACTTAACTCGTAAGTGGTCTCCACACAAGGTCGTGCAATGAACTAAATGGAAATGGGAGCAAACACTCCATAAATACGTGATCATGACTCTTCATCCCGTACATTTTCCTCTATTAACATCTACACATCTTGCCAAATTTGAAGCATACCCATCCGCATCTTGATCTCTTTCATCCACTTCATCACATTTTTTGCCTCACTCAAGAAAGACAATAATTTGCCTTTGGTTTTGTCATTTTTCCATTGGCTTTTGGAATCAACTCCAAGTCACTACGTTGGCATATGAGGGCCAAGTCCATTCTTGCTTTTTCACCGCCCTTTGTTCTCGCCTCTTAACATTCATGACTGTCATAAACACATTATCAAATACATTTTTCTCTATGTGCATCACATCTAGATTGTGCCTTAATAAATTGTCTTTCCAGTATGGAAGATCCCAGAATATGCTTCGCTTTATCCAATTGTGACTACGTCCATACTCAGATAACTTTTCAACTTTTCCATCTTCTACCACACTTGGAACCCTACTGACCCAATTCCATATGATATCACCTGTCAGTATTACAGGAGGCCCATGTTTCTCAACCCTGTTTTTTGTAAACCTCTTTTTACTTCTTCTAAATTGGTTCTCACGCGGTAAAAATCGACGGTGGCAATCGAACCAAGAATTTTTCCCCCCATATTTTAGTCTAAACGACTTTGTATCGTCCATACATATGGGACATGCCAATTTACCTTGTGTACCCCACCCAGACAACATACCGTATGCGGGAAAATCATTAATCGTCCACATCAAGGATGCTCTCATTTGAAAGTTTTCCTTTTTAGATATATCATAAGTCAAAACACCCTCACTCCACAACTGTTGCAGCTCATCTATTAAAGGTTGTAAGAACACATCTATTTTTTCTTTCGGATTAGATGGTCCAGGTATGAGGCAAGTCAAAAACATAAATGGTTTAGTCATACACATTTCAGGAGGGAGATTATATGGGGTCACAACAACCGGCCAACATGAATATGGGGTTGTAGATGCCTGAATATAAGGTGTGAACCCATCGGAACATAAACCGAGCCTTACATTTCTTGGTTCGTTTGCGAAGTCTGGATACACCGCATCAAAATGCTTCCAAGCTTCACCATCAGATGGATGATGTAAAATGTCTGACCCAGATCTATTGTGAGAATGCCATCTCATTTCAGCTGCAGTCTCCGTTGATGCATACAGTCTTTTCAACCTAGGAGTGATTGGCAAATAGAACATCCTCTTTGCTGGAACATCATTGTACTTACCCATCCCAGTCTTACGGGGAACATACCGTGGTTCTTGACAAAACTTACATTGTCGTTCTGCACTATTATCCTTGTAGTACAACATACACCCATTAACACAACAATCAATTTTTTGAGATTCCAAACCTAGCATCGACACCAATCTTTTTGCTTGGTAAATTTTTTTTGGCAATTTCTCCTTTGAAGGACACACGTCTCCCAACATACTTGCAATGAAATCAAGACACTTTTGAGGAATGTTCCAATTTGTCTTGCATGCCAACAATTTCACGCACACTGAAAGCTTTGACTCAGAAGCACCCTCATATATGGGCTCGTTTGCAGCAGTTAGCAAATCATAAAAGTCT
This sequence comes from Calophaca sinica, assembly GCA_037113605.1. NCBI lineage: Eukaryota > Viridiplantae > Streptophyta > Magnoliopsida > Fabales > Fabaceae > Calophaca > Calophaca sinica. Next base: position 104,761,134 of record CM073733.1, read on the forward strand.
TGAGCGTCAGCATTTGGGGGCTCTTCATGAATATCTTCCTCGACTTCATGAATATCTTCCTGCCTTCCTCATTACCCACATCACCCATACTTTGGAAATCATACCTAGGCCTAAACGCATAAATCGACCATATGTTGCATTAGCATGAGCGGATCATCATTATCCATTTGTCCACTACTACTAGGCACATTCTTCGGGTGAACATGTGACGCTTCTTCACCGTGCTCAGTCCAATACCAATAATTTGGTTTGAACCCAACACGATACAGATGGACCTTGACTTCTCTTTCAGACAATATGTTCCTAAACTTGCAAATGTCACAAGGACATCTGATTCCACCATTACTTGCAACTTCAGGTTGTACTCTAGCTTTCAGTATAAACTCTTCAACACCTTTTGCAAAGCCTGGTTTCACCCCTCCTCTACCAGGATAAAGCCTATCATATACCCAACTCCGATCTGGAGGGTAACCATCCATTTCTGAAATGTGTCACTTTTAGTAAGGTGACCAAAAAATTCTGCTTATAATGTTACAAACAATATACTACATCAATTTAAATTAAATAAATAAACAACAGACCTCTCCTTGTACTCATCTTCCAAGGAAGGTAATTCAACACTATACTACTATTGTCATTAAACCAATCATGCATCTAAGCTCTGAAAACATTCAACAACATCCAATCATGTTCATATCTAGAAGAATAATAAAATCTAATTAAAAAAATGAAATTGATGATTGGAATGGAAGCATATATGGAATGGGGGTGAAGACAAGATTGTTCAGTGGACTGAATGGATCTTGAACATAATAACCATGAGGTTTGCTATGTAGTACTAAGCTTTGGGATGTGGAAAAATAGGTAGAAGTGGTTTTGAATCTTGAAATCTGTTATGGTACATCATGTGTGCTTGTATGATTGGTTGCTATTGTTGGCTCTGGCTCGATCATGTATTGTGTCCAGAGTTTGCACGTTTTCTTTTTTAGTAACTAGTTTCAGATTAATAAACATTCAGATGCAAGACATATTATACGCACCCTGATCGTGCCTTCCAGTTGGCTTATCTTAATCACTTTGGAAGACTAGCTTCCACCACAACAAATTTTCCTATCGGTTTCCCTCTACCAATGCAATAAATATTTGCTCATTTGACAAGACACAGCTTTTCTTTTTTCTTTTCAAAACAAAGAAATATATAGCTCTAGACCTATCCCACAGTTGTAGACCAATCCACTAATGACACACAACATAATTAATTTCCAGATAGCTCTAGAATTCAACTGAGCAAAGGAAGGGGGGGAAAAAGTACTTTTTCTCCATTCTCATATAGATTTTATCTCAAGTCATGTCTTAAGTAAGCCAAGGCACCTGACATTGACAATATCCATAATTTTTTCAAGTTCAATTTCCAATAGAATTGGACAGTTTTTAGTACATATAATAACACCTTGAAAATAGCAAGCTCAAAACTCTAGCAAGTCACCTTGCAGGGTTGGATAAATATGTCAGTAAAGTAAGGCACATGGCAGATATCTTGCATTCATAGCTTAATAAGTACAAAGCCTAATCTGTCAACAATTAACCAGCTTAAAGGCCAACAAGCTATATTAAGGCTGATGGAATCAGATGGATTGACCATCTTCCATGTTAAAAGTCATTTGCAGAAATATAGAATTGCAAAATACATGCCAGAACCAAATAATAGAGAAACCAAACCCATCCCTAAACCCAATACCCTACCAAATTTCTCCTTATCTTTAGCCTCATATTCTAAAGGCAAAACCATTCCTATCCCTTCAAAAGCATACACAGTCACACCACAGCATACACAGTTTGAATCGAATTCAACAGCACAAGGAGAAAACAGTTTCGGAAAAATGGTGGAGTTGAAGAGAAAGAGTACCAGAGAGTTAGTGAGTGAGTGAGTCTGTGGAAGAAGAAATGGTTGAGCCGAGCCCTAAGGACACTAACAGCACCGTCTGTGGAGAGCAGCGTCAGGTGCACGATGTCTGTGGAGAGCCCCTCCTGGTGGTGAACGGCGTCTGGTGAGCGGCGTCTCCTCCTCCTCTTCGATTACGATTCGCGCGCGTCGATTAGATGCGTGGATAGTGGGATGGTTGGAGGGTTGAGGGATCCGAGGTGCAAGGGGGAACAGGAAGGGTTCTGCAATTTCACAAGGTGCAAGGGATGGTTGGAGGGGTTGAGCATTCACAAGGTGGTCAGAATATCCCGGTACCGGAGGGGAAGATCTCGTTGAGAGGGATAGAAATGGAAACTCAGAAGAGTCAGGCAAAGCTAACGAGAACCCAATCCTCGCTCCTCAGCTCTTCCCCCACAATCCGTTCATCCATTCACAGCCTTTCTTGCCTTTCTTCCATCGACGACGATGACGACAAGAACAAGAAGATCAACCAACCCCTTAGCCACAGGCCTTTCTCCAATCCCCCCCCGCGGACCGGGTCGACCCGAATAACCGCCGCGGTTGTGGCGGTTGCCTCGCTGGTTTTCCTCGGCGCGTGTTCGCTGTTCTTCTACTTCTCCTGCCTTGGGAGCGACGAGATTCCCACCTCCGAGAACGTGTTGCTGGCGCTGATTTTTATCGCCGTGGCGCTCTACTTCGCGTCCAAAAACAAAGGCCTCATCAACCACGCCGTTTCGCTCCTCAAACACTCGTGGGACGGGAATGTGAAGCGGATCGATTTTTCCAAGACTCAGGCGAAACCGGTTCAGTGGTTCATAGGGGATTCGACGACAACGACGAAGAAGAAGAAGAAGGAAAAGTGTGTGAGGGAAGGCGTGGAGTTTTACAGCAATGGGGATTTTTACGAAGGGGAGTTTCACAAGGGATGCAGATCTGTGTCAAGGGTTGTGAGAATTAGGAGGAGGGGGAATAAAAGTTAGTGAAAATCTGTGTGAAGATTACCGACGGCTTAGCCGTCGGTAAGGCTAAACCACCGTCGACATAAATAACAAAAAATTTTGGCGCCCAACCTAACTAGTAACCGACGGCTTAGCCGTCGGTAATTACAGACGGCCGATAAACCGTCTGTAATTACCGACGGCTTAGCCGTCGAAAATTTGTCAAAAAAACATTTCGCGACCAGGTTTTTTTGCGACGGCTTACCGACGGTTTAGCCGTCGGTAATTAAAAATTTAGCGACGGAGTCGTGGCCGTCGGTAATGTTCCGTCTGTAATTTACACTTTTCTTGTAGTGTGAAAAACTATGTACAAACAGTGAAAAATACGAATTTTCGTGTCAGGAGGGAGCCGCAACACGACCGTGGTGTGAGGAACGGCCAGGCCGTGCTGTGCTGAGCATCTGCGCGCTGAACAAAAGAACGAGGCACGGCCGTGCCAGAGGGCACGGGCCGGCCATGCTATACTCTGTCTCTTGCGCTGGAATCAGGAAAAGTGAGGCATGGGTCGTGCTGCATGCAGCCCAGGCCGTACTTGACCATTTTTGTGCTATTTTTGGTGCTTTGGCCTCCTAAGTGGTTCCAACATCCGTCCAAGTGATTTTTCTCCATTTCCTAGGGTCAATTACCTTCCTTTAAGCACAAAAGAGCCAACACCAAGTGCATTATTCAAGTTAAACAAAATGCATAAATAACATGGATTAAAATGGCTAAAATAACTAAGATGCAATGCAAAACTAACACTAAACTATATGTTATTTCAAACACATCAAGCTCCTAGAGAACTAGCACAAGTTTCCTAAAGAAAACACTTCTCACATATGAGAAATTTTTCATTCGAAAAACTCAGCCTTCCAACCTCAGGGAAAGGCTTATATATAGCCTAAATGGCTTAGTACTATTTATAAGGGCACTATGGCACTACATAAGTGCTTTACATCAACACTAATGCTCTAGAGTCTTCACTCTTCCACTATTGCTTCAAAGTAAGGTCTTTCTCCTCTATCACTTTGTTAGCAATAATTTTATCCTTGACACATCTTTCACATGCATGGTCTTTGCTTTCTTTGATAATAGTGCATAAATTATTGAGGACAGATGACATGTATTCCATTTGGGGTCATGATAGTTTGTAGAAAGCTGCTTCAAAGTTTGTCAGAAAACTCATGTCTTTTTTCTTTATTTCTATATTGTTGGTCTTGCTCGAAAGCAAAGTGTAGGGTCCTTTGTATAGTACTTTAATGTAGGAACCTTTTCCAATACCTTGACATTGAGAGAAAATATTTGCCAACTGATTGCTTATTAGTTGAGTAATTAATTCTTCCCCATAGACCATTTCATTGGGTTCATCCTTCAGAGGAAAATTATTATTACTTATTCTAATAAAAACCAAATGCTTAGCTGGCTGTTTAGTAGTAAAATCTGGAAAAGCTGAGTAAAATTTTAGGAAAATAGTTTTCTCTCCTGCAATATTTCTTCTGTAAGATTGAACTGACTCTTTGAAATAATAAGGGAAAAAATTAATTTCTTCATGATTTGGGGTTAAATAAAGACAATCAATAAGTCCAAACTGGAACATATTGTATGTTAAATTTGAAGGTGCAAGAGTGGTTAGTTAATGAAAATATTGATGATGATAATCATGATATGGTTTTATGAATGTGATTGGTTGTGTAACTGCCATGCTTTTCCCATTGGCAAAAGACTGACATTATAATTCTAATTTTTTTATTGGAGTTTGACTCATTGATTTTAGCAAATGATGCTTATATGTCATTTTTAAATTATTTCCTTCTATTATATGCAAAGAAGCCCTGAATTGAATTCTAAATTGATATTCTATTAGTTGCCTAAGGGTGAGGTGCTTTTAAATGATAGTTTGTTTTGTATTTAACATACGCTAAAGCTGTGAATGTTAGCTGTTACATAGGTTCATCCATGTGGTCAATATTGAAAGAACACTGTTGTTGGCATCCTTTAAGCAGAACATAAGGAGCATAATTATAATTAGAGAATACTATAATTAACTTTTAATCCTTATTTGAACTTCTCAATTCTTGTGGCTCCATGAGAATATCATTGCTTACATATGCTAATGGACTTATCGTTATTAATTTATTTGAATCTCGTATAGGTATTCCTTATACAAGAAGATATGGTCCTTGTAGTTGTCGATCCACACCAATTCAAGAACATGGATCTTCTGCAAGCACTCATCATAGTGCACCGATACCCCAAACGGAGTCCATGCCTCACATATCCTCGTTTTCTGAGGTGTGATTCCTAGGTTACGAGATGTGCCAAATACTGAACCAGATTCCAGAAGTTGTGGACATCATGAACCTGTTCAATCTGAGCCTGATGTGACTGAAGGTTCATCCACACTTCATCGCAAGTTTAATGCACACTTGACAGTTGATGTTATTGGTGTATCTACTATAATTTTAGTTTCTCGCCAATCTTTTTATCGTGTTATATTTTGGTATACTAATATCTTGGTTTATTTTACGTGTTAAATGAGGAGGATAATCGTAGTAAAAAAAAGCTTAAAGGTGCGAGACGTGGTTCCAAATAATTTAGGATTTAGGATATTGACAAGGTGGAATGCAGAAGGTCAACCAGAAGGAGACTCTGTTGGATTATTGGCAGGGTATTTGGGTTTTATTGCGAGTAATTTTGACAAATTCCCTATTATGTATAAAAGTTGACGAAAAGTTCCTCTTCAATACAAAAATAATATTTATTATGTGAACATAAAGGTATGAACTATATTTAACTTAATACATTTGCACTACAACAAAAATTAGTTTAGACAACAACTAAAAACCATGGCTGGAAGCGAAAAAACCGTTGCCTGAACTTTAGGCCACGGTTTGGCTACGGTTTTATAGGCGTGGAGTATGTGGCCGTTGCCTATTCCAATAGGCAACGGTTTTTTCACATTTGGCCATGAAAATTGAAAACCGTTGCTTAAGCAATGGTAATAGGCCGCGGTTTGGTGGAGCACATTTAGGCCACAGTTTTCTGAGTTGCTTTTAGACAACAGCTAAATAAATGTTGCTTAAACATTTAGTCCACAGTTGTAGAAGTGTTGCCATATCTTTTAGGCAACACTTAGTTAGCTGTGGTAAATGGTATAAGCGACATTTATAACATTTTCAAACAACACTTAGTTAAATGTTGCCTATACTTTTAGGGTACAATTATTTACATGTTGCATGTTCTTTAGGCTACATTTTCCTAACGGGACATATCAGATATCAGATACTATAGACAATAATCAAATCTTAAAACTAAAACAACAATATGACTCTTTTTTATAGGCATTGTTAAATAATATAAACAATTAAACTTAACAATTATAACACTTATAATTACATTCAATATTTAATCTATATCATTAAAACACTTGGATTATAAATTCTCAAAACAAAGATGGAAACTCTATATATTGGATTTATGTAGCACTACAAAGTAAGAATATAACACTAGCTTTCTTAAATCAATTTTAGCATAAATTCCAAAAACTTAAAATACGGTTTCACAAATTTAATCTACAACTGTTGCACACTTTGTTCCTCTATAGCACTCCAAGAATTGTTGTTTACATTCTCTAATTCACCCCTAGGACCAAATATTTGTCTTCATTGCACTCCAAGAATTTATGTTTCCACCGTGGACTCTACCACAACCGCACTGTCACAAGCACCATGAGCACACATCCACCAGGCGACATCAACCACACCCCTAAAAGAAAAAGAATCATTCAATTATTAAGTCTAAGGCTGAGCATAACAATACTATCAACAAATGCATTAGACTTTTTGAAAGCAAAAACATGGAAGCAAGGCTTAAGTTTAGCCATTTAATTAATCATATTCCCTGCATCAGTGCACACCAGGAGAGTGAAGAAAAAATGCGAATAATTAATGCTAGACTTCAGAACCTAAAAGGAAAATTACCCTCAAAAACACAAAAATTAATCAGATAACTCATATGTATGGATGTAAAATCGGATAATAGTGGACTAAGCTAGATAATATTAATTGCACCAGGCACCCAAATGCATCAAGAATAAGCCAGGGAACACTTGGCCACACAAGGGATCACAATATTCGATCACAAATGGAGTTTTCATAAAAGTTCAAAAAGAGAGCTATACACATTAAAGACAAATGGTGAATAATAATCGCCAAATCAAATTACAAATGAAAAATAGCAGCATCTGATATCATTTATCAATTGAAGAACAAAATGATAAAGTTAACTAAATCATATTTATGGACTAAGCCCAAAGTGAAATTGAGATACAGACTTTAATATAAAAGTTATCATAGATATTCAAAGCAGCTTCTGTCATGCATTTCTCAAATAGTAATAATATTAATATAGTCAAACACTTAATGTTGTAAAATTCCACATGATTAGCAAAGATCTGATAGATTTACTGTATATGTAAATCAATTTAATGTTTTATGGGGTTAGCAATTGCTTTATATTCCAAGTATCCAATGTAGCAAAATATTTTAAACTAGAAGCATGTTAGTTTTTCATCCATTCACAGTTGGTCTGTCGTTCATCTATATGCTCATTCTTACTAAAAGGTATAACTAGTCTATTTCTAGTAATTCACAGGCTTTTTTGAGTGGTAATGTATTCTTTATGCCAAAGTGGATCATTTAATCTAATCCTCTTTCTCAAATTGAATTATAATAATAGCACAAGTAGTCAAGTAGAACTTCAACCTGATATAGTTGAACAAACTCCCTTAATTATCACATTCACTTGATTATTGTGTCACAATTCTGGGATTTATTTATAGGACTTTTTTTTACAACTATCACATTCAATTGATTTTTTTCCTAAAGTATTTTGAATCAGCCTTTTGACAAAAATGTTGCAGAGCTCCATATTGGCTTCTCAAATTTGAATACAATGCAATAATAATAATAATAATAATAATAATAATAATAATAATAATAATAATAATAATAATAATAATAATAATAGAAGTACATAGAATAGAAAAAATTCACCATTCTCTCAATCTCCTCCTTGAACTCCTATTATAGTTGCTTATTGTCCCTCCTTCTCCATGCCCCTCAACCCCTTCCTACCCATGATAACTGCTACTAGTACAAGTATAAAATAGAGCTCAAAAGCATGTACACAATAAGTAATACAACCAACAATAATGTGATGTGAGTCATCTTGTTAATGAACATTAGAAGAGACTTAACATCTAAGACTCTGAAACAGAGCAAAGCTAATCTACATCTTCAACCCTAGTCTCACTAATTTTATCCAATTCAAACATGATTTCCAATCCTTTCCTCAATTGTCTACGCTTCTTCATTGGAATGTTAGTCAAAAATTAAAAGAAAACAATTGGAATGTTACTAACAAGGTACAAAAGTGAAGAGTAAATGCATGGCCAAAAGTAAAACCAGGAAAGCAAATCAATGGAACCCCCAAACAGGTAAATGCATGGAAAGAGTAAATTCATACTCCTAACCTTTTATGATATGGAGGAAAAGAGCACAGTAAAGTATCAAAATGTAACTGTAGGATAGGGTCAAACTAGAAACAGCTTAGTGCTCAATTAAACAAAAACATGGATGCCACAAAATAACATCTTCCTCCATAATGAAAAATGAAAGATGATAATTATGCCCAAAAATTATTTATTTTTATTTAAAAAGTAAATCGTATTGAAAAGCAGAGGATCACAAAGTTCACCTACCAATGCAACTTAGAATGCCAGCAATCATCACGCAACAAAAAATACAAATAAAATAAAATATATTCAATCAATTGAGCATGTCAAAAGTTGAGTACCCACTTCCTTTCACCTTTCTCAAACTATCCAATGCAAGAACATGAAGGTTCAAATTTTAGTATCAAGATCAAAAGGAAACCATCAAACCAATGGAATCAGTTATGGAAAAACATCACAGGCAAGACAATGAAGGCTCATGAAGAAGACATATGCATCTAAAAAGATTTTTATTACTTATCACAACAGCAAGAAAAATGATAAAATTTATAGGCTGAAGGCAGAACTTTTCTTTCAATGACAGCTTAAGGTCTCTTGGTTGATCTGCAGCTCTACTAATCAGCAACTAACAAAACTAGTTATATAGGTTAAACTGTAATTTTTAGACATAGGCTTAAGATCAAAACTGCAGATATGTAAGTGAACCTAAAATGGGCATATCAAAATGATTTTTACCCTTTCTGCATCACCAGTCTTGCCAAAGAAGGAGTAAGTTCAGGCCTCAACACAGCAAGACGATTACCCCGATCTTCAAAACAATAAAGCTGCACAATTTAAATGTATATAGTTTTATGTTTCATCAAAATTTCTTAGTTGTACTTGTTTCTCTTCTCTTTTAATAGAATTTTCTTTTCCTTAAAAAATATGCTATGACAATGCTAATTTTTTAAAGAACACTACAAGCATGCTGTTTCTATTCTAGCAAATGCTAGTTCCTAACGGAGTCAGAGAATAGAATGATGCTAACAGGGCTCGTTGTACAAAATATGTTGTCTGACCTTCACAATATTATCTGTCCATGAGTAGTATGCAGATTAACCAAGAGAAACCTTAACTGCAGGAACAGTGAAACACAAGGTTCAATGACCAAAATTTTTAATCAAATAAAAAATGAACTTCTCCAAATGAAATCATCCGCTTGATGATATCTATTGACCAACATGATTCATGAAACCCTTGTTCATTCTGGCATTTTGCTGCTTTTACACTTACATACTAAATAGCTGCGCCTGCTCCAAGCTTATCTACAACTAAAATAAAGATTTACAAGCAAATCTTTATAATAATATTGCACACATGAAGGAACTCAGACAGAAGCATCATTACCACTATAGAAATCCTATTTACCAAGGTAATTAAAACCGGACCGGGTATTGAACCGGAGAGGGCCAGGATTCAAGGTTTTTTGGGTTGGACTGGGGTCAAACCGGGGTCGAACCGAGTTTAATAAAATATTATTTTTTTAATATATATATATATACCAAATATATAATGTATACAGTATATATATTATATATATGGTATATATATTAAGAAATATATAATATATAGATAATATTTTAATTTATACACAAAATAACATGTAGCCTAGTGGTAAGATGGCTTGTTGTGGCCTTGAGGACAGGGGTTAAAGTCCTGTTGAGAGCAAAAATGATTTTTTTATTAAATAAATACAATTTAAAAAAAAAGGAAAACCGGTTCGACCTAAAACTGGCCAGTTCTGGCTGGTTCTCCCGCCGAACCGGCCAGTCCGCTGCCAGACGGTTATAAGGGCTCACCCGGACCGGACACAGAGCCGGTTTTCGGTCCAACCGGTCAGTTCGGTCCGATTTTGATTACCATGCTATTTACTAACCAAATTGAAATAAGAAAACCCTATTTACTAAGCTTTTTAAAAACTTGAAAAAGAAAAGCAAAACCCATTACTGAAGTGGAGAAGCAGAGAACACAAAAAGAGAAACATAAGCATAACAGAGGCAAGAAGATATACATACGCAGCAGCGAGAAGATGAGCAGAAGAGCAATGGCACTGGCGAGACAAATGCAGAACAGAGGCGACGAGAGGGAGACGTGTGCCAAGAAGCAGTGGCGAGCAGAGGGAGATCGAAGACGAGAGGCAAAGAGCAGCAGCGAGGAAAGGGGGCGATGTTCAATGGTAAGGAGAAGGAGAAGCAGTTACGAGACGGTGGGGAGAAGGAGAAATAGCGACGAGGAGAAGCATGAGTGTGGCAGCAAGGAGCAGATAGGGTTGTGACTTTTGACTTGTGAATCTGAAAATTGAAAAGATTTTAACGAGTAGTAGGAAGCCGTGACTGGGTAGTATCTTTATCCCACGGTCTTGTATATGTTGTTTAAATATTTAAAGGCAACAATTATATACTTTAAGCCATGTTTTATCGACATTGTCTATCAAATTTTGATAGGCAACAGTTGTACGAGTGTGGTCCAACGTGCAACACTTTCTTAACCGTGGTCTATATAGAAAAAGGCAACGGTTGCACACCAAGAGTTACGTAAATGAAGAGAATATGTATATTATTGTCAACACGTATAAAACTGTTGCCTATTCCAATTTTAGGCCACAGTTTTTTAGCCGTGGATGAGTTTAGCGTGGCCTAAAGTCAAAAATGTTATAGTGTTGATTTCTACTTGAGTTTTGTTACTAACAACTTTTATTGTGTTTGTCTCAAAGAAAAAATTTGTTGTCAATGATGGAGATAACAAGAAATATATCTTAGTAAGCTTGTGAAAGAAATGGCGAGACAATCGGCATAAGGTTTTTCATGATTATTATGATTGGGAGCCTACATATGAACAAAATCTTGAAAGGCTACTGCCAGGCGTTGACGCAGACAATTGGAATATGTATTTGGAATATAGACTGAGTCGTAAAACTATGATAATAGGCAAAATTGAGTTTTTTAGCATTACTTTGCTTACTGTTTATTGACTATTAAATTTGTTGCATGATACAGGATATAGCTGACAAAAACGCAGAGAACCGCCAGAAGCAACAAATTCTGCATACATTAGGCTCTAAGACACTAGCAAAAAAAAAGGATGAAATGGTATAACTCACTTGTTTTGTTGCTTGGAAATTTAATTATATAATTTACTTATATAATTATATTTATATGGTACAAAACCTTAGGAATTGCAAGATGGGCGACCCTACAGTAGAAGGGACATGTATGAAATTGCTCACAAGAAAAAGGATGGTGGATTTGTTAATGATAAGGCCAGAGAGAAATATGTAAGTGAAATATGTTTGTGATCTTTGGCTTGTTAGAGTTCAAGTTATGTGTCAAAGAGATATATATCTAAGTGAAATACTGATACAATCATTAAATATTTCAATGAGGTTTGTCACTCTCCAATCATCTTTTGTTCTTTCATGGTTCATCGGCTGATGCATATTTTGAGTAATTGTTATTGCTGCCATAATTCTAATAGAAAGTCAGTGGAGCATCTTTGAATGTTTGCAATGCCAAGAACATTTGGTTACTGTTAAAGTTTGTAAATACAGAGAAAATGTAAGAAAGTGAAGAGAGAAAGAGAGAGGGTACTATTAGAATTTGAGTTCTCAGCTTGAGAGGTAAAGAATGCAGAATTATCAGTGGAGTTTCCCGCCTTTTTCGCCCTTGCCGTTTCCTCCAAGACGAGCATAGATTGAGCTTTGTAAAAAGGGGGAATAGAATCTCCATGACGAATCTGTGATCCAACACTAGCATAAGCATCGGTTAAACCCAAAACGAGTTGAAGTACTAACCTTTCATTCGACACAGGAGCGCCGACATTGGATAGTTGATCCGAGAGCGACTTCAGATGTTGACAGTACGACGAGGCATCAACAAAATGCTCCATTTGAACCTGCAAAAATTCTTGTTCTAGGTAGAGAGCCCTAGAATTTTTGTTGTCAGAGAAAATATCCCTTAACCTATTCCATGCAAGTTCGGTAGTGGAATCACGTTCAAGGATGGTGTTGAGAAGGTCTTCAGAGATAGTGTCGTAGATCCACTGTAGAACAACAGCGTCAACACGTAACCAGAAAGTCGAGATTCATGTCTTTAGTAGAGGAACCCGGCGTCGCCTTTTCCTTTGGGGAAGGAATGATATAATCTAGAACTTGATAAGCTCTAGCATGGATTTTGAAGAGCTCCGACCACGTAACATATTGACCTTTTTCAATGTCTAAGGTGACTTTGATAAAGCTGTTGATGTTTTGTACCGCAAGAGCGGGATGAGGGAGATTAGGAGGAAGAGGAGTGGTAGGAGATGGAGGAGCCATAGTGGTGGAGGACGCAAAAAAAAAAAGAGAAGGGACAGCGGGTGTTTCAGCTAGGGTTAGATGGAGGAGAGAAACGTGTACCTAGTCTGATACCATGATAAAAACCCAAGTCCCACATAGACTAGAGGTAAGGCTCAAAAGAGTGAGTTTATAAGTAAGTGGCATCTCTCACCTTACAAGCCGATTTTGTAAGGATGAGTTAGACCCAAAATCCTAATAAGTACTAAGAACCTAATTTTTCTGTTCTTTTCTTTTGTGCACTACAGAATGCTACTCTCATAGTGTGGGCTTAGAACCTAATTGAAGCTGACCTAATGTTAGCATGTTTGAGTGGCTATTGAGGAAGAGAGAGAACAGACTAAATGTAGATGCAGTTGGATCATGGTGTTGTTCCTTTGTATTTAATATGGAGTTTGTGTAAAACTGAAATATAATGAATTTTAGAAGCGATTTGTTTCTAAGGTACTGGATTGAAGCTGCTTTTGACCATATCATTCTGTTATATTGGTGGCAGTAGTCTTGTTATAGTTTAAGCTTTCTTTATTGCATAATCTAGTTTGTATCTCAAGCAGCTGTTGGAGAAATATGTAAGTGAAATACTGATACTTAGATGATTGTTTGCTGTTATTTCATTTTGATATAAATATAAGCACAACACAGATTTGTTTTTGGTGAAAGCACAACTTAGTTTATATTTGTTGAGAATACATTGGAAACTATCAGATCAATGTTTCACTTAGTTTATATTTGCTGAAAATACGTTGTACTCTCTGTCTCTGCAGTTTGTCACAAATTGGTAATGTATTTCACAAATTGGTTTGAGAACCTTTGGTTACAAGTAGTCTTTGAATGTTTATGTTTGTCTTCAATACTTGTAGGAACAATTACAAAATGAAATTAAGGAGTCTTCTTCTGAGACTTGGTGTATGTTCGAAGCATGGGACTTGGTGTAACACCATCTCAGGTCATTGGATGCAATTCTCGTTATACAGCGTCGACATCTTCATCAAATGCTAATGCAAAGATGACTAAGATGCAGATTGAAACTGATGCCTTAAAGGTACAAGTCTTTGAAGTCAACGCTTTGAAGGCACAAGTTGCTGAACTCGATGTATTGAAGGAACAACTTGCTTTCCTTATGCAAAATGCTAGGGGAAATCAGGCACATTAGTTGTAATTAAAATGACTTTATAAATCAATCACTTGTGTGATTAGTGGTTCTGATGTATTTTATGATTTTTTCCCTCAGTCGGCTGACTTGGAATCACCAACTGGAGCAAGGCGCTCTTCTAACGCTAGCCACACAGTAGTGAATCATCAAGGAACATCGTCACGTGGGACCATCTAGATATAGTTGATTTCATTTTTATGTTATGAACTTGAAGAACCTTTGTCGTTATATACATTTTCTTATGTTTCTAATTTATTAAATCACTTTTTAACTATTTACTGTACGTACTGTGGAATTTATATTTTGTTATATGAATTTATATTTTTGATTAATGCAAAGATGACAGTACCTATAGATGTTTGTTGGATTATTTCTTTCAAAAGTTATTTTATTTCATTTAATTTTTTCATAGAACTTAATGTATGAAATTTATATTTTGGTTTATGAATTAATGAATTTAGGTTTTTTTAATTATTTAGTTTAAAAGTTTATTTTGTTCCACTTAGTTTTTAGTTAAAAAGTTAATTAATAAGTTGATTTTAAACAAATTCAAATAAAACCTTAAAAAAAATTAATAAGATAAATTAATATTTAATAGAAGAGTTAATTAGGTTAAATAAAACCAAAATAAAATTTCAAATAATAATAAATTAAATAATAAAATAATTTTACACATAGCGGCAATTCCAAATTGCCGTAATATTTATAAGTAACGTACAAAAAAATTGGTGGCAGTCACTAACTGCCATAATGTTTAATTTTGGCGGCGGTTTGGAACCGCCACTATGATGTGTGAGAAATTTTACCTGGACCATATAGCGGCGGTTTGAAACCACCGCAAACGGGGAAAAAGGTTTCGGCGGGCAGCGTGACGGTTAATTAAACCGCCGCAAAACATGCTGCCGAAGCATAAATCTGCGGCATAACTTGAACCGCCGCGAACTCGGATTTACGGCCATTTGAACCGCCGCCGCTTGAACTTTTAGCCACCGCGATTTGGCCGTTTTGTCATAGTGTTTATTTATTTCTTTATACATTACATATATTTCGGCAGATAAAGTCATTTCCATGACTATTTCAACTTTTTTTAGTAGTGCCAACTGAATTTTGTAGCAGACCAAAGCTTAAATAACGATTACCAAGTTCAATATGATCAAAGTTTAAAGACTAGCGATTTGGTATGTGACAACAATCTAGAAAATATCATCAAGAGGGGAAAAAAAGAAAGAAAGCCGCTCTTGCATATATGTCATTCTATATTCAGAACTAAGCAAAACTTAAAGATGTTAAAACGATAATGCTCACTACAAGAATTTTCGTCATTCGAGATTACCGACTGCCTACCGACGGCCAAAAAAGCCATCGGTAATTACCGATGGCTTGGCCGTCAGAAAGTCGTCACGTGACCGTCGGTAAAATCCACGAAAACAACAATTTTTGCTATTGTAATTTACCGACGGCTAAGCCCACTGTAAACTACAAATTAAAAAAAAATAGTCACTAGAACAATTAAAACCAGAGGTTTATCATAAATAATGAGAGAAACAAAAAATAATATATACTATAACAAATAGAATCCAGATTTCATACCCTCTTAGAATATTTTAGCAGGTGCAGGCATACTTGAAACAAAAAATAATAATGAGAGAAAAATAGGATGAAAGGAAAAAAATGAGAAAAGAAGAGTTAAAATGCATAGGAATCTATTTACTTTTGCAAGATTCACAAAGTTAAGGACTAAATAGTCTTATAGTCTAAGTTTATACAAAAAAGTTAAATTCCATCAATGATATATACTATAATAAAAATTATATAGTAAATTTTATGCATGGCGTAAGGCAAAATAAAAGCCATAAATTATATAGTAAAGTTTATACATGGTGCAAATGATTGCAGTTCTAGCATTGCCCCCCAATTGCAGTTCTAGCATATGGAAGCCATCTTGTCTTTAGAAAGAACTGAACACAGATCGTATGGATACACATATGGATATAGTTCATTGTAGTGCTATAAATGTGATGATTAGCAAATGCATGAAGTTGCAGAATATCATCATCTCATAATTACGTATTTGAAGAATTTGTCAGTGTCCAACAATAGATTGTAATGAGGCTCAAAAGTAGTAGCAAAATTTCATAAGAACTTACCTGCATGAATGATAATCTGAGTATGCTATCTTGTTCAACACTAATGGGAATGCATGAAAATATAGTGCACTGCATTTTATATATCTTATTTACTCCTTGAGATCGGATTCAGTAGTTGGGTTATTAAATTATAAAAATAACTTTAAACATAGACACAGATTTGAATTCAAATTGACATCCTCTTCCTAAAATTGATTGATGTGCACAACCTAGTGTGGCCCATTTGCAAGTTAACTAAATTTGTATATTCAAAGAATTCCTATTTTGACACTCTTATTACATGATAAGAATGTGGCCCATTTGCAAGTTAACTAGATTTGTATATGATAAGAAATAGTAAATTTTGTCATCCTAGTGTCTCATAACTTTTAAACATAAAAAAGAGGCTTGCAGCAGTAATTCTTTAAAACTATTCGTGTATCACATGCATGATTCAAAGCAAAAGTATCACATCACAACATATCATTGTTAGTCATTCTTAAAACGAAAGTGTATGAATCCATATATGTTATTTCAACTTACAACTGGTACTGCAATCTCTCATCTTCTTTATCAATTGTTGCTATAAAGTCCTAAATGTCTTTGGAAACTATGAAAGCTAACAACACTCTGGTTTAAGGAATAATACTTAGTATATGGAATGAAGCATTATATTAAGCAAAATAATTAGCAGATGCCAGATGCACAAATAAACTATTTCAACTGACCGAAATGTGTTTTGTCAAGTTGGCAAATGCAAAAGTACCCATCGACTATAAAGTTCTCTGAATAGACAATTGCAGATAGAGCTAAATAAACATAAATTAATTCACCTGATATCCTGATCCAGTTTAGGCGCTTCTGTTATGGCATTTTTGCTAATCTTCTGTCCCAGTTCAAAGCTGCTTATTTGATGAAGTAATGAGAATCTATAAAATAAAGAATATATTAGTTGCATTCAATCAGTGCTTCAAACAAACATAGACTAAAAAATTGAACATTGAAACAGATTTCAAAGAGAGATTAAACTACATGCTATTAATCATCACAATTGTAAAACATAAGTCAAGAAGACAAAACAGGCACACTGCAAAGAAACCACTATAACTGAAATTCTCTTTTCCAACATATGCAGAAACATTGAACAATATAGTTCCTGGCCTTTTCTCTCCTAAACAATAAAGTCGATGCTGCTAAACTTAAAAAAAAAAAGGAAAACAAAAAGGGCAGTTTGTAATACATGACTCATGAAACTCAACTTTTGTTTTCTTGTGCATAAATCCTTATAATTGTCACAGAAGTACTTATGAGTTCAAGGCACATTGTCATTCTATAATACATAATTAATTTTTGAAATCTCTTTGGTGATTACCATCAATGAATTCACATATAACAAAAGCAAGAGAAGGTGATAAAATGATGTATACCAGAGGATTGACCTTGTTAGAATCATTGCCAAGCTTATTCATAGCATCGCGCATGCAAGCCAGGTCAACAACAGCTGCGACTCCAGTGAAATCCTGGGGAAAGGAAAACGAAGAGGTTAAAGGAAGCACATCTGTCATGCACCACGAAGGGTGGCGCAACCGCCGCCCTTCTTTCTCTCTTTGTGAACTCTCTTTCTCTCGCTCTAGCCACCACAAAGGGTGGCGCAACCGCCGCCCTTGCTGCCTCGCTGGAGCTGCGAGCTCCGCCCCCTTTTTCCTCTTCTCCCTCTGTCGCCTCCCCTCTTCTTTTCTCCTTCTCTTTTCTTTCCTTTTCTTCTTTCTTTCTTTTTTTCTGAAACAGGACACGATGGGGAGGGGGTGAAGAGGAGATGAGAGAGTTCTAGGGAGTGAGAGGGTTAAGTGAGATGTATGGTGGATCAACGTTCATATTTTTACGTTACCGACCGCTAAGCCGTCGGTAATTACAGAGGGCTTATGGGGCGTCTGTAATTACCGACGGCTAAGCCGTCGGTAACGTAGCCAAAAAAATTACCAGGCATATTTTTACGTTACTGACGGCTAAGCCGTCGGTAACGTAGCAAAAAAATAATTTCGTGAGCAGATTTTTTCCCGCGCATTAGCGACGGCTTGGCCGTCGGTAATTAAAATATTACTGATGGAGTCAGGGCCGTCGGTAAAATTCCGTCGGTAATACACACTTTTCTTGTAGTGGCTAGAATATTTGAAATAACCACAAAATAGTAAATCCAGAAATGTTGTCCATCACAATTACAAACCATCCTCCAACATACTATGATCGTAAACACAACAATGTTAAGATTTCTCATTTCTCCTTCTTAACTTCGGATAACAAGTGACTGAGACCATTTGTTAGAGCAGAAGTTGAGGTCAGAGATACCTTCAAAATTCTGAGACACTGCACCAAAACAATTAATGAAAAATGAGCAACTGCACCAACACCACAATTAAAGTAAAACGATAATCTATAGTATAAGTTTTACTATTTCTTAATTACCTCCTCAGCACCAATGGTGACAACCTTTTCCTTCAGGTCATTAAGCGATGTTTCCAAACGGTTGAGTAAAAATAAAGAAGAAATTGGTGACACCATTGCAACAACCAAGTCATCCGTAGCCACGTACATTCTTGGACCCTTGACATAACCTCCATGACTTCCTATAGATGAATCAGGATTAACTAGGTGCATGCTTTCACACTTATACCCATGCGTACTCTTACATTCATGATTTATGAAAAATTCATTAAGAACAATACTTTTTTTGTATTGCTCATGGGTAGAACTGTAATCGTAACTATTTCCACATCGAAAATGGCAATAAAACGAATGTGGCTCGTGAGTTCGTAATATCTTATTGCTTATTTTGAACTGAGGGACCCAGTGAGGATCAACGAGCCTATTGTTTGCTTCACTTGACATCAAATATTTGTTTTCATCTAACTCAGCTATGCTCTTGTACAATCCATCAATGCTGCCCATAGAAGAAATTCTTTCCCAACTGACGTACCACAGCTCCTAAAGGAAAGGTTAGAAAACTTAAAAGTAAGTCAGCAAAATCTTCTTCCGCAGGAGCAAACAATATATTGCCATCTGATTTTCTTATAACCAAATTCAGGGTGATTTGGATATTACTATAGTTTCATCAACATAATAATTATGATAAGAGAAAATCCTTGATGACCAATCGAGGGATGGTTTGTTTCCTAAAAATACATCTGTCAGAGCTGACTTGGAAAGCAAAGCACACTTTAGCAGATCCAGTACCTGTACACAATTCTAATCAATCAAAAATGAATTGAAGAATAAAAACTTAAAAAGTGATGTATATATCATTGCTTGTAGAGCAAGTAACAAAAAACAAAGCAATAAATTAGGGAACAGAACTGTAAACATAAAAACCTTTTCCTTAGTGATAGTCACAGTCACTTCTTTTACTGAATTTGTGCTTACTAATCCAGAATTCTGTAGCAGACCAAAGCTTAAATTACCGACGGAGTTTGGCAGGACAATCAGATCGTCAGTAATGACAAAAGTCGCAACACCATTAACAAATCCATTGCAGAAATGTTTCACTGAAGCTGATCGTGTAAAACGATTCCCACAATCACAATCATTATTTGGGGAAGTGCTCAGATAACGTTTCCCGCAACCACCATGCTTCGAACATATGAAGTACTCTGTGGGCTTATCATCAATGTTAAGTTTGAGAGTGCTGCAATAATCTTCCGATGAGTTTGTTGGTTGCAGTAGCATTTCTTTGCAAGTCTCTTCCCACAGACACCCTTCGTTGAGATCTGCCACGCTTTGATAGAGTGAGTTCAGACAACCAACCGTGACTGGCTCCATGTTTGAGTCCTTCTTCTGTACAAGTCTCGCAATGGTTCCTAATGGCAATGTTAAGAAGCTACAAAGAGCGTCAACGAAGTCCTTCCCTGCTTCAGCAAATATGACTTTGTTACTCTCTTTGCTCACCAGAAGTTTCAACGAAACTTGCTCCTCTGTTTGAGTAGCAGCAGCCATGGTATCTTGCAAGTAGCACCTAGTAAACGAGAAACAGAAAACAGATTTGCACTACGAGAGGTTAAGGCTTAAGAATCTTATATTCGATTCAAAACTCAAAATAAATTGTAACTTTGGAAGACGTTTTGAGCATTCATATATAAGGGTGCATAATGGGATTGTAAATTCACCGTACCCGGTTTTTTTTTTTTTTTTTTTTAGCACTGCTATTTTTTAAATGAGTCAAATCATTTTTTTAGGATAAAGTAAATCAAATTGGCTATTAAACGTAAATTCTTGTAATTAGTATTTCAATTTGTGGAAAACAGAAAAGATAGATAGGAGTGGATTACATAATGTAATGTATTTATTGGGGGGTGTTAATTGGTTCTTTATTTACAGCAATACTACGTAAAAAGGTAATACGACCTTTGTGTTTACGAGTAACGCGGCCGATTAATTGATTAGGATCACTTATTACCTTGTAACTGTAAGGCATGTCCTTCGTAACTAGTACAACAACAAAAGAAGTGTCCTTTTCAATTACCAAGTTAATTACGGGTTAGGCGCCGTCCCATAATAACGAGTAGTTGTAGTAGTTTAGAAGGGTTTTTTTGTTGTTTTGATTTGACATAAAATAAAAATCAATTTAATTATATTTTTAGTTTAATCTATTTTTTAAAAAAAAAATTCTAGGCAATATGACCTGAGATGAAAAAAAGTATACATTTTAAATTTTTATTTTTGCACATTATCTTGTTTTATATATAATTTGTTTGAATTTTATATAATGCTTTTTGATGAAAGTTTATTTTTTATTTTTGATGATTCTAAACAATAATTAAATGTATTTCAAACCTCGATATTATTTTTATTATGGGATTGGGAATTAGGCACAACCTCTTAGAAGCAAGGGCGAAATGCAAATACTATGCCGAAAAAGCATTCAAAAGCCGTTTATGTATTATTCTATTAACACGTTGAAGCTTTGGGCACGTAAGCATCATGTGATCGCGCGAGATAATACTTCAAAAGCGTTATCTGAGTCCTACCAAAAACACGTTTGTGTTCTCTGAATGACACAATTGGTTACACTCACTTAAGCATGTGTTATCTAGATGTGTCATTTAGATAATGTTTACTTGCGTAAGCGTAATCTAATTGTGACATTCTGATAATTTATGCTTAAGCTCTTATGTTATTTAGACGAGCAAATTGAATAATGGGTTGATCGGTAGTAACGATAAAGAAAACAATAACAGAATTAGAGAAAGCAGTGGAGATAGAGCCTAAGGTCATGGTTTCACTTGTCCCTTCAGATCTCCCAAAGTTCAAATCCTATTCAATTCATTTATTATTATCCAATTGTCAATCATTCTACTAATTCTATCAATCCGTTTAATCTTATGAAATTAATATTCGTTTTCCCAAAATAATTCCTATTTGGTCATACAACAATTCAAATCAGGAAAAGCATGAGGAATAAAGAAGTTGAATGATTGAAAGATTAAAACTAACGCTGGTTATACAATAGTTATTAATCTCAATTATCCTATAGGTCCACCAATCAATCAAAACAAAGGTTTGGCCGATTCTAACACGTAACTAAAGCAATAGACTAATTCAATTGGAATAATAATAACTAAATTAAAATAGAATCAAAACAAAAAAGTTAAGACAGAGAAAAAGGGGTTTCTCAGAGTACAAGATCCATCATAATCCTAGTAAAGATTTTAGTTAATTAAAACCATAATAAGAATTGTGAAGTATAAAGAGAAGAAAAGCCGAAGAGAAACCTTTGCTTTTAGTCTTCAAATCCCAGCCCCAGCTCTAGAGCTCTCAAAATAGGGTTAAAGTTTCTCCAAGCAGCTACCCCCTTTCAAAAACTTTCTTAATAAACGAGAGTTTATATTTTTTTTATTTATAAAGAGAGTTTATATATTTTTGCTTATATTAGGTAACGGATGGAGTATAGAATTGTGAGCAATGTTCATATTTCCTCTCTTCATGTTGTGACTAATGTTCTTCTGGTTTTTCGTTATTTGGTTTGTATTTCAAGTTTGTATTTGGTGTTATTTATTTCTTTTTACTTTTCGGTTAAAAACTTGATAGTGTTAAGGGGAGGAAGAAAAGGAAATTCGTAACAAACCGCATGACAAACTAAATTGAAGATTTTATTCAAGATACAATTGCAGTACCCTTTTTTTATATCCAACTACCCCCTTTTTTACTTGTAAAAAAGAAATTTCTTACCTTTTTTTTAAGGATAGACAACCAAGGTAAACAAGTACCCAAGGTTATAAATCACGGTAGCATTGCGATCGTGAAAACATCAAAAACTTTGATGTAGCAATCTCATACCCTTTTTTGAAACTCTGGTTATACTTGTTCCCGTCACTAGCATTTTGAGAAGATTAGAACAAAAGGGGAAAATGGTAAGAAAATATAGAAAAAAGAAAAGACAAGTGAGAGTGAGGAGATATGGTTAATTCGGGGTAAAAAAAGAAACAAAACTGAGGTTTACATTAATCCACCGTTTCAGACATTTTAAGTTATTATAATATGAAGAGGGGTCAAGTTACTCCAGGAGTAACTCTTGACATAGTTACTCTGTTTAATAACTCAATAGATACGTAATCTTATAATCTGACATTAAATTAACCGATATTTCAATTAAATTGGATATTCACAACTATGTAATTTTATAGCTGACATTCACAACTATGTAATCTTATATAACCGGTATTAAAACATTGTCGAATATTGGTCCCAAAGTGTTAAATCGTGATTGTAACTATGCTTTTTGCAATAAAACTTGCTAGAAGTTAATTTAAGTAGTTTGAACTAGTGAAAATCTTTAAAAGTGGATGTAAGTTATTTTTTTAACGGAAAAAGTGGATAGAAGTTAAAAATTAAAATCCAATAAATACACTTAAAGTGTCGACAGTCATGTAGTATAAGTACATTAGACAGATGATCAGTGAACTCAAAAATCAGAATGTTGAATCCCTCTAAGCAAGTTGTAAAACTAACATCCTGCATCCTGACTCCAAAGCAAATTTCATCGTATATTAGTTATATCCCTCTTGCAAGACATGAATCAGTTGTAGTCCTTTGATTCTATCTGCATATACTCAATAAATTCGTAATGAAATGTTTACAATGCATGGTTATATTGAAGAAGTTAATTTTATGCTGAATCACAGAAGCTGGTAAAATGCCATATATTGAAGTGCTATAATAATTATAAGAAATCTATAAATCTACATAAAAGCGTTGTGGTATGATTTCATTTTCTTCGGGCTAACTAGCTAAACTGAAGAAGGATTTCAGCATTGCATTAGTTGTCGAAACTAATTCACCACACTAAACAGTGACACATCCTTTCAAGGTGATGAACACCGAAAAGTAGTAAGTAGTAGTAACATTTTCTGGAAATGAAGACTATCCATCATCACAGATCAAGATGAGCAACTAAGCACTACATAAGTTATAAAAACTATAACATATTCATTTTTAGAGGTTTTCCCATGTATCCTCCTACTAGAAACAATCCTATTTGAAGTACAGTTAGACACTAAATGTGGACACCTCACTTATCAGAGATATTTTTTTTTTAAAAACACAATGATATGTACAAGCATCACAATAATGAATCGAAATGTGGTTTACCACAAGCATATAACTAGTCTCTTTAGCTAGACCCAACCTCGATGGCAGACTAAAATGTAATCTAATTACAAATGGCAATTTAAATAGATGTATTGACACTCCTAAGAGAAGATACATGGGATGATGGGAAATATGGGAAGGGGTAGAAAAGGGACTTTTCCTGTTGTCTCCATGGCAAGGAGGGGAGACGCTTGGAAGCAATCTTAAAAGAGAGGGAAAGGCATGGTCCATGGGAGAGTGTAGACAGACATCTAGTGGGTTTTTGTGGTGCCTTAGTACAGGGAGGTTGCAGACCCTTCACAGGTTCTGAAGGTTCATTCTTTTTAGTTTGTGAATCTGTAATTTGTGTATATCACTGTTCTTTTGTAATAGAATTTCTAGTTCCTATCCATCCTTAAATTATGTAAGTTAATCTAACTAGATAGTTCAAATTAAAACCAGAAAGGATAACGGAATACTCATTCCTCACAAAGAGAGTCCCACTCCCAACTTACAAGTTACAACAACCTATACCATAAATTTATAAATATGATATCTAACTTGAGTTTCAGGCTACCAAGTTACTGTGCGACATATTAAATTGAAAATCATGGTTACCAAGTTCAATATGAACACAAGCAGAAATAGTGTTTGGTATAGCGCGAATATCAAGAAAATATTGTCAAGATAGGAAAAAAGAAACAAAACTACTCTTGCATGTATGTAATTTTAAATTCTGAAATAAGCAAAACTGAAAGATCTTAAAACAACAATGCTAGAATTGAAATCACCACAAAATAGCAACGCTAGAGATGTTGTCCATTACAAACCTTCCTCCAACATCTATAACTTAAACACACAATACAAAGTTAACATTTCTCATTTCTCAGCCTTAACTTCGGTTAACAAGTGACCAAGGCCAGTTGTTAGAGCACATATTGAGGTCAAAGATGCCTTCAATATGTTCAAACACTGCAAAAAAAAAGCAATATAAAATAAGCAAATGATACATAAACTCCTAGTAAAACATTCTAGCTTAAAACTTAAAAACACAAGCATGGCAAAGTGAAAGTGATGAATGATGTATAGGTTTTAGACTTTTAGTTCTTCCTTACCTCCTTGAGGCCAATGGTGACAACCTTTTCCTTTAGGTCATTGAGAGGAGTTTTCAAACGATTAAGTAAATGTAATGTCGAAATCGGAGACAACGGTGTAACAACCAAATCATCTGTAGCCACATACATTGCTGGTCCCTTGACAAAACCCGCAGGACTTGTTGTAGTTGAGCAGGGATCATGTAAATCCATTCTTCTTAAATTTATCTCACCACTCCTATATTTACCAGCTTTCAAATATTGAACATGAATAATTCTTTTATCATTGCAAGTGTCAGGTTCACAATAACAATAATATTGGCAATCACTTGGCACAAGAATTGGTAACATCTGCTTGGTTAATTTGAACAGCGGGGCCACGTGAGGATCTACAAGCCTGTTTTTTGCTTCGTTTAACATCAAATATTTGTCTCCATTTAAATCTGCTATGCTCTTGTACAATCCATCAATGCTGCCCAAGCAAGAATTTCCCCCTAACTTACGCACAACTCCACCCAATGGAAAGGTGAGAAAACTTAAAATTAAGTCTGCAAAATCTTGTTCACCTTGAGCATACAATACCTTGCCATCTGATTTTCTTATAACTAGCTTCACCTTGATTTGGATATTACTATTGTCTTCAACTTCACAAGAGAAAAACCTTGACCTCTCAAGGTATGGTTTGTTTTCCAAAAACAAATTTGTGAGAGGTGACTTGGAAAACAAAGCACACTTTAGAAGATCCAGTACCCGCACAGAACATTAATCAATCAAAAATGAATTGAATATGAAAAAAAGTTTAAAAGTGGGGTATATGCAGCAAGTATTAAAATACAAGCAATAATTTAGGGAAAAGAACTGCAAATAGAAAACCTTTTCCTAGGTGACATCGACAGTCATTTCCTTTACTGAACTTGTGTTGTTTATTCCTAAATTTTGCAGCAGACCAAAGCTTGTATAATCCACTGAGTTTGGCATGATAATCAGATCGTCGGTTATGACAAAAGTCGCAACACAATTAACAAATCCTTTGCAGAAATGTTTCAGGAAAACTGGACCAGTCAAAGGAGTCGCACACGAGCAATTTTTGTAAATTGTAGTGGAAGTGCTCAAAACAGGAGAGGAGGAGGAGGAGAAGGGTAAGGAGCTCCCGCGGCAGACATCAAACTTTGGACATGCAAAGTACTTTGTGGGCTCGTGTCATCAATGTTAAGTTTAAGATTATTGCAATAATCTTCGGACGAGTTCCTTGGTTGCAATAGCATTTCTTTGCATGTCTCTGTCCACATATACTCTTTGTCGAGGTCTGCCACACCATGATAGAGTGAGTTTAGACAACCAACTGTAACTGGTCCCATGTTTGATTCCTTCTGCGAAAGTCTTGCAATGGTTCCTAATGGCAATGTTAAGAAGCTAAATAGAGCATCCACAAAGTCCTTCCCTGTTTCAGCAAATATGACTTTGTTACTCTCTTTGTTCACCAGAAGTTTCAACGACACTTGCTCCTCTGTTTGAGTAGCAACAGCCAGGGCAGCAGCCAGCAAACAAGAAACAAAAAAACAAATTAGCACCACGAGAAGTCGGGGGGTTTTATATCCAAAACTGGAAACAAAGTGTTTATATTGACTTCAACTTCGTTAGATGTTTTGAGCAATCAGATTCATATATAAGGATATATAAGGATGTATTGGCACTGGTATTTTTGATACAAGTAAAATCATTTATTTATTGGCTATTGAACGCCAATTCTCGAATCTAGTTATAGAAGAGAAATGCCAGGGGCACACCCTCTGACACATTTTTTTGAACACACTCTTAACTATTGGGTCACGTCACATTTTTTTCCCAAAATCAATCGTTGGATTGAAAGTTATTATCATATAGATTATATCTGTAAATTTTAACATTAATCTATGATCATTTGCTATGTCATCAAGATGCGTCAAGATTAACGTCAACGGTGTAATTACAAATAATATTAATCTTGACGCATCTTGATGACATAGCAAATGATCATAGATTAATATTAAAATTTAAAGATATGATCTATATGATAGTAACTTTCAATCCAACGATTGATTTTGGAAAGAAAAAAAAGTGTGACGTGACCCAATAATTAACAGTGTGTTCAAAAGAGTATGTCAGAAGTGTGACCCTAACATTCTTCATATTTGAATTATTGGAAAAAGGATAGGAGTAGATTTTACATTATGCATGTATTGGTGGCGTTAATTAGCACATTTTTCACAGCGATATCATAAATAGGTAGTAAGGCCATCTTTATCGGCGTTGCTTAATTTGCGTGTCCAAACTGACAAACACAGTATTAAAAGAATTGCAGTCTCTATCTCTCTCCTAGTCAGCGTTGGCTATTTTTAAACAACCGTGTGTGAGATAGTTGCTTTGACCACAATATTGAGAAACGGTGCACATGGGAAATCAGCCACATCAGCAATTTTTTTTAAGAAACCAAGCAACAGTGATAAGAAACCACCGATAAAGTTGCCCTAAGTACAATCTTCGCATGTACGAGTAAGTTGACCGATGAATTCACGAGGATAACTTACCTCCTAAGGCGTTACAAGCACCTTTTGACACAAAAACACATATTAAAAAAATAGTTAACATAATTAAATTTGTTTATAATGTGTATATTTTTTTAAATTTATCCTTTATTTATTATAAATTATACTTTTAATTAATTAATGTGTGTTTTAGATTTTATATTAATTAGAGGTATTTTTGAAAAAAATAATTAATGTATCTTGTAAATTGAAAAGGGGGCTTATAATTAGTTACAATTTTTTTTTTCTAAAAAATGGCTTATAAAAAGTAACAGAGGGGGTACTACTATTTCGTTGTTATTAAGTGTCGTTTAAGGTTTTTTTTACATAAATCAATAGCCTAACTCTCTAATGTTTCCAGTGGAGTTGTAGCAACCTCAAAAAATTTTAGGAGCCACTACCTATTTTTATTAAGAAAAATATTGAAAAAACTTTTTTTTAATAATTTTAAAATTTGTCTTACGAATCAAATTTAGGTGCGGAAAATGGTTACACATATAAAAGGTATTACCACCTTTACGATGTTCTTTTAAAAAACGGTACTTTTTAATTGTTTGTAAAAATAAAGTTTGCTTTAAAAAATTGATTTCCTTAATGAAATTTGCTTAGTTTACTTTTTAACATAAAGGAAAAAGCCTTAAAATGACTGAATCGTGCGAGTGGCATGTTGAGGGCGGGATTCCATAGATTTGAGAAGCAGTTTTGTTTGAATAGGAAAAAAAAAGAAGAATAAAGCGATTTCATTTTTATTTTCGAAAAAAAAAATTAGAAGTAGGATGAAAGAGCTCAAAATATTATCACTCTACCAAATTTATGTACCAAATTGTTATCGTCACTATTGTTAATATGTTTCTTAAAAGAATACATAAAATGATAATTAGGCCATTATCAATATTATCAAAAGACGATTAATTAACCAAGGGACTAAATGAAATTACTCACTGAGTCGAGTTTTTTCAACTAAAAAAATATGTGCAGGATCTCAAACTTAAATCTGAAATATCTAATCTTAAATCATTTATTATCTATGAAAGATCTACTATTATTTACTTACTACTGTTTGTTTTTTAATCAATCCCCTTTTCATCATACACATAAGGAATAAAAGCACCGTTTTTTTTTTATTTAAAATTTTAAATAGTGCAATTTTTCTCCAAAAAGATGGAAGCTGAGATGGTCAACGCGCCGGGTTTTGTCTTTTCAGCCGCCATCAAGGATAAGCCGTCGGATAAGAAAAATATTTCTTTCAGAGACATGGTGATTGGTCAACAAGAAATCATACAACCAAGAAAGAAGGTGGATTTGATCAAGGAGAACCTTGCAAGGATTGAATATCAGGATGACAACCCTCTCCTCCCAATGGTTCACATTGATGAGAAAGTTTTTGATGGTCTTTGTGCACCATGGAAAGATGCTTTGGTGGTGAAGCTACTTGGAAAAAACATTGGTTATCACACGATGAAGGATAGATTAAAGAAGCTATGGAAACATGTGGCTGGTTTTGACATCATGGATATTGGCAACAACTTTTACATGGTTAAGTTTGATAGGGAGATTGATCGCTCAAAGGTCATGTACGATGGCCCTTGGATGATTTTCGATCATTACTTAACAGTGCAATGTTGGTCTAAGGATTTTGTTAGCCCTACAGCCAAGATTGATCATACAATGGTATGGATCCGATTCCTTGATTTGAACCTGTTTTACTATGATGAGAGCGTCCTCCTCGCCCTTGCTGCTGCCGTGGGAAAACCGGTGAAGGTTGATAGTAACACCCTAGACGTGAGAAGGGGGCGTTATTGGCAAGGTTTGGCTGCAGAATCATTGGTATTGTGTGGAATATGAGGGACTCCATCGCATATGTGCAACATGTGGCTGTTATGGTCACTTGACGAGGGAATGTAAACAAGGTCCAGTCATCAACAATGCAGCTCAAGCGATGGCACAGGTGGCTGATGAGACGGCCGCGGCAAGTTCCAAACCTGTAACGATACCTCCTCAAAACAAACCTGATACGCCAATTAATGCTACACCGAATTGTGGGGGATCGAATCACTCAAAGAGGGAGGAGAATAAGGAACCGCCACATGGTGATTGGCTAATTGTTAGGAGAAAAAATCGCAAGCCTTCTTCTCAGCAATCAAACAAAAACGGCAAGATATGGAATGAAAATAAAATCATGGGCAAAAAGGACATGGGAAATCGGATCCAGCTGGATAAATCTCATGCATTTAACACGTCAAGGATCAAACAAATTAATCCTCACCAGCGGGCCCCAGCAGCATTGGCACAAAGGGAGAATAATGCAACATCTAGCAGCAACAAACGGCACCGTTCTGACCCTGAATGTTCTAAGGGCCCGACCGAAGCACATAAAATAACTCCTCTGCAGAAAACAAAAGGATTAAACCAAAGTGTGAGGATTTATGATGCTGGTTTTGATGCTACGTCCGCAGTTAAAATGAAAGCTATTGCTCCCAACCGTTTTATCCTTCTTCATGATGATGAGGATGTTAATGAAACTCCAAATTTTGGTCCGACCAGCAAGGGTGATCGAGAGGTTCAAGAGGAGGTTCATGAGAACGTTAATACTGATATTAACAATGAGGTGGTTCCTGAAACTCAACTTGATGATATGGCTACGTAGCCATTGGGGTTGTGGACCGATTATTCCATATAATTTGTTAATGGATTGTTTCCTAGACTTTACCATTTTGTCCTGGAATATTCGGGGTGCTTTAAGAAAGGATGCTAGAAGGCATGTTCGGGATCTTATAAGAGTTCATCATCCTTCCTTGTTTTGTGTATATGAGACTCATGTTCAGTTTGCTAAGGTGGAAAGATTCTGGACATCAGTTGGTTATACTGCAGTGTTTATCCAAGAGGCCAGAGGTCACTCAGGTGGTATTTGGGTGCTAACTTGCATTAAGGATGTTATTATATCTAGGATGGATCAAACTAATCAGGCAATTACTTTTTCACTTCAGCGAGGTAATATTACCTGGTATTGTACCTCTCTGTATGCCTCCCCTTCCTTTACTAATCGTCACCTTTTATGGGGCTATCTAACTCAATTGCGCAGCATTATTGGTGGCCCATGGTTGGTGTTTGGAGACTTTAATGAGATCCTTTTCTCTCATGAAGTTTCTGGAGGGCAATTTGATGCTTCTAGGGCGTGCCTTCTTGCCGACATGATGGCAGATTGTAACTTGCTTGATTTATATGTTACTGGAGGCTTGTATACTTTCAGGAAAAATGTCCAGCTGGCTGGTCATGTGCGCAAGAAGTTGGATAGAGTTGTGGCTGATGTAGATTGGCAGCTTGCCTTTCCTACAGCTAAAGTGGAGGTCCTCTCTCAACGTGGTTCAGATCACAATCCTTTGTTTATTAGTTACAGCAACTTTCAGATTAAAAGATCCAAGAATTTTCACTTCCAAGCGGTGTGGATGTCACACCCTGATTATGAGTCGTTAATTACTAATACTTGGCTTAATTCTGGAGGAGATGCAGTTTATAAGTTGGGGAAAATTAGAGAGCAATCTATTATTTTTAACAGGGATGTTTTTGGCAATATTTTCAGGAAAAAGAGACGGTTGGAGGCTCGCATTAAGGGAGTTCATCAGCTGCTTGATTTTTCTCCCACTAGTGATTTAATTCGTCTTGAAAAGGATCTCCAGACTCAATTTTCAAAGGTTCTAGAAGAGGAAGAGCTTTTGTGGTTTCAGAAATCAAGAGAAAACTGGGTCAAATTTGGAAACAAGAATACCAAATTTTACCATACTCAAACGATGATCCGAAGACGCCGTAATAAAGTTACTCGCTTGCATATTGATGGTGTCATGTGTGATGATGAAGAGGTATTGAGTCGTGAGGCTAACAGGTATTTCAGACAACTTTTTCAACAAAATTCTCATTGTGACCCTCGTAGTCTTCACGTTGATTGCATTCCCAAGATCACCCAGGAATTGTATGATCTGTTATTAAAGCCAGTTTCCATGAATGAGGTTAAAGACACTCTCTTCTCTATGGACCCGTATAAGGCCCCCGGTCCTGATGGCTTTCAACCTATTTTCTTTAGGAGTTATTGGCATATCATCTCCAAGGACGTCTGGGAGCTAGTGGCCAAGGCCTTTCAGACCGGAGTTATTGATGATTACCTCACTGAGACTCTTATTGTTCCTATTCGTAAGGTGGATGACCCCAAATTTTTTAGGGATTTTAGACCTATTAGTCTTTGTAATGTCCTTTTGAAGCTCATCTCGAAGATTCTTGTGAGGAGAATGAGGCCGTTTTTGGATGATCTCATTGGCCCTTTGCAAGGGAGTTTTATTCCTAACAGAGGCACCACTGATAATGCTATAATTGCTCAAGAACTTGTTCACTTTATGCACAAAAAGAAAGGCAAGGCTGGTTTTCTGATGTTCAAAATTGACTTTGAAAAAGCATATGATAGCGTGGATTGGAATTTCCTGAGACTCACACTTGCTGACTTTGGTTTTCCTTCTCACACTATTAATCTGATTATGAGTGGGGTCACATCCTCTAATTTGGCCTTGAAGTGGAATAGTGAAAAGCTTGATAGTTTCTCTCCTACTAGAGGTCTTCGTCAGAGGGACCCGTTATCTCCTTATCTGTTTTTGCTTTGTATGGAGAAGCTTGCCCTTCTCATTCAATCTAAAGTCGAAAATCAACAATGGTCGCCTATTAAGAAGGTCCGACAATCTCTCACCTTTTCTTTGCAGATGACTGCTTACTTTTCACCAGTGCTAAGTCTTCCCAAGTGCGCATTGTCAAGGAGGTTCTTCATTCTTTCTGCTTAGCTTCAGGGATGAAGATCAATGTTCAGAAATCTAGGTTCCTTCCTTCCAAGAATGTTCCTAGAGCCAAGGTCCTTAAGATTGAAGGGATGTTGGAGTTTCACCATACTTACAATATTGGGCGCTACTTAGGTTTCCCTCTTTTATCAGGTAGAGTGACTAATTCTTGCTTTTCTTTCATTATTGATAAGGTGAATAGCAGATTGGCCGGTTGGAAAGGGAAGTTACTTAGTAGAGCAGGCAGAGCCACTTTGGCAAAGTCTGTCCTTAGCTCTATGCCAATCTACACTATGCATAACCTTTGGATCCCTGAAGGTATTTGTGATAGCCTAGATTCAGCTTTAAGGCAGTTCATTTGGGGTGGCAAGACTTGTCATTGGGTAAAGTGGTCTATAACCAGTAATCCCATGAGTAGAGGGGGCCTGGGTTTGCGTCGATCTAGGCCAGCTAATATTGCAATGCTTGGGAAACATATATGGGAGTTTATTCACAGTCCTAACAAGTTGTGGGTCAAGCTATTGTCTGCTATTTATATCCCTAATTCTCATATCCTTTGTAAATCAAATTATGGTGGTGCCTCTTATACTTGGCAATCACTAATTAAAGCTGCTGATTTTTTGAAGCATGGTTATATTTGCAGAGCTGGTAAAGGGAACATATCTCTTTGGTATGAAAAGTGGTTGCATAAAGGGCGGTTATGTGATATAGTTCCCTTTGTTCAAATCCATGATACTCAGCTGTTGGTCAGTGATATTTATGTGGATGGTCGTTGGAATTTTGATCTGTTATATACTCAACTTCCTTTGGATGTGAAACTTGAAATCCAAAGTATTTTTCTTAATCCGGATGTTCCAGATACTATCATTTGGGATCCTTCTGCTTCCGGATCATACTCTACCAAGTGTGCCTATACTTGGTTAACTCGACCTGATGGCCCTTTCTCTATGACCCTGCCTAATGCCCTCTCAGATAGCTGGTCCTAGATTTGGAAGTTGACGGTACCCGAGAATCTTAGGCATTTTGTATGGCTTATAATGCATAACAGTCTACCTACTAATAGTTTCAGGTTCCATAGGCATATCACTCAAGATGCTTCTTGCCATTTATGTGGTGCATCTGACGAAACTCTTCTACATGTTTTGCGTGATTGTTCACGGGCTCGCAGTATTTGGGACCTTATGAATTTTAATTTAGCCTTGGCCTCTTCAGGTAATGATCCTTTAATTTGGTTCAAACATCATGCGCTTGGTGATCATGGAACTTCTTTCATTTCCGGTTGTTGGTTCCTTTGGAGGGCTAGAAATGATGAGGTTTTTAATGACACCAAATGGGAAACTTGGAGAATTTTGAACAATATTAGACGGCTCAGTCATGATTCAGCCAAGTTTTTGGGTGCGGCTCCTTGTAGTCGTGAGCCTAGATTGGTTAGATGGTTCCCTCCTCTTGATAATTTTGTTAAGATCAATGTAGATGGCAGCTCTCTTGGTAATCCCGGGCGAAGTGGTCTTGGTGGTCTGATCCGGAATCATGAAGGTGCTTGGCTTATTGGCTTTTCGGGCAGCTGTGGTATCACTACTAATTTGAATGTTGAGCTTCAAGCAATTGCAAAGGGCCTACAATTAGCTTGGAATGAAGGTTATAGGGCGGTTGTTTGTGAATCTGATTCTAAATCTGCTCTGATGTTGATTGAACAGGGAGTTGATGATACCCATCCTTATGCCCCTATTGTCTCTTACATTAAATCCCTCTCTCACAATTCTTGGGATTTAGTGTTTGTCCACTCTCTTCGTGAAGGCAACCGTTGCGCGGATTGGCTAGCTAAATTCGGAGCATCTATGGATTATGGGTTCAAGCTTTGGTACTCTTGTCCTCTTGATGTCTCTACTTTCCTGCTAGCTGATGCTATGGGGATAGAACACATCATGATTTAGTTTTTGTTGCTTGTCGTTGTTTTATTTTCCCTCTCATAAAAAAAAAGCACCGTTTTTATTTGTCAAAAAAAAAGCACCGTTTTGTAAGAAATATTTTTTATGGTCCTACGGTTTTTTTTCAATTCAAAAAAGAATAAATCTATATAAAAGAAAAAAGCCGAAAATAAACAGAAAATAAATCTGCTATTTATTTTTAGGTAACACAACGAATAACTTTTAGAATCTTAACCCTCTCCTTAATTTGTTTTACCACACATTTTTTTTTAAAAAAAAATATGATTTATACTGATTATTCAAAAAAAACTCATTATATTTATTTTTTAAAAATGAAAGGTGATCTAACCTTAACCCAAACCCTAACCTAGGGTTACCGGCGGTTGGTCTGACAGAGGACTTGGAGGAAAATAAGGTCCCCTTCCTGATCCGGTCGAGTGCAACACAGTAGCAGAAAACCGAAAATAAAAATAAAATAAAATAAAATAAACACAATAACACAGAAAAAAGAAAACGAAAGAGAAAAGAAGTGAATATTTAGTTCAATGTAGTTCTCATACAAGTCCAGAAGGTCCAAAAATTTAAAGAAATAAAAATACATAAAGAAGGGTAGGAGAAGGTGTAGAACCTTGTTTTGATTCTCACATACGTGGGATTACATAGACAAAAAAAAAAAATAGCCTAAAAACTAAAGGGGTTTTTTTTTTATTATTTCTTTGTAACCTCACTCAAGCTGCTATCTTTTTCTGCATCTGCTCCTTCATTATCCAGAATCCCTCATTCTCTTTTGTGCTTTTTTCAGATCTGAATCGCTCCCCATTTCTTCGCCGCGCATGAGGCCCTTTTATAGCCTCTAATCCTCCTTTCAATCACCTATGAAGAAGGAAAAAACATCGGTCAGTAATAAAAAAAAGATTTAATCTTTTACAGAAAATATCTGTACAAAAAAGAAAGGGTAGAAAGGGACTTCCCTCACTGCGAACTTGAATGATTCGGTGCGGTTGATTGAAGGTTGAGGATCTTTGAGATTTGGGTTGGAAAAGGAAAGAAGATGAAGAAGGAAAGAGGAGAAAAAAGAGGGAAACGACGCTAGGAGAGATTATGGTTTGAGTGTGAAGGAAGGAAAAAGGAAAATAAAGAGAGGGAGATAAGGGAGGCCATGAGACACCCCTCGTCCCATTAAAGTAACCTTTAATTAATTAGCCTTAATCGTTTATCTTAGCGTTAATAAATACAGCGGAAACACATGTAGAAATTTTAACTTTAAAACACAACGAAATATAACAAACATAATTTACACTATAGGCAATATAAAGTCGGTGGCCCCTCTGAGGGCTCACCTACGTCAGAATAGCAGTCACATCACAGAAGCGTAGCAAACATACAGTCATCCCAAAATATCAACTAGAGGCTAACACGTGCCTCATCAAAAAGGTCAACATCCAATAGAAGCAAAACACGACTCCTGGCCATAGGTACACTACTAGGATTCGAGAGCTCCCACTCTGTGATCCTGAACTACTGATAAAAGTACGACGATGTTGCCTAGCTCAAAATCCCTCCAAAGGGAAATCCACAAGTCCATCTTTACCGCCGGATACAAGAATGCTTCATCCTCAATAGCAACCTCTCTGATATCTGTGTCTGACATATACATAGCATATACACACAAAACACGTATATAGGGAGATAAGAACAACATAATGACCATAAAATGGGAAAGTAGCAGTAGAAGGCAATACAAAGTATACTGCAAGCACATAATCACATTTATTCACAAATCATGCATATCACCTAGATATAGACTCGTGGCCACTAATCACCTATGGCTTGCTATATTCCCTATCACTCAGAGTACGACCCTATGTCACGACATACTCGTCCTATTCCAAGTACTAGTCAGTTGTCCAAGCAACATATCCCGCTTATCGTGACCTATAAGAGCACTTTCCCGTACCTCCTATCAATCAGGGTTGGGTATCTAGGCTTGCACTCGGGATCGTTTTCACCAAGGACGTGAAGCTCACAGCACTCGTCGGGGCAAATGGGCACAACTGAAACCATGACACAATAGCGGCCAAACTATTGGCCCCCTGTGGAATACTTCCAGACCCCATGATATACACCCCCGAGGTCCACATGACTTGCACTGTTACTTTGTACTCATGCTCGAGTATCTCCTAACCTCGTGTACCACACACGGTTGTGACATAGCACCAACACAAACACTATATGCATTCTCACCACTCACATGTTACTATGCACATATTATCACTGTAATCACTTTATTCACATTTCACATCATGCATATGATCATCTCACTGATGTCACAATACCACAAAGCATTATACAGGGCTATAACACTTAGCACAACAAACATGACACATCGAGCATATGACTCAGGCACACTTACACACTGTCATATAAACACATATCATATTTTTCTAAGCATGTTTCTAATGATACACATAGCATATGTATTCACTTCTAGGCACTAAGCATGTTAAACATATATCACATAGCACATATAATTGGTCCTATGTTGGTTGATAGGTTCACGACACCTGTCCTCAGATATCGTAAACTGTAACCCCTATCCTTAGGTGTTACTGACGTCAACCCCTAATAGGGCTTAGGTACCCTACGCATACCTTTTATATTATTCTACACTAGCAATCCCGGTAAAAATGCATTCTTTCTCCCACCTGGATTCCAAAGCGATTAATCTGAGTCCCACGAACACCTATAGCCTCACTCACAAACACACAAGAACTTTAATCCTCCTCTCTCTCTAAGTCCAGATTCTTCCCCTCATGATTAAATTATCAAGGGTTGTCCAAAAATTCTACCGAGCACACCCGCACGACTCATATTTCACCAGAAATACAAAAATGCACTCAGATTAGAACTAGGGCAAACTATGAAATTGTGAAAATACAATATGTGGTTCAGCCAGCCCCTATCTTAAGGTTCCAAAGAATTCAACTTACCCAATTCCAACTCCTGAAAAGGTTTCGCGGACATTCGGTACCCGCACTTACACAAAAACCCTAAAATACGAAGAATAGTTAATTAAGGGCTATGAACATCAATCATGAACCACGAGTTCTCAAACATATCCATTGAAAACAGGGGTTCTTCCCTCTGTTTCATGGTATATGGAACCTCCTCTGGGAGTTTCAGCAAAACCCTAGCTCGTTTGGTACCTGTATGGCTCAATCGGGGTCCAAAACATAGTTCGATTAGGGTTAAGATTGAGAACCTTGAACTACTAGTCTAATCAGAAAAGAACTGATTAACAAAGCATTAAGGTGCTTAGGTTAACCTTGGCAAAACCCCACTCAAAGATAAACCCTAGAAAGCACTAATAGACGAATCAGTACGATCAAATCGACGAACTGACACCTAGATGACCTTGGAACTTGTCTCAAAACCTTGGAAGCCTCAACAATGGAGTTCCTAGTACTCTCACAGAGGTTTTGGTCGTGATAAAATGAATAAAAGGCTGGTTAAATGAAGGAGGTGAAATTTATAAAAAAAATTTACTTAAGTCTCCACGCTTAAGCGTTGGGATCCCCACGCTTGAGCGTGGATCCCCAACATGATCTTCACCGCGAAGCAATCTCTGTAAAAGCGGTCCAATCAAAGCGCACCACGTGTCCTTCATCACGTGATCCTGTTCCAAGGCCCACGCTTGAGCGTCCAAGCTGGCACGCTTAAGCGTGCTATCTGAACCCTAAAACGTTCATTCTTTTGCTTCTCTCCCAAAACCCTAATCCTGACCCTATCTCAAGCATTCAATTAAGCATATAATCACACACAAAATCAATTACTAATCAAGGCTTGAAAAATTGAGGATGTTACACCCCCTTGAAAAGAGATTTCGTCTCCTAAATCACCTACTTGAAAACAGATGGGGAAATTGTTGTCGCATCTCCTCCTCATGCTCCCAAGTCATATCACCTGTAGTCTCATCCCATACTACCTTGACCAAGGGAAGGTATTTACCACGAAGTTCCTTGATTCTTCGATCCATGATCCTTACAAGTAATGCTTCATATTCTAAGTTATCTCTTAACTGTATTGACTCGGGTTCAATGATATGAGAATGATCGGGGTAATTCTTACGCAATTGAGATACATGGAATACATCATGAAGATCGGAAAGATTTGGCGGTAAAGCAATATGATAGGCTACTAGGCCAATCCGACGAAGAATTTGGAATGGACCAATAAAACTAGGAGTTAATTTTCTAGACTTGATAGCTCTACCAATTCCAGTCCTAGGAATTACTCTCAGAAAAACGTGATCTCCCTCTTGGAATTATAAAAGCCTTCTCCTCTTATCACTATAACTCTTCTGCATATCCTGAGTTGGCTTCATCTTCTCCCTAATCTTCTTGACTTGTTCTGTAGTCTGTTGGATCATCTTAGGACCTAAGACTTGTCTATCTCTGGTCTCAAACCAACACAATAGAGTTCTACACTTTTGCACGTACAAAGCCTCAAAAGGTGTCATACCTATACTTGAGTGAAAACTATTGTTATAAGTGAATTCCACCAAAAGTAAAAACTCATCCCAACTTCCTATGTGCTCCAACACGCATGCTCTCAACAAATCTTCTAAGGATTGGATCGTTTGTTCGGACTGACTATCTGTTCGAGGATGATAAGCTGAACTCAATCTCAATTTAATCCCTAAAGCTCATTGTATTTCATTCCAAAACCTAAAGATAAATATAGGGTCCCTGTCACTAATGATGCTCGAAGGAACACCATGTAGTCTTACTATCACCTTAATATAAATCTGAGCCAGCTTCTCCAAAGGGTATTTCTCTCCTATCGGAATGAAATGAGCACACTTCATTAACAGGTCAATGACTACCCATATTGCATCAAACTTCTCCGAAGTCCTAGGTAGTCCTATCACGAAGTCCATTGCTATATCGTCCCACTTCCATTCAAGAATGTCCATGGATTATAACAATCTGGCTTGTTTCTGATGTTCTATCTTCGCTTTCTGACATACTAGACAAGATAAAACATAGTTAGCTATGTCCTTTTTCATACCAGGCCACAAAAACATCTTCTTCAGATCTTGATACATCTTAGTAGCGCCTGGATGGAAACTAAGCTTACTCTTATGGGCTTCTTCAAGGATCATCTTTCTAATCTTGATATCACTAGGTATACAAACCCTATCTCCAAACCTAAGAATACCATCACTGCCCACGTTAAATTCTGGGATTTTCCCATCATCCATCAACTCCTTCATCTTTTGCAGATGTTCACCTGTCTCTTGCTTCTCTTTCACTAGCTTTAAGAATTTGCTAGTCACTACAATCTTCCCCAAATACATTCTGTCCTTAAACAATTGCACTCTGAGACCAAAGTCTCTAAACTGCTCCACTAGCTCCAACTCCTTAATCATCATCGCTGACATATGTAAGGATTTCCTACTCAAAGCATCCGCCACCACATTGGCTTTCCCTGGATGGTATTGTAATTCAAAGTCATAATCCTTAAGGAATTCCATCCATCTACTCTGCCTCATGTTTAATTCCTTCTAGTCGAACAAATATCTTAATCCTCCTCTCTCTCTAAGTCCAGGTTCTATCCCTCATGATTAAATTATCAAGGGTTGTCTAAAAATTCCACCGAGCACACCCGCACAACCCATATTTCACCGAAAATACAAAAATGCACTCAGATTAGAACTAAGGCAAACTATGAAATTGTGAAAATACAATATGTGGTTCAGCCAGCCCCTGTCTTAAGGTTCCAAAGAATTCAACTTACCCAATTCCAACTCTAGAAAAGGTTTCACAGACGTTCGGTACCCGCACTTGCACCAAAACCCTAAAATACGAAGAACAGTTAATTGAGGGCTATGAACATCAATCATGAACCACGAGTTCTCAAACATATCCACTGAAAATAGGGGTTTTCCCTTTGTTTCGTGGTATATGGAACCTCCTCTGGGAGTTTCGACCAAACCCTAGCTCGTTTGGTACCCGTATGGCTCAACCGGGGTCCAAAACATAGTTTGATTAGGGTTAAGATTGAGAACCTTGAACTACTAGTCTAAAATCAGAAAAGA
Organism: Calophaca sinica; assembly: GCA_037113605.1. NCBI lineage: Eukaryota > Viridiplantae > Streptophyta > Magnoliopsida > Fabales > Fabaceae > Calophaca > Calophaca sinica. Next base: position 104,801,312 of record CM073733.1, read on the forward strand.
ACTGATTAACAAAGCATTAAGGTGCTTAAGTTTACCTTTGCAAAACCTCGCTCGGAGATAAACCCTAGAAAGCACGAATTGACGAATCGGTACGATCGAATCAACGAACTGACACCTAAATGACCTCGAAACTTGGTCTCAAAGCCTTAGAAGCCTCAACAATGGAGTTCCTGGTACTCTCAAAGGTTATGGTTATGATAAAATGAATAAAAGGCTGGTTAAATGAAGGAGGTGAAATTTATAAAAAAAAATTATTTAAATCTCCACGCTTAAGCGTTGGGATCCCCACGCTTGAGCATGGATCCCCAACATGATCTTCACCGCGAAGCAATCTCTGCAAAAGCGGTCCAATCAGAGCGCGCCATATGGCCTTCATCACGTGATCCTGTTCCAAGTCCCACGCTTGAGCATCCAAGCTGGCACGCTTAAGCATGCTGTTTGAACCCTGAAACCTTCATTCTTTTGATTCTCTCCCAAAACCCTAATCCCGATCCTATCTCAAGCATTCAATTAAGCATATAATCACACACACAATCAATTACTAATCAAGGCTTAAAAATTGAGGACGTTACAGGCCACGACTTAGAGCTTGGGAGAGAAAGATGATGAGAGAAAAGAGAAAGGATAGAGAGTGTGTGTGCGGTGGCCGGTTGGAAATGAAGGGAAGAGATTTAAGGGTTAGGGTTGGAAGAGAGGGGGAGAAGGTGAGAAAGGGAAGTCGCATTTGATGGAGAAAAAGAGGGATAGGGTGAGGGAATTTAGGGTTAGAGGGATTGGGTTGTGGGCAGCGTGGTGTAATGGGCTGAAGGGGGACATGTGAAGAGGACGCGAGGTGCAGGTATGAAAGAGACAGGGCTGGGGGCGCAAGAAGTGACATGGGGCTGCGCGTGAACTGGGCTAGGCTACCAGCCAACCAGATGCTGCTATTAGCACCCCCAATTTTACTAGTTGTATCCCCTCTTCTATTTTCTTTTTTCTTTTTTTTCTCACTTTTTTTACCTTCTTCTTTCTAGTTGGAAACCAAAAATATTATTTTTATTTTTATTTTTTTCAATATTATTACTACTTATTTATACATTTACTTATTTAAGCAAAATAAATTTAGAAAAGAAGCCGGACAAAATTAGGGTATGACAGTCGTGCAATGTCCCCAATTTGAAAATTTGTAATTACACTCAAAACACGGCCATGCAGGGATTATGCATGGCCATGCAAGGATTTCAGGTTCTCGTCTCGTATTGAACCGTGCAATTATGCATGCCCTATATGAAGGTTGCACGATCGTGCAAGTTGACGCATGATCGTGCAAGGATGAAAGCACCAGCGTATCGTATTGGGTCGTGCAAGGCATGCACAACCGTGGAGGTGGTTGCACGGTCGTGCAACGGAGAGGTGCATGGTTATGCATGTGTTTATGGGTGTCAAAGTTGTTCAGCATCTATAAATACATGTGCAAGCCTTATTCCAAAGTATCGTTATGCTGTTAGAGAGATCTAGTGACCAGTTTTGAGTGTTGTTGAACTAAGGCAAAGGTTTGAAGTCAAGAACAAGGATTCCTCCCACGGTTTTCTTATTCTTGTACTATGAATCCTATTTTTTTTATTTCTTGTTAAAGACGTGAGTAGCAAAACCCTCTTCTAGGGTCTTAGGTGGATAATGTACTTTAAGAAACCCTTTTACTATGTCTTAGTTTTAGGTGGATATTGTTATTTCGATTAGATTTATCTTATTGCATCTATCACATGTTAGGTTTGGTCACCCTTTGTATGTTAGTAATCAATTAATTAACCACCATCACACTACAATTAATTGGTAGACTCGTAGGATAAACGAGATTAGAACTATTGCATGACTAATCTTAGTTTTAGTCTTTCAATCAATTCAACTTCTTTGCTCTTTATGTTTTTCTTGGATTTAAACTCTTTGCATTACCAAACAGAGGGTTAATTTAGGGGGAAAATATTAATCACGAATTACCAAAAGGGGTTAATAGCTTTAGTAGAGGGATTGATAATCGAATAATAGTAAAGGAATTGAATAGAACTAGGACTTGGGGGATTTGAAGAGACAAGTGAAACCGTGACCTTAGGCTTCACTCTATTGATTTCACGAAACTATTTTTACTCTCTTTGGTAGTTTTACGCTCACAATCAATCTCAATTTATTTCGCTTAAATAACATAAGAATTTTAGTAGTTTGGTACTTGCACTATTCTCTGTGGATTCGACAACCGTGTCACAAAAGTCCTATTTTTATTACTACTTGCAATCAGGTGCGTTTGTCTGTAGAGCAACAAATGATGTTGGGTAATAGTTTCGCAATACTTTCTCTTTGTCTAGAAGATTGGTTCATGAGTTAGTTATTGTAATAGGTTAACGTGGATAACCAAGTTTTTTTCTACGATGATATGAACAGTGTTGACACCGAAGGTTCAAGTTCAAGTGATGGAAGTGATGGCAACACCTCAGGGGTGAGAACTTGCTTGTAATGCACTTCTTTTTTCCTACACTTTGTTGACCATATGCAATTGTTCACCTATAATATGTTTTTCTTTAAAATGATTTGACAAAATTGAACCATTAAATTATGACATTTGCCCATGTTTTGCTCAAGAAAACAAGAAAAGAAGCCGTGAGGGAACATCAACCACTGGTATGACTCTGTTCTTCACCAAAGGTCACATCTTGATGAACAATAGAGTTGTCCTGGGATCACAATTATACTTGCATTATTGCAACTTCACACATCATGTCAACCAGTTTAATGAGTAGGGTTTTCATAAGTTGAATGATATCCAATTACTATTATATTATTGTTGCTCAATAGTCAAAAAGATGAAATTGCCCAAAATTTCAACTTTGCAAGTATTTTCAGAAATGTATTAGACTCTAAAGAGGGGTTTTTACCTTTAATTTCAGAGTTGATGAAGCATAGATGTTGGTGTCATATGCTTGCAACTACTAATTAAATGTCTTACACTAAAAATGTGTAATTTATCCACAAGCACCGGAAGCTCAGATTTAGGGTATCAACATAATTAGTGTAGTTTAGGGTTCTGAAAAACTGAGGGTGGAAAATGTCGCGATAAGGGTACTGTTCACATAATATTACCTCTGCAGGTATGTATACCGTTTTGTTATTATGTGATGTTGAGTACCTTATTGTTTTTGACCCAGTAAAACTTAAAAATGCTCAATTAGTACAACCAAAAGAAGAGATAATTTTGACCAACATTGATAGCCAGAGGGCTACACCTGTAATTACAAGAAATTTAATATCAAGAGTTAATAATTCCGGTTCTAATGATAGAACTGTGGAGGATGAGAATGGTTTTTGTGATAAGAAACCAAACTCTGGTGCAAAACTGCCAGATAAAAGTCTTAGAACTGATGTTGTGGCAGCTGGTTGATACAGAAAAGCTGTAACTATACTGGCTAATCATGTAGTTTTGGCATATTACAAGCCCAAAATTACTGCTAATAGTTTTATGAGGGATGAATCAGCTGAACTTTGTACCAGACCAAAGCTTACATAGGGTTTAGGCATTGTGGCGCTCTTGTATTGATTCTTTGTAATGAGTTGGAGTACCCCTAGTACTCCCCTATTAATATACTTTTGCTATTAAAAAAACCAATGGGGCGTTTGTTTCATGGATTCTAAACACATTCCTGGGAATCTATGGATGGGAATGAGTATTCACATGTTTGTTACAAGTTTTGAAAAATTATTCCTGGGTATAAAAGATTCCCAGGTAAAAAATAACTTCCATAATTCCCATCAAAACATTCCCATGGGAGGGGGTTAGGAACATGGATTCCCATGAGGATGGGAATGAAATTTAAATATAATTTAATTTTAATTCTAATAACTACCTTATTCCTGGGAATATTTAAAGGTTTACTAAACACTTTTTTAAAAGAATACTCAGGATTATGTTTCCTACCATTATATTCCTGGGAATATTATTCCAAGGAGAGTAAATTCACATAACCTGAAATAAACACCCCCAAAGCTAAAATAACGATTACCAAGTTCAATATGAACAAAGGTTAAAGGCTAGTGCCAACAAGCGTTGGCTCAGTTGGAAAAGGGAGCGGCCTCAGCTAGGACCCGGTTTCGACTCCTGGAATCGATGTGAGAGCGCTGTTGGTGGACGATATGTAAACTCCTTGGTAAGTGCTAAACGAGCCCCAAGGTATTCCCTGACCCTGTGGAGCCCCCGGAGCCCAACTCCACTAAACTTTTTTCTATAAAAAAAAAAAGGTTAAAGGCTAGTGATTTGGCATGCGACAACTATCGAGAAAATACCATTAAGAGGGGCAAAAAGAAACGAAGCGGTTCTTACATATATGCCATTCTAAATTCAGAATTAAGCAAAACTTAAAGATGTTAAAATAACAACGCTAGAATTGAAATAATTAACCACAAAATAGTAAATTTAGAAATGTTGTCCATTACAAATTAACCGTCCTCCAACATATGATCTTAAACACAACAACGTTAAGATTTCTCATTTCTCCTTCTTAATTTTGGATAACAAGTGACGGAGACCATTTGTTAGCGCAGAAGTTGAGGTCAAAGATGCCTTAAAAATTCTGAGACACTGCACCAAACAATTAATGTAAAATAAGCAATTGCACCAACACCACAATTAAAGTAAAATAATACTACTAGTACTAATCTATATAGGTTTTACTATTTCTTAATTACCTCCTCAAAGCCAATGGTGACAACCTCTTCCTTGAGGTCATTAAGCGATGTTTCCAAACGGTTGAGTAAAAATAAAGCTGAAATTAGTGACGCCATTGCAACAACCAAGTCATCTGTAGCCACATACGTTCTTGGACCCTTGACATAACCTCCATGACTTCCTATAGATGAATCTGGATTAACAAGGTGCATGCTTTCACACTTATACCCATACGTACTCTTATATTCATGATTTATGAAAAATTCATTACGAACAATACTTTTTTTATATTGCTCATGAGTAAAACTGTAATCGTAACTATTTCCAGTTCGAAAATGACAATAAAACGGATGTGGCTCGTGAGTTGGTAACATATTATTACTTATTTTGAACTGAGGAGCCAAGTAAGGATCAACAAGCCTATTCTATACTTCACTTGACATCAAATATTTGTTTTCATCTAAATCGGCTATACTCTTATACAGTCCATCAATGCTGCAGCCCAAAAAACTATTGCCTCTCAACTGACGTAGCACAGCTACTAAAGGAAAGGATAGAAACACCAGTGCAGAATAGACTTTTAATCGTGATTTTCATATCGGCCGCGTGTATTCTTTCGGCGTTGTAAGTATGAACATTTAACGTCAGTTTATAAACCGGCGTTAAAAATCACTTTTAATCGCGGTTTTTATCAAAACCAGCGTTAAATCCCGACGAGAAAAGAAATAAAAAATTTTGAAAAAAAAACGAAAAAACAATTTTAATCGCGGTTTTTAGTAAAACTGGCGTTAAAAGTCACTTTTAATCGCAGTTTTTATCAAAACCGGCGTTAAATCTCGGCAAGATTTTTTTTTTTTTGGAAAAAACGAGAGAAACACTTTTAATCGCGGTTTTTAGTAAAACTGGCGTTAAAAGTTACTTTTAATCGCGGTTTTACTAAAAACTGCGATTAAAAGTGTTTTTTTTATTTTTATAATTTTTGTTTTATCCTTCCATGTCTGCTTGTATTTTCCAAATTCAAAGCCCAAAAATACAACTACAAATACAAAATATTTATCAAACTTCCAAAATACAACTTCCAAAATCATATATGGGTGTTGTAATCTAAAAACGAAACGATAAAAAATAGTCAGAATTGCATGTAAATATTCATATAATTAGGACGCATAGTGCTACTGGTGCTAGTGTTCTTGATTATACACACAAACTACTAAGTATTATGTACATAGCTAAAGCAATATAGGTAGCATGCTGATCTTCTAAAAAGTAGAACCAGCATTTCTAATTTATAATTATATGCTGATCTTACTACAAAGGCATGATTATATGGTATGCCAAAACTGATTGATACTATAATCTATACATAAGCTATTTTGATACACAAGCAATGTTAATCTACCAAAGCCTACATGTAACAAACTTATGTGATGTTTCCTGCTAGTGAACGAAATCCATAACTCCATATTCATCAAATAGTCGAACTGACCATGAAGATAACCAAATATTCTAACAACGGCTTTCAGTTGAAGAATAGTTGGTTCATGCATAAATATTTGCTAAGCTCACTCACTCCATAATAATCCCACAAGGACTGCCTGTTTGCAGGAGCATTCCAGTTGCGAGGCCTAAGCAAAGATGACATTACAGAAGGACAATAAGTGTAGCAATATGATAATTAAATGGGTACACCATAATATGAGCTATCATATGGTTATGACAGTAGCCTTCCAAGCAAAAATAAATAAAATATAGAAGGAGGAAAATGTCAAAGGAAAGAAAAATGTTTATGCTACAACTGCAGTTTTCACCATGTATTTGTCATCATTGGTTTCAACTGGGAATTTACCATGTACAGATGTCCATCTTTTCAACCAAAGACATGAGGTTTGGAAAAAAGAAAAAGAAAAAAAAGGAACATATTCCAAAGGAAAATTATAGCACCTTTTTTCCCATCAGAATCAACTTAATTATCCAGCAAATCTCTTAATTATCCAGCAAATCTTAACATCTTATGCATACTGATAGTGAAACTGGCGCACCCTTGTTTAGAGAAATTGAGTTCCATAGACATTAGACAGGCCTCCAGGACATTGGACTCTTTCGTAAGCTCCATTCCAGGAGCAATTTATTCTTGGGAAGTATAGATACAATCAAAATAATGGTGAATGAAACAATATATATACATGAAAAACAGTATACATTACTTTATGGAACAACAGAATGCATGCCAAAACACAAAACAATTACAGCTTGTGAAAGAAATTCAAGCATAGAATAGATTTTAAGTTTTAAACATTACAAGAATCAGTAGCACAATGCATAGGCACATGTTGCAGCATCTTCATTAACATATGCCAACCCAAATTATAGTTCTTGCAACACAACAATTTTCTTTCAAGACTAGCCATAAAAAACACTTACCATGTCAAAAACACACAAAATGCAGCTGGACCAATAATTTAAGGGAGCAGCTGGTGTAAACTTAATCAAGCAGCCTTCCGGCAAGCAAGTAATTTCCACTTTCAGTTCAAAAAATAACCTTCTTTAATTGTTTATAAAACAAGCAATATACCACTACACAAAGCAACATAGTACTAATGCATTCTCAACCAGACAAAAAGTTGTACCCGTGTACCAGGAAATAGATTAGTTTCAAAGGCATATAGAGACAACCTAAGCTTCAAAAGCTTAAGAAAAAAAAACAAAAGTAGAACCAAGATCCCCTATAATTATCAGGAAATCTAAAAAAAGGTTATTATATGTATACTTAACCACATGATCCCCTGCATTTTCAATCAACCCCCTCAAATCAATAACTCAACTATCCAAAACTAAAAAATTCCATCAAAACTAAAACAATCAAACCCTGACTAACCTGTCTTCTTCAGGCACATCAGTATGTGCGAGCTTCACAACCGTAACTCCAGATTCAGGCTCCTCAAACACAATCCCCACCTGCAAAATTCACAACCATTTAGAAACAAACACTAAAACATTCACATTCCCAAAACAAAACAAAAAATAACTGACCATTGATTGCATCCCATCTAGCCAACTCCCAAATCTCCATCTCTGAACAATTAACTTCCCTTCCTGCAATTCCAAATTTGCCCTCGTCAAAGACCCATCGAAGATGCTAGACTCTCCACCAACGTCTTTACTAATCCTCGCATTGCTCTGAGTGAAGCCCTTTCATCTATTATCAGCCATCAATATCTCAAACAAATCCCTCGCCCTGGAGTTAAACCTCTCACCAACGCTCAACTTCCCTCTTCCTCTCATTGTCACACTCCCCGTCTCCCCCACCGCGTCCATCTCTTCTTCCTCCCTCTCCACGGCTTCTCCCACCACCTCAGATCTTCAGATCCGCCGTCACAGAGCCACCATCGCTCCTGTCTCAGCCTCCTCCTTAGGCGAAAGCTGGTGGGTACCCCTTTTCGTTTCAGATCTGCGGCACCAAAGAGATGGCGCGAGGAGATGGCGTTCGCATGGAGAGGGACGGCGCGAGGAGAGTCTGCAGGGAGAGGGACAGTGCGAGGAGAGTGGCGGCGGTGAGGGACGGTGCGAGGGAGAGGGACGGCACGGGGAGCAGAGAGTTCGCACCGAAGCTTGGCTCAGGAAAGTTCGAAAAAATCAAAGAGGGACTGGTGTTGGTGATGGGTTTTTGAGGAAGATTTTTTTGACTTTTAATCACGGTTTTAAATAAAAATGGAGTCATAGGTTTTACACTTTTAAGTTTTAATCGCGGTTTTTCGTGAAAACCGGTGTAGTAATTTTTAATTTTTTTACGTTTTAACCGTGGCTTTTAGAGAAAACCGGCATTAAAACCTTTAACCGCGGTTTTAAAAAAAAAAAAAATCGACGTTATAAGTGGCGTGAAAAATTTGGCCACATTTTGCTTGTTCACTTATAACGCCGGTTTTTTAAAAATATCACCGCGTCATTTTGTACGCCGGTTATATCCAAAACCGGCGTTATAAGTCTATTTTTTATGTGTATTTTGCACCAGTGAAAACTCAAAAAGTAAGTCAGCAAAATCTTGTTCCCCATAAGCAAACAATATCTTGCTATCTGATTTTCTTATAACCAACTTCAGGGTGATTTGGATATTACAATAGCTTTCATCAACATAATAATTATAATAAGAGAAAATCCTTGATGACCAATCGAGGGATGGTTTGTTACCTAACAACACATCTGTCAGAGCTGGCTTTGAAAGCAAAGCACAGTTTAGCAGATCCAGTACCTATACAGAATAATACAACTAATCAACCAAAAACGAATTGAAGAATAAAAACTTAAAAAGTGGTGTATCATTGCTTGTAGAGCAAGTAACAAAAACAAAAAAATAAATTAGGGAAAAGAACTGTAAATATAAAAACATTTTCCTTTGTGATAGTCACAGTCATTTCTTTTACCGAACTTGTGCTTACTAATCCAGAATTCTGTAGCAGACCAAAGCTTAAATTACCGGCGGAGTTTGGCAGGACAGTCAGATCGTCACTAATGACAAAAGTCGCAACACCATCACTACAACATTTGTTGTTTCTGGCAACACTATTTCTGGCAACAGGTGTGAAATGTTGCCTAAAAGTGGATTAGCCAATATTTTACAACTGTTGCCTCTTTATATGTGTTTCACGTCACACCTTTTACACAACACTTCAAAAAATGTTCCCTTAAATTGAAATGGGAACATTTTTGAACTGTTGCTAGGACAACTTTTTCGCAATAGTTAACAAATGTTTCCTAATCTATATTTGGGGACAGTTTTTAACTGTTGCAATATTTTTTTATAAAAGACAACATTTAACAATTGTTGCTCTATTAGTGAAATTATTGGAGGCAACTTTTTTATCTTTTCCCTCGAAAGCAAGTGGCAATTTTTTTTGTCTTCCCTCCAAAGCAAAAAAATAAATTTAAATAATTAACAATTTAACAATTAACAATATATCGAATTATGAATATGATATGATAAAATAAAAAAACACATCAGTCAAAGTGTAAAACCCTATTCACGCGTCCCCTTTCTCCCCGGCCTGTTGTTCCCTTTCGCGATGCTTTGCGATTCTTGAACCATCTGAGATGCTTTGCGATTCACGTCCCCTATCGTCCATCTGAGATCGCCCCTATTCACGTCCCCTTTCGTCCCCTTTCAGAGATCGACCCATTGTCTTTTGTGAGACCCATTGCTTTGCGATTCCACGCTACTTCGTCCCGGCCCCTTTCAAATACCCAATGTCTTTTGTGAGAAGCTTTGCTAGAAATCGATCTGACCAGAAACTCAAAAAGCCAGCGGTGTAATCAAGTTATTAACACGCTACTTGTTCTTCTCAATCAGCAGTAAGAAGCTTTGCGAGAAATTCCATCTGACCAGAAACGCAAAAAAGCCAGCCGTGTTCTCAGTGTTGTTAAGACAGGTATACTCGCATTGATTGTGACTTTTTGTTGTGACAAATGAAAATGTAGATTTGAACATTCCTTAGATTTATTTGATTTAGCTATTAACAGTCATATTCTGTTATGTTCTCTTTTGGTTACAGTTGTTTTATTGGAACTGAGATTTTGGAGTATTGCTTTAATGTTTTTAGCATGTTATACCCACTCAAATGCAAATTTCACATGATTATTTTTCCAATGGAGAACTGATTGAAATAGCTATGCCATAATCTAGATATTTTGGGACTCAGAATTGAAAGGAAAGAGAAAGACATTATTTAATATTAATACTGGAAGAAAATACTTACGCATTGGATGTGGTGATGTAGAAAATCGAGCTGTACTAGAAAATGAATGCCAATGAACCTAATGAAACAGTTTTGGGGGCAATGCTCGGTGCTTGCCGGATTCATTTAGATATGAAAATGGCAGAACAAGTATTTAACTTTATCGGTGCATACTCTAATACATGTGCTAAAATTTGTAGCTGCTGCTTTTAATGCAGATCTAGATTGTTGCTTCCAAGCTGCTTTTGGCTTTGTTTTCACCTATGTAAACATGGATTTGGTGTATCTTTTGTTGGTTCTATTTTTGTTCTGTTTTTGTTCTATTTTTATTCTTGTTACTTATGGCTGATTCAACCCTTCTATAGACAATCTATGAGCTGTATTTTCTTTACTAATTGTGCACACCAAGAAATGGCAAAATTCTAGTTGCCTCTACTCAAGACTTCTTGACCTCTTCGTTTCTCATAACTCGGAAAGATACTTTTTATGATCGTTCTACTTTTTCACTTATTTGCTCATACATGGGGGATGGCATGGAACCTGTAACGACCCGTTTTCGGACCGCTACCGAGCTACACTAAACCTGTATGCGATGCGTTTTAAATATGAACTCTTGTGCCTGGTATGAGAAATGCGGTATTTTTTTTTTAAAATACGAAGAATGATTCCCGCATACGCACCCAGAGTCATTACAGCTTTTCGAAGCATGGTGCAACTAAGACACAAGACTTAATTCCTAAATAAAACATACAGGCATAATATATAAATATACAAGTCGGAATGATAGTGTATGCAAAATACTGAGTAGTGAATGTACAAAGAAATACACCTACGGTATGACGACCTTCAAGAGAACAATCATACCCTGGGGGTACTTCCGGCAGACACCCACGCAGGGGGCTGCTCCAAAAGTAAAACCACCAGTCTACCCTGTGCTCAAAATGACATCTAACCCAAACTGGTCACAACCTCTGAACACAAAAAAACAAAGTACAGTCATCCCAAAAAAAAAACATCCAACAAACATAATCAATCACGACAAATATAGGTCGTCGCCCTGATCCTCGTCGAGCTCCTCCTCGCCATCATCTGCTGTCGAGTTCCCTGCACCCTCGACATCGCCTGGGTAACCATCATGGATTGAAGGTACCACGGGAAAGGGTCAACTTCTCAACAAATCAAGATAATCCAAGCATAAAGAAATAAGTCAAACAACAATGTATAACATTCACCAAACGTGACTCAACCATCTCACTCTAGACTCGACTCAACTCGCTATCCATTTTCTCTCGACTCGACAATTATTCCGGAATGCACACGCTGCATCGTATCTTTGGAAAGTCCAAAGAAGCCTTGGGATCTTCGCTCTCCCTAGGACGATCAACTCAGTCCCATAGCGTGGCAACGCTTAGAAGTCCCCATAAGCGGAAAAGGGGACCTAGCACCTCTCCGCTTATCCGGTCGCAACTTCAAACGCCAACGACTCGCTAAGCTCTCTCACTCAATGAACAATTCGCCGCATACGATATTCAAAGAGTTATACGCAAGATATTCAACCGCATGTCAAATAAAAAGAGCAGGCTCAACATGAAGAAACGCAATTCAACAGGCAATACACAATTCACAACATATATTCAATCACATATTAAATATATGCAAAAACCCAATCATATCACAATATTTCAAGCTCGACACAAATCAAGGAATCCATACATAGGAATATAACAATAAAAATCCGAGAATGTCTAGAAGTGCCCTTACCGAACTCCAAGCTAACGCTGCTCGACAACGACCTCAACACGGCTATCTTCAAACGAGCTCGACAATGACCTCGACACGGCTGTCTTCCAACGAGCTCGACAACGACTTCTCTCACTCGATCTCGACACGTACGGCTCTCAGTCAACCTCGATTTCGTGTTCTCGTACACCCTGATCTCCTTGCAAAGACGATCTCTAAAATCACACTGCCTAATACGAGCACAACTTAGTTCTATCTATGGGTTCTAATAACACTTAGCTCTCATTATCCCAATCTTAACCACAACCCAAGTAAACATTAAAACTCAAGAACTTAAACAAATACAACCAGAATTCAAACATTACAAAATAACTCCTTTTCTCTAAAATTTTATTAAAAACTTCTTTCATACATCACCAGACAAAACCATTTTTTCCTCTAACACAAAGTAAGGGTTTTCGATCAAAAGTTCATGAAAAAGGTTATATGATTCTATAACAAATAAATCAACAACAAACATCAACAAGAAGCAACGTACAACAAACTAAAACAAGAAATCCAAAACAAACCAAATAGGGAGGGTTTTGGGCACTGCCTATTGCAGAAAACAGAGAAAGCAATTTGTTTAACAAGCTCAAATAATTGGTTAGAAAGGTAGGTCATGTCATGAAAAAGAAAACCTATCAATATGACTTAGAAAGGTAGGTCATATCATGAAAAAGAAAACCTATCAATATGACCTGATTTGGAAGCATAAAAACTAGCTAAAATGGAGGGAAGAAGTGGCGCTAAACAGTAGCATGAAGGAAGAGAAAATTCTGTTTTTCATACCTCAAATGATGGTCGAGATGGTGATATATGTCGAGAAGATGATAAGAAACAAGGTTGCTGAAGAAAGTTTATGCAGAAGCTCAATGGAACTCAAAGTTCTTCAATGGAGGTTTGGAGAAGAGGAAATTTAGAGAAGAAGAAAAAAGAAGAAACTGGAAAGTGAGTGTTTAAGGCGGCTAAGCGTGATATTTATGGAGGTGGAGGAAACTAATCATGATATTTATCTACAGCTGGAGGAAAGAAACAGTTTGGTCTTATCTCCCTTAAATATCTCCTAAACAATAATTAATTACAAGAAAACCATTTTAAATGAATTTATCTTTCATAAAACCACAAATAAGCGACACCTAGATTTTAAAGTAAGATATTAATCCAAACAACAAGATATACTAATTAACGCTAAATAATATTCGTAAAAATACGAGTGTTATCATCTCGACACGATGTCGATCAGGGTGCTTGTGCAAGCGCACAAGGCTCTAACACGAGTTCGTGCACGCGGCCTCCTCAGTTCGACATGCGACCTCATCAGCTCGACATATGACCTCGGCACGCGATCTTGGCACGGGATCTCGACACGAGGTCTTGGTACGAGGTCTCGACAGGAGGTCTTGACGCGAGGTCTCGATACGATGTCCTAATACGAGGTCAATCTCGTCCTCAGGTGTTACAATCTCTCCCTCTAAAAAAATTTCGCCCTCGAAATTGCAAATAAGATTCTTACCGCGGAAAAGTTCTGGGTACTGAGTCTTCATCTTCTCCTCCAGCTCCCAAGTCGCATCTCGGCCTTACGATCCCACACAACTTTGTAAGTTGGATCTCTTTGTTCGCGTCATTCTGACTTTCCGATCAACAATTCTTGCTGGTGATGCTTCGAAAGATAGGTCGTCCTTCAGTTGAATCATATCCGGTTCGATAACATGAGAAGGGTCGGAAATATACTTTCGCAACTGTGAGACGTGAAAGACATCATGTATGTTCGACAAGAAGGGTGGCAAAGCAATCTGATATGCCACTGGACCAATACGACGAAGAATCTGATAAGGTCCAATAAATTTAGGGGTAAGTTTCTTGGATTTGATCGCTCGACCAACTCCAGTAGTGGGGGTAACTCTAAGAAATACATGCTCTCCTTCCTCGAACTCGAGTGGTCGACGTCTTTGGTCTGCATAACTCTTCTGTCGACTTTGAGACGTTCGCATCCTATCTCTGATCAAACGGATCTTCTCAGTAGTCTGCTGGATCATATCTGGTCCTACAACAGAACTCTCGCCATCCTGGTACCAACAAAGAGGCGTCTGACACTTTCGTCCATATAGTGCTTCAAAAGGTGCCATTCCAATACTTGCATGGAAACTGTTATTATAGGTGAACTCCACCAATGGTAAGACATTGTCCCAACTTCCTCGGTGATCTAACGTACATGCTCGCAACAAATCTTCAAGCGATTGTATCGTTCTCTCAGTTTGACCGTCGATGCCTGGGGATGATATGCCGAGCTAAGCCTGAGCTCGGTTCCCATCGCTTCTTGCAATTCCCTCCAAAAATGAGACGTGAACTTGGATCTCGGTCCGACACGATTGAAGAGGTATACCATGAAGTCGCACTATCTCGCGATGTAGATCTCGGTCGACTTTTCCACGTTGTATGTCGACCTCACCGGTAAGAATGAGCGATTTGGTCAATCGGTCGACGATCACCCAAATCGAATCATTCTTCTTCTGCGTCTTCTGAAACCTACAACGAAATCCATGGAAATACTATCCCATTTCCATATCGGTACGTCAGCGATTATCAGAGCATTCCCGCAGGTCGTTGGTGCTCCACCTTCGCTTTCTGACACGTTAAACACGAAGCTACGTACTCAGCCACTTGCTTCTTCATTCCGGACCACCAAAAATGCTTCTTCAAGTCTTGATACATCTTCGTAACTCCTGGGTGAATACTAAAATTGGTCTTGCGCGCCGGCCAAGTATTAACTTTCTCAGCTCCACTACGTTAGGTACACATACTCGGCCATTGCATCTTAAGATGTTGTCCGTTCCGACTTGGAATTCTGTCGCCTTCCCTTACGCTATCAACTGGACCTTCTCTTGCAGGAGCTCGTCATGAACCTGCTGGTCTCGGATCTTGTCCAACAATCTGTTAGAAATGGTAAGCATACCAAATCTCAGCTTCCCTGGTGAAACTTCCACACTCAACTTCAAGTCTCGGAACTTCTCGAGCATCTCCAACTCCTTGATCATCATTGCGGAAGCTAGAACGCTCTTCCTACTCAACGTATCTGCTACTATATTAGCTTTTCCTGGATGATATTCCAACGTAAAGTCGTAGTCCTTGAGAAATTGGCCCATCTGGCCGACGCATGTTGAGCTCTTTCGATCGAACAGTACTTCAAGCTCTTGTGATCGCTGAAAACAAGAAGAGTGCTTCCATAAAGATAGTGCCTCCATATCTTCAACGCAAAAACCATCTGCCGGCTCCAAATCGTGAGTAGGGTAGTTCCTTCGTGAATCTTAAGTCGTCTTGAAGCATACGCTACCACTTTCCTGTTGCATCAAAGACGCATCCCAATCCCTTGTGTGACGCATCACAATACACCTCGTAAGGCTCTTCTGCCGAGGCAAAATCAACACGCGCCGTTGTCAAAAGCTCCTTGATCTTTGAAAATCGGATTCACACTCCTCACCCAAGCAAAGGTTGATCCTTCCTCGTAAGTCGTAAGAGGCGCGACAATCTTCGAAAACCTTCAATGAATCTTCGATAATAGCTTGCTAAGCCAACAAAACTTCGATCTCAGAATCGCCTTCTACTGTTCCCATGCTAACACAAATTTCAATCTTAGTTGGATCCACAGCTATCCCTTCTTTGGAAATCACGTGGTCCAAGAAAATTCACCTCTTCAAGCCAAAATTCACACTTGGATGAGTTCGCATAAAGTTGCTTCTCACGCAATATCCGTAGTACTCGACGTAAGTGTTCTTCGTGCTCTTCTCGGTTCTTGAATAGATCAATATGTCGCCGATGAACACTACAACGAATCGATCCAAAAACGAATGGAAAATCCTATTCATATAGTCCATAAACACGGTGGGCATTTGTCACTCCAAACGGCATCACTAAGTATTCATAATGCCCATACCTAGTCCTGAACGCTGTTTTGGAGACATTTTCCTCCTTTACGTGAATCTGATGGTAGCCCGACTTCAAGTCTATCTTTGAAAACATCGCCGCTCCACGAAGTTGATCCATCAAGTCGTCAATACGTGGTAACGGATACCGCTTCTTCACGAGCCTTGTTGAGTTGACGATAGTCCACGCACACCTGGATCGCCCATTCTTCTTCTTGACCAACAACACCGGAGCTCTCCACGGTGACACGCCGGTCGTATGAATTGCTTTGACTCCAAATGCTCAACTGGGACTTTAGTTCCTTCATCTCGGCAGGAGACATCCCGTAGGGCGCTATTGAAATAGGTCCCGTCCCTGGAATCAGTCGATGGAGAACTCGACCTCTCGTGATCGGTGGTAACCCTGGCACGCCTTCTGAAAACGCCCACAAAGTCACACACCACCGGTACATTCTTCACTTCGACCGGCTGGGAAACTTACGAACTAGCGGATACATGTATTCCCTAGTTCCTTCTTTCAAAGAAACTCCAATATGTTCAGCAGAAAGATAATTGAGACTCCAAGGTCCGAAAATTACTGCTTTACGGCACACCAAGAGGACATGGTGGTATGACAACCAATCCATCCCGAGGATGACATCTAAGCCCTTAAGAGGCAAACAAACCAAATTGACCACAAACTTTCTACTCAATAACCACTACACAATTAAGACATGCAGTGTTTGTGACTAAGGTTTTAGCACCGGGTCAGAACTACCAATTGAACGGTAAAGCGGTCACATTCAGATTCAAATGGTTCACACAATCGAAGAAATAAAGGAATGGGTTGCACGAATCAAAGAGGGCGGATAAGGATTTACCCTCTATCTCACATTCACCTTGAATAAGGTCATCGGCTTGTTCGCTTCCTCGCCACTCATGCAGAAAACTCGCCTTTAGCTACCGACGCTTCCACTTTTGCCTTCGCCGCAAGCATTGCGGTTCCACTTTAGGTGTGGGACAATCCTTGGCAAAATGTCACGGCTTCTTGCGGTTGAAACATATATTCTCCTTCCGAGTGCCACTCGCATAATGTCCTGGCCTTCCACAACGATAGCAAATCACCTCGACACCGGCCTGACCTCCACTTCGCTCCTCGGGTCATCTGACGACATCGCCCTCTATTATTGTTGTTCCCCGAGGTCGGTTGTAAGGCTTCTTAAGTTGCTTTCCTTCAGTGCAAATCCCGTCCCATGCCCCGAGGTCTCATTGGTCCACTGGGCGCCTTCTTCTTGTGGCTTTACTCCTTCTACCTCGACACGATCTATCGACTCTTGGAGATTTCGAATCCGCAATGATACCAGCGACTTACGGATATCAAATCTCGCACCTCGTTGGAACCTCTCACTTAACCATCTTTGGTCAGCTCGATCACTAAATGGATGAAGTACCTTGCCATTGACTCGAACTTGGTCGCATACTCGGACACCGCCGAGTGCCTTCGCAATTGAAGAAACTCTTGCTCCTTCTCACCGTGCAAGATCTGGGAAGTACTTGTCCAAGAACCTTTCACTAAAAGCTCCAGGTCATCTCGCGACGTTCTGCTATAAATGTTTGCTTCACTCCTTTCCACCAATATTCTGCATCTCCCAGTAGCAGATAGGTGGCGTAGTCTACCTTTACGTTGTTCGGGCAATGGAGTGCCTCGAAGATCTTCTCGATCTCTTGCATCCAAAGATCAGCTTTATCTGGATTTGGCTCACCGTAGAACTTCGGTGGATCATGCTTCCTAAAGTCTGCTAATCCTCTCGCCTCAGCATTTCGCTCTGCTCGTTGCTGTTGCTGCAAATTCTGCTGTGTCAACGCTGCCGTCTGTTGAGCCATCGCGTTAGACTGTTGAGTTGCAGCAGCTGATTGCTGAGCCATGGCCGCCGCCATCTCGGTCATAGCTTGAATTGCTCGTTCCATGTCGACGTTCTCGGGTATAGCTGTCGTATCCCGACGAGGTGGCATTAGATTCCACAAAGTTCAAAACCCTGTCAGAATCTCACAACAAGGATGTGTTAAAACACACTGCTTCAATCAAGAAACAGTTCAAACAATTTTTCAAGCAATAAGTGCTTCACTTAATCAAACAAAGAATCAACATAGTACAATTAGGTACCCAACACATATATATATATCCCGACCACATTGACGGTCAAATTTCCTATGCATCGCTTTGCCGAACCGAATCGCTCGATACCAACATTGTAACGACTGCTTCCTGACCGCTCCCGAGCTCAACATACCGAGCTCGAGTTACCGAGCTCAACACACCGAGCTCAAGTTACCCTGTATGCGATGTGTTTTAAAACAATACTCTTGTGCCCTTTAGAAAAGTACGGTCTATTATTATTTTTATTTTTTTTATAAGACCAGCTCGTGCACATCAGAGTAATTAAAGCTTTTCGAAACATGGTGCAACTAAGATACAAGACTTAAATTCTAAATAACAACACGCAGGTATAACAAGTACATACTTATATATACAAGATATAAAAAGTGCATACAAAAAGACAGTAATAATGTACAAAGAAAATACACCTAAGGTATGACGACTTCAAGAGAGCAATCATACCTGGGGTAATTCCGGCAGACACCCACGCAGGGCCGCTCCAAAAGTAAAACCACCGCCTACCCTGTGCTCAAAATGACATCTAACCCAAACCGTCACAACCTGAACACAAAACAACAAAGTAGTCATCCCAAAAAAAACATCCAACAAACATAATCAATCACGACAAATATAGGTCGTCGCCCTGATCCTCGTCGAGCTCCTCCTCGCCATCATCTGCTGCCGAGTTCCCTGCACCCTCGACATCGCCTGGGGAACCATCATGGACTGAAGGTACCACGGGAAGTGGTCAACTTCCCAACAAATCAAGATAATCCAAGCATAAAGAAATAAGTAAACAACAAACTGTAACATTCACCAAACGTGACTCACCCATCTCGCTCTAGACTCGACTCAACTCGCTATCCATTTTCTCTCGACTCGACACTTTTTCCGGAATGCACACGCTGCATCAGTATCTTTGGAAAGTCCAAAAAGCCTTGGGATCTTCGCTCTCCCTAGGGCGATCGACTCAGGTCCCATAGCGTGGCAACGCTAGAAGTCCCCATAAGCGGAAAATGGGACCTAGCACCTCTCCGCTATCCGGTCGCAACTTCAAACGCCAACGACTCGCTAAGCTCTCACTCAATGAACAATTCACCGTGATACGATATTCAAAGAGTTATACGCAAGATATTCAACCGTGTCAAATAAAAAGAGCAGCTCAACATGAAGAAACGCAATTCAACAGTAATACACAATTCACAACATATATTCAATCACATATTAAATATATGCAAAACCCAATCATATCACAACATTTCAAGCTCGACACAAATCAAGGAATCCATACATAGGAATATAACAATAAAAATCCTAGAATGTCTAGAAGTGCCCTTATCAACTCCAAGCTAACGCCGCCGACAACGACCTCAACACGGCTGTCTTCAAACGAGCTCGACAATGACCTCGACACAAATTGTCTTCCAACGAGCTCGACAACGACTTCTCTCACTCGATCTCGACACGCACGGCTCTCGACCAACCTCGGTTTCGTGTTCTCGTACACCTGATCTCCTTGCAAAGACGATCTCTGAAATCACACCGCTAATACGAGCTCAACTTAGTTCTATCTATGGGTTCTAATAACACTTAGCTCTCATTATCCCAATCTTAACCACAACCCAAGTAAACATTAAAACTCAAGAACTTAAACAAATACAACCAGAATTCAAACATTACAAAATAACTCCTTTTCTCTAAAATTTTATTAAAAACTTCTTTCATACATCACCAGACAAAACCATTTTTTCCTCTAACACAAAGTAAGGGTTTTCGATCAAAAGTTCATGAAAAAGGTTATATGATTCTATAACAAATAAATCAACAACAAACATCACCAAGAAGCAACGACAACAAACTAAAACAAGAAATCCAAAACAAACCAAATAGGGAGGGTTTTGGGCACCGCTATTGCGTAAAAACAGAGAAAGCAATTTGTTTAACAAGCTCAAATAATTGGTTAGAAAGGTAGGTCATGTCATGAAAAAGAAAACCTATCAATATGACTTAGAAAGGTAGGTCATATCATGAAAAAGAAAACCTATCAATATGACCTGATTTGGAAGCATAAAAACTAGCTAAAATGGAGGGAAGAAGTGGCGCTAAACAAGAGCATGAAGGAAGAGAATGTTCTGTTTTTCATACCTCAAATGATGGTCGAGATGGTGATATATGTCGAGAAGATGATAAGAAACAAGGTTGCTGAAGAAAGTTTATGCAGAAGCTCAATGGAACTCAAAGTTCTTCAATGGAGGTTTGGAGAAGAGGAGAGTTAGAGAAGAAGAAAAAAGAAAGCTGGAAAGTGAGTGTTTAAGGCGCTAAGCGTGATATTTATGGAGGTGGAGGAAACTAATCATGATATTTATCTACAGCTGGAGGAAAGAAACAGTTTGGTCTTATCTCCCTTAAATATCTCCTAAACAATAATTAATTACAAGAAAACCATTTTAAATGAATTTATCTTTCATAAAACCACAAATAAGCGACACCTAGATTTTAAAGTAAGATATTAATCCAAACAACAAGATATACTAATTAACGCTAAATAATATTCGTAAAAATACGAGTGTTATCATCTCGACACGATGTCGATCAGGGTGCTTGTGCAAGCGCACAAGGCTCTAACACGAGTTCGTGCACGCGGCCTCCTCAGTTCGACATGCGACCTCATCAGCTCGACATATGACCTCGGCACGCGATCTTGGCACGGGATCTCGACATGAGGTCTTGGTACGAGGTCTCGACAGGAGGTCTTGTTAGCGTAATTCATACACTACTTTTTAAGGCAAGTGCACCAATCGCAACCAGTAATATAGTAATGAATAGAGTATCGTCTCCACAGGGATTATGATGGTTATCAATAAGAATAAGTGTGTAATTACTTAAAACGGAAGTGATTTGGATATTTTGATTGTAACTGTAACGTTGAACAAGTTAAAGTAAAAATAGAATTGACTTGGTTGGTTGAAAACGACTAGGATTTGAATCCTCTTGTACTTGCTCTTATGTAACTAGTTCATCATTAACTGAAGTAATTTCATATAAGTTGAAGTTCGAATCAACTGAATTAGCTTAAGGACAATCCCTTGCCTCATAAACCCTTTATTCTAGCCACAATCCCTAATCCCTTAGGTGATTAATGATTAGACTAAGCAATAAGATCCATGATTCATTAGAACACATAACCACAAGTTATATTCCTATAATCTTCATGATTATGATTACTAATCTCAGTTCAAGTTCATTCATCCTATTTTCCAATAAAGATGAAAAACCCAAATTCAATGCAATAGTGATCAAGTATTGAAAAGCATGAAGTATAGAGATTAGAAACTCAATTTACATAACATAAACTTGTATTAATATAAGAGAACTAACTACATAAGAGTTTGTACATGATTCATCTCATCCTAATCTAAGGTATTTAGCTACTCATGGTAGTAAAAGAAGAAAACAAACATATGAAAGAAAACAACTCCATTGATGATCCAAACCTTGTTCCCAAGAATGAATCCTCCTTGAAGATGAAGAACAATGGAACCCTAGCACTCCTTATCTTTCTCTTTTGTGTTTTGGCTGTTAGCAAAGGTCCAAGATGATTAAAAAGTGAACAAATATCTAATTATACAGATTCTGCAGAAGACCGTGCTGGCGTCGCGCAGATTAAGCGATACAAATGCGGCGTCGCGCAAGACCGAGGCGGCTTCGATTTAGCGATGCGGCGTCTGCGCAGATTCTTCGATCTCGGCGTCACGCGCATGAAGACAGAGCCAGTTTACATAAATGCGCGTCACGCGCATTCCTTTACTTGTAAATGCGCGTCACGCGCATACTCAATTACTTGGCTAAATTCCGCATTTTTGGCTGCCTTCGAATCTTATGCTCTCACGAATCATCTTCTTTGCCTTTAATTGAATTCTTGAGAGTGTCTTCTTTGGTTTTGTTTCCATTCCTTGCAATTCAAGTGCAATATACATGAGAATAATGTAAGAGTTAAAACATACAATCAAACAACCAAGTGTAAAGAATTCCAAAGTTTAAGCTCAATATATATTCAACTCTCTCAATTCCTCATGTATTTAATTCAATTAATCACTCTAAATTAACATAAGATGAAAACTTATCACAACCCCAAACTTGGCAATTTGCTTGTCCTCAAGCAAAAATTAATTTAAAAACATGGGTAAAAATTGAAATTAATGGATGTATTTTCAATCTCCACCATAAACACATGCTCAATCAACTTTCTTTTTAATCACACTTGTCAAAGGTGACAATTCATGCCTTCTTATATCACTTGCTTTCTCAATTCCAAATTCTCCCAAATGAACAAATCAAGCCACATAACGCATTACAATTATCAATTATGCTCAACTTATCAGACTTTCCTCACAAATGATATTTCACTTTCACTCCGGTGTCATTGGGATCGTTCTCTCAATCACATCATACGCAACACTCTACCATAGGCTTGACCAAGTTCTAAAAAATTAAATACAATGCAATGTAATACACATTTAAAAGGCCTTTAAGGTTGTCAGGGCTTAGGTAAGGGCGAGGAATTATTTGGATAGTAGGCTCATAATCTTGAAGCAAGAACTCACCCGCTTCCCCACATTGATATCAAACCCTTGTATTCATTCACATAAATCTCCCCCAACATAATTGATTAAGAACAATAGGTAATATTTACACATTAATGACTTTTTTTTTTTTTTTTTACAATGAACAAGTCCAAATTCTATACAAAATTGAACAATTTAAGTTCTTGTACATCCACCCCAAACTTAGAATCTTTGCTTGCCCTCAAGCAACCCCAAACTTAATCAAATGCTAAGACATGTCGTAATATGGCCTACTGAACTCCAAGTAAGTAGGGACAATTGAGATTCTGGTCTTAGGCTTGCAATGAAAATAGATCGCAAATAATGGACAATTAGGCTCAAACGGGCTAACAAAGGATTAAATGAATTAGGTGGTGAATTTAGGCTCTAGGTATTAGAAAAAAATTGCCTCAATATGTGTAAACATGCAAGTATAAAATCCTAAGAACGAGGTCAAATTCTGAAGACTGTCACATATAACGGAAGCACACAAGAAGAAAAAGTTCTGTTTGGCACAAAATTCTCACTGGTTAGAGAGGAAATTAAGCACAAACGAATCTTGCAGTTAAATGTTACTTAACATGCTTCAAAGGGTTATTTGTGAACTTTTTATCAAAAAGAGGCATGCAAAGTCACAATCCAATTGGGTATCCATTACAATTCATAAGCATGCATATCATCGGGATTACGAAAATACAACCCCATAATTCCAGTTATCAAATCAACATCTTAACTCAAAATTTCATTTAACACAAGGTACAAGAAAAGGAAATTATAGTTCCCCAAAAACAACCAATCGATTACAAAATACATTGAATATTGATATTTAACATTGAATATTGATAATTAAGCAGAAAAATAAAAGAAAACAAAAGATAAAAGTAGAAAACCAAAGCGGTGAGCCATGGGACTCAACCGTGAGTGAAATGATGGGGCGGGCCGCCCGACGCCATTCTTGAAAGAAACTAGGGAGGCGGCTCTGAAGGCCTGCCTCATCATCGAGGTAAGGCTCTGGAAAATGCTCGGCGTCCATATTCACGATCCGCCACTTTGGTAAGCACCAATAGCTACGTAAATAGCTGCATCCTCGCCTTTGAGCTCGTGCTTCTTCCCGTTGGTACAAGGCCATACTCTCTCGACTCCCAATCCTTTGGACATCGGTAGATAATCTCTCAAAATCAGCCATCGAAGGGTAATTTTGAACAGGAGGATCTACAAACATATTACGGGCCTCCCCATTTCCTCAGGTTCTTGGTGATCTTCCGAGGAGGTTGAGGTGGCTGGTCAAGTGGGGCCAATTCCTCGAATCCAATCACCCGTTATGAGGGTCCCAGGATGTATTGGATTTTCTTTAATTTCCTTACTTGGGATCTTCACACGGGCCCTTTCACATAGGAGCTGAATGAGAGTGGCGTGCCTCGGCCAAGATCCGTGACCTTTTCATTAGCCGCATTGTATAAATTGTGAGCTAAAATTTGGCCCACATTTACCGGCTCACCATTCATGATGGCATATACCAGGGTAGCCCTATATGAAGTCAACTCTGACACATTGGCGCAAGGGAGGAAAGTATGAAGTACAAACACGCCCCATGCCTTTGCGGTGGGAGTCAAATTCCGCCCTTCTATTTTTCTGGGTGACCCATCTTGGTTCCTCACCCAATCTTGTCCCGGTCGGATTAATAAATGCCGAATGGCCTGTTGATCAGCTCCGTCCAAGACACCTCTGGCTTGATAGCCACAGTTTTCAACATCAGGCAAACCAAACAGCTGGTTGATTGTATGATGATCATATGGAATTGTCTTCCCCCTTACATAACTCACATATCTAGCATCGCCAGCAAGGATGTCACCATCTCCACTCTGATAAGCATTTGCAAAAAATTCCATTGCTAGCTTTTTGCTAGCTGTCTTGGGAAAAGAGGTAAAAGCTTCCCAATGTCTTTGCCCAATGTTATGTTGGATCTCCATGAAGTCATTGGCACTTAGCTGAAATGCCTTCTCCCTCACAAATTCCTTGTTTGTAAGAATTGAGGCATAACGGTCTTGGCACGCCAAAGATCTGAACAAGTGGGAATCAAAACTTCCACAAGAAGAAGAGACAGTTTGCTTCTTGCGTTTCTCTGGATTACGAGCCATAGTTCCCTGCACATAGAACGAAAATTTGTGCAAAAATTGTTTTCTATGTTAGTATCAACACAAACATCTTAAAATTCTATGAACATTATCACTTCACCACTATGGTTTTCCAACAAAGAGATTACCAATGCAATTCATATTTTCATATTAAAACTCTTGCAAAAGTTGACAATCTCAATGGTTTGTGATTAAAAAAAATTCCTTATGCACTAACTTGCAATTAGACAAACCTTTGGTCATCTAATAATTTTCACAATTATTTGATTGAGGACAACCAAATTTTGTCATTTGAAACAATGTATGGCATAAACATGAAGTATGGCTTAGCTCATTATCAAGTTCTATTCCCTATACTCTCATAAGCATTTTATCAAACACTTTGTGTGCACACAAAAGCATCTAACAAACCAACAATGGTTTCATCTAGGGAAGGCAAAGCGGGCCAACCCGCCCCAACCCGCCCCAACCCACTTTAGCCCGCCAAAAAGCGGGGCGGGGCGGGCTGGCCCGCCATGGGTGGCGGGTTCAATTTTTTGGCCCACCCCCCCTAATGGCGGGTCAAGTGGCGCTGATCACCCACCCAACATAAAAAAAAATTACATTTTGGCATTTTTATTGTTGGGTATAAAAAAAATTCAATATGCAAAAAAATCGTTTTTTTTTTGCGCTTTTGATTGCAAGCCCAATACTCAACATATAATCCTCCAGTCTAATAATTTTTTTGTACCATTTTTTTTAGAGTGATTTAATTTGTTGAGCTATTTTTTATTTGAATAGCATATGTACTCTATATTCTAAATATTTTTTTTTAAATCAAATCCGTACACCATAGCTATCTAAAAAAAAATACTCATCAGAATAGTTTTCCAAATAACTATGTTTCATATTTTCTTGACACGTTGACAGCCTCGTGTATTTTCGCCATCTCAAAATATCAAACACCTGATTATAATGTAGATATCACCAAGTCCAACCAAAAGTCTCAAATACACAAAACACACATTCAGTGCACAATACATACACATCCAATATTACAAGTCCCAACTTCCAAAATAACATCATGAATAAAAAAAATGGGCTGGCGGGCTGGCCCGCCCCGCCCCGCCTCTGGCCCGGTGGGTTGATGGTCCAAGCGGGGCGGGTTATGTGGGTTGGCGGGTTCAATATCCCAACCCAACCCGCCCCATTTTGGCGGGCCGGCCCAACGGGCCAGGCCCACTTTGCCACCCCTAGTTTCATCATGCAAAACTTCCCAAAATAAGAAAAATTCAAGGCTTCACAGCTCAATCACATAAGAAATAAACAGCTCACAACAACAACATCAAATTTCAAGCAAGAACTTCAAATTTTCGACAACTTTCTTCATAGAGATGAAGGCAAACGAAAAATTAGAAAAAGGAAGTCATGAAATCACTTACTTGATGATGAATGATGTATGAAGTGAAGAAAATGTGAAGATTAATCTCTCTATGCAAGTTGTGCTTGAGTGGTGGTGAAGTTTTTAGAGTTAGGGTTGGTTAAGAAATGATTTTTGAGTGAGTGAAATGAGGAGCTGCGCGAGCATCTCCGTTTATTAAGCCAGGTTGCGCGTCGCGCGCAACAATTCAAGTGTAAATGCGCGTCACGCGCACGGGTCACAGAAGCTAAAATAAAAAAATGCGCGTCGCGCGCAACAATTCAAGTGTAAATGCGCGTCACGCGCGCATAGCAGAGACAAAATTAAAAAATGCGGCGTCATGCGCTAAGGTTGCTGGCGTCGCGCATCACCGCCTGCTCCAAGTTCACTCATCAGTGCTATGCGTCAAGCGCAGACATTCTGTGATGCAAATGCGGCGTCACGCGGCGCATGGGTCACAGAGGCAAAATTCAAAAATGCGGCGTCATGCGCTACTTGCGCTGGCCACGCCGCATCTGCTGACATTTTTTTTTTTGGGCAAACTTGTTGCCATGGGTGCTTCTTTAACGGCACCAGCTTGACGCTTGGTCATTTTATGGATCCCGCAAAGCGAGGGCTACTCTTGCCCTGGAGACTTCTCCTCCAAAGAATGGCTTCAATCTTTGCCCATTAACTTTGAAAGTTCTTGTGGAGCGGGATCTTCTAATTCCACCGCTCCATGTGGAAAAACTTCTCGATTACAAATGGTCCCGACCACTTGGACTTCAACTTACAGGGAAAAGTTTGACCTTGAATTGAAGAGTAGAACTTGTTGGCCTGGCTGGAAATCTCTTCTCACCAAATGCTTGTCATGATAAGCCTTGGTTCTTTGTTTGTAAATGGTTGCATTCTCATAAGCCATCAACCTCATTTCATCCAAATTTCATTCAATTTCAAAGAATCGCTTTTGTCCACCAATTTGGAATCAAAATTCAGAAATTTTATGGCCCAAAATGCCTTGTGTTCCAACTCCAATGGTAAGTGGCATGACTTCCCATAAACCGGTGATAAGGAGAGAATCCTAATGGCGTTTTGAATGTTGTCAGGTAGGCCCACAAAGCATCGTCAAGCTTCTTTGACCAATCCTTCCTTGAAGCACCAACTGCTTTCTCCAAAATCTTCTTTATCTCCCTATTGGAAACTTGACTTGCCCACTAGTTTGTGGGTGATAGGGAGTGGCAACCTTATGCTTTACATCATACTTGTTCAAAGAATGTCTCCAAGTACTTGTTGCAAAAATGCGTGCCCCATCACTTATGAGCACTCTAGGTACTCCAAATCTGGAAAATATGTTTTTCTTCAAAAATTGACCACTGTCTGGGAATCATTGGCTACAGCTGCACATGCCTCAACCCATTTGGTGACATAGTCAACACACACCAAAATGTATAAATTGGAATAAGATGATGGGAAAGGCCCCATGAAATCAATACCCCAACAATCAAATGGTTCAATTTCCAGAATGCAATTGAGGGGCATCTCATTTTTCCTGGAAATGCTTCTGTATTGGGCACTTCTCACATTGCTTCACATTTTCATGCCAATCTTTGAAAAGCGTTGGCGAAAAGACCCCTCTTTGTAACACCTTGGCTGCAGTTATTTCTCCCCCCTAATGACCTCCATACGGTGAATCATGACAATGTTTCATTATACTTTGTGCCTCCTCGGATGTGACACACCTTCTCAATAACCCATCAGGGCCAGTTTAAAAAAAAATGGATCATCCCAAATGTAGAAATTTGCATCTTTGAAGAGTTTCTTCTTCTGTGCCAAGTATAATCCTCACGGTATCACACTTGTTGCCTTAAAGTTAGCCATATCGGCAAACCATGGCCTCTCGAGATACCATCAACAAGTGCTCATCAGAAATTCTTCGTTAATCTCTTTCTCCTTAATCACATTACTTCAGAATTTTCCAGCCTTGATAAGTGGTCAGCTACCACATTCTCACTTCCTTTCTTGTCTTTTATTTCCAAATCAAACTCCTGCAGCAACAATATCCATCTAAGCAGACGAGGCTTAGAATCAATTTTAGTAAGCAGGTATTTGATGGCAGAATGATCAGTATAGACAATGACTTTCGATCCAATCAAGTAAGATCGAAATTTCTCCAAAGCAAATACTATAGCTAGCAATTCTTTTTCAGTGGTGGCATAATTCACCTGATTCTCATTCAAGACCTTGCTAGCATAATAGATAGCATGAAAGAATTTTTACATTCTTTGTCCCAAAAAGCCATTGCATAATCACTTGCATCGCACATGAGTTCAAATGGTAAACTCCACTGAGCTACTATAATGTCGGAGAGGAAATCGGCTTTCCTTTCAACACATTAAAAGCATTCAAACAGTCTTGATCAAACTTAAAATCAGAATCTTTAACTAGGAGATTGCACATTGGCTTTGCAATCTTTGAGAAGTCCTTAATAAATCTTCGATAAAAGCCCGCATGACCTAAGAAACTCCTCACTCCTTTGACATTCACAGGTGGTGGTAACTTCTCAATTACTTCAATTTTTGCTTGGTCCACTTCAATTCCCTTTGCTGAAATTTTATGTCCTAAAACAATCCCTTCTTTAACCATAAATTGGCATTTCTCCCAATTTAACACTAAATTGGTGTCCACGCACCTCTTAAGAACAGAAGCTAGATTGGATAGACACAAATCATAACATGAGCCAAAAACAGAGAAATCATCCATGAACACTTCTATTGAGCTTTCAATCATGTCAGAGAATATGGAGAGCATGCACCTCTGAAAAGTTGCAGGAGCATTGCATAATCCAAATGGCATCCGGCGGTACGCAAACACACCAAAAGGGCAAGTAAAAGCTGTCTTTTCTTGGTCCTCCGGATTAACTGCAATTTGGTTATACCCAGAATAGCCATCAAGAAAACAATAAAAAGCTTGGCCTGCTAACCTTTCTAACATTTGATCCATGAAAGGCAATGGAAAATGGTCTTTCCTCGTGGCATTATTGAGCTTGCGGTAATCTATGCACATTCTCCATCCGGTTACTGTTCTTGTAGGGATGAGCTCATTCTTTTCATTTTTGACCACCGTCATCCCTCCTTTCTTGGGAACAACTTGCACTGGACTCACCCATGCACTATCCGAAATGGGATAAATCATGCCCGCATCAAGAAGCTTCAGGACTTCTTTTCTGACCACATCCTTCATTGTCGGATTTAATCTCCGTTGAGGTTGCACCACCGGTTTAAATTCTTTCTCCAACAGAATTTTATGCATGCAGAATGCCGGGCTTATTCCTTTCAAGTCGGAAATAGACCAACCTATTGCTGTCTTGTACTCCCTCAACACTCTCATCAATTTTTCTTCCTCCAAGTTTGACAATGAGTTGCTCACAATAACTGGACTTTCTTCATCATCATCAAGGAATCTGTACTTCAAGTGGGAGGGGAGTGGTTTCAACTCAATTTTCTGTTTTTCTGGCTGACCCTCTTCTTTTTTCAATTCTTCTCTTTTCAAGTTCACAACATTGCGTACTTAGTCGCCAACTGTCTCACACATTCTGCTATTTCCCTTCATCCTCCTCACAAAGATTTTCAACGGCTGTACTAGTACTTTCTCAAGAGGAGTTGAAGGATATTCTTTGAGAAAAAGTTTCCTCCACCAAGTAATTGGCGGTGTCTACACGCTACAGGTATCTCTATCAGTTGGATGTTGCATTGCCTCAAACAAATTGAAGGTCACCTTCTCATCATGTACTATGAGCATTAGTTGGCCTTTTGCACATCCACAAGAGCTCTACTGTTGCAAGAAAGGGTCTTCCCAAGAGAAGAGGAACTACGCATCTTCCTCCATGTCCGTAATAACAAAGTCAATTTGGAAAAATGAACTTATCCACCTTCACCAAGACATCCTCCATAATACCGTAAGGATATTTAATTGATCGGTCTGCTAATTGAAGCGACATCCTGGTAGGCTTCACATCATCTGTCCCCAACTTCTTCAACATAGAAAGTGGCATGAGGTTGATACTTGCTCCTAAGTCACATAATGCCTTCCCAATAGTTATATTCCCTATAGTGCAGGGAATTGTGAAACTACCGGGATCTTTGAGCTTTGGAGGAAGTTTCCTTTGAATTATTGCATTGCATTCCTCAGTCAAGGTGATTTTTTCATCTCTAAATTTTTTCTTCTTTGTGAGAATTTCCTTCATGAACTTGGCATATGTAGGCATTTGCTCAAGAGCCTCAAAGAAAAAGGTATATTAATCTAACCTCTTAAAAATGTCCAGAAATTTTGAATATTGCTCCTCCTTTTCTTTTTTCTTGTTCTCCCTTTGAGGATAAGGAAGTCTCACATATGGAGGAAGAATTTGAGGCTTGTTTCCATCCTTCAAAATTTCAGCTTTTGTTCTTCTGATGATAGAACCTTCATCCACCAATCTCGAACTATTTTTATCATCATTTTTCTTTTTCTCACTCTCCTTTTCAATTTCTTCAACATCATTCACCTCATTTTTATTTTTCAACTCCTCATCCAACATTACCTTGTTATTTTCATCATTACATTCAGGGACTAATGGTTCCACCATAGATGGTGTTACCACCTTTCCACTTCTCAGAGTAACAGCATTACAAGACTCATTTTTGGATTGTCTACAGTGTTTGCGAAAACTTACCCTTGGATTGCTCATGAGTTGCTTGGAAAGTTGTCCAATCTGATTTTCAAGATTTTTGATGGATGCATCTTGATTCTTGAAATGAGCTTCATGACTTTGGAGGTTTGTTTGAGTCATCTTCATAAACTGAGTGAGAGCATTTTCTAAGTCAGATTGCTTATCTTTTGATTCTGCTAGTTGCGAAGGCTTGCTTGATTGAGGGGCATCATTTTGCTTCCAAGAAAAGTTGGGATGATTCTTCCACCCTGGATTATAAGTGTTGGAATATGGATTCCCTCCTTGCCTTTGGAAATTTGCCATGTATTTGGCTTCCTCACTAAGCTCACCTTGGGCTTCACATTGCCCATTTTCATGCCCTCCACCACGTAAATCACACTTCTTTGCATCGATTACGCTTTAGCTTGTGGGGTTGAACAAGATCCTGTTCTTAAATCTTTAAGTTCTTTTGTAAGGGCTTCAAGTTGTTGTGATACTAATTTGTTTTGAGCCAAAATAGCATCACTTGTCTCTAGCGCAAACATGCCCTTTTTGCTTTGTGCTCCTCTATCATGGTGGACAAGATAATCATTTGAGACCATTGCCTCAACTAGTTCTCTTGCTTCTTCACCGTCTTTGAATTCATTGAGCCTCATGAAGCATCAAGCATCATTCTTGTGTTAGGCCTCAACCCATGACAAAACATTTGCATTTGGCACAAGTCATCATAACCATGACCAGGACATCTCTTCAACAACACCTTGAATCTTTCCCAAGCATCATAGAGGGTTTCACCATCTTTTTGTTCAAAGCTACTCACTTCAGCTCTCCTCTTGACAAACTTGGCAGTGGGGAAAAACCGATCCATGAATTTATCCTCTAAGTCATTCCAGGTATTAATACTTCCCTGGGGTAATAAACTTAGCCACCCTTTGCCCTATCCCTCAAAGTAAAGGGAATAATCTCAGTTTCTTTGCTTCATCACGTAATAATCACCTTCAAAGTTCCACATATTTCAAAGAAATTCACCAAGTGCTGGTTGGGGTCTTCATTTTCAGCTCCAGAACTGATTTTGCTTGAGTGCACTCAGGAGAGAAGTCACGATCTCAAATGCATTGGCTTCTACCGGTTGGTAACCAATAGCCAATCTTTCCTCGTTGTTTCGCGCCTAAAATCACCAAGAGTACGCCTAGGTGGCGGTTACGCCATTTCTTCCTCTACCCGAGTATGAGTAGAAGTAGAAGCTTGAGATTGTTGATGTTCTTTCGCCGCCTTTGCCTCCTTAGCCTTCTTCCTATTTGCTTTTGTCGTTTTTCTATCTCCTGATCAAACACCAATTCGGATGTCTGTTTCCTCGCATACATAACAACTAGAAAGATGATTAAGCACACAACAATTGTATTTTGAAACAAGATAAAGTATATCCACAAAAACTAACTAACTAGATATAATACTTAAATTGTTCAAAGTAGTAACTCCTTTGCCTTGTTGACAATCAAATCAACAATCCCAAGACAAGCGCCAAAACTTGTTAGCGTAATTCATACACTACTTTTTAAGGCAAGTGCACCAATCGCAACCAAGAATATAGTAATGAATAGAGTATCGTCTCCACAGGATTATGATGGTTATCAATAAGAATAAGTGTGTAATTACTTAAAACGGAAATGATTTGGATATTTTGATTGTAATTGTAACGTTGAACAAGTTAAAGTAAAAATAAAATTGACTTGGTTAGTTGAAAGCGACTAGGATTTGAATCCTCTTGTACTTGCTCTTATGTAACTAGTTCATCATTTATCAAGTAATTTCATATAAGTTGAAGTTCGAATCAAGCTGAATTAGCTTAAGGACAATCCCTTGCCTCATAAACCCTTTATTCTAGCCACAATCCCTAATCCCTTAGGTGATTAATGATTAGACTAAGCAATAAGATCCATGATTCATTAGAACACATAACCACAAGTTATATTCCTATAATCTTCATGATTATGATTACTAATCTCAGTTCAAGTTCATTCATCCTATTTTCCAATAAAGATGAAAAACCCAAATTCAATGCAATAGTGATCAAGTATTGAAAAGCATGAAGTATAGAGATTAGAAACTCAATTTACATAACATAAACTTGTATTAATATAAGAGAACTAACTACATAAGAGTTTGTACATGATTCATCTCATCCTAATCTAAGGTATTTAGCTACTCATGGTAGTAAAAGAAGAAAACAAACATATGAAAGAAAACAACTCCATTGATGATCCAAACCTTGTTCCCAAGAATGAATCCTCCTTGAAGATGAAGAACAATGGAACCCTAGCACTCCTTATCTTTCTCTTTTGTGTTTTGGCTGTTAGCAAAGGTCCAAGATGATTAAAAAGTGAACAAATATCTAATTATACAGATTCTGCAGAAGACCGTGCTGCGCGTCGCAGATTAGATTAAAGCGATACAAATGCGGCGTCGCAAGACCGAGGCGGCTTCAGATTTGAATCGATGCGCGTCGCGCAGATTCTTTCGATCGTAGCGCCGCAGCGCATGAAGACAGAGCCGATTTACATAAATGCGGCGTCGCACGCATTCTTACTTGTAAATGCGGCGTCACGCATACTCAATTACTTGGCTAAATTCCGCATTTTTGGCTGCCTTCGAATCTTATGCTCTCACGAATCATCTTCTTTGCCTTTAATTGAATTCTTGAGAGTGTCTTCTTTTGGTTTTGTTTCCATTCCTTGCAATTCAAGTGCAATATACATGAGAATAATGTAAGAGTTAAAACATACAATCAAACAACCAAGTGTAAAGAATTCCAAAGTTTAAGCTCAATATATATTCAACTCTCTCAATTCCTCATGTATTTAATTCAATTAATCACTCTAAATTAACATAAGATGAAAACTTATCAGGTCTCGACGCGAGGTCTCGATACGATGTCCTAATATGAGGTCGATCTCGTCCTCAGGTGTTACAGAAACAGTTTGGTCTTATCTCCCTTAAATATCTCCTAAACAATAATTAATTACAAGAAAACCATTTTAAATGAATTTATCTTTCATAAAACCACAAATAAGCGACACCTAGATTTTAAAGTAAGATATTAATCCAAACAACAAGATATACTAATTAACGCTAAATAATATTCGTAAAAATACGAGTGTTATCATCTCGACACGATGTCGATCAGGGTGCTTGTGCAAGCGCACAAGGCTCTAACACGAGTTCGTGCACGCGGCCTCCTCAGTTCGACATGCGACCTCATCAGCTCGACATATGACCTCGGCACGCGATCTTGGCACGGGATCTCGACACGAGGTCTTGGTACGAGGTCTCGACAGGAGGTCTCGATGCGAGGTCTTGATACGATGTCCTAATACGAGGTCGATCTCGTCCTCAGGTGTTACAATCTCTCCCTCTAAAAAAATTTCGTCCTCGAAATTGCAAATAAGATTCTTACCGCGGAAAAGTTCTGGGTACTGAGTCTTCATCTTCTCCTCCAGCTCCCAAGTCGCATCTCCGGTCTTCTGATCCCACACAACTTTGGCAAGTTGGATCTCTTTGTTCCGCGTCATTACGACTTTTCCGATCAACAATTCTTCTTTGGTGATGCTTGAAAGATAGGTCGCCCTTGGTTGAATCATATCCGGTTCGATAACATGAGAAGGGTCGGAAATATACTTTCGCAACTGTGAGACGTGAAAGACATCATGTATGTTCGACAAGAAGGGTGGCAAAGCAATCGATATGCCACTCGACCAATACGACGAAGAATCTGATAAGGTCCAATAAATTTAGGGGTAAGTTTCTTGGATTTGATCGCTCGACCAACTCCGATGAGTGGGGGTAACTCTAAGAAATACATGCTCTCCTTCCTCGAACTCGAGTGGTCGACGTCTTTGGTCCGCATAACTCTTACGTCGACTTTGAGACGTTCGCATCCTATCTACGATCAAAGCGGATCTTCTCGAAGAGTCCGCTGGATCATATCTGGTCCTACAACAGAACTCTCGCCATCCTGGTACCAACAAAGAGGCGTCTGACACTTTCGTCCATACAGTGCTTCAAAAGGTGCCATTCCAATACTTGCATGGAAACTGTTATTATAGGTGAACTCCACCAATGGTAAGACATTGTCCCAACTTCCTCGGTGATCTAACGTACATGCTCGCAACAAATCTTCAAGCGATTGTATCGTTCTCTCAGTTTGACCGTCAGTCTGGGGATGATATGCCGAGCTAAGCTTGAGCTCGGTTCCCATCGCTTCTTGCAATTCCCTCCAAAAATGAGACGTGAACTTCGGATCTCGGTCCGACACGATTGAAGAGGGTATACCATGAAGTCGCACTATCTCCGTGATGTAGATCTCGGTCAGCTTTTCCACGTTGTATGTCGACCTCACTGGTAAGAAATGAGCAGATTTGGTCAATCGGTCGACGATCACCCAAATCGAATCATTCTTCTTCTGCGTCTTCGGTAAACCTACAACGAAATCCATGGAAATACTATCCCATTTCCATCTTTGATGCGTCAGCGATTGTAGCATTCCATGGTCGTTGGTGCTCCACCTTCGCACGACACGTTAAACACGAGCTACGTGCTCGACCACTTGCTTCTTCATTAGGACCACCAAAAATGCTTCTTCAAGTCTTGATACATCTTCGTAACTCCTGGGTGAATACTAAAATTGCTCTTGCGCGCCGTCAAGTATTAACTTTCTCGGCTCCACTACGTTAGGTACACATACTCGGCCATTGCATCTTAAGATGTTGTCCGCTCCGACTTGGAATTCGCCGCTTTCCTTGCGCTTATCAACTGGACCTTCTCTTGCAGGAGCTCGTCATGAACCTGCTGGTCTCGGATCTCGTCCAATAATCTGTTAGAAATGGTAAGCATACCAAATCTCAGCTTCCCCGGTGAAACTTCCACACTCAACTTCAAGTCTCGGAACTTCTCGAGCATCTCCAACTCCTTGATCATCATTGCGGAAGCTAGAACGCTCTTCCTACTCAACGCATCTGCTACTATATTAGCTTTTCCTGGATGATATTCCAACGTAAAGTCGTAGTCCTTGAGAAATTCTGTCCATCTTCGCTGACGCATGTTGAGCTCTTTCTGATCGAACAGGTACTTCAAGCTCTTGTGATCGCTGAAAACAGTAAGAGTGCTTCCATAAAGATAGTGCCTCCATATCTTCAACGCAAAAACCACTGCTGCCAGCTCCAAATCGTGAGTAGGGTAGTTCCTTTCGTGAATCTTAAGCTGTCTTGAAGCATACACTACCACTTTCCGGTGTTGCATTAGCACGCATCCCAATCCCTGGTGTGACGCATCACAATACACCTTGTAAGGCTCTTCGGGTTGAGGCAAAATCAACACAGGCGCTGTTGTCAAAAGCTCCTTCAGTCTTTGAAAACTGGATTCACACTCCTCAGTCCAAGCAAAAGGTTGATCCTTCCTCGTAAGTCGTGTAAGAGGCGCGACAATCTTCGGAAAACCTTCAATGAATCTTCGATAATAGCCTGCTAAGCCAACAAAACTTCTGATCTCAGAATCGCCTTCTACTGTTCCCATGCTAACACAAATTTCAATCTTAGTTGGATCCACACTATCCCTTCTTTGGAAATCACGTGTCCAAGAAAATTCACCTCTTCAAGCCAAAATTCACACTTGGATGAGTTCGCATAAAGTTGCTTCTCACGCAATATCTGTAGTACTCGACGTAAGTGTTCTTCGTGCTCTTCTCGGTTCTTCGAATAGATCAATATGTCGTCGATGAACACTACAACGAACTGATCCAAAAACGAATGGAAAATCCTATTCATATAGTCCATAAACACAGCTGGCGCATTTGTCACTCCAAACGGCATCACTAAGTATTCATAATGCCCATACCTAGTCCTGAACGCTGTTTTGGAGACATCTTCCTCCTTTACGCGAATCTGATGGTAGCCCGACTTCAAGTCTATCTTTGAAAACATCGCCGCTCCACGAAGTTGATCCATCAAGTCATCAATACGTGGTAACGGATACCGGTTCTTCACAGTAGCCTTGTTGAGTTGACGATAGTCCACGCACAGTCTGGATCGTCCATTCTTCTTCTTGACCAACAACACTGGAGCTCCCCACGGTGACACGCTCGGTCGTATGAATTGCTTTGACTCCAAATGCTCAATCTGGGACTTTAGTTCCTTCATCTCGGCAGGAGACATCCTGTAGGGCGCTATTGAAATAGGTCCTGTCCCTGGAATCAGGTCGATGGAGAACTCGACCTCTCGCACTAGTGGTAACCCTGGCACGTCTTCGGGAAAACGCCCACAAAGTCACACACCACCGGTACATTCTTCACTTCGACCGGGGAAACTTCAACTAGCCGGATCCATGTGTTCCCTACTTCCTTCTTTCAAAGAAACTCCAATATGTCCAGCAGAAAGATAATTGGAGACTCCAAGGTCTGGAAAATTATCGCTTTACGGGCACACCAAGAGGACATGGTGGTATGACAACCAATCCATCCCGAGGATGACATCTAAGCCCTTAAGAGGCAAACAAACCAAATTGACCACAAACTTTCTATTCTGAATAACCACTACACAATTAAGACATGCAGTGGTTGTGACTAAGGTTTTAGCATTGGGTCGAACTACCAATTGAACAGGTAAAGCCACACATTGATTCAAATGGTTCACACAATCAGAAGAAATAAAGGAATGGGTTGCACCCGAATCAAAGAGGACGGATAAGGATTTACCCTCTATCTCACATTCACCTTGAATAAGGTCATCAGCTTGTTCTGCTTCCTCGCCACTCATGCAGAAAACTCTGCCTTTAGCTACCTGACGCTTCCCTTTTGCCTTCGCCGCAAGCATTGCCGGTTCAGCTTTAGGTGTGGGACAATCCTTGGCAAAATGTCCTGGCTTCTTGCAGTTGAAACATATATTCTCCTTCTGAGTGCAGTCACTCGCATAATGTCCTGGCCTTCCACAACGATAGCAAATCACCTCGACACCGTCGACCTCCACTTCGCCTGGGTCATCGGACGATACTGTCCTCTATTATTGTTGTTCCCCTGAGGTCGGTTGTAAGGCTTCTTAAGTTGCTTTCCCTTCTGTGCAAATCTCTGTCCCATGCCCTGAGGTCTCATTGGTCCACCTGGGCCAGTCTTCTTCTTGTGGCTTCTTACTCCTTCTACCTCGACACAGCGATCTATCAGCTCTTGGAGATTTCGAATCCGCAATGATACCACTGACTTCTGGATATCAAATCTCAGACCTCGTTGGAACCTCTCACTTAACCATCTTTGGTCAGCTCGGTCACTAAATGGACTGAAGTACCTTGCCAGTGACTCGAACTTGGCTGCATACTCGGACACTGTCGAGCTGCCTTGCTGCAATTGAAGAAACTCTTGCTCCTTCTCAGCTCGTGCAGTATCTGGGAAGTACTTGTCCAAGAACCTTTCACGGAAAAGCTCCCAGGTCATCTCGCGACGTTCTGCTATAAATGTTTGCTTCACTCCTTTCCACCAATATTACGTGATCTCCCAAAGAGCAGATAGGTGGCGTAGTCTACCTTTACGTTGTTCGGGCAATGGAGTGCCTCGAAGATCTTCTCGATCTCTTGCATCCAAAGATCAGCTTTATCTGGATTTGGCTCACCGTAGAACTTCGGTGGATCATGCTTCCTAAAGTCTGCTAATCCTCTCGCCTCAGCATTTCGCTCTACTCGTTCCGTTGCCGCAAATTCGCCGTGGTCAACGCCGTCTGGCTGAGCCATCGCATTAGACTGTTGAGTTGCAGCAGCTGATTGCTGAGCCATGGCCGCCGCCATCTCGGCCATAGCTTGAATTGCTCGTTCCATGTCGACGTTCTCGGTATAGCCGCAGATCCCTACGAGGTGGCATTAGATTCCACAAAGTTCAAAACCCCGTCGAATCTCACAACAAGGATGTGTTAAAACACACTGCTTCAATCAAGAAACAGTTCAAACAACTTTTCAAGCAATAAGTGCTTCACTTAATCAAACAAAAGACAACATAGAACAATAAGGTACCCCACACATATATATATATCCCGACACAGTGACGGTCCAAATTTCCTATGCACGGCTTTGGCCGAACCGAATCAAGCTCTCGATACCACCTTTGTAACGACTGCTTCTAGGACCGCTACCGAGCTACACTAAACCTCGTATGCGATGCGTTTTAAATATGAACTCTTGTGCCTGGTATGAGAAATGCGGTATTTTTTTAAATAAGAAGAATGATTCTCAGATACGCACCTGAGTCATTACTTTTTCAAGCATGGTGCAACTAAGACACAAGACTTAATTCCTAAATAAAACATACAGCATAATATATAAATATACAAGTCGGAATGATAGTGTATGCAAAATCTTGAGTAGTGAATATACAAAGAAATACACCTACAGATGCATTTACCTTCAAGAGAACAATCATACCCTGGGGGTACTTCCGGCAGACACCCACGCAGGGGGCTGCTCCAAAAGTAAAACCACCAGTCTACCCTGTGCTCAAAATGACATCTAGCCCAAACTGGTCACAACCTCTGAACACAAAAAAAACAAAGTACAGTCATCCCAAAAAAAACATCCAACAAACATAATCAATCACGACAAATATAGGTCGTCGCCCTGATCCTCGTCGAGCTCCTCCTCGCCATCATCTGCTGTCGAGTTCCCTGCACCCTCGACATCGCCTGGGTAACCATCATGGATTGAAGGTACCACGGGAAAGGGTCAACTTCTCAACAAATCAAGATAATCCAAGCATAAAGAAATAAGTCAAACAACAATGTATAACATTCACCAAACGTGACTCAACCATCTCACTCTAAACTCGACTCAACTCGCTATCCATTTTCTCTCGACTCGACAATTATTCCTAATGCACACGCCGCATCAGGTATGCTGGAAAGTCCAGCCAAGCCTTGGGATCTTCGCTCTCCCTAGACAATAACTCAGGTCCCATAGCGTGGCAACGCTTAGAAGTCCCCATAAACTAAAAGGGGACCTAGCACCCTCTCCGCTATCCGGGTCGCAACTTCAAACGCCAACAACTCGCTAAGCTCTCTCACTCAATGAACAATTCGCCGCATACGATATTCAAAGAGTTATACGCAAGATATTCAACCGCATGTCAAATAAAAAGAGCAGGCTCAACATGAAGAAACGCAATTCAACAGGCAATACACAATTCACAACATATATTCAATCACATATTAAATATATGCAAAAACCCAATCATATCACAACATTTCAAGCTCGACAAAAATCAAGGAATCCATACATAGTAATATAACAATAAAAATCCTAGAATGTCTAGAGTGCCCTTACCGAACTCCAAGCTAACGCTGCTCGACAACGACCTCAACACGGCTGTCTTCAAACGAGCTCGACAATGACCTCGACACGGCTGTCTTCCAACGAGCTCGACAACGACTTCTCTCACTCGATCTCGACACGTACGGCTCTCGATCGACCTCGGTTTACGTGTTCTCGTACACCACGATCTCCTTGCAAAGACGATCTCGGAAATCACACTGCCTAATACGAGCACAACTTAGTTCTATCTATGGGTTCTAATAACACTTAGCTCTCATTATCCCAATCTTAACCACAACCCAAGTAAACATTAAAACTCAAGAACTTAAACAAATACAACCAGAATTCAAACATTACAAAATAACTCCTTTTCTCTAAAATTTTATTAAAAACTTCTTTCATACATCACCAGACAAAACCATTTTTTCCTCTAACACAAAGTAAGGGTTTTCGATCAAAAGTTCATGAAAAAGGTTATATGATTCTATAACAAATAAATCAACAACAAACATCAACAAGAAGCAACGTACAACAAACTAAAACAAGAAATCCAAAACAAACCAAATAGGGAGGGTTTTGGGCACTGCCTATTGCAGAAAACAGAGAAAGCAATTTGTTTAACAAGCTCAAATAATTGGTTAGAAAGGTAGGTCATGTCATGAAAAAGAAAACCTATCAATATGACCTGATTTGGAAGCATAAAAACTAGCTAAAATGGAAGGAAGAAGTGGCGCTAAACAGTAGCATGAAGGAAGAGAAAATTCTGTTTTTCATACCTCAAATGATGGTCGAGATGGTGATATATGTCGAGAAGATGATAAGAAACAAGGTTCTTTGAAGAAAGTTTATGAAGCTCAATGGAACTCAAAGTTCTTCAATGGAGGTTTGGAGAAGAGGAAATTTAGAGAAGAAGAAAAAAGAAGAAACTGGAAAGTGAGTGTTTAAGGCGGCTAAGTGTGATATTTATGGAGGTGGAGGAAACTAATCATGATATTTATCTACAGCTGGAGGAAAGAAACAGTTTGGTCTTATCTCCCTTAAATATCTCCTAAACAATAATTAATTACAAGAAAACCATTTTAAATGAATTTATCTTTCATAAAACCACAAATAAGCGACACCTAGATTTTAAAGTAAGATATTAATCCAAACAACAAGATATAATAATTAACGCTAAATAATATTCGTAAAAATACGAGTGTTATCATCTCGACACGATGTCGATCAGGGTGCTTGTGCAAGCGCACAAGGCTCTAACACGAGTTCGTGCACGCGGCCTCCTCAGTTCGACATGCGACCTCATTAGCTCGACATATGACCTCGGCACGCGATCTTGGCACGGGATCTCGACACG
Source organism: Calophaca sinica (assembly GCA_037113605.1). Classification (NCBI taxonomy): domain Eukaryota; kingdom Viridiplantae; phylum Streptophyta; class Magnoliopsida; order Fabales; family Fabaceae; genus Calophaca; species Calophaca sinica. The sequence goes on from CM073733.1 coordinate 104,843,055, forward strand.
AGGTCTTGGTACGAGGTCTCGACAGGAGGTCTCGACGCGAGGTCTCGATACGATGTCCTAATACGAGGTCGATCTCGTCCTCAGGTGTTACAGAACCTATTGATCTGCCAACTCCTGCAATTATTAAGGTGAGAATTAACTTTCAGTCCCATGCAAATTTAACCAATACAATTGTTGGATAATGTGTGGAGAAGTCCTGTTGAAATATTGGTAAGGCGGGTAGACCAGGTGTAGGACTAGGATAGTCTTGATTGTCACTAAAGTCGCTGCAATTTAAATTGTCCAAAGTCTTTTTACCTGTGATGGATTCATGCTTTTGTGTATAATAAGTTGGTGACTTGCTTTCTTTTGCTTGGGTTCAGGAAATGGCAATAAGGATGGACTTTTCTCTGTGCTACTAAGAGACTACAAGGCAGATGCTGCTGCTGCTTGCATGAATCGTCTAGCTAAATTGAGGTAAACACGTCATCCTTTTGGGTGGTAACATTAATGTTTGCTTTATGTTTGAATTAAATGCAAAAGGATTTAATTTAAATAGAAAGAAATGCTGGAACTTCGAATAAATGCTTTTAAAATAACCTTAGAGAGGTGGCTCAAGTGAGAAGCAAGCTTGACTTAGCTGTTGACAACTTGAGGTGCCTTTGGAAAGTTAGGGTTGAATTTTGCTGGAAGGAACTTGAGCATTAGTCTCACCTAAAGGGAGTAAGCAAATCTTGTGAGAGCAATAAGCAATGCTGTTAAAGTATAATTTCTGTTAATAGCTGTCAGTCTACACTTTTTAATGTTGCATTTTGAATCCATTGGATGGCTGGATTTAGAAGCTTCGTTGATATGATTCAGCTGATACTAAGAAAAAGAAAGAAGAAACGAAAAAAATGGGCAATGTGCCCCTGTATTATTACTCACAGAAATTGGTTATGGAAGAACCAGAGTTACAGGGAGGTATTTCGAGAGTACCTCTGCTCTCCTTACAACAACTCACTGTGTGTCTAACTGCCTAACTAACTTTTTCCCCCTCCTATTTATTCTATTACAGCTAGTATTTCCCCCTTTTCTATTAGTTATTTCCTCTCACGTATACTCTTTTGACCATCGGTCTCCTATCATTCATGAAATATTATCAGTTTTTGCTCTGATGCAGTGCTCGGTGGATAGGCAATCATGGGTGAGGCTGAGCTGGTACACCAAGCTGGTTATAGAAAATGCAATGGTTTTATAGAAGAATTCAATCAAGGAAAGCTAGTACACCAAGTTGTGATGCTGGTCAAACATTAGAGGCTGAGATACTTGGTGAATTGAACCCAATCCCTACTCACCATTAATTCATTATTTTCTTCTATTATTTTTGCCAAATTGCATTTCTGTTAATATTATCATCATTAACTTGATAAATAATATGTGGTTAACAGGCAGAAAGTCTTTCTATAGCATCATATCTATCTTGAAAGGCTGCTTAGCTCCTTTACATTTCATTTCTTTTATTTCTTTGATGGAAAATTATGATTAAGTCATATAAAAATTGTTCAACCAATCAACCATTTGGCACATAGCATCATCATGTTTCTTGGTACACAAGTTAACTGGAAAAAAGAATATTGTGCAGCTTAAGTATTAGAATCTTAGGATTGTCAGGTTATTAGGTTTTGTTGTGTTGTTTTAGAATATTAAGGTCATTAGGCTAAGTTCGGCATTGATACTCGACCTAATTATTTGGATAAATACATGTAAATTGTTTGTCTCTGTGCAGTCGTAAATTGTTTTTGGCTATTACCTTCATTGTGCATTACAATTCACCATTCTTTCCTACATTTTAAACTGTTGTTACTCTTGATGCAAAGCTAAAGGTTTTGTCGCTAATTCCTTTTCAAGGATTGTCACCACTGAGTTTTTCTTCCATACAATGGGTGGGAGAGAAGGACTCGTTGATACAGCGGTAGGATTCATATTTTGAATATGCTATGTATAGGATATTCTTAATCACAAGAACTTGTTTTGATAATATAAGCAATTAAAATTTATATGTATTGGATAAGTGCTATGGTAACTTTTGATGAGAGACTTTATCATGGAATTATAGATGGCTTGCAGAGGTGAGAAATATACATTTTACTAATACCAGCAAGTTTTTTTATTTAGTGTAAATAATGGAGCATGAATTTAGGATGCATGTTTCTCATGTGATTATGGAATTATGGAAGTGATACGAAAGAATCTTGAATTTCTTCATTTGGAATACTGGGTCTTGTTATTTCACCAGTTCACATATTTGTTGTTACTTTCTGGCAGTTGAAATAGATTTCTTTTCACTTATATTTTGTGTCGTAGATTATGGTTGCATTCATTTTGGGATGTTGGCCATTTTAGTTAATATTTTATCATTTATTGGGAGGAAATATTATGGTTTCCTTGCTGCTTATGGTTTTGCAGGTCAAAACTGCAGACACTGGATATATGTCTCGTAGATTAATGAAAGCTTTAGAAGACCTATTTTTACATTATGATTGCCAAAAAGAAATACTGGTGGTGGTATTGTTCAATTTTGTTATGGAGATGATGGCATGGATCCAGCAGGCATGGAAGGGAAGGATGGAAAGCCATTGAATTTTGAGCGATAATTTCTCAAAAGCGAGGTTTTGAAAGCTTCCTTTGTTGTTTTATGGTGTTTCTTCCTTTTGCAACTTTCTGAAAAGTTGGTTCTTCTTATTAAGATCTTCCTGTTCTCTCTCTTTTGGAATTGTAGGCCATTTGTCCCAATGATGGAGATGACAGAGTCTTATCTTTCTCAGAAGTGTGTGAAGTAGTTCATGAGAAGCTTTCAGAAGTTGGTATGTTTAAGTTAGTGGAGACGGGTGCTTCAGAAGATGATATAATGTCAGAGTTGGGTTCCTCTGCTGATATTTAGCTTTTTTGTTAGACTCATATACTTCAAAATGAGTGTTGATCGAGTCATGTCCTTTTGATGATTATTATTTAGATTGATGGTCAAACTAATCCTACATTAGCAACTATTGTGGAACATACTTATGTTACACTTGACTCTTTTTCAGTAATTTATGAATTACTTCTTTGTTATGAGTGTGTTTGAAAATTTGTATGATCGGGCATCAAAATTTATGCGTGATTCTGAGACGTCTAGAAATTATGGTTAAATTCGCCTTTAGTCTGTTAAGCTGTAGTTGTCAATTATGCTCAAAACAGAATTATTACACAAAAAATGTTGTCTATAATCTGCGAATACACTCAAAATGTGTTGCCTATAAGTTAAAGTTACATTTAAAAAATGTTGCCTCTAATTGCAATAGGCAACAGTAAAAAACTGTTGCCTTTTTTGCAATAGGCAACAGTCAAAAACTGTGCTCAATAATGGCAACAGTTGATAACTGTTCCCATTAGTTATCGTCATAACTGTCCCCTATTCCTGAGTCATAGGAAACAGTTTTTGCAAGTGTTGCCAGAAAGTGCGGAAAACTGTTGCCACAGATAATAGGCAACGGTCGCATAGGCACCCCTTGAAAACTGTTCCCTATACCTTTAGGCAACAATTTTCTTAGCTAAAGCAACATTTTTTAACCGTTCCTATAAAGGAAAAATGTTGTAGTGCATTAACAAATCCATTGCAGAAATGTTTCACTGAAACTGAACGGGTAAAATGATTCCGACAGTAATCACATTTTTTACTAGTGGAAGTGCTCAATAAGAGAGGAGCAGCTACCATATATCAAACCCGAACATATGAAGTACTCTGTGGGCTCAGTATCATCAATGTTAAGTTTAAGAGTGCTGCAATAATCTTTCGATGAGTTTGTTGGTTGCTATAGCATTTCTTTGCAAGTGTCTTCCCACAGACACCCTTGGTTGAGATCTGCCACCGTGACCGGCTCCATGTTTGAGTCCTTCTGTAAAAGTCTCGCAATGGTTCCTAATGGCAATGTTAAGAAGCTAAATAAAGCATCCACAAAGTCCTTCCCTGCTTCAGCAAATACGACTTTGTTACTCTCTTTACTCACCAGAAGTTTCAACGACACTTGCTCCTCTGTTTGAGTAGAAGCCATGGCAACTAGTAAACGAGAAACAGAAAACAAATTTGCACTACGAGAGGTTAAGAATCTTATATTCGATTCAAAACTCAAAATAAATTGTAACTTTGGAAGACGTTTTGAGCATTCATATATAAGGGTGCATAATGAGAATGCAAATTCACTGTACCCGGTTTTCTATTCTTTTTTTTACGCACTGCTATTTTTTGAAATGAGTCAAGTCATTTTTTTCAGGATAAAAAGAGTTAAATCATTTATTGGCTATTAAACGTCAATTCTTGAAATTAGTATTTCAATTTTTGAAAAACTGATAGGAGTGGATTACATAATGTATTTATTATTGGGGGCGTTAATTGGTTCTTTATTTACAGCAATACGCAAAAAGGTCGTACGACCTTTGCGTTTACGAGGAACGCGGCCGATTAATTGATTAGGATCACTTATTAGTTATTACTACTCCGGAACCATTTATAAGGTAAAAAGTCATTTTCAGATTCGTTAAAAAATGTATGTATTTTTTAACGAATCTGGAAATGACTTTTGTCTTATAAATGGTTTCAGAGGGAGTACTAGTAACTCGTAAGACATTTCCTTCGTAACTAGTAGCACAACAACAAAAGTAAGTGTCCTTTTCAATTACCAAGTTAATTACGGGTTAGGCGCCGTCCCATGGGTTGCTAATAACGAGTTGTAGCATGGATGGGTTTTTTTGTTGTTGTGATTTTTTTTTGGGACCTACCCTAATTAGCCACTTTGTAGCCAAGTGGGCCGACCGGAGTATCTCCACGGCTTCGGTCTTTTAGAACGGCTATGAGACTAATTTTCGGTTCTGGGGTCAGGTCACAGTTTAATGCTCATCTCCCCTCCTAAAGAGTGCGTTCGGTAGGAATCGAACCTATAGTCTTCCGCCACCAAATCAACGCTAAAATTCAATTTAATTATCTTTTTGGTTTTATCTATTTTATACATTTAAATTTTTTTACACATTATCTTGTTTTATATATAAATTTTTTAATTTTATATAATGCTTTCCGGTAAAAAGTTTTATTTTTAAACGTATTTCAATGGTTGATATTATTTTTAGGGTTAAATATGCTTTTTAGTTCCTATAAAATTTACATTTTTGTTTTTATTCCCTATACATACTTTTTAGTCTTACAAATTACAAAACTACATGCTTTTAGTCCATGAAGAGGGATTAAAAACAGTTTTGTAATTTGTAGCGACTAAAAGGTAGGTATAGGGATTAAAAATAAAATTTGAGATAATTATAGGGTCTAAAAATATATTTAACCCTTATTTTTTATTATGGGATTGGGAATTAGGCCCAACCATTAGATCCTGAAAATAGGTGGTTTAATGGACTCATTGAAATGAGATAGAAGCAAGGGTGAAATGCAAACACTACACCAAAAAAGTACTCAGGTGGAGTTTATTTATTATTCTAATAACACGTTAAATTGTTAGGCGCGCCAACATCATCTGATCGCGCGAAACTCCAGATAACGCTTCGAAAGTGTTATCGGAGTCACACCAAAAACACGCGCGCTATAACATCCCAAATTTTTAAGCCTCAAAAGCCTAAAATAAGATCCTAAGCATGTAATCTCAAGTCATTGAGTGTTATAAACCTTATATAGGTGTTTAAGATCTCAAACTTTGGATTGGAAGAGGTTTTGGAGTGACAAGGAAGAAAAAATAGGGTTTTAGAATTCAGTCCGCTCGTTAAGTGAATAAACAAAATTGCAATGCGACGCTCGCAATGCGACAACATCTTAATCGCAATGTGACCATTATTTACATGTGTCAGTCTGCATGCATCTCGTTTCAAACACACGTCAAGAACTGGTCTTCTCACAAAATGACAAATTTGCAAAGCGAGATGGTCCATTCTCAACCTATAAATAGGCTAAGCCATTTCATGTTTTGGGTACCTCAAAGGCTCACTAGAGCCCTCCACTCTAAATCTTCTCTCTCTAAAATTCCTACAACCATTTTCGATTGTTTTAGGTCCTATAGTGAGGTTTTGGCCTTAAAGATTCATGCCTTGGCGGCCTCACTACCTAGTGGGCTAGTAATTGTAATCACTCACTCTTTTAGGTTCTAGTTCAAAAGTTTAGTTATTAGGAATTCAGTTTTGATAGTGTTCTTGGTCCCTGTGTGTAGTCGAGGTGCTGCACAAGTGGGGATTTCTGTCAGAGTTTGAAGTTAGCTTCTGGTCCTTCTGACTTTGAGGTAATAACTCTAAACTCTCCCTTGTTCCTATTCTTATTCTTTCTATTTAAATAGTTCTATAGTTCGTCCTTAGTCCTTATGTGGTCTATTCGTGCATTTTTAGTCCCTGTAGTAATTTGTATTCATTATTTCCAGCTATAACCCTGTGTCATTGGTATACTTAATGTATAACTGGGGAGTACCTATAGAGTATAGGATTAATAATGTCACGTTAGCAATGGGCGTTGAGATGACCCCGTCCCATTATATGACCATAAATCCTAAATCACATAATAAAACAAGTGCATAAATAATATAAACAAAGTAAATATGCTAGAATGCAAGCAGAACATGGTAACTACACACACACATCATGGGTCACGTCCATGAGATCTCCAAAAAAATAATAAATACATTATCAAAAATATAGTAGCCAAAAGCACTGAGGTTTGACATGATCAAAGCCAAAGTAGAGAGCCATCCTCTAACTACACAAAGAAAAACCAAAAGTCACGCCATAGTCATTGGAACCAAGGGATCAACGAGGTCGAGGTGGAAGTCGGGAGTCAACAACAACAGGGTGTTGGGGATGACGAGGATCATAAACATGCAGCGGCTGAACAATAAGGATCACCGGTGGGGAATGCCTAGACGTCTCCCAGACCTACGTCTAGTATCTTGGCTACCATGACTACTACTATCCACTGAATGAGAGAATGTTGTAGATAAGTGCATGCTACCATGATGCTCTAAATAGTAGTTGTGATAATGGCGCCTCGAGTCCCACCATATACGCCTAAATGCAACCTTTGTGCAATCATAAAATCACCTATGAAGGAGGCTCTCGGTGAATCTAACATATAAAAGTACACACTGACTAATCTTGTATAAATTACGACATGGGGCCATAGTCAATCTCCCATCAGTTTGTGTTTATGTCGTGGTAGTAGACCTCGAAGTCACCCTGTACCTGCTCTAGTGGTTGTCTCTGTATCCTCATACATGTTATAATGCAAATCAAAGAAAAATATCAGGGAGATAATAACACACTATACACACCATAAATATGGGAAAGCGGCAATGAGAACTCAAGTACAAACAGGCAGTCAAGTCAATCACATCCATCTCCCAAGTATAACAAGGTCATCAACATCTAATTACCCCGTCTCTCACTCCCATGCACCTAGTATATGATATGTCTACAGTGGCCACATGTACTACTCGACCCTACTTAGAAATCTAATAGCAACCCCCAACAACCTGTGAAGGGTGGGTAAGTTAGTTGTTCATCCATATATCCGGCTCATAGTACCACTAAGAGTACATCTATGCTCCTCAATTTCATCTCTAGGAACGGGTATTGGGTTGCACTCGATATAGTCACTATGGACAATAAGAACACAGTACTCCGTCAGGATGACTAGGTGCTTCAACGCCACAATACAATAGCAGCAACACTACTGGACACATATGGAACTTGTCGAACCCAGATTATCCTCAAGGACTAGTGTTGTCGTGTACTGTCAATACTCGTACCAGCACTCGGGTTTTTGACCTCGTACGCCAACCTATGCATACGGTAGTGATATAATGCCTCTATGAACCTCACCATGCAAGTCCCAGATCATGGCCTAGTGATTCAACCATTAGCACAACCTCGTGTCCTACACAACTCTACTCAGCACGACATATCATAACCTATCTATGTCGCTCACTAACTAAACCATCAATCGTAATCATCCCCAAAAAATATCTCAACCATAACATCCACCTGCGAGTGTCTAGTTGTTTACTGGGAAATTTGGTTTTGTAAAGTATTTCTACCAAATTTGTCAAACAAATAAATAATTAGTTTTCAAACGATTATGTGATCGACGAGTTACGTGGTAATTTTGTTTTGAAAACAACGATTTTAATTGTTTAACGGTCAAATACTCGACATGTTTTTAGTTTTCAACTTTCTTGGCTGTTAAGCCATTAATCATTGTAATCTTTTGCCAATTTTTTATAAGAATAATTCCAACTAACAAGTGAATTATTGTTGAAATGGCACTAACACTTAAAGTAAGCAAGACTGGCCGTAGAAAGCTAATAACTTGATCAACAGGTAATCAAACGCAAAGTTAACTAGAAAATGTACAATACAGTGATATGAACAGGCACTTATAAATTTAAACATGCAAGATAAAATGAAAGCAGAAATGTAATGAAAAGCGTTTAAATGACTGGAAATCAAAGAAAGCTTTAAAAGAGCATGAATTCAAAGAACATGAATTAAAAAAAAAGCTTGTAAATGACTTTGAAAGTAAAAGTACTGAAAAATGTAAAGAACATGAATTGACAACACGAAATGTAAATGACAGAAAAGTAAAGAGCATGAAATAGACTACTGGAATTTGAAAGAAATACAATAAGAAAATTGACTTTAAAAGAAATAATGCAAAAAATGCACAAATAAATAGAAGTTTGAAATAAAGTTCAAATGCAGTAAAGTTTAAATGAAATGCACAAACTGAAGATAAATTTGCAGATAAGTTAAATGAGGAACAAGACAATAATGTTAAGTAAAATTGAATTTTATTGTAAATGCTTGAAAGAAAAGGGTGGAAAACATACAGTGATCGTTTTCCTTTAATCTGCTTCGCCGTCGAGATGTTAGGAATTTAGATTATGTATCCAACCTTTTTTACACCGTCAGAACAGTTATTTATAGACAAGAAATGTAAAAACTACCTATCATCCAACCAGACACGTGTACGGATACAAGGTCGGTAGTTGATTTTACTAAAACTACTTAATCTCGATAGTAACACTTCCTGTCGAGTTGTACATGTATTGCCTAAAGCCTAAGCCTAACTTGATCTCATCCACACTGACATCTTCGACATTTCACTGACTTCGTCGAACAACCGTCAAGTCACTCGGCCTTTCAAACTTAGTTTATTTTTGACTATTTATTCTAGCTCCTTGCACATTCACTTGTCGAATTGAAGTTCCGTCGAGAAACCCAAATCTGAAATTTGGCACCCAACAGATGCCACCCAAATTTTGAGTTTTCGACACCACATATGAAGAGAACCATAATTTTTAATTCTCCACGCGTGACTGTTACTTTTCACATTGTCCCATCACAGGTCTACATTTCCCACTTCCCTAAAAAATAGGGCCATCATTACTTTGGTAGTAGGCGGTTACATCCCGTTCGCACGTTTGCTTCCCAAGCTTGGTTATAAATAACCCTCAAGACCCAACTTGAAACACTTTTGTTCTTTCTGAACTTCTGGAAAAAAACTTGGCAAGTCTTCAATGGCGTCTACATTGAATCCAGCTAAAGGTACCAAAGCGTTACTAAGGAAAACATGGTGTAATCCTGACGTCGACGCGTCCATTCCATGGAAAAAATCCAAGGTAATGATACCTTATTTGAATGATCCTTCTTACCTTTTGGACCCCCTACTGCTTACTTAGGACTAGTGATGACCTTATCTGGTTTTCCTAAGGATTTTAGGGATTCTTTCTGAAATAAAGAAAGTCATTCTGATATTTTAGATTTTGCCCCTAATTTGCATATCCATTACTTTTCTAAGAGCTCTAGGCTCTTCAAAACTCCTCCGCTTAGTATCAATGGATACTCGGTTTAGCTTACTAGGGTTGAAGCTAAGAAAGCTGAGATTTGGAAAAAAATTAGGCATTTATCACCTCATTAAACTATCCCAGCATACGTTTAGGTTAGACCTTTCTATGTTAAGAGCTGCCATTTTCTTTTGGAGCAAAACCACCAACAATTTTCATTTCCCCTGTGGCATAATGGGTCCAACCGTCTTCGACGTTGCTGCTCTCACTGGCCTCCCACCGGATGGCCTATGATTCACCCTTTAAACACACCAGAAAACATCATTGATGTTTTTAGCGAGGAACCTCTGCCATTTTCGAAATACATTTCTAGCCAAATGAAAAGCACTGAAGAGGTTTTTCGACGAACAACATGTAGCTTTCTGCTTTTGTTCTTTGTAACAAAAACGTCCAAATGTCGAAACAGTTACTCGGCTTGGCAAACCTTCTTCATGAAGGTAAAAAGTGGGCCCTTGGCTCTTTTCTTTTGTCAAACCTCTATTCAAGTATGTCCAATATGGTTATTATAATTATGGTTGAATGTCACACTTCCAGGTCATACTGTTGACAAAGCTCCAGCAAAACTTGAAGTTGATACCTATGGCATCCTGGCCATGTATCGTGCCCCCAAGCCATTCGAGAATGAGTTTGATAGTTTCAAGTACTATCTCAACCTCTTCCATTCTCTTTCCCCCAACACCCAAGGCATTCGCTTTCAACCCTTTGTTTGCAAAAAATATGGACCTAAATGGTTCACATCCCCCTTCAACCCAAATGACAAGAGATGCAAAATCATTTGGACTCATTTCCTTGCTCGTTAAGTGTTTCCTGCTAGATTACCTGGCTCGATGGATAATTTTGCCTTTGCTTGTCTACCCAATGCTTCTGCCAACAATATTAGCTTTATGCATCCATTCCTGGGCCGTTCCCTCATAAGAAAAAAGACATTCTCTTGGATTCCATTGACCTTAAGCAAGAGACCATCGACAGTATAAAGAAAAAGAATGACCTTCGCATGACAGCTGTCAATCTTGTCCCTTTTACCACCACCCTAGGTGTATCTCAAGATTTTGTGGCTTGGTGGGATGAATATTACAAAAAATTCCACCCATCTTTTGAAGATTGTGTGAAAAGATTTATTGATCCCACTCTGCAGGAACAAGACCCCTCAACCAAGACCAAAGGTGAGCACTTGAAGGATATACGTAGCTTTGAAAAAATTTATAAGGTGAAATAGGATCCTAGATATCCATTTTATATTGTTCGACAAGTAAATGAAATGACTGCCAAATCAAAAGAAAAGCACAAGAACAATTAGGCCATTATGGCTCTAAAACATCAGCAAACAACAGGGCAATCACTCGTGAAACCCCCTTGTCCTGAACCAGTGCCTTTACTTTGTGCAAATTTTGGTTTGGCTAATACATTTCCAAGTAAACCGACAAGAGCTGGTAACTTCCTTGCGTTAGAACGATTTCAATATCATTCTAATATCGACAAGTATGAAAACAAAGAAGTTACTTTCATTGGTCGGTTTGCTTTGCCTTTTGAACAATATGATGAGGCTGTCGAGGTCATTTCCCAGTTTCCCTAAGGTAATTAGCTCAATTTGTTTTATTCTCTAGAAGCCTACCTGCTTTATGCTTATTTCTTCGTTTTGTTTTTTTTAGCGTTGCCTCTCAAAGCGTCTCTAAAATACAAGCAAGCAAGTGGTAAAGCTCAAGAGGCTGACGAGGAAGAAGAGGATGATGAAGATGATGAATCCACTCTTTAATCAAAAGCAACCAAAAAGAAAGCTGCCAGGTCTTCTGTCAAGAAAAATAGATACTGGCAAGAAACCAGTGGCGTCGAAGAAACAACCTGCAAGGTCGAAGCGTTCACATAGCTCTTCTCAGTAAGAGTCAACCAAGAAAAAAGTGAAATTAGTTGCCCCTGAAGCTCAATCAAAAAGGCGCAAAATGATTCTAGCTGATTCTCCTTCACGTTCCACACCTCAAATGGTATTTCCTATCTTTGATTTATATAATGCATTTTTTTCACATGACCCATCAAACATTAATTCTTAAAACTCTCATTTCTTAGGAATCTCTTGTAGAGAAGTCCATTTCTGAAAGTTCTGACAGCACTCCAACAGCAGAGTTTGTAATGGTATGCCAAACTTCACCATTGTTTGATTGATGGTCAACTTCGCATTACACAATTTTGTTATCCACATATTTCCATATTGCAGAAAACAAGGGATGTATCCTCAAAGAAAAGCATTTCTGAAGAATGCACTTCAAAGGACCCCTTTCTATTGAAGAGGTTGATTCTTCGAGCACTTATAAGGTATGTTCTTATTTCATAAAGCATTTGTACTTTGTGATTTGTGAACATTGCCTCATCATATTAACCCAACAGGGCTCACCTTAGCAACCATATGTGGATACTTCTCGACCCTTGCAAATGATATTCCCGAACATTGTTCATCCAACCACTGAGGTATGACACTCCTTTGTCACTTTGTTGGTGTTAGAACAATAGGTTATAACGTGTTACTTTGATTGTCTTTTCCATAGGAGGTCACAAAAACTCAACCTGAACAATAGGATGAAGAACCTTCTGCCATGGACGTCGATGTGGTTGCGCCAGCCCTCTCGACAGAAAATCCAATTCAGACTTCCCCTCATCAAGCTGATATCATACCTTCTGAGGAAATAACTTCTGCCCCCCCAAGTCACTGAGAAGGTACCTCCCATAGTGATTAGGGTAGAGAGTGTCGACATGGACCTCTTTTTTGATGCACTGTCTTTTCCATCTACTAAGCCTTCTTCATCGACCAACCCTGTGCCACAAGCACAAATATTGAAAAGGGCAATGTCGGAGTAGATGAGTGAATTAACTTGCTTTCAGGATCTAGTAGCAAAACTTCTCCTTTATCAGCTCGTTCTTCCACACTTCCTGGAGACAATTTTGCTGAGAAACTTGATGGACTGATTGAAGAACTGAGAGGTTTCTTCAAATACTCCTTTGATGAGCTCTACCTTAACTAGAAAATCAGAAACAATTTGATTCGCACTATCAAAGAAATTCACAATTTTTGCAAACGGCTGCCTCTGATTCGTCGAGGCCACTTCAATGCAATATATGAATTTATTGAAGATTTGACTCCCAAACTGCATGAACTCGACAACAGCATTATGCCATACCAACAAGCTCTCAAGGCAAAACATGAGCTTCGAGAAAAACTAACGGCTCTTCGCCAAGACAAAGCTACATTGTTCGAAAAAGGTTCTCCCTATCAAGCCAAAATACCTGAACTGGAACAGACCGTTGCTCGATTGGAAACAGAGTTAGCCACTGCCAAGGCTCAATTGCAAGAAGCAACCAAAGCATCTTGTTCAGAAGAGATTAAGGCACTCGACCAACAAATGTCCAACAGCACTGTCGAAGCACAAGCCATCTAGTCGATGGTTGCAGACCTTGAAGTCAATTATGAGAATGCTGAAGCTGCTAAACTTGAATTTGCTGCAACTTTGGAGGATATCAAAAAGACTCCTCTGTATTTTTTTTTGTTTCTTTGGTTAGTGTATGTCGAGAACATTTGTTCCACCATAACTTGTACTTTTCAGCCAAACTGAACTTGATTTCACACTTTATCCATCAATCATTTCACCGTCCAGCTTGCACATATTCTTTTAACATTTTAATTTCAGTTTCTGGCCATAAATCACAATTAAAGCCATTGACCAGTCAATCTGACTGTGAAACTTAAAAATTAACGTAAATTTGCGCTATAAATAAGGGCTTGCAATCTTGGTTTCCATTCCCACAACAGAACATTTGCTTTCCCTTATGCGCTACCATTCTTAGAACTCTGCTCACTTCTGTTTCCAAAATTCTTGAGAAACTTCTACAAATTCCAAACCCAAATCAAACTACCCCTTGCCTTAAGCCACCTCAACTTAGGGAAACCAGTTAAAATGGAAGTCACCTTCACCTCAGTCTACTCTTTCTTGCTTGGTTCTGCTCGCTTCATTTGGGAACCAGGAGACCCCACTTTTTGGAGTTTCTTTGAAGGTCTTTGTTTTAACGGTGAAACAACCACTGGGTTTTGGTAATTTGCCAAATATCTAGCAATGAGTTTTGGTAAGCTGCCTAATGTGGCTTATGAAACCCATTGAACTATGTGAGTAAGGGAATGGCCTGGGCCATTCTTTATTTCTGTAGTTTTTCACTCCTTCACAACTTATTCCAACGTGAAGGTTTGCCAAACTACAAAAGACAAGAGAGAGTATGGCACGTCTAGGCCCATTGTCAAGCGCATTGTGGCACCTGACGACTGCTTCTCTCCTGACTCCAGCTTTTCCTTTGTTTTTATAAAGCTTGACACCCCTCATCGACGCTTCTAAATCTCAACATCATATCCCCGTTGATTTGGGCGTCTTACCTTTGAAGCGACCCTTGCTGACTTAATTGTCTTGTCACGGAGACTGCTTCTGTTTCCCATGTTTCCCTCAACTTCCTAAACTCTTCCTCGGCATGGGTTGAACCTGAACATGGCGAAACTTCTACTACTGGACTCATTTTGTAATAGCCTAAGTTTTAAAGGACTTTACTTTATTTGTATTCCCAGGTTACAGGCCTATTCGACAATGTATTGTATATTGCCAAATGGCCTATTAAGAAAGCAATCCTGTTTATATTTCAAGGTTGTATTTTTAACTCGCACATTATTAGTCTATATGACTTTAAATATTTGCTATTAATAGACTTAATTCTAAAACCAGAATTAACTTCGACAAGTGCATAGGCATTTCCTGAGAATACTTGAACAACCTTAAATGGTCCTTCCCACTTTGGGGACCACTTTCTAAATTCTTGACAATTCTTATCCATTGGCAAAATGACTTTCCACACTAAGTCACCAACTTTAAAACGTTTATACTTAACTCGACTATCATATAATTTAGCTATTCTCTCTTTTTGTCGAATCAAGTGTTCTAAGGCAATAACCCTCTCATCATAGACTTCATTTAATTCATCAAATATTAAGTCTCAATATTGGTCTACTGGTAACTCATCTCGTTTTTAAATTCTCATTGAGGCAAGGTTTATTTTAACAGGCAAAACAGCATCAAGTCCATAAACCAATTTGTAAGGAGTGGTACCTATCGTTTCTTTGGGAGAATTTATGCATGCCCAAAGAACTTGTTCCAAAGTTGAATGCCAACTCTTTGGATATCTGCCAATGTGTTTCTTAATCAAACCAATGATAATTTTATTCATGGCTTTGACCTGGCCATTTGCTTGTGCATAAAATGGCGTCGAGGTTACCATCTTAATCTTCCTTGATTCAACATACTCAACAACCTTCTTCCCAACAAACACTGATCCTTGGTCTGTTGTTATTGTTTGTGGTATACCAAATCAATAAACAATGTGATTTTTAATAAAATCTACAATGTCTTGCTGTGTTACTTCTTTCAGGGCTACTGCCTAAAATAGTAAACCCCAACTAAAATGTATTTGTGACCTTTAGAAAAAGTAGGATAAATTTGGCCTATGAGATTCAACGCCCAACCTCTGAAGGGCCATGGCTTAATGATGGAATGTAACTCACTAGCAGGCACACTTTGTATATGGCCATGTTTTTGACATTCTTCACAGGATTTTGTAAACATAATGCAATCCTTAACCAATGTAGGCCACTATACTCTCTGTCTTCTTAATACCCATTTCATTTTTTCATCTGCTTGGTGGGCACCATATATTCCTTCATGAGCCTCTACTAAAGCCAGATAAGCATCTTCTTCACTCAGGCAAGTTTCCAAATTTCCATCGACAGATTTTCTATACAAAGCTCCTGCAAGTACAACAAACTTATTTGCTTTGTACTTAATCTTCCTGTCGATGTCAGCACTTGAATTTTCCAAATACTCTATAATTGGCTTACGCCAATCAATTATGTTCGACACATTGGAGACAAGAATATCCCTTTCATCTAAAGGATACAGTAACTCACGAATTTCAATGAGTTCTATCATCACCTTTGAAGATAATTTGTATCCTGAAGCCAATTGGGCTAATTCATTAGCCTCTTGATTTAGCTCTCCGGGAATATGCTTTATTTCGACACTGTCGAACTGCTTCATCAACTTACTAGCCACCTAACAGTATTTGACAAGATTATGGCTAACACATTTATATGTTTGAGTTAGCTGCCTAATCACCAATTGGGAATCCCCAAAAATTTTGATAGTGTGTGCCTGCATTTTTATCAAAATTTCTAAACCCACAGCCAAGACTTCATACTCAACCTCATTGTTAGAACAAACATATTTCAATTCACACATTAATTTAGTTGGTAGCCCTAAGGGTGATATTTTCAGAATACCAACACCAACACCATTCTTATGTCTTGGGCCATCAAAATGCAAATGTCAGGGCTTCAAATCAACTAGCCATGTCAGTTCCTTTATTTATAAACATGGATAGTCCATTAAAAAGTTAGCAATTGCTTGACCTTTAACAGTCTTCATAGGTACATATTACAAAGAAAATTTAGACAATGCAAGTGTCCATTTTCCAATTCGACCATTCAGAATTAGCTGGGACAACATGTACTTAATTACATTTGTCTTTGACATCACTAAGACATTAGAAGGCATCAAGTAATACTTAAGTTTTGTACAAGAAAAATATAATGCTAGACACAACTTTTCTATAGCACTATATCTTGTTTCTGCATCATTAAGTACTCGACTAAGGTAGTAAACAGCTTTCTCAACATTGTTCTCATCATCTTGAGCCAGTAAACAACCTATGGTTTCTTCTGATGCAGAAATGTACAACTTCACTGGTCGATGTGGCTCTACAGGCATCATGACTGGTGGGCTTGTCAAATATTGCTTGATTTGGTCGAAAGCCTCCTGGTACTGTTGAGTCTATATAAAAGCTTCCTCTGCCTTGAGTTTTACCAAAGGAGCAAAGACTCTTGTTCTTCTTGAGAGATTTGATATAAACCTCCTGAGAAAATTTAACTTTCCTAAGAAGGACTGAAGTTCTTTTTTGGTAGTTGGTGATTTAGATTCCAACACAGCCTTAGCCTTGTTCTTGTCCACTTCAATGCCCTTTTTATGCACTAAAACACCCAAGAACTTGGCAGCAGAAACCCCAAAACCACACTTCTCAGGATTTATTTTCAAACTATGCTTTCTCATTTCTTGAAAAGCTCTTCTCAGATGACTCAAATGCTCCTCTTGACTTTTTGACTTGACAATAACATCGTCGATGTAGACTTCCATAAACTTACCTATCATTTCATGAAAAATAGTATTCATTGCCCTTTGATAAGTTGCACCAGCATTCTTCAACCCAAAGGGCATCACTATCCACTCATAAGCAATGTTTTAAAATCCGAACCGAACCAGACGGTTTAACCGGTTGAACCTTGAACCGACATTGTTTACGGTCCGGTTATTTTGGCGGTTCAACCGCGGTTTCGTCCCGGTTTGAGCGGTTAAAAGCGGTTGAACCATGACCCGGAAGTCTCACCGGTTCGATGTCCGGTTCGGTTTTTAAAACATTGCTCATAAGTTCCAATTGAACCCGGACACCTAAAAGCAGTTTTAGGCACATCTTCCTCAGTTATGAAGATCTGGTTATAACCAACATATCTATCAATGAAACTTAGAAGCTCATGACCAGATGCTACATCCACTAGCATATCTGCTATGGGCATAGGGTATTCATCCTTAGAAGTAGCAACATTAAGATTCCTAAAATCGACGTATACCCTCATCTTGCCATTCTTCTTTATGACAGGCACCACATTTGACAACTATTCAACATATTTAGTTGTGCGAATGAATTTAGCTTTCAACAAGCGCTCAACTTCCTCCTTGATTTTTAACACTACTTCAGGAGCAAATCTTCTATTAGCTTATTTGACAGGCTTACAATCAGGTTTCAAAGGCAACCTATGTTCCACACGATCTCTACTCAAACCTGGCATCTCATGGTAATCCTAAGCAAAGCAATCCTTGTACTCAGAAACTAGCTCCACGATCTGCCTCTTGAACTGATCTGTCAATAAAGCACTAACATTTATTGGCCTTTTCCTATCAGCATTGCCCAAATCTATATCCTCCAAAAGATCTTCCAACTCAAAACTACTTTTATCCTCAAGCCTCTTTTCAAATCCTAAAGAGTCATCGTCGAATATACAATCAGCCAGTACATCTCCTTCTGTATTTGGCTGTTAGTCGGCCTCCCAGGCCGAGGCCGACAGTTGTGTTTGGTGAGGTTGACTGGCCGACGAAGGCAACTTGACACCAAATTGCTCCATCAAGCAAGCATTCAGAGCCTCTTTGTCAGTCACACCACTTTGCACAGAAATGGGTTTCATCTTTGGATCATACACCTTGAAATCCACATGCATTTGTTGCAAGTAGCATGGGCTATCATTAGCTTCAATGATTTCAATCTCATCATGAGCATTCCAAAGGATCATCTTCCGGTGTACTGTCGAAGGAACTGCTCCAACAGAATGGATCCAATCCCTACCCAACAGGACATTGTAGCTAGACCTTGAAGGAATCACCACAAATAGAGTGGATCTTTCCACTGATCCTACTTGCACATCAAGCATCACTACCCCATCTGTTAGTGCAGATCTTCCTCCAAAATCAGTGATTGCTATATTGGTTGGTAGTAAATCAGTTTCATTTTTTCCCAGCTTTTTGAGCATAGCTCTTAGAATCAAGTTCACAGATGCTCCTCCATCCACCAATACCCTGTTAGCAGGCTTGCCTGCAATCATTGCCTTAATGTGCAATGGTCGAAGATGGTTTCTTTCCTCATTAGTTGGCTTGTCAAACCTAGCAAAGTTATCAAAAATGGTCACCATGTCTTGCTCGAAAAATTTCCAACCAATGGGAAAATTCTCAAATTCCTCTTCATTAGGAACTTTTATAACTAACTCATAATGAGCTTCATACTCTGCTGGCAACACTGAAATCAAGTTTACATTGAGCTTGGTAAACTCTTCTTCAGTAGCTGCCTTTTCATTTTCCAGATGACTTCCCAACCTCATGTTTTCCTTGTCAAAAAGGCAATCCTCAGACTCCAATCTAGCAGAGTTGTTCCCATTGTCATTACTAGTTCATCCAAGTCTTTGTCCAAACTAGTGTCGGGGTCAAACTCTTCGTTATCATTAAAACCAATTGGATCATCTGGATCATTCAATGCTTCAATGACCTCTTCCATGGACAAATCTATTTTGATAACATTTTGTTCCACAAGCTCCATTGGTTCATCTAGCAAATCAGAATCATTAACTATGATTCTCAATTCCCCCATTGACACATCACTGTCAGTGTCCTTAACTGGAGCTGCTCGAACACCAAATTTGTCTCGTTCTAAGGCCAATTTCTCGGCTTCAATCAAACCCATTGGCCAAGGCTTTCTTTCCTCTCTAGCAGAAGGAACCTTGGCAGCCTTGCTATTATGTTTGAAACCTTCCTGAGGTGCTTGTCCTCGTGCTTTAAAAGTCTGACCCTTCTCATAATTGCTGCCTTTGACATCCACTACCACTTTCAACTTCGGACCAGGCTCCTTAAGCAATGACACCTTTTGTGTCCCAACCATGAAACAGCTCTCATGTTGAGACTTTCCTAACTCAGCAGCTTTCATTTTCTGTTTCTGTGCTTTCCTTATCCTCTGTCGACAACACTTCTAGCTCTTCGACAATGGAGTTTTCTTCACTTGGTCACCACCAGGATAAGGTATTCTCCCATATTGGTAATCTCCATCCCAAAATGGCACTTGTCGAGGATTACTCCTTCTAGCCCTCACCCTATTCCTCAATTCTGAGCTGCGGGCTTTAGCAGAATTCTCAACCCATTTGTTCACCATCACATTAGCATCAGGTTTCCTAGTCCTATCTGTAACTCGACCAGGAAATGCTCCATGGTTGCTTCCTATTGATTCCCTTGAAGACTCAATCAACCAACCACCAACTGCTCTATTAGGCTTATTAGCAACATGTCTTTGCACTTGGTTCACTGGAATAGGCTTAACATTCCTATTCACGTAACCAGTCTGTATATGCTGGTGAACTCTTGCCTTTTCATTTTTTTTCTTTTTCTGAGCAGCTTTCTCGTCGAAATACTTGTCACAATGTGGGCATAGTTTCAACTGCCCTCAATTGTTTCTTTCTCCTCAGAAAATCTTCGACAGTTTCATGAGGGCTGGGGTAAATGTCAAAAGGGTCTTCCACATTCACCACATACTTCTGTTTGGTGCTAATATTCACCATGCTGCAGCTCCTTGCATTTTGGTCGTCGACATTTGATATGCCCTGGCCAAATGGATCAGTATCCACTTTCATGCTAGGCTTTTGCTTATCAGCAAACCTGAGCCTACCTTCTTTGAGAGCTTTTTGAATCAAATCCCTGAAACGAAAACACATTAGTAGGATGGCCTAGAGCCCCATGGTATTTATAATAATTTTGACCATTGGAGTCCTCAGGCCCCTTCACTTTATGATCATCTGACAACTTAAGCTGCTTATCTTTTAACAAAATATCAAATATTTTATCAGCTTTAGTTATATCAAATGTATATGTTTTCTTATTCATATAGCTCATCTTTCCCTTTCCCAAGGAAGGTACTAATGCTTGACAAGCGTAAGGTGGTCCATCTTTTAATTCAGCAAGGTTTATTTTTTGTTCAACTATAGCCTCATCTTCACTATCTGTTTGATCTTGTTCGACACAATTGATCTTCTCACGTCTAATAAATTTTTTGTTATTTTTCTGAATCTTCTTAGACCTGAGTTGTTCAACTTATCGAACCTTCTCCCCTAACTGGGTGATAAGTCTTCATCACATGTAGATTTATAGTGCTTAATTGGATATTTGTGTTGTGATTGAAGAGAATTCAAAGTGATTATTTGCTTAAATTGGGTGATTTAGTGTATTCACTTGGATTTGTTCTAACATTTGTACATTAGTATTTTCTATGATTTTTTTATCTCTAAGTGCACAGGAATGGGAGCATAGCCATAGGATTGGCTTGAAAGCGTGCCTAGAAGCACTTTTTCCTGACAAACAAGATTTCAAAAGCTATAACTTGAGCCACACTAATCCGAATGAGATGATCTTGGTCTTGTTGGAAAGATAGAAAAATTATCTACAACTTTGATGAAGAAATAAAGACCTAAATCGATCTTTAAATTGGGGTAATTTGTGATATACGTTGATAAAGTGATGCTGCCCCAGCCTGATACCTGTTCTATATTTTAATCATATCTGGAGGTTTAGGTGTCCAAATGAGATGAAACTGGTGCCATTGGAAAGCTAAGACCCATAGCTTCAAATTTTATGAAGACACCTAAAGCTAATTCAGACTTTACAGAGGTGAAAAATGCAACACAACATGGAAGAATGGGTGCAGGAATGATCACGTGCACCCGGAGGGCCCTTGGAGCGCGAAATCTGGTCCCTTGCTGTTTGTCTGCGCGCAGAATACGCGTGGAGTGCACCCAGAGCATACCGATCGCGCTGTAACTTTAAAATCTCGTGTTTTCATTGATTTTGATCATTCTTTACCATTCCAAAGACCTAAAAATGATGGAGGCATGTCAAGGGGTGCTAGGGTTTCATTCTCCACCATCTCCAAAGAGGATTCAAGCTTGGGAACAAGGAATTGAGTCATCAATGGAGTGGTTCTCTGTCGTTACTTCTATTTTCTGGTTTGCTACTTTGTTCTCTATGAGTAGCTAAACTCCTTTAGGCTAGGGTTAGATGAATTTTGTGGAAACTCTTATATAGTTTGATTTACTTATATCAAAGCAAGTTTATTTCATTTATATTTGAGCCTTTATCTCTATTCTTAATGCTTTTGGTAATTGATCGCTATCAAATTGATTTTAGGTTCGTCTCACAATTGGGAAATTAGGATTTTGAACTTGATAATGGGATTGTTGGCTATATTCATAATGATTATAGGAATATGACTTTGTGAATATGTGTTCTTATGAATCATTATTCTTATTGCTTAACCTAGCTTTAAATCACCTAAGGGAATAGGGGTTTTAGTTAGAGTAAACGGTTTATGAGGCAAGGAATTGTCCTTAAACTAATTTTGTTGATTCGAACTTCAATTTTACATGGAATAACTTGTGTTGATTGTAGATTAAATGCATAAGAGTGGAAACAGAAGGATTCAACCCCTAGTCACTTTTATTTATTCGAATTCTATTACTTTTATTTATTTTCAGTTATTATAAATATCATCAAATTCCAATACAAAGGATTGGTTCCTGTTCAAAATTGTTACAAAGTTTGTTAAGTTAAATAATTAATCACAATCCATGTGGATTCGATCTTTTTATTACTTGACGACGAAATCGTACACTTGCGATTTAGTCTAACAAGTTTCTGGCGCCGTTGTCGGGGATTGTTGAATTGATTTTTAATAAGGCAAACTAGTATTATTTTGAACATTTATTTTCTGTTTATATAAAAAAAAAACCAAAATTTAAAAAAAAAATTCTCTTCTTATAAAGTTGTTGTGTTGCTCACAATTCTCTTAGCTTCAGTAGCATGTATCCTCTTAGATGTGATTTTTGTGGAGGAAAACATAGAAATGGCACTTGTGAGGATTTCTTGGTCATATCACCAGAAGATGAGGATCTTTTAGTCATGGTGGATGATATCCGCTTCTGTAGCATGCAGCCTCTGAGATGTGATTTTTGTGGAGGAAAGCATAGAAATGGCTATTGTGAGGATTTCTTAGTCATGGTGGAAGAAGAAGAGGATTATTGCATGGAAAGTATCTTAAGAGAAAAAGAGTCACATTCTCAAACTCAATTCAAAGAATCCCATGACAGAGACACTTACCTCAAAAATGTTCTGATTGAATTCATGAGAGCCAACCAAGATTGAGGTTCAATGTGAGAGGTTATCAGAGAAATTATCCCAATTTGAGCAGAAGCAAGTGGAGATAGAGATTGAACATAATTTCATTGTGGCATTGGAAGAAGAATTGAAAAACAAAAATAGTGACATAGAAGAGGACCCAAGGGTGAGGCCTAAAGAGATTCATGTGACAGCTCAACTCTTAGTCATTGAAGACAATCTCTGCAAGATGAATTTGATGTGCTTCAAGATAAAGAGTTGGGGAAACAATATCCCAAATGTATAATTGCTGAGGCATGGGAACATTTACTTCCCTATGCCAAATACATGGGAATTCTCTCCAAAAGAAGGAAGCGAAAGGATGAAATTTTCTTCCTGTCATATTATCCACCCTAATTTGGGTGTTGAAGAGTCATGCTAATGACATTAAAGAAGCACTTCATCGGAGGCAACCCATTGGCGGTGGCGTCGGATGGCTCACCGCAAAGGTTCTATCTTTCCTTCGTTTCTTTTGCTATTTATTTTTATGTTGGATTTGTTTTCTTTTGCGTGTGAAGTTGATACCATGCACCCTATAGTTGACTGAGCTCTTTGTTACTTTATGGCATTCCATGTCATCTTGTGTGAACTGTTACTCTTATTGTGTGCATGATGTATATGATCAAGGAGTAGAAATTTTTGTTAACATGAACCTTTTTAAGTAGCTTCTTGTAACCGTAACTTTTGAGAGCTTCAGTGGTCATGAATCTTTTCTCATTACAAAAGCAAAATTTATGAATGTTTGAGCCTAAACAGAATTTTATTTATTCTTGAGTGCTCCACTATTTGTATGAATTCTTCAAAACTTGACTCAGTTCTTGATTGCTTTTGCATTGCATGTGAACACACACACAGATGATTGAGATCTTTATTTTTGTTTGAACAACTAGAGCCTTTGATTGCCTACCCTTGTGAATTTATCATTTGCTAAACCTTTTGAGCCTTAAGCCCTTTTTGTTGAATATTAAGCTCAATACAAGCCAATAACCGAAAAAACCAATTGTCCCTTTAAATTGGAGTTGAGAGATTGTTTTCTAAAAGTTGGTTATTTGGCTGTAAATTAAGTTTGGGGTTGCTTAAGGGCAAGCAATAATCTTAAGTTTGGGGTGGCTACACAAAGCATGTGCATGTAGTCATTTTCAAAAGGAAAAAAATGAACAAGCTAGAGGAGAATAACAATAAAAAGATCCAAATTGTTATGAAAAAAAAGAAAAGAAAAATCAAAGTGAGAAAGCAAGGAAAAAGTTCTCATGTGGCTTGTTAGTATACAAAGTTGAAAGTAATTGGGGGAAGTTGTGAATTGATACAAGGTATGGATAAGTACTAATAGAGATATCTCTTAACTCCAATTAAGTTAGCCTAGATCCAAAAAAATATCCTCCCTTACCTAAGCCTCATTTCACCCTTTGAAAAGATCTCATAATGTGTGTGGCATTTGTGTTTATTTGCTTTCCTAGAATTTTGTCAAGCTTATAGTAGATGATTGCATTTGGTGTGAATTGAGTGTAAACAGTACCCTTTAAACACTTGAGTGGAGTGAAGCACATTATCCAGAAAGGTGTAATGGGAATTGATTTGTTGCTCTAAGTAATAAATTCATTTTGGTTACTTGAGTTGTGATAATTGGAAATCATAAATTCAAAAAAGTAGGTGAATTGATTGTGCATGGATTGTCAAAAAAATTTATGAAAAGTTCACCTAGATGAATTGAAATTATTTGAAATCCAACCCGTGTTTTGATTTAGTTTGCTTGAGGACAAGCAAAGAGCTAAGTTTGGAGTTGTGATAAGTCTTCATCACATGTAGATTTATAGCGCTTAATTGGATATTTGTGTTGTGATTGAAAAGAATTCAAAGTGATTATTTGCTTAAATTGGGTGATTTAGTGTATTCACTTAGATTTGTTCTAACATTTGTGCATTAGTATTTTCTATGATTTTTTATCTCTAAGTGCACAGGAATGGGAGCATAGTCAAAGGATTGGCCTGGAAGCGCGCTTGGAAGCACTTTTTCCTAACAAAGAAGATTCCAAAAGCTATATCTTGAGCCACACTAATTCGAATGAGATGACCTTGGTCTTGTTGGAAAGATAGAATAATTATCTACAACTTTGATGCAGAAATCAAGACCTAAATCAATCTCTAAGTTGGGGTAATTTGTGCTAAACGTTGATAAGGTGATGCTGCCTCAGCCTGATACCTGTTCGACATTTTAATCATATCTGGAGGTTTAGGTGTCCAAATGAGATGAAATTGGTGCCATTGGAAAGCTAAGACCCATAGCTTCAACTTTTATGAAGACGGCTTGAGCTAATTCAGAATTTACATAGGTGAAAAATGCAACACAACATGGAAGAACGGGTGCAGGAATGATCGCGTGCGCCCGGAGCACCCTTGGAGCGCAAAATTTGGTCCCTTGCTGTTTGTCTGCATGCAGTGTGCGCGCAGAGCGCACCTGGGGCGCACCGGTCGCGCTGTAACTTAAAAACTTGCGTTTTCACTGATTTTGATCATTCTTTACCATTCCAAAGACCTAAAAACGCTGGAGGCTTGTCAAGGGGTGCTATGGTTTCATTCTCCACCATCTCCAAAGAGGATTCAAGCTTGGGAACAAGGAATTGAGTCATCAATGGAGTGGTTCTCTATCGTTATTTCTATTTTCTGGTTTGCTACTTTGTTCTCTATGAGTAGCTAAACTCCTTTAGGCTAGGGTTAGATGAATTTTGTGGAAACTCTTATGTAGTTTGATTTACTTATATCAAAACAAGTTTATTTCATTTATATTTAAGCCTTTATCTCTATTCTTAATACCTTTGGTAATTGATCGCTATCAAATTGATTTTGGGTTCGTCTCATAATTGGGAAATTAGGATTTTGAACTTGATAATGGGATTGTTGGCCATATTCATAATGATTATAGGAATATGAATTTGTGAATATGTGTTCTTATGAATCATTATTCTTATTGCTTAACCTAGCTTTAAATTACCTAAGGGATTAGGGGTTTTAGTTAGAGTAAAGGGTTTATGAGGCAAGGAATTATCCTTAAACTAATTTCGTTGATTCGAACTTCAATTTTACATGGAATAACTTGTGTTGATTGTAGATTAAATGCATAAGAGTGGAAACAGAAGGATTCAAACCCTAGTCACTTTTATTTATTTGAATTCTATTACTTTTATTTATTTTCAGTTGTTACAAATATCATCAAATTCAAATACAAAGGATTGGTTCCTGTTCAAAATTGTTACAAAGTTTGTTAAGTTAAATAATTAATCACAATCCCTATGGATTCGATCTTTTTATTATTTGACGATGAAATTATACACTTACGATTTAGCCTAACACTGGGCAAGATCAACAATGTGCTGGTTTACCAATTTCTTTCTAATGTGGTAATCCAACCCATTAGCGGCCAGTTTAACAATCTCTACTTCAGGAACAGGTGTAAAACACCTACTTTTCTTCTGTTTGAACCTGGAGATGTAATCATCTATAGACTCATTGTACATACGTTTGACATTGAATAAATCAGTCAAGTTAAACCTCAAATCGCCCCTGAAGAATTGATCATGAAACAATCCTTCTAGTTGTTCCCAAGAATAGACTGAATTAGCCCTTAACGTTGAGAACCAAGAAAATGCGTTCTTTGTCAACGAACTTGGAAAGAACCTCATTTTCAGACCTTCCATAGTGGCCAATTCACTCATTTCTATTGTGTATCTGACGACATGCTCGATAGTAGATTCTCCACTATCTCCAAAAAACTTGGACAATTTGGGGATCTTCATTCCTCTTAGCATTTCAGCTTGTTGTACCCATTCAGGAAACGCAGATATGAAATATGGTCTAGTAGGCCAATGTTAAAGCCAAGTCTGTTCAGCATTTGCTCGACAGCTTGATTCACATTTTGTTCTATCTGGTTTCCCATGATATTGTGCCTGAGGTTGGCTAAACCTTGATGCACTGGGGGCCCTTGATCTTGATTCCTTTGCAATATTTGCACTCGGCCATAAGCCAAATTATTCATGTTCTGACCAAGGTTCTGGTTTGGTTGATTTACTTCATTCTGCACCATTATGGGGTTACCCGCATCTTGCTGAATACCCCCATGCCTTGACCTTAAGGTATAACCCCTGGGGCCTGTTGAACATTCTCATTCACTGGTGCTGCCAAACTTAATGCTTGATTTAGCCTTTCCATTTGTAAAGCCAATGCATTACATGCATGTTTAGTAGTTTGCATAAGAGGTGTAATCACTGCACCCATCTGCTGAGTGAACATGTTCACCATCTCATGATTACTATCATCAACTTGTTGTCGAATACTCGCCAACGAGTTCTATGACAAACCTCCATTATTCTGGAGTATTTGCCTCAACATGTCCCTTGGTCCTGACCCTTGTCGATTGGTTGTAGTGGTATTCATACCTAGCATCCCTTGAGTGTTGGAAGAATTTCCAAACGGTATAAAATGTTGGTTAGCATATTGGTTAAATATAGTAACCAATAGCAGGAATGTTGAGTTATGTAAATAACCATAAGGCATCCCAAACAAAGGTTGTGTTACATGCGCTGTTGGCCTAACACTTGAATTACTCGCGTTTCCAGGCGATGCTTGAACTTTTGAAGCATTCTGAACCCCTGGGGGCTCATATACTATAGCGCCTGGAATCGTTTCTCCTTGCGCATTAGCCATTATCACCCCAATACCTGCACCAATGGTAGCATTATTCATCCTTGGGATATTAACTACCTCAGCATACATACTGGTGGTCAAAGCATTCGTATTGCTTATCAACGCATTCGCATTAGTAACAGTTGGAATCGTAGCACTGTTATTTGCACTGCCACTCTTATTTTGTTGTCTTGACACGTTAGAAGCAATAATTTTTTCACTTCTTAGACGCATAAAACCATCGTTTAAAACGAGTTATTCTAAACTCGTCCTACTGGGCGTGCCAATTTGTTTACTGGGAAATTTGGTTTTGTAAAGTATTTCTACTAAATTTGTCAAACAAACAAATAATTAGTTTTCAAGCGATTATGTGATCGACGAGTTACGTGGTAATCTCATTTTGAAAACAATGGTTTTAATTGTTTAACGGTCAAATACTCGACACGTTTTTAGTTTTCAACTTTCTTGGCTGTTAAGCCATTAATCATTGTAATCTTTTGCCAATTTTTTATAAGAATAATTCCAACTAATAAGTGAATTATTGTTGAAATGACACTAACACTTAAAGTAAGCAAGATTGGCCGTCGAAAGCCAAAAACTTGATCAACAGGTAATCAGACGCAAAGTTAACTAGAAAATGTATAATACAGTGCTATGAACAAGCACTTATAAATTTAAACATGCAAGATAAAATGAATGCAGAAATATAATGAAAAGCGTTTAAATGATTGGAAACCAAAGAAAGCTTTAAAAGAGTATGAATTCAAAGAACATGAATTAAAAGAAAGCTTGTAAATGTCTTTGAAAGTAAAAGTACTGAAAAATGTAAAGAACATGAATTGACAACACGAAATGTAAATAACAGAAAAGTAAAGAGCATGAAATAAACTACTGGAATTTGAAAGATATGCAATAAGAAAATTGACTTTAAAAGAAATAATGCAAGAAATGCACAAATAAATAGAAGTTTGAAATAAAGTTCAAATGCAGTAAAGTTTAAATGAAATGCACAAACTGAAGATAAATTTGCAGATAAGTTAAATGAGGAACAAGACAATAATGTTAAGTAAAATTGAATTTTATTGTAAATGCTTGAAAGAAAAAGGTGGAAGGCATACAGTGATCGTTTTCCTTAATCTGCTTCGCCGTCGAGATGTTAGGAATTTAGATCATGTATCCAACCTTTTTTATATCATCAGAACTGTTATTTATAGACAAGAAATGTAAAACTACCTATCATCCAACCAGACACGTGTACGGATACAAGGTCGGTAGTTGATTTTACTAAAACTACTTAATCTCGACAGTAACACTTCATGTCGAGTTGTATATATATTGCCTAAAGCCTAAGTCTAACTCGACCTCGTCCACACTGATATCTTCGACGCTTCATTGACTTAGTCGAACAACCGTCAAGTCACTCGGCCTTTCAAACTTAGTTTATTTTTGACCATTTATTCTAGCTTCTTGCACCTTCACTTGTCGAATTCTTGAAGTTCCGTCGAGAAACCCAAATCTGAAATTTGGCACCCAACACTAGTAACCCATCATATCAATCAATGTGTAATAGCATGTATACAGTACCCACACAACATAAGCAATCGCATCATGTAAAGTATCAACAATCTTATTGTATATACAAGCAATCACAATCATGCTCAATCGTGTACAAATAAACCATAGCGTCGCTAAAGGCGACCGACATCTAAAACGTTGTCAATCACACTGTACTAGTCACACACAATTGATAAGTCATATGTCCTAGGGTTCCATTGTATCATAAGTCATCTACCCTAGACTTATCACACATCCTCAAGTACCAATAGATCGGTTCCTATGGTCGACAAACTTACGACGACTGTCCTCATCCATCGTAGGTCGCAACTCCTCATATTCCCCTTGTTCAGGCTGAAGCTGGAGAACTGGCACAAAAAGTTGAGTCCTTGAATGTTGAGAACATGTCACTTAAATCAGAAATAAGTGTACTAACCGAAAGTTCTGAAAAACTGAGGGTGGAAAATGCTGCATTAAGGGTACTGGTCACATGATATTTCCTCTGTATATATGTATATCATTTTGTTATTATGTGATGCTGAGTACCTTATTGTTTGTTACTCAGGAAAAACCTAAAAATGCTCAACTAGGACAACCAGAAAAGATAACATTGACAGCCAGATGGCTACACCTGTCAGTACAGAAAACTTACTATCAAGAGTTAATAATAGTTCCGGTTCTAATGATAGAGCTAAGGAGGATGAGAATGTTTCTGTGACAACAAACCAAACTTTGGTGCAAAGCTGCATCAACTACAAGTCTTAGAGCTGATGATGTGGCAGCTGGTTGATACAGAAAATTAGTAAATGTACTGGTTGATCGTGTAATTTTGGCATATACCCCAAAATTACTGCTAATAGTTTTCTGAGGAATGGATCAGCTAAATTTTAGTATCTAAATCCATCAAAAGATTCAAAACCAGAACTAATTCATTGCTCATCAGTTGAGGATAAAAACTCTATATTCTATTAGATTTGACATAAATGGATGACTACTAAAGTTTGTAAAATGAAGAGAATTAGATATTTAGTTTAGAGAGGGTTGTTGAACCTTACATAAATTGGAGTGTATTAATGATTGGTGTGGACCTTCTAATGCTATGTGATAAAGTTCTTTTGGCTTTTCGTTATTTGGTTTGTATTTTCTAGTTTGGTGGCCTTCTGACCGTAAAGCGTTGTTTATTTCTTTTTTTCTTTTCGGTTAAAGAAAAAACTCGTCAATTAAATTAATTTTTGGAATACATATAATCGAATAAACAACAAAAAAGTTAGAAGGGAAAACGGTGAAAAACAAAGCAGCACAGAGTCACCATCCTACCCGTGAATATTTTCCCCCTTTGCAACTAACATTTGAAAAGCCTAACGTCGTACTCTATCCGTTGTATGAATTAATGAAGTTTAAATATAGGAAAAAACTTATATCAAGTTCCAACTATCAAGTTTATCATGTTCTATGTTAAATACACAAAAATACTCATGAAACAGTTTGACATTATCCACCCTTAAAACATGGTATGGCAATTAACGACATTTTTTTTTTTTGCTTTTCTCAGTTAAAAACATGTTGAACTTAATAATTGAAACATGGTCTAAGTTTTTTTTCCTTAAATATAACCATTATTTGGCATAAGTCTCAGTAACATGTCACTTATGCTTGCAGCCCCCGCCAACTATTGTTATTATTAAGCGAACCTAGCTCATGCTCAAATATACTACTCTCGGAGCCTGGCGCAATCATCATCAACATGTCAACTTCTCAAATATACTACTCTTAACCATAAATTCACAATATATATGTAACTCGAGTATCAAGATTCCACGTTATTCTATGATATTAAATTTGAAATCATGGTTACCCATTTCAATATGAACACAGGCAGGGTGAGTCTTTAATCTGTCTTAGTTAATTGTTCTATGCTATCATCAGTCTTTTGGTGAAGCTGGTCATTAATTTGTTTATGCTGGCGCAAACTGAAGATCAACAAGACTTTAGCTTGACGAGGATTACCAGAATTATGTTAATAGTTTTTCTTTAATTAAGGAATTGAAGCAGGATCACTTACTCATCATAAATCAAGACAGTCTCACTTTATAACAGCCTATACCAAAAATATATCTAATTCAGATTTCAAGCTGCCAATTGTATTACATCATATTGAAAATCATGGTTGCCCAGTTCAATACGAATACAGGCATAAATTGTGATTTGTTATTATACACAAATATCAAGAAAATACCGTTAAGAGGGGGAAAAAGAAATCAAACCATTCTTGCATATATGATATATGTCATTCTAAATTCAGAACTAAGCAAAACTTAAAAGATCTTAGAACGATAATGCTAGAATTGAAATAACCACAAAATAGTAAATCTAGAAATGTTGTTCATTACAAACTTTTTTTTTTCAAACAAGTATCTTAAACACACAACACATTGTTAAAGGTTCTCATTCTCCTCCTTAACTTCGGTTATCAAGTGGCCGAGAACATCTGTTAGAGCAGATGTTGAGGTCAAAGATGCCTTCAGAATGCTCAAACACTGCACATGGACAATAATGTAAAATTAGCTATTGCTACATAATGTCCTAGTCAATCAGTCTTGCAAACATAAAAACAGATAAATCAATAGATTTTGTTCCATCTTACCTCCTTGATGCCAATGGTGACAAACTTTTCCATCAGATCAGTAAGAGGAGTTTCCAAATGGTTGATTAAATATAAAGTTGAAAATGGAGAAGATGGTGCAAAGACCAAGTCATCTGTAACCATATATGTTCTTAGTCCCTTGACATAACCTTCTTCAACACTTCCTTTACGTGATTTGCAATTATCAACTAGTATCAGTTCTCTAGAGTTTCCCTCATCACTCCTATATTCATCGCTTATGAAAAAATCATTATGAATAACACTATCTTTCCAATTTTTACGTTGATAATAACAATAATACTGCCCATATTGCTGAACTGGTAATATCTGCTTGCTTAATTTGAACTGCGGTGCCAAGTGTGGATGAACAAGCCTCTTCTTTGCTTGTTTTGACACAAAATATTTGTTTCCATCTAGGTCAGATATACTCTTGTACAAAGCATCAATGCTTCCCAGAGAACAGTTTCCTCCTAATATACACACAACTCCTCCCAAAGGAAAGGCGAGAAAACTCAAAAGGAACTCTGCAAAATCTTCTTCACCTTGAGCAAATAATATCTTGCCATCTGATTTTCTTATAACTAGCTTCAAGCTGATTTGGATATTACTACTGTTTTCAACATCACAAGAGAAAATCCTTGACCTTTTGAGAGA
Source organism: Calophaca sinica (assembly GCA_037113605.1). NCBI lineage: Eukaryota > Viridiplantae > Streptophyta > Magnoliopsida > Fabales > Fabaceae > Calophaca > Calophaca sinica. Next base: position 104,875,390 of record CM073733.1, read on the forward strand.
TGGTTTCTTTTCTAAAAACAAATCTGTCAGAGGTGACTTTGAAATCAAAGCACGCTTTAGAAGATCCAGTACCTGCACAGAATACTAATCAATCAAAAACGAATTGATTTAAAAGGTGGTGTACGTAGAGCAAGTAACAAACAACAAGCAACCATATAGGGAACAGAATATATAAATATAAAACCTTTTCCCTAGTGACATTGACAGTCATTTGCTTCACTGAACTTGTGCTTTTTATTCCAGAATCCTGGAGCAAACCAAAGCTTGTAAATTGTATGCAGTTTGGCATGACAGTCAAATCGTCAGTAATAACAAAAGTCGCACCATCTTTAACAAATCCTTTGTGGAAATGTTGCCGGAAAACTGAACGGGACAAAGGACTCCCACACTCGCAATTTTTATCTGTGGAAGTGCTCAAACAACGATAAGAGCAGGCATCAAACTTCGAACATACAAAGTACTTTGGAGGCTCAGTGTCATCAATATTAAGTTTAAGAGTGCTGCAATAATTTTCCGATGAGTTCCTTGGCTGCAATAGCATTTCTTTGCAAGTCACCGTCCTCAAACACTCTTTGTCGAGATCTCCTACACTCCGACAGAGAGAGTTCAGACAACCAACAGTAACTGCCCCCGAGTTAGACTCCTTCTCTACAAGTCTTGCAATGGTTCCTAAAGGCAATGTTAAGATGCTAAATAGAACGTCCACAAAGTCTTTCTCTGCTTCAGCAAACAAGACTTTGTCAGTCTCTTTGTTCACCAGAAGTTTCAATGACATTTGCTCCTCTGTTTGAGTTGTAGCATCCATGGTAGAACCTAGCAAACGAGATACAGAGTTTTATAATCAAAACTTGAGACAACTTGTTTCGATTGAATGTAAGTAACTTTGTTAGACGTTTTAACTGTGCATAATGTGATTGCATAATGTTCATATATAAACTGTTGGTAATGGGAGAATTGTTTTTGTGTTCAATGGAAGAATAAAACCATTAGACTCCGTGAGAAATTTTGAGAATAATAAAGCAGATATTTCGAGAATAATAGAAATAAAAGAAAATGTATTACTTAGCATTTTACATCATGTGGACGATTTTGCAAGAAACCCTCACTGTGCAGAAAAGGGGGAAGCCCCTCACAAAAAGAGAAAAAGCTAAAGAAAGAAAGGGAAAAAGAGAGAGAGCGGGGCACCTGTTATGGAAAGAGAAAAGAGGGCTACGTTCCGATGGAGATGCGCCGTTCGCACGAGAAGGCGCCGCTGCCACTGGCCGCGAGTTTGATACTGAAATGAGAGGGTCTTTGGAAATGAGAGGGCAACGAGACTGAGAGCGAGCGAGCGAAGGGTTTCTGTTTCTGATTTGTGGGAGAGTGTAGCGGGAAAAGGAGTGAGGGAATAGGTTTCCGATTTTCTCTCACTTTTATTTTTAGTACCGCCTCGATAAATAGTACAGTTATACCCGTCATAGTTTTTTTATTTTTTGATTGAATAAAGGAGCCTAAACAAAGGTAACGATCGGACAGAGAGGGACACACCCCCCTCTTATCAGAATCAACTAACAACTGAAAATTAGGAAACACAAAATTAAAGACTTGCAAATTAAAATGAGTAGCATGGCCTCTAAACGCAATAGCATCAGCACATTGGTTAGCTTGACGATGAACTTGCTTAACTGAAATATTCCAACCAGGGAGCTGGAAGTAGAGTAAGACCTCATTAATAAGAGGTTTCAAAAAATTGTTGGGAGCACATCGTTGGGAGATCATCTTCACCAGGCAACTAGAATCAACTTCAAATATGACTTGAGAAAAGCCCATGTCTCTGGCCACTTTCATCCCCAAAATAAGACCCCAAATCTCAGCTAGAAGGGCATTACTAGGGAGCCAACTTGCAATGGAAATCCTTAATGAAATCTCCAGCTGCATTTCTAATTATGCCACCACAAGAAGAATATCCCCCTGCGAATGATCCATCAGTATTTACCTTAACATATCCTTCAGGAGGTCTCTGCCAATGTGTGCTAGGCATGATATTATATTCCTTTCTCGAAGCCAAATAGGAATCAAACTCCTTATCAATCTGATGAACTTGACTCATCACCTTATTAAAGAGATGAGTCTCGAGCCCAGTAGATTGAGAAAAGGCAAGATAGTTTTGATCCTTCCAAATAGCCTAAGTAAAAACAGCAAAAATATCAGCCCATTTCCAAGGAAACTGATTCGTGACTTGCACTTTAAGGTTCCAATCAAGCCATGCATGCAACCCCAAACAAAAAAAATTCGCCCAATTATTATTCTCCATTGGGATGAACCAGTTCCAATAAGCACTAACCTCTTCACAATCTCTTATCATATGCATGATTGACTCAGGTTGGGAATGACATCTAGGACATAAATCAATTGTTGTCATACCTCTGTGAGCCCTTACTTCATTTGTTAACAAGGATCCATGAGCTAATTTCCATAGCATAGACATTGGATTGTCATTATCAGAAGCCTCTCAAATCAAAGCATAAGCAGATTTCAAGCTAAACTGCCCATCACTAGCTGGTTTCCAATTTAGAGTATCTTGCTTTCCAGGAGAAGGAGCTTTGACTTGCATAATCAGCTCACAAATCGATTCTGGCAGCCTCTCCTTGATCATATCCCAGCTCCAGCCCTCCCCATTGTAGTAATTAAACACAGAGAATTCTGCTTTTGAGTGAGGAACTGAGGCCGCATAATTATCTTCATGGCAACCACAGTTTGGTATCCAATTGTCCCTCCAGAATCTAGTATCCTTACCATCATTAGTTACCCAACCAATGTGATGCTTCACCTCTTCCCAAGCATTAGAGATAGCTCTCCAAATATTAGAAGAATTACTACAAATCTCCACTGAAGGGGTTGCAAGGAATCCGCAATTATACTTAGCCCGCATTACTTGAACCCAAAGCTTCTCAGAATTTGCAACCATCTGCCAAGCTAGTTTATACATGTAAGCTTCATTTAACATTCTAAGAGATTTAAAGCCTAAGCCTCCCTCTTCTTTAGGACAGCAAATCTTCTCCCAAGATATGAGGTGGCATTTCCTTTGCTCTGCAGAAGAACCCCAAATGAAGTTTCTACAAATTCTCTCAGTTTCTTCACATACCAAAATAGGGATACTAGAAGTCTGCATTGTAGGGAAATAGCGCAATAACAGAGATTAAAAACGCAGCGGAAATTTAAACTTTCCCTTCCATGGATCCTTGCGAATGGTCATGACTCAGGGTTATATGAATTACCTCTTGTAGCGCAGATCGTTTGCGAAAAATTGGAATCGAGCACAGCGTCGCCGCAGCTCGAAAACAACGCCACGTAGTCCATACGAACGACTTTCGAGTGGGAGCGGTCTCACACGATGCTAGTCGACGCGGAACGATCCACGATCTTTGAAATGGCTAGGGTTTTAATTCTATGTTTTGACTTGATCTTAACGAGTCTATTTATAGACTTCACTTAAGACCGACCTAGCGCCGTAGCTTAGTAGTGTGCTCTCGGTAAGACCGTAACTTATCGTGTTCTGCGTCTTTCTTGACTCATGGTGCATCGTAAGAATGCACCATCAATAAAATGAGTCTCACTCATTTATTTAATCTCCCATTAGCCTGTTTCTCATGTGTGTGACCTGTAGGTTCGTAACGTTGGCAATAATATTAAATCACTATTTAATATTATAAACAATGAGCGGTGTCTAGCAACACATCACTGCTACCCAAGTAACGAGAATGTCAGTGTTGTGACGTAACCTTTCCGTGATAATGATCATGTGTATAATTACCCTTTTGCCCTTATATCTATATTGAACACAAGGCATAGTATGTGTCACCCTTGTATAGTTCAATATTATATTCCTTGATGCCCGAGTAGACTTAGTAACAACAAATAAGATCAATATCTCATATTGACTTATTTCAGCATGGCCATGCATTTTACAGTCATACTCTATCAAGGGACCCACAGATATTACTCCTGTTATGTAGGAGGGGCAAATCCCATCTAGGTCACTCATGTCTCTTTGCATGACTCGTTGAGTGTCCAGTTAACCGACTTTATAATTGTCCTGTTACAGACAATGTTTGACGGCAATAAAACACCCAACTCCTCATGTAGGGACCATAGTGGTTTCAGGTCTGAGGGTGGCATACACCACTATCACTATGAGAATAACTCATGACACTTACATAACACACTATGTAGTATTCTCATGGCGGGTCAATCCAGTACACAATTACCCTAACGTGTACCTATGTGGTGACTTGATATCTCATATCTATAACCTGTGAGATGAGGTTATCAGTCCACCCACATAATAGTCTTGATGCATTATTATTGTCCTTAATAATAATAATACTCGACTACGGATATTTAGAGTAAGTTCTTTAGTATCTCACAACCGAGTCGTCTACTCGATGTTCTATTGAAAACAAACTTTTACTCAAGGACTTTATTACGTTGAAACAAACATAATAACTGAAAATGCCTCATATAATAAATAAATGACATGATACAAAATATAAGTCCAAAGGAAAAACATTGGCCTCTAGGACTTACACCAACATGCATAACATATCCAGGGATACAGGATAAAGAAGACTGAGCAAGTGTAACTCTTCCTGTAAAAGAGAGAGTGTTAACTTTCCAATTGGATAGTTTTTTGCGCATCTTATCTAAAATAAACTGATAAGCATCCTTAGATATTCTTTGGTGGAGCATTGGGGCACCAAGGTAAACTCCAAGATCACTAGTTTGCTCAATGCCAAGATCCTGACTCAATTTAGCAGCATCCCCAGCTTGTATATTTCGTGAGAAAAAGACTTTAGATTTGCTAACATTAATCTTCTGCCCAAATCTTTCACAGAAACTATCCAGCACATTTCGAATGATAGCAACTTGCTCACTAGTAGCTTCAGCAATTAACACCAGGTCATCTGCAAAACAGACATGGGACAATTTTGGACCTCCTCTTCTACCAAACGATAGTGGCTTCTAACTCCCATCATCCACTTTATCTTGAATACAGTGTCCCAATCTTTCAATTGCAAGAACAAATAAGTAAGGAGAAATGGGATCTCCTTGCCTAAGGCCTCGAGAAGAATTAAAAGACTGAGTCTCATTACCATTCCAGTTGATATTAAGAGAAGCAGAAGATATGCACCAGCTGATTAGATGCCTTATATTACTAGGCAGATTTAGCATCTCTATGGTCTCCATGATAAAACTCCATCAAGGCGATCGTATGCTTTCTCTAGGTCAAGTTTTTAGATCATGAAACCCTTCTTTCCTTTCATATTATTTAGGGAATGGATTGCTTCCTGCAAAACAAGAATGTTGGCTAATCTACTCTTAGGCAACACTTTGCACCTGTTGGTAGAAAATATGTTGCCAGAAGCATAAAATGTTGGAGTGGCGACTCTCATGTAGATCAAGATGAGGTCAATGTTTCTCCCAATATTTTTTTTAATAAATATAAAATTATATTACTTACTATATTATAAAATATTTGAAGACAGTTAAATAATCATGATATTTATTATTTATTTCCAATATTATTTTGAGTTGATGATATATAATTATAACATTATAATTAATATTAATATATACCACCTCACGTCCTTATTATAAGAGAACTTTTGAATTATTTTTTTTAATTATAAGAAAATTTGACTTATTTCAAGATATATTAATTGCTAAAATATCTGTTATACCCTTATTTTAATGAGACATGCGTATTTACTTGAAGTTCACTTTTTTTCTAATGCACCCAATTATGGTGGGCATAATTAGGGATATATTTGAAATAAAAATTCAATTATAAAATAGGTTTCATTGCTCTATGTGATTTTTGTAATTTCTCATCACCTAACTATGACTGTCTTCACTGCTTCTCGCTCTGTTTATTTTTGTTTTCGAAGAATCCTTATAGCAGATGTGAAACATTTCTGCTTCTCCCATTATTTATCGTGTCATATTTGATTTTGATTACATCAGTTGAATTTCTTAAGGTTAGATGTTTTATCATTGTCTCAAGCACATATTTGAAGAGAATTTCACAATTAATAGTAATTAGAATTTATGAATACCTGGATGGAGGCAATGATATTTTGTTGCAATTTTCTTTGTAAAGCGAAAGAAAATTGGAATTTATGAATACTGCCCATAAATTGTTAGGATGCTTTAGAGCTGTGTATCCATGATTTGAAGAATGTTAATACTGAACGTGAACACAAGAAGGGGAGTTGAATTGTGTTGAAAACTTTTCGTAAACTTTAAGTTAAAAACACTTTTGAACTCTTGATTTTAAAACTGTAAGTTATCGGATGCTGGAATATGACCAGACGCTGGAAATGAAGTTTAAGAAAACTTGTTTTTCTTTGCAAGATAAGAATAAATGTAAAGCAGTAAAATAAGAGACACAGAGATTTATACTAGTTCACCACCGAACTGGTAGCTACGTCTAGTCGCTTTGTTCTTGAAGGATTTTCACTATAATCAACTGATTACAAATATCCTTAAGCGTATTCTGCTGTTACAAATTTGACAATACTCTTAACTTCTCAAAACGACTCAGTACATAGGAGCCTTTGAGGAACAAAGCCTTAACTAGGTAGAACAACTTTTACAAAGTAATTTTCTTTCGAATACAATCAAATAACTCTCACAGAGAGGATGAAAAGATTAAGCTCAAAACAATAACTTTCTAAAAGAAAGAATATCAGATGATGAGGTTCAGTTCTTGGTGTCCAGAAACTTGACACGAAACTTGATTGCTCACTTGAGTAATAGCTCTTTCAGAATACAATTTCTAGCAGTTTTAAGCAACCTTCTTCAATGAATACCTTGGGGTATTTATAGGAGTCCTTGAGGGGAATTACCGTTGCAGTAAATTTCAGCTTAATATCATTGAGAGAGGTAATTTGAAATGTTGTCATTTTCTTCCTTTTCAGAGAATATCAGAATAGTAAACATTACCGTTTTTGTACTATCTACTTTTCACAATTGTCTTGTACGAATTTTGTCTTATACTAAAGGTGTCACCTTTGATACCTCGTACATTAAAATGAACGCACAAAATCAAATTCGAATTCCGTTCCAAAATAGTTGAGTAGAAAAGCACAAACGTGACCATCAAGTGATTCATTAATAGACCAGATGCTCGCTCAGAATAATGGACGGATGCTCGTAGCAATTGAGTAATCCACGTGTCAAAAGATAACACTACCAGACGCTTGCTTTAGACAAAACGCTGGAATGAACCGGATGCAGACACACATGGAATATATTCAAACTACGATGAATTTCTTCTTTTTGCTTGAGTGAGTTATAAAACATGAGTGATTTTAATACTTGCATACTTCAAGACTTATCAGAAGATAAATTGTTTACTTGCAAATACTTTGTTATCATCAAAATTAATGAGGGTCTAGACTTCTCAATCGTTTAGGTTCCAACAATATCCCCATTTTTTATGATGACAAATATCCAAGGTTGATGAACAATTTAATTTCAAAAATAATTTCAAGGGTCTCCCCCTGAGTTCAACAACTCAGATAAAATTAAATATTTTAGGTATTAGAGTGATTTATAAAAATCAGAGCATTTGAGTGATCGCAAAATACATACAAGTATCAGAGCATATATTCAATTAAGCGTTGAGATCAGATGTTGATATCATTGTATCAATAATGAATATACTTAAGCAATTATTGAGGATCAGATGCTGAAATTCATTGTACCAATTATAATAAAAATGTGCCAACAGATATTAATGAGTATCAAAGTACCAGACAATGAATATCAATGAGTATTAGAGCAACACATCTTAATGAGTATCAGAGCAATTCAAAGATATGATATGCATGATTTATGCATTAAATGTGTAATACTTCAACGTCTTCAGCGGGTTCATCAGATTTTCAATGTGTTCATCAGACCTTTCTTTTACTCCCCATTTTGTCATCAGACAAAAAGAGTGTAAAACATATCATAGTCAAAACAGTAAGTAATAATACGAGAAAAATTTGAATTGTACCAAAAATTAGATCAAGTAAGGTTAGATCATTCAAAATATGAACCAAGTGAAAAAAAAACAATTGTACCAAGTTAATAGTAATACAAAAATATTAAAAAAGAAAATTTTAAGGGTTTGGTGGAGGAGGAGGAAGGAGTTGATTGAAGCGTTCCAAGAGGAGATTCACAGTGCTTTCCAACTGATGCACTTTCTGATTTGTAGTCATGATTGCTTTATATTTAGCTCTTGGCAAGACGACAATGTCATCATTTGCAGCAAGAGGAGCAGAAGAAGGTTCAGCTTCTAGAACAGGTTCAACAATAACAACCCTTTGCAACTCCAGCTTCTAATGCTCTGCTAACACTGCCTGTGACAAACTCAATTTCCTTTCCTTTCTTTCCTGAGCCTTCTGGAAAAAGTCATCATTTGGTAAGCTCCATCTGATAATTTTTCCCAGCTTCTGTTTCTCAAGATCCATAGCCCATTCCCATCTATGCACAATCTCTTCAAGGTACAACATACTCATAAAGATAGTTTCCCTGCGCTTAAACAGATCTTCTACATATGCTTCAAATTTTGCAAATGCAGCTTCTCCAAAATTGCATCTTATCAAAGCTCCCATGTCATCAAGAATAAAGTTGATGCCTTCATTTTCAGCCAGATACAACCTGTGTAGATTCTCCTTGTCATCTTCAATATTAAGAAGCCTAAAACGGGGTAGAATAGCTTTGTCTTTCCAAGACATAGTCATTTGACTCCAACAGAATCTAATGTCAAAATGTTTGCAAATAACAGCCCATTGATCTTCTAGTTTCATAACACTTAGAGGCCTAATAACAGAGCACATAAACATGTCATCAAAATTAAAAAAAAGGTGAGGTTTGTGTCTGTTACCCTGCTGATAGAGCCAACAATAGGGATGGTTGCCTTTTCTACGTTACAGCAGCTAGAAGAACTAGTTCTCCAATCATCTCTCTTAAGAAGGTTCAGATACACGTGTCGAGCATGGTCTTCAAATAGCTTATTAACCGGAAGCTTAGAGAATGCTTTGACATCGTATTTCCTAGGAGCTTCTTCATACTCCTTAAGACTAATAGATTTTGGAAGTTTACCAGGAGCTAGTTCCTTCCTTTTATCAGCAATAGACCACGGTAACCACATTTTCCTATCAGGCACAATCTTTACAGATGCCGAGGAGGGATCTTTGTTCAGATAAACCAATTCCATCTTCTTCATTTCAAGACAGTGAGCCATGAATGACTTTTCATCATCTGTAATCCATCTTCCGCATTCCTCTAGAGTGAGAGGTTCATGTTATGGCAGAACATGAGGAAGATCAATAAAGAAAGGAATAATTCCTCTATTTGAAAGAGATCTTAACCTTCCACCAAAGGACCTTTCCACTCTCTCACCATCTTTAGAGACAGTGAGGCGTGAACGAGGGGCAATCTCCAGTTTTGCAACCCCAGAGGTGAATGTCTTCAAGTGCCACAGAGAAGGGCGATCATAGATGGAATGATACACTTCTTCTCTTATAAACCATGGTTTGTTTATGGATGACACAAATTTCTGGGAACTATAGTAGTTGGTAGGTTTGAGAGTGAGAGAAAGTAGGAAAGGGGAAGTCACCTTGACTTTGTATGTTTTGGGTTGTTTGGAAGGATTTTGAAGAGTAGGTTGAAAGGGTGAGAGTGGAGTGATGAAATGTATGTAGTAAGGGATGTGTTTGATGAGGGTTGTGGTGAGGGAATTGTAACTGTTCTGGATTTCGTGGTTAATTGGGAGGTTTGTGGTTCGGTTGATGGAGGTTGTTGACTGATAAGGGCAGTGGTTTGAGATTTGGTTTTTATGGTTTTCTTGGCTAGTGAGGGTGATGGTTGTGTGGAGTGTGTTTGTGGTGATGAAACAGAGAGTGGTGGTGCAAGAATAGTGTCATCAGAACCAAAGGTAGTAATAGAATCATCAATAGTAAAACCCAGTACCTTTGCGTTAAGCTCAGAGTGCCTAACCAATCTCTTTCTTTTTCCTTGTGGGGCAGTAGGAGGAGGAGGAGGTGGAGGAACTTGCTTCTTAGGGCCAGACACTGAAACAGGCTTTTCAGCATCTGCCTTTCTCTTTTTCTCTAGTATGCTTCTGATGGGGACTCAGTCCTCATCATCTTCTGGATCATCTCTCCTTTTAGGCGCAGGAGACACCTTCTGCTTCTTGCTTCTTGTCTCCCTTGCTAGAGACTCACCAGTTCTCTTCACCCCAGATACTAAGCTTCTGGAAGGTTTTGTTTTAGCTACTTCACTAACTTTAGTTTCTGTTCCTTCTCCTTGTTCCTTTTTCACCTTCTTGATCATATCAGCATTGATCAATTTCATTCTCACTAAGCTATTGACTCCAAAAACCTCAGGACGAACAATAGTACCAACTCCAAAATACTTATCTCTTTCTTCTTTGTTTATCAAGACACTAAGCCTTCTCGCAATTCCATCCTTAACCATCATAGTAGTAAGAAGAACTCCATAAGGAATAGCCTTGATAATGTTCTTCTTGTCAGCAGAACCCTTCCTTGAACCAACAAGTGCATTGACATTATTATTGAAAATCAACCTAGGCAAGTTGATTTTATGACCAGCCATATAATTTCCCATAATGAAAGAATAACGCTCTTAGCAATAATTTTGTGTAAAACTCTATAATGACATTTCAAATCCTTGGCAGAGGGAGTTACATTATTTTCCTTCAACTGGCGATAGTTCTCGAACAAAGCCTTGTTGACGCTTTCCATTCGTTTGAAAGCGTCTTTCCAACCAGCATAGTAACTATGCCTTCACAGGGGCACTTAATGGTATCAGCGATGGTGTTTATGGTGAACACCAACTTGAAACCTCTGACATGACCTTCAACGATTCCACCCGGAAGCATATGAACGTTTCCCCAGATTTTCTTGATAGCATTAACCATAACATCAACATGTTCCCAAAGGAAGTAGTTTTTCAACCTAGATTCGTCAAACCTTCATCTATATCAAAACCATAAAGCTTGAAACTTTTCAAATCGATTATGTTCTCAATCAAGACTTTTGCTTCTGTCATGGTGTCGAAAATAGCAGTGTATTGTCCGACCTTAACATTAGCCATGGTTGTAGTTGGAGAGTAGGTGATGGAGGTTTAGGGTTTCAGAGAAATCACACACAGAAAGAGAGAGAGAGAGAGAGAGAGCAGTTTTTACAGACAAAAACAGAGTGAGTGTGGAGCGAAAAAGGTGGAGTAGTGGGAAAGTTTTAATAAAATAGTACAGTTACTTTTTCAAAAACCTCTTCACATTTTCTTTGAATAAAAAATAAATCAAAAATAAAATAAAATAAAGATTCTCCTTTTCATTAAATGTAGTTGCCAAAATAAAGTTAAAATCAAGAAAAATATTCTATTGAAAACCTAAATAATCATGACTCAGATTAGGTGTGATGAGACGCTTAAGTCCCACACGTGCGTGACACGTGTGTGCTCGGACGCACGCAAATGAATTCACAGGACGCTGAGTTATGTGATGTGAATGACATATCATATGTGTACATGTGTGAATGCTTATTTCATACCAGATACCGAATGATGCATATCATAAGACGCTTAGATTAATCATTCTTCTATAAGATGAAAATTTAAGTTTCTTCTTATAAATTGAATCTATCTTCAGCAAGGTGTTTTGTAAAGATGTCAGCCCACTGATGATCAGTGTCTATAAAAATACCCTTCTGAACATAGTCTCTTATGAAGTGATGTTTAATCTCAATGTGCTTTGCTCTAGAATGCAATATTGGATTTTTAGTAAGACAAATTACAGATGTATTATTACAGAAGATAGGAATGTTACTCTCTTTTATCAAGTAGTCTTCAAGTTGACATTTCATCCTGACAGTTGAGGTACAACTTCTTTGTTGAGATGTATTAAACCTGCATTGAGGAATGCAATTATGCTTTTTCTTTGTGACCAAGACACAAGATTTGTTCGAGGTGGTAGCCTCCACTTGTGTTTTCTTTCAATTCGGTCTCAGCCAAATTTAGCATCAAAGAAACCTCTGAACTTGCTTGTAATCTTTTGATTTCTTATAAAGCAAACCAAGATTAGTAGATCCTTGCAAAGATCTAAATATTCTTTTAACAGCACTCAAGTGTGAGTCTCTAGGATCAGATTGAAATCTAGCATACAGAGGGCGTTGAACATAATACTCGAGTCTTAAAGCGGTAAGATAAAGTAGAGATCCAATCATACCTGCACATTTTACGTCTACTTTCTTACCAGTTTCATCTTTACCAAGAGTACATGTAGGATGCATAGGTATGCTCATTGGCTTGCAATCCACCATCTTGAATTTCTTTAGCAACTTCTTGATGTATTTGCTTTGATGTATATAAATACCATCATTGCATTTCTTAATTTGAATTCCAAGGAAAAACTTCAATTCTCCCATCATGCTCATTTCAAATTCAGCCTGCATTAGCTTTGAAAATTCTTTGCAAAGGCTTTCATTAGTAGCTCCAAATATAATATTATCAACATAAATTTGAACAAGTATAAAAAGTTTATTTGATGTTTTTCTAAGAGAGTAGTGTCTACTTGACCTCTGATAAAACCGTTTTCCATTAAAAATGAACTCAGTCTATCATACCAATCTCGAAGAGCTTGCTTAAGACTATACAGAGCCATTTTAAGCTTAAAAACATATTATGGAAATTCAATGTCTTCAAAACCAGGAGGTTGTTTCACATAGACTTTCTCAATTATAAAACTATTCAAGAAAGCACTTTTCACATCTATTTGATAAAGAATTATCTCATGGTGTGCAGCAAATGAATGTAAAATGAGAATAGCTTCTAACCTTACAACAGGTGCAAAAGTTTCTGTGAAATCAATATCTTCTTCTTGTGAGTAACTTTGAGCAACTAATCTTGCTTTGTTTCTCACTACCTTACCATCTTCATCAAGCTCGTTTCTAAATACCCATTTAGTACCAATAACTTGCTTATCTTCTGGTACAGTGACTAATTTCCCCATATCATTTCTTTGGAACTGATTCAACTCTTCTTGCATAGCCAGAATCCAACCTTCATCTTCCAATGCTTGATCAATCGTCTTAGGTTCCATTTCATAGAGAAGTGCAATATATGCATGCTCTTTAAAAGAGGATCTAGTTCTTACTCTATCTCCAGGTTCTCCTACGATTTGATTCTTAGGATGATCGGTTTTGTATCTCCAACACTTTTTGGTTTCAGCTTCTGCTTGAGTAAAATCTTGTGTCTGGTTGTCACCACCGGACACTGAAGATGCAAGTTCACTGTTTGTTGTACCACCAATATTTAACTCTGAAAATAATTCATCTAACTCTGACATGGTAGTGTCAGGCTTCTTGTCATCAAACTTGACATGAATGGATTCTTCCACTATCAAAGATTCTTTATTGTATATTTTAAAAGCTTTAGATCTTTCAGAGTATCCTAAAAAGATAGTTTTGTCAGCTTTGAAATCAAACTTACCAAGTTGATCCTTCGTATTCAGAATATAACATATACAACCAAAGGGATGAAAATAAGATATGTTTGGTTTTCTACCTTTCCACAGTTCATATAGAGTCTTCTTCAAAATAGGTCTAATAAGAATTCTATTTTGAATATAGCAAGTTGTGTTTCACATACCTTAAAAATGTTTTGCAATATCAGCTTCATTGATCATGGTCCTAGCCATTTCTTGGAGGGACCTATTTTTCCTTTCTACAGCACCATTTTGTCGTGGTGTTCTAGGAGAGGAGAAATTGTAGGAGATGCCATTTTCTTCACAAAATTTTTGAAAGCTTTCATTTTCAAATTCTCTCCCATGATCACTTCTAATTGAAGAAATACAAATTCCTTTTTCATTTTAAACTGATTTGCAAAAAATAGTAAAAACTTTGAATGACTCATCCTTGTGGGCAAGGAATCTAACCCTTGTCTATCTTGTAAAATTATCAACAATGACTAACCCATATTTCTTTCCAGTTAAAGAGGCTGTCCTTGGTGGACCAAAAAGATACAAAAGCTCAAGTGGTCTAGAGGTTGAAACATCATTTTTTGAATGAAAAGAAGTTTTAACTTGTTTTCCTCATTGACATGTCTCACAGAGAGCATCAGACTGGAATTTAAGATTTAGTAAGCCTCTAACAAGACTGTGCTTGTTTAATTTTGAGATTAATCTCAAACTGGTATGACCAATCTTTTATGCCAAATGCATTGTTCATCTTCAACAGACATGAGACACTTGACATCTTGTTTTATAAGTTCAGAATGATCAATTTTATAAATATTTTGTTTTCTCTTTGCTGTAAAGAAAATAAAGCCATCTTTCTTGCTTTTTACTGAACATCTAGTTTCTGTAAAAATGACATCATAACCATTGTCACATAATTGAGACCAATTCCAACTATTTTACTAATGCGACCAGTACATTATCAATAGAGGGAAGGGAGCATTTACCAATGCGACCAATTCCAACTATTTTACCTTTCTGGTTTCCACCGAAACCAACAAATCCTTCTTCTCTAGGCCTTAGCTTTTGGAACATATGTTTTTCTCCCGTCATGTGATGCGAGCATCCACTACCTAAGTACCAAGATAGGTGTGTTGACTTTGTTGCTAAGCATGTCTGCAATATAGACTATTTTATCTTTAGGTACCCATATCCTTTTGGGTCCTTTCTTGTTAGTTCTTGAAGGATACTTGTCCTTCTTAGTCTTAAAAGCAGTACATGTACTTTTCAAATGATCAGGTTTGTTGCAATAAGTACAGTGCAAGCATTCACTGTGATCATTGGATTTATCAAATACATGATTTTTATTTTCTAAAGAGGGTTCATCTAATATGTAACCAAGACCTTGAGTTGTCGTTTTACTGACACCCCAAATCATTGAAGCTTGTTTGCTTTGAGTTACACTCTCTGCAAGAAACTTTTGAACATATTCAAAATCATTTGATTTACACTTAAGATTGCCTTTAGCTTCAGAGCTTTCAGTTTGAGAGCTCTCAGCTTCTGGTTGTTGACATGTCACCAGACGCTGACTATCCACCAGATGCTGATTTTCAGTTTTTAGCTTCTGGTTCTCTTCACTGAGCTTTGAGTTTCCATTTTTCAAAACTTGAAATTCTTATGATAATTTTGAAAATTTCTTTTTCAAAGCTTTGTACTCAGTACAGAGAGTGGCAGGGTCCTTAAGAAGATCATCAAATGCAAGTTGAAGTTCATAATAAGAATAATATATTATTACCTCTTCAACTTCTTCTTCAGAGCCTAAGTCAGTATTTGCCATGAGGGCAAGATTGGCTTCTTCTTCATTATCTTCCTCAGAGGAGGATAAATCCAGATCTTCCCATGTGGCCATGTGACTCTTCTTCTCTCCCTTGAATGAACTTCTTGTGGGCTTCTTCTTAAGATTAGGACATTCAGATTTGAAGTGTCCAGGCTTTTTACATTCATAGCAAACAACTTGGCTTTTGTCTTTACTTTCCTTCTTGTCCTCGACATCTTTCTTGTGGAATTTCTTCTTGAAGTTTCTTTTCTTCCACATTCTTTGTATTTTCCTGGATATGAACGCGAGCTCATCATTCGACCCATCAGCGTCTCCTTCTGAAGCTTCATCTTCTGATTCTTCTTCAGCCTGAAGGGCTTTAGAAGTAGTGGCTTTATGTTTGTTGACTTTCAAAGCAATAGACTTGCTTTTCTTCACAGATTCTTCTTCATTTAGTTCAAGTTCATGAGCTTTCAAAGAACTCAAGAGGTCTTCAAGTTTTAAGACATTTAAATCTTTTGCTTCTTGAATAGCAGTAACTTTGGATCTCCACTACTTGGTCAAACTTCTCAGGATCTTTCTTACATGGTCAGGTGTGGTATAACTTTTTCCAAGGGCCTATAACCCATGAACAAGTGTTTGGAACCTTCCAAACATAGATTCAATGTTTTCACTATCTTCCATTTTGAAGAGCTTATATTGGCGAACTAACATGCTAGCTTTAGTTTATCTTACTTGGGCAGAGCCCTCATAAGACAAAACAAGAGAATCCCAAATTTTTTTGGCAGTATCAAATTTGCCACATTTGTCATATTCCTTTTTTGACATAGCATAGATAAGAATGAATCTAGCTTTTTGATTGATTTGATATATCTTTTTCTGCTCATCATTCCAATTTTCTCTGGCTATTGCAACACCAGCAGCAATAGTGGGAAGAATGTAACCACTTTCAACAATATCCTACAACTCAAGTTGTTGTGTCTCAAAGAAAGCTTTTATCTTATCTTTCCAGTAGTCAAATTTTTCTCCAGTAAATAGAGGAGGACGGTTCATGTGACCACCTTCTGCAGACATGTTCATAGTATAGGATCTTTTCTCTTAACACTATTAAGTGCTCAACTAAGAGGCCGAGCTCTAATACCAACTGAACCTGAACACTAGAAAGGGGTTGAATTGTGTTGAAAACTTTCCGCAAACTTTAAGTTAAAAACACTTTTGACCTCTTGATTTTAAAACTGTAAGTTATCGGATGCTGGAGTATGACCAGACGCTGGAAATGAAATTTAAGAAAACTTGTTTTTCTTTGCAAGATAAGAATAAATGTAAAGCAATAAAGCAAGAGACACAGATGTTTATACCAGTTCACCACCAAACTAGTAGCTACGTCTAGTCTCTTCATTCCTGAAGGATTTTCACTATATAATCAACTGATTACAAATTTCCTTAAGAGTATTCTACTGTCACAAACTTGACAGTACTCTTAACTTCTCAAAACAACTCAGTACGTTCGAGCTTTTGAGGAACAAAGCCTTAACTAGGCAGAACAACTTTTACAATGTAATTTTCTTTTGAATGCAATCAAATAACTCTCACAGAGAGGATGAAAAGATTAAGCTCAAAACAATAACTTTCTAAAAGAAAGAATATCAGACGATGAGGTTCAGCTCTTGGTGTCCAGAAACTTGGCACGAAACTTGATTGCTCACTTGAGTAATGGCTCTTTCAGAATATAGTTTCTAGCAGTTTTTTGCAACCTTCTTCAATGAATACCTTGGGGTATTTATAGGAGTCCATGAGGGGTATTACCATTGCAGTAAATCTCAGCTCCATATCATTGAGAGAGGTATTTTGAAATGTTGTCCTTTTCTTTCTTTCCAGAGAATATCATAATAGTTCACATTACCGTTTTTGTACTATCTGCTTTTCACAATTGCCTTGTACGAATTTTGTCTTATACTAAAGGTGTCACTTTTGATACCTCGTACATCAAAATAAGCGCACAAAATCAAATTCGAATTCCGTTCCAAAATAGTTGAGATAAAAGAGCACAAATGTGACCATCACGTGATTCATTAATAGACCATATGCTCGCTCAGAATAATGGACGGACGCTCGCAACAATTGAGTAATCCACGTGTCAAAAGATAACACCACCACACGCTTGCTTTAGACAAGACGCTGGAGTGAACCAGATGCAGACACACATGGAATATATTCAAACTCTTGTGTATTTCTTCTTCTTGCTTGAGTAGTTATAAAACATGAGTGATTTTAATACCTGCACACTCCAAGACTTATCAGAAGATAAATTGTTCACTTGCAAATACTTTGTTATCATCAAAATTAATGAGGGTCTAAACTTCTCAATCGTTTAGGTTCCAACAGTTAAAAGCGTAAAAGATAACATAAGTAATCTTTTATGCTTCAGAACTGCATTTTCTTTGTGCTTTTTTTGGGTTTCATTTTCAACTTAAGTAATACTGAATCTTTCAGAATCTTATTCAATGGTTCATGATAGATTGACTGCACCAGTAATTAAGGGGAAGAAAATATTACCTCTGTTCACAAGTTTTTCTACTTGATATGCTAGTTTATGATGTCATTTTTGTCTATGTTTAGAGCCTATAGCCTTTAGTAGCATTAACTCATGCATGGACCTGAGTACGCCTACTTTGCAGTCTTTTTCATGATAGTATTCAGTGTTCCCATAGATGGATATTCTTTAATAGACTATAGATTTTTACTTCTTGATCTCGGTTACTAGCTACTCGTCAAGAAGTTAGTATCAAATCATTAGTGTCATTTTGTTTATGATTGTGCAGTTGGATTGGTATTTGATCTCATTCAATGTTTAACAATTATAGAACATATATTATGTGACATGCAGCAAATCAAGAAAGAGGTGATGTAAGTAGATGAAGCTAGTTGTGGAGAAACAAGTGCAGAATGTGGTGAAGCAAGGTGACTAGTGCTTGAAGTAGCTATGTGAATGCGGATACGCTTCAAACTATGTCTGCAGAATTGAGTTCTACAGTTCTATGCAGTAAATGCAGACGAAGGAGAGGATAAGAAGGCATATTTTGCTATGTATTTTGCTGAAAAAGAATTGGTGGCAGCTTATTGAAGCAAGTGGTTTGGTTTTGTGTCCTTGTACTGAGATTAAGTCTAGGAATACTGATTGAATGACAACATAATCTAAAATAGTTTGCTTATTTCTGATGTGTAGGGGGTGGACCAGTAAAGGGGCAAAAAAAATTGGCACATTGAAATTATACTTATGCTCTTGTAATGCTTATAGTTTCAATAAAAGTTCCTTTTGCCTTTCAAAAAAAAAATATTATGTGACACTTGATCCATTTACTATTTATGAATTATTTATTTATTAAAATTTAAAGTTAGACGTGAGTTGAATATGGAATCAAATTATGATTTTAATTGAAAAATTATAGATTATAATATTAAGGTAAAATTTCCCTAATTTAATATTGTTATTTAAATTTTTGAAATTAAATAAAATTAAGACTACAATTATAAAATGTTGTCTCTGGTATTTTAGGCTACAGTTGTTAATTATACTCAAAATAGGGTTATGCTTACATGTTAAAAATGTTTCCTTTATTATACATATACAATCGAAAAATGTTGCCTATAAGCTACGGTTACAATTTTAAAATGTTGTATTTTTAGGTTTAGGGAACTGTTGCGACATGTAGTTAAGTAAAGCAACATTGTCTAATTGTTGCGTTAGGCTAGCGTGATAATTGTTGCTTATTCGTAACTAATAGGCAACAGTTTTTTAAAGTGTGGCTAAAAAGTATGAAAAAAATATTACCTTAAACAATAGGTAACGTTCATAGAGACTATCTTCGAAAACTGTTGCCTATACGATTAGGCAATATTTTTGATAGTTTTGCCAACAATTTTTTAACTATTGCTAAAAAGCAAAGCCCAAAACTTCAAACCTAGAATCGATAACAACTCCAAGAGAAGTTGGTGTATTCATCGACATCACAGGAGTAGTATTACCCTCCTCGCCTTGCTTCGCACAGTCCGAGTTGCCACCCTCCATGATGAATCAAGCACCTTCACTGCATTCTCCTTGATCCACCTTATCACCACTAACTTGAATTGCCAAGAGAGGGCAAGAATCCTTTTGTGGCCATAACAACCACAAGCAAAACAAATCAAATATAGTCCTTTGTACTCCACCTGAAAGACTTAGCTCTTAAATTCCACAGACAAGGATAATGGCTTCAAAAGATCAACCTCAATCGCCACTCTCGCAAACTTCCTCTTTTTCGGCATAAAAACATCTTCAAACGCTCCTTTCTTGCGCTTCAGCGTATTAGAGTCAACTTTAACAGACTTACCTAATGAATTTCCAAACCTCCATATTGCACGACGATTGTAATATTCAATGGGTATCATAGGAACACGAACCCATAAAGTCAAGTTCTTGGATACTTCCACAAGAGAAGAGAAATCGGGCTCCCATCGACGCACGACCAAACAGTGGTCAAGAACCACCGAAGGGCCACCAATTAAAATATGACCAACGTTCCCAATATTAGAGACTCGAGACACATAGTAATCGTTATCAAGATCGATGAAGTACATCTCTCCCATAGGATTCCATAGCTTAAGTAATCTGGATTGCAAGAATTTCATACCAAACCTCTTGCCCATTAACTTGACAATAATTGCCTTCTCTCATGGGCCTCTAAATTCTTCAATCTTCGTCGGCACCCAGACCCTTATCACCATCATCTTCTTCAAGCGCATCTTTGTCGGAATTATATCCACCAAAGTATATATCCCAATAATAGACCTGCTTCCTTTTCAACGCCTCACCAATGGAAGTCAGAAATAATTATGAATTCCCCGGATTGGCTTCCTCGTAGTACACCATCTCTCCTGATGGTTCCGGTGGCTGAGCATCCACCTTCGCGTCCTCCAGAATGGAATCCAGTTTAGCCGTCTTAGCGCTATGCGCCAGAAGGTCGATTTCTTGGGAAGAGTTCTCAGCTTCTCGGAAAGAATGCAATCATATCAATTTTTACTTTTGTTCCAGACTGGGCCGAGGCCCAATCCGAAGATCCACCTTTCAGGCCCATTTCCGCGTCAGTTCCCTCCGCCTTCCCTCGAAACCATATCGACGTGGCCAATCCAACGGTCCTCAGCATTCCACCCCAGCCCATCACAGCCGGGCGATCCGACGGCATTCTCGGTTTCACGGACGGTTATTCATCCAGAATCGCCTCAACTCGTATTAAAAGAGAACGCAGTGAAACGATCGAGGTAATCATTATTATTCCACCTTTTCACTTATCTCTGGCACACGCTGACTTGAGCGTTGGAGTGTCTGCAGGTACACCACCACCACACGCCATCGCTGTCCGTCGCGAACGCCGCCGCGCTGCTTCTCTCCAGTCGTCCTCTGAAGTTCTGTTCAGAACATTGGTGCCGTCTGTGGGAAACATTTCTGATTTCATCTTTCTTTGTCGAAGTCTTCCTTCTTCGCTCGATGATGACTGGATCGAAGCATCAGGTCGCGACTCATAGTTCCACTCGTACGAACGCAGATCTTGAACCACCGAATCCGCCGATAGCTCCGGCGGAACCACCTCACCATGAACCTGTTAATTTCATCGTGGAATATGAGAGACAGAGGAATAACCTTCCGCCTCCGCATCAGAATGACGCCGTTCCGATCGTTGCCGCTCAAACCGTCTGAGAACAGACCGCCACCTTTCTCATCCGTGAGTTCCGTGAATTCATTCGGAGCCATGCCGAGGCGATGCACGCTCAGAATCAACGCCTCGATCGAATGGAGAATCGTGAAGGAAATCTCCGTTCGCGTTGCCACCTGGTCAGCAGAGAAGATCGTGTTTCTCGTTCTCCTCAGAGATCGAAGGAGTCTGAAAATCTCAGATCTGTTCATCGCCACCACCGTGGCACGACTCAACACCGCTCTGTGCATAGAGCACACCGCCATAACCGTTCTGTGGATCGTACTCCACCTCACCGCCGCCGTGCTCTTTCTGTTTCATCAACTCATTCTCGGAGCGATGACACGGGTGACTCGTGCGAGGCTTTTGGTCCTTTTACGTCCAAGATCATGAAATCCCCAATTCTGAAGCATCTTCTGAAACCACCCGCTTTGGACTCATACGACGGCACCACCGACCCCGACGAGCATGTTGGTTGCTTTGATATTGTCATGGGCTATCGAGGCGCCCAAGGGCCGGTGAAGTGCAGAATCTTTCCCCTCACTCTGAAGAAGGCAGCGTTGTCTTGGTTCCAGACTCTTAAGAAAAATTCCATTGGTTCGTGGACTGAGCTCGTCGACCAGTTCTCCACGCATTTCACTGCGTCTAAAGTCCAACCCAAGTCGACAGCGGCACTGGCCGCAATTCAGCAGAAGAAAGATGAGTCTATCAGAGACTACGTCGAGCGCTTCAACAAAGAAACCATTTTGGTGAAGAAATGCTCTGACGAGATGAAGCTATACTTGCTAGAGCAAGGCCTGATCGAAGGAAATCTATTCAGCGTCGACGTTGGTATCGACAAACCGAAGACCCTGAACGAGTTCCTGAAGCGAGCTCAGAAATTTATGAATTACAAAGAGAAGTTGATAGCATCAAAAGCCAAAGACAAATCCCCAGAGTAACATTGACAACCGCCGGAGTATACGAGAAGAACTTCGACCTCCTTGACGAATGCAGAGCTTGCGGACTCGGAGGTCGTGATGAAACAGAAAATCGCAGCAAGATACAACCGAAGTGTTGTGCCCAGGAGTTCATGCCTGGGGATCTAATTCTTCGACGAGTGATGTTGGCTGAAGAACGCCACAAGGAAACTTGCGCCTAATCGGGAAGGCCCGCATGTAATCGTCAGAAGACTGCACCGGCGCCTACACCCTCGAGACACTACAAGGACAGCAAATTCCAAGAACTTGGAACGCGGCAAAGATGAAGCCCTGAGATCGAGCCTCGTGCCGAGACCGCGTGCACGAGCTCGTGATAAAGCCTTGTGCCTTGCACAAGCACCTGATGATGAGATCGAGCCTCGTGCCGAGACCGCGTGCACAAGCTCGTGATAAAGCCTTGTGCCTTGACCTGATGATGAGATCGAGCCTCGTGCCGAGACCGCGTGCACGAGCTCGTGATAAAGCCTTGTGCCTTGCACAAGCACCTGTGATCGACCTCGTGCCGAGACCGCGTCCAAGAGCTCGTGATAAAGCCTTGTGCCTTGCACAAGCACCTGATGATGAGATCGAGCCTCGGGGTGGAACAAGCCTCGTGTCGAAGACTAGCTCAGCAGAGATGGAACACGAAAGCCCCGAACGAATAACAAACTTAGGAGGCACTGGCCGCCCGGTCGATAAAGCGCCTCGGCGGTAGAGTAGAAGGAGGAAACGACCAAAGCTGGAGGGATAACCGACTCAGACGAGCGGGCCCAGAGGAGAACCTCCTTGCTCTCGGCATCCACGAGCTTGTCGCCTCGGCAGCGACATCGGGGTTCATTCCTGCAGTGTTGAAGACAAACTCCATATGTTGCAAAACTGAGACCTCGAAATCCGAAAAAGGCAACCGGAAATCCATTTCTTTGAAAAGAACTTCGTACATGAACATCACCATCAGATCCGACTGTGAACAAATTCGATCGTCAATGTGAGGACGACGTATTTTCCAGTCCCCGAACTTGCGGACTCCATCCGCAACGTCCGCGGAATCCAATATCAAAGAAAATTCTGCTTCGATGAGAAAACAGAACGGGTGCCGAGAACATCCAATGCCACCCGTGGGAAATCATCTGTAGTTGGGGGCATGACGAGGTCGTCCCTTTGAAGTAATTTCTTCCCCTCTTCGACCTCGACAAGGCACTGTCATAAAAAAAAAAAGCAAAGCGGTAAGCGGCGCTTGCGGTTCGCTACGAACAAGGGCGTCGAGCGTCGACATCAACGAACCGACAACAAGTCACTACCTCGACATTCGAGCTAGCGACTTGGGGGCAATCGTATTCCCAGGCGGCCGAGGCCCAATCAAGATCCACCTTTCAGGCCCATTTCGCGTCGGTTCCTCCGCTTCCCTCGAAACCATATCGACGCGTGGCGATCCAGCGGTCCTCAAGATTCCACCCCACCCATCACGGTGGCGGCGATCCGACGGTACCGGGTTTCACGGACGGTTATTCATCCAGAATCGCCCTCAACTCGATAAACAGTAACGCAGCGGAAACGATCGAGGTAATCATTATTATTCCACCTTTTCACTTATCTCTGGCACACGCTGACTTGAGCGTTGGAGTGTCTACAGGTACACCACCACCGCACGCCATCGCTGTCCGTCGCGAACGCCGCCGCGCTGCTTCTCTCTAGTCGTCCTCTGAAGTTCTGTTCAGAACATTGGCGCCATCTGTGGGGAACATTTCTGATTTCATCTTTCTTTGTCGAAGTCTTCCTTCTTCGCTCATCACAGGCTGGCAGCGATCTGACGGTACCCCGGGTTTCACGGGACGGTTATTCATCGGTAACCGTCCTCAACTCGTATTAAAAGAGAACGCAGTGAAACGATCGAGGTAATCATTATTATTCCACCTTTTCACTTATCTCTGGCACACGCTGACTTGAGCGTTGGAGTGTCTGCAGGTACACCACCACCGCACGCCATCGCTGTCCGTCGCGAACGCCGCCGCGCTGCTTCTCTCCAGTCGTCCTCTGAAGTTCTGTTCAGAACAACTTTAATTATCCATAAACTATTAATCAACTATATTATATCAAAACTATCGACCGTATTATATAAAACAGCAGCGCAATACATCCCGACAAATAGCTGTCTCGATTTCCATGAACGCCAACGTGTCACCATGTTATAAATTATTTACTCAAAGAAAAGAATAGATACATAAATTAATCCCCGATAAAAATTACGAAAACTAATTTAGTCTCTAAAAATAAAAAATATTAATTTGGTCATTACAAACTTTAAATATGGATCAAATTAGTCCTCTTTAGGATATTTTTTAAGGATATTTTAGTCTCTATCAAGGAATAATTTGACTCATATTTGATATTCTTAATGACTAAATTGGTATATTTTCAGTTTTCATGAACTAAATTGATCTCCGTAATTTTTATTGGGGACCACAGTTTTTTCCGAAAATTACACGTTAAGTGGCGATTGATATTAACTCGCAATATTCGTGAAATTGATGTCTCGCGATGTTTAGCATTTCAGTATATAAAATAGAGTTTTAGCACGTGGGCCCATGCCACATGTCAAAACTTAGTCATTCCAATTCACGCAAAAATACAACTTTTGTTTTATTTTAATTTAATTTATTTATATTTTTTGATTGATTCATTAATCACTAATTGGAATTCACCAATAAATAAGATTTGTAATCTTATTTTGATTTGATCTACCAATTGATTTCATTCATCGTTTGCTGTTCTCAAATATCCTATTACAAAATATTTTGGGAAAAAATTATTCACATAATATGTTATTGAATAGAAACTTTAAGACATTATATTAAAAAAATCTATATCAATCTATCTATATCAATATAAAAAACCAAACTACTAGCAAAAATACTAAACTTCTGTAAAAAACAAAAACAAAACAAAAACAAAAATACTAAACTACCCATTATTTAAATTTTGACACCTCATCAATTTTAATGGTAGAATAGTCAATTTAACTTCACATCTTCCCTCCATTTCTCATCTCTCTTCTCTATTCTCAAATTTCAAAAAAATTTATTTCTCTCTTCTCTCCACTTTTTTAGTTCACTTTTTTTTCCTCTCTTCTTTTTTAAATTTTTACTTTTTTTTTTCCAAATTTTTTTTTTTTTATTTCCTTTTTTATATTTTAATTTTTATATTCTAATTTTAGTCTTTTTATTTTTTAATTTGCTTACTTTTTTATTTTTCACATTTTTCTTATTTTTTATTTTTTATATTTTGTCTTTATAATTTTATTATTATTTATAAATAATTATTTTACTTTTAAGTCTCAAGAGGAGAATATTACATATTGTCGGTATAATTTTTGTCTTTGATCACATATTAAAATTTGTAAATGTCTTTATTATTTATTATTTATAGATGATTACTTTTCTTTTGCGTTCAGGTGGAGAAACATACCATGTTGTTAGTATAATTTTATCGTCTTTGAACATGTATTAAATTTTATAAATGTTTTACTTTTTTATAAATGACTATTTTATTTATGAGTTCCTACAGAGATTTGTTTCTTACATTTTAATTTTATATTTTTTCTTAATATTTTTCATTTTTTTAAATTTTTTTAGTATTTTTATTTCATTTTCTTTGAACTCGTATCAAATTTTATAAATGTTGTTATAATTTCTTTATGGTATAATTTTTGTCTTTGACCACTTATCAATTTCATAAATGTCTTTGTTATTTATAAATAATTACTTTACTTTTAAGTATCGATGAGAAACATTACATGTCGGTATGTTTTTATTGTCTTCGAGCATTACCTTTTTTTTTACTTTTTTTTCTTATTTTTATATCTTTTATAATTAATTATTTTACTTTTGAGTCCCTACGAGATAACGTTATTTGTTATCGGTATAATTTTGTTGTCTTTGAGCACATATCAAATTTATAAGTCTCTTTATTATTAATAAATAATTATTTGATTTTGAGTCCCGACGGGGAAACAATACATGTTATCGGTATAATTTCATTGTCTTTAAACATATAACAATCTTATAAATCTCTTTATTATTTATAAATGATTGTTTTGTTTTTGAGTAAAAATGGGGAAATATTACATATTATTGGTATAATTTCATTGTCTTTGAGCACATAATAATTTTATAAATCTCTTTATTATTTATAATTGATTATTTTGCTTTTGAGTCCCGAATAGTAACATTACATGAATAACTTCATTGCCTTTCAGCATATATCAACTTTGTAGTATTTTTTTTATAAATGATTATTTTACTTTTTGAGTCCAATGGGAAAACATTAGATGTTATCAATATAATTTCATTGTCTTTGAGCACATAACAATTTTAGAAATCTCTTTATTTCTTATAAATGATTATTTTTCTTTTGAGTCCCGACGGTAAAATATTGTTGCTATCGATATAATTTTGTTGTCTTTCAACATATATCAAATCTATAATTTTTTAAATTATTTAAAAATGATTTTTTTGCTTTGTGAATTTCGACGGGAAAACATAATATGTTAGTATAATTTTATTGCCTTTCAGCATATAACAATTTTGTAAATCTCTTTATTATTTATAAATAACTATTTTAGTTTTAAATCTCAACGGGAAAACATTACATATTGTTGATATAATTATTTTCTCTATTTGAATACTCTCAATCTTTCTTCATTTTTAGAAAACTAAAACTACTAAATATGTTTGTCACAATTTAAAAATTTAATTTTACAAACAAGTGTATTTCAAAAATACGTAAAAATAGAGCGATCCGTGCGAATGCATATATATCTTGCTAGTATAAATATATAAATTAGAGTTCTACCACAAAAGACTATAGCACGTGTATAACCTCACAATAATTCTTTTTCCCTCCAAAACTATTTTTATTCATTTACTTTTATTATTGTTTTAACGCAACCATTATTACAAGATCACAATTAATGTTAATTATTATCATAAATCAAAATATATTTTCTAAATAAGTTATTAATTTTCAAATATCAATCATCCTATTAACATTACTATTATAAGAGAGAGTATGTAAGATGCAATAAAAGATAGATATTAACGTACTAAATATAAAAATATATTATTATGATTTTTAATATACCACTAGCTAAAAAATTTGTGTCTTACCCGAATATACATTTTTTTTTAGAGGACGAGTATAACTTTTATACTTAAAAAATATAAATCTCAATTATATAGTATTTTATGTGATTAACCTTTTATACATCAAATCAAATATTATTAGATATAATGAATCAATATTATATTATAGTTTCCATCAAAAAAATATTATATGATAGAAGAAATACTTTTTTATTATATACAGAAGAAATTCTTTTGTGTATATATATCTTGAAACATATTAATATCAAATTCATTAAATCAAATCAAATTAAATTTTATGAAATAAAAATAAAAGGTTCGATTGTAAAATTATTTTATTGTAATTTATGTTCATTGATTTATTAAAAATATGTTCCAAATTTTGTATATTAAATTAATTCTCTCTTAATTTACACGCTTTATTTTTCTTTTAAAATAAAATAATTAAGTTGATTACAGATAAATAATTATATGTTAACTTGGTTGCTTGATAATTATATTAATTATTTAAACTATATTTTAAGTACTATTAATACAATATAGTAAATAATATATTAAAAATAAGAAGTTTATGATACAAGGTAATTATAGAGATAAAAATAAATAAAATAATGCCATATCACATGAAACCAAAATATAATAGATGGATATTGATTATAGTGAAATTGAGTTTGCAATCGATCATGATCTAATATTTATTGTGTGACCGCGTTGACTGATTGATGAATTATAAAACAAAACTAATTATGGGCGAGAAGCTATCAAATTAAAAGTTTGGAAATTTGTATAATATAATGGTGAATATTGACTAATGGTTGACATAACGATTGAAAATACTATTAGTAATTATTATTATTATTGTTATTGTTATTGTTATTATTATTATTATTTACAAATATACATCAATAGTAATTATTTTAACTTTTTTATAACTAATCAATAAATAAAAACTCACGTTTGTAAAAATTTACAAATAAATCTTCAATTGTTGTTAGTTCAAAAATGTTTCTCTAACTATTTTAAAAACAATTGAAATAGTGTTGACCGGCATGTCCCTCTCTATCAAGAATTGCTGTAATATTTACATCACTATTTCTGTTTATTATTTACTTAAACATGCCAAATCTTTGATGTTTGAAGACTAGAAGCTAATAACAGAACTGCTAGAAGCTAATAACAATAAGAACAACAGCGACCAGTAGAAGAAAAAGATCCATACATAAAACCTTGTTATTGTGTGAGCCATTAAAATTAAAATAACTAATAAATTAAATGTACACGTCTGCAAAAGTATAACTATTACTCTCAAATTTTTCTAAGCCAATTCACAAACAAGATCTTCAGAAGCATCGACACAAGATTAGATCAAGTAGGGGACAATTAAGATCTAAAAAGGAGGACACCATCTCCGAACAAAATCGATGATGAGAACACTGAATCTGCAATAGCTGCCCCCAACTGGCCCTACATATATATGAAGAGTAAAATAAAAAAAAACCAAGGGAAAATCTTTAAACAAGCAACTAAAAATTATTCTTGTTCACACCTGGGAACGAGATAACGAAAACAATAAATCTATTTGGTTAAACTCTTGTAGATTAAGAGGGGCATAACTTCACGAAAGCCAAACATTCAGGTTAAAGTTTTCTTTATAAACCTTTTCATGTGTAAATTAACCAAATGAATAATGTTATTTGTCACAAGCAAAATCTTTCACGAATATCCCGAACTTGAAATAAGCCACTAGTTTCTGAATGGAGTTTTATTCCATTGTATTAAGTATCTTCAGGTTTATTCAAATGAAAAAAAAATAAAAATAAAAACAGAAAATCCTAAATATGAAAAAGTCCCATACGTGTTGTTTACAGGAAAAGACATGAAATGTATACAGTAAGATGTCAATTCACCTTGTAAATAGTACACCACAATTGATAATAACCCATCCCATTTGAAACACATAAAGATACCAAATACAAAGTAATATTTCAGAAACGAGAGGGATACGTGTAAACATTTTTGTTGGTTGATTTCACATTCGTGATATTCGGAAAAGGTTTTCCTAGTGACAAGTAGCATTACTGTAACCAAATACCTGAGTTTTGTTTTTAACAAAATTATAACTACCGTGAATCACAAAATGAGTTATCAATGAACTCTATAGCAGTTCATTAGTCAAGAGCCTAGTACTTACTTGAGGTGAGAAATATGCTCCAACTGCAACGACAACCTCTAACTTATGCATAAGACTAAAATTCCTCATCTCATTCAAAATACCTTGTTTGCCTCAAATCTTACAACCTAATAAAAGTAATTGCAAATCAATAGCCTCATCTGGAACAGTTGCATCAATGCCAAAACCATCTGGTTCAAAACAACTACAAAGAACACAGACTTCCTTTACCCACTGGTGTGTAAATATTGTTGAACAAGCTGTTATGGTAAACTGGAGATGCTTCACCATCATTATGCCCTTCTGTAATTAGTGCAACAATCTTCCAATTCAAATGTTTGCAATTAAAACAAGTAGCAACTAAGGTTAATAAGCCTTTGAACCACATATAGTCATATACTACATAAACAAAGTTAACAATTAATCTAAAGAGATGCACATAACGAAATAGAAACTAATTTAGAGAGAGAGAGAGAGAGAGAGATCATACACTACATTTACTGATGCGAAAAGGGGAGGAACAATTACATATAGCCAACCATTTTACCCATATTCATGGCCTCTTTCAGGCTTTTCAAGAGAGAGATGTTCAACAATTTTATAATCCTTCTACCTTATTTTCTTCCTCCAAGAGCTCTTGAACAGGCTTATATGTTGCAACAACATAGAGTTTCTGCCATAAGTGGAGAAATCTATTATTGTTAATGATTTGATATGATAAGTAAACATGTTAACTATTTTCTACTTGCATATAGTTAATTATTGAGTGTAGTATTAATTATCCTTCAATCTGAATGTATCTTCAAAAATCATGAATACAGAAAAACTATTAGTGGCCTACCTATCATAGATGCATAATCACTTGTCCGAACTTCTCGCTCCCATTGGCCGGCTGATGTCTAGTTGTCTATTAAATTTCGGACCTAACTTGGTTTTTTTTTTTAATTGGTCTACTGTACCTAAAGCACCTTCAACCTGTCTCAAGTTTTGTCTTTCAAAATCAAATCATGCAACATTTATTTCAATAATTAATGATTGTTCTATCAATAACAATTACTGATTTTATGAACTGGTTTAGTAGTTTGATAAAACTAAGCCTATAAGAACTTAAGCACTTGTTTTTAATTTCCTGAACTTATGATTAGTACAAAACTCCTTAAAATATGGTATTAGTCAGGCTTTCAAACGGACATTCTTTATAGCTTGATCTGCAGCATGTCCTTATATATTTCTCTTTTCTTATGAAAGCCACCTAGATGGCTACATTTGCTGATATATACTGTCAGTCTTAACATTACCATGGGATTAAATTCAATAAGCAACTTTGACCATGATACAGATTCCATTGGCTCAATCATCCTCCTACGAATTACATTGGATAAGCTTAATAGTACAATGCATACAGCAGTCACCAAAGTAAGCAAAATACCCGTATTTCCACTTGACCAGCTCTTGAGAACAAAATTAGCACAAAATTCTCCATCAAGGCTCTTATGAGAATTGTTCAACTTCATAACCTCAACTACATTCAATATACCATCAATGACATGTGGAATGCTGCTCTTCGAAGGACCAACAAACAATAACACTCAAAGCCTCTACACCGCTGTCTCCATCAACAACAAAGTCAGCATAAAACTAACTCTAATGATAAAATTACTCTATTCAGATAATGTGCATGTTTTTGGTCTTTGTAATGACTACTTGTGCCTATAAGAAGCTAATTCTAAGTTACGCAAATTGCTCCTTCTTTTTCGGACAAATTTGGAAAGGCATTCTCATATCTTAATATTACCATTTCTAGTAAGAAGTCAAATTTGGAAAGAAGTACAGCTAGCATATAACCACAAATAGAAGTACAAGTGGAGTACACATTATCATATGGAATTATCTATCCTTTATGCATCTATGAATTGGCATAGGAGACTAAACATATCATAATAAAGTCTTCCCTTGTTCTCGTGAATTGGCATAGGTATTCATTATTTATTCTTTATACATTTATTAATTTGCACAGGTATTCTTTTTACCTCATTCTCGTATATCAGGGGTCTATTCTAGACATCCACTAAATTAGATCATATCATCATAAAGTTTTGAACCTGACAAGAATGCCAATTAACAATTGTTTAAAAAAAAAAAAAAGTTAGGCAATAGTTAATACTGCAGCTGACAAGCACAGCTCACCCTGTCTAGATGAATTTGATCAGAGCTACTAGAGAGAGGGCAATCATGTACTTAGTAATATCCTATGTTGACAAGAAAAAACCACATACCTGTTCTTTATTCAATCTTTAAGATTTTCAATCTATGTCAAAGCTCAAATTTGTTTGTGTATCCTCGATACAATCACATATACTTAATCAACGACCAGCTAATAAGAACATTAATAAAAACAAATCGACGAAGTTGAATAAGATCATAATATGTACAGACAAGGTCATTCTATAATCTATTAGGTAGCTTTCTAGACAAAATAAGATATACGCAGTTTGTATAGTGCAGAAGTTGAAGCCAAACACAAAATAAGAATGCAGCGTAGACAAAAAAAAAAAAAATCAAAAAACCAGATTCATTATGCAGTTCGTAGATCAAAAGTCAAAACCAAAAATTAGATCCATTATGTAGTTTAGAAGCCATTACCAAAAACTGATTCCATTATGCATCACAGAAAATTGGATAAACAAATCAAAGAGCGAGAAAGCGAGAGCGAGATTGAGGAGAAATATGTTTTTAAAAAGATTCTGAAATCTGAATATACAAAATGAGCAAATTTTCTCATGTGGCAAATGCATAGCTAATTAACCATAAATTAACTACCATGAATTAGCTAAATTTTGGCAGCAAATATATAAAATTCTTGTAATGTGCTCAAATATCGAGAAAATATTGTTAAGAGGGAAAAAAACAAAACGACTCTTAAAGTTCAACATTCAAAGTTCTGAACAAACAATTTATACGATCTTTATACCAAAAAAAATAAAATAAAATAAAATAAAATTATAAGATCATAAAACAATAATGCTAGAATTGAAATAACCAAAAAATGGTAATCTAGTAATGGTGTCCGTTACAAACTTTCTTCTAACAAATATCTTCAACACACAACACAATGTGAAAGCTTATCATTTCTCCTCCTTAACTTCGGCTAACAAGTGACGAAGACCATCTGTTAGAGCAGATGTCGAGGTCAACGATGCCTTCAATATGCTCAGACACTGCAACAAAATAACAATGTATGAGAAACTGCTACATAATCTCCTAGAAAATGACACTAAGGTGACATGCTGAAGATGATAAATGTATAGGTTTTAGTTATTCCTTACCTCCTTGATGCCAATGGTGATAACCTTTTCCTTCAGATCATCAAGAGGAATTTTCAAACGGTCAAGTAAATTTAAAGCTGAAATTGGGGAAGCCGGTGCGAAGACCAAGTCATCTGTAACCACATATGTTCTTAGTCCCTTGACATAACCTTCATGACCTTCTGTAGGTGGCATACTTAGTTCTTTAAACCTTCCCATCGCATTACATTCATTAGTTATGTAAAATTCATTATGAGTAATACTTTCTTTGACACTTGGACGTTGATAATGACAGAAATACCGCTCATTCGGCCCACAAATTGGTAATATCTGCTTCTTTAATTTGAACTGCAGGGCCAAGCGAGGATCAACAAGCCTATTCTTTGCTCCTATTGACATCAAGTATTTGTGAACGTCCAAATCAGCAATGCTCTTGTACAAAGCATCAATGCTTCCCAGAGAAGTATTCCCTCCTAATATACGTACAACTCCTCCCATAGGTAAGGTGAGAAAACTTAAAATCAAGTTTGCAAAATCTTGTTCCCCTTGGGCATACAATATCTTGCCATCTGATTTTCTTACAACGAGCTTCAGCCTGATTTGGATATTGCCACTGTTTCCAACATAACAAGAGAAAATCCTTGACCTTTTGAGGGAAGGTTTCTTTCCTAAAAACAAATCTGTCAGAGGTGATTTGGAAAACAAAGCACGCTTTAGAAGATCCAATACCTGTACAGAATACTAACCAATCAAAAACGAATTGATGATGAAAAATTAAAAAAGCAATGTATGTAGATCAAGTAAGAAACAATAGGCAACAATTTAGGGAACCGAACTAAAAATATAAAACCTTTTCCCTTGTGATATTGACAGTCATTTCCTTTAGTGAACTTGTGCTTTTTACTCCAGAACTTTGGAGCAGACTAACGCTTGTAAAATCAGCGGAGTTTGGCATGACAATCAGATCGTCAGTAATAACAAAAGTCGCACAGTCTTTAACAAATCCTTTGTGGAAACTTTTCAAGAAAACTGAACGGGTCAAAGGATTCCCACACCCGCACTTGCTATTCATGGAAGTGCTCAAAAAAGGATAGGTGCAGAAATCAAACTTGGTACACATGAAGTACTTTGTAGGCTCAGTGACAGTGTCATCAATATTGAGTTTAAGATAGCGGCAATAATCATCCGATGAGTTCTTTGGCTGCAATAGCATTTCTTTGCAGGTCACAGTCCTCAGACACTCTTCATCGAGATCTGCCACACTATGATACAGTGAGTTCAGACAACCAAGTGTGACTGGCCCCATGTCTGAGTCCTTCTCTACAAGTCTCGCAATTGTTCCTAAAGGCAATGTCAAGAAGCTAAATAGAACGTCCACGAAGTCCTTTCTGCTTCAGCAAATAAGACTTTGTCGGTCTCTTTGTTCACCAGAAGTTTCAACGACATTTGCTCCTGATCTGTTTGAGTTGTTGTCGCAGTTGCAGTCGCGGCCATTGTAGCAACTAGCAAACCAGATACATACATAATTTTATGTTCAAAACTTGAGACAAAGTGTTTCTAATTTCTATTGAATGTACTAACAAACTAGTGTTGTGTTCAACGGAAGGACAAAATCATTAGATTCGGTGATGATAGTATTTGAAGTAGAAAAGTAGTAGAGGTAAGTTGTGGAATGTAGTCAAATAGTATTAGAAGATGGGAGGCTTTACAATTTGGAGCTAGAATGTAGTTTGTATTGCTCTCAAATTGGTTGATTACAAATGCACCCAAACTTGCCTATTTATAGGTGCTTGAAGATGGTTCTAGCAATAGATGGTTCTAGGCTTTTCTTGACTTATTTTTACATTTGATTATTCTAGAGGCATTTGATTATGGTAGATATTTCTAGGAATTCTCTAGTCTTTCTACATTTTTTTTGTATTAGATACTTCTAGGCTTATATGGCTATTTCTAGGCATAAGCTATCCTAGGCTTTTGTAGAAAATTCTAGAAAATTGCAGCATCTTTAACACTCCTCCTTGATGCAATTTTTGGAAACTCCGAGCTTTGTCCTCAGTTCCTCAAACTTGACTCTGGGCAATGCCTTTGTAAATATGTCCGCAATTTGGTCTTGATCGTGCGTACTTGAGCTCGATTTCTTTAGTTGCCTCTGCTTCACTGATGAAGTGATATTTGATTGCTATATGCTTTGTTACATTTGTGATGCACTTTGGATTCTTTGCCATTGCTATTGTCGATTTGTTGTCGCATGAGATTATGGTAGGATCATCCTGTTCACCCATGTCTCAGTATTCTCAGAAGCCATATAAGCTTGATTTGTCGCATTTCTTGCGCCACGCGTCTCGACCTCTGCCGTTGATTGTGCAGATCGCTTGCTTCTTTGATGCCCATGAGAAAAAACGATCCTAGTAAGAAGGCATAGCACGATGTGCTCTTCATGTCATCACCGAACACGCCCGATCACTATCGGTATAGCCGATCAACTTTGAGTTGGTCATGGTTTTATACCATATACCAAACTCCTTCGTGCCTTGTAAATATCTTAGAACTCTTTTAGCTACTCCATAGTGAACCCGACTTGGTTTACGCATGAACCTTGATAGAAGACTTGTAGCATACATGATGTGCAGTCGCGTGGTTGTAAGATATAATAGGCTCCCAATTAAGCTTCTATAGTGCGATGCATCGACACGGTGCTCCATCTTCCTTTATGACTTCTCATTTATTCTGGCGAATGGCGGCGGCTTGCGATCATTCATCTGAATTTCTTTAATAATGCTTCTGTGTATTTCTTCTGACATATGAATATCCCTTCTTTTTGTTGTTTTACCTCTATGCCGAGGAAATAATTCATCAAGCCAAGGTCGGTCATCTCGAATGTCTTCATCATGTCTTCTTTGAACTTAGTTATCATTTCTATATTATTTCCCGTGTAGATAAGATCATCTACGTATAGGGAGACAATGAGAGTATCTTGCTGACTTTGGGTCTTGACGTATAGTGTTGGCTCACTTTTGCTCCTCCTGAATCCTTGATCGGCGAAGTATCGATCAATTCTGCTATACCATGCTCGAGGAGCTTGTTTTAGACCATATAAAGCTTTTCTTAGTCTTAGCACTTTACCTTCATTGCCTTTGCTGACAAAGCCTTGTGGTTGCTCCACATAAATCTCTTCTTGTAGTACCCCATTGAGGAAGGCTGACTTGACATCTAACTGACTTGATACCACTGATAGTATTTGAAGTAGAAAAGTAGTAGAGGTAAGTTGTGGAATGTAGTCAAATAGTATTAGAAGATGGGAGGCTTTACAATTTGGAGCTAGAATGTAGTTTGTATTGCTCTCAAATTGGTTGATTACAAATGCACCCAAACTTGCCTATTTATAGGTGCTTGAAGATGGTTCTAGCAATAGATGGTTCTAGGCTTTTCTTGACTTATTTTTACATTTGATTATTCTAGAGGCATTTGATTATGGTAGATATTTCTAGGAATTCTCTAGTCTTTCTACATTTTTTTTGTATTAGATACTTCTAGGCTTATATGGCTATTTCTAGGCATAAGCTATCCTAGGCTTTTGTAGAAAATTCTAGAAAATTGCAGCATCTTTAACAGGTGAGAAGTTTTTAGGTATTTTGAGAATAATAATTAATAGAAACAAAAGAAAGTGTATTCTTGGATATCTTGTGGACGGTTTTGCAAGAAAGAAAGAAAGCGTACCTAATCAGACACTGAAGGCTTCGACGTCGACGTGAACTGTGAAAGAAGAAGAAGAATATCCTGTGAAAGTGAAATGTAAATAATAATAAATTATTATATAATTAAAAGAGAAAACGCTGAAGGAAGAAAGAAAGAGAGAGAGATAAAGAGAGAGACACACACACACCCCTGTTACGGATAGAGATAAGAGGATGGAGCCGCGCCGTTGGTTCGCACGCACGCCGAAGCGGAATGGTGGATACTGAAACGACAAGGTTTTTGGGAATGAGAGGGGTACAAGACTGACTGAGAGCGAGGGAGGGGTTCTTTCTTATTTGGAGGAAGAGAGTGCAGCGGGAAAGAGAGTGACGAGGGAATATCCCTTTTATATCACTTTTATTTATTTTTTTGGTATATAAAAAAGTATAAATTTCTATAATATCTTTTTTTATTCTCAAATATCTATAATATCTATTCGATATCTATTTAGTCAAAAAAAATTCTATATCTATAATCTATCTACAATAATACATATATTTTTCCCTAAAAAAAATCTATATCTATATATATATATATATTATATGCAATTAAGAACATTCCCCAATATAAAATATTACAAGTCATTTTCTCATAGCCAATCAGATTTCACAAAAGTTAAAACCAATCAGATTTCACAAAAGTTAAAACATGGCATCACGAAAATCATTCCCTCAAAATGTGTAATGTTGCAGAGATATTTGATGAGTATCTGTTTACTGCTCATAGTCTTACTATTGTCGAGCTTAGCCGGCGCACAGTTGTTGTTCTTTTTTCCTCTAACAAATTATACTCAACTACGTCTTTCATACAAATGATGAAACTAATTTATTATATTTATTTTTTATTATGTAGGTCTCATTTGTTATTGTGATATCTCGAGGGATAGGCATGATTAACCACCGGCCGTGGTGGTACGTCACTTGTCAGTTTAACTTTACGGTGGTTGTTACCTTTGACATGTACTTTTTTTGGGTGTTAAATGGTCAAACAATTCAAAATACCTATTGCGGTTACGATCACCAAAGGCCACCAAAGAACACAAAACATTAAATAGGGATAAATCACCATTAAATTGGTTATTGTTTTATTGTTATCATTATTTTATATATATGAGGGATTATTTTATAAGATTACCAATAGCACCAAGATCACCAAATAATATTAAGAAAACCCGTTTTGGGATGTTACGACCCACAAGATCACCACCATTGTGACTGTGAATACCAATATCAAAATCTTTTATTTTTATTTTTTTCCAATAACGATATCAATATTTTGGGTATACAGTTTAACCTAATGAAAACCAGTGTAGCCAACCAACCATTGCATAACTTTAATAACTAAATAATACAATACGATATAATAATGATTGATATAACAAATTAAACGATTATATAAATTTAGAAACTGTTCCGGACTGGGCCGAGGCCCAATCCGGAGATCCAACATTCACAGGCCCAACGGCTTCCCTCAATGCCACGTCGTCCGCGTGCCTCTCCGCCTTCCCTCAACGTGGCCGACCCAACGGCTTTGTGCATTAATGGGATTTAATGCCGAGCTTAGGGTTTCACGGACGGTTACACATCGGCGATGGCAGTCCTCGACTCATATTTAAAGAAGACCGCGTCGAGCGGTCCGAGGTAATCATCTTTCTACTACCTCTTTACTCACCTCGACACACACCGACTTGGCGTCGGGTGTTTGCGGGTACACCACCCAACCCGCCGTCGTCCTCCGTCACGAGCACAACCGCGACCGCTTCCTCTCGGTCATCCTCTCGAAGTTACGTTGAGAACATTGGCGCCCGTCTGTGGGGATCGATTGATTCCATCTTCTTTGTCGAAGTCTCCCTTCTTCACTCGGCGATGATCGGATCGAGCGTCGGTCGCGACTAGCGGTTCCACTCATGCGAACGCAGATCTTGAACAACCTAACCGGTAGATAGCTCGAGCAGAACCACTTCTCCAAGATGACGCCGTTCCGATCGTTCTTTGCCAAGCCGATCGGAGCGGAGACCACCGCCATCCTCATTCGCGAGTTCCGCGAATTCATCCGGCCATGCCGGCGATGCAGCTCGAGAATCAACGTCTCGATCGAA
Source organism: Calophaca sinica (assembly GCA_037113605.1). Lineage (NCBI taxonomy): Eukaryota > Viridiplantae > Streptophyta > Magnoliopsida > Fabales > Fabaceae > Calophaca > Calophaca sinica. The sequence goes on from CM073733.1 coordinate 104,913,850, forward strand.
TGGAGAATCGGCAGAAAGAAATTCCGTTCGCGTTGCCACGCGGATCGACAACAGAGAAGATCGTGTTTCGTTCTCCTCGAGAGATCGAAGGAATCCAAAATCTGGTCCGTTTCATCACCACCACCGAGGCACGACTCAACACCGCTCTGGGCATAAAGCAAGCCACCGTAACACTTCAGTAGATCGTACTCCACCTCGCCGTCACAGATCTGAGGTCCGTTTGCCTCAAAACGGAAGACATGAGCAAACACACCGCAGAAGAGTTTCTTCCAGAAGTCTTTCTCCTGAATCCGATATGCCACACTCTCCACCGCGCCATCGCCGCTTCTCGATCTGTGGCGTCTCATCAGCGAAGGTACCACCACGAGCGACACTCCCAAGAAGCGCCTCGGCCTCTGGCGGCAAGTAAAATCTCTGGCGCACTCTCACCGCCGCCGTGCTCATTCTGTCTCATCAACCCTTCTCGGAGCGATGACCACAGATGACACGTGCAAGGCCTTTCGTCCTTTACGTCTAAGATTATGAGATTCCCGATTCAAAGCATCTTCGTAAACCGCCCTCGTTGGACTCCTACGACGGGACCACCGACCCGACGAACATGTTGGTCGCTTTGACACTATCATGGACTATAGGCGCGAGGCCGATAAAGTGCGGGATCTTTCCTCACTCTGAAGAAGTCGGCCTTGTCTTGGTTCCGGACTCTTAAGAGAAATTCCATTGGATCGTGGATCGAGCTCGTCGACCCGATTCTCGCACATTTCACCGCATCTAAAGTCCAACCAGTCGGCAGACCATTCTAGCCGCGATTCGGCGAGAGGAAAGGAGAATCCTCGGAGACTATGTCGGCGTTTCAACAAAGAAGCCATTTTGGTGAAAAAATGCTCGGCGAGATGAAATTATACTTGCTAGAGCAAGGCCTGGTCGAAGGAAGTTTATTCGGTGTCGACATTGGTGTCGACAAACCGAGGTCCCCGACCAGGAGTTCCTGGCGAGCTCAAAATTCATGAATTACGAAGAGAAGTTGATGGCATCGAAAGCCAAAGGTAAAACCCAGGAGGAAGGCGGTGGACAACGCGAAGACAGTCGGCGTAGGGAGAAGGAAAGTCGGGGTCCAAAGAAAGAGATACGACGAATATACCCGCTGAACACTACCCTAAGCGCATCTTGAATGAGTGCGCGAACACCGAATTCGTGATCTTTGGAATTAAATTTCCCCGAAGGGAAAAGAGAAGCCGAATCTTTGATAAGTCGAGTCTTGCCACTTTCACAAGTGTGTCAGACACGAGACCGATGAATGTTTTCACTTGAAGGGCGCCATAGAACAACCGATCCAAAGAGGCGGAGTTGACCAAATATGTGAAAGGAAAACCGAGATTTGGAGATAGAAGGTCTAGATCTAGATCACCTCGACCTCAAAGGAGAGACTCAGCTTCTGGGACGCAGCACGAAGGAACAGTTCGTGCTTCCGAGGAGAGACCTCGTCCTCCTCCTGTCGCCATGGTCATTTCCGGAGGATTCTTCGATAAGGGAGGGGCGAGCATCAATTCAGCAAAACGAAAGTTGAGAGAAGCGATGATCATTTCTACTGTTTCTCCTTCATCAAGTCGGCATAAGGGAAGACCACCCCTAGCCTTTTCTGACGAAGACTTGGTGAATGGAAGGCCGAACTATTTGATTCCCCTGTTGGTGAAAGCCTATATGGCTAACTTTGACGTCAGAAGAATCTTGATAGACCAAGGGAGCTCGGCGGATATCATGTTCTACGAGCTGTTTAAAACCTTGAAACTACCAGAAAAAGATCTCGTACCGTACCCGGGGTCCGACCTGACTGGTTTCAACGGTTCGAAAACAAAGCCGTTGGGCTATGTGGAGTTGATGGTGACTTTTGGAGAGCAACCAATCTCCAAAACTGTGAAGGTCCAATTCATCGTGTTACCATGCAAATCTGTTTACAATTGCATCGTCGGACGCCCGGAAACCTTTGGGTGAGTTAGGAGCTGTAACCTCGACAGTTCACCTGAAAATGCGTTTTCATGATGACGAAGACAAAGTCGTCACCATCGAAGCCGACCAAGAAGCTGCAAGGAGATGTTATATTTTGTCTTTGAAGGTAGAAGAGCAAAAGGAAGAGGAACAACTCCCTGACCAAGAAACTTGATCTGCGGGCTGCTGCAGACGTCAATCTCACCGATTTCGGCGCGAATTGAGCTCGAGGATGAGATCTGGAAGGCGACCTCCTGGCGCGAGCTCCACCAAAAGATTAAAAGACCAAGTACGATGGAGAATTCATCCGAGTTCAACTAGGAAGACCCGGGGAAGGCGGTGAAGCTTGGTGTTGATCTCCTGAGCAGGTCAAATTGCAAATAACAGAGTGCGAAGTCCAATACCGACCTCTTCGGCGGGCCATTTGGCGACATGCGGTATTTCTCCGATATTGCTCGCCACCAACTCGCTCTCGACCCCAAAGCTGTTGGGTAGCTCAAAGCGCCGTAAGCAAGCTCTGAAAAAGCCGGCGCCAAAGGCTGTCGAAGACTTAATTAAGGTGAATTCATTAGGAGGTCAAATATACTACTTGGTGTCAAATGTTGTATTGGTTAAGAAATCTAATGGAAAGTGGCGAATGTGTGTTGATTACATCGATCTTAACAAGGCGTGCCCCAAAGACGCCTACCCTCCCTAATATCGACAAACTCGTCGACAATTCCTCTGGTTTTCAATTGTTGTCTTTCATGGACGCATACTGGGTACAACCAGATTAGATGCATCATCTTGATCAAGAAAAACGCGTTCATGACGGATAAAGGTAATTACTGCTATAACGTAATGCCTTTTGGCCTTAAGAACGCTGGAGCGACATATCAGCGCATGATGAACAAAGTCTTCGCCAACCAGATCGGTAGAATGCTGGAGGTATATATGGATGATATGTGTTCCGGACTGGGCCGAGGCCCAATCCGTCGACCCACCTTCCCTCGATGCCACGTCGTCCGCATGCCTCTCCGCCTTCCCTCAACGTGGCCGACCCAACGGCTTTGTGCATTAAAGGAATTTAATGCCGATTTCTGGGTTTCACGGGACGGTTACACATCGGCGATGGCGTCCTCAACTCATATTAAAGAAGACCGCGTCGAGCGGTCGAGGTAATGATTTTTCTACCTCTTTACTCACCTCGACACACCGACTTGGCGTCGGAGTGTTTGCGGGTACACCACCCGACGCGCCGTCGTCATCCGTCGCGAAACACAACCGCCTTTGCTTCCCTCCGGTCATCCTCTGAAGTTCATTCGAACATTGGCGCCGCCTGTGGGAATCGTTTACGATTCCATCTTCTTTGTCGAAGTCTCCTTCTTCACTCGGCGATGTTGGATCGAGCGTCGGTCGCGACTAGCGATTCCACTCATGCGAACGCAGATCTTGAACAACCTAACGGTAGATAGCTCCGGAACCACCTCTCGGCATGGCCAGATTCCGTCGTTCTTTGCTCAAACCGATGCTGGAACGGAAACCACCGCCATCCTCATTCGCGAGTTCCGCGAATTCATCCGAAGCCATGCCGAAGCGATGCATGCTCAGAATCAACGCCTCGATCGAATGGAGAATCAGCAGAAGGAACTCTCCGCTCGCGTTGCCACCCAAATCGGAAACAGAAAAGATCGAGCCTCTCATTCTCCTCGGAGATCGAAGGAGTCTAAAAATCTCAGATCTGTTCATCGCCACCACCGTGGCACGACTCCACGCCGCTCTGTGCATAGAGCACTCCGCCGTGCTCATTCTGTTTCATCAACTCCTCGGAGCGATGACACGAGTGATTCGAGCGGGACCTTTGGTCCTTTTACATCCGAGATCATGAAATTCGATTCAAGCATCTTCGAAACCACCCGCTTTGGACTCATACGACGGCACCACCGACCCCGACGAGCATGTTGGTTGCTTTGATCTTGTCATGGGCTATCGAGCGCCCAAGGGCCGGTGAAGTGCGAATCTTTCCTCACTCGAAGAAGGCGGCGTTGTCTTGGTTCCGGACTCTTAAGAAAAATTCCATTGGTTCGTGGGTCGAGCTCGTCGACCGAGTTCTCGCGCATTTCCGCTGCGTCTAAAGTCCAACCCAGTCGGCAGTGACCGGGCCGCAATTCAGCAGAAGAAAGATGAGTCTATCAGAGACTACGTCGAGCGCTTCAACAAAGAAGCCATTTTGGTGAAGAAATGCTCTGACGAGATGAAGCTGTACTTGCTAGAGCAAGGCCTGGTCGAAGGAAGCCTATTCAGTGTCGACATTGGTGTCGACAAACCGAGGTCCTTGACCGAAGTTCCTGGCGAGCTCGAAATTTATGAATTCTGAAGAGAAGTTGATAGCCTCAAAAGCCAAAGACAAATCCCCAGAGTAACACTGACAAGCAAAGATGAAGAAATATAATTAAGTTGAAACAAATGTATCCTAAACACATAAGTGTGAAGCAGTGAAGTATGATTGAAGAAATACACAATCAGCATTTATTTACTATCAAAACCTTGCACCTCTGATGGAACCTCGTGCCGAGACCGCGTGCACGAGATCCCTGATGAAGAGATCGAGCCTCGTGCCGAGACCGCGTGCACGAGGTCGTGATAAAGCCTTGTGCGCTGCACAAGCACCTGCATGAGATGGATACACACCAAGATTCGAGCGACTTACCAGGCCCACCTGCGCAATTGCAAAATTGAGCGACCTTAAACTTCGGCTCGTCATGGACCTTGATTATTTGATGACCCCGACCTTGCCGCTTGGACAGCGGATCAATTACTCCACGAGGAAGTATAAAACTCGACTACGAGCACTTTACTCAGCATAAAATTAACGCCAACTTAATTACATCAAGTTGCTGCAAATTGTCTATACTTTGACAGGAACAGCGTGAGAAAGCCTTGTGGGGTGGGACCAGCACCTGATGAATGAAGAGATCGACCTGCGTCGAGACCGCGTGCATGAGCTCGTGATAAAGCCTTGTGCGTTGGCGCAAGCACCTGATGAATGAAGAGATCGACCTCGTGCCGAGCCCGCGTGCACGATCCCCTGACAAAACCTTGTGTCTTGCACAACCACCTGTGATAGACCTCGTGGCGAGACCGCGTGCACGAGCTCGTGATAAAGCCTTGTCGCGTTGGCACAAGCACCGATGAAGAGATCGACCTCGTCACGAGACCGCGTGCACGAAGCTTGTGATAAAGCCTTGTGCGTTAGCACAAGCACCTGATGAATGAAGAGATCGACCTCGTCTGAGAGACGCGTGACGAGCTCTGACAAAGCCTTGTGCCTTGCACAAGCACTGCGGATCGACCTCGTGCGAGACCGCGTGCAAGAGCTCGTGATAAAGCCTTGTGCGTTAGCACAAGCACCGATGAAGAGATCGACCTCGTCACAGGGGCAGCGTGCAGGCTCGTGATAAAGCCTTGTGCATTAGCACAAGCACTGTGATCGACCGTGCCGAGACCGCGTGCACGAGCTCGTGATAAAGCCTTGTGCGTTGGCACAAGCACCTGATGAATGAAGAGATCGACCTCGTGCCGAGACCGCGTGCACGAGCTCGTGACAAAGCCTTGTGCCTTGCACAAGCACATCAAGCCTCGTGTCGAGAACTGCCTCAGCAGACGTGGAACACGAAGGTCCCGAACGAACTAATGAACAAGCACGACGTGACGACACTTGCAGTTCCTTACGAACAAGGACGTCGGACGTCGACATCAACGAACTTTGACAACAAGTCACCACCTCGACATTCGAGCTAGCGACTTGGGGGGCAACTGTTCCGGACTGGGCCGAGGCCCAATCCGTCGACCCACCTTCCCTCGATGCCACGTCGTCCGCATGCCTCTCCGCCTTCCCTCAACGTGGCCGACCCACCGGCTTTGTGCATTAAAGGAATTTAATGCCGACTTCCGGGTTTCACGGGACGGTTACACATCGACAGTAACCGTCCTCAACTCATATTAAAAGAAGACCGCGTCGAACGGTCGAGGTAATGATTTTTCTACCGCCTCTTTACTCACCTCGACACACACTGACTTGAGCGTCGGAGTGTTTGCAGGTACACCACCCGACGCGCCGTCGTCATCCATCGCGAGCACAACCGCACTGCTTCCCTCCGGTCATCCTCTGAAGTTCTGTTCAGAACAATATGATAGTAAAAACAACGAAAGAAGTCGACCACGTCGTCGATCTTAGAGAAGTCTTTGCTGAAGTATGAAGACATAATATGAGGCTCAATCCGGAAAAGTGCACTTTCGGAGTTCGAACTGGAAAATTTCTCGGTTTCTACTTAACCGAGAGGGGAATCGAGGCCAACCCCGACAAATGTCTTTGTAATAGAGATGCAAAGAACCATCGTCAAAGAAAAACATCCAAGACTCACGGGAATGCTAGCCTCCTTGACGAGGTTTATCTCAAAATCTGCAGAACATGCATTGCCTTTCTTCCGCTTTACTCAAGAAGGGAATTAAGTTCGAATGGTCACCCGAAAAGTGCGAAGAAGCCTTAACACGTAAAACGCATACTATCCCAACCGCGATGTTGACGAGGCCGTCTGTGGGGAGGTCCTTTATCTCTACTTGGCGTGTCGAACGAAGCTCGAGTGCCGCCCTCATTCGCGAGGCGCACGAGGACCGTAAACCGGTCTATTTTATAAGCAAAGCGCTTCAGGCCCAGAGCGAGATACCAGAAAATCGAGAAAGTCGCACTCGCAGCGATAATCGCGGCTCGGCGGCTTGAGACAATACTTTAGCACATCCCATAGTGGTCCGGCCGACCCGGTAATCAAACAGATCCTACACAGGGCGACCTGGCGGGGCGTATGATCAAGTGGTCGGTCGAGTTGTCCGGTCGGAGTTACTTTCGAGCCGAGACAAACTATCAAAGCCCAATGCTTGGCGGATTTCATTGCGAGATGACTCCTGGAGCTATAGAACGGTGTTCCAAATGGGCGCTCCATGTCGACGGATCGTCAATTCCAAGAAGCGATGGCTGGTTTGTTGCTCGAGAACGGCAGCGGGCTGGTCGTCAATTTTCATTGGGATTCTCCTTTCCCACCTCCAACAACCAGTGAGTCTGGCGTGTTTAGCTGGCCTCACACCGGCTCGAGACTTGAGATCAAGAGGTAAAGCTCGAATCGATTCTCGGCTAGTTGTGTCCCGGATAAGTGGAGAATACCAGGCTAAAGATCCACTTCTTCAAAAATACCTGCCTGGTAAAGAAGAAAATGAGCGACTTCACCTCCGTGGAGATCGTGACACGCCCGAGAGAACAAAGCGTCGAGTGACATTCGTCCAAACTCGCCAAAGACGAAGCTCAGAAACAACGGATCGGTAATACAAGAAACATCGCCAAGCCTAGCATTCTGCCGTGGTTGATACCACTTATGACGAGGTAATCGAGGAAACTTCCAAAGTGCGCTGCGATTCCCAGGCAAGCGTCGATGATTCGCCCGATGAGCCCGACGGTTGGATGACACCGATTCAAGAATTTATTCAATTCGATTCGGCTACGATGATGAGAAGGAAGCCGCAAAAATCGAAAAAGGCATCTTCGTATTCTATGATCGACGGTATCTTATATCGAAGAGGTTCTCCACCCTCGTTGAAATGCGTCGGCGATATTCGGCGCAATATGCACTTGCTGAAGTGCATGAAGGCATATGTGGGCAACACCTTGGAGGACGTTCCTTGGCAAAGAAAATCCTCGCGCAGGTACTCTTGGCCGACCACTGACGCGACGCGATATCGTTCGTGAAGAAATGCGACAAATGCCAGAGACATGGCGATCTACACTTAGCTCCTCCTCTGAGTTAACATCCCTGACATCACCATGGCCCTTTGCTTGGTGGGGCATTGATATACTTGGACCTTTTCCAATGGCTCCCGGACAGGTGAAATACCTGGTCGGTGCGGTAGAGTACTTCACCAAATGGGTTGAGGCGAGCCCTGGCGAAGATAAGCGCAAAGAACTTGATTAAGTTCTTCAAAGATATATTCGACAAGGTTCGGATTCCCAGGTGGCCGCCACGGACAACGGAACGCAATTCACAGATGGCGGATTCGGAAAGACCTTGGAAGATTGGAAGACCTCGACATCAAACAGCACTTCACCTCGGTAGAACACCCTGCATTTAACGGCCAAGTGAAGCCGAGCGAGTTATCTTACGAGGTCCGAGACGAAGATTGGATGAGGCCAAGGGAAATCGGGCGTAAGAGCTTCCCGAGTACTGGGCGTGTCGAACTACTCCACATTCGACGACGGAGAATCTCCTTTCGTCTCACATATGGGACAGAGGCCATCATTCTGTCGAGATTGGGAACTTAGTTGGAGAACCTCGCATCCCAGAGTAGCATTGACAACCGCCGAGTATACGAGAAGAACTCGACCTCCTTGACGAATGCAGGGAGCTTGCAGCACTCAGCGAGGTCGCAGTAAAACAGAAAATCGCAGCAAGATACAACCGAAGTGTTGTACCTAGGGAATTCATGCCTGGAGACTTAGTTCTTCGACGAGATGATGTTGGCCTGAAGAACGCCACACAAGGGAAACTTGCACCCAATTGGGAAGGCCCGTACAGAATTGTCGCAAAGACAGGTACCGGCGCCTACACCCTCGAGACACTGCAAGGACAGCAAATTCCAAGAACTTGGAACGCAGCAAAGATGAAGAAATATTATAGTTGAAACAAATGTATCCTAAACACATAAATGTGAAGCAATGAAGTATGATTGGAGAAATACGCAACCAGCATTTATTTATTATCAAAGCCTTGTGCATTGGCACAAGCGTCTGATGTAGAGATCGACCTCGTGCCGAGACCGCGCGCACGAGCTCGTGATAAAGCCTTGCACGTTGGCGCAAGCACCTGACGACCTCGTGCCGAGACCGCGCGCACGAGCTCGTGATAAAGCCTTGTGCGTTGGCGCAAGCACCTGATGAATCGACCTCGTGCCGAGACCGCGCGTACGAGCTCGTGATAAAGCCTTGTGCGTTGGCGCAAGCACCTGATGAATCGGTGAGACCGCGTGCACGAGCTCGTGATAAAGCCTTGCGCGTTGGCGCAAGCACTGGCGACCTCGTCTTAGGAGCGGTAGCGCCGCAGGCTCGTGATAAAGCCTTGTCGCGTTAGGCGCAAGCCTGATGTAGAGATCGACCGCCACGAGACCGGCGTGCACGAGCTCGTGATAAAAGCCTTGTGCGTTGGCACAAGCACCTGAGATCGACCTCGTGCCGAGACCGCGCGCACGAGCTCGGATAAAAGCCTTGTGCGTTGGCACAAGCACCTGAGATCGACCTCGTGCCGAGACCGCGCACGAGCTCGGGATAAAGCCTTGTGCATTGGCACAAGCACCTGATGAATCGACCTCGTGTCGAGACCGCGTGCACGAACTTCGTGATAAAGCCTTGCGGCGTTAGCGCAAGCACCTGGCGACCTCGTCACGAGACCGCGCGCGCAGGCTTCGTGATAAAGCCTTGTGCGTTGGCGCAAGCACCTGATGAATCGATCGACCTCGTGCCGAGACCGCGCGCACGAGCTCGGGATAAAAGCCTTGTGCGTTGGCACAAGCACCTGATGAAGAGATCGACCTCGTGCCGAGACCGCGGGCACGAGCTACCTGATGAAGAGATCGACCTCGTGCCGAGACCGCGTGCACGAGCTCATGATAAAGCCTTGTCGACCTCATGCCGAGACCACGTTCACGAACTCATGATAAAGCCTTGTGTCTTGCATAAGCACATCAAGCCTCGTGTCGAGAATCGTCTCGGCCAGGCGTGGAACACGAAGGTCCCGAACGAACTAATGAACAAGCACGACATGGCGACACTTGCGGTTCCTTTAACAAGGACGTCGAACGTCGACATCAACGAACTTCGACAGCAAGTCACCACCTCGACATTCGAGCTAGCGACTTGGGGGGCAACTGTTTCGGACTGGGCCGAGGCCCAATCCGGAGATCCAACATTCACAGGCCCAACGGCTTCCCTCAATGCCACGTCGTCCGCGTGCCTCTCTCCGCTTCCCTCAACGTGGCCGACCTAACGGCTTTGTGCATTAATGGGATTTAATGCGGAGCTTAGGGTTTCACGGGGCGGTTACACATCGGCGATGTAGTCCTCGACTCATATTTAAAGAAGACCGCGTCGAACGGTCGAGGTAATCATCTTTCTACCACCTCTTACTCACCTCGACACACACTGACTTGAGCGTCGGAGTGTTTGCAGGTACACCACCCAACCCGCCGTCGTCCTCCGTCACGAGCACAACCGCACCGCTTCCCTCCGGTCATCCTCTGAAGTTCTGTTCAGAACAGAAACAAATTACTAATTTATTAATTTTCAATCATCTATATTAACATTAAATAAATTATTGACTAACATGATAGATATCATAAAAAAATTAACTTATTGACAATTGACAAATCTATATCTATATCTATATTATACTAGTGTGTTTGACCCGTGCCATGCACGGGTATAAATTATCATTTGAGCAAAATAATAAAATATATAAGTCGACATGATTTTTGCAAACATGTATATGATGTTATGTTAACATTTTAGTTATTCTTAAATATGTCACTGCCTAAATTACTTAATCGGTACTCTTACATATAATGATTTAACATATAATATATAATGATTTAACGTTTCAGTTGTAAAAAATAATTGTTTAACATAAAATATAAACTGATTTAACTTAAAACTATCAAACATAATAATGGTTGCACGGTGGCATCTAGGGTAGACCGTGTAATAGATGGTTCATGGGTGGACAAGTTGATTAACGATTAAATTTTGAAGGTCTACCAAATCTTATAATGCACTAGACACATTAATTTTTTTTTCCTTTCTCTCACTCTCTTTTATAGTGTTATTAATTGTGTTTGTTTAAGCTTTTCAAGGATATCGTTTTTAAAAAAAAATCATTTTTATGGGTAAAATAAAAAGCTATTCGTGTTAGCTTTTTTGGGGGGGTAAGAATTGTTACCAATTGACTTCAAACACAAGAGGGGGGTGAATTGTGATAGCGGTGCTTATATAAAAAATTACAGAAAATAAATGACCGAATAATAAATAAAGAACAAAAATAAATAAAGTGCTTGAATGATAAAGAGACAGAGAGCAAAGAAGAGCACGCGAGCAATTTATACGAGTTCGGCCACCAAACACCCTGTGGCCTACGTCCTGTCTCCCAAAGCAAACCACTATGGGATTTTCACTAAATCACTAGCTTTTAAATCAGGTTCACTAGAAACCTTTACAACTCTATACCAGAGCAATACGTTCAAGAGATATCACCTCTCTATGAACACCTTGGGATTCCTACCCAAAAGAAATGATTTTCACAAATAAAATGAGACGAGAAAGATACACTCAATAGTGCGGATATAACAAATTGAAGCTCAAATAATACAACTCAAATAATGTAGAATAAAAAGGCTCTCGAGAAAATTGTGCTCAAATAAGTGTGAGTGATGAAAAATATTTGTGAGTTTTTGGCACAAAAATTAAGCAACTGCGTTGTTGTATTTTTACAAGGCTCACGATTTGTGTTTATATAGGCAATGGAGGAGCGTCACTTTAAGAAGATTTGTCCGTTGAGGATTTGCCCGTTCTGGCAGGATCTGTCCGTTGGAATTTGTCCGTTGCGTTGAACATGAAAGAATTGAAAACACGGAGGCGGCTCGGCATACGACCTCACGAAGGCGGCTCGGCAGACGACCTGAAAGCGGCTCGGCCAGACGACCTCGCCACCGCGGCTCGACCAGACGACCTCGACCACGGCTCGGCATCGACCTCGAGCGGCTCGGCACACGACCTCGGGCGGCTCGGCCTCGACCTCCTCATCGGCTCGGTTCTCATAGCTCGATGCAGCGACCTCATCGGCTCGATGCAGCGACCTCGATGCAGCGACCTCATCACCGACACGGATCATCACTCGCAAGACGCGACAAGAGCTCATCACGCAACCTCGGTACGGACCTCATAAGCTCGACACACGACCTCGGTACGCGACCTCATCAGCTCGACACGCGACTTCCTCCTCAGTTCGACATACGACTTCCTCAGAGCTCGACACGCGACTTCCTCCTCAGCTCGACATCCGACTTCCTCATCTCGACATCCGACACGAGATATGCATGTCAAAATATTTTGTGCGTGTGTGATTTAATTTTAATTGAGAGCTTTTTATTACTACTTACAAATAGTCTTAATAAAGATAAATAAATACCCAGAACCCAAAGACTTGAAAAACTATCATTCTTGATACAGCGTCTTGGTATTCTTTTCCACTTTTGCACGGTTGACTATTTGTAAAGCTCCATTTTGTCAATCATCAAAACCATCCTGTCAAGGCATGTATTCACAGACTCCCACTTTTTGATGATGACAAACATCTCATGGAGGAATTTAGTAAAATATAATCATGATATAGCAATGAGATATAAGCATGGTTTTTCAATAAAAGATATCGAGTTTAAGCACAATATTTAGAAAAACTCCCTCACAATAGGCAATACTTAAAAGATCACTCCCCTGAATCATGCATTCATGTAACTCTCCCCTTTGGCAACATCAAAAGTGGGAAAGACAAATAAAGCAAGGCATATATTCAGGATTAAACAAGCATATTTTGATAGTTACGTGATACCAAGCTTGGTGTGTGACCGGATGAAATTTGGTTGGACATGATTAGCTAGTTGCATAAGACAAATGCGTCACCCACTCATTATTCCGCACTTAAAGAAAATGGAAGGGAAAAGACTGCATAAACTTCGTTAGCACACTCAAACGCCCAAGTTAGAATTTATTCAAAAAGAAAATGCAATCACAGTGATACTCAATGTATGATTGGTCTAAAATTCCCAATTCAGTTCTAATAAAAAGAAAGTTTCCTTAGGCAAAGGTTTAGTAAAAATATCCGCAAGTTGTCTAGATGTTTCCACAAACTCAATCATGCAATCACCTTTTGAACATGATCTCTAATAAAATGGTGCCTAATCTCTATGTGTTTAGTCCGAGAGTGATAAACCGGATTTTTAGTGAGGTTTATGGCACTAGTATTGTCACACTTTATTGGAGCAGTTTTCAAATTAATCCCATAATCATTCAACTGTTGTTTCATCCAAATAATCAGGCGCAACAACTACCGCCGCAACATATTCCGCCGGCGATGGACAAAGCCACACCGGCTTGTTTCTTACTATGCCATGAAACCAAGGCATTCCCAAGTAAGTGACATGTCCCACTAGTGCTTTTTCGGTCCATTTTGCAACCCGCAAAATCCGAATCCGAGTACCCAATAAGTGTGCAACAAGACCTTTGGGGTACCATAAACCCATAGTTTGTGTGCGGTGAGATATCTCATGATGCGTTTTACCGCTAAGAGATGTGATTCCTTAGGATTTGCTTGAAAACGTGCACACATACAAACACTAGACATAATATCCGGATGACTTGCAGTGAGATAGAGAAGAGATCCTATCATACCTCGATACTTACTTACTTCGACCGACTTACCACCTTCATCTTTGTCAAGATAGCATGATGTGCTCATGGGAGTTGAGATTTCTTTGGCGTTGCTCATTCCAAATCTTTTAAGCAACTCCTTGCAATATTTGGATTGATTTATAAAAATTCCTTCTTTTGTTTGTTTGATTTGAAGACCAAGGAAGTAGTTGAGCTCTCCCATCATGGACATTTCAAACTCACTTTGCATGATTTTGGAAAAATCTTCACACAAAGACTCATTAGTAGCACCAAAGATGATATCGTCAACATAAATTTGAACAAGTAAAATGTCATGATTTTTGTGTTTAATGAAAAGAGTGGTATCAACTTTTCCTCTTTCAAAACCTTTTTCAAGTAAATATTTGCTCAACTCTCGTACCAAGCTCTGAGCTTGTTTTAAACTCATATAAAGCCTTTTTCAATTTGAAAACATGATTTGGAAATTCAAAATTTTCAAAACCGGGGGGTTGATCAACATATACTTCTTCTTGAATAAAACCATTTAGAAATGCACTCTTAACATCCATTTGAAAAAGTTTAAAATCCATGATGCATGCAAATGCGAGAAGCATGCGAAGAGCTTCGAATCTAGCTACCGGGTGCATAGGTTTCATCGAAATCTATGCCCTCTTGTTGATTATAGCCTTTTGCAACAAGTCTAGCTTTATTTCTAACAATGATACCGTTTTCATCAAGCTTGTTGCGAAAGACCCATTTGGTCCCAATGACTAGGTGATCTTTAGGCCTAGGGACAAGTTCCCAAACATCATTTCTCTCAAATTGATTTAATTCCTCTTACATATCAAAGGTCCAATGCTCATCAAAGATGGCTTCATAGACGTCATTTGGTTCAATTTGAGAGACAAAGGCCATATGATGACATGCATGATTAAGAGAGTTTCGAGTCGTTACCCCTTTTGAGATATCACCTATTATGTTGTCAAGAGGATGGTTCTTTGAGACTCTCCATTCCTTTGGAAGATTTGAGTGAGAGAGTTCTTTAGAGGGTTGCGGCAAGGACTCTTGATCCTCCTTTTGAACTTTTGATCTCTCTTGTTCCTCTAAATAGGTATCTCCAATTACTTCTGCAAGATCATCAACACTTTCTTCTACTGAAGATTTGGGGTTAGATTCATCAAAAGAAACATGCAGCATTCTTCAACACCCAAGTTCTTTTATTAAAAATTCAAAAGCTTTACTAGAAGTGGAATATCCAAGAAATAAACCTTCATCGCCTTTAGCATCAAATTTACCAAGGTTATTCTTACCATTGTTTAGGACAAAACACTTGCATCCGAAAAACGTGAAGGTGGGAAATGTTGGGCTTCCTTCCTTTGTAGAGTTCATACGGTGTTTGCTTAAGGATCGGCCTTATAAGAACTCGATTCATCACATAGCAGCGGTGCTCACTGGCCCGCCCAAAAGTACTTAGGAAGGTTAGTCTCATTGAGCATCGTCTCGCTAGCTCTTCAAGAGACCGATTTTTCCTTTCAACCACTCCATTTTGTTGCGGTGTCCTTGGAGCGAAAAGTTGTGATCAATGCCATTTTCAGTGCAAATGCTTCAAATGCTTCATTCTCAAATTCCCACCATGATCACTTGAATGGAAGCAATGTTAAGTCCCTTCTCATTTTGTATAACCTTTGCAAGTTTTCAAAAGCATTAAAAGCATCATTTTTGTGAGAAATAAATAAAGTCCATGTATAGCGAGAATAGTCGCCCACAATAACAAGAGCATAGTAATTGCCACCAAAGCTTTTAGTTCTAGAAGGGCCAAATAAATCCATATGTAAAAGTTGTAAAGGCCGGTTTGTAGAAACAATATTTTTAGATTTGAAAGATGCCTTTACTTGTTTTCCTTTTGACACGCATCACAAAGTTTATCTTTTTCAAAACGAAGCTTTGGTAAGCCAATTACTAAGTCTTTACTGAACCAATTTATTAAGATGATCCATGTGAATATGAGCCATTCTTCTATGCCATAGCCAAGATTCATTCTCTTTACTAAAAAGACAAAGATGCATCATTTGAAGGTAGTTCATCTAAATTAACCATATAGATATTTCCAATTCTAGATCCAACAAAATCGTACTTTTATTAAAAGAATTTACGACCATGCATTTTGAAGAATCAAATATAACATTATTGCCTTTGTCGTAAAGTTGACTAATACTTAGCAAGTTATGTTTCAAACCTTCCACATACAAGACATTCTCTATAATGGGATTAGGACTCTTACCAATAGTACCAATCCCAAGAATTTTACCTTTATTATTATCACCATAACAAACATAACCTTTATTTTTGGGCTCCAAAGAGGAGAACTTGCTTTTGTCTCTGTCATGTGCTTTGAACACCGCTATCAAGATACCAATTTGAATCTTTGGCTTTCAAGCACACCGCAAAATAAAATCAGGTTTTAACTTTTGGTACCCAAACTAAGTCAGTCCAGATGAGTTAGTTTTTGGCAAAGTACCCTTTGGAATCCATATCTTTTTGCCAACCACATTCTTGTTCTTTCTAATATTGCAAATGGAGGCGGTGTGACCATTTCTACCACGGTGAAAGCATTTAATGAAAGGACTACTTGAGGGTTTGTTGTGATTGACGAGTTTAAAAGATTTTTCATGAATTTTTGGATGATAACCTAAACCAGCTTTTCTAAAAGTACCTTTTGGTTTCCTAAAATAATGTTTAGATTATCTCTTCCCATTGTAAATTTTGCAAGAGTGTTATTTAAATCCTCAACCTTATTTTTCAAAACACTACACTCATTGCATTTTAAAACTTCATCTTTTTATTTTCACAAGATATGGGAGGAGAAGTTTCAATCACAAAGAACTTGTTTTTCTTTAAGAATCACTATCTCTTTGTTTAAAATTTCAATTTTTGATTCAAGAGAAGAGATGGTTTTCTTAGAAGAAAGAACAATTTTTCCAAGTTTAATCGTTTCATTATTTAATTCTTCACAAGCAATAAGCAGCTCATCATAAGTTAAAGGAGATTCGAGTTCAAGAGCATTTACCTCATCCT
The DNA here is from genome assembly GCA_037113605.1 of Calophaca sinica. Classification (NCBI taxonomy): domain Eukaryota; kingdom Viridiplantae; phylum Streptophyta; class Magnoliopsida; order Fabales; family Fabaceae; genus Calophaca; species Calophaca sinica. The sequence continues at coordinate 104,930,402 of CM073733.1, forward strand.
CCTCGTCTTTTGCCATGAGACATAAGTTGGCCTCGGTAGTACCTTCATGGGTCAATAGAAGGGTGTGCCACATTTCTTTAGCAGATCTTGCAATTTGAGACCCTATAGAACTCATCGTAGCTTAAAGCAGAAGTGATGATGTTCTTAGCTTTCAAATTGTATTGGACCTTTTTCTTATCATCTTCGGTCCAAAGTGATCTTGGTTTGTCTACCACTGCATCATTAATTGATTGAGTGGGGACAAATGGACCATTTTCCACAAAGATCCCAAATATCAAGATCAACACCCTCAAGAAAGATTTGCATTCTATCCTTCCAATAACCATACCCTCACCATTGAAAAATGGGGGTCTGCATTCATGGAGGTTCCTCGTTATTGTTTGAAGTCATTCTCTTGAGACGGTTAAGTCCTTTATACAAGATTCTAGCTCTGATGCCAATTGTTACCAATTGACTTCAAACACAAGAGGGGGGTGAATTGTGATAGCGGTGCTTATATAAAAAATTACAGAAAATAAATGACCGAATAATAAATAAAGAACAAAAATAAATAAAGTGCTTGAATGATAAAGAGACAGAGAGCAAAGAAGAGCACGCAGCAATTTATACGAGTTCGCCACCAAACACCCTCGTGGCCTACGTCCTGTCCCCAAAGCAAACCACTATGGGATTTTCACTAAATCACTAGCTTTTAAATCAGGTTCAGCTAGAAACCTTTACAACTCTATACCAGAGCAATACGTTCAAGAGATATCACCTCTCTATGAACACCTTGGGATTCCTACCCAAAAAGAAATGATTTTCACAAATAAAATGAGACGAGAAAGATACACTCAATAGTGCAGATATAACAAATTGAAGCTCAAATAATACAACTCAAATAATGTAGAATAAAAAGGCTCTCAGAAAATTGTGCTAAAATAAGTGTGAGTGATGAAAAATATTTGACAGAGTTTTTGGCACAAAAATTAAGCACTGCGTTGTTGTATTTTTACAAGGCTCACGAGCTGTGTTTATATAGGCAATGGAGGAGCGTCACTTTAAGAAGATTTGTCCGTTGAGGATTTGCCCGTTGCGGCAGGGATCTGTCCGTTGGAATTTGTCCGTTGCGTTGAACATGAAAGAATTGAAAACACGGAGACGGCTCGGCATACGACCTCTGAAGACAGCTCGGCAGACGACCTCTGAAGACAGCTCGGCAGACGACCTCGCCACACAGCTCGACAGACGACCTCGACACAGCTCGGCATACGACCTCTGAACAGCTCGGCACACGACCTCGGAAAACAGCTCGGCATACGACCTCCTCATCAGCTCGGTTCTCATAGCTCGGTACGCGACCTCATCAGCTCGGTACGCGACCTCGGTACGCGACCTCATCAGCTCGACACGGATCATCAGCTCGGCACTCGATAAGAGCTCATCACGCGACCTCATAAGCTCGACACACGACCTCATTACGCGACCTCATCAGCTCGACACGCGACTTCCTCCTCAGTTCGACATACGACTTCCTCAGAGCTCGACACGCGACTTCCTCCTCAGCTCGACATCCGACTTCCTCATCTCGACATCCGACACGAGATATGCATGTCAAAATATTTTGTGCGTGTGTGATTTAATTTTAATTGAGAGCTTTTTATTACTACTTACAAATTGTCTTAATAAAGATAAATAAATACCCAGAACCCAAAGACTTGAAAAACTATCATTCTTGATATGCGTCTTGGTATTCTTTTCCACTTTTTGCACGGTTGACTATTTGTAAAGCTCCCTTTTGTCAATCATCAAAACCATCCTGTCAAGGCATGTATTCACAAGAATCATTTTTTTAAAAAAAATATGATTTTTATGATGGTAAACAAATACAAAATAGATTCTTGTTTTCATAAAAATCTCTAAATTGTGTTTGTTCACAAACATAAAAAATCCCTTTTTTTAAAATGATTTATTTCTTGTTTGGATAAAACTACTTCTAGATGGTTGTATCCTAATAAGATAAAATCATTTTTTTTAAAAAGGATTTTTATGGTTGAAAATAAACACAATTTATCTTCTTCTTTTCTTAAAAATTTCTAAAAAATAATCTCTACATTATTTTAGATCAAAATCACTTTTTTTAATCTGTAACAAACGATCCTTAGTTTTTTTTAATCCATAAAAAACTTTAATTAACGAATCAATTTTTTTTTTTGCAATTATGAAGATAGATTTCAGCATTTATTGAAAGAGATTGGGTGAAAGAAGATGTAGGTGTTACTCATTTTTTTCAAGCCATCTGAGCCATTGATTAAATCCGACAGCATATTATAAATGGTTCATCGGTGAACCACTTCATGAGAAAGTTCACCCTAGAAGCCACCTGGTTGCACATGCTTAAGATGGTTTAACCTAATACATAATATATAATGATAAATAGTTAAACATATAAAGCAGAAATCTTCCCTCGTTATAGGAAGGTAAAATTTATTATATATGTATTTTACATATCCACTATGTTGTATTATAAAGAAAAAATTGAATATAACAAATATAAGAATATTTATATAACTTATGAAATCTAATGATATATTTTATCTATGTATATAAAATATTCATAATATGTATTAATTATGTTTTATATAAGTCAATGTAGGTTGGTCTCCAGTAGAAAAATATACGACTCAAATCTCAGAAGGACGTGAGTTATTATAATTATAATCCACTACATATATGAAAATCTTGTTAGAATGTAATATGTACGTAACGTTGAAACTGTTATTTGAACAATTATAGTTTCCCCAAAACTCTAGAGCTGGTGAGCCCCAGAGACCGAGCTCATATCAACTTCGTAAAAATTAGAAAATAGATTTATATAAAATTTGTTTGTGATAAAAACGATGTTTTAATGTATTTTATAAAAGTAAAACATTTTTTAAACACAATATTAGTCAGTTTAACAAAATTTATCTTTTAATGTAAGGAATTTATTTTTTAAATATTATTCCATATATATAATCTAATTTTTTTCTTGGATAATATAACTAATCTAATATTTGAGTTTTATAAAGGTTTTTTTTTTAAAAAAGAATGCTTTAAGTCATGGATGCTTCGGGATAATGTAACCATACCTCATTAATTCAGACTTCCACCGCATGGGTATATGTCGACTTTTAAATATTTCTATAAAAAATGTAATTTTTTTTATTGAAAAAATCATAATTATAATTATAATTTTTGACATAAATAATTTTTTTTAAAAACAATATGTGGAATTATCAAGTAACCTATAACTATATATAAAAAGTGGAGTAGTTTTTGTATATTTTCACATAAATCACTAATTCCCCGTGCAAGTGGAGTAGTTTTTTGCATAAAGAACATCAAAAGACATCATATTCAACCATTTAATACTATAAGTATTCCTGAAATAATAATTAAATTTAAATGACCTAAATGTTTTTTTCTTAACCTTGATGAATTTGTCATATTTTTTTTCATAAAAAAAACGGATGTAATATTTATTAATCTTAAAATTTATCCTTTGAATTAGACCCTTTGAGTTTTTTTAAAAGGATATTTCCATCCCGTATAGCATTAATCTAAGGTCAGCCCAATAATGTCCTATAATGAGTAAGGCCAGAATCAAAATTTAATAGAGATATTTTTATTTTAAGTGAGAAAGCTTGATATTGAGTCTTTTTATCAGGATATCTGTCCTTTATGCTTTATAAAAACTGTTCTGAACAGAACTTCAGAGGATGACCGGAAGGAAGCGGTGCGGTTGTGCTCGCGATGGAGGACGACGGCGGGTTGGGTGGTGTACCTGCAAACACTCCGACGCTCAAGTCAGTGTGTGTCGAGGTGAGTAAGAGGTGGTAGAAAGATGATTACCTCGACCGTTCGACGCGGTCTTCTTTAAATATGAGTCGAGGACGGTTACTGTCGATGTGTAACCGTCCCGTGAAACCCGGAAGTCGGCATTAAATCCCATTAATGCACAAAGCCGTTGGGTCGGCCACGTTGAGGGAAGGCGGAGAGGCACGCGGACGACGTGGCATTGAGGGAAGCCGTTGGGCCTGTGAATGTTGGATCTCCGGATTGGGCCTCGGCCCAGTCCGGAACAGTTGCCCCCCAAGTCGCTAGCTCGAATGTTGAGGTGGTGACTTGCTGTCGAAGTTCGTTGATGTCGACGTTCGACGTCCTTGTTCGTAAGGAACTGCAAGTGTCGTCATGTCGTGCTTGTTCATTAGTTCGTTCGGGACCTTCGTGTTCCACGTCTGCTGAGACAGTTCTCGACACGAGGCTTGATGTGCTTATGCAAGACACAAGGCTTTATCATGAGTTCGTGAACGTGGTCTCGGCATGAGGTCGATCTCTTCATCAGGTAGCTCGTGCCCGCGGTCTCGGCACGAGGTCGATCTCTTCATCAGATGCTTGTGCCAACGCACAAGGCTTTATCACGAGCTCGTGCACGCGGTCTCGGCACGAGGTCGATTCATCAGGTGCTTGTGCCAACGCACAAGGCTTTTATCCCGAGCTCGTGCGCGCGGTCTCGGCACGAGGTCGATTGATTCATCAGGTGCTTGCGCCAACGCACAAGGCTTTATCACGAGCTCGTGTACGCGGTCTCGGCACGAGGTCGATCTCTTCATCAGGTAGCTCGTGCCCGCGGTCTCGGCACGAGGTCGATCTCTTCATCAGATGCTTGTGCCAATGCACAAGGCTTTATCACGAGCTCGTGCACGCGGTCTCGGCACGAGGTCGATTCATCAGGTGCTTGTGCCAACGCACAAGGCTTTTATCCCGAGCTCGTGCGCGCGGTCTCGGCACGAGGTCGATCGATTCATCAGGTGCTTGCGCCAACGCACAAGGCTTTATCACGAGCTCGTGCGCGCGGTCTCGACGAGGTCGCCAGTGCTTGCGCTAACGCAAGGCTTTATCACGAGCTCGTGCGCGCGGTCTCGGCACGAGGTCGATCTCTACATCACACGCTTGTGCCAATGCACAAGGCTTTGATAATAAATAAATGCTGGTTGCGTATTTCTCCAATCATACTTCATTGCTTCACATTTATGTGTTTAGGATACATTTGTTTCAACTATAATATTTCTTCATCTTTGCTTTGCGTTCCAAGTTCTTGGAATTTCTTTGTCCTTGCAGATGTCTCGAGGGTGTAGGCGCCGTACTGTCTTTGCGACAATGCATGCGGGCCTTCCCAATTGGGTGCAAGTTTCCCTTGTGTGGCGTTCTTCAGGCCAACATCATCTCGTCGAAGAACTAAGTCTCCAGGCATGAATTCCCAGGTACAACACTTCGGTTGTATCTTGCGCGATTTTCTGCTTTTCTGCGACCTCGTGAAGGCCGCAAGCTCCTCGCATTCGTCGAGGAGGTCGAAGTTCTTCTCGTATACTCGGACGGTTGTCAATGCTACTCTGGGGATGCGAGGTTCTCCAACTAAGTTCCCAATCTCGGCGGGAATGATGGCCTCTGTCCCATATGTGAGACGAAAGGAGATTCTCCCGTCGCCGAATGTGGAGTAGTTCGACACGCCCAGTACTCGGGAAGCTCTTACGCTGTTTCCCTTGGCCTCATCCAATCTTCGTCTCGCACCTCGTAAGATAACTCGTTCGCGGCTTGACTTGGCCGTTAAATCTGGGGGTGTTCTACCGAGGTGAAGTCTTGTTTGATGTCGAGATCTTCCAAGGTCTTTCGGAATCCGCGACACGTGAATTGCGCCCGTTGTCGGTGGCGACCACCACTGGGAATCCCGAACCTTGTCGAATATATCTTTTGAAGAACTTAATCAAGTTCTTTGCGATTATCTTCGCCAGGGCTCTGCACCAACCCATTTGGTGAAGTAATCTACCGCGAACGACCAGGTATTTCACTGTCCGGAGCCATTGGAAAAGGTCCAAGTATATCAATGCCCCACCAAGCAAAGGGCCATGGTGATGTCGGGGATGTTAACTCAGAGGAGGAGCTAAGTGTAGATCGCCATGTCTCTGGCATTTGTCGCATTTCTTCACGAGCGATATCGCGTCGCGTCGTGGTCGGCCAAGAGTACCTGCGGAGGATTTTCTTTGCCAAGGAACGCCCTCCAAGGTGTTGCCCACATATGCCTTCATGCACTTCAGCAAGTGTATATTGCGCCGGGTATCGTCGACGCATTTCAACAGGGTGGAGAACCCTCTTCGATATAAGATACCGTCGATCATAGAATACGAAGATGCCTTTTTGGATTTTGCGGCTTCCTTCTCATCATCGTAGCCGATCGAATTGAATAAATTCTTGAATCGGTGTCATCCAACCGTCGGGCTCACCGGCGAATCATCGACGCTTGCACGGGAAATCGCAGCGAATTTGGAAGTTTCCTCGGTACCTCGTCATAAGTGGTATCAACCACGGCAGTAATGCTAGGCTTGGCGGTGTTTCTTGTATTACCGATCTGTTGTTTCTGAGCTTCGTCTTTGGCGAGTTTGGGCGAATGTCGGCTCGACGCTTTGTTCTCTCGGGCGTGTACGATCTCCACGGAGGTGAAGTCGCCATTTTCTTCTTTACCAGGGCGAGGTATTTTTGAAGAAGTGGATCTTTAGCCTGGTATTCTCCACTTATCCGGGACACAACTAGTGAGAATCGATTCGAAGCTTTACCTCTTCAGCGCCGAAGTCTCGAGCCAGTGTGAGGCCAGCTAAACACGCTTCGTACTCTGCCTGGTTGTTGGAGGTGGGAAAGGAGAATCCCAATGAAAATTCGACGACCAGCCCGTCGGCGTTCTCGAGCAACAAACCAGCGCCATCGCTTGGAATTGACGATCCGTCGACATGGAGCGCCCATTTGGAACAACGCTCGTAGCTCCAGGAGTCATCTCGGCAATGAAATCCGCCAAGCATTGGGCTTTGATAGTTTGTCTCGGCTCGAAAGTAACTCCGAATTCGGACAACTCGACCGACCACTTGATCATACGCCCTGCCAGGTCAGGCCTGTGTAGGATCTGTTTGATTGGCTGGTCAGTTCGGACCACTATGGGATGTGCTAAGAAGTATTGTCTCAAGCGTCGAGCCGCGATTATCAGTGCGAGTGCGACTTTCTCGATTTTCTGGTATCTCAGCTCTGGGCCCTGAAGTGCTTTGCTTATAAAATAGGCCGGTCCGGTCGCAAATGCGCCTCGCGAATGAGGGCGGCACTTTTCGAGCTCGTTCGAAACCGCCAAGTAGAGATAAAGGACCTCCCTGGAGACGGCCTCGTCAACACCGGGCGGTTGGGATAGTATGCGCTTTACCCGTGTTAAGGCTTCTTCGCACTCGGGTGACCATTCAACTCGAATTCCCTTCTTGAGTAAAGCGGAAGAAAGGCAATGCATGTTCTCGCAGATTTTGAGATAAACCTAGTCAAGGAGGCTAGCATTCAGTGATTTCTGGATGTTTTTCTTTGACGATGGTTGTTGCATCTCTATTACACCGACATTTGTCGGTTGGCCTCGATTCCTCTCGGTTAAGTAGAAACCGAGAAATTTTCGATTCGAACTCCGAAAGTGCACTTTTCCTGATTGAGCCTCATATTATGTCTTCGTACTTTCAAAGAAAGACTTCTCTAAGATCGACGACGTGGTCGACTTCTTTCGTTGTTTTTACTATCATATCATCCATATATACCTCCAGCATTCTACCGATCTGGTTGGCGAAGACTTTGTTCATCATGCGCTGATATGTCGCTCCAGCGTTCTTAAGGCCAAAAGGCATTACGTTATAGCAGTAATTACCTTTATCCGTCATGAACGCGGTTTTTTCTTGATCAGCATGATGCATCGGAATCTGGTTGTACCCAGAGTATGCGTCCATGAAAGACAACAATTGAAAACCAGAGGAATTGTCGACGAGTTTGTCGATATTAGGGAGGGGGTAGGCGTCTTTGGGGCACGCCTTGTTAAGATCAGTGTAATCAACACACATTCGCCACTTTCCATTAGATTTCTTAACCAATACAACATTTGACAGCCAAGTAGTATATTTGACCTCCCTAATGAATTCAGCCTTAATTAAGTCTTCGACAGCTTTGGCGTGACGGCTTTTCAGGAGCTTGCTTACGGCGCCTTTGAGCTACCCAGCGAGCTTTGGGGTCGAGAGCGAGTTGGTGGCAGGCAATATCAGGAGAAATACCTGGCATGTCAGCAGCTGTCCAAGCGAAGAGGTCGGCATTGGACTTAAGGCACTCGTTATTTGCAATTTGACCTGCTCGGGAGATCAACACCAAGCTTCACCGCCTTCCCTGGGTCTTCTCCTAGTTGAACTCGGATGAATTCTCCATCAGTCGGTCTTTTAATCTTTGGTGGAGCTCGCGGGCGGAGGTCGCTCTTCTGTATCTCATCCTCGAAGTTCAATTCGCGCCGAAATCGGTGAGATTGACGTCTGCAGCCTTCGCAGGATCAAGTTTCTTGGTCGAGGAGTTGTTCCTCTTCCTTTTGCTCTTCGGCCTTCAAAGACAAAATATAACATCTCCTCGCAGCCTTCTTGGTCGGCTTCGATGGTGACGACTTTGTCTTCGTCATCATGAAAACGCATTTTCAGGTGAACTGCCGAGGTTATGACTCTAACTCACCCAAAGGTTTCAAGGCGTCCGACGATGCGCTTGTAAATGATTTGCATGGTAACACGATGAATTGGACCTTCACGCAGTTTTGGAGATTGGTTGCTCTCCAAAAGTCACCATCAACTCTACATAGCCCAACGGCTTTGTTTTGAACCGTTGAAACCGGTCAGTCGGACCGGCACGAGACGAGATCTTTTACGGTAGTTTCAAGGTTTTAAGCGGCTCGTAGAACATGATATCCGCCGAGCTCCCTTGGTCTATCAAGATTCTTCCGACGTCAAAGTTAGCCATATAGGCTTTCACCAACAGGGAATCAAATAGTTCGGCCTTCCATTCACCAAGTCTTCGTCGAGAAAAAGGCTAGGGGTGGTCTTCCCTTATGCCGAGCTTGATGAAGGAGAAACAGAGAAATGATCATCGCTTCTCTCAACTTTCGTTTCTTTGAATTGATGCTCGCCCTCCCTTATCGGAGAATCCTCGGAAATGACCATGGCGACGGGAGGAGGACGAGGTCTCTCCTCGGATGCACGAACTGCTCCTTCGTGTCGCGTCCCCGTGAAGCCGAGTCTCCTTTGAGGTCGAGGTGATCTAGATCTAGACCTTCTATCTCCAAATCTCGATTTTCCTTTCACATATTTGGTCAACCTGCCCTTTTGGATCAGTTGTTCTATGACGTCCTTCAAGTGAAAACATTCATCGGTCTCGTGCCCGACACACTTGTGAAAGTGGCAGTACCTCGACTTATCAGCATTCGGCTTCTCTTTTCCCTTCTGGGGAAATGTAATTCCAAAGATCACGGAATTCGGTGTTCGCGCACTCATTCAAGATGCGCTTAGGGGTAGTGTTCAAAGGGTATATTCGTCGTATCTCTTTCTTTGGACCCGACTTTCCTTCTCCCTACGCCGACTGCCTTCGCGTTGTCCACCACCTTCCTCCTGGGTTTTACCTTTGGCTTTCGATGCCATCAACTTCTCTTCGTAATTCATGAATTTTTGAGCTCGCTTCAGGGAACTTCGGTCAGGGGACCTCGGTTTATCGACACCAATGTCGACATCGAATAGGCTTCCTTCGACCAGGCCTTGCTCTAGCAAGTATAATTTCATCTCGCCGAGTATTTTTTCACCAAAATGGCTTCTTTGTTGAAACGCTCGACATAGTCTCTGAGGGATTCTCCTTTCCTCTGCTGAATCGCGGCTAGGGCTGCTGTCGACTTGGGTTGGACTTTAGATGCGGTGAAATGTGCGGAGAACTGGTCGACGAGCTCAGTCCACGATCCAATGGAATTTCTCTTAAGAGTCTGGAACCAAGACAAGGCCGACTTCTTCAGAGTGAGGGGAAAGATCCTGCACTTTACCGGCCCTTGGGCGCCCCTATAGTCCATGATAGTGTCAAAGCAGCCAACATGTTCGTCGGGGTCGGTGGTCCCGTCGTAGGAGTCCAACGAGGGCGGTTTCTGAAGATGCTTCGGAATCGGGAATCTCATAATCTTAGACGTAAAAGGACCAAAGGCCTTGCACGTGTGTCATCCGTGGTCATCGCCCGAGAAGGGGTTGATGAGACAGAATGAGCAGCGGCGGTGAGAGGTGCGGCCAGGAGATTTTACTCGCCGCCAGAGGCCGAGGCGCTCTTCTTGGGGAGTGTCGCTGCTCGTGGTGGTACCTTCGATGAGACGCAGCGTCGAGAAGCGGCGATGGCGCTGATGGAGAGTGTGGCATATCGGATTCAGGAGAAAGACTTACGGAAGAAACTCTTCGCGGTGTGTTTGCTCATGTCTTCCGCTTTGAGGCAAGCGGACCTCGATCTGTGACGGCGAGGTGGAGTACGATCCATCAAGTGTTACGCTGGCTTGCTCTATGCCCAGAGCGGTTTTGAGTCGTGCCTCGGTGGTGGTGATGAAACGGACCTGAGATTTTCGGATTCCTTCGATCTACGAGGAGAACGAGAAACCACGATCTTCTTTGTTGTCAACTGCGGTGGCAACGCCGAACGGAATTTCTTTCTGGCGATTCTCCATTCGATCGAGACGTTGATTACGAGCCTGCATCGCTCGGCATGGCCGGATGAATTCGCGGAACTTCGCGAATGAGGATGGCGGTGGTCTCCGCTTCGGCATCGGTTTGAGCAAAGAACGATCGGAACGGCGTCATGATGGAGAAGTTGGTTGTTCTGAGCTATCGGTGGTTAGGTTGTTCAAGATCTGCGTTCGCATGAGTGGAGCGCTAGTCGCGACCGACGCCGATCGATCATCGCCGAGTGAAGAAGGGAGACTGACAAAGAAGATGGAATCGAAGCGATCCCCACAGACGGCGCCAATGTTCGAATGAACTTCAGAGGATGACCGGAAGAAGCGGTGCGGTTGTGCTCGCGATGGAGGACGACGGCGGGTTGGGTGGTGTACTGCAAACACCCGACGCCTTTCAGTCGGTGTGTCGAGGTGAGTAAGAGGTGGTAGAAAGATGATTACCTCGACCGTTCGACGCGGTCTTCTTTAAATATGAGTCGAGGACGGTTACTGTCGATGTGTAACCGTCCCGTGAAACCCGGAAGTCGGCATTGAATCCCATTAATGCACAAAGCCGTTGGGTCGGCCACGTTGAGGGAAGGCGGAGAGGCACGCGGACGACGTGGCATTGAGGGAAGCCGTTGGGCCTGTGAATGTTGGATCTCCGGATTGGGCCTCATATTATGTCTTCGTACTTCAGCAAAGACTTCTCTAAGATCGACGACGTGGTCGACTTCTTTCATTGTTTTTACTATCATATATACCTCCAGCATTCTACCGATCTGGTTGGCGAAGACTTTGTTCATCATGCGCTGATATGTCGCTCCAGCGTTCTTAAGGCCAAAAGGCATTACGTTATAGCAGTAATTACCTTTATCCGTCATGAACGCGGTTTTTTCTTGATCAGCATGATGCATCGGAATCTGGTTGTACCTAGAGTATGCGTCCATGAAAGACAACAATTGAAAACCAGAGGAATTGTCGACGAGTTTGTCGATATTAGGGAGGGGGTAGGCGTCTTTGGGGCACGCCTTGTTAAGATCAGTGTAATCAACACACATTCGCCACTTTCCATTAGATTTCTTAACCAATACAACATTTGTGACCAAGTAGTATATTTGACCTCCTAATGAATTCACCTTAATTAAGTCTTAATGACTTTGGCGGCCGGCTTTTCAGGAGCTTGCTTACGGCGCCTTTGAGCTACCCAGCGAGCTTTGGGGTCGAGAGCGAGTTGGTGGCAGGCAATATCGGGAGAAATACCTGGCATGTCAGCAGCTGTCCAAGCGAAGAGGTCGGCATTGGACTTCAGGCACTCTGTTATTTGCAATTTGACCTGTTCAGGGAGATCAACACCAAGCTTCACTGTCTTCCCTGGGTCTTCTCCTAGTTGAACTCGGATGAATTCTCCATCAGGTACTGGTCTTTTAATCTTTTGGTGGAGCTCGCGGGCCAGGAGGTCGTCTTCCTTGATCTCATCCTCCAGCTCAATTCTCAAGGCGTCGAAATCGGTGAGATTGACGTCTGCAGCGACCTTCGCAGGATCAAGTTTCTTGGTCGAGGAGTTGTTCCTCTTTCTTTTGCTCTTGGCCTTCAAAGACAAAATATAACATCTCCTCGCAGCCTTCTTGGTCGGCCTCGATGGTGACGACTTTGTCTTCGTCATCATGAAAACGCATTTTCAGGTGAACTGCCGAGGTTACTGACTCTAACTCACCTGCTCGGGCGTCCGACGATGCGCTTGTAAACAGATTTGCATGGTAACACGATGAATTGGACCTTCACAGTTTTGGAGATTGGTTGCTCTCCAAAAGTCACCATCAACTCTACATAGCCCAATCCGGCTTTGTTTTGAACCGTTGAAACCCCAGTCGGACTCTCGCACAGACGAGATCTTTTTCCTGGTAGTTTCAAGGTTTTAAACGGCTCGTAGAACATGATATCCGCCGAGCTCCTTGGTCTATCAAGATTCTTCCGACGCCAAAGTTAGCCATATAGGCTTTCACCAACAGGGGAATCAAATAGTTCGCCTTCCATTCACCAAGTCTTGAATCGGAATCTCATAATCTTAGACGTAAAGGACGAAAGGCCTTGCACGTGTCATCCGTGTCATCGCCGGAGAAGGGGTTGATGAGACGTAATGAGCACTACGGCGGTGAGAGGTGCGGCCAGGAGATTTTACTCGCCGCTGCAGGCCGAGGCGCTTCTTCGGGGAGTGTCGCCTGCTCGTGGTGGTACCTTCGCGATGAGACGCCAAGGCCGAGAAGCGGCGATGGCGCTGGAGAGTGTGGCATATCTGATTCAGGAGAAAGACTTACGGAAGAAACTCTTCTGCGGTGTGTTTGCTCATGTCTTCCGCTTTGAGGCAAACGGACCTCGACCTGCGGACTACGAGGTGGAGTACGATCCATCAAGTGTTCACGGCTTGCCCTATGCCCAGAGCGGTGTTGAGTCGTGCCTCGGTGGTGGTGATGAACAGACCTGAGATTTTCGGATTCCTTCGATCTCTGAGGAGAACGAGAAATACGATCTTCTTTGTTGTCGATCTGTGGCAACGCGAACGGGAATTTCTTCACGATTCTCCATTCGATCGAGACGTTGATTACGAGCCTCGCATCGCTCGGCATGGCCGGATGAATTCGCGGAACTTCGCGAATGAGGATGGCGGTGGTCTCCGCTCGCATCGGTTTGGCGATAACGATCGAACGGCGTCATCTTTGGAGAAGTGGTTCTGTCAGAGCTACCGGTGGTTAGGTTGTTCAAGATCTGCGTTCGCATGAGTGGAGCGCTAGTCGCGACCGACGCCGATCGATCATCGTCGAGTGAAGAAGGGAGACTTCGACAAAGAAGATGGAATCAGAAACGATCCCCACAGACGGCGCCAATGTTCTGAACAGAACTTCAGAGGATGACCGGAAGGAAGCGGTGCGGTTGTGCTCGCGATGGAGGACGACGGCGGGTTGGGTGGTGTACCTGCAAACACTCCGACGCTCAAGTCAGTGTGTGTCGAGGTGAGTAAGAGGTGGTAGAAAGATGATTACCTCGACCAGCTCGACGCCGTCTTCTTTAAATATGAGTCGAGGACTGCCATTCGCCGATGTGTAACCGCCGTGAAACCCTAAGTCGGCATTAAATCCCATTAATGCACAAAGCCGTTGGGTCGGCCACGTTGAGGGAAGGCGGAGAGGCACGCGGACGACGTGGCATTGAGGGAAGCCGTTGGGCCTGTGAATGTTGGATCTCCGGATTGGGCCTCGGCCCAGTCCGGAACAAAAACTAAAGACAAATATTTTTTATTAGTAGGCCTAAAGCAAGGGCTTTAGTAGCTTTACCCTTGGGCCGACCATGCATTATTCCAACACTATTCTAAATCAGTTAGTTTGATAAGAAAGATATTGTTGATTTATAAGTACAATCCAAGCATCTCAAATATATATTCATTGAGGTGGAATTACTTGGACCATTAAGATTATAATAAATATAAATGACTATTTTTGTATCAATTATGCAAAACTTATCAAAAATCAGGCGTAATATACATATAAAATTTATCTATTTTGTTCTTTAAGATATTTTACATTTTTAGCTATTTCAGTTTATTATATTAACATCATATTTTATCTTACTCATTTTACTTATTTATATTTTCTCTCATTTAGTTTATCATATCATTTTTCTTGCTCAACATTGTATTCTATTCTTAGTTCTTAATTTATAAATCATTTTATTATTTTTTTCCCATCTAAATAGTTATATTGTATGTTCTATGCTTCAAAAAGACGGAAAAATTTACGGTTTGTAAAATTGATATAATTTTTATTAAACAATTTTTTATCTTCCTCATTTTTGTCAGCTTTCTTATTAAGTAGTTAGCGCATGGAATTGACTTCTTGTGTTAGGTGTATGTGTTGTTAAGTATAAGATTTTAATTATTTAGTACACACAAAATAAGAACCTTTAATTATTTGGGTTGTTTTGAAGAAAATAATAACCGTTAATAGTATTACCCCAAGTCTCGATTAGAACTTCGAAGGAAAAAAGAGAGAATATGCACCCTGGAGTTCCTAATACGTTTGCTTCTAATTTCATGTAATATTTTCTCATCTTCAAAAGATGCTAACGAAATTGCATCCAAAGCATTGTATCTAAAATAACTTAAATTGTCAAGTACTATGGGAATGTGAAAAAGAGGAATGTTAAGGACGCACACTCTAACACACTCTCATCGGGCCACATCAGACATTTTTACCAACCACTTACTTGGTTACCAGTTGTTCACCCTTAATATTTCTATTTTAATTTGTTTTTTAATTTACCGTGTTTGTAACCATGTTCACCTTTAACGATTCTGTTTTAATGACAATTTCTAATTTACTGGGTTTGTAACCGTCATCACCACTGATAAAAAACAATTGCCGACACCTACAAATCTCATAAACTCTAATTCTGATATGAACTGTTATGGCATTATAATGCTTTTATTTTTTGAAAATTGTCATTCCAGAAATCGTAAATAGAAACAAATTAGTATATCTCTTTCTTATTTTTGTACAGATCATAAAACTACTCCATGCCCATCTCTACCATTCTATTCTTATCTTCCAATCTAACTTTCTCTGAAACCTCCCTCGCCACAAGGGCTGGAACGACTACGTTTTGCTCCTTGCCAAGGATCCCAAAAATCATTGCAACATCGCATTTTCCCGACGGAACATGTGGGAGTAGTGTGTGCTCCATGCCTCTCAAAATACAACCCTTCGATCTGTGTTCCTCCGTGAATGGGTCTTTGCATTGGCTAAGGCTGAATAACAGATGGTGACATTGCTGCCATTAACGTCTCGTGGTGAAGGTGGGTAGTGCAGACCGAGGTTGATGGTGACCAACAATCATAAAATAAAATAGGAAAAAAAAATAGGTGACCTTGTTGTACAGGTTAGCAGGTAAAGGGTTGAACGATAGTGAATGACGTGACACAATTGAGGAGAGTGTGTTCAAGAGAGTGTGTGTCCCTGGCATGCCTCATTGAATAAATAGACCAAATATACCAAATATTGACATTTAAATTATTTTGGCAATACAATGAATTACCAACAATTGTTTCCCAGTTTGGACATATATACTCCTCAATTGTGCTCCTTTTCTAGGCATGGTGTGGCAAGTGTGAGATCTAAGCACACTTGAAATATCGTATATTATTGAGAAACACAGAAACAACGATAGGTGCAGAAGCTGAAACTGAAACAAAAGGAAACCACATTCACAGAAGCTGGGAGATGTGAATTTATGGGTAAATTAAGAAAGAATTAACATGCTACATCCTAAAGAGCATTTTAAATATTGTCTAATCCTTGCTTGTGTCATGCCAAACATAAGCTGAATAATAAATTGTTGAAGAAAAACGGGAGTCTCAACACTGCATAATCTATAAATTAAGAAAAACATAATTAACGCCCCTGAAAGCCATTGACTTCTATTTTTAAACATTGAGTACATAATCACTATATTCATATCAGAAGTCAGAACAACAAAAGAATTGGCTAACCTTTCTAAACAATCTTTCACCTTTCAGTGTTTGGACATGATCTAGTGGTTCTCTTTTGCTCAATTTTCACATAGCAACATTATCTAGTCTATTGCCTAACCTACTGAAAGTTCTATAGCATAACACATGCATTTATAACATGATTAGACAGAGAAAGAAAAGAGGTCCTTCAAAGAAAACTTCGTTACCCGTGTTAAAAATGGTTTCTGTTGCAAAAAAGATGGATACGATACATACCTGTAATGCTAGGAACAGTACCATCAAGAAAAGGTGAAAAACACATCAATTATACCAGGCATGGTGAAATCTTAGATGCCAGAAAATGTTCCCCAGCACTCCCTAAAAAGCCAAACAAAGAAATCTATAAAGAAATAGGAACATGACAGTGTAAGAATAGGTGGGGAAGTGATTATAAGCCTGCATTGCACATAACACTATTTCATGGGAAATACCTTTATGGGCCTACAAACATGCAGCAAGTCATTTGTACTAATTATATTAAGCCCTGTTGTACAAATAAAGGACTTGTACCAGAAAATACACCTCCATCCTCAAAGATTTTGATGGCCAAATAAAGAACTTGCCAATAATATGTAAAGAAGGAACTCAGTGATGACCAAGTTTATCAATGATGACTGCAAAAACTGAACCCCTTGATTGCTGCTCCTGATTCATAGATGCCCAACGATTTATGCAAATTAAAAATACATATAAAAAATTGCCCAACTCAAATGATTTCGTCAACAAAAAGTTTAAAGAATAGCAATATATAAGACACACATAGCTCTCATTTAACTACTTGAGATTTAAATCACCCTGGCAGCCTTATTAGTTTCTCATTAGAGTAAGATACACCTGATCAAATGTTTTAAACAGTACAAAAAGCCAGCCGGTGTTTGATTTTGATGGAGGGGGTGTTTAGTCATAAACAATTAAGTGTCCAAAAACATTGCTTTGATTTGTAAATGACCTTCACTTTTCCCTCTGAAGAATTCTACCTTATAGCATCAGCTAATAAAGAAAGGAACATAAATACATTGAAATCAATGGAATGTCAATCCATCCATAATATCATCGTGTTTGGTCTTTGGAAATTCATTTCTAAGCATACGAAGGAAGCCTTCCATGTTCCCAGAAAACTGATATTTGCACCAGAATTTAGATTATAGTGTAGAGCTTTATAAGAAGTTTCTCTGACTAAGTTCCAACATATAGCTCAAGCAACAAATAGAAAACAACATTGATCGAAAATAGGCAATAAGTGCAGGAAGGACCATATCTCCTCGATTGTCAAATGACACATACACAGACACACACACCTGGAAAAAAAAAATTATGGTAAGAAGCATGAAATGTACATTTGAAGCATGAAATGTATATTTGAAGAGAGCTATTTAATTAGCACTAAAAAGGACAAAGGGGACTAATAATCATTAATCATGAGCGTACATTTTGAAGATCTCTAATCAGAGGGTTTCACACTATGAAAAGACTTTTAAGCATACACTCATGGTATGAGAATAGAAGTCTCCAAAATCAAAGTAGTTTTTTTGAATTCCAATGGCAAATGAAGACTTTCCCCTTCATTCATCGCATCATTGTGTTTCTCTTCCCAACAAAGCTACCTAGAAAGCCTGATGAAGAGGGTCCAACAACTAATGAGAAACTTTGATCAAATTAAGAAAAAAATAAACATAAAAAACACAAGGAATAGAAGGTTAAAGTAATAAGACCTTAGTAATCTTAACGCGACTGCGCTCCATGAGAAAAATATATTTAAGAACATATAATACCAAATTAAAAATGGAGTTGATATGTCATTGGTTATAGTAGAGTGCTTTTTTATTTGTTTATAAAATTAGAGGTCACTAAAATCTGCACATGGTTGATGAGGTTAGGCAAGGAATTTTAGATAAACATCAACAAAACATATTATTTATATGTCATCTTAGTTCTTAGTTCCCATTTCCACATCTAATAACAGCCACGATGGAAAATAATAGCCAGCAATACATACCCTTTGGAAAAGCTTCTTCAATTCAACTGTAGGGGGAAAAAATACATACCCTATGGAAAATGAATGGAACAACGATTGGCTATTTTCTGTATTTTTGTAACTCCTATGAAACAATTTCCAAAAAAAGCTATATACAAAAAAACAGAGACCAAATCAAGAAAATACAGAAAATTCAAAAATAAGGATCTCTTGTAGTGGCCATTGCCCCTCTCCATCAATGGAAAATTCCAACATGCAAGTCCATCATCAAGTGAAGAGCCAGAAAAGTAAAGAGAAATTGGAATGAGTAATAGAGCAACCGGGAAAAAAAAAAATCTTTATCGCTAGGAGGAGGAAAGAAAGTTAATAATATAATAGTAGCAACAATTGCTAAATGGTACCATTGCATCAGAAAGTTTGGTAAGGCTCAAAATAGCATTAAGAATCAGAAAATGAAGAGTCGCTCACCTGATTACAGAGTTAAGCTCTGATGAAGAAGAAGAGAACATCGCCCTTTATCTCTTCTTAGTAGTTTCATTAATAGCAGATATAGAACAAATGAGTGATTGGGTTGGGACAAAAAATGAGATACCATTACCATCAAACTTGTCATCCCCGTGTCCATCTTGTCATCATTGCCTTCTCTATCTTTCGCTTCCTCTGCTTCGATGCGACAACGCTTGTAGGGTAAAATGAAAATTTTGAAGAAAAAAAATAAGAATGAGAGAACTAAAGCAGAAATGAAGATGCTCTCGCCCAGGCTTTTTTCTGAGCCAATCCAAGCTTGTTCATAATCTTATCCATAGAGGATGCTCGCCTCTTTTCAAACTTCATCTGAAATAGAAAAAGTTTAAAAAAATTAACATGATTCGTTTGTATTTGTCCGAAGTGCACTGCGATTTTTCTACTCCTTTATTTATTTTTTAATATTTGGACTCTAGGCACAAAGTAATCTTTAAAGCATGTTTGCCACAGAATTTTGAAATATGCATCATTAACATTAAATTCTAATGGATTAAAAAATTTAAATAGCATTTCTTAATACGTTACTCACAATTATTTTCCCAGCTGCAGTTAAATGTAGTAACCCCTCCAACAACTGATAAAATTGAGGACAGGTTCACTAACAAATTTCTCATCAAAATAAAATGTTCCAGCATCTGAAAATTGACAACATGTTCATTTAAGTCCATTATATGAAGTATAAGCCTATAAGGTATAAAGAATGGCAGGACCAACTAAAGAAATACACATATTAATAAAAAGGAAAAAAAGCAATACTCTCCTTGGGCTACTTAGTGTTGAAACTCAAGTCCCACATCGGTGGGATTTTAGTTTGTTGGCTCCTTTGTAGTATATAAAAGGAGGTCAATGTGTGATGTTTAAATCATCTCAAATCTTCTTCTCTTCTCATCTTTTATTATTTCTTATACTCAACAAGAGTATTGTGAGAGTATTTGTGGGGTATTTTGTGAGAGGTATTCTTGTAATATTTTCCCACATAGTGAAATTCTTACAGTCTTGCCCTGGTTTTTCCCCTTATTTGTTGAGGGTTTTCGCGTAAATTTTGTGTGTTCATTTCTTTATTTTCCGTCTCTTATTTTAGTTGTGTGACACTATTCGATACTACAGTCAACGTGGTGGTATCGCCCAAGGTTGGTGATACTATTCCCCAAGGCCACTCTAGGAAGGTGTCGGTTCTAGTATGCTCTGGTACAAAGATTGTCCGATCTTCCACATCGAGAAAAGAATTATTCTTTGGAAATAGTGTGGTAGTGTAGAAGTGCATGTCCATTGGTGACCCACCTCTTTCCCGGGAACTTACTCCGTGTACTATTATTTACGGGCCTCTGATCACTATTCCAAGATACGATACTATTCCCATATCACGGTTACTTATTCATACGTGTGGTTGTATACTTTACAAGAATTGTTAACATATCTCGGATTTGTTATCACGGGATACCTGATACTGATCACTGCTCACGATAATCGTCTATTCACGATGGAATAGTGTAATCCGGTTTGGTTAGTGTACAACCATGGCGGCAAATTTGAGATAGAAGTTCAGCGAGTAACCTTATCCCTCGTGGAAATTGAAGGTGGCAGGTTTGAAGGATAATTGGAAAGCAATTAAAGCGGGCCTGGCAGATATGACTAATGAAAAGTGGAAAGAGAAGGATGGCAATGTTGCCAATTTGCACCTAGCAATGGCGGATTCGGTTTGTCAGAAGTGTTGCGAAAAGAAGGCGCAAAGGAGATTTGGGATGTACTTAACAAATTGTATGCGAGGTTAAGTCAATTTCACACAAGAATATTCTTGAAGAGGAAACTCTACACTCTTGAATGAGTGAATCCACATTGGTGACGGATCACATTAACACTGAACACGCTTATTTGCTCACCACAAGATCGATTTCAAAATAGCGAAAATGAACGTCTTGAACTTTTTACTTTCGTAGTTTACCAGATTCGATGATCAACTCATCATCAACATTACAAACAATAATGTTCACACTCTTCACTTTGATGATGTTGCTTGGTGCAATTCTTGAAGAAGAATCCAGGAGCAAGAATAAGGAGGAAAGGTCAAAAGTTCAAGCAAGCTTTATCGATGGCGAGGCGGATCAGCGAACGTGGCCCCAGTGGGGAGTCAAGATCATGGTAGATCAAAATCTCAAGAAGAAAGAATCTCAAATGTTATAACTGTGGCATGAGAGGGCGCGGAAGAAGGAGTGTTGGAACAAGAAGAATGGAGAAAGACTCAGGAGCATCAACCTCTCAAGGTTGTGTTGCAAGTACCTCGGATGATGGAGAAATCCTGTATGAGCAACAAGTTCTAAAGGTGGAAGGAAGCTCAATGATGTCCGGATAGTGGATTCAGTACATGGCACATGACTTCACACCGAGATTGGTTTTGTACTTATGAGCCTGTCTCGTAGGATCCGTGTTTATGGAAATGATCACGCCTTTAGAAATCGTTGAATGATCAGCCGTCGAGAATAAAGATGCAAGATGGTGCTGCTCGCAAGATACAAGGGTAAGACATGTGAAGGGCTTGAAAAGGAATCTATTGTCCACCGGGCAATTGGATGATTCCTCGGGTGCAAGATCCATATCAGGTGGAGTCTTGAAAGTAGTGGGCGGCAACCTTGTGGTGATGAAAGCGTAAAAGATCACAAGCAATCCATACATGCTTTTGGGAGATACGTTGCAAGAGGCGGATGCATCGGGCCATTGCATCGAGCCATGAAGAATCAACGATGATGTGGCATCGCAGGCTAGGCCATATGTCGAGCGTGGCTTGAAAGTTCTCAGGAGCGCAATCTCTTACCGGGCTCAAGGCGGTAACTTTACCCTTCTCGTGAGCAGCAAGTGTGACAAATGATAGATTGAAATTTGCAAAGTAGCTACCGTAAGCAAACGCATACTAGACTTGATACATTCTGATGTGTGAGTCGCCGAAACATCCATGGGGGAGCAAAGTATTTTGTATCATTCATTGATGACTACTCAGAGATTGTGGGTGTACCCAATCAAGAAGAAGTCGAGATGTGTTTCCGGTATTCAAGGAGTTCAAAGCACAAGTAGAGCTTGGGGAAGAAAATCAAGTGCTTGAGGGCGAGCAATGGAGGAGAATAGCAGATGGTAACTTTCTATCATTCTCAGCAAGAGGGTAATGCGAGACAATTCATCAAGCCGCACATACACCTCGGCAGGAATGGTGTAGCGAGCGGATGAGCAGGACTCTCCTAGAAAGAACAAGAGCTATGTCGAGAACATCGATTGGCCAAATCTTTTTTAGGCGTAAGGCCAAAAGCGCACATTACGTGATAAATCGATCGCCATCACCGATTGGTTTGAAGTCACCAATGGAGATGTGAAAGGAAAAGCGGTAGATTATTCTTTCTTTACATGTGTTCGGATGTCCTGCGACGTAATGCGTACAACTCCCAAGAAAGAACAAAGTTGGATCCAAAATCAGAAAATGTATATTCTTGGGTTATGCCGACAATGTCACGGGTATCGCTTGTGGGACCCCACTGCCCGCAAGCTTATTGTTAGCAGAGATGTAGTCTTTGCGAAAATGAGCGCAAAGTGAGCGGAAAAATGATGAAGACTTCCAAGGAGATCTGCTATAGTGCGGTTGGAGAGAAAGACTCAAGAAGATGATTCTTACGGCGTAACAGAGCACATAGAACAAGAACCGGATAAGTCGATGATGAAGGAGTTCGACCGATCAACACGTCGGATAACGCGGCACCATCATGGCACTTTTCGTGACTATGTTATGCCGCCATGATGCATCTTTTGGCTGAAGAAGGTGAACCATCGGCTCTTCAAGAAGCGTTGAGCGATTGGAATCTTCTCAATGGATGACAAAGAATGCAGGAAGAAATGGAAGCCCTACATAGAAATAAGACTTGGGAACTTGTTGAACTTCCAAAGGGTAGAAAGCCATCTGAACAAAATGGGTGTTCAAAATTAAACGAGGCGTTAATGATCAAGTGGCGGTATCGTGCGGCACTTGTAGTCAAAGGTTATGCTTAAAAGAAGGGATAGACTTTGACGAGATATTTTCTCCATTTGTCGACTTACTACTATTAGGGTAGTGTTGGCAATGTGTGCTTGCATTTGATTTACATCTTGAGCGATTGGATGTAAAGGCGCTTTTCTTCATGGAGAACTTGAAGAAGAAATTTATATGCTCCAACGTAAGGCTTTAAAGAACAAGGAAAAGAAACTTGGTTTGTAGGTTGACCAAATCTGCATGACGGTCTAAAGCAGCGCGAGATGTTGGTACAAGAGATTTGATTCCCTTCCATAATTAGCCTTGGTTACAACAGATCGAGTTGAACCATTTATGCGTACTCACAAGAGGTTTGATGATAATGATTTCATCATTTCTTTGTATGTGGATGACATGTTGGTAGGCCCCAACAAAGATCGAATCCAGAATTGAAGGCACGCTTGGCTAGGGAGTTTGATATGAAGGACTTGGGACATGCAAACAAGATTTTAGGGATGCAAATTCACCGAGACAAATGATAGGAAGATTTGGCTTTCTCAAACTAATTATCTAAGGAAGGTCTTGCAGCGCTTCAACATGCAAGATTGTAAGCCAATTTCACCCCGCTCCCCGTCAATTTTAAATTATCCTCACGTATGAGTCCTAGCAATGGCGGAGAGGATGGAAATGTCTCAAATAGTATGCATCGGCGATTGAAGCCTTATGTATGCCATGATATGTACAAGACCGGACATTGCACAAGCAATGGAGCGGTTTGTCGGTTTATGGCAAATCCGGTGAGAGCATTGGAATATCGTTAAGAGGATCCTTAGATACATCAAAGAAACCTCGGATGTTGCATTATGTTACGAGGATCGTAATTCTATGTCGGGGTTATGTTGATTCAGATTTCGCGTGATCTTGATAAAAGGAAATCCACTCGGGTATGTATTCACAATTGCGAGCGGTGGTGGTTATCTAAGTTACAAACTGTTGTAGCTTTGTCTACTCACATTTGAGTACATGGCGACTACCGGAGGCTTGCAAGGAAGCTATCCGGATTAAAGGTTTAATGGAGGAACTCGGGCACAAGCAACAAATGATTACCGTGGTATTGTGACAATGAGTGCCTTGCACATTGCAATGAATCGACTTTTCATTCCAGGACAAAGCATATAGATACCCAAAGTATCACTTTGTTAGTGAAGTGGTAGAGAAAGGAACCGTGGGATATGCAAAATATTCACACCAAAGATAACCTAGCAGATGTGATGACGAAGCCAATCAATGCCGACAAGTTTATTTGGTGTCGATCCTCCTATGCGTAAGCGTAGCGACATGGAATGGCAAGCGAAAGAGAGTGGTGTGAAGATATGATTGACTCGATCAAAATCTTCAAGTGGGAGAATTGTTGAAACTCAAGTCCCACATCAGTTGGGATTTTAGTTTGTTGGCTCTTTGTAGTATATAAAAGGGAGGCCAAGGTGTGATGTTTAAATCATCCCAAATCTTCTTCTCTTCTCATCTTTTATTATTTCTTATACTCAACAAGTAGTATTGTGAGAGTATTTGTAGAGGTATTCTGTGAGAGGTATTCTTGTAATATTTTCCCACATAGTGAAATTCTTCTGGTCTTGCCCCGTGGTTTTTCCCTTATTTGTTGAGGGTTTTCCACGTAAATTTTGTGTGTTCATTTCCTTATTTTCTCGTCTCTTATTTTAGTTGTGTGACACTATTCCGATACTCTGGTACCTAACACTTAGTTCACATAAAAGCATGACATTAATAACCTGAATGAAGAGCAATCTACTCATCCATTCATACCAAACAATATACTCTTTCAGGCAAGTTTTTAACATTTATTATACATACCTAAAAGATATGTACACGGTGCGAGCAAACAAATTAACATGGAAAAGCATAATTGAAGATTGATTTATTCCTGTAGTTAAAATTTAAGCTTTTAAAAAAGTTGAACTCACCAGTATAGTCAATTCCTCTCCTTAAACTAACATACTAAAAAATTGAACTCACCGGTATAAGAAACACTGAACTTCACATTTTTTTTTTCCCATCAACCTCTCTTGATTTCTGGCATTCCAGTCATTAAGATCCTTGCTTATGTCTCAGCCATGTCTTTTAAGGGTTTAGGCGTGGGCGAGGTCAGCATCGACATGGCTAAGATTAGTGAAAATGTTTTGGAAGATTGGCTAGGGGTGGGTGCAAATCCAATTGGTTCTCCTTCCTCTTCATCTCCATTTTCTTCAATTTTTTTTTCTATGATTTGTTCCTCGCTATTTAAATTGACTCCTCCTGAACCGACTATGGCTGCGTCGTTGTTTTGTTGGTGGCAGCAGAGATTTAGTTCTCCATTGGAATGAGGAGGAAGAAGAAGCAGAAGAAGCCAAGCAAAATAAGAGAGAGCGGAGACGAAGAAGAATGCAAGGATAGGCTTTAAATGATGATTACTCAATGATTTATTATTATTTTATGAAAGCAGATCAAATGTCCTCCTGTCCATAGAAAACAAATATCCTTAATACGATATGATTTAAATGCACAACCGATAATTTTTTGAAATACATTAATGACATTTATGATGAATTATTTTTCAGATGGAAATTGTTCAAACATAATAGGAAAGTTTTTGAATATATTAATGTGAATTCTGACCAATGGGTAGTATTGCGTTAATTACCCGTTTTTATTTATTTTCCATACAATGTATTTCCTTTTTAAATATGCTGATTAGTATTGCATTAATTGGGGCTATATACATTTGCTCCTAAATCATGATAGAATAATTAGCATTTATTACCTGATTGTTATTTTTATTAAGCTAAATAGCACTTTTGGTCTCTTAATTTTATTATAATTTTGGTTTTAGTCTCGTAACTATTATTTTTTTTTTATTTTGGTCCCTTAAGTTACAAAAATACAACACTTTCATCTCTTCTGTCTGTAATCCCTTTATTTTTTGTGTATAGGTCATTGAAACTCTTTTTTTTGCTCCATTATTTTTTATTATGTTACTTCATTAATAAGAACTCTGATAAGAACATGATTTTGACTTTATTGTTTAAAAATATTACAGACGGAATGAACAAATTTGGCGTAACTTTCGTAAGTTAAGGGACCAAAACGAAAACCAAAATAAAATTAAGAGACATAAATGAGAAAAAAATAGTTAGGAGATTAAAGTGTCGTATTTTTTTAACTTAAAGAACCAAAATAAAAAATATAATAATTAAGGGACCAAAACAAAAACTAAAATAAAGTTAATAAGAAAAATATTATTTAGCCTTTTTATTATTTCCAATCCGTTAGACAATTATATATTTGCACATGGTATTTTGAAACGGATGGAATTGATATCGGTGTTCTGGCAATAATAATACATTCCTTTTTTTAGTTTCTTTCTTATTTAATTAAGGTCCTATCAATATATTTTGACTGATGCGATTGACCTTAAACAGGCTGATGTGGGAAGGCACGTGATACAATACTTTGGAGGGAAGCATCAGTAGAATTCCACGTGGAGCGGAGCTCTATTAGTAAACGTTATAGTGTGTTGACATTTGTAAATTCCCTTTTTTAAAACATTCTCGTTTGTATATTATATAGATATAGATATAGATACAGATACAATTAAGAACAATTCTAAAAAAAGAATATTCCAAGTGCCATCCAAAAAATGAATTAAAAAAATAAAAATGACAAATGGCATGCTCTCACTTAATTAAATTAGCCAACTAATCAAATGTATAAACACATGTGTCAACAAAATTACCTTTTTGTCGTCATTTAACTCACACTAACTTTTTATTTCATCTTTAATTCAAAATTAGAATTTTGAAGTAGGTTTTCATATAAATGGTATCTAAATCAATTGTCTTTAATACCTAGTAAAGTGACTTATAATTTTTTTCAAAAATATAGTTAACTATCTTTTTTTATAATATTATTATGAAAAAAGTTTTATTCGCTATTGTTTATTGATCATATATTAAAAAATTATTTACATAATAATTATTTACATAATATACATAATTTTAAAATATAAAAAGGTAATATTCATATAATTTAATATTTATTATTTATTAAAAATTAAAAAATTAAATATTATTTATTTATATAATAATGTAAATAATAATATAATAATACTAAATTATATTAGTAATCATATTCAATTTATTAATTGATTAAAAATAGGTATGAATTAGAGTTTGACATTGACTGGTCAGAATTGTATATGCTCTAATTTTTACGTAAGTTTTTGTGTAAAATTTCCATAACAAAAGACGTTTTTTCGTGAAAATAACAAAAGACGTTTAATCCAAAACAATATATGTTTTGTCATTAATTATATAAATCAGCATTTATTATAATCTCATTAATATAATTTTTACAAGACACGATGATGGACATTTTATAAGAAAATACAACAAAAAATTACATTCAACACAATCTTTTACGGGAAAAAAATTATTAATACCTATATGTAAATTGATCAATATAAAAATCAAAGATAAAACATTACATGTGATAATACAACTTTACATGAAATCATTAATGAGATTTACACTTAAAGATAAATTTTTAATTAATTAGCAACTTTAAAATTATTACACTTTGTGATTCATCATTGAAATAAACCAAATATTATATAAATGTTTAGAACACACACACACACACATATATATTCAATTATTTTATAGAATTGTTCTTATGCCACACATACACGTGCATGATTCGGGTGCCTATACTTTTTTAAGCATATACTGTGCACAGCACGAGCCTACAGATATATTATCAAAAAAATTTGAAATATTCTTTATCAAAAAAAATTCAAATATCTTTTATATATTAAAATTACAATTTCCTTCTGTATACTATATAAAACATAAGACACGGGGATGCATATTTTACAAGATAACACAAGAGAATATTACATTCAACACAGTATTTTATACAAAAAATAAATATTAATATCTATATGTAAATTGATCAATATAGAAATCATAGATAAAATATTACACGTGAGAATAAATTTTACATGAAGCAATGAGGAGACTTACGCTTAAAGATAAGCCAAATAAATTTTACCTCAACATTCCCTTTAAAATTATTACACTTTGTGATCCATAATTGAAATAAATCAAATATATATAATTTTATGTATACAAGTTTGTTTTACAAATGTTTAGAATAAAATTATATATAATATTTTAGTTATTTTTTATAATTGTTCACAAGTCACACATACCCATGCATGATACGATGGAGAGAGACAAACACATTCATTTCTCTTATATATAGTCCTCTCTTCTTCCTATTATACGAAACAATACATTAAATCTATTCGATTTTCCATTTCTTTCTATCATTACAACAGATTATTAAAAAAATGGCGTCATCTTAAACAACGCTTCTTTCTAAAAGCGCTGGCTAAAATTATGAGTGTGTCTTTACTAGCGTATTCTAGAATAAGCGCTAGTTAAAATGAACAAATAGACAGCGCTTCTTCGGTGAAACGCTACTAAAAATTTGTATGAGGATATCGCTAGCGCTTCTTCCAGGAAATACTATCAATTATCTGATCTTCACTAGCGCTTCCCTAGGGAAGCGCTATCTATGATTTGAGAACTTGACTTCACTAGCGCTTCTCCAAGGAAGCGCTAGCTAATATCTTACCCGATCACTATATTTTAACCTTCCCTCCCACGAGTTCCCTCATTAAATTGCCCTCTCTCCCTCTGAAACCCTATTTGCTCCGACGTGTTCCTCTTAATCACTTCCCTCCCATGCCATCTCTCCCTCGACCTCCACCACTCCATCTCCCACACCCTCCACGACGTCGTTTCCCTCCACTCCCCAGAGCCTCCTCGACTCCTTCCTCGCCACCCTCGACTGCAATGTCCTTTTCCGCAGCGGCGTCCTCCTCATCGCCCATTTGCAAATCGGGTCCCTCGAATCCAAAGCCACTCCCCCCATTTTTGGATCCTCCCTCTTCTTCTTCTTTCCTTCATCCCCCCACCATTAAACCCTAACCCTAACCCTAATCCAGATGGTCGCGGCAGCCACTTCCTCTTATTCTCTTCTCCTCTTTTTTCTTCTATCAACCCTAACCCAAGAGAAACAACACAGCTTGTTGGCTAATGAAATATAGGAATTGTGTCTTGTTGGCTAAAACTGTTAGAATTTTACAAAAAGATGTTCATGTTTTAGACAACAAGACACAATTGCCTATAATTCATGTGATAGGCAATTTATTCAAATTTAGGTGATAAGCATTTGCTCTGTTCTTAGCTTGGGATTCATCTGGAAGCTTTGAGTGGAAGCTTTGGGATAACCACTACGAAGGATTTGGGATTTTAGGGTTTGTTCTTCTGGGTTTCTTCTTCTTCTTCTGGGGACGATTAACATCAGAAACACTAGTGTGGTCGCCTTTTGCTCTGCTTCTCCCTTTCTGTATTTTGCTGCTTCTTCTTCTTCGTTCTCTCTAGTTCTTCTTCACCTTTCTCTCTGCTTCGTCCCTTTCTCTCTGCTTCATAGGGTGGAAGAAGATGGGGTCGATGACGATGATGGGGGAGAATGAAGGAAAGAAACATGGGCGATGTTGGTGGTGCTTCCATGAGGTGGAAGAAGAAGAACAGAGAGATCTTTTTTTTATCAATGAAAAAGAAGCAACAGATCTGAGAGGAACAAACTTTTTTTCTGTTTAATTGATTTCTTTAATTTTATTTATTTAATTGAAAAAAATAAATTAAATGATTTTTTATTTGAAAATTGTTATTATTTAATGACATGTCATGTGTTTTAATGAAATGGATCTCACCAAATGCCACATCATAATCCACATATGCTAAATTAGATCCACGTCACTCAATTTGGGTGACAATTTAACATTTAGAACAAATGTCATAATTTAAAAAAATAAGGGGACTAAATGTCAGAAATTAGAAATAAAGGGACTAAAATAAAAATTTGAGCAAAATAGGAGGACCAAAATTACAATTAAGCCCTTCTCTTTTTTAAGAAAGTGCAAATTTTGAAGTTGTGCTTTGTGGCCAAAATGACATAAAAGAAAAACTTCCCAATCACGAAATCCTAGAATTTAGATATTCAAGTCGAATTTCTCGATTGAATTTTATTGTACGTAGTATCTTATTAATAAATCTAGTCAAACAAAAAGTATCATATTAATAAAAAGTATCAAATTCAAATACCAAATTTGGGGGAATAATATTAAAATTAATAGAAATATTTAATTTATACATTTTTTTAATATTCTTGATTGTATTTCTTGTGTAATTGAATTCTAATTAGGACAGAACTCAAGTCTATTTCTTTAAAGGATACTGAGGTGGAAGTTGAACAAAGAAAATGCTTTGACAATAGTGGGGGAGGTGATGGTGGTGGAGAAATTGGTCCTGATAAGGAAAAAACTATTAGGGATGTGGAAGGTGTGGCTGAATCACTGGGTATGGTGGCTATTTCAACTAACTTTGAGGATGATACTAACCCTCATAATAATAAAGGGGGCAAGGAGAGAAAGTGGGCGAGACAGAAGGGCTGTAGAAACTCAAAGAGCCAGAAAAACACCAAGGGAGGAAAGAATTGGGGAAGAGGAAACTGGTGGACGTGGTGATATATGAAGGCTATGTTGAAGATATAAGGGGGTTGAAAAGAAGTTTAAGGGTGACGTGGTGATGGAGGAGTGCATCAACAAAAATGAAGAGGTGGTGTTGGCTCACTAACACCACCGGACCCAATGAAAATCATAAGTTGGAACTGTCGAGGGTTGGGGAATCCCTGGGAGTTAGAGTCTTGTTTAGGCTCATTCGTGGAAAATTCCCACATAGTCTTCCTGATGGAGACTAAATTGAAATATGTGGAAATGGAGGGAATTACACAGAGATGCGGGTTTAATTCATGTATGGCTGTTGATTGCAAAGGAACTGGAAAAAGAGAGAGCTGGGGCATTGCGATGTTGTGGAAGGATCACATCAATATTTCTATTACTTCCTACTCCCTAAACAATGTCTTTGGATCCTGTACTGATAAGGAAATAGAGGGAATTTGGTATACCTCTGGAATTTATGGCCATCCAGAAAAGATCAATAAAAGGAAGACTTCGCAACTTATCACCAGCTTAGCCTCGCAAATCAATGGTATATGGCTTTGCTTTGGATACTTAAATGATACTTTGTCTAAGCATGATGAAACTGGGGGTGTACCAAGAAGTTCTAGTGTCATACCCTACTTTTGTGCGGTCTTTTTTTATTTTTGCTTAAATTAGTAGTATTAATATTAAATAAAAAAATATATTTTTGGTCTCATAATAAAAAGAAGGCAAAAAATGAATAAAGTGAAAAAGAAAAGAAAATGAAAAAAAGAGAAGAAAAATATGAAAAAGGGTGGTACTTAGTGAATTGGAGGGGTGTTAGCAATAGCCCAGCTCAGTATTCCTCACCCAGCAACACATGTGTGATCTCTCAAGCGCCCACCCCCTCCTTCTCTGACCACACCCCAGCGCTCTCTCTCCTTGCACCTACTGGCTGCACCCCACTTGTTTCTCCAGCATACTCCGCACACATGATCCAGCCTCAACCCAACATGCCCAAGGCCCATACCAACCTAATTTTCCCCTCCTTATTTCCTCCAGGAGCACCGCTCCCTCCCTCACTCTTCTCTTTCATCATCACCCCACAATTCTCTCCATCATTCTCGCCTTATCCCCCTCTCATCTTTTCCATCTTTCTCCTCTCAAAACCCTAACCCTGAAATTCCCAAACTCTCAACCCTAAGCCACAGCTCTCTCCACTTTTCCCCGCGTTTCTTACTCTTTTTGTTTCAATCACCAGAAATGTCGCCAGACATCCGAAAGAGGAAGGATACCCACGCGATTTCTCTATGAATCTGGACCGAATCAATACCAAAGGGAGTATCTAAGCCTTTTTCTTTCCTTTCTTTCTCATATTTTCTTCAAAGTTCCTATATTCTTTTTATTTATTATTATTAATCCTCGCTATTTCTTTTTTTTTCCCAGAACTGGATGCTATAAAAGGAGAGCCTCAAGTTTAGATCACGAGGAGGGAACTTGTACGTTTGGATCTGAAAAAAAAAGAGGAGAAAAGACTGAGAGAACTAAAAAGAGGCGAACCTAGAAGAAGGACCAGAGGACAAGATCGAGGTAGAAGAAGAAGAAGAAGAAGAAGAAGAAGAAGAAGAAGAAGAAGAAGAAGAAGAAGAAGAAGAAGAAGAAGAAGAACTCGTGAGGCCATTGACCACAAAGTTAAACACTCTTCTAGTTTTAGGCATTTTTTTCACCTTTATCCCATTGTTTCCGTATTTTTATGGGAAAGCTTAAATCTAGGTTATTACCTCCTCCCATTTTTATTTTTGGGTCCTTATTCTTTATGTTTCTATCATGAAGGTTGTATCTAGACTGAAATGAAAGAATGGGGTGATGAAAATATGATTTAACCACCTTCTCTTTTCTGTTAGTATTCTTATGTGCTATATTTAAGTGATTTGGTGAATGCATAAGTATTTCTGAATTCCTTTTTGATTCATGTCGCGAGTTGGTTGAATTAGGGTGAGGGTTTTGGCCTTCCAAAGGGGCTAAACCTATATGAGGGACCATTTAGCAATTTACCTTTTTTTTAGTTTATGATTGGCAATAAAATAAGAAAAATAAACGAGGGCCTTAAAGCAAGATATAACAAATTCATGGAATTTTGATTCTTTATTTATATATATTTTTTATAAATGAATAAGTAAATATAATTTTCTTATTTTTAATTAGATTTTATTTTCTAAATTTTATATCTTCTTTTATTTCTGTTTTATAAAAAAATATTATAATAATCAATAAAAAAGGAATTTTCAGATTTTGATAAATAAATATGAAGTCTTTTCTGTAATAAAGTGTTCCCTTTTTTTTAAATAAATTAGTCCTTTTTTTATATGTATAGAAAACCTTTTTGTAAATAATTTGTTCAAAGGCAAACAAATTTTTAAGCAATTAAATGTATCATTTTTTATGGGCATTTTAGGGATGCTAACACATTTCTTAAGCGTAATGAACTCCATAACTCATCTTTGGTTTGAAAGGCCCTTCATTTTGTAAATATGTGAATATGTTTTCCAATGTTTTCCTAAAAAATAAATATTGGTAGTTGCTCTATTGAATTTTTTTGGATGGTTGTCACAGCTGGCGACTCCGTTGTGGAACATTAGAGAGTTAGGCATTAGGTTGTTTGAAAATTGATTGTTTGCCTTTTTTACTTGAATTGTTTCCTATCTGTATTTTTACATTTTTTTGGTACAAATTTTTACATTTTATTTTATTTATATAGATCTGTAGTTTACTTATTCCATTGTGAATATGTGAATCCCTTTTTTTTTGGTTCAAGTGTGAATATGTGAATATTGAACCTTAGGGTAGAAGACATGCATATATTGTTCTTATTTGTTTTGCAACGAGCAATTTTAAGTATTGCTACTTTACACACACTTCACTTACACATTTTGCACACTACGAGTGAGTGCTCTATACCCGGGCACAAGTGAACCTTAAGTTAGGAGAGACTGTGTAGTGGGTGCTCTACTGGTGATGCAGATTGTAATAATATACATAAGCTTTACCGCAACTAACTTGGGTTTTCACATAGAGTTATAGGCATTTTACAAAAAACAAATTAATATTTTCACAAAACTCTATTAATACTTAATTATAGAGTAAAAATATATTATAAGATTAGATATTTTATATGAAATAGAATTATAATCTAAATTACGACATATAAAGTTTTAAAAGAATATACACCATGCGTAGCACTCACGATCATATTACAAATATGTTGTTATATATTAATATTTAACGTAATATATGTTATTTAACAAAAGTTTTATTCTAAATTATTTTAGTTTTTATTATTAATTCCTTCAAAGGCAAACTATTGCCTAAGTCATAGAAATAAATATAAATTATTTTTTGATGGGAGAAATAAATATAAATAAACATTATAACCTAAGAGTAAAAATACATCATATAGACAAATATTTTACATGAAATTATATTAATATCTTCGTACAAATTTATTGACACTTTAATTATTAAAAAAATTAACACAAGGATGTTAAACATTTTACATAAAAAATATTATTATTTTATGTACTGCATATATGGAAAAAAATTTAATAGAAATAACAAATTAGTACAATTTTTTAGTATAAAATTTATAATTTTTTTAAATATATATATACCATGTGTAGCGCAAACCATTATGCTATAGACATATCATAAAAAAAAATATCAAATATTTTTTTTTCTAGCAAAATTTCAATTTTCTTTTAATATTGTATATAAAGTATAAGACACGAGAATAGACATTTTACAAAAAAATACATTGGAAAAAATTACATTTTATAGAAGAAAAAACATTAACATCTATATTTAAATTGATCAATATAGAAATTATAGATAAAAAATTACATGCAAAAATAAAATTTTACATGAAGGCAATGAATGATTTAAACTTAGAGATAAATTTTAGTTTATTCATGAGGATGAACATTCTTCATATATCTTTGAAATATAAAATCTTAATAAATTTTATACATATTGTTGTTCTCTTCTTTCTTATTATATTTTCACCTAACTTATTGATGAGAATATTTGAACTTAACGTATTTGAATTTTATTTTTCCTAATTAATTTAGTTTTGACTACATGACAAAACATTAAATTTTATGTTTGTTTTTATCTTCTCAATGTAAATTTACAATCCTAATAATTTAAGGTAAATTATTCCTATCTTATTTATTATTCTCACAACTAATTAATTTATAAAATATCTTCTTTTATATGATCAATTAATAGCCTTTTTGAATATAACAATTAATTTTCCACAAAAAATATTCAGATTCTGCCAACCTCATTTACCATGTGCATGGTAAATCTTTGACAATAAAGGTTTGATTTTGTATAGAATGTTGCTTCTTCTTCTTCTAAATCCTATGTATATGGTTATAATTTTTAAGTATACACCGTGCGTAGCACGTGCCTGAAATTATATTATAAAAAATTATAATTTTATGATCAAAATCTATTCTAAAATGGAGACTTAAATTTTAAAGGTATGAATGTATACAAAATATTGCTTTTTCAAAACCCTAAGAATATTATTATAATTTTTAGGTATATATTGTTGGTAGAAGGGACCTACAGATATATTGGAAAAAAATTATGATTGTATGATTTAACTCTATTATCAAATGAAAGCTTAGATTTGAATGTTTGATTGTATATAGATTGTCGTTTTTCTAAAACCTAGGTGTATGATTATAATTTTTAACTATATACCATGACTAGCACGAGACTACAGATATATGATCTAAATCTATTATCAAAGGAAAACTTAGATATTGATGGTTTCAATATATACAAAGCATTGCTACTTCTAATTTAAGTATATATTGTGTTAGCACGACTCAATAAATATATTGTAA
Source organism: Calophaca sinica (assembly GCA_037113605.1). Lineage (NCBI taxonomy): Eukaryota > Viridiplantae > Streptophyta > Magnoliopsida > Fabales > Fabaceae > Calophaca > Calophaca sinica. The sequence continues at coordinate 104,965,539 of CM073733.1, forward strand.
ACAATATTTGATATTTTTTATCTAAGAAAAGTACAATTTTCTTTTTGTATAATATATAGAATATAAGGCACGAAGATTGGTATTTTACAAGATAACACAATATCTTACACGAAAATCATTAATATCTATATGTAAATTATTACACTTTGTAATCTATGATTAAAATAAATCAAATATTATATAAATTTCTATGTACACGTCCTTTTGCAGATGTTTAGAAAATAAATTGTATATAATGTTTCAATTATTTTATAAAAAATTAAGTTTATAAAACACACATACCTGTGTATGATACGGGTTGGAATACTAGTTTCTTACAATAGAAAAGTGTACTTAGGTCCCATATATATCTGTGTGTCTGTTAAAGTGACGACACATGCAATAATTTTATGTAGATTACAAATTTCACCGATCCAACATAAAATTGAAAATTCTTAGTAAAAATCAAACGTATAAAATTCATAAAATTTTAAAATTATTTAATACTTCATCCAATCACTTTATTTTTACATATAAAATGATATTTAAAATGCAAATAAATGTGTGCTATTAAATTATATAACTATAAATGTCTAAATTATCTAAAAAATTGTTTTTATGTTTATCGAGTTAATATAAAACGTGAGAGATATAACATACATCTTCTATCAAGTATAATAATTATAATTATATTGTCAACCATACTTTAAAACAGTTTTTTTGGGCTAAATGACCTGCAGGGTGTATTTTAGGAAAAAATTTACCAAATTAGTGTAGGTAAAAAAAAAATTCCGAATTTGGGGTAAGTCGTATATAGTATATACGACTTCACTTTTCACTGGATCAAAGTCGTATATACCACATACGACTTCACTTTTTCAATTTTTTTTGTGAAGTCGTACATGCCATTGGAGACTTCTGATTTGCTGCAGTAGGAACTCGACGCAGTTTCACGCTGTAGCGAATCTCGACCGTCGAACTGAAAATGATCTCGATCGTCGAACTGAAAACGGACGAAAACGATCGGTCGAAAACGATCTCGACCGTCGAACACACCATGTGAGACTTCCTTTTTTTTGAAGCAAAGTCGTACATCACATGAACGACTTCGACTTTACGTAAATTTCCCATGCAAAGTCGTACATGGGATGTACGACTTTCCTAATTTTTTTTTTCTCAGAAGTCTCCAATGCACGCATTTACGATTTCACAAAAAAATTGAAAAGTGAAGTCAGATGTCAGATATACGACTTTCCTAATCGAAGTCGTATATAGTATATACGACTTACCCCAAATTCGGAATTTCTTTCCAACCTACACTAATTTGGTAAATTTTTTTCTTAAAATACACCCTGCAGGTCATTTTGCCCTTTTTTTGGGACAAACCTTTAAAAAAGTTTTAAATTGTACCCAAAAAAAAATAAAAAATAAAAAATAAAAAATGTTTTAAAGGTGAAGAAATTGTATTATTTGATTTTTAATAAATTGTAGCGAAGTGCAATAACATTACCCTGCGGCTGGGCTGCGTTACAAATTGCAGCAAACGAAAGCGAGCTAAGAATTAATCGCGTTTTGTTTGGAAGAGCGGAGAGGTAAAATTGAGAATCGAAGATGGAAGTCGAAGGATCATCGAAGAAGATGATAGCGACGCAGGAGGAGATGGTGGAAGCTAGGGTTCCATTGGCGTACAGGGATCAGTGTGCGCACTTGCTCATCCCTCTCAACAAGTGCAGACAGGCGGAGTTCTATCTCCCATGGAAGTGCGAGAACGAGCGCCACTCCTACGAGAAATGCGAGTACGAGCTCATCATGGAGAGAATGCTTCAGATGCAAAAGATCCGCGAACAGGAAAAAGCCCATTCCAAACAGCCCCTCACCCAGGGCACCGGCACCATTCCCCTCATCCCCAAACCCGTCAATGCCTGATTCCTCTCCATCTCTCTCTGTAAGCTTCTCTCTTCTTTCAATTCATTTCATTTTATCCACGGTTGCTTTGTGTATTTGCTTTATTGTCTCAATTTCTTTGAATTCATCTACGCTTTCCTCACCAATTGGGGTTCTACTGGATTAGCAGCGAACAGGAACTTTGTGTATTTGCTTCTTTCAATTCCTCTACGGTTGCGTTGTGTATTTGCTTGATTCTCTCAATTACTTCGAATTCATCTACGCTTTCCTAACCAATTAGGGTTCTACTGAATTAGCGGTGGATGCCGGTCTATGCCGGAATTATCCCTCGTTTTACCCTTTTTTTTGTTTGGTTTAATGGCATTGAGTTGTTCATGTCCAAAAATAAAAGAGACACATAAAATCGTATGCTTAACTTGATTGAGGGGAATGCAAATCGGGGATACAATGTTAACCCTATCTATCCCTCTCCGTTTGGGAGTTTGGAGGGGAGAAAAGGGGAGGGCTTTTTTTTTTTGGGGAGGGGGGAAGGGAAATAGAGAGAAATTCCCTACCTTATTTGAGAGAGTGCTTTTGTAGAGAATGAGAAGAAAATGCTTATGGCTAATATATTTTTAATTTTGAGAGTATTATAAAAAGATGGAAATGATTAGAAGAATCTTTCTAAGCCCTTCAAAAGCGTCCTCCAATACATTTTTTGAGTTTCCCATATTAGGGTTTTAGTATTGTGAAGAAAAAAAACCCCATTCAAGTTGGGGGACAATCTTTCCTTCCCCTTCCCTTTTCTCCTTCCTTTCTCCCCTCCCCTCGCCTCCCCTCCTAAACTCCCAAACAGAGCCTTAAGTATCTGTAAATATATTTGATTTTGGTTAATATAATTATTATAATTATAACTATATTCAATCCCGTGGCTGAAAGTAATATGAGAGCCCTGTCCTATGAATGTTACTACTCTTTGAAATTGATTGTTGCAATACAGATAGTGCTGGTTACTGGTTAGGCTCGATTTCGAGTAATACTGCTCCAGAGTCCAGACAGATAGATGGCTTGGAGTTTGTAGTATGTCATTAGATCCAATACTGGCTTCAGGGGAGTAACTGTGTCATTTTGAGCTTGTTCACTGGTATGCGACAGTACATGTAACAGTGAATTCAGTTGGTTTTGCAGATTATATACAAAACATTATTATGTGTTCGTTTGGACCATAGGAGAACATCAAGTTAAGAGTTTGCAATTTGCATAGTGAAAATTATTTACTTGTTGAAACAAATGTTAATGAATTCACAATTTATGAACTCAAGATGTTGTATTATTAATTGCAATGGAAACATGTCAGGATATAACTCATCTGTTTTGCATTAGATGGAAGGTCTTGAACAAAGTTCTTATCTTTTAACTTAATTTTGCTTTCCACTTTCCTCTCCCCCTTAAGACTCTTGTTTTTTCCCCCCTGCTTCTGTATGTTCTCGGGGGATGGGGAGGGGTTTTTGATTTGAGTGTTGGCTCTATTACTTTTGTGATGTAATAAGAGGCTGTGTTGTCATGTGCTCATGAGGCTTTAAAACAACTTTTAAATTTTAATTGTAAAGGCTGTGAGTGGTAGGAGAATAAAACAATCTTGCCTTCCTCTCTATCTTTTTCTCAAAAAAATAAATAAATGCCACAAAATAGTGCCTTGAATAGGTGACTTGAGGATACTCAGAATCTGTAAATCTGTTTGTCACTTGTGTTTCTGGAGGTGATATTTATGATCGTGTTTCCTCCTGGGCTTTTTGTTGGATGGAATACTTGAATGATATATAGCCTCCTTCTGCACTATAAGTAATAAGAAAGGAGTCTTTTTGTTTATTTATTTTATTTTGTTGCAAGTGTAACAGCTGGTATAAGCCACGAGGTCTCACTTTGTAGGGTTTTTTTCCACCTATGATTTTCTCTGTGTTATCTTTTTATTGCTAGTGCTTTGAGTTCTTGCATTTCCTAATTGCTTTCTGATTCATGTTATATTTGATGCAGTTCAACTTTTGACAGGAACCTTTGCTTGCGTCGGATGTTCTTTCATGTTTTTCTATTGCCTGGAATCAAAGTTGCCTTGGAATGTTTTGTCCAGAGGCTTCTACAAACAGCTTATACTCTATTTCTTGCTATTGTCCCTGTTGTGAAACCATATTTCTACTTCAAGAAATAAAATTTCTAGAGAGAAATACTAACTGATTCATTTCATACGCGTCTATTCGCTTCCCTTGATCACATACAGGAGTTGACTATAAAATATTTGGTTATAGGATCCGGATCCGATTTTCGAACTCGTACCTAGTTTGGCGGTCGAATGAGGTTTAAACCGACGTTACCTGCTTACAGTTTTGAGATGGAACCATAGAAATTTTTTCTAAGTGTCTCAGAGCTGAGGATTTAATATTTTAACAGAATTTTGAAAAATAAAAGTCTGTTAAAATAATTGAAAGGTATTAGGAGGTAGTGACAGTAGTTTGAAGAGGTAAGTTAATGAATCCTGTGAAAGAAATCATACCATATTGCGTAGTCAGTTTCAATGGTGATGTTTAGAAGAAAGAAACTCTGTCTTTAGTTGGAATTCTGAACTATGGGTTGAGTTATAGGCCACGGCTAGCGTACATCAGTGAAATAGGTGCGGCATCGTGCCTCACTTTTTTTCACCTAGGATTTATATAGTCTCATCGTAGTTAATATGTACCATCCACAACATATCAATTCTCTCACCAACACACTTTTCTCTCACTTATTTCTTCCCGTGGCGATCCGAGTTGGAAACACAGCGAGCGAGTTAATCGCGCTGACTCGGTGGTACATACAAGTGTTCCTCATCTCGCCACGCATCATTCGCTCTGCACCCAATTGAATATCTTGGGATTCCATAACAATCACAAAAATATTTGATCTCTTTCGTAACACACTTCCACTACAGTCTCAAATACACTCTTTCGTAACACACTTCCGCTACAGTCTCAAATACACACACAGAGGCAGACACTTTTCCCCCCTCTCTCTGTGTTGTGTTGATAGATTCTGAGTTTTGTTGGTAATTGTAAGCAAGACCTCGGAGAGCTATGTGCTAATTTTAAAATAGTTATATTGTATTTTTTTTTTCAATTAGAAGCTAGCTTTGCTTGACTCCTCCAATTCAATATCAAGTTTTGGTTGTTGCTATGGATTCAATAAAAGAGGTTGTTTAGTGCGGTTGCTGAATTCCACGAGAATCGGTTCCAGACTCCCCCCCCCCCCCGCTTCTATTCAGTTGATCTGTTCTTCGATTTGAAGAGGGTTCTGTGTTGTGGGAAGGATATAGAGAATTTGGCAGCATGGTTGGCGGGAACATTTTTCATTATAGAAAGAATTCATGGCCTCCTGAAGAGTATATCAGTAAAACCATTTTACAGTTGGTATGCTTCCTTTGTTTTAATTCTCTGACCTATTTGGTTGTTAAGAAGCTGATGTTAATTTTGTTCTGGCGTGGTGAATGTGCGGTTTGAAAGAGAGAATGAGTATGTTATGGTGTTTGGGGGGTTCACAGATGTTATCATGGACCATCTTAATCAAATGGTAGAAATTAAAAAAAAAAAATTGCTTCGGCACTGTGCCGCACCTATCAAATGCGTAACGCTGTAAGTATTCAGTTGTTGGTCCCATCCCCAGTGCATTCATGAAAAGCTTGGATGTATTCCATCGTCATTGTGGGCTATGAATATCCGCAAGCAGTTTGTTCCGGTGCTTTGTTGACAATGACAAATATGTTTGATCACATTAAATTGGGAATTCCGGGATTTTGTGTTTCATTGGTGTTCGATTTTTCATCCTTTTAGCGGCTGGCGTTTCGAAGTTAAACCATACTGTATTAATCTATCTTGAATTTAGTTTCCTGATGACCAAAAGTCAAAAGTTCTCTAGAAAATCAAAAATGGTTTCCGGACACCTGGAATATCATGATTAGCTTTCCCTTGTAATCGTGATTTAGCTTAAATATTATGTTTAAGTGGAAGTATAGCTGGGTTTGCAGCTAATATGTTTTCAAAATTTTCAAAACAAAAAAAATATAATTATCTTTAAAATAGAAAGAATGTAAAAAACATATATGACATCAATGGTAGTGGAAATATTTTTCTGCTAATTAATTTAAGTTTTGATTTTTTTCAAGTGTTAAAATTTCAAATATCTGAATTTTTTTATATAATAAAATTTATTTTTTTAACAAAAAATTAGTATTACAATGATAAACAAATAAAAATGTAGGGCAGATAGTTGCTTCTTTATTGTACGTAATAAAAAGTTGTTCCTTTTAACTTTTTTTTTATTTGCTTTGAAGTTAACAATTTTAAACGGAATGGTTCATACAAGTGCAAGATTTTTTTTTTTTTTTTTAGTTATGTCGTAAAAAATGAATATTGATGCACATTGTGTACACGTTTGGGAAAGGTTCAATATTCATGGCGTAATTTGTAAAGCAAATGTAGCTTTGGTATTTTTTTTTTTTTTTCCCGATCAATAATGTTACCGAGACTGCTATCTAGCATATCAGACAAACATGTTTGTTGTCCCTTGTCAGTAGTCAGTCAAGTAGTTGTACATGTGCGCTGAACGTGCAAGTATTGGCTTCATTGTTTTTTTTGGGTCAATATTGTTTAAAAATTCCTTTTTTTTTATGAGTAGTTTAGGGATTCCTTACTACCTGCAACATGAATTTTTTATTATAAAACATAACAAATATAGCCGTATTTTAACGCCATTTGTGTACCTTTAGTTCTCCACTGTACTACAATGATATAAATCAGCTGATTTTAGATAAGTATGTTTGATATTTAAAGGTCTCCAATTCGATAAATCATGTCAAATAGAAGATGTTCTCAGTCATAAAAAAAAAGAAAAAAAAAAGATGTTCTCACTTCTCAGTCCAATGGTAACATTGGTAAGTGATGAGTTGAACATTCAGAATTTCTAATAGTTCGCAGAGGTAGAGAATAACATTTTGCTTTTATTGAAAACTCCATTGTTAAGAATGGACTGCAATTCGGTTACTGTTCTATTGAACATACAAGTTGCAGTGAGAAACAATTGAGAGTAAGTTGAGAGAATTTTGAAAAACAAGAGAGTTTTGGGAATGATTGTATATTCATTCACATGAGTTTACATCTATTTACAAGTGTATTTATAGGCATAGTGAAACATAGCTAATACAAGAAGATTAAACTCTCTCAGCAAATCAAGTCAGTTACAAGCTGTAATTGACTTTAACTACCTATAACAAACACAACTAACTCACACTAACTAAAGCTCCAAGCCATAATCTTCACAATTCTCCACCTTGGCTTGACTTTATAATGCTTCAACTCCCAAAATCCTAAGTCAATGCTTGAATTTTCCTCTAGGCAGAGACTTAGTCATCATATCAGCTGGGTTATCAGCAGTTCCAATCTTCTCCAGGCTTACCTCTCCTTTTGCAATAATTTCCCTTACAAAATGAAGCCTCACATCTATGTGTTTAGTCCTTTCATGATACACTTGATTTTTGGCCAAGTGTATACCACTTTGACTATCACAAAAGACCATGGTTGTTGACTCTTTTCCTCTCACACTCTTGGTCATTCCTTTCATCCAGATAGTTTCTTTGATTGCTTCGGTTACTGCTATAAACTCTGCTTTTGTTGTTGAAAGTGACACCACATGCTGCAAGTTACACTTCCAGCTGACAGTATTTCCACAAAACTTAAACACAAAACCAGTCAATGACCTTCTTGTGTCCAAGCAACCTGCATAATCTGAGTCTACATTTCCAGTAACACCTGAAATGCTTCCTTCATGTCTCTGGAACAACAAACCACAATCTGCAGTGCCTCTCAGATATCGAAATATCCATTTCAAGGCCTCCTAATGCTGCTTACCGGCCTGCTCATGTACCTGCTAACAATGCTCACAGCATAGGCCAGATCCGGCCTAGTACAGATCATAGCATACATAATAGAACCTACAACATTTGCATATGGAACCTTTTCCATATATTTCTTTTCTTCATCAGTTTCAGGTGAATCAGCCAATGACAATTTGAAATGCTGTGCCGAAGGGGTTGTCATTGGCTTGGATTGATCCATGTTGAATCTCTTCAAGACCTTCTTAATATAACCCCTTTGGCATATGAACAAGGAACCAATTTTTCTGTCCCTAGCAATCTGCATACCCAGTATCCTGCTAGCAGCTCCCATGTAAAATTTCAAACTCACCTTCAAGCATCAATTTCACCTTTCTGATTTCTTCCTTGCTTTTACATGCCACCAACATGTCATCAACATAGAGGAGCAAGTAAACAATCTCACCAATACTGGTTTTCCTCCAATAAACACAATTATCTGATTTGAATCTATTGAAACCATGCTCAATCATGAAATTGTCAAACCTCATATACCATTTTCGAGGGGACTGTTTTAGTCCATAAAGTGACCTCCTCAGCAAGCATACCTTCCCTTCATCACCTTTCTTCATAAAACCTTCAGGATGGGCCATGAATATTTGCTCATCAAGCTCTCCATAGAGGAAAGCAGTCCTCACATCTAACTGTTCCAGCTCCAAGTTTTCTTGTGCAACCAGTGACAAAATCATTCTGATTGAAGTGTGCTTGACCACAGGTGAAAACATTTCATGATAGTCTATGCCTTCTTGTTGTGTGAACCCCCTTGCCACCAATCTAGCTTTAAACTTTGCTTTTTCAACTCCTGGAATTTCCTCCTTCACCTTGAATAACCATCTGCAACCCACAATCCTTTTACCTTTGTGCTTGTCAACCAGAATCCATGTGTTATTCTTGTGCAAGGAATTTATTTCATCTTGCATAGCTGAGATCCAGTGCTGAGATTCCATACAACTCACTGCTTCCTTGTAGTTTCTTGGCTTATTTCTGTCCAATTCTTCTACTACATTTAAGGCAAAAGCTACCATGTCAGCTTGCCCAAATCTGTTTGGTGCTTTGATGGTCCTCCTATCTCTATCTCTGGATAAGAGGTAATTCTGCAACTCATCATCTTCATCACTTTGCTCTTCTGTTTCTGTCATAGATTCTGCATCAGTGTTTCTGTCTTGATTAGTTGCTCCACCTTGCTCATTAGCTTGATCTTGCAATGACTCCACCTCAAATTGAACCCTCTGTCCATCCTGTTTCTTGTCTAGTTTCTGTCCTGAACCTTTATCAGAATAAAACATTTCAGCTTCCCTGAACTTCACATCTCTGCTTATAAGAACTCTTGACAATTGTTTTTCAACACACCATAGCCTGAATCCTTTAACACCTTCAGGATAACCTAGAAACATACATTTCACAGCCCTGGGCTCCAGCTTCCCTTGGTTAACATGTGCATAAGCTACACAACCAAACACTTTCAAATTTTGCAAATTAGGAGGGTGACCCGACCACTTTTCTTCTGGGGTCTTCATCTCAATTGCTGAGGAGGGGCATCTATTTATCAAGTAAGCTGCTGTAACCACAGCTTCTGCCAAGAAATGATGAGACAAATTTGCATTCAACATCATGCACCTAACCTTTTCCATTATAGTCCTGTTCATCCTCTCAGCAAGACCATTTTGCTGAGGGGTTCTTGCTACTGTTTTATGCTTGACAATTCCCTTATCATTATAGAAATTGTTAAACTCATCCGAACAAAATTCAAGGCCATTATCTGTTCTATGCCTTTTAACTTTCTTGTCAGTTTGTGTTTCCATTAAGACACACCACTCCTTAAATTTCACAAGTGCCTCATTCTTATGTTTAAGGACATAAACCCATACTTTCCCAGAAAAGTCATCAATGAGTGACAAGAAATACCTTGCTCCTTTGTGAGATTCCACCCTTGCTGGTCCCCAAAGATCACTATGAACATAGTCCAAGATTCCTTTGGAGTGATGAACAGCAGTAGTGAACTTCAATCTTTTAGCCTTCCCAAAAATGCAATGCTCACAAAATTCAAGTGCCTGAATTTTGTCCTATCCCAACAGCTTCTGTTTACACAATTCTTTAAGGCCCTTCTCAGTGATGTGCCCAAGTCTCATGTGCCATAGACTTTCTGGTGTCTTGACAGTTTCAGAAACTGCATTACTTGTACCCACCAGCACACCTCCACATAGAGTGTACAAGCCATTGATCAATTCACCTTTCATCATCACCATCGAGCCCTTCAAGATCTTAAGAACCCCACCTTCAGCTTTATACACAAAGCCTTGAGCATCAAGCATTCCAAGGGAGATCAAATTCCTTTTTAACTCAGGAACAAATCTGACCCCTTACAGTGTCCTTATTGCTCCATCAACCAATTTAAACCTTATTGCTCCAATACCCATCACCTTGCAGGTTTTGTTATTTCCCAACAGAACCTGCCCTCCATGATTTACAGTGAAAGAACAAAACCAATTCTTATTAGGGCACATATGGAAGGTGCAACCAGAATCAAGGATCCATTGTTGATGGAATTTACTCTCAGACACACACATGACATCAGCACTTTCATATCCATCGGACACAACTTCAGCATCTGCATGATGAGGCTTGTGATCTCCAGATTTCTTCTTCTTCTTGAATTCTGGGTAATCTTTCTTGAAGTGATCTTCACTTTTGCAAATGAAACACCTCTTTTTCTTGCCCTCTTTCGATTTTGACCTGGCTCCAGGCTTGTTCTTGAAGTCCTTCTTCTCTGTCCTCCCTCTAACGTTCAACACCTCTCCAACTTGATCACCATTCCCTTCAGATTTCCTTTTCAATTCTTTAGAGAACAAGGCACTTTGAACTTCCTCTAAAGACAATGAATCTCTACCATAAATTAGAGTATCTGAAAGGGAATCATATTCACAGGGCAATGACCTAAGAAGCAACAATGCTTGATCTTCATCCTCAATCTTGATTTCGATATTTTTGAGATCAAGAATGATCTTGTTAAAATCGTCAAGGTGGTCCTCCAACGATTTTCCCGATGGCATCTTTATCGTGTACAACTTCTGCTTCAAATATAACTTGTTGGCCAAAGATTTGGTCATGTACAGGTTCTCCAATTTGAGCCACACTACAGCCGCTGTCTTCTCCTTCGACACCTCTTTGAGCACCTTATCACCCAGAGATAGAATCAGTGTACTGTGAGCCTTATCCAACATGTCCATCTTCTCCTTGTCTGTGAGAGTGCTCGGCAACTTTGCTTCACCTGCCAGGGCATCCTCTATTCCTTGTTGAACTAAGAAAGCCCTCATCTTTAACCTCCAAAGACTGAAGTCATTCTTGCCCGTGAACTTCTCAATCTCAAACTTTGCATAACCCATTCTTGCATTCGCTTCAATCTTTTCCCAAGAACAACGAACCTTGCTACTGATACCAAATTGTTAAGAATGGACTGCAATTCGGTTACTATTCTATTGAACATACAAGTTGCAGTGAGAAACAATTGAGAGTAAGTTGAGAGAATTTTGAAAAACGAGAGAGAGTTTTGGGAATGATTGTATAGGCATAGTGAAACATAGCTAATACAAGAGGATTAAAATCTCTCAGCAAATCAAGTCAGTTACAAGCTGTAACTGACTTTAACTACCTATAACAAACACAACTAACTCACACTAACTAAAGCTCCAAGCCATAATCTTCACATCCATTGTCTTCAAAAGATGTAATTCATTCTTATACCTAGACCTATTAAGCACAATTGACTACTCATAATTAATATGCACAGAGAGACCCTTACCATAGTATACTAGTGTATCTATCATCTTATATCGAATTCATTTTCAATGAAACAGAAACAGAGTTTCTGAAATTCTAAATGCCTCTCCAATCTTCATTCATTTGTTCAAACACTCGAGAAAGCCACAACAAACACACCAGCGCTATCACCAAGAATACTACCGCAAGATACTTAGCCGTCTAGGGAAGAAACAGAGCCATCACAATTCAGTTTAAGCCAATTAAACATAATGAAAATTGAGAGGAACCTCTCCAATCTTCTTGAAAAAAATCACGTTATTACTAGGGGTGGCAAAATGGATGGATTGGATAATTTTTTAAATGGATTCTAATGGATGGATTGGAAAAATCCATTTATCCATTTACCATCCACTAAAATTTTATTAAGAAAATCCAATCCATCTATCATCCATTTCAAAAAAAACCATCCAATCTATCCAGTAACAATTTTTTATGGATAGATATTCAATCTATCCATAAAAATTATTTTTAATGACTGAAAATATTTTTAATCACAAAAAATTATTTTTAATCATAAAATATATTTTTTCATAAAAAATATTTTACTCTCTCCCTCGTCTCTACCCCTCTCTACTCTCTCTCCCCTCTCTCTTTTCTTAAAATTAGAATTAGTCTAATAGCCAAAACGCTGATAAAGTAGTAGAAAAAGCCGTAGGCAAAGAAATGGAACAGTCCATTTTGGTACCCTAATAGCCAATTTGCAACATGTTTTAATTTTGACAATTTTTTTCAACTTTGCCATTATCCAATTATCCATAGAAAAATAAAGAGGAACTGGACCAATAATTCCACAAAAACAAGTCAACTTAGCACATAATACAAAATGTCACTAACAGATCAACGTGATTTTCCCTCAATTCACAGTGAGAAAAATAATTGTCCTGCAAACACAATAACACAGAGCTAGACCATTTCAAGGAAAAACACGTCGTTTCTAAAAGGAGTGGATGTAAAGATTAAAGTGATTGGAAATGAAGGAACAGAGAGTTGTTCAGTTACAGCACTTTGCTATCCGATTAGAAACAAAATAATGCACAATCATTTGAGTTGAATTCTGAAAAAATTGTTTCCATATCGATTTAAAAAACAAAATAAAACACATAAAAGATAAGGAATTGAAGAAAACGAGAGAAAAGAGGAGTGTATGGAAAGAGAAACGAACTTGAGGTCTAGATGCAGAGGCTATGGTGTTCGAGGCCATTGAAGAACTGAGATGAATGCAGAGAAATAATTTGACGAAAGGAGAAGAGCAAATGCAAGAGACCGATAACTGAGCGAAGGAGAGAGGGGAGGAAGAGAGAGAGGAGAGAGGGGAGGGAGTAAAATATTTTTAATTTAAATATTTTTTTATGATTAAAAATATTTTTTATAATTAAAAATATGATCAATTAAAAAACTTAAAAATATCATCCATTTGCTATCTCTAGTGTAATCTATTGGATTTAAAAAAATAGTGGATGGATGACTAACCATCCATTAAATTAAATGGACGGATTGGAGAATCCAATCCATTTAATTTTTTTTATTTGTAATGGATTGATTGGATGTATTTATTTATGGATGGATTGGATGATGAATAAATGAATGATTTTGACACCTTTAGTTATTACTGACCAATTAAACATTATTAAAATTGATATTTGTCATTATCAAGTAAAAGTATCAGTTGAACAACGTACGGGCTAAAATAGTAAAATGCTCCCTCCGTCTCATAATATATTTCACAATTGACCAAATCACACAGTTTAAGAAAAAGTAATAAATGAAAGAAAGAGAGTGATAATTTTACCAAATTAACCCTATTAACTATTGGTGTATTAACTATTGTCATAAATATAAAGTGAAATACTTGAGGGAATAATTGACAAACAAATATTTAATTTTGCATTAAAAATTGAAGGTGACATATATTTTGAAACAATAATTTTTGGCAAATATGACATATATTACGGGATAGAAAAAATATAGTAGTTCAAAACCAACTCTTCAAATTTTTTTTAGTCTTAGTGCGGATAGTTAGCGGGGAGTGAAAAAGTTAAAGGAGAGGGGGAAATAGAGCGGTACGGGTTTAAACCCGGCTCCTAACGTCCGAACAACTCTTACGTATATTTTACCACCGCGCCATACACCAAAAAAACAGGAAAAAGAAAAGAAACTGCTGTTGCAGATAACTTCAAATACATGTTGTCTTTCAAATTTCAGAACTAAGTTGAAAGATCAGACACAGTAGTGCTGCAATTAAAACAACTAGACAAAATAACAAAAATAGTAATGTGGTCCATTAATAAAAAAATTCTATTACGTCCTAAACCAGTACCCTTTCGGCATTTGCCAATACCACTTCTCCTCTTTAAATTCTGTTAACAAGTGCCCGAGACCATTTGTTAGAGTTGATGATCTTGATGTCAAAGCTGCTTTCAATAAACTGAGACCCTGCACCAATGCAACATTTTATAATGAGCTTAACCATTACATTACATAAGCATTAAATCAGTCTAGCAAGCGTGACATAATGTGACACAAGATAAATTCATATCCAGTCCGGTTTGAAACATAAGAAAAAAAAAAAATCTATGTGTTTGGTTCAAATTTGGACAAAATACATAGACTTTTTTGTTTATATTTCAGACCAGAGGGAGTATGTATTTGATTCTTTCTTACCTCCTTGATGCCAATGAAGACAACCTTTTCCGACAGGTTACTAGGAGGGGTTTCCAAACGACCCAGTAAAGATATAGCTGAAATTGGAGACATTGGTTCTACAACCAGATCATTTGTCACCAAGAACAGTGCAGGCCCCTTGACATAACCGTCATTACTTTCCTTAGATGATTTGGGATCAACTAATTTCAACCTTGTATAGGTTTCCTTTAGGATATTATAACCCCTAAATCCGTAACTTATAGAGAATTGATTATGAATAATACTTTCTCTAAAACTCCGTTGGTAATAACAATAATACGACGAAGCACGTGGTTCACAAATTTGTAATATCTGCTTGGTTATTTTGAACTGCGAAGCAATGCAAGGATCAACAAGACTGTTCTTTACTTCATTTGACACCAAGTATTTGTATCCATCCAAATCAGCAACGCTCTTGTACAAAGTATCAATGCTGCCCAGAGAAGAATTCCCTTCTAACATATGCACAATTCCTCCCAAAGGAAAGGTTAGAAAACTAAAAAGAAAGTCTGCAAAATCTTCTTCCCCTTGAGCAAACAATATCTCTCCATCTGTTTTTCTCAAAAACAGCTTCACCTTGATATGGATGGTGCTATTATTTGCAATATCACAAGTGGAAAAGCTTTTGCTCTCAAGCAACGGTTCCTTTTTGAAGAATAAATCTGTCAATGTTGACTTGGAGAGCAAAGAACACTTTAACAGATCCAACACCTGCATAGGAGACAAAACAATAAAAAAAAAATTACATACAGTAAACTGTTTCCAAAACGAAAGTAAACTGGAATAAAAGAATAGAAAGAAAAAAAAAACCTGTTTCTCAGTGATATTCACAGTGAATTCCTTCACTGAACTTGTGGTTTTTATTCCAAAACTCTGGAGCAGACCAAAGCTTGTATCCATAGAGTTTGGCAAGACAATTAGATCATCAGTTACGATAAAAGTTGGAGCATCTTTAACAAATCCATTGCACACTTTTTTGTCACTTTGCAATAAAACTAAACGATCCAAAAGACTCCCACATTCGCATCTTTGATTATTAAAAGTGCTCAAAAACCGATAGTTGCAGTCAGCCAAGTTGGTACACATGAAGTACTTCTTGGGCTCAGTATCATCAATGTTAAGTTTGAGAGTACTGCAATATTCTTCCGATGAGTTCCTTGGTTGCAACAGCATTTCTTTGCATGTCTCTTTCTTCAGACACTCTGGATTGAGATCTTCCACACTATGGTAGAGTGAGCTCAGACAACCAACAGTAATCGGTTCCATGTTAGACTCCTTCTCTACGAGTCTTGTTATGGTTCCTAAAGGTAATGTTAAGAAGCTACAGAGAATGTCCACAAAGTCTTTCCCTGCCTCAGCAAATAAGACTTTGTTGGTCTCTTTGTTCACCAGAAGTTTCAACGAAACTTGCTCCTCTGTTTGAGTAGTAGTAGCAGCCATTGTAGCAACTAGCAAATGCTAAACAAAGTTCTTCTATCAACCGTAGTAGTAATTCACTTCACTCACAGTTATTATAATTTATATTTAAATTATATTTTGGCTATTAGTAAATGTCAATTGTTGAAATTAGTGTGTTTGGAAATGAAAACTTACGTAGGGTATGCATGTGGTAGCGGTGGTGATTAGCTTTGTTTCGAGAACAATGCATAGAAGGCAATCATTTTATGGACAATGACCTTTGCGTTTACGAGTAGTTGACAGGGTTTGAGAAATCGATTCGGTTCAGTTACGTTTTAAGGCACCTCTACATAATAACTCCAACGATAACGGTGTGCTTTTCAATAATGAAATTAATTGGGGTTTATAGACCATGAGTTGCTCACGAGTAATTATTAGGAGTAGTCGATTGGTTTTGTTTTGAGGAGTGCTATTTGTCGCGAACAATTTTATTCGCGAACATCACGAATTTACTTATGCGCGTCACTTTATTAAAAACTGAAGAGTAAACACGGTTTACGAAAAAATTATAGAGATAAATAAATAAAAAATATCAATTTAATTATTAAAACTCTAAATACGGGTCAAGTTAGTCTTTTTTAAGATAATTTTTAGGAATATTTTAGTCACTATCGATGACTAATTTAACCCATATTTGAGATTTTTAAAGACAAAATTTTTATTTTTATATTTTAAAGACTAAATTGGTCTTCGTAATTTTTATTGGAGAACAATTTAGTATTTTCTCAAAATTGAATAAATGTTAATTTTGGAGTTACACAAAAACAGGTGGCACCAATAAGAGAAAACTAACCATACACGTCATTCGGCTGGTTATCGGGAAGCTACTTCGCTGCAATAATCATTTCCCTTTTGTTTTAGCGTAATGCTTAACGTCGCGGATTATTATTTAGCGAACGTTCGTGAATGCTTACGTCTTTAGCCGGTTATTATTTCAGTAAAAAATCGGACCCATGATTTTTTGAGTAAATACCCAAATTAATCTCCAACAAAAATTAATGAGACAAATTTAGTCTTTAAAAAATAAAAAATATCAATTTAATTCTTAAAACTCTCCAATGTGAATTAAATTAGTCACTAATAGGGACTAAAATGAACCTACAAATTATCTTAAAAAGGATTAACCTGACCTGCATTTAAAGTTTTTAAGGATTAAATTGATATTTTTTTATTTTTCAGAGATTAAATTAGTCTCCGTAACTTTTATCGGAGACCAATTTGATTATGCGTAATGCTTAACATCACCCATTATTATTTCGCAAACTGTCTTGAATGCTTATCATTGGTCTTCTGCAGGTTATTTCTTTAAAAATCAGACCCATGTATTTTGAGTAAATACTAAATTGATTCCCAACAAAAATCACGAAAACCAATTTAGTCTTTAAAAAATAAAAATATCAATTTAGTCTTTAAGAATCTCAAATATGGTTCAAATGTGGGTCAAATTAGTCCCTGATAACAACTTAAATGTCCATAAATATTATCTTAAAAAAGACTAATTTGACTCGTATTTAAAATTTTTAAGGACTAAATTGGTATTTTTTATTTTTTAGAGATTAAATTGGTCTCTATAATTTTTATTGATGACCAATTTGATTATTTAGCTCTAAAAAAGTGGGACATATAACCATTCGGGAACTTCGTGATGGGTTTTCTTCACTGTATATAACACTACTCTTTGTTTTATGACCCGTTTGTAGGTGAGTCGTCTGAAATAACAAAAAATTAAAATTAGATTTTTTTTTTATAAAAAAGACTGTAAAAAGTGAATGAAATACTATGAGGTGAAAACAATCAAAATATCAACGAGAATAAAAGCGAATGGTAACTAAGGGAATGTAATTTGTTTTTAGGTTTAAAACAGATCGTGATATCGTTTGAAACTACACTTCCGAAGGGAAATAAGGGTCCATTTGTTTTAGATTCTAGTAGAATAGATTGTGGAGAATCTTGTTTAAAAAAATTGAGTTTAAAAAAATTGATTTGTGTTTGGTAATGGTATTTAAAAGTGAGTTCAGAAGAATTGATTTGTGTTTGGTTGACAAAATAGAATTACTTTTAATGTGTTAAAAATACCAAACGGTGTTTTGAAAACTGAGAAGCAACCCATTGCTTACTGCCAATAAAATTGATTTTGGCAAAGTCAAAATTCATTTTTTCCACCCACAATCTAAAACAAACACCACCAAAAATTCATTTTCTCCTTTTTTCCAATGCCATCGGCGTTTTCTTGCTCTACCGGTGTTTTGGAATCTAATCGAAACACACACTAAATGTGTCAAAAAATGAACCTCTGGAAAGCAATTTAACACGTGACATAAGTCCAATACGTTAAGAAGTTTATTTCCAGATAAGGGCATTTTGGGAAAAAATGAAAAACTACACCAGGGGTATGTGTCAGCAAAACGAACACTTAACTAGCGAAAGTTTATGGTGCCTGAGGAATGGGCACAAAGTCTAAAGTAGTGTCAATTAGCTTCACGCCTAGAGGGAGGCAAAGTCCATGTTTGGCTAACACATCGGCAACACCATTACCTTCACAAAAAATGTGGTTCCGTATAATATGGTCATTTTGATTTCGAAATTCTTGTATCAGTTGTATGATATCAAGACATGGGTGCTTTAGGTTACAACTTTCGTTCAATAGTTTGATTGCTATATCAAAATCAGATTCAAACATCATATGTTTGTAGCCTTGTCGCCGAGCTAGTATGATCCCATGGTAAATTCTCCACAACTCAGAGTGTAACAACTTGATTTTTATATCAGTCCTTATTAATATGACTATGAGTGCTAATTAATTTTTGAGTTCTTATGTGATTAAATAAATGTTTTTATGTGATTCAACGAGTTTAAAGTGGGCACATCAATATTGTAATTTTACAGCGTTCCCATATTTTTTGAGATGAAATAATATTTTTATTATTTTATTATTTTTATAATTATAAAATATTAATTAAGAAATATTATTAATTTGGTAATAATTATTTTCATATTTAGAAGTATAATGTGATTTTTAAATTTAAAATGAAAATTTTAATATAAATAATAGTATTTTGAAGTTTTTCTACTTGCACCCCATTTATTGCTTCGTACACCCCAGAGAATTGGGCCAACTTCTGTTTGTCCGTTGGGCTATCTGCATTCGCGACACCACTCTCTTTTATTTTTACTATCTACACCACTCTATTTAATCCAATGGGGCAAGATAAAAACTTGGGTCGACTTCTAATCTTGACCCTTCATCTTACTTAACCCAACTAGGGTGGCAAAGTGATCCATTTATTTATCATCCATCCAATCCATCTATAAAGAAATCCATCAAATCCATCCATTACAAACAAAAAAACTAAATAGATTGGAATCATAAAGAAATCCATCAAATCCATCCATTACAAACAAAAAAAAACTAAATGAATTGGATCCAATCCATCCATTTAATTTAATAGATGGCTAGTCATCCATCCACTATTTTTCTAAATCTATTGGATTATACTAGAGTGATAAATGAACGGAATAAATAATTTTTTAAATTGATAGTAAAAACTATTTTTAATCATAAAAAATATTTTTAATACAAAAAATATTTTTAATTATAAAAAAATATCTTAATCATCAAAAAATATTTTAATTAAAAATATTTTTCTCTCTAGATCTTCCCCTCTCCCTCCCCTCTCTCTCGTCTCTTTCCCCTCTCTCTTGTCTCTCTCTCCCCTTTCTCCTCTCTCATCTCTCTCTCGCCTCTTTCCCTCTCTCTCTTCCGTCTCTCTTCACTCTCCCTCTCTCTCATAACAATAGAGTAATGGTTGGGGAAAGTTAGAAATGAGAAAACAGGAATCAAATCGGTTTCAGCTTCTGTTCCGTTTTTTATTAAACGAGTGATGCTTGGTGTGGAGGTTTTGAATTGGTACCCAAATCGAAAGCCGTCAGAGGAAATTAAGAGTACAACGGGGCGTTTGAGTTTTATGTGAGGACGAGCAAGGGTGGTGAGAGAAGGAGGTGATGATGAAGATGAAGAAGAAGAAGAAGAAGAAGAAGAAGAAGAATTATTGAAGAAGAGAAAGGCAAAGGCGAAGCATACTGAGAGTGAAATGATGGTGATGGGGATGAGAAAGATGAAGCGGGGTTTGTTGGGGGGAGAAGGACACGTGTCATTGTTGAAAGAGAGAAGAGCTATTGAGGAAGGTGAGTCACGTTCTTCCTGATCTTGAGTTGGTATTGCTGTGGGTTTTGTTGAAGTTAATGCAGATAAAGGATTGGAACTCACGTTGTTAAGGGAAGGGTGAAGTTTTGGCAACACTGATTAGAGTCTTTGGTATGTGTAATGTTGTTGTTGCTGCTTCTGAGGTTGATTATTATTATTATTATTATTATTATTATTATTATTATGCTAAGATATAGGTAGCAACAAGACATTATTCTTCCATAAAAGAAGTAACACATTATTCAATTGTAAATTTTAAAAATTCCAGTTTTTAATTAATTTTTTGGATGAGGCTAATACCGACGACCGACACGAGAGAGCAATTAGTGGTAATGGGAAACGTGATTGAATCCATAGAAATGTGACCGAAACATGTTGGTTTAACCAGTTTTGAAACCATTTATAAAATAGTTGACAATAACCAAACTGATTTTGGGAAAAAATATATGATTTTGTTCCAGAAGTGTGATTCTTGTGAAAGAAGGGGAGAGAGAGGAGAGAGAAAGGGGAGAGAGGGGAGAGAGAAAGGGAGAGAGGGGGGAGAGAGAGGGAGAGAGGGGGTAAAATATTTTTTTATGATTCAAAATATTTTTTTTGTAATTAAAATATATTTTATGATTAAAAATAATTTTTTGTAATTAAAAATATTTTTTGTGGATGAATTGGATATCTATCCATAAAAAATTTGTTAACGGATGGATTGAATGATTTTTTTTAAATAGATGATAGATGGATTGGATTTTCCTGATAAAATTTAGTAGATGGTAAATGGATAAATGAATTTTTCCAATCCATCCATTAGGATCCATAAAAAAATCCATCCGATCCATCCATTTTACCACCCCCAAATGCTAATTTTTCACTCATCTCTTCCCTTATCCCAAGCTGGCAACATTTCAATTTTTCATTCGCTCTCTAGAAAACAAAAAGACTCTACTTATCTCTAAGTTTCTTCAATTTATTGCAAAACCTTTCTTCATATTCCTTACTCCTTTAGATCGAACCACCACTGAGCCGCCACGGACCGCCTGTTCTCGCTGTCCCCAGCCCGTGACCGCCGTCCGCCACTATAAAACAACATCTTTAGACACAGAATGTTGTTTCGGCAGATTCAAGGGGAAATGCAAACCTCATCAAAGATTCAGTCCAAGATACTTGTTGGTTGAACAATTTCAATGCAAAATCCAAACCCAATTAAAGATGCAGCCCAATATGCTATCAAACAACAGCAACAAGAGATCGAAATCCAACATTGAAACAAACAATCACAAGCAGCTTCTCAGTTAAACGAGACGATGAGCGAGGACTACGGTTGGCAGGGGCGGAGCTAGCCACTTTTTTACGAGGGGCCAAATATAAAGAGTAATTTTTTTTATAGACAAAATAAACTACTAATTTTTTTAGTAATAAACTACTACTCCTATTCAAATATGAAAAAGTGTTCTAAAATATAAAGAACTGAGATTTTTTTTTTAGTGTAAAGATTTTTATCCGATAAACGATTCTATTACTATAATTTAAGAATGACTGAGATTTTTTTGAAAGAAAATTCTATATTACTACACCTGCCTTTAAGAATTTTTTTTAAGAAGAATGGCTACCCCATTGATACACTACCCTCTGCCCCTGACGGTTGGTGTTGCAGGGAAAAACAGCCGGTGGACGTTCTCGTTTGGAGTGGTTACAAAGGAGGGAAGTGGTGAGAATGCGTTGGCGGATATTTTGGTGGCAACGGTAGAATGTTGTGAGGAGGCGCGGTGGTTCAGTGGCAGAGGTGTTGCTCTACGGCGGCTAGTAGGGGTTGGAATGGGGGGTTTGCAGGGGTGATGGTGTTTTTGTGGCGGGAGGAGGATACTACGTGGTGGTTGTCCGGCGATTGATGAAGAAGAGGTTTTCTCTTTTCTTTTACAAGTAAGTAAAGTAAAACTTCTGATGGGGTCAATTTTTTTTTTTTTTGATAGAGATATCAATTTTTTCTTTCTTCGGCTGTTTTTTGTTTTTCCTTTTTTTATGAGAAAAAATAAACAAGGCCAACAGAAAATTATCCTTGCTAAAAAAATCTGATATGATATAAATAAATAAATAAAATAATTTTTTATTTTTTTTTGGACCAGTAAAAAAAACACTTATTTTTTGGTAATTTTTAATTTATTTAACCGTCAGTTAAAAAAAGTTAATTATAAAAGGCTTCGTTGCCTTGGGCTCGGGACTGGGCCGCGGCCCAACGTTGAACATAAAAATAAAACCCTAGGATGGAAAGCCTATATAAACACACAGTATCGTTAGATTCATCACACAGACTAACGCGTCTTCTCTGTGTTGTGTTCCGCTTCGAGGTTACAAATCTGCGTGTTGGTTGCTGGGTTGGTTTCATTGACGGACGAGACACACATTGTGGGGCATATTATATAAAGGGGTCCTAAAAAGCAAGATCAGCTTCTTGATTGGACCTCGATCGATGAATTTAGGGTTCTGTCAATCATCTTTAAATCTTGCAATATTAAAATTTTGCAGTGACACCCAGATTTGATGTGATCTTTCAGGCCCTTTATCACTGCTACATTTCTTCCTCTCATCTCTCTTGATTTTCAATTCAATTTCTTGAATTTCTTTACTTTTTTTTTTCACGTAACCGGCAACGTCGAGCAAATGCGCTTTGTCTCAAGACCGCCTGTGGCACCAATGTTTTTAGACAATTTCTTCTTTTGATACAATAATGTGATTTCTTTTAATCCCGATTTTTTGAAAACTTCATTCCAGCAGATTTACCCACGTGTATTGCTGGGCTACACATTTTCTCATTATTGATTATTCGAGAACCGTCAATCTTGTTTTGGACTGTGAATTGTCGCGTGAGTTGAAATCTTTTTTCATAATCTAAAAAGGGGTGGTATATATGAGCCTAATTTTAATAACCCTAAATTCGATACTTTGTTGCATGATTTTTATATGGAACGAGATATATTGCCCCTAAAGGAATATGCAGTATGAACTTTGTTCATTATGCATAATGTGCAATGATGGTATCTATGGTGTTTCGATAACCCGTAATGCAGTTTTGCAACTGCAACAGGGAATCTGTGCCTAAGGGATTGGATATCTTGATCCTAAAGGAATCCGCAGTATGAACTCTTTGTTCATAATGTAGAAGTTGTATGACGCCTTAATGCAATTTTAATATGAATTTTTATTCATAAAGAATGGTATCTATGGTGCTTTGATGACCCAAAATGCAGTTTTGCAACAGGAAATGTGTGCCTAAGGAATGGGATATCTTGACCCGAAAGGAATCTGTAGTATGAACTCTTTATTCATAATGTAGAAGTTGGGTGACGCCTTAATGCAATTTTAATATGAATTTTTATTCATAAAGGATGGTATATATGGTGCTTTGATGACCCAAAATGCAGTTTTGCAACTGCAACAGGAAATGTGTGCCCAAGGGATGGGATATCTTGACCCTATTGAAATATGTAGTATGAACTCTTTGTTCATAATGTAGAAGTTGGATGACGTCTTAATGCAATTTTAATATGAATTTTTATTCATAAAGGATCATATCTATAGTACTTTGATGACCCAAAATGCAGTTTTGCAACAGGAAATGTGTGCCTAAGGAATGAGATATCTTGACCCGAAAGGAATCTGCAGTATGAACTCTTTGTTCATAATGTAGAAGTTGGCTGACGCCTTAATGCAATTTTAATATGAATCTTTATTCATAAAGGATGGTATATATGGTGCTTTGATGACCCGAAATGCAGTTCTGCAACTTCAACCGGAAATGTGTGCCCAAGGGATGGGATATCTTGACCCTATTGAAATATGCAGTATGAACTCTTTGTTCATAATGTAGAAGTTGGATGACGCCTTAATGCAATTTTAATATGAATTTATATTCATAAAGGATGGTATCTATGGTGCTTTGATGACCCAAAATGTAGTTTTGCAACTGCCACAGGAAATGTGTGCCCAAGAGATGTGATATCTTGACCCTAAAGTAAGCTGCAGAATGAACTCTTTGTTTCTAATGTTGAAGTTGGATGATGCCTTAATGCATTTTTAGTATGAATTTTTATTCATAAAGGATGGTATCTACGGTGTTTGGCCGACCCGAAATGCAGTTTTGCTACTGCAACAATAAGTGTGTGCATGTGTTGGATTAGCTTATTCTGAGAACATTGTTGATACCAAGCTAGAATTTGTTATTAATGGTGTAATTTCAGAATGGTATGTTTGATCGCCCTGGACCTAGATGGTATGGCAATGTGAATTCTTAAATGTATATCTGGGATGGTAAAATGTAGCCTAGATGCCCTTAAGTCCAATTGCTATTCAGAATGTAAATTTTGGATGTTATATGCCTTGATGATATGCAAGATGGATACTTTCTTTGTTCCGTGATTTTGTTAAGGGATGGGATATCGTAATGACTCTAAAGGTAACTGCAGTATGCAGTTTTTGTTTATAATGTAAATCCTACTGTGCATTTGAGCAACTCAATGCAATTTTGGAACTGGAATATGAAATGTGCTCGTGTGTTAGATTAGCCTGTTTTGAAAGCCTAATTGAACTTTTGTGCCAGCTTCTTGAGAGAACTTTTGAAGAAAACTATTATTCTCTTTAAAATAATTGGCACCATACCTGAATTTGTAAATCATGGTGTAATTTTTCAGGATGGTATGTAACGTATGTTTGAGTCATTGATGACCCGGGTGCTAGATGCTATGTCAATGTGAATTCTTTATACTTAATGTTTAACTGGGAAGGTAAAATGTAGCCTTGATTACCCTTTAGTCCAATTGCGATTCAACATGTAAATTTTGGATGGATGTTACCTTTGAGATAATGTAAATATGCAATTCAGATTGCACAACTGAGACAGGATGTTTGTGCTTATTCAAATGCAGTATGAATTCTTTATCCATAATTTCAGCATGGTACGTTTTTGCCTTGATGCCCCAAATGGCCAAATGCAGCTGCAATATAACTTAATAATTATAATCTAAAATTGACATAATATGGTTTGGGCCTTGATATTAACCATTGTCCTCGTCACCCCAGAGCTGGGATCTCACTTTTTTGGCAAGCATTTGTTGATCATGCATAATAATGGATTTTTTGTTTTTTTGTCTCAAACCCTTCATAGAACCTCGTTGCTGGGGCTAAGAGAGGATTCCCTGATGCCATTGATGATTCTTCTTATGGTAAATGGGCATCATCTGTGTGTGATGGATCAGAGATGGGAAAAGGAACTGCGGTTTTTATCACTCAGGTGGGAAAACTCAGCTGCTGATTGTGGTGGATATATTAGAGGGTAACACTCAATTTGTTAAAGATTAACTTGAAACATGCATATTAGAGGGTAACACCCAATATGTCATTACCTATATGATGATGGTGATTGTGGTGGAGAATATAATCAAACTGAAAAATGTGATGCTTATTTACATTGCTTTTTACAAAATAAAGTTATTAGTTCTGAATATTGCTCCTAAAGAAGTTAGATGGATGCTAATCAGTTTGTGGTTTAGATATGAATTAACTTGAAATGGCAATTCCTACAATGTGTTCGAATCATTCTTTTGAAACTCTTCTAATTCATTTTTTTGTCACACATGCAGGATGTACAATTGCACATATTTTGAATTGGTATATTCCTTCTTTGCACTAATCCTTCTTAAAATTCTCTCCCAGGCCCGATCCCTCGTCCATTAGGAAATTTGAAAAGCCTGCAGTATTTGGATTTTGGTCTTAACCTCTTGAATGGAAGCATTCATGACAGTATATTCAACTGCACTTCTTTTTTGGGGATTGCTTTTATATTTAAATAAACAACCTTACTGCACAATCCCATCAAACATAGGGGATTTAGTTAATATTATGCAGATTGCAGAGTTCAGGAATAGTTTGGTTGGAAAGCTCAACATTATTCCAAAATTCCTTTACTGGGAAAATCCCTTTCGAGCTGGCTTAGTGTTCTTTCATCTTATACTTTTTTTATATCAGATTTTGTTTCTTTTGTTTACTTCTCAAACAGATGACAAAAAAGTAATTTCTCCTGAATTCTTCTGTTATTTGTTCCTTTGATTCACAAACTAGATCTCTAGTTGCTGCCTATGTATCCATTATCCAGCTGCTATCTGCTATGGTGGACTGACTTGGACTGATATAGTGAGATTACCAAAGTTATACTCAGATATTGAGCTTGATGTGGTGAATGAATTTGGCATGCTACAACTTCTTTCCGGCTTGCATAATCTTGTTTTGGCTTCTGTGATTTTAATTCATATTTAAATTTCCTTGCCAAATATGTTTCATACTTATCTTTATGCAGTATTTGTCAATTAGTGTATGAGATGGGGACCATATCAATTCAAAGTAGTATGCGGAATTTGGCTTATGTCATGTCTGGTTACCAAACCATTACCTAGATACAGACTGGTTTTTACCAAATCTATTGCCTTTTTGACCTCTTTTTTTTATTTGCAAAATGGTATTCAAAACTTTAACCATGTACAAATTAGATTGTAAAGGTGTGCTACAGAAGAATCTCATTTTGGCTTCTTCATTTTGAGATCAAATGTAAAGATCCTTTCAAAAATTAGTAAGAAAATTACTCTGGAAAAGTTAAAGACAGGGAATTGAGAATTTACAAACCAATTGATTCAAGGCTTTCATAATAAGGGAACTAAGCTAAAGTAAGCAGACTTGAGAATTTACAGCCCCTTTTTTGTACTCTTTTAGCTGTAGTTACACTTCCTCAAGGCAACTAGAAGCATCATATTCAGTAATTCTAAATGAAGTGCTGATATTGAGAATCATGAACCACAGCATTTCCTCTTTAAAGATTGAATCCAATCGAGTTAGGTAACGCTACTGGTTTTGGGTTTTCCCTTGTCTTAGCTGTTTTCTTTTCTGACAAGAAAACAATGAACAAGTAGATCTTGTGTAATTTGTGCGTCAATTGCTTAGTTGCTTATTACATATAGCAGAACCCAATGGCAAATGCACTACTAAAAAGCTTGTGCCCACTTTATTTTCAGTTTAGACCTTTGAGTTTAATTTCTATACACTACTAAAAATATTTTGCATAGTTATCTAATAATATTTTGATACCTTATGAGTTTTTTTTGGTTTAGTACATATGGTGAAGGGAGGAGAGAGAAGTAGAGAGGTATGGGTTCGAACCCTTCTCTCAGCGTTCACTAGCTCTTACGTGCGTTTTACCACTAGGCTATGCTCTCGGAACTGACATCCGCGAAGTTTGGCTCCGTATTGGGATGTGGTCCGCTTCTGACTTCGCAAGCCAGACCGATGCCCCTTCTTGGATCATGGAGTCTGCAACTGGTCCGAATTCTAACCTATTTGTCGCTGGTTTGTGATGGATCTAGAATTGGCACAACAATATGATCTTCAATAAGGACAGTTGGGACATCCATTCTGTTATTCAGAGAATTTTTTCTGTCTCATAATGAGATTTTGGACCTGTTCACTCCTGGGTCTAGCTTGGCCCAATAACAGATGGCAAGCATCCATAGGGACTACATCACAAAATATTTCATCAGTGTATATGGACCCAATAGAGAAAGAGAGCAAAACACGATGGGACACAGTAACATCAGTATTCTTATTCAGCCAGGCAAGTTTATATGGTTTGGGATGTTTTTCAGTAGAGAGACCCAATTTCTGTACTGCAGCTTTTGATAACACGTTTTCACAACTTCCAGAATCAATAATAAAACGACAAACTTTTCCTGCAATTGTGCACGTGGAGGTGAAAAGAGAGGAGCGCCGCAAATCATCCTCGAAGGTGTTGGAATTGAGGAAAGTACAATATAGCATTAACAACGGACCTACATCACCTTCAACGATTTCATCTTCAACATCCTCCTTAGACTCAGCCTCATCATAAAAAATAGGGGCACTATCTTCATCAGGATCAACAACTAACAGACCTCTATTGGCAGGTTTTACTCCGCGGCATTCTGCTTGACGATGGCCCAGCTCACCACATTTGAAGCACCGAATTCCGCCTGTAGTGTGTTTCTGTGTGGGTGCAGGAAGTTGTGTGTCAGCACATGCCTGTGGTTAGGTAGTAGACTTGTTCACAGGGTTGGGTGTTATGCGACGGGCCAATTGTTTCTCCGCCTGTAAAGCTCGCTGATGAGCCTTAGATATTGTCATAGGGTCGAACATGTTGATAACATCGCGGAGTTGCGCGCGCAAGCCACCAATATACTTAGAGGCAAGTTGAATAGGTGATTCAGCAGTGTCCGTGCGACAAGCAACGCATGGAATTCAGCGGTGTAATCATCAACAGATTGCGTGCCCTGGCGAATGAGTTAGAATCACTGATATAATTCACACTCATAGTTATATGGAAGAAAAGCAGCTCGCAAATGCTTCGTGAATTTATCCCAAGAAGCAATCTTAGAACTTTCTAGAACGAGCTCGTCTTTTCTTTAGTTGTTGTCACCATGCTTGGGCCCTTTTGCGGAGCCTCATGGTAACTAAAGGCACTCGACGATCATCTGGTACCTGCTTGAACTCCAGAATTTCTTCAACTGCGGTGAGCAAATCCAGGAAGTCATCCCCTTGGAGATCACCCTGAAACTTAGGAATATCAACTTTGAGTCCATTTTCCCAACGACGATCAGATTGATGGTTGGACGAGAATGGGTTGTCATCAAGAACAGACTCGTCATACTCTGACTCTGACCGAGCATGTTGGAGAGTAGCCATCTGCTGCGTCAGTTGTTCAACCTGAGATTGCAATTGGGCAATCGTTTCCCGCTGAAGCACGTTGTCCAGGTTGGCATTAACACCACTTCTCCTTGGTGGCATTGTGTAGGAGCCAACTGACTACTGATACTAATCTGATGCAGCGTACGTGATGGAAAAAACGATAAAAGTATCAAACTCGTTGATTTAAAGAATACCCGAGGAATTGACACAGAAGGTTTGAGAAAAACTTCTAGAGTTTTCATTAATATTTCAAAATTGAAACTAACATATTTGGGAAACAAATATATAAAGGAAATAAAAGGAAGAAACCTAATGCAAAACAAATCCTAACAAGATAAATCCTAATGCAACTCAAATCCTAACAGACTGAAACGATCCTAAAAAAAGGAAAGGATAATAAAAAAAAAGGAAACAAATCAAAGGGTAAGATTTATCTAAAAATAAAACAAAAAGATATTGTTGGTTGGCTAGGTTTAGCCACTTTACACGACATCACATTGGCTTACAGGGTTTTTCAAGTTTTGAGGGTCCAGGTGATGCCCTGTTAGATGGGCTTCTCGGCATTTTTCATGTCCTGTCACTGGCGCTTGAGCTGGGCTATACTTCGGTAGTGTGAATCTGATTCGCTTGAAGTTGTCACAATGATTCATGATAGAGAGGATCATGCCTATCATCTTCATGCAGCCATCCTGGTACAGATCTGACGCCTTCTTGATAGAGGTGTGTTTGCCTCTGTATCTCATGTGTGCCAACAAGCCAACATGTGTGCAGGATTGGGGGCTTTACTCCTTGCTGATTCTTTGAGCTCTGTCTCAGGTGGCTTGGCCCCTTGCACTACAAGAAATCTGCTGAATACCCACGAAAAATTATCGACGGCCCCGTGACCAGGGGCGGAGGCAGAAATTAAATTAAAGGGGGACCATGGTAAAACTTAAATATATAGTATATAATATATACTCCAGATTAATCATAAATACATACACATGCAATTTTTTTTTCTGATAGTTAAAAGCTATATTGATAGGATAAACAAGGTACAACATAAAAAAGAACCCACTTACACCAACCTGAGCCTGAAAGCAATGGGTTCCAACTGTCCTAGGAAAGTGATACAACTCACACCAGGGCCTTACACCTAATTGAACCTAGCTACTATTAGGAAAACACCAAAAAACCTCCTAACGCTTACCACACCCAGGAACACCAGAACAAAGAAGACTAAAACTAGGAAAGAAGGTAGAAGCCACTTGAAGACAAGCCATGACAGGAAGAAACAACCCCTAAATGTTACAAGACAAGAATCCTATGATGAAGCACCATGGTCTCTTACAACCTAAGGTTTTTGTCTTGCTATAAGCTCCATTCATTCCTCAAGAATTGGAATGGCTGGTCTGACTCCTATAAACTCCTTTATTATGCAATTGTTGTGAAAGGGTGGGGCCATATATGATCAAAGAAGTAAGACAAAATCATCGTGTAATGAACAACTGAGAGCAACTTGGGTATATAATTTTATTTTTTTTGGAAAACGTGGGGAGACCATGGCAACCAAAGGTCCCCCCTTCCCTCCGCCTCTGCCCGTGACTGTCAGTAATCCCCCGGAAAAAGGATACATGGGAATTTAATTTTTTTTCCTGCTTTACCGACGGACAAGCCGTTGATAACTGTAAAATATAACCATAGTAGTTTGGTCGGTAATGAATTATTTTATTTTTAATTCCTTTTTAAAGTTACCGACGACAACCACAAGAAAGTTGCAAATTACCCACAAAAAGTTACCGACGGCCCCGTGGCCGTCGGTAATCAATTCGTTACCGACGAATAGTCCTTCGCTACGTCGCCGCTAAAAGGACGAATGAGATTTCTAATTTCGTGTCCTTTACCGACGGCTTAGCCGTCTGTAATTACTGACGGCTTCACCGGCCGTCGATAATTACCGACGACGTACATTGTTAATTTTGTTTATAATTAACTTTTAAATTAGCGAGGGTATTACCGACGGCTTAGCCGTCGTTAACCTGGACGATGAGCTGGCCGATGCATGGGGTTTGATGTTCATTTAATTTTTTTAAATATCGACGGAAGTTACCGATGGCCAAGCCGTCGATAAACTTAAATCTGATAGACTAAGTGCCTTTCCTCTTTCCCTCTCCCTCACTTTCCCTTTCCTCTTTCTCTCTCCCGTGAGACCTCCCCTGTTCTCCATCGCGACTCGCGCCTTTTTGCGTCGCCGTTCTCCGCCGTCCTATAGTGTGTTCGTCGTTGCACCCTTTGCTGCCATCGCTCGCATCTCCTCTGTCACTCACTATCCGCCGCCGCTCTCTCTCCGCCGTGTGCACCATTCTGATAGGTACACACTCCCTCTTTTCCTTCCGCTCTCCTCCTCTTTTCCTGTTGATTTTGTTTTCAAGTTATTTTAGTTTCTGATAGCAAATTATTCTTCTCAATGTATACATTTTGATGCTAATGCCTTTGTAGTTTGTTAACGTAGATTTTTTTTAACACTGCCAAACAGTTTTTCTCGAATTTCATTATGATCAACCCTACATGAAATTGATTGATGTACTTTACTCGTTTTGAGCAGTATTGATTTTAATGGCACTTGTTGTTTATACTGTTATTGATAGATTTTATTGTGTTACTTCTTTGGTTTCTCTCATGGCACTTGTGGCAAACCTGGATCATTTCCAGTGAGAAGTTGGCTGTTAGTGGCAGTTCTGGACAGTCGAATTCACAATCAATCTTATCTACAAATCAACCTTTGATTTGGCACAAGGCAATCTTAGTAAGAATATTGTGATTAATTTTCTAGAAAGGAATGTGTAATTGTAATTTTGTTTTGATATTGAGGTGGTTTTGATATGCCAACATGTGAGAATAGACATGTTAAAAATCCTGCTTGATAAGTGCTTGTTACATTGATTATTACGAAATAGTATGGATGCTGTCCTCAAACTCGTATAGACATAGGTTCAGTGTTTTGCTTGTAACTTTTTCCGTATGATTCCTTTATAAATGATTCTTGTTTTGTTGGAAACTAGACCAATTTTTCTTTAGTTTGCGCACAAACTTCATTGAATTTGACAAAATGATTCCGTTGAATCAGTGTTGGCTGTTTATACTGTTGAATTAGTGTTGAATATGATTTAATATAGTATACTGTTGAATTACCTGTTTATGCTTTTGAATTAGTGTTGGATATGATTTAATATAGTATACTATTGAATTACCTCCATTAGAAGATGAGTACAAGGAGAGGTGTGTTGGCTGTTTTGTATTTTGATTTAATATAGTTTCGGTAATGTTATATTAGTTATGCGTTAGGTTATAGTTTGGTGTTGTATTTGATTGTTTTGTGTAGCGGGGTTATTGTCGGTTGTCATTATATCGCACAAGAACACTGTCATTTTTATTAGCGAATGTGTTCTTACCCGATGTAGAGGCAATTTACATTAACCTTGTTACTCATAATGATCATTATGCCCAAACTTAGTGGATCATTTAGTGTATTTTAGAATCTATTAGTTAATTGATTTTTGTTCAAAAAATATTGTTGGTTTGTTTTTACCATGTTTTGAAAACAAATCCGTTGATGTGAGGATCTCATGGAGCTGATTTTGATGGTGACGGTGACCATTGAGCATAGTCGCTTGATGCGAGAGCTGAGGTAGTAGAGTTGTTCTCTGTGAATAAACAACTTATAGGCTCTCAAATTACCTCTGGTGAGAACATAAGTTGTTTCTCCATAGAGAATAACTCTACAACCTCAAGTCTTGCCGCAGGTGACTATGGATAAATAAGTAGATGGTCACAGTCTCCATCAAAATCAGCTCCAAGGGGTTCACATATCAAATAATTTGTTTTCAAAGTAATGCCTTGAGGATGTGATAGGGAAATGATGTTCTTCTATTGCCATTCCCTTAAAGGCGTTAATGGGGTATGCTACTAGCTCTTGTTTTCTTAATATCTGCTATTGTGATATCTTTAAGACATTCACAAATTAATAAATTGTGCTCCCCTTCTCTAGAAAATGGACAATCATGGTTATCCCCATGATTGTATAATGTATTTAATATTTTGTTTGTAACTTGTTTATAGATAGTTACCATGTAAGGTGGCCTTTAAGGCCCTCACATCTACAATCCAATCACAGTTTCGAGATCCGTACCCTACCTGGGGAGAGATTCCTGAGAAGGTGGTCAATCATTGGTTCGAGAAATTTTGGGTAAGTTTGTGTTACTTTTCTCAAAAGCTAATTCAATTATTGTGTTGATATTAGTGAATGTACTCTAACTTATTTGTACTATAACATTGCAGACAAGAGTTGCTTGGCAACCTGAGCATGAGTGTCAGCTCAGGAAAATTTTTGATAGTAAGGGCTCGAAGCGTCTTTCTGAGATGTTGATGGAGGTGATGAAGAAGCCCCAACGCTTAACCTGGATAGGCGAGAGTGCATGGGAAACCCTCCAACAGAAATGAGATTCTCCTTCTTACAAGGAGAAATCAGTACGGGCCAAGGCAAACTGTGCCTCTGCCAAGGGTGAATCTGTCCATACAGGTGGATCCATTTCCATCAATGAGCATGCCATACGGATGGTATGTTGTTTAGTTAAACACTTGATAATTACAACACATATTTTCATTGTTAAATATTATTAATATTTGTTTGGTATTATTTGTTTTGTTTAAGGCGAGAAAGTTGGGTAGGGAAGTTTCGGTGGATAAGGTCTTCATGAAAACTCACCAGAGGAGGAAAGACAAAGCTTGGGTGGACGATAAAGCCAGGGAGACATATGTAAGATTTAACATTTTTATTCATTGCTTATTATTTGATTTTGTTGTAAAAAAAGTAATGTATCATAGTTTAACATTGTTTTCTTTTGAGCAGGAGTCATTTCAGCATGCATTGCAATAGGCCTCTCAATCAGGGGAGGCATTTGGTAGTGGCCCTCAGGAGGTTGACCCCTCGACTAGGTTAGATTGTTGGGTCAAATCTGCTGGGGAGAAGACTCGGGGACGTCTCTACGGTGTCAGAGATATGTCCTCGCGTTATAGGCTAGGTGTCTCCTCTCTGACTCGGGAGTCTCGTGCGTCTGCTGGTACTACCCATGTCCCCAGTTAGTACTCCACCGAGATGGCTGCACAACTGGCGGCCGTTGAGAAGCGAGCAAGGGCAGCGAGGAGGAGGCTCGTCAGGCAATTCAGGAGGCATTACGGGCAACAGAGGAGCGTGCACAGGAGCAGGCCACAGACTTTCAGAGACAACTGAGAGTGTTGGCAAGTAGCAACGATTCAAGTCGTTGGTAAGCCGTCAATAAACTTATCGACGACTAAACCGTGAGTAAATTCCAACTGAAATAACCCGTAGTTACCCTTGGCTTGGTCGTTGGTAAATCGAAATAAAATAATTCAAATTTAATACCTAAGCAAGGGTCTCGTTGTCGGTAATCCATAGGTAAAAAATGGTTATAGCCATCGCTAATCCGTCGGTAACTTTATTGACGGTGAGGCCATCGGTACATACCACCAACACGTTGTTGGTTTTGCCTACTTACTGACAACTCCATTAATTATTACCGACGACACAGTAATCACCGACGGTTGCGGGACGACCGTCAGTAATGTTACCGAGGAGGCAAAATCCTAGGGCCCTGTGGCCGTCGATAGTCCGTCGGTAATCAGGATTTTCCGATGGCTTTTGTCTTTGGCCGTCGGTACAGAGCGATTTTCTTGTAGTGGGCTTGGGTGATGGTAAAATGGTCGATTTTTCCGCATTTAATTCCCTGGACGGTAATTTTTTGTTAGTGGCGGCCTTACTTGGTTTAATTCATTTTCCTCTTCCTCTCCCTCATTTTCATTTTCCTTTCCTCTTCCTATTCCCTCTGCCGCGCGCCGTCCACCACCACCACCTCCTTCTAGCCCAATTGTGAATGACAACAACGCCTCCGCGTGTGAATGACGCCCTTTCGTGTGTGAACAATGCCTCCACCGTGCGAATTGTACCTTTCTCTTTCTTCAAAAGACCACAACTGAGGTGCGGTTGTAGCAGTCGCTGATGCAGCAACGGGAGCGTTTGAAATCACAGATCCAACACAAAGAGCTATCATTCGCAGGCATGGAGGCATGCCAGATCGAAGAGGGAATTTGATTTGCATCAATTTGGAACGAAGCAACATAGCTCATCACTTCCCTCATACTATGTGAGTAACCCATATTTTCCCCTCCTTCGCAGAACGAAGCACCACCATTTAGGATGCTCGTCACCGCCGCGACCGTTTCTCTTCCGGCTTGGTAAGCATACTCGAACCATGGTGAATGTCAGTTCGTTCCCTTTCAGTTGCGTATTTGTAATTGCAAGTTCATCGTATTTTCCTTCTTTCCTGTCGTAGAGCAGAACCACCATGGATGCCCTCGAGATTCCATTGTCGCGTCATACTCTTGCCGTCATTGTCATCTTCTTCTTATCATTTGGTGAGTCTTCCATCCTCGAATTCATTCTCTGGTTCAATTTCACTAAACCCCTTCGAAACCTTAATTATTGATAAAATTAGTAATTGGTATTGTTAGGATTAGTTACTTTATGTTAAAATACTAAATAAAATTCTGTTTGGATGTTAGGGTATTTTATGGGTACTTGATGCATTATGGCTGTGACATATGGAGCTGTGGAGGAGCTTTGACTAAGGCGGGGAAAAGGTTAGATATTTAGTGTAGTGTGGGGGATTTTAAATCGAATTAGTTTCTTGTGTGCTTTGTGTTAGCCTTAGTATTGTGATTAACTTTGTTGCTTCAAGGTGATCAAGTCCGTGATGAATGTAACAGTTGATTGATTTTTTTTGAAGCTCAGGAATCAGGATAGTATTGAGTGAATTATCAATGCATTATTATTATAGTGGCTCTTCCTAGGTGTTGAGAAAGTGCTTGTTTGAGTTTAATGTTTGTAAGCCATCAGTATAGTGCCTCTATCTTGGTAGTATTTGAGTAATGATAGATAGACACCAAAGCTAATCACAATACTAAGGCTAACACAAAACACAAAGTAGAGCCACAGCTTGATCACCGTAGAGCCAAGACAGAGATAGATGGACTTCCGCGTGTGAGTTGTGATGAGAGAGAAATTAATAAAAAAAAACAAAAAATAGTATCATTATACGGTGGAGACAAATTTTTGGTGTTTGTCTATCATTACTTTATTTAAAATTCAGAATGTATAAGAATTCATATTATAGTGAACTATGTAATGTACTGTACTGTGTTTCCTTGTCAACTGTGGCTTGCTTCTTCTTTGTCATACCCTCGCCTGGCTGGGCCAGCCATAATATTATTGTGTTTAATCAAACAGTTTCTGATGACTTGCAGGTTTCCCTTCTTCTCTTACTCCTGATAGAAAACCTGAAAAAAAATAATGTAATCTAGAAGTGTTTTTGTCATGTGCAGGGAGTGAGCGTGAGGGGTTTAGAGAGTTTCATTGAACCTTATTCATGTTTTCTATGGAGCAGCATAAGCTTATGGTTAGTCATGTATGTTCAATTCTGTTTATTTACAGTTATTGCTTTACATTAATATGAGCAACATTGGTGACATGGAGGACTATATTGTTACATGGGCTAGCTCTTACTTTCCATTTTCTTACAGGATAATTGAAAGTTCTTGTTTTAATTAAATTGTTTTCTTTCAAGCATCGTTATGGGGTGATTTGGTGACTGATGGCAAAGAAATCAACATTTCCTTGGGGTATTTGGATAATACTATAATAAAAAAATAAAAAAAAATTATACACTAAGTCGTCGGTAAATTGTGGTTAAAACATAGTCCTGTACCGACAGCTTAGCCGTCAGTAAAGTATGAAGGTCTAGCCGTCGGTATTCACAACAAAAAATTGGTTGTTTTCGCAGATTTACTGACAGTCACTAGGTGCGGCCGTTGGTAACTTTACCGACGAGGGAAATAGCCACGATCTCGTGGCCATCGGTAGGTCGTTGATAATCTTGAATTACCGATGGCTTTTGGCTGTCGGTAATGATGAGAATTCTTGTAGTGTTGAGTCTTTCCTTTTTTCTTCTTTTTGACTTACACCCAAAAAAAATAATTCAAAATGGGTAAAAACTAGTTGAAAACATGTGTTGAAGAACCAATTTTATATACACACTCACCTAGTTGCATCTACTCAACTATCCCTTGGGTACTAAGGGATCTAAGATGGTTGCCCCGTAAGGAGAATTTTAGTGGTAGAGGTGTGAATAGACTGGACTGAGTTACGTCTTACAAGGCCAGAGCCTAGCTTGGTAAAAACACTCAATACCCAAACCTATCCTATTACCTCTCATATGCTTTTTTATGGCCTGACCTAACCTTTTTGAAAGTCTGATATGGCCTGTTAGCCTACTTAAAGGCCTACTTCATATTAATGTCTTTGGATAAGTCATTTGAGCTATCTTTAAATAGACTAAAAGACTAACAGGCTAATCGGGTTAAATTCTATTTATAATAACCTATATACAAAAATAAAAATAAAACCACTTCTATTAAGAGACATGATACATAGGGGTAGAAATAGATGGGACGAGCTGAGTTTTATAAGGTTTGATTCTGATTTATTTGTATGATATACATCTTTTTCAAGGTCTAACCCGACTTTTTAGAAAATCTGATATTATATGATAGCTTATTTAAATTATATTTTGCAATAAGGTCTTTACATATATAAAAAATTTATATAAGTCAATATACTTAAATTATTAAAAAGGTCAGCATATATATGATTTAAAACAATGTACAAAATCTAATATAATAATAATAGCAATAAAAATTATTATTTATATTTACTTAAATAGGTTGGTCTGATAGACCTAAAAGGCTTTTTGAGTGACCTGAAATCTGGCTTTTTAAATTAAATTGGCTTTTCCAAAAGCCTTTGCCTTGTCTATTTAAAAAAAGTTTGGTCTGGTTTGAGCCTGATATAGGCTAGGCCGCAGGTTCTTGTCGTGGGGCCTAGCCTATTCCCACTCCTATATAGTGGTTCGGGGGTTTGAACCCTCGCCCATAGAGAGGTGAATGTCTTTAAGCCTAGATCCCTAACTACTTGTGCCAACCTTGTTGGCTAAGATTTATATTTTTAAAAGAGTATTTTTCAAGCTTAAATACAGAGGCAATGTCAAGTTTCAAATTCCCGTATACACGGATTATTATTTAGAATTTATTAATATTTTTTAGCTTAATTGTATTTTTGGTCCCTCTAGTTTTTTTGAGCGATTTTAGTACCCCAAGTTTTCAATTGTTACAATTAAGTCCTTCCATCCATTTTTATTTATTTTAAACTCTCAAATTCGCATAGCCAATTAAAATTTTTCACAAATTGAATTGATTTTAGATTGTTTTAAACATTATTTCACTTAAACTCACCAACTAAAATATCAAATTTAACTCAAAATTAAAAAATCCCTAATTTTCTCCTCTTGTGTCCCTAACTCTTCTTCCTACAAAATTCTTCAAATTCTAGAAATTTTTTGACTTTCAAACTTTTATAATTATTTTGTATCTCAAATTAATCCTCAAGCCCCCAAATGTTTTGATAAAAAATTAGACTTTAAGGGGTTTAGGTGAAAGAAAATTGACGGTAGGATTATATTTGCTTGATTATAAAATATAGGGACTAAAATCACACGAAAAAACTTGAGGGACCAAAATCACATATTGTCCAAACTAGAGGGACAAAAAAATGTAATTAAGCCTATTTTCTTATGTCACAAAATAAATAATATGATCACTTTATATTAATTCAAAATTTGACTATGCTTGATTTCTTAATAATTTATGTTAATTTATTACTTAATATATTATATAAGTTGACCACCATAGAAAATTAGTTTTGGATCAATGGCTTTATGGTTAGGTGATCCTCTAGTTTTTAAAACGTTGGATTAAACGTGAATGGGATTCATTTTTTTTTTTTTGACAAGGTGATTGGGATTCATACATTGTTAAAGGTAAATTCAGATTTGATCGCTTTATTTTTACCATGAGCCGCCTACATAGTCTACAAATACAATACTATGTGCCAACTGCCATGGATTACCGTCCAAATTTTCCCTATAAATAGAAGGCATTCTCAAATGATCAAACACAACAGGCATTAGAACTTGTTGAGTGAGAGAGAAAAAAATCCAGAGAGAAAATTAGAGTTTTTCCTGTTGGTTTTTTCTAGTGTGTATTCTCCTATTTTTATTATTTTTTACTTATATATAGAGAGATGTCTTGTAATCTCTTTCACATAGTGAAAATTTTCAACTATTGCCCCATGGTTTCTACTCTAGTCCCATGGTTTCTTTCCCCTATTCGTTGAGGATGGTTTTCCTTGTAAATATTGTGTTCATTTCATCTTTTCTCATATATTATTTTATCTACGTGTTATTATTCTATCACTTTAGTACCCAACAGTGGTATCAGATCCAATAAGTTGTTGACATTATTCTAATGTGTCAAGCTTAAAGTGCCAGATTCATTAGAAATTTTTTAGTATGATATGTGGTTGCAGCATTGTTTGATCTTTCGCACTAGAAAACAAGCATCATTATTGATGGATTCCATGATGGATCATGATGGATAAGAAGTGACAATATCTCACTGGAGGGGAGATGTTGTATCTCCCTAAGAGAGCAGAGGGACTTGGGTTCAAAGAGATGTAATCGGTCAATAAAGCCTTCATGATAAAGATTGGTTAAGGCTTACTCACCAACCCTGATGCGATGGGGCATTGGTTCTGTGAGGAAAATATGGTAGGGGAGAGATATGAACCTAGAGGTGAGTCGCTACCTTTAGAACTCGAGTATTGGGAATAGTATCCATGAGATTTGGCCTCAATAGTATTCATCACGGCATCTTATCTTGCTGACAGAGATGAGGGTAAACTTTCAATGAATTGCACTGCAAATTGCACTAGCAATTAGCAAGGCTTACTTACACTTTGAAACTTTGCTCAAGATATTTAAGATATAATTCCATTTTGAAGTTTAGGAATTCGTCAATAAGCTATCCTGTGTACAATATAAAAGCATTGAATCCCAACACTGCATCAGCAAGTCGACTTAAGTTTTACATCTTCCAATATAGCAAAAAGAATGGCAATCAGGGAGGGCAGCATAGATTTGATAATAAATAAACACATCCATATTGGTCTTGAAGTTTGAAAATTGTTTGCCAAAAGGCACATGCAATTGGCTTCAGCAAATAGGCATCAATAGTAAACATAACTCACTTTTTATGATCCAAATTGAGTAGCATATGACACCAGTTCCCCTGCATCCTCACCTTTACAAATCCGAATTACACGTAAAATGCATTTTGTATGTAATAGGCATCAACATTATTAATGATGTTGAGCAACATAACTCAAGTTTAATTACATATATACATGAATTGATGCTTTTCTTTTTCTTTCCTTCTGCAGTGTCATTTTGTGGAAGTGCTGAAAAGACACGTTTTGAAAGTGGTGTGTGGTATCGTGACCGGTTTTGCCATTGCATGACAGAAGCTCTGCACACCAACAGTTACTCAAAACGAGGAAAATTTTCATTTAAGAAAAAGAGAATGAGCCCCACTATTCCCATTTTCTGTTTAATATTATTATTTTTTATTCATTCTTCTATTTTTTATTTTCTGTCACATTTGGAGTGCTCAAGAACCATTGGAAGTTCAGCTACAGTGTGAACTGTGAAGTGAGCACACGATGGCATGACAAGATGATAGGATTAAAGTGGCATGGTTGATCTCTCAATTTAGCATTCATATTCTGTTAAAATCTCTTTGCATCTTTTGTGTTTTTGTTAAATGGGATGTATTTTGATAGAACCATACCAGCGTAATGACTGTGAAATTTGTGCTTCTAATTGATGATTACTTTGTGTGCGTATGTAGTTTTTCAAGCAATCGGGAGCAATCTCAGAAGGGTATCCTCTCTGAATTTGTAAACCAAATCATCTTATCTTGAACTGTTTATTATACTTTGTAATTAAGAACATGCCATTGCTAGAATAATTTGTTTTCACCCGTTCCCAATCTTGCATTTTAGAGACCTAAGTGACTTAATAATTTGTTTGCCTAAGTGACTCCACTTTAATTAGGGACCTAAAAGTCTTTGATTCTGGTGCTATTATTTAGTTATAGCTTAAGCTGGTCATTTTTTTTATGGAACAACACCATACAAGAAAGGCAGAGTTGACTGAATATGTGAAAGCAGCTGTCATTCTTCGACTTTTGGTTCTTTTAGTTTTAATTTTGACGATTTGAACAAAGAAAGACTTAAAAGATTGAGAGACATAGAATTGAGCTGACAAATCAAGGATATTGTGGTTTTTACTGCGGGAGTAGCTTTTAATTTTAACTGTTGCAATGTTTTTTCATGAGTATTGCTTTTAATACTTGGCCTATATGATGTAATTAAGGCCAAAATGACAGGCTGTATGATGTAAAAATATTGATATATATTTTTTTTTGTGATAAACCCCAATCTGAATGTTTTACTCATTAGTACATGAGATAACATAGTAATCAACTTTCCTATCATAAAGGTATGATTGAAATAAAATATGCCTCAAGAAAAATATTGTAAATGTTTGAATATAATATGCTGATGTTTTTTTTTTCTTTTCTTTTTTTGAAGAAAAATTGTGTTGGATAGAAAGCTGTGAAACTCATGGTAACAAAAACCGGACCGGTCCGGTCCGATCGGTTAGACTGAGAACTGGGCCGTGGTTCGGTCCGGGTAACCTTCTTGGACGGGCTGACAGAGAACCGGCCGGTTCAGGGTCGAACCGGTTCGGCTCTTTTTTTTTTTTAAAATTTTTTTAATTATCTTTATTAATTAAAAAAATCAATTTTTGGTCTCAACAGGGCTTGAACCCTTGTCCTCAAAGCCATAACAAGCCGTCTTACCACTAGGCTACATGTTATTTTGTGTATAAATTGAAATATTATCTATATATTATCTATTTTTTAATATATATATATATATACCAAATATATAATATATATACTATATATATTATATATTTGGTATATATATATTTAAAAAACAATATTTTATTAATATTTTATTAAACCCGGTTCGACTCCGGTTCGACCCCGGTCCGACCCAAAAACCCTGAACCCTGGCCCTCTCCGGTTCAATGTCCGGTCTGGTTTTAATTACCTTGGTGAAACTTCTAGCAGTATATAACCAATCTAAATTGAGTGAGTTGCATGAAATATACCAGTGGTCACATTTCAAATGTTACATTTAAATCCAAGTGAGTAAATTAAATGACTTGAAATCATGATAGTAATTAGTTGTTTTGATTGTCGATAACATCCATCATTGGGTTCCTGTTTGGATTACATGTCATTTATTGATAGCACAGGTATAACAATCACTTGGAATTTAGTAAAAAAATAGTAAAAAGCAAAATTAAAGAACTAAATTGACTCAAATAAGAGGTAAAAATATCAACGAGAATGAAGATTGATAAATAAAAAATAAATAAAAATTGATTTTGATTTTAGACTCTTTAGAAAATACAGTATAAACAACATTTAAATTAATAGCGAGTTTGGTTTACCTGTTCACCAATGAAAACACAAGTTTGGAAGGAGAAAACAATCTCTTGCTTCAAACATTTGTTACTAAAATTGGATTGGACAAATTGATTTGATCTTTTAATTTAGAAATCAGTTAGGTATCTGGTTTTAACCCAGAAAATTG
Organism: Calophaca sinica; assembly: GCA_037113605.1. Taxonomy (NCBI): domain Eukaryota; kingdom Viridiplantae; phylum Streptophyta; class Magnoliopsida; order Fabales; family Fabaceae; genus Calophaca; species Calophaca sinica. Next base: position 105,008,001 of record CM073733.1, read on the forward strand.
GTTGATCTTAGAATCGCTAGACTCGATAAACAATCGGTTGAATCAATTCAAAATCAGTAAGCTAGTTGAAAACATGTAGTAAAGAAACTATTTTTTCTTGGCTGATTGTACTTTTTAAATTGTTTGTAATTTTTATTTTTAACTTAACATATAAAGTATTTCTAAGCTTAACAAAGATGCAAATTTTTTCAAAAAGTTCTGGGAGAGTGCTGAGAAAGATGTGATTTTAGCTTGTAGGTGCTGGCTGGATGAGGGCGTCATTCCATCTAAAATCAAGAGGACCAACGTTGCTCTTATTCCAAAGTGTGATGCTCCTAAGTCAATGAAGGGTCTTTGCCCAATCTCTCTTTGCAATGTTGTGTACAAGATGATATAAAGACTCTAGCAAATTACTTGCCCAGGTGATTGGTAAATGTAATATCCCAATTTTTCTAAACTTAAAAATCCATGTATAAGTTATGGGCTTTAGGTAATTGAAGGTTTAGACTTCTTTGTATTTGTTTCTCCTATGATGTCATTCTTTTGTTTGCCTTTGTGTGATCACGTTCTTAAGGCCTCTTCGGTAACCGCCAAGTATAGGTATAGGGTTTTCCCGGCACAGGGCCTTGTCAGAATTGGCGGAGTTGATAGTGTTTCTTTTAGCTTTGTGAAAGCTTCTTCGCATTCCGAAGTCCATTCGAACCGTACCCCCTTATTCAGTAATTTGAAGAAAGGAAGCGCTCTCTGCACGGACTGTAACACCCCGATTTTCGAAGCTCTACTGATCTAATATAACATAAAAATGTTGAAATAATTTTGGAAATAAGACTCTGTTTGCATGGTTCTAGAAAATATGGGTCTAATTTTTTTTTTTTCTTTTCAAAATCACAATCAGAGTATTGCAGCATTTTTGAAAGATGGTGAATAAATAAAACATTGTAATCAAATTTGTAGCAACCATGCAAATAACCTTATTTACTCATTTCACATAAAACGATTAAAGTATTTGGAAACATAGTATATTTAATACAACATTGAAATTAATACATAAACACCCTATAGCTGGTCATCACACTACTACACTTACTAGACCCTCTAGTAAGTTTACCATACAGCTAGACAAGGCAGATAGCCATATAGGACTATCCTCAACTGCACTCGCCAGTAGTCTCTAACATTTCGTAGTCTATATCATCTGGGTTACATTCATTAATTGAAAGAACCATGGGCAAGGGTCATCTTCTCAAACAAACATATATAACATCAATATGTATATGCAGAACATAACATAATATCGCAACAAATAATCAACACAATAAAGATGCACCACAAATCTCTATTGGTTAGTCTATATGCCAATGCAAATAATTCCGGAATATCACCACACCACCCTCGCAAGGGTTCCCCGCAGGGATTGTTCCCAGAACATCACATCTGATGACACGTGCCCGTTTTTCCTCTTGACTGTCGGTACGTATTCGTACCTAGGTCTGGGCGATCTACGACACCTCGCTTCTGGCATCGATGTATGCATGAAAATGCTTCACCTTTCATCACAGTTATTGCACTACGACGGGATCACTCGCATGGAGTGTCCGAGATAATCTACTATTGTGCTAACTCCCTTAGTTAGTACCCCACATTTTCGTCTCGAGATCTCACTTCATATTCCTAAGTTCTTTTTCTTAAAAATTTCCTACTAGTTACAAAATAATCCATGTTGAGAAATTCACTAGTAGTTCAAAATAATTAATTTAATTATTCTAACTCTCACTTAATTCTTTTATTTTAAGAAAAGGTGACTAATCTATTACTAATTAGGGTTTTTAGAAAAATCCACTTTTAAGTGCCTCTTTGATTTTAATAAAATACCTCTTAATTTTCATTTCAAAATCATTAAGTTATTTAACGTCGTTACGATGGATACCCCAAACTCATGTGCTCTCGGTACTTCCCAATCATCACAGTCATTAACAACATATTCACAAATATAGTTAATGATCAATAATATAATGATTATAATCACAAAGCATCATTATTCACATGAGAATTACAATCATGTATCTTTTAAGAAAATAATTTCATCACATAAGCATGGTAGTCACTTTAACAACATCAACAAATACCACATAATTGATTTATGCATTCACACACCAATAGTATATACTTTTTGGAAGATGTTCTTCCACACAGTCACACAAAACATAACACATATCAACATAATACATCTAAAGGAGGTCCTTACACACAAACATACCATAACAAGCATACATCACTAAGCAATATCTAGGAGAAGCCCTTACCTAAAGGCTTTCCTTCCACGTCAAAGTCGCACACACAATCTCTACCACAAATCCAATCATGATCTCGTACACATGATCCTAATCAAGAGTCACTTAGGGCTTAGTAAATAAACTAGAACCTTAAACTCCTAGAAACAGCCATGGTTTCTACCATCCTACCCCTAATCAAAACACTTCAAGTCCTAACTTATTACCCACGCTCAAAGAGGTAGAATAAGGTTTGAAGGTATTAAACACTTTTAGAAAATTTTCAATACTTAAACCCTAAATCTTTTTGAAAATAAACTTCATCTATCTTTCTAAGGATTCAAGCCCTGGACTTGTTCCTTATCATTAAGATCCAAACTCAAAACAACTTGATCAAAACTTTTTAGCATTGACTCAAACGCATGCAAACATCAAATCTGTCCTCCAAATTCACCAATTTTATTAATATAGCAAACGACGTCGGATTTGAGCGAATGATCACTCCCTGGAAAGCTTGGAGTGTCTAGTTTTTGAAAGTGAATTTTAATTTAACAAATCAGTAGCCATTCGGTGCAGTTTTGCAAAACCAATTTCGGATGTACAGAAAAGGACAGATTCTATCTCCCAAATTGTAATGCATTTTAAATTATCAATTCTCAACCAAATTCAGTAAAGTTTGTGTTTAAAATATAGAGAAATGAGTCTAGTTTCCAGAAAATCAAGAATCAACTAAAAAGAATATGTGTGAAAAACGTTATGACCAAAACACTAAACATATGTCAGTGCAGTTTTCAGGGCTTTAGGAGAACAACAACAAGTAACAAACTAACACACCTTTCCTTGACTCAATATCTCCTCTTGGAAACACTTAGGTTTACTCAAGCTTGAGATCCACATCATCAAGAGGTTGTGAACAACTTTTTCCAAAATCATCTCTTTGAAAACCATGAATCAACAACAATAACCGCAACAATAACCACATGCAAGATAAGATTCACATGGAAGACAATCTATTCTTTTCCCTCCTTATGTCATGGCCTTGGGCTCTTCAAGGAAGGGAAGAATTTGTCATTTTGCTTCCTTGATCATTATCAAGAACATGCATGAAGGAATAAGCAAGAAAAATAAAAAATTCAACACCTAAAACCTATATGCAAGGCCACAGTTTTGAGGCAAGAAAAGGGAGGAGGAAATTTATCAAACTTGACTACCTAATCATGTTGACATATAAGGAATTAAGGAGATGAAATAAGTTGAAAAACTCACCCTTCAAAGCTCTACTATGTCGCGGCCTGGAGGAGAAGAAAAGGGAAGGAAACACTTGGTTTGTCACTTTCACACTTACTCAATTTTCCTTCACCAAAAACAAGTCTCCAAAGGTGTAGAAGTGAAGAACAAGGGAAGTATTTATAGGCAAGTAAAAGGAAGGGGTGGCGCATGCAACCAATAGGGAAGGAGAGATGAAAGATTTTGGTAGGATCCTATGACACAAGACTATGTCCTAAGCCACACTCCTCACTTACACCACCTCTCCTACACCCAATCAAACCCCTCCACCCACTCTAGCTAGTCCCATCACTTCTTTTCTCTTAATCCATGTGTCACTCAGCAGCCCTTAACACCATGCCTTATTGCATGTGATAACACATGGCCTTGTTGCATGTAATGCAAATGGCAAGATGCATGTGATTCACATAACAAGTGGCACTTGACTTTATTGCATGGCAAACACTTGGCCTATTGCATGTACTCCCTTAATCCATGTGTGATTCAGCAGCCCTCTCAATAAAATATTGTTTCCGTCCAAGCAAGCTCAACACGTGCAGAAAGGGTCTTGGCGTCGAAAAATCGTGACGTTCTTACGCATGCCATAAAATATTCTCGTATAATAATTTTATCGAAAAATAATAAAGACACTCACAATCAATCATAAATATTATAAAATACTCATGTTTCGATTTTCATCGAAATCAGAGTCCGTTTCAAATTTTATCGCGGGCAAAATTAACCCGGCAGCTCAAAACGCGACAAAATTTTGAAAAGATTTTTCGACGAGATTTGAACCATGAGTTAATAATAAATATTAATTCTCAAATATAATTTTATCTTGATTAAATTCGATCACTTTCTTAGTCAAAAAAAATACGCGTTACCGTGTCAAACAAAAAAATTCACCGAAGACTCAGTTGATGAATTCACATTAAAAGCAGCATACATCTATGCTGTCTGTTAATTTGAATTGATATCATAAATAATAATTATCTAAAATAAATCAATTATTTAAAATAGATCAAAACAGTTCATCGTACTCTCAGTAAATCATTGAGGTGATCAGTCTCTACGACTTACCTTCAAGTATTCAGGACTTTATTGTTATAACAATTTTTCTCAAAAATTGGATGTTACATGGAATTTGAAATGAATTTGGTTAGGGCAGCTATCATTCCTGTTAGTTGTTGGACATCTTTCTTCAACTTCGGTTGTCGCATTTCGGTGATGGCGCGACATTTATCAGGATTGGCCTCGATGTTGTGCTCTGTTAAGTAAAAGCCGAGGAACTTGCCCGTTTTGAGGCCAAACGTGCATTTATCTGGGTTAAGCCTCATGTTGTGTCTGTGTGCATGTTCGAAGACGTTCGAAAGGTCGGCGAGATGGTCTAGCTCTTCGGCTGATTTGATGATCATATCGTCCATGTACACTTCGAGTACGTTCCCGATATGGTCCTTAAAGACCTTGTTCATCATGCATTGGTAAGTTGCTCTGGCATTTTTGAGACCGAACGACATTACTTTGTAGCAGTTGTTACCGTTGTCGGTCATAAACGCGGTATTTTCCCGGTCGGCAGGGTTCATTGGTATCTGGTTGTACCCAGAGTACGCGTCCATAAAGGACAGTAATCGAAAACCCAAGGTACGAGTTTGTCGATGTTGGGGAGGGGATAGGCGTCATTTAGACAAGCCTTATTGAGATCGGTATAATCAACACACATCCTCCATTTTCCATTAGCTTTCTTAACAAGAACAACATTTGAGAGCCAAGTTGTGTACTTGACATCTCTTACAAAATCAGCCTTAATTAAATCGCTAACAGATTTTCTAGCAGCTTCGGCCTTTTCTGGAGATTGCTTCCTCCTCCTCTGCGCGACCTACTTCGCAGCTGGATCTGGGGCGAGACGATGACATACGATGTTAGGAGAGATCCCAGGCATATCGGCTGCTGTCCATGCGAAGAGATCGACATTGGCTTTGAGGCATTTGATCAGCTCTTCCTTTACTTCGAGGGGAAGGTCGATGACGATCTGGACAGTTTTCTTCGGGTCATCCCCTAGTTGAATTTACAGAAATTCCCCATCTGGGATGGGTCACTTTATCTTCTTTTGAAGCTCTTTTGCAAGAGGGTCAGTCTCCTCTTCGATCTCATCTTCGGGCTCAATTCTGGCATCGAAGTCAGCGAGATTGACATCGGAGGATTTGGTGCTTTTTTTTGGTGGGGCCGGTTTGCTGTCCTGCCCTTTGATTGACAGCAGATAACATCTTCTGGCTGCCTCAAGGTTGCCATGGACCGTGATTATCTTTCCTTCGGGCGAGTGTAACCTCATATTGAGGTGAACAGTGGAAGTCACTACTCCCAGCTCTCTCAGGGTAGGTCGGCCAAGGATGTAGTTGTAGACAGCTAGGCAAGGGATGAGAATGAATTGAACCTTAACAGCTTTTGTTTCCGGCTTGTCACCGAATGTCACCTTTAGTTTGATGTACCGAAGGGGTTTGGTTGTGGAACCATTGAAGCTGTAGAACCATTGAAGCCCTGGAGATTGGAACCATGATAGGGATTCATGTCCTTTTCAGCTAGCTTCAGAGTCTCGAAGAGGTCAAAAAACTTTATGTCAGCAGAGCTTCCTTGATCAACTGAGATTCTCCTTACATCGAAGTTGGCCATGTAGGCACAAATCAATAGGGGAATTTGGTCATTTAGGTGACTGTTCAGTAGGTCTTCATCATAGAAAGCTAAGGGTGGTTGGCTTGAACTTGGTCGATAGGTAGGTGGGTAGACGGTATTGATGGACATCGCTTCTCGCATATTCCTTTTGGCGGAATTGATGGAGGCTTCACCTCGACCCGTCAAGCCAACGAAAATTACTAAAGCTACAGGTATGGGTCTAGGTTTTTCTTCGTCAGCCTGATGAGGGCGACTTTCTGTTTGAGTTAGTGTTAAGATTTTCGGCAGTGTACCAAATCGCACAAGTAATAAAATGATAAGTAAAATCGTCTCCACAGGGATTGCGATTGATTATTTAACTCAACAAAGTTCGTAACAATTTTGAACGAGAACCAAATCTTGATGTTTGAATAACGAGAACAAAGTATTTGAAATTTAGTAAATAAAAAAATGACTATGGGTTGAATCCTCTTGTTTCCACTCTTATGCATTCAATCTACAACCAACGCAAGTTATTCCATACAAATTGAAGTTCGAATCAACTAAATTAGTTTAAGGACAATCCTTTGGCTCATAAACCCTTTACTCTAACTAAAACCCCTTATCCCTTAGGTGATTTATAGTTAGGTTAAGCATTAAGAATAGTGATTCATAAGAACACATAATCACAAAGTTATATTCCTATACTCATCATGACTATGGCTAACAATCTCAGTTCAAGTCTTTCACCTAATTTCCCAATCATCATAAAAAACCCCAAATCGATTCAATAGCGGCCAAGTATCGAAAAACATTAAGCGCGGAGAATTGAAAGCTCAATTGAATAAAATAAACTTGCTTTAATATAATAGAATTAACTACATAAGAGTTTCATCAAGATTCATCTAACCCTAGTCTAAAAAGCTTAGTTACTCATAGAGAAAGAAAAGCCAAACCATAAATTCATGAGAGAATTAATGAAGAGATCATTCCCAATCCTCCACCGTGCCTCCAAATAACAAAGTTCGAACCCTAGACAAATCTCTAAAGTGTCTATTTATAGTCTAGGGTGAAAAAGAGTAAAAAACAAGTCTAAAACATGTAAAAACGTAAAATTCTGCGTCCAGGGTGCTGTCATAGCACGACCGTGGCGTGAGGCACGGCTAGGCCGTGCTTCATTCTCGCTTTCTCATTGCTCAGTCTGTCGCAACACGTAGAAGCTTCCTGACACGGCTAGGCCGTGCTTCATGTTGTTTTGTATTTTCACCTCTTTAACGTCCGAATTAGCTCAAGGTGTCTTCATGAAAGTTGAAGCTATGGATCTTAGCTTTCCAATGGCATCGGTTTCATCTTATTTGGACACCTAAAACTCCAGATATGATTAAAAAATTGAATAGGTGTCAGGCTGAGACATCATTACATTATCAACTTGTAGCACAAATTACCCCAACTTATTCCAAGTGATTTTTCTCCTTTTTCCTAGGACAAATACCTTCCTTTAAGCACAATTGAACCAAAACCAAGTGCATTATTCAAATCAAGCCAAATGCATAAATAACATGGATTAAAATGACTAAAATGACTAAGATGCGATGCAAAACTAACACTAAACTATATGCTATGTCGAACGCATCAGTTAGTACAGAATGGTTGTCGCACTTAGATCGGGGCCGTTCTCCGCCCGTCCTCGGCTTCGTGTATTTCTGCAGCTTCCCCTTCTAGATAAGTGATTCGATGATGTCCTTAAGCTGAACGCATTCATCGGTGTTGTGGCCTACACTTTTATGAAATCGACAGTATTTCGATTCGTCCATGTCAGGCTTCTCCTTCAGAGGCTTTGGAAATCGGATTCCCGCATCTCTGAACTCCACATTGTCGCACTCATGCAAGACCTGATATCGAAATATGTTCAATGTATAATCTTCGTATCTTCCAGGGGGACCCTTGGGGTCTTTGTCTCGGCGAGGCCGATCTTCTTTGTATCCGGAGCTATTCTCCTGGAAGGTCCGCTTTTTTGACCTTGAGGCATCTGCTTCTCCTCGAAGTTGATGTATTTCTCCGCACATCGGAGGAAGTCGTTTAGACTTTCGTGTTTGTCCACCCCGACATTGATGCTGAAGAGGATGTCCTCGATCAGGCCCTGTTCCAGCAAGTAGAGTTTCATTTCGTCAGAGGATTGCTTGATGAATACTGCTTCTTTTTTGAAGCGTTCGATGTAATCTCGAAGTGGTTCGTCCCTTCTTTGGTGAATTACAGTTAAGGTAGCCACCGACTTTGGCTGGACACGAGATGCGGGGAAATAAGAGCAGAATTGAGCAGTCAGTTCGGACCATGAGTCTATGGAGTTTTTCTTCAATCCCTGGAACCACATAAGGGCCGCTTTCTTCATGGTGAGTAGGAAAATCTTGCATTTGACCGGGCTTTTCGCCCCGCGAAATCCCATGATGGTGTCGAAGCATCTGATGTGTTCATCGGGATCTCCTATGTCGTCACAGGTTTCGAGCAAGGGAGGCTTCTGAAGGGATCAAGGTATCAAAAACCAAGCTACCCTAGTAGTGAAGGTTCCTAAAGTGAAAGGGTCATCATTGTCTTCGAAATCGTGAGATCCGTAGTACGAAGGAGGTGAGTTGGAGCCTCGTCGGGATGGAGAAGTTGCTAGGTGACGACGGCGAGGAGGGGTAACCCTCTCACGGGAATGCCTGTTGTGGTGGCGGTGGTGCGCGGGGACACATCCCTCGAATGCCGAGATCTGTAGTAAATGGCACGCTCTCGTGATCTCCGAGGGAAGGCGGAGCGGCGAAAAAGTGGGTGTTCGCTTGAACCCAGGGGAGGATATCACTCATGGGATCTATGGCGGTGCTGTCACCATGATAAAGAGGAACGGCAAGGTGACGAGCGTTCCGGGGTGCAACGCCGATGGTGGTGCGTGCCTCCCGGAGAACGACGTCGAGGAGGGGATCGGTCAGCGGAGCGATGGCGCGTCAGAGACATAGTGGGCAAGTGGTACCTTGGAGGGGATGACTCGGTCGACCTAACGCTCGGAGAAGAGCAGTCAGCGGATCTAGGGTTAGAGACTTAACAGTCCCCAGATCTACTCTTCATTTGATCCTGTTCTTCGGAAGCCTCTGATGGGGTCTGCCGCAGGGCTTGACGGTAAGCATCCACCTTGCCTGCTAAGTAGTTCTGTTGATCCTCAATGTTGAGGAGGCAGAGGTTCTAGGCCGCCATGGTCTCCATCTGGCGCCGAACGAGGCTGAGGAGCTCCCTGACGGTAGCCGCATTCGTAGGAGTCAGCGAAGGCTTGGGGGCCGGGACGGACTCCGATGCAGTGATGGGAACGGTGTCCACTTGTGGTTCTGACCGAGACTCGTCTTCGACGGCGACAGGAATGTCGTCGTCTTGGTCAGGAACTTCAATAGACGTAGGAATGCATGTTGTGTTCCGCGTGTGAACAGTTCGTCTGGATCCGGCCATGGTGTATCGGAAGATTCGAGGGCAGTAGAAGAACTAAGAGTTCCCACAGACGGCGCCAATGATCCGAAGTGGATCTCAAAGGTGGTCAGAGTTGGATCACGAACGGCGGAGCACGGCGGAGACGACGGTGGGAGTGTACCTGCACACACTCCGATGCTTAAGTCAGCATCAGGATAAGGTAAGGTAAGAAATAAACAGTGCATACCTTTATTAATTAGGTCATGGACCTTTTAGAGGTGAGGTCATGTTGCTGACGTGTTGACGCTCCCAGGTAACCCTAGATCGATTGTCAGCCATTGGATGTATCCGATGACCGATGTAGCTTCTAAGGTTGCGTGGCCAGGAGGTTGCTTTTAGAGCTAGCGTTGCAATGCTTGTATTCTAGGGTTTCGCGCCGTGGCGAAGTGATTCCTAGGGTTCATCACCCCGAAAGTGGATCTTCCGGGTCGGGTCTGTTACCCGAAGTGGGCCTTGGGCCATTTTGGTCTAATATCGTTTCGGCGCTGGTCCTCCTGGTTAGGTCGGATCAACCTATTACGGAGCGGGCCTTAGGCTGCAGGCCCGCTCCGAATCACCCTTATTAATCAATTTTACCATTTTACTACTCTATTTAAATATTGTTATTAAATATTGGTTACCATTTTACTACTCAATTAAAATATTATTACTAAATATTAATTAATTTAATTAAAGGAGACTTGAGGTGTAGTATTAAATATAAATTTATTTTAATTTATGAGGTACAACCTTTCAAATACTCTTATTAATCAATCTCATTATTTTTAATTTGTTTAAATATAATTATTCAATATTATTTATCTAACAATTTAATTTATTAATAATTAGTTATATTAAAAATTAAACATAAAATTTCTTAGACATTCTTTAAAATATTAAAATTAATTAATGATAATTTTAATTTGGAAAACTACTTAAATATAACTAAATTAGAAAATAATTTATTGAATATTTTTATGAAAAATAAAATATAATTATATTTGATAGAGAAAACAAAATGCTATTTATTGCTAAAAAATATTATCTTAAAAATAATTATATCATATTGTAAATTATCAAATATTATCTAATATATATATACACACACATGCGCACACACACACTCACACATACATAAAAGTAAACTAAGCTTGAGTTCTAGCTTGATTGTAGAATTGCCTTGTGTAAAGCTTGGGCTACAATATTGAAAACAAGTTTGTTATAATTTATGAGTTACAACATTTCAATTACCCATATTAATTAACTTTACCATTTTACTACTCTATTTAAATATTATTGTTAAATATTAATCAATTTATTAATATAATTTAAGGAGACTTGAGCTTTATTAATAAATATAAATTTATTTTAGTTTATGAGTTACAACGTTTCAATTACGTTTATTAATCAATCTCATCATCATTTTTAATCTTTTTAAATATTATTTTATTTAATAATTTAATTTATTATTATTTATATTAAGAATTAAAGATAAATTTTCTTAGACATTGTTTAAAATATTAAAATTAATTATTGATAATGTTAATCATTAATTATAATTTTGGAAAACTACTTAAAATATAACTAAATTAGAATATAATTTATTAAATATTTCTCATTCTCTCTCATTCTCTCTCTCTCTCTATATATATATATATATTTGAAATGATCTATCTTTTTTTATTATTTACTTAACAAATTCCATCCCAAACTCTTTACTTGTATATCCCTTTATGTAAAGGTACTTCAGTTGTCGATTGACACACTCACACAGCTCGCTTATCTGCCAAAATAAGTTCTTGGGGTAAGGGAGGCAATCATCTTCATTCTTGTCATACAACCAACCACTACAATCCTGTGAATCATCATTGGTTAAACTTATAGATCCATATAATAACACACATGGAATAACATGAAAGGAAATTGATTACAAGCATATGGATGAATTAGTAATCATAAGAGTACTTGATTATTAATTTGAAGATTCTTCAAGTGATGACATGATTTTTGAGCGAAAGAGAGAGCTATGACATTTCTGATATTTTTCAAATCAAAATCGATGCATAGGGTGACCAGATTCTCAAATATAGTAGTCGTGCTTGAAGCTTGAGGACTCTAAGCAATAAGGAAATAGAGCTATGAAATAGACATTAAGAAATACTGTAATGTTACATTTTGACTGTCATAGTCAGAGCTTTAGTAATTTAGATAGATTCATGGGTTTCTACTTGAAGTATTAATTGGAGTCACTTATCAATCTAAATAAGAGATACTCTCATTACATCAAAATCTAAAGCCATATTTTTTTTGTCTGTAATACATTTTTCTAAGAAATAAACTTCAATTAGAGTTATAAAGTTGGATATATTCATGCAATACAACACATTGTTCTTATTGATTGATCAATTGGACTACATGAAGTATAAGGTGGATAAGAAAGACTCACCAAAATGCCACCAAAAATTTCAATAATATCCTTTGTTGTCAAATACTTATTTCCATATGGATAAAAAATATTGTGCCCTCTTCATACCATAGTAAGAATGGAGAACCTGAAGTTTTGGGATCTCAAAAGCCAACTTTTGATGATGACAAGAAATGGAATCAATCTCCAAGACCTCAATGTTAACAGCAGAAACCAAAATATTACGCATAACCATTTTGAAAATTTTTAAGAATTTGAGACTTAGACTCTCAATCTTAACATGATTTACAAAGGAACAATATTCCTCGAGGGTTAGGTTTTCAAGAGACGAAAAATGAGAGAGAATCCCTTGAAAATTGTTTACTGCAATATATACGCCATTAAAGGTCAGGGTTTTCAAGACCTGAGGATGATCAGGAGAGGGTGAAATTACAAGATGATAGTTCTTCGACTCCAAAACCTCAAAATCTGTGAAAACCTCAAAAGGAAAAATGAAGGTTCATCTAGGTCCTTTCAAAACATGCGTGATTTGTTGATGAGGAACCAAATAATCAGGGGCTTCAGGCTCCATCGAAGCCTTTCTCACCCCTTTATCCAGAAGCTTCATCATCCACCCCACAGCTTTTCCACTCTTCGCAACTCTCAGGTAAATGTCGAATGCTACAGCTTTTCAAGGGACCAATGTGACCATCTATAATTGATGTAATCAACATGGCTGCTTTAGCAACTTCATCCACTATGGATCGAAGTGTATTTTATTGTGCTGAAATTTAGCTTTTTTATTAAAAAATCGAAGCACTTTAAACTAATCAAACTCAAACTTCAAATTAAAAACACAAGAATAATTTTATATTATATCTGAAAGATTACCTTACAACACACATCCATTGCAAGGCTGGTGTTTGGATTCGAAGACTGAAGGTAAGCATCGATCAAATGCTTTGACATTTGTTTTTGGTCAAAGTTGAGGTGGGAAGAGTAGTTTCACATTGTTGCCCAATGTTAGGAAAGGATGCTTGTTCTCACACCTTCCATGCCTGGAAGGAAAGAAATGATAGCACTGAGAAGTGCATCCGGAAGGTTGCTAATCAAATCTTCTTCTTCCATATATTTTATACAAAATATTTTTTAAAAAAATATGTGAAATGAATGACAATTAGTTTTATTGAGTAGGACAAAAACATGTAGACTACCTAATAGCATTGTCTTTTTTTATTAGTGTGAAATAAATACAATAACAGAAAGGAAAAACAACTAAGACCTCAATCTAGCAAACCCTATAGCATTTGCTAAAAGGGATGAAGATAAGGTCGCAGAGCAATGTTACCAAACTCGATAATTATGCTCCATGTTAGCACCAAACTTAGTTAACCAATCGACTCCAGAGTTGCCTTCTCTCAAGGTACGGCTAACAGGAATTATCTAATTATAATTTTAATATCATCAAAATTCAAAATTAATAATATTTTACTTAATATTATATTTTTTATATATTTAATTCTGTAATATATTTTAAAAATATTTTAAAATTTTATTCTATAAAATTATTATAAATAGGATATAAAAAAACCTGTGCAACGCACGGGTATTACCTCTAGTATATATAAGTAAAAGAAACTTGAGTTTTAAAATTAAATTTATATTTATTTTAATCCATGAGTTACAACATTTCAATTGTTCTTATTAATTGAATAAAACATATAGTGGTATTTATTAAATATTATTATCAAATATAAAATATAGTTTTATTTATTAAAATTAGTTCATGACAATAATTAGTGCTATTTTCTATTTAGAAAGTATCTCAAAATTAATTGTATGATATCTATAATGGATCATATATTAAAATGACTGAACATCAATTTTAAAGGATAAGTAAAATGTTTTCAATTTTAATTTTTAATGAGATTAGTATGTTAAAAAAAATTAATACCACCAGAGTTTATATCAATTGGAGGTCAATTATAATATTATACTGACAATAAAAATGAAACATATTTTCTATTAACAATATCTCATTAATGATTAAAATTAAAATTCTTTAAAAAAAATCCTAACATGTGAAATTAAGTCATGCAAATAAACAGTAAAGAATATTTTTTTTATAATAGCACTGACCCACCTTATTATTTTTTCAAATTTATTTATTAGTTATGACATATACTTCTATTCATATATTTAGTTATTTGTGACCATAATGTCTAAAGTATCGCAACAAGAGAATTATATGAAATCATAATTTAAAAGAAAAATATTTTAAAAAAATTTGTGCAATTTTACTATAACAGTTCCTTTAATTAAGAGATTGCTTATTATTAGATTATATATATATTAAGTTATGATCAAATTTGTTATCATATCGTTTTTTATCGCATTTTTTGTTTTATTTAAAATTATTATTATTAATGCATGATTAATTCATTTTAAAAATCATTATTTATTATTTATTATATATATATTTATTTATATTTATTTTAAATTAGTGAATTTACTAAAAAATACTTTTCATCTTAAGTTATGATCAAATTTGTTATCATATCGTTTTTTATCGCATTTTTAATTTTATTTAAACTTCTTATTATTAATGCATGATTAATTCATTTTAAAAATCATTATTTATTATTTAATAATCATAGTGACTAAAACCTTTATTGTTCTATGATAAATGTTACACATTAAAATTACTTATTGGCAATACTAATTAAGTGTTATTTTCTATTTAACAAATAGATTAAAAATAATTGAAAGAAATTTATAATGTATCACATATTAAAATTACTCAACATAAAATTTAAAGGATAAGTAAAATGTTTTCAATTTAAATTTCTAATGTGATTAGTAGGTTCAAAAAAATCATTATTATCACTGGAGGTTATATCAATTGAAGGTCAATTATAATATTATATTATTGACTATAAAAATTAGAAATGTTAAGATTACTCAGGAAATACCGATTATGCTATTAGACTTAAATTTTACTATATTTACAAAAAAAAATCCATTATGCTACTTAGAAACATTAATATTACATTAGAAATGTGTAATGGAATAAAACTCCTTATTATAAGAGATTAAATAATTTGAATAAAGATTATTAGAAAAGGTGACACCAATACAAAAATACTTATTTTATAAATAATTTCGTTGATAAATGACTCCAAATGACATTTTATATGTAGAATAAAATAATATCCAATTATAAAATAAAATAACATCCAATAATTAGATTTTATTTAGCAATTATAACCGAAAGCAAATAATAATTGCTAAATTATATGAGATCACATTTGATAAAATCTATAATTTATCATAGACAATACATATCTCATAACTATAACGATTGAAATTATTTACTGACAACCAGGATAAGATATATGCATAAGAAAAAAAATAGGGTAAAATATGTTTTTAATCCTTATAATTATCACGGATTTTGTTTTAGTCCTTATACCCATTTTTTAGTCCCTATAAATTAAAAAACTACATGTTTTTAGTCCCTAAATTGGGATTAAAAACATATTTAACCCCAAAAATATAATACCATAACATGATTAATAGACTTATTTGAAGTAGTTGTCTTTTGACATATTAAAGATTCAATTATAATCTTACTAAAAATTGATAATTCCAATTATTTAACACGATAACAAATATTATGTTTCAGTATGACTATACTTAATTATTATATTTTTTTGATGGGAGATTTAATTATTACATGTTATTCTATAATTAATAAAATTTTATTTGTTTGCATTTTTTTTGTTGGAAGAAGGGCTAAGGCCCCCAAAAAAAAACTAAAACTTAATCCTTCAAGATGAGAACATCCCTACCATGTCTATCAACAAAAACTAAAAACATGCTAAAATATGACTATGAATCGAGTTAACACCAATTTGTTAAGAAATTTGCATAAAATTAATATTTTTTTATATATTTAAACTATATATCTTTCACACATTTTTTTAAAATATATTTTGTATAAAATATAAACAAACATGTGCAACGCACGTGAGTTTTATCTAGTAGTATAGAATTTATACATAATGATAAGATAAACTTACCAGAATTATTTGAAGACATAGGAAAGATATATATGCCTAAGAAAAATGATATAGAAGATTTACCAAAAAAATTGCAATTAAAATATATTGATATAAATTTAGATGAAAATAAAGACTATAAAATATGATAGAAAAATATAGTACATAAATAGAAAAACCAATTATGCTTTCAGAACCAGAAAAGGGTTAAGATGAAGAAAATGAATTAAACAAATTAGCAAATCAAGTAAGAGATTTAGAATTATATCTAAAAAATAAGATATGAATAATGGTGTATTAAATTGTAGAAATAATAGTAGAAATAAATAATGAAACAAATTTAGTATGTTTAGATATGATTGAAAATGATGAAATAAAGTTTTATGAAAAATTGAGATGTGGCTTTTAGAATTGCCAAAGGAAATAAGAATAAAAATCTGTAAAGAATATTGCAGTTTATAATGTATAAAAATAAAATATAAGTAAAATATAAGAAGCATTATGGCATTCGTTTCCTTTAAATAGTGATGAAGAATTAAGTATTTATTTGACAAATAGCGAAATATATATGCATCCTGAAAATATTTGGTATCAAAGCAGGAATTTAGCTTGAGATATAAAATGAGAAATGCAATTAGACTTAGTATAATAAATAGACAATTACATGTAGTTATGAAAATTATAGTCAAATAATGAGAATTTTATATATAGATGAAACAGATAGAATAGATGAATTTTTCTATGAAAAATTATGGTATATTTGGAAATTAGAATCATCCAAAGAAATAAAAATAAAAACAATCGAAAGGTATGGATGGTTAGTAGGGCAAGAATTATTATATACAGAAAAAATAGCTGATGTTGTAAGATTTTCTGATGAACTATTTTGGTATTTGTAAGGGATGAATACGGTATATCACATGAAGAAATAAGAAAATATAAGAAAGAATTAATTCTAGAACAAATAAGGCGTGTGAAAATAGAATTAGAACGGCTTTATAGATCTTTGAATGAATATATACAAAGTCCTGAAACATTGAGTGAACAAAATTGGCAAGAAATTAAAAATAGAATTTTAATACAAGAACAAAATAAAGAATGATTAAATGATGAATTTAGACAAAATTGAAATAGAACTACGAATTACAGAACTTATAAAATTTATTAAAGGAATAAAAAATATAGTAGCAGAATTATGTGATAGATTAGATTATTTTATAAGCAAAGGAGATAGTACAAAAATTAATGGAATAACAAAATTTCTTATAAAATATCAAAATAAATTGTGCGAATATGAAGCAAAACTAAGATAATTAAGAAATTAAAATTATATCCGTCACAAAAATTTACGGCCAAAAATTTAGAGAAGAAAATTGACCTACTAACATTCATCACTAATTCAGCTTTTTCTAACTATGAATAAATTGATTGGAACGAGAGATAATCCAAATCTATTTCAGTAACATAATATGATGAATGTGAGGTTGAGATTGTAATAAAAATTGAATAAGATAGTCATAAAAATTGTAAATGAATAAGACATTACAAATTTATTAAATCTATTCCACCAAAGACTGCCACTTAATTTATCTCTGTCCACAGCCATGACCCACCCTCATTTAAAAATTGATTTTCAGTTGTAAAGGCAAAAATAAATCTTTTTAAAATTAATAAGATTTTGCACATGCAATTAGTTAGAGATAACTGTTCTCGAACGGATATCGTAACATGCTAATAGTTTCCCAACGCATAATCGACTTTCGAATCCCGAACTTGGTTTCAAGACCATATATTATACTGGGTGGAAACTTTTTGGTACATGACCTTGCATTGTCGCCAGACGTATTTCGTTGAGCAGCCGTCTTTAGAAGCATGCCATCTATGAATGATCCGATGAAACTAGAGATGAAAATAAAACCTAGCTTTTCGTCATGCAAATTAATAGTATAGCTTGCGAGAAGGGATGTCAACGGGGTGGGGCGAACACGGGTAGAAGTCCCGTTACCCACCATGTCGGGTAAAAGTGCCCCCATACCCGCATGGATACCCGCTAGACGGGTTTTTAATGGGTTGTGGGTATTCACGGGTACCCGCGGATATCCTTGAATAATTAATAAAATTCTTTTTTTAAGGATCTATTTAAATTCTTTAATAATGTATTTATGTAAAATAAAAATCGATTTTTCACATAAAAAAAATTCTCAAATGACAACCTCCAAATGCCACTACATATTTAGACCACCACATGCTCCAAATTGCACAAATGCACAATTTACGGTTCTGCTCGCAGTCACAAATTTTAAATAGGTATATAAATAAGTAGAGGACATGTAAGCAATTTTATTGCAGGTACCTCAATACCCGCCCCACCCCGTTAATTAGCGGGTAATGGAAATACCAGTTTATTATACGTGCGGGTACCCATTAAGTTACCCGTCCTGTGCCCGTTGCAGATTTTTCTGCGGGTACCCACGAGTACGGGTTTTTTTGTCATCCCTACCTGCGAGCGAAATCCCTGATGTCGTATTTTACTCTAGAATGAAAATTGAAAAGTATGAGGCCATATTGAATGACAAATCACGACTTTAAATACTCTTATGTAGTTATAGTGTTAACTTGATGCGCTGAACGACTATGATCAGAATCCTTTAGGAAAAGGGGGCCCATTTCCCATTGCATATTCTTATGTTAAATGGGGTTTTCTAATATTTTTCCAAAACAAAGAAACATTGGTGGGGCGACTCCATTGTTTTAAGGTTTTTTGTCGCTACACCATTTACAACTTGTATAAATAAGGCTTATTTCTAGATAACTCATTTGATATTAGTCCGTGAAATATGATTGAAAATCCTTTTAAGATAGATAATTGGTTTTCTAAATTTGGCTGTTCCATTTATTCTTATTGCGGCGATTATGTAAATCATATATTGATAATTGATATAAAAAAAAGACATATCAATGGAGTGGCAGGTGGTGAGAAGGCGGCGACACAAGGACCAAGGAAAAACGTAGAGAGCAATCCCGCAAAGGAATCTACATGGCTGGATGGAGATCGCGAGGAAGGAACAACGGTTGAGGAGCAGAGGCAATGCAACAATATCCTATTTCTTCTCAGATATACCAGACGACTTTGGAGCTGAACAGATTGTGGGGAGTGTACCAGAAATACGGGGCGGTGGACGAGGTAGTCATACCGGCAAAGAGGGATAGGAGAAGGCATCGCTTCGGTTTTAATCTTTTTTTGATGTCGCACTCGCTCACTTCCTCTTCTCAGCGATCTTGTCTCTGCGATCAATTTCAAGGAACCGCCCTCGGTCTCATCACCATCTCCCTTGGTCGTTCTCATCTCCCTCCTGCAAGATCTCTCTCGGCCTCATTGTGTGTTTACGGTACAACTACACTGAACCGACTCATCACCAGGCAGAGAAATGTGTCTCATCACCATCTCCCTCGGTCTCCTCTCCCTCCGTCTAGATCTCGCTCCCTCCATCATCCACCAGATCTGATTTCTATGCGATCCACCACCACCTCTCAACTTCTCACTCGCTCACTTCCTCTTCTCAGCGATCTTGTCTCTGCGATCAATTTCAAGGAACCGCCCTCGGTCTCATCACCATCTCCCTTGGTCGTTCTCATCTCCCTCCTGCAAGATCTCTCTCGGCCTCATCTTCCTCAGTCGGATCTTGCTCTCTCCATTTCCCTTCGTCCGATTTCTGTTTTGCAAACCGATTGCTTTAAATCGATTTCAAGGAATGCTTGTTCATGTTTTCTGGTTTTGGAAGAATTAATTGGTGTTTACGAAGGGGAACAATTTTCAGGCATTTAACTAGTTTTGGAAACGAGAGAGATGAGAGAGAGAGGGAGGAGAGATGAGAGAGAGAGGGAGGAGAGAGAGGATGGAGTAGGTGGGGAGTGGCAAATTGTGACTAGGAGGAAAAGAAATTACAGCAGAGCGCGTAACCATGTTGATGTTTCCACAGCTGGGCTCAAGCATCAAAATGTTAGAACAACAACATTTTACTTCACCCAGATACCTGACAACTTTGGTGCCAAGGAGATGTGGGAGCTGTTCCGCAAGTACGGTGACATATCTGAGGTTATCATACCAAACAAAAAGAACATGGCTGGCAACAGATTTGGCTTTGCGAGATTTGTTGGCGTGAAAGACCTGGAAAGGTTCGTTATTTATCTTGATAACATCATCATTGGCAACAAGAAGATCTTCGTTAACCTACCTAGGTTCGAGAGAGATGCTGCTAGGTTCTATGTAAATAGACAAAGGAAAAATGGTGGTGCGCCCTTGAGAAACATAGCAGATCCATCTGTGGGGAGAAGAAACGATAATCAGACAACCGCATCACAGGGAGTGCCCCATGGATCTCAAAAGCAGGTTGATAGTTGTGAGGAGGGTGAATGCAGTAAATCGGTCCCGATAAAACAGTATACTTCATATGCCCAAGCGGTTGGAAAAGGTCTATCACGGAGAACGCATCCTGGAGGACAAGGGAACCAGACCTTTCAAAAAAAGGGTGGCCCAAGGAATAGAATGAAGGAGGTATGGAGAGCGAAGAGAAGGCAAGTTGATACTTGTGAGGTGGAGTATCAGGTGGAGGAGGCGGTTATCAAGAATCTGGAAAATATGATGGTAGGGAAGATGGTGCATCCTGGCCAGACTTACCATATTCAAGAAGAATTCCACCGTCGTGAATTTATCACATTAGGATCACGCTATGGGTGCAAATTTGGTTCTCATGGAATCTAGCGAGGAGGGGACATACAATCTCTGGAGAACGCAAAGGAGTGGCTGATGGAATGGTTCGAGGAACTTCGACCATGGAGCACAAAGGATGTCGACAACGAGAGAGTAGCATGGCTGCGATGCTACGGGGTTCCTGTTCACGCATGGTGCACGAAATTCTTCGAAAAACTAGTGTCGCCGTTTGGACAGTTCATCTGCACCGATGACAACACAATGAAAAAACGCTCTATTGATGTGGCCAGAGTGTTATACAGAACAAAGATCCATGACGTGGTGAACCGGGTGGTGATGGCAACCATAAATGGAGAGTCGTTCTCGATCAAGATCCTTGAAGATTGGTATGGCCCCCTTCAAATAATGGCCAAAAGCAATGCGGGTTCCGAATCCGATTCTGATTTTTCCGGCGATGATTTGTCTGACGATGACGGCGGCGGCCATGCCCAGCCGGTAGATGAGGAGGACGATGAAGTTGGGGAGAGGATGGCTACCATTATGGCCGAGACAGCAGCATTCAATGTAATTGATGATATCAATAATGGGGCTGCTAATAATAAGGAAACTGATGATAGGGTGAATCATGAGGGTTGGAATAATCAGAGCACATATCAAAATTCAAATGGCACATTTAATGTCATGCAGAATTGGAATGTCCACGAGCCAGCTGGCGTTGCGGAAGGGGCAGCTTGCAAGGATATAGGGTGTCACTTAGTTAATCATGAAGGCACGCACGAAGTGGCACTACCTCGGCCCAAAAAATCGTTGCAATTAGGATATGCGTGCATCACATAACTCTGTTGAGGCCCAAACCTCGGGTATTGGAGCAAGCCATCAACCTTTGCATTGATCGGCCTCACTAACATCACGGCGAAAGAAACAAAAACCTCGACGGCACTGTGCCGCTCGACGATGTCAGTAGAATCAACTCGACAAAGACGAGCAGCTTCGGCGATGTCGCACTACAACCAACTCGGCGGCCTTTCGAACTAGAACCAACTCGGCGGCCGGCGGCTCGGCGATGTCGAACTACAAACAACTCGGCTGACTGTCGAACTAGAACCACCTCGACGGCTGTGCGCCGACGATGTCAGTAGAATCAACTCGACATCACGAACAGCTCGGCGATGTCGAACCACAACCAACTCGACAGCCTTTCGAACTAGAACCATCTCGACAGCCCGAGCAGCTCGACGATGTCGAACTACAAACAACTCGACAGCCTGTCGAACTAGAACCAACTCGACAGCCTGAGTCGCTCGCCGATGTCGAACTAGAACCAACTCGACATCACGACCAGCTTGACGTTGTCGAACCAGAACCAACTCGACAGCCTGAGTCGCTCGACGCAGTCGAACCAGAACAAATTCCCTCTACCCATTCTTCACACTTCTCTGGCGGATCCATCCTGTGTTGCGACTCTCTTTCATCCTCCAATTTTCGAAATTGCAACAATATATTTTGGGACAGACATGCCATGAAGAAGGCTACTCAGGTCTGGAGTGGGGCGCAGAAATTGGGGATTGGAGGGGAAGAATCTGATGCAGTGTATATTGAACAAATTAAGGAGATGGAAAACGCTCTTTTAGATGCAAAAAACAAGAAGGAGAACAAAAAAGTACAGGGTTAATGATCCTTACGCTTAATGTTAGAGGGCTGAGAGATAAAGCAAAACAGAGAAGGATACGAGGCCTAGTAAGGTCAGGTAATTTTTCTTGTTGTCTTTTTCAAGAAACAAAAATGGAGTTGATTAATAACTTGTTGGTACATAATTTGTGGGGTGGGTCTGATGTCTCTTGGATAGCTAAACCATCTGCTGGATTATCAGGGGGTTTGCTCACCATTTGGAAAGAAGGGCTCTTTACTGTTAAATTTCATTTCTCAAGATCTTGGTTTTATTGGTGTGCATTGAACAAGAGGATGACTCTGTTGTGTATGTAGTCAATATATATGCTCCTTGTAGTATGGAGGGGAAGAGGCAGATGTGGAGTGAATTGTTGATGTCTAAGTATGGTTTCACGGAAGGTAAATGGTGCCTTGCAGGTGACTTTAATGCAGTATTGTCAAGTAGCGAGAGGAGAGGGAAGAATGGGGTCACAGTGATTTCGAGGGAGATGGATGAATTTCGTGAGTTCATTGATAAAATGGAGGTGATAGACTGTCCACACTTGGGTAAGGAATTCACATGGTTCAACAGGGATGGGTGTTCTATGAGTAGAATTGATCGTTTTTTGATAAATGACGATTTAATTTCTGAATGGAAGATAGAGGCTCGATGGATTGGCAAGAGAGACATTTAGACCACCGTCGGTATGGTGAAGATCGCAAATAAAAATTGGGGACCAAAACCTTTCAAATTCAACAACTGTTGGATTGAGCATAAGGAATTCTGTCATTTATCAAGGAGAAATTGTTTGGAACATTTTATTGAGGGAGGCGGGGTTTATCTTGAAAGAGAAAATGAAGTTCCTTAAGGAGAAATTAAAGAAGTGGAACAAAGAAGTGTTTGGTATCATGGAGTTATCAATTGATAGGGTGGTGGATGAGTTGAATCATCTAGATGAGGTGGTAGCGGGTGGGGGTGTGGCGGATGCAAGAAGAAGAAGGCTTGTCTCTACGGAGTTTTGGCAAAAGGTGCATATGAAGGAAAGTCTACTTGCTCAAAAATCAAGGGCAAAGTGGGTTCTTGAAGGTGATTGTAACTCAAAATACTTTCATAATTGTATCAAAACATGGAGAAGGAGAAACGGGATATCAGCTTTGAATATTGGGGATGAATGGATTGAGGAGGTGGCGGAGGTAAAACAGGAAGTGAAGCGATACTTTAAGGACAGCTTTTCTGAGGTTTCGTGGAAGCGTCCGGTGTTGGATGGTATTAATTTCCCACAAATCTCTGCTAAAGATAACGATTTTCTTTTGGCGCCATTCTCGGACTTAGAAATCAAAGAGGCGGTTTGGAGTTGTGATGGAAACAAGAGCCCAGGCCCGGATGGCTTCAACCTCAACTCCTTTAAAACTTGCTGGGAGACTATTAAATCTAATGTTTACTCTTTTATGCAGGAATTTTATAGTTCAGCTCATCTACCCAAAGCTATGGTCGCTTCCTTCATAGCTTTAATCCCTAAGAAAGATAGCCCGCATGGACTTAACGATTTTCGTCCAATTTCTCTTATAGGAAGCATCTACAAGATTCTGTCTAAGCTGTTAGCTGCAAGATTGAAGAAGGTGCTGGACAAGGTTATCTCTAAGTGTCAAACGGCTTTCTTACAGTAGACAAATTGGACGGGCGTGGTAACGATAAATGAAGTATTGGACTTGGTGAAGAGAAGAAAACAGAAGTGCTTGATGCTGAAGGTTGACTTTAGAAAAGCTTACGACTCGGTATCTTGGAGTTATCTGGACTACATGATGACAAGATTGGGATTTAGCCAACAATGGAGAAGGTGGATGATGTCATGCGTTTCATCGAACTCAGTCTCAGTTCTGGTGAACGGAAGCAAGACGGATGAATTTCTTATGCAAAAGGGTTTAAAACAAGGTGACCCTTTGGCACCGCTTTCTTTCCTCATAGCGGTGAGGTGGGCTGGTCTTGTGAATCAAAGTGTGGATATTGGGTGGTTCAAAAAGTATAAGGTGAGTGAGCAAATTTCATATCCGATTCTTCAATATGCAGATGATACAATTCTTGTTGGGGAGGATTCTTGGGACAATGTTTGGTGTATGAAGACTCTTTTGAGAGGATTTGAGCTGGTATCTGGTTTAAGTATAAACTTCTTCAAGAGTAACCTCATTGGTGTAAATGTCGAGGAGAGCTTCCTGTTAGCTACTTCGACATTCTTAGGATGTGCAATAGGAAATAATTCGTTCAAGTTTCTGGGTATCCCAATTGGGGTGGATCCGAGGAAAGAAGCTACCTGGAGGCCAGTGATTTCTTCCTTTAAGCGAAGACTATCTACTTGGAAGATTCGACAATTATCTTATGGAGGTAGAGTTACTTTGATTAATTCAGTGTTATCTAGCTTACCGTTATACTTCTTTTCCTTCTACAAAGTGCCAAAGAAAGTACTCAAGGTTCTAGTTGCTTTGCAAAGGAAGTTTCTGTGGGGAGGTAGTGGAGGGTCCAAAAAGATGAGTTGGGTAAAGTGGGAGCAAATTTGTCTTAGAAAGATCGTGGTGGTGCAGGGATTAAGAATTTGGAGTTATTCAATAGAAGTTCTTGGCTAAATGGAAGTGGAGGTTTTTAAATGATAAAGAGGCAATTTGGTATGAGCTGCTATCGCATAAATATGGTAACATCACTGGTAATGGATTAGGCCTGTATACTCATGGCCCGACATCTTCGTTATGGTGGAGGGATCTCGTGACACAAGACTCGGCCTGGTTTCTTGACTTGGTGCAGCCAAAACTTGGTAACGGCTCGGAATTTTGTTTTTGGACTGTTGATTGGTCAAACGAAGGAAAGTTAATGGATCTATTTCCGCGTCTTTATTCGGCTGCAGCAAATAAGGAGGCTTCTGTTTCTGACTTGGGGGCTTGGGTTGATGATCGTTGGCAGTGGAGTGTCGCTTGGCGCCGGAGGATTTTCGGTTGGGAAGAAGCTCAAGTTCAAGAATTAAACGATATCTGAACAGGTATCTCCAAAGCAAGACACGGATGATGAATGGCTTTGGAAACTTGAGGAAGGTGGCGGTTTACGGTCAAGTCTCAGATACAACAATTTGCTGGTGTAGCTTTCATTGAGAACGCAACTCGAGTTGACAAAGATTCTAAAAAAGGTATGGTATACTGTGCCTTCTAAGATTTTGTTCATGGCTTGGAGGTTATTTCTCAATAGGTTACCCACTTGTGATCAATTACAACGGAGAAATTTGTGATCTTGGTACTCAAGCTGGGATTTGCGTTTTGTGCTCTATGCATAATGAGGATAGAGATCACTTGTTCTTTTCTTGCACTTTTTCACTTGGTATTTGGAGTGCAGTCTTGAATTGGTTAGGGGCTGATGGAGCTTTGTCAGGTAATTGTATGGAGCATTTTATACAGTTTGGGAACTTTGTCCGGGGTAAGAAACTTGGCAAAGTGAGATATCTGATTTGGTTGGCTGTTGTTTGGAATATCTGGAACCTTCGCAATGCGGTCATCTTTAGAGATGAGGGTAAGGATGCTAGCAAGTTACTGGCTCAAATCAAATATAGCTCATGGGGGTGGTTTATCTTTAGGGAAGGCCGTAAGAGGAGTTTTATTTTTTCTAATTGGTGCATGAATCCTATTCAATGTCTTAAACTTTGATGATGCTACTGTTGTTTGGCCTTGCTAGGGTTGGTTGTCGTACTCTTTTTCCCCTTTCGGTCTTTTTCCCAATGGGTTTTGGCCGTCGGGGTTTTAATGAGGCACTTCCTCCCTAGACCATTTGTAAATATGGGTTCGGAGTACCCCTTGTACTCCATTTTTTTATTAATACATCTTCTTTGCTTATCAAAAAAAAATAATCATCGAAAGTAGAAAGATCTGTGTCAATCTACCAAGATTTTAGAGAGGAACAGAGGGCGCAACAGGGAGTGAGGACATTCTCAACTTAACTCACGGAAACGACAAATATACAGCATACTAGCTAGGAAGCAGGAAGGGGTGTCCTACACTTACATGGTAAAAAATGGGAGAGCACGGAATTAGGGAGATGAACTTGCACCTCTGCATTTTGAGGTTGATGCGAGCAATATTCAAAAGTTCAGAAACACATATGTTGGAAAGGCCTCTCAACCAGGAATGACTTATAACATTCAGTAAGAATTTCATCGCCAAGGCTATTTCTCTGTGAAGGTCACTCCTCTAGGCTCTAATCTTGTGCTTATGGAGGCAATGGACGATGGTGAGATCCTTGCTTTGATCAACGACGCTAAAGATTGGCTAGGAAATTGGTTTGACGAAATACGCAACTCGCACCCTCGAGAGTTGGATAATGAAAGAGCCACATGGGTAAGATGTTATGGTGTTCCAACACATGTGTGGTCAGATGGTATGTCTATAATCTCTAATGCCATTGTGCAAGTTAGAGGAAGTGTTGAATATTGGACAGCAACACCTAAAAGAGAGGAGAAATTCATAGAGACATGTAGTCAAGTGAATATGTTATATGAAAAAAAGCTCATTCTTGATTGTAAGACTAGGTGGAATTCTACGTATTTAATGCTTCAAGTTGCCATAGATTACAAAGATGTGTTTGCTCGATTGGCACAGCGTGAGAATCAATATAAATCCTTGCCTAGTGAAAATGATTGGATGAAGGCAGAATTAATTTGTAGTAAGTTGAAAGTATTTTATGAAGTTACACAATTGTTTTCTGGTACATTGTATCCAACTGTCAATGTTTATTTTCCAAAAGTCTGTGAAATTAAATTGGATTTGATTGAGTGGCTTGGATCTACTGATTCTGTCATTCGTGATATGGCTGCAACGATGATTGAGAAATTTGACAAGTATTGGGGTGTGATTAATGAGGTGATGGCCATAGGCACTCTGTTGGATCCTAGGTACAAACTTGAATTGATAGATGTTGTTTTTCCTGAAATTTATGGAGAGAAAGCTGATGATGAAATTGCTAAGGTAAAAGATATTTGTCAAAATTTGGTTAGTGAGTATGATTTGAAAATGAAGGGTAAGGAGTGTGTTTCTTCATCTGCAAATTCAAGCCAAAATCCCATAGATGTGGGTGTTGTTGGAAGAAAAGAAGCTTGGAAGGAGAAGCTTGCACAACGTGCTAGTACCAAAAAAGGGGTCCCAAGTGGTAAATCAGAACTTGATCGGTATTTGGAGGAGCAAGTGTTACCTGCTTCAGACAATTTTGACATCTTGGGTTGGTGGAAAGCTAGTGGATTAAAATATCCAATCTTGCAAATGATTGCAAGAGATTTTCTAGCAATTCCTATTTCAACTGTTGCTTCTGAGTCTTCATTTAGCACGAGTGGACGAGTTGTTACACCCCATCGCAAAGAGATTATGCGTCAGATACTTTGGAGGCATTGATGTGTGTCCAAGATTGGCTATGGACCGATGTGAAAGGTAACTACTTTTTTAACTTACATATTTATATTGATTGATTATTACTAGTTTTTAGTTAACTTATTTTTTTTTGGTAGGTTCTTCAAAATTAAAAAATGACATCATTGAATTTAATAAAGTATTGGAAGATACAGATGGTGACCTGGTAAGTAAATATTTTTAATATTTCATTTTAAAGTTCACAATTATTTTGGTTGCTTGGATTTTGATTTGGATACATTCTTTTTCGTAGCGGTGGTCAAAGTTGTGTTATCAAGTGGTGGATACTTGATGGATATTAATGCAACATTTTACTTGTTATGTTTTTATGTTGTTTATTTGGATATTTTATGGATGTTTTGTTGTAATTTCCATGATGTTTTATGGATAGTTGTTATGTATGGATGTTGTTAAATTTCCCTGATGTTTTATGGATAGTTGTTATGTTTTATGGATGTTGTTATGTGTAATTTGGATGTGTTATTTTGTAAATTCTCATTTGAACTTTGTCTAAGAATCTAGGTATAAAATATTTTTTGTTTAAAATAATTGTATTTTTTAAGAATTTATTAAGTATCTATGGATACCCGTGGGTACCCGCGGATTCTCAAAAATCCGTTAAAAACCCGTCACGCGGGTACCCGCGCGGGTATGGGGCGGGTACGGGGGGCAAATTATCCAACGGGGCGGGTAGCGGGGGGCTACTACCCGAGCCCGTGGAGCCCAATTGCCATCCCTAGTCAGATAACCATGGACGTGGCCAGAGTTTTAGTTAGGACAAGTGTGCATGATGTGGTAAATAAGATTATCTAGGTGAATGATAATGGTGACGTATTTTCCATTAAGTTAGGTGAGGACTGGTATGGACCCCTGCAATGGGCAATACCATGTAAACAAGAACACTATGATCTTAGCTCTGATGAAGATTCAGATGCTGGTGACTCATTAATTCCGGTGGTAGAGGAGATGAAGAAGCTTCTCGAGGAAGGAGAAGAATTGCAATTGGCCATAAAAGATGCATTTAATGCTTCAATGCCTCTCATTCGCACGCCGTTAGTAGTGAAAGTGGTGATCCACAAAATACGTTGGTTGGGCCTAGTAGTCAAATGGTAGGGCCAGTTAACAACATTGGGCCAAGGAGTATGGAGGATGGGAACTTGGGCGGGGAGACCTAAATCAATGTGATGTGTGCTAATAATCCAAGTGGGTGCAACGGTACACATAGAGGAGGTGGGCTGGTTAACCCAATACACGCTGTGCTCCGCATTCACAACTCGGCGGCGGCCAAATCTCTCTCAACACCGAAAGCTCAAAATTCTTCGGAGGTTTTGTTTTGTGCTTTGATTTTGTCTCCGATTCAGACATCAACAGGTGTAACAACAAATTTTGGGTGAGACATGAAGCCACGGTAGCCGGTAATGTATGGAGGTTTGTAAAGATATTGGGAGTATCTGGAAAGGAGACTGATGAGGCTTATATTAACAAGATTCAACAATTGGAGGCCAAAGTGGGCAAAGTTAAGGTGCAGATGAGGAAGAAATGCCAAAAGTCATGAAGATATTGTCCTTAAACATGAGGGGGATTGGGGACCGTGCAAAGAGGAGGAGGATGCGATCTCACATTTTATCTGGTGAGTTTGACTTTTGTATGAGTCTGAGGATTGTGAATGGATAGCGAAACCATCACTAGGTTTATCTGGTGGCATTATTTCTGTTTGGAAACTTGGATTACTATTTGTTAATTTCCATTTCTCCGGAGAAGGCTTTTTAGGGGGGTGTGTGTGTGTTAATCGGAAAGACTCTCTATTTTACATTGTCAATGTGTATTCACCATGTAATCTAGCTGACAAGCGCAAGATGTGGGAGGAGTTGTGTATGTTGAAAAGAGGATTTGCAAAAGGGGAGTGGTGTATTGGAGGTGACTTCAATGCAGTTGCAACAAGCAGTGAAAGAAGGGGACTAACATGTACAGATAATCAACAGGAAATTCCTGAGTTCAGGCTATTCATAGACAAAATGAAGCTGGTAGATGTGCCTCTTATGGGGAAGAGGTTCACATGGTTCAGTGCAGACAGCAATTCAATGAGCAGAATTGATAGATTCTTGCTCACAAAAGGGGCTATTGCCAAGTGGAGTGTCGTAGCTCAATGGGTGGGGGATAGAAACATATCCGATCATTGCCCTATTTGGTTGAAGTGTTCGAGTAGGAACTGGGGCCCGAAGCCATTCAGATTTAACAATTGCTGGCTAGATCATAAGGAGTTTATGTCATTTGTGGAAGCGAATTGGAGATCATTTCAGGTTGAAAGTTGGAAGACATATGTAGTAAAAGAAAAGTTGAAGATGTTGAAGGAGAAATTGAAATGGTGGAACAAGGAAGTCTTGGATGTTGTGGACCTTAATATTGATAAGACAGTAGAGGCATTAAATGCACTAGAAGCAGTAGCAGCTGAGTGCGGTACTTGCAATCCAGAGCGCAGGAAAGTATTAACAGTTCAGTTTTGGCAGCAGTTGAAAGCTAAGAAGAGTCTGTTAATGCAGATGTCTAGAGCCAGA
This sequence comes from Calophaca sinica, assembly GCA_037113605.1. Taxonomy (NCBI): domain Eukaryota; kingdom Viridiplantae; phylum Streptophyta; class Magnoliopsida; order Fabales; family Fabaceae; genus Calophaca; species Calophaca sinica. The sequence goes on from CM073733.1 coordinate 105,038,444, forward strand.
TGGATCCTTGAGGGGGATGCCAATACCATATATTTTCACACTTATTTGAACTACAGAAGAAGGAACCAGCTGATAGCTTTAAAAGTGGGGGAGGAGTATCTGGAAGAAGTAGAGGATATAAAGAATGAAGTGAAACAGCACTTCGAAAAATAGTTTTTGGAAGCTGATTTCGAACAGCCAGTGCTGGATGGCATAGAATTTCAGCAACTCTCGGTCGATGACAATCTGGGCCTTATCACGCCTTTTTCAATTGATGAGATTGAGGAGATAGTGTGGAGCTGTGGCGGAAAAAAAAGTCCTGGACCGGATGGGTTCAATTTCAACTTCTTCAAATCTTGTTGGTACTTGGTGAAAGGTGAGACCTTTGACTTTGTTCAGGAATTTCAGTCCCATGCTAAACTTCCAAAGGCTTTAACAACATCTTTCTTGGTATTAATTCCAAAGAAGGACCATCCACAAAGTCTATCTGATTATAGACAAATCGCGCTCATTGGTAGCCTTTACAAAATCATCACAAAGTACTTGCAACGAGGCTAAAACGAGTACTGGGTAAGTTAGTTTCTAGTTGTCAGTCAGCCTTTCTCTCAAACCGACAAATTCTCGATGGTGTTTGGGTGGTTAATTGATTAATAGATTTGGCAAAAAGGAGAAAAGATAAATGTCTGATATTGAAGGTTGATTTTGGAAAGGCTTACGACTCTGTAAGCTAGAATTATTCGGATTAAATGATGGTTAGAATGGGGTTTAGTGGCACTTGTAGGAAGTTGATGAAGGCATGCATATTCTCCACCTCAATATCTGTCTTAATAAACAGAAGCCCCACGGCGGACTTTGTGGAAGAAAAAGGACTAGGGCAAGGTGATCTGCTTGCACCGTTTCTATTTTTAATCGCAGTAGAGGGGCTGGCTGGGTTGGTCAATAAGGCAGTGACTTTAGGTCATTTACATGGCTACATGGTGAATGTTGACTTTTCCTTCCCACTTATTCAATTTGTGGACGATACCATTATGGTTTATGATGGATCTTGGGACAATTTATGGTGCATTAAAACAATCCTCAGAAGCTTCGAACTAGTCTCAAGTTTAAAGGTGAATTTCTTCAAGATTAACATTTTTGGCATAAATCTGGATCCGTATTTTTTGCGGGCAGCATCTAGTTTTTTATCTTGCTGCATTGGCAGTCTACCATTTAAATTCCTTAGCATTTCAGTAGGTGCCAATCCGAGAAGAAGCTCTACTTAGTGCTCGATTGTGGAGTCTATGCAAAAGCGGCTGGCGTGTTGGAATGGATGTTACCTTTCCATGGGTGGTAAGATTACACTTATAAATTATGTTTTGAATAGTTTGCCCCTATATTTTTTCTCCTTTTACAAAGCCCTAAAGAAGGTTATTGATGCACTTGTGAAGATATAAAGAAATTTTCTTTAGGGCGGTGGGGCGGTGGTGATGAACAACACAAAATCTGCTGGGTAAGCTGGGACAAGGTCTGCCTTTCGAAAAAAATTGGAGGATTAGGCATTAAAAATTTGGAATTATTTAATATATCATTGTTGATCAAGTGGAAGTGGAGATGCTTGATAGATAAGAATGCGATCTGGTTCAAATTGCTGACATATAGATACGGATGCTTGGACCAGGGTATATTGCGCCTAACTCAAGCCGCAGCAGTAGCTTTACAGTCTGGTGGAGAGATTTAATAAATTTGGACATTGATAAAGGCAACAGTTCATTATGGTTCTCAGATTCTATTAGGCGTAAGCTTGGAAACGGTGAGAGTATATAGATTTTTGCAATGACGAATGGCTTGGTTTGGTCCCATTGAGGGATTGTTTCCCTAGGCTTCATAGACTTGCCGAGAATAACTCTTTGTCAGTAAAGGATATGGAATCGTGGTCAGGGGGCAGTTGGTGTTGCCAATGGAAATGGATGCGCCCTTTGTTTGCATGGGACGAGGAACTAGTGGGGGGTCTTAATGGTATGGTGACTGCCATTCATCCCCAAATTGGTGAGAATGATACATGGGTGTGGACGTACACTTGACAACATAAATGGATACTCAGTAAAATCCGGATATTCACATTTGCTGAACCTGTAGAATTCTCATGTTCCTAGCGAACATTTGTAGTTAGCTTACTGCCAACTGTGGAGGACCGCAATTCCCTCTAAAGTTCTTGGTTTCGCTTGTCGATTACTTCAAGATAGACTCCCAATAAGGGCGACCTTAGTAAATAGAGGTATATTAAATGTTAACCAAGGTGCTTCCTGCACATTCTGTTTTTCTGCGTGTGAAACTTGCAATCATTTGTTTTTTACGTGTTCATTTTCATACTGCTATTTCTGCATGGTTGGGTTATGATGGAGTCTATCATGAGGATGCAGTAACTCATTTTTTGCAGAATGGGGATATCTTCGGGGGGAGGAAATTCCAGAGAATTAAACACATTATTTGGCTTGCGGTTACTTGGTCTCTGTGGACATTAAGGAATAGAATTATGTTTCAAGGGGCTATGGCTGATTTTATGACCGTAATTGCTCAAATAAAAGCTTTATCATGGGGTTGGTTTATTTTTTGGGAGGGTAGAAATTCAGGGAGGACATTTTCTGACTGATAACCCAAAGGAATGCCTTAATAGCATTTGTCTTTGCATTTTGATGCAACGGGTTCGAGTACTCCTTGTACTCGCTATTAATATTGTAAAAAATATTGATAATTGATGATAATAACGACGTTATCGTTTCATACAACGTCGCGAACGTGCCTTAAATCTGTTACTTATAAAATTGAAATATGAAAGAATAATATCAATTCCGTATACAACACCAAAAATAAATGAAAATAACGACAAGAGTAACAACAAATAAATAATGAATTCTTCTATAAGTCGATGCATGTCCCATCTTTAACCAATTAAAATCTAACTTTGTTGTTTATAAAACTTGAGACAATCGGTCCTATCGCTTTCAATTTTAACACGCAGCTCCTCCACCACCACCACCTCCATCTCCTCCTCCTCCACCACCACCTGCTCCACCACCTGCATCTCCTCCCCCTCCACCACCACAAGCTCCACCACCACCACCATCTGTGCCCCCAATAACGTCCCCGCCCATCACTTCACCATGAAAACTATGGTGGTTGTGGTGGGCAAAACTTCCACCACCACTTCCAGATGCTGGCCGGACTCCAGTTGCTCGGCACAATAAACTCAGTATTACAACTAAGGCGAAAATGCAGACAGCTACTATGATAACTATCACGAATGGTTCCATCTCAACTATAGCATGCTAATAAATCCTTCCCCTTAATTAATCATTTTTATAGCATACTCTAGCTGCATCAGGGCTGACTTTTCATCATATAATATATTCTGTTTTAACTATATTATATGATCTATATTGACCAAGAGAGACTCGGTCCTAATTGGTCAAACTTTGACAAGTTGCTATAGGCTGAATCAATCAAGCCCGTGGCATGAAGTCTAATTTATCATTTGTCTAGCAGTTCGACCAAAAAAAAAAAAAAAAAAAATTTGTCTAGTAGGTCCCCGGTCTTGTTTTATTCCAAACTTGCACTTTCCACATTTGACGATTCAATGTTGTTTGTGGGCAAGTTCCGTAAGGCATGAGCTATATTTATTTCGATCGAGGATGAAGAATCCTAACACAAATCATATTTGTAACGGAATTCTATTTTATTTTTAACTAAAATTTTACTCTAACATATATCTAATTATTCCCTCCGATACAATTTATAAGCAAAAGTCAACTCATATAACATGTTACAAAATATAAGCAAAATTAATCTCTTTTCACAGCATTTAATGATGATATCCCTAGAATGTCTCTCATTTATTTTAAATTTTATTTCTAATGATCCTAAGTTTCTATACAATTAATGAAGGATAATTTAGGCAATCAAGTAAAAATTTTAAATGAGATTAACAATATATATTGTGAATAGCTACTTTTCTTAATAAGTGTGAAAGTGATCAAATTTGCTTATATATTATAACAGAATAGTATACACTACAAGAATTTTCGTCATTACCGACGGCCAAAAGCCTTCGGTAATTCTTAAAAACCGTCGGTAATTCGAGATTACCGACGGCCTACCGACGGCCTCGAGGTCGTCGGTATTTTCCTCCTTGGTAAAATTTACCGACGGCCAAAAAAGCCGTCGGTAATTACCGACGGCTTGGCCGTCGGTAACTACCGACGGCTTGGCCGTCAGAAAGTCGTCACATGACCGTCAGTAAAATCCACGAAAACAACCATTTTTGCTGTTGAACTTTACCGACGGCTAAGCCCACTGTAAACTACAAATTAAAATAAAAAAATAGATTCGAAGTTACCGACGGCTAAGCCCACTGTAATCTAGAAATTAAAACAAAAAAAAACTCAGCCTTTTTTCAGTTTTTACCAGAAGATTGATTAATTTTTCCTCTCTAATGTAGCATATCACATGATTTTTGTCTTACAGACCAAACAAATTAAACTTGCTTAAACAATCCATTATTGACAAATGGGAATTAAACTTGCATAATAAGAATTTTAAATATATTCTAAAGTCTAAATCCAGCACAAAGCACATCTGACCAGAGGACACATTAACATCAATTAAAAAACTGAATGTTGAAAGCACTACTTGAAAATTGCCACAAGGAAGGAGTAGAGTATTTGGAATTTGCAGATTGAATAGAACATTTCTCCATTAAGCCATATACTAATTAAACCTCTAGTTTTGCCGTTAAAATTAGACCACAAAAAATAAGTCATTGCCTTTAGTAACCTGTGCATAAACAAAAATACACAATTCAAGTGCCTGAAATGAAATAAGGTCAATCATTTTTTTTTGAGAGTTAAGGCTTCACCTTTTTGGGGAAATTAGAGGCAAATGCAATACAGATAGTGTATGTAAATATGTTATTAATACGAAAATCAGAATACTGCAGACAAACAAATCCCTCCTTGTGATCATGCTACACTATAATTCATTTGCAGAGATGGCAATAAAGATCAAACAATGTATGAGGCCTTGACATCTAATGTGAAATTGCAGAAAACTGATTCTATCCCATCAAGAAACCAGCTAATCAACCTTAAAAAATGCCACATTAAATTACCTCCTTGAGACAATCCAGGATTTAGGCGCTTCAGAGCTGGAGCTCACGTTCTGAGACGCGGGTGCAGAGGGAGGAACATATATGCATGCTTTCTTGAGAATTTCAGCAACAGCCCAATGTTTACGTTTGCTCAAAGGCCTAGAAGGATCAAGTCGAACTCGATCACCAATGTTGCAAAGATTTTGCTCATCGTGAGCCAATTTGTTGTTGAAAAGTCATCACCGCAACCACCACCGACTTCGCATCTTATTGGAAACCACCATTCCTAATACTTGCTTCATCTTCTCTGCTCTCCCAAACCCCCACAATCCCTTGAGCCCGAGGATGCCTTAGCAATATTGAGCCATATAACGTAATCGATGCAGGTCTTAGGTGCGGCAAAGTGTGGAGTCCGTACCTCTTAAACCCTATCCCCAAATCGCAATTCACAATATTGCTGCAATTCACAATTCACAAGGGATTTCAATTCCAAGTTAGGGATTTCAATTCCAAAAATCCCCAAATTCTTGAATCTGAAAACCCTATTATTTGAGAATTAATCTAAAAAAATTTATACAAAGAGAGAACGCGCAACGAAGGGAACGGTGCTCAGAAGAATAATGAATGGATATGAAAAGTTATCCTCATGAGTATCATCAGATTAACGAGATTATTTCATCTCATCATCATAGCACCTTCTCCCTCGTTTTTTATTTCATTTCAACAATCGCACAGGGAATGTATACGGTGTAAACAGATCGGAGAAGTAAACATCGGGAAGAAGCTTACCTCGCCGGAAAACGTGGTCATGAGCCGGCGTTCGTGATTAAAAGGGATGTCGCAAAAGCGGTTACTGTGGAAGCTTGCACGCTTTGACCTCTCCACGCCGAATGAACCTCCTGCTTTGCAACCAGCGGACGACCAGAATCACCATAAGCACCACCGGCGTAAGCCTGAGACCAATACCGAAAGTGAGGGAGAAGAAGGGGGTGGGTGAATTTTGTGGCAGCTGGGAAGAAAGAGGATTAGGGTTTTAGGGAATTTTAGGATTAATTTTTTTTAAAGGAAAATATATTTTGGATATATTTAAAAAATAAAAAATTTGATAAATCACTTGTCATGTTACGTGACAAGATTAATACGGATTTCTGTTTGCCAAATAGCAAAATTTGATAAATCCATATGTTAACTATACCGACGGCTAAGCCGTCGGTAACGTAGTCAAAACCCGTCGGTAATATAGCCAAAAAATCAACAGACATATATTTTATGTTACTGACGGCTAAGCCGTTGGTAACGTAGCCAAAAAATCAGCAGGCATATATTTTATATTCTTGTGGCTAAGCGTCGGTAATTCTGACGACCCATAAGCCCTCTGTAATTCAGCGGCTTAGCCGTCGAACGTAACAAAAAATAATTTAAATGTGATTTTTCCGGCGCGTATGACGGCTTGGCCGTCGGTAATTAAAATATTACCGACGGAGTCGAGGCCATCGGTAAAATTCCGTCAGTAATACGCAGTTTTCTTGTAGTGATATTTTAAGTTAGGATTCGAGGGTTAACATTTATTTTTTAAAATTTTTCTTCGTATTTTGTATCGAAAAAATAATGCTTCTTATTATCAACGCATTTTCCAAGTGACACGAAATCTTGTGAATAGTAAAAATAGGTGTTGAGAATACTTTACCCCCTTATTTGTGTCCACCTGATTCGACTACCAAGGGTTTAAACAAAAAAAATACTTCCTATTCAGTCCTAAGAATAGCAAAAAACTAGAGATAAAGTCTACACACTACTAGAATGCAGCCCGTTAGCGTAGGCCAAAAGCCGACGCTAACTGTGAAAAGCCCACGCCAAATCACGTTTAGCGTGGGCCTAGCGTCGGCATCGTGGTCGACACTAAAACCCTCGAAGCTGACTTTTAGCGTCCGCTATTTTGAGGCCGATGCTAGTTAGCGTCGGCTCAACCCACGCTAAAGTCGACGCTAAAGAAAAGGACGATGCTAAGTAGTATTGGTCTAACCCACGCAATAAGCCTACACTAAAGTTAGCGTCGGCCAGAGACTCACGCTTTTTAGCGCCGGCTTGGCTCACGCTAAACTTAGCGTCAGTCTCTAGCGTGGGCTAGGCCGACGCTAATAGCCCTTTTTTTTAAAAAAAAAAGGAAAAAAAGAAAAAAAAATTATCCACTTCATGAATGGTAGAAGTGGCTCCTCTGATGAGTTAATAGCGAGACATAAATTTATGCACAAGTATTTCAATCGTTTTCTGAATTAAGTTAAGGTTCTAAACACAAAGACAAACCCAATGTAAACCACATTAAAACTGAAAAGGAAGGGCTAATACAAGAACCAGTATAGATATTATAGCTTAACCATATAAAATGACTAGTTCAATGAAATAATTTGCTATAATTGACAACCTTCATTTCCCCACTCTTCTGATAAAGACGCTCAATGCTCCAAAAGCGAAAGAGAGTCCTTCGAGAGTCCTTCATTTTCTGCCAGGTATACTCTTCGTAGATTTTCCCTGTCATCTTCTTCAAGCACTAGGGGGACAAGGCATGGCAACATGACTTTGTCTTTCCAAGACTCAGACCATTGATTCCAGATAAATCCAATGTCAAAATGCTTAGTCACAGCAGCCCATTGGACATATATCTTCATGCAGTCAAGAGGTTTGATCACTGAACACCTGAACGTATCATCAAAATATTGAGTTCCAAGATTGGTGTCAGTAACTTTTCTGATAGTGCCAACTGTGGGAATTGTGGCTTTCTCAGCATTGCAGCAATTTGAGGAGCCAGTTCTCCATTCATCTTCCTTCAGAGAACTGAGGTAAAACCTTCTGGCATGGTCCTCAGTGATCTTGGCAATCGGAAGCTCAGAGAATTCTTTAAGATTAAACTTCTTAGTAGCCTTCTCATACTCTTTGAGTCCGATCTTGTTGTATGACAACTTGCCAGGAGCAGGTTCTTTCCTTTTCCCAGGGATAGACTAAGGTAGCCACCTTTGTCTATCTGGAACAATCTTTACGGATACAGAAGAAGGATCTCTGAACTATATGATAACTTCAAGTTTCTTCATCTCATGACAGTGTGCCATGAAGGCAGCTTCTTCATCCGTAATCCATCTTCCACACTCCTCCAGTGTGAGAGGTTCAATTTGAGGCAGGAACTTCGGAAGGTCAACAGAGAAAGGAATTGCCCTGCTACCAGGTTCCGGTCTTAATCTCCCTTTGAATGACATCTCGAAATGGTCTTCTCCATCCTTGAAGGCAGTATTCATTGGAGAGGCAATCTCCAGTCTGGCAACTCCAGAGGTGAAGGTTTTCAAGTGCTAAGTAGAAGGGTGATTGTAGATGCTGTGGTATGACTCATACTTAACAAACCGAGGTTTGTTAATGCACGAGACATTCTTCCTTTCACTGAAGTCTGTGGGTTTGTAGGTAAGGGTGAGTGAAGTGGGAATGGTTTTGGTGATTGTATAGATTTTAGGTGTGTAGGGTTTGAATGGATTGATGAGAGGTACTTTGAATAATAGATTGAAGGGATGAGGGTGAAGTTTGGAAATGTATGTAGTAAGTGAAGTATCTGAGGAGATTTGTGGTTGGTCAAAGTTGAGTGTATTGGATGGTGTTTGGGTCGATTTTGAGGGGATAAGGGTAGAGATTTGTCGTAGGCTCATTCTGGTTTTCTTGGTTTGTGTTTGAGTTTGTGGTTGTGAAACAGACAATGGAGGTGCAGAAATAACATCATGAGAATCAAAAATAGATACTGAATCATCAACAGTAAAGTCAAGTACCTTTGAGTTAAGCTCAGAAGACTTGACCAACCTTCTCTTTGTTCCTCTAGAGGCAACAACGGTAGGAGGAGGAGGAGGGACTTGCTTCCCTTGACTGGACGCTGAAGCGTCTTTTTTAGCTGTTGGCTTATTCTTCTTCTCTAAGATCTTTCTGATGGGAATTCTGTCCTCATCTTCTGGTTCCTCAACAGTAGGTGCAGGAGCCACCTTCTGTTTCATTCTTCTTGTCTCCCTTATAGGAGATTCAACAGGTCTTTTCACACCAGCCATTGAGCTTCAGGTGGTTTTCTTTTCAGCTTCTCCAACATTTGCAATAGTTTCTCCTTCTTGTTGCTCTAGTTTCACCTTCTTAATCATAGAGCCAGTTATCAATTGCATTCTGACCAGACTGTTGACTCCAAAAACCTCAGGACGAACAACAGCACCAACACCAAAGTATTAATCTCTTTCTTCTTTGTTTGTCGGATCAGCAAGCTTTCTCACAATACCATCTTTTATCATCATTATGGAAAGAAGAACTCCATAAGGGATAACCTTGACAATATTCTTTTTATCAACACTTTTCCTTGAGAAGACAAGAGCATTTACAAGATTATTGATAATTAACCTTGGCAGGTTAGTTTTCTTTCCATCCATATAGTTTCTCATAATGAACTTTTGCTCATAGTTCACTATGTCGCTTGAACCAGCCTTCAGAATCACGCTCTTAGCGATGATTTTGTGCAATACTCTATAGTGGCTTTTCAAATCTTTGGCAGTGGGAGTTATGTTCTTCTTCTTCAACTCACGATAGTTTTCGAACAGAGCTTCGTTGATGTTTTCCAAACCTCTGTAAGCGTCAACCCAGTTAGCATGGTAACTGATTCCTTCACAAGGGCACTTGATGGTCTGAGCGATAGAGTTTATGGTGAAACACAACTTGAAACCTCTTATATGTCCTTCAATAATTTCACCCGAAAGTAGATAAGCATTCCCCCATAATTCCTTTATAGCATAGCTCAACACATCAACTAGTTCCCAGATAAAATAATTTTTCCAACCCAGTTTCTCCAAACCTTCTTCAAAATCAAAACCATAGAGCTTGAAGTTCTCAAAATCAATTCTGTTTTCATTCATAAGTTTTGCTTCTGAGAAGACATCGTAGGCAAAAGTATATTGTCCAACCTTTCTATCGGCCATGGTAGCAGTTGCGGAGAGGGTAATGGAGGTTTTAGGGTTTTAAGTCACACACACACAGAGAGAGAGAGAAAACAATTTTTGCAAGTAGAAACAGAGTGAAGTGATGGAGCGAAAAATATGGAGTAGTGGGAAAGTTGATAGAAAATGGTACAGTCTTTTTTCAAAAACCGCTTCGCATTTCCAAAAAAAATTAAATCAAAAAGAAAAGAAAATGAAGATTCCCCTTTTCATTAAATAAAGACGCCAAAAGAAAAGTAAAATCAAGTAAAAAGATTTTATCAAAAAACATAAATAATCATGACTCAGTGAGATGTGATGAGACGCTTAAGTCCTTTACACGTGTGACACGTGTGTGTGCACTCGGATGCACGCAACCGATTCACCAGACGCTGAGTTATGATGCACATGACGATAAAATGCTTACACGTATACATGCTTATGTCATACGGATCTTTGAGATGATGCATATCATCTGACGCTGAGATTAATCATTCTTCTATAAGATGAAAATTTAAATTTCTTCTTATAAAATTGAATCTATCTTCAGCAAGGGGTTTTGTAAATATGTCAACCCACTGATGATTAGTGTTAACAAATTTTATTTCGAGAATACCCTTCTGAACATAGTCTCTTATAAAATGATGCTTAATCTCAATGTGTTTGGCTCATGAATGCAATATGAGATTTTTAGTAAGACAGATTGCAGAAGTATTATCACAAAAGATAGGAATGTTACTCTCTTTTATCAGATAATCTTCAAGTTGATATTTCATCCACAGAAGTTGAGAGCTGTAACTTGCTGCTGAAATATATTCAGCTTCTGCTGTTGAGAGTGCAATTGTGCTTTGCCTTTTGCTTGACCAAGACACAGGATTTGCTCCAAGGAATTGGCAGCCTCCACTTGTGCTTTTTCTTTCAATTCGGTCTCCAGTAAAGTCAGCATCACAGAAACCTACTAACTTGTAATCTTTTGATTTCTTATAAAGCAAACCAAGATTAGTAGATCCTTGCAAATATCTAAAATCCTTTTAACAGCACTCAAGTGTGATTCTCTAGGATCTGATTGAAATCTAGCACACAGATAGACGCTGAACATAATATCAGGTCTTGAAGCTGTAAGATAAAGTAGAAATCTAACCATACCTCTGTACATATTCTGATCTACCTTTTTATCAGTTTCATCTTTACCAAGAATGCACGTGGGATGCATAGGAGTGCACATAGGTTTGCAATCCACCATTTTGAATTTCTTTAGCAATTCCTTGATATATTTACTTTGATGTATATAGATACCATCATTGCATTGTTTGATTTGAATTCCAAGGAAAAACTTTAGTTCACCCATCATGCTCATCTCGAATTCAGCCTGCATTAGCTTAGAAAATTCTTTGCAAAGACTTTCATTAATAGCTCCAAAAATAATGTCATCAACATATATTTGAACAATTATAAAGTGCTTGTTGGATGTTTTTCTAAAAAGAGTAGTGTCTACTAGACCTCTGGTAAAACCATTTTTCATAAAAAATGTACTCAGTCTTTCATACCAAGCTCTGGGAGCTTGCTTAAGACCGTACAGGGTCTTTTTAAGCTTGAAGACATGCTCTGGAAATTCAATGTCTTCGAATCCAGGAGGTTGTTTTACAAATACTTCCTCAGTTATAAAACCATTCAAGAAAGCACTTTTCACATCCATTTGATAAAGAATTATATCATGGTGTGCAGCAAATGAGAGTAAAATGCGTATAGCTTCTAACCTTGCAACAGGTGCAAATGTTTCAGTAAAATCAATACCTTCTTCCTGTGAGTAACCTTGAGCAACCAATCTTGCCTTGTTTCTCACAACCTTTCCATCTTCATCAAGCTTGTTTCTAAATACCCATTTAGTACCAATAGCTTGCTTATCTTCTGGTAGAGTAACTAGCTTCCATACATCATTTCTTTGGAACTGATTCAACTCTTCTTGCATGGCCAGAATCCAACCTTCATCTTCTAATGCTTAATCAATCATTTTAGGTTCCATTTCTGAGAGTAGTGCCATATCTGCATGCTCTTTAAAAGAGGATCTGGTTCTTACTCTAACTCCAGGTTCTCCTATGATTTGATCTTTAAGATGATTGGTTTTGTACTTCCAAAGACTTTAAGCTTCGACTTAGAAGATTCTTGCGTCTGGTTACCACCGGACGATAAAGATGTAGGTTCACTATTTGTAGTATCACCTACATTAACCGAAGGCCTTAACCGAGAGATATTACTCGACCGATTGGGGCGTATTTTGTAACTAGTTAGATGGAATCACACTAAATACCAATCGACAAAGTACCTGTAATCGTGAATAACTTTAGGTCTCCGCTTATTTGGTGGAAACTTACTTCCGTATGACTTTAAACCTTTTTGGAAATTTGTCTCCAAAATTCGTCTTACCTTCTTATCTCATCCCTCTATAGGATTGGTTTCCAGCCCTGCGAACTCCGATCCTACGTCTTTCCAAATAGGTAAACTCCTATCCTTATACTAAGTCTATCTAAAGTTACTTCTACTCTTGCTGAGGATAGTAGGCCTATGCTTCCTCCTTAAATTGACACACGACATTCCTCAACTCGGTTTGAGTCCTTGCTCAATCTGGTGAGCTTTTCGCTCATTGTCTTATACATGTTGGTGGTTGGTAGAGTATTTGGATTGGCTACATGCTCTCCTACAAATGTGTCTCTCTGCGTCAAACGAGGGAATTCTTATTCCTTTTGTCTCCTTATACTCCTTGAAAGATACTCTTCTAAGAATATTCTTTGGAAGTTCTTTCCTTAAGTACCTTTTTCCGTAACTTATGGAATTGGTACTCATCACTTATTTCACTATACTTGGTCTTATAACTGACTTGGTCCAGGTAATTAGGAACTGTGATAACTTTTAGAAATAAGAGTTATTTATGCTTTTATGACTATGAATCATGTGAGTTTAAGAGTAATTTAGATCCTTTAATTATTAGAATTGTGTAAATAATGAGATTTCCCTTGCTTGGAGCTGTTTAAGGCACTTTGGTGCTTTTGTGAGCATTTTGATTTGTTTTGACATTGTGCAGGACTTTATTGAGAAATACTCAGTGCCAAATCTGGTGCCATGGCACTGTACTCTGAAGTTACAGCCCCTATCCTTACTGCAGCAACGTTTTTAATTCATTAGAGCTGAAGGAAAGGACTCTGTCCTTTAGTGCATGGCTGCAGCGTGTATTTTTTATGGTCCCCACTGTACTGTAGTGTTTTCTCTCTCTGCTAAAGGACAAAAGCCTTTATTTTTGGGCCAAAAGGAATCAACTTTCATTGGGTTTACATTGGACAGCCCATTTGAGGAAAGGCTATAAAAGCAAAAAGACCTAATCAAGAAGAAGAGGCTGGTGCAGGGGTTGTGCCCTAGATTAGAATTCGTTTTAATTCCTCTGGATAGCAGTTGCCATCCTCAACATCACCTTCATCCATCATTCTTCATTTCCATATCCCTTCCATACACCATTTTTATGAGAAAAACATGCTGAAAAACATGGATGCTGAACCAATCTCAGACATAGCAAGGAAATGCAGCAACAAGACATTATTGCAGTGAAGTGTTCTCTCATCTTGACAGATTTGAAGGCCTCCACGTCTTTGTCGCTTCGTTTGTAAACATTTACGCATCGCAGATTTACGGTGCTATGACATCGCTTTTGGCACCGATCGCTATTCTATGTTTTTGTTTATTATGAGCTAAATACTTTATGCTAGGATGATGTGATTTTGTATTGAATCCTTGTTGGTGAATGTCTATCAGTCTTTGCCTTTGAACCTTTGATTCATGCGCATTTATTTACAATATGCTTGACCTAAGTCTGGCCAACTTGGGTACATGTATATTAGGTGCTGAAAGGTGGTAACATGCTGAATTCATGAGTTAATATGAGGGGTATTAATTAAGGGACACTTTAATTAATTTTGATTAAACTAGACATAGGAAATTTGTCTCATAGGGAGTTCTGGGTCACACTTAGAAGACAAGGGAGAACATAATGGGGGCTTAGACATAAGGTACCCTTTACTTAACCCTGGTGAAAGTACTGAAAAGTACACACATTAGTGCCCTGCGCCCAGTGCCAAATGGCACTGACTTATGGCACTGAAACCAACTTGGTGAAAATATGAATGAACTGAAATCCTAGCTATTTTTCTCAGATTTTTATCACATTTTTTTAAGTTATTTTTACTGTCAATTGCACTTTAAATTACTGTCATCATCACCTCAAATTAATGTGTTACTTGTTACTTTGTTTCCTCACTAATTAGATTAACGAAATTGGGAATTTGTGGAATTAACCGTAATCAATCCTTGTGGGAATGATCTCTCTTACTCTTTATTACTTGTTCACAATTGTGTATACTTGCACAACTGTTATTTCACAAACAAGTTTTTGGCGCCGTTGCCGGGGATTGAAAGTGTTGATTTCTATAAGTTTTCAATTGAGTTAGTTTGGTTTAGTTGAGATTTTTGCTCTTCAGTGTGTATTTTTTTTTAGCAGTAAAATTTTCTGTTTTGTTTTGTTTCTATGTTGGTGGTGTTGTCTTTGTTGTTCTTAGCATTGCTCACCTTGTTTGTTGTTTGTGAAAAAAGAAAAATCCACTCCTAACCATGGAACAATATTATTCTGACTCTATGCAAGCAAGGAGTGCCCAACCAGGATATTTCAACCATGATTTTATGGAGGTAAATATGAATGGGGCTATTATGAGACAAATTTCATGTCCATGACAATGCCAAATGTGGATTATGGCATGGAAAATTTCATTTGGGAGCAAAAGTCTTATCCTCAAGCTCAATTCGAAGAACCCCATGAGGAATCCTCCAATCTTGAAGCTATGTTAGCTCAATCCATTGAGGCTACCAAGGAGTATACCGAAGACTTTAAAGTCTCATGCAAGAATATGGAGGCTCACCTTAAGACAATTATGGAGTTTCTAAAAGAGGAGAATTGCATTAAAGAAGTGATTGAACAAGAAGAAGAGTGTGTGGAGTTGAAAATTGAACATGATCTTGTGGAAGTAGTGGAAGAAAAACAAAAAAAGAGTGTAGTAGAAGTAGTGGCAGTAGTTGAAGAAAAACAAAAAAAGAGTGTAGTAGAAGTAGTGGCAGTAGTTGAAGAAAAAGAAAAAAGAGTGTAGTAGAAGTAGTAGAAGAGAAAAAAAAAAAAGGAAAATAGTGACATGGAAGAGAAGCCAAGGGTGAGGCATGAGGAGATCCATTTGACAATTAAGACACCACCCTTGGTGATTGAAGGGAAGAGTAAAAATCAGAAGTCAGAATCTGATGTGCAGGAATCTGAACATGCTGCTGCCCAGAAAATTATGCAGAAAAATTCTGCAGAACCAGAAGTAGGTGCCATTCCAGCACCTGTTTCAGCACCTGTTACAACACTTGTTTCAGCACCTGTTACAGCACCTGCACCAGAATTTTTTTTCCCCAAGTTTGTCCATCAAAGTCCCCCACAAGAAAAGTTTTATGAGCTTTATGAGATGAAGAACACATATCCCAAATGCCTAATTGTTGGGGCATGGGAACACTTACTTCCCTATGCCAATTACATGGGATTTCTCTCTAAGAAAATGAAGAAGAAGGATAACATTTTCTTCATGTCATATTATCCCCCCTAACTTAGGTGTTGAAGAGAAAAAGTCAGGCTGAGGACTTCTGCAAACTAAGCGCTACTGGGAGGCAACCCAGATTCTAATAAATTGCTTCTGTTTTTTGTTTGTTTATTTTCTTACTTTTATTTTATTTTCATTTTAGGTGGCAAAATGAAGATGAGATGATGATGAGTGCTGTGATAATTGCTGAGACCTGCACCAGCATCTGTGCTGTCAAATGTTGAAGGTGCCAATACTACACCTGTTTCATCACCTGGAAATCAAGAGCAAGGAAAACACATCGATCTTTGAGGTACTTTGCACCAAAGATCTGTTGTCAAATGTTGAAGATGATTGGAGCTCTAGGCTTTAAACAGGGATTTTCACATCCTAATCTTTTACTGTTTTTCTGTAGTAAATATTTAGTATGTTTGTTTGTTTTGTTATTTGCTGAATTTTGTTTTACTTTGTTCATAGGTTACTTAATTTGTTGTTTTTGTGTCAACCCTTCATCTAGCATAAAACTTTTGCAGTGGGGACACTGCAAGGTACTATGTTGGGGGGGCATAGTTTAGGATTGTGTTATGTTACATTTGTAGCAGTGTTGTCCTATTTGTATGCTGTTAAAAAAATGATTTCGGTTGACACATTGGCTAAGCTTAATATGGAATTTGTGCTTGAATGTGTTGGAACTT
This sequence comes from Calophaca sinica, assembly GCA_037113605.1. Lineage (NCBI taxonomy): Eukaryota > Viridiplantae > Streptophyta > Magnoliopsida > Fabales > Fabaceae > Calophaca > Calophaca sinica. The sequence continues at coordinate 105,054,864 of CM073733.1, forward strand.
TGTGCTGATTGTCAATTGATAGGAACACTGACCTTTGACACAAAACCCTTAGCTTAAGAGGAAAGAATAGGTAGCTTGTTAACTAGTTGAAGTTGAACCCCTTTTGTGAACTGAACCTAAACCTTGTTGCCAAATTTGACCAATAGGGGGGTATAGGCAATTAGATAAGTTTGGGGGTATGCTCATTGTAAATATCTAAAGAATCGGCCAATGCACAAATTCTATTAAATAGAAAAGCCAAAAATATATAAAAAAAGAGAGAAGAAAATGGAATGAACCTCTTTGTTGAGTAACCGGGTAACTTTATTACAATTGTTGTTATTCGCGTGAAAAGGCAAAGAGGCAAGTTCTAGTAAAAGCCAAAAAAAAAATAGTAAAAATTGAATAAGTGTGCATTGTGCCTTGATCATTCAAGTTATGTTTGTATATTCTGATCTTATGCAGCCCCTAGTACCCAAATTGTAAGCTTATTCCCTTTTATTTGATTAGGAGGTGCAAATTAGGGACACTTTAGGGCGAAGCTGAGATGACATTGATAGGACTATACTGGCTTTGTAATTGAGTATAAGGGGTGCACACACACACTTGAGGTTAGTGGAACAAATCAAGAAAGCATGATGCATAAAGGGATTGCTTGCAAAGTGTTAGTCTGAAAGTAAAGTCATGTGAAAACCATTCAATAAAAATTTTGCTGTTTGAATTCACTTGTTCAGTGCTGCTGCATTTGTGACAACTTTTCTGTTTTCTGCTGTTGTTCATGTGTCATTACTTGAGGACAAGCAATGGTTCAAGTTTGGGGGTGTGATAACTCTTAGAAATAAGAGTTATTTATGCTTTTATGACTATGAATTAAGTGAGTTTAAGAGTAATTTAGATCCTTTAATTATTAGAATTGTGTAAATAATGGGATTTCCCTTGTTTGGAGCTGTTTAAGGCACTTTGGTGCTTTTGTGAGCATTTTGATGTGTTTTGACATTGTGCAGGATTTTATTGAGAAATACTCAGTGCCAAATCTGGTCCCATGGCACCGTACTCTGAAGTTACATCCCCTATCCTTACTGCAACATCGTTTTTAATTCATTAGAGCTGAAGGAAAGGACTCTGTCCTTTAGTGCAAGGCTGCAGCGTGTATTTCTGATGGTCCCCACTGTTCTGCAGTGTTCTCTCTCTCTGCTAAAGGACAAAAGCCTTTATTTTTGGGCCAAAAAGAATCAACTTTCATTGGGTTTACATTGGACAGCCCATTTGAGGAGAGGCTATAAAAACAAAATGATCTAATCAAGGAGAAGAGGCTGGTGCAAGGGCTGTGCCCGATATTAGAATTCGTTTTTATTCCTCTGGACAGCAACTGCCATCCTCAACATCACCTTCATCCATCATTCTTCATTTCCATATCCCTTCCATACACCATTTTTATGAGAAAAACATGCTGAAAAACATGGATGCTGAACCAATCTCAGACATAGCAAGGAAATGCAAAGAACAAGACATTGTTGCAGTTGAAGTGTTCTCTCATCTTGATAGATTTGAAGGCCTCCACGTCTTTGTTTCCGCTTCGTTTGTAAACATTTACGCCTTTGTAGATTTATGGCGCCATGACATCAGTTTTTGGCACCAGTTTCTGCTATTCTATGTTTTTGTTTATTATGAGCTAAATACTTTATGCTAGGATGATGTGATTTTGTATTGAATCCTTGTTGGTGAATGTCTATCAGTCTTTGCCTTTGAACCTTTGATTCATGCGCATTTATTTACAATATGCTTGACCTAAGTCTGGCCAACTTTTGTTGGGTACATGTATATTAGGTGCTGAAAGGTGGTAACATGCTGAATTCATGAGTTAATATGAGGGGTATTAATTAAGGGACACTTTAATTAATTTTGATTAAACTAGACATAGGAAATTTGTCACATAGGGTGTTCTGGGTCACACTTAGAAGACAAGGGAGAACATAATGGGGGCTTAGACATAAGGTACCCTTTACTTAACCCTGGTGAAAGTACTGAAAAGTACACACATTAGTGCCCTGCGCCCAGTGCCAAATGGCACTGACTTATGGCACTGAAACCAACTTGGTGAAAATATGAATGAATTGAAATCCTAGCTATTTTTCTCAGATTTTTATCACATTTTTTTAAGTTATTTTTACTGTCAATTGCACTTTAAATTACTGTCATCATCACCTCAAATTAATGTGTTACTTGTTACTTTGTTTCCTCACTAATTAGATTAATGAAATTGGGAATTTGTGGAATTAACCGTAATCAATCCTCGTGGGAACGATTTCTCTTACTCTTTATTACTTGTTCATGATTGTGTATACTTGCACAACTATTATTTCACAAACAAACTCTAAGGTTATTAAGCCACTATAAGGTGTCTGTTGGTTTGACTGACCTGATCTTTAATCGGTTACAAACTTTATCTCACGCGAGGTCTAAGTCTCACTCGGTTGGAAACTCAGTTTGTAAGTTGCTGGTTAGAATCATATCGAACACAGTTCAACGAATCTACTTGCAATGATTTATGACCTTAGATGTCCACCGGCTAAAACATGTCCATATAGTTACACTCTTAGTTGAACTTTACTACTACCCTCTTCAACTAGATGGATTAATTCCCCTTTTTGGTCCAATTAGAATTAAACCTGAAATCCACTCTGCCATATCTGATAGCAACAAGGATCAACGTGTATGTCGCCGGGTCTAATAACTAATGAAACAACTAGTATCAAGAAAATAAATCCTTAAGACTCTTAAGGACAATCAATCTTACTCATCATGATCTACCTTCATTACTCATTCTGAATCTTTGGAAACCCGGAAAGGAATTAACCTCTATAGAGGAACTAATTGTTCAGAGAACTAGGCGATTTCACTACCCGATCATAGACTAGGTCTCATTCCAAAAAATGTTCTTATTTGGCTAAGACAAAATCTATAATTGGTCAAATGGATTCATTTCATATACTGGGCAATTGGATCGAATGCAAACATTAATAGCTTTGGATTTCCACTAACTTAACTTTGCTTGGAACTCTTATAGTTCAAAGACTACAATCTCTTTTTCTATCTTAAGCTAGTCACTAAGCCTAGAAGGCTTAAGGTTTCTTTGGCTTCGCTGAGGTTTGACCACCTTCAAGATTCCCTACTACAATTTAGGCATTGAAGTGGGTGGCCTACCTTGATCTTACTTCTTATCTGTCTCACTGACTACTTAGGACATTACAATTCACTTACAAACTTATATTATGATTTTAATTGATCTAGGATCCATTCATAATAAGTTAGGCCAAATAACTTGATTGATTAAAAGTGTCGGTAACCTAATCGATTATAAATGCCCATCCTAATTGATTAAAATCATACCGCTAAAAATCCTTACTTATCAGGCTCTTAAGGTATAGGCAAACATGGAAATATTCAACTTCATCATTGCACTAAACAATTCATACTCGGGTGTGGTGCTGATCAATTTGTGTCATAACCCCTATCGGGACTCTCAAATATAGGGAAGGAATACTAAGTTACTTAATCACGTATATTCGCTTGCCAGAACATGCATTACTTCAAAATCTCCTCCGTGGAGAGAACAATGAAGGAAATCTAAAACATATGTCGGTGAGGGGTTCTACAGCCAACCCTTTTCCATCCAAAAGGAACCGACCTTTCAAACATCAAAACATACTAGAAAAATATTCAATATGCATCTACCAATCCCTAGTGTTGAAAACTTACCACACCACATGAAACTTAACATCACAGAGTCAAACATCATAAAGTCAAATACCATGACAAAGCTTCATAATTTCATATAAGAGAAATTCATATGATTTAATTGTGGGTATTTACTAATACCAAAACATTCTCATTTTATTCAAAGGTCCCGACACCCCCAAAGAGCATCGTATAATACCCTTTTTGGTCTCGTGACTTCTTTGATCATTTAATCGATCATGCTGTGACTCTTGTAATAAACTTCTGATAGTAGCAGAGTTTAACAAGGCCAACTAAACTCAATTGCAGCCAGGTATGCACCCCATGGACTTAGGCAGGCTACAGTGGCTTCGAATGCGGCCAACTCACCTTATATATATATATATATATATATATATCCGTGGACTTAGGCAGCGGGAGTGGCTTCGAATTTCACGACCTGAACTACCATTGGACGATCATTACGGAATTTTAAAACTCTATGTATAAACATATACATGTATGAGGAAGTCTCGTAAAACGAGAATAGACTTAGACTACTCTCTGCTTCTTCATTCCTTTCATTCCTTAGACAAATCCTTGAAGTGACCTGCCCCAATAATTTGTAAAAAGAACTTAGAGAGATCGGATTCATAGGCACAACTGACACTTTTCTAAACCGGATCACTTCTAGACTCATAACTCAAAGTCCGATGAGATCGAATTGCTCTGATACCATAATGTAACACCCTAGCTCTAATTAGGCATTACCTGTTAAATTAACTGGAATTAAAGTTAATGATGCAGTAAAAATTTCGCAATTGATACCCTAAAGACTTGTTAATTACCAGAGTTCTCAACTTTGATAAAACATTTCCACATAATTAATATGTATTCACTTTAAAAAAATATTATAGAACCTGACATACAATACTCTTATAGACTTAATACAAAAGAAAATACTTTTGGACTCTAAAAGATTTTGACACGTGGTCCGGTACTCAAGGTCTCGCTTCGTGGCAAGACCAAGCATAACTTCATGCTCTGATTTTCTCCAAATATTACGTACCTGAAAACAACACCCAAATTTAGTGAGTTCATAAAACGCTGTAACATAGACTTTAACTTAAAAACATTTACCGTTGTCGTCAGCCATACACGGTGTGCTACATATGAAAAATTCCTCTCATATAAACATTAACATACTTGACAGACTAAGAAGCATAAAAACATATAATTCGTCTTATCATATCTTGCTACATCCAAACAAAATTGAGGAAACATAAATGCAAAGCAACATTAACATAAGAACATATTGTTCTTCTTTACATTTGTACTTAGTACATCTTAGCATTTTCCCGTATAGTCAAATATAGACCTAACTGGGATTCTATGTTATTGGTTTTTGGTCGTATGCTTAGATCCATAGACCCCAATCAACACCATTTCGATATGGTGGATAGACGTCATAACCTTTCAGGTGGCGTCCCACGAGGCTAACCATACCGATCTCTCCTATAAATTGAGGAGTCTTGCTTGGCCTTTAAGTGATCTTTTATATATCACCATGCTTATACTTAAGGAATTGACCTCATTGTTTTCCTATCTAGGGACTTATGGTTGCCCATTGTAACACCCGCCCTCCAACACTCGGAAGATGGACGTCACATGTCAACCTTTACCCAACTTCTAATGCCGAATTCAACTTTAAATATGCTGGTTCGCTTTCGGATATAAGTTCGTCAAAATAAAGTACCCGCGAACGAGTAAAATTTTTCTTTTTGCAAACCTTTTCAAAAAAATTGCGATATACACATAGTTGATAAGTCATGAACATACATAGTAATGCAACATATACATACATATATATATATATCTCACAAAGTCATACGCCAAAAAGGCTTACAAGACACTGAGCCATTGTATGAAAGTAGGTGCCCGTAGGCTTACAAACCATAATTCCCGGATAAACTAAGGTATTTTACAAATACCGGGAATCTCAAAATAACTCTTACTAAGTCAAGTAGACTCTAGCCTAGTTAGAATATAGACAACAGGTCAGATAAGTCAAAAGACCTCAAAACAAGAACTATAGGAGTTAAAGAAGAAGTACCAGTCCAACGCAACTCACAACTCCTATTAGCTCTCTCCACCCCTAGACTATACTGGTCAAAGACACTAGTGGAATCCATTGGGGAGTCCCCTAACAAAATCACCGACATTCCTATCCTCGGAGGGGTCTGGCTCCTCCTCATACACAACCGGCACAACGGGACTAGGAACCCGCAGCGCCTCATCTACCACAGCAGCAGTTGAAGAACTAGCACCTAAGGAGAACTGAGTCCCTATGGGCCTCGTGCTCTTTCGAGCAGCGCGTCTACGAGGATGTCCCTCTCTACGGGCATAGGGTGCTATGTCCTCAGTATGCATCATGGCACGATGTGCATGCCACAAACGCTCCAGTGGTAGGACCTGTTTGATGGTCCGCATACTAAGAGTAGAAGTCACTGACACTCCGTCCATGCTATCAGTAATACGCACCACAACAGTGTAACTAACAAGCAGGGTCTCTGGCTCAAGAGACCATACTCCTTCATTCTTGTCCTCGAGGAATTCAATCCTCTGAGTAATCGAATGTGTTGTCGATAAGCTCGGGTTCATCTGAAATGTTGTTGTAAGGATGAGTTTACTTATATACAAGTTTTCATCATGACAGGAATATAAGACAAAATAAAATAATAGATAATACATCTACAAGCAACTGTATCTATTTATAAGTAGTATACATGCAACATGTGAAATTCACAATGACAAGCAGTCAGAAACATCAATAAAACTCACAAACTTATAGGCCATACCTGACTGAATAACTTACTCAATACACCACTTACACTGAACTCTTCTAGAGAATTTCTTACTTGATGAATATACTCAATTCTTCACCTACTACTCCATGGAGATTCTTACATTTTTGAGCTTAAGGCCGTTTCTACTGCCATTTACACAATTGTTTACAAAAAACCTGGCTATTACGACCAATGGTTTTCAATTGTTTTGGCCCGACCGAATACCTTAACTTGTAGCGTCGGGTTCATCGTGTCGGGAGTACGGTTACCCTAGATTAGAAAAACTACGACTGATCTTTATGAATAACTGAAACACAAAATGACCCCAGTAGAATCTTAGACGATCTTACCGAAACAATCCGCCGTATCTTCAAACAATCTGGTTGAGAGAAGATTCTGTATTTGCTCTTTGATCATCAATGATCTTTTAATCAGTCATGTACTTTTCCATCATACACGAACCTTCAGAAGCATACTGACCATCATGGTCTAAGACCAAATCTAAATGACCTTTAAGGATCTCACACAAAATTATACTAGTTTTAAGCAAATACTTTGAAAACTCTTCTCTTTGAAATAGTTGGGTACTTAGCCCATAATCCATTTTGAAATCATTTAATAATTTCAATCAAATCCCTCTTTGAAAATAATTCTTTGCAATTCATTTGTCAAATTCAAATCAAATTCTTCTTTGAAATAAAACACTTTGTTTTTGCAAAAGAACACTCTTCCTAAAGACATTTTAAGAAAAATACCTTTTAGTAATTATCAATAAAAAAATGAACAACATACTTACTTGAAAACATCTTTACTCACACTTTTAAGAACATATCAATATATTTATAGCTTCTATCTTTCGCATTGGGCCATAGCTAAAGCTATGCCGTCAATCCATTTCAATCGTGTATATACCAAGGTATTAAAAACCGGACCGGACCGGCCGGTTGAACCGGTTGAACCGGGAACCGGGCCATGGTCCGGTCCGATCCACCCTATAAAACCGGTTGGCAGAGAACCGGGCGGGTCTGTTGATGAACCGGTTAAGAACCGGACCGGCCCGGGTCAAAACCGGCCAAAACCGGGTTTTTTGGCCGACCCGGCCGGTTCACAAAAAAAGTTTTTTTTTTTATATTAAGGGCACATTTTATATTTTAACTGTTTTTTTTTCTGCGCTATTTTGCTTCTCAAACTCGACTACCTGCGCCATTTTTCATATTTTGTGTTATTGAACGTAATAGTTATGTCATATTTGAGATGGATGAATGTGTAATTTTTTGTTATATGTCGACTTATTAAGAAAATATTAAGTGAAGTATAATTTTTATGGTGTAAAGTTATGAATATCACTTTATTTTTTGTTTATTATTTATTTACATATTGTATTAAATATTTTTTTAATAATATTTAATCGAACCCTGTTCGACCCCGGTCCAACCCCGGTCGAACCCAAAAACCCTGAACCCAGGCCCTCTCCGGTTCAATGCCCGGTCCGGTTTTTAATACCTTGGTATATACTCATGACATTACTCGTACTAACCTCTAGACAACTCAAGAATAACTCATAATTCAACAATAACTTAATCACATAAGTCATACACATATTACTAAGTATACATATTTATTCTCAAAGAAATTTCACACTTGATCAATCCCTCATCATGAGGATCAATCCAAAACAATCAAAGCAATCAAACAATCAATCAAACATCCTTATACCCATCCAAAACTTATTGAGAGTAAAACCCCCTTACCTTGTTGCTTTTCTTCCAAATACAAGTAATGTTCTTCTCAATTGATTATCAATCACCTAACTTGGAACAAAGAATGTATACTTAGATTACTAACAAAATTTCAAACCAAGCCTTAACCAAATTTTTAATCATCCTAGTTTATTCCTAAGTATAGATTCTGTTTGCATGAGTTAAAAAGGTTAGAGTGTTTTGTTTGAAAAATCTTTTTTGGTAAGCATGATCATATATTAATAAGAAGCTTAAGTTTAAAATATGAGAAGAGAATTCCAAGAATTAAGTGAGTTATGATTTTTCTAAGATTTAACTTAGTTTATGACTAATCATGAAATTAGTGATTAACCAATTAGATTAAATACTTAATCATAATTAATAAATATTTAATCTAATTATAAACATACTCTAATTATTATTTTTTTCTAATTATTATTTATGATATTTAAATATCATAAAGTAATTAACTAAAATAAAAGAAACTAAACTAAAAACTTAAAACTAAAACTAAAATAGAAAAAAGAATAAAAGAATAGAAAGAATAAAACATACCTGCAGGAGAAGGTTTGGTGAAAAGGTGAAAGAAAAGGAGAGACTAGCTCTCTATCTATAGAAAAAGATGGAGGAAGCGCTGGTTGGTTCCGTCAGAAGGGGTTGAATTAGAAAAAGTAATTTGGTAATTAGGTGGTGCCATTTTGGATAAAATTGGAATATTGTTTTGTTTATTAGTAAAACTTCCAAAATAAAAATACCGCTCTCACCTACATAATTTATAAACCTTATATCTAAATTTTTAAAATTTTCTGATAAAGTTTGAGTTTAAAAGACATCCAGATTGTACCGCAGGTGTAAAATGCTATCCGAAATCCGGTAGAATTTTAAATCTAAATTTTAATTATAGCCTATTATGATATAATAGGTTTTATCTGTCACTTTAGTTTTATAAAAATCACTCACTGGATTATAGAATAAAAACAAAATAGTCAACCGAGTGTTAATACAGTTAACTTTATGGTCAAATAATCATACAATATAGTCTAAAATTGAGGGTGTTGCACACATAACTTGAGGTTGAATATAATCACATAAACATTAATACTTCCTTTCCATTGAGAGCTCTGTGGAACTCACAATAGGACAAACATCATACATATACTTGTGGGGGGTTAGGGATAGCAGCCGACTCTTTACCATCCCAATGCTATCATACATTCTACTCATTATTCATTAAAGTTTAGGAATTGAAGTTAAAAACCCTAGCACACCCTAAAAGAGGTTTGAATTGGAGAAATCTATGTTATCTTGTTCCCAAGTGCTTTGGGATGAAAACCCCCCAAATCTTAGGGCTTGGCTTTCTCTCAACCTCCATGGAAGTTTAAATCAAGCTCCAACTTCATCTCATCTTCTTCAATCTTCTATCCTTAGGTCTTGATGCTCCTTCTCCTCCATATTTTCCCTCTTAGTCGAGCTCTTTCTCTTCTTCTTCTTCCTCACGTTCTTTTTCTTCCTCTAGGGTTCCTCCAACTCCTCCATTAAAACTCAATCTCAATTCTCTAACTCTCACTCAAGCTAGGAATTTGAGTACTCTAGCATGAATCTCTCAAATCCCTCTTACTCTCATGAAACCCTAGCTCTCTATCTTTCCTTTCTCCCTTTTTCTTTCCCTTTTTTCCTTCATTTTGCGTTCTGCATCGTTTTTAAACATTTTGACAGGCTGTGAATCAATTCACAGCTTATGTGTGAATCGATTCACACAGGCAAAGATGTGACAGCTCGAATTTAAGTGATAAATATAAGTTTACCTATCAATTATGCCCTTTATTACATTGTTTGGTTTATAGTGCAACGAACACAACCAAACAACAACATTATCACTAGGACAAATGACAAACAACTGCCAGTGATCGCTGCAAATAATGAACAACAATAATGGTTTATCAGAAGCATAAACAAACAAAAGCAAACTAGGCCAACAATTTGACAATAGTTAGTAACATATTTACTTTCTTATGCAAATACAGTCCTAAGTAACACTTTTTTGGCTCACTATCTATCTTATTTTCTATATAAGATTGAACTGCCTCTGCAAAGAGGCTATGTTTACAGGAAACAATCTTGACTGGGTCAAATAATCCAAACAGATCATTGTTGCCCTTTGCGATATAGAAGCGATGCAGATAGCTAAGATTTTTAATCAAATGTTAATTACAATTGATACGTAGCAAATAAATTTTGAAATAGTTAATAAATTTTGCAATAGTTAATTACAATTGATACAAAGCGAATCAGATACTTACGTGCACTATAATGATAAGACGTGGCTGGAAAGCCACAGAGTACCATCAATAATCTCATCCACATCACGCTTATCAATCATGAACCATGGATGGATACTGGAATCATGCTCCAAGTCTACTTGGAAGCTGTCACCCTTGAGATTCTTTAACTTTTCAAAAGAAAATTCTCTAGGGGGCTGGTCCTTAATGTCAGGTGTATTAAATAACATCCTCAGAACATCCTCAGCTTGTCCTCCACGCATCATTGCTTCGATAATTAGAATTATAACATGTGTTTCATATGGCTGCAACAACATAATTAGCTGTCACATATTCTGCTATTTATGTGTCATTAGTGAGAGAGATTTCTCCTCCTAATGATTAGCAATTAGCATTAATTTTGTCCTCTCCTTGTATCTTTATTTATAGGGCTGAAGTTTTTTGTAAATAATACAATCGAATCATTCCTTCAGGTGCACAATTACTACCCTTAGTGCTGACATGCACGGTAGCTCTAAGAGAACAATCTAGTTGAGCGTTATAATTGCATATACCCATAGATTGCAGTATCTGCATCAAGTTAAGTAAACATAAATAACAAATTCATAAAGAGCGTATTTTTTACACATTTCATTAATTGTGTCAAGTTACACATACCTCCAGGACCCCCTTTTGGATCTCCTCCCGCATATTTACGCTTATCTCATCCCGGATCTCCTTTGAGATCTCTTCCCGGAGCTCTTTTTGCATCTTCTCCCAGAGCTCCTGTTGCATCTCTCTGCAGATCTCTTGCTGGATCTCCTACCGGATGGCCTGAAGTACCACACCAGAGATAGCTCCTGAGGTGGGGCGTGCAGGTCCTCCATAGTACTTCTTTAGACCCACACCCCAACCAGCAGTGCGGACACGACTAGGGTGCTCTTGTGTTCCAATGGCCGTAGTCTTGATATCTTGACATCCATGGGGAACAAAAGATCCCTGTGTGCTCTGTTCGACCAACTCTTACTACAACATATATATAAATTTCTCAATTAATATACAGTGTGAGAAAATGCATAAGTTGTAAAACAACTACACTGATGAATCGAAAGATTTACTTACAATCCTAGCAGCCACTGAGGCTGCGGCCTCAGATGTATAATCTCCCGATGGCTTTTGTCGGGCCATCAGGCATAGCTCATGACATGTTCGTCGGGAAGCTGATCTAAAACTGAGCCTTTAGATCTCCCAAGTATTCAGTCATTTTTTCAACCTCTCACCGATGCATAAGATAAACAGTCTTCTACAAGTCTTCAATCAAGGGACTTAGATAAATATTTATGTCATTTCCTGGTTGTTTTGGTCCAGATATCATCATAGATAGCATAATATATTTACGCTTCATGCACAACCAAGGAGATATGTTATAAATAACCAAGAGAATAGACCATGAACTATGGTTACTACTTCAACTACCATATGGAATCATTTCATCCGTAAAAAGTGCAAGCCTAAGATTTCATGGGTCATTACCGAAATCCGAAAACAAAGAATCAACTCTCTTCCATTGCGAAGAATCAGCCTGATGACGAAGCTTTCCATCACATTTCCTCTCATCTGCATGCCATCTAATATTCTTTGCGTCTTTTACATTGCCAAACAATCGTTTAAACCTTGGAATATTAGAAGATACCATAACACCTTTGCAGGAGGACCTTTTGAGGTGACATCACAACCATCATCACCATCCTTCTTTTTGTATCGTGACTTCAAACACTTAGGGCATATTTCTTTGTCTTTATTTTCTTTCCAATATAATATACAGTCATTGGGACAGACGTGTATTTTCTTATACTCCACACGCATCAGACATAATATCTTCTTCGCCCCGTAGTTATGGTTCGGCAATGTGTTGCCTTCTGGAAGCATATCCTTCAACATCTCCAACAATTCAGTGAAGCTTTTATTAATCCACCTATTTATCACCTTAAGATTAACAATCTCAAAACCGCTGGTAACCGTGTGAAATTTGTGCATCCCGGATACAATGGCTGATCCTTGTCACTACATAGAGTATCATACACATGTGCTCACTGAAAAGAATCTGGTCTAATATCATGAATCATGTCCTCTAGTCGATCGCCCATATCTACCTGAACTTCCCCTCTTTTGGACATACTTGGCGTGTCTAACACTTCACCATGCCATGTCCATGTCGTATAACTATGGCAATTCCCAAAGACACCAAGATGCTCACGTATGTCTTATTCGAACATTTAACAAGGATAATAAAATTTTTCATTACTATTAGGAAGCTTTGTTTAAGCATATTTTATAAACTCTGACACTCCATTCTTATACTCATTGGTTAATCGATTTTTTTGCCTCCAACTACGATTTATAACAACGTTCTAAAAAAGTAAACGCACTTATTTAATGAACACAATCACCACTTAGGACCCTTTAACCACAAGTATCCAACAGATCTCTGTATATTTGGTATGAACCTATCCCATTCAGAAAATTTCTCTTTATTTGGTTAATAGTTAGTCGTTAAATCCTTATATCTTATACCTGACGAAATTTTGACAGCATTTCCCATTGGTCTCCAAGTACACAACCCAAACGTAGTGAAATCCACCGCGATCAAGCATGCATCCAGAGACAATAGGAAATGTAACAATCTAAAATTTCATCAAGTATTAGATAAAAGCTTTAAAGACTAACTATTAACCAAATAAAAGAAAAAATTTCTTCCTAAATTGTCCTACTTGGACAATTCAATATTCAATAACATGAGCGGTACCTTCCCTGGTACACACGCAAACATTTTATTGAATCTCAAACGAGAAACTAAGGCTTAACACAAATTAAACAGGGAAGCTCAAATATAAAAACATACTTCATATATCATAATTATCCAAATAATTAGTATTTCAATAAATCTAATGGTATTTTTTAAAACAATATCATTAAATATAATAAAAGTAGTTAACATTTCCAAGACCCCAAAAAAAAAAAAAGACATACATAATTCACCAATAAGAGGAACAAAACCCAGTTCCAACCAACACCAAGGAAAGAACATACAGATATATACTATCCACTATTGGCACATTGGAATCCTTAATTTGCATATTAAAAAAGACAATTTATTTACCAAAAAAATTAGTAAACAATTGTACGCCTACCTAAGAATTGTTTGTCATCAACCACCTCCTCCTCCACCACCACACCCACCACCACCACCACCACACCCAGCTCCTCCTCCACCATCACCACCTCCTCCGCCATCACCACCTCCTCCATCATCACCTCCTCCACCAGCATCACCGCAAAGTGAGAAACAGTCCAGGCAACCTGACGGATCAGCACTGTTCCTTTTCTTCTTCTGCTTAGGTTTGTAACGTCCCTGAGGTCTTCCATAGCCGTATGGGACAGTACCAGCTTTCCCATATTTCTGTTTGTTCTTCTTTCTTCCAAAGCAAAGACACCCCATCTTGACGTTTTCTAACTTCTGCAGCCTGTTTCTGAATTTTTGTTTTATTTTAATTTTGTATCTTTTTCTGAAATCAAAGGTATGGCCATTCCGTAATTATATATATAGATGACAAAATGGAGTTCTTTAGAACAATTCTTTGTTTGTGTAAGGTTCCATGAAACTACGTACAGTTCTAATACGAACAGGTCAAAGTATTCGAAGATTGAAGTCAATTATTCAGACTATTCTACATTAAAAGCTTTCTTCTGACTTTACGAGAGATACCCTGACGAATAAAATCTGAGCAGAACCGGTCTTTGACTTTTTTTTTTTTTTCCTTTTCCCTTTCATTTTTCTGATTCTTCGGTTCTTCCAAGTGTACAAGTACAACTTTGTACGGTACGTGTTGAATGTTAAGACTAAGAAAAACGCACCACATAAACATGATCAGATTACGTGTAAAATTCTATGACATCGATATATACACATAAGAATTGACTTTTCCCTATTTTCTTTTGTTTGATGTTTGAGTTTTGTCGACTAGCAAAACATTTTCTTTTCAAAGAGGAAACTTATTGCATTTCATTAATTAACAATCAAAGTGGCAATTTATCACACTACCAAACTCTCAAATGTCTTCATGTATGTTTTTTTTTTTTTTTGAGAAAAATGTCTTCATGTATTTGAGTGACAGAATCTCGGTGGATAAAACTGATTCTAGGGTGGGTAGAATTAATTTTGATGGAAAAGAAGTTTTTAACTTTTGGGTTGAATAAAATCAATTCTGGGTGTGGGCCTCACAAAATTCTTCATATTTGAAACAACCCCAGTCCCAATTTCCCTGGCGGTCTCCCTCCATCTCCTTCCTTCGAGCTTCTTTTCTTGGCCATGTACCGCCTCCGCCAGGCCACCTCAGGCCAAATAAATTATAGATCCTTCATCCTCTCACTTTCCTCTTTCTATGCATTTGAATAGATTTTCAAAAAGAGCAACTTCAAAAATGGGTCGAATTTGCATACACGTTTTTCGGTCACCGTGAGTCACCATTGCAGAAACAAATCCGTTTAATGGAGTCTTTTAAGGGTCTGCAACAAAACCCAGTACTCAGAACCATAATAGGAGACCTCGCCAGAGTCTCACCGCGTCGGAGGCCATCATCACCGCGCCGGAATGCTCACCCGCGGCTAGTCCTTCTTCTTCCTTTAATAGTGAGTTGGTTTATCTTTTCTTTTCCCGTTTTCCCCAATATCTTTGAAAACCCTAACCCCAAGTCTCACCTTAATCCATGTTTTTACCCCTGTTTAGCAACAGAAACTGGACATGGCTCTAAACAAAGAATATCAGTCAATCTTTAGTGTTTTTGTTTTAACCATTTTTTGTTTTTAATCTTTTTTAGGTATTATGCCTCTGTTTAGCAACAGAAACTGGACATGGGTCTAAACAAAGAAATATCAATCAATCTTTAGTGTTTTTGTTTTAACCATTTTTTATTTTCAATCTTTTTCAGGTATTATGGTTTGGGCAGATGATTGGTCTTTTTTCTTTCATTGCAGTGTTTCCTGAGGTGAGTGTTTAAATTTTTCTGGACATGAACTATGGTTTTTATTAGCTTTGTAAGACTCTGAATGTGTGCATGTTTATATGTATTTCAGGATGTTTCATATTAAATTAAATTTGGTAGCATTTAGATCATATTTGATGGGTCAAATAAATTTGAGAATACTTACTGCTCATTTTTTGTTTTAAATTTTTGATTCATCATTTCGTTGTTACCAATATTCTGACTTTTACAATCCACTTTCCTTCATAAAGCTTAAATTTTAATTGCATGGTTTGAAATTTTGCTGGTTCTCTTTGAGGTGCATATTTTTTCTTCGTTTTTATCTATTCTTTATGCACCGCACCATCTGCTACACAGTGAAAAGAAGGTGGTGGCTGAAGGGTTACTTTCTCCAAGAAGTGGTTATTCCAGGGCTTCAAATGAAAAGATCTCACGATAACATGACCACGAGGAAAGCTGGTGAAGCTTATCAGATAAGCATGTTGTATATTTAGAATAGTCATGTTTAATGTATTTATTGTTTTTCTCTTTTTTTGTTGTAGTGATTTCTACTTGAAGCTACAAAGTCAGAACACAAATAAATTAATTCCTTGGTTCCTTTCTTCATCAGAACACAAAGCATTGACATGAAATTTACAAGGTGAAACCTATGGATGTGTTTGAAAACTCACAAGCTTCTTCCATTTCTACTGTTTTGCTCCAGCGAAGATGGTCAACTAGGAATCGGCACCAACACAGACAAGGAATGGGCTGCGTCGTCAAAGCTCTCCCTTCCCAACGAGTCCGTCAGTCGTCGCTAGTAGCAGAAACTCCCTCGCCATTTGCAATGATGGCAAGGTTCACTCAATCATATAAATTTATCTTTTTCCTCATTTTTTTAAACTTTTTTTCTTTTTTTTGTTTATATTTTTTTGTTTATTTTTTTGGTGTAGTTGTTTACATGGGGTTGGAACCAAAGGGGAACACTTGGACACGCACCTGAGACCAAGACTGAAACCATTCCTAGCAAAGTCAAGGCACTTTCTCATGTTAAAATTGTTCAGGTATTTTTATTTTTATTTTTAGTATCTTTATTATGTTGGTACTGTTTTGTTTGCTTTTATTTTAATTTGATGATTGATTTGTGGTTTTGTGGTTGTATTTTTTATTTTTGAAAATATGATGTTAGGCAGCTATTGGTGGGTGGCATTGTTTGGCTGTCGATGATGACGGAAGAGCTTATGCTTGAGGTATTCATTTCACACCACACCATCATCTGTTTATTAAGTCTTTTATTTCTGCCATTCTCCTTGACAATAAAATTGATATCCAGTTTGTTTAAGATTAAAAAGTGGTTTTACATGAAGTGATTATTTTGAGAAATTTTTATGTGAAGCAAAACCTAATCTGTGTTTGTTTATCATCATAAAAATGATTTTTTTTAACATTCTTTCTCATTTACTACACTAAAATTATATTATTTCTCATAGTAATAGCTTATCGTTGTAATCAGATTTCAATGTTTTTGAATTCTGATTATTTTCAAAAGCTAAAACAAATTAAAAAGTGATTTTTTATTTTTAAAATAAGTGGGTTTTTTTTCATAAAATAATTGGAAACAAACAGGCGCATGATCCAAAGTTGCAATTTGTTTAAACTAGGTATGGAGTGTCTTCTCATTTTCTGCTTTAATGATGGCAATGGCATACCCTCTTTTCCGTTATTTTGTCTTCTTATCAGTTGAATGACCTTTTAAAGAAAATTGATTGCATTGCACATTTTGAAGGGCCTTAATCATTATTTCATCCTTTGATTCATGTTTTACAGGTTAGCCACATGACCACACTGCAGTACACACACATCCTTTGAGTCATTGCTGTCACCAATGGAATGTGCAGTACACACTTATGATACCACAATTGTCTTTTGATGCTTTTAGGTTCTAATCGTTCTTGCTTTGATTGGAACCTGCATGAGAGCTTTGTTGAACAATTTGCAATTTTAGAATGCAAAAGATTGGAATTGAGAAAGAGGGACAGGATAGAGAAAGAATCCATGATATCAAGCACACTCATCTGAGCTATAATGCTTGCTTTTATGATCTTGCACTGTGATTTGAGAAAGAAGCATATTATGTTAACATATTTGAGAATGAACCATATATTATTGATTGGTCGTCTTGGTTTAGTTCAAGGTGATATGATCATAATAGTTTTACAATAGGCCACTTATTAGTTTTTGTTATTTTCTTCTAGGCATGCATGGAGTGTGCCAGAACAACTGCAAACCACAGCTCAGAAAATGACAATTGCACTAAGTTTGCTATTGTTAATTCATAAAGTAGAGAGATTGTAAATCTGGTATTATATCATACTATTTGAGTGATTAGTCTTAGGCAGACTGTGCAACTGATGTTTTCTTGATTTCATTCTTCAATGAAAACTTGAATTACTGATTTTATGTGAAAGTGAATCTTCAAATTACTAAATCGTGCATTTCATTTTTACTTGCAAGAGTATTAACCATTTTGGAGATATTTTTTAAACTTTTGTTCCTTTAAGTATATGAATAATGCTGCTGAATTTTTAAAGGATGGAACTTCTCATGCAGTTGGTTGTGCTTTAGAACTACTTGCAAGAAGTTTCTACTGTAACTGGCACTTTCTAATGATATTGCACCTCCATTATGCTTTGCATGCAAGTGTGTTAGTTAGGTATTTCTGCAATTGCCGTGAAACATGAATACTGTTTTTCAAATTCAATGACAACATCTAAAGAAAGGATTCTTTGTTGAACAAACTGTCATAACCAATGTTACTACTTCCTTGCAAATTTGCATAGTGTTGGGACTTGATTAGTGTGTAAAAACATTTAACAATTAGGAAGAAGCCATTGATCTAGAAAATGACACCATGTGAGTTGATTATTTACCACGAAATGATACCTGGATGTAACTATGCAATTTGGTTCTTCCTATTAGTGCTTGGATATTTGTCGTGTGTATGAAACCCAAAAATTTACGTGTTCGGTTAGAAAACGGACAGGAAAATTTCTTGGTTCCCATATGTAAAGTTTCAAATTCAGTACTAGAAATATCCAGGCTTTGAAATAATTTTTTAAGATGTTCTGTGCAAATTTACAATACTAATTTTACGTTCCTATACTTTAGGATATATAACTTTTAAAACTCTACAATCTTTTATGTTGAACAATTAAAGTAAATCCCCATGCACATCATACCTATAGCTGGAGAATCATTGGTTTCTATAGGAAGTTTCTTATTAAGTTAGTATTAAAAGTTCACTATGCAGCTATCCATGTAGCTTTTAGGTGTTAGTACATATGTTCAGGTATCTCTAAACACAGAAAAAAGTTGGAGAATAGAGAAGGGGTGTTCACTTTCTGATATCTTCCATAATAATAAACTACTTTCAATTTCATTTTTTTTTTGGATAAAAAAACTACTTCCTATTTCTAATTTCAATTTAAGTAGATTTAAGCAACTTTTGAAAACATTAAATATTAAATTAATAAATATTTTAAAATATGGGGAACTTTTCCAAAAACTCAAGGGGAAATGGAAGAGAATTGCAGTATTTTTTTGATAATGGAATAGAATCAGCTGACACTTTAATAGTTGCATATAGTTGTATAGATTGTTAGAAACTTTGAATTGAAAAGTTTATTCATGCAGTAAATAAATAGTTGAATGAGTTATCATATGATCTCAGGTCAAACAATGTGGCTCTTTAGCTTGAACTTTTCAATGAATGAGATATCATAAGACGTTAAGTTCAACACATAAAATATAACTTAAGACCTTAAGTCGTGACACGATTGATTTGATTAGCTTAATTTTTATTGTTAAATTGGTGAAAAACCACAATTAGTTAATTAAAATTTTTAAAACCTCCCACAATCGTACATATAATAGAAACAATAATGAATAATTAGTCTCAAATTCTTTTAAAAATAGTTAAGACTCAATTCTTCACCCACTCAATTTCAAGATGAACTTCATTTAGTTACACGATTTTAATCAATGTCAAATCTGATCAAATTTTGATTAACTGTTAAATGATGTTACTGTTCAGAAACTATAGCGAAAAATAAGTAGTTCGCCCATGAAATGGATTTGGTGGTGTTTTTAACAGAGACTAATGAGAAATGGAGGTCCTGTTGTTGTTTCCAAAGAGTATTGATTTAAATTCTATACAGGTTTTTGCTTAATGTGAGAAATGTGTTATATGATGTGACTTTTTATTCCATAGAGAAATGCCCTATTATTTTATTAACTCTCACCTCTGCTATAGAGAATTACTTGATCACACTTTGCAGAACATTTGCAATTCAAAGGATGATATGGAAAAAAGAGAAATTTCAATCAAATATCAAACAAAATGATATTTGCATCTTTAAGGATAAAAAGATTAAAGTTTGAATTTCATATTTCTTTGTACTATTACTATTTAGTTTAAGCCCTTCTATGATATTTGCATTCTTAAGTAAAAAGATTTTGAAGTTTGAATTTCGTATTTCTTCATACAATTACTATTTAGTTTAAGCCTCTCTCATTTAAAATATCAGATATTTATTATGATATTCTATTTCTATCACATGAAATGTGAAATGACAATCGGTAAGCAAAGCAATTGATTGATGGTTATGTTCTTTTGACTGAATAGCTACTGTTATAATGCCATATATAGTTTAGAGAAAAGTTATTGCCTTAATATTGTTGACAGCTGATTATTATATTTTAAGGATTTACGTTGGTTAAACATTTTTAGTACCTATTTAATGAATTTTTCCACGACATTAATGTCATACTGTGATGTATTATACGATATCGTTACATCCCAAACGAAACAATTCTTCAACGAATTTCTTCCCGTACGTTGCACGGGTCCTCAATACTAGTAGGGTCCTCAATACTAGTAAAGGTATAAAGGAAACCCCAACCAAAAATAGATAACTCACCAATAAGAGGAACAAAACCCAGTTTCAGCCTACACCAAGTAAAGAACATACAGATATATACTATCCACTATTGGCACATTGGAATCCTTATTTTACATATTAAAAAAAACAATTTATTTCTCCAAAAAAAAAAAAGTAAACAGTTGTACGCCTGCCTGAGAATTGTTTGTCATCAACTACCTCCTCCTCCACCTCCACACCCTCCACCACCTCCTCCACCTCCACACCCTCCACCACCACCACAGCCAGCTCCTCCTCCACCATCACCTCCTCCTCCACCACCATCTCCTCCACAGCCAGCTCCTCCTCCACCACCATAACTGTTCCTTTTCTTCTTCTGCTTAGGTTTGTAACGTCCCTGAGGTCCTCCATTGCCGTATGGGACAGTACCAGCTTTCCCATATTTCTGTTTGTTCTTCTTTCTTCCAAAGCAAAGACAACCCATCTTGACGCTTTCTAACTTCTGCAGCCTGTTTCTGAATTTTTGTTTATATTTTAATTTTGTATCTTTTTCTGAAATCAAAGGTATGGCCATTCCGTAATTATATATAGATGACAAAATGGAGTTCTTTAGAACAATTCTTTGTTTGTGTAAGGTTCCATGAAACTACGTACAGTTCTAATACGAACAGTTCAAAGTATTCGAAGATTGAAGTCAATTATTCAAAGACTATTCTACATTAAAAGCTTTCTTCTGACTTTACGAGAGATACCCTGACGAATGAAATCCGAGCAGAACCGGTCTTTGATGGTTTTTTTGCCCTTTTCCCTTTCATTTTTCTGATTCGTCCAAGTGTACAAGTATAACTTTGTACGGTACGTGTTGAATGTTAAGACTAAGAAAAACGCACCACATAAACATGATCAGATTACGTGTAAAATTCTTATGACATCGATATATAAACATAAGAATTGACTTTTCCCTCTTTTCTTTGGTTTGATGTTTGCGTTTTGTCGACTATCAAAACATTTTCTTTTCAAAGAGGAAACTTATTGCATTTCATTAATCGTTAATTAATAATCAAAGTGGCAATTTATCACACTACTAAACTCTCAAATGTCTTCATGTATTTTATTTTATTTTTTGAGAAAAATGTCTTCATGTATTTGAGTGATAGAATCTTGGTAGATAAAATTGATTCTAGGATGGGTAGAATTGATTTTGATAGAAGCAATAAGTTCTTAGCTTTTGCATTGAATAAAATTAATTCTGGATGCGTGACTCACAAATTTTTTTATATCTACATCTATTTTTATCATTCAAACGAAATCAATTCTTTTGAACTCACTTTTAGATTATTATTACCAAACACAAATCAAATTTTTTATGCTCAATTTTTTTAAAATCAATTCTTTTGAAATTAATTTTTAAGAATAAATTCCCTCACAATCTAAAACAAACGGACCCTTAGTTGATTATTTGACCGTCTTTATGTGTACTCTCGACATGCTAAAAGCTTTCTAACTTTGTTGTAGCATCGTCTAAATCCTGATTTGTGACTTTGTTGTATTAGGATTTAAGTATAATTCTTTTATATTTGATGTTAACTGTACTGGCATGTTGTACAGCTTATTACTCTTTGTAATCTCTTTGTATTTTAGTTTGTTAGTTTGTTAGGATCGTTAGTTAAGTTACTTAGTAACTATTTCTGTTAGGTAGTATACATGTTGTTAGTTTGTTTTCTCTTGGTTAGCTTATCTATATAAGCTCCTCATTATGTAAACTTTTCAATTAATGCAATTCATTCTCATTCAAAGCAATTCCTCTTTTCTTTTCTCTTCTCTGGTGTTCATCATTCAATATGGTATCAGTTGAAATTTCTCTCTGCGATCTCTGATTCACCATTCCTGCATTCTTTGTTCTGCATTTCTGCTGTTTGATCACGATTCCCTCGTGATCCTCCTTCTTCCTGCTTCTATTCTTTCTTCAACACAGTCTTTTTTTTTTCTGCGACTTTCCCCTTCATCATGGCTGCAATTGATGCCTATGCTAATCATTTTTTCCTTCTTCCGTCGGATAATCCGGGAATTCTTCTTGTTTCTCAACCTTTAACCGGCGGTGAGAACTATAGTCCTTGGTGCAAGGCCATCAGGATGGCTCTTCTTGGCAAGACAAGTTTGTCTATGTTGATGGTTCCATTCTTGAGCCAGCTCCTGATGATGTAAACTTTCATGCTTTTCAACGCAACAACAACATTGTTGCTTCTTGGTTATTGAATTCCATCTCTAAGGAAATGCAATCTAGTGTCTTAGATTGCACTACTGCGGCTGCCATATGGAATGACCTCAAGGAAAGATTCGATCAACAAAATGGCCCTCTCATTTTCCAACTCAAGTGTGAATTAACCACCTTGCAGCAAGGCTCTTTATCGGTAAGTGCCTATTACACCAAGGTTAAAACTCAATGGGAAGCCTTATTAGATTTAAAACCTGCACATTCTTGCAATTGTAATGGCATTGAACCTTGGGTCCAACATGCTCAAACTGAATATGTGATGCATTTTCTTATGGGATTGAATGATTCTTTTTCACATATTCATGGCCAAATATTATCCATGGACCCGATTCCTCCAATCACAAGAGTATTTTCTCTCATCATTCAAGATGATAAACAAAGGGAAGTTGGTACTAATTCTGTCCCTACTCAAGAACCTGCTCATGCTTTTGCTATTAAAAATGTTGTTGATTCTGCTTTTCAAAGGCAGGAAAGATAGACCTGTTTGTGGTCATTATGGTCTCCTCGACCACACTAAAGACTGGAAACTTCATGGCTATCCTCCCAACTACATGAAACCCAAGCCAAATTCTTCACCAGCCATCAATCTGAACGTGGCAAAAACACAAGAAAGAGCGGTTTGAATTGGGTTTTAAAAACTTTTCTTTGAATATAAGTGTTTATGAAAAACCTTTTCAAAACAGCTTTGGAATAAAACAATGCAGTAAGTAAAGAGAAGAGAGAAAAGAGTGACACAGTGATTCATATTGGTTCACTATCACCTGATAGCTATGTCTAGTCCCTTCACACACTTGAAGGATTTCTCCACTATAATCAACCTGATTATACTTGAGAGTATAATACTGCCAACCTGACTATACTCACAACTTCTTAGAACAACTTAGTACAGTCAAGCCTCTAAGGAATACAGCCACTATTGGGCTAAATACAAAGTTAAAAAATGATTTGAAACAATACCAAAATAACTCTCACATAGATGATGTACAATGAAAGACTTAAGCACAATGAATAACTTTCAAACAAAAAGTGTAAAAACAATTAAGTGCTTTGTTCAATGTGATTTCAGATACTTGGAATGATTCTTGGTTGATCACTTGTATCACCGCATTTTTTCACTTCAGTGGATGAAGTAAGGTATATATAGCTAGGGTTGTGAATAGTGCCATTAAGACCTAACAGCTCTTTTCACCATAGGTCAAAACTTCATATCCCATTTTTGTGGCTTTAGCAGGTCACGTCGCTTTTCAGACTGTATAAATCATACTGGGCACTGCACACAAAATCATAATCTTTGTCTCTTGTGAGCTTTTTGAAAATGGGACCCTTCGATATCATGTTTCCTTGACGAATATATTCGTTGACATTCCCTTTGGCTATTGATACCTGGTACATTAAAATACTTCATAAAAGAGGTCTCTTAAATACTTGAGGTGACCTTAAATACTCTTCAGTCTGTTTCGTAACAGAGCTACACTGTTCACCAGAGTTAAGTACTGTTCATCAGAGTGAGCTTGAAACAGAGTTGAATTCTTCAGCGTAGAAATCATTGGGCTTTCACATAACAGAGAGTCTTGATGTATTGCATGAAGGCTTCCATAGAGCAGATTAACCAAAGTCTGTTTTATGTTGACTGAAGACCAGAGCGTTGACTAAACAGAATGTGGTCACAACAGAATGTGGTCTACCAGAGCGTTGACCGCTAACAGAGCGTTGACCAAGATCAGGGCTAGTCTTCATAGAGCTTGGTACACCAGAACGTTGACTGACTAAACAGAGTTGACCAAGTCAAGTATGGTCTTACCAGAACGTTGACTACTCACAGAGTTGACCAACTTCAGAGCAGAGCTTGCAAACAGAGACTCAATGCTAGACTTAGATGAGTGAAATTTAAGATTTCATTGAGTCTTTTGAGATATCTTTCTCTGAGTAAAAATAACTTCTGCACACTTACAAAACACATTAGAGAATAAATTATTCTCTTAATCATTTGTTATCATCAAAACAATTAAGGGTCACTGTTTCTGAATCCACTTGATTCCAACAATCTCCCCCTTTTTGATGATGACAAATACATATATTGATGAACAATTTTTCTTTTAGAAAAATATATATTTCATATAATTTCAGAGGCTCTCCCTGAATTAAGCAAATATAAATATTTTCTAAGTGTAAATATGCATCAAAAGGATGTATTATATCAGAGCATATTCAACATAGTATCAGAGCAGTTAATATAGTATCTGATCTTGCAAAAATTAATACAACTTTCAGAGCAAGTAATTTACTAAATGCAATGCATGATGACATTTGGTTGATACATTAGGTTCATCAATTACTCTATACTCTCTATATTCTTCTCCCCTTTTTGCAATAAGACAAAAAGGTTAAGACAAAAATAAAGAACATTACAATCAAGACAGTGTAAAAAAGATAAAGTCAAAATGTAAATGCCAAAAAAAATATTGAATGCATTAATAAAAAAAAATGCCAAAGGACAAAAAAAATTGTAACTAGAAAGAAAAGAAAGAAAAGGGCTAAAAAGCAAAAGGTAAAAGCCTAAGGTTTTCTATGGCTTATCCAATTTGGCCAGAATCTCTTGCAGCAGATCAGCCAGCATATCATGCCTTTTGTCAGATTCTTCAAAATGCCTTTCAGTGGCTTCCATGAACCTTGAAAATTTCTTGCTGTCATCAACAAGCCTATCATAGAATTCCTGAGGAATCACAACTGAATGGCTTGCAGAGGCAGAAGCAGATCCAGACCCTGATGAAGATGGTTGAGAAACCATTACAGTAGCAGTAGGAGAAGGTGTGACCGGTTCTCGTGGAGGTGTAGGTTCACGACGAGGAGGAGGAGGTAGTAGAAGTATGGGGACAGGCTCTGGTTCCCAAACAACAGTGACTGTTTTCTTTGGAGGAACTTTCCATATAGAAGCAGCATGCCATCTCCTATTCCTTTCAAGCTATTCCAGTTTGTGCCTTTCAAACCAGTTACGCATAATTATCCAATTCTCATACCTATCCTCTCGAGCTAGATCAGAAAAAACGTCATCAATTCTTTCTTCTCCATAGAAACTCCATAACCGATGCTCACAGTATCTCTCAGCTTTGAGAACCTCAAAACTGGCAACCAAATGTGAAAAGCATGCAGGTACAGTTCTTGATTCCTGTGGTTCAGACCCAAATGGAACAAGGGGACCAGTTGGAGGATCAATGATGGTTACATCATCATCATCAAATTCCGAGGGAAGATCCTAAATTACCTCAGAGGCAATTGCTACAGTAAGATCTATTTCATCTTCCTCAATGGGTTCTGCAACAGACTCAGGTTCTGTCAAGAGTGGTGAGTGAGATGGAGAAATGAAATGAGGCAGGAAAGGTACCAAAATTGGGAGTCTAAAGGTGAAATCAGGTACGGGTTTCAACATTTTGAGGGGTTGGGCCTCCATGGTCAAAACAGAGTCAGGTTCAGGAAAGAAAGTGTAACACCTCGTTTCCGGAGTGCTACGAAGCCAGTATCTTGACAACAGTAAACATATTTCTGAAAGGTGGAATACTCTGCTCGTAGGGTTTTCGAGAAATGTGGTCCTATATTTTTTTTTAAAAGGTTCTTTAAAGAAGCAGTCAGAGCATCACAGCGACTTTTAGAAACATGGCGGAAAGTAATTCAAAACATCACAAAACCACATTCAATTATTCCATCAATTCACGTTTAACAATACATGTCTTGAAACATAACAAATATTTATTACAATACTAACAACGATTTATTATTCTATAGCCGGCAAGACAATACGTTCCTCACTAGACTACCAGTAGACTCTACATACAGCCAAGCTAGTTAACCATCTACAGCTGCTCCTCCTTGCAGTCCCAATCCTCTGCTTGTCCCGCCATCTGGGTTACAATCATTAATTGACAGAACCACTGGCAAGGGTCAACTTCTCAACAGATCATGATAACCAAAGCATAAAGCAATAAGCAACCACAATTTATACAATTCACCAGCAACACGCAATTCGTGGCATATATTCAATCTCATATCAAATAATGCATAACTCAATCATATCACAACATTACATGCTTGACACGCAAATAAAGGAATCCATCCCTCTGCAACTCGATGGAGTTAACAGAGAGGTACACAAATGTGGGGGGTTGGGTTCAGGAGACCAACCACAAAGTTTTTACCCACGAATGACTCGGAATATGTTTGACCGCACGACAACAATAAACGAAGGGGTTCAAAACCCTAACTTCGAACTCGTAGAGTTCTCAGACTTCTTCGTATTTAAATAAAGCAATTTAATTAACAAAACAATAGCTTAAGCATATCCAAAGTTGTCCTTACACAGGGACATAAAATGAATCCTAAATGTCTAGAAGTGCCCTTACCGAACTCCAAGATGCGCCAGATTCACGTATTCCACGATTTCCAGACCGCACGATCCCAGATTTACTCAAAGCCTAACAAAATAAATAACTTAGCACAATTCTTAGCTAACTTAAGCTCTCAAGCCTAACCCTTTTTCTAACCAAAAGCAAGCATTTAAACTACTAGCTAATTGAAAAGAATAAGACCTTTGAAAATAAAAAGCTTCTTTGCATTTTAAGTAACACCAAACCATTTCCATAAGTTTTCAAAACCTTAACACATATTCATTTAGAGCACTATCTTACTTCTTGAAACTTTAAGCATAAGCATAGAAATTAATCATTTTTCATAAAATTTCGAAGGCATAAAACCTATCACATACAAGTATTAAATCTAAGTCCACAAAATAGTTTTTCCTTCCAAAACCTCCTCTTAGGCTCTCGGCCATCTCCCTTTTCCTTAAAAAATTTGCAAAACCTTTCCTTTTAAATGTGACAAACCATTTCCAAATCATTTTCAAGTCCCATTTTCATACTTCAAGCATTAAAACAACAACCATAACTAAGACATACTCAAACACATTCAAAGTTATGTTTCTAAAATAATTGCCAAAACACTGTAGCGCCATTTTCATAGCCTTCTCTTTCAAAAACAAATCATTTTCAAAACTAGTTCACAAGTCAACTAACTCAACTAAATTTTCACAACTTGTTTTCAAAACATTTCAAGACAACAAAGCAAAACACCATAACCAACACATAGTCCAACATAGATCTAATGGTTTCCAAAAACAACGGTTATGAGAATTCTTTTCAAAGAAATCATTTCGAACACTAGAATTATAACCATAATCATTGCCAAAAATTAAAGAATCATCCCACCAATTTTTATATAACATTCTAGTCCTCCAAAAACTACATTTGCATAAAACATAACCCACAATCATACTAACTCATGCATATCTATCTTACTAGCCTTAATATTATTCTAAGCATATTATCTAATATCTAAGCATATAATTTAACATCAAGACCTCATGCTTCTCATGTTTCAAGAATAGGAAAAATTCCAAAACAACATGTTACACATACTTACACAAAACTATAACCTAAATCATGTCATAATCATGTTAGAAATTTAAAGAACCTCTTGATCAACTCCTACATGTCATTCTAGTCCCTCAAGAATCAAATTTTGCATAAACATCAACTAACACCTATGCTACTTCATGCATATTCATTCCAACAACCTTAAAATTAACCAAGACATATAACTTAACACCTAGATACATGCTTCAACATCATTTAATCAATTCCTTTCCTTCATTAACCAACAATTTAAAACATAATTCATGGCTAATCCTAAATTCAAGAATCAATGGTTTCAATAAAATTACTCAACCCAAGTCCTAATTCAAAACTAACAATTAAACTAGCAACAAAAGCACCTCATAAGCATGAAACAACAACTAATTTAATTGATTCACACAAGGATCACACAACCCCTCTTTTTCCTTAGGATTAGCGCCTAGGGTTCCAAGATTTTGGGGATGGAGTGTTCATTTCCTCTATTGATCAAAATCAAGCATTAATCAAGTCATAAAAACAAGAACCAAAACAAGAAATATGCAGACAAAGCAATAAATAGAACCAAAAATTAAAAGGAACCCTTACCCAACTCATGAGGAGGTCACGGTTTTGAGGCTTGAAAGAGAAGGAGAATGTTGGCTCAAGTTCCTACTTACCACCTCATGGAAATAATACTAAAATGGAAGAAGAAATTGAAGGGAATGGTGGTGTTCATGGAGGAAAATCACGTCCAGCAGGAGAAAAAGAAAAAGATGGATCTTGATCTTCCCTTGCTTACCAACACTTGTACACTTAAGGAAGAAGAATAAAACAAGTGTGGATGGAGGTGGGGTGCTTCGGCTGCATCAAGGGGTAGAAGAAAAATGGAGAAAACAAAATATATGGAGGTGGGAGGAAGTTACGATGCTGTACAAGAAGGAGAAGGAAAGGAGGAAGCAAAAACAAATGGGGTTAGGTGGAGGGGAGGTCACGCTAGTTGTTAGAAGTAGAAAGAAGAGAAAAAATGAAATGGGATTTGGGGGAAGAAGGGGAAATCACGCCGCAGGAGAAGAGAAAAAAGGGGAATGGATTTTGGTTCCCTTGGCTGATTCCCTCCCTTGTAAATGAATAAAGAAGAAAATGAAATAAGATAGAAATTGTGAGTGAAAAAGAAGGGAATTCACGCTGGACAAAAGGGGAAGGGGAAGAAGAAGAAAAAATGAAATTTAGTAAAATGAAGGTGGGCGTGGTGTGGCCAGCTGGGAAGCAAAAAGAAAAGGGATTAATTTCCTTTCTCTTAAAAAAAAATAATACTAGGCTAATAATGGTTTAAGTAAAGTGATAAAATTTTAATCACACAAAAAGTGACACCTATCATAAAAGTAAGATACAAAACACATCAATTAGTCTAACCTATCTAATCTTTCACCTCTCATAATTACCCACTAATTCTAGAGTCTTAGGGTACTAAAACACGGCGTCGAATAGTCGCGTTACCGATAAACTCGCGAAAATTAATTTAGCGAGAAATTAATTCGTCGCGTGATAATATTTAATTATATATAGTAAAAACAATATCAAACACTCAAAAATGATCACAAGAAGTTACGTTTCGATTTTCATCGAAATCGGAGTTCGTTTTACATTTTAATGCGGATAAAAATTACCCGGTGATTCGAAACGCGACGAAACTTTGTCAGAGTTTTTTCGACGATTTTCGAACCATGAATTAATATAAAATATTAATTCTTAAATTTAATTTCATCTTGATTTAATTCAATCATTTTCTCAGTCAACAAAAATACGTGTTACCGCGTCACACCGAAAACTTACATAAAGTTTAAATTGACGAATTCGCATTAACGCAGCATACGTCTACGCTGTCTATTAATTTGAATTAACATCACGAATAATAATTATTTATAATAAATAAATTATTCAAAATAACTCAAAATAATTTCCCGTACTCTCAGTAAACCATTGAGGTGATCAATCTCCATGACTTATCTTCAAGTATTCAGGATTTTACCGTTAAAATTAATGTTCTTAAAAATTGGGATGTTACAGAAAGGTTCCTGGATAGAGGGTTCAGGTTCAGTTTCTGGTTCAAGTGTGGGTTCGGGTTGAAGGGGTAAGTTGAGGTCAGGTTGAACTGAGGGAGGTGATTGTGGTCTAGGTGGTGATACGGGTTTAGGTGGTGATATTTTGGTGGATTGTGGTTGGGGTTGAGGTACAGAAGTAGGGGTATTAGGAAGCTTAATCGCAAGTGGTTCAATGTAAGGAAATTGAACTTGGGGTTGTGGTCGTTGTCTAGATCTCAAAGGTACATCATCATCTTCATCAGATGAAAAAGAATCAGATGGCAAAGGCTTGTTAGTAGGTGAAGGTTTCTTCAGGAGTTTTAGGGTAGGTTTTGGTTGTGGAGGTTTTGGTGAAGGAATCGGTATGGATGATTGGGGAAACAGTTTAGACAACTGTGGTGTGAGTGGAGGTATCTGGTTAGGAGGGTTAGGGTTTGATGAAATAGGTTCTAAAGCAGTAGAACCAGTGGCAGTAGAACCAGTTTGATACACAACATCATATAATTCACAGACTTTATCTAGTACCTTGGTTCTCTTTGCTGCAGGGAGGTCACCAACCTTGGTGATTCTTTTCAGTTTCTGTTTCTCAACAGGTGCAACAGATGGAGTTTTTAATGCAGAAGTGGTTGTTGCAGCAGCAGAAGAGGCGTTACCCTTAAGTCTATCTTCTTTGAGTTTTAGATGATATTGGTAGCAATCCTCCATGCACTTGGCAATCATTTCAGCAACCTCAACTTTCTTCTCCTCTATTTCTTCTGGAGTATCGGAGTCCATGAAGGCAGGTCTCACTGGATGCACAAACTGAGAGGGTTCAGAAGCTATGTGAATCCCAGTGCTTCTAGTGACCCTTCTGGTAGGCACTGTAGTTCCAGAGTCAATCACTATCTACTTTCCTTTCCTCATTGCTTTCCTTCCACCTTCTTCTTCACGTTGTATCTCAGCAACTACTTTTTTTGAAAGAAGTTTCATTCTTTTCAGATTGTCACTAGAAAAAGTGCGTACCACCATTGTTTTCAAGGCAAGTCCATCTTCCTCAGTATTAAGCCCTTGAAGATGCTTAATCAAACCCTGATTATGCATAATGGCAGAGAGCAGTCTTCCATAGGGAATGTTCGCATTCTTCCTTTTTCTGGAATACATAACATCCCTACGCAAGTGATCAAAGACAAGGCTCGGGAGGTTGATCCTTGACTTGAGCTCATAATGCCACATTATGAACTTATGGTTGCTGCTTATAGTGTCCACAGATCCAGACTTGGGCACCAAACAATTCATGATAATTTTGAACAGCACCGTAAATCTGTTCTTCATATCCACTGCATTGGTTCCACCAGGCTTCTTATAAAGTGTGTCATTGACAACGCTCCAGCCGCCAACATCTTGTTCCCAACAATCCACGACAATAGCACCATCATTAGGGAAACCAGTGATATCAGCAATCATGTCCTGGGTAATGACTATGTGCCTTCCTTGTACATAGCTGTGAACGGTCCTTTCCTTAGTCCACGCGAACAACCAGAACTCTTTAACCAGGTTTTCATACGCTGGGTAGTTGTCCATAAGAAAGAAGTCCATGATACCCATTTCAACGAAATCATCTCTGAAAGCGTACCCTTCATGAGCCAGATCTTCAAAGTTCACTTGATGTTCCACTAACACCTTCAGCTCGTGTGGTTGTAAGTTCTGCAAGGTAACTCGAGGTTCCTCCTCAGGACCTTGAACCGCTTGTTGTTGATGTTGTTGAGCAGCCATTGTAGAGATACTGAGAGTTGCCGAGAGCAAGTAGAAGAGAAAGGGGTTTAGGGTTCAGAAACGTGTGGGCTTCTCTGAGAGATAGTGTGGGTAGTGGCTGAAGTGAGTGAGTGAGTGGGAGTAAAACGTGTTTGAGAAGGCAAACCGCCTTTACCAGTTTTCAAAAATAAATAATTAAATAATTGGTCGTTTCCAAAATGAAACGTGCCACACTTAGAATTAAAGAGGCGCAGTAAAACTGACCTTATGCAGTAAAAATCATAATGACTCGGTGAAAGTAACTCTCAACCACTAACACATTAACCAGTCTCAGAGAGACACGTGTACACAAAGATTCCCAGAGGCAACTTTGTGATAAATGCAACAGATTAATGAATATGAACAGTTAAAGAAAATAATAATAATAAAATAATAAATAGAGCCAACTTATAAGCAGAGTCAACATGTGAACAGAGTCAACATATAAACAGATTCATACAAGCAGAGTCAACATGTATTACACCAGAGGCATGTGAGTTATAACAAAGCGCGTGTAACAGAGTCTAACATCAAGACAGAGTTTTATAGTCAAACAGAGTTAACTATATCCAAATTAAACACTCATTCCTTTATAAGATAAAAATTCAAATTCTTTCTTACAAAGTTGAATCTAGCTTCAGTAAGGGATTTTGTAAAGATATCTACCCAATGATGGTCAGTATCAATAAATTTGATTTCAAGTATCCCTTTCTGAAAATAATCTCTAATGAAATGATGTTTAAGTTCAATATGGTTAGCTCGCAAATGCAAGATAGGATTTTTAGTCAAACATATTGCAGAAGTATTATCAAAGTATATAGGAATTTTACTCTCTTTAATCTGGTAGTCCTCAAGTTGATACTTCGTCCATAAGAGTTATGAGCTACAGCTTGCTACAGATATATACTCAGCTTCTGCTGTTGATAGTGCAATTGTGCTTTGTCTTTTGCTGGACCATGAGACAAGGTTTGCTCCAAGAAATTAGCAGCCACCACTAGTGCTTTTTCTTTCAATTCTGTCTCCAGCAAAGCCAGCATCACAGAAACCTACTAACTTGTAATTTTCTGAATTCTTATAAAGCAAACCAAGGTTAGTGGTTCCTTTGATATACCTAAAGATCCTCTTAACCGCAGTTAAGTGAGATTCTCTAGGATCATATTGGAATCTTGCACATAAGCACACACTAAACATAATATCAGGCCTTGAGACAGTAAGATAAAGGAGTGAACCAATCATATCTCTATATACCTTTTGATCTGCCTTTTTACTTGATTCATCTTTGCCGAGAGCACATGTTGGATGCATTGGTGTGCTCATAGGTTTGGTTTCCTCTAGCTTGAACTTCTTCAAGAGTTCTTTCACATATTTTGTCTGATGGATATAGGTTCCATCTTGACATTGCTTGATTTGTATGCCAAGGAAGACTTTTAATTCTCCCATCATACTCATTTCAAACTCATTCTACATAAGCTAACAAAGAGATTCATTAGTAGCACCAAAGATAATATCATCTACGTATATTTGAACTATAATGAAATGCCTTTTAGATGATTTTCTAAAGAGAGTAGTATCCACCTGTCCTCTTTCAAAACCATTTGACATTAAAAAGGAACTCAATCTGTCATACCAAGCTCTTGGAGCTTGTTTAAGACCATAAAGAGCCTTTTTAAGTTTAAAGACATACTCTAGATAAGCAATATCTTCAAATCCAGGTGGTTGTTTTACAAACACTTTCTCACTTATAAAACCATTTAAAAATGCACTTTTCACATCCATTTGATATAAAGTAATGCCATGATGTGCAGCAAATGATAATAGTATCATAATAGCTTCAAGTCTAGCTACAGGAGCAAAGATTTCAGTATAATCTATACCTTCTTCTTGCGAGTAACCTTGAGCAACAAATCTAGCCTTGTTTCTTACCGCTTTGCCATCCTCATCAAGTTTGTTTCTGAAGACCCACTTGGTTCCTATGGCTTGCTTATCCTCTGGAGGAGGCATAAGCTTCCACACATCATTCTTTTGAAATTGATTGAGCTCTTCCTGCATAGCAATGATCCACCCATCAACAGTTAGAGCTTCATCAATTGTTTTGGGCTCTATCTCTGAAAGTAAAGCCAGATCAGAGTGTTCTTTGAGTGAAGATCTAGTTCTAACTTTATCACTTGGTTCTCCAATGATTTGGTCCCTTGGGTGATGACGTTTGAACTTCCAGTCTGTTGTTGTCTCTTCTTTATCACCGGAGTCAGCACCAGAGACAGGATTAGATTCAGCACCTGTGACCTCTACTTCGGTTCCCTTGCTTATCTGTAAGTCTGTAAAGACTTCATCTAGCTCTGACGTGTCATTATTAGGCTTTTTATCATCAAATCTCACATGCATAGATTCATCAACGATTAATGTTTCTTTGTTGTGTATTCTTTAAGCTTTGGAGCGTTCAGAATATCCAAAAAGATAGTTTTGTGTGATTTTGAATCGAATTTTCCAAGACTGTATTTTGTATTGAGAACAAAGCAGTCACACCCGAATTGGTGAAAATATGAAATGTTGGGTTTTCTTCCTTTCCACAATTCATAGGAGTCTTATTCAAAATAGGTCTAATATAGATTCTATTTTGAATGTAACATGCAGTATTTATTGCTTCTGCTCGAAAGTGCTTTGCAATCTTAGTTTCGTGAATCATGGTTCTGGCCATTTCTTGCAAAGATCTATTTTTCTTTTCCACAACACCATTTTGTTGTGGAGTTCTGGGGGATGTAAAATTGTGAGAGATGTCATTCTCTTCACAAAAGTTTTGAAAGGATTCATTTTCAAATTCTCCACCATGATCACTTCTAATAGTTGTAATACAAAAACCTTTTTCATTTTGCACTCGTTTGCAGAACATGGAAAATATTACAAATGACTCATTCTCGTGAGCTGGGAATTTTACCCATGTCCATCTAGTATAGTCATCAATAATAACGAGACCATATTTTTTTTCCAGACAGAGATGCTGTTCTAGTTGGTCCAAATAAATCTAAATGCAAAAGCTCCAGTAGCCTTGAGGTGGAAACAATGTTTTTGGATTCAAAAGAGGATTTTGTTTGTTTCCCTTTTGGCATGCTTCACAAAGAGCATCAGATTGATACCTAAGATTTGGCAGTCCTCTAACAAATTCTTTCTTGTTAAGCTTTGAGATTAACCTCAAGCTGGCATGACCCAATCTTTTGTACCAAGTCCATTGCTCTTCATCAATTGACAAAAATCATTTTACATTTTGATTTGCCAACTCAGAAAGTTTTATTTTCTTTAAAGAAAATGGATCCATCCTTTTTGCTTTTGACTATACACGCATTATCACTAAAGCCAATATCATAACCACTATCGCATAATTGACTTACACTTGGTTATGTTTCAGGCCATCAACCAATAAGACATTATCAATAGAAGGTAGAAATTTCTCACCAACTTGTCTACTTCCAATGATTTTACCTTTCTGGTTTCCTCTGAAACCAACATTGCCACTCTCCTTAAGTTGGAGTTCTTGGAACATACGCCTTTCTCTTGTCATGTGACGTGAGCACCCACTGTCCAAGTACCAAGACTGGTGTCTCAACTCTGTTGCTAAGCAAATCTGCAACATAGACAATTTTATCCTTAGGTACCCAAATCTTTTTGGGTTCTCTTTTGTTAGTTCTAGAAGGAAACTTGTCCTTCTTATTTTTTAGTTCGTAACAGGTACTTCTAATGTGTCCATTCTTATTGCAGAAAGTACAAAGCAAACAATCACTATGATCATTAGTATCTTTGGTTTTCAAATGTGTATTTTGAAAAGTGGGTTCCTCTGGTTTGTAGCCAAGACCCTTTTTACCATTTTGGCTTACGTCCCAAATCATAGACACTTGTTTATTTCGCGTAACACATTCAACAAGAAATCTTTGGAAACCCTCTTCATATTTTGAAGAGTTACATTCAACATTTTCCTTACTGTTGGAACTGTCACTCACCAAATGGTGGTTTTCAGTTCTGAGCTTCTCATTCTCCTCAGTGAGTATTTGAAATTCTTTTGAAAGATTTAAGAACTATTTTTCAAAGATTTATACTCATTGTTGAGTTTAGAAGACTCATCTAACAGTTCATCAAAAGCTAATTGAATATTAGAAGATGTGTTAGAATCTACCTCTTCATCTTCTTCTTCACTATCTGACCCTATGGTAGCCATGAGAGCCATGTTAGCTTGTTCCTCATCATCATCATCCGATGATGAATTAGAATCATCCCATGTTGCCATGAGACCCTTCTTCTTCTTGCCTTTGAAACCACTTTTCCTTGGTTTCTCAAGTTATGGACATTCAGACTTGAAATGTCCTGATTTTTTGCAATCGTAGCAAGTAACTTGGCTTTTGTCCTTGCAGTCCTTTTTATCCCTTGAGTCTTACCTTTCCCTTGAGTCCTTCTTATGAAACTTCTTTCTAAACCTTCTTTTTCTTTTCATCATACGTTGAATTTTCCTTGGTATTAAGGAGATTTCATCGTCTGTGTCTTCATCACTCTCATCAGATGAAACTTTGTCAGTTTCAAGTTCAGCTTAGAGAGCCTTGGAGGTAGAAGCTTTGTTTGAAGACTTCAAAGCAATGGACTTAGATTTCTTAGGAGGTTCTTCTTCATCTAGCTCAAGTTCATGAGCTCTCAAGGAACTTAGGAGATCTTTAAGACGTAAGGTATTCAAGTCCTTGGCTTCTTAAATAGTTGTAACTTTGGGTCTCCACTTCTTTGGTATACTTCTCAAGATTTTCTTCACATGGTCAGCAGTGGTATAGCTTTTCTTGAGAACCTTTAGACCATGAACTAGTGTTTGGAATCTTCCAAACATAGTTTCAATGCTTTCACTCTCTTCCATTTTGAAGAGTTCATATTGTCTAACCAAGATATTAGCTTTGGTTTCTTGCACTTGGGAAGTGTCCTCATAAGCCAAGGCCAATGAGTCCCAAATCTCCTTGGTAGTATCATTCTTTCTGCATTTCTCGTATTCCTTCTCAAAGATAGCACATATAAGGAAATATCATGCTTTCTGGTGTAGTTGATAAACTTTCTTATGCTCCTCTGTCTATTTATCCCTGGGAATGAGATTTTCTTTGGAATCAACTGGTTCGATGTATTGTTGTTAAACCATATCCCAGAGTTCGAGTTGTTGAGACTCGAAGAGGGATTTAACTTTATCTTTCCAGTAGTAAAAGTTTGTTCCAGTGAACAAAGGAGGACGGTTAACATGACCACCACCTTCGTTGCTTACCATGAATAAAGAATAAGATCTTTTCCTCTTACACTGTTAAGTGCTCAACCAATAGGTTGAGCTCTAGTACCAATTGAACGTGGCAAAAACACAAGAAAGGAGGGGTTTGAATTGGGTTTCAAAAAAATTTCTTTGAATATAAGTGTTTATGAAAAACCGTTTCAAAACAGCTTTGGAATAAAACAATGCAGTAAGTAAAGAGAAGAGAGAAGAGAGTGACACAGTGATTTATACTAGTTCACTATCACCTAATAGCTAAGTCTAGTCCCTTCACACACTTGAAGGATTTCTCCATTATAATCAACCTAATTACACTTGAGAGTATAATACTTCCAACCTGGCTATACTCACAACTTCTTAGAATGACTTAGTACAGTCAAGCCTCTAAGAAATACAGCCACTACAGGGCTAAATACAAAGTTCAAAAACTATTTGAAACAATACCAAAATAACTCTTACAGAGAGGATGTACAATGAAAGACTTAAGCACAATGAATAACTTTCAAACAAAAAGGGTAAAAACAATTAAGTGCTTTGTTCAATGTGATTTCAGATACTTGGAATGATTCTTGGTTGCTCACTTGTATCACCGTGTTTTTTTTACTTCAGTGGATAAAGTAAGGTATATATAGCTAGGGTTATGAATAGTGTCGTTGAGACCTAACAACTCTTTTCACCCTAAGTCAAAACTTCAGATCCTGTTTTTGTGGCTTTAGCAGGTCACGTCGCTTTCCAGACTGTATAAAGCATACTGGGCACTGCACACAATCAGAATCTTTGTCTCTTGTGAGCTTTTTGAAAATGGGACCCTTCGAAGCAAGTTTCCTTGACGAATATATTCGTTGACATTCCCTTTGGCTATTGATACCTCGTACATTAAAATACTTCATAAAAGAGGTCTCTTAAATACTTGAGGTGATCTTAGATACTCTTCAGTCTGTTTCGTAATAGAGCTACACTGTTCACCAGAGTTAAGTACTGTTCATCAGAGTGAGCTTGAAACAGAGTTGAATTCTTTAGCGTAGAAATCATTGGGCTTTCACATAACAAAGAGTCTTGATGTATTGCATGAAGGCTTCCATAGAGCAGATTACCCAAAGTCTGTTTTGTGTTGACTGAAGACCAGAGCGTTGACTAAACAGAATGTGGTCACAACAGAATGTGGTCTACCAGAGCGTTGACCGCTAACAGAGCGTTGACCAAGATCAGGGCTAGTCTTCATAGAGCTTGATACACTAGAACGTTGACTGACTAAACAGAGTTGACCAAGTCAAGTATGGTCTTACCAGAACGTTGACTACTCATAGAGTTGACTAACTTCAGAGCAGAGCTTGCAAATAGAGACTCAATGCTAGACTTAGATGAGTGAAATTTAAGATTTCACTGAGTCTTTTGAGATATCTTTCTCTGAGTAAAAATAACTTCTGCACACTAACAAAACACATTAGAGAATAAACTGTTCTCTTAATCATTTGTTATCATCAAAACAAATAAGGGTCACTGTTTCTGAATCCACTTGATTCCAACACAATCAAGTTTCTGCTGAGGATGATGATTCCAAATTCACACTCACAGCTCAACAATACAATAGCTTAATGGCCATATTGCAGCACCAGTCACCTGCCACAGCACCTTAAGTTGATTCCCAGAGTGGTATTGTATCTTTTATTAATCCCTTTACTTCTAATATTTCACAAGATTCTTGGATTCTAGACTCAGGTGCTAGTGCTCATATTACTTGCTCCTTAAAATTCTTTAACTCCTTTCAACAAGTTTATGATAAATTTGTCACTTTGCCTAACAAACAGAAAATTGCTATTTCTGCAATTGGTACCATTCAACTCTCCCCAAAACTGGTTTTATATAATGTTTTATACATTCCCAAGTTTACCTTTAACTTGCTCTTGGTCAGTGCTCTTCTTAGAGATAATTCTTTTAATGTTCTTTTTACTTACCCTGGATTTGTGATATAGGACCTACATTGCTCCATGAAGATTGGCAAAGGGGTTCTTCTTGAAGGCCTTTACCTTCTTTCTCTCAATGCTGAACCTCCATGTGCTGCTGATCATAGTTTTACTGCATCTTTAGTTCCTAGTCATCATGCTGTTTGCAATTCTGATTCTGCTTGTAATCACAAAGTCAACAATTCTGTTTATGTTTGTAATAATGCTAGTACTTCTATTTGGCATGCTAGACTTAGTCACATTTCTGATAAAATACTTAAACTTCTCAGTATTGATATTCCTTTCAAGCCGAATTCTAATTTTAATTCTAATTGTTGTGATATATGTCCTCTTGCTAAATTTAGACGTTTATCTTTTCCTTCCAATCCCGATATTTCCAATTCTCCTTTTGATTTAATACATTGTGACATCTGGGGACCCTATGGTCACTCCACTTATAATGGCAAACGTTTTTTTCTTGACATTGGTTGATGATAGTTCACGTTTTACATGGCTTTATCTTGTTGCTCATAAATCATATGCAACTGCTATTATTATTCAGTTTTTCACCATGATCAAGACTCAATTCAACACCACCATCAAATGTTTAAGGTCTGATAATGCCAAGGAATTGGCCTTATTGGATTTCCTTAAATCCCAAGGGTCTCTCCATTAATTCTCTTGTGTAGAATGGCCTGAACAGAATTATGTGGTAGAAAGGAAACACCAACACTTGCTCAATGTTGCTCGGGCATTATTTTTTCAATCCAAGGTCCCTATTTCATTTTGGGGACATTGTGTAGCAACAGCAACTTACCTTATTAATAGGACACCTACACCCGTCCTTAAAAACAGGTCTCCTTATCAGATCCTTTATCATGCTGTTCCTGATTATCATCTAATGAAATCTTTTGGCTGTTTAGCATATGCAGCCACACTGCCTTCT
This sequence comes from Calophaca sinica, assembly GCA_037113605.1. NCBI lineage: Eukaryota > Viridiplantae > Streptophyta > Magnoliopsida > Fabales > Fabaceae > Calophaca > Calophaca sinica. The sequence goes on from CM073733.1 coordinate 105,095,095, forward strand.
GCCTGCAATAAATTCTCACCCAGAGAAACACTTGCTGTCTTTGTGGGCTATCCTCATGGTTACAAGGGTTACACTCTCTATTCTCTAACCACTAAAAAGTTTTTCATTTCTAGAGATATTATCTTTCATGAAACAATTTATCCCTTTCATAAAGTTCCTTCTCCCATTTCTAACAATGATATTTCAGATTTTTTTTCCTGATGTTGTGATCCCTAATCCCATTCCTGATTTGCCACATGATCCACCTCAGGATCTAGCTCAGCAAGTTATTATACATGATTCAGACAATGATGATCCTCCTGATGATAATCAACCACCAGATCATGATGCTAATCTGCCTAATGCTGCAGCACCACAGGCCATTACTGATAACCTGCCCAGAAAATCTTCCCATGTCACTAAATCTCCATCTTATTTACAAGATTATGTCATATCTTATAATAGTACCTTTTATCCAATACATCATCACCATTCCCTTCACCAACTTAACCCTGCCTATAAATTTTTTGTCAATCAAATCTCTACTACCTATGAACCCTTTTATTATCACCAAGCTGTTAAATTTCCCCATTGGCAAGATGCTATAAAAACTGAAATTCAAGCCTTAGAATCCAACAATACATGGTCTCTTGTTCCCCTTCCTTCACATAAGCAATGCATTGGCTGCCGATGGATCTACAAGGTTAAATTCAAACCAGATGGGAAAGTTGATAGATACAAAGCACGATTAGTAGCTAAAGGCTACATTCAACAAGCTGGAATCAATTTTTTAGACACCTTCTCTCTGATTGCCAAGCTCACAACTGTCAGAATTCTACTTGTTGTTTCTGCTGCTAAACAATGGGAGTTACTTCAGCTTGATGTTGATAACGCATTCCTTAATGGTGATCTATTTGAGGAGGTTTACATGGACTTGCCTCAAGGATAGTAGACTCAAATGCCCAACTTAGTATGCAAATTGAACAAATCCATCTATGGTCTTAAGCAAGCCTCGCGGCTGTGGTTTTATAAATTCTCTTCCACACTTCTTTCTCATGAATTCTCCCAATCCAGAAATGATTATTCTCTGTTTATATCAGGTTCAGGAAGTCATCTTGTTGTCCTCCTTGTTTATGTGGAAGACATCCTCTTGGCTGGTCCCAACAAACAAAGATTATTGGCTACTCAAAGTCTTCTTCAAAAGCTATTTAAACTGAAAGTGCTTGGCCCATTGAAGTACTTTCTTCATTTAGAAATTGCCAAATCTCATTCAGGCATTTCTTTGTCTCAACGAAAATACACCCTTGAGTTATTGGTTGATACTGGCTTCCTTGGATGCAAGCCCCTCAACTTGCCTATGGATCCCAATCTTAAGTTATCTAAATCTGATGGATCATTGTTACCCGGTCCTACTATTTATAGGAGATTGATAGGAAGGCTCCTCTATCTCACTATTTCTAGACCTGACATCACATTTACTATTTGCAAGCTCAGCCAGTATATGCAAGCACCACGAATTTCGCATCTCAATGCTATTCATCATCTTTTACAGTACCTTAAGTCCACACCTGCTCAAGGCTTGTTATTTTCGGCTGCAAATTCTCACACTCCGATTGTGTATGCTGATGCAGATTGGGGTAATTGCTTGGATACCCGAAGATCTACTTCTGGTTCTTGTATTTTCTTAGGTGATGCCCTTCTTTCATGGAATACCAAAAAGCAACCGACAGTTTCCAAATCCTCTGCTGAGGCTGAGTACAAAGCACTATCTTCGGTAGCAAGTGAAGTCACCTGGATTTCCAGGCTTTTGACACATTTTGAAATTCACATCAGTTCTTCCATGGTATTTTGTGACAACCAATCAGCCATTCACTTGGCCTCCAATCCTTCTCACCATGAGCGCTCGAAACATATTGACATTGATTATCACTATATTCGAGAATTGGTGCAAGCAAGAACCCTCAAATTAGTTTATGTCAAAGGTCAATACCAGTTGGCTGATCTCCTCACTAAAGCATTACCTTCACCTAAGTTCTATAGTCTAATTCGCAAGCTGGGAATATTGAACATATATTCTCCACCTTGAGGGGGTATTAGGATTTAAGTATAATTCTTTTATATTTGATGTTAACTGTATAGGCATGTTGTACAGCTTATTATTCGTTGTAATCTCTTTGTATTTTAGTTTGCTAGGATCGTTAGTTAAGTTAGTTAGTAACTGTTTCTGTTAGGTAGTATACTTGCTGTTAGTTTGTTTTCTCTTGGCTAGCTTATCTATATAAGCTCCGCATTATGTAAACTTTTCAATTAATGCAATTCATTCTCATTCAGAGCAATTTCTCTTTTCTTTTCTCTTCTCTGGTGTTCATGATTCAATATGTTGTTGTCAGAAGTTGGAAAGGGTTTGGATCCAAATTACACACATTGTCCAATTTCATGTTAAGTATTTGAACTGGGTTTTGATTAGCAACCTTATGAACAACACTGCGAGTGTTTAATTTCTTATGCAGCCAGATTGTAAATTTATATACAAGCTTCTATGATACAGAAAATTGGGCAACAACCCAACACGTAAAGCAGCAGCCAAGGCATTTGAAATTCTTAGCTTTGCATTCAAGAAGTTTGATTGCTGATAAAGCGGCACCCACATTGATGTAATTTTTTTTTTTTTTTTTGTTAATACTCTCTGTGGTCTGAAATCTAACAAAAAAATTCACTATTCATGGTCTAAATTATAAGTAAATGTTAATTACTTTTACTCTATTTAATGATGTTGTTCCAAAAAATACCCTTAAATTTATTGAGATTATCTTTTCCAATAAAACTTTTTACTTTAAAATAAGAGTACTTTAGGAAATAAAATTATTTTTTTGATAACTTTAAAAATATTAAATGAGAATAATCAATTTTCTTAATAAGTGTAAAATAGTTTTTTTTTTGCTTATAATTCAGACAGGAGGGAGTAGCTATTAATCTAATGGTTTTAGTGGCAACTGCACTAATAGTTTTTGAAATATTTGGATCGTGTTTCCTTCATGGAAAATTCCGTACATTGTTTTGATTTCAATGAAACAAGTATACAAATTTGCATACGTAGTACGAGGTCAATCTGACTTTTATTGGATTGAATTATTAAAGTATTAAAGTATGATATGAAATTTCAACTTGTATTTTTTGGATTAATTTGGAAGGTAAGGTGGATGTTTTTCAATGAAATATGAGCTTTTGCCAACAAATCATGATCCAATAAAAATAAAGGAGATTAAGAAAACACTTGTGACACCCACTATCCGTGAAAGGAAAATTGCACAAACAAGTTTATATATATATATACACACACACACACACACACTGGCTAGAGGTGTAGGTTTTTGCGAATATAAATGGAAGATTAATGGTTTTTTGGTTTCTTGTGAGTGACGGGTGCTGCTATTTTTTCTTGTATGAGGTTAAATATGGTGGGATTGTGATGGCTCAATATGGTTGGTCGTGCTTTTTTTATCGTGCTTTCTTGATCGTGCTTTTTTTCCCATAACAATCGAAGACTCTACACACAGCCTCACAGGAGCGGGGCAACGGTGCATGAGAGTGGCACAACGGTGGGGCGGTGGAGCAGCCATGGTAATTGTGGAGAGGAAGGGTTCTGTTATTGGGTTTTCCTCGCAAGACTTGCAAGTTTTTCTTTTTCAAAAAAAAAATAATTTAATTTTAAATCTCAGTCGTTGGTATTTTGTTTGTCACGTGTTTGGTCAGGATGTAATAAACTGGAAATGTCCATTTCCTCTAGAAATGGAGAGGATCTAGATGTGCTCATTTGCTATTAGCTAGCTCATCTATCGTCCTCTATAAAATCGTCCGTTATCAGCTAGTATATCCGCTATCCGATCTTGATTTATAATAAGAATTTTGATTTATTTTAAAGTGCATGGTAATCTTATCTTAAATTAATGCACCTTTATTCATCTTAGAAATCAATTCATTTTAGAGGAGCTTTTTAATTACCCAGCAAGAAATTATCCTAATTAGTTTCCTATAAAAGTATCTCTCTCTTTTTCATTTCGGTAAACCTATACATAAAAATAAAAGAATATTCATCACTTATATAAATAATCTGTCAAAAAAAAAAAATCATTTGTATAAACTTTCTTTTTGACGCAGAATCATTTGTATAAATAAACATGCATAAATAAACTATTGCATTAATTTGGTATATGACCACCGTCCACGTGCCACTTCACAGACTTGCACTGTATAATATTAATCGGACAACAAATAATTTTAGGTGGATGGATATATACTATCCACTTTTTTAATAACAAATTATAATTATATTATTAGTAAGGGTACAAGGATACCCCAACCAGAGATATACATAACTCACCAAGACCCAAAAAAAAAAAAAAAGAAAGAAAAGAAAAAAGAGATACATAACTCACCAATAAGAGGAACAAAACCCGGTTCCGGCCAACACCAAGGAAAGAACATACAAATATATCAGCGATGCTATACATAGAGAGTGAAATCCATCGCGATGTACGCGAATGCCCACGTATCAACTTAAAAATAAATAAATAAATAAATACTTAAAATGGTCTCTGAGAAAAATAATAGAGTCTAATTCAGTCCCTAAGAAATGAAAAATAATATTTTGGTCTTTAAGAATCTCAAATGTAATCATATTAATCGATTTTAAGATAATTTTTCGAGACATTTTAGTCCTTTTAAGGGACTAATTTGACCCATATGTAATATTTTTAAGGACTAAAATTATATTTTTTATTTCTCAGTGATTGAATTGGTCTAATTTGACCAATATTTAATATTTTTAAAGACGAAAATTATATTTTTAGGGACATTTTAGTTCTTCTATGGAATTAATTTGACCCATATTTAATATTTTTATGGACTAAAATTTTATTTTTCATTTCTCAGTGAAAGATTTGTCTCCGAAGTTTTTCTCATGGACTATTTATTCTAAAAAAAGAAAGCATGTAAGTTTTTTTTCCCTCATAATTTATGGATCATTTGGCCATAGTGATGTTCGCAAATTCAATGTTTCACGAGGTTAAGCATTTCTCCAGATATATACTAGTAGTATTGACTATTGGCACATTGGAATCATTATTTTACATATCAAGAAAAACAATTTATTTACCAACAAAAAAAAAACAATTAGTAAACAATTGTACTTCTACCTAAGAGCATCCACAGCGCGAGTATCTTGCGCTGGGTTGCTTCTCTTTCGTGCAGAAAATTTTCATCAGCTCGTCCTATTACAGCAGCACACGTCGACAACAGTGGAGCTTTATTTTTAGCTCCCAGATCTCTGCGCTGGAAAGATCCCCTGCTGCGTTTTTTTTCCAAATGGCAGCCACGCGAGCAAATATTTTTAACTCCCTAGCGCAAGATACTCGCGTTGTGGATGCTCTAAGAATTGTTTGTCGTCAATCACCTCCTCCTCCACCTCCACACCCATCACTGTGACGTCCTAACTTTTAACAGTACTTTTAGTTCATATTTAGAATAAACACACACTTTATTTATCAAAACAGAGTTTATATAGTCTATTACATAAATACAAAATAAAACCCAACACCCATAACGGTGATAAACAAAAACTCCCACTGGCTGTGCAGGCGGTCCCTAAGCAATTTTACTCGAAAACCTTTAATGCACGATGTAGTGTGATTGTGCTGAACATGATAATAGGTATTTTACTATACTATTTTCCTGCTTGATAAGGATTGACGGATATCTTACCTCTATATTTTCTTGTGTGCTTTATTTTATGTGATAATTGACAGACGAAGAAGAACGACCACAAATATCAGACTTAAACCTTTAAGCACACAGTCCTAGACCACGTCATACTGACAAACTCGACCATACTGTCATATCACAGACTGACAAATATCACTGGTCAATCGGGCTGATTACCGGCCCTACTCCCTAGACTGATTACCATAGTCTTAGGGCACTGAGTACGATGAGTTGGCTGTCCCATGAACAGATCCTGATACGCTACCATCTCCAATCATCGGATATGGCATCCCATACTACCGTATCCAATCACTAGAGTAAGGCACCATCATGAGCGCAAGGACGACATTCCCATAGCAGGAATGGCCAAGATTGTCCACCCATCAGACGTGGAGTCCTGGAGACTCGCCCACCTGACCGAGTCCACATACCCTCAAGGCCAGTGGCTATCCCTACACTACTCCGTACTTCGGTACCACGGAGATGGAGAGACTCGTCGGAAAGACCGAGTCCACATACCCTCAAGGTCTTGGCAGAGTTCACATACCCTCAATACCAACGACTATCCCATCACCATCCCGTCTGTACCTCAGTACACCAACCTCGGATACACTGATCTGGCTATCACCACTATTACGAGGTATTGATAGTAATACACACTATTAATGTATAGGGATTCGCTATCCTCAAATAAGAGGACGTCACCCTTGACTCTAAAACCACACATTATTCATTACATGCACAGATATTACATGTAACCAACACATAAATATCAGGCATAAAACATAACATTATAAATCATCATATTAATCAGCATATTAATTACTCCTTATGTCACATCAGCGACTGCCTACCTAATCTCATAAACATAACCTATGTTGGTTGGTAGGTCTACAGTGACTATCCTTAGCCACTATACACCGTAACCCCTCTCCTAAGGTGTTGCTACTAGTAACCCTTAGTAGGGGTAAGAAACCCTACACATGTTAACAGGCCTATTCTACTACCTTTTTTTTTAAAATACTTTTTTTAAAGGGGTGGGGAAAAGGGATATATTATTATTGCAGTGGTACTAATGACCATGTTACAACTGTCTCCAAGGATATTTGAACCATGTCCTTTGGGGTTACAAGGCCAAGCTCCTACCACTAAGCTAGCACCCCATAGACAAAAAATAGCCTATTCTACTACCTATTTTTCCTGGAGATTAAGATATCTTCCCCTTTACCTGGCCTAAAAGATCGTTGTCGCTCTCATTCCTCGCTCTTCCCTCTTCGCAAGCTCCTCTCCTCCTTCACGCTCCTCCAAAAGCCCTTGAAAACACTTGGGCTGAATGGAGGGGGTCGAGGCCTATTTATAGGCTAAAATTAGCCCATCGCGACGCGATGGGATTACACATGAAGTCTGTCGCGTCACGAGCGAATACACGTGTCAACAATCGCACGCGCTGATCCATCAACTTACGCCACTGACATACCGTCGCGTCGCGACCCTGTTTACACTGGACTCCGTCGCGTCGCGATCCACGCCGGCTGTTGAAATTCTATTTTTGCCCCTCTACACGATTCTAGGGTTTTCTAACATTTTTAAGGCATTCTAGGCCTTCTATGAGTCATTTTTAAGTCCAATTTAACTCTTAACTAACGCTTTTATCATCCAACTGTTATTTATTCACATTCTAAAATTATTTAAGACTTATTTAAAGATCAGGATGTCACAACCACCACCACCACACCCAGCTCCTCCTCCACCAGCATCACCGCAAAGTGAGAAACAGTCGAGGCAACCTGATGGATCAGCACTGTTCCTTTTCTTCTTCTACTTAGGTTTGTAACGTCCCTGAGGTCCTCCATAGCCATATGGGACAGTACCGACTTTCCCATATTTCTGTTTCTTCTTTCTTCCAAAGCAAAGAAACCCCATATTGACGCACTACAATAGATTTGTAGAAAAATGGTGCCCTCTTAACTAGCGTTATTCAGTAAAAACGCTAGCTAAAAAAATTTGAAACTCATCGCTAGCGCTTTTCCTGAAAAGCACTGGTGATGTTTTCATTCCATAATAGCTAGCGCTTTTTCAGAAAAGCGCTGTCTATATTTCATATTCGCTAGCGCTTTCCCAGGAAAGCGCTGTCTTGGTTTCAACATCACTAGTGCTTTTCCTAAAAAATACTACCTATTTTCAGAATTAAATTAAATCTTGTGTATCGTCCCGTTACAATTCATTCTCTTACGCGCGATACGTCTTCCCTCTCTTTTGTCTAAAGAACAGAACAGTGCCTCTGTCATCTCTGTCTCATCTCCGTCTCTGTCTACCCTCTATCGCTGTGTCGCGCCTCAGTCTCAGTCCCTCAGTGCCGCCGCTCTCTCCCTCTTGACCCGTCGCGCAAGTTCGTCTGCCTTTAAAGTTCTCCACAGCGCCGTTCCTCCTTCTTCGTCATTGTGGTGGCGCTTTAAGGCTCTCTGCCGCCCTGTTCCTTCTTCTTCGTCGTCACCATTGTGTGGTCGCACCCCATCTCTTCTTCCTCTTTAAGTTGCAGCTCAGGTAAATCTCTTTCCCACTTTGCTCTCACCACGCCCTAACTTTATTGCTTCTCTTGCTCTTTCGCTTTGCTACTTGTGTTTTCAGTTTTTACTCCTAGGTTTTGTTTTGTTGCTCAATCCTAGTTTTGGTTTGTGCATTGACTTCATTGTGCATTTTCATTGTGAATGACCGCATGACATTTATCCTGATGATAAAAAACCAAGTGCGTCTCAACTCAAGCATGCTCTATTTCTTCGCACATCCTAAGCCTAAATTTTTTTTATTGCCATTAATTTTTAAGCTTTTTTTAGATGATACTAGTTTTTGTTCTGGGGCCTGTTGCAATCTTGCTGAAACCTGAAACTTATTCAAATGTTGCGAGATCCTTACTGCTGCTATGCACTAATTCTTCTGGTTTGGCTGTGTTTTGGGCTTGTTGTGATACATAGGTGCATGAATCTGATTAGATAACAATTATTGGAAAATGGGTAATTATTGAAAATATAAATAGGTGATGGCAAAATTTTGATAAAACATGTAAAATTTGCAGATACATGGCTAATTTTGGACATGATGGTGATGCTCATCAGAGTGATGCTACACCGGCCGAAACTGTGAACCGCCGTCCCCGTGGACCGACATACAAAAAGAATAACATCCGAGCTAAGAGTCGAGGAGAGATACAAGCTGCAAGATAGTTACTAATTAATATAATTAGTTTGTTTTTATCTATTTATTATGTAATGTTGTACACTCAATTTTTATTTTTATTTTTAGGTTTCATGGAATGCTAGAGGCCAACCCATAGGCAAAGGTGGCAGAGATTTGAAGAGATTCATTGGAACTCAAGTGCGAATGACGATTCCATGTACGTTTCATCGTTGGTTAGAGAAAAATAACGTAGCTTTGGATAGATGCAAAGAGGAGCTTTGGGCTGAGATAAAGGTATATAAATTAACATTGATCATTTGTATTAATTCTTCTCAGTTGTGTAAATATACTTAGCCTACCATTTTGTTTATAATGTATTTGCAGAAAACATTTGAAGTTGACGACAACCGTAAAGACATCATAATAAAGATTGTCGGAAAATCTCATCGGACATTCCGAGCATGGTTGTCTAAGCGGGTGAGAGATGAAAAAGGGAATATTAGACCTAATCCTCCATCATTGTATAAATCAATCATTGGAGTAGACGCTTGGACTGATTTTGTAGCAAAACACACCAAAGATCCTGAATTTCTGGTATACTTATACATGTCCCTAATTGTATACCCGTATATGTATGTCAATACTCGTATGTTTAATTTTTGTCATTCCTAATCACATTTATATGTTTGTCTATATAGAGAATAAGTAACGCAAATCGGCAGAGAGCATCAAATCCTCCTTACCCATAGAGAGGAGGGGTTAAGGGGTATTCGGGAATTGAGCAAGATCTGGTATGCAGAGTAACCTTAAATTATATATACAACTGGTGAATTTGAGCATGTTTGTAGAGTAGCGTAATTAACACTAATGAATTTCACTTTTTTTTTAATATGTATAGATGAAGCAAGCAGGAGAAGAGGATTATGCAACCTCAAAATTAGTCGATCGCCATATCTTGTGGATAGAAGCCCACCGAAATAAGGATGGTCTGAGTGAAGACCCCCCAACTGCGGAAGTGTATAATAAAATTGTAAGTAAGATAGATTAAATAACATTTTCATTTGCAATTTTCTTATAAAAGTGATAATACTTATCAATCTTTGTGAATAATATTTATGTCGCAGGATGCCCTAACACAGGAGGGTATGTCATAGGGGGGTGACACAGACATCCTTTCCCAAGTCATCCCCATTAAAGAGTATCCAAGACGTGTAAGGGGTGTGGGATTTGGGGTCCCACAGAAAGCTATCTTTGGTCCACCGAAGCGTACAAGAAAAGATGAAAATGAAGTCTTGAGGCGGATGGTAGCCAAACTCTATCAGGAGGTCCAGGAATTGAAAAAGGGGAAACTTCAGGACACGGGACAGGTAGGGGAGCATCAAGACAAGGGACGGATAGGGGAGCATCAGGATGGTAGCACCAAAGATAGTTGCACTCTAAAGTCACACAAGGTAATAAATCAAATTACTTCAAAGGCAGAGTTTTGTAGATTAATTAGTATTTGTGAATTGTTAATTAGTATTACATGGAAACTTGTATATCTTGAAATTGAAACTTGTATCATGCATGCTGAACTTTTGCTTATATAATTTGGTGCTAGAGTAGATCATGACTTGTATAGTGACTTGTGCTGGCTGGTATATGGTAATTTTTTGTTGATACAGGTATTAGATAAATTTTGAAATGTCTATATTTTAGGGGAGACTCTGCCAAAATTTTGTTAAAAATTCAAATTGAAGTATTCAAATATTCTAATTTAATATTATTACAGAACTTGATTACTTAAGGAACCGATGGAGGTGATGGAACCGGTGGAGGTGCACGTGCCTAGTCCGACCATGGATGGATGCACTGTTAAGTCACCCAAGGTAATAAATCATTAGAAAATGTCGTTACTTGTATGTATTGCGTCAATGGTTTATCATATTAATCTTTTGTTTATCATTGGTTTAGGACTTCACAAAGTGTACGCTATAGTTGTCAAGCCTGTCTGAAGTGGTTGGCAAGGGGATTTGCTTCACTGATTTAAGTGCCAAATTGAACAATGTCCATTACCTATCCATCATTGCAAGATTAGAGTTGACTTTGCAACTGAACGGGATGCACCATTGCCTGTACCGCTTGAGCGGGCAGATATCATGACAGTGGGATAGGCTATAGGTAATTATGTGGCATGGCCGATAAAACTCGTTGTAAGTGACGTGCTATTTTTTAATAAACATGATTTGTTATCATAATTATAATATATTTATAAAATTATGTGGTCACTAACTCATACAAAATATATAGAAACCCATAAAATCCAAAGCCAATGACAAGGAGAAGGAGAAGGAGAAGGGAAAGGGAAAGCAACAAACATTTAGGTCTTATACATCCCCAATAAAGCCTGTGGACAAATCTCAACATTCCTCTCCTGAAGCAAAATTCTTTAATTATCTGAAAGTTCATGCTGAAACAAAGATGACAATAACCGGAGAACAAATCACAATTACAATTGGAAAAAATATTTTCGGTTATGAATCTTTTTTATTTCTCAGTGCTAAAGATGAACTGACATAAGTTTTTACTGATAGAGCGTGGGTCAGTCAAACTGTAGTTAGTGTATATATCAGGTACAACATCCACCTTTAATGTATACGTTTTTTTTTTATTCTTTCACCTAATATTGAAGTTATTGTTAATCCATTAATTTGTTTACATTTTAATTATATTCAAGGTACTTGTATGATGAGATACTGATCCAAGAACAACAAACCGAGAGGTTCATGTTCTTATGCCTAGAGAAAACAAATTTTGCTTATAAATCTGGGAATATGGTCGACTATATATCTGAACGTTTGGCATTAGCAACGAATCCAAGTGTTGACACCTTGTTTTTGTCACCGATTAACTTAGGTGAATCATTTATTTATATGCATTACTTAATCAACATTTTGTGAAATATGATTACCTATTAATTAGGATTTCCTTATTCAACTTTTTTAAGGGCCCATTGGGTATTGTTAGCGATCAATTCCCTGGAAGACATGGTGAATTATTTGTGTTCTTTGCGTACTCTTTTGAGCAACTGCAAAGAAATGACAGATACGTTTAATCACTAAGTATATATATGCATGTATTGGAACGAGTTCTAAATGTGAAATTGAGGTTGAAAATTTATGCACTAATTAATATATCTAATTGTATGTTGTTATGATTTAGGGCTTTGGCAATGCATCAAGGACATCGGGCACTAAACAAGTCCAAATTTTCTAAATCATCCAAGACAACGACTAAGTGGATAACTATAGAGGTATTATCAAAATTGCTATGTAATTATTTAGTTTAAAAAATTAAAATTATTTATTTCTAATATTTTTGGTTTTTTAGTGCCCCCGCCAACCAAACTCCAATGATTGTGGCTATTACGTTATGAAGTTTATGAAGGATATTATTGTTCATAACCAAATGCAAATCCCAAAGAAGGTATGTAATTTCTGTTCTAATTTATATAAAATGCTTACCCTTTTATTTCACCATTTGTGTACCTAAACTTTAATGTAATTTATTTATCATTTCGCAGTATATTCCTGAATGTAAATACGATTCGTATTCTGATGTTCAACTTGCTCAACTCAAGGATAAGTGGTACAAATATGTGGCTGAGAAGTTTGTTTTAATTATATGATCATTGTGTATACACCTTATAATTATAGTATTAGTTAGATGTTTGTTGTTGGCCCATGTGAGACATTAATTTTGGTTGGCATTTCATTTTTTGTTGTATTGTTGGTTGGATCATTGTTAAATACTGCAACTGTTGATAAAAAAAAAGATAATCGCTAGCGCTTCTTTGAAAAAGCGCTGGCTATATTTGGTAATCGCTAGTGCTTTTTCAAGGAAGCGCTATCTTCCTTGAAAAAGCGCTAGCGATTACCAAATATAGCCAGCGCTTTTTCAAAGAAGTGCTAGCGATTCTATTTTTCGCTAGCGCTTTAAAAACGCTGTCTTTAAGCACTCTTATCACTAGCAGCTGAATAGGTAGCACTTATAAGCACTAGCAAAGGCAAAAAATAAGCACTATTTATTTCGTTCTGTGTAATAGTGACTTTTTCTAACTTCTGCAGCCTGTTTCTGAATTCTTGTTTTAATTTTGTGTGTAGGCATAGCCATTCCATAATTATATAGATGACAGAATTAGGGGTTATTAAGAACAATTCTTTGTTTATGTAAGGTTCCATGAAACTACAGTTCTAATATGAACAGGTCAAAGTATGCGAAGATTGAAGTCAATTATTCAAAGACTATTCTACTTTAATTAAAAGCTTTCTTCTGACATCACGAGAGATACCCTCACGAATGAAATCCGAGCAGAACCGGCCTTTGATTTTTTTTTCCCCTTTCTTTTTTCTGATTCTTCCAAGTGTACTAGTACAACTTTGTACGGTACGTGTTGAATGTTAAGACTAAGAAAAACACATAAACATGATCAGATTACGTGTAAAATTCTATGACATCGATCGATATACCATTAGGTGTCAGATTTCAAATGTGGATTTCTCGATGAAACTTCAAATATTCGACAAGTAAAGGCACAAGGAGCAAAAATAAGTGATAAAAATTGGCTAAGTTTAAAAGACTAAGTAATGTGGCGGTTGTTCGACGGAGTGCATAAAGCGTTGAAGATATCAATAGGAGTACGGTCGAATTAGACTTAGGCTTTAGGCAATACATGAACAATCTCGACAGGAAGTGCTACTGTCGAGATTGAGTAGTTTTAGTAAAATCAACTACCGACCTTGTGTCTGTACACGTGTCAGGTTGGATGATAGGTAGTTTTTTACATTTTTGTCTATAAATAGTAGTTCTTACGATGTAACTCAGGTTGGATATATGATCTAAGTTCCTAACATCTCGACGGCGAACAGATTAAAGGAAAATGATCACTGTATGCCTTCCACCCCTTACTTTCAGCAATTTGCAATTCAATTCAATTACGTTTCCAATTATCGTCTTGTTCTTAATCTAATTTATCTGCAAATTTATCTTTTGTTTATGCATTTTAGTTCGAACTTTACTGCATTTTCCAAACCTTTTTGAAATATTATTCTTTCATACTTTCTGTATTTATTTCTTGTAGAGTTTCAATTTGCTTACTGTATTTGGCTTGTTTCTATTTCAATTTCAATATTTTATTTCATGTCTATTACTACACAGTCATTTAAGTGCTTTATTTACGTTCCTGTGTCAATTTTAAATTGTATGTCTTACTCTGTGAATGCATGTTCAAACTCTGCATTGTTTACTTTGACTTTATTTTCTGTTTAAGTTACTTGTCAATCAAGTCATTGGCTGCTAACGGCCAATCTTGCCCATTTACACTTTCAATGCCATTTCGATAACAATTAACTTGTTGTTCGAGATTATTAAGTACAAACTGGCAAAAAACTTCAATGATTAATGGCTTAGTAGCCAAGAAAATTGAAAACTGATATGTGGTCGAACTTTTGACCGTTATTTCACTAAAACCATTGTTTTCAAAACGAGATTACCACATAACTCGTCGATTTCGTAATCGTTTGAAACTAATTATTTGTTACTTTAACGAATTTGGTAGAAACACACTACAAACCAAATTTTCCAGTTAACAAATTGGCACGCCCGGTGGGACTAGTTTAGAGTAACTCGTTTTAAACGATGGTTTTATGCGTCTAAGAAGTGGAAAAGTTACTGCTTCTAACGTGTCAAGACAAAGAAATATGAGTGGCAGCACAAATAATAGTGCCACGATACCAAGTGTTACTAATGCGAATGCGTCGATAAGCGATACTAATGCTTCGACCACCAGTACGAACGCAAAGGTAGTTAATATCCCAAGGATGAGTACTACTGTCATTGGAGCGGGTACTGGGATGACAATGGCTAACACGCAAGGGGAAGCTATTCCAAGCGCTGTAGTATTTGAACACCCAGTTGTTCAAAGTGCTTCGGAAGTTCAAGCATCGCCTGGAAGTGCTAGAAATTCAAGTGTTAGGCTAACACCGCGTGTGACACAACCTCTATTTGGAATGCCGTATGGTTATCTGAATAACTCGACAGTTCCTACTATTGGTTCGACTATGTTCAACCAATATGCTAACAAGCCTTTTGTACCTTTTGGAAATTCTTCCAATACTCAAGGATATGACTACTACCACAACCAATGGACAAAGGTCAGGTATAGGGGATATGTCAAGGCAAATGCCTCAGAACAATGGGGGATTAACCCAGAATTCATTGGCGAGCATTCGACAGCAGATGGATGATAGTAACCATGAGATGGTGAATATGTTCACTCAGCAAATAGGTACAGTTATTACGCCTCTTATGCAGACTACTAACCAAGCATGCAATGCTTTGGCTTTACAAATGGAAAGGCTGAATCAAGCATTGGGTTTGGAAACACCAGTGAACGACAATGTTCAATAAGGCCTAGGAGCTATGCACTAAGGTTAAGGCTTGGGGGGCAATCCACAAGATGTGAATAACCGCAACATGGTGCAAAATGAAGTAGTTCAGCCAAACCAAAACCTTGGTCAAAATTTGAACAATTTGGCTTATGGTCAAGTACAAATCCTGCAAAGGAATCAAGATCAAGGGCCTCCAATGCATCAGGGTTTGGCCAACCTCAGGCACAATATCATGGGAAACCAGATAGAGCAAAACGTTAATCAAGTTGTCGAGCAGATGCTTAACAGGCTTGGCTTTAATATTGGTCAAGCAAATAGACCATATTTTATATCTGCGTTTCCTAAATGGGTACAACAAGCTGAAGTGCCAAGAGGAATGAAGGTCCCTAAATTGTCCAAGTTTTCTGGTGATAGTGGAGAATCAACTGTCGAACATGTTGCCAGATACTCAATAGAAATGAGGGAATTAGCCACTATGGAAGGCTTGAAAATGAGGTTCTTTCTAAGTTCATTGACAAAGAATTCATTTTCTTGGTTCCCGACGTTAAAGGCTAATTTAGTCCATTCCCAGGCTTAAATAGAAGGATTGTTTCATGATCAATTCTTTAGGGGCGATTTAAGGGTTAACTTGACTGATTTATTCAACGTTAAGCGTATACATACTGAGTCTATAGATGATTACATCTCTAGGTTCAAGCAAATGAAGAGTAGGTGTTTTACACCTATTCCTGAAGCAGAAATTGTTAAAATGGCCGCTAGCAGGTTGGATTACCATATTAGAAAGAAACTGGTAAACCAACACATTGTTGATCTTGCCCAGTTAGGGGAAAAGGTTCGACAGATTGAACAACTCAGGTCTGAAAAGAATCAAAAGAACAATAAGAAATTTGTTAGACGTGAGAAAATTAATTGTGTCGAACAAGATCAAACAGACAGTGAGGATGAGGCAACTACTGAGCAAGAGATAAACCTTGCTGAGTTAAAGGAAGGATCACCTTATGCTTGTCAAGCCTTAATACCTTCCAAGGGAAAGGAAAAGATGAGTTATGCAAACACGAAAACATATACATTTGATATAACTAAAGCTGATAAAATATTTGACATTCTGTTGAAAGATAAACAGCTTAAGTTATCAGATGATCATAAAGTAAAAAGGCCTGAGGACTCCAATGGTCAAAATTATTGTAAATACTATGGGGCTTTAGGTCATCCTACTAATGAATGTTTTCGTTTCAGGGACTTGATACAGAAAGCTCTTAAAGAAGGTAGGCTCAAGTTTGCTAACAAGCAAAAGCCTAGCATGAAGGTGGATACCGATCCATTTGGCCAAGGCATATCCAATGTTGAAGGCTATAATGCAAGAAGCTGCAACATGGTGAATATCAGAGTCAAGCAAAAGTATGTGGTGAATGTGGAAGACCCATTTGACATTTACCCAAGGCCTCATGAAACTGTCAAAGACTTTCTGAGGAGAAAGAACAACAGAGGGCAGTTGAAGTTGTGCCCACATTGTGATAGGTATTTCGACGAAAAAGCTGCTCAGAAAGCAAAGAATAATCAAAAGGCTAAGGCTCTCCAGCATATGCAGGCTGGTTATGTGAGTAGGAATGTTAAGCCTTTTCCAGTAAACCAGATGTCTGTTTCAGTGAACCAGATACGAAGGCCTGTTATGAATATGCCTAATAGATCAGTTGGTGGATGGTTGGTTGAATCCTCAAGGGAATCAATTAGCAGCAGCCATGGGGTAACTCCTAGTCAAGTTCCAAATAGGACCAGGAAACCTGATGCCAATGTGATAGTGAACAAGTGGGTTGAGAACTTTGCTAAGGCTCATTGCCCTGAGTTGAGAAATAGAGTAAGGGCTGGGAATAGCAACCCTCGACATACACCATTTTGGGATGAAGATTACCAATTTGGTAGAGTGCCTTATCCTAGTGGTGATCGAGTGAAGAAAGCCCCATTGTCAAAGAGTCAGAAGGGTCGTCGACAGAGGATAAGGAAAGCTCAGAAACAGAAACAGAAAGATGCTGAGATGGCTAAGTCTCAACATGAGAAGTGCTTCATGGTTCGGATACAGAAAGTGCCATTACCCAAGGAGCCTGGTCCAAAATTGAAGAGTGTGGTGGTTGACGCCAAAGGGACTAACTTTGAGAAAGGTCAGACTTCTCAGGCAAGGGGATAAGTACCTTCAGCAGGTTTCAGACAAAATGTCAAGCCTACCAAGGTTCCTTCGACAGCTCAAGAGAAGAAGCCTTGGCCAGTAGGTCTAATTGAAGCTGAGAAATTGGCCTCAAAATGAGGCAAATTTGGTGTTCGAGCAGCTCCAGTCGAAGACACTAGCAGTGATGCATCTATGGAAGAATTGAGTATCGTAGTCAACGATTCTGATTTACTAGATAATCCCATGGAATCAGTGGAGCAGAATGCTGTCAAGACAGATTTGTCCATGGAAAAGGTTATTGAAGCATTGAATGATCCAGATGACCTAATTGGTTTCAATGATAAAGAAGAGTTTGTCCTGACGCTAATTTACACAGAGACTTGGATGAGTTGGTGATGGTAATGGGAACTACTTTGTCATATTTGGGGTCTGAAGAAAGCCTTCTTGACAAGGAGGACATGAGGTTGGGAAGTCATCTGGAGAATGAAGAAACTGCCACTGAAGAGGAGTTTACCAAGCTTGATGTAAACTTGGTTTCAGTATTGCCAGCAGAATATCAAGCTCAATATGAGTTTGTGGTTGAAGTTCCTGATGAAGAGGAATTTGATGGTTTTCCTATTGGTTAGCACTTCGTCGAGCAAGACATGGTGACTATCTTTGATAACTTTGCTCGATTAGATAAACCAACTAATGAAGAAAGAAATCATCTTTGACCATTGCATATTAAGGCAATGATTGAAGGTAAGTCTGTCAACAGGGTGTTGGTTGATGGAGGGGCATCTGTAAATTTGATCCCAAGAGCCATGTTCAAAAAGTTGGGAAAAAATGAAACAGATCTTCTCCCAACTAACATTGTGGTTACTGATTTTGGAGGAAGATCTGCACCAACAGATGGTGTGGCAATGCTGGATGTGCAAGTGGGATCAGTAGAGAGGTTTACCTTGTTCGTGGTTATTCCTTCGAGGTCTAGTTATAACATTTTATTGGGCAAAGACTGGATTCATGCTGTTGGAGCGGTACCTTCGACAGTACATCAGAAACTTATATTTTGGAATGCTCATGATGACATAGAGATTATTGAAGCTGATGATAACCCCTGCTATATGCAGCAAATGCATGTGGATTTCAAAGTTTATGACTCAAAGGTAAAGCCCATATCTGTGCAGGGTGGTGTTATTGATAAAGAGGCTCTGAATGCTTGCCTGTTGGAGCAATTTGGTGTTAAGTTACTGGATGAGGCCGACGAAAATCGGCCAATCGACAAAGATGAGTCTTGAATGTCATCAGACACAGTTGTCGGCCTGTGAGGCCAACCGATAACCAAACTTAGAAGAAGGTGTGTTGGCTGATTGCATATTCGACGATGGCCCTTTAGGATTTGAAAAGGGGCTTGAGGATAAAAATGGGTTTGAGTTGGAAGATCCTTTGGAGGAAATTGATCTGGGGGATAGTGATAGAAAGAAGCTAATATATGTGAGTGTTTTGTTGTCAGACCAGTTCAAGAGGCAGGTTGTGGAGTTGATTTCTAGGTATAAGGACTGTTTTGCTTGGGATTACCATGAAATGCCAGGTTTGAGTAGAGATCTTGTGGAGCATAGATTGCCTCTGAAACCCGATTGTAAGCCTGTCAAACAAGCTAATAGAAGGTTTGCTCCTGAAGTTGTGCTGAAAATCAAAGAGGAAGTTGAACGCTTGTTGAAGGCTAAGTTTATTCGTACAACTAGGTATGTTGAATGGTTGTCTAATGTGGTGCCTGTCATAAAGAAGAATGGCAAGATGAGGGTGTGTGTCGATTTTAGGAATCTTAACACGGCAACTCCTAAGGATGAATACCCTATGCGCATAGCAGATATGCTAGTGGATGCAGCGTCTGGTCATGAGCTTCTAAGTTTCATGGATGGACATGCTGGTTATAACCAGATCTTCTTTGCTGAAGAAGATGTGCCTAAGACTGCTTTTAGGTGCCTAGGTTCAATTGGAACTTAGGAATGGATAGTGATGTCTTTTGGTTTGAAGAATGTTGGTGCAACTTACCAAAGGGCGATGAACACTATTTTTCATGAAATGATACGCAAGTTTGTGGAAGTCTACATTGATGACGTTATTGTTAAGTCAAAGAGCCAGGAGGAGCATTTGAGTCACCTTAGACAAGCTTTTCAAGAAATGAGAAAGCATAATTTGAAGATGAACCCTGAGAAGTGTGGTTTTGGGGTTTCTGCTCCCAAGTTCTTGGGCTTTTTGATGCATAAGAAAGGCATTGAAGTCGACAAGAATAAGGCCAAAGCTGTGTTGGAAGCAAAACCACCTACTTATAAGAAGGAACTTCAATCATTTTTGGGGAAAGTGAATTTTCTCAGATGGTTCATATCAAATCTCTCAAGAAGAACTAGAGTGTTTGCACCTTTGGTGAAGCTCAAGGCAGAGCAACCTTTTGTTTGGAATCAACAGCACCAGGAAGCTTTCGACCAAATCAAGCAATATTTGACAAGTCCACCGGTCATGATGCCTGCAGAGCCACATCGACCAGTGAAGTTGTATATTTCTGCATCAGAAGAAACTATAGGTTGTCTACTGGCTCAGGAAGATGATTACAACGTTGAAAAAGCCGTTTACTACCTCAGTCGAGTGTTGAATGATGCAAAAACAAGATATAGTGCTATAGAAAAGTTGTGTCTTGCATTATATTTTTCTTGTACAAAACTCAAGTATTACTTGATGCCTTGTGATGTCATAGTGATGTCAAAGACAAATGTGATTAAGTACATGTTGTCTCGGCCAATTCTGAATGGTCGAATTAGAAAATAGACACTTGCATTGTCTAAGTTTTCTTTGCAGTATGTACCACTGAAAGTTGTTAAAGGTTAAGCAATTGCTGACTTTCTAACAGACTATCCATGTTTAGAAATAAAAGAACCGACAGGGCTAGTTGATTTGAAGCCCTGGCATTTGTATTTTGATGGCTCAAGACATAGAAATGGTGTTGGTGTTGGTATTTTGATAATCTCACCTTTAGGGGTGCGAACTAAACTAAAGTTTGAGTTAAAATATGCTTGTTCTAACAATGAGGCTGAATATGAAGCCTTGATTGTGGGTTTGGAAATTTTGATAGAGATGCGAGCTCGCACTGTCAAAGTTTTCGGGGATTCACAATTGGTTATAAGGCAATTAACCCAAACATATAAATGCGTAAGCCACAATTTTGTCAAATACTGTCAAGTGGCTAGCAAATTAATGAAACAGTTCGACAATGTCGAATTGGAGCATATTCCAAGAGAGCTAAATCAAGAGGCTAATGAATTAGCCCAATTGGCTTCGGGGTATAAGCTTTCTTCAAAGGTGTTAGCAGAACTTATAGAAATTCGTGAGTTACTGTATCCTTTGGATAAAAAATATATTTTTGTCGCCAATGCTTTAAATGCACTTGATTGGCGTAAGCCAATTATTGAGTATTTGGAAAATCCAAGTGCTGATGTTGACAGGAAAATCAAGTACAAAGCAACTAAGTTTATTGTACTTGCAGGGGCTTTGTATAGAAAGTCTGTCGATGGTAATTTGGAGACTTGTCTAAGTGAAGAGGATGCCTATTTGGCATTGGCAGAGGTTCATGAAGGAATTTGTGGTGCCCATCAGGCAGGTGAGAAGATGAAATGGGTGCTAAGAAGACAAAGAATGTATTGGCCTACTTTGGTTAGGGATTGTATCATGTTTGCAAAATCCTGTAAATAATGCCAAAAACATGGCCACATACAAAATGTACCTGCTAGTGAGTTACATTCCATCGTTAAACCTTGGCCTTTTAGAGATTGGGCATTGGACCTGATAGGTCAGATTTATCCTACTTCCTCTAAGGGTCACAAGTATATTTTAGTAGGGGTGGACTATTTTACCAAATGGGTAGAAGCAGTAGCCTTGAAAGAAGTAACACAATAAGACATTGTGGATTTTATTAAAAATCACATTGTTTGTCGATTTGGTATACCACAAACGATCACAACAGACCAAGGATCTGTGTTTGTTGGGGAGAAGGTTGTCGAGTATACTGAGTCAAGAAAGATCAAGATGGTGACTTCGACACCATATTATGCTCAAGCAAATGGTCAGGTTGAAGTCATGAATAAAATTATAATTGGTTTGATCAAAAAACATATTGGCAGATATCCAAAGAGTTGGCACTCAACTTTGGAACAAGTTCTTTGGGCATGTAGAAACTCTCCTAAGGAATCAACAGATACAACTCCTTATAAATTAGTATATGGACATGATGTTTTGCCTGTTGAGATAAATCTTGGTTCATTAAGGATTCAAAAACAAAATGAGTTACCAGTAGATCAATATTGGGACTTAATGTTTGATGAGTTAAATGAAATCCATGATGAGAGGGTCATTGCTTTGGAAAATTTGATTCGACAAAAAGAAAGAATAGCTAAATTCTATGATAGTCGGGTTAAGTATAAACATTTCAAGGTCGATGACTTAGTTTGGAAAGTCATTTTGCCAATGGATAAGAAGTGTCGAGAATTTGGAAAATGGTCTCCAAAATGGGAAGGACCATTTAAAGTTACTAAGGTATTCTCAGGAAATGCCTATGCACTTGTCGAAGTTAATTCTGGTTTTAGAATTAAGTATGTTAATGGCAAGTACTTGAAGTCATATAGACCAACAATGGGTATGGTAAAAATTCAACTTTGAAGCATTAAACTGGATTTCTTTATTCTTAGGCCATTTGGCAATATACAAATACATTGTCGAATAGCCTTGTAGCCTAGAAATACAAACAAAGAAAAGTTCTTAAATCTAGACTATTACAAAATAAGTCCAGTTGTAGAAGCTTTGCCATGTTCAAAGTCAACTCGTGCTGAGGAAGAGTTTAGGAAGCATGGGGGGTAAGAGCAGATTATTCGTCAAGACAATTAAGTCTGCAAGAGCCGCTTCAAAGGAGTGACATCCAAATCGACGGGGATTTGAACCTGAAGGACGCGTTGAGGAGGAATGTCGAACTCTGTGTGAGCAAAGGGAAAGCTGGGGTCCAAAGAGAAGCAGTCGTCGGTGCCATAATGCGTTTGACAATAGGCCTCGACCGTGCAAAACTTTTTCAGTAGTTTTGCGGATCCTCCACGATAAATTTCCAACATGAGGTGTGAAGGAGCGCAAAACTATTGAAAGAAAGAATGGACCAAGCCTTCATCCTTCTCACACAGTTCAATGAGCTTGGTAAGCCACATTAGGCAACTTACCAAAACTCGTTATTGATGTTAGGTAAATTACCAAAACCCAGTGTTTCTTTCACCATTGAGACAAAAACCTTTAGAGAAACTCCAAAAGTCGGAATCCGCTGGATCTCAAATGGAACAATCAGAACCAGGGAGTAAAGGGTTGGAATGGTTGAAAGTGACTTCCATTGTAGTTTGTTACTTTGAGATTGGTTGGCTAAAAGGAAAAAGGCAGTGGATACGGCTTGGGATTTATAAAATAAACAAAGGTTTCCCAGAGATTCTGAAGAGGAAACTAGAAGAGTTTTGAGAGTATTTGTGCATGAAGGGGAACTAATGTTCTGGTGTGGTGAGGATGACCAAGATGGCAATTCCCTATTTATAGCGCAAACCTACGTTGATTTTTAAGTTTCATTAGTCAAATTGACTGGTCAAGGGCTTTAATTACAATTTATGGGCTAAAACTGAAAATTAAATTGGTAAAAAGAAACGTGCTAGCTGGACAGTGAAACGATTGATGGTAAACATGTCAAATCGAGTTCAGTTCATTCAGTAAAGAACAAGATGCAGTCGAACAATTGTGTTCGACGTAGAAAATTTAATACAAATGAAAAGAACTAAAAAGAAACTAAAGAGGTGTCTTCTTGAGTTCCTCCCAAGCTGCGGCAAATTCAAGCTTTATGGCTTCAGCATTTGTAAAGCTAATTTCAAGGTCTTCAACTTTAGACAGGATAGCTTTTGTTTCGACAGTACTAGCAGACATTTGTTGACCAAGTGCTATAATTTCTTTTGAAAAGAATGTTGAAGTGGCCTCAAGCAATTGTGCCCTGGCAGTGGCCAATTCTGACTCCAAACGAGTAACAGTTCTTTCCAACTCAGGTATTTTGGCTTGATGGGGAGCGCCTTGTTCGACCAATGCAGCCTTGTCTTGTCGAAGTGACACCAGTTTATCACGAAGTTCGTGCTTTGCCTTGAGGGCTTGATGATAGGGCAGAATGCTGTTGTCAAGTTCAGGCAGCTTAGGAGTCAAGTCTTCAATGAATTCATGAATGGCACTGAAATAACCTCGTCGAATTGGAGGCAACTTTTTGCGAAGTGCATGAATCTCTTTGATTGTACGCATTAAATTGCTTCTGATTTCTTGGTTGAGGTAGAGGTCATCAAATGAATACTTGAAGAAACCTCTCAGTTCTTCAACTAATCCATCAAGTTTTTCAGTAGAAGTGTCCCCAGGGAGAGTGGAGGAACATGCAGACAAAGGGGAAGTCTTGTTGCTAGATCCTGAAAGTAAGTCAATCCACTCATCCCCTCCGGCATTACCCTTTTCAATGTTGGTGCCTTACAGCACAGGGTTGGTCGATGAGATGGGCTGAGAAGATGGATTGGTCAGATTATCAAAGAGAAAATACATGTCAACACTATCTACTATAAACACTACAGGAGATACCTTCTCAGTGGCTTGGGGGGCAGAAGTGGTTTCCACAATGGGCGTGGGATCATCTTGTTGAGGAGATGTCAAATTTGAATTTTCCATCGAGAGAGTGGATTGAGCCACATCGACATCCATGGCAATAGGTTCCTCGACACTTGGTTTAGGTTGAGTTTCTAGAACCTCCTAATGGAGGGAAAACCAGAATTAGTTACAATTTGTTGTCCTAGCATCAACAAAGTGTTTAAAGAGTTTCATACCTCAGTGGATGGATGATCAATGGGTGGAAAAATCATTTGAAGAGGTATGGAAGTATCCACGTATGGCCGTTCAGGAGAGCCCTGTCGAGGGTGCTTGATGAGGTGATGTGCATGGTAAGAGAATGTATCTAAGTGTTATGTAATGAAGCATACCTTGTCAGTGCTTGACGAGCCAACCTCTTCGACAGAGGGAGGAACCTTTGAAGAACATTCTTCAGAAGCACTTTTCTTTGAGGATTTGGCTTTGGGTTCCTGAAAAAATGATAAATAAACAAAAACAGTTTGCATAATGTAATGTGACCATCAATTAAAGTACTGATGAATGGTGCAATTAACTTACCACTACAAACTCCGCTGTGGGAGTGTCTTCAGAGTTTTCAGAAGCAGATTTCTCTACAAGAGATTCCTAGGAAAATGAAAATGAAAACTTTTGGGGTTAGTGGTTGATGGGTGATATATCAAAAGGAAGTCAAAGATAGAAACATTATACAAGCAAGAAGAAGAAAAGAGAGAACCGTTTGAGGTGTCGAGCGAGAGGGAGTGTCAGGCAGGAACTTTTGTGCCTTTTAGGTTGAGCTTCAGGAGTGGCTGCCTTTACTTTCCTCTTGGTTGTTTCTTGTTGAGAAGAACCAGTCGAGCGCTTTGTTTTTGTAGGTTTTCTCTTCGACACAACTGGTTTCTTTCCAGTATCCGCTTTCTTGGAAGAAGTCTTGGCAGCCTTCTTTTTGGGTGTTGTGGATTGAAGAGGGGATTCACTATCCTCATCATCTTCTTCTTCATCATTAGCTTCTTGGGCTTTGTCACTTGTTTGCTTATACTTTAGGGGTTCTTTCAGAGCTAAAGCTATAGTAAAACGAAAATATAAGTACAACACAAGTAGACGTCCAGGAAAGAGTTAATTGAATTAGATACCTTGGGAAAATTGGGAAATGATCTTGACAGCCTTGTCATATTGTTCAAAAGATAAGGCAAACTGACCAGTGAAAGTAACTTCTTTGTTTTTATACATGTCTATATTAGAATGATATTGAAATCTTTCTACAGCAAGGAAGTTACCAGTTCTCATTGGTTTACCTGGAAATGGATCAGCCAAACCAAAAGTTGCACAAGGCAAAGGCATTGGTTCAGGACAAGGGGGTATCACAAGTGTTTGTCTCGTGGTTTCTTGATGTTTTAAAGCCTTAATACCCCAATTGTTCTCGTACTTTTCTTTTGATTTGGCGATCATTTCATCTACCTGTCGAACAATATAAAAAGGATACCTAGGATCCCATTTAACCTTGTAAAACTTTTCAAAGCTGCGAATATCCTTCAAGTGCTCACCTTTAGTCTTTGTCGAAGGGTCCTGTTCCTGCATTGTGGGGTCAATGAACTTTGTTACACATTCTTCAAAGGATGGGTGAAATTTTCTGTAGTATTCATCCCACCAAGCTACGAAGTCTTGAGATACACCCAAAGAGGTGGTGAAAGGGACAAGATTGACGACAGACTTGTGAGTGTTATTCTTGTTCTTTATGCCGTCGATGGTTGCCTCTTTGAGATTGATGGCATTCAAAAGAATATCTTCTTTCTTGAAAGGAAAGGGGCCAGGGATGGATTGCAGGAAACCAATGTTATTGGCAGAAGCATTGGGTAGACAAACAAAGGCAGAATTATCTGTCAAACTGGGTAATCCTGCAGGAAAGACTTGGCGAGCCAAGAAGTGGGTCCAAATGTTTTTACACATTTGGTAATTTGGATCATCTTCTTCTTCATCATTAGCTTCTTGGGCTTTGCCACTTGTTTGCTTATACTTTAGGGGTTCTTTCAGAGCTAAAGCTAAAGTAAAACGAAAATATAAGTACAACGCAAGTAGACGTCCAGGAAAGAGTTAATTGAATTAGATACCTTGGGAAAATTGGGAAATGATCTTGACAGCCTTGTCATATTGTTCAAAAGATAAGGCAAACTGACCAGTGAAAGTAACTTCTTTGTTTTTATACATGTCTATATTAGAATGATATTGAAATCTTTCTACAGCAAGGAAGTTACCAGTTCTCATTGGTTTACCTGGAAATGAATCGGCCAAACCAAAAGTTGCACAAGGCAAAGGCATTGGTTCAGGACAAGGGGGTATCACAAGTGTTTGTCTCGTGGCTTCTTGATGTTTTAAAGCCTTAATACCCCAAATGTTCTCGTACTTTTCTTTTGATTTGGCGATCATTTCATCTACCTGTCGAACAATATAAAAAGGATACCTAGGATCCCATTTAACCTTGTAAAACTTTTCAAAGCTGCGAATATCCTTCAAGTGCTCACCTTTAGTCTTTGTCGAAGGGTCCTGTTCCTGCATTGTGGGGTCAATGAACTTTGTTACACATTCTTCAAAGGATGGGTGAAATTTTCTGTAGTATTCATCCCACCAAGCTACAAAGTCTTGAGATACACCCAAAGAGGTGGTGAAAGGGACAAGATTGACGGTAGACTTGTGAGTGTTATTCTTGTTCTTTATGCCGTCGATGGTTGCCTCTTTGAGATTAATGGCATTCAAAAGAATATCTTCTTTCTTGAAAGGAAAGGGGCCAGGGATGGATTGCAGGAAACCAATGTTATTGGCAGAAGCATTGGGTAGACAAACAAAGGCAGAATTATCTGTCAAACTGGGTAATCCTGCAGGAAAGACTTGGCGAGCCAAGAAGTGGGTCCAAATGTTTTTGCACATTTGGTAATTTGGATCAAAAGGATTGGTGAACCACTCAGGTCCATATTTCCTACCAACAAAGGGTTGGAAACGGATGCCTGGAGTTCCAGCAGAGAGAGAATGGAAAAGTTTGAAGTAATACTTGAAACTTTTGAATTCGCTGTCAAATGGTTTGGGGGCACAGTGCATGGCCAAGGTGCCATAAGTGTCGATTTGAAGGTTCGACGGAGCTTTGTTGACAGTGTGACCAGGAAGTGTGGCATTCAACCACAGTTGTAAAAGCCATAATGGGCCACCAGCTCCAACTTTCTTTCCCCCACCTTTTACCATGTTATACAGGCTTGACATGCTGGAATAAAGGTTAGACAACAGAAAAGAGCCAAGAGCCCACCTTTTGCCTTCATGTAGAAGGTTTGCCAAGTCAAGCAATGGCTTCGACATTTGGACATTTTTGTTGCAAATGACAAAAGCACATAGCCAATGGAACAGGAAGGCTACATGTTCTTCATCAGAAACCTCTGATGTACTCTGCATTTGGCTAGAAATATATTTTGAAAAAGCAAGAGGTTGATTAGTAAAAACATCAATGATGTTTTCTGGAGAACACAAAGGGTGAATCATATGGCCATCCAGTAAGAGCAGCAACATCAAAAAGAGTTGGACCCATCATCCCACAAGGGAAATGGAAGTTGTTGGTAGTAGGGTTCCAGAAGAAAACAGCAGCTCCTAACATAGAAGGGTCCAACTTGAATGTGTACTCGGACAATTTGATTAAATTGTAAATGCCTTGTTTCTTCCAAGTATCAACTTTTTTGGCTTCAACCCTAGCAAGCCAAGCAGAATATCCACTTATGCTAAGTGGTGGAGTTCTGAAAAGCTTAGTGCTTTTAGAGAAATAATGAATATGCAAGTTAGGGGAAGAAGCGAGAATGTCAGTTTGACCATCTTTGTTTGGGAAATAGTCCTTAAAATCTTCAGGAAAGCTAGAGAGGGTCATAACTGGTCCTAAATAAGCAGCAGGAGGATCTAAAAGGAAAGAGGGATCATGCAAGTAAGGTATGATTACCTTAGATTTCTGCCATGGGATTGATGCGTCGACATTCGGATTGCACCACGTCTTCCTTAGAGGTGCTTTGGAACTTTGAGCTGGATTGGAAGAAGACGCCATTAAAAGTTTGTGAAGCTTTCGAGGAAATGAGAAGATACTGAAAGTGTTTTCACTGGGCATTGATGGTTATTTATAACCTAGCTTATGGTGCAAGCGTGCATGCGGGATTATGCTATCTACTTCATATGCAATGATGGCCCTATTTTTTAGGGAAATGGGAAACGCAGCCTTGTGATTAGACAATACAGAAAGGTAACCGTCGCGCGTAGAGAAGACAAAATTCTGGTTCTCTTCACATAGTGGTGTCGAAAACTCAGAATTTGAGGGGCATCTGTTAGGTACCAGATTTCAAATATGGGTTTCTCGACGGAACTTCAAATATTCGACAAGTGAAGGCACAAGGAGCCAGAATAAGTGATAAAAATTAGCTAAGTTTAAAAGACTAAGTGATGTGGCGGTTGTTCGTCGGAGTGCATGAAGTGTCGAACATGTCAATAGGAGCATGGTCGAATTAGACTTAGGCTTTAGGCAATACATGAACAAACTCGACAGGAAGTGCTACTGTCGAGATTGAGAAGTTTTAATAAAATCAACTACTGACCCTGTGTCCGTACACGTGTCAGGTTGGATGATAGGTAGTTTTTTACATTTTTGTCTATAAATAGTAGTTCTTACGATGTAACTCAGGTTGGATACATGATCTAAGTTCCTAACATCTCGACGGTGAAGCAGATTAAAGGAAAACGATCACTATATGCCTTCTACCCCTTACTTTCAGCAATTTGCAATTCAATTCAATTACATTTCCAATTATCGTCTTGTTCTTAATCTAATTTATCTGCAAATTTATCTTTTGTTTATGCATTTTAGTTCGAACTTTACTGCATTTTTCAAACCTTTTTGAAATATTATTCTTTCATACTTTCTGTATTTATTTCTTGTAGAGTTTCAATTTGCTTACTGCATTTGGCTTGTTTCTATTTCAATTTCAATATTTTATTTCATGTCTATTACTACACAGTCATTTAAGTGCTTCATTTATGTTCCTGTGTCAATTTCAAATTGTATGTCTTACTCTGTGAATGCATGTTCAAACACTGCATTGTTTACTTTGACTTTATTTTCTGTTTAAGTTACTTGTCAATCAAGTCATTGGCTGCTAACGGCCAATCTTGCACATTTACACTTTCAATGCCATTTCGATAACAATTAACTTGTTGTTTGAGATTATTAAGTACAAACTGGCAAAAAACTTCAATGATTAATGGCTTAGTAGCCAAGAAAATTGAAAACTGATATCTGGTCGAACTTTTGACCGTTATTTCATTAAAACCATTGTTTTCAAAATGAGATTACCACATAACTCGTCGATCTCGTAATCGTTTGAAACTAATTATTTTGACGAATTTGGTAGAAACACACTACAAACCAAATTTTCCAGTTAACATACACATAAAAATTGACTTTTCCCTCTTTTGTTTTGGTTGATGTTTGAGTTTTGTCGACTACCAAAACATTTTCTTTTCAAATAGGAAACTTATTGCATTTCATCAATTAATTAGTAATCAAAGTGGCAATATAAGGTGGAGCATGATAGGAAGTACGGGGACTAGCTATTCTTAGCTAGACTATGGGCTATATTTTTAGCTTATCTTCAAACAAAACTTAATTACACTAAAGTTTGGAAAAGGGGAAAGGTGCTCAAAGTATATTTATTACACTACCAAACACTCAAATGTCTTCCATGTATTTGAGTGATAGAATCTCGGTGGATAAAATTGATTTTAGGGCTGATAGAATTAATTTTGATGGAAGCAAGAAGTTCTTAGCTTTTACGTTGAATAAAATCAATCATGAGTGTGAGACTCACAAAATTCTTTATATTTACACATAAAAGGTGATTCAACTTTTATCATCCAAATGAAATTAATTCTTTTGAAATTAATTTTTCAGAATCAATTCGATCACAATCTAAAACAAATGGACCCTTAGTTGATTATTTGACCGTCTTTATGTGTACTCTCGACGTGCTAAAAGCTTTATAATTTTGTTGTAGCATCGTCTGAATCCTGATTTGTGACTTTGTTGTTGTCAAAAGTTGGAGAGGGTTTGGATCCAGATTACACACATTGTCCAATTTCATGTGAAGTATTTGAATTGAGTTCTTTTTTTTTTTTAATGACAAATACATTTATATATTAGTGTTCTAAATATAGCATATATGTTGTAACCAAAAAAAAAAAATATATAGCATATATTTGGTAATTAGTAGTGTTTTTCTCTAAAGCCCATTAGTCTGACCCATTAGTTTTCTTCAACTTGATGTGTTGAATCAGTTGTCTATAGTGGCTATGACAATTGAGAGATTTTGTACAGCTAAATTTGGAACAAGATATTACGGAGGGATCCCACAGAAGGATTTCTTAGAGCTATTTATGGGTCACAAAATGCTTTGCATATCGATTCTACAATTATGGTTGACGTATGTACATTTTATTTATAAATCAGTTAACTAATTAAGTATCAAACTATTAAAACTAACATTTATTTCAATATCTTAGGTATCGGTATCTACATTGCCTTTGTATCTCAAAGGCCATCATTCATTTGTATGGATTCTTCGAACGTCAACCCATTCAGAGTTTAGGGAACAATGTAAAAGAAATTTGGGCCTACATGCAGCGTAGACTATAAGAAGGAAAAAAAAAAGAGTGTTACCTAGCACCTTACTTTCATTCTTAAGTACAAGTTTACAAGTGATTTAAAATTATGTGTGACTTGTCACTAATTGTTCCCCAGTGCAGGGCCCAATGGCAATTACTAAGTATTTGTCCTAGGTAGAATATTGTTGTCTTCTTTTTGTTTGTTGGGAAATAAGGTTAAGACAAAAATCAAGAATCTAATTGAATTGTAAGCTTTTATTTGTAATATATTTTCTTTGTTAGACTGTACTAATTTTGGCATGTTATTAGAAATGAGCTTGGTGGTTTTGTTATGGAAAGAACAGACTCATGGTCTCCCAACACTTGAGGGAGAAGCGACAGGCCATACTGTAGATACAAACAAGGTTTTAAATTGCGGTTGCGGTTGCGGTTGCGGTCGCTGCGGTTGCGGATATTGCGGTCGCTACAGCGTGAAATAAATTTATGTTCGCACAAAATGTAAAAAAAAAAATCTATAATTATTCTAATTCACTATATTTCTTTTTTATGAATAATATTGTATAAATTTTCATTCATTTTAAAGACATTGCATCATCTTTATGAATAATTTCAACTTAATTATAGTAAAAATAGCATTACTATAAATAACCTTCTAAAATATACTATTTAAGCACATATAAGTACAAAATTAACAAAGAAGTAAGAATCTTAAAAGTGTACAAATATAAATAAACCACAAATAAAAAGCAACGTCATACTCACACTGTCATCGTTTGCTACCGCATGGTGGAATGGCGTGGATGATCATAACCTTCACCTTGACTATTATCCTGTGTGGCTCCTTGACCAAAGACATATTCAAAAAATCCCCCACTTGATTGGTGATGATAAGGATCTTCATAATTCACTAATGGTTGGTGATATGAGGGAGCTTGATCACTTGCATATGGGTTATATGTGTTGAATTGAGGATATTGATAAAAAGGAGGATAAGATTGTTGACTACTCCTTAAAGAATCATCAATACTCAAGTCACTAAAATTCTATGCAATACTAGAAGCAGAATCTTCAAGTGAAACATTTTGTTTTCTTTTCCCCTCCGAGAACGTGATCCACTTCTTCTACTATCAGGTAATGAACTATCAGAAGAGCCCATATCAGTCAAGCTCCTATAACGCCTATTATGTGGTAACTCCTGATAATAATCATTTTGATCATCATCATTATCATCATTATGACCACCCCCACCATCTTCTTCAGCTTCTACATTACCACCTCCATCACCATCACCACTATTATTACTTGGTGGACTTAAACCACCAGTATTTTCATTAGAATCATCATTATCATCATCATCTTACACATTTTCAATAGAATCATCATTATCATCACCAATTTCCACATTTTCATCATCAGTAACCACTATAGGCAACCATGCTGCATTTTGTAATCCATCTAATAGTGGACCTTCTCTCTCTTCAATCCATGGAGATTGTGGATCATCCTCTTGAAATATATAATCAAGGTTAATAGGATTAAAACTTGCTTCAATTTCTTCTTGACTTTTTCTCATTTCACTCCTCATTCTCAACTTCATGTTGTAATGTGTGAAGACGAGCTTTTGTAGCTTTTTATACTTCAATCTATTCCTTGTCTTTGTGTGGATGTAACTAAATGTGCTCCAATTCCTCTCACAATTTGTGGCTGAAGTTGTTTGGTGAGAACTTTTCTCGCCACACGTTGAAGTTCAGAGCACATGAACCAAATATCATCCACCATTGACTTTATAACAAAGTAACAGACGTTAAAGAAAAATTATTAGTTATATGAAAAAACAAAGTTTATTTTGATTGATTTATAAAAAAAGAAAATAAAAATTAGTATTTTACCTGGATTCATCCTAGACCAACCTTTTTGAGCTAAAGGTGTACCAAATGTTTCACTCTTTTCTTTAAAAAGCATTAACTATGTACATAACATAATATAAAAGGTTAATTAACGGTTAATTTAAAATAAAAGGTTAATATACATACATAAAATAATATGTTAATATGTATGTATATATATATATATATATATATATATATATAATAATCTACAAAATTAAACTATAAATTTTCATTACTAACCTGGTTCAGAGCTTTAATTTGACTATCCAAGGTTCTTTGTAATGTCATGATGACCCTATGTGTTCCTTCAAATGTTTCTTTATAGACATCACGTCCATGTTCAACTCCAAATTGAAATTGTGGGTTAAGAAAATAACCTAAAAAGGATATTAAATTTTTATTTATGAAACTATAAATATAAAATTACACGACAAAGGTAAGTTTATAAATTATATTGACTTACCAGCAGAATGAAGATCAGAATGCATGAATCTCCAACGCTTATCTATTATCTCATTATACTTGGAATGATAACGAGAATTTTGTCGAATTGCTTGTTTGGCTCAATCAATGGCTTCATATATAAAACCCATTGTTGGTTTCTCATCACCATCAACCAACCTCAAAACTTTCACTAAAGGCTCAAACATTTTCAATATGTCATTGGCCTTACTCCAGAATTCACTTTCTCCAACAATTTTCCTTGCTTCCATTGCTGGTCCTCATTTATCTCTTCCAAATTTAGATCTTCTAAATTCTTCAGAGCTGAATATGTTTCTTAGACCTTGCTTTTGCTTCACAATTGCCTGAAGTTGTAGGAACTGTGTTGCAAAACGGGTAACACCAGGACGAACAATTTCTCTACCTCCAGTATATTTTTTCATGAGATTTACTACCTTTGCTTCATTTAATATCTTCTGTACATTTTTGTTTTTCCCAATATCCTCCAAGCAAAGATCCAAATAGTGAGATGCACAAGCAGACCAATACAAATGTGGTCTCTTCTCCATTAGTTTTTGACCGACAGCTTTTAATGCAGCTTCGTTATCGGTAACCACTTGGACTACAAATTTTCTCCCACTTCCTCTACAATTTTATCTAATAACTGGAAGTAGTAATCAGTATTTCTACTATCAACACCAAAAGCATCAATAGATTTTAAGAAAATTGTCCCTTTACTACAGTACACCAAAAAATTCATAATATGTGTATGGTTAATGCTATCAGTCCAACCATCACACATTATTGTTACCCCTTTTTCTTTCCATGTGTTTTTCAATGTACTCAACCAGTTAAGCATATCTTGATACTCATTATCTAAGTATACATTTGAGACTTCATAAGGAGTTGGACATTTAGCAATTTTACCTGTCTGAGCAGCTGCAACGATCAAATTATGCAACCAAGGAGAGCTAGATAAATTCATTGGTAAGCGTTCATAGATTAAAAACTTGCTTACAGCCTTTCCAATCGTCTTCCTCGCTGTGTTCATGAAACCCCCACTGATGTTCGGTTGCTTCGAGCTTTTACTCCTCGTAAGATCAATGTTTGTTGATCTCAAAGCAAAAGCGACATCTTGCGGCCTTTCAACCCTAATAACATTTGCACGGGAGCCTCCACCTTCTTCATACACATTTGTATACCCTCCTGTTTGCTGTCTAAATTGTTGCCTTTCTTCCCATTCGCGTTACGATCTAAAGCTTTCCTCTGTAGCAAGCCTCACTTGCTCATCAATACAGTATAAGTCTTCCTCTTCATCATTTCCTCTCAAGCGTTTTTCGAATTCTTCTTTTCTTTTCCTTGAGTCAATTTTCTTCGCTTTCTCATCAAGGAGAAAATTCATCATACTTTGTCTAACCACTGTAGTCACTCTAGCACAACCCGTAACGTTTCCCTTCATATGTGCTATGTGTTGTTTCAATCTTGTGATTCCACCTTTTACCAATTGGTGACAAAGTTTGCATTCGACATTGTTTCGGCTTCCAGGCATCGGTATTCCATAATGCCATCCAATGTCGTCACTTGGAGCACCGTCTAATCTTCTAGTGGGAAATACTTCTTCTTTTGGTAGCATTGTGTATATTTTACAATAGCTGTTCAACATTCATAAAATAAATATCAACAAAAACTCAATCAAATTTAAATACTCCCTCCGGTTCTCAATGTAAGAGAAAAAAAGGTGTTTTTTAGGGTTTCAAAATATAAGAGATATGTGAGATAAAAAGGTGTTTTTCATTGGAAAAAAGAGTGTTTTTCTTGGTTTTGATGAATTAGGGTTTTGTCTCTTATATTTAGGACCGGAGGGAGTATTTAATATAAACAAGTAATTAGATGAACAAAAATAAGCTAATTATTAACGTGTAATGAAAATAAATAATAATTTGATATGCAATATAAGCTACTGTTGGTTGATTAAATTTTCATCCTAAAATTTCTCAAAATTTTCCTCTAATAATTTCTAAATTTCATCAAATTCCCTCACAAAAACATCCCTCACTTCCCAAATTTTCTCTCTACTAAAACTCCTAATTTTTCCATCTACAAGAACTCCCTCATAACTGACATATAGTCCCAAAAAAATTATTCAAAACTACCTAAAAATTATTCAAAGACTAAAATTATTAAAGTCCATAATTTTTCAACTTTTTTTATACCAAAAAACCAAGAAGAATGAAGCAGAGTACCAAAAAAAAGATAAAAAAAGAAAAGAAAAGAAAGAAGCAGACCCACGCACGCCCACCCCACCCACGGCCCAGAACCACGCACGCCCACCCCCACCCCACCCATGGCCCAGAACCACGCACGCCCACCCCACTCCTTTGATCCAACCATTGTGACCCTTGCCCCACTTAGAAGCTGGCAGAAATGCCTAGAAGCTGGCAAGCTCAAAGTGCAGAAAGGAAACGTGATGCGGAAAGAGAAAAAACAGAACGAATGGAGGAGAGAGGAGCTAGAGGAGTACGAAGAGCAGAGGAGCAACCGAGCAACAATCTTACCAGATGGAGGAGGACGCAGATCGGCATGAGGCAGAATCGCAGCAGAAGACGCAGAATCACAGCAGAAGAAGATGCAGAAGCAGAATCGCAGATCAGGGAGAGGGAGAGGCCGAGAGGGAGATGCAGAGCCAAGTCACGGATTCACGGGGCACGGGCAGCAAATCTAGATCTGGATGGGAGATGAGTGAGAATAGACACAGAAATCACGGATTCACGAAAGGTACGATTTGATTCTTATTTCTGTGATTTTTTTGGTTTTAAAGAAATGTTGAAGTTGAACGGAACATGTTGCTATCCGTTGCGGATTAAACGGCGTTGTGTTGCGGCCTATTGTGGATGAAATGCCGTTAAGTTGCGGCCGGTTCCCGTGATTTTAAAAAATACCGCAATTGCGGTCCGATGCGGTTGCGGCGCCGTCCGCATCCGCAATATTGCGGCCGCAAAACGTGATGCGGTCTGCAATTTAAAACCATCGGTACAAAGCCTTGAATTGCACCATGTTATTTTTGAATTAGATTGCCAATTAACAAATCTCTACAATGTCTCCTTATCAAGGAACATTTACTCTGCACAAGGATATATATCCCTTAATGACCCATATAGGTATGTGTTAGTGAGTCGTGTCTTATATGCCCTTCATAGCTCACTCGCATACGTAAGCAATTTCCTCTTCAGGAAGTTAGTATTTGGAACGCCAAAGGTGGGCTACATTACATAATAAAATGGAGGAATTAGTGTACGATATTAATATGGTTAAATACAATAGATACAAACATAGAGGGTAAAAGTGAAATACCATGATTGTTTGCCAAATTTGAGTCTTCATGTTCTCCTCTACATGATCTCAATCCTCCATCACAATACTAGCCTTGCTTCGACCGAGGAAGGCCACAAAACTCTTGAGCTTTTTTCTATTTGGCCCTAAAGGTTGTCCAGTCAATTGATCAAACTC
Source organism: Calophaca sinica (assembly GCA_037113605.1). Taxonomy (NCBI): domain Eukaryota; kingdom Viridiplantae; phylum Streptophyta; class Magnoliopsida; order Fabales; family Fabaceae; genus Calophaca; species Calophaca sinica. Next base: position 105,131,784 of record CM073733.1, read on the forward strand.
AATCGATAGCTTTTGGTCACCACTAAAGCTTAAGGTCAACTCTTTTAACCGTGTGGCACATCTACCTTTTTTTTTTGTCTAGACTGGGTATCTAACCCACTGTACGAAATAGGGATGGTCGATGGTTCATCTGTGTGTTTTGTTTAGACAAAAAAAACATAATAAAGGTCAGTAGCTCCTCTAAATAATGGAGAAATAACAAACATAACTTAACTTACAGGTTAAATTATACATTTGGTCCCTTATATTTATTTTAAGTTTCAGTTTAGTCCCTTATATATTAAAAATTTCAAATTGGTCCCTTGTGTAAGAGTTATATCAATGTGTTCCCTCTTGTTTTTTTGTTCCAAAATGATCCTTAATATTACAAAAATTATACCAATGTGGTTTTTTTTTTTTTTGCAAAATATGGAACAAAAAATAGACTACATTGGTATAATTTTTGTAACATAAGGGACCATTTTGGAACAAAAAAAAAAGAACCACATTAATATAACTCCTACACATAAGGGACCAAAATGAAAATTAAAATAAACATAATAGACTAAAAGTATAATTTAGCCTAACTTATAAATTCAAGATAAACACAATTTAAACATCAAGAAACAATAAGATAAACATAACTTTTTTTCTAATGTGGTCATCCCATATCCCTTCATGATCATCATCACGAGTGGGATGTACATCGTCCACTTCATTTTCCTCGATGAAAGTAGTCATCGATGTTGAGAAAAAAGGAGTCTCAGAAATATCAAGAGTTGATTCTTTATTATCATCACTACCATGCATGATTCTTTCTTGGAGAACTATTACCACCTTTTGTTAGAAGGATCATTAACATAAAACACTTGTTTTACTTGGAATGTCATGATGAAAGACTCTTCCTTATAAACTACCTTGTCAATGTCCACAAACTGGGTACATCCACCTTAAATAAACGAGGACACATAATCTAATCTCCTTCACTAGATGAACAATTAAGTGAACCATGATGTCAAAAATGAATGAGGAAAATACATCTCCAATTGGCACAAGGTAGTAGCAGCACATTTTCAAACTCATTCAACTTATAAGGGTCAATATTGGCTTTGTTACATATAGCATTGAAGAATAAGCACAACCAAGTTCTGGCATGTCTAATATTTTTAAGTAAGATGTCACGAATAGTCACTGCACTACAACAGAATGTGATAAAAAAAGCGTCACAAAAACAGCGCTTTCCACAAAAGTGCTGGCAAACTTAGATGAAAGACAGCGCTTCCTTTATTAAGCGCTGCGGATTACACAATTCGATCATAGACAACGCTTTCTAGAACAAGCGCTGTCTTATATGAAATATTTCCCAGCATTTACCTTAGAAAGCGTTGTCTTTTATTGAGTTCGCCAGCGCTTTCTTAATAAAGCACTATATGTCCAAATTTATATACCCGCGCCCTAGCTAGCTTTTATCCTCTATTTCATCTGTCTCGCGTTCATCTCTCTCTATTTTGCATGCTCTCGCTCTCTGCGTTCATCTCACTATTTCATCTCACTCGTACTCGCCCTCTACTCACACTCTCTCATTCTCCCTCGTACGCGTACTTCGTCCTCCTCTCCACTGACGAACCTCTTCCTCGTTCCTCCTCCTCTCCACCTTCGCCATTTCGGTTCTGAAGTTGCATGCCGCTACCGCCTTGTTGTTCTTCTTCATCTAGGTTCCACGCCGTCTTCTTGGTCAAGCCCACATCCTTGAGTTAGTAGCTGCTGCATTTGCTTTCTGCTCACCGTCCACCTTCTTGGTTTCTAGCTGATTGAGGCAGGTAAGTTTTGTTAATATTCGGTTTCTAGCTGCTGCATTTTAGTGTTTGTTAACATTTGGTTTCTAGCTACTGCATTTTATTTTTGTCCCACAGAATGAATGGCCCTTAATCCGTTTATCTGTTTAAATGTCCCACAGAATAAAAATGTGTTCCATTTATCTGTTCCACTTTTCAGTTTATTATGGTAAATATTTGCATGAAATTATTTCTGTATATTTCTAAATAGCATAGGAGAAATATTGTGCTTTTGATCGTGTTCAGCCCTTGTTTAGTGTTTGTGTTTGATTAAGGGATTGAGATTAGGTATGTTTGACACCATATAGCTGCTGCATTTTAGTGTTTGTAGTGTTTGATTAGGTATGTTTGATGAAGGGATTGAGAAAATTTGACACCATATAGCTGTGCTTTTAGAATTTGCTTGAGACCAAATTAAAACTCAATTTTTATAGTTGTTTCTTTTACTTTATGTTTGAGGGGTTTCTGATACATCTTTACTTCTATGTTCTTTTACTTGAATTTGATGAAAATTTTGTTGAAGTTTTTGACCTAACTGATATACAGATAGCTAGATGGCTTCTCCCGGGCATGAAACTGATGCTCATGAACATAGTGATATTGCGGCGGCCCAAACTGTAAAGCGTCATCCCCGTGGAAAGACTGTCAAGAAGAATCTCATCTGTAGTAGGAGTAGAGGACATAGACATGTGGTAAGTTACTTACTAATTAATTAATATAATCAGTTTTTTTTTCTATTTATTATCTAATGTTGTACACTTAATTTGTATAGGTTGAATGGAATCTTAATGGTCAACCCGTAGGCAAAAATGGCACAGAGTTGATTAATTTCATTGGATCTCAAGTGTGGCAGAATTTTCCAATTACTTTTAGTAATTGGAGGGAGAGAAATAATCCACTCTTGGATAGATTGAAAGAGGAGCTTTGGTGCGAGATACAAGTATATACAATCAGTCATATTTTTAAAATGACTATGTAAATATACTTACCCTACTATTTTGTAATTGTTAATGTATTTGAAGAAAACATTTGATGTTGATGACACACATAAGGACATTTTACTTAAGCATGTTGAAGATGTCTTCAGAATTTTCGATCATGGTTGTGCAAATATTGGCTGAGAGATGAAGGTGGAAATGTTAGACTTGAGCCTCCACCTGATTATGAATCAGTCATAAGAGTGGATATCTGGAGAGCATTTGTAGCAAAACACACCGGAGACCCTGATTTTCTGGTATACTTATATATGTCCATACTTATATACTTGTATATGTCAATACTTGTATATTTATATGTTTGTTCCTAATCACATTTATATGTTTATATAGAGATTAAGTCATGCAAATCGGGAGAGAGCATCAAATCCTCCTTACCCATACAGAGGAGGGGCTAAAGGGCATCCCCGCATTGAGGAAGATTTGGTATGCATAGTAACTCTGAATTATATGTAACCCTAAACCTAGTTAACACGGATTAGTTTAAATTCTTTATTAATTTGTATAGCAGAAGATGTCTGGAGAAAATGTATCAACAACATCAATTGATCATCATTACTTGTGGATAGAAGGCCGCCGCAATAGGGATGGTCTGATTGTGGACCCTTCCACTATGGAAATTGCTGATAAAATTGTAAGTATATGATAGATTAATTAACATTTTCATTTGCAATTTTCTTGTGATAGTGTTAATATTTAACAATCTTTGTTAATAATATTTGTTTGTCTCAGGATAGCCTATCACAAAAGTCTGTGACACATGGGGTAACAGACGTCCTTACCGAAGCCATACCGATCAGAGAGTATTCTGGTCGTGTAAGGGGTGTGGGATTTGGTGTTTCTCAAAAGCAAATTTTTGGTAAACCAAAGCGCGCTAGAAAAGATGAAAATGAAGAGTTGAAAAAAATGGTAGTCCATCTCTTTTGGGAGGTCCAGGATTTGAAAAGTAAAATGCCTCAAGATAAGGGACCGGCAGAGATGGATGAACACCTTAGCGCCAGAGAACCGGTAGAGATGGATCAGCACCTTAGTGCCATAGATAGTTGCACTCTTAGGTCTCGCAAGGTAAATCAAATTACTTCAAAGACTTGTTTGGTAGCTAGATTAAGTATTTGTGAATTGCATTCTAATTTAATATTATTGTGGATATTGATTATTTAAGGAACCGGTGGAGGTAATGGAACCGGAACTGGTGGAGGAACACGAGCCTACTTTATCCATGGATAGATGCACTCTTAAGTCATCTAAGGTAATTGAGCATTAGAAATTGTTCTCATTACGTGTACGTATTGCATCATTAATGTATCATGTCTAATAATTAATTTGTTTATTAATTATGGTTTAGGGCACCGTAGAGTGTTCCTTGTTATTGCGTGGCTCATCTCGACCGGTTGGTAAGGGTATTTCTTACACCGATTTAGGTGTTAAGTTACACAATTGTCCATTACCTCCCGATTGTGTGAAAGTCAGAGTTGATGTTGCTTACAAAGCGGAAGCACGTTGCCAATTCCACTTGAGGACGCAAGTATCAACAACGTGGGAGAGGCAGTAGGTACCTTTGTGGCATGGCTGCAGCAACTCGTAAGAGTAAGTGACATGTTATTTTTTAATAAATTAACATGATTCATAATCATATATTTATTAAATTACGTGGCCACTAACTATGTATGTAACTTTACTTAAATTAATGCAAAATATTTAGGCACCCGTACAATCCAAACCCAAAGACAAGTCTAAGATCAAGGGGAAGCAGCAAACTGTTGGGTCAATTACATCCCCAGTAATGAATAAGGACAACTCTCAACCTTCCCCTTCCACATCTCCTGCTATAACATTTTTTTTGTTTCTTCAAGCCCATGCTAATGCTGCTATGGTTGATGGAGCTACCTTGATTGTAGATATTCCCAAAGAACTTTTAGGGCATACAGAAGATTACACCTTGTGTCTCGGTGCCAAGGACGAACTGTCTGAAATTTTTACTTATGGTGCTTGGATCAATCAGGCTTATATTATTGTATATATGAGGTACTACATTTAAATTTAACCTATACGTGTTTTTTTATTGTTTCACCTAAATTAATATTGAAGTTATTATTAATTTATTAATTTGTATACGTTTAATTTAAAGTACTTGTATTATGAGATATTGATCCCAGAAGGGCGGGCTCAGAGGTTTGTGTTCTTGTGCCCAGAGAGCACAGATTTAACATTTAAGAAGGGACTTGCCATGGATAAGCAATATATATCTAAACGCATGGCACTAGGAAACCCTGAGTCTGAGACATTGTTTCTGTCACCGTGTAATGTAGGGTGAGTCATTTAATTTAATCATATATATATATGTATGTATTAATTTTTGTGAAATGTGATGACTTGTTAATTAGGATTTCCTTAATCAACTTTTTTGTAGGCAACATTGGGTAGTTTTAGCAATCAATCTCAATGCAAACATGGTGTACTATTTAGATTCATTGCAAAAGAATTTGAGCTGCCGTAAAAAATTTAAGGATGCATACGACCAGTAAGAATCTAATTTATAGCAATGTTAAATAATTGTGCTTATTTTGAGTTGAGTGCTATGAATTTTGAATTTTGATGATTCAGAATTAATGATGATGTTTGTTTTCTCACTCAGGACTCTACAAATTCTTCGACGACTTGATGGAAGTTCCAGGCTGTCTCGAATTTTCAAATCACCCACCGCATTTAATTGGATAACTATTAAGGTATTTATCAAAATACTTATACAGTTATTTAATTTTAAAAATTAAATCTATAATGATTTAATATTTTTAATTTTATAGTGCCCTAAACAACCAAACAGCAGTGATTGTGGGTACTATGTTATGAAGTATATGAAAGAAATTATTGTTCACAACCAAATGGAAGTCCCAACAGAGGTATGCAATTTGTTCCAATTTAATTCTAATGAGTTATTTTTTATTTCGCAGTACTTTCCCGACTGTAATTACGAGTTATACTCTGATTCTCAAATTCATGAATTAAAGGAAGAGTGGTGCTCCTATGTGGCAAGAAAGTTTGTTTTAAATGTATGAAAGTAATAAATCAAATTATTACTTCAAAGTCTTTTTTGGTAGTGAATTGCATAATAGATAGACTTGTATAGTGACTTGTGCCGGCTGGTATATTGTATTTTTTGTTGTTATAGGTATTAGATAATTTTTAGAATATTCATATTTTAGGGGAGACTCTACCAGAATTTTGATAGAATTGGTTGATATTTTCTCTGTGTATGATGGTATTTTTTGTGGGATGTTTGTTGGTATTTTCTCTGTGTGTGATAGAATTGGTAGATTAAGTGTTTTCGGAATCTGTGTGATTGCTAATTTCCTTTATGTGTGTGATTGATTCCTTTTTGCTTGTGAATTTGATGTAGGAATCGGATCAGCAAAAAAAAAAAAAAATATTAGACATAGACAGCGCTTCTTTGAAAAAACGCTGTCTATATATAATTATAGTCAGTGCTTTTTAAAAGAAGCGCTGTCTATATTACAAAATAGACAGTGCTTTTTTGAAAAGCCGCTGGCTATGTTAGCAAAATAGACAACACTTCTTTGAAAAAACGCTGTCTGTTTAAAATTATCGCTAGCGCTTTTTCAAAGAAGCGCTGTCTATATCCAAAATTCCTAGCGCTCGCCGAATGCTGTCCTATCGAATCACAATCCCCAACAGGTGACTAGGCAGCGGTTTTAAGCGCTGGCAAAGGCCAAAATTAAGCTCTATATATGTCATTTTCTATTGTAGTGCTGGTAGTAATTGTCACATCAAGACGTCTCAATCATGATACTTTAAGCCAACTAATTTGAGATCTTTCATTGAGATAGAACTCTTGAAATTTTAAGAGTAACCTTATGGCACTTTGACGCTTCATAGACACCCATATAAACTTCTTCTCTCTTTTTCAGACAAAGTGTGCCATGTCGGAGGCAAATATGTCTGCTTCCCTATTGACTATGGAGCTAATTGTTCTCGTATACCGATCGCAAGTAGATCTAGACGAGCAGCATTCACACTATCCTCTATTTTTCCCTGAATATTGAGAAGCATTCCGATTACAATATCACTCACATTTTTCTCTACATGCATCATATCAATACAATGTTTTACATCAAGATTGCACCAACATAGAAGATCAAAGAACATCACCCTTGTCTTTCATATGTTTTTTTTTCAGTAGCCTTCTTTTGGGTCTTTCCAAAGATAACATTGATGTCCTCCTCCCTTTGGTAACTTTGCTCTCCAATTCAGGTCGTCAAAGCAATTTCACTCTCCTACCATTCATTAATGCTATGTTTGGAAGCTCAGATTACACAAAGAAAAGAAGAGAATAGAATAAAAGCACGTTTCTCGAAATCTCTTCCCTCCTTTCGTTAGCTATTGACTAGCAAGGAAAAGGGAAAAGTTCATGAGTCCCACCGTAAAAATGTCTGCTCCCAATTTGGGAAGAAAAGGAAGAGAAGAGATGCAAAATTTTGAAATGACTATATTGCCCTCCACTCAAATTAGTGTAACTTGCAGTATTTTTTCATTGAAAATAGTGTTCCATGGAGTAATTGTAGTTGGTGTGTATTCAATTCAATTTGATTTTAACATAATTTTTTATTACTCTTATTCCGTTATAAATGACTATAAATATTTTTTATTTCACAATTTTTTTATTTTATTGATAAAATAATAATTTTTATTGTATTAATATTTTTAATTTACCTTTGCTTTTTATAAATATTCTTCTTTTTATATTTTTAATCTCTTTATTATTTATGAAAAATATATCTTTATCATATCTAAATTTTAGTTAGGGATATTTGTGTCATTTTACAAATACGCTTTTTTCTTTCCTCTCACTTTTTCTTTTTATTTTCTCTCAAACCAAACTATTATTCCTTTCCTTTCTTTTCTTTTACTTTCTATTCCTTTCCTTTCTTTTCTCTTCATTTCTTTCCAACATCCAAACAAACCATAAGGCTTTGTTTGGAGTAGAGGAAAGAAAGGAGGGAGGATGAAATTTTTTTTGGAAAATGTGAAATGTCTGCATGGATAAGTGTGATAGGTCAATCATAGTGCGACGCATTAGCTATTTTACACTTTAACCAATAAACTTTCTTTACCCCCCACTTTCTTGGATACCAAATATAGCGTAAAAGATTTTCTCATCTAAGATATGAGTGATGAGGTCTGAAAAATCTATAGTGACCAAGGTAAAATGTTTTCCTTCCATGTGGTCGTTGACGGTAGCATGTGTCTTCTTCACATATAGGGCATGCTTTATGTCCATTAATACTATATCCGCAAAAGTTATGCTAAAAAGTTATTGATGATGCAAAATAACATATGAAATGCATCTTGAAATATTAATGGCAATAAGTACTTCAATGTCTTCCTCCCGTATTATTCTCAATTAGTATTCAATCAAGGGACTTAGGTAGACATCTATATCATTTCTTGGGATGAAAATTTTACAAGGGAACCTAATTTTTTATTTAACTTTTGCCACAAAATTTTTAAACCAAAAATGTGAAATCAAAGTTTAATAAAATCCTAAGATGAGCATATTTCTTATGAATATTTTAATAGAAATTACAAATCAATATAAATTATATACGATAAAGTTTTTATTCTATTAACTACATACATTGCGGAGTACAGACCATCATACTATTGATATAAATTTTGCTATTAGTGAATATTCATATTGGTTATAATTTTTTTATACAAGACAAAATTATAATTTATATCTAATAGTATTCATCTTAATTAATTATACATGTGATTTTAATTGATCATCATATATTTTTAAATTAAAACTGTAATGCAAATGGACTATCTTCTTTTAAATTTTTTTACATATACTATAGTATATTTATACAATTAGCTGTACAAATAATTTTGTCAAAAAAATATATACAAATAATTATTACATTAAATGATTATATATTTTTTATGTAAATTTAGTGAATAATCTCTTATTGTATTAATATGTATTTAACGGGATCTCATCTAAATGCAAAACAAAAATAGGTTATATTATATATGTTAACAATTTTTAACTTGGTAAAAAGAAAATATATACCCGTGTATTGCTCGGGTCTAACACAGTGTACTTAAATTACAAAAGATGTTATTTAATTTTTTTTAATGGTACAAAAGGTGCCTTAGTATTGAACCGCAAATGTCAATGTCAATTGTAGGTTACAATTTACAAACATTCAAATGGTCGCTCTTCGTCCTAGTTGCTGCTTCTTGAATTGGTTCATGTTAGGTGTGATAGGTTCCTAAATATCTTGCCTCAAATGCGTTGCATGTAAGATTCGCTGCAAGCTGTTGGGCTTGATGCTATGCATGTAGGCCCATCTTCATCATAAACTCTTTAAACCCCAAAATCACACAATTTTTCATTACTCCTCACCTATGAAAAACGGGACTTATTCATTTTATATTTAAAAACTTTTGAAATAGATATAAAACATCTAAGAACATGCAGTGGCGGATCCACGTTGTAGATTTTGGGGGAAAAAATAATTTACTTGAAAATGTTTAATAAATATTAGTTTTGCCCCTATAAAAAAATAAGTGTTGCTCTCATAAGATAAATATTTTTTAAAATGAATGCAAAAAGTTATAAGATATCAAAGAGAGAATAAATTGATAGTAATTTTACTCTTTAATTCTTCTAATTTTCCTCTTTTTTAGCACTAAACGCATACAGTGAAACAAAACACATCACATTTTGAAAAAGAAACACCGCATTGCCAAACAGATTGAGAAAGAGATTAAGAGACTCAGATTATGAAGATGATTTTATTTAATGATTTTCGATCAAGACTTTTTAGATCAAGAGACAAGAACGCGAGATCAGTGAGGTCAGCCACACTAAAAAAAATTGGTAACTTTTTTGCCCCCAATCGAAATACTTTCTGGATCAACCCCCACTTCAATTTTGGAATATGCTCTTTTCAAAAATAAAAAATGGAATATGCTGAACGAGCAAACTAACATCATTGTTAATTTAACTTTCTCCAGGACGAAGAAAGTAATGCCAGTGAGGATGAAGCTTGCTCTATAAGATTGAGTGAATTTTTAATTATTTGTCGTTGAAAGAAAAGGCAAAAGTAGATCACCCGTACTTTACCTAACTAACATTCTCCTAGTTGAAAAAGTAATCCCTCCACACTCAATATAAAAAGAAAAAAAAACTATATACTTGATCTAAAATAGAAATAATTTTAAAAAAGATGCTAAGTAGTTAAAATTGTTTATATTTTATATTTTATATTAAATATATGAATTTTCTTTTTTTTGACTTATAATCGAGTCCAGTAGGAGTATTGTGTAGCGTTGTAATCAATATATTTAATTCTCTACTTATAGCTACCAATGCTGGCTGATGAAAAGCTGCAAAGAATTGAAAGTGCTCTCCCTCCAAAGTGTCAAGCAAGATGGATTCCTAAATTTATTTCCAATTAGGCTAAATTCACTTTCTAGTTGTATTCATAATAAAATGCAGGAAAAACACCAACTTAGATTAACTAATTATATATGCATACATCTAACTTATCCTCAACAATCTGGATATATGTCACTAAATTAAAAAAATCCTCATATATTCGATATTAGCTAAGTGTTTATGTTTATACAGAAAAAAAAATAGCAAAATAATTAAAATAAAAATAGCTAAGTAAATATGTACATCAAATATACACCCAAAAATTAAATTAAAAAAAAAAAAGATGGAAGTGACCTATTTGCGTCAAAGCATCAGACACAGCCATGGCCACCACCATCGCAGGTGCAACCACCGTTGCCAGAGATAATATCACCACCATTTTGTCGAGGTTTGGTGCTAAGGCAACAGCATAAAAGAGCCACCAACAACATAAATCCCCATGCGGAAGCCAAAGCCTGTGCCCAGCTCAAGTAATTCTCCATTCTTCTTCTTACATATATATTCCCCTAGCTCCTTTCATTACCTAATATATATATATATATATATATATATATATATATATATATATATATATATATCACAAATGGCATTAATTATGAGTTTTTTAAGACTTGACATCAACGAAGGGTTGTAACATATGATATCTATTATATATCTACCCTTTAGGGAAAGAGAATAAGGGTATCAATTGGGATCGTGATGAAGAGAGATTTGGGTGAGATATGATGCCGCACATGGTATGAGCTTTAAAGGGTGCGAAACAACATGGACCAACCTGTGAATTTTAATTATGGTCACCTTAATTAGCAACTTCTCCCATGCACCTCTTATAATCCTTTAAGGCTAAAGCCACGAGTAATAAATATTTTGTTGCTTTATTCCTTCATCATCCCCCTTCATCAGTTTCTGAACAGCAGCGCAACGTCTTTTTTCTGGTACTCCAGCTTCTTTTCTAGGTTAAAACTGAGAGGGTTTGGGCTAATGGGCTCCAAAAGCCACCCCTTTTTATTCTTTCGGCCTAATGTTTACGTTTTTCTATATTTTCTTTTTTTATGGATCGTTTTTTTTGGACAGATTTTATGGATTTTTTTGTTTCTTTAATATCTTTTTTTTTATTACATTTTTGTTTCGTTAATGCATGTAAAGCATATCAAAAAAAAAAACATCTCAAGACTAACTAATAGTAAAAAATAATATTGGGTGCAGTCAAAAAAATAATAATAATAATAATATTGGGAGGGAGAGATATTTTTGTTGCATTTATATATAAACCCATTTTGGTAATTACCCACTCAAAAGTAATTTTAATCGAAACTATCCAAACAATTTTTTTTTCCAAAATCACTTTTGTAAAAAAACATATCCAAATAAAAATCATGTTACGTTCAATTCACGTTTAACCAAAATCAATTCCACAAAATCAATTTTGTCAAAATCAATTCTCGTCATAGCAGAACCAAACACACTATATATGTTTCTGTCCGTTGCAAAATTGCAAAGATTAAGTCTTATTGATTACTCATATTTTTTTTAGGCTTAGATATGAAAAAGGTCCCCAAAAATTTATAAAGTTAGTTTTTAGTCCCCAAAAAAAATTTTGATTGTTTTTAGTCCACAAAGTTCAAAAAGTTTTTTCGCTGGTCCCTCATTTTGACGCCGTCAAGATTTTGGTCCTTCAAAAATTATAAAAGTTCGTTTTTAGTCCCCAAAATTTTAAAAGTTCATTTTTAGTCCCCCAAAAAGGTTGTCACATCAGTGCCACATCAGTCACATAAGAAAAGTCAAAATGAGGGACCAGCGAAAAAACTTTTTGAAATTTAAGGGACTAAAAACCTTTTTTTTTGGAGACTAAAAACGAACTTTACATATTTTTGGGGGACCTTTTTCATATTTAAGCCTTTTTTTTATTTGAGAAATGTTAGGAACATATTTTCTAACACTCTCTTTTCAACACACTTTCTCTTATTGGTTGAAATTCATATAGGTCCCACAAATTTATGTGGGACCCACATGATTTAGTGGGACTCATTTGAATTTCAATCAATAAGAGAATGAGTGTTGGGAAAATGGTGTTAAAAAATGTGTTGATAGCACTCTTCTTTTTATTAATTACTCAATTTTTTATTGGTTTTATGTATCCATTTATCTTAAATCTCTCTGTTTCCACCAAATAAGAAAGTGGGTAATTAATTAATAAAAAAAGCAGGTAATTAATAATGTTTAACATATGTAAGATTGCATGCAATAGAAGGCTTTTTTTAAACAGCAAAAACAATATATTATATTAAAGGAGTATAATAGGTACTCCAACCCAATACAATCTTCCAATCAAACAAAACCCAATACAATCTTCAAACAAACAATTTGGGGGTGGAAATAGACCAGGCCGCCCGACAAGGGCCTACGGCCTAGACTATGTCAGGCCTAGTCCAGGGCAGGCTTTTTTTTTTAAAATAGATAAGGCCAAGGCTTTTTGGAAAGTCTATTTAGCTAAAAAGGTCAGGTTTCAGGTTATCAAAAAAGCCTTTTAAGCCTAACAGACCGGCCTATTTAAGTAAATAATAATAATAATAATTATAATAATTATAATTATAATTATTATTATTATTATTATTATATTAGATTTTGTACATTGTATTAAATCATATACTTGGTGACTTTTCAATAATTTATCTATATTGGCTTATATAATTTTTGCAAAATAGAATTTAAATAGGCTATCATATAAGGTTAGATTCTCTAAAATGTCAGGTTAGACCTTAAAAAAGATTTATATCATACGAATAAATCAGAATCAGATCTTCTAAAACTCAGCTCGTCTTATCTATTTTAACTCCTATGTCCCATGTCTCTTGGTAGTACTGATTTTAATTTATTTATTTTTATAGTTTATTATAAATAGAACTTGTTTTCATTGGCTTATCAGCCCGTTAGTCTATTTAAAGATTAGTTAGGTGACCTATTTAAAGACGTTAATGTCAAAGAGGCCTTTAAGTAAGCTAACAGGCTATACTAGGCTTTCAAAAAGGTTAGGCCAGGCAGAAAAACCCATGACAGTGAATGCGCTGAATGCCAGCTGAGCTTTGATTTATTGACCAGACTGCATCGTGACTGCAAAGTTTTAAATTTCTACCACCCTATTTCCACCCCTACAAACAATAGGGAGATTCAACAAACCATAGAAACGCCGTTGGAAGCCAAAGGTACATTCCCTACCAAAAAATAAACCAAAATATAATCAGCCTGAAGAAACTAAACCCCTACCCTTCTCTTCTCCTTCTCCACTAGGCTTAATGCTAGCTTGCAACCCTCTACTAACCTAGACTTTCAGTCTCCCATACTAGGGCGAAGTGAGAGCGAAAAAAATAAAGGAGACAAAAAAACCATCTTTGTTTTTTTTTTCATAATTAAGGTTACATTTCATTCCCAGATTTCAAAAACTGTTCCAGATTAACTGGGTCGGGCTTCTTCGATTCTTCACTTTTTTTCTTTTCTTCATATTTTTTTCTGAGCATCCTTTGTTGGAGGAGTTAAGGGGAACTTATGCAAGACCAGATCGCGGCGGCAGTCTTTGACGGCTTCAGATCTGCAGCAGAGATCTCAAAAGGGGTGTTTGTAGGTGGTGGCTCAAAAAAACTATGGTGGCGAGAGTTAGAGCATCCTGTGAACCCAAAATAGGCTCCTTAAGTGGTTCCACTGTGTCACATTATTTTTAAACAACTCACTTTTTTTTACTCTGACAGTGAACTCTTAAAAACTCAAAAATAGACCCCACAATTTATCCCACTTTGCACTTTTATCTCAAATAATAATATAATAGCCTAACAAAAAGCAGGGAACGTTGTGCCAAAAAAAAAGGGGACGGTCGGGTTGCTTACTATGCAACCGTCCATAGAATTTGCGGACGAACGCAATTCTCCAACGGTGAACGCATGAACAGTCGCGTTCTTGCCAGGGACGAACGATCAGCGAACTCCCACTGGAGTTGGTCTTAGGGTTTTCGTGGCAAGAAGGGTAGAAAGGGGGCATGGCATCGAGGACTAGAGTGTCCTCTGCCTGATCTGCTACTGTATGATAGAGGGAGAAGGAAGCTTGAGATGGTGGTCAAAGATGCGAGCTATAGCTCTGAGGTGGTGGCCGGATCCCTTTTGGAAAGAGGGTGAGCTTCAAAAGAGCCATATTCGGTGAGAGAGGGAGGAAGCAAGGTGAAAATCGGGTTGTGAGGGGAGGTAAGCTCCAACAGACAGGAGAAATCGCCCTAGCAAAGCTTAGCGAAGAAAATGTTGCGCTTTCGCAAGAGAGCCATAACAGGAAACTAGAGGAGAAGTTTCATTGAGGGTGTACCATTCTTCGCCCCAACTTTGGAAAAAATAGAAAAGCAAAAGCTCATTTCCTATATTTTATGTTTTCTATGGGTGAGATTTGATGGTGAGAAAAAGAAGAATGGAAGAAAATAAGAGAAATAATATAAGAATAAGGGAGAAAAGAAATAATAGAGAAACAGAGATTTAGAACTTGTACTTGGGGAGTATATCGAGAGAATATCTCGTGTGTGTGTATATATATATATATATAGTCCGGATTCATTGGCATCGAGTGGCAAACTTAAATAATTTCACTTTTAATAACTCTTTATAGAATACAAATTAAATCAGTCAAACCATTAAATTATCTTATATTATCTTGATGGTCATGTATACAAAATTTTAAACAATTTAGGCATTCTGCTTATCAAAAAAAAAAAAACGTAGGCATTCGTAGGTATATGATCATTTAATTGTATATATTTACTTATATTTTAAATAGTATATTATATGTTAAAATAAAATGATGCGATAAAATATCAAATAGTTTTAAAATTCTATAAAATTTTCTAGACTTTATCTATTTATGAAAACTTTCAATTCAACGGTTAGATTAATTTAATTTACACTCTATAAAGAATTATTGAAGGTATAAATATGTTAAATCATGTGTATATTATGAATAATCAGCATAGTGAGTAAATAATTCAATAATATTTGTTTATTTTAAATTTTTTATATGATTATTTTATTTTATTTTTTTTATTAATTTTTTTTGAAATGATGCGGCATTTCACTATATGCCTTTCTTATGCCGTAAGTTATAATAATATATTCGACTAATTTATCCTTGATGCCATTTCATTTATAAAAAAAATAGATGTAAGCAAAAGAGAAGAGGTAACTTTTTGGCTAAATTATATATTTGGTCCTCTATGTTTATTTTAGTTTTCAATTTGGTCCTCTACGTTTTATTTGTTTCATTTTGGTCCCTTACGTTTCAAATGTCACAACATATTGGTCTTTTCCGCCACTAATTAAAAGTCAATTGTCCGCAGGTAAAAATCTATTTTAAAAAGTACAAGAAATCCTATACTGATAGACAATTGACTTTTAGTGACAGAAAGAACTAATTTGTTATAATATTTGAAACGTAAAAGAACAGAACAAAACAAATAAAACGTAAAATTAAAATAAACATAAAGAACTAAATATATAATTTAGCGTACCTTTTTACTCATTTTTTTAACTTCTTGGTGCTCTCCAATAACCAATCTGATCTGCATGTCGGCTACATGATCTATGGTTACAATTACAATGAGCAAAAAGTTGTCACATGCCTCTGTTCTATCAATGGTATATGGATCAATGCGTTCCTTACAAAGCTCACCCTTTTCATTCTGAGCTACCTCAATTTAATTTGATCAGTTGAACATGTTTTCTATTCTTATAAGATTTATAAATTTTAATTTTTATATAAAATTTTTATTTTCAGCTACAATTAAAAAATATAAATTGATGTGTTTCGTCTTTGATATATAAGGAATTAAAATTGATAGACTGTTTTTAATAAATATATGAACTATAATTAGCTGATAACTTCAAATAGAGATCAAACTATAAAAATAAACTAGTGCACATATATCTGTAATCCACGAGACGAATTATGTTCGCAAGGTAATATATTGAGTTATATTTTAATAGATAAATTATGTTTAAAACATAAAAACAATGAAAAAATAAAATTGATTACAATTCATTATTTTTGTATTCATTGAAGCAAGTATCGAAAATAATTTCTATTAATTATATATTAACTTACGTATAAATAAGTTGTTAAGTAATAATTTATTTATATTATATAAACCCATGCATAGGGATGACAAAACGGGTCAATCCCGGCCCAACCCGTCATGAGCCCGCTAAAAAACGGACTGGCCCACCATGGGTGGTGGGCTGAGATGTTGAACACAACCCGTCTCTCACAAGTTGGCAGACCAGCCCGTTAAAAAATCAAAAAACAAAAAATAAATATAAAAACTGAAATTCGGACTAAAACGGAGCCAAAATGGCGGGTCAACCGCCTAAAACGGACTAAATGGAGGATTAGCCTGCCTGAAATATGTAAAACAAAAAAAGGAAATTTGTTACTCCCTCCGTCTCGTTTTACTTGTACTATTAGTTTGTGCACACGTCTTGAGAAAATGACTGAGTTTATAAATTTCGATGATAAAATGACACTGCTTGACTAAAATAACCTTTATTAATCGAAGTAGTTAAGTAGAAAAAATTCATTAATATAGTTGGTTGAAATACAAAGGGTATTGTTGGAAAAGAAGTAATTGATACTATTTTATTTTTTAAAGAGACAAGTAATTTGAGACAATGAAATATTCCAAAATAAGACAAGTAAAATGAGACCAAGGGCGTATAAAATAAGTAAATAAATAAATAAAAAATATATGTTAACTCGACGGGTTGGCCCGACCCACTTGTGTCCCGACGGATTGGCAGGCTAGGTTGGTGGGCTAGTAGCCCAACCCGACCCATTAAGCGGATTGACGAGTCGGCCCGTTGGGCTCAACCCGCTTTGTCATCCCTACCTGTGCATCACACGGAGAAATTAATGCAAGAAATTTTATTTTGTATTGGTGTACTAATAATTTTTTGAAAGTAAGAAATTTAATGTCAAGATATAGTATTGAAAACTAAATTTCTTTATATACTTTATTAATTACATCATACATCAATTATCAAGATTGTTTAAACATAAAGATATAGTACTAAAAATTTGAGCCTAAACCCAATAAAATCTACCAATGAAGTAATGGAGTCATATTTTAACATGAAACCAATTTATATATCCAATTGTTTTTTTAATTTTGGGCATATATGTGTTAAGAAGTACATGTGTATATAAATAACAAGAAATAATAAGGAATGACTCATTATTAATAAAATATTGTTTTGGAATTACCAATTTTTAAAAGGTTAAAAATGATCCAAAAATACACTATAATTAATGTACTTACAATATGATGGTCTATGCCCCGCATGGTGTCCGATGTACTTTTATATGTTTTCTAATAGGACTAAACTTCATAACATTAGTATAAAAAGATTTAATTAAATATTTGATGAAAGAAAATAAGTGTTAATGAAATTCGACTTCAAATATATAAATATTAATATGAAAATATTAAAATTAAACTTGAAGGAATCAAAGTGCAGGCAAAAATTATTGTATAAAATTTATTATGGAGTAGTGATGGTCTGTGCTCTGCAAGATATTCAATAAATACAATACATACATATATATATATATATATATATATATATTAAAATATTTGAACGGGATATTTAATAATCATAATAATAATAATAATAATAATAATAATAAATTGTAATTAACAAACAACAATTTTTTTGTTAATGATAGTTTTATAAAAATTGGTATGTCATATTTGAAATAAAATATTGTTACAAAAAAAATTTAATCTCTATGTCATATTTCTATTAGAATTATTTATTCAAAATAAACAATATTTTGAATATTATATAAACAATATTTGATAAAGTGGATAATTGTTGCTACATAAATATAAGCAATATATATATATATATATATATATATATATATATATCAGTCATTTATAATTAATAAAATATTATTTTGCACTTACTTTTTTTTAAAATGGATAAAAACTGATTTTGAATCATATTTTAAATGCATCTACAATATGATGGCTCGTGCTCTATACGGTATCCAACAAACATTTATATGTTTTCCAAAAGAACTAAACTCCAAAACATTAATGCAAAAAAAATAAAATATAGATTTCATGAAAGAAATGAAAAGCTTTAGTGAAATTCAAATTCAAAAGAAAGACCAAAGAATAGAAACAGAAGATGGAAGTAATAGTCTTCTCTGCAAGTGCTCTGGGTTCCCAAAACTCACAACCTACCAAACCACCAGATCGAGGCAAAGAAAGCCACGTTTCATTCAAAGATAAGGTGCCAGGTACCAAGCCACCTCCTCTAGCAAGACAAACAGTGGACTTTCTTGCTCAAAAGCTTGTTTGTATTGAAAACGAAAATGGTAATAGGCTTCTCCCTAAGATTTTGAAGAACTATGTAGCCCATGGAAGGATGCCCTAATTGTCAAATTACTAGGGAAGAACATTGGATACAACATGATGATGGGAAGGTTAAAGAAAGTGTGGAAGCTTTCAGGTGGATTCGATATTATGGACGTTGACAATGGATTCTATATGGTTAAACTTGATCTCCTGAAAGATTTCGGGTGGATTCAATATTATGGGCGTTGATAATGGATTCTATATGGTTATACTTGATCTCCTGAAAGACAAGACAAAAGCCATGACAGGTGGGCCACGAGTGATATTTGATCACTGTCTCTCAATGATGTAGTGGTCACCTGATTTCACATCTCCTAGTGTCAAGATCAATCGTACTATGGTTTAGATCAGATTCCCTGATTTAAACTTGCTTTACTATGATGAAAGTTTTCTTATGGTCATGGCTTCTGTTGTTGGTCGTCCTGTCAAGGTGGATCAAAACACTCTTAAAGTGGAGAGAGGCAAGTTTTCTCGTGTTTGTGTGGAGATAGATCTAGAACAACCAGTGGTTGGTAAGGTAAGGCTCAAAGTCCACCGGTATAATGTTGCTTATGAAGGTCTCCACTTGATTTGCGGTTCATTTGGATACTTTGGTCATCTCACCCGCAACAGCACCAAACAACCTTCCTCACTGGAGATTTGCGTTTAGTTTCGAATGACATAAGTATTACCTCATTTTGTTTCTTTCATAGTGTGCTTAATTGGTTCTTCTTACAAGGTCTTATAACCCCTTGATGATGGAATGACTTCTTGTTTGTTTTACTTCTTTAGTTGATTGAAGTTTTCTCGTGTTACAGAAGATCAACTGAAATTCCTTTGGTTATTCGACAAACCATGGAAACATGCATATTGACGCATTTAATGCGTAATTAGTGTAAATTGCGCATCTTCCTTTTGTAACGAGTTTGTTATCTAATTTGCAGATAGATATTTATGTCCAAGCTCTCCAAGCAGATGGAGGTAATTCATACTCCCTCCGGACCCATTTATAAGCAACAACACCATTTTAGGTTCATTGAACAAGTCATGTATTTTGTCTATATTATAGACAATACCATTTTAGGTTCCTTTAACAACTCATGTGTTTGGTCTATAGACCAAACACATGAGTTGTTCAAGGAACCTAAAAAAGTGTCTTTGCTTATAAATGAGTCCGAAGGGAGTACTATCCTGTGCGTTACCAAGGTCCACCAAGGGTCAAGTGTCCGGAGGTTATTTGCCAGTTGGAAACTTATGTCGAGGGTCATTTAGGAAAAGCTGCAGTACACGAATGGCAAGACAATTTACCATTTTACACCGGTTTCATATATAATAGGTGTAAATATGAATGCGGTGGCAATTATGCAATTAATATGTGAGTTAAAACAATTTACGCGTAGCATTCTATACCAGTTATTTAAAAAACCGGTGTAGAATGAAACGCGGTGGCAATTTTGTAATTGACTGGTGAATTGTCTAAACCTTTCACACCTGTTTTATAAATAACCGGTGTAACATGATTTATCCTTCAAATGGCAGAACCTCTGTATCCTTTGTCACGTTCCAAATTTCCACTGCCTATACGATTAAGTATGTACGTTGCTTTTTTGCGACGTACTTAATTGCAGAAGCGACGTACTGAATCGTATAAATAATGGAAAATTCGGAAGCATAACAAAAGATATAGGGGTTTGCCATTTGAACGAGCTATAGATCTGAAGCTTTGGCACGAACGTACGCACACAACAAACATCAAAATAGGGAATTAACACGAACGTAACTAGAGCTTTGTGATGATAATGAGGAAGTAGTTGTGAAATGGTGTATTTATAATGAAAAGGAACATTCAATGTGAAACACATCTATTGGCTAAAAAAAGGGTGCAGATGAAAACGTAAGAACTAGTGCACGGTTGATAAATAAAAGAAAGAAAAAATTTATAATAAAAAATAAAAAAATTATATAAAAACTGAATATTTACACCGGTTTTTTATAATAACCGATATAATATGTTTAAAATATTTTTGAATGAACAGAGGACCTTCCACACCAGTTTATTGTAAACACCGGTGTAAAAGTATTTTATTAATTTTAATTTATTATATTTTACATCGGGTTTTGTAAACAACCAGTGTGAAATAACCAGTGTTAAATGTTTTGTTTTTAATCGCACGAGTGATAAAACATTTCATTCTCCTTCTCTATTTCGGAAAACCTTTCCCCCGTTCACTCTGACGACGAACTACCGCCTCTATTTTCTCTTTCACTCTCACGACGAATCACCTCCGGCCACCATTGTTCTGATCGTGGTCCATGGTAATGCTCTTTATCTCTCTTTACTTCCCGTTTACGTTCTCCTTCCTCTTTCTCTCATTTTCGTTCGCATTCCACTATTTCATGCATGGTTTCCTACGTTCTCATTTGTGTCGTCATTTTCTTTCTCATTTCTGTAGTTGTTACCGCGCGTTGTCGTCTCTGATTATTTCTCAGGTATGTTTGTTTTTAAAAATATCTTATTTGTTGTTGTTTTTGTTGTTATTTGTTGTTTTTTTTTTATTTTTCAGTTACCATTTTTCAGTTAATTAACTTTTTCCGTAACAGGTTGGGTCTTCCATCTTACAGGGTCTGTTAATCTCATGGTGGTTTTGTTTTGTCTCCTTTTAGTTTTTAGTTTTGGTGTGCTGCAAATGATTGTTAATGTCTTTGATGCCAACATAGTTGGGACGAAAGTCATTGTAGTGATGCTTTTGCATGCCATTAATGTTTTTCCTAGATCTAATTTCTATTTTATAGGTTGGTTTTCCCTTCCTATTGGTATGTCCTATTTTTCCGCTCATGGGTTTTAGCCTAGTTCCCCCATGATTTTTTGTACTTCTTTTTCCATTTTCTTAATAAATTATAAGGGGGAGTACTCTTTTTCCTTATAGATGTTTTTTCCCTAAGGAGGGTTTTGCATCAGAAGGTTTTAACGAGGCTCCTTCCTTTTGTTTAAAAAAGAAATTTAACTTGATGAAATTAGATGATTTTGTGATGCGTTTTTTTGTTGGTTTCCATGCATATGTATTTCTGAAGGAGTGTTATTAAAGTCCACCATTGGTGTGCTTTGTGTGTGTAAACAGGCATCATGGATGATACATCAAGCTCCCCTCCCACCGGTGCCAAGAAAAGTAGCAGACGTACCACGACCATGACACATTTCATTGCAAAACATGGCATTAATCAGTAGTACCCTATCGATTTTGATCCTATTACTTTATTGCCCACTAGAGACCTAATGGTACAATTCAAGAGTTATGTCGGGTACATTGCCCGTAGCAAGGCTCCTATCCATGCAAAGTTGTGGAAGGACATACACAAAGACATCAAGGATAAGATTTGGCAAGATATCATGGTATTTACTCTTAACACAATTCTTTATATAAGTTATTAAATTATCCATATATATGTTTAACTACATTAATAGTAACACCACAATTTTGTTGTGTAATTGTAGCAAACCTGGACTATTCCTAATGACAAAAAGCTTAGGAAAAAAATTCTTACTTATGCAGGGGAGCGTTGGAAGTAGTTTAAGGTCATGCTTTCCAAGATCTATGTATTTGGGAAAGGAGATGTAAATGGCAATACAACGCCATTTGCAAAATATAATTTTATCTCCAAGGAATACTGTGAATTGTTTGTTCAAAGCCGTCATAAAGAAGATTTTCAGGTTAGAATAACTTGTTTCTGTTGCTACTGCTTCTGATACCTTCGATCTATTTCTGTTAGAATAAGTTAGAAGGTGGTTGTTCAGTTTTAGTTTGTAACTAATTTTAGTTGTATTTGGGTAGGAGGTTATGTGTATAATTCCTTAGGTTATGTGTACAAATAAGGTTATTCTGTTATTCTGTCAATCGATTAGTACTCTAGTTTACTTTCATTGCATGCGAAGTTTAATCACTGTTTTATTGGTTCAGTTTTACTGGTTGTTGTTTTGTTTAATCTATTTGCAATCCTTTTCTAGCTTTGATTGGGTCACAACAGTTTTTTTTACATGGCGCAACTAATTTAATATTTTTATTGGCTTATAGTTTGTTGTGTCTTATTTGTAACAGGCCAAAAGCAAAAAAGGAAAGAAAAATGCATCGAAGAATCTATACCTCCACATAGTATCTCATGGGGGTTATGTTAAACTTAAGGCCAATCAATATAATTAAAGAGAGGAGGAAACAATTGAGCGAAGAGGCGGGTGATGGCTTAGTTGTTGATGAGCCAACTTCACCTACATGAGAGGAGCTTTGGTTGATGGCCCGGAAAAGGCGTTCAGGGGTGTTTACATCTGATGTCATAGCCTTAATGGCTTCAATAATTATAAGAAAATATTTTCATTAATTATCAATATAATTGTTTTACAACTTATGCATTGCATTACACAATCTATTAATTTGGAATTTACCAATATGCGTTGTAGAAGGACCTGACTGTACAAAGGACGCCAGGAAATCTTGACTGCTGCCCTTAGAACACAAGAGCACACTGGTCGTGTCCGCGCTGCTGATTGGGGTGTTGGCCTAAAAAAATACTATGGACGATCTTCACGCCGCACCACGATCGGTATATCCAAGGGGGACCTTCACCAGATCCTGGAGGTGAAGTCCAGGGAGACCCGAGAGGACATCCAAAGGGAGATGTCCTTGTCTCGGAAAAATGATATCTAGGAGGCGGTGAATGAGGCCCGAAGGGAAATGTCCTTGATGCGGCAAAAGGAGATCTAAGAGGCGGTGTCCTTGGTATGCGTAACTTGACACATTTAATGAAATAAAAATTACTATGAATTTTACATGTTATTTATTTTCACTTTATTTAATGCAGGCGCTACAATCTGTGGATGTTGGAAGCAGCCCTACCGTTCAACATGATTGTTGTGGTGTGCGTGTGAGCACTAAGGAAAGTTGTTCACCAGATGATGATGAGAACCAAAACAAAGAAGATTTATTCTTAAAAATGAGGTTTCTCAAAGGCGACGATGACAACTTCTTTATAGACTTGGAGCATGACCACGATATCTTCGAGTGGTTTGCTGTTGATAAGAAGGACATTGTCGAGATTACTGATGGCGAAGCATGGGTGTCCAGTGAAGTCCTGTCAGTATGGTGCGAGTAAGTATCATTACTTTATAAATATTATTTTGTATGCATTTATCAATTATCATTAATATTAATTAGTTCAACGTCTTAGGTATCTTTATCACCTCTGTGCTAAGAAAGGGACGTCCAATCTGTTTGGGTTCATTCACCTAAACAATATTATTTTAACCGGCAAAAGCGCGTTACCTCAACTTCAAGTGCAAACATATATACAAAATAAAATGGACGCTGAGCAAAGAAAATGTTACCTTGCACCGTTTTTGAATAGGTAAGTACATGTAAACGGTATTGTCCAATTGCTAGCCTAGTTTGCTTTTGTTTAATTATTGTTGTTCATGTTGCAGCGAACACTGGCAATTGTTTATCATTTTGCCTGATGATTGTTTGGTTGTTTGGTTGTGTTTGCTGCACTATCAACCAACAAAAGAAATTAAGGAAGTACTTGAGAGGTAAGAATGAGCTTTCATTTTTAACATATATATACACATTGATTTGTCTTTTATTAGATCTATAATATATTGCATTTATTTGATATGAATTCATTTAATTTTTAGAGCTGCGGAGGGATATTTCTGGTTGAAAGGCCGTAAGAAGAAGAATAAGTCTCTTAAATGGGTGATTCCTTTAGTAAGTACATTGTCTACCCGAAAATTCATTTACGTACATTGATTAATATTGCTATTTTAATGTGTAATAATAGTTAAATATCATTTATATATGTGCTTCTAAGTTATTCATATTTTTGTAGGCCCCTAGACAAAATAACGGCTATGCCTGTGGCTACTATGTGATGAAAAATATGTTAACCATCATCTCAGCGGATATTGTTGATCAATGGGAGTTGGTATATATACTAGAATTTTTAAAACTATTTAATGTCTTATTTCTGGTTTTAGCATATATATAGTTGTTTATTAACTTAATATTATATATATATATATATATATATGTATATATTTGGTGTTAATTGGAGACATTCAATGACGATTCACCAATTGGGAGTGATGATATAAAACAACTCATAGAAACTTGGGCAAAATTCTTTATAACGTTGCATGAGTGGAAAAACACGAAGTTGCAGCAGCAATCAGAGAAAGAAGGTAGAAACAATGGAGGAAAACCCCATGGCAAAAAATGTAATAGAAAGCAATAGTACTAGTACATATATATATATATTGCTTTATATATAAGTGATATATATTATATAAAGCAATATACATACATAAATATATATATATATATACACACACACACTATATTGCTTTATATATAAGTGATATATTCTATATTGGTTATATATATATATAAGCAATATAGTATATATAATACTAGGTGCCAGTTGAGTCAACATTCGAGCTTTAGAGAAGTTTTCTCTCTTGGTAAATATCTTGGTGTGTCTTTGCTAGGGAGAGCTCTAAGGCGATCGGATTTCAATTATCTTGTTGATAGTGTGAAGCACAAACTTGCTTCTTGGAAAGCTAGTCGGCTCTCTTTTGCAGGTCGGGTGACACTAGCTAAGTCTGTTGTTGAGGCTCTTCCTATTTACCCGATGATGACAACTTCTATGCCCCGGGCTTGCCTTCAAGAAATCCAACAGCTTCAAAGAAATTTTATTTGGGGTGAGGAGGGTGAGAGAAGGAGACACCATGCTGTTAGTTGAAAAACTGTCACGGTGCCTAAAAAGTTTGGTGGTTTGGGCCTTAGGAATTTAAGTTTGGTTAACGATGCCTGTCTCATGAAGCTTGGGTGGGAGTTTGTGCATGGTGAGACTAAACTTTGGTGTGATGTCTTGCGTGGAAAATATGCCAGGGATAGCATTGAAGCTCATCGGATGGTGGCCAAGCCCTTGAACTCTAGCATTTGGAAGCAGCTGGTCAGGCTACGACCACAGATTGAGAAATTTTCTTATTTGGCCATTGGCAATGGCGAGTCCATCAATGCTTGGCATGATTCTTGGGTGCAACCGAGGTTTAAGTTGAGTTCCTTGATGGCTCATATCCCTCCTCAGCTTGATATATTGAAAGTGTGAGTTAGTTGATGAAACTAGTGGTTGGCGGTTGCAAGAGATGCAACAATTTATTCCTCAGCATATTATTAATAGAATATGTGCTTTGCTCCCCCCAGCGAATATAGGTCTGCGGATCTGCAGCTTTGGCCTGGGAGTAAAGTTGGAGAATTCTCTGTGTCGTGTGCCTATGAGCTTTTAGCTGGGTTGGATATTTTGAGTAGCTCGAATATTTGGTGTAAGGTTTGGAAGCTAGCCATTCTTGAGAGAATTAGATTCTTTGTTTGGCTTGTGGCTCATAACCGGCTATTGACCAACCAAAGGAAGAATAGAATTGGGCTAGGGGACCCATTTTGCTCTCATTGTCATTCTATTGTGGAATTGGGTCTTCATGTCCTCAGAGACTGCCCCATAGCTACCTCAGTTTGGATGATCTTCTGAAGCCTAAAATGAGGGGCCCTTTTTTCATGAGCAACTATGATCATTGGGTCCAATCTAATCTAGATCAACCTGGTAGGCTTGTTGACACTTTTGTGTGGGATACCATTTGGGCCACTACCTGTCATATGCTTTGGTCTTGGAAGAACAAAGAGATGCATGATAAAAGATTGAGGGAGTATCAAGTTGCTGTGCAAAATCACTTGGATCGGTCTAGCAAGACTACTATGTTCATTGATATCAAATGGATTCCGCCTCCTATAGATTGGGTGTGCTTAAATTCTAATGGTGCTTCAAAGAATGGGAACACAATAGCTGGTTGTGGGGGCCTGCTTCGAGACCATAATGCTAATTGGATTTGTGGTTATTCCAAATATCTTTGTAGTTGTATTGCTATCATCGCTGAGTTGTGGGGAGTGCTCGAGGGTCTAAAGCTGGCCAGAGATAAGGGTTTTAGAGCGGTGGAGATTCAAGTTGATGCTGCCATTACTTGCCACATTGTTAACAATGAGAGCTCCTCTAGCCCTGTCGGTTGGAGCCTAGTGTAGGAGATTCGGAAACTTATGAAGCTGCCTTGGCGAGTTCGTTTGATCCACATCTATAGGGAAGCTAACCAATGTGCTGATGCTTTGGCTAGTATGGGTTGTCACTAGAACACCCCCTTGATTTTATATGAGCAGTGCCCCTCCCAAATTGGGCACCTGTTTCTCTCTAAGAGTTTGGGAGTTTCTACTCCCCGTCATGTTGTTGCTTAGTTGTTTCCCTTTTGGCTTTTGACCCCATGATGTACCCAAAAAAAATGTTATCAGCATTACTGCATTTATTCGTAGATCTATGGATCACAATAATTTTATTACATGTCTTATTTTGGTTGATTTCCTACTTAAAATCACGACTTATTGCCAAATGTATTTCATGAAAGTTCGTCTTTCCTCCATTTTGCCTTTTGGTGCCGACTTTTTATTTTTCATGGATTGTTGTTGGTTCCATGGCTGTTATTTGATTTCTATTGAAATTTGAATATTGAGGAACTTGTGATTGGGATCACAATATATATGCATAATGCATTTGTCGTTGTCTTGCATTTTATGTTTAGGCTGTTCAGAATCAACTCTTTGTCTGATTTAATGTGCAATTTATATATGGTTTAGTTAGCCATTATGTTTTATATATTGACTAGTGATGTCGTGTTTTATTTATTTATTTGTTGTCATTCTCTGATTTTCTGTTGAGTTTTGATATCTTGCTAATGGAACAGAAGATTTTAAGCTTTGTAATGAATTTTTCTAGTCAAGTTGTTTAACTGCTCTGGATCCATTGGCACTGTAAAGTAAATTGTGATTCTATGTGGAGATTCTAATTGCTCACTTGTTTCCTATATGATATGATGTTACCTTAGCTAGTAGAAAAAGCTTTATAGTAACCCTCTAAGAAAAAGTATAATGGATACTGCACTTGCTTGGAGTTCTTGGTATTGTTAATATGTGGATACTGATTTGTAGGGGCTTTTTTTTTTTAGAAAACTTGTTTGAATATTAACTAGCTTGTTATTTGGAGATGTAGCAAGGAGTAACGATTTTGGCAACATTGATACATAGAAGTGTCTAGTAGCTCCTTTCATATTTTTATGATTACAATGGAGATCTTAAGATTTAGACATTGGATAGGAAAGATTAGGCTACGTGTCATACACTGAGAATTTGAGACTTCCTGGAAATCAAACCTAACCTGAGGTGCTTGGTGAGGTAGTTGGGAGTCATTAGGATACAAACCATTGGCAGAAGCTTCAAAGTTCTCGACTTATGTTTATTTTTGTATGTTATCCTTCTTGTGCATTACGTGTAGTTACTGGCTGACGGTTCCCTATAATGCTCATTTTCATGCACTTAATTGAAGGAAATTCTCTTGCAAACTTAGACTTTATTCCTTATTTGGCCTCTAATCTTAGGTGTTTGAGTCCTTGTTGTGGAGATATTCTAGTTGACAAGCATGTTAGCTCTTTTGTTGTTTTGATGAAAAAATGTCCTTATTTTGGTCTTGATTTAATGTAGGTAAGAAAATGATTGATTGCAGACATATCCAAAGTCCCTAGGAGCCTTTTGAAGTGGAGAAGTTGCAGTTGCTCAGAGCGCAGGGCGCCTAGACTGTCTATTTTTCTGTCGTGTTTTGGGCTTTCCTTCAAGCCCAGTTGGTATAAATAGCTAACTAATGGCTGACCTAAGGGGGATCACGACTTGGAGGCTGAAAGAACACTTGGGAACACAAACCCTAAGGGTGGAACTCATTGGAGGGTGTGAAGTGAAGGCATTCATCAACATTTCTCCATGGATTCTACTAGTTCATTCTCTTTAACTCTTCTTTTTATTTATTTCTCTATGTCTAGCTAAACCCCTTTGTGTTAGGTATGAGTGAATATTGATGGAACACTATTGTATTTGGTTTAGGGTACTCTAATGACATATTTCCTCTTGCTTTGTGTATTCAATCTCTGTTTTTAATGCTTTTCATGATTTGATCACCCATGGAAGGATTTATGGTTCATATATTGAATGGAAGTTTTATGTGTGAATGCTTAAGATTGTATACAATCAATTCTTAGTCTAGGAATAGTCTTTGGATTGGAGTATCTTTGTGAACTCTTGGTCTTAGTGCTTGTTCTTCAACTACATTCACCTAAGGAATTAGGATTTCTAGTGGAAGCAAAGATTCAATTGCCTAAGGAATTAGGATTTGATTACCATGTGAGTTTGATAACAAAGCTAGATAGGGAATTACTTACTAATACCAAATCAACATGCAATAGTGGAAAATCAATTAAAGCTTGTCCCTAATGCCTTTTATTATTAAGTACATTTTCAAAGAGCTCTATTTTATTCAAACCCAAAAATACAAAAACAATTTACTGCTTCTATTTTAATTTCACTGTCACTTGATATCTCCAACCATATTAAAATCTTTTGGTGTTCGCTTAGTAGTCGTTAACGTATATTGGTATTTGGCCTTTGATCCTTGAGAACGATAACCGGTTATTTACCGAATTTATTACTTACAACGACCCGGTACACTTGCCGTGGTCCTATTAAGTTTTTGGTGCCGTTGCCGGGGATCGATTTTACCATTACCAGTAATTTCGAAGGTGACTTCTATTTCGAACCCGTTTTAATTTCTATTTTAGTGTTAGTTTAATTACTTCTTTTTCATATTTTCCTTAACGATTTTTATTTCTCAGTTGCTTTGACACTTGTTTGAGGTGCTTGCTTTTCAATGTATGCGCGGAACAATAGATCCTCAAGAGCTATTGTTTGGCCCAGAGATAGAAAGAACAGCCCGACGTAACCGAAAGGGAGCAAAGGCTAGAAGAAGAGAAGCAAGGCTAAGACAAAGAGAGGCACAACAAACAATTCCGGAACCCATTGTTGAAACACCAAAAAAGGTGATGGGTGATGAGAACAATGAAAGGAGAACTCTCCGAGATTACTCCAAAGCCACTCCTAGGGGGTATTATGAGAGCATTGTCAGGCCCCGTGTTGAAGGCCATAGCATCACTATTCCATCGGGCCTACTACAAGTTATTCAACAGAATCAGTTTGCCGGTTTGCCTCATGAGGATCTGAATCAACACTTGGAAGTCTTTGTCCAATTGTGTGATATAGTGCAAATTGATTGTGTTACTGATGATGCCATTTACTTGATGCTCTTTACCTTCTCCTTGAAGGATAGAGCTAGAAGCTGACTCAGTTCTCTACCTGAGGGGAGTATCACCACATGGGATGATTTGGCAAATAAGTTTGTGAGAAAGTTTTTCCCAACTTCTAGATCTGCTAAGCTGAGAAGTGAAATCACTGCCTTTGTTCAAAAGGAGGGGCAAACACTCTATGATGCTTAGGAGAGGTTTAAAGAATTGCTTAGAAAGTGCCCGCAACATTCACTACCAGATTGGCTTCAAGCTCAAATATTCTACAATGGGCTCATTCCTAACACTAAGGTGATGATTGATGTAGCATGTGGAGGGTCCTTCGACTTAAAAACTCCCGCAGAAAGCCTTGAGATTATGGAAGCAATGGCAGAAAATACCATGAATGCGCCCTTTGATAGACAACAAAGGAAAGGAGGAATGCTCGAAGTGGGTGCATTGGATGCTATTCTAGCCTAAAATAAGGCTATGAGTCAACAATTAGCCTCTATAACCAAGCAAATAGGAGGGATGAAGGTAAACATGCTAGCATTGATTGTGTTGCCCCTATGGAGATTAGCAAGGAGTCAGAACAAGTCAATTTTGTCAACAATTCTCAATGGCAACAAAATAATCCGTATTCCAATACTTACAATTCGGGTTGGAGAAATCACCCAAATTTTTCTTGGAAGGATTAAGGTGCTCAAGCTTCACATAGACCGCAAGGAAGTTCTTCATCTCAACTACAAGCCCCTGAGAAGAAAGCTGATTGGGAAATTGCTATTGAAAAACTAGCTGGGAAAACTTCATCTTTCATCACCGAAACAAGGGCTGCTTTCAAAAATCAAGAGGCCTCCATAAGGAACCTTCAAGCTCAAGTTGGTCAACTGGCTAGACAAATAACAGAAAGACCTCTGGGTTCTCTACCAAGCGACACAGTCCCGAATCCCAAGGGACATGAAAATGTTAGTGCCATCACTACCCGAAGCGGAAGGGTGATTGAACCCATACCCAGGAAAGAAGTGGAGAAGTCAAGTGAGCCTAAGGAGAAAGATGAGAAGGACTCAAATGAAGCACCTAACCCACCTACTGTGCAAGGGAAAATGGTCTATCCAAAGCCAATCATCAAATTGCCATATCCTCAAAGGTTACGTAAGGAGAAGGATGAGAAAAAATTTGGCAAATTTCTAGATGTATTCAAGAAATTGCAAATCAACACTCCCTTTGCCGAAGCTTTTGAGCAAATGCCTACTTATGCCAAGTTCATGAAAGAGATTCTCTTAAAGAAGAGGAAATTGAAAGATGAAACAATTGCTTTGACTGAAGAGTGCAGTGTAATCCTACAAAGAAAGCTTCCTCGAAAGCTGAAAGATCCTGGTAGTTTCACAATTCCCTGCACTATAGGGAATATGTCCATTGGGAAGGCACTATCTGACTTAGAGGCAAGCAGCAATCTCATGCCACTGTCCATGTTGAAGAAATGGGGGACAGATGATGTTAAACCTACAAGGATGTCACTCCAGTTAGCGGACCGATCAGTCAAATACCCCTATGGTATTATAGAAGATGTCTTGGTGAAAGTGGATAAATTTATTTTTCCAGCTG
This sequence comes from Calophaca sinica, assembly GCA_037113605.1. NCBI lineage: Eukaryota > Viridiplantae > Streptophyta > Magnoliopsida > Fabales > Fabaceae > Calophaca > Calophaca sinica. Next base: position 105,163,327 of record CM073733.1, read on the forward strand.
ATTTTGTTGTCCTTGACATGGAGGAAGATTCCCAGGTCCCTCTTATACTGGGAAGACCATTTTTAGCAACTGGTAGAGCTCTTATCGATGTACAACAAGGGCAGCTCATGCTTAGGGTGCAAGATGAGAAGGTAACATTTAGCGTATTTGAGGCTACGCATCCTGCAAATGATGAAGAACAATGCTACTGCATGGATGTAGTTGATGATATGTCTGATGGTGCCTTTAGCAAGCAACATACTTCTGTTCCCCTTGAAACATTGCCAGTGCAAGGAAAAGGAAGTGAGGAAGAATCAAAAAAATCAAAAAGAAGGAAGATGAAGATGAAGACAATGGGAGGAAAAGGAAAGAGTGCTATACGCATGAAGGATGGGAAACAAATCTCAATTTGCAAAAATCCAAAGAATGCACATGCCAAACCTACTCATTCCTGTAAAGAGTGCACTCAACATGTGAGGGATGACAATTTCCACCCATATAAATTCAAGAGGAGAAAAAGAAGACCGGTGAAGAAAAAAGGGAGGTGATTTCTTTGCAAGCACTCAATGCCATGGGTGTGCATCTTCCTAAAGATGGACGTGCTTCAATCTTCTTCTCTTCATTCAAGGAGCCATGATCAACCTCTTCATGAGTCAAGCTAGTGACGTTAAAGAAGCGCTTCATGGGAGGCAACCCATGCGAGGGAGTTTCTATCTCTTTCTCTTGCATTTTTAGAATTTGGTTTGTTTGAGTTTCATTTTAGTATGTTTGCCAAAGCTTAAGTTAGGAGTTTCGTTATTTTTGGGTTAAAAAAAAGAAAAATTGTGTGTGGTACGATGTTTTTAGTCTTTTTAGTTGTAAGTCCTAGATGTCAAATGGAAATAACTGCTGGCTGAATTATGATGTGAACCCACTTGTGATTTGAATTCTGTGTTGAGCACCAATTACTTGGTTTGATGTTGAGTAGGCTGCTGAAGAGTTACAACTTGAGACTAGAAACTGATTGGAGTGAGTCAACTATTGCTCAACTGTTTTGGTTTGTTATAATTTCTTTGTGATTGATATAAGCATCACATGTGGTGTTTGTAGAGCCTTCATCAATAATTCATTGTGAGATGACACATTTGAGTTTACATTCCCCTAACTTTGATTGAATCTCTATTGCATGTTATTGGTTGTATAATGATTTGATATAAAAAGACAAATTTTGTTGGAAACCAGTTAGCCAAAAAGCCAACCCAACATAGTTGAGCCTAAAGCCTTTTGTTCTTGGTAATCCATCAAAACAATAGCTTTTAACCTTATTATTAACTTGTACCCAACCAAAGAGGGTAGATGAGCATGAATTGACTAAGGTTGGCAAAGAACTAAGTTTGGAGTGGGGGGGAGTGAACAACATTACCATTGGTTGTGGTTTGAGCTATAGTTCAATAAGAGAAAAAAAAACAGAAAAAAATGTGGCTCATTTGTGGATTAGTATCCCTTTGAGATCAAAGTGTACTAGGGGATTGATAACTACGTGATAAAATTGCTTAAAGAATTGGTTTGTGGGCAAATACCATCTTTGAAAAAAAAATGAAGAAAAAAGGGAATTGTAGTGAAAATTTTTAGAGTTAGTTGATGCTCATCTATCTTTGAAGAGTGATAGCCTAATTGTCTAATCCATCCACCCCGACCTTGGCCAAGTTACAACCTCAAAAGACCTTTTAGTTGGAGCATTGTGCAAGTGGTACTCATGTGAGTAAGAGATGAAAATCTAATCCATGGGGGATGGGCTCAAATGGTGTTGACTGAGTGAAACACAAACCCCAAACACTTGAGAGTTTGAGTGAAAATTCTTCCTAATCTGTGAGAGTATAAAAGAAAGCATTCAATCACATTGAAAGTGTCAATTGTACATTCCATTACTTGTTGAGTTTATAATGGTGAATTCATTGTTTATGTGACTCCAATTTCTAATTTGTGATAGTCTCATGTTGGTTCTGATGATGATAAAGCCCAGTAAAGTAATCTGTGATTGGTGTACATTTTGTGTGATAACATTTGAAAGCGGTGAAAAATTATGGTTTAGTCCAGTGGTTAGATCAAGATTGACATTTTGGGTAGTTGCTTTTTGATGAGCTCTTGCTTGAGGACAAGCAAGGTTTAAGTTTGGAGTGTTTGACGGTTCCCTATAATGCTCATTTTCATGCACTTAATTGAAGGGAATTCTCTTGCAAACTTAGACTTTATTTCTTGTTTGGCCACTAATCTTAGGTGTTTGAGTCCTTGTTGTGGAGATATTCTAGTTGACAATCATGTTAGCTCTTTTGTTGTTTTGATGGAAAAATGTCCTTATTGTGGTCTTGATTTAATGTAGGTAAGAAAAGGATTGATTGGAGACATATCCTAAGTCCCTAAAAGCCTTTTGAAGTGGAGAAGTTGCAGCTGCTCAGAGCACAGGGTGCCTAGACAAGCCAGGCGCAGGGCGCCTACTGGGAAGAGCATGGAAGCAGAAGTTCCAGGTTGCCTGGCGCCTGCTCTCGGTGAAGCCAGGGCGCCCTAGGGGCGCAGGGCGCCTGCTGCTGTCTATTTTTCTGTCGCGTTTTGGGCTTTCCTTCAGGCGTAGTAGGTATAAATACCTAACTAATGGCTGACCTAAGGGGGATCACGACTTGGAGGCTGAAAGAACACTTGGGAACACAAACATTAAGGGTGGAACTCATTGGAGGGTGTGAAGTGAAGGCATTCATCAACATTTCTCCATGGATTCTACTAGTTCTTTCTCTTTAACTCTTCTTTTTATTTATTTCTCTATGTCTAGCTAAACCCCTTTGTATTAGGGATGAGTGAATATTGATGGAACACTATTGTATTTGGTTTGGGGTACTCTAATGACATATTTCCTCTTGCTTTGTGTATTCAATCTCTGTTTTTAATGCTTTTCATGATTTGATCACCCATGGAATGATTTATGGTTCATATGTTGAATGGAAGTTTAATGTGTGAATGCTTGAGATTGCATGCATGCAATTCTTAGTCTAGGAATAGTCTTTGGATTGGAGTATCTTTGTGAACTCTTGGTCTTAGTGCTAGTTCTTCAACTATATTCACCTAAGGAATTAGGGTTTCTATTGAAAGCAAAGATTCAATTGCCTAAGGAATTAAGATTTGATTACCACTGTGAATTTGATAACAAAGCTAGATAGGGAATTACTTGCTAATACCAAATCAATATGCAATAGTGGGAAATCAATTGAAGCTTGTCCCTAATGCCTTTTATTATTAAGTACATTTTCAAAGAGCTCTATTTTATTCAAACCCAAAAATACAAAAACAATTTACTGCTTCTATTTTAATTTCACTGTCAGTTGATATCTCCAACCATATTAAAATATTTTGGTGTTCGCTTATTAGTCGTTAACGTATATTGGTATTTGGCCTTTGATCCTTGAGAACGATAACTGGTTATTTACCGAATTTATTACTTGCAACGACCCGATACACTTGTTGTGGTCGTATCACTGGCATCTGGCACTATGTTGTTGCCAAATATCAGTGTTGTTAACAAACTTCAGCCCATTGCTGTTAGATTGGAATTTGTTATAACTTGTTGTGAAGTGGTTATTGCTAACTACTATTAGAAATATCCGAGTGTGTGAGAAATCAAGGGAAAAACACAAGACTTTCAGAACAAATTTCACCTTTAGTCTCTTCTTCATTTTCCCTCCTTTTCTACTTGATGCTCTGAAATCTACCTGTGTCAGTTTATTATAAATTTTTGTAAATTTAACATGGTTGGATGTTGACATCAGTAGGAGGATTTTGACTTTAGTCATTATTTGATGTCAAGAGTGATAATAAAAATAATTTATTGAAATATATGTTTTTTTGGAAATCTTTTACGTTTGTGGAATTGAAGATATTGTAGATCCAAAGAGCTATCATGAAACTAAATAGATTCCACGTTGGTTAATCTCTTAACCAAGGGACTGTGCCCATAATTATTTATTTATCATTATTTTTTGTGAACATAGGCTCTATGAGTTTGTATAATATGCTTGGCTAGTGGGAGTTTGTGCTTTATGTCATGTTAGCTCTCCTATTTTTTTAACACTTTTGGTGTTTTGACAACATTTTTCATTTGACTTGAGAAATTAATTATAAATTGAATTATGTTATTATATACCTTTGTATATGTTTATCAGATGCGAAAATGTTGAAACTCGGTGTCGTTGGGACCACTATGCCGGTGGTCGACACCATGCAAGAGTTGTGGCATGATGGTTTTGTTAAACCATGAAGCTCGGTGTGGCTGGGACCACTTTGCCGGTGGTCGACATCATGTTGGAGCTAAGGCATTGTGGTTTTGTTGAACCATGTAGCTCAATGTCAATGGAATCACTATGCCGGTGGTCGATGTCATGTCGGAGCTGAGGCATGATGGTTTCTTATGAACCATATATTTTCTTTGGGGTTTAATGCATTTGAGAGAAATTGAGGACTAACAAAGAAAATGATAGTATGGCTACAAGATCACATTGGCATGTCGTTTTCTTGCTACACTTCACATAGATGATTAGTCGATAGAGTTGGTGGTATTTATAACCATGGAAGGTGTTATGTCGATATAAGATATGACTATCTCCATGATTCGGTATCATTTAGCTTTTGTTGGATGGAGTCTTAATAAGGTGCTGCATCTTGGGATCATGTGTTTAGTGGCCACGTTAGGAAGTATGTTATTAGCCCGAGAGTTGTTTTCGAAATGTTTTCTACAAATTAAAATTCTACAATTGATTTTGCCCAAGTGGGAGAATGTTAGAATTATTTCTAATAATTCTTGTGGGCTATAATCAATTGTGGCCTTTTGGTTTTCCAAAAAGGGGCTAATGTTATGATCTAATTGATGATGCTCAGGCCTGCAAATAAGTAATCAATTGTAATATAGTCAGATTTATATAGAAGATTTATTGATATCAGATGTCAAACTTGGCATATTCACACCTTCAATGACTCTTTATAGAATGCAAATTAAATCAATCAAACTGTTGAATTATCTTATATTATCTTGATGATCAGGTATACAAAATTTTAAACAATTTAGGAATTCTGCTTATAAAAAAACAATGGGCATTTGTAGGTATGTGATTTAATTGTATATATTTACTTATATTTTAAATAGCATATTATATGCTAAAATAAAATCATACGATAATTGGTAAATAGTTTTAAAATTCCACGAAATTTTCTAGACTTGATATATTATAAATAATCAACATAGTGAGTAAATAATTCAATAATATTTGATGCTTTCCAATAGCCAATCTGATCTGTGTGTCGGCTACATGATCTATGGTTACAATCACAATGAGCAAAAAGTTGTCACATGCCTTTGTTCTATCAATGGCATGAGGATCAATGCGTTCCTTAGTATCAGCAACGCAGGGAGCTTCACGGGTGTCTAACCTACGTGGCTTGGGAGCTTAATTTTCTCAGCGTTGGAGATGATCCAGTGGCAGTGAGGGAGCTAAAAATTTTTAGCTCCGCATCCATTTATACATCCCGTATGTTACCATTAAAAAAATATTCTTTCTCTTTCTTCAACAACACAACAACAAGAAAAACACCGTGATCCAATTCCTTTTTCTGGAACGTTCTGCGTCTTCTTCTTCTGTTGACTAAAAATTAAACATATTTTAATGAGTTGCAAGTTAAGACACGCGTTGGAGGAAAAAAGGGCCTTGGGTATCTATTGTGATGTGTCATAAAAAATAACCATTTGGACCCACTATTTGTGCTAAGATACCCACAATTAGACATCCCCATTGTGGATGCTCTAAGATACCCACAATTACAAAGCCCACCCCTTTCATTATTCTCTGAGCTACCTCGATTTTATTATTTATTTATTTATTTACTTTTTTGATAAACAAAATTTTATTAAGAGAGTAAAAGGGTTATTTCAACTCAGTCTAAAAACAACTCATAGGACTTGAACGCTAAGCCGGAAAAATTAAACCAGAGGATCTAACTCTTTGCTAATGAACCACTCTCATGGTAGTGCCTTTATCTGTGCAACAATGGCAGCATATATGATCCACCGTGCCTCCTTGAAGGATGATTATTTTTTTTGCTTAATTGTACTTTTGGTCCTCCAGGTATCACGATTGTGTGATTTTGGTCCCCCAAGTTTCAATTGTACGAATTCGATCCTTCAGGTACTGCGATTGTGCAATTTTGGCCCCCTAAGTTCCAATTGTGCGAATTGGATCCTCAAGTTATTGCAGCTGTGCGATTTTGGTCCCTCATGTTGTTTAATTTCTAATATAAAAAATTGATGTATCATGTGTGGGTATGACCTAACACATAATTTGGTCTACGTGACATGTTTGTTGGCTTAAAAATTAACAAATCTTTACAACATTTTTTGTTATAAATCGAATTTCAATTGAATGAAGGGACCAAAATTGCAAAACTGTAATACCTAAAGGACTCAATTCGCTCAATAAGAACCTAAGGGACCAAAATCGTACAATTGTAATACTCGGATGACTCAATTCGCTCAATCAGAACTTGGGGGACCAAAATTGCACAATTACGATACTTAGGGGACTAAAAGTACAATTAAGCCTTATTTTTTCTATTTCGCCACAATACCCACACTGTTACACACTATAGATGAGATGCCACATCCTCCGCATATTTTGTCCTCTAAAGAAACCACCATGCTGCATAAAATGTGCAGTCCCAAAATGATGGAATGCATTATCAATGCCCAGGCAACCATGCAGAAATTGATGCCCATATATCTATTTATAATTTCAGAATCCCAAAATATTAGGAAGCCATTTCAGCACTTAAAGTTAACCCTATTTCGCCATTTCGTTCCTATCTCAACAAGTTTGTTTCGGGTCCTCTCAAGTCTTAATGCACATTCACACATACCTTTTCTGTTACTAAACCCCTGAATGCACACAAGCATTTCCTGTTAAACGTAATTATAACAAGTTGGACTGCATAATAGGCGATCGGCACTCGAAGCCGTCGCACCCTAACCAACATCGGCGTACCTTAATCCTTCCTACTGGTAATCACTAATCAATGCTTGGGATGCTTTCATTTCTTCTGAATTTATCGATAATTTAATGCTTCATTCATCTCAAGGGCGAAAGGTTTTCAAAGGAGGAGCAATATCAGTGGTTTCCCATTTTCATCACCTCATTCAACCCATTCCTCTGTAAAATATGAATTTTTATTATAATTTCTATTAGGTATTAAATATTATTGTTGGAATAATGCTGGCAATGGCATGATGATGAATTGCATTTGCAAGACCTGAAGCATGGATGCGGAAACTCGCATTTCTGAAAACTCACAGACGCATTATTGACTTTTCTCCTATTGCTCTGTACAACATGCAAAATCGGGAACTTTCTCGCGGATTCAAAGGTTAGGTGGCTGCTTGCATATCTTGGTTTCTGTTACAATCCATTCAAGAGGATCGAATTAAACTACAAATTACTGAAATTAATATTTGTTTCAATATTAAAGTTTGCTTGAATGATTGGATTTGGTTTCAAAGAAGATTTGGGAGGTTTTACCTTTGTGCTTAAACGTATTATGCTTCAAGATAGTGTGCTCACGGGTCATTTCTTCTCATGTAAACCACAACTTGAAGAATGCGACTGTTGCTAGCTATTCCCTCTCGACGAGGGCTGAAAATGCAATGATCCTCCATGGCCCAAAAGACAAAGAAACTGATTCAGTTTCAAGTTGCAGAGAAGATATTAATCTGCTCTTTAATTGGTCGACTTTTTCTGACCATCAACCCTCTCAATTACTCTAATAATATAAACCTCTGCCATAGCCTTCCCTCTCAATTTCCTATTCACATCACCATAAACATGGCTTGCCTACCCCAATGGTTCCCAATTTTCGCTATCAATATATACGATGCAAAAGCAATTACTCTATCCCCAAATTCACTTATGGCAAAAAATCCTTTCATCAGCTAAGTGTGCAACATGGGTTTTAATAGAGACCCAAACTTGCTGCTATAGAGGCATGAGTGCAATCTCCCATGGAAACTATGGCAAACAACGAACCAATAGGTGAACACGAAAGGGTATTCTGTTTTGAGAAGTCATTTTGTTTAAGATGCATCCAGCTCTCAAGCTTAATGGATTCACTTCTCATCTACTTAAATTGATTCAGTGGTAATGTTTTCATATCTTTTCCCCTCGGTTGGTAGGTTCATATTTTGTCCCTTCTTTTGTGTTGCTATTTTAATTGTATCATCTATCAATGTTCTTTGGTTAAAGAAATCGTAGTATTGTACATATATTAAGGTTGTACAGTGGCCAAATTTTGCTCATAAAAGTTTTAAAAATCTTAGGTAGTTATTCAGTACTTAAAATATCGTCCTTATGTCAGTGTGAACAGTGGGACTTTTTTGTGCACACTACATAGTAGTATGCAATGTACAGACTCAGGATGAATTATACCTACTTTTGGTAATAAATCTTAATATTATGTTTTTCCTTTCAAATTTTGATATATGGTTCTACATTCAGTAGTTTCTGGAATCTAATTGCTTCTTCTGCACTTTTTAAATGATGATCGAGGGATGACTTTTAACCTACACAAATTGTCTAATTTATGTACGAGACACAAATGCCCCCTCAACTTACAATAGCCAGTTGCATCTGGTTTTGTATATTTACATTTTTTGCCCCAATAGTATGAAATATATTTAAAAAAAACTAATCTTGTTAATATGTTTTTGCTCGTATCCTGTGAACCCAAGCGAAACCCCAACTCCCTCCTCTGAAGAATATCCATTTGGCGAGAAAAATAGCAAATCCATAGAACACCGCTAATGCTTGCAGTTAATAGCAAATCTGAGAATCACAAGATGAAGATGAGACCTAGTCCTCTGAGGAGATCTTAGAGAACTACAAACTGTTCCTCTTCTCCTCCTTTGGATCCTTCACCTTCTACTTCTACCAATTCGGGTTCAAGAAACACGTGACTGTGAAAATGTTGATGTTTGAGGCTAAGGACGCCGAGTGAGGATGAAGGAAACGATGCGGGGACTTCTTCGAAACTTTGTTAAGAAAATGGATGCTCGTACCTGTCAGGACACTTTAAAAAAACAAAACAGGAATAACAAACATATCTTGTTGTATAGTGTTAATTCTTAGACTATTTTGGTTCTCTTAGCATTAATTTTTATGGAAGGATTATTTTGATGTGGAAGAAAATTTGATGTCACCGGAAGTCTGGAACGAAATGGGAGATTAGTCTTAATCTTATTTCATTCTTACTTTGACTTTGTTGTGCTTTGCTTAGCCTTCAAGTATTGTTGTTACCTTTCTAAAGTTTAAGGAAAAAAAACAATTTCGTTTTGTAAAATTAGTTTTGATGCCGTGAAGCTGCTTCTGGCAACAAGAGCTGATCCCAATTCTAAATGTTGCCATTGTGCACCGCCCAGTAGATGTTATTGTCTTTCCTCCCAAGCTTGAATTTGTTAATAATAGTCTTGAAGAGCTTTTTCACACTGACGATTCTAGTGTAAATTCACTGATAGCATATATGTATTCGTAATTTTTGGAATTTTAATTGTGTGAATACATGAGTCAGCGTGCCCCATTTTGTAAATAATTGCAAATATACTCAAAATATTAGTCAAGTTGCCCTTCTAAAATTGTAGCCATTGAATTTTTAAACTATTAAATCAAGGGCTATAAGGGCATTTTCCCACCATGCACAAATTTTAGCATATTTTCTTTCTCTCTCTCTCTCTTTCTCTGTCATATTTTCTCTCTCTTGTCATATTTTCTCTCTCTTGTACTTTAAAAATCTGTCTCCTGTTAATTGTTGGCAATAATTGGAAGAGGTCTCTGTACTTTTATATAACTTTCGTTCCTGACATGTCTTTTGTAGGAACTAGATCTGCTTGTATAAATGCTGCAACTTTGGCACTTGCTGATGCTGTGATCCCTATGTGTGATCTTGTAACTTCTTGTAGTGATAGATACCTTAATAGAACCCCTCTGCTTGGTATATATCTGTTTTACAGGAAATTTTAACTGGGTATTTAACAGGGGTGGTGTTTCTTCTTTTGATTTTGCAGTGCATGGTTTGTCACAATTATTGAAAGTTGCTTAATGAATATGGACAGATATGAACTACGTAGAAGACATCGCTGGGGTCCTAATGTAACTGTAGGAAAACTGCCCAAGTTGGATAAAGTGACACTTCTTCAGGTTAGTTTTCATTACTTGTTATTTTCTCCATATTTCTTTTCCAGGGGAGAAGAAAGTTCAGTAAAAAGGATTTTATTTATATTTCCCCTTGGTCCTATGGGTTGTGTATCTTCTTGCACAATTGTGAAAGTTTCTAATGTCCTTACTACATGTATTAGCCTTTCTTATAGAGGCCTTGGGAACCATCTCTCTTTCAACTCTTCCTCTTGCTCTCTGTCATGGGTAATTAACACAATCAAATAAAGCCGGTTGCTTTTGAAGTTGTGGTCCCCCTCCATGCTTCCAAAATTGTTCCCATTCATTAGACTTGGATTATGGATTTGACGCCTCTAAAGTGAGGGCCGCACTTTAGAGGAAAAATTATGGAGTTATAATCCTTTGTTTGAAAATCAAGGTGTACTGTGTGATACGTGTGCATGACAGGAATAAGTAACTTGTCAATTTATTATTTCCTCCGGCTTATGATGCCACCTTTTGGGCCACCTTATGCAGCAATTTATTCGCACGGTGGGGTTTTGTTAGGAACCAAAGAATTATAATTGAAAAGGAAGATTTATTTTATTGAAAAGATAGTAAAGAATGGAAGGGAATAGGAGATAATCTCTCCTCCAAGGGTTTCCTTTTTTATAACAGAGGCACTACTCTATTCACCAAAAGATACAAATCTGAATATCTTCCCCTCTATGCTAGTTTCCTCCTATTTATACAAGATAATGTCTAACTAATCAATTAACTAATTCCTCCTTATCTCATATACTAACAAACTAATCATTATCTTATATTGTTACAAACTCCTTATCTCATATCCTAACAAACTAATCCTTATACTATATTGTTACTAATTCCTCCTTATCATCCTAACAAACTCCGTATCCTATATCCTAACAATGCACCCCTCCTCAAAACAACCTTATCCTCAAGATTGAAATCTACTAAATTCTTCTTGTTCAAATGGTTGTTGAAAACAAAATTTTGTCCTCCTGGATCCTACTGTTGGGAGCTTGATGAACCAAATTCAGGTATAGGGTAAAAAATGTTTTGCGAATCCAATTGTTCAGCACTTTCCTCCAGCACTTGCAAAACCATTGTTGTTTTGTGAATTCTGCCACGTAACCCAAATTTGGAAATTTTCAGCCCAAGAATTTTATTTTCAGTAATTTCTGCCTTTGCAACACCAAGAACCAATACTTCCACTATAGATCTTCACTCCAAAATAGTTCCTTCAAACTGATAACTGGTAATAAAACTAAAAGCATCACTATACTTCAGAAAACTTAAAACAATACCCACTTTGCAAAATACCAATTATGCCCCGTATCTTTCTTCCTTGCCAAAACCAATTTACCGCTCCTAGAGAGATGCACTGTTGTATGTACCCATGGTAACTCACTAACCACCACATGTGGGATAGGCTCCGTGGTGCTAATCGTGGCGGGGGTGTCGCAACCAGACCTATGTCTTACGCCTTTGAGTTACCGGGCTTTAGCAGTGGTGGTGTATATGCTACCAGGCTATTGGTTAGTTGGATCGCTCTGACTGCCACAAGTAGATCGGCGTCTGGCGGCTCCCGCAGAGGTGGTTGCTTGACCGAGTCCACTTGCTTCTTTCTTCTTTGCTCCATGCTCACTTTGCCGTAAACCATTCTTCTCGCTCTCTTTTCTTCATGATTCTCCCTTGCTATCATTTCGATCTGCTCCACCGCTACATCAACGATTTTTTCGGACACAAGTTCTAATTCATTGTGGTACGTTTCTTCTCCACCATTGGTGTTCACCTCTAACACAGGTTCATCTCTTGATTTTGTCACTTTCCATGATTCTGGTTCTTTGTCTCGACTTTCCAGCAGCGGCTTCTCCACCTCAATCACCTCTTTTGAATTTTATTCATTCCTCTTCGTTTCACCTAGAACTTGTATATTAGTCTTATCTCCGTCTATTATTGATCCCTCAACATTACTGCTACTGTATTCCTCTCCAAATCTTCTGATCAGATCTGTGCAAAATGATTCCCAAACTGGATCTGGGTTTTCTTGATGCCAAGAATGAAACCAAAACATTGTTGCATCATCCATGCTCATGAATGACCACTGATGGAACCCATGAATTTCTTGTACCGCAAAGAATTTTTCAGCATCAGCCACCCAACCAATAGGGTATGTCCCATTAAATTCTGGCAGTGCTACTTTCTTGGCCCACATGTCCTCTATCTCCGATGTCACTGGCTCTCCTTCAAGGATCCGGCAGGTTGGACCAATTGTTAGGAACCAAAGAACTAGAATTGAAAAGAAAGATTTATTTTATTGAAAAGATAGTAAAGAATGGAAGGGAATAGGAGGTAATCTCTCCTCCAAGGGTTTCCCCTTTTACAACAGAGCCACTGCTCTATTCACCAAAAGATACAAATCTGAATATCTTCCCCTCTATGCTAGTATCTTCCTATATATACAAGATAATCTCTAACTAATCAATTAACTAATTCCTCCTTATCTCATATCCTAACAAATTAATCATTATCTTATATTGTTATAAGTTATAACTCCTCCTTATCTTATATCTTAACAAACTCCTTATCTCATATCCTAACAAACTAATCCATATCCTATATTGTTACTAACTCCTCCTTATAACAATCTCCTTATCCTATATCCTAAAAGCCTACATTCTTGTGATTTGTTTTCGTGCCTTTTTTATTTTAATTTTTGTTATTTAACCTTATGAATTTTGTAAATATAGGGGCCACATCCACGTAGTTAGGGAATTTTATCTTCACCTGCTGTAAGTTATAATTTTCTCTAAGATTAGTTCCTACCCTAATCTTTGAATGCTATTAATTTATAATTGGTTTGAATTGGTGTAACAATGCAGGTTGTACCTCCTTTAAGCATAGAGACACCTCCCAAATATTCTGAAAATACTGATCAGGCCCTGACAATGAAAAAATTGAAAGGGTTTGATGGACTTGCAATACGAATAGGAAATGGCCATGCTGAAAGTGCAGAGCTTGGAGCTGTAAACAGGCTATCACAAAGGTTTGTTGATCCGTTTCCTTTATATATGAATATTGCCAAGAACATACATACATACATATATTCTATTTCCCTTTCTTACATTTTGGGGAGGGGTGCTTAATTTCTCTTGATGTAATTAAACTCTACTTTTTCTTTGTCTAGAAGATCGATCCATGAATTGGTTATTGTAATAGGTTAATATGGATAACCATGTAGTTTTATGATGATATGAATAATGTGGATACTGAATGCTTGTAATTACTAGTTAAATGTCCTACACATTACAGCCAAAATGTGTTACTTATATATCTACAAGCATCAGAAGCAAAGAGCTGGGATATCAACATAATTAATGTTGATGGTTACGTTTTTCCCTACTATTCAAGCAGATGGAGAAGGGAAAACTTAGTTTCCAAAGAAATTGCAGCTTCTAGCAAGATGATGTCAGTTACCCCTGCCAGTGTTGCGGGACCATTAGTTGGACCTGACTTGTAGTTTCTTCAGCTATGACCACCACACTAGAGCTGAAATCCTTCCAGTGTAATAATAATGATGAAGTATCCTCACCTCACCATTTTGCTGACGTTAAAGTACTTCCTGTTGATATATTTGTATTCCTTAGAATGAGCGTGAAAGGAGGAAACAATCAAATGGAGAATCTGCTAGGAGGTCAAGACTAAGGAAACAATTATGCTGCTTGATTTGCTTCTCTAGCCGTGTTGTTAAAATCATAAATTGCTCATTTTTGTTCCTTATTGTACATTTGTTGCATGCAACCAACCCCCAAGAAAAACAATACTCAATATAGGGTTGTGACTAGTGCTCATATTCCACCTCTTCTGGTTGGGACTGAAGAACTTGCATGAAAAGTTGAATCATTGAATGCTGATAACATGTCTCTTAAATCATATATAAGTTAAGTGACTGAAATTTCTGAAAAGCTGAGGGTGGAAAATGCTGCATTAAGGGTACTGTTCACATAATATTTCATATTTATGTATGCATATCATTATTTTATTATGTGATGCGTTGCTGAATTCCTTATTGTTTTTAATCAGGAAAAACTTAAAAATGCTCAATTGGACAACCAGAAGAGATAAGTTTGACCAGCATTGACAACAAGAGGGAGGGCTACACCTGTGAGAACTGCAGAAGATGAGAATGGTTTTTGTTTGTGACAACAAACCCAACTATGGTGCAAAGCTGCATCAACTACTGGATACAGGTTTTCGAGCTGTTGTTGTGGCTGTGGCAGCTAGTTGATATAGAAAACTAGAAACAGTACCAGCTGATCATGTAGTTAGTTTTGGCCTTTTATTCCAAGCCCAAAATTTCTGCTAACAGTTTTTTGCGAGGTGGTTCAGCTGAACTTTAGTATCTAAATCCATCAAAACCAGAACTAATTCATTGTTCGTCGGTTACTTATGTGTATTCTATTAGAGTCGACATAAATGGATGACTACTCAAGTTTGTATAATGAAGACATTTTGATCAGAGATTTTAGTTTAGACTTTAGAGAAGGTTGTTGAACCACTCGTTACATGATTGGGTGTGTATTAATAATTGGTGTCAACCTTCTAGTGATATCTAATAAAGTTCTTCTGGGTCTTCCTTATTTGGTTTGTGTTTTCTGGTTTCATGGCCTTATTGTTCTTTTTTTTCTTTTCGGTTAAAGACTTGATAATGTTAAGGGAAGGGAGAAGGGAACAGGGACGAATATACATGGAAGCGATTGAGGTCAAATGCCCCCACTTAAATTTTGGAAATCTTTGCTAAATAGTATACTCTACCGAATTATAAGCAAGAAAAAAAAAAAAAAAAAAAGGTCAACACTCTCACACCCAATAGATTGGTTGGGTAGCATACCCAGGTGAGGTGTATTTAGAATGGAGCTTACACGTGGCATGTCATTAAAAACATAACAATTTTTATCACAATTTTTTACTTTTCTATATTACACACTTAATTTTTTGAATTGCAAATTCATCCCCAGCCCTATTGATTATCGTTTTGGTAAGCAACCCTTTTTCCATCATAAATGGCACATTGCGAGAAATAGAAGAAGTAGAAGCCACCTCCAGCACTGATGATGTGAATGGTGCCTTCTCTCCGGCGACACGAACGACTCCCTTCTCTCCAACACCCTCTCGACTCCGAACGACGTGTCCTCACCGTCGAAAAATGTTGATTGTTCGATCCAGTACGTGGTGCTTCTGAGAGGCCTGATCGACACTTGGTCGCTAGGTAGTGTTGTTACTCAAGGTTGTCACGCTAATGTTTCGGCCATTTGGTCCAACAAAGAGGATCCTTTCACTCTCGATTATTGCAGCCCTGATCAAATTGATTCTATGCACAAAGTAAGGTTTTCCCTCTTTTTTCTTTTAGTGTGAGCTTTCTAGTTTGTAAATCTGTTCAGTTTTAGGTTTTTCTAGTCAAGTTTGCTTTGTATAGTTTCAATACCAGAAGTTGTGTTTGTCTACTGTTTTTGTCGCTATATGTGATTACCAGTAACAAATATAGTGCATATGATCCTAATCCATTGTAACGGATGATTGGTTGAAACCAAATACTATTAGAGGAGTGAAAGAAAACCGTGGAATCATGAAAAACGTGAGGTTTGATTAAGCAATGTTGATATCAACGAAACAGTGACATTAATGAAATTTTAGGCATTGGAAAAAATTATTTATGAGGGATTTTATGGGAACTTTTCTTGAAAAGATAAATTTATAGACTAAAATAATGAAATGAAAGTTTTGCCAAAATGACCAAATGTTAGAAGAAGCCCAATGAAGTGAAATAAAGATACCTTGATTGGAACCTGTGAAATTTTATTTTGTGCAGAATAAGAGATTAAAATTCAATCTAATACAATGTTACATGGATTCCAATTATCAACACTCATAGAATTGAACCTTTTTAGTATCAAATTTTCATAGATGGGGTGGAGTGAAGGTTCCTTGTTTGTTTTACCATTTACATGGACGATTTTTTGAGGGATTGTTTTGGAGAATGGATGAGAGGTTGAGAAGATGAAATTAACTACATATAGCCACCACAGAAAGGGAAAAAAAATTGCTCGTTTCTTAGGTCTGTGGTAACTCCATGCAGTATTTTCTGTGCCAAAATCAATGTTAATATGTGTTCTGCATACTGAAAGAAGGCTAGGGGCAGTGTAGAAGGTATGTGCGGGGATAGAGTAACGGGCAGTTAAGATGCTATGTTCGGGGGGTCTGGGGTTAAAAGTTTAGAGAATAGAGGCTGCCATATTAGGAAGGGAAATATGTTATGATCTAACATTAGTGGTGGACAAGCTGTTGCATGCTAGCAAAATAATTCAAGTAGCAGGAATTTTGTGAGTTTGAATTTTAGTGCTATTGCTTTTGCTGCTGTGATTGGTTTTGTTCTAACTTTGCAGCATGGGCTATGTTGTGTGTGCTGTCATACAAGTGATTATATTATTGTTGTAATGCTTTGGAACAAATTCATGAGAATGCAGCAAGTGTACTCAGGGATTGATGCATATGCTTTCTTGGCATATTTTGGGTGGGTGGGTGGGTAATAGAACAATATTTGTATCCAATACTGCTCTGTTTGTGGCAGTCAGTCTTTGATTTCGGCTTTACTGTTATGAACATTGTAAACTTGTTATCGTGTCATTGGCTCAACTTGAGCCTTGGAAATTGATTTCAATAATTTTTTTTGCCTTTTCAAAAAAAAAAGGCTAGGATAAAAATATTTTTTTAAAACTAAGGTGTAAGAGCTGGCTATTGTTGCTCAATTTCATAGCAGCAAATCTTGTCCCACGAGGGCTAGAAAATTTTGGACCTGTACATCAAAATAGAAGTAAAGAACCCAAAAAAAAAAAAAAAAACTTATGTGTTTGTGCAAAAAAGTAATATAATGTTGTTTTGATGTATTTACAGTTGCTTGGCTGGGGAGAGTGTGCACTTCTTTGATGAAGTGCATGAGCTCAGTAAAATACCATAAAATGACTGTGTGAGAAGAATCTATATGGCACGACATATTATTGAGAAGTACATAGTTGCAGATTTGTACTTTTAGTTACAGATGGCTGCCTTCTTTCATCATTTCCCTTGTTTTCCTCTATGACGTCCTGCGTTTGCCATTGTCAAAATTGTAAAACCAGATTTCTCTCAATCATTTTATGAACACCACTATTTGATTTAGACACAGTTGCATGTCTCACCAATGGGGTTTTCAGTGAATGAGTTGAAGTACCAAGAATTTTAACTTTATAGGGGGAAAAACATTGCAAGCTTTCCTTCCAAATGTAGGGTGCTAGTTGTGTCTAATATTTGCTGGAATGTAATTTTACAGATGCAGCTATGGAGATAAACATCTATCATAGAAGCAGACAGGAAATCTTGTCAACTTCCATACTCGCACGCCCTGATCTATTTCATAATGCACTTAATGAGATTATGCAACTGATGAAAACGATAGTTCCCTACGTTCACAACAATTGGATGGGACTCCCTTGGTTAAAATGAGGCTGGCTGTGGCTGTATACTTTTCATCTAAATTATATTTATATTCCATTTCTCCAGAACTTGGCAAAGGATTACTGGTCATCAATGTTCTTCCTGAAGTTCCTGGAAGAATCCGATATGAGATGTAATGGCTATGAGCTGGAGCAAATGACAGGATGGAACTATTCTCCAAGATTGAGTTCTTTTGTGCATGATACAAATTATCCTTTTCACCGGGAGCATTTTCTTAAGAGCTCAGAATGTGGCAATGATATCGACTCATGACTTCCCGAACCAGTTTTACCATTTATGGTTAGTGTCCTTAAGTGAGGAGGTGTAGGGAAAAAGCAATTGTATTTTTGTTTTTTACTTTTGGTTACCATCTTTTATAGTTTAGGCTAGGACAATATATGTCTTGGTCTTCTTGTTTACACTGATAGTATGATACTGATTTGATTTGAACCCTCGACTTCTGCAATTGCTTTAACCACATCTTAGGTCCAACATTTTAGGCATACAAGAGATCTTGTTGTACTGTATCATTGAATGCAGCTAGCTAACAACTTCCTTTGTATGATGTTCCTTTGATTCTGATAATTAGTTATGTTCCTGTTTGCCTTAGTTATTACCCATCGATAATGCTTTGTGGCAGTATTATTTTTATCACAAATCTCTTAAATTCTCAAGTGTCACATTAAGTTACTGGCAGAAGTAGGTTCAAAAAATATAGATTGATATTCTCATATACTCCCTCCGGTCTCAAATATAAGCAAAAGTCAAAATGTTGACTTTTGCTACATTTTGACTTTTACTTATATTTGAGACCGGAGGGAGTATATACCCAAAAAAATAGCATGTCAAGACTTTCCCTCATCTTCATAAGACATTGTACATATAAAATATTTTTCCAAATTTACAAGCAGTTTAGCTTCTGGTTCGGTTGGTAAGACATCCTCGATACAAGACAGCCCGGTTCGAATCCGTGAAGTCAATTTTTTTTTTTTAGGTGCAGAGCTAAAAATTTTAAATCATACAAATTACTTGCAAAAATATCAACCAGGGGAATCAAAGACACAATACAGAGTCTACAATCAAATGGCTTAACCACTACGACAAACTTAACTTTGTAAAACATAACCCAAAAATGGTATATATATATATATAGTTACATACTAATAAATATGTGTAAATTACAACTTCCACTCTTGAGAAACAAGGATATTACACTCCCTTAAAACACACAATTCTATCCCCTAATAGATTTAAGGGCCAATTGCACTTTACCCTCTAATTTATAGGTGTGAAAAGACTAAATTATCCTAACGTACAATTTTAATAACGGTATCATCACTTTACTGGTTCAAATAGTACAAATAAAATAATATTAAAGTAACTAATATGCAAATAAATTATTTTCGAAATTACTAATATAGAGTTTATAATATATAATATATAATCTGTTGAGTCCCTATCCTATATTTTATCGTGTCCTCTCAACACTTTTCAAATCAAACATCGATCAAATATTGTTGCGTTGTCTAGTCCCTTGTTTTTTTGTTTTGCAAATCAAACAGACCTTATTGTAGGGCCAGACCCATATAGTTGAAAGAACGAGTGTGGGGGCCCAAACAGGATAATACTTAGGTCATGTTAGGCTTCTATTGGGCTTCACATGGTTCTATGAGGCTTGACATTGTTAACTCTAATCTACTTGAGTCAGGCCCATACAATTGAAAGACCTAGTGGCATGCAAAGGCGTCACTGTGATGCAAGGAATCTCAACTATCTTGGCATCTCTCTCAGGCATCACCAATCATCTGCAGCACGCTTAAATTTATTAAAAAATTGAAAAAGGAATAAGACAAGGGCATGAGGTGCATGAACCTGACCCATGAAAATCAAGTAAATCTAAAACTAGGAAGACTCATCCTGTTTTGAGAAAAGTCCTCCCTTGCTCAAAATATATCATTCTAAAGTCACAACTCAGTAAAATTCACAACCAAGTAAAATTCAAAATATGTCAATCTAAATTCACAACCCGGTAAAAGTCAAAATATGTCATTCCTACTCAACTCCGGTGAGCACGTGACCAAGAAGACAATTATGACCAAGAAGACAATTATATCCCATAATCATAACATGACGTAACATTCATTAAAATTAAAAATTAAGAAAAATGATAAGTTTTTTTTAAAGAAGATAACTCCATTAAAGTAGAGAAAGAAAAAGGAGAGTAGAGGAAAAGAAACACCCAATTCAGGTTTTTGTTTTTGTGTCCATTTCCATTTACCATGATCACAATTTCCTCTTGCACATTTTTGCACACTGTATCTAGTATTTACATAGGTGTATTATATGCTTCTGTGATAAAACAACAATAGAAAAAAGTACTAGTTCAAGATCAAACAATCATAGACAAAAGAAAACTATGAAAATTACTTGTTAACAAATATTGAATTACTTCAGTTTACTTTTCTCAATTTGTTCACGACAAAAAGTACATTATCAAGCATTTCCAACATGCTCGAATATCTATCAAGCATAAAAAATATGTCATATCGTTACATTGTACGACTTGGAACTGTCTTTGGAATCTCTGTTATCAACATAATATCATGAATGGATGCGATATAATAATTTAATTGCAAAATGTAATTTTCAAGGGAAAGAAAGCAAGGTTATACTCTATCATATTTACATTTTAACTTCAGTAATTTTAGAGGAACAAAAAGAAATCTATGCTTTGGAGGAACGAAAAAAAAACAACATAAATTGAAATCTATGCATTTTCATAAACGCATATTCATTACTAAATGAATCTATTAAACAAACAATAAGCATTCCAGCTTGCTAAAAAGGCCAGCAAACAAAGAAAAAGTGCATTTCAATGGAGGAAAATTGTAATACCCCGACTCATATCCGGATACTACTACGACTTTAAGAAATTTCATGTAATGGTTGGAAGGAGAAACTTTAAAACAAAATAAGAAATTGATAGTGAAATAAAGAAAATCTTAAACTTGTCATTACTATTTTTCATCTTAAAATCATAATTTAAATTAATACCAAGGAAAGGAAATAACATGTCAACATTCTTGTAGTAAAATACAATCATAAGGGACTCAAAATAAAAGTAAAGACTTGACTTTGATCCGGCTATGACATTTAGATGACTCCTACTGTCACTGGCTAACCAAGAAGTGTCCCGGTCACGCCTTACGATTCTCCAATGAGTACCTGTCACTAAAAAAAAGGGAATGGGGTGAGATAAAAATCTCAGTGAGTCCTCGGCAGACCCCCAATTAATACTAACTGTCAAGCAATAGCATAAATCTTGATCCAACAGTTTCTCAATATAAGTCCAAGTTATGCAAAGTAATTCATAACATACTACTCATTATAACTCATCCCTTTCATCACCGACTCTGTTTACCGGGTTCTTACTTGGGCTGAGTTATTAATTTAATGTGAATAATCAAAATATTCCATTTAGATGAAAATGAATCTAGGCATAGGCATTTTAAATAGGAAAACACTAGGTACCTCAAGTGTGAGGGACTTCAGATACTCTAGCTTAAACTGGTTGGTATGGCAGTCAGGGCTCTGTGACAACAATTAGGCATCCCTTAATTGCTAGTACCGTACCCTAGCCTTCATAAATGAAGGACTTACAAAACATGTCTCACCCACATTAATATTGTGGCCTTAATGGCTAGATTAGTTTAGAAATCTTAGATTTCACTAAACATAGACCATTTTGGATTTTTAATGCCATGCTAGAATTCGTTTTCTTAAAAGACTTCTCCAATGGAAGTGGATTATATCACATTTGATATTAGGTCTAGAAGTTCATCATTCAACCATTAGGCAATGATAGACATTCTATTAAACAAGCACAAAATCAAATAATGAAAACCATGTACATTTAGAGATATCACTCCTTCAATCATTAACCAAAACCAACAATCCATATGTCTAAAAGGAAGAGAAAATAGTCTACTTTTCTTTTTCTTTTTCTTTTCTTTTTTTGACGGACAAATAGTCTACTTTTCAATAACATAGAAATCATTTAAGTCTAGGTTTTGTACAAAGGGTAATCCTCAAATCACAACTTCTTAAAATAATTTCCCCAACTCTGGCGACAAGTTAAACTCATCTTTAGACATTAATTACTCATTTAATTCTCAATCAAACTTAACAAACAATAGGTCTAAATTGAAGAGAATTATGTATATCTTCAAATCCCACAAGAATCATGCCAATCCTATCAATGTGTAATTAATTATTAACAAAAGAGTGTAGCAACGTTAGTGCAGTAACAGATTTAATGCTGCGACTTGTACATCAATTTTCTCCTTCATTTCTTAATGAAATAAATGTGAATCAATGTGTAAATTGTGAAGAATTAAGTCTAGTTTTAAGCTAATTAATAAGCATCTCAATCCAATCGTTGTAGTGAGAGCAGTTTGAAAAAGAAAGACAGGTGGTTTAACAGCCATCTGCTGGATTGGATTGTCATGACCTGTTACATAAAGCTATCTTTTCTCTTTCATGCCTTCACGAAAATTTACCACTTCAAGGTCTAACCTGTAGCAAAATTAGTCTAGCTTCCAATTTACTACACACATGTCCCTAAAATTCCAGGATATCAAGCAGTGGCTTGAACCCAATTATCTCCTTCAATTTTCGATCAAAACCTATGGTTCTTGTGCTGAAATGGGTTTGAGTCTAGTTTACAGAAACCTAGGACTCATCTCTATAGAACCTTTGTGGAGATCACTATGAAGCAAACATTACACGGATGTACAGGTGGGTTTGGGGACAGCACCCAACCCTTAATCAATTCCAATCCAACAGCACAAATTATACATAACCAATTCCAACACCACTTAATATACACACAATACACACGTAATAGTAAACATAATTAAGGCAATTTGTGGCATCATTGGCCACTGTACAGATCCAACATTTCAATTTAACTCAATCAAATTCAAACTAGCATGAACATGCCACAAGGGCACCTTCTTATTGCAAAACTCTAGACATGCAACCATGGAAATGATCTTAAAACCATTCACACAAACTCACCCACGCTTGGGACTTATGGTTGCCCAACACACAACTAGAGAGGAACTCGCCTTTTCAAGTAAGAACTCGTAAATTTAGCTTGCTCCTCCAATTATCCTGGTGTAGGCTGAACCCTAACCCCTCCTCTTCTATACCAAATTTCTTTACTTACTTCTTGTCCCTTAAGTCGGTGAAGGTGTGAGCTTCCACTCTTGCTATCTATGATGAAGATGAAGCTAAAAAAATTTCCAAAGCATTTCTCCTTAGCCGCAACTCTTCCTAACCGATTTGGGAGCTTGTTTCGGGGGCTAAAATTTAGTTTTTCTTGGCCCCTGGAAATAGTTTGAAGGCTGTATTAATGATGGCTTGGAGGTGTGAATAGTTGGAAGGTTATTTGAGGTTGTAGGAAGGAGAAAATGGTGGAAAGGGTATGTGTGTGTGTGGGGCGATTTTGGAGAAGTGTAGAAGGAAAGAGATAGTGTTTGTTGAAGTGTTGAATCTCAAATCTTTCTCTCCCAAGTGACCTTACACGATGAGCATAAGAGAGAGTGAGATTGGTGTTTGTTAGCTTTCCCACTTATTTGTCCTATGATTGGTCAATGGGGATTGCTTCTCCCTTTGTATAGATAAGGTTAAATAATTTAAATTCAATGGCGGGGTATGTTTATATGTGTATGGCTGAATTCCTTGTGCAGGAGGGTGGGGATGGTATGCCATAAAATTGGATTTTAGACCCCCACTAAATTTTAATCTAATAAAGTGCTAATTTAATTATCCCTCTAAATCCTACCCACAATAGAAATAATTAATTACACACAATTTCACAACAGTATGAAAAGACAAAAATGTCCTTAAAGTGGGGATGTTACATTTCTCCCCTCCTTAAAGAAATTTTGCCCTCAAAATTTAATCCATCCCTTGACCCTTAATCATCCTTTCTACAAGGCAGTCCCACTAATCTTCCGATGCAAACTCCAATCTTATGTCACTCTAACTTTAGAAACAAGAATGAAAGGAATAAAATGTCAGTTCTAGTCACTTTCATGAAGCAATCTAAAAACATTCTATCGGTGGCCCCGTTTTCCAATAAAAATGCAAAACAAGGTCATATATGGAGTCTACTTGTCATAGAGTTGTTGTTGGGTATCTAAGCTTATTTTAGTGACATAAAACTATACCAAAAGGTTCCAACTCATTTTCACTTCTGGTTAATAAGTTGGACTTATAGGTCGCCCTTTGGAGCCTAAAGAGTCTCTCTTTGGATTCTATGGATCTAAAGGTAGTTTTACCCACACGTAAATATCGAAAAATGGTGGACTTACTTGATTTGGTATATAAAACCTAATTGTAAAAGGTTTAGCCACATTCTATTGCAGAGTGACATAAGCACTCATACCCTCCTCCCAGAGGCCTATTTGGTTGTTTAAAGGTGTCTTTGGGCAGATCAAGCTCCTAAGGTTCATTCAACTTGATATTTGATAAATAACATCCTTATATCATAGGGATATTGTGTACCAAATACCAATCTCAAATTCAATTCCTAACTAGACTTCTTACCGACATTTCGATTTTAGGCCATTTTGGTGCCTTTTGCACTTTGTGGTATAGTTTGAGTTGTACTTGTCCAACTGTTTTGGTCTCGAATATCTAACCTTATTTTGATCTTTTAAAATTGTGGAAAAAGGTTTGACTACAATATCCTTTCTAGTTTGGGAGTTACGCGAAAACACGCATTCTTGGGCTTGAACTAGTTTGATTTTGGCACTCAGGGGGTAAATCTGAGTTAGGGTGCTAGAACTGACTTCTATTCTTGCATACGAGTCTATTTTCATCTATTGGGACTATTGGAAAAGGTTTTTAAGAGATTCCATATCAGATTGGAGATTTCACCTTAGAAGCCACCTATTTAAGCTTTAAAATAGCAAGTTTCGTTCCAGGGGTCCTAATGGTCCTATATCTATCCAATGTAGTTCGTTGCTGGTATGTAACTAGTGTTAGGCAAAAGAAATCAGTAGGGACAAACGGCCTGTCGATACCTATTTTCATTTGGTAGTTATGCCCTGATGAAGTTGGGCTTGAAATAGTGATTTGGTCATATTGGTCTTGAGTGTGAAATTTTGAAACATGCTAAGTTTGGGCATAATGACTACCCTAGCAACTTTCCTGCATAAATTCTGGTTTGCTAAAACAGTAAGGAGGGTCATTGGTATAAAATTATACAAATTGAGTGTTGGACATGTTAAACCTAGACTTAAGGCTCAAAGTCAACTATTTGTTCTTATATGACTACCTCTAAAACTCCAAACTGGGTCAAAACTCTTGGTACATCTAGGGAATATCAGTGAGGCCACAATCAGTTACATAAAATGATATAGCAGCACCTAATCCAAAAATTATGCAGTAAGAAATTTCAAGAAACACATTTAAACCCAATTACATGTATATTCATACATACCTAAGCAAACATTCTAGATTCTCCCTTAACCAACATCTTGTCTTAATATTCAAATCTGAGCATCAATCCATCTAAGGGGTATACATATACATATACACACACACATTTCCGCATGCATTCCTAAGTATAACAAGTTAGGAAAATCACACAATGTCACAAAGCATGTAAGACCTGACAGCTGCAAAAGTTCATCATGTATTCACAAACTGCAGTAAATTATAACATACATCAAAAGAGACAAGCAGAGAATAATGTGTCACCTCAGATTGCACATAAGATTAGTCTATAATTCAATTGGAAAGTAATTGTTTAGGAACACCAAAAGAAACTCTTCCAATTTTACACACCATAGGAGGTCTATAGCCAATTTAATGGCAATATCCTAAAAACCAAAAAAGATTTATGTGCAAGTTACAAATAATTTCACTTATAACTTAACCGAATTCATACTAAGGCAAGAGAAATGTAAGAGTCCATAAACAAGGAATGTTGACAACAACGGAGTACACTCAATATTTCCTTGCATGAAATTGTTAATCCTCATCTCATATTCATATCAAACATGACAGTAAACATATAGGAAATTTTGTAACCTTATGCAGAAAATTTAAAAACTCCAACCTATGCATTTTAGATCTCACTAACTCAATCTCACATGCACAAACAAAATTTCGAAAACATCTCATCTAAATCATTAAACAATTTATGATAGTCCACTGTCCACAACAACTTTGGGTAGTAATTGGTATTAACAACAAGGAAAAGAAAAAGGAAATTCGGTCTAAACTGATGCCACATCTGATCTTAGTGTAATAACTTTCCTATAAATGAATGGCATTTTAAAGTATACATTATGCAGAAATAGAAACTTCAGCACGTATGCATATATGAAGCTTCACAGTTGGTATCTCTAGAATAAGACTTCAACATGTCATAGCTTTCAAGGTTACAATAGGACTGACATCCACATTTCACGCTAAATAAGTATTACTATATCAGTGGGACAAAAGCAATTCATTATCAGTGATACTTTCCTATTTCCAGTCTTATCAATCAAGGTTGCTACTTTTAACCAACTTGACAAGTAAGTGAATATATACACACATTTATATAAGCACATTAAAATCTACTACAGTAGAGAGAAAAAAAAAAGCAAGTAAGTCGTCCTTAGTTGATAGAACCTAATTCTTATAGCATATAACCTGAAGCCACAATCCAAAACAATAGCAAAGTTTTGAGTTTTCAATCATTATAATCCACATGCAAGTGAACACACTAACTCCTTCCTTCTCCCCTTTTTGTTTTGTTAAAGAATGCATGAAATGCAATTCAAATAGTACAGATCAGAATTAACAGCCTGCATAAAACCAGTTCATGCTTCCCTCAAGTATTCAAAAGGTTGGAAAATCCTTTATTTATTTATTTTTTTTAAACAGTTTAAAAACAAATGCCCACTGTGAAAAACACATACATAATGCTTCCCTCTGTAGGTTACTACCCTTCACCATTCCTCATACAAATCCGTGAGGTGGCCTAACTCATTAATTCACACGAAGAACTTAGACAAACAATAACCTATAGAACGTTGATGTGATATAATAATTTAATTGCAAAATGTAATTTTCAAGGGAAAGAAAGCAAGGTTATACTCTATCATATTTACATTTTAACTTCAGTAATTTTAGAGGAACAAAAAGAAATCTATGCTTTGGAGGAACAAAAAAAAAAAAAAAAAAACATAAATTGAAATCTATGCATTTTCATAAACACATATTCATTACTAAATGAATCTATTAAACAAACAATAAGCATTCCAGCTTGCTAAAAAGGCCAGCAAACAAAGAAAAAGTGCATTTCAATGGAGGAAAATGCAAAGAACTCATGAAGCAACACTATGTGATATGGAAGGGGAACAAAGTTACTGCAAACAAACCAAATTGTGCCTAACTGAAAAATGATAAAAAGAAGAATAAAAGAAAAGGATATGCATGAAATTATTTTACATACGCCAAATCCTCTACTGACAAATCTAGATTTCCATAACCAAACATGACAAGTAGCTAAACTACATGTTTATGACACATAGAAATGCCCAATTACCAGCACCACTACCTACTATTCCAATCCTACCACTAACCCACATATGCAACACTTGACAAGGCACTAGCATAAGGCACTTGACATGCCTGAGGACCAGTTATCATTTGACCATACCAATAGTTCCTAGAAACATCAGATGGGCCTACAAATCCAGTCCCCCCAACTCAATCAAAATAAGTCATTCCTCCTCAACTCCGAGCAAGTGATCGAGACCGTCTGTTAGAGCATGTCTCGAGGTCAAAGATGCCTTCAGTATGTTGAGACACTGCACAAACACAACAATATAAAATGAGTACTTGCTTACATATGATAAATCAACATAGGGTTTAGGGCTTTCAATCTTTCCTACCTCCTTAATGCCAATTGTGACCACTTTTTCCTCCAGGTCATCAAAAGGAATCTGTAATAATCGAAACAACTCTACAGATGAGACTGGAGTCGTCCGTGTGAAATCCAAATCATTCGTGACCATGTATATCGAAGGTCCCTCTAGAAAACCTCCACAAGGTCCTGTCGCTGATTTAGGAATTACTGACATTTTTTTAACAAAACCCATCTGATGCAATGATTCCTCAGATATAGCAAATTGCTCAGTAATTATACTATCTAGGTAGGTCATTTTGGATTGCAAAAGTAAAAATTCTTCGGCAGTGACTCTTCAAGGGGTAATATTTGATTGGTGAGTTTGAGTTTACGTGCCACTTTGAGATTCAGCAATTTGTTTTTTGCATTTCTGGAAATCAAATAGATGTCTTCATTTAAGTCGCGTATCCCCTTGTACAACGCATCCATACTGCCCATAAAGGAATTCAAATTTAATTTGCGAAGCACTCCTCCTAAAGGAAATGTAAGGAAGCTTATCAATACATCCACAAAATCTTGTCCAACTTGAGCAAACACTAATGTGCGTTCTGATTTGATCATTATTAGCCTCACATTCACTGTTTGAGCAAACTATCACTATCTCAGAACGCACATTAGTGTTTGCTCAAGCTGGACAAGATTTTGTGGATGTATTGATAAGCTTCCTCACATTTCCTTTGGAATGAGTGCTTCGCAAATTAAATTTGAATTCCTCTATGGGCAGCATGGATGCATTGTACAAGGGGATACGCGACTTAAATAAAGACATCTATTTGATTTCCAGAAATGCAAAAAACAAATTGTTGAATCCCAAAGTGGCACGTGAACTCAAACTCACCAATCAAATATTACCCTTTGAAGAGTCACTGCCAAAGAATTTTTACTTTTGCAATCCAAAAATGACCTACCTAGATAGTATAATTACTGAGCAATTTGCTATATCACTATCATTATCACTGTTAAGTTGATGAACTTTCTTGAGATGGTTGCTTATCAAATAAGAAATCTGACAGTGGTGACTTGGATATTAGACAACATTTAAGCCTGTATAAAATACTAAGCAATCAACAAAAGAAAAGGAAAAAACAACTCGCACAAAAATTGAAATAAGCAATAAAGTAATAGAATTGTAATAGCAAACCTTTTCTGGGGTCATATCCTTTAATCCAAAATTCTGGAATATCGGGAGGCACGAATGAGCCACATATAATGGCACGACAGTGAGATCTTCCTTGATTATAAAAGTAGCAACGTCGTTGTTAGCAAATCCATTGTACGAGTGATGCAAGAAAACTGGACGACTCAGACGAAACCCACAAACACACTCGTTCGAATCGTCGGTGCTCAGCAGATAGCATTCAGTGCAGGCTTTAGTATTTGTGTTCGAACACACAAAATACTTTGTAGGCTGAGTATTGCCGATATTCAGATTGGGCTTGTTGCAATGATCTTCGGCTGTGTTCCTCAGATGCAGTCTTTAGATGTCGAATTCCACAGCAAATCAGAGCTAAGAAGTTCCAGACTGTGATAAAGTGTGTTCAGATTACCGACTTTAACTCGTCCCATCTTTGAGTCCTGCTCTGTAAGTTTCGCAACAGTTCCTAAAGGGAACGTTAAGAAGCTAAAGAGAACGTCGATAAAGTCCTTCTCTGCTTCCGCAAACAAGACTTTCTTGGTCTCTTCGTTCAGCACAAATCTCAGCGAAACTTGCTTCTCTTGTCGAGTTTGAGCCCTAGCATCCATTTTAGCAACTAGCAAACGAGATACATAAATTTTAATATTCAAGAAAACTCGAGACAAAGTTGGTTCTACTTCAATTGAATGTAACGAGAGCGAGAGAGAGTGAAAAGCACCTGTTATGGATAGAGCTAAGATGCCGGAGGCGCTGTTGACACGGGCGGCGAGGTGGATACTGAAACGACGTGGTCTTCGTAAATGAGAGGAAACCAACGGGAAGGAAGGGTTTCTCTAAGTTGAAGTTGGGAGGAAGTGACCGATGGAATGGAATAGACTATAGACTATAGAGTATAGAGGCAGTTTGATTGTCTTCTAATCTAATTTTTTGTTTTTAATATCTGGTTTATATGTGTCAAAAAAAAATGGTTTATAAAATATTTTTAAAAAACTGTTTTTCATACCAAAGCAAAAATAAAACTTGTTTGATAAAATGATTTTGAAAATTGTTTTATAAATGAGAAAACAAAAATACCTGTTTGGTAAATTTTGTTGAGAATATTGTTTGCCAATGGAATGAAAATATGTATTTTGTTTTTATACATGATAATAATCTTTTTAATTTAAACCTCACCTTCACAATAACTAGGCTTCGACAATGGGCGGGTTCCGGCCCAAAATCCTGAATCCAGCCCAAACCGATGAGACATATATATGACCCATTTTTGTCCACTGAGCACGTCGGTTTGAGCGGGTTGGGCATACCCGGCTACGTGATGGGACAAAATAAAAGAATTTAACAACTCGTTTAGTTTAAGAATATCTGAGAGGTTGACGGTCGGGCTCGAGTTCCGATGGAGAGTTTCACCAAAACCGAACCCGCCCGTTGTAATCCATTCAAAACTGGTTTATTTCACCCGCTTACCCGTTCATCCGAACCAACTCGCTTGTGTGCTTGTTTTCATTTCGGGTTATTCGGTTTCGGATCGGGTGTCGGACTCTTGTCCACCCCTAACAATAACTTCATATCAATCACACGGTGTTATGTACCAACAAATTGTCGAGATGAATTTATATATACAACCCTCATATAAAAGAATTATCTAATCCTCACCTTCACAATAAATTCTATCGCTTTTATTTTTTTTTAGTATATTATTATATATCATCAATTCAAAATAATATTGGAAATAAATAATAACACACCATAAATATTTACATGTCTTCTAATATTATATATTATAGTACTTTAAAAATTAAGATAGACTAAATTTTAATTTAACATACAAAATTATCATGTCATATATAAGACACGTTACATTTTGATTTGTAAGCTCACTCAAATCTATTTCATTAAATGTTATTTCTCCTTTAGCCCGTAAACAATATGAATTTGTCACTATTTTTTACTATACCTTTTTCTTAAAGGAGACGATGTATCCACTGTGATATAATTGACCTATTCTATGTAGATTATGTCTTATTCGAAAATATTATTGATTGAGGAGAGGAGTTCTTACAAATCCATGCTATTTTGCCTTTCTTATTACCTTTAGGTTTGAGGTCTAGGAACATAGACCTTTATCCTGTCATGTGACGTGAGCATTCACTGTCCATGTACCATGATGAAGGTTTCTTTCTTGTTGTGCAACACATCTGCAATAGGAATTATCATGTTCTTAGGTATCTAAATTGTCTTGGGTCGTTTCTTGTTAGTCTTTTGTCTCTTCTTATGGATACGTTCAGACTTAACATGTTTGTTCTTTCCATAGAAAGCATGTATAACAGAGGAGCTAGGTAGCGAAGACTGTTTACAAGAAGTATTTTAATGATTCTTTACATCATACCCAAATCCAGATTTGTCACGTGGTTTTCTTTCGCACTTCAAAATAAGATTTAATTTTTAAAACGCCAACAAATTCATAAAGGTTGTCTTTGAGTTTATTTATCTCTTGTTTAAGTGTTTCCCCTTTTTCAATCTGGTCAAACTCAACGACAATTTTGGGCTTTTTGGCTTTAGTCATCAGGTGATGATTTCCGGCCTCCACCTTCTCACCCTCTGCATTGGGTTTTGTGTTCTCAGCTTATTGTCTTTCAAATTCTTTTGTAAGCTCTATTCTTTTTAAAGCTTTATACTTACTGTATAGGGTGGAACAATTTATCTCTTGTTGAAGTGTTTCCCATTTTTCAATCTGGTCAAACTGCTTTAGTCATCAAGTGATGATTTTTGGCCTTCACCTTCTCACCCTCTTCATTGGGTTTTGTGTTCTCAGCTTATCGTGTTTCAAATTCTTTTGTAAGCTCTATTTTTTTTAAAAGCTTTATACTTAGTGTATAGGGTGGAACAATTTTTAAGAAGCTCATCAAATGCTTCTTGAAGTTCCGAGGGTGAAGAGGGATTTATTGCTCTCGCATCTGCGTTTGAGTCTATTCCAGCCATCAGACATAGATTAACCTCTTATGTTGCTTCATCTTCTTCATCATACGATGAAAGGTCCAGATCTTCCTACATAACCAATAGACCCTTATTTTTCTTGAAGGTTTTTTTTTTATGCTCTGTATTCAGCATAGAACACTCGGACTTGAAGGCCAAATGGGCCATATTTGATACAATATAGTGAGTCACAAATGAATGCCACTGGCTTTTCCTATAGCATGTTTGGCAAAAAAAAAATGGGCTACTTGGTTCCCTAGTCGCCCAATATGAGGAAAAGATACATTAATTGAGCCTCAAGGGTATTACATCCCCTCACAATTGAGCCCAATTAACGCAAAGATTGACTTGTATCCATCCTCGACCTAATGTCAGAACATAAAAAGAAACCTAATTTGACCCACTATTTCTAAAGGAATAAGATCAAGCACGACCCACAGGGATGACAACGTGGGATGGGCCCGACGGGTCGGTCGCCAACCTGTCTAAAATGGGGCAGGCGGGCTGGCCTACGATATGTCAGCCCACCAACCCGCCTAGCATGCGGACCGTGAGCGGGTCAGACCAGCCCGTCGAGTTTTTATTTCCAAAAATAAAAGTGCTTCATGAAAAATTAAATATATACAATTTAATTAATTATAGCGAATGAAAACAAAAAATATAGAGATGCTACTTTGAAAAAAAAACATGTTAAGTTTACAAATAAAAAAAAGACATATTTAATCCTTCTGTTGCATCATAGGTGTTGTGGGCCTATAACGTGCTCATCTTTATTTTAGCTGAGCTTCTTGAAAAATTGGAAAATGTAGTTTTTCCCCTCTCATATTGAGCGTCATTGAATATGTTGCCATAAACATCTTTATTTTGTGCTATCCAGGCCTTTAATTTTTCGCAAATCAAACGCACCCATATAGTTTGAGTTAGAGAATAGCTCTTGAGTTTTATAACATGGAACAATCAATACTATTCTTACGTACCTGCTTTACTTCTTTTCAATTTCAAATTGATGCAATGCTTATCACTGTATTAAGCATTGGGAGGCGACTAACAATTCTCATACTTCAAATTATGATCAGAATTCAATTCTTTGGCAAAAGATGTGGAAAATACAATCAGTCCCTAAACATATTCACCTAGATTGGTGCATTCTTCACAACGGATTGGCTACTAAAACGAATCTCATCTCAAGCGATATTCATGGTTCCCCTCTTTGCCCATTTTGGTATTAATGTTCAAGAACTCAATATTCCTTTCCTACAATGGTTGGAACAGAACATTATGACAGGTCCTTGTGACACTATATGCCATGTATTGGCACAGTGTTATGAAATATGGGTGGCTAGAAATAAGAAATGTTTTGAGAATAAATTAATTCCACCTGTTGATGTTGCAAAGAAAGCATGGCATGTTGTTTGTGATTTTCAAACAATGCTAAATTCTCAAAATGTGCAGCAACAGGTGATCAATATGCAGCAGGCGAATCCTATACTCACGTGGCTTCCCCCACCATCTAATTGGTATAAGGCAAATGTCGATGTAGCTGGCCTTTCAAATGGTTTGTGGGGAATTGGAGTGGTTGTCAGAGATGACAATGGAATTATATATGCAGCAGCTACCTGGCGGATTAATGCTCTCCCTGATGCGGATTTGGCGGAAGCTTTGGGAATGAGGTTGGCTCTATCTTTTGTGAAAGATCTTGATTTTTTTAACCTCTTTGCAGAGACTGATTCTCTAAATGTGGTACAAGCAATTACATCAAATTCCTATATTTCATCCCATTTTGGAATAGTGATATCAAATTGCAAAGCTTTGTCCTCTCCTTTTTATAGAATTCAATTTGCTCATGTAAAGAGAAATGCTAACCAAGTAGCTCATACTTTAACAAAATTTGCTTTAGAGTGTGGTGATAATACTTGGATAGAAGAAACTCCTAATTGTATTTCTGTTGTTCTAGCCTCTGATTTGAGTGGTTGTTGAATGAAACATTTCCATGTTAAAAAAAAAAAATTCAAACTGATGCAAAGCTCATGAAAAATATAAATTATCAAAATGGCTTCTCTTAACATTAGAATGTGATAGATTGCTTGCACCAATAAAAAAATGTGAAAGATTGCTATTTCAATTCCTCATTCGTTGATTGATAAGCCAATTAATGTTTTGCTTTAATTGCAATCTGTTTCCTGCATCAAGTGTGAAAATTGATGTATTATTATTTAAATAAATAAAGCAAAATATGTAAAAAAAAAAAAGCCTCAAATAGATGCTTTACCGAGAACCACTGTTCTGAAAACGGGACCAAACCGGCCGGTTCTACCGGTTAAACCGGGAACCGGTTATGTGTTCGGTCTATACAAATCATAAAACCGGCAGAGCAAAAAACCGGTGAGAACCGGCTAGGAACAGGTCAAACCGGTACAAAACCGTCCGAAAAACAGTGATGAAAACCGGGTTTAACCGGTTGTTTCCTTTTTTTTTGTATTTTTCTATTTTTAAACTAAAAAATATATATTGTTTAGCCAAATAAAGGTCCAATAATAAGTAATAAATATTCATACATATGATTTTTATTATTTATCATTTTATCATTTATTTTTTATCTTTTATAATATATAATATGATTCATTTATGTTCATTTATAATTTGTTTTATCATATTTTCTTAATATTTATATTGATATATAACTTAATAAACTTTATAATATTAAAAACATTTATTTATTTATCCCGGTTCGATCACGATTCAACCACGATCAAATCTTTAAACCGTAAACCAATACCTTTTTCAAAACATTGACGAGAACCTTACATTATATAGGATGCTAGCATTATATAGGATGCTATATAATGCTACTCAGATTCTCCAAAAAGAAACACTTCTTCCATATCGAAATCCTATAAATATCCTAAATAACATTTAAATATCAAACAAAATTGTGAAAATCAATATATGAAGTAACCAAAAAAAAAACTAAAAAATGTTGCAGTAAAATTATTAATGAAAATGATCAACTAACATTGAACATAAAACACAACATTACAACCATGGGTGTAATAAATTGAAACCTGCACCATTACAATCTTTCCAAAAAATAAAGCAACAATAAATCACTAGAGTAAAGAGACAAAATTGTGAAACCCGATAAAAAAATTAAATATATTATGTTTTGAGTATGTGTATTTTTTATTCATAAAAATAATTATCATATTTCATCCTTTTGCTTTCCACTTCTTAACAAAAATGTAAATACAAAATTGTTTATTCCAACTTTATGCTACGAACTAGAAACAAAATCAATAATAAAAAATCAATTATTTTCTTGTTTTAATTTTTTTTAAAATTGAATGTTACATACTTACATTTGAATATAACTTGATAGAATAGGGTGATTGAATGATAGTTACGTTTTTACGGTGATTGATATTGTTAATCACATTTTAATGCTAAAAAAGAAAAAAAAATTAACGAAATATTCAAAATAAAACGCACAATAAAATATTTTAAAATTGTATTTTATTTAAGTCATTAAAAAGTGAACGTTGGGCTATTAAAAATATGACTGTCAATCAAAGTGAATAAAATGTTTTTAAAATATAAAAGAGTCAATGATAAAACATTGTGAAATCAACTTTAATATTGGATAGATTTTAAAACTGAATCATGAATATTTAAAATGAAACATTTTCAAATTGTAAAGTATAGATGTAATGGCATCAAATCCTTTAAAATAAAATGAGATTGAAACCACTAAATCAATTCAAACTAAATATCTATCAAATTATTTAAATTAAGATAAATGAAATCAAAATACCCAAAAGAATAAATGAAATCAATTGGAATAATAAAATGTGACTGAATTATCGATCAAAGTTAAATGATGTTCGTTAGCCACGGTTAACACCGCGGCAAAAGAGAGCCAAAACCGTGCCAAATAAAAGTAGCACGATTATTGTAACGGTCGTCAAGAATAGCTTCGCAAAATATTAGCCTCAGTTACGTTTGGCGTTAGCCACGGTTATGGGAACCGTGGTAACATTTTGTTAACCACAGTTAGAGTTTACTTTAGCCAAACTGTATTTAACGTCTACGTTTCATACAAAGACAAATCTCTCGCAACTTCATACGCAAATAGGTACATTAAAACATCAATATAAACAACAATTTATACAAATAAGTAAAAGCCTTGTGTGATACACATTCAAGAACCTCTTTTCTAGGAGGTACAACAATTTGCAGCAAGCTAGTTTGATTATTTTAAGTACTAGACAATATTTTACTCAAATAGATAAAAAAAATCATTTGTTCAGAATCTTATCAAGAAAGAGGACATCAAGCTGACAATCTTAGCAGATAGAAAGAGTAAATCCTTTGCTCCTATGGTTTGCGGTGTATGGCATATACTAGCTCTTTGCCTCAGCCTGAATTGTCACGGCCTTGTCAATAACTGCCAAAGCTTCTAGTAACCAGTTGGTACTCAAAATGTCTTGTACCAGGACACTCAGCCATATCTGACCAAGATCAAGGAATTTGAGCCTATAATTTTCACTTTCTGAGATGGATTAAAATAAACTATTTAACTAACGAAATCAAGTAGATATCGCAAACAGTAAAGTAATAAAGATGCCTGAACTTAAGAGAAAAGTGATTTAATTACTCAAAGCATTGTTTAAATCAGTTCTGGTGAAAGCTAAACAATTCACCAAATATTAAAGAACTTCATCTATATTAAAGCAACATATAAAAACAACGTATTTCAGAGCAACATTTCAGTATCAAAAAAATTCAGAACCTCACAAAGTATAAAACAAACCTCTCTTGGTGAAGAGACACCACGAATAAGCCTACACCGTTGGCACCTGCAGACAACAAACCATCCAAAGCCCGCGAATTAAAAAGAATAACCACTAAAACAAACAACAAAAATAGGAGGGAAGAATCAGAATCTGAAAATTGAGAGGGAGGTAAAAAGAAAATGAAATAAGGAAGGAGGTCCCTTAAAATGAAATAGAGAGGCCCTGCCTTTTGTAGGTAAAGCTACAACTGCAGAGACAGAATCAAAGAAAATATACAAATAATTGGGCCTAAACAAGAACAATTAAATGACAGCACCAGAAAGCAAAGCTCCACCCAAGCAAAAGATAAACAAAATAGAGAAAGACCACACAGATGATGAGGGCGTATGACCATAAAAATATTGCATATTTCCAGAATCCTAAATTAATATACCTTAACGATAGGATCTGGGCCACTTCCACCGGATATATATCCTAAAGAATCGAGACACAAACATGCTTGGAATTGCAAAAAAGTGCCAAGTTAGCACCACCCAGAAAACCTGTCACATGAAAATTTGCATAAAAGAAAGGAATATTTACAAGTCCTTTCCATAAGATGGAAAGAAAAAAGTACAAAAAAATATGACAGGCTTTCAATTTTCTAGAAGTTTTTCACAAAATGAAGACAAATTATAGAGAGAACAATCTTTCCACAAAGTTATTGCTACATCGACAAGTGTCATCATAGTAACTCATCATTCTTCGATTCAATACCATCAAGCCATGCAATCCCGCCGTCAGTAAAACGTCGATGAGTGAAGCTTCCACTAAGTTGATTCACTTACTTAGTTAGAAATGAACATATTAATCTCTGTCTAACTACCCATTTCGGCCTTAATGGTTTTTAATAGAGACATCATGAAGTTTCCAAACATTAAGCTTGAAATTCTTCCGAAGATGCCATGACCTTGGGTTTGACGTCTACTCATTAACTTTGGCATATCTAGAGTTGTACTACTCCATTCAAGCTAATCTTTGACTCTTTAGAAATCTAAGAGTGTTATCTACAACTTTGATGTTGGCTCTACAATCTAGTTTGGCCATTTGAGAGGTGTTAATTTACAATGAACTAAATGCTAAATTCTAATCTTAACTGTAGACATGTGTTTAGTATTTCCGACATAACTAGATCTAGAAAAATCCTTTTGTGTTGCAACTAAAGGCATTTGTTAGCTAACATCTAGGACTACAACACTTATGAAGGACCTTAAGGCTAATTCTATCGTTTTACTGGTCATTCTGACCCATTTTCACCCTAAAGGGTGTTTGTGCGCCCAAGCGCATGCATCTGCGCCTACCTATTGCTTCTGTTTCAGGTGCGCCACAAGCGCGTTTCTAAGCACTTCAAGCACATTTCTCCCTGCAAGCTCGGCCTGCCATGCGCCCCAAGCGCCCCTGGGTGCGCTTCAAGCGCATTTGCTGCATAATTATGCAGAATTTGATTTCTAATGCCCCTAAACTTGATTTATGGTTTACCACTTAATTTTTTGGGAACATATTTAATTTTTATCACCTAAATTTTCAAGCTTTAAAATAACAAATATTGCAAAAAAAATAAAAATAAAGGTATATATTCAAAGCTATTAACACATATTTTCCAAGAGTTCTTCTCTTCAAGATCAGTAAAAGTACCTCGCTAGATACCTTGTCGGAGATAGTTGGCCTAACTGAATCTGCAACTTTTACTGCATCTCATCAAATCTGAAAAACCAAGATTAACACAAAATAAGACACATGTACCAATAACAAAAAATAAGAATAGCACAAATACATCAGGGATGTATTGCATGTATGAATTTTCAGCAATAAGCTAGAAACCAATTTAAGGTAACGTTACACTAAACAAAATGCCCAGCATATCTAGGAGCAGACACGACGCACCTGAAGATCACCTGAAACAAAACAAAAAGAAATGATGAAAGAAGTTAAAGAAAAAGAGAGAGAGAGAGAGATGAAGATTTAAAACAAAATTTGGGCTTTGGGTGGGAGGTACAAATAGTGTTGGAGCCAAATTTAAAATAGGTTTTGATTTGAAATGTGTTAGGAAATTCGCACTCAAACTCACAAGAACACACCGAGAAAGAGATAGAGAAAACAACACAAGCATATACGTGGTTCACCCTCAGTGTGAGGATTACATCCACGGGCAGGAGAAGAGAGAAATTCACTATGAATTCAGATTACAAGAGTATCTCACTCAATTGCTTATCATCCTCTATTTATAACAAATAGAGGAAGCAATTCTGTTACTTCACCAGAACAACAAATAACAGAAAGTAACTGAACTAAACTAAGGCCCATAATCAAAGCCCAACAGCGGAAGTGAGATCGACGCCCATCAACCAGACGCTGGTATGCAAAGGAGAGACCAGACGCTGGTATGCAGAGGAGAGACCAGGAGAAGAAGGATTGGTATGCAAGAGACGGGTAGACGGATCTTGATAAACCGGAAAGGCTGTAATGGAGCAGTGGTTTAAGCCGAAAACCAACAAATGTCCACCTTGAGGTCAGATGACTATCAGAGACATTGAGAAAATTCTCATCTTCCCTTGTACTGCCATTCAAAACTGTTAATTACAACTATCAACATTGAGCATGTCCAAACAATGCATGAACTTGCTCTTGGGAACCGGTTTGGTCATGATATCAGCTGGATTGTCCTTAGTATCAACCTTGAGCACCTTGATTCTGTTTTCAGTCCGAATGAAGTGATACCTAACATCTATGTGTTTGGTTCTCTCATGGTGCACTTGATCTTTCGCCAAACAAATGGCACTTAAGTCGTCACAAAATATGATGGCTTTATCTTGTGGAAAGCCTAAGTCACCGATAAGTCCTTTAAGCCAAATGCCTTCTTTTCGCCTCTGTCAGGCCATGTACTCGCTTACGTGGTTGATAACGCCATCTGTGGGTGCAATGTAGCTTTCCAACTTACTAAACACTTGCCAACCGTAAAAGCATAACCAAGAATGGACCTTCTACCATCAAGATCCCCAAAGATAGTCGAACCGAGAAACCAAAGAAGAGAACAAGTAGAATCATTCCCATACACAAGTCCAACATCACTTGTTCCTTTGAGAGATCTGGAAAATCTCTTGACAAAGAATCCAATGTTGCTTCCCTGGCCTGGCTCATGTATCCGCTATGACACTTACAGCTTGTGCAAGATCGGGTCTAGTGCAAACCATGGCATACATGATGCTGCCAACTGCACTAGCATATGGAACTCTCTCCATGTAGTCCCTTTCAGCTTCTGACTGAGTCTCAAACACTTCACTGATTCTGATGGTTGCAGTAAGTGGAGTGGTAACAGGTTTTGCAGTAGTCATGCCAAATCTGTTTAACACTTTCTGAATGTAAGACTTCTGACACAAGAAAAGCTTCTTCTTATCTCTGTCCCTGTAGATTTCCATTCCCAAAATCCTCTCTGCAGACCCAAGCTCTTTCATGTCGAATTCAGACCTGAGAAGAGACTTGAGCCTATTAATATCAGTCATGTTTTGAGATGCAATGAGCATGTCATCAACATAGAGCAATAGGTAGACATAGGAATCATTTTTCAGTTTACTGAGGTACACACATGAATCATAAGGACTTCTTTTGAATCCATGGTGAATCATAAACTGATCAAATCTCCTATACCATTGCCTTGGAGATTGCTTCAAGCCATACAAAGATTTCTTCAACTTGCAAACTAATTTCTCCTTTCCTTGTTCTACAAAGCCCTCTGGTTGCTTCATATAAATGTCTTCCTCTAAATCCCCATGTAGAAAAGCTGTTTTTACATCAAGTTGTTGTAATTCCAAGTCCATATTAGTTACTAAGGCAAGGAGAACCCGAATGGAAGTGTGTCTTACAACTGGAGAGAAAATTTCATTGTAGTCCACACCTTCCTTTTGGCTAAAACCTTTTGCAACTAATCTGGCCTTGAATTTGATTCCATCTACTTTGGAGATTCCAGGTTTCTTCTTAAAAATCCACTTGCTCCCAACCACTTTTCTGCCTTCAGGCAACTTCACAAGCTGCCATGTATTGTTTTTGTGCAGATCGCATTTCATCATGCATGGTGTGAGCCATTTTTACGCTTCAACAAGTAATAGCCTCCTGAAAATTTCCGGCTCTTGTGCATCAACATCTTCACAACTTGAAATGCATATGAGAGCATATCTTCATAACCATACCTCTGGAGCCTTTCTATTCCTTTGAGACTTTCGATGCCTGCAGACTGCTTGCTTTCGCCGCTTTACAGGAATTTGCAATTCTGTGACAGATTCTGATTGGTCTGCTTGACTACCCGATTCTGCTTGATCAGTGCCTTTCTCAGCTTGATCATTCTGCCCTTCAATTTCTTCAAACTCCACCTGCTTATAGGTTTTGCCACAGCTTGGTGATTGTGCAATTTTAGCTTTGTTATGCAGTAGAGACCTCTCATCAAAGTTTACATCTCTACTCAAGATCACCCTTTTCTCAGATTGTGACCAAATCCTATATCCCTTGACACCCTCACCATATCCAACAAAAATTCCCTTTCTAGCTCTAGGTTCAAGTTTGCCCTCACTAACATGGTAATAAGCAGGACAACCAAAAACTTTAAGCCTAGAATAATCAGCAAGTTTGGAAGACCATACCTCAATTGGAGTTTTATTGTCAATGGGTGAGGAGGGAGACCTGTTGACAATGTAGCATGTCAGAGCAAATGACTTGACCCATAAATGTTTCTTCAACCTGAATTGGATAGCATACATCTAGCCTTATCCAATAAGGTGCAGTTCATTCTCTATGCTATGCCATTACATTGAGGTGTGTTCCTCACTTTGTATATTTCCTGGCAATTATACCTTCAATTTGCGAGAATTTATTGAACTCTTCAGAACAAAACTCTAAACCATTATCGGTTCTTAGTCTTTTAATCTTTCTTCCTACTTGATTTTCTATCAAAGTTTTCCAATTCTTGAAACATTGGAAAGCCTCAGACTTGTGTTTCATCATATAAACCCAAGTCATGCGAGAGTAGTCATCAATAATGGAAAGAAAGTACCTAGCTCCACCTATAGATGGAACCTTTGATGGACCCCAACAATCTGAGTGTATCTTTGTCGGAGTAGCCTTAGTTGTGTGTGAAGCCTTCTGAAATTTGGATCTGTGATGCTTACCAAAAACACAATGTTCACAAAATTCCAATGCTCCTCCTTTCTGACCTTGTAACAGCCCTTGATCAATGAGAACTTTCAGCCCCTTTTCACTCATGTGCCCCAATC
Organism: Calophaca sinica; assembly: GCA_037113605.1. Taxonomy (NCBI): domain Eukaryota; kingdom Viridiplantae; phylum Streptophyta; class Magnoliopsida; order Fabales; family Fabaceae; genus Calophaca; species Calophaca sinica. The sequence continues at coordinate 105,205,242 of CM073733.1, forward strand.
TCATGTGCCACGCAAAGCGGCGATGTCGAGTTTACATTTACCCACGAAGCGATTCTTACGCATTAATCGAGTTGTCCCTTGAAGAATGTATAGATTTACGTGTTTTGAGCCTGTAACACCACAGTCCCTTTCTGCTTACGATCCGCATAATCCCTCCTTGAACATCGCATATGAAGCCCTTTGAATCCAAAGCACCAACAGAGATGAGGTTTCTTTTTAATCCAGGAACGTGCTTGACATTGGTTAAGGTTCTAATCACATCATCATGCATTTTGATTTGAATAGAACCTATACCAATTGTCTTGCACGGTTCATTGTTTCCCATGAGCACATTTCCTCCAAGCTTCTCATCATAGGTCACAAACCAATCTTTGTGAGGACCAATGTTTTAAAAACCGGACCGGTCGTTGAACCGGTGAGACTGCCGGGTCATGGTTCAATTGGTTCAGCCGGTTGAACCGTCGGTCGAACCGGATGATAAATAAATAATTAAATAAATAAAAAAGTACCAATTTTGAGGAAAAAGTAAATAAAAATAATAAAAAAACAAGCTAAACCGGTCCAACCCGGTCCAATTGACCGGTCCAACCCGGTCCGACCGCGGTCCAACCCGGTTCGATCCGGTTCTGGGCGGTCCAACTAGACTGCGGTCCAACTACAGTCGAACCGACCGCTGTGTGTACCGGTCGACGGTCGGACCGGTCGGACCGTCCGGTCCGGTCCGGTTTTTCAAACACTGGTGAGGACACATATGATGAGAACATCCTGAGTCTAGCACCCACTGTTCTGACTGAGTTTGATCATCATTAACAGTGAGAGCATACTCAGAATCCGATGAGCAGTCTTCTTGAGTAAAGAGTAGCAAAGAATGCATTCCTTCTTCTTCTTCTTAGGACAGTTTTTCTTCCAATGTCCAGGTTCTTTGCAATAGTTGCATATATCTTTTGGATTAACCTTTCCTTTGGAATTCTTCCCCTTTCCCTTCTTCTTGTTTTGATTGTTTGCTGAATTTGCTGAGTTCTTGACAAACAGACCCGAGGCAGAATCATCACCTGTTCCAGATGCCTTCAATCGAAGCTTTCTAGAATACAAGTTTGTCTTGACTTCTTCTAGAGTGATGCTCTCTTTACCAACACTAATAGAACTTACAAAGTTTTCATAAGATGGTGGCAAAGAAGCTAAAAGAACCATGGCAATGTCTTCATCCTCCATCTTGATATCAATGTCCCGCAATTCAAGCAGGATTGAATTCAATTCATCAAGATGCTCTTTCAGTTTTGACCCTTCTTTCATTTGAAGACTAAATAACCTCCTCTTAAGCAACAACTTGTTGCTCAAGGATTTGGTCATGTATAGGTTCTCCAATTTGAGCCATAACTTGGCAGCAGTATCCTCTTCAGCAACTTCATAGAGGACCTCATCGGATAGGGATAGGAGAATCAATGAGTGAGCTTTCTCCTCATGTTGTGTTGATAAATCTTTGGCAGCCTTTCCAGTTTGGCCCGATAGAGGGGCCCAAACCCCTTGTTCTTTGAGAAGTGCACGCATCTTAATGCGCTAGAGATTGAAACTGTTCCTCCCATTAAACTTCTCGATCTTGATTGTGTTTGACATCTTTCTTGTACAGACGGTGGAGAAACTCCACTGTAAAAAACAGAAGGGAGAAGAAAGAAAGAACTGGGAGTGATGCCCTGCACCGAGAAGCACCACAAACTGAACAAACACTGAGTCACAAGATTAACAGAATGCAATGTGGATCTTGAACATCCACCGAGAGGGCAGCGGAAGACGGACAGGGAGGCTTGGATCGAGTCTCGCTCTTGATACCAGTTTGTTAGGAAATTCGCACTCAAACTCACAAGAACACACCGAGAAAGAGATAGAGAAAACAACACAAGTATATACGTGGTTCACCCTCAGTGTGAGGATTACATCCACGGGCAGGAGAAGAGAGAAATTCACTATGAATTCAGATTACAAGAGTATCTCACTCAATTGCTTATCATCCTCTATTTATAACAAATAGAGGAAGCAATTCTGTTACTTCACCAGAACAACAAATAACAGAAAGTAACTGAACTAAACTAAGACCCATAATCAAAGCCCAACAGCGGAAGTGAGATCGACGCCCATCAACCGTATTTGGTATGCAAAGGAGAGACCAGGCTTGGTATGCAGAGGAGAGACCAGATCTTTGGTATGCGAGAAGAAGAGACCAGGTATTTGGTATGCGAGAAGAGACGGTATTTGGTAGACTAGATGCTGATAAACCAGAAGCTGTAATGGAGCAGTGGTTTAAGCCCAAAACCAACAAAATGGAATTGGAAAGCTGGTAGGGAGGGATCCATTTTTAATTGATTTCCAAATTTATGCACATCAACAAATATTTGATTGATCATGTCAAGAAAACAAATATTTGATCGAAAGTCCTATTAATTTACATTAATATACAAATGTAGTAAGTGATTAAATGCAAATAAATTATCATATCATCATGTATACTAATTTATACGATTTTTTTAGTAGCAAAAAATTATTAGTCAATTTAATTATCAAATTTCTAAGATATCAAACGTTTATATTTAGTATTTGCATTGATAAAAAATTGATAGAATTAATATATTTGGTATTGTTAATAATTAAAATAGGCTAAAATATTGGTTTATATTTGGTAACAGTCATTATATCCCGATTTATTTCTTCGATTACACGATTATGATTAACAAATATTGATTATGTTATCCAATTACGATATTAAATTTCCTGATTTATTAATTATTAATGCAAATTCGAAACTAATGAATTAGATGTCATTTTGATAACATCACATTAGTATTATAATTACTTATTTTTAATTAATTCCGAAATTTTTTAATTACATGACAACCAATTTTAAATGTCATCTTTTTACAACTAGATCAAATTACTCATTATAGCATGACACATAAATACGTAATTAATACTGTTTTTATGAGAGGATGCCACATGGAGGTGAATTCAATGAGGTCATTCTTAAATGTAGATAGTATAGATATATAGATAGATTACTCTTTATAGCATAACACATATATACATAATTAATACTGTTTTCATGAGATGATGCCACTTGGAGGTGAATTCAATGACGTCATTCTTAAATATAGATAGATAGATAGATAGATAGATATTCTGTTAAAACATGTTTTGACATTCATTTACCATGATCAATTATTCGTTTTTTTGTTTGACTATCATTAATTGTCACGTGTTATTGTCATTAATTGGGTGCACCACATAATCATCACATGATCATCACATAATCGTAAAATTAGTACACATCGTCGTTTTGTGGCCTTATAGGATGAGACCTAGAAAACTAATTAATATGGTTTTCATTAGAAGATGATATGTGGAGGAGTAACCATTGAGACTATTCCTAAATATATATAACTGTTTATGGTTATACTCAACATAGTCCCTTATTCAAGTCAAGTTCATTTTATCCCTCTCATATAGTTGATGATCATTTTTTCTCTTTTATTTGACACTGCTTTAATGTAATTGCTATTTATAAAATATTTGCATTTTTTTTATTTTGATTTTCTGATTACGTATGGAATAGATAATTTTGATTTGCAAATCCACCATTCCTCCGATTTTCTTTCTATCACATGTAATATCTTTTTAATGATTTGCTTTCTGTTTCCTTAATTCAATAATTTAACCTTATAACACCATATAAAACCAAATCTGGTCATATTGATTCGCTGATTGTTTTTATGCATATAAAAACTGTATTAATGAGACTGTAATAAATGCTGATTTGTACAATTAATGACATAATATATTGTTTTGGATTAAACGTCTCTTGCTATGAAAATGTTACACAAAAACTTACGTAAAAAATTAAAGCATATATAACTCTGACCAGACGATGTCAAAATCTGATTCATACCTGTTTTTAGTCAATTAATAAATTGAATAGGATTACTAATATAATTTAGTATTATTATATATTATTTACATTATTTAGTAATAATTTAGTATTATTATATATTATTTACATTATTAAATTATTAATAATTTATTAACAAATAAAAAATATTAAATTACATATATATTGCCTTTTTGTATTTTAAAAATATCTATATTATTTAAATAATTATTATGTAAATAATTTTTTTAATATATGATAAATAAACAATATCAAATAAAACTTTTTCATAGTAATATTAAAAAAATATAATTAATTATATTTTTTGAAAATTTATACGTCATTTTACTGGGTATTAAAGACAATTTATTTAGATACCATTTATATGAAAACCTAATTCAAAATTTGAATTTTGAATTAAAAATGAAATAAAAAGTTAGTGTGAATTAAATGATGACCAAATAGGTAATTTTGTTGACACATGTGTTTATACGTTTGATTAGTTGACTAATTTAATTGAGAGTATGCCATTTGTCATTTTTTAATTCCTTTTTTGGGATAACACTCGGAACATTCCTTCTCGGGAATTGTTCCTAATTTTATATAACTAGTGTAACTAGTGTAATTGACTCATGCCTTGCACGAGTATACACGTGCTATTGAAAATGGTTATAGAATAATTTATATTTTGTATGTTAATAGTAGCACAATCCATGTAACTTTTATATTAAACAAGTAAATAAAAGACAGTATAGTGTATATTTTGAATAATAAAATTTAAAATATTGAAGCTCTATCACACTCCTGTTCCTTTACAACAACAAAAATATCTATGTCGTTTTGTCGCCACGTTCTCCAATGTCGAGCGGCAAAACGTTCATTAACCCTGATGCAGACAAATAGAGACACATAGTGAGTTACAGATCTTAGAGTTCAAACCTCATAACATGTTCTTGTATAGTGAGTAGTGGAAAAAGGCCAATCTATCTTGAATTGCAAAGTCCGAAACCTTTATTCATTCCGCTTACAAATGGGGTTTCCAGTATTTGAGCTATTTGTTCTCTTCGGTCATCTGTTAAAATGAACATTGGTCTGGGAATGTAAACCCTAAAGTACCGATGGAAATGAAAGCCAAATTGGATCTAGAAAGGCATTTTGGGCATGATCGATTTTTGTGCTGATAATTATGGCCTTGATTTCTCCTAGTTCATAACACTTGTTGGTGGAGTGTCCCTTATAGTTATACTGATTTTTTCAATTGTGGATTTAAACCATGTTTTTTTTAAATACATGATATATATATATATATATATATATATATATATATATATATATATATATATATATATATAATAAGCATTAAAACCACTTTTAGGGTGATAAACAACCCAACAAAAGGGCAACAGGCAACAACAGTACCTGGTGCATTAGCCTTATCTTTGGAGTTTTTGTTGGCAATGACAGTCTTTCTCTTAAATCTAGCGGATGAACCTTGAATTTTCATTATAAGTGTCATGCACGTGTATAAGTGTATTATTGAAAATGGTTATCAATTTTTTTATGTTTTGTAAGTAAATGTTAAATGGTCAATAGCCATGATGGCTCGTGCTAAACACGATAATATATTTATACTATTGAAAATGGTTATAGAATAATTTATATTTTGTATGTCAAGAGTAGCACAATGCATGTGGTGTATATATTAATATAATAAGTGAATAATGGACAATGCATGTAGGTCTTCCTATGGGTTTCGAGACGTCTATCGTCGAGTTCCATGACTGGAGTGACGAGACGGTGGTAGAACTTCTTTGGAAAAAAAGAGTTTAACCAGCGTCGAAAGAAGTTGATGGAGAAGGAGAGGTGAGAACTCAAAAGGTTTGAGAGAGAGGGGTGAGAGTGAGAGAGAAAGAAAGGTCTTTTTTGGTCTAGTAAAGGGGAGGGGGAAGTGGAGATGTAAAGGGGACGGGGAAGACATGTCTGCAGAGATAGTGAGATTTGAAATCAAGCTTAATTTTTTATTTGTTGTATTTGTGACAGGAGGAAGAAATCAAGTCGCACGATGAGAAAATATCTCAGGTGAATGCGCGGTATGAATGCTCGATTTATAATTCATATCTCGTTCTGATACATTTTTCATGATGCTAATTTGAGTTATAAATAACAAAAGTTCCTATAATTGCAGGGACGAAAAACATATTTAAGCCAATAATAAATTTGCAAAACAATAAGTCATGCTTGATAAATGAAGACGATATATTTTATAAATGAGGGTGTTAGTTTTTTCTATAAAAAAATGACACATCGAATCATAAAACAACAAAATTGTTTTTTGGTGATTTGTGATGCCACATTTTTTATTTTTTGGAGGGAATTGTTTGTGTAGTGACATTTGTTGCTGAGTTGTAATTAACAATTTGTTTTAGCATGATATTTGTAACTTTCTTTATTTAAAATATTTTTCATTGTATATTATATAGATATAGATATAGATATAGAATATAGATAGGTAGATACTAGGTGGCAATATTTAATTAAAAAAATAATATTCTTTATCATTAATTCAATAAATATTTTGATATTATTTATATTATAAAATTAAAATAAAAGATCACAATAAAATTTATATTATAAATTTTAAAAATACAAAATCAATAATCATTTATATTATTAATCTTTGATATTATTTAAATTGAATGGTTGTACCAAAAAAAAATTGAATGGTAGATAGCTATAATATTGAAAAAAAGCTAACTTTTATCAAATACTGAAAATCTCGAACTTAAGATATTGTTTAATGAAAAATTATAACTAAAAAATAAAAAGTAAAAATAAATTTGCTCTAAGCAAAAAATTGTGAATTGAACTATATATATATATATATATATATATATATATATATATAAAATAAGCAAGTACCTTCTCCCCTTTTTTTCCGCGAAACTCACCCCCTTCGTCCTTCTTCGTTTCCTCCTCCATTTTCCATGCTGCTAGGTGTTTCAAACCTTATGCACACAGAGCCTTCTCTTCTCAGAAAATGCACACAACATGTTTAACCTCCTAGCATGCATTGGTGATTGATTCGGTGCCTCGAGAATTGAAAACGTTTCAGTTGTACGTACAAACAGCAGAGGGAAGGAAACGAGCCGGAGGATAAAAAGAAGGAAGAAAAAAGGGGGAGCGGAGATAGAACGAAGATCTGAGGGAAATGGGGACGGTGGCCATCGCGTCCACCTGCGACGGTGACGGCGGAGCTGTTAGCTCATGGCGGCGGTGAAGGATGCCGCATCGATGGCGGTGATGGCGATGTCGTGGCTACAGTCGCAACAACAATCGCCGCCAACTATGACACCGTGGTCTGCTGTGAACGACGCCTGGATGTCTTATACGCAGTTGTAGGGTAGGTCGCGAGGTTGAAGATGAACGACGAAGCTTTCAAGTTCGATTTTTAGAACAATAAAGGACTACTGCGTGGTCCTTCTTCCATCGCACTGTTGAAGGCAAGTTACTTCCTTCAATTCCTTCTTTTTACCTCATCCTTATTTTTTCTTCAGATTTATAATTTTCGATTTTCCCTCTGTTCTGTAATGACTGCTTACATTTTTGCTTCTCCCACTGTTGAAGGCACGCTAATGGTCCATACGCCTCCACTTTGGGATTATCAGTTTCCTTCTCCATCATTTCGAACCCAAGAGGTAATACCATCTAATTTTGGTACTTATTTTTCTCTATTTTGAAAATACGGTGCTTGATGAAATGTCTTTGGCTGAGTCAATTTCCCTCATGGTGATGTGCAGACTAGCTATTCTAAAAGTCATTCAACTCATACAGGGAATGGAGACACAACATGGATTTAATTCAACTAGCAACATGCAACTGAGTTTGATTTTAGAGACTTAGTTATGACTGACAGGGTATGGAGTTTTAAATAATTTGTGATTACACTAAGCTGTCCTTTTATTTTTTTTAGCTACAAAAAGTTGTTAAATGAATGAAAGAAAACATGAAATGATTATGTAATCCCCTGTCACTATGTCAGCTTGTGATGTGTTATGATATTTCTAAGTGATATTTGAACACTATCACGTTTCAAACTTCTGTGTTTTAACTAGATTGACTTTCATTACAATTCTGTATTACTTGTTGTTTGTTAGTGACATGCAGGATGCTGGTTTTCATTCTTGAAGGCAGCCATTGTCTTGGTACAAATCGAGTACATTGAAAGCCTCTATAATGATCTTATGTATTTGCAACATGTAATTTTTTCAACCTCACCATATATTGCTTGCCAATGTTATTCTTTTTGTGATGAATTGAGGTTATTAAAAACATTGCATAAATTAATGTTAAATTATTTTGTTTGAACTGTCTCATTGATTTTTACAACAGAACATGCCTATTTTTTTTATTGTTAATCAAAAGTTGGTAACTTCAGTGGTGATTGAGACTAATCGTATGAGGCTCATTAACTGATTATTGCTAATTTTGAATCTCAAGAAGATTTTGTATTTGACTGACAGAGAGTAGCTAATTTATGCTTGGTTGTTTGATTTGCTTTAACATCTAATTAACATACAACTGAATGTAAATTGTACATGCATCTTGCAGATTTTGATGCTTGAGTTCTGATAATCAGTGGCTGCAAGTTGGTTAAAGGAAATACTTTATGTTAGCTGCAAGTTGGTTTTGTTAACTGTCACATACACAGAGTTGTTTCCTTAGTGATTTCTTTGTGTTTTTTACCAAATGTTTTGCTAAAAGGTGAGTAAAAAAATAGGTATTTAGTCACTGATGTCTTTCTGTTAGCTGGAAGTTGTTTTTGTTGATTGTCACATGCACACAAAGATGTTTCCTTTAAGCACTACCTATCAAGTTCTTTGTTTCTATGCTCAATAATTAGATTAGATAGTAGATGTCTTGCTAAAAGCAGGGTCACATTCTTTGGTTCTTTTATTCAATGTTTGTGTTGTTTCTATTTGTTATCTACTACACCTTATAGTTGTGTTGAGGTCATGACTTATTTAGAGTTGTCACAATCCTAATCTGCATATGTGAGTGGAAATGGTTGAGCTGAGAGATTTATTTCTACCTGAGTTCCTATATATGTTCATGCATTCTCATTCTTAGAATAAGTTACATCAAAGTTGTTTAGTTCTAGAACTCCCTCTACAATCTTAGTTTATATAGTTAATAAACAGAATGAACAAACATGAATCATGTATACTAAATCTGTTAGGAGTGAGTGTGTGTTGTTGTATCATTATATTTTCGACTGATAATCAAGTCGCACAGTGAGAAAATATCTCAAGTGAATGCGCGGTATGAATGCTCGATTTATAATTCATATCCTGTTCTGATACATTTTTCGCGATACTAATTTGAATTATAAATAACAAAAGTTTCTATAATTGCAGGGACGAAAAACATATTTAAACCAATAATAAATTTGCAAAACAATAAGTCATGCTTGATAAATGGGGACGATATATTTTATAAATGAGGATGTTATTTTTTTTCTATAAAAAAATGATACACATCGAATCATAAAACAATGAAATTGTTTTTTGGTGATTTGTAATGCCACATTTTTTATTTTTTGGAGGGAATTGTTTGTGTAGTGACACTTGTTGCTGAGTTGTAATTAATAATTTGTTTTAGCATGACATCTGTAACTTTTTTTATTTAAAATATTTTTTATTGTATATTATATAGATATAGATATAGATATAGAATATAGATAGGTAGATACTAAAGTGGCAATATTTAAATAAAAAAATAATATTCTTTATCATTAATTTAATAAATATTTTGTTATTATTTATATTATAAAATTACAAAAAAAGATAACAATAAAATTTATATTATAAATTTTAAAAATACAAAATCAATAATCATTTATATTATTAATCTTTGATAGTATTTAAATTGAATGGTAGATATCTATAATATTGAAAAAAAGCTAACTTTTATCAAATACTGAAAATTTCGAACTTAAGATAGTGTTTACCGTAAAATTATAACTAAAAAAATAAAAAAGTAAAAATAAATTTGCTCTAAGCAAAAAAATTGTGAATTGAACAACATATATATATATATATATGTCCACAGTGAGTTATATGAGTCCAACTTGTGCCTTCAACCCCCTTTATCCAAAAAAACTCTCAAGGTATGTGCTGCAAAATAGGGGAAAAGATCATATTTTTTTAAAGTGTGCTGAAAAACAAACTACAGCCACAAAATAAAAAAAAAATTAGGGGACATGGCTATCAATACCTTTCTTTTACACCCCCAGAACTTGTAACTTGCCCACATACTTTTCTCTTCAGCCAATACATCTTCTCTACAAATACAAATACAACATAATTGGCCAATAATACACAAAATAAAATATCTAGACTCACACTTTATCAAACAAATTCCACTCAACTAATAACATAACATAATAACATAAAAGATACAATACCAAATACATATGCAGCAGCTGTCAACCATCTTTATTATGCAAATAAACCCTTTTAGGGTCTGAAAATCTTTAAAAAGCAAATTAAAGAAAGAAGAAGCAAAAAGAATGAGAAAAAAACCAACAAAAGCAAAGTAAATGGTGAAAAAAGTAGAAAGAAGAAGATGAGAAGAGGAGAAGACCAGGTTCACCATTGCTGTTGTTGTTGTTGCTGTAAGTGAAGTAGAGCTATTCTCACCGCAAGAGTTTTCCATTTCTCCAGTTTTCCTCCAACGTATTTGCAAAAATATTAAAATTGTGAGTACCAGGTTCACAATTGTGAGTGCCTCCACCCCCGTATTCTGCTCCCTGCCAACAAAAATTGAAGAAGAAAAATGAGGACAACCTAAATAACAGGAATCAAGAAAGAAAAAAGGAAGAGGTGAATCCTAATAGGGACGTGTTCTGAACAGAACTTCAGAGGATGACCGGAGGGAAGCGGTGCGGTTGTGCTAGCGACGGAGGATGACGGCGTGTTGGGTGGTGTACCTGCAAACACTCAGAGCCTTCGAAGTCGGTGTGTGTCGAGGTGAGTAAGAGTGGTAGAAAGATGATTACCTCGGCCAGTTCGTGCGGTCTTCTTTAAATATGAGTCGAGGGAGGTTCTTTGTCGATGTGCAATCCGTCAGTGAAACCGGAAGTCGGCATTAAATCCCATTAATGCCTGAAAGCGGATTAGATCGACCCACGTCGAGGAAGAGCGGAGGAGAGGCATGCCAGCGGCGTGGTATTGAGAAGCCGTTGGGCTGTGAATGTTGGATCTCCGGATTGGGCCTCGGCCCGATCCGAACGATTACCCAGTCGCTGGCTCGAATTTGAGGTGGTGACTTCTTGTATCGGGTCGTTGATGTCGGCGTTCGGCGTCCTTGTTAAATGAGGCTGCGAAGTGTCGTCATGTCGTGCTTGTTCATTGGTTCGTTCGGGACAGCCGTGTTCCACGTCTGGCGAGGCAGATTCTCGACCACGAGGCTTGATGTGCTTATGCAAGACACAGGCTTTATCATGAGTTCGTGCGTGGTCTCGACATGAAAGTGCGACAAGGCTTTATCATGTAGCTCGTGCCGGTCTCGACGCAGTCGATCTCAGTGCTTGTGCCAGCGCACGAGCTTTATCTGAGCTCGTGCCGCGGTCTCGACGCGAGTCGATCTCGGTGCTTGTGCCAGCGCGAAGGCTTTATCGCGAGCTCGTGCCGCGGTCGACGCGAGTCGATTCATCGGTGCTTGTGCCAGCGCTACGAGGCTTTATCACCAGGCTCGTGCGCGCGGTCTCGACGCGAGTCGATCTCAGTGCTTGTGCCCAGCGCCGCAAGGCTTTATCCGAGGCTCGTGCGCGGTCTCGACGCAGGTCGATTCATCAGGTGCTTGTGCCCAGCGCTGAGGCTTTATCAGAGCTCGTCGCGCTGTGATCGGTCGGCTTGCAGTCGATCTCTTCATCCGGTGCTTGCGCGATGCACAAGGCTTTATCACGGGTTCGTGCCGCGGTCTCGGCGAGTCGATCTCAGTGCTTGTGCCCAGCGCCACGAGCTTTATCACGAGCTTCGTGCGCGGTCTCGACGCGAGTCGATCTCGAGTGCTTGTGCGGCGCCGCAAGGCTTTATCCGCGAGGCTCGTGCGCGGTCGCCGACGCAGGTCGATTCATCGGGTGCTTGTGCTTAGCGAGCGAGGCTTTATAAGCGGCGAGCTCGTGCGTGGTCTCGCCGCAGTCGTCTCTTCATCGGTGCTTGCGCCAGCGCCTGAGCTTTATCGGAGCTCGTGTGCGCGGTCTCGACGCAGTCGATCTCTTCAGTCGGTGCTAGCGGCGCTGAGCTTTATCCGCGGTCGATCTCTTCGTGGTGCTTGCGTAGCGCCTGAGCTTTATCAGAGCTCGTCTGCGCGGTCTCGACACGAGGTCTTGTTCGTTGGCGAAGCACGATGAAATCGACCTTCGTCTTGCGAGGCGCGTACGCGAACGCGTGATAAAGCCTTGTCAGACCTCGTCACCCGAGACCCGCGTGCACGAACTCATGATAAAGCCTTGTGTCTTTGCATAAGCACATCGAAGCCTCGTGTCGAGAAGCGTGCCAGGGCGTGGAACCACGAAGGTCGAGCGAACTAATGAACACGCGACATGGCGACACTTGCGGTTCGCTACGAACAGGGCGTCGGCGTCGACATCAGCGAACCGGCAAGTCACCACCTCGAAATTAGGGCTAGCGACTTGAGGCAAGCTGACCGGGTGTGAGGCCCGATCGAAGATCAACATTCCACCAGGCCCAGCGGCTTCCCTCGATACCACGTCGTCCGCCTTTCTCGCGCTTCCCTCAGCGTGGCCGAGCCAGCGGCTTTGTGCATTAATGGGATTTGTCTGCGACTTGGGTTTCAGGGGCGGTTACACATCGGCCGATGCAGTCCTCGACTCGTATTTAAAGAAGACCGCGTCGAGCGGTCGAGTAATCATCTTTCTACCACCTCTTACTCACCTCGACACCTTGACTTGGCGTCGGTGTTTGCAGTACCACCCAACACGCCCGTCGTCCTCCGTCGCGAGCGCTTATACCGCTTCCTCCGGTCATCCTACGAAGTTACATTCGAGCATACGCTTGAGACAATACTTCTTAGCCACGTCCATAGTGGTCCCGACCGGTAATCAAAGCAGTTCTACCAGGCGACGCTGGCGGCGTATGATCAGTGGTCGGTCGAGTTGTCCGGTCGGAGTTACTTCGGCCGAGACAAACTATCAAAGCCCGATGCTTGGCGGATTTCATTAAGCGAGATGACTCACGGGCTCTGAGCGATGTTCCAAATGGGCGCTCCATGTCGGCGGATCGTCAATTCGAAGCGATGGCGGTTTGTTGCTCGAAAACGGCGACGGCGAATTTGGTCGTCAATTTTCATTAGGATTCTCCTTTCCCTCAACAACCAAGCGATCTGAAGCGTGTTTGGCTGGCCTCACCTGGCTCGAGACTTGGCTGAAGAAGTGGATCTTTAGCCTGGTATTCTCCGCCATCACAGGACCTGACTAGTGAGAATCGTTACGAGCTTTACTCTTGGTGTAGAAGTCTCGAGGCGGTGTGAGGCCAGGCGAACAACCGTGCTCTGCCTGGTTGTTGGGGTGGGAAGGAGAATCCCGATGAAAATCGGCGACCCGGCACCGTCGTCGTTCTCAGCAGCGAGCGGCGCCCGCGCGAAATCGGCGATCGTCTCCATTGGGCAGCTGTTCTATCCAGGAGTCATCTCGGCAATATCCGCAGCTTGGGCTTTGATAGTTGTCTCGGCTTCAGCTAACTTTCAGTCGGGACGATGGCAGACCGCTGTCATCGCCTGCGGTGGCTGTGCATCTGTTTGACAGGCTGTCCGACGCCATGGGATGTGCTAAATATTGTCTCAGCGTCAGCGCGATGCTCGGTCTGAGTCGCGACTTTCGACACGGTATCCGGCTCACACGGGCCTGAAGTGCTTTGCTTATAAAATAGGCGGTTTACGGTCCTCGTGCGCCTCGCGAATGAGGGCGGCACCGAACCGTTCGACGCTTGCAGTAGAGATAAAGGACCTCCCCTGAGGCGGCCTGCGTCAACATGGCGGTTGGGATAGTATCGCGTTTTACGTGTTAAGGCTGCGCTCGGGTGACCATTATTTGAATTCACTTCTTGAGTAAAGCGGAAGAAAGGCAATGCATGTTCTGCAGATTTTGAGATAAACCTCGTCGAAGAGGCTAGCATTCCGTGAAATTTCTTTGGATGTTTTCTTTGGCGATGGTTGCTTTGCATCTCTATTACGGCCGGAGCATTTGTCGGGTTGGCCTCGATTCCTACCGGGTTAGGTAGAAGCGAAATTTTCCGATTCGAACTCGAAAGTGCACTTTTAGGATTGAGGCCCTCATATGTATGTCTTCGTACTTCAACAAAGACTTCTACAAGATCGGCGGCGTGGTCGACTTCTTTCGTTGTTTTACTATCATATCATCCATATATACCTCGACATTCTACCGTCGGTTGGCGAAGACTTTGTTCATCGTAAATGCGATATGTCGCTCCAGTTCTTAAGGCCAAAATGCATTACGTTATAGCGATAATTACCTTTATCAGTCATGAGCGCGGTTTTTTCTTGATCGGCATGATGCATCGGAATCTGGTTGTACCCAGTATCGTCCATGAAAGACAACAATTGAAAACCAGAGGAATTGTCGGCGAGTTTGTCGATATTAGGGAGAGGTAAGGCGTCTTTGGGGCACGCCTTGTTAAGATCGAGTGTAATCAACACACATTAGCCACTTTCCATTAGATTTCTTAACCAATACAACATTTGTGACCAAGTAGTATATTTGACCTCACTAATGAATTAGACCTTAATTAAGTCTTGACGGACTTTAGCTGACCGGCTTTTGGGGAGCTTGCTACGGCGCCTTTGGGCTACCAGAGCTTTGGGGTCGAGGCGAGTTGGTGGCGAGCAATATCGGGGAGAAATACACATGTCGGTATCCCAGCGAAGAGTCGACATTGGACCAGGCACTCTGTTGTTGCAATTTGACTGTTCGGGGAGATCGACACCAAGCTTCAACTGTCTTCCACGGAGTCTTCTCCTAGTTGAACTTCGGATGAATTCTCCATCAGTCTTGGTCTTTTAATCTTTTGGTGGGCTCGGTCGGGAGAGTCATCTTCACGTATCTAAATCCTCGAGCTCGGTTAGCGTCGAAATCGGTGAGATTGGCGTCTGCGGCTGCCAGCGGGATCGAGTTTCTTAGTCGAGGAGTTGTTCCTCTTCCTTTTGCTCTTGACCTTAAAAGACAAAATATAACATCTCCTCGTAGCTTCTTGGTCGGCCGATGGTAGCGACTTTGTCTTCGTCATCATGACGCATTTCGTGGTGGTATCGAGATTCTGACTCTAACTCACCCGATGTGGGCGTCCGCGATGCACGATTAATAAGTGATTTGCATGGTAACCACGATGAATTGGACCTTCACGGTTTTGGAGATTGGTTGCTCTCAAAAAGTCACCATCGACTCCACATAGCCAATGACTTTGTTTTGAGCAGTTGAAACGGTCGAGTCGGACCGGAGTGCGATACGAGATCTTTTACGGTAGTTTCAAGGTTTTAAGCGGCTCGTAGAAACATGATATCCTTGAGGCTCCGCCCAGTGCATCAAGATTCTTACGGCGTCAAGTTAGCCATATAGGCTTTCACCAGGGGGAATCAAATAGTTGACGCTTCCATTCACGAGTCTTCGTCGAGAAAAAGGCTAGGGGTGGTCTTCCACTTATCTTGGAGCTTGATGAAGGAGAAGCGATAGAAATGATCGTCGCTTCTCTCGACTTTCGTTTCTTGAATTGATGCTCGCCCCTTCCTTATCGGAGAACCCTCAGGAAATGACCATGGCGGCGGGAGGAGGGCGAGGTCTCTCCTCGGATGCCTGTGTTCCTTCGTCTTTGCGTCCCAGGCTGAGTCTGCTCCTTTGAGGTCGAGGTGATCTAGATCTAGACCTTACATCTCGAATCTCGGTTTTCCTTTCCACATATTTGAATTGACACTGCACTTTGGATCGGTTGTTCTATGGCGTCCTTCAGTGAAAACATTCGCTTCGGTCTCAAGTGCGAGCACACTTGTGAAAGTAAGCAATACCTCGACTTATCGGCATTAGGCTTCTCTTTTTGCAGGAAATTTAATTCGACATCACGAATTCGGTGTTCGCGCACTCATTGATATCGCTTAAGGGTAGTGTTCAAAGGGTATATTACGTCGTATCTCTTTCTTTGGACCAGGCTTTCCTTCTCCTAGCGACTGTCTTGGCGTTGTCCTGACTTCCTCACTGGGTTTTACCTTTGGCTTTTGATGCCATCGACTTCTCTTCGTAATTCATGAATTTTTTGAGCTAAGCCGGGGAACTCGGTCGGACCTCGGTTTATGCGACACCAATGTCGACTGAATAAACTTCGCCGACCAGGCCTTGCTCTAAGTATAATTTCATCTCATCGAGCATTTTTTCACCAAAATGGCTTCTTTGTTGAAAGCGCTCGACATAGTCTGCGAGGGATTCTCACTTTCCTCTCTGAATCGCGGCTAGAAATTGCTTTGTCGACTTAGGTTGCACTTTAGATCTGCGGTGAAATGTGCGGGCGGTCGGCGAACTTCAGATCCACGATCCAATGGAATTTCTCTTAAGAGTGCGGAACCAAGAGGCCGACTTCTTGAGTGAGGAAAGATCACACTTTCACTAGGCCGCTTGGCGCCTATAGTCCATGTGATGTCAAGCGACCAACATGTTAGTCGGTCGGTGGTCGCGTCGTGAGGAGTCAACGAGGCGGTTTACGAAGATGCTTGAGGTCGGGAATCTCGTAATCTTAGGCGTAAAAGGACGAGGCCTTGCCGTGTCATCACGTGTCATCGCTGCGAGAAGGAGGTTGATGAGCGAGAATGAGCGGCGGTGAGAGTGCGGCGGAGATTTACTCGCGCTGTGGCGGCTCTTCTTGAAGTGTCGCTACTCGTGGTGGTACCTTAGCGATGAAACAGCGCATACGTCGAAAGCGGCGATAAGCGCGATGGAAGTGTAGCATATGGATTGAGAAAAAGACTTACGGAAAAAAACTCTTCGCCCGGTGTGTTTGCTCATGTCTTAGTTTGAGGCAAAGCGGACCTCGGATCTGTGACGAGGTGGAGTCACGATCTGAAGTATTCTGGCTTGCTCTATGCCGAGGCGGTGTTGAGTCGTGCCTCGGTGGTGGTGATGAAACGGACACGAGATTTTGGATTCCTTGATCTCTGCGAGAGAGCGAGAAACCACGATCTTCTGTTTAATCGTCACGTATTGGCAGCGAGCAGGAATTTCCTTCTGGCGATTCTCCGATTCGATCGAGGCGTTGATTGAGCTGCATCGCGGCGTAACCCGGGATGGTTCGCGGAACTTCGCGAATGAGGATGGCGGTGATCTCCGATTCAGAGCGCTCGGTTTGAAGCGGCAACGTCGAACGGCGTCATCTTTGGAGAGAAGTGGTTACTGTCGGGCTATCGGCTGGTTTGGTTGTTCAAGATCTGCGTTAGCATGAGTGGAGCGCTAGTCAGCGACTGGCAGCGATCCGATCATCGTCAGTGAAGAAGAGACCGACAAAGAAGATGGAATCGAAGCGATTCCCACGAGCGGCGCCAATGTTACGACGAACTTGAGGATAATAGGCCGGAGGAAGCGGTGCGCGGTATTGTGCTCGCTGACGGAGACGGCGGCGTGTTAGGTGGTGTACACGCAAACACTCCGGCCTTCGAAGTCGGTGTGTGTCGAGGTGAGTAAGAGGTGGTAGAAAGATGATTACCTGCCGGCCCAGTTCGGGCGGTCTTCTTTAAATATGGTCGAGGGCGATTCTTGTCGATGTGTAGTCGTGAAACTGAAATCGGCATTAAATCCCATTAATGCACAAAGCCGTTAGTCGACGTTGAGGAAAGCGGAGAGGCATCACGGACGGCGTGGTATTGAAGGCCGTTGACTGTGAATGTTGGATCTCGGATTGGGCCTCGGCGATCAAGAATAGAGGCGGATCGGGAATTTCATCTAGTGGGGTCAAGACTATATGCAATAAATATCAATGTAAAAAAAATCAATACGTAAGCGATAAATTAGTGGCTTCATTATCATTAATGAAAATATTGGAGATTACAAAAACTATAATATTATATACCCAACAAATTAAAGACACATCAACACTACAAATTATAATTGTCTTTTACGTGTTTTCATATTTTAAAATTGCTATATGATTTTTTCATTTTTAACACTATCAAAAATCTCTCTCTCGATATATGTAACTAAACAATCATTCAATAATTCATTTCTGATACGGTGTAGGTGTATGTTCTTGAGACTCTAATATTGATCTTCTGTCGAAATATTTTTTCATTTCTAGCACATTAAAAATGTGATGCAAATTAATAACTTATTTTACACTCTCCAAATAATAATAACAACCGTAACATAACTCCATTAATTTTATATTTGTAGAAACTGACTAAATAAAAAAATAAAAGATTAAAAAGAAAAGGAAAAACAAGGACAAGGGAGTTGAGAGAAAATATTAAAAATGAAAAGTACCTTGAAATACAACTCATTATGTTGCAGCAAGAAAATCAACTGTCGAAGCAAGCAAGATAAAAGACTGAGAGACCCTTTGGCTGGGAGAGAAAGGAATAAAGAAAACGGGTTGAAACTTATTGTGAGTGGAGACTATGGAAAGAGTCACGAGAGAGAGAGCGATATTGAAATTGAATTGAAAAGTGAGAGCCTAAATACTTTTTGCTTTTGGAAAAGCAAAGTCATTCATTACAATACTTGGAAGCAGAGCCCACACCTTTCCAACAATCCATTGCATAGCCAACGTGGGAGTGCTTAAATGGAATAGAGGGATAGTGGGGTCAACACGAAGTTGGACGTGGGGGCAATAATATAATTACCTAATAGTTAGTAAATATTTTTTTATTTCAGTGAGGTCAATTGACCCCAATTAGCAAAGGGTGGATCCGTCCCTGAATCCTAATAAGACGCATTTCAACATATCAAACCGTTTTAACATCAAAACCCTGCCTGAAGAAGAAATCGCAAGTTGAAGAAGAGAAGGGAAGAACCACAAAGTAGCTCCTCTGTTGGAGGTGACCTGGTGCAACTTAGGGTTTTCAAAATAAACTCCTTTTAACAAATCATTCAATGTGACTTGTAGAGGAGGAAGAGAGGAGAAAGGCGGTGGTGTTGGCTTGGCAAAATGATGATGGACAGCAGTGGAAATGAGGCCGCAAGTGGCAGCGACGTGGTGGTTCTCATAGGGGAAGAAACAAAGAGAGGTGGAAAAGGATGGAGGGGAGGAAGAAGATAGAGAGAAGAAGAAACAGAGAAGTCGATCTCGAGAGAGAGAGAGAGAGAGAGAGAGAGAGAGAGAGAGAGAGAGAGAGAGAGAGAGAGAGAGAGAGAGAGAGAGAGAGAGAGCAGGGGCGAATCTGGTGATGTGAAGGGAGAAGAAAGAAGAAGAAGATGGAAGGAGAAGATGGATGAGGAAGAAAGGAGGGAGATCGGGAGAGCTTCCCAGATTGAGGGTTCATTTTTTTTTTTTTTGTATAATGAGAGTTCAAATTTTGAATCAGCAAAAATGATGGGTCTTTCTCCCTAAAAAGACAAATTTACCCTGATAAAGGACATGTGTCATTTGGGAACAATGTCTAAAATTGTGAAATCAACATCCTAAGCATTGCTAAAATAGATAGTAGAAGAGAAAGTAGAGTTCAATTACATCAAGAGAAATTAAGCACCCCTCCCCAAAATGTAAGAAAGGGAAATAGAATGTACTTTTGTATGTTCTTGGCAATATTCATATATAAAGGAAACGAATCAACAAATCTCTGTGACAGCTTGTTTACAACTCCAGGCACTGCACTTTCAGCATGGCCATTTCCTATTCATATTGCAAGTCCATCAAACCCTTTCAATTTTTTCATCATCAAGCCCTGATCAGTATTTCCGGAAGATTTAAGAGGTGTCTCTATGCTTAAAGGAGGCACAACCTGCATTGTTACACCAATTCAAACCAATTATAAATTAATAGCATTCAAAGATTAGCGTAGGAACTAATCTTAGAGGAAATTATAACTTACAGCAGGTGAAGATAAAATTCCCTAACTACGTGGATATGGCCCCTATATTTACAAAATTCGTAAGTTTAAATAACAAAAATCAACTTATTCTATATAATTTCTAAGGCAAGTACTGTAGCGGCTCCATTTCATGAAAAATAGTTGACGTGTCATCATATTATACCATCACCAGTTTATTTACCACCTATTCAATTGCTTCATCTCCATAATAACACATCAGGCCCATCTATGTAGGCCCAAATACCACCGAAGGGTTTCCACCTGCATTTCCTTTTTTAATTATGTTTGTTTGACATTCAAATCCTACTCAAAATGCTATTAAGTATTTATTCCTATTGTTGACTTTTAATATTTGAATGGTATTATGCCTTTTTCCTACTTTGTTCTCAGTGGCTATGCTAATTTTTTCCCCTTCCCATCACACTAAAATTCAATTAGTTATTACCTTTTCTCATTATATATAGCTACTTCGTTAAATTACCAAAACATAGATATTACTTTCTCTAAAAACATTAGTTACATTGTGCTCTTCGTTGTTTAGATGTTATTGAGCATGTCTTGAAAAGGATGATCTCAAGGAGATTGAAAAGGATGATAAAAAGACGAAACTCATTGACATCGTTCTCCAAGATTTAGAGTAAGTTCTTCTTTAAACACTAATTCGTGGATTTGTTCCTCTTCTTCATAAATGGATATTTATTTGAACTGTTTCCATATCTATGACTATTCTTAATCTGTTTATTAATGATTACGTATTTATTAATGACTAAACAATTAATTGGTCTTCAAATCAAAATATTGCATCATGTCACCATTATCAATTAAACACCATCATTTCAATATTATTTCATTTTGTACTTATCTAATTTTATAAAATATTAAATCATTCAAATATTTTTTCAATTAAAATCTTATTTATTAGTCCCAGAGAAGGAAGTCGAATGGTAAAGTGTTGCGGGATATTAGGAGAACGGGATCGAATCTGTAACACTCCAATTCCCCCTCCCCATCCCCTGCCCCATGATAGTTTGTACTAAGGAAAAAAACTGATTTTTTAAACAACATTACTCAAATTACAAATCTCATAAAAAATTTACAACAAATTTCAAATCAAAATCTAAGATAATAAAAAAAATGTATGTACTTTAATAACATTTATTATAATAATTTAAATAAAATATTGCTACAATCTAGTTAAAATAAAAAAGGCACGAAAACAAATCATAAGAATGTAGGCTTACAATAAGAACTGCATGGTGGGTATAAACCTGTTAGGATATAGGATAGGGAGTTTGTTAGGATATAGGATAAGAAGGAGTTAGTAACAATATAGGATAAAGATTAATTTGTTAAGATATGAGATAAGGAGTTTGTTAGGATATAAGATAAGGAGGAGTTATAACAATTTAAGATAATGATTAGTTTGTTAGGATATGAGATAAGGAGAAATTAGTTAATTGATTAGTTAGAGATTATCTTGTATAAATAGGAGGATACTAGCATAGAGGGGAAGATATTCAGATTTGTATCTTTTGGTGAATAGAGCAGTGGCTATGTTGTAAAATGGGAAACCCTTGGAGGAAAGATTATCTCCCATTCCCTTCCATTCTTTACTATCTTTTCAATAAAATAAATCTTCGTTTTCAATTCTAAATCTTTGGTTCCTAACAAAACCCCACCGTGTGAATAAATTGTTGCATAAGGAGGCCCAAAAGGTGGCATCATAAGCTGGAGGAAATAATAAGTTGACAAGTTACTTATTCTTGTCATGCACGCGTATCACACAGTACACCTTGATTTTCAAACAAAGGATTATAACTCCATAATTTTTCCTCTAAAGTGCGGCCCTCACTTTAGAGGAGTCAAATACATAATTTAAGTCTAATGAATGGGAACAGTTTTGGAAGCATGGAGGGGGACCACAACTTCAAAAGCAACAGGCTTTATGTGATTGTGTTAATTACCCATGACAGAGTGCAAGAGAAAGAGTTGAAAGAGAGATGGTTCCCAAGGCCTCTATAAGAAAGGCTAATACATGTACTAAGGACATTAGAAACTTTCACAATTGTGCAAGAAGATACACAACCTATAGGACCAAGGGGAAATATAAATAAAATCCTTTTTACTGAACTTACTTCTCGCCTATAAAAGAAATATGGAGAAAATAACAAGTAATGAAAATTAACCTGAAGAAGTGTCACTTTATCCAACTTGGGCAGTTTTCCTACAGTTACATTAGCTCCCCAACGTTGTCTTCTACGTAGTTCATATCTGTCCATATTCATTAAGCAACTTTCAATAATTGTGACAAACCAAGCACTGCTAAATCAAAAGAAGAAACACCACCCCTGTTAAATACCCAGTTAAAATTTCCGGTAAAACAGATATATACCAGGCAGAGGAGTGCTATTAAGGTATCTATCACAACAGGAAGTTACAAGATCACACATAGGGATCACAACATCAACAAGTGCCAAAGTTGCAACATTTATACAAGCAGATCTAGTTCCTACAAAGGCATGTCAGGAACGGAAGTTATATAAAAGTATAGAGACCTCTTCCAATTATTGCCAACAATTAACAGGAGACAGATTTTTATAAGAGAAAATACGACAAGAGAAAGAAAATATGACAGAGAGAGAGAGAGAGAGAGAAAGAGAGAAAATATGCTAAAATTTGTGCATGGTGGGAAAATGCCCTTATAGCCCTTGATTTAATAGTTTAAAAATTCAATGGCTACAATTTTAGAAGGGCAAGTTGACTAATATTTTGTGTATATATAACAATTATTTACAAAATGGGGCACGCTGACTCATGTATTTACACAATTAAAATTCCTAAAATTACGAATACATATATGTTATCAGTGAATTTACACTAGAATCATCAGTTTGACGAAGCTCTTCAAGACTATTATTAACAAATTCAAGCTTGGGAGGAAAGACAATAACATCTACTGAGCGATGCACAATGGCAACCATATAGAACTGGATCAGCTCTTGTTGCCAGAAGCAGCTTCACAGCATCAAAACTAATTTTACAAAACGAAATTGTTTTTTCCTTAAAATTTAGAAAGGTAACAACAATGCTTGAAGGCTAAGCAAAGCACAACAAAGCCAAAGTAAGAATGAAATAAGATTAAGACTAATCTCCCATTTCATTCCAGACTTCCTGCGACATCAAATTTTCTTCCACAACAAAATAGTCCTTCGATAAAAATTAATGCTAAGAGAACCAAAATAGTTTAAGAATTAACACCATACAACAAGATATGTTTGTTATTCCTGTTTTGTTTTTTTAAAGTGTCCTGACAGGTACGAGCATCCATTTTCTTAACAAAGTTTCAAGGAAGTCCCCGCATTGTTTCCTTCATCATCACTCGGCGTCCTTAGCCTCAATCCAATCATTCAAGCAAACTTTAATATTGAAACAAATATTAATTTCAATAATTTGTAGTTTAATTCGATCCTCTTTAATGGATTGCAATAGAAAACAAGATATGCAAGCAGCCACCTAACCTTTGAATCAGCGAGAAAGCTCCCATTTCTGCATGTTGTACAGAGCAACAGGAGAAAAGTCAATGCGTTTATGAGTTTTCAGAAATGTGAGTTTCCGCATCCATGCTTCAGGTCCTGCAAATGCAAGTCATCTTCATGCCATTGCCAGCAATATTCCAACAATAATATTTAATACCTAATAGAAATTATAATAAAAATTCATATTTTACAGAGGAATGGGTTGAATGAGGTGATGAAAATGGGAAACCACTGATATTGCTCCTCCTTTGAAAACCTTTCGCCCTTGAGATGAATGAAGCATTAAATTATCGATAAATTCAGAAGAAATGAAAGCATCCCAAGCATTGATTGGTGATTACCAGTAGGAAGGACTAAGGTACATCGATGTTGGTTAGGGTGTTGCCGTTGCCGACGGCTTCGAGTGCCGATCGCCTATTTTGCGGTTCAACTTTTTATAATTACGTTTAACAGGAAATGCTTGTGTGCATTTAGGGGTTTAGTAACAAAAAAGGTATGTATGATTGTGCATTAAGACTTGAGAGGACCCGAAACAAACTTGTTGAGATAGGAACGGAATGGCGAAATAGGGTTAATTAACTTTAAGTGCTGAAATGGCTTCCTAATATTTTGCAATTCTGAAATTATAAACAGATATATGGGCATCAATTTCTGCATGGTTGCCTGGGCATTGATAATGCATTCCATCATTTTGGGACTGCACATTTTATGCAGCATGGTGGTTTCTTTAGACTGAGTCGAAATAACCCTTAGGCTATGTTTGTTTCTAAGGAAAGAAAGTGGGGATAAGGGAAAGATTTTTGAAAAATGTAAAAAGTGTGCATGGATAAGTGTGACAGATCAATCATAGTGTGACACATCAGCAATTTTACACTTAATTAATAAATTTTCTTTTCTTTCACTTTCTTTCCCCCCCCCCCACTTTGTTGGCTGCCAAACATAGCCTTATACTCTCTTAATGAAAGGGGTGGGCTTTGTAAGGAACACATTGATCCATACATGGTTTAACAAAATCACAATGCCTCAGCTCCAACATGGTGTCGACCACCAGCAAAGTGGTCCCAGCGACACCGAGCTTCATGGTTTAACAAAACCACAATGCCTCAGCTCCAAGATGGTGTCGACCACCGGCATAGTGGTCCAAGCGACACTGAGCTTCATGGTTTAACAAAACCATCATGCCACAACTCTTGCATGGTGTCGATCACAGGCATAGTGGTCCCGACACTGAGTTTCAATATTTTCGCATCTGATAAACATATACAAAGGTATATAATAACATAATGGGAGCAGCAAGACCAATTGTTGCTTGCGTCGCTCCAATCAACAATTTCGAAGGACATGCTTCGTCGAGTCATTGGATCGAAGCATGCATGGCAGTTATGGGACAAAATCCAAGCCTATTTTCAGTCTCACATGCAGGCGAAGGCTCGACAGCTTCGCTCTGAACTTCGCAACACAACGCTCGAAGGTCTTTCAATTTCTGAATTTCTTCTTCGCGTTCAATCTCTGGTTGATTTGTTGAACGCCATTGGTGAACCAATTTCTTCTCACGAACACCTCGATGTTGTCCTCGAAGGTCTTCCGCAAGATTACGAGTCCACTATCTCATTGATTTGTGGAAAATTTGGTCTGGTCTCCATGGAAGAAGTTACAACCTTACTTCTTGGACATGAATCATGCCTCAATCGATTCAAGAAGCAGTCAATTGCTTCTATTAACATTGCGACTTCTGTGAACCCTAATTTTTTGAATTCCAAGAATTCTAACTCTGTTGGTGCATCTCAGGCATATCTTGCTTCTTCTTCTTAAGAAAACACCTCTGTTGGTGCTCAGTTGCCACAAAACTCATATCACAGTAATCGTGGTGATCGTGGTGGTCGTCATGGTGGTCGAGGCCGTGGTAATGGTGGTCGTAGTTCTGTTCAATGCCAGTTTGCCACAAATTTGGGCACGATGCATCAATTTGTTTTCATAGATTCAAGAAAGATTACACTCCTCAAGGAAGTTCCTCTGCATTCACTGCACCGTGGTCACAGCAGAAAAATCCTTGCCAACCTGCTTTCCCTCTTGGCTTTCCTCAACATTTTCCTACAGCCTCAATGCCACATGTTCCTTGGCCTGCTGCATCTGCACCATTGTCGTGGCCCTACTCTACATGGGATTACCATGCAAATCCTAGGCAAAACAGCACAAATGCCTCCTGTTTCTCCAATGTTCAATGGCCAGTTTTCTGCTCACTTACATGCCGCAAGCTGCTTCTCCTGTAGTTAGGCCTCAGGCATTTTTGACCAGTGTTGATTTCGCCTCTTCAGTGAATTGGTATCCAGATTCTGGGGCTTCACACCATGTCACATCTAATTCTCAGAATATCCAGCAAGTTTCACCTTTTAAAGGCCCTGACCAGATCATATTTGGCAATGGCAAAGGTTAATTTGTTAGTGAATTCCATGGGTTTAACCTCTTTCCAATCACCTTCTAATCCGAGTTCTACTCTAATACTTAGCAATCTTTTGCATGTTCCCTCAATTACTAAAAATATGCTTAGTGTCAGTCAATTTGCTAGAGATAACTCAGTATTTTTTGAGTTTTGGCCTAATATATGTCTTGTCAAATCGCAGGCATCCAATGAGATCTTACTCAAAGGTATGCTTGGCAAGGATGGCCTCTATGAGTTTCCAAATCTCCTACAACCTCAGTCTCCAAAGTCTGTTAAGCAATTCTCTTTGAATTCCAATTCTGTTGCATTACCTTCTGTATACACTGCTAGTGTTATTAATTCTACACATGATAATACTAGTTCATTTTTTCTTTGGCACTCAAGGCTTGGTCACCCCAACCTTGAAGTGCAGAAACATGTACTTACCATTTGTAATATCCCATTTTCTAATAAAAATGCAACTGATTTCTGCTCTTCTTGCTGTCTTGGTAAGGCTCACACGTTACCTTCACATTCTTCTAATCATGTGTTTGCTAGTCCTTTAGAATTGGTTTATAGTGACTTATGGGGACCTGCTCCCATCACTTCCACTACTGGATTCAGTTATTACATCACTTTTGTTGATGCATTTACTAGGTTCACTTGGATTTATCTCTTAAAAAGAAAATCTGATGCACTTTTGGTGTTTAGAGAGTTTAAATCCTTGGTTGAAAACCAATTTCCATACAAAATAAAGGCCCTACAAAATGATTGGTGGGGTGAGTTTAGACCCTTTACACAACTTCTCACTCAATGTGGCATAGTTCATAGGCTTATTTGTCCCCATACTCATCATCAAAATGGTATGATGGAAAGAAAACACAGACAAATAGTGAAAGTTGGTCTCACACTTCTCTCTCAAGCCTCACTTCCTAGGAAATATTAGGATCATGCATTTCTAACAAGTGTCTATCTCATAAATAGGCTTCCCACCTTTGCTTTAGAGTTTGAAATTCCATATCACAAACTGTTTCAAGTTCAGCCTGATTTCAAATTTCTTAAAGTGTTTGGGTGTGCATGTTTTCCATTGTTGAGACCATACAATAAACACAAACTTCAGTTTAGGTCTCAAGAGTGTGTGTTTCTAGGCCAATCTTCATTTCACAAGGGTTATAAATGCCTAGATCCTAATGGGAGATTGTATATTTCTAAAGATGTTCTTTTCAATGAATTTAGATTCCCTTATAAAGAGTTGTTTTCTTCTGCTAAACTTGTTTCTACTCCTGTAAATATTCCTGCATCTACTCCCATTGTTTTACAACCTTCTTCCACAAGTCAGTCCTCTGAAAATTCTTCATCTAATCCTCTTTCAATTGGAGTTTCAACTCCATCTGGTCACACTATCCTATCTTCACATTCTACATCTATTTCACAGCATGCATCTGTCTCTTCACAGCCCACATCTATTTCACAGAATGCTTCTATGTCAGTTCCTGCTCCTGTTACTGCACTTGTTTCCTCTAGTAGCAGTTCCAGTTTATCTATGTCACCTCCTATACTACATAATATTCATCCTATGCAAACTAGAGCCAAGTCTGGCATAGTTTGCCCGAGACTAGTCCCACATTACTTTTGGCTCATGCTGAACCCAAAAACACTAAACAAGCTCTTGCCAATCCAACTTGGTTAGCTGCCATGAAGGCAGAATATGATGCACTGGTCAGAAATGACACTTGGAAATTGGTTACACTGCCTTCTAATAGAATCTCAATCGGCTGTAAGTGAGTATTTAGGATTAAAGAGATTCCTGATGCGTCTATAAAAAAATATAAAGCAAGATTAGTGGCAAAGTGGTTCCATCAGAAGTTTGGGGCTGACTACACAGAAACTTTCTCACCTGTAGTTAAACTAGTCACAGTGAGAACTATCTTAACTCTAGCCATCTCAAGGGGTTGGTCACTTCAACAGTTAGATGTTAACAATGCCTTCCTCAATGGCTTGCTTGAGGAAGAGGTCTACATGGTCCAGCCACCTGGGTTTGAAACTTCAG
This sequence comes from Calophaca sinica, assembly GCA_037113605.1. Classification (NCBI taxonomy): domain Eukaryota; kingdom Viridiplantae; phylum Streptophyta; class Magnoliopsida; order Fabales; family Fabaceae; genus Calophaca; species Calophaca sinica. Next base: position 105,233,258 of record CM073733.1, read on the forward strand.
ACAAAACCTTAGTATGCAAGCTAAACAAAGCCCTTTATGGTCTCAAACAAGCACCAAGAGTCTGGTTTGATAGGCTTAAAGGTACTCTTTTATAGTTTGGTTTTGTTTCTGGAAAATGTGACCCTTCCCTCTTTATACACTCAAAAGGCTCTATATTGGCATACATGTTGGTTTATGTTGATGACATAATTGTCACTGGAAATAACCAACAGTTTTTACAGTAGCTAGTTTCCAAACTAAATACTATTTTTTCATTAAAAGAGTTAGGTAATTTGGATTACTTTCTTGGAATTGAAGTCAAGAGGCAGCATGATGGTTCTCTAGTCCTAACTCAAAGCAAATACTTGAGGGATTTATTAACCAAAACAAACCTACAGGAAGCCAAACCTCTCCCTCCCATGATTTCTGGTTGTAAACTTTCCAAAGAAGGCTCAGAAATTCTGCCTGATGCTACATTCTACAGGTCAGTAGTTGGTGCCCTGTAATATGCAACTATAACACGGCCTGAAATCAGCTTTGCAGTTAACAAGATTTGTCAGTTTGTGGCAAAACCATTGGAGTCTCATTGGGCTGCAGTCAAGAGAATTTTAAGGTACTTAAAAGGCACAATATCATGGGGGTTACATCTTAAACCGATTGCATCTTCTCCTCTGTCATTATCAGCTTACTGTGATGCTGATTGGGGGGTTCGATTCAGATGATAGGAGATCAACCTCGAGTTCTTGTATCTTCGTTGGCAAAAATTTGGTTTCTTGGTGGGCCAAAAAGCAACCGGTTGTGTCCAGATCAAGCACAGAGGCAGAATATAGGAGCTTAGCATTGGCTACTCAAGAATTGTTATAGCTGTAATCACTTCTGACAGAATTGGGAGTGCCATTTTCCACGACCCAAGTGTTTTGTGACAATATGAGCACTATTGCCTTAGCTCATAACCCTGTCCTTCATGCTAGAACAAAACATATGGAACTTGACTTATTTTTCCTAAGGGAGAAAGTATTACAAAAGCAGCTATTGTTTTCTCATGTTCCAGGGACTGCATAATGTGCTGACATCATGACAAAGCCTCTGTCGCCTTCTAAGTTTGAAGAGTTTAGAGACAAGCTCACTGTATGTGACACCTGCAGAATCACCTCCAGTTGAGCTTGAGGGGGAGTATTAAAGGATACATACTTTGTAGCCTATGTTAACTACTGTAGACGTGCCCCTATACTATATTCCCTCTGTAAACTAACTAACTCTGTGAGTTAGTTAGTCTCCCTTACAATTGCTCAGCAGCAACAGCTGTAATCTCTCTGTAATCGGTGGTTCTATATAAAGAACTCACCTCCTTGTAATTCATTCGATCAAATGAAATGAAGAAACAGTTTTAACAATTCAATTTTACAAAATAGGTTCAGTTTCTAAACTTTAACACATACAACAATGTACTGTGCACAAAAAAGTCCCATTGTTCACAATGACATAAGGACGATATTTGAAGTACTGAATAACTACCTAAGATTTTTAAAACTTTTATGAGCAAAATTTAGCCACTGTACAACATTAATATATGTACAATACTACGATTTCTTTAACCAAAGAGCATTGACACTGACAGATGATACAATTAAAATAGCAACACAAGAGAAGGGACAAAATATAAACCTACCAACTGAGGGGAACAAATATGAAATCATTACCACTGAATCAATTTAAGTAGATGAGAAGTGAATCCATTAAGCTTGAGAGCTAGATGCATCTTAAACAAAATGACTTCTCAAAACAGAATACCCTTTCGTGTTCATCTATTAGTTCGTTGTTTGCCATAGTTTCCATGGGAGATTGCACTCATGCCTCTATAGAAGCAAGTTTGGGTCTCTACTAAAACCCATGTTGCACACTTAGCTAACGAAAGGATTTTTTGCCGTAAGTGAATTTGGTAATTGCTTTTGCATTGTATATATTGATAGCGAAAATTGGGAACGATTGGGGAAGGCAAGCCATGTTTATGGTGATGTGAATAGGATATTGAGAGGGAAGGCTATGGCGGAGGTTTATATTATTAGAGTAATTGAGAGGGTTAATGGTCAGAAAGAGTCGACCAATTAAAGAGCAGATTAATATCTTCTCTGCAACTTGAAACTGAATCAGTTTCTTTGTCTTTTGGGCTATGGAGGATCATTGCATTTTCAACCCTCGTAGAGAGGGAATAGCTAGCAACAGTCGCATTCTTCAAGTTGTGGTTTACATGAGAAGAAATGACTAGTGAGCACACTATTTTGAAGCATAATACGTTTAAGCACAAAGGTAAAACCTCCCAAATCTTCTTTGAAACTAAATCCAATCATTCAAGCAAACTTTAATATTGAAACAAATATTAATTTCAATAATTTTTAGTTTAATTTGATCCTCTTGAATGGATTGTAACAAAAACCAAGATATGCAAGCAGCCACCTAACCTTTGAATCCACGAGAAAGTTCCCGACTCTGCATGTTGTACAGAGCAACAGGAGAAAAGTCAATGTGTTTGTGAGTTTTCAGAAATGTGAGTTTCCGCATCCATGCTTCAGGTCCTGCAAATGCAATTCATCTTCATGCCATTGCCAGCAATATTCCAACAATAATATTTAATACCTAATAGAAACTATAATAAAAATTCATATTTTACAGAGGAATGGGTTGAATGAGGTGATGAAAATGGGAAACCACTGATATTGCTCCTCCTTTGAAAACGTTTCACCCTTGAGATGAATGAAGCATTAAATTACCGATAAATTCAGAAGAAATGAAAGCATCCCAAGCATTGATTAGTGATTACCAGTAGGAAGGATTAAGGTACGCCGATGTTGATTAGGGTGTTGTCGTTGCCGACGGCTTCGAGTGCCGATCGCCTATTATGCGGTCCAAATTTTTATAATTACGTTTAACAGGAAATGCTTGTGTGCATTCAGGGTTTAATAACAGAAAAGGTATGTATGATTGTGCATTAAGACTTGAGAGGACCCGAAACAAACTTGTTGAGATAGGAACAGAATGGCGAAATAGGGTTAGTTAACTTTAAGTGCTGAAATGGCTTCCTAATATTTTGCGATTCTGAAATTATAAACAGATATATCGGCATCAATTTCTGCATGGTTGCCTGGGCATTGATAATGCATTCCATCATTTTGGGACTGCACATTTTATGCAGTATGGTGGTTTCTTTAGGGGACAAAATATGCATAGGATGCGGCACCTCATCTATAGTGTGTAACAGTGTGGGTATTATGGCTAAACAGAAAAAATAATCATCTTTGGGAAGATAGTCGATAATAAGTTACTCAATATGCATACATTGGGTTTAGAGATCTATTCCCTTTGGGTAGATAAATCTCCTAGACCAGTGTACCTCCAATAATTATATCGCAAATCGGCTTCTAATCGTGACATACAATAACCCACTTTGGGCAGGAAATTGTACGTGACAATCAGAAGCATTCCTCTAATGATAAAAAAGAAATTCCACTAATTAATAATGAGTAATCCCACTTTGGCGGGAATTTCCACTATAATCGGTGAAATGCTTTTACCCAAGAATCAACATCTCTTGCTCTTAACCATGATACAGTTGTCGAGTAGTCCGCAGCTCAAGTGGCCTCCAACGAGGGGCTTAAGGGTGTGTGCGGGCCACCTGGACTTCTGTGTCCGGGGTTCGAGGCATTGGGGGGAATTTGGGAACAAATATTGATCCCCCTTTTAAAAAAAACAAAAACAATAAAAAAACATGATACAGTCCATAAGAAGGTGCATTTAAAATAATAATAATAATAATAATAATAATAATATACACCCCAACTGATCATGATTTTGAAAATCCTTTATCATTCTACAAGTTTTGCACTTACAACAAATCGAAACAAGAGCTTACAATTATGTAAACTGACACTTTAAATCACATGATATAAGCTAAAAGTATTAACTCTAATAACACAAGCCAACACATATACATCATGCATAAATCTAAATCATAGCATATTCTTTTCCAGTATATTATTCATAAAATATCAGCTGAAAATTAAATAAATTATAATACATATTTGGATCATTTTCCAATAGAGATATTCATCTAGCCAACAACACAAACAATATATCAAAATAACATTTAAACAATGGATCACAATATAAAAGGAAGCACTTGAAACGACCCCACATGCGATATCACATAAATTCACTTGCCGAATTAATCATGCAATAAATATTTCCAAATTTATACAATTTGTACCACTCAACAAGAGCACAAATCAACATATATCAAATATTATATTTACAAATACTTATAAAAATAATGGTGGCAATGATCACTATCAATGAAAAATAATGACATAGACATGAAAATATTTTTCAAAAATTATTCCAATAAAATAGCTCAAAAATTTATATGTCACAACATTCTAAAAGAATGTCACACTCGTATATAAATATATATTCCGAACACAAACATGAGGGAGATAAAAGTTCACTAAGAACAAATTTCTCTATTTCTGCATGTATACAATACATCAATAACCAAAACTATATATTTTATAACTAACCTCTAAGGTTGTGTCGCTCTTCCTTGTGTGTAGGACCAACAAAAGCGGAAGCCAACTTAATGGTATATTATCAACTTTAAATAATTTCTCAAATGGCTTATAGAATAAATATTAGAGAATAATGATAAAACTCATGTCAAATCAAATCTTACTAGGACAATGAATACAAAAAAAAAACATACGTCGATCAACTTCAATGTGTTATTAAAACATACCCAAACATTTGCATTCTCAAGTTTCAACGTGGCATGCAACTACCAATGACAAAATATGTTTGGTAAATTAGAAGAAAACCGTATGTGCTCAAGCATAAATCCAAATATGTTTGATAAATTAGAAGAAAAATTTTCAATAATTCAAAAATTATCAAACTAGCAATCATCAAAATAAATACTTGCATCGCAATATTTAATGATTCACTGTTAAGACAAAACATGAATGCATTAAGACATGTAACATGGCAAGATATAGCTCAAAATAAAACAAGCTATCACATTGAGGCCAGCATAATGACAGATTCACCTTTGGGTAAAATGCACCAACCAAGGTTGTAACCTTGGTCAAAACCTCGGATGAGTTAATCCATGAGCATCCATTTGGTTCAGAAAATTGTCTCATTTGGGCAAAAAAATTCACTAGCCCAATGCATTCCCCAATAACTTCATCTTCAATCAACTTTCAACCACAACATGCAATCATCCCCTTTGGGCAGGTAATTGCATCAAATGATTAAAAGCATTCCTCAAACTGCAAAGAAATTTTCATGAATCAATGCAAGCGGTCTCACTTTGGTCGTAACGGCTCATACGGATGCACAAAAACTCTTGCATAGGAATCATTTTTCTCTTGTCCATACATACGACACAGTCAACAGGCAAGTACATCATTAAATGAGCACCCTTACTGGTCATATATCAATTCAATCCGCATTCAACATGTCTTGTACTTTACAGTATAACAAGCTAGCCCATTAAAGCACGTATGTACAAATAATAATATAAAATTATGTGCAACTCTATAGGGAGGGTGAACAGTACCATGTGATCTAGAATATAACATATTATTTTTCTAACATAATTTTCAATTTAATTTCAGCCAGAAAAATAAAAAAACAATTTAATGTGCTATATATTATAAAAAAATATTCAATGCAGCGGAAAAATTCTGGAAAAAAATATAGCAAAATCAATCATAATAAATAGAGCGCAACGGAAAAAACCACATCAAAAACGGACTCTTGTAGAGGTCGCACTCTCTCTCACTCTTTCTGCCCCGCGAGTGGGCTTGTTGGACGTGCACTGTTCATTGTCCCCAACCTCTTGACCACGTTCAATACAACAACAAAAATACGCAACAGTGTATTCGACTTTCGGATGTGATTTTGTCACAATTTCTAGTCCGTTTCTCACGATTATTGTGCGGGTTTTTATCAGAATCACGTTTAAAATTATTCTAGATCAAAAGCCCCAATTTTTAACAAAAAAGAAGTAGGATTTTAAGTCATAAATCACAATCTCATGAACCCTAAAAAGTCACGATTTTAATCCAATTTCTCTCTCTATGGTTGACGAAAAAATACGAAACTAGTGCCATTAGATTCGTGTGATCGTTCTCTACAAAACTCATATAATCTCATGCTTTGATTCATTGTAAAACTTAGTCCGAATTTTGCACTCAATTTAAAAACGAAAATAATACAATAAAAAAGGAATTTGATCGGCAAAATTGGTCTCTCTCAATAGTGGGTCCTAATTCATATAATTGCTGCTCTGATACCACATGTAAGAATTGACAGGATCTATTATATGAAATTAGAACACTGATTCGAGCACTTACTTGTTGAAGACATTATTAAAGTTATCGAGAGTTGCTTCTGTCTCGTAGAGCTCCTGAAAAGATCAAAGCCAAGCCTTCCTTTGCCTGGTCACAAGCTCCGTGATCTAGGTTCTCAATGGGACAAGCATATGAATAGCGTGATGGCAAAGGGTACCTAACCTCTCTATTTATCAACCCTAGGCACCTCCCATCATGGGCCTAGTGGTTGGGCCTACACTGTTTCCCACATAAATCAGAATTAGGTGTCCAAAGACCCATTACAATTGATCACTTATTTGCGGGCATGAGCATCATTAATTGGATCATAACATTAGCCCGTTTTTGGAAAACCAAAAGGCCACAATTGATTATAGCCCACAAGAATTATTAGAAATAATTCTAACACATAATTGATATCCTTATTTCTCGTCATTCTTTTATTTTCTCGTAGAGCTGATGTCACCTCGTCCTATTTCAACGTTGTCCCCCTTATGAGCAATGTCTAAACCAAAGGTTTGTAGACCCTGGTAGTGAGGCCAACAGCAGCAGTGCCTGCTCCTCACCAGAGATTTTATCATCTACATTCACTAGCTGGCATACTAGCTAGCTGAATGCATTGATGTGGTCATGGAGATTTCCTCCCGCCTCAGTTTTGAGTTAATACAACTCCATCTTCAAACAAAGTCGATTGGTTAGCGACTTCGATGCATAAATTCCCTGGAGCTTCTCCCACAAGGACTTCGGTGTTGTCTCCTTCAACACGTTGTACTTGATCTCAAGAGTCATAGCTAATTGTATCGTACTAACGACTTTCTTTTGGCTTTTACTCCAATCACGATCTGCCATGGAGATCGGCTTCTCATCCTCTAAAGCCTGATCAAGACCTTGCTGCACCAAAAGGTCTTCAATATATTTCACAATCGAATAATGCATGGGATCTCAAACTTAGGTGTGCTTCCTGCCATAGCTCTGATACCACTTGTTGGGTGTCACTACACACCCACAAAGTATCATAGGAACACACACAAATATACTACAAAGAAACTGATAGAAAACACAAATAATTTACGTGGTTCGGTACCTCTTGCCTATGTCCACATAAACGCTCAAATAAATATTCACTATCACAAATAAGATTACAATACTATCACCCACCCCAAATAATGTATCACCCTACAAACTAGAGTACTTCACTCAAAAGTTACAAGGAATGATATGCACTCACACACACATAAGAAAAATACGCAAGATCTTTCTCACTCACTCAATATTTGCTCTCTCTATTTTTTCACATCTTACGTAGAAGCACTATGACTTCTTCCACTCATAATTACTTCTTCATCCTTCTACCTCTTTTTATAGAAGAATGAGGATGCAACTAGTAACAAAATACCAAATTGGATTTTGCCACTTCTAACAAAAAAAAACCAAATTGAATTTGGCTTTGTACACTTTGAATTTTCTTGGTTGGCAATGAGAACAAAGAAGTAAAATTCAATTTTGCTTCTTCTTTCTCTTGGATTTTCTAATGTCTTTTAGATGTTGCAAGTTGATTCAAGAATGTGGCTATGTATTTAACTTTTGTTGAATTGTCAAACTTCATTTTTCCAAACAAAGGAACATTTGATTGGAAACATTTCACAGCATGTGGAAATTTCAATTGTTTCCAATAGAGCTCAATCAAAGTGGCCATCGCCCACTCACATTTAATGTTAGGGTAGTCTATTGTGTGTCGCAGTATGCATACTGCTCGAGAAGGTGAAGTAGTAAAAGAAGCCCTTCTTTTCTTTTCAATTTTTTTGTCGGATTTGATAAATAGTAATACTGGAAGAGACGTTTGAAGGAAGGAGTAAGTTAAGGGCACGATTGATCACTTTAAATGATTTTTTTTTGTCAAGCATTTAAATGATTTTTAAGTGCAGCAAAACGCTTAAGCGTACGTGTGTTTCAGATAAAACTAGCAAGATAGTCGTGTATACGTATGAGTCACTCTGTTTTCATGAACTTTAGATCTATGATTGTTTATAAAATTAAAGTTTTACATTATGATAAACGTAATTAATTATTTTAGTTTTCTAAAAAATACAGAAAGTGTAAGGGTATTCAAGCTTTCCCCACTGGAACTCAAGAGTAAAATAATAATCATTTATAAATAATAAAAAGATTTATAAAATTGTTATGTACAATAAAAGACAATGAAATTATATCGATAACATGTAATTGTGAATACATGCCTTGACAGGATGGTTTTGATGATTGACAAAAGGGAGCTTTACAAATAGTCAACCGTGCAAAAAGTGGAAAAGAATACCAAGACGCGTATCAAGAATGATAGTTTTTCAAGTCTTTGGGTTCTGGGTATTTATTTATCTTTATTAAGACAATTTGTAAGTAGTAATAAAAAGCTCTCAATTAAAATTAAATCACACACGCACAAAATATTTTGACATGCATATCTCGTGTCGGATGTCGAGCTCTGAAGGAAGTCGAGTGTCGAGCTCTGAGGAAGTCGTATGTCGAACTGAGGAGGAAGTCGCGTGTCGAGCTGAGGAAATCGGATGTCGAGCTGAGGAGGAAGTCGGATGTTGAGCTCTGAGGAAGTCGTATGTCGGGCGAGGGAGGAAGTTCGCGTGTCGAATGATGAGGTCGATGTCTGAGCTGAGAACCGAGCTGATGATGATGAGGTCGTATCTTACGGTGTCCGAGGTCTTTCTTGTCGACTATTCGGAGGTCGTATCACGAGCTTTAATCGAGGTCAAATGCTCAGCGTGTGGCGGTCGTCTGCCAGTGTCTTGAAGGTCGTATCTGAGCCGTCTCCGTGTTTCAATTCTTTCATGTTCAAGCATAGCGGACAAATTCCAGCAGACGATTACAACGGGCAAATCCTCAACAGACAAATCTTCTTAAAGTGGCGCTCCTCCATTGCCTATATATTTCGTGAGCTTTGTTTTAAAACAACAACCTTGATTAGCTTAATTTTTGTGCCAAAAACTCTGTCAAATATTTTCATCACTACACTTATTTGAGCACAATTTTACGAGAGTCTTTTTATTCTACATAATTTTGAGTTGTATTATTTGAGCTTCAATTTGTTATATACTGCACTTATTGAGTGTATCTTTTTAGATCTCATTTTATTTGTGAAAATCATTTATTTTTAGGTAGGAATCCCAAGGTGTTCATAGAGAGGTGATATCTCTTGAGCGTATTGCTCGGTTTAGAGTTGTAAAGGTTTCTATTGAACTTTGATTTAAAAGCTAGTGTCTTAGTGAAAATCCATAGTGGTTTGCTTTGGGAGACGGGGCGTGAGCCCTGGGGGGTGTTAGGTGGCCGAACACAGTATAATTTGTTGTGTGCTTTTTACTCCTTATCTCTCTACTTTCAGTCAATTAAATTTCTGACTTTATTTTATTGTTATTTATATCTTACTATTTACTTTATTTTTAACTCGTTTGCAATTTATTCTTCAAGTGATTTATCTATTTCACATTAATATTTCCTTGACTCATAATTAGCACTTATTTGTCAAAAGTTTTTGAAAGCCACAGGTTCACACACAATTCACCCCCTCTTGTGTTTGGAGTCACTTGTCAACAAGTGGCATCGAGCTAGACTCTTGTGTAAAGGACTTAGTCTCAAGAGAATGACTTCAAACAATTCAGGGGAACTTCCATGAACAGACCCCCATTTTTTCAATGGTGAGGGGTATGGTTATTGGAAGGATAGAATGCAAATCTTTCTTGAGGGTGTTGATCTTGATATTTGGGATCTTGTGGAAAATGGTCCATTTGTCCCCACTCGATCAATTAATGATGCAGTGGTAGACAAACCAAGATCACTGGACCTAAGATGATAAGAAAAAGGTCGATACAATTTGAAGGCTAAGAACATCATCATACGCTTTAAGCTACGATGAGTTCTATAGGGTCTCAAATTGCAAGTGTAAAGAAATGTGGGACACCTACTATTGACCCGTGAAGGTACTACCGAGGTCAAGAGGGCTCGAATGAACACATTAACCCTTGAGTATGAGTTATTTAGGATGAAACCAAGTGAAAACATACAAGATATGCAAAAGGTTCATCCATATAATAAACCATCTCGTAGCTCTTGGAAAGTCTTGATGAAGATTTGATTAACAAAGTTCTTAGATGTCTAAGCAGGAATTGGCAACCCAAGGTCTTTGCTATAGGCTGAATCTAGAGACTTATCTTCATGACCTTGGCTACTTTGTTTGGAAAATTGCGGGAACATGAAATTGAACTAAATCGTCTCATGGAAGCGAAGAAGGCGATAAGAAAAAGAAAGGGCTGTACCAAAGCAAACATTGAGGAAACCGCGATGGCGAATGTGATTTCCTTGAAGATGAAAATAATGAGGAAAACATAGAGTCTAATGGTTCGCATAAATTAAAGGTTCATGAGACTCGAAACAAAGGTAAGTTGACTCTCAAAGAAAAGTGATGAAACAACTTCTTTTAATCCTACCTGCTACAAGTGTGGAAAGAAAGGTCACATAAAACCCGATTGTCCTCAAAAACCAAGCGAGGAATGAGAAATTTGAAAAGAAACCACCAAAGGATTGAAGGGAAGAAGAGCTTACATTACAGGGATGATAATGATATGGATTCTTGATGAATCCCGAAAATGAAAGGCTCACCTTAGTCTAATGGCAAATCATGATGAAGATGAGGTAAATTTTATGATCGACTCTTCTTTAACTTATGATGAATTACTTGCTGCTTGTGAAGAATTCAATAATGAAACGAGTAAACTTGGAAAAAATGGTCTTTCTTCTATGAAAAACCATCTCTTCTCTTGAATCGAAATTGAAATTTTAAACAAAGAGATAGTGATTCTTAAAGAAAAACAAGTTCTTTGTGATTGAAACTTCTCCTCCACATATCTTGTGAGAAAATAAAAAGATGAAGTTTTAAAATGCAATGAGTGTAGTGTTTTGAAAAATAAGGTTGAGGATTTAAATAACACTCTTGCAAAATTTACGATGGGAAGAGATAATCTAAACATTATTTTAGGAAACCAAAAGGCACTTTTGGAAAAGGCTGGTTTAGGTTATCATCCAAAAATTCATGAAAAATCTTTTAAACTCTTCAATCACAACAAACCCTCAAGTAGTCCTTTCATTAAATGCTTTCCTGTGGTAGAAATGGTTGCCTCTGTTGCAATATTAGAAAGAATAAAAATGTAGTTGGCAAAAAGATGTGGATTCCAAAGGGCACCTTGCCCAAGACTAACTCATATGGACCCAAGATGGTTTGGGTACCAAAGGTTAAAATATGATTTGTTGTTGTAGGTGTGCTTGAAAGCCAGGACTTAAATTGGTATCTTGATAAGCTGTTCCAAAGCACATGACGGGAGACAAGCAAGTTCTCCTCATTGGTACCTAAGAATAGTGGTTATGTCAGTGGGTGACAACAACAAAGGTAAAATTCTTGGGATTGGTTCTATTGGTAAGAGTCCTAATCCCACTTATTGAAAATGTTTTTGTATGTGGATGGTTTGAAGCATAATTTGCTAAGCATTAGTCAACTTTGTGATAAAGGAAACAAAGTGGTTTTGATTCTTCAAAATGCATGGTCATGGATTCTATAAATGAAAATGTTATTGTAATTGGACCTAGAATTGGAAATATCTATATGCTTGATTTAGATAAAATACCTTCAAATGATGCATGCTGTCTTATTAGTAAAGAGGATGAATCTTGGCTATGGCGTAGGGGAATGGCACGTATTCGCATGGATCATCTTAATAAGTTAGTTCGAAAGGACTTAGTAATTGGCTTACCAAAGCCGTTTTGAAAAGATAAACTTTGTGATGCATGTCAAAAAGGAAAACAAGTAAAGGCATCTTTTAAATCTAAAAATATTGTTTCTACAAACCGGCCTTACAACTTTTACATATGGATTTATTTGGCCCTTCTAGAACTAAAAGCTTTGGTGGCAATTACTATGCTCTTGTTATTGTGAATATTATTCTCGCTATACATGGACTTTATTTATTTCTCACAAAAATGATGCTTTTAATGCTTTTAAAAACTTGCAAAGGTTATACAAAATGAGAAGGGACTTAACATTGCTTCCATTCAGTGATCATGGTGGGGAATTTGAGAATGAAGCATTTGAAGCATTTTACAGAAAATGGCATTGATCACAACTTTTTCGCTCAAGGACACCGCAACAAAATGGAGTGGTTGAAAGGAAAAATCGGGTCTCTTGAAGAGCTAAGCGAGGCGATGCTCAATGAGACTAACCTTCCTAAGTACTTTTAGGGGCCAGTGAGCATAGCTTGCTATGTGATGAATCGAGTTCTTATAAGGCCGATCCTTAAACAAACACCGTATGAACTCTACAAAGGAAGGAAGCCCAACATTTCCCACCTTCACGTTTTCGGATGCAAGTGTTTTGTCCTAAACAATGGTAAGAATAACCTTGGTAAATTTGATGCTAAAGCTGATGAAGGTTTATTTCTTGGATATTCCACTTCTAGTAAAGCTTTTCGAATTTTTGAAAGAGGAAAAGTTGATACCACTCTTTTCATTAAACACAAAAATCATGACATTTACTTGTTCAAATTTATGTTGACGATATCATCTTTGGTGCTACTAATGAGTCTTTGTGTGAAGATTTTTCCAAAATCATGCAAAGTGAGTTTGAAATGTCCACATGATGGGAGGCTTGACTACTTCCTTGGTCTTGAATCAAACAAACAAAAGAAGGAATTTTTATAAATCAATCCAAATATTGCAAGGAGTTGCTTAAAAAGATTTGGAATGAGCAGCATCAAAGAAATCTCAACTCCATGAGCACATCGTCATTGCTATCTTGACAAAGATGAAGGTGGTAAGTCGGTCGAAGTAAGTAAATGTATCGAGGTATGATAGGATCTATTTCTATCTCACCGCAAGTCGTCCGATATTATGTCTAGTGTTTGTATGTGTGCACGTTTTCAAGCAAATCCTAAGGAATCACATCTCTTAGCGGTAAAGCATCATGAGATATCTCAGCCGCACCTGAAACCATGGGTTTATGGTACCGAAAGTCTTGTTGCACACTTATTGGGTACTTTCGGATTGATTTCTTGGGTTGCAAAATGGACGAAAAAGCACTAGTGGGACATGTATCAACTACTTAGGAATGCCTTGGTTTCATGGCATAGTAAACAGCTTGATGTGGCTTTGTCCTTCTTAAAGGCGGAATATGTTGCGGTGGTTATTTAACGCACAAATTATTTGGATGAAACAACTTGAGGGTTGAATGATTATGGAATCAATCGAAAGCTGTTCCCGATTAAGTGCGACAATACTAGTGCCATAAACCTCTGAAAAAACCGGTTTATCACTCGGACCAAACACATAGAAATTAGGCACCATTTTATTAGAGATCATGTTCAAAGGAGATTGTGTGATTGAGTTTGTGGAAACATCTAAACAACTTCGCAGAATATTTTTACTAAACCTTTGCCTAAGGAAACTTTCTTTTTATTAGAACTGAATTAGAATTTTAGACCAATCATGCATTGAGTGGCACGTGATTGCATTTTCTTTTGAATAAATTCTAACTTGGGCGTTTGAGTGTGCTAACTTGAGTTTATCTGAGTCTTTTCCTTCCATTTTCTTTAAATGCGAATAATGAGTGGGTGACGATTTGTCTTATGCAACTAGCTAATCATGTCCAACGACCATCCGTCACACACGAAGCTTGGTATCACGTAACTATCAAAATATGCTTGTTTAATCCACGAATATATGCCTTGCTTTATTTGTCTTTCCCACTTTTGATGTTGCGAAAAGGGGAGAGTTACATGAATGCATGATTGAGAGGAGTGATCTTTAAGTATTGCCTATTGTGAGGGGAGTTTTTCTAAATATTGTGCTTAAACTCGATATCTTTTATTGAAAAACCATGCTTATATCTCATTGCTATATCATGATTATATTTTACTAAATTCCTCCGTGAGATGTTTATCATCATCAAAAGGGGGAGTCTGTGAATACATGTCTTGGCCAGGGATGGTTTTGATGATTGACAAAGGGAGCTTTACAAATAGTCAACCGTGCAAAAGTGGAAAAGAATACCAAGGCAGCGTATCAAGAATGATAGTTTTTCAAGTCTTTGGGTTACCTGGGTATTTATTTATCTTTATTAAGACAATTTGTAAGTAGTAATAAAGCTCTCAATTAAAATTAAATCACACACGCACAAAATATTTTGACATGCATATCTGCGTGTCGGGATGTCGAGCTCTGAAGGAAGTCAGTGTCGAGCTGAGGAAGTCGTATGTCGAATCGAGGAGGAAGTCGGCGTGTCGAGAAATCGGATGTCGGTGAGGAGGAAGTCGGATGTTGAGCTCAGGGAAGTGGTATGTCGAGGCGAGGAGGAAGTCGGCGTGTCAGGCGATGAGGTGGGTATGCAGAGCTATGAGCAGATGATGATGAGGTCGTATGGGAGCCGTGTGAGAGGTCTTTTGCCAGAGGCTGTTCGGAGGTCGTATCTTTGAGCTTTGTCAAATCGTAAATCGTCGAGCGTGTGGCGAGTCGTCTGTGTTGTCTTGAGAGTCGTATCTTAGAGCGTCTCGTGTTTTCAATTCTTTCATGTTCAACATAACGGACAAATTCAGACTGCGAAGCGGGCAAATCCTCAGCGGACAAATCTTCTTAAAGTGGCGGCTCCTCCATTGCCTATATAACCATTTCGTGAGCTTTGTTTTAAAACAACAACGCGATGCTTAATTTTTGTGCCAAAAACTCTGTCAAATATTTTTCATCACTCACACTTATTTGAGCACAATTTTCGAGAGTCTTTTTATTACTACATAATTTGAGTTGTATTATTTGAGCTTCAATTTGTTATATCGCACTATTGAGTGTATCTTTTTAAATCTCATTTATTTGTGAAAATCATTTATTTTGGTAGGAATCCCCGAAGGTGTTCATAGAGAGGTGATATCTCTTGAGCGTGTTGCTCTGGTTTAGAGTTGTAAAGGTTTCTAGTGAACCTGATTTAAAAACTAGTGTCTTAGTGAAAATCCCATAGTGGTTTGCTTTGGGAGACGGGGCGTAGGCCACGAGGGGTGTTAGGTGGCGAACCCAGTATAATTTGTTGTGTGCTTTTTACTCCTTATCTCTACTACTTGAATTAAATTTACATTTTATTTTATTGTTATTTATATCTTACTATTTACTTTATTTTTAACTCGTTTGCAATTTATTCTTCAAGTGATTTATCTATTTCACATTAATATTTCCGCAACTCATAATTAGCACTTATTTGTCCAAAAGTTTTTGAAAGCACAGTTCACACACAATTCACCCCCCTCTTGTGTTTGGAGTCACTTGTCAACAGTAATGTTTCTCATTCAGAACTTAAAAACATAATAATGATTTATAAATAATAAAAACATATAAAAAATTAATACGTTCTGAAAGAATATGAAATTACATGTAATGTTTCTCCCGTAGGGGTTTAAAAATAAAATAATCATTTATAAATAATAAAACATTTAAGAAATTTGAATACGTGCGTAACGACACTGAAAGTATACTAACAACGTGTAATGTTTCTCCGTCGAGACGCAAAAGAATAATCATTTATAAATAATAAAGACATTTATAAAATTGATATATACTTGAAGAAACATCTAATGTTTCTCCGTCAGGATGTAAAAGAAAAATAAGCATTTATATCAACAATATTTAATATTTTTTCGTCGAGACTCAAAAGTAAAATAATTATTTATAAATAATAAATACATTTATAAATTTTGATGCTCGGATAAAAAACAAAGATGGATGCATTGGCACATTTGGGGTTACCACATTTGTATCAACGACTTTATATTTGTCTAGATGCTTGCAAAAGAGTATCTAAAGCTGGGTGCAGGCCTTCGATAGGCCTCGACGGGTGCTTCTTGAAAGGATATTACGAGGACAACTGCTATCAACAGTTGCTCAAGACGCTAATAACCGGTTTTACATCATTACATATGATGTGTGTCGACTTTGAGACCAAAGAAAATTGGAAGTCATTTCTGACATTACTAGTAGAGGACATAGGAGACCACGTCACATATGGTTGGAACTTTTTATCAGACTTGTAGAAGGTACGTTTTACTATTATGCATGTGTTGCGTGTACTGCATTTATAAACTCAGTTGTTTTAGTATGTAATTGATATTATTTTTGTGTTTAAATATTCAGGGACTAAATTGACCTCTTCATAGGGACTAATTTGGGATTGTCATAATTTGTGTCGTGCATACAGGGATCATTACCCACACTGAAAGAAGTACTCTTAGGTGCCCACCACATAAACTGTGTATTACATATTTGGAAGAACTTTATCAAGCAATGGAAAGGAGTTGCGTGGGAATGTTCAAAATGCACGACTAAACCAGAATTTAAGGCAGTCATGCTTAGGTTGAAGAAAAGAATGGAAAAGCATTTACTTCAACAATATTGAACCCAGAGAATGGGTCAAGACATATTTCAATCATGGCCTAAGTTGGATGATATCTGATATCACCAACAACAATTGTGAAGTCTGGAATAACAAAATTGTAAAATACAGAGAGAAGCCAATTTTGAGAATGCTAGAAGAGCAAAGGTGTTATTTGATGAGGTGTATGGCATCCCATTAGAGGGTCTTAGGCTGACATAGGGAAACTACCTCATGTCCAACAAAAAAGGATTGACAAGATTAAGATGAAGAGTAATTTATAGACACCTACTTGATAAGCTTACACTGATTCAATAGGAATTGGTGACGAAATGAAATAACGGACAAAGCCTTGCAAAGCTTCCACTACGAAGATCCGAATGGCAGGGATCGAACTAGGATTTATGAGACAAAATGAGTATATATAATCAAATTGATGAAAACATGGTCCTTGGACATGAGAAGAGACACACGAGCATGGAGAGGGTTTGAGCTACACAAATGTCATAAATTACGCCTTTGATCGTATTTATAAATAGGTGGTTTCGCGTCGCCAATAATTCTAATTTATGTCGCGAACCTGAGATGTTGGTAGGTGTCCTGGTGTTGTGTTACATGTGCCACGTGTCTCTTACGTCCCATGCAAGACAATAACGCACACGTTGACTCATCACTGTTTCGCGTTGCAAATAGAAAACTTCGCATCACAAATTTTAGCGTAGCGAATAGGGCTGATCTTAAATGGTCAGTTTAAGTCCCTCTGTAACCTTAGGCCCTATTCAAGCCTCAATCTAGGGTTCCAATTATACATACAATTCATCAATCAATTAACCACTTAGGGTTATGTCAATATCAAAGTTAACCTAGGGTTAAGCTGTGGTTAATTGTCTGGAACTAGGGTTAGCAACTGGGGATGTGACGCTTCTCCTCCCTCTTCTAAGTTTCTAGTTCTTCTACTTAGCTTTCTTAGGGAGTACTAGAAGTTCAGAACCTGTTGATGTGTTTTAGCTAAGGTTGCTTTCGAATAATGAGGGAGAGTGCTTGCATGTAAAGGACTAAGATGGATGGTCATAACTTTTTTGTGTCCCTTAGGTACTTGTTCTGCATCTTGGAAGTTTGGTATGCGAAATTCAAAAAGGAATGGGGTACAAGCTTTGTCTCGCCAATTAGGATGGGGTGGATAAATGGATATCCTCAACAGGTGGAGTTTGAATTTGAAGATGATAGTGTTAGTTTGATGGCATATTCATATTCTTCTTTTTAGCTGCTAACCAAGGGTATGTTTACTCCTTATGAGGAATGTGGAAGGGGCAGCCTATACAGCCGTAGAATATAGACTGATTGGCCACATAGAGAAGGCCTAAGACGATGGACACTTTCCCTCTTCTTTGTCACTTGCGTAGAGCAAGTCACGCGCTTGGGTAAGGAAGGAAGTTGATATCTCAATCTAACAGTAGCAGCTATACACATAAGTGGTATTGAGATTATCACTAGTCAAGCGCATGCCAGGAATAAAATAGCATTAGTGACGGTAATTTAATGAAATGCTTTCACCAGATACGGTCATTTGATGACACGAGGGGAATTCAGTGGAGGACAAGAATGTGATTAGCTTCGCAGATACATGTTTGCCTGAAAAGAGAAATTTGGATAATCGAGGCATATACTGTAGTATGGGAGTGAGTAAAAACAAACGTTGTCATTGTCTCGGTATGATTGCATTGGCCACTTATGCCATGACTTGTATTTATGCGCTCAAGAGAAATATAAAGAGTGAGAGGCTGGATTGTTTATTAGAGAGGTGGCTATATGTTTCAGTTGGAATATAATTTGACACACTAATAATGGCAACAAATAAAAAGTATTTCACATATGATCTGCAACTCATGACAAGCTACAACCTCCTTAACCAACATAATGCGTCAGATGGAGGATTTAAGTAACAGGCACATAAATTAATTGGGAATAGACATGTTAACTTAAGGTAACACTTGCAATACAATGGCATGGTGAAGAATATAACATCACTATTGTATCATGCGTCAGTTCCGTACACTAATAATTACTACCACCGATCTTTTTTATAAAAAACAAATCATCAAAATCACGTAAAAACATTTAAACCATTTAAATTGTGGTGTCCTCTGAGGTTCATCATAAAAAAACTATTCCACTTGCATGAGAATTGGTGAGTGCCTCATCAATATTCATAATAAATTAAGGGTATAAAAAATTTTAGCGATTAACACAACAAAAAATTGGTCTGCATTTCTTATAATTAGGACAAAATAATAACGCTTTAGTTTCTTATGAAAAAGACCTGATGTAGTATAATAACAAATTTATTATAATTAAATGATTATTCCCCTAAAAATTCTCTCTTTTAATTCATCTTGTACTTTCATAACTTAATTTTAAGAAAATAGTGGATGTTATAACACACACACAGCGACCAAATTGCAGCACAACAATTCAAAATTTTCCCATGGTAGACAGTAGACACCGCATAATGGAACACCCCTCATAACTGTTGAATTCAAAAAGAAAGATATAGCTTTTATCACATCTGTTGCTAGACTTTTACAATCCTTATACAAAAAGTTCATCAAGATTATACGTCATAATCATAATATAAGTAGAAGACATAGGAGTCAAAATCGTGCCTCTTAGAGTCTCTTCTCATCTCAAGCTTGCTTATCTGAAACAAAACAATTAAAGAGTGAGATAAATAATCTCAGTGGATCCTCCCTAAATCTCGCTAAAGTGAGATCACATACATTCCTATTACATTTCATTAAAAAAAAGAATTAAACATCAATTTTATTATTAATAACGTACGTATGGCTAGTCATACGTTATGACCGCAAACGACTTCCCTAACTTGGATATTGAAGCACTTGAGGGAATAACTTAATCGAAGATATTTAAGCGCTTTAGGGAATAGCTTAATCGCTTAAATATCACAAAATTACTTCAGAATTAAGCACAGGAAGCATTTAAGCGCTTCAACCTTACGTTTTAAGCGCTTAAAATTGGGTTTTTTCTGCAAAAACTCAGAACTTTTGAGCAGAAATTACCATTCCAATTAACAACCAACATCATGCAATTGACACCAAAGCATAAATATACCATATAGCAGCCAAGAACTTCACATGCAACATCTAAACAAGTAAAATCATCCAACAAATTTAGCAATCACACAAACCAATGTCATTTGGCTATCTAGGCATATGAATTTAAAAAAAGTAAAAAAAAATAAAAATCAGCATCCTCAACTTTGAATTTGTGAAACTCAAACACTTAAACGCTGCATATCTAGGGATTTATTGCCACCCAAGTCCTCAACACAAAATTTTGGGATAACGGACTCACCTTTAGTTGAAGTTAGACAAAAATGTGGGAATGTGAAGTAGAGAAGCCCTAAAAGCTCCAAGTTTTCTTCCTCCTCTATTACCTGTTTACTCGCAGTTTTCCCCTCTTCTTCTCTCCCAAATTTTCTGTTCTTCAGTTTCTCACTCTTTCCCTCTCTCTACCCAAAAGAATGTGTGTGTGTGTGTGGAGGAGAAAATGAGGTCTTTTGGAAACACTTACATGCAAAAGTGCGAAAGGTGTCGTGAGGTGTGTTTGGAGAGCAGTGAGCTCCCTTTCTCATGGTGAGACCAATCTGTCCCCCACCAACACGGTTAATTGCTCACCTATTCCTATGTGGTCAGTCCCGGATAGCGGCAGAACCCAAAACTGGGTATCGGGATAGCTGCTATTCTAATATTTTTTATATTTATTAAATAATTAATACCATATATGTGTGTGTATTGATGCACATATAAATATAAAAAATTAAGACCATAAATAACTAACACTATAATTAATAATTAATACTATTTAATATAAATAATTAATACCATATATGAAAGTTATATTTATTTTCATGCTTTTGTTATTATTATATATTTTGAAACTTGTATTTTAAATAATTGTATATATATATATATATATATATATATATATATTGCATAATCATGTTTTAAAATTTAACGATGACAAGAAAAAAACTATGGGAAAATGAAAATGAAAATATTCCAAGAGAACAATTTTCTTTTTTCATGTTTTATTTTTCACGTGTAAGATTTTTTTTCATTTATTTTTTAAATAAAAGATTCATAATGCCTTTAAGATGTCTTTCTGGACTACAAAAACTTGTCCATGCTTTTTTTATTTTCACAATGGCTATTTCTTTTAATGTCATGGGCACTAATTTCAGTAAATAATAAGGACAGAACTTGGACCAAGTTCCAATTATCAAGATCGTCATGTTTTTAACTGAGAAAAGCAAAAAATAAAAATAAAAAAAAAATACCATGTTTCGAGGGGTGGACAAGGTCATACTGTTTCATGAGTGTCCATGTGTATTTAACAAAAAAATGACGAAATGGACCAATAGAACTTGATATAAGTATCTTTTTATCTATAAATCCTAATAAGTCACTGCATCAATTAATCCCGCCCAAATACCCTCCCTAAACCAATATATGTGGACCCACTATTTACGATGTAAGTGCACATTGTCTACTGTAGCTATTATTTTGGAACCAAACGTGTGCATCTTAGTTAATTAACAAGCCTATTCAATGCATACTCACCTAACATATTTGATCATAAATGATACAATTTGTAAAGGACATTTGAAATCAATATATAAGGCAATGGAATTGGAAAGCCAACTCCACCATTCCATATCAATCTTCGGACTACCCTTTAAGGGCCCGACAAAGTAGCACTTTCTCAAAAAGTCAGTATACCAATATGCTTATTTTTTTTCCATAGCTTTTTAAACCTGTGTTTCCTCTTTTATGTACAAAAGAAGTATTAATTTTTTTTCCTTTATTAAACCTGTAGCGTGGTTCCTCATTTTCAAATCTGTTTGCAAAAACACACAGCTATCGAACGATGGACAATGTACGTTGTCTACTTAACAATTATCTTTTGTATTTTATGCTTATCAACAACATTACTTTGGACAAATAATCAGCATCATTCTTTCTATACTAACACGTCTGATTTTTCTATACTAACAGCTTGCAAATGGAAACATGCTCCAACAGGACCAATATCTTCAGGCTGTCAGATGGAAACTACAATCATACCATACTGAGTTTGTGCATTACTATGATCCTGTATGGTTTTTGTATTTTCTTATATAGGTTATCAAATAGTTGTTGAAAGGTTAAATTTTTAATCCGTGTTTTTTTTTTATTTGCCAGCCTAAAATCGTGTTGCCTGTTCTTTTCTCGATGGATCTATTTGATAACATATCTAATACGGTGACACTCATTGACCCAGTGGGTAATCGTTTTGAGGCTTTGGTTTCCAAACACAAAACCAGGGTTGTTCTTACTCAAGGAACCGAGCGCATCGGCCACTATTATAAACTTTTGCAGGGTGGTTGGTTAACCTTTATTTATATTGATGAAAAAACCTTGATCATGGAAGTGAGGGACAGGTTGGGCGAACATGTTGTTTATCCTACCCCACCAAAGTCATTCTATCTTGGTGACATGAGTAATCCAATCAGGATTGATGATGATAAGGTTTCTGAAGCTCCCCTGTCCAATGCAAAACTCCTTGAAGGCGGTTTCCACCATTCTTTGGTCAAAAGTTTGTCTGTCGCAGATGCTAATACTGATGTTCTGGTTAGTCATATTAAGCACACACACACACATTTATATATATATATATATATGTGGTACAGTTGGTTTCCATAGTTTAAGATTGACCCATCTTTGTATTTTCTTATATCACTGTGATAATCAATTGTCCATGTTTTCTGACCTTCAACAGAATATGGCTGCTGCTTTTGTTCAACTTGCAACTAATAGGAGTTCGGATAAGTTGAATATAGTTGATGAGATTGGCAAAGTTTGGACTTTGAAACTTTTGTGGGATGACACCGATGCATCTAAGTGCCTTTTGACATCTGGATGGTTGAAGTTTTGCAA
The DNA here is from genome assembly GCA_037113605.1 of Calophaca sinica. Classification (NCBI taxonomy): domain Eukaryota; kingdom Viridiplantae; phylum Streptophyta; class Magnoliopsida; order Fabales; family Fabaceae; genus Calophaca; species Calophaca sinica. The sequence continues at coordinate 105,256,072 of CM073733.1, forward strand.
GGCCAAAGGGTTGAAAGCAGGAACTTCCATATGTTTTGGCGTTCGAAAGGATGCTGCCAATCACCTTTTCTTCAAGTTTGTATGAAATCGAGGATCGTATTGTCAGTGTTTACGTACAATGTTAGAAATATTTGAAGCTGTTTAGGCACGATGTTAGAAAGATTTCCAGCATATGTAGCATCCCCAAAAGAAAATGTGGCTCCATAAGATCAATGTAATATGTTAGAGAATGGAATAGTACTGATATTTTGGCCATATTAGTAACATATGCCTTCTACTTTTATACATCAACACACTCTATATATATGGATTTATAAATCAAGGTATAAACAAATACCACCTTAATTTGAACGTTATATTAAACTAAAAATAAGTAATCAGTACCATGTTGTTGACTTTATATATGTGCATGTCCATGAGCAGGTCCTTTTGAAAGTTACCTCAAAGAAACCCATGTACTATTCCAAAAGATCTCCACCAGTGTGCATGCACGTATTAAAGAATCCCATGACCATATACTTTTGTCATGAAGATTAGTAGTTTTCAGCCAAATAATAACTCTTCATTAATTGTGCAACAATTAAAAAATCTTAATAACAAAACATAATGAACTATATATGTCATATGAAGTTTTGAACCCATCTTTAGAGTTTATAGTAGTTCAAGCAAGTCAATTATAGAGGGTCTGTGTCATGTGATTTTTTTTTCTATATATGGTATTCATCAAGAAAGCTATATTCATATTTTAAATGTATACAGATAAAATTGCACAAAATCAATAATATTGCATGCATCTTTCTCATACCATCAGAAATGCATAAGTCACTAAATTAATGAAAGGGTCAAAGGTGCTTTTACCCGTTATTTCAACAAAATTTGGTTTGGGTTAATACTAATTTTGGTCCCTGTAATTTCTGCAAAATTCGATTTTACACCCTGTAAAATTTTATTTTTTAATTTAGTCCCTGTATTTTAAGATTCTTCAACTTTTAGTCTCTGTAAATTTTTTTGTTTAGCTTTAATCCATGTAATTAATAGATTCTTCTACTTTTAGACACTATAAAAGTCGAAAAATCTTAAAATTATAAGTACTATAAGTGGAAGAATATTAAAATTACAGGGACTAAATTTAAACAAAAAGTCTTACAGGGACTCAAAGTGGAAGAATATTAAAATTACAGGGACCAAAACATTAATTAACCCATTTAGTTTTAGTACCTGTAATTTTTTTTTTGAGATTTCGTCCCTGTACTTTAACAATTGTGATACTTTTAGTCCGTGTAAAATTCTTGGTTTAGGTTTACTCCCTCTAATTTAATTTTTTTTCACTTTTAGTCCCTCTAATTTTAAGGTTTTGACACTTTTTAAGGAACGAGGAGTGGAATAATCTTAAAATTACAAGGACTAAATGTAAGCAAAAAATTTTTAACGGTCCAAAAATGGAAGAATCTTAAATTAAAAGAACTAAATCTAACCTACAAATCTTGAGCAGGTCGGATTACAGCTGTATAAATTGTTTTTGTGGTCACTTATACGATGCTATCAAGATATGTGTGGTTAATTCCATAGATTTCTAACATATCCTTTTAGATACACATGTCATTAATTTAAGGACTTATGAATTTATGATGATATGACAAAAGATCCATCCAATATTATAGGTTCTGTACGTTTCTTGATGTAGAGATCTAAAATATTCATATACAAATATTTCCAAGATCAGTATCATATCTAGAATAAATCTATAGGTCACAGGAAACCATAATTGACATGCATTCATTACCATAAGATCTCCACCAGTATACATGCACGTATTAAGGAAACCCATGACCATATACTTTTGTCATGAAGATTAGTAGTTTTCAGCCAAATAATAGCTCTTCATTAATTGTGCAACAATTAAAAAATCTTAATAACAAAACATCATAAACTATATATGGCGTATGAAGTTTTGAACCCATCTTTAGAGTTTATAGTAGTTCAAGCAAGCCAATTATAGAGGGACTGTGTCATATGATTTTTTTTTTCTATATATGGTATTCATCAAGAAAGCTATATTCATATTTTAAATGTATACAGATAAAATTGCACAAAAGCAATAATATTGCATGCATCTTTCTCATACCATCACAACTGCATAAGTCAGTAAATTAATGAAAGGGTAAAAGGTGGTTTTACCCCCGTTATTTCAACAAAATTTGGTTTGGGTTAATACATCTTTTGGTCCCTGTAATTTCTGCAAAATTCAATTTTAATCCCTGTAAAATTTTATTTTTTGATTTAGTCCCTTAACATTTTTCAACCTTTAATCCCTGTAAAATGTTTTGTTCAGATTTAGTCCATGTAATTTTAAGATTCTTCCACTTTTAGACCCTGTAAAAGTGGAAAAATCTTAAATTTACAAGTAATATAAGTGGAAGAATATTAAAATTACAGGGACTAAATTTAAACAAAAAATCTTACAGGGACTAAAAGTGAAAAAATTTTAAATTACAGGGACCAAAACATGTATTAACCCATTTGGTTTTAGTTCCTGTAATTTTTTTTTTTGAGATTTCGTCCCTGTACTTTACCAAAAATGGAAGAATCTTAAATTAAAAGAACAAATCAACTTTTTCTACGGGGACTAAATCTAACCTACAAATCTTGAGCAGGTCGGATTAGACGGATGATTAATGGTTTTTGTGGTCACTTATACGATGCTATCAAGATATGTGTGACTAATTCCATATATTTCTAACATATCCTTATGGATACACATATCATTAATTTAAGGACTTATGAATTTATGATGATATGACAAAAGATCCATCCAATATTATAGGTTCTGTACGTTTCTTGATGTAGAGATCTAAAATATTCATATACAAAGATTTCCAAGATCAATATCATATCTAGAATAAATCTATAGGTCACAGGAAACCATAATTGACATGCATTCATTACCATATGAAATATGTTTTGTTCTTCAGATTTTTATAAAAGATTGCACAAGACACTAAATTAATGAGCCACTAACCTACAGCAACACGATTTTGATGGAACAAAGTTGATAAATGATTTTGGTAATTGGAAGTTCCTGACATGTGTACCAAAATGAATCTCCATAAATCTATGCCAATATCTTGATAGATCGAACCATAAGGCATGGCGGCATAAAAAGCATTGATCAGCTATTGAGCATTAATTGTGAGATCGATTTGTGCATGCCTATATTGTGTAGGAGAATCCAACAATGTAATCACATTTATGATCTACATAATTTATGCTAAAAAAGTTCTAGAACCCGTATCATATCTTGAACTGTCATCCACTTATTCATACATGTTCCTTTTATAAAATCCTTATCCTATTCGAATCAAGGAATAGAGTTTCCCGACTTGAGGAGCTACAACCATTTACCAGTAATGGCAAACAACAAAGGTATATTTTACTTTCTAACTAAGTAGGCTACGACCATTTAGCATTAGTGTTATTCATGTAAGATCAACGTGGACATTGGAATAACTACATGATCAGTTCTTTCTCAATCATCTTCCCAAATTAAGTTTTTGTCCCCCGGTTTCCTGGACTATCAGTGTTTTAGCATGGAAAGTTTATTATTTGGCAAGATACCCCAAAAGATTAAGCATGGAGGACTACATTCAAAGCTTATATTTTCAATAAGAACAGAAGTATATATTTGATTCGTTTAAAGAAATTTAAAACAAGTGGATAACATATGGTTAATTGGCGTTGTTTCCTTCATTTTAGGAAACACTATCCCGGTTACCCCTATAGCTAAAATTGTGCCTGGTAAGATTGATTGGAGAGTGAATGCTCGTGTTGTTCGTCTGTGGTGCCTTCCAGAATATAAGAGGCAAGAAGAAACAAGTTCTATCGAAATGATTTGGCTCGATTTAACAAAGTTATAAGTTTGTTTGTCATATTAATTATGTTTCAATTGGTTGAAAAAATATACCCATTATCAGTTTATTATATTATTTCTACATACAGGGTGGAAAAATTCATGCAACTGTAAAAAAAACACTGATTGCAAAGTTTCAGGACATTTTGGAAGAAGGTTCTACTTACTTTTTCCAAAATTTGTTGGTGGCTCAGAATGAACCAAAATTTGCAACCACTACACATAAATATAAGATATCTTTCATTGGGTCTACTATCTGTGAAAAAAACAATGCTGACTCCATTCCACAAAATCATTTTGATTTTGTTGACTTTAAAGATATCCTTCAAGCACCAAAAGAGGACAAGCTTATTGGTACGTACTTTTTCACATATACCCTGCTGTATTACATTGGATTCAACATATGCTTCACGTTACTAATAACTCAGTGCATATACACTATTTTACTAGATGTCATAAGACATATAGTGGAGAAAGACAATATTAAGGAAACTGAAAAAAATGGAACGAGGATAAAATTGATTGACATTGTTTTACAAGATTTGCAGTAAGAATGTTTATATTTTGTTATTTTTCATGTTGATCTTTTTCAAATAGTACTTGCATGCTGTATTAATATTAGTTGTTTAATGAATTATGGTTAGGTCCGAAACAATCCACTGCACTTTGTGGGCTCAGTATGCTGATGACATGCAACATTATCTGGATAACCATGAATCTGATGGTCCTATTATAGTGATCTTACAACTTGGGAAGCTTAAAAATATAATGGTACGCTTTTTTTTTAAGTATTATAGGTCAAGCCCAAATATAGGCATCATGTTGTCATATTTGTGTCAAAGTGACACAAGCCTTTTTATTAATCACGGGAATAATGGGCGTCTCAAATGCTTTTTTGGCACCAAACTTACATTGAATCTCGATATATCAGAGGTCAATGAGTACAAAGACAAGTAACTATCGTCAACCATACTTTGTTGCCATGCATGTCATTGCTAATTCTGTCACATTAAAATGGCTATATATCATTTATAGTATGTCACTAAATAATGAACTTAATTTTATAATGATTTGAATTGGTACTACCAGAATGGATCATTCAGAATCACAGCTTACTCAAGTAGTGAGTCAGATGACGGGTCAGACTGCCATCACATTACATGAAGAGTTCATGCAAATCAAATGGATGACAATTGCAGATTTATATGATTGTCAGGAGGTAGTTGGAACTTTAGTTGTATTCAATATCGGATACACATTACATATCTGGTCATGCACTAAATTTGTTAACAAATTATTCTATCTTTACAGAAATACTTTGGTTCTATTCTTGCTACTGTAATAGAGATAGAAACTGAGAATGGTTGGTACTATGATGCATGTTTCAAGTGTCTGAAACGCGTTTCTGATAGGGGAAGCAAGCATTATTGTGAAAAGTGCACAAAGTTCGTTACTGCCGTACCTAGGTAAATTGTTAAGCCTAATTTTCACATTAGACATCTAAACCTATTATTAGACTATTATTCACACATTTAAATGTAAGTATTACATTGTCAATGTTTGTGCTTGAACCATAATAACAATTTCAAGTTGCAAGTCAAAGTGATGGATTATACTGGCTCTGCCACTTTCAGTCTATTTGATCGTGTTGTTTCTGGATATGCTGGCACATCAGCAAAGGACTTGCTAGACAAAGTTGGCAAGGTAAATTTAATTTTAGTTTGTTTAGATTACATGTTACTCAATGTGAGACTAAATCAATCTGACTAACAAGATGAACATACTTTGGTTATTCTTTATTTCGATCAGCAATCTGCTGTCACAGATGTGCCTTCACAGCTGAAAGGGATTGTCAACAAGCAATTTTTGTTCAAAGTGGAAGTAACCGAGTCACACCTTTATCAGAATTGGCAAAGCTATGCTGTCAAGAAGATGACTGATGAAGCTGACATTGTCAATCATTTGATTGCACATAATGAAATACAGGTAAGGTTGATCACTTAGTTACATGTAAGTGTTGTTCACTGTATAATAACAATGTTCTTAACATGTTCCATAACTTCAGCCACACCAACCCATAGGTGATATGTATGCGGATGGTCATGCAGCTACCGACAACGTCAAACCACCGGTAGAGCTCTGGAATTTATTGAGTTGCAATGCGATTAATACTTTTCTTTAATTGTAACAAAATATTTCATTTTTAGTCGATCGAGGAATGTGGTGAGACAAATAACAAGGGTGATGGAGGTCGACAAATGCCGATCAAACTCCATGTAGCAAAACAATTGGAAAGAGGTCACCGTTAGAGAGCTGGACTATTCAAGAGTTGATCTTGGAGATACTCAAGCATCATCCACCAAAGCTACTAAAGTAGTACTGACAGCCAGACTGCTCCAACTAAAGCACGTACGACTTCACGTGTGAAGGCCGAGAAAGTAGACTGAGTAGTTGGCTTATGCATATTGCAGGGTGTCCAGTGTTTTCGAAATATTTCCCATGTGATGTATGGTTTAAATAAATAAACACCAATGGTGTTTGTCGTTCCTCAGTTGTGTCCTCAGGTTGCTGATGCAATTTGTCTCCAACTAATTTTTCAAAGTGTGTCTTAAGACTTTTTTATGTATGTGGGTTGTAGCCTATAGTTCTGTTTATGTAGTCTGGTGATGTATTACGTAACTATATCAAAATCCTTTCCTTTTGGGAGAGCTATTAAAGTTCTATGTATTTCAATTATCAAATAACCTTGCAGTTCTCATGTGTTTATTATGTAGCTCTGGAATTTTGTTTTATTTTTCACTAAATCTGGATAACTTGCATATTTGAAAAGCATAAAATGTCATATGTTTACTTTCATGGTTAAATAAGTTGCACTAAATGTCATATGGTTAAATGAGGATGTCATATTTAATTGTTTTGAGAACTGGGTTATGTATGTGTTGATGTTCGTGATGGGCTTTACTTGACCCCATCCCAATTTCTTTTGTTAATAATAATTATTTAGCTTTTCCAAAAAAAAAAAGTTGTACTAAACATCGTTTTATTCTTTTTGTGAGCAGAATTTATTTATATCTGTTATTTTATTTGAGTAAATCCTTTTAGTCGTTTATCTCACAATTAACAGACGGTCACACTGACTTATCAAAATGGACAAAGTTATAAAATAAGATATGGACAAAATTGAATATTTTAAAAAGGACTTATCAAATTGAAATAATGTATAATATAAGATATGGTAAAAATTGAATATTTTAAAAATATAAGCACCCAAAATTAATGGACCTTCTCATGTTTCAGAAAAATTAAAAAAACGATGGTGAGAGAGAGCCAGACAGCCACGTGAGATAATGAGGAGGGAGGGGCTGCATTCAGTAAAAATAGAGGGTGCATGTAGTAATCTGCCTTCAAAAAATCCAATTAAACTGCACCATAATCTTTCACTTAATGTGCATATCCTAGCAAATCTAATAATTAATGTGTGCCTTTCATGCATGCATCATAATCTTTTATTTGATGTGCATATTCTAGCAAATCTAATAATTAATGTGTGCCTTTCATTCATGCACCATAAACTTTCATTTGATGTGCATATCCTACCAAATCTAATAATTCATGTTTGCCTTACATGCACCCAAATAGTTTGTTGTGGGTTATTTAATGTTACCACATCTTCATGATATGCAAGATATGGCACCACTACCCGTATATCTCCATCGCAAGGAAATGGTTGTCATATGTAAATAGCTGTATCACAATACACATGTTCCAGTCAGTATATATAACAGTTAAATGGTGTGGGTTGTTATGCCCGTGCGTGCATTTTTCTGTCTAATGTTTCAATAAATTATACTCATAGCAAAGGTAACCTTCTTTGACAAATTTCTCTCCATATATGAACCATTGATTAGCATTTCTTTTTTTGACTATTTTCCATCATGTTCTCAGTTTGTTATGGAGGCACACAATATGTGTAAGCGTCAAAAGAATGGTGAGTACTTGGAAAATGATGAAAATTCACTTCCAGTTATCTTCACACAACCAACTGAGCTTTCGAACGATACTGCTACTCAACAGTGGCAATCATTCTCACATGTTTCAACAGGTATATACAAACAACATTTATGTATGGCTGCCTACCTTCATTTACACTAGAGACTGTATGTTTATTCTAATCATATTTTGTTCAGTAGATTCGACCAACGAAACTGAGGCAACATTGGAGCATATGTGCTACGGTTAACCAAGTAAAAGGAATCTATTCTAATGGGGGATTCAACGGAAGTTTACCACTATCTAACATTACTAACGGTACTGAATATATATTTTCAAGTAAATAGGTACTTAATTCATACTATATATTTACTAATTTGTACTAAAACTCTTATACTACCCAAAGAACTGTGATTGTCATTCCAAACTCAGTGTTGAAAAAAAGTTGTTACCTCGGTCACCAAAGTTTGGCCTGTAAATTTGTTTTAATGGGAAGCAATGTTTCAACATCATCCTCCAAAAACTTTGGTGCAACGATTAGTGGCACTACTCTAGCACATACAACAAATATATCTGCTAAAGGTATAATTATTACCTATTATTTTGAGCCATTTGACACACTTATTGTTATGTGTATCAGAAGTCGTGAAACATATTTGCAGACTATAAACACCCTTGACTTTTTACAGTTCCAGTAATTAACTTAGAATCAAAAGGAGCATATAACATATTTGACACAGAGTATGTGGAAAACCATTGCCATGATGCTGTTAACGGCACTAATGGTATATATTATTGCTAGCTTTGATACTTAATTATATTTGTTAACCATGTTATATTGTGTAAAGGAGCACAATGTATATATTTACAACATCGGTTAATGTTAGCTTCTTTTTTTTTTTCTACACAAAGGAACGTATCAACAAAATACGTTCGGTCGTACTAGCACTATTGAAATCGGTGGGTCTCAGCCAAATGCGCATATGACTGTAAGTCGACCATTAGTTGAAATTACAAATGGTAAGTAAAAAACCCCATGGCGCTTAAAAGTATTGATTGTGTGTCGTAAAAAAGTATGTGTAAAATAAAATTATGCAATAATTTATCTGCTAACGTACAAGAGGTTGCAGAAGCAACTTATAACACAAGCACACGGACAAGACTCCAGCAAAAAAGAAAGAAACAATCTAATTATGAAGGTAAACTCTATTTTCGTATTCGTAATTCATATGTTGTTACCCTCTCTTTCTGTTGTAATATATTTTTCTGTTGTCTTCGATTCAATATAGAACCAGCTACCAACTCAGAATGTGTGACTAGCTCAATATCAGGACAAGCACGTCAATCTATTGAGGATGAGTTAGTAGAAGAACAACCTAACCCTGATGATGAAATTATTGTTGGTACGTCTTTTTATGATATATAAACTTTGAACACTTTTAAATGACTTTTTTTTGTTGACAACTATGACTATATATATTGGCTAAAGAACAATTACAATATATGATGTAATCTGCTATATTAAAATAGGTAACCCTCATTACTGGGACATTGGAGAGCCAAAGTGTATTTGTCCGGATTGTGGTGCAATGATGTGGTTCGAAGAGAGAGTCCAAAAGCAATATAATGCATTAAATCCCAAGTTTGCAATGTGTTGCAGCCAAGGACGGGTTGAGCTTGAAAAGTACAAAAAACCTCCTGAAATACTCTACAATTTATTCAACAACCATGATAGGAGAAGCAAGTATTTTTTGGAAAATATTAGAACGTTCAACAGCATGTTTGCTTTCACGTCTATGGGTGGAAAGATCCATAAATCTATAAACAATGGTAATGCTCCTCCGATGTTTGTCATGAATGGTGAGAACTATCACTGTATTGGTTCCTTGCTTCCCCTATCTGGAAATCAACCTAAGTTTGCTCAGTTATACATATATGACACAGAAAATGAAATACGCAATAGAATGTCGGTTGTGGGGTAATTTCTAAACCTTTTATGTGTATCTATATTTCTCTGATGAGATTAGTAACCATATATTGTGCTAACAATTGTTTGTACCTGTCTACAGGATGGAATACAATGCTGACTCCTTTAAAACTGGAATTGTCAAAGATATAAAGGAGGCTTTAGATAAAAGCAACCCATACGCCAAGACATATAGGCTCATCCGAGAAACACTAAAGGAAAAAGATGCCCCCACATTGAGGTTGCGAATATTAGGCAAGAGAGGTCGTGATGCTAGGAGATACACTGTGCCCCGTGCCTCAGAGGTTGCAGCTTTAATTGTTGGTGATTTTGATACTTGATTTTGAAAGGGATGTGATTGTTGAGTATAAGTCGGGATTGCTTAAACGTATATCAATATTGGAACCTGCATATTTACCATTACAATATCCACTACTCTTTCCCCGAGGAGAAGATGGATATAGGGATGACATCAGCTACAGCGATGCAGTTGGTAAAAAAATCAAGAGACAATCAGTTACACTTCGTGAGTGGTATGCATATCGGTTTCAAGACAGAGTAGGTGAACATGCAACACTATTGTCTGGCAGACGCTTATTCCAACAACTTCTGGTAGATGCTTATAGTACAATAGAATCCGCCAGGTTGAAATGGGTTAAAACACACCAGAAAGAATTGAGAGCTGAAATGTATAAAGGTCTTAGTGAGGCGATCCTCAGAGGCGAAACAAATCCATCAACAGCAGGGAGGAGAATTATCTGGCCATCAACATTTTTAGGAGGAGCACGTTATATGTTTCAAAACTACCAGCATGCTATGGCAATCTGCGGTTGGGCTGGCTATCCTGATTTATTTATCACCTTCACTTGCAATCATAAATGGCCAGAATTGTGTGCATGCTTGAGCAATTATAAGTTGAAGTCGGAGGATAGACCTGATTTGGTTTCTAGATTGTTCAAAATCAAGCTTGATAAGTTGATAAAGGAGATAAAAAAGGGAGACATATTTGGTACAATGAAAGCAGGTAAATGTGTTATTATTAAACCATAATATCGTATGTTAAAATTGACAATGTTTAACGCAATATATTGAACGCCATATCATGGCTAACATATCTGTGCTCTAATATTGCAGTTATATATACCATAGAATTTCAGAAACGAGGATTGCCTCATGCCCACATCTTGGTCTTTTTGCATGCGGAATCAACGTACGTACATCCTCATGAGATAGACAAAATCATATGTCTTTGAAATTCACGATAGCAATAGTGATCCCGAACTATTCAAAATAGTGACATCGCATGATTCATGGTCCATGTGGTCAAGAAATAGCAAATCTCCATGCATGCAAAATGGAAAATGTACAAAGTATTTCCCAAAAATTCAACGAACAGACAACCGTTGATGCTGATGGATATCCAGTATATAAGCGAAGTGATAATGGTGTGTTTCTTAAAAAGGGTGATTGTGTCGTGGATAACAGATTTGTTGTGCCATACAATCGAAGTCTCCTGTTGAAATTCAATGCTCATATAAATGTCGAATGGTGTAACCAGTCTCGATCCATAAAGTATCTTTTCAAATATGTCAACAAAGGGCATGATCGCGTGACGGCAAGTTTTTATAGTAGTGCTGATAGAGAAAAAACTGATGAGTCTGTTGATGAAATAAAAATGTACTATGACTGTAGATATTTGTCATCATGCGAAGCTGCATGGCGGATATTTAGCTTTGACATCAACCACAGACAACCAGCAATGAATCGAGCGGTTATCATTTCATTTGCTTGGATGAGCAAAACGTTCTTTTTAGTGATGATGATCCAATAGATGTGGTTGTTAATAAAACAACTAATACCAGAACTAAGTTTCTAGCCTGGATGGATGCAAATAGAAAATTTCCACAAGCTAGAGGTTTGACATATAATCAATTTCCGTTGAAGTTTGTTTGGGACGATGGTAAGCGTGAATGGACTGAACGTAAGAAAGGTCTTACTATTGGTAGACTTCATTTTGTTCCACCTGGCACTGGAGAGTTATATTACTTGAGGACTTTGCTCAATTACGTAAAGGGACCACAAAATTTTGCTGACATAAGAACAGTAAACAATCGTGTGTATCCTACATTTAAGGATGCTTGCTACGCATTGGGTTTGTTAAATGATGACAAAGAGTACATAGATGCAATTACTGAGTCAAGCCAATGGGGCACAACAAGTTTTTTAAGAAGACTGTTCGCCACTCTGTTGTTGTCCAACCAAATGTCAAGACCGGAGTTCGTGTGGAACAACACATGGGAGTATTTGACTGATGATATATTGCATAAACAAAGAACTTTGCTTCAATCCCAAGGTAACCTGAATTAATATCAAGCAATATAATTTTAGTAAATACGTTTACGTCATACTGTGCACATAATTAACTTGAATAAGTTGTTAATTTATGATTGTTGTTCAGAAATATATTTTATTGTTGATTTACTAATTGCAGATTTGGTGTTATCCAACGATGAATTGAAAAGTTTTGCTCTTGCGGACATTGACACATTACTGCAAAGTAATAATAGGAGTTTGGGTGATTTTCCCTCGATGCCTCAACCTGATATGGCGTTGGTTTCAGAGAGACAAAATAGGCTTATCTATGATGAATTAAATTATGACAAGGTATCGTTGGCAGAAGAACATATTCAATTGATGTCAACCATGACTGCAGAGCAAAAGAAAATATATGACAGGATTATGTCTAGGATTGCTGAAGCCAAACCTGGATTATTCTTTTTGTATGGTTATGGTGGAACAGGAAAGACTTACATATGGAGGGCCCTCTCAGCAGCATTGAGATCATCAGGATATATTGTTTTAACAGTAGCCTCGAGCGGAATAGCTGCTTTGCTCATTCCGGGTGGAAGAACAGCACATTCTCGGTTTGCAATTCCTATAAATGTCGATGAACACTCGACTTGCAACATTAAACAAGGAAGTCAGTTAGCAGAATTAATCATTAAAGCAAAACTCATTATCTGGGATGAGGCACCCATGACCCATAAACACTAAGCAGTTGATAAAACCTTCAGAGATGTAATGCGATTCAGTGATAGTAGAAATCTAGATATTCCTTTTGGGGGAAAGGTTGTTGTTTTGGGAGGAGATTTCCGACAAATTCTCCCAGTTATACCTAAAGGTACGAGGCAAGAAGTCGTTCACGCTACCATTAACTCATCCTATCTTTGGAGGTTTTGTGAGGTGTTAACCTTGACCACTAACATGAGATTACACAGTGGAGGCTCGAATACTGATGTCATCAAAAGAAAAGAGTTTTCAGAATAGGTATTGGGTATTGGCGATGGAACAATTGGTGAAGACAATGATCTAGATATAACAGTTCAAATATCTGATGACTTACTTATAAAGTCAAAAGTTGACTCATTAGCATCTATTGTTGATGCAACTTATCCATCCTTTGTACACAATATGAATGATGCTTCATACTTTCAAGATAGGGCAATATTGGCCCCCAAGAATGAGATTGTTGATGTCATCAATGAATATATGATGTCTAAGATTCCTGGTGAAGAGAAGACATATTTCAGTATTGACACTCCTTATTCAGTAACTTCAGATATTGATAGCCCTGATGATGTGCACACTCCAGAATTTTTGAATACAATTAATGCGTCTGGGCTACCAAATCACAGAATCAAATTGAAAGTTGGAGTCCCAGTTATGTTGTTGAGAAACATGGACCAATCTTTAGGACTGTGTAATGGCACAAGATTAATTATTACAAAGATGGGGACATATATTGTTGAAGCAAAGGTGATATCTGGAAGCAAAATTGGTCATAAGGTGTACATACCCAGATTGTCACTAACACCTTCAGATGTCAGGATTCCTTTCAAATTCCAGCGAAGGCAGTTTCCACTCACAACTTCATTTGCGATGACTATAAACAAAAGTCAAGGCCAATCTCTGAAGCATGTAGGAGTCTACCTCCCTAATCCTGTTTTCTCACATGGACAGTTGTATGTCGCAGTTTCTAGAGTTACATTAAGGAATGGGCTGAAAATATTGGTCACTGATGATGAAGGTAGTGACACGAACATAATGTCAAACGTTGTTTATAAAGAAGCCTTCCAACATCTATAATATTTCAGGTTCAAAGTCTTCCAACATGCTTCAGAGATAAAGATGACAACATGCTAGACAATTGATGGGTTGATTGTTTCAAGTCGATGTAAATATGAAGTAATTTGCGGACTTTGAGTACATTTTCAACTTTATGATTTTGGTTTTATGTGATTTTGGAATTGCAACAAAAACTTTAAGTACATTTTAAACTTTTATATCAACCTACATGTGCTGTAATTTGTGGTCTATAAGTGTAGTTCAACACATATTTTAGATGGTTCTACTGAATTTGTGAACTTACTATATTACACAAGTTTTAATTTTTATCAGTAGTTTATGCATTGTTATCAATGAAGTACCGATGCGAAACATAATAATAATACAATTGTTTTAACAGAATATATATGCCGTATGACTAGGATGTTCCCCCGTTCAACGCACGGGCAATATACTAGTTGTCCAAATAATAAATAGGTTCAGTGCAGTGCACGTGTTATTTCTTTTCAGGCTAGTTAAGTGCATAGTTATCAAATCGGGATACGTATCGTGAATCGTTGGACCTGTTTTTCAAATCGTGTATCGTATCATTCTATGAATCGTAAGTTACATAACCAACAAAAATATGACATTTTTAAATAAAAATTAGTAACATAGACAAAAAAAATATGAGCTAAAATATCAAATGAACTTCAAAATAATTGAGCATTCAAGTTATAAATAATAAAACAACTATTCAGCCCCTAAAAATATGCAGTCAAAAAACAAAACTGTAACCCAAAAAAATAATCTAACTATATTCTATCCGAACGAACATAATCTAACTAATAAGGGAACAGTTCGGTCAAAAACAAAACTAAGGGAACGGTAGTAAAACAGTAAAAGGGCTGCGGGAGGGAACCAAAGACTTAATAATTAACAGTGAGAGACCAATAAAAAAAAATATTCAAAAAGGCTGTGAGAGGGGGCAAAAAAGAGCTAAACCGTAAAAAGCTGATAATTGCTGGCACAGATTGTCCAAAGAGGACGAAGCAGTAGATATAAGCAATAAAAAATGAGTCGGTGCTTTACGAATGTGTATCGCCGTCTTCTTCGTTCTGAAAAGCCTGAAACTTGATTAAAAACGATGGGCCACGCTACCCGACCCGGTTGGAAGCTGCAAATTCACGCTTGCAAGAGTCTTTCCTCTGCGTTTCAACTTCTTTCCTCTGCGTTTCGACACTGTCAGGAATCGTACGATTCCGCCGTGTTTTGCGAAACAAGCGATTCGCATCTGATACGCGTGATTCAGTCTCCGATTCATGCCCAAAATGATTGTTGCAACGATTTGCATCGTTAGCCCTTTGTTCTGTCTCGTTTCGCGATTCGACTTGTACGATACACACGATACTAACTACATTGGTTAAGTGTACTAGTTCTATGGTATTGGGCTAAGCCCATTATGCTAACCCTAGTTATGTGTCCCGTATAGCACATTCAAATAAGAATAAGAGGCATCGTAACTTCTGTCTTCTTCTTCACTTCTCTCACCTCCATAAGTTGTGACACATGGAAAATGCAGATTGCCATAGAAGCCTTAGGAGTAGCACACCAGATCGATGCCCAAAACATGGATATTTTCGTTCGACACCTCTGTTGCGGCCGCGATTGGGCGATTCTGCCACAAAAGCGGCCACGAACGTCGCTCCTCTTACCTGTGACGCTCCCTAGAATCGCATCGCACTGGAGGCCGAAACTGCTCCACGAATCCACAATCGCGCGCGATAGCAATGCGGTCAACTACATAACCTCTAACGGGCTTAAGATAATATGTTGGGCTACGACCAAGGGTGTTACGAGTGTTTACTACCCCTCTAACGGGCTTAAGATAATATGATGGGCTACGACCAAGGGTGTTACGAGTGTTTACTACCCCAAACTCTAAATAAACCTCCCTTGTCATCAAATTAAAATGAACTCATTCTATACCTCACATAATATCAATCAAATAAATTATCAAATATAACAAGCAAGGAACAAATAAATGAAATTCAAGAAACACATGAAATTCCTGGTGTTACACCCCAAGCGACTGATAACATATTATTAGTGTAACTCAGCCTGACCTTCTGTGAAGTTTGTAAGCCACAGTAACAGTTGCCACAACTCCAAGCACAGCAACGGCTGTGAGAATATGACGCTCCTTAAATACAGGCCTATTCTTACAGATTTTGCTCTTTTCAGTCCCCTTGTTGGCATCTTCATCATTAGTAAGTTTCTGGTCATCTGCTCCCATCACTTCTGCATAAGATGGCCTGCAACAATTTCATAAAGTTTAACTAATATCCCCCCATTATAAGGAAAGTGCCAAAAATGCAATAAATACAAGCAACTAAAAAGCATAATAGATGACACTACAAAATAGAACTGCTAAATAGTTTTATGCTTTGATTGTAAATGGTAAAACGAGGGTGGATAACAAATGAAACAAACAAATTTAATCAGACAGAGCCTTAACAAATGAAAATTGCATTTTTGTGGAGGACTGCAACAAGGAAGCCCATTAACCATCAGCTTCCATCTGGCCATATCTTCTCTCATCTTCTCATAGTAAAAGCGACTTCCAACATGATCATTCTTGCCCTTGTTGGTATCTTCTCCATTAGCAAGTTTCTGGTCACCTGCTCCCCTCACTTCCGCAACAGATGGCCCCATTTGGCCCCTGCTACAATTTCATAAATTTTAACTAATATACCCCCATTATGAGGAAAGTGCCAAAAATGCAATAAATACATAGTGACTAAACAGCATAATAGATGACACACTACTAAATAGAACTATGCTGGCTCGATTAATTTTTCACCGACTCTTGGCTTTTGTATTTTTTTAGTTAAATGGGCTGGATATTAGCTCTTTAACTTTTTTAGTTAAACTGATCAGCCGATTCAAATTTTAGTCTACGAGAAAAATTGATTCTTTTCATCAGAATAAGGTCGTGCTCTAGTCCCACATCCTTTTTATAAAAATCCAGAGAAACATAAAAAAGAACATTAGGGTCTAATAAGTTATATACAAACAAAATTGTTCAATAAATGTTGCAAACTGTATCTTCCGAATAATAAAGCCGGTAACAATGAATGGAGTTTTGCTAAAAACTGTATATTACTAGGTGAAAGAATAAAACTATTATATATTTCTAATCATTTACTTTAATATTATTTTTATGATCAATTTTCTGTTTAAATTGCAACTTAGATATATTACATATTTGATTTATGCATTAAAATTTATTTTGGCTCCCCAACTTCTTTGTTCGAGATCTGCCACTGCACAGGGGAAGCATCCTGATAGATGAATGAGGTTTATGACAAATGATTGAATGAAGACAGCATTATTCGTGGGGCTGAAATTTAACCCAACTGCAGAAACTATTAATGACTGCTACTGCTGCACCAGATGAAGGAACACAACTGAGGCTCTCGTTGTATTCAAATATATACGCAAAAAGAAGCTTATTCACTCGAACTCGAAGACAAGGCTGACGAAAAAATCAGTTGAAACTTGTAATAATATAGATCAAGCTTCACAATAAGTCATCATTAATTCTCTCACATTTTTTAAAGATTAGGCACAACTTTGCAAAAAAAAAAAAAATATATATATATATATATATATATATTTACATCAGCACAACTCGAAAATAACATGGCAAAAAAGTTTATTTGCGCTCCATGCAATCTCAAATTAGAATGCATAATGGTGATACAAATAATATAAATTACATACAACTCTACCTCAAACATTTATCTTATATGCAGTAAAAGTCATAATTACAAAATTCAACTTCAACCAGCATCTATCATTGAAATGGGAATGAAGGGAAAATAAAATTCACCTCATTTTTCCACAAGCCATCAGCCATACATAGTAAATGGATTAAAGATGAAGTAAAACATGAGACTCGAGCATGTATAAAACGTCATGTTATGGGGCTAATCACTTCATAAAACAAAATAAAATTTCAACTATTTGGTAAACATTTTAAGCCCTAAACAAAATTAATGTTTCTAAAAACTCTCTTAATTCCGGAAGTATCAATGATAGGGTGAGGCTCCCTGTTAAGAAGATGTATAAAAGAAGAAATAAGGGAAAGGGGAATTGAGTTGCTTGAGTTAGCTATAAAGTCAGCAGAGTTAGTTACAAGTAGTTAGAAATAAGAGGTGTCTGTACATAGCGTATAAAGTGGAACAGAGACTTAGGAAGGGATCATTCTGGAATTTGGGAATTCGTTGCGAGGAAGATGCTGGTCCCTCAAAGAACCAGAGCTATTCTTTCTCTGTAACTCAATTCATTCTTTGCGAAATAAACAAGGTTTTCATTCTTTTCCCTCTCTTTGAGGGAGTTTTATAGGTGGCCTCAAAAGCTCAAGGAAAAGATTCCATTCTGGTGGTAGTGGACAGACTCCTTTTAGGGAACTATATGGCCAAGATCCTCCCCCCTTGCTAAGAGGGACCATTATTCCCTCTCGGGTTGAGAAGGTTAATCAGATCACTCACCAAAGGAACACACTGTTGAAGGGCTTAAGAGAGAATCTGTTGAAAGCCCAAGATCAAATGAGAAAGTATGCTCTCCATCGCAGAGATGTACAGCTGGAGGTGGGAGATTGGGTGTATCTGAAATTACAGCCTTACAGGATGAGATCATTAGCAAAAAAGTTTAAAGAGAAGCTGAATACGCATTTCTATGGTCCTTATAAAATTCTGGCCAAAGTGGGAACAGTAGCATATCGGCGGGAACTTCCTGCTCGTTCAAAAATGCATCCGTTACTCCATGAGGCACACTTAAAGAAGGCTATACACCATACATAAAGGGCTCAAACCCTACCTGAGTACTCACGGGAGATCATGAGTTGCAATTGTTTCCAGAAGCGGTGCTGGATTGCACAGTGAATGATGCTGGTCAGCAGGAGGTCAAAATGGCGGCAGCCACAAGAATTTGAAAGTAGCAGGGAAAAAGTTTCTGATATTGCTGCAACCTTTCCTCAATTCCACCTTGAGG
Source organism: Calophaca sinica (assembly GCA_037113605.1). Classification (NCBI taxonomy): domain Eukaryota; kingdom Viridiplantae; phylum Streptophyta; class Magnoliopsida; order Fabales; family Fabaceae; genus Calophaca; species Calophaca sinica. Next base: position 105,275,097 of record CM073733.1, read on the forward strand.
ACAAGGTGCATCTTAATGGGGCAGGTATTGATAGGGTGAGGCTTCCTATTGAGAGGGAAAAAGGGAAAGGGGAATAGAGTATAGGGCTACTTGAGTTAGTTACAGAAGTCAGCAGAGTTAGTTACAAAAGTTAGAAATAAGAGATGTTTGTGCATAGTGTATAAAGAGGGAGAGAGATTTAGGAAGGGATCATTTTGGAATTTAGGAATTCATTTTTGGGAGGATTCTGGTCCCTCGAAGAACCAGGCCTATTCTTCCTCTGTAACTCAATTCATTCTTTATGAAATAAACACTGTTTTCATCCTTTTCCTTCTCTTTGAGGTTCATCTTCGTTACATTCTGATCCAGTTTCTGTAAATCAACTATCAAGCATTCGGGCCCAGTACACAGTAAACACCAATACAACCAAAGGGATGGATGGATGGATGGATAGGTATATATCAACATGCATAATGAAGTGATGTATTTCAATAATTCCAAATTTAAAAAAAGGTTACAATCAGAATAGGGCAGATTCTACCCTTCACAAAAGAAAAATTCAATGCAGGAGGACTAAGGGACAAAACAAAATACAGACATCAAGTATAAATTCAAAAATCTTCAATAGTTGAGAGCTTATTAGCTAGAATAAGTAATAAGGATGGGGCAGTCTCCAACTATCCAAACATGCCTCAAAAGTCTCTCAGCTCCGTGATCATTTTTATGATTCTACACCATGGTTCAATAACCAACAGTTGATTACTTTTAGAATCCAAAAGTTCACATTGTAAACCTTTTTTTTTTAATCTTTACAAACAATAAATCCTTCAAATTATCATTTCATTAAAAGATACAAAATGCATAATCACAAAAGTACTAACCTCCAGAGTCGTCGTATGACCTCTCCTTTTGCAAGGTGTTGGTCCAACATATCAGGAACATCATTAGGAGTAACATGGCCATACCTGTAAATAATTATTAAGCACTACAATTAAACTAGCAGCACTGAATTCTTCAAAATTTGTGGATGCAATTATGCAAGTCTGTGAGCTTACCAGTGACCCATAGTTTTTCCATCCGGTCCTGGACTGTATATGATTACATTCTCAGCATACTTGTGCCCACCAACAAGAAAACAAGCAGTAACAGATATCTGATCCTTCAGGCCTCGAAGCTCAATTTCCTCATTAAACTTATTGATGAGAACCGGCTCACGAACACCACATCTCACATCACAACTTCCACAAGCACATACGTAGACATGTGAATCAGTCAACGCCTCCGGCACTCCAGCAGCCCATGGCTTACCATTCACCAAAACATCTTCGAAAAAGCTCTCAACATTTGATTCCACCAAACCCCTTTCAATTAAATCAGAAAAGAAAAAGAGCCTCAGAAACAACAGAAATTTCAAAACAAGCAAAATCCAAAAACCCTCATTCATCAATAAAGACAAAATTTAATAGAAAAACATCACTTCAACGAAATATCGGATTTATCAAGTTCAAAAAATTCCACCCATGGACAGAGAAATATCACTCATGTAATCCAAAAGTTCACATTGAAACAAAGCTTCAGTTCAATAAACAATAACAGAACCCTAGTAATCACTCATGACAAACTCCGATGTCGTCGGATTTTCAGGTTCACCTGTATTTGATCATTTCGGGGAAAATCAAAACGTCGCCGTCAGAGAAGCCAGCATCCTCACGCGCCTCGCACACAGTGATTTTCGTCTACAAAAGTCAAAGCAAACGAAATCAGAGCAGAGAAAAACCGGATTCAGTTTCGTGTTATTGGAATGGAGAGCGAAACGAAACCTTGAGGGTCATGTCGCTCTTGCGGGCTTTCCAAGTGGCGGCGAAGAGCTTGGGGAGGGGATCAGCATCGGAGGACTCGACGCGCGGTGGCCAGGAGACACGGTTCTTGTAGTAGAGGAAGACGTGGCGGTCCTAGGCGTCGACGGTGCCAGCGAGGTTCTCGGTGTCCATCTCCAGGCGAGTGAAGCCATTAACGGCGTCGTCGGCAGATAGGTTATCGTAGCCCATGGATGGAAGAAGAGATCGATGAGAAGAAAGTGAGAAAGGAGAAGCGGCATAATGTGTTATAATTTTTTTATTCCTTTTTTAAATTAAGCTTAGTTTTTTTTTTTGATAAGATAAATTAAGCTTAGTTTAAACATAATATAATATAAACTTAAAAATAAATCGTCAATTATCGATCATTCTTTCCTTCAAAATATATATATATATATATATATATATATATATATATATATATATATGTTGTTCAATTCACAATTTTTTTGCTTAGAGCAAATTTATATTTTACTTTTTTTTATTTTTTTAGTTATAATTTTACGATAAAGACTATCTTAAGTTCGAGATTTTCAGTATTTGATAAAAGTTAGTTTTTTTTCAATATTATAGCTATCGACCATTCAATTTAAATAATATCAAAGATTAATAATATAAATGATTATTGATTTTGTATTTTTAAAATTTATAATATAAATTTTATTGTGATCTTTTTTTAATTTTATAATATAAATAATATCAAAATATTTATTAAATTAATGATAAAGAATATTATTTTTTATTTAAATATTGCCACTTAGTATCTACCTATCTATATTGTATATCTATAAATATACAATAAAAAATATTTTAAATTAAAAAAGTTACAAATGTCATGCCAAAACAAATTGTTAATTACAACTCAGCAACAAATGTCACTACACAAACAATTCCCTCTAAAGAATAAAAAATGTGGCATTACAAATCACCAAAAACCAATTTCGTTGTTTTATGATTCGATGTGTATCATTTTTTTATAGAAAAAAATAACATCCTCATTTATAAAATATATCGTCCCCATTTATCAAGCATGACTTATTGTTTTGCAAATTTATCATTGGCTTAAATATGTTTTTTTGTGACAAACTAGCAAAACACCCGTGTTACGCACGGGACGAGACGTGTCGTGTTATGTTATTTTTAACAGGGGCCTCACCCTATCCTTGATACATCTGGAATTGAAAGAGAGTTTTTAGAAACATTAATTTTGTTTAAGGCTTAGAATGTTTACCAATTAAGTGAAATTTTGTTGTTTTATGAAGTGATTAACCCCATAACATGACGTTTCATACATGCTCGAGTCTCATGTTTTACTTTATCTTTAATCCGTTTACTATGTATTGTTGATAGCTTATGGAAAAATGTGGTGAATTATATTTTCCTTTATTCCCATTTCAATGATAGATGCCGGTTGAGGTTGAATTTTGTAATTATGACTTTTACTGCATATAAGATAAATATTTGAGCTAATTTATATTATTTCTATCACCATTATGCATTCTGATTTGGTATTGAATGGAGCACAAAGAAATTTTTTTGCCGTGTTATTTTTGTGTTGTCCTGATGTAAATATTTTTCTGCTAAGCTATAGCTAATCTTTGAAAAATGTTAGAGAATTAATGATGACTTATTGTGAAGCTTGATCTATATTATTACAAGTTACAACTCGTTTTTTTGTCAGCCTTGTCTTCGAGTGAATGAGAGCTTCTTTTTGCATATATATTTGAATATAATGAGAGCCGCAGTTGTGTTCCTTAATCTTGTGCAGCAATCATTAGTTTCTGCAGTTGAGTTAAGTTTCAGCCCTATGAATAATGCTGTCTTCATTTAATCATTTGTCATAAACCTGATTCATCTATCAGGATGCTTCCCCTGTGCAGTGGCAGATCTCGAACAAAGAGGTTGGGGAGCCAAAATAAATTTTACTGCATAAATCAAATATGTAATATGGCTAATATTTAAGTTGCAATGTAAACACAAAATTGATCATAAAAATAATATTAAAGTAAATGATTAGAAATATATAACAGTTTTATTCTTTCACATAGTAATATATACTCCCTCGGGTCCTAAATATAAGAGACAAAACCCTAATTCATCAAAACTAAGAAAAACACTCTTTTTTTCAATGAAAAACACCTTTTTATCTCACATATCTCTTATATTTTGAAACCCTAAAAAACACCTTTTTTTTCTCTTACATTTAGAACCGGAGGGAGTAGTTTTTAGAAAAACTCCATTCATTGTTACCGGCTTTATTATTCGGAAGATATAGTTTGCAACATTTATTGAGCAATTTTGTTTGTATATATAACTTATTAGACCCTAATGTTATTTTTTATGATTCTCTGGTTTTTTATAAAAAGGATGTGGGACTAGAGCACGACCTTATTCTGATGAATTTGGGATTAGGGATATCTGGAATTTTGGGGTTTTTTATGGTTGAGGGTTTTACAGGAACTATGGCTGGACTGAGTCACCGGAAGGGTTTGCGTGTCCATTTCGGCCAAAGCGATGGCAATTACTAGGATCGATGACCAGAGATACTGGAACTGGATTCCCATTGAAGAATCTAGGTTAGATTCAGATATCTTAACTTGGCTTTAGTTTGCTTTGAGATTAGGGGCTGAAGATGAACGGGATAAGGGTTCTATTTCTTTGAGGCAAATATTTAGACTGAATAATATTTGTAGCAGGACACAGACAATTCATACGAGCCTTACAAACCCAATCACAGGTAGAACTTTTTATAACTGAGTTGCATTTTGAGTTTGTTTTATTTTTTTCACTTTGCCAGTGTTTTCAAACATAATGCATTTCCATTGACCGTGTTTTTGTTCCTTATTAAGCTTGCATGAATTTTGTTTGAATCTGTTCTTTTTAACCTCAGTGTTGGGCTGGTTTTAATATTGTTGATCTGATGATGAGGCTATTTTACTTTGTGCATTAAATTTTTTTGTTGGTTCTGCCTTATGGCCTTTTGGATTTGGCTTGGTGTGTTGTTAAATTTTGTAGTTCTTGACTGTTAACAAAACATATTAATAATTTATCCACCTTTAAATTTGCTGACTTACCATGTGTTGATTTTCTGAAAACAAGGGTGGAGCAACAGGTGTGGAAATTATGCAGTATGCGTACCGTAATTCCATCAGAACAACTCCCGACCCCATTTTCAAGTAAAGGAAAAGTTTATTCTGGACACAAAAGACTGGTGGGTTCATTCAATAGTCTTTTATTCCAGGATTTATTGTTTCTATGTTTGTTAATGACATGTTTAAGCTTAATTAATTGAAGTTTTTTAAATTTCCTCACGCTTGATAAGAAGATGTCCAAGATACTGGCTATGTTTCATCTCTAACTCATTTGGCTGTCTTTAGCATTCTTGGGGTAATATGCTAACCTCTGACCTTCAAAAAAAAAAAATTCCATCCATTTCTTGATGTAAAAAAAATGTTAGATGTTAGAAGATATGTTTGATAAATTAGGAGGGAGCCTAAAGACTTGATTTCCACTGAATAGTTATGCTATTGATAATTTGTTTTTTGATAGAATCTAGTTGCATTGATTGCCTCATACAACTTACAGCCTCCATCCAATGCCATCTAATGAGATAACATTTGGTTTTCAATTTGTTATTGTAGGATTGGACAATCAATTTGAGAAATAAAGAACAATTTAAGAAATTATATATTCATGCTCACTCTAGAGATGCTAAACATTTTGGTTTATATTTTTCAGCATCCTATCAAAACTGCTCTGTATAAGGAGTGTTCTAACAATCATTTTGGAATCTAATGTTTAGTTCATGTGATGTTTCCTAAGGTACTTTCAAGTTTCAATTGTTGCTCATCGCTTTTGTATCTGTTGGTGGTTACTTCATAAACATTAATTGACATCCTATTTGTCTGATCTCATCATGGAGGATGGGAACTTGATGAATCTGTGGAAGAGGCAGCTTGCAGGAAATCCCTTGAAGAAGCAGGAGTCATAGGAATAGTTGTGGTGCTTTTAAAGTCTGAAATACATTATTGAAGATAAAACTAGAAAGATTTGGTTTCAAATGAAACTGAAATAGATTATTTCTATTCATATGGCAGTGTGAATTGGGCCAATGGAGTTTCATTAGCAAAAGACAACATATACTAGCAAAAGACAACATATACTTTGACTGATTTTGTATTATTTCTTTAATCACCCACTTATGATGTGACTCTCTTTATTACAGGGCATTATCAATCCGAGATTGATGGTTGTAATCCATACGAGTTGCACATGACTAAGGATTAGGTGTAAAGAACATGGGAGATGAAACAAGGTCAGCAAAAAGAGAGTTTTATGTTTATAGTTGTATATTCTTTTTAAGTTTTATGTTTATAGTCTTCTAAGTTTGCATATCCATTCAGCTAAAAAGAATTAGTATCTTCAATGTCAGCAAATTAGTATCTTCGATGAATATTTGGACTACTTTCTCTTTTACAATTATGATATCTTTTCTTTGTTTCGGGTCCATTGAAGCTGTCTCAGTGACCAATATTCCTTTAGCATATAATGAACAATGAGTTTAGTCATATCATTGTCTCTAGCCTCAAAATTATTTGTCATGTTATGGAGACTAGCCTCATGCAAGTCTAATTGTAACCCCTCATACATTCTTCCTATGCATTCTTGAATTCGAAGCATATTTGCAATTGGTAATGCTTATATTTTCTATGGATTTCTGTTTTTGTTTAAGACCATTTTTCATAAAGATGACGGGAAAGCATAGGATATTTGCTGATGATAGCAGCAGCCAGATATGGTTGATTGAGAATTCAAATTCACTATTCTAGGGTAAAATTACAGCTCTTTAATTGCAAGGTATTTTATATGTTTATGATCACATCTCTTTTAAGATCGCCTCATGAATTGAATTTGTAAGAAAAAAGGGAATGGAGATATCTATTCAATTTGGCTTTGTCTCTAAAGATGACGGGAAAGCATAGGATATTTACTGATGATAGCAGCAGCCAGATATGGTTGATTGAGAATTCAAATTCACTATTCTAGGGTAAAATTACAGCTCTTTAATTGCAAGGTATTTTATATGTTTATGATCACATCTCTTTTAAGATCGCCTCATGAACTGAATTTGTAAGAAAAAAGGGAATGGAGATATCTATTCAATTTGGCTTTGTCTCTATTCATGACATTTTTTTATTATAAAAGTTGTGGTTCCTTTTGGAGTGTACTACTGCATGTAGTCCTCTAATTCAAGAATGCATAGTAAACGGATTAAAGGTAAAGTAAAACATGAGACTCGAGCATGTATGAAACGTCATGTTATGGGGTTAATCACTTCATAAAACAACAAAATATCACCTATTTGGTAAACATTTTAAGCCTTAAACAAAATTAATGTTTCTAAAAACTCTCTTTCAATTCCAGATGTATCAATGATAGGGTGATACATTGATTGCAATAGGAACTTCTCTCATTGATTGCAATAGGAACTTCAAGGCCTCCAAATGGTTACAACGAATGCACAAGGGAAGAACAGAGTCATCATCATTCATAACTCTTTGAATGACAATGTTATACGAGAACGTGATATTTGTGGCTACTTCTTGAAAGGGCATAGAATTGACAAAATCTGGGAGGCATAGTCAATCATTTTCAATTATTTATATCATATTTCCAATAAGGAAATGGTCTCTGATCAGGTATTGCAATTACACAAATGGGAGTTGAAGTAGTTTGAAGATTTGGTATAAAGACTTAGCTGACCTTTTGTTATGATAATAGCTCTTCGGGAAGGCATAGAAATATGTATTTGTTGTTGTTTGACAGAAGAGACTACGTGTCTTGGTTTCCTTACATTTTTTAACAATCCATTTATTTGTATAGTTTTTACTTAGTTTGTCGGTATAGTTTTATTGTCTTTGAGCACGTATCAATTTTATGTATGTGTTTATTATTTACATATATCTATTCACACTCGTAAGTCTCGACGGGGAAACATGTAATTTCTTAGTATAGACAAATTTATTTGCATATAACAAAGAGAATTTTGGATCACTATATTTTCACTGGCGGTCAGACACGTTGTGAGTTATTGATTAGGGAACCACCAAAGAAGTCTACAAAACTAGGGAAGGGATGGAAAATTTTTTGTATCATTTTGCAAGCTTCATATGTCAAAGTAGTGTTTCAGGCAACCAAGTGTCAAGCAATGTTGAATCTTTTGTCAAATTAAAAACTTTAGTATTAATAGGGCTATATTATGTTAATTAAACTTTCTTTTCTTGATGGGTTAGACTACTTAAAAAATTTTGACAAAAAATAATATGAAATCCTTGAGTCCTTCAGAGTATAACAAATAAATATCTCACGTTGAATTTGAAATATAAACCTAGGGTTAGATAGAGAGGCTCTGCCTTCTCTCTACCCTTCCTCTTCCCTTGTGCGCTGTCGTCGTCTCTCTACCATGGGCCGTTGCACCCTGATGCTACTTGCTTCTCTAGTTTTCTGGAGTATTTTCCTTCCCTCTGTTGAGATGCTTCTCTCCCGCTGCGGCAATCTCTCTCTGATCGGTCGCCTTTCCCCCATTCTCATCCATCCACCGACTCCTTCGTCGCCACACAGTTCCGCCGCTGTAGCGATGCCGATTTTCCTTCACCTACACCAACCCTCCGTGGATCGGGTTTTTCCTCCACCCCCGTAACCATCCGCTCGTCACTCAACCACACAATGCAAGGAGGCTATCTCACGGGCAAACTATTCTTTCAGCCTCATCGCTGCCGCGGCTTGGCAACGATCACACATGGTCAGGCCCCTTCCAAGATCTCACCCACTACCGCATAGTCCTATTCTCCGGCAGAGCGCCCTCCACCTGAGCCACCGCCCCATGGCCGTCTGAGTCCTCCATTTGGACCTGTTGGGTCCTCTTTTTGGATCTGTTCTCCGGCTGAGTCCTCCAATTTGAATCAGCTTGCAGTTGTTCCTCCCCCGACGGAGCTAGACCCCAACCGGCCGCCACGAAAACCACCGAACAAAGGTAGTTCTTCTTGTTTGGTCATTTTGATGTCCCTGGCCCCTGTGAGGGTCTCTGTTTGTGCAGAATATTGCAATTATTTTGTTTATATAGGTCTCTGGGGGTTAACAACATCGACGCCTCCTATGATCGGAATATTGCAATCAGTATTATGTGATAAGAGAGGACAATTTTTCAAAGCTATATTTTATTGGTACTCTCACAAACTTCAAATGTATGAAGGGAGAGCCCAATACCTCCTATATGCTATTCCGGCAATTAAGCTCAACTTAACCACAAAGGTTTTCGAGTCGGATTCAAAGTTTGAAGTGGGTAGCATAGAAAAAATTTGGGAGGATCAAGTTGAATATTGGGTTGTTAATTTAGAATATTGGAGTCTATTATCTTGTTTTTTTCACAACTCTGTGGTAGAGTTTTATAAGAAGGGAGCTCGTGTAGTTGCTCACACCTTTATAGGGGTGGCTACATATAATGCTACTTTCAAAAATTGTGATCATGTTACCATTTTTACGGTTCTGATTATTAATGAATTTGTGTGATTTTTCTTTTGTAAAAAAAAAATAAAAATAGGGCTATATTATGTTGGAGCACTTTGTTATTAACTAACGTCTCAATATATTGGTGTCCTTAATGTCAAATAAACTATTATACTATTTCTTAAAATATATATTAATCAAATAGTTAGTATTTTTCTCAAATGTTTAATATTTATAGTTGCATCAGGCTTCTACTTCTCTCTATTGATACCAACTTTAAAACTAATCAATTGTGTTCCTAATGAAGTAATATCTATCATTTCTAAAATTGAAGATAGATGTTAACTTTAAACAAATTAGAGTTTGGTAGCAATGAAGCAACAATTTGCAATATATTTAATCTGGACCACAAACTAAGATTCTAACTATGTGAAAATACTACATCGTGTTACAAATATTGGTAGCAATGAACAACTGTTGGTAGCAATTAACTACGCGTCCCCGTGCGGATGCACGGGTATGACACTAGTTGATATAGAAAACTAGTAATAGTACCCGCTGATGTAGTTAGTTTTGGCGTTTTATTACAAGCCCAAAATTATTGCTAACAGTTTTCTGCGAGACGGCTCAGCTGAACTTTAGGATCTAAATCGATCGAAACCAGAACTAATTCATTGCTTGTCGGTTACTTAGGAATAGGACAAAAACTGTGTATTCTATTAGATTTGACATAAATGGATGACTACTCAAGTTTGTATGATGAAAACAATTCGATCAGAGATTTTAGTTTAGACTTCAGAGAAGATTGTTGAACCGTTCGTTACATGATTGGGTGCGTATTAATAATTGGTGTCAACCTTCTAGTGTTATCTGATAAAGTTCTTCTGGGTCTTCCTTATTTGGTTTGTATTTTCTATTTCATGAACTTGCTGTTCTTTTTTTTTTTTTTCCCCCGGTTAAAGACTTGATAATGTTAAGGGAAGGGAGAAGGGAAATTCCTAACAAACCGCATCCACGTGACACAATAAATGGAAGATTTTTTTTTTCTAGATGTAATTGCAGTAACTATTGTTTTTGTCATCCAACTTCATTTTTATTAATGGTCAAAAAGTTCATGAAGATAAACAGCTATGCAGGCAATACTGTTTACTATTATCACGTCATTGTGGCATCTTGCTTTGGTTTTAGCCACAAAAATTCCATTTTTCTACCAATTAATCTACCTTGGCCTTTTACATTTAAGAAAATTGTAAGTCAAGAATTCCGTATTGCAATGTATCTATTCTATTTATAATATATAAAAGCAGAACCGCGTTTTTTAACGATGACGCTTAAGCTTTTTTTATGCCATGTAAATCAAATTTTGCCACGTCAAATATACTTTTATGTGGCACTTTCTAAAACACAGCATTCAGTCTTCTCTGCTAAGCACATTGAACAACTCATATCCCTTCCCTTAACCGCTGCACTATAATACAATCTACTATTTCCATCCTTCTTTATTGCGTTTAGCCGTTTACTCAATAATCTCTCACAATTTGTCCTATTTCCGTTTTAAAATTATTGTTTCTCCTACTCTCATGTCGCCACACAGAAGTAACGTCCTGTAATTAACCCCGTAACTCATATCGGGGCAGTCCAATCATATTGTGCTTCCAATTAAGAACATGCCTGCTGTTTTGTTCACAAAAAATGAAAAATAAACACACCTCAAATGGGATGCTGAACTTGCCTCGTGGAGAAGCTACTTTGTTCCTCGGTAAAATCACAAACATCCCAAACGAACATACCACTTTCGCATGTTGGTTTAATTTATCGATTTCGTCATACCCCGTCGTCCCGGAGTCAAAATCAACCCAAATCGATTCCTCCAACCTCAGCTTCCACTTTCCATCAGCCTTCAGCCATGCATAAAAAAACTGGCTTTATCCCGTAGTTGACGGGTTTCCATCCACCATCGAAATGTAAGTTTCAAAGCTATCTATTATTCAATAGAACAAATATTGTTGTTCAGCAGAAAATAAAATTGTCTGGCTTTATGTCCTTTAATACTTATGTTTTCAGGTCAACTTCCCAGAAAACTTCTTGTCGGACCATCTAACTACCCTGGTTTACTAAATATAAATTTTGGTCACCACTTTAGAATTCAGGCATCCGAAAGGTCCCCTCAAAACCGGCTTATGAGGGGGTGGTCTACCCAGCTATATAAGCAACGGCCAGGCTCGTTAACCACCCGATGTGGTACTCGCAACACGCCCCCTCGAGCCTGGGCTCGTCACCACAAGCGAGGGCTAGCGGCACTATCCACACCACCGGGCAGAACGTGGCTCTGATACCATGTTAGAATTCAGGCATCCAAAATCTCAAAAATATATATATATATATAACTTATGCTTAAGCTAACATATTCTCCTTCTAGCAATTCACAATTCTGTAATAAAACACTTGCTCATTTTGTTCTGATTTTCATATTTTAATCCTATATTAATATGAAATTATCTGTTTCTTCCTGAGTTTTTTTTTTTGATCCAAAGTTTCTTCCTGAGTTATTGATCTACATGTTATCTATGCACTTTATAGGTGATATCTAGTGTTACCAATTGACTTCAAACACAAGAGGGGGGTGAATTGTGATAGCGGTGCTTATATAAAAAATTACATAAAATAAATGACCGAATAATAAATAAAGAACAAAAATAAATAAAGTGCTTGAATGATAAAGAGACAGAGAACAAAGAAGAGCACGCGAATTTATACAGGTTCGCCACCAAACACCGTGGCCTACGCCCGTCTCCCAAAGCAAACCACTATGGGATTTTCACTAAAACACTAGCTTTTAAATCGAGTTCAATAGAAACCTTTACAACTCTAAACCAGAGCAATACGTTCAAGAGATATCACCTCTATGAACACCTTGGGATTCCTACCCAAAAATAAATGATTTTCACAAATAAAATGAGGCGAAAAAGATACACTCAATAGTGCGGATATAACAAATTGAAGCTCAAATAATACAACTCAAATTTTGTAGAATAAAAAGACTCTCGTAAAATTGTGCTCAAATAAGTGTGAGTGATGAAAAATATTTGACAGACTTTTGGCACAAAAATTAAGCAACTGCGTTGTTGTATTTTCGTGTTGTAAGAAAGAGCAGCGTTGTTTATATTTATAGACCGACCGAGGAGCGTTTGTTGAGTTGATTTGTCCGTTGGAAGATTTGACCGATTGCACAGGATCTGTCTGCTGGAATTTGTCAGTTGCGTTGAAAACACGGAGGCGGCTCGGCATACGACCTCACGAAGGCGGCTCGGCGGCGACCTCGCCACCACGGCTCGACCAGACGACCTCGACCACGGCTCGGCTTATGACCTCTGAGCGGCTCGGCAAAGACCTCGCCGGCACACGGCTACGTATCACGGCCTCCTCATTTCGGTCCTCGTAGCTCGGCCGACGCGACCTCATCCCGGCCACGACAGCGACCTCATCGGCTCGACCACGGTCATCGGCTCGACCGCGCGACAAGAGCTCATCCGCGCGACCTCGATGCAGCGACCTCATAAGCTTGACACGCGACCTCCTCCTCGATTCGACATACTACTTCCTCGAGGCTCAACATCAGGCTTCCTCCTCGGCTCGACATCAGATTTACTCGAGCTCGACATCGACTTCCTCGGATCTCGACCGCAGCGACTTAATCCTCAGCTCGACATCCGAGCTCCTCAGCTCGACATCCCACACGAGATATGCATGTCAAAATATTTTGTGCGTGTGTGATTTAATTTTAATTGAGAGCTTTTTATTACTACTTACAAATTGTCTTAATAAAGATAAATAAATACCCAAAACCCAAAGACTTGAGAAACTATCATTCTTGATACGCGTCTTGGTATTCTTTTCCACTTTTTGCACGGTTGACTATTTGCAAAGCTCCCTTTTGTCAATCATCAAAATCATCCTGTCAAGGCATGTATTCACAGACTCCCCCTTTTTGATGATGACAAACATCTCATGGAGGGAATTTAGTAAAATATAATCATGATATAGCAATGAGATATAAGCATGGTTTTTCAATAAAAGATATCAGAGTTTAAGCATAATATTTAGAAAAACTCCCTCTCACAATAGGCAATACTTAAAATATCACTCCCCCTGAATCATGCATCCATGTAACTCTCCCCCTTTTGGCAACATCAAAAAGTGGGAAAGACAAATAAAGCAAGGCATATATTCAGGATTAAACAAGCATATTTTGATAGTTACGTGATACCAAGCTTGGTGTGTGACAGATGAGCTGGTTGGACATGATTAGCTAGTTGCATAAGACAAATGCGTCACCCACTCATTATTCCGTACTTAAATAAAATGGAAGGGGAAAAGACCTGCATAAACTCGTTAGCACACTCAAACGCCCAAGTTAGAATTTATTCAAAAAGAAAATGCAATCACAGCAAATACTCAATGCATGATTGGTCTAAAATTCCCAATTCAGTTCTAATAAAAAAGAAAGTTTCCTTAGGCAAAGGTTTAGTAAAAATATCTGCAAAATCAGAATCCGAGTACCCAATCAAAGTGTGCAGTCAGCACCTTTGGGGTACCATAAACCCATGGTTTGTGTGCCAGTGAGATATTTCATGATGCGTTTTACCGCTAAGAGATGTGATTCCTTAGGATTAGCTTGAAAACGTGCACACATACAAACACTAGACATAATATCCGGACGACTAGCAGTGAGGTAGAGAAGAGATCCTATCATACCTCTATACTTACTTACTTGACCGACTTACCACCTTCATCTTTGTCAAGATAGCATGATGTGCTCATTGGAGTTGAGATTTCTTTGGCGTTGCTCATTCCAAATCTTTTAAGCAACTCCTTGCAATATTTGGATTGATTTATAAAAATTCCTTCTTTTGTTTGTTTGATTTGAAGACCAAGGAAGTAGTTGAGCTCTCCCATCATGGACATTTCAAACTCACTTTGCATGATTTTGGAAAAATCTTCACACAAAGACTCATTAGTAGCACCAAAGATGATATCGTCAACATAAATTTGAACAAGTAAAATGTCATGATTTTTGTGTTTAATGAAAAGAGTGGTATCAACTTTTCCTCTTTCAAAACCTTTTTCAAGTAAATATTTGCTCAACCTTCTCGTACTCAAGCTCTCTGAGCTTGTTTTAAACCATATAAAGCCTTTTTCAATTTGAAAACATGATTTGGAAATTCAAAATTTTCAAAACCGGAGGTGATCAACATATACTTCTTCTTGAATAAAGCCATTAAGAAATGCACTTTTAACATCCATTTGAAAAAGTTTGAAATCCATGATGCATGCAAATGCGAGAAGCATGCGAATAGCTTCTAATCTAGCCACGGGTGCATAGGTTTCATCGAAATCTATGCCCTCTTGTTGATTATAGCCTTTTGCAACAAGTCTAGCTTTATTTCTAACAATGATACCGTTTTCATCAAGCTTGTTGCGAAAGACCCATTTGGTCCCAATGACTAGGTGATCTTTAGGCCTAGGGACAAGTTCCCAAACATCATTTCTCTCAAATTGATTTAATTCCTCTTGCATAGCAAAGGTCCAATGCTCATCAAAGATGGCTTCATTGACGTCATTTGGTTCAATTTGAGAGACAAAGGCCATATGATGACATGCATGATTAAGAGAGTTTCAGGTCGTTACCCCTTTTGAGATATCCCCTATTATGTTGTCAAGAGGATGGTTCTTTGAGACTCTCCATTCCTTTGGAAGATTTGAGTGAGAGAGTTCTTGAGAGGGTTGAGGCAAGGACTCTTGATCCTCCTTTTGAACTTTTGATCTCTCTTGTTCCTCTAAATAGGTATCTCCAAATACTTCGCAAGATCATCAACACTTTCTTCTACTGAAGATTTGGGTTAGATTCATCAAAAGAAACATGCATGATTCTTCAATACCCAAGTTCTTTTATTAAAAATTGAAAAGCTTTACTAGAAGTGGAATATCCAAGAAATAAACCTTCATCGACTTTAGCATCAAATTTACCAAGGTTATTCTTACCATTGTTTAGAACAAAACACTTGCATCCGAAAGCGTGAAGGTGGGAAATGTTGGGCTTCCTTCCTTTGTAGAGTTCATACGGTGTTTGCTTAAGGATCGGCCTTATAAGAACTCGATTCATCACATAGCAAGCGGTGCTCACTGGCCCGCCCAAAAGTACTTACGAAGGTTAGTCTCATTGAGCATCGTCCTCGCTAGCTCTTCAAGAGACCGATTTTTCCTTTCAACCACTCCATTTTGTTGCGGTGTGCTTGGAGCAAAAAAGTTGTGATCGATGCCATTTTCTGTGCAAAATGCTTCAAATGCTTCATTCTCAAATTCCCCACCATGATCACTTCGAATGGAAGCAATGTTAAGTCCCTTCTCATTTTGTATAACCTTTGTAAGTTTTCGAAAAGCATTAAAAGCATCATTTTTGTGAGAAATAAATAAAGTCCATGTATAGCGAGAATAGTCATCCACAATAACAAGAGCATAGTAATTGCCACCAAAGCTTTTAGTTCTAGAAGGGCCAAATAAATCCATATGTAAAAGTTGTAAAGGCGGTTTGTAGAAACAATATTTTTAGATTTGAAAGATGCCTTTACTTGTTTTCCTTTTGACATGCATCACAAAGTTTATCTTTTTCAAAGCGAAGCTTTGGTAAGCCAATTACTAAGTCTTTACTTAACCAATTTATTAAGATGATCCATGTGAATATGAGCCATTCTTCTATGCCATAGCCAAGATTCATTCTCTTTACTAAAAAGACAAAGATGCATCATTTGAAGGTAGTTCATCTAAATTAACCATATAGATATTTCCAATTCTAGATCCAACTAAAACTGTACTTTTTATTAAAAGAATTTACGACCATGCATTTTGAAGAATCAAATATAACATTATTGCCTTTGTCGAAAAGTTGACTAATACTTAGCAAGTTATGTTTCAACCCTTTCACATACAAGACATTCTCTATAATGGGATTAGGACTCTTACCAATAGTACCAATCCCAAGAATTTTACCTTTGTTGTTGTCACCATACCTGGACATAACCACTATTCTTAGGTACCAATGAGGAGAACTTGCTTTTGTCTCTGTCATGTGCTTTGAGCAGTAGCTATCAAGATACCAATTTAAGTCCTTGGCTTTCAAGCACACCTACAACAACAAATCATATTTTAACCTTTGGTACCCAAACCATCTTGGGTCCATATGAGTTAGTCTTGGGCAAGGTGCCCTTTGGAATCCACATATTTTTGCCAACTACATTTTTATTCTTTCTAATATTGCAAATAGAAGCGGTGTGACCATTTCTACCACAAAGGAAAGCATTTAATGAAAGGACTACTTGAGGGTTTGTTGTGATTGAAGAGTTTAAAAGATTTTTCATGAATTTTTGGATGATAACCTAAACCAGCTTTTCCAAAAGTACCTTTTTGGTTTCCTAACATAATGTTTAGATTATCTCTTCCCATCGTAAATTTTGCAAGAGTGTTATTTAAATCCTTAACCTTATTTTTCAAAACACTACACTCATTGCATTTTAAAACTTCATCCTTTTTATTTTCACAAGATATGGGAGGAGAAGTTTCAATCACAACAACTTGTTTTTCTTTAAGAATCACTATCTCTTTGTTTAAAATTTCAATTTTGATTCAAGAGAAGAGATGGTTTTCTTAGAAGAAAGAACAATTTTTCCAAGTTTAATCGTTTCATTATTTAATTCTTCACAAGCAATAAGCGACTCATCATAAGTTAAAGGAGATTCGAGCTCAACAGCATTTACCCCATCCTCCTCCTGTTTTGCCATGAGACATAAGTTGGCCTCGGTAGTACCTTCATGGGTCAATAGAAGGGTGTCCCACATTTCTTTAGCAGATCTTGCAATTTGAGACCCTATAGAACTCATCGTAGCTTAAAGCGAAGTGATGATGTTCTTAGCTTTCAAATTGTATTGGACCTTTTTCTTATCATCTTGGTCCAAAGTGATCTTGGTTTGTCTACCACTTTGCATCATTAATTGATTGAGTGGGGACAAATGGACCATTTTCCACAAAGATCCCAAATATCAAGATCAACACCCTCAAGAAAGATTTGCATTCTATCCTTCCAATAACCATACCCTCACCATTGAAAAATGGGGGTGCATTCACTAAGTTCCTCGTAATTGTTTGAAGTCATTCTCTTGAGCCGCTTAACTCCCTTACACACGATTCTAGCTCTGATGCCACTTGTTACCAATTGACTTCAAACACAAGAGGGGGGTGAATTGTGATAGCGGTGCTTATATAAAAAATTACATAAAATAAATGACCGAATAATAAATAAAGAACAAAAATAAATAAAGTGCTTGAATGATAAAGAGACAGAGAACAAAGAAGAGCACGCAGCAATTTATACAGGTTCGGCCACCAAACACCGTGGCCTACGCCCGTCCCCAAAGCAAACCACTATGGGATTTTCACTAAAACACTAGCTTTTAAATCAGTTCACTAGAAACCTTTACAACTCTAAACCAGAGCAATACGCTCAAGAGATATCACCTCTCTATGAACACCTTGGGATTCCTACCCAAAAATAAATGATTTTCACAAATAAAATGAGACGAAAAAGATACACTCAATAGTGTAGATATAACAAATTGAAGCTCAAATAATACAACTCAAATTTTGGAGAATAAAGACTCTCAAAATTGTGCTCAAATAAGTGTGAGTGATGAAAAATATTTGTGAATTTTTGGCACAAAAATTAAGCAATCGCGTTGTTGTATTTTCGTGTTGTAAGAAAGAGCGTTGTTTATATTTATAGACCGACCGAGGAGCGTTTGCCCGTTGAGTTGATTTGTCCGTTGGAAGATTTGACCGTTGCCGCAGGATCTGTCCGGTTGGAATTTGTCCGTTGCGTTGAAAACACTGGAGACGGCTCGGCATACGACCTCGAAGGCGGCTCAGACGACCTCGCCACGCGGCTCGACAGACGACCTCGACACGGCTTATGACCTCGAACGGCTCGGCAAAGACCTCGGCACACACTCAGATATCGGCCTCCTCATCGGCTCGGTCCTCATAGCTCGGCCGACGCGACCTCATCAAAGACGACACGCGCGACCTCATCACCGACACGGCCATCACCGACACGCGACAAGAGCTCATCACGCGACCTCAGACGCGACCTCATAAGCTTGACACGCGACCTCCTCCTCGATTCGACATACTACTTCCTCAGAGCTCAACATCCGACTTCCTCCTCGGCTCGACATCCGATTTACTCGAGCTCGACATACGACTTCCTCGGATCTCGACACGCGACTTAATCCTCACTCGACATCCGAGCTCCTCAAATTTCGACATCCCACACGAGATATGCATGTCAAAATATTTTGTGCGTGTGTGATTTAATTTTAATTGAGAGCTTTTTATTACTACTTACAAATTGTCTTAATAAAGATAAATAAATACCCAAAACCCAAAGACTTGAGAAACTATCATTCTTGATACGCGTCTTGGTATTCTTTTCCACTTTTTGCACGGTTGACTATTTGCAAAGCTCCCTTTTGTCAATCATCAAAATCATCCTGTCAAGGCATGTATTCACATCTAGTACCGTTGTCTAATATTCCACCACCGCAATATCTTTATTGCAGGCTTGCCTATATTTGATGATGTATTGTTGTCAACTAATCAATGGCACACGATACCACTTACTCTAGCTAGATTAAAGTGAGGTATGGTTCTAAACAAAAGAGGGGTACAAATAAAGTGTCTTCAAGACATGACTTGGTGAGATTCTCATCGAATGCCCTTAACATTTTTGAACTTTTGGAAGTAGTTAATTATTACTTGATTTTCACATTTATTCTACGTAATTGCTGAAGGTCGGAAACGACAATTGATTAATTTGAGAAGGAATTCCACCTTACTTGCAAATAGATATATATATATATATTACATCTATCTTATATTTTTAATAACAATAAGTTTTTTAGATTCTTAATCTCCTACTATCTTTCTATGTTTAAAATAAATGACCTCATTATTTTATGCATAATAGTTATATTTTCATTTCAATTATTGTAATTCGATAATCAAAAATAGAAAAAATAGAAAGCAAAATGCTTAAGTTACAAATCTAACAAAACAAACCAAAATAATTCAACATCCGCGCAAGCGCGGGTCACAACCTAGTTTTGTTTTAAAGTGATGAATCGTGCCCATAACTTACTCCTTCCTTCAAATTTCTCTTCCAGCATTACTATTTTACCAAATCCAACAAAAGATTGAAAAGAAAAGAAAAGGACTCCTTTCACTACTTCACCTTCTCGAGCAGTATGCATACTCAGTGGCTGATACACATAGTGTGAGTTGGGGGCAAGTTGAAAAAAATTTACTTGACTATACTTAGTAAATTATTTGTTTGCCCCCAGAGTAAAAATAGTAATGCCCCCAGAGTCTGTCGCTGTGCCGCATCGAGTAGAGAGAAAGAGAGATAAACTCTCATATTTTTATTTAACATCTAGAATGCTCCTTAAAATAATAAGACAAGTGTGTGTGTGTGGTCGGTCAGTATTTTATTGTCACTTTCCTTTTGTTTTCTTGTGTAAGCACTAAGCATCATGAATAGAATATCTTGCTGGGTTACTTTCCTTTTGTTTTTTTTTTCTGCTGGGTTACTGAATAAAATTGTCACTTACCTTTTGTTTTCTTTGCTGAGTTACTGTTACATACTGTTACCTATCGCAGAGCATTGCTTCTTATTCTCTGTTTATGCTAGCTATCATCAATGAGTTTATTTAAATATTAATTAGTTTGTATTTTTTTTCTAAGGTACTAGAAATGGAGAAGTATTTTTTCAACAAAAAAAAAAGAAAGAAATGGAGAAGTATTTCAAAAGAAAATCCACATCAGAGCCGGAAGAACTTAATGAAATTGAAAATTCACCAACACCATTGGGGTCATATGTGGAAAAGAGATTTTTAAAAAGAGATATGTATTTTGACAGTATTGACAATGAAAAAATCATAAAACATTTTCAGAATATGAAAATTCGTCGGAGACAATTGTAATTTATAAAAGTTTAAATATTTTGAAGAGGTTTGTGTGAGATTATGAATTTTGTAAAACCTTCTGATATTTTTGCTTCAATGAAATTATTATTAACTATTTTTTCCCCCACAAACGAAATTTTCTGGACCCTAACATTCAATGTGAGTGGGCCATGGCCACTTTGATTGAGCTCTTCAAAGACAACTTGAATAAACAGCTTGCAGAACAAAATCACAAGATCAACATATGCGATGCGATGCAAAAACAAGGTCAACATATGCGACGCAAGAACTGTTCTATTCACCCAATAAGTACTAATACAAAAATGCTTCGAAAGCATGCATCATACAAGGCAATCGATTGTAATCTTTACCAGAACGAGCAACCACAGTATCAAAATAAAAGAAACCAAACAAATAAGAACCACAGCAATTAAGAATTTTGACATCTGGTACGGTGACAATTCATGTTACAGGATGTATCAATATTCCAATGCTTCCACTAGGATATAATAAACAACGAAGAATAGTGTACTTTACAAAAACAAGATTACTAAAATTTACAGGACAAATGCTACCCGCACCCCCCTTATTGCTAGTCGCACCCCCTGAAAAGGGGCCCCACATCAGTTGGACAAGAATACCCTTCTGCATTTGGTTCCGTAAATTGAATTCACGGAAGTTACCCATATGAATAAAGATCATCAGAGGATTAATTCGCTTGACATAAATAACCTCTCAGACAATGGATTGTTGAACCAGGCATAATAAAAACCAAGCAAGAGGTAAGATTGTACCTTGTCATAAGAAAATGCATTTTCTCGCAGAATATGTCTTGCAACTATGGGATCCGAAACAACAACAAATGCTTTCGGCCCAAACGCAAGTTTATACACCGAGCCATGCTGTCACATTCAATAATATCCTCAGAAGATGACTAAAGTAGGACTAACTGAGTAAAGTCAAATGAAAGTAAAATAAGATGGAAAGAGTAAAAATGACAATTTCAGCAAAGTGAAGAAACAACACATTTTCATATATAAGCGTTTGGATAAACAACTCACTAAGCACTTATTTTTTATTTATTTTTTTGAAAAGGAAAAAATATTTATTAGAACATCTGGACAACCGGCTCAAGTAAAGCCAGGCCCAATTACATCTAGAGTTCATCTCATACAATAATGCCGCACCAGAAATGCTATGAGGGTGCCTGATGTGTGCTTCTATTTATTAGCCAGCAACACCAGCCCACCAAATACATTATAAGGAATACATGTGAGTCCCCTTTGTGCCTTGTTACAATCATCGGTTTGAATCACGTGCTAAATTTAAACTGGCTTCAATAAGTGCTTATTGAGTAAGTGTTATCATATAAGCGCTTATGTATGGGCTATTTTCATAAGGTGTAAGTTGTTTCATTTATCCTAGAGTCTATTGAAATGAGCTGAAAATAGGCATGAACATGTCATAAGTTATTTTCATATGCTCTCCCTAACACTCGCATTAATACTTGTGTCGTAAGAGAAGGCTAGCTAAGTGGAATATAAGCTCTTCCAAACGCACCAAGTATAAGTGCATTTTTTAGTCAAAATTTCCAACATCCAAAAGAGGGAAAAAGAAAGAAGACATACACAGCACAGAATTTAAAATCTTATGGAAAGCGTGACATAAGTTGACGATTATGAAAAGCGCAAGTACCTCTAAGAACCAATCATATAGTGAGAAAAATAGAGGTCGTCCAATCAGATCTGAGACTGCACCTTCAGCTATGGGCATAGACCCTACACTTCCACCACTTAACAAGTTCGTAAGGAGGTTGCTCGCGTTGTCCAGCAGATTTCTACTTGATTTCCGCTTATCGGCATCAATTGATTGGCATCTACGTTATTGAAATTTACATGTTCAACACAAGTAAGGCTTAAACATAGATTAACACGCGCTCCTTCCAAGCTCTGATCACAAATTAATTTTAATAAATACGTAAGCATAAAAACCTCAAGTAGGAATAGGAAGATATGAACAAATAAAATAAAATAAAATAAAAATGTTAGCATTTAATTTAGTTTAACACTCCACAAATTAACATAGACTGCATAGCTTCAGAGAAAACTTTCGAAATTCATTTTATTTGAAAGTTAGGTTAAAGTGAATTCGCGGCAACGCCTTCGATGAAACTAGCATAATCTGTGTTTATCATTTTGCTATAAACAAGGTACAAGCATGCATGGGCAACTTGATAATGAACATAATTATTTTGGCATGAATTCTCAGTGAAGAAACAGGTCTAGCCATTAGACAGGGGAAATGACCTGATAGAAGAAAACCGCTTGGGTTCAGAATTGCGAATGTGAAGAGAAAGTGGGAAATGAAAGCTGAGGCTGAATGACATAAAACGAGAATCGAATCTGGCGTGAAGATTGGCATCGGTGACGGTTGAGATAGCGGCAATCATAGTGGTGCGTCTTTTCAGGGGGTGCGACTAGCAATAAGGGGTATTCTTGTCCAACTGATGTGGGGCCCCTTTTCAGGGGGTGCGACTAGCAATAAGGGGGGTGCGGGTAGCATTTGTCAATTTACAATCCCTTGGTCGGTTGGCAGCCTCACTGGAAAGTTCCAATCCAGTTAAAGGAAATTGCTCCTACTAAAAAGCAGCATACCTAAAACAACATTATACCGAATCAGGTGTGTAATTAGTGTCAGCGTTACAGAAACACTATAAAAGAGGTACAAAATTTTGGAAATCTACTAGGTAGAATGTTGATACTTCCACAATTAAGTGTATAATGGAATGCACAAGGTCACATATACTGCAAGAAATGACACCACGAAAAGAGCATAACAAGTCAACATCCAAAAATAAGACGGAGAGTGGCCCATGGACCCATATCAAAAAATGGATAAAATTTCGAGTTTCTGCAGCCTGAAGAAATCTAAAATCAAGCCAGAAGAAATCTACACATTCAATTTTACACACATCACAGGAATAAACCAAAAGTCTCATGAAATCTGATCCCTCTTTCAGTGACCAAGACTGGTGACTGAGCACAAGTTAAAAAGAAATGAAGAGTGATACTGATGGATACAAAAGAAAAGCAATCACACTTTCAGCTCAATTTAAATGCACATTTCTCTTGTGGATCATAAGATCGATTATCACTTATTTCAACACTGCTACAAATTAAGTATATTAATAAAGTTTAAAACTATTCATAAACCAGACAGTCATGGAAAAAGCAAGATGATAGAACTTAAAATAGATACTGAAAATATATTTATAAACTGAAAGAAATAAACCTAGACGTGAAGAATGGAGTTCTTGTCCTGTCCAGACGCTGCGCTCGGAAGTCTATCAAGTAAAGAGAGCTTGTTTTACACGCTTTTAATATAAAATAAGACTTACATATATTTTTAGTCGGTCAAAGAATTGTAATTTTTGCTTTTAGTTCCCATATATTTTTCATTTTATTTTGGTCTCTTATTTCTAAAAATGTGTCGACTTTGGTTCTTGAAGCTAACTTCATCACTCAAAGAGCCTATGTAAAAGCTATCAAATCTCGGTGGCAGAAATCTTTGCTTGCGACCTTCCAAGCACATGTAACTTACAACTAAGATTCAATAGCTTTTACGTAGCATCTCCCACTAACAGAGCAAGTTCCAACTTACAAGAATCAAAGTTGTCACATTTTAAAAAATGAGATATTAAAATGAGACAAAACAATTTTGTAGGACAAAAAAAGAAAATTACCATATTCTATAGATTAAAAAAATATTTAATTCATAAAATAATAACACAAAGCTGAAGATTCAAAACTAAATAATTCTAACGGTGTGTTTGTTTTCGATGAGTTTGCCGAGAGAGAAAGATGTATGAGAGAGAACGTGGAGAAATATAGAATCTCTACCGAGCAGCACAAAAATACCAGCGAAAGACTAAAATAGCGTGGGCCCCACTATTTTATTGTTTCTTCTCACTTCAACGAAGAAAGGGGAGAGAAGACGTGAAAGGGTTGTTTTTTTTCCTATTCTAGCCTCTTCTCTGTATGTGGGATATCGTAAGAAAAAATGAGTGCCCACTTAAATTATTTAATTTAGTCAATGACATTGATGTCTTTTAAAAAATAATCAACATCTCTCTCTTATCTATTTCTCTTATTTTTCTCTTATTCCAATCAATACCCAAAATCTACCATATTTCTCAGCTTTTTCTTTCTTCTCATACTCTCTCTTTACAATTTCTCTCGTGAACCAATCAGGCTAAATGGAAACATCCCTATATATCATACAATTTTAATAGGAAATAGCTGGGAGCTCAAATCCTTATGGCAAAATATAGATTTTGAAAATTACTGGAATGCAAAGAAAACTGAAAGAAATAAGACCCTAGACCTCATTTACCGTCTTACCCAGCCTTAGGATATGTTTGGTTGGAGGTTTTGGAAGAAAGGGGAGGGGAGGAGAGAGATTATTTTAAATTATGTTTGTTTGGTTCAATTTTTTTTAGAAGAGAGAAGGGGATGGGAGGGGAGCAAAATCCCCCTGAGCCAATTTTGGCTCCTCTCCAAAAGTGGGGTTTTTCGAAGGGAAGGGGAAGAGAGATCAAATAATTTAAAATAAAATTACTTAAATATCCTTATATATAATATGATATAAAAGGATATAAGGATATACAAGTAAATTAATCTCTCCCCTCCATTAAAATCTATCTCCTCCCCTCCTGAACCAAACATGCAAAGGCTTCCCTCCCCTCCTCTCAACCAAACACAAAATAAAATTAAATCTCTCCCCTTCCTTCCCCTCCCCTCTATTAAAATCTCTCCTCTCTCTTTTTCTTGTTTGAACCAAACAGACCCTTAGATTATGGTTTCCCCTCTTCGTCTCTCGCTACCTTATTTCTTTCTTACCTTCCCTTCATCCCCCGCGCTTTCCATATATCATCTCTACACATTCCGTTAAATTCCCGTGTTCTCTATCCCCCCAAACTCAGTTTGTCTCTCCCACCCCCGTAAATCACTGATGCCTCTCCTGTTTCACTTTTTGCACCCCGTTTTTACTAATATGCCCCCTTAGTATTAAATGAACTTTTTCCTCCCAAATAAAAACAGTAGCGCCGCAACACACCCTTTCAAACCTAAATCTGTCTCAGTCATCTTCCTTTCATCCTCCATGAGCACCCATGGTGGCAGCCTCATCAGGCGCCACTCAAACCAGCCAACCACCGCCGTTCTCCTCCTTCCCACCTCGCATCTGATCTCTCTCTCTCTCTCCTCCCCCCTCGCGTCCTTCTCTCTGTCCTTGCAAACCACAGCCGCTGCAGGCAGCCTCATCAGGTGCCCCAGCCGCCGCGACAGTCCCCCTCCAACCGCGATTTGGTCCCCTCGAACTCTCCTGATCTGGTTTCCTCCATCTTCTCCCCTGTTTCCGTAAGAAAAACAGCCACCTGAACCACCTTAAAGCCACCATAACCGCTACATTCAGAGCTCGATTCCGGCCACCACGGTGGTCGTCGGTGAAAACGGAGACCATATTTGCGATCCTTGCATGAGAGCTTTCTGTTTTGGTATATAGTTTGTCGTTCCGTCACGGTTGACAATGGACCCGTTTTGCCCGGAGTCGCCACTTCCGGTCTCGCTTCCGGCCACCCCGATGATCATTTTGAAAAACAGAGATTAGTTCTGGACTCATCGAAAAGAATTCTTTCATTTCATCCAATTAGAATCACCAACCGAGACATTTCAAAAATGGGTCTCTGTCCATCATGTGCATTTTGGGTGAGCAATATGTCTTTGAAATGAACTCGATTTTGTTACGAAACGAATTATTTATTTAATTGGTTTTAAGTTATGTTTGTGGCTGATGATTTATTGGTTTGTTGTTGTTTGTTGTAATTTGCATTCATTGGCCCTTCGACAGACAGTTGATCGTGAGTGCCGACTGGAACGGAGGAATGAATCGTTAACCGTGGAGCCCGTTGCGAGACTTGTAGAACAGGACTCAAGGGACAGTTAAAGTTGGTAATTTGGACATACTCTA
Organism: Calophaca sinica; assembly: GCA_037113605.1. Lineage (NCBI taxonomy): Eukaryota > Viridiplantae > Streptophyta > Magnoliopsida > Fabales > Fabaceae > Calophaca > Calophaca sinica. The sequence continues at coordinate 105,301,534 of CM073733.1, forward strand.
TCAGAGTCTGGAACGTCTTAAGGATGATTTACAATTGAACTCTACATCCAAAAAAGTTATTGCAACAGAGGAACACATCGAAAAATCATTGCAGCCATTTCAAATTGAATGTTGAGACTATTCAGTCTACAAGGTATTTTATGTGTTCGAACACTAATTCTAAAACCTGCATTGATTATTATCTTCTGAACACTAATACGAATAACAAAACATGCTTGTGAGTGTCCTATGAATCATTCAGTTTTCTTGTGTCATTCATACAATGTGTTTGTTAATAATGATGTTGCAACTTTATAACTACGAACGATTTTAATGTTATGTCATTCTCTATGGTCGTCTTCTCATGTTCTAGAATTTTGGAGTAAAAGATACAATAGACTGTGATTATAACTATAGAAAATGTTTTATATTATAGTTCTTGCTCATTTCAATTTTTCTTCAAGTTTAGTATTTATACAAGTACTTGATGACTTTTTATTTGAAAAGAAACAATCCCAATAATGTTTATCAAGTTTTGTGTCTTGTGAAATTGTTGTAAACAGTGATATCTAAGTTCACATTAGGAAATCAAGTTTTGTGCCTAATGTGAATTTGGATATCACTGTTTTCCACAATTTCATAAGGTACAACTCTTGATCAATCTTATTGGTATTTTTTTTTCAAATAAAAAGTCATAAGCAACAAAAAAAAACTTGAAAAAAAATTGAAATGAGCAACAAAGTTCAGTAATTGAACTGCAATGTCAAACTTTTTCTGTAGTCATAATCACAGTTTGTTGCGTTAATGGATTTGTGTGTCATTTACTCCAAAATTCTGGAGTATAGGAAGGCATGAATGACTCATGGGGAGTGGCATGACAGTGAGATCGTCCGTAATTATAAAAGTTGTAACATTGTTTTTCCAAACTTATTATATGAATAACGTAAGAAAACTGGACGATTCTGAGGACACCCACAAACACACTTGTTATCCGTGTCAATGCTCAGAAGATAATAATTAGTGTAGGCTTTAAGATTAGTGTTTGAACACACAAAATACTTTATAGGCAAAGTATTGTCAATGTTCAATTTGCGATGGCTGCAATCAGAAATGCTCCTTGGTTGCAATAGCATTTTTTTGGATGTAGAGTTCTACGGAAAATCATCCTTAAGATATTCTAGGGTGTGTTTAGATTACCAACTTTATCTTTTGAGTCCTGATCTGTAAGTCTTGCCACGGTTCCTAAAGGGAACATTAAGAAGCTAAAGAGAACATCGATAAAGCCCTAGCATATGAGATACATAAATTTTTATATTAAAAAAAAAACTCGAGACAAAGTGTTTCTACTTCTATTGAATGTAACAGAGAGAGAATCACATGTTATGGATAGAGCCATGTTCGCACACGGAGAAACATTACATATATTTTCATTGTCATTAAGTACGTATCAAATTTATAAATGTTTTATTGTTTATAAATATTTATTTTACTCTTAATCCCCTGCGAGAAAATATTACATGTTATTGGTGAAATTTCATCTTCTTTGAACATATCAATTTTATGTGTCTTATTTATAAATAATTATTTTGCTACTAGAAACATTACATGTTATCGGTATAATTCTATTTTTTACCGCATAACAATTTTATAAATTTTATTATTTATAAACGATTATTATTTTACTCTAAGTTTCAACAAGAAATTCTATATTTTTTAAAACTAAAACAATTAATCATCTTCATCACAATATAAAACATTAATTTTATAAATAAGTTTGTCTAAAATTTGGGAAAATGGAGTGATCCGTACAGTACTTATATCTTCCTAATTTTATCTAGAAACCCGTACGCTTAAGCAAAACTGCTGCACTTAAAAATCATTTAAACGTATTTAATATTGACACAAGTGCACCGGTTGACCGATTTTATTTTAAAGTGATCAATCGTGCCATAACTTACTCCTTCCTTCAAACTTTCTCTTCCAGTATTACTATTTATACTATTTATCAAATCCGACAAAAGAAGGGCTCCTTTTACTACTTCACCTTCTCGAGCAGTATACATACTTTTTCCTTTTCGGTCAAACGAGCAGTATACATGCTGTAACACACAATAGACCACCCGAACATTCAATGTAAGTGGGCCATGGCCACTTTGATTGAGCATCCCTCTTTCTTTTGTGAACCATGCCATAAAAATCTGAGTATCCTCCTTCCAGAACCAACGGTTTGACAAAATGGAAGAGGTATGAAACACATGGTCCTCAGCTTTGCACGAGCTCTTGAAACACAACTTAAACAGCATGCAGAACAAAATCACAAGCAAAACAGGATCGACATATGCGACGCAAGAACTGTTCTATTCACCCAATAAGTACTAATACAAAAATGCTTCGAAAGCATGCATCATACAAGGCAATCGATTGTAATCTTTACCAGAACGAGCAACCACAGTATCAAAATAAAAGAAACCAAACAAATAAGAACCACAAAAGAAATTGAAAGTATCTTACTTCACCAATTTCTCAGAGCAATTAAGAATTTTGACAACTAGTACGGTGACAATTCCTATGTTACAGGATGTATCAATATTCCAATGCTTCCACTAGGATATAATAAACAATGAAAATAGTGTACTTTACAAAAACAAGATTACTAAAATTTACAATCCCTTGGTCGGTTGGCAGCCTCACTGGAAAGTTCCAATCCAGTTAAAGGAAATTGCTCCTACTAAAAAGCAGCATACCTAAAACAACATTATACCGAATAAGTTGTGCAATTAGTGTCAGCGTTACAGAACACTATAAAAGAGGTACAAAAATTTGGAAATCTACAAGGTAGAATGTTGATACTTCCACAATTAAGTGTATAATGGAATGCACAAGGTCACATATATTACGAGTAATGACACCACGAAAAGAGCATAACAAGTCAACATCCAAAAGTAAGACGGACAGTGGGCCATGGTCCCATATCAAAAAATGGATAAAATTTCGAGTTTCTGCAGCCTGAAGAAATCTGAAGTCAAGCCAGAAGAAATCTACACATTCAATTTTACATAAATCACATGAACAAGCCAAAAGTCTCATGAGATCTGATCCTTCTTTCAGTGACCAAGACTGGTGACTGAGCAGAAGTTAAAAAGATATGAAGAGCGATGGATACAAAAGAAAAGCAATCACACTTTCAGCTCAATTTAAATGCATATTTCTCGTGTATTGCTTTGAACTCCCGGTATAAGCATTGCCTACAGGTCTATCATATGAAGGCCTCCAATATGCATTATGTTAGTTAAACCTAAGTCTCAGATAGAACATATTAATTGAGTACAAGATTAATTTACCACAACTGAGATTATACAATAATAGAAAAGAAGCAACTTAGCATAGTGTTTGGCTCAAAGGAGAAAAGGGGAGGGAAAATAAAACTAATTTACTATTATTTTCTTGAAATATAGAATATCTTTAAACGCCCAGTTCTAGCAAGTAGTGGCGAAGATGAAGAGTGTTAAACAATGGCGGAGGGCACCAGGCAACAATGGCGGTGGTGGTGGTGGTGGAGGTTGAGCTATGGTGGCGGTTGCTCAATGGTGGTGGCAATGGTGGTGGGTGCCAACCAATAGAGGCAATGGAGAGTGCCAAGCAATGACAATAGTGGTGTGTGCCCCATGGCAATGGTGATGGTGGAGGGTGGTGAATGGTGATGGCAAAGGAAGTAACACCGGCACTGGTGAAGGGTTTCTTTCTAGGCAACGATGACGAGTGCTCAAATGTGGCGGTGGTGAAGGGTATTGTGTGGCGGTGACAATGGTGAGGGTGCTGGATAGCTGCAGTGTTTGTGTTCTCTGATAGTAACAGTGGTGCCTAGTGGTGGCAATGATGTAGGGTTTTGTGTGGCAGTAGCAAAGAGGTGAAGGGTAGTTTTGAATTTCTAAACACAAGACATTTTAATTGGTATACTTAAAATATTTTAAACTCATATTTCTCCCTTCCAAATCCCTCTGATATTAGAGGGGAGCCAAAATTGAGGAAAAGAAATTTTGGCCCCATCTATTCCCCTACCCTCCAAAATTTTAAACCAAAGAAGAAAACTTCATAAAAATCCCTCCCCCCTCCATTTCCCCTCAACCAAATACAATGCTACACTTTCAACCAAATGCCTATAACATACATATCTACTCTCCATCACTTCAAGGTACAGTTGTATTTTCCAAACTTTGTACATAAACAAAAAATTATTAAGCATGTGAATATAATAAATGCTAAGGCAAAAAGCACTTACAACAAGTCCAACATACTTTATGTAAGCTACAGCTCACTATAATTGCGCCATACTGCACGAAATTCTTCACGGAATGTGTTTAGACGTGCTTTCAGGTTAGGTGTTCTAAAGCTTGCATGCAGGATGGTAGCTGAAAAGAGCGAGCAAAATCAACTTGAAAACAAGAATAAAAATGCAAACAATAATAAGATTACAATTTATCAGTATGTATTGTACCAAGAAGACCAATAGCAAGCGCCCATAAAACAGTCAGGAGACCAGCCGAAACAAACCAAAGAACGAAACTTGCTGCAAAAAACAGGAGAATAAAAGCAGCACTGTTGTCAAAAATCAAAAAGGTAGCAAGGCTTGGCAAAACATCCAAAATTATTATTGTAGCAAAACAAATAACTGTTTCAAAGACTGCATTTACCAGAAGAAAATATCAAGACGAACACCCAACGCGGCCGACCACAAATATAAATTGCTCTCTTTGATGATGGACGCCCCCGAATAACAGGCCTGGAATTTAAATAAATATTAAAGATGCAGAAAATCCAAAGATACACAGATATAAAACCAACCAAACATACTTACGTAAGAGGAGGTCTCATTTTGGCAGCTAAATGTGGTGAAAACTGCCTAACTGTTCTTGTAACCTTCTCACTAAAGGTACCTGCAAAGCTGCAAAAAATTACCAATTAGATTGATGTGGGATAAATATAGAAAAGTTAGCATTTCCATTTTCCACTATAATAGAACTGGGACAGGCTAAATGAAGACTCCATAGTTCAAAACCTTCTCAGACTCCTATCAACTCCCTGGATTGAGTGCAAAATTGTTAAAATATTATACAAATCCTACAAAGAACTGGAAAAAATAATTTTCCAATTGCCCATGTTATCCGAGTATAAAAAATATCTAAAAGTCATAACTCTTGAGGCAGCTCATTGTATTCAGCATCTGTGTCACAACCCCTTGGAGTTCTTTTTTCTTCTCTTTCTGGTCCATGATAATATCACAGCCATGTATAAATGATTTCAAATTGCTATTTTGCCCCTTTAAATAAAATACTAGTGGCATAACAGAGAACATCAATTACCACTATATCCAAGTCACGAGGGTATCGATACGGTTGGTTTCCAGAAGACTTAAAAGTACATAGTCTAAATTACTAAATTCTAATTGTCAAAACTTGATCAAAGTCCTTCCTTTTCCATCATAATTATTTCCATGCTCCATACTAAAATGTATTTGTTTGTTTGTTCATCCCATTAAAAAAAAAATTGTACTTTCCATAAGAATTAAGGTAAAGATACTATGTTCACCGAAATAAAACAAATCATTGACCTGCTACACAGATCATGCATCAACAAAACCATATCCAGAGATGGAAGCAAAACTACCATGTTATTCACATCTTTTGTTTTATGAAAAGATCCATTATGGGGGTTGATCCTGCAGTTAAAGTCAGTTTATATCATCTAGAAAACAAAACCATACACAACTTTTCCTAAGGCATCCAAGAAGCATGTTTCTGTATAAAGCTACACTATGAATACAACGCAGATAGAGTATTCAGGACTCTACTAAAGGCAGCACAAGATTTCCTTAATACAGCTTCCCTCACATAATATGACATTTGTACTGTACAACATAAACCTACGAAGTAAAAAGAATTACTCAACACAATAAACTACTATACTGAAATGTTGAGGGAGGAGGGATGATTAACTATGATGCCAAGAAAGAAGGCATAAAATTGAAGCAAAAGTTAGTTTTGTTGCACAGGAAAAGAAATCACATTAGCATCGTTAAAAGTGACAACAAAATCCTAAGTTCTAAACTGATACAAACCTGCACACTTAAGTAGCACAACATTACAATTTACAACGCATTGAGACCAAAATGTTTGCAAAAACAGATAAGCTTGAAAAAATATAATTTAACATGATACATAAAGAGAGCCAGCCAGTAAGTAACACACTAACACTGCTTACCTGTCATTTAGAAAAGCAATGCTGAGTGCTGTAAGAAGCGCAGCCACAATAGCAAGCGGCCTCCGAAGAAAACCCAATACTGCACGATTCACAATGTGGATGATGAAACAGCAAGGCAAGGCAAACATCAGCAAATGTTACAAAAAATAAAAACTCTGAATAAATAGTATACACCATGCTCACTTACTGAGAACAGAAACAATCAAAATGAAGTAGTTGGTCCGGTAGCTGCAATACAAGCACAACCATCATTATTTTCACAACCCTAAAATTTGTCTACGGTGATAATTCAGAAGACAATAACAAGTTATTCCCCAAATATATACAATTTTATACAATATTTAATAGTTTTGTCCACAAAACGAAAATTTTATCATGGAAACATCTCAATAAAATAAAATTAAAAAAAATCCATTTTACGTATAAATAACAAAAAATTGTTATTAAAGTAGTAAAAGCTGAAAATAAGATTAAAATCATAAAAAATATCAGTAAAATTACTAAGACAAAGTTGATACAAAAAAAAAGAGAGAAAATTCGTTGGGCGAATCGTGTAATTAGATTTCACTTGCAAAAGAAAAGCGAAAAATGAAAACCAAAAAGCGAGCGGAAAGGGGAGGGATTGGTACTAGTAGAGATTGCATTTGAGGCGGCTGTTCCATTTGGAAGAAGATCTTGGAACAGTGAATCGGGAGAAGAATTCGGAGAGAGGACGCGGCGGCGACGACCAATCCACCTCGCGGAGAGCGTCGATCAGATCTTCCGCGGTCACGTTTCCCCAATCCATTCTCTCTCTTTCTTTGTGTGTGCGATTTCCAAGAGAAACTTCGGTGCTGTGGCGATTGAAGACGGAAGAAAGGAATGGATTGAAGAATAGAGGCGTGTGCGGAGAGAAGGAGAACGACGAAGGAAGTGATGTTGGTAAGGAAAGAAGACGGGAAACTGAACGAGCGAGTAAACAAAAGAGAGAGTCTTGCGATCTATTTGTGACTTTTTGGTAAGAAAAAGTGTGAAACGGGAAAGCTGTAAAAAACGTTCAAATGTCTGAGCCCGGGTTCGAACCGGGGACCTCTAGTGTGTGAGACTAGCGTGATAACCAACTACACCACCCAGACATTGGAATGTTGATAAGAGGTTTAGATATGTTTTAAAGTAGGGTTAATAGTGCTTGTCCCTTATAATTTAAAAAAATTCAGTTTTAGTTCCTGTAAAAATATTTCTTTTTAAAATGATCCCTTTAATTTAAGATTCTTTCACTTTTAGTCCCTGTAAAATTTTTTTCCTAGATTTAGCCCCTGTAATTTTTAGATTCTTTCACTTTTAGTTCCTGTAAAAGTGGAAAAATCTTCAAATTACAGAGACTAAATATGGAAGAATATTAAAATAACAGTGACTAAATCTAGACAAAAAAATTATAGGGACTAAAAGTGAAAGAATCTTAAATTACAAGGACCATTTTTTTAAAAAAATTACAGGGACTAAAAATAAATTTCTCTAAAATTACAGGGACCAAAAGCACTATTATCCCCTTAAAGTATGAGACATAACAGCATGGGAAGTAGCTGTAATCTAGGCTGAAGTGGCTAAGGTGGGGCTGCTGATGCCATTTTCTTTGAAAGCTGTGTGGCCACATAAGCATCTAGAACCCTAGGTGCATGAGTGCGAGAGTGATTGATTTGCTTGTATGTGCTTGTCTTTTATACATGAATTCTAATTCTGCTTTCCTATTTAATGGTGCATATAGTGTTCTGAATCTCCCGTTCTATATCTTGTTTTGTATGTGTTCATCTATGAATCTTAGCAAGTACTTAGTAGATACCTAAGGATTTCGGGAAGTGAAATCATTGAGTTGTTCTATAGCCAATGAGTCAGAGTCAGTAGATGGGAAGTCTAAGTCACCATCCCTGTACCCACTATATAGTTAGGGCCCTATGGATGGGTACCTTTAGGTACTTTTGTACACTTCTGCGTGCAATAATAAAATTTATTTTTCTAAAATTTGCTTCCAATTTAATATTTGAAAAATGGGACAGAGTCGTCTCAGAGTGGGCTACATCTGTCAAGACCATCTCAATGCCGCGGGGAGAAAAGAGAAAATTATTTGCACAACGACAAGAATCAGCAATAAAGGATGTGGAACAGGCGTTTGGGGTGCTCCAATCTTGATTCGCAATTGTATGTTGTTTGGCGCGTGCTTGACACATGAATACAATGAAACATGTAATGTTAGCATGCATCATACTGCATAACATGATTGTTGAAGATGAGCGAGACACATATCGTGGTGATTTTGATTATGATTATACAGATAATATCCCAACGACTGAAGTATCTAATGGTTCTTATCCTAATTTTACAACATTCTTTCAAAGGAGAGCACGCGTTCTTCAAAGACAAAACCATCGCCAACTTCAAACAAACTTGATCGAACATATTTAGGGGCGTTTCAGATATAAGAATAATGAAAATTAATTTTTATGTGATATTATGTATTCCAGTTAAAATGTAGTTAAAATGTAATGTTATATACTTGTCATTGTTATGTATTTCTTATCATTTTAATTATATAATGTTATGTATTTCTTATTAACTTATTAACTTATTATTATGTTAAAAATTAATTAAAATTAATTTTTTTGTATTTTTTAATATTTAATATTTTTGTACGTATTAATTAGTTGAATTAATATTTAAATTTGAATCAAAGTTAAGTGAAAATAAACAAATATAAATATGTAGGGTCAATTGTGGGACCCAACAACAAAAAATAAGCAACCACTATTGGAGTAAAAACCAGTTAGATTATTTATAAGTTGCTTAAATCCTACGTGGTTTTTTGGGCCTACAAAAAGAGAGTTAAACAACCTATTTAGTTCACCATCGTTACAAATGCTCTTAATGTCGCAATTGTTTATGGATATTACAAAGGTTTTTTAGAGCATACGTATTGACAATGTCAACGTATAGTAGTTAAGGGTGGAAATAGGCCAGACCGCCTAATCTATATCAGGTCCAGACCAGACTATACTTATTTATAAATAGATAAGGCTAAGGCTTTTTGAAAAGCTTATTTAACTAAAAAAGTCAGGCTTTATGCCTTCTAGAAAGCCTTTCTAACCTAACTGTTCGGCCTATTTAAATAAATATAAATAATATAACACATTTTGTATTGCTACTACTATAAAAATAATTTTGATAATGTGTTATAAAGCTATATATTTATTTACACTTCTAAAGATTTGAATATATTGACCTACATAAAAGATTTTAATAAACAAAACAGTCTCAATCTTAGAAAACTTATCTCAGCTTAGTTTTTTTTTACTCTTATGTTTCATGATGCCCTCACGTAGTAATGATTTAGATTTTTTTTTATAATTTATAATTTGTAATTTGTAATTAACAATGCATAAAGTTTATCATTGTTAGCATATTAATTATTTAACTTATTTAGATATAGGTCAGATGACAGACGTTTAAACAGTCTAACATGCCAGATCATGCTTTTAAACAGACCAGACCTAAAAAAAAGCCTATGATAAATAATAGACTAAACTAAGGCCTTGAATTTTTTGGAACAGACTAGGCTTAAGCCTTGCAAAACCTAGCTAGGTCTTACCTATTTCCACCTATAATAGTAGTTAACAATACATCGATCCCTAAAAAAACAATACATTGATAATTATTATTTTTTATTGGTGGAAATACATCGATAATTATTAAGAGTTTTTTATTTATTAAGTGATATAATTTATTTTTCGAATTTAAGGATATGATATAACTTAAAAAATATATATCATTTTAATACAGTCGTGTATTTAATTAGTAAAAATATTTTACGCATGAATTCAATGATGTGTTCTCACATTATTTAATGAGTATAACAAATCATGTATTCGAAAACTCATTAAATAATGTGACAATATATTATTGAGTTAATATGTAAAATATTTTTACCTAACGGTACAAAGAAATTAAACACTTTTCTGTAACTTTTTTTTTGTTGTTGACATAAGACTTTTCTGTAACTTGTACATCTTAAAATGCTTAGTATTGTTTTGCCTTAATTTTATGTTTTTTTACGATACCTTAATTTTATGCTTTTTTTTTTTGACTTCAAAAGCTAAATGCATTTCATTACTAATCAATTGTTCAATACATGTGGACACGTCTATGAATAATTGAGGATTAGCATTATATATTGTCACCTTAGTTAAACCATGAATAACCGTATTAATATGCATTTCGTTAATTTTATGTCGTTAGCATTCTTTTTCGCTTTTTGTTAAAAAAAGCATTCTTTTTCGCTAATTCGGCCAAATCACAGTTTAACGCTACAGCGTGCTGGATGTTGCGTGCTTTGTTTTTAATTTTGTTTTTGTTTTTGTTTTTGTTTTTTGGGTACTCTGCGTACTTGGTTATTTTTGTACGCACAAAATAACATCACATCACGCAATCTTTATAAATATCTCACGCGACCCACGCACCCCATAGATAACCCATGTGTTGTTTGTGAAGGAGTATTAATCAATTATTATTACTCCAGAAATGCGACGAATTTCCAATCTCCAATGTATATATAACCCAAATTGCAACAGCAGCACAAGTAGGGGAACCACAACATCACCCTCCCTTCGCCGCATCTACTCCACTTGCTGTTTTATCCCTCGATCACTACCTTCACTCCTATTTTCCCAACTTCCCAATCAGGTATACTTCTTACCCTTTTTTCTTTCTCTCTTCCCCCCAATTTCCTCAGTTGTTTTACATTCATGTCAAAAAATTAATTTTTTAAGAGCTGTAGTGGATTATCACAGAACTACCAGAAGCATGCATGTGTTTGGTTCAGGGATTCTTTTTGATTGATTCCATGTCTCCTGCAGATTTATTCGGGGGTTGTGATCTGTTTGGTTTCTTTCTGACTGTTTCAGCTGGTGACACTTCTCTCGTGGTTATTTAGTATTTGAAATAGGAATTGATTTTTTAGTATAATGGCGGGTTGTGCTTCAAATTTTGGGGTGGCTCGTGTTGTTAGTGTAGGGAAAGAAGCTGTTTTGAGGAAGAATGGAAATCAATATTCAAGTTTGAGTAGGTTGAGTTTTAGGAGTGTGTTGAAGGAAGCTGCATTTCCAGCCATTTGTGTGAACCAGTGTGGTGGATCATATGTGTCTATACAAAAGAAACAAACATTTTTGACTATGTGTATGTCGCAGCCTCCAGCTGATTCTCAATCTGCTGTTACTACAATAGAATTTTCGGAAGGGGGAGGTGATAGTGTTGTGAAAAAGGATCACAAAATTTTGGATAGTGAGTTTGACTCCAAGACTGGTGGAAATGATAATAATGGAGTTGTATTTGATGGTAGTGGTGGTAATGGGAGCTTTGGAAATGGGGGAGCAGGAGATGGCAGTGGTGGCAGCAGCGATGGTGGTGGTGGTGGTGGTGGTGATGATGAGGGTAATGACAAAGAAGGGGAGGAATTTGGGCCAATGCTAAAATATGATGAGGTATTGAGAGAGACAGAGGCTCGTGGGGCTACCCTTCCTTTAGATATGTTGGAGGCTGCTAAGAGTGTGGGTATCCGCAAGTTGCTTCTTCTTAGATATTTGGATTTACAGGTACAGTTTCTAAAATGTCCTTTCATGTCTTTTCCCTTTCCTTCAAAGAAGTGATTGTGTGTTGGAATTTGGGAATTGCCAACCTTGTGCAAAACAAGATGATCATATTGTTGGACTTTAATGTTGTTATTTATGATATTTAAATTGCAGGGATCTTTTTGGCCTATAGGATTTGCCATGAGATCATGCTCTATCCTTCGCAATCGAATGCTTGCTGATCCAGCGTTTCTTTTCAAAATTGGCTCAGAGGTATGTTATGATCGTCTCATAGTAATCTTAATTTCTGTTTTTTATACTATCTATTTATGGTAAAACTGCACTATCTTAAGTAATTTAATTCTTTGACAGTTCTGTAACATGAAACTAAGTGTTCACTGTTAACAATTATCCTATATTAACCTGCTCTATTTAATTGAGACGAGCTTCATAGCTCCAACCTAGACAAGGCCTTTTTTTTTTCCTTCCCTTATTTTAGATTGGGTTGCTGGATACAGGATCCTCGTAGTAGGCTGGACCAACATCCAGCCGAGAGAGGGCAGCCTTTAGAAGCAACAAGTTAGGAAACCAATAGAAAGCTTTGCATTTTCTTATCTTCTTCCGGCCCTAGGAGTAGGAGTAGCACAAAAAGAGGGATTAGGAAATCTGGCAAGGAAAATCCAGCAAACAAGGGATAGGATAAGGCAAGTCTTTTCAGTAAATGGTCGCTTCAGGATTCCAACGTACTGCATAGGCATGGCAATGGGCCGGGTTGGGGGCGGGTTTTGCCTCCCCTGTTCCCGTCCCCATTTTCAACGGGTTCGGGTTTTGCCTTCTCCATCCCCGTCCCCGTCCTGACCGGGTCGGGTTTTCCCGCGGGCCCCCGACTCTGCTCTATATATGTAGAAAATTTGAAAAATTATATTTATGATAATTAATAAAATAAAATCATAATTATTATACAATGATAAAATAAAATAAAAAAAATCAAAATAAAAGTTTCTATTGAAAAGAGATTAAATTAAAAATAAACAAAATATATGAAACAAAATAAATGAGTATACATGCATAAAGCAAAATAAAAATTAACAATTTATATTTAGCCGGACGGATTCGGGTCAGGGGTGGGTCGGGTATCGATATCTCCAACCCCGTCCCACCCGTCGGGTCGGGGTCGGGTGGGTACCCACGGGTTTGGGTTCTGTTGCCATGCCTAACTGCATCCAAGATCAGAACAAGCTTGCCGGCGGACCATTGCCGTCCCATTCTTGAGTGAGCTGAAGTGCAGCCATCGTATCCACTGAACTAGCTAGAAGCTATCGCTTCGGGTCGAAGCACTAAAAGAAAAGGACCGGGAAACGCGGTGGCATAGGAACCATGGGACCCCCTACTAGTAAAGGGAAAACGGGAGTGCGCATTAGCGCACCAGCTAAAAAAGCCTAAACCCCTGACTCTAACAAGCTTCACCCCTCTCCAACCAATCGAGTGGCATTAGCCCTTCCCCCAGCAAGAGGATACGTGAACCTCCAAGTCAATCAGAGACCAAAAAGGAATATGCATCGTCATAAAGAGCCTTATTCAATAAGTAGGCGAGCTCCGATTAATTGCCCGGCAAGACGCGCTCCTTATAGATCGAGTTTAGCCTCTTGATTGACTTTAGGACTGGGTCCCAAATCTTTGGGGTTGCTTTTTCCAATAAACGTTGGCTAGTAGTCTGCTATTTGTGAGAATCATTCATGCAATATTGTCCTATTTGGGAAATTTTGGATATGTGATTGAACAATATTTATACAAGTTTTCTCTCATGATATGCAGATCGTCATTGATTCTTGTTGTGCTACTGTTGCTGAATATCAAAAGAGAGGCAAAGACTTTTGGAATGAATTCGAGTTGTATGTCGCAGATCTTCTTGTTGGGCTGGTTGTTAACGTTGCTTTGGTAGGAATGTTGGCCCCTTATGCTCGAATTGGGAAACCATCAATATCTAGCGGATTCCTTGGTCGAATGCAGACAGCTTATGCAGCTTTGCCTAGCAGGTTACTCATCATGCCATTAACAGGGCCTTGGTTTTTATGTCAATATAATTTTTTTGTATTTTCCCTCTGAAAATACATGGAAGTCAATTGCTTTTGTTTCTCATATCCTAGTTGCTTTTGTTTCTTTAGAGTGTGAAGAAGTTTTTGTCCAAGTTTCTGTTCACTCAATTGTGCAGTGTATTTGAAGCAGAAAGGCCGGGATGTAGATTTTCTGTACAGCAGAGACTTGGAACGTACTTCTTCAAGGTAATGAATGCAAGGTCACTTTTATGGTCAACCAAATTATGGGAAGTTTCCACTGAGGTTTCATGTTAATGCACATTTCTAATTGCAGGGTATAATGTATGGAGGTGTTGGATTTGCATGTGGTATTATAGGCCAAGGCATTGCAAATGCGATCATGACTGCAAAGCGGTATGGTTTCATGTCTACAGTTTTTGACATAGTTTGCACTTTGCATGATTTACACACAAAAGTAACTTTCCCTGTTTAGACACCGCACCTACTTCCCTCATTCCCTCTGGTGTTAAAAGATCTTTTTTTCCCTTTTCAATCATATATCTGACAATTGTCCTTGCGAATCTTCTAATATAATGATAATCCTGTAATAAATAAAAAATTGACTGAAAAGTAATCAAGGCGCCGACCCCATCTAGTGGGATAAGGCGTGGTTGTTGTTGTTGTAGAAGTAATCAAGACATTGGAATTTCTTTAGGTAATAAACGAGTGTATATATGTTTGGGCAGTTATTTGGAATCAATTATTTGCGTCTAATACCTTATTGATATAATGTGAATCCACTGTTCATGTAAATCTCGCTACAAAGTCAATAAATGAGAAAGTACCACATCATTGTATTAACCAAGGTTTTTCACTTGACATAAGAAGGTTCTAGGAGAAGATTTTTAAACTGGTGGCACATATGGTTTTGCTGATAAAGTAAAACATTTTACATTGACATTAGTTCAAAGTTAAATCACATAAGTGGTGTTCATACTGAATGACACTTGCACTATTTGCAGTAGTAAATTATTACTTATTTTTCAGAGTGATTAATATCTCGTCTCTTCTTGTTGTATACCAGGAGCATAAATAAATCAGAAGATGACATACCTGTACCGCCTCTTGTGAAGAGTGCTGCTCTTTGGGGTATGGAATTTTTCATCATATAAAATTAATACTGATTTCTAGCTCATCCCAATCTGGCTAGAAAATAGCAACCTTTGTTTTCATTGAGTTATTAGGAAATAGGAAAGTTTTGTCAATTTTAAGCACGATATCAATTTAATACCTATTTTACGATGTCAAAGTTAATTCCCCTGTTTGTCAATACTCACTCTGTTGTCGAATATAAACAAAAAAATCATTCCAAATTTTGGACTAAATATGTGGATTTTTTTCTTCTTATATTCGATAACGGAGGGAGTACTTATTAGAGGATAAATTGTGACCATATTAGGACAGCCAAAAGTTTTTTTTTAATAAATATTTTTGAAATATGTGCTTTATTATATGTGCTCTACTATGAATGTTCAAAACTAATTTTACTGAACACTAGTTATATTCTTTGAACAGCTAATTTATTATTGTTGTTTAGAAACTTTTATTTATCTATTAAGATGGGTTAGTTCAATTAGAGTTGTGGACAATACTAGACGTATTATCTCTTTCGCATTCTTCCCTTGCAGTTTTTGAGTAGGTTGGAAACAAGTCAGAATGGAAACTATTGCTTAGAAATTGATTTATGACTTTTGTGGTTTTCTATCCAAAAAGATATAAATTGTTATATTGTTCTCTGACAACCTGAATTTAACTTCTCTACTTTTTTTTTCCCTCTCTCTCTCTTATCCCTCCCACACACACAACAAGGAAAAGGTGGCATCATATTTGTGCATGTAAATGTAACTACAGCAGAAGCACTTATGAGTTATGTCTGTTACACCAATCAATTTTAAAAATGTCTGTTAACTACGTTAATGTCACAGGCCGACTATTTGTTGCCAAAAACCATAGAAACTCTCCTTGGATTGAATTCATGTGTAATGAGGATAACCAATATTTCTTATGCTCGATTTGGTGTTCTTTGAACCACTGCTATTTTGACTTTTGAACATCACTGATCTTTAGATCAACTTGACATGTTGTAATTTGTTCCTGCCTGTGGCATGTTTCGTGTCTTCCTGAACATTCATGCAGGTGTGTTTCTTGCGGTTTCTTCAAACACGCGATACCAGATCATCAATGGACTGGAACGTTTGGTAGAAGCATCACCAGTTGCAAAGCAGGTTCCCCCAGTTGCTTTGGCTTTCACAGTTGGTGTGCGTTTTGCCAACAATGTGTATGGTGGCATGCAGTTTGTTGACTGGGCTAGGTGGAGTGGAGTGCAATAGCTGCTTTATCTTGTTTTGTATTCTAGTCCTGTAGATGTAATTTTTCTAGCCATAAATTTTTCTTAGAGTTCAAGCATAAATGAACAAGATATTTATAGGATTAATTTCTGCCTCTGGTTCATGGACCTATAACGACCAAAGGTTATATTGTGCTCATAATAATACCTTGGTTAAGGTTGCATGGTTTGATTTAGAAATATTTAGGCAATAATTTAGAGGCATGGCATTTGATCCCTTCTGTACTTTCTCTGTCATTTTGGCATTGTTTCATAATTAACCTTAAAGATTCAGTCTACTGCTTTGCTGATAAGAATCAATTTTAGTAAATGCATGCATCTCTCTCCGGTGGTACAACCAAAAATATTATGACAATAACAAAAAATGTCCAAATTCAGTGGTCAATTTCCGCGTTTAGACAGCTATAGTCCATACCTCAGCCATAGTGCATGGTTTGGTATATTTTTGTTTGACTCAATTTTGGCTAGTCTGTTACTTGAGTTAAAGCTCCAATTTACTCCTACCCTAATGGGGGTTATGAGACTTACCTATCAACTTTTGACAAGGAAAGATCATGAAGTGGCGTGTAGATGTAGAGTTGTTAAAACGGGCTGGCCTGACTCACTCGGGACGGTTTATTGCAGGTTGTAAGTTGATGGTTGAGTGGATTGACTCACCACCGGTTGAGGGCCTAGTGACCTAGGAATATACCAATTCGGTTCAACCACCCTTAGTTGATGGGCTGATTTGCCTATTTTTTAAAAAATAAAATAAAATAAAATAAATAAATAAATAAAAAATGGCAAAAAAATCTACAAAATTGGAAAATAAAATAATATTTTCTCTATTTTTTTGTTAAAAATGAATTGTGCAATGGAAAACAAAACATGTTAAATAATATAAGATAAATAACTAAGAGCTAAGATATTTTATGAAAAAAATGATTTTTTTTAATAAAATGGGTGAGTTGCCCTGGCTTGACTCGGGGGTAACCCATCTCAATCCACAAGTTCAGTTGGCTGGCTTATTATGATACGGGGTCTTGGTGAGCTGTGATTTTTGCAATCCAACTCATGGGGTGAGCTGGGTTTGGTCGAGTTGACTGATGGACCACAACCCATTTTGACGGTTGTGAGGATGGCCACCATCCATACTGCTTTTTTGCCTCCGAAGAGAACATTGAAACTTGATAGTGTAAAAGAATAGTTGATAGTCTTATATTGGATAGTGATATGATCTGAATAGTGGTTATAAATGGTAGACAACTCTCATTCTGTGAGCTATCGTTTGGAGTTGAGTTAAACTCAAATCCAAATTTGAATATGATATAGAGTCTATCCTAAATCTGTTAGGTCACCCATAGATATCAAGTCCTGCAAGCTTTATGCTTCACATGTCCAATTCTAGGTGAAAAGATGTGTTGAGTGTCCTTATAAACGGGTAACAACCATCACCTCACGAGCTAAGTTTTAGAGTTTAGTTCCTCCCAAACCCAAATTCTAGCCAGTTTCAAGTTAATATTTTTTTTTATTTTTTTATTTTTATGGTCAGGACATGGTCCACGTAGCATCCACTTCCAAACTTAGATAGAAGGAGCACTGTAAAGGTCGCCTACTACGCGTTGGGCTTTGGTATAGTATAACCCATTTCTGGTTTATAACTTCATTGAAAAAATGTCAAAGAGCATACGCAAAAAGTGAAAAATGAGTGGTTCACTTGTCTTACTATCTAACATAATTATAACCTTACAATTTCCAGCAAAGCAAATGCATGAAGACCTCCAAAGTTAGTTAATTACCTATTTAGAGATGTATCTATCTGTCCAAATTTGTATTTTAGAATATGTCAAAACTCATCATAATGGCCTTTGTACATGTAATTTAAAGACAACCATGTTATTTGGTAAGAAATTACTTTAATAAAAGCCCTTACAAATATTTTAATGACAAAACAGGGCTTAGGGAGGGAGAGGGGGGGGGGGGGGGGGAAGAACAAGTAAATGATAAAATGACAAATTTTCTCTCACATTTATCATGTTTGTCACAATTAGTTGTGCTACTATAAATTTGAAGGTCTTTGGCTCTTTCCTATCACACATACTATGCCTATAAATATTTAAACCTCTGGCACAAGAAAAGTGAGGGAGGTTACAGAATTGTTGCTGGAAGAGATGGAAAATGAGAACCATTCTTCTGAAAGCCAAGATTCTTTAGCACACCCTCCTCATTCTTCTTCCACCAAAAAGAAAAAGGGAGGATGGAGAGCAGTAAGATACATCCTTGGTAAGGCCTTCAATTAATTACCATTGCTTTATGATATTTTTATATAACTAATACAAAATTTTAATGGAATTGATAAGTCTAAATTTTGTGTTTATTATTATTATGTTGAAGCGAACGAGACATTCGAGAAATTGGCTTCTATGAGTTTGATAGCCAACTTAGTGGTGTACATGAATACCCAATACAACATGGACACAACACTTTCAGTAGAGGTGTTCAACATTTGGGCTGGTTTCACAAATTTTCTGCCATTAGTTGCTGCTTACCTAGCAGATGCTTATCTGGGAAAATTTAAGATGCTCTTCCTTGGCAGCATAGCTTCATTTATGGTAAAGACATGCAAATAATCAGAATACTACAACTCTTTTTTTTTTGTTTTTTTTTTTGACATTTGAATCAATGAGATGATGACATTATGCCAAGTGAAATTTTCTGAAATTCCAATTAAGGAACATTTAAACTTTTATTTTCTCAATGCTCTATATTCTCCTATAAAGTTTAAGCCAATTAATATACATATATACAACATAGCCATTTATTAGTACCTTTTTTTTTTAAACAAAAATTGGTGTGCAAGTGCAAAAGCATCACAATAGGGAAAAAGATCCCAACTATATTGGCACCTCTGACTCTACCCATCATCTGCATCACACAAAAATATTATTGATAAAAAATGAAATACAAAAAGACATTTTTTTTTGGGGGGGGGAGGGGTACCACAACACCTATGATTAGTATTTCATGAAAACATAGCCTATGATTAGTAATTCATTAATAGAAGTACAGAAGTAGTTTTAATTTCTGCCATGTGCGCTTTACTTGAATGTTTCTTCTCATCGGTGAACAATTGAAGACATGCATGACTGGCAGGCCATGGGGTTCATGTCTCTAGGAGCTGGTGTACCATCATTAAGACCTCCAAGCTGCCCTAGTCATTCTGATTGCATACCAACACAACCCACCAGCACACAACTGACTATCTTATATTTGGGGCTTGGATTGTTTGCAATAGGTTCTGGATTCCTAAGACCCTGCAACATTGCCTTTGGAGCTGATCAGTTTGACACCAAAACAGAAAAAGGGAGAGCTCAATTAGAGTGCTTTTGTAATTGGTGGTACTTTTTGTTCACAATTGCCCTTTTGGTAGCTCTAACTGTGGTAGTCTACATTCAGACTAATATCAGCTGGTTTCTTGGTTTCATCATTCCAACTGTGTGCTTTGGTTTCTCCCTAACCATCTTCCTGTTAGGCCACAACACTTACATTAGGTTGAAGCCAAGAGGAAGCATCATAAGTGACTTGGTAAAAGTAGTTGTTGCTGCCTTTAGGAAACACCATGTTGACATGAAGAAAGATTCTGAACTCTCATTTTATGATCCACCACCACCACCACCACAAAATTCTGAGTCAGAACAAAAAAAGCTTGTTCACACAAATAGGTTCAGGTTCTTTGATAAAGCTGCCGTGATTGTAGACCAAAGTGAAAGGGAAAACAATGGAAAATCCATTGATGGTTGGAGACTATGCAGTGTGCAACAAGTAGAAGAATTGAAATCCATATTAACTACCTTACCAGTTTGGTTAGCAGGAATTGTATGTTTCCTCTCAATGGGACAAGCAAACTCATTTGGTATCTTACAAGCATTGCAAACAAACAAATCAATTGGACCACATTTCATTGTTCCACCAGCTTGGATGGGTTTAGTACCCATGATTGCTCTTTCCTCATGGATTCTCCTTTATGAGAAATTCTATGTCCCTTGGACTATGAAAACAATCAAAAAGGGAAAAAGGTTGTCAATTGAACAAAGAATATTAATAGGAATCTTTTTCTCCATTGCCTCCATGGTGGTTTCTGGCCTAATAGAAGTGCGTCGCCGCGACGATGCACTGAAAAGCGGTTCATTTGAATCACCAACAAGCATTTGGTGGCTTGTGCCACAGTTTGCTTTATCTGGTTTGGTTGAAGCCTTTGCTGCAATTCCCATGATGGAATTACTAACCTCATATTGGCCTGAGAGCATGAAGACATTGGGTGGGGCAGTGTTTTTTCTAAGTTTATCTGTTGCTAGTAACTTGAACAACATTGTTATAAGGATCATTGTGGTAGTGACAAAGAGGAATGGAGGAACACCATGGTTGGGTGGCAATGATTTGAATAAGAACAGGCTTGAGTACTATTACTACACCATTGCTGTTCTTGGAGGGTTGAATTTGTTGTACTTTCAGTTCTTTGCTCGTGGTTATCTACGAAGTGAGGTGCTTCAAAGACCGAGTCAAAATCAACGAGAAGATGAACAATCGTTACAATATGGAAATCAACCATAGAAGTCAAATTCTAGAGTCCAAACGCATATATACCTCTCATATGTGTCATAAATACTACAATAATATACTCCCTCTGTCTTTTATCATTAAAAAAAAAGTACGTATATTTGATCTAATTGAATCAAATACATGTACTTTTTTCTTATAATAAAAAACGGAGGGATTAGATTAAATATATGTACTTTTGTATATAATAAAAGAGGGGGGAATACGTGATGATTTTAATTGCTGTAATGATTTGCTTAATAAAAAGCATAATAGAGTTATATTATCTCCTTCTTTAACTCGTGTTTCATGTCAATTTAAAACATGAATGAATTTGTATTGTCCCATATTTTGTCGTTACTTTAAGCCAATCAGAGTATCTTCTATGAAGGGAAAGACAAAATTTTATAGTATAAGAATCGAGTTATTATTACTATATTAAGATCTCTAACTATAGGTAAGAATCAATTTGTGTACTTATCATCAACAAAAAAAAAAATAATCAATTTGTGTACTTAATCTTCCTTAAAAAAACTTCTATAATTTTCGAAAAATGATAGTCAAAATCTAAATTGAAATCGTGTTTGTTGTTTCTCATAAAAACAAGTTCAAAGGTACAAATAAATTAGAGTAACACAAATGCTTGATGGTACCCATTTTTTACACAAAATCAACACGGAATTTTCTATGATAAAAACAATCACCCATAACCAACCGGTGTTGGCTCTAGCGAAAGGAGTTAGTCCTTCACAACGTGACAAATCACTGTAGAAAAAAAACAGTCTCCCATAATTTGTTAGTTTTCTTCATTTATGTTACGAAACTGTTCCATTGGTTTTTGTAACATTTTCGTATGCCTTTATTTTTGTATTATATAGTAATTCTTCTAGACTAAAACTGACGAGCACGAAATTTATTTTTCTTCTTTAAAACCAAAAGAAGATAAAAAGCTATTAAGATTGATGCGGTGTTTATGGGGATTTTTTGTCTGATATGATTATTCTACCAAGTCCGTCAAACAAACAAATAAATCTATCATTTGATTATGAACTTGACAAGTTATGTGGTAATCTCGTTAAAATAACGAGTCTTATGTTTACTATGTGATCTGTCAGGCGCTCAATGACTTGCAGTTGGAGATTTTGTCAAAGTCACTTACAAACTCGACGGAGATTCAACTTAGGCTGTTGCCAAGGATTCTTATCGGTTTGACGATTATATAAGCATGATAAAAATGGAAGACGAATGAAATGGAGGATTAAGAAGTGGAGAGTGGAATGTCTCTGAGACCACAATGAACGTAAGAATAGAAGAATGCAAAACACAAAGTGTAGAAATGAATGAAAACGTTTAAAAATCATGGAATAAAAAACCTAAAGTAACAATCTTATCTGCACAGGTATTACCCTCACGGTAAATATGTGTGGCCTTGAAGCACATCATCTTCACCAATTGTAAACAATTCTCCCAACGGTTCCGAAGTTGCCAAGGCACAATCTTAGAGGACTGAAAAGTAAGGACAGTTAAATGCGAATCACATTCTAGCCAAAACTTATGCCAACCGTTAGCATATGTCATCTCAACAACAATCATATATAGCACCCGTCAACTCAGCCTGTAGAGCATAGGTGATACCCAGATTCATAGAAAAATAACCTAAAGTAGCTGCACTTCTATCTCTAAAAATACCCCCACAAGAGGCATATCCAAGGGCTCCTTTATCTGCCCAATCAACATTACATTTAATCTAGTTACATGGGGGAGGGACCCACAGAACTTCAATGATTTTAGGCGCTTTAGTAGGTTTCGTATCCACAGAAAAAGCTTTAAGTAAAATAAATTCCTGCATAGAAGGAGAAACACATCCACTGCTAGAACGGCCTGTTAGAGAAACACTAGCATAGACTAAATTAATAGCTGCCTGATAAGAGATATGCTTATTATCAAATCAGAGACTATTCCTACATTTCCAAATCACCCAAAAGATGTTTGTTATTGCAGCCAATAATACATCAAGTGCTTGCAATCACTACAAAAAAACACGGGATTACCGACGGCCTAAAGCCGTCGGTAAGCGATAAAAGCCGTCGGTAACCCACTTTTACCGACGGATAACCGACGGCCTAAAACCCGTCGGAAATATGGTCGTCGCAAAGGATTACCGACGGACTCTTCTTCGCCGTCGGTAATACCGACGGTTATACCCGTCGGTAAATGACGTCGATTACCGACGGGCAAAGCCGTCGGTAAATGACGTCGATTTCCGACAGACGTGACCGTCGGTAAATCTGAATTGTTTCAAACGGCTTAGGCCGTCGTGTCGGAATTTTTTTAATTAAATTTATTAATAAATTAATTTTAATTAATAACCAAATTAATTTTATTCTTTAATTAATTAAATAATTTAATTATTTATTTGTTTAATTATAAAAATAATTTACTCTCATATTAAAAATATTTATTTATTAATTTAATTAAAAATTACTTGTAATTTAATTTAATTTAATTATTAATTGATTTTCCATATATAAAAATGTGATAACGTAAACTAAAAAGCAAATTAAAAAAGAAAACATAATAAATAAAAATTCAACAAATAAAAATCAAGAACTAAAATAATATCTCAAACGAAAAAAATGATATCCAAAAATATGAAAAAATATAAGTACAAAAGAACTAATAGTCCTGGTACTTCGATCATGATCGAGATGCTCTACATCATCCGCATCATCGACATGACCATGAGTACGCGGAGGCGAAGGCGGAGCGAGGCGAGGCGAGGCGAGGCCGAGGTCGAGGCGAGTAGTCGGCCGGGCGAGCTAGCAACCGTACATCTGCTCGCCGCCGCTGCACTGAGTCAAAGCTCTCGCCTTGGGCCACCCCGCTTCAACTCGGCTATCTCCTGGTCATCCGCGCAGAGCGACGGTGGCAAAGACTACTACTCGACGACTCTCCGGTGTAGGCGGCGGGCCCTTTTTGTAGTTCTGGCAAGGTCGCCAAAGACCATATAGGCGCTCTTCTTCTTTCTCGCCAACCACTTCCGCCAAACCCTCGGCGTGTAGATAGATCGTCAGTGGCTCGAGATGGAGAACATGATGAGCTCGAGATCTAAGCCGAGACATCATCGCCTCAAACTCCTCCCGTTAAACAAACAAATAAGTCAAATCTTTTTTTAACAAAACAATATAAACATTATTAAAAATATTTATTATATTTTATAATTACCTGAGTCCGCCTCGAACGCTCATCAACGAAATCACCAAGATTCTCTTCGTATGAGTTGCAAGATGAAGCTCGTGCAATGAACTTCTCTCCCAACCTCCTCGATCGAGATTGTATTAATAAAAAATTTAAATAAATAATAATAATAATAATAATAATAATAATAATAAAATAATAATAATAACAATTTTATAACACGCATAAGTCTAATCGTCGTGCCTCGATCGACATCGCCTCCAGCAGTAAGCCGCCACCCTTCTCAGAGGCCCTATTCTTCTTGGCCTTTGCTGGTCGCTGGAACTCGTGGAGTTCCATGCGCTACCACCGCCGCCAGAGCTCGTCCCTATCCAACTGGTCGGGCGATCCTCGATGCAGCATCTCAAGCATGTCGAAAGGCGGTGGGAGGCCTTCATATGAAAATTCTTCTCCATCGCCTCCTCATCTTTTTCCTCCCAAGCAACCTCGTCTGTATCAATATAAGACATTATTAAACATAATTGAAATTTACGAAAAATAAAATATGCAATAAAATAAAAATTGCAGCTTACTCCGAAAGAAT
This sequence comes from Calophaca sinica, assembly GCA_037113605.1. Taxonomy (NCBI): domain Eukaryota; kingdom Viridiplantae; phylum Streptophyta; class Magnoliopsida; order Fabales; family Fabaceae; genus Calophaca; species Calophaca sinica. The sequence continues at coordinate 105,326,164 of CM073733.1, forward strand.
TAAACATATGGTCCCGCTCAAAATCCTTGAGTTGTCCCCAGGTGGGCCAAAACTCTAGTAATTCTCCTCAATTGTTCTTTGTGATAGCTAACGCAAAGGCTTTGAGGAAGAAACCTGAACAATAAAAACATGTTAAATATATATATATATATATATATATACATGTAAATTATTAATAAAAATTATTAATAACTCAAAAAATTGCAAATACTTACCCTTTACCAGATGGCACGATAAGAACTTCGACCATCATATAACATCTCAAGAGTGTCGGGCTCCTGGCCCTCCCCGCTCAAGAACCTCCTCCCGCTGAACCTCCCGCTCCTCCCCGCCCCGCCCAACATCGGTGTCATCGGTGTATGGCCCGTACTATAATCATGGTCGGACCGATGAGCATCGCCACCGGATCGTGCACAACATGGGAACTCAAGCGCCATGTGCAAACCGAACCCTGGTGGGGATCATGTCAATGTGAGGCAAAGGTGCCGAACGTGCCCGAAGTCCGTGTAGCTGGTGTCGAATGTGCCCGAGTGCGTGTAGGTGGTGCGGAAGAATTTGTCTAGGTGCGGAGGTGTATCAGTCGTCTCGGCGTAGATGTACTAGGACGACGTGTAGATGACAACGCCGAAAACCCGAGGGTCACGCCTAATGATGGTCGGCCTCGACGCATTTAGGGGGTCGAGGGCGATCCTTCCTTCCATTTACCACCACCGGGTGGTCGGGGTCTGCTCTGAACCTTGCGATGCCATATCTGTCTATAGAGCAATTGAATAATACTTGATCATGAAATATTATATTTAAACATAACAATATTACAAATGAATTCCATAAAAATAAACAAGTTATGAAAATAATCGACAAATTAAAATATATTGTTACACATTAATTTCTCAAATTGTAAAAAGTTAAACAATATCAATCACGCCATTCTCGCCCACTCAATTTCAAAGATCGTCTTCAGATCTTGATGGTTACGCCACTTCTTCATTTAATTCCTCATCCCCATCTACATCTTCATATGTGATTGGATTGTCACGTAGTCGAGTAATGGGTTCAACCGTTTACTACATTGACATGAGACATCTCATCCACTTGATAAGCCACTTCTTCCTCGTGTGTCATCCGCTTCAATGCGACTTCGTGGTTTTATCTTTATTGCGACACACCAACCTTGTTTGTCCCTTCGAGTTGATGGATAAGGGACATAATACACTTGTCTTACATGTTGTGCCATGATAAACGGATCAAACATTTGGTATCTTCTCGCTCATGTGTATGTCAACAAGATATATTTTTGATCCACTCTTGTGCCTCTATTTGATGGATCAAACCAATTACAATAAAATAGCACTATTTTTTAGTATAGTCTAAAGTATTGTACGTCAGTTCATATATATGTTGAATCACGCCAGAAAAGTCATCTTCACCTCCATCCGTGGCACCTTTTACATAAACCCCTTTAATCGCTTTTTTCCCTCTGCTTTTGACTGGTTTGGAATTTGTATCCATTTACAAAGAATGTGTGCCATTCTTTTACACGTGATTTAGGACCATGAGATAAATTTCTCAAGTGTTGGATTTTAGGGGATTACGCCTCGCTATACACTGTGTACACACCATGTGCAAACAAATTATGGTTCGTATTTTCAAACAATATTTTTGTATTTTCAAACAATAAATAATAATAATAATATATATATGACGACTCAAAAACATACCTGGTTCTTAAACCACGTTGGGAAATATTCATGAATATAGGCGTAAGAGTCTTGTACGCCAGGGCTTAGTTAACAAGAATGCCCCGATCAAGTCATTATCAAACAAATGATCAAGAGCAATTGTGGATTAAAGAAATTGAAAGTGGTCAAAATGATACATACGTTAGATACGGTGATACTTACGCACGGTTGATCAACACGTGAATGTGGTGACTTCCACACTTCGCTCGTTATCCAGCTTATCCACCTCTTTTCCACCATGACTAGGAAGGCAAAATATCGATAAGGCAAGCGGGTGTCTTTCACTTTCAATTTCTACTGCTCCTACTATTTGTTGGTGTCAACATGAAGTTCGTAAAATAATGGGAACAGAAATGGATTGTCTCACGGTGTAAGTAAGTTGCACAAATAGATCCTTCAACCCTGGCCTTATTTTTCACCGACCGCTTTGAGTCACCCATAAATCTACAAAATAACAACGTTGATGATAAAAATTGATTCATTTAACCCTTCATATCACTATTTATTTTAGAGAATACTTTATTATAGTACCTTTCGAAAGGATACATCCATCTGTATTGAACCTGGTCCACCAAGCCTAGCTTCATGTGCAAGATGCAATCGCTAGATGCTCCATAGAATCAAAGAAAGCAGGGGGAAATATTCTCTCCAACTTACAAAGAATGACTGGTATGTTCTGTTCCATCCTTATGAGATCATCCTCTCTCAATGTCGCAGAACACAAATCTTTAAAGAATTGGCTGAGTTCAGTCACTGGATTTAAAACATTTGACGGCAAGGAACTAAATGCAATAGGAAGTAAACACTCCATGAATACATGACAATCATGGCTTTTCATCCCAATCATGGTTCCTTTGTTCACATCGGCACATCTTGCCAAATTAGAAGAATAACCATCTGGCATCCGAAGTTCTTTTATCCACCGACAGACTGACTTGGCTTCCTCAGCAGTTAAAGAGTAACAGGCTTTGGGTTTCAGGGTCTTCCCATCCGGCTGATTCATCAAATGCAAGTCCTTTCGCCTACAGTAAAGTGGTAAGTCTAGTCTGGCCTTCTCATTGTCTTTTGTTTTTCCTCTGACGTTCATCACTGTGAGAAAAACATTGTCAAAAAAGTTCTTCTCAATGTGCACAACATCAAGGTTGTGTCTCAATAAATTATCTCTCCAGATGGCGGATCCCAAAATACTTCTTTTTGTCCAATTATGCCATTGTCCATATCCTTCAAATCGATCCAACTTGCCAAAACTGTGATTTTGGGCAGTTCCATAACCCTTTCCCAGATCTGCTTCAAGGCCAACCTTGGGGCGCCATCTAATTCAACTTCCCCTTCTTGAAAGCGTTCTTATTCCGTCTAAATGCATGATCATCGGGTAAAAACCTGCGATGTGAGTCAAACCAAGAACTCTTCCCCAAATTTCAAGGTAAAGGCCTTTGTATGCTCCATGCACGCGGACATGCCATTTTACCATGAGTACCCCAACCAGACAACATGCCATATGCAGGGAAGTCATTAATGGTCCACATAAGCGCCGCTCATTGTAAAATTCCTCTTCGTGCAATATCGCACGTCACAACACCATTCCACAACCTTTGAGATCGTCAATAAGAGGCTCTAAATAGATGTCAATACCATCTGTTTGATTATTTGGACCTCAGATAACACAGGTCAAGAACATATAAGGCTTAGACATGCACATTTCGGGAGGAAGATTGTATGGGGTAACGATAATCGCCAACAAGAATAAGGTTTCGCCGTGGATTGAACATACGGGTAAAACCATCGAGCATAAGCCAAGTCGTACATTACGTGGATCTGTGCAAAATCAGGATGCACACGATCAAAGTGCTTCCAAGCTTCACCATCGTAAGGGTGGCGCAACATACGAAGTGCTTCTATTCTCATAGTGCCATGTCATTTTGTCTGCAGTCTGTGGTGATGCAAACATTCTCTGCAGCCTTGGAATAATTGACAAATAAAACATTGCCTTCACTGGAACTAGTTTTTGTCTACTCGTCCGATTATTAGTATGTGACATATACCTAGGCTCACCACAAAATTTGCATTCAACTAGCGCACCATCATTTTTACCAAACTCATTGTCGTAATACAACATACACCCTCTCACACAACAATCAATCCTTTTAGAGTCCTGCGCCAACATGTACACTAACCTTTTAGCCTCAGAATAACTTTTTGGCAAACCATCTTTGATAGGTGACGAGTCCAACATCATTTTCAAGATGAGATCCAAGCACACTTCGGTAGCACCACAGTTGGACTTAAGAGCTAAGAGCCTCACACACATTGATAACTTAGAGTCTGTAGACCCTTCAAACAACGGCTTATTTGTTTCTAACAATAGATTATAAAATTTTTGTGCTGTCTCATTTGGAAGTTCATCTGTGTCATCATACTGTTGCTCCTCGAATAACATGTTCACCCCCAAGGCATCACAAACCATATCTTGCATCAATTCAATCTGCTCACCACATCCCGAATATACGTGAATCGCCAAGCACCTTCGTAATTAACACCAACCCCTAAATCAACGTGAGGCAACTTTTCACCATGTGTAGTCCAAATCCATAATTAAGCCTAAATCCAATCAATACAGGTGGTGGGTGACCTCCCTTGGGCTCTTAATCCTTCTGCAATCGCAATTAAAGCACGGACATCTAATCCCTCCATTAGTTTTGAAATCTTTATGTGCCATTGCGACTTGGACAAAGTACGCAACCCCAGCGCAAAAATCTGGTTTCAAACCCCTCTCCCCGGATACAACCTATCGTGACATCCAACTACGACTGAAAGAAAATATTCCATCTTCTCGCATGTCAAAAAAATGACAATTTTAGCAAGACGACGTTCTTACAACCGCTCTCTTTCTTTAAATGGTATGACTTATCCCATTCGAGAAAAAACTTTTTCAGAACTTCGTATAATAATCATTCCTTAATTCTCAGATCTTATACTTGACAAAATTTCAAGAAGATTTCCCATTGGTCTCTCGAGTACACAAAATGAACGCAGCTTATGAACACCGCAATCAAGTATGCACCCAGAGAACAAAAGGAAATGAATCGAACCGAAATTTCATCAAATATAAAGATACGAGAATTAAGCAACAACTATTATACGAGTAAAGAAAAAGTTTTTTCCCAAACTGTCCGACTTGGACAATTCAAGGTTCAATATACAATGAGCACATGGTACCCTAAAAGATTATATGAACTCAATAATATATTAAACCTCAAACGGGAAGCTAAGGCTTCTCTCCGATACTAATAACAAATATCAAACATCCATTCGATCAATGATTAACATAACAATTAGACAAGCATAAGTGACAAGGGTAGAATTAGTTTTATTATATATATATATATAATAAAAAATATTTTATTTTCCTTTTTCATTTAATTTCTTATATGATAATTTTTAATGTTGTTATTTTTTATTTATTTTTTATTGAAATTTTTTTAATTCTTCTCTTCTTCAGATCTTTTTTCATTTTTGTTATATCATATTTTTTAACGATTGTTTCCCTTGTTTCTCTTTTTTAATTCTCGCTCATCTCTTAATTATTTTTTCAATTCGCTTTTTGAATCCTTCTAATTTTTTAATTATGTTATTTTTCAATTCTATCTAATTTCGTTTTGTTATTCTCTTCTTTCTTTTTTAAAATCTGCTTTTTTATTCTATTGTTCTTAAAAATTCTGCTTTTTAATTATTTTTTATCTTTAAATCTATTTTTTAATTCTATTATTATTTGTCCTTTCCAATTCAAATCTGTCTTGTTTCTTTGAGCAATGGTCCATTTACTGTGTGTGTTGTTTTGTTAATCATTTAGTTGCCACTACGCCATCCGCCATATATAAAATAAAATATTTTATTTTTCAATAAATAATAATTATTAACAATTCAATCAATATTACAATTTTAATTTATATATTTTATTTTCTTAAAACGGAAGAGCTACTTATTCATTCAAGGTTTATTTAAACTTATTTTACATCACTTAAAATAAATGCTGATATTAATATTCAAATATATCAACATAAAACATATTCATATGCTCTCTTCATTTTATTTTAATAAGCCTCTAAAGTAATTTATGAATAAATAATCACTTAAGTTTCTAAAAATAGCTCTTTAAATAAATATTTTATTTTGTCATTTCAGATTTTGTCTTTGAGCGTTAAATATTATATGTCACTTTTTAATATATAATTTTATAATTTTATTTATTTCACCCGCTATTTAGCTTACGCTTATCTCGCTCGCTTATTTTACGCTATCCTACCAATTTTACGCTATTTTTCATGATCCTCGATTAACAACACTTGGAATTAGAAAATCGACTTGGTCATTTAAAGAGGATAGAATTAGACAAGGTATGGCAAAGGAAAGAAGTACAAAGAGATGTGCAAAGCAAATTGCAGCCAAGCAACATCACCAATATCCATATCCATGAATGAAATGGCAAGCATAAATTAAAATTGCACTCTTTACTCACAAGCATTGTGGTGATGAGTGATAGCAGAATCGACAGACAATTACACAAAGACATATCATTTACACAATTACACAATACACTTCAAAATCCCTCTTTGGAGAGAACTATGAATGAAAACAAATAAATATGTCGGTGGGGGTCAACAGACAACCCTTTTCCACCCAATGAGTTACCCGACATTTCGTTAGAGTGCATACCTAGTGGTATAAGTGGCGAACTGGTGGATGTGGCGAACTCAGAGGCCTATGAAACAGAGCTTTTTATGTTAGCAAAAACTAATAAGATATAAACAAGAATATCAAAACCACACCAGAATGTAAATAATGATAGAATTCAAACAAGTTCGAATGCAACATACCTAAAAACCAAGAGATCCGTAAACCCAGGAATCCAAAAACCTAAAAAGAAAGAAAATGCAATGTAAAACCCTTGTCACCACCAAAGGAATCCAGAAACCCTTGTTCATAAGCAGCAAATTAATTCCAATCACAAGATCCATGTACATGAAACTTCATGTTCTCTTTCTTATCATACAAACCCCATATCTTATGTCAAAACAACAATAATTTATCAATCAAATGCATAAATTAAATTAAATTAAATTAAATTAAATTATATTAGCAGTTAAAACATATATAAGAAAATGTCAGATGGAATCAGTAATTAATCAATTTCATTTTGATTCAGATCAAGGAAATGAAGGAATTCCAATTAAGATAAGCAATTAATCATAATAGGGGTCAAGCATGCAGCAAAGATCCAAACAAAAGGAGATAATCAAGCCACATGCAAAATGGGTAACAAATTGCCATACCTATTATGGATATAGATATTTATCTTTACAAGCCCAAATCATCATTAGATTCTACTTTTATTTCTTAACAGGGAACTATATAGTACGTTTCTATTTCAAGTGATGTCAAATATTTATTTACATCAGATTTAGAGGGTTGACATTTTCAAGTTTAGAGGTGCAACTTAAATTCAGGAACTGTAAGTAGTGGTCCAACACTTCCTTTGAGGCATATCCAATGGAGATAATGCAGTTTAAATATGAAATCTTACACTAATTTTCTTTTAAACATCATAGAAATTCATTGTTCACACTTGATGCTACTAACAAAATATTCATAGCTTCAGGGTCAATTTACATTAAACTTTCAAGAAACTTCATATCTAAGTTTTGTATGGGGTTTCAAGCATATTTGGCCAACATTTGGAAATCCTAACTTTTTCCTAACAAGATCAGTAGAAAACTTATTGAAGTGGAGCAAATACTTAATATGTTTTTGAAGCACAAATCATTTACCTATCCAAAATCTTGGAGTCCTAAATTGTTTGCATTATTATAGATAATTGTTTATAAGACCTTTTGACCCTCAAATACTTTTCTCTAATCCCAATTAAACTCAAATGATGCAGATGAAAATGGAACTAACAGAATTCCAATAAAAAAATTTAACCGTAATGCACATAGGCAATCAACCACTATTTTGGTTCAACTCAACTCTCTTGCTTTTGCCTACTTTCCTCAAGTCTTGATCCAGCCTATAACTTACCATTTCCTTCATCTAAAACATTTTCAAATCATATATGAACCTAATTATGCAGATATATCACCACCAAATCAGATTTTCAAATCACAAGCCATAGAATCATCAAGAACACCAACAAATTACATCAACTTTCTCAGAATAATCCATATGGATATTCTAACTTTAGGGAATCATTTTATCTATAAACTTAAGCTTCTTCCTTTAAAAAAATTGAACATAAGTTTCTCTAACACCAAATAGATTATTTTAGATGACTTTAGCAGATCAGAACCTTCACCAAATTTAACAAAACTTGAAATATCTTTCTCTATCACTAAACTCAACATTTTAAGCTACTTTTCCACACTTGAAAAGCTCTAAAATTCTGCAAAAAGAAATGTAATACAACCAAAAATTATAAGTGTTATATTTACATTTTTCACATAGTTCTTATCACTTTTAAGCCACAAAATCAACCCAGAATTTTGTCCAACTAAAATGGCACTTTCTCAACTCATTACTAACGTATTTAATACATTACTCAAGGATTATGCAAACCTAAAACTTGCAGTACCTGCAGCTTACCAATATCACATATATGGCTCATTCAAATTCCAAAAGTCTACATTCATGGCTTCAGATTTCAGCACCTAGCATTTCTATTATCACATCAAATTTTTTTCGTTTACATGTGCAAAATCAAATAGATTATTTTCTATTATCCTTTCCCTTTTCATTTTGTTACTTTATTTATGTTGTATGTCCATGTCCACAAGTCTTTCAATAAATTGGAATCTAAATGGCTATCGATTGATAAGAAGGGTAACAAACATAAGGGCGTTTGTTACGGCTTTTTTTAGAATAAAATCATTTTTTATGTTGTCTGTTGCACAGTGCGCAGTTTCTCTAGCATCTTCTCGTGTTTAAAGGATAGAAGAAATGCAATCACTTCGATAAATTGCAAGTACACATGAAACTATTTAATTATAATTTGGCAACAGAACCTTAAATTACCCCCCCTCCTCCCTCTCTTCCCTCTTTTTATCAGGATGGGGATCTTGTTTCACAATTATCAAAATGGCGCAACTAAAAAAATACATAACATACCTGTAAAAAAACAAAAAAACAAAAACTTACCAAAATTACGTGGGTCAATTACGTGAGTCATATATAAAAAATATGACTTATTCAATGTTTTCTGAAACGCTTGAACACATATATGGGAAAAAAGAAAAAAAAACTTTTGAACACGTCGCAAGAGCTGACAATCAAAAAGTTAAATTAACCCCCCCTCTCTTTCTCTTTCTTCTCTTCCCTCTTTTTATCAGGATGGGGATCTTATTTCAAAATTATCAAAATGGCGCAACTAAAAATGCATACCATACCTGGAAAAAACAAAAGAAAAAATACTTACCAAAATTACGTGGGTCAATTACGTGAGTCATATATAAAAATATGACTTATTCAATGTTTTCGAACGCTTGACCACATATATGGAGCATGAAACGCTTGAACACATATATGGAAAAACTTTTGAACACGCTCCCTCTGAATACATGAAGATTACAATGCATTAACGAAGATTAAAGTAGTGTTACATTTATCTCACCTAAAAATGCTCTTCAAGCAAAGATATTTGCAATACAAACAACATTTAGAGAAACAAAAAATAATACTTGAGTAAATCTCCTCTTCAAGAAACCAAAAAAGTAAAAAAGAAAAAATTGTATCTCACGGCTCACTCATACATGATACACCCAAATTCAAGAATTATAGTGATGATGACACAGATAAGATCAGACGAGTGTTTTGGAGGTGGATGTGATAGGGTCCCACATAGCCGGCAATGTAAACTTGGCGACTGCACACCGACGACGTTATAATGAACACCATGAAACCGAATGACGTATGCATTCATTTTTCAAATGATATGAACTAGAAAACTAATTCTAGGATAACTTAATTCCATTTTTGGATGACATAGTATACGATCTTTGATTTATCATAACACTACCAATACCTTTGAGTACCTCATTAATTATTGGATATAGAGAGAAATTAAATACTAACCTCCAAATATTACAGGGCCGATTATTGTGCCTGTCTTCTTTGGTTTCCAAGTTTTAGAAAACGTGCCACCTAGACTTCCCAAAAGCTTTACTCCCTGTAAACAACAATAAAACAACAGTCAAAACAAAGTCCAGCATACCAATTAAAAGGCTCTTCCAAGGAGGCTAGCTGCATAACAAAAGCAGCAACCTTGTTTTCACAAAGTAAAAGGAGATCTGAAATAATTGCATCAATTAACTTTAGGATAACAAGATCGATACCCGACTTAAATCATGATCAATGTAGGCAGATACCTCATTAATTATTGGATAGGAGAGAACCAATTTCTGATAAGTTTTTCCCTCGGGAGTAGTTTCTTAATAATTAATATACAAACATAATCTATTAACAAAAAAAAAACATAATCTATGATTATAAAAAATGAAAAGAAAAGAAAAAAAAAAGAGATTGTAATAAGAAAGAAGATTGCAACATTGTGAAGTAAGGAGGAAGATGTGAAGCACGGGATATAGCTGAAGTTTGAAGTATACTACCTGCTCGGGAACCATCGAGGAAGCAATAATGAGTTCCAAAGACAGAGATATAGAGGTGGTCGGTGAAAGTGAAGGAAAAGAAGGTCTACTGAAAGAGGAGAGAAGCAAGAACTAACTAACCAAAGGGTTATCTCAATACCTATCAACAACATACATACTTCATCTAGAATTTTATAACAATTCATTGGGGTAATGTATTTGGAATTGGAAGAGGCAAAAGATCCTCCAGCCAATCATGACTACAACTAAGATTGCAATGTTTTAAACGTAATATGTGAACAAAGCTTTCATTCCTAAATAAAGTAAGATCAATAAACAACTATAAAGAGCCAACAACAACAATAACAACCAACCCAAAGAACCCTTATCACACTAGTTAAGGTCACTTTTATATGGCATGATTGATGCCACTAGGCAACGTGACCATAAAAAAATTGTATACTACCAATACTAAGCAATTATTTTGCTTAAAATTAAATGCAAAAATATATCAAAGAGGGAAACAAAATAGACAATTAACTTACACTAATCGAGCAAATGGTTAGGGCTCTCACAAAGATCGATGTGCCTATTTGAAATACAACTCTATCTTTTTCTTGATCACGTGTTCTAAACACAACGTTGTCTGTCCCTTTCTCCACAAAATCAGTGGATCCAATGAGTTCTGACCAAAAAGTAAGATAATGGGTTACTCAAAAACCAAAACTAAATAGGAGTGAGGGAAAAACCACGAGCATATAACTGATTTGATATCTCCAAGGTTTCTACTCAATCCCTTAGCACTTGATGTCTAGCCACAATAAAATTAAATAAATAAAACATTGACATTTAATATCAAGAGACAACAGAGGTTTTATTTCATCATGCAAATAAGTAATATCACTGAAATTTCAAAGAAGAATAAAACATTAGAGGGTCAGTTATCCTACTAAAAACAAAACATAGAAACAAAAACTAAAACATCGTAACTTTATTTTGGATTAGTTATCGAATATTTATTTTAATAGAGAACTTGGAGAAAAACAAATCTTTGGGCCTCCCGTCCCTTAGGATTATAAGAGGGTGAGTAACGCTTTTAGCCAATAAGTGAAGGACAGATCTAAATGTGTTCTTATTTGCGTGCTTTTGTATAGAATAGAAGAGAAGAAACTCACACATAAGAAAGGGTAAGCAACTAAGCATGGTAGTCTTGAATAAGTGGGACCCACCATTCATATGGAAGGGAGAAATGTAGGACCCGCATCACCGCCATGCGCACGCTGTCTTTTTACCAATATCAAACCCATCGTCCATCATCGATCCGATTCCTTGACCTAACCCTAACCCAACAACGCAGTAATAACAACCCAAAAGGTTCCGACAAAACAAAAACCAAAAATGAAAAGAAAAAGAAAACAAAAATAGAAAAACAAAAATACTAGCATCCCGCCTCAATCCCCTTATTAACCCAACACATAAGCTTCTCCAACTCGCTTTTTCTCTCTTTCCTTTCTTAGAACTCTTTATTACCTTATTTCCTCCAAACCCTGAACTACCATCTCTTTACTTCCATAAAGGTAGTTTAGAACAACACCGCAATTCCTCCCGCATGAAATAAGAGATCATCAACAAATGTTGCTCGATTCAGCTCCTAATTCCTTGGTGGATAAGTTTTCCCTAATGTATGGGCATGCAGATAATATCCACAATCTCCAGGAACTGGTTGGTTTGATAAGCAAAACGCAATATTGACACAACATAACACAAACAACTTAAAGACTGAGTGCTCATATTGTGCTATCAAAGGAGCAATATTGACATAAGAAACCACAAACACTTTAAAACCATGAACAATTCAAACTCTATTAACAAAATGTGGACAATATACAAAGCCGTCTGAAAGCACAACACCTTGCATGATATCAAGGTCAAGAAAATCTTGTTTAGCAAAGAAACAACATGGTCGATGACCATGGTTATTAAAGTCAATGCCCAAATCCTAAAGAAAGCTTCTTCAAGAAAAAATTAATTCCTAAATTAATCAAATGATTTGAAGAAAGTAAACACAAAATGAGTAGTAGGCACATCTCAAAGATAAATATCTCAATCTATTCATATGCAATTTTTTTTTAATGTATACTTTAACCTAACACAAATCACGTCGAGAGGATAAGCAGAAATATTAAATGGATCATAAAAGGCAAAAAAATACCTCAGATAATCACTTTCAGGTTATTAGCCTTCTGATTGGTGAGCCATAACCCAGTCTCTTTCTTCACCTCCTTCAAACCTACAAAAAATATGAAAAGAAGGAAACTTGATTAAAAAAAATTACAGTTAAAGTGAGAAAATACGGTTAAAGTGAGAAAATATACGGTTGTGTATGAGACGGGGAAGCACGGAGGAGGCAAGCCGTTTAGAGTTGCAGTGGACGATGGTCGCCGACGACGCGGTGAAAACGGTCCCCTGATGGCGCGATTCTGCGGCAACGGTTGCAGACTCGAGTGGCTGAATGAAGAAGAAGACTCGAGTGGGTGAGTGTTTTGAAGAAGAAGATGGTTCTGCGAGTGGTGGGCAAGTGTTTCGCGTGGGTGAAGATGGTTCTGCGTGCGTCGGTTGAAGAAGAAGAATGAAGAAGAAGATGGTTCTGCGAGTGATGGTTCTGTTCTGGCCAAATAAAGAGCTTACCGACGGCCATTTTAAACTTACCGACGGTCTAACCCGTCGGTAAACGACATGGGGTTAGCGACGGATAAAGCCGTCGGAAAAACTAAATTACCCGTCGGTATTAAAAAAAAAACCACGAATTTCCCAAAATTCACGGTTTACCGACGGACAATCACCGACGGCTTTAGTCCGTCGCTAAAAAAAGGGATTTCCGACGGCTTAACCCGTCGGTAATATCCAGAAATTCAACGGGTGCGTTTTCCGACGGTTTTGGCCGTCGAAAATCCCGCTTTTTTAGCGACGGGCTGAAGCCGTCGGTGAATGGCCGTCGGTTTGTGAACTATTTCTTGTAGTGAATGACCAATGCCTATTACAAATATCCAGGATGGAAACAATAGAGCTAGTATCAACTGAAGTATCAATTAAAGAACTCAGCCAGGTCCAGAACAATTGTGCAAAAGGGCACTCACAAAAGAGATGGAGAGTTGATTCTGCCGCCTGTCCACAAAGACTACACATGGAAACAACTATACATCCCCTTTTCCAAATGTTCTCATCAGTAGGAAGTCTATTATGAAGAGATCTCCATAAAATAAAAGTTTTGGAGAGAGGGATTAAATAACTCCAAATTCTCTTAACCCAAGGAATGTGTTGTCCAGCCGGTCGACAGAATAAATAGGCATCTTTAAAAGTAAGCTCACCCGAGACCATAGGAATCCAAACTTTGCTATCTTTAGACTCAAAAGATGGAATAGTAGTGTATTTTAGTATTTCCGAAAGGCCCGAAAATAACTGAATCAATTGATCCGGAACACGCCAGCTACCATCTATAATAAAACTTTTCACCTTATCAGTAAGAAGACCATGTTGTGAATGTGGAATTTGGAAAAAATCCACTAAAAGGATATTTGTCCAATTATCCGTCCAAAACAGAATATTAGAACCATCACCAAGCTTCCATTTTACATTATCTTGAATAACTGACAAATTATTTTTAATTCCTGGCCAAATAGACGAAGGGATGGAATATGAGATAGGGACATTTTTCCGGAGCATTCTATTCCTCAATAAAACCGCCCATTGATTATTAGAGTTATAGAACTCCCAATTGAGCCTTAGAGCAGTCGCATCATTAACATCTCTTAGGGATCTAATACTAAGACCTCCCTCACAGTAAGGAGAGCAAACTTTATGCCACGCTACAGTGACAACCTTCTTGGCATTCACATCACCTGAATAAATGAAATTTCTGATCCACTGATCTGCATTGTTAAGCAAAGAAACTGGCCAAGAATAAACCAAAAAACTATAAAGCATCATACCATGGATAACACTCTTAACAAGTTGTACCCTACCAGCAATAGATAATAACGAAGCCTTCCAAGCTGCCAATTTTGATTTAAAGGACTTTGAAAATAAAATTACATTAATGAAAAGGAGTGGAAGGAATACTTGGAGTTCAATCTTTTGATCTAATTGAGTGAGATACACGGCATTGAAATCAAGTTTCCAACCTGTTTTACATTGAGTTTACTACTATTTATAGGCAAAATATGGAAATATCTGCTTGACACGTATGTGGCAGTTAAAGCTATGTACACAACATTTTTTTATTCCTAATGCTCTACTTTTTTACGTAACTGTTAGCGGTTCAACACTTAGCCAATTTAGACAAATCATTGTTGGCCTTGACAGACTTTGTCGGTGCCTTTTTCATGCAGATGCAGTTGCAGAGTGTCACACCACTAGGGGCCTATCTACTGCATTCAGTTTGAGGAGTGGCAGTGAGAGATGGGAGCAAGGGCATATCTGCTGCATTCAGTTGGTGCTACCATCTTAACTGAAAAGAGTGTGTCATACACTGTGGCATACTTCTACATGTTTCGAGATCTGTAGAGTGTTCATACTTATGCATGAGGTGCCTTAGCCCTTGCTTATCTCTATGAGCATCTCCGTGATGCCAACAGACATCATACGAAACAATTGGCATCTTATATGACACTATTACTGGTACGAATATTGTTATTGTGCAGTACATTTGGATTCATGAAATTTAAATTAATTGAGTTAGTATTTTTGATATAGGTGTGGATCTACGAGCACTTCCTTGACATAAGCACCACAGAGTTGACTGATGGGTCTGTGTGGAGGTACCTAGAGCCAGTCGCTGGCCAATGTCAAGGATGCGGGTCTGGTGCAACCATATTAGAAGGCACTTGATGAGTTGACCAAGGATGACATATGCTGGACTCTGCACGACTCTCATAGAGCACTCTAGTGAATTCATCAGTACGTTCCTATCATGCACACACACTTGCCAGAAAGAGTATTGCAGCGGTATAGACATGTGCAAACATCTCCAACGAAGATTCTCATTGATCATTTAGTCGATGTTGCCAGTAGAGTTCCTCAGTCACACATTTGGCATGTTGCATTCTGTTAACAATGCATAGAGAAGAGAAGAGAAAAAGGAGAAGAGAAGAGGCACACTAGAGTTCCAAAATAAGGAATGCAATAGAAAGTCTCAAGAGTTACCAAGCACAAAAGTGTGTGTGTGTGTGTGTATATATATAACACACAAAAGAGACAAAAGTATTAAACTACCCTTAAGTAAATAAGGAAGTAATATCATCTAACATGCTCCCTCAAACTCACGTTGCATCAATAGGAAACATCGAAAGTTTGTTAGTCAAGAAAGGAAAACATTGAGTAAAATGTGATTTTTTGAACAAGAGGAGTAGACAAAAGGTAAAGTGATGGTGCCATGTTGAAAGTGGTGGCATGTGAGATGACAATCAATCTTAATATGCTTGGTGCGTTCATGGAAGACCGAGTTGCAAGCGAGCTGAATGGTCGTCTTGTTATCACAGTACATAGGAATTGGTCAAAGGGAGACACCCATATCAGAAAGTAACCAACGCAGTCAAATTATTTTTGTAGTATTGGGTGCCATAAAACGATACTTAGCTTCTGTAGAGGAGCGGTAAACAATGTCTTGCTTCTTATTCTTCTAAGAAATGAGAAAATCTCCTAAAAATATGCAAAATCCTGTGGTAGACTTACGATCAGTAGGGTCACCAGCCCAATCAACATTAGAGTAAGCACACAACTCCAAGAAATAAGATGTGGGTAATAGAAGAATATGAAATTGAGTGCTCTGAAGATACCGAAGAATGCAAAGAACAGCTGCCCAATGTACTGAAGTAGAGGAAACAACAAACTGTCTGACAACATGCACTGCATAAACAATACCAAGTCTAGTGATAGTAAGATACACCAAACTACTAACTAATGTACGATACAAGGTAGAATCCGATAGATGGACACCATCAGAGGAGACATATTTTGCATTAAGCCCGAGAGGGATATCAGCTGCTTGAGTATCAGAGAGGCGAGCTTGTTCAAGAAGGTAACCTATGGTAGAGTAAGCAACTTCAATTCCCAAGAAATAGTGAACAGTACCTTAACCCTTCATCTCAAATTGTTGGGCTAGTTGTAATTTCAACTCTGCAACCCCTTCAACATCATCCCCTATAATAATCTTGTCATTAATATATAGAGAGAGTATAATACAGTGGACCTGAGAAACAAAGCAGAATCATGGGGACTAGAGTGGAAGCTAAGAGATTCAATCACAACGGAAAATTTTTCAAACTAAGCTTGAGGAGCTTGTTTAAGCCCATAAACAACCTTATTTAGCTTACAAACTTCCTTTGGATCATGAGAAACATCTGGTGGAGGTATCATGTAAACTTCCTCTTAAAGATCACCATTCGAGAAGACATTTTTAACATCCATTTGAGAAATATGCCACTGACGAGCACATGCAACATTAATGAGAGTGCAAATAGTTGTCATTTTGGCAACATGAGCAAAAGTTTCTTCATAAATCATACCATATTGTTGTGTAAATCCTTTAGCCACAAGACGAGCCTTATAACGCTCAACAAACCCATCAGATTTGGTTTTGATCTTATATACCCAATGAGAACTAATATCACATTTTCTTGATGGGAGAGGTACCAAGTCCCAAATACCTGTCTTGTGTAAAGTAGAAAGTTCCTTTGCCATAGCTTGTTACCAAAGGGGATCAAGAATACCATCCTGGTAGGAAGAGGGCTCAAACAAACTGTGAATGGAGGTCACAAATGAAGCAAAAGAAGTAGAGTAAACAAAATCTGGTAATTCAGCGGGCTTACGATCACGTTAGGGATAACGAGGAGGAGGATCAACGACCGCAAAAGGATCTTGGGAAGCCGTGGGGACGGGGGAACATCTGGAGATGTAGAAGTACTAGTGTAAACCTTACAATTCTCAACATCAGTCGTTGGGATTATCAATATTCATGACAAAAGGATAAATATGAGTGAGATCAACCCTTGTAAGGCTGTGAGATCAGAAGGAATAGAATAAAAGGGTATGTGCTAAAGAAACACAACATGACGAGAACCATAAAGTTTTTGACTTGTGGGGTCATAACAATGATAACCCTTTTGACCATCCCTATAACCAAGAAAAACACATCGCATAATGAAAAGACAATTTACTTTGTTCTATATGAGAACGAAGAATAAAACAAGTAGAGCAAAAAACTCTCAAGGATGAATAATTAGGAACACAATCATACAATTTTTCAAAGGAAGACAAACTTGAGGTAATAGGAGATGGAATTCTGTTAACAACATGGACATCAGTAAGAACAGCTTCACCCGAAAACTCATTTGGAACAAAAGCATGCAAAAGAAGAGAACGAGAAATTTCAACAATGTGGCGATGTTTACTTTCAGCAACTCCATTTTGTTATGGAGTATCAATACAAGAGGTTTGATGAGAGGTTTCATCAGAGGCAAGTAACTCAGAGAATTTATTAGAAGTATATTTACCATCTAGATCACATTGACAACACTTAATAACAACATTATGTTGAGTTTTAACAAAAGCACGAAACATATAGTAAATACCAAGGAAATCATAACGATATTTCATAAGGTAAAGCCAACAATAACGAGTATAATCATCACGATACATAATATCTAGATCCACCTTGTTGGGTGGGTTACTCCCCAAGTGGGCCTATGCCAACTTAATAAAAAGAAAAGAAAAAAAAGAAATAAAGAAGAATGGGCCAAACCCATGTTTTGTGAAAAAGGGATTTTAATCCTCGGAAAAAAGAAGAGCAGCGTGACTGCTGCACGTTGAGAAAATGTGAGAAAGAAAAAGAAGCACAGTAGCGATGTTGTGACAGAAAAAGAAGAAGAAAGTGGGTTCAGGTAGTGGAAGAGTGTTCAGCAAACTTGTTCCGTTTTAACAAATGTGGTCAAAGTCTCTTAGGGTGTGATTGGTTGACGAGAAAAATTGTGAAGAGAGGAATTATGAAGAGAGAGTATGAAAAGAGAGAAAAATGTGAGAAATAGGGTAGATTTTGGGTATTGATTAGAATAAGAGAAAATGAAAAGAGAGAAGTGTTGATTATTTTTGAAAAGACATCAACATCCTTGATTAAAAATTTAAATAAGGAGAGAGTAGGGGTAAAAATGGGAAAAACAGAAAAAGCATGTGTCTTCCATTTTCTTCGCATCTGACGCGAGAAAATAAAAGGTGCGGGACCCACCACTTTTTTCTCACTCTTCGCATTTTCACTGCACTGCCAAACGTGATCAGTGTTCTCTCTTGTGGCAATTTCTCTCCTGCGTTTTTCTCTAGCGTCGTTTTCATCGCAAACAATCAGGTCGTTAGTGCTTCACTCGAAAATTCCCTATAAGTGGTATCAGAGCCGATAGTTTGATTAAAGGTGATCGGCTCCTTGTATCGAAAGTCTACCTAGCAATGTGGAGGCTAGGTGACATGTCTCGTTGATGTGTGTGAGCTAACGGCGGTGCAAGTACACAAGTATGTGGAGGAAAAAGCTTCTGCTCGAAGGGGGTCCGAGAATGGCTCGATGGAAAAAAACCCGAGTATCTCTCGAAGAGTCTGATGTGGAGGAAACTCAACTTGAGGGGGAGATATTGGGTATGCAAGTGTGAGTGGTAAAATAAATGAAGTCCCACATTGCCTAGTAATGAACAAAATGAAAAGTATATAAGAGGCTAGACCCATTAACCTAACGCCTTAAGGTTTTAGGTGGAGATGAGGTGTCTCAGTCTCTTAGTGGTCTTGGTTCTTAGTCCGTTGTTGCTCTCAGGTGCTCCCTGGACTCCCCAACAATTGATATCAGAGCCGTGGTTTGGCATGATGAGGGAGCGAAAGTGGATCCTACCGGTTCTCTCAAATGTGGAAGACTCACACTTGGGGGGAGATTGCTAGAATTCAAGTTTGAGTGATTAGTACCACATTGAGAGAACCGACAGTATCCACTCTCGCTCCCTCATCAGGCCGAACCACGACTCTAATACCAATTGTTGGGGAGTTTGGGGAGCATATTTTTTGTTGTGCCTATTTATTTGCACAGGTGGGGAAAAACATTGCTTCATTATCTCTGGTTTTTCCCAACAAAGTGGTATCAGAGGGTATCGAGGGGTCTTGCATGTCTCCATATTGGTATGATATTGTCCACTTTGGGCTTTAAGCCCTCATGGTTTTTCTTTTGGACATTCCCCAAAAGGCCTCATACCAATAGGACATTTCCTTGCTTATAAACTCATGTTCTTCTCATTGTTTATCCTATGTGGGACTTTGTTTGCTCCTCAACAATTCTCCCCTCTAACGGAAGCCTTCGAGTATTTTAGCCTGTTTTTATACTTGTATCGCCGACTAAAAGTACACACCGCCTGATCGCCATACTGCCGGGAAGAATTTCGACACAAGGATCTTCGACTTTGATCCCAACAGCTATTCCAATACACGCCTAAGTCGACACCATCAGCTCTGATACCAATTATTGGGGAGTCCAGAGAGCACCTGAGAGCAACAACGGGCTAAAGACTAGGACCACTAAGAGACTCATATACACATCTCCACCCAAAACTTTAAGGCATTGGGTATATGGGTCACCTCTTTTATATATCCTTCACTTAGCCCAATCATAGACAATGTGGGACTAACCACTCACACTTGAATTCTAACACACCTTTGGTAGGATCCAGTGATGAACCCCATACATCAGAGTGAACTACGTCAAAAGGTGCATTATAAATTGAAACACTTTTGCTAAAGGGCAAACTAGAAAATTTAGCAAGTTTGCAACCAAAACAATCAGAAATATTACTAGTTTGCAACTTTCCTAAAGCTCCTGTAGAAGCTAAGTACTTCAACCGAGACCAAAAAATATGTCCGAAACGAGAGTGCCATAAATAAAAAAAACTAGAAGAAGAGGGATTTAAGCGAAATGATGACAAGCCAACACTAGTAGCTGCAACATCTGGAACTTTCAGCTCATCCAGAATGTAAAGTCTCCTGCTTACGACTCGTCCTAATTAGCGTATTGGATTGCGGATCCTGCACATAACAATGGGTGGAAGAAAATAGAATTGAGTAACCAGAATCACATAACTAACTAACAGATGCAAGACTCATTGTGAGATTATAAATATATTAAACATCTAAGATGGACAAGTTAGACGTGAAAACAGACCCAATGTCTACTAATGGCATAAGAGTGCCATCACAGTCATTCACTACAACAGATTATTAAAAAAATGGCGCCATCTTAAATAGCGCTTCTTTCTGAAAGCACTGACTAAAATTATGTTTTGGCATTTACTAGCGCTTTCTAGAATAAGTGCTAGTAAAAACGAACTAATAAACAACGTTTTGTTGGTGAAACGCTATTAAAAATATGCGTAAGGATATCACAAGCGCTTGAAGGAAGCGCTATCTAATTCCTGATCTTCACTAGCGCTTTCCTGGGGAAGCGCTATCTATGATTTTTGTTACTGGCCTTCTCTAGCGCTTCTCCAAGGAAGCACTTGTTAATAACCTTTCCTGATAAACCCAAATGACATAAGAACGCACGCATACCTCTCCCTCTCTGCTCACGCAAAACCTCAGTCTCTAAATCTCGCTCTATCTCCTTCTCTGTCGCACGCAAAACCACCACGAAAAACCACCAGTGTCGTCATCCTCTCCTTCCTTGAGCTTCGTCCTCCTCTCCACCGTTGCCCCTCTTCCCATTCGCGAATGCCGCCGGTCTCTAAATCTCGCTCTCTCTCCTTCTCCATCGCATGCAAAACCACCACAAAAAACCACCACCACGGCCGTCCTCCTCTCCTTCCTTGAGCTTCGTCCTCCTCTCCATCGTCGTCCCTCTTTCGATTCGGTGTTTCTCTCTCTGTCTCTTTGAGAACGAAACGACGAAGAGACAGTGTTGGATACTGGAAAACGATGGGGCTTTCAACCGGTTCAGTGGTGTTTGATATTGGAAACTCTTTGTGCTTGATACCGTATGTGATTTTTTCGGGTTCTGACTTCTGAGGTAGCGGCCTCTCTTTTTAACTTGTTTCTGTATATTTGTGCTGAAAATATGATTCTCTCTTTGTTTAATTCTTAGAAGAAAGCTCTTCATGTTTGTCCCTTTTTGTGATTCAAGGGTCTGATTCATGTGCATATTTGTGCTGAAAATGTGATTCTCTCTTTGTTTGGTGTAGCTATTGCAATATTATATGAATGTATCATAAGCTTAACCTAGTTTCAAACAAAAAGGTAACAGAGATAAAATAGTAAGATTAGTCACATGCGGTTATAAGGAAATGAGTTATTGCTTCCTTTGAACTTTGAAGTATTTTATGTTTGATTGGATTTGATATATTTTAGAATGTCCATATTTTAGGGGAGACTCTTCCAAATTTTTGTTAAAAATTCAAACTGTGAATTGAATACGAACTGTGAATTGTGGATGTTTAGTGGTAAAATATTGAGAATACAAATACGTTTAATATGATGTTATATTAATGAGAATGACTGTTGAATTTGTAAAGGTTGAAGTTAGAATGTATCGGAAGTGGATGTCTGCCAATCGTTTGTCGAAGGAATATAAGGATGGAGTGCAAGATTTTATTAGTTTTGTAGTTCAACATGAAAAATAACTAGATCTGAGTAGAATCGTATGTCCTTGTTTGAGTTGTTGTTGTTATGTAGGCCGAGTTAATATTCAGGAATTGGAAGGACATTTAGTGAGCAATATAATTGATCAGAGTTATACCTGTTGGACAAAGCACGGTGAGAAAATAGGTGAATATTCTAATATGGGGAAGAGTGGGAGATATGCGTCAGATGACGCCGGTACAAATACATATTATGGCGACCGTTTTGAAGAGATGGCAAATGCAGTTGAAGAAGATCTTCGTGATTGTCTTCAAATGTTTGAGAAGTTGATAAGTGATGTGGAGAAGCCGTTGTATGAGGGTTGTACTAAATTCACGAGATTATCGGTGATGTTAAAGTTGTATAACTTGAAATCGGGTAATGAATAGACTGATAAGAGCTTTACGGACTTACTCACCTTATTGAAAGATATGTTACCGGATGATAATGTGCTTCCTGGTCGGATATATGAGGCTAAACAAATGTTACGCTCTAGTGGCATGGGCTATGAGAGGATACACGCTTGTCCTAATGATTGCATTTTATTTAGAAATGAATATGCATCATTAAAGTCATGTCCTAAATGTAAAGCCTCATGGTATAAGAAGAAGGAAGCTCCAGAGAAGATTATGTGGTATTTCCCCATAATTTCCAGATTCAGGCGCATGTACCGTAGTTCAGAAGATGCAAAACACTTGACATGGCAGGAGGGTGAAAGGATTAAGGATGGCATGCTGCGACACCTGGCAGATCTCCTCAATGGAAAAAAATTGATATTGAATATCCTGATTTTGGGAAAGAACCAAGAAACCTAAGACTTGCATTATCTACTGATGGGTTTAACCCGCATGGTGTTCAGAGTAGCTCTCATAGTACATGGCCTGTGATTTTGGTGATTTATAACCTACCTCCATGGCTATGCAAGAAATGCAGATATATGATGTTGTCTATGTTAATTTCTGGGCCCAAACAACCAGGAAATGATATAGACATATTCTTGGCTCCTTTAATTGAAGACTCGAAGAAAATGTGGGAGATGTGTATAGATGTGTTCGATGGGTATATAGAAGAAAATTTTACCTTGAGGACTATGATCTTCGGCACAATTAATAATTTTTTGGCATACGGTAATTTGTCTGGATATAGTACCATATGCCAGTGTGCGTGCCCTATATGTGAAGATGTCACTGATTGGATGCAGTTGGAACATGGTAAGAAGAATGTCTTCCTTGGGCATCGTAGATTCTTGCCTCAAAAGCATCATTATCGGTCATGGAGGAAAGCATTTAATGGGAATACTGAAGAACGTAGAGCTCCTTTGTCTTTGACGGGTGCACAACTGTTTGAAAAGGTAAAATATTTGAGTATTGAATTCAGGAAACCTTTTGAGGGAGAGTTTGTCACACGAGGGTGGAAGAAAAGGTCGATTTTCTATGAGCTTCCATATTGGAAGTCTTTGCACGTGAGACATTTCATTGATGTGATACATGTTGAAAAAGATGCCTTTGATTGTGTCACTGGTACCTTACTCAATGTGCCCGAGAAGACTAAAGACGACATCAATGCAAGGTGGGACTTGGTTAGTATGGGATTGAGACGGGAATTGGGACCAGCAAAGAAGGGGAAACTACGTACATATCTACCTCCAGCCGCTCATACTTTGTCTAGAAAAGAGAAAACGGTTCTTTGTAAGTTTCTTCACAGAGTTAAGGTTCCAAGGGTACTCTTCAAACATTATGAACCTCGTATCAATGAGAGATCTCAAGTTAAAGGGTCTAAAGTCCCATGATTGCCATGTTCTCATGGAGAATTTGCTACCCATTGGTATATGATCCATTTTGCCCATCAAAGTGCGGAATATCTTAACTAAACTTTGTTTCTTCTTCAAGGCAATATGCAGCAGAGTGATTGGCCTAGGAAAGTTGCCAGCATTGCAAACAGAAATTGTTTTGATTTTGTGTGAGCTTGAGATGTATTTCCCACCTTTATTCTTTGATATAATGATTCATCTGGCAGTTCATCTGGTTAGGGAGACACAATTGTGAGGACTAACTTACATGAGATGGATGTACCCATTTGAGCGTTACATGAAGATATTAAAAGGGTATGTGAAACACTGATCACGGCCAGAGGGTTGTATTGTTGAGTGGTACGCAGTCGAAGAAGCTGTTGAATTCTGTTCCGATTACCTATCTAACGTTGGATGTAACATAGGGATGCCAAAATCTCGTCACACAGGAGGAAGCGAAGGGAAAAGGATTACTGGATGTAAAATATTGACTATATCAAGGCAACATATGGAGCAAGCACACTTACATGTTTTACACAACGCCGATGAGGTTGAGTCCTATGTTGTGAAACACAACGAATTGCTCAAGAGTATGTACCCAAATAAGAATGAAAATTGGACACAATCGGTGTTTTATAACGTGGCAAGAGATCACATTTCTGCAGAGTTTAATGCAAATCCTAGCTCGGTTTCATAAAGATTGAGATGGTTAGCTAAAGGTCCAGCTATACATGTTATCTCTTACACCGATTATTTGATGAACGGGTACATATTCTATACAAAAGAACATGATGATCAGAGTAAAATACAAAATAGTGGGGTCACTCTTGTTGCCCAAGCTATGCATATCTCAAGTGCCAAAGACATAAATCCCATTTATGCGAATATGTCATACTTCGGGGTCATTGAACACATATGGGAGTTAGATTATGCGATGTTTCGGGTGCCTATGTTCTAATGTAAGTGGGTTGACAATAATTACGGTGTAGAAACGGATGACTTGGGGTTCGTACAAGTGAATTTCAATAAGTTGGGATATAAAGATGACGCTTATATTTTAGCATCGCAAGCTCGACAAGTGTTTTGTGTCACCGATCCATCAGATATGAATTGGTCTGTTGTTTTGTTGACTAACAAAAAAATTGTTAATGGGATTGATGATGATCAAGCAAATGATGATGCTGATATTGAAGATGACCTGTTCTTTGTGATACAATCACTGTTTGGTGAGGAAAGTACATCGAGAGAGGATGATACATATATTAGACATGATCATAAAGAGGGGCTTTGGATCAGTCGGAGAAAAAGAAAAAGGAAAGGTAGATTGTGTTATTTTAGTTAAATGACTATGAATTATGTACTTTTTAAATTACTTGTGTGTCTAATTACTTGTGTCTAATTTTTTTGCAGATAGATATATGGCTTTTTTCGGACTTGATTAATTACTTGCGAGAAAATAATTTATTTGAAGTGTCATTAAGTAAGTAGCAAAGATGGCTAACACTGTTTTCTGTGTGAAATTGGAACTTTTGAGAATGTATTTATAGAAATGAAGTGTTTGCACTTTTTTTTTCCAGATCCTTGTAATTGGTTTGGCATCTCATGCACTATGGCTCGACATTATGTTATCAAGCTGTAAGATACCATCATGTTATCTAACTGTATGTTCCTTATTTCTCCTAGCCACATGTCATCCTGAAAATTTTGGTTTAATTGTTGTGATTACCATGTATGTGTCTTGGTTTATTGTTGTGTGTTCTTGGTTCTTGTTTTAAGACTTTGATCATTAATTGTGTGTATACATATTAATATAGTAGTAGTTAGATGTATATTGTTGGCCCATGTGAGACATTATTTTGGTTGTCATTGTTTGTTGTAATTATACAGGTACTTATGTTATTTTGGAATATCCATGTTTTAGGAGAGATTCTGCCAAAATTTTGGTAGAAATGTTGTATTGGCCGGGTTGTAGGAATTATCAGTAGCTGTAATATACTGTTGTAATATACTGCTACTGTAAAAAAAAAGAAAAAGGATAATAGATAGCACTTCCTTGAGAAAGCGTTATCTATTGTTGATAATAGATAACGCTTTCTTTAAAAAGCGCTATGTATTCTCAGTGTATCGATAGCGCTTCCTTTAAAAAGCGTTATCTATAGCGCTTTCTCAAGGAAGTGCTAGCGATTCCAGTTATCACTAGCGCTTTTAAAACGCTGCCTTTTTGAACACGCATCACTAGCGGCTGAATAGAAAGCGCTTTTAAGCACTGGCGAAGGCCCAAAATAAGCACTATCTATTTCGTTTTGTGTTGTAGTGATTACTGACATAGATGAAGCAGGATGTAAAGACAGAAAAGGTCATATGATGAGATGCTCAAGAGTCAAGGACCCATATAAGTGAGGGTATACATGATGAACTAGTGGAAGACAAACCTTTATTGGAGGAAGCTGACATGGCATGCAGCTGAGTGGCACAAAAATTTTGGAACTGCTCAGCAAGATCAAAAACTATATAGGAAGTGCTCTGAGAAGTGTATACATGTCCAATACCAACAAAATCTAACAGAAGGACAACGACAACAACATTTGATGATAGCTTCGCCGGTTCGACCAGTTAGACTGAGGGCGCCATTGAGAGGGCTGTTGGGGTTGTTGGGACTTCAATAATTTTGGACATTGTGTTTTCCAATGACTCTTCTCTTTGCAAAAACTGCATTTATTGTAACCAACCTTCCCAATAAATTTTCCTTTTTTCAAAAGGAACAACAAAAATAGATTGATTGAGAGTGGAGATAATTCCGTTTTCAGATTGAGAGTGAGAATGGAGTCGAATTTCTTCACGGTTGGAAGAGGATTGCAGTGTAAGATCATCTCAGCCCTCCCGAAGGGCCATAAAAAACTAAACTATACATTGTTGTTGTTGTTGTTAGTAGTTGCACCACTCGAGTAAAAAGTGGGCAATTTGCTTAAAAGTTGGACTCACTTAAGCAAACCAAAGATGGAAGTACCATTAGTACTTTTAATTTTATAATTTTTATTTATTTGCTTTTAAATATTAAAATTAAAATTAAAATATTCGTACATGTGAACTATGATTATTTCATCCAAAGGAATACGTATTCCCACTATGGAGAGCTGTTTGAAGCAAAAGTAATCAATAAACATTTACACCACCACCTTGAAAGAATGAATGATAATAATTTGCATTTTGTAGCGAGGCTGCTCATCAGCATCTCATCTCACCATAATTAACATGCTGTTTCATGAGAGCACAGGTGAGTTTACAGGGAAGATAAAAGTAGTCCATCAAATCATCAACACAGCTAGCCCCGTTCTCTATATTATTATTATACATATAGGCATTGGGCACTTGCACGGACCGTACCACCATGCACGTGCTCGCTCACCCTTCACCTTCCACACACCACAGTTAGTTCCACAGAGGGCCACACTCCAGTATTATCATCCATTCTTTCCCACCTTCAAGAAACACACTCCAATCTCCATCACCAACAACTAACCATGACCATCGACACCCTCCGTCGATTCTTTCTCCCCTGTTTCACCCCTTCCACCACCAAAACCACCACCATCAAGCCAACCACCACCACCCCAACCAAGAAACAACGTCCCAGCACCTCCTCCATCCGTCACACAACAACCATAACCACTTCCCCTTCCTCCTCCACCTCCTCCTCCGGCGCCACCGTCACCTCCGCCGTGGCACCTCCACGCCCCTCCAAATCCATGGTGATCGGAACCATCTTCGGTAACCGTCGCGGCCACGTGTGGTTCTGCGTTCAGCACGATCGCCTCTCCCTCAAACCCTTCCTCCTCCTTGAACTCCCTCTCTCCACCAACCACCTCGTCCGCGAAATGCGCAACGGCCTCGTCCGCATCGCCCTTGAGTGCTGCTCCTCCTCGTCCGACAATCCCGCTTCCTCCAACTGTCCCCTCCGTTCCGTCCCTCTCTGGACCGCCTTCTGTAACGGCCGCAAAACCGGGTTCGCCGCCCGACGCCGTGTCGGCGACCGCGTCCGCTCCATCCTCCGCACCATGCATTGCGTCACCGTCGGAGCCGGTGTCATACCATCCGGGTTCGGGTCGGGTTCCGAGGAGGAGCTCATGTATATGCGCGCCAACTTCGAACACGTCGTGGGAAACGCTGACTCCGAGTCGTTTCACCTTATTAACCCGGACGAGTGCACTGGTCAGGAACTCAGCGTTTTCTTGCTCCGATCCCGACTCGGTGTGAATCGTTAATGAGTTCAGTAAAGTAATCTCGCAAAGATTCAACCTTCATTTATTTTAAATGTAATTTTTATTTATTTCGAAAGAGGAGTTTTCTGTTTTGGTACAGTACAGATACATAAAAGCAAAGTTTCTCAGGGAATGAAAGAAAGATCATCGCTTGGGGAATTTAATTTTTTTTCTTTTTTATAAAATTATTGGTGTTCTTGATTTTTGAGTGTGTTGAGATTTTCGTTTCTTCTTAGAAAAGAGTTTAGATTTGGGTCTTGTAGATTTTGTGAGTCTGTATCTTACTATCTTGGCTAATTGTGGTGATGTTGCCACGTGAGTTCTGTGTAAAGTTGATGGGTTTTTCCAGGACTAATCTCATCACTAATATTGTATTCTTCTTCACATATTATTGTCTATAATATTGTAACCAGATTCAACAGACCACGGTCTTGGAATCTTTCTTTGCCATTTTTATTTTGATTTATTAGAATTTCTTTTTCATTACTGTATAGATAGATCTGTAGTCTTTGGTGTTTTTTTTATAAGGTACATAATTGGCTTGGTATCTTAGTGAAAATATATTTTCCCCCCCTTTTTGTAAGATTTTGGAATATTTGTAAATGTTTTTAAATTACTTGCTGTCAATCTTTTTGAGGACATGTTGAATATAATTTTCCATTTTATCTGTATTGGTACAATTTTGTATGTTGTCAGTAGTGCAAATCTCTATTAGTTTACTGGTACTTTGTATAAATATTAATATCATAGAAACATACCAGCTAAGCCTCACGATTAAGGTGCTTTAGACGTGGGAGAACCATTCTTTTTGGTTGTAGTCATGATCTCAATATGTGGCATACTAGCTTTTGTATCCACAGATCACTTTTTGATTTGAATCTTCTCATCTAAAGATCTTTATACGTATGCTATGCTAGGCTATTTCCATGCAATTGGGGACCAATCCTTTTCAGGAAGTAAAACAAAACATAGTTGTGTTATCTAAACATCAAATTGCAGCACAAAAAATCGACATCAATTTTACTAGTTAATACAGTTTACATACGTGGTTGATAAAATGTTGAACTTGGTTAATGGATATACCAAGGTGTCGCAACTCATTAACCATCAATTGAACTTCATTAACCAAGATTTTAAACGTCATTAACCACGATTTTTAGGTATTCAAATATACATGTAGATTATATTTGAACATCTAAAAGTTGTGGTTAATAATATTTAATTTCGTGGTTAATGAAATTCAATTAATAGTTAATGAGTTGCAACACCTTATTATATCCATTAACCGAGTTCAATACTCTATAACCACATGTGTGAACTATATTGACCAGCAAAATTGTTGTCGATTTTGATGCCTCAATTTGATGTTCAAATAAAAGAACAACAATCACTACCCTCATTTTTTTTTTGGAAATGTGCGATCAAAAGTGACCGTAAGGAGATATTGACCATCGATAATAATCTTATAGTTCAAACTAATATGTCAAATTTACGATACGAGCTATCTGATTTTATACAAACAGTGGTGATTGGCCCGAGAACATCTAGGTCCAAATTTTTTTGAGGTAACTTAGGCAAACATTAATGCAGCCTGTTTCAGCTAAAATATCTTTGAAGTTTCCATATGAGTGTTAGCAATTAGCACAAGAATTTAAATACACATTTAATGCATGCCAAAATGGGAAGCTTCGATGCCTCAGTGAGTGTGCAACCCCAATTCACACGTATCAAAGAAATACATTGAAAATAGTTTTTTCTAATTAATACTTTTAAAGATTTAATTTTTTCCCAAAAGTACTCTTTTATAAACCAACCCCTTGCATAGGGAATATGGTATCTCATTAATATAATTTTTACTATAAATAAGAGTATAAATAAAAATTAGATATTTAATACATTTAAAAATTAGTGTTATTTCTTATAATTAGGACAAAAAAAAACTTTTTTTATTTTTTTATAAAAAGAACCGGAGGGAGTATTTGAAATAAACAAGCTAAGGTTTATGGCAACGTCTGAATTAAAAGAATACAAAAATCATATGTGGAAATGTTGCCAGTCAGAAGCGACATTTTTGTTACACCTGTTTTGATTGCAACACCTCCAAATGAGTACAAAATTTAGTTTTCTATGATGAAAGAAAAGTGAAGATTTTTTTTTTGAGACCAATACAAATTAAAGAAAACAAAATGAAGATTTCATCAATCTCAAAATTAATCTTGACCACTGAAGATTTTGTTTCCACAAGCAGTGTGCTTCTTCTGGTTTGCACTTGTGAGGCTATAAATTAATGTTGTAGCCAGTAGCCATAAGTCTCTGCTGAGTTTTGTCAATTTATGCATAACTCTTAGAGTGAAGTGATTCCCCTGCAGCTCAAGATGTTGGAAGGAAAAGCTGTGGTGCGAGAGACAGACATGCCAGAGGGGATGCAGAACCATGTCATGGAATTGGCTCACCAAGCTCTCGATGCACATGAAGTTTCTGATTGTCAGTCCATTGCTCATTTCATCAAACAGGTCTGTCTTAAAATATCCCACCCATTTAACTTTTTTATTCTGGTGTAGTCACATTTGTCTTAAGATTAGTATGTCCCATGAGTGTTAACTTAAGAAAACATGAAGGATTCTTATTTTTTGAAATATGCATAATTTGCATCTATATTTGTTCACAAATATGGATGAAGGATGTCTTGAAATTGTATAAGTAAGATTCGGATTTGGATTCCCTACATTCTGGAATCCCACTATCATGCGATCAAGGCCATGTGATTTAGACTTTTTTTAATCTGAATTACCGAACTTGAAATATAGACCGTCCGATCTTGGTATAACGGTTCCCAACATTATGACGATGTGAATACGACATTCCTTGGCTACAGGGAACCTAGATCCAACAACAAATGCTCCTAGCAATTTTTTTTTTCCAAAAAAAAGGGTTGTGTATATCAATATCTATTTTCCTTTTTTTTTTTTTTGATGGATATCCACTTGCCGTTTGGAGATAGTCATGCCGGGGGTTGTATCAATTCACTCCATCTCTTCGGGTATGTTTGGATGAAGGGTTTTGGAAGGAAGAGGAGAAGATACCTTATTTTTCTTTTCTAAATTAAGGAGCTATAAAATGTTTTTAAAAACGAATGAAGCGTGATTGAAATGTTATATAACAAAATATATCATGCTATTCGTTCAATTTTTTTTTGAAATCTCAAATATATATCACCATATAGACTTAGCCTACAAAACCCTCCCCTCCAAAGCCGAGACTTCCCTTCCCACTTAAAAGTATCTAAGAGCATCTCCAACGCATTGCTCTTAGGGCGTCCCTTAACTAATAGTTGACGTTCCTTATTTTTTCTACCATTGGACCTTATCTACATGGCGTGTATTGTCCCTTAAATTTATGGGAAATCTCTTATATAAGAGACTATTAAGAGGCATCCCTTAGCATTAAAATATAATATTTTTTTCTCAAACTCAATAGAAATTAATAGAAATTTATATAATTCTTTAAGTGCAAATATTGAAATTTAAAGTGTGACATGTGGGGGCCATTTAAGGAACTCACTTTAAGGAACTACTCATTAGAACAAAATAATCAAGTGTTATGAAAAAATAATATGGCATGTGGAAACAACTAAAGAACCCAAAATAAATTTGTAAGAGATAACCCATCGGAGATGCTGTGCCGTGCCCCTGAGCCAACCCACTTGGGTAAGTTTTCCTCTAATACCGACCAGAAAAGGGGTGCGACTGCAACGAAAGGAGAAACAATTATCCACATCTATAAAAGAATGTATTACTATTAAAAGTAAAAGTTTGGAAAGCCGGCCTATAATATAATGGAATAAATGAAAGTCTATTTTTAATGGAATACATGCAAAATTTGGAAGAAACCATAGATCAAATTCTTTTCTACATGGTTTCTAATTAAGTTTTCTTGATTCTTCCTCTAATTTTAATTGGACTATTTTTCTTCATATCCACTTTCCCATTGGAAAGTGTCTTTTATTTGATCCATTATTCATTAAAATAATGACTCACCAAGTGTTGAATTCATACATCTTACGAAAATGGCAGTCACTTTACTCTATCAGTAAAAATAATACTGCTACAGTTACGCCTGTTGTTAAATTTAGATGCATTATTACCAACTCATAACTGAGTAACTGTGAATGTTAAGCAAAGATTCAAGTCCTTGTGTTTTGAAGTATATTAGATGTATTGAATTTTTAGCATAGGAAACTATCTCATTTAATTATGTTAGGACATCAAGAGGTCTTATATGTCTCAACATTAATATGAGATATTGTCCACTATTGATATGATATTGTCCACTTTGGGCTTTGAGCCCTTGTGGCTTTGCTTTTGGAGATTCTCCAAAAGGCTTTATATCAATGGGGACATTTAGTTGCTTATAAACTCATGTTCTTTTTCATGTTTATCTAATGTGGGACTTTGTTTGCACCTCAACAAATTAATTTGTTGGACAGAAACTTGATGAAGCATATGGACCTGCATGGAATTCCGTGGTTGGCAATAACTTTGGATGTTGCATTACGCATTTATCTGGAAGTTTCATATTTTTCCGTGTGGAGATGATGGAATTTCTGATCTTCAAAGATGGGAAGGACTTCGGAGAAAGCAGGGAAGAAGCTATTGGAGTGCTGCAGAAAGATAGAATTAGAGTTTCATAATTGGAGTGCTGCAGAAAGATAGAATTAGAGTTTCATAAATTCCTAAATTCTCAGATAATGTTATACAAGAATTTAAGCTGGTTGGCTATTCCTAATTGACCTGTGCTAAACATGTTTAATATTTCAAGAATAAAGAAGCAGCAGACAAAAATAACTGTAGTGCTTTCCCAATTATTTCTGGTTATTTGTATGGAATAAAATATTTGTCCACTGTTACCTGTGTAGCAATGTAGCAGTTTATTATCCATAGGCACACACTTGAAACTCTCTTTTCCTCTGCAGCTATGCCTCACGGTCACGGTACACCAGCATCACCTTAATGGAACACCAATAGCTGTGCAATCCAATACGATAAATCCTAGAGTATATAACTCTTTAAAGAAGGATTTATAACTTTATCAAACTGATTTAAATGCTCTGTACATTGGTTATAACACAAGGAAGGGGTAATCTACATCCCAAGGACTAGACACAATAAACATATTGTTTTTAAACCTCAGGATGCAGATTACCAGATCCTGAACCAATACTAACTCTTCCAAGAACGTTCAAACCAATGGCAATATAGAGGAAACGATCAAACAAGTAATATATTAGTAGAATGTTTTGTAGCACATTGGATTGAGTTGAGTGCAGCCATATCTTTTGGCCTTGGAAATTTATACTTGTTCTTAAAGTTTAGGAATATATTCTAATTGAGTTTAATATGTCAAGGGACCAATGAAAAGAAATTATTGAGTGCTGTAATATTTTATTAAGAATTGTTTAATTATTTATGTTTTTTTGTACCCATTAAGTAACTACCACTTGCGTTTTTTGTCTATACTTTTTTCAAAAGCACAAGTCTCCTCCATGGATGATGAAAGATTTTTTTCCCATGTTGTCCAACAACGCAGTCTTGAGAATAGTTGTGTTTCAGTGAGTTTGATGGTTACCAGCATGGTTTTAAATTGCGGTCAGTAGCTGCGGTTGCTTCACAATCATTAATGTTGTGGAAAATTGCAGTCAAATACAGTTAATACGACTGCAATTGCAATTGCCGAGTTCTCAGAAACCTTAACATTATAGTTGTGGTCACAGACCACAATTTAAAACCCTACTTTCAGTTACCCTTTTGCAATTTAAACATCTTAAGCTTTCCAGTTACCCTAAAAGGTAACTATCTGTGGCGTATATTAAATTCCTCTGGCCATCACAGAAAGCTCCTTATTGTCCCTATTAGCATTGTTGTTGGTACATCTTAAATACATGTATGGAATAATGCATGGACTAGTATATTACAACAATAATAACAATAATCAAAGCCTTTCCCACTAAATAGGATTGGTTACATGGATCAATTGATGTTCTCATCATCATCATGGTTATAAAAAATGATCTACGACTGTGGTTTAGGCCGTGACACCAAGGATATTGATGTCTCTACAACCGCAATGCGACAACGATTCTAACTGCATTAGCCTTATTTGACAGTGATTCTCCACAATATCAAGAATCGCAATGTGCATGTGACCACGATTTAAAACATTTGTTATCATGTCTGATAATCAAACAATACATGTAGATTATCTATAGAAAATTGTTGTTAAAATAATTTAGGGAAAAAAAAATTGAAAGTGAGTAACACAGATTTTGTTCTATTCTAACTTCTAAAGTTATAATCTAGGAGAATGCATAGTTTCGGAATCGAATCATAAGGCTTTCTGTTCTTTTGTTTTTAGTGGTTGCACTTATTGTTTCTAATACAGAAATAGATGCCACTAATATAAAAGGTTGCATCTGCTTTCATGTAACCAATAAAAGGTTCTGTTTGGTTCAGGGATTAAACATTATATTTAAAATATTTTTCCATTCCTACAATTAAAGTGTTATCTGGTGTAGTAACATCGTTTTTAGGCTATGCCCCTACTGGTCTACTTCAGAGCCGTAATTAAGAAAGTTATTCTTCAAGTGGATTTAAAGGTATAGAATCCCAATCGTTAAGGAAAAGCATAAAATAAATGTTGGACATAAAACATGACTGATGTACTATCTCATCCGGTCATTTTTACTTGTCTTTTAAGGTTGTTTTATGCAAATCAAAGAAACCAATAAATTTTGTTATTTTTTATAAAGTTGTTAGTCTTTTTCTATGATACCTTTTATTGTTTTTTATCCATCACATTTATTTCTCTCTCTACAATAAATAATTAAGGGTATACTTGAAAAATAATTAATTAATATAACCTTAAAATATTAAAATGAAAAATAAAAATGAACAAATTTCCTTTTAAAAACTAGTAAGTAAAAAGGGAGTATTAAAGTGGTGGACCGTTTTGTGTCGATTACTGGTTTCCATGAAACTAAAGCAAATTTGTCATCTCCTTTATTTTATTTTTATTGAGAATTTTTTGCATTAATCCAGTAAAGTATGGATTCAAGTTGCTACATTTGAAGATAAATCTTGATCAGTTCTTTTGTCTTTCGTATTTTTTTTTAAAAAGAATTGGTATACTGATAGAACCATAGACACTACAACAGATTATTAAAAAAATGGCGTCAACTTAAAAACGCTTCTTTTTGAAAGCGCTAGCTAAAATTATGTGTGGGTCTTCGCTAGCGCTTCACCAAGGAAGCGCTGTCTATGTGCGCTATGTAATCTGGCCTTTGCTAGCGCTTCCTCGCTTCCCCAAGGAAGCGCTAGCTATTGGCTTAATAAACCCTTCGCTAGCGCTTCACCAAGGAAGCGCTGTCTATATGTGCTATCTATCTGGCCTTTGCTTGGGCTTTCCCAAGGAAGCGCTAGCTATTGTCATTACCAAAACTTTGCTCGCAATTTCAAATTAATCATATATTGCTGCTTCATCTTCGCTGTTTGCTCCACGAAACACTATTCCTTCATCTTCATCTTCAGTCTCAAAACCTCTCTGCGCTCAAAACTTCTCTGTCGTACGCAAAACGGCACCACAAAAAAGCACCACTGCCATCCCCCTCTCCTTCCTTGAGCTTCGTCCTCCTCTCCACTGCCATCTTCTCTCTTTCTCCGTCGCTTTCTCCACATTCTTCGTCGCCGTCGCCGTCTCCATCCTCATCTCATCGCCTTCATCTCATCGTTGTCGCTGTTCCTCTCATCTCGTCACCCTCTCTGCTCGGTTTTGTTGTGGAAGAAGGCTCGGTTCTGACTTCTGACCTGCTCTCATTCCTACTTGTGGTTCTGTCCTCCTCTATTTCACGGCTCACGGCGGTTCTTCACAGTGGTGACCTGCTTGGTTCTGCTGGTTTCTCCTGTTGGTAAGTCCTGCTTCGCCTCTTTTTTGCTTTTGCTCGATTCTGTTGGTTTTTTCTGTTTGAATGGGGCAAAAAAATTATGTGAGATCATCCAAGAGATCAAATGGTTTAAATCAATAGTTGAAATTAATGTTGGGAAACACCTTTGGTCTATGTATATTTGTTTTGATGCTGGGGCTGTTTTAATGTTGTTGCTCTGTTGATTAGTTCTTCCTGCATGATTTGTAGATGTTGGAGACTTATTCCGTCGGTTTTCTATTTCTTTAGTTGTTGTTTTGTCTCTTTGTAATAGGAGGAAAGCTAATTTACAACTTAGGGCCTGGTTGCTATAAAAAAAAAAATTCTATTCTGCAAAAAATTATGCAGAAGAAATTTTGTGTATGTGTGTCAAGGGAATTTGTGCGCGGTTTATATAGTTCATTGAAGTGTTGGTGGTTGAGGTTAAATTCATATTCTTGCACTTTAAAAGTCCCTGTGTTATTTGGTGCTAAGTCTTGGGTAATTTTTAACTTGATGTTATTGCCAATACATAATGCATGTTACGTTAGTGGAAAAAAGTTTATTGGACAACTCATGAATGGTCTCATTGTTAAACTAGTTTCTTGGATTTTAAATGATCATATTTAGAAAGAATGGTTTTACTGAAAGATGTGAGGATACTATAGAAAATTAAAAGTAAGCATTTGGTTGTTCAAAGACCCTAGCTCCTTGAGGATCATTAAAATATTTTCTTTATCATGTTGTGTCTCCAGTTGGTGAAAGTTTGAACTTTGAATTGTTTTATGTTTGATTGGATTGGATATATTTTGGAATGTCCATATTTTAGGGGAGACTTTGCCAAATTTTTGTTAAAAATTCAAACTGTAAATTGAATACGAACTGTGAATTGTAGATTGACGGCATATCATTATCTATAGCCTGAAGCGTTAGATTATCAAGTTTTGACTATGTTTAGTGGTAAAATATTTTGAGAATACAAATACGTTTAATATGATGCTATATTAACAAGGACTAACTTGTTTTTTAAAGGTTGAAGTTAGAATGGATCGGAAGTGGATGTCTGCCAATTATTTGACGAAGGAATATAAGGATGGAGTGCAAGATTTTATTAGGTTTGTAGTTCAGCATGAAAAAGAACTAGACCTAAGTAGAATCGTGTGTCCTTGTTTGAGTTATTGTTATGTAGGCCGAGTTAATGTTCAGGAATTGGAAGGACATTTGGTGAGTAATGGAGTTGATCAGAGTTATACCTGTTGGACAAAGCACGGTGAGACAAGAGGTGAATCTTCTAATATGGGGAATAGTGGGAGATATGCGTCAGATGACACCGGTACAAATACATATTATGGCGACCGTTTTGAAGAGATGGCAAATGTGGTTGAAGAAGATCTCCGTGATTGTCCTAAAATGTTTAAGAAGTTGACAAGTGATGTGGAGAAACCATTGTATGAGGGTTGTACTAAATTCACGAGATTATCGGCGATGTTAAAGTTGTATAACTTGAAATTAGGCAGTGGATGGACTGATAAGAGCTTTACGGAGTTACTCACTTTATTGAAAGATATGTTGCCGGATGATAATGTGCTTCCTAGTCGGACATATGAGGCTAAACAAATGTTACGCTTTATTGGTATGGGCTATGAGAGGATACACGCTTGTCCTAACGATTGCATTTTATTTAGAAATGAATATGCATCGTTAAAGTCGTGTCCTAAATGTAAAGCCTCACGGTATAAGAAGAAGGAATCGGAATCGGCTCTAGAGAAGGTTATGTGGTATTTCCCCATAATTCTCAGATTCAGGTGCATGTACCGTAGTTTAGAAGATGCAAAACACTTGACATGGCATGAGGATGAAAGGATTAAGGATGGCATGCTGCGGCACCCGGCAGATTCTCCTCAATGGAAAAAAATTGATATTGAGTATCCTGATTTTGGGAAAGAACCAAGAAACCTAAGACTTGCATTGTCTACTGATGGATTTAACCCGCATGTGTTCAGAATAGCTCTCATAGTATATGGCCTGTGATTTTGGTGATTTATAACCTACTT
This sequence comes from Calophaca sinica, assembly GCA_037113605.1. NCBI lineage: Eukaryota > Viridiplantae > Streptophyta > Magnoliopsida > Fabales > Fabaceae > Calophaca > Calophaca sinica. The sequence goes on from CM073733.1 coordinate 105,364,277, forward strand.
CCACGGTTATGCACGAAGCGCAAATATATGATGTTGTCTATGTTAATTTTTGGGCCCAAACAACCAGGAAATATATAGACATATTCTTGGCTCCTTTAATTGAAGACTTGAAGCAAATGTGGGAGATGGGTATAGATGTGTACGCTGTGTATAGAGAAGAAAGTTTCACCTTGAAGACTATGATATTCGACACAATTAATGATTTTTCGGCATACGGTAATTAGTCTGGATATAGTACCAAATGCCAGTGTGCGTGCCCTATATGTGAAGATGGTGCTGATTGGATGCGGTTGGAACATGGTAAGAAGAACATGCGATAGGAAAATGAAACTTGTATCATGCATGCTAGACTTTTGCTTATATAATTTGGTGTTGGAGTAGATCATGACTTGTATAGTGACTTGTGCTAGCTGGTATATGGTAATTTTTTGTTGTTACATGTATTAGATAAATTTTGAAATGTCCATATTTAGGGAAGACTCTACCAAAATTTTGTTAGAAATTCAAATTGAAGTATTCAAATATTCTAATTTAATATTATTGTGGATCTTGATGATTACTTAAGGAACCGGTGGAGGTGCACAAGCCTAGTTTACCCATGGATGGATGCGCTCTTAAGTCACCCGAGGTAATAAATCATTAGAAATTATCGTTATTTGTATGTATTGCATCAATGGTTTATCACATTAATATTTTGTTTATTATTGGTTTAGGACTTCAAAGAGCGTACGCTATATTTGTCAGGCCAGTCTCGAATGGTTGGTAAAGGGATTTGCTACACTGATTTAAATGTCACATTGCACAATCGCCCATTACCTATCCATCATTGCAAAGTTAGAATTGACTTTGCAACTGAAGAGGATGCACCATTGCCTGTACCACTTGAGGGGGCAGATATCATGACAGTGGGACATGTAATAGGTACTTATGTGGCATGGCCATTAAAACTCGTTATAAGTGACGCGCTATTTTTTAATAAACTTGATTCATTATCATAATATATATATATATATATATATATATATATATATATATATATATAAAATTACATGGTCACTAACTAATGCAAAATATGTAGAAACCTATAAAATCCAAAGCCAATGACAAGGATAAGAGAAAGGGTAAGCAGCAAATAGTTGGGTCTTGTACATTCCCAGTAAAGCCTGTGGACAAATCTCAGCATTCCCCTGTTGAAGCAAAATTCTTTAATTATCTTAAAGCTCATGCTGAAACAAGGATGACATTGACCGGAGAGCAAATCAAAATACCAATAGGTAAAAATATTTTCGGTTATGAATCTGCATTATTGCTCAGTGCTAAGGATGAACTGGCAGAAGTTTTTTACTCATGGAGCATGGATTAGTCAAACTGTAGTTAGTGTATATATCAGGTACAACATCCAACTTTAAAGTATACGTTTTTTTTATTCTTTCTCCTAAATATTGAAGTTATTGTTAATCTATTAATTTGTATACATTTTAATTCAAGGTACTTGTATACCGGGATACTGATCCTAGAAGAACAGACCGAGAGGTTTATGTTCTTATGCCCAGAGAAAACAAATTTTCAATTTCAATCTGGGAAAATGGTGGGATATATATCTGAACGCTTGGCATTAGCGAAGCTAGGTATTGACACCTTGTTTTTGTCATCTTGCAACCTAGGGTGAGTCCTTTATTTAATTTAATCATATATATATATACACACACACACACACACGTATGACTTTATTAACGATACTAAATTATTGAAATGTGATTACCTGCTAATTAGGATTTTCTTATTCAACATTTTTTTAGGAGCCATTGGGTATTGTTAGCGATCAATCCCCAGGAAGATACGGTGTACTATTTAGATCCTTTGTGTTCTAGTTTGAGCAACCGCAAAGAACACATGCATGTATTGGAACGAGTTCTGAATGTGAAATTGAGGTTGAAAAGTTTTGTACTAATTAATATATCTAATTGTATATTATGACTCTGGGCTTTGGCAATTCATCAAGGACATCGGGCACTAAACAAGTCCCGATTTTCTAAATCATCCACGATAACTAAGTGGATAACTATAGAGGTATTATCAAAATTATTATGCAATTAATTAGTTTAAAAAATTAAAAATATTTATTTATAATATTTTTTGTCTCTTAGTGCTCCCGCCAAACAAACTTTAATGATTGTGGCTATTACATTATCAAGTTTATGAAGGATATTGTTATTCATAACCAAATGCAAATCCCAAAGGAGGTATGTAATTTCTGTTCTAATTTATATAAAATAGTTACTTTTTCATTTGACCATTTGCGTACTTAAACTTTAATATGATTTATTTACCATTTCGCAGTATCTTCCTGAATGTAAATATAATTCATATTCTGATGTTCAAATTGCTCAACTCAAGAAAGAGTGGTGTTGTTATGTGGCTGAGAATTTTGTTTTAAGACTATGATCATTGTATATACACATTATAGTAGTGGTTAGATGTATGTTGTTAGCCCATGTGAGACATTATTTTGGTTGACATTGTTTGTTGTAATTATACAGTTACTTATATTATTTTGGAATGTCTATGTTTTAGGGGAGATTCTGTCACAATTTTGGTAGAAATATCTTTCAAATTAATGTAATTCTCTTCAATATTGTAATTCGATCCATTTTATGATAACTTTTGTGAATTAATATGCTATTATTATTATTCGCCCCATTCCTATATTCTGTACTTACACATTTCTTATAGAAACATATGTTGAATATGCCAGGTTTTAATAATTATCAGTAACGGTAAAATACAGCAACTGTAAAAAAAAAAGGAGAATAGCTGGCGCTTCTTTGAGAAAGCGCTATCTATTTTTGAGAATAGATAGCGCTTTCTCAAGGAAGCGCTAGCGATGTCGATTTTCGCTAGCGCTTTTAAAACACCGTCTTTTCGAACCAAGATCACTAGCGGGTAAATAGATAGCGCTTAGCGAAGGCAAAAAATAAGCGCTATCTATTTCGTTTATGTTGTAGTGAGAATCTCATATTCTATATAAGCACCTAATTATGAAAGCAGAATTCCAGCACACCTAATTCTGGATGGTAGGCCTGAATGGTGGGATAGGTCTTCATTTGGTATCATCAGAAAACCACTACAAGAAATTCATGGATTACCTACGGCCAAAATCCGTAGGTAAGGCGCCAAAATCCGTAGGAAACAAGTTATTTCCGATGGATTTCCGACAGACACATTTCCGTCGGTTAATCGCTAGTCGGTAACAGCTACTGACGGAAAAATCTGTCGGTAATTTACCGACGGAAAAATTCGTAGGTAAAATACCGACAGATTGTTCCGTCGGTAATTTACCCAACATACCGATGGAAAATTCCGTAGGTAATGACCATTTTTTTTTACTTTTCAAAAATTAAATTCTGATTAGCATTTTGGTTAATTTTTTTATATATAATTATTTAATATTAATTATATTGCTAATTATAATTTTAATTTTATAATTATTATTAATTTGTTATTAATATATAATAAAAGATACATAATAATTCGATAAAAATATAAATAAACTCCTCAAATAAATCCGATAAAAACATACTTAAAATCCGCAAATAATATTCAATACATATAAATATGTCATCATATCTAATCATCATGGTGATCCATCATAATAATCATTGTCCTCGTGACCACCACCATCACCATCTCGTGGCCGTTGACCGTATGGCTGTAAATTTTCCATCATGCCTTGAAAAAAAAACCATATCATCTGCCCCGATGTTCTGCTGGCCTGGCTGTGGCTGCGGCTGAGGCATAGGTGGTTGAGGCATAAGCGGCTGAGGCCGATAGTACTGTTGTGTTGATGGCATTGCCTGAGATTGATAGTACTGATGTGGCTGTGATGGCACGTAGTAGTACTGCTGGAGAGGTGGCGGTGGCCTGGCCTGCTGTTGCACTAATGCTGACAACTGTCTCTGCATCTGACTCTGCTACTTAGCCATCTGATCAACCTTTGACTGCAATTCTTCCTACCCTTTTTAGCCTCAAGTGCCTCATGCTCTACAGTAGCCAACCTCCTCACCAGATCATCAGTGTGAGAGTGCCTAGTACTGGAGTTAGAAGAAGTAGTAGCACCGAGGTGAGAGGCCCCTTCCTTGTAGCATGAAGAAAGGGCCCCAACACCATACACTCGACCCTTGTACTTTCCACCAGCAACATCCACCCATTTACTTAGCTGAACACGACTCTCCTTCTCTGGGGTAATAGACTGAGTCTGAGACCGATACTGAGTCATCTAGTTCTCAAACTCCACCTGATATGCATAATAAAAAAATAAATCAAAATTAATTACAAAAACATGAGAATTAAACTAAATAAGTAAATATAAAATTATTACCTGAGTCAGCCTCGACCGCTAATCAACGAAGTCATTATCAAACTTCCGAATATGGACACGGCGATGCAACTTATGTAACGCCACTGGTCGCTTTAAGGACCTCTCCAACAATATTAAGGAGACATAGTAGTAACATGTAATTAAAATCAATGGTAACGAATTAAGTTTAAATTATATAAAAGTAACTCGTGTGTGTACCATGCACTCCCGTATCTGTGCGATGTTGATAGATCCTCCTGTGTGTAGACTACCACCTTTCTCAGATGCCCTATTTTTCTTTGCCATCTCCGAAGATTTCTGCCATTTGTCGCCCCTCTAATGCTGACACAACACCTCCCAAATATTAACTCCTATCTATTTGGGACGTTTGCCCTTTTGGCTGGCGTCCCTAAACATGTCAGCGAGGTGGGCTCCAGCTCTATGATGAAAGTTTGTCTCCACATGTGCCTCGTGCTCTTTATCCTAAGTACATTTGCCCTGTATCATATAGCAAAAATAAATTGGTTAATAAATAAGCATAAAAATTTAAAATAACATATGCATGAAATAATAACATCAATACATATGCATGAAATAATAATTTGCAACTTACTTTGAAAGCATTAAACATCATGGCTTTATCATTTTTGTTACTTTTAATTTCCTTCCATGTGGTCCAGGGTTGTTGATACTTCTCCTTGATAACAGCAGTGATTACTTTAGAAGCCGGTTTTGAAGGAAGAAACCTTAACAAATAAAAACATGTTAATCAATGAAAATTAATAAATTCAAATAATTAATAAAAGCAATTAATACTTACGAGTCCCCAACAGGTCTGATAATGACTCGACCGTCACGCAAACACTCTTCCTCAACATAATCATCCTGCAACTCATCAATGTCGATGCCATCCTCTCCATCTGACGACGAAGGTGAATGAGTAGTGTTACCTCCTCAAGTTGGGTCACTAGTGTGGGGCGGATCGACCATCGTCTCAGGGATAACAGAACTACTAGTGCTAGGGGAAAAGGTACTTGTGCCAGTGGGTTGAATAGGTGGATCACTCTGGGTAGACGCTATAGGCATATAAGTGCCAGTGGTTTGAATAGGTGGATCACTCTGGGTAAACGCTATAAGCACATAATTATCATCGCATGTAATGATGGGAGGCCTTGGCCTGCGACGACGACTAGTACTAACAACTTGCTGCTTCCCTTTATCACTAGTGGGTGGTGATGGGTCTTGTCCTCCTGTTGACATGTCTATATATGTGCCTATATACATAGCACATGCAATACATGCAATAATATTAAACAAAGTGTATATATAAATAAGTCTATACATATATGTGTCTATACTATATCCTTATTCAAGCATCAAGGTATCTTGACTTTCAAACAACCCCTTTTATCAATAAAAAATGTCATTAAACAGGGAGCCCCTATTAACCAAACTTATTCAACCAAAATGGGCGGATGACTCTAGTATAAGACTAAAGAAAACACATGAACTGATTAGTAAGCAAACAGGTAAAAGCTTTTCATATTTGATGTTCAATTAAACGACAGATAGGATAAAATAAAAGACCTCTCCTTTATAGTTCTTAAATCTTAAATCTTATATCTTCCAAGGTGAGGATAAAATAAAAGACACAAACATCAGACCTCTTATTGTACTCATCTTCCAAGGAGAGGATAAACCACTCAAAAAAAATCATTCGCTATAATTCTAGTTGAAGCCTTTCTCACAAATAATATTGTCCATGCAAACCTACAATTTTGGGTCTATATATTGGTTTTGAATCTGAGTTTGGAATCTGATTTAACTCACAAATCCAGATTCAGTTTAGTTATGAAATTTAAAGTCCAATAAGAAGTGCATAAGTGGATGAGAGGAGAGTCTATTGAGATCAATTCAGATTAATCAAAGACCAAAAAATAAAGTAATTACAATGAGAGGTTGATAAATGAGAAAACCAAAGTAAGCATTAGAATTAAGTTTGTGGTGAGAGCTTGGTAATTTGGATCAAGATGTTGATAGATTCTTCCCTAAACACTTGAAAAGCCACCACCATTTAAGATCTCTCCTTTGCTACCATGAAAAAACAGCTAGGCTAAGTGAATGGGGTTTGATGAAGTCAGTTTTCAAAAAATGCAAGTTATTTAGAGTCTTGGACTTGGAAGGAATACAAGGTCAGATAGGGAAGTTACCAAAAGAAATTGGTTACTTGATCCACCTAAGGTTTCTGAGTCTAAGAAACACGAAAATTGATGAGTTGCCAACATCAATAGGGAATTTGAAGTGTTTGCAGACCCTTGATCTTCTCACAGGAAATTCAACTGTACAAATACCAAATGTGATAGGAAACATGGACAGATTGAGACATTTATATCTCCCAGAATCATGTGGCAATGGCACTGAAAAATGAATTTTCCAATTGTCCAAGTTGCTATAGGATGTCCTAATCTTTACAAGCTGCACATAGAGGGGCCTATAATGAATTTTCCAGAACCAAATCAAATTTCTTCCAAGCTTACCAAGCTAAAGTTGCAAGGTTCAGGACTTCTTGTGGTTCCAATGACAACATTAGAGAAGCTTCCTAATTTAAGGTTACTTGAGTTACAACTTGATTCATTCTTGGGAAAGTAAGGTCTTTGCTTGTGAGTGATTTGCCTAATCTTGAAGAGTGGAAGTCGGATAAAGGAGCCATGCCTAGTCTTAGCAAACTTGAGATTGCAAATTGCACTAAGCTTGAGATGGTTCTCGAGGGGCTTAGGTTTGTTACAACTCTACAGGATTTGGAAATGAAATCAACAAAGCTTGCATTCAATACCAATAAGTGACTACAGATTTAAGCAAGCTTGCATTCAACCCCCACACCACCACAACCCATTTTTTAACATTTACTCAAACAGATGAAAGATATTAAACATGCTCAAATCCAATTCACAAATTAACCTATTAAGTACCTCAAAGAAAAATCCCAAAACAAAAATACACGCATATATAGAGAAAAGAAAAATCAAATTGTTACAAAAAAAGGGGGCTGGGGAAATCACTAGCGATAGCTTAAACCAAACAAAATCAGAAGTTCTTTCAAACATTCCATTACTCCACATTACACCACCAAAACAGAAATTAAATGGGCAACGTTTAATTGAGCATTCAGATACACTCACCAACGACGGGCAGACAGGTTGAGTGGAGACGCAGGTGGCAACTTACTAATTCTTAAAAAATTGACTCACTTCAATAGGGGGTTCAAGACATGTGCTGGAAACTTACTAAATGCAACAGGAAGTAAACATTCCATGAATATATGACAATCATGACTCTTCATCCCTTGCATCTTTCTGTTGTCAACATCAACACATCTTGCTAAATTGGAACAATAACTGTCCGACATCTTGAGTTCAGTAATCCACTGATAAACTGATTTAGCTTCTTCGGCGGACAAAGTGTAATTGGCTTTGGGTTTTGAGGTCTTCCCATTAGCTTGATCCACCAACAACAAGTCTTTTTGTCTGCAATAAATAGCTAAGTCCCTCCTAGCTTTTTCGTTGTCCTTGGTTTTGCCCTTCACCTTCATCACAGTCTTAAATATGTTATCAAAAAAAATTCTTCTCAATGTACATAACATCGAGATTGTGTCTCAATAAATTATCTTTCCAATACTCGAGATCCTAAAAAAATACTTTTTTTTGTCCAATTATGCCACTCTCCATAAGCCTCCGGTCGTTCAGTAACACTATTTATAACTTTTACTTTTGGCAGATCCTTAACTCTTCTCCATACCTCTTCCGATGTCAACCTGCGTGGTGGGTCTTCATTTTCAACTACCCCCTTGACGAAGGCATTCTTATTCGTCCTAAATGGATGATCGCTTACTAAGAACCTACAGTGCGAGTCAAACCAATAAGCCTCCCCCCCGTGGTGCAAGGTAAATGCCTTCGTGTCCTCCATGCATATCGGACATGCTAATTTACCATGAGTCCCCCACCCAGATAACATGCCATAAGCAGGAAAGTCATTAATGGTCCACATCAGGGCTGCTCTCATTATAAAGTTTTTCTTTCGAGCAATATCATAAGTCATAACACCAGTCCACAACCTCTTCAGATCATCAATCAAAGGTTGCAAATATTAGAAGAAAGATTGTATGGGGTGACAATAACTGGCTAGCAAGAATATGGTTTAGTCGTCGCCTGAATATATGGTGTAAATCCATCAAAGCATAACCCAAGTTGGACATTGCGTGGATCCATGGCAAAATTAGGATGTACCCGATCAAAGTGCTTCCATACCTCACCATCAGACGAATGGCGCAACTCACCTGAAGTTCTTCTATTATCATAGTGCCACGTCATTTTACTTGCAGTCTGCATCGATGCAAACATTCTTTGCAACCTTGATATGATAGGAAAATAAAACATTGCCTTCCTTGGAACTGACTTACTCCTACTTGTCCCAGTTTTGCATAGACGATACCTTGGCTCTTGACAAAATTTACATTCAGTCAACGCACCGTCATTTGTGCCAAATTCATTATCGTAGTACAATATGCAACCTCTCACACAACAAATTGATCCTCTTAACACCTAATTCCAGCTTCGACACCAACCTTTTAGCATCATAATAACTTTGTGGCAAACTAGCTTTAACATGTGTTGCGTCCAGCATCATTTTGGCCATATAATCCATGCACTGCTCGACAACGTTAAAGGTTGACTTGAGGCCTAAAAGCCTTACACACATTGATAATTTAGAGTCTTCAGACCCCTCATACAATGACTTAGTTGTCTCTGTTAAAAGATTATTAAAGCGTTGTACTTCCTCATTCGTAAGTTCCTCCGTTTCATCATGTTGCTGCTCCTCGAACGATACATTCACCCCGAAAGCATCAGAAATCATCCCCTGCATCACATCAAACTGCTCATAATATTGATATCTCATATCCAGTTGTGACAACCACCCTAAAAATTTAATGGCCGCCACCAATATTTTTTAGGAAAACATTGGAAAACCTATTCACGTATTTACCCCAAAAAAAGGAAAGGTCATTGAACCAAATTTGGGTTCGGAAGTTGATTACGCATAGAGAAGGTTTTAGCACCTCTATGACGCCCATTTAAAAAATGGTACCCTTGATTACTTGAAAAAAATTTGTTTGCCTTTAAAAGAAATATTTCCTAAAAATAAGGAATGACAATTTTATTTAAAAGAAATCAATTAAGAAAATATTAATTTTTCTATTATCCCTACGAATCTTCTTATCACTGCTAATAATTAAACGTGGTTTCAAAAAAATAAATAAACGACTGCTTTATTACGTTAAGATTAATTTTTTCTTTTCTGAAAATTATGCAAAAACATCATTTAAAAAAAATTGTGCTGAAAAGTTAATTTTAAAAATAGGATTCTTCACATACTAATTTTAATTAAAAAATAAATCAGAAGAAAGCACAGAAAAATAAAGAAGGTGATATATTAGATCCAAAAGTTCAGCCTTTTACATGCATGATCATACAGAAATAGGTAAGGTAGCAAATTGGAGCGAATGATACAAAGAAGGGGAACACAAAAACCTGGTTGTAGTTATCTCAGCAACCAGATCAAAACTACACAGAACAGAAACTAAAAATCTAGAAAAGAAAAAAAGAAAGTGTTTATGTTCTCATATCTCTCCTTTTCTCTATTCTTCAATCTTTTCTTCAGAAATTGCTCCCTTTTTTTTCTTCTGGATTCCACTCCTGGTTCCCCCCCTTTTTTCTCCTCTTTGAGAGGCTTTTATAGCATTCTTCGAATCTGTTACAGAAACAAAGAAAGATCAGGATCAAAATAAACTGGGAATAAAAGGAAATAAATGAAGAAAAAAAGAATAGAATCACTCCCTGATTTGGTTCTGGATGTCCATGTTTACCTCTCAACCGAATCTCCATAAATCTGAGACATATTATCGAAAAAAGTGAGATTTTGGTGTGATTTGGTTTGAGATTAAGAAAGGGAGATTTGATTGATTCTCCAAAATATGCTTTCTAAAAAGGAAAGGGATGGAAGAAGATCTTTTGTCTTATTTTTTCTATTTCTTTCTTTTGCCTTATTTTTTTTATTTTCTTTATTCATTCTATGAGACCAAAAATATTATTTTTATTTATTTATTTATTTAATATTACTACTACTAATTTTAATAAGCAAAAATAAATTAAAAGAAAGAGACCGGACAAAATTAGGGTACGACAGCTGCCCCTCCTTAATTACATTTTACTCGAAGGTCTTCGTGTATTCGTTGTAAAAGGTAATTAAGGATAAAAGACTCTAATTTTGTCCAGAATGAAATTGTTTAAGGAAGCGAGATTGGCTCCCGACTTTGCTTTGGGATTCTAGGTCTGATTCCTAGTGAATTCCCGGTAAGGCATAGGTTTAGTTCCTAACTCTTACAAAATTGGTGAGAGATTATAGGTTCGATTCCTAGTAAATTCCCGGTAAGGCGTAGGTTTAGTTCCTAACTCTTATAAAATTGATGAGAGATTCTAGGTTTGATTCCTAGTGAATTCTCGGTAAGGCATAGGTCTGATTCCTAACCCTCACATCTTTGGTATTGATTACTTTCCTACTTAGGGAAAGTTTAGGGTGCGAGCTTCTTCGTCACTCGACACAGGTTTGGGTCAGATTCCCAACAAGGGTAAGTCAGGTTCTTAACTCTTGCTAAAAGGTACGGATTGACTACCTTATTTAAGTAAGGTCCGAGATATGAGCTTCTCTGTCACTCAATATGGGTTCGGGTCAGATTCCCGGCAAGATGTAGGTCAGAATCCTAACTCTTGCTAAAGTATGGACTGGTTTTCCTATTGCAGGTGAACGTCCCGTGTATGAGCTTCTCTGTCACTCGTGACAGTTCGGGTCAGATCCCCGACATGGTGTAGGTCAGATTCCTAACTCTTGTTAAAAGGTGTGGATCGATTTCCATAATTGAGGAAGATCCGAGACGCGGGTCAGGTTCCCGACTAAAGGCTTGGGTCAGATTCCCAAGGTGGTGGGTCAGATTCCCAGCAAGGTATAGGACAGGTTCCTAATTCTTGCTAATAAAGAGATTGGGTAGGCTGAGTACTAGTTCTTACTGAGTAACAACAGACCAACTGTATGTAATATTTGAGAGGGTGGGTCAATGGACCCGAAAATTTTAATGGTCATGCAAGATGCAATGAATGGTATGCCATACATGAAAAAGTTTTATTTTTAGAGAAATATTTTTTTAAGGTGGGTCGTGGACCCAAAGGTTTTGATAATCATGCAGGATGCAATGAATGATATGCTATGCATGATGTTGTTTTGTTTTTTAGAGAAATGATTTTGAAGGTGGGTCGGGGACCCAAAAGTATTAATGATTATGCAAAATGCAATGAATGGTATGCTATGCATGAATATTATTATTGTTTTGATTTTTTTTTATTTCCTTGAATTCCTTTGAGGACGTTGCCCCTAGACTCGTGGGATGATAACTTTATGTCTGATTGCTTGTCCGAATGGTTGACTTTGTACTGCACCAGGTTTGCATATTTGCCCTTTGATAAATCATTTTATGGATCCTCAAATTTTTAGCTTCATGCCTTGAATGTCCTTGGGAGGATTAGATTGACAACTTTGATCCATAGAGACTTTGCAGTGTCACTTGGGCCTTCGTCCAGCCATGTGAGGAAAGATCTATGTAGAGATGTGGATCACCTTGTGTAGTTCTGAAACTGGAACGAAATCTTAAATGCGAAGCTGGTAGATGATGGGCTCAGCTTTTGCCCCCAGCTTCTTGGTTTCTGTTTAGATTTGTGAGATATAATCCGGGATGACATGTTTGTGAATTTGACCCTAACTTTTGCTCAAAGCCGCTTCATGAAGTTTTCAACTTAATGTCGCTTCTAACTTTTGCCTAGACCGCCTTTTCGGTTTTCAAATTTAGCGAGCATTTTATTTATACTCTTTTTTTTGGTAAAGCAACTACACCGAGGAGTTTATATGGATTTCCTCTTTCAAAAGTCAAGTTTTGAGAAAATATGAGCAATTGGACTTTGATCAGAATGGACTTTATTAGGGTTGTAACGTGACCATAGGTTAAGGGTTATGAAAGAAAGGGTATTTCAGGCCCAAAAAGTGTTTAAGGGTTATTGGAAATAAGGATCTTTAGTCTAAAGATGCACTTCATTGGTTGCTAGCACATTTGTTTCGCCTTTGCGGTTTCCTTTTTGATCTTCGCAGGTGTCTTTGACACGTTTTTGACATTTTTTTGAATTGTCTTTGATACCTTATTGCTTACTTTGCTCTTCTTCTTTCTGAAAAGACAAAGTTGATCGGAGACTTGTGCTATTCTTCATTGTGTGGACGATCCTTATTCAGGGTATTTGAAAGAAAATTTCATTTTAGGCTCAAAAGCGGTAGCAAGGGATACGTATTTGGATAGAGAAAAAGGGTCAAACTTCATCTCAAAATCTCATTGCCCACATCTTCACAAAACTTAACTTTTGATAATTTGTGCATTTGCTTTACCATTATTCTATGAGCTAAATTGAAAAATTCAAATTGCAGTTTTATTGATGAAATGAAAAGATGAGAACATAATGAGCCCTTTACAAGATGTGCCCTCGGGCTTGGAGCAAAAGCGTAAAAAGTAAACAGAGTTATCTTTCTTCAAGTCGAACCACTTGGCGTTGATCAGATCTTACACTTTGTATTTCAAAGCCTCGACAATTCTCAATTGAATGACCTACTGCCCCAATTTGGCATGTTGTGATGAGCAGCGTTTGTATCTTCTTCCATCTCTTGGCTCATACTGCGCGATGGTAATTGAATATCGAGGTTGGCAATCCTTCCGCTTATTATCCCCGCTTCCACTCTTTCCCCGACAATGATTAGGTCTGAAAAGCTTGAACAGATATTTCCCATCATCATATCATAGAAAGGTGACTAGAGAGTGTCAATAAATGTGGTAATCATCTCCTTCTTTGACAGTGAAGGTTCCACTTGGGCTGCAACGCTTCTCCATCTTTGGGCATACTCTTTGAAGCTTTCATTGCCCCCTTTTACCATGGCTTGCAACTGGGAGCGGTCAGGAGCCATATCCAAGTTGTATCTATACTGTTTGATGAAAGCATTAGCCAAGTCCGTCTATGAGTTGATTTTGCCCCGTTCTAACTGCATATACCAGCGTAGGGATGCCCTGGTAAGACTCTCTTGGAAGAAGTGGATTAGGAGCTTATCATTACTGGAGCAGGAGGCCATCTTCCGGCAGTACATGATGAGGTGGCTTTTTGGACAAGTTAGACCTTCATACCTGACGAACTCAGGAACTTTGAATTTTAGAGGAATTACCACGCCCTGGACCAAACATACTTCTGAAGCTTTGAACCCAATATGATTTGCCCCTTCAATTGCTTTCAGCCTATCTTCCACAATTTGGAGTCTCTCCTGATCTAGGGGGTCTCCTGATGGGCCATTGGGAGCCTCTCGATACTAATTAGTGCTGGTGGAATGGTTCTTATCAGTGGTCAATTTTGGATTCAAGTTCTGCAGAAGGTCCAATATCTTGTCCATCTTACCATTGATTTGGTCGAGTTCTTCTCTCATCTCTTGCTGATTCTGTTCCAACAAGTCCATGAGTCTAGATTGGGCTCGAGTCTGGTAGGGGTGCAGGGAAAGCTTATGTGTATCTATTTTCTGTAGAGGGGAAAAAATGAGTTATGTTATGAAGATGCCATGATTATGCATGTCATGAATATTTTTTTTATGTACATTTTATACAAAATAATATGATGGATAATGGAGAAACATTTATTTATTTATTTTTTTATAAAAATAAAATGAATGCAATGATACTGAGAAATGTCGCTAAAAAAAGAGAAAATGCTTTTTTTTTATTTTTTTTGAAAATTTATTTTTTAGAGGAAAAAGAATGAGAAGAGAAAATATTTTTTTGAAATTGTGGTTTTTTTTTGCAAAGAAGAATAACAAATAATATTTTTTTTAGAGAAAAATATCATTTATTATCTTTCACAATTTTTGAAATGTGAATGGAAAATAAATAGATGAAGGAAAAAAAAGGCAAAGTGTGCCCCTTGTGATGTAGGCCGGTATTTCCTAAGATCTTAGGTCATACGACTTTTGTACGTGGAAGATGGAATAAGGTATGCTCCTTTCGTGATATGGGCCGGTAGTTCCTTAAAAGGATCTAGGGTTTATATTAAGTGTCTTTCTATTGGGTGGATTTAAGATACTAATCTAAAAGGTCCCTAGAGCCAAGAGTCCCATTTGAAAATGTTACCACCAATAATAAGTATATTATTAAAGGATGTTTTTTTCTCAAATGGAGCCAAACTCTAGGTGAGGCTTTCATAGGAATCCACTGGCCGTACGTCCAGCAGAGCACCCATTACACAGCCTCTCCTAACTTAAGGTTCACTTGGGCCCGGGTATAGGGCACCCACTCAAAGTGTGTGTAAATAAAGTGTATAAAGTGAAGTGTGTGAAGGAGTAAACTTAAAACTACCCGCTGCAAAATAAATAAAACAATATACATGGTAACTATCCTAATGTTCAATATACATATAATCACAATAAAAATAAATAAACTAAACAAAGATAACAACAAATAAGATAAGATAAAAATGAATAAATTGAAAAAATAAAAAAAAATAATAGTAATAAATAAATAAATAAAAATAAAAGAAAAGGAAACAATTCATATTGTAAGGCAAACAAACAATTCAAACAATCAAAAGGCCTAACTCTCTAAAGTCCCCAGTGAATTCGCCAGCTGTGACAACCACCCTAAAAATTTAATGGAGCCGCCGCCAATATTTTTTAGGAAAACATTGGAAAACCTATTCACGTATTTACCCCAAAAAAAAAGAAAGGTCTTTAAACCAAATTTGGGTTCGGAAGTTGATTACGCATAGAGAAGGTTTTAGCACCTCTATGACGCCCATTTAAAAAATGGTACCCTTGATTACTTGAAAAAAATTGTTTGCCTTTAAAAGAAATATTTCCTAAAAATAAGGAATGACAATTTTATTTGAAAGAAATCAATTAAGAAAATATTAATTTTTCTATTACCCCTACGAATCTTCTTATCACTGCTAATAATTAAACGTGGTTTCAAAAAAAATAAATAAACGACTGCTTTATTACGTTAAGATTAATTTTTTCTTTTCTGAAAATTATGCAAAAACATCATTTAAAAAAAATTGTGCAGAAAAGTTAATTTTAAAAATAGGATTCTTCACATACTAATTTTAATTAAAAAATAAATCAGAAGAAAGCTCAGAAAAATAAAGAAGGTGATATATTAGATCCAAAAGTTCAGCCTTTTACATGCATGATCATACAGAAATAGGTAAGGTAGCAAATTGGAGCGAATGATACAAAGAAGGGGACCACAAAAACCTGGTTGTAGTTATCTCAGCAACCAGATCAAAACTACACAGAACAAAAACTAAAAATCTAGAAAAGAAAAAAAGAAAGTGTTTATGTTCTCATATCTCTCCTTTTCTCCTTTTCTCTATTCTTCAGTTTTTTCTTCAGAAACTACTCCTTTTTTTTTCTTCTGGATTCCTCTCCTGGGTTCCCCCCCTTGTCTCCTCTTTGAGAGGCTTTTATAGCATTCTTCGTATCTGTTACAGAAACAAAGAAAGATCAGGATCAAAATAAACTGGGAATAAAAGAAAATAAATGAAGAAAAAGAGAATAGAATCACTCCCTGATTTGGTTTTGGATGTCCATGTTTTTCTCTCAACCGAATCTCCATAAATCTGAGACATATTATCGAAAAAAGGGGGATTTTGGTGTGATTTGGTTTGAGATTAAGAAAGGGAGATTTGATTGATTCTCCAAAATATGCTTTCTAAAAAAGAAAGGGATGGAAGATGATCTTTTGCCTTATTTTTTCCATTTCTTTCTTTTGCCTTATTTTTTTATTTTCTTTATTCATTCTATGAGACCAAAAATATTATTTTTATTTATTTATTTATTTAATATTACTACTACTACTTTTAATAAGCAAAAATAAATTAAAAAAAAGAGGCCGGACAAAATTAAGGTATGACACCAGTGGGCCACTACTTGAAGAACTTGTGCAATTATCTTCAACCCATAAATTAACAGTGGGATCAACTTCCCCATGACTAGTCCAGATCCAATAATCAGACTTGAACCCATAATGATACAAGTCAAGTATGACTTCATCTTCTGTCTTAACCGCTTGACACTTGCATATCTCGCACGGACATCTAATCACCCCTTATTGACGTTTTGCAACACGAATAAACCGATCAACCCCTTTTAAAAAAGCTTGCTTCAAACCCCTTCTTCCAGCTTGAGTCCTACCATACATCCAACTACGATCCATTTTTTGCATATTATAAGACACATATTAAAAATTGTATACACGATAATTTCAACAACACATCGGCCTTACAACAGCTCCCTTACCACAACATCATTTTTTTTTTGAGAAAACATAACAACACTTAAAAACAAATACAAAACTATTCTAATACACAATTTTCCTATTCCTAACAAAAAAATTTATTTTAAAAAAATATATATAATACAAAAGCATATACAAAAGTATAATATTCATAAAAATAATATTCTACATATGTCATAAATGTTATCCTAACATGCATTTTCTCTAAACTAAATTAACATATAAAATTATACTAAACATATAATTAATAAATTAAAAAATAATTACAAAATAAAAAACATATTTATTACTAACATGGTGTCGAGTAGAGACTGCCGGCGGCACTCACGTGACAGCTCCGGCGAAGAACTTCCAAAAAAAAATGTTTTTCGAGTTAGTGAATAACACACAGAGAAATGAGAGAGACAAGACGGTGAGGGAGGGAGACTTACTGTGACGGTGAACTAGTGTAGGGAGGAGAAAATGCAACGGACCGATACACTACAAGGGAGGACGGAGGAGAACGTTGCTGAAGAGAAGGGAAGGAGTGAGGAAGAGGGGGGAGCAGAGAGTAGCAGAGGGGAAGTGAAGGGGAGAAAATGAAAATCGTTCAGATATTCTGTAGGTAATATTCCGTAGTTAATTTACCGACGGAAAAATTCATAGGTAATTTGCCGACGGAAAAATCCATAGGTAAGTGCCAAGGATTATAATTTACCGATGGACAATTCCGTCGGTATTAAAGTAAAATTTTTACCGATGGATATTTCTGTAGGTAATTTTGAAATTCAAAATTCGAATTTTCCGCCTAATGTTTCCGACGGAAAATTCCGTCAGTATTGTCTTAAAGTCGTTTCCGACGGAAAATTTCGTCGGTAATTATTTTCTACCGTTTATTCTGTCAGTAAGTACCTACGGATAGTAATCCATCGGTAAAGATTCGCAGGTAAAGCACCTTATTCTTGTAGTGAACATGTCATCTATAGCATAAAATAATGTGCATTCGTAATCTAAACAGATAAATACCGATGGAACTTGTTACCAATAAATAAATAAATAAATACTGATGGAACTGAAGATTCCATCCCAGCCGAGGAACAAGAAGAAAAAAAAAGCAAGATACCTTGGTTGTCATCAACTAGCTCGATAATGTTGTTTATCTGTGATAATTTTGATGTAAGATTCTTAGTAGCATTAAAAGTTATTCATTTTTACCGAATAAGCTAGTCGTCCCTTGGCCATATATCACTAAATTATTTCATATTTCTTTCTTGAGGGGTGTTATGGTATCGACTTAGGTCTTTAACAGACCTATAACTCAATTATAAAACCGACTTACCTAAGTGCAGAAAGACTTGGAGGCACAGGGACGGAGCAAGAAGTTCAATTTAGCAGGGGTCAAGACTAAAGAATCATATTATGATAATTAAAAACACATTATTTATATTAAATATAAAAATAATTAAGTAAATAAAATTTAAATAAAACTTAATTTAATGTGTGAGACTGAGCAATTGAGTTTGTCGTTATTCCAGTGCCGCTCATGCACATTTGCCATGACACTATGACTTGATGTAAGGGTGTAAATGAGTTGAACTATTCGTGAATTATTTGAGCGTGACTCACTAAATGCTCGATCAAACTCGTTTGTTTAATTAAATAAACAAACTTACGTTTGAGATTGAGCTCGGTTATTTAAATAAGTCAAGTCAGGCCTTACTAGCCTTTATTATTTATATTATGTATGGAAATATGTAAAACTTTATTGAGCATTAAAATTAATTTTGAAGTTTTTTTTATGTAGTAGTCAATAAGTTGTGAAATGAACAATGAAAATGTATAAGTCTAAAATTTTTGAATTTCATATATCACATTATTCGTTGATTATAATATAATATTAAATTATTTATTAACTAAAATGATAAGCTTAAAAAATAATTTAAGAATTTTTTTCTTAAATACAGAAATAATAAAGTTATAAATGAGTTAAACAAGCTAAACTAAGTCAAGCTTAAGCAACTCATTTTTTTCATAAGTCAAACTCAAGCTTTGGGTGCTCGGCTCGACTCGACTCATTTACGGTCCAACTTGAAGGTAACGTGCGGTGTGTGGTGCGCTTGTTTGGCTTTTTTATAAAAGGGGTAGAACTTGGGTAAATAACATTGAAATCTAATAGCAACCAAAAAAAAAACATTGAAATCTAATAATCTTCTATCGTAATCAACAACGACCACTCTGAAACTAACGAAATTCATTAATTAGAAGCAGAATCAAAGCAATTCTTGTATAAGGGTAAACTTTTGTGGTTGGTGGCTTAAATGTTGTTCCAAAAGACCTACTATGTTTGGCTTTATTATGATCAGGATGACATGATCAGGAATCGTAAAGTTATATAAAGGGTAAAGCAAAGTGTCAGGAAAAAATGCATCTTCTTTTTAGTTCTGATTTATTTATTTATTTATCAAAGACCGAGGATGTAGACCAAGCATGAGAAAGGAATCAAATGATTATGAACCATAACCCTTCAAGCTTGCACTTTCGGTTACTAGCTTACGTAGGAGTAGATGCTGCCACACGGGGCTACATCAAGCTATCATTCTGCATGCTACAAATAGCAAAATTGGTTTGCTTCATGGCAAGTGGCGACAATTTATACTGCATATTGCGTTAGATATCTGTGAGATAGTTACACATTGCCTAATAATAGACAAAATAAAAAGTATATAAGATATTATACTCGTGAGCTTATCACCTTAAGGTTTTAGAAAAAAATATGGTTAAAGTCTCTTCCTATGCTTTATGAAGAACTCCCGTCTCAGACAAAGGGAGTATATATTAATCGGTCATCATTTCTAGATTGTGTGCTGTACTTGAGGAACATATGAATAAGGGTTGAAATAGGCTGGACTCAGTTAGGCTTTGCAAGGGCTAAGCCTAGCCTGATCCAAAAATTCAAGGCCTAAGTCTGGCTTGTTACCTGTCATAGGCTTTTTTTTAGGCCTGACCTGGCCTTTTTGAAATCCTGGTATTGCCTGTTAGCCTACTTAAAAGCCTGTTTGATGTTAATATTTTTGAATAAGTCACCTGACCGATCTTTAAATAGACCAACGGAGCTGCTAATACTCATACCCAGTTGGATGTATCATTGGTTCATACTTTTGGCTACTTGAAATTTGATGGCAGGGTGCTGATTATACAGCACGGCTAATTATTGAGGTGGGTAGGAAATTTTCATATGTAATTTGCCATTGGATGTATTGATATAACCATTCTTGGATCCTGGTGGTGTTCATAGACAAACACATTCTGTAAATTGGTGTTGGCTGGTTCATCTTGAGCCTTGACCAACTGTATCAATAAAAATCTTTTGTTTTTTCAAAATATAAAAAATAAAAATAAAAATAGACCAACGGAATAATAAGCCAATGAAATTAAATTCTATTTATAATAAACTATAAAAAAGAAAATTAAAATCACTGCTACAAAGAAACATGAGACATAGAAGTGGAAATAGATAAGATGAGTTGAGTTTTATATGGTTTGATTCTTATTTGCAATAAAACCTTTAAATATTTCAAAATTTATGTAGGCCAATATGTTTAATTTAATGAAAAAGTCAACAAGTATATGATTTAACACAATATACAAAATCTTATATAATAATAATAATAATAATAATAATAATAATATAAAATTATTATTTATATTTACTTAAATAGGCCAGTCTGTTAGGTTTAAAAGGCTTTTTTGGTGGCCCAAAGCTTGGTCTTTTTAGCTAAATAGGCTTTTAAAAAAGTATTGATCTTGTCTATTTAAAAAAAAAGTAACCTAATCTGAGCCTGACATAGACTAGGCTATAGACCCCTATCGGGCGGCCTGACCGATTCCCACCCCAGCGTACAAATGTTATTCTTGAAATTAAGGGATACCAACTTGTTAAGTATGATATTATTAGTTAAAGCATAAAACAAAGTCGGCATACCGGAGTAGGACCGTGTTCTGCCAATTACAGGTTTCCACAATATTGAAAGCATATTCCCTAGCTCCATTCTCTCTCTGTCTTCATTGAATAAGCATCAAATTTTTACATTTATATCACCTAATAATTTTTTTGTCTATAATACAATAAACCAATTTAACAGTTGAATCGTGTGATATTCTCTTCATGATTAAATATATTAAAATTAACTATTAGGAAAAATTGAATTATTGATGAAAGTAATTAGAGAGGGAAAAAAAAGAAATTCATATCTAATTTCATTGCCAAAAACACTTTAAAAATCAATTTCATTTTTTCCGTCTCTGAGTTTCATTGGTCATTTAACTTTTTATAGTAGTGCTTCATATAATAATTTAATCATTTGTAAGTATGTATCTAAATGAAGATCAGGAATTTGTTTCATTTCGTTGTAAACCAGTAATGAGGGGAAAAAAATGGTCCTTCTATATGCTCACACTATTATGGGCTTGTCCTCAACAAATTCAGATTCTATACCTTTCAAATTAACTTCAAGAATAACACCCTCAATGGTCCTCAAGTATAGAACGTCTCCAGAAAGTATTAGATTTGTATTAATAAATAAATATACAAGATAACATTTATACGTAGAAGTCCTGGTTGGATAGCTCAAGTGGTGAGAGCTTGAGATATAAGGTGTTGGAAGAAGGAGGACGGGGTTCAAACCCCGACAAAGAGAAAATACTAACATAACAACTAATAACTAAAATTTGGCATTCAAAAAAAATAAAATTATACGTATACATGTAGAACATGTATTGGTATCTATTCTTGGTGGAATGAACTGTTTCAAGGAAGCTAGCTAATCTTATTAGTTATGGTGTGAGGGGTGGTGCAATCCTTGTGACTCTGCATCCGGTGGTATCCATATTTCTGATTAAAGAAGAAACAAAAAGTTCTATAATAAGCCTAAACTCATGAATATAACAATTGGTGTTAATTAACTATAGTTTAGGCTATTCTTGGTGTTAAAAGATGTTATATTTTATTTTTATTCCAAGTTTGTGACTTGTATGAACACCAAGCTGTAAAATAAATGATCAGTGTAAGTTTGTTATATATTGTGAATTTGTTTAAAAGATTTCCTATTATTAAGTTGAATATGCATTTTTAATTTTGAGAAATTACTATTAGCAACATACTTGTATCCACAACCTAAATAGCCTGCAAGTTGTGAGAACTGAGAGCACATGGAAAGAGGAGGAGGAGCTGTCCAAATCAATACTATGTGCCAAAGAATTAAAGTTGGCAACAAGATACAACATGTTACACAGAGAATATGGCCAAATGTTTCCATTTCATAATCATCTTTTTGGGATCGAAAGCAATCTGCACGGAAGAGATGTAACATAAAGGAGAATCTTAAGTAACAAAATGCAAAGCTTCAAGTACACTTATGTCATGAACAAGTGATCTACATAATTTTAAAAAAAGCAGTCAAAGATAAACCATCATTGTCTAGTGCAAAAGGCAAAGATCTTAACAAATGATTGCAAGCTTGTCGAATATATTTGAGGAGCATTATAAATTCCTATGATCGCATATGGCTTTCTATCAAACCTAATACAACAAACATTCTTCCCTTAGATTATTTGCTCCTGTGCTTTTTCTTCCACTCCCAATAGCTTAATATATACTACTTGAAATTAAGAGCAAGTGTTAATTGGGTGAGGAAAGGGTAATCTGCATCCTGAGGTTTAGAGCAATACTTTCATTTCATTGTATCTAGTCCTTGGGATGCAGATTACCTTTTCCTTATTATCAATGCAAAACAGTCTGATCAACTTGATAACATCTAAACTCATACTGAGTAGTTGAATGAGAATATTGGGTGAGGATGAGATAATCTGCATCCTGAGGTTTAGAGCAATATTTTGATTGTATCTAGTCCTTGGGATGCAGATTATCTAATCCTTATCACCAATGCAAAAATGTGTAATTTGAGAGTTTCCACTGTGCATAGCTTCATGGTGGAGTCAATATTATTGGGTAAGGATGTGGTAATCTGCATCCTGAGGTTTGGAGCAACATTAATTTTAGTTGTCTCTGGCCCTTGGGAGGCAGATTATCCCTTTCTTATCGCCAATGTAGAATAACCTAATCAATTTGATAAGGGTAACATTCTTAATTACTAAATGAGCATTAATTTTATTGGCCTAAACAAAAAGAATAGTCACTTATTTTGTATTTTGCTACTAGATCATTCGTCTTAGGTGTTGTTTTCTTTGAAGAGTCTGCTATTTTATTTTAGGCCACAAGGGTCAGTGCCTTATTATGTAGTGAAACTTAATAAGGCACTGAACTGAACCCTAGTGACATAAAATAGAATAGCAGACCTGATGTGAACCTAGGATGACCACCATTGACAAAAGAACAAAATTGGGTTTTATTGAAATTATTTGGAAATGACCAATCTGACTTGTTTTGGCAATATCTTGAGCTCCAAATGTCCGATTGATGTGTTTTTGATGTCTCGAAAAGCTAACAACATTTCCTACAAATTGTATTCCCGCTTCTTGACCAAATTCGACTTCTATCATAGTGAAAAAACGAGCTAGAAGTTGATGATGAATTTTTGGAAAGAATTTTCTTGTATTTTTTGTTTAATTGTGTGAGTTACATTAGTTTTAATAATTAAATAAAATAAACAATAGGAGCTGCAGCATGGCTGTTGGGATGCACAAATCAAGAGCTTTGGAGAAGTGTAATCGCCAGTTTTAATGCACCAATTAATTGCAGCGAAGTCCAGCCATTAGTGTGATAGTTAACACTATCAATTAGGCATTTAACTAACACTAGTGTAGTGTCTATTGAAGAGTGTAGTTGCGGCCGTATTCTGTATGTATGCGCATTATCAATGGCAAAATCAGATTTTGTTTGCAAAAACTTGTGTTAAACACATTGTGAGAGCTATTGATAAGGAACTAAAAAACATGAAGAGAATCTAATTTAATAAGTTAAATTAGGATGAGCTTTGTCTTATTTTAAGTTGGATCGTAATAATTTTTATTTATTTATAATTTGTTTCCTAATTAAAGACTTAGTTAATTTAGGAAAATATGATGTAAGACTATTATGGGCCCTCTTTATTTAGGCACTACTTTTGGCCCATTTGGGTTAGGGAGGGTTTTCCCTTAAATTGGGTTGGTAACTCATTTGGAGGATAGTTTTGATTTTGAATGAAATACACTTGTTTGTGTGAGAATAGAGAAATGCTTCTCTAGGGTTTTTCATTGAACTAACTTGGGTCTCATCAAGAGCTTCTTTACTTTTGTGGCGATTCTTCACTATGATCTTATCATTCTCCCAAGGAATGTGGTGATCTTCTTCTCCATTTCTTGTCTAGTTCCATTTGAATACTTTTATTTATTTTTCTTGTTATTTTTCCATTTATTTTCTCCCCTTGATTCTTGAATTACACTTTGAAAAGATCCTTTAATTTCTATGAAATCACTTAGATTCACATCAGCTATGTACTTTTGGGTTCTTCATTGAGCCAAATTAAACCAGACTTATAAAAAAGCAAACTCCTTCTTGTGGCGTCCACACTTCTGCTTATCAATTCCTTAGGGAATTGTGGTGCAACCATTCCTTTCCTCTATCCATTTTCTTTACTTGCTAATTTCATATTGCTATTATTTCTTATCATTTGCGCTAACACAACTATTTGCAATTGACTGGATTTCAACCTAAGATCAAATTAATAAAAAGACTACACAATCAAAAACAGTGGACAATAACAATGTAGCTACATTCATAAACAGCGGACAAGCATTCTACAAAGCTAACATATAAGCTTAGTCAATACAAGTGCTAACCAGTTATTCATGCTCATTCTCATGTTATGTAACTCCTGGTTCAAAATTGGATAACACGCATGTCAATTAGGAAAAACTAATTAACGTTTGAATTGGATATCAATCCTTTGAAGTCGAGCTTTCCAATAGTTTCTTTCGTGGTTTTAGACAAGAAACTCCTTCTTCTCTTCACTTATATATACGAAGCTTCATGCCACTTGAGTTATTACTTTTGGAGCCTAACTGCCTAACAATTAGCAGAAGCAATCTAATTAACATTGACAATTGACAGGGTATATCGAAATGGGTCTTTTCCATTATTTTAATGCAAAACTGGAGCTTTATTTTTGTTCGTTCTGTTTATTAGCTTTTCTTCAATTTGTTAGAGGTGACAGATTCTATATTTAAGACCTGACAATTCATGCGTCTTGTTGGAATTAAAACCTTATTAACAACAACAACAAGAATAAGCATGCTCAAATCTCATAGAAGAAATACTTTAGGCGGAAGCCATAAAGACATACAAGCATGCTCCACAAGAACAATATGTTCTCTACCGTTAAGATCTACGACATGTTGGATTATCAAGGATTAGAAGAATACCTGGATCCATAGCAATCAATCACCTAAAGCGGAATACCAAAAGAATGATCACGAACAAACTACGAGCAACTAGATCCATGGCAACAAACAACAACCACGTTAGCGGTGGCTTTATAGTTCTTCCTCAACCGAATTTTATTAAGCTCTCTCACGAGACTTTAGATTCTCTTCAGATGGGGAGAAGAGAATGGATGGTCGCGATTCGATGTATTGGAGACTATAGCCTTCTTTATAGTGTGTTAATCCTAACAGGGTACCCATTATCCCCTTATCGGGCCACACTTACATCTACTCATATAAGGCCGATATCAATAAAATTAGGAGTCCAATGAGCTTACCTTATTTTAACTTTATATGATCACATAAAATATAGCTCCTTTATGATAAATAGCTAATATAATTATTAATGATATCGGCCCATATTAATTATTGGAATATAAAATTCTAGCAATCTCCCACTTGGGCTGCATATCGTAATAATTATATCAGAATTTCTTAGTGCGCATAACCGAATGCTATTTTTCTTTAGACTTCCTCCTTACAATCTAGTCCACCTCATATATCAATAATGAGACCACTGCGGCTTTTGTCACTTCCATAAATTGCAACTAAGCCCCAACGATCACCACATCAACACAATTGATGACATAGATCAATATGGACGAGTAGCATGGAAATTACATGGAATGTGATCTCAATCATGCCTATTTCCAACTGGTCCTACTCACTACAAGAAATAGTTCATATACCGACGGCCATTCACCGACGGCTTGAGCCCGTCGCTAAAAAAGCGGGATTTCCGACGGCCAAAACCGTCGGAAAACGCACCTGTTGTATTTCTGGATATTACCGACGGGTTAGGCCGTCGGAAATCCCGGTTTTTTAGCGACGGACCCAAGCCGTCGGTGATTGTCCGTCGGTAAACCGTGAATTTTGGGAAATTCGCGGTTTTTTTTTGAATACCGACGGGTAATGTAGTTTTTCCGACGGCTTAATCCGTCGCTAATCCCGTGTCGTGTACCGACGGGTTAGACCGTCGGTAAGTTTAAAATGGCCGTCGATAAGCTCTGTATTTTGCCAGAATAGAACCATCACTCGCAGAACACCATCTTCTTCTTCAGAACCATCTTCTTCATTCTTCTTCTTCAAAACACTCGCCCACCACTCGCAGAACCATCTTCTTCTTCATTCTTCTTCTTCAAAACACTCACCCACTCGAGTCTTCTTCGTCATTCAGCCACTCGAGTCCGCAGAACCGCTGCCGTCACCGCAGAATCACCTGGGGGACCGTTTCACCATCTCACCACGATCGTCTCACAGGATTGGCGCTCTCACTTTTTCACCCTCACCACTCGACGCCGCAAAACCATTGCTGCGCAGAAGCTTCATCTCGCAGCCGCTTTGTCTGGTTGCCAGGGACGACGCAATGATTGGGCTTGCCAATGATCGCTCGAGACCTTCAGGTTTGACTCTTCATAATTTTTATTTTCAAAACAGTCCCCTCTCTCACTCTTTGCACTCCTCCGATCGTTTGTTGAAGATTAGGTTTTTAATTTTTTGTTCTTTTGTGAAATAAATTTGGCAATTTTGGCATCCTGTTTGTTGATTGGTTTGGGTGTTCTGTTGGCAAATTTTTTTGTCATCGTTTGTAGATTGGCAATTTTATTTTTTTCTTTGGAAATTCTATTGTCATCGCTCTGTTTTCTGTTGTTTGTATGTTTTGTTACTAAAAAAAAGTGCTTATTAATGAAAAGGCATGTACAATTATTTATAGATTGGGAAAACGGTGGTGTGTGTGAGTACAGTGTGTGGGTTGAAAGTTGAAAGTGATAAGGCATGTACAATTATCTAATGGTCCTAACATATTCTAGAGTTAGTACCTGTCTAGGCTCAGATCTGCATCATACTTGTGACTACACAATAATGGACCACACTTCAAATGTATGCCTATTAAAACCACACACCAAACATATAGCTTTGGCATGGAACGATCTTGTTCTTTGGCTATATTGGCATAATACATTAGTAGAGCAATTAATAATTGATTTCCTGTACAATGTTCTTCAATTGTTATTTAAGGTTAAATATTGACCATCGAGAAGTACAATAGGGATATTTATGCTATCGGGTCACTACAATTTACTAAAACTTAGGTAAAATGCAATATTCAAGTATTAAGTTATGCACTGAAACAAGGTTGTTCTGCATCATATTTGCATATTGAACTAATATCTTATGAGCTCCATTTTGAGGTAAGATCCCAAGTATGGAAAAGATGAAAAGGTAATTTAATGTATGGTAATGGTTGAACAAGTGCTTTAGGATGCAAGATGAAAATGAAAAAAAAAATATGGTAGAAAAAAAAGGAGAAAAAAAGAAAAAATTGACTTTATATGTTATTAGATGGAAATAAATATAAAAATGATGCTAGTTTGATTTGGGATCATTGCTCAGAATCGTTAACTTTTGATGCTCAAAGCACGGATAACCGAATGCCAAATATTCATCTTGTTTATGATTGGCAAAAACAATATAAAAACAATTGTCTCTAGGAATTCCTTTGAAATGCTTATTTTAGTTTTATTTCAATAAGATAGATCTGTAATACAATATTGCTTCAGAGGATGGAGTTTTTATCATTTCATCCATGTACTAATCGGAGATGTTGCCATAATTCATGTCGATAACTCAGATAATGCATGAGGCACAACAAAATAATTAAATACACATGGTCATTGTGGGATGGATTGATATTTGTGATTTATCTATGGTTTGTTTTAGGTGGTGATTCCATTGGGATTTTATTTGATCAATTATACTGGACAGTCGTGGCTTCCCTCTTCCATCACCATTTCCTATTTAGCTATTCAACCATGCTATCATGAGTAAAAGTCAATAAAAGGGATTTTTTTTGTTGTTGTAAGGATTCAAATTGGATCCAAAGATTGTCAAGCGTTAGAGAGTCAGTTGCTTAAAATAGCAGAAAGTTGTAGGAGTACAGGCAGCATCCTATAGTGTGACCAAGCATCCTTATTTCATCAAAGAACAATGCCATGATAAATACCCAGTTTGTGTGGTTTTCTAACATTTACAGTTTCAAATGTCAGCTGTCAAGCATCCATTAATCTATACGATGAAGCATGCGTTCTTAATTTCCTGTCATTTAGAATGAACAATAAAAGGAATATTTAAGGCTCATATATTGTACATCCTCAATTAAGTACCCTGTGTTTCAACTAAATTTGTCCTCTTTAAAATTGGTACTGAAAGAGTGCTCCATTACTTTTTCATAACAAGTACTTTTCTAAGAAAACTTTGTTGGTAGGGTTTTATTTTTAGCGTGTATGATTCATAAAGATAGAAATCTCCATCAAGCCATAATTAGTAAAAGGCTCAATTTAGTCTTCAAGAGAAATGAAATGCTTAATTCGCCAAAGTGCACTTTGAATAAATCTTTCCCCTTCATTTAACCTCGCTTTTATGCTAGTAACTATTAAGTTTTAGCTTTCCAATTAATTGATAGTTTTTTATTATTATATCATATTTTGATTATTTTTATAATTTTGGAATCCACATTTCATAACTGCCATGGTTTTCCCTTTTCTCATTCTTTTATGTGTTTTTACCATTATGTACCTTTCATTATGCTAGATGGAAAAAAAAGTAGATGTAATTGAATGAATTAGTGAATGAATGGCAATAGAAGAATCATGCTAGTTTGATTTGGGAGTTCAATAGGTTCTTCTTTTGATGGGGATATCGGATATCAAAAGACATGGCATGGCCCCTAGCTTAGCTACGTACATGTTATTTTTCTTTTTTTTTTCTACTCTATAAATAATTAAGTCCAATCACGAAGCTACGTATATGGGGTTTGTATGATAAGAAAGAGAACATGAAGCTGCATGTACATGGATCTTGTGATTAGAATTAATTTGCTGCTTATGAACAAGGGTTTCTATATTCCTTTGGTGGTGACAAGGGTTTTACATTGCATTTTATTTCTTTAGGTTTTTGGATTCCCGGGTTTTTGGATCTACGGGTTTCTGGATCTACTGGTTTCATAGGCCTCTGAGTTCGCCACCTCCACCAGTTCGCCACTTGTACCACTAGGTATGCACTCTAACGAAATGTCGGTTAACTCATTGGGTGGAAAAAGGGTTGTCTGTTGACCCCCACACCGACATATTTATTTGTTTTCGTTCATAGTTCTCTCCATAGAGGGATTTTGAAGTGTATTGTGTAATTGTCTAAATGATATGTCTTGTGTAATTGTCTGATTACATTATCACTCATCACCACAATGCTTGTGAGTAAAGAGTACAATTTTATTGTATAATTTAGAAATGGTCCATGAACTTCTCTGTAATAGAATTATACCTTAAACCTTTATAGTTTAGATTTCTTTTAATCCCAAAGATCGATATCAACATGTAAGTAAATCAACATGAGATAGCTTAAAAAGTGCAAATCATGATAGAATGTGTAGACAAGACTGCATCGCTTTTATCTTTTCCTAGCCTTAAGACACAACTTTTCAGGCCAAACAAAATATTAAAAGCAAAAATGGAACAAGGAAGAAAGAGTTAAATGACCAAGTCGATTTTCTAATTCTAGTGTTGTTAATCGAGGATCGCGAAAAGTAGCGTAAAATTGGTAGGATAGCGTAAAATAGCGGGCAGATATCGTAAGTTAAATAGCGGGTGAAATAAATAAAATTATAAAATTATATATTAAAAAGTGACATATAATATTTAACGCTCAAAGACAAAATCTGAAATGACATAATCAAATATTTATTTAATGAGCTATTTTTAGAAACCAGGCGTGATTATTTATTCATAAATTACTTTAGAGGCTTATTAAAATAAAATGAAGAGAGCATATGAATATTTTTTATGTTGATATATTTGAATATTAATATGAGCTTAGCTAAGTGATGTAAAATAAGTTTAAATAAACCCTGAATGAAATGTAAAATAAGTTTAAATAAATAAGTAGCTATTCCGTTTTAAGAAAATAAAATATATAAATTAAAATTGTAATATTGATTGAATTGTTAATAATTATTATTTATTGAAAAATAAAATATTTTTTATTATATATGGAAGATGGCATAGTGGCAACTAAATGATTAATAAAATTACACACACAGTAAATGAACCATTGCTCAAAAAAACAAGGCAGATTTGAATTGAAAAGGACAAATAATAATAGAATTAAAAATAGATTTAAAATAAAAAATAATTAAAAAGTAGAAGTTTTAAGAACAATAGAATACAAAAGCACATTTTAAAAAAGAAAGAAGAGAATAACAAAACGAAAAGAGATAGAATTGAAAAATAAGATAATTAAAAAAGTAGAAGGATTCAAAAACAGAATTGAAAAAATAATTAACAGATGAGTAATTAAAAAGAGAAACAAGGGAAACAATCGTTAAAAATATGATATAACAAAAATGAAAAAAGATCTGAAGAAGAGAAGAATTAAAAAAATTTCAATAAAAAAAATACAAAATAACAACATTAAAAATTATCATATAAAAAATTAAATGAAAAAGGAAAAAAAAATATTTTTTATTATATATATATATATATATATATATATATATATATAAATGGCATGTTTAATTCTACCATTGTCACTTCTGCTTGTCTAATTGTTATGTTAATCATTGATCGAATGGATGTTTGATATTTGTTATTAGTATCGGAGAGAAGCCTTAGCTTTCCGCTTTGAGGTTTAATATATTATTGAGTGCATATACTCTTTTAGGGTACCATGTGCTCATTGTATATTGAACCTTGAATTGTCCAAGTCGGACAGCTTTGGGAATTTTTTTCTTTACTCGTATAATAGTTGTTGCTTAATTCTCGTATCTTTATATTTGATGAAATTTCGTTCGATTCATTTCCTTATGTTCTCTGGGTGCATATTTGATTATGGTGTTCATAATACGTTTCATTTTGTGTACTCAGAGACCAATGGGAAATGTCAATAAATTTTGTCAAGTACTATAAGATACGAGAATTAAGGAGTGATTATTATACGAGTTCTGAAAAAGTTTTTTCTCGAATGGGATAGGGTCATACCATTTAAAGAAAGAGAGCAGTTGTAAGAACGTCGTGCTGCTGAAATTGTCATTTTTTTTGACATGCAGAAGATGAAATATTTTCTTTCGAGTCGTAGTTGGATGTACGATAGGTTGTATCCGGGGAGAGGGAGTTTGAAACCAGATTTTATACTGGGTTATGATTTTGTCGAAGTCGCAATGGCACATAAAGATTTCAAAACTAATGGAGGGATTAGATGTCCGTGCTTTAATTGCGATTGCAAGGATTAAGAGCCCAAGTGAGGTCATGCACCACCTGTATTCCTGGATTTAGGCTTAATCATCGGATTTGGACTAGACATGGTGAAAAGTTGCCTCACGCTGATTTAGGGGTTGGTGATAATTGCGAAGGTGCTTCAAGCATGAGATTCGGATGTGGTGAGCAGATTGAATTGATGCAAGATATGGTTTGTGATGCCTTGGGGGTGAACGTGTCATTCGAGGAGCAACAATATGATGACACAGATGAACTTCCAAATGAGACAAAGACAAAAATTTTATAATCTATTGTTAGAAACAAACAAGCCGTTGTTTGAAGGGTCTACAGACTCTAAGTTATCAATGTGTGTGAGATCATAGCTCTTAAGTCCAACTGTGGTGCTACCAAGTGTGCTTGGATCTCAGAACGAAAATGATGTTGGACTCGTCACCTATCAAAGATGGTTTGCCAAAAAGTTATTACGAGGCTAAAAGCTTAGTGTCCAAGTTGGTTGGAATCTAAAAGGATTGATTGTTGTGTGAGAGGGTGTATGTTGTATTACGACAATGAATTTGGTAAAACGATGGTGCTACTGGTTGAATGCAAATTTTGTGGTGAGCCTAGGTATATGTCACATACTAATAATCGGACGGGTAGGCAAAAACTAGTTCCAGTTGAAGGCAATGTTTTATTTGCCAATTATTCCAAGGTCAGAGAATGTTTGCATCACCACAGATCGCAGACAAAATGACATGGCACTATGAGAATAGAAGCACTTCGTATGTTGCGCCACCCTTCCGATGGTGAAGCTTGGAAGCACTTTGATCGTGTGCATCCCGATTTTGCGGCAGATCCACGTAATGTACGACTTGTCTTATGCTCTGATGGTTTTACCCCGTATGTTCAATCCACGGGGAAACCTTATTCTTGCCGCCGCTTATCGTTACCCCATACAATCTTCCCCAAAATGTGCATGTCTAAGCCTTATATGTTCTTGACTTGTGTTATACCGGGTCCAGATAATCCGACAGATGGTATTGACATCTATTTAGAGCCTCTTATTGACGATCTCAAAAGGTTGTGGAATGGTGTTGTGACGTACGATATTGCACGAAAGGGGAATTTTACAATGAGGGCCTACTGATGTGGACCATTAATGACTTCCCTGCATATGGAATGTTGTCTGGTTGGGGTACTCATGGTAAAATGGCCTTTACCTTGAAATTTGGGGGAAGAGTTCTTGGTTTGACTCACATCGCAGGTTTTTACCCGATGATCATGCATTTAGACGGAATAAGAACGCTTTCAAGAAGGGGGAAGTTGAATTAGATGGCTCGCCCCTAATGTTGACACCCGCAATGTATCCGGGAAAGGGTTATGGAACCGCCAAAATCACAGATTTTGGCAAATTGGATAGATTTGAAGGATATGGACAATGGCATAATTGGACAAAAAGAAGTATTTTTTGGGATCTGCCATACTGGAGAGATAATTTATTGAGACACAACCTTGATGTTATGCACATTGAGAAGAACTTTTTGACAATGTTTTTCTCACGTGATGAACGCCGAGGAAAAACAAAAGACAATGAGAAGGCCGACTAGACTTACCACTTTATCGTAGGCGAAAGGACTTGCATTTGATTTAATCGGTCGGATGGGAAGACCAAACCCAAAGCCTGTTACTCTTTAATCGCCGAGGAAGCCAAGTCACCTGGTCGGTGGATAAAAGAACTTCGGATGGCAGATGGTTATTCTTCTAATTTGGCAAGATGTGCCGATGTGAACAAAGGAACCATGATTGGGATGAAAAGCCATGATTGTCATGTATTCATGGAGTGTTTACTTCCTATTGCATTTAGTTCCTTGTCACAAATGTTTTAAATCCACTGATCGAACTCACCAATTCTTTAAAGATTTGTGTTCTGCGACATTGACAGAGGATGATCTCATAAGGATGGAGCAGTAACATACCAGTCATTCTTTGTAAGTTGGAGAGAATATTTCCCCCCGCTTTCTTTGATTCTATGGAGCATCTAGCAGTGCATCTTGCACATGAAGCTAGACTTGGTGGACCGGTTCAATACAGATGGATGTATCCATTCGAAAGGTACTATAATAAAGTATTCTCTAAAATAAATATTTATTTGAAGGGTTAAATGTATCAATTTTTATCATCAACGTTGTTATTTTGTAGATTTATGGGTGACTCAAAACGGTCGGTGAAAAATAAGGCCAGGGTTGAAGGATCTATTTGTGCAACTTACTTACACCGTGAGACAATCCATTGCTCCCATTATTTTATTTAACTTCATGTTGACACCAACAAATAGTAGGAATGAAGTAGAAATTGAAGGTGAAAGACACCCGCTTGCCTTATCAGATTTTGCCTTCCAATCATGGTGGAAAGGAGGTGGATAATCGGATAACGGGCGAAGTGTGGAAGTCACCACGCTCACGTGTTGATCAACCGTGCGTATATCACCGTATCTAACGATGTATCATTTTGACCACTTTCGCTTTCTTTAATCCACAATTGCTCTTGATCATTTGTTTGATAATGACTTGATCAGGGCATTCTTGTTAACTAAGCCCACAAGCGTACAAGACTCTTCTCGCTATATTCATGAATATTTCTAACGTGGTTTAGGAACCAGGTATGTTTTTGAGTCATATATATATTATTATTATTTATTGTTTGAAAATACAAAAATATTGTTTGAAAATAGGAACCATAATTTGTTTGCACATGGTGTGTACACAGTGTATAGCGAGGCGTAATCCCCTAAAATCCAACACTTGAGGAATTTATCTCATGGTCCTAAATCACGTAAAAGAATGGCACACATTCTTTGTAAATGGATACAAATTCCAAACCCAAATAAAACAGAGGGGGAAAACAAGCACAATGGGGTTTATGTAAAAGGTGCCACAGATGGAGGTGAAGATGACTTTACGGTGTGATTCAACATATATATAAACTGACGTACAATACTTTAGACTATACTAAAAAATAGTGCTATTTTATTGAAATTGGTTTGATCCACAAATAGAGGCACAAGAGTGGATCGAAAATATAATACTGACATACACATGAGCGTAAGATACCAAATGTTTGATCCGCTTATCATGGCACAACATGTAAGACAAGTGTATTATGTCCCTTATCCATCAACTAGAAGGGACAAACAAGGTTGGTGTGTCGCAATAAAGATAAAACCACGGGTCGCATTGAAGCGTATGATACACGTGAAGAAGTGGCTTATCAAGTGGATGAGATGTCTCATGTCAATCTAGTAAATGAAGTGGAACCCATTACTCGACTACGTGACAATCCAATCACATATGAAGATGTAGATGGGGATGAGGAATTAAATGAAGAAGTGGCGTAACTATCAACATCTCAAGACGATGCCGAAATTGAGTGGGCGTAATGGGCGATTGAAATTGTTTAACTTTTACAATTTGAGAAATTAATGTGTAACAATATATTTTAATTTGTCGCTTATTTTCATAACTTGTTTATTTTTATGGAATTCATTTGTAATATTGTTATGTTTAAATATAATATTTCATGATCAAGTATTATTCAATTGCTCTATAGACTTTTATGGCATCGGGAGGTTCAGAGCCGACTTCCCTGCACCACCCAGTGGTGGTAAATGGAAGTGGAAGGGCATCGCCTCGACCCCCTCGCCAGTCGAGGCCGACCATCATTAGGCGTGACCTCATCGGGTTTTCGACGTTGTCTTCTACACGCCGCCCTAGTACATCTACGCCGAGACACCCGATACACCTCCCGCACTCCAGACCTCTTCCGCACCACCTACACGTAGTCGCACATTCGACACCAGCTACACAGACGGGCACGCTCGCACCTTTGCCTCACATTGACATGATCCCCACCCCGGGGTTCCAGCAGCCACATGGGGCTTCGAGTTCCCATGTTGTGCCTGATCCGGTGGCCGATGCTCATCATCCGACCATGATTATAGTCACGGGCCATACGGTGATCACACGGATGTCGGGAGGAGCAGAGGAGGTTCTTGAGCAGGGGGGAGGCGTGAGCCTGAGACTCTTGAGATGTATGATGGCCGAGTTGTTATCGTGCCATCCGGTAAAGGGTAAGTATTTGCAATTTTTTCGAGTTATTAATAATTTACATGTATATATTTTTTATTTAACATGTTTTTATTGTTCAGTTTCTTCCTCAAAGCCACCGCGTTAGCTATCACAAAGAACAATTGAGGAGAATTACCAGGAGTTTTGGCCCACCTGGGACGCCAAGGATTTTGAGCGGACCATATGTTTAATTCTTTCAGAGAAAGTTGCAATTTTTATTTTATTGCATATTATTTTATTTTCGTAAATTTCAATTATGTTTAATAATGTCTTATATTGATACTGCATTTAGGGTTGCTTGGGAGGAAAAGATGAGGAGCCGATGGAGAAGAATTTTCATATGAAGGCCTCCCATCGCCTTTTCGACATGCTTCGAGATGCCCGTGATCGTGATCGCCACCAGCTTGGATAGGGGATGAGCTCTGGCAAAGAATGTGGTAGCGCATCTGAACACCCTCGAGTTCCAGGCGACCACAAGGCCAAGAAGAATAGGGCCTCCGAGAAGGGTGGCACTTGCACACCGGAGGTTCTATCACCAAAGGCAAGACGCAGCTTAGACTTGTACGTGTTATAAAATTGTTATTATTATTATTATTATTATTATTATTATTATTCTTTATTTAAGTTTTTTATTAATACAATCACATCGAAGAGGTTGGGAGAGAAGTTCGCTTGCACGAGCTCCATCTTGCAACTCATGTGAAGAGGAGTACTAGTGATTTCGTTGATGACCGCTCGAGGCGGACTCAGGTAATTATAAAATATAATAAATATTTTTTAATAATGTTTATATTGTTTTGTTAAAAAAAGACTTGACTTATTTGTTTGTTTAACAGAGGAGTTTGAGGCAAGGATGTCTCGGCTTAGATCTCGAGCTCATCATGTTCTCCATCTCGAGCCCTGACGATCTATCTACACCACCGAGGGTTTGGCGGAAGTGGTTGGCGGAAAGAAGAAGCGGTCGCTTATATGGTGTCAGGCGACCTTGCCAAAGAACTACAAAGGGGGCCCGCCGCCACACGTTGGAGCGTCGTCGATTAGTAGTCGCCACCGGTCGCTCGCCGCGGATGACCAGGAGATAGCCGAGTTGAAGCGCACTGCGGCCCAAAGGCCAGGAGGTTTTGACTCGTGCCGCTGAGCAGATGTACCAGATGCTAGCTCGCCACCGCTTACTCCATCGACTCGCCTCGCTCCGCCTCGCCGCCTCCTCGCATCGATGGTCATGTCGATGATGCAGATGATGTAGAGCATCTCGATCATGATCAGAGTACCAGACTATTAGTTCTGCTTGTACTTATATTTTTTCATATTTTTGGATATCATTTTTTTTCGCTTTGGATATTATTTTAGTTACTGATTTTTATTCACAAATTTTTTTCTTTATTATTTTTTCTTTTTTTAATTTACTTTTTAGTTTACGTTATCACATTTTTATATATGGAAATCAATTAATAATTAAATTAAATTAAATTACAAGTAATATTTAATTAAATTAATAAATAAATATTTTTAATATGAGAATAAATTATTTTTATAATTAAACAAATAAATAATTAAATTAATTAATTAATTAATTAAAGAATAAAATTAATTTGGTTATTAATTAATAATTTTATTAATTTTATTAATAAAATTAATTAAAGTAAATATTTTATTAATTAATTTATTTTTCTGAAAAAAAAACATTCTGATTACCGACGGCCTAAGCCGTCGGAAACTCACCGACAGTCAACACCGTCGAAAATTTAACGAAGGCTTTGCCCGTCGGAATCCACCATCGTTTACCGACGGCCTAAGCCATCGGAAACTTTTCAGATTGACCGACGGTCGACACCGTCGGAAATTTACCGAAGGCTTTGCCCGTCGGAATCCACCATCATTTTCCGACGGGTGTAGCCGTCGGTATTACCGACGGTAAAGAACAGTCCGTCAGTAATCCTTTGCGACGACCATATTTCCGACGGGTTTTTGGCCGTCGGTGATCCGTCGGTAAAACTGGATTACCGACGGCTTTTATGTATTACCGACGGCTCTAGGCAAAATTTAACTTTAGTGAGATCAATTTTGCAAAATTTAATTTTGCAAACCCAAGTCCTTAATGTGTAAATAAAATTTACACACAACAAGATACAAAAAAGGTTTATAATGAACTAACTTTATTTCTGCACAAATAAAGATTCCCACTAAACTAAGGCAACCTTAGTGACAACACACTCATATGAGCAACATGCTCATGAAAAAAGCCTTAGGTGTCAAGCCCTTAGTTAGTGGATAGCTAGCATAGAATCAACCTCTATGTGCCCTATAGAAATTCTTTTATCCTGAATTCTTTATTTCAACAACGAACACTTTTATGTTGACAGACATTGTAAAATTCTTTATTGTTGTTGAAGTATGATAAAACTGACTTATCTGTCACACTATAACTTAAGTGATATTTTAATACATTTTACTATACGCAACATAGTGACAAAGATATTTCATTCATATCCCATAATTTGATGTCTATGTTATTAACATCCTGAATATCAGAGTCAGAGTTCTTAATGATCTCTAATCTTTCAGATTTCTGATATGTGGGCATATAGACTTTTGTTCTCCTTGATGATCCTCATGGTTGCCTTTTGTAATAATTCAAACTAGAATTGCTCAAGTATCTGCCACATGATCCCACGATGTACACCGTTTCCTGATGCATACAGATGAGATCATGTATTAGACTTCCCATAGCTAGAGCATAGGGAACTCCCAATATTTCCTGAATTTCCAGATTTTCTTTTGGGCAAAAATTGAGACTAAAATTGTCTCCCTTAGTAACTGAGGTATCCTCTGGTTTATTATATTTCATGTCGAATTTATTTAAACTTTATCGATATAGCTCTTTTGTGATAATCCCAGAATATCCCAAGAGAGATCTCTCAGAATTTTGGATTTCAAATACAAAAGAGACGTCCTCAAGATCCTTCATCTCTAAATTTTCGTTAGAGATTTCTTGATTTCGCTCAACCAAACTATATCGCTATTGACTAGATAAAATATCATCGACATATAGTAGCAGTAATATAAACTTACTCCCATTGACCTTGTAATACCCACAGTCGTCCACAATCCTCATCTCAAGACCAAATGAGACAATTACTTGATGAGACTTTGAAGTATCACTAATGAGACAACTTCTTTAGCTAATGGGTGAATTAGGTCAGTTCGCTAACCATCTTTGGGTCTGTTGACACAAAGTATATCGGTTTCACCGTATACATTTGTTTTATTAATGTTGCCATTAAGAAACATTGTCTTGACATCCATCTTATGTAGCTCCAAAGTTATAATGAGCAATGATCGTTGTGATTGTCCAAAAAAGAGTCTTTTAATAAAATTAAATAGAATGACTCTTTACGGTCAATCCTTTCTTTATGGCTCCCAATGCTCTAGTTCTTGAGGGTGTTGAGTTTGATCTTTATGAATAATTTCCTTAACTTGATTGGGAGGAAGAACAATAATGTCCTCATGAGGATTCAAATTTGCTATACCAATAGCAACTGTATGAATTGGTTCAATAATTAGAACTGCTTCTTTCTCACTCAATTTTGTTCTCTAACTTTATCTCTTCCCCAAACTTAATATCCTCAAAGAACTGTATATGCAGTTCCCGTCTCAAAAAATTTCTTTAACTTGGGACCAAAGTTTATATCTCCCAGACATTTTATAGATTGTCACAAGTCATAGCTCAATTGACTCCAACAGTATTTGAATTTAAAAGACAAATTGAATCCATTGTTCAAAATAATAAATCCAAAATCATCTTAATTTGTTCAAAGAGAAGCAAAAAAACCAAACTTTATCCCAAAATTTAATTCAACCAAATTGTCTTTTAATTTCAAATATAAGCCAGTAACAACAATCCAAAATGCCAGAGTCTCAATCTTCACCGATTTTGCCAACTCCTATATGGATGCATTTTTTAAGCGTCACTTGGCCTTTGTCAGTTAAGACAACCTTAGTTGTTTCTTTTGAGAGAGACTCTTAACAGTTTCTTTCTTAGTTTTATCCTTTGGGGTATTTTCCAAATGAGCACTATTTTCTTTTTCTCTTACTTCACCATTTATTTTCTTGCACAACTTATGAAATAATCTTATTAAAGATTATCTCCTCCTTTGACAGTTGTAAACTGATTTAATATGATCAAATTGTGAAAGAAAGAATACAAATGCTAAATGTTTGAGCAAGTCGTTAGACTGCTCAAGTTTTAGCGTCTTAAGTTTGAAGACAAGATTTTAATATTTTCATAATGTGCTCCTCATATTCCCTTTACTTTTATACTTAATAAAAATTAAGCTCTCTAACGAGTGCTCATTTTTGCCTCATTGCCTTTTACAAGCACTTTTAATTTCAGCAAGAAAATTTACGACATAAATTATGTCATGGAAAATAACACCCCTAAAGGTCTCTGAAATATTGTACTTTATGATCTTCAGACTTATGCGGCTGGAGCGGTCCTACTTCTCATACTTGATTCTCACTTCATAGATATCAAATTGAGTGAGAGAAAATGGATTTCTCCATTCTTATGCTAAGTCTAGAACCAAAACTTTATTTAATTTTCTGCCTTTAATCCAAAAACTCTAAACTTTTAAGGATTAAATTGAACTCAAAACCGCATATACACAAACTATTATAGTTCAAAGAGAACAAAAGTACTAAAATATACTTATCAAAATACCCGATGCAACATTAATACCAAGTCTTTGGACAATGATATTAATTGCTGGTGGTATTTTGTTGTAATGATCAAACATTGTCGATAAGTCCTGTCAAACAATGGTTTTCTTTGGACATCTCATTGCTCACATGGAGAAATTATCCTTATAATCGGCATATATTTACCATCACAGGTGTGAATGCAACGCGACCAAATATTAACCTTCCTTTGGGCCGATTAATATTCGCATGGTCACGCACCCACACAACATCAGTTGACACGTCTAATTAAAATAATTAACAAGACATGCTCAATTATTCTTTATCTGTAAATTAAAGACCTAAACAAGATACCAAGTGCACTATTAATCCCTAATCTTTGGATTGTAAGGACTAACTGCAAGTGATACTCTCAACGCAACGATTAAACGTTGGCGATAAGTCCTGTCAAGCAATGGCTGCCTTTGGGCATCCCAATTGCTCACATGGATAAATTGTCTTTATAATCACCACACATTTATCATCGCAGGCATGAAATTTTGCGGCCAAGTTGCGCCTTCCTTTGGTCCGACAACAACTCGCATGAATAACTCCATGCTACATCTTTTGTAAATTTAATTGAACTAATCTATGCAACAGAGGTTACTTTGGCAACATGTTGTTTCAATCAACCCAATTAAAGATACTAGACAATTATTAATTAAAAAAAATGGGAGGGCCTTAGTTTACATAAATTCCACACCTAGGTGTAGGAATATCCATAAATGTATGTTTACAACACCACACATCAGTCAAAAGACCACTTAGAGTCCTAAAGCGAGAGAAGTATCTCACACATTACCACCTAGTGGTGTTGTTGGCCACTCGATGGCTTAAATACGACAAGATGACGAACCGAGACCACTGCCCAGTGGCCTGCTGAAATCGGCACTACCGCCCAGTGGTGCCCTTTATTGCCCAACGATTAGGAGGCAAAGTTCTAACAATATGCAACGTAATGTTTAGCATGTACAAACATATATAGCATACAAGCATACATGCAAACACTTCATACATCACATACATAATGCATAAAATTTATAGTGGTATGGTTATGGCATCCTAAACGGAAAAGAATTACATAACTAATTATTACAATTCTTTGACCCACAAGCCAGTTGCTCCAACCGGCGTCCATATGGCATTGTCCCATCGTTCTTGTTTCATGATCATTTATAATATTTAACAATAAAATAAAATGAAATAAAGAGAAAGTCACGACATGCAGGCCATATTAGAATTAAATCACGACACGCTGGTCGTATTTAAAATAAACAAACAACACCAAAAAAAAAATTAAGGCCATAACCATACACCTCAAATTTGAATTATAATAACATTTCATGAATTATTATTAAATTTAAAATCCAAATCTTAAAACAATATCACGATAATAATTTGATTCATTCTCAAGATAGACAAAACCATGAATTATGCAATAATCAAAGACAATCAAGTTTTATTATCACAATAAAGAGATATTCAACCAAAGATTAGTATGTCTTCTTTTACGTTGACAAGAATTAACAATATATATAATAAATATTATTAAAGATTCACCGCAAATAGACTTAACGCAAAGGTCTCAAAAATCGCAAAATCCTCATGCCACAAATCACATATAATATCTCACTCAAATATTCTTGTCCAAATCAAATATACAGAATCGTAACTTCAATAATTCTCAAAACAAATCAGAAAATGACAAAACTTTCTTTGTTTCCTTTTTATGCAATATAAAAAAAAACCAAATCTTTATTTTCCTTATTCAAAAAAAAAAATTTCATGTACAAGATTTCTAAAAATCGATTTCAATTTCAAATATATGAAATCAACTGCCCAACAAAAACTCGATTATGATAATTTCAACAAAAAAATTGAAATCTTATGATTTCGAAATTAACGCACAACGCTGAACAATTCTCAATCAAATCCATATTTTAAATTTCAAATAATATGAAGTCATATCATAATTTATGATAATATTTGAAATCAAACTAAATTGAAAGCAATTAGCATCGTGGCCTATGACAATTATTTTTCATGCGTCTTGTTGGAATTAAAACCTTATTAATAACAACAACAAGAATAAGCATGCTCAAATCTCATAGAAGAAATACTTTAGGCAGAAGCTATAAAGACATACAAGCATGCTCCACAAGAACAACATGTTCTCTACCGTTAGGATCTACGATATGTTGGATTATCAAGGATTAGAAGAATACATGGATCCATAGCAATCAATCACCTAAAGCAGAATACCAAAGGAATGATCACGAACAAACTACGAGCAACTAGATCCATGGCAACAAACAACAAATACGTTAGCGGTAGCTTTATAGTTCTTCCTCAACTGAATTTTCTTGAGCTCTCTCACGAGACTTTAGATTCTCTTCAGATGGGGAGAAGAGAATGGATGACTGCGATTCGATGTATTGGGGACCATAGCCTTCTTTATAGTGTGTTAAACCTAAGAGGGTACCCATTATCCCCTTCTCGGGCCACACTTACATCTACTCATATAAGGCCCATATCAATTAAATTAGGAGTCCAATGAGCTTACCTTATTTTAACTTTATATGATCACACAAAATATAGCTCCTTTATGATAAATAACTAATATAATTATTAATGATATCGGCCCACATTAATTATTAGAATTTAAAATTCCAACATCTATGATATACATATATATGCTTTCCTTTTAAAGAAAGGATTGAGTCTTTGTTGCAAGTTAACATTGCTAAATTAATTTTTCAACTATATATTAACTTTGTCTTTATAGTTAAAGCTGAAATCTGATTCCATGCACAAATTTTTTTAGGATTTTCTCGAATGAAGTTGACTAAAAGAACATATGTTTTGCCATTTCTCAAAAAAAAAAAAAACTTTCTTCTTGCTGTCCCTTCACACTCACACTTCTATAAGCAAATAGCTATGACATATTTCCCATTGTACAATTGGCAAAGTGTTGTTTTGATTTTGGATGGAAAAAATGTTGTTGTGTTTGCATGTTGTCTTTCCTTAAGATAAACAAGAATCAATATAAAGAAGTCATTAGGTACTGTTGGGCAGTGATGAGTTCATATATATAGGAGTAAAAAAACGTCGGTGAAAACAGGTAAATTAGGTACATGTGAAATTAACATATTGTACTTTCCTCCCTGCTTAGTATGTGTCCCTGGATATGTCAAATGGAACATAGAACACACCATAGAAAGATAGGTGCAACAACATATACAATGTCAATTATGCATGGCAATGTATGCAACCTAATCATCAACTACTCCGTATGCATGTAGATCTATAACTAACTCTAAAAGAACGAATGAGAGCTCTGTATCCAGTTAGAACATAGGTGGCTCCGATCGACATGATCCCCCTTTGAATACTCTCACTGGTCCTGAGAAAGTATTGTTGCTAGTCAGGGCTGTCTGACATGGTCAAGTGAATCGCCCCAACTGCGAGTAGCTAGCTTCTACCTATAATGGTAGCTCCCACACCAAACTCGCGTGCCCTCCAAGCATAATCATGGCCTCTACCGCCGTGTTCATCATTTGCCTTCTCCCAACAATGTCAACTTCAATGATACATGCAATTTATAACCAACAACAATGTATGTCCAACCATCCACCGTAGATCAACATCATCAATTCTCGGCAAGAATCATAACAATAACAAGGCGACACATTATTGCCTTAACATCATCATCGTAATACAACATCCATAGGGTCTTAATGTAGTTATCTAATCCAAAAGATCATAATCTTAAGCTACGAGAACTAGTTCTAAGTTTTAACATGATTGATCAATTACCTTGATTCGTAGCTAACTTCCAAATACCTCAAAAGTCCATTTTATGTTGGAACCTAAACGATTGAGAAGTTTAGACCCTCATTAATTTTGATGATAACAAAATATTCACAAGAGAACAATTTATGTTCTAACAATTCTTGAAGTGTGCAGATACTAATATTACATACATTTCTAAGCCACTTAAACAAGAAGGAAGAAGCTCTCAAGAGAAGGATACACTCCATGTGTCAGCATCCGACTCATCCTAGTATACTGTCCTAGTCAGCGTCTGGAATTATCCTCTTATGACACTAATCCTATCCATTTGCTTGAGCATCCGATCTTCTGATTTGAGCAAGCGTCTGAACTTCATTTTATATCACGTGATGGTCACGTGTTGCTCCTCTCCTCAGAAGCCTCTGGAACGGATTTCGAATTTGATCTTATGCGCCAAAATTGTTGTACGAGGTATCAAAGGTGACACCTTTAGCTAA
The DNA here is from genome assembly GCA_037113605.1 of Calophaca sinica. NCBI lineage: Eukaryota > Viridiplantae > Streptophyta > Magnoliopsida > Fabales > Fabaceae > Calophaca > Calophaca sinica. The sequence continues at coordinate 105,408,958 of CM073733.1, forward strand.
AAGACAAAAATCGTACAAGCAATTGTGAAAAACAAGGTAGTACGAAAACGGTAATATGTACTACTGAGATATTCTCTGGAAAAGAAGAAAGAGACAGCTTTTTGAAATCACCTCACTCAATGGAAAGGAGCCATTTTTATCAGAATAAGAATATCCTTTAGAACTCCTATAAATACCCCAAGGTATCCATTGAAGAAGAGGTTGAGTCTGCTGAAATTGAAACTGCCGAAACTGTACAAGAGTATATTGCTTCATTTACTGAGAACAAACACTGTTGCTATACACTACAAAGAGTCAATACTCTGAAAGCACTGCTTCTGTGAGCAATCAAGTTTCGAGCCAAGTCTCTGGACTACAAGAACTGAACTCAGCGTCCGACACTTTCTTTTAGAAAGCATTTCTATATTGAGCTTAATTTTTATCCTCTCTGTGAGAGTTATTTATACTTGTATTCACTTAACTTGTAAAAGTTGTTTTGGCCTAGTTAAGGCTGTTCCCTCAAAGGCTCGACTGTACTGAGTCATTTTGAGAAGTTGAGAGTATTGTCAAGGTTATGACAGTAGAATACTCTTGAGGAAATTGTAATCAGATTGATTATAGTGAAAAATCCTTCAGGAACGAAGGGACTAGACGTAGCTACCAGTTTGGTAGTGAACTAGTATAAATCTCTGTGTCTCTTGCTTTACTGCTTTCTATTTATCCTTATCCTGCTGTGTTAAAAACAAGTTTTCACTAACTGCTTTTCCAGCGTCCGATTTATTTCCAGCATCCGTTTAACAAACTGTTTTGAAAAACCTGTGTTCTAAGTGTTTTAACTTAAAGTTTGCGAAAAGTTTTTTAACACAATTCAACCCCCCTTCTTGTGTTCATGTTCAGTTGGTACCAGAGCTCGGCCTCTTGGTTGAGCACTTAACAGTGTTAAGAGTAAAGATCCTACTGTGAACATGTCTGCTGAAGGTGGTCATATGAACCGTCCTCCTCTATTCAATGGAGAAAAATTTGATTACTGGAAAGATAAGATGAAAGCATTCCTTGAGGCACAAAATCTTGATTTGTGGGATATAGTTGAAAGCGGGTACATTTCTCCCGCTAATGCCCTTGGTGTTGCAATACCTAGGGAAAACTGGACTGATGATCAGAAAAAAGAGATATCAAACCAATCAAAAGGCTAGATTTATTCTCATCTGTGCTATGACAGAAAGAGAATATGATAAATGTGGTAAGTTTGATACTGCCAAAGAAATCTGGGATTCTCTTGTTTTGTCTTATGAGGGTTCGGCCCAAGTAAGAGAAACAAAGGCTAACATGATGGTTCGCCAGTATGAGCTATTCAAAATGGAAAATGGAGAAAACATTTAAACTATGTTTGGAAGGTTCCAAACACTTGTTCATGGGTTGCAGGCCCTTGGAAAAAGTTATACTACACCTGACCATGTGAGAAAGATCTTGAGAAGTTTGACTAAGCAGTGGAGACCCAAAGTCACTGCTATTCAAGAAGCAAAAGATCTAAATGTCCTCCGGCTTGAAGATCTTATGAGTTCTTTGAAAGCTCATGAACTTGAGCTAAATGAAGAAGAACCTACCAAGAAGAGTAAGCCTATTGCTTTAAGAGTTAATCAACATAAACCTAGTACTTCTAAAGCTTTTCAGGCTAACGAAGAAGAATCAGATGATGAAGCTTCAGAAGGAGATTATGATGGATCAGATGATGAGTTAGCTTTCATATCTAAGAAGATCCAGAGAATGTGGAAGAAGAGAAACTTCAGAAGGAGGTTTCAGAAGAAAGATACAAAGGACAAGAAGGAAAGCAAAGACAAGGACAAAGCCCAAGTCATTTGCTATGAATGTAAGAAGCCTGGACATTTCAAGTCCGAGTGTCCTAATCTTAAGGAAAAATCCACAAGAAGCTCCTTCAAGAAAAAGAAGAAAGGTCTCATGGCAACATGGGAAGATCTTGACTTATCCTCCTCTGAGGAAGATAAAGAAGAAGAAGCTCACATTACCCTCATGGCAGACACTGATCTTGATTCAGAAGAAGAAGTTGAAGAGGTAATAATATATGACTCTTATTCTGAACTTCAACTTGCATTTGATGATCTGTTAAAGGATTCTGCCACTCTCTCTATTGAGTATAAGAATTTGAAAAAGAAATTTTCAAAACTATCACAAGATTTTCATTCTTTACACAATGAAAACTCTGTACTCAATGAAGAGAACTGTAAGCTGAAAATCGAAAATCAGCCTGGTGGATAACAGCGTCTGAAACCAACAAGTAACCGTAAGGTGAGAGCTCTCAAGTTAAAAGCTCTGTAGTTACAGCAATCTAACGCAAATCAAATGACTATGAACATGCATTTCAAAAGTTTCTTGCAGAGAGTGTAACTCGAAGCAAGCAAGCTTCTATGATTTGAGGTGTCAGTAAAACGACAACTCATGGTCTTGGCTATATATCAGATGAATCTCTTTTAGAAAATGACTCAGCATCTGATACATCCAATAATCATAGTAAATGCTTGCATTGTACTTACTGCAATAAATCTGGTCATTTGAAAAGTGCGTGTACTATGTTTACAACTAAGAAGGACAAGTTTCCTTCAAGAACTAACAAGAAAGGACCCAAAAAGATATGGGTACCTAAAGATAAAATAATCTATGTTGTAGACTTGCTTAGCAACAAAGTCAACACACCTATCTTGGTACTTAGACAGTGGATGCTCGTGTCACATGATGGGAGAAAAGCATATGTTCCAAGAACTAAGACCTAGAGAAGCTGGATTCGCTGGTTTCGGAGGAAACCAGAAAGGTAACATAGTTGGAATTGGTCACATAGGTAAAGGCTCTCTTCCTTCTATTGATAATGTTTTATATGTTGAAGGACTGAAGCATAATCTACTAAGCATAAGTCAATTATGTGACAGTGGTTATAATGTTGTCTTTACAGAAAATGGATGTTCAGTAAAAAGCAAAAATGATGGATCTATATTCTTTACAGCAAAGAGGAAACAAAACATTTATAAAGTTGATCTTTCTGAACTTGCAAAACAAGATGTCAAGTGTCTTATATCTGTTGAAGATGTGCAATGGATTTGGCACAAAAGATTGGGTCATGCCAATTTGAGGTTAATCTCAAAATTAAACAAGCACAATCTTGTTAGAGGCTTACCAAATCTTAAGTTCCAATCTGATGCCCTGTGTGAGGCTTGTCAAAGAGGAAAACAAGTTAAAACTTCCTTTCATTTAAAAAATGTTGTTTCAACCTCGAGACCACTTGAACTTTTACATCTTGATCTTTTTGGTCCCACAAGGACAGCCTCTTTAACTAGAAAGAAATATGGATTAGTCATTGTTGATGATTTTACTAGATGGACATGGGTTAAATTCCTTGCCCACAAGGATGAGTCTTTTAAGGTATTTACTGTTTTCTGCAAATCAGTTCAAAATGAAAAAGGCATATGAATTTCTTCTATTAGAAGTGATCATGGGGGAGAATTTGAAAATGAAAACTTTCAAAAATTTTGTGAAGAAAATGGCATCTCCCACAATTTCTCCTCTCCTAGAACACCTCAACAAATTGGTGTTGTAGAAAGGAAAAATAGGTCCCTCCAGGAAATGGCCAGGACCATGATCAATGAAGCTGATATTGCGAAACATTTTTGGGCAAAAGCAGTAAACACAGCTTGTTATATTCAAAATAGAATTCTTATAAGACCTATTTTGAATAAGACTCCTTATGAATTGTGGAAAGGTAGAAAACTAAACATTTCTTACTTTCATCCTTTTGGTTGTATTTGTTATATTTTGAATACTAAAGATCAGCTTGGTAAGTTTGATTCCAAGGCTGACAAAAGAATCTTTTTGGGATACTCTGAAAGATCTAAAGCTTTTAGAATATACAACAAAGAAACTTTGTGATTGAAGAGTCCATTCATGTCAAGTTTGATGATAAGAAGCCCGACAATCGCTATGTCGAGCTAGATGAGTTATTTTCAATTAAACCTCGGTGACAAGTCAGACGATGAACATGCATCTTCATCATCCGGTGGTGACAAGACGAAGAATTCTACTCAAGCGTAAGTCAAGCAAGAAAAAGCTGGAAGTACAAAACCAATCATCCAAAAGATCAAATCATAGGAGAACCTGGTGATAAAGTACGAACCAGATCCTCTTTCAAGGAGCATGCTGATTTTGCACTTCTCTCTGAAATGGAACCTAAGACGATTGATCAAGCGGGTGGATTCTAGCAATGCAAGATGAGCTAAATCAGTTCTAAAGAAATGATGTATGGAAGCTAGTCACTCTACCAGAAGATAAGCAAGCTATTGGTACTAAATGGGTATTTAGAAATAAGCTTGATGAAGATGGTAAAGTTGTGAGAAATAAAGCAAGGTTAGTTGCTCAAGGTTATTCACAAGAAGAAGATATTGATTTCACTGAAACTTTTGCACCTGTTGCAAGACTAGAAGCTATTCGCATTTTACTTTCATTTGCAGCACATCATGAGATAACACTATATCAAATGGATGTGAAAAGTGCTTTTCTAAATGGTTTTATAACTGAGGAAGTTTATGTTAAACAACCTCCTGGTTTTGAAGATATTGAATTTCGAACATGTTTTTAAACTTAAAAGGCTCTATATGGTCTTAAGCAAGCTCCTAGAGCATGGTATGATAGACTAAGTTCCTTTTTAATGGAAAATGGATTTACAAGAGGTTTAGTTGACACTACTCTTTTCAGAAAATCCTCTAACAAGCATTTCATACTTGTTCAAATCTATGTTGATGATATCATTTTTGGAGCCACTAATGAAAGCCTTTGCAAAGAATTTTCTAAGCTTATGCAGGCTGAATTTGAGATGAGCATGATGGGAGAATTAAAGTTTTTCCTTGGAATACAAATCAAGCAATGCAGTGATGGTATCTATATACATCAAATCAAATATATCAAAGAATTACTAAAGAAATTCAAGATGCTGGATTGCAAGCCTATGTGTACACCTATGCATCCTACCTACATTCTTAATAAAGATGAAATTGGTAAGAAGGTAGATCAAAAAATGTACAGAGGTATAATTGGATCTCTACTTTATCTTACAGCTTCAAGACCTGACATTATGTTCGGCTGCACTGTGTGCTAGATTTCAATCGATCCTAGAGAATCACACTTAAGTCTTTGTTAAAAGAATATTCAGATATTTGCAAGGAACTACTAATCTTGGTTTGCTTTATAAGAAATTAAAAGATTACAAATTAGTAGGTTTACGTGATGTTGACTTTCTTTGGAGACCGAATTGAAAGAAAAAGCACAAGTGGAGGCCGCCATTCCTTGGAGCAAATCTTGTATCTTGGTCAAGCAAAAGACAAAGCACTATTGCACTCTCAACAAAAGTTGAATACATCTCAAGAAAGAAGTTGCGCTTCTCAACTTACGTGGATGAAGTATCAACTTGAAGACTACTTGATAAAAGAGAGTAACATTCCTATTTTCTCGTGATAATACATCCGCCATATGTCTTACTAAAAATCCTATATTGCATTCTAGAGCAAAGCACATTGAGATTAAACATCATTTTATAAGAGACTATGTTCAGAAGGGTATTCTAGAAATAAAATTTGTAGACACTGATCATCAGTGGGCTGACATATTTACAAAACCTCTTGCTGAAGATAGATTCAATTTTATAAGAAGAAATTTAAACTTTCATCTTATAGAAGAATGATAAATCTCAGCATCTGATATGACATAAGCATGTATGTGTATAGGCATCTTATTTGTCATATGCATCATAACTCATCGTCTGGTGAATCGGTTAAGGCCCGTGAGTACATCCACACGTGTCACACGTGTTAAGGACTCAAGCGTCTCATCATATCTACTGAGTCATAATTGTTTATGTTTTTCGATAAAATCTTTTTCTTGATTTTACTTTTCTTTTGGCGTTTGCATTTAATGAAAAGGCGAATCTTTATTTTCTTTTCTTTTTGATTTAATTTTTATGTGGAAATACGAAGCGATATTTTGAAAAGTAATTGTACCAATTACAAAACCATCCCACTACTCCTTCTTTTTTGCTCCACAATCACTCTCTCTATTTTCAGTCTGAAAAACAGTTTTCCTTCTCTTCTCTTCATGACTGTCCTAAAACCCTAAACCTCTATTTCTCTATCTCTCAACTGCAATCATGTCTGGTGTAACAACCTCTAAGTATACTGCCATTTACGACACCATGGCTGAAGGAAAAGTTTTGCTGAAAAATCGAGTTGATTTAGAGAACTTCAAACTCTATGGCTTCGACTTCTACAGTGGTTTCAAGGCAATGGGTTGGGAACACTACTTCTTTTGGAAACAGGTTGAGGTTCTAGTTACTGCTATCAAGGAATTTTGGGGTAACGCTCGTTTACACCAAGGTGGTATTTTTTAATGAACTGTGAGAGGTTACAAGTTCATTTTTACCGTTACCAACATCTCTAAAGTCACTGGTTGTCCCTGTGAATGTATCGTTTACTACACAGATTGGGCTGATGCATTTCATGGCCTTGAGAATGTCAATGAGGATTTGTTTAAGAACTATAAACAGTTGAAAGAATCTGGTGAAACTCCTACTGCAAAGAATTTGAAGAGTCATTACAGAGTTCTTCACAAGATAATCACCAAGAGTGTCTGGTTGAAGGCTGGCTCTAGTGACATAGTCAACTATGAACATAAGTTCATTATGAGGCACTACATGGCTGGTAACAAGGTAAACCTGCCAAGATTGATTTACAACAACCTGATTAATGCACTGGTTAATTCGAAGAAAGGAAGTTGCACCTGGCAAAATGCCATTCAGTAAGATAGGGCCTAAGAAATATGAGAAAGCGCCCAGAGACTACAAGGTCAAGGAGTTTACCCAGCTTCCGATAAAGAAAATCTCTGAAGATCATGCCAGAAGGTATTATCTAAGTGCTCTGAAGAAAGATCAATGGAGAACTGGATCCTCCAACTGCTGTAATGCCGAGAAGGCCACTATTCCAACAGTTGGCACAATCAGCTGAATTACTGACATCAATCTTAGAACAGTCTACTTTGATGATATGTTCAGATGCTCAGTAATCAGGCCTTTTGATTGCATGAAGATATATGACCAATGGGCTGCTGTGACCAAGCACTTCGACATTGGATTTACTTGGAGTCAATGGTCTGAATCTTGGAAAGACAAAGCCATGTTACCATACCTCGTCCCCCTAATGCTAGAAGAAGATGATAGGGAAAATCTGCGAAGAATTTACCTGGCAGAAAATGAAGCACTCTCTTACTCTTGTGAAGCATTAAGTGTCTTTATCAGAAATATATGGGGAGAAGAAGCTGGAAATAGGTTTGATGCTTTCACTGTTGATGTAGTTCTACATAGAGAAATCATCTTCATGAATATGCTGTATCCAGAAGATGTGAAGTATCAATGGGAAATTCAAACAGAATCTAAGCTCAGAAAACTTGGAAATTTCTTCAAATGGTTTATACCAAATGATGCATTTTTTCTAAGAGCTCAATGGACGAAGGAATTGAGACTGACGCTATCCAACTGGGTGCTAGCAGAGCATCAGAAGATGAAACCTGCACCCGTACCAGAAGTTGGACCTTCTACTTCTACTCCTGCAGTTGAGATGGTCACTATTCCCAAAGCAGAGTTTGAAGAAATGAAGGCCACAAACATGAAAGTCACTCAGCTGGAGACTGCTCTGAAATTACTATATGAACGTCTCAACATCCCTCCACCACCTCTTCCAAACCCTTGAAATTGTTTATTTTTTGTGTTTTATAAACTATTTCTTTGTTTTGTTGATACACTTATATATATATATACACTAATTTTGCTCTAATTATCTGATTAATATATACCTACATCTGACGTATATTCAAATTTTTCTAAGTCTTATTTTGACTATGATGTGTTTTTACACTCTTTTTGTCTGATGACAAAATGGGGAGTAAAAGAAAGGTATGATGAACACGTGAAAATCTGACTAACCCACCGTCCGATGTTCACACTCCGATGAATACGCTGGAACTGAAGTATTATGCATAGCATTTCATACATAGCATTTGTGTGGTTATTTATTAATGCGCTAATATTCATTGATCTAGTGCTCTTATAATGATAAATAAATTTGGTACTAGTGCTCTTATAATGATCAATATATTTGATACAATTTGATTAAATCAATCTTTTTTATCAGCATCCGATCTTACTCTGATACATCTACATATTTGTTTTGCGATCACTTAATTGAATTTGTTTATCAACTATCGCCTTAATACTAGAATTATCTTATATATCAAAATTGCTAAACTTAGGGGGAGACCCTTGATGTCATTTTGAAACTAAATTGTTCATCAACCTCAGATATTTGTCATCATCAAAAAGGGGGAGATTGTTGGAACCTAAACGATTGAGAAGTTTAGACCCTCATTAATTTTGATGATAACAAAATATTCACAAGAGAACAATTTATGTTGTAACAATTCTTGAAGTGTGCAGATACTAATATTACACATATTTCTAAGCCACTTAAACAAGAAGGAAGAAGCTCTCAAGAGAAGGATACACTCTATGTGTCAGCATCCGGCTCATCTTAGTAAACTATCTTCGTGAGCGTCTGGAATTATCCTTTTGTGACACTATTCTTATCCATTTGCTGAGCGTCCGATCTTCCGTTCTGAGCAAGCGTCTGAACTTCATTTTATATCATGTGTTGGTCACGTAGTTGCTCTTCCTCTCAGAAGTTTCTGGAACGGATTTCGAGTTTCTGGAACAGATTTCGAATTTGGTCTTATGCGCCAAAATTGTTGTACGAGGTATCAAAGGTGACACCTTTAGCTACAAGACAAAAATCGTACAAGCAATTGTGAAAAGCAAGGTAGTACGAAAACGGTAATGTGTACTACTGAGATATTCTCTGGAAAGGAAGAAAGAGACATCTTTTTGAAATCACCTCACTCAATGGAAAGGAGCCATTTTTACTGTAATGGTAATATTCTTTAGAACTCCTATAAATACCCCAAGGTATCCATTGAAGAAACTGCCGAAACTCTACAAGAGAATATTGCTTTATTTACTGAGAACAAGCACTGTTGCTATACACTACAAAGAGTCAATACTCTAAAAGCACTGCTTCTGTGAGCAATCAAGTTTCGAGCCAAATCTCTGGACTACAAGAACTGAACTCAGCGTCCGACATTTTCTTTTAAAAAGCATTTCTATATTGAGCTTAATTTTTATCCTCTCTGTGAGAGTTATTTATACTGGTATTCAACTTACTTGTAAAAGTTGTTTTGGCCTAGTTAAGGTTGTTCCCTCAAAGGCTCGACTGTACTGAGTCGTTTTGAGAAGTTGAGAGTATTGTCAAGGTTGTGACAGTAGAATACTCTTAAGGTTTTGTAATCAGTTGATTATAGTGGAAAATCCTTCAGGAACGAAGGGACTAGACGTAGCTACCAGTTTGGTAGTGAACTAGTATAAATCTCTATGTCTCTTGCTCTACTGCTTTCTATTTATCTTTATCTTGCTCTGTTAAAAACAAGTTTTCACAAACTGCTTTTCCAGCGTCCGGTTTATTTCCAGCGTCCGTTTAACAAACTATTTTTTTAAAAACCTGTGTTCTAAGTGTTTTTAATTTAAAGTTTGCGAAAAGTTTTCAACACAATTCAACCCCCCTTCTTGTGTTCACGTTCAGATTTGCTCCAAGGAATTGGTAGCCTCTACTTGTGCTCTTTCTTTCAGTTCGGTCAACAGTAAAATCAGCATCGCAAAAACCTACTAACTTGTAATCTTTTGATTTCTTATAAAGCAAATCAAGATTAGTAGTTCCTTGTAGATATCTAAAAATTCTTTTAACAGAACTCAGGTGTGATTCTCTAGGATCAGATTGAAACCTAGCGTATAGGCAGACGCTGAACATAATATCAGGTCTTGAAGCAGTAAGATAAAGTAGAGAGCCAATCATATCTCTGTACAGCTTCTGATCTACCTTCTTACCAGTTTCATCTTTGCATAAAATACAAGTGGGATGCATAGGAGTGCACATTGGCTTGCAATCCACTATCTTGAAATTCTTGAGCAATTCCTTGATGTATTTGCTTTGATAGATATAAATACCAACATTGCATTGCTTAATTTGAATCCCAATAAAGAATTTCAATTCTTCTATCATGCTCATCTCAAATTCAGCCTGCATTAACTTTCAAAATTCTTTGTAAAGACTTTCATTAGTAGCTCCTAAAATAATATCATCAACATATATTTGAACAAGTATAAAATGTTTGTTTGAAGTTTTTCTAAACAGAGTAGTGTCTACTTGACCCCTTGTAAAACCAATTTCTATTAAAAAGGAACTCAGTCTATCATACCAAGCTCTGGGAGCTTAATTAAGATCATATATTGCCTTTTTAAGTTTGAAGACATGTTCAGGAAATTCATTGTCTTCAAATCCAGGAGGTTGTTTCACATAGACTTCCTCAGTTATGAAACCATTCAGAAAATCGCTCTTCACATCCATTTGATAAAGAATTATCTTATAGTGTGTAGCAAATGAAAGTAAAATGCGAATTGCTTCTAACCTTGCAACAGGTGCAAAGGTTTCAGTAAAGTCTATACCTTCTTCTTGTGAGTAACATTGAGTGACTAACCTTGCTTTGTTTCTCACTACTTTACCATCTTCATCAAGCTAATTTCTAAATACCCATTTAGTACCAATAGCTTGTTTATCTTCTGGTAGAGTGACTAACTTCCAAACATCATTTCTTTGAAACCGATTCAACTTTTCTTGCATAGCCAGAATCCAACCTTTATCTTCCGAAGCTTGATCAATCGTTTTAGGTTCCATCTCAGAAAGTAGTGCAAGATCTGCATGCTCCTTGAAAGAGGATCTTGTTCTCACTTTATCTCCAGGTTCTCCTATGATTTGATCTTTAGGATGATGAATTTTGAATTTCTAACTCTTTCTGGCTTCAGCTTCTGATTATGTTGAATTCTCTGTCTTGTTGTCACCACCAGATGCTGAGGTTGCAGGTTCACTGTTTGTTATTCCACTAATGTCTAAACTTGAAAATAACTCATCTAGCTCTGACATTTCAGTGTCAGGCTTCTTGTCATCAAACTTGACATGAATAGATTCTTCCACTATCATAGTTTCTTTATTGTATACTCTAAAAGCCTTTGATCTTTCAAAGTATCCCAAAAAGATACTTTTGTCAGCTTTCGAATCAAACTTACTAAGCTGATCCTTAGTATTCAAAATATAACAAATACAACCAAAGGGGTGAAAATAAGAAATGATGGGTTTTCTACCCTTCCATAGTTCATATGGAGTCTTCTTCGAAATAGGTCTTATATAGACTCTATTTTGAATATAGCAAGCTGTATTTACTGCTTCTGCCCAAAAATATTTTCCAACATCAGCTTCATTGATCATGGTCCTGACCATTTCTTGGAGGGACCTATTTTTCCTTTCTACAACACCATTTTGTTGTGGTGTTCTAAGAGAGGAGAAATCGTGGGAGATGCCATTTTCTTTACAAAATTTTTGAAAGCTTTCATTTTCAAATTCAACCCCATGATCACTTCTAATTGAAGAGATATAAATACCTTTTTCAATTTGAACCTGATTTGTAGAAAACTGTAAATACCTTGAATGACTCATCCTTGTGGGCAAGGAATCTAACCCATGTCCATCTAGTAAAATCATCAACAATGACTAAGCCATATTTCTTTCCAGTCAAAGAGGATGTACTTGTAGGACCAAAAAGATCAAGATGCAAAAGCTCAAGTGGTCTAGAGGTTGAAACAATATTTTTTGAATGAAAAGAAGTTTTAACTTATTTTCCTCTTTGACATGCCTCACAGAGAGCATCAGATTGGTATCTAAGATTTGGTAAGCCTCTAACAAGACTATACTTATTCAACTTTGAGATCAATCTCAAGCTAGCATGACCTAATCTTTTATGCCAAGTCCATTGCTCATCTTCAACAGACATGACACACTTGACATCTTGTTTTGTAAGTTTAGAAAGATCAACTTTATAAATGTTTTGTTTTCTCTTTGTAGTCAAGAATATAGAGCCATCTTTCTTGCTTTTTACTAAACAACCTGTTTCTATAAAAATGACATCATAACCACTGTCACATAATATACTTATGCTTAGTAAGTTATGCTGTAGACCTTTAACATAAATTACATTATCAATAGAGGGAAGAGAGCCTTTACTAATGCGACTAATTTCAACTATTTTACCTTTTTGGTTTCCACTGAAACCAACATATCCTTCTTCTCTAGGTCTTAGCTCTTGGAATATATGCTTTTCTCCCATTATGTGACGCGAGCATCCACTGTCTAAGTACCAAGATTGGTGTGTTGACCTTGTTGCTAAGCATATCTGCAACATAGATTATCTTATCTTTAGGTACCAAATCTTCTTGGGTCCTTTCTTGTTAGTTCTTGAATGATACTTATCCTTCTTAATCTTAAAAGCATTACAGGCACTTTTCAAATGACCTGGTTTATTGCAGTGTGTGCAATGCAAGCTTTCACTATGATCATTGGGTTCATCAGATGCTAGGTTTTCATTTTGTAAAGTAGGTTCATCTGATTTGTATCCAAGACCTTGAGTTGTCGTTTTACTGACACCCCAAATCATTGAAGCTTGCTTGCTTCGAGTAACACTCTCTGCAAGAAAATTTTGAAAGGCATATTCATAATCATTTGATTTACATTTAGGATTGCCTTTAGCTTGTGAGCTTCCAGCTTGCAAGCTTTCAGCTTCTGGATGCTGACTAGCTACCAAACGTTGTTGATTCACCAGACACTGATTTTCAATTTTCAGCTTCTGGTTCTCCTCATTGAGCTTTGAGTTTTCATTATTCAAAACTTGAAATTCTTTTGATAATTTTGAAAACTTCTTTTTCAAAGCCTTATACTCAATGGAAAGTGTGGAGGAATCCTTAAGAAGATCATCAATTGCATTCTGATGTTTAGAGTAAGAATCATATATTACCTCTTCAACTTCTTCTTGAGAGTCTGAATTAGTGTTTTCCATGAGGGCAACATTTGCTTCTTCTTCATTCTCATCATCCTCAGGGGAAGATGAATCTAGGTCTTCCCATGTAGCCATGAGACATTTCTTCTTTCCCTTGAAAGAACTCTTAGTGGGCTTCTCTTTAAGATTAGGACATTTAGATTTGAAGTGTTCTGGTTTTTTACATTCATAGCAAATGACTTGACTCTTGTCTTTGCTTTCCTTCTTGTCCTTAACACCTTTCTTCTGGAACTGTCTCCTAAAGTTCTCTTTCTTATTCCACATTCTTTGGATCTTCCTAGATATGAATGAAAGCTCATCATCTGATCCATCACTTTCACCTTCTGAAGCTTCATCTTCTGATTCTTCTTCAGCCTGAAGGGCTTTAGAAGAACTGGCTTTATGCTTGTTAACTCTTAAAGCAATAGACTTGCTTTTCTTCACAAGTTCTTCCTCATTTAGCTCAAGTTCATGAGCCTTTAAGGAACTCAAAAGATCTTCAAGACGTAAAGTGTTAAAATCTTTTGCTTTTTGTATAGCAGTGACTTTGGTTCACCACTACTTGGTCAAACTTCTCAGGATCTTTCTCACATGGTCAGGTGTAGTGTAGCTTTTTCCAAGGGCTTTTAACCCATGAACAAGAGTTTGGAATCTTCCAAATATTGTCTCAATGTTTTCACCATCTTCCATCTTAAATAACTCATATTGGCGAACTAACATGCTAGCCTCTGTTTCTCTTACTTGGGTAGAGCCTTCGTGAGACAAAACAAGGGAATCCCAGATTTCTTTAGCAGTATCAAATTTTTACCACATTTGTCATATTCTTTCTCTGCCGTAGCACATATAAGAATAAATCTAGCCTTTTGATTGAGCTGATATCTCTTTTTCTACTTATCATTCTATTGTTCTCTAGATAAAACAGCACCAGTAGCAGTGGTGGGAATAATGTACCCATTTTCAACCATGCCCCACAACTCAAGTTGTTGAGACTCAAAGAAAGCTTTTATCTTGTCCTTCCAGTAATCAAATTTTTCTCCAATAAATAGAGAAGGACGGTTCATGTGGCCACCTTCTGCAGACATGTTCGAAGTATATAGGATCTTTCCTCTTACACTGTTAAGTGCTCAACCAAGAGGCCGAGCTCTGGTACCAACTGAACGTGAACACAAGAAGGGGGGGTTGAATTGTGTTAAAAACTTTTCGCAAACTTAAAGTTAAAACACACTTGAAAACAAGTTAGCTAGATAAACGTTTGTAACCAGATGCGGGGAAAGTACCAGACGATGAAGAGAAGTATGCTAAAAACTTGTTTTTCTTCACAAGATAGAAGTAAAGGTAAAGGAATAAAGAATGAGACATAGAGATTTATACTAGTTCACCCCCAACCTGGTAGCTTCGTCTAGTCCCTTCGTTCCTGAAGATTTTTCACTCTAATCAACTGATTACAAATTTTCTTAAGAGTATTCTACTATCACAAACTTGACAATACTTTTAACTTATCAAAACGACTTAGTACGTTCGAGTCTTTCAGGAAACAAGCTTGTTACGAGGCAATACAAATATCACAAAGGAGTTTTGAATACAATCAAATAACTCTCAACAAGAGAGGATGAAAAACTTAAGCTCAAAACAAATAGCTTTCTAAAAGAAAGAGTAAGATGATGAAGTTCAGTTTTGGTTCTCAGAATACTTGACACAGAAACTTAGTTGCTCACTTGAGTAATAACTTTAGCAGTATGTCATTTCTAGCAACCTTCTTCAATGGAGAGTTTGGGGTATTTATAGAAGTCCTTGAGGATATTACCGTTGCAGAAATACACAGCTCCAAATCATTGAGTGATGAAATTTGAAAAACGTCCTTATCTTCTTTTTCAGAGAATTTTAGAATAGTACACTTTACCGTTTTGTACTATTTGCTTTTCAAACATTTGTAGTGTACGCATTTTGTCTTATCACAAAGGTGTCACATTTGATTCCTCGTACATAGAATTGAGCGCACAATATCAAATTCGAATTTCGTTCCAGAATAGTTGAGATAGAGAGCAGAAAAAATAAACGTGACTAACACGTGTTTCATTAATAAACCGGATGCTCGCTCAGAATTCATAGGACGCTCGCTGCAATGCTTAAGTTCACAAGTCACAACACATGAAAGACCGGACGCTCGCTAGATTAAACATAAACCAAAAGCAGGAGTGAATCGAATGTAGACACTTATGAAAGTATTCATCTTCTTGTGAATATCTTCTTCTTGCTTGCGTGAGTTATAAAATAAGAATGATTTTAATATCTACACACTTCAAGACTTATCAAAAGTTAAAAAGTTCTCTTATAGATACTTTGTTATCATCAAAATTATTGAGGGTCTAAACTTCTCAATCGTTTAGGTTCCAATATTAAAAACTTTCCATCATCGATGACAATAGTGCATTCCTTACACGAAAGCATGGTAACCACTAGCTTAATCGTAGGCGTAGCCACAACCAATGCAAATGAAAGACGAGATATAGGGAACTTCAATTTCTTAACACAATCATATGATATAAATGAATGAGTCGCATTCGAATCAAACAACACAACTAAAGGAGTTCCTTAAGTGGGACACTTACTTTGAATATGGTCTTCAGTTGTAGATCCTTTGGCTCCACTAAGAGCAAATACTTTGTCACTATTATTTAGTCGTTTGCCTAAGGGTTCTGAGTCTTGCCACCACTCGATGACTTAGTTCTCGTCTCGTTGCACCTAGAACTAATATGACCAAGTTTCGGAACTGGAATCATTCATCAGCCTCTCATTTCAGTGCTAATGGGAACTCTGGAAAAGATCGCCTTGTGTGGCTTCCAACATTTCCATCAAATTTTGGAATTTTTGAAGATGGTGATGTGGGTCAGGGGACCCATCAAATGTGCTCATCTCATCCTATCTCGAGTGTTGATCATTTTGAACCTCCTTCCTAGCAGGTTCCGGTTGCCTTTCAATATCTTGGACATCTTCATCTTCCTCTTGGCAACCTTCGGTTGGGTATCTCCGAAGTATATTAAACCTATATATGGATAAAATTTGTTTATAATACTCCCTCCGGTCCTTTTTATAAAGAATAAAAGAGTCATTTTCTTTAGTCGTTATAAGAAACATGTATCAATTTTTTAATGCCTTAATTGTTAATTTTCATTTTTACCCTTATATAAAGTGAAACTTGTATTAACGATGCACCTATTTCCTATGCAAGTGAGATGATTCATTAATTATACACCATTAAATAAAAGGGATAATTTTGGAAAACAAACACAATTATTAGGAGTATTAATTAAAAAAACTGATTTCAATACAATTTTTTGTTATTTGTAAATTATAGTTTTGTTCTTTATACTAAGTAGACGAGGGAGTACGGTTTTTGAATCACTCTCACATGCAACAAATTCTTTCTATTAAATAGCATCGTTGCTAGATTTATAACTGCACATCCTGCATTTTATTTTGATACTGCAAGGGATCCAAACCACGACGGGTCCACACGCCCTATCACATTCAGAATGAGATTATATATTCCACCGAAAATTCCAGCATCAAATTTTACAAAATCATGTTCCATTTGGGACTTTTGTATATATCATGACGTGTGTATATAATCTTATTTTCCTTTTTTGTTTTTTTTTAATTGAAATGGAGAGAAACTTCTTTACGAAATTATGATTTTTGTGAAACATACTAGAGCACCAATTATGGTTATTTTGAATTCGGATTGTATTTTGTTCATTCGATGAATGCGAGACTAATATTCTAAAATTACATTAATAGTATTAATAGTTGTTTGGTAATATTTTGAGTTTTATCCATAAATACTATTATTAATCTGTGACTTTTTTAAAATGATTAAATAATTTTTTTTTCCTTTCTACAATGTCCCGTGCAACACATTCTGCATTTCACGTATAGGTTAATATATGATATAGTCGCTGCTTCAGTCTTAAATACAGATCAGGAATTTGCTTCATTTTGTTGTAAACCAGTAATTAATTAATGAGAACAAAATGGTCCTCCTATATGCTCACACTATTATGGGCTTGAGACTCTATACCTTTCAAATTAGCATCAAGAATAACACTCTCAATGGTCCTCAAGTATTTTTTTTTTTTTTTTGACAACAATGGTCCTCAAGTATAGAACATCTCCAGAAAGTACATTACATTGTTTTTAAAATAAAAAAAATACAAGATAACATTTATACGTTGGAACGCAGAACATGTTGTTGGGTGCCAAATTTCAAATTTGGATTAATCGACAGAATGTTAGAATTCGACAAATGAGAGTGTAAGAGACCAGAAGAAGCAATGAAGATTAACTAAGTTTGAAAGACCAAGTGATGGAACTGATGTTCGACAGAAGACATAACGCGTCGAAGAGGTCAAAATGATCATGGTCGAATAGGCTTAATTATTAAGTAAAAATCGATGTATGGCCCGACAGGAAGTGATACTGTCGATTAGGTAGTTTTTTAGTGAAAACTTAACTACCAACCCATGTCCGTACACGTGTCAGGTTGGATGTTAGGCAGTTTTCATATTTTTGCCTATAAATAGTAGGTTGTACGATGTAATCAAGGTTGGATACGTGATCTGATTCCTAATATCTCGACGGCTAAAGAAGATTAACGGAAAACGATCATCGTATGCCTTCCATCCCTTATCTTTCTGTATTTTAATCAAGTTTCAACTTATTTTCAATTCTTTACACTTCCAGTTATGTCATTTACATTCCAATCAATTTGTATTTCTTCGTTTCGCATTTACATTCTTTAAGTCATTGTCCTTTACTGTTTCTGCACTTTTACTTTCAAAATCATTTACATTTTTTTTATTTTTAAACTCATGTTCTTTACACTTTCTGTTATTTAAATTCCTGCATTTATATGTTTTTGCTTGAATTCATGTCATTTAGCAGTGTTTCTTAAATTTAGTCTATTACTTGTTTTTTCCTTCACATTTCTACGCATTAACTTCAAACTGCATGTTGGGCTTTAGTGATGTATGCCCCATGACATTGCGCGTAGTTGCATTCTGGTTTTCTTTAGATTTTGATCTAACTTACTTGTAAACCAAGTTATTGGCTTTCGACTGACCAATCTTGTTTATTTAAGTCTGCATTGCCATTTCGACAGCAACTAGTTGTTAATTGGAATTATCATAACCAAATTTGGCATAAGATTTGACAATTAATGGCTTAAAAGCCAAGAATGTTAAAGAACAATTAACGTGTCGAGTCTTTGACCGTTATATTCAAAAGAAACTGTTGTTTTCAAAACGAGATTACCACGTAACTGGTTCGGATTCATAATTGCTTGATCATCAAAATTTATTTGTTTGTTTGATGAATTTGGTAGATCATTCAAGATCATCAAAACTGGTAAAATCATACCATAAACCAAATTTCCCCATAAACAAATTGGCACGCCAGGTGGGACAAGTTTAGAGTAACTCGTTTTGAACGATGGTTTTATGCGTCTAAGGAGTGGAAAGATCACTGCTTCTAACGCAACGCAATCTAGAAACATGAGTGGCAGCACGAATAGCAGTGCCACAACACCAAGCATTGCTAGTGCGAATGCATTGGCAAGCAATACAAATGCTTCGACTACAAGTACGAACGCCGGGGTAGTTATGATCCCGCGGATGAGTAATGCTACCGCTGGGGCGGGTAATGGAGTGACGAGGGCCAAGACGCAGCGCAGGTTATTCCAAGCGCTGCAGTATTTGAACCGGTGGTTCAGAGTGCTCCGGAAATTCAGGCATCGCCTGGAAGCGCGAGGAACTCAAGTATTAGGCCTATACCGCAAGTAACCCAACCTCCGTTTGGAATGCCGTATGGCTATTTGTAGAATTCGACAGTCCCTGCTATTGGTTCAACTATGTTCAACCAATATGCCAACCAGCCTTTTATGCCATTCGGAAATTCTTCCGATATTCAAAGAATGGCAGAGTGGCTCCCATTATGACCAACCGACAAGGCGGTCGATCGGGGACATGTCGAGACAAATGCCTCAGAATAATGGAGGATTAACACAAAACTCGTTGGCGAGTATTCGACAGCAAGTGGATGATAGTAACCATGAGATGGTGAACATGTTCACTCAGCAGATGGGTGCAGTGATCACGCCTCTTATGGAGACTACTAATCAAGCATGTAATACACTAGCCTTACAAATGGAGAGGCTAAATCAAGCATTGGGTTTGGCAGCACCAGTGAACGAGAATGTTCAACAAATCCCAGGGGTTATACCTCATGGTCAGGGCATGGGGGGCATTCCGCAAAATGTTAATAACCCTATGGCGGCGCAGAACGAAGTAGTTCAGCCAAACCAGAACCTTGGTCAGAATTTGAATAACTTGGCCTATGGCCAGGTGCATATTCTACAAAGAAATCAAGACCAAGGCCCACCAGTGCATCAAGGTTTAGCCAACGTCAGGCACAATATCATGGGGAAGATAGAACAAAACGTGAATCAAACTGTCGAGCAAATGCTGAATAGGCTTGGTTTTAATATTGGTCAAGGCACTAGACCATATTTCATATCTGCATTTCCTGAGTGGGTTCAACAAGCTGAAGTGCCAAGAGGGATTAAAATCCCCAAATTGTCCAAATTTTCTGGCGACAGTGGTGAATCGACTGTCGAGCATGTGGCTAGATACACGATAGAAATGGGAGAGTTGGCCACTGGGGAAGGTGTGAAAATGAGGTTCTTTCCAAGTTCTTTGACAAAGAACGCGTTTTCTTGGTTCTCGACTTTGAGAGCTAATTGAGTCCATTCATGGACACAACTGGAAGGACTGTTTCACGATCAATTCTTCAGGGGCGATTTGAGGGTTAATTTGACTGATTTATTTAACGTCAAACGCACGTATAATGAATCTATAGACGATTACATCTCTAGGTTCAAGTAAATGAAGAGCAGGTGTTTTACGCTTTGTTCAGAGGCGTAAATTGTGAAAATGGCCGCTAGTGGTTTGGATTACCATATTAGATAGAAATTGGTGAACCAACACATAGTTGACCTCGCCCAACTAGGGGAGAAAGTTCGACAAGTTGAACAACTCCGCTCCGAGAAGAATCAGAAGAACAACAAGAAATTTATCAGGCGTGAGAAAGTCAATTATGTCGAAAATGATCTAACAGACAGTGAGGATGAGGCCATGATAGAGCGAGAAGTAGACATCGCTGAATTAAAAGAAGGACCACCTTATGCTTGTCAAGCGTTAGTACCTTCCAAGGGGAAGGAAAAGATGAGCTATGTGAATAAGAAGACTTATACATTTGATATAACCAAAGCTGATAAAATATTTGATATTCTCGTAAAAGATAAACAGCTTAAGTTATCAAATGATCATAGAGTGAAAGGGCCTGAAGACTCTAATGGTCAGAATTATTGCAAGTACCATGGAGCTTTAGGCCACCCTACTAATGAATGTTTTCGTTTCAGGGATTTGATTCAAAAGGCTCTCAAAGACGGTAGGCTCAAGTTTCTTGACAAGCGTAAGCCTAGCATGAAGGTGGATACTGATCCATTTGGTCAAGGCATTGTCAATGTCGAAGGTCAAAATGTGAGAAGCTGTAGCATGGTGAACATTAGCGCCAAGCAGAAGTACGTGGTGAATGTCGAGGACCCTTTCGACATCTATCCAAGGCCTCATGAGACTGTTGAAGCTTTTCTGAGAAGGAAAAACAATAGGGGCAGTTGAAATTATGCACGCATTGCGACAAGTACTTCGATGAGAAAGCAGCCCAAAGAGCAAAGAAATTTGATGGTGCAGACGTTCATCAACAAGTTCGTACGCTTTATGGGGATAGGTACGTGAGACATGCACCGGCAAACCGGGTGCAAAGGCCTGTGGTTAATAGGCCTAATCGAGCAATCGGTGGATGGTTGGTCGAGTCCCCAAAGGAATCCACAGGGAGTAATTATGGAGAACCTCTTGGTCGAAAGGTGAACAGGACTAGGAAACCTAATACTAATATTACGGTAAACAAATGGGTCGAGAATTCTCCCAAAGCTCGTTGTCCTGAACTGAGAAACAGGGTGAGAGCAATAAAGAGTAACACTCGACAAACACCGTTTTGGGACGAAGAGTACCAGCACGGCAGAATACCATACCCTGTGGGTGATCAAGTGAAGAAAACCCCACTGTTGAAAAGCCAAAAGCGTCGTCGACAAAGGATAAGGCAAGCTCAGAGGCAGAAAACGAAGGCTAGTGACTTGGAACGACCTCAACATGAAGATTGTTTCATGGTTGGGACACAAAAAGTGTCGTTGCCCAAGGAGACCGGTCCAAAGTCAAAAGCGTAGTGGTTGATGTTAGAGGCGATAATTACGACAAGGGCGGACTTCCAAGATGCGAGTCCATTCACAGCAGCCTCGCTCAAGAAAGGCTCCAAGTATCTTGAAATTCACGTGGCTAAGGAAAAATTGACGCCTTGGCCGATAGGTCTAATTGAAGTGAAAGGTTAGCTTTGGAACAGCGTTGAAGTTGGTGTTCAACGCCCGTAAAAGAAGGCCCAGGCAAAGGTTGATGTGTCAATGGAGGAATTAAAAATCATAGCTAATGATTCTGATTTGTTAGATGAACCCTGGGGTCCATGGAGCGAACATTGTCAAAACAGATTTGTCCATGGAAGAGGTGATTCTTTGCCTTTGGGACGATCCAGACGACCCAATAGGTTTTGAAGATGAAGAACAGTTTGATCTTGACACCAGCTTAGATAAAGACTTAGACGAGTTGGTGATGACAATGGGTACTACCTTGTCAGACCTGGGATCGGGAGATTGTTTATTCAACGAACTAGGCATGAGGTTGGGAAGTCATCTGGAGAATGAGGATACCGCCACTGAAGAGGAGTTTACTAAATTGAATGTAAACTTAGTCTCGGTGTTGCCAGCGGAATATGAGGCTCCCTATGAGTTTGTAGTTGAAGTGCCTGACGAGGAAGACTTAGATGAATTTCCTATTGGTTGGCGATTTGTTGAGCAAGATATGGTCACTATATTTGACAACTTCGCTAGGCTCAACAAACCAACTCATGAAGAGAGAGGTCACCTTCGACCATTGCACATTAGAGCAATGATTGAAGGTAAGCCGGCCAACAGAGTATTGATTGATGGTGGTGCATCAGTGAATTTGATTCCAAGAGCCATGTTCAAGAAATTGGGAAAGGATGAGTCTGACTTGTTGCCAACTAATATAGTGGTAACTGACTTCGGAGGAAGAACTGCACCAACAGATGGCGTAGTGATGCTTGATGTACAAGTAGGATCGGTAGAAAGATCTACTCTGTTTGTTGTGATTCCTTCGAGGTCTAGTTATAATGTCTTGTTAGGTCGGGATTGGATCCATTCTGTTGGAGCAGTTCCTTCGACAGTACACCAAAAAATGATTCTGTGGAATGCCCGAGATGAAGTTGAGATTATTGAAGCTGACGATAGTCCATGTTATTTGCAACAAATGCATGTAGACTTCAAAGTGTATGATCCAAAGGTGAAACCCATCTCCGTGCAGGGTGGTGTTATTGATAAAGAAGCTCTGAATGCATGCTTAATGGAGCAGTTTGGGGTCAAGTTGCTGGATGAGGCCGACGAAAATCGGCCAATCGACAGCAATGACTTTTGAACATCCTCAAATACAATTGTCGGCCTGTGAGGCCGACCGATGGCCAAACTCAGAAGAAGGTGTGTTGGCCGATTGTATATTTGATGATGGCCCTTTGGGTTTTGAAAAGGGGCTTGAAGATAGAAGTGGTTTTGAGTTGGAAGACCCTTTAGAAGAGATAGACTTGGGCGATGCAGATAGAAAGAGGCCAATATATGTGAGTGCAATATTATCAGATCAGTTTAAAAGGCAGATTGTGGAGCTGGTTTCTGAGTATAAGGATTGTTTTGCTTGGGATTACCACGAGATGCCAGGTCTGAATAGAGAACTCGTGGAGCATAGATTGCCTCTAAAGCGGATTGCAAGCTTTGTCCAAACAAGCCATGAAGGTTCGCTCCTGAAGTTGTGTTAAAAATCAAGGAGGAAGTCGAGCGTTCTTTGAAGGCTAAGTTCATTCGCACAACTAGGTATGTGGAATGGTTGTCTAATGTAGTGCCTGTCATAAAGAAGAATGGCAAGATGAGGGTGTGTGTCGATTTTAGGAACCTTAATGCAGCCACTCCTAAAGATGAATACCCTATGCCCATAGCAGATATGCTAGTGGATACAGCATCTGGGTCATGAGCTTCTGAGTTTCATGGATGGGCATCTTTGGTTATAATCGATTTTTATAGCTGAAGAGGATGTACCTAAGACCGCTTTCAGGTGCCCAGGTTCAATCGGAACTTATGAATGGATAGTGATGCCCTTTGGTTTGAAGAATGCTGGTGCAACATATCAGAGGGCAATGAATACTATCTTTCATGAAATGATAGGCAAGTTCATGGAGGTGTACATCGACGATGTCATTGTTAAATCTGACAGTCAAGAGGAGCATTTGAACCATTTGAGAAGAGCCTTCCAGGAAATGAGAAGGCATAATTTGAAAATGAACCCTGAGAAATGTGGTTTTGGGGTTTCTGCTGCTAAGTTCTTAGGCTTTCTGGTGCACAAAAAAGGCATTGAAGTGGATAAGAATAAAGCTAAAGCTGTGTTGGAAGCGAGACCTCCAACTAACAAAAAAGAACTTCAGTCCTTTTTGGGAAAAGTCAATTTTCTCAGAAGGTTCATATCAAATCTCTCAGGAAGAACAAGAGTTTTTGCTCCGTTGGTGAAACTCAAGGCAGAAGAAGCTTTTGTGTGGACTCGACAACACCAAGAAGCTTTTGACCAAATCAAGCAGTATTTGACAAATCCACCGGTCATGATGCCTGCAGAGCCACATCGACCAGTGAGATTGTACATATCAGCATCGGAAGAGACCATCGGTTGTTTACTGGCTCAAGAAGATGGAAACAACGTCGAGAGAGCCGTTTACTACCTCAGTCGAGTGCTCAATGATGCAGAAACTAGATATAGTGCTATAGAAAAACTATGTTTAGCATTATATTTCTCTTGTACAAAACTCAAGTACTACTTGATGCCTTGTAATGTTTTAGTTATGTCAAAGACAAATGTGATAAAGTACATGTTGTCCCAGCCAATTCTGAATGGTCGAATTGGAAAATGGACACTTGCTTTGTCTGAATTTTCTTTGCAATATGTACCTTTGAAGGCTGTTAAAGGTCAAACAATTGCTGACTTCTTAACGGACCATCCATGTTTGGAATTAAAAGAGATGATAGGGCTAGTCGAGTTAAAGCCTTGGCATTTGTATTTTGATGGCTCAAGACACAAAAAGGGTGTTGGTGTTGGCATTCTGATAATTTCACCTTTAGGTGTGCCAACTAAATTAATGTTTGAGTTAAAATATACTTGTTCCAATAATGAGGCTGAATATGAAGCCTTAATTGTGGGTTTAGAAATTTTGATAGAAATGCGAGCACGCACTGTCAAAGTTTTTGGAGATTCACAACTGGTTATAAGGCAGTTAACTCAAGAATATAAATGTGTTAGCCATAATCTTGTCAAATATTGTCAAGTTGCTAGCAAGTTGATGAAGCAATTCGACAGTGTCGAATTGGAACATATCCCTAGAGAACTGAACCAAGAGGCTAATGAGTTAGCCCAGTTGGCCTCGGGGTATAAGTTGTCATCAAAGGTATTGACAGAACTCATAAAAATTCGCGAGTTGCTGTATCCTTTGGACGAAAGGGATATATTAGTTTCCAATACATCAAGTTCATCTGATTGGCGTAAGCCAATAATTGAGTATTTGGAAAATCCAAGTACTGATGTCGACAGAAAAATTAAATACAAAGCGACTAAGTTTGTTGTGCTCGCTGGAGTTTTGTATAGAAAGTCCGTTGATGGTAACTTGGAAACATGCCTTAGTGAGGAGGATGCCTATTTGGCATTGGCAGAGGTTCATGAAGGAATTTGTGGAGCTCATCAAGCAGGTGAGAAAATGAAATGGGTACTAAGAAGACAAAGGGTGTATTGGCCCAATTTGGTTAAAGATTGCATTATGTTTGCAAAGTCTTGTGAAGAATGCCAAAAACATGGCCACATACAGAATGTGCCTGCTAGTGAGTTACATTCTATCATTAAGCCTTGGCCTTTTAGGGGTTGGGCACTGGACCTCATAGGTCAGATCTTTCCTACATCTTCAAAGGGGTATAAGTACATTTTTGTAGGGGTGGACTACTTTACCAAATGGGTGAGCAAGTTGGCCTTGAAAGAAGTGACTCAACAAGACATTGTCGATTTTATTGAAAATCACATTGTTTGTAGATTCGGAATACCTCAAACCATCACAACTGACCAAGGGTCTGTGTTTGTTGGGAAGAAGGTTGCCGAGTACGATGAGTCAAGGCAAATAAAGATGGTGACTTCGACGCCCTACTATGCGCAAGCAAATGGTCAGGTCGAAGCCATGAATAAGATTATCATTGGGTTGATAAAGAAGCACATGGGTAGATATCCAAAAAGTTGGCATTCGACTCTGGAACAAGTTCTTTGGGCATGCAGAAACTCTCCAAAAGAATCGACAGGTACTACTCCTTATAAATTGGTTTATGGCCATGATGCTGTGTTGCCTGTCGAGATAAATCTTGGTTCATTAAGAATTCAAAAGCAAAATGAGATGCCAGTAGACCACTATTGGAACTCGATGTTTGACGAATTGAATGATGTTCATGATGAGAGAATTGTGGCCTTAGAACATTTAGTTCGACAAAAAGAAAGAATAGCTAAATTCTATGACAGTCGAGTTAAATACAAGCGTTTCAAAGTTGGTGACTTAGTTTGGAAAGTCATTTTACCAATGGATAAGAAATGTCGAGAATTTGGGAAATGGTCCCCAAAGTGGGAAGGGCCATTTGAGGTTGTCCAAACATTCTCAGGAAATGCTTATGCACTTGTTGAAGTTAATTCTGGTTTCAGGATTAAGTCTATTAATGGCAAATACTTGAAGTTATATAGACCAACAATGTGCGAAGTAAAAATACAACCTTGAAAAGTAAACTGGATTGTTCTATCCAAGAGCCATTTGGCAGTATACAAGATACATTGTCAAATAGGCTTACAGCCTGGTAATTCAAATACTGGAAAGTCAATAAGTCTAGGCTATTATGGGATAAATCCACTTGTGGAAACTTCGCCGTGTCCCGGATCCTAATCATGCCGAGGAAGAATTTTGGAAGAAGAACATGGGAAGTAAGAAGGACTCCTGCGGCATACCATCTGGTCAATCAAGTCTGCAAGAGCCGCTCCAGATGGTAGACACCCAAATCGACGGAAAAGTGAAGCTAAAAGTATGGGTACGTCGATGAGAAGTGTCAAATGCCATGTGAGTGAAGGTAAAGCAGGCAGATTGAGAGGCAGTCGTTGATTTAAGTGTATACCTCACAATTAACCGAACTGTGCCAAAACTTTTCCTAATTGCTTGCTCACATGTTGAATTTCGAGCACAAGGTGTGAAGGAGTGCACGACAGTAGGAGAAAGAAGTGGCTCAGGCTTTCCCTTTCTCACATGTTTCAACGAGATTGGCAAGCTGCATTAGGCAACTTAAAAAAAAAAAAAAAAACTCATTGTTGATATTAGGCAAATTACCAAAACCCAGAGTGTCTTGCACCGTTGAGACAAAGACCTTGGAAAAGACTATGGGAGAAGAAGCCCCTGGCTTCCAGATGAAATAGACAGAGCCATGGAATAAAGGCTTGAAGTGTGTAAAAAAGGTTTCCATAGCAGCTTGTTATACTTAGAAATAGCTGGTTTGGCGCCAAGAACAAGTTGAATTTGGGGATGTCGCTTGTAATGCTAGCAAGAATTTCTCGAAGATTTTGTGAAAGGAAACTTCAAGAAATTCAGAAAGCGTTTGTTGTTTGAGCGAAAGAAGGAGTATGGCAAGTGTCTATTTATAGCGCAAGATGGCGTTAGTTTTCAGGTTTTGACGGTCAGATTGACTGGTCAATAGCTTTGATTGTAATTTATTAGCCTGAAACTGAAATTAAAGCAGTTAAAAGAACGTGCTAGCTGGACGGTGAAATGATTGATCGAAAGCAAGAGAAATCATATTGTAAATGTTGCAGGGCAGTACAAGAAGTGGTCGAAAACCAAAGTGTTCGACATACAAGGAATTAAAAATGGCTAATGTACGAATAAGGAAAAAAAAAATTTACAAAGGAATTTTTCTAATGTCTTCCCAAGTCGCAGCCAATTCCATTTTTGTGCCTTCAAAGATTTATATAACCAACTTCAAGAGCTTCAACCTTCGACAAAATGGTTTGCGCCTCGCAGACTACGAGTCATTTCCTGGTCGAGAGGCTATTTCCTCGAGGCAGAAGCCTTAATTGCCTCTTGTAATTGGGTCTCGGCGCGGCAAGTTCTCGCCTCGAGCGGCGGCTCTGCTCCAACTCGGGAATTTTGGCTTGGTAGGAGCACCTTTCGACCAATGCAGATTGCCGCCGAGATACACCAATTTGTCACGAAGCTCATGCTTGGCTGTGATGGCTTGCTGGTATGGAAGGATACTGTCGTCAAGCTCAAGCAGTTTAAGAATCAACTCTTCGACAAATTCGTGCAGGGTACTGATATGCCCTCGATGGATTAGCGGAAGCCTTTTGCGGGAATGTTGAAGTTCTTTGACGACGTGAATTAATTTATTCCTTACTTCCTGGTTTGAGTAAAGGTCGTCGAAAGAATACTTAAAGAAACCCTTTAGCTCCGCAAGCAATCCATTAAGTTTTTCAGCAAAATTATCTCCAGGAAGTGTGGAGGATCGGGCTGACATCGGTGAAGTCTTGCTGCTCGAACTTGACAACAAGTTGATCCATTCATCAATCCCCACGCTGGCTTTCCCAAAATCCGCAGCCGATGGAGGGGGTTCGTTGTGAGAAAGTGGATTAACAGGATCATCGAGCAACTGATCCATATCAACACTATCTGCCCTGATTACTATGGGACTTTGCTTTTGATGGCTTGAGGGCGATAGTCATCTCGGCGAAGGTGTTACACTGAGCGTTGTGATCATCCTGATGAGTGGGTGTAGAGCCTGGACTCTCTGTCGAGATGGTAGTTTGA
The DNA here is from genome assembly GCA_037113605.1 of Calophaca sinica. NCBI lineage: Eukaryota > Viridiplantae > Streptophyta > Magnoliopsida > Fabales > Fabaceae > Calophaca > Calophaca sinica. The sequence continues at coordinate 105,437,143 of CM073733.1, forward strand.
GCTACATCGGCGTCCATGGTGAAGGTTCTTCAATCTCATGTTCAGCCGAGTCTGCAGGACTTCTGTGAAAGAAAAAAGAAAATCGATGAAAGTCCCAAAATCATTGCTCTGATGCCAGTTGGAATGGCAAGAAATTTTGTACCTCAGTAGCAGGGGGAGCAGTGCTTGGGAAGATTATTCGCAAAGGGAGCGAAGTATCGACATTTGCTTGTTCAGGGGAATCCTGACAAACAGGTATGATGAGGCAATGTCCAAAAGTAAAAAAAAAAACACAAAACTAGTAGAAAGGGCATACCTTATCAATGCTTGACGAGTCAGCTCCCTCGACAGAGATAGGGTCCTTAGAAGTACATTCTTCAGACACCCCTGTTTTTGCTGATTTAACTCTTGGCTCCTGCAAATGTCGAAAAGAAAAAATGAAAATCTTGTAAGCAACATGAAGACCATCAATTTAGACAGTAGTGAGGGAAGTTTACCTTTGTAAACTTAAGCTATTGGAGTTGCTTGAGTTTTGAAGCGGATCTCTCCGAGTGCGATTCACGAAAATTGTGTAAGGGTAACTATGATGTCTAATTGATGAAATCATAAATAAGGAATGGATTCCTATGCAAGTGAAGAGAGATACCGGTTTGAGGTGTGGAGCGAAGGAGACTCGGCGACTATTCTGCGTTTGGAGGGCTTGGTTCCAACAATTGATGGTTTGAGCTTTTCTCTTGGTGGGCTCTTCTTTGTGAAGAGTTGGTCGAGTGCCGACTTTCTTTGGCTTCTTTTTGGTGGAGCCGGTTTCTTGCCAAAGACTTGGTCTTTGAAACTCCGATTTGGAGGATTTCTTTTTGATGACTTGGATTGGAGGAAGTTCATCATCTTTATCTTCTTCTGAACCTCGATTTGATGGCCTTACCACTTGTTTGCTTGTATTTTAAAGGCTCTTTTAGAGCCAAAGCTAAAACAAAGTGAAGAAAGTAAGCATAAAGCAGTGGATGTTCAAAGAAAAAGGCTAAAGAAAGCGAAATACCTGGCGGAAAATGGGAAATGAGTTTGACGGCTTCATTATGTTGTTCGAAGGTGAAGCAAACCGACCAGTGAAAGTAACTTCCTTGTTGCTAAAGCTATTGGCAATGGGATAAGAAAAGTATCTTTCGGTTCAATGAAGTTACCGCCTTGTCGGTTTGCCAGAAATGGGTCAGCCAAACCAAAATTCGCACAAGGGAAAGGCACAGGCTCAGGATAAGGGGGTTTCACAAGTGATTGCCCTGTTTCATGATAGTGCTTTAGAGCCTTTAAGCCCCATTTGTTATCGTGTGCCTCTTTTGATTTGGCGACCATTTCATTCGCCTGTTCGACAATATAATGGGGACGTCGAGGATCCCATTTAAATTTATAAAATTTTTCAAAGCTGAGTATATCTTTCAAATGCTCACCTTTGGTTTTGGTCGAGGGGTCCTGTTCCTGCACAGAAGGGTCAACAAATCGTTTCACACATGCCTCAAAAGATGTGTGAAATTTCTTGAAATATTCTGCCCACCAAGTCTCAAAGTCTTGAGATATGCCAAGAGTAGGAGAGAAGGGAACAAGATTGATAGCAGCCCTGCGAGTGTTATTCTTTTTCTCCATGCCATCGAAGGTTTCTGGCTTGATGTCAATGTAATCCAACAGGAGATCCTCTTTCTTGTAAGGGAATGGACCGGGAATGGATTGCATGAAACCAGTGTTATTGGCAGAAGCATTGGTTAGGCAAGCAAATGCAGATCCATCCGTCGAACCAGGGAGCCCAGCGGGGAATACTTGTCGAGAAAGGAAGTGAGTCCAAATGACTTGACACTCCTTAGATTTTGGATCAAAAGGGGCTGTGAACCACTTGGGTCCATATCTCCTGCTAACAAAGGGTTGAAAGCGAATGCCTGGAGTTGTGGGAGCAAGGGAGTGAAAGAGTTTAAAGTAGTACTTGAAACTTTCAAGCTCACTGTCGAAAGGTTTCGGAGCGCGATACATGGCCAAGGTGCCATAGGTGTCGACTTCAAGCTTAGATGGAGCCTTGTCGACAGTGTGGCCCGGGAGAATGGCGTTTAACCATAATTGAAGTAGCCACATTGGGCCTCCGGCTCCGACCTTTCTTCCTCCTCCTTTCACCATAGTGTATAAACTCGACATGCTCGAGTAAAGGTTCGACAGAAGAAATGAGCCAAAAGCCCATTTCTTACCTTCATGGAGAAGATTAGCCAAGTCGAGAAGAGATTTCGACATTTGAATATTCTTGTTGCAGAGGGCTAAAGCGTAAAGCCAATGAAGCGAGAAGGCTACGTGTTCCTCATCAGAAACATCATCAGTATCCCTCATTTGGCTAGCAACATACTTTGAGAATGCAAGGGGTTCCTCACTGAAAACATCAATGACGTTTTCTGGAACGTTTAAGGGGTGAATCATTTGGCCATCTGGTGGGAGGCCAGTGAGAGCAGAAACGTCAAACAAATTTGGACCCATCATTCCGCAAGGAAAGTGGAAGTTGTTGGTAGTTTTGTTCCAAAAGAAAATAGCGGCTCCCAACATAGATGAGTCCAACCTAAATTGATGTTTTGATAGCTGAATCAGGTGGTAAATGCCTAAATCTTTCCAAGTCTCAGCCTTTTTGGCTTCTACCCTAGTAAGCCAGGCAGAGTAGCCGTTAACGTTCAACGGCGGCGTTCTAAAAAGCCTTGAGCTTTTGAAGAAATAGTGAATGTGCAATTTAGGGGAAGAGGTTAGAATGTCAGTGTGCCCATCTTTGTTTGGGAAAGAATCCTCAAAGCTTTTTGGGAAACAAGGTAGGGCGATAACTGGTCCTAAATAAGCAGCAGGAGGGTCTAAGAGATAAGAGGGATCGTTTAAGTAAGGGTTAATTACCTTAGATTTCTGCCATGGGATTGATGCAACAACGTCAGGATTCCACCATGTTTTCCTTCGAGGGGCAACGGTGGCTTGAGCAGGAGTTGATGAAGACGCCATTGGAGGAAGATGATGCTCTCTCAGTATGATGCCTTCGCGAGAGTTCAGTTGGTGGAAGAAGAGTTCTAAATGGGGTTTTGAATACTATTTAAAGCACCGCTTTGGAAACGAAATGTGTGAGTGGGAAGAGTAACCGCCTAAGTTTGAAGTAATGATGGTCCTATTTTTTGGGGAAGTGGGAAGCACAGACCTGTGATGGGACATTGTGGAAAAGGAATCGTCGCGCGTGAAGATTAAACAAAATTCTGGATCTCTCCGTGTGTTGGTGTCGAGAACTCAGAATTTGGGGGGCATCTGTTGGGTGCCAAATTTCAAATTTGGATTAATCGACAGAATGTTAGAATTCGACAAATGAGAGTGTAAGAGACCAGAAGAAGCAATGAAGATTAACTAAGTTTGAAAGACCAAGTGATGGAACTGATGTTCGACGGAAGACATAACGCGTCGAAGAGGTCAAAATGATCATGGTCGAATAGGCTTAATTATTAAGTAAAAATCGATGTATGGCTCGACAGGAAGTGATACTGTCGATTAGGTAGTTTTTTAGTGAAAACTTAACTACCAACCCATGTCCGCATGCGTGTCGGGGTTGGATGTTAGGCGCTTTTCATATTTTTGCCTATAAATAGTAGGTTATGCGATGTAATCAAGGTTGGATACGTGATCTGATTCCTAATATCTCGACGGCTAAAGAAGATTAACGGAAAACGATCATCGTATGCCTTCCATCCCTTATCTTTCTGCATTTTAATCAAGTTTCAACTTATTTTCAATTTTTTACACTTCCGGTTATGTCATTTACATTCCAATCAATTTGTATTTCTTCGTTTCGCATTTACATTCTTTAAGTCATTGTCCTTTACTGTTTCTGCACTTTTACTTTCAAAATCATTTACATTTTTTTATTTTTAAACTCATGTTCTTTACACTTTACATTATTTAAATTCCTGCATTTATATGTTTTTGCTTGAATTCATGTCATTTAGCAGTGTTTCTTAAATTTAGTCTATTACTTGTTTTTTCCTTCACATTTCTCGCATTAACTTCAAGCGCATGTTGGGCTTTAGTGATGTATGCCCCATGACATTACAAAGAGTTGCATTACGGTTTTCTTTAGATTTTGATCTAACTTACTTGTAAACCAAGTTATTGGCTTTCGACAGCCAATCTTGTTTATTTAAGTCTGCATTGCCATTTCGACAGCAACTAGTTGTTAATTGGAATTATCATAACCAAATTTGGCATAAGATTTGACAATTAATGGCTTAAAAGCCAAGAATGTTAAAGAACAATTAACGTGTCGAGTCTTTGACCGTTATATTCAAAAGAAACCGTTGTTTTCAAAACGAGATTACCACGTAACTGGTTCGGATTCATAATTGCTTGATCATCAAAATTTATTTGTTTGTTTGATGAATTTGGTAGATCATTCAAGATCATCAAAACTGGTAAAATCATACCATAAACCAAATTTCCCCATAAACACATGTATTGGTATCTATTTGTAGTTGCAACATGCAAGGTGGTTCTGTCCTTGTGGTCCGCATCTGGTGGTATCCATTCTGATTAAAAAAGAAATAGAATGTTCAATAATAAGCCTAAACTGAATGTAAGTTGATTTTAATTAACTATTGTAATTTGTATAGACCATGGTTGGTGTTAAAAATGCTATATATATTTTATTTTTACTCTCAAGTCTCTCATTACAACAAAAATCAGTTTAGGCAATAACAAAAAACCGTGGCCAGTAATAACTTTAGGCAACGGTTTGGCCGCTGGTTCTTAGGCGTGGAGTATGTGGCCGTTGAGAAATTTTGTATGAGTATGAGCATCAAGATGTAAAATAAATGGTCCTACAATTTTGTTATTGAGAAATTAAACATGCAATGCTGTCCAAATCAATATATACTTTATATGTGCCAAAGCATAAAAATTGGTAACAAGATACAACACGGCAAACTTTTCGTTTTGTGACTGACATCAAAAGCAATCTGCACAGATGATATGGATCATAAATTAAAGCAGAATCTTAAGTTACAAAGTGCAAAGCTTCAAGTGCACTTATGTCATGTTCAAGTGATCTATAATCCTTTGAAAAAGCGGTCAAAGATAGAACATCATTGTCTAGGTGCAAAAAGTAAGGATCTTAACAAATGATTAGCTTGGGAGTACAAATCAATGTAATCGAATATATTCGAGGAGCATTATAAATTCCTATATATGATCATGCAGATGGCATTCAATCCAAACTAATACAAACATTCTTCCCTTAGATTATTTGCTCATGTGTTCTTTTTTTCCACTTCAAATAGATTAATACTAACACTACATGAAATCAAGAGCAAGTGTTAATTGGGTGCGGGTAGGGTAATCTACATCCAGAGGTTTAGAGCAATATTTGTATCTAGCCCTTGGGATGTAGATTACCTTTACCTTATTACCAATGCTAAACATCTTGATCAACTTCGTAACTAGTTGAATTAGAACATTGGGTAAGGATGGGGTAATCTGCATCCTGAGGTTTAGACCAATAATTATTTTGATTGTATCTAATCCTTGGAATGCAGATTATCTCTTCCTTATCACCAATGTAGGAATGTGTTATCAATTTGATTGTTTCCAGTAGTGCAATGCTTCTTGTTGGAGTCAGTATATTGTATTGAGTAAGGATAAGGTAATCTGCATCCTGAGGTTTGGAGCAATATTAATTTTAGTTGTTTCTAGTCCTTGGGAGGCAGATTATCCCTACTTTATCGCCAATTCAGAATAGTTTAATTAATTAATTTGATATGAGTAACGTTTTTATTTACTGAATAGTTACCAAATTTATTTGCTTAATGGATCTACTTCTTAATTCGGTGTTGTTTTATTTACGTATCTGCTATTATATTTTGTGCTACAAACTAGGGTCCAATGCGTTATTAAATAGTGCAACTTACACACTATAGAGTATGTAATGGCAATAACAAGGGAGGTACTTTAAAAAACAGTGGACAAGCATTCTACAAAGCTAAAAGGTAAAATAAGCTTAGTCTACAAATGTTGACCTGTTACTCATGCTCATTCTTATGTAATTATGTAAATTTTGTTCTTTAAAGTTCAAACTCGTATAATCTACAGGAAAAAACTAGTTGAGGTTCAAATTGGATATTAATCTTGCGAAGTCAAGCTTCTCATAGTTTCTTTCCTGGTTTTAGAAGAAGGAAAAAAAAAAAAACTCCTTCTCTTTACTTACATGAAGCTTCAACTTAAAATTAAAGAGATTTGACGCCACTTGAGCTATTACTTTTAGATTCTAATTGCCTAATAATTAGCTTAAGTAACAATTGACAGAGTATATAGAAATGGGTCTTTTCCATTGTTTTTAATTCAAAAAATTAAGGAGCTTTATTTTTGTTCCTTCCGTTATTATCTTTTCTTCAATTCCTTTGGCTGCATAATATACATATATATGTTTTCCTTTTAAAGAAGGGAGTTAGTCTTTGGGGTAAGTTAACATTCTTAAATTAATTTTTCAACTATTTCTAGCCCCAACGAAGGACCATATTAATTGATCGTTTTGTTTTTGACAAAAATATTAATTGATCGTTGAGCCTTTGTATTATTTTATTTAATTTATTTATAGTTAAAGGTCTTTCACTGCTGGTTATTTTGGTAATTTCAGCGACATGGAGACGCCGGAATCAAGTTTCGAACCCGGGTGTTACCGTTTGGACGTATGTGTGTTTATTGTTTACCATTTTTACTAGCTGACAAAAAAAAATTGTCATTTCTCATTTAAAAAAAAATAAAAAATTCCTTTTTGCTGTCCCTTCACTCTCATGCTTTTATGAACAAGTTTAGCTATGGCATATTTCCCACTTTGCGGTTGGCAAACCTTTGTTTTGATTCCAAAATGGATGAGGAAAAAAATATTGTTGTTTGCATGCTGCCTTTCTTTTTGTATCTAAGATCTTCATACATTGTTGTAGTATCTAAGCATAACAATGTTGTGATTAAATGATACTAATTTTGCAGAATTCGAATGGCCTGAGAACAAGCTTTGTGCTATCTTCTAAGTATGAGCTTGTAATAAAAAGGATAATCATAAACACGAAATCATTTATATCCTAACTTGAATATATTTTATGGCAGATAGGTTAAGACCTTTTCGGTTTAGTGAGCAATGACATTTAATAAATTCCATGTCAAGACCTCGGTGGGCCATATCGTTAACATGGCCCTGCATCCCCTCAGCGTGCCTCTCATAAAACACAGCTTTTACCTCCATTGGAATATCTATAACTGCAATGGCTTTTGCTTAGTGCTTATTGTGGCTATCTCACTACAAGAAAAAGTCCGGTTGCCGACGGCCTTTTACCGATGGTCATAACCCGTCGCTGAAAAACCGGCGTTTCCGACGGGTTTACCCTTGGTAATGTCAACCCATCTTACGTTAAGCTTTACCAACAGCCAACCGCTTGTTCCCGCTTATTTTTCAAATACCGACGAGCCTAAACCGTTGGTAATCACGACGGTCAAAAGTATACCGACGGCTTAGGCCCGTCGGCAAGGCCTCATCACTACGCACAGTGTACTGATGGGTTAAGCCTGTCGGTAAATTAAAAGAGGCCGTCGGTAAACTCCTTATACTGCCAGCCTCGAACATTTCTTTCCCCTTCACAGATCCTAAACCTTTTTCTTCTCTCCTCTATGTCTCTTCCATCACCACGTCGTCGTTCTTCACCTCCTTCGTAGCTCGCACAGTGCTCCCGACTTGCACCTCTCTCGCGGCCACACTCCCGTCTCCTTTGAGTTTTAACACCCGACCCGATCACCACACCCTAAACCTAAACGCGCTACACACACACACTAACACACGATCTCTCAGTCTCACACTCTCCTCTAATCTCTCACCTCACTTGCTGTCGCCGCCGCCCTCACCTCACCTGGTCGCCGCCCTCATCTCACCGTTCTACCCGCCCCCATGTCGTGCTTTGCCTCGTAGCTTCGTTCTCTTCCGTGGCTTGAGCGTCGTCCTTCGTCAAGGTTTCGCCGTCCTCCACCGTGGTGAGTTCCCCTCGATTCTAGTAGTTGTGTGTGTGATTCGAACAGTGTTTGTTCATATGTGTCAGTGTGTGTGTCTCCTTTTGTATTTTTTGGCAGGCATGAAAAAAAAATAGCAAGGAAGAGAACGTAAAAAGAAGAGAAGAAAGCATGAGACATTGAGAAGTGAGAGATCTAACAATGGGGCTTGGTCACTTCATGGAGCCTCTTGAACACCAGTGGTAAAAGTATATGATAGATGAACTTTTAAATTGGGATTTGGTTTTACTCTTTTCTGTTTTTTTTCAGGTCCTTCTTCCCTCCCTCTCTGTATGTATGTTAGTTTTATGTGTTTATGCGATGGCTTGATTTTTTCAATTTTAAATTTGTGGTTTTTAGACATAATGCAAGTTTATGGATCTAATAATGTGTTTTATGAAGTTGGATCTAATACTGCAAGTAATGGATCTAATGTTGCAAGTTATGGATCTAATAATGGGTTTTAATTTTAGTTGAGAAGTCTATCTTTTGTTTTCGGTCTTATCTATGCCATGCTTTACACTCTTCCTTCAATATGCTGCATCATATTGGGCATGTAAATTATCAACGAGTAAGAAAGCTATTAACCATGAGGTAATGGTTTCTAACAGTATTAGGCAACATTATTAGCTGTATTATCTCTTATTGAATATCTCTTAGGCAACATTTTTCATTTGTTTTTGCTGACTTGCAGTAAGATACTATTTTGGTATGCTCTTTGTGTTTATGTTACCATGAGAGTTTGATGCTTAATGTTACCTAATGGTTAAAGTGAATTGGCCTTCAAATGGTTTTGTTGCCTACTCATTACATACTTAATTTCAAACAAGATGGAAGTTACTTTTTTCTGCATTTTAAAATATAGATCATATAATAACTAAGTATAAATTTGAGTGCTTAATACTTCTGAATGACATGTTTGTTTGATGTCAAGTTCATCAATTCCTCTTACACTATTATTTGTTGTTAATGAGTTTCTATTCAACATTGCTGGCTTATCTTTGACATAATTGAAACACAGAAATCAATATGTGGATAATATAGTAGCACTGAAAAAATTATATAATTGTATCATATAAATAAGACATTACAGCAAGACTATATTGGTGGGTAAAGAGTGTATGGGCTTTGTCATGCAATTGTTCAAAATTGCAATTGTATTCTGATGCCTTAGCCATTGGGGTGGATCATGGGCGCATGGTAACAGGTAAGCTCCATTTACATTATCCTTCCATGAAATCAGGATGGGGATGATATTTATGTTTTCTTTCTAAAATCCATAGAAATTGTTCATTTGAATTGTGGAACTTTCACTTAAAACCACTGCACATTTATTGGGGTTATTTTGTTAGTCGTCCTTCCTAGCCACTTTGTAGCCGAGTGGGCCGACCGGAGTATCCCCACGGCTTTGGTCCTTTGGACCGGCTATGGGAAGAGAAATGAATCTATTATTGCATTCAACATAATGATAAAAAAATGTAAGTATCACTAGTGCAGAAAAGTGTTTTAACACCGGTTAAAATCGACATTTTATACCGGTTTTAGTACCGGTGTAGATAGTGTCCGTGTAGTATGTTAGGTTTTTTACACCGGTTTTTTACCCGGCGTAGAAAATAGGCCTTTTACACCGGTTATATGATAAAACCGGTGTAAAATACTTAATTTTAATACCAATTTTTTGATAACCGGTGTAAAACGTCTGTATTTTACACTGGATTTCAGAATAATCGGTGTAAAAACTACTTTTTTTTAATATTGCTTTGTTTGTCCATAACAGCACAGATGCACTATAAATGACAATTAAAATAGGCACCAAATTTGACAAGAATTGGCAACAAAATATATTGGCACCAAATTTGCCCAAAATTCAAACAATGATTTAATTTAGCAGTCAATTTTACCCATAAATAAAAAAGCAATCACATATCTACATTATTACTAAACTTTCCAAAACAAGGAAAGATGATGTACAAATGGGTTAACAATGTCGTTTGCGTCACTTCCCTCTACTGATTCTTCAACTGCAACATGTGGCCGTTTAGGAGACGGAACCTTCCGAAGGCTACATGATTCTTCTTCATCCTCTCTTGCCGCCGTTTGAATCTCTACTTCACTTAGTTCTCGTCGGCGTTCTCCTTCTCGTGGTTCTAGCCGCCTTTCACCTTCGAAGCCCTGTCTCAGAGGCAAACCAGAAGCGACCACACCCACTTGTTCCTTCTCCGTGCTTATAGGTTTTTTCCTTACCTTATAGCTTTTTTCCCTTTTTGGTTTTGATCTGTTTGATAATCTATTCACCTTAGCATCTAATCTAGCTTTGGTCCAATGCAGAGCAGCTAGCTTCATGGGTATTCATCATTGGCGAGCTATGTATTATGTTTAGTTTCTATGTACTTTGTGCCATTCGGGTTGTGCCACTGTTTCAAGTTAAAGTCCTTAATTCCCTGCCACTTGTGTTACTATTAAATTTTATGGAAACATTTTGTACATGATTTTTGACATTTAACACATGACAAAGAATGCCAAGTAATATTGTCTGCAATGTGTATATAAGTTTACCTACAAAGATAATATGGATTGTTGTTTTCAATTTATGGCCAAATGTTTGAAATTTATAAGGTATACTGGGTTTTTGATTTTCATTCAAGTTTATATCCTTTATAAAAAGGTATTTCTCTTCACTTACATACGAATAATAATTAAATTGTTGAGGTATATTATGCTTTTTATTGTCATTCAATTAAATTTTAGTTTTGTTGCTCATGAATGACCAATGTTGACAACAGACAATGTCTTTTAATAAAAACTGTGGTCGTGGGGGGCGTCGTACTCGCATGGCTTTCAGGAGGTCACGTCCCTCTATTAGTAGGCTGATGATGACTACAACAGAGTATCAAGATAGCTTTGTGAGGATTGAGGATCGCGATGCTCGTCATCGCGATCCTTATTGTGATAAGGATCGTGATTTGATGAACCAGTATGGTGATCACTGTGCGGACGCTGGCCGTTAAGGCGCGGGCCTTCATATATGCATGCTTTAGAGGAGACCACCCTCTCCAGGAGTCCCATAGCTGCCAGGGATGAACATCGTTCAGATCCCCAGTGATGACGATGAGATCTCGGAGTATACTCCATCCACACCGGAGTATTCTCCCATCGTAGAGGATTACAGTCCATCGACTCCTTCGGAGGAATCTATAGCCCAATTTTGTCCTGGGAACCCCTCAAGGAGCCACCACTAGCCTTGCTTTTATATTATATATGCATGTTATCTATTAATGTATTTGATTGTTTCAATAATTTAATTGGATAAATGTATTCGGAGAATATATTAATGTATTTTTCATTGCTTTTTATGAATATCCTGACTATTTAGATGGATAATTATGATTATGATATATGATGTATGTTTTTATATTTGAGCTTCTCTATTTAATTTGTGTTAAGCCTTAGTTTCCCGTTTGAGATTCAACAAAATGTTTGCGTGTGTACCGGGGATGGTACCGCTCATTTTATTGAATCTTGAATTATCCAAGTATGATAGTTTGGGAAGAAACTTTTTCTTTTATTTGGTTAATAGTTAGTCTTTAAATCTTTTATCTAATACATGATGAAATTTCAGATTGCTACATTTCCTATTGTCTCTGTGTGCATGCTTGATCGTGGTGATGTCACCACGTTTGGGTTGTGTACTTTGAGACCAATGGGAAATGCTGCCAAAATTTCGTTAGGTATAAGATATAAGGATTTAACGACTAACTATTAACCAAATATAGAAAAAGTTTATTCTTGAATGGGATAGGTTCATACCAAATATACAGAGATCTGTTGGATACTTGTGTTTGAAGGGTGTAACGACCCGTTTCCGGACCGACATTGTAACGACCCGTTTCCGGACCGCTACCGAGCTCAACATACCGAGCTCGAGTTACCGAGCTCAACACATCGAGCTCAACACATCGAGCTCAAGTTACCCTGTATGCGATGTGTTTTAAAACGATACTCTTGTGCCCTTTAGAAAAGTACGGTCTATTTTTTTTTTTTAAGACCAGCTCGTGCACATCAGAGTAATTACAGCTTTTTGAAACATGGTGAAACTAAGACACAAGACTTAAGTCCTAAATGACAACACGCAGGTATAACAAGTACATACTTATATATACAAGATATAAAAAGTGCATACAAAAAACAGAGTAATAGTGTACGAAGAAAATACACCTAAGGTATGACGACTTCAAGAGAGCAATCATACCCTGGGGGTACTTCCGGCAGACACCCACGCAGGGGGCTGCTCCAAAAGTAAAACCACCAGTCTACCCTGTGCTCAAAATGACATCTAGCCCAAACTGGTCACAACCTCTGAACACACAAAAAAACAAAGTACAGTCATCCCAAAAAACATCCAACAAACATAATCAATCACGACAAATATAGGTCGTCGCCCTGATCCTCGTCGAGCTCCTCCTCGCCATCATCTGCTGTCGAGTTCCCTGCACCCTCGACATCGCCTGGGCAACCATCATGGATTGAAGGTACCACGGGAAAGGGTCAACTTCTCAACAATTCAAGATAAACACGGCATAAAGAAATAAGCAACACAACAAGGTATAACATTCACCAAACGTGACTCAACCATCTCACTCTAAACTCGACTCAACTCGCTATCCATTTTCTCTCGACTCGACAATTATTCCAGAATGCACACGCCGTACCGTATGCTGGAAAGTCCAGCCGAAGCCTTGGGATCTTCGCTCTCCCTAGGACAGTCAACTCAGGTCCCATAGCGTGGCAACGCTTAGAAGTCCCCATAAACGGAAAAGGGGACCTAGCACCCTCTCCGCTATCCGGGTCGCAACTTCAAACGCCAACGACTCGCTAAGCTCTCTCACTCAATGATCAATTCGCCGCATACGATATTCAAAGAGTTATACGCAAGATATTCAACCGCATGTCAAATAAAAAGAGCAGGCTCGACATGAAGAAACGCAATTCAACAGGCAATACACAATTCACAACATATATTCAATCACATATTAAATACATGCAAAAACCCAATCATATCACAACATTACATGCTCGACACAAATCAAGGAATCCATACATAGTAATATAACAATAAAAATCCTAGAATGTCTAGAAGTGCCCTTACCGAACTCCAAGCTACGCGTCTTCGCTGTCCTCAATCGAGCTCGACAACGACCTCGACACGTACCATCCTCAATCTGGATCCCACTGCTCCCACGTCCTCGGGTTCGCTCTCCCGTACACCTCGATTCGAAAATCACACGATCTCGGGAATCAGACTTCCTAATACAAGCACAACTTAGTTCCATCTATGGGTTCTAATAGCACTTAGCTCTCATTACCCCAATCTTAACTACAACCCAAGTAAATATTAAAACTCCTTTTCTCTAATAATTTTATTAAAACTTCTTTCATACATATCATCAGACAAAGCCATTTTTCCTAAGTATTAACTCAAGCTTAAAATCAAGTAGCATATTAAGCACAAATTAATCAAAATCTAAGTTTATGTCTTCCGAAAAATATTTTCATCATGAAGAAGAAAACCTATCAATATGACATGATTTGGAAGCATAAAAACTAGCTAAAATGGGGAGAAGAAGTGGCGCTAAACAGTAGCATGAAGGAAGAGAAAATTGCTTTTTCATACCTCAAATGATGGTCGAGATGGTGATATATGTCGAGAAGATGATAAGAAACAAGGTTGATGAAGAAAGTTTGTGCAAAGACTCGATAAAATCCAAGGTTCTTCGATGGAAGTTTGGAGAGGAAGAGGAAACTTAGAGGAAGAAGAAAGAAGAAAAGAGAAAGTGAGGGTTGTGAGGGCTGATCGTGATATACAGCTGGTAAAGAACCATTTAAATGAATTTTTCTTTTTTAAAAAAAACACAAATAAGTGACGTGTAACTACTGTTATGAGATGCTAATCCCATCAATCATTCTACCCATCTAATCTCTCCTTTCTCATGATTACCCTCTAATCTATAGGTTAAAGATCTAATAACACAGCGACGAGAACTACAAACCGATAATATCAATTTATAAATATTACAAACAATATAATCATTAACGTTAAATAACGTTCGTAAAATACGAGTGTTACAGTCTCGACACGAGGTCGATCAGGGTGCTTGTGCAAGCGCACAAGGCTCTAACACGAGTTCGTGCACGCGGCCTCCTCAATTCGACATGCGACCTCCTCAGCTCGGTACGCGACCTCATCAGCTCGACATATGACCTCGGCACGCGATCTTGGCACGGGATCTCGACACGAGGTCTTGGTACGAGGTCTCGACACGAGGTCGATCTTGTCATCAGGTGTTACAATCTCTCCCTCTAAAAAAAATTTCGTCCTCGAAATTGCAAATAAGATTCTTACCGCGGAAAAGTTCAGGGTACTGAGTCTTCATCTTCTCCTCCAGCTCCCAAGTCGCATCTCCAGTCTTCTGATCCCACACAACTTTGACAAGTTGAATCTCTTTGTTCCGCAACTGTTTGGCTTTCCGGTCAACGATCCTTACTAGTGATGCTTCGAAGGATAAGTCGTCCCTCAGTTGAATCATATCCGGTTCGATAACATGAGAAGGGTCGGAAATATACTTTCGCAACTGTGAGACGTGAAAGACATCATGTATGCTCGACAAGAAGGGTGGCAAGGCAATCTGATATGCCACTGGACCAATACGACGAAGAATCTGATAAGGTCCAATAAATTTAGGGGTAAGTTTCTTGGACTTGATCGCTCGACCAACTCCAGTAGTGGGGGTGACTCTAAGAAATACATGTTCTCCTTCTTCGAACTCGAGTGGTCGACGTCCTTGGTCGGCATAACTCTTCTGTCGGCTTTGAGACATTCGCATCCCATCTCTGATCAAACGGATCTTCTCCGTAGTCTGCTGGATCATATCTGGTCCCACAACAGAACGCTCGCCATCCTGGTACCAACAAAGAGGCGTCTGACACTTCCGTCCATACAGTGCTTCAAAAGGTGCCATTCCAATACTCGCATGGAAACTGTTATTGTAGGTGAACTCCACCAATGGTAAGACGTCGTCCCAACTTCCTCGGTGATCTAAGGTACACGCTCGCAACAAATCTTCAAGCGATTGGATCGTTCTCTCAGTCTGACCGTTAGTTTGGGGATGATATGCCGAGCTAAGCCTAAGCTCAGTTCCCATCGCTTCTTGCAATTCCCTCCAAAAATGAGACGTGAACTTCGGATCTCGGTCCGCACGATTGAAGAGGGTATACCATGAAGTAGCACTATCTCCGCGATGTAGATCTCGGTCAGCTTTTCCACGTTGTATGTCGACCTCACTGGTAAGAAATGAGCAGATTTGGTCAATCGGTCGACGATCACCCAAATCGAATCATTCTTCTTCTGCGTCTTCGGTAAACCTACAACGAAATCCATGGAAATACTATCCCATTTCCATCTTTGATGCGTCAGCGATTGTAGCATTCCCGCGGTCGTTGGTGCTCCACCTTCGCTTCGACACGTTAAACACGGCTACGTGCTCACCACTTGCTTCTTCATTAGGACCACCAAAAATGCTTCTTCAAGTCTTGATACATCTTCGTAACTCCTGGATGAATACTAAAATTGCTCTTATGCGCGCTTCATCAAGTATTAACTTTCTCGGCTCCACTACGTTAGGTACACACTCGGCCATTGCACCTTAAAATGTTGTCCGTTCCGACTTGGAATTGTCGCCTTCCTTGCGCTATCAATCGGACCTTCTTGCAGAGCTCGTCATGAACCTGCTGGTCTCGGATCTCGCCCAACAATCATAGAAATGGTAAGCATACCAAATCTCGCCTTCCCTGGTGAAACTTCCACACTCAACTTCAAGTCTCGGAACTTCTCGAGCATCTCCAACTCCTTGATCATCATTCTTTGAGGCTAAGCGCTCTTTACGCTCAATGCATGCGCTACTACGTTAGCCTTACCGGGATGGTATTCCAAGGTAAAGTCGTAGTCCTTGAGAAATTATGTTCATCTTCGCTGACGCATGTTGAGCTCTTTCTGAGCGAACAGGGAGTTCAAGCTCTTGTGATCGCTGAAAAACAAGAAGAGTGCTCCCATAAAGGTAGTGTCTCCATATCTTGACGCAAGAAACCATCGCGCGACTCCAAATCGTGAGTAGGGTAGTTTCTCTCGTGAATCTTAAGTTGTCTTGAAGCATACGCTACCACTTTCCAGTGTTGCATCAGCACGCATCCCAATCCCTGGTGTGACGCATCACAATACACCTCGTAAGGTTCTTCTAGTTGAGGCAAAATCAACACAGGCACTGTCGTCAAGAGCTCCTTCAGTCTTTGAAAACTGGATTCGCACTCCTCAGTCCAGGCAAAAGGTTGATCCTTCCTCGTAAGCCGTGTAAGAGGCGCGACAATCTTCGAGAAACCTTCAATGAATCTTCGATAATAGCCTGCTAAGCCAACAAAACTCCTGATATCAGTGACTGTCCTCGGCTGTTCCCACGCTAGCACAGCTTCAATCTTAGTTGGATCCACAGCTATCCCTTCTTTGGAAATCACATGTCCAAGAAAATTCACCTCTTCGAGCCAAAATTCACACTTCGACAGGTTGGCATAGAGTTGCTTCTCTCGTAATATCTGCAATACTCGGCATAGGTGTCCTCCATGCTCTTCTCTGTTCCTCGAGTAGATCAAGATGTCGTCGATGAACACTACTACAAACTGATCCAAGAACGAATGGAAAATCCTGTTCATATAGTCCATAAACACAGCTGGCGCATTTGTCACTCCAAACGGCATCACCAAATACTCGTAGTGACCATACCTAGTCCAGAAAGCTGTTTTGGGGACATCTTCCTCCTTCACGTGAATCTGATGATAACCAGACTTCAAATCTATCTTGGAAAAGATCGCCGCTCCATGAAGTTGATCCATCAAGTCGTCAATACGGGGTAACGGATACCGGTTCTTCACAGTAACCTTGTTGAGCTCGCGGCAGTCCACGCACAGCCTTGATCGTCCATCCTTCTTCTTAACCAACAACTTGGAGCTCTGACGGTGACACGCTCGATCGTATGAATTGCTTTGACTCCAAGTGTTCGATGCTGGGACTTGAGTTCTTTCATCTCGGCGGGAGACATCTGTATGGCGCTTTGGAAATCGGTCCTGTTCCTGGAATCAACTTCGATGGAGAACTCGACCTCTCACCGGTGGTAACCCCGCACGTCTTCGGAAAACGCCCACAAAGTCACACACCACCGGTACATTCTTCACTTCGATCTGCTGGAAAACTTACGAACTAGCGGATACACGTATTCTCTAGTTCCTTCTTGCAAAGAAACTCCAATATGTTCGATAGAAAGATAATTGGAGACTCCAAGGTGCAGGAAAATTACGCTTTACGGGCACACCAAGAGGACATGGTGGTGTGACAACCAATCCATCCCGAGGATGACATCTAAGCCCTTAAGAGGCAAACAAACCAAATTGACCACAAACTTTCTACTCTGAATAACCACTACACAATTAAGACATGCGGTGTTTGTGACTAAGGTTTTAGCAATTGGGGTTGTAACTACCAATTTGAGCAGTAAAGCGATCACGGTCAAGTTCAAATGGTTCACACAATCGAGGAAATAAAGGAATGGGTTGCACGAATCAAAGACAACGGATAAGGATTTACCCTCTATCTCACATTCACCTTGAATAAGATCATCACCGCTCGCTTCCTCACCGCTCATGCGAAGACTACGCCTTTAGCTATGACGCTTCCACTTTGGCCTTTGCGCAAGCATTGCGGTTCGACTTTAGGTGTGGGACAATCGTTGGCAAAATGCCTGGCTTCTTCTGATTGAAACATACATCCTCCTTCCGAGTGCGATCACTCGCATAATATCCTGGCCTTCCCACAACGATAGCAAGTCACCTCGGCGCCGGTCGACCTCCGCTTCGCTCCCTGGGTCATCGGACGATATTGTCCCCTGTTGTTGTTCCCCTGAGGTCGGTTGTAAGGCTTCTTCTGCAGTTGTTTCTCCTTCTGTGTAAACCTCTGCCCCGCACTCTGGGGTCTCACCGGTCCGCCTACAACAGGTTTCTTCTTGTGGCTTCTTACACCCTCTACCTCAACACAACGATCTATCAGCTCTTGTAGATTCACGATCCTCGGTGACACCACCGACTTCGAATATCAAATCTTAATCCCGTTGGAACCTCTCACTTAACCATCCTTGGTCATTTCGATCACGAAATGGTGAAATACCTCGCTTGATGACTCAAACTTGGTTGCATACTCGAACCTTTGTCAATGCCTTGTTGTAGTTTAAGAAACTCTTGCTCCTTCTCAGCTCGTGCAGTATCTGGGAAGTATTTGTCCAAGAACCTTCCACGAAAAAGCTCCCAAGTTATCTCGCTACGTTCTGCTATCAGTGCTTGCTTCACTCCCTTCCACCAATACTCTGCGTCTCCTAGCAGCAAGTAGGTGGCGTAGTCTACCTTCACGTTGTTTGGGCAATGGAGTGCCTCGAAGATCTTCTCGATCTCTTGCATCCAAAGATCAGCTTTATCTGGGTTTGGCTCACCGTAAAACTTCGGTGGATCATGCTTCCTAAAGTCTGCTAATCCTCTCGCCTCAGCACTCCGCTCTGCTCGTTGTTGTTGCTGTAAGTTTTGCTGGGTTAACGCTGCCGTCTGTTGAGCCATCGCGTTAGCCTGTTGAGTTGCAGCAGCTGATTGCTGAGCCATGGCTGCCGCCATCTCGGTCATAGCTTGAATTGCTCGTTCCATGTCGACGTTCTCGGGTATAGCTGTCGTATCCCTACGAGGTGGCATTAGATTCCACAAAGTTCAAAACCCTGTCAGAATCTCACAACAAGGATGTGTTAAAACACACTGCTTCAATCAAGAAACAGTTCAAACAATTTTTCAAGCAATAAGTGCTTCACTTAATCAAACAGCAATTAGTATAGTACAACCATGTACCCGACACACATATCCGAAACGATGACCAGTCAAAATTCCTATACGGCCGGTCGAAAGGCTGCTCACGATACCAACATTGTAACGACCCGTTTCCGGACCGACATTGTAACGACCCGTTTTCGGACCGCTACCGAGCTCAACATACCGAGCTCGAGTTACCGAGCTCAACACATCGAGCTCAAGTTACCCTGTATGCGATGTGTTTTAAAACGATACTCTTGTGCCCTTTAGAAAAGTACGGTCTATTATTATTATTATTTTTTTAAGACCAGCTCGTGCACATCAGAGTAATTACAGCTTTTCGAAACATGGTGCAACTAAGACACAAGACTTAATTCCTAAATGACAACACGCAGGTATAACATGTACATACTTATATATACAAGATATAAAAAGTGCATACAAAAAACAGAGTAATAATGTACGAAGAAAATACACCTAAGGTATGACGACTTCAAGAGAGCAATCATACCCTGGGGGTACTTCCGGCAGACACCCACGCAGGGGGCTGCTCCAAAAGTAAAACCACCAGTCTACCCTGTGCTCAAAATGACATCTAGCCCAAACTGGTCACAACCTCTGAACACACAAAAAAACAAAGTACAGTCATCCCAAAAAACATCCAACAAACATAATCAATCACGACAAATATAGGTCGTCGCCCTGATCCTTGTCGAGCTCCTCCTCGCCATCATCATTGCCGAGTTTCCTGCACCCTCGACATCGCCTGGGTAACCATCATGGATTGAAGGTACCACGGGAAAGGGTCAACTTCTCAACAATTCAAGATAAACACGGCATAAAGAAATAAGCAACACAACAAGGTATAACATTCACCAAACGTGACTCAACCATCTCACTCTAAACTCGACTCAACTCGCTATCCATTTTCTCTCGACTCGACAATTATTCCAGAATGCACACGCCGTACCGTATCTTTGGAAAGTCGGTAAGCCTTGGGATCTTCGCTCTCCCTAGACGATCAACTCAGGTCCCATAGCGTGGCAACGCTTAGAAGTCCCCATAAACGGAAAAGGGGACCTAGCACCCTCTCCGCTATCCGGGTCGCAACTTCAAACGCCAACGACTCGCTAAGCTCTCTCACTCAATGAACAATTCGCCGCATACGATATTCAAAGAGTTATACGCAAGATATTCAACCGCATGTCAAATAAAAAGAGCAGGCTCGACATGAAGAAACGCAATTCAACAGGCAATACACAATTCACAACATATATTCAATCACATATTAAATACATGCAAAAACCCAATCATATCACAACATTACATGCTCGACACAAATCAAGGAATCCATACATAGTAATATAACAATAAAAATCCTAGAATGTCTAGAAGTGCCCTTACCGAACTCCAAGCTACGCGTCTTCGCTGTCCTCAATCGAGCTCGACAACGACCTCGACACGTACCGTCCTCAATCTGGATCCCACTGCTCCCACGTCCTCGGGTTCGCTCTCTCGTACACCTCGATTCGGAAATCACACGATCTCGGGAATCAAACTTCCTAATACAAGCACAACTTAGTTCCATCTATGGGTTCTAATAGCACTTAGCTCTCATTACCCCAATCTTAACTACAACCCAAGTAAATATTAAAACTCCTTTTCTCTAATAATTTTATTAAAACTTCTTTCATACATATCATCAGACAAAGCCATTTTTCCTAAGTATTAACTCAAGCTTAAAATCAAGTAGCATATTAAGCACAAATTAATCAAAATCTAAGTTTATGTCTTCCGAAAAATATTTTCATCATGAAGAAGAAAACCTATCAATATGACATGATTTGGAAGCATAAAAACTAGCTAAAATGGGGAGAAGAAGTGGCGCTAAACAGTAGCATGAAGGAAGAGAAAATTCTGTTTTTCATACCTCAAATGATGGTCGAGATGGTGATATATGTCGAGAAGATGATAAGAAACAAGGTTGATGAAGAAAGTTTGTGCAAAGACTCGATAAAATCCAAGGTTCTTCGATGGAAGTTTGGAGAGGAAGAGGAAACTTAGAGGAAGAAGAAAGAAGAAAAGAGAAAGTGAGGGTTGTGAGGGCTGATCGTGATATACAGCTGGTAAAGAACCATTTAAATGAATTTTTCTTTTTTAAAAAAAACACAAATAAGTGACGTGTAACTACTGTTATGAGATGCTAATCCCATCAATCATTCTACCCATCTAATCTCTCCTTTCTCATGATTACCCTCTAATCTATAGGTTAAAGATCTAATAACACAGCGACGAGAACTGCAAACCGATAATATCAATTTATAAATATTACAAACAATATAATCATTAACGCTAAATAACGTTCGTAAAATACGAGTGTTACAGTCTCGACACGAGGTCGATCAGGGTGCTTGTGCAAGCGCACAAGGCTCTAACACGAGTTCGTGCACGCGGCCTCCTCAGTTCGACATGCGACCTCCTCAGCTCGGTACGCGACCTCATCAGCTCGACATATGACCTCGGCACGCGATCTTGGCACGGGATCTCGACACGAGGTCTTGGTACGAGGTCTCGACACGAGGTCGATCTCGTCATCAGGTGTTACAAAGGGCCCTGAAGTGGTGATCGTGTTCATTAAATAAGCGTGTGTTTACTTTTTCAGAAAGTAGCTATGGATCGTAATTGGATGCAAAAAAAATCGATTGACCGATAAGTATCAGAATGGAGTGTCATAGTTTCTGAAATTTACTGAAACAAAGCTTCCTAATAGTAATAGAGAATTTTATTGTCCTTGTGTTAAGTGTGGGAATCAGGCACCTCTAAAAGTTAAAGACATACATGAGCACCTTGATGTCTTTGGGATTAGCCAGAGTTATACAACATAGACATAACATGGTGAAGTGTTAGACACGCCAAATGTGTCCAAAAGTGGGGATATTGAGGTAGATATGGGCAATGACTAGAGGACATGATTCGTGATATTGGACCAGATTCTTTTAAGCGAGCACATGTGTATGATACTCTATGTAGTGACAAGGATTAACTATTGTATTCGGGTTGCACAAATTCCACACGGTTGTTAGCGGTTTTGAGGTTGTTTAATCTTAAGGTGATAAATGGGTGGACTGATAAAAGCTTCACTGAGTTGCTGGAGTTGTTGAAGGACATGCTTCCAGAAGGCAACACATTGCCAAACCATAACTACGAGGCAAGGAGATATTATGCCCGATGGTTGTGGAGTATAAGAAAATACACGCTTGTCCCAATGATTGTATATTATACTGGAAGGAGAATGAAGACAAAGAAATATGCCTTAAATGTATGAAATCACGATACAAAAAGAAGGATGGTGATGATGATTGTGATGTCACCTCAAAAGGTCCTCCTGCGAAGGTGTTATGGTATCTTCCAATTATTCTAATGTTTAAACGATTGACACGAATGCAAAAGACACAAAGAATATTAGATGGCATGCAGATGATAGGAAATGTCATGGAAAGCTTCGTCATCCGGCCGATTCTTTGCAATGGAAGAGAGTTAATTCTTTGTTTTCGGATTTCAGCAATGACCCAAGAAATCTGAGGCTTGGACTTTCTACGGATGGAATGAATCCATATGGTAGTTTAAGTAGTAACCATAGTTCATGACCTGTTCTCTTATTTATTTATAACCTATTCCCTTGGTTGTGCATGAAGCGTAAATATATTATGTTATCTATGATGATATCCGGACCAACACAGCCAGGAAATGACATAGATGTTTATCTATGTCCCTTGATTGAAGACTTGAAAATATTGTGGGATGAAGGCATTGATGTTTTTGATGGGTATTCTAATGAAAATTTCCAGATGCGTGCCATGTTATTTTGCACCATAAATGGTTTTCCAGCTTACGAGAACTTGTCTGGGTATAGTGTTATGGGGCATAAAGCTTGTCCTATATGTGAAGAAGGCACATGCTACCATCAATTGCAACAGGAAAGGAAGACTGTTTATCTTGGGCATCGGAAATTTCTCAGATATAATCACCCATATCGGAGGTTGAAAAAGGCTTTTAATGGTCGCCAGGAGAATAGAGTTGCTCCGAACACTTTAACTGGGGAAGAAGTTTATGAATGGATGAAGAACATCAAAGTTAGTTTTGGAAAGAAACAAAAGAAGTCTACTGAAAAAAAAAACATATGGAAGAAGAGGTCAGTTTTCTTTGATCTTCCATACTGGTCTAGTCTTGGTGTGAGACACTGTATTGATGTGATGTACGTGGAGAAAAATATTTGTGATAGTGTAATCGGTATGCTTCTCGACATCAAGGGTAAGACAAAGGATGGTGTGAATGCTCGTCTAGATTTGGTTGAGATGGGCATAAGAGAACAGTTAGCTCCAACGGAAAGAGGTAACAAGCACTACAAGGAAAAGCGCAGATACCGACCGTCATAACCCGTCGCCAAAAAACCGGCGTTTCCGACGGCTTGAGCCGTCAGTAACTGTAACCCGTTGAAATGCCCGAGACCACGTTTTAGTTTCCCGCTTTTTTCGAATACCGACGACATTGCCCGTCGGTAACCTAAACGGTCAATTGACCGTTTAGGTTATCGACAGGTGAGGCCGTCGGTATTCAAAATTTGCCCATCGGTAATGCCACATCGTGTAACAACGGGCGTAAGCCATTGGTATATTAAGATGTGGCTGTCGTTATGCTTCGTTATGAAGCAAAACTCAGCCTTCTCTCCTCATAGCCTTCTCTGCGCTCTTTCATCTCTTTCATCTCTTTCTCTCTCTGTGAAAGTTTTCGGCCACCACACCACCGCCACCACACGACCACCGCCACTCTCTCCCCTTGAAGCGTCGCCGCCACCATCCGTCATCCACCACACCGTCCACCGCCACCACGACGTCCGATTGGTCCTCCCTCTCCCCTTGAAGCGCCGTCGCCACCATCTGTCCTCCACCGCACCGTCGCCGCCACCACGCCATCCAATTGGTCTTCCCTCTCCCCTTGCCTTCCTGGCTATCGTGAAAAAATCCTAAAAATCTGTTTTTGGGGTTTGTGATTGTGAGCACGCTGCACTAATTAGGAATCCATATTCCCAATTCCAAAACCAGCCACGAAGAAGAACCGAACCGATGTCGCTGCTTTCTCGGTATTCTCTTCGTGTTCCCAGCTTTATTCTTTCCTTGCTGCATTATTCATAATTTATGTTGTTATAGTTAAAATTGGTGTTTCATTGAAATAGCATTTCACTGAAATGTGTTAATCAGTGGTTATCAAAATTATGCTTATTTCTTGTTGCTCTATTACTGTTTAAGCTAAGTTTGTGTAATCAGAATGTTTGATTTTGTATAATGTTTTACTCGATACTTGTATATGACTTTTGATTTTGATTGCATCCAACTCAATTTGTTCCTTTGTTGACTGATTGTAAGTCCATGATGGGCATTATTTGTTTTGAGATTAGTGTAGTTTTTCGAGGACCCAGTTTGGAGAGATTGTTTATGTTGTCGTGTTGGTTTGGTTGCGAATTGTTATTGCTTTAAATTTGTGCTGATTGCTTTTATTTGATATTTATAGGGGTTTGTTGAGAATGTGAGAGAATTTCATCTTAGGGTGTGTGAGTAGATCAGTGGATTGTGTTGTTGTTATAGTGTTGTTGTTGATAAGCATGCTGAAATTGTGGTTAGGTTCTAAGTTATGGGGCTGATCATCAATGAGTTAGGTTCTAAGTTGTGGTTTAGAACTTTAAAGTATTTCACAGTTTTTTCTATTTTATTGTGAGTTGTGATATTGATGTACTTTGTTGTTTTCTGCTTAGCATGGTAAGATGACTTCTCTTAAAATTGTTTGGTTGAAGTGTATAGCTTTCTTGGCCAAATTACTTTTTAGACTTCTTAAATTAATGTTTGGTTTATGTTGCTGCTATATGAGAAATTGTAATGGAATCAATCGAATGGAATGGAATTGCAAATACTGTGTTATTGCTTCACTGTAAAAAAAGTGATTACAACTTGGATTGAAGCCAACTTGCATTGATAAAGTTTGAAATTAAGGGTTTGCAGTACCATGGTTTGCAATAATGTATTTACGTGTTAGGCGCCTGGGTGTTTGTGGGACAGGAGAAGCTATACTATTTTTATCTTATTTATTTACATTTTTGTTGTGTTGATAGTGGTGTTCTTCAAACGAAACGCTTTTGTTATGGATCCGTTAAGGCATTTCGAGGCCGCAATTTATGATAATGAGGTAAGTTTAATTTTTTTAATAACATCATTTTGTATCATTGATTGTTCGTTAAAAATTAACATTCTGGCTCCTCTAACAACTTGTTGGTTTTTATTAGTATGGTATTAAAAATACCTTGGTGGTTTTATTATCGTTGGCGGCATGAACTCACCGAGCGAGTGACCATTGAAGACATAAATTTAGGACACTCCTTTGTGTGTTACGCAGATGTTGTAGAGAAGCGGCCATAGTTATTGATTGAAACGAATCATATAAGAAGTCTTTATATAATCCTGGCGGGCACTCTGGTGCGATTTTCATACATTGGTTTTGCTCGTTTCAAGTTTAAGATTCCCATGGGTAATGGATTACCTAGGGAACATGAACGCAATGATGCGGTTTCTGCTGCCAGTAGTCATGTTGATGATGGGGGTTCTAAGAAGATGGAGAAATTGAGGATGCATTTTCTTCGAATGAAGAAGTTGAGGATGCATTTTCTTGCAATTGTTAATGCAGAGATGACAATGATGATATGAAGTAAAATGGAGCATTCCAAGTATTGCCTCTGTGGTTCGCTTTTTTTGCTGGTTATGTAATAATTAACAATCAATAATATAGGTTAATTGTGAGTATGTTATCCACCCTTGTATTTTGTCAAAGCCATATTGACACGTCGTTTCAAAGGTTATCTAAAATAAATGACGTGATTCTTTCGTGCTGATCGTGTGATTGCCTTTCGGGCTAAATATCACTACTCTAGGAGAATATAAGCTCAAACAATTAGATCCACAATTTAAGAGTTAATTAAATTAATTAATTAAATTAAAATTAACAAATTAATCAATTAATTTTATTAATTATTCAATGAAATTCAAAAAAAAAATAACATTACCGACGGGTATAGCCGTCGGTAATCAAAGTCTGGTTACTGACGGCCATATCCGTCGGAAAATACCGCCGGTTTTATACCGACGGGTTAGCCCGTCGGTAATCATTTGCGACGCCCAATTTACCGATGGGATGTTGGTCGTCGGTAATCCGTCAAAAATCTACTTTACCGACGGTTTTATGGCATTACCGACAGCTTTTAACCGTCGGTAAGCCCGCGTTTTCTTGTAGTGAAGACATATTTGCCACCAGCATGTCATACCTTATCAAAACAAGAGAGAAGAAGCTTCTGCGAGTGCCTACGGGGCGTGAAAGTTCCAAGGGCTACTCTTCAAATGTCAAGAGTCTTGTGTCAATGAAAGATCTCAAACTATTTGGCTTAAAGTCTCACTACTGCCATGCCTTGATGCAACAACTACTACCAGTGGCGATTCGTGGCATCTTGCCAAAAAAGGTTTGATATGCCATAACTAGATTGTGCTTATTCTTCAATGTTGTATGTAGTAAAGTGATTGACTCGCAGAAGTTGGACGAATTGGAAAATGAGGCTGTTATTATCTTGTATCAGTTGGAGATGTTCTTTCCTCCCTCGTTTTTCGACATCATGGTTCACTTAATTGTTCATTTGGCGAGGGAGATTAGAGTGTGCGGCCCCGTTTATCTAAGGTGGATGTACCTTGCTGAATGATACATGAATATCTTGTAAGGGTATGTGAAGAATCCATACTGTCCCGAAGCATCTATTGTTGAAAGGTACATCACAGAAGAATCCATTGAGTTTTGTACAGACTACTTGTCAGAAGCAGCACCTGTAGGGATTTCCAAGTCTCATCACGAGGGAAGATGTGACGGTAAGGGTACACGAGGTCTAAAGGTTAAGAACATGGGTCATGCGAAAGTGATGCAGGCACATCTGTATATATATTGAATAACATTAATGAGGTTGAACCATGCTTGTCTACTCACAAATCCATTGTCAAGGCCAAAAACCCCACAGGAACGAACAATAGGTGTTGAAAGAGCATAACAAGACATTTCTAAGCTGGTTTAAACCACACACACACACACACACACACACACACACACACACACATATATATATATATATATATATTGAATGATGATATTGCTTCTGATGACTAAAAATGGCTAGCAAATGACCCTAGCTTTAATGTCTTATGTTGGAGTGGGTACGATATAAATAAATTTTCCTTATATACAAAGTCACAAGATGACAGGAGTACTGTGCAAAATAGTGGGGTTATGGTCATGGCTTCTGCAATGCACTTCTCTAGTTCAAAAGATAAGAACCCTGTTCTGGCATCCCTAGCTTACTTTGGGGTCATTGAAGAGATTTGGGAACTCGATTATTGTAAATTTAAAGTGTTTGTTTTTAAATGTAAATGGGTTAACAGTAACAGTGGTGTACAAACCGACAAATTAGGATTTACATTAGTGGAACTTGACAAGATGGGTTATACGGACGAACCTTTCATCATACCATTCCACGCCAAACAAATATTTTATGTGAAGGATCCCTCTAGCAATAGGTGGTCTATAGTGCTCCAAAGAAGAAACATGCATAATCAGAGTGATGAAAATGAAAATCCATATATAGATATTTATGACACTCCTTTCTAAACACAAAGACCTTCTTTC
This sequence comes from Calophaca sinica, assembly GCA_037113605.1. Taxonomy (NCBI): domain Eukaryota; kingdom Viridiplantae; phylum Streptophyta; class Magnoliopsida; order Fabales; family Fabaceae; genus Calophaca; species Calophaca sinica. The sequence goes on from CM073733.1 coordinate 105,464,893, forward strand.
ACTGATGAAAATGAAGTGGATGGTGTATATGCCACTCGTGATGATCATCAAGAAGGGATATTAAAGGAGAAATGATCAAGTAAGTTTGTTATTTGTAACATTATAATATTTTTGTTAATACATGCATGTTTGTTATTTGTTCATTATTTATAGTCTGATTGACATATTATTTTTTTGTCTATATTGCAGGCATCATGGATGATTCTTCAGCCTACTCTCCTATGAGGTCTAGGACTAGATGCATATATAGATATTTATAACACTACCTTCTTTGTACATTGTTTATATATATATATATATATATATATATATATATATATGTGTGTGTGTGTGTGTGTGTGTGTAGCTTAACTTTGTTTATGTGTATATTTGATTTGATATGTTTATGGATTACATTTGCTAGCTTTTGATGCTTTGAATTTTAGGCGCATTTGGTGCCAATTCTGCTGCTGATTGTTGTCAAATTTATTGCCTGTTTATTGTCATTTTAGATTGCCTCTGGGCAGGAAAGAATAAAAATAAACAGAAAATGAAAAAAAGTGCACCTTTTACGCCAGTTATGCAAGAAATCGGTGTAAAATACAGATATTTAACACCGGTTATTGAAAAAAACCGGTGTAGAATGTTGATTTCTTACACCGGTTATCTTTAATAATCGGTGTAAAAGGTCCTTCAAAAAAATAAAAAACAAACGGAAATTGAAATTTTACACCGGAAGCATCTACACTAGTAACAAAACCGGTGTAAAATATCGATTTTAACCGGTGTAAAATCCTCTTTCTGCACTAGTGAAGTTATCAAGTTGATCAAACTATTTTGCATTGATAATAAAGAAAAGATATTCTGCATCCCAAGAACTAAATAAAACAATACAAGTATTGCTCTAAACCTCAGGATGTAGATTACCCTTTCCTCAACCAATTAGCACTTTCTCTTTCAACTAGTATGTATACTAAGCTTGTAGGAGTGGAAGAAAGAGCATAAGAACAAATAATCTAAGGGAAGAATTGTTGGTGATTTCGGCAGTGTACCGAATCGCACAAGTAATAAAGTGATAAGTAAGATCGTCTCCACAGGGATTGCGATTGATTATTCAACTAAACAAAGTTCGTAACTATTTTGAACGAGAACCGAATAGTGGTATTTGGAAATAAGTAGATTCGTAACAACTAAAAATAACAATAACAACTATTTGTAATTAAATGGTATAAAAACAACTTGGGGTTTGAATCCTCTTGTATCCACTCTCATGCATTTAATCTACAATCAACGCAAGTTATTTCATACAAATAGAAGTTCGAATCAACTAAATTAGTTTAAGAACAATCCCTTGCCTCATAAACCCTTTACTCTAACTAAAACCCCCAATCCTTTAGGTGATTTATAGTTAGGTTAAGCATTAAGAATAGTGATTCATAAGAACACATAATCACAAAGTTATATTCCTATACTCATCATGACTATAGCTAACAATCTCAGTTCATGTTCTTCACCCAATTTCCCAATCATCATGAAAAACCCCAATCGATTCAATACCGGCCAAGTATCGAAAAGCATTAAGCGCGGAGAATTGAAAGCTCAATTGAAATGAAATAAACTTGCTTTAATATAATAGAATTAACTACATAAAAGTTTCATCAAGATTCATCTAACCCTAGTCTAAAAATCTTAGTTACTCATAGAGAAAGAAAAGCCAAACCAGAAATTCATGAGAATTAATGAAGAGATCGTTCCCAATCCTCCACCGTGCCTCCAAATAACAAAGTTCGAACCCTAGACAAGTCTCTAAAGTGTCTATTTATAGTCTAGGGTGAAAAGGAGTAAAAAACAGGTCCAAAACATGTAAACACGTAAAATTCTGCGTCCAGGGTGCTGTCGTAGCACGACCGTGGCGTGAGGCACGGCTAGGCCGTGCTTCATTCTGTTTCTCGCACTGTTTAGGTGTTGTCGCAACACGGCCGTGCTTCCTGACACGGCTAGGCCGTGCTTCATGTTGTTTTGTATTTTTCACCTCTTTAACGTCCGAATTAGCTCAAGGTGTCTTCATGAAAGTTGAAGCTATGGATCTTAGCTTTCCAATGGCACCGGTTTCATCTCATTTGGACACCTAAAACTCCAGATATGATTAAAACATTGAACAAGTGTCAGACTGAGACAGCATTACATTATCAACTTGTAGCACAAATTACCCCAACTTATTCCAAATGATTTTTCTCCTTTTTCCTGGGACAAATACCTTCCTTTAAGCACAATTGAACCAAAACCAAGTGCGTTATTCAAATCAAGCCAAATGCATAAATAACATGGATTAAAATGACTAAAATGACTAAGATGCGATGCAAAACTAACACTAAACTATATGTTATTTCGAACGCATCAAATTACCCCAAGCTTAGAACTTTGCTTGTCCTCAAGCAATTACTGTGGCCAAAGACGACATGGAAAATACGAGATGCAACCGATAAGAAACCCGAGATAGAAGCAAGATCAAGTAATAGGCTAAAGGACTATTAAACACAATAGAGACAATCAAAATCAAGTCCAATTAGAAGTTTAGGCTCTCTGAAATCATGTCTGTCACTGATAAGGGTAATCTCCTTATCACTCTCCAAGTGTTTTAAGGGTTAAGACAATTCGCTCATATCCATCAATGAAAGTGCTCTACCATAGGCTTGACTATTAACCAAATCTCAGCAAATAATTAATGAAAACACACAAGAATCAAAAGGTCTTTCAAAAGGTTGTAACGTGGCCATGGGATTTAACTTTTAAGGTGGGATAAAAACAAGAAAAGGGGAAATTCAAGGGCTAACAACATGAACAATTAAAGCAACCCTTTTAAGCAGAATAAGTGGAGCAATACATTTTTCCCTTTTTGCTTTCAAAACCTTTTTCTTTTGCTCCTCTTCGGTTGTTTTTTTTTCCTTTTCTATTTTTTTATTTTTTTATTTTTTATTCTATTTTTATATTATTTATTCTACCTTCTTTTGAGATTTTGCAATAATTATTGGGGAAGAATTAAACAACAGAAGAAATTCCAAGTTCAAGCATCAAAACAATTCATAGATTAAGCATCCAATTGCTCCCTTAAACATGCTCTAAAAGGTACCATAAACATTTGACAATAGCATTGGTACCAAGAAAATTTATTTCAGTTAAGGCTCAAAAATGACAACTAGAGGAAGCTTTCATTCAAAAGTCAGAGGCTTGAAAACATGCCTAAAATGCCTTAATCATATTCAAGTGTGTAATCAAAAATTTTCAAGTTTTGAAACGGTTTCAAGTCAAGTTCTAGAGAGCACAATCAAGAGGAACACACTCATACAAGGAGAAGGGGCATAAGAATATGATGAAGTACAAGCCCCAAATGAAGCTCGAGTCTCACATTTAGAAGTTCAAATCAGTGAAAGACATCAAATCAGAGTGCCACATGCTAATCATCAACTTATCAAAAGATTATCCCTATGTACATTAAGAACACTACCTTTAAGCCCATCACAAGAGAAAATAATTGGGTTCCAAATCATTGCAATCTCAAATTTCAACAAAAATGTGGCACACATAGAAAAATTAGGAGGGCAACAAAGCAATTGGGGGATAAAATGATGCAAACAAAAACAAAAATTAACACAAAAAGCAAAAACTAAAATGAGATGCAAATCTAAATGCAAAAATGCAAACCCCTTACCGCAAGCTTAAAAACTTACATTGTCCCCAATGTAAAAATTTAAGTTGAAGTAGGGATGAGGAGGAAAGAACTCACCGAAAAACTTGGGTTGCCTCCCAAGAAGCGCTTCTTTAACGTCACTAGCTTGACGCTTGAAGGAGTCGATCAAGGTTCCTTAAAGGAGGAAAAGAAGATTGAAGCACCACCTTCCTTGGGAAGATTCACACCCATAGCCCTGAGTGCTTGCATAGAAATCATTTCCCTTTTTGGCATTGGTCTCCTTTTTCTCCTCTTGAATTTATGTGGGTGGACATTGTCATCCTACTTTGTTTAGTGCGCTTTTCATAAGAATGAGTAGGTTCTACATGTGCCTTCTTTGGAATTTTGCAATTTGGGAATTGTTTCCATGGCCCATATGCAGACTACTCTTTCCTTTTCTTCCTTTTTCTGCACTAAAAATTTTTCCATCCCATCATCCAGCTCTTGAGACATCTCCTCAATAGAATTCATTGTCACCTTCTCTAAGGGTTTGGAAGGTCGGTCTTGATCAAGATTCTCTCCAACCTACGCCCAACCACATCAATTCTAGAGCACTTTTCGGTGTCATCGGGATGCCTCATAGCCTCAAACACATTGAAAGTCTCTTTCTCATCTTGGAACCTCAAAATTAATTTACCTTGTTGGACATCAATCAAGGCTCTTCCTGTAGCTAGGAAAGGTCTTCCAAGAAGAAGAGGGACCTCCTTGTCTTCCTCCATGTCAAGGATCACAAAGTCTGCCGGAAAAAGGAATTTGCCAACCCTTACCAATACATCTTCCATAACTCCATAAGGGTATTTGATTGACCTATCTGCCAGTTGCAGTGTCATTTTTGTAGGTAGGCTTGACTTCACCTCCTCCCAGCCTCTTCAACATAGATAACGGCATCAAATTGATGCTAGCTCCCAAAACACAAAGGGCTTTTTCAATATTTAAATTCCCAATAGTGCAGGGAATTGTGAAGCTTCCAGGATCTTTCAGCTTTGGAGGGAGCTTTCTTTGAATGATGGCACTACACTCTTCTGTCAAAGCTACAGTCTCATCTTCTTTGAATTTCTTCTTCTTAGTTAACAATTCCTTCATGAATTTGGCATATAGAGGCATTTGCTCAAGAGCTTCTGCGAAAGGAATGTTGATCTGGAGGCGCTTGAAGACATCCATGAACTTAGAGAATTGTTCATCCTTCTCCTTTTTCTTGCTCACAGGAGGATATGGCAGCTTCTTATATGGAAGAACCATTTTGGGCTTATTTTCCACCGCACTGTTCGATTATAACTATGCCTCCTTCTTCTAAGTTGGACTTCTTCTCAACCTCTCTTTTTCTTCTTTTTCTTTATTTTTATCAAGCTCTCATTTTCAACTCCGTCCACCTCACTTTTTTCACTCTTTTTCTTCCCCTCAACTTCAGACATTATTTTTCCACTTCTCAAAGTAATTGCACTACAGTTCTCATTTTTAAGATTATCAACTGTGCTAGCAGAAAACTTACCTTTGGTTTGCTCCGCAAGTTGCTTTCAGAGTTGCCCAATTTGACTCTCCAGATTTTTGATAGAGGCCTCTTGGTTCTTGAAATGAGACTCATGAGTCTGAAAGTTGGAATGGATATTCTGGAAGTTGGATTGAGTCATCTTCATGAATTGAGTGAGAGCTTCTTCTAATTGATTTGGCTTCTCTTGCTTTTGAGGTTGTGGAGGGTTGCTTGATGATGGGCTATCTTGCTGTTTCCAAGAAAAGTTGGGATGATTCTTCCACCCAGGATTATAGGTGTCAGAATAAGGATTCCCTCCTTGCTTTTGAAAATTTTCCATGTAGTTAACTTGCTCATTCGAAAATCCCTTAGCATCGCAACCTCCATTCTCATGAGGTCCTTGACAAAAGTCACATCTCAAGTTCCTGTTCAACTGGTTCACCTGAGTGGGGATAGGGGCTCCCGTTTTCAGCGCTTTAAGCTCCTTGGTGATAGCTTCCAATTGTTGAGAGACCAATTTATTTTGAGCCAAGTGCATCTTGTGTTTCTAGCTCAAGGAGTCCTCTTCTACCCTGTGTTCCTCTATCATTTTGACACAACTGCTCATTGGAAGCCATTTGCTCCACTAAAGTTCTTGCTTCTTCAGCTGTTTTACTGTTAATTGTACCTCCAGCTGAGGCATCCAGCATCATTCTTGTATTTGGCCTCAACCCATTGCACAACATCTGCATCTGATTAAACTCATCATACCCATGGTCGGGATATCTTTTCAGAACAAGCTTGAATCTCTCCCAAACCTCATACATATTTTCAATATGGTTCTGCTGGAACCCATGAATTTCACCTCTTCTTTTGATGAACTTGGAGAGTGGAAAAAATTTGTTCATAAATTTATCCTCCAAATCATCCCAAGTAGTGATGCTTCCTGTAGGCAAAGTGTGCAGCCAATCTCTAGCTCTATCTCGTAGGGTAAAAGGAAAAAGCCTTAGTTTCTTGGCCCCTTCTGTCACTCCATTCAGCATGAAGGTGCCACAGATTTCATAGAAATTTACCAAGTGCTGATTTGGGTCTTCAATTTCATCCCCAGTGAATTGGTTTTGCTTGAGAGTGCTCAACAGGGATGGTTTGATCTCAAAAGCATTTGCTTCCTCCAGTTGGTAGGCCATGACACCCCTTGGATTGTTCCTTCTCTCAAAATCGCCCAAGGTGCGTTGTGGTGGTGGTACTTCCCCCATTACTACTAGAGTTGTAATGAGAGAAGTAGAAGCAGAGGCTTGATTTTGTTGTTGTCTTGCTTCCCTTGCCTTCTTCCTATTGGCCTTTGCTGTCTTTTCTATTTCTGGGTCAAACAACAGCTCACCTGTTTGTTTACCTCACATGCCCAACACTAAAGGAAAAGGTAAGTAGCACCGCAACAATTATAACAATATTTTTTTTATAAACAGAAAATAAAAACAATAAAAAAATTGTTCAAAAAGTACTCATTTGTCGTGTTAAAAATCAATTCAACAATCCCCGGCAATGGTGCCAAAAACTTGTTGGTGATTTCGGCAGTGTACCGAATCGCACAAGTAATAAAGTGATAAGTAAGATCGTCTCCACAGGGATTGCGATTGATTATTCAACTAAACAAAGTTCGTAACTATTTTGAATGAGAACCGAATAGTGGTATTTGGAAATAAGTAGATTCGTAACAACTGAAAATAACAATAACAACTATTTGTAATTAAATGGTATAAAAACGACTTGGGGTTTGAATCCTCTTGTATCCACTCTCATGCATTTAATCTACAATCAACGCAAGTTATTTCATACAAATAGAAGTTCGAATCAACTAAATTAGTTTAAGAACAATCCCTTGCCTCATAAACCCTTTACTCTAACTAAAACCCCCAATCCTTTAGGTGATTTATAGTTAGGTTAAGCATTAAGAATAGTGATTCATAAGAACACATAATCACAAAGTTATATTCCTATACTCATCATGACTATAGCTAACAATCTCAGTTCATGTTCTTCACCCAATTTCCCAATCATCATGAAAAACCCCAATCGATTCAATACCGGCCAAGTATCGAAAAGCATTAAGCGCGGAGAATTGAAAGCTCAATTGAAATGAAATAAACTTGCTTTAATATAATAGAATTAACTACATAAAAGTTTCATCAAGATTCATCTAACCTAGTCTAAAAATCTTAGTTACTCATAGAGAAAGAAAAGCCAAACCAGAAATTCATGAGAATTAATGAAGAGATCGTTCCCAATCCTCCACCGTGCCTCCAAATAACAAAGTTCGAACCCTAGACAAGTCTCTAAAGTGTCTATTTATAGTCTAGGGTGAAAAGGAGTGAAAAACAGGTCCAAAACATGTAAACACGAAAAATTCTGCGTCAGGAGTCTTTGTCGTATGCAGTAGTGCTTCATTTGTTTCTCGCCTTTGTTTAGGTGTTATCGCAACACGGCCGTGCTTCCTGACACGGCTAGGCCGTGCTTCATGTTGTTTTGTATATTTCACCTCTTTAACGTCCGAATTAGCTCAAGGTGTCTTCATGAAAGTTGAAGCTATGGATCTTAGCTTTCCAATGGCACCGGTTTCATCTAATTTGGACACCTAAAATTCCAGATATGATTAAAACATTGAACAAGTGTCAGACTGAGACAGCATTACATTATCAACTTGTAGCACAAATTACCCCAACTTATTCCAAGTGATTTTTCTCCTTTTTCCTAGGACAAATACCTTCCTTTAAGCGCAATTGAACCAAAACCAAGTGCGTTATTCAAATCAAGCCAAATGCATAAATAACATGGATTAAAATGACTAAAATGACTAAGATGCGATGCAAAACTAACACTAAACTATATGCTATTTCGAACGCATCAAGAATGTTTGTATTAGGTTGGATTGAATGCATGCCATCTGCATGATCATAGGAATTTATAATGTTCTTGATCATATATATTCGATAACATTGATTTGTACTCTCTAGCTTAACATTTGTTAGGATCCTTACTTTTTGCATGCAGACAATGATGTTCTATATATATCTTGACTGCTTATTCAAAAGTATATATGGAGATCACTTGTTCATTTTTTAAAAGGGAGATCACTTGTTCATGACACAAGTGCACTTGAAGCTTAGCAATTTGTAACCTAAGATTCTGCTTTATATACATCTCATCTGTGCACAATGCCTTTAGATGTCGGTCCCAAAAAGATGTAAATGAAAAATGTTCGCTACATTCTCCGTGTTGTATCTTGTTACAAACTTTTATGCTTTGCATGGCACATAGTATTGATTTGGACAGCTCCTCCTCCTTCTCATTGCATTTTTTCCTCAATAACAAACTTGCAGGACCATTTATTTTACAGCTTGATGCTCATACAAGTCACAAACTTGAGAATAAAAATAAAATATATGTAACATTTTTTAACACCAAGCATAGTCTAAACTATAGTTAATTAATTAACACCAATTGGAACAATCAGTTTAGGCTAATTATTGATTTTTCTGTTTCTTTTTTGCTTAGAATGTTTTTTTGAATGGTAAACATCTATAACTATATATAAAGGGGATATCCCCTTTTGGTGTAGACTTTTATTTGGACATAAATAACCTTTAGAATAACCACCACAAACACCACAATGATCAGATGATAACTTCCACTTTTAATTTATACCATTATATAAAGGGGAACTACTTTCAATAACTGTTTTTTAGTGTACTAATTTACTTCCTATTTTATCCTTGAGCAGTTTACAAGAAAAATAACTGCAAAAAAAAACTGCATCTTCTTCTTCTTACTTAAACTTCTATACATTTTTTTATAGGTATTCATCGTAGCGCAATAGAAATACGGGCACGGTAGCGACAAGACAGTGCCTGTCTTGCCGCTAGTATATTAGAATAAGAGTACTAGGAGTACTCCAACCCAAAAACAACCGTGTCACAATACAACCGACACCTTAATGAGCGCACAATACACCCACCAGCATAAGGACTGTACCACCCTGCATACCACTACTAATAAGATTAGCTAGCTTCCTTGAAACACTTCATTCCATCAAGAATAGATACCAATACATGTTCTACATTCCTGCATATATAAATGTTATCTTGTAATTTTTATTTTTATTTTTAAAAAAAGACAATGTTCTATACTTGAGGGCCACTGATGTTAATTTGAAATGTACAGAATCTCAGTTGTTGAGGACAAGCCCATAATGATATAGGAGGACCATTTTGTTCTCATTAATGGTTTACAAAAAAATGATGCAAATTCCTCATCTTAATTTAAGACTGAAGCAGCGACTGTAATATATATTAACCTATGCGGAATGGAGATTGTGGTGCAAGGTGACACTGTAGAAAATCTTAAAGGAAAATCTTTTGCTTGCTCGTGAATGCTATGAAAACGTTTTCCCCATGCACAGGATGAATTAATACTTTAATTGGAACTAATTCCTATACGAAGTTTTATTATCATGGACAATTTTTTTATTACCATATGAAGGGACGTTTTTATTATTTGACAAAAGAAAATTTTAAGTGATATTTCTCATTTAAATTTTATAAAGAAATATCTATATTTATTTTTTTAAAGAAAGTTAAAAAAAAAAGTCATATTCGTTTATCAATCATGCATGCGAGCATTTTTTTTTGTATTAATCATGCGAGCATTTTTTTTTTGATAACAATCATGCGAGCATTTTAAAAAGCCACAGATTAATAATACGTCATGATGCAAAATTCTAAATCGAACATGAATTTGTAAAATTTGATATGCTGGAATTTTCAGGTGGATATATATATATATATATATATATATATATATATATATATATATATATATATATATATATATATATGACCTCATTCTGAATGTGACAGGGCGTGTGTGGACCCATCGGAGTTGGATCCCTTTCGGTTAAAATAAAATGCGGCTGAATTTAGGGGTGGACAGAAACCACCGATCCGCACCGTACCCGATTAGTCCGAAACAAAAAAATGAAAGTGTGTGGGTTCGGATGGTTAGGCGGGTAAACGGGTGAAAAGATTCAGTTTTGCATGGATAAATACGGGCGGGTTCGGATTTGATTAAAGTTTCATCGGAAACTGAACCCGCCCGAGGAAACGTAACACGTTAGCTTTCCCTACGCATTCAAAGCCACTTACCTGCAGGTTGCAATCATTGTTCGCTTGTGACCATCGAATAAAAAATTGTGCCACTGTCTTGGATGGGATAAAAGAGTGGTTGAACACTCCAACACATTGTTGGAAATTACAAAAGTTGCTTTGCTTGGCTGTCTGAGATGGGACACCACTTTATGAGAAGTGTTATAGTAGTATTTATATTATACCAATAAAGCTATTTTGATAAGAAAACTGATTAGCCTTACGATTTTAATAAAATCAAAGGCAAATAATATAATATTGTCAATTTCAACGTGTTGCCTTGCAATGTTTTCTACCATTTACCAAAAAACGTGTTTCCCTACAACATTTTAGATAGTTTTATTCTTCCAAAAACGAAACCAAAAAGCCATTATCAGTGTCGCTGTAACTCATCGAGGTGGCTGGCGACGGAGCTAACGTCTCATAGATGCAGTTGACAGAGCAGAATCGCGTCAAGCCAGGAGACTACCGTAGTGGCCACAGGCTGGCCGCTTCGGCGGCATGAAGATAGGAGGGGTGCTACGTCGTGGAGACCACTGTTAATGGTGGGACAGAGACAACTTGAGGGAGGAGAAAGGAAAAGATCTGTCACCACGTGGAGAAGCTGCAAACCGCATCAACCCATCCGCCGGAACCGCCACACCGCCATAACCGCTACCCGCCATAACTGCCGCTCAAATGGACGGAAATGGATGCAGTTTTGTGCTTCGCGGTTTTCTTTGGGTGGACAATTTTCGGACCGAATCTGTCCGAGACCGACCGGTGCTATGTTTATTTTTTTAAAGAAAGTTAAAAAAAAAAGTCATATTCGTTTATCAATCATGCATGCGAGCATTTTTTTTTTTTGTATTAATCATGCGAGCATTTTAAAAAAGCCACAGATTAATAATACGTCATGATACAAAAATTCCAAATCGAACATGATTTTGTAAAATTTGATAATGCTGGAATTTTCAGGTGGATATATATATATATATATATATGACCTCATTCTGAATGTGACAGGGCGTGTGTGGACCCATCGGAGTTGGATCCCTTTCCGTTAAAATAAAATGCTGCTGAATTATACTTTTGTTCTTTTATATGTATTTTAGGTTTCAGTTTGATCCCTTATATATTATTTGTTTAGAATTAGTTCCTTGTGTGTAAAGATTACACGAATGTGATTTCTCTTGTTTTTTTTCTTTTGCTTCGAAGTGGTTTTTTTATGTTACAAAAATTGTACTAATGTGATCCTTTTTTTTTGTAAAATATGGAACAAAAAAAAATCACATTGACATAATTTTTGTAACATAAGGGATTATTTCAGAACAAAATAAACAAGAGGGACCACGTTAGTATAACTTTTACATATAAGGGACTAATTTGAAACTTTTAATAGATAAGAGGCTAAACTGAAACTTCAAATAAACATTACGGACCAAAAGTATAATTTAGCTAATAAAATATAGGATGTGTATTGTTATGAAACAATTAAATTATATATAAATTTTGTTTACATTGTTAGTGTATATTTATAAAATTCATGTAATTTTTTTTTGAAAAAGCAAAAAAACTTATTATAACATCTGGACAGCTGGCTCAAGTAAAGCCGGGCCCAATTACACCGGTGTTTCACCACATACAAAATCTGCATCGGGCATACAATAAGGTGCAATATCAGACCAACAAAAATATTAGGCTAAATTACAAAATTAGTCCTTTATGTTTTATTTGTTTCGCTTTGGTCCCTTACGTCTTAAAAATTATAATAGGTTGGTCCTTTCCGTCACTAAAAGTCAATTGTCCGTAGCTAAAAGCCAAATTCTAGCTACGGACAATTGACTTTAATGTAACAAATCAAAACTAAAATAAAACGTAGAGGACCAAAACGAAACAAATGAAACATAGAGGACCAAATTGAAACCTAAAATAAACTTAGAGGACCAATTTTATAATTTAGCCAAAATATTACAACCTCCGTCCCAAATTATAAGCCCTTTTGCAAAAATAAATTTGTCCCAAAATATAAGCTCATTTTCAATTTACAATGTGCATTAATTAATTCTTTACAAGAATACCCTTAGATAGTCTTGGGAGATGAGAAGCCAAAGTGGAATATTAAAGATTTTGTCTCAATAATTGAAGGGTAGTATAGGAAAACTAATATATTTTCTAGACAAATTAAATTGGTTAAATGTTTTTCTTAATTTCCGTATTTTAGTCAAAAGATGATTATAATTTGGGACGGAAGTAGTATATTATAAGGAATACATTTGAGGCCCCCCTGTGCCTTTCTACACCCATCAGGTTGAAACCTATGCTTAAATTAAAAAGTCTAGAACAGCGCCAAATCTTTGCTTAAATTAAAAAGTCTAGAACAGCACCAAATCTTATGAGCATAGCAACACCAGAAGATCATGAGTCCGCACCAACTTCATGTAAAAATTGTTTTAAAATAATTATCTATCTTTACTCACTTATATTCAATAAATCATAATATTTGCATAACTTTTGTGAGAAATCTTCCGTAAGAATGAATATTTTCCTAATTGCACTATTACAAAAAAATAACTCGTGAATTTTCTATAAAACCTATATATAGTTAACTCTTTTTTTGACAACATACATATAGTTAACTTGATAATGAAAAAAAAAAAGCGTTATAAAATAATATATTTCTATTGTTTTTCTTCCTAGCTATTCCGGCCAAGTGTACGAAGGCGCCTTTTCTGCGTTCAAATCCGCACCACTCTTTAGGGTAAGTAGGACACAACCCAATCCAAAGACTCATCTCATTTTTGTCCCATTTGACTTGCAAAATATTGGGTTTGTTCGCGTTCAGAGACGGGTTATGGCATAAAGAATTGGTTCAGTCAAAATTTAAGGACGGATTAAGGTCAGGTATAATCGGTCTCAACTCGTCTCTTACTCACATCTAATTATTAGTTCGATTATTTTTATAATGTGTCTTTTATAAACAAAATATTCAAATTAGAATTCATGTTAGTTTGGTTATTACTCTTGTAGCAAAGTACCATTATAAAAGTCATGTTTAAGTTTGGGTATATGGTGAAATACTAAAAGTGTTCGGTCTTTGGCTAGATGGTTTCCTCCTCCAAGGTTGGTGTATAAAATTAACGTTGATGCTGCTGGATATTCAGATGGTGTTTGGGGAATTGGTACAGTTGTACGTGATGATATGGGTGTTTTGTTTGCAGCTGCTACTTGGAAAATATTTGCTCTTCCAGATGTTGATTTAGCTGAAAGTTTGGGAATAAAGCTTGCTCTATCCTTTGCTTTAGATTTGGGCTTCTACAACTTGTATGCAGAAACAGATTCTTTAACAGTTGTACAAGCTATTATATCCTCCTCTACTATGAATACTCATTTTGGGATGGTTATTGATGATTGTAAAAGCATCTCTTCTTGTTTTCATAATTTTAAAGTATGTCATGTTAGAAGAGAAGCTAATCAGGTAGCTCATAGGCTAGCAAAATTTGCTTTGTCTGTTGGTTATTCTATTTGGATAGAAGATACTCCTCTTTGTATTGTTGATGTTTTAGCCTCTGATTTATGAGATTGTCAATGAAGCATTACTTCGTCCAAAAAAAAAAGTATCAAATCTTCCGCTTTTAACATTTTGTCACAAATAAATGATCGTCTTATAAGTTTATTTTAGTTGTCCTTTGGGCCAACTAGGTCTAATCTTAAAAACACTCGATCTTATTTTGACCTGTAGAGCATCAGTTGATTGTTTGATATAAGTTCAGGCAAAAATGAAAACAGTTCAGACACTGTTATTATAAACACGTGCTCGCATCGCAAAAATGAAATGAAAAAATAATATTAAGGTACAAGATATTAGTTCAGACACTTTTTTTTTTAATTTTATAAACCGTAAGACCAACTCCAACGATTGATTGTTGGGACATTGGAGTAGACTTTAAGAACAGCCGGGTGGAGCGGTTCTCTAGTCCTCAAGAACGGTTTTTTTCGTACAATTTTGATGAAGGATAGCGAGGAGGTGGGTCCTGTAGAAAAATGGGTGGAAAAATCTAGAGTGGTTTTTGTGAGATTCACCATTGAAGTATAAACTATATATTGTTCTTAAAAGTTGAAATGGCATAAAAGGCCTCACAAAAAGTCACTTAAGAACCCAACTTTGTTCTACCGTTCGAGATGCCCTAAATGTCTTTGATGTATATCGAGTTGCAATGTAATCTACTATATTATATAAAATAGAGTTTTGTCACATGAGATTATGTCATGTGTCACCTCTATATTCATCTATTTTCCTGCCTAAAACAAAAATTAATTTTTAATTATTATTATTTTAAAATAGTCATTATTATATTATCTCAATTAATTGTCATTAAAAATCAGATATATATTTTTTTAAATGACTTACTTATTTTAAATTATATATCATTCATCTTTATCAATTATTATTTATTATATTTAAAACTAATGATGAAATAATTATTAACTTGCGTTTTAAAATTAATAATTATTATATATTTTATGACAACGATTAATTTTTATGCATTAATATTTAATTTAATTAATTAGTGTCCATGCAAGTTTCACTAATAGTATATTATTTGGTGGTTATTAGTACTTACGCAGAACTATGCAATATTTGTTTTACATAAATATCGTAATGTGGTATTGTCTTAGTGTAACGCGCTTGTATTATAGAATAATATATATTACTATATACTTTAATGTATGAATGTATGTATATTAAAATGTCATTATTAAAATATATTATTTTGCAATATGTAGAAATTTATATATTTTTATATATTATATTTTTATATATTATTATCTTAAAATAATATATATTATATTTGTCAAAGAGAGAAGCATAATCGTTGAGTAAAAATAAAAGCAAGTATTTTTATCTTTTCAAGTAACTGTTTTTGGGCCGAAAAGAAAAAGTAATTGTTTTTTGGGCGATGGCTAGGGTAGTCCAATGCTTCAAGTGGAAATAATATTGATTTAACACTTACAAGATGACAAATTAATTTTATGTTTACAAATAACCATTATGTAAATCTAATTGCATATCAACATATAACTTATTTTTATATTTTTATACAGAGGTATGTGATTTCATCTCAGAAGCAATTTTATAGATGTACGCGGTGCAGTCAAGAAAAATACACCCACAACTCATTTTATGTCATACCCACAACCCAATAGGTCCAATATACCCAAACAAAAAAGGAAGAATGGAAAATATTGGTCAGCAAGGTAGGCAGACATGCAAAGCACATGTAACTCACTCTCTGTTTAACGGATACATGATAAAAATATAATTCATATTTGAAGAGAGTATTCCGGCATGTTGGCGGTCGGAATAATAAATAAAAATAAATAAATAAATAAAAAGAAGAGGTGGGGGTGCTGTAGGCAAAAACAGGGGTGCTAGAAGACACTCCATTCTAAAAACCACCGACTACATACACGGGCCATTTTGTCACAAGATAACCAAATGCAAATATTGGTATATACCGCGGCTTCCAAGTCTTGTCTTGCAGAAAATCTTAAACCTGGCAAGTTCTACACCAAAAAACTACTTTGCTTATCAACTACAAAAAGATTTCAACCTAAAATTCGATTGGGTACAACTCATGTCACTCACTTTCAACTATAACTACCTATACACAGACTAAAATGTGTCCGTGTGACTACCATAATGAAATCTAGCACCTCAAAATTTCCTAAAAACTACCAAGTATATAACTAAAGTGATGAGTATCATATAAGATGGAAACTACTGTATGCTAATTACTTTGAATACTCGATAGAAGCATCTTCAATGTCTCATAAGTCATAAAGACAATGCCTACGCCGGGAACCACCTTGTAGTACTCAGGCAAAATGCCTCTATACAAACCTCGTACCCCTTCATCCCGAATTATGTGCCGAAATGTCCCGAACAAACTGGTATTATAGACACGTGCTCGACCACCAACCCCCTCCAATTGCATCCTTCGCCTTACAAGATCCAAAGGAAATGTTGCTACACGTTGCAAGAGACAATTAAACACAAAGTAAACAAGAATGAATCATCCAAATGCGGAAATTGCTATCTGATGCAAATGTGAAAATTAAACACCAGTTTCTATCATATGACTTCTTCTCTGGGAAAAGAAAATCAATAACTGACAGATTGGTATGTTCTTTCAAAAATGGTCTTACACTAGCTAGCAGATTCATTTTACACACTACTAATCATAATGTGTTTCAAACAAGGGTACTTTTGCATCATGCACCACATCAACTCGCCACGCATGCAACTTTCAACAGCACAAAAGGAGTTTACACCAATCACATGCAATTGTTATGATAAGCTAAACAAATATATCTAATTGCTGCTTTTGTTTTTGTATTCCTGATTTACCAACTGGGTCAGCCTGGTTGGTTCTTTGCGCCGAGTTTTGATACGGCAGATATATTTTGATTCATCCTCTTTTTCCTAGGGTTTCAAATTCGAACTTGTGCATCATGCCACAAAGTCAGCTTACATCATAAAATGCACTGCATCAAGTCACGAAGCATGCAACTTCCAACAGCACAAAATAACTATACGCCACTCACATGCAAGTGTTATGATAAGCTAAACAAATCTATTCAATGATATTATTATTATATTAGTTAGCATGAAGTATGATAGCTGAAACCGAATATGGAATCTTTTATCTATAAAGACTTGAGAATTGAGATTGGAGATAGCAATAGGAAATAAGCACCCACCTGTTGATGATACGATGCCTGAAAGACTGCCACAAGCAAGACTGACCATGGCAGTAGAATCATCCGGCCTAAATTAAAAAAAAAAAAAAAAATAGATAATAAATATTTACAAAACCATATGAACCAAGCAAGAGAACTTTCAGCATAAAGAACACCTCTTTCAGTGCAAATAAAGATATTCACCTTTGAGACTTCCAAAACGAACGTAAGCTCTCGTAAACAGAAAAACTTAGAGCTATGGTAGGCCCAACACCCTGTACCATACAAAATAAGTAGTAATGTCAGTTGTAAGATATAGCAGGATCAACATACAGAAGCAAAAAAGAGGAACTAAAAAGGCATCCGGAGCACACCAACAACGTTGCTCCAAGTCCCTTATACAGGCCAAAGAATCCTTCTTGTCTGCAAATGGTGTTAAAAGCATGTGAGATTCCCCTGTAGTATATGACATTTCTCTGCAGTGAAACATAGCATGACAGTCTCAATTCTCGGTAAAGATAAAATCACAAACAGAAGAGTCGTCACAAATTGGATAAAATTCAATTATAACAGTATATGCCAATTAAAATATAGCTAAGTCATTAACGCAAACTGTGGGCTTAAAATATGTCTCCAAAAATTATCAACTAACAAAATGTGGCAATTACCTGTGCTGCAAGTCGTGTTCTCACTAAATCCAAAGGATATAAGGCAGAAGCAGCTGTTATGCCCGACAAACCACCACTGACAAAGTGCACAAAGAGGTCTGCACTTGCATTTCCTCTACGATTCTCACCCAGAAGCGAATGTAATAGCTGCAACACAACAAAGAGACAATGAAACTGATTCATACTTGAGGAACATAAACAGCAAATTCTGAACTACATACACATTACGTAAAGAGCATCAGAGCTTACATTCTTGTAGTGCTCATAGGAATAGAAGTTGATTGCAGAATAAGGGACACGATGAGCTATGGTCACCAAATTGCCTTTCCAAAATGCTCTAAATCCTTCTTCATTGACAATACGTTGAGCCTCACACAAAAGGCTAGGCTTACTCAGTGCTGCAACATGACCGACATCCAAATGCATACCTTGCACCTAATAAAGTTAAGGCACGTAAATTATTCAGATAAACACCAGTTGAAAGAACGACACCGGAATTAACAAGGTCTAATGATGAATATATGCTCAAACCTTTTTAACAAAAATCAATCAACTTACATTACATTTTGAGATTATGGAATGTCATTAAAGATAAAGAACAGAAGTTATAACATGCAATCATGATTAGCAGCAGATAATCTCTTCAAATTTTCAACAAAACAAACAAGCTATAGAATAATAGGCTAACTTTGAATCTTATTGCCTTAAAAAATGCCATCTAGCAATGAGGGATTTGGGTAGTTTCAAAGAGGTAATTGATTCAAATATCAGTGTAACCATTATACCAAAAACAAACATAGCCTTCAGAACAACCTATGGAAATGGAAGTTTCAACGCATTAACCCAACCAGAAGCAGGCACTGGTTGAGACTTCGATCCCTGCTTGAGAAAAAGTCATATTTTTTTTAAGTCCCCTGAATTTTTCTATTACTCTCTCATTTACAAATTAATTACACATTAATTCAATCAAAGTTCACTTTATGCCAAAAACCCACTACCCAATTTAAACCAAAAAAATCCCAAAATACACATTCATTCCATGCTAAACAAACCAAAAATTCAAAAAACATTAAATATAATTTCTTTATTTTAACCCAAAAAAAAAAAAGAAACCTGGAAAAGAATGGTGAGTCGCGAAAATGGAGCAGTGCAGGTCTTGCCAAAAGCACCGGCTAAACCACCAGCGAGAAGCTGAGAAACCGTTCCAATCTGCGATTGCTGATTATTCAAAACTCTATGTCCTCCTTCAACCACCGTCCCCACACGTGCTTCCATACTCACCCCCAAAAATAATAATAAAACAAAACAAACAAAATAAACTCCCTTTCTTTCGTCGATCAGAATTTAACCTCGGATGCCTCGTACCGCGGTTCCCAGAAGAGAAGAGGAAGGGGTTTCGTTGCGGTCTTTGTAAGGTGGGTGAATGTGTCTTCCAGAGAAGGAAGAGAGGGTTGCCGAAGAAAGGGAACGAACAGTTAAAACAACCCTTGCTTTGATTCCGAAGGCGATGCTGTGGAAGTGAAGGGAAAGGGTAAAAATGTAAAAGTAAGCGTAAAAGGAAAACCCTGAGAGGGTTTTAAGAGTGAACGGAAAGGCCGAGTCACCAAGAGTTTTTTGTTGACTAGAAGTAGAAGTCACCAAGAGATGGAATTAGGGCTTTTAGGTGGTGGACCGAATGCGGTGGTGTTCCACGAGTTACGTTCAAGGATCAAATGTGTTAGGCTTACGCTCTGATTGGTAGCTATGAGAATGCCGAGAAAGAGAACGCGAGAGATTAACAATTTCCAGCTATTGGCTGCGCATGAAACGGGAAGAAAGAAAAACAAAGTCATGGGTCTCACCCACCTTCTTCTTTCTTTTCTTTTCTTTTTTTGTTTTGTTGGTATCACTATTTTTCCATTATATCTCAAATTATTTAAATTTTTAATCAAAGATATTAATATCTTTCCAAAAATAATCAACACTTTAACTCTTCTCTTTTTTTTGTCTTTCTCTTATTCCAATCAATACCTCAAATCAACCCAATTTCTTACATTTTTCTCTCTTTTCATACTCTTTCTTTATAATTTCTCTACACCATTAAGGTGCGTTTGATTTGCAAGAAAATAAAGGATTGGACAGGACAAAACTGATTGTTCCATATTTGATTCTAAAAATGGTCAGGGAACTGGCCAAAACAGGGGGTTCTGAACAGCACAAAAATCAATTTTTTCCCCCACTAAACCATGAGACAAAAAATTATCCTATGAACAAGCTGTAAAAAGACAAAAGTACCCACACTTAAATTATTTCTCACCCAATAAATACTCTCTCTCTAAAGTCATTACATATACAATAAAAATATTATTATTATTATTATTATTATTATTATTATTATTATTTACATAATAATTATATAGCTTAATCTTATTATATATTATATTATATATTATATATTTTTTGACAACATAATATATTATGAAATACATAATTTATTATATAAAATATTATTTTATGTGTATATTAAATATATATATATATATATACACATACACACATACATACATATATATATATATATATATATAGTTAAAATAATGTTTTAGTCCCTATACGTGACATCAATTCTTAATTTGGTCCCTATACGAAAAAAGTTATTAAAACAGTCCTTACACGTGCATAAATTCCTAATTTAGTCTCTGCCGTCTAACCACGTTTTCTAACGACGTTAACTGTTTAAAACAATTATTAGCAGTTCATATACGTGAAATAAATTCTTAATTTGGTCCTTATAAGAAAAAAAATTCTTAAAACAGTCCATGAAAGAAACAATGACTAAATGTTTATTAATATAGTCCTTATACGAAAAATAAACTATTAAAACAGCCCCTAGACAAAAAAGAACTATTAAACCAATCCCTATACGAAAAAAAACTATTAAAACAGCCCCTGTAACAAAAAAGTCACTAAAATCTGCCCATGTTGCAATCAAAATATGGTCCTTATTGTGACACTACCCATGTGTTAGGTACATATAAGACGTATAGAACAATTTTTGGCATTAGTCCAAGTCATCATACTATGAAGTTTAAACCCGAGAAAATTAGTTTTAGAAATATATTTGATGGATTAATTGAATGGATATCACCAAAGAGATTAAATCCAAAACAATTGACTTATATTGATTAATATCTATTTCTTTTATTAATTTTTCTTTCTTATTTTGTAATTTTAACTCTTGGATTCTCTGGATTACTTCATCCATAAATTCCAAAAATCTCTTCTCATGTTTTTCTAATTCAATACTATCTTCCTACATAAATATAAATAACTGAATTAAATCATCATAACTCCATCTTCTTTTATTATTATTATTAACAAAATTCTCACTATTATTATAAACTACATATTCAGGTTCCTCATTAAAAGCTTCATTTTGAAGATATTTTTCAAATTTAGCTTCATTATAACCATCAGAACTTGGTGAAATATATCATAAATCATTAGATTCAAGCGAACTCATAATTTGAGATAAAGATTCCTACTTTCCTTCTAGTAAAAATTTTCCGTCTACAGAGGTTTCTTACTCTGATTAACTGTAAAAGAGTGTAATGAGTTTTAGGTCTACCTTGCTTCCTTAATAGTTACGGATGCAAGCTTGCCGACAGTAATAAGACTTTACAACGCCTTTCTGGCTAAAAATAGTCTCTGACAACGTCCTCGGGCTTCCCGTCACAGTTCTATTAGGAGCTTATAAACTTAAACTCACATTTTTCTCTCAAACTCTTATCAGACTAAATAAACATGAAGGAAAATTAAAACTAGATAGGATTTCAGAAACTAAGATTTTATTAGAACATGGTAGTTATTTTACAACACAGAAGGATAGGTTGAATACTCGATGCCCACAAATGGAAACATAAAGGGGTTTTTACAGAGGTCCTTCCTCTGTTTATAATCTTAACTATAGTTAGATAGAGATAAAAAGTAACTAGGGTTAATTAACTGGAGTAACTTTTTATCACTTCGGAATCTTGCTTTTTATCTGCTTCACTTTTCCTTGTCGGCTATGTGTCTTGGTCTTTTCTGCCTTCTGTCACATCTTCTTTTTATTTTCCTTTGCAGTAATAATAGGTATGATTTCTACTATTTTTGAGAATCTGACAGAATTGATTATGACTTTCCATCTATCCTTGAAAATTATTTCTTTCAATACGTTGGATAAATAATTGAAGTGTCCTGAGAATTCCTGGTTGTTGATCTTTCTCTTTATTACATATGACTATAGCTTTTTCTGTCATAGCATAGCTCCAAAATCTTCCTTGATCATACGTATCTTTCATGATCATAAGGAGCACATGAAAACCAAGTGCTCTTCTTCGACAGATCCATTGTTCATTAATATTTGGAATTTTTTTTATCTTTAGCAGTGTATTCTTGGGCTCCAATTTCATCACCATTTAGTGTTCCAATCTTGACAAAATAAGCTGCATCTCCTTCAAAATATGGACTTGCAGTATAGATCTTGATAAAAATTGTTTTCTGAGGATTAACACCTTTTATATAACCTTGCACTCCATTGAGAATTGGTTCTGGGAAATTCTTTAACTTGGATAGATTTGTAACATTACTCGGATCAATATATATTGAGTCAATAAATCCAAACCTTAAGAGATCCGTAAGAAGAGTTATATCTTCCCAATCATCTAAGGTTATCATAATTCTTGGATAAATTCCTTTATACTCAATAATATAATTATCGAGTTCCCTTGGATTTCCTTTGTACATAAAATTTACCAAAGATTGGTAAATCTCCTTGAATTTATCAATTGGTTCTCTTGCAGGAGAATTAACTAGTTTATCTTTAAAAGAAATATTTTTTGTAAATCTTAATTTAGAAACTCCTTTCTTGGTAATCTCTTTTTCTTTTTCCAAAAAACTTGCATTTGAAGAACTGGGATATTTAGAAATATTAAGAGTTTTAGAAATCTCCTTTACTTCTAAATCATAATATTTGGAAAAACCTTCCATCCTTTTATCTATTTCCATAAACCTTTCATCAATGAAACATGCTAAATGATCTTGGCTTGGTAGTAATGATCTTGGCTTTATCCTCATGAAGTTGATCATCCATCAGGTCTAGATAATTGATCTGCAAAACAGTTATTAGATACTTTAATATATACTACTTTGAAAGTAAATGAGCTTACTCTTATCTGCCATCTAATTCTTCTACGATTAACAATATTATCTTTGATTTTATTTTCTAAAAATGCTTTTACCTGAGTATTATCTGTTTTGACGATAAATTCTTTTCTGGCTAACCAAATCTTAAAAGATTCAATTGCTTTGATAACAGCTAAAACTTCTTTTTTATTTATATCATAATTTAATTCAGCTTCTCTAAATGTTCCTGAAGTATATCTTAATATCATATTATCACCTTGTCGTCTTAGTACTGCTACCCAGTATTTATCTGACGCGTCTGTGTCTATATATAAATCATCTTCTTCCCTTGGTAATGGAAGTCTCTCTAAATTTTTAACCTTCTCTTTTATACTTTGTACCCAATGAGTATCTTATTTTATACTACGTACCACATGATAAAGAACCACAAGCACTAAATCCCACAGGAATTTATTTAGATTTAGACTGTGTTGAAGACAGAGAAAAGATGATATCTTTATGGATTAAGGAAAATGGTGCTATAATAAATAAGGAAGGAATGTCTAAAGATCAAGCTATAGATTTTCTACGAAGAACTATGAGAGGATGCGTAGAAAGATTTATAGAAGGTTTGAGAGACACTTTTGAATCTATAAAAACTAGCTCAGAGAGTACTTATATTTTTATTAGCAATCTGAAAAACTTATAAGAAATTAATTTCTTGGACAATCATCTGCTGCTAATATTGAACAAATATGGGCTTTAGATAAAGAACTAGCTATAAGAGGTATAATGAATATTAATATTTGTGATATGTACTATTTTGATCAATATACGTGCGAATATACTGATTGGTTTTATAAGGCCAGATTAAGATCTCAGTCATTTGAATATGACTTTTATTCCAAATTATTTTATGAAAAGTTACCAGAACCATTCAAGTCTAGATTAATGGTAGATTTTGATAATCAAGGATTAAGGAATCCTACTTTAGGAGCTAGAATTTGGTTTGCCAAGAAAAAGATTACAGAGTATTGTTTACAAGCTAGAGAGCAGAGACAGATTTACAGGTATCAAAAGAAGAGATTATGTTGTTCTGAAAATAATGAAATTGGACAATATGAATGTTATAATAGGAATCCGTATAAAAAGAATAAATGGAAGTTTAGAAAATCTAGATTTAAAGGATATAATTATAAAAATAAATTTAGAAATAATAATAGACCTTTTAGAAGAAAAAGACCTAGTAATTTTAGAAATAATAAACCAAGTAGCTAGAAATCAAAAAAATGTACATGTTTTATTTGTAAGGAAGAAGGCCATTATGCTAACCAGTGTCCAAAAAGGAATAAACAAAATGTTAAAATTCTAGAATTAATAGATCGGTATGGATATGAGCCAGTAGAATCAGATATAGAATCAGATTATAGTATTTATAGTGTTAGTATAAATTCAGAAAGTTCTAGTGACAATAAATAAAGAAATTGAGGAAATTAGTAATAATAATAGTATAGAATTTACTGATGTGCAAGAGTATGAAAGGTTAGAAGAAATGAAAAGGATGGATCTAGATATAGAACCAACAACGAATCTATTAGAAAGATTTAGAAAGTATATTGGACAGACAGTTAGAATACAAAAAATCCATGAATCTAGTATAGAAATAGAAGATGCTAAGAGAAAAGGTAGAATTCCACTAATAACAAAAGAAATAGTAGATTCAGTTTTAAAGAATTTAGATAAAGAAAAGAAAAAGAAAATGAATGTTGTTGATTTAATAGAAGTACAAGTTATTATAAAAGGATATTTCCAAGAGAAATTAGATTCTCCAATAGCTGTTTATCTTATTGATGAGAGAATAATTCATAATGTTCAAGATGCATTATTTGGTGCTGCAATGGGTAATTTATATTATGGAAAGATAATTTTTGAATATGAACCTAATTTTAGTATTTCTATAAACGATAGAAATATGGATAAAGCATTAGTTTTATATTTGCCATGCCTAAAGGTAGTCGTTGCTATTCAATTACATATAGAACAATTTTTGGCATTAGTCCAAGTCATCATACTATGAAGTTTAAACCCGAGAAAATTAGTTTTAGAAATATATTTGATGGATTAATTGAATGGATACCACCAAAGAGATTAAATCCAAAACAATTGACTTATATTGATGAAATTAGAACTGATGAATGCCAAGAATTACTGAAAGTTTTCCTGAGATTACAGGAGATAGTACAAGAGCTATCATACAAAGATCAAGTTCTATGAGTAAGTGTTCCAGTAGCAATTTAATTCTAGAAAATACTTTTAGAAAAAGTCTGGATTTAACAGAGAAAAAAGGATTAGGTAATACTCAATATTTTATTGAAGTTAGAATTAAATTAGGAAGAAATCCTATTAAATGTTTAATAGATACAGGAGCAGGAACAAGTCATATAACTATTGATTTATTACCAGGAATACCTATTAAAGAATTAAATAATAAGTATTTCTATTTAAATTATTATAATAATAAACATCATATTACTCATAAAGCTGATTTAGTTATTTTATTAAAAGAATATGAGATTCCTATCTCAATAGAAGTAGAAGATAGTGTTAGTACAAAATTTCTATTAGGAATGGATTTTTTACATTGTTTTGACGACTATGCTATTAAAGATAAATATATAGAATTTTATTATAATGGAAAAATGATTGAAGTTAGTTGAGTGTAAAAGGATTAATAAAAGACAAAATACAATAATTATTGAAATTATTTATGAAAAGAAGGTATACCATGCATTGATTGATTCAAGATCTGGATTTAGTATTACAAGTCATTATTTTCCTAATATTAAAAAGATTGATAAAATCATTGGACGAGATATTCATAATAAAGAAACTATTTTTAATCAAGGATATGAAAACTTTTGGGTAATTATTGGAAACTTACAAGTTAGTTTTGATAAAATATATTATTATCCTAATATAGTATATGATTTTCTGATTGGACAAGATTTTATTAATAGAAATGTACCATTTGCTATTGATAAAACAAAAGTATATTTTATAAGTCCATGCGGAACTCAATTTTCTACTATTAGAGTTAATCAAGCATATAGGCATATTTATAAGCACAGCCAGCGTGGTGAGATTATACCACTCTATTTAAATCAAGAAGAAAAAGGTTTTGAGATAAAAGAAAAGATTTTAAATCTTTTAAAAAAATGTTATGAAGAAGATCCACAAGCATTTTAAAAAAGAAAACAGTACTTTGCCAAAATAGAATTATTAACCAATAAGCTAGTTTGTGAAAAACCTGTGATTTATACTAAGGAGGATGAAAAGGATTATATTAATGTTATGAATAAGCATTTAAATTTTAATTTAATTAGGGAAATTAAAAGTGCATATTGTTACCAAGTGACTTCAAACACAAGAGGGGGGTGAATTGTGATAGCGGTGCTTATATAAAAAATTACAGATAAATTACTGAATTAAAAGAAACTTGAAAGAAATAAATTGTTAAAAGATAAATAACTTGAAGAATAAATTGCAGGAATTAAATTGCAATAAATAAATGACAGAAAATAAATGACCGAAAAATAAATAAAAAATAAATAAATAAAGTGCTTGAATGATAAAGAGACAGAGAGCAAAGAAGAGCACGCAGTTAGACATACAGTGCTCGCCACCAAACACCCCTGTGGCCTACGCCCCGTCCCCCAAGGCAAAGCAACGTGGGATTTTCACTAAATCACTAGCTTTTAAATCAGGTTCACTAGAAACCTTTACAACTCTATACCAGAGCAATACGTTCAAGAGATATCACCTCTCTATGAACACCTTGGGATTCCTACCCAAAAAGAAATGTTTTTATACAAATAAAATGAGATGAGAAAGATACACTCAATAGTGCAGATATAACAAATTGAAGCTCAAATAATACAACTTAAATTATGTAGAATAAAAAGCTCTCAAGAAATTGTGCTCAAAATAAGTGTGAGTGATGGAGAATATTTGACAGAGTTTTGGCACAAAGAATAAGTGAGTGTTGTTTGGAATGCACAGCGCTGTCCTATATATAAGCAAAAAACGAAAGAGCCGTTGGAAAGACGCGGAGAGAGAATTGGCATAAAAAAACGCGTTTGACAGATAAACATTTGCTGTCAATTGGTCATAAGATGACAGCTGCAATTTGTTGAAAACATGATACACGGATGACATTTAAAAAGGGTGTAATCGATTATAAAGTGATCAAAAGACACGGAGACGGAAATGATTCTCGGACACACTTGGTGTCCGACATCGTATTTCCATACGACCTCTCCCCAGCTCGGCATGCGACCTCTCCCGGCTCGGCATACGATCTCTCCACATTTCAAGATACGACCTCTCCACACTCGGCATACGACCTCTCCACACGGCTCGGCATACGATCTCTCCACATTTCAAGATACGACCTCTCCACGCCAAGATACGACCTCTCCAAGACATTTCAAGATACGACCTCTCCACACACTCAAGATACGACCTCTCCACACAGCCTCAAGATACGACCTCTCCACTCGGCAAGATACGACCTCTCCACACATTTCGATACGACCTATCTCTCCACACACTTCTAAGACGCTGCACGAGATTTGCATGTCAAGATATCAACGCTCGACACGGAGAAGAGGAGCACGTCATAAACGATTATGAATATCCTTATAATCATTTAAGGGTATTCTGCTTTCTTGCAACAAGCCAAAGAAAACTTGAAACATTTTTCAAAAAAATATTTTGAGCACAACTTAAGAATTTTTCGAAATACTTTGTGCCTAACAATAATTTAGGAAAAATTATCATAAAATCAGTTTTAGAATAAAAATCATTTTGTGAGTGTGTGATTTAATTAGTTGAGAGCATTTTATTACTACTTACAAATAGTCCTAAAAATAAAATAAATA
Source organism: Calophaca sinica (assembly GCA_037113605.1). Lineage (NCBI taxonomy): Eukaryota > Viridiplantae > Streptophyta > Magnoliopsida > Fabales > Fabaceae > Calophaca > Calophaca sinica. The sequence continues at coordinate 105,492,720 of CM073733.1, forward strand.
CTTAAAAAAAACTTTGATCCTTGGTAGGCGTCTTGGTGTAATTTTCCGCTTTTTGCACATGACTATTCGTGGAACTCCTTTTGTCAATCATCAAAACAAATCCTGTCAAGGCATGAAATCACAGACTCAAAGAGGGAAGTTAGTAAAGTACATTGATAATTCGACAATGATGTATACACATAATTATTTCAAAAGGAGATATCAGAATTTAGGTGCATTTTGGCATTTTGGTGAAGAACTCCCCCTCACAATATGCATGAAATAAACCACTCCCCCTGAATCATATAACTCTCCCCCTTTTGGCAACATCAAAAAGCGGGAAGGGCATGGATAATACAACAGGGTTTCACACTACAGAGCATCAAAGTACTAAGTCATATGTATATGCATTAAAGTTGCACATCCCAGCATTGAACAAAAAATTATCACATATGTCAAAGTACTAAATCAGATATGCATATGCCAAGGATGCTATGGTAAGTGATATATGTAGTGCGGCATTGGTTCAAATTATAGAATCTAAACAGAAACCACAGATTCATGACAAAAAAGAAGAGAAAAAACAGAATGAGGTTTACTAATCCTCATCCGACCCATCATGATCAGCATCATTATCAAGAGCGTCCTCATCATCGTCGGATGCACTAGGAGAAGCAGAAGACAAACTATGTGTCTGATGTTGGCGAATAGGGCGTGGCGTGATCTGATTGGCAGAGAATGCCACCCATAAACAATTATGGGATTCTCATAATCGATTATAGCTGCTGACGGGTGAGCTCCGATCTGTAACCGTTTATGTAATTGATTAAGTAATCGTTTACATAAATGATTATGAAGTACATGGTAATCGATTAGATAACCGTTTAAACTCTTCGTAAACGATTATCATAAACGTTTAAGAGCTCTCTGTTTTGCTCGCTTCTTTTGTCCTTGAGGCGTATGAAATTTGAGACCTGCATAAAATTGTTAGCACACTCCAACGCCCAAGTTAGAATTTGTAAAAGATAAAATGCACTCACACGCAATCATTCAATGCACGATTGATCTAAAATTCCTAATTCAGTTCTTATGAAAAAGAAATTTTCTTTAGGCAAAGGTTTAGTAAAAATGTTCCGCAAGTTGCTTAGATGTTTCCACAAACTCAATCACACAATCTCCTTTTTGAACAAGATCTCTAATAAAATGGTGCCTAATTTCTATGTGCTTAGTCAGGAGTGATAGACCAGGTTTTTCGTGAGGTTTATGGCACTAGTATTGTCGCATTTAATTGGAGCAGTTTTGATTAATCCCATAATCATTCAACTGTTGTTTCATCCAAATAATTTGTGCACAACAACCGTCACGCAACGTATTCCGCTCAAAGATGGACAAAGCCACACTGGCTTGTTTCTTACTATGCCATGAGACCAAGGCATTCCCAAGTAAGTGGCATGTGCCACTAGTGCTTTTTCGGTCCATTTTGCAGCCCGCAAAATCAGAATCCGAGGTCCCAATAAGTGTGCAACAAGACCTTTGGGGTACCATAAACCCATAGTTTGTGTGCGGTGAGATATCTCATGATGCTTTACCGCTAAGAGATGTGATTCCTTAGGATTTGCTTGAAAACGTGCACACATACAAACACTAGACATAATATCCGGACGACTAGCAGTGAGATAGAGAAGAGATCCTATCATACCTCGATACTTACTTACTTCGACCGACTTACCACCTTCATCTTTGTCAAGATAGCATGATGTGCTCATTGGAGTTGAGATTTCTTTGGCGTTGCTCATTCCAAATCTTTTAAGCAACTCCTTGCAATATTTGGATTGATTTATAAAAATTCCTTCTGTTGTTTGTTTGATTTGAAGACCAAGGAAGTAGTTGAGCTCTCCCATCATGGACATTTCAAACTCACTTTGCATGATTTTGGAAAAATCTTCACACAAGGACTCATTAGTAGCACCAAAGATGATATCGTCAACATAAATTTGAACAAGTAAAATGTCATGATTTTTGTGTTTAATGAAAAGAGTGGTATCAACTTTTCCTCTTTCAAAACCTTTTTCAAGTAAATATTTGCTCAACCTCTCGTACCAAGCTCTCGGAGCTTGTTTTAAACCATATAAAGCCTTTTTCAATTTGAAGACATGATTTGGAAATTCAAAATTTTCAAAACCGGAAGGTTGATCAACATATACTTCTTCTTGAATAAAGCCATTAAGAAATGCACTTTTAACATCCATTTGAAAAAGTTTGAAATCCATGATGCATGCAAATGCGAGAAGCATGCGAATAGCTTCTAATCTAGCCACGGGTGCATAGGTTTCATCGAAATCTATGCCCTCTTGTTGGTTATAGCCTTTTGCAACAAGTCTAGCTTTATTTCTAACAATGATACCGTTTTCATCAAGCTTGTTGCGAAAGACCCATTTGGTCCCAATGACTAGGTGATCTTTAGGCCTAGGGACAAGTTCCCAAACACCATTTCTCTCAAATTGATTTAATTCCTCTTGCATAGCAAGGGTCCAATGCTCATCAAAGATGGATTCATTGACGTCATTTGGTTCAATTTGAGAGACAAAGGCCATATGATGACATGCATGATTAAGAGAGTTTCGAGTCGTTACCCCTTTTGAGATATCACCTATTATGTTGTCAAGAGGATGGTTCTTTGAGACTCTCCATTCCTTTGGAAGATTTGAGTGAGAGAGTTCTTGAGAGGGTTGAGGCAAGGACTCTTGATCCTCCTTTTGAACTTTTGATCTCTCTTATTCCTCTAAATAGGTATCTCCAAACACTTCTGCAAGATCATCAACACTTTCTTCTACTGAAGATTTGGGGTTAGATTCATCAAAAGAAACATGCACAGATTCTTCAACAGTTAAAGTACGTTTATTAAAAATTCGAAAGGCTTTACTAGAAGTGGAATATCCAAGAAATAAACCTTCATCAGCTTTAGCATCAAATTTACCAAGGTTATCTTTACCGTTATTTAGAACAAAGCACTTACACCCAAATACGTGAAGGTGGGAAATGTTGGGCTTCCTTCCCTTGTAAATTTCATAGGGCGTTTGTTTTAGAATAGGTCTTATGAGGACTCTATTCATTACATAACATGCGGTGCTTACCGCGTCTACCCAGAAATACTTAGGAAGGTTGGTCTCATTGAGTATCGTCCTCGCAAGCTCTTCAAGAGACCGATTTTTCCTTTCCACCACTCCATTCTGTTTGTGGTGTTCTAGGTGCGGAAAAATTATGCTCAATTCCATTTTCAGTACAAAAGGCCTCAAATGCCTCATTTTGGAATTCCCCACCGTGATCACTTGGATGGATACTATGTTCATTCCTTTTTCATTTTGGATAACTTTAGCAAGTTTACGAAAGGCGAAAAGCGTCATTTTTATGAGAAAGAAATAAAGTCCATGTATAGCGAGAATAGTCATCCACAATAACAAGGGCATAGTAATTTCCACCAAAGCTTTTAGTTCTAGATGGTCCAAATAAGTCCATGTGTAAAAGTTGTAAAGGCCGGTTTGTGGAAACAATATTTTTTGATTTGAAAGAGGCCTTTACTTGTTTTCCTTTTTGACAGGCATCACATAATTTATCTTTTTCAAAATGAAGCTTTGGTAAGCCAATTACTAAGTCCTTTTGAACTAACTTATTAAGATGATCCATGTGAATATGAGCCATTCTCCTATGCCATAGCCAAGATTCATCCTCTTTACTAATAAGACAACATGCATCATTTGAAGGTATTTTGTCTAAATCAATCATATAGATATTTCCAATTCTAAGTCCAATAACAATAACATCTTCATTTATAGAATCCATGACCATGCATTTTGAAGAATCGAAAACCACTTTGTTTCCTTTATCACAAAGTTGACTAATGCTTAGCAAATTATGCTTCAAACCATCCACATACAAAACATTTTCAATAGTGGGATTAGGACTCTTACCAATAGAACCAATCCCAAGAATTTTACCTTTGTTGTTGTCACCATACCGGACATAGCCACTATTCTTAGGTACCAATGAGGAGAACTTGCTTTTGTGTCTGTCATGTGCTTTGAACACCGCTATCAAGATACCAATTTAAGTCCTTGGCTTTCAAGCACACCTACATCATCAAATCATATTTTAACCTTTGGTACCCAAACCATGTTGGGTCCAGATGAGTTAGTTTTTGGCAAAGTACCCTTTGGAATCCATATCTTTTTGCCAACCACATTCTTGTTCTTTCTAATATTGCAAATGGAGGCAGTGTGACCATTTCTACCACAGTGAAAGCATTTAATTAAAGGGCTGCTTGAAGTGTTGTTGTGATTAACAAGTTTAAAGGATTTTTCATGCGTTTGTGGATTATAACCCAAACCGGCTTTTCCAAAGGTAACCTTTTGTTTTCCCAATAGAATGTTTAAGTTATCCCTTCCCATGGTAAATTTGGCAAGGGTGTTTTCCAAATCTTCAATCTTGTTTTTCAAAACATTGCATTCATCACACTTGAAAGTATCAATCTTTTTGTTTTCACAAAAGGTGCAAGTAGAAACTTCAGTCACAACAACTAGTTTTTCCTTAAAAACTTCCATCTCTTGGTTTAAGAAAATAATTTTAGATTCAAGAGAAGAGATGGTTTTCTTAGAAGAAGAAATAATTTTTCGAAGTCTAGTCGTTTCATTATTTAATTCTTCACAAGCAATAAGCAGCTCATCATAAGTTAAAAGAGATTCGAGTTCAAGAGCATTTACCTCATTCTCCTCGTGTTTTGCCATGAGACATAAGTTGGCCTCCTCATTTTCTGATTCATCAGACGAGTCCATATCATTGTCATCCCAGGCAATGTAGGCTCTTCTTCCTTTTGATTCCTTTTGTGGTCTTCTATCAAATTTTTCGTTTTTCATCTGACCATGAGGGCAGTCGGGTTTTATATGTCCCTTTTGACCACACTTATAGCAAGTTGGATTAAAAGAAGTTCCTTCCTCATTTTTCTTTTGAGGATTTTGTACCTTGCCCGTTCTCCCCTTTTGCCTCATGAACCTTTTGAACCTTCGAACCATCAGACTTATGTCTTTCTCATTCTCATCTAGACTATCATTGTTGTCAGATTCCTCTTTTTCATTTACAATTGCTTTGAGAGCAATTCCTTTCTTTTTCTTATCACTTTCTTCACTCTCAGTGAGTCGATTTAGTTCAAGTTCATGTTCTGCAATTTTCCAAACAAGGTTGCCAATGATATAGTAGATAAATCTTTAGATTCAGATATAGCGATAACCTTGGGTTTCGATTTCTATTTAAACATCTAAGAACTTTATTAATTAAATCTTCATTACTGAAGACTTTCCCAAGAGCTCTGAGATGGTTTATTATATGGATGAACCTTTTTTGCATATCTTGTATGTTTTCACTTGGTTTCATCCTAAATAACTCATACTCATGGGTTAATATGTTCATTCGAGCCCTCTTGACCTCGGTAGTACCTTCATGGGTCAATAGAAGGGTGTCCCACATTTCTTTAGCAGTCTTGTAATTTGAGACCCTATAGAACTCATCGTAGCTTAAAGCAGAAGTGATGATGTTCTTAGCTTTCAAATTGTGTTGGACCTTTTTCTTATCATCTTCGGTCCAAAGTGATCTTGGTTTGTCTACCACTGCATCATTAATTGATTGAGTGTGGACAAATGGACCATTTTCCACAGCATCCCAAATATCAAGATCAACACCCTCAAGAAAGATTTGCATTCTATCCTTCCAATAACCATACCCCTCACCATTGAAAAATGGGGGTCTGTTCATGGAAGTTCCCTCGTTATTGTTTGAAGTCATTCTCTTGAGACGGTTAAGTCCTTTATACAAGAGTCTAGCTCTGATGCCACTTGTTACCAAGTGACTTCAAACACAAGAGGGGAGTGAATTGTGATAGCGGTGCTTATATAAAAAATTACAGATAAATTACTGAATTAAAAGAAACTTGAAAGAAATAAATTGCTAAAAGATAAATAACTTGAAGAATAAATTGCAGGAATTAAATTGCAATAAATAAATGACAGAAAATAAATGACCGAAAAAAATAAAAATAAATAAATAAAGTGCTTAAATGATAAAGAGACAGAGAGCAAAGAAGAGCACGCAGCAGATTATACAGGTTCGGCCACCAAACACCCCTGTGGCCTACGTCCTGTCCCCAAGGCAAAGCACTGTGGGATTTTCACTAAATCACTAGCTTTTAAATCAGGTTCAGCTAGAAACCTTTACAACTCTATACCAGAGCAATACGTTCAAGAGATATCACCTCTCTATGAACACCTTGGGATTCCTACCCAAAAAGAAATGTTTTTTTACAAATAAAATGAGATGAGAAAGATACACTCAATAGTGCAGATATAACAAATTGAAGCTCAAATAATACAACTTAAATTATGTAGAATAAAAAGCTCTCAAGAAATTGTGCTCAAAATAAGTGTGAGTGATGGAGAATATTTGACAGAGTTTTGGCACAAAGAATAAGTGAGTGTTGTTTGGAATGCACAGCGCTGTCCTATATATAGGCAAAAAACGAAAGAGCCGTTGGAAAGACGCGGAGAGAGAATTGTCATAAAAAAACGCGTTTGACAGATAAACATTTGCTGTCAATTGGTCATAAGATGACAGCTGCAATTTGTTGAAAACATGATACACGGATGACATTTAAAAAGGGTGTAATCGATTATAAAGTGATCAAAAGACACGGAGACGGAAATGATTCTCGGACACACTTGGTGTCCGACATCGTATTTCCATACGACCTCTCCCCAGCTCGGCATGCGACCTCTCCCCGGCTCGGCATACGACCTCTCCACACAGCTCGGCATACGACCTCTCCACAGCTCGGCATACGACCTCTCCACACAGCTCGGCATACGACCTCTCCACAGCTCGGCATACAACCTCTCCACACAGCTCGGCATACGACCTATCTCTCCACACAGCTCGGCACGCGGTACGAGATTTGCATGTCAAGATATCACTGCTCGACATGGAGAAGAGGAGCACGTCATAAACGATTATGAATATCCTTATAATCGTTTAAGGGTATTCTGTTTCTTGCAACAAGCCAAAGAAAACTTGAAACATCTTTCAGAAAAAATATTTTGAGCACAACTTAAGAATTTTTCGAAATACTTTGTGCCTAACAATAATTTAGGAAAAATTATCATAAAATCAGTTTTAGAATAAAAATCATTTTGTGAGTGTGTGATTTAATTAGTTGAGAGCATTTTATTACTACTTACAAATAGTCCTAAAAATAAAATAAATACTTAAAAAAAACTTTGATCCTTGGTAGGCGTCTTGGTGTAATTTTCCGCTTTTTGCACATGACTATTCGTGGAACTCCTTTTGTCAATCATCAAAACAAATCCTGTCAAGGCATGAAATCACACATATAATTCTGCCAGTTTTTTAGTTAGAAATCATAATGATACTTGTAAATCTGTCTCTGCTCTCTAGCTTGTAAACAATACTCCGTAATCTTTTTCTTGGCAAACCAAATTCTAGCTGGATTCCCTAATCCTTGATTATCAAATTTCTATTTAGATTATTATAATAATAAATATCATATTACTCATAAAGCTGATTTAGTTATTTTATTAAAAGAACATGAGATTCCTATCTCAATAAAGTAGAAGATAGTGTTAGTACAGAGAAGGAAGAGAGGGGTTTCATTGCGGTCTTTGTAAGGTGGGTGAATATGTCTTCCAGAGAAGAAAGAGAGGGTTGCCAAAGAAAGGGAACGAACAGTTAAAACAACCCATGCTTTGATTCCGAAGGCGATGCTGTGGCAGTGAAGGGAAAGGGTAAAAAATGTAAAAGTAAGCGTAAAAGGAAAACCCTGAGAGGGTTTTAAGAGTGAACGGAAAGGCCGAGCCACCAAGAGTTTTTTGTTGACTAGAAGTAGAAGTCACCAAGAGATGGAATTAGGGCTTTTAGGTGATGGACCGAATGAGGTGGTGTTCCACGAGTTACGTTCAAGGATCAAATGTGTTAGACTTACGCTCTGATTGGTAGCTATGAGAATGCCGAGAAAGAGAATACCGAGAGAGAAAATACCGAGAGATTAACAATTTCTAGCTATTGGCAGCGCATGAAATGGGAAGAAAGAACCCACGTTTTTTTTCTTTGCAGTTGTGCGAAGAAAATGTTCTCTCGCGAATTTTTTTTGCTTTTTTCTTTCCATACCCCTATTTTTTCCTTATATCTCAAATTATTTAAATTTTTAATCGAGGACATTAATATCTTTTAAAAAATAATCAACACTTTCACTCTTCTCTTTTTCTTTTCTCTTTCTCTTCTTCCAATCAATACCACAAATCTACCTAATTTCTCACATTTTTCTCTCTTTTCATACTCTCTCTTCAAAATTTCTCTACACCCTTAGGGTACATTTGATTTACAAGAAAATAAAGGACTGGACAGGACAAGACTGATGGTTCCATGTTTGATTCCAAAAATGGTCAAGGGACTGAACAAAACAGGGGGTACTCGACAGCACAAAAATCAATTTTTTTGTCCCCCACTAAACCATGAGGCAAAAAGTTATCCCATGGACAAGCTGTAAAAAGACAAAAGTACCCACATTTAAATTATTTCTCACCCAATAAATACTCTCTCTCTAAAGTCATTACATATACAATAAAAATATTATTATTATTATTATTATTATTATTATTATTTACATAATAATTATATAGCTTAATCTTATTATATATTATATTATATATTATATATTTTTTGGCAATATAATATATTATAAAATACATAATTTATTATATCAAATATTATTTTATGTGTATATTATACATACATACATACATACATACATACATACATACATACATACACACACACACATATATATATACATATATAGTTAAAATAATGTTTTAGTCCCTATACATGACATCAATTCTTAATTTGGTCCCTATACGAAAAAAGTTATTAAAACAGTCCCTACACGTGCATAAATTCCTAATTTAGTTCCTGCCGTCTAACCACATTTTCTAACGGCGTTAACTGTTTAAAACAATTATTAGCAATCCATATACGTGAAATAAATTCTTAATTTGGTCCCTATAAGGAAAAAATTCTTAGAATAGTCCATGAAAGAAACAATGACTAAATGTTTATTAATATGGTCCCTAAACGAAAAATAAGCTATTAAAACAGTCCCTATACAAAAAAGAACTATTAAACCAGTCCCTATACGAAAAAAACTATTAAAATAGTCCTTGAAACAAAAAAGTGACTAAAACCTGCCCATCTTGCAATCCAAATATGGTCCCTATTGTGACACTACCCCATGTGTTAGGTACATATAAGACGTATTTAATCTACAAACAAACATATAAGATATTTAATTCACAAACAAATATATAAAACAACTTTGATTAGGTACTTAAAAGTGCATATAAATCCACAACATAATAAGTTTTTAGTCACTATTCCTTACAGGGACTGTTTTAATAATTTTTTTCATATAGGGATCAAATTAAGAATTTATGTTCCGTATATGGACCAAATAGGTAACAGTTAGAAAACGTGGTTAGACGTCAGGGACTAAATGGGTAACAGTTGTACGTGTAGGGACTGTTTTAACAACTTATTTCGTATAGCGACCAAATTAAGATTTGATGTCACGTATAGGAACTAAAACATTATTTTAACATATATATATATATATATATGTGTGTGTATATATGTTTATATATATACACATGTATGTATATATATATATATAAACATTGTATATACATATATATATACATAAATATAAACATATATATACACATGTGTATATATATATATATATATAAATATTGTATATACATATATATACATAAATATAAACATATATATACACATGTGTGTATATATATGTACATTTGTATATATACATATGTTTATATTTATGTATATATATGTATATACAATGTTTAAATATATATATATACACATGTTACATATGTATATCTATCTTTGCTAGGTCCAATGAAATTCATATAGAGATCTTTTCTATCGATTCTCTTTCGATTGTGAATACGAGATTGCTATTACAAAGAGTACTCTATTCTTGATCGTGAAATATCGATTGCTTTGTGAAATTTTAACCTCAAATCGTGTATTTATGAGGAATGCCTTCGACTCACATTTTTTATTCACAAAGATTCCGCTACCGTATCAACAATTCCGTGGGCTTGGGCTTCTTCTGCTGACATATAATGATCCCTTTCCATGTCTTTGGATATCTGCCATGCATATATATATATATATATATATATATGTATGTATGTATGTATGTATGTATATACACACACATGTATATAGACATTGTATATACATATATATGCATAAATATAAACATATATATACACATGTGTGTATATATATATATATATATATGTATGTATGTATGTATGTATGTATATATACACACACATATATAGACATTGTATATACATATATACACATAAATATAAACATATATATACACATGTGTGTATATATATACACATATATATAGACATTGTATATACATATATACACATAAATATAAACATATATATACACATGTGTGTGTGTATATGTATATATATATACACACATATATATAGACATTGTATATACATATATACACATAAATATAAACATATATATACACATGTGTATATATGTTTATATATTTACACATGTATATATATGTTTATATATATATATATATATAAACATTGTATATACATATATACACATAAATATAAACATATATATACACATAAATATAAACATATACATAAACATTGTATATACATATATACACATAAATATAAACATATATATACACATGTGTATATATGTTTTTATATATACACAGGTGTATATATATATAAACATTGTATGTACATATATATATACATAAATATAAACATATATATATATACACATGTGTGTGTGTGTGTATATATATATATACACACATATATATAAACATTGTATATACATATATATACATAAATATAAACATATATATACACATGTGTATATATATATTTATAATGTTAGGGAATGTATCAAGTGAGAGGAGTGTTTAATATGAGAGGGCGGGAGGAGTAAATCTGGACCATACAACCATAAATGGATGGTCATGATTAAAAGTTATTTAGTGATCACATGACCACTTAAAAAAGTCACACGACTTTTTATTTTAATCTTAACCATTCGTTATTTGATCTATGGCTAGGATTCACTCCTCTCACTCTCTCATATAAACACTCATCTCACATATATATATATAAAATGTTTAGATAAATATAAAATATTATATACATATATATATTATAATAGAATATAATACAATAGGAAGGGTATTACAGTAAAATATAATCATTTTATTTGAGCTGTCCATTGTCCACCAAACAATAAATAAGACAAAGACTTGTCCAGTGACTCAAGGATTTGTCTTGTGTTGTTCTACTCCTTTACTCTCATGTGATAAAGTGGATGTGATGAATTAGAAAAGATAAGAATAATAGAATAGGAGAGAAAAGTTTGCAGGATTGATAACATCGCATCAATTCTTAATTTGGTCCCTATACGAAAAAAAATTATTAAAACAGTCCCTACACGTGCATAAATTCTTAATTTAGTCCCTGCCGTCTAATCACGTTTTCTAACGGCGTTAACTGTTTAAAACAATTATTAGCAGCCCCTATACGTGACATAAATTCTTAATTTAGTCCCTATAAGGAAAAAATTATTAAAACAGTCCATGTAAGAAACAATGACTAAATGTTTATTAATATGGTCCCAATACGAAAAATAAACTATTAAAACAATCTATATACGAAAAAAGAACTATTAAACTAGTCCCTATATGAAAATAACTATTAAAACAATCTCTGTAACAAAATAATAACGAAAACCTGCCCATGTTGCAATCCAAATATGTTCTCTAATATGACATTTGCCCATGTGTTAGGTACATATAAGACATATTTAATCCACAAACAAACATATAAAACGAATTTGATTAGTTATATAAAAGTGCATATAAATCCACAACATAATATGTTTGTTTGTGAATTAAATGTCTTATATGTTTGTTTGGGGATTAAATATGTCATATATGTACCTAACACATGGGCTAGTGTCACAATAAGGACCATATTTGGATTGCAACATGGGCAGGTTTTAGTCACTTTTTTTGTTACAGGGACAGTTTTAATAGTTTTTTTCGTATATGAACTGTTTTAATAGTTTATTTTTCATATAGGGACCATATTAACAAGCTTTTAGTCACTATTTCTTACAGGAACTGTTTTAATAATTTTTCTTCATATAGGGACCAAATGGGTAACAATTAGAAAACGTGGTTGGACGGCAGGGACTAAATGGCTAACAGTTGCACGTGTAGGGACTGTTTTAATAACTTTTTTCGTATAGGGACCAAATTAAGAATTGATGTCATGTATAGGGACTAAAACATTATTTTAACACACACACACACGTATATATATATATATATAAACATTCTATATACATAAATATAAACATATATATACACATGTATATACATGTGTATATATATGTTTATGTATATGTTTATATTTATGTATACATATGTATATAAACATTCCATATACATATACTACCTCCGTTCCTTATTATAAGGCCATTTTGGCCAAAGCACACGAATTAAGGGACAAAGGTAGTATATACATAAATATAAACAGATATATAAACATATATATATATATAAACATTCTATATACATATATATACATAAATATAAACATATATATAAACATTCTATCGCGTATAGGGGCTGCTAATAATTGTTTTAAAAAGTTAACTCCGTTAGAAAACATGGTTAGACGGCAGAGACTAAATTAAGAATTTATGCACTTGTAGGGACTGTTTTAATAACTTTTTTCGTATATGGATCAAATTAAGAATTGATGCGATGTTATCAATCCTGCAAACTTTTCTCTCCTATTCTATTATTCTTATCTTTTCTATTTCATCACATCCACTTTATGACACGACAGTAATGGAGTAGAACAGCACAAGACAAATCCTTGAGTCACTGGACAATTTTTTGTCCTATTTATTGTTTGGTGGACAATGGACAGCACAAATAAAATGATGTATATTTTACTTTAATACCCTTCCTATTATATTATATTCTATTATAATATATATGTATATAATATTTTATATTTATCTAATCATTATATATATATATATATATACACAGATCCCTTATTTCTTTCTTGATTAATCTTGTCCTCTGATACCATTATTATAGGTCTAGGGAAAATCTCTCTAGTAGCTATTTTTTTCTTTATTTTTTCCACTTCTAGTTTTTTCTGTTCTAATTCTAGTTTTTTCTGCTCTACTTCTTCTAATCTTTGAATAACTTGATTCATAAAATCAATTAATCTCTATTCATCCTTTTCTAACTCAATACTGTCTTCCCATATATAAGTAAATAACTGAATAATATCATTATAATCTATTTTCCTTTTTTTACTAATAGGATCATATTCTCCATCATTTCTATTATAGTCTCCATCATTCCTATATACTGCATACTGTTCATTTTCTTGATTCTGAATATATTCTTCATATTTAGCTCCATTATAATTATCAAATTCTTGATGATCATGGATATAACTATCATAATCAGACTGTGTGAGAGAACTCATATTGAAAGAAAATAAGATTCCTACTTTCCTCTTAGCAAAAATTCTCCGTATACAGAGGTTTTTTTTACCCTAAACAATAATATGATATAATGGAGAGTTATGGGCCTTACCACGCTTCTATTTCTAAGTGACTCAAGCTTGCCATTGAACTATCTTCCGCCTTAAAATGCCTACCGTGCTCACAAATGGAGAGAACAAAGGATAAATCCACCAACCTCCGGCTATTCTCACTCAAAAATTTAAAAACGTAACTCTGGCTTAAATCTGTCGGATTTTATATCATAGAAAAAAATAGCTACTAGAGAGATTTCCCCTAGACCTATAATAATGGTATCAGAGCAGGACAAGATTAATCAAGAAAGAAATAAGGGAAAACAAGTATTAGATGAAGCTAGTAGTAGTAAATTTAGACATTATAATATACTACAAAATATGACTGTACCATGTAGACATCTAGAAGGATACGATATATATGATTTTACTATAAAAGAACTGATAGAGATAAAAATAGTTATTTTTCATTATAAATACCAGTTAGAAGGAGCAATAGAAAAGGAATTAAAGAAAGCAAAAGGTAGTAGAAAAGATATAATAGAATAGATTTACACAATGTTTAAGAGGTTATAATATGGATAGAATAGAAACTCTTAAGAATGAAATAAAGGATTTAGAGAAAAATACGAATAAACAAACGTTTATGAAATTAGTAAATACTGAGAAAATGGACTCTATAAACTGTAACATCCCAATTTTTAAGAACAATTATTTTGGCGATAAAATCCCCAAATACTTGAAAGGTAAATCTTAGAGATTTATCACCTCAATGATTTACTGAGAGTACGAGGAACTATTTTGACTTATTTTGAATAATTTATTATTATAAATAATTATTATTCATGATGTCAATTCAAATTAATAGATAGCGTAGACGTATGCTGCTTTAATGTGAATTCATCAATTAAATTCTATATAAGTTTTCTGTCTGACGCGGTAACGCGTATTTTTGTTGTCTAAGAAAGTGATTGAATTAAATCAAGATAAAATTAAATTTAAGAATTAATATTTAATATTGATTCATGGTTCAAAAATCGTCGAAATATTCTAATGAAGTTTCGCCACGTTTCGAATCATCAGGCAGTTTGGCCGCAGATAAAATTTTAAACGAATTCCGATTTCGATGAAAATCGAATTGTAACTTGTTGTGATTATTTTTGAGTGTTTGAGATTGTTTTTATTATCTATGATAATTTATTATCACGCGGTGAATTAATTTCTTGGTAAATTAATTTTCGCAAATTTATCGGTAATGCGGTTACTCGACGCCGTGTTTTTTTAGTACTCTTAAGACTCTAGGATTAGAGGGTAATCATGAGAGATGAGAGATTAGATGAGTTAGACTAATTGATAGGATTAGGATCTTGCTTTATTTGAGAGGTGTCACATTTTGTGTGATTAGTATTTTTTTTAATTACTTTCTTAAAAACCATTTTTAGTCAAGCATTACTTAAGTATTATTATTTTTATTTCTTCCCCTCCCTTAAGCAGCCCCTACGCAACCCCTCCCACTCTCTACCTTCATTTTATTTTTCATCTTCTTCATTCTTGAGAGAGAAAGCTCAAGAGCTCCCATGGCTTCCATGCTTCACCTTCAAGCTTGAGATCACCTCCATTGTTCAAGCTTTCTTGCTCCTAGTTTCTCCTTCATTTTCCTACCACCTATTCCCTCATCCAAGTGAGTTTGAAAATCAATTTTTCTCCCCCTTGTTCAGCCCCAAAACCGTGGGGTGTGTGGGTGTGTGTAGGAGATGTTTCTTTGCTTTTTTTCTTGTTTTTATGCTTAATTAGTTCTTGATTATGATCATTGGAGGAGATGAACATTTCATTCCCCAATTTCTTGGAACCCTAGGCGCTAACCTAAGGGGAAGAGAGGGGTTTGTGTGATTCTCATGTGAATCACTTCAATTAGTTGATGTTTCTTACTCATTAGATGTTATTGTTGCTATCTTAGTTACTAGTTTTGATTTAAAACTTGGATTGAGTAATTTCTCATGAAACCCTTGATTCTTGAAGTTGGGATTAACCATGAATTAGGCTTGTGTTTTGGAAACTAATTGTTGTTTTGTGGAAGGAATTTCATATGAAATGATGTTGTGTAATTAGTTGGAAGATTTGCATTTTTTTTTGGGAAGGAAGGGATTGAGGCCGCCAGCCCTTAAGGGTTTAGGAGAGACATATTTTTGTGTTCTTTGGTTCATATTAGTTGTATTTAAATGTATTTAAATTTTAGAAAGATTTGGAAATGATTTGATTGAATTTGGACTTGCTTTGGGATTTTTAGGCTATGAAACACATAAGGTAAATTGGGTTCCTTGAGACCCAAGAAACCAAGTGGAGCCTTAACTTAAGTATTTGAGAAAAAGAATTGATAGATGATGTTGTCTCATGTTTTAAGCTTGAAAGGTAGTCTTTAAAATTTTAATCTTTTAATTGTTGTTAGTTTTTTTTAAAGTGTATGTAATTCTTTAAAACAAGTATTTCAAAGTGTGTATTTTAGTATAAGTATTTTGGTTGGTAAGAGGTTTTTAGGTTATGAGAGCCTAAGGCATTAGGACTAAGTTCCTAGATTTGTGCTAAGTCTGTTACGTGTTTTAGGACTTGAGAATCCGAGTTCGTGCGATGTGTGTTCAGGACGTGTTTTGACACGTGGTTTGGTGATCTTCGGTAAGGGCTACTTCTAAACACGCTTAGGATTTTTAATTGTTTTTCGATCAAAGAAGTTTGAGAACCTCAGGGTTCAAAGTGAGGGTTTTGTTACCCCTTTGATCTTTACAGCTTCGTATATGATTATTTAGTGGGTTTGCCTGCAAGAGGTTGACGACTACCCCCAACCCCCCACCTGTTTGGTTACCTCTTTGCTAGCTCCATCGAGTTTCAAAGGGATGAGATGTATTTATTGCTTATGTGGGGAATTGTGGTGACTGTGTAATGAATGAATTGTCAAATTTGCTACGTGGTGTGCTATCAAATTTGGATTGCCGTGATCTTGACTGTGACAATGAAATGTGGTGTATGTATACTTAAATCATGATTAAGATATACGCTGTGGATTGTTATTGGATAATTGATGTTTATTGATTATGCCATGAGTGATAATATCAAATGTGGTGATATGTTCATTGGGGGTGGTTAAAGGCATTGTTGCGTCGTGTCTTGTGGTAACGTCGACCTGTCTAAACTGAGTAGTGGAAATGCCCATGGCCAAAGGAATTCAGGAACGTCGTTAAATTTTACCATCGCAAGGAAAAGTGTGGGTCTAGTACGTACAACCCGATATGCCTCTGGCGTATGGATTCCGGAATTAAAACTGCACTGGCATATAGTTGCATCAATAGGATCTTGGGTGCATCCTTATTGATTGTTCTGTTGCTATTGATATGGTTGTTATATACATTGGAGATTTGTGGCTTTATATTATATTGTGTCTATATAATATAAATGGATGTCGTATTACTGTTCTGTGCTACTTGTTCTATTTTAAGAAGTTGACCCTTGCCCGTGGTTCTTTCAATTAATGATTGCAACCCAGATCATGAAGACTGCAAGGTGTTCGAGGTTGCTGACCTGCATGGTTGAGGATAGCCTGTCCGGCTTCTACTTGCAGTTGTTTGTAACTTACTAGAGGACTAATAAGCATCGTAGTGCTCCGACCAGCTATAGGGTGTCAGATGCTTTAATTACAATGTTGTAATAAATGTATTATGTTTAAAGACTTGACATGTCGTATGTGTGTGTTTTAAATAAATTCCTTGTATGGTTTTGTGAATTGGACATGGTATTTGATTTATTCACTGCCTTCGAAAATGCTGCAATACTCTGATTGCCAATTTCTTAAAAGAAGCTGAAAAGAAAAAAAAAATTAGACTCACATTTTTGAAAACCATGCAGCAGCGTGTTCCATTTTTGAAAGTATTTGAAATGCCGAGAGTAATATCTAGTTTAACAGCGCTCCGAAAACGAGGTGTTACAATAAACGAACAACTAGAAATTATTAAAAAGCAATTAGAGATTTTAATATTTTATTAGGAATAGAAAAACAAGATAAATTTGTTAGAGATATAATAGGAAAACCTCTTATAAATATACACACACACACAAACACACACACACACACACACACACACACACACACACATATATATATATATATATATATATATATATATATATATATATATACGTATTAAAAAGCAGTTAGAGATTGTTAATATTTTATTAGGAATAGAAAAACAAGATAAATTTGTTAGAGATATAATAGGAAAACCTCTTATAAATATATACACATAAAATTTTTATAAAGTTTTTCAAACAAGATTTTCTTACGGAGTTTTCATATAAGTTTTTCAAAATGGCACAACTTCTTAGAACTTTAAGTCAGTTAGGATCTAGTCGAAGAGAAAATAGAACACTAATTCCCTCTAACTCATTATCTCAACAAGAATTAGAGTCTAGAAGAGATCAAGATAATTATCAAAATAGAGAATTACATATAGCAGAAATAGAAAATAGATTACAAAGTTGAAAATTACCAGATATTAAATATAATAAAATATATAAGTCTAGTACTTTTAATTTTAGAAATAAAGATGTTATTCATACTATAGAATCATCTAGATCTATTAAACAGAATAAAGAGACTATAACTTTATTAGATTCAGATATGATAAATAATCACATTAGAGATGATATGCATTACATTCACTTAGGATTAATACAAGTAGCAGTTAAACTATTACACAAATTAGGATTAAATACTCTTTTATTATTAACATTAAGAGATAGCAGGATGGTCCAGTATATTTTAATTGTTACCCCAATTTTTCTATGAATTTGGGAGATGACTTTACAAAGATTTCATTAGTTATTAATATTCAGTGTATGGATGACTTATTTTATGAAGGTGTTTCTAATATAGATATTATATATAGAATTAAATATAAAGTTTCTAATATTAATTATAGTTTTAAAGCATTACGTAGCACACCTAGAAATGAGACAATTATTATTGAAGCTAATTTAAGTAGATATAATATTACTACTCCTAAGAAGTTAAAGGCATCAGAAATAATAGCTAAATTACCTGAAGAATGGATACTAAAGGAAATTATAGAAGTACCTAAATTAGAATATAGAAAGCCTAGAGAGTTTGTTCTAGAAGAAGATGGAACTATTAGAATTAGAATGAATAGAAGTCAATCATTAAGAATTAATGAACCTCAAGTTATTACTCCTCAGTCCTCTAGAAGTTTAGTAGATACTAACTCTACTATTAATATGAATTTAGCAGGTGTTAATTTTTCCCTAAATATTCCTCAACCATTATATAAGCCATGTCCCTCGTTTGAATCTGAATCTCCTAGGATGTCACCTACTAGATCTCAGATTATAGGACTCATTACTAGAGAAGAAATATTTGAAATAGATAAAGTTTGGATTAGACAAGATTTTGAAGTAGACTACAATAAAGAAAAAAGAGATTGATATTTTAGTAATTTTAATAAGGAATTAACTATGATTTATTTGCAATTATTTTATTGTTATCTTAGAAAATTAGAATTAAATATTTACTTTTTTACGTGGTTTGGAAATTATTGTTTAGAAAATAAAATAGAAAATCCTTTTATAGAAGACCTTCGTATAGATGTTAATGTTAGATTAAATAATAAATGGAAAACAATAGATAATAAGGTCGTAGAGTCAATGCACCCTCCTTTAGAAGGTATTAAGTTAGAAAAGGAAGGAAGAGAAATAGAAACCTCACCTTTTAAGACTATTATAAACCTAATTACTTCTGAGCAAAAAGAATTAGGAAAAATACAAAGTCAATTGAATTATTCGAATCAAGTATTACATACTATGTCACAACAATTAGATAGAGTAGAATTACAATTAGTTAATAATAAATCCATTATCCCTCAGAAGGTAAATTCTTAAAAAGAATATAAGTTAGAACCAGATAGACCTATATATATAATAAATGTTCCTGAAAAAGAATTAAAAGAAATTAGCTTAGGACAAAAGAATGATAGTATGGATGAATTAGTAAAGTAGTTAAAGAATTTAACTTTACCGAATTGTAGTAATAGTAATAATTCATCAAAAATAAATATGTTATCTCAAGAAGAAGAATTAAATATTAATAAGTTAAAGAATAATTGTAGCACTAGGAATTATTTAGGAAAGACTAGAAATTATTACCTTAGACCAAGTTTTCATGATTTATAGTTTGAAGAAAAGTATTATCAAAATGAAACCTCTTATTCAGATACAACAATAGTAGAATGGAACATAGATGGTCATAGTGATCAAAATATATTAGATATTATTCAATAAATGGCTATGACAGCTATTGCTTATATGACAACAGCAGGTAATAGTAATAAAAAAGCAGCAATGTTATTAACTGTAGGTTTTACAGGATAGTTAAAAGGATGGTGGGATAATATTGTTACTGAACAAGATAAGAATAATATATTAGGAGATATTAAAAGAGAAACTAGTGAAGAAGCCGCATTAAATGTTTTATATATGCTATTACTAAACATTTTGTAGGAGATCCTTTACAATTACAGCAAAGAGCTGGAGAACAATTAGTAAATTTATATTGCCCAACTATGTCTGATTATAGATGGTATAAAGATATGTTTTTATGTAAATTGTATGTTAGACCTGATAGTGGTACAGATTATTGGAAAGAAAGATTTTTAGCAGGATTACCTAAATTATTTGCTGAAAAAGTAAAGATTAATATTAAGGACAAGTGCGATGGAATTATTCCTTATTCTGATTTAACTATGGGTGAATTACATAATTTTGTTATAGAAACAGGAATACTTACTTGTACTGATTATAAATTACAAAATAAAATTAGATCAGAAGCTATGTAAAGTAAAAGAGAATTAGGAAGTTTTTGTGAGCAATTCGGAATAGAGTCTATTAAAGCCCCTAGTAAACAAGCTAGGAAGAATCAACAAATTAAGCCTTATAAGAATTATATGAAGAAAAAGAATTATTTTAGAAATAGTAATTATCAAGAGCGGCCTATAAAGAATTATAGAAAGAAACAGATTAATAAGAATTACAATAAGAAAGAAGTTAAATATTTTAAGTGTGGTAGATTTGATCATTATGCAGAAGATTGTAGAGTTAAGCAAAATATTAATGAGATTAGTAATTTAGAAATATCAGAAGAATTAAAGAATAGTCTTATTAATATTCTTAAAGATATTATGATAGTCAACAGTTCAGAAGAAGTGTATTCTGAAGAAAGTTCTTATGAAGAAAAAGAATATTATATTAATCAGGTATTAGATGAATCTGAATTAGAACCAGACAGTTCTGATAAAGATTGTTTAGGCCCTGGATTATGTACTTATGATAGTTGTATTAAGAGTCTAAATGTTATTACTTCAGCTCAGGCTAATATACTCATAAGAGTATTAGAAGGAATGCCTGAGTCACCTCAGAAGGAAGAATTTATGGTACAAATTAAAGGAATTATAGATCGAGTAGAGAAAGAAAAAGAAAAAATTCATAAAGTAGAATTTAAGGAAGTATTAAATAGATTTAGACAGCCTCCAGTCCCTCCAATTACATTACAGGATTTATAGAATGAGATTAGGATATTAAAGCACGAAATACAAGGATTAAAACAAAAGGATTTAGATTTAGAAATTAAGTATATAGAATTAAAGGCAAATGGTTTAATAGTTGGTCAAACTAGTCAAGCTAGTCAAGATAGAATTAAAAATGACAAAGAAGAATCCAGCGATACTTCTTATGTCAACATATTAAGTCAGCTTGTTATTCATAAGTGGTATTGTCCAATTACATAAGTGGTATCGTCGAATATACAATCAGTCAATACACCTTCTTCTGCATTTGGTTGTTGGTCGGCCTCACAGGCCGACAATTGAGTTTTGTGATGTTCAAGACTCATCTTTGTTGTTTGGTCGATTCTGTTTGGCCTCCTCTAGCAACTTGACTCCAAACTGCTCCATCAAGTAAATATTTAGAGCCTCTTTGTCAATGACACCACCCTGCACAGAAATAGGCTTCACCTTTGGATCATAAACTTTGAAATCCACATGCATTTGTTGCAAATAGCATAGGCTATCATCAACTTCAATTATTTCAATCTCATCATGAGCGTTCCAGAGGATCATTTTATGGTGCACCATTGACGGAACTGCTCCGACGACATGAATCCAATCCCTACCCAACAAGACATTGTAGCTAGACCTTGAAGGAATCACCATAAACAAGGTTGATCTATTCATTGATCCTACTTACACGTCGAGCATTACCACACCATCTGATGGTGAAGACCTTCCTCCAAAGTCAGTAACCACTATGTTGGTTGGTAGCAAATCTGTTTTATCTTTGCCCAGTTTCTTGAGCATGGCTCTTGGAATTAAGTTGACAGAAGCCCCTCCATCGGCCAACACCCTGTTAGCAGGTTTACCTTCAATCATTGCCTTGATGTGCAATGGTCGAAGATGATTTCTCTCTTCATGAGTTGGCTTCTCCAGTCGAGCAAAGTTATCAAAAATAGTCACCATATCTTGTTCAACAAATTGCCACCTCCCTCGAATTCCTCTTCATTAGGAACTTCAACGACAAATTCATAATGAGCTTGATATTCCGCTGGCAAAACTGAAACCAAACTTACATTAAGCTTAGTAAACTCCTCTTCAGTAGCAATTTCTTCATTTTCCAAATGGCTTCCTAGCCTAAAGTCTTCTGTCAATGAAGCAATCTTCAAACCCCAAATCTGATAGAGTTATCCCCATTGTCATCACCAGTTCATCCAAGTCATTGTCCAAATTGATGTCAGGGTCAAATTCTTCTTTGTCATCAATGCCAATTGGATCATCTGGATCGTTCAATGCTGCAATAACTTCTTCCATAGACAGGTCTGTTTTGACAACATTTTCTTCCACAGGCTCCATTGGATCATCTAACAAATCAAAATCATTAACTATGATTTTCAATTCCTCCATCGACACATCACTATCAGTGTCTTTTACTGGAACCGCTCGAACACCTGATTTGGCTCGTTCTGCAGCCAATTCTTCAGCTTTAATCAAGCCCATTGGCCAAGGCTTTCTTTCTTTTGCAGCCCATGAAGCCTTAGCAGTGTTGTTATTCTGTTTGAAGCTTCTTTATAGTTCTTCAGAAGACTGACCTTTCTCATAGTTGTTATACTTGTCATTTACTACCATGCTTTTCAGCTTTGGACCTTGTCCCTTAGGCAATGGCAACTTCTGAATCCCCAACATGAAACAATTCTCATGTTGAGACTTTTCAAGTTCAGCAACCTTCATCTTTTGTCTCTGAGCCTGCCTTATCCTCTGTCGACGTTGTATTTTACTCTTCGACAGTGGTGCTTTTTTCACTTGATCACCTCCAGTATAACGCACTCTTCCATATGTATAATCCTCATTCCAAAAAGGTATTTCTTGATGAGGATTACTCTTTTTGGCCCTCACCCTATTCCTCAGTTTAGGGCAACGGGCCTTAGCAGAATTCTCACCCCATTTGTTCACCATAATGTTGGTATCAGGTTTCCTAGTTCTGTTTGCCACTCGACCAGGAAAGACCCCATGGTTACTTCCTATTGATTCCCTTGAGGACTCTACCAACCATCCACCAACTGCTCGATTAGGCCTATGACCATTGGGCCTTTGCTCTTGGTTAGTTGGAACATGTTTCACATTCCTATTCATGTAACCAGTCTGCACATGCTGGTGAACTTTTGTCTTGTCACTTTTCTTTGCCTTTTGAGTAGCCTTCTCATCGAATTACTTATCACAATGTGGGCATAGCTTTAATTGCCCACGATTGTTCTTTCTCCTCAGAAAGTCTTCGACAGTCTCATGAGGCCAAGGGTAAATGTCAAAAGGATCTTCCACATTCACCACGTATTTCTGCTTGGCGCTGATATTCACCATGTTGCAATCCCGTGTAATTTGGCCTTCGACAGTTGCTATGCCTTGGCCAAATGGATCATTATCCACCTTCATGCTAGGCTTCTGCTTGTTAGGAAACTTGAGCCTACCTTCTTTGAGAGCTTTTTGAATCAAATCCCTGAAACGAAAACATTCATTAATATAATGGCGTAGAGCTCTATGGTATTTACAATAATTTTGACCATTAGAGTCCTCAGGCCGTTTCACTCTATGGTCATCTGATAACTTAAGCTGCTTATCTTTTAACAAAATGTCAAATATTTTATCAGCTTTAGTTATGTCAAATGTGTATGTTTTCTTATTCACATAGCTCATTTTCTCCTTCCCCTTGGAAGGTACTAACACTTGACAAGCATAACGTGGCCCTTCTTTTAACTCAGCAAGGTTTATCTCTTACACAGCAAAATTAGCCTCATCTTCACTGTTAGTTTGATCTTGTTCGACATAATTGACCTTCTCACGCCTAATGAATTTCTTGTTGTTTTTCTAGTTCTTTTTGGACTTGAGTTGTTCAATCTATCGAACCTTTTTGCCTAACTGAGCTAGATCCACTATGTGTTGATTTACCAATTTCTTTCTAATGTAGTAATCGAAACCACTAGCGGCCATTTTAACGATTTCTGCTTTAGGAACATGCGTAAAACACCTACTCTTCATCCGTTTGAACCTAGAGATGTAATCCTCTATAGACTCATTGTAGATATGCTTGACATTGAACAAATCAGTCAAGTTAACCCTCAAATCACCCCTGAAGAATTGATCGTGGAACAATCCTTTTAATTGTGCCCCAGAATAGACTGAGTTAGCCCTCAATGTCGAGAACCAAGAAAATGCGTTCTTTGTTAAAGAACTTGGGAAGAAACCTCGTTTTCAAACCCTCCATAGTGGCTAACTCTCCCATCTCTATAGTATACCTAGCAACATGTTTGACAATGGATTCTCCACTATCACCGAAAAACTTGGACAATTTGGGGATCTTCATTCCTCTTGGCACTTCAGCTTGTTGTACCCATTTAGGAAACGCAGATATGAAATATGGTCTAGTGGCCTGACCAATATTAAAGCCAAGCCTATTCATCATTTGCTTGACGACTTGATTTACATTCTGATCTATCTGGTTTTCCATGATATTGTGCCTAAGGTTGGCCAAACATGGATGCACTGGAGCCCCCTGGTCTTGATTTCTTTGTAGCAACTGCACTTGGCCGTAAGCCAAGTTATTCAAGTTTTGACCAAGGTTCTGGTTTGGTTTATTTACTTCATTTTACACCATTACGGGGTTATTCACATCTTGTTGAATGCCCCCCATGCCCTGACCTTGAGGTATCATTCCTGGGACTTGTTGAACATTTTCGTTCACTGGTACTGCCAAACCTAATGCTTGATTTAGCCTTTCCATTTGTAAAGCTAATGCATTGCATGCTTGGTTCGTTGTTTCCATAAGAGGCGTAATCACTGCTCCCATTTGCTGAGTGAACATGTTCACCATCTCATGGTTGCTATCATCAACTTGTTGTCGAATACTCGCCAACGCGTTTTATGTTAATCCACCACTATTTTGGGGAATTTGCCTTAACATATTCCCTGGTCTTGAACCTTGTCGATTCGTCGTAGTGGTAGTCACACCTGCCATTCCTTGGGCATTGGCAGCATTACCAAACGGTATAAAAGGCTGATTGGCATATTGATTAAACATAGTTGAACCAATAGCGAGAACTGTCGAATTATGGAGATAACCATAAGGCATCCCAAACATAGGCTGTGTTACATTCGTTGTCGGCCTAACACTAGAATTCCTCGCGCTTCCAGGCGATGCTTGTATTTTCGACACAATGTGAACCACTGGAGGGTCGAATGCTATTACGCCTGATATCGCTTCATCATTTTGTGCGTTAGCCATTACCACCCCAGTACCTATGCCAGTGGTAGCATCATTCATCCTTGGAATAATAACTACCCCAGCATTCATACTAGT
Organism: Calophaca sinica; assembly: GCA_037113605.1. NCBI lineage: Eukaryota > Viridiplantae > Streptophyta > Magnoliopsida > Fabales > Fabaceae > Calophaca > Calophaca sinica. Next base: position 105,518,447 of record CM073733.1, read on the forward strand.
GGTCAACGCATTTATATTGCTTGTTGATGCATTTGCATTCGTAACACTTGGAATCGTGGTGCTAGCACTTGCGCTGCCACTCATATTTCATTGTCTAAACACGCTAGAAGCAGTAATTTTTCCATTTCTTAAACACATACAACCATTGAACGTGGCAAAAAACACAAGAAAGGGGGGTTTGAATTGGGTTTTAAAAACTTTTTGCAAATATAAGTGTTTATGAAAAACTTCTCCTAAATAACTTTTTAATAAAATAGTGCAGTAATTAAAGAGAAGATAGAAGAGAGAAGAGAGTGACACAGTGATTTATACTAGTTCACTATCACCTGATAGCTACGTCTAATCCCTTCACACACTTGAAGGATTTTTCCACTATAATCAACCTGATTACACTTGAGAGTATAATACTGCCAAACTGGCTATACTCACAACTTCTTAGAATGACTTAGTACAGTCAAGCCTCTAAGGAATACAGCCACTACTGGGCTTAATACAAGTTCAAAGGAGTTGTGAAACAGTACACAAATAACTCTCACAGAGAGGATTTACAATAAAGAACTTTAGCACAGCTAATAACTTTAAAACAGAAAGGATAAAACAGTTAAGTGCTTTGTTCAATGTGATCCCAGAGACTTGGAATATTTCTCAGTTGCACACTGTCTCAGAGAATAGTGATTTTTTAAGTATGATAAGTGATCAGTGCATTTTAATGCACTCTTTATAGCTTTGAACTTAGTGTTTTTTATTGTGTTCTGTACCTAATATCTAAGTCTTAGCACATTTCAAAACTTTGGGTCTTACTTGAGCAGTATAGTAATTTATTGATTAACCTTTGTTTTTACTGCATATTGACCCCTGTCTACTTTGCAGGCCATAACTTGGGCTGCGGTTATCCGATTGAGGCGTACTACCATGCGTTGGAAAGCTAAGGAACAGAGCTACAATTCTTCTGTTAAGCTCGAAACCCAATTCTGATGTATTGTATGTCAAAACTGCGAATTACGGAAGCAGTATAGTGTAAAACGGGTTTTGGGCCTAACTTAGTTTGTCATTGGGCTTTTATCATAGAACCCGTTTAGGGATTTAGGTTTTTTGTTGAGCTAAGATTAAATACACCAGAACCAGCCGTTTTTTAGGATCTTACGTTTTATTTTACAAAACTTTTTGTGTCCTAGCCTTGATGGAAGCCTAAGCTCCTAAGTTGATTCATCGATGAAAGGCTGCCGTTTACGGATTTTGAGGTTCGGTACCTAATGTTTTAATACAATTTCGTTTTAATTTCTTTAATTTCATCTCTATCAATTTCGAATTTGTTTTTGAATGTATGCAATCTATCCAGTTCTTTTTCTGCTCAGTTAATCGTTCTGTCCTCGTTGCAAAACGCGACTCAGTTGTGTATGACGCTTGATTATATGCAATTCTGTTTCATAATTTTTAATATTTCGAATTACTTGATTGCTTAGATTAATTGATTCGAGTAGAAATTGATAGAGGGTTGATTAGAATTCTGTTATGATATTGGTTGCGTTTTAAACGGCGCTTGTCCGCTCCCGTGACCGATTGAACCCGCTGTTTCGGCGCTTGCTCGAAATAGTGTGAATTCATATAAACTGATTAATGCTTGTTTAGTTAGTTTATGTCAACTACGAATTTGAAATTAAATGAATTGTTGTTTTTAGAACCTGTAATAAATCCAAGGCGCGCACCCGGAAACCGGTGAATCAATTGTCTCTCTAATTTGATAAAACCTCAAACAAAAACTGTCTTCACAAAAGAAAAAACCCCCCTTTGTTATTGTTGATTTTTATACTTCTTGATTTTGGTAATTTTGGTTTTTAGAGGTCCTCGTGAGACGACCAAGGTCTCTTGCCTTGAATACTATATCAAATCTTTTAATTATTTTGACCCGCGTACGACCGTTGATCAAATTGGCGCCGTTGCCGGGGACCTCTAATTAGGGATTACCAACCTCAGGACCCACTAACAATACTGACATTTCTTGCTTTGTTCTTGTTGTGTTTCGAGGTCTTGTTACAGGTTGTAGGCGCAGAGACTGCTGATTTCTAGGATTTGTAGGCGAAAAAAATCGGTTTTCAGGCAATCTCGTCAGATTGTTCTTAAACCACAGCTGAAAAATCCGAAAAAAATCAAGGATCAGGAGTCCCTTAATAAGGATTACTTACGGGACAACGGGCTCAAAATCCCAAATTCCCTCGTTTTCTATTTTTAATTATTTTTTTTATTTTTCATATCTCCGAAAAAATCCAAAAAAATTTGCATATCTTTCTTTTGATTTAATTAGATTTTTCGTAGTGTTTTTATAATTTTTAGGTCAGATTTGAGTCGTTTTCTAATTTTTGCATTCATTTTAGCATTAGGACATAGTTAGTATTTCTAGAATTGTTGCATTTTCATATTCCTTGCTGCATACAGTGCATGACTAGGTCCAATACTGTTAACTTTCACCCTTTTGACCCTGAAATTGAGAGAACATTGCATCGTAGACTTAGGGATCATATAGGAGATAGTGGTAGTGATAGTGACAGCATCTTTAGTCACAATCTCTTTGATTCTGATTCTGATCTTGAGTCTGTTAATATGGCTGGTAGAACACTAAGGGAACTTCTCGCACTGATGTTACTTACAATGCTCTGTGCATTAATTATCCCGATGTTACTGTTTCCTTTTGAATTGAAATCTGGTTTAATACACTTGTTGCCAAAGTTTAGTGGTCTTGCAGGTGATGATCCACACAAACATCTCAAGGAGTTCCACATTGTGTGCTCAACCATGAAGCCCCAAGGAATTCCAGAGGAGCACATTAAACTGAGGGCCTTTCCCTTCTCACTCCAAGATGCAGCCAAGGATTGGTTGTATTACCTCCAACCAGGTTCTGTTGAAAATTGGAATGACTTGAAAAAGTTGTTCCTAGAGAAGTTCTTTCCTGCATCCGTGAGTCGCTTCAATCAGAAAAGAGATATGTGGTATCAGGCAGAACTCCACTGAGTCTTTACATGAATACTGGGAGAGATTTAAGAAGTTGTGTGCAAGCTGCCCTCATCATCAAATCTCTGAGCAGCTACTCATCCAAAGATTTCTACGAGGGTTTATTACCAATGGACGAAATATTATGGATCTTTGCTAGTGGAGGGCGCTTGAAGACAAAACCCCAACAGATGCAAGAGCTTTATTAGAAAATATGTCCATAAACTCCCAACAATTCCCAACTAGAAGCAATTCTGCAGTTCTAACAAGGGGAGTGAATGAGATACAGGCTGCTAGTGAGAAGAGCTTAGAAAACAGGCTCGAAGAACTCACAGCTTTGGTAAAAAAAATTGGCAACAGTCGACAAAGAAGTGCGTGGTATTTGCACCTCTGCAGAGCACCCCACAGATGCATGTCCTACGCTGCAAGAGGACCCTAATGCTGATACCCCTCAAGCATATGCAGCTAACATCTTCAACCCTCAAGCCAATGTTGATTTGTCTTCTAACAGGTACCACCCAAGCTGGAGGAACCATCCTAACCTTAGATGGGGAAATCCAGCTGCACAACAACAGCCCAGGCAGCAAAATAATCCACCACAAGCTGCACCACAAGCTGCTGTCAGGCCTGAACCTTCATTAGAGGATCTAGTTAAGCAGATGGCTGCCCAAAATCTCCAGTTCCAACAGAGAACAGATGCCTCAATTCAGAATTTGCATACACAAATGGGACAGATGGCTACCACAATTAATCAGATGCAAGCCCGGGGGGCAAACCAACTGCCAGCTCAAGCAGTGGTTAATCCGAATGCACCAAACCCCAATGTTAGTGCTATCACATTGAGATCTGGGAAAGCTGTTGACACCCCAAAGGTGCCTGAGACCATTGTTTCAAAAAATAATAAGGCACCTGAGCATATTTCTGATGAACAAGAAATACCCATCCCCTTCCCTCATAGAGCAGTGAGTACAAAAAAACAAGATGAGGGAGAGAGGGATAAAGAGATCTTGGATACTTTTAGGAAGGTGGAAGTGAACATTCCCCTTCTTGAGGCAATTAAGCAAATTCCAAGATATGCCAAGTTTCTGAAAGAGTTGTGTACACATAAGAGGAGGCTGAAAGGGAATGAAAAGATAAACATGGGGCATAATGTTTCAGCCCTCTTCCAATCCATGCCCCAAAAGTGCAAGGATCCAGGGACTTTTGCCATTCCATGCACCATAGGCAACAATCAGTTTGATGATGCCATGTTAGATCTAGGAGCTTCAATCAATGTAATGCCTACATCTGTTTTTAACTCTCTTGCTCTTGGACCTTTGCAGGAAACAGGTGTTACCATTCAGCTTGCAAATAGAAGCAATGCTAGACCTGTTGGACTGGTTGAGGATGTTCTTGTTAAAGTTGATGATCTTATTTTCCCTACAGATTTTTATATTCTGGATATGGAAGCAGAGACTAAGTCCAGTAGGTCACCCATCATTTTAGGCAGGCCATTCTTGAAAACTGTTAAGGCAAAAATTGATGTTGGTACCGGGACTCTTTCCATGGAATTTGGTGATAGCGTTGTAAAGTTTAATATCTTTGATGCTATGAAACACCCCATGGAAGAGCATTCCCTTTTTCATATTGAATTGCTCGCTGATTTGGTTGATGATGTTTATTTTAATGTTGTTACTGCAGATTTTCCTTCATTGGTGATTTCTTGTGATGTTACTTGTGATTGTTGCACTAACACCCATACTTGTCTTTGAAATTGAAATTTGTTTTGCAGGTTGACACTTTGCCTAATGTCCCCCAATGACATAGGTTTTGTTGCAGATGTAGCTGCTGCTACTAAGATTCTGCCCTCTATTGAAAAACCACCTGTTCTAGAGCTGAAGCCACTCCCCAAAGAGTTAAGATATGCATATTTAGAGGGGAGTGGTGATTTGCCTGTTATTATTGCAGCTAACCTTGATTCTGAGCAGGAAGAGAAGCTGTTGCAGATGCTAAAAAAATACAAAAAGGCCATTGGATGGACCTTAGCTGATATTCCTAGTATTAGCCCATCCATGTGTATGCACATGATTTTACTTGAGGATGGGGCAAAATCTGTTAGGAAACCCCAGAGGCGGCTTAACTCGTTAATCTTGGATGTTGTGAAAAAGGAGGTGACCAAACTCCTACAGGCTGGCATTATATACCCAATTTCTGATAGTCAATGGGTAAGCCCAGTCCAAGTGGTTCCTAAAAAGACTGGTCTCACAGTGGTGAGGAATGAAAATAATGAACTCATCCCCACAAGAGTTCAGAATAGCTGGAGAGTGTGTATTGATTACAGGAGACTTAACCAGGCAACCAGAAAAGATCACTTTCATTTGGTGTTCATTGATCAGATGCTTGAACGGTTGGCTGGTAAGTCACATTATTGTTTTCTTGATGGTTTTTCAGGTTACTTTCAGATCCATATTGCACCGGAGGACCAAGAAAAGACCACATTCACTTGCCCCTTTGGCACTTTTGCCTATAGGAGGATGCCTTTTGGCCTATGCAATGCACCTGGGACTTTCCAGCGTTGCATGATTAGTATTTTTGCTGATTTGATAGAAAATTGCATAGAAGTGTTTATGGATGATTTTACTGTTTATGGTTCTTCATTTGATTCATGTTTGGGTAGTTTGGATAGAGTTTTGCAGAGATGCATTGAAACTAACCTTGTTCTAAATTATGAAAAATGTCATTTTATGGTAGGATAGGGTATTGTTTTAGGGTATGTGATCTCTGAAAAAGGGATGGAAGTAGATCCTGCCAAGATTGAAGTGATTTCTAGTTTGCTTTACCCATCTTGCATTCGCGAGATTCGTTCATTTCTTGGTCATGCAGGTTTTTACAGGCGCTTTATCAAGGATTTCAGCAAGATAGCTCTTCCATTGACAAATCTGCTGCAAAAGGATGTTAGCTTTACCTTTGATGATAAATGCAAGCAGGCCTTTGATTGTATCAAGAAGTCTTTGACTTCTACTCCCATCATTCAGCCACCTGATTGGACCCTCCCCTTTGAAATTATGTGTGATGCATCTAATTATGCATTGGGGGCGGTTCTAGCACAAAGAGTTGACAAGGCTGCCCATGTTATTTATTATGCTTCTAGGACTTTAGATGCTGCACAAATTAACTACACCACCACAGAAAAGGAGCTTTTGGCTATTGTATTTGCTCTTGATAAGTTTCGATCGTATTTGCTTAGTTCCAAGGTGGTTGTTTTTACTGACCATGCAGCTTTGAAGTTTCTTTTAAAGAAACCAGAGGCAAAGGCAAGATTGATAAGGTGGATGTTGCTCCTCCAAGAATTTGATTTGGAGATTAAAGATAAGAGCGGAGCAGAGAACTTAGTGGCTGACCACTTAAGCAGGATAGAGAGGGCTGAGGATTCCCTCCCAATCCATGATGACTTTCCTGATGAATAGCTCATGCAGCTGCGTGAGGTAACTCCCTGGTATGCTGATATAGTTAATTATCTTGTGGGTGGAGCTTTACCCCCACATGCATCTAAAGCACAGGTACATAAACTCAAAAATGATGCAAAATATTATGTGTGGGATGACCCCTATTTATGGAAGTTTGGTAGTGACCAGGTGATTAGGCGATGTGTACCTTACCATGAGGTTCCATCCATTCTTCAATTCTGTCATGCTTCTCAGGTAGGTGGACATTTTGGTCCTCAATGACAAAGGAGAAAAGTCTTAGACTCGGGCTTCTATTGGCCCACCATTTTTAAAGATGCATTTGAGACTTTCCGCACTTGTGAACAGTGTCAAAGGGCTGGGACGGCAATCACTCGCAGGAGTGAGATGCCTCAGCAGCCCATGCTTTTTTGTGAGGTATTTGATGTTTGGGGGATTGATTTCATGGGCCCCTTTCCTGTTTCTTTTGGCTTTACTTATATCCTGCTTGCTGTTGATTATGTTTCCAAATGGGTGGAAGCAAAAGCCACCCGCACTAATGATTCTAAAGTTGTTGTGGATTTTGTCAGGTCCCAAATTTTTTGCAGGTTTGGTATTCCAAGAGCCATCATAAGCGACCAAGGCACTCATTTCTGTAACCGCACCATGGAAGCTTTGCTTCGGAAGTATGGGGTGGTGCATAGGGTTTCTACACCTTACCACCCCCAAACTAATGGGAAAGCTGAGATTTCAAACAGAGAAATTAAACAAATTCTAGAAAAGATGGTGCAACCAAGCAGGAAGGACTGGAGTCGCAGGCTAGAAGAGGCTCTTTGGGCTCAAAGAACAGCCTACAAAACACCAATAGGGATGTCTCCCTTTAGACTTGTGTTTGGTAAGGTGTGCCACCTCCCGGTGGAGATAGAGCACCGTGCTTATTGGGCGGTCAAAGGTTGTAATTTTGAACTGGAAAAAGCAGGTAAAGAGAGAAAGCTTCAATTGCAACAACTTGAGGAGCTTAGGCTAGAAGCCTATGAGAATTCCAGAATTTATAAGGAGAAAACTAAGCACTTCCATGACAAGATGATTTCTAGGAAGGAGTTCTCCATTGGGCAAAAAGGCTTGTTGTTTAATTCCCGGCTGAAAATTATGGCCGGGAAACTTAGATCCAAGTGGATTGGCCCGTTTGTTATTACTAATATTTTTCCTCATGGTGCAGTCGAAGTTAAAACTGAGGCAACAAACAAAATTTTCAAAGTCAATGGACAACGCCTCAAAGTATTCCATGAGAGTTCCACATTTGAAGATGCACCCATAGAAGAACTCTCATTGGAACATCCCACCTACACTGCAGTCTGACCAGGGAGTCCCTCCCCCTTACTCTTATTTTATGCTTGTTATTTTCATTGAGGACAATGTGTGATTTAAGTATGGGGGGATCTTTTAGCGTAGTTTTGTTTTTGTTTTTTTTTTGTTTTGAGATTTTTTTTGTTATTATAAAAAAAAATTTGCATGCACTTTCATTGGATTTCTTGATTTATATGAGTGGGGAGTGATTTCACTATTCTAGGACTATAGGTCTTGTGGCATGAAATGGATGACTTCCTTGCATTCTTAGTGTGATAAGTTGGATTGGAATATTAAATTGTGCATCTTTTGTGATAGATCATTTTCCTTAGTGAGATTTGGGCCTTATAATGGATGGAATACATTTTCTCATTCTCTTTCTTTCTTGTGTGATTTCACTCATGATTGTTGGTTACTCTAGAACTTGACTTGACTCTTGTTGAAACTCTTGTTCACATGCATACATTGAAATGATCTAGGCAATTTTTGTTCTTTTTAGCCACTAGCCAAATAAGCCTACCTTGCAATTATCCCTTTGTTTAACCCCTTTAAGCCTATTTATCCCATTCTTTATTTTATAGCTCATTACAAGCCTAAAAGTGAAAAACCATGATATGACCCAATCTTAGGGGATAAAGGAGCTTTGAAAAAAAAAATGAGAATAAATTTTGCATAAGTGTGGGGGGGCTCAAAAATGTGGTAGTGATAGAATTTCTAATGTAATGTTGTGCTTCATTGGGATTTTGGCAAGTTTAAAAAAAAATAAAAAAAAATATAATATAGTGGAGCACAACATTCGGTAAAAAAAAAAGAGAAGAGAAAAAGAAGAAAAGTGTGAAAGTGGAAAATGGATTGAAATTTGATTGAATTGCCCTCATGATAATTTGGAAAGTGTTTTTCATTGCTCTTCCATCCTCTTTGATTTTATAGCTTAGTTTCCCTTTCAATTATCCCACCTTGACCTTGGCCCCATTATAACCTTAATAAAGACCTTTTGATCTTTGTGTGCATGTGTTTCAAGTGTGGATGTTAGAGTCTTGTCAAGCCTATGGTAGCGCTAGCTTTCATGATGTGCTTTGAGTGTAAACACTAGACTAGACACTTGAGAGTTTGAGAGGAATTTATTTCTTGTGAGGATTCTATCATTTTTGATGCACTCTTTGGTTATTCTATCCTCTTGGTTGCTTTGAAGGTATCTAGATGGTGTTCATGATTGCCATGAGTCCTTGAAACCTTGAATGAGCATTTTGCTAGCCACTTTGCATCCTTGGGATTCATTGGAAATGCATTTTTGCTTTGTTTTGACCATGAGTTTTGCTCGGAGTGCAAAAGCTTAAGTGTGGGGGAATTTGATCAGTGCATTTTAATACACTCTTTATAGCTTTGCACTTAGTGTTTTTGATTGTGTTCTGTACCTAATATCTAAGTCTTAGCACATTTTTAAACTTTGGGTCTTACTTGAGCAGTATAGTAATTTATTGATTAACCTTTGTTTTTACTGCATATTGACCCCTGTCTACTCTGCAGGCCATAACTTGGGCTGCGATTATCCGATTGAGGCATGCGAGCATGCGTTGGAAAGCTAAGGAACAGAGCTACAATTCTTCTGTCAAGCTCGAAATCCAATTCTGATGTCTTGTATGTCAAAACTGCGAATTACGGAAGCCGTATAGTGTAAAACGGGTTTTGGGCCTAACTTAGTTTGTCATCGGGCTTTTATCATAGAACCCGTTTAGGGATTTAGGTTTTTTGTTGAGCTGAGATTAAATACACCAGGACCAGCCGTTTTTTAGGATCTTACGTTTTATTTTACAAAACTTTTTGTGTCCTAGCCTCGAAGGAAGCCTAAGCTCCTAAGTTGATTCATCGGTGAAAGGCTGCCGTTTACGGATTTTGAGGTTCGGTACCTAATGTTTTAATACAATTTTGTTTTAATTTCTTTAATTTCATCTCTATCAATTTCGAATTTGTTTTTGAATGTATGCAATCTATCCAGTTCTTTTTCTGCTCAGTTAATCGTTCTGTCTTCGTTGCAAAACGCGACTCAGTTGTGTATGACGCTTGATTATATGCAATTCTGTTTCGTAACTTTTAATATTTCGAATTACTTGATTGCTTAAATTAATTGATTCGAGTAGAAATTGATAGAGGGTTGATTAGAATTCTGTTATGATATTGGTTGCGTTTTAAACGACGCCTGTCCACTCCCGTGACCGATTGAACCCGCTGTTTCGGCGCTTGCTCGAAATAGTGTGAATTCATATAAACTGATTAACACTTGTTTAGTTAGTTTATGTCAACTACGAATTTGAAATTAAATGAATTGTTGTTTTTAGAACCTGTGATAAATCCAAGGCGCGCACCCGGAAACCGGTGAATCAATTGTCTCTCTAATTTGATAAAACCCCAAACAGAAACTGTCTTCACAAAAGAAAAAACCCCCCTTTGTTATTGTTGATTTTTGTACTTCCTGATTTTGGTAATTTTGGTGTTTAGAGGTCCTCGTGAGACGACTAAGGTCTCTTGCCTTGAATACTATATCAAATCTTTTAATTATTTTGACCCGCGTTCGACTGTTGATCAATAAGATTGTAGGCGCTCATTGTAAGATTACTTCGTACTTTGCTGCGTTCACTTTCTTTTCAATCGTTAACCTACTTTAGTGACTGAAGTAAGATATATATAGCTAGGGTTGAGAATAGTGCCGTTGTTACACAACGTCTCTTTTTACCCTAGGTCAAAACCTCAGATCCCGTTTTTGTGGCTTTTGCAGGTCACGTCGCTTTCCAAACTGTATAAAGCATTCTGGGCACTGCACACAAAATCAGAATCTTTGTCTCTTGTGGCCTTTTTGAATATGAGACACTTCGAGAGCAAGTTTCCTTGATGATTAAATACGTTGACATTCTTTTGACCTTTGATAACTCGTACATTAAAACGCTTAATCAATGAGGTCTCTTAAATACTTGAAGTAGCCTCAAATATTCTTCAGTCTGTTTCCTAACAGAGCTATACTGTTCACCAGAGCTAAGTACTGTACTACAGAGTGAGCATGAAACAGAGTTGAGTTCTTCAGCGTAGAATTCAATGGGCTTTCACAACAGAGTCTTGTGGTCATGCACGAAGGCTTCTATAGATAGATTAACCAAGGTCTGTTGAATGTGTTGACCAATGGCCAGAGCTAGTTTTCGGAGCTTGGTTCACTAACAGTGTTGACTGTTCAACAGAGTTGACTAAGTCAAAATCTAGTCTTAGGAGTCACCAGAGCGTTGACTGAACAAGCGGAGTTGACCAACTTCAGAGCAAGGCTTCACAAGGTGACGTCAGCAAAAAAACAGAGGATCACTCCCAGACTTAGTCATGTTAAATGCAAGATTTCACCAAGTCTTCTGAGATAACGACTTCTAATGAATAGTGATTTATGCATACTAACAAACACATTGGAGAATAAATTGGTCTCTTAATCATTTGTTATCATCAAAACAATTAAGGGTTATTGTTTCTGAATTCACTTGATTCCAACAATCTCCCCCTTTTTGAAAATGACAAATACATATATTGATGAACAATTTGCTTTTAGAAAAATATTTGTTTAAGATAATTTCAGAGGCCCCCCTGAATTAAACACATATAAATATTTTCTAAGTGTAAATATCAGACCATATTCAATACAGTATCAGAGCATACATAGATAAATAGCACTTATCGAGCATCGAATACCTTACCTTCCACATTAATATATCAGAGTTAATGATGCAGGAAATGCAATGCATGGTGACACTTGGTTGTTACATCAGTTTCATCAATTACTCTATATCTCTATATTCTTCTCTCCCTTTTGTCATCAGACAAAAAGATTATGACAGAAATAAAAAATATTAGTGTACAAAAGAAAATACTGAGAACATAAGAACATAAAGGGCTAAAAAAGAAGAAAAAGCCTAAGGTTTTCTATGGCTTGTCCATCTTGGCCAAAATCTCTTGCAATAGAGTAGCCAACATATCATGCCTTCTGTCAGACTCTTCAAAGTGCCTTTCAGTGGCTTCCATAAACCTTGAAAATGTATTGCTGTCATCAACAAGCCTCTCATAGACTGCCTGAGGAATCACAACTGAATGGCTTGCAGAGGCAGAGGCAGACCCAAAAGTGGATTGTTGAACCACCAAGGCAAGAGCTTGAGGGGAAGTGGAGCGGCTGTGTTACGATTCACGCCAGTGCAGGAGTAGGAGGGGCTGCAGGAGCAGGTTCAGGTTCCCAAACTACAAGAGTGGTTTCTTGTTGAGGTACTTGTTGTTTCCATTGAAGAGCCGTAAGCCACCTTCTGTTCCTTTCAAGTTGATCCCTTTGGTTAACTTCAAACCAATAGTGCACACTTTGCCAATTTGCAAGTCTGTTCTCTTCTGCCAAGACAGAGTTGACTTCATCAATTCTTGCAGCTTCCATAATTTTGTAATCCTCATCCTCACGATATATTTGAGCTTTAAGCCACTCAAAATTAGCAATCAGGTGAGGATACCTTTCATGCACTACAGTTGCTTCCCTGTGATCTGGTGGGGTTTCACACCCATCTGAATAACTGGTCCAGGGGGTGCTTGCAGAAGCAGAGTTGGAGTGGCAACATCAAATTCAGAAACAGAATCCTGCTCAATACCTTGAATTGCCTCAGAGGCAATCATAGCAGTGACTGCTATCTCATCTATGTCCATAGATGTTGCAGTGGTAATAGGTTCTGCCAACAGAGGGGAGTGTGGTGGTGTAAAAGATTGAGGCAGAAAAAGTACAAGTATTGGGAGTCTGAAAGAGGGATCAGATACAGGTTGCAACATTGAGAGGGGTTGTGCCTCAATGGCCAAAACAGACTCAGGTTCAAAACAGGAAGGTTCCTGGAGATATGGTTCAGGTTCTGTTTCTGGTTCAAGTGTGGGTTCGTTTTGGAGGGGTAGGTTAAGGTCAGGTTTAACAGAGGGAGGTGAGGCATGTCTAGGTGGTGATGGAGTTTGAGGTGAAGGTATTTTGGAGGGTTGTGAATGGGGTTGAGGTACAGAAGTGGATGTATTAGGTAGCTTAACCGCAAGTGGTTCAATGTAAGGAAATTGAACTCGGGGTTGTGGTCTCTATCTAGGTCTCAAAGGTTCATGACTTTCTTCACTGTCGTTTGAAGAAGAGTCAGAGGTATCAGAGAGTCCAGGTGGTGTAGGTAATTTAGAAGGTTTCTTAGGTTGTGCAGGTTTGGATTGTGAAGGTTTTGGTGAAGGAATTGGTTTAGGGACAGGTTTGGAAGATTAGGGAAACAGTTTAGGTAGCTGTGGAGTAAGTGGAGGTATCTAGTTAGGAGGTATAGGGTTTGACAGAACGAGTTCTAAGACAGAAGAACCAGTGGGAGCAGAACCAGTTTGGTAAGTAGCATCATACAAGTCATAAACTTTATCCAGTACCTTGGTTCTCTTTGATGTTGGGAGGTTAGCAATCATGATGATTCTTTTCGGTTTCTGAGCAGGTGCAGTAGTAATGGAGGTTCTGGGGGCAACAGCAAGAGGGACAGTTGTAGCTGCAGCAGCTTCTCTCTGTAGCCTTTCCTCTCTGAGTTTCTGATGGAAAATGTAGCACTCTTCCTGACTTTTGGCTATCATTTCATCAAGAACATTCTTCTTCTCCTCTACCTCTTCAGACATATCAAAGTCCATGAAGGCAGGTCTTACTGGATGTACACACAGAGATGGTTCTGAAGCAATGTGAATTCCAGTGCTTCGAGTGACTCTCCTGGTAGGTACAGTACTTCCAGTATCAACCACTTTCTTCTTTCCTTTTCTTACTGCTTTCCTTCCACCTTCTTCTTCCCGTAAAATTTTAGCAACTACTTCTGTTGAAAGAAGTTTCATTCTTCTCAGATTTTCACTTGAGAATGTGGGTACCACCATTGTCTTCAGGGCAAGTCCAGCTTCCTCAGTGTTAAGCCCTTGAAGCTGCCTAATCAGGCCTTGATTTTCCATAATCGCAGAAAGTAACCTTCCATAGGGAATATTTGCATTCTTCCCTTTTCTGGAGTATATCAAATCTCGTCGCAAGTGGTCAAAAATGAGATTCAGAAGATTGATCTTAGCCTTTAGTTCATAATACCACATTATGAACTTGTGGGTACTGTTAACAGTATCCACAGACCTAGACTTGGGTACTAAGCAGTGCATGATAATCCTGAAGAGCACCCTGAAACGATTCTTCATATCCACGGCCTTGGTTCCACCAGATTTCTCAAAAATTGTGTCATTGACAACGCTCCAACCACCAGCATCTTTTTCCCAGCCTTCGTCAGCAATAGCTCCCTTATTAGGGCATGTAGTGATATCAGCAATTAAATCCTGGGTTACCAAGATGCGCCTTCCTTGAACATAACTGTGGATGGTTCTGTCTTTACTCCATGCATACATCCAGAATTCTTTGACTAGGTTTTTGTATACCGGGTTGTTGTCCTTGAGAAAGAAGTCCATTATTCCCATCTCTGAAAGCGTACCCTTCATGAGCTAAATCTCCAAAGTTCACTTGGTGTTCCACCAACACCTTCAGCTCATGTGGTTGTAAGTTCTGTAGAGTAACTTGAGGTTCCTCCTCAGGACCTTGAACTTGTTGTTGTTGTTGTTGTGCGGCCATTGTAAAAGCAGAGAGAGTTTAAGAGAGTGAATAGAAGAGAAATGGATTAAGGGTTTAGAAAACGTGTAGGCTTCTCTTAGAGATAGTGTGGGTAGTGGGTGAAGTGAGTGAGTGAGTGGGTATTAACCGTGTTTGAGAAGACAAACCGCCTTTACCAGTTACCAAAATAAATGAATTAAAAACTTTGTCATTTCAAAAATGAAGCGTGCCACACTCAGAAATAAAGAGGCACAGTAAAATTGTCCTCGTGCAGTAAAAGCAATAATGACTCAGTAAGAGTAAATACTATCCACTAACGCAACAACCAGTCTTAGAGAGACACGTGTACATAAAGATTCCCTGAGGCAACTTTGCGTTAAAGAGCAACAGATTCATGAATATGAACAGTTAACAAAAAAATAATAAAGAATAGTAATTAATAAACTAATAAACAGAGCCAACATGCAACCAGAGTCAATATGTGAACAGAGTCAACACACAAGCAGAGTCAACATGTATCCCATCAGAGGCGCGTGTGTGACAATAGAGCGCGTGTGCCAATACAGAGTCATATAGTCAACCAAAGTCAAAAATATTCAGATTAAACACTCATTCCTATATAAGATGGAAGTTTAAATTCTTTCTTATAAAGTTGAATCTATCTTCAGCAAGGGGTTTTGTAAATATATCTGCCCATTGATAGTCAGTATCAATAAATTTGATTTTAAGTATCCCTTTTTGAACATAGTCTCTAATGAAATGATGCTTAATTTCAATATGTTTAGCTCGTGAATGCAAAATAGGATTTTTAGTTAAACATATAGCAGAAGTATTATCACAGTATATAAGAATGTTACACTCTTTAATCTGGTAGTCCTCAAGTTGATACTTCATCCATAGTAGTTGTGAGCTACTGCTTGCAGCAGATATATACTTAGCTTCTGTAGTTGATAGTGCAATTGTGCTTTGCCTTTTGCTGGACCAAGAGATAAGGTTTGCTCCAAGAAATTGGCAGCCACCACTTGTGCTTTTTCTTTCAATTCTATCTCCAGCAAAGTCAGCATCATAGAAACCTACTAGCTTGTAATTTTCGGAGTTCTTATAAAGCAAAGCAAGGTTAGTAGTTCCTTTGAGATACCTAAAGATTCTCTTAACAGCAGTTAAGTGAGATTCTCTAGGATCAGATTGGAATCTTGCACATAAGCAGACACTAAACAAAATATCAGGCCTTGAGGTAGTTAGATAAAGGAGTGAGCCAATCATACCTCTATACACCTTTTGATCTACCCTTTGACTCGATTCATCTTTGCCGAGAGCACATGTTGGAAGCATTGGTGTGCTCATAGATTTGGTTTCCTCAGGCTTGAACTTCTTTAGGAGTTCTCTCACATATTTAGTTTGATGGATATAGGTTCCATCTTGACATTGCTTGATTTGAATACCAAGGAAGAATTTTAATTCTCCCATCATACTCATTTTAAACTCATTCTGCATAAGCTTAGAAAATTCCTTACACAGAGATTCATTAGTAGCACCAAAGATAATATCATCTACATATATTTGAACTATAATGAAATGCTTCTTAGATAATTTTCTAAAGAGGGTAGTATCCACCTGTCCTCTTTCAAGACCATTTGACATTAAAAAGGAACTTAATCTGTCGTACCAAGCTCTTGGAGCTTGTTTAAGACCATAAAGAGCCTTTTTAAGTTTGAAGACATGCTCTGGATAAGCAATATCTTCAAATCCAGGTGGTTGTTTCACAAATATTTCCTCACTTATAAAACCATTTAAAAATGCATTTTTCACATCCATTTGATATAAAGTAATGCCATGATGTGCAGCAAATGATAATAATATCCTTATAGCTTCAAGTCTAGCTACTGGAGCGAAGGTTTCAGTATAGTCAATACCTTCCTCTTGTGAATATCCTTGAGCAACAAGCCTTGCCTTGCTTCTTACCACTTTGCCATCCTCATCAAGTTTGTTTCTGAAGACCCACTTGGTTCTAGTGGCTTGCTTATCCTCTGGAGGAGGCACGAGCTTCCAAACATCATTCCTCTGAAATTAATTGAGCTCTTCTTGCATAGCCAGTATCCATCCATCGTCTGTTAGTGCTTCATCAATTGTTTTGGGTTCTATTTCTGACAGCAAAGCAAAGTCAGAGTGTTCTCTGAGAGATGATCTTGTTCTAACTCTATCACTTGGTTCGCCAATAATCTGATCCTTTGGGTGATGAGGTTTAAACTTCCAGTCTGTTGGTCTTATCACCAGACACAGAATCAGAGTCAGTACCTGTGACACCTTCATCTGTTTCTTTGCTGATCTATAGATCTGAAAGGACTTCATCTAACTCTGACGTTTCATTGTCAGGCTTCTTGTCATTAAATCTCACATGCACAGACTCATCAACAATTAATGTTTCTTTGTTGAATACTCTGTAAGCTTTAGAGCATTCAGAGTATCCTAAAAAGATAGCTTTGTGCAATTTTAAATCAAAATTTCCAAGACTGTCCTTTGTATTAAGAACAAAGCAGTCACATCCAAATTGGTGAAAGTATGAAATGTTGGGTTTTCTTCCTTTCCACAATTCATAAGGAGTCTTATTCAAGATATGTCCGATATAGATTCTATTTTGAAGATAACATGTTGTGTTTACTGCTTCTGCCCAAAAGTGCTTTGCAATGTTAGTTTCGTGAATCATGGTTCTGGCCATTTCTTGTAAAGATCTATTTTTCCTTTCTACAACACCATTTTGTTGTGGTGTTCTAGGAGATGAAAAATTATGAGAGATGTCATGCTCTTCACAGAAGTCTTGAAAAGATTCATTTTCAAATTCTCCACCATGATCACTTCTAATAGTTGTGATACAAAAACCTTTTTCATTTTGCACTTGTTTGCAGAACACAGAAAATATTGCAAATGACTCATTCTTGTGAGCTAAGAATTTTACCGATGTCCATCTAGTATAGTCATCAACAATAACAAGACCATATTTCTTTCTAGACAAAGATGATATCCTAGTTGGTCCAAATAAATCTAAATGCAAAAGCTCAAGTGGCCTTGAGGTGGAAACAGTGTTTCTGGATTCAAAAGAAGATTTTATTTGTTTCCCCTTTTGACATGCTTCACAAAGAGCATCAGATTGATACCTAAGATTTGGTAGCCCTCTAACAAGTTCTTTCTTGTTAAGCTTTGAGATTAATCTCAAGCTGGTATGACCCAATCTTTTGTGCCAAGTCCATTGCTCTTCATCTACTGACAAAAGGCATTTTACATTTTGATTTGCCAACTCAGAAAGTTTTATTTTATAAATGTTGTTCTTTCTTTTTGCCTTAAAGAAAATGAATCCATCCCTTTTGCTTTTGACTGTACAGGCATTATCACTAAAGCCAAGATCATAACCACTATCGCATAATTGACTTACGCTTAGTAGGTTATGCTTCAGGCCATCAACCAATAAGACATTATAAATAGAAGGTAGGAGTTTCTCACCAATTTTTCCACTTCCAATAATTTTACCTTTTTGGTTTCCTTCGAAACCTACTGTTCCACTTTCTTTAAGTTGGAGTTCTTGGAACATATGCCTTTCTCCCGTCATATGACGTGAGCATCCACTGTCCAAGTACCAGGACTGGTGTTGTAACTCTGTTGTTAAGCAGATCTGCAACATATATAATTTTGTCCTTAGGTACCCAAATCTTGTTGGGTCCTCTTTTGTTAGTTCTAGAAGGAAATTTGTCCTTCTTATTTTTCAATTCATAATAAGTACTTCTAATGTGTCCTTTCTTATTGCAAAAGGTACAAAGCAGACATTCACTATAATTATTGGTATCTTTGGTTTTCAAATTTGTGTTTTGAAAAGTGGCTTCCTCTGGTTTGTAACCAAGACCCTTTTTGCCATTTTGTCTTACACCCCAAATCACAGATGCTTGTTTGCTTCGTGTAACACATTTAGCAAGGAATTTTTGAAATCCCTCTTCATATTTTGAAGAGTTGCATTCAACCTTTTCCACAGTCTTAGAGCTGTTATTCACCAAGTGGTAATTTTCAGCTTTGAGCTTCTCATTCTCCTTATTAAGTATTTGAAATTCTTTTGAAAGTTTTGAGAATTTCTTTTTCAAAGCTTTATCTCAGTGTTGAGTTTGGAAGACTCAGCTAATAGTTCATCAAAACCTATTTCAATATCAGAAGATGGATTAGAATCTACCTCTTCATCTTCTTCTTCACTGTCTAACCCTATGGTAGCCTTAGAGCCATGTTTGCGTGTTCCTCATCATCATCAGATGAAGATGAATCAGAATCATCCCATGTTGCCATGAGACCTTTCTTCTTCTTGCTTTTAAAACCAGCTTTCCTTGGTTTCTCAAGCTGTGGACATTCAGACTTGAAATGTCCTGGCTTTTTGCACTCGTAGCAAGTAATTAGGCTTTTGTCCTTGTAGTCCTTCTTATCCCTTGAGTCTTGCTTTTCCCTTGAGTTCTTTTTGTGGAACTGCTTTCTGAACATTCCTTTGTTTTTCCACATGCGTTGAATTTTCCTTGATATTAAGGAGTTTTCTTCGCCTGTGTCTCCATCGCTCTCATCAGACGATGCTTCATCTATTTCAAGTTCAGCTTATAGAGCTTTGGAGGAAGATGCTTTGTTTGTAGATTTCAAAGCAATAGACTTTGATTTCTTGGGGGGTTCTTCTTCATCTAGCTCAAGCTCATGAGCTCTCAACGAACTCAGAAGATATTCAAGTCGCAAGACATTCAGGTCCTTTGCTTCCTGAATTGCAGTGACTTTAGGTCTCCACTTCTTTGGCAGACTTCTTAAGATTTTCTTAACGTGATCAGCAGTGGTATAACTTTTCTTAAGAACTTTTAAATCATGAACTAGTGTTTGGAATCTTCCAAACATAGTTTCAATGTTTTCACCCTCTTCCATCTTGAAGAGTTCATATTGTCTCACCAAGATGTTAGCTTTGGTTTCTTGCACTTGGGAAGTACCCTCATAAGCCAAGGCCAATGAGTCCCAAATCTCCTTGGCGGTATCATTTTTTCCGCATTTCTCGTTCTCTTTCTCGGAGATAGCACAGATAAGAAAATATCTTGCTTTTTGATGTAGTTGATAAGCTTTCTTATGCTCTTTTGTCCATTTATCCCTAGGAATGGGATTTTCTTTGGAATCAACTGGTTCGGTGTATTGTTTTTGAACCATATCCCAGAGTTCTAGTTGTTGAGACTCGAAGAAGGATTTAACTTTATTTTTCCAGTAGTCGAATTTTGTTCCAGTGAACAAAGGAGGACGGTTAACGTGACCACCGGCTTCGTTGCTTGCCATGAATAGAGAATAAGATCTTTTCCTCTTACACAGTTAAGTGCTCAACCAAGAGGTCGAGCTCTGGTACCAATTGAACATGGCAAAAAACACAAGAAAGGGGAGGTTTGAATTGGGTTTTAAAAACTTTTTGCGAATATAAGTGTTTATGAAAAACTTCTCCTAAATAACTTTTTAATAAAATAGTGCAGTAAGTAAAGAGAAGAGAGAAGAGAGTGACACAGTGATTTATACTAGTTCACTATCACCTGATAGCTATGTGTAGTCCCTTCACACACTTGAAGGATTTTTCCACTATAATCAACCTGATTACACTTGAGAGTATAATATTGCCAAACTGGCTATACTCACAACTTTTTAGAACCACTTAGTACAGTCAAGCCTTTAAGGAATATAGCCACTATTGCGCTTAATACAAGTTCAAAGGAGTTTTGAAACAGTACACAAATAACTCTCACAGAGAGGATTTACAATGAAGAACTTTAGCACAGCTAACAACTTTCAAACAGAAAGGATAAAACAATTAAGTGCTTTGTTCAATGTGATCCCAGAGACTTGGAAAATTTCTCAGTTGCACACTGTCTCAGAGAATAGTGATTTTTTAAGTATGATAAGATTGTAGGCGCTCACTGTAAGATTACTTCGTACTTTGCTGCGTTCACTTTCTTTTCAATCGTTAACCTACTTCAGTGACTGAAGTAAGATATATATAGCTAGGGTTGAGAATAGTGCCGTTGTTACACAACGTCTCTTTTTACCCTAGGTCAAAACCTCAGATCCCGTTTTTGTGGCTTTTGTAGGTCACGCCGCTTTCCAGACTGTATAAAGCATTCTGGGCACTGCACACAAAATCAAAATCGTTGTCTCTTGTGGGCTTTTTGAATATGAGACACTTCGAGAGCAAGTTTCCTTGATGATTGAAAACGTTGACATTCTTTTGACCTTTGATATCTCGTACATTAAAATGCTTAATCAATGAGGTCTCTTAAATACTTGAAGTAGCCTCAAACATTCTTCAGTCTGTTTCCTAACAGAGCTATACTGTTCACCAGAGTTAAGTACTGTACTACAGAGTGAGCTTGAAACAAAGTTGAGTTCTTCAGCGTAGAATTCAATGGGCTTTCACAACAGAGTCTTGTGGTCATGCACGAAGGCTTCCATAGGTAGATTAACCAAGGTCTATTGAATGTGTTGACCAATGGCCAAAGCTAGTTTTTGGAGGTTGGTTCACCAACAGAGTTGACTGTTCAACAGAGTTGACTAAGTCAAAATCTAGTCTTAGGAGTCACCAGAGCGTTGACTGAACAAGCGGTGTTGACCAACTTCAAAGTAAGGCTTCACAAGGTGATGTCAGCATAAAAACAGAGGATCACTCCCAGACTTAGTCATGTTAAATGCAAGATTTCACCAAGTCTTCTGAGATAATGACTTCTAATGAATAGTAATTTCTGCATACTAGCAAACACATTGGAAAATAAATTGTTCTCTTAATCATTTGTTATCATCAAAACAATTAAGGGTTATTGTTTCTGAATTCACTTGACTCCAACAACCATTGTCTAAAACGAGTTACTCTAAACTCGTCCCACTGGGCGTGCTAATTTGTTTACTGGGAAATTTAGTTTGTAGTATGATTCTATCAAATTCGTCAAAGAAACAAATAATTATATTTTCAAACGATTATGTGTTCGACGAGTTACGCGGTAATCTCGTTGTAAACAACGGTTTTTTGAATGCTAACGGTCAAATGTTCGACACATTGTCAGTTCTAAACATTCTTGGCTCTTAAGCCATTTTGTTAAACTTTGCCAATTTTGAATTAAGAGATACCAACTAACAAATGAACTGTTGTTGGAATGACACTTAATACAAATAAACAAGATTGACTGTCACAAGCCAATAACTTGACTAACAAGTAATTAAATATAATAATTGACAATATGTATGAAATGCAGAATTATGAAAAGACATTCATAAATTGCACTTAAAAAAGGGGATGAATGCAGAAATGTAAAGAAGAACATTTAAATAACATGAATTTAAAAGAAAGCTTTTGAAGATAAATGATAAAAAAAAGTAAATTGCTGGGAAGTAAAGGCAATGAAATAAAATGCTGGAATTGAAAATGGTTAGGAACAATGCAGTAAAAAGGAACTTAAAGAAGATGCAGGAATGAGAGAAAAAAAACAAGTAGAGGTTTCGAAATAAAGTTTTCAAGTTCACTAAAGGTCAACAATATAAATAAACAACATGCATGAAATGTAAAAGAATTTTAGGAATAAAAAGATGAAGGACAAAACAAGAATAAAAGCAAACTGAATTTATTGCAAATAAATAAATGAAAGAAGGGTGGAAGGCATACTTTGATCTTTTTTCCTTTAATCTGCTTCGACGGTGAGATGTTAGGAATTTTAGATCAAGTATCTAACCTTTGTTACATCGTACGAACTGCTATTTATAGACAAAAAACGTAAAAACTTCCTATCATCCGACCTGACACGGGTACAAACAAAGAGTTTGTAGTTAATTTTACTAAGTAACTACTAAACTTTGACAGTAACACTTCCTGTCGAGTTTTACAAATGTTTCTTAAAACCTAAGTCTAACTTGACTGCTTCTATGCTGACATCTTCAACACTTTATTCGCCTTGTCGAATAACCGCCAAGTGTTTCAATCTTTTAGAATTAGTTTATTTTTACCATTCATTCTGGTTTTAAGCCTCCTTGCCCGTCGAAAGCTTGACGCATTATTGAGAATTCCAAATTTGAAATTTGGCACCCAACGTATGCCCCCCAAATTCTGAGTTTTTGACTCACAACGGGAAGAAAACCAAAATGTTTCTCCACGCGCGACGGTTACCTTTTCCATAATGTCCCATCAAAGGTCTACGTTCCCACTTCCCTAAAAAATAGCACCATGATTACATGAAGTAGGCAGTTACTTTTTCCCTTTGCAAGTTCTGCTTCGTAAACGCATGACTATAAATAGCCCTTGAGACCCAAATTGTAACACTTTTGCTTCTCCGAACTTTAGAAAAGCTCAGTGGGTCTTCAATGGCATCTTCCTCTAATCCTGTTCAAAGCTCCAACCAACCTCTAAGGAAAGTAATGTGCAACCCACGGTCGACGAGTCGGTTCCATGGCCCCACGGTCGGCGAGTCGGTTCTATGGCAGAAATCTAAGGTAATCATACCTTACTTGAATGATCCCTCTTTTCTTTTGGATCCTACTGCGCTTATTTGGGACCCATAATTCCTTTATCTGGTTTTCCTAGAAAATTTAAAAACGTTATCCCAAATAACGATGGCACCACAAACATTTTAGCTTCTGCCTCTCACTTGCATATTCATTATTTCCTTAAAAGTGCTAGACTCTTTCGAACTCCTCCAGTTAAGATAGATGGGTATGTCGCTTGGCTAGCTAGGGTAGAAGCCAAAAAGGCTGATTTCTGGAAGAAAATAGGCATTTATCACCCCATTCAGTTGTCAAAGCATGCATTTAAGTTAAAACCTTCTATGTTGGGAGCTGCTGTTTTCTTTTGGAACAAAACCACCAACAACTTCCATTTCCCCTATGGAATGATGGGTCTAACTCTTTTCGACGTTGCTGTCCTAACTGGCCTTCCACTGAACGGCCATATGATTCACCCTTTCTGTGAACCAGAAAAAACTATAGATGTTTTTACTGGCTTTCCCCTTGCTTTTTCAAAATTCATTTTTAGCCATATGGCAGATACCGAAGAGGTTTCCGACAAAGAACATGTAGCTTTTCTTTTTCATTGGTTGTCAGCTTTTATTCTTTGCAACAAAAACATACAGTTGTCGAAAACAGTACTTGGTTTGGCTAACATTCTTCATGAAGGTAAGAAATGGGCTATTGGCCCTTTCCTTTTATCGAACCTCTACGCCAGTATACCGAACTTGTATACCATGGTGAAAGAAGGAGGAATAAAGGGCGGGGCCAGAGGCCCAATGTGGCTGTTGCAACTATGGTTGAATGCTACCTTACCAGGTCATACCGTTTCTAAGGCTCCCGCAGATCTTGAAATCGACACATATGGCACCATTGCCATGTATCGCGTTGCTAAGCCAATGGGTAGCGACCTTGACACCTTCAAGTTTTATTTCCAACTCTTCCATTCTTTTTCTCCTAAGACCCATGGAATTCGCTTCCAACCTTTTGTCAATAGAAGATATGGACCTGAATGGTTCAGGGCCCCTCTGGACCCAACTTCCCAAGGCTGTATTGGACTCACTTCCTGTCCCGTCAAGTATTCCCCACAGGGTTAATTACCTGGGCCGACCGATGATTCTACGTTCGTCTGCTTGCCCAATTCTACTTCCAACAACCTTGGCCTCTTACAATCCATTCCTGGCCCATTTCCTAACAAAAAGGACGACATTCTTTTGGACTGTATTGACCTCAAGCAGGAAAGCATTGATGGCATTTAGAAAAAGAATGAGACTCGAAAAGCTTTAGTCGATCTTGCCCCTTTTACATCCACTTTAGGTGTATCTCAGGACTTTGTGACTTCGTGGGATAATTACTACAAGAAATTCCACCTTTCTTTTGATGAGTGCGTGAAAAGATTTATCTACCCCACTGTGCAAGAACAGGATCCCTCGACCAAGAGCATAGGTGAGCACTTGAAGGATATACGTAGCTTTGAAAAATTTTACAAAGTGAAATAAGATCCTAGATATCCTTATTATATTGTTCGACAGGTAAATGAAATGACTGCTAAATCAAAAGAAGCACACGACAAAAAAAAGGGCTTAAAGACTTTAAAACATTACAAAACAATAGGGCAATCACTTGTAAAATCCCTTTGTCATAAACCAGTGCCTTTACCTTGTGCAAATTTCAGTTTGGCTGATCCATTTCCAGGTAAACCGACAAGAGCTGGTAACTTCCTTGTGTTAGAAAGATTTCAAAATCATTCTAATATCAATACCTATGGTAGCAAAAAAATTACTTTCACTGGTCGGTTTGCTCTACCTTTTGAGCAACATAATGAAGCTGTCAAGTTCATTTCCCAGTTTCCCTAAGGTAGTTAGCTTACTTTGCTTTCTTTTCTGAAAGACTTCTTGCTTCTAGCTTACATTCTATGTTTTGCTTCAGCTTTGACTTTGAAGGAACCATCGAAATGCAAGCAAGTGAGTGACAAAACTCCGGAGGCTGAAGAAGAAGAGGATGATGAAGATGATGATGACGAATCTCCTATTTAGTCGAAACCAACCAGCAAGAAATCCTCAAAATCCTTGGTTCAAAAAGCAGGTGCTGGTAACACTAGTACACGAAACGTAAAACAATTTACTATTTTACACCGGTTTCATATATAACAAGTGTAAAATGTGAATGTGGTGGCAATTTTGCAATTTACGCGTCACATTTTACACCGGTTATCTATAAAGCCGGTGTAAAATGTAAACATGATGGCATTTTTGTAAATATCGTGTCACTTTTACCACTGATTTTTCAAATAACCGGCGTTAAAAACCTTGCACAGTGTTTTATTTTTTCACTAGGCAAAAACCTCACTCTCACTCGATCGAACCTTCTCTCTCACTCCCAGAACTCTCACTCCCTCGCTCTTCCGAGCCTGCTTCCTATCGCGACTGTAGAAGGTAAACCACCCCCATCCCTCCATGATTTTTCTCCTCTTAGTCTTATGTTTTGAGTTTTTCCCCATCAGAAATCAAAAAGTAGGAACCAATTTTTTCCCCTTCTGTTTAGCCGCGAGGTAGGGTTTGTGACCGGCAATTTTCCTCCACAAATTTTCCCCTCCTTGTCTCCGCGACGTTTCCTACACATGTCGCAAGGGTAGGATTTCATGATGGTAGTTGTGCATAGGACGGGAGGATACCACTGCTAGCGGGACGACGGTGGCAATTTGGGTTAGGGCCGCTTGCTTGCGGCAGCGTAAGGGCTTGAAGGCACGGCGGCGGCACATGCCTTGCGTCGATGAATGAAGATGGAGGCCATCGTTAGGTTAAGGTCGGTCCGTTCTCTTTCTTTATTTCTTTTTGTTTGTTTCTTTTAACGAAGATGAAGACCACAGACTCTCTTCACTGCTTCTCGCCCTGTTTATTTTTGTTTTTGAAGAATCCTTATAGCAGATGTGAAACATTTCTGCTGCACCCATTATTTATCGTGTCATATTTGATTTTGAACACATCAGTGAAATTTCTTAAGGTTATGTAATCATTGCCTCAAGCTCATATTTGAAGAGACTTCCACAATTAACAGTAATTGGAATTTATGAATACTTGGATGGAGACAGTGAAGAGTTTATGAATACTTGGATGATGGCAATGATGTTTTATTGCAATTTTCTATACATACTGCCCATAAATTGTTAAGATGTTTCAGAACTGTGTATCCATGATTTGAAGGTGTTAAAAGGGTAAAAGATAACTTGTCAAATTGAGATATTTTCGCATTATTAAAATGTCAAGATTCACTGATCACGTTATTTGTTCTGAAAACAATAGGTTGGAAAAGAGGCAGGTTAAAAGTGAAAGTCTATGACTGATGAGGTAAGTTTGTAAGAGTGTTTTGTTTTGGTGCTAGTGTTACTTTAGCTGCTCAATAACTTGATCAAGTGTCATGGTATGGCTCGATGCTACTAGAGAAATACCCTTGTTTGAATAGGGTTGTTGAGCTCAAGGCATAACATGAGAAGGCTAAGGCAATCTATAATGCTGCTGAATATTAAGTATGGCTTTTTTTTTTTGCTTTTGAGTTTGTTTTATAGTATGCCATTGTTTATTTTTTCTCTTCTAAAGTTGTTGTTTTTGTTCAGGATCAAGAGGGGTTTGATAAGCCTGATAAGGAAGCCCCTGCAGTAGAAAGGGAGATAATAGAAATCCAAAAAGTCTTTGCACATGTACTATCAGAAATTGCTGCTCATGAATTTGAGGAAATAGGTATGCCATGGAATGCAGAGCTGCTGCACTTTACTTAAATAATACTGAATCTTTCTTATTCAATGGTTCATCCCAAGAACCAAAATTTGGATTATGCTTGATAGCATCTGCCATTGGTTTAGTACTCAGTCAGTTGTAGTCATTGGTTTTATTATTATAATTGTTTTCCTTGTTGTAAAGGTTGTAAGTTAGCCAGAGTACATTGGCTCTGACTACAGAATTTCATATTGGTATATGTTATCTAGTTAACTTGGTGTAAAGGTTGTAGGTTGGCCTTTTGCGCTAGTCGCTTATGTCTGAAAAAGTATATATTTTTTTTTGTGTTTTCTCATCTCTTTCAAGTTTACCTACTATTCTTCGTTCATATTGTTAAAGGATATGAGGAAGTTCATTTCTACATCAGTCAATCCATAACTCCTACTATTTTCAGACAGAGATAATATTGCCACCCCAATGAAAAATAAGCCTTCATTAAGAAAAAGAGATCAACTGCTATGTGTGTCGCTTCACATCTTAAGTTCACACTCATTAGAGAAATTAATAGATTAACTGCATCAGTAACTGAGTGGAAGAAAATATTAGCTCTATGTTCACAGGTTTTCTTACTTGATATGCTAGTGTATGATGTCATTTTTGTCTATGTTTAGAGCCTAAAGCCTTTAGTAGCATTAACTCATGCATGGACCTGAGTACCTCCACTTTGTAGTCTTTTTCATGATAATATTTAGTGTTCCCATAGATGGATATTCTTTAATAGACTAATAGATTTTTACTTCTTGATACTACTCAGTCTTTTTCATAAAATGATATTTCTGTATTTGCAAATTAGTCTTTTGAAGTGGTTTTGGTTCATAGTAACAAGTAAACAATATGCAAAAAATGAGAGGAATGTAAAGGTCATTCATCTAGGACCCTAGGCGGCGCTTTTTTCTGTCTTTGATGATTATGCCAAACATACCTTTTATTTCCTTGTTGGTTCTGTTGTCAGTTTTTTCTTTGAAATCTTAGTGCACTTCATCAATGGTGTTGGATTTATCATCATAAAATAATTGGTTATTTCTTGCAACTGAGATGGCACTTAATAATAAACCCCGTGATGTTATTTTTGCACTTGTCAATATAGCCCCCATTGATACAAATAGACAATATACATTTACACTCATGGTTCACAACCTATCTATTTGTTCACAACCTATCTGTTTTTTGGCAATTGTCTTTCTTCTTTAACTGACTCATATTACATGTTTTGTGAATGCATCCTGAACTATCATCCTGCTGAATGTTGATATATTTTCATTAATTGTCTGCAGCACAAGTGTTTTTGGGGTTTCAACAAAATCTATGCAGCTTCCTTTTGATACCAGAGGAAATAGTGTACCTACAATACTGCTGTTAATGCAAAGATATTTGTATGCACAAAAAGGCCTGCAGGTATTTGAACTAATACATTACTTGAACAAATAATTTGAGTTAGTGGGTGATCAATGTTTTCAATTTTTTTTTCTTCTATTTGCTTCTGATTTCACCAGAAACTTTTTGTATGATTTGTTGTTTAATTTCAATAGACTTGAATCTTGAAGTTAAATTTTTAAACATATACATCCAGGCTGAAGGAATCTTCAGAATTAATGCTGGAAATAGTCAAGAGGAGTTTGTGAGGGAAAAATTAAACAGAGGAGTGGCACCGGATGGCATTGACGTGCACTACTTGGTAGGTCTTATAATATAAAGGTATTACTAAACTTTTTCCCTTCAAAATCTTTCTTCCTCTTTCTCTTTTTACACTTTTAGAGATTTGTTAGGAATCGGGCTCCTGTCGGGTTTTGTCCTATCTGCTATTTGAAAGTTGTGTCAAAGTTGGACTTGTATATTAACTAAGTTAAGATACTTGGACTCAGTAAATAGTAGTTTTTATAAAAAAAAAAAGTGACTTTTTATGTCGTTATACGTAAAATCGGTGTAAAAAGTTTGGTTTTATGTACAACCGGTGTAAAAAGACACTTTTTAAAAAATGACATTTGGGACAACTTTTTACACCCGTTATATATACAACTGGTGTAAAAAGCCACATTTTACGCTGGTTAAATAATCGATGTAAAAACCCCAACATACAACATCGGGAGCATTTACACCGGTACCAGAAATGGTGTAAAATGTCAATTTTAACCGGTGTAAGATCCTCCTTCTGCACTAGTGCAACAAACCAGCTTCGACAAAGAAACAACCTGCAAAGTCGAAGCATTCGACGAGAACTTCTCAACAAGAATCTACCAAGAGAAAGGTCAAATTGGCTACCACTGAGGCTCAACCCAAAAAGCGCAAGTTGATTTTATCTGATTCTCCATCACTCTCAACACCGCGAACGGTAATAATTCCTTTATACTTGTATAATGCATTTTTCATGACCCATCAAATGTTAATCCTTCAAATCTTTACTTATCAGGAATCCCTTTTAGAGGAATCCACTTCATTAAGTTCAGATGACACTCCGACAGTGAAGCATGTAAACGTATATCAATCTTCATCATTTTTCACTTGATGGTCAGCTCACATTACATAACTTGTTGCTTACTTTGTCTTTCATGTTTCAGGAAACAAAGGCTGCATCTTCGAATAAAGGTGTTTCTGAAGAATGTACTTCAAAAGAACCTCCCTCTGTCGAAGACGTTGGCTCGTCGAGCACTGGCAAGGTATTCTTCTCATTCACAAAACACTTGTGTTTGTAACTATGAATATCTTCTTATCAAAGTTACTCGACAGGGATCACCTGAACACCAAAATGTGGAAATTTTCGATGAGCCCCTGCAGGTTGTCTTTTCGCCTGTTATTCCTTTACCCACTAAGGTATTGCATTCCTTTAATTACTTTATATGTATTGGAACAACGATTTATAATTTGTTATCTTGATTTTATTTTCCATAGGAGGTTCCAGAAACTCAACCTGAACAAGTGGTCGAAGATCCTTCTGCCATGGATGTTGATGTGGTTCAACTAACCCTTTCAACAGAAAATCCACTTTTGACTTCCTCACCAAAAGATGACCCCATACTTCATAAAGAAACATTTCCTGCCCCCGAAGCCATTGAGAAGGTATCTCCTGTGGTGATTAGGGCAGAAAGTTTTGATATGGATCAACTTTTCGATGATCTGACTCATCCCACTGCTCAGCCTGCTTCAACGACTAACCCTGTGTCGCAAGACACCAATATTGAAAAGGGTGATGTCAGAGTAGATGAGCTAATTGGCTTACTTTCAAGATCCAATAGCAAGACTTCTCCTTTATTAGCCCGTTCTTCCACTTTGCTTGAGGACAATTTCACTGAGAAACAAAATGGATTACTTGAAGAGCTAAAAGGCTTCTTCAAATATTCCTTTGATGAACTCTACCTCAACCAGGAAGTCAGAGGCAATCTAATTCGTGTGGCCAATGAAATCCACAGGCACCACAAATGAATGCCTTCACTCCGTCGAGGTCGCTTCAACGCGGCGTACGAATTCATCGAAGATTTAACCCCCAAACTTTCAGAACTTGACAACATCATTCTACCATATCAGCAACCTGTCAAGGAAAAACAAGATCTCCGCGACAAGTTAGTAACTCTTTGACTCAACAAGGCAACATTGGTTGATAAAGATGCCCCCAATCAAGCTAAAATACTTGAGCTGGAACAAACCATTGTGCACTTGGAAACAGAGTTGGCCACTGCCAAAACTCAATTGCAAGAAGCAACCAAAGCCTCTTGTTCAGAAGAAATAAAGGCACTCGACTAACAACTGTGCACCAGTACTGTCAAAGCAAAAGCCATTTTGTCGAAGGTCGAAGGTCTTGAAGTCAGCAACGTGAATGCTGAAGCTACCAAGGAAGAATTTGCCATGGCTTGGGAGGAAATCAAAAAGACTTCACTTTAGTTTTTTTCAATTCATTTTGAATTTCTTTATTCATGTATGTCGAATACTTGTTTTTTCGAGCACAAGCTTGTACTTCACTTATGAACTGCATTTGATTTGATGCTCAATCAATCAATCAATCATTTCACCGTCCACAACTTGCACGTTTCATCTTGGCGCTTTAAATTTCAGTTCCTGGCATTAAATTTTAATGACTAGTCTAATTGACTAGAACACTTAATTTTTAACTCCAAAATGCACTATAAATAGAGGCATGGATTCTGCTTGCCATCTTCTCAACAAAGCCTTTGCTCTCCATTATGCACCACATTTCTCAGAACTCTTTTCTCTTCTATTTCCAGAATTTTTGAGAGACCTTCCTTTCTTGTTTAAACCTCAATACAAAGTCCTAAATCGAACTTGCCTTCAGCAGACTAAACTTACTGTGAAAACAAAATGGAGATTACCTACATCTCCTTTATCCTCTTCTTACTTGGTTATGTTTGCTTTATATGGGAACCAGAAGGCTTCATTTTCTGGACTTTCTTTGAAGGTCTCTGTTTCAACAGTGAAACACCCACTGGGTTTTGGTAATTTTCCTAACTTATGCTTATGAGTTTTGGTAAGTTGCCTAATATAACTTATTAAGCTCATTGGAATATGTGAGAAAGGGAAAAGCTTGAGCCAGTCTAACTTTCTGTAGTTTTGCGCTCCTTCACACCTTGTCTTCAAAGTTTCAACGTGAAGGTTCGCAAAATTTCACGAAACAAGGGAAAGTATGGTACGTGTAGGCCAAGTGTCAAGCAGTATCTTGGCACCTACAACTGCCTCCCTTTTGACTTTAGCTCTTTCATTTCTCACATACTATTCGACACCCCTCACCGACGTCTTCAAGGTCTATAACTTCATATCTTCGTTGATGAGGATGTCCCTGCTTTGAAGCATCTCATTCAGCCTGACAATATCATCACCACACTTTACCCATGTGTTTTATCAGGGAGACTGCTTCTGCTTCCCATGTTTCCTTCAACTTCCTATGTTTCTTTCTTAGCAAATTTTGGACCTGACCATGGCAAAGCTTCTTTACTTCACACATTGTCGGTCTATATGACTTTAAATATTTGCCATTAATAGACTTAATTCTAAAACCAGAATTAACTTCGACAACTATATAAGCATTTCCTGAGAATACCTGAACAACCTTAAATGGCCCTTCCAATTTTGGGGACCATTTTCCAAACTCTCGACACTTTTTATCCATTGGCAATATGACTTTCCAAACTAAGTCACCAACCTTGAAACGTTTATACTTAACTCGACTATCATAGAATTTAGCAATTCTTTATTTTTGTCGAATCAAGTGTTCTAATGTAATAACCCTCTCGTCATGCACTCCGTTTGGTTCATCAAACATTAAGTTCCAATACTGATCTACTGGCAACTCCTCTTATTTTTGAATCATTAAAGAACCAAGGTTTATTTCGAAGGCAAAATAGCATCATGCCCGTATACCAATTTATAAGGAGTTGTATCTGTCGACTCCTTAGGAGAGTATATGCACACCCAAAGAACTTGTTCCAAAGTTGAATGCCATCTTTTTGGATATCTGCCAATGTCTTTCTTTATCAAACCAATGATAATTTTATTCATGTCCTCGACTTGACCATTTGCTTGAGCGTAATATGGCGTCGACGTGACCATTTTAATCTTTCTTGATTCAGCATAATCGACAACCTTCTTTCCAACAAACACAGACTCTTAGTCTGTTGTTGTTGTTTGTGGTATGCCAAATCGACAAACAATGTGATTTTCAATAAAATCTACAATGTCTTGCTGCGTTACTTCTTTCTGGGCTACTGCTTCTCCCCACTTGGTAAAATAGTCAACCCCTACTAAAATGCACTTATGACCCTTAGAAGAAGTTGGGTAAATTTGGCGTATGAGATCCAACGCCCAATCTCTAAAAGGCCAAGGCTTGATAATGAAATGTAACTCACTAGCAGGAAAATTCTGTATATGGCCATGCCTTTGACATTCTTCGCAGGATTTTGTAAACATGATGCAATCCCTAACCAATGTTGGCCAATATACTCTCTGTCTTCTCAATACCCATTTCATCTTTTCACCTGCTTGGTGAGCACCACAAATCCCTCATAGACTTCTGCTAAGGCTAAATAAGCATCTTCTTCACTTAGGTAAGTTTCCAAATTTCCATCGACAGACTTTCTATACAAAGCTCCTACAAGCACAACGAACTTAGTCGCTTTATACTTAATTTTCCTATCGACATTTGCACCTGGACTTTTCAAATACTCAATGATTGGTCTTCGCCAATCATCTATGTTCGACATGTTGGAAACAAAGATATCCCCTTCATTTAAAGGATACAACAACTCGCGAATTTCTCTGAGTTTTGTCAATACCTTTGAAGTCAGTTTATATCCTGAACCTATTTGGGCCAATTCATTAGCCTCTTGATTTAGCTCTCTAGGAATATGTTCCATTTCCACGCTATCGAACTACTTTATTAACTTGCTAGCCACTTGACAAGATTATGGCTAGCACATTTATATGCTTGAGTTAGCTGCCCAATTACCAATTAGGAACCCCCGAAAGCCATGACAGTGCGTGCTCGCATCTCTATCAAAATTTCCAAACCCACAATTAAGGCTTCATATTCGTCCTCATTATTAGAACAAGCATATTTTAATTCCAACATTAATTTAGTTGGTACCCCTAAGGGTGATATAATCAAAATACTAACACTAACGGGCAGGCCCAGCCCGCCCGATAAAAAAGGTGGACTAGGTTAGTAAAATACGAACCCAAAAATTTTTTGGCCCGGCCCGGCTCGGCCCAAATTATTTTTAAATTGTTTTTTGCTCCTGATTACTTTTTGCTCCTGATTAAATTTCTTGCCCAACCCACTGCTGGCCCAACCTAATTTTTTTTTAACATTTTCTAATTTCTATTTGGGCCTTTCTATCACTCAGTCCGCAGCGCAGCAACCCACCATCACAGAAAACACTTTCCCTTTAAATCCTAATTCCTAACCCTAAGAAAGAAAGCACTTGTGTGAGAGAGAGGCAGCCGCAGCCAACAACCCATCGCCCTCTATCTCCCATCGCAGCAGCAACCCATCACCCTCCGTCTCCCAGCACAGCAGCCACAGCAATCCATCGCCCTCCGTCTTCCAGCGCAACAGCACGAAGACCTTTGTTATTCCTTTGTTTCAAGGTTCCTTTTTGTGTTTTCTATGGGGATGTTCATGGTTAGGTTTTTTTAATAACATGTCCATATCTGATTATTAACCATTTATGTGGTTGGATTTCAAAACCAAACCACATTTCCCCCTTAAAAAATAGTTTTGTGCCAAATCTGGTTTCTAACTATTGGAACCTAAACGATTGAGAAGTTTAGACCCTCATTAATTTTGGCGATAACAAAGTACTTCCCAGTGAACAAATTATCTTCTAATAAGTCTTGAAGTGTGCAGATATTAAAATTGTTTACGCTTTATATGTCACTCAAGCAAAAAGGAGAAATTCACAAGAAATTGAATACATTCCATGTATGTCAGCATTCGGTTCACTCCAGCGTCTTGTGTATAGCGAGCGTACGGTAGTGTTATTCTTTGACACGTGGATTACTCAATTGCTACGAGCGTTCGTCCCTTATTCTGAGCGAGCATCTGATCTTTTAATGAAGCACGTGATGGTCACATTTATGCTCTCCTACCTCAGCTGTTTTGGAACGAAATTCGAATTTAATTTTTGTGCGCTCATTTTGATGTATAAGGTATCAAAGGTACCTTTGTATAAGACAAAATTCGTACAAGGCAATTGTGAAAAGCAGATAGTATAAAAAGGGTAATATGTACTATTCTGATATTTTCTGGAAAGAAAGAAAGGAACAACATTTCAAAATACCTCACTCAATGATATGGAGCTGAAATTTACTGCAATGGTAATATCCCTCGGAGACTCCTATAAATACCCCAAGGTATTCATTGAAGAAGGTTGCCAAAAACTACTAGAAAGTATATTTTAAAAGAGCTATTACTCAAGTGAGCAATCAAGTTTCGTGCCAAGTTTATGGACATCAAGAACTGAACCTCATCACCTGACATTCTTTCTTTTAGAAAGTTATTTGTTGTGTGCTTAATCTTTTCATCCTCTCTGTGAGAGTTATTTGATTGTATTCAAAAGAAAATCACTTTGTGAAAGTTGTATTGCCTAGTTAAAGCTTTGTTCCTCAATGGCTCGAGCGTACTGAGTCGTTTTGAGAAGTTAAGAGTATTGTCAAGTTTGTGACAGTAGAATACTCTTAAAGAAACTTGTAATCAGTTGATTATAGTTGAAAATCCTTCAGGAACGAAGGTACTAGACGTAGCTACCAGGTTGGTGATGAACTAGTAAAAATCTTTGTGCCTCTTGTTTTACTGCTTTACACTTACTTTTATCTTGTACATAAAAAACAAGTTTTCATAAACTTTATTTCCAGCGTCTGGTCATACTCCAACATCCGTTTTCAAACAGATTCAAAATCAACTGTTCTAAAGTGTTTTTAACTTAAAGTTTGCGAAAAGTTTTCAACACAATTCAACCCCCTTCTTGTGTTCACGTTCAGTTAGTACCAGAGCTCGGCCTCTTGTTTGAGCACTTAACAGTGTTAAGAGAAAAGATCCTATACTGTGAACATGTCTGTAGAAGGTGGTCACATGAACTGTCCTCCTCTATTTACTGGAGAAAAATTTGACTACTGGAAAGATAAGATAAAAGTTTTTTTTGAGACACAATAACTTGAGTTGTGGGATATCATTGAAAGTGGTTACCTTATTCCCACTAATGCTGCTAGTGTTACTATTGCCAGAGAAAATTGGAATGATGAGCAGAAAAAGAGATATCAAATCAATCAAAAAGCTAGATTCATTCTTATATGTGCTATGTCAGAAAAAGAATATGATAAATGTGGCAAATTCGATACTGCCAAAGAGATATGAGATTCTCTTGTTTTGTCTTATGAGGCTCGGCCCAAGTAAGAGAAATTAAAGCTAACATGCTGGTTCGCCAATATGAATTGTTCAAAATGGAAGATGGTGAAAACATTGAATCTATGTTTGGAAGGTTCCAAACACATGTTCATGGGTTACAGGTCCTTGGAAAAAGTTATACGACACCTGACCATGTGAGAAAAATCCTGAGAAGTTTGACCAAGCAATGGAGACCCAAAGTCACTGCTATTTAAGAAGCAAAAGATTTAAATGTCTTGAGACTTGAAGATCTTTTGAGTTCTCTGGAAGCTCGTGAACTTGAATTGAATGAGGAAGAACCTATAAAGAGAAGCAAGTCTATTGCTTTGAAAGTCAACAAACATAAAGCCAGTACTTCTAAAGCCCTTCAGGCTGAAGAAGAATCAGAAGATGAAGCTTCAGAAGGAGACGTTGATGGGTCGGATGATGAGCTCGCGTTCATATCCTGGAAGATCCAACGGATGTGGAAGAAAAGAAACTTCTAGAAAAAATTCCACAAGAAAGATGTCGAGGACAAGAAGGAAAGCAAAGACAAAAGCCAAGTTGTCTGCTATGAATGTAAAAAGCCTGGACATTTCAAATCTGAATGTCATAATCTTAAGAAAAAGCGCACAAGAAGTTCTTTCAAGGGAAAGAAGAATAGTCTCATGACTACATGGGAAGATCTGGATTCATCATCCTCTGAGGAAGATAATGATGAAGAAGCCAATCTTGCCCTCATAGAAAATACTGACTTAGACTCTAAAGAAGAAGTTGAAAAGGTAATAATATATGATTCTTATTTTGAACTTCAATTTGCATTTGATGATCTTCTTAAGGACTCTGCCACTTTCTCCATTGAGTATAAAGCTTTGAAAAAGAAATTTTCAAAATTATCACAAGAATTTCAAGTTTTAAAAAATGAAAACTTAAAGCTCAATGAAGAAAACCAGAAGTTGAAAACTGAAAATCAGCATCTGGTAGATAGTCAGCGTCTGTCAGCAACCAGCAGCTGAGAGCTCTCGGCCTAAAAGCTCTGAAGTTAAAGGCAATCCTAAGTGCAAAACAAATGATTATGAATATGCATTTCAAAATTTTCTTGCAGAAAGTGTAACTCGAAGCAAGCAAACTTCAATGATTTGGGGTGTCAGTAAAACAACAACTCAAGGTCTTAGTTACATATCAGATGGACCTTCTTTGGAAAATAAAAATCCGGTAGCTGATAAATCCAATGATCACAGTGAATGCTTGCATTGTACTTACTGCAAGAAAACTGGTCATTTGAAAAGTGCATGTGTTGTTTTTAAGACTAATAAGGACAAGCATCCTTCAAGAACTAACCTAAAAGGACCCAAAAAGATATGGGTACCTAAAGATAAAATAGTCTATGTTGCAGACATGCTTAGCAACAAGGTCAACACACCTATCTTGGTACTTAGATAGTGGATGCTCGCGTCACATGATGGGAGAAAAGCATATGTTCCATGAGCTAAGGCCTAAAGAAGAAGGATTTGTTAGTTACGAAGGAAACCAGAAAGGTAAAATAGTTGGAATTGGTCACATTGTTAAAGGCTCTCTTCCCTCTATTGATAATGTACTTTATGTTGAAGGACTAAAGCATAATTTATTGAGCATAATTCAATTATGTGACAATGGTTATGAGGTCATTTTTACAGAAACTGGATGTTCAGTAAAATGCAAGAAAGATGGCTCTATTTTCTTTACAGCAAAGAGGAAACAAAATGTTTATAAAATTGATCTTTCTGAACTTGCAAAACAAGATGTCAAGTGTCTCATGTCTTTTGAAGATGAACAATGGATTTGGCGTAAAAGATTGGGTCATGCCAGTTTGAGATTAATCTCAAAACTAAACAAGCACAGTCTTGTTAGGGGCTTACCGAATCCTAAATTCAAATATGATGCTCTTTGTGAGGCATGTCAAAGAGGAAAACAAATTAAAACTTCTTTTCATTCAAAAAATATCGTTTCAACCTCTAGACCACTTGAGCTTTTGCATCTTGATCTTTTTGGTCCCACAATTTCTCCTCTCCTAGGACACCACAACAAAATAGTATTGTAGAAAGGAAAAATAGGTCCCTCCAAGAAATGGCTAGGACCATGATCATTGAAGCTGATATTGCACAACATTTTTAGGCAGAAGCGGTAAACACAGCTTGCTATATTCAAAATAGAATTCTTATTAGACCAATTTTGAAGAAGACTTCATATGAACTGTGGAAAGGTAGAAAACCAAACATATCTTATTTTCATCCCTTTGGTTGTATATGTTATATTCTGAATACGAAGGATCAACTTGGTAAGTTTCATTCCAATGCTGACAAAGGTATCTTTTTAGGATATTCTGAAAGATCTAAAGCTTTTAGAATTTACAATAAAGAAAATTTGATAGTGGAAGAATCCATTCATGTCAAATTTGATGACAAGAAGCCTGACACTGCCATGTCAGAGCTAGATGAATTATTTTTAGATTTAAATATTGGTGGAACAACAAACAGTAAACCTGCATCTTCAGCATCTGGTGGTGACCAGACACAGGATTCAACTCAAGCGGAAGCAGAAACCAGAAAGTGTTGGAGATACAAAACCAATCATCCTAAGGATCAAATCATAGGAGAACCTGGAGATAGAGTAAGAGCCAGATCCTCTTTCAAAGAGCATGCAGATATTGCACTTCTCTCTGAAATGGAACCTAAGACGATTGATCAAGCATTGAAAGATGAAGGTTGGATTCTGGCTATGCAAGAACAGTTGAATCAGTTTCAAAGAAATGATGTGTGGAAATTAGGCACTCTACCAGAAGATAAGCAAGCTGTTGGTACTAAATGGGTATTTAGAAATAAGCTTGATGAAGATGGTAAGGTAGTGAGAAACAAAACAAGATTAGTTACTCAAGGTTACTCATAGGAAGAAGGTATTGATTTTACAAAAACTTTTGCACCTATTGAAAGGTTAGAAGTTATTCGCATCTTACTATCATTTGCTGCACACCATGAGATAATTCTTTATCAAATGGATGTGAAAAATGCTTTCTTAAATGGTTTTATAACTGAGGATGTCTTTGTGAAACAACCTCCTGGTTTTGAAGACATTGAATTTCCAAAACATGTTTTTAAGCTTAAAAAGGCTCTGTATGGTCTTAAGCAAGTTCCTCGAGCTTGGTATGATAGACTGGGTTCCTTTTTAATGAAAAATGGTTTTACCAGAGGCCAAGTAGACACTACTCTCTTCAGAAAAATATCAAACAAGCATTTTATACTTGTTCAAATTTATGTTGACGACATTATATTTGGAGCTACTAATGAAAGCCTTTGAAAAGAACTTTCAAAGCTAATGCAAGTTGAATTTGAAATAAGCATGATAGGAGAATTAAAGTTTTTCCTTGGAATTCAAATCAAGCAATACAATCATGGTATTTACATACATCAAAGCAAATACATCAAGGAATTGCTAAAGAAATTCAAGTTGGTGGATTGCAAGCCAATGTGCACACCTATGCATCCCACTTGCATTCTTGGTAAAGATGAAACTGGTAAGAAGGTAGATCAGAAAATGTATAGAGGTATGATTGGATCTCTACTTTATCTTACTACCTCAAGACTTGATATTATGTTCAGCATCTGCCTGTGTGCTAGATTTCAATCTGATCCTAGAGAATCACACTTGAGTGCTGTTAAAAGAATATTTAGATATTTGCAAGGATCTACTAATCTTGGTTTGCTTTATAAGAAATCAAAAGATTACAAGTTAGTAGGTTTCTGTGATGCTGACTTTGCTGGAGACTTAATTGAAAGAAAGAGCACAAGTGGAGGCTGCCAATTCCTTGGAGTAAGTCTTGTGTCTTGGTCAAGCAAAAGACAAAGCACTATTGCACTCTCAACAGCAGAAGCAAAATACATCTCAGCAGCAAGTTGCAGCTCTCAACTTCTGTGGATGAAATATCAACTTGAAGACTACTTGATAAAATAGAGTAACATTCCTATCTTTTGTGATAATACATCAGTAATTTGTCTTACTAAGAGGCTATGTTTAGAAGGATATTCTTGAAATAAAATTTGTAGACACTGATCATCAGTGGGCTGACATCTTTACAAAACCCCTTGCTGAAGTTAGATTCAATTTTATAAGAAGAAACTTAAATTTTCATCTTATAGAAGAATGATTAATCTCAGCGTCTTATGATATCCATCATTCAGCATCTGGTATGACATAAGCATTCACACATGTACACATATAATATGTCATTCACATCACATAACTCAGCGTCTGGTGAATTCGTTTGTGTGCGTCTGAGCACACACGTGTCACGCGCGTGTGGAACTTAAGCGTCTCATCACACCTAATCTGAGTCATGATTATTTAGGTTTTCAATAAAATCTTTTTCTTGATTTTATCTTCATTTTGGCAACTGCATTTAATGAAAAGGGGAATCTTTATTTTACTTTCTTTTTTATTTATTTTTATTTTGAGGAAATGTGAAGAGGTTTTTGAAAAGGTAATTGTACTATTTTATCAAAACTTTCCCACTACTCCATCTCTTTCGCTCCACACTCACTCTGTTTTTGTCTACGAAAACTGTTTTCTCTCTCTCTCTCTGTGATTTTTGCGAAACCCTAAACCTCCATCACCTACTCTCCAACTGCAACCATGACTGATGTTAAGGTCGGACAACACACTGCTATCTTCGACACCATGAAAGAAGCAAAGCTTTTGAATGAGAACAGGATTGATTTGAAAAAGTTCAAAGCCTATGGTTTCAACTTTGATGAAGGTTTTGAGGCTATGGGTTGGTCAAGATATTTCTTTTCGAGTTCTTCTGTTGAAGTTATGGTTACTGCTATTAAAGAACTTTGGGGAAATATTACTTTTCTAGATGGAAAAATCGGAGGCTATGTCAGAGGATTTCAGTTAAAGTTCACTCTCAACGACATTGCTGATGTTACTGGTTGTCCATTAGAAGGAATTAGTTTTTACAATGGCTGGGAAAAAGCTTTCAATGGCATGGAGAAAGTGAATGAAGCATTGTTTGAGAACTATAAGCAGTTGAAGGAATCTGGGAAAACTCCTACTGCCAAGCATCTGAAGAGTCACTTCAGTGTACTTCACAAGATCATAGCCAAAAGTGTTCTTCTGAAGGCTCGGTCTAGTGACATAGTGAACTATGAGCAAAAGTTCATTATGAGGACTTACTTGGCAAGACAGAAGGTGAACCTGCCTAGATTAGTCTACAACAATCTAGTTTAAGCTATTATGAGTTCGAGAAAAGGCACCGTAGAAAAGAAAAACATCTACAAGAAGATACCCTATGGTGTTCATCTTACTGCCCTGTTGGTTAAAGCTGGTATTCCCAAAAAGCTTGGAGCTTTGGAAGGAAAAGAAAAGGAAAAGTATTTTGGTGTTGGTGCTCTTGTGCGTCCTGATGTATTCGGTGTATATAGTTTGGAAAGAATGCAGCTGGTAACTAGTGAAAGAATGAAGGAATTAAAACTGCAGCAATAAGAAGAAGAAGTTAGTGCTTCAGTTGGTGAAGTAGCTGGAAAAAAAACCCACCAGAAGCTCAGTATCTGGTGTGAAGAGAACTGGTGAGTCTCCAGCAAGGGAGACAAGAAGCAAAAAAAATAGACGGTGCCTCTTGCACCAGAAGGTAAAACAGTACCAAAAGAAGATGAGGACCGAGTCCCCATCAGAAGGATTGTGGAGAAGAAAAGAAAGGCAGAAGCTGAAAAGCCTGTTTCAGCGTCTGGCCCTAATAAGCAAGTTCCTCCACCTCCTCCTCCTGTTGCTGCCCCACAAAGAAAAAGGAAGATATTGGTTAGGCATTCTGAAAAGCTTAATCCAAAGGTACTAGATTTTACCATTGATGATTCTATTACTACATTTGGTTTTGATGACACTATACCTACACCACCACTCTTTGTTTTACCACCACAACCTCCATCCACCGAACCACAAACCTCCAAACTAACCATAAAACCTAAAACACTTACATTTCCGTCACCACAAAACTCTATCTCATCAAACACATCCGTCACTACATATATATCTGCACTCCACTCTCATCCATTCAATCAACTTTTCAAAATCCCTCCAAACAAACCAAAAACATACCAAGTCAAGATGACTTCCTCTCTCCCACTTTCTCTCACTCTCAAACCTACCGACTACTATGGTGTCAAGAAATATGTGTCATCCATAAACAAACTAGTTTGTAAGAGAAGAAGCATATCATTCCATCTATGATCGCCCTTCTCTGTGGCACTTGAAAACTTTCACATGTGGGGTTGCAAGACTAGAGATTGCCCCTCGTTCAAGCCTCATTGTCTCTGAAGATGATGAGAAAGTGGAAAGGTCATTTGGTGGAAGGTTAAGACCTCTCTCAAACAGAGGAATTATTCCTTTCAATGTTGATCTTCCTCATGTTCTGCCACAACATGAACCTCTTACTCTGGAGGAATGTGGCAGATGGATCACAGATGATGAGAAGTCATTCATGGCTCACTGCCTTGAAATGAAGAAGATGGAACTGGTTTACCTGAACAAAGATCCTGCTTCTGCGTCTATGAAGATTGTGCCTGATAGGCAAAGATGTTTACCCTGGACTATCCCTGGTAAAAAGAAGGAACCAGCTCTTGGTAAACTTCCGACATCTATTGGTCTCAAGGAGTATGAAGAAGCTCATAGGAAATACGATGTCAAAGCATTCTATGAACTTCTGGTTAATAAGCTGTCTAAAGACCATGCTCGGAGTGTGTATCTGAACCTCCTCAAAATAGATGATTAGAGAACTGGTTCTTCTGGCTGCTCTAACGCAGAAAAAACTATCATCCCTACAGTTAGCTCAATTAGCAGGGTAACAGACACAAACCTAGCTACTATTCATCTAGATGACATGTTTATGTGTTCTGTTATTAGGCCTCTGAGTGTTATGAAAATAGTAGATCAATAGGCTGTTGTTTGCAAACACTTCGACATTGGATTCAGTTGGAGTAACATGCCTATGTCTTGGAAAGACAAAGTCATTCTACCTCATCTCAGGCCTCTCAAAATTGAAGAAGATGATAGGGAGAATTTGCATAGGCTGTACCTGGCTGAAAATGAAGGACTTATCTTCATTTTTTATGGAATGGGAATTTTTATAAGAAGCAATTTTGGAAAAGATGCTTTTGCAAAATTTGATACATATGTTGAAGATCTTCTTAAGCACAGAGAAACTATCTTTCGGTGTATGCTTTACCCTGAAGAGATTGTGCAAAGATGGGAATGGTCTATGGAAATTGAGAAACAGAAGCTGGGAAATATCATCAAATGGAGCTTACCAAATGATGGTGTCTTTCAGAGGATCAAGGAAAGAAAGGATTTGAAATTGAGTCTGTCATAGGCAGTGCTAGCAGAGCACCAGAAGATAGAATCTCAACGAGTTGCTACTGTTGAACCTGCTCCAGAAGCTGAACCTTCTTCTGCTCCTCCTGCTGCAAATGATGATGTTGTCATCTTGCCTAGAGCAAAATTTGAAGCTATCATAGCTACAAATCAGAAGGTGTACCAGCTGGAAAGCACTGGGAATCTTCTCTTGGAACGCTTCAATCAACTTCTTCCTCCTCCTCCATCAAACCCTTAAAAACATTTTTTTTATTTTTTGTATTACTGTTAACTTGGTACA
The DNA here is from genome assembly GCA_037113605.1 of Calophaca sinica. Taxonomy (NCBI): domain Eukaryota; kingdom Viridiplantae; phylum Streptophyta; class Magnoliopsida; order Fabales; family Fabaceae; genus Calophaca; species Calophaca sinica. The sequence continues at coordinate 105,561,654 of CM073733.1, forward strand.
ATTTTTTACTTGGTTCATATTTTGAATGATCTAACCTTACTTGATCTAAAAATTTTTTTTGGTACAATTCAAATTTTTCTAGTATTATTACTTACTGTTTTGACTATGATGTTGTTTACACTCTTTTTGTCTGATGACAAAAAGGGGAGTAAAAGAATAGGTCTGATGAACACGTTGAAAGTCTGATGAACATGATGAAGTATCACACATGTGATGCATAAATCATTTTATAACATATTCATTGTATGTGATTTGTTGTTCTGATACTCATTGATATTCATTGTCTTGTGATCTGATAATCTTTAATCATTTGCTGGCACAATTTTATAATAATTAGTACAATGAATTTCAGCATTTGATCCTCAAAAATTGTTTGAGTATATTCGGTATTGGTACAATGATCTCAGCATTCGTTCTCATCGTTTAACTGAATATATGCTCTGATACTTGTATATCTTTTGTGATCACAATGCTCTAATTGTTATAAATCGCTCTGATACCTGAATTATTTAATTTTATCTGAGTTGTTGAACTCAGGGGGAGACCCTTGAAAATATAATCAAATTGTTCATCAACCTTAGATATTTGTCATCATCAAAAAGGGGGAGATTGTTGGAACCTAAACGATTGAGAAGTTTAGACCTTCATTAATTTTGATGATAACAAAGTACTTTCAAGTGAACAAATTATCTTCTAATAAGTCTTGAAGTGCACAGATATTAAAATTGTTTATGCTTTGTATGTCACTCAAGCAAGAAGGAGAAATTCACAAGAAATTGAATACATTCCATGTGTGTCAGCATCCGGTTCACTCCAGCGTCTTGTGTATAACGAGCGTCCGGTAGTGTTATTCTTTGACACATGGATTACTCAATTGCTGCGAGCGTTCGTCCCTTATTCTGAGCGAGCATCTGATCTTTTAATGAAGCACCTGATGGTCACGTTTATGCTCTCTTACCTCAGCTGTTTTGGAACGAAATTCGAATTTGATTTTTGTGCGCTCATTTTGATGTACGAGGTATCAAAGGTGACAGTTTTGGTATAAGAAAAAATTCGTACAAGGCAATTGTGAAAAGCAGATAGTACAAAAACAGTAATATGTACTATTCTGATATTCTCTGGAAAGGAAGAAAATGACAGCATTTCAAAACACCTCACTCAATGATATGGAGCTGAAATTTACTGCAACGGTAATATCCCTCAGAGACTCCTATAAATACCCCAAGGTATTCATTGAAGAAGGTTGTCAAAAACTACTAGAAAGTATATTCTGAAAGAGCTATTACTCAAGTGAGCAATCAAGTTTCGTGCCAAGTTTCTGGACATCAAGAACTGAACCTCATCGTCTGATATTCTTTCTTTTAGAAAGTTATTTGTTTTATGCTTAATCTTTTCATCCTCTCTGTGAGAGTTATTTGATTGTATTCAAAAGAAAATCACTTTATGAAAGTTGTATTGCCTAGTTAAGACTTTGTTCCTCAAAGACTCGAACGTACTGAGTCATTTTGAGAAGTTAAGAGTATTGTCAAGTTTGTGATAGTAGAATACACTTAAGGAAATTTGTAATCAGTTGATTATAGTGGAAAATCCTTCCGGAACGAATGGACTAGACGTAGCTACCACGTTGGTGGTGAACTAGTATAAATCTCTGTATCTCTTGTTTTACTGCTTTACACTTACTTTTATCTTGCGCATAAAAATAAGTTTTCATAAACTTTATTTCCAGCACCTGGTCATACTCTAGCATCTGTTTTCAAACATATTCAAAATCTAGTGTTCTAAAGTGTTTTTAACTTAAAGTTTGTGAAAAGTTTTCAACACAATTCAACCCCCTTCTCGTGTTCACGTTCACTAACCAGTTTCATCGCAAATCAAATTAATAGATTGGTTTTATAGTAAAGTTCTTGGATCGTGAAAGGTGGCGTTTTGAGAATCATGGTTTTACCGCCTCTCGTGTCCAATTTCTATGATGTTCTACGGCAAAGTTGCAGCATGCATAACACTATAACGTGAAAGGCTAAGAGAGATTGAAATTGCAAATGTTTTCTTCATAATATAATTGAAATGAATATTAAGAATTTATGATCTAAAGTTTTCACAATAAATTAGCAATAAAATATTCACGATACCTGTGTAGCTAGGCCTAGTTATTATTCAGTGCTATTTATTACTGTACATTCAATGCTCATTCCACTTCATTTGGTTTTTGTTAAATGTTGCAGTGTTTGAATATGAGTACCTGTGTCACTGATGTTGGAGAGGATTGCAAAATTTTAAAGAAAAATGATTTACTAGCACATGATAAAGAGGATGAGTGCTTTGATCTGCAAAAGAAAAAAGGTAAAACATATACCTCAGATTATTGGAATTACTATGAGAAGCTTGGTGTGGATGAGAACAGAATAGAAAGGTGTAAATGCAAAGGTTTTGGGAAGGTGTACTCTTGTGGGAGTAAGGGAGGTACTTCTTATCTAAACCGTCATATTTTCGTGTGTGTAAAAATTCCTAAATTTGATAATGTTGGGACAATGATGCTCGATTATGCTGTAAAAATGAGATCTAGAAAACTTGATGATAAGATTGTGCGTGACTTGATTGCACAAAAGATTGTACTACATGACCTTCCATGTCAATGTGTTGAGTGGTGAGGTTTTAGAGCATTTTGTCACTATATTTCTTTTGGTGAGGTCAATAGTGTTTCTAGAAATTCTATTACTGGGGATGTAATGAAGATTTCAATGCATGAAAAAGAAAAATTGAAAAATCAATTAGCTAGACTTAATGGTAGAGTGTATTTAACCTCTGACTGTTGGACTTCATGCACTACTCGTGGTTATATGACTCTAACTGCTCATTTTATTGATGAGGACTGGAAGTTAAATAGTAAGTTGTTGAGCTTTTGTCATTTGGAACCCCCACATACTGGTCATGAGCTATAAAGAAAAGTGCTTGAGTTACTGAAAGAGTGGGGAATTGAAAAAAAAAAGTTTTTTCAATTACTTTAGACAATGTTGCCAACAATTATAGCATGCAAAAGATAATGAAAAGTCAGCTTTGTTTGTCAAATAATTTGTTGTGCAATGGAGACTTCTTTCATATTAGATAATCTGCACATATACTAAATCTCATAGTTCAAGAAGGATTAAAGGTAGCAAGTGATGCATTGCACAAAATTAGAAAAAGTGTGACATATGTGAGGGGTTCAGAATCAAGAAAGAAACTATTTGCTCAATGTATTCAAGAAATTGGGGACATTGATTGGAGTGTTGGCTTGCATTTGGATTGTCCCACTAGATGAAATTCTACCTATTTAATGCTTGAGAGTGCACTTAGGTATAGTCATGTTTTTAAATGCCTGAGTTTGAAAGATGAGCATTATCAGCATTATCCAACAAATGAAGATTGGAAAGAGGGAAAAAGATTTGTGAATTTTTAGAGCCTTTTTATGAAATCACCAATATGATTTCTGGATCTAATTATCGTACATCCAATTTATACTTCATGCAAATATGGAAGATTGAGGTTCTATTGAAAGATAATGGATCAAGCCATGATGATGTGATTAGAGATATGATTGCAAAAATGGTGGAAAAGTTTGATAAGTATTGGAATGAGTATAACATAATTCTTGCTTGTGGATGCGTTCTTGATCCTAGGATGAAGTTTCAATTTCTAAAATACGCTTACTCTGAACTTTATTCTAACAAGCTCATTGTTGATGAGAAGTTAAGCACTGTGAAGAATGCTTTGTATAAACCTTTCAATCATTATGTTAACAACATGGAAGCTACTCCTATGGAATCTCATCCTTCAGGTCCAACTTACAAAGAAGGGGCAAAAATAAATTTGTCTAAAGATTATGATGTAAGTTTTAGTTTGTTAATTCATTAAATCATTTGTGTTAATGTTATGTCATTTCACTTAAATGTAATTTTTTTATTATTTTGAAATGTGATAGGATTTTGAAGAGCAAGAGATGATAGAAACATTGTCAAATAGAAAATCTGAACTTGACCTCTACTTGGAAGAGCCAAAACTAGTGGGTCACAAGGATTTAAATGTTTTGGAATATTGGAGAGTATGTCTCATAGATTTGGTGATCTAGGAAGGATGGCTAGTGATATATTGAGTATTTCAAATACCACGGTAGCATCTGAGTCCACTTTTAGCATTGGAGGTCGTATTTTGAGCAAGTATAGAAGCTCTTTACTTTCAAAAAAAATTGGAAGCTCTTATTTGTGCTCGCAATTGGTTGCTTGGGTTCTCACAAGATGGTAAACCAAAGTTTAGACTTTATATAACATCATTTGTTTTATACTTTTAATTACTACTATTATGTGTTATTGTTATGGTTAAATGTTTATTTTAATATGTAGAAGGATTTAGTGCCATTGATGGTGCTATTGATGATGCAAACGAAAGGACAACCAAAGCAGATGACAACAAGAATCATCCAAATGTCATTATCTTGGATGAGGAAAAATGATGTGAATGGAGATGATAAGCTCTAATATTTTTTTTGAGATGGATCCTTGTGTTTTTATTTTTCTTTTGTTTTGTTATCCTATATTTTTTGTGATATGATTAGCTCTTATGATGTTTTGTAATGGGATGAACAAGAAACTTTATAGACCCATGATTTCCTTACTTAGTCATTGACTTATCTTGGTGGTTCTTTATGTTATTTTGTAATGGGATGGACAAGAAACTTTATAGACCCATTATTTATTTATTTAGTTAGTAGCTTGTCCTGAAGGTTTTCTTCCCTTATATGCATGATGTTTATTTTGTGAAAAGTCATATTCAGTAAAAATAATTATTTATTTTTCAAATTAAAGTGACATAATTATTCAGCCGAAGTAATATTGCAGTAGCTTGTCTCTTCAGTGATATAATTATTTGAATCATATTCAGCAAAAATAAATAATTATTCAGCCGAAGTAATACTGCTATTGCACATCACTATTATCACATAATTATTTATTTTTTGTAGCCCATGGGCCAGCCTGTTTGGCCCGTAACACGCAGTAGGCTGGGCTAGCAAAATAGTGGCCCGAAATAATTTTAGCCCGATCCGGCCCAGCCGGAAAAATGTCCTCAGCCCGAATGGGCTGGGCCATCCCGAATTGACAGCTCTAATTTTTATGTCTTGAGCCATCAAAATACAAATGTCTGGGTTTTAAATCAACTAGCCCTGTCAATTCTTTTATTTCTAAACATGGATGGTCCATCAAGAAGTCAGCAATTGCTTGACCTTTAACAGCCTTCATAGGTACATATTGCAAAGAAAATTCAGATAGTGCAAGTGTCCATTTTCTAATTCAACCATTTATAATTGGCTGGGACAACATGTACTTGATCACATTTGTTTTCGACATCACTAAAACATTACAAGGCATCAAGTAATATTTGAGTTTTGTACAAGAAAAAGATAATGCTAAATATAACTTTTCTATAGCACTATATCTTATTTCTGCATCATTGAGTACTCGACTGAGGTAGTAAACAGCTCTTTCAACATTGCTCTCATCATCTTGAGCCAGTAAACAACCTATGGTTTCTTCTGATGCAGAAATATACAACTTCACCGGTCTATGTCGTTCTGCAGGCATCATGACCAGTGGGCTTGTCAAATACTGCTTGATTTGGTCGAAAGCTTCCTGGTGCTGTTAACTCCACACAAAAGCTTCCTCTGCCTTGAGTTTTACCAAAGGAGCAAAAACTCTTGTTCTTCCTGAGAGATTTGATATAAACCTTATAAGGAATTTAACTTTTCCCAAAAAGGATTGCAGCTCTTTCTTGTTGGTTGGTGGTTTAGCTTCCAACACAGCCTTAGCTTTGTTCTTGTCCACTTCAATCCCCTTTTTATGCACCAAAAACCCAAGAACTTGGCAACAGAAACCCCAAAACCACACTTCTCAGGATTCATCTTCAAACTATGTTCTCTTATTTCTTGAAAAGCTTATCGAAGATGATGCAAGTGCTCCTCCTTACTTTTCGACTTGACAATAATGTCATCGATATACACTTCCATGAACTTGCCTATCATTTCATGAAAAATAGTATTCATTGCCCTTTGATAAGTTGCTCCAGCATTCTTTAAACCAAAAGGCATCACTATCCATTCATAAGTCCCAATAGAACCTGGACACCTAAAAGCAGTTTTAGGCACAAAATCTTCAGCTGTGAAGATCTGGCTGTAACCAGCATGTCCATCCATGAAACTTAGAAGCTCATGACCAGATGTTGCATCCACTAGCATGTCTGCTATGGGCATTGGGTATTCATCTTTAGGAGTAGCAGCATTAAGATTTCTAAAATCGGCATATAGCCTCATCTCGCCATTCTTCTTTATGACAGGCACTACATTCAACAACCATTCAACATACCTAGTTGTGCGAATAAACTTAGCCTTCAACAAATGCTCAACTTCCTCCTTGATTTTCAACATAACTTCAGGAGCAAATCTCCTATTGGCTTGCTTGACAGAATTGCAATCTGGTTTTAAAGGTAACCTATGTTCCACAAGTTCCCTACTCAAACTTGGCATCTCATGATAGTCCCGAGCAAAACAATCTTTATACTCAAAAACTAACTCCACAATCTGCTTTTTGAAATCATCCGACAACAAAGCACTAACATATATTGGCCTCTTTCTGTCGGCATCCCCTAGATCTATTTCCTCTAAAGGATCTTCCAACTCGAATCCACTCTTATCCTTAAGCCCCTTTTCAAATCCCAAAGGGCCATCGTCGAATATACAATCAGCTAATACACCTTCTTCTGCGTTTGGCTGTTGGTCGACCTCACAGGCCGACCATTGAGTTTTGTGATGTTCAAGACTCATCTTTGTTGTTTGGTCGATTCTCTTCGGCCTCCTCTAGCAACTTGACTCCAAAATGCTCCATCAAGCAAGTATTTAGAGCCTCTTTGTCAATGACACCACCCTACACAGAAATAGGCTTCACCTTTGGATCATAAACTTTGAAATCCACATGTATTTGTTGCAAATAGCCTAGGCTATCATCAGCTTCAATTATTTCAATCTCATCAGCTAGACCTTGAAGGAATCACTACAAACAAGGTTGATCTATTCACTGATCCTACTTGCACGTCGAGCATTACCACACCATCTGATGGTGAAGACCTTCCTCCAAAGTCAGTAACCACTATGTTGGTTGGCAGCAAATATGTTTCATCTTTGCCCAGTTTCTTGAACATGGCTCTTGGGATTAAGTTGATAGAAGCCCCTCCATCGACTAACACCCTGTTAGCAGGTTTACCTTTAATCATTGCCTTGATGTGCAATGGTCGAAGATGATTTCTCTCTTCATGAGTTGGCTTCTCCAATCGAGCAAATTTATCAAAAATAGTCACCATATCTTGCTCGACAAATTGCCACCCAATAGGGAAATCCTCGAATTCCTCTTCATTAGGAACTTCAACGACAAATTCGTAATGAGCTTCATATTCCGCTAGCAAAACTGAAACCAACATACATTAAGCTTAGTAAACTCCTCTTCAGTAGCTATTTCTTCATTTTCCAAATGGCTTCCTAGCCTAAAGTCTTCTTTGTCAATGAAGCAATCTTCAGACCCCAAATCTGATAGAGTCGTCCCCACTGTCATCACCAGTTCATCCAATTCATTGTCTAAATTGATGTCGGGGTCAAATTCTTCCTTGTCATCAATGTCAATTGGATCATCTGGATCGTTCAATGCTTCAATAACTTCTTCCATAGACAGGTCTGTTTTGAAAACATTTTCCTCCACAGGCTCCATTGGACCATCTAGCAAATCAGAATCATTAACTATGATTTTCAATTCCTCCATCGACATATCACTGTCAGTGTCTTTTACTGGAACTGCTCGAACACCTGATTTGGCTCGTTCTGTAGCCAATTCTTCAGCTTTAATCAAGCCCATTGGCCAAGGCTTTCTTTCTTTTGCAGCCCATGAAGCCTTAGCAGTGTTGTTATTCTATTTGAAGCTTCTTTACAATTCTTTAGAAGACTGGCCTTTCTCATAGTTGTTATACTTGTCATTTACTACCACGCTTTTCAGTTTTGGACCTTGTTCCTTGGGCAATGGCACCTTCTGAATCCCCAACATGAAACAATTCTCATGTTGAGACTTTTCAAGTTCAGCAGCCTTCATCTTTTGTCTCTGAGCCTGCCTTATCCTCTGTTGACGACGTTTTTTACTCTTCGACAAAGGTGCCTTTTTCACTTGATCACCTCCAATATAACGCACTCTTCCACATGTATAATCCTCATTCCAAAAAAGTATTTCTTGACGAGGATTACTCTTTTTGGCCCTCACCTTATTCCTCAGTTCAGGGCAACAGGCCTTACCAGGATTCTCACCGCATTTGTTCACCACAATGTTGGTATCAGGTTTCCTAATTCTGTTTGCCACTTGACCAGGAAAGACCCCATGATTACTTCCTATTGATTCCCTTGAGGACTCTACTAACCATCCACCAACTGCTCGATTAGGCCTATGAACATTGGGCCTTTGCGCTTGGTTAGTTGGAACATGTTTCACATTCATATTCATGTAACCAGTCTGCACATGCTGGTGAAATTTTGTCTTGTCACTTTTCTTTGCCTTTTGAGCAGCCTTCTCATCGAAATACTTATCACAATGTGGGCATAGCTTTAATTGCCCACGGTTGTTCTTTCTCCTTAGAAAGTCTTCGACAGTCTCATGAGGCCTAGGGTAAATGTCAAAAGGATCTTTCACATTCACCACGTATTTCTGCTTGGTGCTGATATTCACCATGTTGCAATCCCTTGCAATTTGGCCTTCGACAGTTGCTATGCCTTCGCCAAATGGATCAGTATCCACCTTCATGCTAGGCTTCAGCTTGTCAGCAAACTTGAGCCTACCTTCTTTGAGAGCTTTTTGAATCAAATCCCTGAAACGAAAATATTCATTAGTATAATGGCCTAGAGCTCCATGGTATTTACAATAATTTTGACCATTGGAGTCTTTAGGCCCTTTCACTTTATGGTCATCTGATAACTTAAGCTGCTTATCTTTTATAAAAATGTCAAATATTTTATCAACTTTAGTTATGACAAATGTGTATGTTTTCTTATTCACATAGCTCATTTTCTTCTTCCCCTTGGAAGGTACTAACGCTTGATAAGCATAACGTGGCCCTTCTTTTAACTCAGCAAGGTTTATCTCTTGCTCAGCAAAATTAGCCTCATCTTCACTGTTAGTTTGATCTTGTTCGACACAATTGACCTTCTCACGCCTAATGAATTTCTTGTTGTTTTTCTGATTCTTTTTGGACTTGAGTTGTTCAATCTATCGAACCTTTTTGCCTAACTGAGCTAGATCCACTATGTGTTGATTTACCAATTTCTTTCTAATGTAGTAATCCAAACCACTAGCGGCCATTTTAACGATTTCTACTTTAGGAACATGCGTAAAACACCTACTTTTTATCCGTTTGAACCTAGAGATGTAATCATCTATAGACTCATTGTAGATACGCTTGACATTGAACAAATCAGTCAAGTTAACCCTCAAATCACCCCTAAAGAATTGATCATGGAACAATCCTTCTAATTGTGCCCGAGAATGGACTGAGTTAGCCCTCAATGTCGAAAACCAAGAAAATGCGTTCTTTGTTAAAGAACTTGGGAAGAAACCTCATTTTCAAACCCTCCATTGGTGGCTAACTCTCCCATCTCTATAGTATACCTAGCAACATATTCGACAATGGATTCTCCATTATCACCGGAAAACTTGGACAATTTGGGGATCTTCATTCCTCTTGGCACTTCAGCTTATTGTACTCATTCAGGAAACGCAGATATGAAATATGGTCTAGTGGCCTAACCAATATTAAAGCCAAGCCTATTCAACATTTGCTCGACGGCTTGATTTACGTTCTGCTTTATCTGGTTTCCCATGATATTGTGCCTAAGGTTGGCTAAACCTGGATGCACTGGAGCCCCCTGGATGCACTTGGCCATAAGCCAAGTTATTCAAGTTTTGACCAAGATTCTGGTTTGGTTGATTTACTTCATTTTGCACCATTACGGGGTTATTCACATCTTGTTGAATGCCCCCATGCCTGGACCTTGAGGTATCACTCCTGGGACTTGTTGAACATTTTCGTTCACTGGTGCTGCCAAACCTAATGCTTGATTTAGCCTTTCCATTTGTAAAGCTAATGCATTGCATACTTGGTTCGTTATTTCCATAAGAGGCGTAATCACTGCTCCCATTTACTGAGTGAACATGTTCACCATCTCATGGTTGCTATCATCAGCTTGTTGTCGAATACTTGCCAACGAGTTTTGTGTTAATCCACCACTATTTTAGGGAATTTGCCTTGACATGTTCCCTGGTCCTGAACCTTGTCGATTCGTCGTAGTGGTAGTCACACCTGTCATTCCTTGCGCATTGGCAGCATTACCAAACGACATAAAAGGTTGATTGGCATCTTGATTAAACATAGTTGAACCAATATCGGGAACTGGCGAATTATGGAGATAACCATAAGGCATCCCAAACATAGGCTGTGTTACATTTGCTGTTGGCCTAACACTAGAATTCCTCGCGCTTCCAGGCGATGCTTGTATTTCCGACGCAATGTGAACCACTGGAGGGTCGAATGCTATTACTCCTGCTATCGCTTCATCGTTTTGTGTGTTAGCCATTATCACCCCATCATCTGTGCCAGTGGTAGCATCATTCGTCCTTGGAATAATAACTCCCAGCATTCGTACTGGTGGTCGACACATTTGTATTGCTTGTTGACGCATTTGCATTCGTAACACTTGGAATCGTGGTGCTAGCACTTGCACTGCCACTCATATTTCGTTGTCTAAACACGCTAAAAGCAGTAATTTTCCCACTTCTTGAATGCATACAACCATTGTCTAAAATGAGTTAATCCAAACTCGTCCCACTAGGCGTGCTAATTTGTTTACTGGGAAATTTGGTTTGTAGTATGATTCTACCAAATTCGTCAAAGAAACAAATAATTAGATTTTCAAACGATTATGTGTTCGACAAGTTACGTGGTAATCTCGTTGTAAACAACGGTTTTTTGAATGCTAACGATCAAATGTTCGACACATTGTCAGTTCTAAACATTCTTGGCTCTTAAGCCATTTTGTTACACTTTGCCAATTTTGAATTAAGAGATACCAACTAACAAATGAACTATTGTTGGAATGGCACTTAAAACAAACAAACAAGATTGGCTGTCGAAAGCCAATAACTTGACTAACAAGTAATTAAATATAATAATTGACAATAAGTATGAAATGCAGAATTATGAAAAGACATTCATAAATTGCATTTAGAAAAGGGGATGAATGTAGAAATGTAAAGAAGAACATTTAAATAACATGAATTTAAAAGAAAGCTTGTAAACGTATGAAGATAAATGACAGAAAAAGTAAATTGCTGGGAAGTAAAGGCAATGAAATAAAATGCTGGAATTGAAAATGGTTGGAAACAATGCAGTAAATAGGAACTTAAAGAAGATGCAGGAAAGAACACACAAAAAACTAGTAGAGATTTCGAATTAAAGTTTTCAAGTTCACTAAAGGTCAACAATATAAATAAACAACATGCATGAAACATAAAAGAATTTCAGGAATAAAAAGATGAAGGACAAAACAAGAATAAAAGCAAACTGAATTTATTGCAAATGAATTAATGAAAGAAGGGTGGAAGGCATACTTTGATCGTTTTTTCCTTTAATATGCTTCGACGGTGAGATGTTAGGAATTTTAGATCAAGTATCCAACCTTTGTTACATCGTATGAACTGCTATTTATAGACAAAAAACATAAAAACTACCTATCATCCGACCTGATACGTGTACGGACACAAAGTCAGTAGTTAATTTTACTATGTAACTACTAAACTTTGACAGTAACACCTCCTGTCGAGTTTTACAAATGTTTCTTAAAGCCTAAGTCTAACTTGACTGCTTCTATGCTGACATCTTCGACGCTTCATTCGCCTTGTCGAATAACCGCCAAGTCTTTCAATCTTTTAAACTTAATTTATTTTTACCATTCATTCTGGTTTCAAACCTCCTTGCCTGTCGAACGCTTGACGCATTGTCGAGAATTCCAAATTTAAAATTTGGCACTCAACAAGTCCTTTTAAAGTAATCCTTCATTTTAACCCCTTTAAATCAATCATTCATTTTAGTCCTTCCTAACTAAGCACTAGCAGCAGCGTTAAGTGATGGGGTGAGGTTAGGGACTAGCGTGACGGATGAAAGATAAATTCAAAGACTTTTTTAGTTTTAATTTCAGAGACGAAGTAGATAGTGTGTCAAGGATCAAATTGGTATTAATCTTCAAACTTGTTTGACAAGAACAGCATTTATTCATCACGAGTAACCAAACATATTTTCTTTTTAATGAGATTACAATACACTTTATTTCTTCCAAAATGGTGTATTTTTCTTATATTGTGACATATTATGAGATTTTTTCATTAAATCAAACCAAAACAATAAAATGTTTGCTTTTCTTAATTTTTAATTTATATTAAATTATTTCAATTAAACCCCTCCCCCCCCCAAAAAAAAGACCAAACCCCCAAAACCCCCCAACCACACAAATAACCTACGAAGTTGCAATCAAGGAGGACATCACTTTTGGGTTCAAAGCCATAATGTTTGACGTTGATTTGACCAAAAACCAAACTACTTTTCTCCAAAGGGCACTATCATTACGAAGATATCATTACGAAGAAGGAAAAACAAACTATTCTTGCTTAAATTTGATCACATTAAACATACAAAAGATTAAGGCTGGTCCTAAATCAACTTGAATCTACAATATGATGCCTTCCTGCTTTAAATTGGGCCCCAAGTCAAATTTCACAATAACATAATGAACTGGACACAAACCGGGCTGTTGATAAATATTTGACTGCTGACTAGCAGTTCGGTTTACCTAGCGGTATGGTCCAAAAAAGTAGCGAGGTATCCACACTACACTTGCAAAACCAATAGGCTTTTGTTTTCCACACCCATCATCTCTCACTACACCCGTCATTTTTTTAAAATACTCAAAATATCTTGTCATTTTTTACCCGTAAATACCTTATCATTTAGAAAATATATAACCGTAAATATGATATTTATGGTTATATAAACATGTAACATGTAAATATCATATTTACGATTATATATTTAGAAAATATGTCTAAATATATAACCGTAAGTATGATATTTACGGGTTATATATTTAGAAAATATATGACCATAAATATGATATTTACGAGTTACATAATTTTTAAATCAAACCTTAAATATGTGATTGAACCGTAAATATCACAAATCAAACCGTAAATATCACATGAAACTGTAAATATCACATAAGTTATAAATCAAACAGTAAATAGTGATTGAACCGTAAATATCACAAATCAAACTATAAATATCACATTTGTGACACGTAAATATCACATTTATGACTAAATGTGAACCGTAAATATCATATTTATGTGAACCATAAATATCATGACTCAACCGTAAATATAATTAAACAACCGTAAATGTCTATTAAGGATATTTTGGGTATTTTAAAAAAATGATAGGTGTAGTGAGAGGGATGATGGGTGTGGGGAACAAAAGCGAACCAATATCCTTTCTATTGTTGGGACATTGTCGAGGCCAAGGCCCAATTAAAACAGAAGAATCCACATAGAAATGACTATGGGAATAGGAAATCCCAGCTTAAAGCAATTGTTGCAACTCCACCAGGAGAGTCCTAAACTATTGTAATGTAATCTACGTGCAGCCTATCAACGGAAGAACTCATGATTCAAACTCAAGTCATAGCTAGCAGAAGCAGATGGTTCGACCATATGTGTCAACCCCCATTGTGATTGTAATTGTAATTATAAACATATCGGTAATTATCCCGTAAATAGTTCATTTACATTTTGTAAAATATAAAAAAAAAATAAGTTAAACAATGTAGAATGAAAATTAATAAATTAAAATAACTATAAAATTAATAAAAATATAATATCCAAAACAGTATAGTGTACAATGGCACTTGGCTTGGGATTTCTTCTTCCTTCATGACCCAAGGATGAGAAGGTATTTTATCAAATCACCAAGGTCCACCATTTAACACCCGTTGAATATCCAGTTGACGGAAGAACTGGAATAGTAAAATTCTTCCTTCGACCTCTTTAATGGAAACCCCACGTTCAGGGCACCACACCCTGGTCATTCGCTCTTTCATCATTTGCATCCAAAATAGGTCTATCTGTCAGAAATCTACCCACCAAACACAACGATAGGTTGACTCCTCCTCCTTTGCTAGGCTCCACCTATACCTTCAAAATCCTCCTCTTCGTCTTCCAAGTTCGCCATAGTACGTTGCTTCATAGGAAACTCGGGCAAGAAAACACACTACTCACTGTTTGACGGGAAAAACTCACTTGTCACGAGAAGAGACACCTCTCACGAGTAGAGATAACTTTTTTCATTTTTTGTAAAGTTTCACGGTTTCTTTTTTATGGGCCTATAAACTCACCACGTTTTAGAAAATGAAAAACATACATGTTTTCGTAAGAAAAGGATAACGCAGTATTGGTAAAACTAAAAGCATATATCGAAATTAACCTCAATTTATTATATAAGAAAAAATAACCATATATTTATTATTATCTTTCTATAAATTCTTCCGATGGAGATGGTGTAAAACAAATAAAAACTGAAAATATAATAAAAAGGCAAGACTTAACGATGAAGTTAAAACATACTCTAGAGCATATCTTATGCTTTAGGTTGTAAGTTTTTTGATTCGTGCTTTAAGTTGTATTTTCCTTTCTATGCTATCTAATGAAACCATTTTAGCTTACAATTATAATAAAAATCAATGAAAAAGCGTAATTTTACAACTTACAATGGCACATAACATTCACCAGAAAAATTTATGTTCCATGTCAGGTAAACCTAATACATATGGGATTAATTACTGCGGCATACTCATGCTCCTCCGTTATAAGTGTATGAAATTGATTAAAATGAATTTACAAAAACTTAACACCTCTGGGCTGAATAAAAAGATCAATAGTACCATAGCATCTCCTTTTCCTAATTTGTAGTGGTTGATGAAAGCAATGAGAGAAACATGGTTAGTATATCTCACCCAAATGAATCAACTCCAAGCAAGGTTAGTAGATTGAAGGAATATAAATAGCTTCAGCCTACAAAATCGTGCAACATTTGCCCTCCAAACTGTCGATTTTGCGATTGAAAACCGCTTGTAACATATCCCTCAGGTTGAATTGCAAGACCAAATCGCTGAGCAGCACTCATGCTGAAGGGCTCAGGTAACCCAATCCCATGATTTTGATGAAGACCAAGTGTTAGAGACACACCATTGTTTGCACCACTAGTCCCCATGCTTACTCCAACACCCACTTGATGATTGCTTGTGTTGGTCTGATTCAGCTGTTGTTCCTGACTCCTCACTTGCATATTA
The DNA here is from genome assembly GCA_037113605.1 of Calophaca sinica. Lineage (NCBI taxonomy): Eukaryota > Viridiplantae > Streptophyta > Magnoliopsida > Fabales > Fabaceae > Calophaca > Calophaca sinica. The sequence continues at coordinate 105,577,153 of CM073733.1, forward strand.
GGAAGTTCATTTCTTGTGCGTTTATAAGGGACGTCGTGAAACTTGTCCGTGGAGGTAGATGGATTCTCAGCAATGTTGTTGTTGTTATCTGAAGGTAAATGATCACTTAGATTGCTCCTACCATGTTCTTCCCTTTGTGATTTTTTCTGAGCTTGCTGTGATTCAAGCATGTGTATTTCTTCCACCATTGGTTTCCAAAGCCTTACTCTTGCATTTATAAACCAATTAGACACCTGTAACACACAGACATAACATAGTCAATAATAATTAAAAAGAAAAAGTTGAAATAGCGACGGAAATTAGAGACCGAAAAAAATATAATCTGGCTCTTATTCCGTCACTAAGTGCTAGAGACGTCAAATTTGGAGAACAATTTCATTTTTTCCATCTCATTTCCGTCATTATTTCAACTTTTTCTAATAGTGAGAATCCATCAACTAATGCATGAAATCATGTAGAAAATATGAAGCTTTTATCTTGAATGCTCACCTGGTTACGAGATAGACCAGTTTGTTTAGCCAACATTATCTTGTCAGTATCGGTAGGATAACTGCATGATGAAATCAGTAACTAAGTAATCTAAACACATTTGTTCTTGTCGGTATCATTTAGAAGATGAAGGGAAAAAGGAGAAACCCAATGTTTGTATCATAGTTGAGGCATTACTTGATACATATAATGATAAAATTAAAATAGCGCACTTACGGGTGGAGGAAGTGTTCAAACAACCATGCCCGGAGAACACTCACAGCACGCTCGGGGAGTCCTCTTTGAGGTCGCCAAACAGGTTGTTGTTGGTGCTCTAGAAACCCTGGCCTTTGACCATAAGGGCCTCCATCGCTGTTTCGAAACCTTGGAGATTCATCCTTCCTATTATTATTTATCTGAAATTGAGACTTGCTGATAAACTGAAGCTGGTCAGTAATTGCATTCTTCAAGCATCTAAAATGTTTGGACATGGCATTTATAGCCAAACTTGCATATGGAGCTGCATTACCGAGGCCGGCAACATACTCAAATGAAGTTACTACTGTATGAATCTGCTGGTAGTACTGTCTGTACCTCCTGTAAACCTGTTCATGATTAACAAAGAAGGATTATCTCACAATTAGGATTGAATATCAAAATTCTTGGTAGTTATGCAATTGCTTTGCTGCTTTTGTTTAAGCTGGCCACTAAAATTTGATATGCAGATAGGATTGATTATGTTCGTACCACCCATCTGATAGAGCTGATACTTGATCACTAGATCCCAATCAAATAAGGCCAAGCATATGCATGTCATGCACAGGAACCGGTTCCTGAACTGGAACTGTGTTGTTCATGTACCTTACATTTTATAAGCAAAACACTATTTAATTAGAGAAGTAGAATATCTTATTCCATTTCCCTTTTTACTTTTGTGCACCTTTCAATCGCCTCTTTACCTTAGCTTTGTGTGTGTGTGTGTGTGTTGACATGGCTAAATAGGTATGCATTATGTACATGTGTTTTCCCCCTAGATCTCAAAGGTTTGCCAATGGGTTTCAGTGCTTGGTTGAATATGATGTTCATTTAAAAAAATCAACAAACTAGACTAAAATCACCACAAAAAATTTGGTAACTAATGGCGGTTTTTTCATAAATTGTGGTGACCTTTTTCATAAATTATGGTGGTAACCGCCATTATTTACAATTTTTTTTGTAGTGAATGATTACAAAACAAGCCTACACGTACTGTCTATTTCCTCCTGCAAAATTTTAACTCATAAATGGCTTATTCAAGATTAGGTACCATCCAAATTAAGGAATACCATACGGAGACATGAACAGATGCCGAACGGTACAACAACCAATGTTATAATTAACATGACAAAGTCACATGCTCTAATGACAAGTCCATGTTCATCATCCTTTTTAAGTCTATATTCATAGAAGCAATCCGATCAAGACTGTGACTGTGCATGAGAACACCGATACCCTACAATTTGACAATATAAGCCCAATGTGTTTTCTTTTCACATAGCAGATAGCAGATGTGCCTAAAGTTACTATACATGATAGTTTGTTAACAGCCATATTTGTGGCATAACATACATGATATGAAAATAATTCTGCAGTAGCTTCATTCCACCTCGAGAGAAGTTAAATTATATTTAATGAAAAATTAATATTTAATATTTGATATTCTTACAAAAGATTTAAGTTTTCATCCGAATCTTTTTATAACATCACAAAGTTATATGCTGAGTACCACCTAAACATCAATCTATCCTCTAATTAAATCCACCGTATCATGCGAGAAGACGAATTTCATCTTGCCGAATCAATTTGTAAAATAATTGATAGCAAAAATATAAAGTGAAACATTATATATTCTATAATGACTTTGGAGGACATACAACTTTGCATCCAGAATTTCAAATAATATACCAACCAAAAAAGCCATTTTTAAAAGGTAAAAATCCTTTGTCATCTACATATCTAAGTTTCTTTAATCTTTAAACTCGATGATCATATCTAAACACACTTTTTCGGAGTAAAAATCTTTTCAAATATGGATTCCTTCAATCACTTTACACATTATTATCCCCTTCAATCTGGGTGACATTGTTAGAAAATCTTGCTATTGGTATAAGGTACTTTATACCACCAATCTTCAGCATATATTCTCTCAATAACTTTCCCAAAAATATATTCATGTTCACCAAGGTCATAATGCAAGAATCTTAATGCAAATAGAATAAAAATACAGGTAAAAAGGTCAGCCACTAAAGCTACAAATTACAAAAACATAGTCACATAAACACAACAATATCAAATACACACTCCATACATGCAATCCATATATAAAGACACAGTGCTATAGCCCCCCAAAGGAATCATCATTTGTTATAATTATAACTAACTAACTTTTTAATGCCAAAAAAGATCCCAGTAAACTTTCTCTAAAACAAAATCAATCAAAAACAGTACCTCCATCAAACAGAATGAAAAAAAAAAAGAAAAAGAAAAAGAAAATCAAACATGAAAAGAAAAAAGAAAAGAAAAAAGAACAAACCTCATCAAGCATGGTTAATAGCCTAGACTTGTTCTTCCTACCCTCATTAATATTCCCATCTCCAAGTGAATCATGATCAACACCATTAATTCCACTATTAGTGAAACTCTCCTGTGGAGTTTCCATCAACGATGCATCAACAGTAAATTTCTGAGAACAAATTCCACGAAAACCAACATCACACATCTCATCCAATAATTGCTGTGCAGGTTTCAAAAACCTCGATCCCTTCAAAACCGACGCATAACCCGTGAACGGTCCAAGTGGAACAGTATTCCTCGAAACATCAAAACCACTTCCTCCTCCACCACCACCACCACCATAAATATTAACAGACCCATATCGCTGAAGATTCAGCTCTAAAGGGTGATGATTTGACAAAGACAAAGATAAAGGCTCAGGCTTGAACACCATTACCTGATCACTGCTACCATCGTTGTAACCATGGTTAAATTCCCTAAGGTTTTGAAGGGTTTGAGTTTGGTAAAGAAAAGGGTTACTGTTAGTAGTAGTGTTAATAACTTGAATTGCTTCAGGATCCAAGTAATTAGCATGGTGTGAAACCGAAGAGGAGGAGGAGGAGGAAGAAGAAGAAGAAGAAGAAGAACCATTCGCTGCTAAAAATCTCATCATTAAATTGGAACGTTCTTCCTTAACAGAACCACCACCACCTTGGTTGGTGCAAGCCAACAAATCAGAGAGTGAAGGATCGTAAAGAGAGGGTAAAGGTGGGTGGTGAAGGGAAGCGGGAGAAGATTCAAGAAAACCACCAGTTTGATTTTGAGATAAAACTCTAAGCTTTTCTCTTCTGCTTTGTTGTGGGATATGGTAATGTTCAAAACCCTCCTCAGCCATAGTACTAAACAAACAAAAAAGTATATTTTTTTATAAAAAAAAGAAAGGGTTTGGTTTAGTTTCTCGAAGAAGAAGAAGAGGGAGAAGAGAGAAAGAGAGGGTTGGAAAAGAGTGTGATGGATGTTGCAGAGAAGAATAGTGGAAGTGATCGTGACTGTGAAACGAAAAGATATAATTATTAGTAGTATTACCAATGGCGCAGTTTGTAACAGAGATACGTGAAGAAGTGATTGAGAGAATTGAATTGGGGTTATGTATTGTATGGGTTTTGCTTCCAACACGCATCTGAAACTGAAACTGCACACAAACTCACACACTCACTCACAAGCAAAAGCAAAAACCCCAATCTCTCTCTCTTTCTACTTCTATACTACTCCCTCCCTCCTATTATAAGAGCCGTATATTTAAAAAAAAAAAAGTCACAAAATATCATGTTAAATTTTTAATATAATATTAATTATTTTTTTCAATTTTATAATTAAATTAATAATAAATATATTACTCCCAAATCATTATATTATGAAAATTATTAAAACTCAATATCTAATAAAAATAATTTTGTAACGTGACAGGAGGGAGACAACAATGTATAGCAGTAGTATGAGGTAACAGTACTGTGCGTTCTTAGGTCTCTGTCCTTCCCTCTCTTGGAACTCCAAAGGGAAGTGCTAATGATGGACTTTGGATTTCGAGATAAACCGGCTATTTCCGGTAATAATTGAACTATGCTGCTTCTGCTTCTGTGTGTGTCCCAGATATTTCTGACAACTGGGTTTTTGGGTTTTGTCGTTTTCTCAAGCCGTTGTGTATCTTGTCTTGTGAGTGGGTATTGTTTCTATTACTCCTAAAAAAAAATCTATTAATTATGGTTTAAATTATAAGTAAATATTAATTATTTTTATTTTATTTAATGATATTATTTTAAAAAATACCTTTAAATTTATTGAAATTATTTTTTTTAATAAAATATTTTATGTTAAAACAAGTCTATTTTAGGAAATAGAATTATTTTTTTTTATAATTTTAAGAATATTAAATGAGAATAACAAATTTTCTTAATAAGTGTGAAATAGTTTTTTTCTTATGTTTCAGACCGGACCGGAGAGAGTACCTCTATTACTTTTTACTTGTCTTTTAATGTTATTTCACACAAACCAAAGAAACTAATAAATTTTATTATTTTTTATAAAATTATTAGTCTATTTTCTATGATACCCTTAATTGTTTACTCCATCTGTCTCATATTATTTGTCATATTTGAAATATTTACTTGTCTCAAATTATTTGTCACTTTATAATATCGAGAGAGCATTAATTAATTTTTTTCAAACAATACTTTTATTTATTTATAGATCAACTACCCTATATTAATTGATTATTCTACCTAAATCCCACTATAATTAGGGTATTTTAGTCAAAATTAATAATTTTACCTTGGAAACATGTGCATTCAATAATTTTCTTAATACGTGTGCATAACCTTAAACAACAAATAATATGAGACGGATGGAGTATTATCCATCACACTTATTTCTCTCTTTACAATAAATAATTAAGAGCATAATTAAGAAACAAGTAATTAATATAATTTTCAACTATCAAAATAACAAATAGAAATAAACAATTTTTTTCTTAAAAATCGAAAAGTAAAAAAGAAAGGAGTTGTGCTTTGTTAATTAAACACCGAGATTAAAAAGTGATTATTACGCTTTGTTTATTTCGGTTGAAAAGGAGTTGTGGAGTACTCCTTCCGCTCATTTTACTTGGACTGTTTACAATACTTTCTCAGTCCCATATGTAAAACTCTTACAAAAAATTTGTACCTTTTTTATACTCTTTTCGTTCTATTATAAGTGTCACATTAAGAAGTTTTACACATATTAAGAAAAAACTATAAATAAATAAAAGAGTGTAATAAATTTACAAAATTATTCTTATTAACCATTAGGTATTAACAATTGTCATAAATATCTAGTAAAGTATAATGACTTGGAAGTAATGTACTTGTTATTAATTTGAGGGTAAAACTGAAAAGAAAAAAAATTAATATTATATTGAAAACCTAACATGACACTTATTTTGAGACTAATTTTTTTACAAATGTGACACTTATAATAGGACGAATGAGAAATATATTTTCCAAATTATAAGACACATTAATTATTTGTTTCTTTAGAAAATCAAGAAGTATCAATTACTCCACTTCAAGTCAACCAAAAATACCCCTTCAAGTCAACCAATCTATATTAACGAGTTTTTCTACCTAATTACTCTACTACTACTAATTACTCTAATTAATAAAGAGTGTTTTAGTCAACAAGTGTCATTTTATTTTAGAAATTTGTAAATTCAATCATTTTCTTAAGAAGAATACATAACCTAAAAGGACATTAAAATAAGACGAATGCAGTAGTATCTCATTAGTCGGATACCCTGGCTCAGAGTATTAACTATTAAGTAACATATATTGATTACTTTTGTTACGCATCTATGGACCCGTTCAACCAATTTGCATTATTAGTGTGAATACATGCCTTGACAGGATGGTTTTGATGATTGACAAAAGGGAGCTTTACAAATAGTCAACCGTGCAAAAAGTGGAAAAGAATACCAAGACGCGTATCAAGAATGATTGTTTCTCAAGTCTTTGGGTTACGAGGTATTTATTTATCTTTATTAAGACAATTTGTAAGTAGTAATAAAAAAGCTCTCAATTAAAATTAAATCACACGCACAAAATATTTTGACATGCATATCTCGTGTCGGATGTCGAACTGAGGAGCTCGGATGTCAGCTGAGGATTAAGTCGCGTGTCGAGATCTGAGAGGAAGTCGTATGTCGACTCTGAGTAATTCGGATGTCGAGCTGAGGAGGAAGTCGGATGTTGAGCTCTGAGGAAGTAGTATGCCGTACTGAGGAGGAGGTCGCGTGTCAAGCTTATGAGGTCGCGTACCGAGGTCGCGTGATGAGCTCTTGTCGCTTGCCGAGCTGATGATCCGTGTCGAGCTGATGAGGTCGCTTACCGAGGTCGCGTGTCGTGCTGATGAGGTCGCGTGCCGAGCTATGAGGACCGAGCTGATGAGGAGGTCGTATACAGAGCTGTGTGCCGAGGTCGTGTGCCGAGGTCGTCTGCCGAGCTGTCTTCAGAGGTCGTATGCCGAGCCGTCTCCGTGTTTTCAACGCAACGGACAAATTCCAACGGACAGATCCCTGTGCAACGGTCAAATCTTCCAACGGACAAATCAAAACTCAACGGGCAAACGCTCCTCGGTCGGTCTATAAATTAACAACGCTGTGCTCTTTCTAAAACACGAAAATACAACAACGCAGTGCTTAATTTTTGTGCCAAAAACTCTGTCAAATATTTTTCATCACTCACACTTATTTGAGCACAATTTTCTGAGAGTCTTTTTATTCTACAAAATTTGAGTTGTATTATTTGAGCTTCAATTTGTTATATCTGCACTATTGAGTGTATCTTTTTAAATCTCATTTTATTTGTGAAAATCATTTATTTTTGGGTAGGAATCAAGGTGTTCATAGAGAGGTGATATCTCTTGAGCGTATTCTTTCTGGTTTAGAGTTGTAAAGGTTTAAATTGAACTGATTTAAAAGCTAGTGTTTTAGTGAAAATCCCATAGTGGTTTGCTTTGGGAGACGGGGCGTAGGCCCAGGAGGTGTTTGGTGGTCAACTGTATAAATTCTTTGCGTGCTCTTCTTTGCTCTCTCATCTTTATCATTCAAGCACTTTATTTATTTTTTGTTCTTATTTATTATTGAGTCGTTTATTTTTACGTAATTTTTATATAAGCACGCTATCATGATTCACCCCCTCTTGTGTTTGAAGTCAATTGGTAACAATTGGCATGAGCTAGAATCTTGTATAAAGGACTTACTTAGTCTCAAGAATGACTTCAAACAATTACGAGGAACTTTGTAGGCAGAACGTTTTTCAATGGTGAGGGTATAGGTTATTGGAAGGATAGAATGCAAATCTTTCTTGAGGGTGTTGATCTTGATATTTGGGATCTTTGTGGAAAATGGTCCATTTGTCCCACGCTCCAATCAATTAATGATCACGATGGTAGACAAACCAAGATCACTTTAGATGAAGATGATAAGAAAAAGGTCAATATAATTTGAAAGCTAAGAACATCATCATACGCTTTAAGCTACGATGAGTTCTCAAGGTCTCAGTTAGGCTGCTAAAGAAATGTGGGACACCCTTACATTGACCCATGGAAGGTACTCACATGAGGCCAACTTATGTCTCATGGCAAAACACGAGGAGGATGAGGTAAATGCTCTTGAACTCGAATCTCCTTTAACTTATGATGAGATTGCTTGTGAAGAATTAAATAATAAACAATTAAACTTGGAAAAATTGTTCTTTCTTCTAAGAAAACCATCTCTTCTCTTGAATCAAAAATTGAAATTTTAAACAAAGAGATAGTGATTCTTAAAGAAAAACAAGTTCTTTGTGATTGAAACTTCTCTCCCATATCTTGTGAAAATAAAAAGGATGAAGTTTTAAAATGCAATGAAGTGTAGTGTTTTGAAAAATAAGGTTAAGGTTTAAATAACACTCTTTGAAAATTTCTACGATGGGAAGAGATAATCTAAAGCATTATGTTAGAAACCAAAAAGGTACTTTTGGAAAGGTGGTTAGGTTATCATCAAAAAATTCATGAAAAAATCTTTTAAACTCTTCAATCAAACAAACCTCAAAGTAGTCCTTTCATTAAATGCTTTCAACTTTGTGGTAGAAATGGTCAATTACTTGCCTCTATTTGCAATATTAGAAAGAATAAAAATGTAGTTGGCAAAAATATGTGGATTCAAAGGGCACCTTGCCCAAGACTAACTTTCATATGGACCCAAGATGGTTTGGGTACAAAGGTTAAAATATGATTTGTTGTTGTAGGTGTGCTTGAAAGCCAAAGATTCAAATTGAGTATCTTGATAGCGTTCAAAGCACATGACGAGGAGACAAAGCAAGTTCTCCTCTTTGGAACCCAAAATAAAGGTTATGTTTATTATGGTGATAATAATAAAGGTAAAGTCTTGGGATTGGTACTATTGGTAAGAGTCCTAATCCCATTATAGAGAATGTCTTGTATGTGGAAGGTTTGAAACATAACTTGCTAAGTATTAGTCAACTTTAGACAAAGGCAATAATGTTATATTTGATTCTTCAAAATCGTGGTCGTAAATTCTTTTAATAAAAGTACAGTTTTCGTTGGATCTAGAATTGGAAATATCTTTATGCTTGATTTAGATAAAATACCTTGAAATGATGCATGTTGTCTTATTAGTAAAGAGGATGAATCTTGGCTATGGCATAGGAGAATGGCTCATATTCACATGGATCATCTTAATAAGTTAGTTCGAAAGGACTTAGTAATTGGCTTACCAAAGCTTCGTTTTGAAAAAGATAAACTTTGTGATGCATGTAAAAAGGAAAACAAGTAAAGAGCATCTTTCAAATCTAAAAATATTGTTTCTGGCTTAGGCCTTTACAACTTTTACATATGGATTTATTTGGCCACTTCTAGAACTAAAAGCTTTGGTGGCAATTACTATGCTCTTGTTATTGTGTGGACGACTATTCTCGCTATACATGGACTTTATTTATTTCTCACAAAAATGATGCTTTTAATGCTTTTGAAAACTTGCAAAGGTTATACAAAATGAGAAGGGACTTAACATTGCTTCCATTGAAGTGATCATGGTGGGGAATTTGAGAATAAGCATTTGAAACATTTTTGCCTGAGGAAAATGGCATTGATCACAACTTTTACTGCTCCAAGGACACTTAACAAAATGGAGTGGTTGAAAGGAAAAATCGGTCTCTTGAAGAGCTAGCGAGGCGATGCTCGATGACTAACCTTCCTAAGTACTTTTTGGGCAGTGAGCACTTTCACTTGCTATGTGATGAATCGAGTTCTTATAAGTAGATCCTTAAGCAAACAGTATGAACTCTACAAAGGAAGGAAGCCCAACATTTCCCACCTTCACGTTTTTCGGATGCAAGTGTTTTGTCCTAAACAATGGTAAGAATAACCTTAGTAAATTTGATGCTAAAGGCGATGAAGGTTTATTTCTTGGATATTCCACTTCTAGTAAAGCTTTTGAATTTTTAATAAAAGAACTTGGGTTTGTTGAAGAATGTGCATGTTTAACTTTTGATGAATCTAACCCCAAATCTTCATGATGAAGAAAGTGTTGATGATCTTTGCGAAGTATTTGGAGATACCTATTTAGAGGAACAAGAGAGATCAAAAGTTCAAAGGAGGATCAAGAGTCCTTGCCTCGACCTCTCAAAGAACTCTCTCACTCAAATCTTCCAAAAGAATGGAGAGTCTCAAAACATCATCCACTTGACAATATAATTGGCGATATCTACAAGGGAGTAGCAACTCGAAACTCTCTTAATCTGTATGTCTTTTCATGGCTTTTGTTTCTCAAAGTTGAACCAAAGGACATCAGTAAGCCATTATTGATGAACATTGGACCCTTGCTATGCAAAGAGGAATTAAATCAATTTGAAAGAAACAATGTTTGGGAACTAGTTCCTAAACCTAAAGATCATATAGTCATTGGGACCAAATGGGTCTTTCATGACAAGCTTGATGAAAGCGGTATTATTGTTAGAAACAAAGCTAGACTTGTTGCAAAAGGCTACAACCAACAAGAGGGCATGGATTTGATGAAACCTATGCACCGTGGCTAGATTAGAAGCTATTAGCATGCTTCTCGTATTTGCATCCATCATGGATTTCAAACTTTTTCAAATGGATGTTAAAAGTGCATTTCTTAATGGCTTTATTCAAGAAAGAAGTATATGTTGATCAACCTCCCGGTTTTGAAAATTTTGAATTTCCAAATCATGTTTTCAAATTGAAAAAGGCTTTATATGGTTTTAAAACAAGCTCAAAGCTTGGCAAATACGAAGGATTGAGCAAATATTTACTTGAAAAAGGTTTGAAGAGGAAAAGTTGATACTCTCTTTTCATCAACATAAAAAGCATGACATTTTACTTGTTCAAATTTATGTCGATGATATAATATTTGGTGCAACTAATGAATCCTTGTGTAAGAGAATTTTCACGATATCATGCAAAGTGAATTTGAAATGTGATGATGGGGAGAGCTAAATTACTTCCTTGGTCTTCAAATCAAACAAACAAAAAAAGGAAATTTTATAAATCAATCCCAATAATGCAAGTAGTTGTAAAGATTTGGAATGAATACAACAAGAAATCTCAACTCGATGAGCACATCGTACTATCTTGACAAAGATGAAGGTGGTAAGTCGGTCGAAGTAAGTAAGTATAGAGGTATGATAGGATCTCTTCTACATCTCCTTGCTAGTCGATCAGGATATTATGTCTAGTGTTTGTATGTGTGCACGTTTGCAAGCAAATCCTAAGGAATCACATCTCTTAGCGGTAAAGCGCATTATGAGATACCTCATTGGCACACAAAACACGGGTTTATGGTACCCCAAAGGTTAGAATGCACTTTGATTGGGTACTCGGATTACGATTTTGCGGGTTGTAAATTGAATGCCAAAAAGCACTAGTGGGACATGTCAACTTACCAGAATGCCTTGGTTTCATGGCATAGTAAGAAACAAGCCGGTGTGGCTTTGTCCCTTTGAAGCGGAATATGTTACGGCGGTAGTTATTTATACAGATTATTTGGATGAAACAACAGTTGAATGATTATGGGATTAATCTGGCTGATTTCGATTAAATCGTGATACTAGTGTGATTGAAAATGGAGATCATGTTTGTGGAATTAGGCACCATTTTATTAGAGATCATGTTCAAAATGGAATTGTGTGATTGAGTTTGTGGAAACATCTAAACAACTTGCGGATATTTTTACCAAACCTTTGCCTAAAGCTTCTTTTTATAAGAAGCAAGTTAGGAATTTTAGACCGATCATGCATTGGTATTTTTGTGATTGCATTTTCTTTTTGAATAAATTCTAACTTGGGCGTTTGAGTGTACTTGAGTTTATGCGAGTCTTTTCCCCTTCCATTTCTTTAAGTGCGGAATAATGAGTGGGTGAGCGCATTTGTCTTATGCAACTAGCTAATCATGTCGCGACCATCATCCACACACGAAGCTTGGTATCACGTATTATCAAAATATGCTTGTTTAATCCACGAATATATGCATTGCTTTATTTGTCTTTCCCACTTTTTTTGATGTTGCCAAAGGGGAGAGTTACATGAATGCATGATTAGGGGAGTGATCTTTTAAGTATTACTTTATTGTGAGGGGAGTTTTCTAAATATTGTGCTTAAACTCGATATTTTTATTGAAAAACCATGCTTATATCTCATTGCTATATCATGATTATATTTTACTAAATTCCCTCCATGAGATGTTTCGTCATCATCAAAAAGGGAGTCTGTGAATACATGCCTTGACGGGATGGTTTTGATGATTAATGAGGAGGCTTTACAAATAGTCAGTGCAAAAAGTGGAAAAGAATACCAAGGCGCGTATCAAGAATGATTGTTTCTCAAGTCTTTGGGTTACGGGTATTTATTTATCTTTATTAAGACAATTTGTAAGTAGTAATAAAAGCTCTCAATTAAAATTAAATCACACACGCACAAAATATTTTGACATGCATATCTCGTGTCGGATGTCGAACTGAGGAGCTCGGATGTCGAGCTGAGGATTAAGTCGCGTGTCGAGATCTGAGGAAGTCGTATGTCGAGCTCTGAGTAATTCGGATGTCGAGCTGAGGAGGAAGTCGGATGTTGAGCTCTGAGGAAGTAGTATGCCGTACTGAGGAGGAGGTCGCGTGTCAAGCTTATGAGGTCGCGTACCGAGGTCGCGTGATGAGCTCTTGTCGCTTGCCGAGCTGATGATCCGTGTCGAGCTGATGAGGTCGCTTACCGAGGTCGCGTGTCGTGCTGATGAGGTCGCGTGCCGAGCTATGAGGACCGAGCTGATGAGGAGGTCGTATACAGAGCTGTGTGCCGAGGTCGTGTGCCGAGGTCGTCTGCCGAGCTGTCTTCAGAGGTCGTATGCCGAGCCGTCTCCGTGTTTTCAACGCAACGGACAAATTCCAACGGACAGATCCCTGTGCAACGGTCAAATCTTCCAACGGACAAATCAAAACTCAACGGGCAAACGCTCCTCGGTCGGTCTATAAATTAACAACGCTGTGCTCTTTCTAAAACACGAAAATACAACAACGCAGTGCTTAATTTTGTCATAAAAACTCACATGAATATTTTTCATCACTCACACTTATTTGACACAATTTTAAAGTCTTTTTATTACAAAATTTGAGTTGTATTATTTGAGCTTCAATTTGTTATATACGCACTATTAGGTGTATCTTTTTAGTCTCGTTTTATTTGTGAAAATCATTTATTTTTGGGTAGGAATCCCAAGGTGTTCATAGAGAGGTGATATCTCTTGAGCGTATTGCTCTGGTTTAGAGTTGTAAAGGTTTACAGTGAACTGATTTAAAAACTAGTGTTTTAGTGAAAATCGTAGTGGTTTGCTTTGGGAGACGGGCGTAGGCCCGCAGGGGTGTTTGGTGACGCACGTATAAATGCTGCGTCTTTCTTCTTTGCTCTCTGTCTCTTTATCATTCAATGACTTTATTTATTTTTTGTTCTTTATTTATTATTCGGTCATTTATTTCGTAATTTTTATATAACATGCTATCCGCAATTCACCACTCTTGTGTTTGAAGTCAATTGGTAACAATTAGGTGGTGCACATACAACAGGGTTAAACTCCGTTGGATTCATAGAATCATTAGATCTTATGGTAGCTTACTTGCATCAATTTTTTTCCCCTTTTTGCCATCTCTAATTAGGGAACTATCTCTTGCGGAATCGCAGCAAGGATACGACCACGGAGAGACTGAGGTGGAGCATGACTGTAACACCCTCAAATTTTGTTCCTAGGAATTAGAATTTTAAGTGCTTGAAAGTGTGTGGTTAGATGCATATTATAGTGCCTTAGTGCCTATATAGACAAGGACCTGTCTAAACCCATCTTTACCTTTATGTTTAGTCAATTTAGTCATTGTATTCCTCGTATTTGAACCATCTAACAACTTAATTAGATTTAAGCTCCTTCAAAAAAGTTTTAGATCTATCTTTTGTCTTTCATTTGGCTTTAGTTTGACTCAAATCTGATGTCTAGAACTCAAGATAATCTTTTCGGAATCAAAGCAGCACAAGTGTAGCACTTAGAAATATTAAAGTAAACTTTAACTGTATCTTTAACCATGTTAGAGCTCGATTTTGGTTAGGCCTATTAGACAGGAAATTATAGAAAATTCTCTTATCTTTCCAACGCCACCAAGAATGCCTCAATCGAACACCCATAACTTCAGTTATGACTAAAACAGTAGCTAGAGCGCCTGAAATAAGAGCGCCCGACACCTCACTTCGGCCTCCAGTGAGTGCAAGGCGTTAGTAGGGTGCCTGCGAAGACAGAAATATCACATTTTTATGTGTTTTGGGTGGTTTTTCTGATCTTGTGGGACCCACTTTTGAGAGGTTACAAATCTAGGGACTTAATTCCCCACTAAACCTCAGAAAATCTCTCATTAATCATGTTCACAAACTCTCTCCAAAGAATCAAAGTCGTAAACTACCTTCTTCTTCCTCTCTTCTCCAATTTTTTGCGCTTGGTAGTTCCACCATTGGACTTAGACTGAGGAATTCGAAATTAAGCTTGTTACTACTGACATTTCTCTCTCATTTTGGAGGTGATTAGTGTGAGTTAAGTCTCAATGATTAGGGTTAAATCTTTCTTTCCTTCTTAGGGTTCCAAACTCACAAATTCACATTTTCTGTCATGTTCTTGTGTTCTTTGAAGGAGAAGCCACATTTGGAGAAACAATGACTCTTCTTTTTCATCCTTACTAGGGAACCCAAAATTCACTAAGGCAAGGGGGTAGAATGATGCTTGAGTAGTGAGTGTATGGAATTAATTGAGCAATAGGGACGTCCTATGGTCCCTATGCTTGGCGCGATTGTGCGTGTTTGGGTACCACCGCCAATGTGGTGGAAAAATTCACAATATAGCACTGTCATGATTGTGGAATTAATTAGGATATTTTTGTGTTGATTAAGTGAATTAATTTTGTGTTCATTTGTCGTGTTAAGAATTAAATATGTGTTAATGGCCATGTTATGAATTGTTGACATGTTGGTTGTCTTGATATGAATACTAGTCAATTATATGATTGCAATGGGTGTTGAATTGCCATGATTATGTGCTATTCCAATGATCAATGTTGATGTTGATGTTGATGTGTTGGGTGGTGTCATGGTTTGATTGACATGCTGGTTGTATGATTGCTCCACAGTATACGTGAGTAGTAATAGTTAATTATGCAGAACTTTTAAGATGAGTGTAGGATTAAAACTGGCTAAGTTATAGTCTAGAATGGGTCTCAATACCTAGAATTGATGATGGCCTTCATATGGTAATTGTTTTAGTGTGTAAGAGTAGGAACAAATGGAGTTGGATGACTTAGAGAATTTTATGCATAAAAATCAGTAGGAAAAATGACTAAGTGTTGGAAGAAAATATCAAAGAATCACTAATTGAATTTTTAAATTCAGGATAAGTTAGATAATGACCAAAACCCTTTGGATTAGTGTTCCACAATTATTTAAGAGTAGTACGGTACGTCCGGTTGTCCACGAATGCGTGGGGACCGCTTTTAAAATTTTTTGAGGAAAGATTAGGAGACAGAGGTGAGGCGCCAGGTCCCCACCCCTGCAGGCACCAAGCGCCCTCTGGGCAGCCTTGTGGCGTCGAGTTCTCGTGTGTTTCGTGTCGTCCCGACTTAGGGCAGTGTCCTATCGTTTATTTTAAAGGTTTTTGAGGTCCAACAGGGTATCCTAAGGGATGATCTTGTTTGGGTGAAATTAATTGGACATGATAACTAGAGAAAAAAGATTAGGAGTTAAGGAAGGTTAGCTTAAAAACTTAGTGTTGTGAGGTAGGTTGATTATTTGTACATGTTCCAAGGCTGCGAGAAGCTTGTCAACGTACTGACGAGTGGTGCCGTGATGATGTTGTTATCACCGATAAGTCACTAAGGCTTGATGGTTATACTAAGTGTTATAAGTTAGCGAGCTTGCCCGCTTATGGGTGCTCGTTGAGAATGATTAAAGGAGATTCAGCTCTGCAACGCCAGCTTATGGGACTCAGCTCTGAAGGGTCTGTTTGTGGACCCAACCGATGAATGACCCGTTTATGGGATCCAGCTTGAAGAGCCCATGTATAGGACCCAACCTCTAGAGAGTCTGTTCATGAGCAATCCACCGTTAATGCTAATAAGTTTGAAAGGACCCAGCTGGTTAGAGTTGTAAGACCTAGCGTAGGCAGAGAAAATGTTAGCTCGAGTCTGGTACTGCGTTGTTTATGGCATAGCCTTATGTTTTGTGTTTGCGTTAGTTATGATGTTAGATGATTGGTAGGGTTATGTTATGTGTTATGCGCATTGCTTCATTTAATTCCTATGTTGTTAGTGTTATTCTAGTATATGATTTCGAACCCCTTTGCTGTGGCTATTCATACACCATTGTGTATGTCTAGACGATGAGCTTGCAGGTACCAATGACATCAAGATCGAAGGGTGACTACTCAGGCGTAGTCACTTGCATAGATTAGGATTTACGTTGTTGTTCGTTGAAGTTAGTGGATTAGATATTGTTTACCAATGTATTAACCTAGGGGTCAGTTTTGAGATACTTGTGACACTGGAGTATTTAGTTTATCTAAACCTTGATTGCGATTGTTTTCAACTATGTTTTCTTTCCGCATGATATTGTATGAGCATGATGACTCTATCCTTTTGTTTGAGATATTTTTATTTGGTCTTAAATTTTTATTCATGTCAATTCCATCGAATTTCTATTTAATATCAACATGTGAGGTAGAGGGTATCACAATGACTAACGCGAGGAGGGGGCTTGCGTGGCCATGGCTTGCACAATCATCATCCCACAGTGACGCGATGAGAGAGATCTGCAACACAACCTATAGCAACGGTGGCTACGACGAGGATGATGACTGAGAGTGGTCCCCATACGCTGAAGTCACGAGCAGCAGAGGCGATGCAGCTGTGTTTGTGGCTCTACTTGTGGTGGAGATCTGGTGGACTGTCAGGGTTTGTGATTTTAATTAGATGATTTGTCATTTGGAAATGGAGCCTTCACGCAACGTCAATCTCGCGGTGGTCCATGGCTTTCTAATGATTTCTGGTGTCGTTGTATCTCTTTAATTTTGCTTGGAATGGATGTGTGTGGTAATGGAGATAGTCTTCTAGAAGCAGATGGATGGTTTACAAGTTCTGAGTTTTTGCGACGGTGCCACGGTGGTCGATGGTGGTGTTGTTTTCAGTGTGATGGAGGGAATGATATAGTGTGGATGATCCAGCATAACTATGGTGAGACTAATACGATCCTACGGTTAAAAAGAATGAGACACGGTACACCACCATCAAGTGGTGCACCCTACCATTCAACATTAACATATACTGATTTTTTGTAACATGTGCAATCTTGTACAGATTAAGTTTAATTAATTACCTATTTTTTCTTATTAATTATTTATTTTTCTATTTATTTTAAAGATTTACTTCTCGTGATCTCTCTTTTTCTGTCAAATAAAAAATTGTGTAATTAATAAAAAATGGGTAATTAATAAGGCTTGCTCATGTTAAAAACTTCTATATATATTTATCCATTTTTAAAAAAATATATATATCTATCCTAAGATATATGATATATCAATAAAATATTAAATAATAAGATATGATGATATTTTTTATTGCGGTTATCTTTGTTTGCATTAAAAAAAAAATATGAGAGATGCGATTTACTTTTTTACCCAAAAATTCACTACACGAACAGAAATAAAGGAAGTAAATATATTAAAGTGGCTAAATTATTTTACGCTTCAGTTTAGTCTCTTATCTATTATTTATTTTGAATTGGTCCATTATGTCTAAATATTACACTAATATGGTCCTTCTATTTCAAAGTGGTCCCTTATGTTATAAAAATTATACATGTGGTCCATTTTTTTACAAAATAAAGGGCAAAAAAAGGGACCACATTGTTATAATTTTTATAACATAAGGGACTACTTCAGAAAAAAAAAAAAGAAGGATCACACTAGTATAGCTTTAACATATAAGGACTAATTCAAAACTTTTAATACATAAGAGACTAAATTAAAAACTAAAATAAATATCAAACACAAAAATTATAATTTAGCATCGTATCTGCATTTTTTTTATGACAGATACGAGGGAGGAGATAAATTTTCGAAAATGAGACCCGTCAGAAAAATTTCTATCTTTCGACACCCAGATTTGTTGTACGGATGAAAATAGACAATACGTGTTCTCATGTTTGCACTTCCCCCTTTTTCTTTTTTCTTGCGTGATCTCCCACCAATTCAACGTCATTAATTGGTAATCATAATCTTTTACTAGTAATTAAATAAATGACTAGCTTTTTTTATCAATAATTAAATACTATGACTAGTTACATACAAAAATATAATTGGTGAACTCAAAACTACTCATTTTAATTTTTGTCAAAAAAAAATAATCATTTTAAAATGAATCAGTAATAATCGATTGGTAATGAATGACTCAACAATACATCATACATTAATAAGTAGTGATCGACAATATATTAATCGATTTTAATGTAGTACAATGCACATACGAGACCCAACCGTGCCACTATCTAGTACTCCCTCCGGCCTTATTTATAAGCAAAAAAAACCTTTCTATATTCATTAAAAAATGAATGTATCTGGTCCAAAATTTAGACCAGATACATACATTTTTTAATAAATGTGGAAATGTCTTTTTTGCTTATAAATAAAGCCAGAGTAGTATGAAATACCACGTGTCTTTTTAAATTTAGTTAATTGTCTCGAATTCGAATCGAAACATCGAAAATATAGCAACATAGTTAACACAAGAAAAAAATAGTGAGTGGGATCATGTATTTGGCTACTCACCTAAAGTGCAAATATTTGCCATCAACTGAATTAAAATCGGCTAAATCAGTTGACTATATATCTAAATTGACTAGATCAAGATCGACCAAATCCAGATTGACATCATCGCTCCTACCATCGTCTTCAAGTTGTCTTCCTCTACAAGGCTTTCCCCTAGACATCGCTAGGGTTTGGCACTTAGCTTCTGTTAGGTTTTGGCCGGCAATTTCTGCGCCGCACTGATCAGGGATTGGCCGTCATTTCGGCGCCGCTCTGGTTCTGGGTTTCCTTCCCTCGACATCTCCTTCTATCACAATCCATATATCTCGATCTCCATACACCCATCGCCTCTCTAACGTTGTGATTGTTTCAAGCAAAAAAAGCGAGAGAGAGAATGTGACGAGAGAGAACGCTGAGAAAATACCATTTTCGCTTGATTGGCTGTGCAAGAAAATGAGACGATGGCAAAAAAAATGTTGGGGCCCACTGAAGAAAATTTTCTTCGCAGTAGTGCGAAGAAAATGGAAAGTTGCGCTCTTTTTCTTACTTTT
This sequence comes from Calophaca sinica, assembly GCA_037113605.1. Lineage (NCBI taxonomy): Eukaryota > Viridiplantae > Streptophyta > Magnoliopsida > Fabales > Fabaceae > Calophaca > Calophaca sinica. The sequence goes on from CM073733.1 coordinate 105,596,628, forward strand.
TCCAATTCTATCCCCTTATTCTCTCCTTATATCTTAAATTATTTAAGTTTTTAGTCAAGGACATTAATGTCTTTTAAAAATAATCAACACTTCTCTCTTCTCTTTTTCTCTTCTCTTTCTCTTATTCCAATCAATACCCCAAATCTACCCAATTTCTCACATTTTCTATTTCTCTCTCTTCACAATTTCTCTCTTTACAATTTATCTCATGAACCAATCACACCCTAAACGTAAATTCCATACCACCACCGTGGATTACCCCATCGTGTTGTGCCGGATGATCTCACCTCCGAGTTTATATCCCATCGTTGATCTGTTATCGCTCGTTCCCTCTCTTCACCTCTGCAGTGAATCACCTCCAGCCACAGAACAGAAACCTACATCCCCACCACCAGAACCACCACCAAATCACTGCAACTACTTCTCTGCATTTTCACCAGCCACCACTGCTAGGGTATTGTCCTCCACCCTCTCTGTTGTTCAGCCCCTCAGACCTACTCTTTTCCCTCCATCCAATAATCCTAACTATAATCTAATAGGGGTAGAAACTGAGTTGCATGGATTCAATGAGATTGTGTATGCAGGGGATGGAATGTTGGCCCTAACCTCCACCAATAAAATAACTTCAGACGTGATTAGTTTCCAAAAGGAAACCCCCAATTAATATCTTTAAGTTGAAGAGCTTGTGAGCGTTGCTGTCTACTATTATCAGTAGTTTGGCTGTGTTCGACACTGAATTTAGTGGAGACAAAGATGAAATTGGAGCCATGGTGGAAAAGGATATTGTGGTAAAACTTAAAACACTACCGTGACCATCGCTAGATGAATGTCGATATCATTTCTACACCTCCAGTAAGGTTTCCCTGCACGCAAATTGTTTGCTAGAAGGTCTCAGAGAGCAATACGTCCCTACAACAAATTTATTTTGAGATTGCATTTGTGATGTTAGCAGATAATCCCCTTTTAAGTTTGGACATATGGAATACCATGTTGATTAGACTAGCATATTCTGGTTTGGGTGAAGATTCACATGATCATCATGTCATAAGCAAAGACTATCACAAATAGCAATACAGAACACCATAATTTTAGTTGTGAGCTCCCTACCTTTTGCACCTTCCCTGTTTAACAAGATGCATTGGTATACATAGATGCAATTGGAACTTATTGTCTAAGGGATCAACAAGGGGAAAAATGAGCAAGAAGGAAGTGTAAAAACACTTGATGGGAGCACTGATTTAAAGGATGTTGTAAGCAAAGATGAGCTTCAACAGAGAGAGTCTTGCTTGAGTGCTAAAGTAGAGAAGCATGGGGAGTTTAGCCTTGGTAGAATACTCCAACCACCAGCAAAACCACTGGATCACAACATAGTTTGTTTGCCATTGTGGTATTTTGGTTATGGATTGACATTGTCCTCGAGTCTGACCCTGTTTGTTTTCCTGCTCTGGTGTATGAATGTTTGGACAAAGTAGTTTCTTTGTTGTCTTAGGCTTTAGCCTTATTATCAGGAGCAACTCAAGTGTTTAAAGTTGTATCTAAGAGTAAGCATTAATCCTGTAAGGTGCCCCAATAGTGGGCTATTAGTTTGCACTTGGTGTAATGTTTTGAGGCCTTTGCCTGGTATGAATGAAATGTTGCACTTTTGACCCAAAAAAAAAGATTGACCAACTCAAGATCAACTAAACAAAGATCAGTCGAGTCAAATGCAACTACTCAGTTGAGACAAACAACTGAGGAGCAGTAGCTGAGCCACATTTAGATGAGGTGATTTAGCTGATGCAGAATCAACTGATGCATGTAACTCAACTGATGCATGTAACACCCCCCGATGCCACATTAACTATAATTTTATTTAACTAGCTTAATCACATAATTTAACATTATGGAGCAAAGAGAATACAAACATATTCAAAACTTTTAGAAAAAGCATACAAATGTACATGAAACATCCACAAAAAGAACTTATGCAAATATACATACATGTGATATTCGTAAAGTGGAATTAAGGCACGATAAGGCACGTGACCAAAAATACATAAAAAAGGTGTGACAGGAATCTAGTCACCCGAAGGCTACCCATCCCAAATAAGAAAAGCCCAAAACATAGATTAAGCACATATTGGTCGTCCCTAAACTCTCATTGCCTTTCACACCATCATCCTCTAAATAGAAACACTCAGTGGAGTATTCCTGAATCACCAACCTTCTCTCGTGGTTTATTCCTCCACTCATGCACACACATCACATGTGCGCAACGTCCCTTGTAATATCCTAATCCCAATTTTTGCAAATTCTAATCCTTTCACTAAGCCTGTGGATTTCACAAAGGTAAGTATCTAGGATTCGTAAGTGAGCTTAGGATCTTTAATTAGGGTTAGAAATAACCTAGGAATGAAGTGAAGTGAATAATAGACACAAGAAAGGGGTTTGAATTGTGTCCCTTTTAAAATTTCTATACTCTTCAATTAACTAAAAACTTTCTTAGTAAAAAGATTTGTAAGTTATAACACAGTGGAAGGGTATAGTGGAATTGAATGTGAGCAATCTATGTAAAGGAAGATTATGCTACATTTTTAATGATAAGGATACAGCAAAGGTAATTTTGTTTGAGTATTAGAAACTTCCCTTTTTGCAAATGTTTTGTTATGCAACAAATAGTTAAATATGGTATGAGCTGAAAATTGTTTTTATGAAATGCATAGTGAATATGAAGGCAAGTAAATAACACACACAGATTTATAGTGGTTCACCCAAAATGATACTTGGGCTACATCCACTCCTCATCTCCTGTGAGTATTTTCACTATTTGGCAAATAGTTACAACTTGCTTAACCAACCCTTGGTTAATACACCTTCTAGTATTCTTTCTCCTACAGCCTCTACAAGCTGTCTCCTGAATTACACTCACTGAATCAAGACATCCTCACCATCACTCACTTACCCTAAGTAGTTTTGGTTTGATTCTTGATAGTAATCGGGTTCAGGTTTACAAAAGATTTTTCTGGGCTTGGAAACTAAATATAGGTAATTACAAATCAAAGTTTACAAGTTGGAACACACTCTTAAGGTAATCCCTAATATTTCTGGAGTTGCAGTATCTCGAGTGTGTTGAGAGGATGATAGTTGTGTGCTTGGAGTTTGATGTAACAGTTTTCAGCTTCAATCTCTTGCTTGATTCAATAGTCCTGCTTTGTTTATAAATTGAGACATGATCTTTTAGCCGTTGGGAGAGTCGTTGCTTCTTCAAATCTGGTATGCAGAAAGTAGAATAAATTCTGCATAAAGTCCACCTACTTTGTACTTTTGTCAGGATATGTCATGTCAACCTTTTGGAACCTTCTCAGCCTCTTCATCCCCGGACTGTCCTTTCTTCAAAGCAATAAACTTTGTTCTTCTTTAATTCAGTGCAGGAGCTTCATTAAATAGTGATTGACTTTGTTGTAGATGCATTAAATCACATTTAATTCGATTCTGTCAAGTTTATGACCCTGCTGCACATAATTCTGCCACTGATGTGTGCCTTCTCAACTTGAGATGGTTTAGTGCCTGTCTTCTCAGATTTCTGTACTGCATTTTGTCTTGAAACAACTTTGCCTTTGTTTCTTGGTTTGCTTTTAATGTTGAATCCTGCTCTTAACTGAACATACTTAAATAAATCTGTTAGGACATTAAATGATTAGATAACTTAATCTATTTCTCATTGAGTTTGGTTTCATTAAAACCTTTGGCAGTGAGATTTTTAGTCTCAACAATCTCCTCCTTTTTTATGTTGACAAACTCTATAGAGTTAATTAAGTTTTCTGATACTTGAACTTTAAGCAATTTTAAATATGATACAAATATGAATGGGGATTTAAATTTTCTATATAGATAATACCAAGATCCCATTCATTCAACAAGATAGTTACAATTTAGCATGTCAAGGATAGGCCTCATTTTTCATTTGGCCAATAATTCAACAACATAGAACCAGTACTGAAACATAGGAAATTACAAAGGAAATTTAATAACAGCAACCCTAAAAAAAACAAAACAATGCTCCTGTTAATGAGCAAATAGATCTTCAAAAATAGCAAAAAGTTTTAATAACTAGACACTAGTAGCCAACTTAATCTACTCTTCATATTCTCCCCCTTTGTCATCAATCAAAAGAGTGGAGAGAGGAGGACATTAGGCTGCTATTGGCTAGAGAAGAGCCACCAGAATAATCTGAAGCAGCTGGTTATGGCACATCTTTCTCTAGGTGAGGAGGATCAAAAGTTGGTGGAGCAAGATTTGGATTAATAGTGGGAAGCACATTGTTCAAAAACCAACACTGAAACTAGTAACTCCGAGCAACTTCCTTTCTTTGTTCTTTCTGTAGTAAATCAATTCCTAGCAGGACCTTGTTGATTTCTCTGGAGTTCTTCTTCACTTGCTTTTCTAGTTTTGCCAAATCTGAAGTGGGAGGTGCAGGTTCAGTGTCAGGTACAACAGTATCTTCCTGAACATGATCTTTGGATGGCATAATTTTTTAGGAAGAGGGTTCAACCTCTTTGTTGAAGAATGAGCCAAGAGAGCCCATTTGAGTTGATAGGCCAGGAGGAAGGTGGAGGGAAGGTTCAGAGAAGTTGTTCTCCTGTGGTGCAGACCTATCATAGAGAGGGGGAGGGGAGAAACAAAATTTTTCCAAATGTTCTGAGTCAAAAGTATTGCCCTTCATAAGAGATGAGAAAAGATTTTCCACCATGGGATTTGGTTCATAGATTGGAGAGTTTTGAATGGTTCCTCAATGATTGGTTCTGAGGGTGGTGGAAGAATGAGCAGTGGGGTGAATTGCATAGGAAATGGAGAGGAAGTGTGTGTAGTGCAAGTTTTAGTGGAAGGAGGAATCATGAGCTGACAAGAGCTAGTGAGGCTTCTACTTCAGCATCCTGCTTCTCAGAAGAGTCTTCAATTTGAGGAGAGCATGTATCACGAATCTAACCTTCATTTTCAGAACTTTTCTGGGAGAGTTCATGCTCCCCCTGTGCATGTTCCTCATAGGCTTCTTTGTTGACATTTGCTTGCTCCCCTTGAGCAAGATCTCCTTGATCACCATCATTTTGCTCCCCCTGAGCATAATCACCTTGATCATTAACACTATGCTCCCCCTGAGCTTTATCACTCAATTCTGGAGTGATATTTTTCTGAGACTTTTCACCAGAGACCACATGTTCCTTCTTTTTCTCTTCCTTCTTCTTTTTCTTTTTCTTTTTCTTCTTGTCTTTACTTTCTGATCCTTTCCTCGTTTTTTTTTCTTGTCTTCACTTTCTGATTCTTTCTTCTTTTTCTGTTTGGGTTCATCAGTGTCCTGTTCTGATGATTCTTTGTCAGAACCTTCCACAAATGGTTTCTGAATTTCGAGTTTCATTTGCTTGAGATTTTTTGACCAGAAAGTAATTCTTTCCCTTGAAGCATCTTCTTCTTCTAATGGCAAGTTGAAATGCTTAAAGACACAAGTAAGCATCATGCCATAGGGTGAGGAGGATGATTGTCTAAGGGTTTCTATAGCATTCATCATATAATGCAGGATTACAAAAGGTAGGTTCAGTGGAATCTTTTTGGTAAGGTGGTAAATAATAAGTAAATCCAACTCAGTGACTTTTTTAAAACTTCTAACCCTAGGAATAAATGAATGCACATTGTGCATAATTCTTTCATTTCCTTGTAGGTTTGAGGATTTAAGTTCCTTTTTTGGGTTAACAGCCACCAATTTTACCACATCATTCCTGGTTGTTTTAGCATGATGAAACCATCTGTCTTCATACAGTTCATTCCCATGGTTTGGAAGTTCAAGAATTTTGGCAAGGGTTGCAGAGGTTAGGTCAATGGCTATTCCTGTTACTTTGTTGGATATCTTTGTTCTATCATTGCTAATCACAGCATTAGCATAAAAGATTTTAACTAACCTTCTATATATAGGCTTTCAACTTGAAGAAAGCTTGTCAATTTCTGCCTGCTTAAGAACACCATCATATTCCAGCCATGATCCTTCAGACTCTCAAGGTCATAAATTCTTCCAGAAGCTATAGACTTTTTTTCCCATTTTTCTTCCAGGGTTTGCTTTTCTATTTTAGATAGGGCGAAAATTGCTTCTTTTCCCTTTTCATCCTTTGAAATTGCTTCTTTTCCCTTTTCATCCTTTGAAAGCTTTCTCTTTTTGCTAGATACCTTCTCCTTCTTCACTTTTTTCAGAGTTTCAGATGAGGGTTGTGAAGAATGCTTGCTTATGATATGAGCAGTGACAGTGGCTTTAGAGTCTTCTTCATCATCACACACAATAATGACTTCATCATTTGTTTCCTTCTGTTTTGATGATCCCACAACCCCAGAAATTAATCGTTGAGATCTTCGGCTTGGAGGAGAAGTTGCTTTAGGGGATTTCTGTTTCGGGGATTTGCTCTTCGTAGGAGGTTTGAGGATGAATGTGGTGTCATGAAAGGAAGATGGAGGGGGAAGGTTCAGTTGCTTTCTTAATACAGGGAAGCTTAACCCTAGCCATGGTTTTTTCAGAGCGAGAGAGATAGAAGATGGAGAGAAGGATGAGGGTTGAGAACGAGAAGATAATGAGAGAATGGTTTTTGAAAAATTGTGAGTGGGAGCAGTTATGAAGAGTCTTAGTTATGAGAGAGCAAAGGAGTTTGATTTGACTAACCGTCAGTTATGAGAGAGAAAAGGAAGAAAGAGAAAAGAGTCGTTTAAGAGAGATATGAGCCACTGGGGATGTGTCACGTGTGCTTGCTTGTTGTCAATTATTTGAGTGATGTGATAGTCTATAAACTTACTTTACAGACTGTCCTAATTGTGAGAATGTTCTTTCATTTCATTGAACCTTCTCATGTTGAGAAGGTGTATGAACTTACTCAAGTTCAGAGAGCTTAACAATGTGTTGTCTTTCTTTAATGAAATTGAAACTTTCTTCCAGCAAAGGTTTAGTAAATATATCAGCTAATTGATGCTTGGTATCTACAAATATCAGCTTAATTTCTTTCTTTTGAACATGATCACGAATGAAATGATGCTTGATGTCAATATGTTTTGAACTAGAATGCTGAATCGGATTTTTTGTAAGATTGATTGCACTTGTATTATCACAGTAAATAGAGATACGGGGATACCTGAGTGATCCTCTAGCTGATTTCTTACCCAAATAATTTGCTGGCAACAATATGATGCTGAGACATATTTGGCTTCAGTGGTTGAGAGAGCTATGGTTTTTTGCTTTTTGCAAGACCGTGAGATTAGTGATTCTCCCAGAATTTGACATGATCAACTAGTGCTTTTCCTTTCAACTTTATCACCCGCATAATCAGCATCACAAAAACTAATTAAATCAAAGTGTGTATTCTTTTTGAACCATAAGCCAATGTTTGTGGTTCCAACAAGATATCTGAAAATTCTTTTCACAGCAGTTAGATGAGATACTTTAGGAGTAGTTTGAAACCTTGCACATAATCCTACTGAGAAAATAATATCAGGCCTACTGGCTGTGAGATATAATAGAGATTCTATCATACCTCTATACTCTTTTTCAGAGACATCCTTGTCTTTTTCATCCTTATCAATACTCATGGATGGATGCATGGGGTAGCCATTGCTTTGGCTTCACTCATTTTATATTTTCTAAGAAGATCTTTAGTGTATTTCTCTTGGTAAATAAAAATTCCTTCTTCAAATTGTTTAATTTGCAAACAAACCAAGAAAGAATGTTAATTCACCACCCATCATATTCATTTCAAATTCACTCTTCATGAGGTCACCAAATTCTTTACAAAGTTTCTCATTTGTGGCTCCAAAAATGATGTCATCCACATAGATTTGAACAATAAGCAAATCTTTTTTGTGAGTTTTTTTGAAGGGTGTGGTGTCAATGTTGTCTCTTAAAAAACTGTTATTAATCAAGAATGAACTCAACCTATCATACCAAGCTCTAGGAGCTTATTTAAGGCCATATAAGGCTTTTGTGAGTTTAAAAACATGGTTGGGTTTTCTTTGATTAATAAATATTGAAGGTTGATTAACATAAACCTTTTCATTTAAAAAACCATTTAGAAAGACATTTTTGACATCCATTTGAAAGAGTTCAAAATCTTTATGAGCAGCATAAGCAAGAAGTATTCTAATTGCTTCCAATCTAGCAACTGGAGCAAATGTTTCATTATAATCAATACCTTCCTGTTGATTATATCCTTAGGCCACTAATCTGGCCTTGTTCAACCTTACCATTTTCATTTAGCTTGTTTATGAACACCCACTTAGTTCTTATGTAACACCATACATTCAAAATACTTTGAAAGTAAGATAATTAATCATTAGGTACAATCATCTCAAGAGAATTTAAACTGAAATATAAATCAAGTTTAAATAGTACAAGGTCTTAACCAAATTTACATAACCCTTCAAGGACCTAATACAAACCAAAAGTATTTTTTTGTACCAAATTCTTAAAGTGTTACATAACTAAAACTACAAAACATAATAAGAATAGATAACATATACTATGCAATGCATCTTCTTAACTATAAATATTAAATCTTTTTCTTTGCTTTATGTTATTGGGTTATGTCATAGGCTTTGGTCCCTAGACCCCAATTACACGCTTTACATTTGTGGGGGGTTGGAGGCAGCCATCCAACCTCTTGCAGACAAACCCACTACGTAATCATAAAGAAAAACTTTAAATCAAAGGGGTTTACAAACCCTAACTTTGAACCCTTTGGGTTCAAAGACTTCTTTGAGACATTCCTAATATGGGACTTATGGGTGCCCATCACCTAAGAGAAGGAAGAACTCACAACTCAAGCAAAATTTTGAGCTCCAAGGACTGAGTTGCAACTCCTTCTTCTTCCTCCTTCACGAGCTCCTTCGTCCTCTAGCGATGGCTTCCAACCAAAACTCCAAAATCACCCAAAATCTCACTCTCACACTTTGATTCAAGCTAGGTTTGGGAAGAATCTAGCAAGAATCCATGGATTTCTCATAGGATTTGAGAAACCCTAGGTTTTTCCCTCTTCTCTCTTCTTCCAAATCGCCCCTCTCCTCTTCTTTCCTTTCCTTTTTCGTGTTCTGCTTAAAAATCAGTGTTTTCAGAGTGTGTGAATCGATTCACAGTCTGCTGTGAATCGATTCATCCACTTAAAACTGCACCTGCGCCTTTCGTGAATCGAATTAGTGAATCGATTCACAGACTCTCAATTCGATTCACAGCATCATTTTAGCAGATAGAAACATTAGTGTGAATCGATTCAAGCCTTGGTGAATTGATTCACCCTGCACAAAAATGTGAAAAATCATCTTTTAACATCAAAACTTGAAACCTTCTTCCTATTTCTTCTTTCTCTAACTCGTAATCCATCCATAACTTCACTTTAAGACTAATTTCAACTCCTCTAATCACTTAGACTCATCAAGACACAATATCCTCATTTTTCAATTATGAAAATCAACATGAAATTACTTGAAATTCACCATTAACTATACTAAGCTTTATGCATATAATTCTAAACTAACAATTGAGGGATTTGGGGTGTCACATCCTATGACAGATTGATGAATAGGATAGGGAACCCCAGCTTCCATACTTCATTCTTCTCAAACTGAGAGAGTTCATCTTTCATAGCTTCAACCCATGATTCATCATTTATAGCCTCATTGATGGATTTTGGTTCAATTTCAGAAATGAGTGCCAAATTTGTTTGTTTCAATCTAAAAGAAGATCTGGTTCGGACAGGTTCTGAAGTTTCCCCAATAATTTGATCTTGTGAATGATGAACAACCATCTTCCAGGTTCTATGTAGATTGTGAGAAGGAGTGGCTTGAGAAATTGATTTTTCCTGAATCTGATTTTTTCTCAGCTTGTTCAGTATTTTCCTGCTCTTCTGGAATCGGCCTTTGTTCATCTAGTTCATCATCATTTCTCAAATCCACAACATTGTTAAATTCATTAAACATTACATGCATGCTTTCTTCTACAACTTGTGTTCTAAGATTGTATACTCTATATGCCTTAGATGATGTGGAGTATCCAAGAAATATGCCTTTATCTGACTTTGAATCGAATTTTCCTAAGTTGTCCTTGTTGTTTAAGATATAACAGTCACATCCAAACACATGAAAGTAGGAAATATTTGGCTTTCTATCTTTCCAAAGTTCATAAGGGGTTTTGTTCAAAACATTTCTAATAAATACTCTATTCAAAACATAGCATGAAGTATTGATAACTTCAGCCCAAAATACTTTTCAATTTTGGAATCATTTAAAATTGTTCTAGCAATCTCTTGCAAAGTCCTATTTTTTCTCTCAACAACTCCATTTTGTTGAGGAGTTCTAGGACAAGAAAAATTGTGTGAGATCCCATTTTCTTCAAAAAAAAATGTTTGGAATGAGAAGTTTTCAAACTCTCCTCCATGGTCACTTCTCACAGCAATGATGTTAGAACTTTTTCATTTTGAACTTGTTTTGTAAAGATTTGAAAAGCTTCAAAGAATTCATCCTTATGTTTTAGAAATAAAACCCAAGTGTATCTTGAGTAATCATCAACAATTACAAAGCCATACTTTTTCCCACTAAGACTAGTAGTTTTTGTTGGTCCAAAAAGGTCTATATGTAAAAGCTCAAGTGGTTTTTGTGTTGAAATCATGTTCTTTGGTTTAAAGCTTGACTTAACATGCTTTCCTTGAACACAACTTCACATACTCTATCCTTTTCAAATTTGAGCTTTGGGAGTCCTCTTACTAACTCAAGTTTGGAAAGTTTTGAGATGGTTTTCATATTAGTGTGTCCTATTCTCCTATGCCAAATCCAATTGTCATTCTCAGCAGGTATAAAACATGTATCTTTAGATAATTCATCAAGGCATATACTATACAAATTTTTATCTCTAGAACCAGTAAATAAAATTTTTCCAGATTCTATTTCTTTAATAGTGTAGTTTTTTTATTTAAATAAAACCTCATGACCATTATCACATAGTTGACCACACTCAGCAAATTATGTTCTAGACCTTTAACATATTGAACATTTTTAATTTGAGTAGAGTTTGGTTTACCAACTGTCCCTGTGCCTTTGATCCATCCTTTTTCATTGTTTCCAAAGGTGACACAGCCACCTTCCTTTCTCTCTAATGAGAGAAATTTGTCTCTATCTCCTATCTTGTGTCTGCTGCAGCCACTGTCTAAGTACCACAGTTTTTTCCTTGATACCAAGAGGCATTCCTACATCAGAAATTAACAATAATTTAGGTACCCATATTTCTTTGGGTCCTTGATGGTTAATGTTTCTCCTAGTGGAGGATTTTTGTCTTTTCTAACATTTAGAAATCATATGTCCATAGTTTTTGCAATATGGGCATTTCTTAATTAGTTTTGTTTTGGGAACAAACATATTTTCAAAGATTGGTTTAGAAACATATCCAATTCCTGCTTTTTCAAGACTGTTTCCATGAGTTCCCATGATTTTCTCAAATGTTTCAGTGTTATGCAGGAATTTTGTTAGATCTAGAGTGAGGTCATTAACCTTTCTCCTAAGTGACTCATTTTCCCTTTTTAGATCAAGATTGATAGGATCTGATCTTTCAGAAATCTTTGCACTTAAGAGTTTATGTTGTTCTAAGAGTTTAAAATGAGATTGTTGTAAGCAGTGTATGCTTTTAAGAAGACTCTCATTTTGTTCCTGAAGCTTCTCATTTTTTGAGCTAAAGTATTTGAGTCAGTTAAGAGATTATCAAAAGCATTTTGAGCATTTATGCATGATCGACATGTAGACATTTCAGAATCAGTTACCTCATGCTCTTCATCTATATCTGCCATAAAGTACATATTTGCTGCTTCATCTTCTGGTTCAGAGAAAGTTTCATCCTAGTCATCCCAAGTTATCATTGCCTTTTACTTTGAGGGATACTTCTTACGATTCTTCTTGAGTAGAGGACAATCAGCTTTGAAATGTCCAGGTTTGTTGCATTCAAAGCATACTGGATGTGGTTTGTTGTGTTCTCCCTTTTGATAATCCTTCCTTCCTTGAGGGAATTTTATGAAGTTCCTTCTTCTCATCATTCTTTTAATTTTCCTTGATATGAATGCAAGTTCTTCATCTCCAAAGTTCCCATTTTCACTGTCACTACTGTCTTCACCAGTTTCTTCTGGGGATTTTAAGGCTGCAACCTTGGCTTTAGTTGAACCAGTCTTGCTTGATTTGTGAGAGGACTTCAAGCTATTGTTTTCACTTTCTTTGGATGAAATTCTTCCATGATTTCCTGTTCATGTACTTTGAGTGATCCAAGCAATTCTTCAATCTTGAGAGTAGCCAGATCCTTTGCTTCTTGAATTGCAGTAACTTTGGGCCTCCATAGCTTTGACAGACTCCTTAGCAATTTTCTGACTTTGTCTTGGTTTGGATATATTTTTCCCAGTGATTTCAGATCATTTGTGATGACAGCGAATCTGCTAAACATTTCATCAATTGATTCTTGTTCATTCATTTTGAACAATTCATATTGATGAACAAGTATATTGATTTTTGCCTCCTTCACTTGGTCGGTTCCTTCATGTGTTGTTTGTAAGGTGTCCCACATCTCCTTTGTTGTCTTACACCTAGCTACTTTGTCATACTCAGCTCTTCCCAAAGCATATGTAAGATAGTATTTTGATTTTGAGTTTAGCATAACCTTATGCTTTTCATCAGTAGTCCATTGGACTTTTGGTTTTTCAGCAATTCTTCCATCATCATACACTGTTGTTGGAGTGAATGGGCCATTTGCAACAATATCCCATATCTCAGTGTCCTGAGATTCTAAGAACAACTTCATCTATCCCTTCCAGTAGTAATACTGCTCACCATTGAAACCAGGTGGTCTGTTTGAGGATGCTCATTCAGGGAGGAACATCACTGAGTTGGGATGCATCACTTCTTCCAGGATCTTTCCTCCTACACTGTTAAGTGCTCAACCCCTTTTTAGAGGTAGAGCTCTGGTACCAATTGAAGTGAATAATAAACACAAGAAAGGGTGGTTTGAATTGTGTCCCTTTTAAAATTTCTATACTCTTCAATTAACTAAAAACATTCTTAGTAAAAAGATTTGTAAATTATAACACAGTGGAAAAGTATAGTGGAATTGAATGTGAGCAATCTATGTAAAGGAAGATTATGCTACCTTTTTAATGATAAGGATGCAGCAAAGGTAATTTTGTTTGAGTATTAGAAACTTCCCTTTTTGTAAATGATTTGTTATGCAACAAATAGTTAGATATGGTATGAGCTGAAAACTGTTTTTATGAAATGCATAGTAAATATGAAGGCAAGTAAATAACACACACAGATTTATAGTGGTTCACCCAAAATGATACTTGGGCTACATCCACTCCTCACCTCCTGTGAGTATTCCACTATTTGGCAAATAGTTACAACTTGCTTAACCAACCCTTAGTTAATACACCTTATAGAATTCTTTCTCCTACAGCCTCTACAAGCTGTCTCCTAAATTACACTCACTGAATCAAAACATCCTCACCATCACTCACTTACCCTAAGTAGTTTTGGTTTGATTCTTGATAGTAATCGGGTTCAGGTTTATAAAAATGTTTGTTGGGATTTTTCTGGGCTTGGTAACTAAGTATAGGCAATTACAAATCAAAGTTTACAAGCTGGAACACACTCTTAAGGTAATCCCTAATATTTCTGGAGTTGCAGTATCTCGAGTGTGTTAAAAGGATGATAGCTGTGTGCTTGGAGTTTGATGTAACAATTTTTAGCTTCAATCTCTTGATTGATTCAATAGTCCTGCTTTGTTTATAAACTGAGACATAATCTTTTAGCCGTTGGGAGAGTCGTTGCTTCTTCAAATCTGGTATGCAAAAAGTAGTATAGGTTCTGCATAAAGTCCACCTACTTTGTACTTTTGTCAGGATATGTCATGTCAACCTTTTGGAACCTTCTCAGCCTCTTCATCTTCAGACTGTCCTTTCTTCAGATCATTAAACTTTGTTCTTCTTTGATTCAGTGCAGGAGCTTCATTAAATAGTGATTGACTTTGTTATAGATGCATTAAATCACATTTAATTTGATTCTGTCCAGTTTATGACCCTGTTGCACATGATTCTGCCACTGATGTGTGCCTTCTCAACTTGAGAAGGTTCAGTGCCTGTCTTCTCAGATTTCTGTACTGCATTTTGTCTTGAAAAAACTTTGCCTTTGTTTCTTGGTTTGCTTTTAATGTTGAATCCTGCTCTTAACTGAACATACTTAATAAATCTGTTAGGACATTAAATGATCAGATAACTTAATCTATTTCTCATTGAGTTTAGTTTCATCAAAACCTCTGGGAGTGAGATTTTTAGTCTCAACGTGAAGAGGAAGTGAAAACAAGAATTTAGGTTTCAGTCTTTTCACAAGGCTAACAATGATCTTCGCAAGGCAAAGTTGGCAATTTCGCGACTCAACAACCCTAATTTCGCAGCGTGAAGTAACAGGTTATGTGTCAGCAAAATGAAGCCTCTGTTGACACGTCGTTCACACATGTCAAGAAACCGGTATCATTCGACGCGACGCTGCTTATTTTGCGATGCAAACCAAGCTTTCCCCAACCTATGAATATGCATCTCCATTTCACGTTTTGGTGCTCAAATGCTCTCGTTGGAGCTTCTCCCTTCTCTATTTCTGTCGCTAAAATCATCATTTTGGGCGTATTTTCGATTGTTCTGGGTTCAAATACTCTAATTCAGCCCTATAGTGAGGATTCTAGCCTCGAAGCCCTTTTGCTATCTTGGCTACCACACTACCTAGTGAGTTTGTAGTGGTAATCACTCGTTCTAGTTCAAATTATTTAGATATTAGTATAGTTTTTATGGTGCTTTTGGTCCCTCTTAGCGAGAATTACGCAAAGCGATTTGTGTCAACCCACAAACATTAAAGGGAGAAGCCAAAGCACGATTCGGAGTTCAGGGTCTTAAATACATAGCTATGTGGGACGAGTTAGCAAGCTTATTCCTAAAATTTTTACCACCGCCCCATAGCTTATGAAAGACATCCATGAGCCCCACTTCTAGGCGGCAACAAGTAGACAAACCACTAAAAGAATTCTTTGAAAGATTTTACAGAGAGGTGAAGCGAGAACTAAGCACTGAGGGAGATTTGTACCTCTGCATCTTTCATAAAGCATTAGCTCTGGGCCTGGTCAAATTTTCTCAGACGATGGCTCCACATTGGACAATAAAGGAATTACAGCCGAAAGTTTTAGTATTTATAGAGCAAGCAGAGAAATTAGAAATTAAATTGAAGCAAGGAACGTCAATACCGAAGGAGTTATCTCGTGCAGCAAAAGACTACCCCTTATAGGCTCAAAATAAAAATATACAGGGAAAGTATAACAGGTACATCCCAACGGGAGCTTCATTAGGAATAATCCTTAAAAAAACCAGGCACACTGAGTTTTGGGCAATCTCCAGGCCCCCGATGTTGTGAAGGGTGCGGTGTCAAGGCACAAAAATTGGTGTGAATTCCACAAATAATTCAGACACGATAGATGAATGTGTCCATCTAAAGGAAACAGTTGAAAAACTAATACGGAAAGGAAGCTCGGGAAGCTATATCATGACTACGAACAAGAAAGTACAGACTCTCATTGAAGGAAGTCCTTAAAAAAGAAGAGGACATCCACAGGACGTCCTCAGATAAAGCAGAAACAAGGCTCAGAGGGTTATGATGAAGAGAGAGTCCATCATGTGTATCCTAGACATACTCACCCTGAACATATGCCTAATAAAAAGACATGAAAAGTACCAAAAAGATACAAATACAATCAACCTAGGTCTAAAAGCACCTTTGCATCTAAGGAAATCTAGGAACACGTATATTTCAAGCTATATATTGATTTTAAGGGAGAAAAACACCCACCTATTTATAAGATATGAAAGTTTTAACCATATTCAAAAGAATATTTGTTGGCAAATATTTGGGAGAAAAAATGGATGAACCGACGTTCAAGGGCAATAACGAAAGTCCTTACCTGGTCCGAAAAGGGTGCGAGAGCGAGAAAGGCTATAAAGAAAGCCCTCCCAAGGCTCAAAAAGGGCGTGAGAGAGAGAAGGCAATAAAGGCAATCTTTCCCCAGCCCAAAAAGGGTGCGGGAGAGAGAAGAGCTATAAAGAAAGTCCTCCCCCGACCTGGAAAGGGTGCGAGTGAGAGAAGGACTATAAAGAAAGTCCTCCCCTGCTTGGTAAGGGTGTGATAGAGAGAAGGGCTATAAAAAAGTCTTCCCTTGGCCTGGAAAGGGCATGAGAAAGGCAAGTGAATAAATAAATTCATTCCCCGGCTTGGACAAGGAGCGAGAGATAGAAATACTATAAAGAAAGTCTTTCCCTTGCCTAAAAAGGGCATGATAAAGATAAGGCACTAGTGCGCGAAACGGAAAAGAGTTAGGTATTTTACACCGGTTTTAGGTTTAACCGGTGTAAAAAGTAACGCGGTGGCAATTTTGAAATTATTGCTTCACTTTTTATACCGGGTATATAACCAACCGATGTAAAAGGCTTGCGATTTAAAAACTGAAGACATTTTACACCGGGTTTATAGATAACCAGTGTTAAAAACGTACCATATTACACCGCTTATTTACAGAACTAGTGTTAAAAGTATTTCTTTTGATTAAAATAAGTTTCTCCCTCTTATTCTCAGTTACGTGCGAAGCATTTCTCTGAGATAACCCTACTTTACTCTCATTGTTCTCTCTTTCTCTTCGCCGCTGCACTCTCTTTGTTCTCCCCGCCTTCGAGCTCTCTCTCTCGCCGCTGCACTGTCATCGTTCTCATCCTCTCTCACAACCGTTCGAAAATATATATCTACTTCACATGGTTTTAGCCGCCGATCTCCTTCGAAGCCTTATCTCAGAGGCAAACCAGAAGCGACCACAGCCACTTGTTCCTTCTCCGTGCTTATAGGTTTGTTCCTTTACCTTATAGCTTTGGCCCATTTTGGTTTTAATCTGTTTGATAATCTCTGTCTCTGCTCTTTAGGTTTCACTCACCCTCACCCTCACCCTCACGCTCTTATGTTCCTTCCGACCAAAGCTTGAAAAATATAAGAAGAAGAATAATCTCTCTTCTTCACTCTCTCTTTTGCTCAACCAACCTTCCATTTCCATAGGTGCGTCACTGCTTTATTTTTTTTCATTTTCTTTCTTTTTTTTTGTTTAGGTATTTTGCTTTCGCTGGGTTCCGAGTGTGTTTATGTTTATGTTTTTCAGATTGAATTGTGTTGTGCTTTTTTTGTTTTTGTCTTTTTTATCTTTTATTTTTTAATTTCTTTGTTATTCGTTCAGATTCTTTAGCAAGCTCTGGTTTTTATTAATTTTTTTTAAAGGAAATATTTTGGAAAAAGGGTTGGTGTGGCTGGTGTGGCTGTGGATCTATTCTGATGCAGCTCATGTATTGTGTTATGATAGATGGTTAGAGGATCAACGTTTTTACATGTTAGTAATTAGGAAGTTTATATCTTTTACAAAAAGGTAATTCTACGAATAGTAATTAAATCAGTGCTTCCCTACCATGCTTTTTATTGTCATTCAATTAAACTTCAGTTTGGTTGCTCATGATTGACTACTGTTGACAATAGACAATGTCTTTAGATGAAAATCGTGGTCGTGGGGGGCGTCGTACTCGCATGGCTTCTAGGAGGTCACGTCCCTCTATTATCAGGTCGATGATGACTGCGAAGGAGTATCGAGCTATCTTTGTGATGATTGAGGATCGTGATGCTCGTCATCGCGATCCTTTCGCGATGAGGATCGCGATTTGATGGATAACCAGTATGGTAATCCTCGTGCTGACGCCGATCGTTGGGGCCCAGACTATCATATACGCATGCTTCAGAGGAGACTACCCTCTACCAGGAGGCCCGTAGCTGCCAGGGAGGTTCATCAAGGGCCGTACATTGTTCAGATCCCCAGCGATGACGATGAGATCGAAGAGTATATTCCATCCACACAAGAGTATTCTCCCATTGCACCCGAGTACACTCCATCGACTCCTTTGGAGGAATCTACTGCCCGATTTTGTCCTAGTTGCTCCTCTAGTACTGGCCAAAACTAGCCTCAAGATGGACATTCATCATCGTTATTGTCATTTGTGTCACTTCCCTCTACTGGTTCTTCAACTTCAACATGTTGCCGTTTAGGAGACGGAACCTTCCAAATGCTTCATGATTCTTCTTCACATAATGCATATTTTCTAGGGTTAAAACATTAGTTGAAAAGATACAATGAAGAGCAAGCTGATGCATTTTGTCCACCAGATAGTGGCGAAAACAATGAGTTCTTCTCTAGATTCTATGATGGTGTCATGAAAATAACTCCTTGGTTTTGCTCCTAGCTGAAGAAATTTTTCCCCAATATGATGGGAAAACCAAGGAGTTATTCTCTTGACACCATCATAGAATCCAGAGAAGAACTCATTGTTTTCACCATCATCTGGTGGACAAAATGCATCAGGTTGCTCTTCGTTGTATCTTTTCAACTAATGCATCAACCCTAGAATTGTTGCATTTATGTGAAGAAGAATCATGAAGCCTTGGGAAGGTTCTGTCTCTTAAACGGCAAATGTTGAAGTTGAAGAATCAGTAGAGGGAAGTGACACAAATGACAACAGCATTGACGAGTGTCCATCTTGAGGCTAGTTTTAGCCAGTACTAGAGGAGTAACTAAGACAAAATAGGATGACACACTATATGTTATAGATGATGAAATCATGGAAGTTGCAAACATGAAGAATCAGTAGAGAAAAGTGACACAAATAACATTGCTTTTTTATTTGTGTAAATAATGTAGTAATGTAGCTCTTTCCTTGTTTTGAAAAGTTTAGTAATAATGTAGATATGTTAACAATGTAGCTCTTTCCTTGTTTGGAAAAGTTTAGTAATAATGTAGCTATTTCCTTGTTTTGAAAAGTTTAATAAAGTAGTAATATAGCTCTTTTCTAGCCAATATATTCTACTGCCAATTCTTGTCAAATTTCCTGCATTATTGTAATTTTAGAAAGCCTCTGAGTAGGAATGGATAAAAATAAACAGAAAAAAAAAGTTTACCTTTTATGCCGATTATTTAGATAACCGGTGTAAAAGGTTGTTCAAAAAAATAAAAAATAAACGGAAATTGAAATATTACACCGGATATATAACCGGTGTAAAACTCCAAATTTTATAGCGGTTAAATAACCGGTGTAAAAACCCCAACATACAACACTGGGAGCATCTACATCAGTACCAAAATCGGTGTAAAATGTCAATTTTAACCGGTGTAAAATCCTCCTTCTACATTAGTGAGGAAAACAAATAAGGTCCTTCCCTAGACCGAAAAAGGTGTATGAGATGGAAAGGCTATAAAGAAAGTCCCTGCCTGGCCCGTGAAGGGCGTGAAAGAGAAAAAGGCAATAAAGAAAGTCCTTCCTCGTGCCGAAAAAGGCGTAAGAGAGAGAAAGGCTATAAAGAAAGTCCTCTGTTGGCCTAGAAAATTGTACGAGAGACAGAAGGGCAATAAAGGTAATCAATCCTCCTACAAACACCAATGGGTTTGAAAGGAAGGGTCCAAATTTATAGGACAAACCTCTCCCAAACTCTGAAGAAATTGAGAAAGGAAAGTTTCGAGGTCTATCTTCCTCCAAACTTTAAAAAGTTTAGAAGGGGTCTGAAATTATGATATGAACCACCCCCAAACTCCGAAGAGTTTGAGAAGGGAAATGTCTGAGGTCGATCCTCCTCCAAACTTCGAAGATTTTGGAAGGAAGGGTCTGAAATTATAAGACGAACCTCCCCCAAACTCTGAAGGGTTTGAGAAGGGAAAGGTCTGAGGTCGATCCTCCTCCAAACTCGAAAGAGTTTGGAAGGACGGATATGAAATTATAAGACATGCCTCCCTCAAACTTAGAAGAGTTTGAGAAGGGAAAGGTCTGAGGTCGATCTTCCTCCAAACTCCAAAGAGTTTGGAAGAACTAGTCCAAAATTATAAGACAGACCTCCCCCTAACTCCTAAAAGTTTGAGAAGGTAAACGTCAGACGTTTGTCCTACCCCAAACTCGGAAGATTTTGCAAATCGAAATGTCCAAGCCCAAGTACAGTCTAGACCATAACGTGGGACCCATAAATGATATCTTCCTCAGGAAATCTCTGGAAATTAGCCAAAACAATTGGCAAAGCAGTAAAAATAAAACATAGGGAAACTAGCCCCAACTACCCTGTACAAGTTGCGTGTAAGCTAAAGAGCATCACATCCGGAGGTCATAAGATATATTCCCTAAATCAAGGGAAAACACCTTGCCTAGGTAGTGCCGAGGTCATTTCCGAGTCACACCCAAACAAAAACAGTAAACCTTAAGTCTCCACCTATAAAAGGGAAGGGCACCATGCAAATGTATGCTTTATGTTCCGTTCTCTTTGCCAATGCTAAAACATAGATACTTACTTGAATGTTGGAGTGTCTTTACAGGTATCCACTTTTGTCGCACTCACCAAGTTTATGTCGCAGGAGCCGTTTCTTGGACCATTTAAGGGAGGCCCAATCAACTCTTAAACCAACTGGAGAATCGGCACAGAGCAATTACAATATATAAAAATTTTAAAAGTTTTAATTGTTGATTTTTTATTTATTTTAAAGTTGGCTCAATTAGTAATAAATTCTCTTGATCATAATTTATGAATATTGTAGTATACTTAATATTGATTACAAATTTTAAGCATTCGTTTAAGAAATTATAATGTGAAATTTTCTTTTAGATAAATAATTAAAAGTTTAATGGATATAAACTGATAGTATAAAGCCATTTTATACTGTAAGTGTATATTATATCCGATAAACTTAATAATTAATTAAGAAAATATTAATATTGAACCGATTTTATTTAATAATTACGAGCTCAAATCATGTCCAATAATACGAAGAAGATACGTTGCTTCATGAAAATTAGAATACGGTGATACTTTCTATTTTTTATCATAAGATGTCCCTTAATTTTGTTTTTTTTTCAAATATTTATATAGATAGTTAAAATATTTTTTTAATATTCTCATTTTCTATATAAATTTTTGAAAATAAAATATAAAGTGAACAAAAAGAGTGTTTTTATAATTAAAGATAAAAATAGAAAATAAAAGAAAAATATTTTGTCAAACTGAATTGGCCCTAGTTGTCTTACCTGCACAAGATATTGTGTTTTAAAATGCCTATATCGATAAATATTATTTATTAGAAAACATTAAGTATTTCAAATATTATACGGTACTTTTTGTTAAATATAAAAAACTTAAACGAAATTTTAAAAAAATTAATTTAATTGATCAAATTTATTTGAATAATTAATAAGCTATAAATATCCTACTACACTCATTGTTGATTAAAAATTTACGAATTAATTAGATAAATAAAAAGTAAAAATCTTTCGTCAAAAAAATAAAAAGTAAAAAATCTGTATTAATGAAATAATTCATTAAAATATTAATTTAATTTAGTAAAAACTTATTGTACATGTCATGACTCATGATAAGAAAAATACATAACTTCATTAAATTGAGAATAAGATGTGATTTTTCGAAAAGCAAAAATGTATATTGAGATCATTCCACTTTTTAAAATTAAAACATGAATTTAATATATAAAAATAAATTATATGCTTATGAATATTTTTGAGTTTTAATTAAAACATAAAAATGAAATAGAAAATATTTATTATGTTTATAATATAAAAATTTGTTTAATATTTACTTTTTAAAGAATTAAAATATTTCATAAAATGAATTAAATACTTTTAAATTATTATTCTTACCTCGTAAAATAGATAATAAATATGATAGTGATGGATGGTGATAAGATGACGTACGGGAGAATGAAGGAACAGAGTAGGGAGTAAATGAAAGGCTGACTTTGCCGTTCTCAGCACTCATCCTCTCTCGCTTTACGAGGGCTTCACGGCCTCCGTTTTTTTTATTTTATTTAATATTAAGAAATTAATGATCTGTTGATGGAGCAATATTAAATGGGATTAACTTGTCAAAAAAAATATTAAATGGGATTAAAAAGAAAATAAATTTTGTTTACATTGTCGCATAAAATTAAAGTTTTTTTATAAGTAGTATAATGGAATTAGTGCATAAATAGTTATAGTTTTTTTGTTTGACGAAGTATAAATAGTTATAGTTATTTTTTGGGGTCCTTAATAGTTATATTTATATTATTAAACCGATTTTTTTTGACAGAATATTATTAAAACGATTGTAAATGTTCATTTGGAACAATAAAACAACTGTAATTTTGATCCGTGCGTGCCTTGCAATTAGAAACGTTAGACGTTAGAATAGTCACAAGCATAATAATAAATAAATAAATAAAAGAAACGTTAGAATAGTGGTCAAATTTGTAACGCGCCTATAATAATGAAGGGGATGGGTAATGGAGTAAGTGATTTGGACGAATGGGGTCTTTGGGGTGAGATCAAATCATATCGAACTTCGTTAGTTTCCCCTGTGAATCTTTTGCAAGAAATCAATCAATATCCCTTGAAAATTGGTTTTTATAAGGAAGGTAAGGTTGCTTTCATAAATTTTGGAGCTTTAGATAAACAAAAGAGATTAATTAATACTAACTATTTACTAAACTGTTCTAATTATATTTGATCGTGGTGTAATAATGTTATAATGTTGTTTTATGAAATATCTATACAAATATCTTATAAATATCTCCTGAGTTATTATTGGATTTCTGTGTAAAGTCTTTTTATATTGTTTAAAGTCTTTTTATATTGTTAGAAGTGCATATTAATTAAATTATTGGATATATAAAATTATATTTGAAACCAAGTCTACTATCATTCATCAATCTTTGATCCGTAAAAAAAAATCAATCGTTATTTTATGTTTTTCACTTTTTGAGTTGTAAAGTTATTGATAAAAAATTTATAATCAAGTAATTTTAATATTTCACTTTCAATAGATAATGTGACTTAT
This sequence comes from Calophaca sinica, assembly GCA_037113605.1. Lineage (NCBI taxonomy): Eukaryota > Viridiplantae > Streptophyta > Magnoliopsida > Fabales > Fabaceae > Calophaca > Calophaca sinica. The sequence continues at coordinate 105,619,623 of CM073733.1, forward strand.
TAATTCAATCTATTTTATAACGTATATATAGTTGATCTAAAATAGTATTCAAGCAAATTTAATATTAAAAAAACTTCTTTTAGTGGTTGCAACAATTACCGATATTGTTAATGATATATAAATAATACATGCATTTAGAAAAGAATATAATCTTTTTATATATGTTAATTTTTCTAATGTGAACACAATATAATATAATATAATATATATTTGGTGGCGTAGCTTTAGTTGGTGGTGTTTTGCGAGATCATCAAGGTACATTTATTTTTGGATTTTTGTCTAATGTGAGACCTTGTTCAATTACAATGGCGAAGCTATAGGCGATTCATACTAGTCTCACATTAATTTGCACTTCAAGGCTTTGGGAGAGTAGTCATTGAATCTGATTCCATGACAGCGATTAAATTTCTTTAGTCAGGGTGCTCTTCGTAGCATCCTTATTACAGTGTGGTGACGAATATCCTTTGCCTTATGAGATCTATTAATGGAGTGTTTATTCAGCATTCTCACCGGAAAGCTAATCAGGTGGCAGATGGGTTTGCCAAGTATGGGCTTAGCTTGGATTCATGCAGTAGATTTTTTTTTCTAGTGTTCCATCTTTTCTTTTGAATGCCTTAAGGGCAAATTATATGAGGACCTTTTTTCCTAGAGGTTTTTAGCTTTGCTTTTCGTGGGGTTTAACCCCATGGCTAAAAAAAACACAATATAATATAAATTAAATAATATATAATGCAATATTTTTACAGTTAAAAACGTAACGCCTACTTATTACTACAACTATTCGGGCAATCTGTGGCGGTTCTAAAGGCGTTTTGCGGCGGTCGCAAAATACCTCTGCTGGCGGTTCAGCAACCGTTGTAGTTATCACTGTTGGAACATCATTTAGCGGCGGTTATAACCAACCGCTAGAATAATCGCCGCAGGTTTCCTGATGCTATTAGCGGTGGTTTAGAACCGCCGCAAATGTCCCCAAAAAATAAAAAAAAAATGTAGGGGTGGTTTACAATCATCGCAATGTTCCCAAAAAATAAAAAAATTTAGGGGCGGTTTAGAACTGCCGCAATGTTCCAAAAAAAAAATATAGGGGCTGTTTTGAACCCCCTCCAAAACTTTGTAAGATCAACAAAAATGGAAATACACTTGAGAATATAAACACATCTGGGAGTCAAGAGCCAATTAAGATTGATTTAGAAAAAAAGAAGTCAATCAGCAACCCTCATCCCAGATCTCAACCAACATGACCATATCCATTTCAAATTGTATTGCCAAAATTCAGAATTCCTAAGTTGCACTTCCAAGTTCCAACATCACTGAAAAACTAAGCCTGCATCCTAAATTCCAATCATTCAAACACAAGTAGAGCTAAAGCTAGTTTGAATAAACTTCACAAGAAGCACTTACGAAAAATTATTAAAAGAATCTTATAAAAATTGAGTTCTTAAACAATAGTTACTCGCATAAGTTGAAATTAGCTTATGCATCTCAATTTTCCATGAATGTATATAAGCTTATAAGGACTTATTTTACAAACAAAATGTCATAAACATAAACTTATTTAAATTGAGAAAATCTACTAATATTGGTTTACTGGTCTACTGGGAAGCACTAATTCCAGGTACTGCATTAGATCATCATAATATTAGAGACTGAGAGAGTCAAGTTATTAGTGAAATAAAAAGAGAATGTATAACATAATAACCATTGCATCATAATTTAAATTATTAAATCACAATGTTAATAACATTCAAGGTATCTTACAAGACACAAATACATGGACACGCACTACCAATTCAGCTGATTGCGAGCCTCAAAATTACTAAATTTTCAAACAATCAACACATCACTTACCTAAGTCAAATGTTCTTTTATGAGTGAAACCACAAAATGAATTGAAAGCATAGAAGGAGGGATCATTGTTGGTGATCAATGAAGTAGCATCCATGCTCCACAGTAATAACCTAGAAGCATAAAAACAAAAAATTACCTTATTATCAAGTTGATACTTCTGCTTCCATATCACAAAAGAGAGCATTAACCAGTAGAGATAGAAGGAAAAGAACCAAACCCAACTAAGGCAACCAGGGTTAACAAATAATAATAATAATAATCAATATTTTGATTTTAATTTTCATTGATAACATCTCTGTAGTCAATCGCGGGCGGGCGGCCGTATAATGGTGGTGGCGTGGCGGCGGCGTCAGAACGCCAAACGCCAGATCGTGGCTATTCGTGTTGCGCCGTGGTGCCGCTATGCGCGGCTGAAACGCTGTCAAGCGTCACCGGTTGCGGTGCAACAGAGAGGGATTTCCAAAAAGTCAAAAACACCCTCATTTTTTAGCTGCTTAGGGTTATTTTTAAGGGCATTTTTGTCATTTTGTTTTCCCTAAAATTTTAAATGCTGAAACGAACGAGAAACAGAGAGGCAGAAAATCAAAACACAAAACCTAAAACTCTTCCTCTTCTCCTTGCGAATCCGGTGCGGAATCCTCTCTTCTCCTTGCGAATCTGGCGCGCCCTGCAACTCCGGCACCGGCGCGCTGCCTCGTCTCCACTGGGCGGCCTCTTCTCCCGTTTTTCTCCTCTGTGCGGCCTCTTCTCCCCAGTTTTTCTTCAGTGTGCGCGGCCTCTTCTCCCTCTTCCCTATTCTTCTCTGTTCTACAGTTGTATTATGACCTCTTCGCCCTACACGGTTTGGTTTTGTTTTGTTTTGGTTTTGTTAAGCATGTGTTATTTTAAGCCTTGGAGACTAGAACTTATTTGTTTTGATTATGTTTGAATATTAGTAACAATGAACCTTGATTATTAGTTATAAATGTGTGTTTAAATTTATGCATTCTTCTATTTTTGAGCTTTTATATGTGTAGTATAAATTGCTTCTATGTTTCCATAGACTTCGACGTAGCGGCCATACCGCTACCCGCTACACCGCAATAGCGTTTTGGAGGTCGGCCGCTACGCTACGCTATCCGCCATTGACTACATAGGATAACATGCATAAAAGATTGATGTATATCATTCCGGCGAAGACTTCAGGGGACAAAGTTCTTTTGTAAGATGGTTCAATATCAGAAAAAATTAACAATCAAAATATATCAGGGAGTTTTTAGATGCATCATAATTATGCCACTTTTAAAGTGGTATATATCCCAAACCAAAATATAAACCAACCAGTTGCTATGCTTCATTTTGGTTACAGCTTATAGAAAGTTCTGATTAATGGAAAAAGCCATAACTGACCACTCCTTCCTGGAGCTCTCTAACTGCACGCAAGGCTTTTAATCCAGGTTCCTTTCTTCTTTCCAGGACCTAAAAATCAGGGAAAAATTGCTAAGACATTATATGAAAAAGATTTTGCCAACATGAGATTAATTATATAAGCCACTAATTAGCACAGGGGGTGTAGCTGCAGGAAAAATTCACAAATACCTTTAGGTAGCCTCCAGGGTCATGTGTGTCCATACCAAGGAAATGCCCCAGACCATGTGGCATAAAAATAGCACCCAAGCGTGCAGCCATCATGTCATCAACATTGCTACACCAAAAATCACAAGCACACACCCAAGTTACCAAAAGATCAAACAAGTTGTATCAAGTTGCGAGTTTGCCACTGGAAATGAGAAAACAGAAAATATATGTTACCCCACAAGAATGTGCCCCCTCTTTAATGACTCCAGAATCACTTTTTCTGCTAATCTGCAATTTTAAAGAGGAAATGAGCAGAAATTATGCTAAATATCTTACACAAGAGTAAAGATCTTCAACAGCAGCATATAATGTCACAAATAACACATGAAAAAAAACTCAGCTACTATATTAGACACCAATGTTATTGACTTCAAACATAGTCTAATGATCCCTTTGATGACTACAAACATAATCAACAAGGATTAACAGATAACAAGACAGAATATAGAAAATAGAAGACGCCAGACAAAAGGGCAGGTTTGCAACTGTATCCCTATAATCCATATTGCAAATACCTCAAGACAAAGCAATGTAAGCAACGTAAGCAATGTAATTAATGACATACCTCAAGACTCAAGTCCCTCAACTGTATCCCTATGTCCAGATTGCAAATATTCACTACAAGAATTTTTGTCATTACCGACGGCCAAAAGCCGTTGGTAATTCTAAAAAACCATCGGTAATTCGTGATTACCGACGGCCTACTGACGGCCTCGATGTCGTCCGTATTTTCCTCCTTGGTAATATTTACCGACGGCCAAAAAAGCCGTCGGTAATTACCGACGGCTTGACCATCAGAAAGTCGTCACATGACCATCGGTAAAATCCACGAAAACAACCATTTTTGCTGTTGTACTTTACCGATGGCTTAGCCGTCGGTACATTACCGACGGCTAAGCCCACTATAAACTACAAATAAAAATAAAAAAAATATATCCGAAGTTACCGATGGCTTAGCCATTCGTAAATTTACCGACGGCTAAACCCACTGTAATCTAGAAATTAGAACAAAAAAAAACTCAGCATTTTTTCAGTTTTTACCAGAAGATTGATTAATTTTTCCTCTTTAATGTAGCATATCACATGATTTTTGTCTTACAGACCAAACAAATTAAACTTGCTTAAACAATCCATTATTGACAAATGGGTATTAACGCCCAAAGTAACACTCTTAAACATCAGCAAACCCATTAACTAGGCAAAGGCTTCAAAATCCTCAAAACCATGCTTTAATTATAAATAATAAGTTAATGACTATCATTAGAAAAAACTATAAATAATGACAACAGGTCGGAGATTTAACCTTGGGCTCCTTACTGCTCGTGAAGCTGCAACAACTGGCTTTGTTGCATATCTCTCCATCCTGTGTAGTTCTATTGGAATGAAGCTCTACAACTGGCTGCAAAGCAATACAAGCAAAGAGAAATTTAGCTACAGTTTAACACTGACCATAAAAATTGAATTCCAGAAAATGTGCAAATTTAAAATTTATAAAATTCAATGCTGGGAATATGTGCACTAGAATCGTGACTTCAAATGATCTGATATTTTGTGTTCAAGTTTTGCTGCAATATATCAGAATTCTTTGGCAGCATTAAGTCCTCTATAAATCTATATACTCCACTTTTACCTAAAAAACAAAGCTATATGTTCTACCATTGTATATTAATATATTTCTTTCATATATCAGTTGTCACCCCAAACTATGTTATGGTCGCCCTGAAATATGTTCTCCAAGTTCAATTTCTCTCGTAATTGTGCAATATAAACTCCAGCACTACATGTGTATGCATTGCAACAATGATCCAAGGCAAAACAAAAGGATCAAATTCCAAAGGAACTGTAAGGAACCTATTGATACATAATAATATAAACAAACACAACCTCCAGCATACACATGAAGGACAATCAACCCTTAGTGTTTTCCTTTTTCCTCTTTCCTGATTGTAATGCAGTATCAGTGATTAATGCCTGACTCTACAGATACGGCCAAACAACAAAGCATACTTTATTCTCAATCACACCTAGTGATTTGCAGATACCACTTCATCTACTTGTATTCTATTATTTCAAATTTGATAATACTAAACATATAAAGTTGAGCTACGCAATAGAGATATCACAAAAGACCTGACAAACCATGAGATAAAATCCCGACGTAGTATTTCAATGTCTCTGGAATCTGGATAAATAAAAATTGTGTATGTTGACATTAAGTTATTGTATAACATATTAAAAGTTATCAAGTATTGCATATCCTTAGGTTTGGAATACAACTTTGTCACTGTTCCTCTTACACTCTTCTGCATCCTCTCTTCTAAACCTATATTCTTTGGGACCAAATCACCTGAATAAATAACACCCTTGTGCATTCCAGTTAAAAAATCTGTAAGCCCTCCTCACAAAGACAAATGACTGTACAAAACCCCCTTGTGCAAATACAGCTATTGAATTACTAATCTGAATTGAAATCTCAAACTGAAATGCATAATCGAAACATATATTGAACACATTTGATTATAAACTCAGATGATAGCATTGTAGGTAAGGTTTACAGAAAAATTCCTTTTCCTACTACTCCTTCCCTTATTTCCCATGCATCATCTCATCTGAGTGTCAACTGTCAATAACTCCATTTACCTGCACAACCATTGATTAAGTTCTAGTATTAAATCCCTTACTCGAATCATTATAACTGCATTTATAACATTACCCATCCTCAAATGAATCCATTTTTCAGCATCAAAACATTACCAAAATGAAGATATGTTAATTAAAGACAGCACCGGTCCAACACAATAAATTTATCGCAAATCGTATTTACTCTCACAGTCCTTACATAACGTAAAAAAATCATTTCCTCTTCCTTTTAAGATAGGTTATGCCAGTACAAGGAGTTGGGGTTCAAATCACAATTTAATCCCAAAATAAATAATCTACATCAATAACATAATTTTAAAACAATCCAAATTAACCGATTCATCAATAGATTTGAATTAAAATTCAGAAAGAGGATTTTGGGATTTAGGGTTTTCAAGGAATTGAGGAAAACTAAATAGAAGGAGAAATCACCCAAATTAGGAGATGGAGATGATGTCGTTGAAGAGCTAGAGCAGAGGTGGTGATGCGCCAGTGACTAACTCTGGCGAACGGCGCGAGAAATGCGATTTGACGAGCAAGAGAGGATTCGGCAAGAACAATTCCTATGGTCATGCCACCAAAACCACCGCCATCAACCTCGCACGACCTCATCGCGACGTGTTGCTGCTCCGCTCAACAAGCCTCTATGTTGTTTGTAAATAGTGGCACTCCCCACAGACTGTTGTCGTCGCGCCACCATATGTGACCCTTCACGCAGCCGTTGTGGGATGTCACTACCACCCACGGTGCTCCACAGCTGCGCCCCTCCCTCTGTTCGAGCTCTCTCTCACCTCCTCTGTCTCAATCTCTCTCTCCCTCGTTGTCTCTCTCTATCTCTCTCGCGCGTTGTATCTCTCACTCTCTCCCCCTCGGTCTCGTTCTCCCTCTCTCTTCCTCTTCCATGGCGCGCCATCGTGCGCCGCCATGACAGGACCTCCGGCGTGGCCTCGCCGTCCTTTTTCTCCCCCCCGTCGCACTCTCTCTCTTTCTTCTTCCTCTTCTCCCTTCTTTCTTCTTTTCCTCTCTTTTCTTTCTCTTCTTTTCTTTCTTTTTTTTTCTCGTCTGATCCTACGATCAGAACCCCCCATTTTACTCTTTTTTTTTAAAAAAAAACATAACTTACTACTCACACCCCCTCTTCTCAGTAATACAACCCCTTTCTTTATTAATCTACACAATACGAGATAACAAAATTTTTTACTGTCCAACATAATTATTTACCGACGGTTTAGTCGTCGGTAATAACAGATCTTCAAATTCCATATGTTAACTATACCGACGGCGGTAACGTAGCCAAAAAATCAGCAGACATATTTTTACGTTACCGACGGCTAAGCCGTCAGTAATTACAAACGGCCCATAAGCCCTCTGTAATTACCGACGGCTTAGCCGTCGGTAACGTAGCAAAAAAATAATTTCGTAAGCAGATTTTTTCCGCGCATTAGCGACGGCTTGGGCGTAGATAATTAAAATATTATCGACGGAGTCGAGGCCGTCGGTAAAATTCCGTCGGTAATACGCAGTTTTCTTGTAGTGATTCTCTGGTAACAGTCTCCTCGGGGCAATTTGGAGTTTGGGGATGAAAATCTGGGCCCCCAAGCCTGAGATTAAAATAATAACAGAGACATTAAAAGGAAAAAAAACAAAGAAAAATATAATAAATAGTAGAGGAAATGGGAGAAGAAGTTGTTCATGCAGAGAAAGGGGGAGAATTCTTTTTCCACCTTCAGAATTTTGGTAAGATAAATCTAGGGCTAGGATAAACGATTAGATCTGGAAAAATAGGGAAAATATCAATTAACGATTTCAGTGAGAAACATGATGCTTATGTAATGCTTAAAGATACATGAAACAAAAAACGATAACCAACGGACCACAAACATGAAATAATAGGGAAACGAAGGGGGGCAAGGCATCGATCGATGAGTGAGAATCAAAACTGAACGGGAAAGAAAGCCATACCTAAAGAAAGAAGCAGAGAAGACGAACGAGAGAGAGAGAGAGAGGAGATGCATCGCGCGATGTAGGGTTGCGAGAGTTGCAGATGAAAGTTGCAGAGAGAGAGGAGACGCCGCAAATGAGGTAAGGTTCGAGAGGATTGCAAAAGTGACAATGAGAAGTGAAGTAAAGTGAAGTTGGGGGTTTACAAATTAGGGTATTAGGGAATGTTAGACACCCGCCGTGAATTGCAATTCACCAAAGCGAGTTCTCTTTTTTTAATTTCACCCGCCACAAGAAGCCACGAACCGCTGCAAATTGCAAGTATCTAAAGGCGGTTAAAGAGAACCGCTGTTGAAACCGTCGCCGCTGTTACACCGGCGGCGGTTCATGCCCAACCGCCGCAGATTAACCACCGCCGGTGTCCTTTTTTCTTGTAGTGTATATATCTTGAAGTCCAAAAACAGGCGACTATATCACTCTACAAAAAAACATGGAGTAATGGAATGAAGTAATTGATTGAAAGGAAAATTAGATTGTATCACAGTGGACCAAGAACACACTCTCTAAAACTCTCTTTTCAACACACATTCTCCTATTGATTGAAATTTATATGGGTCACACTAAATTTACATTGGACCTCATGAGAAGAGAGTGTTATAAAGTGTGTTGATAACAATACTCCTCGTATGTGATTAGTATTGAAATAGTAAATTAAAAAGACAACAAAGAAATCTAAAGAGGAGCGACAAGTGGAGAAGATTGGGAGTTATGAGAAGAGAAGAAAAGAATAATAATTTAATATTAGGCAATAGAATATAAAATATATAAAGATCGGGAGAAAGATGAGAAGGTAAATGAAAAAGAAGAAAATTAAAATATTTAAAAAAAATTAAAAATTAATAGTAACTGTTATCTTAATAAAAAATTTGTTTTGAGGTCCAAATCATCTAATACAAGACTCTATCAATTTTTCCACTTTGAAATACAAAAAATAGTAAAATTATCAAAATAAAATATTTATAATAATTAAAATTAACAATTAGTAGAATTTTTTAAGGGTATAAATTTTTTTGTCTTAAAAGATAGGGGCCTAAGGCAAACACCACATATGGTTAAAGGGTTCCACAACCTCGCAAATGCCCAACGTAAAGATAAATCACCTAAGTTACATGGTAATTAACCTAAATGTTTGACATTGTATGCCAATAAAAAATAGCACACAATAAATATAATGTAGTTCGATGATAATTTTTTATCATGTAATCACTCCGGTCTCAAATAAAAGCAAAAAAACCACCTCACACCCTTTAAGAAATTTATTTAATCTCATTTAATCTTCTTAATATAGTTAAAAATATAATTGCAAATCACCCTTCATGGAAACTTGTTCCAATAAAATAAAGAGTTATTGAAAAATAAAACCGAAATTATTGAAAGATATTTTATTAATGATGTCAAAAAAAGAGGTGAAATTAGTTATGATTTGCTTATATTTTAGATCACAAAACATGAGTTTTTTGTTGCTTATATTTGATACTTGAGTAGTATATGATTTGGTGATTGTTGTACAACATAAACAATTTTATTTTAAATACACTATAAAGCCTACTTGAAGGTATCTCTATTATTGCAATTGAAGGCTTTGTAAAACCATACTCTGTTGTTGCCTAAATTGTCCTTCAACATCGTAATTAGTCAAGTCTGTATAGGATAACCACTTGAACCTTCTCTTTCTATTGCAAAATAGCCACGTCCTTGCTCTATGGACATATTAATCTTGTATCCATGTCATTTTAACATGAAGCAACTTGTGGCTTCACTAGTCTGATCTTCACGAATTTGGAATGTCTTTTACACCTTTGGATTTACTTTATCACAAAAATTAAAAAAAAAAAAGTGAGAGAAGAGAGAGATAGAGAGAGGCTACAACAAGGAATCCAAATCCCATCTTCACAAATGTAACATTTAGGGTGTTGTCACGAATGCGCTTATCAGACATGTGGGATATGCTTTTGGTGCGAGACCTTCCCCTATTTGGGCTTCCATGTTTTCCTTGATGACCTCTGGTATCGCGCGACCCATCACCCTTCATATATTTTCCCAGCCTGTCTTGGCGAATTAATTCTTTAACTGTGTCCTTCAGTTGGACGCATTCTTCAGTGGTGTGACTAAAATACTTATGAAACTTGTGGTACTTGTTCTGGTTTGTGATCGACCTTTCCTTGATTTGTTTTGGAGGTTTAACCCCAACATCTTTGAACTCGGTGGCCATTACCACATTCAAGATCCAAGATCTTGAAGTATTAAGCAATGTATAGTCATCGAATCTATAGGACAGAGGTCAATATTCATCATTTCTCCACCCCTTCTCTCTCTTCTAACCTCCCTATTTCTTAGAGATGACTGTTTAGGCCTTAATCTTGTCTGCTATCATCTCGTCCTCATAATTTATGTATTTTTTGGCCCTATCCAAGAACTCTTTGGTCTTGGTTTTCTTTTGGCCAAGGAGAAATAAGGTGGACTTTCCCTAAGAAGGTTATCTCAGATATAGAGTATAACAAGCCCAGAGGGAAGAGGTCTTGTACTTGCAAGTATTATTTAGTGAACCTAGCACTATACTCCTGTAGGATCTCCGTACTCTTTTATCGGATTTTCCTTAGGTTGACCTCAGTCTTAGGCTGTTCGCAACTAATACGAGAAGTGTATAGCAAAACTGCTCTTCATCTCGGCCTTTAAGTTTATAAAAATGAAGGGAAGAGATCGGAATTACGCATGGACGTCTTCTTGAAGGAGAATGGGAACACACAACACAAGACATGTCTGTTAGCTCCCATGTATAAGAGTTTGGACTCAAAAATTCTGAGGTGCTCCAGGGGTCCCCACTTTCCTCGTCACTACTAGAAAAATAAATTAGCGGCAGAAATCAGAGATGGAAAAAATATGAAATACGTCTCTAATTTTGCCATTAAATTATTGACGAATTTTAGTTTTGTCTCACTAGTTTGGGTTGTTAATTTAATTTTTTTCTAGTTATGCGTATGGATCCATCACGGGAAGCTGCTCTATCCTTTTCAGAATCAAAAAGAGCATGATACATTAAGAGAAATAGAGGTTTTTGTTTGCATCCGAATCTTGGAGATCTCAGCAAGAGAGATTTGAAGGCTCTCAACGCATTGATTGTGGTACTATTTCTTTAGAAACAATTGTTGCCAAAAAAGCAACATGCTAATCCTTGAGGCCCGCCAGCCTTTGGTTGTGTTTTTGGATCATCTCAGTTTGCCGACAGATGAGTTGGAACAGTTCCTAAACATTTTGAGATGGAAGAAGATAAGAAGCCAGTGCAACTGACTAGAGGTTGTTGTGGTTCAAGAACTGGTTCAAGAATAGGTTTCAAAACTAGTTGAGGTATCTCCAGAGTGTAAAATGTTTCATGTCTATCGAGTTGTTGCCCCTGCCTGGTGGAGGAAGGTTGCTTGCATCATTGCAGCTGTTTGACATCCTGATTTTTAAATAAGTCTTAAATAATTATTAATGATAATTAGATAACAGCTGGATATTAAAAACCCTAGTTAGAATTAAATTGGACTTAAAAATGATTCGTAAGAGGCCTAGAATGCCCTAAAATAGTAAGTAACACCCTAGAATCTCCTAGAAGGGCAAAAATGGGATATTTCTAGAAAGGACCATCGCGACGTGACAGAGACTACAAAGGGAACTGTCGCGACGCGATCAAGGTCGGTGGCTAAGTCAGTGATTAGCACCGCGGATCTCATGCCACGTGTCCTCATCGTGACGTGATGAGAGGCTGTGTCACGATGGGGCCAAGTTATGCCTATATATAGAGCTTTCCTCTCCCATTTTTGCAAGACACTCCATTTGGTCATTTGGAGTACAAAGGGAGCTCGGGGAAGAGGAAGAGCGACGAGGCACGGGTGACAGCAGTCTTCTAAGCCAGGTAAGGGGAAGATTTCTTAATCACTAGGGAAAATAGGTAGTAGAATAGCTAGTGTGAGTCGGGTTCCTTAGCCCTATTAGGGGTTGGTAGTAGCAACGCCTCAGGAGAGGGGTTGCAATGTACGGTGGCTAAGGATAGTCACCGTAGACATATCAACTAACATAGGTTATATTTATTTGGTTAATAGACAATCGCTTATGCGATGCTAGGAGTAAATTATATGCTGTTAAATTATGATAAATGATAGTAAATGATATCCTGTTTGATGCCTGATATTTGTGTGCTAGTTGATTTGGTATAATATCTGTGTGCTTGATGTATGAGTCAAGGGTGACGCCCTCTAGTTAGAGGTTTGTGGAACCTTGGACAGTAATAAAGTATTACTGTCGGTATCCTGTTTGTCAGTGGTGATAGCCGGGTCGATGTATCCGAGGTTGGTGTACCTGAGGACTGGTGATCGGACCAAAGGTATAGAGTAGTTTGGAGATAGTAGGTGACCTTGAGGGGACCTGAGGACCGGTGATCAGTTCGAAGGTGTGTACTCGGTCATCCGGATAAGTCTCCAAGACTCCACATCTGTCAGGTGGACAATCTTAGCCATTCTTTGTATCGGGAATGCCGTCCTTGTGTACGGGACGGTACCTTACTCCGGTAATTGGATATGGTAGTATGGGATGCCATAACCAATGATCGGAGATAGTAGCGTATCAGGATATGTTCCCGGGACAACCAACTTATCTTACTCGGTGCCCTAAGACTGGTGATCGGTCTAGGGAGTAGGGCGTTAATGGCCCGCGATACTCAGCGACCTGTGGTTGGGTTAGTAGGGCCAGTGATCAGCCCGAAAGCTCAATATTCTATGCCACGTGTTAGCCTCTAGACAGTAGAGCCGGTAATCAGCTGAATGTCCAGTGGTTTGGGTCTGTAGAGCCGGTGATCAGCCGAAGGACCCGTGACACGTGTCAGTCTGTAATGTTAGAGTATGACATGGTTTGTGACCGTGTGGTCGGATTTGTCAGTATGACGTATCAGTGTGGTCTGGTCTATGATCGTGTGCTTAGAAGTCTGAGTATGGTATTAATTGTATTGATGATATGACGTGTTGTGCTTGAAGACAGTTATTCTGCTATACTATTTTCCTATTTGTTGGTGGTTGATGGATATCTTACCCTTATGTTTTTTTGTGTGTTTTATAAAATAACAACGAATAGCAGATGATCAAGATCAACCAGTAATCGGAAGTTGGGGAGTTTATGGGAAGACTGCCTAGAAAAAAGGGCAGATACTGATGTCACGACCAGTGGGGTTTCTGACACCCTTGAAGGTGTAGGATTTTGTTTTGTACTTGTGTAGTATATTTGTATACTTTAATAAACAATAAGATATGTTTGTTTGTTTCAAATAAGGACCATTTTATATTAAATAAATAAAGTAAAAGTCTTGCCTCGGCGGGGTGTTACAAGGTGCGTAGCTTTCTTTCGAGTTCCACCATGGTTTTACCTCAAAAAAGGATCAGAAGAAGAGGAAAAAATCTTCATATCGATTGAATTCCCACAAACGATGCCAACATTCACATTTGAAACTTCAGAGGTGGATGCTTTGGAAGAGGATGAGCTTTTGAAGTAGTCAGTGAAGACGTTAACGGGGGAAGGAGGAGAACAGTCATAACAAAGCACGATGGTTGTGTACCTGTAGACACTCCGTCACACAAGTCAATGTTTGTGATAAGTAAATGAGAGTTTCACAGGATAAATGCGTACCTTTCTTTGATCTTAGATGATGCTTATCTAGCTTTGTTTGCACGTGGGGATGACTTAACCTATTAACCACTTGTATTAGAGTTTGATATGACAACCAATCATAATTGCATGCCAACTAGCCTTTAGTGACAGTTGATGCACATGTCATGCTCCCGACAATTAAGGAGTTTAAAATAGATGTTGGGCTAGACTTTTCCAAGCATCATTGGGCCTTAAGAGCCCTTGATCATGCCCAAAATAAATATAATTTTTTGACAAAAAACTGGATATTCTTATTAATCAAAATTGAAGTACATCATATCAGATAATACACAATGAGATATCTTAACTGAACATTGCTCAACCCAATAGCAATTTGGCCCATTTGTGGCTTTTTTTGGTTGTAAGAGTGTGGGTTTCAGAGTTTCCCTATCTACAAACATGAGTAAACCCGATAGAGTTGAAAAAGGGCACAAACCGTCGTACATCTTCAATAACATTCCCCAAATAGGATCTACGGTTTCTCCTCTCTAAAGCAACGAGATCACATTCAACGAATTTGCTTCAATAGTTAAGTTTCTGAAATATAAACCCCTTGCAAATTCCACTCCTAACTTCAAACCAGTAGCTTCAACAATACACAACTCATCAGGGCAAGATTTTGACCAAGTTACAGTAATAAGGACCTCGCCTTTTGTGTCTCGGACCAGAGCTCTGAAGCCCCATCTACCATCAATAGATTTGGAAGCGTCAGTGTTGACCTTGTACTAGTTCGACAGATAAGGAGACCAACACTTCCTTGAACACTGAGCTTGGAGACTTCCAAATTCAATGTTTACCGAGGCGTTATGATAGAACACTTGAAGACTTAAGAGAGACATCACAATTGTACCTGATACAGGTATATTCTTATCTTCAAAACATTTATTTATTGCCCACCAAATCCCATACAAAATTGCTAACCCATCTCAATGTTTGTTGTTGGTGTTGTTTGAATGAATGTCTTTGGCCACTAACTAGATGAAATATTTGTATTGTTATTGAACCTTAAACCTAGGGGGGATAGAAACCAAATTTGGGGTTGCCCACATACAGCCTTTGAACACATGAACTATATATTCAATCTACTTGTTACACCTAGGGCATAACATTATTAGTTAATTGATGCCCTTGTTTATGAGGTTGTCTCTGACTTGAACAACAGAATATTATTGAGAATTTTTGACACTAAGATGGTCTATTTAGGGAGAATACGAAGCTTCCAAATTCTGTTAGAATTTTATCCTTCATCCACTGCCAGTAGCACTTGATTCCTCCTGCTCCTTCCAAGCTTTTGTTGAGTGATATCCCGATCTAACCAGTAGTATCCCTCTTTAGTGCACCCCCACATGAACACATCAGGTTGACTAGGACCCCAATAGGAACCTGAATGATCCGATAAGCTTCAAAGGACATGGAATTAAAGTTTCATTAACTAAAAAGATATTTCAAGAACAACCATCTTTTAGGAAGAGCTAGTTAACCTTAGTAATCTCATAATTATGAGGCTTAGGGCTCCAAACTCTAAATCCATTTTGCATGGGGAGTCATCTATCTTCCCAAATCCCATCCTCCAAAGCCTTCCTCTTTTTAGAATATATCCACAAGACATGCTTTATATTTCTCAGTGCGAAACTTGGGGAATAGGCATGAATTAAATCTAACCCAAGGAAGTATTTAGCCTTCAAACACTTAGCCAAAATAGAGTTAGGCTAAGTAAGAATCCTCGGCCCTTGTTTTGCCAAAAGGGCTTCATTAATGCTTTGATTGTTTGCCTAGAAACAACGACAAGAGAAGTGTCTACGAGAGAGGATAAGAGAAATGTCCCATCAACCCGATTTGGCAAGCGAAGAAATAGAGAAGAAAGAGTAAAAATGAGTGGGCCCCATGCAAAAAATCTTTCTCCCCAGCATTGCGAAGAAAGTGAAGGAGATGTTGCAATTTTAACTCTTTCTCAATTATACCCTTTAGAAGACAATTAAATTATTGGCATGTTTGAACGGTTGTCAACCTTTTAATAATTTAATTAGTTGATAATTTTTCGGTGAAAAACTGTTTAACTATTCAATAAAATTATTTTAATAATTTAGTAATTTATTTAAACTATTTTAATAATCAAATAAAATTAAAATTAATAAAATAACAATATCAAACAAAAATAACAATTAATTTTGATGGAGATTTTATAATTTAGGGGCATTCTCGTATTTTCGTAAATAATTAATACTTCTCTGTTCTTTATTTCTCTTTTTTTTCTCTTAATACTAATCAATACCTTAAATTTATCATATTTCTCTCTTCTCACGTTATTTCTCATCTATTTCTCTCTTTACATCTTTTTCTCAGAATCAAACATAGGCTAAGAGCCCTGAAGCTTCAAAAATCCATGTGTCATTCTTCTTTTTTCTTTATAAATTTATTTATCCGTTCAGGTATTGTGTGGGTCTTAATCTACGTTAATTTTTTTTTTTTTGATAAAATCTACGTTAATTTTTTGACAACACACACAAGTACAATTGAAACAAATGCACGTGGCTACATTTTGTTTCTTCATTTTGTAGAAAAATTACTGACTAAAACAGTGGTTCTACTATATCCGTGGACCGTGCAGTCAGTGGCATCGGAAAGGAGAATTTCCAGGGGAAAGTTTTAATGCTAGAACTAGAACTAGAAAGAGCCACGAGTATAAACAGTAACCAATAGTCTAAGACACATGACATGTCAGTGCTCATAATAACAATAACAATGATAGTAAGTAGTACCACCTTAAAGTAAATAATCCAACACAATAATTAACTTCACTGTGCAAGGGAAAAATCTTTTGCTTAACCAGACGGTAACAGTGGAGAATAGAGACCGGAGGAACTGAGGAAGAGAGTAAAGCACAGCGTCGTTTTCGAACGAAGCCGAGATTCTGTATTTTTTTGACAGTTTCACAGCAGAGTGGGGAGCATGGGTTTTCAAAGTTTTGGTCAAACGCAAGGTTACAATTTTACAGATGCCAGTGTGTATACATTTTCAACGTTTTAGTCGTACATTCACAGCCTTTTACTGTTTATGTTAGAATTGGGTCACTTATATGATAGTACTACTATTAGTCATGGTTTATTTTTTGATGATAATATATTAATCATGGTTCAGTTTTTTTTTTTTTGATGATAAACATCATGGTTCAGTTATATACTGAATTTATCGTTACATTAATTAATTAGTTTTTTTACGGGGCATTAATTAATTAGTTAGTTTAGAGTTAAAACTCATGGACAGAATGAATTGAATTGGCTAATATGATTAGTTAAACCAAGGACGGATCCAGAAATTTCAACTAGTGGGGGCAAGATTATATACTATAAATATTTATATAAAAAATACATTAATATATAAGTGATAAAATAACGACATACGTTATCATTTAGCAAAAAAATAGAAATAACAAAAATTATAACATTATACATTAAACAAACTGAAGACACCTCAACATCTACAAATTATAATTGCTCTTTACGTCTTTTTATATTTTGAAATTATTGTATGATTTTTTTATTTTCAACACTATATATGTCTCTATGTGTATGTGATTAAACAATCATTTAACAATTTATATCTCAATCATATAAAAAAGAGTAGCTCATTTTCCAAGGAGTAGCTTAGTTTTTATATAAACATTTATAATATTATATACTAAAAAAATGAAGACACCTCGACATCTACAAATTATAACTGCTCTCCGCATGTCTTTATATTTTGAAATTGTTGTATGATTTTTTTGTCTTCAACACTATTAAAAATATGTCTCTCTGTATACCAAACAATCATTTAACAATTCATCTCCCCAATCATATAAAAAAAGAGCAGCTCATTTTCTATTTTTTCTTTAGTGGGGTCAACACTAAATTTTATGTGGGGTCAAAAATAAAATTATTCAATAATTAGTGATAAAAACAAATAAATCAGTGGGGTCAAGTGCCCCCAATTGGATCCAAGTGGATCGGTCCCTGGTTAAACCAATCAATTGACCTGGTTAAACTTGTCTATAAGTAATTTTACTTATAAAACTATTTTTTTTTCATATTGCATAGGTGCTTGTTTTTTTTTGGTCTTATGGCCCAACGGCCTACTACGCACTCCAAAGACCTTGCCAGTTGTGCTAAGCACTACGGACTGCATAAGTGCTTTATAATTAAATAATATTGTAACTCGCTTTTTTATAAATCTTTTTCCTTGTTTAAAAAATTTTAAGTTTTTTTGGTCCAAAAGCACATGCGAGCTAAGTTTCCCGACCCATGACTAGTGGCAGGTGAGAGTGGGCCAGATCAGCAAATTGGCGCCTTTGTCTATACTTTTTGGCGGGGTTACTATTTGCACCCCTTGCTTTTCTAATACACCCGCACATCCCCTAAAATAACCTATTCGGAAGTTTTTTTTTGAGATCATATAAATTTTTGCTTCCATTTGGAATATAAAAAACGTTTGTTCAGAAAGTTAACTTTTGAAAGGTAATATTATTGTATTTAACCTTCCGGATGTAAACTTTCGAAACAAATAATTACATTACATATTATTCGGGAAGTTAACTTCTAGAAAGTACAAACAGTCCGAAAGTTAACTTACAGAAAACACAAATATGTGTCCTGAAATTAACTTTTGAATTAATTTTTTTTGTAACATAAAAAAATAAAAATCCATGTATACATATCTTTAGAACTCATCATTGGACTTTATTTGATTATAAAAGATATTTTTAATTTTTAAAAAATAAAAAAAATTGGAAATAAAAAAATTATCAGTTAAAACTGATTTTGACCACTGGTTTTTTTATCCATTTTCACCGATATAGGTCTAGTTTGACCATTTCTTTACTAGTTTTCACCGATTCTAAAACAAGTGAACTTTTTGGGTTGATGGACAAATACTTGACTAGTTCTTGGTTCAACCGATAAAATCGGTTGGTCTTGTTTTGAAAACCATGGTGGTAACCTTATGGATGTATATCTTGTTTGCTTATCTTGAAAAGCCTAACCTATGGAAAATAAATACTTTTAATAGAGGTAACCAATTGAAACGGACACCATATCGTGCTAATACCTTTTTATTTCAATTGACTCCCGAATCTATTTTTTTCTTTAAAATCATACTATTTTATGCTTTTCAAATTTTCCCAAATTTAATTAAAATTGATAACAACTCTATTTACAAAACGATTGTAAACACTATTAGTTTCTAATTTAATTTGAACGACGAGTCATATCAATTTTTTGCACAAGAGTAGGGTTGAATTTATCACTACGAATCCAATAAAAAGGTTGCGTCTCCTTTAAGTGAATTCATTTGCATGTTCAATTCCTTGTTTACTAAGATTTGAGATTCTCCATAAGTTAATTCTTAAAAATCA
The DNA here is from genome assembly GCA_037113605.1 of Calophaca sinica. NCBI lineage: Eukaryota > Viridiplantae > Streptophyta > Magnoliopsida > Fabales > Fabaceae > Calophaca > Calophaca sinica. Next base: position 105,638,794 of record CM073733.1, read on the forward strand.
AGCTAAGACATGATGAAAAATTTGAGATTTTAAGGAAGGGAGATTGACATAGAATTGTACGCAACATAAATATAAATATAAACTGCCAGTAAAAAGAGATTTGATAAAAATATTTTTGTAGAACATTTTTTTTTTTTTTTGATAAATTAATGACCTCAAACCAAAGTTTCTACTCCACTATAATCACTTTTGCCATCATGGCTGATAGCCACCGCAAACTTTTGCACATTTTTGTAGGAATATCTCCGAGCAAAGAACACAAACAAGAACAAATTCACTGTGGTTATAGCTGCCAACAGCCAATAGAATTTGTCCAACCTACTACTATTCAAATCTTTACCAAACCAACTCTTCCCATTCTTCTCTGTTGTGTGATCAACAACTGTTATCAGCATACTACTAATGAAATTTGCTGCCCCAATCACACTTAGATAAAAAGCTATCCCTAAGCTTCTCATTGAGTCAGGAACTTGGTCATAGAAATACTCTTGCAATCCCACAAGGGTAAATCCGTCACCAAAACCAATAATTATAAACTGTGGAGCCAACCAAAAGACACTCATTGATAGTGAACCTTTCGATGGATCCCTCTCAACAGCTTCAAGCCTTTTTTTCTCTATAAGAGCTGCTACTATCATTGTAGCAATAGAGAAAATCATTCCAAAACCAATCCTTTGAAGGATGTTGATTCCTCTCTCATTTTGATTTACCCTTCTTAGTACTGGTACAAGAATCTTATCATAAATGGCCACAGAAATTATCATTCCTAAGGCACCAAGAGTGAAAATTGAAGCTGGAGGAATCTCAAACCCTTCACTTATCTTTCTGTTCATTGTTGCTGCTTGTTTGATGAAGAATGTTGATGTTTGTGCCACACATAGTCCAAATGGTATGGTGAATACCCAAATGGGGATCATATTGATAATTAGCTTCATTTCTTCCACAATAGTTACACTTGCTAGCTTCCATGGACTTTGCTTCTCTGGTAAGTTTTCATCATTATCAATAATAGCTGCCTTGTCAAGAAATCTGAAAACAAATTTCACCAATAATGAATTATATGGTGATATATAAATTAAGTGTCTTTTTTATCACCAATTTAGTCTCTGAAACTAATGAAATTCTATATTAATCCCTGAATTTGAAAATTCTCGATCATATTAGTCTCTATCATACAATTAAGGGACAAAATTGACCAATTTAAAAGGACTATAATATGATCAAAGATTTTCAATTTCAGGGACTATTTCATAATATTAATAATATCAGGGACTAAATTAATAGTGTCCTACGATTTCAGGGACTAAATTTGGATTTACTCTTTTTTCTTTTCAGATTGGGATTACTAAGCCACACTACTTACTTGAGCTTTTTAGTGTGACACAAAAATCTTCTATTGCTGCTATGAGACTTGTGAACCTCATACAATTGAGCAGGATTAGAAGGAAGTGGAAGCTTCCTTTTATAGATGGCAGCAACAAGAGCCTGCAACATTGGAGTTAAGGGACTCCCAGTTGGAATCCTATAACGATAAAATGGCCTTCCAATTACAAAGATGAGGAGTGAAAGAGCCATGACCCCAGTAATGATAATATCAGCAACACCCCAGTTTATGTTATCTTGAATATAAACAACCAGGGTCACTCCTAGAATAAGTCCACTGCAGAGAGCACAACTCCACCAATTGAAAAATGACATTTTTTTCTGCCTTTCTTCCACATGATCCTCATCAAATTGGTCAGCTCCAAAGCTCTGCAAAGAGGGTCTGTGTCCTCCAGTTCCAATAGATATTAAGTAGATAGCCAAGAAAAAAACCACTTCATGAATTTTCCTTGGTTCAGTGCACATGCTAATGTTACTATGAACACATGGCCTTAATCCTGGCACGAACCATGATAGAGTAAGGAGAACCAAACCCTGTGATTATTATTTTTTACCACAAAAGCAAGTTTTCATATATAGTTAAGAAGCTATAGAGGAAAAGGCCAAATTAATAACAATAAGGGTGTAGCTATTAACACCCGTCATTTTAATAACACACCCCCACCTCTCCGAAAGTTTATTTTCAGAGATTATTTTTTTCATACCCATTTTGTCTCCCAAAACTTAGGCCCGTTTACTTTGTTTTCAAATTTTCATCTTCTGTTTTCAATGAGATACACATACTACAACACATATTGCCAAGGAGATGATATATAAAATGATGATTTGTAGTCCAAGAAGCAATATCATATTTGGAAATGGTGAAAACAACTTTGTATCATTTTCACCATTTCCAAATATGCTACTCTTTGCCTATGTATATCATCTCACTTTGGATATCATCTTCATGATAATGTGAGTTGTGGTATATGTATCTTATTAAAAACAGAAAATGAAAATTTGAAAACAAAGTAAACAGACCCTTAATTTTCGAACCATTTTTGCCGTCCAACAATAAACTTATGGAAAAGCGGGGGCATGTTATGAAAAGGGGTGTTAATAGTTGCACCCTTACAATAATGTGTATTGAGCTTACCATAAGATAGACAATGCATGATGCGAACACAGTGGAGTAACGGCCCATGTATGCGTCAGCTATGAATCCACCAAACAGTGGCATCAGAGTGGTGACACCAGACCAATAGTTCACATTCCTTACTGCTGTCTTAAGGTCTTGATGCATAACCTTTGTGAGGTAAATGACCAAGCTTGTTGCTATTCCAAAGTTGCTCATCCTCTCGCTAAACTCAATTGCTGAAAACAAGGATCAAATTAAGATCTTTTGGTTCATGACATGATGAAAATAAATAACTTTGTTGCAAAATTAAGATCTCTGATCAAGAATTGTTTTATAAACTTATCTTAATCGTTATGCTCTAAGTCCAGTAATTGGGATGATATCATACTCATTATTCAATTCTCTCATTTAATTGAGAGTCGTGGGCTACCAAATTTGATAAAACTAGGATAGATTAATTGGACTTTAAGTTCCCCTGCTATGTAGTATATAATATATGATATGATAAGGGAGTAACTATTAACACCTTTGCTTTTTGCTAGCTTGCACTCCCATCCAGAAATTAACTCTCGGATGTGTATTTTTTGTATTCCGGAAGTTTATTTTCGACAATTTTATGTTGTTCTAGAAATAAACTGTTTTAGCAAAAACATGGTGTCATCCAGAAATTAACTCCCGGATGTGTATTTTTTGTATTCCGGAAGTTTATTTCCGACAATTTTATGTTGTTCTAGAAATAAACTGTTTTAGCAAAAACGTTGTGTTAATAATTATTTATAGACAAAATTTTGTATGCATGGCCACTTTTGGAAGTGGAAATGATTTGTTAACATTGTGTAATTTAAATTTGTAAGTTAATGTAATGATATTAACTTTTTGATATAGAAAGCAAGCGATTTGGAATGCAATTGTAAAAGAGTTGAATAGTTTACATGAAAACACTTTTTGATAATGGAGATTGGAAGTGATTTTAATGTACTAGCTTCAGTGTATGGTGGATATTCTTAAGAGGACCATGCATGTCGAACAATTTGAAAGAGAACAAGCAACATGAGCCATTAATCCCTAATCTTGGACTTCGAAGGGCCAATTGGACAGAAAGCAAACAGGAAAAATTCCATTCCTGTTGAGTATTTTGACACACACAGAATATAGGAATAACTGTCCAAATAGAAAAAGGACAAAAAAAAAAAAAGCAACTGTTGCCTATGAGTAATTTATCTTTTAAAAACACGTGTATTTTTTTTTTTGATAACCTAAAAAAGACACATGTATTTGAGATAACCTTTGAAATTATTAAAAATAAATTAATTTCTTAATTGTCTAACGAAGATTCCTTATTTTGCCTTTTTTCTAAAGCAAAAATTTCATTTTAGAGGTGTCAAAATCCTACAAGATCATTTCCATGTTTTAGGATTAATCATTCATGTACATCTAGCCTTTTGTACAAGTGGTCTCAGGATTCCTTATTTTTATTTCATATGATATATTTACATTTATGTTTGATTTAAGAAATTAATGTGAACTCAATGATTGTGACTATAGTGCAGAGGGAATTTCATAACTAGTGGAAGATGCGGGTCCTGAATAATTTGCTTATATTCAAGAACATAGTTTTGTGGTACAGGATGCGAGGTCAACCACTACCGGCAACTATATCATGATAGATGGATTACAATTTACAATGGAACAAAATCAGTCTTATTTTATATTTAGTACTATATATTAAAAATATAACTCGAATATATAATATAAAGTAAAAAAGTAATATACTTTAATTTTATTAAAATTAAAACTATTTAGAATGGAGTAGGATAACTATTATGTGTTTTTTATCCATAGTGTAAAATACTATCTATATTCAAGTACTACTCGAACAAACATCTGATGTCCCAAAAAATAGTGTTTCTATGTCTTTCACCAATCAACGGTTCGAGATGTGCATATGTGTAAATAAGTTATAATTTTATTTTATTATGTGATAAATTGTTATTAGTAAAAGACAGAAAATGTGACAGAAAAGTAAGACAGAAAATTTTTATCCACCAGTAAAAACTGGTCCATCCGCTAGCTGTAACCACATATTTTCAATCATTAAACCGATTTATAATTTGTTTAAAGCAGGGTCAGCATCTTAAAAAGGAGAATCACTACTAATTTGTGTGGTTGATATGGTTTTATCATATCATATAATTTTTAATGCTCTTCGGATGCCAGTGGGCCGTGCCATGGGAATCCACCGCTTTCCGTGGTCACAGTGTTCATGAGTTAAATAACATCGCACTCATTTTGATCTTAATTTATTCCCTTTATGCAGTTTTTTTTTGTTCCGACTGATACTTTCTTTTTAAGCTTGAAATTATCGATATGATTATTATTATCTGAATAACTGACAACTCAAGCGATATTAGAACCCTTTTCGCAAATGGATTAATTTTAAAAGTACATCTCTTAAAGCGTTTTACTTACATTTTTCAACACTTTTTGGTCTCTATACTAAATTTCTATTTCAACTGAATTACTGTTATATTTCTGAAGATAGAAAGGGATAGAGATTTGGTGCAATCGTGTATTCTTATATTTTTATTTTACTTTTTTAAACAAAATAAATCAAAGGTTGAAATTGAATCAAAAACAGATACAATAATAATGGATTAGGTGACTGCACTGCACCAATCCTAGTCTAAAAGAAAATAGATGATTACTTTTTTTTTTCTTTTATTGAAGATGGTTGCTATTTCAACTCTTGTTTGTCTCCAATTACTAATGGGAATAGTATTTTGTACTAGACTAACTTTCTTAATGGGGTAGACGTCCCATAATAAATTTATGCATCCTATTTTCATGAAAAAGAAGTGAAGTTGTTCTGCTCAGATGATTTGGATTCAGTGGCGGAGCGTGATAAATTTTTTTGAGGGGGCAAAATAACAATAACATATAATATAAAATAGTTCATCATTAATCACAAGGTTTTTTATGTCGCGATGGTTAAGTAACTGTATTTTAGGCGCATGTATGCGGTTCAAATCCTGGCTGGACCTTTTTTGGACGCATTTTCTCACAATAAATGCAATGAAAATGCAAAAAAACATATGCAGGATTCGATCCTCAGACCTCGCAGCCTCAAAATAGCGCATTACCGCCAAGCCACAATGGATTACAAGTTAAAATGTGACAAGTTATTAAATATATATCAAAATCTATGCATATTATACCTAGTTTTTTATTTTTTTTTAAAATTTTTGGGGTAGCCATGGCTACCTCATCCTCTCAAGAGGCGCCGCCCCTGTTTGGATTATTGAGAGTTTTCTATACAAATGATAAGTTCAAGTTGAAACAATAATTTTGATATATTGTCAACTCGCTTTGTGTCAGGAATAACAAAATAGCATAATTGTTATTATAAATGCAAATATATGAGATTTAAGTAGCATATATAATGGGAATAGTCTCATGAATAAAAAGAGATGCAAAAATAAGGTTCAATAACTTAAGCATACATTATTATTTCCATAAAAAAACTTAAACATATATTATATAAAAAAATACGGTTTTTAATTTTTGACGTGTGCAATCTTACATACGATAAGGATTATTAATTGCTCACATTTTTTTTTTCTTATTAATTATCTAGTTTCCTATTTTATGGGCGGAGAGAGATTACATAAATATGAATACATAAAATAAAAATGAAAGTGAATAATTAATTAAAAAAAATGAGCAATTAATGATTCTTATCGTGTATAATGTTACAAATAACTAAGCAAATACACGCTTTGGGGTGTAATTAATTAATTAATGAGAAAAGAAAATAAGTAAAAAGACATAAGCTTTTCCCCTCAAATAATTGTTAACATAATGCCTCTGATTAATGTGCTATGATCCAGATTAGATTGTGATTAGCACATAGTACTAATTAAAGTAAATAACCTAGCCTAGCAATGCCTCTAATTAATAACTAATGTCGTTAACGCAGTTTTACCTTTTTTTTTTTTTTTTTTTTTTTTTTTTTCTATTTAACGCAGTTTTACCTTTAGGGTGAGTTTAGAAGGCTGGAAAACTAGAAGAAAGGAAAGAAAAGGGGTTGATTCACGTTTTTCAAAAAGTTTTCTCTCCTTTGGTTAAAAAAGAAAACATGAGAAGGAAGAAAATTTCAGTCATGGGCCCACATGTTTCTTATCCTCCCAAATTGGAGAGAAACGAACTGAAAGTGGGGTGATAAGTTTGTAGAATTACATGTTTACCCTTCTTTAATTTTAATATTCATATATAAATTTATTTATTTTTCATAGATATTCATTATAAATAAATAAATAAATCACGCATTTTATTCAATTTAATTTTGATAAATAAAATAAATATTTTTAATTTATCTTGCCCTTTAATGAAATATTTATTTTCTATTTTTATATTTTATTCTCTTTATTATATATCTCATTTTTACTTATGGATATTTATGTCATTTTATGTATATACTTTTTCTTTCCTCTCACCCTTTCCTTCCATTTTACCTCATACCAAACCACTAAACAATCATCTCATTTTCTATTCCTTTTCTCTTCTTCTCACTTTCATTCCTTTCATTTTCTCTCCTTTAACTTTCTCTCATAAACCAAACAAAGGCTTAGGCATGAGGTTAATATATATCTATTCATATGTATTATGTGACCCGCCATGCATGCAAACAAGAGGAGCTGGCAACTCTGTTATACAAAACTAATTGAAACGTCTTATGTTTAAAGCTAAACAGAAATTGTTAAAAGTAGATTTATATGATGGGAGCTTTCCTGCACTTTATTGAGACAAAAGGAGAATAATTAAAGAAACGAACACACACACATCAAAAGTTGTACTACTAGTATTGAATGCAATAATTCAGGTAGAAGCAAGAAATACACAATCAACTACTCCCTCCGAACTCGATTATAAGCGGAAAATTTTTTTTTATTATGATCTAAAATATAAATAATTTTAAAAAGGATAAAATTGTTAAAATTGCTTATATTTTAGACAACGAAACATGAATTATTTTGCTTATAATTAAGTCTGGAGAGAGCATGTATGAATTCCTTACCGATAATGAAGAGAGCAGCTTTCCAAGAACCAGTTGAAGCTCGGAGTGGAACCCTGCCTTTATGATCCACTGAAGAATCATGAACCCATTTCATCTCATCACCTTCTTCAGGTTTTAGTTTTACTTCCGAATTCATCTTCTCCATCTTGCAACGATGCCTGAGTATGTATAGCTAGCTTGATGGTGCTAGAAGAAAAGTACTATAGCCTTCCCCTATATGAGAGCTAGCTCAAATGTTTCAAAGATATAAGAGAATATTGTAGCTAGATGTGTACTGCACTGATAATCTCTACATGTGTACTCCTTTTATAGAGGAGGATTTGCTATTCTTTTCTTTTTCTTATATTATATTTATATGTACAATAAAGATAGATCTTATCTAATTAGTATATATCAGCTGAGATGGAGGACATATTTAGTTTTAGAATTTTTTTTATTTGATGTTTTCAAAATTTTATATCAAAAGTAAAATTTTGTTGAAAAATATTTATGCTGTTTTTTACTATCTCCTACATAAAATTTTTAAAAAAAATAGTAATGTAATCTTTTTATAATAAAAATTGAAAATATAAAACTAAAATAAATAATAAATAGGAAACCACTTATATTATCCTTTTTAACGTAAATTTGAGGGTGTATACCCTCATGTAATTTACAAAACTTATCACCTCAATATTCATGGCAAAAATGTCTCTAAAAATTTAAACATTAGTAAAAGCAAACAATAGTACTACACCACTTTCACCATATTCTTGGCAACTCCTACTTTGAAGATTTTCTTTTTTGACTGGTTATGCAAGTTGAGTTTTGGAACAAGGAAAATCTCTCTCTAGCTCTCTCTGTCTCTGACAGTAACAAGCACTAGTTGTGACTTGTAAGTTCTTGTCAAAAAACAGAATTTATAATAATAAAAAGAAAATGCACCTTTTTTTTTTATTTGGCTCCTCTAAAGTGAACAATACACTTTAGAGAGTAAAATAAGTAATCTCAATCATTGATGAGAAAATTAAGAGTTGATATTATATGTACATGCATAATAAACCACCATTGATTTTACTTTACACTTTACTCACTTTAGAGAAGTCAAATCCTTTATAAAAGGCCTAAAATTAAGGTCTGGGAAATACGACCATACATACATATATATATATATATATATATATATATATATTAAAATCATATCTAATTTTTAATTGAATGTTGAATTATTTCTATGGCAGTGGTTCTCTTTAGTTAATTTTCAAGTGTAGGAGATCATGATTCTTTTGTAAAACGTTAATATTGTAATTGAACAGTATCCGTATTTCCATCATCTTTCTTGGGAATGCACTGCATAACTATGGAAACATTTATTGGCCTGGAAACATTTACACTAGGTATAGTAGGTGGTACTTTCTTTTTGTATTTTGTGTCCCAATTTTATTTTTTTGTTGCAGCAGATTGTATTTTCTTTGTCGTAAATATCTAATTTTTACTCAAAACCTATTTTTTATCGAATTAAAAACTAATTAGTATGCGCATAAATTGATATTATATATAACCACGTGATGGGCATTGACAAATCTACAGCATATATAAAGTTACAGTGTTTTAAATGATAAATAATCATGTATGGAGGTATAAAATAAGTTACTTTGTAGGTAAAATAATGCATTTTACATGTGCACTCAAATGAGTTCGTATACTTAATGTTTCTTTAAAATCTAAATCACTTAGGCTCTGTTTGGGAGGTAGGAGGAGAGGAAAAGGGAGGGCTTTTGGGGGAGAGGGGAGAGGAAAAGAGAGAGAAATCCTCTACCTTTATTTGAGAGTGTTTTTGTAGAGAAAGAAAAGAGAATGCTTATGACTAATAAATTTTTAATTTTGAGAGTAATATAAAAAGATGGAAGAGATTTGAAGAATTTTTCTAAGCCCTTCAAAGCCCTCTAAAATCCTTATCCAATACATTTTTTGAGTTCCCTCATATTAGAGGGTTTTATTATTATGAAAAAAAATAAACCCCTCAATTAAGGTAGGAGACTATCATTCATTTCCATTCTTTTTTCTCCTTCCTTTTTTCCAAAGCCCTGCCCTTCTAACGGAGCCTTAAGTATAAAGGGTTTCTTATGGAAGAGGAAAGAGTTTTTCTCCATGGAATTGAGACCTACCTAGTTTAGGTAAGTTGAGTGATAATTTGGTGTGAATTTAACTCAAACTAAAGAATTTAATAGGATGCATTTGAGGATAATGGGGGTGAAACTGAGCCCAATTGTTTTCTTATCATTTGATTTGACTTTTGTCACGTGTTTGTCAATTATCTTTGTGTTGTGTTAGTTTAATTTATGTTCCTTCAACTGTTTATTGTTTTTGTATTCAATCTTATGTCAATTTACCAAACCTTTTTTCCCTTAAACAATTTATGAGTCTCTTTTCTTAGATTCTAGCTAAACCCATGTGGAGATGATACTCTACTCACTTCTATTATTACTTGATACGATTGGAACACTTGTTGTGTACATAGGTTCGATTGATTGCATGTTAATTCCGTAGTCCTCATTCCGAGCTTCTAATAAGTTTTTGGTGTCGTTGATGAGGATTCATGGGGATTGTAGTTTTTAGGATCATAGTCCAATAAACATGTTGTCACTTCAGTATCAGAAGTTTAACTCGACCTATTCGAGATAGACCATGTCTGGTTGAAATCCCAATTAAAGTTATGTTCCTAGGAGAAATGTGACAGGAGAATGCATGCACATCAGTTAAGGTTCGAGGACAAAGTTATTCCTCTTAGAAGTGTTTTCAACAAAATTATTCTACTCTTTCCAAAGGTTGCATGCCCTCTTCTATTAAGGAATTTTCTATCTTGTTGTGGTCAGTGTATTATGTGATCTACGGTGGACAGTGTATCATGTGGTCTATGGTGGACCGATAATCGAAAATAACTCGAAACTCTAACGGCAACCAACGCCAACCACCGTAAGTAGAAGCTCATTGTCCCCCACACCCACACGATTGGGACGATGGCTTAATCAGTGCCGCTTGGGCAAAAAAAAAAAGGAAAAACGAATATGAGTGCCTCAAAACTCAACATATTTGTTTTTTTTTTTTGTCGAATCGTCACCGATTAGAGCATCGTCTCAGTCATGTGGATGTGAAAGATCATGAGCTTCTACTTACGGGGAGCAGTGTCAGTCGTTGTAGGAGTTTCGGGCTATTTTCATGTATCGGTTCACTGTAGACCACATGATACTTGAAAACATACCATATACATATGGTTAGTATTCTATATTAGTAAGTATTCTTTCTAGACTGTAAGACTCACTGATTGAGTAGCGATGAAAGTTGACCTTAGTCGACAATGCTGAGTGGAAAGGTCGTTGCTTAACTGATAAAAGTTACTATAGGGATAACAGGTTGTAGAGGCGGCAGATGTACTAAACTACAAATTAAGCATTGTTCCATTTACATACTTGGGACTACTAATTGGTGCAAATCCAAGAAAGAAAATTATGGAGGCCTGTGATTGAGGCAGTAAGGAGACGTCTGCAGTCATGGAAAAATTGTAGCCTATCGATGCGGGGTAGGGTGTTGCTCCTCAAGTCCGTTCTGTATGCTCTCTCGATCTACTACCTTTCTTTTTTTCAAAGCTTTGTTAGGTATTATCTCACATCTCAAATCTCTTTTTAAACAATTTCTTTTGGGTGGGAATGAGGAAGTTAAGACTGTAAATTGGGTGAAGTTAGATACGCCATGTAGAGATATAGAGGATGGGGCTTAGGAATTAAAAACCTAAGAGCTTTTAACTTAGCATTACTAGGAAAGTGGTTATGGAGGTTGAGGAATGACAAACAAAGCATATGGTATAAAGTTCTAGTGAGCAAATATGGTGAATTGAGGGTTTTATAAATGGGGAGGGGAGAGGAGTTCTATACGGTGGAGAGATGTCAACTCAGTGGACAAAGGAATATGGGAATTCAAAAAGGATTGGTTTGCTGAATCATTGACAAAAGAGGTTGAAAACGGTGATGATATCTATTTTTAGGAGGAACCATGGATGGAAAGACGGACATCGTTTCAGCCGCCTATTTAATATTTCATTGGATAAAGAGGAAAAGGTAGGGGACTTAAGGAATCGGGTCGAGGTGGGAGGGATTGGGAGTGGAGCTAGAGATGGAGGAGGGAACTATTCAAATGGGAGGAGGATATGCTACTCGAATTGAGAAGGGTGGTAGATGCAACAAGTATAAGGGAGGGGTGGTTGATAAGTGGGTCTGGAAGGAGGGAGTCAGGAATATATACATTAAAAAGAGCTTATAAATTCTTGTTAAAGTGCTTTAATAGAGAACCGATTTCCCTGTCTATAAATAAGGAAATACCTCTCGAAGCATCAATATTTGTTTGCAGAATGCTTCAAAATAGATTACCAACAAAAGACAATTTAATAAAAAAGGGAATAATTGGTAATAATGAATCCATTTATGTGGGTGGCTGTGGTAAATAATGAATCAGCGACACACTTATGTTGGGACTAAAATCTCACTCCTATAGGTTTTGATGAAACCAAACTTAATGAGAGAAAGATTATGTTATCTGATCACTTATTATACTAACTGATCTATATGACTAAGTTCAGATAAAAGCAGGTTCCAAAGAATCAAGACATCACAACAAGCTAAAAAGCAAACCTACTCAGGCTAAGTTGGCACATAGAAAAATGAGAAGGCACACACTGAAGCTACTCAAGATGAGTAGGCATGTACTAGAGGCAGAAATGCATGTACCAAAGGCAGAATTGTAACACCCTCTGAAAATAAAGATGTCACGTGGAAATAAAACTATTTAAACAGAAATCAAAGGAGGACTTTAAGAATGTACAATGCACAAAATTTTATTTTATCTGAGTAATACGGAAGAAAATACAAGTTTAGTCATTAAAAAATGAAATCCACTGATCGTGGTACTAAGAACTGTAACATCCTCATTTTTCTAATCTTGCTTAGTGTGTATTTATGTGTATCTAAGTGTACTTGTATGCCCTAGGTAGGGATATGTGTGTTTTGACTGCATGCTTGACCTTTCGATAGTGTGCTCGCTTTTTGTGCTTGTAAGAGAGCATGTGTTGGTGTTTAATATGTTATTTGAGGTTGGAATAGTGTTTTATAATGTTTTGGTATGAGTCTTAGAAGCCTGGTAAAGTTTGAGAACAATCATAGTCAGAACTAGGGCTTTGTGTGTTCGTATCCTTAGGCTAGTGCGAGTTTTTGGACGAGTAAATGAGACCTTGAATCTTTATTCTTAAGTCCATTTAATGTACTTATATGTTAGGAATCATGTTTAAGTGTTAGGGTATCGAGTTATGGATTGCACGAACGTCAGAATCGAAGAAATCGCGCGAAAACAGACAAGTTAGCACAAGTGCGCTTGAAGCACGCTGGTGTATGGTGCACCAGCGTATCCTGTCCTATGTGCCACGTGGCATGTTTTGGTTGGACCATTTGTGGACAGGGACACGCATGCAGGAAACTCCTTCTGCGTGAAGTAACACACGCAGGAGTGCTCGGGGCGCACTGGAACGCGCTTCAGGCGCACTCAGCAGCCCATTTTTCTATTTAAGGCCATTGATCCCTTAATTACGATCTTTTCACTTTATCTTCACTAAAACTCGACCTGAGAACCCCTTTGATCAGTTTTCCACCATTCTTGCATGTTCTAAGCTTGGTGATCATCATCCAACTCATTTTAATCCTCCGTTCATCAATCCGACGGTGTTAACTCGTCTGTTACCGTTCGAGCTTGTTAGGGCTTATCTCCGATCATCGTTTTGTCGAGGTAAATCTTAATCCCATCTGCTATTCATCTTTGATTCAGGTTGCAATTCCTTGATCTGGAATTAATTCTAGTTCTTAACCCTAATCAGACTGTGTTTTGGACCGCGGTTTGACTATGCGGGTACCAAACGAGCTAGGGTTTTGCCAGAACTCCCAGAGGAGATAGGTGACATGACTTGGGAGCATGAGAGTATCTTACTGACTTGTTCCGTGGTTTGTGGTACTAACTCTGAATTCGTGGTTGCCTTGTTGGTTTGGATTGTCCCTTATTGTCTGTTCTTCATATTTTAGGGTTTTGACGATAATGCGGGTACTGGTTGACTATAGAAGTTCGTCTGGAGTTATTTTTGGGTAAGTCTTGTTCTCTGGAGTCCTAGGCCAGCCCCTGGCCATGGGTCTCTTGGTGTTTTAGTTAGTTTATTAGTTGCCCTAATTCTAATCCAAGTGCGTTTGTGTGTTTTCGGTTAACTGTGGACTATTCTAAACTGTTTGGTGATACTGATGGTAACTCTGGACTTATTCCTTGTTGTTAGCTGAACCAAAACATAGTGCGGGAGTTTGCTTCCGAGTGCTTCTATTACTAGGTGGGGGGGGAAATGCACTTTTATTAGGTTCTGTATCGTAGATATGTCTGTTTAACATGTGTAGGGTACCTAAACCCTACTAGGTGTTGATGTCAGTAACACCTAAGGATAGGGGTTACGGTATGCCACATCTAAGGATAGACGTGGTAGACCCATTAACTAACATAGGATTATTTTATTATTAAATATGATTGCCTGATAATATGCTTAACTGTGAGATGTAACATATGTGCTCTATGTGAGTAATAACATGCTTAGGGTAACATGATTAAATGTGTATTATGTGGAAATGTATTGCCTATTGTCCTAGCATGCTTAACTGATTAAGTATAACCTATTGACACGCATGAACCTGATTGTGGGATATTTAGGGAATGTGTGCATAATATGATGTGAGACATATGATTATGAGGTGTTGGATGCATGCATATGATATAATATTAGTAACCACTCCGTTCTTGACAAGAATATGATGTGGAGAGAATCCCTAACAGAAATGGGGGATATCTCGCCTAATAGGTTTGATCCACTCCGTTTCCTATCAAAAAAGGGAAATGGACGTCCCTATTGAAAAAGGGGGAGGAGGATTCCTAACAGAAAAGGGGAATACCTCGTGGACTAGGCTAGTGTCGCCCCTGCTCTATCGAAAAAGGGAGACAGGAGTCCCTAACGAAAAAGGGGGACGAAAACCTAACGGAAAGGGGTTCGCCAATAAGTATTCCTAACGGAAATGGGGAGTACGGTGGCAATAGGAAGAAAAGATGTCGAAACGCGTAACACATTGATTCATTGAGAGACATGGGATAAGTGGAAGTGGGTAGCTAGGTCATATTTGTTTATATGTGCTGGTTTGTCTGGATTATTAATCATTCATTCTACTTACGCATTTCTCGCTTTTTGATGATTGTGTTATTCTTACCTCCCTGTGTTTGTATGCTTGTGTGTATATGTATTATTGTATGTTAGACTTTATTGAGGAGGAAGATGTAGCCGCAACCGCACCCGATGGAGCAGTTTATGCTGATGCACCCGTCGATGCTGCTTCCCCCTCGGATCCCCATATGGGGTGACTTTGAGATTTAGTATCATGATTTTGACAGGATGGGGTGGGAGATTGACCATGTGCGTCAGGCAGTAATCTATACGGGTACCATCTCCATCTATTTTAGGGTTCCAGGTCTTCCTATAGCTAGCTTCTCTGGAGACTTCAGGATATGTCAGAGACTACCTTTTCAGCAGATGTCGCAGGTGCCAGGGTTTCCACCAGGTTTGGTTACAAAGGTTATCCACTGATGCCTCCTCAGTCGATGCCGATGCGGCCTGTTAGCCATCATAGCGAGTCTAGCCACCGTGGACGACAGAGACGTGGGTGAGGAGCGACATCTGGTCCCTCTCACCACATGACAGCTCACGATTACAAACGGTTGTTTTCGAGGCGTTCAGGATCTCAGAGTAGGAGCTCTCAGTTTCCCCCTCACTGAGGCGTTTGGTTATATGTTGGCCAGGAGTCTTGATGCTTATGTTATGTTTGTGTTTTGCTGTTTTGTTTAGTTGAGGCAATAGGTTAGCCCCACAGGTTTACTTCTTTTGGGATGATGTATCATTACTGTAACATCCCAATTTTTAGGAAAAAATGTTAAAAGGTTTACGAAAAATTTTGACGTAGTTTTGTCGCAAATTTCACTATGGGGTGAATTTTTACCCGAAATTACACCCTAAACGTGACCCGATTTCGATGAAATTCAGGATATTAGTGTTTTCCATTATTTGGAAGTTTTTAGAATTTATTTGGTAATTTTTAGGTGAAATAAAATATTATATAATATTTTCTAGCGTTTAAATCGCTAAACGACGGAGAAGTTGGACGTGCTCCAAAAAATGACATTCACAGGAATGATGACAAGGCAGAGAGGATTCTTAATATGTCATAATAATTTTTGGATAGAAGAAAATATAATAATATATTTTCTACTGTTAGATTAATTTTAGGTGTGAAAAACCTATCGCGCGACGTGATTGGTCGGTAAGAAAATATCGGAGATATTTATTTAAAAATAGGATCGATGACTAAGCGGTGACTAGGATTAGGATAAGAACAAACAAATTTATCTCCTTTGAACCAATAGGATTGTGCCACGTGGATAGTAACCGTCGGACCATTAGAATTTTGGCAAGCGGCACCATAGGAAAGTGACATGTGTCCTTGTATATGCCTATAAATACAAGCCTAAGCTTTGTGTTTTTCTTCATTCCGAAATTTGAGGGGAAGTATTAGAGAGAGAAGCTCTAGAATTCTAGAGAGAGAAAGTGAGAGAAAAAGTTGGAAATTCTTCTCCTTCCTTCTTCTTTTAGGACACATCCTTGGTGAGGTTCTAGCGTCGAGGGAATAGACTATTTAGCTGTTATCATGGATAGTTAAAGCGCCTAAGGTGAGGGCATCTTCCAATTTATTGCTTTATATGTGTCTATGTTTTGTGGGGATTGTAAGGGAAATTCTTACATGATGTGGTTGGACTTTTCGCCTTGTATGTCATGTGATTGATTGAACTGATTGGTTGCAGTAATGCTTGTATTATTATTACTTGTGTGGATCGTATTGATTAGCCTTATATGGCAACCTATTTGGATTATATTGATCATACTACTTGATTGATTTTGGTTTTGGATTTGGCTTTGGATTTGGATTTTGGGTTATTGACCTGGAGGATTTTTCCAGTGTCTTTTACTATTATGGAAAAGGTTTAGAAAGGTTTTCGAAATTAAATCGAATAGTGCATGTCTAGGAAAGTTCTGGCAAGGAAAAACTTGGAATTTAAGTGTGTTCATCACCACCTCTCTTTCCTGGGAACTTACCTGGTGTACTAGTTAGCGTACCTAGTGACTCAATCAAAGGTTAGACTAGTGTTCAACATTACGTTCCTAGTGACTCGATCAAAAGTCCAGTCTAATGTTTCCCATTGCGAGCAAGGGTGTTGACCTGGATTCTGGATTTTGGAACCAGTGCCAGTGTGTGTTCCGCATTAGCGTACATAGTCACGAATATGAGAAAGAGCCTAGTGTTCATAATGATGTGCCCTAAGGTCTAATCCA
This sequence comes from Calophaca sinica, assembly GCA_037113605.1. Taxonomy (NCBI): domain Eukaryota; kingdom Viridiplantae; phylum Streptophyta; class Magnoliopsida; order Fabales; family Fabaceae; genus Calophaca; species Calophaca sinica. The sequence goes on from CM073733.1 coordinate 105,655,849, forward strand.
AGACTGAGCCTAGTACGAGAATTTACGTTTGACCATATGAATGACTGTTTGATATACCATGATCCTATGTGTGTTTAGATATAACTTGTTAGTATAATATGATTTGTGTCTATGCTGTTTCTATTATATGATTATTTTCGAAAGATGACCATTGCCCGTGGTTCTCCAATTTCAATGGATGCAACCCAGATGGTGAAGATTGCAGAGTAGTCGAGACCACAGAGGAGCATTGCTGAGGAAGACTCTAGCCGAGTATTTCTCTGTGTATTTCTTTTTGCCATATTTGTTAAACTTACTAGAGAGTTCAACAAGTGTCATATTGTGCTGACCAACTGTAGGAGAGATTTTGTATCCACTGTATTTCATTGAGTTGTATTCGTATTTTTTTTAAAATACATTGATCACCTCGAGCGACTTTTATAAATATTTCAGTTGCATGGTTATTTATATTGTATTGTATTGTTACTTGAGCATCATGCTTTGAAAAAGCTGTCATACTCTGATTGCTGTTTTGAAAAGAGAATTCGAAAAGAGAGAAAAATTTATTTAGATCCACAATTTTTAAAACCATGCAAGCAGTCTTTAAAAAGAGTTATATTAGACACTGTAGCGCTCCGAAAATAGGGTGTTACAATTACTATCTGCACTACACACTTTGCACTCTGGTAATATGTACTTATCTATATATCTGCATGTGACACACTTAGTATTATTTCACTGTAGCGTGTCGTAGTCTTATTCGTGTTGCGATATTAATTCCATCGTATTTTTATACCTGTTAATTACGTGAGTTAGGCTAATTATTAGAATAAAGCATGAATAGGACTTCGAGGTGTTACATTTGTAATATCAGAGCAGTTTGGCCCTAACCGGACTGTGAGGTTATTTAGGATGTTAATTCTGGCTAAGTCTGGTCGTATTCCCATCGAATATGACTATCTTTAGAAGTTGGGTAAAGTGTCCGCGTTATCTTTATTTCCTTAAATAAAGGTGACTAGTTATCAATTCATAAGATATACGACATATATTTCTATGATTCTTTATATCTTATGGACCTCGAGCTAATGATTTCTTTTTCAGGACTTCATGGCTCATCGTGGCAGAGGTACGCGTGAGAGAGTGAATGAAGCAAGAAATGGAGAGACCTCAAGAGTTGGAGGAGGTCATGATTATGATGAGACCCTACGATCTGTGAGGGGGTTGGCCACTGCTATGCTTCAGCAGGCACAACAGAATGCCTAGTTTCTACAGGCTGCTCAGACTAGGAGGGAAGAGAGGAGTGATGACAATGGGATGACAGTGTTTTTGAAGGCAAATCCTCCAAAGTTTAACGGGGAGTTTAACTCCGAAAGAGCTGAGAAGTGGATTCAGGAGATTGAGAAGATCTTCATGGCTATGAACACCCGAGAGGAGAGAAAGGTATCTTTTTCTTCTTTTATGCTGATTGGCAATGCTGAGTCTTGGTGGAGGGGTAAGAAAATATTGTTGGAAGAGCAAGGAAGTGTAGTGAGTAGTGAACTGGGAGTTGTTTAAGGAGAGTTTTCTGGAGAAGTTCTTTCCAAGATTGAACCGCAAGGAGAAGGAAAAGGAATTTGAGAGTTTAAAACAGGGAAATATGACTATAGGTGATTATGCTACACGGTTTGAGGCCTTATTGAAGTATTCAGAGTTCTATCGCTTGCATCCTAGCGAGCTGTGGATGTGCCAGAGGTTTCCGGATGGACTGAAGTATGAGATATGATAGACTGTGAGTCCTTTGAAGTTGACTAGGTTGCCAGATCTAGTAGAACAGTGTATGGAGCTAGAGAGTATGGATAGAGAGAGATCAATAGAGGAGTGGTGGTCCCATCAGGAGTGGAGGTGGCACGAGAGGTGAGGAGCATAGAGGAGGTGGTAGACATGAAGGAGGTAGGTTTCAGAGGGGCAGAGCCGAACCCTATTCTAGACCGGCACAGCCTGATGCTGCTGAAGGTGCTCAAGCTATAGTGAGAGCCCAGGGATGTTATAGGTGTGGATGTCCGCATCTTATCAAGGATTGTACAGTACCAGCTAGTGGAGGAGAGTCAAAACAATGTTATAAGTGTGGACGGATGGGTCACTTAGCGAAGGATTGTTAGGGTGGACAGAGAGCTGCAAACAGACCTGTTGCAGGAGGACATGGAGGAAGAGGAAATGGAAATGGTACAGTACGAGGTGGTGTAGGACGTGGTGGTGCAGGACGAGGAGATGGAGCCGGTGCAGGCAGACTTCAAACTTTGGGGAAAGTATTTATCGTGAGGGGAGCTGAATCCTCTCAATCGCCTGATCTGATACAATGTATGTGCTTGGTCTCTTGTAAACTCTTATTTGTATTGTTTGACTTTGGGCTACACATTCTTTTATTTTACTTGCATGTGTGGATTATTTGAAATTACCTGTTTCTTCTTTGCCTCGTAAACTGGTAGTTTCTACTCCTACTAGTGATCCCCTGGCTACTACATCAGTTTGCCTTAAATGTCAAATCACCATAGAGAATAGGAATTTCTTAGTAGACCTTGTTTGCCTACCGATGCAAGACCTAGATGTTATCTTAGGAATGGACTGGCTTGTAGCCAACCATATGTTACTAGGCTGTTCCCGTAAGACCCTTACCTTTCCTCAACAACCCAGTATGGTATCTGCCAATGATAGTTAACTTGCCACTAGTGGTAACTTTCAGAAGTATATGATGTTATTTCAATAGAAGCTAAGGATACTCCTAGCATTGACTCTTTGCCGGTAGTGAGAGAATTCCCAGAAGTGTTTCTTAATGATGTTTCGGGATTACCCCCAAAAAGAGAGATAGAATTTGCAATAGACCTTATCCCTGGAACTGGACCTACATCCATAGCACCCTACAGAATGTCCTCAGCAGAACTAGCAGAGTTGAAATCCCAGTTAGACGATTTAATCAAGAAGGGATTCGTTAGACCCAATGTTTCATGGTGGGGAGCATCGATGTTATTTGTGAAGAAGAAGGATGGATCTACAAGGATGTGTTTTGATTATAGGCAACTTAATCGGGTCACGATTAAGAACAAGCATCCCTTGCCTAGAATAGATGATTTGATGGATCAAGTGAAGGAAGCGGCAATATTTTCCAAAATTGATCTGAGATCTGGTTATCATCAGATTAGGGTCAAGAAAGAAGATATTCTTAAGACTGCCTTTAGATCTAGATATGGACATTATGAGTATCTGGTGATGCCATTTGGTGTGACTAATGCTCCTGCAGTGTTCATGGATTATATGAATCGGATCTTTATACCATTCTTAGATAAATTTTCGTCTTCATTGATGACATACTGATTTACTCGCATACGAAAGGAGAGCATGTGGTGCATCTGAGAACAGTACTTCAAATTTTAAAGGACAGACAACTTTATGCTAAACTATCAAAGTCTGAATTCTGGCTGGCAGAGGCGCAATTTCTTGGACATGTGATTAATATGGATGGAATTGCTGTAGATCCCTCGAAAGTGGAAGCCGTGACTAAATGGGAAAGGCCTAAGTCAGTGAGTGAGATTAGATGCTTTTTGGGTTTGGCCAGGTATTATAGAAGATTTATAGAAGGATTCTCGAAGATAGCCTTACCTATGACCCAGTTGACAAGGAAGGAGAACCCTTTTGTGTGGTCGGATAAGTGTGAAGAGAGTTTCCAAGAACTGAAGAAGAGCCTGTGTTAGTTTTACCCGATCCCTCAGGAGAATTCAAAATGTACTGCGATGCATCATATCAAGGGTTAGGATGTGTTCTTATGCAAGGAGGTAGTGTAGTGGCCTACGCATCAAGACAACTAAGGATTCACGAAAGGAACTACCCTACCCATAACCTTGAACTTGCAGCTATAGTTTTTGCATTGAAGATTTGGAGACATTACCTTTACGGAGCTAAGTACACAGTATTCAGTGATCATAAGAGCCTGAAATACCTTTTTGACTAGAAGGAGCTGAATATGAGACAACGACAGTGGATGGAGTTTATTAGGGATTATGAGTTTGAACTGCAATACCATCTAGGAAATCTAATGTTGTAGCTGATGCTTTAAGTAAGAAATCCCTACATGTGTCAGCTTTGATGGTGAAGGAGTTGGAGTTGGTGGAACAATTCAGAGATCTGAATTTGGGAGTGCAGTTTGTAACATCCCAATTATTTTATGAAAATTATTTTATAGTTTCCGACTGCTTGAAAATAAATCATAGAGATTGATCACCTCAATGGTTTGTTAAAAGTACAAAGAACAACAAAGATTTATTGTAAACAATTTACTGTTTTAGTAATTAATTCAGATTAACAGACAGTGTAGATGTATACTGTTTTAATATGAATTAATCCCGAAAAATGTGAAAGATTGTTGTTTGATTAAAGAAAATTATTTTATTGAAAGAGAAATAATTTTCAGGGTTTAATAAATATTTTCAAGTCATAGTTTGAATTTTCGTGGTTTAGTTATTGTATTAATTATCTGTTTTACGTCATATTTAATATGACTATTATTTTAAAGATTTTGCCTTGATGATTTTATTGTTTGAATAATATCTAGTTGATAAGAGAAATTGAAATTAGTGATCCTCACTAATTTACAGTTTTTATTACGCTGCGAGAATTCTATCGAATTCTGCCGTAACTAGGCTATTGTGTGTGTTTCTAACTGAAACATGCCCAAACGTGATCCAAATTTTATAAAATTTGAGATCTTAGTATTTTCCAATATTTCGGATTTATTGTAAGTTTCCTAGAATTTTTGGGCATCATAAAATATTTAGTGTATTTTCTATGGCCAGAAACTGCCTAATTGCGACGTTTCGGTTTGCATTTCGAGAAAACAAGATACATGGGTACTTTTCTTATGCCGCGAGGAACATTTGTAATTTTTGGGTGTGGGGTTATAATTAGAATTATTTTTGGGAGTTTTTAGTATTAAAAACCTAATATACGCGTAACATTGTGCACCCGGTTGAGCGAAAACGCGTCGTAGTGAAACCCTGAGATATTTTGAGCAAATGGCTGCCACACATGGACCAATGGGAGGCCAGCCATGTGCTTATAGCCTACAATTTTGAAGGAAGCATTTTGATTGGTTTAGGAAGTAATGAGCAGTTAGTTTGTTAAGTTAGTTTGGTTAGTTTGTAAGTAATTAGTTAAATTCCAACTAAATGAACAAAATCTATTCCCACCTTGTCCTCATTATTTTCATGGCCTCCTCCCTTGCCCAAGATTAGAACCATTTCATTCTCCATTGTTGGAGAACTTGAGAAAAAAAATTTGAAAGAGAAAGTGTTGGTTTTGAAGGATTTTGGAGTTAAAGCTTTCACCTTTGCTTCCTTCCTTCTCAATCCTTGTTCTATCACCTCTAATCTTCTTGGTAAGGATACTAATCCCTTCTCCTTTCTCCATGGCTGCCATGGATGAGTTTTCATGGTATTTGTGTTGTTTCTCATGATTTTAGTTTTGATTCTTAAAGGAAAGTGATGTTTAAGCTTCAATCTTCCATCCTTTCTTCTTAATCCTTGATCCATCACCTCCAAACTTCTTGGTAAGCTTCATACCCATTCTTTTGTCTCTTGAGTTTCATGATATGAGTTTGGTTGGTTTTAGGAATTATTTTTGGGCAAAAGTGTTAGATTTTGCTAGATATGCATGATTAGTCTTAAAGCCCTTTGTTTTCCTCCATGATTAAGCATGATTAGAGTATTTGAAAATTTGGGAACCCTAACCTTGAGACATGGCCGAACCTAGGGGCTGTTTTAAGCTTTGGTTTTGTTTGGTTTTTAGTGTTTTAGAGTTGATTCTTGATGGGTTATACTTGCTAAGTTTGGAAAGTAGTCATATATGCATGTTTACAAAGTTTTGAAAAATTGGATTGTTGAGGGGCTGGAACCGTGGCCCATTGATATAGTTTTGATGATGTTTTTATTTGTTCTTAAGTGTATCAAAGTGATTTGGAAGTTAGTTTTTGGTTAAGGTTTTAAATCTATAAGGATGTGCAAGTATAAAGCTTTGAAAAATTGTTTGAAACAAAATTAATTTTTGGGCTGTTTTGTGGTTTTGAAAACAGCAACCTTTGTAGTGTTAAATGAGTTTTATGAACTTGTTTTCATGGCTTAAAGGTATTACAATTAGTAGATATTAGCTTATGAGTTAAAGGCTAACAAGTTTGCATGATTTAGGATTTAAAGATTTGAAAACCTTGAAGTTGTTTTGAACTTCCAAAAATCGTGGCCTTCAAGAGTGTTTTGTAACTTGTTTTTGACTTGTATTTATGCTTGAAAATAGTTGTAAAAGTGGTTGATGATTTGATTTAGCAAAACAATTCAAAGAAGTATGATTTTGGGAAAAGTTTGAGTTTATGTTTCAAGAATTGTTTTAAACTTGTAATGAATTTAATTTTAGAATTTTGTGACATGTTTTAGTGCTTTGAAAAATGGTTCAAAGTTGGCAAAACACTATTCATTTGGTAAAACACTATTCCAATTGGTAAGTTTTGGGTTTTAGTATTTTCTAAGTGTGTAGCTTTTGAAAAAGTTTGAAAACTTGCATAGTTTGAACTTGTTTCATGATATGTGACTAGGTGTGAACCAAATGGGATTAAGTGAGTAGATTCTTAGGCCTTGGGAACCTTAGAACCGTGGCTACCCTAGGGGTATTAGGACTTGAGTTTTAGTTCTAACTGATTGAAACTTGTGTTGTTAAGGTTCGTGCCTAAGGCTCGTGCGAGGAACGACTTGACGATAGTTCGAATCTACCTTGCTTGGATTGTTAAAGCGCCCAAGGTAAGGGAAATTCTTACATAATGAGTTTGGGCTTTTCGCCTTGTGTGTTGTTTGCTTGATTGTTGATTGATTGTGTAGTAGTACTTGTAGTATTACTATGTGCTGTTGAGATGTTGTAGCATGAAATGCTGTGTATTGATTTGACCCTGTGTGGCAAGATTGAATTGTATTGTGTGACTTAAATCATACTTGATTAATTTAGTTGGACTTGAAATTGATGATAATATGTAACATGTTCTTGGCCCTGCGTGGCATTATGAGTTGTGTTGTTTTCCTTGAATCACCTTGGATTTCATTGGAACTTGGCATTGAATTGGAATATGAAAAATATTATTGTTGATAATGGATTAATTAACAATGCGTTGATTAACTGCCATTGGTTGATGATTTACATCGGTAAATCTGATGCGATTCCACAAGCCAAATTCTGATTTCGTAAACAAATTGTTAAGGGCATTTTGATTTAAAAGTAAGCGTGAGGGTTTTAGTATAACTGGCCAAAGCTTGCAAGGAAATTTCAATAGAATAATAGTAGAGAAAAGAACTTGAAATAAATAGTCCAATTTGCGAAAACGGTTGCGTTAAATAATGCGCCTGGGAAAATTCTGGCTAGGAAAGACTTGGTAATTAAGAGTGTTTGCACCACCTCTCTTTCCTGGAAATTCTTCCAGTGTGTTATTTAGCACAACTAGGGTTTCAACGACTAGTGTTAAAAAGTATTTTCAGACACATAGGAGTGATACAAGAACTGAGAAAATGATTGCATGATTCGGGATTTTGAAAGAATAAAACATAGGGAACCTAATGTTCCTATTGAGCATATGGGCCACGTGTCCTGTGCTGGGACTTAATCTCCTGTTTGCGTGTGTTTGTTCTCGATTAAGAATTGGACCTAGTGTTCTGTATGGCGTGCCTAGTACCTTAACCTAAAAGTTGAGCCTAGTGTTCCGCATTACGTGCCTAGAGTTTTGATCTAAGATTGGGACTAGCGTTCTGCAATTGAACACCCGGACCTTGTGTCCTGTGTTGAACTCTTAGTTAATTGAGATTTGGACACCCACTAAGTTGAGTGAGTGAGGGTTCATCGATCCAAATTGATTAATTAAAGCATCACTCAGGCACTCACTACGGTGAGCACGCCACATTGTAGAATTTGTTTGGATATCACCTGGGCGTTCACTACGGTGAACATGCCATATTGTTGAATTTGTTGGATATCACTCGGGCGTTCACTACGGTGAACATACCATCTTGTTGAATTTGTTTGGATGCGTACTAACCATTGAGCATCGACACTCGTAGCGTTTGATTGGTCTTAAAGACTTCAAAAGACGAGTTGTCATGTCAGTCATAGTGTTTGATTGGTCGTACAGACTTCAAAAGGCGAGTTGACACTGCATTGCCTAAGTAGAGGCACGCCAAAGTAGTGGCAAGCCTAAGCAGAGGCTATTTTGTTTGGACGTTGGGAAAGTAGTCCCCGTCATACTGCTGACCTATTAAGGCTGCAGGTGTATACACAACTTGCCATACTGCATTGACATGCATAGCTAACCACATTTATGATATGTGATGAATTGTCTGATGAATTGGATATTGTGATGACTTGATCACTTATCTGTTGATCTGTTGATAGATTTGCCTACTCACATGCAATAGTTTGATATTGTAGTGACTTGATTGTTGATCTGTTAGTTGTTTTGGTTGCTCACATGCAATGCTTGATATACCATGCTGATTGTGTGCGGTCTATTAAGTATGTATATGTATATAAAAGCATGTTGTTGTATTATATATGTATATGTTGTTTGCATGCGACATAGCCTATGATAAACTCGTGGACAAAGGATTTACCCTTGCACTGTTGTTGGATTGGATGTCCTTATGGATGTCACTCCAGATGGAGTTCGGTAGCTGTTGCAGCTTCGCCTTTCGGGAGCATTGAAGATTGACCCAGTGGCGGAAGATTCCTCTGAGAACTTCGTGTTTGGTCTTGCTGAGCTGTTTCTCAGTAAGAGTTATAGTTGTTGGCTAGCTTAGCTTAGGGTATTGTATGTTTGTGTAATTACTCATTGTCTTGTAATTACTCTTTTTAGAAAATCTCGCCTTAGTGCGAAATGATCATGTTATGTGAAGTATTATTTTGTGATGCATTATACTCTGATAATTGCAAAAGTCTGAATTGGCATCATTTAGGAAACTATAGTACTCTATGTCTCATTTTGAAAAGGGTTTCAAAGGAAAGAAAATGAAAAACAAAAAAAATTTACTCCTATTTTTCCATTGCGAAATACATAAGAGTACTCTTTAACTGAAAGCATACAAGCATTAAATGTTTTCAGCATTAGATTGGGTTGCACAGTAGTGCTCCAGAATCGGGGTATTACACAGTTGTTTAAAGACAAGATGTGCTTAGGACAGATAGTTGTGACCAATGAATTTCTGCAAGAGTTGAAGGCAAAGCAAGGGCTTGATGAACAGTTGATCAAGATTAAAGACTCAATGAAGGACGGTGAGACTTCAGAGTTTAATATCAAGAAAGATGGAGTGATGAGGTTTGGAGACTGAGTTTGTGTCCCACATGACTCAAAAATTCAGAGAACGATTCTGGAAGAAGCCCATAAAAGCAAGTTTAGTTTTTATTCGGGCACTACTAAGATGTATCAGGATTTGAAGAAGATGTTTTGGTGGCTTGCTATGAAGAAAGACATAGCAAACTTCGTCATGTCTTGTCTAGTGTGTTAGAAAGCAAAGATTGAACATAAGATGCCGGCAGGATTGTTGCAATCATTGGATATTCCTGTGTGGAAGTGGGAGGGGATACAATGGATTTCATAGTGGGTTTACCAAGGATGCCTAAGAAGTTTGATGCAATTTGGGTAATTATTAATCGATTGACCAAGAGTGCTCATTTTATTCCGATCGGAGAGAAGTATCCTGTGGAGAGATTGGCTCAGATATACATCAAGGAGGTTATTAGATTACATGGTGTTTCTTCGAGCATCATCAGTGATAGAGATCCTAGATTTACCTCTAGATTCTAGAATGAATTGCAACAAGCTCTAGGAACTAAATTGAGATTGAGTTCAACTTATCATCCTTAAACGGATGGTCAGTCGGAACGAACGATCCGATCCCTAGAAGATTTATTAAGAGCTTGTGTGTTGGAGCATGTAGGAAGTTAGGATGAATTTTTGCCTTTAGTAGAGTTTACCTATAACAACAGTTTTCATTCAAGTATAGGTATGATACCTTTTGAAGCACTGTATGGAAGGAAGTGTAGGACCCCTTTGTGTTGGTTTGAGATAGGAGATACACAAGTATTAGGTTCAGAGTTAGTACAACAAACCACGGAACAAGTCAGGAAGATTAGGGAGAAGATGAAAGCATCACGGGATAGGCATAAGAGTTATAGCGCTAAAAGGAGGAGACCTTTAGAATTTCATGAAGGAGACTATGTTTTTCTAAGAGTGACACCTAGAACTGGAATTGGCAAAGCCATCAAATCTAGAAAGCTAACCCCTAAATTCATTGGACCTTTCCAAATTCTCCGTAAGATTGGCCCAGTAGCTTATCATATAGCCTTACCACCTAATCTTTCCAGACTTCACGATATTTTTCATGTTTCACAACTTCGCAAATATTTTTTCGATCCATCACATGTACTTGAACCCGAGTCAATATAATTGAAAGAGAACTTAGAGTATGAGGCATTGCCGATACGGATTTTAGATAGGAGGATGAGGGAACTTCGTGGTAAAACTATTCCTTTGGTTAAGGTTCTGTGGGATGAGATGTAAGGTGACATGACTTGGGAGCGTGAGAGTGAGATTCGTCTGCAGTACCCTCATTTGTTTTTAGGTGCACGATTTTGGGGACAAAATCTCTTTTAAGGGGGGTGGTAATGTAACATCCTCATTTTTCTAATCTTGCTTAATGTGTATTTATGTGTATCTAACTGTACTTGTATGCCATAGGTAGGGATTTATGTGTTTTGACTGCATGCTTGACCTTTCGATAGTGTTCTCGCTTTTTGTGCTTGTGAGAGAGCATGTGTTGAGGTTTAATATGTTATTTGAGTTTGGAATAATGTTTGATAATGTTTCGGTATGAGTCTTAGAAGCCTGGTAAAGTTTGAGAACAATCGAAGTCAGAACTAGGGTTTTGTGTGTTCGTACCCTTAGGCAAGTGTGAGTTTTTTCAGACGAGCAAATGAGACCTTGAATCTTTATTCTTGAGTCCATTTGATGTCCTTATATGTTAGGAATCATGTTTAAGTGTTAGGGTATCAAGTTCTGGATCGCACGGACGTCGGAATCGAAGAAATCGCGCGAAAACAGACAAGTTAGCACAAGTGCGCCTGGAGTGCGCTTGAAGCGCACTGGTGTATGGTGCACTAGCGTATCCTGTCCTCTACACCACATGGCATGTTTTGATTGGACCTTTTGCGGATAGGGACGCTTGGCACGCATGCAAGAAACTCCTTCCGCGTGAAGTAACCCATGCAGGAGCGCGCTCTAGTGCGCCCAGCAGCCCATTTTTCTATTTAAGGCCATTGATCCCTTAATTCTGATCTTTTCACTTTCTCTTCACTAAAACTCGACCTGAGAACCCCTTGGATTAGTTTTCCACCATTCTTGCATGTTCCAAGCTTGGTGGTCATCATCCAACTCATTTCAATCCTCCATTCATGAATCCGACGGTGTTAACTCGTCTGTTACTGTTCGAGCTTGTTAGGGCTTATCTCCGATCACCGTTTCGTTGAGGTAAATCTTAATCCCATCTACTGTTCATCTCTGATTCAAGTTGCAATTCCTTGATTTTGAATTGATTTTAGTTCTTAACCCTAATCAGACTGTGTTTTGGACCTCGATTTGAACATGCGGTACCGAACGAGCTAGGGTTTTGTTGGAACTCCCAGAGGAGACAGGTGACATAACTTGGGAGCGCGAGAGTATCTTCCTAAGTTTTTCCATGGTTTGTTGTACCAACTCTGAATTCATGGTTGCCTTGTTGGTTTGGATTGTTCCTTATTGTCTGTTCTTCGTATTTTAGGGTTTTGACGATAGAGCGGGTACCGGTTGACTGTGGAAGCTTGTCTGGAGTTATTTTTGGGTAAGTATTGTTCTCTGGAGTCCTAGGCCAGCACCTGGATGTGGTTGGTGTTTTAGTTAGTTTATTAGTTGCCCTAATTCTAATCCGAGTGCGTTTGTGTGTTTCCGGTTAATTGTGGACTATTCTGGACTTTTCGATGATACTGATGGTAACTCTGGACTTATCCCTTATTGTTGGCTGAACCGGAACATAGTGCAGGAGCGTTGGTGTGATTGTTGGTGAGTTCGTGTTTCCGTCTCGGTGTCCAGTTTGCTTCTGAGTGCTTCTATTACCAGGTAGAGGGAAAGAATACACTTTTATTGGGTTCTGTATCGTAGATATGACTATTTGACATGTGTAGGGTACCTAAACCCTACCAGGGGTTAATATCAGTAACACCTAAGGATAAGGGTTACGGTGTGCCACATCTAAGGATAGGCGTGGTAGACCTATTAACTAACATAGGATTATTTTATAATTAAATGTGATTGCCTAATAATATGCTTAACTGTAGGATGTAACATATGTGCTCTATGTGAGTAGCAACATGCTTAGGGTAACATGATTAAATGTGTATTATGTGGAAATGTATTGCCTATTGTCCTAGCATGCTTAACTGATTAAGTATAGCTTGTTGACATGTATGAACCTGATTGTGGGATATTTAGGGAATGTGTGCATAATATGATGTGAGGCATATGATTATGAGGTGTTGGATGCATGCATACGATATTACATTAGTAACCACTCCGTTCTTGACAAGAATGTGATGTGGAGAGAATCCCTAACAGAAATGGAGGATATCTCGCCTGATATGTTTGATCCACTCAATTCCCTGTTGAAAAAGGGGGAAACAGATGTCCCTATCAGAAAAGGGGGAGGAGGATGCCTAACGGAAAAGGGGAATACCTCGTGGACTAGGCTAGCATCGCCCTCTACTCTATCGAAAAAATGAGACGGGAGTCCCTAACGGAAAAGGGGGACTGCAACCTAGCGAAAAAGGGGTTCGCAAATAAGTATTCCTAACGGAAATGGACCGTGACAATAGAAAAAAAGATGCTGAAGCGCACAACACATTGATTCATTGAGAGACATGGGATAAATGGAAGTGGGTTGCTAGGTCATATTTGATTATATGTGCTGGTTTGTCTGGATTGTTAATCATTCATTCTACTTATGCATTTCCCACATTTTGATGATTGTATTATTCTTACCTACCTGTGTTTGTATGATTTTGTGTATATGTATTATTGTATGTTAGACTTTGTTGAGGCGGAAGATGCAGCCGCTGCAGCACCCGATGGAGCAGTTTTTGCTGATGCACCTGTCGATGCTCCTTCCCCCTCGGATCCCCGTATGAGGTGACTTTGAGATTCAGTATCATGATTTTGATGGCATGGGGTGGGAGATTGACCATGTGCGTCAGACAGTGATCTATATGGGTACCATCTCCATCTGTTTCAGGGTTCCAAGTCTTCCTATAGCTAGCTTCTCCGGAGACTTCAGGATATGTCAGAGACTATCTTTTCAGTAGATGTGGCAGGCGCCAGGGTTTCCACCAGGTTTTGGTTACGAAGGTTATCTGCCAATGCCTCCTCAGCCGATGCCGGTGTGACATGTTAGCCGTCATAGCGAGTCTGGCCACCGTGGACGACAGAGACGTGGGGGAGGAGTGACATTTGGTCCCTCTCACCACATGACAGCTCACGATTATAGACGGTTGTTTCCAAGGCGTTCGGGATCTGAGAGTGGGAGCTCTCAATTTCCCCCTCACTGACACCATAAGAAAAGTGTAAAATACAGACGGAACATTACCGACGGCCATGACTCCGTCGCTAAATTTTTAATTACCGACGGCTAAACCGTCGGTAAGCCGTCGCAAAAAAACCTGGTCGCGAAATGTTTTTCTGACAAATTTTCGACGGCTAATCCGTCGGTAATTACAGACGGTTTATCGGCCGTCTGTAATTCTGCGCGGCTAAGTCGGTAACTAGTTAGGTTGGGCGCCAAAATTTTTTGTTATTTATGTCGACGGTGGTTTAGCTTTACCGACGGCTAATCCGTCGGTAATCTTCACACAGATTTTCACTAACTTTTATTCCCCCTCCTCCTAATTCTCACAACCCTACACAGATCTGCATCCCTCACACACTTTTCCCCTTCGTAAAAATCCCCATTGCTGTAAAACTCCACGCCTTCCCTCACACACTTTTCCTTCTTCTTCTTCGTCGTTGTCGTCGAATCCCCTATGAACCACCTAACGGTTTACTTTGAGTCTTGGAAAAACCGATCCGCTTCACATTCCCGTCCCACGAGTGTTTGAGGAGCGAAACGGCGTGGTTGATGAGGCCTTTGTTTTTGGATGCGAAGTAGAGCGCCACGGCGATGAAAATCAGCGCCAGCAACACGTTCTCGAAGGTGGGAATCTCGTCGCTCTTGAGGTAGGAGAAGTAGAAGAACAGCGAACACGCGCCGAGGAAAACCAGCGAGGCAACCGCCACAACCGGGGCAGTTATTCGGGTCGACCCGGTCCGCGGGGTTGAATTGTAGAAAGACCTGTGGCTAAAGGGTTTCTTGATCTTCTTGTTCTTGTTGTCATCATCGTCGATGGAAGAAAGGCAAGAATGGATGAACGGATTGTGGGGGAAGAGCTGAGGAGCGAGGATTGGGTTCTCGTTAGCTTTGCCTGACTCTTCTGAGTTTCCATTTCTGTCCCTCTCAACGAGATCTTCCCCTCCGGTACCGGGATATTCTGACCACCTTGTGAATGCTCAACCCCTCCAACCATCCCTTGCACCTTGTGAAATTGCAGAACCCTTCCTGTTCCCCCTTGCACCTCAGATCCCTCAACCCCTCCAACCATCCCACTATCCACAGACGAATCAGACGCGCGGCAAATCAGAATCGAAGAGGAGGAGGAGACGCCGCTCACCAGACGCCGTTCACCACCAGGAGGGGCTCTCCACAGACGCCGTGCACCTGACGCTGCTCTCCACAGACGGTGCTGTTAGTGTCCTTAGGGCTCGGCTCAACCATTTCTTCTTCCACAGACTCACTCTCTCTCACTCACTCACTCACTCTCTGGTACTCTTTCTCTTCAACTCCTCCATTTTTCCGAAACTGTTTTCTCCTTGTCTTTGTTGAATTCAATTGATTTGTGTATCTTTGTGGTGTATTGTGTATGCTTTTGAAGGGATAGGAATGGTTTTGCCTTGAATATGAGGCTAAAGATAAGGAGAAATTTGGTAGGGTATTGGGTTTAGGGATGGGTTTGGTTTCTCTATTATTTGGTTCTGGCATGTATTTTACAATTCTATATTTCTGCAAATGACTTTTAACATGGAAGATGGTCAATCCATCCGATTCCATCGACCTTAATATAGCTTGTTGGCCTTTAAAATTTGGTTAATTGTTGATGATTAGGCTTTGTACTTATTAAGCTATGAATGCAAGATATCCGCCATGTGCCTTACTTCATCGACATATTTATCCAACCTCGCAAGGTGACTTGCTAGAGTTTTGAGCTTGCTATTTTCAAGGTGTTATTATATGTACTAAAAACTGTCCAATTCTATTGGAAATTGAACTTGAAAAAATTATGGATATTGTCAATGTCAGATGTCTTGGCTTACTTAAGACATGACTTGAAAGAAAATCTAAATGAGAATGGAGGAAAGTACTTTTTCCCCCCTTCCTTTGCTCAGTTGAATTCTAGAGCTATCTGGAAATTAATTATGTTGTGTGTCATTAGTGGATTGGTCTACAACTGTGGGATAGGTCTAGAGCTATATATTTCTTTGTTTTGAAAAGAAAAAAGAAAAGTTGTGTCTTGTCAAATGAGCAAATA
This sequence comes from Calophaca sinica, assembly GCA_037113605.1. NCBI lineage: Eukaryota > Viridiplantae > Streptophyta > Magnoliopsida > Fabales > Fabaceae > Calophaca > Calophaca sinica. Next base: position 105,671,578 of record CM073733.1, read on the forward strand.
TTTATTGCATTGGTAGAGGGAAACCGATAGGAAAATTTGTTGTGGTGGAAGCTAGTCTTCCAAAGTGATTAAGATAAGCCAACTGGAAGGCACGATCAGGGTGCGTATAATATGTCTTGCATCTGAATGTTTATTAATCAAAACTAGTTACTAAAAAAGAAAACGTGCAAACTCTGGACACAATACATGATCGAGCCAGAGCCAACAATAGCAACCAATCATACAAGCACACATGATGTACCATAACACAGATTTCAAGATTCAAAACCACTTCTACCTATTTTTCCACATCCCAAAGCTTAGTACTACATAGCAGCCTCATGGTTATTATGTTCAGTATCCATTCAGTCCCTGAACAATCTTGTCTTCACCCCCCATTCCATATATGCTTCCATTCCAATCATCAATTTCATTTTTTTTAATTAGATTTTATTATTCTTCTAGATATGAACATGATTGGATGTTGTTGAATGTTTTGATGAGCTTAGATGCATGATTGATTTAACAAAGAATAGTAGTATAGTGTTGAATTACCTTCCTTGGAAGATGAGTACAAGGAGAGTTACATTGTTTATTTATTTAATTTAAATTGATGTAGTATATTGTTTGTAACATTATAAGCAGAATTTTTTGGTCGCCTTACTAAAAGTGACACATTTGAAATGGATGGTTACCCTCGGATCGGAGTTGGGTATATGATAGGCTTTATCCTGGTAGAGGAGGGTGAAACCAGGCTTTGCAAAAGGTGTTGAAGAGTTTATCTTTGAAAGCTAGAGTACAACCTGAAGTTGCAAGTAATGGTGGAATCAGATGTCCTTGTGACATTTGCAAGTTTAGGAGCATATTATGCGAAAGAGAAGTCAAGGTCCATCTCAGTATCGTGTTGGGTTCAAACCAAATTATTGGTATTGGGTGAGCACGGTGAAGAAGCGCCACATGTTCACCCAAAGAATGTGCCTAGTAGTAGTGGACAAATGGATAATGATGATCCGTTCACGCTAATGCAACATATGGTCGACGATGCGTTTAGGCCTAGGTATGACTTCCAAAGTATGGGTGATGTGGGTAATGAGGAAGACGGGGAAGATATTCATGAAGACGAGGAAGATATTCATGAAGAGCCCCCAAATGCTGACGCTCAAGACTTTTATGATTTGCTAACTGCTGCAAACGAGCCCATATATGAGGGTGCTTCTGAGTCAAATCTTTTAATATGCGTGAAATTGTTGGCATGCAAGACAAATTGGAACATTCCTGAAAAGTGTCTTGATTTCATTGCAAGTATGTTGGGAGACGTGTGTCCTTCAAAGGAGAAATTGCCAAAAAAAATTTACCAAGCAAAAGATTGGTGTCGATGCTAGGTTTGGAATCTCAAAAATTGATTGTTGTGTTAATGGGTGTATGTTGTACTACAAGGATAATAGTGCGTAACGACAATGTAAGTTTTGTCAAGAACCACGGTATGTTCCCGTAAGACTGGGATGGGTAAGTACAATGATGTTCCAAAGAAAGAGGATGTTCTATTTGCCAATCAACTCCTAGGTTGAAAAGGCTGTATGCATCAGCGGAGGCTGCAAATTGAAATGAGATGGCATTCTCACAATAGATCTGGGTCGGACATTTTACGTCATCCATCGATGGTGAAGCTTGGAAGCATTTTGATGCGGTGTATCCAGACCGCAAATGAACCAAGAAATGTAAGGCTCGGTTTATGTTAGATGGGTTCACACCTTACATTCAGGCATCTACAACCCCATATTCATGTTGGCCGGTTGTTGTGACCCCATATAATCTCCCCCCTGAAATGTGTATGACTAAACCATTTATGTTTTTGACTTGCCTCGTACCCGGACCATCAAATCCGAAAGAAAAAATAGATGTGTTCTTACAACCTTTAATAGACGAGCTGCAACAGTTGTGGAGTGAGGGTGTTTTGACTTATGATATCTCTAAAAAGCAAAACTTTCAAATGAGAGCATCCTTGATGTGGACAATTAATGATTTTCCCGCATATGGTATGTTGTCTGGGTGGGGTACACAAGGTAAATTGGCATGTCCCGTATGTATGGATGATACAAAGTCGTTTAGACTAAAATATGGGGGGAAAAACTCTTGGTTCGATTGCCACCGTCGATTTTTACCACGTGAACACAAATTCAGAAGAAGTAAAAAGAGGTTTACAAAAAACAGGGTTGAGAAACATGGGCCTCCTGTAATACTGACAGGTGATATCATATGGAATTGGGTCAGTGGGGTTCCAAGTGTGGTAGAAGATGGAAAAGTTGATAAGTTACCTGAGTATGGACGTAGTCACAATTGGATAAAGCGAAGCATATTCTGGGATCTTCCAATCTTTGGAAAGACAATTTATTAAGGCACAATCATGATGCCATGCACATAGAGAAAGATGTATTTGATAATGTGTTTTTTACAGTCATGAATGTTAAGGGCAGAACAAAGGACAATGAAAAAGCAAGAATGGACTTGGCCCTCATATGCCAACGTAGTGACTTGGAGTTGATTCCAAAAGCCAATGGAAAAATGACAAAACCAAAGGCAAATTATTATCTTTCTTCAAATGAGGCAAAGAATGTGATGAAGTGGGTGAAGGAGGTTAAGATGCCAGATGGGTATGCTTCAAATTTGGCAAGATGTGCAGATGTTAATAGAGGGAAAATGTACGGGATGAAGAGTCATGATCATCACGTATTTATGGAGTGTTTGCTCCCATTTGCATTTAGTTCATTGCACGACCTTGTGTGGAGACCACTTACGAGTTAAGTCAATTCTTTAAGGGATTGTGCAGTAATAATTTGAGCCAAAATGATTTGATCAAATTGAATGAAAACATTCCATTAATCTTATGCAAACTTGAAAGAATCTTCCCACCAGGATTCTTTGATTCAATGGAGCATCTTCCAATTCACTTCCCACACGAGGCAATGCTTGGTGGTCCAGTTCAATACCGATGGATGTATCCATTTGAAAGGTATTCGTTGATATCTGCAATTATCTCCGTCTATATTGTCATATCTTTATTATAAGCCATTTTATTCTCATTTCTTTGTAGAATGATGGGTGATTTTAAGCGTTCAGTGAAAAACAAGGCTAGAGTAGAAGGCTCAATATGTATGTCTTACTTACAACGGGAGACAACATATTTTTGTTCACATTATTTCAAAACGATTGACTTGTATGCTAAAAGTCAACGTAATAAAGCAGCAAGATTGAATGACGATGTCACATCAACACTGTCAATTAGCAATGGACTAGGACGTCCTAGTGGGCAATCCAAAGCTCCTTTGGTTGGTGATCTTTGAATGGAGGTGCGCACATGTACACATCCTCATCAATTGCATCGAGGTTAAGCCATATATTGAGTAAGTAATACACCATTAAACCCACACTCAATGTATTTACTAGTATATACTTACAACAACTCTGTCTTTCTTGGCGATTACTTTTTGCAATATAACTCCATCAATGAAGCTGATCCTTGGCTACCAAACTCGTATTTTCTTTGAATTCCCGAGAATGGTTTCGGTCCTATGTAAGCATTTGACCAAAAGCCTATTGCAAATAAATTGTCTTCCTATCCTCATTGTGGATGTCTTGTTTGTATAGGTTACTAATGAAGCAAATGGTGTGGTGACACAAACTTGATATCATTAGCTTGGGGTCCAGAGTCAAAGGCCATAAGTTGGCACAAATACTTCATTAATGGGTACAAATACCACACACAAGCATGGGCTCGGGGTAAAAAGACCATAAACAGTGGGGTTTATGTCAAAGGGTTCTGAAGGAGGAGAAGATGATTTCTATGGTATCATACAACATATCTACGAGTTAACGTATCACATGTTGCCTCACAGGGTTGCCTTGTTTTATTGTCAATGGTTTTGATCCAAGGCGGAATAGAGGAACCAAAGTTCATCCGCAATATGGCATTGTAGATATCAAGATGAACAGGCATTATGATCGTTCACGATCCATTCATAATTGCACAAAAGGCTAGACAAGTGTATTATGTACCTTACCCAGATATGAGGAGAGACAAGCGGTTGGTGTGCGATGATAAAAACAAAGCCCGAGAGGCCGTGTAGAGGTGAATGAAATTGACGATGACATTCCTTATCAAGATGAAGAGATGACACACATAGAGTAGATAACTGAAATTGAAGAAATGGATTGCTTGCGTGATCAAACACATAGTGATGAAGAGGTTGATGTTACGTCAATTCCAAACATTGATATTGATAATGAAGTTGACATGGATGTCGACGATGATGATAATTGTGAGTCTGAGCTTGACTCTAATGAGGGAGATGCTGATATGGATGTGGATGATCAAGATGATGACATTGACTAAAGTTAGTGTACTTGTTTATTTTAAAAGTTAGTGAAGTCATTGTGTTTCAGTTTTCGGTGGTACTTATTTGTAGCCACTAGTTTACTATATCTATTGTATCTATACACCCAATTAGCTAACCACAGACAGATTTGCAATGAGAGGTATTGTCTCGGGCTCCTAAATCTCTTATCAAGGCTATATCTATGGCTAAATTATTTCAGGATAAGTATGCTACCTCTGAGTCACATGTTCCTTCTGTGAATCCAAAATTGCATTCCACCAACCACCAGTTTGAACATCCCAGTTTTCCGAGCTTTTAGGTTGAAAATGACTGAAACCAAGTCTCTCTTCTTCCCCAGGTAATCCAGTACTGCAAAACAAACAGAATCCAGAAAATTTTCACACCAAGTAATTATGAATAATAATAAAAAAAAACTTTTGGATAAAGGGTCAAAGAACTTGTAACAGGAAATTGAATTGGCACAATTAAACTCCCAAAAATTGTATAATGAAACAGTTTTTCTAACATTTACAAAGAGAAAGAGTCTAGTGTTACTAACAAAAGGAGTTGGCTCCATGATTGAGTAGGTTCAGCATTTTCTGTCAAAGAATTAAAAGGGATTGAAGAAGATCCAAGCACATATTGAGGAGGGATCAAAGATGGTGGATGCATGCTCCACCAGTTAGGGTTGACCATCATTCTTTGCCTTTGGAAGAGTCTCATGAATGATGTGTGAGAAATTTCAACTCATGTCATGCCTTCAAAATAATAAACTCTTAAGAAATATGAAATTTTTAATCTCCTTTTTTCTCCTACTTTTCTACTTTCACCTTTGTGATATTTCCATGTATGCACACCCAAACAAGCCTTTGGCTAAAGTTTTGAGAGTTCTGTTTTCTTTCTTACTATTTGTTGAAGAAACGTAAAGCCTTGGGGTCTCAAAGTATTTTATAGAGATGGGGTTGAGGAACTTTGCACACGTTCCTTTCTTTCTCTTTCCTTCCTTTCATTTATTCATTTTACCTTTTTATTCTTGCTTTTGCTTTATTATAAAAGTAGAAACAGAAAAGCTGGTGGCAGTGTTTTGAGAGGCTATTAGTCCTTGAGTGCTTAATTCCTTAATTTGGGGTTGCACCTTGGGATTGTTTTGGGGCTAGCCTAGGGTTGGGGTGGAGGTATAGGGCATAATATGATAATGGTATTGAAATCAATATTAGATGCTTCTTTATTCTTTGCAGCAATAATTCACTTTAACATACTAAACTACAAAATCTAGTGGCTCATTTAAATAGGGCCAAAACAGTAAATGATAGGAATTGCCCATGATCGAATAAGTGCTTTCTTATAACTATAAATACAAACCCAAATCATATATCAACAACCCACATGACATTATATTGAAGTAAGATTCTGATTAACTAACTAGCATCATTAGCAATTACTATAGAAAGTACTAACATGATTAATTACAATAGACATAACTGGTTGCCTAACCCTACCACCAAACCACTATTCTCCAATCCCAAATCCCCTATTATTAAACGCATTATCTCTGTTGAAATGCAATTTCTGCTTGTTTATTGTTACTGCACAACTCACAGTCACGTTGTATAGTGCAGCTGGCCTCCTAAATTTCTGCTTGTTTTTGAATATCAGAATTTTATGGTTTTTTATTCCTTCAAATGTTCTAGTATAGAAATTATTATGGTAACATATATGTGAACATATATGTGAATCCTTTTTTTTTTTTGACAGATGCCTCCTAAAGAGAAAGAGCATCGTAGGTCTAAGCTGCCTACGAAGAAGGCTAAAACGATTTTGCCACAGCGATTAGCACAGTCACCACTAGAGGACGACGCTAGCACACCACTCCGTGAGGCTAGTCAGCAACCTCGTGCTCAGCAGACTGCTGGAGTGATACCACCTCCCCTGCCCCCTATAGTGATGATCCCTAATCCGGGATTTGTATCTCCTCCTATACAGGTATGTATTTAACTAGTTGTTGGAATTTTTTTTATTGCTTTCCCTTTGTTGTAACAAATTGATTTGTATTGTAGGAGCATGTTTCCCCTTTACCACAGGCGACATCCATTTCTGAGCAGGACACTCCTCTGAGGCAAGATGATGCAGGTGCAGGACCTTCACAAACTGCACGTAGTGGTCCGACAGTGCAGGGGTCACGACACTCCCATGTGGTCGGGACTGAGGTGACACCTGATGGGAAACCCATCATTAGGGTTCTTGGCAATTCGTACGTCACTTTATAGTCTCATTTTTGGATTTGAAACTTGTGTATACTTAAAAATATGCAATCTGGTTTGATATTGTGTTTATAACTTATTTATAGGTTCATCCCGGGTAAAGTAGCCTCTAAGGCCATCACATGATCATTCAATCACAGTTCCGGGAACCATATCATACTTGGGGAGAGATTCCAGGAAAGACGGTGGAGAAATGGCTTAAGAAATTTCAAGTTAGATTATGTTACTTTTCTTATTTAAGGGTTTTCGTTATTGTGTGTTGATATTAATAATGGATGTTGATATTATTTGTAACATAATATTGTAGGAGCATGTTACGTGGGATCCTAAAGACCATTATCTGGTTGAGAAGCTCTTCAAAAGCAAAGGCTCAAAGCGTCTTTTTGAGATGCTTATGGAGGTGAGGAAGAATGGTAAATGCCCAACCTGGATAGGCGAGGCGGCTTATGCAGAACTTAATGCCAAGTGGAAGGCTCCAGACTATAAGGAGAAATGCACCAAGGCCAAGCAGAATCGCGCTTCTTCTAAGGGTGGTTCTATGCATACTGGTGGATCTATATCCATCACTGAGCATGCCTTGCGCCTGGTATGTTTTTTAAACACTTTATACAAAGATATTAATATATAACAAATGTATAGAAGTGGTTATTATGATTTCATGACTGATGTTAAATTGTGTGCTAAATGTAGTGTGTGAAGAAATTCCTGGGAGCTTAGATGACATAAGAATTCTCAAGGAAAGACTTGGAGTTCTAGAACTTAGAGTCAATGTCATAGAATCTAAGGTAGATAATAACCTTAGAAGCCCAGTAGTTCAAGCTAGCCCTGTCCATATAGCTAGCCCCGAACCATCTCAGCACGAAAATGATCATAATTTGGTCAACTATGAGTTAAATAACCCTAGTTTCACTGAGATAGAAAAACATAACAATATTAGTGATAGGGATTTTCTTACCCTATGAGTAAAAAAGATATTCAATCTTTCACTGAAGAAAACAATATAATATTTGGGTGTGACTTTTGGGAATGGAAACAACTCACTAGGAACAAGCCTACAAAGAGGCTATGTTTATGAAGCATTAGCAGAAACAACACAATTGTAAGACGTAATGACTAATTCAAATAAATACTTTGATTTACTTCCTAGAATCAAGGACTGAAGTTGTAGAACTAATCAAGTTGTTGTAGTTTGTCATATTTTGAATGTGCTAGTGTTGTGTTAGCAACTGTGTTACCCAAAAATATATGTTGATGCCTTCAAAACTTACTGACTTAGAAGTTAACCTGATTCAATTGTTCCATAGTCATACTAGTGTGCCCCAAAATTGAGATTAAAACTTCCCTAGTTGGGTGTGGATCATCCGAACCTCTCGTTATATACAAGATAAATTTATAGCCCTATAAAAATCTCATGATCATATTGTTCATGCATCATGTACATATTTGTTAGGCCAAATTTTTTCCAATCCCACATTTTGAACTCATCCGGGAAATTGTTTTACCGAATCAGTTCCTTGATTCTGATATAAAAAATCTTGCTCTGCATGATTAATTGTATGCTAGCCACTTGGATACTAAACATTATTAGGAAGAGGAATATATAATCTATTACACACAACTCCATATCAGTAGGCTAGCGACCCACATGTGACCAGATTGGGAAGTGAAATAAAGGGAATAATCCTCTCATAGCAGCTTGAGGCGACCAAATCAACTAATTCTTTGTTCTCCATGACAGTCCAATCAATTTATAAGTTCTTTGTGATAGAAAACAATGGTTGTGGTTGGATTTTGAACAAGAGATAAACTCTTGATTTTTGTGTCAAAGGTTATGCCTGTAAATGAATGATCTGCTTATCCTTATTATCCTTATTATCCAATCAAAACAAAAGAAAGAGTTTAAGATAATTTATTTACAGGCATAACCTTTGACACAAAAATCAAGAGTTTATCTCTTGTTCAAAATCCAACCACAACCATTGTTTTCTATCACAGCAACTTATATAACTAACATGTACAACTTATCCTTATTATCTAATCATCTTATCCTTATTATCCAATCATCACTCATGACAGTCCAATTAGTCCAAGCTATGGGGTAATGAATGATCTGCAGGCTGCAGCTTCTAATTCAACTAATTACTGTTCTCCATCACTTCCACTTCCACTTACATGCTCCCAGTCATCTCTATTCCACCTTCTCCATCACCTGGGATATAATGAGTGAGATGAATCAATTTGCATATAGATTGAAACAACTGTACCCCAAGAAAAAAACAAAACCAGGAAACTGAAATATATAGAACCTGGTATGGATGCGAGATCAGCTGTGGGAAACTCAGTGAGTCACGCACTCTTTATAAAATCATTAACAAAAGTTTTAAATATGATAATAATCAATTAACTGAAAAAGCATTATCATTGACTGAAAGTTTTAAATTCTTTATAAAATATGATAATAATCAATTAACAAAAGTTTACCTACATTCTCTTTTTTTTTTTTTACATCAAATCTGAAGCTTCATTAGATTAAAATGAGATCATTAATAAGCATGGTAAACATGGTTTGGGACAGACCCCGACCATGTTCTCGAGCCTAAAAGCTTAGCAGCACCTACAAGACTAGGAGCAACAAAATTATTACCACTTCTACTAACATGAACAACACAAGTATTTTGTATCCTAAAAAAGATCTCTAAACAATCATTAACAATCAAATCAATCTCTGCAAGCTTAATACTTAATTACAAGAACACATTTCTTGTACAACAGATTCAACATCTGTTTCAAAAACCAGCTGATGGCTATAATTTTGCATCTCAGCCCATACTAGGCACCACCTCAAACTAGGAGAAACTGATATTGCATCCCAGTTAGTTGCAGTAAAAAGCACCAAACCAATGTTATCTAATATCTCTAGTAATCATTCCCCAACCAGTATGGCCCGAGGGGAAACAACCTGCATCAATTGCCTTTAATTTGGTCTTATATATCAAATTCTCCTTATTGGATTCCTCAACAAATCTGGTAGCACACTCAGTCACTTGGACAGGATCAAACCTACTTTGCACAGAAACCAGCTTGTTTCTATGTTTCCAAATCATAGATCACCTGGGATATATGGATGCAATGCATATTGATGGCATGATTTTATCCTTCTTTTCGGCTAGTTGCCTAAACTTTTGGCTACAATAAAGTCACGCACGAGCAACCATCGAACTCAAATAGCATAAGTTCACAAAAAAGATATATATTGTGAAGCCAAGAACCCGCGATTCTAATCAATCTATTGCTTGCACTTGCAGTGCAGTACATTCCCTTTTGCTGACTTGATTGATTAGATTATTCTTTGTATTTCCTTCTTTCTTTTTGCCCTTTACTTTTATAAAATTATTAGTAGCTCACCATTCAGAATACTTGTAATTTGTATCGAAGTTTTTAAGTAATCAAAACTTACGGTTCTTAGCATAATGTCGATTTTAAACCCAACAAACCATAGTTAGTTGAAGTTAGTTCTTGACTTATTTTTAGTTTCATTTCCAACTGTACTAAGTTGTATGTATCAAGTCTATATATATTAGACAGTGTACACTGAGATTCAATCAATGAAATTCATGTCACATGTATATTTTACTTGTGTGCTTGTGTATATTTTACTTATTTAAATCAAAATACAAGCATGTGATCACATGTAATAAAAGGGTTATATATATGTTCTTAACGTTTTTAATTATGTTTCAGTCTGATGAGTTGGGTAGAGATCCCATGGTGGATGAGATCTTCTTGAAGACTCACACAAAAAAGAAGGACAAGTCTTGGGTGGACAACAGATCCAGAGAGACATATGTAAGTCAGATCATTGCATTTTTAATTTAACGAATTTTATTTTGTTTCATAAACAATACTGTAACCAATCTTTACTCTGTTTTGTTTTGAGCAGGAAGCCTATCAAGAGAAGGTGCAGCAAGCCGCCTCCTCTCAGCCTTCCGATGGAGGGGAGGCAACTGGCAGTGTTGACCCCTCGACTCAGTTAAAGTTATGGACCCAATCTGCTGGGGGTAGGACTCGGGGACGGCTGTACGGTGTCGGAGGCTTGTCTGGACGTTTTAGGCATGGTGTCTCCTCTTTGACCCAGGAGTCTCATGCATCGGCACGATGCTCGATCCCAGGCTTCGACTGCTCTGCTTGAGGTGGCTGCCTGATGCGGCTTTGAGGAGCGCACAAGAAAGGCAGAGGAAGAGGCTCGGGAGGCACGAGAGGAAGCACGGGAGGCAAGGAGAAAGCGAGAGGAGGAGGCTCGGGAGGCACGGGAGGCAAGGAGAATAGCATCGGGCGGGATCAACGGTTTAGCGGCGATTGAGGAGTTGTGCGCGGTGTTCTTTGCCATTCAGGCCCAGAAATCCCGTCGTCGCCATCCAGACTATGAGGAGTCAGAGGAGGATGATTAGTCTTGTCGTTAGGCTAGGGATTTGACTTTTTTTTATTGACTTGTTTTGACATGGATTTCTGGGTTTTGACATTATGGATTTGTGGTCTTTTACATTATGTATTGTTATTGATTTGCTTGGGACTTGTTGTAACTTGGTTTGTTCACTATGGATTTGTTGTTGTAATTATTAAAAATGTATGTTGATGGTTTTTTTTGTTAATGTATGTTGATGGTCATTGAAGCCCTTGCTGCATTGTAGGTACTGTACAATTTTGGGGCTGTTTAAAAACAAAATTTTCATTAACAAAAATTTTGACATTACCGACGGCTAAGCCGTCTGTAATATAATATACAGACGGCTTTTCAAAAATTCATTAAAAAAAAATTGACATTACCGACGGCTTGACCGTCGGTAATATACAGCATTTAAAAATAATTTCATTTAAAAAAAATTTAACATTACCGACGGCTTGGCCGTCGGTAATATACAGCGTGCATTACCGACGGCTAAGCCGTCGCAAAATCGATGAAACTTTTAATTCGATCCTTAATTTTTACTGACGGAAATTCATAGATTTACCGACGGCTAAGCCGTCGGTATTTACTGCATCGGCCAAGCCGTCAGAACGCATCGACGGCTTAGCCGTCAGAAATCTATAATTTCGTCGGTATAATCGATCAAATTCTTGACGGAAAAGCCGTCGATAATACGCCGCCGTGCACGGAGGCGTATTACCGACGGCTTTTTCGTCGGTAAATCTGACTTATTATACTGATTATCCCACCGAAATTGCGACGGCTTTTTTAATATTACCGACGGCTTAGCCTTCGGTAATATCGACGGATTCAATTGGCCGTCGGTAATACATTTCCAACGAGACATTGTCCCAGGGCCCCGAGGCCGTCGGTAATCCGTCGGTAATCTTTATTTACCGACGGCTTTATTGTATTACCGACGGAAAATGGCCGTCGGTAATGACGAATTTTCTTGTAGTGTGAGGCGATTGGTTTTATGTTGGCCAGGAGTCTTGATGTTTATATTATGTTTGTGTTTTGATGTTTTGTTTAGTTGAGGCAGTAGGTTAGCCTCATAGGTTTACACTACTAGAATGTTGGATATTAGCTTCCAAGTCTTACTGTAGGCCACGACCCCGACGCTAATAGCGTCGGAATAGCGTCGGCTTTTCCGACGCTAAAAGCCAATTCTATTTCTAATTATTTTATAATAGGTTGTGTCGGGATAGCGTCGGCCTAGCCGACGCTATTTGGAGTAATTTTTTTTTACCGTCAGTTGGCCGAAGCTAAAACTTTTCACCGTTTTTTTAACCATTCTCCCCGCCCTTTTTTTACGCGTACGTGTTCCCCCTCCAACTCGTGTTTGTTTTATTTATTTTTTTTAATTAAAAAAACTTGTAAAAAAGAGGCCTGAGACTCGAATTAGATCTTCTCCCAAATTGAAAAAAACCTAGCAGCGGTTTCTTCTTCTCTGCGACAGCACCGCCGCGGCCTCTGCAACATCACCACTGCCACTGCAACATCAGCACCACCGCACCGCTCTTTCGTCCGGCCGAAACTCAGGCGCTAGTACGTTCGTCCGCTCGAATCGGTCTGAGCTGCTCCTTCATTCGCTCGAAACTCAGCGTTGGTATATCTATGAAAGTAAAGTATCCCCTCTGTTTCTTTTTATTTTGCTTTGTCCCATAATCCATGAAAGTCTGAATAAGGAGGAGAAAAAAATTAAAAAAAGAGAACGTTTTGATTTATTCTGACCAGGAGATTGTTAAACAAGCCTATTCTTACACCAAAAGCCGTAAATCTGCTTTTTTGTATATATTGTTGTTTGTGAATTGAGATTAAACAACAAGCATTTAGAAATACTATTTACATGGTATATTACTTTCCCTGCATGTTATTTCAGCATTCTTGATTGTCACCGTTGTATTCATTCCTATCGGTGTTGCTTCGCTTATTGCTTCGCGAGATGTATGCTTGAGTGCAATACATCTCTAGGTTTGTTCTATGGCTCTTTAGATTTTCTCTATCATCCATACCTACATCTCTCAAATGGTTCTGGATACACCCGAACCTATATCATAAACTGATAAATTAATTAAATATATATTTGATTTGCTGATAAATTAATTAAATATATATTTGATTTGTTCCCACTTCCTTTTATGGATAAGTACCTGAATTTTGGGGACTACATGGGTAAATGATAAAAACTTAAAGTGGTATTATTCTTTTTGTCTTGCCCTGATATCTTCTGGTTAGAAGGTCAAATTTTGTTCCTTTTCCTTTTTGGGTTATGAAAGAGGTCTAAAACCTGGTATAGGGAGGGGAAGGGATGCTTAAGTGCAGGCAATGCATCTTGGTTTGGATTTGAACTGGGATAAAGCGATCAAGTAGTCTCCTAAGTGCAGGCAATGCATCTTGGTTTGGATTTGAGTGCTGACTTTTATTTTTGGTATATCTATCTATCTATCAGGTTGTTGAAATTGTTGATAGGTACGAGGCAGATTGCATACCATCAAATTGAACAGACAAAGTAGCATACATTCAGAGTGATGCAGATAAAACTTGCAAAAGGGAGCTGCGTGTATGGTTCCTTGACACCAACTTTTCTTTTTACTTGTTTGACCATTATCTTTGCATTAACTCTGTTCCTGTAATTGATGAATTATGGATTTCAAATTTTGATGATCGTTTGTTTTAAAAATTGCTCTTATGAATAGGTGGAGAAGCATATGAAGTCTCCTATCTATGTTTACTATCAGCTTGACAACTTCTACCAGAATCATCGCCGGTATATACCCGTTTTATTTCTCATGAATCATGCTTTCCTTTTATCTGTTTGAATTTTGCATTTACCAAGCGGAGAGAAAATTGGTTTGAAGTGACAAGGATCTCATGTTCTTCAATGGGTCTTAACAATTTTAGCTTTTGTTCCTTATTTCCCTCATTGTTTGGATTTGGATTTCTTTTCCTGTTACAAGTTGCATCTTCACCCAACGCACATGGACAAATGCCAAAGGCTAAATAACTTCATGTCTGTATTTTTCTCCAGTATACTTTACATTTTTTAAGTTCGTTTCATGTATGACAAAATCTATTCAAAAGAATTAACAAGGATAATCAAATCAAAAGAATTAAAAAGCATCTTGAGACACTCAGCCATAAAAAGTATGAATAAAAAACAAGAAATTAATTGGAACACATAAGATTGTTGCCTTTTTGGGGGTTTTCTAATGTGGGTGTTTTATGTATGTGTCCTAAGATTGTATTTTGGTGTTTGAAGATGTATTTTGGTGTTTGTTATGCAATCTTCAGAATTTGTTTATAACTTGTTCTGCATTTGTTTTGCTATTATATTCTGTTGCTGTTCTGCATCTGTTTGTAATTTGTTTATAACTCAAAGGATAGTAGTAGTGATATTCTCTTCAATTCTTTAAAACATACAAATAAACTTATTATACTAAATCATTGCATGTTTCTTTGCCAAGACATACAAAATGTCTATAGTCAGAGAAGAGGAAAAAATCAGAACTTTAGGGGAAAAGACCAGAACTTTAGTAGCTAGTTCTTTGCCAAGACATTAGGAAAGCATCCAATAAGTTGGAAGATTGCAGATTATAAAAACAGATGCACCCACAAACAATAAGTTTAACTCCAAACCATAAAAATGGAAGAGAAAAACAACCTTAACACTTTTGCGATGTTAGAATGCTACTTTCTCTTGGCTGTCAAAGTTGCAAACTTGCAATAAATAAATAAAAAAAAGAACATCAAAGCTACTTCATCATGAATAAAAAAAGGAACATCAAAGCTACTATATCATAGCAAAATGTCTATAGTCAGAGAAGAGGAAAAAATCAGAACTTTAGGGGAAAAGACCAGAACTTTAGTTGCTAGTTCTTTGCCAAGACATTAGGAAAGCATCCAAATGAGAAAAAGGAATAGAAGCATACCCAAAATGGAAAATGTACATTCCAAATTCAAATATAAAATGAAATCAATATGGTATCAAATGAAATCAAGAGCAGATCACAGCAGTCATATGCTGCCACCTCTGGCTCTGAATGATATCAAATGCATGTCCTAGAATTTAAGATGATTTCTATACTAATCAAAAAAATTCTGCCAAAGGAAATGGTATACAGATCTCGTGTATATCAACCAAAAGAGTGCCACTCTGTATCTGTTAGTGAACCAACTATCTTCAAGGAATTTCCTTGATGAAAAAGATGAAATACATACATGTCAAATAAGCTTCAATGACCATATTGTAGATAGAGTTTTGGATCAATCACATGAATCATTAGCATAAAGAAAAAATAAGCCATTAGATCAATCACATGAATCAAAAGACTTGGTTACTTAAGTACCATCAAATTATGTTGGCTCTATTTAGATTTAGAATAATTAGAGCAATTCCAGGTGTCAAATAATAAACCATGTATTTGAAGAAAACAAAATCACATTGCATCAAATAACCCACTGTCAAATGAGGAAATGAGCACCCACATATATTATGTGTCCTGCAAATAAAATAAAAAAGGTAATGAAGGCAAGTAAAAAAAAAACGTGAATGTTAGGAAGAAATAAAACAAAAAAAACTGCAAATCAAATCAAATCACATAAACATGCAAATCAAATCACATAAACATGCACAATAATAATAGAATTGGCAAAAAAGGACCTGATTTCTCCATGAATCTCTTTACCACTTTGCTTTTGAACCACTTTGCTTATCAAAAGTAAATTTCAGTATATGGTAGTATTTTTCATCCTATTTTGTGTAGTTGGTAGTGTTTTGGATGAAAAATCAGGCAATGGTAGTATTTTTCATCCTATTTTGTGTAGTTTGCAGATGAAAAATCAGTATTTGGTAGTATTTTCAATTGCCAGTATTTTTCATCCTATTTTGTGCAGTATTTCTCAGTTTGTTTTAGGTTTTTTATCCTATATGTTGTACTACATTTTGGATGATTTTCAGTACTTAAGTTTGTTTATAATCTATAATTTTACTATAATACATTTTGTAATTGACCGAGTTTCATTGTGGTTTTGATTCATATTGCGTTGTTGGTCGAGTTGATAGTTTAATATTGGATTGTTGGTTTTCAATAGCAGGTTGAAGATCCCAAAAACAGGCAGTTGCAGCAAATACTGCACAACGTAGTGTAGGCCCAGCCGACGCTAAATATAGCACAGGTTTAGCAACAAATGCCACAGTTTTAGCGTTGGCTAAACCGACGCTAATGTTAGCGTCGGTCCTTTACATCACTGAATTTAGCGTCCACTTAGCGTAGGCCTGACCGACGCTAATTAGTGTCGGATGAGAGAAAGCCGACGCTAACGGTTAGCTTCGACAGTTAAAGTGTCGACCTCGACACCGACGCTAATCCGACGCTAATCGTCATTTAGCGTCGGTTTTTTTCAATTAGCGTCGGCTTTTAGCCTACGCTAACGAGCAACATTCTAGTAGTGTTACTTCTTTTGGGATGACTGTATCATTACTATCTACACTATGCACTTTGCACTCTGATAGTATGTACTTATCTTTATATCCACATGTGACACACTTAGTATTATTTCACCATAGCGCGTTGTAGTCTTATTCGTGTTGCGATTTTAATTCCTTCGTAATTTTATACCCGTTAATTACGCGAGTTAGGCTAACTATTAGAACAAAGCATGAATAGGACTTCGGGCCGTTACAAGAACAAAATCTAACAAGACTGAACAATAACCTAGGAACTCCTGACTGAGAAACCTACTCCTCACATCCCGCTTACACATGTCCACAAATAAACAGAAAAAACAACAAGAAGAGCTACGCAAGGGTGAAAATCCCACTTAATGAGTTTTATCGCGATACTCACATAAGTAGAATAAAATAACAGAATATACCACAGACAATTGATTATATTAATTTTACAAAAATGTTTCCATTCTCAATACAATAACATGTAATCACTCTTTAACAACATCTAATCATATAAGATTCATAACCAAGTCCAACATATTACATGTATGATTCTGATCCTCAAATGCATGTCGACCGTCCTATTCTGACCACCCCGGGACACAGGCGGTGGGTCACTTCCTCATAGAGGATAGTGGTTTGTCTCCGATATAAACATATGATTCAGCCATCGATTAGTTTTCCCATACAAGCAGATAAAACTGACCACCCCCTCGGAGAGAAGGTACTTATTCCCATACAAGCAGAATAAAGATAAAATATGCGTATGCCATGAAATTCATTTCTATCTAGAACTATGTTCCAGTCTAAGAGCCTAATAACTGAAACTCGCCTCACTACTACAGTAAGAAGTATGCCCTTTTAGGCATAACCCGATTGTCATCACGATATGAGTATCAGCACCCGTCGACCAGTCAAGGTCGTCATAATTCAATACTAACACAAAATTAATGCATTAGGTCATAGTCTAACTATGTCGCCAAACCAACTAACAATTTAGTACATGATTTGTATTAAAAATTCTTACACATAATCACATACTAATCATACATATTACCCTCTGTTTTTAGTTTAAATAGTTTTATTTCCACGTGACACCTTTATTTTTAGAAGGTGTTACATTATGGTATCAGAGCAGTTCGTTCCTAACCGGACTGTGAGATATCGAGTAGTAATCCTGGCCGTGTTTAGTCTGTATGTCTAGTTGTGTGTCTAACCAAGAGTTAGAGGGGATGATGTTAGCATAAGGCTTAGTGTTACAGTATGATACTAGAACCAACTAATTTTATAGTCTTATGTAGTATCAGATCTTTACTGGAAGGACTGACCAGGCTCTTGATGGATAGTATTTAGGAATGGTGGAGTGATTACTTTTTCGTTAGTGAGACCTAGGGATGCGGTATAAGAATTAAGAACACAAGGAAAGTATGTTGAAGTCTTGGGGGATTTTGAAAATTGTGAAGTTGATTGTGTACTCGAGCATTCTCATATTCAGAACTTAATCTTTAAAAACCCACTAAGAAATTACTGATTTCCTTGTATGTTTAGATGACCGCTTAGGTCATGGAAATAGAATAGTTGAATGAAGACTTCATGATCAGATGGATGATCATGTATGTAAGTATGTGGTGATGATTTAATGTTGGTTTAGTCATATGATTTAAGTTAGTCTATGCATTCATTATAGTTTCTGACTACTTGATGATAAGCTGTGGGATTGATCACCGGATGACTTGTTAAGAGTAGAAAGAGCTATAGTGACTGGAATAGACCGACATTCTTGGACTTCTCGAGATAAGTTGAATTGGATGTAGATCCTTGTATGAAAGGATAGACGATCCTATAGTGTCGAAAGAAGACTAAGAAGCCTGATGATATTTTAGTATATTTTAGTGATGAGTCCTCTCGAAGTATTGTAAGTATGAAAAGTTTATTCTGATGGTATTTCTAAGGAATGATTAGAGCCTCTGTTGCTTGTGAAATTTATGGATACGACTTTTATCTCCACTAGGATAGACTGATAGTTACAAAATTATCACTACAACATAAAACGAAATCAATAGTGCTTATTTTTTTACCTTCACTAGTGCTTAAAAGTGCTACCTAATTACCTGCTAGTGATTGTGTTTGAAAAGACAGTGTTTGGGAAGCGCTGGCGAATTTGAGAATAATCAACGCTTCTTTGAAAAAGTGCTATCTATCTTTGATAATAGCCAGCGCTTTTTCAAAAAAAGCGCTGTCTAATTCTGTGAATAGTCAACACTTCTTTGAAGAAGCGCTAGTTATTATAAAAAATAGATAGTACTTTTTCAAAGAAGAGCTAGCTATTTGGCTTTTTTTATTGTTTTAGTATTATGCTGCTGCATGCGATTGCTAAAGGCCGAGAACTATTCAAGCCGAGAACATTTTAAGGTTTAAAATGTATATAAACAATGAAGCTCAGAACATAAATCGAAAAACAACTATGATATCTATTTATATTTAAAATGTTCAATATTAATTTGAAAGAAATTTCTAACAAAAGTTTGGCATAATCACTCCCCCCCAAAATATTGGCATCCCAAAATAACATACATTTGTATATGATAAAACAGTACTAACTACACAAAGCCTCATATGGGCCAATATCATATCACATACTACTATATATACATGCAACAACACAAAGATCATACTCATAAAATAAACTTTTTTGCCACGTAGGAGCACTACTCTTCCTTTAATTCAAGAATTTGAGAATCAGAGTATGACTTGTATCTACAGTCGGGAAAGTACTGCGAAATGAAAAATACTTCATATTAGAATTAAAGTGGAAGAATGATGAAATGTAAGAGTAATTAAAGTAGAACAAATTGCATACTTCCTTTGGGACTTCTATTTGGTCGTGAACAATAATATGCTTAATATACTTCATAACATAGTAACCACAAACATTGCTATTTGGTTGTCTGGGGCACTATAAAATAAAAAATATTAAATCAATATAGATTTAATTTTTTAAATTAAATAATTGTGTAAGTATTTTGATAAATACTTTTACAGTTATCCATTTCATTGTGGTGGATGATTTGGAAACTCGAGACTTGGGATTTTCATCAAGTCCTCGATAAATCATGAAAGCTTTGAGTGAAAAAACAAACATCATTAATTTTGAATCATCAAAATTCAAAATTCATAGCACACAAAACTCAAATAAGCACAATTTAACACTATATATTAGATTCTTACTACTCGTACGTATCCTTCATTCTTTTACAACAGCTTAAATCCTTTTGCAATGGATCTAAATAGTACAACGTGTTTTTACTGAGATTGATTGCTAACAATACCCAATGATTCCTATAATAAAAGTTGATTAACGAAATCCTACTTAGCAAGTAATCACATTTCACAAAAATTAGTATCACGTTAAGTAAGTCATAAATATACATATATATATATATATGTATGTATGTATGTATGTATGTATGTATGTATATGATTAAATTAAATGACTCACCCTACGTTACGCGGTGACAAAATTAATGTCTCATACTCAGAGTTTGCTAGTGCCAAGCATTTAGTTATATATGTTTTAACCGCGATAAGGTCATATGCCAAATCTGTGCTCTGTGGGCGCAAGAACACAAACCCCTGAGCCCATCCTCCTCGGATCAGTATTTTATAATACAAGTACCTTAAATTAAACGTATACAAATTAATGGATTAACAATACTTCAATATTTAGGTGAAACAATGAAAAAAAAATGTATAGTTTAAAGTTAAATGTAGTACCTGATATATATAATAATAATTGTCTGACTGATTCAAGCGCCATAAGTAAAAATTTCAGACGGTTCATCCTTGGCATTGAGAGCCAAGGAAATTCATTTTTATGCCCCAAAACTTTTGGAGAAATTATTATATCTAGTGTTGCTCCATCAACCAGATTATTATTAACAAGGACTTGAAGAAACATAAAAAATATTGTAACAGGAGATGTGGAAGGGGAAGGTTGAGATTTGCCCTGATTCTTTGCTGGGGATGTAACTGACCCAACTGTTTGCTGCTTCTCCTTGCCTTTAACCTTGTCCTTGGGTTTGGATTGTACGGGTACCTAAATATCTTGCATTAATTTCAGTAAGATACATAGTTAGTGACCACGTAATTTAATAAATATATGATAATGAATCATGTTTATTAAAAAATAATACGTCACTTACTCTTACGAGTTGCTGAGGCCATCCACAAAGGTACCTACTGCTTCTCCCACGTAGTTGATATCTACGTCCTCAAGTGGAATTAGCAACGGTGCTTTCGCCTCGTAAGCAATGTCAATTCTGACTTTCACATGACTGGGAGGTAATAGACGATTGTGCAACATAACACTTAAGTGGGTGTAACAAATGCCCTTACCAACCAGTCGAGACGATAAGGGAAAAAACAAGGAACACTCTACGATGCCCTAAACCATTAATTAATAAACAAAATATTAGACATGATGAATCAATGATACAATATGTACAAGTAACGAAAACAATTTCTAATGCTCAATTACCTCAGATGACATAAGAGTGCATCTATCCATGGGTAAACTAGGCTCGTGTTCCTCCACCTGTTCCATTACCTCCACCAGTTCCTTAAGTAATTAAGATCCATAATAATATTAAATTAGAATATTTTTATACTTCAATTTGAATTTCTAAGAAAATTTTGGCAAAGTCTCCCCTAAAATATAGACATTCCAAAATTTATCTAATACCTGTAACAACAAAAAATACTATATCCCAGCCAGCACAAGTCAATATATACAAGTCTACTAAGTATGCAATTCACAAATACTTAATCTACTAAATAAGTCTTTGAAGTAACTAATTCACAAATACTTAATCTACCAAACAAGACTTTGAAGTAATTTGATTTATCACCTTGTGTGACTTAAAAGTGAAATTATCTCTGGCGCTATCTCTGACGCTAAGGTGCTGATCCATCTCTACCGATCCCTTGTCCTAATGCATACTTTTGAATTCATGGACTTCCCGATAGAGTTGGGCTACCATCCTTTTCAACTTTTCATTTTCATCTTTTCTAGCGCGCTTTGGTGCACCGAAGATAGCCTTTTGAGAAACACCAAATCTCACGCCCCTTACACGACTAGGATACTCTTTGATCAGTATGGCTTGGGTAAGGATGCCTGTTACACCCCCTGTGACATAGACTATTGTGATAGGGTCTTCTGAGACAGACAAATATTATTAACAAAGATTGTTAAATATTATCTCTATCATAAGAAAATTGCAAATGAAAATGTTAATTAATCTATTATACTTACATTTCTATCACACACTTCCATAGTGGAGGGTGTTCAATCTCACCATCCTTGTTGCGGCGGGCTTTTATCCATAAGATGTGGCGATCAATTAATGCTGATGGTACATCTTCTCCAATCATCTTCAGTTATACATATTAACAAAAAAACTGAAATTCATCAGTGTTAATTAGGTTTAGGGTTTAGAGTTACATATAATTTAGGGTTACTCTGCATACCATATCTTTCTCAATGCCGGGATACCCCTTAACCCCTCCACTATATGGGTAAGAAGGATTTGATGCTCTCTGCCGATTTGCATTACTTATTCTCTATACAGACATATAAATGTGCTTAGGAACAAACATATAAGTATACAAGTATAGACATATACAAGTATACAAGTAGGGACATACATCAGTATACCAGAAATTCACCATCTTTGGTGTGTTTTGCTACAAAGTCTCTCCAGGCATCCACTCCTAAGACTGATTCATACAATGGTGGGGGCTCATATCTAATATTGCCGTTTTCATCTCCCAGCCAATTCTTTGACAACCATGTTCGGAAATTCCAAAGAGCTTTTCCGGCATACCTAAGTATAATGTCCTTATGGGTCTCATCAACATCAAATGATTTCTGCAAATACATTAACTAGTACAAAATGGTAGGGTAAGTATATTCACATAACAGAGAATAAATACAACTAATTGTGTTAATTAATTTATATACTTGTATCTCACACCGAAGCTCTTCTTTTATTCAAAACTACATTATCTCCCTCCCTCCAATTACTAAAACTAATTAGAACTATTTGCCGCAATTGAGTTCCAATGAAACTAATTAACTCTCTGCCACTTTTGCCTATGGGTTGACCTCTAACATTCCACGAAACCTATACAAATCAAATGTACAACATTAGATAATAAATAGAAAAACAACTAATTATATTAATTAGTAAGTAACTTACCACTGGTCTCTCACCTCTACTTCTAGCTAGCTCGGATGATATTCTTCTTCACAGTCGGTCCACGGGGATAACGCTTCACATTTTGGGCTGCCGCAACATCACTATCATGAGCATCACTATCATGTCCAAAAGAAGCCATCTAGCTAGCTATCTGAAAAAAAATTAGACACACAAGTAATTAGATACACAAGTAAAAGACAACATCTCATAGTCATTTAACTAGAGAAAACAGGTGAGCATCTGTGTTTTTCTGTGCGCACATGTGTGTGTGTGTGTCTGAAAGAAAGTCTTTTAAGTTTGAGGTTTTGTAAACATTTGCAAGTTAGGTTATATGATATGAGGTTCTGTAAATATTTGCAAGTTAGGTTATGTGATATAAAAGAATCCAAGTAGCATCACAATAGCGGCCAAAAGTGAAATTCTTAGATAATAATTATAACTTTGGACCTGTTCTTTTTACTCAAAATCTTAGGGGTATGGTAGAAAAGTACAGGCCTAACAGAATTAGTGAAGGACAAGACAGTTTTCATTTCATCCATATTATACTGAAAATCACTATATTAACAAAATTCATCCTTTCACAAAAAAGTAAAATTCAACTGAAACAGAGAATGAATTGTACAGAGTCCAAAATTTCTGTTCAGTTTCAATAGAGTAAAAAATGAAAAAAACCTGAAACGTGTTTCAAGTCATTGAAGTCGATCAGCTTGTGACTGAGATATGTGATACCCAAGCATGACACAAGAAGACAACAATAAGTGACTCATTAAAATAACATACTTAAATTCATAGATTGAAAGGTTCAAGAATAAGTGAATTTATACTACTAATCTACTATGCATTAACACGATCCAACAGAGAATCCTTGGCATGATTTTGATCAACAATCTCACTTTAAAAGCTTAAAGTGAGATTCCCTATTTTGATAACAAAATACAGTTTCACAAAGTGATCATTTTTTTAGTTTATAAACTAAAAATACCAAGTGACTCTAATAAACTAGCTGAAAACAGCACCCAAAAAAAAAAAACTAGTTGAAAAATGTTCATCCTAGGGTACGGTTAAAACCTTTTAAACCTAAAGCTGTATCACCAACAATATCATCAAACCCTCATAAACAAAAAATTCTCCCAAACTGTTAATATTTACCGCATTACATGACTTTTTACACATCCGATATTTTCCCCTACTTTTTCTATTCATCAGACGTGAAAGAATTTTGCAGTAAACTAGCAAGATTAATAATAAGACACAACTACTTTCAATTTGATTGAAAAGAGTACTGACCGAGATCTTTGCCGCATTTGGCAGAGCTGTAATTGGAGAAGCGAGAAGTGACGTCTTCAAACTTGGCCTTTCCGAAATCGATGTCGTCTAGAGGGATTTGAGCTGAGATAAAGAGGAATGACAGCGGTGGCGAAACCAAACCGAAAGAGGAACGATAATGGTGGAGAGGAGGAGGAATGAAGAAGACAGCGCGAAGAGGGAGCTGTGGTGGTGTGGGGGATTTAGGGTTTTAGTTACCTTAGGTGTACTGTGAGGGGAATTTGTGTTTGACACGGGAGACAGATTAATATTTAGGGAGAGGAATAGCTAGCGCTTTAATAAGAAAGCGTCAGTTTAGCCATAAAATAAGTAGCAATTTATTATGGAAGCGCTAACTATTAATGAACCTATGCTAGCGCTTTCTTAGTAAAGCGCTATCTATTCCTAAAATCAGCTTTTAGTAGTGTTTTCTCAGAAAATCGCTAGCTATGCTTTAAACCTACACTAGCGCTTTCTTAAGAAAGCGCTACTCAATGTTGTCCATGTCAATTTCGCCGGCGTTTCCATGACAAATGCTACTGAAGGGAGCGTTGATTTTCTTAAAATCTGGCGTAGTATATGGATGGACTTGTAAGCCATGGTTATGAATAGTAAGATTTCTGCGATTTAAGATGATTAGAGACTGAGTGAACGTGAATGAAGGTATGAATTTGATTGAGGAATGAGAGTTCTTAGGACTAATAACAATTAGTAAAAGAAGCACAATGGATCGTATAAAGATAAGAGTAGTACCTCGTTGAGAGAATTTAAGACAGTGGCTGGTGTAAAAGGGCGAGAGAGTTAAGCTTTGACTACGCACTCCGCATGTAAGAAACTGGGATTAAAATTTAAAAGTAGTTGAGTGATACAGTAGTCGATGGTCTTCGAGGACGAGTAAGACGATGTCATTAGGATTTAGTAGTTAAGTAAAATAATTCATTTGGATGATTACCGATAGTAAGAAAGGATCATTCAGATGGAAACCAATTTACTAAGAAGAAGATTACTCTGACTGGGTACATAGACTGTTGTTAGATCTTTCAGTAACATTAGATTGGGCAGTTAGTCAGAAAGATCATTTTACCTCGGGCAGTGTTGAAGAGCTAGTCATGTTTTTATACGTGCAATTTTCAAGGACGAAATTATTTAAGGGGGGTATAATGTAACATCCTTGATTTTTCAGTTTTCCGAAAACATGTTTTCTGTATATTTTTTTTATATACATGGGTATTTTCGTAAATTTATAAAAGTGTGTAATTTTGGGAAACGGGCTTCAAGGTTGAATTCCAAATATTTTATTTAGCTAGTGGTGATATTTTCGGATTTTAATTCTTACTGAAACCGGATGTCATTTAGACTACCCAGTTAACATTTTTACCAACGGAACAGTCTGTTTAGACTCCAACACATTCGTATTTTGAAATTTTTACTGCCTATCAATAGATGATGATCTGTGAGAAGATATTAATTTTAATACTGTTTTGTTGATTTTCCAGACGTTAGTCTAATCGCGTAACGTTTCAATCGCGCGATGAGTTTTAAGCAGTATAATTAGGATAATTTGTAACTATTATTTTGGATAACTATGAATATATATAAATAAATTGAATTTGATAAAAATTTGAGTTACAAAGTTATATTTGATAAATTTTGGATTACAAAGCTTTATTTAATTTATTTTTGGATTACATAACTATATTTAATTTGTTTTTGAATTACATAACTATTTTTAATTTATATTTGGATTACAAAACTATATTTAATAAACAAAACTATATTTAATAAATTTTGAATTACATAATCATAGTTAATAATTTTTGAGTTACAAAACTTAATTTAATTAATTTTTGAAATCCAAGAATTTCCATAAATAGCATCCTTGCATCTTTTTTTTTCCCATTCTTTCTCCCATTTTCATTTTCATCAAGGTTTTAGAGAGAGAAAAGAGAGAGGAAGAAGACCGTGAGAGGAAGAATAAGAGAAGAGGGGAAGGGAAAGGAGAAGGGAGAAAGTAGAAGGAGAAGAAGGAATAAGAAAGAATCACCTCCATGAAAGGCTAAGGAAGAAGAAGATGGTCTTGCATGTAGAAGAAGAGAGAAGAAGAAGAAGAAGCATGGAGTTGGAGGAAGTAGTTGAAGTTGAGATTAGAATTCAAGCTCCATAGAGGAAAATACAAGAGATACAAGTCTAACAGTCGAGCTCAAGACCAAATTTGGGGGATTTCACCATCTTCTCTTAGGGATTGGGGAAAGGAAATGGAATCTTAAAGATCTAAGGTAAGGAGAATTTCTCTTGGAGTTTTGAGAAAGCATAAGTTGTTGTGTGTTTGGATGAAAACTCCTTGAGAGTTTCATCACTTGTTGTTTTGGTAATGTGTATTAAACTTTAATATATAACTATTTTGGGATAGGATTTGGTGTATGTATGATTATGTGTGATTCACTTGGTATATGATTTTGTATTAAAAATTCTTAGACTGAGTTGTTAGTTGGTTTAATGACGTAGTTAGACTACATCCT
This sequence comes from Calophaca sinica, assembly GCA_037113605.1. Taxonomy (NCBI): domain Eukaryota; kingdom Viridiplantae; phylum Streptophyta; class Magnoliopsida; order Fabales; family Fabaceae; genus Calophaca; species Calophaca sinica. The sequence continues at coordinate 105,698,189 of CM073733.1, forward strand.
AATGCATTAATTATGTGTTGGTATTGAATTATGGCGAGCTTGACTGGTCGACAAGTGCTGATACTCATATCGTGATGACAATTGAGTTATGCCTAAAAAGGCATACTTCTTACTGTAGTGGTGAGGCGAGTTTGATTTATTGGGCTCTTATACTAGAACATAGTTCTAGATAGAAATGAATTTCATGGCATACGCATATTTTATCTTTATTCTGCTTGTATTGGAATAAGTACCTTTTCTCCGAGGGGGTGGTCAGTTTTGTCTGCTTGTACGGGATAACTGATCGATGGCTGAATCAGATGTTTGTATGAGAGACAAACCATTATCCTCTATGAGGAAGTGACCCATCACTTGTGTCTGGGGGTACTGGTCAGAATAGGACGGTAGACATGCATCTGAGGACCAGAATCATACATGTAAAATGTTGAACTTGGTTATGAATCTTACATGATTAGATATTGTTAATGAGTGATTACATGTTACTGTATTTAGCATGGAAACATTTTTGTAAAATTAATATAATTAATTGTCAGTGGTATATTCTATTATTTTATTCTACTTATGTGAGTATTGCGATAAAACTCGTTAAGTGAGATTTTCACCCTTGCGTTGGTTTTCTTGTTGCTCTGTGTTTATTTGTGGGCATGTGTAAGCAGGATGTGAAGAGTAGATTTCTCAGTCAGGAGTTCCTAGGTTATGGTTCAGTCCTGTTGGATTTTTTTTTCTTAGTACCATGTCCGGTGGATTTCATTTTGTAATAACTAAACTTGTATTTTCTTTCACATTACTCTGATAAAATAAAATTTTGTGCATTGCACGTTCTTAAAATCCTCCTCTGTTTTTAGTTTAAATAGTTTTATTTCTACGTGACATCTTTATTTTTAGAGGGTGTTACAAGAACCGCATGTAACAAAGGCTGAGCCTCAAACATGGCAAAATCGATTTAAATGAACCCTGAAACATCTATGAAGAAGTCAATCGCGATTAAATGAAGCATCTGCATAAAATTCCAAAGGAACAAGATTTTTGTCTCTAAAGAAAGGACAGTCAGAGGATGTTGAAGTTTTGACACAAGTACAAAAGTAGGTGTACCTTCTCTGCATCACCTAAGTCACCTTTTACTGCTATGATTGATAAGCAACGGTCTTCGAATGGCTAAAAAGCTAGTCCTCTATGTTACATACGCTGCAAGACCATTGAATAATGTAGAGATTGACGCAGAAACTGTTATATTCATGTCCAAGCACACAACTATCATCCTCTCAACACATTCATGCCCACAATAGCTTTAAAATGTCAAGGATTTACTTAGAATGTGTTCTAGCTATATACTCTGATCTGTACTGATTTACACTTAGTTTTCAAGCCAAGAGATTTTTTTCCAAAAACCCCTTTAAACCCAAACCCGTGTCTTACTTAAGAGCAAATCATACTACTTAGGGTAAGTGAGTGATGGTGAGAATGTTCTGAGTGAGTTCATGTTTTTAGAAGACAGTTTGTAGAGGGCGCTGTAGAAGAAAGACTACTAAGATTGTGTAAACCAAGAGTTGGTTGAGTAAGTTGTAACTATTTGATAATAGTGAAAATTCTCATAGGAGGTGAGGAGTGGATGTAGCTCAAGGATCATTTTGGGTGAACCACTATAAATCTCTGTGTCTTATTTACTTGCTTTTCAACTTACTCTGCATATCCATCACAGATCATAACTTACATTATTTTCAATCACTAATTACACATCAAATCTTTTGCTGAGAGGATAAGTTTCTAATACTTAGTCCCAAATACTTTTTACTGTATAATCAAGTTTCAAGAGTCATCTGATTATTCTTTAAACAGAGGTTGAAAACTTTCAAGTTCATTGTACTCTTCCACCTTACTTTAACTTACTCTTCCTACACTGAGAAAATTTATTTATTGAAGAGTATAGACAATTTTTAAATGGTCGCAATTCAAACCCTCTTTCTTGTGACTATTATTCACTTCAACTTATTTTTCGAATGCCCGGGATTGGTGGGTGCATGGAGCGACATACTTAAATGGCTAGGTGTCAAAACAAAAATGTCAAATGAAGGAAGCAGCCATTTAAACCAATTCATAGGCCTGATAAGTGCAAGAATACGACAAAAAAGTTTAGTAACAATCTGGGTCGCACGCGTTTGGGCAATTTGGAAGGCAAGGAATAAAGCGGTGTTTCGGTCAGCAATTTTGGTTGACAGGATCGTGGAAGATGCGTAAATCTTAGTGTGACAATGGACATAAACAGACACAAAGGACTTTAATTATTCCATTGGACAATGGTTTGCTAACCGAATCGCATGCTTGGGTCTAAAGTGAAAAGATGAGATGCGGAACTTAAAAGAGTGGGTATGTTGGTATTGTGCCTACATTTAAGAGACATCAGCTGGATACACTCGGTGATATAGGGGTAATGAAGAATGGAGTGGATGTTGTCATGGACTACAGTGTAACACCCTATTTACGAAGTGCTACAGTAATAATAATAAATAAATAATTAGACAATATAAGTATACTGAAAATAACAGTTTATTAAAATTAAATATTGTCCAGTACAAGAAAGTAATTGGTTTTACGGAACCCGTGACTTGGGCCCACAAGTTGTTTGATGTACATATACAGATTCTCATACTGTGTACTCTTATACACTTCTGGCGATTTCTAATCCATGTATATCTATTTTAGAAAGAAAATACAAAACAAAGAAACAGAGGAAAGGAGCTAAGAAACACAATACACACTATAAAAGTGGGAAAGTAGATATAGATTGTATATATAAATGACACTTACATACAAACATAACAACAAACTAGTGTTTACCTGAAATCATATTCAGTATCTTTTGGTTCTGCGTTATTTAACCTAGCTCCATTGACTTTCCCTTCATGCCCTAGCACCTACTAGTATCTTATCCTAAACTAATCATAGTAATTAAGTATATCCTTCCAATTAAAGTCTAATAATAACTGTTCCATATTCTTCTTATATTAACAGTTTACCTTACCTCAATCACAGGCAGCGTCAACAGTCAAAGACAAAGTGTATTTCAAATATCAGACAACACAGGAACACATTATCCAACATAGTATTCAGCAACATAATCACACAAATATCAACAATCATTAGCAACACAACTTATCAACTATCATCAGTCAACACTTCCTTATTCATCACCAATTATTAACAATCATATCAACATCACATCATCCAATATTGATTATTAACTTATGGATTAAACCTAGTGTCGCTTAGGTGACTAATCACTGATATGTTATCGAACAGTATATACAACAATCATAAGTTGTCTATCCTAGGGTTTTCTATTCATACCAACAATTATTCCTATGGTTGACAGACCTCTGACAACTGTCCTCAGCTATCACAAGCCACAGTTCCTCTCCAAAGTACTGCTGTTATCAACCATTAGTAGGGCTTGGGTCAACCTGTGCACATTTATATATACTACTCTATTCTATAATCCCTAGAGTGCAAGGTTTCTTGCTCCCACCTGGATAGAAAACCATTGTAACTTCTACCACTCTTCACGTCCTCACTGCTTTCGCTACTCGTACCCCTATGTCTGAACACTCCTACTTAGTCTACCAAGCCACTTTCATCCTCTCCTCTTAGAGGATTACTCCCTCCGTTACAAAATGTAGGGTAAGTCAACCATTTTCACACTTACTAAGAAAACTACTCATTCACGTTTACTTTTTGTGATCTCAGTAAAAAGTTCAACTGAAATGCCTAAATTATCCCTCGTAAAAAAAGCGTGCACATTTTTTTGTAGAAAGTTCCAACTTTTGATATGCCTCACATTAAATATATCTTTTCAACCAAAGGCTATCCCTTCGAATCTGCGTGCATGCGTTCTTGTTGTTTCAAGTATACTATCAGAAAGATGAAACTTCTCATCTTCCTCAACCTTTCATTACAACCAAAGTTTTTGGCGCTAAAAATTTTAGCACTTGAAATTTGATTTCATCAAAAATTTGCTTAATCTTGGCGCTTGGTTGAAATCGCTAAACTTATTTCATCTAAAATTTAAATTTGGAGATATTTTTTTAGGCAAAGAGTCACTTTGTAATTTCCTATAAATTGAAGTTGAAACTTGCATGTGAGCTTACAACGATTTGAGCTCCCACAGATACCTCTCAAACATGCCTCAATATTGATTTGAACACCCCCTACTATGATTTGAACACCTCTGGATACCTCTCAAACTTCGCCTCTGAATATTGATTTGAACACCCCCGCAATGATTTGAACACCTCCGATTTGAACGCTCTTCTTCAAGCATCAGGCGTTCGCTTCATCGACTTGAACTTGTGTCCATCGGATGAAGAAGATATAGCTGAAAATGAGTATGAACCGCCTCTTTCTCGACGATGACATAGATAACAACATTGATAATCTCGATCGGATGAGGTTGAACATGGTTCTGGTGCGATGAAGATGCCGATGGCACATTTCTTTGAAGCGTGCACTTTTTGGAATTATTCTTCTTGTTTTTGTTTGTTTCTTTTTCTATCAAGATGTGCCACGTTTTGCATTTCTTTTTATCAAGATGCCATGTTATGCATGCAGATGTTATTGTATTAATATGCCACGACACAATGAAGGTTATCAACACATTATGCATTTCTTTTCTTTTTCAAGAAAAGTCGGTACCTTTCCAGAAGATTTTTTCGTTTTAGTTTTCTTCCCATGGTTTGGTATGCTTGTGCTAAGTTGATAAATCTAAGCAAGGCCATATTATATTTACTCTTTTAATTTATATTTATGTGTATTTTATATTTCATGCAACAGGAAATAATATTCATAGTGAGACACAACCAGCTCAGAAAAAACGTTCTTTCTTGGACAACAACCAACGGAAAATTATTTCACAGGTGTTGATGAATTCAGCTTGCAGAAAACATAATATTGGTATTGTTAAACGGTTGGCTTCTTCCTATCAAGTATCCGTAAATGTTATTTATCGGATTTGGCAGAAAATGAAGCACACGGGTGATGTTAGTCATAAGAGAACAAAAAATTGTGGTCGGAAAAGAGTTGAGATAGATATTGAGAAAGTGCGTGACATACCGCTATCTAAACGTAGCACTCTTCGATCGAGCAGTATCCGCTTTAGGCACTTAACCAGAGAAAAATATCGAGATATTTAAAAGAAGGTGTTTTGCGCCGGCATTCAAATGGATTGCATCCTGATTTGAGGGATGATAATTTGAGAACCCGTCTTAGATTTTGCTTGTCCATGCTTGAGGAAAATAGCATTCCACATGATCCAAAGTTTAAGTCAATGCACAATATTGTGCACATAGATGAAAAATGGTTCTACATGACCCAAAAATCCAAGAAGTATTACCTTCTTGCAGACGAGAATGAGCCTTATCGTTCGTGCAAAAACAAAAATTTCATAATGAAGGTCATGTTTTTAGTTGCAGTGGCTAGACCTAGATTTGATGATGAAGGTAGAGAGACGTGGTCAGGGAAAATCGGAGTGTTTCCTCTAGTTGATAAAGTACCTGCAAAAAGGTCAAGTGTTAATAGACAAGCGGGGACACTCGAAACAAAACCGATTACTTCTATCACTAAAGAAGTCAGCCGGATGTTCTTAATAAACAAGGTTTTACCTGCCATCAAAGAAAAATGGCCACGAGAACATGCATCGGAAACAATTTACATACAACAAGATAATGCACCGTGCCATGTTTCTGTAGATGACGAAGAATTTCTTGCAGCAGCTTCTGAAGGTGGGTTTGACATTCGTTTGACTTGCCAACCGCCTAATTCTCCTGATTTGAATGTTTTGGATTTGGGATTTTTTGCTTCAATTCAATCGTTACAACAGAAGGAAGTGACTAAGACAGTTGATGAGCTTATTCAAGTCGTGCAAAATTCTTATGATGCTTTTTCTAGCATGGATTCGAACAAAATATTTCTCACACTTCAGTCATGTATGATTGAAATTATGAAGGTCAAAGGATCCAATGGTTACAAAACTCCTCATATGAAGAAAGATGTGATGCTTAGACAAGCCAGACTACCTACTCAACTAAATTGTGATCGAGAATTAGTCCAGGAAATTTTTGAATATTTACACAATGTTGAGTAAGGTGTGGAATTTTTTTTCCAGGTGAGGTGCTGCCAGTATGGTGTGGATTTTGTTTTTGAATATTCCTATTGTTGCCAAAGTCTAAGGGATTTATCGGATTTCTTTTTAGTTCTTTACTTATAAGGGGTTTAACGTTTTTTTTGTTGATGTTTCTTTAAGAGAAGAATGACAAAAATTTCTTAAATTAATCGGACAAGGCATCTCAAAATGTTTACGAGAATGACAAAAACAACATATCCAAATGAACTGCAACAGCAACTGGAACCAAATTTTGCTTTCATTTTTCAAAAAACACACTTATCACAAGCAATCTAAGTAAATCTTCATCATGTCATGAACCCCTTTCTTCAACTCCTAACTCTCTTGTCCAAATTCCAGAGTGTCATTAGGCAATTCATTCAGATCGAAAACAGCACACACATTCACTGTAGGCACAGATTCATTAGGGACTTTGTTCAAGTCAAAATGATGCTTAAGACTGCATGCTCCACCTTCAACCCCATTGAATGACTCTTTTTTTTTCCTGTAACCTCATCTTGAACATGGTCAGCCTCCCCACTCCTATCTAGTGAGTCTTCAACAATGAGAAGTGAATTCACTTCACCCTCAAACAAGTCATCTTGAACATGGTCAGCCTCCCCATTCTTATCTAGTGAGTCTTCAACAATGAGAAGTGAATTCACTTCATCCTTGAACAAGTCATCTTGAACATGGTTAGCCTCCCCATTCTTATCTAGTGAGTCTTCAACAATGAGAAGTGAATTCACTTCATCCTTAAACAAGTCATCTTGAACATGGTCAGCCTCCCCATTCTTATCTAGTGAGTCTTCAACAATGAGAAGTGATAGGTCCTCACTGTCGTTGTCAATGCCCAAATCAAAAGATGGTCCTTCAAACCACTTATTTGCTGCAACCATTTTCTTATGCACACAAAGGAGGAGGAGAAGGCCAAATGTGAAAGATAAAAAATCTGACTTTTTAATTTATTAAGGGACGATGACTGTTCACGTAGCCGTTTTTTATTGAGATACGTTCACATGTTGCTAGTGGGAAGTGTCGAATTGGTGGAACTGCTCTTAATAAATGAGGTGTTTTGTTGGAAATAGGCTACGTGAGTGGGAAGTGGTGCTGCTGCTCTTGATAAATGGAGTAAGGGTATTTTGGACATATAATTATTAAATGCATGAATTTGCCTTATATTTTGTTTCATTATACATGAGTGGAATTTACCTTACATTTTGTAACGGAGGGAGTACTTACTAAGGACTTTCTAATGCACAAGATCCTCTCTTAAGGCAAGTCCAGAGCATACTTGCTCCTTAGTGACCCTCTAAGTCTCACTCTAATTCTCAATCTCTAGGATTACTTACTAAGGATTTTCTGATGTGCCAGATCCTCCTTAGAGGCAAGCACAGAGCATACTTTTCCTTAGAATCTCCTAAAGAGAGAACACTTGAGAGACGAGATTGAGACATACCTGGCTTGGAAGACCGCTGTCGCTCGCTTCGCGCTCCATCGCTCTTCCGTCTCCCTAAGCCCCTTTTCGTGCTCCAAATGCCCAAATGGATGCTTGCACAGAATGGAGGGGGTCGAGCCCTATTTATAGGCTAAAATTGGTCCATCGCGTCGCGATAGACATTAGTGTAATTTTCATCGCGTCGCAAGCAACGCCATGTGTCAGGGATCAGACGGCTGTGATCACCGCCATTCCACCGACTTGCATCGCGCCGTGATGAGTGCTGTTTTAACTGCTCGCATCGCGACCCACAGAACAGTCCAGACCCTTCTTCCACGGCTTCCATCGCGTAGCGATGGATTCCTTTGAAATCTCCATCGCGTCGCGATGGTAGTTAAGGAGTAAAGATCCGTTTTTGCCCTTCTAATCATTTCTAGAGTATTCCAAGCCTTTCTGGATCATTCTTAAGCCTTTTTTTCCCAATTAAGGTCTTTAACCTCTATTTCTTACTACTTAATCATTAATTCAATACCATTAAAGATCACCTAAAAATTAGGTTGGTAGATACAGCACCAGAAGGAGTTGAAGTAAAGTTGGCAGCATGAAGCAGCAAACTGCTGTCTTTGTTGTGAGATACTGCCTTTTGATGGATAGTTGAAAGAAAAGACACGATATCATGGCTTTTGATCAAATGGAGGTAATATAAATGCTGGTGGATTGGGATGGAAATGGAGGTAATTAACTAAATGGAGGATGTTTATGGCTAGGTGAATAAAATTTTATCATCATTTGGTAGTGGAACAGTTTATGTGATTAAGAACATATGATGTAATTCAATTGAATGCAATAGCTATGTGTCCTTATGGTGTCAAGTATAGGAGTTGATTGTTGCATCTTATGATATTGTAAAACAATAGGTGAGGCCAAAGTCTACGTGCTGTCAAAGTTTGTGTAATTCATCATTTGTATGCAACCAGTGTAATTTTTTATGAACTTGGCTCATCTTGAGCCTTATTTTCACTTTGTTTGTAATGAAATTTCTTTTGCTTTTAAAAAAAAGGTTGATCTTTCCAGGGAGCTCACATCGGTAGAAAGGTTTGTCACCTCGATGGCGGCTCTTCGCCACCTGGAGCTATAATATGTTCCAAGGGTTAGGTTTGTTCGCCTATTAAACGACACATGAGACTGTTCGGTCCATATCCGGTGTGGGCGTTAGAACATATATATTTTATTCCTATTTTGTATGTTAATATATTCAAATATATTTTAAACAAGTTATAAATATAGTCCCGAAATATATTTTCTAAATACTATGAATTAATGTCAATAGAATGATATTCTTATTATTTGTAGAAGTATTAGTAGATTAATAGAAAAGAAATATTATTAAATAGTATTACATTTTATTTTATTTTTTTAATATCTATACCATTATATAAAGAGAACAGGATAAGGTAACTGTATTTTTTGTGTACTAATTTGGTTTCCACTTTTACCCTTCAATTAACTGTTTTGTAAATTTAAAAAATAATTTTTTTTAAACTGCTGCACTTTCATTTCAAAGAAACCAACACCAACAATTGTAACTGCCCCTCTCTCTCACACACGGCAAATGTGTTGTGGACAATAAAAAAATAATAATACAAAATACTGTAGTGCAATAAAAATGCGGAAAGACGGGCACGTTGCCGCTAGTAATATATAATGATTTTCTTATAACAATTTTTCTATTTCTTTACTTGTCCTATGCTTTTGAGTTTGGACAACTATATGATATTGGACTAGTGAGGCTTATATACGCAAAGGCATGTTGCAAAACATCAAATTATAATGGTTGGGAATTTTAGTGGGTGAATTTCATTGATTGTTGAAATTTTATCTGCCGATTTAGGGCTAGTGGGCATGATACATCTGCCGACCATAATCTCATGATTTTCGTACATGCGCATATTGAAAATGTGTAAAAGAAACATATTTTAAACGTGTAAAAAAAATATTTGTCTGTAAAATAATTTTAAAAAATATATTTGTATTAAAACAAGACAAATCAAGATAAAGACAACTCACCATTTATATCAAAAAAAGAAAAAGATAAAGGCAACTCAACCCTAACGAGTAAATCTACTGTATATTATATAAAATAGAGTTTTGCAACGTATACTCATGCCACGTGGCAACTCAACATTTATTTCTTTTCCTAGTAAAATGCAAAATATTTATTTTTACTTTTTAATTCTTGATATTTCATTAATCAAGACATATCAATCTACTATATATTACATAAAATGGAGTTTTGCAACGTAGACTCATGCCACGTGGCAGCTCAACATTCAATCAATCAATATTCATATCTGGACTTTTACTATTCAATCAAATTTGAATTAAATCAAATTTAAATTTAAATATAATAAATTAAAGCATATCAATCAATTAATTCTCATATCAGGACCATTTCCATTCAGTCAAATTTGAATAAAATCAAATTCAAAATTAAATGTAATAAATTAAAGCATATCAATCAATTAATTCTCATATCAGGACACTTTCTATTCCATCAAAATATTATCTAAGTCATGTGACAACATAAGAATCATTAATTTTTTTTTTGCCTAAATCAATATCAGTTTCAATTTTTTATTTTTTGGTTATTGTTTTGATTATTATAGCAATCGTTATTACCTCATGCTAAATTAAACAATAATTTTACAGTGTAAATTATTAGTATATTTCCTTAAATAATTTATCTATCTTATTTATTACTTATATCAATTATTAGTACTGTTCATCAATTTAAAAAAAATATATACTATTCATCATTATTTTACCACACAAATTTGGTTATTTTTAATTTATAACTTTTCATGAATGATAAAATTTACTATTCATATCATAAAATTTAATTTAAAAATCATAACTATATAATGTTAAATTTAATATTTTTTTCATAATTTATATATTTTATCTCTTAAATATTATTAAAATTTAAAAATTTCCAGTATTACATTGGAATATAAATATTTTCAACATTTTATCATTCACATGATTGTTTATGTTTAATTATATTAAATGCTAAATCAATATGTATTTTTATTTTTTTTCTTCTTAAAGTTTCGATATTATATGTGAGAAAAACTAGAATTTATCTAGGATTAATTTGTTGTCCAACATGGATCTGATTATCTCTATTTTATTCTACTTATTTTGAATTTATTTTACTGTAATTTAGATAAATTATTCAATTACATGCCTTATATTTTTTTTGTTGAAACACATAGTGGAGAAACCATCTCTAAATATAAATAAAAGGATTCAATATTGTTTGTTTTGTTTGTTATGTTTTAAAATTGGAGTAAATGTATAAATACATATATTCTCTGCTTGATAATGAATTATCTATAAAATTTTTTGAAAAATTTAAATTTGCTAATAATTTTTTATTTTTTTATTCTTGCACGTTAGATACTTTCATAACTCATATAGATAACCCGTGCGAGCACGGGTAAATACATTAATTATTGGAAAATAAGAGATAAAAAATTTATAAATAAAAAATGGTAAGGCTACCATCCAAAAATAAAGAAGAAGAGAGAATACAATGTCGTTGTAATTAAAGCAAATTTTTGATTTCTGGTGATGTTTTACATTGTTGTTTTTCATTTCAATTTTATTTTGTCTATGCATTATCATATCATGGTTGACAATTTTTTTTGGTGGGCAAATCATGGTTGACATGCAAACATATTTTTTGTCATCATAGATGTTTCTGGCTCAGGCAAGTTCCCTCTGTATATGTACTATGAGTGGTTTGTTGTGTTAGAAAGCAATTTAATCAAGTTAGTTTGAGTTGTTAAATTTGTCACTACAAGAAAACATCAAATTACCGACGAAAAATTACCGACGGCCTCAAGTCCGTCGGTAATATTCTAATTATCGACGGCCTGGCCGTCGATAATGCGTCGGAAAACGCTGAGTGCAAATTTAATTTTTTACTACAAGCCATCGGTAAAGAAATATTTTATTTCTAAATTAGTTTTAAAATTTACCGATGGCTTGGCCGTCGGTAAGTTTGATTCAGCAAGCCATAGCAACCCTCTTTTCTTCATTCAAAGCATGAGCATTCTCTTTCTCAGCCTTGGCGCTCTCCTTCTCTTTGTTTCTGGATCCATTTTTTCTCTGTTGCCACTCTTGTTCCCTTCCTTCACATTTTACCGTCCCACCATCATCGTCCCACCAGCAAGCTTATAAGTTCTATCACATTCTATTAAAAAAGAAAACTGATGAAATAAAAAAAGGGAGGGGGTTATCCGACGGGTTTCATTTTAGAAACCCTAAAAAAATTTGCTGCAAGACTGAGGAAGAGAGGGAGAGATTGCAAGAGAGCAGAAGTTGGAGAAGATGATGAAAAGGCTGAATCTGGGCATCCATAGTTTTGAAGTCGCGAGAGGGAAAGGGGAAAGATGCTACGGTGCGAACAAGGAGGAGCTTGGAGGGGGAAGATGACGCGGTTGTGAGGCAGACGACGGCGCGGGCGTGGCTGCCCGTGATGGTCCTGGTGTGCGACGGTGGTTCGTTCTCTTAAAAAAGAAAGGTGAGAACGACCCAAATTTTATTGGTTCTATTTTGGTTCTTCAGCACGATATTTTGTGCCAATGTTGAGTATGATCACAGAGCATTGGCCATTGACGGAAAACGCAGGGTCTTGATCTCTGGTTCTATTCACTACCCTCGTAGTACTCCTGAGGTCTTTCTCTCTTTCTCTGTGTGTGTGTGTACATTGCATTTGTGAATTTTTGCATTTGTTGTTGTATTATAGATGTGGCCAAACCTTATTAAGAAATCCAAATATGGAGGACTTGATGTGATTGAGACCTTTGTTTTCTGGAACTTACACGAACCACTTCGAGGCCAGGTTCTGTTCTCTTTGTTCTCTTCTCTCACATTGCATTGCATTTCTGAATTAATTGTGAGTTTTCTTTTCTGATCAGTCAAGCGCACAAATGCAATGTGTGAAAGAAAACGCGAGTGTCCATGTTAAGCTGAATTTAGTTGCTACTTGTTGAAACTTGAAAGCATTAATTACTGAAAACTTAAAAAAAAACATAGAATAGATTAATCTCAGAAAGAAAGACTATAATTAATTAGTGACATACGTCAAATGGATTTTCATTTTTGCAGTATGATTTTGATGGGAAGAAGGATTTGGTGAAATTTGTGAAGGCAGTAGCTGCGACGGGTCTATATGTGCATCTCCAGATTGGTCCATATGTTTGTGCTGAATGGAACTCTGGGTAAAGTTTGCTCCTTTCTTTCTGGAGAGCTTGAAAGGCATAACCTTAGACTCTGTGGCTTCTTCATGTGTATTGAAATTATATAAAGGAGGACAGATAGAAATGTCACTAGTGCAAAAACCACCTTTAATCGCGGTTTTTTTGGACTTTTAACATCAGTTTTCAATCTGGCGTCTTTTCTTTCGACGTTGTAAGTGTAAATATTTAACGCTGGTTTATAAACCACGGTTAAAAGTAAATTTTAATCGCGGTTTTTAATAAAACCGGGGTTAAATCATGATGTAAAGGACAAAAAAAATTTTAAAAAAAAGTTTTAACCGCGGTTTAAAATAAAACCGGCGCTAGATCCTACAGTAATGGGACAGAAAATTTTGGAAAAAAAGTTTTAACTGCGGTTTTTATGGAAAACTGGCGCTGTATGTCACATTTAACCGCGGTTTTCTGAAAACCGGCGCCGTATGTTATCTTTAACCGCGGTTTTCAGAAAACCGGCGCCATATATCATCTTTAACCGCGGTTTTAAGGAAAATCGGCGCCATATATCACTTTTAACCGCGGTTTTATGGAAAACCGGCGCCATAGATGTATCAATTTTTTTTAATACTACCTTTTTGAAATTTCCATTTCCAGAACTGCCAACAGAACTGCTAATACATACAACAATCATCATGAACTGCCAATATATACAACAACAGAACTGCCAATACATTTCACAAACCACTATACATAATTCACAAACCACTGCATATAAATCCAGTCATGCAACAATCATCATGAACTCCAAAACTCACACACAAGAAGAAAACACATCCTACATTATTCTTGGCAGTGGTAATGAATCTTATGATGTCTCTGACTTGATAACTTTGTTCTGGTAGTTGTCCTAATTCACTCAACAAAATAATTGTTACAACTTCAATTATACTCTATCGTCAAAAAAACAAAACTTCAATTATCCTCTAATTAACATTCAGACAACTCCTAAATGCTACGAATTATTAGTTACACAATTCTGTTATCCCTTTTTTTCTTCTCTTCAAACCTTCTCATTTTTGTTGTGTTGCTTTTCTTGCTCGGCGTCTTGGTGGTTCTAGGTTTAGATTTTGCTCTTCAATCTTAGTCACAAAAAAACGTGCCCATGTTTTCTGAATCTCGACAATTTCTTCATGATTGTATGAGTTTGTGCCACGACCATCAAATAACTACAAGTTCAATTCAAAACATATGTAATTAACTAACTACAAATAGTGTAAGGTATCAAAAAGATCGAATAACAAGTTATGAAATATTTTATTACCAAATCCCATCTAGAGGTAATCCTCATCGTGACAATGGATAACATGGTTTTCATGACATAATAACCACACGCCCATGAGTTGTCTTGGTAAGGCCCCTACAAATGACAAGATAAATTAGTACAAATTATATATACACATAACTAATACGGCTTTCAATATGTAAATATCATATAAAGACAAACTACTTACCGCGAGTATGTTCCAATTAGGCCTTTTTCCTTTTCCCAGACCTTTCTTACTATTATAGTCCATCATAGCTCTGATAAAATAATATAAGTTATAGATATAAGATAAATACATATATGACATCACAAGTATGACAAATAAATTAAAAGTTTACCCCTCAAGTACACGCTTAATCTGTAGGTTTGGCCTTTGATGAAGTGAGCATATCCAGACTATGAGATTATGCTTAGGACAAATGACAATCAACTGCCAATGATTACTAGGTAACAACAATAAAGGTATATTAGAAACACAGAGAGAAAAACATTTGCTATGAATAAAAATGTACTCACCTGTGCCAGAACGGTCCTAAGAAAACATCTTTGTCCTGCTGAATTAGCTTATCCAGTATGTAAGTTTGAACAGATTCATTAGACTCTTTTGGGTTGGGCTTCACAACCATCAACGTTGGATCCAAGAATCCATATATATCACTGTTGTTGTTCTGAATACGAGATCGATCACGAGATACCTAGGAGTTAAAACAAAATGATGTTAATTATATATAATTGATACAAAGGAGATAAAAATATACAAATATGTTAATTAATACTTACGTGCACCATAATTGCAAGTGTTGATTGGCAAGCCAGAACTCATCACCGAGCGACAGGTCCGTAAAGTCCTTCGCAAAAATGTAAAAAATTGGAAGATTGTCGTGCTCAAAGGTAATCCCAACTTGTCCATCGGGAAGATCAAAAGCCATGTGACCAATGCATTTTAAAATATCGTCTTTAGGATCCTCCTCATTTTCTGGCGAACAACTATCTTTGGTCTTTGACATGCGCGATGGCTTTAGGAGAAGACACTATCTGTGACTTAGTTGGGCTTCCACATCGACTTGGTGAGATTTGTAAGCTTCAAACTTAGCTTCAAACATTTGAATAACCTCCTGTATAATCTGATTTCTCATGGCAGTCATGTCCATTTGCTTTGGTATTGCGTGAAGTTCCTCCGAAGTATTTCTTGAAGCTCACACCTCGACCAGCAGTGCGGACACGACCATAGCGCTCGGGTGTTCCAAGGGCAGTAGTCAAGATATCTTGACGTCCAGTTGGAATAAAAGTACCCTGAGATTCATCTTCAACCAATGACTCCTACAACCAAATTCAATCAAAGAGGTCTTTGGTCAGTCGACCTAAATTGATTACAAATCACATAATATTAAATAAGGTAGATACACTTACAATTTTAGAAGCAACTGAGGCCACAGCATCAGATGTATAGGATCCTGATGGTTTTGTTGGAGCCAAGTCCATAGCCCATACCGGTATGGTTTTGGAGGGGATTCTAAGGCTTCATCTCCAGCCTCTTCCTGCAAGTCTTTCCTTCTGTGTGTCATTACATTCTTCTCAAGTTTGTCATCACCCCCACGAGACAATAAGTGGGGGTAGATATTCTTTGCAGCATTTGTCCATCCCTTTTCTCTTTTTTTCTGTTACACATAACGTAACACACCACAAATTAAAATAAGTAAAAAATTATATTAAGCAAGTTAAAAAATATAATTCAAACCAACCAGAAACGCTTCTTCCTTGCGGGTCCTAACAAACTCATCCCATATGTCCTCTGAAAGGAAATTATACTTCTGACAAGGATTTGTGCAACCAATTTTGTCTCCATTCCCAAATACAAATGTCCTGGAGAGTTTAGACTTAAAATCCTTCCAACGCTCACCCGCATAGGACAACCATCGGTCCCTAAACTTTTTATCATGGGGAACATCAAAAATATCCTACAATACACAACAAAATGGTGGTGTTAGTAAATACATACACACAAAGATCAATAAAGTTAAATACAAATATGCATACAACTAGAGATAAAGGTCAATACCACGACATCTTGACATATCATATCTTTAGTTTTTTTCAGGGACATCTCTCCATTTAGGTATCGAATGGAGGCCTTGCTTCGTCTTGGTGCACGCCAAACAAGTGCAAAAGCTGTTGCATTATCACCATCAGTCGCTTGATGTCTGGATCAAATTCAATAGAAAACTTCTGACCAGGAAGAAGTCTATTTTTCAATTGTGATGTAATGGTAACACCTCTAGTCCTTTTTTTGGACGACTCTGATGTGGATGGATCAGCCATATATGATGCCTGTTTAAACAAACAAACAAATATAAGAAACAATGTGAGATAATCTAACAAATATGTATCAATATATATAATTATAATGGATAATCTAACAGATACTAATTGTGGATATATAATCTAACAAACATGTATTCACCTATAAAATTCTTTAGTAGTCAAGTTTTAATGTCCTCTAATATCCCTTCTTGATGATCATCACGAGTGGCATATACATCGTCTACTTCATTTTCATCAATGAAGATGGGTCTTTGTGTTGAGAAAGAAGGGGTGTCATTAATATCTAGTATTGAATCTTGATTTTCATCACTCTCATGCATACTTCTTCTTTGGAGAACCACAGACCACCTTTTGTTAGAAGGATCCTTGACATAAAACACTTGTTTGGCGTGAATTGCCATGATGAAAGGTTCATCCTTATAACCTATCTTGTCAAGATCCACCATTGTAAATCCTAACTCATCGGTTTGTATGCCACCATTACTGTTAACTCACTTACATTTAAAAACAAGCACTTTGAATTTAATATAATCGATCTCCTAAATCTCTTCAATGACCCCAAAATAAGCTATCGATGCCAGAACGGGGTTTTTATCCTTTGAACTAGAGAAATGCATAGAAAAAGCCATAACCATAACCCCACTATTTTGTACAGTGCTCTTGTCATCCTGTGACTTTGTATAAAGAGAAAATTTGTTGATATCGTATCTTCTCCATGTCAAGACATTAAATTTAGGATCATGTGCTAGCCATGTTAATGTCTCTGAAGCAGTATCATCACTCAAAATCTGTTCTTTAAACCAAGGTATGAATGTCTTGTTATGCTCCTTCAACACCGAATTTTCATTCATTCGAGGGTTTTTGGCCTTGACATGATTTTTGTGAGCAGACAAGTAAGGTTCAACCTCATCAATATTATTCAATATATACAAATGTGCTTGCAACACTTCCGCTCGATCCATGCTCTTAGTTTTTAGACCTAGTGTACCCTTACCTTCACATCTTCCCTCATGACGAGACTTAGGAAGCCCTACAGGCGCCGCTTCTGACAAATAATCTGAACAAAACTCAATGGCTTCTTCTGTTACGTACCTTTCAACAATAAATGCTTCGGGACAATATAGATTCTTCACATACCCTTTCAATATTTTCATGTATCGCTCAATAGGGTACATCCACCTTAAGTAAACCGGGCCACACACTCTAATCTCTCTGACTAAATGAACAATTAAATGAACCATGATGTCAAAAAATGAGGGAGGAAAGAACATCTCCAACTGACACAAAATGATAGCAGCTTCATTTTCCAACTCGTCCAATTTCTAAGGGTCAATAGCTTTGCTACTTACTGCATTGAAGAATAAACACAATCTAATTATGGCATGTTGAACATTTTTTGGCAAGATGCCACCAATAGCCACCGGTAGTAATTGTTGCATCAAGACGTGACAATCATGAGATTTTAAGCCAACTAATTTGAGATCTGTCATCGATACAAGACTCTTTACATTTGAAGAGTAATCCTGTGGCACTTTCACACCCCGTAGACACTCGCAAAAGCTTTTTTTCTCTTCTTTTGATAATGTATGACAAGCTGGTGGCAAATATGTCTTGTTACCTCTTGGCTGAGGAGCTAAATCCTCTCTTATACCCATGGCAACAAGGTCTAGACGAGCATTTACTCCATCCTTTGTCTTATCCTGAATATTGAGAAGCGTACCGATTACACTATCACACACATTTTTCTCCACATGCATCACATCAATACAGTGTCTTACATCAAGACTTGACCAGTATGGAAGATCAAAGAACACTGACCTTTTCTTCCATATGTTTTTCACAGAAGAATATTTTTTCCTCTTTTTTTCCCCCAAATTAACATTGATGGAGTTCACCCGTTGATAAACTTCTTCTCCGGTTAAAGCTTTCGGAGCAATTTCGTTCTCTTGACATCCATTAAAAGCCTTTTTCAACCTGCGATACGGGTGATCACGTCTCGAAATAAATCTATGCCCAAGGTAACAAGTCTTTCTCCCATTTTTCAGTTGAAAGAAACATGTGCCGTCTTCACAAATAGGGCATGCTTTATGCCCCTTAACACTATACCCGGACAAGTTCCCATATGCTGGAAAGTCGTTGATGGTGCAAAACAACATGGCATGCAACTTGA
This sequence comes from Calophaca sinica, assembly GCA_037113605.1. NCBI lineage: Eukaryota > Viridiplantae > Streptophyta > Magnoliopsida > Fabales > Fabaceae > Calophaca > Calophaca sinica. The sequence continues at coordinate 105,716,858 of CM073733.1, forward strand.
AATCTTCACCTGAAAACCTATCAAACACATCAATGCCTTCTTCCCACAATGTTCTCAAGTCATCAATCAAGGGTTTTAGATAAACATCTATGTCATTTCTCGGTTGTTTTGGACCAGAAATCATCATAGATAACATAATGTACTTGCGCTTCATGCACAACCAAGGAGACATATTGTAAATTACTAAGAGAAGAGGCCATGAACTATGGATGCTACTTAAGTTACCATATGGATTCATTCCATCGGTAGCAAGTCCAAGCCTAAGGTTTCTTGGCTCATTGCCGAACTCCGGAAACAATGAATCAATTCTCTTCCATTGTAAAGAATCGGCCGGATGGTGAAGCTTTCCATCACATTTCCTATCATCTGCATGCCATCTAAGGTTCTTTGCATCATTTACATTGGCAAACAGTCGCTTAAACCTGTGAATAATTGGAAGATACCATAACACCTTCGCAGGTAGACCTTTTTTGCTCACATCACCACAACTATCATCACCGTCCTTCTTTTTGTAGCATGGTGTATTACACTCGGGACACTCTTCTTTGTCTTCATGCTCTTTCCAGTACAATATGCAATCCTTCGGGCATGCATGTATTTTCTTATACTCCACACACATCGGACATAATATCTTCTTCGCTTCATAATTACTGTTTGGCAATGTGTTACCTTCCGGAAACATGTCATTCAACAGTTTAAGCAATTCAGTGAAGCCCTTATCAGTCCACCCATTTATCGCCTTCAGATTGAACAATTTCAACACCGCTGACAACCATGTGAAATTTTTACAGCCCAGATACAAAGGTTTTTCCTTGTCGCTGCATAGAGTTTCATACACATGTGCCCGCTGAAAAGACTCTTGTCCAATATCACGAATCATGTCCTCTAGTCGATCGTCCATATCTACATCAACTTCCTCTCTTGTGGACACACTTGGCTTGTTTAACACTTCACCATGCCAGGTCCATGTCGTATATCTTTGCCAAATCCCAAAAACACGAAGATGATTCCGTATCTCCTCAACTTTTAGTGTTGGCCCATTCAAACACTTAACACAAGGACAATAGAAAGTTGTTTGATTAGGAAATTTTGCTTGGGAAAATTGTAAGAACTCTTCGACCCCGTTCTTATACTCATCACCTAAACGATGTTTTTGCATCCAACCACGATCCATAAATGTGTTCTGAAATAATATACACACACTTTTATGCTTAGATATTTAACTAACATTGACATGAACATTGATGTACTCGTGATAAGCCACGGAAATGGATATCATTATACAATAGGCCCACAATGGGACTAATATCAAAGCTAACATCCATCAATATCATCATTCAAATGCAAAGCAACATTACAAATATGTTTTAAGAAAGAAATGAGAGCTAAAGATTTTAGATACCAATGTAGCTCCTAAATCTTCAGCACTTCAATATGATCATTTTTTTAAATAAAATGTAAAAATTGTTTGAATCAAATGGAAGATGATTGTAGTGTTACAATAGAATATAGCAGTGATAAATTAATAACCACATTTATCATAGCAGTGACAAATCAACTTAATAACAAACAAACCTGAATATACAGAGCCAGCAAACCCCAAACTATTAGGAAGTAACGATGATGAAGGAGGAGAGGGAGGAGTGTCGCGGTCGCGGTGGTGGGTGTTTCAGAAACAGTGTCACGGACAAAGGCACTTTAAATCTGTGACCTGAAAATACATAATAAAAGTAGAACTTTAAAAGAAATCTAAGCTCCAGACAACATTTCCAGTAGATAGATGGTATACTTCAATATTTACCTGTGATAGTATGAATGCAATCTTTATGGAATATTCTAGAGAAGCATATGCACTAAGAGACGCATCAAGGACCCTGGTCGTGTAATGCAGTTACAAAGAGCCCAAAAATAATGAGAAGAGCCACAAGACATGAAGTTTTTTTTTTTTCACTAATAAATGAGTACAGTAACTTGCTAAAGAGAATTTCATATCAATCATCAAGCATTGTTAATCTTTTAGATGCAGATTGCATAATTACAAATAAAAATAAAAACTATATTTATAACTAGCTAACTATATTTATACCTTCAATATACCTTTAAATCAATTTCATAGAATATCTAATAGCATCTTCAAATCAAGATGAGTTTGATTATGAGTTTGACTCCCTAATTAACTAAACTTGTAATTAATATTGCAATTTATAGAACACAAATCTATAGAATTTCTAACCTTTCATAGTGTCCATGATCAAAAGGTTAAAATTAGTGTGTTATGTAGAGGCACACATAACATGGGAAGAGTAGCAATATATATATGCAATGTGCATAGAAAGCTTTTGTTTATAAGGAACAGAACATCTTCATCAACAACAACAACATATATGAGGTTTACAAAAATTCATGTTTGTTTTGGTTTCTCTCTCAAATCAAATGGCACATTGCCTCCTAATCAATCATGCAACCAATCCCAGTTATATCAGTCCCAGTATGCAGAAGAATATGCCAACATCTCATGCAACCATATCAATATTAATCCTAGTTATATCAGTCCCAGCTACATTGTATACCAACCATTTCGTTTCAAGCCCCTTTTATTTCGTTCCATCTCAATCTTTAGAAAAATAAAAATAAAAATTGAAAGTTGGGCATTACCATTGATGCAGGAGGTGTTGCGTCCTAGATCACCATCATCCTTGTCATTCTTGTCATTCTTAATGGTGGCAGAAACTTCTTTGTTCTCCTCACCGTTGTGCTGAGCAAGAACCTCTGTGGCTAGGGGCACTGTGTGGATCGGCAACAGCGGCAGTGGAGAGTGAGGGACGACACGAGGGAGAGGAAGGAGGCAACCAAAAATGAGAGGGACGGCGCGAGGGAGGACGAGGACGAGAAGGAAAATGAGACACGATGAGGGAGAGGAAGGAGGCAACCAAAAATGAGAGAGACGAGTGTGGGCGAGGAAGAGAGTAGAACAGAGCAAGGGAGAAGGACGGGAAAATGAGAGCGAGGAAGAGAACAGAACGAGGGAGAGGGTTTTGGGAATTTTTTAAAGCACCTATAACCGCGGTTTCCTACAAAACCGGCGCGAAAGGTATTGTCATTGACTTATAACTGCGGTTCTATAAAAAACCGGCGCTAAATCTCCCATCTATAACCGCGGTTCTATAAAAAACCGGCGCCATAACTTGTTCCATTTTTTCAGGTTTTAACCGCGGTTGTTGTTGTGTGAAATAATAACACCATTGTGCAAGTATACACAATCGCAACAAGTAGTAAAGAGTAAATCAAGATCGTTCCCACGAGGATTGATTAATTGATTTCACAAGTTTTTCCAATAGTAAATGAGTTAGTGAGTAAATAATAAAAACAGAAAATAAACATCAAGTTTTTGTGGTTTTAATAACTGAACACAACAGAATTAAGCAATGATTTGAGAAAAATATGGATAAAGACAGTTATGATTCAGTTCATTCATATTTCCACCAGGTTGGTTTCAGTGCCATAAGTCAGTGCCATTTGGCACCTGGGCGCAGGGCACTAATGTGTGTGCCTTTTAGCACTTTCACCAGGGTTAAGTAAAGGGTTCCTTATGTCTAAGCCCCCATTATGTTCCCCCTTGTCTAATTAATGTGGCCAAGAACACCCTACAAGACAGATTGCCTATGTCTAGTTTAATCTAAATCAATTAAAGTGTCCTTTAAATTGATACCCCTTATATTGCCTCATGAAATCAGCATGTCACCACCTTTCAGCACCTAATATACATGTACCTAACTAAAGTTGATCAGGCTCAAGTTAAATATGTAAGCAATGAAGTCGCATGAGACAAAGATGCAAAGGCAAAGACAAATAGACATTCACCAACCAAGTTACAATACAAAGTCACTTCATCCTAACTTAAGAAAGTTAGCTCATAATGAGCCTAAAAATAAAACAACAGAAACTGGTGCCAAAAACAAAATCCATGGCACTAGAGTAAGAGTTTAGAAACTATTACAGCTATGAATAAAACAGAAAACAGAATTGCTCCCAGCCTTGTAAGCTTGAGAACCACTCCTTAAGCAGCAATGCCTTGTTGTTTCTGCTTCACTCTGTACTGAGCAAGTTACTTCTCTCCATGGACAAAGTTGGTAGCTTGAATCAATGGTGTTTGGAAGAAGAAAGAGGAGATGCGGCTGCTTCTATTTTAAGGGGGGACAGATGCTGCCCTAGCAGAGAAGATTATCAGAACCAGCCTCCTTTGCTTCATTAGGTCATTGTACTTTTATAGTCTCTCCTCAAAATGGGCTGACCAATGCTAATGCCCAAAAAGATGCTGTCTTTGGGCCCAAAAGTGAGAGCTTTTTGTCATGTAGTGAGCTGAGAGAAAATGCAATAGGACAAGGAGGGACCACCAAAAAGCACGCTGCAGCAGCATACATGAGGACAGAGTCCTTTGTTTAGCTCCACTGAGCAATTCTCATAAAAATCCTGCACATTGTCACAAAAAACATCAAAATGCTCACAAAAGCACCAAAGTGCTTTAAACAGCTCCAAACAATGGAAACCACATTATTTACATGAATCTAATAATTAAAGGATCTAAATTACTCTTAAACTCACATGATTCATAGTCATAAAAGCATAAATAACTCTTATTGCTAGAGTTATCAGTTGTCTTATAAAACGACGTTATAGCTTGTTACCGCGGTTTTCTCAAAAAACCGGCGTTATAACCTTAACTTTTAACTACGGTTATTGTAACAATGGCGTCATAACTTGTTATCGCATTTACCTTTTAACTTATAACGCCGGTTTTTTAAAAAACCGGCGTTAAAAATGATGCGTTAATTTCAAAAATTCCACCGCGTCATATTTTACGCCGGTTATCTTTAAAACCGGCGTTATAAGTGTATTTTTTAGGTATATTTCACACTAGTGTGTTTAACAAAAATGATTATCAAATGCTTGCACAGTTTTCTGCACACTTCTTTAGTGACATTGATCAACAGCCAGCTTGCAATTTTGCAACCATGATTCCTTTTGCGGAGGATACCCCTTTGCAGGTAAGCAACTGAAGATTACTCTGTAGATAAATTATCAAAATCCAAAAAAATAAAAACATATGTTTAATGTGGAGAAGTGCATACTAATGTGGAGAAGTGCATATTGGCTACCACCATGTTTCTGAAGCCAGTATTTGATTATACTTCAGTTGTTGTATTTACAATTTTACATAGCATTGTTAAAACGTGAATCAGTAAACCTATCCCATTCAAGCTTTGATTGAGTAATGTCACAACTTGTAGAATTTAGTTTTTTCCTCTTAACCTTATGAGGATATCCTTCAACCAAATAGTCATGGCTATGAAATTCAGCACCAAGTAGAACTTGAGGTTGAGGGGCATTTATCAACATCTATCCCAATATTTCTTGAACTGTATCACGTGCTACATGCTACCACATGATTAAGAACTATATTTAGGTTGCATATTAATTTATTTACTAGTCAATGGAAAAGAGAGATGCTTTACTAGGTTGCAGATTTTGTGTGCTTGAGATGCTTAATGATTTGCAGCATTCACTTTGACAGAGAGCAGAATGGATCAAGTTCATGGGAGCTTTTGCAAATGTTGAAGCTAGAGCTAATTAGGTTTCTACCACAGTAAGAACCCCACTCAGTCCAAGGCACAACAATGCTACTACTACATGGAATATTTTTTTTTTTTTTTTGAGAAACTTTTACCTTCATCTTTATTCTGGAATCTTGTAGGTTCTTATTGCTATCTTACAGTCTTGCTATTGTTAAAATTTGATATTAAAAGTTAGTGATCAGAAGTCAAATAACTTTTAGGATTTAATTCACTTGGCTCCCTAGTTCCTTATTGTTTCAGTCCTTATTACTGTGCAAATTGTTGTTTAGGGTGAAACTATAGGCTTTCTTATATTTATTATGATGTTACTTATAAGCTTGTAGCCTATTGCCACCAATTTAGATAGATCCATATGAAGACAAAGTTTTTAATATTTTTTCCGTAAGTACTTCTGTAGAAGTTTATCCAAACCCACTCTTAGGCTTCCGAAAGTAGTTTGTTATAAAGCTACTGGGTTTTTCATTTTGGCATCTATTAATCCCCCTTTTCCCTCAAAATGTTTTTCCTTATACTTAGATTATCTACTCATAGTTCATTTTCTTGCTCACAACTTTGAAGTGCAATTATTTCCCTTTTAGTTTAAGCCAAAAATAAAACTTGGAACATAGTTTATGATTATCCATTGTCCTAATCTTTGTTTGATCTCCTTGTAGGATACCTTTTGTTTGATTGTGAGCACTTTTAGTGGCCTAGGTGATACCAGTGGTCCATCCTTTGGACGAAGAGTTATTATATTGGAGACTCTTGCAAAATATAGATCATGTGTTGTGATGTAGGATCTTGAATGTGATGATCTGGTGAATGAAATGTTCAGTACTTTCTTTGCAATTGCTAGGTTAGTTTATCATAAAATCTTACAATTATTCGTTAGGTGTGTGCTAAAGTTAATAGTAATAAATATGTGTTTTCCGAAAATTTCTGTTATCCACTTCCAAGATTGCAAATTTGATGTCTTGCTGTATTTTTTCTCTCTCTAGATCCTGTGTTCTTTTAGCATGTCATAATATAATGCGAAAACAAAATAAAGATAATTAGACAAGCTATACATCTTTGCATACTTGGAATGTAATGTTTTGGGGGAAGCAAGTGATGCATTGCTATATATAGTCTCCACCTAGTGGGATAAGGCTTGATTATCAGTTTCGAAACTTTAAACTGTTAGACACTAACGTGAGAACTAAGAAGATATGTCCAAGCCATTTTCTTGTAGGCCAAATTTTCTATGCTTCTTTCTTGTTAAAAACCCTCTTTGGATTAATAAATGGTGCCTGAATATTTTCTTTCATGCTTAGAGATGATCATCAAGAAAGTGTCCTATCATCCATGCAAACTATAATGGTGGTTCTTTTAGAAGAGAGTGAGGATGTTCGCGAGGATCTATTATCTATTCTAATTTCTACATTAGGTCCTGGAAACAATGTAAGTACTTATATAATTTTTTCCCCTATAGGCAGATAGCTAATCCTCTTACTGCTTTAATATTATTTAAGAAACACGATTTCGTGGAATTTTAATTCCAGGGTGTAACTATGGATGGCTGCAAGAAGACTTGCTATGAATGTCATACAGCAATGCGTAGGAAAACTTGAACCCAACATTAAGCAACTTTTGTTATCGTTAATGTCCGGAGATAACAAGCTAGTGAACAGTCAAGTTGAATACCATGGAGAGCTACTGGTAATTGGTGATCTATTGGCTTTTTTGTTGGATATGTATATAAAATCCAGATATAATTCCTTTATAGTTCCTTTGCTGATTTGTTTTTTCTTCTATGACAAAGAATGTTAAATACAAGTATATGTACGTAGTAGTATTCATGTTGTTGTAGTGATTGAACTATGTATATGTATTTTGATTTTTGAATAAATTGAGTTTTTGTACGAGCCTCAAATGATAAAGAATGTCCCCTTTTGGTTGTGGTAATATTACCGACGGCTTAGCTGTCAGTAATATGAGATTTTTGTTTTTGTTTTAATTTCAAGATTACAATGGCCTTAGCCATCGGTAATTCACCACCGTGTACGGTGGTCATTACCGACGGCTAAGCCGTCGGTAACTCTCACAAAAAATTGAAAAAATTCCACCAAATTTGCGACGGCTGTGTATAATTTTCTGAAGTCTTAGCCGTCGGTAATACTGATGGCTTTAAATGGCCGTCGGTAATAGATTTCCAACGAGTCATTAGCTGACGGCCTCGAGGCCATCGGTAATCCCGATTTACCGACGGATTTCATGCGTTACCGACAAAAAATGACCATCGGTAACAGCGAAAATTCTTATGTTAGCTGTTAGTAGTGTTGTAAATGGGCCAATTGTTTTGGGCCTTGCATTGATGTTTCGTGGGCATGTTAAGGCTGTGTATAAAACCATGGCATATAGTGCAATAAAGTGTAACGAGAAGAAGTTTAATTTAGATCAGTTTTCTGTTTTTCTCTCTTGTGCTCTCTTTCAATCTCTTTGTTTTGTGTATGAACTTACTGTTTCATTAGTTTCTCCTCAATAGTTAGTATCTAGAGCCATGTTCTTGGTTTTGATCCTAGAAGCCAAACAACGAGTGTTGAGGGTGACACAGTGTGAGTGAGTGAAACACTGTGAATTGTATGAAACTTTCATCAATGGCGGGATCAAATGGAAATGGATATTTCGGTGGAAATCTACCAATCTTGGATAGCAAGAACTAGGACCGATGGAAGAAGGAAATGGAGGTGATATTTGGTTTTCAATATGTAAAGGAAATCGTGAAGAACAAATTCACTGAGCTGGAGGAAAATCCGAGTGAGGCGTAGAGATCAACCTATAAACAATCCAAGAAGAAGGACTATAAAGCTCTTTTCTTGATTCACCAGTGTGTGGATGCTGCGAATTGGTAGAAAATCCAATCTGTAGAAACAGCGAAGCAGGCGTGGGACATTTTGGAGACAAGCCATACTAGTGATGGCAAGTTGAAGAAGGTTCGGCTGCAACACTTAAAAGACAATTGGAGCTGTTTCAGATGGAAGATCAAGAGAAGGTTGCTTAGGCTTCAGGGTCTCATCAATTAGATGAAATCCTGTGGTGAAACCGTTACTAGTCAAATGGTGGTGGAGAAGGTGATGAGAACTCTACCATCAAGATTTGGTTACATCTGCATGGCCATTGAAGAGTCAAAAGATTTTTCCTCCATGAAAGTTGAAGAACTTAGGAGTTCTTTAGAAGCACATGATCAACGCTTGAATGAAAGAAAGGCAAGGAAAGCCACTGAACAAGCATTGCAAGTCTTGCTGGCTCAAAACTCAAAGAAAGGATGTTCGGGTAAGAGCAAGAAAGGAAAAGGAAAAGAAGGAGATTTCAAGAACAAAAGCAGCAACCAAGGCTCATCTGATCAAGAACATGTTGGCACATCAAAGAAAGGAGGTTCGGGTAAGAATAAGAATAGAAAAAAGAAGTTTGGCAAAAGTACAATCAAATGCTATAATTGTCAAAAGTTTGGACAATTTGCTAGTGAATGCAAGGATAGCAAAGTACCAAGGTCTAAACATGAAGATGAAGCAAATGTAGCACATGACTACTTTAATGGTGACCACAAATTTGGATACTGAGAAAACTGAGTCTTGGTGCCTAGACACAGGTTGTTTCAACCATATGACAGGGCATAAAGATTGGCTGTTGGAATTTGATGGAAGCTATAGGAGCCGAATCAAATTTCCTGACAATAACACAGTTCCTGCTGAAGGGAAAGGGAAGGTCATGATCAAAGGAAAAAATGGAGAGTCTACTTTTGTCACTGATGTGTTATATGTGCCCTCAATGAAGAATAACTGCTAAGTCTCGAGAAATTGCTTGAGAAAGGGTTTAGCATGGACATGAAAGAGAATTGTCTTAAGGTGTTTGATGCAAAACAAAGGCTGGTGATGAAGTTTCCTCTATCCAGAAATGGGACCTTCAAAGTGAATTTGGAGGCTGCTGATATTCAATGTTATTCAAGCATCAAAGTGGATGATGAGGTGTGGATGTGGCACTACAGGTTTGGGCATCTTAATTTTAAGATCCTAAATCAGTTGCAAGCCAAGCAAATGGTGAGTGGACTGCCAGAAATGAAGCAACCCCAGAAGCTGTGTGAAGGGTGCCTCATCAGCAAGCAACCAAGGACCCGGTTCAAGTCCTATGGCCCCTCAAGAGCCAAACAGTCATTGAATATTGTCCACTCAGATGTGTGTGGCCCGATTGAGACTCCATCACTAGGAGGTAACAAGTATTTTCTAACGTTTGTTGATGAATTCACTAGAAAAATATGGTTGTATGTGTTAAAAGAAAAGAGTGAAGTATTTTCCGGATTTGTTAAATTATGTGCTATGGCCGAGAGCAAAGTGGAAATGAGTTAAAGATTCTCACGACAGATGGAGGTGGTAAGTTTAATTCCAATGAATTCATGGATTTTTGTGATTGGAAGGGTATTATGCATGCGGTAACAACTCCTTACACACCTCAACATAATGGCTTGGCCGAAAGAAGGAATAGAACTTTGCTTGATATAGCAAGGTGCATGCTGAAAGGGAATGAACTACCAAAGCAGTACTGGGGGGAGGCAGTGACAATAGCGGCCTATGTGCTAAATAGATGTCTAACCAAAGAGAATGTTGAGCATGACTCCTGAAGAAGCCTGGTCCGGATCAAAACCAAATGTAAAGCACCTGAGGATTTTTGGCTTAATTTGTCACAGACACATTCCAGATGAAAGAAGGAGGAAGCTTGTGAACGTGGTAAAAACACAAGAAACGGGGGGTTTGAATTACGTTTTAGAAATCTTTTCGCAAACGTTATGTTTATGAGAACCTTTTCAAAAAAACAACTTGTTAACAAAATAGCAAAGAAAATAAGTAAAGAGAAGAGAGGAGAGTAACATAGTGATTTATACTAGTCCACTATCACCTGATAGCTACATCTAGTCCCTTCACACACTTGAAGGATTTCTCCACTATAATCAACCTGATTACACTTGAGAGTATACTACTGCCAAATTGGCTATACTCGCAATTTCTTAGAATGACTTAGTGCAGTCAAGCCTCTAAGGAATGCAACCACTACTGGGCTAAATACAATATTCAAAAGTAGTTTAACACAATATTAAATAACTCTTAGCAGAGAGGATTTACAATGAAAACTTAAGCACAAAGAATAACTTTTAAACAGAAAGAATAAAATGTTTAAGTGCTTGTTCAATATGATCTCAGAGACTTGGGATAAATTCTTGGTTGCTCACTGTCTCAGATATTGGAATGGTTTTGTTAACCTACTTCAGTGAATGAAGTGAGATATATATAGCTAGGGTTGTGAACAGTGTCGTTGTGATCTAATAGCTCTATGCACCAAAGGACAAAACTTCAGATCCACCTTTTGTGGCTTTTAGCATGTCACGTTGCTTTCTATTTTGCGCTTGCATATTGACACAGCAGACAATATCAGGATCTTGTCCCTTGTGAGCTTTTTGAATATAAGACACTTCTTGAGCAAGTTTTCTGATGATTATATCCGTTAACATTCCCTTTGGCCTTTGATTCCTTGTACATTAAAATACTCATCAATGAGGTCTCTTTAATGCTTGAAGCAGCGTTTAATGAACACTCAATCTGATTTCCAATCAGAGCGTCTGTCAAATAGACAATGTTTTTTACTGAGATACTCTGTTCACCAGAGTGAGCTTAAAATAGAGGCAAGTTCTTTAGTACATAATTTGTTGGCCTTTCATATAAGAGATTTATAGAGAAACGGACGAAGGCTTCTACTGTGTAGTCTATTCATAGTCTGTTAGAATGTTGACCAGCAAATATAGTGTTGACCAATAAAGGAGCATTGTCTCATTAGAGCATGGTCTTACTAGAACGTTGACTACCAACAGAGCATTGACCATTTCAGGGTAAGGCTATAAGACGATGACATCAGCAACTCTTAACAGACGATCAATGCAAAACTCAGACTCATGAAACTAAGAGTGAAATGTACACTTAAGCTTAGTCTTCTGAGATGATTCCTTCTAATAAGTAGTGACTTCTACACACTAATAAACACATCAGAGAATAAATTGTTCTATTAACTATTTGTTATCATTAAAACAATTATGGGTCATTGTTTCTGAATCCACTTGATTCCAACAATCTCCCCCTTTTTGATGATGATAAATACATAAATTGATGAATAATTTTCTATTAGAAAAATATTTACTTAAAAGAATTTCAGAGGCTCCCCCTGATTAAGAACATATAAATATTTTTTAAGTGTAAAGTCACATCAGATAAATATAACACTTCAAATCATTTCAAGTATCAGAGCTTTCATTTACAGAGTGATGTATGAGAGCATATATGTATTAATATAGCATCAGAGCATATATTCCAATATAATGTATCAGGGTAAATAATGCATATCATAATGCAGTGTATCAAAGCAAAAGTAATTATAATTCAGAATGCAAAGTATGATGACATTTGGTTGATACATTAGGTTCATCAATTACTCTATATTTCTATATTTTCTTCTCCCCCTTTTGTCATCAGACAAAAAGGTCAAGGATAAATAAAGAACATCATAGTCAAAATAGAGTTTGAGAAAGATAAAGTTAAAACAGAATAAGTAACGAAAGATATTGATTTCATTGATAAAAGAAAATTACCATAGCACAAAAAATTATTTTCAACTAAAAAGAAAACCAAGTACAAGACTAAAAACAAAAAATGGTGAATAACCTAAGGGTTATCCAAGGTTTCTTCAGTTGATCCACAATGGACTGCAGTATGGAAGTAACATCCCCATGTCTCTTATTTGAAACTTCCATGGATTGCTTAAAGTTTCTGTTGTCTTCAACGAGTTGGTCCAAGACCACTTTTGGAACTACAACTGAATGACTAGTTGAAGCAGAAGCAGAACCCGAAGCAGAGGGCTGAGACACCATTACAGTTGAAGCAGGAGGAGGAGTTATAGGTTCTGTTGCAGGTGGAGGAACAGGAGCAAAAGGAGGTATAAAAGCTGGTTCAGGTTCCCAATCAACAGGGGTTTCTACCCTTTGAGTCACTTTCCAAGTAAAAGCAGTTAGGAGCCTTCTGTTTCTCTCAAGTTGGTCCTTCCTATGCTTCTCAAACCAGAAATTAATGAAATGCCAATTTTTATAGAAGTCCTCTTGAGCTTGTGCAGTACTAACACCATCCATTATGTCTTCTTCAATATATTTCCAAAGATCAAACTCTTACTGTCTCCTAGCTTTGAACACCTCAAATCCAGCAAAGAGGCGAGGGTTTAGCTGAGGTACAACTACTGCTTCACGATGGTTTGGTGGAGGTTCACAGCCAATTTGAATAACAGGGGCAGGAGGTGGTGGGATTAATGGTTCAATGATGGTGACATCATTATCCAGTTCAAGTTCTTAAACTACCTCAGAGGCAATTGTATTAGTAATGACTAACTCATCATCTACAATTGGGTCTGCAGTAGGTTCAAACTCATGATGGATTGGTGAATGTGGTGGTGAAATGATTTTTAGTGAAGCAGGTAGAAGGATAGCAAGTTGAAGAGAGGAATCTGAAATAGGTGGTAAGGTAGTGAGAGGTTGAGCTTCAGATCATATTAGAGCCAGGTTTATCAGATTGGGGTTCCTGGTTAATAGTCTTAGTGACTGTTTCGGGTTATGAAGGGAGGTTTAAATTAGGTTGGGCTTGGGGTGGTGATTTAGGTGGAGTGATAGGTTTAGGTTGTGGTGGTGGTGTGATGGTTGTTTGTGGTTTAGGTGAAGAAATTGGTGTGGGCTGTGGTGAAGGTGTTTGTGTTGTTTACGGCTGTGATAGTGGTATAGGATCGTTTGGGAGAGCAACAGAGAGGGGTTTAATGTAAGGAATTGAGACTTTGGGAATAGGTATCTGTCTTTTTCTCTGTCTTAAAGGGACATAATCTTCTTCGTCATCATTATATGAATCAGAAGGTAATGGAGGTAGAGGTTTTAGAGTAGGTTTAGAAGGTTTGGGAGGAGAAATAGGTTTAGAAGGTAAGGATTGAGAGGGTTGAGCAGGTTGAGTTACTGAAGAACCAGTTACAGCAGATCCAGATTTGAGTAGAATGCAATTCTTGTTGATCTTGAAAAGCACCCGAAACTTGTTCTTCATGTCCACAGCTTTTGAACTTCCGAGGTTCTCGTAGATAGTAGAGTTTCTGGTGTCCATTCCACCATACTCATTTTCCCAGTTGTTGGTGATTCTTCTTCCTGAGTTAAGGCACTTTATAACGTCAGAGATCAAGTCCCGTGTTATCAGTATGTATCTTTTTTGCACATAGCTGTAGAGGGTGTTGTCTTTAACCTTGGCAAACCTCCAGAACTCCTTCACCAGTTCTGGGTAGATGGGGTGGTTTTCCATATAGAAGAAATCTACAATACCCATACTAGCAAAATCAGTTCTGAAATCAAACTCATTTTCAGCTAAATCTTTGAAGTTCACTTGTGCTTCATACATCACTTTGAGTTGATGTTGCTTTGCGTTTGTCAAAGTAGGTAGAGGTTCGGGTTCAGGTCCATACACAACTGGCAGTAGTGGAGCGGCCATTGTAGAGTGAGTAGTAGAAGCAGAGAGTAGGTAGTGAGAATAGGTTTAGGGTTTCAAGTGTGAGGCTTCTCAGAGAGAGATAGAGTGGGTAGTGAGTGAGTGAGTGGGTAATAAACGTGTTGAAGAAGGCAAACCGCCTTGTTCAGTTTTTAAAATAAAAGAAATAATAACTCCATCGTTTCAAAACAGAAACGTGTTACGCACAATTTTAAAGAGGCGTAGTAAAACTGTCCTCGGGCATTAAAAATAATTATGACTCAGTGAGAGTAATTCTCATCCACTAACGCATTAACCAGTCTCAAGGAGACACGTGTACATCAAGATTCCCAGAGGAAACTTAATAAATGCAACAGATTCATATGAATATAAACAGTTAACAACTGCAGTTGATATAAATAACAAATTTAATAATTAACAATATAAACAGAGGCATACATGTATAACAGACGAACACACAAAATAGAGGCACTTATGAAAAACAGACGCAACAGCAAAATAGAGCCACTGTTTAAAAAAGATGATCATGTAAAAATAGAGGCACATATGTAACCAGACGCAGACATTTTAGAGGCACACAAAATAGAGGTAAATATAATCAAATTAAACGCTCATTCCTATATAAGATGAAAATTCAAGTTCTTTCTTATAAATTTGAATCTATCTTCAGTAAGGGGTTTTGTAAAGATGTCTACCCATTGATGGTCAGTAGTAATAAATTTAATTTCAAGTATCTCTTTCTGAACATAGTCTCTAATGAAGTGATGTTTAATTTCAATATGTTTAGCGCGTGAATGCAAAATAGGATTTTTAGTCAAACATATTGCAGAGGTATTATCACAGTATATAGGAATGTTACCCTCTTTTATCTGATAGTCCTCAAGCTGATACTTCATCCATAGGAGTTGTGAGCTATAGCTTGCTGCAGATATGTATTCAGCTTCTACTGTGGATAGTGCAATTGTGCTTTGCCTTTTGCTGGACCATAAGATAAGGTTTGCTCCAAGAAATTGGCAGCCACCACTTGTGCTCTTTCTTTCAATTCTATCTTCAGCAGAGTCAGCATAACAGAAACCTACTAACTTGTAATTATCTGAATTCTTATAAAACAAACCAAGGTTAGTAGTTCCTTTGAGATATCTAAAGATTCTTTTAACATCAGTTAAGTGTGATTCACTAAGATTAGATTGGAATGTTGCACATAAGCACACACTAAACATAATATCTGGCCTTGAGGTAGTAAGATAAAGGAGTGAACTAATCATACCTCTATATACCTTTTGGTCTACCTTTTTACTAGATTCATCTTTTCTTAGCACACATGTTGGATGCATTGGTGTGTTCATTAGTTTAGTTTCCTCAAGCTTGAACTTCTTCAAAAGTTCTTTCACATATTTAGTCTGATGGGTATAGGTTCCATCTTGACATAGCTTGATGTGAATACCAAGGAAGAACTTTAATTCTCCCATCATACTCATTTCAAATTCATTCTGCATAAGCTTAGAGAATTCCTCACAAAGAGATTCATTAGTAGCACCAAAGATAATATCATCATCATATATTTGAACTACAATAAAATGCTTTTTAGATGATTTTCTAAAGAGTGTAATGTCCACCTGTCCTCTTTCAAAATCATTTGACATTAAAAAGGAATTCAGTCTGTCATACCAAGCTCTTGGGGCTTATTTAAGACCATAAAGAGCCTTTTTAAGTTTGAAGACATGCTCTGGATAAGCAATATCTTCAAATCCATGTGGTTGTTTTACAAACACTTCCTGACTTATAAAACCATTTAAAAATGCACTCTTTACATCCATTTGATATAACGTAATGCCATGATGTGCAGCAAATGATAATAAAATTCTAATTGCTTTGAGTCTAGCTACAAGGGCAAAGGTTTTAGTATAATCTATACTTTTCTCTTGGGAATACCCTTGAGCAACTAGTCTTGCCTTATTTCTTACCACTTTGCCATCTTCATCAAGTTTGTTTCTGAAAACCCGCTTGGTTCCAATGGCTTGCTTATCCTCTGGTGGAGGGACAAGCTTCCAAATGTCATTTCTCTGGAATTGATTTAGCTCTTCTTGCATAGAAAGTATCCATTCATCATATGTTAGTTATTCATCAAATGTCTTAGGCTCAATTTCTGACAGCAACGCAAAGTTAGAGTGTTCCCTCAGAGACGATCTTATTCTAACTCTATCACTTGGTTCACTAATGATCTGATCCTTTGGGTGATGAGTTTTGAACTTCCAGTCTGTTATGGTCTCTTCTTGAGTCTTGTCACCAGATACAGAATCAGAGTCAGCATTTGTGACACCATTATCTGTTCCTTTGCTTATCTGCATATCTGCAAAGATCTCATCTAGCTCTGACGTTTCGTTGTTAGACTTTTTCTCGTCAAATTTCACATGCATTGACTCTGCAACAGTTAATGTTTCTTTGTTGTATACTCTGTAAGTTTTAGAGCATTCAGAATATCCCAAAAAGATACCTTTGTGTGATTTTGAATCAAATTTTCCTAGACTGTCCCTTGTATTGAGAACAAAGCAGTCACACCCAAATTGGTGAAAATATGAAATGTTGAGTGTTCTTCCTTTCCACAATTCGTATGGAGTCTTATTCAAGATATGTATAATATAGATTCTATTTTGAATATAACATGCAGTGTTGACTGCTTCAGCCCAAACGTTCTTTGCAATATTAGTTTCGTGAATCATGGTTCTGGCCATCTCTTGAAGTCATCTATTTTTTCTTTCTACAACACCATTTTGTTGTGGTGTTCTAGGAGATGAAAAATTGTGAGAGATGTCATGCTCTTCACAAAAGTTATGAAATAATTCATTTTTCAAATTCTCCACTATAATCACTTCTAATTGTTGTAATACAAAAACCTTTTTCATTTTCCACTTGTTTGCAGAAAACAGAAAACATTGTAAATGAATCATCCTTGTGAGAAATAAATTTTACCCATGTCCATCTAATATAGTCATCAACAATAATAATACCATATTTCTTTCCAGACAAAGATGCAGTTCTGGTTAGACCAAATAAATCTAAATGCAAAAGCTCAAGTGGCCTTGAGGTGGAAACAATGTTTTTAGATTCAAATGGATATTTTGTTTATTTCCCTTTTTGGCATGCTTCACAAAGAGCATCAAATTGATATCTAAGATTTGGTAAGCCTCTAACAAGTTCCTTCTTGTTAAGTTTTGAGATTAACCTCAAGCTGGCATGACTCAATCTTTTGTGCCAAGTCCATTGTTCTTGATTAACTGACAAAAAGCATTTGACATTTTGATTTGCCAACTCAGAAAGTTTTATTTTATAAATATCGTTCTTTCTCTTTGCTTTAAACAAAATGGAGCCATCTTTCTTGCTCTTGACTATATGGGCATTATCACTAAAGCCAACATTATAACTACTATCACATAATTGACTTACACTTAGTAGGTTATGCTTAAGGCCATCAACAAGTAGAACATTATCAATAGAAGGTCGAAATTTCTCACCAACTCTTCCACTTCCAATAATTTTACCTTTCTGGTTTCCTCCAAAACCTACTGTTCCACTCTCTTTAAGTTAAAGCTCTTGGAACATACACCTTTCTCTCGTCATGTGACGTGAGCACCCACTGTCCAAGTACCAGGACTGGTATTTCAACTCTGTTGCTAAGCAAATCTGCAACATATACAATCTTGTCCTTAGGTACCCAAATCTTTTTGGGTCCTCTTTTGTTAGTTCTAGAAGAAAACATGTCCTTCTTATTTTTCAGTTCATAACAAGTACTTTTTATGTGACCTTTCTTATTGCAAAAAGTACAAAGCAGATAGTCACTATGATTATTCGTATCTTTGGTTTTCAAATTTGTGTTTTGAAAGGTGGGTTCCTCTGGTTTCCAACCAAGACCTTTTTTACCATTTTGGCTTGCACCTAAATCATAGATGCTTGTTTGCTTCGTGTCACACACTCAGCAAGAAATCTTTGAAATCCCTCTTCATATTTTGAAGAGTTACATTTAATCTTTTCTTCATTCTTAGAGGTTTCATTCACCAAACAGTGATTTTCATCTTTGAGCTTCTCATTCTCCTCATTGAGTATTAAAAATTCTTTTGAAAGTTTTGAGAATTTCTTTTTCAAAGCTTTATAATCAATGTTGAGCTTAGAAGACTCATCTAAGAGCTCATCAAAAGCTATTTGAATATCAGAGGATGAGTAAGAAACTACCTCTTAATCTTCTTCTTCACTGTCTGATCCTATGGTAGCCATCAGAGCCATGTTTGCTTGTTCCTCATCATCATCATCAGATGATGAATCAGAATCATCCCATGTTGCCATGAGACCCTTCTTCTTCTTGCCTTTGAAACCACCTTTCCCTAGTTTCTCTTTCTCGAGTTGTGGACATTCAGACTTGATAAGTCTTGGCTTTTTGCACTCATAGCAAGTAACTTGATTTTTGTCATTGTAATCCTTCTTATCCCTTGAGTCTTTCCTTTCCCTTGAGTCCTTCTTGTGGAACTGCTTCCTGAACCTTCCTTTGTTTTTCCACATACGTTGAATTTTCCTTGATATCAAGGAAATTTCTTCATCTGTGTGTCCACCACTCTCATCAGACGATGCTTCGTCTGTTTCAAGTTTAGCTTGAAGAGCTTTGGAGGTGGATGCTTTGCTAGTAGATTTCAAAGCTATAGACTTTGATTTCCTAGGAGGTTTTTCTTCATTTAGCTTAAGCTCATAAGCACTCAAGGAACTCAGAAGATCTTCAAGTCGCAAGGCATTCAGGTCTTTGGCTTCTTGAATAGCCGGGACCTTAGGTCTCTACTTCTTGGCTGGCTTCTTAAGATTTTCTTCACGTGATCAACAGTGGTGTAGCTTTTCTTAAGAACTTTTAGACCATGAACTAATGTTTGAAATCTTCCAAACATAGTTTGAATGTCTTCTCCCTCTTCCATCTTGAAGAGTTCATATTGTCAAACCAAGATGTTAGCCTTGGTTTCTTGCACCTGGGAAGTACCCTCATATGCCAAGACCAATGAGACCCAAATTTCTTTGGCCGTTTCATTCTTCCCACATTTCTTGTACTCTTTTTCAGAAATGACACAGATAAGAAAATATATTGCCTTCTGATTTAGTTTATAGGCTTTCTTATGCTCATCTTCCCACTTATCCATAGGAATAGGTTTAAGCTTGGAATCAACTGGTTCAACATATTGTTTTTGAACCATATCCCAGAGTTCGAGTTGTTGAGACTCGAATAAGGTTTTCACTTTATCTTTCCAGTAGTCATAGTTTGTTCCAGTGAACAAAAGAGGAGGGTTAACGTGACCACCGGCTTCGTTGCTTGCCATATATAAAGTGTAAGATCATTTTCTCTTACACTGTTAAGTGCTCAACCAAGAGGCCGAATCTGGTACCAATTGAACGTGGGAAAAACACAAAAAAAGGGTTTGAATTGGGTTTTAGAAATCTTTTCGTAAACGTTATGTTTATGAGAACCTTTTCAAAAAAACATCTTATTAACAGAATAGCAAAGAAAATAAGTAAAGAGAAGAGAAGAGAATGACATAGTGATTTATACTTGTTCATTTATACTAGTTCACTATCATCTGATAGCAACGTCTAGTCCCTTCACACACTTGAAGAATTTCTCCACTATAATCAACCTGATTACACTTGAGAGTATACTACTGCTAAACTGGCTATACTCACAATTTCTTAGAACGATTTAGTGCAGTCAAGCCTCTAAGGAATACAACCACTACTGGGCTAAATACAGTATTCAAAAGTAGTTTAACACAATATCAAATAATTCTCAGTAGAGAGGATTTACAATGAAAACTTAAGCACAAAGAATAACTTGCAAATAGAAAGAATAAAACGTTTAAGTGCTTGTTCAATGTGATCTCAGAGACTTGGAATAATTTCTTGGTTGCTCACAGTCTCAGATATTGGAATGGTTTTGTTAACCAACTTCAGTGTGTGAAGTGAGATATATATAGATGGGGTTGTGAACAGTGTCGTTGTGATCTAATAGCTCTATGCACCAAAGGATAAAACTTTAGATCCACCTTTTGTGGCCTTTAGCAAGTCACGTCGCTTTCCATTCAGCGCTTGCATACTGACACAGCAGACAATATCAGGATCTTGTCCCTTGTGAGCTTTTTGAATATAAGACACTTCTTGAGCAAGTTTTTTGATGATTATATCCGTTGACATTCCCTTTGTCATTTGATTCCTCGTACATTAAAATACTCATTAATGATGTCTCTTTAATACTTAAAGTAGCCTTTAATGAACACTCAGTCTGATTTCCAATTGGAGCATCTGTCAAACAGACAATGCTTGTTACTAAGATGCTCTGTTCACCAGAGTGAGCTTAAAACAGAGACAAGTTCTTCAGTAATAATTTGTTGGCCTTTCATATAAGAGAGTCATAGAGAAACGGACAAAAGCTTCCATTGTGTAGTCTATTCATAGTCTATTAGAATGTTGACCAGCAAACATAGCTTTGACCAATAAAGGGGCATGGTCTCACCAGAGCATTGGCCAATAATAGAGCATAGTCTCATCAGAGCTTGGTCTCACCAGAGCGTTGACTACCAACAGAGCATTGACCATTTCAGAGTAAGGCTTTAAGACGATGACATCAGCAACTCTTAACAGACGGTCAGTGCAAGACTCAGACTCATAAAACTGAGAGTGAAATGCACACTTAAGCTTAGTCTTCTAAGATGATTCCTTCTGATGAATAGTGATGATTCCTTCTGATGAATAGTGACTTCTGCACACTAATAAACACATCAGAGGATAAATTATTCTATTAACTATTTGTTATCATTAAAACAATTAAGGGTCATTGTTTCTGAATCCACTTGATTCCAACAGCTTGATGATAAAAGCGAAGCCCTTGTGTTGGTTGGATATCATCCAACAGGAGCTTATAAGCTCTATGATCCGGTTTAAAGAAAAACAGTGATAAGTAGATATGTTGTGATTGATGGAACTGCATCTTTGAGTAGCAGGAAAGGGTTGAATAAAGGTGTTTTTGTTCAGCTAAATGAAGAAGATGAATTGCAAGCTGAAAGTCAAGAAGAGCAGCAGGAGGCAAGGAAGTCTCAGAGACAAAGGTTTTCATCTGTTAGATTATCAGGATATGAGATGATTCCAGATGATGCTGTCAATAATGAGGGTGAGCTGGTGCATCTAGCATCATGGCTGATGTGGAACCAGTGTCGTGGGAAGATGAAGTGAAACAGAAGGAGTGGAATGATGCTATAAGAGAAGAAATGAATGCCACAGAGAGAAATGATTTACCAGCCAGCAAGCAACCAATAGGAGTGAAGTAGGTTTTCAAGCTTAAATTGAAGTCGGTGGATCTATTGCAAAGCACAAGGCAAGGCTTATGGCTAGGGGATTTCTTCAAAGGGCAGGTATTGATTATTCAAAAATGTATGCTCTTGTGGCCAGATTGGAGACAATCAGGTTGGTGGTAGCCTATGCAAGCTCGAGAGATTGGCCTTTGTATCAGTTGGATGTTAAATCGATATTTCTCAATGGGACACTTGATGAGGAGGTTTATGTGTTGCAACCACCCGGATTTGAGGTGAAAGGCTAGGAAGTTAGAGTGCATAAGTTGATGAAAGCCTTATATGGATTGAAACAAGCCCCGTAGGCTTGGAATAAAAGAATAGATGATTTCCTGCATCAGCAATGATTTGTCAAGTGCATTGTTGAGTTTGGAATTTTTGTGAAATGGAAGAAAAATGAATATATGATTCTGGTATGCTTTTATACAGATGATTTATTAGTCATAGGGAATAACAAGAATGATATTGAGAAGTTCAAGGGGAGACTGATGGCCGAGTTTGAAATGACTGATCTAGGTGTA
This sequence comes from Calophaca sinica, assembly GCA_037113605.1. Lineage (NCBI taxonomy): Eukaryota > Viridiplantae > Streptophyta > Magnoliopsida > Fabales > Fabaceae > Calophaca > Calophaca sinica. Next base: position 105,738,937 of record CM073733.1, read on the forward strand.
TTGAGTTATTTTATTGGCTTTGAGTTTGTCTACAACAGTAGGGGCATAATGGTGCACTAGAACAAATATATTAGAGAGGTTCTGAGAAGGTTTCAAATGGAGAAATGCAATGAGGCAGCCACACCAGCAGAAGGAAACCTGAAGCTCACAAAAGGAGAAGAAGAAAAACCAGTAGATCCAACTTTGTTCAAGCATATTGTAGGATCTTTGAGGTATATTTGCAATAGTAGACCAAATATAGTGTTGGCAGTGGGACTGGTCTACAGGTTCATGAATGAGCCTAAAATCTCTTATATGGTGGCTGCTAAGAGGATCCTAAGATATCTAAAAGGTACTCAGAATCTTGGATTGCTATTTCCTGGAAAGAATGAGAAGTGTATTGTAGAATTTGAAGCCTACTCCGATTCTGATTGGTGTGGGCATAAAGTGGAAAAGAAGAGCACCTTAGGGTCTTGGTTCAAGTTTCTTGGTGCACCTATTTCCTGGTGCTCTAAAAAGCAAAACATTGTAGCTCAATCTTCATGTGAAGCATTATATGTTGCAGCTTCACTAGCAGCCTGTCAGGCTTTATGGATAGAATCATTGCTCAATGATTTGAAGATTAAGTACAAGAAACTAATACAACTGCTTGTGGATAACAAGTCAGCAATTATCTTGGCAAAGAATCCGGTATCTTATGGCACGTCAAAGCACATTGAGACTAAATACCATTTTCTTCGTGATCAAGTAAGCAAGGGTAAGTTAGAGTTGTGTTACTGTAGCACCGAAGAGCAGATAGCCGATGCATTTACAAAGCCTTTGAAGATTGAGAGATTCAAGGCACTGAGGAGTATGCTGAGCATAATTGTGATGAGTGACTAAATGGAAGGGGAGTGTTAGAAAGCAATTTAATCAAGTTAGTTTGAGTTGTTAAGTTTGTTAAGTGTTGTTAACTGTTAGCAGTGTTGTAAATGGGCCAATTGTATTGGGCCTTGCATTGATGTTTCATGGGCCTGTTAAGGCTGTGTATAAAACCATGGTGTATAGTGCAATAAAGTATAATAAGAAGAAGTTTAATTCAGTTAATCAGTTTTTTGATTTTCTCTTTTGTGCTCTCTTCGAATCTCTTTGTTTTGTGTATGAACTTACTATTTCATTAGTTTTCTCCCAACATGTTGACCCTTTAGAATGTTATTTTAGGAGTTACTTTTTCTATCGGCCTCCTATACCTTTTGTTTTATTTGGCAGTGTAGCTCTCTGCTATAGTTGGTCTTTCTAACCTTGTCATGGAGTTGATGGGGTCTCTGTTATTTTTGATTATATGGTCATTTAGGTTTAAGTAAATATAATTGATCAGGGACAACGAAGCAAGTTCTTTAGCATTGAATTTTATAATTGTCTTGATTGAAATTTGTCAACCAATGGTATTGGTGGTCATCAATTATGGTGGCCAATCTTCTTTGAGTTTGCTATAAATGACATTAGGAGAGATAAAAACTCATTAATTTTATCTCAGTCAACTAAGGTGGGGAATATTTTTTTTTCCCAAGTCTCAGCCCAGATGAAATTCATTATGCAGCAGCAACAGATTGATAGCAATCACGATAGGAGCAGCAGCAGAGTTATTGAAGTTGCTTGGAAATCTCCCCTGGTAGTTGTTATCACACAAAATTGTCTACTCCTATAGGGCATTTCTAGTACTTAATTACATCATTTTGCGCTATTTAAAGCACAAAGGTACTCACTTATGTCCTATTTTGCAGACATATCATACAGACACCATTTAGAGCAAAAGATACGAGAATGGACTGAAAACTGGCAAGTTTTGGAGAGTTTTAGCACTACTGGATAAGCGATTTACCGACAAGATTTCATACTACTGCATCTAGATCAGAAATCGATGAGGGCATACTCCCTTGCTCAGTACCACCTAGCGCCGAAGAAAAAGTTCAGTACGGTCGTGCCTAAGGCAGTACAGCCGTACACAAATGATGTCAAAGAGTGCAGAGCGGACAAGTATGGGCCAACATCGTAAACAAAGTTCCGTAACCCGTCTCAGATTGTGCAGATTTGAAAGCCAGATGACCTAATCTACATCACAACCTATAAATAGGCCCCCTTAGACTAAGAAAAAGACCTTTTAACAAATTTCTGAATCTAAAACCACATTTTGAGAGCTCTACATCAATTCCCTTGCTTTTTTTTATTCAACCTTAGAGCTTGGTGCCAACCCCATTTTGCTACCGGAGCTCGTGAGGACGTGAAGAATGTGCTTAAGAACCGTCGTCATACCGAAACGGTGTCCTGGTTTAGATTTTATTCTCCTTATTATGGATTCCTATGGTTTAATGTTTGTGTTTATGTTATTATTATTGAATATGAGTAGCTAAACCCATTACTAGGGGTGATGAGAGATCCTTTACAATGCTTTTGTTATTTATCTAATTAATTCTATGTGTTTCTATTTATTTGATTGGTTGTTTTATCCTTAGCATGCTTAATCTTATAAGGCCTGATCAACATTTAATTTATTGGCTTAATTGGCGGTAACAGGACCACAGTTAGTTAACAGATCTCTAGGAATAAACGAACTCGCTTTATATGCTAGATAAAATTATTGCCTGTTTCTAATCTGTTATTAGATTAACAAGCTCACATGTTATTAATGCTCTTTCCTTTAATTATCTTCCTGGATCAAAACGGAGTAGTTATTTAGGAAGAAGGCTATTAACTGTGTAATTCTTAGTAATTTAGAGTGACTGATTAGCTATTAATTAGAAAATAGATCTCGTAGCAGTTATTTAGTTAATTCAAGAGTTGAGTATTGGTGAACCCAATTCCCCTAGACCTCCCATGATATAGTTAATCCGTTATCGCACTTCGTTTAATTGTTCTTTTTATTTACGTGACAACTTTTGCTATTCTCTAATTACAACTTTCGTTAGCCTAACAGGATAGATTTTTTACTTCATTGGTACTCGCGCATTCCTTGTGAGTTCGACATTCGGAGTCTTAAAAATACTCCACTTTTATTACGAGTTACCTTCAGGTGCACTTACCTGAGCCGCAACAATTTTTTGGTGCCATTGCCGGAGAATGGTTTAGCGATATTGATTGAACAAGATTCTATTTACGTAAGGCATTTTATTTTATTTAGTTATTTATTTTCTGTTTATTTTATTGTTTTAAGAACATACTAATTTGGTTTCCTTTGGTATATGCAGACAAGGTCTCAACATCCTGAGTTGATATTCAACCCTGAAATTGAAAGAACACTTTGTTTGTTGAGAAAAACAGCAGCTTGCAATAGATAACAAACTTATGTTGAACGAGTACTTCACTCCAACTACGGATGTGGCGGACATCGTCAACTATCTGGCGATTGAGGCCACAAATTTTGAATTGAAGCCAACACTGATTTTAATGGTATCTGCAATGCAATTCTCTAGCTTACCTTCTGAAAATCCAAATGCTCATCTCAATAGATTCCAAAAAGTTGCTAACACTGTCAAGTGTCATCGTGTGACACGGAGGCCATCAAGTTAAGATTGTTTTCATTCTCACTGTAGGAAAAGGCACAATTATGGTTGAACTCACTTCCACCGAATTCTATTACCACCTAGGAGGACCTGAAAATCGAGTTTTTAAACAAGTACTTTCCTCCCACAAAATCTGCAAAGCTAAGAGTTGACATATCTGGGTTCGCTCAGAATGAAGGAGAATCAATGCATGAGGCATGGGAGCGATTCCAAGATCTAATTAGAAGCTGCCCTCATCATGGTTTCACCAAGTGATAGCTAGTTCAGATTTTATACAATGGTTTTACCATGCAAACTAGAGGTGCAGTTGATGCTGCTTGTGGAGGATCTTTTGGAAAGAAGACATCCACTGAGGCTTATGATATAATGACTAAAATGGCTCAGAATAATACTCAATGGTCAGCAAATGAAAGACAAACCGGAAGGAAGAACCAGCAAACAGGAATTTATAAAGTAGAAGAAAACATAGCCCTTGAAGAAAAATTGGAGGCAATGACCAAGAAGATAGAGACTCTAGTGGCAGCGCAAACTCAGTCCAATGCAACTTCAACTAATAATGACTGAGGATGCTTGACAATTGAAGACCAATTAGAAGTAGTCAATGCTGTAGGCCAAAAGGATTTTGATCCAAAGACAGTAATGCAAGAAGCTATGCTGAAATTTATGCAAAGGCACGGACATCCTTGTGTAGGAGTTTTAGTCAGTTTTATGGAGAAGACTGAAGAAAGACTTTAAGGCTATAGAAACCAAGGCAACCAAAGCATCCAGTAATTTCTGTGGAGTAACAGGTCATGATTCTAAGGACTGCACTGAGAAGGTGAATTTTATTGGGAATAAGCCACAGAATGACCCCTACTCAAGCACCTATAATCCTGGATGGAGAAACCACCCCAATTTCTCATGGGGAGGTCAATAAAGGCCACAAGGCTAGAATCAGAATACTTACAAGCCTCCACTTTTACAGAATTGTTCTCAAAATGATAGAAGTCCCGGTGTGAATGACCTCAACAACTTCATGGGACAAGTGAATGAAAGGTTCAAGAATTTAGAAAAATTAGTAACCACTAACACAGAAGACCTGAAAATGTTGAAAGACCACATGGCAACTTTAATAAATGTGGTGACTCAAAGAGAAAAGGAGCACTTTCAAGTCAAGTGGAACCAAATCCAAATGAGAAGTGCAATGCAATCTTTATGGCAAAGGAGGAACCAAACATTACGATGAAGGACATCCTGGTGGGAAGAAAAGAGGAGAAGGCTAAAACTAAGCCTCAGCAGGTAAGTAACTCGTTTTCCCAAAGTTCTAAAATTTTTCATAAGGATAGGCAAGCAATGAAATCATTAGAAAAAACTTAGAAAATTGCATGTCAATATTCTATTTGCTGAAATTGTCTCTGAAGTACCTAAGTATGTTAAGTTCTTAAAGGAAATAATTTTTAACGAAAATAAATTGGAAGAGGTTGAGACAGTGAATTTAAATGAACATGGCTCTGCTATATTAATGAATAAGTTTCCACCTAAGCTTAAAGATCCAGGAACCTTTGTTATTTCTTGCTCAATTAGTAATAACTCTTTTAAAGCACTATGTGAATTAGGTTCAAGTGTGAATCTAATGCCTCTGTCTATTTTTAGAAAATTAAATTTGCTAGAACCACAACCTTCTAACATGTCCTTGCAGTTAGCTGACAGTACTCTTGTTTATCTAAGAGGGATAATAGAGGATGTGCTAGTTATGGTGGGAAAATTTATTTTCCCAGTTGACTTTGTAGTTCTGGATAAGGAGGAAGACAAAGGTGTCCCTATTATATTGGAAAGACCATTTTTGGCAACAGGAGATGCTACTATTCAAGTAAAAAAAGGAACCATGACCCTAAAAATTGAGGGTGAAGAAGAAATTTTCAATATTTATAATGCTAATAAAACTTCTTCTTTTAGTGCTTCTTATTGTTTCTTGCAGGATATGGAACCTAAACAAGAGGAAGAAAAAGAAGAGCAAGTTGAGAAATAAGATAACAATGAGCAGGATAAAAATATAACCCCTTCCTTGATAGTGGAAGCACTTTGTTTGCCTGAATTCAAAGGACTGCCTAGGGAGGATCCCATTCCTCATATATTGAATTTTTATGAGTTGGTTAAGACTAAAAATTTTGTAGGAACCACCGCAAGTAGGATAAGAATTAAGTTATTCCCCCTTTCTCTTGGAGGAGTGGCTAAGAAATGGTTCTCAGTATACCCAAAATTTCACTTTTCAACATGGGAAGAACTAATGGAAGAGTTTGTCAGGGCTTTCCAACCCACAGTTGCGGAAAAAGATGATCATATCCAAGGATTTCAACAATTAAAAGATGATGCCCCTGAAGAATTCACCGGTTTTGAATTAGACCAATCCATTATCTCAGAGGTGTCAACTTTACAATTTAAGGGAACAACAGGGCAAGATCATATTGAGCACATAAGACAGTTCTGTAGAAAGATGAGGAAAGCAAAATATGAGAACATGTCTCCAGATGAAGCAAAATTAAAGATCTTCCTATTTTTATTAGATGAGGAAGTCAAGATATGGCTATATCTCTTACCAGCTGAAGAAACAGAAACATGGAATGACTTAGTAAATAAATTTATTAGGACATTTTTGCCTATTATAGTAGAGCCAATTTACATCTATGAAGATTGTGGGTACACAATGAACCCACCAAAAAAGTGTTCAGGCCTTGCTTGGATGAATTTCTCTAAAGAAGGCAATTATATTGTAGTCTTCCCCAATGGTAAGAAAACAAAAGGTAATGTCAAAGAAAAGTCATTGCCCGCTAAAGATTAATTCTAAGTCCTTCGAACCATCAGGCTCGGGACGTTAAACAAGCGCTTATCAGGAGGCAACCTGTATCCACTAACACTTTTTTTTATTGTTATTTTGTTTTATTTATTTATTCTGTTTTATTATTGATTATATTTCTATTAATTATTAAAAATGCAAAAAAAAAATGAAATATTCTAAAAAACCAAAAATTTCTGGAAAACCAATACGTATGGGCGTACATTCCATTAGACACGGCCGTACCGCATGGCTTCATCCTGAGAAACGCAGAGAGATAGACAGATATGGTCGCACATATAACTAGGTACGGCTGTACCTCGTGTCCAGAGGCTGAATATTTAAGGTAACAGTGAGGGGTAAGAGCGTACCATACCCTCGTGTGCCCAAATCCTCTCGACTCAAGCACTCTTTACTCTCAAATTCTTCGCATTTTTTGATTCCAAGACTATCCAGGTACTAATTCTAAACAGGTACTAATTCGCATTTTTTGGCTTCTCTGCCTATAGATTTGCTTAGTCTTTTTGTTTGGTTATTGTTTCCCCCTTTTGTTTGGGGTTGCTTCTGGTGTTTTTTCTTTTTTTGCATGGGTTTTGGTTTAGCCCCCCCATGTCTTTCCTGTATTCTCTTTTCCATTTCTTTCAATAAAAACAGGGGGGAGTACTCTTTTTCCTTCTAGATGTTTTTTCCCTAAGGAGGGTTTTCCATCAGAAGGTTTTAACGAGGCTCCTTTCCTTCATTTAAATAAAAAAAAAGGTACTAATTCTAAACTTATTTCTTGGATTGATTGCCTGTTTTTTTGGTTATTTTGAGTTTTCAGTTAGTTTAGGTTTTTAATTTTGTTTAACTCTAACTTTAGAAATTTAGGAGTAGTTTTGACTTGGTTTTGCATGCTTAGAGACCCTGGGAATGATTAGAGACTTGAAATTTCGGCTTAGAACTGAGAAAATATGATCATAGGGTAGATTTTTCACAAAACCGTAGAGCAGTACGGCTATAACTATCAAGAATAGGCCATACTGAAGGATGTACTTGTGGCCTTAGGGTTGAAGACAGACAATAGGTACGGGCATACATATGGCAACGTACGGCCGTACATATTCCTTAAGTCAGATCGTACTGAACTTTTAAACTAGGGCGTACATATTTATGCTATACGGTCGTATTAGACGAAACACGACCATACCTAACACAGTTTCTGCCTAAAATCTAATTTTTCCTATTTTTAATTTTGCAGGAAAATGTCTAAGCGCTAGAGAGGCGAAGGCTCCTCATCTGCAGCAGCACACACGTTAAAAACCGTGCCAGCTTATATCCCACAACAGCATAAGGAAAGATACAAACAGTTACGTGATTTTCGTATTCACGTGCAGATATATTTGGACATCGATGCCCTCTAGTTGGTCGGCCTGCGAGAGGAGGTGGTGACACTGCTATAGAGGATTGGATGGCTCCAGGAAGCCTCTGTTAGACCTCCACACATGTGGACAGTGTCTTAGATTTTCTAGCCACATGTGGCTATCTTATGAGGGACATGGAGTCCCCAGTATCCAGAGATGGAGGACCAGCCAGAGCAGGATCTGGTAGTGACATTTTGGCTCCGTGGGACCTACCACACGATGACCCTATCTGAGTTTAACATCGGGCTAGGATTTAAGACTGTAGAGACAGTACAGTAGATTAAAGGAAAATGATCACTGTATGCCTTCCAAACCTTATCATCCTGCAATTTATCCAATTTAAGTCCATTTTCAATTATTGTTTTGTCCATTCATTTATCTTATCTGCAACTTTACATTCTGTCTACGCATTTTACGTTAAATCTTACTGTATTCAAACTTTATTTCTTTTACAGCTTTTGAACTTATTTGTTCTTATTTTTCTACATTTCTACTTCTTTTGAAAATCAGTTACATTTTGTATTCATTTCAATTCCAGCATTTTACTTCGTGTCATTTACATTACAGTCATTTCTATTTCCATGCTTTGCATTTAAATTCCTTACTTTTCTACCATTTAACTTTTCAGCAACTTTTCCTTCATTGCCATTTACAGGTTCTTTAAATGCTTTCATTTAAATTCATGTCTTTTAAAAGCATTCCTTAAATTCAGTCATTTAAGTGCTTTTATTTACATTCATGCACTAGTTTCAATTGCATGTTTAGTCCTGCAAATGCATTTTTATGACATTGCATCGTATGCATCTACTTGAACTTTTTGTTTAAGTTACTTATCAATCAAGTTATTGGCTGCCAACGACCAATCTTGTGTATTTACTCTGTTATTGTCATTTCGACAACAATTGATTTGTTAATTGAAATTATTAAGTACAAAACTAGCAAAAACGTCAATGATTAATGGCTTAACAACCAAGAAAATTGAGAACTAACAATGCGTCGAGTAATTGACCGTTACATTTAAAAACTGTTGTTTTTGAAAATGAGATTACCACATAACTCGTCGATCTCGTAATCGTTTGAACTAATTATTTGTTACTTAGCCGAATTTGGTAGAAATACACTACGAAACCAAATTTACCAGTAAACACGTGGCCAATTAATTTTAATTTTTGAAATTTTAAATTTATGTATATTGAACATTAGTATTTTGAACTCTCTTCTATTTTTATCTTTTTTATTCATTTTGACATTTCTATATAGTGTTATCAAATGTTTGATGTTATATTTATTATTTAATTTCATTATCATATATTAGATAAAAAGACTAATAAGATGTGTAATGTCATAATTATATAAAAAGTGAAATACTATTTAACAATAATATTTAAGTTTGAAATTAATTTAATTGTTATTTACAATTATTGAAGAAAACTTTTAAATTTGTAGGGATATATAACTCAAAATTTTATATAAAAAAGAAAGTAATACATATTAAAGATAAATTTTTAAAAATTGATAATTTATTTTAACCCAATAATTTAAATGACAAAAACTAGATCTCAATTTGATTGGTTTAATTTTGATCCGAAGTGGATCTCGAAAGTGACCGGAGTAGGGTCATGAACGGTGGGCATGACGGAGCACGACGGTGGGGGGTGTACCTGCACACATTCCGATGCCTAAGTCAGTATCAGAATTAGGTGAGGTAAGGAAATGAACAGTGTGTACTTTTATTGATTAGGTCATGGACCTTTTATAGCTGAGGTCAGGTTGCTGACGTGTGGATATCCTCAAGTAACCCTAGATTGATTATCAGCTGTTGGATTTATCTGACGGTGGATGTTGATTCTAGGGTTATGTGCGGATAAGGTTGTTTTTAGGGCTAGCGCCGCAATGCTTGTACTCTAGGGTTTCGCGCCGTGGCGATTTGATCCCTATGGTCTGTTGTCCTAAGGAAGGACCTCCTGGGTTAGGTCGGTTGACCGAAGTGGGCCTTTGGTCTCTTCAGGTCGGTTCGGTCCGGTGCAGAGTGGGCCTTTTTGGCCACTCTGGATCAGTTTCCCCTAGCCAATGTCGTCAGTTATTGATGAATTCGGATACTGTAGGGTGTTGTTTGTTGAGCATTGTTTTCGCCCTTTGAATCTTGGTTTCGTTACTTTGGTTGCACAACCGAGTATCGAGGTTCGTGGAGACTTCGCAGGTCGATTACGTTTGCCACGTCTCATTTGACGAGGGTTTTGAGTCGAGGCGGTTTGTTTTCAAATTTGAGGTTTTGAAAAGACTCGCTCATTTCCCAAGACAGTTGTGGCAGAGATTTGGTGACGTTTCGCTGAGGAGTCGCCTCGTTTCTCGCGCTCGTCAGTATTACTCTTTTTGGCATTAATTACTCAACCCCCCTTTTTAGAATCTATAAATTCGGAAGGGGAATGCTCTTTTGTCACTTTGGTCTTTGCTTCTTCGTTTCTCTATTCTTCTGTTTTTTTTTTTGGATTCTTCTATAATTCTGCCATTTGAGCAACAAGGTTCTCTGTGTGGGCATCAAGCTTCTTAGGATACGTCTTCTTGCTCGTGCCTCCTTGTCGTATATTCAAAGTTATTTCTTCTTCCCTACCTTTTTATTCGCTTATCAGAAACGAAAAAGGGGGAATTGTTAATTTTCTTTTGCTTGAGAGTCGATGGCTTCTCAAACCCTTTCTTTGGTTTCTGGTAATGGGTGGTCTCAATCGGAAACCTCCCCTACTGCGTGTGTCTCTATGGCGGTGCCCCTGGTGGTGCCGCTACCTTTCTGTGAGGAAGGGGCTGAGGAGCATTTAGAACGTGGAGTAATGATTACTCCTGAATGCTTAGAGCATTTTCGGGTGGTTTTGGAAAACAAGTTTCAGCGTCCATGCAACCCCCGTGAAGTGGCTCGATGGTATAAAGAAGTGCATAATACCGTTTCTTATCCTGAGGTCCCCATGGATAGGTTTGTCATGGGAAGGAAACGGAGAATCGACTTGGACAACCTTCTTACCCTTCCTGCCGATGTGGAGGACTACAACTGGGTCTCAAATGAAGTTCTTAGCCTCCGATCTGAGTATACGACCGACGAGGATATCTCCGACTTGGAGAGCCAGATTAGAGTATGTGAAACTGTCGAATCTGGAGGGGAGTGGGCCTTCCTGGCTTCAGGGGGAGATCAACAGATTTGCTCCGCGGAGGGTGGCGACATGTCGTCTATTCCGATGTACGAAGTGCTATTTACCGAGATGCAAGTTTTTTCCTTTCTCGTCCTTTGAACTTTCCGTTCTTAGACAGTTGGGTATGGCCCCTTCTCAGTTTCATCCTAATACTTGGGCTTTCATAAAAGCGTTCGATCTGGTTTGTCAGTATCTCGAGATACCGGCATCTTTTCGAGTTTTTTTTTCATTTATTTTCACCCATGAAGACCTCGGAGAAGGCCGACCAACGGCAGGGTTAGATTTCCTTCAAGCCGAACGACAAAACTTTTGACTTGTACAGTGAATCTCTTAAGAGATTCAAGACGAAGTACTTTTTCCTTCTTTCGATGGACGATGTCGCCCGTGAGTGTGTTTTTGATCTCGCTGAGGATGGTTCAGAGGCTCTGAAGTTTCCCTTCTATTGGTCGAAGTCGTTCTTCGATCGTCCTGTTGGATCCTACACGTTCAAGTTATCTGATCTTAGTGAGCTCGAGAGGGGTTGGGTGAAGAGCGTCCGAGAGTGGGTTGGCGGCTTTGAGCCGGTTGTATATACCGACCCCAAGACTCAAGAGGAAACGTCACTCAAGCGGTTCGTTCACACCCGAACTCTCCTACGGTGCCCTACTTGGGAGGATGCTCGATGTGTCTTAGGTAGGAAGTTATTTGCTTGTGTTTCTCCTTTCATACAAGTCTTTATCTGACATGTTTATTTTCTGTGCAGAATCCATGTCGAATATTGCAAAGTTTGCTGTAGTTAAAGTCGCTCTGGCTAAGAAGTTGGAAGGAGGTTCGGACGAGGGGAATCAAGTTCAACCCTTGCCTACCATCGCAGATGTCATCGGGCCTTCCAATTTTGGCACGTAGAAGGATGGGGGCTCTGGACCAGTTCCTTCGGTACCTACGGTGCCCGAAGTGGTTAATGCTTCCGCGGATATCATTGACATTGAGAAGCATAAGAGACCTCCTTCTTCCGACCTTCCCCATTCTCAGCTGAAGAAGCAAAAAGGTTCAAAGCAACAAGTGCTGCCCTACAAGGGTCAGGATTCTGCCCACTCTTTCGAGGGTGCTCGTTGACCTCTCTGGAAACAGATTGGGGATAAGGTGAAGGAACTGGAGGAAAAGGTCTTCCTCTTGCGCAAGACGAAGAGTCAAGCTGAGACGGCCTTGAAGAGAGATCGGGATCAGAAAGATCGGATTCGCGATCTGGAAAATAAGAACCAAGATCTTCGCACAAAAGTGCAGAATGCGGTGGGCCTTCAGACCCAGCTCTCAATCGAGTCCCTTCGGGCTGATGAGGCTGAGAGGAACTGCCGCCAGCTGACTACGGCGAATGAAGAGCTCCGGAAGGAATGCGAGGGTCTTAAGTCCAGGGCAGACAAGACCGTCACGGACAAAGATGCTTGTCGCAAGGAGAGGGATGCCTACCGCTCTGAAGTCGCCAAGCTGAAGAAGGCACTGGAGGAGAAGAATGAGGAGCTAAGGAAGGCATTGGAGGAAAAAATGGCCAGCGATCGAGCCATGATGGAGATCAGAGATGAACAGTTTGACAATGGTGTTCAACAAGCGGTGTTCTTGAATCCCGGAATCGCTGTCTGGACTGGGGGCGTTACAAACCTAGGAGTGGTTTCAGGGGACCACATCGTGCATGCTGAAACCCAAGCCGTTCTTGTTGTTTGCCCTTCGGCCGATGCTTAGTTCCCTTGTTTGTATTTTGCAATTGTTTCTTTTTAAGACCTTGTAATTATCTTTTGTACTTGCTCCTTCGTGTTAAGGGCATTTGTACTATGTTCCAAATTAATGAAATTTCTATTTTCCGACCTTCTTTGGCGGATTCATGTGTATGTTTGTCATTTCGTAATATGGTTTCCATTGTGTTGTCATCACTTTGGGAAGGGAGCCCAGCCAAGGGAACCTTCCCTCTACCCCAGAAGAGTGACTTGTCGTTAATACTTCGGGTGTCCGATGGACCGTAGACAAACATGTGGCTAGTCACATCGGTTAAGACTCCTATAAGATTGGCGTGACGATGCGGAACTCCGTAGTGGTCGGAGTTTGCTCATCTACCCGAATTAACGATGGTATTATAACCTTAATAACCGTGATAATAAAACATCCGATTGCCGAAGTATCGTTTTATTTTGCTTGGATTTTTACAAGAAGTGGATTCCTTTTCATAAAGGGAGTTACACAAGCATTTAGCTAAAATATTTTCTAAGTTTGGCAGCATTCCATGTTCGAGGAACTGCTTGGCCTTGCAAAGTTTCTAAGGTGTAGGAGCCATGATCAGTCTTCGAGGAGATCCGATATGGTCCTTCCCATTTCGGTGCCAGCTTTCCTTGGCTTGCGTTTTTGAGGTCGACGTCAGCCCTTTTTAGGACCAGATCATCCTTTTCGAATTCACAAGATATGATTCGTTGATTGTATCTTGCTGCAATTCTTTGCTTCATAGCAGCTTCATTTAGGGGGGCTAGCTCTCGATTTTCTTCGAGGAAGTCCAGCTCCTCTATCAAATGTCGGTGATTGGATGAAGTGCTAAGTGGGTGGAGTGTTCTCCAGCTCAGTTCTTCGACTTCGACCAGGATCACTGCTTCGGATCCATAGGTAAGCCAAAATTGCGTTTCTCCGGTGGTGGAGTAGGGCGTGGTTCGATATGCCCAAAGTACTTGTAAGAGCTCTTCTGCCCAATTTTCTTTGGCTTCGTCAAGTCTCTTCTTCAAGCCTCTTAAGATGACCCTATTTGCGGCTTCGGCTTGCCCGTTGGTTTGGGAATGCTCGACTGAAGTGAATCTTTGCTTTATCCCGAAGTCAACTAAAGTTTCTTGGAACCCCTTGCCCGCAAATTGTGTCCCGTTATCGGTGATGATGACTTCGGGAATGCCGAACCTCGTGAGGATTTACTTTTTGAAGAAATTGATCATGTTTTTTGCCGTGATCTTTGCCGCCAGTTCAGCTTCGATTCATTTTGTGAAGTAGTTCACTGCTACGATCAAGTATTTGATTTGGCCCGGGGCCATAGGAAACGGCCCGAGGAGATTGATTCCCCACCAGGCGAAGGGTCAGCGGGAAGATAGAGCAGTCATCTTGCAAGGAGGGGCGTTATGTACATCGGCGTGATTTTGGCATTTCTCACACTTTTTCACATAGGCGATGGCATCTGTATCCATGGTCGGCCAGTAGTAACCGGCTCGCAATGTTTTCCTGGCCAAAGATCGCCCACCGAGGTGCTGAGCACAGACGCCCTCGTGGATTTTGGGGAGTACATATTGGGCCTCGGCAGTGTCAAGGCACTTTAGAAGAGGTGCTGAAATGCCTCTCCGATATAGGCAATCTTCGATGACGGAGTATAAGCACGCTCAGCAGCAAATTTTTGATGCTGTCTTGTCATCGAGATGAAGTTCGCCTTGGCAAATGTATTTGAGGATGGGCGTCATCCATGAGTTACTAAAGTCAGTGATTGTGTGCACCGAAGGGGTAATGAGGAAACGTTCAAAGGTTTGTTTTGTTCCATTTGGGGAGTTCGGGATCCCCGATGTGGTCATGATGCTTGAATGGGAAAAGGTCTCTTGAATGACCGATCTGTTGCTTCCCGTTGTCTTCGTGCTTGCCAGTTTAAAGAGTACGTCGGCTCTCGAGGAACGTGTATGATCTATATTTTATGGAAGCTTTTCATCAGTTCCTTGACTACGGCCAGGTACTTCTGTAGCAGGGGGTCCTCTGCTTGATATTCCCCATTGACTTTGGATGTTACGAGTTAGGAATCAGTGCGAAGACTGACTTCGGAGGCCTCTAGATTGCGAGATAATGTCAACCCGGCGATGCATGCCTCGTATTCGGCCTGATTGGTCGATGTGTGGAATGAAAAGCTTAGAGAGAGTTCGATTGTCAAACCTTTAGCATTTTCCATGATAAGGCTAGCTTCGCTCCCCTTCGAATTCAAAGATTCATCGACGTGGATGGTCCATCTGGTGCTCGAGTCTTCGGACATTGAGGTCATCTCTGCTATGAAATTGGCCAGGCTTTGGGCTTTGATTGCCTGCCGAGATTCAAAGGAAATGCTGAATTCTGAAAGCACTATGGACCACTTAATCATTCGTCCTGCCAGGTCAGGCCAGTGGAGGACTTTTTTGATTGGTTGGTTTGTTCGAACTGCAATGTGGTGAGATAGGAAGTATTGTCGTAGTTGCCTTACTGAAATGACCAGTGCTAGAGTGACCTTTTCGACTTTCTGATATCAGAGTTCGGGACCTTGGAGTGTTTTACTTATGAAATAAACTGGCCTTTGCCCTTCTGTTGTCTCTCTGACCAGAACGGCACTGAGGGCCTCTTCGGAGACTGCCAGGTATAGATGCAAGGTTTATCTGGCACGGGGCCTCGTTAGAACTGGTGGAGTCGATACTATTTCTTTTAGCCTCGTGACGGGTTCTTCGCATTCCGAAGTCCATTCGAAATACACCCTTTCTTCAGTAATTTGAAGAAAGGAAGTGCTCTTTGGGTGGACTTGGAAATGAATCTAGTTAGGGCGGCTATCATCCCTATCAGTTGTTGCACATCTTTCTTTGACTTCGGCTATCTCATTTCGGTGATGGCGCGACATTTGTCGATTTAAATAGGTAGAAGCCCAGGAATTTGCCCGTTTTGACACCAAACATGCATTTCTCAAGGTTAAGTCTCATGTTGTGTCGGCGCGCGTGTTCGAAGATGTCCGAAAGGTCGGCCACATGATTTGGCTCCTCAGTTGATTTGACGATCATGTCATCCATGTATACTTCGAGCATGTTGCCGATCTGGTCTTTAAAGACTTTGTTCATCATGCGTTGGTAAGTTGCCCCGGCATTTTTGAGACCAAAAGGCATTACTTTGTAGTAGTAATTATCGTCGTCAGTCATAAACACAGTCTTTTCCTGGTTGGCAGGATTCATCAGTATCTGGTTGTACCCAGAATACGCGTCCATGAAGGACAGTAATCGAAAACCCAAGGAGTTATTCACGAGTTTGTCGATGTTGGGAAGGGGATGGGCGTCTTTAGGACAAGCCTTATTGAGATCGGTATAGTCAACACACATTCTCCATTTTCCATTAGATTTCTTAACGAGGACTACATTTGAGAGCCAAGTTGTGTACTTGACCTCCCTTACAAAGCTAGCTTTAATTAAATCATTAATGGCCTTCTCAGCCGCTTGGGCCTTCTCAGGGGATTGTTCCTCATCCTCTGCGCGACCCACTTCGCAGAGGGATTTAGGGCGAGACGATGGCATGCAATGTCGGGGGAAATCCCTGGCATATCAGCTACAGTCCATGCGAAGAGGTCGGCGTTGGCTTTTAGGCACTTGATTAGGTCGTCCTTTACCTCAGGGGGAAGGTCGATTCCGATCTAGACAGTCTTCGTCGGATCTTCCCTTAGTTGGACCTTCAAAAATTCCCCATCTGGCATCGAAGTCCGTGAGATTGACATCAGATGATCCGATGTTCTTTTTTGGTGGGGCTATTTTGCTTTCTTGCCCTTTGATTGACAGCAGGTAACATCGCCTGGCTGCCTCGAGATCGCCATTGATCGTGATTATCTTGCCCTCGGATGAGTGGAATCTCATTTTGAGGTGGACGGTAGAAGTTACTGCTCCTAATTCTCCCAGGGTAGCTCGTCCTAGGATGCAGTTGTATGGTGATGGACATGGAAGGACAATGAATTAAACTTTGACGGTTCTAGTTTCCGGCTTGTCGCCGAACATGACCATTAGCTCGATGTAGCCCAGAGGTTTGGTTGTGGAACCATTGAAGTCCTGGAGAACGGAGCCGCGATAAGGGATCATGTCTTTTTTGGCCAGCTTCAGAGTCTTGAAGAGGTCGACAAACATGATGTCGGCAGAACTCCCTTGATCAACCAATATTCTCCTCACATCAAACTTTGCCATAAGGCGCAGATCAGCAAGGGAATTTGGTCGTTTGGGTGACCATTCAGCAGGTCTTCATCGTAAAAGGCCAAAGGTGGCCGACTTGAGCTTGGTCGGTTGACAGGTGGGTAGACAGAGGTTATGGACATCCTCTCTCGCATCTTTCGTTTAGCAAAATTGATGGAAGGTTCACCCCGTCCTGTCAAGCCTCCAGAAATTACCAAGGCCACAGGTGGGGGCCTAGCCCTTTCTTCGTCGGCCTGATGAAGGTGATTTTTTGTCTGGGTCAGGGCGGAGTTGTTGTCGCGCTTAGGTCGGGGGGAATCGAGATCGGTCTCGTCCTTCGTCGGACCTCGTCTTCATGTATTTCTGTAATTTTCCCTTCTGGACGAGGGATTCGATGACGTCCTTAAGCTGAATGCATTCGTCAGTGTTGTGACCCGCACTTTTGTGAAATCTGCAATACTTCAACTTATCGGTTGCGGGTCGCTCTTTCAGAGGTTTGGGGAATCATACTCTCGCATCTTTAAACTCCGCGCTGGCGCACTCATGCAGGATGCGAGATTTGGAGGTGTTCAGCGGGGTGTATTCTTCGTACCTCCCAGGGGGACCTTTGAGGTCCTTGTCTCGGCGCGACTGATCTTCCTTATACCCAGAACTTTTTTCCTGGGCGGTTCTCCTTTTTGACCTTGAAGCAATTTATTTCTCTTCGAAGTTTATGTACTTCTCTGTAAGTCGGAGGAAGTCGTTCAGACTGTCGGGCTTAACGACCCCGATGTTGATGCTGAAGAGGCTATCTTCGAGCAAACCCAGTTCCAGCAGGTATAGTTTCATCTCATCGGATGCGTGTTTGATGACCACTGCTTCCTTGTTGAAGCGTTCGATGTAATCTCGAAGAGGTTCGTCCTTTTGTTAGTGAATCGCTTGCAGTGTAGCAACCAACTTGGGTTGAACACGAGAAGCAGTGAAATAAGAGCAAAATTGAGCGGTGAGCTCAGACCAAGAGTCTATGGACTTCGCCTTCAGTCCCAGGAACCGTGTGAGGGCCGCTTTCTTTAGGATGAGCGGGAAAATCTTGCATTTTACTGGACCCTTAGCACCGCGAAACCCCATTATGGTGTCGAAGCAGCCGATATGTTCATGGGGTTCTCCTGTACCATCATAGCTCTCGAGCGGGAGAGGCTTTTGAAGGGCCTTCGGGATCAGTCATTGAGCCACCCTTGTAGTGAAGGGATTGAAAGCAAATTGATCATCGGTATCCTCAGAAGCATGTGTTCCTGAATACGTAGGGAAAGATTTGGAATCGTGACAGGAAGGTGAAGCCGACGGTCGACGACGTCTTAGAGGAGTAACACTCGCTCGCAAACGTCGGACGTGGCTGTTTTGCCCTCGAGGAGACACGCGCTGTAACACCCCAAGTTTCCCTAAGCTCGGTTTGAAAATAAATTAGAAGAAGTGGTGTGATTGTATTTAAGCTTAATTTGATTTCAAATTGAGTCAATATGATTATACAAAGTTTTAAGGGGTAAGTTGTTGATCTTGAGTTAAGAAATAAGTTGGATTTAATCCTAAGATGATTGGAAGTGTTAATTAGGAGTTAATTGATGAAGATTTGATGTTGAAAGATGATTTTTCACATTTTTGTGCAGTGTGAATCGATTCACATAAGCCTGAATCGATTCACAACTGTGTTCCAAACCACTGAATTGATGCTGTGAATCGAATTGGGAGTCTGTGAATCGATTCACAGATTTGATTCACGAAGTTCAGGTGCAGTTTCAAGTGGATGAATCGATTCACAATCTGTTGTGAATCGGTTCACATCCTGTTAAAAGCTTAACAATGCTGCAGAAATCACACAGAACGCGATTTTTGGGAGAAATAGAGAGAGAGGGCGATTGAGAGAGGGGAAAAGGGGGAAAACACTTAGGGTTTCTCTAATCTTAAGGGAAACCCATTATTCTTGCTAGATTTCATCAAATATTAGCCTGAATCAAAGTTGTATGAGTGAGATTTGGGTGTTTAGAAGATTTAGGTTTGAACCTTAGGAAGAAGAAGAACATAAGGAAGGGGAAGAAGAGGAAGAGCTCGACCAAGAGAAGAAAGATGGAGGAAAAAGAAGCATCAAGACCCAAGGATGGAAGATTGAAGGAGATGAAATGAAGTTGGAGCTTGATTCAAACTTCCATGGAGGTTGAGGACAAGCTAAGCCCTAGAATTTGGGGGTTCTTCATCCCAAAGCTTTTGGGACCAAGGTAACATAGATTTCCCCGCTCAAAACCTCTCTTAGGGTGTGCTAGGGTTTTATTGATTTAATCCCTAAATTTTTAAGATAATATTATATGGGGGTTTGACTGAAATAGGGTTGGATGACTGCCCCAATCCCCCTCAATTATTGTGTGATGTTTGTTCCTTGGAGAGTTCCACCGAGTTCCCAATGGAAATTATGTGTTAATTTTATATGAGTTGATTCAATCTTAAATTAGGGGAAGCCATAAGTCCCTAAAGAGGGGTGACAATGATGTCAAATCCCTAAGAAATGTATGTTTGCCTTATTTGTAGTTGATGGTTTGAGTATTTGTCATAGCCATGAGTAACGTTTTCCTAAGGTGTCTTCCATTTGGATTCACTGTGGATATGAATGGTTGATCATACTTGTATGATTCTCTCAGTATGTGAATGCATTAGAATATGCCTAAGCCAAAGTTTAAAGATGTAAGCCAATTTAGAGTTTAATAAATTGTTCAAGTTTATGAAGGCTAAGAAATTACATGAATATCTTGAAGTTAAGTTTATGATCCTTGCTAACGGCATTTGAGTGCAATGTTTTGATTATATGATTCTAATGAGATGCGTGAATTGGATTGTTATTGTTCAAACGCATGTTAAGTTATTCTCCTTGAATTTCTTGTGGATGTCTTTGGAGGAAGTTTGATAGTAACAGGATTGAATTGCATAGTGTGACAACTACCTTAAAAATTAAATGGAGCCGCCACCAATATTTTATTTTTATAGGAAACATTGGAAAACCTAATTTTTGAATATTTTTGAATTAAAAAAAGAAAAGGTCTTTGTGCCAGATTTGGGTTCGGGAGTTGGTTACGCATAAGGAAGGTGTTAGCACCCTTACAACGCCCGTTGAAAAACGGTACCCTTTTAATTGTTTTAAATATTTGTTTGCCTTAAAGAATTAATTCCCTTTATTAAATTTTTTAAATGATAAGGAAAAGAACCAACAAAAAATATTTAAAAAAGAAAATCTTGTTATTGTATTTATTAGTATTTCATCTCCTTTCAATTAAATGTAAATACAAATCAAGATAAGAATTGATTTCACAAGTTAATAATTTATTTATTTAAAAAAAATACTTAAATGAGGAAACAAAATCCAGAAACTTTCTATTTTATTTTTAAGTCCCTCATTAATATAATAATTGCGAATTGATTCCTATTCAAAGTTTGGCCCCATTGGAAGGCCAAACCCTAAAACGCGTATGAACAGAAAATCAAAGGGAAGATTTTTTTAATTTATTTACCTTCAGATCCCTTTTGCCATATATTTATATTTCAGTCCTTTTTTATAACATATTTGCAGTTTAATCCCTATTTAGGGTTTGGCCCCATTGGAAGGCCAAACCCTAAATCTAACTTCAATTCAGAACCGAGAGTACCAAAACTAATACCAACACCAACAACAAGGATGACAACGATGATATTAACAACAACAGCAATTAACAACAATCACCAACAACAATAGCTAACAATGAAAGAAATACGAATAAAGGCTACACCGTATGTAATTTGATCCAGACAACAACATCCGATCCAGAATATAAGTTACATAGCAATGGCAAAAAAGAAAGAGAAACAAAACAGAGAAATAGAAAGATGAAGAGGATGAAGAACCTGGGTTTATGGCTTCCCAGGAAATTTACAACCAAGAGATGGAGAAGAGAAAAAAAACTAAAGCTAAAGAGTGTTTAGGTTTTTTTTTATTCTTGAAGGGAGCTCACGGTTTTCTTTTTTTCCTGCTTGCCCTGCTCCTTACATTCCCTCTGGACTCGGGTTGGTTCTCTCTTTTGCTCTCAGTTACTCTTCGGGTCTTGTTTCTCTTCATCTTTCTTTGGCTTTTATAGCCTCAGTCCTGCGAAAATTTAGAATCAGATTAGTTCAAAAAAAATTAAAAAATAAAAACAAAAAGAAGAAATAAAGAGATAAAAGGAAAGAAAGGGAACAAATACTCCCTTTGTTCCACGCTCAAATTTGGGATCCTCGTGGAGATCTTGGTGCGGTTTGATAAAGATTGGGATGAAGAGGATTCGGTTTTGTGGGGATTTGGGGAAATCTGAGAGATATAATGGATAGGGACCGAGATATGGGATGATTTAGGTCAAGATTGGGGGAGAAGAATGAGGAGAGGGATGCGAAAATGGCGGAGGAGATGAAGGTGAGACGCCACGGCTAGGGTTAGGGTGAGGAAGAGATTGAAGGAAGGAAGGGGTCGAGGAGAAGGAAGAGGTGGTGCGGCCACTTGTGGTTTGGGAGCTAGGGTTAGAGAGAAGGAGGGGAAGATGGGGATTAGGGTTTGGGAGAGTGGAGGAAGAAGATGAGGTTGATGGTGAGGAAGGGTGTGGTGGTAGCGCCGCGGAGAGGAGAAGGACGCTGCGAAAATGAAGGAAATGAGGGTGAAGGAAGTGAAGGTGTTTTAGGTTTAGGGTTGAAAGGAGATGGGCTGGGCTGTGCGTGAGTATTGGGCTGCAGCGCATGAGTGTGTATGTTTGAAATTTGGGGGTCTTGAGGAGAAGCGGGGTGCAGGAAGCAGATGGCCAAGAAGGAGAAGGACGCATGGGCGTGTCATAGAAAGAAAGGGGTGCAGGAAGTGAATGAGAGATGGGAAGTGCAGCCTGGGCTGGGCCACCAGTCATTTTAATTGATTGCTATTAACACCCCCAAATTTTATTTTTTACACACCCCTACTTAAATAAAAATCACATTCTTCTTATCCATTCTTTTCTTCTCCTTTTTAATCTCTTTTATTATAAAACCTAAAATATTACTTATATTTATTATTACTACTACTAATTAAAATAAATAATAAAAATTAAAATTAACAAGGCCGGACAAAATTAGGGTACTACACATAGTCATTTCATTAGTTCTTGCATTGTTAATGCATAAGTCAAGTTTAAGAGTCTTAAAAGACACCAAGATTCCTCATAAGAGGAGAGCACGGTATGGTTAGTCTCGTGAGATGCCACTTGAAGGGTTAATGACGTCTAACCACCATACCGTTAGCTATATTGAGCGGAGCCTATGGATTTAAGCATATGACCAAATCCGACAACATAGATTCCCGGTTGGATATTAATCCAACCACACAGGACTATTTAAGAAGTGCTATGCACGAAAGTATGAAGAACGAAATGTTCCGAGTAAAGTTGCATTGTATTTAAGTACCTTTATTGTATTGGATGTTGTAAGTTATGAAAATTCAAGTATATATATGTTTTTATGCTTATGCTCGTACATATGTGTCTATGTTTGGGTAAAAGAAATGTTTTGGGCTTACATGCCTCAAATATGTCTATCTAAATAGTATGTTATGAGGAGAGACGTTTTCCATACGTAGCACCCCACGTATGGCTGGAAACAACAGTAAATGATTTTTATGTTAAGTCTATGTTACTGAGTTTTTATAACTCACTATGTTATGGGGCGTTGTTTTCAGGTACAAGTGTAATGAAGAAGTTAGAGCATGGACTTGTGCTCGGTTTTGCCTTCGCGGCGAGACCACGTATGGCTAGAAACAACGGTAAATGATTTTTATGTTAAGTCTATGTTACTGAGTTTTTATAACTCACTATGTTTTGGGGCATTGTTTTGAGGTACAAGTGTAATGAAGAAGTTAGAGCATGGACTTGTGCTCGGTTTTTCCTTCGCGGCGAGACCTTTCGAGTTCATACCGGATCACGAGTCGTCTTTAATGTATTAATTCTTATTTACTTGAGTCGAGTTGTTGTGTTATAAGTCCTTTTCGTGTCTTCGATTTGGTTGTAACTCTGATATATGTCGATTATTATTAAAATTGGTTTAAAATGCTTTATGTTTTGAAGATTTTTGATTTAATCATAGTAGTACGTGTCAAAGGATTTATTTCCTAGTATTTATTAATTAAAGCGAAGAAAATTCTTTCCAAGTTTATCTATTATTTTTCGCATTAGATTATTAAGTAATGCCCTAATTGGAGTCAGGGTGTTACATCGAACGACGGTGTCGGTGGCGGTGAGCACGTTCTCGCGATCCCTGGGGAAATTAGGAATGGCGGAAGAGAGGGTGCTCGATAGAGACCCTGCATTAAGATTGCTCGGCGGATCTGCGGTGACGCTGGATCCTGGATGGTGATGAACGTGGAGGAAGCGCGAGCCCCCCGGGGAACGGCGGCACAGGGAAGATCGATCAGCAGATCGGTAGCGAATCCGAGACCTTTGTTGTGAACTGCGGCTCGGGGAAGACGGTACGTAAGATCTTGTTCCCGGAGAAGAGCGAGAGGGAGATCTGGGGATGGAAGCCTGGCGCTCACCAGATCTACCCAGAGACGTGTCACGGTCTTCGGAGGCTTCTCGCCGGTCCCAAAAGGTCCGGTGCTGAGACTGACGATAGGCGTCTACCTTTTTAGACAAATCGTTCTGCTTGTCTTCAATGCTGATGAGACGAAGGTTTTGAGCCGCCAGGGCCTCCGTTTGTTGTCGGACGAGGTTGAGCACCTCGTTGACAACAGCAGTAGTAACGAGGGGAGGCTGCAGTTCAGGAGTCGGTACTATCCCCGGTTCGACGGTCGGAATGGTCTCTCCCTGCGGGCCTGAGTGAGACTCGATTTCGACGGCGACAAGGATCTCGTCGTCCTGTTCAGGACTCTCAGGGAGTGTGGGTATGCGGGTCGTATTCCGCGTGGTGTTACGTTTTGGTCCGGCCATGGTAAATCAAAGGATTTGACAAAGGAACAAGAATGTCGTTCCCACAGAAGGCGCCACTGATCCGAAGTGGATCTCGAAAGTGGCCGGAGTAGGGTCACAAACGGTGGGCAAGACGGAGCATGACGGTGGGGGGTGTACCTGCACACACTATGATGCCTAAGTCAGTATCAGAATCAGGTGAGGTAAGGAAATGAACAGTGCGTACCTTTATTGATTAGGTCATGAACCTTTTATAGCTGAGGTCAGGTTGTTGACGTGTGGATATCCTCAAGTAACCCTAGATCGATTATCAGCCATTGGATGTATTCGACGGTCGACGTTGATTCTAGGGTTATGTGCAGATAAAGTTGCTTTTAGGGCTAGCATTGCAATGCTTGTACCCTAGGGTTTCGTGCTGTGGCGATTTGACCTAGGGTTTTTTGTCCCGAGGACGGAACTCCCGAGTCGGGTCGGTTGACCGAAGTGGGCCTTTGACCTATTTGAGTCGGTTCGGTCCGATGCGGAATGGGCCTTTTTGGCCACTCCGGATCAAATTTAAATCTACTAAAAAAACCCTAAAAAAATAAAATAAAATAATCATATTAAATATAATTTAATTTAAATTTTATTATTTTATTGTAAGTCTGAACAAAAATAATCGGTCAAACACTTTATACTTAGCAGTGGAAATCCATCATCCATTACCGAAACGGATAGAGGTTCGTCCACTATGACAATCACTAGTCATGCTTTTAGACGGACAGAGATGTTTGACTATCTGTTTATATATAACTCAAAATTTTATATAGAAAAGAAAGTAATACATATTAAAGATAAATTTTTAAAAATTGATAATTTATTTTAACCCAATAATTTAAATGACAAAAACTGGATCTTAATTTGATTGGTTTAATTTAAATCTACTAAAAAAACTTAAAAAAATAAAATGAATTAATCATATTAAATATAATTTAATTTAATTTTTTTTAATTTATTGTAAGTCTGAACAAAAATAATCGGTCAAACACTTTATACTTAGCAGTGGAAATCATCATTCATTACCGAAACGGATAGAGGTTCGTCCACTATGACAATCGCTGAGGTCTCGCACTATGACAATCAGTAGTCACGCTTTTATGTGGACAGAGATGTTTGACTATCTGTTGAAGCAACATCTGATCACATACTTTTCATAATTGTTAGACTATTGCCATGTGGGAGGGAGACGCGCCCTCATATTATCCAAAAAGAAATATATATATATATATATATTTTTATATATATATATATATATATATATTTGGGAGATTAATTAACGCCTCAATTAGAAGTAGAATATATACAGTGCTCTTACCAATCGATTGAATTTTAATTTTTAATTGCTCCTAGTAAAGCAAGTAACCAACAGATATTTTGAACTATTTATCAAATCTTGTACATTTTATTTTATATCAAAATCAAGATATGTTCTTAGACAATTATATATTATTTAATATTTTTTATAGAATGTGAATTTAATTAAATATCTCAGCTATTTAATATTTGTGATGTTTTGATATTTATACTTGAATATTAAGAAGATTCTATACAAATTTAAGTAGTAAATAGAGACATACACCGCTAATGTCTATTCAAGCGGGGAGAAGTTTGATTTCTCTTAAGCAAAATTTTGAGTTCGAGTTTTATAAAAGAAAAAATAGGTGTTGGAAGAAGTTTGTCTCTTTTCATTTGTTGTTTGGTTCAATTTTAAAAAGAAAATGAGCGTAATAGAATGATATGAGAATTGCTTTTTGTTTTTTTAATATAAAAAATTTACTCCTATGAAGTGAGTACAAGGGGTACTTAACCCAATTACAACAAAACCTATGAGTACAATATTAACAAAGAGGTAGAGTTAAGGAAAGCCACGAGCGACCGAAGTCTAATCCCATGATTAGCCACCTAGGACACTAGGCTCTACCACTAGAAGACACTACTCCCTACCTTCTAGAGATACATATTGGATATCGATGGGTCTTACATGTCTCCACATTGGTATGATATTATCCACTTTGGGCTATAAGCCCTCATGGTTTTGCTTTTAGACATTCCCCAAAAGGCCTCATACCAATGAGACTGATAACGATGTCGCGCTCACTACCAAAATAGAATAAATCCCCTTATATGTAGTATAAGGCAACTCAGGTCATTCTTGCCAAGGACACAAAACTTATGTTATCAAATCGAAAATACTAAATTAAAAGGGTTTTTATGATTTTCAGAATTTAAGAGCAAGCAACAAAAACGAGATAAAATTCAGTAACTAAAATCAATCCCAAACATCAAGATTATTGGTAGAATTCATCACTATTCAAAATAATCATATTCTCACATGCAATTCCGTTATCCAGATTCACTATATAATCACATAGTATTTACTCAATAAACCTTAAATCACAATCGCAATTTCAAAGGAAAATCGAGTTACGCACAATTAGGATTAACCCGAATAACTAATCGGGTATCCAATCTCAAATAGATTTCGGATTAATCAATCCTAATTTCTATCTCCAATTTCAATAACGAATTTGATCCTATATTTAATCAGATATAGTTTTGAACATAATCATGCATCAACAAATCGAATTCATAATTGAAATTGAGAGGAGAAAAGCATGTATACGAGAATAAACAAAATAAGAACAAGGAACTCCGAATTTAAACCAATTCTCTGTGATGTCAAGGATTGAAAAGAGTTTAGCCTTCCATGGTCATCTCCATTGAAAAGCTCTCAACCAAAACAAAATGCACAAGTCTTAGAGAAAAGAAGAGAAACAAAGAGTCTCCAAAACCTGGTAAAACTGAAAAACAAGGAAATGATAATGATCAGTTTTCAAGTGCTGACTTTTCCTATTTGTACTGACTAAAAATCCTTCGAATTTCCAATCTCTTTCTATATCAAAACTGAGCCCCTCTAAAAGAGCTTTCTAATGACATATTACATGCCTTATTTGGACCTAAGATGAGTGAGATATGCCCAATTATTTAAGAGAAGGTCTGAACCCGCGACATCATCAGTTCCGAAATTTGGAGGCCCGATTTCGCCTTGAATTGGGCCGAAACTGGAGAAGCTTGTTAATCCAAAATTGAAGCTCCCTGTCTTAGCTTTCCAGGGACACAAAGATCACCCAAATCCGAAATTTGTAGCTCTAGATATGCCCTGAGGAAGATAGAAGGGTTAGGGTGAGAAAAAATACGAGAATTAACCAAGCTTGGCACTTAAGCCCAATGAGGCTCAAAAATACAAAACTCAGCCAAATCATCAATATTAAGCACATGTTGAAACCAATTAAGCCAAGTATAAGACAATAATGGATGCCTCAAAATTGCTCTATTAGAGACATTTTCTTGCTTATAAACTCATGTTCTTCCTCTTGTTTATGTAAGATTAATAGGATCTATTATATGAATTTAGAACACCGATAAAAACACTTACTTGTTGAAGACATGATTATGATTATCGGGAATTGTCTCTGATCTGCACTGTTCCGGAAATCACGAACTAAGTCTTCCTTTGCCTGGCCACAAACTCCAGGTTCTCGGTTCTCAATCGGGTAAACCGTAGACGAGCGTATGAATCGCGTGACGGCAAAGAGGACCTAACCTCTCTATTTGTCAACCTTAGGCATCTCCCATCATGGGCCTAGTGGTTGGCCTACAGTGTCTCGCACATAAATCAGAATTAGGTGTCCAAAGACCCATTACAATTGATCACTTATTTGCGGGCTTGAGCATCATTAATTGGATCATAACATTAGCCCGTTTTTAGAAAACCCAAAAGACCACAATTGATTGTAGCCCACCAGAATTATTAGAAAAAATTCTAACATTCTCCCACTTGGGCAAAATCAATTGTACAATTTTGATTTGTAGAAAACATTTTAAAAATGACTCTCGGCCTAATAACAAACTTCCTACGGTGGCCACTAAACACATGATCTCACGATGCAACACCTAATTAAGACTCCATCCAACAAAAGCTAAATGATACCGAATCATGGCGGTAGTCATATCTTATATCAACATAACACATTCCATGGTTACAAATACCACCAACCCCGTCGACTAGTCATTTATGTGGAGTGTATAGCAAGAAAACGACATGCCAATGTGATCTTACAACCATACTGTCATTTTCTTTATTAGTCCTCAATTTCTCTCTAATGCATTAAAGCCAGAGAAATAATATAGTTCATAAGAAACCATCATGTCTCAGCCCCGACATGGTGTCGACCACCGGCACAGTGATCCCATTGACACCAAGCTCTAATGTTTTAGCACACATGCCTCAGCTCCAACATGGCATCGACCACTAGCATAGTGGGCCTAATGATACCGAGCTACATGGTTCAACAAAACCACAATACCTCAGCTCCAACATGGTGTCGACCACCGGCATAGTGGTCCTAGCGACACCAAGCTTCAAGGTTTAACAAAACTACAATACCTCAGCTCCAACATGGTGTCGACCACTGGCACAGTGGTCCAAGCGACACCGAGCTTCATGTATTTTAGCAGTCATGCCTCAGCTCCAACATGACATCGATCACGGGCATAGTGGTCCCAATGTCACCGAGCTTTATGGTTTACCTAAACCATCATGCCACAACTCCGATATGGCGTCGACCACGTGCATATGGTCCCAACGACATCGAGTTTCAACATTTTCGCATCTGATATACATATACAAAGGTATATAATAACATAATTCAATTCATAATTAAATTCTCAAGTCAAATGGAAAATGTTATCAAAACACCAAAAGTGTTAAAAAAAATACGAGAGCTAACATGACATAAAGCATAAACTCTCACTAACCAAGCATATTATACAAACTCATAGACTCCATGTTTACAAAAAATAATGATAAATAAATAATTATGGGCAGAGTCCCTTAGTTAAGGGATTAACCAAGGTGGAATCCGTCTAATTTCATGATAGCTCTTTGGATCAACAATATCTTCTATTCCACAAACATAAAAAAATTTCAAAAATCATATATTTAAAGAAATTATTTTTACTACCACTCTTGACATCAAATAATGACTAAAGTCAAAATCCTCCCACTGATGTCAAGATCCAACCATGTTAAATTTACAAAACTTTAGAGTAAATTAACATGAGCATTTAAATGCTTATAAAAAAATTTTCAAAAAATAAATTAAGTAGTGCTCCATAACAAACTAAGCAAAACAGTTGTTATTAAAAAAAAATGATTGCTGAGCAAAACTTGAAATGCGTTAAAGTAAGCAATAGAGCAAGACATGGCTTCAGCTTAAATCAAGCTATTTTGAGGCCAACATAACAACACGTTCCCCTTTGGGCAGAATACGCAACCAAGGTCACAACCGCAGTCAGAACCTCAGATGGGTTAATCAATGAGCATACATTGGATTCAGAAAATTGTCCCCTTTAGGCAGACAAATCCCCTACGCCAACGTACCTCCATTAACTTCACCCAACATAATCGATAATAAGTTACTCAATAAGCATACATTGGGTTTAGAGATCTATCACCTTTGGGCAGACAAATCTCCTAGACCAGTGTACCTCCAATAACTTTATCGCAAATTAACTTTTAATCATGATATACAATATCCCCCTTTGGGCAGAAAATTGTACGTGACAATCAGAAGTATTCCTCTAATGATAAAAAGAAATTCAACCAATTAATAATGAGTAATCCCACTTTGGCGGGAATCCCCGCTATAATCAATGAAATGCTTTTACCCAGGAATCAATATCTCTTGCCCTTAACCATAATGCAATCCATAAGAAGGTGCATTAAAAAATAAACGCCCCTACTGATCATGAATTTAAAAATCCATTAACATTTTACAAGTTTTGTACTTACAACATTCGAAACAAGAGCTTACAATTAAGTAAATTGACACTTTAAAACACATGATATATGCTAAAAGTATTAATTTTCATAACACCAGTCAAACACATATACATCATGCATGTATCTAAAGCATGATATATTCTATTTCCAGTATATTATTTATAAATATTATTTATAAAATAACAGCTGGAAAATAAATAAATTATAACATATATTAGGATCATTTTCCAATAGAGGTATTCGTGCAGCGAAAAACACAAATAATATTTTTTTTTGGTTTCGTAGGCGAAGTGGCAAGTGCCACGCCTCAAACTCGCACACCAAAGGTGTGAATACATGCCTTGACAGGATGATTTTGATGATTGACAAAAGGGAGCTTTGCAAATAGTCAACCGTGCAAAAAGTGGAAAAGAATACCAAGACGCGTATCAAAAATGATAGTTTCTCAAGTCTTTGGGTTTTGGGTATTTATTTATCTTTATTAAGACAATTTGTAAGTAGTAATAAAAAGCTCTCAATTAAAATTAAATCACACACGCACAAAATATTTTGACATGCATATCTCGTGTCGGATGTCGAGCTGAGGAAGTCGGATGTCGAGCTCGAGGAAATCGGATGTCGAAATGAGGAGGAAGTGGATGTTGAGCTCGAGGAAGTCGTATGTCGAACCGAGGAGGAGGTCGCGATGAGTGATGATCCTTGTCGGTGATGAGGTCGCGTGCATCGAGGTCGTGTGTCGGTGATGAGGTCGCGTCGAAGCTATGAGGACCGAGGCGATGAGGAGGTCGTATGCAGAGCGTGTGCCGAGGTCGTGTGCCGAGGTCTTTGCGAGGCCGTGTCGAGGTCGTCTGTCGAGGGTGGCGAGGTCGTCACGAATCGTCTTGAGGTCGTCTGTAGTGTCTTGAGGTCGTATGAGCCGTCTCCATGTTTTCAATTTCTTTATTTCAAAACGCAACGAGCAGATTTTTCTTCCAACGGACAAATCAAAACGCAACAGGCAAAAGCTCCAACAACCATATCTACGCTCACCCATTGGCTATATAAACTCGACTCCTGAGCTGTGGAAAAACATAACAACGCAGTTGCTTAATTTTTGTGCCAAAAACTCACAAATACTTTTCATCACTCACACTTATTTGAGCACAATTTTGTGAGAGTCTTTTTATTCTACATAATTTGAGTTGTATTATTTGAGCTTCAATTTGTTATATCTGCACTATTGAGTGTATCTTTTTCGTCTCATTTTATTTGTGAAAATCATTTATTTTTGGGTAGGAATCCCAAGGTGTTCATAGAGAGGTGATATCTCTTGAACGTATTGCTCTGGTTTAGAGTTGTAAAGGTTTCTAGCTGAACCTCGATTTAAAAGCTAGTGTCTTAGTGAAAATCCCATAGTGGTTTGCTTTGGGGAGACGGGGACGTAGGCCACAGGGGTGTTAGGTGGCGAACTGTATAATTTGTTGTGTGCTTTTTACTCTTTATCTCTACTTTTCAAATCAATTAAATTTCTGTACTTTATTTTATTGTTATTTATATCTTACTATTTACTTTATTTTTAACTCGTTTGCAATTTATTCTTCAAGTGATTTATCTATTTCACATTAATATTTCCGCAACTCATAATTAGCACTTATTTCTCCAAAAGTTTTTGAAAGCACAGTTCACACACAATTCACCCCCTCTTGTGTTTGGAGTCACTTGTCAACAAAAGGCACTCCCCAGGGTTCGAACCCGGGGTACACCGGATGTCCCTATGTTACTGAAATCCGTTGGAGTTTACCAGTTGGACCAGACGTGAAGGACATAATACAAATAATATACCATAAACACATTTAAACAATGGATCAAAATTCAAGAGTAAACATTTGAAACATCGCCACATGCGATATCGCATAAATTTACTCCTCGAATTAATCATGCAATAAATATCTCTAAATTTATACAATTTGTACCACTCAAAGAGAGCACAAATCAACATATATCAAATATTATATTATCAAATAATTATAAAATTTATGGTGTCAATGATCACCATCAATGAAAAATAATATGACGTGTATTGAAAATATTTTTAAAAAATTATGCCAATAAAAGAGCACATACAAATATTAACGTTTTCAAGTTTCAATGTGGTGTGCAACCACCAACGGCAAGAAAGTCATTACAAAAATACTTTTATATAATTAAGCACAACTTTTATTGCTTGTGAACAATTAAGTTAAATTGCTCAAAATGAAACCATACGTGCTCAAGCATAAATCCAAATATGTTTTGATAAATTAGAAGAAAAATTTTCAATAATTGAAAATTTATCAAACTAGCAATAATTAAAATTAATACTTACATCACAATATTAAACGGTTCACTGTTAAGACAAAACACGAATGCATTAGGACATATAATATGGCAAGTGATAGCTCAAAATGAAACAAGCTATCATATTGAGGCCAGTATAATGGCACATTCACCTTTAGGTAGAATGCACCAACTAAGGTTGTAACCTCGGTCAAAACCTCGGATGGGTTAATCCACGAGCATACACTGGATTCAGAAAATTGTCCCCTTTGGGCAGACTATCCCTTAGCCCAATGCATTCTCTAATAACTCCATCTCCAATCAACTTTTAACCACAACACACAACCACCCCCTCTAGGCAGGTAATTGCATGAAATGATTAAAAACATTCCTCAAACTACAAAGAAGTTTTCATGAATCAATACAAGCAGTCTCACTTTGGTGGTAACGGCTCATAGCGACGCACTAAAACTCTTGCATATGAATCATTTTTCTCTTGTCCATACATACAATACAGTCAACATGCAAGTACATCATTAAATGAGCATCCTTACTGGTCATACATCAATTCAATCCGCATTCTCAACATGTTTTGTATTTTACAGCGTAACAAGCTAGTCTATTAAAGCACATATATAAAAATAATAACATACAATCATGCGCAGCTCTATAGGGAGAGTGACCACTACATTTAAATCCATAATATAACATATTATTTTTCTAACATAATTTTCAATTTAATTTTTGTCAGAAAAACAATTAAAAACTCAATTTAATGTATTATAATTTAGAAAAAATTTATAACGCAATGAAAAAATTCCGAAAAAATATAGAAAATTCAAGCATAAAACATAGAGTGCAACGCAAAAAACCGTGTCGAAAACGGACTATCGTAGAGGTGACACTCTCTTTCACTCTCCCTGCCCCGCGAGTGGGCTTTGTCAGCGCGTGAACAGTACTTCATCCCTTACCTCCACCGGGTCGACCCGCAACCAGAAACGGGTCAATACGCGGGTCTCGTTTCAGTCGTTATTTCTCCTCCATTTTAGCTCCGTTTCGCGTGATTTTTTGTGGGTTTTGCTCCAAATCGAATTCCCAATCATTTGAACAAAAGATCCTTAATTATTAGTGCCTAAAAAGTGAGTTGTTCGTGCAAAACCGCACTGGGTTTCGTTCCAGATTTTGGCTTGTTCCAGCGCTTGTTCCGTCGCGATTTCCACTGGGTTTCGTCCAGAAATTGATTTCTAATCATTTTAACAGAGAAGCCCTTCTGTTTCGACAATCTAAACATGAAATTGTAAACCCAAATCGCGATTTTGAAAGAAACATGGCTGCACGGTTTCAGTCAAAGTTCTTTGTCTACGGTGTATGAAAATTAACGAAACTTGCGCCATTAGATTTGTGTTAACGTAATATACAATAACCCTATGGTTTGGAGTTTTAATTTTTCAAGAATCAAGATTCTAGAATTTCAATTTTGGTAAAACGTAAAAACCCAAAACGAAACCGAAACCGTAGGAAAAATAGTAAAAAACAAGGGCTCGAAATTATATAATATTGGCTCTGATACCACATGTAAGATTAACATGATCTATTATATGAATTTAGAATACCGATAGAAACACTTACTTGTTGAAGACATGATTATGATTACTGGAAATTGTCTCTGATCTGCATTGTTCCTGAAAACAAGAAGCGGGTTCTCAATCTCAATGGGACAAACCATAGACAAGCGTACGAATCACGTGACGGTAAAAGGGACCTAGCCTTTCTATTTGTCAACCCTAGGCACCTCCCATCATGGACCTAGTGGTTGAGCCTACACTGTCTCCCACATAAATCAAAATTAGGTGTCTAAAGGCCTATTACAATTGTTCACTTATTTGCGGGCTTGAGCATCATCAATTGGATCATAACATTAGCCCGTTTTTAGAAAAACCAAAAGGCCACAATGGATTGTAGATCCACAACAGCTATTCCAATACTCGCCCAACCTGACACCATCGGCTTTGATACCACTTGAGTATCGAGGGGTCTTACATGTCTACACATTGGTATGATATTATCCACTTTGGGCTTTAAGCCCTCATGATTTTGTGAACATTAAAGCGCCATACCAACGAGACATTTTCGCTTATAAACTCACGTATTCTTCATCTTGCTTAAATTTACGCAGACTTTGTTTGTACCTCAACAATACAAGCTAGCCAAACAGTGACCACCTTTTGCTTTCGCCAAAAACCACTTCCATGATAAGAGCTTAATGTTTTCTAATACCTCGGTGGGGTCTAATGCCTTATTGGAGAAAATTCTCTCATTCTTTGCATTCGGTTCAATGGTCGGTACGGTTTTGACAATATTATCCCTGTACATCTGTCACCCGACTCTTGTCAGGAAATTCAACTTTAAGCTTTAATGAAGGAGATGCTCATCGATCATGATTGTAATTATTTGATAACTATGAATATTGATTATAAGGGGTTCTACGTCTTATAAACATCTCCAAGAGTACCATTGTTCCCTATTATATAATTTAATCAACAGGTACTTTTTTTTGGGTGTGGAATTGACAAGTACTTTTAATAAAAGGGAATCTAACATATATTGGTGTGTCGAGTTGCCATTGGACAAAAATATGAAAGATGTAACTCACTTTTTGTGGCGGTGGCAATGTGGGTCGTCCGGATTTTAGCTCAATGCTGCAACTATCAAATTGCAAACATGCTGATAGATTGATCTAATCTTTAAAATCTCAAGGGTGGGGCAAGAAAATCAAAGATGATAACCAGCTTTGGGGAGCATATCTTACAATATAAAACTACTTTAACTATCAAGAAAAAGCATTTTCGAAATGAAAACAATGTTAGATAGTACTCCATATTAATTTAATTACTCTCGAAAAGCATTAGGAACATGGTGTCGAGTATACATCAACACAAATTATTAAAATTCAATCACACCAGAAGGCACTGGAAGAACATCTATATCAGGGATAATGTTCAAGGAAAATTATGAAAAACAATCATAATTTCCCAATTCCCACCCACGTTCGTTGCATATTGACCAAGCACAATAGAATATACAATGAATTTGTGTAAATTTTAAGGGTTATCACCACATGTGACACCCTCTACCCCATTAAGTCATTATAACAATGTAATAATGTAAAATAAAACACGGAGAAACAAAATACTTTTTATTTATGTCAAATCATAAATTCAGTCATCGTGGAATAGAGTCGTCACGCTCATTTGCGGAAAACAACATCAAAAGGAATTAAAACCCAGGTTCCCGATGTCACAATAATTCAGAGCCCTTTTTCCTAATTATTACATCGGAAGCATACAAGAACTTAAATAAGTAAACACATGCAAATCTTCTATTCATCCCAACGAACTACCGAGATTACTCATTGGCATTCACATCCTCAACACCTGCAGTCTCAACATCTACGCATACGGTGGGATATGCATAGCCACAAAGGGGTTAGTCATCATAACCTCAAATAGTGCAAGCAGTGTAGGAAATTAATGAACAATGCGCAAAAATACAATAATTCCAATGAAAACGTCTACTCACTAGTGCTAAGGCATAAAATATCACTACAGCGGTCAAATACCATATGCCACAAAGATCGGACACAACATTAAAGTACATTACCACAACATTCAAATACCACATACCACCGCATCAATCACAACATTATGATACACCACCAAAAACTGAACAACTAGGCATGTTATCATGTAAAATGATGTGATTCTAAGAACATAATTATATGCATGTGGATCCACTTCTAACGAGGCCGGATACCTTGCCCGCTTTGAATACCATGTCCGTAATGCTGATAACAATAGGGCCAGGGATACCACGCCGATCACGGGATATCTTGCCCGATTCGCCCCATTAATGATGGGGCGGGAACCTCGCGTCACGGGATACCTTGCGGTCGCCACTTTTAAAGCTGTAGGGATCGGAAACCCGCCCGTCACGGGATACCTTGCCCGATACGCCCTACTAACAACAACAACAACATTACCGACACCATGATGCATGAACAGACCAAATGCGGTGTCTAACATAATATCCTCTATCGCAATATCTTCGATAGGGCAACAACAACAACAACAACAGCAGAACACAATTTCATAAGTTAGTCAGTGTATTCAACCCATAACATAACCATTCAATGTTCTTAGCAACTTCGATTAGGCACCCAACATCCAAGTGAAGCTTTAGGATAGGAATATTAGTTCTCTCAAGTTATCACACTAATATCTCCCTTAGACATCATAATTGAACTTCAGACATTCTAACTAGGCTTTACAATATCAACCTGAATGCGGGAACCCGAGGGAACACTACGAAACGACAAGAGTACCAATTGTCACTAGGCGCCTGGCGCTTGACAGCGTGGGCGCCTGGCGCCCTGCCACTGTCACCCAACTCGAAAACAGAGCGTTTATACCCGTTCGGGGATCTAATGCCTCACTATTACATCCCTCAGAACTTAGTCGGACATGGTCTAGAGTTCTTTGATTCATACTTAGTGGCTACACATTCATAGAGTCTAAAGTTTACCATTTAACTATTTAAATTCCTTGCATTATCGTTTGGTAGTGAACAATTTCTGCACAGCAAGCATGTATACAAACAAAGCTCAATCATCACACCAAATTCATCAACCAATAAAATTATCATAACCCATTACAGAAAATATCACCAGTCAAGAATAATAATTGGGGAATTCGAAAGTCTCCCTATCACGGTGGTGATAGTGTCCGTTTTTCGTTACCGCACGAGGCATAGGGGTCTTGGGACACCCCTATTGTTCATGCAAGTTCCATACAGTCACTAGAAGAGAACAACTACCCCTTACCTCAAGTGAATCTCGTGCTCCTAGGATGGGATGAGGTAACACCAAGCCTTTCCTTTCCTAGTGAAGCTTTCTTTAGCAAAAACACAAGAGCAAGGGTTTAGGAATGGAAAAACCATGGTTTAGAACCCTAACATTGATCTTAAAGACAAAGCTTATCATTAGAAGACTTACCACCTCCTATTCCTCCCAATGAGGCTGTGCGAGTTACAATAACGATGCTCCCCGGTCAAGTCCCGTAGCGTAGTCTTGAGTTAGGGCCCTTAACAACACAAAATTGGAAGAAGGGGAGGAAGAGCTTTTCTCTATTTGGTTGATCCTATGAGTAGCTCCTAATCATGTTTAGGGTCTTAGAACTGATGCTTAGTGGCTAGGTTAAGCCTAGGGGTCGTGGTTGCTCTTTCAGGTCAAGAATGGGTCACACTGGGTCACAGAACCGGCCAAAAACGAGTTAAAATGCAACAGCCACGATCACTTATCGCCAGTGGGCGCTGGTGCGCAAGATCCTGGGCGCCCTGCGCCAGCTCTCTGTGAGGCCTGGGTGCCCCGAGCTCCAGTCTGGGCGCCCTGCGTCTTAGTCTGGGCGCCCTGCGCCCCCTGGGACTGTTGGTGTAAGCCCTAGAGGCCAATGTTTTTCCTTTGGACTTATATTTTGTATCATGTCATTTATTTATTATATGAGGCATTTTCAGTTATTATGTTTGTTTCAACGTAATAAAGTCCTTGAGTAAAAGTTTGTTTTCAATAGAACATCGAGTAGACGACTCGGTTGTGAGATACTAAAGAACTTACTCTAAATATCCGTAGTCGAGTATTATTATTATTAAGGACAATAATAATGCATCAAGACTATTATGTGGGTGGACTGATAACCTCATCTCACAGGTTATAGATATGAGATATCAAGTCACCACATAGGTACACGTTAGGGTAATTGTGTCTTTGGATTGACCCGCCATGAGAATACTACATAGTGTGTTATGTAAGTGTCATGAGTTATTCTCATAGTGATAGTGGTGTATGCCACCCTCGGACTGAAACCACTATGGTCCCTACATGAAGAGTTGGGTGTTTTATTGCCGTCAAACATTATGCAGTACAGACAATTATAAAGTCGATTAGCTGGGCACTCAACGAGTCATGCAAAGAGACATGAGTGACCTAGATGGGATTTGCCCTCCTACATAACAGAGTAATATCTGTGGGCCCCTTGATGAGTATGGTGTAAAATGCATGGCCATGCTGAAATAAGTCAATATGAGATATTGATCTTATTTGTTGTTACTAAGTCTACTCGGGCATCAAGGAATATAATATTGAACTATACAAGGGTGACACATACTATGCCTTGTGTTCAATATAGATATAAGGGCAAAAGGGTGATTATACACATGATCATTATCACGGAAAGGTTACGTCACAACACTGACATTCTCGTTACTTGGGTAGCAGTGATGTGTTGCTAGACACCGCTCACTGTTTATAATATTAAATAGTGATTTAATATTATTGCCAACGTTACGAGGAACCTGTGGTCACACACATGAGAACAGGCTAATGGGAGATTAAATAAATGAGTGAGACTCATTTTATTCGGTGGTGCATTCTTACGATGCACGGTAGCGAAGTCAAGAAAGACGAGAACACGATAAGTTACGGTGCTTGAGAGCACACGATAAGCTACGATGCGCTAGGTCAGTCTTAAGTGAAGTCTATAAATAGACTCGTTAAGATCAAGTCAAAACACTGGAATTAAAACCCTAGCCATTTCAAAGATCGTGACTTGCATCGCGGATCGTTCCGACGTCCGCCTAGCACCGTGACGGAGACCGCTCCCATTCAAGGTCGTCGTGTGGACTACGAGAGCGCGTTGTTTTCTGCGGCGGCTCGTGCGCGATTCAATTTTAGATGCGCAAGCGATCTGCGCTACAAGAGGTAATTCATATAACCACGAGTCATGACCATTCGCAGGATCCATGGAAGGAAAGCTTAAATTTCCGCTGCGTTTTTAATCTCTCGTTATTGCGCTATTTCCCTACGGTGGTATCGAGCCACTTGCGAAACCATGATTCGGTTTACTATGGTTACATGTGTGTATGACATGCATTCTTGTATGCTAGATTACGAATCTGTTGGTTTTATGGTAGATTATGAATCTGTCGCTTTAAAAATTATACCTTGTATGATTGCGAAAACTTAGTTGAGCATATATGTGATATATATATCTGCTTCGAATAATCTATACATATATGAGATATATATATATATATATATATTGTGATTCTGTATATTTGTTTGATTCGGTTTTTGTGTCAAGTGTTGATGCAACATGTTTTACTGCGGGTTTAAGGATAGGCATCGATGGGTCCAAGTGTTGGTACCAGAGGCAGTGTTGGTAACAACGTGAAACGGCGATGTTATTACTGTGGCATGAAGCGTTCACGGTCACGATGAGGCGGCAATGTTTTCTGCACCGTGAAATGTTCACCAAACGCCAGAAAATTTTTGCTTGAGCTGCCCGCACCCGCAAGGCGGCCTCCCTTGACCCCGTCTGAACCCCGTCTTTGAATCTGCTAAGCGAAGTTTTTGAAAGTTTTAATTTTTAATTAATTTCTTTTAATCACTATTAATGACAAGATTAATAGTAATAAATGTGTATTATTATTATTGATTGTCATTAATGTTTTTGTGATGCATGGTGAGTGGTTATGGCCTTAGTCCTTTTTATTTATTTTGGAATTTTAAATACGGCTGCGTCGTGCCTTTTGTTTGGTTTAAAAATACGGCTGCGTGTCATGCCTCTCTTTTAATTACGAATGTAAATTCTCTTCTCATCTCACTCCCTTGTATGTAAAACGAGTACTCTCATTAATGTAATGAAGGAGACAAGAAGGCAAAATCATAAGAGGGCTACATTGAAGGTCACACTTGGAGAAGTATGATCGTTCCTAGGTTTAGCTTAGATTCTCTCATTGGCTTGTGAGAATCAATGCGTTAGGGCCATAACCACATCACATTTATTTACTATATATGTATGAGATGCATGTATAAATATAGTAGGTTAAATAGTTTAACAAATTTTGTATGAGATGCATGTATAAATATTATAGGTTAAATAGTTTAACAAATATGTATGAGATGCATGTATGAATTTGGTAAGTTAAATAGTTTAACAAATGGTGAGATCAACTATAATAAAAATCCCTCAAAAGAAATATTAAGTTTAAATGCCTTCCAAAGCTGGCACTCATCAAGGCTAATATCGAAAATGTGGGTTCGCCAAAGCGGAGTGCATTTTCCATACTAGTAAGATGCGATGGGATAAATGTAATATCCAACTGCTATCTTTGGGTCTAACTTAACTAAACCGAGTATAATAGGATTGAAAGGTGTAGAGGCAAGTGAGTTGGGAACCATCCATATGATGGATTAGAATAAATAGTTATTCACCCAACTATCCGAGAATTGTATAAGATACAATTGGAAGGAGTTCCTACCTAAATATTGAATTTTTAAGTGATCACCAAAGTGACTTAAAATAAAGTGAAATATGGATCTCGGCCCACTAGAAAATCTTCCAACGGGATTTTCCGAATCAATGATGAGGTCATTGGTTTGAGTAAAATAGTGGGAGGCGTATTTAATTAAAGACCTAATTAAATATGTTTATTGCATGATACTTATATTACGCATATTTTCTTAATGTAGATTACCATGGCATCAAACACTCACAATAACCTCTGCGATCAATCCTTGAGAAGGAAAAGTTATGCGGA
This sequence comes from Calophaca sinica, assembly GCA_037113605.1. Taxonomy (NCBI): domain Eukaryota; kingdom Viridiplantae; phylum Streptophyta; class Magnoliopsida; order Fabales; family Fabaceae; genus Calophaca; species Calophaca sinica. Next base: position 105,779,539 of record CM073733.1, read on the forward strand.
ACAAACTTTACGGGCACCAAGAAACTTGAGGATTGTCCTCAAGCAAGAGAAAAAGGTGTATGTTCTTGAAGAGCCAATACCCCAAGAGCCACCTGTTGCTAATGCCCTAGAAATTTGAAAAAGATGCTTATAAGAAGCATCAAGATGATGCCCTAGAAGTTGCCTGCCTCATGCTAGCCACCATGAACTCTGAGCTTCAGAAGCAACATGAGCTCATGGAAGCGTTCGATATGATCGAACACCTCAAGATGCTCTATCAAGAGCAAGCAAGGCATGAGCGGTATGAAGTTTCCAAAGCCCTTTTCCAAAGCAAACTGGCAGAAGGATGCCCAGTAGGTCCTTATGTACTCAAAATGATTGGGTATATTGAGAACCTCGATCGATTGGGTTTTTCCCTCAGGCGTGAGCTTGCGATTGATCTGATCCTGCAATCGTGTCTTAGGAGAGTTTCAATCGGTTTGTCATGAATTTCACTATGAATGACATGGACAAAACTCGCCAGAGTTAAGCATGTTGAGAATCTTGAACATAACATCAACAAAGGAAAGGGAAGGCCATTTTGATGGTCAATGGTGGAAAGGGCAAGAAGCGATTCAAGAAGCCCGTGAACAAGTATAAGGGCAAGGCGAGGAATTAACAAGCCCAAACCTCGTGACTTATGCTTTGAAGCCTAAGGCGGTGTGGCTAAAGAAGCAATTGCTTCCACTGGTGTGTATTTGGACATTGGAAGAGGAACCGCCCAAAGTACCTGGAAGAAAGAAGAAGGGAAGTGAGACTTCCACCTCGGTATTTTTGTTATAGAAGTCAATTTATCTACTTACGCATCATGGGTATTAGATCTTTGGATGTGGGTCTCACATTTGTACTAATGTCTGAGGAGCTCAAAAGGAGTAGGCGTTGTCAAAGAGGCGAAGTTGATCTACGAGTTGGCAATGGAGCAAAAGTTCTTTGCTTTAATTTGTCGGAACTTATGTATTAACTTTGCCTAGTGGGCTTATTTTCAGTTAGAGAAGCTGTTATTTTGTGCTCGCAATTAGCGGGAATATTATTTCCATTTCTTGTTTGGACAAGTCTGGTTTTTCATTTATAATAAAGGACAAATGTTGCTCTATTTATTTAAATGATGTTTTCTATGCTAAGCGCACAAATGAGTAATGGACTTTATGTCCTTGATCTCGAAATGCCCATTTATAACATCGATACCAAAAGGATAAAACCAAATGAGTTGAATCCGACTTATCTTTGGCATTGTCGCTTAGGCCATATAAATGAGAAGCGCATTTCCAAACTTCATAAAGATGGATTCTTGGACTCTTTTGATTATGAATCATTTGAGACATGTGAGTCTTGTTTATTAGGAAAGATGACAAAACCCCATTCACAGGAAAAGGTGAAAGGGCTAGTGATCTTTGGGCCTCATACATATTGATGTATGTGGACCACTAAACACATTAGCCAGAGGGGGTTTTCAGTACTTCATTACATTTACTGATGATTATAGTAGGTATGGATTTGTGTATCTCATGAAACACAAATCGGAATCTTTTGAAAAGTTCAAAGAATTCAAGAATGAAGTACAAAACCAACTAGGTAAGAATATTAAGATCCTTGATCGGATCGAGGTGGTGAATATTTGAGCCTTGAATTTGATGATCATCTGAAAGAGTGTGGGATCCTATCCCAACTTACCCCTCCTGGAACACCGCAATGGAATGGTGTTTCTGAAAGGAGAAACCGAACCTTGTTGGACATGGTCCGGTCTATGATGAGTCATGCGGATCTTCCAAATTCCTTTTGGGGACATGCTCTATTAACTGCAGCTTTCACACTTAACCATGTTCCATCCAAAACTGTGGAAAAGACACCATATGAGATATGGGTGGCAAGAAACCCAATATGTCTTTCGTGAAGATTTGGGGTTTGTGAAGTGTATGTGAAAAGACAAATTTCCACTAAGCTTGAGCCCAAATCGACAAATGCTTCTTTGTGGGGTATCCTAAAGAAACCAAGGGATACTACTTTTACAATCCTTACGAGGGCAAAGTGTTTGTCGCTCAGGCTGGTGTATTCCTAGAAAGGGAATTCATTTCCAAAGGAATTAGTGGGAGGAAAGTAGAACTTGAAGAAATTCAAGTATCACAGAGTAGTGACACATCTATGGAGGAACAAGAGCGACTGCACAAGATGTTGTGACAGAACAACTCGCTCAAGTAACACAAGACCAACGTAGGTCTAGCAGGATCGTCACCAACCCGAGAGATATGGATTTCTCATGACTCGGCGAGGTGATGTATTTCTCATGGATCAAGATGAGCCTGTGACTTACCAGGAGGCCATTACTAGCCTGAATCGAGAAGTGGCTTGAGGCCATGAAATCTGAAATGGATTCCATGTACACTAACGGTATGGACCTTGGTAGAGCCACCTGAAGGGTTACTCCCATAGGGTGCAAGTGGGTCTTCAAAAGGAAGAATGACATGGATGGTAAGGTTCATACCTATAAGGCACGACTGGTTGCTAAGGGTTTCAAGCAAATTCATGGTGTAGACTATGATGAAACCTTCTCGCTTGATTCACGATGCTTAAATCTGTTCGATTTTACTTGCCATCATTGCATACCATGACTATGAAATATGGCAAATGGATGTCAAAACTGCTTTCCTTAATGGAAATCTCCTTGAGGGCGTGTACATGACACAAGTGAGGGCTTTGACACTTCGATGATGCCAAGAAAGTATGCAAGTTCGCTGATCAATTTATGGATTGAAAGCGAAGCTTCGAGAAGTTGGAATCTTCGTTTTGATGAAGCGTGAGGCAGGTTTGGATTCATTAAAAATGAAGATGAACCTTGTGTTTACAAGAAGGTTAGTGGGAGCATAGTTGTATTCTGTTGTTATATGTGGATGACATATTACTCATCTAAACGACGTCCACTACTTTGCAACAAGTTAAGACTTGGTTAGGGAATTGCTTTTCTATGAAAGATTTGGGTGAAGCTACCTACATATTAGGAATCGGGATCTATAGAGATAGATCGCAAAGATTGCTTGGCCTAAGTCGAGTACATACATAGATAAAGTGTTGAGACGCTTTAATATGCATGATTCCAAGAAAGGGTTCTTGCCCATGACACATGGCGTATGCCTATCAAAGGCACAATCCCTTCAACTCGGGAAGAGAGGATCGCATGAATAAGATTCCATATGCATCCGCAATTAGATCTATCATGTATGCCATGTTATGTACTCGACGGATGTCTCGTATGCCTTGAGCACAACGGCGGTACGATCGATCCGGTGATGGTCATTGGGTTGCTGTCAAGAATATCCTTAAGTACTTGAGAAGAACTAAGGATTCTTTCTTGGTTTATGGAGGTCAGGAAGAGCTCGCTGTAATAGGTTACACCGATGCTAGCTTCCAGACAGATAAAGATGATTCTAAATCGCAATCTGGTTATGTGTTTTGCCTAAATGGTGGCGCTGTGAGCTGGAAGAGTTCAAAGCAGGAAACAGTCGCTGATTCTACTACAGAGGTCGAGTATATTCTCGCTTCCAATGCAAGAAAGGAAATTGTTTGGATCAAGAAGTTCATTACTGAACTTGGTACAGTTTCTAGCATTGTGAACCCCATTGATCTCTTTTGTGATAACAATGGTGCCATTACACAAGCTAAGGAACCCAGATCTCACCAACGATCCAAACACATACTTAGGCGCTTCCATCTCATTCGAGAGATTATCGATAGAGGAGATGTCAAGATATGCAGGGTACCAACACTTGACAATGTTGCTGACCCACTTACAAAGCCTCTTCCCCAGCAGAAGCATGATGGTCATACTAGATCTATGGGTATTAGGTACATGCCTAATTGGCTCTAGTGCTAGTGGGAGATTGTTGGTGTAAGCCCTAGAGGCCAATGTTTTTCCTTTGGACTTATATTTTGTATCATGTCATTTATTTATTATATGAGGCATTTTCAGTTATTATGTTTGTTTCAACGTAATAAAGTCCATGAGTAAAAGTTTGTTTTTAATAGAACATCGAGTAGACGACTCGGTTGTGAGATACTAAAGAACTTACTCTAAATATCCGTAGTCGAGTATTATTATTATTAAGGACAATAATAATGCATCAAGACTATTATGTGGGTGGACTGATAACCTCATCTCACAGGTTATAGATATGAGATATCAAGTCACCACATAGGTACACGTTAGGGTAATTGTGTACTGGATTGACCCGCCATGAGAATACTACATAGTGTGTTATGTAAGTGTCATGAGTTATTCTCATAGTGATAGTGGTGTATGCCACCCTCGGACTGAAACCACTATGGTCCCTACATGAGGAGTTGGGTGTTTTATTGCCGTCAAACATTATGCATGCAGGACAATTATAAAGTCAGTTAACTGGGCACTCAACGAGTCATGCAAAGAGACATGAGTGACCTAGATGGGATTTGCCCTCCTACATAACAGAGTAATATCTGTGGGCCCTTGATAGAGTATGATGTAAAATGCATGGCCATCTTTGAAATAAGTCAATATGAGATATTGATCTTATTTGTTGTTACTAAGTCTACTCGGGCATCAAGGAATATAATATTGAACTATACAAGGGTGACACATACTATGCCTTGTGTTCAATATAGATATAAGGGCAAAAGGGTGATTATACACATGATCATTATCACGGAAAGGTTACGTCACAACACTGACATTCTCGTTACTTGGGTAGCAGTGATGTGTTGCTAGACACCGCTCACTGTTTATAATATTAAATAGTGATTTAATATTATTGCCAACGTTACGGGAACCTACAGGGTCACACACATGAGAACAGGCTAATGGGAGATTAAATAAATGAGTGAGACTCATTTTATTCGGTGGTGCATTCTTACGATGCACCAGCGCGAGTCAAGAAAGACGCAGAACACGATAAGTTACGGTGCGCTGAGAGCACACGATAAGCTACGGTGCGCTAGGTCAGTCTTAAGTGAAGTCTATAAATAGACTCGTTAAGACTGAAGTCAAAACACGGAATTAAAACCCTAGCCGTTTCAAAGATCGTGACTTGCATCGTGACTGGTTCCGTACGTCAGCTAGCACTGTGACGGAGACCGCTCCCATTCGAAGGCTGTTCGTGTGGACTACGTAGAGGCGTTGTTTTTCTGTGCGACGCGTGCTTCGATTCAATTTTGCACGCAAACGATCTGCGCTACAAGAGGTAATTCATATAACCCTGAGTCATGACCATTCGCAAGGATCCATGGAAGGGAAAGTTTAAATTTCCATTGCGTTTTTAATCTCTGTTATTGCGCTATTTCCCTACAGGGACTGTATCTATTGCTAGTGTTTGTGTCCCGACTCGCCTATACGCGCACCGTGCCAATCTTATTGGACTTCTAACCAGTCAATAGCATAATTAACACATTCACATATATGAAAGGCTTAATCAAACACACAAGGAATTATAAGGTTCTAGCACAAAAGTGAGGGTGTTACAATCCTCCCCCCTTAGAAAAATTCCGTCCTCGGAATTATTACTGACCTGTAGTGAAAAGTTGCGGATACAGTTCCCGCATCTTACTCTCCAACTCCCACGTTGCACTTTCATCGCTTGATCCACTCCAAATTACCTTCACCAAGGGAATCTCCCTTCCGCGTAGTTGCTTCCTCTTCCAGTCTTCAATCCTTACCGGTGACGTCTCAAATGTGAGATTGTCCTTGAGTTGAATCGCGTCCTGTGCTATCACATGACTGGGATCATGTACGTACTTACGGAGTTGCGACACGTGAAATACATTGTGAAGGTTTCCCAACAACGGTGGCAGCGCCACCTGATAAGCTATTTCACCAATTCGCTTCAAAATTTGGTAGGGTCCGATGAACCTAGGAGTAAGCTTTTTAGCCTTTAAAACTCTACCAACTCCCTTGGTTGGGGTAACACGTAGGAAAACGTGTTCTCCTTCCTTAAAAGTCAACTTCTTGGTGGGTTGTCGTAATAACTCTTACATGCGCTTTGAGCAGCCCTCATCTTCTCTTGAATTCACTTCACTTTCTCGGTTGTCTCTCTCACCACTTCTGGTCCCAACACTAGGCTTTCACCGGACTCACACCAGCAAAGGGGAGTACGGCACCTCCTCCCATAAAGCGCCTCATATGGGGCCATACCAATACTAGAGTGATAGCTATTGTTATAGGTGAACTCCACGAGGGTAAGAACTTATCCCAACTCCTGATTCCTCCAACACACAAGCTCGCATAGCAGATCCTCTAATGATCGAATAGTCCGCTCAGATTGACCATCCGTTTGGGGGTGATAGTTGAGCTCACCGAGTTTGGTTCCCAACGCTTCATGCAAGCTATTCCGTAACCGGATGTGAATCTAGGATCTCGATCGGATATGATACTAGAGGGAACACCATGTAGTCTAACGATCTCTTTGATGTCTGATTTAGTTAACTTCTGTAGGGAATTCCATGTTCCGCAGGTAAAAAGTGAGCCGTCTTGGTTAGCCGGTCAACAACCACCCACACTGCATCATAACCAGCTGGAGTCCTGGGAAGTCCGGACACAAAATCCATAGCGATACTGTCCCACTTCCATTCCGGGACGTATAGCGGCTGCAACGTCCCAGAAGGTTTCTGATGTTCAATCTTGGCGTTTTGGCAAGTCAGACATGAGTATACAAATTTAGCTATTTGCTTCTTCATACTAGGCCACCAGAATAATCTCTTTAAGTCTTGATACATCTTAGTAGCCCCGGGGTGGATGCTCAGGCTACTCCTATGACCTTCTTCCAGAATTCCAGAATCATCTTTTTCAACTCGGGGATGTCCGGAACACAAATTCGATCCTGGAGCCTTAAAATTCCATCCGTCCCCTCAGTAAATTCACTTGGCTTCCCTTGAGCAATCGAGATCTTCTGCTCAACTAAGAACAAATCGGTTTTCTGCCTTTCCCGAATTTGACCCATAAGATCATTAGTCGCTTTCAACATGCCAAGCTTCACACTCACGGGGGTCTTTTCACACACTAGACTCAAATCTCTGAACTCTTCTATTAACTTCATCTCCCTAATCATCATAGTCGAGCAATGCAACGCTTTTCTACTTAGCGCATCTGCCACGACATTTCCCTTGCCTGGATGGTAGTTTAACTCAAATTCGTAGTCTTTTAGGAATTCCATCCACCTACGTTGCCTCATGTTTAACTCCTTCTGGTCAAACAGATACTTGAGGCTCTTATGGTCGCTGAAAACCTCAAACCGAGCCCCATAAAGATAGTGCCTCCAGATCTTCAAGGCAAAGACAATTGCACCTAATTCCAAGTCATGGGTAGGATAATTACGCTCGTGTAACTTTAATTGACGAAGCATACGCTACGACCTTACCATGCGTGCATTAGCACACCACCTAGTCCTTGCTTTGAAGCATCACAAGAGACCACAAAAGGTTTAAGCGGGTGGGCAAAGACTAACACCGTGCCGTAGTCAACTTCTTCTTTAGTATCTGAAAGCTTTCCTCACACTTAGCATCCCACAAAAAACTTGCCCCTTCCTGGTAAGCGGGTCATCGGTAGTGCTATCTTTGAAAAACCTTGATGAACCTTCGATAGTAACTAGCTAGGCCCAAAAGCTTCTTATCTCGGTTGCCGATTTAGGAGCTTCCCAATGCAATACAGCTTCCACCTTCACTGGGTCCACAACTATACCGCCTTTAGAAATTACGTGGCCTAGAAATCCCACTTCTTCCAACCAAAACTCACACTTCGACATCTTGGCATACAATTGTTTTTCCTTCAACACTTGTAGTACAGTTCTCAAGTGCCCTTCATGCTCCCTTCGGGTCTTGGAGTAAATCAAGATGTCGTCTATAAAAACAACCACAAACTTATCCAAATATGGGCGAAATATCGTGTTCATGTAATCCATAAATACCGCTGGTGCGTTAGTCACACCGAATGGCATAACTTGGTACTCATAGTGACCGTAGCGCATTCGGAACGCGGTTTTCGGGATGTCCTCCTTCTTCACCCGAATCTGGTGGTACCCAGACCTCAAATCAATTTTAGAGAAAACACATGCTCCTACTATTTGGTCCATAAGGTCATCTATCCTCGGCAAAGGGTAGCGGTTCTTGATAGTAACCTTGTTAAGTTACCGATAGTCAACACACAACCTCATCAAACCATCCTTCTTCTTTACCAATAAAACTGGTGCTCCCCATGGGGACACACTTGGTCTAATAAACTTTTTCTCCAGCATGTCTTCCAATTGCCTCTTTAATTCTTCTAGCTCCAACAGAGACATCCTGTAAGGGGCCATAGAGATCGGTCCCGTTCCCGGAACAAGGTCGATAGCAAAGTCCACATCTCGTTCCGGTGGTAAAAAGTTAACTTCTGCAAATACTTCCGGAAACTCACAAACGGTGGGTACATCTTTAGCTTCTACTTTCGTCTCTATAGCCATAGAACACAACATCACATATACCTGTGCACCTTCCTTCAAGGACGATCGAATTTCCTTGGCGGTAACCACCCGCGGATCACTAGGCTCAGGCGCTCCAAACACCACAGTTTTATCAAAGCAGTTCAAAAGTACATGATTAGCAGTCAACCAATCCATACCTAAAATAATGTCTATCCCCCGAAGAGGTAAACACACTAGGTCCACTACGAAGTTCCTACTCCCAATCACGAGAGTGCACTCCTTGCACACAAGAGAAGTAATAACGGGTTCATGCGAAGGAATATCCACAGACAAATCAAAGGTTAAACGAGATGTAGGTAGTTGCAAATTTTTCACACACTCGGCAGAGATGAAAGAGTGGGTCGCACCAGAATCATACAACACCACTAAAGAAATTCCTCGAATAAAGCAAGTACCTTGGATAAGATCTTACGATTCATTGCCTCTGTGCGGTGAGAGCAAACACCACTGCCGATCGACTTCATCTGTTAGCACGAGGTTTGAGTTCTGTTATTATTCTTTGGCTCGTTCTTCATTCCATCACAGTCGCGGCTGATATGACCGGGCTTGTTGCACTTGAAGCAGATGACAGATGTTTCCTTGCATAAATGAGTATAGTGGTCCTTGCCACACTTGCCACATCTAATCTGATTGTAGGGCCAAGAGCTTCCCCCAACTGCTTTTCCCGCGACAGGATTAGCCCCTCTAAAGCTGGTATTCTTAAATGCTTTAGCAGTAGGTGCTAAGGACTGTCTCCCTCTTCCTTGGGTGGGTTTAGGTTTCCCACTGATGTTTCTGAAAGCAGCTACCCTCTCATTATAAGCCTCTTCAAAGTCTCTGGTTTTCTGGACAAAGTTCCCAAAGTTGGTAAGAGGCAAGACAGCCACGCCCTGCTTGAGTTCAGGTCGTAAGCCGTTCTTAAACTTAACGCACGTCGAGCGGTCGCCAGTTGCTAGTTGATAAGCAGGATAGTAGCGGGATAATTCCTCAAACTTCACTGCATACTCATCTACAGACATATTCCCTTATGTTAAAGCTAGGAACTCAGCCTCCTTTCGGTCACAAATTTCAGCGGGAAAATATTTTTCCAAGAATCTGTCTTTGAATATCTCCCAAGTTACAGCAGTTGCGGTATTCTCCAACCTCCGACTAGTGTTCTCCCACCAATACCTAGCCTCGTCGGTCAGCTTGAAAGCAACAAAAGCCACCTTCTGTTCATCAGTGCAGCCCATCACTCTAAAAATCTTCTCCATTTCACGTATCCAGTGTTGGGCTCCATCAGGGTTAAATGCCCCCTTAAAGGTTGGAGGGTTGTTTTTCTGAAAATCAGCAATGCTCCTGAAGTTAGCAGGCCTATTAGTACGGTTCGTCAAGCGCCCAAAGCTTTCAAAGAACCCGCCTCTAAGGCGCCAATCACAAAGACTCGGCCTTGCCTGCCATTCCTCACTTCTGAGAATCAAGCCGAGCTCTGATACCACTAAATTTGACACCCTCTACCCTAGCAAGTCATTATAACAATGTAATAATGTAAAATAAAACACGGAGAAACAAAATACTTTTTATTTATGTCAAATCATAAATTCAGTCATCGTGGAATAGAGTCGTCACGCTCATTTGCGGAAAACAACATCAAAAGGAATTAAAACCCAGGTTCCCGATGTCACAATAATTCAGAGCCCTTTTTCCTAATTATTACATCGGAAGCATACAAGAACTTAAATAAGTAAACACATGCAAATCTTCTATTCATCCCAACGAACTACCGAGATTACTCATTGGCATTCACATCCTCAACACCTGCAGTCTCAACATCTACGCATACCCGGTGGGATATGCATAGCCACAAAAGGGGTTAGTCATCATAACCTCAAATAGTGCAAACAGTGTAGGAAATTAATGAACAATGCGCAAAATACAATAATTCCAATGAAAACGTCTACTCACTAGTGCTAAGGCATAAAATATCACTACAACGGTCAAATACCATATGCCACAGCATCAGACACAACATTAAAGTACATTACCACAACATTCAAATACCACATACCACCGCATCAATCACAACATTATGATACACCACCAAAAACTGAACAACTAGGCATGTTATCATGTAAAATGATGTGATTCTAAGAACATAATTATATGCATGTGGATCCACTTCTAACGAGGCCGGGATACCTTGCCCGTTTCGGAATACCATGTCCGTAATGCCCCAATAACAATAGGACCGGGATACCACGCCCGTCACGGGATACCTTGCCCGATTCGCCCCATTAACAGTAGGACCGGGAACCTCGCCCGTCACGGGATACCTTGCCCGATTCGCCCTTTTAAACTGTAGGACCGGGAAACCCCGCCCGTCACGGGATACCTTGCCCGATACGCCCTACTAACAACAACAACAACATTACCGACACCATGATGCATGAACAGACCAAATGCGGTGTCTAACATAATATCCTCTATCGCAATATCTTCGATAGGGCAACAACAACAACAACAGCAGAACACAATTTCATAAGTTAGTCAGTGTATTCAACCCATAACATAACCATTCAATGTTCTTAGCAACTTCGATTAGGCACCCAACATCCAAGTGAAGCTTTAGGATAGGAATATTAGTTCTCTCAAGTTATCACACTAATATCTCCCTTAGACATCATAATTGAACTTCAGACATTCTAACTAGGCTTTACAATATCAACCTGAATGCAGGAACCTGAGGGAACACGACGAAACGACAAGAGTACCAATTGTCACTGGCGCTGGCGCTGACGTGGCGCTGGCGCCCGCCATCACACCCAACTCGAAAACAGAGCGTTTATACCCGTTCGGGGATCTAATGCCTCACTATTACATCCCTCAGAACTTAGTCGGACATGGTCTAGAGTTCTTTGATTCATACTTAGTGGCTACACATTCATAGAGTCTAAAGTTTACCATTTAACTATTTAAATTCCTTGCATTATCGTTTGGTAGTGAACAATTTCTGCACAGCAAGCATGTATACAAACAAAGCTCAATCATCACACCAAATTCATCAACCAATAAAATTATCATAACCCATTACAGAAAATATCACCAGTCAAGAATAATAATTGGGGAATTGAAAGTCTCCTATCACGGTGGTGATAGTGTCCGGATTTTTCGTTACATGCGAGGCATAGGGGTCTTGGGACACCCCTATTGTTCATGCAAGTTCCATACAGTCACTAGAAGAGAACAACTACCCCTTACCTCAAGTGAATCTCGTGCTCCTAGGATGGGATGAGGTAACACCAAGCCTTTCCTTTCCTAGTGAAGCTTTCTTCAGCAAAAACTCAAGAGCAAGGGTTTAGGAATGGAAAAACCATGGTTTAGAACCCTAACATTGATCTTAAAGACAAAGCTTATCATTAGAAGACTTACCACCTCCTATTCCTCCCAATGAGGCTGTACGAGTTACAATAACGATGCTCCCCGGTCAAGTCCCGTAGCGTAGTCTTGAGTTAGGGCCCTTGACAACACAAAATTGGAAGAAGGGGAGGAAGAGCTTTTCTCTATTTGGTTGATCCTATGAGCAGCTCCTAATCATGTTTAGGGTCTTAGAACTGATGCTTAGTGGCTAGGTTAAGCCTAGGGGTCGTGGTTGCTCTTTCAGGTCAAGAATGGGTCACACTGGGTCACAGAACCGGCCCAAAACGAGTTAAAACGCGAAACAACGCACAGTCACTTATCAGCAGTGGGTGCCTGGCGCCAGCATCCCCTGGGCGCCTTGCGCCTGCTCTCGGTGAGGCCTGGGGGCCCTGCGTCTTAGTCTGGGCGCCCTGCGCCCCCTGGGACTGTATCTATTGCTAGTGTTTGTGTCCCAGGCTACTTTATCTGGCGCCACCGTGCCAATCTTATTGGACTTCTAACCAGTCAATAGCATAATTAACACATTCACATATATGAAAGGCTTAATCAAACACACAAGGAATTATAAGGTTCTAGCACAAAAGTGAGGGTGTTACAACCACAATATTACATTGGGAGAATTTGGAAAATTTTATCTGTCTTTTGGACATAGGTACTTGTGGGTCTGATTGTTTGTAAAAGCTTAGAAAAATACTAGCTTATAAAAAGTCAATAAACTCTTTTTAACTTATTTTCATAAACTCTATGTTGAGTTACTAACAAGAATAAATGGAACAAATATCAAAGGCAACCAATACTAAATTTAATAGCAATAAAAAACAGTGCAATAACGTCAATGAAACAAAGAGTAGAGAGTAGGAAGAATAACACCGCTATTTGGTTACGCAGTTTGGCCCCAAAAAGATGACCTACGTCTGCGGGAGAGAGTAGCCCTCCGTTTCACTATCAAAGAGTCTTTACAAGAGATTACAATTGCTTTGAACCCCTTCCAAATGTCCAAGAAGAACAAACCCAAGAGTTCCCAATCCCTCTCTCTTTTCCTATATGAAAACCTCTCAAGAACAACAATAGAGAAAGCCTTCAATCCTCCCTCTATGATTCCCTAAGATCCCAATGTGTTTCAATGTGTTTCCAGCCCCTAAAACCTCACAAAGACGCTCAAGAACTGCTGCACACAACCCTAGAAAGACTGCACGTCGTACTACACAATTCTGCAGCGTCAGGTTTATAAAACCCGAATGTGAATCGATTCACAGACATAGGTGAATCGATTCACCTAGTTAAAAAAGCCTCCCCTGCACGAATTAATGAAATGAATCGATTTCTGCAAGCTTCCCATGCAATTCACAGAGGCATACTTCGATTTACAGAGTCTCAAACATGCTTGAATCGATTCATATAGCTAGGGAATCGATTCCCAGTGTTCAAGAAACACTTTCAAGCAATTCCATGATCCTCCAAACTGATTTTAAGGCACTCTAAACTCGACAATTCTCCACCTTAACTTCAAATCAGTGGTGATGCTAAACTTTATCCATCAACCACTAGCTGCTCTCTCCATTACTGGGATTACGTCTCAGAGAAATTCATCAAGTCCAAGCAATACTTGAACTTTGATCTAGGTAATGACTTGGTGAATATATCCGCCGGGTTGTCCTTTGACGCAACCTTCTCAACCACAATTTCCTTAGATTCTACGACGTCTCTAATGAAATGTAAGCGGATGTCAATGTGCTTTGTCCTTTCATGATACACTTGGTGATTTGCCAAGTGGATAGCACTTTGACTATCACAATGTACCTTCACACATCCTTGTGTAATTCCTAGCTCCCCAATCATACCTTTCAACCATATGGCCTCCTTCACCCCTTCAACTAGGGCGATATACTCACTTTGAGTAGTAGATAGCGCCACAACGGACTGTTGATTAGCCTTCCAACTTATTGCCGTTCCAAACAATGTAAATACAAATCCAGATAAGGATTTCCTTGTATCCACATTTCCTGCATAGTCTGCATCTACATAACCCTCCTAAGCGTCTTCTCCTTGAGTTGCTCTTGTGTACCTCAAACCACCTTTGAGTGACCCATTCAAATACCTCAGAACCCACTTCAGTGCTTCCCAATGAGCTTGGCCCGGATTTGCCATAAACCGACTCACTATGCTAACTGCCTATGCTAAGTCTGGTCTACTACAAACCATGCCGTACATGATGCTTCCTACCCCACTAGCATATGGAGTGGTATCCATCTTCCTCCTCTCCTCTTCGGACTCAGGAGCTTATGTCACCGAGAGCTTTGTGTGATGATCCAAAGGAGTGCTAACCGGCTTAGCTTCATGCATCCTAAACCGCTCCACCACTTTCTTCAAGTACCCATGCTGAGATAAAAATAATTCACCCTTCTTCTGGTCCCTCATGATATCCATCCCAAGTATCCTCTTAGCGGCCCCAAGATCCTTCATCTCAAATTCTGAATTTAGCTTCTCCTTGAGCATGTTAATCTCCTCTTTGCTAGAGCTTGCCATCAGGATATCATCAACATAGAGAAGTAGGTAGAGAACCACTTTCTCATCCCTCTTTAAAATGTAAACACAACTATCGTACCCACTTCTCACAAATCCCGTCTTCAGAAGAAAATCGTCAAAACGAAGATACCATTGCCTAGGGCTTTGTTTCAACCCATACAAGGATTTCTTCAAAAGACATAGCTTAGACTTGTTCTCTACAAAACCTTCTGGTTGTTGCATGTAGATTGTCTCTTCTAGGTCTCCATGTAATGCGGTCTTCACGTCCATTTGTTCCAACTCAAGATCGTATTGATTCACGATTGCCATAAGAACCCTTATGGAACAATGTTTCACCACGGGTGAGAAAATCTCGTTGTAATCAATTCCCTCAACCTGTGTAAAACCCTTGGCCACAAGTCTTGCTTTATATCTTGGTTCTTCAATTCCCGGAATGCCTTCCTTCTTCTTGAAGATCCACTTGCATCCAACCACCCTTTGCTTCTTAGGTAGTTTCACAAGTTTCCAGATCTGGTTCTTCTCCAATGAATTCATTTCCTCATTCACTGCCTCTAACCACTTCTGACCCTCTTTGCTCTCAACTGCTTCCCTGAATGTCTTCGGTTCCGAGTCTTGCATATCTTCAGCCGCATTTAGAGCATAACAAATTAAATCTGCATAGCCATATCTCTTTGGTGCCACAGTTTCCCTCCTTTCCCTATCTCTAGCCAACTGATAGCCAGGATCCACTGTTGGTTGTCTTCCTCTAGAACCTGATGGTGGAGGACTATTCTCCTCTTCATCATTCCCGGTCTCACTAGTGGAAGGCTCCACCTCAAACTGAGTCTTCTCTACCTCTGTTTCTGAGTTACTATTCTCCAGGTCCTTGCACTTCATCCCCATGCGAGTCTCATCAAAGGTCACATCCCTGCTTATTATGAATCTTGATCCCCCAGGCTCCATCTTCCACAGCTTGTACCCCTTCACACCTTCCGGATAGCCAATGAAGACACATTTTACAGCCCTGGCTTCAAGTTTGTCTTGTCTAACATGAGCAAACGCCAAAGCCCCGAAAACCTTCAACATAGAATATTCTACTGGTTTTCCACTCCAAACTTCCATAGGTGTCTTGAAGTTTAATGCCGTTGATGGGCATCTGTTGATCAAGTAAGCTGCTGTACTCACAGCTTCACCCCAGAAACTTTTAGGTAGCCCAGCTCCCAAAAGCATACATCTGACCCCCTCCAAAATAGTCCTGTTCATGCGTTCTGCCAGACCATTTTGTTGCGGTGTTCCTGCCACGGTCCTATGTCTTTTAATTCCCTATTTCCTCACATCTTGTAAAAGGAATTCACGGTTGTCAAACATCTTGAGACGAATCGAACCCATACCTTGCACCTTACAAGCTCGGTTGTCACCCAGGCGAATGACTCCACCTTCTTTAAGCTTCAAAGTCTCAAAGTGTTCCTTCCTAGGACACATGTGATAAGAACATCCCGAGTCCATGACCCAGTTCTTTTCAGATTCCAAGCTTGACACAACTAGAGCCCCCGCACTCTCATAACCATCCTCCATAGCAATTACAACCTCCACAGAATCACCCCTGCCCCCTTACTCAGGACAATCCTTCTTAAAGTGACTGGTCTTGTGACAATTGAAGCACTTATACTTCTTATTGTTCCCCTTTGACTTGGATTTTGACCTAGAATTCTTCCCTTTGTTGTTGTTTCCTCTACTCTCACTTCTTCCCCTTGACACACTTAAGCCTTCACCACTATCATCCACTTTCAAGTCTTGGAGCTTGGTTAGCTCCTTGGTCCTAATGGATTGTTGGACCTCCTCCAAAGTAATAGTGGACTCCTTGCCATAGAGGAGTGCATCCTTAAAGTGTTCAAAGGATCTAGGCAGTGAATTCAATAAGAGCAGAGCCTTATCCTCGTCATCGAGCTTCACATCAATGTTCTGCAGGTCATCAATAATTTTGTTGAATTCTGCTAGTTACTTCACAATAGGATTGGTCTCTACCATCTTGAATGAGTAGAGATGTTGTTTCAGACATAACCTGTGGGCCAATGACTTGGTCATGTACAACGATTCTAACTTTGCCCACATCTCCGCTGCGGTCTTCTCTCTTGCAACTTCCCTCAATGCCTTATCGCCAAGGCACAAGATAATGGCACTTCTTGCCTTATCTATCATCTCCTTCTTCTCCGTTTGAGATAGGGTGGCCGGCATTCTTGCCTCACCCTTCAAGGCTTCAGAGCACTTCTGTTGAATAAGGATTGCTTCCATCTTCACCTTCCATAGACCGAAGTCATTATTACCGAAAAACTTCTTGATGTCCCATTTAGTACCCATGGTGCACAATTGAATTATTTGTTCCTCCCCATAGACGATGCCACTTGTTGAGTTACTAACAAGAATAAATGGAACAAATATCAAAGGCAACCAATACTAAATTTAATAGCAATCAAAAACAGTGCAATAACGGTAATCAAACAAAGGGTAGAGAGTAGGAAGAATAACACCGCTATTTGGTTACGCAGTTCGGCCCCAAAAAGATGACCTACGTCTGCGGGAGAGAACAGTCCTCCGTTTCACTATCAAAGAGTCTTTACAAGAGATTACAATTGCTTTGAATCCCTTCCAAATGTCCAAGAAGAACAAACCCAAGAGTTCCCAATCCCTCTCTCTTTTCCTCTATGAAAACCTCTCAAGAACAACAATAGAGAAAGCCTTCAATCCTCCCTCTATGATTCCCTAAGATCCCAAGGTGTTTCAATGTGTTTTCAGCCCCTAAAACCTCACAAAGACGCTCAAGAACGGCTGCACACAACCCTAGAAAGACTGCACGTCGTACTACACAATTCTGCAGCGTTAGGTTTATAAAACCCGACTGTGAATCGATTCACAGGCATAGGTGAATCGATTCACCTAGTTAAAAAAGCCTCCCCTACACGAATTAATGAAATGAATCGATTCCTGCAAGCTTCCCATGCGATTCATAGAGGCGTACTTCGATTCACAGAGTCCTAAACATGCTTAAATCGATTCATATAGCTAGGGAATCGATTCCCAGTGTTCAAGAAACACTTTCAAGCAATTCCATGATCCTCCAAACTGATTTTAAGGCACT
Organism: Calophaca sinica; assembly: GCA_037113605.1. Taxonomy (NCBI): domain Eukaryota; kingdom Viridiplantae; phylum Streptophyta; class Magnoliopsida; order Fabales; family Fabaceae; genus Calophaca; species Calophaca sinica. Next base: position 105,797,047 of record CM073733.1, read on the forward strand.
CTAAACTCCACACTCCAAAATAACTTATAAACACATGATTTACACAGAATTTATGCAGAATTTCCCGTTATTCTCTTTTTGATTGTTGAAACAGTATATACATAACTTATTGAATAAGTACCAAATTGAGCTGATTCCCTAAATGTTCATTTTCTCCATATTTTAAGTGTATTTTGACACACTGTTGGGTGCCAAATTTCAGATTTGGGTTTCTCGACGAAGCTTCAAGAATTCGACAAGTGAAGATGCAAGGAGCCAGAATAAAAGGTCAAAAATAATCTGTCTAAAAGGCCGAGAGACTTGACGGTTATTCGACGAAGTACTTGTGGATCTGATTGTTTGTAAAAGCTTAGAAAAATACTAGCTTATAAAAAATCAATAAACTCTTTTTAACTTATTTTCATAAACTCCAAAGTAACTTATAAACATGTGATTTACACAGAATTTATGCAGAATTTCCCCTTATTCTCTTTTTGATTGTTGAAACAGTATATACATAACTTATTGAATAAGTACCAAATTGAGCTGATTACCTAAATGTTCATTTTCCCCATATTTTAAGTGTATTTTAACACCCTGTTGGGTGCCAAATTTCATATTTGGGTTTCTCGACGAAGCTTCAAGAATTCAACAAGTGAAGATGCAAGGAGCCAGAATGAAAGGTAAAAAATAATCTAAGTTTAAAAGGCCGAGAGACTTGACGGTTATTCGACGAAGTGAACGAAGCATCGAAGATGTCAACATGGAAGCGGTTGAGTTAAACTTAGACTTTAGGCAATATATGTACAGCTCGCCAGGAAGTGTTACTGTCGAGATTTAACAAATTTTAGTAGAATTAACTACCGACCTTGTATCCGTACACGTATCTGGTCGGATGATAGGTAGTTTTTTTTACGTTTTTTGTCTATAAATACTAGTTCTGACGATGTAAACAAGGTTAGATACATGGTCTAAATTCCTAACATCTCATCCGTCGAAACAGATTAAAGGAAAACGATCATTGTATGCCTTCCACTTCTTTCTTTTTAGCAATTTGCTATACAATTCATTTTCATTCCAAATTATTGTCTTACTCTTTGTTTTACTTTCCTGTAATTCATCTGTTTGTTATGCAATTTTCCACTATCTTTACCGCGTTTTTAAATCCTTTTCAAACTTTTACTTGATTTACATTTCATGTATTGTTTCTATCGAAACTCATTTTCTTACTGCATTTCAATTCCAGTCCTTTAATTCATAATCTTTTTCCTTTCTTCTTCACATTTGTTATGCCATTTAGCTTGTATGTTCTTTACTTTTCAGCAAACTAATTTACTATTATTCATGTTCAAACTGCCGTTTAAATGCTTTTCTTTTGATTCATGTTCTTCAAAAGCTCTCTTTAATTTTCAGTCATTTAAATGCTTTTTCCTTCCATTTCTGCATTTATTTCATTCTATATGTTCATATTCACAAGTGCATGTTCATAACATTGCATTTCGCATTTTATTGTTTAATCTTCTGTTTTTGATTACTTGTTAGTCAAGTCATTGGCTCACGAAAGCCAATCTTGCTACTTTAAGGTCAGTACCATTTCAACAACAATTTACTTGTTAGTTGGAATTGCTTCAAACAGAATTGGCAACGACTATAATAATCAATGGCTTAAAAGCCAGGAATGTTAAAAAAAAATTGATAACGTGTCCCAATATTTGCCCGTTACTTGATTAAAATCGTTGTTTTCAAACTACATTACCACATAACTCGTCGATCACATAATCGTTTGAAATCTAATTATATGTTTCTTTGACGAATTTGGTAGAAACACACTACAAACCAAATTTTTCAGTAAACAAATTGGCACGCCCATGGGACGAGTTTAGAGTAACTCGTTGTAAGCAATAATTTTATGCGTCTAAGAAGTGAAAAAATTACTGCTTCTAGTGTGTCAACACAACGAAATATGAGTGGCAGCGCAGTCAATAGCGCCACGATTCCAAGTGTTACAAATGCAAACGCGTCGATAAGCAATACCAATACTTCGACCACCAGTACAAATGATGGGGTAGTGAATATTCTACAAGGGAATAATGCTGTCATTGGTACGGGTACTGGGATGGCAATGGCTAACACACAAAGTGAGCCGAATCCAGGCGCTATAGTTTATGAACCCCTAGTGGTTCAATACGTTCCAGAAGTGCAAGGAATTCAAGTGTTAGGCCAATAGCAGACATAACACAACCTCTGTTTAGGATGCATTATGGTTATTTACATAATTCGACGGTTCCCGGTATTGGTTCAACTATGTTTAATCAATATGCTAACCAGCCTTTTATGCCGTTTGGAAATTCTTCCAATACTCAAAGAATGGTAGGTATGACTGCTACTACAACCAATCGACAAGGATAAGGACCAGGGGACATGTCAAGGAAAATACCCCAAAATAATAGAGGATTAACACAAAACTCTTTGGCGAGTATTTGTTGCGGCTCAGGCAAGTGCACCTGATCGTAACTCGTAATATTAGTGGAGTATTTTTAAGACTCCGAATGTCGAACCCACAGAGAATGCCCGACTACTAAATTAATAGAGATCCTTATTATTTATACGAATGAAAGTAATAGTTTTGAGAGCAAGAAAATTGAATTATAAATAACGATATCAAAGTAATAATGCAAGAACTAAAGAGAAATCAATTAGGAAAAGCCTAGGGGAACAGGATTCACTAATACTAGATCCTGAATCTATTACCTTACTATTATGAAATATTTCCTTGTTGAAAGCCAACCACTTAATCTAAATTACTAAGGGCAATCCTTGCGTACAATAGCCTTCCTCCCAACTAATTACTCCGTTTGGTCCAGGAAGGTAACTAAGGGAAAGAACAGTAAGAGCAGACAAGTTTGTTAATTTAATAACTGATTGGAAACAAGCAATAACCTATTCGGCATATACCGTGAGTTCTGTGATCCTAGAGTTTCACTAGTTAACTATGATCCTGTTATCACAATTAACTAATTTTATAAAGAATTGGCCAGATCCTATAGAATTAAGCATACCAAGATCAACACATTCAAAAGGATAATAGGGAATTCAAAATAGCAATTAAATAGATATCAAGAACATAATAAAAGATCCTCCATTACCCCTAATGATGGAGTTAGCTACACATATGTTTTCTCAACAAAATATAGAATAACATAAATCCTAACATGCAATCCTAAAAGAAAAGAAGACAAGAGACAAGAGGCAAAGTCTAGAGCAAAAGACAATAGGTAAAGTCTAAAGCAAAAGACCTCACTCAGAGAGAATGAATTCTCCCTTAAAGAGTGAGTTCCTTCTAAAAAGGGGACAAGAATGCCTATTTATAGGCTCTAGTGCGGATTTAGGTCAACTGACTTCAAATTTGTGTGCTTTGGGCTTAGGTATGGCCGTATTGCGATTATACACGGCTGTACCGGGCTTGAGTTGCGACGCAGGCCCGTACATCTTCACTGGATGCGGCCTGATAGCAATTGTGTACGGCTGTACTTACTTTGGTCCGGCCGTACTGAACTTTTTCTTCAGCGCCAAGCCGTACTGACCATGCGGTACGCCCCTACTGATGCTCTCGGATAGGTACGACCATACTGAATAGATGTCAGGTCGTACCGCTTGTCAAAAAAAGCTAAAAATCTCCAAAACTCACCAGAATCTTCCCAAAATTCATTATTTTGCTTTCCATGTTGCCTTTATTACTTTTCTGCATAAATGAGGAAATAGTGAGCATATTTTATCAAATAAGGAATAAAATCATAATATTTTATACTCAAAATACCCCAAAATAATAGACAAAATGGAGTGTTAACACATCCCCACACTTATGCTTTTGCTTGTCCTCAAGCAAACTACTTGGACAATTATAAGAAAAATTGAATTTACTGACTAAGGGCATAAACGAGATATGAGACAACAAAGTAATATAATAAGAAGCGCCAAGTAATAGAATACCCAATTAGAGATGCAAGTTCAATAAGTTCACCAAATCTGTGATTTATAAATCACTATTCTCATCACTCTCAAAGTGTTTAAAAGTAAGTGAAGTGACATTACCATAGGCTTGTACATTGACCAAAACTCTACTATTAAAATCCACACATCAAGCAAAAAAGGAAAAAAGGTCTCTCATGGGTTGTAATGGGGCCAAGATAATAATGTTAGGTGAGATAAAAAGAAAGAAATGGTTATGCAAAGGGTCAGAATCAAATCAACCAAACAAGTAACCTTTTTCTTTTTAAATATAAGGAGCAGGCAAAAGTCCCTCTAATATTCATCATTTGTTTTTCTTTTTATTCCTTGAAGGCAATAACACATTTTTTTTCTTTTTCTTTTTTTTCCCTTCCCCCCTTTTTTACTTTTATACAACAAATAAACAATTTAATGATTCTAGGAGGGGAAAGTAACTGCTAAGCCTTCCTTTTATAAGCTTTTCTGAGGGATTTCTAATATTATCCTTTTGATTTTTTTTTGCCACTAATTGCTCTAATAAAAGCATTTTCCAAGGTTACCTCAAATAAAAATTAATAATCAATAACAAAAAAGGGTACCAAAGAAATATAATAATAAGCACAAAAATGGGTAACTAGTGGAGAAAATATTTGCAACAAAATTGAAGTGGGCCTGAAAAATTCCTAAAATTGCCTATTCCAAATTCACATGAAAGTAAATTTTTATTCGCTTTGTAATGGTCTCAGCACAAGTTTTAGAATGCACAACATGGAAAAACATCACTTAAACAATGAAAAGAGGTAAAAATATAGTGTGACCTCTTATTTAGGCTCAAATCTCACATTTAGTGGTTTACAAAAGCAAGTTGAAACTCATAAAAACTTCAATGCTAATTATCAGCAAATTCTAAAATTAACAACAATCTCATTTTAATTACTAGTTGTCAGAAATTTTTTATTTAAAAAGCCTCTAAATCAGAAAAATCTCAAATTTTCCATAATGTAGCAGTTAAAGCATAGCCAAGTAATTGTAATTATAGTTCATAGTTCCTTCCCCACATTTAGCAGTGTCCTCACTGCTAACAGTTATAAACTAAGCAATAAAAATTTATCTAGTTAAAATAAGTGCTAGAAATAATTTTAAGGTGGAAAGGTACCCCCCCTCCGATAATTTCACGAGCAAATTGTTAGAGTGATTTAATTAATGCTGCTATCTTGTCAATTATAAATCACAATAAACTATTAAAAATATAAAAATAAATAGAAAGAAATTAAATAACATGAAATTAAATATCACAGGTTGCCTCCTGCAAAGTGCTTGTTTAATGTCGTGAGCCTGACAGTTTATTTAAAAGTGGTCAACCAGGCGGCTCTCGAAGAATGAATTTTGCATTCATTGCATTTCTGCTTCTTCACTTTTTAACCATGTGGTTCAAGTTGATTTTTCTTTTACCAAGTGGTGAATGGACTTCAAAATATTGTGGAATTTTAATTTCTTCATCACCCATCACTACAACAGGATCATGCAAGTTAGTAATTTCTTCTAAAGGTTTCTGCACTCTTAAGTCATCAAAGCCGTTAAAAACAATCATATTATTGGTAAAATAAGAAAAAGTAAAAGAAGATGGATTTTTAGTAGAATTTACAATCTTTATGAAATCATCTTCTTTACCACTTTTTATAGTTACCTTCTCCTTTTTAACCTCAATGACTACTTCACTGATTTTGGCCAACAGAGTTTGTCTTAAATTAATTGGGACTTCCTCCTTTTACTCCAAATCAAGAACTGTGGGGTCTTCTTTGTTCTCTTCATGAGTTCTCCCTTCGGTAGGAGCTTCAATTTGATCAGCTTGACTCCCTTCAGTAGGAGTTTCAATTGTTCTATTGATTAACTGTTCCTCACACTAAGGCTCAGACTTGGGCTCTTCAATAGGAGTTTCGAAAACATCAAATGGGTCACCAAGCTTCTTCCCATATTTTGCCAAAATCTCCTCCATGGTTAGTTCTTCATTAAGCTCTTCATCACTGTCATGGATGGTGACTTCGTATTCCACCTTAGGGTTGGGTTCAACTTGAGTGGGCGGTGATTTTAGAGCTTGTTGAGTCATTAATGCTACCCAATTAGAAAACTGACTTTTCAAACATTCTTGTTTTTCTTTTTTTTGATTCACTATTCTTTCTAAATACTTGAATCTTTCATCAAGTTCTTCTAATTGATTCTGACTTCTCCAATAGTTGGTCTCTACACAGTATACTGAACAGTCTTGCCATTCGTGTCCTACATCACCGCAATGCTCACAAAGAAGAGACAGAGCATAGCAGTTGTCTACATGTCCTACAGAATAACCACAATACTCACATAAATTGAAAGGACTCATGAGAAAATAATAATAGTTAATTAACTAATTTTTAATTAATAATAGTCAAAATAATATAAAACAAAATCAAAATCAAACAAAATGAGGAAAGTTAGAATAAAATAAAAGTAAAGTCTAATAAAATCAAAGCAAAATAAGGTAATATCTATATCTAATCTCATATTCAAAATAAGATAAGAAAAAGAAAGATCAGGATAAGATAAAATAGGATAAGATCTAAACAAATAGATAAAAAGATAAAAAGATAAAAGAAAAATCTTTTTGGATTTTTTGAATATAGAATTAGATCTTAAATCTAAACAACCAAAAATAAAACAAATTGTTGGAACCTAAACGATTGAGAAGTTTAGACCCTCATTAATTTTGATGATAACAAAGTAATTCTCAAGAGAACCATTTATCTTCTAACATATCTTTGAGTGTACAGGTGTCAAAGCTTCATATATATGTACAAAACACTCAAGGAAGGAGAAGAAATTTACAAAAAGAGTTGAATACAATCCACTCATGTCAACATCCCAACTCACTTCAGCGTCTTGTTAACAACAAGCATCCAGTAGTGTTACTCTTTGACACGTGGAATACTCAATTCTTTGCGGCGTCGAGTCCTGCATTACGAGCGGCGTCGATCTCTTTAATGAAGCACGTGATGATCACGTTTTGCTCTTAGCCTCGCATTCGGAGCGAATTGAATTTGATTTTATGCGCTCATTTTGATGTACGAGGAAGCAAAGGTGACACCTTTAGCATAAGACAAAAATCGTACAAGGCTATTGCAAATTACAGATAGTATGAAAACGGTAATGTGTACTATTTTGATATTCTCTGGAAAGGAAGAAAAGGACTACATTTCAAATTACCGCACTCAATGGAAATGAGACATTTTTACTGCAACGGTAATACCCTTGAAGACACCTTAAATACCCCAAGGTATTCATTGAAGACCAGTTGGAAAAACTGTGAAGAAACTTCATTCTGAAAGCAATATTACTCAAGTGAGCAATCAAGTTTAGTGCCAAGCTTCTGGTCTACATAGAACTGAACTCAGCGTCTTATACTTTCTTTTAGAAAGCCATTCTGTTTCGAGCTTAATCTTTTCATCCTCTCTGTGAGAGTTATTTTGATTGTATTCAAAAGTATAATCTCTTTTGTAAACTGGTTTTGGCCTTGTGAAGGCTTTGTCCCTCAAAGGCTCGACTGCACTGAGTCGTTTTGAGAAGTTGAGAGTATTGTCAAGTTTGTGACAGAAGAATATTCTTGAGGAAAATTGTAATCAGTTGATTATAGTGAAAAATCCTTAAGGAACGAAGGGACTAGACGTAGCTACCAGTTGGTGGTGAACTAGTATAAATCTCTGTGTCTCTTCCTTTACTGCTTTACATTCATCTTTACCTTGCTCAGTAAAACAAGTGTTCATAAACTGTTTAATTTCTGCATCCGATTTAATTCTCTGCATATGATATACAAACAGTTTTGAAAAACCTGTGTTGAAGTTTTTACGTATAGTTTGCAAAAAGTTTTTATCACAATTCAACCCCTTCTTGTGTTCACGTTCAGTTGGTACCAAAGCTCGGCCTCTTGGTTGAGCACTTAACAGTGTTAAGAGAAAAGATCCTATACTGTGAACATGTCTACTGAAGGTGGTCATATGAACCGTCCTCCTCTATTCGATGGAGAAAAATTTGATTACTGGAAAGATAAGATAAAAACTTTCTTTGAGACACAACAACTTGAGTTGTGGGATATAGTTCAAAGTGGTTACATTCCTCCCACTAATCCTGTGGTGTTGCTATAGCCAGATAAGATTGGAATGATGAGCAGAAAAAGAGATATCAAATCAATCAAAAGGCTAGATTCATTCTTATCTGTGCTATGATAGAAAAAGTATATGATAAATGTGGCAAATTTGATACTGCCAAAGAAATCTGGGACTCACTTGTTTTATCTTACGAAGGCTCTTCCCAAGTAAGAGAAACCAAAGCTGGCATGTTGGTTCGCCAATACGAGTTGTTCAAAATGGAAGATGGTGAAAGCATTGAAACTATGTTTGGAAGATTCCAAACACTTGTTCATGGGTTACAAGCCCTTGGAAAAAGTTACACTACACCTGACCATGTTAGAAAGATTTTAAGAAGCTTGACTAAGCAGTGGAGACCCAAGGTCACTGCTATTCAGGAAGCAAAAGATCTAAATGTCCTACGACTTGAAGATCTTATGAGTTCGTTGAAAGCTCATGAACTTGAGCTAAATGAAGAAGAACCTGTCAAAAAAGGCAAATCTATTGCTTTGAAAGTCCCTCAACATAAAGCTAGTTCTTCCAAAGCTCTTCATGCTGAAGAAGAAGAATCAGAAGATGAAGCTTTAGAAGAAGATGTTGACACATCAGAAGATGAGCTCGCGTTTATATCCAGGAAGATATAAAGAATGTGGAAGAAGAGAAACTTCAGGGGGAAACTTCAGAAGAAAGATACTAAGGACAAGAAGGAAAGCAAGGACAAGGCTCAAGTCATTTGCTATGAATGTAAAAAGCCTGGACATTTCAAGTCCGAATGTCCTAATCTTAAGGAGAAGCCCACAAAAAGTTCTTTCAAGAAAAAGAAGAAAAGCCTCATGGCTACATGGGAAGATCTAGATTTATCCTCATCTGAGGAAGATAATGAAGTAGAAGCAAATCTCGCTCTCATGGCAGACATTGACCTTGATTCAGAAGAAGTTGAAGAGGTAATAGTATATGATTCCTACCCTGAACTTCAACTTGCATTCGATGATCTTCTTAAGGACTCTGCCACCCTCTCTGTTGAGTATAAGAATTTGAAAAAGAAATTTTCAAAATTATCACATGACTTTCAAGCTTTAAACAAAGAAAAATCTGTACTCAATAAAGAGAACCAGAAGCTGAAAACTAAAATCAGCATCTGATGGATAACCAGCGTCTGACCGCTAACAAGTAACCAGAAGCTGAGAGCTCTCAAGATGAAAGCTCTAAAGTTACAGGCAATCCTAAATGCAAATCAAGTGATTATGAATATGCTTTTCAAAAGTTTCTTGCAGAGAGTGTAACTCGTAGCAAGCAAGCTTCAATGATTTGGGGTGTCAGTAAAACGATAACTCATGGTCTTGGTTATATATCAAACGAACTTCTTTTAGAAAATAATTTAGCATCTGATAAATCCAATAATCATAGTAAATGCTTGCATTGTACTTACTGCAATAAACTTGGTCATTTGAAAAATGCATGTACTGTTTTTAAAACTGTGAAGGATAAGCTTCTTTCAAGAACTAACAAGAAAGGACCCAAAAAGATATGGGTACCTAAAGATAAAATAGTCTATGTTGCAGACATGCTTAGCAACAAAGTCAACACACCTATCTTGGTACTTAGACAGTGGATGCTCGCGTCACATGACGGGAGAAAAACATATGTTCCAAGAACTAAGGCCTAAAGAAGCTGGATTCGTTGGTTTCGGAGGAAACCAGAAAGGTAAAATAGTTGGAATTGGTCACATTAGTAAATGCTCTCTTCCCTCTATTGATAATGTACTATATGTTGAAGGACTTAAACATAACTTATTGAGCATAATTCAATTATGTGACAATGGTTATGAAATCATCTTTACAGAAACTGGATGTCTAGTAAAAAGCAAGAAAGACGGCTCTACTTTCTTTACTGCTAAGAGGAAACAAAATATTTACAAAATTGATCTCTTTGAACTTGAAAAACAAGATGTCAAGTGTCTCATGTCTGTTGACAAAGAACAATGGATTTGGCACAAGAGATTGGGTCATGCCAATTTGAGATTAATCTCAAAATTAAACAAGCACAGTCTTGTTAGAGGCTTACCAAATCTTAAGTATCAATCTGATGCTCTCTGTGAGGCATGTCAAAGAGGAAAACAAGTTAAAACTTCTTTTCATTCAAAAAATGTTGTTTCAACCTCTAGACCACTTGAGCTTTTGCATCTTGATCTTTTTGGTCCAACAAGGACAGCCTCTTTAACTGGAAAGAAATATGGGTTAGTCATTGTTGATGATTTTACTAGATGGACATGGGTTAGAATCCTTGCTCACAAAGATGAGTCATACAAGGTATTTATTGTATTCTGCAAAACAGTTCAAAATGAAAAAGGAATTTGCATTTCTTCTATTAGAAGTGATCATGGGGGAGAATTTGAAAATGAAAGCTTTCAAAAATTTTACGATGATAACGGCATCTCCCACAATTTCTCCTCTCCTAGAACACCTCAACAAAATGGTGTTGTAGAAAGGAAGAATAGGTCCCTCCAAGAAATGGCCAGGACCATGATCAATGAGGCTAACATTGCAAAATATTTTTGGGCAGAAGCAGTAAACACAGCTTGTTACATTCAAAATAGAATTTCTATTAGACCTATTTTGAAGAAGACTCCATATGAACTGTGGAAAGGAAGGAAACCAAACATATCATATTTTCATTCATTTGGATGTACGTGTTACATTTTAAATACTAAGGATCAGCTTGGTAAGTTTGATTCAAAAGCTGACAAAGGAATCTTTTTGGGATATTCTAAAAGATCTAAAGCTTTTAGAATATACAATAAAGAAACTATGATAGTGAAAGAATCCATTCATGTCAAATTTGATGACAAGAAGCCTGACACAACCATGTCAGAGCTAGATGAATTATTTTTAGAATTAAATATAGGTAATACTACAAATAGTGAACCTACATCTTCATCGTCTGGTGGTGACCAGACACAAGAATCTTCAGAAGCTGAATTCAAAAAGAGATGGAAGTACAAAGCCAATCATCCTAGAGATCAATTCATAGGAAAACCTGGAGATAGAGTAAGAACCAGATCCTCTTTTAAAGAGCATGCAGATATGGCACTACTCTTAGAAATGGAACCTAAAACAATTGATCAAGCATTGAAAGATGAAGGTTGGATTCTGGCCATGCAAGAAGATTTGAATCAGTTCCAAAGAAACGATGTATGGAAGCTGGTTACTTTACCAGAAGATAAGCAAGCTATTGGTACTAAATGGGTATTTAGAAACAAGCTTGATGAAGATGGAAAGCTTGTGAGAAATCAAGGCAAGATTGGTTGCTCAAGGGTACTCACAGGAAGAAGGTATTGATTTTACTGAAACATTTGCACATGTTGCAAGGTTAGAAGTTATATGCATCTTACTTTCATTTGCTGCACATCAAGATATAACTCTTTATCAAATGAATGTCAAAAGTGCTTTCTTGAATGGTTTTATAACTAAGGAAGTCTTTGTAAAACAACCTCCTGGATTCGAAGACATTGAATTTCGAGAACATGTCTTCAAGCTCAAAAAGGCCCTGTATGGTCTTAAGCAAGCTCCAAGAGCTTGGTATGAAAGACTGAGTACATTTTTGACGAAAAATGGCTTTACCAGAGGTTTGGTAGACACTACTCTTTTTAGAAAAACATCAAACAAGCATTTTATAATTGTTCAAATATATGTTGATGACATTATTTTTGGAGCTACTAATGAAAGCCTTTGCAAAGAATTTTCTAAGCTAATGCAGGCTGAATTCGAGATGAGCATGATGGGTGAACTGAAGTTTTTCCTTGGAATTCAGATCAAATAATGCAATGATGGTATATATATACATCAAAGCAAATATATCAAGGAATTGCTAAAGAAATTCAAAATGGTGGATTGCCAACCTATGTGTACTCCTATGCATCCCACATGCATTCTTGGTAAAGATGAAACTGGTAAAAAGGTAGATCAGAAGATGTACAGAGGTATGATTGGATCTCTACTTTATCTTACAGCTTCAAGACCTGATATTATGTTCAACGTCTGTCTATGTGCTAGATTTCAATCAGATCCTAGAGAATCACACTTGAGTGCTGTTAAAAGAATCTTTAGATATTTGCAAGGATCTACTAATCTTGGTTTACTTTATAAGAAATCAAAAGATTACAAGTTAGTAGGTTTCTGTGATCTTGACTTTCTTTGGAGACCGAATTGAAAGAAAAAGCACAAGGGGAGGCTGCCAATTCCTTGGAGCAAATCTTGTATCTTGGTCAAGGAAAAGGCAGAGCACCATTCCACTCTCAATAGCGTGTTTAATATATTTCAGCAGCAAGTTGCAGCTCTCAACTTCTGTGGATGAAATATCAACTTGAAGACTATCTGATAAAAGAGAGTAACATTCCTATCTTTTGTGATAATACTTCTGCTATCTGTCTTACTAAAATTCCCATATTGCATTCACGAGCCAAGCACATTGAGATTAAGCATCATTTTATAAGAGACTATGTTCAGAAGGGTATTCTCGAAATAAAATTTGTAGACACTGATCATCAGTGGGCTGACATATTTACAAAACCCCTTGCTGAAGATAGATTCAATTTTATAAGAAGAAATTTAAATTTTCATCTTATAGAAGAATGATTAATTTCAGCATCAAATAATATGCACAATCTCAGCATCTGGTATGACATAAGCATGTATATGAATAAGCATCTTATTTGTCATGTGCATCATAACTCATCGTCTGGTGAATCGATTGCGTGCGTCTGATCGCACCTACACGTGTCACACATGTTAAAGACTTAAGTGTCTCATCACATCTACTGAGTCATAATTATTTATGTCTTTCGATAAAATCTTTTTACTTGATCTTACTTTTCTTTTGGCGTCTGCATTTAATGAAAAGGCGAATCTTCATTTTCTTTTCTTTTTGATTTAATCTTTGTGTGGAAATACGAAACGATTTTTTGGAAAAGGACTGTACCATTTTCTATCAACTTTCCCACTACTCCACATTTTTCGCTCCATCACTTCACTCTGCGTTTTCTTGCAAAACTGTTCTTTCTCTCTCTCTCTCTGTGTGATTTCGAACCCTAAAACCTCCATCACCCTCTCTGCAACTACTACCATGGCCGACAGAAAGGTTGGACAATACACTGCTGCCTTCGATGTCTTCTCTGAGGCAAAACTCATGAATGAGAACAAGATTGGTTTTGAGAACTTCAAGCTATACGGTTTTGATTTTGAAGAAGGTCTAGAGAAACTAGGCTGGAAAAAATATTTCATCTGGGAACCAGTCGACGTACTGAGCTATGCTATTAAGGAGTTCTGCGGGAATGCTTACTTACTTCCGGGAGAAATTATAGAAGGACACATCAAAGGCTTCAAGCTATGCTTCACCATCAACTCTATTGCTTAGACGATCAAGTGTCCTTATGAAGGAATCAGTTATCATGCTAACTGGGTTGACGCATACAGAGGACTGGAAAACGTCAACGAAACCCTGTTTGAAAACTACCGTGAATTGAAGAAGAAGAACATTACTCCCACTGCAGAAGACTTGAAAAGCCACTATAAAGTACTGCACAAAATCATCGCTAAGAGCGTGATTCTGAAGGCTGGCTCAAGCAACATAGTGAACTACGAGCAAAAGTTCATTATGAGAAACTACATGGATGGGAAGAAAATCAATCTGCCAAGGTTGATTATCAACAATCTGATAAATGCTCTTGTCTTCTCAAGGAAGAGTGTCGATAAGAAGAATATCATCAAAGTTATCCCTTATGGAGTTCTTCTCTCCATAATGATGATTAAAGACAGTAATGTGAGAAAACTGACTGACTCTATCAACACAGAAGAAAAAGAAAAATACTTTGGTGTTGATGCTGTTGCACGTCTAGAAGTTTTTGGAGTCAACAGTTTAGTCAGAATGCAGCTGATAACTGGCTTTATGATCAAGAAGGTGAAATTGGAGCAACAGGAAGGAGAAGCTGAAAAGAAAACCACCAGAAGCTCAATGGCTGGTGTGAAGAGACATGCTGAATCTCCTTCAAGGGAGACAAGAAGAACGAAACAGAAGGTGGCTCCTGCACCTACTGTTGAGGAACCAAAAGATGAGGATAGAATTCCCATCAGAAAGGTCTTGGAGAAAAAGTATAAGCCAGCAGCTGAAAAAGATGCTTCAGCGTCCGGTCAAGGGAAGCAAGTTCCTCCTCTTCCTCCTGCTGTTGTTGTCCCGAGAGGAACAAAAAGAAGGTTGGTTAAGTCTTCAGAGATTAACCCAAAGGTACTTGACTTTACTGCTGATGAGTCAGTATCTGTCTTTGATGCTCATGATATTATTCCTGCACCCCCATTGTCTGTTTCACAACCACAAACACAACCACAAACTAAGAAAACCAGAATGAGCCTCTGAAAAACCTCTACCCTCTCTAAACCTACCCAATCACCATCCAATACACTCAATCTTGACCTACCACAAAATTTCTCAAATACCTCACTTACCTCATACATTTCTAAACTTCATTCCCATCCCTTTAACCTACTATTCAAAGTATCTCCCATTAATCCTTTCAAACCCTACACACCTAAAACCTATTCAATCACCAAAACCACTCCCACTTTACTCACCATTACCCATAAACCTACAGACTTTGGTGGAAAGAAGAATGTCTCATGTATTAACAAACCACGGTTTGTTAAGTTTGAGTCATATCACAGCATCTACAATCGTCCCTCTACATGGCATTTGAAAACCTTCACCTCTGGAGCTGCCAGACTGGAGATTGCCTCTCCGATGAATGCTACCTTCAAGGATGGAGAAGACCACTTTCAGATGTCATTCACAGGAAGATTAAGACCAGTACCTGGTAGCAGAGCAATTCCATTCTCTGTTGACCTTCCTAAATCCCTACCTCAAACTGAACCTCTCACACTGGAGGAATACGAAAGGTGGATCACGGATGAAGAAGCTGCCTTCATGGCACACTGTCTTAAGATGAAGAAGATTGAAATGTCAGGCAGTTCGAGGATCCTTAAATGCATGTATCAGTAAAGATTGTACCAGACAGGCAAAGGTGGCTACCTTGGTCTATCCCTGGGAAAAGGAAAGAACCTGCTCTTGGCAAGCAGCCATTCAGCAAGATCGGGCTCATAGAATATGAGAAGGCTCCCAAGAAGTATAATCATAAGGAATTCTCTAAGCTTCCGATTGCCAAGATCACTGAGGATCATGCCAGAAGGTTTTACCTGAGTTCTCTGAAGGAAGATGAATGGAGAACTAGCTCCTCAAACTGTTGCAATGCCGAGAAAGCCACAATTCCAACAGTTGGCACTATCAGCAGAATTACTGACACCAATCTGGGAACAGTCTACTTTGATGATATGTTCAGGTGCTCAGTAATCAGACCACTTGACTGCATGAAGACATATGTCCAATGGGCTGTTGTGACCAAGCACTTTGACATTGGATTTACTTGGAGTCAATGGTCGAAGTCGTGGAAAGACAAAGCTATGTTACCATGCCTCGTCCCCCTAGTGCTTACAGAAGATGACAAGGAAAATCTGAGAAGATTATACCTGGCAGAAAATGAAGGATTCTCTTTTGCTTCTGAAGCATTGAGTGACTTCATCAGAAGAATATGGGGAGAAGAAGCTGGGAACAAGTTTGTTGCTTTCACTGCTAACATGCTTCTGCATAAGGAAACTATCTTTATGGATTTGCTGTATCTAGAAGAGGTGGAGAAAAGGAGAAGAATTCAGTCAGAATCTGAGCAGAGGAAACTTGGAAGTCTCATCAAATGGTTTATACCAAATGATGTGTTCTTTCAAAAGGCTCAACAAAAGAAGGAACTGAGACTGAAGCTTTCCAACTGGGTGCTAGCAGAGCATCAAAAGATGAAACCTGCACCAGAAGCTGGACCTTCTACTTCTACTCCTGCAGTTGAAATGGTCACCATTCCTAAAGCAGAGTTTGAAGAAATGAAGGCCACTAACCTGAAAGTTACTCAGCTGAAAAATGCACTGAAGCTTTTATATGAACGTCTCAACATCCCTCTACCACCACCAAACCCTTAAATTTTTTTTATCTTTTCTAGTGTGATATAAATATTTTGGTACTCTTTTATATATATATTCAGTGTTTTTGCTCTGATTATTTGACTATACATACCTATATCTGATTATCTGTTTATATATATTCAAATTTTTCTAAGCCATATTTTGACTATGATATGCTTTACACTCTTTTTGTCTGATGACACAAGGGGGAGTAAAAAAAAGTTCTGATGAACACGTAAAAGTCTGATTGACAAAATTCACCGTCCGATGTTCAAGCTCCGATAGACACACTAAAACTGAAGTATCATGCATATCATTTCATACATAGCATTTGTATGGTTATTCATTGGTCTAATGTCTATTAATGCATTGATATTCAATGGTACAATGAAAATCTTTTTGATAAAATGAAAATCAGCATCCGATCTCACTTTGTTAAAAACATGCTCTGATACATCTACGTATTTTTGTGATCACTTAAATGAATTTGCTTATCAACAATCGCCTTAATACCAGAATTGTCTTATATATCTTAATTGTTAAATTCAGCATTTTGAAATTAAATTTTTGTCATTATCAAAAAGGGGGAGATTGTTGGAACCTAAACGATTGAGAAGTTTAGACCCTCATTAATTTTGATGATAACAAAGTAATTCTCAAGAGAACAATTTATCTTCTAACATATCTTTGAGTGTACAGGTGTCAAAGCTTCATATATATGTACAAAACAATCAAGGAAGGAGAAGAAATTTACAAAAAGAGTTGAATACAATCCACTCGTGTCAACATCCCAACTCACTTCAGCGTCTTGTTAACAACAAGCATCCAGTAGTGTTACTCTTTGACACGTGGAATACTCAATTGCTGCGAGCGTCCGTCCTCTGTTCTGAGCGAGCGTTTGATCTCTTTAATGAAGCACGTGATGATCACGTTTTTGCTCTTAGCCTCAGACTGTTCTGGAACGGAATTCGAATTTGATTTTATGTGCTCATTTTGATGTACGAGGAAGCAAAGGTAACACCTTTAGCATAAGACAAAAATCGTACAAGGCTATTGCAAATTACAGATAGTACGAAAACGGTAATGTGTACTATTCTGATATTCTCTGGAAAGGAAGAAAAGGACTACATTTCAAATTACCTCACTCAATGGAAAGGAGACATTTTTACTGCAACGGTAATACCCTTGAAGACTCCTTAAATACCCCAAGGTATTCATTGAAGACCAGTTGGAAAAACTGTGAAGAAACTTCATTCTGAAAGCAATATTACTCAAGTGAGCAATCAAGTTTAGTGCCAAGCTTCTGGTCTACATAGAACTGAACTCAGCGTCTTATACTTTCTTTTAGGAAGCCATTCTGTTTCGAGCTTAATCTTTTCATCCTCTCTGTGAGAGTTATTTTGATTGTATTCAAAAGTATAATCTCTTTTGTAAACTAGTTTTGGCCTTGTGAAGCCTTTGTCCCTCAAAGGCTCGACTGCACTGAGTCATTTTGAGAAGTTGAGAGTATTGTCAAGTTTGTGATAAAAGAATACTTTTGAGGAAAATTGTAATCAGTTGATTATAGTGAAAAATCCTTCAGGAACGAAGGGACTAGACGTAGCTACCAGTTGGTGATGAACAAGTATAAATCTCTACGTCTTTTCCTTTATTGCTTTACATTTATCTTTACCTTGCTCAGTAAAACAAGTGTTCATAAACTGTTTAATTTCTACATCCGGTTTAATTCTCTACATCTGATATACAAACAGTTTTGAAAAACCAATGTTGAAGTTTTTACGTATAGTTTGCGAAAAGTTTTTATCACAATTCAACCTCCTTCTTGTGTTCACGTTCACAAATCACTCTATCTACTATTTTTTTTTAAAAGTAATAATAATAATAATAATAATAATACTAAACAACAGATTTTTTATAATAAAATTATAATAATTACCAATAACAACGAGCGGTTAAGATTTTTTTTTTTTGAAATTAATACTAACAAATTACACTAATAACGAAAATAATAGTAATAATAATCAAAATGACAATAATAATAACGGCACCAAAAACTTATTGCGGCTTAAGACTCTGAATATCGATCCCACACAGAATGCGCGAGTACTAAATTAATAGAGATCCATATTATTTAGACGAACGAAAGTAATGGTTTTGAGAGCAAGACAATTGAATTGTAACCAACGAGATCAAAGTAATAACGCAAGAACTAAAGAGAAATCAATTAGGAAAAGCCTAGGGGAATCGGGTTCGCTAATACTAGATCATTGAATCTATTACCTTGCTATTATGAAATATTTTCTTGTTGAAAGCTAACCACTTACTCTAAATTACTAAGGGCTATCTTCGCGTACAATAGTCTTCCTCCCAACGAATTACTCTGTTTGGTCCAGGAAGGTAACTAAGGGAAAGAGCACTAAGAGCAGATAAGTTTGTTAATTTAATAACTGATTAGAAACAAGCAATAACATATCCGACATATACCGTGAGTTCTGTGATCCTAGAGTTTCACTAGTTAACCATGATCCTGTTACCACGATTAACTAATTTTATAAAGAATTGGCCAAATCCTATGGAATTAAGCATACTAAGATCAACACATTCAAAAGGATAATAAGGAATTCAAAATAGTAATTAAATAGATTTCAAGAACATAATAAAAGATCCCCCATCACCCCTAGAGATGGAGTTAGCTACACATATTGTTTCTCAACAAAATATAGAATAACATAAATCCTAACATGCAATCCTAAAAGAAAAGAAGACAAGAGACAAGAGGCAAAGTCTAGAGCAAAAGACAATAGATAAAGTCTAAAGCAAGGAGAGAATGAATTCTCCCCTAGAGAGTGAGTTCCTTCTAAAAAGGGGGTAAGAATGCCTATTTATAGGCTCTAGTGCGGATTTTGTTAAACTGGCTTCAAATCTGTGTTCTCTGGGCTTGGGTACAGCCGTACTGTGAATATACACGGCCGTACTGGGCTTAAATTCCGACGCTGGCCGGTACTTCTTCACTGTATGTGGCCTGACTGTAATTGTGTACGACTGTACTTACTTTGGTCCGACCGTACTGGACTTTTTCTTTAGCTCCAAGCCGTACTGACCATGCGGTACGACCCTACTTATGCTCTCGAATAAGTACGACCGTACTGAATAGATGTCAGGCCGTACCGCTTGTCCAAAAACGCAAAAAATCTCCAAAACTCGCCAGAATCTTCCCAAAATTAATTATTTTGCTTTCCATGTTGCCTTTATTACTTTTCTGCATAAATGAGGAAATAGTGAGCATATTTTATCTAATAAGCAATAAAATCGTAATATTTTATACTCAAAATATCCCAAAATAACAGATAAAATGGAGTGTTAACACATCCCCACACTTAAGCTTTTGCTTGTCCTCAAGCAAACTACTTGGAAAATTATAAGAAAAATTGAATTTACTGACTAGGGGGCATAAACGAGATAAGAGATAACAAAATAATATCATAACAAGTGCTAAGTAATAGAATACCCAATTAGAGATGTAAGTTCAACAAGTTCTCAAAGTTTGTGATTTATAAGTAACTATTCTCACCACTTTCAAAGTGTTTAAAAGTAAGTGATGTGACATTACCATAGACTTGTACATTGACCAAAACTCTACTATTAAAATCCACTTATCATGCAAAAAAGGAAAAATGGTCTTTCATGGGTTGTAATGAGGCTAAGGTAATATTTTTAGGTGGGATAAAAAAAAAAAGGTAATGTAAAGGGTCAGAACCAAATCAACCAAACAAGTAACTTTTTTCTTTTTAACTATAAGGAGCAGGCAAAAATCCCTATAATATTCATCATTTGTTTTTCTTTTTATTCCTTGAAGGCAATAACACATTTTTTTTCCCTTTCCCCTTTTTTTTTGTTTTTATGCAACAAATAAACAATTTAATGATTGTAGGAGAGGAAAGTAACTACTAAGCCTTCCTTTTATAAGCTTTTCTGAGGGATTTCTAATATTATCCTTTTGATTTTTTTTTTGTCACTAATTGTTCTAATAAAAGCATTTTCCAATGTTACCTCAAATAAAATTTAATAATCAATAACAAAAAAGGGTACCAAAGAAATACAATAATAAGCACAAAAATGGGCACCCAGTGGAGAAAATATTTGCAACAAAGTTGAAGTGGGCCTGAAAAATTCCTAAAATTGTCCATTCCAAATTCAAATGAAAGTAAATTTTTATTCGCTTTGTAATGGTCTTAACACAAGTTCTAGAATGCACAACATGGAAAAATATCACTCAAACAATGAAAAGAGGTAAAAATATAGTGTGACCTCTTATTTAGGCTCAAATTTCACATTCAGTGGTTTACACAAGCAAGTTGAAACTCATAAAAACTTCAATGCTAATTATCAGCAAATTCTAAAATTAAAAACAATCTCATTTAATCACAAGTTGTCAGAATTTTTTTTAAATAGCCTCTAAATCAGAAAAATCTCAAATTTTCCATAATTTAGCAGTTAAAGCATAGCGAAGTAATTGTAATTATAGTTCATAGTTCCTCCCCACACTTATTTTTAGCAGTGTCCTCACTGTTAACAATTATAAACTAAGCAATAAAAATTTATCTAGTTAAAATAAGTGCTAAAAATAATTTTAAGGTAAAAAGGTACTCCCCTCTGATAATTTCATGAGCAAATTACGAGAGTGATTTAATTAATGTTGATACCTTGCCAATGTCTCTATAGAAACTATAAATCACAATAAACTATTAAAAATATAAATATAAATAGAAAGAAATTAAATAACATGAAATTAAATATCACAAGTTGCCTCCTGCAAAGCGTTTGTTTAACATCGTGAGCCTGACGGTTTGCTTAAAAGTGGTCAACCAGGCGGCTCTCGAAGAGTCAATTTTGCATTCATTGCATTTCTGCTTCTCCACATTTTAACCATGTGGTTCAAGTTGTTTTTTCTTTTACCAAGTGGTGGATGGACTTCAAAATATTGTGGAATTTTAATTTTTTCATCACCCACCACTATAACAGGATCCTGCAAGTTAGTAATTTCTTCTAAAGGTTCCTGCACTCTTAAGTCATCAAAGCCGTTAAAAACAACCACATTATTGGTAAAATAAGAAAAAGTAAAAGACGATGATTTTTAGTAGAATTTACAATCTTTATGACATCATCTTCTTTACCACTTTTTATAGTTACCTTCCTCTTTTTAACCTCAATGACTGCTTCATCGATTTTGGCCAAAAGAGTTTATCTCAAATTAATTGGGACTTCCTTCTTTTGCTCAAAATCAAGAACTGTGGGGTCTTCTTTGTTCTCTTCATGAGTTCTCCCTTCAGTAGGAGCTTCAATTTGATCAGCTTGACTCCCTTCAGTAGGAGTTTCAATTGTTCTTGCTATTGACTGTTCCTCACACTCAGGCTCAGACTTGGGCTCTTCAATAGGAATTTCGAAAACATCAAATGGGTCACCAAGCTTCTTTCTATATTTAGCCAAAATCTCCTCTATGATTAGTTCTTCATTAAGCTCTTCATTACTCTCATGGATGGTAACTTCATATTCCACCTTAGGGTTGGGCTCAACTTGAGTGGGCGGCGATTTTAGAGCTTGTTCAGTCATTAATGCTACCCAATTAGAAAACTGACTTTTCAAACATTCTTGTTTTTTTCTATTTTGATTCCCTATTCTTTCTAAATACTTGAATCTTTCATCAAGTTCTTCTAATTGATTCTGACTTCTTCAATAGTTGGTCTCTACCCAATATGCTGAACAGTCTTGTCATTCGTGTCCTACATCACCGCAAAGCTCACAAAGAAGAGAAAGAGCATAACAGTTGTCTATATATCCTACAGAATAACCACAATACTTACAAAAATTGAAAGGACTCATGAGGAAATAATAATACATAATTAATTAATTAATTTTTAATTAATAGTAGTCAAAATAAAATAAAACAAAATCAAAATCAAAATCAAACAAAATGAGGAAAGTTAGAATAAAATAAAAGTAAAGTCTAATAAAATCAAAGCAAAATAAGGTAATATTATCCTAATCCAATCCTTATCAAATTTCTTCTTAAATTCAAATTCAACTTATATCTATATCTAATCTCAGATTCAAAATAAGATAAGAAAAAGAAAGATCAGGTTAAGATAAAATAGGATAAGATCTAAACAAATAGATAAAGAGAGAAAATAAATCAACCAAACAAAAATCTAAAATCTAGATAAAGAGATAAAAGAAAAATCTTTTTGGATTTTTTGAATGTAGAATTAGATCTTAAATCTAAACAACCAAAAATAAAACAAATCACTCTATCTACCATTATTTTTAAACTAATAATAATAATAATAATAATAATAATAATAATAATAATAATAATACTAAACAACCGATTTTTTTATAATAAAATAATAGTAATCACTACTAACAACGAGCAGTTAAGAAACTTTTTTTTTGAAATTAATACTAACTAATAACACTAATAACGAAAATAGTAGTAACAATAATAAAAATGACAATAGTAATAACGAGAAAAAAAATGTCTAAATTAACAAGAATCTCATTGGTCTAATATCGCTAAAACATTCCCCAGTAACGGCACCAAAAACTTGTTACGGCTTAAGAATCCGAATATCGAACCCACAGAAAATGCGCGAGTACTAAATTAATAGAGATCCTTATTATTTAGATGAATGAAAGTAATGGTTTTGAGAGCAAGACAATTGAATTGTAAAATAACGAGATCAATGTAATAACGCAAGAACTAAAGAGAAATCAATTAGGAAAGCCTAGGGAATCGGGTTCACTAATATTAGATCCTAAATCTATTACCTTGCTATTATGAAATATTTCCTTGTTGAAAGCCAACTACTTACTCTAAATTACTAAGGGCTATCCTCGCATACAATAGTTTTCCTCCTAACTAATTACTCCGTTTGGTTCAGGAAGATAACTAAGGGAAAGAGCGTTAATAGCAGGCAAGTTTGTTAATTTAATAACTGATTGGAAACAAGCAATAACCTATCTGGCATATACCGCGAGTTCTGTGATCCTAGAATTCCACTAGTTAACTATGATCCTGTTACCACGATTAACTAATTTTATAAAGAATTGGCCAGATCCTATGGAATTAAGCATACTAAGATCAACACATTCAAAAGGATAATAGGGAATTCAAAATAGCAATTAAATAGATAACAAGAACATAAATAAAGATCCTTCATCACCTCTTGTGATGGAGTTAGCTACACATATTGTTTCTCAACAAAATATAAAATAACATAAATCCTAACATGCAATCCTAAAAGAAAAGAAGACAAGCAACAAGAGGCAAAGTCTAGAGCGAAAGACAATAGGTAAAATCTAAAGCAAAAGACGCTCACTCATAGAGAATGAATTATCCCCTAAAGAGTGAGTTCCTTCTAAAAAAGGGGTAAGAATGACTATTTATAGGCTCTAGTGCGGATTTAGGTCAACTGGCTTTAAATCTGTGCGCTCTGGGCTTGGGTACGGTCGTACTGCGATTATACACGGCCATACTTAGCTTGAGTTGCGACGTTGGCTCGTACTTCTTCACTGGATGCAGCCTAATTGCAATTGTGTACGACCGTACGTACTTTGGTCCAGCCATACTAGACTTTTTCTTCAGCGCCAAGCCGTACTGACCAAGCGGTACGCCCCTACTTATGCTCTCGAATAGGTACGACCATACTGAATAGATGTCTGGCCGTACCGCTTTTCCAAAAACGCTAAAAATCTCCAAAACTCGCCAGAATCTTCCCAAAATTCATTATGTGCTTTCCATGTTGCCTTTATTACTTTTCTGCATAAATGAGGAAATAGTGAGCATATTTTATCTAATAAGGAATAAAATCGTAGTATTTTACACACAAAATACCCCAAAATAATAGACAAAATGGAGTGTTAACAGTATTCGACCACAAGTTGATGATTGTAACCATGAGATGGTGAACATGTTCACTCAGCAAATGAGTGCAGTGATTACGCCTCTTATGGAAACCACTAACCAAGCATGCAGTGCATTGGCCTTACAAATGGAAAGGCTAAATCAAGCATTAGGTTTGGCAGCGCCAGTGAACGAGAGTTTTCAGCAAGGCCCAGGGGTTATAACTCAAGGTCAAGGTATGGGGGCATTCCACAAGATGTGAACAACCCCATAATGGTGTAGAATGAAGTAAATTAGCCAAACCAAAACCTTGGGCAAAATTTGAATAATTTGGCCTATGCCTAAGTGCAAATATTGCAAAGGAATCAAGATCAAGGCCCCCGAGTGCATCAAGGTTTAGCTAACCTTAAGCACAATATCATGGGAAACCAGATAGAGCAAAATGTGAATCAAGCTATCGAGCAAATGCTGAACAGGCTTGGTTTTAATATTTGGTCAGGCTACTGGACCATATTTTATATCTGTGTTTCCTGAATGGATACAACAAGCTGAAGTGCCAAGAGGAATGAAGATCCCCAAATTGTCCAAGTTTTCTGGTGACAGTGGTGAATCGACTGTTGAATATTTTGCCAGATACATAATAGAAATGGGAGAATTGGCCACTATGGAAGGCTTGAAAATGAGATTCTTTCCATGTTCTTTGACAAAGAACGCGTTTTCTTGGTTTTCAACATCAAGGGCTAACTCAGTCCATTCTTGGGCACAACTAGAAGGATTGTTTCATGATCAATTCTTCAGGGGCGATTTGAGGGTTAACTTGATTGATTTATTCATTGTCAAGCGTATGTATAATGAGTCTATAGATGATTGCATCTCTAGGTTCAAACAAATGAAAAGCAGGTGTTTTACGCCTGTTCCTAAAGCGGAGATTGTTAAAAGGGCCGCTAGTGGGTTGGATTACCACATTAGAAAGAAATTGGTAAACCAACACATTGTTGATCTTGCCCAGTTAGGGGAGAAGGTTCAACAAATTGAACAACTCAGGTCTGCGAAGAATCAGAAAAATAACAAAAAATTTATTAGGCATGAGAAGATCAATTGTGTAGAGCAAGATCAAAAAGACAGTGAAGTTGAGGCTATGGTTGAACAAGAAATCAACCTCACTGAATTAAAAAAAGGAACACCTTATGCTTATCAAGCGTTAGTACCTTCTAAGGAAAAGGAAAAAATGAGCTATGTGAATAAGAAAACAAACACATTTGATATAACTAAAGCTGATAAAATATTTGATATCTTGCTAAAAGATAAGCAGCTCAAGTTGTCAGATGATCATAAAGTAAAAGGGTCTAAGGACTCCAATGGTAAAAATTATTGTAAATACCATGGGGCTCTAGGCCATCCTACTAATGAATGTTTTTGTTTCAGGGATTTGATTCAAAAAGCTCTCAAAGAAGGTAGGCTCAAATTTGCTGACAAGCAAAAGCCTAGCATGAAGGTGGATACTGATCCATTTGGCCAAGCCATATCAAATGTTGAAGGTCAGAATGCAAGAAGCTACAACATGGTGAATATTAGCGCCAAGCAGAAGTATGTGGTGAATGTGGAGGAACCCTTCGACATTTACCCCAGGCCTTATGAGATTGTCGAAGACTTTCTGAGGAGAAAGAACAATCGAGGGCAATTAAAGTTGTGCTCACATTGTGATAAATATTTCGACGATGAAGCTGCTCAGAAGGCGAAGAAAAGTGATAAGACAAAAGTCCACCATGTTCCAGTGAACCAGGAGTAAAAGCCTGTTGTTAATAGGCCCAATAGAGCAGTTGGTGGTTAGTTGGTTGAGTCCTCAAGGGAATCAATAGGAAGCAACCATGAGGCATTCCCAGATCGAGTGGCAGACAGAACCAGCAAACCTGATGCCAACGTTATGGTGAACAAGTGGGTCGAGAATTCTCCTAAGGCCCGTTGCCCTAAATTGAGAAATAGGGTGAGGGCTAAAAGGAGTAATCCTCGATAAAGGCCACTTTAGGATGAAGATTACCAACATGGCAGAATGCTTTATCCTGGAGGTGACTAAGTGAAGAAGACACCACTGTCAAAGAGCCACAAGTGTCGTTGATAGAGGATGAGACAGGCTCAGAAACAGAAAATGAAAGCTACTGAGTTAGGAAGACCTCCATAAGAGAATTGTTTCATGGTAGGGATACAGAAGGTGCCATTGCCCAAGGAGCCTGGTCCGAAGCTGAAAAGTGTCGAAGTTGATGTCAAAGGCAGTAATTATAAGAAGGGTCAAAATTCCAAAGTAAGAGGACAAGCACAACCAACAGGTTTTAGATAGAATTACAATGTTGTCAAGGCTCCCTCTGCAGCAGAGGAAAGAAAGCCTTGGCTAATGGGTTTGATTGAAGCTGAGAAGTTGGCCTTAGAACGAGGCAAATTTGGTGGTCGAGCAGCTCCGGTTAAAGACACTGATAGTGATGTGTCGATGGAGGAACTGAGAATCATAGTTAGTGATTCTGATTTGCTAGATGAATCAATGGAGCCTGTAGGACAGAATGTTGTCGAAACAGATTTGCCCATGGAAAAGGTCATTAAAGCATTGAATGATCCAGATGACCCAATTGGCTTTAATGATAAAGAAGAGTTTGATCCTAATGCTAGTTTGAACAAAGACTTGGATGAACTGGTAACGACAATGGGAATAACTCTACCAAATTTGGGGTCCGAGGATTGCTTTCTTAACAAGGAAGACATGAGATTGGGAAGTCATCTGGAAAATGAAGAAACAGCTACTGAAGAAGAGTTTACTAAGCTCAATGTAAACCTCGTTTCAGTATTGCCAGCGGAATATGAAGCTCATTATGAGCTCGTTATTGAGGTTCCTAACGAAGAGGAATTTGATGATTTTCCTATTGGTTGACAGTTTGTCGAGCAAGATATGGTGACTATTTTTGATAACTTTGCTCGACTCGACAAGCCAACGGTTGAAGAAAGGAATCATCTTCGACCACTGCACATTAAAGCACTAATTGAAGGCAAGCCTGCTAATAGGGTATTGGTCGATGGAGGAGCATCTTTGAACTTGATTCCCTGAGCTATGTTCAAAAGCTGGGGAAAGATGAAACAGATTTGCTACCAACCAACATAGTAGTTACTGATTTTGGAGGAAGATCTACGCCAACAGATGGTGTAGTAATGCTTGATGTTCAAGTAGGGTCAGTGGAAAGGTCCACTTTGTTTGTGGTAATTCCTTCAAGGTCTAGTTATAATGTCCTGTTGGGTAGGGATTGGATTCATTTTGTTGGGGCAGTTCCTTCGATAGTACACCGAAAAATGATCCTTTGGAATGCTCAGGATGAGATTGAAATAATTGAAGCTGATGATAGCCCATGCTATTTGCAACAAATGCATGTGGATTTGAAAGTCTATGACCCAAAGGTGAAACCCATTTCTGTGCAGGGTGGCATTATTGACAAAGAAGCTCTGAATGCTTGCTTGATGCAGCAATTTGGTGTCAAATTGATGGATAAGGCCAACGAAAATTGGCCAGTCGACAATGACGGATCTTGAACATCTTCAAACACAGCTGTCGGCCTGTGAGGCCGACCAACAGCCAAACGCAGAAGATGGTGTATTAGCTGATTGTATATTCGACGATGGCCCTTTAGGATTTGAAAAGGGGCTTGAGGATAAGAGTGGTTTTGAGTTGAAAGATCCTTTGGAAGAAATAGATTTGGGGGATGCTACCAGAAATAGCCAATATTTGTTAGTGCTTTACTGTCAGATCAGTTCAAGAGGCAGATCGTGGAATTAGTTTCTGAGTACAAGGATTGTTTTGCTTGGGATTACCATGAAATGCCAAGTCTGGGTAGAGATCCTATGGAACATAGGTTGCCTCTAAAACCATATTACAAGTCTGTTAAACAAGCTAATAGAAGATTTGCTCCTGAAGTTGTGTTAAAAATCAAGGAGGAAGTTGAACGCTTGTTGAAGGCTAAGTTCGTTCGCACAACTAGATATGTTGAATGGTTGTCAATTGTGGTGCTTGTCATAAAGAAGAATGGCAAGATGAGGGTATGCGTCGATTTTAGGAATCTTAATGCTACAAATCCTAAAGACCCTATGCCCATAGCAGATATGCTAGTGGATGCAGCATCTGGTCCTGAGCTTCTAAGTTTCATGGATGGACATGCTGGTTACAACCAGATCTTCATAGTTGAAGAAGATGTTCCTAAAACAGCTTTTAGATGTCCAGGTTCAATTAGAACTTATGAATAGATAGTTATGCTTTTTGTTTTAAAAAATGCGGGTGCAACTTATCAAAGGGCAATGAATACTATTTTTCAGGAAATGATAGGCAAGGTCATGGAAGTTTACATCGACGATGTTATTGTCAAGTCAAAAAGTCAAGAGGAGCATTTGAATCATTTGAGATGAGCTTTTCAAGAGATTTGAATGCACAATTTGAAGATGAATCCTGAGAAGTTTGGTTTTGGGGTTTTTGCTGCTAAGTTCTTGGGCTTTTTAGTGCATAAAAAGGGCATTGAAGTAGACAAGAATAAAGCTAAAGCTGTGTTGGAAGCTAAACCACTAACTAACAAGAAGGAACTCCAATCTTTTTGGGGAAGGTTAATTTCCACAGAAGATTTATATCAAACCTCTCAGGAAAGACAAGAGTTTTTGCTCCTTTAGTGAAACTCAAGGCAGAGGAAGCTTTTATGTGGACTCAACAGCATCAGGAAGCTTTCGACCAAATCAAGCAATATTTGACAAGTCCACCGATCATGATACCTACAGAACCAGAGTTGTACATTTCTACATCAGAAGAAACCATAGGTTGTTTACTGGCTCAAGAAGATGAGAACAATGTTGAAAGAGCCATTTACTACCTCACTCGGGTACTCAATGAGGCAGAAACAAGATATAGTGCTATAGAAAAGAAAAGTTGTGTCTAGCATTGTATTTTTCTTATACAAAACTGAGGTATTACTTGATGCCTTGTAATGTCTTAGTTATGTCAAAGACAAATGCAATTAAGTGCATATTGTCCCAGCTAATTTTGAATGGTTGGATTGGAAAGTGGACACTTGCATTGTCTGAATTTTCTTTGCAACATGTACCCATGAAGGCTGTTAAAGGTCAAGCAATTGCTGACTTCTTAGTGGACCATCCATGTTTAGAAATAAAAGAACTGACAGGGCTAGTTGATTTGAAGCCTTGGCATTTGTATTTCGATGGCTCAAGATGTAAAGATGGCGTTGATGTTAGTGCTTTGATAATGTCACCCCTAGCGGTACCAACCAAATTAATGTTTGAATTGAAATATGCCTGTTCCAACAATGAGGCTGAAAATGAAGCCTTAATTGTGGGTTTAGAAATTTTGATAGAGATGCGAGCTCGAACTGTCAAAATTTTTGGGGATTCCCGATTGTTAATTAGGCAATTAACTCAGGCATATAAATGTGTTAGCCACAATCTTGTCAAGTATTGTCAAGTTGCTAGCAAGTTGATAAAGCGGTTCGATAATGTCGAAATGGAACATATCCCCAGAGAGCTAAATCAAGAGGCTAATGAATCGGCCTAGTTGGCTTCAGGATATAAGTTATCTTCAAAGGTGTTGACCGAACTCATAGCAATTCGTGAGTTATTGTATCCTTTAGATGAGAGAGATATCTTTGTTTCCAATACGTCGAACACAACTGATTGGAGAAAGCCAATTATTGAGTATTTGGAAAGTGTAAGTGCAGATGTTGACAGGAAAATCGAATACACGGCAACCAAGTTTGTTGTTCTTGTAGGAGCTTTGTATAGAAAATCGGTTGATGGCAATTTGAAAACTTGCCCAAGTGAAGAAAATGCTTATTTGGCTTTGGCAGAAGTCCATGAAGGGATTTGTGGTGTTCATCAGGCGGGTGAAAAAGATGAAATGGGTACTGAGAAGGCAAAGAGTATATTGGCCAACTCTGGTTAGGGATTGCATTATGTTTGCAAAATCCTGTGAGGAATGTTAGAAACATGGCCATATACTGAATGTGCCGGCTAGTGAGTTACATTCCATCATCAAACCTTGGCCTTTCAGAGGTTGGGCGTTAGATCTCATAGGCCAAATTTATCCTACTTCTTCTAAGGGGCACAAATACATTCTAGTAGGGGTTAACTATTTTACCAAATGGGTAGAGGCAGTAGCCCTGAAAGAAGTAACACAGCAAAACATTATGGATTTTATTGAAAATTATATTGTTTGTCGATTTGGTATACCACAAACAATAATAGCAGATCAAGGATCTTTTTTTGTTGGAAAAAAATGTTGTCTTGTATGTTGAATCAAGGAAGATTAAGATGGTTACCTCGACACCATATTATGCTCAGGCAAATGGTCAGGTCGAAGCCATGAATAAAATTATCATTGGCTTGATAAAGAAACACATTGGCAGATATCCAAAGAATTGGCATTCGACTTTAGAACAAGTACTTTGGGCATGCAGAAATTCTCATAAGGAGGTACAACTCCTTATAAATTGGTGTATGGACCAATGTTGTTCTGCCTGTCGAAATAAACCTTGGTTCATTAAGGATTCAAAAACAAGATGAGTTTCCAGTGGACCAGTATTGGGACTCTATGTTTGATGAGTTAAATGAGGTGCATGATGAACGAGTTATTACTTAGAACACTTGATTCGACAAAAAAAAAGAATAGCTAAATTCTATGATAGTCGAGTCAAGTACAAACGTTTTAATGTTGGTGACTTAGTTTGGAAGGTCATTTTGCCAATGGATAAAAAGTGTCGAGAATTTAGAAAGTGGTCCCCAAAGTGGGAAGAGCTATTTAAGGTTGTGCAAGTATTCTCAGGAAATGCTTTTGCACTTGTCGAGGTTAATTCTGGTTTTAGAATTAAGTCTATTAATGGTAAATATTTAAAGTCATATAAACCAACAATGTGTGAGGTAAAAATACAACCTTGAAAGATAAATTGGATTACTTTATTCATAGGCCATTTAGCAATACACATTACATTGTCGAATAGGCTTATAGCCTGGAGGTACGAATCATAAAGTAAAGTTCTAAAACCCAGGCAAGTATAAGTAAATCCAGCAGTAGAAGTTTTGCCATGTTCAGGTTCAACATTTGCTGAGGAAGAATTTATGAAGTTGAAGGAAACATGGGAAGCAGAAGCAGTCTCCTTGACAGGACACTTAAGTAGAGCGTGGTAATGATACTGTCAGTCTACAAGAGCCACCTCAAAGGAAAGACACCTTAATCGACGGGGATGCAAAGTTAAAGTTTGAATGTGCCGATGAGGGGTGTCGAGCTCCGTGTAAGCAAAGGAAAAGTTGTAGTTAGAAGAGAGGCAGTCGTCGGTGCCATAATGCGCTTGACAATAGGCCTATACGTGCCATAGTCTCTCTTGTTTTGTGTAGTTTTGCGAGCCTCCGTGTTGAAACTTTGAACATGAGGTGTGAATGAGCGAAAAACTACAGAAAGATAGACTGACTCAAGCCTTTCCCTTTCTCGCACATTTCAATGAGCTTGGTAAAGCCACATTAGGCAACTTACCAAAACTCATTGTTATATGTTAGGCAAATTACCAAAACCCAGTGGTTGTTTCACTGTTGAAACAAAGACCTTCAAGGAAAGTCCAAAAAGTGGTATCCGCTGGTTCCCAAATGAAACAAGCAGAACCAAGCAGGAAGGGATTAAAGGGGCTGAAGTTGACTTCCATTTTGATTTTTACCCTAAGGTGGTTTGGCTAAAGGCAAATGGGAGTTTGGACTTTGGTTTAGAGCTTGCAAAAGAATAGAAGTTCCTCAAGAATTCTGGAGATAGAAGTGAAAAGAGTTCTGGGAATGGTTGTGCATAAAGGGGAGCAAGCGTTTTGTTGTGAAGATGGTAGCCAGGGTGCATGCCTCTATTTATAGCACAAAATTGCGTTAAATTTTAAGTTTCTTAGTCAAAATTTGACTGGTCAATGGCTTTAATTGTTATATATGGCCAGAAATTGAAAATTAAGTTGCTAAAAGAAAAACATGCAAGCTGGACGATGAAGAGATTGATGGATAAAACGTCAAATCAAGTTCAGTTCATCAGTGAAGTACAAGTTATGGTTGAACAAATATATTGACATACATAAATTAAGGAAATTTAAAAGAACTGAAAAGAAACAAAAGAGGAGTCTTTTTGATTTCCTCCCAAGCTGCAGCAAATTCAGTCTTGGTAGCCTCAGCATTCATATAGCTAACTTCAAGGTCTTCAATCTTCGACAAGACAATTTTTGCTTCAACAGTGTTGTTGGATATTTGTTGGTCGATTGACTTGATCTCTTCTAAACAAGAAGCTTTGGTTGCTTCTTGCAGTTGAGTTTTGGCAGTAGCTAACTCTTTTTCCAAACGAGCAACAGTCTATTCCAGCTCAAGTATTTTGGCTTGGTTGGGGGCATCTTTCTCGACCAATGTATCCTTGTCTTGGCGAAGAGTCATTAGCTTATCCCGAAGCGCCTGTTCTGCCTTGACAACTTGTTGATATGGTAGAATGCTGTCGTCGAGTTCAGGTAACCTGGGAGTCAATTCTTCAATGAATTCATATATTGCACTGAAATGACCTCGACGGAGTGAAGGCAGTCGTTTTCGAAGTTTATGGAATTCATTAATGGTGCGAATCAAATTGCCTCTGACTTCTTAGTTAAGGTAGAGATCATCAAATTAATATTTGAAGAAACCTCTTAGTTCTTCGACTAATCCATCAAGTTTCTCAGCAACATTGTCTCCAGGAAGTGTGGAAGAACGGGCTGACAAAGGGGAAGTCCTGCTGCTAGATCCTGAAAGCAAGTTAATCAGCTCATCCACTCCGACATTACCCTTTTCAGTGTTGGTGCCTGGTAGCACAGGGTTAGTCGATGAAGTAAGCTGAGCAGATGGAAAAGTCAGATCATAAAAAATGAGTTCTATGTCGACACTTTCTGCCCTAATCACCATTGGAGGTACCTTCTCAGTGACTTGGGGGGCAGAAGCTGTTTCTTCAGCAGGTATGGGATCAACTTGGTGAGAAGAAGTCAGAGTTGGGGTTTATGTCGAAAGGGTTGGACCCATCATTCCACAGGGGAAGTGGAAGTTGTTTGTCGTTTTGTTCCAAAAGAAAAGAACAGCTCCCAACATAGAAAGGTCTAACCTAAATGTATGCTTTAATAACTGAATGAGATGGAAAATGCCTAATTTTTTTCCAAGTCTTAGCTTTCTTGGCTTCTACCCTTGCTAGCTAAGCAGAATACCCGTTTATGCTAAGTGGGGGAGTTCTAAAAGCCCTAGCACTTTTAAGGAAATAATGAATGTGCAATTTAGGGGTAGAAGCTAAAATGTTAGTTTGACCTTCTTTGTTTGGGAAAGAATCCTTAAAGTTTTCAGGAAACCAGATAAAGTGATAACTGGTCCTAGGTAAGCAGCGGGAGGATCCAAAAGATAAGAGGGATCGTTCAAGTAAGGTATGAGTACCTTGGAATTTTGCCATGGGATCGATGCATCGACGTCAGGGTTGCACCATACTTTCTTTAGAGGTGCATTGGAGCCTTGAGCTGGATTTGATGGGGACGACATTGAAGACTTGCAAAGCTTTTTCAGAAGTTTAGAAGGAGCAAAAGTGTTTCAATTTGGGTTTCAAGGGTTATTTATAACCAAGCTTATGAAGCGAGAACGAGTGAAACCGGGAAGTAACCGCCTATTACAAATATAATGATGGTCCTATTTTTTACGGAAGTGGAAACCCAGACATGTGATGGGACAATGTGGAAAGTAACCGTCACGCGTGGAGAGCACAAAAATTCTAGTTTTCTTCACATTTCGTGTTGAAAACTCAGAATTTGAGGGACATCTGTTGGGTATCAAATTTCTGATTTGGGTTTCTCGACGAAGCTTCAAGAATTCGACAAGTGAAGATGCAAGGAGCCAGAATGAAAGGTAAAAAATAATCTAAGTTTAAAAGGCCGAGAGACTTAACGGTTATTCGATGAAGTGGATGAAGCGTCGAAGATGTCAACATGGAAGCGGTTGAGTTAAACTTAGACTTTAGACAATATATGTACAACTCGACAGCAAGTGTTACTATCGAGATTTAGCAGTTTTTAGTAGAATTAACTATCGATCTTGTATCCGTACACGTGTCTGGTCGGATGATAGGTAGTTTTTTACGTTTTTTTGTTTATAAATACTAGTTCTGACGATGTAAAAAAGGTTGGATACATGGTCTAAATTTCTAATGAAGCGGAGGGAGGCGGCCCTCGTTCCGGGGCCTGCCCCGGAATTCAATGTAACAACTGTCTGTACGGGCTTTAAAAAGCCCTTTTAAGGCAGTAAAGGGGCGGTGGCAGGGGTGTGGCCTCCCTTGTTTCCTTCCCTTTTCTTTAACTCAGGACGTCCCTGTCGGGGCTAAGCCGTAAGGCCTTTCCCCTCGCCTTCGCGGGGGTCCCCTTCCCTGCGGGGCTCCCTGTCCCGTTCCCTCTCCCGTAGCTCAAGTGCATCCCGTTCGGCCCCCCCCCCCCGAGAGGGCGGATTCAGGGGGATTCCCTCACTGCCTGTCCAACTTTTAAGGATTCACGTAAGTGGTTGTGGAAAACATTGGCCAGGTATCGCGCACGTGGAGGCTTTAGAGAGCTTTGGATGCTGAGTAGGAGCGGGACCCCTCATGAAGGTTGCAAGCTGCATCTCATCCGTCGAAGCAGATTAAAGGAAACGATCACTGTATGCCTTCTACCCCTTTCTTTTCAGCAATTGGCAATACAATTCATTTTCATTCCAAATTATTGTCTTACTCTTTGTTTTACTTTCCTGCAATTCATTTATTTGTTATGAAATTTTCCACAATCTTTACTACGTTTTTAAATCATTTTCGAACTTTTACTTGATTTACATTTCGTGTATTGTTTCTGTCGAAACTCATTTTCTTACTTCATTTCAATTCCAATTGTTTAATTCATAATCTTTTTCCTTTTTTCTTCATATTTGTTATGCCATTTAGCTTGTATGTTCTTTACTTTCCAGCAAACTAATTTACTCTTATTAATGTTCAACTGCCGTTTAAATGCTTTTCTTTTGATTCATGTTCTTTAAAAGCTTTCTTTAATTTTTAGTCATTGAAATGTTTTTTCCTTCCATTTCTGCATTTATTTTATTCTATATGTTCATATTCACAAGTCCATGTTCATAACATTGCATTTTGCATTTGCTGTTTAATCTTCTGTTTTTGATTACTTGTTAGTCAAGTCATTGGCTCTCGACAACCAAACTTGCTACTTTAAAGTGAGTACCATTTCAACAACAATTTACTTGTTAGTTGGAATTGCTTCAAATAGAATTGGCAACGAACATAACAATCAATGGCTTAAAAGCCAAGAATGTTAAAAAAAAGGGATAACCTGTTGAACATTTGACCGTTACTTGATTAAAACCGTTGTTTTCAAACGAGTTTACCACATAACTCGTCAATCACATAATCATTTGAAATCTAATTATTTGTTTTCTTTGACAAATTTGGTAGAAACACACTACAAAGTAATTTCTCTAGTAAACACACACTGATTGAAAAGATAATTAATGTTAAGGTATTGTCACACCATTTAATAACTTTAAAAAGAATGCGATTTTTGCTGATCCAACCATTGAATTGAAAGTTACTATTATATAAATAATATCTATAAATTTTTACGTTAATCATAAGTCCTTTGATATATCATTGGGATATGTCAAGATTAACGTTGTAACAACCTTTGAAATATATGAATATATGCGTTGGAACCTAAACGATTGAGAAGTTTAAACCCTCATTAATTTTGATGATAACAAAGTATTCACAAGAGAACAATTTATGTTCTAACATTTCTTGAAGTGTGTAGATACTAATAATACATATATTCTAAGCCACTCAAGCAAGAAGAAAGTAATTCTCAAGAGAAGGATACATTCCATGTGTCAGCATCCGGCTCATCCTTGTGAGCGTCTAGAATTTTCTCTTTATGACACTAGGCTTATCCAATTGCTACAAGCGTCCGAACTTCCGATTCTGAGCGAGCGTCTAAACTTCATTTCAAATCACGTGTTAGTCACGTTGCTGCTCTTCCTCTCAGAAGTTTCTGGAACGAATTTCGAAATTGATTCTGAGCGCTAAAATTGTTGTACGAGGTACCAAAGGTGACACCTTTAGCTAAAAGACAAAAATCGTACAAGCAATTGTGAAAAGCAAGGTAGTACGAAAACGGTAATATGTACTACTGAGATATTCTCTGATAAGGAAGAAAGAGACAGCTTTTTGAATTTACCTCACTCAATGGAAAGGAGCCATTTTTACCATAACGGTAATATCCTTGGTACTCCTATATATACCTCATGGTATCCATTGAAGAGGGTGCCGAGATACTGTGAAAAAGCTTGCTGAAATACTGCTGAAATATTACCTCATTTACTGAGAACAAGCACTGTTGCCATACATTACAAAGAGTCAACATCTGAAGCACTGCTTCTGTGAGCAATCAAGTCTCGTGCTAAGTCTCTGGACTACAAGAACTGAACTCAGCGTCCGACCCTTTTTTTTAGAAAGTTTTTCTATAGTTGAGCTTAATCTTTTATCCTCTCTGTGAGAGTTATTTTTGACTGTATTTCAACTCACTTGTAAAAGTTGTTTTGGCCTAGTTAAGGTTGTATCCTCAAAGGCTCGATCAGATCGAGTCGTTTTGAGAAGTTGAGAGTATTGTCAAGTTGTGACAGAAGAATACTCTTGAGGAAATTGTAATCAGGTTGATTATAGTGGAAAATCTTTCAGGAACGAAGGGACTAGACGTAGCTACCAGTTTGGTAGTGAACTAGTATAAATCTCTGTGTCTTTTACTTTATAGCTTTCTATTTATCTTTATCTTGGCGTGTTAAAAATAAGTTTTCACAAACTGCTTTTCCAGCGTCCGATTATTTCCAGCATCCGGTATATAAACAGTTTTGAAAAACTTTTGATCTAAGTGTTTTTAACTTAAAGTTTGCGAAAAGTTGTAAACACAATTCAACCCCCCCTTCTTGTGTTCACGTTCAGTTGGTATCAGAGCTCGGCCTCTTGGTTGAGCACTTAACAGTGTCAAGAGAAAAGATCATATATTGTGAACATGTCTACTGAAGGTGGTCATATGAACCGTCCTCCTCTATTCAATGGAGAAAAATTTGATTACTGGAAAGATAAGATGAAAGCATTCCTTGAAGCACAAAATCTTGATTTGTGGGATATAGTTAAAAGCGGATACATTTCTCCCGCGAATGCCCTTGGCGTTGCAATACCTAGGGAAAACTGGTCTGATGATCAGAAAAAGAGATATCAAACCAATCAGAAGGCTAGATTTATTCTCACCTGTGCTATGACAGAAAGAGAATATGATAAATGTGGTAAGTTTGATACTGCCAAAGAAATCTGGGATTCTCTTGTGTTGTCTTATGACGGTTCTGCCCAAGTAAGAGAAACAAAAGCTAGCATGATGGTATGCCAGTATGAGCTATTCAGAATGGAAGATGGAGAGAACATTGAAACCATGTTTGGAAGGTTCCAAACACTTGTTCATGGGTTGCAGGCCCTTGGAAAAAGCTATACTACACCTGATCATGTGAGAAAGATCTTGAGAAGCTTGACTAAGCAGTGGAGACCTAAAGTCACTGCTATTCAAGAAGCAAAAGATCTAAATGTTCTTCGGCTTGAAGATCTTATGAGTTCTTTGAAAGCTCATGAACTTGAGCTAAATGAAGAAGAACCTACCAAGAAGAGTAAGTCTATTGCTTTAAAAGTTAACCAACATAAACCTAGTACCTCTAAAGCTTTTCAGGCTGAAGAAGAAGAATCAGATGATGAAGCTTCAGAAGGAGATTATGATGGATCAGACGATGAGCTAGCATTCATATCTAAGAAGATCCAGAGAATGTGGAAGAAAAGAAACTTCAGAAGGAAGTTTCAGAAGAAACATTCAAAGGACAAGAAGGAGAGCAAAGACAAGGACAAAGCCCAAGTCATTTGCTATGAATGTAAGAAGCCTGGACATTTCAAATCCGAGTGTCCTAATCTTAAAGAAAAGCCCACAAGAAGCTCCTTCAAGAAAAAGAAGAAAGGTCTCATGGCAACATGGGAAGATCTTGACTTATCCTCCTCTGAGGAAGATAAAGAAGAAGAAGCTCACATTGCCCTCATGGCGCATAATCGACATTAGTCAGAAGAAGAAGTTGAAGAGGTAATAGTATATGATTCCTACTCTGAACTTCAACTTGCTTTTGATGATCTTCTTAAGGACTCTGCCACTCTCTCTATTGAGTATAAGAATTTGAAAAAGAAATTTTTAAAACTATCACAAGATTTTCATTCTTTACGTAATGAAAACTCTGTACTCAATGAAGAGAACCAGAAGCTAAAAATTGAAAACCAGCGTCTGGAAGCTAACAAGCAACCAGAAGCTGAGAGCTCTCAAGCCAAGAGTTCTGTAGTTATAGGCAATCCTAACTGCAAATCAAATGACTATGAACAAGCATTTCAAAAGTTTCTTGCAGAGAGTGTAACTCGTAGCAATCAAGCTTCAATGATCTGGGGTGTCAGTAAAACGACAACTCATGGTCTTGGTTATATATCAGATGAAACCCTTTTGGAAAATGATTCAGCATCTGATAAATCCCATAGTCATAGTAAATGCTTACATTGTACTTACTGCAATAAATCTGGTCATTTGAAAAGTGCATGTAATGTTTTTAAAATTGCGAAGGATAAGCCTCCTTCAAGAACTAACAAGAAAGGACCCAAAAAGATATGGGTACCTAAAGATAAAATAGTCTATGTTGCAGACATGCTTAGCAACAAAGTCAACACACCAATCTTGGTACTTAGACAGTGGATGCTCGCGTCACATGATGGGAGAAAAGCATATGTTCCAAGAACTAAGACCTAGAGAAGCTGGATTCGTTGGTTTCGGAGGAAACCAGAAAGGTAAAATAGTTGGAATTGGTCGCATAGGTAAAGGCTCTCTTCCTTCTATTGATAATGTTTTATATGTTGAAGGACTGAAACATAATCTATTGAGCATAAGTCAATTATGTGACAATGGTTATGAAGTCATCTTTACAGAAACTGGATGTTTAGTAAAAAGCAAAAACGATGGATCTATATTCTTTACAGCAAAGAGGAAACAAAATGTTTATAAAGTTGATCTTTCTGAACTTGAAAAACAAGATGTCAAGTGTCTCATGTCTGTTGAAGATGAGCAATGGATTTGGCACAAAAGATTAGGTCATGCCAACTTGAGGTTAATCTCAAAATTAAACAAGCACAATCTTGTTAAAGGCTTACCAAATCTTAAGTACCAATCTGATGCCCTTTGTGAGGCTTGTCAAAAAGGAAAACAAGTTAAAACTTCCTTTCATTTAAAAAATGTTGTTTCAACTTCTAGACCACTTGAACTTTTACATCTTGATCTTTTTGGTCCCACAAAGACAGCCTCTTTAACTGGAAAGAAATATGGTTTAGTCATTGTTGATGATTTTACTAGATGGACATGGGTTAAATTCCTTGCCCACAAGGATGAGTCTTTTAAGATATTTACTGTTTTCTGCAAATCAGTTCAAAATGAAAAAGGCATCTGTATTTCTTCTATTAAAAGTGATCATGGGGGAGAAATTGAAAATGAGAACTTTCAAAAATTTTGTGAAGAAAATGGCATCTCCCACAATTTCTCCTCTCCTAGAACACCTCAATAAAATGGTGTTGTAGAATGGAAAAATAGGTCCCTCCAGGAAATGGCCAGGACCATGATCAATGAAGCTGATATTGCGAAACATTTTTGGGCAGAAGCGATAAACTGACTTGTTATATTCAAAATAGAATTTATATAAGACCTATTTTGAATAAGACTCCTTATGAATTGTGGAAAGGTAGAAAACCAAACATTTCTTACTTTCATCCTTTTGGTTGTATTTGTTATATCTTGAATACTAAAGATCAGCTTGGTAAGTTTGATTCCAAGGCTGACAAAGGAATCTTTGGGATATTCAAAGATCTAAAGCTTTTAGAATATACAACAAAGAAACTTTGACAGTTGAAGAGTCCATTCATGTCAAGTTTGATGATAAGAAGCCTGACACTGCTATGTCAGAGCTAGATGAGTTATTTTCAGAATTAAATCTTGGTGACAAGTCAGACGGTGAACATACATCTTCATCATCTGGTGGTGACAAGACGAAGAATTCTACTCAGCGGAAGTGAAGCAAGAAAAAGCTGGAAGTACAAAACCAATCATCCAAAAGATCAAATCATAGGAGAACCTGGTGACAAAGTACGAACCAGATCCTCTTTCAAGGAGCATGCTGATTTTGCACTTCTCTGAGATGGAACCTAAGACGATTGATCAAGCTTTGGAAGATGAAGGGTGGATTCTAGCAATGCAAGATTTAGCTAACCGGGCCCAAAGGAATGATGTATGGAAGCTAGTCACTCTACCAGTAAGATAAGCAAGCTATTGGTACTAAATGGGTTTTTAGGAAATAAGCTTTGATGAAGATGGTAAAGTTGTGAGAAATAAAGCAAGGTTAGTTGTCAAGGCTACTCACAAGAAGTTAAGGTATTGATTTCAATCGAAACTTTTGCACTGCTGCAAGACTAGAAGCTATTCGCATTTTACTTTCATTTGCAGCACATCATGAGATAACACTATACCAAATGGATGTGAAAAGTGCTTTCTAAATGGTTTTATAACTGAGGAAGTTTATGTTAAACAACCTCCTGGTTTTGAAGATATTGAGTTTCCGTAACATGTTTTAAACTTAAAAAGGCACTATATGGTTTTCTTAAACAAGCTCCAGAGCATGGTATGATAGACTAAGTTCTTTTTAATGGAAAATGGATTTACAAGAGGTTTAATTGACACTAATTTTTCTTTTCAGAACCTTCAAACAAGCATTTCATACTTGTTCAAATCTATGTTGATGATATCATTTTGAGCCACTAATGAAAGCCTTTGCAAAGAATTTTCTAAGCTTATGCAGTGCTGAATTTGAGATGAGCATGATGGGAGAATTAAAGTTCTTCCTTGGAATACAAAATCAAGCAATGCAGTTGATGGTATTTATAT
Organism: Calophaca sinica; assembly: GCA_037113605.1. Taxonomy (NCBI): domain Eukaryota; kingdom Viridiplantae; phylum Streptophyta; class Magnoliopsida; order Fabales; family Fabaceae; genus Calophaca; species Calophaca sinica. Next base: position 105,838,229 of record CM073733.1, read on the forward strand.
TCATCAAAGCAAATATATCAAAGAATTATTGAAGAAATTCAAGATGTCGGATCAGTCCTATGTGTACACCTATGCATCCTACCTCGCACTCTTAATAAAGATGAAATTGGTAAGAAGGTAGATCTTAAACTGTGACAGAGGTATGATTGATCTCTACTTTATCTTACGCTTCAAGACCTCATATTATGTTCGGCTCATTTGTGCTAGGTTTCAATCGATCTCAGATAATCACACCTAAGTGTCGTTAAAAGAATATTTAGATTTTTGCAAGGAACTACTAATCTTGGTTTGCTTTATAAGAAATCAAAGATTACAAATTAGTAGGTTTCGTGATGCCCGACTTTGGCTGGAGATCGAATTGAAAGAAAGAGCACAAGTGGAGGCTGCCACCCTTGAGCTAATCTTGTGTCTTGGTCAAGCAAAAGGCAAAGCACAATTGCACTCAACAAAGCCAGGTTTAATACATCTCAAGAAGAAGTTGCGCTTCAACTGTGGATGAAGTATCAACTTAAAGACTACCCGATAAAAGAGAATAACATTCCTATCTTCGTGATAATACATCCGCTATATGTCTTACTAAAAATCTTATATTGCATTCTAGAGCAAAGCACATTGAGATTAAGCATCATTTTATAAGAGACTATGTTCGTAAGGGTATTTTAGAAATAAAATTTGTAGACACCGATCATCTGGTCGACATATTTACAAAACCTCACAAGATAGATTCAATTTTATAAGAAGAAATTTAAACTTTCATCTTATAAAGAATGATTAATCTCAGTCTGATAATAAAACTAAATCTCAAAGATCCATATGACATAAGCATATTTGTGCATAAGCATCTTATTTGTCATATGCATCATAACTCATCATCCAGAGTTTGTCAAGTGCCCGAAGCACACCCACACGTGTCACACGTGTTAAGGATTCAAGCCGCCTCATCATATCTACCGAAATCATGATTATTTACGCTTTTCAATAAAATCTTTACTTTTATTTCAAGGCCTGGTGATTTAATGAAAAGTGCGCGAATCTTTATTTTCTTTTCTTTGATTTATTTTTATAAGAAAATACGGTTTATATTTTGAAAAAGAACTGTACCATTCTCTATTAACTTTCCCACTACTTCCACATTTTTCGCCTCCACTGTGTTTTCGTGAAACCGCATCATTCTCATTTTCTCTCTATCTCTCTGTGTGTGTTTAAACCCTAAAACCTCCATCGCTTCCATTTCTCAACCGCAATCATGGTCGGTGTAACAACCTCTCGAGTATACGGCTATCTACGACACCATGGTCAAGGAAAAGTTTTGTTGGAAAATCGTGTTGATTTAGAGAACTTCAAACTCTACGTTTCGACTTCTACAATGGTTTCAAGGCAACGGGTCTTGGAACACTATTTCTTCGGAACAAGGTTGAGGTTCTAGTGATCAAGCGATCAAAGAATTTTGGGGCAATGCTCGCTTTACACAAAGGTGGTATTTTTAAGGAACCGTGAGAGGCTACAAGTTTGTTTTTACCGCCAACAATATCTCTCTAAGTCATTCCGGCGTGAAGGTCTCGCTTTCTATACCGATCAATGACGATTTCATGGCATTGAGAAGGTCAATGATGATCTGCTTTGAGAACTACAAGCTGAAAGAATCTGGTGAAACTTCCCATCGCAAAGAATCAAGAGTCATTTCGTAGTTCTTTCACAAAATAATCACCAAGAGCGCCTTGTTGAAGCCGCTTTCTAGTGACATAGTCAACTATGAACAAGTTCATCATGAGACACTTCATGGTCGGGTAACAAGGTAAACTCCGCCAAGGTCGATCTACAACAACCGCTTAATGCACTAGTTAACTCGAGAAAAGGTGTTAAGCGACAAGAAGAACACCTACAAGTGCATTCCTTATGGTGTTCTCGCTTCACTAGAACGATGGCCGGGCGGTCCGGTTATAAACAAGCCGATCGCTTTACTGCATCAAGAAAAGGTGAAGTATTTTGGTGCCGATAGTATTGTGATTCCTGACACCTTGGAGTCAACAGCCTGTCAATGAAACCGATCACCGGGTCCATGATCAAGAAGGTGAAAACAGAGCAACAGGAAGAGGAAGTCTGAAAGAAAACCACCAAGCTCCGATGAGCGGTGTGAAAAGAACTGCTGAAGTCTCCTTCACGAGAGACCGGAAGAACAAAATAGAAGGTGGCTCAGACTCATCGTTGAAGAACCAGTAAGATGAGGACCGAGTTCCCATCACCAAAGCATGAGAAAAGGAGCAAACCGTAAGTCGAGAAGCAAGTCTCAAAGATCCGCTTATGTAAGAAAATTCAGCTCCCAAAGAATCAAGCTCCTGCAGAAGCTCAAAAGATTGGTCCGTGCAATCTCGAACTCAACCAAAGGTATCAATTCTTCCGACGAAGTCCAGACTGCTTTTTGCATCCGATGATACCATTCCTCGCTTCCACCAATATCTCAAGGTACAAACCACCAAACACTCAAACCTCTTATTCAAAACCTCCATAACCCGCTAAACACCTTACCCAAACACAAACCAATACCTCACCATCTCATCACCTCAAACCTCCACATATAACTCCTCACTACATACATTTCCAAGCTTCATTCTCATCCCTTTAACCTCCTTTTTCAAAATACCTACCATTAATCCCTTCAAACCCTACTCACCAAAAGCCTACAAAATCACTCAAAACCACTCCCACCTTACTTACCCTTACCCTTAAACCCACAGACTGGTGGAAAGAAGAATATCTCATACAAACCACGCTTGTTAAGTATGAGATATATCATAGCATCTACGATCGCCCATCCACATGGCATTTAAAAACCTTTCACCTCTGAGCCGCCAGATTGAAATTGCCGCCCAATAAGTGCAACCTTCAAGGATGGAGTACATCACTTCCAAAATGTCATTTAAAGGAACGCTGAGACCAAGATCCGTAAGCGAGCAATTCCTTCTCGTTGATCTTCCTAGATCCCTACCACACCAACCGGGCCACGCTGGAAGAATGTGGGAAGGTGGATCACAGATGAAGAAGCCGCCACGGCACACTGCCTGGAAGCGTAAAAGGCTCAAGTCACAGGACAATATCGAGACCCATCATCTCGCCATAAGATAGTACCAGATAGACAAAGGTGGCTACCTTTGGTCTATCCCTCGGGAAATGTATGAACTCGCTCTCGCAAGGTACCATTCAAAGAAGACGGGCTAAAGGAATATGAGAAGGCACCTATAAAGTACAATCTTAAAGGATTCTCCCAGCTCATTGCCAAGATCTCCGAGGATCATGCCGTAAGGTATTACTCTCAAGAAAGATGAATGGAGAACTGCTCAAACTGGGCCGCAATGCCGAGAAGATACTATTCCAACCGCTGACAATCGCCAGAGTTATCGACATCAATCTTAGAACAAAGGTACTGGCGATATGCTCGTGACGTCAAAGAATCGACCTTTTGACCGCATGAAGATATATGACCAATGGGCTGCTGTGACCAAGCACTTCGACATTGGATTTACTTGGAGTCAATGGTCTGAGTCTTGGAAAGATAAAGCCATATTACCATGCCTCAACCCCCTAGTACTAGAAGAAGATGACAGGGAAAATCTGAGAAGAATTTACCTGGCAGAAAATGAAGCACTCTCCTTCACCTCGTGAAGCTGAGTGTCTTTATCAAGTTTATGGGGAGAAGACGCTGAATAGGTTCGACTTACACGCCGATGTTGTTCTCACACAGAAACCATCTTCATGAACTATCAGATCCGTAAGATGTGAAGCATCAATGGAAGATTCGTAGATAATCGTAGCTCAAGACTTTTGAAATTTCATCAAATGGTTTATACCAAATGATGCATTCTTTTTAAGAGCTCAAAGGAAGAAGGATTTAAGACTCAAGATATCCAATCAAGCTAGCAGAGCATCGTAAGATGAAGTCCGCACTTGTACTGTAAGTCGACCTTCTACTTACTGGGCAGTGAGATGGTCACCATTCCCAAAGGTAATTTGAAGAAATGAAGGCTACAACTCAAGGTCACTCACCGAGACCGTGACCAAGTTACTCTATGAACGTCTCAATATCCCACCTCCACCTCTTCCAAACCCTTGAAATTTTTTTTTACTTGTGTGTTATATAAAATCTGTTTTATTTGGTTGATACACTTATATATATAACTAGTTTTGATCTAATTTCTATTCAAATTTTTCTAAGTATTATTTTGACTATGATGTGTTTTTACCCTCTTTTTGTCTGATGACAAAAGGGGGAGTAAAAGAAAGGTATGATGAACACGGAAGAAAGGTATATTGAACACGTGGAAATCTGACAATCCACCATCCGATGGACACACTGGAACTAAAGTATCATGCATAGCATTTCATACATAGCATTTGTGTGCGCTAATATTCATTGATCTAGTACTCTTATAATGTTTAATAAATTTTGGTACAATGAAATAAATTTGATTAAATCAATCTATTTGGTATATAATCAGCATCCGATCTCACTTTATTAAATATATGCTCTGATACATCTACGGATTTTTCGCTATGAATTTGTTTACCAACAATTGCCTTAATACCTGAATTGTTCATATATATCTAAACTGTTAAATTCAGGGGGAGACCCGTGATGTCTTTTTTAAACTAAATTGTTCATCTACCTTAGATGTTTGTCATCATCAAAAAGGGGGAGATTGTTGGAACCTAAACGATTGAGAAGTTTAGACCCTCATTAATTTTGATGATAACAAAGTATTCACAAGAGAACAATTTATGTTCTAACATTTCTTGAAGTGTGCAGATACTAATAATACATATATTCTAAGCCACTCAAGCAAGAAGAAAGTAATTCTCAAGAGAAGGATACATTCCATGTGTCAGCATCCGGCTCATCCTTGTGAGCGTCTGGAATTTTCTCTTTATGACACTAGGCTTATCCAATTGCTACAAGCGTCCGAACTTCCGATTCTGAGCGAGTGTATGAACTTCATTTCAAATCACGTGTTAGTCACGTTGCTGCTCTTCCTCTCAGAAGTTTCTGGAACGAATTTCGAAATTGATTCTGAGCGCTAAAATTGTTGTACGAGGTATCAAAGGTGACACCTTTAGCTAAAAGACAAAAATCGCATAAGCAATTGTGAAAAGCAAGGTAGTAAAACGGTAATATGTACTCATCGGGATATTCTCCGATAAGGAAGAAAGAGACGACTTTTGAATTTACCTCACTCAATGGAAAGGAGCCATTTTTACCGTAACGGTAATATCCTTGGTACTCCTATATATACCTCATAGTATCCATTGAAGAGGGTGCCGAGATACTGTGAAAAAGCTTGTTGAAATACTGCTGAAATATTACCTCATTTACTGAGAACAAGCACTGTTGCCATACATTACAAAGAGTCAACATCTGAAGCATCGCTTCGTGAGCAATCAAGTCTCGTGTTAAGTCTCTCGGACTACAAGAATCGAACTCGGTCCGACCCTTTCTTTTAGAAAGTTTTTCTATAGTTGAGCTTAATCTTTTATCCTCTCTGTGAGAGTTATTTTTATCAGATTTCAACTCACTTGTAAAAGTTGTTTTGGCCTAGTTAAAATTTGTATCCTCAAAGGCTCGATCATCGAGTCGCTTTTGAGAAGTTGAGAGTATTGTCAAGTTGTGATGTAAGAATACTCTTGAGGAAATTGTAATCAGGTTGATTATAGTGGAAAATCCTTCAGGAACGGGGACTAGACGTAGCTACCAGTTTGGTAGTGAACTAGTATAAATCTGTGTCTTTTACTTTATAGCTTTCTATTTATCTTTATCTTGGCGTGTTAAAAATAAGTTTTCACAAATCGCTTTTCCAGTCCGATTATTTGCAAAGATCCTAAGATATAAACAGTTTTGAAAAATTTTTGATCTAAGTGTTTTTAACTTAAAGTTTGCGAAAAGTTGTAAACACAATTCAACCCCCCCTTCTTGTGTTCACGTTCAATAAGAACCTTTTGATTATGAACTTATTGTTGTTTATATTTTAGGAGATTTGGCACAAGAAATCAATGTGACAAATAATTATTATTTAACAGCTAGATCAGCCAAAATAACATTCTTTTTAAAGTTGTTAATGTTGTAACAATGCTCAAGTATTACAATATATATATATATAAGGCAAAAACAATTTAATTATTACTAAAGAAAATATGAACCTAGGCTCAAGGAAAGCTTAGTCCATGAGATGACTTGTCGTCCCATTAAAGATAACCCTAACTAAACCTTAATCGTGTAGTATTCGTTAGCGCATATATAAAATATATAGATAAATTTGAAGCGGAAGTGAAAAAAAAGTTAGTGCAAAATCTTAGTGAAGCACAAGCATGGATAAGAAAATATATACATGACTAAGTCTCGTCAGTAGGATCATAAAATATGTACAAGAGTGTGCAAAATAATACATATTTAGAGTATGTAAAGTAAACATCTTAGTATATGTACATTTATCCAAAATACATTAGAAGACTCTCTCACTTAAATATACATCAAAAGACCCAACAAACTGCCAATGCAGATTAATCCAGTTGGCAAGGGTTCGACTCATATCCTACAAGGACTTGGATTAAAATCCCACTGTCGATGTTAGGACCTCGTAGGTGGATAATATGTAAGTACTTTTATAAGCGCTCAAAGAGTCTTGAGGTTTTTCCTGACCCTGGTGAGCCCCTAGGACCCAATCACCCAAACTTTTCATAATAATAATAAAAATCATACAAACCCACTTGCTATGGACAAAGGAAACCCTAGTATATCTCAAAGCCTAGTAGGGACGACGAGAACAACTCCCAACGTAAGGTCCCAGTTGTCTCTAGTAAACTCAGAGAGGTGGGATAAGTGCCAATAGGGTAGAGCTGCTACTACAAGTCTTAACCTGCCTACATCTAACCAAAGGTAAGTGACTACCACCTCCATGATGACTACTACACGTAGCAGGCCTTTAAGAACAATGTGTCAGTCATAGAAAATGCTATTGAGGAAATAGAGCCACGCTGTTTTTAAGATTTGAGGACATCTATTTTTTAGGACATCTATTTTTTTGTTTTTTTGTCAAACATAATTTAGATCTATTTTTGGAACTCTATGGAGCTTGGTTTAAATGAATTCTGGTCCATATTTTACATATTGTTGTTGATATAGAAAATATTGGAATGAGACCAATGATTTGGTTTGCCAAGTTTTGAGGGTGTATGCAAGTTGATGCATTTTTCTCGTGTTGTCAAAATTTTGACTTCTTTTAATGATTATTACTATTTTATCATTTTTAAAAAAAGATTGTCAATTTTTAAAAAACTGTCAATATTTTGACTTATTTTAAAAATTACAAAATATAAGGTAATATTAAAAAATAAAAATATTGTCAAAATTTTGAATGCTTTAAATTATTATTACTTGTTTATTATTATTTTATCAATTTTTCCAAAGTTTGTCATTTTACAATATTTTCTGAAAAATAGATCATAAAATTAGAAGGCCAAATGTTAATTTACAAAAGAAAAAGGTAAAACAGAAACTTATCATATAAACTCTCTATTACCCTTCCCTCTTTATTTTTTGACTTCGAAACAAGGTGAAGGGTTTCCCTCCCTTCTCTCTCCCCTTCCCTCCCCTCCCCTCCCCTCCCCCCCAAAGCCCTCCCCTCCCCTCCAAGCTCCCAAACACACCCTTAGGGTCTGTTTGGTTCAAACGAGGGGAGGGGAGGGGAGGGATTTTAATGGAGCGGAGGGGAGGGAAGGGATTTAATTTGATTTTGTGTTTGGTTGAGAGGAGGGAAGGGGAGCGAAGGGAAGACTTTGCATGTTTGGTTCAGGAGCGGAGGGGAGGGATTTTATTGGAGGGGAGGGGTTAATTTACTAGTATATCTTTATAGTCTTTTATATTATATTATATATAAGGATATGTAGGTAATTTTATTTTAATTTATTTAAGGCTAAAATATTATTTTAGTCCCTTATGTTTATTTTAGGTTTTATTTGGGTCCCTTATGTTTTATTTGTTCCGAATTGGTCCCTTACGTTACAAAAGTTATACCAAAATGGTAAATGCAGATTAGTAACAGCCAAAATCTTGAGCCGAATGAATTTGAGTTGTACGTGGGACTAAATTGAAACAAAAAAAATATAAGGGACCAAATTGGCACCAAATTGGTCCTTCTCTTATGTTTTATTTGGTGCCAATTTGGTCTTTTATTTTTTATTTTTTTTAATTTGGTCCCCCAACGTGCCAACTCAGCTGTCAACTCAGTATTTTGACGGTGTTACTAACGGTAGGACCATTTTGGTATAACTTTTGTAATGTAAGGGACCAATTCGGAACAAATAAAATATAAAGGGTCAAACTAAAACCTAAAATAAACATAAGGGACTAAAACAGTATTTTAGCCTTTATTTAATCTCCCTTCCCCTCTCCTCCAAAACTCCTCATTTTTGGAAGGAAGCCAAAATTGAGCTATGAGGGATTTTACTCCCTCGTAGCTCAAAAAAAACAAATATAACCCCCCAAAACCCCCCAAATAAACATACCAGGGAACTTTGCAATGTATTCCCCCAAAGATTTCCATCATCTCTATTGGATAGCCTTGAGGTTATCTTTAGTCTTGGGTTGTTAACGGCTGGTGGAGAAGTGAGTCTCAAAAATACTCTTCAGCTCAACCCAAAAATTGATAGAATTAAGTGGTAGAATTGAAACGAACAGAGAGCAGATTTCTTGAGAGAAGAGGGAAGACACAACACATGACAAACTCATTTTCCCTCATGTATAAGAGCTTGGACTTAAAAGTTTCGAGGTGATCCATTGGATCTTATTTCCCATCGTAGAGATGCAAAGGCAGGAGGTATTCCAACCTCTTCAAAATGGGAAAAACATTATATAAGAGATCCTATGAGATTCACTGGGAAGTTTCTATCACAAGCTCTGACAGTCGTGTGCGGTGTGGAGATGACGAGCCTCTCAAGTGGAGGACTTTCTTGAAGAGGAAGGGATTTCCTTGGAGGTTCTTAAGGTTGAAACGACTGTTGATTGGCGGTGTTGCATAGAAGAGGTCATCTGTTAGTAGGAGGAGCTCGATCCTCATGCAGAGGGCGTGAAACCGAGGGTTCGGAATGCACGGATTGAGGAAATGTCTCTTTTGGAGTGATTCTTGCGGAGAGCGCAAGGTGCTGCCCTTCCACGAAAACTAGCCTATGGTTCTACTCTTGAATTGGAGTAGTTTGTAGACGTAGGAGTTGAATCAGTATTTGCATGTCTGCGAAAAGAGGAGGAGCAGAGGCTTGTGCACCAAGTGGTTGCAACATCGAAGGTTAAGACAAAGGTTGCAGCGGTGCAAGAACATGTTAAATAATCGATTTCAGCACTGGAGGAGGAACCTCCAAAGTGCAAAAAGTCTCATGTTTGTCGATTTTCTACCTCGACCAGTAGGAGACAGGTAGCTCAGGTAGCTCATGTCGTTGCATGTGCGTAGCGTTCTTATGTGCATTCACCATTGTTGCTACCTTCTAGAAAGCTTTAAATAGAGGACAAAGATGTATGTCTTAGACGATTCAAAAAGACGATGCTAATGTTCAAGAAGAAGATGACAATGGTGAAAATATGAGCTTGTCTGCGGCGGAATACGGCAGGAGACAACAGTACTTGCAAGCACTCAAATGCTCAAGTTGCAAGCACTCAAATGCTCAAGTCATTGTATGCATAGAGAGTGGGTAAGAGGTTTTGGAATGGGAATGTACCATAATTTGGGTCCCTGGGGGACTTCTATGGTTACCTTGATTCCAAGCTTTGGCGAGAAGAATAGTTTGAGAAGTAGGCACCCCCATAACTATTAGCTTAAATTTTGTTTTAGCATCAAGTTAGCTTAAATTTTGTATTGATTTTTTATGAGAAATGGCAATCAATTAATTAATAACACGAGCTGTAGAACCACCTATACAATCATTTAACAATAATAAAGAAAGTACATGAAAGCTATTGTCTAGGAATGATCCCATCACATGAGGAATAGTGACCCTCATTAGCCAATAAGTCTGCACATTGATTAGCTTTACGAAGGTGTGACCCTCAGGATGTTGGAGAATAGAATGAACTCTTGGAGAAGAGGTTGGAGGAAGGATACGTGAGTAGATCTCGATTGAACCATGCCAACAACTATTTTAGAATCCATCTCAAAATAACCCAACTAAAAGATAAGTCTCTAACAAACTTGATTCATTTTCTTAATGCCTAGAGCTCGACCCAAGTGGCATTACAAGATCCCAACATGCTCTAAAATCCCTTGATAAAACGACCAAGAGAATTTCTAGCAAGACCTTCACAAGCAGAACTGCCTATACTAGCATAATGGGATCTATCAATGTTAATTTTCATACAACTACTGTTACGGCTCACGCAAGTGCACCTGATCGTAACTCGTAATAAAAGTGGAGTATTTTTAAGACTCCGAATGTCGAACCCACAGGGAATACGCGAGTATCAATGAAGTAAAAAATCTATCCTATTAGGCTAACGAAAGTTGTAATTAAAGAATAGCAAAAGTTGTCACGTAAATAAAAAGAACAATTAAACGAAGTGCGAGAACGAATTAACTATATTATGGGAGGTCTAGGGGAACCGAGTTCACCAATACTCAACTCTTGAATTAACTAAATAATTACTACGAGATCTATTTTCTGATTGATAGCTAATCACTCACTCTAAATTACTAAGAACTACCCAGTTAATAGTCTTCTTCCTAAATAACTACTCCGTTTTGATCCAGAAAAGTAATTAAAGGAAAGAGCATTAAGAATAGGTGAGTTTGTTAATCTAATAACCGATTAGAAACAAGCAATAACCTTATCCGGCATATAAAGCGAGTTCTTTTATTCCTAGAGATCTGTTAACTAACTGTGGTCATGTTACCGCCAATTAAGCCAACTAATTAAAACTTGATCAGGCCTTATCTGGTTAAGCATGCCAGGGATAAAACAATCAATCAAATAAATAGAAACACATAGAATTAATTAGATACATAACAAAAGCATTGTAAATGATCCCTCATCACCCCTAGTGATGGGTTTAACTACTCATATTCAGTGATAATAACATAAACACAATCATTAAACCATAGGAATCCATAATAAAGAGAATAAAATCTAAACCATGACACCTTTTCAGAATGACAACGGTCCTTAAGCACGTTCTTTACTTCCTCATAAGCTCCGGTAGCAAAATGGGGTTGGCACCAGGCTCCAAGGAAACACGAATCAACAAAAAACAAGGGAATTGATGAAGAATTCTCAAAAAGGGATTTTAGATTCAGAAATTCGTCAAAAGGTCTTTTGCTTAGGCTAAGAAGGCCTATTTATAGGTTGTGATGCTAATTAAGTCGTCTAGCTTTCAAACCTGCACAATCTGAGGCAGGGTACGGCCGTACCGTATATACACACGGCCGTACCGAACTTTGTTTGCAAGGTTAGCCCGTACTTGTGCACTTCACACTCCCTGACATCATCAGTGTACGGCCGTACTGAACTTTTTCATCGGCGCCAGGTGGTACTGACTAAGGGGGTACGCCCCTACTAATTTCCTGATCTAGGTACGGCCATACTAAATTAACGCCAGCCGTATCGCTCGTCCAATAGTGTTAAAACTCTCCAAAACTTGCCAGATTTCAGTCAATTTTCGCATCTTTTGTTCTGAGTGGTGTCTTTATGATATTTCTGCAAAATAGGATATAAGTGAGTACCTTTGTGCTTTAAATAGTGCAAAATGATATAATTAAGTACTAGAAATGCCTATAAAAGTAAACAATTTTGTGTGATAACACATCCCCACACTTGAGCTTTGCTTGCCCTTAAGCAAATTACTTTGGTAATTATAATAAGAGAAACTACTTTCACTGAATAGGGGCAAAAACACAAGTATGACAACAAAGTGATATCATAAAACATGCCAATAAATAGAATGTCCAATTAGAGGTGTAAGTCAAAATGAGTCTACAATCTGTAATTTATAAGTCACACTCTCACCAATCTCAAAATGTTTAAAGGTATAGTCATTAACGCATACAAATGAAGTGACATTACCATAGACTTATACATTGACCAAAACTCTACTATTAAAGTCTATTTATCAAGCAAAAGAGGAATAAGGGTCTTTTCATTGGTTGTAATGAGGCCAATATAATAAAGTTAGGTATGTTAAAAGAAAGAAAAAGTCATGCAAAGAGTCAGAAACAAATCAACTAAAACAAGCAATCTTTCTCTTTTTCACTTTAAAGAGCAGGTAAGGATCCCAAAATTTTGATCAATAACTTTTTTTTTCTTTTTACTTTTTCTGAAGGCACTATCATGATAAACAATTATATTTTTCTTTCAATGTTTTTTCTTTTCTTTTCCTTTTCTCCTTTCATGTATTTATGCAGCAAATAATCATTTTTAAGAACTAGGAGGGGAAATAAATATTAAGCCTTCTTTTTGTAAACACATACAAGGGATTCAAGACATTATTCTTTTGCTTTCTGCCACTAATTGCTTTCAAAGAGTATTTTTCAAGGGTGCCTTTATAGAGTATAATCAATAGTAACAAAAAGGGGTACCAAAGAAATATAATAAAGTACTTGTAGGCACAAAAGTGGGCAACTATTGGTAAGACGCATTCAAAATAGAAGTGGGCTGAAAAATTCCTAAAATTGCCCTTTCCAAATTCATATGAAAATAAACTCATATTCGCTTTGTAATTGTCTCAGCACAAGTTCTATAATGCACATTCATAAAAAAAATCACTCAAACAGAGAAAACAAGCAAAAGCATGACGTGGCCTCTTGTTTCAGGCTCAAATCTCACATTTAGTAACTTACACAGAAAGTTAAAGCTCACAGAACCTCAATGCTAATTTTCAGCAAATTCCAAAACTAGCAACAAAATTAATTCAATCACAAGTTATCAGGAAAAAAAAATTTGTAGCCTCTAAATCAGCAAAAATTTAAGAAATATTTAGGAGCGCTTTTGGAGATCCCAGAAGGGTGGCAGGACTCAGAGAGTTGGAGAGCTCTCACAGGGGATGCCTACTACATCCCCAGCCGCGCCAAGGCCAGTAGGATTAGAGACCCAGCTGTGCAGGAAGTGCAATAATGGATTACCCATTCTATTAACGGGAGAGCCTTGAGCGACAACACAGTCACTAGGTTGGACTTATTCCTTCTTTGGGCCATGACCCACAGCCACCGCTGCGATGCCGATATGTTTTTCTTGCACACTTGCACCCAGCTGGGCGTTCATCTACAGACCCAAAACACTGGTCACTTAGTCTTGGATTCGTTCATCTCCCGATATTCAGCTCACCTCGGAGTTCGCACCATTGCAAGGGCCACCACCATTAAGATGGAGCCCATCGGACTTTCGACCCTCTGCAACATCGATGTTCTGCAGAGACTGGGGCACGTCGAGTATGAGGTCGTCAGACCGGAGGAGCAGTAGGAGTAGCAGTAGGATAAGGCTACAGATTTTGTGCCTTTAGTAGAGGAGCATCCACCACCACCACTGCCACAGCCAGCACCACAGGGCCACTCTTACAAGGACGTCATGATGCATCTCGATGAGATGCTTTCTAGTTTTCAGGAGCATAGGACCAACGTGGACCAGCAACTGGCAGCTAATTTGGAGCACCTTCAGCGTCTCCAGCCTTATCCTCCTGCCGAGTGATGCGGGACTACATTTTTTTTCTCTTTTAGTACTTAGGCTCTTGCTTTTGTAATAAAAAAGAGATGTGCATATATTAGCATGCTTGCAGGATACATTTTATTTTTATTGCTTTTAATTTTATTTTGTTGTTTTATTTTACTGTTATTTCTTTTAAATTTTTGAGTTATATGATGCATAGTTCTTCCGCTCGCCTACCAGCTTCAACAGTATTGCGAAAGGAAACAACATACCTTGCCCATATCCCAATTTATTTTGCTCATGATATTTTTCAGAGGGGAATCTCTTTTCACCTTCTTTTACTTTAATACTTATTTTATTTTCTTTTATCTTCTTGTGCTTGTTTTATCTTAGTTGCAGTGAGGACACTGCTACGTCGAGATGTTAGGAATTTAGATCATGTATCCAACCTGATTTACATAGTTGAAACAACTATTTATAGGAAAAATATAAAAACTACCTAACATCTAACCTGATGCGTGTATGAACACGGGTTGGTGGTTAAGTTTTTGCTAAAACTACCTAATCGACAGTAACACTTCCTGTCGAACTGTACATATGTTGCCCAAAATCTAAGTCTAACTTAACCATGCTCATTTTGACATCTTCGACGCTTCATGCATTCCGTCGAACAACCGCCACATCACTTGGTCTTTTAAACTTAGCCAATTTTTTTTATCATTTATTCTGGGCCTTTTTGCCTTCACTTGTCAAATTTGCAATTTTTTGTCGAGAAACCCAAATCTGAAATTTGGCACCTAACAGATGCCCTCAAATTCTGAGTTTTTGACGCTAATGTGTGAAGAGAACCATAATTTTATTGACTCCACGTGCGACGGTTACCTTTCCGCATTGTCCCATCACAAGTCTGCGCTTCCCACTTTCCTAAAAAAAGGACCATCGTTACTTCAAAAGTAGGCGGTTATAACCCCGTTCACACGTTCACTTCACCAGCTTTCACTATAAGCAAACTGCAAGACCCAATTCGAAACACTTTTGCTCTTTTGCAACTCCTAAAAAGCTTCGCGATTCCTCAATGGCGTCTTCAGCAAATCCAGCTCAAGGTACCACGACGACCCTTCAGAAAACATGGTGCAATTCGGATGTCGACGCGTCGATTCCTTGGCAAAAATCTAAGGTAAGGATACCTTATACGAATGATCCTTCTTACATTTTGAAACCCCCTGCTGCTTATTTAGGACCAATCATGACCCTTTCTAATTTTCCTAAAGATTTTAGGGATTCTTTCCCGAATAAAGAAGGTCAAACTGACATTCTTGCTTCTTCCTCTACCTTGCACATTCACTATTTCTTAAAAAGCTCTAGGCTTTTTAGAACTCCCTCACTTAGCGTAAGTGGTTATTCGGCTTGGCTCTCTAGGGTTGAAGCTAAGGAAAGTAAAACTTGGAAAAGATTAGGCATTTATCACCTTATTCAACTATCCAAGCATACATTTAGGTTAGACCCAACAATGTTAGGAGCTGCTGTTTTCTTCTGGAACAAGACTACCAACAATTTCCACTTCCCTTGTGGAATGATGGGTCTAATGCTTTTTGACGTTGCTGCACTCACTAGCCTCCCACAGGATGGCCAAATGATTCATCCTCTTATCACGCCAAACAATGTCATTGGCGTTTTCAGTACCGAACCACTTTCATTTTCAAAGTACGTTTCCAGTCAAATGAAAGACGTTCCTGAGGTTTCTAACCGTGAACACGTAGCCTTCCTGTTCCATTGACTGTCTACTTTTGTTATGTGCAACAAAAACGTTCAAATGTCAAAAATGTTGCTCGACCTAGCGAACCTTCTCCATGAAGGTAAAAGGTGGGCCCTTGGCTCTTTCCTTTTGTCGAATCTTTATTCGAGCATGTCGAGCCTATACACCATGGTGAAAGAAAGTGGAAATAAGAGTGGAGTTGGGGGCCCAATGTGGCTCTTGCTATGGCTAAACGCCACGCTTCCAGGCCACACTGTCGATAAAGTGCCACCCAAACTCGACATTGAAACTTATGGCACATCAGCCATGTATCGCATTCCCCAGCCATTTGACAATGAGCTTGAAAGTTTCAAGTGTTACTTCAGCCTCTTCTATTCTCTTTCTGCCAACACCCCTGGCGTTCGTTTCCAACCCTTTGTTAGTAGAAAATATGGACCTGCATAGTTCACATCCCCTTTCGATCCAACTTCCAAGAGTTACACCATCACTTGGACTCACCTTCTCACCCGTCAAGTATTCCCTGCGGGTCTACCCGGTTCGACAGACAATTCCGCTTTTACTTGCATTCCCAATGCCTCTGCCAACAACATTGGTTTCATGCAATCCATTCCTGGCCCGTTTCCTTTTAGAAAGGAGGATACTCTCCTAGATTGCATCGACATAAATCAGGAAACCATTGATGGCATAAAGAGAAGGAATGAAGTACGCATGTCCGCTATCAACTTTGTCCCTTTCACCACCACTTTAGGTGTATCCCAAGATTATGTTGCCTGATGGGATGAATACTACAAGAAATTCCATCCATCTATTGAGGACTATATGAACAGACTTGTTGATCCCCTTGTGCAGGAACAGGACCCTTCGACCAAGACTAAAGGTGAGCACTTAAAGGACATACGCAGCTTTGAGAAATTTTACAAAATAAAATGGGACCCTAGATACCCCTTTCACATTGTTCGACAAATAAAGGGAATGACTGCCAAATCAAAAGAAAAGCACGATGATGATTGGGACAAAATGGCTTTAAAACATCGATAAGCAACAGGTCAATCACTTGTGAAACCCCCTTGTCCTGAACCAATGCCTTTACCCTGTGCAAATTTTGGTTTGGCTGATCCATTTCCAGGGAAACCGACAAGAGCTGGTAACTTCCTTTTTCTAGAAAGATTTCGGTCTCATACTAATGGCAATATGTATGAAAACAAAGAAGTTACCTATGCTGGTCGGTTTGCCCTCCCTTTTGAACAATATGATGAGGCTGTCAAGGTTATTACCCAGTTTCCTCAAGGTATCTAGTTTCCTTTGCCTTCTTTTTTGAAAACCCACTCATTTTATGCTTACACTCTTCGCTTTGGTTTAGCTGTGACTCTGAAAGAGCCTTTAAAATGCAAGCAAACAAGTGGCAAGGCTACAGAAATGGAGGCACAAGAAGATGATGAACCTCCTCTTCAATCCAGATCGGCAAAGAAGAAATCCTCAAATCTGTAGTTCCAAGATCAAACACCAGTAAGAAACCAACCATGTCGAAGAATAAACCAGCAGGGTCCAAGCGCTCGACTAATTCTTCCCAACAAGAATCCACCAAAAGAAAGGTGCAAACAACTGGCCCTGAGGTCCAACCACCAAAGCGCAGAATGGTTCTGCTTGATTCTCCCTCAAATTTGACACCTCAAACGGTTCTTTTCTTCCTCTAGTTGTATAATATTTCGTGATTTATTTTTATGAACCATTAATTGACCATTCTCCAAACTTTCATTTTTCAAGAATCTCATGCAGAGAAATCCGTCTCTGGAAGCTCTGAAGACACTCCAACAGTGGAGTTTACATTGGTACACCTAACTTCACCATTACCTATATGATGGTCACCTTTCATTATACAAGTCTTACACTCATTCGCCTCAATATTTTTGCAGGAACCAAGAGTCACATATGTAAAGAAGGGTGTGTATGAAGAATGTACTTCAAAAGACCCTCCTTCTGTTGAAGAGGTTGCCTCGTCGAGCACTGATAAGGTATATCCCTTTGAACAACCCTTGGGTTTTTTTTCATTTGAATATCACCTTATTATATCCATTTTCCAGGACTCCCCTGAGCAAGCAAATGTGGATACTTCTCTACCCCTGCAAACAATTTTCCCAAACATTGTTCCCTCGGCCACTGAGGTATGGCATTTCTTGTCATTTCATTGGCATCAGAACAATGACTTATAACTTGTACTGATTTTCTTTTCCACAGGAGGTCCCAGAGACTCAACCTGAGCAAGAGGTCAAAGAACCTTCTGCCATGGATGTCGATGTGGTTCAACCCACCCTCTCGACTGAAAATCCAATTCTCACCTCTACTCACCAAGGTGACCCCACACCTCACGTGGAAACAAATTCTATGGAAACAACTTCTGCCCCCCAAGCTACTGAAAAGGTATCTCCCATGGTAATTAGGGCAGACAGTGTTGACATGGATCAATTGTTTGATGATCCTATCATTCCATCTACTCAAATTGCTTCATCAACCAACCCTATGCTGCAAGATGCCAACACTGGAAGGGGCAACGTTGGAGTGGATGAATGGATTAGCTTGCTCTCACGATCTAGCAGCAAGACTTCTCCTTTATTAGCTCGATCCTCCACACTTCCTGGGGACAATTTCGCTGAAAAGATCAATGGGCTACTTGAAGAACTGAAGGGTTTCTTCAAATACTCTTTTGACGACCTTTACTCGAATCAAGAGGTAAGAAGCAAGTTGATTCGCGTCGTCAAAGAACTTTAAAGCTCCCGCAGAAGGCTACCACCAGTTCATCGAGGGCATGTCAACACACTATATGAGTTCATTGAAGAGTTGACCACCAAACTGTCTGATCTCGACGGTAGTATCCTGCCATACCAGCAAGCTCTCAGAGCAAAGCATGAGCTTCGTGACAAACTGGTGATCCTTCGACAAAAACAGGTTGCATTGGTCGAGAAAGGCATTCCTTACCAAGCAAAGGTACCTGAACTGAAACAAACCGTTACACGATTGGAACAAGAGTCAGCCACTGTCAAGGCAAAATTGCAAGAGGCAATCAAAGCGTATTGTTCAGAGGAGATCACAGCACTCGACTAAGAAATGACCAACAGCACTGCAGAAGCGCAAGCTATTTTGTCGAAAGTTGAAACTCTTGAAGTAAGCTATGTGAATGCTGAGACTGCAAAGATGGAGTTTGCTACAACTTGGAAGGACATCAGAAAGATTCCTCTTTAATTTCTTTTGTTTTGTTGCATGCCTACCACCTTTGTATTAATTTTCTACGTCGAACGCATTTGTTTAACCACATCTTGTACTTTACTGCAACAACTGAACTCGATTTGACATATTTACCATCAATCGTTTCACCGTTCAGCTAGCACGTTTCTTTTATTACTTTAATTTTTCAGTTTCAAACCATAAATTAAAGTTAAAGCCCTTGACCAGTCAATTTGACTATTGAAACTTAAAAATTAACGTCAATTTGCGCTATAAATAGGGACTTGCAATATTGGTCATCGGCACCATAATAGACCATCAGTTCCCGTTCAAGCACAAACACTCTCTGAACTCTTGAAGTTTCCCTTCCAAATTCTCTGAGAAACTCTTGTTTCTTTCACAAACTCCAAACCCGAGTCCAACTTCCTTTTGCCCTCAAACGAACTAACTGAGGGTAACAAGTTGCAATGGAAATCCCTTTCATCCATTTCAAACCTTTATCCCCTGGTTTCGCTCATTTCATTTAGAAACCAGGGGATTCCAACCCTTGGATCTCTCGTGAAGGTTTTTGTCTCAACGGTGAAATAACCTCTGGATTTTGGTAATTTTCTTAATACCAACAATGAGTTTTGGTAAGTTGCCTAATGTGGCTTGCCAAACTCATTGATCTTTGCGAGAAAGGGAAAGGCCTGAGTCATTCTTTCTTTCAATCGTCTTGCGCTCCTTCCCACCTTATGTTCAAAATTCAACGTGAAGGACCCGCAAGCTGCCAGGAAAAGTTTTGCACGGTCGAGGCCAATTATGAAACGCATTATGGCACCGACGACTGCTTCTCTTTTGATCTCAGCTTTTCCTTTGTTCTCACAAAGTTTAACATCCCTCTTCGACGTACCCTTCAAATTCATATCCTCATCGATTTGGATGTCTCTCTCTTTCAGCGGCTCTTGCAGACTTAATTGTCTGCCCAGGTGACATGTCATGGAGACCGCTTCTGCTTCCCATGTTCCTCTCTCTTCCTAAATTCTTCCTCGGCATGAGCTAAATTTTGAACGTGGCAAAGCTTCTTCAACTGAACTTATTTTGTAATAGCCTAGATTTAAGAACTTTTCTTTTCATGTATATACAGACTACAAGCCTATTCGACAATGTATTTTGTATACTGCCAAATGGCCTATGAATAAAGCAATCCAGTTTACACTTCAAGGTTGTATTTTTACCTCGCACATTGTTGGTCTATATGACTTTAAATATTTGTCATTAATAGACTTAATTCTAAAACTAGAATTAACTTCAACAAGTACATAAGCATTTCCAGAGAATACTTGGACAACTTCAAATGGCCCTTCCCACTTTGGGGACCACTTTCCAAATTCTCGACACTTCTTATCCATTGGCAGAATGACTTTATAAACTAAGTCACCAATCTTGAAACGCTTATACTTAACTCGACTGTCATAGAATTTGGCTATTCTCTCCTTCTGTCGAATTAAATGCTCTAAAGCCAGAACTCTCTCATCATGGATTTCATTTAATTCATCAAACATTAAGTCCCAGTATTGGTCTACTGGTAACTCATCTTGCTTTTGAATCCTTAATGAACCAAGATTTATCTCAATAGGCAAAACAGTATCATGGCCATAAACCAACTTATAAGGAGTAATACCTGTCGATTCTTTAGGAGAGTTTTTGTATGCCTAAAGAACTTGTTCCAAAGTTGAGTGCCAGCTTTTTAGATATCTGCCGATATGCTTCTTTATCAAACCAATGATGATTTTATTCATGGCTTCGACCTGACCATTTGCTTGTGCATAGTATGGCGTCGACGTCACCATCTTGATCTTCCTCGACTCAGCATACTCGACAACCTTCTTCCCAACAAACACAGATCCTTGGTCTGTTGTAATTGTTTGTGGTATACCAAATCTACAAACAATGTGATTTTCAATGAAATCCACAATGTCTTATTGCGTCACTTCTTTCAAGGCTACTGCTTCTACCCATTTGGTAAAGTATTCAACCCCTACTAAAATGTACTTGTGCCCTTCTGAAGAAGTAGGAAAGATTTGGCCTATGAGGTCCAGCGCCCAACCTCTAAAAGGCCAAGGCTTAACGATGTAATGCAACTCACTAGCAGGCACATTCTGTATGTGGCCATGTTTTTGGTATTCTTCACAAGACTTTGCAAACATAATGCAATCCTTAACCAAAGTGGGCCAATACACTCTTTGTCTTCTTAGTACCCATTTCATCTTTTCACCTGCCTGATGAGCTCCACGAATTCCTTCATGAACCTCTGCCAATGCCAAGTAGGCATCTTCTTTGCTTAGGCAAGTCTCCAAATTACCATCGACAGACTTTCTATATAAAGCCCCTACAAGTACAACAAACTTAGTTGCTTTGTACTTAACTTTCCTATCGACGTCAGCACTTGGATTTTCCAAATACTCAATAATTGGCCTACGCCAATCAGGTGAGTTCGACGTATTGGAAACAAGAACGTCTCTTTCATCCAAAGGGTACAGTAACTCACGGATTTCTTTAAGTTCCATCAACACCTTTGAAGATAACTTATACCCTGAAGCCAACTGGGCTAATTCATTAGCCTCATGTTTTAACTCTCTTGGGATATGCTCCAATTCGACACTGTCGAACTATTTCATCAACTTGCTAGCCACTTAACAGTATTTGACAAGATTATGGCTAACACATTTGTACTCTTAAGTTAACTACCTTATAACTAATTGTGAATCCCCAAAAACTTTGACAGTGCGTGCTCACATTTCTATCAAAATTTCCAAACCCACAATTAAGGCTTCATATTCAGCCTCATTGTTAGAGCAAGCATATTTTAACTCAAACATTAGTTTAGTTGCCCCACCTAAAGGTGAAATTATCAGAACACCAACACCATTTCTGTGTCTTGAGCCATCAAAATACAAATGCCAGGGCTTTAAATCAACTAGCCCTGTCAGTTCTTTTATTTCTAAACATGGACAGTCCGTCAAAAAGTCAGCAATTGCTTGACCTTTAACAGCCTTTATAGGTACATATTGCAAAGAAATTTCAGACAATGCAAGTGTCCATTTTCATTCAGAATTGGCTAGGACAACATATACTTAATTACATTTGTCTTTGATATCACTAAGACATTACAAGGCATCAAGTAAAACTTAAGTTTTGTACATGAAAAATACAATGCTAGACACAACTTCTCTATAGCACTATATCTTGTTTCTGCATCATTTAGCACTCGACTGAGGTAGTAACGGCTCTTTCGACGTTGTTCTCATCCTCCTGAGCCAGTAGGCAACCTATAATTTCTTCTAATGTAGAAATGTACAACTTCACTAGTCGATGTGGCTCTGCAGGCATCATGACCGGCGGACTTGTCAAGATTGCTTGATTTGATCGAAAGCCTCTTGATGCTGTTGAGTCCACATGAAGGCTTCCTCTGCCTTGAGCTTCACCAAAGGAGCAAACACTATTGTCCTTCCTGAGAGGTTTGATACGAACCTTCTGAGAAAATTCACCTTCCCCAAGAAAGATTGGAGCTCCTTCTTATTGGTGGGTGGTTTTGCTTCCAGCACAGCCTTAGCTTTGTTCTTGTCTACTTCAATGCCTTTCTTGTGCACCAAAAAGCCCAAGAACTTAGCGGCTGAAACGCCAAAACCACATTTTTCAGGATTTATCTTTAAACTGTGCTTTCTCATTTCTCGAAAAGCTCGTCGAAGATGACTCAAATGCTCCTCTTGGCTCTTTGACTTGACAATCACGTCATCAATGTAGACTTCCACAAACTTGCCTATCATTTCATGAAAAATAGTGTTCATTGCCCTTTGGTAAGTTGCACCAGCATTCTTTAAGCCAAAAGGCATCACTACCCACTCGTAAGTTCCAATGAACCCTGGGCACCTAAAAGCAGTTTTATGTACATCCTCCTCAGCAATGAAGATCTGGTTGTAACCAGCATGTCCATCCATGAAACTTAGAAACTCATGACCAGATGCTGCATCCACTAGCATATCTGCTATGGGCATAGGGTACTCATCTTTAGGAGTTGTAGTGTTAAGATTCCTAAAATCAACACAAACCCTCATCTTGCTATTCTTCTTTATGACAAGCACTACATTCGATAACCATTCAACATACCTAGTTTGAACCTGAACACAAGAAAGGGGGTTGAATTGTGTACAAAAACTTTTCGCAAACTATACGTTAAAAGCACTAAGAATACAGATTTTTCAAAGCTGTTAGTTTATCGGACGCTGAGAGACTAATCGGATGCAGGAAATAAACCGTGTATGAAAACTTGTTTTACTGAGCAAGATAAATGTAAAGTAGTAAAGCAAGAGGCACAGAGATTTATACTAGTTCACCACCAACTGGTAGCTACGTCTAGTCCCTTCGATCCTGAAGGATTTTTCACTATAATCAACTGATTACAATTTTCTCAAGAGCATTCTACTATCACAAACTTGACAATGCTCTCAACTTCTCAAAACGACTCAGTACGATCGAGTCTTTGAGGAACAAAGCCTTAACTAGGCCAAAAACAGTTTCCAAAAAAGAATATACTTTTGAATACTATCAAAATAACTCTCACAGAGAGGATGAAAAGATTAAGCTCAAAACAGAGTAGCTTTCTAAAAGAAAGTATAAGACGCTGAGTTCAGTTCTTTGTAGTCCAAAAACATGGCACAAAACTTGATTGCTCCTTGAGTAATATTGCTTTCAGAATGAAGTTTCTTCACAGTTTTTTTTCAACTTCTCTTCAATGAATACCTTGGGGTATTATAGGAGTCTTCAGGGATATTACCGTTTGCAGTAAAACATAGCTCCTTTTCATTGAGTGAGGTAATTTGAAATGTAGTCCTTTTCTTCCTTTTCAGAGAATATCAGAATAGTACATATTACTGTTTTCATACTATCTGCTTTTCACAATTGCATTGTACAATTTTTGTCTTTTACTAAAGGTGTCACCTTTGCTTCCTCGTACATCAAAATGAGCGCATAAAATCAAATTCGAATTCCGTTCCAGAACACTCTGAGGTTAAGAGCAAAAACGTGATCATCACGTGCTTCATTAAAGAGATCAGACGCTCGCTCAGAACAAAGGACGGACGCTAGCAGCAATAGAGTATTCCACATATCAAAGAGTAACACTACTGGACGCTCGCTGTTAGCAAGACGCTGGAGTGAGTTCGGATGGTGACATTAGTGGAGTGTATTCAATTCTCTTGTAAATTTCTTCTTCTTTCTTGAGTGTTTTGTACATATATATGAAGCTTTGATACCTATACACTCAAAGATATGTTAGAAGATAAATTGTTCTCTTGAAAATACTTTGTTATCATCAAAATTAATGAGGGTCTAAACTTCTCAATCGTTTAGGTTCCAATAATCTCCCCCTTTTTTATGATGACAAATATCCAAGGTTGATGAACAATTTAATTTCAAAATAATATCAAGGGTCTCCCCCTGAATTCAACCATTTAGATATATGTGAGCAATTCAGGTATTAAGGCGATTGTTGAAAAGTAAATTCATTTAAGTGATCGCAAAAATACGTAGATGTATCAGAGCATATATTTAACAAAGTGAGATCGGATGCTGGTTTCATTTTATCAAAAAGATTTTTATTGTACCAAATTTATTGATCATTAGTAGAGTACTGAATCAATGAATATCAAAGCATTATAGATATTAGAGCAATAAATAACCACACACATGCTATGTATGAAATTTTATGCATGATACTTCAGTTTTAGCGTATCCATCGGAGTTTGAACATCGGACGGTGAATTAGTCAATCAGACTTTCACGTGTTCATCAAACATTTCTTTTACTCCCCTTTTTGTCATCAGACTAAAAGAGTGTAAAGCACATCATATTCAAAATAAGACTTAGAAAAATTTGAATATAATTCAGATATAGGTATATATAACCAGATAATCAGAGCAAAATTATATATATATATATATATATAATAGTACCAAAAAAAATATTTTATATCATACTCAAAAATAAATAAATTCAAGGGTTTGGTGGGGGTAGTGGAGGAATGTTGAGACATTCATATAGTAATTTCAGGGTATTCTCCAGCTGAGTAACTTTCACGTTTGTGGCCTTCATTTCTTTAAACTCTGCTTTGGGAATAGTGACCATCTCAACCGCAGGAGTAGAAGTAGAAGTAGAAGGTCCATCTTCTGATACTGGTGCAGGTTTCATCTTCTGATGCTCTGCTAGCACCCAGTTAGATAGCTTCAGTCTCAAATCCTTCTTCTGTTGAGCTCTTTGAAAGAATGCATCATTTGGTATAAACCATTTGATGAGATTTCCAAGTTTCCTCTGCTCAGATTCTACCTGAATTTCCCTTTTATTCTTCACATCTTCTGGATACAGCAAATCCATAAAGATAATTTCTCTGTGCAGAAACACATCAGCAGTGAAAGCTTCAAACCTGTTTCCAGCATTTTCTCCCCATATTCTTCTGATAAAGACACTCAGTGCTTCAGAGGCAAAAGAGAGTCCTTCATTTTCTGCCAGGTATACTCTTCACAGATTTTCCCTGACATCTTCTTCAAGCACTAGGGGGACGAGGCATGGTAACATGGCTTTGTCTTTCCAAGACTTAGACCATTGACTCAAAGTAAATCCAATGTCAAAGTGCTTGGTCACAGCAGCCCATTGGACATATATCTTCATGCAATCAAGAGGCCTGATTACTGAACAGCTGAACGTATCATCAAAGTATGCAGTTCCCAGATTAGTGTCAGTAACTTTACTGATAGTGCCAACTGTGGGAATTGTGGCTTTCTCCGCATTGCAGCAGTTTGAGGAGCCAGTTCTCCATTCATCTTCCTTCAGAGAACTAAGATAAAACCTTCTGGCATGATCCTCAGTGATCTTGGCAATCGGAAGCTCAGAGAATTCCTTAAGATAAAATTTCTTAGGAGCCTTCTCATACTCTTTGAGTCCGATCTTGCTATATGGCAACTTGCCAGGAGTAGGTTCTTTCCTCTTCCCAGGGATAAACCAAGGTAGCCACCTTTGTCTATCTAGAACAATCATGATGGATACAGAAGAAGGTTCTCTGAACTATCTGATAACTTCAAGTTTCTTCATTTCAAGACAGTGTGCCATGAAGGCAGCTTCTTCATCCGTAATCCATCTTCCACATTCCTCCAGTGTGAGAGGTTCGATTTGAGGAAGGAACTTCGGAAGGTCAACAGAGAAAGGAATTGCCCTACTACCAGGTTCCGGTCTCAATCTCCCTTTGAATGACATCTCGAAACGATCTTCTCCATCCTTGAAGGTAGTAGTCATTGGAGAGGCAATCTCCAGTCTGCAACTCCAGAGGTGAAGGTTTTCAAGTGCCAAGTAGAAAGGTGATTGTAGATGCTGTGATATGACTCATACTTAACAAACCGAGGTTTGTTAATGCGCGAGACATTCTTCCTTCCACTGAAGTTTGTAGGTTTGCAGGTAAGGGTGAGTGAAGTGGGAGTGATTTTGGTGATTGTATAGGTTTTAGGTGTGTAGGGTTTGAATGGATTGATGAGAGGTATTTTGAATAATAGGTTGAAGGGATGAGAGTGAAGTTTGGAAATGTAAGTAGTAAGTGAGGTATTAGAGGTGATTTGTGGTAGGTTAAAGTTGAGTGTATTGGATAGTGTTTAGGTCGGTTTTGAGGGGATGAGGGTAGAGGTTTGTCGTAGGCTTATTCTGGTTTTCTTGGTTTGGGTTTGGGTTTGAGGTTGTGAAACAGACAATGGAGGTGCAGGAATAACATTATGAGAATCAAAAATAGATACTGACTCATCAACAGTAAAGTCAAGTACCTTTGATTTAAGTTCAGAAGACTTAACCAACCTTCTCTTTGTTCCTCTAGAGGCAACATCAGTCGGAGGAGGAGGAGGAGGAACTTGCTTCCCTTGACCAGATACTGAAGCATCTTTTTCAGCTATTGGCTTATTCTTCTTCTCCAAGATCTTTCTGATGGGAATTCTATCCTTATCTTCTGGTTCCTCAACAGTAAGTGCAGGAGCCACCTTCTGTTTCATTCTTCTTGTCTCCCTTATAGGAGATTCGGCAGGTCTCTTCACACCAGCCATTGAGCTTCTGGTGGTTTTCTTTTCAGCTTCTCCAACATTCACAGTAGTTTCTCCTTCTTGTTGCTCTAACTTCACCTTCTTAATCATAGAGCCAATTATCAACTGCATTCTGACCAGACTGTTGACTCCAAAAACTTCAGGACGAACAACAGCACCAACACCAAAGTATTTATCATTTTCTTCTTTGTTGGTAGAATCAACAAGTTTTCTCATAATATCGTCTATTATCATCATAATGGAAAGAAGAACTCCATTTGGGATAACCTTGACAATATTCTTTTTATCAACACTTTTCCTTGAGAAGACAAGAGCATTGATAAGATTATTGATAATCAACCTTGGCAGGTTGATTTTCTTTCCATCCATATAATTCCTCATAATG
Organism: Calophaca sinica; assembly: GCA_037113605.1. Lineage (NCBI taxonomy): Eukaryota > Viridiplantae > Streptophyta > Magnoliopsida > Fabales > Fabaceae > Calophaca > Calophaca sinica. Next base: position 105,865,362 of record CM073733.1, read on the forward strand.
AACTTTTGCTCATAGTTCACTATGTCGCTTGAACCAGCCTTCAGAATCACGCTCTTAGCGATGATTTTGTGCAATACTCTGTAGTGGCTTTTCAAGTCTTTGGCAGTGGGAGTTATGTTCTTCTTCTTCAACTCACGATAGTTTTTGAACAGAGCTTCGTTGACGTTTTCCAAACCTCTGTAGGCGTCAACCCAGTTGGCATGGTAACTGATTCCTTCACACGGGCACTTGATGGTCTGAGCGATATAGTTTATGGTGAAACGTAACTTAAAACCTTTGATATGTCCTTCAATGATTTCACCTGGAAGTAGATAGGTGTTCCCCCAGAATTCCTTTATAGCATAGCTCAACACATCAACTGGTTCCCAAATAAAGTAATTTTTCCATCCCAGTTTCTCCAAACCTTCTTCGAAATCAAAACCATAGAGCTTGAAGTTCTCAAAATCAATTTTGTTTTCATTCATGAGTTTTGCTTCTGAGAAGACATCGAAGGCAGCAGTATATTGTCCAACCTTTCTATCGGCCATGGTAGCAGTTGCAGAGAGGGAAATGGAGGTTTTAGGGTTTGAAGTCACACAGAAAGAGAGAGAGAGGGAGAGAAAGAGAGAGAGCAATTTTGCAAGTAGAAGCAGAGTGAAGTGATGGAGCGAAAAATGTGGAGTAGTGGGAAAGTTGATAGAAAATGATACAGTCCTTTTTCAAAAACCGCTTCACATTTCCAAAATAAATTAAATCAAAAAGAAAAGAAAATGAAGATTCCCCTTTTCATTAAATGAAGACGCCAAAAGAAAAGTAAAATCAAGTAAAAATATTTTATCGAAAAACATAAATAATCATGACTCAGTGAGATGTGATGAGACGCTTAAGTCCTTTACACATGTGACACATGTGTGTGTGTGCTCGGACGCACGCAACCGATTCACCAGATGCCGAGTTATGATGCACATGACAAATAAAATGCTTATGTCATACCAGATGCTGAGATGATGCATATCATCTGACGCTGAGATTAATCATTCTTCTATAAGATGAAAATTTAAATTTCTTCTTATAAAATTGAATCTATCTTCAGCAAGGGGTTTTGTAAATATGTCAGCCCACTGATGATCAGTGTCTACAAATTTTATTTTGAGAATACCCTTCTGAACATAGTCTCTCATAAAATGATGCTTAATCTCAATGTGCTTGGCTCGTGAATGCAATATGGGATTTTTAGTAAGACAGATTGCAGAAGTATTATCACAAAAGATAGGAATGTTACTCTCTTTTATCAGATAATCTTCAAGTTGATATTTCATCCACAGAAGATGAGAGCTGTAACTTGCTGCTGAAATATACTCAGCTTCTGCTGTTGATAGTGCAATCGTGCTTTGCCTTTTGCTTAACCAAGACACAAGATTTGCTCCAAGGAATTGGCAGCCTCCACTTGTGCTTTTTCTTTCAATTTGGTCTCCAGCAAAGTCAGCATCACAGAAACCTACTAACTTGTAATCTTCTGATTTCTTATAGAGCGAACCAAGATTAATAGATCCTTGCAAATATCTAAAAATTCTTTTAACAGCACTCAAGTGTGATTCTCTAGGATCTGATTGAAATCTAGCACATAGACAGACGCTGAACATAATATCAGGTCTTGAAGTTGTAAGATAAAGTAGAGATCCAATCATACCTCTGTACATCTTCTGATCTACCTTTTTATCAGTTTCATCTTTACCAAGAATGCACGTGGGATGCATAGGAGTTCACATAAGTTTGCAATCCACCATTTTGAATTTCTTTAGCAATTCCTTGATATATTTGCTTTGATGTATACAGATACCATCATTGCATTGTTTGATTTGAATTCCAAGGAAGAACTTTAGTTCACCCATCATGCTCATCTCGAATTCAGCCTGCATTAGCTTAGAAAATTCTTTGCAAAGGCTTTCATTATTAGCTCCAAAAATAATGTCATCAACATATATTTGAACAATTATAAAGTGCTTGTTTGATGTTTTTCTAAAAAGAGTAGTGTCTACTAGACATCTGGTAAAACTATTTTTCATCAAAAATGTACTCAGTCTTTCATACCAAGCTCTGGGAGCTTGCTTAAGACCGTACAGGGCCTTTTTAAGCTTGAAGACATGTTCTGGAAATTCAATGTCTTCGAATCCAGGAGCTTGTTTTACAAAGACTTCCTCAGTTATAAAATCATTCAAGAAAGCACTTTTCATATCCATTTGATAAAGAATTATATCATGGTGTGCAGCAAATGATAGTAAAATGTGTATAGCTTCTAACCTTGCAACAGGTGCAAATGTTTCAGTAAAATCAATACCATTTTCCTATGAGTAACCTTGAGCAACCAGTCTTGCCTTGTTTCTCAAAACTTTTCCATCTTCATCAAGATTGTTTCTAAATATCCATTTAGTACCAATATCTTCTGGTAGAGTAACTAGCTTCCATACATCATTTCTTTGGAACTGATTCAACTCTTCTTGCATGGCCAGAATCCAACCTTCTTCTTCCAATGCTTGATCAATCGTTTTAGGTTCCATTTCTGAGAGTAATGCCATATATGCATACTCTTTAAAAGATGATCTGGTTCTTACTCTATCTCCAGGTTTTCCTATGATTTGATCTTTAGGATGATTAGTTTTGTACTTCCAGCTTTTTGGCTTCAGCTTCTGAAGATTCTTGTGTCTGGTCACCACCGGACGATGAAGATGTATGTTCACTATTTGTAGTATCACCTATATTTAATTCTGAAAATAATTCATCTAGCTCTGACATGGCTATGTCAGGCTTCTAGTCATCAAATTTGACATGAATGGATTCTTCTACTGTCATAGTTTCTTATTGTATATTCTAAAAGCTTTGGATCTTTCAAAATATCCCAAAAAGATTCCTTTGTCAGCTTTTGAATCAAACTTACCAAGCTGATCTTTAGTAATCAAAATATAACACGTACAACCAAATGAATGAAAATATGATATGTTTAGTTTTCTTCCTTTCCACAGTTCTTATGGAATCTTCTTCAAAATAGGTCTAATAAAAATTCTATTTTGAATGTAACAAGCTGTGTTTGTTGCTTCTGCCCAAAAATGTTTTGTAATGTTAGCTTCATTGATCATGGTCCTGGCCATTTCTTGGAGGGACCTATTTTTCCTTTCTACAACACCATTTTGTTGAGGTGTTCTAGGAGAGGAGAAATTGTGGGAGATGCCATTATCATCACAAAATTTTTGAAAGCTTTCATTTTTCAAATTCTCCCCCATGATCACTTCTAATAGAAGAAATACAAATTCCTTTTTCATTTTGAACTGTTTTGTAGAATACAGTAAATGCCTTGTATGACTCATCTTTGTGAGCAAGGAATCTAACCCATGTCCATCTAGTAAAATCATCAAGAATGACTAACCCATATTTCTTTCCAGTTAAAGAGGTTGTCCTGGCTGGACCAAAAAGATCAAGATGCAAAAGCTCAAGTGGTCTAGAGGTTGAAACAATATTTTTTGAATGAAAAGAAGTTTTAACTTGTTTTCCTCTTTGACATGCCTCACAGAGAGCATCAGATTGATACTTAAGATTTGGTAAGCCTCTGACAAGACTGTGCTTGTTTAGTTTTGAGATTAATCTCAAATTGGCATGATCCAATCTCTTGTGCCAAATCCATTGTTCTTCGTCAACAGACATGAGACACTTGACATCTAGTTTTGCAAGCTCAGAGAGATCAATTTTGTAAATATTTTGTTTTCTCTTAGCAGTAAAGAAAATAGAGCCGTCTTTCTTGCTTTTTACTAGACATCCAGTTTCTGTAAAGATGACTTCATAATCATTGTCACATAATTGACTTATGCTCAATAAGTTATGTTTGAGTCCTTCAACATAAAGTACATTATCAATAGAGGGAAGAGAGCCTTTACCAATGCGACCAATTCTAACTATTTTACCTTTCTGGTTTCCTCCAAAACCAACGAATCCAGCTTCTTTAGGCCTTAGTTCTTGGAACATATGATTTTCTCCCATCATGTGACGCGAGCATCCACTGTCTAAGTACCAAGATAGGTGTGTTGACTTTGTTGCTAAGCATGTCTACAACATAGACTATTTTATCTTTAGGTACCCATATCTTTTTGGGTCCTTTCCTGTTAGTTCTTGAAAGAAGCTTATCCTTCACAGTTTTAAAAACAGTACATGCACTTTTCAAATGACCAGGTTTATTGCAATAAGTACAATGCAAGCATTTACTATGATTATTAAATTTATCAGATGTTGAATCATTTTCTAAAGGAGGTTCATCTAATATATAACTAAGACCATGAGTTGTCGTTTTACTGACACCTCAAATCATTGACGCTTGCTTGCTTCGTGTTACACTCTCTGCAAGAAACTTTTGAAATGCATATTCATAATCATTTGATTTGCATTTAAGGTTGCCTGTAACTTTAGAGCTTTGACTTGAGCTCTCGACAGTTGCTGTTAGCGGCCAGGCTGGTTATCCATCGAGATCTTGATTTTAGGTTTAAACCACGGTTCTCTTTATTGAGTACAGATTTGTTTAAAGCTTGAAAGCTTCAAATTTCTTTTTCAAATTCTTATACTCAACAGAGAGAGTGGCAGAGTCCTTAAAAAAATCATCGAATGCTAGTTGAAGTTCAGAGTAGGAATCATATACTATTACCTCTTCAACTTCTTCTTCCTCGAGTCAAGACTGTTTGCCATGAGAGCGAGATTTGCTTCTTCTTCATTATCTTCCTCATATGAGGATAGGTCTAGATCTTCCCATGTAGCCATGAGGCTTTTCTTCTTTTTCTTGAAAGAACTTCTTGTGGGCTTCTCCTTAAGATTAGGACATTCAGACTTGAAATGTCCAGGCTTTTTACATTCATAGCAAATGACTTGAGCTTTGTCTTTGTCTTTGCTTTCCTTCTTGTCCTTAGTATCTTTCTTCTGAAACTTTCTCCTAAAGTTTCTCTTCTTCCATATTCTTTGTTTCTTCCTGGATATAAATGCGAGCTCATCTTCTGATGTATCAAAATCTCCTTCTGAAGCTTCATCTTCTGATTCTTCTTCTTCAACTTGAAGGGCTTTGGAAGAACTAGCTTTATGTTGAGCGACTTTCAAAGCAATAGACTTGCCTTTTTTGACAGGTTCTTCTTCGTTTAGCTCAAGTTCATGAGCTTTCAACGAACTCATAAGATCTTCAAGTCGTAACACATTTAGATCTTTTGCTTCTTGAATAGCAGTGACCTTGGGTCTCCACTGCTTAGTCAAGCTTCTTAAGATCTTTCTAACATAGTCAGGTGTAGTGTAACTTTTTTCAAGGGCCTGTAACCCATGAACAAGTGTTTGGAATCTTCCAAACATAGTTTCAATGTTTTCACCATCTTCCATTTTGAAGATCTCGTATTGGCAAACCAACATGCTAGCTTTGGTTTCTCTTACTTGGGCAGAGCCTTCGTAAGATAAAACAAGTGAGTCCCAGGTTTCTTTGGCAGTATCAAATTTGCCACATTTATCATATTCTTTTTCTGTCATAGCACAGATAAGAATGAATCTAGCTTTTTGATTGGTTTGATATCTCTTTTTCTGCTCATCATTCCAATCTTCTCTGGCTATAGCAACACCACGAGGATTAGTGGGAGGAATGTAACCACTTTGAACTATATCCCACAACTCAAGTTGTTGTGTTTCAAAGAAAGTTTTTATCTTATCTTTCCAGTAATCAAATTTTTCTCCATTGAATAGAGGAGGACGGTTCATCTGACCACATTCAGTAGACATGTTCACAGTATAGGATCTTTTCTCTTAACACTGTTAAGTGCTTAACCAAGAGGCTGAGCTCTAATACCAACTGAACGTGAACACAAGAAGGGGGTTGAATTGTGTCCAAAAACTTTTCGCAAACTATACGTTAAAAGCACTAAGAATACAGATTTTTCAAAGCTGTTAGTTTATCGGACGTTGAGAGACTAATCGGATGCAGGAAATAAACCGTGTATAAAAACTTGTTTTACTGAGCAAGATAAAGATAAATGTAAAGCAATAAAGCAAGAGGCACAGAGATTTATACTAGTTCACCACCAACTGGAAGCTACGTCTAGTCCCTTCGATCTTGAAGGATTTTTAACTATAATCAACTGATTACAATTTCCTCAAGAGTATTCTACTGTCACAAACTTGGCAATTCTCTCAATTTCTCAAAACGACTCAGTACGATCGAGTCTTTGAGGAACAAAGCCTTAACTAGGCCAAAAACAGTTTCCAAAAGAGAATATACTTTTGAATACTATCAAAATAACTCTCACAGAGAGGATGAAAAGATTAAGCTCAAAACAGAGTTGCTTTCTAAAAAAAAATATAAGACGCTGAGTTCAGTTCTTTGTAGTCCAGAAACTTGGCACGAAACTTGATTGCTCACTTGAGTAATATTGCTTTCAGAATGAAGTTTCTTCACAGTTTTTTTTCAACTTCTCTTCAATGAATACCTTGGGGTATTTATAGGAGTCTTCAGGGATACCGTTTGCAGTAAAACATAGCTCCTATTCATTAAGTGAGGTAATTTGAATGTAATCCTTTTCTTCCTTTCCAGAGAATATCAGAATAGTACATATTACCGTTTTCGTACTATCTGCTTTTCACAATTACATTGTACAATTTTTGTCTTTTGCTAAAGGTGTCACCTTTGCTTCCTCGTACATCAAAATGAGCGCATAAAATCAAATTCGAATTCTGTTCCAGAACACTCTGAGGTTAAGAGCAAAAACGTGATCATCACATGCTTCATTAAAGAGATCAGACGCTCGCTCAAAACAAAGGACGGATGCTCGCGGCAATAGAGTATTCCACATGTCAAAGAGTAACACTACTGGACGCTTGCTGTTAGCAAGACGCTGGAGTGAGTTCGGATGCTGACATTAGTGGAGTGTATTCAATTCTCTTATAAATTTCTTCTTCTTTCTTGAGATGAACCTCTTCCAAAGGATCTTCCAACTCAAAACCATTTTTATCCTCAAACCCCTTCCCAAATCCCAAAGGGCCATCGTCGAATATGCAATCAGCTAATATACCTTCCTCTGAGTTTGGCTCTCGGTCGGCCTCGCAAGCCAACGACTGTGTTTGATGGTTTTCAAAGCTCATCTTTGTCGATTAGCCGATTTTCATTGGCCTTATCGAGTAGCCTGACTCCAAACTGCTCCTCCAAGCAAGCATTCAGAGCATCTTTGTCAATAACAACACCATGCACAAATATGCGTTTCACTTTTGGGTCATACAGCCTAAAATCCACATGTATTTGTTGCAAATAGCACGGGCTATCATCAGCTTCAACAATCTCAATGTCATCATGAGCATTCCAATAGATGAGTTTCTAATGTACCGTCGAGGGAATTGCTCCAACGGCATGGATCCAATCCCTACCCAATAGGACATTGTAACTAGACCTTGAAGGAATCACAACAAACAAAGTAGATCTTTCTACTGATCCCACTTGCATATCTAGCATTACCACACCATCTGTTAGCGCAGATCTTCCTCCAAAATCAGTAACCACTATGTTGGTTGGTAGCAAATTTGTTTCATCTTTCCCTAGCTTCTTGTACATAGCTCTTGGGATTAAATTCACAGATGCCCCTCCATCGACCAACACCCTGTTGACAGGCTTGCCTTCAATCATTGCCTTAATGTGCAATGGCCGAAGATGACTTCTTTTCTCATTAGTTGGCTTGTCTAAACGAGCAAAATTGTCAAAGATGGTAACTATGTCCTGCTCGACAAAGTGCCAACCAATTGGAAAATCGTCAAACTCCTCTTCATCAGGAATCTCTACAACAAACTTATACTGAGCTTGATACTCAACTGGTAACACTGAAACTAAGTTCACATCAAGCTTCGTGAACTCTTCTTCAGTAGTTGTTTCTTTATTCTCCAGATAACTCCCCAATCTCATGTTTTCCTCGTCAAGAAGGCAGTCTTCGGACCCCAAATATGACAAAGTTGTTCCCATTGCCATCACCAACTCATCCAAGTCTTTGTCTAAATTAGTGTCAGGATCAAACTCTTTTTTGTCATTGAAACCAATTGGGTCATCTGGATCATTCAATGCTTCAATGACCTCTTCCATGGATAAATCTATCTTGACAAGACTTTGCTCCGCCGGCTCCATGGGTTCATCCAACAAATCAGAATCATTGACTATGATCCTCAATTCCTCCATAGACGCATCACTATTTGTGTCTTTGACTGGAGCTGCTTGAACACCAAATCTACCTCGCTCAGAGGCCAATTTTTCAACTTCAACCGAACCTGCTGGCCAAGGCTTCCTCTATTGAGCCATCGAAGGAACCTTGGCAGGCTTGACATTCTGTTTGAAACCCGCTGAAAATGCTTGCCCCTGTGCCTGGAAAGTTTGACCTCTTTCAAAATTATTCCCTTTGACATCAACTACCACACTCTTTAATTTCGGGTCAGGTTCCTTGGGCAATGACACCTTTTGTATCCCAACCATGAAACAGTTCTCATGTTGAGCCTTAGCCATCTCAGCAGCCTTCAATTTCTATTTCTGAGCTTTCCTTATTCTCTGTCAACGACGCTTCTGGCTCTTCGACAGTGGGGCTTTCTTCACTTGATCACCACCAGGGTAAGGTATTCTGCCACATTGGTAATCTTTATCCCAAAATGGCACTTGTCGAGGATTGCTTTTTCTAGCCCTCACCCTATTTCTCAACTCAGGGCAACGGGCCTTGGCAGAATTCTCGACCCACTTGTTCACCACCACATTGGCATCAGGCTTCCTAGTCTTATTTGCAACTCAACCAGGAGATGAACCATGGTTGCTTCCAATTGATTCCCTTGAGGGCTCAACCAATCAACCACCAACTGCTTTTTAGGCCTATATGCCACAAGCCTTCGCATTTGGTTCGCTGAAACCGGCATCTGGTTCACTGGAACAGGCTTATAGTTCCTATTCGCATATCCAGTTTGCATGTGCTAGGGAGCTTTAACTTTTTGAACATTCTTTGTTTTCTGAGCAGCTTTCACGTCAAAATACCTGTCACAATGTGGGCACAGACTCAACTGCCCTCTATTATTCTTCCTTCTCAGAAAGTCCTCGACAGACTCGTGAGGCCTTGGGTAAATGTCGAATGGGTCTTCCACATTCACCATATATTTCTGCTTGGCGCTGATATTCACCATGTTGCAGCTTCTTGCATTATGGCCTTCGACATTGGATATGTCTTGGCCAAATGGATCAGTATCCACCTTCATGCTAGGCTTCTGCTTGTCAGTAAACTTGAGTCTACCTTCTTTCAGAGCTTTTTGTATCAAGTCCCTGAAACGAAAACATTCATTAGTAGGATGGCATAAAGCCCCATGGTATTTACAATAATTTTGACCGTTGGAGTCCTCAAGCCCTTTTACTTTATGATCATCTGACAACTTAAGCTGTTTATCTTTCAACAGAATGTCAAATATTTTATCAGCTTTAGCTATATCAAATGTATATGTTTTCATATTTGCATAATTCATCTTTTCCTTTCCCTTGGAAGGTATTAAGGCTTGACAAGCATAAGGTGGTCCTTCCTTTAACTCAGCAAGGTTTATCTCTTGATCAAAAATAGCATCATCCTCACTGTTTGTTTGATCTTGCTCGACACAACTGATTTTCTCACGTCTAACAAATTTCTTATTATTTTTCTGATTCTTTTTAGACCTGAGTTGTTCAATCTGTCGAACCTTTTCCCCTAATTGGGCAAGATCGATGATGTGTTGGTTCACCAATTTCTTTCTAATGTGGTAATCCAACCCATTAGTGGCCATTTGAACAATTTTTGCCTCAGGAATAGGAGTAAAACACCTACTCTTCATGTGTTTGAACCTAGAGATGTAATCATCTCTAGACTCATTATACATGCGCTTGACATTGAATAAATCAGACAAGTTAACCCTTAAATCGCCCCTGAAGAATTGATCATGGAACAATCCCTCCAGTTGGGCCCAAGAGTGGACTGAATTGGCCCTTAAGGTTGAGAACCAAGAAAACGCATTCTTTGTCAACGAACTTGGAAAGAACCTCATTTTCAGACCTTCCATAGTGGCCAATTCCCCCATTTCTATCGAGTATCTGGCAACATGTTCGACAATCGATTCTCCACTGTCACCAGAAAACTTGGACAATTTAGGAATCTTCATTCCCCTAGGCACTTCAGCTTGTAGTACCCATTCAGGAAACGCAGATATGAAATATGGTCTATTAGCATGACCAATATTGAAGCCAAGTCTGTTAAGCATCTACTCGACAGCTTGATTCACATTTTGCTCTATCTGATTCCCCATGATATTGTGTCTGAGGTTGGCCAAACCCTGCTGCATTGGGGGCCCTTGATCTTGATTCCTTTGTAAAACCTATACTTGACCATAAGCCAAGTTGTTCATATTCTGGCCAAGGTTTTGATTTGATTGAATGACTTCATTCTGCACCACATTGGGGTTGTTCACATCTTGTGGGATGCCCCCCAAGCATTGACCTTGAGGCATGACTCCTAGGCCTTGCTGAACATTGTCATTCACTGGTGTTGCCAAACCCAATGCTTGATTCAACCTTTCCATTTGTAAAGCCAACGCATTACACGCTTGGTTGATAGTCTGCATAAGAGGCATAATAACCGCACCCATTTGCTAAGTGAACATATTCACCATCTCACGATTACTGTCATCTGCCTACTGTCGAATGCTCGCCAACGAATTCTGGGTTAATCCCCCATTGTTCAAAGGCATTTGCCTTGACATTTCCCCTATGCCAGACCCTTGTCGATTGGTTGTGGTAGTAGTCATGCCTACCATTCCCCGAGTATTGGAAGTATTTCCAAATGGCAGGAAAGGCTAGTTAACATATTGGTTAAACATGTTCGAACCAATAGCGGGAACTGTCGAGTTATTCAAATAACCATACGGCATTCCAAACAGAGGTTGTGTTGCCTGCGGTAATGGCCTAACACTTGAATTCCTTGCACTTCCAGGCGATGCCTGAACTTTTAGAGCACTTTGAACCACTGGGTGTTCATATACTACAGCGCTTGGAATAGCTTCTCCTTGTGTGTTGGCCATTGTCATCCCAGTACCCGTTCCAATATTAGTATTATTCATCCTTGGGATGTTAACTACCTCTGCGTTCGTACTGGTGGTTGAAGCATTAATATTACATGATGACGCATTTGAATTAGCGACACTTGGTATCGTGGCACTGTTATTCACGCTGCCACTTATGTTTCTTTGTCGCGATACATTAGAAGCAGTAATTTTTCCACTTCTTAGACGCATAAAACCATCATTTAAAAACGAGTTACTCTAAACTCGTCCCACAGGTGTGCCAATTTGTTTACTGGAAAATTTAGTTTCATAGTGTATTTCTACCAAATTCGGCAAAGTAACAAATAATTAGTTCAAACGATTACGAGATCGACGAGCTATGTGGTAATCTCGTTTTCAAAAACAACAGTTTTTGAATGTAATGGTCAATTACTCGATGCGATGTCAGTTCTCAATTTCCTTGGCTGTTAAGCCATTAATCATTGACGTTTTTGCCAGTTTTGTACTTAATAATTTCAATCAACAAATCAATTGTTGTTGAAATGGTAATAACAGAGTAAATACTCAAGATTGACCGTTGGCAGCCAATAACTTGATTGACAAGTAACTTAAACAAAAAGTTCAAGTAGATGCATATGATGCAGTGTCATAAAAATGCATTTGCAGGATTAAACATGCAATTGAAACTAGTATAGGAATGTAAATAAAAGCACTTAAATGACTGAATTTAAGGAATGCTTTTAAAAGACATGAATTTAAATGAAAGCATTTAAAGAACATGCAAATGGCAATGAAGGAAAAGTTGCTGAAAAGTTAAATGGCAGAAAAGTAAGGAATTTAAATGCAAAGCATGGAAATGGAAATGACTGTAATGTAAATGACACGAAGTAAAATGCTGGAATTAAAATGAATACAAAAAGTAACTAATTTTCAAAAGAAGTAGAAATGTGATGCGTTCGAAATAGCATATATTTTAGTGTTAGTTTTGCATCACATCTTAGTCATTTTAGTCATTTTAATCCATGTTATTTATGCATTTGGCTTGATTTGAATAATGCACTTGGTTTTGGTTCAATTGTGCTTAAAGGAAGGTATTTGTCCTAGGAAAAAGGAGAAAAATCACTTGGAATAAGTTGGGGTAATTTGTGCTACAAGTTGATAATATAATGTTGTCTTAGCCTGACACCTGTTCAATGTTTTAATCATATCTGGAGTTTTAGGTGTCCAAATGAGATGAAACTGGTGCCATTGGAAAGCTAAGATCTATAGCTTCAAATTTTATGAAGACACCTTGAGATAATTCGGACGTTAAAGAGGTGAAAAATACAAAAAAAAACATGAAGCACGGCCTAGCCGAGTCAGGAAGCACGGCCGTGTTGCGACAGCACCTGAACAGCGCGAGAAACAGAATGAAGCACGGCCTAGCCATGCCTCACACCACAGCCGTGCTACGACAGCACCCTGGACGCGGAATTTTACGTTTTTACATGTTTTGGACTTGTTTTTTTTACTCTTTTTCACCCTAGACTATAAATAGACACTTTAGAGACTTGTCTAGGGTTCGAACTTTGATTCTTGGAGGCACGGTGGAGGATTGGGAACGATCTCTTCATTAATTCTCTCATGAATTTCTAGTTTGGCTTTTCTTTCTCTATAAGTAACTAAGCTTTTTAGACTAGAGTTAGATGAATCTTGATGAAACTCTTATGTAGTTAATTCTACTATATTAAAGCAAGTTTATTTCATTTCAATTAAGCTTTCAATTCTCCGCGCTTAATGTTTTTTGATACTTGACCGCTATTGAATCGATTTGGGGTTTTTCATGATGATTGGAAAATTAGGTGAAAAACTTGAACTGAGATTGTTAGCCATAGTCATGATGAGTATAGGAATATAACTTTGTGATTATGTGTTCTTATGAATCACTATTCTTAATGCTTATCCTAACCATAAATCACCTAAGAGATAAGGGGTTTTAGTTAGAGTAAAGGGTTTATGAGCCAAGGGATTATCCTTAAACTAATTTAGTTGATTCGAACTTCAATTTGTATGGAATAACTTGCGTTGGTTGTAGATTGAATGCATAAGAGTGGAAACAAGAGGATTCAACCCATAGTCGTTTTCTTATTTACTAAATTTCAAATACTTTGTTCTCGTTATTCAAACATCAAGATTTGGTTCTCGTTCAAAATTGTTACGAACTTTTGAGTTAAATAATCAATCGCAATCCCTGTGGAGATGATTTTACTTATCATTTTATTACTTGTGCGATTCGGTACACTGCCGAAAATCTTAACAAAATGCAGAAAAATAAGAACAAATAAGTTCAAAAGCTGTAAAAGAAATATAGTTTGAATGTAGTAAGATTTAAAGTAAAATGCGTAGATAGAATGTAAAGTTGCAGATAAAATAAATGAATGGACAAAGCAATAATTGAAAATAGACTTAAATTGGATAAATTGCAGGATGATAAGGTTTGGAAGGCATACAATGATCGTTTTCTTTTAATTTGCTTCGCCGTCGAGATGTTAGGAATTTAGATCATGTATCCAACCTGATTTACATCGTTGAAACTACTATTTATAGGGAAAAAAATATAAAAACTACCAAACATCCAACCTGACACGTGTACGAACACGGGTTGATGGTTAAGTTTTCGCTAAAACTACCTAATTGACAATAACACTTCCTGTCGAACTGTACATATGTTGCCCAAAATCTAAGTCTAACTTGACCATGCTCATTTTGACATCTTTGACGCTTCATGCATTCTGTCGAACTACCGCCACATCACTTGGTCTTTTAAACTTAGCCTATTTTTTTTATCATTTATTCTGGTCCTTTGTGCTTTCACTCGTCGAATTTGCAATTTTCCGTCGAGAAACCCAAATCTGAAATTTGACACCTAGCACCACGGTTATCGACTAGGTTCGAGTTGAAAAATAAAAAAAGAACTATCCAAAAGTTGAATTGATTGTAATTAGTTTGACTCTAATTTAAGATGAAGTGAACTGATTATTCAAATCATTTTGAACCAATTTAATTAGTTTGGTTTAAATTATTATGTTGTTGGGTCAATCCAGTTTGAGGAATACCCTCACTTAGGTAGAAACTTAGAAAGTATGCCACATACGGCTTTGTTAGGTTAAAAAGAAGGGGAAAAAAGAAAGAAAAAAAGGAGGAAAAAAAGAGCAAAGAAATTGTTTTCCCAATATTTGGTTGTAAGGTGATTATGGAAGGAAATATAACAAGATGTAAGTCCCACTTTAAATTAGATAATTTTTAACTTACATTGGATGGGAGATTTCAAATGAAAATACTAAAACACACTCATGGTTATTGTTGGTAATTGGTACAAATGGTTTGGGCCTCTTTGCTTCTCTGATATGGTCTTAGTTCGCTTTGGCCCATTTGAAGCTTGGTTAGCCTCTCCTACTCTCGGCCTATTCCTTCTTCAGCTTCAGCTTAATGAGTTAGTTTTTTTTCATGTTTTAACCACTTGTAACCACTTCTGTTAGAGGGGTTGGGTAGTAGTGTATGTTATATACTCTAGTTGAGTGGAGATCAGCAATTCATTATGAGATTCATTTGTAAACAGAAAAATTAAGAGCTGAGAGAAAATCAGGAGAGTTGTGAAGAAAAGATTGCATTCACAGAGAGGGTTATTCTTGGGGAACTAGGTGATTCATGATCAAGGTTCTGGAGAAGGACTCACAAGCTGTAATCAATTGTTCATAGTGGATTTCATTGCTCGGATCCATTCCCGCAGACGTAGGAGTGAAAACTCTGAACTGCGTAAACAATTTCGGTGTCTTTCTCTCCTCTTAATTCCTGCTATATTTCATTGATGTGATTCTGGCTTTATTTTCTGTTAATTGAAAATTACTCAATACTGTGATGACATAATAGCTTTTACATTCAATTGCATTATAGTATTGCTAGAACTTGTTACTGCGAGAAATTCTACTCTGAATTTCAGGTTTGATTGATCTTCAATCTTGGTGTTCAAATACAACAATTGGTATCAGTAGCAAAGGTGTTCTTGAAAGTCATGGCTCAACCAAGTTTAATGTGGAGAAATTCAATGGCAAGAATGACTTTGGCCTCTGGAGACTGAAGATGAAAGGGCTGATAGTACAACAAGGCTTGGCTGATGCATTGGGTGGTGAAAAAGGGCTACCAGCAACGATGTCAGAAAACAAGAAGAAGGAAACCATGGAAAAGGCTCATAGTGCTATCATTTTAAGTCTGGGGATAAGCCATTGAGGGAGGTCTCTAAAGAAAAGACAGCAGTAGCAATTTGGCTCAATCACTTGCTAATCGACTTTATTTTAAACAAAGGCTCTATACTTTCAAGATGCAACCTGGGAAATCCGCAGAGGAACACATTGATGAGTTCAACAAGATCATTCTTGATCTTGAGAACATCGATAGTAAGATTGATGATGAGGATCAAGCACTTCTTTTGGTAAGTTTTTTGTCTAGCTCATATGATAATTTGAGTGATGCCTTAGTCTATAGCAAGGATTCTTTATCACTGTAAGATGTCCAGTCAGTTTTGATCTCTAAGGAATTGAAGAGGAGGTCTGAGGTTAAAGAAAAGCACAGTAATGAGGGGCTGTTTGTAAAAGGCAAGTTTGAGAAGAAGGGCCCGAAACAAAAATAGAAGAATAAGTCAAAAGAGAAGGAAAAGGGCAAGAAGTGATGTTTTGTTTGCAAGAAAGAGGGCCATTTCAAGAAGGACTGTCCTGATAGAAAATTCAAGAAGAAGGGTGACACTGATGATGATGCAGGAAGTGTCCCAATTGCCTCTAAAGGATACTATGATGCTAATGTTTTGATGGCTGCCTCATCTATCACAGGTGAACATTGGGTGATGGATTCGGGCTGTTCATTCCACATGAACCTAACAAAGACTGGCTCATAGGCTATAAAGAAGTTGATGGTGGGAGAGTGGTAATGGGAAACAACTCAGTATGCAAGGTATTTGGGATTGGTTTTGTCAGATTGAAGTTAGATAATGGTTCAGAGAAGGTTCTCTCAGGGGTTAGGTATGTACCCGAATTGACGAGGAATTTGATCTCCATGGGAATGCTTAAAGAAGCAGGCTGTTCATACAAGGCTGAGAAGGGAATCATGAAAGTGGTTAAAGGTGCTTTTGTTGTCATGAAAGGGTACAGAGACCATGGAATTTACATATTGAAAGGTGCTGCTATCACTGGCAGTGCTGGAGTTGTAACTACAAAATCAGACAAGGCAAGTTTGTGGCACCAAAGGCTAGGACATGTCAGCTTGAAAGGCATGCAGATTTTGGACAAACTTGGTGTGCTGGCCAGTGACAGAATTGGTGATTTACCATTCTGCGAACACTGCATTTTTGGAAAAATGCACAGGGTCAGATTCAGTTCAGGGCAACACAACACAGAAGGGATTCTGGATTATATACAAAATGACATGTGGGGACTAGCCAGAATTTCTACACATGGAGGCAACAGGTACTTCATAACTTTCCTTGATGACTTTAGTAGAAAAGTTTGGATTTATCTTTTAAAGAATAAGGATGAAGCCTTTAAAACTTTCAAGGAATGGAAGAGTATGGTTGAGAATAAAACAAACAGGAAGGTTAAAGTTTTGAGAACAGATAATAGGTTGGAATATTGTAATGAATTGTTTACAAATTTTTGTAAAGAACAAGGGATCACTAGGCATAGAAACATGAGGCATACCCCTCAGCAGAATGGTCTTGCTGAGAGGATGAATAGGACTATTCTTGAGAGAATGAGATGATTACTTTCAAATGATGGTATGCCTATAAAGTTTTAGGGGGAAGCTGTCCATACAACAGTATACTTGATAAATCTAAGTCCTTCAACTGCAGTTAAACTCAAGACTCCTCAAGAGGTCTGGTTTGGAAGAACTCCTAGTTACAATCACCTAAAAGTCTTTGGGTGTGTAGCTTATTTTCATGTTAATGAAGCGCTATTTTGTGGGGTATCCAATAGGGGTGAAGTGTTATAGAGTGTGGTGTCCAGTAGATAAAAAATGT
Source organism: Calophaca sinica (assembly GCA_037113605.1). Lineage (NCBI taxonomy): Eukaryota > Viridiplantae > Streptophyta > Magnoliopsida > Fabales > Fabaceae > Calophaca > Calophaca sinica. Next base: position 105,882,478 of record CM073733.1, read on the forward strand.
ATAATCAGTAGAGATGTCAAGTTCAATGAGACTGAAATGTACAAGGTTACAAGGAGCACTCAAGACCAATCAAATGACCAGAAGGACTTAGAGAGTTTTGAGCTTAAGGTGGAGCCCAAGACCAACAAGGATTCACAACCAGAAAGTTCTCAAGCTACTAAGACAGAAATTGTGACTGAAGACACTGAGGAGGACAGCTCTAAAGCTATGTCAGATTACAGTTTAGTAAGGGGTAGAGAGAAGAGAAATGTTAAAGCTCCTCAAAGGTATGGTTATGAAGAAATACTCAGTTATGCCCTGTATACTGCTGAAGAGATTGGAAGTGATGAACCTAGAAGCTTTGCAGAAGCTATTAAATACAAAGACAGTGCAAACTGGTTATTGGCTATGACAAAAATTAAATTCTTTAGACAGAAACAGCACATGGAATCTGGTTCCTAGACCAAAGGGAGCTAGAGTTGTGGGAAGTAAATGGATCTTCAAAAGGAAGGAAGGAATTCCAAGTGTGGGGCCATCAAGATTCAAGGCTAGACTGGTAGCAAAGGGATATACTCAAAAGGAAGGGCTTGATTATAGTGAACTTTTCTCTCCTGTTGTCAAGCATTCATCAATCCAAACAATCCTATCTATGGTGGCTCACTATAATATAGAGTTGGAGCAAATGGATGTTAAAACAACCTTTCTTCATGGAGATTTGAAGGAATCAATTCTAATGCAGCAACCAGAAGGTTTTGAGGTTGAAGGCAAGGAAGATTAGGTGTGTCATCTTAAGAAGTCACTCTATGAACTCAAGCAATCTCCTAGACAATGGTACTTGAGGTTTGATTCCTTCATGATGAAATATAAATATGTTAGAAGCAAGTTTGATTGTTGCATCTATTTCAACAACTTTCACATGATAAATACATTTATTTGTTGCTATATATGGATGATATGCTTCTGGCATGCGAAGATATGGCTCCTATTGTTCAGTTAAAGGGTCAACTCAAGAGGGAATTTGAAATAAAGGATCTTGGGTCAGCCAAGAAAACTTTGGGAACGGAAATCACAAGTTTCAGGGATAAAGGGAAATTGATTATCTCTCAGAAGGGGTATTTGAACAAGGTTACTAAAAGATTCAACATGTGTGATGCTAAGCCTACTAGCTTGCCTCTTGCACCTTATTTCAAATTGTCATCATCTCAGGCACCTGACAACAAGGAAGACAAGGAGTATATGCAAAAAATCCCTTATGCCAATGCTATTGGCAGCATGATGTATGCGATGATTTGCTATAGACCTGATATTTCCCATGCCATGAGTGTCACCAGTAGGTTCATGGGAAATCCTGGAAAGGAACATTGGCAAGCTATTAAATGGGTGTTGAGATATTTGAAAGGAACTACAGAAACTGGTCTTGTCTACTGCAAAGGGAAGGATTCTACTCAACCTCTTAGTGGGTTTGTAGATTCTGATTATGCAGGTGATCTAGATAAGAGGAGGTCCTTGACAGGTTATGTATTTACCTTGTTTGGTAATACAATCAGCTAGAAGGCAAGTTTGCAACACATTGTGGCCTTATCTACAACAGAGGCTGAGTATGTGGCACTCATAGAAGCTGTTAAAGAAGGGTCGTGGGTTCAGGGACTTGTCACAGAATTGGGCATCGATCAAAGCTCAGTTTGCATCTCTTGTGACAGTAAATCTGCAATTCACTTGTGTAAGAACCAAATGTACCATGAGCGCACCAAACATATAGATGTTAGGTTTCACTTCATTCGGGACATTGTTGAAAAGGGTGAAGTTGATGTGATCAAGGTACACAGAAGTGAGAATCCAGCTGACATGATCACCAAACCAGTTCCTGTGAGCAAGTTTAGGCATTGCCTAGACTTGCGAGGAATCAATGCTGACTAAGGTGATCAAGGACTTGGATCTGGGCGTTTGAAGATTTCATTGAGGAGGAGAATTTGTACCAAGGTGGAGATTTGTTGGTTATTGGTACAAATGGTTTGGGCCTCTTTGCTTCTCTGATATGGGCTTAGTTTGCTTTGGCCCATTTGAAGCTTGGTTAGCCTCTCCTACTCTCGGCCTGTTTCTTCTTCAGCTTCAGCTTAATGAGTTATTTTTTTTTCTATTTTAACCACTTGTAACCGTTTCTATTAGAGGGGTTGGGTAGTAATGTATGTTATATACTCTAGTTGAGTGGAGATCGATCAATTCATTGTGAGATTCATTTGTAAACAGAATAATCGAGAGCTGAGAGAAAATCATGAAAGTTGTGAAGAAAAGATTGCATTCACAGAGAGGGTTATTCTTGGGGAACTAAGTGATTCATGATCAAGGTTCTGGAGAAGGACTCACAAGCTGTAATCAATTTCTGGTGTCTTTCTCTCCTCTTAATTTTTGTTATATTTCATTGATGCGATTCTGGTTTTGTTTTCTGTTAATTGCAAATTACTCAATATTGTGATAACATAATAGCTTTTACATTCAATTGTATTATTGTATTGCTAGAACTTGTTACTGCTAGAAATTCTATTCTGAATTTCAGGTTTGATTGATCTTCAATCTTGGTGTTCAAATACAACAATTATGTTACTCTGTTTCATTCCTTATTTCACCAGTTTCAACATATATAGTTTGTTCTGCCATCATGCATGTAACGATCCAAAGGTTTGGGAGCCGCCACCAATTTTATTATATTTAGAAAAAATTAGAAAAACCTCAAAAATAATGATCTTTGAAAACCATACTGAGTTTGAGAATCGATTGCGCGTGGAGAAAAGCAGAGACTAAATCCCACAACAACTCCAACACGCCTGTCTTATGACAGTTACCCAAAATTAATTGTGCAAACTAATATAAACATTTGTTTCAACCCAAAATAAAATAAAATTAATACTAAGTGTAAAAATGAATATTAAAAAAAGAAACTAAATTAATTTAAATTTGACTTGACGAGATTGATCCACTCCTACGTATCCTCCAGTACAATGAGGAACTCAAAAGTCACGTAGTTCTTCTAGTAAATATTTGTGTGTTTAGTTTGATTTTAATTAATGATTTTTTTGAAAGTAAAACTCTGTAGGAAAAACTTAGGATCACCAAGTTGTCTCAGCTCAGGCGTCGTAAACAGAAATTAACAATATGTCACATCTCAGCTAATTCCTCCTCTTAAAAAAATATTTTTTTATTTGATTTAATAAGATTAGATTAAAAGTAAATTAGACAAACATATAAATAAAATTAGGAGATGAAATGAATTAGGCTTATAAACATCGGACTAGGCTTTCACATATGACACAGGATAAAAAACGCATAAATGGGCTGAAGCCTCAACAGCTAAATCCAAACAAAAAGTAAATTAAACTCATGTAATAATAACGTTAATAATAAAACAAACAAGACATTGATGATTGACCCAAAAAAAAAGGAAAATAAAACAAACAAGACAAATCAATTATAATAAAATGGGAGGGATCTAGTTATGAACCCCCATTTCCTCCATCGCTGCGAGAAGCAGCCAAAAAGAAAGAAAAGGGCTTTTCAGCCGTGAAAGAGAGAAAGAAGACGCATGGCGGGAAACAGTGAAGAAAGGGACGGCGAGATCAGATCAGAGGTGAGGTGGTGCTACTGCTGAGCTATTCTTTAAGTGCTTCTCCTCTTTCTTTCCTTTTTTTTTTAATCTTACCCTTTCACCCCTTTTTTCTCTTCTCAGCAGGGGACTTTTTTTGTTGCTGACACTGTGGCTCTAAGATGTTGGAGGAACTCAAACATTAGCCGTGGGATTTAAAATGGGGGTAAGTTGTTGAGGTGCAAACAAAGTCCCACATAGACTAAACAAGAGGAAGAACAATGGTTTATAAGAAAGAAAATGTCTCATTGGTATGAGGCCTTTTGGAGAATGTCCAAAAGCAAAACCATGAGGGCTTAAAGCCCAAAGTGGACAATATCATACCAATGTGGAGACATGTAAGACCCCTCGGTACCCCTACAAGTGGTATCAGAGCCGATGGTGTCGGCTTGGGCGAGTATTGGAATAGTTGTTGGGATCTGAGTCAAAGATCCTTGTGTCGAAAGTCTTCCTGGCGGTGTGGTGATCAGGCGGCGTGTCCCGGCGGTGTGGTGAGCATGCGGTATGTCCTGTTAGTCGGCGGTAAAAGTATAAACAGACTAAATACTCGGAGGCTTCCGCTGGAGGGGATGATGAACCATGGTCCTTTGTTTGAGGGGAGGATTGTTGAGGTGCAAACAAAGTCCCACATAGACTAAACAAGAGGAAGAACAATGGTTTATAAAAAAGAAAATGTCCCATTGGTATGAGGCCTTTTGGGGAATGTCCAAAAGCAAAACCATGAGGGCTTAAAGCCCAAAGTGGACAATATCATACCAATGTGGAGACATGTAAGACCCCTCGGTACCCCTACATAAGTTTGGTGAGTAATTTTGGTGGTGAAGATGAAGAAGTTAGGTGGGGAGTTTCAGGTAATGAAGGTTAGTCTCCATTAGAGAATGTTTGGGTGCTCTCTGGATGTTGCTCTTTCTATTGCTCCCTCCAATTTTTTTTGGATCCTCCTTTTCCTTCCCCTATTCTGTTGTTCACTGCCTCTTTCTCCCTAAGTCTTTTTTTTTCTCAGTGATTCGCCCCCCTTTTTCTCGTCTGTGAATTTTAATCTGGTATTTATAAAGTTGAAGGACACTAATGGGACAATAGTTGCTGACCCTTGTATTGGCCATTTGTTGCAGGGATGGTTGGTGGTGCAGAGGGTGGCTGGTTGTGCAGAGTGGTGACTGCAAAGCTGGTTGGTTGGAGAAGAAATGGAAAAGAAACAAAGGGACAAGAAGAAAGGGTTTTGGACTTATTGCTAAAATACTGCTATTGGTTGTTGTTGGTGTGGCAGGCTGTTCGACCCCCTCCCTGTTCTTTTTCTTTTGTTGGTTTCTGTTTGTGACTCATTTTTTTTGTTTTGTTTTGTGATTTATTTAGACTGTTGTATTGTTTTTTGATTTTTTTTTAGACATTTAATGGACATTGTTAGTATTTTGGGCTTGTGGTTTGTGACATTTTTTTCAACTTGGGCCAAGGCCAACAATGAGTTTAGAAGTGGACCAATGATCCAATAATAAAGCATAAATTCAGATTTTTCGGATTTCTCATTTTTAATAAAATAAAATTGAACAAAAGTGAGATAACACACTCAAATAAAGGCTGGATTTTTTTTTGTGATTTTTCTTAAAAAAATAAAATACCCGGTCAAAATTGGGTGCTCACAGTTGTCCCTCTGTACTTACTTTTTCACTATGTGATATGATAAACCATGGTTGGCATCATAGTGAGAAATAAGTATAGATATATGAACCTCAATTTTGGCCCGTAATGCATGAAAGCGACACACTATGAAAATGTCAAGAGAAGTAAAATAGGCAGGGGACTGAACCGCCTTGCCTAGAAGATAATAGAATATGCAACTGCCGGAACCTCCTGGTACACAAGAAATAAAATTGGGTAGTGGACTGAACCGCCTCACCCAAGCAAACAGGCAAATAAACGGGTAGTGGTCTGAACCGACTCCCTCAGCAAGCAAGAAATAAACGGGTAGTGGACTGAACCGACTCCCTCAGCAAACAAGAAATAAACGGCTCATCGGGTGAACCGACTCTCAAAGAACCAAGAAATAAGCGGGCGGTGGGTGAATCGACTCCTCAACAAACAAGAAATAAGCGGTAGTGGGTGAATCGACTCCTCGAAGCGAGAAATAAACGGGTAGTGGACTGAACCGACTCCCTCAGAATCGATTCCCTCAGCAAGCAAGAAATAAACGGGTAGTGGACTGAACCGACTCCCTCAGCAAGCGAGAAATAAACGGGTAGTGGACTGAACCGACTCCCTCAGCAAGCAAGAAATAAACGGGTAGTGGACTGAACCGACTCCCTCAAAAGAAATAGGATAGGTAGGGTACGGAACCGTCTTGCCCAGAAGGAAATTAAACGTCCAAATGTCGGAACTTCCTCGGCATACCAGAAACAGAATGGGAAGGGGACGAAACCGCCTCCCTCAGCAGACTAAAAATAAATTGGGTAGCCACGTTTTGACTTACCTGGGTGTTTTTTATAGGATCTGAGCCATTGTGACGAACCAGGAAGCTTCGATCAACAAACTCTCGTCATCTTGTTCTACTAATTCCCCATAGGAACATCGGTTGTATACTTTTCTTATCCCTTTATCGATCTCTGCAACTTCACTCTTTGTTTGTAGCCACCTGGCACATCTTTATTCAAAACGGCCAGGGATTTTTTATTTATTTATCCATTGAGGAGTTGCTAACGTAATCGTCCCAAAGTATTGTTAGACTTGAGTTATTTTACTTGAGACATAATTTAACAAATGAAGCATGAATGCAAGAATGGATGCAAATAGGAGGAATAATTTGTGAATTGAATTGATGTGGAACTTTGATACAAATTTTCAAGGAAAGAGAAGCACTAAAACAGTAGGAAAGGGGAAAGATGATCACAATAAGAAATTTCACATCAAATTTGCCCCAGTATAGGTCCTTTGATTCCCTATCTAGATCCCTTTTGGCCCTGCAGATGACTGATCATACTGAAGTTGACTGACATGGCTAACCATCATCATATTGTCCCGTTGTAAGCTTGCCCCGAGATTCTCAAGCCGATTTAACCACTATGCCATTTCTTTTCTTTCTTTGCCTTAACTTTTGCCTAGACCACCCTTTCGGGTTTTCAATCTAGCAGGCTTCCACTTACCCTAACTTTTGCCTAGACCGCCCTTTCGGGTTTTTAATCTAGCGGGTGTTTATTATCACTTTTTTTTAGGCATAAAACTTCTTAACCGCGTCTGAATTTATCGGCTTTGACAGTTCATGTCCTTCCATGTCCAGGAGAATCAGGGCTCCTCCGAAAAATGCATGTTTGACCATATAAGGACCATCATAGCTAGGTGCCCATTTTCCCCGCGCATCCTCCTGATGAGGTAGTACTTTCTTCAAAACCAAATCTCCTGGTTGAAATTCACTTGGGTGAACTTTCTTGTTGAAGGCTCTGGCCATTCTACTCTGGTACAACTGCCCATGACAAATAGCTGCAAGTCTCTTTTCTTCAATCATGTTTAACTGCTCATATTGGGCTTTTACCCATTCTGACTCCTCTAATTCTGCCTCCATCAATACCCTTAGGGACGGGATTTCTACTTCAATAGGAGATACTGCTTCCATCCCATACACCAAAGAAAATGGTGTTGCCCCAGTGCTTGATCGTATGTTAGTACGATAAGCGTGTAGAGCATAAGGTAACATTTCATGCCAATCTTTGTAATTAACCACCATCTTGGCAATGATTTTTTTGATGTTCTTATTAGCTGCTTCCACTGCACCATTCATTTGTGGTCTATAGGGAGTTGAATTGTGATGTTTGATCTTGAAATTTTCACACAATCTTTGTACTTCTCCGCCATTAAGATTGGGTGCATAATCTGTAATGATCCTTTCAGGAATCCCATAGCGGCATATAATATCCCTTTTGAGGAACTTGACAAACACCTTCTGGGAAATGCTGGTATAAAAAGATGTTTCTATCCATTTAGTGAAATAATCGATTGCCACAAATATAAATCGATGCCCATTTGAAGCTTTCAGATTAATTGGCCCAATGACATCTATTCCCCACATTGAGAATGGCCAAGGACTTGTTAGATTGTGCAGAGGAAAAGGAGGTGCATTGACCCGATTTGCGTACAACTGGCATTTGAGGCATTTTTGCACATACGCTGTGTAGTCTGTCTCCATAGTGGACCAATAGAATCCACTTCTCATTATCTTACGGGCCATCATGTGACCATTCGCATGTGTCCCACAGATCTTTTCATGAACATCAATCATGATTCGCCTGGCTTCCCGAGCATCTACACATCTCAGTAGTGTTCCATCTTGACTTCGTTTGTAGAGGATTTCTCCACTCTAGAAAAATGTTATTGCCAATATTCTGATGGTTTTCTTGTTCACTTCACTTGCACCATCTGGGTATTCTTCGTGCTGAATATACTGTTTTATATCATAATACCATGGTTCGTCATCTGGCTCCCTTTCTACATTAGCACAGTAGGCCGGCTCATCTTTCACCTTTATGTGGATGGGTTGAACCTCGACATTGATGTTCAATTTAAACATCGCCGCCAAAGTAGCCAAGGCATCGGCAAACTGATTCTTATCCCGAGTTAAATGGGAGAATGTTATCTCTTCAAACCTTGTTATTAACTGAGTTAGATGCTTTTGATAAGGCACCAATTTTGAGTCCTTAGTTTGCCACTTACCCTTCACTTGATAAATAATAAGGGCTAAATCTCCAAAAACCTCCAATCGTTTCACACCGAGGTCAATTGCAACCAATAGCCCACTTGCACATGCCTCGTATTCTGTGATATTGTTTGTGCATTCGAAATTCAACTTGATAGCCACTGGATATTGCTTTCCACTTGGTGATACCACGACTGCCCTTATGCCATTTCCATACATATTTACTGCCCCATCGAAGTACATCATCCATCATTCGTCTTCCTTTTCAACATCCATGATTTCTTCATCTACCTTTTCCTACTTTGACGATTGCCCTTCTTCCAGAGGATTTTCGGCCAAATGATCAGTAATAGTACTCCCTTTAATCGATTTTCGCGTCACATACTTGATATCAAACTCTGACAAGATTACTTGCCATTTCGACACCCTTAGAGAAACATGAGGGCTTTCAAATATGTACTTTAGTGGGTCAAATCGCGAAATCAACCATGTAGTGTAGTACAACATGTACTGGCGAAGTCTTCTTGAAGTCCAGACTAGAGCACAACACGTTTTCTCAATTGTCGCATAGCGAGTCTCACAATCATTGAACTTCTTGCTCAAATAATAGACTGCTTGCTCTTTCTTTCCTGATGCATCGTGTTGTCCAAGCATTGCCCCTAGGGATGATGGCAACACTGTCAAATACAGAATCAAAGGGCGTCCTAGTGTTGGGGGTACTAAAATAAGAGGACTCGACAGATAAGCTCTTATCTTGTCGAATGCTTCTTGACATTCTTCATCCCATTCCCCTGGTTGGTTCTTCCTTAGTAACTTGAATATAGGCTCACACATGCTAGTCAAGTTGGCAATGAATCTAGCAATGTAATTGAGTCTCCCCAGAAAACTCCTTACTTCTCATTCAGTCTTGGGAGTTGGCATTTCTTGGATAGCCTTTATTTTGTCAGGATCCACCCTTATCCCTTCTCTACTCATGATAAAACCGAGTAACCTTCCTGACGATCCCCCAAAAACGCACTTGTTAGGATTCAGCCGCAACTTATGTTTTCTGAGCCTTTCAAATAGCTTTCACAATACTTCTACATGAATTTCATCTTCCTTTGATTTTGCAACCATATCATCCACATATACTTCAATCTCTTTATGCATCATGTCATGAAAAAGGGTAATCATGGCACGTTGGTAAGTAGCCCCAGCATTCCTTAACCCAAAAGGCATTACTTTATAGCAGAATGTCCCCTATGGGGTGATGAGCGTGGTCTTTGCCTTATCTTCAACATCCATAAGGATTTGGTTATATCCAGAGTATCCATCCATAAACAAAAACCTGTGGTTCTTAGCAGTATTGTCAACAAGCACATCGATATGTGGGAGAGGAAAATCATCCTTCAGACTAGCCTGATTCAGGTCTCGGTAATCCACGCACACTCTAACTTTTCCATTCTTCTTGGGTACCGGGACGATGTTAGCTACCCATTCCGGGTGCACTGAAACCTCCAAAAATCCAGCCTCCCACATCTTGACCATCTCCCCTTTGATTTTCAATGACATATCCGGGCGCATCCTTCTCAACTTCTGCTTCTTGGTTTTGCATCTGGATAAAGTGGAATTATGTGCTGCTATTTCTGGGTCCAGGTCGGGCATATCTTTATAAGACCATGCAAAGACATCAAGATATTCTCTGAACAAAGCAATCATTTCTTCACATTCTGGATTGTCTACCAATTTTAACTCTTTCTTATCCTCCTTAGTCACCAGATTGATCATTTCCTCTGTCTCGTCGTTCAAACCAAACTCTTTTTCAGTTGAGTCCAGAAGTTCAGTGAACTCTTTGACAACTTCGTCATCTTCATTCGACTCAGAACAATTCCCATCGGAGGTCGCAAAGGAATCAAACAACAGGTTCTCGATATTCCCATAATGAGGCAAAGTTTTAGTGAAATGTGAGTCCCTGGAGAACAATTCATGGAAATTGGAAAGAGAATAATAGAAAGAAAATGGGAAACAAAAGCATAATTGAAGAGTAAGGATTTTGAAAGAATAAGACAAAACAGAACAAATGGATAGGAATGCATGCAGATTCATTAAATTCATGTCTCAAGCAAAATAACATAAGTCTTATAGCCTCAGTCAGCTAATACAGTACAAGAAAACGATTACATGAAAGCAACAACATCAACAACTGGTTCAGCCTGCCAATTACTCAGCGGTTCTTGATTGGTGGTGGGGTGGATGATGCTATATGCCCCTAAGCTTTCATCATCCAACATGTTGATTACTGGCCGGTTTGGTGCACAAGCAGCATTCTCAGGTGAAATCACTTCGACAGGAGCGGGAAACGTATCCATCAAGTGAGGGATTAGTTGTGTCTCTATTTTACCAATTGTCAGAGCTTTGAACTTTGCTTCAAGGTTGTCTTTATAGCCGATCCCAGACATGTCTGACTTCTTTTGCAAGAATATAGGAACACGAATTCCTTGTAGGTGACGACCCAAGCCTTTCCCTTCTTCGTAGCCACTTTTTGCCATGATTCGTGTTGCCACTTAATTCACATTACCAACTGGCGAACCTTTTTCCTCACCTCCCAGCTTATCCGCCTCGAAATTGTGGCACAGATTCGTTCCTTCTTCATCAGTGTTATCCATATATGGAAGGGACATAGGTTTTGAGACCATAATCTCTTCTTCACCGCGAATCATGATAACAGACCCGTTTTCTACATATTTAACCCTCTGGTGTAGAGTGGAAGGTACTGCCCCGCTTCGTGGATCCATGGTCGTCCTAATAACATAGTATATGTTGACTCAATTGCTATGACTTAGAACAATACACGGAACACACTTGGGCCAATTTCCAATGGTAGTACTATTTCACCGAGAATGCCTCTCTTAGACCCATCAAAAGCCCGAACTGTCATCGACTGAGGCGTTAAATCTTGTTCTCCCATTGCTAGAGCAGTCAACATGGATGCTGGCATGATATTCAAAGCTGAACCACCATCGATTAGCACTTTGGCCACTACAAATCCCCGACATTTCAAGGTGATATGTAGGGCTCGATTGTCCCTTTTTGCTCGAGATACCATTTCAGCGTCGGAGAACGTGATGAGGTTAACTCGCTGCACAGGATCGACCATGTTTACCATGTTTTCAGGAGTAACGTCAAGCTTGACAAAAGCTTCCTCTAATGTCTTCAACAAAGCTTTTCTATGTGCCTCAGAAGTTAGAATAAGGGAAAATAAGGATATTCAGGCTGGAGTTCTCCTCAGTTGTTCCATCACATCATACTCACTTTGCTTCATTATCTTCAAGAATTTTTCTTCAGGCTGCTCTTTTTCTTCTGCCTCATTCCCTTTCTCTTTCTTTTTCTTTTCAACCTCTCCTGTGCCAAAGTATCGGCCACTTCGGGTTATTCCCTCAACACTCACTATATTGGTGATTGTCTCGTCAATCTTGCTTTGCTTGCTTGTCTCGCATGCTGAAAGAACTTCCACCACTTCAACTCTTGCCTCATAATTCCAGGGAACTGCATGAGTATCTTTGCAAGCAAGGGGTGTGGCTTTTTTACAGTCACCACAACCTTTTCTGACGCAAGTGGCTGGCTGAGTGGTGGAAGTCTAAGCACAAAGGGTTCTATAACATCGATCTCCTCATGAGGCATTGACCTTTTGGCTTGCACTATCCCTAGTGATATTAAAATTTGAACTCGAGCCTTGAAATCCCAACAATCTTTGATGTCGTGACCTACACAACCATGGTGATATACGCATTTGTCCTCTTCATCATATTTTTCATATCTCACTATTCCTTTCACCGGTGCTAGTGTCTCATACCCAGTCTTTCGTAACCCCTCTCATATCTCTATCATGGGTGTTCGGAGTTTCAAAACACTCTTGACAGGCCTTTCGTCTTTTCATACTACACTCACTGAGTTGCCCCTATTGTGATTTGGAAGCGGGTTGTTGACAACATTTGGCCCTTTTTCTTCTTGGATATCCAATTTCCCATGAGCAATCATCCTTCTAATGGTGGTCTTGAAAGCCTCGCAATCCTCGATAGAGTGACCTGCGGCTCCCATATGAAATTCACAAGTCGAATTTCAGTTATACCAAGCCGGAAATGGGGGTTCCATCGGCTTCACCGGAATTTCCGCAATCAGATGGGCGTCATACAAATGTTGGAATAGTTCTGCATTGGTGATAGATATCTTGGGAAATGGGGGTAGGTTGGATGTTCTATTTTGGCCTGAGTTTTGGTATAGGGGTCGGGTTTGGTGATAGGTTGGGCGACTGTATTGGTAGTTTGGACGTGGCTGAGGATAGGCAGCAGGAATGTTGTTCATGAAAAATGATGGTGTGGGTGATGGGCTTGTGTTTGGGGTGATTTGGTATGATGGATAAGGCCTTCTGGGACGTGGATGATTATATTATGGATTTTGGTGGGAGTAATTTGGTGTGGCTCGAACAAGGCTTACTTCTGGATCTTTTTTCTTTTATAGGAAATTTTCTTTGACTGTCCGGTCTCTGTCTGCTCTACTAGCAACTTTCCGGCTCTTGCCAACATCTCAATTCTCTCTCCAGCAGCTATAAGGTCAGCAAAGTCTTTGTATGTAGCTCCAGCCATTGCTGCAACATAAGGAGTCCCCAAGGTCCCCAAGAAATAAGAGCATATTTTAGTCATGGTGAGCGGTAACTGGACTTGTGCAGCAAGGGCTCTCCACCTCTAAGCGTACTGCTTAAAGGTCTCTTCGCTCTTCTTTTGCAGTATTCCCAACTGCTCACGAGTCGAAGTCGTATCCAGGTTGAACCTGTATTGGCTCATTAAGGCATCAGCAAGATCCTTCTAACCATCAATTTTCGAATGGTCTAACTAGATGTACCATTCTAAAGCCGGTCCGGTCAAGCTTTCATGAAAAAAGTTGACGAGGAATTTTTCATCTTTGGACCATATCGACATTTTGGTGCAATAGGTCCTTAGGTGCAGCAGGGGGTTAGTGCTTCCATTGTATTTTGTGAAGTCTGAGACTTTGAAATCACGAGGAATTATCACCTCTGAGGTTGGGCAAAGTTCCTCTAATCCCAAAGATCCAAAATTACTAGCCCCTGTATCGCCTTAATCTTTTCCTCCATATTTTCCATCCATTGCTCCCTAGCCTTGTCTTTCCGCACTGATGCGTGCCCCTCCTCTGTGTCGTACTCCACATGTGACATATTAGTTTATATTAGCATTTAAACGTATAAATAAGTAAAAAATAAATCAATCAAATAAAAGAATCACCTAAAAATATGAAGAAAAGAAAAATAGTAAAAAAAAAAAAGAGTGAAACATACTAGATATGCACAACCAAACAAAATGGGTTTGATTCTCAAACATCCCCAGTGGAGTCGCCATCTGTAACGATCCAAAGGTTTGGGAGCCACCTCCAATTTTATTATATTTAGGAAAAATTGGAAAAATCTAAAAAATAATGATCTTTGAAAACCATACTGAGTTCGGGAATCGATTGCGCGTGGAGAAGGGCAGAGACTAAACCCCACAACACCTCCAACACGTTTGTCTTATGACAGTTACCCAAAATTAATTGTGCAAACTAATATAAATATTTGTTTCACCCCAAAATAAAATAAAATAAAAATGAATATTAAAAAAAACTAAATTAGAAAAATTTAAATTTGACTTGACGGGATTGGTCCGCTCCTACGTATCCTCCGGTGCAATGAGGAACTCAAAAGTCACGTAGTTCTTCTAGGAAATATTTGTGTGTTTGGTTTGATTTTAATTAATGATTTTTTTTAAAGTAAAACTCAGTAGGAAAAATTTAGGATCACCAAGTTGTCTCAGCTCAGGCGTCGTAAACAGAAATTAACAAGATGTCACATCTCAGCTAATTCCTCCTCTTAAAAAAATATTTTTTTATTTGATTTAATAAGATTAGATTTAAAGTAAATTAGACAAACGTATAAATAAAATTAGGAGATGAAATGAATTAGGCTTATAAACAACGGACTAGGCTTTCACATAGACACAGGATAAAAAACGTGTAAATGGGCTGAAGCCTCAACAGCTAAATCCAAACAAAAAGTAAATTAAACTCGTGTAATATTAACATTGATAATAAAACAAACAAGACATTGATGATTGACAAAAAAGAGGAAAATAAAACAAACAAGACAAATCAATTATAATAAAATAGGAGGGGTCTAGTTATGAACCCCCATTTCCTCCATCACTGCGAGAAGCAGCCAGAAAGAAAGAAAAGGGCTTTTCAGCCGTGAAAGAGATAAAGAAGACGCACGGCGGGAGACAGTGAAGAAAGGGACGGCGAGATCAGATCAGAGGTGAGGTGGTGCTACTACTGAGCGATTCTTTAAGTGCTTCTCCACTTTCTTTCTTTTTTTTTTTTAATCTTACCCTTTCACCCCCTTTTTTTTCTTCTCAGCAGGGGACTTTTTTTGTTGTTGGCACTGTGGCTCTAAGGTGTTGGAGGAACTCAAACATTAGCCATGGGATTTAAAATGGGATAAGTTTGGTGAGTAATTTTGGTGGTGAAGATGAAGAAGTTAGGTGGGGAGTTTCAGGTAATGAAGGTTAGTCTCCATTAGAGAATGTTTGGGTGCTCTCGGGATGTTGCTCTTTCTATTGCTCCCTCCAATTTTTTTTGGATCCTCCTTTTCCTTCCCCTACTCTGTTGTTCGCTGCCTCTTTCTCCCTAAGTCTTTTTTTTCTCAGTGATTCGCTCCCCTTTTTCTTGTCTATGAATTTTAATCTGGTATTTATAAAGTTGAAGGACTCTAATGGGACAACAATTGCTGACCCTTGTATTGGCCATTTGTTGTAGGGATGGTTGGTGGTACAGAGGGTGGCTGGTTGTGCAGAGTGGTGCCTACAAAGCTAGTTGGTTGGAGAAGAAATGGAAAAGAAACAAAGGGACAAGAAGAAAGGGCTTTGGACTTATTGCTAAAATATTGCTGTTGGTGCTGTTGGTTGTTGTTGGTGTTGTTGGTTGTTGTTGGTGTGGCTGGGTGTTCGACCCCCTCCCTTTTCTTTTTCTTTTGTTGGTTTCTGTTTGTGACTCATTTTTTTTGTTTTGTTCTGTGATTTATTTGGACTGTTGTATTTTTTTTTTTTTTTGACATGTAATGGATATTGTTAGTATTTTGGGCTTGTGGTTTGTGACATTTTTTTTCAACTTAGGCCAAGGTCAACAATAAGTTTAGATGTGGACCAATGATCCAATAATAAAGCATAAATTCAGATTTTCGGATTTCTCATTTTTAACAAAATAAAATTGAACAAAAATGAGATAACACACTCAAATATAGGCTGAAAAATATTTTTATTTTTCTTAAAAAAATAAAATACTCGGTCAAAATTGGGTATTCACAATGCATACTGTCACCCACATACATATAAATAAATATTTTCCAAGTGAAAAAAAATATTTTTGAATGTACTATTACTTTTTTGAATTTTATATGGATAATTATTTTCTCTTTTGCTAATGTTGATAGTGTATTTTATATTTTTATTCTTTTTATCACATTCTTTTCTTAAAGGGTATATTACTTTAAAAATACATTTTTTTTCTTTTATCTCGTTTCTACACAATTAAATAAGAAAGACAAAAGTCCGTAAGGCCTAGCACAACTGGCGTAAGCCTACGTTGTTAGGCTGGACATTTTTCGTGGTTGCCCGTGTTCGAGCCCGGAATCCCCACTTTACGTGTGAGTTTACGGGTGGTGCTTGTCACTCCGTCTGCAAATCAAAAAAAATAAAAAGGACAAATTTTTTTTTTTTATATTTTCTCCTACTAAAGAGATTAAAAAAATCAACTCATTTTCTATTTTTATTTATCATCCTTTTCATTTTTTTTAAAGCCTTATTCGAAAACAAAGCAAGGGTTTTAGAAAGCTTAATTGCAGCTTAGATTAGGTATAATTTATGAACACATTTTATACATATTGGATGGAATACATCTCTATCATAATTAACCAGCACATAAAATCCACTAAAATGGAATGCAGTGGCATGAAGAAAATTGAATCTTGCAACCCCACTCATTGTTGATCAGGACCTTACCGAATCGAAGTGTAGTAGGTAACGAATTGTTTAACAGATTCGTGGTGTGCTGGACCCTATTTTTAATTAATTTGTTTATTAGGTAAAATGCAATAAAAACCATGCATGCCACATTGGATCAAGTGCGATCCATCTCCCGAATTAAAAAAAAAAATAGGATTACAACATTTACTCGGCCTTTTTCTAAAACTAGCAAGATACCCGTGCATTCGCACGAGTCACTCATTTTCCACGCAATTTTAAAATACATCTGGTTATGAAATTAAAGCTTTATATTGTGACAAACATAATTAATTGTTTAATTCTCTAAAAATGCAAAATATTCAAGCAGAGATAATAATTAAATAAAATCCAACTTGCTAGACTACCAAAATTATTGCTTTCTATAGAAAAAAAAATGAAGTACAACTTTTAAGATCTTTGTCACTGTGAACATACAGTTTGCTTATTATTGAAAAAAATAAAGCAAAATGATCATTTATAACAAATAAAAATATTTATGAAAAAATAGTTTTATTATTAGTAATAGAATAGATTAGATAGCACCAAAAAAAAGATTAGATAGATAGATAGAGATGCATGCATAAAATTGATATGTACTCAAAGACAAGACAAAGAAATTTTACCGACAATATGTAATATTTTTACGTCACGACTCAATTGCAAAATAATCATTTATAAATAATTAAGATATTTATAAAATTGATTTATCCTCAAAGACGATGAAATTATACCGACAATATGTAATGTTTTCATGCTAAGACTTAAAAGTAAAATAATATTTATAAATAATAAAAATATTTATGAAACTTGATATGTGCTCAAGTAGTGTTTCCTATCGGAACTCAAAACCAAAATAATTATTTATAAAAATTAAATATATTTATAAAGACAAAATATAAAAAATAATTATACCGACGTGTAATGTTTTTCCCGTTAATATGTGCTCAAAGACAATGAAACTATGCTGACAATATGTAATGTTACCTCGTCGGAACTCATATGCAAAATTAAAAAAATTTATAAAGAAAAAATAAAAAAAATTGAAAAATATAAAAAAGAAATATAATAAAAAGGAAAACAAATAAGGACGTCGAAAATAAATTTGAAAAATTATATAAAAATAATAATCAGGAGATAGAAAAGCCACACAAAAAGACAAATTTTTTGAAATGTTAAAAAAATATATAATATTGTGTTGTTGGAAAAGGTGAAATGATGTAATGTTTCCCCCGTCGAGACTTAAAAGTAAAATAATCATTTAAAAATAATAAAAATATTTATAAAAAATTGATATGTGATAAAAAATAACGAAATTATAGCGACATCATGTTATTTTCTCCCATCGGGACTCAAAAGCAAAATAATCATTTATAAAAAATAATAGCATTCATAAAAACAGAATATAAAAATAAATTATACTGACAACATACAATATATTTTTTTCCGTCTAGAATCAAAAGCAAAATAATAGATGATAGTATGTAATGTTTCCTTCTGTTAAGAATAAAAAGTAAAATAATCATTTATAATTAAATAATATATAATAAAGATATTTATAATCAAATATATAAATAGTAAAATATATAACAAAACTCTGTTGGGATTCAAAAGTTAGATAATCATTTATAAAAAAATTAAACCTTTATAAAATTGATCTGTGTCAAAGACGATAAAATTATACCGACGACATGTAATGTTTCTCCTGTCGAGACTTAAAAGTAAAATAATCATTTAAAAATAATAAAAACATTTATAAAAACTGATATGTGCTCAAAGATTGATAATCATCCCTTTCAACTATAAAAATAAAAACCGACGACATGTAATGTTTCCTCCCTTTAAGAATAAAAAGTAAAATAATCATCTATAAATATTGATCTGTGTTATCTATAAAATAATATATAATAAAGATTGAACTGTGTCAAAGATGATATAACAAAACTCTATTGAGACTAAAAAGTTAGATAAGCAATTATAAATAACTTAAACATTTATAATATTTATAAATAATAAAAATATTTATGAAAATTGATATGTACTTAAGTAGTGTTTTCCCGTCAGAACTCAAAAACAAAATAATCATTTATAAAAATTAAATAAATTTATAGAAAAATAAAAAGTAATTATACCGACATGTAATGTCTCCCGTCAAGACTCAAAAGCAAAATAATTATTTATAAATAACTTAAAAAAATATATAAAAATGTTAATAAAAAATGAAATTGAAAAATGTTAATAAAAAAAGATGAAAAAAAAGAGAAAGAGAAGAAGAATAAAAGAAAAAATGAGAGAGAGAAGAATGAGAGGGAGAGAGAGAAAAAAATGAAAGAAGGAATCAGGGAAAAAAAAGTAAAAGAGAGAGAGAAGAAGAATGAGAATGAGAAAGAAAAAGAAGGAAGGAAGGAATATGACAAAGAGGCGTCAGACAGAAAGAGAGAAAAAGTGAGCGAGAGAAGAAAGAGAAAGAGAGAGAAAAAAGTAAAAAGTGAGAGAGAAAAATGATAAGTGGGGAGAAAAAATAATTGTTTATGTGAATTAAATTTTTGTTTTGTTTTATTTTTATTTAGATTGACATTTTTGTCCCTAAAAAATACATTTGTCATTAGTATAAGATGTCTAAAATGATATAAGATGTATAAAAAATGAGTTGTTGTTTAGAAAGGCAAACATTTTTAAGCGGGAGAAATTTTCTCCAATGGTTGACACTTGTCCAAAAGTATAGTTAGTTTTCTAATTCTAGTAATAAATAGATAGATTGGAAAAACCCCATCAATTCGCAGATATCCATCAAATCAAACAAACAAATAGATTTGACTTTTCAAACCCCTAGTTTATATCACATAAGTTAGTGGGATAAAAAATAGAGGCGTTAATAATCGTCAGCTTATAACTTTTTTTAAACACCATTTAAAGTAGTGTTTAAATTTATAGTTTATAGCATATATTTTTTCTCTTGTTTTTACCCTCATTATTTTGATTAAATTTTTCGTATATCTTCTATTAAATGAAATAAAAATTTATTACTTCTGGTTGTCTTCCTCTCACTATATTTTTATAGTACATATATTTTTATAAAGCTTGGAAAAATAAAAAATAAAATTTAAAATAAAATTTTTAACTAATAAAAACCATTTAATGATAATAAATAACTAAATAAATTATATTATTAAAATATAAAAGTTTCAAAATTTTAACTTCTAAATATCTTAAAAATTAGTTTAATTAACATAAATTTATTTTGATAATCATTTATAAATATTTTGCATGTTTAATATTGATTAAAGAAATTTAAGCATTAATTAAAAATATCCTTTTATGTCATTTTACAATTAGCAGTTGTTCAACCGTTAGTTTTACTAAACACTTCAAATTGAATTTGCTATAAGCTATCCACTATATGTTTACCCATGTTCATCGGCTAGCTTGTCAACTATCACCCAATTTATCCGTTATCTGTTACTTTTTGTTAAATACAGCCAAAATAGCTAAGCTTTATCCTAAAGATAAGATAAGAGACATATATTATTTAGATGAATATTTAATTAATAACTTTTGTCACAATTATTTTGTTAAATAAGTCTTTGTTGATGTTAAATTTTCAACAATTCAATTGTTAAATTAATTTTTTTTATTGAGTATAACAATGTACAAAATTTTATAAAATTGAAAAGTATTTGATGCTTCATACAAAATTTTAATTTAACGTATAATATACTTTTTAAAATATAAGTAAATGCCAAATATAAAAATGTATCACTACAAATGTCAAAAATAACAAATGTCAAATATAGGTCTAAAATTTGTGTGCATGACCTTTAAGATAATATAACAAAATTCACGACCTCAAAAAACATTTTTATTGACAATTATATGGTGGACATTGAGTTATGGTCGGTAATTTATTTATTGAAAAGTATATTTTGTGGCTAACGAACATCAGTCGGGAATAACTCATCCGATCCAAAGCACTGAAAACAAGCTATCTTCTTTGTTTTGGTGAAAAAGGGGGCTAAACGGCCAACCAAGCTATCTTCGATCTACAAAAATCTATGCTTCTTTCTCTAGGTCACTTATTTCAAAGCTCCCCTACACCAAAATTAAGCTCTCTCTCAATCTATTTTTTCTTCGATTTTTTGTGCTTTGGGGATCTTACATAAAATTTATCTGATCTTTAACTCATGATTTTGATTTTCTGATCACAATTTTTTATTTATAATTTATCCCTGACCAAACTAGATAAGAAAAATGATGTTCTAATCTCAAGTTCTTTTGATTTTGATCCGCCGTAGATCTCTGATATTGGATCATAATTGATTTTTTTTTTCCAAAGATCTTACCATATAAGTAGGTTTTCTTTTTTGCTTTCTCGATTTCATCTCTTTTAAACCTTTTCTCAAATATCTAACTTTGTCAATTGAGTTGTCGTTCAACTTCTATTTCTATAACAAATGCTTCTTATTCTGCTTCATTTGATCAAATTTTGTGCAACTTTGATTCCCTAAACTGATTCTCAATTCAATCTAACCCATATACATTCCAATACTTTTATTCTGTTGTATGATAATGCTATGCACTAGTGCAGAATACACCTTTAATCGCGGTTAAAATGGACTTTTAATCGCGATTTTCATACCGGCGTGTATTTTTTCGGTGTTGTAAATGCAAAATTTAACGCCGGTTTTATAAACGGGCGTTAAAAATCACTTTTAATCGAGGCTTTTATCAAAACTGGCGTTAAAACCCGGTGTGAAAAGAAATAAAAAAATTTGAAAAAAAACGAAAAAACACACTTTTAATAGCAGTTTTTAGTAAAACCGATGTTAAAAGTTACTCTTAATCGCGGTTTTACTAAAAACCGCGATTAAAAGGTACTATTAATCGCGGTTTTTAGTAAAATCGCAATTAAAAGTATTTTTTTTAATTTCACAAACCACACCCCCAAAAAAAAAACAGCCAGAAGTACAATCAAGAATTTAATCTATCAAAGACAACAATTTCAGCTCCTATATATACATTTTGAAACACCATTAACATAAAGGATTAAATTAATAAGAAGAGCAGTAACAGCATAGCAGAAACAAAACATAATATAATTGATTTAACACCAACAAAGGTACACGAGAGAACTAAACTCACAAAAAAAATGACATATTTGATTAATATACAGTTAAGAACATCAACTGTTGCAACCCTTGATGCTCCTTCTTCTTGTCTCCAAATCCACTGATAAAGCTTTTCCTTATATCACAAGAATATCCCACATTAATATAATAACAATACATTGTCAAAACATCAAAAATAAGAGAAAATCCCAGATTAGATACATGGATTATACTCTAGCTAACCAGAACATTAGCAGTCCATGACCTATTGCTAAAGAAAAAGAAAGTTGCAAGTTAAGCTAAAACAGCAAAACTCTCAAAAAGTGACCACTTGAATCTATACACAACCAATTAAGCTACATAAAAAGAGGGAAAGAAAGAGCAGTCAGTAACCATGAACTGAAAATGAGGTCAACAAAAAATTCAAAACAAAACAACAAGGTAAAATAAAAATAAAAAATAAAAAATCAGTGCTCAACAAAAGAAATGACTGAAAAATGCTAGAAGCCTAGAATAATAGAAAATTTCACAAATGTAGGCATGCCAGAAGCAATAACTACTTGTTCAATTTATCAACACTCAAATTATTTACTGAACAATAGCTTGCTTCTGTCAATAAACCATGATTCAAGCATGTCATAAGAACTTCCCAATTTTTCAAATTCCTCACAATAGCACCAAAGCTGCAAAAGATACATTTTAATGTACAAAAAGAACAAGAGCAAAGACCAAGAGCAAAATTTTTAAGATCCAATCCAACAAATGCATCAAATTGAAGGAACATACTACTGCATTGCATAATCTAAAGATGAGGTTATGGTTACCTGAACAAGGAAATAATTGTTACCCTCTGCGAGTCACAGTTTAACTTCATTCTGTTTCGGTACATAAACCCATTTTATACATGTAACTTACTCGGAATGAATTAAAGGTAGCGTACCTATGGTGAGCTTCACACTGAGACGAACACAGAGAAGATGAACTAGCTACCTACCTGCAAATTCAGAAATCGAATTCTTAAAGCACTAAATAATATGAGGAAGAAGAAAAAAGAAGAAGAATCGCGATTTTAACAACACGTTTGAACATTTTGTAATCGATTTGAGAAGAAGAAAGAAGAATCGCAAATTGAGAAAAGCACCAACCAGAAATTGGTGTGCGATTTGGGGGTTTAGGGTTAGGGTTCTCAGAGAAATAATGAACGGCGCTATGGAGAAGGAACGACGCCATGAAGAAACCTCGCTACGGCGCTAGGTGTTGAAGGAGGTGGAAGGAGGTGACCGGGTAGACGAAGAGAGGGAGGAGTGTTGGAGTTCGCGGAGATGGCGCTTTCGATGGATAGTGGTGGTGCGAGGGAGGACTACCGGTGTTCGAAGTGAGGGATGGTGTGAGGGAGGATGAGGGCAGTGGAGAGTGGCGGTGCAAGGGAGGAGTGTCGGTGTTCGTAGTGAGGGATGGCGCTTTCGTAGTTGCGAGTAGGGTCATGCAAACGCGAGAGAGAAGAGGGAAAGAGGGAAAATCTGTGTGTGCGCGAGAGAAGAGGGAAAATCTGATTAATGTATGTACATACGACGTCGGTTTTGTAGAAAACCAGCATTAAAGAACTAAAGAAAAAAATCCAAGAAAAACCACCACATACGACGCTGGTTTTTAGAAAAACTAGCGTGAAAACTTTCACTTATCACGTCGATTTTGTCTAAAACCGACGTTAAAACCCCTGGATCCGAAAAAATTCAAAACATATGATGCCGGTTATTACAATAACCGGCGTAAAAAGTGTCGCATTAATTTCAAAAATACCAATGCGTCATGTATTACGTCAGTTATTGCCAAAACTGGCGTTATAAGTCTATTTTTTAATTGTATTTCGCACTAGTGTTGATTCCTTTTGCTAGAGTTCGTGATTTTAAAATGGAGGAATCTTCTAATCTAAAATGCCTTGCTCCCTTCCTTGTTGAATCAAGACAGAAGAGACATGTGGGGAGTGTCACCAAACCAATGGTTGATAGCTATCTTAAATATACATTGTATGTTATCTAATTTTAAGTAAATATTGTTTGATACTTAGTAGTTTGGTCTTTGTATTGTACTATATTGTTTCAATCTTGAATTGAGTGGAGCCACTTTTCTTGTTAGAATTTATGTGAATTTGATGTTGAATTGTATTTCAGACTTTGAGAGAATACGATACTTAAAAAAAGAGTAAAGTTATTGAAAGGTTAGATAAGATGCAACTTGTAACACCCTTCTCTAAGGGTGCTACTTTTAAAGGGAACTCATGAAACGACTTCAAAATCACAATAAACAAGTTAAGTCTATATATAAATGATTAAAACTCATGCAAACCTGAATGAGAGGAAAATAGTGGCCATAAACTTATATACATATAACAATGTTTGCCATATTGGCTTACGTCAATTGAACAAATTATGAAAGGATATATACATGCGGTCAACCCAACAAAGTCAAAAGTACATACTCTATACCACCCATGTCAAAAGAGGGGATCACATCCTATACATATCATGCTAACCTCAAAAGATCATATATGGCAAAGAAGATCAGAGTCTATACAAAAGATCTAACCATCTGTAATGACCAACTGCCACAAATAACTCTAAGACTTAGCTGGCGATGCTCTGAACTTTTGTATAAAGGCTCTCCAACAAAGGTCCTTCTCCTACAATACTCATCTATGTCAGCCTCATATCCCGAATCGTCATTGGGGTCCTCCTCATAATCCTTGTCGCTATCCTCACTCGAGAGCTAAATATGCTTCTCCTCATCATTAGGTGGTAAATATCCATTACCAAAGCCCACCATCTGCTGAGTGCTGAGAGAGAAGTACATAACTTTCTTCCTTGTCGTCTCGCAGGAAGTGCATCATACAAGAAGATGTACAAGAATGGAATGAACAAAAGAAGGAGTGATCACCTTCTTCCCCAGTGTCTGTATGAAACGAGATCCTCTCGGACGATCATCAATAGCAGGAACAATCCTCTCAAAAAAGCAGTAGTGGATGACCTCCTCGTGGTCACAGCCCCAACTAGCCTCTGAGCAGTCTATCTCTGAGCCTCTTGTCGCGTCCACCTATATATGACGGGTGTAGCTGAATAGTCAAACAGCAGCTCACAATGTATCTTGCACTCGCCAATGAGCCAGTCGTCTGTCTCACTATCCTCATAAATAAGTAGTATTTGGGGTCTTAGAGTCCACATCCCAATGATCTCAGTCATCTCCGTTCACGAAAGTTAGCCATAAGTGTCCATAATGAGTAAGTGGACTATCCAGCAACATCTTATATCCCACAATAGAAGATGCATACAATAGTAAAGGGTGAGTAACTCGCATGTGAGTCCTATTATACAAACCCCAAACACAGATAACATATCCATAGGTGGAATACAACATATATACAGACATCATATGTATATTTACATACAATAAAAACTCCATCATCCATCAACTCACGTCAATTTCACACCCATCATCTATATATCATAACATACAAATGACTAATGCATGACACATCGTCATAACATGACACTAATGCATGAGTCGGACAGGTCGCAACAACCATGGTTGTTAGACTCTCGAGTCGACTCGTCCAATTCTACGAGTTTACGTTTCTACACAAACGAAATGAGTTGACTCGCCATGTAACTCATTTCTGCACAAACTCGGTGGACTCGTGGAAGACTCGAACTGATTCTCGAGTTTGAGCCGAGTCAGCAAGTCAGTGTAGATCTCTGAAAGTTACAAAAAATCCCAGAGTTTGGGTTCTTTCATATTTGTTTCGTACGCCCTGTAGCTCATTTGCTCTGTACTTAGTCCGCAAGTATTTGTGATGTGTAGATTTGTTTAATATTATTTTAAATATTAGGTAAACTCATACGAGTCTACGAGTCGAGTCTACCTATGCTCCACGAGTTTGCCTAGACTCTCTCATTAATATTATTTTAAACATTAGGTAAACTCGTACAAGTTCATGAGTCGAGTCTACCTATGCTCCACGAGTCTGTCTAGACTCTCGTGTTTGACAACCTTGGCAACAACCCTATAACATAGTCAACTAACGAGACGAACATCATTTTCTCGCGTTCCTACTATTCTAGCTTGCCCGCTACACCTATCTTGAATAGTACTTTAATCATGTCGTGTGTATGTCCTCCCCTAGACGCGGTATATGTTCCCGTTCACTTGAGATTCCAAAACACAGATACCTTCTGGAGGTCTCAAGGGACCCTATCGACACTATTGATAACCTTATGACACTATTACCACAAGTGGATGTGTATTTGAGCCATCAATAGGCTCATCTGATAACCATCATCACATAATGGATAATATATCACAATTAGCATCGTAATTAACATCAATCTATCCATTCCCAACATCACTGTTGAACCTTAATTCCACAACTAAAGTGGGACACTTGGTTCTTTACCCACAAATCAGCATTTGCCTCAATCACCTTTATCCTCTTAATTATTGTTATCCTCGAACTCTAGTTTCTCGGGTAAACCGGGACACTAAGTTCATTCTCATCATTTTCATCTTACACCTTACTTCACGAATTCTCTTCATTTTTTTTAATAGTTTGGGAAACCTCTTTGTTTCTTAATTCTAGGCTTCAAAAACTTTTTGTTTAGAAAATTCTCTTTTTCAATAAAATTTCATGTCAGAAACATATTTTAAATACTCTCTTTAAAAAAAACACATTTTCACGGAAATTCCCTTTTTAAACACGCATTCTTTAAAACCTTCTTCATATCTTATTTAATAAAATATTCCTCTTAAGTACTTGTTTGCGTGGAAAAATCAGCCGAGGGATTCGGCTAACGTCCAGCCAACAAATTGATTCCTGTTAAGCGATTACACCGAGAACAGAACTCTAATTCTCGATTGTGGGTTCCCCATTTGCTCGTAAAGCGTTGAGTGTGGTGAAACTACGCTACGCTAAGGCTAAGACTAAGAAACATGGAATCGGCTAAGGTAAAATGCTGTAAAAAGCTTGATAAATTGCAAAAGAAATAGTTGTTTGATTGATGTCGTGTGTTTACATTTCTCAGCGTAGATATGTATATACAAAAAGGAAAACAAAATTGTAACCACCCCCT
Organism: Calophaca sinica; assembly: GCA_037113605.1. Taxonomy (NCBI): domain Eukaryota; kingdom Viridiplantae; phylum Streptophyta; class Magnoliopsida; order Fabales; family Fabaceae; genus Calophaca; species Calophaca sinica. The sequence continues at coordinate 105,909,075 of CM073733.1, forward strand.
ATCGGCCATTATGCGTTCCACACGTTCATGGCTGACCACGAGCGGTCGTGGGTGTCCCTCAACTGCTTCTTCATGCGTATCGTGGGTTAACCGCTCTCCCATCGGCTGGGCAAACGATTTATCACGTGTTAAATGCGTTGGAGACTTCCAACGGCTAGCTTTGGTCATTTTAGCGCCAAAGTACATGACTTTCACATATCTAGCCCTTGGTCGAGCTTCAAAGCTCTATATTAATTAAAGGTAGCTCAGTCGATGTGTCCATAATGATCGGATATTTCCTTTATCCACATCGGCTATACTCTTTAATAATCGGTGACCTCATGATGCTCCCTGGGCTTACGGAATTTTCCTTTCTATCCCAGGTTGAGTGGGACCAATTTTCGCTACCAATCCGATCGGCTTATCCCACACATTTGTTCCCTTCATCGGTTGTTCCGCCGTCAATTTGTTCCTTCATCGGTGTGGATGATATTTACGGTGATAACAATTGCCCTACATCATTTCAATTTGTCCATGCTGGATTGATGTATCGGATAAAGTTTGAGTCTCCGAAACGTCAATCGTTAGTCACTTTATATGCATTTAATGTCACTCATTATGACCTGAACGGCTACTTTTCTCACACCCGATGACTGCGCTGTTATCCGATAATATCTTAACAACTCTCATCGTTGATCGTGCGCATGATTTCTCTTTAAATAGCTAGGCTCATTCGTCCTCCTTACTACTCAGGCATTTTGAACTTTTTGGACCCTCAAACCCTAGCTTCCTTTCTGCACATCCTCTTCTTGTGACCATGTCTTCCGCATCCGATTCTCAAAATCGTGAACACAGCTACGGTGGCCATGACTCCTTGGACGAGTCTTCCCATTCAACTAACTCTCATTCCTCCACTCAAGAGACGACTGGGTTAGCCGAAGGCGTCATACCCCCTCTTTATCCGATTCAAGGTTCTCTCACTTTGCGGCCATCCACCGACCTGCAGGGCGGTGCAATGTATCTTAGAGAATATCTCTCCCCAGACACATATGGTTTACCACTCGTTTGCGACTAGTTTACCATTAAACGGTGTCCAGCCGACATAAGGCCCTGGCCCCGTACTACTGCCGATTACTTGAGTTGGCACTCTAGGATGGCTGAGGCAAAAGGCGAGGACTGGAAAAGAATGGGTCTTTACGATGCTATCATGTTGTCGGCTAAAGACCTTCAACTCAACATCGGACTGATCTTCGGTTTTCTTGGCTATTGGTCCGTTACCACCAATACCTTTGTATTTCCTTGGGGAATGGCCACCCCTACTCTTCTTGATGTGGCAGCCATTACAAGTTTGCCTTTAGCTGGTTAGGAAGCTCCGAATCTATACGACATTTCAACCTCCAACATCAAGATTGTTCATGATCGGAACAGCTCCAACTATTCTTCCTTCATTCTAGCCAATCAAAAAGGAAAGTGCTGCGGTTTCGATCTTTGAGCATTGCGCCTTCCTCTTGTATTGGTTTAGTAAGTACTTTGTCTGTACCGGATCTGTCGCAGTCGTTCAAGAACTTCAAGTATATGTGGCCCAAGCTGTATCGGGTCGGCAAGTCGCTTGGGGATCACTCTTCCTCTGCTATCTTTATAGGGCTTTGTTTAACATGCTGGATCGGTTGCACCAAGGTGTCGACTTGAAGAATACTTCAGGTCCTCTATGGTTCTTGCAACTATGGATTACCCTTTATTTCCCAGAGTTCATTGAACCTTCTTTCAGCGTTCACTCTCTCTCGGGCGCTGACGTTATGAGCATTTGCGGTGACTCTCTTCAAAGAAGTATCTCCCTTTGACGTGGTGGAGAAAATACACGTCTTGACCAGAATTTCTCAAGATTGGCAGCCGATCTTTGAAAGACGGATCGGCCCGGATTGGATATTCACCACGGCTGACCGCAGCATTTCTCGGGAAGCGCATGGGACCATGGTTCTCAATTGGAGTCGTGTTTTGACCGCTAGAGACATCCTTGGTGGGCTAAAACTGAATTCCAGGAATAACAAGACCACGGCTGAATTCTATCATCCTAACTGTGTGGCCCGTCAGTTTGGATTGTTGCAGCATGTACCTTGGCCATACCTTAGCAAGATACCAGCACTAGGGAGAACTAACCTATCGGCTGAAGAGGTAAAGACCTTGGCAGCTTTCAACTTGGAAAAATTGAACAGCTTCCAATGGGCCTCATTTAACCCGTCGCTTACCGGGAAACCTCTGCCTTTGCTAATTGGTGGCCTTGGCTAAGGATAAGATGTTTCAGGCTCTGTATCTAGTTATTTCATAAGGCTTGCCATGCCTCTCGATAGCTTGACCCAGATGATGACAGTGATGATGATGATGATGAAGGTGAGGCGGTGACTGTTCCCCCTCTGAAGATGGTAAGGCCAGAGCCGACGCATAAGACTAGGGTTTCTGCTGCCATGAAGGGTGAGTATTCTTGTCTCATTTTGCTTTTCCTTACTTTGCAAACGCATCGGCTAACTGCTTTCTTGACAGCCAAACCAACTCCTAGAGTTTTCATTATAGACGATTCTCCCCCTCCGAGTAAGAAGAAAAGGATCTTCCATCTGGGTTGGTAATTGTCACTCCGGCCCCGACTCCTTTCTGGGTTTGGGACCCATCAAAAGTTAGGACCCAAGGCAATAGGTTTATGCAAGTAATTGGGGGTACTCAAGGATCATCAACTTCCACGCAGGGATGTTCTGCCAAGAAATCGACTAGTGCCTGACCCTTGACAGCCCTTAGTGGGACGTATTTCAATGCAAAGTCAGTGAGCTTAATGGCCCACTTCATCAAACGACCTTGTAAGACAAACCTATTAAGCAAGTACCGAACAATGTCAATTTTGCACAAAACTAATATTTCATGTGGCATTAAAATAATACTCAAGTTTTGTACAAGCGTAAAACAAAGATAGGCACAACTTCTCCAATGGAGTATATCTGGTCTCAGCATCATTGAGACTTCGGCTAAGGTAGTACACTGCTCTTTCAGTTCCATCTTCAGATCTGCGCTAATGAGTAGCCGATAGACTCTTGGCAATGTAAAGTTTCAAAGGCTTCCTGGCATGGGGGCACCAAAGCGGTGGACTAGCCAAAGCCTTCTTTATTTGTTCAAAGGCCTCTTCTTTGTTGAGCCCCACACCATCTCCTCGGCATTCTTGAGCTTTAGCAAAGGGAAAAAGCCTTCATCTTACCAAATTAATTAGCTATAAATCTTCTCAAAAGTTGATTTTACCCAGCTCTGTAACTCCTTTTTGTTCTGGGTGGTCTAGCCTCCAGTCCTTTGCCTTGGCCTTGTTTTGATCTATTTCAATGCCCTTTGATGCACCAAGAAACCGAGGAAGTTACCAGCCGATACACCAAAACATGCACTTTGCAGATTCATCTTCAAGTTATGGACCTCATCCTCTGCAAAGCCTTGTTCCAAATCGGCTAAGTGGGCTTTGAAGTCTTTGGATTTTCTTGCCACATCATCTATGTATACTTCCATAATCTTGCCGATTAGATCATGGAAGATAGCGTTCATTGCTCTACGATGCGTGGCTGACATTCTTCAAGCCGAATGGCATCACTAACCATTCATAAATTCCCAGTGCCCCTGGGCACCTGAATGCAGTCTTGTGAGTGTCTTCCTCAGCTACAAGTATCTGATTATAGCCCGAGTACCCGTCCATGAAGGTTAAAATACCACGTGTGGCAGCTGCATCGACTAACATGTCTGCCACAGGCATCACATATTCGTCCTTTGGAGTGGCTAAATTCAAGTCTCTATAATCAATGCATACTCGAATCTTGCCATTCTTCTTCTTTACAGGTACTATATTGGCTAACCACTCTACGTACCTGGTTGTTCTGATGAAACCAGCATTGAGCAAATGCTCGATTTCCGCTTTGATTTGTGGTATCAGCTGAGGATGGTATCTTCTAGGTGGCTGCTTATGTGGTTTGGATCCCTCCTTGATCGGTAGCCTATGTTCCACCAATTCTCGTGCTAGCACAGGCATCTCATGATAATCCCATGCAAAGCAGTCTTTATATTTTTTCAGCAGGGCTACCATCTCTTCCTTATCCTTTTCCCCCAGCAATCCGCTGATTTGCGTTAGCCGAGGCTCTTCTGGAGTTCCTAAATTGAGGTCCTCCAAGGGGTCTTGTGATTCGAAGGTTGGCAAAGTCCTCCGAATAGGTGATTCAAACTCCATCGGCAACTCCGTGATCTCGTCTGCCGATGTGAGGCCATCGCCTTGTTGTTTGTCTATCAGCCAGGACTCAGCTACGTGAGATTCAATCCTGAAAGCCTCTAGCCGGTCCCATAAGTCCTGCACCACTTGGGTGTCTTTAAACATATCAAACCTCTGTGGTTAGCCGTGGTTCGGCTAATTGCTCAATTTTGAACCCCTGGGGTGTCAAGTTACAAGATTCCCAGGATCCTTCCTCGTATTCCTCAGTAACAGCTATGGGAGCCACAGAAGGAGAGTAGAACAGGGCTTCTAGATTTTGTACCTCGGCTGGGAATGGATTGTCATCAGCTGGGACTATCTCAATTTTATCCCCTTCCCAAAAAATGAGCTTCTGATGCATGGTGGAAGGTAAGCATTGGCTGGTGTGGATCCAATCTCTCCCTAGCAGGACTGCATAAGATGGTTTGCCATCAATCACGAAGAAAGTTGACTTGATGCTTTTGGGGCCAACTGTGATCTCGGCTATCAGGATTCCTAAGGCAGACGAAGCCTCTCCCATGAAGCTAGCCATTTTCATGTTAGTTGGGATCAGATCTTCTTCAGACTTGTTCAGACTCCTCAAGGTGGCCACTGGCATCACATTTAATACTGCCCCATTATCAACGAACACTCGACTGAAGGCCTTGCCATTGATGTGGGCTCTCACATCTGAGGGCTTCAAGTGTTTTATTATGTCTTCGGTTGGCCTACCAAATATAGTACCCAAAGCATCTTTTGCCGTGTCATCGGCTAAAGTTGCCCATTCTGCTTCTTCCACAAATACGTCTCCTTCTAAGTGTTCGATCTGGGGGTAACCAGCCCAGAACTCACTTGGGATAAGACTAACGACCTCGATGGCGACCATCGGTCGGCTTCACTCTCATCCGAGAGATAATCCAAAATTGAATCTTCTCGGTAACTGACTATAGGATCGGCTCGTCATCACCATTTAAGCGGTTTGTGTATATGTGAATATGCCCTTCCTCTTCATCGAGTTCCCCTTTTCCTTCCTCATTTGCCGATGTCTACCTCGGCGGCGGGATTGTCACCGGGACCTCCTTGGTTTAATCGGTTTCAACTTTGTCGGGCTCCAAACCGCAAGGTCCAAAAGCCTGTCAATGGCTTCGCCACTTTAGCTTCGGGATCTCCTTCTTATCATTTGCCTTGGCATCGGCTATCATCTGCAAGGTTTGTTTCATTTTTTGCAAGGATCTAGCCCTCTGCAGCCTTCTTTTCTGCGTTCTAATCAGTGTTACTGGTTTGAACTCTTTCTTCTTCGGAGGTTGATTAACCACCCACTTCCCTTCTTTGACATTTGCAGCTGGCTTGATCATCCTCTGTGGTTGGAATTCATCATCATTCCTTACAGTTATGCGAAGAGATGACAGTCCCCCTTCGACATTGAACTCCGCCACTCTTCTCTTAGACTTTGGGAGAGGTTCCTCAGTGATCCTGGGCATACTCGGCTGGGCTTGGTGAGATTCGATTGAGTTTGCCCAGTCTCACGGGCATCTGGACTCTCTCGGTCTTTGCTTGCATTTTGCGGTACTGGCTGATCAACTCGTTAGTCAAACGTCCGGGTTTGGGAGGTTTACCATGGAATCGACTTCGAAGATGGTCGACCCCAGCCGCTTTTTGGTAGCACTGGTGGGTTTCCCAATCTGTCAAACACAGATCCCCTGGTGACCTCTTGGTTTCTTTTGGATTTGGGCATCCAAACACTCCTGATAGATTGTTCCCTTCTTATCGGCCTGGGCTGATCAGGTTTTGAGAAAGACACCATGGCCATGGTTACGGTGGGAATGGATTGGTGTCCATCGACATCTCGCTTATGCTCTTATCGGCTAGCTTGAACCTACCCTCTTTGATAGCCTTACGTATGGCCTTCACGAAAACTACGATTAGTTTGTAGAATGGTTATATGAGTTATGCCACTTACGGTATTTCTTGTTCATCAATTCTTGAGGAGGTGGAATCCGATGCGATCTAGCGGCCCGAATTTGCTTGTCCTTGAGCAAGTAGTCGAAAATGCAGTCCGCCTTGGTTATGTCAAAGGAGTACCGACCTATCCTCTGTTGATTCGATTTCTTTGGCTTTAGCGGCCTTGATCTTTGGCGAGAATAGCTCTTCCCTTTGACTATTTCGGCTACCATCATATCGGTAGTAGGTCGGTAGTTTGAGTCAGATTCCTCTGCCTCTATAATAGAGACTAGATGGGGACCCTTTCCTCGGCTAGCCCTTCGCTTTTCCTTTTCCTGGATATATTGCTCAACTCGGATAGCCCTCTCTGCTAGCTGATTCAAATCTGTGCAGGCTTGTCCTACCAACTTCTCCTTCAGCTGCGGGTGCATGTTGTTAATCATCATAGAAGTGTATTCTGTTTCAGGGAATTGCACAGAACATTTCCCTGCTTTCTTTCTGAATCTTTCAATATAATCAGCAACCGACTCATCAACTTGCTGCCTGAGACTAGTTAGATCGGTTACCGTTACTTGGGGTTGCGGCCAATAAAATCTATCATGGAAACACCTCTCCATATCGACCAATGTCATCGAGTTTGGAGGCAAAGAGGAGTACCAGGTGAGCATTGTCGATGAGTGATAATGGGAAGAGTGAAGCTTGTGATACTCATTCATTTGCTTTCACCACACCGGGTGTGAAACGCCCTATGTGCTCCATGGTAGACTTGCCATCTTCCCCGAGAATATGGTGAAATTGAGTTTTGAATCCCCTAGGGAGAGGAAACATCCGATCCACCCATTCAGTGGTACGGTTTCCTCAGAAACAGACGGTCCAACGGCTTTAACTGTACTCCGAAGTACTTCTTGATGGTATTTGCGATCATTTCTGGGTCTATCAAATGAGAGGCTCCCTGCCGATTATCTTGTGGATTCGGCTGGGGCGTACTCTGACCCATTGGTCTCCAGGAGGAAGCCTGTTGGAACGAATTCTGAAGGTTGAAGGTATTTGGTGGAACATTGCCTAGAGGTGGATTAGAAGTCCATTGCTGCTCTGGACCATACTCCCCAAAACCTCAGGCACGAGTCCTGGAACGGTGATGCATGCAGGGTAGAAGTGGAACATTGTTCCATGTCCGCTCTCCTCATAGTTGCCGGTAGCTCGTAGTATATTTGAACTTATTTTGGAGGGTATGGCATGGGGTAGTTGCGGTTGGTAGAATGGTGGATTGTTAACATTCCAATCCCGGATAGCTTTCTGAACCATAACCAGGGGCCATCGGTACGCCAATTCAGTCCATATGAATTCGCTGCACGCAGTGGGGCCATACGTTGGAGCATACGACATTCTTGGCGGCAAACCGATATGCCCAACCGTGTTAATTGGTCTCGGGCCATGTTGATCGCCCATACTGCAGATTCGCTGATCGGTGGCATCACTTGCCCTCAAAGACGGGTGGTACCCATGTATTCTGGCCGATCACCGTATGGTCGGGTTGGTGGCTCTACCGGTAGTGGTATGGCCGGTCTCAAGAGGCCCATTTTGAACCACATTCTACCGAGGCCGCCAAGCCCGACCACCTTGTGCATACCGGGTTTGCCTGTTCTCTGCCAACGCAGAACTAGCCGAGTGTTCACCTCTTGTCCTCGGCCGTTCTCCATGTCTCTACTTTCTTGAACCTCGTTATGCACCATGGGTGCGACAATATACGCCAACCGCCTTGACACTTGGTACATAAGGTCATGAATTCCCATATCAATCTGGCCGCTCGATGAAGGAAGTGGTCATGACCACTGGAGCCTCGGCATTCTCTGGGCTATTCATCTCTGCAGAGGCTGGTGCAGAGACTGGGATGTCTTCAACCGCTATGGGCATACCCAAGGTGTATGTTGACTCGTTGTTCTTGCGTGGTGGGGTTCTTTTGGGATTCAAACTCGACTCCATATTGTTGTTGAGTTTCTTTCCGGACCTCAGGTTCATACGCCAAGCGTGATCCTGCCCTGGAGAATCAAACATGTCCTTCAATTCACCTATGGTCCCACCGGGCGTGCCAAACTTGTTTGCGTGGAAAAATCAGCCGAGGGATTCGCTAACGCCCGACCAACAAATTGACTCTGTTAGCGATTACACCGAGAACAGAACTCTAATTCTCGATTGTGGGTTCCCCAACTGCTCCAGAAAGCGTTGAGTGTGGTGAAACTACGCTACGCTAAGGCTAAGACTAAGAAACATGGAATCGGCTAAGGTAAAATGCTGTAAAAAGCTTGATAAATTGCAAAAGAAATAGTTGTTTGATTGATGTCGTGTGTTTACATTTCTCAGCGTAGGTATATATATACAAAAAGGAAAACAAAATTGTAACCACCCCCTATCGGCCATTATGCGTTCCACACGTTCATGGCTGACCACGAGCGGTCGTGGGTGTCCCTCAACTGCTTCTTCATGCGTATCGTGGGTTAACCGCTCTCCCATCGGCTGGGCAAACGATTTATCACGTGTTAAATGCGTTGGAGACTTCCAACGGCTAGCTTTGGTCATTTTAGCGCCAAAGTACATGACTTTCACATATCTAGCCCTTGGTCGAGCTTCAAAGCTCTATATTAATTAAAGGTAGCTCAGCCGATGTTTCCATAATGATCGAATATTTCCTTTATCCACATCGGCTATACTCTTTAATAATCGGCTGACCTCATGATGCTCCCTGGGCTTCTGGAATTTTCCTTTCTATCCCCGGTTCAGTGGGACCAATTTTCGGCTACCAATCCGATCGGCTTATCCCACACATCGGCTGTTCCCTTCATCGGTTGTTCCCTTCGTCGGCTGTTCCCTTCATCGGCTGTGGCTGATATTTCTGGTGATAACAGTACTCATGATAAGATATTAAAGAAAAGAGTTTTAGAAATAATTTTTCTCAAAACCTTCGATTCTAAAATTCTTTGTACAAAGTGAAATATTTTCAAAATTTCTCTTTAAGATCTCTAACTTATGAGTAAAAATGCTTGTCTTTAAATTTCCTAAAGGAACCTACAAACCAACTTTCCCAAATATGTTTTCTAAAACAACTCAAAACTCTATAAACTTGTTTTTAAAACAACATTTTCTTTGCAAATCCTTTGAAAATCTTAAAATTCATTGGGCCTTACAGCCCTCTCTTCAATGTTCTCCAGGTTTCTCCAGGTTTATTCACACTCCTCTTCTTTTCATCAAATTATCTTTTGTTCAGGCATCTAACTCAATAATCAAGAAGCACATTTCATACATCAATTTTAGTTCATTTATCAAAGATACACCACATATCTTCACATATTTTCATACATATTCATACATATACTCGACATCAACAATGGATAATTAAACTCTCAGCCACAACACATATCATGATCAACTCCCAAGGAAGTTTGATCCAAACACAGTACAAAAAAGAGCCTATAAAGCAATCAGAACAGTCTCAAGTTAAACCCCTTAACCTAGAATTCCAAGAAATGCTTCCTATAAGGTTTACGGTGATGTGTCTGCTCTCAGGATCCTTGTTTCCTGTTTGCATGTGATTTGTATGCCACATGCAAGTGTACACAATCATGATAAGTAATAAAGAGTAAGTAGAGATTGTTTTCATGGAGATCGAGTATGATCAATTCCAAAAATTTCCAAACTAATTAATCTTAGTTAGCTAAAACCCTAAGTAACAAGTAACACAAATATTTGGGGCGATGAACAGTAATTTAAAAGTGATTAATGACATAAAAATGCTTGAAAAAGTGGGGTAAAATATGATGTGTAAAAACAACTAGGGATGCAAATTCCTTGTAAATCATAAGACGTGATCAGATATACTACGACATGCTACAACATATGGTTCCAGAATGTTAATGTAGTGTGCTTTTCAGTCACTTTTAAGCATAGTTTCACAAAGTTTCCCCTATTTCTAAGCTCACATTAATTACATCCCTTCCATTAATCCTGATTCAGCTAACCAATAGGCTTTAATAAATATTCCTATTTTGTTCAACTTTAATCAATTTTCTAATTAATCAAATTGATCCATATTAACCAATGAGTTTCACTCACTAAACTCTTCCAAAATTTAGTAAGCTATCATTTTAAACAAGGTGATCAAACTCAGTTCAAAACTTATAACAAACAACACAATTTGATCATAAGTATTGAACATAAACCATAGCAAATTGTCACCCACAGAATTCATTACAAAGTTGTTGCATCCTAGCTTAAAAAGTTTAGCTCATGATTGTGGCGACCAAAAAATCTGGAGATTCTTCAAAAGCAATGTAGTAGTCACCAAAACTTATTTGTTTAGGAAAAATATCGGAAAAATCCTTTTAAAAAAAATGGTCTTCAAAACCAGATTTAGCATTCAGGAGTTGATTATGCGTAGAAAAGGTATTAACACCCTACGTTATCCGTTCGAAAACGATTACCTCTAATTAATTATGCAAGATATATGTTAACTTTAAAAATATTCATTTCTTTTAAACAAACAGAATTCAATTTTCAATTGAAAAATAATTCTAGAAATATTTTATTTGCTTACTCAATATTTTGGCATTTTAAATGAAAATAATTTTTTATTTTTGAAATTAGGAGAAATATCTTAAAATTTATTTTTGCGCCTGACAAGAGTGGTTCCGTGTTTCTACGTATCATCTGGTGTGATGGGTAATTCAAAGCTTCCGTAGTTGTTGGATAAATAAATGGTCGTGTTCTGGTTAGTTTTAGTTGATATTTTTTGAGTTCAAAATTGAGTTGTGGAAGTTCAGGACCACAAGCTTGTCTCAACTCAAGTTCCCTAAAAATCTAGGGTCAGTAAGATGTCACATCTCAGCCAACCATCTCTTCGTTATTGATTATTATTTTCTAAAGGGGTCTAGGACCACAAGGTTGTCTCAACTTAGGTGTTTTAAAAACCCGAGATTAATAAGATGTCACAGCCACCCCCTTAAGATATTTGATATGAATTAATTAAATTATTCAAAACACCTAACCTGACGAAAAGGTCTAAATATTTTGTTTTGAAAAGTAATTTAAAAATAAGGGATATTTAATTTGATTAATTTAACTAATTGTTAAAAATATTTGTTAGGAAGATAATAGTTAAGTGTATTTACAACAGGATATTTAACAAATTATGTACAAATTTTCTACAACAATCTTAGAAAAATAGATCTACTGGAGGAGGTGATTTTTGGCCATTTTTTGGCCTAGAACCACCCCTCTACATATTTTTTTCTCTCTTTTTTATCCTAATAAGTGGTTTCACAAATAGATCTAGATTTTCTTTCGTGTTTTTCGTGTCTTCGTCGTTTGAGTGCAGTGTAGCTTTGTTCGTCGTCTTGGTGCAACGTTTTTTAGTTTTCCGTCTTGTTGCGGGTTCGTTTAGTTCCGATTGATAGATGAGCTTCGTTCCATTACAAGGTCAACCAACACGTGGACGTCAACGTTACAGATCTAGAGTGCTAATAGTGGTCACTGATAACACCAATATTGCATCATTTTTATAAGGATATTAAAATGTGATTTGAATAATTATTGAATATTATTAATTGAAATTCACTCTCTTTTAATTTAAATGTACAGAAATGAAAAATTAGACAATATGGTGGTCAAATACAAATTTGGGCTTGAAATAGGCCCAGAATGCTAAGCACGACCTTTGCATAATATAATAAAGCATGTCCATGCTTACCTGAAGCAGCAATTAGCCACGAGCGTGTCTCACGTGCGTCCATGCGCTCCCCAGATAGCTGGTTGGTATTTTAATCATATCTGGAGCTGTAGTTATCGAATTAAAGCGTTCTTGGTGGCATTGAAAAGTTAAGAGAATTTCCTACAACTTTGTCACAAATTGGATGGACTCTAACATGAAGCACGACCTCTTCATCATGAAGCACGGCCGTGCTCAACCAAAAATATCAAAAAATCATGTCGGCAAGGTCGGTGATGCGTAAAAATGCTGAAAAGTTAGCACGGCCTTGGAGCACGGTCGTGCTTAGGCCGTGCTGAACCCAAATTTTTCCTATAAAATGAACGCTCAGCAGAACATTTGGAGGTTCCTGGGGATTGATTCTCTCCCAATTCTCTTCTTCTCTTGTTACCTTCTAGTCTTATTTTGTTTGTTTTCTTATATTATGTTGTGTAACTAATCCCGTCACTGAGGTGATAGGGGATCTTTTACTTTATCTGTGGTATCTTTATGATTTATAGTATGAGTGTTTAAATCCTTTTGATTAAATTATTCCTGGTGATATTTTTTTAATAAAAGAATTAGCTACTTTTTACACAGTTAATTAAGTGTGTGGCGATCGTACCTTCAATTAGTTAACGGAACTCTAGGGATAATTGAATCTGCATGCTCTGCCGGATCAAGGATTGCGTGTTCATTTTCAGTCAGTCATTGAATTGGTAAATCTATTGATGTTTTATGCTCTTTCTATTTACCTGCTTTGAATGATTAAACAAAGTAATAAATTAGGAGGAAGACTGTTAACATTGCATGATCATTGGGTGTTAATAGCTTTTGAATAGATGATTAGTAATCAGTAAGAATTGTTACTCATGTTATAAATTAATCAAATACACAAATATAAATATTAGCGAACCCATTACCTTAGTGCTTTTATTATCTAATTCATTTCTTAAATATTTTATAATTTCTTTTCTACTTATTTTTATGCACTTTTTGTTTAAAGTTCACTTCGAACCATTTGTCTAAATAACAAATTGATCTAAGTAGAGCAGTAATCATTCCAATTCCCTGTGGAAACGATAATCTTTTATACTATAACTTGACGAGATCGTATACTTGCGATTTTGACGTAACAAGTTTTTGACCGCCAACCTCAGCATCATTTCTCCCCTACAAATGGCTCTTGAGCATGTGGTTCGATTGGTCATCTCCGAGACCACCTATAGTCGATTTGAGTCTGCACAGAGTAAAATAATGACCCGTAACTGGATGAGATTAAAGACTGTGACTTCTCACTTCTCTTTGGCCATTGACCGTACTTGAAAGCTTTTATTTTGGCTATTAGGATTAAGATGGTTTGGTAATACCATATTGGCTTCTGTTCTGATTAAGTGTTTCATTACCGTGTACTTGGATAACTTAGATATTCGTGTTGATTTTCAATCGTGGATGAGGAATGCCTCAACATATTCTGTTCAATCTGGATGTATGAATCTTTTTCTTAATTATTGAATAAAATTTGATTACAGTAAAAAAAAAAAAGAACTATCTTACAAAAATAAAAACAAAAAGCATGTTAGACCGAAAATATCATATTAAGAAAACAGCTTCCAGGGCCTATCTAATGCTCCCAATAGGTCCAACTGTTATACAAGACTTAATCCATTCAAAGGAGGAGCAAACGGGCCATCCTGCACAAGCCTAGCGTATATCACAAAGTCATGAACCCACTCTCCTCCAACGAAAAGATTAACCCCTTCCATGTTTCCCATTCTACTTCTTATAGACTCCTGGTCCTGGACACTGTTTTTCACCCATTTGTGCAAGAGTGGACCGATAGTGGCGTGAGGCAGGGCCTTGGAATTACTGCTGCAGAGGGCGTGGGAATAAAATGGTGTGGCGAACAGCATATCATGGGAACATCATTTGGGAATAAGTGGTATTTATTGCATGGGGAAGACCACTGAGAGTCAATGGCGGCACGAGGGTGTGCCAGATGTGCAACTATACAAGACCCCGTTTTTTAGGCGACACCCAAAAAAAAAAATTACTTAGGATGTTGCTACATATTTAGGTTGATAAATACACGTATAACTACTTTTACGTATAACTACTTTTACTATAATTTTATTGTAATTCGATAGTTTGGTTTGAACTTTCCAATGTTGCATTAATCTTTAACTTTTCTTCTGTAATATTTTATTTTCTTGAAGTTGTATTAAAATAATTAATGACTAGTTTTTTGCACCTCTTGTGTGCTGAAGACTTATATATATATATATATATATATATGTGTGTGTGTGTGTGTGTGTGTGTGTGTGCGCGCGCGCGCGTGTGTGATTTATCAAAAAATAGGGTATAAATTTCTCAGCTCACACAGGATACCCTAAATGTCAGTTTGAGAGTGAGTAGGCATGCTCATAGTCATGTTTATTTCATTTTTGTTTTTATCTTATTTTTTGGGTCAAAGTTTTTTATTTGATTTGAAAATTGAAAGTATTTTCGTTTAGGCATATGAATATGATTCCAGGCCTATGTACCAATTGTTATACTTTTAGTCCGTTAAGTTTATTTTATATTTCAATTTGGTCCCTTATGTATTATTTGTTCCGAATTAGTCCCTTATGTGTAAATATTACACCAATGTGGTCATTTTGTTTCAAAACGGTCCCTTATTTTATAAAAATTATACCAATTTGGTCCATTTTTTCCGCAAATTAAAGAATAAAAAAAGGATCACATTGATATAATTTTTGTAACATAAGGGACCATTTGGGAACAAAAAAGAAGAAGGACCACATTGATATAACTTTTAAACATAAGGTACCAATTCGGAACTTTAAATATATAAGGGACCAAACTGACACATAAAATAAATATAAAGGACAAAAAGTATAATTTAGCCCAAAATTTAACATGGAGCATATACAGGCCCAAATCTCGATTTTAACCCCATCTTTTTATTATTATTATTATTTTTTTGTCTGCAAACGGAATGACAATCACCACCCATAAACTCACACCGCAATGTGGGGATTCTGGGCTCGAACCCGGGCAACCACAGAAAATGTTCAGTCTAACAACGTCGGCTTACGCCAGTTGTATTAGGCCTTACGGACGCCCCATTTTTTATTTTTAGGTTTAATTGCATTTTTGGTCCCCCGATTTTCCCAAATCAATGATTTTGGTCCCCCTATTTTATTTTTCACGGATTTGGTCCCCATATTTTTTAGTTTTTACGAACTTAGTCCCCACACTTTTTTAATTGCACTTTTGGTCCCCAAAATCGTGGATCTCTTGCACTTTTGGTCCCCTTCACGGATTTGGTCCCCATACTTTTTAGTTTTTACGAACTTAGTCCCCACACTTTTTTAATTGTACTTTTGGTCCCAAAATCGTGGATCTCTTGCACTTTTTGCAAGAGATCAAAATCGTGGATTTAATTGGGAAGAAAAGTAAAAAGTATGGGGACCAAATCCGTGAAAAGTAAAATAAGGAAACAAAATCGTGGATTTAATAGGAGGACCAAAAATATAATTAACCCTAATTTTTAATTGGGAAGAAAAGTAAAACAAGTAGATGAATAAAAAAAAAAATCAAATAAAGTAAAAATTGAAAAGGTAAAATCAGGATCCAGGATAATACAAAAAGAGAAACGCACACCAAAGCATAAAATTTCAAGATGAATATTTTTTGTAATTTTATTTTATTATTTAAAAAATGAGTCCGACAGAATTGAGTTAGGACAATGCTGAGCTTAAAAATAACAAAACATAAAAAAATCAAATAAAGTAAAAATTGAAAATGTCAAATTAGGATCAAGGATAATACCAAACGAGAAACGCACACCAAAGCATAAAATTTCAAGATGAATATTTTTTGTAATTTTATTTTATTATTTAAAAAAAGAGTCGGACAAAATTGAGTTAGGACAATGATGAGCTTAAAAATAACAAAACAGAAAATGAGGACTAAGTCTAGAGTCATTACAAAGCTTAAATGAAGTTCAACAATGCAAAAATAATAAATAGTTAAGAGAAGAAATTAGCTAGTAGCTCTTTTACGTAAGTGACTTCTTCCTTCCCAATATTACATTGTTTTTGCACTTCTCGAGTTTCTGCACATTCCGTCATTGTTGTAGCTTGCATAAGCTTCTAAAATGACCTAGAAATGGTGCTGGAAATGGGTTGAATGGAGGAAGATGATGAGCCGGAGGAAAATCGCACTTATGTGGAGGTTGGAAGAGAAAAGGGCGTAGGAATTTCTGTGTGTGGCATAAAGTGATGTGTAATATTTACTTTATAGGGTTATTTTTGTGCAGGTAATGCCTTCTCTATCTTCACATTGGCCCAAAATTAATTCATTCACCATAAAGGAAATAGGGCCCAAGTCACTAAAGCGGTTGTCATCAAAATATCTGTTAGGGACCACTTGTTTGTCGTTTCTTGGTGCAACATCATATGATTATGTACATTGTTCCACGTCACCAAAGAGAAAATGAACGCACCTGGTCTCCTTCTATAGTAAGTCCACGTCCAGGTGTTGTAGCATCCTAGAGCATTTGCCTATTTAGAAATCAGATCTACACACTAAACCATTCACACCAAGATGGCTCTAAAAGTACCAATAACAGCAACTACTAACACACGTTTAACCAATTTATTCTAAACTAACTCAAACACATACATTAAACTCTTAAAACACTCTTTGGATGTGCATATTCAAGCTTAAAAGAGCTAGACAACTCTTATTTCTAAAAGCCATCACACCGCCAAGCTTGGACAATTGCTCGTCCTAGAGTAATGAAAAGAAAAAGAAACAAAGTTTGAATTCGAAAAACACCTTAACAACACACTAGACTCTAAGACCAAGACAACAAATAGATTCAACAATTACACACAAATGTCAATCACACAAGGCTTTTTCGAACATGAAGATCAACCCTTAGATTTACTCATTTCAAGCACAACCCCCCTTGACCCTAAAGATTCCTTATTACCCCACTAATTCAAGATGTGTGTGCGCGTTACCCTACAACTTGCTTGGAAACCCAAGACAACTTAAAAGCTTAGATCATGCCTTCAACCAAAAGCATTCCTAACTTATTGCTTCTCTTCAAACAAAAGGAAACAGACACAACCATGATAAACCGATGGGGGAAACACAATAATTGGGCTATGCATGACAACACTATCAAGTTGCTTCACTTATGCATATACTTCACATATTTTTATGCTTCCTTACATTGTCCTTTTATGCGAATAACAACATTGGTGATGAAGTTACCAGGTTACTCAACAAAGTAACTTTTCATTCCTACTTTTCATGGCCTTTTGTTTCTTTTTTTTAATAAGTTTTGTGCAATGAATTTACCGATTTTGAAGCAATTCTACAATATTGGCCCTTCCCCAAACTTATTTTGTAATTACCCCTCTCATTATCCAATTTGAAACAAACTTTGGTCAACCCCAAGTGTTGGGCCTCTCCTCACTCTGAAATCACCTAGATTGTCTCATAATTGCAGGGCATGTGTCAAAAAGAGTGGGTATCATAGTCATCCTAGGGTTTAAGGGTTCCTACATATCATTTAATTCATTCCTCATTGAGTTTCATTTCAGTCAACAATATCCACAATTATGCCCACTCCATTTCTCGATTTAACTTTGCCAGTATACCAAAGCTTGAAACCCGAAGTGTCTAATTCCCTTGCCTTTTCTCCCACCTACTTAGTTTCTTGAAGGTGCATGAAGTTGATCTTCCTCCTTATCATAGTGTCTACTATTTCCATAAATTTATATCTAAGTGGGGCCTATATTTCAAGTTTCAAAATGAATCCTCTTCTCGTGAACTAGCTTCTTTACCCACACTGGTTCACAAAAATGAGGGAACCCTTGCTTATTTTTCACTACATCCGGGTGGCGATGCAGCGGCTCTTGCTCATTGGACACTGTACTCGAGCTAGACAGCGCGTTGCTTCCGGGCAACGAGCTAGCATTGACACTATCACATCATTAATCCATGACATAATGGTTCGACTCACTTTTGCGTTGGCTATCGACCGCCTAACACAACCCTCTTCCTTTATCCGGACTTGAGACCGACTATGTATACCAAAAATATAGGCGGGATTTTTAATCTATTTATGTGTAAAATAGATTAAAAATAAAATATATCAAAATATAAATAAGTCATTTCATCAAAAAAAAAAAAAAAAAAAAAGGTCAAAAGTAGCTATCTTCAGTGCCTTGAACCGCGAAGTATCTGCAAGTTTCTTTTTCTCCCTCCGCAAAGTACTCTTGCTACAAACGACACCGTCGTCGAATGCTAAAATCCCAACGAACGATGGCTAGTGACAAGTCGGTGCTGGCGGTAATCAGGGCCGCGAGGCCAACCTTCCGCAACCAAAACGACAAAATCGCCTTTGCCGTTCACTCTTCCTTCCTCGCCTCCGGCTATGTCCTCACCGCTACGGGTCCCCAAGCCCTCTCCGACACTGCGCTTTCCAACCCTTCAAATGGTAACCTAGAGAAAGATACTTTTCCTTTTTTTTCCCCAATTTTTTGGTGAATTTTTCGATACTGATTTATGTGCTTCGTTTTGTGTGTAGACGAGGTATCTGTTGATCGCTGGAACGAGCTAAACGACGAGTACGCGTTTGTTTACGCAAACCCAGAAAAAGGTTCGAAGAAAGTGCTTGTTAAGTGCCTCGTGATGAACGAGAAATTGCTCGTTCATGCTTTGTCTGAAGGGTTTTCCGAGCCTCTACATCTTGAGATCAAGTAATTGATTTTCTTCTTGTTGAAAGTGTTGATTGTTTTGATGTTGTGTGTTGAGAAGTTTTTGTAACTGGGTTTTCTATGTTGTGTTGAATTCTGCTAATTTGGGAAATGTGGATATTTATTTATTTATTTTAATTTTGTTATGCTCTAAATGATTTGGTTTTCTTCTTTTTTATGTTTTGTGTTGAAAATTTTGGATTTTGAAACTGGGTTTCCTTTGCTGGGTTGAATTGTGAACTGTCTGAAGTATCTGGGGAGGATTTCTTTTATTAAAAAAAAATAAAATCATATGTGCAAAGTTTTGAATTTTGCAACTGGGTTTGTGTTGAATTATGCTCACTTTGAAATGGGGTATGGGTGTGTTTTTCTATTCGCAGTGTTGGGGACTATGCTGGAGAGGATATGGGCAGCAATTATTCTCAGCACTTCAAGAATTTGGAGAAGCTGGTGAAGAGTATAGATGTGGATATATTGTCAAAATTAGATGGTTCTGCGAATGCCAGCTCGTCAACTAAAAGGTAAATTTGGATTTTAAGATCTCTGTCCTTTTCAGTTTTCAATGTAATCTGGGAATGCAAACCTTGTATAACTCTTCGAGAGTGAATGCTTTAAGTTTTTCAATCGGGCCATTATCTAATTATGACTTGTAAGAGTCCAAAGCTTTTATGCTGATAGTGAATGGAAATTATCTGTTCAAAGCTTTTGATACTATCATTGAATCATGTATGCATGATTGAGTGATGGTGTAAAAAAAGCTTTTTACACTGGTAGTGGATGAATCTCACATCAGTTTTTAGATAATGTTTGTTATTAGTGCTAGATTATTGAGTGATAAAAGATTTTGAAGGATGTATGTGCAGCTTTCTGTTTTGTTCTTATTATTAGATTGTCATATGAGCAAATTTGACCCTTGTATTTGTTTTATTTGGGGTAGTTATGTTGAACCACTGTGGCAATCCCTATATATTAAGGTTTTTGTGAACTGAGACCCTATTTGCAAATTTTTTTTTTGTTTCCTTTACAGCTCAGAAACAAGGGACAGAACACGGCAGGAGACATCTGAACCTATTGCTGGATATGGTGAACCCGCTGGTTCTCAAGATCATCACCCTGGGTAAGGATTTCCTAATTTCTATTGCTATTTTAGCTTCACTGTGTCAAAGAAATCTGTTGAACACATTTTTATGCTGCTCAGAGATCTGATTGTCACATGTGTGATTTTACACTGTTACTGTTTACTATTTTAAGCATAAAGGTTCTGATCTACAGCCTAGATTTTATCCAATACAAAAGTGGTATTTCACACATGTTCTGATGCAATTTTTCCAAAAGTTTCTCTTTAGTTCCGTCCATTGAACATGCGTTTCTGATGTCCAGAATCTAAAACAAATGGGTACCTAAACATCAGGGCATTACATAGTTGATGATCCATGCATAGAAATTATGAAGGCAGTTTGTATGTATACATTTTGTTGCTGGGTGGTGGGAGAGTTTGTGTTGATGGATGGGACAGTTAATTGTGTGATTTTAATTGTGATGTTCTATATATGGCTACTGTTTGCTATTAAGTCAAAGGGTACCCTGATATATACCTTGTGCCTAGTTGCCTACCCTGCTAAATATTTTATAAAAAGAAAAATTGTCAACTATGCTATCATATTTATCTTTTTTTTTTATGAAAGATGAATTTCTCCATTGTGAATTGAATTATGAGCATAATTTTTGTGGCTAATGTAACCAGTCTTTGGAAATTGGTGAATTCCACTATTCCTTGCCACCTTGTAGAAAAGAATGATGTACTATAAGAGAATACAACTCTTGTAGCCTAGAGTAACTAGGATAGGCTCTCATATAGGGTAGTATTTCCCTTCAACTAACTAACTCAGTTAGTTAGAATTGATTAGAACATTCCAGAACCTTCCAACTGATCTTAATAGATCAGTGATAGTTGTACCAATTCAGTGAACCTATATAAGGGCACTGCAGTAACAGATTCAGTTAACAAATGAAAGATTCAGATTTCAGTTTTACATTTCAATAGCTTAGACTCTAAGTTTCTAATATAGTATCATCGAGTCCAGAAGATCCACCGCCTTCACCGCCGCCGGTGAACGCCGTTCTGTCGCCTTCGTCACCCGCAACTGTGGCGTCTTCGTCACCAATGCTTCTGCGTTCGTCCTCGTCGTCTTCGTTCACTGCAATCTTTGAGAAATTAGACTCAGAGAACTATCTTTTGTGGTGACGGAAGGTCGAACCTGTGATCAAGGCTCAAAAACTCCACCATTTCTTGGTGAATCCTACAAAACCTGCGAAGTTCAACACCATTGATGACAGTACTGCGAATCGCGTCTCTCTTGAGTTTGAAAAATGGGAGCAACAAGATCAGTTGTTGCTCACATGGCTCCAACCAACGATTTCAAAGGACATGCTTTGTCGAGTCATCGGATCGAAGCATGCATGGCAACTATGAGGCAAGATTCACACATACTTTCAATCACACGCAAGCGAAGGCTCGCCAGCTTCGCTCTGAACTACGAAGCACGACGCTCGAAGGTCTTTCGATCTCTGAGTTTCTTCTTCGTGTTCAAACACTGATTGATTCCTTGAATGCGATTGGTGAACCAGTATCGTCTCGTGAACATCTTGACATTGTCCTTAAAGGCTTGCCGCAAGAATATGAATCCACGATTTCTTTGATTTGTGGAAAATTCGGTCCAGTTTCCATGGAAGAGGTTTCGACTCTGTTACTTGGCCATGAGTCGCGCCTCAATCGGTTCAAGAAACAGTCAATTGCTTCTGCAAATGTCGCGACCTCCGTGAACCTTAATTCTCAGAATGCTAATTCTTCTACTGTACCGCTGGTGAATCTCGCTGCCTCGTCTCAAGAGAATAACTCTGCTGGTGCGCAATTGCATCGCAATTCTGACCATGAAGGGTGTGGTAATGGTGGCCGTGGTGGCCGCGGCCGCGGTGATGGTGGTCGTGGTGGAGTCCAGTGCCAAGTATGTCATAAACTCGGGCATGATGCGTCAATCTGTTTCCATCGTTTCAAAAAGGACTATGTTCTTCCAAATTTCTCTGGTAATTCATCTACTCCAATGGCCTTTACTGCTCCTTGGTCACAACCACCTAGTTTCTTTCATCCAGGCTTCTCTCCATAGCCTGCAGCAGCTCCAATGCCCTCAGCACCGTGGCTTGCTATGTCATGTCCTTTGCCTTGGCCATATTCCACATGGAATTATTATGCAAATGCTAGATCAGCCCCTCAAATGCAGTCACCACTGGTGCCTAACATGTTCACAGGACAATATTCAGCTCCTTTCATTCCACAAGCAACTGTTCCTCAAATTAGGCCGCAGGCTTTCCTCACAAGTGCAGACTCAGCATCCTCTGTCAATTGGTACCCTGACTCTGGGGCCCCGCACCATGTGACCTCAAACTCATAGAACATACATCAAATTTCTCCTTTTGAGGGGCCAAATCAGTTGATAATTGGAAATGGCAAATGTTTGTTAATCAATTCCATGGGTTCTACATCATTTCAGTCACCTTTCAACCCTAGTTCTAATCTTGTTCTTAATAATCTTTTGCATGTCCCTTCAATAACTAAAAACCTACTCAATGTCAGTCAATTTGCAAAAGATAATTCTGTTTATTTTGAGATTTGGCCTAATAAATGATAGGAACCCAGATCACAAAGTAACAAATAATGGAAGAAACAGAAGGAACACACTGTATTATTGATGAAAATGAAAGGGAAATACAGAAGGATGAATATCCTACTGTCCACAAAGCTAAGCTCCTACAGAGAACAATGCTCTCTGTCCAAAACTAATCCAAAATGATTTTCCAAGATACCCTCTCTTTCTCCTTCACCTCTCTATATAACAGAAAACCATCACACACATAATCTCTCTCTCTCTCTCTCTCTCTCTCTCTCTGCCACGTCCCAATAATATTGGGCAGCTGATGTGCTAAGCCCACTTGGGCCCACACTCTCATATGGGGTCCTAGCATTGCCACCCTCTTGAAAAACAGACTTGCCCTCAAGTCTGAGCTTGCGGAATTGGCTCTTAATATTGAACTCTTCCTCGCATGTAGCTTCATCTACCGCCCCTCCTTTCCATTGATTAACCAAATGTCTTCCACAATTTCCCTTTTTGCAATTGGAGAGATCATAATTGCCCTGCTTCACCAGCCAAGAAGCATACCAAAAACTAAGTGCATAGGAACTATAGAATGCAAACTGAGCTATTTCATATGCGTTTCCAAAAATTGAGGTGGTGTATAAAACAACCATTTCTTTCTCTGAAAGAAAGGTATGAACAATCCTTTTATTGGCTATAGCCTCCCCTTCTACTTGTGTGGCCTTAGCATGAACAACTCCCAGATCACACAAGAAATCAAACCTGAACAGCGAAACAGTAGCTGCAACAATAACCAAGAAGACCGCTACGAGGACAAGGACAAAGCGCCACTGCAATACAAATTCCAGAATTTCAAAAACCACTTGTTCACCATGATAGTATCCCCTCAAAACTCTCCTTGTGCAATAGTAGCTGAAAACCGCGTTCTCCCCTCCATTACTGTAGTCTCGGGTCATTTTACAAAAAATTTCTTTACCTTCATCCACTATTCCAGAAAGACTACAAGGTGATAAAACTGAAGTGAAAATGCTCCCATTTGGAATAATATTTTTACCTAAGATTTCATAAAAAATAGAAATGGCCACTCTTCTCTTCCCATGAATGCCGAATTCGGTAACCACAACTGTCCAAGAAGCCAATTTTCTCTTAGGCATCTCTTTAAAAGCGCAATGTGCACAAACTAAATTTCCACAGTGTACATGCTAATAAGAGCAGTTCCCACTGTAGCATTCCCTCCATAACCCTTTCTAACAAGATATGAACGAACAGATAAGCCCAGCAACAAAGTTGATATTTGATTACAAGCCCCAAGCACAGAAATAACAGTCACTTCATTAGGAATTCCACCTCCCTTGAACATTTGACTGAAAAGTTCCAGAACCTTACGCTTTTCATAGCCAGAAATCAAAGAATTCCACGACACAGTATCCTTCACTTTTAACTCTTCAAACAGTTTACTACTACCAGATATGGGGTCACAATTGCAATACATGTTAATCAGGGAATTCATCAGAAACTCATTACACAATTTACCACTATTCCCAACAACATAGCCATGAACATACCCTGATATCACGGTGTTTCAAGAAGTAAAAACCCTCACAAGCATTTTATCAAACAACATGCCCCCAAATTTAGAGTCTTCAGGATTTTGAATTTCAACAGGTACATCAGTGAAGTTTCCCTTGCCATCCACAAACCCCTTCCATAAAGATTCTTCTCTCAGAATCGTTGTCGACTAAATTGATTGCTCTCAACTCTATTACCAATAGAAATAGTTCCCTTCAACATTAAAGGAATTCTCTCTGGGTTGGTTCCATTTCCTCCACCACTTATATGTGTTTTCTCAAATCTCCAAGGTTCAAACTCATAGGTCCCAATTTTGGTCCTGCACCTTCTTCCATGGTCAGAGGCTCTTCACCGGTGTGCACTGTGGTGAAATCATCAATGATGACCCAATGGTCGCCGCGGTCGAGACCAGCGAATCTGGCAGTGGCGGCGGCACCGCCACTCGTGGACCAGGGTCTGGCGGTTCCGGCGGCGGTGTAGGAGCAACCGAGGCCTTGGTTGTTACTTGCGGCCATGGCAGCGGTTTGGAAGGACTCCCACGTGATTGGAGAGCGCTAATTTTTGTCAAGTTATGGACCCTTCTTTTCTGAGCCCAAGTGTAATGACCATATTGGGCCAGGCCTATTAGGTCAGGAATTTGACCCAACCAACCACATACCAATTCAGCTCCTCTCCCCCTTCCTCTTTCAGCACAACCCGATCGTCAAACATAAACGCCAATCGGGACCGCTGCGACCAAAAGGTTGTTGCACGTTTGCTGGTTTCCGACAATTCTAGTTGTGGAATGACCACCGCAAGTGGCTAGTTCAGTGGGTGTGGTGGTTCCGGCGATTCTGATAGCGACAACCCGATCAATGTCTCGTCTTTGTCCACGGCAGCGTCCCGATAAGGCGGCTTGGGTGGCAGTACAGGTCGTAGAATGGCCACCGCGAGCAGTCTGGCGGTTGACGAGCCTGGTTGTGGAGGAATCGTCGCAAGTCGACCTCCGTCCGATGGTTCCCATGGTGACAACGCCCAATCAGCCATATGTGCGTTATAGGCGACTAGATCCGGAGGCTTAGGTGGCGGTCCTGGCCGTGGGAAGGTCGCCGCGAGTGAAATGGTGTCTGGAGGTTCTGGTGGAGGCAGACTCGGTGTTTCTCAGAGCTTCCCCTTGCTTCTTCTCTTTTCTACCACTACGAGCCCTATATTCGAATGTTGTTAGAATCGCGCGCTGACTCGTAGAATCGTACGAGTTTTCCTCCCCTAAGCGAGCCAACTCAGACATAGAATCGCCGCTGTGTAGACTTGCAGTAGAATCGTCGCGCCGACTCGTAGGATCGTAGGATCGACGCTTCGTTTCGAGTCTGGTGGTGACGGGTTTCGTGACCCATTTTGAGGGGAAAAGAAAAATTTCAGTGTTTTTGTGACCCAATTTCGTGTGCGAGCCAGATAGAAGAAGACGAAGGTGAGGGGAGAGAGAAAAGGAAAAAAACAGACAGAGAAAGAAGAGGAAGAAGGCGAGGGGAGAGAGAAAAGGAAAAACAGAAAGAGAAAGGGGGAAGAAGACAGAACATGGTGGGTCTTCTCTGTCAGCTGTATGGCACATATGTGGTTGGTCTTCTCAGTCAGCCTATTCCCAGGTCTGTTTTCATCAAGTCCAATGCCAGTTGTATGGCACATATCGTGGTTTCACAAAGTGAAAAGAAGCAGTACAATAAATAATATTGGCTTCATAAAAATAAAAAAAATACAATTGGCATATATTATACTGATGAAAAAATAAAACATAAAATAAAAGTTTAAAATAATTTATGAGAATAAGTATTATTTTTTAAATATTACTTGATTTAGTTAAATATTGGTACTTTAGAGGTTATGATTCTACGATTCTACATTACGATTCTAGTCCGAGTCACTATCCCAGAATTTGCTAGAATCTTACGAGTCGTGTTATGATTCTCCGAGTTACGAGTTTTAACCCTCCTCCCGTGCCTAGTCCGATTTACGAGTTTCACAACATTGCTATATTCTCCTCTATTTTTTGTTGTTCCCACTGATTGGTCCTTTCGCACGATTTCCTTGCCCACGAATGGACAAATTGCTGTTCTGGCGTCTCCTTTGCCTTCTCGACCATCTGGACAAATTGGTGGAACCCTTCCAACGACTCTCCTTGCAGATTCTTCAGATTTGATGTTATGGGAGCCTCTGACGGTGAACGATTTTTTGATGCTTCGTTTTCCTTCTCAGATACTGTGTTCTGCCGTCCATCGTCATCCTCAGTTCTCCTCTTGCTCAGATTTTTCGTTGACAACACAACCATCTTCTCGTGATTTTCTTTTAACTGGAGCTGCAGATTTGCTACTGCTACTTCGATGCTCCTCACCCCACTCTCAAGAACTGCTATCCTTGCCTCCATTTCCTTACCTCGCTGATCCCTCTCCAAACGATCTTCTCCTAGACGAATACGGCAGGTCGGACCAGTTTGATAGGAACCTAGATCACAAAGTAACAAATAATGGAAGAAACAGAAGGAACAAACTGTATTATTGATGAAAATGAAAGGGAAATACAGAAGGATGAATATCCTACTGTCCACAGAGCTAAGCTCCTACAGAGAACAATGCTCTCTGTCCAAAACTAATCCAAAATGATTTTCCAAGATACCCTCTCTCTCTCCTTCACCTCCCTATATAACAGAAAACCATCACACGCATCACACACATAATCCATCTCTCTCTCTCTGCCACGTCCCAATAATATTGGGCAGCTGATGTGCTAAGCCCACTTGGGCCCACACTCTCTTATGGGGTCCTAACAATAAATGTCTTGTCAAATCACAGGCATCCAATGAGGTTTTACTCAAAGGTATGCTTGGCAAGGATGGCCTATATGAGTTCACAAATCTGCTTCAAGCTTCTTCACTCAAGTCTGTAATTTCACCCCCTCTGCGTTGTGCTTCTGCCAGTTTACCTTCTATTAATACTGCCACTGTTAATCCCAATTCCCCTGTTAATACCAGTTCATTTTTTCTTTGGCACTCAAGGCTTGGACATCCCAGCCTTGAGGTGCAGAAAATTGTACTCAACAATTGTAAGATTCCATTTTCTAATAAGAGTGCATTGGATTTTTGTTCTTGCTGCTGTCTTGGTAAAGCTCATAGGCTTCCATCTCATGCTTCCACTCACAATTTCACTAGTCCTTTTGGAATTAATATATAGTGACTTGTGGGGTCCTGCACCCATTACTTCCACTACTGGTTTTGACTATTACATAACCTTTGTTGATGCATTTACAAGATTCACATGGATCTTTCTGTTGAAAAGAAAATCTGACACTCTTTCAGTGTTCAGAGTGTTCAAAACTCTTGTTGAAAATGAGTTTCCTCACAAAATAGAAGCTTTGCAAACTGATTGGGGTGATGAATTTAGACCATTCACCCAATATCTAAAACAGTTTGGCATAATCCATAGATTGATTTGCCCCCATACACATCATCAGAATGGTATGGTAGAAAGAAAGCATAGGCAAATAGTAGAAGTGGGACTTACACTTCTCTCTCAAGCATCCCTACCCTTACAATTTTGGGATCATGCCTTTCTAACTAGTGTCTACCTCATAAACAAACTTCCAAATTCTGCTCTGCAGTTTGAAATACCATTCACTAAACTGTTCAAAATCCAACCAGACTTTCAATTCCTCAAAGTGTTTGGTTGTGCTTGCTTTCCCTTGTTAAGGCCCTATAACAAGCATAAACGACAATTTCGATCTCAAGAATGTGTGTTTCTAGGCTATTCCCCTTCTCACAACGGTTTACAAATGCTTAGCACCAAATGGTAGACTTTATATCTCTAAAGATGTCTTGTTCAATGAGTATAGGTTTCCATATAAAGAACTTTTCTCCTCTGACAAGTCTTCCCCTACCAATCTTCATGTTCCTGCTTCTATTCCTTTGGTCACTTTTCCTTCCTCTACTATTCCATCTTCCAGTGCAGTGAGTTCTTCAACAACTGCTTCTGTGTCTGCATTCAATCCAGCACCTAATTCTGCCTCTGTTGCAGAGAGCTCTTCCTCAGCTGCTCCTACTTCTGCAACTCACTCTGCACCTCATTTTGCAACCAATTCTGCATCTCATTCTATCTCTAGTCCTGTTGCCTTCTCTGCATAATGAGAATGCCTGTTTGTCCAACAATTCAGGGTCTGTTCCTGTTAGTTCTCAGCATGCTTCTAGTTCCAGCTCTTCCACTTCTCCTACTAGACCACATAATGTTCATCCCATGCAAACAAGAGCTAAGTCTGGTATTGTTTGTCCTAGACTCAATCCCACCTTGTTATTAGCCCATGCTGAGCCTAAAACTACTAAACAAGCTCTTGCTAGTCCAACATGGCTAGCTGCCATGCAAGCTGAATATAATGCTCTGCTGAAAAACAACACATGGACATTAGTTTCTCTTCCACCCAACAGAATCCCTATTGGCTGCAAGTGGGTGGGTCAAGGAAAACCCTGATGGCTCGGTTAATAAATACAAGGCAAGACTAGTTGCCAAAGGGTTTCATCAAAAGTATGGTGCTGACTACGCAGAGACATTTTCTCAAGTAATTAAACCGGTCACTGTCAGAACAATGCTTACTCTTGCCATTTCAAGAGGGTGGCCACTTCAACAACTTGATGTCAATAATGCTTTCCTCAATGGGCTGCTTGAAGAGGAAGTTTACATGGTTCAACCTCCTGGTTTTGAATGTTCAAACAAATCCTTGGTGTGCAAACTCAACAAGGCCCTCTATGGACTCAAACAAGCCCCAAGGGCTTGGTTTGACAGATTAAAAACCACTTTGTTGCAGTTTGGTTTCTCATCAAGTAGATGTGATCCATCTTTGTTTGTTTACTCTCAGGGTTCTACAATTGCCTATATGTTGGTTTATGTTGATGACATCATAGTCACTGGCAATAATCAACCTTTTCTTACTCAACTTGTTTCCAAACTGAATGCAGTTTTCTCCTTGAAAGAATTGGGTAATTTAGATTACTTCTTGGGTATTGAAGTCAAGAAACAATCCGATGGCTCTCTCATTCTAACCCAAAGCAAGTATCTCAGGGATTTGTTAGCTAACAAATCTTCAAGAAGCAAAACCACTTCCCTCTCCAATGATTTCTGGCTGCCATTTGTCAAAAGATGGGTCTTTAGCAGTGGCTGATCCAACATATTACAGGTCTGTTGTTGGGGCTTTGCAGTATGCAACCATAACTCGGCCTGACATTAGTTTTGCAGTAAATAAAGTCTGCCAGTTCATGTCACAACCATTGGAAACTCATTGGTCTGCTGTCAAGAGGATCCTAAGGTATCTAAAGGGTACCATCTCATGGGGATTGCATCTCAGACCTGTTTTAACCTCTCCACTGTCTCTTTCTGCCTACTGTAATGCAGATTGGGGTTCAGATATTGATGATAGGAGATCCACTTTAGGTGCCTGCATCTTCATTGGACAGAATTTGGTTTCCTGGTGGGCCAAGAAGCAGCCAGTGGTGTCCAGGTCCAGCACAGAGGCCGAGTACAGAAGCTTGGCACTTGCAACTCAAGAATTACTTTGGCTGCAGTCTTTGTTAACTGAGTTGGGAGTTGTCTTCTCTGTTCCAACAGTGTTTTGTGATAACATGAGCACAATTGCATTGGCTCATAATCCAGTCCTTCATGCCCGAACAAAACACATGGAGCTTGATCTTTTCTTTTTAAGAGAAAAAGTCCTAAAGAAGCAACTTTTGGTGTCACATGTCCCGGGCATTCATCAGTGTGCAGATATTATGACCAAACCATTACCTCCTTCCAATTTTGAGGATTGTAGGTCCAAGCTCATTGTTTGTGACTCTTCCAGATTCACTCCCAGTTGAGCTTGCGGGGGAGTATAAGAGAATACAACTCTTGTAGCCTAGAGTAACTAGGATAGGCTCTCATATAGGGTAGTATTTCCCTTTAACTAACTAACTCCGTTAGTTAGAATTGATTAGAACATTTCGGAACCTTCCAACTAATCTTAACAGATCAGTGACAGTTGTACCAATTCAGTGAACCTATATAAGGGCACTGCTGTAACAGTTTCAGTTAAGAAATGAAAGATTCAGATTTCAGTTTTACATTTCAATAGCTTAGACTCTTAAGTTTCTAATATGTACTGATACTTAAACAGTTAAACCTCCGAGTATTTGTTTAATTTATGATCTTTATTGTCTTCATCAAAACTGCTTTTGCTTACTCTCCTTTAGGGATGGGAATAAGCCAGCCAGGCCAGACTTTTTTTCAAATAGACTAGGCCAAGGCTTTTTGAGAAGCCTATTTAGCTAAAAAGGCTGGGCTTTGAGCCACCCTGAAAGCCTTTTAGGCTTAACAGACCGATCTATTTAAGTAAATATAAATTTTATATTACTTATATTATTATATTAGATTTTGTACATTGTGTTAAATCATATACCTACTAACATTTTTAATAATTTAAGCATATTGACTTATATAAATTTTTGACACATCTTATTGCAACATAGAATTTAAATAGGCTATCAAATAAGGTTTGATTCTCTAAAAAGTCATGTTAGATCTTGAAAAAGCTTTATATCATACGAGTAAATCAGAATTAGACCTCATAAAATTCAGCTCGTTCTATTTATTTTCACCCTTATGTTCATGTCTTTTAGTAGCAGTGGTTTTAATTTTTTTTTTATAGCTTATTATAAATAGAACTTAACCTCATTGGTCTATTAACCCGTTAGTCTATTTAAAGTCGGTCAAATGACTTATTCAAAGACGTTAATATCAAATAGGCTTTTAAGTAGGCTAGCAGACCATATCAGGTTTTCAAAAATGCCACGTCAGGCTTGAAAAAAAAGCTTATGACAGGTAACAGGCTAGGCTTGAGCCTTGTATTTTTTGAGCAGGCTAGGCTTAGGCCTTGCAAAGCTTAGCTCGGCCCAGCCTATTGCCATCCCCACTCCTTGTAAGTGACATTTTTATCAGCTTTGATAGAACTATCAGTTGCCTGCACGCTATGCTGTCTTTATCATCCCTTTCTTGATTTTTTCTGCATTTAAGTGCTTTTTGCTTCTGTACTAATTAGTTGTGTTTTAATATTTCGTTTTGTGTTTGTACAGAATCATTTTCCCACC
Source organism: Calophaca sinica (assembly GCA_037113605.1). Lineage (NCBI taxonomy): Eukaryota > Viridiplantae > Streptophyta > Magnoliopsida > Fabales > Fabaceae > Calophaca > Calophaca sinica. The sequence goes on from CM073733.1 coordinate 105,940,102, forward strand.
AGTTTCCATTGGTTCTGGTAGTGATCTTCTTCCGGGGCCTCCTGCTGGCGTGTATCCTCCAAGGTAAAACCCTTCATTACTTTTTTTTTAATCTCTTAACACAATTGTGAAATCCTGTTTTTCACAATTTATTACATCATTTGAAACTTTCCTTGCTGGATTTCAGTGGTCATGGCGTTGGAGGGAGCATGCTTGTTGGTATGTTTAACATGTTCCTATTTAGTTATATATAAGCATGTATTATTTATGCTAAGCCAACATTGTTGATGCTGAGTTCAATGCTTGGAAACAGGGCCTAATGATCCCCGTTGGTTTGGTGGTATTGGTGGAGGACCCGCTTTTCCTGGAGGATTGCCGTAAGTTGTTTACATCTCCTGTTCATTATTGCTCTTTTGATCGATCAGTGTAGTTAAACTGTTAAAGGCACCAAAACCCCAAGGCATGCCCTTAGGTGCTAAGGCTAGGGAAAGGAGGGGTCCAGCGCATTTTCTAAGAGAGAGTAATGAGCAGTGGGCCATGAAATGCATCAGCTTTTATGTATAATGCAAAAAATTGAAGTTATGTAGCAAATGACAGAATGTCAGCTATCAAAACACTTTTAAAAACTTTATCTATTTTTAATTCTATCGTTTGTATATACATTTTGTTTCGTGTCACAACCTGCATGCGTTTTGAAAAGCTTGTTTTTTTAAAAATAATATAACTAAATTTTATCATTATTTACCAAAAAAACTATCGTATAAAAATTTATATTACATTTTACTTTCACCTTACTAATGGCTTATATTGTCCCTTGCACCTTTTAATGATGCCTTTTAAATTTGACTACCCTGTGACTGATTCCTGTGGCTAATTCTTAAGCTTATATCCGATTATGAATTTATCTGAATAGGGGTGTTCCTCCCGGTGCTCGATTTGATCCCTATGGACCTCCTGGTGTTCCTGGTTTTGAACCCAACAGATTTGCAAGGTATGGTGGAGTACATCATATATTTCATATAGTGTATTATTGCAGCAATGATGTTATTTATATGTTTAACCCTTATATGTCTTTTATCTATCATTTAGTTTTTTCTTCTTCATTCTCTTATTTTGTAAGTTGTTAATGTAGGATGTTGAAGATGAAAAAGTGTGTAAGAGTGGACTGGGAATAATGTTGAAGGGGTAGTGATCATGGTAGAAGGAATTTTTTTTAGGGAGTTATAAGGTTGATGGGTTGGTTTGGGGAGAGGGACATAGGGGTTGGAGTGATAAGGAGGTCATGGATTCAAATTCCCCCATTAACATTTGCCTATGAAAAAAAGGATTTTTTTTCTTTTTTTAAAAAAAGGAAATAAAGTTTAAGGATATTTGATCCCGAGTAGCACAATTTTCCACCATCACCTATATGGATAGCTCTTGAAAACACTTGTTTAGACCTTGGCTATGGCTTTAAGGCGTTGATATTTAGCTAGTAAAATTGTTATGCTTAAATATGAATTTGAGGTATCTTTTCAATTGCTTGGAATGAATTTCATGTGTGCTTGTATATATGTATCAGGGATATTTCAAGATAGAGTTTTTACAAAATGTTCTGTACAATGTACATAACTATTGCATAAATTTTTTTAGGAATTCATTTAATGGGGAAAAAAAGGGATAGATGCAGGTATAGTTAATAATTACATGATTGATGAGGTAAAAGAATTGTTTCCCAAATAACCCAGAAAAAAGTGACCTTAAACTGAAGGAATTATTAAATAACATACTTTTTTCCTCCATGTTTTGCAGGAATCCTCGAAGGCCAGGATATGACGCTCATCCGGATTTGCAACATTTCCGAAGAGATGCTGATTCAGATTACATATAGTTGCAGTGATAACACCTCCTTTCTCGACCTTACCTTACATTTCATATTTTTGTCAATATACCTGCCTTTTCTTCGAGGAAAAAAAGGAACAATGAGTAAGCTCTGCTCAGTGTACTGTTATTTGTGTTAATGCATCGCTATGTGCACCCTAGAGAAGTGGATTTGGATCATTTAGATGTCCTCAAGATATTGACTGTGAACTTAGAAGTAAAACATACCAAAAGGGACCACACTTGGAGTAATTTTGAGTGCCCCTTGCTCATTATCAGTAATTTTTATTTTGCCTCCACTTGAATATATTGTGTTCAGTCAATTTTAGGAAACAGTGGTTCTATAGATAAGTTCTCCATACGTATCGTCTTTTAGGGCTATTAGTTTGATTCAAGGGTTGAGAGATATGATAATAGGATGATTGTAAATTTGTTAAAATTTAAGGATTTAGTTATAAAGTGTGGTTCTAGTAAGATTTATATATCCTTATATTTTTGTTCGTTTGTTTTTTATCTCAATCATCAAGATATCAGGTTTTATATTTATTCTTCATTTAAGTTTTAGTCCTCATAATACTTTTACCAATTAAAGTGTTAGTCCTTATTTTCTTATTAAGAATTGGTCTTTGGAGTTTTTTTTTATTAAGGTATTGCTTCTTATGGAGCTACAATTCAGTGAACAAAGATATAGGAATATTTTATAAGGACCAATGTGAAAAAAAAAATAAAATTAAAAGCCATAACAACCTAAACCAAAATTGGAGAAAACCTCAGGCAGTAAGATCATATTCAAACCTAATTTTTTGTTTAATTCTTCCAAGTGTATTGTTACATGGTGACTTATATATGGATTGTTTCTTTGGGGATATACTCTTGTACAGAGAATTTTACTTAACTCTTTCAAGTTAATAACACCATACTTGTTTTAATTATGTTTCCGTTTAAAATTTTCTGTTGAGCATTTTGATTATAAATCGTCAAAAATAAATATATTAATCTAAATATGCACTTGATTAATGTTTGATGTGTTGTCAGATAGTTACACTTGGAGCAAAATTTTCTCTCTGAGGTATCTAACTAACAAAGATCTCAAAACTCGAGAGAGAGAGGCTTTGCCTTTTCTCTAACCCCTCTCCTCCAACCTTAGGGTTTTGTGGTGGCCCTCCTCCATTTTTCTTGGTTTGCCATCCGATGCTTGGATCTAAATTCCTAGGGCCTCCTAGGATTTCTTCTTGTTCCCCTCTTGTTTTCATCACTGTCCTAGAGAAGCCTTCTCCAATTTCCCTCATCTCAGTTTTTTCCTTGATTTCGTGTGGCCCCATCTTCCCCAACATGAGATGATGGGTGAACCTATGACAGATGCTATTCTCAAGCTTGTCGGAGCTCCCCTTTCACAGAGCTGAACCCCAACTCATCGAAAACCACCGAATCTAAGTCACCTTGTTTCAACCCTATGAATGCCCTAGGCGTCAATCTCCTCTCATGTGGCCGCACCTCCCAAGATGCAACCTCTTTCTCAGTGTTGAATCTTGCCCTCAATGTGTCTTCCCCATAGCTCGTCCTGGGCTTGGGCTTACACCGCTCCTCTCACTAAGCTCTAAGTTGTGGAACTGCTTCTAAGCCGTGTAACATGCTTAACCATTTGAGATGTGCCTATTTCAAGTTTGCTAATGGGGTGTTTGATGAAATGTCCCATAAGAGATGGGTTTTTAGGCATAATCATGGGTTTGCTCTGAATAGCAATGTTTTGGGAGGAAGGGGAAACACTTCGGCTAGAGTCCCAGATTCAATAAGTGATGCGACTTATTTCACATCGGCTGAACTAAACGCCCTCGTCCAAAGCCACCGAACGTAGGTAAAATTTTCCAATTTGAGAGTATTGTTGTTGCTGGTGCCTTTGTAGGCTCTCGTTTGTGTAGGTTGTTTTTAAGGCTAGGTTGTGTTAAAATTGCACATGTAATGTCTGTTGGAAAGCTCCTAAAGTGTTGGACATTTTGGATTAACATAAGATGAGCATATCCTTTTGAGGCTCTATATTAAAAAAAGTAACATCACTTTATTTTAGGAGTCGATCTACTTTGGTGAATGTTATTGGTGCCTAGATACTTCTTACCACCCATTACGCAAGGAAGGAGGTAACAATGGAATTTAAAGAAAGGGAGCCTTTCAAGAAAGTTTATGGCCCCTATTTTTGTCCAACTGAACTCAGTTTCAACTTCCAAGTGGCCATGATTCACAAGCCCTATGGACTAGAGTTGTCAAAGTGAGGTATAACTTGTGAGCTAATCTGACCCAACCCGACTCACAGGGTTAGTAAAATTCCGGCTCACCAGGAGCCCATGTTATCATTGTTGTTGATATTGCCGAATTGTGATGGAACAGACAAAGAACACGCAAAATAGAAACTTCGTAGAAAAGAAACCCGAGGCGTCGGTGAGATCGCCCTTAAGGATTTATCCGCCTACTACGCTGCATAAATCCCAGGTACAACGGGTTCGATCCCTGGATCATTGGGGGTATCGAGCAATGAAGAAGAAGAAGAAAGTCGGAATGTGTGACTCAGAAGGCATCGAAAAAGTAAGTTTTTCAGATCCGCACAAGGTAGTCTCACAGGCTTTAAATAAGAAAACGATAATTAATTAATTAATAAATCCGTTCAGAAAATAATTAATAAAAGAGCCGTTGGTGAAGATAACGTGGGATACGTGGAGGAATGTTACCGTTAGTGGATAATCACCAGTTCTGGACGAACATAAGAGATACCTGAGAAAGTATCGCTTCACGGTGGAAGAATTAGACGGTCACAGTGGTGTTCCGAGCTCCGGTGCAAGACCTTGGTGGTGGTATCGCAAACACTCGACGCCAAGTCGGTGTGTGTAAGAGGTGAGTGAAGAGGTGGAAAAATAATCATTACCTCGACCGCTTGACGCGTCTCTTTAAATATGAGTTGAGGGCGATTCTGGAGTAGCAACCGCCCGTGAAATCCGAGTCGAAGTAAATTCCTTTAATGCCGAACCGTTGGTCGGCCGCGTCGATGTGGCATCGAGGGAAGCGGAGGCATGCGGAAATGGGCCTGAAAGCGTTAGATCTTCGGATTGGGCCTTGGCCCAGTCCGGAACAGTTGCCCCCCAAGTCGCTAGCTCGAATGTCGAGGTGGTGACTTATTGTTGAAGTTCATTGATGTCGACCTTCGACGTCTTTGTTAAATGAACCGCAAGCATCGTCGGGTCGTGCTTTGTTTATTAGTTCGTTCGGGACCTTCGTGTTCCACCTCGCCGGTGCGCTTCGACACGAGGCTTGACGTGCTTGTGCAAGGCACAAGGCTTTATCACGAGCGAGGCTCGATCTCATCATCAAGTGCTTGTGCAAGGCACAAGGCTTTGTCACGAGCTCGTGCACGCGGTCTCGGCACGAGGTCGACAAGGCTTTATCACGAGCTCGTGCACGCGGTCTCGGCGAGAGGTCGATCACAGGTGCTTGTGCAAGGCACAAGGCTTTATCACGAGCTCGTGCACGCGGTCTCGGCACGAGGTCGATCTCTTCATTAGGTGCTTGTGCAAACGCACAAGGCTTTATCACGAGCTCGTGCACGCGGTCTCGGCACGAGGTCGACAAGGCTTTATCACGAGCTCGTGCACGCGGTCTCGGCACGAGGTCGAGCTCTTCATCAGGTGCTTGTGCCAACGCACAAGGCTTTATCACGAGCTCGTGCACGCGGTCTCGGCACGAGGTCGATCTCTTCATTCATCAGGTGCTTGTGCCAACGCACAAGGCTTTATCACGAGCTCGTGCACGCGGTCTCAGACGCGAGGTCAATCACGGTGCTTGCGGCTAACGCACAAGGCTTTATCACGAGCTCGTGCACGCCGGTCTCAGACGAGGTCGATCTCTTCATCGGTGCTTGTGCTAACGCACAAGGCTTTATCACGAGCTCGCGTGCACGCGGTCTCAGACGAGGTCGATCTCTTCATTCATCGGTGCTTGTGCTAACGCACAAGGCTTTATCACGCCGTTCTCGCCAAAGTATAGACAATTTGCAACAACTTGATGTAATAAAGTTAGCATTAATTTTTATCTTTGAGTAAAGTGCTCGTGAGTCGAAGTTTTATACTTCCACTGTGAGAGTAGTTGATCCGCCGTCCGCGGCAAGGTTGAGGTCATCAAATAATCAAGGTCAACGACGGCGTGGCCAGAGTTTAAAGCCGCCTCAATATTGAAATTGCGGAGGTGGGCCTGGTAGGTCGCCCGAGTAATCGGATCGCGTATCCACATTGCAGAGGTGCTTGTGCAAGGCACAAGGCTTTATCACGAGCTCGTGCACGCGCGGTCTCGCACGAGGCTCATCATCGTAGTTTGTCACGAAGCTCGGTGCTTGTGCAAGGCACAAGGCTTTGTCACGAGCTCGTGCGCGATCTCAAGACGAGGTTATGCCCCTAAGCTCGGTGCTCATATGATGAGGAGCCGACTTGTAAGGAGTCGTTATCCTGCATGTTAGTCAAAAGATACAAGATGTGCACGATATAAACGTGTGTTTTGATAGTGTTGCCCCCATAGCGATCTAATTGGCGTGTTGGGGATATGCGTTTGGGATTGAATCCCTTTAATTGGCATCGAGTGCCGCTTAGGTTCAGAAACCAAAGTTCTTGAAATAGCATCAAGTGTCGTTCGAGTTTTAAAAAACAGGCATTAAAACATGAAAATGTATACCTCGTCTAGAGGTTGAGCTGTGATGTCGAGGTCCTAGATCGGAGATGTCGCGATCCAAGGTTGTCGTCCTCATCTAAGCTGAAAAGCTTGGTGGGAGAAACCTGCTGTGCTGTCAAGGTCCTAGATCCGAGATGTCGAGATCCGGGATCCCCCAAATTCAATATCCTATCCAAGTTTTAATTGGCTTCCGGACAAGGTATTAAATTGAACAAACCCGAGACCACCTTTAGTCGGAATGTGCTTAAGAAGACAAAAAATGATCGAATAGAAAAAAAAGACTCTGGATTCTCATCTCTCTGTTGTCATTGACCGCATGCAGATGTTAGTGATTAGCTAGATTTTAGGATCTGGACTTTGGTTTAGTTATGCCTATTTGGCTTTTGAACTTTTTATGTGTAATGTTGCCCATGTCCTGTGTTTGGCTAAGCTCTTAGATTTGTTTCTAATTTGGGCATTTTTCTAATTTGTGCATGGAGAATGCCCTAACTCAATTTGCTCAATGTGATTGTAATGTTCTTTCCTTTATCAAATGAATGCAATTTATTTACCTTAAAAAAAGGATGTATGCTTCAAGGGGAACTTGAGTATTGATATTGTATATTAAAAATATTTGAAGGACCAAAAATATTCCTAAGATATTGAGAGGGCAAAAAAAGAAATGTTGTGTTTTCTCAAAGGCATGGATTGAATGCACAAGTTTACTCCTTTCTATTTACTTTCTAATTCTCAGTTTGAAGAGAGGAAAAAAAAAGCATGTATATCATAATTTTTCTTTTTTTTTTCCTCTCTCTTTCTCTTTTGTACCAAACGAAAGGGTCTCATCTCTTTCTTTCCCCTCTCTTCTTTCTTTCTCTCATTTCTCTTTCTTTTGTTCCAAATAAAGTGAGAGATTCTCAAGTTCAAATCCAATTCTTGCAATGCGTGATAAGTAGAACAATTGTAAATAATTTAATTAAGCACTTATTGTATAAGTGTTTATGTATAAGATATTTCTAAAATAAAAAAGAAAGAAAGAAAAACTAGCATAAGCTTAGTATGAGTTATTTCTATAAGTTTTTTTTATGAAGCTTATGAAAATTAGCTGAAAAATGAATGATGGGCATACCATAGGTTATTTTTGTAAACTCCTCCAAAAATTTTATACAAGTGTTTATGTCACAAAGTAAGTTCAAATAAGTTATTCCAAATGCCTCCTAGAAAATAAATCAAGTGAGTTGATTTTTTAATTCGGTTCAAAAGTTGATAATTACTAATTACTAATTACTAATTATGAATTTATTTTATTTTAAATGTGTGGTATTTTTTTCAAAAAAAGAATAATAGTAAGTATTTGACATAAGAATTGCATCTATAATAATTAAAAAAGCAATTAGCATTTTTTTTTCAAATGAAATTTATTCTTGTTCTCATGCATCCTTACTGGTCTATTTTTTAGTTAATTTTTTTAATTCTATGTTATTAAGTTATTTATTGCAATATTTATGAATAGAAAATTAGAAATATCATATACGTGTAACAATTAAGTTTTTTCACTTCTAAGTAAATCTAAGTTCATAATTGAAGTACATCAATAAACTTATTTTAAATTAATAAAATCAAAAGTTCTTTTGTGCATTTTGGAAAAAAAAATTAAGAAATAAGTTAAACTAAGATCTTAAAAAAATGAGTTGCTTATTTCAAAAAAAAAAAAAAGGAGTAGCTCTATAGCAATAGATAGTAAGTCCACATTTAGAGGTTTCCTGAATTTTCATTTTCTTGTAACATATATTAAATTACTTACAACATTCTAGTTATACCCAAATTTAAACAATAAAAAATTGTAGGATGTAAGGTAGTAAATTCAATTCTGTTTGCAGTGGTTCTGCTAGGTGTAAAATGAAAACGAAAAAAAAATAGTAAATTTTCAACACGGAGAGGACAAAAGCATATCAATATCATAAGCCTTGTGTTTTCATTTGTGGTTAAAAGAAACAACTTGACTTCAGTGTGGACTATAAAATCATATCATATTCATGTAAGGTTAAAAAGAAAAGTGGATTCCGACTTCTCAGTTGTGAGCCCACAGGAGACGTAACAGAGTGGAAAACGTGTGGCATCCCCTGTCTCTTCTTTCCAGCAACTCGGATACTTTCTTCTCTTTTTCATGTCTTATTAAAGTACATTTAATTAAGAATCGACAAGATATTATAATCAAAGAGAGAGGTTCAATGTATTTCTTAGTTAATATATTTTATAGAGATTTACCTCATCTAGAAGGAGCAACAATTCACTTTAGAGTAGGAGCAAAGATTGGTAAAAGGGAAAGAAAAACTTTTGTTTACAATCTCAACAGTCTATATTTTATTTTATCCTCAACAGTCTATATTTAATTTAATTTTATTACATAATATTGTGAGCTTCATTCGATAACATATATAATTAGAATTTAATTTATATGCTTCGTCGGTTTGAAAATATTTTACACATGCATTCAATGATGTGGTGTCATATTATTTTATGAGTATGACAAATCATGTGTTTTTAAACTCATTAAATGAAGTAACAATATATTATTGGATGACCGTGGAAAATATTTTTACACTGATGCTGTATATAAATTAAGCTCAATATAATTATATGCTGTGTTGTGTATTATATGTTTTTTTATTAGACGTATATTATATGTTTAGATAGGGCATATAAAACCGTGACGTAATGAAAGAACCCCCTCGAAGAAGATAGAAGATTTGAATTCGTCTTCTTGGATCATCCCAACTCAAATGCCCGAGTTTTCATCGAATCCAAGGGATGGTAATCGTACCCTCTAGGTAGGGTATTATAATACCTATCTCTGTACCTGCATTTGAAAACATTACCTGTCCCAAACCCGTACTCGCATGGTTAATAACTTTAGTACCTTTACCCTTTGGTATCTTAATACCTGTACTCGCACCTGCTACTCGTACTTTAATTATGTAAAAACAATAAATAATAAAAGAAACATTATAACAATTAAAAAGTGATCCAAATATCTTTTAAACCTACTTATAAAAATTATAAATCAAAGTATTTAACTAAATAAAAATATTCAAAATACCAAAAGAGAGCAAATATCACAATAAAGGAAGTATAAATGCGACTAGCTTTAGAAAGTTTAGAATCGTTAGATCACTCCTACCTTAAAAATTTGTATTATAGTTAAAATCATGTATTATATTAGTAATATAAATAAATAAGTAAATAAATAATTGTATATATGTGTGTGGGTGGGCGGCACAGGGTGAGGTGTGTACCATAGTACCCGTACCTGAATCCATACTCATTTAAATTTGCGGGTACATGTACCTATATCTATTGTGCGGATAATTACCTACTATCATGAGTAATTTTTTACAGATACCCAGTGGGTAAAGTCCAAATCGCCATCCCTATCCAACCCAGATAAAGAGAAATGTTAGAAATACAATTTTTTAACAATCTCTATATATTGCAGTTAAAAAATCTCTCTGTATTCTTATTACTGATTTTTTTTTAAAATTTAATTTAGTTGGTAGTAAATAAACCGCTTTTTTTAGAAAGATGCGTTATTTTTAAAAAAAAATTAGACCGATAATAAAAAAAACAGTGTTATTTTTATAAAATAAACTACTAACAGTGGGTTATAAAGAAAATCTGACAAGTGTTTTTTGAGAAATTATTAAAAAAAGATATGTTTTGATTCGAATAGAAATATAGGCCCTTGTTTTTGTTTTTTTTTTGGACAAAAAATATAGGCCCTTGTTAAGAAAATGATGTAAACAAGTTTCATATAAAAATATAAATAAATTTAAATAACAGTTATAGTGGTGAGTTTTAGGGTGGACTGCCGTGACATGTGGTCCACGTGGACTGGTATTTGAAAACTTGTCTGAAACTCTGACGACGACCGACGTTGTCCCTTGGAAGCAGAAGCTTTCGGTCTTCATCGTCATCGCGGCTAGATGGTAACTTGATCAGTGCTTGTTCGACAAAAAACAAGAAAACAAATATAAGTTGAGTTTTTGAGGCACTCATATTCGTTTCTCCTTTTTTTGTTGAAACGACGCCGATCCGATCACCGTCTCAGCCGCGAGAACATGGAGGACCGTGAACTTCTGCTTCCAGAAGGCGCGTCGATTGTAGTCAAAGTTTCGAATAAATTTTCAAGTACTGATTCACGTGGATCACGTCTCAAGGTGATCCACCCTAGAATTTGCCATATATGCTATTTATATAAATAAGTTTTACACATATATAATCATGTTTTACTCTAGTTATTATCTCTTTATAGATATCAAATTTCATCAATCGAATCATCAAATTAAAAGTTCTAATTAAGTGAATCAACTACATAAAACTTCATTAAATTTTAAAAGTATTTAATACTTCATCATATCACTTCAATTCAACGTATAATATACGTTTTAATTTATAAGTAAAATGTTGACCATATGATTGCATAGCTACAGATGTCCAAATTATCTAAAATTTGACGTGCATGATCATTAACATAATATGACGATATTCAACGGTTCGATTGATAAATTTTGATGTCTACAAAGAGATATTATTCGGAGTAACTCTTGTGTGAGTTACTCCGGTTAACATGTCTGAGTAACTCTTGTCTGAGTTACTTCGGTTAATATCTCTTTGTAGACATCAAATTTCATTAATCGAACCGTCAAATTAAAAGTTCTTATTGAGTGGATCAACTGCATAAAACTTCATTAAATTTTAAAAGTATTTGATACTTCATCATATCACTTCAATTCAAAGTATAATATACGTTTTAATTTACAAGTAAAATGTTGACTATATGATTGCATAGCTACGGATGTCCAAATTATCTAAAATTTGACATGCATGATCATTAACATAATATGACGATATTCAACGGTTCGATTGATGAAATTTGATGTTTACAAAGAGATATTTGATACTGCATAAAAGTTCTTATTGAGTGGATCAACTGCATAAAACTTCATTAAATTTTAAAAGTATTTGATACTTCATCATATCACTTTAATTCAACGTATAATATACGTTTTAATTTATAAGTAAAATTTTGACCATATGATTGCATAGCTACGGATGTCCAAATTATCTAAAATTTGACATGCATGATCATTAACATAATATGATGATATTCAACGGTTCGATTGATGAAATTTGATGTCTACAAATAGATATTATTCGGAGTAACTCTTGTGTGAGTTACTCCGGTTAATATGTCTGAGTAACTCTTGTCTGAGTTACTTCGGTTAATATCTCTTTGTAGACATCAAATTTCATCAATCGAACCGTCAAATTAAAAGTTCTTATTGAGTGGATCAACTGCATAAAACTTCATTAAATTTTAAAAGTATTTGATACTTCATCATATCACTTCAATTCAAAGTATAATATACGTTTTAATTTACAAGTAAAATGTTGACCATATGATTGCCTAGCTACGGATGTCCAAATTATCTAAAATTTGACACGCATGATCATTAACATAATATGACGATGTTAGCTGTTCGATTGATGAAATTTGATGTCTACAAAAAGATATTAACCAGAGTAACACAGACAAAAATTACTCCTGGAATAACTTGATCCCTGCGCGTGACAGAGAAATGGTAAAAATAACTAGATATACATGTAAAATTTGTTTAACCGTAGAATTATCAAATTCTTAAGTAAATAAGCCAACCTTTACTTCCACACAAGCGAGCACATAAATAAAACGTTACAAACTATGCCGGTCACTTTCACTGTTATATTTTTTTCCTCCATATTTTTTTTTTGAAAGATTTTCCTTCATATTTTAAGCATATAAAAACATCAATCATGTGGCTTACATACTTTCCACGCAACATCCCCATCCTGCAAGTTGATTCCTTTAAAGCTCCCAACTCTTCAGTGCTCCATAGCTCTTGAGCCTCTCATTCTTGAGGTTTCATAAGCTCACCGAAGCACAAAAAATAGTTTTGGATCTGATATGGATCTCAACAAACCTCACCTTCTTATCCTGCTCATCATCATGCTTGTTTCAGTTTCTGAGAAACCATCAGTTACAGAAGCAAGGACACTTTCCTTAATTTCTCCTCAAGGTAATTAATATTTAGAATCAAAGTTTTTAAAAGTCTACAACCGCGATCTCAGCCGCGACATCAAAGTTTTGTATGTCTTTGCAATCGCAACACGCCTGTAATTGAGGCCGTATCAACATTTGACCGCGATTCTCCTATACTATTGTGACGCATCTGTGATTTAAAATCCTGTTTAAAATTATTTAACATTTTTGCTTCCCTTCCACAGGATCTGCTTTATAATTTTGTGTTTCTTGTTCTTCTGTTTTTGATGTAATTGCAGGGTACTCGAAGATTTTTGCAACGCTTGGAGTTGTTTGCAAGTGTTGTGATGGAATTGGAGGTGCCTGCACTAGTAGTTGGACAGAATCTTGCAAAAACCTGCAGTGTTTACCTTGGAAATCGCACTAATTTTTTTTTTCTGTATCTTGTTCAATCTTCCATTTGCTGTAGTACCTGTCTTATGTATATTAATTAAGTTTAGAAATATATCATATAAAAAGAATCTGAAGTCTGTGTTTGCGTGTAGTGTCAACAGTTTGAATTTGTGAATGAGGAGCTTTTAGAAGTGTCCATATAGTTTGAAACAAGTCAATGGCAATAATACGTGATTATCACCACATGTCCATCCATTAATTGTACTTTAAAATTAGATCCAAATTAAATAATTGTACTGTAGTTGACTATAGAGTTTAGAAGGATAAGGGAAGAATGGCTTTCACTCAAAGATGTTAGGAGTATTATTTATACAATTCTGAATATGGGATTTTATGTTTTCTCTTCAGTTCACCATGTTAATTATGAAGGATATATAAACCTTCTGATCTATTTTTTTTTTCTTTGGTAGAATAAAATGGAAACCCTTTCAAAAAAATAAAACTCCACAATTTTTGTGTACTTCAACGCTTGAAGTTCAACAGACACAACGAACGCAATTTAATAGCTAGTTATGCGTATTGAATGAAGATAAGATGTTTAAAGTAAGTGAAACAAAACAGGTCATTTTCTACTATTCTAAAAGGAGCAGAGAAACTTTATTATTGAGAATTTTTCTGCATTTAAACTAATTTTGAACTAATTTTGCTAAATAAATGAAGAATTACAACGAAGGATTATTGAACCCCGAAAGAGTAGCACTGTTCAACAAATGACGTTGGAACCCAGAAAGAGAAAACTCTAGCGTGCCTGGGATATAGACAACATCAAGGTGATTATAAACTCTTCTTCAAATATTTATAAGAAGGCAAACAATCAATTCTACTTAATTGTTTATATTGGTGATATCATCATGATAACAAAAGATCATTCAGTTGAGAAACAACAGCTAAAGGAAAATTCGACCCTTAAATTTGAAATGGAGGTTCTTCATCATAAACTAAGGTACTTTCTTGCAATTGAGGTGACATACTATAATGCTATGTATGGTTTGGAAAAGAAAGCAAGCAGAAAGAAATGAATAATTTTTTTTTTCAATTGTTTGTTAGAAGCTATGATGCATAGACATGATACGAGTATCGGATGCGATACGTATCCGATACGACGATACGTTGTTTCTTGAAAAATACAGGATACGAAACATTAACGATATGTATATAAAAATAATTTTTTTTTAAAATATAATAAATATACTATTGTAATTAAAAAGTCCAAACTAAGAACATATATATCTATCAAACATTTTTTTTGATAGATAACAATATACATGAACATTAGTAAATATAAAATATAAAAAATTATTAAACATATATATAGTTATATAGATAACTATATATATATATATGTATAGAATTTTTGTATATTTATATTTATATTTATATATTAATATAAATGAAAAACATGACTTGGATTTATTTTTCTTTACATATAAAGAATAATTATATATTTAAAAAGGAATATTCTATTAAAATAATTGAAATAGTGAAGTAAAGAATAATTAAATATTTAAAGAAAGTATATTCTATTAAAATAATGAAATAAAGAATAAAAATTATTGAAAGAAATAAATGAAGTAAATGTTCTAAACTATATCCCCCAACCGTCACTTACTTTATCCCCGTCCCCGCCTTTCCTTTCTCCCCCAACTTTCCCAATCTTCTTCTCCCTCCCGCCTTTCTCTCTCCCCCCAATTTCCCAATCCACTCCCACCTCACAGCAACGTTAGACATGCGTCACACAACTTGAAGCCAGTGACGGATCTAAGAATTTTGACTAGTAGGGGCAAGATTATATAATATAAATATTTATATAAAAAATACATCAATGGATAAGGGATAAATTAATGGCATCATTATCATTAAGCAAAAAATTGGAGATTACAAAAACCATAGCACTATATACCAAAAATTTGAAGACACCTCAACATCTACGAATTATAATTGCTCTCAACGTGTCTTCATATTTTGAAATTGTTGTATATTTTTTCATTTTCAACACTATCATCTCTCTCTCTCTCCCTCTCTCTTGGCACTAAAAATATCTCTCTATCTATGTGACCAAGCAATTATTTAACAATTCATCTCCTAATCATATCAAAAGAGTAGCTCATTTTTTATTTTTTCTCTTTAGTGTGGTCAGCACTTAATTTTAAATGGGGGCAAACATAAAATTACTCAATAATTAATAAGAATAACAAATAAGTCAGTGGGGTCAGCTACCACCAATTTGCTAAAGGTGGATCCATCCCTGCTTGAAGCTCTTCCAGTAGATCCCTTTGTGTCTCCTATTAAATTCCAAAGACGAAAATTTATGATTCTCCACCTGTGGATATCGAGCTCAACCACCTCTTGTTTCTCTCTTCCCACAATTTTGTTTACACTTCCCATCTCTCTTCCTTCCACACCGGTTCCCGATTCTCACACCAGGATATCGATAATGCATCGCACGGCGCACCCACTAAGTATCAATTTTTTTTTAGTTTTCATTTAAAAAAATCACCTTCGATACTCTACTGATATGTATTCATGGCATATCTAAGCGTATCCGTGTCGGATACGTATCTGATATGGACACGACATGAAAAATCACGTATCGATGCTTCATAGGTTAGAAGAGAAAGTAAAAGGAAAAACGTTTAAACTTTTCTCTCCTGTTGTTTGATTGCTGAGAAAGGGAAAGAAAAGAAAACATCATATTTTTGAAATGTTACAAATGTTATTAATGAAAAAACAAGGGAAATTTTGGTAACTTTATTAAAATTGTGCAGCTTTATGCTCCTTTCCTCCCACAGCTGCTCCTTTGCTTGCCAAAACTGATTTAAGCAAATTTTCAGTGGGACCAACTAATTTTTCTTTCCTTTCACGTCTACTTTGGTTAACACATAAGAGCACCGGTAGTTCTCTAATTGCGTTTCTTAAATTTCTTTGTGGGCCCAAAAAGATACACGAATGCACAAAATCTTGGTAACAATGCTGTAATCGTTCTCTTATTTGTTGTTGCATTCTTTTGTACGTAGACAGTTAACTAAAATAAAGGAACGCAGGAAGCCATGTGGAAGCAAGCAATGCTAAAGGACGCCGCATTGAATTAAAGCAACGCACAAAATTTTTAAAGAATGAGCGCTGTGGGTGCTCTAAGAGCAGCCACAGCTGTTAGAATTCAGGCATCCGAATGGTCCCCTCAAAACCGGCCTGTGAGGGGGTGGTCTACCCAGCTATATAAGCAACGGCCAGGCTCGTTAACCACCCGATGTGGGACTCACAACACGCCCCCTCGAGCCTGGCCTCGTCACCACAAGTGAGGGATAGCGGCACTATCCACACCATCGGGCAGAATGTGGCTCTGATACCATGTTAAATGGGCGTGGATCTCACTCCCAAAAGCTAGCTCATAGGGTGAGGGTTTCCCCCCACTTATAACCACTAATCAGCCCATCTCATTCTTCCATGTGGGACTTCTAACACACCCACCCTCACGCCCAGGACTAGACAACTGGAGCGTGACCCGAGTGGCCCGATAACGGGTAGCCCAACAAATGGATCTATGATAGGCTTTGATACCATATTAGAATTTGGGTTTGGGCCTAACTCAACCCCAAAAGCTAGCTCATAGGGTGAGGGTTGCCCCTACTTATAACCACTAA
Source organism: Calophaca sinica (assembly GCA_037113605.1). NCBI lineage: Eukaryota > Viridiplantae > Streptophyta > Magnoliopsida > Fabales > Fabaceae > Calophaca > Calophaca sinica. The sequence continues at coordinate 105,956,797 of CM073733.1, forward strand.
TCAGGCCATCTCATTCTTCCATGTGGGACTTCTAACACACCCTCCTCACGCCCAGGACTAGACAACTGGAGCGTGACCCGAGTGGCCCGATAACGGGTGGCCCAACAAATGGATCTATAATAAGCTCTGAAACTACTAATCAGGCCAACTCATTCTTTCATGTGGGACTTCTAACAACAGCGTGAGATACGTAGCGTTGCTCAACTGACACATACAGAGGACCAATTTTTTTTCTGTGTCTATATTTCTCCTCATGAGCCTATTTCACGTGTTAGTTGCCGTAAACTGTATAGTTGTTTTGACAAAAAACAATGCACCGTGCACTAAATGAGACTAGTCAAATAGACAAACTTACGGTATCTAAAATTTAAGAAACGCCATTAAAGTTGCTCTTAAGAGAAGTATCTAGATTTTGTTAACTTTATTAAAACTATGCAGTTTTTTGCTGCTTTCCTCCCACATATGCTCACATTTGCATTAGGGATTGCTAATTTTTCATTCTTTTCACCTATATTTTGGTTAAAAATTGAGATATATCTCAATTTATGTATTTTCATTCGTGACCCTTTCTTTAAAATTATGCAGCTTTATGTTGTTTTCCTCCCACATATGCTCCTTTTCTTGCTAAAACCGACATAAGCAAATTTTGCAGTTTGGCCCGCTAATTTTTCATTCTTTTCACGTCTATTTTGGATAACAAACGAGAGATGTATCTCGATTTATGTGTTTTTATTTGTGACCATTTCTTTAAAATTATGCAGCTTTATGTTGCTTTCCTTTCACGGATGGCCCTTTTCTCGCCAAAGCTGGCAGAAGCAAATTTTGTAGTGAGGTCTGCTAATTTTTCATTCCTTTCACGGCTATTTTGGTTAGCAATCGAGATAACTATCTCAATTTATGTGTTTTCATTCTTGACCCTTCCTTTAAAAGTATGCAACTTTATGTTACTTTCCTCCCACATATATATGCCCTTTCTCTCGCCAAAACTGAGGAAGCAAATTTCGTAGTGGGGCCTGCTTTTTCTTTCTTTTCACGTCTGTTTTGGTTAACAAATGAGAGAACTATCTTAATTTATGTGTTTTCGTTTGTGAATCTTTCTCTCCTTTGCTTTTCTTTGGTACCAAACTTACATAAAACTAGTACGATACATGTGCATTCGCAAGGGGCGCGCGTTGTTTGTTACGCTTAATGTTTTAAGACGGTGGTTATTTATAGTAAATGATATTTTTGATTTAATGTATTAAAAATTAACTAATTTTATAGTGAACGTGAAATAAATATTAAATATGTACCGAATATTATTATTTATGTATTATGTCACTTGTGTGGCATATATAGCTAAGATGAAACAAACATGGTTAGGGCTTTCTTGATTAGATAGATACATAAAATAGATAATAGAGATACATGCATAAAATTGATATATACTCAAAGACAAAGAAATTTTACCGACTATACGTAATGTTTTTCGATCACGAATCAACAACAAAATAAGATATTTATAAAATTGATTTATCCTCAGAGACGATGAAATTATACCGACAACATGTAATGTTTTCCTGCCGATACTAGAAAGTAAGATAATATTTATAAATAATAAAAATATTTATGAAAATTGATATGTACTTAAGTAGTATTTTCCCGTCAGAACTCAAAAACAAAATAATCATTTATAAAAATTAAATACATTTATAAAAAACAAAAAGTAATTATACCGACATTTAATGTCTCATGTTACGACTCAAAAGCAAAATAATCATTTATAAATAACTTAAACGTTTATAAAATTGATCTGTGTCAAAGACGATAAATTTTACCGACAACATGTAATGTTTCTCCCGTCGAGACTTAAAAGTAAAATAATCATTTATAAATAATAAAAATATTTATAAAAATTGATATGTGCTCAAAGATAACGAAATTATAGCGAGAACGTGTTATTTTCTCCCATCGGGACTCAAAAGAAAAAATAATCATTTATAAAAAATAATAGCATTCATAAAAACAGAATGTAAAAAGTAATTATACTGACAACATGCAATGTGTCATTAGAATAAGAGGTTTAAAATTAGTATGTAATATTTCCCCCGTTAACAGTCAAAAGTAAAATAATTATTTATAAATAATATATAATAAAGATATTTATAAATTTTGATATATTCTAAAAGACGACGAAATTATACCGATAACATTTTGTGTTTCTCCGTTTGGACTAAAAAAAAAACCATTTATACCTATAATATGTAAAGTTTCCCCCCGTTAAGAATAAAAAATAAAATAATCATCTATAAATAATATATGATAAAGATATTTATAAATTTTGATACGTGATCAAAGACGATAAAATTATATTTGAGACTTTAAACGAAAATCATTATTTATAAATAAAAAAATATAATGATAAAATTTAAAAATATAAAAAAAATAGAAAGAATAAAGAGAGAAAGAGAGAAAGAGTGAGTGACAGAGGGTGTGAGAGAAGAAAGAAAGAGAGAGTGACGTGAGAAAGAGAGAGAAGAAAGAGAAGAGAGAGGAAAAAAATAAAAGGTGATAGAGAAAAAGTTAAAAGCAGTAAGAAAAAATATATTTTTATGTGAATTTAATTTTTATTTTTATTTATTTTTATTTAGATTGGCATATTTGCCCCTTAAAAGTATAGGTGTCATTAGAATAAGAGGTCTAAAATTATATTTGTATTAGTAGTTTGTTTATCAACAATATGTAATATTTTTTGGTCACGAATCAACAATAAAATAATTATTTATAAATTATTAAGATATTTATATAATTGATTTATCCTCAAAGACGATGAAATTATACTGACAACATGTAATATTTTCCTGCCAATACTTGAAAGTAAGATAATACTCCCTCAGGTCCTATATATAAGAGACACTTAAAAAGTGTCTCTTATATATAGGACCGGAGGGAATATTTATAAATAATAAAAATATTTATGAAAATTGATATGTACTTAAGTAGTGTTTTCCCGTCAGAACTCAAAAACAAAATAATCATTTATAAAAATTAAATACGTTTATAAAAAAAATAAAAAGTAATTATACCGACATGTAATGTCTCCCGTTATGACTCAAAAGCAAATAATTATTTATAAATAAAAAAATTATAATGAGAAAATATGAAAATATAAAAAAATGAAATAAAAAAATGTTAATAAAAAACAAAGAGAAATAGAGAAGAGACAGAAAGGGAAAGAGAAAGAGAGTGAGAGAAGAAAGAGAAAGAGAAAGAGAAACAAAGGCGTTAGAGAGAGAGAAGATAAGAGGCGTGATGTGAGAGAGAGAAGAAAGAGAAGAAGGAGAAAAAAAGTGAATGGCGAGAGAGAAAATGTAAAAGTGAGAAGAAAAAATAATTTTTTATGTGAATTTAATTTTTATTTTGATTTATTTTTATTTAGATTGATATTTTTGTCCCTAAAAAGTACAGGTATCATTAATATAAGATGTCTAAAATTGTAATTTTTTAGTAGTTTGATTGATTATATATATAGTAGATATGATTGTTGGGCAAAATCGCAAGTGTACGATTTCGTCGTTAAGTAATAAAAGATCGTATCCACAGGGATTGTGACCAATTCTTAACTATACCAACGATGTACTATTTGAACTATCAGACGAACGAGTAGTGTTTTAATTGTGTAACTCGTGTTCAACAATAAGATAATGACTAACAAAAAAATTGATTTAAATATTAAGAAGAATAGAGTGACTAGGGTTCGAATCCCTTTGTCTCACCCTTTACGCTCTTGAATCCTATTCCAATGCAAGTAATGAGCACGTATTTGAAGTTCGAATCCTCTAAATTAGATTAACGAAAATTCCTTTCCTCTTAATCCCTTTAATTCAACTAATAAGCCCTAATCCCTTAGGTTCCAATTAATTAAATCAAGCAATAAGGATAAGGATTCATACAAACTCATACCAAAGAGAATTATATCCCTATAACCCTATAGATATGTCAAAATATCCCAAAGCAAGTTTAAAACTTCAACTTTCCAATTGATGTTAAACCCTAGTTCAACCCCATGGTGATCAAGCATAGAATCGCATTAAGAACAGAGATAATTGATCAAATGACATACATCAAACTTGCATTGAAAATTCTGAATTCAATTACATAAAAGGATCCACAAAGTTCATCTTACCCTAGTACAAAGGAATTAGCTCCTCATGGAAGAGAAAGAACCAAGCATTTCAGGATGTAGAACAGAATAGACTCCATTGATTCCTCAATTTTGCCTAGAATCCTTGTTCTTGATTCAAACTCACAAGAGGCCACTAACCAAAGAGTAAGTCCCTAGGTCAATGTTTCATCTATCTATATATAGTTCTGGACCAAAAGGGTTGAAAAACATCTAAAAATTAAATCAAAACGCGCAAAAATAAGAGTCTGGCCGAGACGCAGCACGACCGTGGAGCCTGGCACGGCCTGGCCGTGCTGCTTTTAACGCACAAAAACGCAGATGAGCAGCCCGACACGGCGTGGGACGAACACGGCCAGGCCGTGTTGTTGTCTGGAAGCAGAGGCACGGCCGTGTTGGATAACACGGCCTGGCCGTGTTATTTACTGACTTCAAATTCTTGAGTTCCTTCATATCCACCAAGGCACGGCCGTGCCATAGGACACGGGCAGGCCGTGTTTTCCTCTGATCTTGCCATATTTTGTCATTTTGGCCTCCGAGTTGGTTGCAACATCCGTCTAAGTGATCTAGCTTCGCTTTCCTAGGCCAATAACCTTCTTTTCTGCACATTTGAACTCAAACCAAGTGCATTATCTAATTCAAGCAAAAATGCATGAGAACTATGGGTAAAAACCACTACAATGCCTACTATGCAATGCAAAACTAACAACAAACTATATGCTATTATGAGCGCATCAAATTACCCCAAGCTTAGAATCTTGCTTGTCCTCAAGCAATTGCAGTGGCCAAAGATAAGCAAAGAAACAAGAGACGCAACAAATAAGGAACCCGAGATAATAACACATTCAATCAATAGGCTAAAGGCTAGAACTGACAATAGGGACAACCAAAATCAAGTTCAATTAGAGAATCAGCGCCTGAATCATGTCTCTCACTGATAGGGCACTCTCCTCCCAACTCTCCAAGTGTTTAAAGATTATGACAAATCGCTCAAATCCATCCATGAAAGTGTTCTACCATAAGCTTGACTATTAACCAAATCTCAGCATACAATTCATGAAAACACACAAGAATCAAAAGGTCTTTGTAAGGTTGTAACGTGGCCATGGGATTTTTCTTGCACGGTGGGATAAAAACAAGAAAGGGGGAACATAAGGGCTAAAATAATAGACAAAGAAAACAGCCCTTTTAAAGTAGCATAAGCGGAACAATTTATTCTCCCTTTCGTTTTCAACACCTTTTTACTTTGCTCCTCTTCTGTTATTTTATTTTATATATTTATTTATATTTTTTTTATATTTTTTATATTTTTTTATTTTGTTTCCTCCCCCATTTGAGTTACTGGGAAGGAATTGAATAACAGAAGAGGTCCCAAATGTCAAGCACTGCAATATTTTACACAAGATTCACAACTAATTGCTCCCTTACACATACTTTAAAAGGTACTCAAACATTTAGCAATTATCTGGGTACCAAGAAAATTGATTCATTTCAGGCTCAAAAGGGGCAACTAGAGGAAGTTTTCATTCAACAAACAGAGGCTTGAAACATGCCTAAATTGCCTAAATCATGTTCAAGTGTGTTGACAAAAATTTTCAAGTTTTGAAACGGTTTCAAGTCAAGTTCTAGAGAGCACAATCAGGATGGACACCCTCATACAAGGAAAAGGGGGGCATATAAACATGATAAAGTAAAAGCCCCAATATTAAGCTCAAGTCTCACATTTAGAAGTTAAATTCAGTGAAAGACATCAAATCAGAGTGCCACATGCTAATTCTCAACTTATCCAAAGATTATCCCTATGTACATTAAGAATATTGCCTTAAAGCCTATCACAAGAAAAGATAGTTGGATTCCAACTCATTGCAATCTCAAATTCCAAAAAGATTGTAGCACACATGTCAAAACACAAGAGGATAGCGTACAATTAGGGGATAAAATGATGCGAACAAAACAACAATTAAAACAAATATGCAAACATTAAACTAAAAATGCAAAACTAATATGCAAACTAAATGCAAAAATTTAAACGCCCTACCCCAAGCTTAAGAATTTACATTGTCCCCAATGTAAAAATTTAAGTTGAAGCAGGGATGAGGAAGAAAGAACTCACCGAAAAACTTGGGTTGCCTCCCAAGAAGCGCTTCTTTAACGTCATTAGCTTGACGCTTGAAGGAGTCGATCAAGGCTCCTTAAAGGAGGAAAAGAAGATTGAGGCACCACCTTCCTTGGGAAGATGCACACCCATAGTCCTGAGTGCTTGCATGGAAATCATTTCCCTTTTTTGCATTGGTCTCCTTTTTCTCCTCTTGAATTTATGTGAGTGGACATTGTCATCCCTCGCCTGTTTGGTGCGCTTTTCATAAGAATGAGTAGGTTCTACATGTGCCTTCTTTGGAATTTTGCAATTTGGGAATTGTTTCCCATGGCCCATATGCAAACTACTCTTTCCTTTTCTTCTTTTTTTCTGCACTAAAAATTTTTCCATCCCATCATCCAGCTCTTTAGACATCTCCTCAATAGAATTAAGTGTCACCTTCTCTAAGGGTTTGGAAGGTCGGTCTTGATCAAGATTTTCTCCAACCGGCTGCCCAACCACATCAATTCTAGAGCACTTTTCGGTGTCATCGGGATGCCTCATAGCCTCAAACACATTGAAAGTCTCTTTCTCATCTTGGAATCTCAAAATTAATTTACCTTGTTGGACATCAATCAAGGCTCTCCCTGTAGCTAGGAAAGGTCTTCCAAGAAGAAGAGGGACCTCCTTGTCTTCCTCCATGTCGAGGATCACAAAGTCTCAGGAAAAGGAATTTGCCAACCCTACCAATACATCCTCCAAGATTCCATAGGGGTATTTGACCGATCTATCTGCCAGTTGCAAAGACATCTTGGTAGGCTTGACTTCACCTCCTCCCAGCCGTTTCAACATAGAGAGGGGCATAAGATTAATGCTAGCTCCCAAATCACAAAGAGCCTTTCCAATGTGCAAATTCCCAATAGTGCAAGGAATTGTAAAGCTTCCCGGATCCTTCATCTTTGGAGGAAGCTTCCTTTGGATAATTGCACTACACTCTTCAGTCAAGGCTACCGTCTCATCCTCCTTGAACCTTCTCTTTTTGGTCAACAACTCCTTCATAAATTTTGCATATGTGGGCATTTGCTCAAGGGCTTCTGCAAAAGAAATATTGATTTGGAGACGCTTGAAAATGTCCATGAACTTGGAGAATTGTTCATCCTTCTCCTTTTTCTTGCTCACAGGAGGATATGGCAGCTTCTTATATGGAGGAACAACTCTGGGCTTCTCTTGTACTTGCAGTTTGTCAGTAACAACTCGGTCTTCCTCACCTTCTCTTTTTTTTTCTTTTTCAATATTTACTCTACTCTCATTTTCAACTCCACCTTTTTCTTTTCCAACTTCTTTTTCTACTTCCACTCTCTCTTTTCACCCCCATCCCCTTCTCTTTTTTCGCTCTGTTTCTTTCTCTCTACTTCAGACAACAACTTTCCACTTCTCAAAAAAACAGCACTACAATTTTCATTCTTAGGGTTGTCAACTGTGCTAGCAGAAAACTTACCTTTTGATTGCTCCGCTAGTTGCTTTGAGAGTTGCCCAATTTGGTTCTCCAGATTTTTAATAGAAGCCTCCTGGTTTTTGAAATGGGACTCATGATTCTGGAAGTTGGATTGTGTCATCTTCATAAACTGAATAAGAGCTTCTTCTACTTGATTTGGCCTCTCTTGCTTTTGCGGTTGTGGAGGGTTGCTAGATGATGGGTTATCTTGCTGCTTCCAAGAGAAGTTGGAATGATTCTTCCAGCCTGGATTATAGGTGTTAGAATACGGATTCCCTCCTTGCCTTTGAAAATCACCCATGTAATTAGCTTGCTCCTTGGAGTTTCCTAATGTATCACACCCTCCATTCTCATGAGGCCCTTGACAAAAGTCACATCTCAGGTTTTGATTCACCTGATTCACTTGAGCAGAGGAAGAGGCTCCCACTTTCAGTGCCTTCAACTCCTTTGTGATAGCCTCCAATTGTTGAGAGACTAACTTATTTTGAGCCAAGAGTGCATCTTGCGTTTCTAGCTCAAGGACTCCTCTTTTTGCCAATGTTCCTCTATCATTCTGACACAACTGCTCGTTGGAAGCCATTTGCTCCACTAAGGTTCTTGCTCTTCAGCTGTCTTGTTGTTGATTGTACCTCCAGCTGAGGCATCCAACATCATCATGGTGTTCGGCCTCAAACCATTACAGAACATTTGCATCTGGTTGAAGTCGTCATATCCATGTCCTGGGCACCTCTTTAGAAGGAGCTTGAATCTCTCCCATGCCTCATACAAGTTCTCACTTTGGTTCTGTTGGAACCCATGAATCTCACCTCTTCTTTTGATGAATTTGGAGGGTGGAAAACATTTTGTCATGAATTTCTCCTCCAAATCGTCCCAAGTTGCAATGCTTCCAGTAGGCAAGGTGTCAAGCCAATCTCTTGCTCATTCCCACAGGGTCCAAGGGAAAAGCCTCAATTTCTTGCTTCCTTCAGTCACTCCAGCCAGCCCAAAGGTCACAGATTTCATAGAAGCTCACCAGGTGTTGATTTGGGTCATCAATTTCATTCCCCGCGAATTGGCTTTGCTTGAGAGTGTTTAACAAAGCCGGCTTGATTTCAAAATTGGCATTTGCCTCAACCTGTTGGTAGGCATTGACAGCCCTTGTATGGTTGTTTCGTCTCCCAAAATCACCCAAAGTACGTGGTTGGTCCCCCATGACTTCTTGAGTGGTGACTTGAGAAGTAGATGCGGAGGATTGTTTTTGTTGCTGTTTTGCCTCTTTTGTCTTCTTCCTTAATGCCCTTGCTGTCTTTTCAATTTCTGGGTCAAACAACAGTTCACCTGTTTGTTTACCTCGCATGCACAAAACTTCGTGCAATGGTAAGTAGCAAAGCAACAGTTAATGTAATGAATTTTTTTTTCAGAAAATAAATAAAAGAAATAGTTCAAAAAGGTACTCGTTTGCCTTGTTAAAAATTAATTCAACAATCCCCGGCAATGGCGCCAAAAACTTGTTGGGCAAAATCGCAAGTGTACGATTTCGTCGTTAAGTAATAAAAGATCGTATCCACAGGGATTGTGACCAATTCTTAACTATACCAACGATGTACTATTTGAACTATCAGACGAACGAGTAGTGTTTTAATTGTGTAACTCGTGTTCAACAATAAGATAATGACTAACAAAAAAAAATTGATTTAAATATTAAGAAGAATAGAGTGACTAGGGTTCGAATCCCTTTGTCTCACCCTTTACGCTCTTGAATCCTATTCCAATGCAAGTAATGAGCACGTATTTGAAGTTCGAATCCTCTAAATTAGATTAACGAAAATTCCTTTCCTCTTAATCCCTTTAATTCAATTAATAAGCCCTAATCCCTTAGGTTCCAATTAATTAAATCAAGCAATAAGGATAAGGATTCATACAAACTCATACCAAAGAGAATTATATCCCTATAACCTTATAGATATGTCAAAATATCCCAAAGCAAGTTTAAAACTTCAACTTTCCAATTGATGTTAAACCCTAGTTCAACCCCATGGTGATCAAGCATAGAATCGCATTAAGAACAGAGATAATTGATCAAATGACATACATCAAACTTGCATTGAAAATTCTGAATTCAATTACATAAAAGGATCCACAAAGTTCATCTTACCCTAGTACAAAGGAATTAGCTCCTCATGGAAGAGAAAGAACCAAGCATTTCAGATGTAGAAACAGCAATAGACTCCATTGATTCCTCAATTTTGCCTAGAATCCTTGTTCTTGATTCAAACTCACAAGAGGCCACTAACCAGTAGTAAGTCCCTAGGTCAATGTTTCATCTATCTATATATAGTTCTGGACCAAAAGGGTTGAAAAACATCTAAAAATTAAGTCAAAACGCGCAAAAATAAGAGTCTGGCCGAGACGCAGCACGGCCGTGGAGCCTGGCACGGCCTGGCCGTGCTGCTTTTAACGCACAAAAACGCAGATGAGCAGCCCGACACGGGCGTGGGGACGAACACGGCCAGGCCGTGTTGTTGTCTGGAAGCAGAGGCACGGCCGTGTTGGATAACACGGCCTGGCCGTGTTATTTACTGACTTCAAATTCTTGAGTTCCTTCATATCCACCAAGGCACGGCCGTGCCATAGGACACGGGCAGGCCGTGTTTTCCTCTGATCTTGCCATATTTTGTCATTTTGGCCTCCGAGTTGGTTGCAACATCCGTCTAAGTGATCTAGCTTCGCTTTCCTAGGCCAATAACCTTCTTTTCTGCACATTTGAACTCAAACCAAGTGCATTATCTAATTCAAGCAAAAATGCATGAGAACTATGGGTAAAAACCACTACAATGCCTACTATGCAATGCAAAACTAACAACAAACTATATGCTATTATGAGGGCATCAATGATATTTTCACTTCTCTCAAAGAAAATTTGTATCAAGCCTCCTTAAGGAGTCAGAAAAACTTAGATATAAGCTTACAAGTGTTTCCTTTGAGAAGACTCATAAAATGAGCATTGAAGAATAGAGTTCTAATGTTAATAATCGTCGATATTAGATAGTGTTGGGTGCCAAATTTACAATTTGGATTCTTGACGAATGTATCAAGAGTCCGACGAAGCCAAAAACACAATTCCGCAGAAGAAAACAAAAACGCAAGCTAAGTCTAGAAGACTGGGTCATAATTCGACGATGCACGTTGTAACATCCCAATTTTTAAGAACAATAGTTTTAGCGATAAAATCCCCAAATACTTGAAAGGTAAATCTTAGAGATTGATCAACTTAATGATTTACTGAGAGTACGAGGAACTATTTTGACTTATTTTGAATAATTTATTATTATAATTAAGTATTATTCATGATGTCAGTTCAAATTAATAGAAAACGTAGACGTATGCTACTTTTAAGGTGAATTCATCAATCATACTTATTATAAGTTTTCTGTGTGACGCGGTAATACGTATTTTTGTTGACTAAGAAAGTGATCGAATTAAATCTGGATAAAATTAAATTTGAGAATTAATATTTTATATTAATTCGTGGTTCGAAAATCGTCAAAAAATTCTAACGAAGTTTCATCGCGTTTTGAATCACGCGTGATGAAAATCGAATCGTAACTTGTTGTGATTATTTTTGAGTGCTTTAGATTGTTTTTATTATTTATGATAAATTATTATCACGCGATGAATTAATTTCTAAGTAAATTAATTTCTGTGATTTAATCGGCGAAGAATTAATCGGTAACGCGATTACTCAACGTCGTGTTTTTAGTACACGTAAGACTCTAGGATTAGAGGGTAACCATGAGAGATAAGAGATTAGATGTGTTAGACTTATTGATTAGATTAGCATCTTCTTTTAAGTGTGTTTGTGGGGTAATTAGAAAATATCTTTTCTAATATAATCTAGCCAAGTAAAATAGTTGGATTTATTATTTTTTTTGTCCTCCCCTTTATTCTTGATCAGCCGAATGCCCCACCCCCAATTATTCTCTCATTTCATTTCCTCTTCCTTAAAATTCCAATGTGTGAACAAAGCCAAGTTTCCATTCCTTTTCCCATATTTTTTTGTGCAGCCGCAACTCCTCTCCATTTTGTCATCTATCTTTCATCTTCTCCTACTTCCTTCACTTGCTAAATGTGAGTGTCCTTGGAGAACAATCCTTCCCTTTTATTTTCCAGGCCGTAAGCCCTCCCCCTTTCTACATCCTCTTCTTATTTTTCATTTCTTCCATTGTTGGTGAATAGGTGAAGTTTCAAGACAAGTTTATTTTCCTTCTTGTTTGCTCCCTCTAGCCGTGGCTCCTTTTTCTTTTAACACCACCAGATTTTCCATTTCCTTCCTCCTAAATACCATCTCCATCTTGGCCAAGGAAGTTAGAGTAAGATCAAGCTCTCTTCCCTTTTTTTTGAGCTGAAACCGTGGGGTGTGTGTGTGTGTGTAAGGTTGTGTTTTCTTGCTTTGTTCTTGTTTTAATACTTTAATGGTTGCTTGATCATGATCAATGAAAGAAATGAGCACTTAAATCCCCAAAATCTTGGAACTCTAGGTGCTAACCCTAAGAGAAAAAGAGGGGTTGTGTGATCTTGAGGTGAATCAATTCAATTAATTGTTGTTTCATGCTTATTAGATGATGTTGTTACTATTTTAGTTACTAGTTTTGAATTGGAACTTGGATTGAGTAATTTTTATTGAAAAACCCTTGTTCTTGAAGGGACTTGAAAATAGGATGAGTCTTGATTGAGCTTTGATTTGTGAAATGGGTTGTTGTTTGTGAAAGAATTGGATTATGGAATGATGTTATCTAACTAGTTGGAAGATTTGTAAATTTTTTTGGAAAAATGGGCTGTTGGCCGCGAGTATTTTAAGGCTTGGGAGACAAAAATTTTTGTGTTCTTAGCATTTAAATTAATTGTTTGTGATTGTTGTATAAGTTTGAAAAGTTATGAAAGTGATTGGATTAAAAATTTGAGTTGTTTCGGATTTTTAGGCTATGAAACACATAAGGTAAATTGGGTTCCTTGAGACCCAAGAAACCAAGTGGAGCCTTGACTTAAGTATTTGAGAAAAAGAATTGATAGATGATGTTGTCTCATGTTTTAAGCTTGAAAGGAAAATAATTTTTAGTGTTTAAAATGTATTCTTTTAATTGTTGTTAGTTTTTTTTTTAAAGTGTATGTAATTCTTTAAAACAAGTATTTCAAAGTGTGTATTTTTAGTATAAGTGTTTTGGTTAGTAAGAGGTTTTTAGGTTATGAGAGCCTAAGGTATTAGGACTAAGTTTCTAGATTTGTGCTAAGTCTGTTACGTGTTTTAAGACTTGAGAATCCGAGTTCGTGCGACGTGAGTTCGGGACGTGCTTCGACACATGGTTTGGTGATCTTCGGTAAGGGCTACTTCTTGTCACGCTTAGGATTTTTAATTGTTTTTTGATCAAAGAAGTCTGAGAACCTCATGGTTCAAAGTGAGGGTTTTGTTACCCCTTTGATCTTTACAGCTTCATATATGATTATTTAGTGGGTTTGTCTGCAAGATGTTGGCGACTGCCCCCAACCCCCCACACTTGGTTGACTTCCTCTTTGCTAACTCCACCGAGTTGCAAAGGGACGAACTTGATTGTTGTTGTTGTTGTGTTGTTGGTTTGTCACGTATTGATGGATTGTTGTGCGTGGTTGAATTGAAAAGCATTGTGGTGTGTGTATGCTTAAAACATGATTAAGATATATGCTATGGATTTTTATTGGATAATCGATGTTATTGATTATGCCATAATTGAAATATCAAATGTGGTGATATGTTCATTGGGGGTGGTTAAAGGCATTGTTGCGTCGTGTCTTTGGTAACGTCGACATGTCTATCCTGGGTAGTGGAAATGCCCATGGCCAAAGGAATTTAGGAACGTCGTTAAATTTTACCATCGCAGGGAAAAATGTCAGTCTGGTACGTACAACCCGATATGCCTCTGGCGTATGAATTCCGGAATTAAAACTGCACTGGAATATAGTTGCATCAATAGGATCTTGGGTGCATCCTTACTGATTGTTCTGTTGCTATTGATATGGTTGTTATATGCAGTGGAGATTTGTGGCTTTATATTATATTGTGTCTGTATAATATAAATGGCTGTCGTATTTTCTATTCTGTGCTACTTGTTCTATTTTAAGAAGTTGACCCTTGCTAGTGGTTCTTTCAATTTAATGGATGTAACCTAGATGACGAAGGAAGCGGAGTGTTCGGGACTGTAGAGAAGCGTAACTGAGGACAGCCGTCCGGCTTCCTACTTATGTTTCTGTTGCAACTTACTAGAGGACTAGTAAACGTTGCAGTGCTCCGACCAGCTATAGGGTGTCAGATGCTTTGATTACAATGTTGTAATAAATGGTTCATGTTCCAAGACTTGAATTGTTTTATGTGTATGTTTTAATTAAATTTCCTTGTATGGTTTTGTGGGTTAAACATGGTATTTTATTCATTCACCACCTTTCAGAAATGTTGCAATACTCTAATTGCTACTTCAAAATAAGTTTTAAGAAAAAGAAAAAAAAATAATAGAACCACATTTTCAGAAAACGTACAAGCAGAGTATCTCACTTTTCAGAATTATGCTGACGTTCGTAAGAAATATTAGTTTAGTAGCGCTGCGGAATCAAGTTGTTACACACGTGAAGTGTCGAAGATTGGCAGTTTTTGCCTAAGCACGGAAGTAAGGAATGGTCGAAGTTTCCACCGAGCTTTGAAGACTTAGTGAAATTTTGATGAAGCGCCAAATACAGTTGAGCTGACCTGCCTTGGCGAGTGAAGCACCGTCGAAGCCAGCGGAGACGTGTCAAGACTGGCCCAGTGCTTGTTAGCGTAGTTAGTTACCTAAACTAGGACATGTCGAATATAGTAAATACAATGTAATTGCAAGACATCTCTACTGTACACGTGTCAAGCAGATAGTATGTCAGTTATTTTTATATTCTTCTATAAATAGGAGGTCGAACGATGTATTATAGGTTGAATACTTGATTAATTTCTCAACACCTCACACACAACAGACTCATAGATTGAGATCAAGTACTCCTTCTACCTTTTTCATTCAATGCAATTTTAAATTCCAGCCATTTACATTCCTGCAAATTTACCTTCCTGCACTTTACTTTTCCTGCATTTTAATTTCAAACACATTTAAACTTTCTGCACTTTTCTTTTCATCTTTATTTACTCTTTCATGCAATCTACCTTCTGCCCAATTTTACTCACGTTTTCCTTTACTTCCAGTCTTTCAAAACAACAAAAATCTAAAAACAATCACAGTCTGTCATCATCGTTTTCACTCTCGTGTTCCATCTCGCTTCCATTTCTTAAACTTTCATTAAAACTGTTTTCACTCTCTATTCTCATAACTGTCACTTCAACGGGAGGCCCTGGCATAACCACCGAGTTGAGCCTCACAGTGATTCTGGCAAAATCCTTGGCCTCGCGCAGTTAAGTTGATTTCTTGACAGGATACTGATTCCCAGCACGAAACCCCTTATTTAACGAGATTACCGTGTTAACTTGTAGAACCTGCATCGTTCGAAAAAAAATCATTTGTTTCGTTTTGGGTTTGTCAGACAATTTCCACGCTAGACCAAAAATTGCAGTAAACAAATTGGCACGCCCGGTGGGACCAAGTTCTGAATAACTCGTTAAATATGGTTTGATGCGATTAAGGAGTGGAAAATCCTGTACCACTTACACTCCTACACAACCTAGAAGACATAATACGGTTAGAAATACCAATAACGCTATTAATGCAAGCGTGGTCAATACTAATGCATCAGTGGCAGATCAAGGTGTGTCAAATGCCAATATGAATGCATCAATGGTAGGCTTTGAGGCAGGGAATGCCTCAAGTGCTAGGATAGTTACCATGGCTGAGATAGGGAGCAACGTACCGCACCTATCCTAACTGCTATAGAGGCAAGTGCAATACCGCCACCACACTCAGAAGAAATGGTATACATGTAACCGGTGGTACACCACAGGTTAACGTAAGCACAACTTATGCTTTCACTATGCTGTCTCCTAGTGGTGCAACAAACTCAAATGGAAGGAATTTTATTCCAAATAGCCAATATCAATTTGGCATGCCATTTGGATTCACGTTGGGACAGGAAAAACAGGCTTCGATGAACTTTGGGTTCCTAGGGTCTGGGGGGGCAGTTTGCGAACCAAATACAGGAGTAGCAGGAACAAGTTCTACTGTTGCTACTTGTCAAGATAGGTTGAACTTAGGAAATCGTATGTTCCCTAATATGTCAAGGAACGCGCCACTGTATGGTGGTGATGGTTTGTCACTAAATACACTTGTTGGTGTTCGTCAATAGATTGATGATAACAATCATGATATGGTCAATATGCTCACTCAGCAAATGGGTGCAGTAATAACTCCATTTATGACGAATACCAACAATGCATGTAATGCACTGGCCGAACAAATGGCTAGGCTAAACTAAGATTTAGGCATTACAGTGCCTAAAAATGATGTTCGACAAGAGCAACATGCAGTATCTGCACCACCCAATCTTGGTGGTCAAGCAGTAGTTCAAAGAGCAGTTCCTGATGAAGAACAAGACCCAGTCAATGGAGTTCAAGGGCAAGGCCAGCAAAATCTGCATTATGGCCATGTTTAAATATTGAACAGAAATGATGAGCATAAAGGGCAAGTTCACCCAGGTCTAGTGGCACTGAGACAGAACATATTGGGAAACCAAGTAGAACAAAATGTCAACCATGTAGTTGAACAAGTTCTGAACAGGTTTGGGTTCAATATTGGCTATGCTAATTAGCCATATTTCGTATCAGTATTTCCTGATTGGGTGCAACAAGCAAAGCTGCCTAGGGGGTGAA
The DNA here is from genome assembly GCA_037113605.1 of Calophaca sinica. Taxonomy (NCBI): domain Eukaryota; kingdom Viridiplantae; phylum Streptophyta; class Magnoliopsida; order Fabales; family Fabaceae; genus Calophaca; species Calophaca sinica. Next base: position 105,973,376 of record CM073733.1, read on the forward strand.
GATTCCTAAACTTTCTAAGTTTTCTGGTGTGAGCGGTGAATCGACCGTCGAGCATATTGCACGGTATAAAATTGAAATGGGAGAATTGGCCACTATGGAAAGCCTTAAGATGAGGTTCTTTCCAAGTTCACTCACCAAGAATGCTTTCTCTTGGTTTTTGACACTTAGACCCAATTCTGTCCACTCTTGGGCACAATTGGAGAGGAGATTTCATGATCAGTTCTTCAGAGGAGATACGAAAGTCAATCTAACTGACTTGTTTAATGTCAAACGGGCATATAACGAGTCAATTGATGGCTACATGGCAAGATTTAGACAAATGAAGAGTAGGTGTTTCATGCCTATTCCAGAAGCAGAAATTGTCAAGATCGCTAGCAATGGTCTAGACTACTACGTCAGAAAGAAGTTAGTCAATCAACATTTAGTTGATTTGGCACAACTAGGTAAAAAAGTTCGACAGATTGAACAGTTAAAGGCTGAGAAGAATAAAAAACACCAGAAGAAGTTCGTGAAGCTCGAAAGGATCAATCTGGTCGAAACTAAAGATTCTGACAGTGATGACTCGAGCATAGAAGAGCTTAAGATAAACTTAGCAGAATTAAAGGAAGACCCACCTTATGCCTGTCAGACACTCTTGCTTGCTAGAGCAAAGTAGAAAATGGAATATGTTAATAAAAAGACATATTCATTTGACATAACCAAAGCTGACAAAATATTTGATATACTTTTGAAGGATAGGCAATTGAAATTGTCAAGTGATCATAGGCTCAAAAGGCCTGATGAGTTAAATGGCCAAAAATATTGCTAGTATCATAATTCGATAGGCCATTTCACTAATAATTGTGTTCAATTTAGGGACCTAATACAGAAAGCTCTGAAGAACGGTAGACTAAAGTTTTCTGACAAACCAAAATCAGATATGAAGGTGGACACCGATCCTTTTAGCCAAGGAGTTGCAAGTTTGAAAGGCCAAGTTCCTCTCAATGTTGGCATGGTAAACATCAGGACAAGCCAGAAATGTGAGGTAAATGTTGAAGACCCATTCGATATTTATCCAAGGCCTGATGAGACTTTTGCTGAATTTGCAAGAAGAAAAGACCATCGGGGGAACTCAAGCTTTGCCCTTGCTGTGAAGTGCACTTTGATGATGTAGCTGCTAAGAAGGCTGCAATGCAAAGGCAACAGCAGAAGAAAATTGACAACAAGATTCTTGGTAAGTACAGGGATACAGTTCGATGAGTACCATTCTCCCCATCAATATCTACATCAAGCAGCAGTGCTAGAATGAACAAAAGAGAATGGACACCTAAGCATATCAAAGAGTCAGCTGGAATAAGCCAAATGCCCAAAACCAGAAAGCCTCCTGCTAATGTTGCTGTCGATAAATGGCTCAAGAACTTTGTAATGGCCAAAAACTCTGACATAAGAGATAAGGCCCAAGAAGAGTACTGCAAGGAACAAACAACCATTTTGGGACGAAGATTACAAAAGAGGCAAGGTGGTTGACAAGATCAGAGTGAGCCAATCAAACCTGTCTAAGACCGCTGGACAATCACTTTTGTCGAAGAGTTAGAAACGAAGACGTCAAAGGCAAAGGCAAATTCATAGGATGAAGATAGAAAAGGCTCAAGCACAGTCGACTCAAGGTCGTATACTGCCAGTTGATCACAAGTTGAAGAGTGTTGTTGTCAAAAACATAGACTAAAACAGAGAAAAGCCTAAGGTTTAGAGTCAAGTTGTCAAAGGAGATGCAAAATACTATGGAAGGGTTGAACAAACTAAGTCTCCGGCTAGAGGGGCTAACAACATTCGACCAAAGAAGCCATGACCTATTGGTTTAGTAGCTGCTGAAAGAATGACAAAGGAGCGAGCAAGTCCAGCTACTCAAGTGCCAGCAAACAAGATGGATGTGAAAATTGCATCAGACAAGACTCTCAACATCATCCTCAATGATACTGATACTGAGTTTGATCAAAGGGACTTTATGGCCAATTATCAAGTTAATACAGATTTGTCAGTCGACGAAGTTATTGCAGCTCTTGATGACCCAGATGACCCCATAAGACTTGAAGATGATGCTTTTGAAGACAATGTCGATCTAGAAGCAGATTTAGACGATATTGTCATAGCCATGGGAGAAGCAGGATCTGGAGATGCATTGATTGACAAAGAGTATTTAAACCTAGAACCTGGTCACCAAGATAAGGACGAAGAGATAGAAAAAGAAAGCACCAGGTTGTATGCAAAATTTATCTCTGTTTTGCCAGGAGAATTTGCAGGATGCTATAAATCCTGTCCTAGGCGAAAATGAAGAGGATTTGGATGGTTTATCCGACGATCGGGTAAACCGGGAGGAAAACGATGTTACCATCTTTGACAATTGTGCACGCTTTGAACAACCATCCGAGGAGGAAAAATCACACCTTCGACCACTTCACATAAAAGCTGTGTTAGAGGGAAGGCCAACTGACAGAGTATTGATCAATGGGGGAGCATCAATCAGCATCCTGCCTCGTGCTATGTTCAAAAAGCTAGGCAAGAGTGAAACTGGCCTTATTCCTACAGATATGGTAGTTTTCGACTTCAGTGGCAAAACTTCTACCTCTAATGGAATAGATATCATTAATATCCAAGTGGGGTCAGCCACAAGACCAACTTTGTTTGTGGTTATCCCAACAAAGTCAAGTTACAACGTTCTACTGGGAAGAGATTGGATTCATGCAGTTGGAGCCATTCCTTCCACTGTGCATCAGAAGATGATCATATGGAATGCCCAGGGAAAGTGGAAGTAATAGATGCTGATGATAGCCCCTGCTACTTACAACACATGCATGTAGATTTCAAGTTGTATGCTCCACAAGTGAAGCCCATCACAGTGGTAAATGGGATAGTTGACAGAGAAGCATTAGACAATGCACTCATGGAGCAATTTGGAGTGAGAATCATAGCCAAAGCAGAATCACGGCCAAATGGAGATGTTTAGCCCCAAGCAAAAAGGCCTGTCGGCCAATAAGGCCGACAGTGAAGAATACGCCTTTAAGGGTGTATTGGAAGACTGTGTATTGGATGATAGCCCTTTAGGTTTTGAGAAGGGGCCAGATGACAAGATCAGTGTCAAAGTTGAAGACCCTTTGGAAGAAATTGACTTAGGAGATGGATCTAAATAGAGACCGATCTACATAAGTTCATTTCTGCCAAAGAAATTCAGAAATCAAATAATAGAGCTCGTCAAAGAATACAAAGATTGCTTTGCGTGGGAGTATCATGCAATGCCTGGTTTGAGTAGGGATTTGGCCGAGCATATGTTGCCTTTGAAAGAAGGAAGCAAGCATGTTAAGCAAGCGAACAGGAGATTTGCTCCAGAGGTGGTACTAAAGATCAAAGAAGAAGTAGAACGCTTGGTCAAGGCAAGATTCATTAGAACAACCAGATATGTGCAATGGTTGTCTAATATAGTCCCTGTTCTGAAGAAAAATGGGAAGATGAGGGTTTGCATAGATTTCAGAAATCTAAATGAGGCAACCCCAAAGGATGAATACCCCATACCTATGGCAGACATGCTTGTTGATGCTGCGTCAGGGCATGAATTGCTAAGTTTTATGGGTGGTCATGCTGGTTATAACAAAATTTTCATAGCTGAAGAGGACGTGTCTAAAACTGCCTTCAGGTGTCCTGGCTCAATTAGGACATATGAATGGGTAGTCATGCCTTTTGGTTTGAAGAATGATGGAGCCACTTACCAATGCGCCATGAATACATTTTTCATGATGTGATTGGCAAATTCATGGAGGTATATATTGATGATGTGATTGTCAAGTCAAGGAATAAAGAGGAGCACTTGGATCACTTAAGACAGGCCTTCGACAGAATGAGGAGGCACAGTTTGAAGATGAATCCAGAAAAATATGGGTTTGGTGTGTCAGCCGCTAAGTTCCTAGGGTTCTTAATGCACAAGAATAAAGCCAAGGCAGTCTTGGAAGCTTCACCACCAACCAACAAGAAAGAGCTCCAATCCATTTTAGGAAAATTCAATTTCCTGAGAAGATTCATTTCTAACTTGTCAGGCAGGACTAGGGTGTTTTCACCACTGGTCAAGTTGAAGGCAGAAAAAGAGTTTGTCTGGGAACTTTGTCATCAAGAGGCCTTCAACCAAATCAAACAATACTTGATAAATCCACCGGTCATGATGCCACCAGTGTCTGGTAGACCGTTGAAGTTGTACATTTCGACATCAGAAGACATTATAGGTAGTTTACTGGCTTAGGAAGATGAAAACAATGTTGAAAGAGCCGCTTATTATCGTAGTAGGGTTCTTAATGATGCTGAAAGGAGATATAGTGCTATAGAAAAGTTATGTTTAACACTGTATTTTTCATGTACAAAACTGAAGTATTATATGATGCCTTGCAATGTAATGGTTATATCTAAAACAAATGTAATAAAATATATGTTGTCTAAGCCTGTTCTTAATGGAAGAATAGGAAAATGGACATTTGCTTTGTCTGAATTTTCATTACAATACGTTCCAATGAAAGCTGTCAAGGGCCTAGGAATAGCAGATTTCTTGGCAGATCACCCATCTTTGGATGTGGTCGATCCTGTGGAGTTTGTCGAACTAAAATCCTGGCGCTTGTAATTTGATGGTTCAAGGCATCAAAATGGTGCTGGAGTTAGGATCTTAATAGTATCCCCACAAGAAATTCCAACCAAGTTCATGTTTGAACTTAAGTATGCTTCTTCAAACAATGAGACTGAATATGAAGCCTTAATTGTTGGATTGGAAATACTGTTGGAATTAAAAGCATGTAATGTTCATATATTTGGGGATTCACTACTTGTGATTCGACAATTAACCCAAGTATACAAATGCGTAAGCCATAGCTTGGTCGAATATTGCGCAGTGGCGACCAAGTTATTGAAGAAGTTTGACGATGTGATTGTCGAACACATCCCAAGGGAGTTGAATCAGGAGGCAAATGACTTGGCTCAAATAGCCTCTGGATATAGAATTTTGTCAGAAGTTTTGAATGATCTGGCAGAAATTAGAGAACTCCTTTATCCTTTAAAAGAAAGGGATGCTTTGCAGATTGACCAATCAATACAAAATGATTGGAGAAAGCCAATAATACAATACTTAGAGAATCCTAGTCAAAGTGTTGATAGGAACTAAGGTACCAAGCGTCAAAGTTTGTGCTATTGGCTGGAGCATTGTACAGAAAATCAGTTGATGGCAATCTAGAAACTTGTCTAAGCCAAGAAGAAGCTTATTTGGCTTTGTCTAAAGTCCATGAAGGAATTTGTGGAGCACATCAGGCAGCTGACAAAATAAAGTGGATCTTAAGATGTCAAAGATGTTATTGGCCAACATTGGTAAAGGATTGTATCATGTTTGCCAAGTCTTGTGAAGAATGTCAAAGACATGGCCATATACAAAATGTTCCTGCCAGTGAATTACATTCTATTGTCAAGCGTTGACCATTTAGAGGTTGGGCATTAGACATCATCGACCGAATTCATCCCACTTCATCAAAGGGCCATAAGTATATCTTGGTAGGTGTTGATTATTTCACCAAGTGGGTTGAGGCTGTTGCCCTGAAAGAAGTCACTCAACAGGATGTTATTGACTTCGTCGAGAGGCACATAGTTTGTCGATTTGGCATACCTCAAACACTAACAATTGACCAAGGGTCAATGTCTATTGGACGAAGAGTGTCAGATAATGCTGAGTCAAGGGGGATCAAAATGCTCACATCCATTCCATATTATGCTCAAGCAAATGGCCAAGTTGAGGCCATGAACAAGATCATAATTGGTTTAATAAAAAGGCATGTTGGAAGGTATCCCAGAAGTTGACATAACACACTTGAGACAATCTTATGGGCATGTAGGAATTCACCAAGAGAATCAACAGGCACAACACCATATAAATTTGTATATGGACATGATACAATGTTGCCTGTCAAAATTAACCATGAATCAATTCGTATATTAAGGCAAAATGATCTGCCTATTGAATGTGACACCCTTAACCCCGTTTTGAATAAAATAAAATTATTCAAATAAAGAGAAATGAATATTTATACGTATTCAATTTTCAAATAATTGTCTAATAAATAACACCTCGCGGAAATAGTGTGAAAAAAATTGACAAATAAAATTAACGTAACAAAATTTAATCCACGTAAAATTCCTGTGGTACGAGAGTATCACGTTTCAATAAACCTTCAAGTTAATTTTTTTCAAATAACTAAAATGAGTATTTATTTAGAAATATATCCGATAAAGCCAAATAAATAAAATAAATCCCCAAAAATATTTCTGTCACATTGTCTCAGAGCTATTACATAACCCAATTGAAACTAAATAAATTTTGTAGTTTACAAACTTAAAAATAACAACATAAGACAAAATTTAGCAGGCACTCATATTCTTCAGTTTAGCCACTAACTTCGGGATTAGCAGCATCTGCAATTTCACACAAAACACACAAGAGACATACAAACAAAAAAGGGGTGAGTACGTTGTAGTTAAGTTGTGGTGATATTTAGAGAGAATAAGTGAATAAAATAGTATACTTATACATATATATAATTATAAGCAATCATAGTAACACAACTCATACAAATATACACCACATTACATACACATCATACAACAGTAACATTTAAAACCATAAGCACTCACAGATAAAATTCACCATTTTTCAGGGTCAAATAGCTATCTCTAGAAAGATGCAGATACTAGCAACACTACTTCATATGCATGTGATACCATCTACTACTCTGGGAATCGGACTAGGAGTACATATTTGGTTTATTGAGGGAGAGCATTTGCGGTGATCACCTCGTTGCCTCATACTCTCACTAGTCATGATAATGTCCGGGGATTGTCGGGAGTCACGTAATCTTGCAAGTAGCTTCCCGACATCAAGTTGCGGCTTGAGTCACTTAGGTGTGCCACAGATTCAGTATCTCATCCCCAAGGCTAGGATTATCTGCCACGAAGGCTCACCTCTATTGGCCTCTCCCTTTCATTTCAACGGTCGTTCCCCCCAAATCCTAATCACAAGGCTTGGTATGTCAATCATACACACAAGGTCGGGTTTCCTCCGAACGTCATAATTCAATTTTTCATCGACAATCCATCATGGCCCATATGGCTGGGATCATCTCACAAGGAATGGCTCAAGTCCCATTATGGCTACTTATAGCTAGGTGACTTGCACACAAGGTCATTTATTCTTTCAAGGTCGTTGCCACAGACGTGGACTTTTCATAATCATTATCAAAATTTAACAAGCAAAACACAAAATAAGTTACAATGGCAACTCAAAAATAACCACCACGTATTTAATTATTTAGGTGAACACATAGGAACAACAACAATTACAACTCAACCATAACATATATTGGGGCCTAAACTTGACTCAACCAGTGTATCATTCGGATTAATACATAATACAGAATTTTTCAGTACAGTCATCAATAATAGTAACGAGCACATGGTCAAACAACCTTGCAAATTTTTAAATATTTAACTGAAGGTATCTAACTCATATACAAACACAATATAAGTGGTTCCATCTAAAAATTTGAATCGAATAATTTATGAGAAATCCTATACTGAAGCTGTATTTACATTGTTTTACTCAAAACAATGTCCTGGATATCCCAAAGGTTTTAAATTTCTTAAGGCTATCAAAAGAAACCAAACAATTATGCCAATTTTTATGAAAGCATCCAACACTCACAGAATCCATTTAGAAGTGGTTCCAGTAAAAAATACCAAGTATAAAAATAATAGAATTTCATATACTGAACAAATGTTTTAGAAATCAGAGCTGAAAATAGCAATTAGTAAATTAACGAACGGAGTGTCAAATGACTTTGATATTTTTTTTAAATTTTATAGGAAGTAACCAAGGCAATTATGGACACAATGCAGTTAGTCCCATGTTAAAATTCAAATCTAATAATTTATGAAAATTCACGCACTGAGTCTGTTTTATGCTATAATTTCCAGAAAAATAATCGTGTTTAAAACTATTATCAAACAACGGGGTTCAAGGATAACCCCTTCACCTATTCCTGCAAATATCCCCAACCACAATAATCTCCCCCTTACCTTAAGGATGAATTTGAGTTTGACAATAGGGGTGGAAGATGACAGAATCTTGTGAAGGTCCTTTGGAGAAAGCCCAACTACAAAAACAGGAGAATACAATGGGGTTAGACATCAATTTTGTGAACGAAACCCCAATGTCAAAATAACGAGAGTCTTACCGAAACTTGGATTGTAGAGAGTTCTATGGTATGAAGATGATGATGATCACTTTCCTCTCTTCAAAATCGCAGCTTGGATGCAAGGCCAATATGTTGCTCAAGCTCCTTCAACGGTGGAAGGAGTTGAGAGAAAGTGAGGGAGAAGAGAGAGTTGGCTCTAGGGTTGGAAAACTATTTAGAATTATCAAATGAGAGTCTCAATAGGTGTAGATAGGTCTGATTAGGCTTAGGGTCGAATTGGGTCGACTTTACAGAGGCCTAAAGTGGTAAAACGCAGTAAAACTCAGTAAGAATTCAGAACATCATTTTTTGTTTTGCTGCTCCACCGTTTTACCCATATCTTGAGTTCCAAGTGTCCGATCGTGGTGTTCTTTATTGCGTTAGAAAGGTATGACAATTTCCTGTCTAATGATCATGATCAGAATCTGACTCTAGGTGGATAAAAGATGTCAGTATACGTTTACTCAAGCATTCCAAAAGCTACACTTGGACAGCCTTGACTCCTAAAAGCTTATCTACAGTTCTAGTCGTTGGATTTGAGTCAAACAAAATCCAAATGAAAGCTAAGAGAAATATCTACAACTTTCATGAAGGTGACTAAATCCAATTTGGTCGTTAAAGTGTTCTAAAATATAGAATACGATGACTGAATTATTTCCCGAATCAAAGCATGTCTTGAATTCCCTCAAAGATGTCCTAACTTATACACTTTGGTTACAAATCGACCCTAATAGATTCCTAACCACTTTCATACACTCTTAAAATGTTATTAAACATAATCACACGTTAAAAATTAATTATACATAACAATCAAAAATTAACACAAAATAATCTATGAAAATAAGGGGTGTACACAGTATATTAGTAAAAGTTCATTTTTATATATCTTTGAAACCTTTTAACCCCTCAGATAAATGACATCTCGAATAGCACTATTTTATAAAATGAAATATTAAATAATATATTACCTCAATTTTGTAAAAATACAAATAAATGCTAATTTTTTTTAAAGATTCAAATAAATATAAACTCAACATTTTTCATTAATTCAAGCACACATAGGGGAATCGGAATCACTAAATCTTTAAATCATAATAATTAATGAAATAAACACATATTTTAAAATATGCAATGTATGAAAAATGCGGGGTGTTACACGCTACCCCTCTTAAAAGAAATTTTGCCCTCAAAGTTTGCATAAATATCGAGGACAAATTAAAAACATATACTTCATCTAATACTCGCTCACTATACTCCAACGAGTTCAATAATGAATAAGGATAAGCATAATTAGAACTTTATCATATTTACAGAAAAGAGACCGAGAACAACGATGTGGAGAAAAGAGTCGAAAAGGTCAACAAGAGAGAAGCCTCCTCATAAGGATTTGCTAGGCTTTACTTTCACGAGATAGTAAAAATGAAGAATCTTATGAGCAGAAGATAATGAAAACTCAACGTGTAAAAATAGCCTTCAATATATTCCTGAGTGTAAAGATGTGCTGGCCTAACACATACTTACAAACGGGACTCTACCGAAGTTTCTTCCTTCACGTGAATTTCCATAATCACTACAACTCAAGCAAAACATTCATGACAAATTTTGAAGTGAAGGACAATCAGAGTATCGATTAAAGAAAGACTTAGTCAAGTCAATTTTCTACGACACTCACGAGTACCTAGGCACGAGAAAGAAGCTCTCATGTGGAAGGTGTAAGAAACTCGAGCATAATTGGTGGCTTAGTGTGATGAAGCTGGGACAATAACGATCTTTAAGCAGAAGGAGTACAAAATCTACGAGGCCTTAGATTGACTATCTTATTCTAACAAGAACTAATTCATTTCCATCAAAATTAACAACACCAATCTTATGTGGGGATCTATGGTCACCCTAGCATGCACAAGGAACTCATGTTACCACTTTATTCATATTATCCATTTATTAAGCATAATTCTCACACACAATCCTTATATAAACATCAACCAAAAACAACATGAACAAATATATATAGCAGCAGCTTCACTAAATTTAAAAAAATATCTTCAAGGTTAAGAAAATTCTAAATAAATTTTAGGTCAACATATAACATGTTAAAACTTTAGAAATAATTTTTTATAACTTAGGAACAACTCATTCAGTCCTCAAATAAATTCAAAACCTAAACATACACAGAAAGTGCAAAATTTCTCAATTAGTATGCTATTAAAAGTAATGATTTTTCTGTCATATCAAATAGACTCAGCTTTTAACAAAATTTAGTATGTAGGTCCTTAACATGCATATGTTAATTTCCATATTTTTATCTGGTCAAAATGCATTACCAAAAAATACAGAAAAATAATGTAAGATTTGGATTATGCCTAGAATTTTCCAGCAAACACTGTTTGTGATGCATAATGTCATAGGATAGTCAAAACTCAACAAAAATTCACCAAATTAAATATGCAAGGTCCTAACACACATACAAACAGTCTCCAAGTGGTCCTAAGTCAAAATAATGTCTCAAACATTTTCAAAACAAAAAAAAAAAATGAACAGAAACTCATTCTACATAAAAATCTGAAAAATTACAAGTTTCCATCTTTTACATGTTTTAAGTCACTGTAATTCACAGATGCAGAATTTCCACATAATCAACATTTTATAAAATCACAGAGATAATGTAGTAAATGCAAAAGTGACATCATGTTAAAGAGTATACAACCAGCATAGCAAATACATAACATATTTGGTCGGACGAGCCGACCGAACTCTGATTCCTCTCCGTGGTCTGGAGAGCATCAGCAATCACACAATCATTCCTATCAATAGCCATCACCGCCTACTTTAGTAGAAAGTAAAGCTACTTAGTAAGTTCGAGTACAAGCAACACAATCAAATCAAAGAATCCACAAAACAAATCAAACAAGGCCACAGAGAACACAGGAAAACACAATAGACACATACGCAGTCCGGTAAGACCGAACTGCTCTGATACCACTTAATGTGACACCCTTAACCCCGTTTTGAATAAAATAAAATTATTCAAATAAAGAGAAATGAATATTTATACGTATTTGATTTTCAAATAATTGTCTAATAAATAACACCTTGCAGAAATAGTGTAAAAAAAATTGACAAATAAAATTAACATAACGAAATTTAATCCACATAAAATTCCCGTGGTACGAGAGTATCACATTTCAATAAACCTTCAAGTTAATTTTTTTCAAATAACTAAAACGAGTATTTATTTAGAAATATATCCGATAAAGCCAAATAAATAAAATAAATCCCTAAAAATATTTCTGTCACATTGTCTCAGAGCTATTACATAACCCAATTGAAACTAAATAAATTTTGTAGTTTACAAACTTAAAAATAACAACATAAGACAAAATTTAGCAGGCACTCATATTCTTCAGTTTAGCCACTAATTTTGGGATTAGACGCATCTGCAATTTCACACAAAACACACGAGATACAAACAAAAGGGGGTGAGTACGTTGTAGTTGAGTTGTGGTGATATTTAGAGAGAATAAGTGAATAAAATAGTATACTTATATATATATATATATATATATAATTATAAGCAATCATAGCAACACAACTCATACAAATATACACCACATTACATACACATCATACAACATTCACATTTAAAACCATAAGCACTCACAGATAAAATTCACCATTTTTTTCAGGGTCAAATAACTATCTCAAGAAAGATGCAGATACTAGCAACACTATTTCATATGCATATGGTACCATCTACTACTCTAGGAATCGGACTAGGAGTACATATTTGGTTTATTGAGGGAGAGCGTTTGCGGTGATTACCTCGTTACCTCATACTCTCACTAGTCATGATAATGTCCGGGGACTGTCGGGAGTCACGTAATCTTGCAAGTAGCTTCCCGACATCAAGTTGCGGCTTGAGACACTTAGGTGTGCCATAGATTCAGTATCTCATCCCCAAGGCTAGGATTATCTGCCACGAAGGCTCACCTTTATTAGCCTCTCTCTTTCATTTCAATGGTCGTTCCCCCCAAATCCTAATCCCAAGGCTTGGTATGTCAATCATACACACAAGGTCGGGTTTCCTCCGAACGTCATAATTCAATTTTTCATCGACAATCCATCATGGCCCATATGGCTAGGATCATCTCACAAGGAATGACTCAAGTCCCATTATGGCTACTTATAGCTAGGTGACTTGCACACAAGGTCATTTATCCTTTCAAGGTCGTTGCCACAGATGTGGACTTTTCACAATCATTATCAAAATTTAACAAGCAAAACACAAAATAAGTTACAATGGCAACTCAAAAATAACCACCACGTATTTAATTATTCAGGTGAGCACGTAGGAACAACAACAATGACAACTCAACCATAACATATATTGGGGCCTAAACTTGACTCAACCTGTGCATCATTCGGATTAATACATAATGCAGAATTTTTCAGAGCAGTCATCAATAATAGTATCGAACACATGGTCAAACAACCTTGCAAATTTTTAAATATTTAACTGAAGGTATCTAACTCATATAAAAACACAATACACGTGGTTCCATCTAAAAATTTGAATCGAATAATTTATGAGAAATCCTATACTGAAGCTGTGTTTACATTGTTTTACTCAAAACAATGTCCTGGACATCCCAAAGGTTTTAAAATTCTTAAGGCTATCAAAAGAAACCAAACAATTATGCCAATTTTTATGAAAGCATCCAACACTCACAAAATCCATTTAGAAGTGGTTCCAGTCAAAAATACCAAGTATAAAAATAATAGAATTTCATATACTGAACAAATATTTTAGAAATCAGAGCTGAAAACAGCAATTAGTAAAATTAACGAACGGAGAGTCAAATGACTTTGATATTTTTTTTAAATTTTATAGGAAGTAACCAAGGAAATTATGGACACAATACAATTGGTCCCATGTTAAAATTAAAATCCAATAATTTATTAAAATTCACGCACTGAGTCTGTTTTATGTTGCAATTTCCGGAAAAATAATCATGTTTAAAACTATTATCAAACAACGGGGTTCAAGGACAACCCCTTCACCTATTCCTGAAAATATCTCCAACCACAATAATCTCTCCTTTACCTTAAGGATGAAATTTGAGTTTGACAATAGGGGTGGAAGACGACAGAATCTTGTGAAGGTCCTTTGGAGAAAGGCTAATTACGAAAATGGGAGAATAAAAAGGAAGCGTTAGACATCAATTTTGTGAACAAAACCCCAATGTCAAAATAACGAGAGGCTTACTAAAACTTGGATTGAAGAGAGTTCTATGGTATGGAGATGATGATGATTGCTTTCCTCTCTTCAAAACTGCAGCTTGGATGCAAGGCCAATACGTTGCTCAAGCTCCTTCAACGGTGGAAGGAGTTGAGAGAAAGTGAGGGAGAAGAGAGAGTTGGCTTTAGGGTTGGGAAACTATTTGAAATTATCAAATGAGAGTCTCAATAGGTGTAGATAGGTCTGATTAGGCTTAGAGTCGAATTGGGTCGAATTTACATAGGCCCAAAGTGGTAAAATGCAGTAAAACTCAGTAAAAATTTAGAACATCGTTTTTTGTTTTGCTGCTCCACCATTTTGCAATATCTTGAGTTCCAAGTGTCCGATAGAGGTGTTCTTTATTTTGTTGGAAAGCTAAGACAATTTCCTACAATTTTCTCTCTAATGATCATGGTCAGAATCTGAATCTAGGTGGGTCAAAAAGTCAGTGTAAGTTTACTCAAACATTCCAAAAGCTACACTTGGACAGCCTTGACTCCGAAAAGCTTATCTACAGTTCTAGTTATCGGATTTGAGTCACACAAAATCCAAATGAAAGCTAAGAGAAATATCTACAGCTTTCATGAAGGTGACTAAATCCAATTTGGTCGTTAAAGGGTTTTAAAATACAGAATACAATGACTGAATTATTTCCCGAATCAAAGCAAGTCTTGAACTCCGTCAAAGATGTCCTAACTTATACACTTTGGTTACAAATCGACCCTAATAGATTCTTAAACACTTTCATACACTCTTAAAACATTTTAAACATAATCACACGTTAAAAATTAATTATATATAACAATAAAAAATTAACACAAAATAATCTATGAAAATGAGGGGTGTACACAGTAAATCAGTAAAAGTTCATTTTTATATATCTTTGAAACCTTTTAACCACTAAGATAAATGACATCTCGAATAGTACTATTTTATAAAATGAAATATTAAATAATATATTACCTCAATTTTGTAAAAATACAAATAAATGCTAATATTTTCTAAAGATACAAATAAATATAAACTCAACATTTTTCATTAATTCAAGCACGCATAGGGGAATTGGAATCACTAAATCTTTAAATCATAATAATTAATGAAATAAACACATATTTTAAAATATGTAATGTATGAAAAATGCGGAGTGTTACATTGAACAATATTGGAATTCAATGTTTGACGAACTGAATGAATTGCATGATGATAGGTTGGTTGCATTGGAAAACTTGGTGAGACAAAAAGAAAGAATAGCCAAATTTTATGACAGTAAAGTGAAGTATAAATCCTTTAATGTCGGTGGTTTGGTTTGGAAAGTCATTCTGCCCATGGATAAAGCCTATCGAGAATTTGGCGAATGGTCTCCCAAATGGGAAGGACCATTTAAAGTTACACATGTTTATCCTGGTAATGCTTATGCACTTGTCGATGTAAATTCTGGTTTAAGGATTAAGTCCATTAATGGCAAGTATTTGAAGCCATATAGGCCGACAATGTGCGAAGTAAAAATCCAGACATAACATAAAAAGAGTTCTTTATTCATAGGCCATTCGGTAATATAAAAATACATTGTCGAATTGATCATTAGCCTGGAAATATAGAAATATTTTTGCCCAACAAAAGGTTGGAAACGGACTCGTTGCGTCTCAGAGGAGAGGGAATGGAATAGTTGAAAGTGGTACTTGAAGGTGTCGAGGTCACTACCTATTGGCTTGGTAATACGATACATGGCACTAGTACCATATGTGTCAATATCAAGGTTTGCAGGGGCTATAAAGCTGGTGTGAGCTAAAAAAGTGGCATTGAGCCATAGTTGTAAGAGCCAGAGTGGACCTCCGACTACGCTTTTCTTCCCTCCTTCTTTGGCCATGGTGTAAAGATTCAACATGCTAGCAAAAATGTTTGACAAGAGAAAAGAGCCAAGAGCCCATTTTTCGTCCTCACGAAGAAGATTGGCCAAGCAAAGCATTGATTTCGACAGTTGTATGTTCTTGTTGCAAAGAACAAAAGCAGACAGCCAAAGAAAGAGGAAGGTCACATGCTTGTTGTCTGAAATGTCATAGGTATCCGACATGTGGTGAAGTATAAATTTTGAAAAAGATAGTGGGGAGCCTGTGAAAACATCCCTGAGGGATTTTGGTTTACAGAACGGGTGGATCATATGGCCATTTGGTGGAAGGCCAGTAAGGGCTGCAACGTCAAAGAGAGTTCGCCCCATCATTCCATAAGGGAAATGGAAATTGTTGGTGGTCTTATTCCAAAAGAATACATAAGCACCTAACAAAGAAGGCTCCAACCTAAAGGCATGTTTTGACAACTGAATAAGATGGTAAATGCCTATTTTCTTCCAAAATTTAGCCTTTTTGGCTTCTATCCTAGCAACCAGGCCGCATATCCGTCTATTCTCACAGGGGGGTTCTAAAAAGTCTTGCGTTTTTCAGAAAATAGTGAATGTACAATTCAGAGGCACAAGCTAGAATATCAGTTGTGCCGTTCGTGTTTGGAAAAAAGTGTTTGAACCTCCTTAGAAAGTTAGATGAAGAGACAACAGAGCCTAAATAGGCAGTAGGAGGATCCAGAAGAAGAGAAGGGTCATTGAAGACTAAGTGAATCTTTCGCTGAGGTTGGTTAGGGCTTGGAGTAGGATTGGAAGAAGACGCCATTGAAGACTAAGTGAGTTCTGAGAGTTTTAGAAAAGCGAAAAATGGAAAGGGTAAAGACCAAAGGATATTTATAAACTCACATTCTGGTGTTTGTCTCGAAAATTGAAGCAAACGTGCTAGGATGTAACCGCCTGCGATGTGTAATCATGGCCCTATTTTCTAGGGAAGTGGGAACACAGGCATTGATAGGACATTGCCCAAAAGGTAATGGCTACACATGGTAGAAATTCTGGTTCTCTTCTGTACGACAGTCGAAAACCTAGAATTTGGGGGGCATTTGTTGGGTGCCAAATTTACAATTTGGATTCTCGACGAATGTACCAGGAGTCCGACGAAGCCGAGAGCACAATTCCGAAGAAGAAAACAAAAACGTAAGCTAAGTCTAGAAGACTGGGTTATAATTCGATGATGCACATGAAGTGTTGAAGATTGGCAGTTTTTGCCCAAGCACGCAAGTGAGGAATGGTCGAAGTTTCCACCGAGCTTTGAAGACTTAGTAAAATTTTGATGAAGCGCCAAATACAGTCGAACTAACCTGCCTTAGTGAGTGAAGCACCGTCGAAGCCAGCAAAGATGTGTCAAGACTGACCCAGTGCTTGTTAGCGTAGTTAGTTATGTTGAAACCTAAACGATTGAGAAGTTAGACCTTCATTAATTTTGATAATAACAAAGTATCTTCTGATAAGTCTTTGAGTATGCAGGTATTAAAATCTCTTATGTTTCATTTCACTCAAGTAAGAAGAAGAAACTCACAAGTATTGAATACATTCCATGTGTGTCAGCATCCGATTCACTCTAGCATCTTGTGTATAGCGAGCATCCGGTAGTGTTATTCTTTGACACGTGGATTATTCAATTACTGCGAGCATCTGTCTCCTGTTCTGAGCGAGCATCTGGCCTTTTAATGAATCACATGATGGTCACGTTTTTGCTCTTCTACCTCAGCTATTTGGAACGAAATTCAAATCTGATTTTGTGCACTCATTTTGATGTATGAGGTATCAAAGGTGACACCTTTGGTATAAGACAAAATTCATACAAGGCAATTGTGAAAAGCAGATAGTACAAAAATGGTAATATGTACTATTCTGATATTCTCTGGAAAGGAAGAAAATGACAGCTTTTCAAATTACCTCACTCAATGATATGGAGCTGAAATTTACAGTAATGGTAATACCCCTCAGAGACTCCTATAAATACCTCAAGGTATTCATTGAAGAAGGTTGCCAAAAACTGCAAGAAACTACATTCTGAAAGAGCTATTACTTAAGTGAGCAATCAAGTTTCGCGCTATGTTTCTGGACAACAAGAACTGAACCTCAGTGTCTGTTACTTTCGTTTTAGAAAGCTATTTGTTTTTTAGCTTAATCTTTTCATCCTCTCTATGAGAGTTATTTTGATTGTATTCAAAACTATCTTTGTGAAAGTTGTATTGCCTAGTTAAGGCTTTGTTCCTCAAAGGCTCGAACGTACAGAGTCGTTTTGAGAAGTTAAGAGTATTGTCAAGTTTGTGATAGTAGAATACTCACAAGAAAATTTGTAATCAGTTGATTATAGTGGAAAATCCTTCAGGAACGAAGGGACTAGACGTAGCTACCAGGTTGGTGGTGAACTAGTATAAATCTCTGTGTCTCTTGCTTTACTGCTTTATACTTACGTTTATCTTGCGCATAAAAACAAGTTTTCATAAACTTCATTTCCAGCGTCTGGTCTTACTCCAGCATCCGATTTCAAACAGATTCAAAATTCAGTGTTATAAAGTGTTTTTAACTTGAAGTTTGCGAAAAGTTTTCAACACAATTCAACCCCCTTCTTGTGTTCACGTTCAGTTGGTATCAGAGCTCGGCCTCTTAGTTGAGCACTTAACAGTGTTAAAAGAAAAGATCCTATACTGTGAACATGTCTGCAGAAAGTGGTCACATGAACCGTCCTCCTCTATTTACTGGAGAAAATTTTGACTACTGAAAAGATAAGATAAAAGCTTTCTTTGAGATACAATAACTTGAGTTGTGGGGTATCGTTGAAAGTGGTTACCTTATTCCCACTAATGCTGCTGGTGTTGCTATTGCCAGAGAAAATTGGAATGATGGGCAAAAAAAGAGATATCAAATCAATCAAAAAGCTAGATTCATTCTTATCTGTGCTATGTCAGAAAAAGAATATGATAAATGTGGAAAATTCGATACTGCCAAAGAGATATAGGATTATCTTGTTTTGTCTTATGAGGGCTCTGCCCAAGTAAGAGAAACTAAAGCTAGCATGTTGGTTCGGCAATATGAATTGTTTAAAATGGAAGATGGTGAAAACATTGAGTCTATGTTTGGAAGGTTTCAAACACTCGTTCATGGGTTACAGGCCCTTGGAAAAAGTTATATCACACCTGACTATGTGATAAAGATCCTGAGAAGTTGACCAAGCAGTGGAGACCCAAAGTCACTGCTATTCAAGAAGCAAAAGATTTAAATGTCTTAAGACTTGAAGATCTTTTGAGTTCTCTGAAAGCTCATGAACTTGAGTTGAATGAGGAAGAACCTGTAAATAAAAGCAAGTCTATTGCTTTGAAAGTCAACAAACATAAAGCCAGTACTTCTAAAGCCCTTCAGGCTGAAGAAGAATCAGAGGATGAAGCTACAGAAGGAGACGTTGATGGGTCGGATGATGAGCTCGCGTTCATATCCAAGAAGATCCAAAGGATATGGAAGAAAAGGAACTTCAAGAAGAAATTCCACAAGAAAGATATCGAGGAGAAGAAGGAAAGCAAAGACAAATGCCAAGTTGTCTGCTATGAATGCAAAAAGCCTGAACACTTCAAATCTGAATATCCTAATCTTAAGAAGAAGCCCACAAAAAGTTCCTTCAAGGAAAATAAGAAGAGTCTCATGGCTACATGGGAAGATATGGCTTCATCATCCTCTGAGGAAGATAATGATGAAGAAGCCAATCTTGCCCTCATGGCAAATACTGACTTAGACTCTGAAGAAGAAATTGAAGAGGTAATAATATATGATTCTTATTCTGAACTTCAACTTGCATTTGATGATCTTCTTAAGGACTCTGCCACTCTCTCCACTGAGTATAAAGCTTTGAAAAAGAAATTTTCAAAATTATCGCAAGAATTTCAAGTTTTAAAAAATGAAAACTCAAAGCTCAATGAAGAGAACCAGAAGCTGAAAACTGAAAATCAGCATCTGGTGGATAGTCAGCGTCTGGTGACATGTCAGCAACCAGAAGCTGAGAGCTCTCAACCTGAAAGCTCTGAAGCTAAAGGCAATCATAAATGTAAATCAAACGATTATGAATATGCATTTCAAAAGTTTCTTGTAGAAAGTGTAACTCGAAGCAAGCAAGCTTCAATGATTTGGGGTGTCAGTAAAACGACAACTCAAGATCTTGGTTACATATCAGATGAACTCTCTTTAAAAAATAAAATCATGCATTTGATAAATCCAATTATCACAGTGAATGCTTGCATTGTACCTACTACAACAAACCTGGTCATTTGAAAAGTGCATGTACTGCTTTTAAGATTAAGAAGGACATGTATCCTTCAAGAACTAACAAGAAAGGACCCAACAAGATATAGGTACCTAAAGATAAAATAGTCTATGTTGCAGACATGCTTAGCAACAAAGTCAACACACCTATCTTGGTACTTAGACAGTGGATGCTCGCGTCACATAACGGGAGAAAAACATATGTTCAAAGAGCTAAGGCCTAGAGAAGAAGGATTTGTTGGTTTCGGGGGAAACCAGAAAGGTAAAATAGTTGAAATTGGTCGCATTGGTAAAGGCTATCTTCCTTCTATTGATGATGTACTTTATGTTGAAGGACTAAAGCATAATTATTGAGCATAAGTCAATTATGTGACAATGGTTATGATGTCATTTTTACAGAAACTGGGTGTTCAGGAAAAAGCAAGAAAGATGGCTCTATTTTCTTTACAGCAAAGAGGAAACAAAATATTTATAAAATTGATCTTTCTGAACTTGCAAAACAAGATATCAAGTGTCTCATGTCTGTTGAAGATGAACAATGAATTTGGCATAAAAGATTGGGTCATGCCATTTTGAGATTAATATCAAAACTAAACAAGCACAGTCTTGTTAAAGGCTTACCAAATCTTAAATTCCAATCTGATGCTCTATGTGAGGCATGTCAAAGAAGAAAACAAGTCAAAACTTCTTTTCATTCTAAAAATATTGTCTCAACCTCTAGACCACTTGAGCTTTTGCATCTAGATCTTTTTGGTCCAACAAGGACAACCTCTTTAACTGGAAAGAAATATGGGTTAGTCATTGTTGATGATTTTACTAGGTGGACATGGGTTAGATTCCTTGCCCACAAGGATGAGTCATTCAAAGTATTTACTGTTTTCTATAAATCAGTTCAAAATGAAAAAGAAATTTGTATTTCTTCAATTAGAAGTGGTCATGGGGGAGAATTTGAAAATGAAAGCTTTCAAAAATTTTGTGAAGAAAATGGCATCTCCCACAATTTCTCCTCTCCTAGAACACCACAACAAAATAGTGTTGTAGAAAGGAAAAATAGGTCCCTCCAAGAAATGGCCAGGACCATGATCAATGAAGCTGATATTGCAAAACATTTTTGGGCAGAAGCAGTAAACACAACTTGTTATATTCAAAATAGAATTCTTATTAGACCTATTTTGAAGAAGACTCCATATGAACTGTGAAAAGGTAGAAAACCAAACATATCTTATTTTCATCCCTTTGGTTGCATATGTTATATTCTGAATACTAAGGATCAACTTGGTAAGTTTGATTCCAAAGCTGACAAAGATATCTTTTTAAGATACTCTGAAAGATCTAAAGCTTTTAGAATATACAATAAAGAAACTTTGATAGTGGAAGAATCCATTCATGTCAAGTTTGATGACAAGAAGCCTGACACTGCCATGCCAGAGCTAGATGAATTATTTTCAGATTTAAATATTGATGGTACAACAAACGTGAACTGAAGATCTTCGCCGTCGGTGGTAACCAGACACTTGGATTCTACCAGTCAAGTCGGGCCGTAAAGAGTTGGAGATACAAAACCAATCTTCCTAAAGATCAAATCATAGGAAAACCTGGAGATAGAGTTAGAACAAGATCATCTTTCAAAGAGCATGCATATTTTGCACTTCTCTCTGAAATGGAACCTAAAACGATTGATCAAGCTTTGAAAGATGAAGGTTGGATTCTGGCTATGCAAGAAGAGTTGAATCAATTTCAAAGAAATGATGTTTGGAAGTTAGTCACTCTACCAGAAGATAAGCAAGCTATTGGTACTAAATGGGTATTTAGAAACAAGCTTGATGAAGATGATAAGGCTGTGAGAAACAAAGCAAGATTAGTTGCTCAAGGTTACTCACAGGAAGAATGTATAGATTTTACAGAAACTTTTGCTCCTGTTGCAAGGTTAGAAGCTATTCGTATTTTACTTTCATTTGCTACACACCATGAGATAATTCTTTATCAAATGGATGTGAAAAGTGCTTTCTTGAATTGTTTTATAACTGAGGAAGTCTATGTGAAACAACCTCCTGGTTTTGAAGATATTGAATTTCCAGAACATGTTTTAAAACTTAAAAAGGCTTTGTATGTCTTAAGCAATGATAGACTAAGTTCCTTTTTAATGGGAAATGGCTTTACCAGAGGTATAGTAGACACTACTCTATTTAGAAAAACATCAAATAAGCATTTTATACTTGTTCAAATTTATGTTGATGATATTATATTTTGAGCTACTAATGAAAGTCTGTGCAAATAATTTTCTAAGTTAATGCAGACTGAATTTGAGATGAGCATGATGGGAGAGTTAAAGTTTTTCCTTGGAATTCAAATCAAGCAATGCAATGATGGTATTTATATACATCAAAGCAAATACATCAAGGAATTGTTAAAGAAATTCAAGATGGTAGATTGCAAGCCAATGTGCACTCCTATGCATCCCACGTGCATTCTTGAGAAAGATGAAACTGGTAAGAAGGTAGATCAGAAAATGTACAGAGGTATGATTGGATCTCTACTTTATCTTACTGCTTGAAGACCTGATATTATGTTCAGCGTCTTCCTGTGTGCTAGATTTCAATCTAATCCTAAAGAATCACACTTGAGTTCTGTTAAAAGAATATTTAGATATTTTCAAGGATCTACTAATCTTGGTTTGCTTTATAAGAAATCAAACGATTACAAGTTAGTAGGTTTCTATGATGCTGACTTTGCTGGAGACCGAATTGAAAGAAAAAGCACAAGTGGAGGCTGCCAATTCCTTGGAGCAAATCTTGTGTCTTGGTCAAGCAAAAGACAAAGTACTATTGCACTCTCAACAGCAGAAGCTGAATACATCTTAACAGCAAGTTGCAGTTCTCAACTTCTGTGGATAAAATATCAACTTGAAGACTACTTGATAAAAGAGAGTAACATTCCTATCTTCTGTGATAATATATCTGCAATTTGTCTTACTAAGAATCCAAAATTGCATTCTAGAGCAAAGCACATTAAGATTAAGCATCACTTCATAAGAGACTATGTTCAGAAGGGTATTCTTGAAATAAAATTTGTAGATGCAGATCATCAGTGGGATGATATTTTTACAAAACCCCTTGCTGAAGACAAATTCAATTTTATAAGAAGAAATTTAAATTTTCATCTTATAGAAGAATGATTAATCTCAACGTCTTAAGATATGCATCATTCAGCATCTGGTATGACATAAGCATTTAGACGTGTACTCATATGATATGTCATTCATAATGCATAACTCAACGCCTGGTGAATTCATTTGCATGCGTCCGAGCACACACGTGTTGAACTCGTGTGGGACTTAAGCGTCTTATCACACCTAATCCGAGTCATGATTATTTATGTTTTCAATAAAATCTTTTTCTTGATTTTATCCTCATTTTGACAACTGCATTTATTGAAAAAGGTGAATCTTTAGTTTATTTTCTTTTTGAATTATTTTTATTTAGAGGAAATGTGAAGAGTTTTTCAAAAAGTAACTGTAACATTTAGCAAAACTTTCCCACTACTCCTTTGCTTTCGCTCCACACTCTGTTTTTGTCTGCAAAAACTGTTTTTTTTCCTCTCGCTCTCTCTCTCTCTCTCTCTGTGAATTTCTCTGAAACCCTAAACCTCCATCAAATCACTCTTCAACTACTACCATGACTGATGTTAAGGTCGGTGACTTCACTGCTATCTACGATACTGAGAAAGAAGCAAAGGTTCTGAATGAGAACATGATTGATTTGGAAAAGTTCAAGCTCTATAGTTTTAACTTCAATGAAGGTTTGAACAATCTGGGTTAGAAAAACTTCTTCTTTTGGGAACCAGCTGAAGTTATGGCTTATGCTATCAAGGAATTTTGGGGAAACGTTCATATGCTTCCAGGTGGAATAATTGAAGGTCATGTCAGAGGCTTCAAGTTGGTGTTCACTATAAACACCATTGCTAAAACGATTAAGTGCCCCTGTGAAGGCATTAGTTACTATGTTGGTTGGGAAGATGCTTTCAGAGGAATGGACAACGTCAACGAAGCTCTGTTCGAGAACTATTGCCAGTTGAAGAAAGACGATATAATTCCTACTGCCAAGAATCTGAAAAGTCATTACAAAGTTCTACACAAAGTTATTGCTAAGAGTATTATTCTAAAGACTGGGTCAAGTGACATAGTGAACTACGAGCCGAAGTTCATTATGAGAAATTATATGGCTGGTCACAAAATCAACAATTGCCTAGGTTGATCTTCAACAATATTGTCAATGCGCTTGTTGGTTCAAGGAAGGGTTCTACTGACAAGAAGAAGATTATTAAGGTTATTCCTTATGGAGTTCTTCTTCCTACTATGATGATCAAGGATGGTATTCTGAGAAGACTTGCTGCCTTGACAAACAAAGAAGAAAGGGATAAGTATTTTGGAGTTGTTGCTATTGTTCGCCCTGATGTCTTTAGCGTATATAGCTTGGTAAGAATGAAATTGATCAATGCTGATATGATCAAGAAAGTGAAACAGGAACAACAAGAAGAAGCAGGTGCTTCTATTGGTGAAGTTGTGAAGAAACCCACCAGAAGTTCAGCATCTAGTGTGAAGAGAATTGCTGAGTCTCCAGCTAAAGAGACAAGAAGCAAGAAGCAAAAGGTGCCTCCTGTCCCTCAAGAGAATGTTAAAGTAGAAGATGATGAGGATCTGGTTCCCATCAAGAAAATAGTGGAGAAGAAGAAGAAGACAGAAGCTAAAAAACCTGTTTCAGCGTCTGGTATCAGGAAGCAAGCTCCTCCTCCTCCTCCTCCTCCTGTTATTGCCACTCAAGGCAAAAGAAAAAAAACTTGTTAAGCATTCTGAGCTTAACCCAAAGGTACTTGATTTTACAGTTGATGATTTTGTAACTACCTTTGAGTCTGATGATACTATTTCTGCACCACCATTGTCTGTTGCACAACCACAGACAAAACCACAACCACAAACCAAACAACAAACCACTGCCCTAATACCTATAGAAACTCGCCAATTAACCAAATTAACCACAAGACCTAGAACAATCATTTTTACCTCACCACAAACCTCTACCTCCTCATACTCATCCCTTTTTACATACATTTCATCACTTCACTCTCACCCTTTCAACCTTCTCTTCAAAATCCATCCAAATAAACCCAAAAACTACACTGTCAAGAAGACTTCACCTCTCCCACTTACCCTCACTTACAAACCTTCCTCTTTTTCTGGTGCAAAGAAGCTTGTATCTGCCATTAACAGATCAACGTTTATTAGAGAAGACGTGTATCATTCCATTTATGATCACCATTCTCTATGGCATTTGAAAACATTCACCTCTGGGGTTGCAAGATTGGAAGTTGCCTCTCCATTAAGAGTTGTATTCAAAGAAGGAGATGAGAAAGTTGATATATCCTTCAAAGGAAGATCGGGACCTCAATCAAACAGCAGAACAATTCATTTCTCTGTTGATCTTCCCAGGTTCCTACCACAGAATGAACCTCTTACTCTTGAGGAATGCGGAAGGTGGATAACAGATGAAAAAGTGGCCCTTATGACTCATTGCTAGGAGATAAAAAGGCTTGAGCTTATTCGTCAATATAGAAACCCTGCTTCAGCGTCTGTCAAGATTGTCCCTGATAGGTAAAGGTGGTTGCTTTGGTCTATTCCTGGAAAAAAGAAGGAACTAGCTCCTGGTAAAATGCCGTTCAGTAAAATTGGACTGAAGGAATATGAGAAAGCTCCTCGGAGATATGATCTCAAAGGATTCTCTGAGCTTAAGGAGTTATGTGAAGACCATGCTAGGAGATTCTACCTGAATTCTCTAAAGATAGATGAATAGAGAACTGGCTCCTCTGGCTGCTGTGATGCAGAAAAATCAAAGATTCCTACAGTCGTCTCTATCACCAGGGTGCCTGACACTAATCTTGGAACACTGTATTTCGATGATATGTTTATGTGTTCTGTGATCAGGCCTCTGAATGCTATGAAGATTTATGACCAATGGGCTGCTGTTTTCACACATTTTGATATTGGTTTCATTTGGAGTCAAATGATTGCGTCTTGGAAAGACAAAGCCATTTTGCCTTATTTTGTGCCTCTGGATATTGAAGATGATGATAGGGAGAATCTGTGAAGATTGTATCTTGCTGAAAATGAAGGACTCAACTTCATTTTTGAAGCAATGGGAATCTTTGTTAGAAGAATTTTTGAAGAAGCTGTTGCTATGAAATTTGATGCTTTTGTTGAAGATCTAATCAAGCACAGAGAAATTATCTTCATGAGTCTGTTGTATCCTGAAGAGAATGTGCAGAAATAGGAAGTGGCCATGGAAGTTGAGAAACAGAAACAGGGAAGTTTTATCAAATGGTTCTTACCAAATGATAACTTCTTCCAAAAGGCAAATGAAAAGAAAGAGCTATGATTGAAGTTGTCCAACTGGGTGCTAGCAGAGCATCAGAAGTTGAAACCAGAAACTGTTGAACCTGTTCCAGAAGCTGAACCTTCATCTGCTTCTCCTGCTGCAGATGATGATGTTGTTATCTTGCCTAGAGCTAAATTTGAAGCTATCATGGCTACAAATCAGAAGGTGTATCAGTTGGAACGCACTGTGAATCTTCTGTTGGAACGGTTCAATAACTACTTCCTCCTCCTCCTCCACCAAATCCTTAAACACTTTGTTTTTATTTTTTTTATTTGGTATGTGTGATAAAATCTTTTTTTTGGTACAAGTATATGTTGCACTTAGTATCATTTTGGAACAATTATTCTGCTTTCTTGGTACTATTATATTTCTATGGTCTGGCTTTTTATCTTCAAATTTTTCTAGTATTATATCTTACTGTTTTGACTATGATGTGATTTACACTCTTTTTGTCTGATGACAAAAGGGGGAGTAAAAGAAAGGTCTGATGAATTGAAAGTCCGATCGACACGTTGACGTATCATACATTTTACGCATAAATCATGCATAACACATTTCTAAATTGCTTTGTTACTTTATAAGATTTACTGCTCTGATAATCATTAGTATCTATTGGTTTATTATACTGGTACAATGAATTTCAGTATCTGGTTGCTGAGTATACTCATCATTGGTACAATTATTTCAGCATCCGATCCCCACATCTAATTGAATATATGCTCTGATGTTATTATGTATTTTTGCGATCACAATAAATGATATGATTATTAAAAATCGCTTTAATACCTGAATTATTTAATTTTATCTGAGTTATTGAACTCAGGGGGAGACCCTTGAAATTATTTTTCGAAATTAAATTGTTCATCAACCTTGGTTATTTGTCATCATCAAAAAGGGAGAGATTGTTGGAACCTAAACGATTGAGAAGTTTAGACCCTCATTAATTTTGATGATAACAAAGTATGTTATGATAATTCTTTGAGTGTACAGGTATTAAAATCTCTTATGTTTTATCTCACTCAAGCAAGAAGAAGAAACTCACAAGTATTGAATACATTCCATGTGTGTCAGCATCCGATTCACTCCAGCATCTTGTGTATAGCGAGCGTCCGGTAGTGTAATTCTTTGACACGTGGATTACTCAATTGCTGCGAGCGTCTGTCTCCTGTTCTGAGCGAGCATCTGATCTTTTAATGAATCACGTGATGGTCACGTTTGTGCTCTTCTACCTTAGCTATTTGGAACGGAATTCGAATTTGATTTTGTGCGCTCATTTTGATATACGAGGTATCAAAGGTGACACCTTTGTATAAGACAAAATTCGTACAAGGCAATTGTGAAAAGCAGATAGTACAAAAACGATAATATGTACTATTCTAATATTCCCTGAAAAGGAAGAAAAGGACAACTTTTCAAATTACCTCACTCATTGATATGGAGCTTAGAGACTCCTATAAATACCCCAAGGTATTCATTGAAGAAGGTTGCCAAAAACTGCTAGAAACTACATTCTGAAAGAACTATTACTCAAGTGAGCAATCAAGTTTCGTGCCAAGTTTCTGGACAATAAGAACTGAACCTCAACGTCTGATACTTTCATTTTAGAAAGCTATTTGTTTTTTAGCTTAATCTTTTCATCATCTCTATGAGAGTTATTTTGATTGCATTCAAAACTATCTTTGTGAAAGTTGTATTGCCTAGTTAAGGCTTTGTTCCTCAAAGGCTCGAACGTACTGAGTTGTTTTAAGAAGTTAAGAGTATTGTCAAGTTTGTGACAGTAGAATACTCTTAAGAAAATTTGTAATCAGTTGATTATAGTGAAAAATCTTTCAGGAACGAAGGGACTAAACGTAGCTACCAGGTTGGTGGTGAACTAGTATAAATCTTTGTGTCTCTTGCTTTACCGCTTTATACTTACATTTATCTTGCGCATAAAAACAAGTTTTCATAAACTTCATTTCCAGCGTCTGATCTTACCCCAGCATCTGATTTCAAACAGATTCAAAATCCAGTGTTATAAAGTGTTTTTAACTTGAAGTTTGCGAAAAGTTTTCAACACAATTCAACCCCCTTCTTGTGTTCACATTCAAGTTACCTAAACTAGGACATGTCGAATATAGTAAATACAATGTAACTGCAAGATATCTCTACTGTACACGTGTCAAACAGATAGTATGTCAGTTATTTTTACATTCTTCTATAACTAGGAGGTCGAACAATGTATTATAGGTTGGATATTTGATTAATTTCTCAATGTCTCACACACAACAGACTCGCAGATTGAGATCAAGTACTCCTTCCACCTTTTTCATTCAATGCAATTTTAAATTCCAGCCATTTACATTCCTACAAATTTACCTTCCTGTATTTTACTTTTCCTGCATTTTAATTTCAAGCACATTAAAACTTTTTGCCCTTTTCTTTTCAACCTTCTTTACTTTTCATGCAATCTACCTTCTGCCCAATGTTAATCGTGTTTTCCTTTACTTTCAGTCTTTCAAAACCACAAAAATCTAAAAACAATCACAATCCGTCATCATCGTTTTCACTATCGTGTTCCATCTTGCTTCCATTTCTCAAACTTCCATTAAAACCGTTTTCACTCTCTATTCTCATAACCGTCACTTCGACGGGAGGCCCTGGTTTAACCGCCGAGTTGAGCCTCGCAGTGATTCTGGCAAAATCCTTGGCCTCGTGCGGCTAAGTTGATTTCTTGACAGGATACTGATTCCCAACACAGAACCCCTTATTTGACGAGATTACCGTGTTAAATTGTATAACCTGCATTGTTTGAAAAAATCATTTGTTTCGTTTTGGGTTTGTCAGAAAATTTCCACGTCAGACCAAAATTCCCAGTAAACAGACAGTTATAGAGATATTAATATGTGGTACATACCAGACTAGATTTAACACATGTTGTTAGTGTTATAAGTCAATTCATATTGTTTGATATTGTATTAATTTTGATTTCTTGGAGATCGAATTCTCCAATATCTAAAAAATAATTGTTGCTTCACATGTTTTTGATACAGTATTAATTTTGATTTCTTTGAGAAGCTTTCAACTCAACGAAGAGAATATTTCTATCTTTACTTTACTTTCATTTTTCATGGGAAGGGGAGGGTTGTTAGGGGGAGGTGCTTGGAGAAAGGGAGAAGGGAAGGAAATGGGAGTCCAGAGGGAATTCAGAAATTAGTTTATCGAATTAATATATTTAAAGAAAAAATAAGAAAAAAGAAAAGAAAAGTGTGTAAGAAAAAAGAGGTGCGAAAAGCAACTCTTGAGAAATTTGGGGCTTTTTTTTTCGAACAAGAAATTTGGTGGGACTTAACAAGTCCAAAACACAAGTACATAAACCCAAATCATTGGTGGGACTTTGTTGCCTATCAATTATTTGTTCGTTATTCTACAATCAGTTGTTAGCTGTAGTTCCGTAAATAAATACTCTTTCAAGACTCAATTATAAGAAAAAAAAAGTAGCCATATTTGGTGGTCCAAAATAAAAGTAAATTCTAACTAATTTCACCATATTTAATGCTATCATTTCCAAAATACTCTTCATTTAATGTTACCATGAAACGAGTTCCCATAGAAAATTAAATGATAAAAAAGGGTAGTTTAGAGAATGCAATTAGTTTATTGCTTACACCAAGAAAATTAAATGAACTTAACTAACTTTATTAGTGTGAAATTGAATATTTTTCTTATATTCGGGTTCAGAGGGATTATAGGTTGGCCGTTAGTTCTGTGACTGACCGTTAGTGTAAGCACAACTCTCATGTCTAAGCTTGTTACCATTTGACTGAAATAATGAAAAAGAAAATCATGAGCTGCTTTTCTTCTTTCTCAGTAGGGCTCCTAATAATCCTGACCTCGAATACATTGTTATTTTCCACATATTCCCCAATAATCCTTACTCCCTCCAGACTCAATTAATTATAAGCAAAAGTATCTAATTTCACACTGATTAAGGATAGTAGTTAAGTGTATTTAATTTTCTTGGTTTCATATAAAATAAGAACTATATGTATTAAACTACCTTTAATAATAAGGTGGCTTCTAGGGTGGGCATATATGTCAAATGGTTCATCGATGAACCATGATTAATAACTATTAGATCAATTAATTCCACCTAATCTTATTACACACTTGCACACTGAATAATTTTCCAAAAAACATATCTCTTCCTTTTTTTTAGTGCGAAACCCCTTTTCTAGATTTCCAACAAGCGGCCATCCACGAGTGTTGGTTTGTGCTTCCATCGTGAACCGTGGTGTTTTTAGCCATTGTGTGCTAATCCCTCTTCCCTGCAACATTGTGCAAACTATCGCCACCACAAGTCTTATTATTTCGTCTTCAACGACGACAAGCAACACCCTATCGTCAATGCCATCTTCATCAGTCACATCTTCGGTTCTCGACGATGCCGACAAATCCGTCACTGGTCCAGCATGCAAATCCTCTCGCCTCTTTCTTGTTGGGAAATTCGATCAGTAGCATGGTAAAACACGAACAAGACAATCAAGATATCACGAGCAAGGTAGCCATAAACCACGAACCACGAACACCATGAACATAAAACAAGCTTGAGGCGTGTGAAGGCACAATGTCCTCAAGTATTTATTCGCCTAAGAAGAAAATTCCCCAAGATTCAATAGACTCTTTCGAGGGAGTCTCAGGTAACAGAACTACGAGAGGTTTTTCATTATTAACCTAGGATGTAAAGATAATGAAAATTGAAAAGATAAATTTTTTTGGTTACCAAAATAGTAGCTAGATGGTGCAGCTCAATGCTTTGGAATTGGGATTAGCAAGAAAGAAAAAACGCTCTCAAGCTGGAAAAGCAGGGGAGAACCCTAACGGCCTTGCGCTACAGCCAGCATCACGGTGTGATCCCGCCGCCATCTGACCGTCGCGAGTCTGCGTCCAACGTCCCTGCTTCCTTTTGCTTGTGCGCGTTTCTTAGCGCTCCTTCTGCTTTGTGTCTTCTTCTTCTTCTTCTTCTTCTTCTTCCTTTTTCACGCCGTGACGACCAATAAAGTACCAGGCTCGATACCAGCCCACCACCCCACGCTGTTGTTGCTAGCGTTTGCGTTCGGTGTCTCTGGTTTCCTCTGCTCGCGTTCGGCTTAGGTTTGTATCTTGAACCTTGGGTTTCTTATTATTGCATTTGGCTAGGGTTTGGAAAACTAATCTCCTCCCATAGCACCGTCTGTCGCCTGTCCTTGGCCATTCTTGGTCGGCGTCGTGCCTTCCTCATACCTCCCATTACGTGCCCTGCTTCTCCATGCCCAGATTCTTCGCGCCCTGCTTCTGCTCATGAACACCCTGCTTCTGATCAAGAACACGCTTCTTTATCTCCTCAGCGGCGCACTTTCGTTCAAGCGATTCACAGTGCCTGTGACATCCGATCAGCCAATTACCCAAACCATGTTTGAAGGGTAACGAGGTAGCAAAATCCCTGAGGAGGATTACAAGGTAGGTTTGGAGCGCTGGAAGAATCATCTTCACGATTGGCTAATTCTTTCAAAGGGGGATAAGCCGATCAAAGTGAGTGATCTCCAATCGAAGCTTGTGAATATCTGGTCATCTCTCCGCCTTTGGAGTGTTATGCCTCTCGGTAAGGGATTCTATGAATTCTCCTTTTGTCTTTGGAAGATTTGCGTAGCGTGCTTTCTGTTGGTAACTAGAACGTTAAGTTGAGCATTCTCCGGCTGTTTTCTTGGACGAAGGATTTCAATCCTCTCCATATTCGGAATACAAACACGCAATGCTGGGTTCATCTATTTGGGTTAGCGCAAGAGTCTTAGTGCCCCTGAATTCTCTTTGCCATTGCCGGCAGTATTGGCATTCCATATTGCCTAGATGAAGCCACCTTAAAGTACACCTTTGGGCATTTTGCAAGGGTTTTGGTGGATGTTGAATACGAGAACCTCCCTTTCTTCTGTCACTCTTGTCAGTTGATAGGCCATTCTACAAAGAATTGTAGGAAGTTGATTGCTAAGGATGATCAATTATCCCAAAAAAATAAAGCTCCCAATGACTTAATTCTCAAGCCGGTTTATGTGCCAAAAAGAAATTGGTTGAGGCTCATACTGTGGAGGAATCGGCTCAAGATCCAGGCACCAACCAAGTGGTGGTGGATCTTGAGTCTTCAAAGCCTTTTACAGCAGAGAAAGGAAAACTGTAGTTGGTCATGCATCGTCTACCTGCAATGAAAGTCATGTTGTCGTTGAGACAGTGGGAGACCCTTCGGCCTTCAAAGGAGTCAATAACCTTCCTTTTTCCCATGTAGAGCTTCTCAGACAGCAACATATTAATCCCCTTTTGGGATTTAGCAATGAATTGGAGGGTAATGCTCATGGTTATTCTCCAGCTCCTAGGCATTTTGAAGCTACCAAGACCGCTGTTGCTTTCTGGAGCCAGCTTGGTCGTGATGAACAAGCTACTGTGCAGGATACATCAGATGCTTTACAAATGCCTATTGCGGACAGGGAATTAGATTCTAGCCTATTAATTGATTCTGCTACTCTGTCTCAATCTGATTTTCAACCGCAGGTTAATGCCGTGGTCAAGAATGATCTTTGCCATCTTTCAAAACATTGGAGTGACGAAAGTGACAGTGATAATGATTCCATTGATACCACTTCTCATTCCACTACCAACAACCTATGGTAGAGAGTTTCACGGAGGTAATCTCCAATCTAAGAAAAAGAAGATTCAGAAACAGAAGAGAGCCTTGGCAAAGGCAGGATCCTATCACACCCGCTCTAAGGGTGGTCTCAAAATTCATAGCCAATGAAAGTCCTCTACTGGAACTGTAGAGGTTTAGCTAACCCAGATACTCGGGTTGTTTTAAAAAGACTATGTCGTACTCATAATCCTGACTTTTAATTTATCTCTGAGCCTTGGATAGAGATTGATCGTTTCCCAAATAAGTTCTGACAAACAAATTCGCATTAAGCATTTTGTAGTTAATGACAGGCAGTCTCTCTTGCCTAATCTCTGGGGTGGCTTGCGCTAATCATTTGGACCTAGTTATTATTTTCAACACCTCCCAGTAAGTGGTCATCTCTGTTGTTGTTGATTCCATGCCTATTTTCCTCTCTGGAGTTTATGCTAGTAAAAGAAAAGATCTTTGGGCACATTTAACTCACCTTCAATCTTCCTTTCCGGGTCCTTGGATATTTATTGGGGACTTTAATGTTGTTTTAGGGGCTCATGAAGTTAGGGTTAGTAACCTGCCTAATAATAATTCTTGTATTGATTTTCAAACTTGGACTAATTCCAACGACCTTTATCACATTCTCACTAGAGGGGCTGAGTTCACTTGGTCTAATGGGAGGCAGGGCAGGCATCACGTTGAAAGGCGTCTGGATCGTTCTATTGTAATGGTGCAGGGATGTCTTTTTGGTCCTCAGTTTCTTGTAGCACGTTTGCTAGAAGTTAATCGGATCACTGTCCTCTCCTCCTCACCCTACAAAGAAGTATCATCCCATCTCCTTCCTCTTTTAAATTTTTTAATATGTGGCTGTCCCATCCTTCTTGCAGAGCTTTGGTGGAGGAGGTTTGGACGAGGCCCTGCTATGGGTGCCCCATGTCTATTCTGTTTCAAAAGCTTAAATTTCTTAAAAAAGATTTGTGGATTTGGAATAAAGAGGTTTTTGGGAATGCTAATACCAATGTTGATCTTGCCCAAGCTGAGGTGGATAGGATTCAGCTTCCTATTGATTCTTCTGGGTATCGAGATTCTTTACATGAGGAGGAAGTTTTGTGCTCAAGCTAATTTACAACAGGCTCTTCATCTGCAGGAAGAATTTTGGAAGGAAAAAGCTAAGCTTAATTGGTTCTCTCAAGGGGACAAAAACACTTCTTTTTTTCACAAAATTGCTAAGATTATAGGCATGTCTCCAAATCCATGTCAACTCTTAGAGATGGTGATTTGATCTTGAATAATAAGGAGGATATTGAGAATCATGTGCTGCAGAATTTTACTAATATTTATGCTTCTGAGCATCCTTGTGTCCCCTCAGATATTATTTCCAGATTCATCCATTGTACAGTTAATGCTGAGGATAATTTGTTACTCTCTAACTTGACTTCTATGGAGGAAGTGAAGTTGGCAGTGTTTTTTGAATGTAAACACCAGAAGGGGGTTGGATTGTGTTTACAAACTTTTCGCAAACTTTGAGTTAAAAACACTTTAGAACACTTGAAAAACAATCTAATTGAAATCGGATGCTGGAGTAGGATCAGACCCTGGAAATAAGATTTTTGAACACTTGTTTTTATGCGCAAGATAACCATAAGTATAAAGGAGTAAAGCAAGAGACACAGAGATTTATAGTAGTTCACCACCAACCTAGTAGCTACGTCTAGTCCCTTCCTTCCTGAAGGATTTTCTACTATAATCAACTGATTACAAATTTCCTTAAGAGTATTCTACTGTTACAAACTTGACAATACTCTTAACTTCTCAAAACAAATCAGTACGTTCGAGCCTTTGAGGAACAAAGCCTTAACTAGGCAATACTACTTTCACAAAGATAGTTTTGAATACGATCAAAATAACTCTCACAGAGAGGATGGAAAGATTTAGTTCAAACAAATAACTTTCTAAAAGAAAGAATCAGACGCTGAGGTTCAGTTCTTGTAGTCCAGAGACTTGGCACGAAACTTGATTGCTCACTTGAGTAATAACATTTTCAGAATATAGTCTCTTGCAGTTTCTCTAGCCTTTTTCTTCAATGAATAACTTGAAGTGTTTATAGGAGTCTTGAGGATAATACCGTTGCAGATATTTCAGCTCCAAAATATTGGGTGAGGCAATTTGAAATTCTGTCCTTTTCTTCCTTTCCAGATAATATCAGAATAGTACATATTTTCATTATTGTACTATCTGTATTTCACACAATTGCCTTGTACGAATTTGTCTTATTCTAAAGGCGTCACCTTTGATTCCTCGTACATAAAATTGAGCGCACAAAATCAAATTCGAATTCCGCTCCAAAGTAGCTGGGGTGAAGAGAAACAACGTGATCATCACGTGATTCATTAAAAGACCAGATGCTGGCTTAGAACAGGAGACGGACGCTCGTAGCAATTGAGTAACCCACGTGTCAAAGAATAACACTACCGGACGTTCGCTTTACGCAAGATGCTGGAGTGAACCGGATGCTGACACACATGAAATGTATTCAGTACTTATGAATTTTCTCCTTCTTGCTTGAGTGAGATAAAACATAAGAGATTTTAATACCTGCACACTCAAAGACTTATCAGAAGATACTTTGTTATCATCAAAATTAATGAGAGTCTAAACTTCTCAATCGTTTAGGTTCCAACAATCTCCTCCTTTTTGATGATGACAAATATCCAAGGTTGATGAACAATTTAATTTTAAAAATAATTTCAAAGGTCTCCCCCTGAATTCAATAACTCAGATAAAATTAAATATATCAGGTATCAGAGCGATTTATGATAATTAGAGCATTTATGTGATCGCAAAAATGCATACAAGTATCAGAGCATATATTTGATTTAAACAATGAGATCGGATACTGAGAACATTGTACCAATAATGAATATACTCAAGTATCAGATGCTGAAATTCATTGTACAAAATTGAGTAAAATTGTGCCAACAGATATTGAAGATTGTCAAAGCACCAGACAATGAATATCAATGAGTATCTGAGCAATTAAGGAACATGCTATGTATATGATTTATGCATGAAATTTGTGATACTTCAGCCGTGTTCATCGGACTTTCAACGAGTTCATCAGACCTTTCTTTTACTCCCCTTTTTGTCATCAGACAAGAAGAGTGTAAAACACATCATAGTCAAAACAGTAATCATAGTCAAAACAGTAAGTAGTAGTATTTAGAAAAATTTGAAGATAAGGTCAGATCAATTGAAATATAATTGTATCAAGTAACTTAAATATTTGATTGTATCAAAAATAAAAATTGTAATTAGCACACAAATACAAAGTAAAAAAAAATTTAGGGGTTTGGTGGAGGTGGAGGATCCAGATTGAAACGTTCCAAGATGAATTTCAAAGTGCTTTCCAACTAAGCCACTTTTTGATTGGTTGCCATGATATCTTCAAATTCTGCTCTAGGCAAAATGACAACATCAGCATTTGCAGGTGCAGGTTCAACATCAGCTTCTGGAATCGATTCAACTGTAACAGCCCTTTGAGATTCCATTTTCTGGTACTCTGCTAGCACATCTTGTGACAATTTCAGTTTCCTTTCCTTTCTTGCCTTAGCCTGCTGAAAGAGGTCATCATTTGGTAAGGACCATTTGATGAATCTTCCCAACTTCTGTTTCTCTTGATCCATTTCCCATTCCTACCTACACAGAAGTTCTTCAGGATACAACATAAGCATAAAAACAATTTCCCTGTGCTGAAGTAGATCTTTAGTATAAGCATCAAATTGCACCAAGGCAGCTTCTCCAAAAATTCTTCTTATAAAAGCTCTCATTCCATAAAAAATGAATGTGAGTCCTTCATTTTCAGCAAGGAATAACTTATGCAGATTCTCCCTATCATCTTCTTCAATCTTGAGAGGCTTAAAACAGGGCAAAATGGCTTTGTCTTTCCAAGACATAGTTCATTGTCTCCAATTAAAGCCAATAACAAAATGTTTGTAAACAGCAGCCCATTGATCTTCTATTTTCTTAGCATTCAGGGGCCTTACAACAGAACACATAAACATATCATCGAAATGAATAGTACCAAGTTTTGTGTCTGTTACCCTGCTGATGGAGCCAACTATAGGAATGGTTGCTTTCTCTGCATTGCAGCAGCCAGAAGAACTAGTGCTCCAAGCATCTTTATTGAGCAAGTTCAGGTATATTCGCCGAGCATGGTCTTCACCAAGCTTGTTGACCGAAAGCTGAGAGAATGATTTGACATCAAATCTTCTAGGAGCTTTCTCATATTCCTTCAGTCCAATTCTGCTGAATGGCATTTTCCCATGGGCTGATTCCTTCCTTTTTCCAGGAATAGACCAAGGCAACCACCTTTGTCTATCGGGTACAGTCTTGACAGATGCTGAAGCAGGATCTCTGTATTGATGGATCAGCTCAAGCCTTTTCATCTCCAGGCAATGAGTCATAAAAGCCGTTTCTTCATCTGTTATCCATCTTCCGCATTCTTCAAGAGGAAGTGGTTCATTCTGTGGTAGGAATCTGGGAAGATCAATAGAGAAGGGAATTGTTTTTCTATTTGATTGAGGTCTCAATCTTCCCTTGAAGGACATATCAACTTGCTTATCTCCTTCTTTGAATACAACTCTTGATGGAGAGGCAACTTCCAGTCTTGCAACTCCAGAAGTGAATGTTTTCAAATGTCATAAAGAGGGGTGATCATAAATGGAGTGATACACGTCTTCTCTAACAAACCTTGGTCTGTTAATGGTAGATACAAACTTCTTTGCACCAGAAAAGGAGGTAGGTTTGTAAGTGAGGGTAAGTGGGAGAGGTGAAGTCTTCTTGACAGTGTAGTTTTTGGGTTTATTTGGATTGATTTTGAAGACTTAATTGAATGGGTGAGAGTGGAGTGAGGATATGTATGTAGTGAGGGATGTGTTTGATGATGTTGAGGTTTGTGGTGAGGGAAATGTAAGTGTTTTGGACTTTGTGGTTAATTGGGAGGTTTGTGGTTTGGTGGATGGAGGTTGTGTGTAGTGTGGTTGTGCAACAGACAATGGTGGTGCAAGAATAGTATCATCAGACTTAAAGATAGTTACAGAATCATCAATGATAAAATCTAGTACCTTTGGATTAATCTTCTCAGAATGCCTAACCAATCTTTTCCTTTTGCTTTGTGGAGCAGCTGCAGGAGGTAGAGGAGCTTGCTTCTTAGGGCCAGACGCTAAAACATGCTTTTCAGCTTCTGCCTTTCTCTTCTTCTCCATAATGCTTCTAATGGGGACTCGATCCTCATCATAATCTGGTACAGTTTTACCTTTTGATACAGGAGGCACCTTCTGCTTTTTGCTTCTTGTCTCCCTTGCTAGAGACTCACCAGTTCTCTTCGCACCAGATACTGAGCTTCTGGTGGGTTTTGTTTTAGCTTCTTCACCAACAGAAGCACCAGCTTCTTCTTCTTGTTGCTCATGTTTTACTTTCTTCATTCTTTCACCAGTTCCCAGTTGCATTCTTACCAAACTGTATACATCGAATACATCAGGACGCACAAGAGCACCAACACCAAAATACTTTTCCCTTTCTTTTTCTTCCAAAGCTCCAAGCTTTTTGGGATTACCAGCTTTAATCAACAGGGCAGTAAAATGAACACCATAGGGTATCTTCTTGTAGATGTTCTTCTTTTCTACAGTGCCTTTCCTCGAACTCATAATGGCTTGAACCAGATTGTTGTAGACCAATCTATGCATGTTCACCTTCTGTTTTGCCAAGTAAGTCCTCATAATAAACTTTTGCTCATAGTTTACTATGTCACTAGACCCAGCCATTAGAAGAACACTCTTGACTATGATCTTGTGAAGACTCTGAAGTGACTCTTCAGATGCTTGGTAGTAGGAGTTTCCCCAGATTCCTTCAACTGCTTATAGTTCTCAAACAAGGCTTCATTCACTTTCTCCATACCATTGAAATCTTTTTCCCAGCCATTGTAAAAACTAATTCCTTCCAATGAACAACCAGTAACATCAGCAATGTCGTTGATAGTAAACTCTAACTTAAATCCTCTGACATAGCCTCCGATTTTTCCATCTAGAAAAGTAATATTTCCCTAAAGTTCTTTAATAGCAGTAACCATAACTTCAACAGAAGAACTCGAGAAGAAATATTGTGACCAACCCATAGCCTCAAAACCTTCATCAAAGTTGAAACAATAGACTTTGAACTTCTCTAAATCAATCCTGTTCTCATTCAAAAGCTTTGCTTCTGTCATGGTGTTGAAGATAACAGTGTAGTCACCGACCTTAACGTTAGCCATGGTAGCAGTTATAGAGTGATTTGATGGAGGTATAGGGTTTCAGAGAAATTCACACACACACACACACACAGAGAGAAAACAGTTTTGTCAGACAAAAACAGAGAGTGGAGCGAAAGTGAAGGAGTAGTGGAAAAGTTTTGATAAATAGTACAGTTACTTTTTGAAAAACTCTTCACATTTCCTTTGAATAAAAATAATTCAAAAAGAAAATAAAATAAAGACTCCTTTTTTTTAATAAATGCTGTTGCCAAAATGAGGATAAAATCAAGAAAAAGATTTTATTGAAAACGTAAATAATCATGACTCAGATTAGGTATGATGAGACGCTTAAGTCCCACACGAGTTCAACACGTGTGTGCTCGAATGCACGTAACCGAATTCACCGAACGTTGAGTTGTGCATTACGAATGACATATCATATGAGTACACGTGTGATTACTTATGTCATATCAGATGCTGAATGATGCGTATCATAGGACGCTGAGATTAATCATTCTTCTATAAGATGAAAATTTAGATTTTTTCTTATAAAATTGAATCTATCCTCAGCAAGGGGTTTTGTAAAAATGTCAGCCCACTGATGATCAGTGTCTACAAATTTTATTTCAAGAATACCCTCCTGAACATAGTCTCTTATGAAGTGATGTTTAATCTCAATGTGTTTTGCTCTAGAATGCAATATAGGATTCTTAGTGAGACAAATTGCAGATGTATTATCACAGAAGATAGGAATGTTACTCTCTTTTATCAAGTAGTCTTCAAGTTGATATTTCATCCTTAGAAGTTGAGAACTACAACTTGCTGCTGAGATGTATTCAGCTTCTGCTGTTGAGAGTACAATTGTGCTTTGGCTTTTGCTTGACCAAGATACAAGATTTGCTCCAAGGAATTGGCAGCCTCCACTTGTGCTTTTTCTTTCAATTCGGACTCCAGCAAAGTCAGCATCACAGAAACCTACTAACTTGTAATCTTTTGATTTCTTATAGAGCAAACCAAGATTAGTAGATTCTTGCAAATATCTAAATATTCTTTAACAGCACTCAAGTGTGATTCTCTAGGATCAGACTGAAACCTAGCACACAGGCAGACGCTGAACATAATATCAGGTCTTGAAGCAGTAAGATAAAGTAGAGATCCAATCATACCTCTGTACATTTTCTGATCTACCTTCTTACCAGTTTCATCTTTACCAAGAATGCAAGTGGGATGCATAGGTGTGCACATTGGCTTGCAATCCACCATCTTGAATTTCTTTAGCAATTCCTTGATGTATTTGCTTTGATGTATATAAATACCATCATTGCATTGCTTGATTTGAATTCCAAGGAAAAACTTTAATTCTCCCATCATACTCATTTCAAATTCAGTTTGCATTAACTTAGAAAATCCTTTGCACAGACTTTCA
Organism: Calophaca sinica; assembly: GCA_037113605.1. Taxonomy (NCBI): domain Eukaryota; kingdom Viridiplantae; phylum Streptophyta; class Magnoliopsida; order Fabales; family Fabaceae; genus Calophaca; species Calophaca sinica. Next base: position 106,013,891 of record CM073733.1, read on the forward strand.
TTAGTAGCTCCAAATGTAGTATCATCAACATAAATTTGAACAAGTATAAAATGCTTGTTTGATGATTTTCTAAATAGAGTGGTGTCTACTTGACCTTTGGTAAAACCATTACTCATTAAAAATAAACTTAGTCTATCATACCAAGCTCTAGGAGTTTGCTTAAGACCATACAGAGCCTTTTTAAGTTTAAAAACATGTTCTGGAAATTCAATATCTTCAAAACCAAGAGGTTGTTTCACATAGACTTTCTCAGTTATAAAACTATTCAAGAAAGCACTTTTCACATCCATTTGATAAAGAATTATCTCATGGTGTGCAGCAAATGAAAGCAAAATACGAATAGCTTCTAACCTTGCAACAGGTGCAAAAGCTTCATAAAGTCTATTGCTTCTTCTTGTGAGTAACGTTGAGCAACTAATCTTGCTTTGTTTCTCACAACCTTACCATCTTCATCAAGCTTGTTTCTAAATATCCATTTAGTACCAATAGCTTGCTTATCTTCTGGTAGAGTGACTAACTTCCAGACATCATTTCTTTGAAATTGATTCAACTCTTCTTGCATAGCCAAAATCTAACCTTCATCTTTCAAGGCTTGGTAAATCGTTTTAGGTTCCATTTTAGAGAGAAGTGCAATATATGCATGCTCTTTGAAAGAGGATCTTGTTTTAATTCTATCTCCAAGTTCTCCTATGATTTGATCTTTGGGATGATTGGTTTTCTATCTCCAATTCTTTCTGACTTCAGCTTCTGCTTGAGTATAATCCAGAGTCTGGTTACCACCGTACGCTGAAGATGTTGGATCAGTATTTGTAGTGCCACCAATATTTAAATCTGAAAATAACTCATCCGGCTCTGACATGGTAGTGTCAGGCTTCTTGTCATCAAACTTGACATGAATGGATTTTTTCACTATCAAAGTTTCTTTATTGTATATTCTAAAAGCTTTAGATCTTTCAGAGCATCCCAAAAAGATACCTTTGCAGCTTTGGAATCAAACTTACTAAGTTGATGCTTAGTATTCAGAATATAATGTATACAACCAAAGGGATGAAAGTAAGATATGTTGGTTTTCTACCATGCCACAGTTCATAAGGAATCTTCTTCAAAATAGGTCTAATAAGAATTCTATTTTGAATATAACAAGCTGTGTTTATTGCTTCTGCCAAAAAATGTTCAGCAATATCGGCTTCATTGATCATGTCCTGGCCATTTCTTGGAGGGACCTATTTTTCCTTTCTGCAACACCATTTTGTTGTGGTGTTCTAGGAGAGGAGAAATTGTGGGAGATGCCATTTTCTTCACAAAATTTTTGAAAGCTTTCGTTTTCAAATTCTCCCCCATGATCACTTCTAATAGAAGAAATACAAATTCCTTTTTCATTTTGAACTGATTTGCAGAAAACAGTAAATACCTTGAATGACTCATCCTTGTGGGCAAGGAATTTTACCCATGTCCATCTAGTAAAATCATCAAGAATGACTAACCCATATTTCTTTCTAGTTAAAGAGGTTGTCCTTGTTGGACCAAAAAGATCAAGATGTAAAAGCTCAAGTGGTCTAGAGGTTGAAACAACATTTTTTGAATAAAAAGAAGTTTTAACTTGTTTTGCTCTTTGACATGTCTCACATAAAGCATCAGATTGAAATTTAAGATTTGGTAAGCCTCTAACAAGACTATGTTTGTTTAGTTTTGAGATTAATCTGAAACTGACATGACCCAATCTTTTATGCCAAATCCATTGTTCATCTTCAACAGACATGAGACACTTGACATCTTGTTGTGCAAGTTCAGAAAGATCAATTTTATAAATATTTTGTTTTCTCTTTGCTGTAAAGAAAATAGAGCCATCTTTCTTGCTTTTTACTGAACATCCAGTTTCTGTAAAAATGACATCATAACCATTGTCACATAATTGACTTATGCTCAATAGGTTATGTTTTAGTCCTTCAACATAAAGTACATTATCAATAGAGGGAAGAGAGCCTTTACCAATGCGACCAATTTCAACTATTTTACCTTTCTGGTTTCCTCCGAAACTAACAAATCCTTCTTCTCTAGGCCTTAGCTCTTGGAACATATGTTTTTCTCCTGTCATGTGATATGAGCATCCACTGTCTAAGTACCAAGATAGGTGTGTTGACTTTGTTGCTAAGCATGTCTGCAACATAGACTATTTTATCTTTAGGTACCTATATCTTTTTGGGTTCTTTCTTGTTAGTTCTTGAAGGATACTTGTCCTTCTTAATCTTAAAAGCAGTACATGCACTTTTCAAATGACCAGGTTTGTTGTAGTAGGTACAATGCAAGCATTCACTGTGATAATTGGATTTATCAAATGCATGATTTTATTTTTTAAAGAGAGTTCATCTGATATGTAACCAAGATCTTGAGTTGTCGTTTTACTGACACCCCAAATCATTGAAGCTTGCTTGCTTCGAGTTACACTTTCTGCAAGAAACTTTTGAAATGCATATTAATAATCATTTGATTTACATTTATGATTGCCTTTAGCTTCAGAGCTTTCAGGTTGAGAGCTCTCAGCTTCTGGTTGCTGACATGTCACCAGACACTGACTATTCATCAGACACTAATTTTCAGTTTTCAGCTTCTGGTTCTCTTCACTGAGCTTTGAGTTTTCATTTTTCAAAACTTGAAACTCTTGAGATAATTTTGAAAATTTCTTTTTCAAAGTTTTATACTCATTGGAGAGGGTGGTAGAGTCCTTAAGGAGATCATCAAATGCAAGTTGAAGTTCAGAATAAGAATCATATATTATTACCTCATCAACTTCTTCTTCGGAGTCTGAGTCAGTATTTGCCATAAGGGCAAGATTGGCTTCTTCATCATTATCTTCCTCAGAGGATGATGAATCTAGATCTTCCCATGTAGCCATGAGACTCTTCTTCTTTCCCTTAAAAGAACTTCTTGTGGGCTTCTTCTTAAGATTAGGACATTCAGATTTGAAGTGTCCAGGCTTTTTACATTCATAGCAGACAACTTGGTTGTTGTCTTTGCTTTCCTTCTTTTCCTCGACATCTTTCTTGTGGAATTTCTTCTTGAAGTTTCTTTTCTTCCACATCCTTTGGATCTTCCTGGATATGAATGCGAGCTCATCATCCGACCCATCAACATCTCCTTCTGAAGCTTCATCTTCTTCAGCTTGAAGAGCTTTAGAAGTATTGGCTTTATGTTTGTTGACTTTCAAAGCAATAGACTTGCTTTTCTTTACAGGTTCTTCCTCATTCAACTCAAGTTCATGAGCTTTCAGAGAACTCAAAAGATCTTCAAGTCTTAAGACATTTAAATCTTTTGCTTCTTGAATAGCAGTGACTTTGGGTCTCCACTGCTTGGTCAAACTTCTCAAGATCTTTCTCACATGGTCAGGTGTGGTATAACTTTTTCGAAGGGTCTGTAACCCATGAACAAGTGTATGTTATCTTCCAAACATAGATTCAATATTTTCACCCTCTTCCATTTTAAACAACTCATATTGGCGAACCAACATGCAAGCTTTAGTTTCTCTTACTTGGGCTGAGCCCTCATAAGATAAAACAAGTGAATCCCAGATTTCTTTGGCAGTATCAAATTTATCACATTTGTCATATTCCTTTTCTTACATAGCACTTATAAGAATGAATCGAGCTTTTTGATTGATTTGATATCTCTTTTTGTGCTCATTATTCCAATTTTCTCTGGCAATGGCAACACCAGCAGCATTAGTGGGAAGAATGTAACCACTTTCAACAATATCCCACAACTCAAGTTGTTGTGTCTCAAAGAAAGCTTTCATCTTATCTTTTTAGTAGTCAAATTTTTCTCCAGTAAATAGAGGAGGACGGTTCATGTGACCACCTTCTGCAGACATGTTCACAATATAGGATATTTTCTCTTAACACTGTTAAGTGCTCAACCAAGAGGTCGAGCTCTAGTACCAATTGAACGTGAACACAAGAAGGGGGTTGAATTGTGTTTACAAAATTTTTGCAAACTTTGAGTTAAAAACACTTTAGAACACTTGAAAAAGAATCAGTTTGAAATCAGATGCTAGAGTAGGACCAGACGCTGGAAATATGATTTTTGAACACTTATTTTTATGTGCAAGATAACCGTAAGTATAAAGCAGTAAAGCAAGAGACACAGAGATTTATGCTAGTTCACCACCAACCTAGTAGCTACATCTAGTCTCTTCGTTCTTGAAGGATTTTCCACTATAATCAACTAATTACAAATTTTCTTAAGAGTATTCTACTATCACAAACTTGACAATACTCTTAACTTCTCAAAACGACTCAGTACATTCGAGCCTTTAAGGAACAAAGCCTTAACTAAACAATACAACTATCACAAAGATAGTTTTGAATACAATCAAAATAACTCTCACAGAGAGGACGAAAAGATTAAGTTCAAACAAATAACTTTCTAAAAGAAAGAATCAGACACTGAGGTTCAGTTCTTGTAGTCCAAAGACTTGGCACGAAACTTGATTGCTCACTTGGGTAATAACCTTTTCAGAATATAGTCTCTTGCAGTTTCTCTAGCCTTTTTCTTCAATGAATAACTTGAAGTATTTATAGGAGTCTTGAGGATAATGTCGTTGTAGATATTTCAGCTCCAAAACATTGGGTGAGACAATTTGAAATTCTGTCCTTTTCTTCCATTCTAGAAAATATCAAAATAGTACATATTTTTGTTATTGTACTATCTGCTTTTCACACAATTGCCTTGTACGAATTTGTCTTATTCTAAAGGTGTCACATTTGATTCCTCGTACATAAAATTGAGCGCACAAAATCAAATTCGAATTCCATTCCAAAGTAGCTGAGGTGAAGAGCAACAACGTGATCATTACGTGATTTATTAAAATACCAGATGCTCGCTCAGAGCAGGAGATGAACGCTTGCAACAATTGAGTAATCCACGTGTCAAGGAATAACACTGTCGGACGCTTGCTTTACGTTCCAAAGTAGCTGAGGTGAAGAGCAACAACGTGATCATCACGTGATTCAATAAAAGACCAGATGCTCACTCAGAACAGGAGACAGACGCTTGCAACAATTGAGTAATCCACGTGTCAAAGAATAACACTACCGGACGCTCGCTTTACGCAAGACGCTAGAGTGAACCGGATGCTGACACACATGAAATGTATTCTGTACTTGTGAATTTTCTTCTTCTTGCTTGAGTGAGATAAAACATAAGAGATTTTAATACATGCGCACTCAAAGACTTATCAGAAGACACTTTGTTATCATCAAAATTAATGAGGGTCTAAACTTCTCAATCGTTTAGGTTCCAACAATTGGTATTAGAGCCAAGGTCACGTGTTCTATTTCCAGCAGGAGAAATTGCTAAGAGGGAGATTGTTGTCAGGTTGTGGCATCAATTGTCCCATGACAGAGGCCCAGGTGGGGTCAAGTCACAGTCGACACGTGGTGCTTGGGCCGTTACGGTTAAGTAGAAAGGGTTGTACCCTGACTAACAGCTATAGCTTTTGGCCTAGTGGTAAGCGCTCGATCCTACATTTTTGCTAAACGCCTCTGGTGCCCCTGGTCCAGATGATTTTGTTGGTGGCTTCTATCAGCACTTTTGGGATGTAGTGGGCCAGGATGTTTTTAATTCTGTCTTTCAGTTTTTTAAACAATCTTAGCTTCTTTCAAATCTTAACTCCAACTTAGTGGTGCTCATTCCTAAGTTTAATGGTGCAGACAAGATTGAGGACTTCAGACCTATTGTGCTGGCTAAATTCCAGTTTAAAATCATCACTAAAATCTTACCAGACAGACTTTCTTCTATTGCCCCTAAAATTATCTCTGAGCAGCAACGGGGCTTTATTAAAGGGAGGCAAATTTCTGATTGTATCTGTATTGCGTCAGAGGCCATCAACTCTCTTGATTCCAAATCTTTCCAAGGTAATATTGCTCTAATGTTTGACATTCGCAAAGCTTTGATACTATTGATTGGGTCTTTTTGAAGTTTTTAGCTTTAACTCAGTTTTCTGCAGCTAGATTAAGGTTATTCTTCAGTCTGCGAAATTATCCTTCTCTATTAATGGCCATACGGTGGGTTTCTTCTCTTGCAAGCGTGGGGTCAAACAGGGAGACCCTCTCTCTCATCTTCTCTTTTGTCTGGCTGAAGATGTGCTTAGCCGGGATATTTCTCATTTGGTTGACACTGGCTCTTTGAGACCTATGGCGAGTCCTCGTTGTTATCCAACCTCTAGCCATGTGTTATATGCAGATGATATATGGTTTTTTTTGCAGGGGATCTAAGCCTAACCTTAGGAATCTTATGAAGTTATTTGTTGATTATGGTAATGCTTCTGGGCAAATTCTCAGTTCGGGAAAATGCAGGTTCTATAAGGGATCTATGTCTCAGGCTAGAACGAACAACTTGAGCTCTTTTCTTGGCTACGCAGCGGGTCAATTGCCTTTCAATTATTTGGGAGTGCCTCTGTTTAAAGGAAAGCCAAAGGTCATTCACCTCCGATGTATTGCTGATAGAGTCAAGAATAAATTAAGCGCTTGGAAGGGCACCTTGCTTTCTATTATGGGAAAGGTGCAGCTGGTCAATTCCGTCATTCAAGGGATGCTTTTATATAGATTTCATGTCTATGCCTGGCCTTTATCTTTAATTAATCAAGTGGACTCCTGGATAAGGAACTTTATCTAGTCTAGGGATATTTATACTAGAAAGGTGGTTACTGTTGCTTGGAAAAAGGTTTGTGTTTTCACTTTTAAGGGTGACCTTGGTATCCGATCTATTAGAAATATTAATGAAGCAGCTATGATGAAGCTCTGTTGGGATTTTCTTACTGTTGACAGCCAATGGACCACTTATTTTAAAGCTAATTTTTTTTTCAGAATAATGCCCCAATGAGTAGATACGGAAAATCCTCTATTTTGCCTGCTATTAAGGCTTACTTAGGTCAAGTTTGGAATAACAACCAATGGATAGTGGGCACAGGTAATAGTATTAATTTTTGGAATGATAGGTGGATTTCTGAACCCCTAGTGGATCTTATGCAAATCCCGGAGGACATCTCTGCCCACCTGCAAGCCTTAGTGCATGACTTTATTGAAAATCATTCTTGGAGGCTTCTGCGCTGTATTGATATTCGGTTCCCTCTCATTGCTTCGGAGATTCATAATTACACTATCCCTATTTTGCCAAAGAGTGACCCTTTGGTTTGGAAGGACTCAAAGAATGGTGCTCTAACTTTTAAAGATGCCTATAATCACCTTTGCCCTGCCAGTAACTACAAGAGTTGGGGTAAGCTTATCTGGTCTTCCTGCATTCCTCCATCTCGGTCTTTTCTTTTATGGCGTCTGTTGCATAACAAAATGCCTACGGATGATAATCTCCAATCTAGAGGTTGTGTGGTGGTCTATTTGTAGTCTTTGTGGGAAAGACGCCGAATCCTTTTCTCACCTTTTCCTCCGTTGCCCCTTTCCCTCTTCCATTTGGGCTTGGTTATCTGACAAGTTACGGATTCGATTAGACCACTCATACTTTAATACCATTATGGGTATCTTTGAACAGAATAGTTGGCGCTTTCAGGTGCGTGATGTGGTTCTTGCAGGGATAACCCATTCTATCTGGTGCATCTGATATTGTAGGAATCTGCTTCGTTTCCATAACTGTAACACGCCTCTTGTCCGTTTTCCTTGATTTCTGCTGAGATAGCTCTGTCAGGTAATCCCTCTAAAGGCAGCATGCGCTTTTCGATTGAAGAGTTCTCTGTGCTTAAGAATTTTAATATTTTTGTTCATCCTCCTAAAGCCCCTAAAGTTGTTCAGGTTGATTGGCTTCCTCCTAAAAGAGGTTGGATTAAAGTTAACACTGATGGCTCTGTTAAAGGTAGTCCTGGTCATGCTTCTCATGGTGGTATCTTCAGGGATAGCAGGGCTGCTGCTTTGGGTTGTTTTGCTAACTATATTGGCATTGCCTCTTCTTTTAAAGTAGAGCTTCTTGCTGCAATGATGGCGATTGAGTTTGCATTTAACAAAGGGTGACATTCTTTATCGCTAGAATGTGACTCTATGCTGGTTGTCTTAGCTTTTAAAAATTTTGGTGTCGTGCCTTAGAAGCTCCGAGTCAGATGGGAGAATTGTTTATATTACTCGTCCCATATGACTTTTAAGGTTTCTCACATTTTTAGGGAAGGTAACACTGTGCAGATAGATTAGCATATTTTGATAATTCCAGTAGATGTTTTACCTGGTGGGATATAATTCCTTCTTTCATCGGGGAGGAATTTAGCAAAAATAGATTTTGGTTTCCTAATTTTAGATTTGCATGATTTTCATGGGTTTTGGTTTGGTCCCCCATACTTTGTCTTTTTTTTTCATTTTTATCAATAAATTTTGATGTGCTGCAATGATTGTTGAGCTTTGAGGTACCAACATAGTTGAGATTTCAGTTCTTATGCACATCAATTTTGCTTTAAAAAAAATAGTAGCTATTGCGCAACCTTTTTATAAGCATATGTCGTTGTTCAAATAAGATGTGCAGTATAAAACTCGATAAAACGAAACAGAAAAACTGATTACGAAGTAATAAATCAGTTTAAAAGACCAAACGTTTTGAACGGTTAGAGGAAATAAAACTTGAACGTTTGTCATTTATGATTTTGTTGCAACTGAGCATTTGAAAGAATTATAGAGCTTTAAAACCAAAAACCGCTGGCTATGGACAAAGGTTTAATTGAAATAATAAAATAGCATTTCAAATGATATAAAGATGTCAAAGTATAACGTAGCCAATTCATAAAACCTGAACGTAGAGTATTTATTGATTTTATAATCAATTAATAAATAGGCATTCAAATTAATTAGTGCTACATTGATTTAAATCAATCAGAATAAATCTAATAAAATAATTTAAAATAAATTACACATTAAATATAATTAATTTATTTATAACTTCTGAAATAATATGACATATCCAATAATCCCCCACATATTTCAAAAGTTTAAATAAATATTTTAGAAAATTTTGAAAACAATTTTCCTAGGTTTACAGCATGGGTGTAAATGCATCGAATCTGATGTCTTTTGGATTGTGATCCAGACCTAGATTAATATGACTTAACACACAGTGAATTGGTGAGCAAACTCTTTGAAGCAAACACATTTTGCGTATATTAAAGGTCTACCAATCACACTACAACCCCACAATTCTCGTTGTTGACGCTGTGTTGCGCAAATAGACGGTGCGTGCGCCTAGTATTCATGAGTGCTCTAGAGATTATGCCACAATCTCATACAGGTGACCCCACTTGACACTCATATAGATGATTTCATCAAGTGTATGCTGCACTTTATACACCACCCATAATGGATATGAAATTCATTAAAAGCTTTTAAGCTTAACCCTTAATAATGCAGTATAGCACTTCTCACACCATAGGAAGGGACAAAATTTATAGTGCTTGCAGAACTAACAAGTGACTTGTTTTTACCCATATGAACCTTCTTTTTGGGATCTCCAATCACAAAGGTTGGGTTACCATCATTGTTAATTTCAATTGGCTTAAAAATCCCATTACCCTCGATGTTTAGCTCACTAGCTTTTACTTTGTGAGCAAATCGGTCAAATTCATTTTTGACCTCACATTAATTACAGATCTGTAACACATAAATAAGGAAGACACACATTTCTTCTGCCAAGAATATTAACTAAGACGTCTCTTAGTCAATTAATCACATATGTTACTAAGTTTAAAGTCAAAAACTTAGCCTCCATAATATATTTATACAGTTCTGCTTATATGACTTCTAAGCGACAACACTTCCATAATAAATTTGTACCGATCTACTTAGATAACTTCTAAGCGACAATACCTCCGTTAAGAATAAAAATAAATCCACTTGTAAATTTATTCTTATTTGAATCAAAGTCAATTAACATCATTGTATCATTTTAATACAATGGAAAATCCACTATATATAATACCAAAATTCATGATCTCTCAAATATTTCTTGGGTCTAACAAGCACCACAATTTTTTTTTTTTTAATCAAGTGTTAACATCATAAGGGATAATCAATGGTAGCTCCAAAGTATCCAAACTTTTTAAGAAGTTTCTCAATATAATACGCTTGTGATAGCATTGTACTATCACACTTCCTTATGATTTAACACCCAAAATTACTCTTGTTCCACTCATGAATATCGCATATATTTTCGTAAACCTCTCAATAATGTAGTGTATCAATACACTTACAAGAATGAAAAACTATAATAATGGTAAAATAAAATCTCTCAGAGTGTTGTACAAAAAAAATACACACATCATAAAATAGTTCACAAAATATAAATATTATATACCCGAGGCAAAGAGCAAGTTCCCACCTACACTCCAAATATATACAAGTTGAAATCTCATGATCATAGAATTGCATGAATAAAATCAAATATACCACAAAATCATTCAATGCAATACTACTTAATGCCTATGTGCCAGTTTCAATAAATAAGTTCAAGAAAGATTCTTTTCCATGCTTGAAATTACGTCAATTGCAATATTTCATTCATACCGACATTAACCATTTAGCTTAATCAAAAGTTGGATAATGAGAGCAAGTGGTGGGTGGAATACTCGCTATAAATTCAAGATAAATACAATATAGTGAAAAAAACAGCAGTCACAATTAGAACTCGTTGACCAGAACCGCTTGACACAGTAACGAGTTTACCAACTTTCATCTAAGCCTCATAGAACATTCACAATCAAGTCATACATTATAATCAATATCGCAATCCAAAGTTCCACATTTGATAAAATGCTTTCTTAAAAGTTTTGAAATAAGATAAAATATCTAACATAAAATAGTCAGTTATGTTCAAACTAAGGCCAATAAAGAAGCACAAGATCGATGGTGGGTAAATATATAGAAGCAAAACAAGAATTACTATATTTTTTTTTAAATTATTACGACACACAAATAAATTATATTTTAATACCGAGAAGAAGAATAAAACAGATAGAACCTGGGTGAAATAATTTTTATGCTTCTCCTTCATCAATTTTTTTCAGCCTTTGAAATATCTTCTTGTTTGACCCGGAACCAGAGGCACGACAACTCTTCAACATCTCCAAGGAATAGTGGAATATATCAACCGCCTTCTAGACGCAGAACATCAACGAACAGAGTTGTGACTCGCGATTTTTGTAAAATGATTCTGAGACGATTCAATGGGATTAAAAGGATAAATTATTGAGATTGTTGGGAAATTTGGTCAGCAGCGTGATACATCACGAATAAATCACAGACAAGACAATCACGATGTCACGAGCAAGGTAGCCATTGAGGCGTGCACACTGTCCTCAAGGATTTATTCGCTTAAGATGAAAATCCCCCAAGATTCAACAGGCTCTTCCGAAAGGATCTCAGGTAACAGTACTGCGAAAGGTTTTTTATTGTTAACCCAGGAAGTAAAGACAATGTAAATTGAAAAGATAAATTTTTCTGGTTAACAAAATAGTAGCTATTGTGCAACCTTTTTATAAATATGTGGTTGTTCAAATAAGATGTGCAGTATAAAACTCTAAAAAACGAAACGGAAAAACTGATTACAAAGTAATAAATCAGTTTAAAAGACCATACGTTTTGAACTGTTAGAGGAAATAAAACTTAAACGTTTGTCATTTATGGTTTTGTTGCAACTGAGCATTTGAAAGAATTATAGAGCTTTAAAAAGCAAAAACCGCTATACCAGCCCTTAGATACAAATACACGGCTAGCTTGTTCGCAAATATGAATGTTTATTTCTCTCCTCTGTGAGAAGTCGTTTCTTTCTTCTCTCTCGGTCTCCTGAGAGTCAACGTTGTTTCTGGCCATGACTCTGTAGCGGATCTCAATATCAACGGTTTATCACTGGTGGAAGATGAGGAGAAAGGGCTATCCTTTCACGTTGATGAAACTAAGGAGGAGGTGGCCAATCTGAAACTCTGTTTAATCGGGGTGTCTCTTCTCGGATCGACCAATTAGAACCAACATGATGAAGGAGAGAATGGCTAGCATATGGTGTCCGGTGAAAGGTGTTTCTATTAAAGAGACAACAAGTGGAGTTTTCTTGTTTCAATTCTATCACAAGCTAGACCTCGAGCAAGTCCTACTGGGGGGCCTTGGAGTTTCGACAACCACATGCTGGTGCTAGGGCGGATTGACATTGGAGTTCCATTACAGGATATCCCTCTGAACCACGTTGCAATGTGGGTGCAGGCGCACAACATTCCACCAGGGCTTATGAATGAGGTTGTTGGTAAACATCTGGCGAATTATATTGTGGAGTTCCTAGAATATGATAAGTCTAACAACTCCATCATATGGCATAGTTATATGAGAGTCAAGGTGAAGTTGGATGTCAGAAAGCCGCTTAAGAAGGAGCGCAGAGTTCGTAAGGTGGGAGGTGATTGGTGCATCATGTCACTTTCAAATATGAGAGGCTTGCAAATTTCTGTTTTGTATGTGGCATTCTGGGTCACACAAAAAGTTGTTGTGAAGTCAGGTTTGCTATGCAGGAAGATGATGGCGTTCGAGGTTAGAGTGCGGACTTGAAGGCTGAGTAGCGCCGACAGGGAGGCGGTGGTGCAAGTCGTTGGTTGAAGGGAGAGGGGAAGGGAGCGGCCAAACCTAACCCTAATGCAAACGATGACGGCGCATTCAATTCGAATCCAAATGTGCCCAACAATTCTGGAGTGAAATCTTCGGAGTTTGTTTTTACAACTCACAGTGCATGTGGTACAACAAATAGGGTAGGTTCATCCAATGCTGGTAACAAGGAAACTAAGGAAAAGGCGGACACGGTGGGTATTCAACAGAAAGTTGTTATTGCTGAAAGTGGCATGCAGTCAAAGGGAGTGGGCCCTAGTGTTGGGTCAACCCAATCTTTCAGCATTATCCCTCCTATCAACCAAACCGTGCTACAAACAAAGGTTGTGGGCCCAGGACGTAATCCTTTACTTGGTTACGAGGGTCAACACGTGGCTGAGGCATTGACTTTGGGCAATCAGTGTGGAAAAAAACGCCAGCGACTTGAAGTAGACAAATCTGAACAGCAACCTATTGTGGAAGAGAAGGAACAACTCATCATCAACGGTCATTTTTTATTGGTAGGTCCTGGCTCCCAGGCCTGCCAGGACTAATGATCATCCTCAGTTGGAATTGCCGAGGCCTGGATTCCCTGAGTGCAGTTCCTACTCTTCGTGACATAATTCGGGACCACCACCCGGACATTGTTTTTCTTTCATAAATTTTAACTCATTCTAGGAGGATTGAGGATATTCGAAGACTCCTTGGATTTGATGGTTGTTTAGCTGCGGATTGTGTAGGTAGGAGTGGCAGTCTAGCCATGTTTTGGAGAAATTCAAACACTTGTCGTGTTATGAATTATTCGCGGAATTTTATTATTCTCATAATTACTGACTCGGAGAGAGGTGATTGGCGGCTCACCGGTTTTTATGGTATACCCTAACGCAGTAGAAGGCTAGAATCATGGGGAATTCTCAGAAGCTTACATGGAATGTGTAACGACCCGATTTCCAGGGCGCTACTAAGTCAGTATCTTGACAATTGTTTACGTATTTCTGAAAGGTGAAATACTCTGCCTTGCACGTTTTCCAAAAATGTGGTTCTATATTTTATTTCTTTTAAACTTCTTTTTCAAAAATGACTGTCAGAGTATTGCAGCGACTTTAGAAACATGACGGAATTATTTAAAAACACTACCTAACCACATTCAATTATTTCATCAATTCACGTCTAACAATACATGTCCTGAAACATAATGAGATATTTATTACAATCTTGAACAACGATGATTATTCTATAGCGGCAAGACAATACGTTCCCTACTAGACTACCATTAGACTCTACATACAATCAAGCTTAGTTAACCATCTACACCGCTTTCTTCCTGCAGTTCCAATCCTCTCGCTTGTTCCGCCATCCGGGTTACAATCATTAATTGACGTAACCACCGGCAAGTGGTCAACTTCTCAACAGATCATGATAAACCAAAGCATAAAGCAATAAGCAACCACATTTTATACAATTCTGTGTATTAAGCAAACAACAATGCATATCATTCACGAGCGTGACTCAACTCTCACTCTAGACTCGACTCGACTCACTACTCATTTTCTCGACTCGACAATTATTCGAAAGCGACGCAGATCCATCAATCGACATACCAGCCGTAGCCTTGGGATCTTTCGCTTCTCCCTAGATATGCGATGCAGGTTCCTCTACTGCGACGCCTAGTCAATCTCCCGTAAACAAAGGGACCTAGCACCCTTAGTTATCCGGTCACGGCTCAAACGTCATAACGACTCGCCTAGCTCTCTCACTCGATGAACGACTCTCCGCTTACAATATTCAAAGAGTGACGCATAAAATTACTTGACCGCATATCAAATAAAGAGAGCATGCTTAACATGAAGAAAACGCATTCGACATTTTAAGCAATAAAAACACCTGCATGAAGAAACGCAATTCAACAAAGAACACGCACTGTGGCATATATTCAATCTCATATCAAATAATGCATAACTCAATCATATCACAACATTACATGCTTGACACGCAAATCAAGGAATCCATCTCTCTGCAACTCAATGGAATTAACAGAGAGGTACAAACAAGTGGGGGGTTGGGTTCAGCAGACCAACCACAAAGTTTTCACCCACGAATGACTCGGAATATGTTCGACCGCACGACAACAATAAACGAAGGGGTTCGAGACCCTAACTTCGAACTCATAGAGTTCTCAGACTTCTTCGTATTTAAATAAAGCAATTTAAATAACAAACAATAGCTTAAGCATATCCAAAGTTGTCCTTACACAGGGACATAAAAAAATAAAGCTTCAATAATGTCTAAGAGTTGCCCTTACCGAACTTCAAGATGTGCGTATTCACGTATTCCTCGATTTCCGCACTGTACGATCCGGGATTACTCGAGCCTAACACCACAACAACTTAGTAAAATTCTATAATTTCTAAACTAGCTTAAGCTCTCAAGCCTAACCCTTTTTCTAACCAAAAGCAAGCATTTAAACTACTAGATAATTGAAAAGGATAAGATCTTTGATAATAAAGAGTTTTCTTGCATTTTAAGTAACATCAAACCATTTTCATAAGTTTTCAAAACCTTAGCACATAATTTAACATAAGACCTCATGTTTTAAGAATAGGAAAAATTCTAAAACAACATGTTACACATACTTACACAAAACTATAACCTAAATCATGTCATAATCATGTTAGAAATTTAAATAACCTCTTGATCAATTCCTACATGTCATTCTAGTCCCTCAAGAACCAAATCTTGCATAAACATCAACTAACACCCATGCTACTACATGCATATTCATTCCAACAACCTTAAAATTAACCAAAAACATATCATTTAACAATTGAATATATGATTCTACAACATAAACCCTTATTTCCACAATTTAAAGAATAGATTTAAACCATAAAACAACTAGTTAACAGGTTGATTCCAAATTACTACCCCAAATTAAAGAATAGGGCTAAACCCTTAAACAACAAGTTTAGCATGCCAAATTAAAAACTATTTCTTAAACAAGCATCAAACAACTTCAAATAGCTCAAATAAACAATGACAATTTCACAACCCAAGCCTAATCAAGTCTAAAAATACCCTACAACATTTCAAGAGTCCACAATCTTCAAATAAATTACATAATCATGCTTCTACTCCAAAATTATCCATTACAACAACAAGAACAACACCTAGCAAGATAAAAACAACACATAATTGCAAGATTGTTCATCATGTGTCATTCTTTACACCTAAAATAAGTGTCTTGGAGCCCAGACTCATACCAATAGGCTAGCTCGGGTGTCGAGCCAATTCAGAATCCAATTCATACATTTTAGCAAACATAATAATCACATAAATAATCCGAGTGAGGCTCGATGGAGCTCACAACAGAACAAACATCAAACATTGGTTTAGGGGGGTTGGGGGCAGCCGTCCAACCCTATTTCAATCAATCCCCATACAAGACCATTCAGTATGACTAATAAGCTGATTATCGAACTAATAAAATTAATAATAAAACCTAGTACACTCTAAGGGAGGTTTTGGAGGAATTCTATGGTACTTGAGTAATCCCAAATTAGGGATTTCAATTCCAAAAATCCCCAAATCCTAGACATCCTCCATTGAAGCTCCATCCAAGTTCTTCACATCCATCTTCTTCTTCTTCAATCTCTCGATCTCTCTCTGATTCGGCCCCCCTTCCTTCTCTTTCTCTCTCTCAAGCTGTATCTCTCCCTTTCTCGCTCTCGGCTTCAACCTTCTCGGCCGTGTTCTGTTTCTTCCTGCTCCTCCGGCGCGATGGTGCGCCGTCCCACGTCCAGGCCATGGTGGCGTCTCCCCCTTTCTTCCCTTCTTCCTCCTCTTTCTCGGTCTCTCACTCCATCTCTCTCGATCACGCCCATCTCCTCTCTCGGCTGCTCGCTTCTGGCGCCACCACCACGAGCCTCCTCCTTCTCTTCCTCCACCGTCGCGATCATCTCCTCTCCTCTTCCTTCTTCTTCTTTCTTTCTTCTTCTCCCTGCTCCTCGCTTTGCTTTTCTTTTCTTCTTTCGTTTCCCTGTTCTTCATTCTCCCTTCTTTCTTTTTTTTTTTCTTCCACCTATTGCTTACATCTCACGCTGGGGGGAGTAAATAGGGGGTGTAGGAAGGTGCGATGGGGGGGAAGATATAAGTATAGTGTACGGAAGGACAACAGACATCTCTTTCATAAAATAACCTAGTAACCCCTATTTACATATCATAAATAATAAAAACCATATAATACACTCAAAAATATTCACAAGCAGTTATGATTCGATTTTCATCGAAATCGGAGTTCATTTTAAATTTTAATGCGGATAAAAATAACCCGCAAATTCAAAGCGGTGAAACTTCGTTAGAGTTTTCCGACGATTTTGAATCATGAATTAATATTAAATATTAATTCTTAAATTTAATTTCATCTTGATTTAATTCAATCAATTTCTTAGTCAACAAAAATACGCTGCTATCAGCCACACCGAAAACTTATAATAAATATAATTGATGAATTCTCTTTAAAAGCGATAATGCCTACGCAGTCAATTAATTCGAATTGACATCATGAATAATAATTATTTATAATAAATAAATTATTTAAAATGAGTCAAAATAATTCCACGTACTCTCAGTAAATCATTGAGGTGATCAATCTCTATGACTTATCTTCAAGTATTCAGGATTTTACCGTTAAAATTACTTTTCTTAAAAATTGGGATGTTATAGAATGTCACATATTCCTTAGTGCATCATTGGTGATTTCAATGATCTCTTACATCCGGAGGACAAGAGTGGTAACTCAAATCACCCTCAGTGGCTGATGAGAGGGTTCCGGGAGGCTGTTAATTCATGCAATCTCACGGACTTACTACTAGAAGGTTATCCTTTCACCTGGTGTAGGAGTCGGGGTTCTGCTCGGGCTGTGGAAGAAAGGCTCGACCGAGCCATGGCCTCTAGTTACTGGCTCCATCGATTCCCTGAGGCGAGTCTTCAAATCCTGCTTACCCCAATATCTGACCATAGCCTTATTTTATTGAACTGTTTCATGCAGGTGCAGTACTATGCTAATCGGAGATTTAAATTCGAGAATGCATGGCTCTTAGAGCCTGATATAGACGAGGTGGTCCATAAGAGGTGGTGTCGTGACCCTAACGGTGAAGTTATAGATAGATTGGCCAGCTGTTCGGAGGAGTTAAGCTATTGGAGCAGGCATCTCAACAAAAAATATAAAGTGGACATTAGTAGAAGCAAAAAGAAGCTAGCGCAGCATAGGGAGGCTCGCAACCCAGAATTTGTTGCGCTTTATCATGCTGAAATGAAGCACTTGGTGCATTTGCTAGTGCAGGGGGACCATTTTTGGAGGCAAAGGGCCAAAACTCATTGGTTAAAGAAAAGTGATCTGAACACCAAGTTTTTCCACGCCTTTCCACACAAAGGCGCAAGAAAAACAAAATTGACAGGCTTCTTAACAGTGAAAGAGCTATGGTGGATAGTCAGGTGCACCTTTAGGATGTTGCTACTGCTTATTTCCAACATTTATTTATGGCTAATGCGGGAAACTATGAGCCTGTGATGAGCTTGGTTGAAGGTAGGATTGATGTAGCTGACAATGAGTGGTTGTTGCGGCCTTTCACAAAAGAGGAGTTCGATTATGCTCTCTCTCAGATGCACCCGGACAAAGCTCCAGGCCCTGACGGATTGAATGCAGCTTTTTTCCAAAGGTATTGGAAGATGCATGGTGATACTATTTTTAAAGAGTGTAGCTCTTGGCTTGAGAGGGGTTACTTTCCTATTTCTCTTAATGACACTCATATAGCTCTTATCCCCAAGATTGAGAACCCTACTTCTATGCTTGATCTGAGGCCGATTTCCCTATGTAATGTGCTCTACAAACTGATTTCTAAGGTTTTGGCTAACAGATTGAAGGCTGTGCTCCATAAATGTGTGTCTGAGGTTCAATCCGCTTTTGTTGAAGATAGATCTATCTTGGACAATGCAGTCATGGCAATGGAAGTCATACACCATATGAAATACAAGACGCAAGGTAAAGTTGGTAATGTGGCCTTGAAGATTGATATCAGTAAAGCCTGTGACAGAGTGGACTGGGGCTTCTTGGCCCAGATGATGAACCATCTTGGTTTTTGTTGGAATCAAGTGGATTCAGAAACAATGACCCTTAATTGTTTTGATGATAATAAATGATTAAGAGAACAATTTATTCTCTGATGTGTTTGTTAGTGTGCAGAATCACTATTTATCAGAAGAAGATATCTTAGAAGACTTAGTGAAATCTTGAATTTCACACATCTAAGTCTGGCTTTGATCCTCTGTTTTGATGTGAAAGCCTTGCTCTAAAGTTGGTCAACTCTGTTGGTAGTCAACGCTCTGGTGAGACCATACATGACTTAGTCAACTCTGTTGGTAAACCAAGCTCTGGTAAGACTAGCTCTTGACTTAGTTAACTCTGTTTGGTCAGTCAAAGCTCTATTAGAAAACACTATATTGAGACCACATTCTGATTGGTCAACGCTCTGGTCTTCAGTCAACACATACAACAGACTATGGTTAGACCACTCTACGGAAGCCCTCATGTAATTCTACAAGACTCTCTGTTATATGAAAGGCAAATGAATACTACGCTGAAGAAGTTGCCTCTGTTTTGAGCTCACTCTGATGAACAGTGCAGCTCTAATAGGAAATAGACTGAAGCTTATTTAAGGCTACCTCACATATTTAAGAGACCTCATTGATGAAGCATTTTAATGTAGAAGGTATCAAAGGCCAAAGGGAATGTCAACGAATGTAATCATCAGGAAACTTGATCTCGAAGGGTCTAATATTCAAAAAGCTCACAACTGATAAACACTCTGATTCTGTCTGCTGTGTCAGTATGCTTTGAGCAGAATAGAAAACGACGGGACTTGCTAAAGCCACAAAAAGGGGATTTGAAGTCTTTTGACCTAAGTGAAAAGTGCTGTTAGGTCTCAATGGCACTATTCACAACCCTAGCTATATATACCTTACTTCATCCACTGAAGTAGGTTAACGCTGTGATACAAAGAGAGTAACCAAGAATCATTCCAAGTATCTGAGATCACAATGAGCAAAGCACTTAATCGTTTTTATTCTTTCAGTTTGAAAGTTATTCATTGTGCTTAAGTTTTTTTTTTTATATATACTCTCTATGAGAGTTATTTGATATTGCTTCAAAACATTTTTGAAAATTGTATTTAGCCTAGTAGTGGGTGTATTCCTTAGAGGCTTGACTGTACTAAGTCGTTCTAAGAAGTTGTGAGTGTAGCCGGTTTGGCAGTATTATACTCTCAAGTGTAATCAGGTTGATTATAGTGGAAAAATCCTTCAAATGTGGGAAAGGACTAGACGTAGCTATCAGGTGATAACGAACTAGTATAAATCATTTTGTCACCCTCTTCTCTCTTCTTTTTTACTTACACACTGCCTTATTTAATTAACTAGTTGTTTTGAAAAAGGTTTTCATAAATGCACAAGTTTTACGAAAAGTTTCTAAAACCCAATTCAAATCTCCCTTTCTTGTGTTTTTGCCACGTTCAATTGGTACCAGAGCTCGGCCTCTTGGTTGAACACTTAACAGTGTAAGAGGAAAAGATCTTATTCTCTATTCATGGCAAGCAACGAAGCCGGTGATCACGTTAACCATCCTCCTTTGTTCACTGGAACAAACCTCGACTACTGGAAAGATAAAGTTAAATCCTTCTTCGTGTCTCAACAACTCGAACTCTGGGATATGGTTCAAAAACAATACACCGAACCAGTTGATTCCAAAGAAAATCCCATTCCTAGGGATAAATGGATAGAAGAGCATAAGAAAGCTTATCAACTACATCAGAAAGCAAGATATTTCCTTATCTGTGCTATCTCTGAGAAGGAATACGAGAAATGCGGAAAAAATGATACCGCCAAGGAAATTTGTGACTCATTGGCCTTGGCTTATGAGGGTATTTCCCAAGTGCAAGAAACAAAGCTAATATCTTGGTTAGACAATATGAACTCTTCAAAATGGAAGAGGGTGAAAGCATTGAAACTATGTTTGGAAGATTCCAAACACTAGTTCATGGTCTAAAGGTTCTTAAGAAAAGCTATACCACTGCTGATCACGTTAAGAAAATCTTAAGAAGTCTGCCAAAGAAGTGGAGACCTAAGGTAACTGTTATTTAGGAAGCAAAGGACCTGAATGCCTTGCGACTTGAAGATCTTCTGAGTTCTTTGAGAGCTCATGAGCTTGAGCCAGATGAAGAAGAACCTCCCAAGAAATCAAAGTCTATTGCTTTGAAATCTACAAACAAAGCATCTTCCTCCAAAGCTCTACAAGCTGAACTTGAAATAGACGAAGCATCGTCTGATGAGTGCGATGGAGACACAAACGAAGAAATTTCTTTAATATCAAGGAAAATTCAACGCATGTGGAAAAACATAGGAAGGTTCAGAAAGCAGTTCCACAAAAAAGACTCAAGGGAAAGGCAAAACCCAAGGGATAAGAAGGACTACAAGGACAAAAGCCAAGTTACTTGCTACGAGTGCAAAAAGCTAAGACATTTCAAGTCTGAATGTCCACAACTTGAGAAACCAAGGAAAAGTGATTTTAAAAGCAAGAAGAAGAAAGGTCTCATGGCAACATGGGATGATTCTGATTCATCTTCATCTGATGATGATAAGGAACACGCAAACATGGCTCTAATGGCCACCATAAGGTCAGACAATGAAGAAGAAGATAAAGAGGTAGATTCTAATCCATCTTCTGATATTAAAATAACTTTTGATGAACTATTAGATGAGTCTTCTAAACTCAACACTGAGTATAAAGCTTTGAAAAAGAAATTCTCAAAACTTTCAAAGGAATTTCAAATACTCAATGAGGAGAATGTGAAGCTCAAAGCTGAAAATCACTATTTGGTGAATGACAGCTCTAAGACTGAGGAAAAGGCTGAATGCAACTCTTCAAAATATGAAGAGGGATTTCAAAGATTCCTTGTTGAATGTGTTACGCGAAGCAAACAAGCATCTATGATTTGGGGCGTAAGCCAAAATGGTAAAAAGGGTCTTGGTTACAAACCAGAGGAACCCACTTTCCAAAACACAAATTTGAAAACCAAAGATACCAACAATCATAGTGACTGACTGCTTTGTATCTTTTGCAATAAGAAAGGACACATTAGAAGTACTTATTATAAATTGAAAAATAAGAAGGACAAGTTTCCTTCTAGAACTAACAAAAGAGGACCCAAAAAGATTTGGGTACCTAAGGACAAAATTGTATATGTTGCAGATCTGCTTAGCAACAGAGTTACAACACCAGTCTTGGTACTTGGACAGTGGATGCTCACGTCACATGACAGGAGAAAGGCGTATGTTTCAAGAACTCCAACTTAAAGAAAGTGGAACAGTAGGTTTCGGAGGAAACCAAAAAGGTAAAATTATTGGAAGTGGAAAAGTTAGTGAGAAATTTCTACCTTCTATTGATAATGTCTTATTGGTTGATGGCCTGAAGCATAACCTACTAAGTGTAAGTCAATTATGCGATAGTGGTTATGATGTTGCCTTTAGTGATAATGCCTGTATAGTCAAAAGCAAAAAGAATGGATCCATTTTCTTTAAAACAAAGAGAAAGAACAATATTTATAAAATAAAACTTTCTGAGTTGGCAAATTAAAATGTAAAATGCTTATTGTCAGTTGATGAAGAGCAATGGACTTGGCACAAAAGTTTGGGGCATGTCAGCTTGAGATTAATCTCAAAGCTTAACAAGAAAGAACTTGTTAGAGGCCTACCAAATCTTAGGTATCAATCTGATGCTCTTTGTGAAGCATGCCAAAAAGGAAAACACACAAAATCTTCTTTTGAATCCAAAAATATTGTTTCCACCTCAAAGCCACTTGAGCTATTGCATTTAGATTTATTTGGTCCAACTAGAACCGCAGCTTTGTCCAGAAAGAAATATGGGCTTGTTATTATTGATGACTATACTAGATGGACATGGGTAAAATTCCTAGCTAACAAAGATGAGTCATTTGCAATATTTTCTGTGTTCTGCAAACAAGTGCAAAATGAAAAAGGTTTTTGTATTACAACCATTAGAAGTGATCATGGTGGAGAATTTGAAAATGAATCATTTCAAAACTTTTGTGAAGAGCATGGCATCTCTCACAATTTTTCATCCCCTAGAACACCATAGCAAAATGGTGTTGTAGAAAGGAAAAATAGATCTTTACAAGAAATGGCCAGAACCATGATTCACGAAACTAATATTGCAAAGCACTTTTGAGGAGAAGCAGTAAACACTGCATGTTAAATTCAAAATAGAATCTATATCAGACCTATCTTGAATAAGACTCCTTATGAATTATGGAAAGGAAGAAAACCCAACATTTCATACTTTCACCAATTTGGATGTGACTGCTTTGTTCTTAATACAAAGGATAGTCTTGGAAAATTTGATTCAAAATCGCACAAAGCTATCTTTTTAGGATATTCTGAATGCTTTAAAGCTTACAGAGTATTCAACAAAGAAACATTAATTGTTGATGAATTTATGCATGTGAGATTTGATGACAAGAAGCCTGACAATGGAACGTCAGAGCTAGATGAAGTCTTTGCAGATCTACAGATAAGCAAAGAAACAGATGAAGGTGTCACGGGTGCTGACTCTGATTCTGGGTCTGGTTCTGCATCTGGTGATAAGACCGAAGAAGAACCAATACTAGACTAGAAGTTCCAACCTCATCACCCAAAGGATCAGATTATTGGCGAACCAAGTGATAGAGTTAGAATAAAATCATCTCTCAGGAAACACTCTGACCTTGCTTTGTTGTCAGAGATAGAACCCAAAACAATTGATGAAGCACTAACAGACGATGGATGGATACTTGTCTAGTGATAAGACCCAAGAAGAGCCAATACCAAACTGGAAGTTCAAACCTCATCACCCAAAGGATCAGATTATTGGCGAACCAAGTGATAGAGTTAGAACAAGATCATCTCTCAGGGAACACTCTGACCTTGCTTTGTTGTCAGAGATAGAACCCAAAACAATTGATGAAGCACTAACAGACGATGGATGGATACTTGCTATGCAAGAAGAGCACAATCAATTTCAGAGGAATGATGTTTGGAAGCTTGTGCCTCCTCCAGAGGATAAGCAAGCCATTGGAACCAAGTGGGTTTTGAGAAACAAACTTTATAAAGATGGCAAAGTGGTAAGAAACAAGGCAAGACTTATTGCTCAAGGGTACTCACAAGAGGAAGGTATTGATTATACTGAAACCTTTGCTCCTGTAGCTAGACTTGAAGCAATTAGAATCTTATTATCTTTTGTTGCACATCATGGCATTACTTTATATCAAATGGATTTTAAGAGTGCATTTTTAAATGGTTTTATAAGTGAGGAAGTGTTTGTAAAACAACCACCTGGATTTGAACACATTACTTATCCAGAACATGTTTTCAAACTTAGAAAGGCTTTTTATGGTCTTAAACAAGCTCCAAGAGCTTGGTATTAAGTTCCTTTTTAATGTCAAACGGTTTTGAAAGAGGACAAGTGGACACTACACTTTTTAGAAAATCATCTAAAAAGCATTTTATTATAGTTCAAATATATGTTTATGATATTATCTTTGGTGCTACTAATGAATCTCTTTGTGAGGAATTCTCTAAGCTTATGCAGAATGAGTTTGAAATGAGTATGATTGGAGAATTAAAATTCTTCCTTGGTATTCAAATCAAGCAATGTCAAGATGGAACCTATATCTATCAAATTAAATATGTGAGAGAACTCCTAAAGAAGTTCAAGCTTAATGAAACCAAACCTATGAGCACACCAATGCATCCAATATGTGCTCTCGGCAAAGATAAATCGAGTAAAAAGGTAGATCAAAAGGCGTATAGAGGGATGATCGGTTCACTCCTTTATCTAACTGCCTCAAGGCCTGATATTATGTTTAGTGTCGGCTTATGTGCAATATTCCAATCTGATCCTAGAGAATCTCACTTAACTATTGTTAAGAGAATCTTTAGGTATCTCAAAAGAACTACTAACCTTGGTTTGCTTTATAAGAACTCAGAAAATTACAAGCTAGTAGGTTTCTGTGATGCTGACTTTGCTGGAGATAGAATTGAAAGAAATAGCACAAGTGGTGGCTGCCAATTTCTTAGAGCAAACCTTATCTCTTGGTCCAGCAAAAGGCAAAGCACAATTGCACTATCAACTGCAGAAGCTGGGTATATATCTGCTGCAAGCAGTAGCTCACAATTACTATGGATGAAGTATCAGCTTGACGACTATCAGATTAAAGAGAGTAACATTCCTATATACTGTGATAATACATCTGCAATATGTTTGACTAAAAATCCTATTTTGCATTCACGTGCAAAACATATTGAAATTAAACATCACTTCATCAGAGACTATGTTCAGAACGGGATACTTGAAATTAAATTTATTGATATTGACCATCAATGGGCAGATATCTTTACAAAACCTCTTGCTGAAGATAGATTCAACTTTATAAGAAAGAATTTGAATTTTCATCTTATAAAGGATAAAATGTTTAATTTGAAAATGGTTGCCTCTGTTGTGTGTGCCTCTGAAATGTCTGCGTCAGATTGATTTCCCTCTGTTTTGTTGCTGCCTCTGATGCTACATACGTGCCTCTGTTGGTCACACGTGCCTCTATTGGTCATATGTGCTTCTGTTTATAAGTTAGCTTTGATTATTGCTTAATTATTAATCATTTGTTTATAGTTTATTGTTTTATTATTTAATTTTTTGTATCATCTATTCTGATGACTGTTCATATGAGTCTGCTGCATTTATCACAAAGATGCCTCTGGGAATCTTTGTGTACACGTGTCTGTATGAGACTGGTTGATGCGTTAGTGGCTGAGAATTACTCTCACTGAGTCATTATTATCTTTTACTACCCAAGGACAGTTTTACTGCGCCTCGTTTACTCAATGTATGGCACGTTTCAGTTCTGAAACGACACATTATTTATTTCATTTATTTTAAACATTGAAAAAGGCGGTTTACCTTCTTCAACACGTTTTATTACCCACTCACTCACTCACTACACCCACTACTCACACTATCTCTCTGAGAAGCCTCACTATTTGTAACCGTAAACCCCTTTCGTCTTCTATCTGCAACTCTCTGTACTTGCAATGCCCGCTCCACAACTGTTTGTTTATGGTCCTGAGGAAGAACCTCAACCTGCCTTGGTGAATGCTGAGCAGCACCAACTGAAGGTGATGGTGGAACACCCGATTAACTTCCAAGACCTAGCTAAAAAGGGTACCCCTTCCGAACCGATTTCATTGATATGGGGATAATGGATTTCTTTTGTATGGAAAACTACCCAGTATATGAGGAACTGGTAAGGGAATTTTGGATGTATGCTCGGTGCAAGGACAACACCATTCATAGGTACGTTCAGAAGAAGAATATTCTAATCACTCGGGACATCATTGCTGATGTTATCAAATGCCCTAATTCTGGAGCTGTTATCAAAGAAGACTGGGAAAAGGATTTTGGTGGCTGAGAAACAATCAACGACTCCATCTATGTGAAACCTGGTAGTTCTAAGGCTGTGAACATGAAGAACAGGTTCAGAGTGCTCTTCAAGATTATAATGCACTGCATTGTACCAAAGTTTAGATCTGTGGACACTGTGAGCAGTGACCACAAGTTCATTATGTGGAACTATGAGACAAAGGCCAAACTCAACATACCAAGCCTCATTTTTGATCATCTGCGCAGAAACATGATGTTCTCCAGAAAAGGAAAAAACTTGAACATCCCTTATGGAAGGATGCTCTCTGCTATAATGGAAAGCCAAGGCTTGATTCGGTATCTTCAAGAGCTTCACACTGAAGAAGCTGGAGTTGCACTCAAAACCATGAGGTGTACCAACCTTTTCTAGTGAGAACTTGAGGAGAATGAAGCTTCTATCCGAAGAGATTATTGCTGAAATGCAAAAAGAAGAAGAAGGTGTGAGAAAACCTGTAAGGAAGGCAAAGAGAAAGATAAGTGAAGTTACTGCTGAGCCAACCGGGAGAGTAACTAGGAGCACTGGCATCCACATTGCTGAGCCCAATCACTTGGTTCAACCGGTGAGACCTGCAGTCATGCCCTCAGTAATGCCAGAAGAAATTGAGGAGAAAAAAGTTGAGGTCGATGAGATGATAGCCAAATGCAAGGAAGACAGCTATCAATATTACCTACACCTCAAAGAAGAAAGGCTAAAGGGACAAGCCTCTGTTACAGCTGCTGCTCCTTCCTCCACTGCTTCTGCTATTGCCTCTAGCACTTATGCTCCTGCAACCATCAACACTATTATTCCTGGTACTACTGCTGCACCTGCTACTTCAAAGTTGAAGCGGATAACCAAGTTGGGTGATCCTCCAGCAGCAAAGAAAACCAAGGTACTAGATGATGTAGTACATTTGTATGATTCTGTTTATGGTTCTGCATCTGTTGTGTCTAAACCAATCCCTCCTCCACAACCCTCTAAACCTATTCCCCCATCAAAACCTTCCCAACCCAAACCTTCTAAAAAGCTTTTGCCTTCTTTACCCTCTGACTCATCCTCATCTGGTGAATAGGAAGCTGATTATGTCCCTTTGAGACAGAGACAAAGATCTCAACCCCAAGTTCAATTTCCTTATATTGAACCCATTTCTGCAATTCATCCCTTAACCTCTACTTCTGCACCATCACCACCACAAACCACTCACATTCCATCACCTCAACCACAAATAACCAAAACACCTTCACCACAACCTAAACCACTTAGCCCCAAATCACCACCTAGACCTCAATCAACTCCTTTGACTCAACCTGACCTTAACATACCTTCAAAACCCGAACCTTTCACTACAACATAACCTGAGCCTATTATCCAAGAAGCCTTATTCCCTTCACCTGGTCTGATACTGTTTGTGAAGCACAACCCCTCTCTATCCTCCAACCAGTACCTGACCCCTTTTTTCAACTTGCAATTCTTGTACCTTTTTCACCACAAATTCTTTCTCCACCTCATTCACCACTATTGGCTGAACTTGAATTTACTGCAGAACCAATTGTGGATGATGACCTAGTCATTACAACTACAGTTGCCTCTAAGGTAATTCAAGGACTTGAACCTAATGATAATGTTGTTGCCACCATTGACCCACCAACCCTGCTTCTTCCTGCACCCCCTGGCCCCATTATTCAGATTGGTTGTGAACCTCCTCCCAACCATTGGGAAGCAAGAATTGTGCCTGAACACTATCCACACCTAATTACTGGTTTTGAGAGTCTTAAAGCTAAGAGATACCGTGAGTATCAAGACTAGAAAATCATTGAAGAAGAAAGGATGGATGAAGTTCTGTCTGCACAGGCTCAAGAGGACCTTCTTGCCAATTGGCAATTTGTGCATACCTGGTTTGAACAACACAAAAAGGATCAACTCAAAAGGAATAGAAGATTAGTTACTGCTTCTACTTAGAATGTGCCTCAAAGGAGAAGCCCCCTACAGTTTGGGAACATGAACCTGCTCCCATACTCCTATTTGCTCCACCTGCACCTATTCCTCCACCTACTCCTGCCACAGAACCTGTTACCTCTCCTCCTGCTTCAACTACTATGATCACTCAGTCATCTATCTCTGGTTCTGGATCTACTTCTGCATCTGCAAGCCGTTCTGTAGTTGTTCCTGAGGAAGTCTTGGATCAGCTTGTCGAAGATAACAAGCTCTTCAAGAAATATATGGAAACTATTGAGAAGCATTTGGAAGCCTCAGAGAGGAAGCATGATGTTGTTACTGATATGCTGCAAGCCATTCTGGATCGGTTACCTAAGCCTTAGATAGCCTTTAGGAATTTTCTTTTTTGGTTTTAGCCTGTTATTTATCTTTCTTTAGTTAATTTTTCTTTTGTAACATGGAACTTTTTGATTAATGAAATCAATTGTTGGCTCTTACTGATTTAACTCTATCTTTGTCAAATAATATTTTGACTATGATGTTCTTTATTTATTCTTAACCTTTTTGTCTGATGACAAAAAGGGGAGAAGCAAATATAGATAGAGTGATTGATGAACCTAATGTATCAACCAAATGTCATCATGCATTGCATTTCTTGCACTAATTAATTATGATACATTAACATGGAATAAAGTTATGTGCTCTGATAGTTGCATATATTTGTTTGGCAAGTTCTGATGCTGCATCCAACACTCTGATACTGTATTGAGTGTGATCTGACATTTAAACTTGGAAAATATTTATATATGCTTAATTCAGGGGGAGCCTCTGAAATTATTTGAAATAAATATTTTTCTAAAGATAAATTGTTCATCAATATATGTATTTGTCATCATCAAAAAGGAGGAGATTGATGGAATCAAGTGGACTCAGAAAAAATGACCCTTAATTGTTTTGATGATAACAAATGATTAAGAGAACAATTTATTCTCTAATGTATTTGTTAGTGTGTAGAAACTACTATTTATCAGAAGAAGATATCTTAGAAGACTTAGTGTAATCTTGAATTTCACACATCTAAGTCTGGCTTTGATCCTCTGTTTTGATGTGAAAGCCTTGCTCTGAAGTTGGTCAACAATGTTGGTAGTCAACGCTCTGGTGAGACCATACATGACTTAGTCAACTCTGTTGGTTAACCAAGCTCTGGCAAGACTAGCTCTTGACTTGGTCAACTTTGTTGGTAAACCAAGCTCTGGTAAGACTAGCTCTTGACTTGGTCAACTCTGTTTGGTCAGTCAACGCTCTGGTAGACAACACTCCGTTGAGACCACATTCTGATTGGTCAACGCTCTGGTCTTCAGTCAACACATACAACAGACTATGGTTAGACCACTCTATGGAAGCCCTCACGTAATTCTACAAGACTCTCTGTTATATGAAAGGCAAATGAATTCCACACTGAAGAAGTTGCCTCTATTTCGAGCTCACTCTAATGAACAGTGCAGCTCTGATAGGAAACAGACTGAAGCTTATTTAAGGCTACCTCACATATTTAAAAGACCTCATTAATGCAGCATTTTAATGTACGAGGTATCAAAGGCCAAAGGGAATGTCAACAAATATAATCTTCAGGAAACTTGCTCTCAAAGGGTCTAATATTCAAAAAGCTCACAAGAGACAAACACTCTGATTCTGTCTGCTGTGTCAGTATGCTTTGAGTAGAATGGAAAACGACGTGACTTGCTAAAGCCACAAAAAAAGGATCTGAAGTCTTTTGACCTAAGTGAAAAGAGCTGTTAGGTCTCAACGGCACTATTCACAACCTTAGCTATATATACCTTATTTCATCCACTGAAGTAGGTTAACACTGTGATACAAAGAGAGCAACCAAGAATCATTCCAAGTATCTGAGATCATGTTGAACAAAGCACTTAATCTTTTTTATTCTTTCAGTTTGAAAGTTATTCATTGTGCTTAAGTTTTTTTTTGTATATCCTCTCTATGAGAGTTATTTGATATTGCTTCAAAACATTTTTGAACATTGTATTTAGCCCAGTAGTGGCTGTATTCCTTAGAGGCTTGACTGTACTAAGTCGTTCTAAGAAGTTGTGAGTGTAGCCAGTTTGGCAGTATTATACTCTCAATTGTAATCAGGTTGATTATAGTGGAGAAATCCTTCAAGTGTGAGAAGGGACTAGACGTAGCTATATCAGGTGATAGTGAACTAGTATAAATTATTGTGTCACCCTTTTCTCTCTTCTTTTTTACTTACGCACTGCCTTATTTCATTAACTAGTTGTTTTGAAAAAGGTTTTCATAAATACACAAGTTTTACGAAAAATTTCTAAAACCCAATTCAAACCCCCCTTTCTTGTGTTTTTGCCACGTTCAGTTTTGACACTCAGTGGGTGCGTTGGATGCTTATGTGTGTGACATCAGTGCATTATTTGGTGCTTGTTAATAATGATTGTGTGGGCGACATCCAGCCGGGAAGAGGGCTTCGCCAAGGAGATCCCCTCTCTCCCTATCTCTTCATTATGGTAGCGGTGGGCCTCTCGGCTCTGATTAGAAGAGCTGAAGTTACTGGTGTCTTGCATGGTACTAAGATTTGTAGACATGCCCCTACTCTAACTCATCTGCTTTTTGCAGAAGACTGTTTTCTCTTTTTAAGGGAAAATAATGAAGAAGTGGAGGCCATGAAAGGGATTCTAAGGACTTATGAGCATGCATCCGGACAATCCATCAACCTCAACAAATCTGAAGCTTATTTCAGCCGGAATGTTCAATAAGATGATCAGCACAGACTCGCGAATTCTCTAGGTGTGAGGCTCACTTTGGGCACGGGCAAATACCTAAGGTTACCTTCCATGGTGGGCCGGAGCAAGAAGAGCATTTTTGCCTATATCAAGGATAGAGTTTGGAAGCGTATCTCCTCCTGGGGTGGCCGCACGCTTTCGCGAGCAGGTAGAGAGGTTTTGATCAAGTCAGTCCTTTAATCCATTCCCTCATATGTGATGAGTGTGTATCTTCTCCCATCCTCTTTTTGTTCTGAAATTGAGAGGATGATGAATTCATATTGGTGGGGAAAAGGAAACAACAGTTCAGTGGGTATTAGATGGAATCTTGGGATAGGCTTACTGTTAGCGAGCAAAGGTGGTCTTGGTTTTCGTCAGCTCGAAGCCCTCAACATTGCCATGCTAGGCAAGCAAGCGTGGAAATTGATAACAAAGCCTGAGTCGATGCTTACCAAACTCCTCAAAGCTAGATACTTTCCAACAGGAACTTTTCTGCAAGCCAACCTTGGAAGCAATCCTAGCTACACTTGGAGAAGCCTTTGGACCACAAAACCCTTATTGGAGGCAAGTTGTCGCTGGAGAGTGGGTGACGGGAGCCAAATTAAGGTGTTTGGCGAACCTTGGGTTTGTGGAAGTGCTCTAAATCAGACAAATTTACAGCTTGATCATTTCTCTGCTAACATGTGTGTGCTGGATCTGCTATTTCACAACCAGAAAAGATGGAACGAACAAATGGTGCGTAATCTTCTCCCTGAGCCACTTGCTGACCAGGTTCTTCAGGTTCCTCTTTTTGATTCGGTCCAAACAGATAAGAGGATTTGGAAGATGACAAATCACGGGGAGTACACTGTTAGAACAACTTACCATCATAGCAGGGAGCTCTTTCTGCTTGAGGAGCATGCACCGATCCCTGGCAATTGGAGGTTGCTTTGGAAGATTGAAGTCTCTCCGAAAGTGAAAAATTTTATGTGGATCGGGGTGTCAAAATGTTCTACCAACTCGAGCGAGACTTCAAGAGAAAGGGGTTCATTGTTCTTCTATCTGTGTGCGATGCCAGGAACACCCAGAATCCTCTCTTCATCTCTTCTTCACCTGCGCATTTAGCAAGGAATGTTGGGTGAAAACTGAGCTTTGGAATGAAATAAAGCGATCTCTGATGGTT
Source organism: Calophaca sinica (assembly GCA_037113605.1). Taxonomy (NCBI): domain Eukaryota; kingdom Viridiplantae; phylum Streptophyta; class Magnoliopsida; order Fabales; family Fabaceae; genus Calophaca; species Calophaca sinica. Next base: position 106,045,938 of record CM073733.1, read on the forward strand.
CAACCCTCTTTCTGTGAGCTGTTCTTTGACTTATGCAGCAAACTAACTCAGCAACAGATAATCAACTTAACTATGGTTTTGTGGAGTCTCTGGGCGTCTCGCAATAATGTAATTTGGGAGGAAATGATTGAATCTTCTGCTTCTGCTGTCATGCGGTCCAAGCAGCTTCAGCATGAGTAACATATGGCCCAACACTGTGCTACTCAAATTCCTAGTCCAGCGCGGAGGCAGCCAGATGTTGGTTGGAAAAAGCCGCCAGCAAATTGCCTTGCTTGCAATGTAGATGCATCATTTCCCTCACATACTGCTGCAACAGGAATTGGTATTTGTATAAGGGGGGAAGCGGGTGATTTTCTTTTGGCTAAAACGGCTCGACAAAACTGGCGGATGGAGGTCGAAGAAGGTGAGGCAGTGGGGCTTCTTATGGCTCTTCAGTGGGCAAGCGAATTGGAACTCTCTTATGTTATTTTTCAGGTAGATTCGCAAGTGGTGGCCCAAAGTATTCACTCTACAATAGCAAATACATCATAATTTGGTTGTTTAATTAATCATTGTAGATATATTTTATATTCTCATCCAAACTTTAGGGTGGAGTTTATTAGGAGACAAGCTAATATGGTTGCCCATATCCTAGCTAGGGAGGCCATATTGTGGACTAGTCCCCAAATTTTTGATTTTGTACCCATTTATATTTGCGACATTATTGAAGTGGAAATGCAATGATCTTATTTTAGTCAAAAAAAAAAAACCAAAAACCGCTGGCTATGGACAAAGGTTTAATTGAAATGTCCCCCACTGTTGGTTGCTTTGACAATTTCAGTAACATGGGACGTCAGGATCGGGGTTCGAACCAAAATGTTGCCGTTTAAACGCGTGTATGTGTTTGTTGTTTACCATTTCTATTAGCTGACCAAAATAAAAGGTTTAATTGAAATAATAAAATAGCATTTCTAATGATATAAAGATGTCAAAGTATAACGTAGCCAATCCATAAAACCTGAACGTAGAGTATTTATTGATTTTATAATCAATTAATAAACAGACATTCAAATTAATTAGTGCTAAATTGATTTAAATCAATCAGAATAAATCTAATAAAATAATTTAAAATAAATTACACATTAAATATAATTAATTTATTGAGTAAAGACCCATTTTGGTTCCTCATAAAATATCCACGACCCATTTTAGTCTCTCACAAACTTAAATCCAAAAATAATCCCTCACATTTTTTAAAAAAGCTACTTTAGTCCCTCACATTTTTAAATGGGGTCATATTAGTCCTTGTCAGACAATGACGGAGGGACTAATGTGATCCCGTTTTAAAAATGTGAGGGACTAAAGTAACTTTTTTTAAAAATTTGAGAGATTATTTTTGGATTTAAGTTTGTGAGGGATCAAAATATGTCGTTGATATTTTATGAGGGATCAAAAAGGGTCTTTACTCTAATTTATTTATAACTTTTGAAATAATATAAAATATCCAACATTTCTTGCTGTAACTAGCTCAACTTTGATTGTTTGATTTTTTTTTTTTTGTGCGATGTGATGAACCTGAGGGCTTGGTATTCAAAATGGGCAGATGAATGCATATCAGTCATAGAAATAGAAAATATTACTCCTTTTTTTCCCCTTAATATTGCATAAGTTATACACTTATCCTACCGTAATTAATGACATGACTGGCATTCTTTTTCTTGAGTGGTATTGCAATAGGTGGGTACAGAGAAAGACATTTTGATGCGAAAGATAGTGTTAGAGAAGGAAAAAAAATGAGGATTGTAGAAAAAAGGAGCATATTTTGGGCCACTTAGATTTTATTCTTGTTGTCGTTGTTGGGTTCTGCTCTATTGCCTATTGGTGTTTGAAAGAGGAAGAACGTTACGTTTGGGTCACACATCTTTGGCTGTGGCAGGTGCGAATATAGTGGAAATGTTAGTAGTGGTGGTGGATCTTGTGCTGATGCTGCTTGCCGATTTTGGTGGAAGAACAAGGAAATGAAGAATGACACAGTGATGCGGCGGCGGGATGACGACAATGTCGATCGGAGAAAGAGGAGAGAGACGAAGTAAAGAGAGAGGAAGAAGGAAACAATATTCAGCGTAAAAGGTGCATCATAAGATCCAGTGGAGTTGCTCAATCCAACGGCTCTTAATCATAGCCCACTATAAACCACTTAATTACTAATCCATTTTAGATGCCACTTAATCATAATAGTCCTTACAATTTTTTTGGAAAACAAAAGTTGAATGTATTTTTGGAACAATAATATTAAATATGGGTAGGTTGTTTGTGTTGGAATTTTATATTCCAATATTTAATGTGGGCTAATATCATTAATAATTATATTAGCTATTTAACGTAAAAGGAGCTATATTTTATGTGATCAAATAAAGTTAAAATAGAGTAAGCTTATTAGACTCCTAATTTATTTAATATGGCCTTATATGAGTAAATGTTAGTGTGGCCTGATAAGGGGATAATGGGTACCCTGTTAGGTTTAACACACTATAAAGAAGGCTATGGTCCCCAATACATCGAATCATCGTCATCCATTCTCTTCTCCCCATCTGAAGAGAACCTAAAGTCTCGTGAGAGAGCTCAAGAAGATTCGGTTGAGGAAGAACCATAAAGTCACTGCTAACGTGCTCGTTGTTTGTTGCTATGGATTCAGTTGCTTGTTGGTTGTTCATGATCTTTCCCTTTGGTATTCCGCTTCAGGTGATTGACTGTTATGGATCCAGGTATTCTTCTAATCCTTGATAATCCAACATGTCGTAGATCCTAAGGTTAGAGAACATGTTGTTCTTGTTGAGCATGCTTGTATATCTTTATAGCTTCTGTCTAAGGTATTTTTTCTATGAGATTTGAGCATGCTTGTTCTTGTTGTTGTTATTAATAATGAATTAATTCCAACAAGTGGTATCAGAGCAGTCTTCATTGTTGGCTCATTAGGATTCAGTTTCATGATTGATGCCTGGGATTTTACTCTTGAATGGATTTTATGTTCTTCCCTAGTTTTGTATGAACCTTAGTTATGAGGTTTGGGTTTTTTTTCCCTGCGTTTTATCGCGATTCTTGTGCAAAGTATCCTTCACATGTTTCACTTTTGTCTTTGGTGTTGACTCTTCTAATTTGCTGGTGCATGTCTGGGTATCGTTGTTTTGTAAAGGCTTAGAAGCATTCTTTTTCAAATTGTAAAGATAAAGATTTGAGCTTTTAAATAATTATTTAATAGTTATTTACAAATTTGCATCAATAAAGCTTTACATACCATCTGGACATAGTTTCAATATGTTTATATTGATTGATATTGAAGTTAATTGATCACTTCTTGATCTGTACGTGATTTACTTTCAAAGACAATTTTTTTAATATACTTTATTTTTGAAAAGTATATAAAAATTAAAGAATTTGGATTTATTTCCTTTTGTTGTGCGTGATGTATTTGTGAAATAAAGATTTGGTCTTTTTTTATATTGCATAAAAAAAAAGAAACCAAGAAGGTTTTCCCATTTTGTGATTTGTTTTATGAAATTATTAAAGTTATGATTCTATACGCTTGATTTGGACAAAATATTTGAGCAAGATATTATATGTGATTTGTGCCATAAGAATTTCACGATTTTTTGGTCTTTGCATTAAGTGCATTTGCGGTGAATCTTCAATAATATTTAGTATATATATTGTTGATTTTGGCCATCGTGAAACAAAGCATACAAATTTTTGGTTAGATATCTCTTTATTGTGATAACAAGATTTGATTGTCTTTGATTATTACATATTTCAAGGTATTTGTCTATATTGAGAATGAATCAAATAAAATTATTACTGTGATATTGTTTTAAGATTTGGATTTTGAATTTAATAATAATTCATGAGATATTATTATAATTCAAATTTGAGGTGTATGGTTATGGCCTTAGAATTTTTGGGTGTTGTTTATTTATTTTAAATACGACCTGCGTGTCACGATTTAATTCAAATACGACTTGCGTGTCGTGATTTTCTATTTATTTTAGTTTATTTTATTTTTTAAAATATTATAAATGATCAAGAAAGACGAAAGAAGAGACAATGCCATATGGATGCCGGTTTAGAGCAACTGGCTTTTGGGTTAAAGAATTGTAATAAATAGTTATTTAATTCTTTTCTGTTTAGGAGGCCATAACCATATCACTATAACTCTTATGAATTATGCATGTGATGTATGAAGTGTATGCATGTATGCTTGTATGTTATGAATGTTTTACATGCTAATCGTCGCACGTTGTTAGAACTTCGCCTCCCAACCACTGGGCAATGAAGGGCACAACTTGGCGGTGGTGCCGATTTCAGCAGGCTACTGGGCGGTGGTCTCGGTTCGTCATCTTATCATATTTGAGCCATCGAGCGGCTAACAACACCACTAGGCGGTGATGTGTGAGATACTTCTCTCGCTTTAGGATTGCTAAGTGGTCTTTTGACTGATGTGTAGTGTTGTAAACATACAGTTATGGATATTCCTACACCTAGGTGTGGAATTTATGTAAACTAAGGCCCTCCCATTTTTTAATTAATAATTGTCTAGTATCTTTAATTGGGTTAATTGCAACAACATGTTGCCAAAGTAACCTCTGTTGCGTAGATTAGTTCAAATAAATTTACAAAAGATGTAGCGTAGAGTTATTCATGTGAGTTGTTGTCGACCCAAAAGAAGGTGCAACTTGGCCGCATAATTCCATGCCTACGATGATAAATGTGGGGTGATTATAAAGACAATTTATCCATGTGAGCAATTAGGATGCCCAAAGGCAACCATTGCTTGACAGGACTTATCGCCAATGTTTGATCGTTGTGTTAAGAGTACCGCTTGCAGTTAGTCCTTACAATCCAAAGATTGGGGATTAATGGTGCGTTTGGTATCTTGTTTAGGTCTTTAATTTACAGATAAAGAATAATTGAGCATGTCTTATTAATTATTTTAATTTGACGGGTCAATTGATGTTGTGTGGGTGCATGTTCATGCGAATATTAATTGGCCCAAAGGAAGGTTAATATTTGGCCGGATTGCATTTACACCTATAATGGTAAACCTGTGGCGATTATAAGGATAATTTCTCCATGTGAGCAATGGGATGTCCAAAGACAACCATTGTTTGACAGGACTTATCGACAGTGTTTGATCATTACAACAAAATACCAATAGCAATTAATATCATAGTCCAAAGTCTTGGTACTAATGTTGCATCGGATATTTTGATAAGTATATTTTAGTACTTTTGTTCTCTTTGAACTATAATAGTTTGTATATCTGCTGTTTTGAGTTCAATTTAATCCTTAAAAGTTTAGAGTTTTAGTATTAAAGACAGAACATTAAAGAAAGTTTTGGATCTAGACCTAGCATAAGAATGGAGAAACCCACTTTCTTTCCCTCAATTCGGTATCTATGAAGTGAGAATCAAGTATGAGAAGTAGGACTGCTCCAGCCGCATAAGTCTGATGATCATAAAGTACAATATTTCAGAGACATTTAAGGGTGTTATTTTCGATGACATAATTTATGTCATAAATTTCCTCGCTGAAATTAAAAGTGTTTGCAAAAGGTAATGAGGCCTAAATGAGCACTCGTTGGAGAGCTTAATTTTCATTAAGTATGAAAGTAAAGGGAATATGAGGAGCACATTATGAAAATATTCAAATCTTGTCTTCAAACTTAAGGCATTAAAATTTGAGCAGTCTAAGGACTTGCTCAAACATTTAGCATTTGTATTCTTTCGTGCACAACTAGATCAGATGAAATCAGTTTACAACTGTCAAAGGAGGAAATAATCTTTAATAAGATTATTTCATAAGGTGTGCAAGAAAATAAATGGTGAAGCAGAGAAAAATAAAATAGTGCTAATTTGCCAAATACCCCAAAAGATAATGGCAAATAAAGAAAACTAAAGATGAAACTGTTAAGGGTCTCCCTCAAAAGAAGCAACTAAGGTTGTCTTAACTGACAAAGGCCAAGTGACGCTGAAAAATGCATCTATATAGAAGTTGACAAAGTAGATGAAGATTGAGACTCTAGGCATTTTAGATTGTTGTTACTAGCTTATATTTGAAATTAAAAGACAATTTGGTTGAATCAAATTTTGGGATAAAGTTTGATTTTTTGTTTCTCTTTGAACAAATTAAGATGATTTTGGGTTTTTTTTAAACAATGGATTCAATTTGTCTTTTAAATTCAAATACTGTTAGAGTCAATTGAGCTATGACTTATGACAATCTATAAAAAGTCTGAGTGGTATAAACTTTGGTCCTAAGTTAAAGAAATTTTTTGAGACGGGAACTGCATATATAGTTCTTTGAGGATATTGAGTTTGGGGGGGAGATAAGGTTAGAGAACAAAATTGAGTGAGGAAAAAGTGGTTGTAATTATTGAACGAATTCATACAGTTGCTATTGGTGTAGCAAATTTGGATCCTCGTGAGGACATTATTGTTCTTCCTCCCAATCAAGTTAAGGAAATTATTCATGAAGATCAAACTCAACACCCTTAAGAACTAGAGCATTGGGAGCCATAAAGAAAGGATTGGCCGTAAATAGTCATTCTATTTAGTTTTATTGAAAGACTCTTTTTCGGACAATCACAATGCTCATTGCTCATTATAACTTTGGAGCTACATAAGGTGGATGTCAAGACGGTGTTTCTTAATGGCAACATTAATGAAACAAATATATATGGTGAAACCGATATACTTTGTGTCGATAGATCCAAAGATGGTTTGCGAACTGACATAATCCACCCATTAGCTAAAGAAGTTGTCTCATTAGTGATACTGCAAAATCTCATCAGGTAATTGTCTCATTTGGTCTCGAGATGAGGATTGTGGACGACTGGGGGTATTACAAGGTCAGTGGGAGTAAGTTTATATTACTGCTACTATATGTCGATAATATTTTATCTAGTCAATAGCGATATAGTCTGGTTGAGCGAAACCGAGAAATCTCTAACGAAAATTTAGAGATGAAGTATCTTGGGGACGTCTCTTTTGTATTTAGAATCCAAAATTCTGAGAGATCTCTCTTGGGGTATTCTGGGATTATCACAAAAGAGCTATATCGATAATGTTTAAATAAATTTGACATAAAATATAGTAAACCAGAGGATACCTCAGTTACTAAGGGAGACAATTTTAGTCTCAATTTTTGCCCAAAAGAAAATATGGAAATTCAGAAAATACTGGGAGCTTTAGCTATGGGAAGTTTGATACATGATCTCATCTGTATGCATCAAGAAACAACGTACATCGTCGGATCATGTGGCAGATACTTGAGCAATTCTAGTTTGAAATATTACAAAAGGCAACCATAAGGATCATCAAGGAGAACAAAAGTCTATATGCCCACATATCAGATATCTGAAAGATTAGAGATCATCAAGAACTCTGACTCTGATATTCAGAATGTCAATAATATAGACATCAAATTATGGGATATGACTGAAATATTTATGTCACTAGGTTGCATATAGTAAAAGGTATTAAAATACCACTTAAGTTACAGTGTGACAGATAAGTCAGTCGTATCATACTTCCACAACAATAAAGAATGATACAATGTCTATTGACATAAAGGTTTTCGTTGTTGAAATAATGAATTCAAGATAAAAGAATTTCTATAGAGCACATAGAGGCTAATTCCATGCTAGCTATCCACTGACTAAAGGCTTGACACCTAAGACTTTTCATGAACACATTGCTTATATGGGTGTGTTGTCACTAAAGTTGCCTTAGCTTAATGAGAGTCTTTATTTATGTCATATGGTTGAGATACAAACCTTATGTTATTTCGAATTTTCTGCAGAAATAAAGATTATGTTTATGAATACATTATAAACATGTTTGTATCTTGTGTGCAAAATTAATTTGCACATTAAGGATTTTGTTTTGCAGAAGTAAATTTTGCAAAATTGAAATATTTAAGTAGGACCAGTTGGAAATAAGCATGAATGAGATCATATTCCATGTAATTCTCATGCTACTCATCCATATTGATCTGTGTCATCAAGTGTGTTGGTGTGGTGATTGTCGGGGTTTAGTCGCAATTTACAGAAGTGACAAAAGCCGCGGTGGTCTCATTATTAATGCACGAGGTGGACCAAATTTTAAGGAGAAAGTCTAATGATAAATAGCATTCAGATATGCGCATTAAGGAATTTTGGTATAATAATTACGATATGTAGCCCAAGTGGGAGATTGTTGGAATTTTATATTCCAATATTTAATGTGGGCTAATATCATTAATAATTATATTAGCTATTTATCGTAAAGGAGCTATATTTGATGTGATCAAATAAAGTTAAAATATAGTAAGTTCAGTAGACTCCTAATTTATTTAATATGGCCTTATATGCGTAGATGTTAGTGTGGCCCGATAAGGGGATAATGGGTACCCTGTTAGGTTTAACACACTATAAAGAAGGCTATGGTCCCCAATACACCGAATCGCCGTCATCCATTCTCTTCTCCCCATCTGAAGAGAACCTAAAGTCTCGTGAGAGAGCTCAAGAAGATTCGGTTGAGGAAGAACTATAAAACCACCACTAACGTGCTCGTTGTTCGTTGCTATGGATTCAGTTGCTCGTTGGTTGTTCGTGATCATTCCTTTGGTATTTCGCTTTAGGTGATTGATTGTTATCCAGATATTCTTCTAATCCTTGATAATCCAACATGTCGTAGATCCTAAGGTTAGAGAACATGTTGTTCTTGTTGAGCATGCTTGTACGTCTTTATAGCTTCCGCCTAAGATATTTCTTCTATGAGATTTGAGCATGCTTGTTCTTGTTGTTGTTATTAATAATGAATTAATTCCAACAGTTTGAAATTTACTTATATTTGAGTTATCAAATTTAAACACTTTTTTGTTTATAATTAAGTCAGAAGGAGTATCAGTTATGTATAAACTACCCAACACAATTAAAAGAAAAAAATCATCCAAAATACCCTATTTCCTTTACAACTTAAAAGTTGGTCTCCAATTACAGGTTTCATTAATTGGGAGGGACGTTTTCGTGGAAGCTATCAACGTATCTCCTCTCCACTCACATATTGGCATTTGCTTCAGCAGGCATGGATATTGGATAGCATACGACTTGCGTGACAAATTAAAGTGATAAGTATAAAATTAAGAGACTGGCGTTTTACCTATTCCCGTAAGCAGCAGTGCTAAATGTTACGAGATTTTATCGCAAGAAATCAAACGAAATGGAAATAAAAAATGATCATTATTACGACTGACCATCGAACGAAAATGCACGAAAATGTTTACCACCGTTTGATCATTTTTCTTCACTCATGGTTCTTTTCTCTCTCTTTGCTCTCATTTCCCATGGGCCGCTAATTTCCATTTCGTTTGATTTCTTGCGATAAAATCTCGTAACATTTAGCACTGCTGGCTTATCTATTCCTCGAAATGCCACTTCACCTATCGTTCCTTATCCTCATAAATTTGTTTTCATCGAATAAATACGAGTTACTATATGTGTTAATCTTAAAATGTAGGAAAGTAAAAATAATTCTCTAACAATTCTTAATAGGTACCTAGGGACAGATCCAGAAACCTATCAAAAGAGGGGCTAGAAAAAACTAATTAATGATCAATATAAAATCATAATACTTAAATATGACCATCTATTTATTGTCGTTATAACTAATGTTTGAAAACCGAACCAGTCACTGAACAGGTAAAGATATTGGTTCACGGTTTAATGGTTTAATCGTGGTCGAATCGTGGTCTAATCAGAGATAAATAAATAAATGATTTTAATATTATTAAATTTATTAAGTAATATATAAATATAAATATTAAGAAAATATGATAAAACAAATTATACATGAACATAAATTGATTATATTATATATTTTAAAAGATAAAAAATGAATAATAAAATACTAAATAATAAAATTCATAAGTATGAATATTTATTACTTGTTATTAGACATTTATTTGGCTAAACAAAGCATATTTTTTAGTTTAAAAATACAAAAGAAAACAAAAAATAGGAAAAATAGGAAACAACCGGTTCAAACCGGTTTTCATCACTGGTTTTTGGGCGGTTTTGTACCGGTTTGACCGGTTCCTAGCTGGTTCTCACCAGATCTTTGGTCTAACAGTTTTGTGGTTTGTATGGACTGGACAAATGACCGGTTCTTGGTTCAACCGGTCGTTTCGGTCCGGTTTTCATATCAGTGGTTATAACTAAGGTTCACATGCATTTTTGTAACTATTTTAAAGAATCAGATTAGATATGTTTTTTCTTTTTTTTTTTTAGAGATAGATATGTTTTTCTCTTGAAAATAAGATTTTTTACAATTAACTTATATATTAGAATCAAGAATCAGTTTAAAAAGAATTTTTTCTTGAAATAAGACTTTTTTGCAATTAATTTTATTTAGTTTTTACCGAATTTTAATTATTGAAAAGTATATAAATTATGTAACTTTAGTTTAGTTTTAAACTTTTAATTAAAAGTAAACATATTTTTTTAAATTGTAGTCTTTAGTAAGAAATTATAGAAGTTGCCTTATATTATTTAGCTTGTTTGTTATTAATTGTAAGTTTGAATTTATATTTGGATTTCAAATAGAAAAACCAATTAGATTGAATGAGCTGGAAAATTTTGAAAAAGACGATAAAGCAACAAAAGAACTAGTTCTTAATAAAAATAAGACTAAAGTAAGGAAACTTTTACAAAAGACCAAAGACTAATTTCACGTGTTTCTCATGATAGGTGTATCTTTTATATTCACAATTTGTCTAATTTGACACATCATGGGTATCTCTGTCTCTAATCTCTAATTCAACTTTAAAGCAATGCTTAACAAGTAATAACACATAGTAAGGTACTCCGGGCCTGGGAGGGAGGGGCTAGAACCTACCCCTACTCTCCCTTAGATCTATCTCTGTAGGTAATTACAAAGACACTTGAACGCTCAAATATGTATTTAACCATGACTTAAGAAAATAGAATAGTGTACATACATGATGTACCATTTCCTTCTTGTTTATATAGAGGGTCTTTATCTCTCTATATATAATGAGGGAACAAGATCTCTTGAATAGTGCTGGCCCAATAGCTTTTCTCCCCTTCCCCCAGATACGCAGTCGTCTGTCCTTTGACCAGCTTACACTATCGCCCCCTTAATGGGGTAGGGTGGTTTGTCTGGTAAATTTATTTTTTTTCTGTGCCATAAAAACTTTTCGTCAGTATAGCATCTAATTCTATATCCTTCCATGGATCATGTAGTTGGGCCATTAAATGGTTTGGGCTGATAGATAGTACTGGATCAGTTATAATTGAGTTTAAAATAAAGTGATTCATTTTTTTTTTGGGTCAAAAGTGATTGATGTGTAGATAGTTTCGTGTGAAAAACAAAGTTGATATAAATCCTAGTATAAAATTTTCGATCCAATGAAAAAACTACTTTTTATCTCTTTTAGTCAAATTGAAATTTGGGGGCAAAATAAATATTACCTATATTCACTATGCTTGCGTTACAAAATAAATTCGGATACCTTGTGTCATAACACCAAACACACACTTACATTACTAGAATATTTTCGGTTAGAATATCTAACTTTTAAAAAACAAAAAAAATATCTATATTTCCTCAAAAAAAAATATCTATATAACTTTGACGATTTAATTTATATCATAAAATCAAAATCGAAGTAACTTCAGCGATATTAAAGTAACTTTTTTTCCCCCCCTCGTAATGATTGGAAGTATACAATGTGAAAAACAATTCAGCACTAACAATTGAAGGGATCTGGCTAAATTTGTTAGTACAATGTCGGGGCCAATCTTTTGGACAATAACAACACTCAGTTAATCCAGGTCCACTAACCATGAAATCGAATTCCCATTCAAAACCCCCTGGTTCCACTGCTGTCATCATTGCTTATGTCATGTCCTCAAGCGGTCAATTCACCATATACAATATCCTATTTTTTTTTTAAAAAAAACCACTATAATTACGGCGTTCGACTCTAGTAACACCCGGGAGTATCCCTTAACTCTGGCTTTCTGGGTTTACTATGTGACTAATTTTTAGTTTAGTGCTTCGTGTACACTCTGTGGGTGGTTTTATGATCGGTAAAGATTGATTTTAAACGAATTGATTTTAGAAAATTGATTTTAATTAAAAGTGAGTTGAACTAAATTGATTCATGTTTGAATACATTCAGAAAAAATAATTTTTATCAATTCATGTTATTTGCGTAGTTTGAATTGAAATTGATTTTGAGTGTGTAATCAATTATCAAAATGGGTCTTAACATGCGTGTGTACACACACAAATATATATAAACTATATTTTTTCCATTTTAGATAATTATATATTTTTATGTAAAATAATTAAATTTAATAATTATCAAAACTTGTAAGGTAAAATGCATATTTATATTAGAAACGGAAAATTTGACACAATAGACAATTTTAGTACCAAATTTAAATTAGCATTACAGTTAAATTAACTTATTATATTTTGAACATTTTAAATAATAAAAAGCACCAGTTACAATAATAAAAAAAATTATATTTCTAAATACTTAATGCCTTAGAGAACGAGTTGTCACGATTTGCAATAGCTCAAGTTAAGTTTTCCATAAAAAATATTTTTAAACTTTTGTGCATTATATATAAGAACTCTTACTAGTGCAAAAAACACTTTCTATAATAAAAATTTATGTCGGTTAATTCAGAACCGATGTTAAAAATAAGGCGGTGGCATTTTTGCAAATAACACAAATTTTTTTACATCGGTTATTTTGTAAACCGATGTAAAAAACACTTTTATATCGATTGTGTAAAAAACCGACGTAGAAACGTATTTATTACATCGAGTGCTTTTTTGAACCGATGTTAAAAAAAGTGTTTCTACATTGGTTAATTTTTAACCGATATAGAAACCACCTCTAATCTAATAGAACCCGCGTGGATTTCCCTTTGTCTTTCACGAGCCCTGACCATTGATACTCACGAGTTGCTTTCTTCCTCTCAAAACCTAATGCTATGCCTTTGGCCCCTTTTCACTTCCAAAATCCCTCTCTCAGTTCCAAATCCTTATTCTCTAGTGAATCGAAGCCCTAGAGATGAGATTGACCTCTCTCGAAGTTCCTTCCATCGGTCGGATATTCCTCTCATTTCCTTTCCTTCCAGGTAAGAGTAAACGAACTCCCTCTCCTTTCCTTCTTTCTAGAAGATATTCCAATTAACATGACCAAACCTAGGTTTGTGCTCGGAAATCGTTGGCGAGCGATGTGGATTAAACGGAGGTGGGGATTGTCGTCCATGGTGGTGAGTCGGCGGTTGGGGTTAAGCGAGGCGGAGTGTAAACCCATGATGAAAGCGGACTCGCGATGAACCTTGGAGCGAGTTATTTGGTGCTCGCCTTTGGTGGATATGTTCTCTTTTGTTTTGCTCTCCCTTTCTATTTCTCTTTGTTTCAATATGTTCTCTGTTGTTGATCTCTCCCTCTTATTTTGTCTATCACGGTGATGATGGGAAATTGGCGAGGAAAGGAGGAGAAGGAAGCGAGGATAGGAAGGCTCGGGGCTTAGAAGAAGGAAAGAAGCAGACAATGCTACTTACAAGAAGAAAGGATTTTGAAGCAGGCAATTCAACATTACTCCAAGGCTATGTATATATCGTTTGGTTTGTATTTTGATTGGTGTGTCGGTTTGTTCTATTTTAAGGACATTGTGATTTGCATTGCTTCAAGTGTTTGGTATTTTTTTTTGGTGCATTTAGGTTGTTTTATTTTAAGCTGCCATTTATATTTATATTTGTAGTAAAAAGTAAGTCTGTGTAAAAGAATAGGGCTGTATAGACCATTTGTTTGTTTTTATTTGTTGATGATTTTTACAACTTGCATTCTTTCTAATCGATGAGGTTTATTTATTTATATCTTGCTAGTTTGAGGAATGCATAAGGATTGTGACAAAGTGTTGAAGGGGAAGAAGAACTATAAGGACTATAAGATGATAGCAAGAGCTTTGACAAGGAAAAGGCGCATTGGCTAAAATATGGCAAAATGCTCTAAGGATTATGAACACGCCATTGAGACTTTCAAAAAGCACTTACAGAGCATCTTTGAAAGGTTATTATCTCTTTAGTACGCAATCTTGGGTTCTTCATCTTTTAGCATCTTTGAAAGAAACACTCTTAACTAAGTATCACGATGGTGTATCTATATGAAATACGGGAAAATGAATTCTAGCGGCAGAAATATCCTGGTGTGAAGCATTATCTGAAGGCTATAAGAAGGAACCCTAAAGACCATAGGGTAATAATACTCATTGAATTAAGGTGATAATCTTTGTTATGCAGATCTTGATCTGTTTTAATACCCATTTCTTTAGGCTTATAATGATTGAGTTGCATGCTATATACAAAGCTGAGGGCAATGCTGAATGTCTAAAAGATGAGAGAAATGCATTGAGCTTGATCCAACATTTTCCAAGGGTTATACTAGGAAGATGCAGTCTGCAGTTTTTCATGAAAGAATATGTGAAAGCCTTGAAACATACCGGGGAGGGTTGAAGCATCACCACTAACAATCACGAGTTGCTTGATGGGATTAAAGGTATGGTATTTTCTACATACCTTCTATTTGTGAGTTGAATATTTCTACTTTTCTATGCAACACGACAATGTAAGTGCCTAATCACACTGCAATATATATTTGGATGTGTAGAACAAAAATAGTTAAGAATGCTAAGAAATACAGGTTACAAATCATATAGGCACATCCAATTAAAGGTAGTGGAGGAGGGCGGGTGAGTTTTGCATTACATTAGTTACTCTAGGGTGTTATAAGCTTCTCGTGATGTTTAATTAGTATTTTGTTATTTTAGGTCGAAAGGGGGAGGAACAAAAAGCTGGCCAGATTCTAGGTTGTATGGAGTAAAGTATTTTGTTTCTTTGTTGTTTTCCTCTCCTTTGATTTCAATTTTGATGTAAATTAATTGGTGGATGTGGTTAATTGCGGATCTATAGCATTGAGGTTGGCAACTTCAAGGCATCATTAGCTAATTAGCGCATAGGATACATCCCAGGACTTTGATGGGGCGTTTTGATGAGCATGCCTTTGGTTGCTTTTAATGCTATTTTTGATTTCATAGGGTATAGTTCATTCTTTTGTTCATAAGAATAATTCTTAAAAAGAGATATCATTGAGGCGAATATTGCACTTGTCTCGAGGATTTTCTAATTAGAAAACTTTATTATTTTAAACATTTAATTCTAACGAACAAATCTGTATTTGTTTGATGTTTATTCTTTTAATTTTCTCTCTCTTGTTTGATGTATGTTCCTATATTGATTTTTTTATTACATTTGATAGAATCTGTTTTTATTATGTTTATCGACTATATTTTGTAATTTGTAGCTTTAGTGGTGAGCTTTTTACATTTATTTTAATTCTATTTGCATTAAGATTCTTGCATTATGGACTTGGTGAGCATGATTACCTTTTTGGAAAAGTAATTGAGAGAGAATATATGCTGAAGATTGATAGTGTAAAGTACCTGATACCAATGGCAAGATTTTCTATGAAAATAGTACTTTTAACATCGGTTATTTAAAAACCGATATTAAAAGCGTACTTTTAATATCAGTTTTGGTGGAAACCCGATATAAAAAAGGTACTTTTAACATCGGTTATTTAAATACCGATATGAAAATAGTAATTTTAACATCGGTTATTTAAAAACCGATATTAAAAGTGTAATTTTAACGTCGGTTTTGGTGGAAAAACGATATGAAAAAGGTACTTTTAACATCGGTTATTGTAGGAACCGATGTTAAAAAACTTTTTCACATCGGTTCATTTTCCGATATAAATAGTGTCCACTTTTAATATCGCCTGAATCAATAACCAATTTATAACCGATGTTAAAAGCCATTTTTAACCGATATTAAAAGCCCAATCTGTAGTAGTGACGGTATTTGCAATAGTTCATGATTTGCAATATTTGCTTGCGACATGTTATCAAAGTAATTTTAATGAGACATAAACTGTAAACATATTGACATAAACTGTAAACATATTGTTTCTTGTCAAAATTGTGAACATATTTGTTATTACCTCCGGTCTCTATTATAAAAAAAAAATTGGTGTATTTTTTGTCATAATTATGAGAAAAAGAAACTCATTTCAAAGTGCCTTAATTGCTAGAATTTTTTTTATATCCCTATTTAATGTGAGATTTATGTTTACTAGAAACTAACATAGTGGGTATAAAACATTTAATGCTAGAAGTACATTTGGGATAAGATTTCAATTTTATAACATTAAATAAGTTTCCGTTAAAGAAAAACATTAAATAAACTCTTTTGTCTTGGTAATTTTTATAATTTCTTCTTATATTAGAGACCAGAGATAGTAATTTAATAAGGTCTCGCTTTAGAAATCGTTTTAGGTCTCAATAGATATTGTGCCGGTCTCGCTTGTATGGTATTTCACATCTTTTATTTAGTTTCATGAAAGAGAGAGAGATGTATAAAACGAAGGTGTTTCCCTTCCTTTCCAGAATCTTTACACCACCATATGATCAAGATGGTGCATGATGCACATATGAAGATTTGGTGACACTGCATGTGGGGGAGGAAGTGGAAAATAGGCAAAGCACATATAACAAGCGATGACCCTCAGTAGTCAGTAGTGAGTAGTGAGTAGTGAGTGTATTGGTGTCCTCCTGAGAGCCTCGATCACCCTTCAATGTGGACCGTTGTTTTGCCATTTTCAATTTAATTTGATGTGTCACCATTTGCTATGTGATGCCAATGGGGGCCCTTTCCCATCATTAACCTTGCTTACCCACTCTAATCAATCAACCTTATCAATGACTATCGCTCTTTTTAGAATATCTTAATTTTCATAGCTATCTTGTGTGCTTGGAACCCAATTTGCTTCTATTTCTTTTCTTTTTTTCTTTTTTTTTGTTACAATTTGCTTCTATTTCTAATTGGCCCCATTTATGATATGCTTATCCTGTATTTAAATATCTCAACTACTGTGCATCCTGTGACATGCTTTTTTAACTTAAGGCTTAATTATATTTTTGGTACCCTTATTTTTTCAAATCCAAGATTTTGGTCTCCTTATTTTATATTTTACGAATTTGGTCCCTATACTTTTTATTTTTCACGAATTTAGTCCCCACACTTTTTTAATTGCACTTTTGGTCCCCAAAATCGTGAATGTTTTGCACTTTTGATCCCTTACTTTCCCAAAATCCACAATTTTTAGGGACCAAAAGTGCAAGACATCCACGATTTTGGGGACCAAAAATGCAATTAAAAAGTATGGGGACCAAATTCGTGAAAAATAAAAAGTATGTGGACCGAATTCGTGAAAAATAACATAGAGGGACCAAAATCGTGGATTTGAAAAAATAAGGGGATCAGAAATGCAATTAAGCCTTTAACTTATTATCCAAAATCTATTTATCTATATTATCTATTTAAGAAAATTAACTATACCAGTCAAAAAAAAATTAACTATACTAAATTCAGTTATATACATTGAGCTACGTGGTGATATTTCCATCTTTTATAGAAATATTTTTCCCACTAATTTTATTGCATCTGCGTTGAATACGGTTCCCATATGTTTATTCAAAAAAAAAAAACTCCTTATCCAAAACCTGTGTTTCATGGCCCATTCTTGATTTACTCATTTAGTATCCTATGAACCATTTCCTTATCCAAAACATTTATGAACACCTTATTGCGTGTCGTTAACGAATGATTTTGAAGGGCAAGAAAAATAATAGAAACAAAAAGGATGATTGGGTAAAGAATGAAAAAGGGAAAAAGGAAAAGCAGAAGTTGATTTATTGTCATAATGTTCTTATTTGTTCGTGTATTTCTTAATTATTTGGTCAGCTTAGCATGAGGATTTTAATAATTTGGTTAAACAAGTTAATTTGGATGAATAATATTGGAAGAAAAACTCTCAGAATGTTTCATGCAAAAAATTAAACAATCATGGCTCCATATAAATAATGTCTAATAATATTTATAATTGTATAAATACATAAACAAAAGTATGAAAAACCGGTGATCTAAATCAGATATGGTAAACAATGTTATCGTTTGTTCATCTTTTTATTAGTGTGCCTTTTTAAAATCCCAGATCTAGACTCGGATGTCCTTGTCAATTTCTCCAAATGGCTTTCCTTCTCCAACTGCCACTCCATGCCCCTTTTCTTATTCAATGACTTAATAGATCAACAAATCTAACCTATTTTAAGTTGGGATCGAAGAAGAACAAAGAAGACTCACACAATTTGGGTCCAACAGGATAAAGATAAGGTTACATAGCATAAGATTGGGTTAGGTGAGGTCATCCTCTAACTTCTTTTGGACATCCTTTCAAAATGTGTTCCTATATGAACCAAAAGAGCCACAAAAATAAACAATCATGGAAAGCAAAAGTCAAGTATGGATTCACGTCATTATTTTGACAATAGATCATTCAGAACAGGTTTACTCGATCGCAATGTAGTAATAAAATAGGACTATCGAGTCTCAGATTATCAAACTCATAGGGAATAATGTAATCACCAAACTAACTAAATTCTAATATTATTTAAGCGGGTGAATTGGAATGATTGTGAGTGTAATAACCACAAAAGAGAATAAAAAACATGTTTTGAGAAAACAATAGAGCAAAGTCTAGGGTCATAGTTTCATTTGTCTCTTTGATTCCCCCAAAGGGTCAATCTTATTCAATTCCTTTATCATTACCCAATTGTCAATTCCTTTGTGAATGCTATTAACTTGTGTTTGGTCATGTGTGATTAATTAATATTCTTTTCCCCAAATTATTCCCTTGTTTGGTCATGCAAAAGATTAAATTTAGGAAAAACATAAAGATTAAAGAGGTTGAATGATTGAAAGACTAGAACCTTGGTTGGTCATGCAAAAGCTCTAACCCCAATTATCATATGGGTCTACCAATCAGTTGCACTATGGTCGTTGGTCAATTAATTCATCATTAACATGTAAAGGGTGATCAGTCCTAACATGTAATTAAAGTAACTAGATAACTTAATTAGAATAATATAACTGAATTAAATTAGAATTAAAACATCAAAAAGGGGTTTCTCAAGAAACAAGATCCACCTAAGACTCTAGAAGAGAGTTTAACTACTCATATCTTTAACAAAAGCAATAAACAAAAGAGGACTCACAGTACAAGAATAAGAAAAATCGTGGGCAAAATCATTGTTCTTGACTTCAAAACTTGCCTTAGATCCAGAGCACTCAAAACTGGTCAATGGGTCTCTTCAGCAGCAAAACAGTCTTTTAGAATGTGGTATGTGTGTCTAATTATAGAAGGTTGAAATCTTGACACAGATTACCACATGCACAACCATGCAATAGCATACGTGCCAGTGCAAGGGCTGCACAGGCCAACACGAGATGTTGATCCAACATTCCTTGCATGGTCATGCATACCTATGCAGGGGTGTGCATTCTTGCACAGTCAAGTCCATGACAATGATCTGAAATAGTTGCACGACTGTGCTTCGAGCCTGTTTGCAGATTTCAACTTTAGGGGACGATGCACGGCCCTGCATGGCCACACATCTTCACTAAGGCTCCAAAACTGCGTTTTAGCTCCAAAACCTCGCCTTTTCATTCTTTTAATCATTTTTATCCTTTCTGCACAAAAATAAAGCAAATTAGTCAATAATCCATGTAAAAGCTAATGATTGCTCTATAAATGACCTAAAATACCCTTGAAAATTGCACTAATTTGGAGTTTATCAATCTTCCCACACTTAGCCTTTGCTTGTCCTCATGCGAATTCCCAAGTCAATAGTAATTTCAGAAATACATAAAGACAACCAAATAGGGACCCCATCAACATTGAGCATAAATGATAGTCAATCAATCACAGATAAGGGGAAGTCCAAGAATGACCATTAGAGGCTCAAGTTTCAGAAATCATGTCTTTCAAAGGATAAAGTCATTCAACTCACATCTATCAAAGTGGTTAGAGGACTAGGCAAATAAGTACACAAGTTTACACAAAATGCACATTACCATATGCTAGTAATGCAACCTACTCTCCACTAAAATGTCCACAAGTGTGCAAAAGATGGGGTCTTTCATAGGTTATAATGGGGACATGGCTACTAATTATTTATAATTTGACGTGTCTACCATTGTTGTTGTGTGTTTATTTTTCTCTTATTTTAGTTGTTGTCGCAACTGCTTTCAATTTTACTACTCAAATTAGTCAAATCCCTATGCTGACTAGGACGAACTTCATGTCGTGGAAGGAATCTGTAGAAATTGTTTTCTGATGCATGGACTTGGACCTAGAACTGAGGGTGGAACGACCCGTTTACACTCCAGAGAACTCTAACGAGGCAAAAATTGAGAGGTGGTGTCGGTCCAACCGAATGTGCCTCGTGATTATCAAGAAATCAATTTTGAAAAAATTCTGGAGCTCAATTGCTGAGAACGAGAATGCCAAGAATTTCATGTAATTAATAGGGCAATTCTTTGCTAAAGGTGAAAAGGCTGAGACGAGTAATCATTTGGCTAACTCATCTCTATGAATTATAAATGAAAAGGACTGTAAGGGAGTACACTATGGAATAAAAAATAAGAGAGGTTGCAGTGGGATAGGATAAAAAGTGCTCATTTGGTTTCGACCTCTCAAAACAGGAAGAGGAAGAAAAATAAGAATACTGCAGAAGGTTCTCCTCACGAGAAGAATAAAAAAAGCAAGATAGGGACTCTTCTTGCTATTTCTGCTAGAAGGCATGACACATGAAGAATAATTGTTTTAAGTACGCTACATGGCGTGAAAAGAAGGGTAAACTTCTCACTTTTGTTTGTTCTGAAGTTCTTTTCGTTTCAGTAACTAAGGATACCTGGTGGGGTAGATTCTAGTGTTACTACTCACATTAGTATGTCTATGTAGGGTTGCTTGTGGACCTGAATGGTAAAGGATGTTGAAAGATTCATCTATGTGGGCGACGACACTAAAGTTGCAGTAGGGGCTATAGGAATTTTAAGATTATTTCTCAAGAGTGGGTTTAATTTGGATTTGATTGAGACATATGTTGCTACATCAATTAGACGAAATTTAATTTCTATTTTTGTTTTGGACAAATTTAGTTATTCTTGTTCATTTAGAGATAATAAAGTCAATCTCTCTTATGGTTCAAATGTTTTTGGTTACAAGTCTTTAATTGATAATATCTATATTTTTGATATTGAGCGTTCCTATAACCAAATATTGCAAACAAGTTCAAACGACACAAAATGAAAATTAAATGAGAATTTTGCCACTTTATGGTATAAGCGCTTAGGCCATATCTGTAAATAGAGAATTCAGAGACTTGTGTCCGAGGATATTCTTGGACCTTTATATTTGTTGAACTTTCAATTCACCATAAATTGCATTAAGGGTAAATAAACAAACAAAAAGCATTTAGTGGCGAAACAGTTAATGACATATTAGAACTAATACATATGGACGTATGTGGTCCTTTCCCAACAGTTTCTTGGAATGAGCAAAGGTACTTTATTACAGTCATAGACGATTGCTCAAGGTACGATTACCTATATTTACTCTATGAAAAGTCTCAATCTCTAGACATTTCAAGTCTTACAGAGCTGAAGTTAAACTTCAACTAGGAAAGAAAATTAAGGTTGTCAAATCAAACTGTGGTGGTAAATACTATGGTAGATAAGATGGATCAGGTGAGCAACGTCCAAGGCCCTTCGCTCTTTTCCTCAATGAGTGTGGAATCATTTTGCAATACATAATTTCGGGAAAACCCAGCATGAATAGAGTTACTGAATGACAAAACTAGATTCTTAAGGAAATGGTGAGGAGTATGAATAGTCATTCTTCCTTGCCAGAGTCACTTTGGGGAGAAGCATTAAAGACTGCAGAAATACAACTTATGCATTATTATTATTATTATTATTATTATTATTATTAAGTCTGTTCGTATCATGTTATGTGCAATAACTAATTTTTCACTTAAGGAACTTTAGTTTGATATCACTAAGTACTTAAGTTGGACCAGTTGAAAATAGGCATGGCTTGAGATCGCATTCATGAAATTTCCATGTCATTCATCCATATCAATCTATGTCATCGAGTATATCGATGTGATGATCATCGGGGTATAGTCACAATATATGTTAGTGACGACCGTCGTGGTAGTATCATTATTGATATATAACGTAGACCAGATTATAAAAGGGAAGTCTAAGATAAATAGCATTTAGATGTCGGCCTAAAGAATTCTGATATAAATATTACGATATATTACCCAAGTGGGAGATTATTGGAATATTTTATTCCAATGTCATAATGTGGGCAGATATCATTATTTAATTGTATTAGCTATTTATCAATTAAGAGTCTTTATTGATATGCGATCAAATTATTGAAAGGTTAATAAGATTTCTAATTGGATTATTTAAATAATTAATCGATATGAGCTCAATATGAGTGGATGCCAATGTAGGCCCACCAGGGGATAATGTGTATCCTAATAGTCAAACCCAATAATGCACATGCTTGCTGTCTTCGATCTCCCCATCTGAAGAGTGCCTAAGGCATAAGGAGTCTCGGTTGAGGAAGAATCGTAAAGCTGGCAGGTGCCTATTGCCCGTTCATTTCACGAAGTCAGTTTTCAGGTTCAGCTTTGAAACTCTTTTATATAAATCCAGATATTCTTCTAATCCTTATTAATAGATCAACATGTTGTAGATCCTCAGACTATCAAGTTTATGGTTTGTTCTTGATTATTTGAAAGCATGCTTCTATGATTATTTGGGTTTTACAATAAAGTATTCATGATAAAAAACATGCCTTGTATGTAATTAAAGGATTAATTCCAACATCTTATATTTGAGTAGTATTTCTATTTAATAGAAGTGGCATGACTTATTGTACCAAAAAAAAAAAAGAAGTGGAATGACTTATGACATTGAATATAACTAATTTTAGTTATCAAAAGTCATTGAGTGTTTTACTTCTCCATTGTTTAGAGAAGCCACTTCGCAAATTACCCCGATTACCTTCATTTATTTTCTTTTTGGTTTTTGAGGATATATCGAGTTTATTTTGATAAATTTGCTCTTCAATTTGATTTTATTTTATGAGAAATACTTGCATAGACACAAACATAACACCTCATCCTTACACAGCCAACTACAAAGTGCCAACAAATAAAATAAAAATAATAAAAATCTAACTAAAATAGTAAGGTGCCAAAAACATGTGAGAAGGGAGAAACGGTGTGCTAGTGGTTGGTGAGAGAGTGTGTGAGAGGCAGAGGGGCAGAGGTGGTTGCAACAGAGGGAGTGTCAGCCGGAAAAGGTAAGGTCGAAGCGGGGAGTCACCTGACAACGACAATTTAGACCGCATATAGTGGCAGATGGAGCAACAAAGAGAAAGGTCGCTGAAGCTGCTGGTGGAGCAACGAAGGCAGGCTAAGAAAATCAATACTCTTTTTTTTTTGTTACAAACTTGGAAAAAGAAAATTAATATTCTAAGAACACATTTGGTTAAATAACTTTATAAATATTTATCAAATATACTATTTTAAGAAGCTTAATTAATTGTTTATTCATAAATAATTCTGAAACATTTATTAAAATAAGAGTAAACCCTCAATTTAGTATCTAAACTTATACTCTATCTCTTATTTAGTCCATAAAATATATGAAAATAATAATTAGTTCTTAAAATTTTGTGAAATCTATTTTATTAGTCTCTGATAGGGACTAATTATAAATTATTAAGGACTAATTTGACGAATTTCATAAATTTTAAGGACTACTTATTATTTTTATATATTTTAGAAATTAAATAAAAGAGATTGTGTAAGAGTCAATTGAGGGATTACTCTTAAAATAAATCAAATATCTATAAATAAATCACAAATTATTGTTTTAAATATATCAAAATATTAACATCAATCAATACTCTTATAAAAGCTCGAGTGATCCACGCCAGTTTATGGTTTCAAACCAAGCAAATGACCCCGTACAAAACATTGGACACAAAAGGGTAAGGTTGTTATTATCCACTAGCAAAGGTAAGAGGTTGGATTTGCTTGTAGGCCCCACCACAAGGATTCAACAGATCCACATGGCAGTAGTCTGCTTGACCTCTTGGCAGTGTGAAGGAGCAGAGAGAGAGAGAGATCAAACAGAGAGAAAGAAAAAAAGAGAGAGACACCCTCCTCTGTTTTTATGGGGACATGGAGTTCCTGTTAAGAGAAAATGAAATAAAAAATAAAAATTGGGAAAATTTAATATTAAAGTTTGAAGCTTTTCACTACAGAGCCCTCTTTTTCTGCCTTATAAATAAATGGGTGTGAGCAAAGGTTTCTCTCACCCACTCTCTCTCTCTCTAGTTTACGACCTTTTCACGTGTCTCTCCCTTTCATAGTTCTGTTCTCTTCTGCTCTTCTTCCTTCCCTTTGTTTGTTTCCTAGGAAAAGAAAAAACCTCAATTGGGGTTTTTTTTTATTATATTTTTTGTTTATGTTTCTCATTATAAACTTGTTCTTAGGCGGTGGTTGATGTTTCTTTGTGGGGCTGTCTCTACATAAAAGTCTAACTTTGTTTGAAGGGTTGAGGCAGAGATTCTTGACACAGAGGTTGAAGGGTTGTAAGAGGAAAATGGAAGGAAGAAAGAAAGTGGGTTCTTCTTCTTCTTCTTCTTTGACTTCTGAGCTCTTTGGGTCTAATGAGTCACACCCTTCCTCTGCTTCTGGAATTTTTGAATCCATGTTTTCTTCATCTTCTAAGGTGTGGTGTTTTCTTCTTTGGTTTTATTATCATTTACTCTTATTGAAACAGCTCTGAGATTTTTCTCCTTTGTGATGATGATTCAGGTGTTTGGGAGAGAGTCTCTGCGCTCTGCAGTGAGTGGGAAAACTGCCAATGAGGGATCAAACTCCAAAATTGGTACTCCAGGTTGGTATGCTCTGTTCTTTTTTTTTTTTTTTACTTGCTTCCCTAGTTAAAGATTTGGTATGTTTATTATGATTCTATCATTTTTTTTTGGTAATGTTTCAAAATGTGATATTAACAAAATCACACAGTAGCATCTCTCTTATTGGCTCTATTTTTTATTGGTCTCAATTTTCCTTTATTCTGTCTCTATTTTTAGAGTGTTCTTGATTCAATTGACCAACTTACTACACACCTATGAACTGAATCCAAGGTTTTGTCATGGTTGTGAGTCAATCCTTGATACCGTGGAAAATCGTGTTCAAATGTGGCTGAAGCCGCTAAATCGTGACCACCACACCGAAATAGTTAGATCGTGGAGACCCATAAACCTTATTATTGTAGTCCTGGTCACAGTCGCGGACCTTGATTTAAAACCTTGGTTATTACATTATATTAGATAATTCTTATAAATAATTTGTTTCTAGTAAAATTTAACTTGGTGAGATTTTGGGTATTTGCATGAAATATCATGTACTGGATATATCTATTCAATAATTCGATTCTATAATAGCATAGCTTTTGATTAATTTATGGAGAAACAAGTTGTATTGTTTTTTCAGTTTTTCGTTTATGCTATTTTCCCCTGCCTTGCTCTCAATACAGATTACATCAACAAGGGCAGTGATGGTGAAACTCAGAGCAAAGGAAACAAGGATATGAGTTCTATTTATCAAGAACAAAGAGTTCAACCATGTCACCTTAGCTCATCAATCTATTATGGTGGCCAGGACATATATTCCCATCCTCATAGTACACGGGATTCGGGATTGAACTCAACGGTGATTGCATTTATTATTATTATTTGTATTTTATAATTTACCTGAACTTATTTCAACAGCATAACCAACATTGGTGAAGATGTGTGTTTTGAAAACAGGGCTAATTTATAGTATAATCCTTACTAACTCGAATAAAATGTAATGTTTTTCAATGGAACTAGTGTTGTAAAAACCAAACCGGATATCGAACTGGCGAGACCTATAGGTCATGGTTCAATTGCTTTGAACTACTCAAACCGCTTGAACTGGCGATCGAACTGCCAAATAACCGAACAGTAAACAGGGCCGATTCCCGTTTCAAATGGTTGAACCATCTGGTTCGGTTTTTAAAACACCGATTAGAACAATGAGTTACTAGGTAGAAACTTGTAGATATCAAATCAACCCTTTTTCTATTAGTTTAAGCTAGACAGTCATGCTTAACTGAGTGACTGAGTCCTATATAGACTTCAAAACAGATTATGATATAGTGATATACTAAAGAATTAGTCATTATTTATGTTTATTGTATTTTATTTGGTTGGTAATTTTTTCTACTGCTAGGAATGGCTAACATGACTTTTTCTTTATCAGTATAAGAAAGATGGGGGAGAAGATGATTCAGGAAGTGCTTCAAGAGGAAACTGGTGGCAAGGTAAGACATACTCTAATAGATTTGTGGTGTAAACTTTGTAGTTGGCTTCTACTGGTCTATCATCAATTTCTCATCAATTTCCTGTCTTATACTATCCACAGGATCTCTCTATTATTAAAAGGACATTTGCCAAGGGATATGCTCCTCAAGGTATATGAATTTCTGATTGCCATAGCCAAATAGTACCCTAAATATCTCATTACTTTTCCATTCTTTAAATTACTGTTTTCCATGTTCATATTTTGATTTTAAAAATTGTTATTCATCAGTTACATGCATATTTGCAGGTAAATAGGAGGATAGTGTAACAGTGTAGTCCATCTTTTGTTACATGGAAGAGTTATTATATTGTAGTGAGAATGTTGTGGATGGCTAGTTGCTTTCTCCAGCCAAACAACAGAATCACAATATGAACCTATATATAGTTTTACGCATTTCTTTCCATTTTCCTGTACAGAATATTGTACTCAGTGATCATAATGTAAAAGTTGTATGGTATAGGAATGTGTCATCAGCTACTTTTATGTGGCTGAAGCTAGCTTTTAGTTTAATTAATGGGAGAAACTATATTTTAGTGGTTTCCCCTCTACTTTGTGTGTATATATATATATGTGTGTGTGTGTGTGTGTGTGTATGTGATGACTGTAAGAGTATGCATGTATTATCAGCCTTCTCTTAAGTGGCTGAACTGAAATAATTTACTTTATGATTGAAATTCCCTCTACTGCTTATGCTTATAATTTTGTGCGTGTATTGATTTTGTACTAGACATGCCCTCGCCTGCAACAATTGTGTGGTCCTAGATACTTTTTTAACCACGTAAGCATGATTCTTTGTGCTATCAACAACATTTTTGTCTTAATGGTCCTCACTGGACCTGGATTCCTTCTTGTCGTGAAACGGTGTAGCCACTGCAGTAAGTGGATGTCAACCATTGAATAGAGATCGGAAAGCTTGTATTTTAGCCTTGTCAAATTGGATTTAAAATACAACTTAAAGTGAGAGTTGTCCGATCTTCATCTTACGACTGAGATTGCGCTTGTGGAAAATGTTGACTATTAGCCGTAGTCAGGGGAAGCACAAAGAAGAGTCAAGAGATCCTGACCTTTAGATGGGGATTGGGCGACTTTGATCGTTAGATTGTTGATGATGGCTCATATGATGCAGTATCAAAAAGGCTGGGGGCCGGGGGAGCTGAGCTAGCGGAGCGTAGCGAAGCTCCCTTCGCCACCACGGCCCAAATACATTTCTGGAGGCAGATGCGGTTGAGGGTATTGTTGTAATGTGTTGCGTAATATTATATATACTGCTTGTAACACTGAACCCTAAACTTCACTGAGAAATAAAACGGAACTACAGCTGTTCTGTAGTCACTGACGTAGGCAATCATTGGACGAACAGCGTGACCAAATATCGTGTCTCTTTTGTGTTTTTCGTTTCTTTATTTTTTCTATACTGTTGTTGCTCTAACAATTATCTCCACCTTGGCGAATATCAAACCCCTATGACGATTCACTGCATGACGATCACATCCTTGGCACTGGGAGGTAGAGCTCCTGCTTGATCACTGAGTAATGTGTAGCAAGTCCAAGCAATGTTTGAACTTGTCACTGGTGACTGGCTTGGTCAACATGTCAGCTGCATTCTCTGAAGTATGAACCTTCTCAAGTAGTATCTGTCCAGATGCAAGTAGCTCTCTGATCTTGTGAAATCTCACATCAATATGCTTGGTTTTGGCGTGATACATCTGATTTTTTGCCAAGTAAATGGCGCTCTGACTATCACAATGCAACCGAACTCCACCTTGCTCAACACCCAATTCCTTCACTAATCCTGTAAGCCATAAGGCTTTTTTTGCAGCTTCTGCTACTGCCATGTACTCTGCTTCAGTTGTCGACATGGCCACTATGGGTTGAACTGATGACTTCCAACAAATGAGTCCACCTGCAAGAGTATAGATATATCCCGTTATAGACCTCCTATCATCCATATCACTTGCATAGTCTGAATCAACATATCCTACAACTGTAGGATCACCCTTTTCACTGCCAAACATGATACCATGACCTGCTGTACCTCTTAAGTACCTCAAAATCCACTTGACTGCTTCCCAATGATGCTTCCCTGGTTTGGACATAAACTTGCAAACTTGACTTACAGCATGTGCCAAATCCGGCCTTGTGCAGACCATAGCATACATTAAACAACCAACAAAGATCGACATAAGGAACCTTTGACATATACTCACACGCATTTGTCTTTGGACCGATCCAACGAGAGCTTAAAGTGATTCACCAATGGAGTACTCACAGCCTTCGAATTACTCATGTCAAATCTGTCTAGCACCTTTTCAACATAGCTTTTCTGAGAGAGCCATAAGTTTCTAGCACTCCTATCCCTGTGAACTTCCATCCCAAGAATCTTCTTAGCAGGCCTAAGTCCTTCATGTCAAACTCCTTACCCAACATGATTTTTCAGATCATTACATCATGTAGATGATTAGCAAATGATCAAAGATGTCATCCACATACAGTAACAGGAAAATAAAAGAGTCATCATCAAGGCTCCTAACATAAACACAACAATCATACTCACACCTTCTATAGCCAATCTGAAGCATGTATGAATCAAAGCGCTTGTACCACTGCCTTGGAGACTGCTTTAAACCATACAAAGACCTCTTCAATTTGCAAACAAATGCATACTTGCCGGTGTCATTTGAAACCCTCTGGCTGCTGCATGTAAATTTGCTCATCTAGATTACCGTGAAGAAATGTTGTCTTCACATCTATCTGCTCTAAATGCATGTCTCGACTGGCTACCAAGGCTAACACTGCCCTGATAGAGGTATGTCTAACGACCGGAGAGAAAATCTCATCATAGTCAATCCTCTTCTGTTGTGAGTACCCCTTTGCTACAAGACGAGCCTTGAACTTTTCCCCTTCTTTTTCTGTTAGCCGCGGTTCAGCCTGATGGGGGAGCGACAGTGGATCCTGCCGGTTCTTTTAAATGTGGGAGACTCACACTTGGGGGAGATTGTTAGAATTCAAGTGTGAGTGGTTAGTCCCACATTGGCTAGGATTGGGTTAAGTGAATGATATATAAGAGAGGTGACTCATATACCCAATGCCTTAAGGTTTTGGGTAGAGATGTGATATTCGGGTCTCTTAGTGGTCCTGGTCCTTAGCCCGTTGTTGCTCTCAGGTACTCCTCGGACTCCCCAACAATATGAAAATTGGACAACTTCTATTGTTCACCAAACGATTTTAAAATGCAACTTAGAATATAAGTCATCTGATTTTCATTCAACGATTGAGATTTTGCGAGCAACGTCTTTTAATGAAATTTTCCCTTTAAAATTCACACTCTTGGTTGATATGTTCATAACATTATGACAGCATCTTTTAATGCCTCTTACCAAACCTGCTCACTCATCTATGAACAATGTGATGTTCAATTTTTTTTTTTTTGTTTCTTGATATGTTTTAAACTCATTAGTTTATGCCAATGTTGTAGATTCTGAAGTCATTTAAGTTGCACATTCACGGGTTGTAGATGTTGCAGCACTGAGAATATAATAAAATATTCCAGTCGAAAGTTTAGATTCAGAGTTATGATATTCAAACTGTTAGTCAAAAGAGGCAAGCCACCAACCAAAATAAGAAAATTGTTAGTCAAAAGAGGCAAGCCACCAACCAAAATAAGAAAAACATGGGTTGGAAAATATGGAAAGTCATAAAACACATGATGGTAGGTGGCCATCTAATTTGATGTGTTCATATTATATGTTCACATTGCAAACCTTGCCTATAAATAGAAGCTTGAAGGCAAGAGCAAATCATTCCAACATCGAAAGTGCATTCCAAGTCGAGAGAGTGAGCACCGAGAGAAAATTCCAGTGAGGAGTTTTTTTTTGTGAAAAATATTTAGAGAGAAATATTTTGGGTGTAATCGTTGTGGGTTTTGTGAGAGAGTGTGAGTGTTTGTAAACACGCAGGTATTTCCCTTTTCAATATAAGGTCCGCAGCACCGAGACGTAGGCATTATCGTCGAACTCCGTTATCAATTTTTGTGTGCTTCCGCAATTATTTTTCGCCTTTCACTAACTGACTACGGGAAATTTTGCGTAGTTTCTAACAACCGTATCGAGCTAGTTGGTTATTTCGCTAAATCTTGGTGAGGATAATTGCTCACGTGAATAGTATTTTTTCGTGAATAGTAAAATTGGCTCGACTACCAATTTGTCCACCGAGGTGTTCTAAAGCACCTGGTTCGGCAGAATTGTCGAAACGATCCCGAGAAGTCGACTGATTGCGAGTGATGGTCAGCAGACGTAAGGAAAGGTGAAAATTGAAAAGTTCACTATATGACTTTGGCTTTGGAAGATGCAGATCGAGGATTATCTCAGATCGTAAAAGTTGTATCAACCTCTCACAGAAAGAAACCAATGGAGATGAAGGAAGATGAATGGATCCTTCTCGAGCAGACAAGCCTCGGCTATCCTGGCTGACGTTATCCCGTAATGTCGCTCAACATTGCAAAAGAAAAGACTACTACGGATCTTATGAAGGCTCTTTCCAACATGTACGAAGTCACGCTGGCCTCAAACAAAGTTCATTCGATGAGGCGGTTGTTTAACTCGAATGACTTTAAGGCATCCAAGTGGCACAACATCTCAATGAACTCAACATAGTCACAACCCAGCTTGAGTTCACTTGGAATCGAATTTGATGACGAGGTACGAGCATCGATACTTTTGTCTTCTTCCGTAGAGTTGAATGCATCGCACACCAGGTTGAGTAGCTCAACTGGAAACAATAAGTTGAAATCTAACGATGTTCGTGATCTGGTTCTCGTGAAGAGATCCGACGGAGAGAGCTCCGTGAATCTTTCATCCTCTTCAAGATTGCATACAGAGTCAAGGGGAAGAAATTCAACTGGAGGAAATGGACGTGGCAAATCAAAGCAGGCGCATCCCAAATCCGAATCATCAAAGTTCCCAAAACTCCAACTCAAAGACTATCGAGTGTTGGAATTCATGAAGACCGCACTACAAAAATCAAGCGCAGTGAGTGCAATCAAGAACCAGGAGGCGAAGGACGAGGCAATGTTGCTTCCACCTCAGGAGGAGGTGATGCGCTGATATGCTCTTTCGAGAGCAAGGAAGAGTCTTGGGTGTTAGACTCGAGCATCTTTTTCATGCCACTGCAGAGAATTCTTCGAGAATTATGTACCCGAAACCTGGTAAAGTTTACTCTTGGTAATGAACAATTTGTGAGATTATTGGCAAAGGTGTAGTAAAGATTAAATTGAACTGGTCAGATGGGAATTGAAAATGTCGACATATTCCACCGACTTAAGAACTTAATCTCAAAGAGGGCTACCGCCAATGACTGCCACACAACGCCTTCCACTACGATCATTGGAAGATTTCAAAGGGTGCAATGACGATTGCTCGCAGTAAAAGTGGTACTTTTACAAGACAAATAGAGCGTGCCATTTGATTGCAATAAAGAAATGAAAATCCCACCCATGGCACTGTGAGACTAGGCCATGAGCGAAAGTGGATGAAGATCATGCACTGGCGGCAAATTGTCATGTCTTCAACAAGAGAAATTGACATGTGTGAAGATCGCATACTTGGAAAGCGTAAAGAGTTAGCTTCAGACAAGTGGAAGAACCCCAAAGAAAGAGAACCTGAGCTTGTTCACTCGATGTTCGGGGTCCAACCACTGCCTCATCCATTGCGGAAGCAATACTGTGACCTTTATCGGATGATCACTTCTAGGAAGGTAATGGGTATACTTTCCAAACATAAGTCCGAAGTATTCGAGGCTTTCAAGATGTGGAAAGCCATGGTAGAAATGAGACGTGATTGAAGATCAAAAAGCTCGAATCGACAATGGTGGTGAATATGAAGACACCGTATTCAAGAAGTTTTGCTATGCGAGCACGGATCGAATGGAGAGAACCGCAAGTGTGCACGCTCAACACAATGGTGTAGTTGAGCGATGAATCGAACGTTGACAGAGAGAGCCGGCTTATGCGTGCAACAAGCCATCAAGGCTTCGCGTAAGGCCAACACGCGAATTACTTGATCAACCGAGGTCCATCTACCATTGGAGCACGTAATCACCGTAAGAGGTATGGAGCTTAAAAGAGGTAAAACTCTCACATCTTAGAGTTTTCGCCATGTAGCATATGTGCATATCGCTGATCAAGGCAGAATAAACTTGATCCCAAATCAAGAAGTGCACTTTCATCCTGCTATGGTGAAGATGAGTTTGGCTACCGCCTGGGATGATGAAAACAAAAAGTCGATCCAGAGAGATGTGATCTTTAATGAAAGAGTGATGTATATGACAGTAACACGTATGCCAAAGAACTCGTAACAGAGCGGGCCAGCATGCAGAGGTGACGATGACCCGTAAAATCCTATAGTTGAGAATCCTCAATGAGGAATCAATTGACGCACTGCAGCCTCCTACTCCACTCCTGGCAGTTGAGAAAGTCTTCTCGAGTTCCCCGTGCTCAACAGAGATACATGGACTACATGTTGTTGATCGATGGAGGAGCTCAAGATTATGCGTAGTACCTGTCGATCAGCAGATGCTTAGCAAGTGGGAGCTTGCCATGAAAGACGAGATGAAGTCCTTTGATCTCAAATCAAACATGGGAACTAACAGTTACCCATGGGAAAGAAGGCACTTCACAACAAACGGGTGTATCTGAAGGAGGAAAATGATGGCTCCAAGAGATACAAAGCCCGACTAGTCGTTAAAGGATTCCAAAAAGGAAGGAGTTGACTACACCGAAATTTTGTCTGGCCAGGAAGCTCAATACTATCGTGTCCGTGTTAAGTATTGCTACAGAAAGAGCCTCTATCTCAGTAGCTTAGACGGGAAGACTGCTTCTTCACTGAGACTTAGATGAGGAGATCTACATGCACCAACCTCAAGGCTTCTCGAGAAAGGCAATGAAAATATGGTGTGCAGATTAAAGAAGAGCTCAGTATGGCTCCTAAACAAGCTCGAGACAGATGGTACAAGAAGTTTGATAGCTTCATGCACAAGTGAAGGTTTCGTATGCAACTCCGACCATCAAGTTGTTTCTTCAAGAGATATAAGTCCGCTTATATCATTTTGTTACTTTATGTCGATGATATGTTAGTAGCAAAGTTCGTGAGCATGGACGGCATCGTAAACTTGAAGATGCAAATTGCCAAAAGAATTTGACATGAAGGACTCGGGTCCAAAGAAAGAAGATCCTTGGAATGCAAAATCACGAGAGATAAGCAAAGAGGAATTTTGCGCTTATCTCAGTGCAGTACACATCAACCGTGTTTTGCAAAGATTCAACACGGGCAACGCCAAACCTAGCACACCTTTGGCTACCATTTTCGCCTTTAACTAAGGAACAATCACCTCAGACGAGGAAGAAAGAGAATACATGGCTAGGATTCCCGTATGCTTCACCATTGAAGTTTGATGTATGCAATGGTCCGCACGAGGCCAGACATTGGCACATGCTGGGGAGTAGTTAGCGTGTTTATGTCAAATCCGTAAAACTCATTGGGAAGAAAGGAAATGGATTTTGAGGTATCTACGAGGCACTGCTGAGAAGTGTTCAGATTTCTGGTAAAGGAGAATTGCAAGTACAAGGCCACGTGAGATGCATTTCGAGGTGAAGTCGATCATCGAAGAAGTACCACCGGGTTATGTATTCACCGTTGGTACTACAAAGAAGTAGTGGATGTCGCGATACGTAAGATTGTTGCTTTATCCACTACGAGGCCGAGCATGAAAGAATAAGCCAAAGAAAGAATTGATATGGCTTCGTGGATTGTTAATGTAGTCGGGTTTCACATGTGAGTAAGAGTTGTTTTGCATGCTGATAGTCGAAAGTGCGATACATCCGCAAAGAACTCAAAGATTTCACTCCGTAACAAAGCACATTGGTTCGTTATCACTTCCATCGATCCGGCTGAGGACGAGGTGTTAATGTTGAAGAAGATTCAAGGAAGTAAAGAACCCAGCATATGTCGACAAAGGTGGTGACTATCGACAAATCAAGTCAGGTTTCAACTTCGTTGGCTCGCTTGAATAACAGACGTGAAAGTGCCGATTGATCGAGGTGTGAAGACCGACTGAAATCACCAAGTTTTAGATTGCTACAAAAGAGCAAGCCACCAACCAAAATAAGAAAATTGTTAGTCAAAGAGGCAAGCCACCAACCAAAATAAGAAAACACAAAAATAATGAAAGTCATAAACACATGATGAGTGGCCATCTAATTTGATGTGTTCATATTATATGTTCACATCATAGCAAACCTTGCCTATAAATAAGCTCAAGGCAAGAGCAAATCATTCCAACATTGAGTGCATTCCAAGTTGAGAGAGTGAGCACCGAGAGAAAATTCCAGGTGAGGAGTTTTTTTTTGTGAAAAATATTTAGAGAAATATTTTGGGTAATCGTCATGGGTTTTGTGGAGAGAGTGTGAGTTGTTTCCAGAACACAAAGCGGTATTTCCTTTTCAATATAAGGTTCGCAGCAAATCCGGAGACGAGGCATTATCAGTCAACTCCGCTATCAATTTTTGTGTGCTTCCGCACTATTTTTCGCCACTTCAACTGACTATGAAATTTGCGTAGTTTCCTAACACAAACACCATAATTGTGGCCACCGTATTTCCGTATGGTCCGTACGGTACGGACTTGTACGGATCCGTATGGAATCCGTATGTTTTTTTTTTTACAGGAATAGATTTTTTTAAGTGGTTAACAGAAGTTATGCAAGTGGTTAATACGAGTTGTGTAAGTGGTTAACACGAGTTTGAAGTGAGATACAATATATTTTGAAGTGGTTTCTGTAAGTGGTTAACACAAGTTATACTGTATCTCACTTCAAACTCGTGTTAACTCTGTATCGTATTAACCACTGCATAACTTCTGATTAACCATTAAAAAATCGTGTCTAATGTCTAGTGAATTTGCGTTAACCACTTACTGGCTTCGTGTTAGCAAACTTACGTAAACACATTGCTTAAAAAATGCATTCGCGTAAAAAGCCCATGCAGTTGCGTGCGGATCGCTTCTGAGTTAAATGCCTGCAATTTTGTGCAAAATCTGATGGCCAATATCGGTGGCGCGATTGTGGTGTTTGAATATCATTTTTCTTATATTCATGAACCATATTTATACTCCAGGAAAGCCAAGAAATTTCCACGCACTGCTACATGTTAAAACACCCTTCAAAGCTGTAGTGTGTGGTCCACCTTTGAAGCATAATTATCTAGAAACATGTCCAAACAGTTCGTTAACGGGGTCATGTCCACTCAACTTCTTATCCTATATAGTTTCTAGAGATATTAAGTCTATGTTTATGTATTCTGTCCAAAACATGATCCATCTCATCTATCCTTATCCATCAATGGTGGGACAATACCTGTAGCGGTCCCTATGCTTGGTTGTTAAGATTTTTTGTTTTTTGCTTTTCTTTTTTTTTACATGGTGCAATGTTTAAATTTTGGAGTATAGTTCTCGGTTGAGAAAAAATGCCACTACTGCATTTGAGTGTAGTTATAACTGGTCGTATACCCGTGCATACGCACGGGTTGCGTCGTGTTGATTTATACGGATGTTTTTAAAACTAAAATTAAATATTAATTATTATATTTTTTGATCTAGCAAATGTTTAAATACACTGATCTCTATACCAATATTAATTTTATATAATAATATGATCAAAAATACTTTTTGTTATATGTAAATAAGTTTGTTTATACTAAGTCATTACAAGTTTTCCTGTCGAGAAATAAATTGTGAATAAATATATGTAAATAATGAGCACATGCTTAAAATTGATATGTTCTCTTAGAAAATAAAACTATATTTACAAACTCAATAAAAACCATTATATATTTTCTCGTTGGGAGCCAAATAAAATTTTGATGTTATCTTTGCATTTAGAATTGTCAAAATCATTTTACGTAGGGGCTTCTAGAAGTCTACATACTATCTTTTCTCTATCACTTTCTCTCTCTTTTTACTACAATAAAGTTGATGCATTTCATTCAAAATAAGTCAATACAATCTGGAACATCAGTAAAAATGTGAGAGCCAATGGAACACATGGCCACCCATTTTGGATTTAATAAAAATATAATGGATTCAATTTGCATCCAATGTAAAGTTTTTTTTTTTTACACTGTCAATAGAAATTGACACATTCATTAAAAAAATTTGTCTCTTACCCTAATCATCTTAAAAGTCATACATATCATAATTTCTAGTTGGTTGATAGTGTAAAAAGTTTTATAATACCGGTACATATCAATTAAAATCAAATATCATCCCTTGTAATTTCTCAAGATATTTGCAATCTATTGAGGTATATTACAAATTATCCATTATTAGTTTTTATTTAAATTTTAATCCTTTCTCATCCGCTTTTTCTTATAGCGTTAGACCTAGAATTCATAACTACTACAGCCCAAATTAAAATCTACTATCATACTCCAATTACATTATCAACATAATAACGATAAGGTGTAGAAATGGAGTCCAAAGGCCAGAAACATCGGCTATTGCTCTTCTCAAAAACATCAACTATTGAGAGGCCAAGTAGGTAAAATTAAAGTTCTAAATTGACTGATGCCAATAGGGCCTGCAATAAAGGATGAGTACTTCTAGTGCTCATCGATAGTCAATAAGAAATGTGTTGTTTATCCCCTTATCTTGCACAAGAAATAATCTGCCAAAGTTGAAAAGAGCTAAAATAATATAACAATCATAGACAGTGCATTAAAGGAAAAATATACTAATACCATTCCATGTACTGATTAAAAATAAATATCCTTCTGTGATGATCGTTCAGATGATGTCTTGCTAGTTGTAATACCCAAAAATGAGATTGTCTTATAAATTATCATATGCAACTTATTTGCACGTAGCTTGTACACAGAGGAAAATTACCCATCTTTGAAACAGAAAAGAAGATAACAGACTGCTAAAAATCGTCATTCTTATATATGGGACATTGGACTAAGGCCAGATGTAGTGTGAAAGTGCCCAAAGATTGAAAAAATAATAACAAAGAAAGAAAAAAGAGGCCGAAGTCGAAACTCGGCATGTTAAGGCACTTGACATCACTATGTTTGTTACACATGAAGCCTCTGGAAGACGTTGGAAAACTCTTGCATTCTCTTTTACCTTAGAATTAGAATCCACCTTTACCCTCTCCAAATAACAAATCGTTATCCTAAGCTGAAACTTTCTTTATCTCCCTACAAACAAATTGAAGGAAGAGCCAATTGCATATATAGTTTCCAAAAATAATTTGTTATTACAATAGCTGAATGACACCTTCAAATGTTCACTATAAGTATAAAGTGCTTTAAATCTGTTTAAAAAAATTGGCAAAGTGCAACTTAACAAAAGAGAGGGTATTTTCTGAACATACTCCATCAGTCATGTACACTTTATAATTTCTTAGGGGCAAAAATTTTTACACCGATGATAAATCAAATTTAAACTATTCTCATTATACATGGATTATATGCAAAACATGAACATTTTACTCCAGTAAAACTGATGATTGAAATCAAAGCAGGTGCATAAAAAGAATGCATTAACATTAGTATAATTAAGAACAGGGAATGGAAAATTAAGCAATGAAACAAACGTGTGTTCCATTACCGTTCCATATGCAATAACAGCCATAAATCCCATAACAGCAAGAACAATATACAAACGATCATTCTGACAATGGGGATAACAATGAAAGTGGAAAATGCTAATAGAGAAGGTTGATCTTCAAAATCCATGATAGTGCAACCATCAACCCAAATGAACCAAAAAAAAAAAAATTC
This sequence comes from Calophaca sinica, assembly GCA_037113605.1. Classification (NCBI taxonomy): domain Eukaryota; kingdom Viridiplantae; phylum Streptophyta; class Magnoliopsida; order Fabales; family Fabaceae; genus Calophaca; species Calophaca sinica. Next base: position 106,084,267 of record CM073733.1, read on the forward strand.
TTATCTTGCATTCTTATCTTCCCCGTGCTACTCACAGCATTTGTTAAAATCTGATCCTATCTTCTTCCCCTTACTCACAGCAAAAAGCCAAAAACCATAAAAGAAAAAATTTAGAAGATATCATATCCAAAGCCATCTCATATACCTTCAGGCTTCACAAACTGTGACAACACCCTACTCATAGAAACACTAAACATATCATCCACACTTGAAGCTTCAAACTGTACGTGAAAAGAAGAAACACTTACATCCTAGTTGAAATTGTTGACCTGTGGAGAGAGTTAAGATTGGTATTGTTTTCCTGAAGATCAAATTGAACCACGACCTCTTTCACAGGGAAAATATGACCAACTCAGGACAAAAAACATGTAGTTCAATATTACAAAAAACATAGCAAAAAGAGAGAAGCAAGCAGAGGAAAAAAGAGGTAAATATTACTATACTTTTACCTCCTTGAACTCAAATTTGATTAAAAGAAAATCTATTCTACTATAATAATTTTTAAGCATATGCTCACTGTCATTGCTTCTTCAAGTGTGGTCTCTAGCACTAAGCATTAAAACACACATAGCTCCATCTTTAAGCATCCAAATCCAGCCGTTTCCCCATTGATGCACAAAGATTACCTTAGCTAAGATCTATAGGTCAAAAGATGAGACAAACTAAAGCAAGCATCTTTAACCCATTGAATAGTAAGCTAATACAAAAGTGAGAATTTGCATCAGAGGTATAAAATCATATTTATTTTGCATTCATGAAAAGTGAGAATTTATTTGGCAACCTGGTATAAAAGTGGTGCTTGCCATACTGTCACACTAAATATTTATTTTTCTACTCATTATTAAAATCATATTCAATCCACACTAACAGAAACATTGAATGAGATAGTTAAGACAGAGAAACTACAAATGATACAATTTAAAATTAGCATTATATATAGTTAAGCATACCTTCTTGTTGCTTTTTATTTGGACGATGCTTAAGAGCCAATTGTGCCACATGAATTCTAGCAGCTAGGCTCACCTCACCACCTATTTTTAGTCCTAAATAAGGAATACTAAAGAAAATGAAATCATTTTTCATAAACAGAATAATGCACCATGACACAGTATGGTATAACAATATGCAACAAACTTATCACAAGCATATGATATAATATGGTGGAGCATAAAAAAGCTAAGTTTGTCCTGCATATAGTATATAATGGTATAATAATAGAAGAATAGCATATAAAACAAAGAATGTGAAGCATAAAGAAGCCAAGTGTGTCCTACTGCAATTAGACATCAAAAGGAGGATAAGCATAAAGACAGAGTCTCGAAAACAAATGAGAAGCATAAAGAATTTTCAAAACTGGAATATTTGTTCAAAGGGGAGAGGGGAAATACTACCAACTATAGTCTGTAAAGTGTTCTGCTACATAAATCAGTCCTAAAAAATAATATAATAATAGATGAAGAATAACATTTAAAATAATAACAGAAATTACAATAGAACATGAAAAACATATGCTACATCTGCCTATAAGCAAGTGGTAACAAAACTTTAAATGATAACAACTACTCACTTACTTAATACTTGAGGGGAGCAAGGATTTCAATTTGGGAACCAATCTTCTCATTTGCAATTTCTCAGCTTTCACCCATAACTTGGTGAGCTGCTAACTGTGCTATTTCCCTTCTTTTCTTTTCCACCTCCAACCCATATACAAACTAAAACACTGTCAAAAGCCTACATGACAGCACATAGCAGATGCAGAGCAGAGCTATCAATGTTGAAGTAAGAATTCAAAATGGAAAACATGCATTGATTTTATTAGCATGTGTTAACACCAACTCATGCAACAGATTTTGATACGATTTCTCCCTTGTGAAGCACATGGACCTTCTTGAATAAAAGATTGAACTGCAAAAGCAATTGAGTTTTGTGAGGAATGTCTTCATCTATGTACTCTTATTTGATACCTTTAGAATTGGGATCTCAAATTACTCTGAGCAAAGATAGAACAATTACCTTTGGTGGTTGAGGGGTTGAGCCTTGGCAAGTTTTTTAAATATTTCAATGTTTTCCTACCATAAAACAAAACCATTATTTAGTATTATCTTGGAATGTGAAAGAAGAAGAAAAACACTAACTCCCAAACAGAAGAAATATGAAAGTAAACAATGACAACCTGAAACAAACAGTGAAATGTGATCTGTAGGTGTAGCTCATTAATCGAATTTCAAGCAACAAACTGAAAGTAAGCTAAAAACATAAAACATGATACTACTCAAAGCAGAAAATTACTGCACTTGTAATCCAACTTCAAAAATCCATTTGACATAGCAAACAAACTCGAAATTAAACAAATGAATATGCTATGGAAAGCTTATCATGTCTAGTTTTCACTAACAATTTTACTTTTTCCAAACATAGCACCGTATTTTCCAGAATTAACAAATAAACGTCGGAGGTCAAAGAGTGCATAAATATTTGTGTTTCAATTTGCAGGAAGTTTATCTCTTTCAATACTTAACGAAATATAGTGATTCTTGAGCCTAACACGAAGCTCCATAAGTCTTCTTCCCAGAACTATTTTCGGATTTGAAAAAGTATGAGTGACTAAGAAGTTATATTCGAAACAGTCAAGTATGATAGGGTATTTCATGCAACATATTGATAAATCAAGCACTCAATATGTAGATAACATTTGAAGGGTCAAATCATTTTAGAAATTTGCAAATAATATATCAAAAGAAACCTTAAGAAGTCTTTTTTTTTTATCATAAATTTATTTTTCACAGATCAGCCAAATAAAATTACAGAATTTAATAAAAACAAAATTGAAACCTCTATGATATTTACACATTACATAGGAGGCTAAAACCTCTATTAATAGATAGAGCTAGAAAGATTATGTTAAAAATAAAAAACTTTGATCAATAGTTCATATTGTCTATGACAAACTGGATGGTGCATTGACATTGCAATATTATTTAATTCCTTAAAGCTAAAACAAACTAACCAACCAAAATATTAACAGAAGCAAAATTAACAATTACACCTATCAGTTAGGCATTTTATCAAACAACTGGTGACCACACACAAATCGTCGAACTTGCTAAGCATCAGGCCATAAGAAAAATACCCTTTGTCCTATTTATCAAAACATGAAGTAGGATCCTACATATAAATTAAAATCCATAAAAAAAAGAAGCATACGGTTCAAAATAAAAACTTTGCAAAATATAAAACATAATGGTTGAGCACAAAAAAGAAAATCAAAGATAATGAGAAACAACAATAAATGGTTCAAACAACAAATCAAAATGTAAAATCAGAAAATCCATAAAACCAAAAGAAAGAGCAAAATACCTGTATTTGCTCAAAAGAAATATCACCAAAAGGTAAAATGAGAGAAAATGAAGAAGAAGGCAAAAAAACAGACAGAGGGTTAAAAAAACGAAATGAAAAAAAAACTTACATTGGCCAGGATGAGTCAAACGAATTAGAAAACGAAAATGAAGAATGTTGAAGAAGCCGTAAAAATAAAAAACGTGCAACCAAAATCAGAAACAAAGAAACAAAAAAAAAAACTGAGAGGAGAAGAAAGAGAGAGGGTTGTCCGCTTGTGAGTGAGGGAGAAGAGAAGAAGATGCTGCCATGGGAGAGGAAAATCAGTGTGTCAAACTGAAATGGAGAGAGAGAGAGAGAGAGAGAAAGAGAGGGGGAGGGGGAAGAAAACGAAAAAGGAAAAAGAAAGGAGGGTGGGTGAGAAAGTTTTGAAATTGAAATGAAATTGTAAGGAGGGAGCATGTCTGAAATAGACTAATTTATCCTAAAATTGGACACATGTCAGATTTTTAAGAGTGGTATTTTAGGTTTTTCCACGGCCCTTTGTTCTCTAAAATTAAAATTGATGAAATACCTTGCTGACTATGGCATGAAAATTCCATTGTTCTTATATTTAATGATAAAACTTTAGGAAAGAAAAATGTTTTCTTTGGGTGAACTCACGGTGTCTTGGACCGGAAGTCCGAGATTAATCCCTTGAGGTACTGAGATTTATTTAAGGAGTTAAACTCTCCCAACAGATATTCTTTCATACACATGATTCGGCATCGAAATACCTGACTACATGCTTAATGAACCCGATTATCTACCAACCGAGCCACACAAGTGGAAAGAAAAATGATTTAATTTTATTGTAATTTGGTAAAAATAAAAACTACTTTGTGTACGCTATTATCCATTTATAAGTTATTATATCTATAAAAGAGTTTGGCTTATGACTTTATTCTTCTAGATGCTAATGCCCAAGGGTAGGGGAAGAATTGTTTGGTTGAGAAATTTGAGAGGGAAGAGAAAATAAGAAGTTAAATTATTCTCTTTCAATTTTTGCCTCCTCTGTAAAATTGGGAAAATCATTTAAATTTGTTAAACAATGTGGACTAAATTATCCTTAGTTATTTTTTTCCCCCAAATCTAAAATTGTCCTTGCTTATGTTATTTATAGAATCTTGACACTTTCTTCACAACAATTACTGCAAAAGTGCAAAGGTCAGCACATCAGCACCTATTTTAACCTTTTTTCTGATAAATTAAAAAAAAAACTTGTATAATTTCTAATCCAAAATTGAAACATGCGGTTCCAATCTAATTATCAATATTAGAATGAGAATTACTTGAATAAGCAGATGATACCGAATCCATGACCAATCTCTGCAACCTACAGTTCTTCAATGTGTGAGGAGAGAAACTATCTCTATTCTATTGTGTTTTGTTGTGTGAACTGTGAAGTCTCAATGGGGCAACTACATTGCAGAGTGGTTAGAGATAGGGGCCTCTCTCTGTGTTAAACAATGAGCTCACTTACCCATCATAGCAAGCCCATACAAAACCTTCCACATCAACCCATTACCAAAAGTACTTAACAATAATAATCCCAATACCTTAATATTAATGATCACATAATTGGGACTAACAATAACAATATATTTCAATATTTTTGACATCTAATTAATCTAAGTATTAGACAAAATAAAACTGACTATGCTAGTCCAAATTAAAATAATCCAACAATCTCCCACTTGGACAACATAAACCAAATAAAACTATACTCCAGATTAATTACACAACATGTGGCCACAACAAGATGTCAAAAATTGAGCAAACACTTTTAACAATTAGTCCAAAATTAGATTATAAGTGTCTTAATGATATATAAAATCATACTTGTTTCGGATACACCAAAAAGTCCCACATTGCTTGGAAATCAAGGCCAACGGGAGTTTATAAACACCCACATGCCTTAACCCACCGAGGCGCCTTTTAAGGACAAAACCATGAGGGCCACATAGTGGACAATACCTCGGAAAACGATGATGCGGACTTGAGGTCGGAACATTGGCGCTAGAAGGAGGGCCTAAGCCACGCCACGGTGTCGACGGCCCTTTAGCCCTTGGCCTTGGCGGGGGCTCTTGTTTGGATACACCAAAAAGTCCCACATTGCTTGGGAATCAAGGCCAACGGGAGTTTATAAACACCCACATGCCTTAACCCACTGAGGCGCCTTTTAAGGACAAAACCATGAGGGCCCACATTACATGTGGCCCAAAGTGGACAATACCTCGGAAAACGATGATGCGGACTTGAGGTCGGAACAATACCCGATAGGGGTATTGAAATCATATATACGAGACACTCATATCACAGTGACCCAACAATAATATGAGATGTGGAATACGGAAATGCATACGAAATGTGATCAATCATGCAATTCCAAAATAAAATGGCCTTAGCATCCGACCAAGATGCTCGCTAAGATTCAACAAAATTTCTTAGCATAACAGAATAAGACTGGGTCCAAAATGTCTTAATATAATATGCCATAATATAAATCAACAAAACTGGGCAAAAATAATAACATTGTATGGCAACGACATCAATAGTTATTATAGCAACAATTATTCGAAAAAAAAACTTAAGATATAACAACAAAATTAATATTGGAGTACAGGCATTACACTGACGTCATCTTACTTTTATCAGACGATGCACACCAGATTCAGGTTTATCAAACCAGAGGGTAAGTAGCGCACTGACATATCTTTTCAAGACAGATCCATTTGATGAATAATAGTGAATTTTCACTACATTCTGCACGCGTTCTTATAATATATTTGTTATCATCAAAATAATTAAGGGTCATTGTTTCTGAATCCACTCGGTTCCAACAATCACTTTGTTGTCATGCATTTGTTTTGCCCCAATTTAGTGAAAGGAAATAATTTCTCTTATAATTATCCAAGTAATTTGCTTGAGAGCAAGCAAAACTCAAGTCTGGGGATATGTTGTATCACAACTGAGGTTCTATCCACCCTCAAACTGTATTCACAGTCTTTTCCACCCTCATGTGGAATTTTTGCCTTATGCTAGGTTCGAACCCGGGACCTGGGGCTTAAGTAACCTGGAAACACCTTGCCATTACCAACTAATTTGTGTAACAACCCGTATTTTTCATACGTTGCATATTTTTAAATATATGTTCATTTTATTAATTATTATGATTTGTAGATTTAATGATTTTGACGTCTTAGGTGTGTTTGGATTATTGAAAAATGTTGAATTGGTATTTATTGGTATTTTTAGAAAATATTGGTAATATATTATTTATTTATTTATTTTATTTTTATAAAATATTAGTATTCAAAATATTAATATTTTTGGGATTTTATTTTGTGTAAAATAGGTATTAAAATGAGTTTTTTGGGTTGAAAAGGTTTAAAAGTATGTAAAAAGGTGATTTTTCAGAGTTACTATGTGCACCCCTTTTTCCTCTGTATGCAGCTCATTTTCAATTGCAGTTCGCACCCTGCATTTCTTCTGCGCGCACCCCGAAAGTGATACTATTCAGCGTCTTCTTCATGGAAAAATCAACGCCGTTTCTTTTTTTTTTTTTCCTCTCAAGACCTAACCCTCCCACCTCCCAACTCTCCCTTCCTCTCCCATGAACCACATGGTGGCAGCCTACCAAGAGCCACCGCGAGCCACCATTGCGCACCACCACGTGGCCACCGCGGACCACCACCACATCCTTCTCTCTCCCCGTTTCTCCCTCTCACTGCCATGGCCGCCATGGCTGCGACGCGCGGCCTTTCAGGCACCCAAAACCACCACGTTTTGCCATTCTTTAGCCACGGTTGATCCTCCCTCATGCGTTCCTTCCTTCTCCAGCTCGCACAAAGCTCAAAGCCACCATGAATCACCATGGAAACCTCCATGGCTGAACTGGTAAAGCTTCGATTCCGACCACCACGGCCACCGATTGGGAAAACAGACATCGTTTACAGATTCCTCGCGTCGAAACCTTCAAGAAGCACTAGTCCTTTTCTTGTAACGTCGAAGTTGACGAAGTCTGTTTTGCCCGGAGCCGCCACTTCAGGTCTCATTTCCGGAAACTCCGGTGATTGTATTGACGAACGGATACTTACGTTGGACTTATCGAAAAGAATTATTCCACCCTGTCCAGTCGGAATCGCGAACGGAGACACTTCAAAAATTGACCCCTGTTCCGCCTGTGTAGTTTGGGTGAGCGAATTTGCACTTGAACGAACCCGATTTCTTTATGTAACGATTTGATTATTTAATTGGTTTTGAATTATATTTTAATTATTTATTTTATGCTTGTTTATGGTTGTTTGGGATGATTCGATGCTGGCAAGGTCTTTGATGTGACCACCGGCGAGAATGGAGAGTCGGAAACATTGAACGGGAACTGTGATGCTGCTGCTGGATTGATTTGGAGGCGTCGAACGATGCGAATAATTGCGAGATTTATTAAGGTGAGTATTTCCTTTATTTAGGGTACCCTGACACCCTCGTGACCCCGAACTTGTCTTTATGTGAATTTAGTTGTTACCATTGTAGGAGCAATGGCGTGATTGTGTGTTGTATGTGAGACTTGGCGTGTGTTCATTGTAGGAGCAATGAAACCAATCGTATCATGTGAGTATGTCTTGATAATGTTTTATTGAAATTACGTGCAAATTGATGACTTTGTGAATGCTTGATTGAGATCTGTGGGATTCATTGTGTTATGACTCATTATTTGATTGATGCGTGGGTCAGTGATAAAATGCGGTGGTGATTTGCGTGAACACTTTATGTGTGAACCGAATGTGAATTTGGACTAATATTGTGATGCATATTAATGAATTATTTGTTACATTGTGATTACTTTGTGACAAGTCCACAGTAAGTGGCAACTACTCTGTGACAAGTCCACCGTACGTGGCAACTACTCTGTGACAAATCCACTCGCGTGTGGCCATGACAAGTCCACTGATGAGTAGCAAATTGCTTTAAAATTGACTCCTACGCAGGACATTAAAAAAATGAATAGTCATTAAAAGATTTTAGTTTCTGATGATGAAGGCCTAATTGCTTTAAGTTTGAGTTATGTGTTCTTGAAATGGGTAGGCATTGTACTTGACCTCGTGCTTGCTTACCTTGTACTAGATCTTGTGCCTGTATGAATGGAAATTTGTTGCTATTGAATTTAACGTGGTTTGTCTTATGTGCTACATGACTCAAGTTGTTTTATAGCTTCATTAAGCTTGCTGCATGAACACTTGCCTCCTTGCAAGCTTTGCCTGTTAATTTCCGGGTGCGTGTGTGTCGGGAACACTCACTGAGATTTTTATCTCATTCGATTCCATTTACTTTTTTTTTACAGTTAATTGGCCTGGAGAGCTGAGGATGTATTTAAGGTTGATTTTGGATATTTAGGACGATATTTGTAAATAAAGTCCCAAATTTGTAAATTGTCTTTATATTAAAGAATTCTTCGCATTGACTATTGTAAATATATGTTTGACTAAAGTGTGACATTTTATGGTGATTTGTAAAGGTTTAGTTTCGAAGTATAATTTCTTTGGAAAGCTTAGTCTTTGGCAAAAGGTTACGTATACATGTTTTAAAGGACAATGTTTTATGAAACGCGGTTTCAAAATGATAGCAATTTGCGCAAAAATGGATTTTGTATCAGTTATTTCTATTAATGAAAGAATTTATGATCGTCATTTTTATTGAAGGAAAGATTTTAATTTTTGCTCCTAAAATGATTAGTTTAAAAATAGAAAAGAAACTCGACTATTTTTACGAAATATTTAGAAAATCATGCTATTTTATAATAGAATAAGCGATAGTTAATTAGGGTGTTACATGTTGACACTCCAATTTGTCTATTTTTATGAGGTATTTTTGGTACTAAAACATATTATTTTGCACCATTTAAAGTATAAAAGTACTCACCTATGTCCCATTTTGCAGAAATATCACAAAGACAACACTTGGAGAAAAAGATGTGAAAATGGACAAAAAACTGGCATGTTTTGGAGTTTTTGGCGTTTCCTGACATCTATTCAGTACGGCTGTACCTAGTCAAGCACAGCAGTAGGGGAGTATCACATGGTCAGTATGGTCTGGCGCCAAAGAAAAGGTCTAGTACAGCCGTACCCAAGCGGTACGGCCGTACACAATTGCTGTCAGGTGGTGCTGAGTGCACAAGTACAGGCCAGCGTCGTAACTTAAGTTCGGTACGACCGTATATAATCGCAGTATAGCCATACCCAGTCCCAGATCGCCCAAATTTGAAGTCAGTTGACCTAATTCACTGCTTAGCCTATAAATAGGCACTCTTAGCCCTGTTTCAAAGACTTTTGAAAAACCTTTGGCTGATTTGAGGTCTTAGAGCCTTTGAGCCTCGGCCAACCTGTTTTGCTGTCGGAGCTCATGAGGAACGCGAAGAATATGCTTAAGGACCGTCGTCATACCGAAAGGGTGTCCTGGTTTAGATTTAAGGCTGGCACTAAGCACACCCCCTTTATTCCTATTAACACCCCTGACACACTTTAATTTTTTAAAATACAAAAAATAACCTTAACTTATATTTAACCCTCAGCCAGATTTTTTGGGGAAGGGGGTATACGTGATTTGAGATCACGCACCCTTATGTCATTTTAATTCACGTTAGTAAAAACTAATTTTTTGGGTGCTACGTGATCTCAAATCACGTAAGTAAAAACTAATTTTTTGGGTGCTACGTGATCTCAAATCACATACCCTTACGTGATTTTAATTCACGTAAGTAAAAAATAAATTTTTTGGTGCTATGTGAACTCAAATCACGTACCCTTACATGATTTTAATTCACGTAAGTAAAAAATCAGAGAAGAGAAAAGAAGAGAAGAATAGAGCAATAGTTTTGGCTAAGACGACGTCGTTCTCGGATGCAGTAACAACATTCTCTCTACAGTATCAGCACCGTTAGCAGAGAACAAAAATGGCTATGAGCGGATTGATTTCCAACCACAACTTCGGTTCTCTCGTTGCCTCAGGTTCAAGCTCAATTATTCCTCTTTTTTTTTTACTTGCATTTCATGAATTATGTATATTTATTACTCGAGAGGATTTGTTTTGCTGTTAATCTTAAATTCCATTCGATTCAAGAGAGGAAGAGAGATGGGGTGAAGAAGAAGACCGTGAATGAGGGAGAGAGATGGGGTTGGTGTATTTTGAAAATTAGAAATGGATTTCGGGGTATTTTGGTCAATTTACGTGTTTAATTTCTGACAAGGGGTGTTAATAAGATAAAGGGGGTGTGGTTAGCGCCAACCTAGATTTAATTCTTTCTTTTATGGGTATTTATTGTTTTCTAGATGATTATATGCTATTTACACTTACCATGATTAGCTAAATCTATCACTAGGAGTGATGGAGGATTCTTTATTATGTTTTTGATATTTATCTAGTTAGTTGTATGAGTTTCCTATTATCCTGTTGATTGTGTTATTCTTGCTTTGCTTAATCCTATAAGGCTTGATCACCCTTTAACTAGTTAATTTAATTGGAGGCGATCGTATCACAATTAGTCAACAGAACTCTAGAAATAGTTGAACTCGCGTATTATGCCGGATCAAGGATAATTATTTGTTTCTAATCGTTTATTAAATTAACAATTCCACTGTCGCTTAATGTTTTTCCTTCTATTTATCTTGCATGATCATTGAGGCTATTAGTTAGGAAGAAAACTGTTAATATTGCATGATCATTGTGTATTAATAGCTTTAGAGTGGAAGATTAGCTTTCAACCAGGAAATATAACTCATAGTTATCTACTTTTTACAAAACTAGACTACCAGATTTTTGCCACCTATCATTTTACAGGGGCAAATATATCCATCTAAATAAAAATAAATCAAAATCAAAATTAAATTCACATAAAAATATTATTTTTTCTTCCTACTATTTACTTTTTCTCTCTCATCTTTCACTTTTTTCTCTCTCTTCCCTTTCTTCTCTCTCTCGTGTTTTCTTCTCTCTCTCTCTCGTCTTTCACTTTCTCTTTTTCTTTCTTTTTTTCTTCTCTTACTTCTCTTCCCTCTCTCTCTTTTAATTTTTTTATATTTTTATATAAAAACATTATAGATTTTTTTATTATTTATAAATAACTATTTTTGTTTAAATAAATATCTACTATAAATATAAGCCCCCTAAAGGGCAGACAAAATTACTAAATTAGACTACCAGATTTTTGCCATTGGACTACCAGATTTTTGCCACCTATCATTTTAAGGGGTAAATATGCCAATCTAAATAAAAATAAATAAAAATTAAAATTAAATTCACATGAAAAATTTATTTTTCTTCCTATTTTTAACTTTTTCTATCTCACCTTTCACTTTTTTCCCCCTCTTCTCTTTCTTCTCTCTCACATGACTCACTCTTTCTCTTACGGGAAAACACTACATGTTGTGTTGTAATTTTATCGTGTTTGAGCACATATCAAATTTGTGAATGTCTTTATCATTAATAAATAATTATTTTGCTTTTTAGTCCTTACGGGGAAACATTACATGTTGTCGGTGTAATTTTATTATAAATGATAATTTTACTTCCTAGTCTCTACGGGGAAACATTACATGTAGTGGGTGTAATTTTATCATCTTTTAACACATATCGAATTAATAAATATTTTTATCATTGGTAAATGATTATTTTGCTTTTTACTCCTTACAGGAAACATTATATGTCGTGGGGGTAATTTTATCGTATTTGAAAACATATTGTAACACCTCATTCCTGGAGCGCTACTAAACTAGAACAAACTCTAAATGCAATGAAGTTTTCAAAATAATACTCTTCGTGTCTTTTAGAAAATGCGGTAATTTTTTTTTAAAACAAATGCCTTTTGCAAAACACTATCAGAGTATCAACAACGTTTTAGAAACATGATGGAATTCTACCATGCAGAAGACAAATGCAACTGAATATACATACATATATTACAATTTCCAAAAGAAAGGATAGCTGTCAAGTTTTACATACAGAAAACAGTAAATAAATATACACAAGAAGAAATACACCTAAAGTATGAACATCCTGACAAGAGTAATCATACTTCTGAGGTACTCCCGACAGTTACCCACGCAGGGGGCTGCTCCAAAAGCACAACCTCAAACCTACCCAAACTACAAAAGACTAACTGTAGTAAAGGGCTAACAGATCAGACAGATTGGTCACCACCAAAACTATATACAACATAGACAAATGTCACCAACTATCCAAACTACACATCACTACCCAGGTCCTCTGACAGGTCCTCCTCATCCTCCTCCATCAAGTCGTCAATCCATCCCACGCCATTGCAGCCAGCCTCACCACACATCCGACAAACAAAAGAAGGATCCACAGGTGGAGTCGGTGTCCTGATACACAATGGTGGAATCGGAACAGCCTCCGGCTCGGGCTCGGGATCCGCTATGGGACTAGGAGAATCTGCCGCCGCACGGGAAGTAGAGGCTCCCAATCTCCAACGTCTCACGCCAACGCTTTTATGAGCAGTCCTATGAACCATAGCACTACTAGGTATGGGTGCGTAACGATAAGTCGTCCTCCTAGGAATCTCGAAAAACTCATCAGGTGAAGTAGTAGAGGTAATCGGTATCACTGGTCCCGCTGAATGCGACGCCATCCATCCACAATCTATCCAACCATGATAGGAAAGCTCACGGTACGCCGTGAAATCTTCTGTTGTGTCGCTAGTCCATCCACACGAATTGTCTCAACCATGTCCCCTCTATATACAACTCGGCCAAAAGTGGGGTCGAACTGCATGGCCAGTGGTATGTTCATATTGAGGAAGTCAAACGTCGTCTCCGACGATAGGGTCGTCGCCGGGATCTCCACAATTTTGACCATCGTCTGGGTTACAATCATTGATTAAAAGAGCCATGAGCAAGGGTCAACTTCTTAATTATAAACAGATAACACAGTATAGCATAATATTCAACTCAATAAAGATGCACAAAATACTCTATTTATGCAACTATATGCCAGTGCATATGATTCCGGAATATAAACGACACTGAATCCCTTTTTCGGCACTATTCAGGTCTAGGATCATCCTGATGACACTAAATCCCCTTTCTGGCACTATTCAGGTCTAGGATTGTCCCACTACAGACTAACGACGATACTGAATCCCCTTTTTGGCACTATCCAGATCGAAGTTACCATTATGCATGTCAATGCATTCCACCAACTCCAATGAACATATCAATGCATATGATATTTCAAACAAGGCATAATTAAATAACATTTAATTATCCAGCACCACCTCAACAACATATATCTCAACAAGATTTAAGCATACATGCAAGCACGACAGATAAAATGTGAAGTGCCCTTACCACGATCAACAATCCACATGTCAAAGCACGTCACAGCTCTACCCAACACGAACTCAAGTCCTCAAGGTCCTAAACAACACACATCAAAACTTAGCACAATTCTAGTTCACCCAAAATAATTCCCTAGGTTATGGTTTAATTCTAACCCCTAGGTTACTCAACCTCAAGAATCTTTTCAATAAAATACATACACTTGAACTAATACATAAAGTTGAAAATTAAATGTTTTAAACACTAAAATTCCTTTTCTTTCGTTTCTGAAACATGAAACAATACTAAAACCAAATTCATTTCATAACAATACTTAATTAAGGCTCAACTTGGTTTTAGGATCACAAAAAATTCATTTCACGTAAGTGTCTCATTGCCTTAAAGCCAAAACAACTTCCAAAATCCAATCAAACTCTTCCTAAATTTTTCCAAAACTTAAACAACAATCCAATGCAATTAACTCAAGCCAAGAATACAAAAAATTTTCTTCCCCAAGCTCTTTAGAGCTCTCGGCCAACACACACACACATAGGGGACAATTGTAAAATTTTTAAATCAACTAAACCACATCATTCAACACCTAATTTCTTTTCCCAAACTATTTGTAACACCTATACCTCGATATAATTGAAAGTACGACAAATTACATTAAAGCACAGGAATTACTAATAATTTACAAACTTGATTACAGTAATCAAAGTCATGAATTAAAACTTAAATCATTAATCTAATACATAGATTAAAACTTATACAATACTGGGAAAGACAAATTCCATTACAATATAAAACTAGTTTATAAGTCCCGAGCTTGGAGCTTCGCCTCATCAACCTTCGGTACCTGTTTATCTGAAAAACAATAAAAAGGAACGGGGTGAGATTATAAATTTCAGTGAGCCCTTCACGGACTCCTCACCATTCACTCGTCGATTCATACTAGTCTGAAAGGACTAACTTAGGCATTCCAATCCTAAACACACTTTCCCTATATACCATAAGGACTTGCTTGAGTACTTATTAGACATCCTAAGCGAAAACGCCATAGAATGTGCTAACTTGAACTTACAACTTAGTATATTGTGGGGTAGGATAGTCCTAAGTCCAATATACCACTTAAAGGCTTGTGAATAACTAGATACAAAATTGTATAGCAACACACATTAATTCTATAAATATTTATTCTCTCACCGATACTTAACACGACAAATCTTGATGCATTATAATACAACCCTCTTAACTAAGAACATATTGTTCTTACTTACTTAGTTACTTCGTGCTTAACACATCTTTTCTTTTATGCTATTGGATTTGATCTTATGCTTTATACCACAGACCCCAATCAACCTAGCTTGCTTATCTTTTAAGTGATCTAGTCACAACTCCTATTACTTCTATGAATTATTACTATTGAGTAATTTAGCAACTAAGGATTTACAATCCATGACATCATTTAAATAACTAAGCTAATTCCAAAGATATATAATTCCAAAGATATATACATATATACAAGGAATACATTAATATTCATAGACTTGAACATTATTAAGCTCATAGTTAGCTTTTCTTTACTACTATGTGCGTTCTAGCTACCCCCACAGGTCGAATCATTATTCGACAGGGGATCTTCGTTATCGGGTTTTGTCAAGGCCTTGGTCCCGAGACCCCACATAATGACTTACGATATGGTGGTTAGACGTCTTAACCATCCAGGTGGCGTCCCACGAGGCTAACCATATCGCTTTCTCCTATAAATAGAGGAGATTTTGCCATGGACTTTAGGTGATTTTTATATATCACCATGCTTATGCTTTTATGCATGTATACAAAAATGCAATCTTAGTTGACTAGGATTATTAACCCTCATCATCATTTAACTATTCAAGGAAATTTACAATCATTTCAATGAATCTAGCTTAACAATAACAACATTCATTTCTAGCTAACTACTCACTTAGAGGTTAAAACATTCTATACTCATAATAAGACTCATACCAAATCATGAATATCTACTTCAAACATTCACTTATCACATACTTTCCTAGGGTCCTTTCTTTGACACCATTGGCCTACACTTAGGGCTCATTGACAAGCCTCACAATTGACTAAATTAATGGACAACTCATACATTAAACATATCCCTTGAAACTCTATGGAGTTTACAAGAGATCAAACATCAAACATACAATCAAGTGTGGGGGGTTGGGGGCAGTCAGCCAACCTCTTGCTGTCAAACCCATTATCAAATCATAATAATAATACTAATAGACTCTACTTCATATGGATATTCAAAATCCCTAACTTGAACCTAAGGTTCACATAATACTTAAGGAAATAAAATTCCTATATGTGGGACTTATTGGTTGCCCATCACCAAAGGGTTGAAGAACTCACCTTTATTCTTCAAGATCTCGAGCTAGAAAGGTTGAGCCTTGCCCTCTTTGACCTCCTTACGTTTTCCCATTCTTTCCCAACTTAGGGCTTCTTCAAGTCTTCCCAATCATGAGCTAAAACCTTCAATCTTCTTCTCCAAATCCAAGAACTTGAGCCATCTTGGAAGGAGCATGGTCTTCTTCCCCTTCTCCTTCTCTAATTTATGCTTCTTCTTCTTCCTCTTTGTTAGGGTTTCTCCAACTTCCATAAAAACTCAAATCTCAACTCTCTAACTCTCTATTCAAGCTAGAAATTGAAGTAATCTAGCAAGAATCTCATAAATCTCTCATAGGATGTTGAAACCCTAGCATTTTTCCCCTTTTCTCTTTTCCCTTTTCCTTCTTTCCTTTCCCTTTTTCCTTTTTCTCGCGTTTCTGCTCGTTCTACAGTGTTTTTAAGCATTTTACAGTGTGTGATGACACTTGGTTGATACATTAGGTTCATCAATTACTCTATACTTTCTCTATTTTCTTCTCCCTCTTTTGTTATCAGACAAAAAGGTTAGGAATAGAAAGAACGTCATAGTCAAAACAGAGTATTGAAAGATAAAGTGTAACACAAAGTGAATACCAAAAAGATATTTCATTAATCAATCAGAAGTACCAAGTTACAAAAGTTTTAACCAAAAGAAATAAAAAACAAGTACAGGGCTAAACAGCAAAAAGGTGAAAAACCTAAAGGCTATCTAGGGTTTCTTCAATTGCTCCAAGATAGATTGCAGCATATCAGCAACAGTATAATGTTTCTTATTCGAAGCTTCCATGAATTGCTGAGTAGTAGCCATAAATTCCTTGAAGTTTATGTAGTCTTTCACCAAGTTGTCCAAGACAGTTCTTGGAACAAGAACACACTTAGAGTGACTAGTAGAAGCAGAGGCAGAGGCAGAGGCAGAAGGCTGAGCAACCATGGCAGTTGATGCAGGAGGAGGAGTGACTGGTTCAGGTGCAGATACAGGTTCTAGTTCCCAAACTGTAGGAGTTTCTTCCCTTTGGGGTTGTTTCTAAGCAGGGGCAATCAGAAGTCTTTTGTTGCGCTTGAGCTGCTCATCTTTGTGACTCTCAAACCAATGGGTCACAAAGTACCAGTTTACATAGAACTCTTAATGAGCTAGCCAAGTGCCAACATCATTCATCCGATCTTCTTCAGTAAACTTCTCTATATCAAGATCATATTAGACTTGATCTGCAAACCTCTCATAGGTATAGAAAAGGTGAAGGTTTCATTGTGGCAAAATTGTAGGGCCACGGTATATGGGTGGAGGTTCTGTTTCATCTGAAGAGGCCAGGATTACAGTTGCATTAGGTGGTTGGGTTGGTGGTTCAATGATGACTAGATCATCATCTTGTTCAAAGTTTTGCACTACCTCAGAGGCTATTGTAGCAGCAATGACAATGTCATCATCTACAATTGGTTCTGTTGTGAGTTTAGGTTCAGTGTGGATTGGTGAAGGTGGTGGAGATAGAATTTGTTGAGTGAAGGGAGATGAAATTGGTTTGAAAGTGGAAATGGGTTGAACCTCAAGAATCGTATCAGAGCTAGGTATAGAAGTTTGGGCTTCCTGAATGATAGGTTTAGTTTCTGTTTCAGGTTGTGAAGGGATGTTTAGTTCAAGTTGAACTTGTGGTGGTGATTTAGGTCTAGGTGGAGTGGTAGGTTTATCTATATTTTTCAATTTTAGTTACAATTTCAATTTTAAATCTTTATTTCTTTTTTATGTTTATTTTTTTATTTTAATTTTCAAATTGAAATTTGAAATCTTTATTTCATTTTGTTGTTCATTTTTTATTTTAATTTTAATCTCTTTTTTTATTAATATTTTTTATTTTATTTTTAGTTTCAATATTTAGATGTAATTCTATTTTTAGATTTAAGCTTTAATTTTCATTTTTATATTTATTTGGTTCATTTCACGTCTATTCATTTTTCCAAATTATTATGTAAAATAAATAAAAAGTTAATGTGATTTTGGGTTATTTATACTTCTGAATTTTAATTTCATTTTCTTTTATTCTCCTTTTTTTTTCAAATTTCATTTTTAAATTTTGATTTTCTTTAATTTTTCATTTCATATTTTAATTTTATTCAATAAGTTTTCAGTTTTTTTTGTCAAATTAAATTTTTTAGACTTTGAAATTCTTTCTTCGAATATACTAGATATAACCCTCGTGCGTTGCACATGTTTGTTCATATTTCATACACATATTTTCTCAAAAAAGTTGTAGAAGTTATATAATTTAAATATGTAAAAATATTTTATACAAGTGTCTCGATAGATTGGTATTCACCTGATGTATAGTAATCTTTTTGTATGTTTTCAGTATATTTGAAGAATTTAGTAAGGTTATTCTCATCTCATAGTATTAGGTTGTATTTTTTTTCTTTGGCCCTTAGGCCCTCCTTCATAGGGTTATTCAACTTTGTATCAAAATATAATAATTTCTATTCTCATGGTTACATGATTTTTTTTTTTTGCCATTTTGGTATCATTGCATTATAGAATCTATATATTGGAGATTATTTTATTCTCCATATAAAATTCCATTTGGAGTCAATGATCATTGAAACTATTAATAGAATAAGTACTTTTACATTAGTGTTACTTTTTGTAATAATATTTGTTTGAATTATTTGATCTCTCATCATAAGAACTTTTATTCCATTATCTGTGAATACATGCCTTGACAGGATGGTTTTGATGATTGACAAAAGGGAGCTTTGCAAATAGTCAACCGTGCAAAAAGTGGAAAAGAATACCAAGACGCGTATCAAGAATGATAGTTTCTCAAGTCTTTGGGTTTTGGGTATTTATTTATTTTTATTAAGACTATTTGTAAGTAGTAATAAAAAGCTCTCAATTAAAATAAAATCACACACACACAAAATGAATTTTATTCTAAAAGTGATTTTATGATATTCATAAATGTCGAGCTGAGGTCGTGTGTCGAGCTGAGGTCGTATGCCGAGCTGAGGAAGTCGCGTGCCGAACTGAGGTCGCGTGCCGAGCTGTGAGGAGGTCGCGTGCCGAGCTCTTGTCAAGTCCGGTGAGGTCGGCGTCTTGAGCCGTGGTCGCGTCGAGGTGAGGAGGTCGCGTCTTGGTGTGAGGAGGTCTGTGCCGAGCTGTGAGGAGGTGGGTGTGCGTCTTGAGAGCTCTTGTCGCGTCGAGCCGAGGTCGGCGTCTTGAGCGTGGTCGCGTCTTGGTGACTCGTGTTTTTCAAACTATGAAAATCAAATTCGGATTGAGCATAGCGGGCAGATTTTCCTTTTAAATGCTGCAACGACAAATCCTTTTAATAATCAAAACGCAATGGGCAAATCCTCAACGGACAAATCTTTTTAATATGACGCTCCTCCATTGCCTATATAAACACAGCTCATGATCTTTGGAAAAAAACAACAACGCAGTGCTTAATTTTTGTGCCAAAAACTCACAAATATTTTCATCACTCACACTTATTTGAGCACAATTTTCTGAGAGCCTTTTATTCTACATAATTTGAGTTGTATTATTTGAGCTTCAATTTGTTATATCTGCACTATTGAGTGTATCTTTCTCGTCTCATTTTATTTGTGAAAATCATTTATTTTTGGGTAGGAATCCCAAGGTGTTCATAGAGAGGTGATATCTCTTGAGCGCATTGCTCAGTTTAGAGTTGTAAAGGTTTCTAGCTGAACCTGATTTAAAAGCTAGTGTCTAAGTGAAATTCCCATCGTGGTTTGGTTTGGGGACAGGACGTAGGCCACAGGGGTGTTAGGTGGCCGAACCTGGATAATTTGTTGTGTGCTTTTTTACTCCTTATCTCTCTACTTTTCAGTCAATTAAATTTCTGTACTTTATTTTATTGTTATTTATATCTTACTATTTACTTTATTTTTAACTCGTTTGCAATTTATTCTTCAAGTGATTTATCTATTTCACATTAATATTTCCGCAACTCATAATTAGCACTTATTTCTCCAAAAGTTTTTGAAAGCACAGTTCACACACAATTCACCCCCCCTCTTGTGTTTGGAGTCACTTGTCAACAAGTGGCATCAGAGCTAGACTCTTGTATAAAGGACTTAACCGTCTCAAGAGAATGACTTCAAACAATTACGAGGAATTTCCATGAAACAGACCCCATTTTTCAATGGTGAGGGGTATGGTTATTGGAAGGATAGAATGCAAATCTTTCTTGAGGGTGTTGATCTTGATATTTGGGATCTTTGTAGAAAATGGTCCATTTGTCCCCACTCAATCAATTAATGATGCAGTGGTAGACAAACCAAGATCACTTTGGACCGAAGATGATAAGAAAAAGGTCCAATACAATTTGAAAGCTAAGAACATCATCATACGCTTTAAGCTACGATGAGTTCTATAGGGTCTCAAATTACAAGGCGCTAAAGAAATGTGGGACACCCTTCTATTGACCCATGAAGGTACTACCGAGGTCAAGAGGGCTCGAATGAACACATTAACCCATGAGTATGAGTTATTTAGAATGAAACCAAGTGAAAACATACAAGATATGCAAAAAAAGTTCATCCATATAATAAACCATCTCACAGCTCTTAGGAAACTCTTCAGTAATGAAGATTTAATTAATAAAGTTCTTAGATGTTTAAATAGAAACTGGCAACCCAAGGTCACTGCTATAGCTGAATCTAGAGACTTATCTTCTATGACCTTGGCTACTTTATTTGGAAAATTGCAGGAGCATGAACTTTAACTAAATCGTCTCATGGAAAGCGAAGAAGCTGATAAGAAAAAGAAAGGGCTCGCCCTCAAAGCAAGCATTGAGGAAACTGACGATGACGAATGTGATTTCCTTGAAGATGAAAATAATGAGGAAACCATAAGTCTAATGGTCCCCAAATTCAAGAGGTTCATGAGACTCAGAAACAAAGGTAAGTTCCCAAGCTCTCAAAAGAAAAGTGATGAAACAACTTCTTTTAATCCTACCTGCTACAAGTGTGGAAAGAAAGGTCACATAAAACCCGATTGCCCTCAAAACCAAGCGAGGAATGAGAAATTTGAAAAGAAACCACCAAAGGATTGAAGGTAAGAAGAGCTTACATTGCCTGGGATGATAATGATATGGATTCTTGATGAATCTGAAAATGAAGAGGCTCACCTTAGTCTAATGGCAAATCATGATGAAGATGAGGTAATTTTTATGATCCTGACTCTCCTTTAACTTATGATGAATTACTTGCTGCTTGTGAATAATTCAATAATGAAACGATTAAACTTGGAAAAATTGTTCGTTCTTCTAAGAAAACCATCTCTTCTCTTGAATCAAAAATTGAAATTTTAAACAAAGAGATAGTGATTCTTAAAGAAAAACAAGTTGCTGTGATTGAAACTTCTCCTCCCATATCTTGTGAAAATAAAAAAGATGAAGTTTTAAAATGCAATGAGTGTAGTGTTTTGAAAAATAAGGTTGAGGATTTAAATAACACTCTTGCAAAATTTACAATGGGAAGAGATAATCTAAACATTATTTTAGGAAACCAAAAAGGTACTTTTAGAAAAGCTGGTTTAGGTTATCATCCAAAAATTCATGAAAAATCTTTTAAACTCTTCAATCACAACAAACCCTCAAGTAGTCCTTTCATTAAATGCTTTCACTGTGGTAGAAATGGTCACACTGCTTCCATTTGCAATATTAGGAAAAACAAGAATGTGGTTGGCAAAAAGATATGGATTCAAAAGGGTACTTTGCCAAAAACTAACTCATCTGGACCCAACTTAGTTTGGGTACCAAAGATTAAAAATTAATCTGTTGTTGTAGGTGTGCTTGAAAGCCAAGGACTTAAATTGGTATCTTGATAGCGGCTGTTCAAAGCACATGACAGGAGACAAAAACAAGTTCTCCTCATTGGTACCTAAGAATAGTGGTTATGTCCGGTATGGTGACAACAACAAATGTAAAATTCTTGGGATTGGTTCTATTGGTAAGAGCCCTAATCCCACTATTGAAAATGTTTTGTATGTGGATGGTTTGAAGCATAATTTGCTAAGCATTAGTCAACTTTGTGATAAAGGAAACAAAGTGGTTTTCGATTCTTCAAAATGCATGGTCATGGATTCTATAAATGAAAATGTTATTGTTATTGGACCTAGAATTGGAAATATCCATATGCTTGATTTAGATAAAATACCTTCAAATGATGCATGTTGTCTTATTAGTAAAGAGGATGAATCTTGGCTATGGCATAGGAGAATGGCTCATATTCACATGGATCATCTTAATAAATTGGTTCGAAAGGACTTAGTAATTGGTTTGCCAAAGATTCGTTTTGAAAAAAGATAAACTTTGTGATGCGTGTCAAAAAGGAAAATAAGTAAAGGCATCTTTCAAATCTAAAAATATTGTTTCTACAAACCGGCCTTTACAACTTTTACATATGGATTTATTTGGCCCTTCTAGAACCATGAGCTTTGGTGGCAATTACTATGCTCTTGTTATTGTGGATGACTATTCTCGCTATACATGGACTTTATTTATTTCTCACAAAAATGATGCTTTTAATGCTTTTCGAAAACTTGCAAAGGTTATACAAAATGAGAAGGGACTTAACATTGCTTCCATTCGAAGTGATCATGGTGGGGAATTTGAGAATGAAGCATTTGAAGCATTTTGCACAGAAAATGGCATCGATCACAACTTTTCTGCTCCAAGGACACCGCAACAAAATGGAGTGGTTGAAAGGAAAAATCGGTCTCTTGAAGAGCTAGTGAGGACGATGCTCAATGAGACTAACCTTCCTAAGTACTTTTGGGCAGACGCCGTGAGCACCGCTTGCTATGTGATGAATCGAGTTCTTATAAGGCCGATCCTTAAACAAACACCGTATGAACTCTACAAAGGAAGGAAGCCCAACATTTCCCACCTTCACGTTTTCGGATGCAAGTGTTTTGTCCTAAACAATGGTAAGAATAACCTTGGAAAATTTGATGCCAAAGCGGATGAAGGTATATTTCTTGGATATTCTATTTCTAGTAAAGCTTTTGAATTTATAATAAGAGAACTTTGACTATTGAAGAATCTGTGCATGTTACCTTTGATGAGTCTAACCCAAAATCTTTGGTAGAAGATAGTGTTGATGATCTTGCGAAATATTGGGAAATAGTCACTTAGAAGATTCAAACGAGTCCAAAGATGAAGATGAAAATCCTTTGCCACAATCTTCTAAGGAATCCTCATTCAAATTTACCAAAAGAATGGAGAGTCTCAAAACATCATCCACTTGACAATATAATTGGCGATATCTCTAAAGGGGTAACAACTCAAAACTCTTTTAATCATGCATGTCTTTTCATGGCTTTTGTTTCTCAAGTTGAACCAAAGGACATCAATGAAGCCATTATTGATGAACATTGGACCCTTGCTATGCAAGAGGAATTAAATCAATTTGAAAGAAACAATGTCTGGGAACTAGTTCCTAAACCTAAAGATCATATAGTCATTGGGACCAAATGGGTCTTTCGCAACAAGCTTGATGAAAGCGGTATTATTGTTAGAAACAAAGCTAGACTTGTTGCAAAGGCTACAACCAACAAGAGGGCATAGATTTCGATGAAACCTATGCACCGTGGCTAGATTAGAAGCCATTCGTATGCTTCTAGCATTTGCATGTGTCATGGATTTTAAACTTTTTCAAATGGATGTAAAGAGTGCTTTTCTAAATGGTTATATTCAAGAAGAAGTATTTGTTGATCAACCTCCTGGTTTTGAAAATTTTGAATTTCCAAATCATGTTTTTAAATTGAAAAAGGCTCTGTATGGTTTAAAACAAGCTCCTAGAGCTTGGTATGATAGGTTGAGCAAATACTTACTTGAAAAAGGTTTTGAAAGAGGAAAAGTTGATACTACTCTTTTCATCAAACATAAGAAGCATGACATTTTACTTGTTCAAATTTATGTCGATGATATAATATTTGGTGCTACTAATGAATCCTTGTGTAAGGAAGTTTACGATATCATGCAAAGTGAATTTGAAATGTCAATGATGGGAGAGCTAAATTACTTCCTTGGACTTCAAATCAAACAAACAAAGGAAGGAATATTCATCAATCAATCCAAATATTGCAAGGATTTACTCAAGAAATTTGGAATGACCGATGCAAAAGAAATCTCAACTCCAATGAGCACTTCATGCTATCTTGACAAAGATGAAGGTGGTAAGTCGGTCGAAGTAAGTAAGTATAGAGGTATGATAGGATCTCTTCTCTATCTCACTGCTAGTCGTCCTGATATTATGTTTAGTGTTTGTATGTGTGCACGTTTTCAAGCTAGTCCTAAGGAATCACATCTCTCTGTAAAACGCATTATGAGATACCTCATTGGCACACAAAACACGGGTTTATGGTACCCCAAAGGTGCCGAATGCACTTTGATTGGGTACTCGGATTCTGATTTTGCGGGTTGTAAATTGGACCGAAAAAGCACTAGTGGGACATGTCACTTACTTGGGAATGCCTTGGTTTCATGGCATAGTAAGAAACAAGCGGTGTGGCTTTGTCCCTTCTTTGAAGCGGAATACGTTGCAGCAGGTAGTTGTTGTGCACAGATCATTTGGATGAAACAACAGTTGAATGATTATGGGATTAATTTGAAAACTGTTCCAATAAAGTGTGACAATACTAGTGCCATAAACCTCACTAAAAATCCGGTTTATCACTCTCGGACTAAACACATAGAGATTAGGCACCATTTTATTAGAGATCATGTTCAAAAAGGTGATTGCATGATTGAGTTTGTGGAAACATCTAGACAACTTGCAGATATTTTTACTAAACCTTTGCCTAAAGAAAACTTCTTTTTTATAAGAACCGAGTTAGGAATTTTAGACCAATCATGCATTGAGTGACTGCCTGTGATTGCATTCTCTTTTTGAATAAATTCTAACTTGGGCGTTTGAGTGTGCTAACGAGTTTATGCAGGTCTTTTCCCCTTCCATTTTCCCCTTCCATTTTCTTTAAGTACGGAAAAATGAGTGGGTGACGCATTTGTCTTATGCAACTAGCTAATCATGTCCAACCAGCTCATCTGTCACACACCAAGCTTGGTATCACGTAACTATCAAAATATGCTTGTTTAATCCTGAATATATGTCTTGCTTTATTTGTCTTTCCCACTTTTTGATGTTGCCAAAAGGGGGAGAGTTACATGAATGCATGATTCAGGGGGAGTGATATTTTAAGTATTGCCTATTGTGAGGGGGAGTTTTTCTAAATATTGTGCTTAAACTCTGATCTCTTTTATTGAAAAACCATGCTTATATCTCATTGCTATATCATGATTATATTTTACTAAATTCCCTCCATGAGATGTTTGTCATCATCAAAAAGGTAGAGTCTGGGAATACATGCCTTGACAGGATGGTTTTGATTAGTGACAAAAGATGGCGTTGCAAATAGTCAACCGTGCAAAAAGTGGAAAAGAATACCAAGACGCGTATCAAGAATGATAGTTTCTCAAGTCTTTGGGTTTTGGGTATTTATTTATTTTTATTAAGACTATTTGTAAGTAGTAATAAAAAGCTCTCAATTAAAATAAAATCACACACACACAAAATGAATTTTATTCTAAAAGTGATTTTATGATATTCATAAATGTCGAGCTGAGGTCGTGTGCCGAGGTCGCGTGTCGAGCTGAGGTCGTGTGCCGAGCTGAGGAAGTCGCGTGCCGAACTGAGGTCGCGTGCCGAGCTCTTGTCGCGTCTTGCCTGTGAGGAGGTCGCGTCGGAGCTCTTGTCAAGTCTTGAGGTCGCGTGCCGAGGCGTGGTCGCGTCTTGCCGAGGAGGTCGCGTCTTGTTTGTGAGGAGGTCTGTGCCGTGTAAGGTCGTGTGGTGCCGAGCTCTTGTCGCGTCTTGGCCGAGCTCTTGTCGCGTCGAGCTGTGGTCGCGTCTTGGCTGACTCCGTGTTTTTCAAACTATGAAAATCAAATTCGGATTGAGCATAGCAGGCGATTTTCCTTTTAAATCTTTGCAACGACAAATCCTTTTAATAATCAAACGCATAGCGGGCAAATCCTCAACGGACAAATCTTTTTAATATGGCGCTCCTCCATTGCCTATATAAACACATTTCGTGAGCTTTGTAAAAATACAACAACGCAGTGCTTAATTTTTGTGCCAAAAACTCATCAAATATTTTTCATCACTCACACTTATTTGAGCACAATTTTACGAGAGCCTTTTATTCTACATAATTTGAGTTGTATTATTTGAGCTTCAATTTGTTATATCCGCACTATTGAGTGTATCTTTCTCGTCTCATTTTATTTGTGAAAATCATTTATTTTTGGGTAGGAATCCCAAGGTGTTCATAGAGAGGTGATATCTCTTGAGCGTATTGCTCAGTTTAGAGTTGTAAAGGTTTCTAGTGAACTGATTTAAAAGCTAGTGTCTTAGTGAAAGTCCCATAGTGGTTTGCTTTGGGGACAGGACGTAGGCCACAGGGGTGTTAGGTGGCCGAACCTGGATAATTTGTTGTGTGCTTTTTTACTCCTTATCTCTCTACTTTTCAGTCAATTAAATTTCTGTACTTTATTTTATTGTTATTTATATCTTACTATTTACTTTATTTTTAACTCGTTTGCAATTTATTCTTCAAGTGATTTATCTATTTCACATTAATATTTCCGCAACTCATAATTAACACTTATTTCTCCAAAAGTTTTTGAAAGCACCGTTCACACACAATTCACCCCCCTCTTGTGTTTGGAGTCACTTGTCAACACATTACACATTCATAATATAATATTAATATTTTAGCAACACAATTGGTATTTTGTTTTTTCTTTATCTATATTGTAAAATTTAAGTGTTGATCAGTCATATGAATTGTTTTGTCATTCTCATCTAAATTTCGGTACTGTATTTTTTATTCTTCAATTATGTCATTAAATTATGCATTTATTTTTCAAGCTAAATTTTATATGTTTGACTTTTCTGTAACTTTTGTCATAGAAAAATATAGTTTTTAGTCACTATGATAATTAAATTGTATAAAATTTCGTATGGAGTGAATTGATATTTTGTATACGGGTTAGAGTACCCATTGTAATCCCTTAATAAAAGATTTTACTTACAAAAAAAAACCATGATAACTAAAAAACAAATAACTTTTTATTTAAAATTTTAAATTAATTAATCATTAAAGTTATAACAAGAAATTTACTTAAAAGTAAAAGGTACATTAAACATATACATGATAATAATTTTATCATAATTTAAGGCGAACAATATCTTTTATAATTCATTAATTAAAAGTAACAATAGATATAAGAGGAAAATAAACATTCTCGTAATAGAAATATAAAATTGCATAATGTTTTTTTAATATTTTAAAAAAATATAATTGGACATGATTTAATATCTTTTTAGTAAAGCTTCTCTTTTCTTTTATGAGAAAATTAAAGCTTGTTGCAAAATTTTAGATTTCATGGCCATAAATAGCTAAAAATAGGAATAGGAGCACATGTCAAAACTAATTAAAGAAATTTCAAGAAACAATAAGGTAAATGCTAGTGTAGAAATAATTATTCTCTACTATTTATTTGGGTGACATAGTTTCAAATGTTAAGATTATCTATTTAAATAAACTTAATCACCAATGAGATGTTTTTAATATAAAATACATTTAATTTTTATCGTCAATAAAATAGTACAAATGACCTCCATTTGGTATTAGCAAGGGCAATTATAAAGATTTTTTTGAACATATTAATCATATTAAAAACTGAAATTGAAAATAATATTTTACTTATTCTTTAAAATTTATTTGGAGTCATTTTAACATGCAATACATCACAATTTAATAATATGATGAAATTTAATTCATTTAGTATTTAATATTTTTAATATATATTATCATTAATTATATTTAAAAGTTTTATCAAGAAATATATATATATATATATATATATATATATAGCACACATACATACATACATATATAATGTTTGATAATATACAATATCATTTATTTTTTTTAAGATAATTTCTTGAATATTAAATAGCCCTTGATATCTTCATTAACTAATTTTAGTAAATAGAACTATGTTTTATATTTGATATTAAAATTTATACTGTAATTTAAATATATTTTATGTATTTTTCTAAAATTAAAATTAATAAATAACATTATCATCAAGAAGTTTTAATATTTTTTTCTTTCCAAAAATTAAATTTTAATATTTAATATAATATAAGAAGTTTCTTTGAATATTACGTAGCACTTACTATTGTCATTGACTAATATTAGAAAATAGTACTATATTTTATATTTGAAAATAAAATTTAAAAATTTATAATGTTTTTAAAAAATATTTTAAGTATTTTTTTCAAAATAATTTCAATAATTAGTATCATCATTAAGGCATTTTAATAATTTTTAAAAAATAAATTTAATATTTAATAGAACGTCTAAGAAGTTTTATTTTTAATAGTTATTACAGCCTATATGAGTAAAATAATATTAAATAATAATATTTAAATAGAGAAATAAAATGATGGAATTAATTAATAAGAGTAATAAAAGATTGTAACTCATAAATTAAAATAAATTTGTATTAAATGCTGAAGCTCAAGTCTGTTTTACATATTTTTCTCAAATTACTATCAATAATTAACATTATCATTAAGAAATTTTAATTTTTTTATTTTAAAATAATAAATTATAATATTTAATAGAATGTCTAAGATTTTTTTAATAGTAATACAACCAATAATAAGTTATGTTGATAAGTAAAATTATATTTAATAACAATATTTAAATAGTGTAATAAAATTATGGAATTGATTAATTAATAAGAGTAAGTGAAAGGTTGTAATTCATAAATTAAAATAAATTCATATTAAATACTAATGTTCGAGTCTATTTTACATCCGGTCAAAACAACGTCTATTGTAACATCCTCACTCTTTTTTAGGGATATTACTTGAAGCTTTTAGAAATCAAACTAAATAAAAATGTTTAAACAATAGAGGAACACAAAAAAAAATCTTTTTAAACATAACTCGTTGCATAATCAAATAAAAGTTATTCCAACACGAATTAAATACAAGAAAACATAAACTTAACATAAGACTCAAACATATGACTCTAATCCACCTAGAACACTGAGCGACATATGCTATTATTGGACTAGCGGACAAGTATCCCGGAAATGCTTTCCAGCTTCCCAATGATATACCTGTTAAACTGAAAAATAAAAGGAAAGGAATGAGAAATAAAATCTCAGTGAGTCCCTATCAGACCTATCCTATTACATACGAAACATAGATGCTTGAACAATTAACTCATCTTATAACAATTAATTCATCTTATACACGACAAGAATAAAGCGATTTAGCGACTAGTTTTAGCGATGGAAAACTAAAATTTCGTCTCTAATTTTGGGGTCGCAAAGCTTAGTGACGGACATAATTTTAATTTCTTAATTCTCTCAATTCTGCTTCGAATTCGCACAGTTTATTTTGATATTTTATAAGAAATTTTGTTATGTCATTTATTTCTATACTATTTTCTTTAGTTATAAAATAATCTAATCTATCACACAACTCTGCTACTATACTTTTTGTTCCCTTAATAAATTCTATAAGTTTTATAATTCATAATTCCTTTTCAATTGTGTCAATATTCATCATCTAATGTTTTAATATTTTGTTATACTACTTTTTAATTCTTGCCAATTTTCATCAGTTAGTGTATTAGGCCATTGCATGTAATAATCGAATGATCTATAAAGGCTTTCTAATTCTATTTTTTCACGTATTTGTCTTGAAATTAACTCTAATTTATATTTTCTTATTTCTTCATTTGAAATACCATATTTTCCATAATTAATAATTTCAGAATCTTAGTGCTCTAATACCAGTTAAGTTCGTGGTTTCAAATAAGTCCATGATTTCAAATAAATCCATGATTTTTGCTGAATTTATTCAAATTTCTGATATTCTCTAAAATATATTTTAATTCTTTAATCTTCATCATCTTCTTCTATATCTAATTCTACGAAATAAGTTGAAAGTCCTAAATAATTTTTTGAGCTATCTTCTTGTGTTTCATCATCTCTTGGTAGATTTGGGTACCACAATTCTTTGTTTATTTCATTTCTATACACTATAGATTGTGCACAAAGTTTTCCATATTTTTCACATATCTTTGTTTTTATTTCTTTTGGTAGTTCTAATGACCATACATACATATATATATATATATACACATTAGTTTTTCATAAAAAAATTTACCTTCATTTTCTATTGCATCTATATGTAATATACTAAGTTCGTTATTTACTTTTATTTCTATTTCTATTATTTTGTCCTTTATAGTAAACTTAGCAGTATTCATCTTTTTCTTTTCTTAGATCTTTCAAGATTTTCTATTTTTATTAGTATGTTTCTTTTATTATAAGTATATCTTCTTTATCTCTCCTATTTTTTTCTTTTAAATTTCTTTTAGATAATCTTTGAAAATTTTTAATTTCATTTCTAACTTCTTCTTTTCTTAATTCCAGACCATTCATATTCTATTTCTTATATATAAATCTAGTTCATTTACCTGATTAGCTAATTTATTTATTTTGTTTTCTTCAATTTCTTCCGGTTCACAAAATCCAATTGGTTTTGGTATTAATAATTTTGATTTTCTTATTAAAGTTCCTAGATCTGTTATTTCATTTTTCTTAAGATAATAAATCTTTCATATATCTTCAAATAGACTTGGGATATCTATCCTATCATTATTCTTAAAGGTAATACTATGATGTGAATTTGTTAATGCGTAATTGACACAATAAGTAACGGAGAAAAATTTATCTCCTGGTTTCATTAAGTTTCCTCTTAAGAATTTTTGTTCAAGAGTTAGAGATTGATCTTACCTCTGAGTGCGTAAAGGTATTCCAATATTTGGATGTATCTCAAATTTTAATTTTACATAAGCTAAATTTCCTTCTATTACCCCTAATATTTTATCTTTTGGATCAGTGATTCTATCATTGTTTAATACCAATTCTATCAGTGAATTTATTCCTTCTTGGAAAGTTGCCTTTATCAATACTTGTATCGCTCCTATATGGGTATATCCTATTTTCTTACTATGTTCTTCTTTCTTTATATTTATTTTTAATTCCATAAGTTTTTTCTTGTTTAATAACTGTATACAGTATTTCCTTGAGCATCTGCTATATCTGTTGGTGCTTCATTAATTATTTTTCCATAGTATATTATATTTTCTTTTTGATTAAATTTTTTCATTAACCCCTTAAATTTTCCCTTTCCTTTAACTCCTTTCATATTTGCATCTTTTGACAAATCTAAGTCTTCCTATTGTATTTTTTGAAATAATGTTGGATCTATTAAAATACTTCCTTCGTAATTTCCATCTTCTTTAGTAATCTGTAAGTGCTCAATATCTTTATTATCAATTTTTTCTCTTTCCATTTTAAGTCTTGTTTAGTTCTTATATATGTCTTACTAAATAATAATAATACTGACAATAATATTATCCAAGAAAAGCTAAGTAAATATACCTGACTATGCTTCTGAATATTTGTAAGCCCACTGCTGCTTCCGCAGTTCTCCATTAAGTGTTGAATACTAAGTTTAACAAAGTTTGAGTAGAGAAAATAATAACAAGAAGGATAAGTGGAATAAGTAATTTTATTTATGATAAGTGGAAATTTTACAAGGGTGGTTGGATATACTCTCAAGTATCCGACTAGCTCCTAAAGAACTAGCACAAGTTCCCCAAAGGAAAATCTTCTCACACGAGAAATTTTTCATTTGAAAAACTCTGCCTTCCAACCTCAGGGAAAGGCTTATTTATAGCCTTAAGGGCTTACTACTATTTACAAGGGCACTATGGAACTACATGAGTGCTTTACATAAAGACTCCAATAATTCTACATTGTTACAAGCTTTTTCCTATTCACTAAATTGTCTTTCACGTGGACACACACAAAATGCTCCAGAGTCTTCATTCCTCCACTATTGCTTCAATGTCTTCTTTCTCCTCTGTCACTTTGTCGGTAATAGTTTTATCCTTGACACATCTTTCACATGCATGGTCTTTGCTTTCTTTGATCATAGTGCATTAATTATTGAGGACAGATGGCCTGTATTCCATTTGGTGTCCTGATAGTGTGTAGAAAGCTGCCTCAAAGTTTGTCAGAAGACTCATGTATTTTTCCTTTATTTCTTTATTGCTGGTCTTGCTCAAAAGCAAAATGTAGGGTCCTTTGTATAGTACTTTGAGGTAAGAACATTTTCCAATGCCTTGACACTAAGAGAAAATACTTGCCAACTGGTTACTTATTATTTGAGTAAATAATTTTTCCCTATAGACCGTTTCATTGGGTTCATCCTTCAGAGGAAAATTATTATTGCTTATTTCAATAAAAACCAAATGCTTAG
The DNA here is from genome assembly GCA_037113605.1 of Calophaca sinica. Lineage (NCBI taxonomy): Eukaryota > Viridiplantae > Streptophyta > Magnoliopsida > Fabales > Fabaceae > Calophaca > Calophaca sinica. The sequence goes on from CM073733.1 coordinate 106,116,831, forward strand.
CAGGCTGTTTAGTAGTTAAATCTAGGTAAGCTGAGTAAAATTTTAGGAAAATAATTTTCTCTCATGCAATATTTCTTTTGTAAGATTGGACTGGCTCTTTGAAATAATAAGGGAAAAATTAATTTCTTCATGATTTGGACTTAAATAAAGACAATCATTAAGTCCAAACTGGAACATATTATATGTTAAATTTGAAGGTGCTCCAGGAAGAATAATTGCTTTAATCCCAAACAGTATCCGATCAGCCATATAAAAACAATTGATTTTTTCTTTTTCAGTCCAATTTTTTAGTCTTTCAAAATTTTCCCAGAAATTCTTTTCGGAAAATTGTACATGTGGTTGATGATCTTTTCTTGAAGTACTTTGAAAATCATCTAGGGAAAAAGGATTTTTTCCTAGCGTTTTAAATGTAGATGGTTTTATTGGTGGATTCTTTGTTGCTTATGAATAAGTTTTTGGGTTCCTTTCTTTGCTTTTCTAATTCATTTTTTCCGTAATAGGTTTGGACTTTCAAATTTTAGATTCAAATAGTCCTCTTTTGTTTCCCATTGCAGTATCTTTCTCTCTGATTTGGGTGTGCTGCAAATGATTGTTAATGTCTTTGGTGCCAACATAGTTGAGATGAAATTTATTATTGTGATGTCTTTGCACGCCTTTATTGCTTTTCTGAGTGCTAGTTTCTTTTTTATAGGCTGGTTCTTCCTTCCTATTAGTTTCTTTATTGTTTTTGCTCATGGATTTTGGCCTAGTCCCCCATGTTTATTTGTTCGTCTTTTTCTTTTTTTTTTATCAATAAAATTTAAGGGGGTACTCTTTTTCCTTCTTGATTTTTTTCCTAAGGAGGGTTTAGCATCAAAAGATCTTGACGATGCTCATTTCCTTTCTTTTGCTTAAAAAAAATAGTGCTTTTTCAGCTTCTTCTTTGGTTGCATATCCTTGGTAGTAGACTCCTGAGATCTTTTGACAGTGTGGTGCTGCTTTAAACCAGTCATCATAGATTCCTGAAAATAGTCCACTAAAAATTGCATACCATTTTATAGGCTTTACTTCTTCTCGCTGCAACATTAAAAGCTTTGATTCAACTTCAATCAATTCAATCTCTTTTTCCTTTTGAGCCTTTTGTGCTTCCTTAATTGCTATATGTCTATCTAACATTTCTGCTTTGCTTCGTTCCATTCCCTTGAGAGTATGTCTGCAAGCACGTTCTTTTCTCCCTTGATATGTGAGATTGAATAATTGTATTCAACTAACTTCATCTGCCATCTTATCAATCTTCCTTGCTTGTATGTTCCTTTGTGGTTGATATTCTTGAAACCTGCAACATAAGTAGAATCTGTTCTAACAATAAATTCTTTGTCAAGCACATAAATTCCATGTTTTTCCAACATTCGAATTAGTGCTAATGTTTCCTTTTCATGCGTTGGATAATTAATTTCACAGTCTGAAAAGGTTCCAAACATGTATCTAGATAGTTATTCTTTCTTTTGTCTCGGAGGTTTCGCTTTCGTAACTCGTCCCCAATATTCATTTGATTTGATGCATCAGTTTCAATAATAATTAAATCATCATCTGATGGATGATATAGTTTAGAAAGATCCTGACATAAGTGCTTTAATTTGATAATAATTGCTTCATCTTCTTTGGTCCGTGACTAAAGAGAATCTTTCTTTAATTTTTGTTGAAGTAGCTTTCTCTCTGCTGCAAGATTCTTTATGAAACCTTCATTAGAGATATACGTTAATAATCCAAGAAATTTATGTTTTTTTTATCCTTTAACTTTGTTGGGAAGTTTTGAAGCTTTTCTAATACATGTTTCTGCATTACTATCTTTCCTTTTTTAATTTCTAATCCTAGATAATTAATTTTATTTTGAGCTAAAATAACATTTTTTCTGCTTAAAACTACTCCATAATAAAGACATTTATTAAGTACTAGTTACCTTACTAAAGTGATCATTTAAATCATTAATGGTAATCATCAATATAAATAAGACCAAAATCTTTAAATTTTTTTGAGAATTGAATCCATTCTTCGTTGGAAAATTCTTAGTGATTGCTTCATTCCCATTGGGAGTACATTCCATTCATATTGTCCTTGAGGACAACTAAATGTTGTTAATGGTTTAGACTCTTCTGTTAGTCTTATTTGATAAAATCCTGATTTACAATCAAAAGTACTAAACCAATTCATATGTACCTCTTACTCTTTCAATAATTAGGACTTTTCTAGGAAGAAAATATGCATTTCCTTCCATTGTGTCATTCATTTGTTTGTAATTTATCACCATCCTTCTTTTTCCTCTTATTATTTCATTATGATTTTCAACATAAAAGGCTGGAGCCGAATGTTTATTTTTCGATAGTCTTATTAAACATTTATTACACATTTGTTTAATATCTTCTGCAAATTCATCTCCATCCTGTTTTGTGTAAACCATAGGTTTACATTTTACTTCATTCATAGAATCTTTTAGTTTTAATTCCACTAATTCCATATCTTTGTTATTAATTTTTGGATCTAAAGGATTTTCACTACATGCTTTGTCTAAAAGTTCTTCAATATAAGCTGAAATTTCTCTTCCTAGTTTTAAATTAATTTGTACATGGCGAATTTTTCTACATGCTATTTCTATTAACTCACCACGTTTCAGCTTGCTAAACTCTGATTGTTTCTTAGAAAGAGTACTTTTGGAATAATGAACAATTGAATATTTATTATTTCCCTTAATTTTTTTCCTCTAATATATGGGGTCTTTAGTGATAAATATTCTAAGTTTTGGCAAAAAGGTGCATATAATCTCAAGAAATTATTTCCTATTATCATATCTAATCCAGTTTCTTGTTGATAAACTGTAGGTACTATAAATAATTTATTTTGAATATTTAATATAATTCTTTTGGCTACCCATAATAATGGATGTATCGATCCATCTGCTATTTATATTTTTAATGGTTTTTCTAATCTTTCCCATATACTAAATAATGCTCTTGTTGCTATACAACTGCTTGCCCTTGTATCTATATATGTCTCTGTTTCTTTATTCTCTTTTTCAATTCTTATTTTGATATAAGTACTATTCGGATTCTGTTTCTTCTGAAGATAATTCATCTTCTGAATATTCATATATACTGTCTTTAGTATTACTTAATTCTTCTTCTAATGGCTCTAGATCATATATCTTGTATATTCTTTTTATTAATTTCGATTTTTCTTTAGAGTCATTTTCTTTCCTTTATGGACATTCATTTGCATAATGACCTTATACATTACATATCCAGCATACACATTTCTTTTTCCCTTTTGGACAATATTTTTTCTTAGCATTTTTATAAGTTGTTTTCTTTGGATAGACTTTTCTTAGTCTAGGTTATCTTTTATAATATCTATGTTTTCTCTTTTGCTGATTACACCCATAATTTCCTGGTTTTTCTATTTCTGGTATATCGCAACAAATTACATTTCTTCCTTTATTTAACTGCCTAATTGTTTATCTATTTAATCACTGTTGTCTTAATTCATTCTATAAGATTTGTAAAATTCCTCCTAAGGTATTACCAGTTTCAGCAGGTCGTAATTGCCATATAGATCTTATCTTTTCATTAAGTGGATATGGTAATTTATCTATAAATATTTCTTTATATACTTCTTTTACCTCAACACTTAATTCATAATAGTATTTTTGATATTCACAGATAAAACTCTTTACTTCACACATATTACAAATTTGTATTCCATTTAAGTGTGCTTTTGCTTTTTCTTGTAAAAACTTATTTACCTTTTCTTTATGTTCAAGGATATTATACACTATGAACTCTAAATAAATTAAATTCATAATTAATCTAGCAAATTCCTGATTATCTCTTACATGTCTAGCATAATGTTGCCATTCTTCATCACTTATACTTGTTAGAAAGTTTTGTACATTTCCTGTTGTTTTATAAATTATTAAATTTCTAACATTTGGTAAGTCTAATTTAGTAAATCTTTCATCAATTGCTATTAGTAATGTTTTCTCATTAGTCCTTTATAATAACACTTCTTCTTTATTTCTTGCACAATCAATATTTTGTACATTTTCTTGTTTAATATTTTCATAATGTGGTCTATATTCTTCTTGAATTTTAGCCCATTTACCACTCTTTTTCAAATATCATTTTTTATTCATTGTTTCATATTCATGTTTTTCCCATGTACTTTCTGGATTCCAATGTTCTTCCCATTTCCTTTTTGATCTAACATTGCTTGTTTCTCATTTTTTCATCAATATTTCATTGTAATTTGATTCTGATTCTGAAGAGCTATAATTTAATATTATTTCTTCATTTTCCTTTTTAGCTTCTATTTGTTCTACTTTTTGTATTTGTTTATTTTCTTCTTCAATTATTGTCAATTGTTCCAATAATTGCTGAATTTATTCAATATCATTTGACCTTCTTAAGTTCTCCATATATTCTTCTTTTATCCCCTCCATGAAGATACTGGTCTTAGTGAATTTGAAGATTCATATTTTATTATTTCTTTTATCTCTGATTTGTGATTTATTAATACTTTTTAATCCTTTATGGTTATACTTCTATTATTTTCTTCATATTCTAGGAGATCCTCTAGTAGTTAGAGAATTTCTCTAATTTTATTAATATTTTGGTTGTCGTCAATTTTTTTCCCTTTATTTATTCCATCTAATGTATTTCGTATATTATTTATCTCGTCTCGTTCATTTTTTATTTTATGTCATGTATAATTTGCAATTTTATCAGTATTTTCTATCAATAAGTTTATATTTCTATTTATTTCTATTAGTGTTTTATTTAATTCTTTATACATTACCTCTATTTCTTCTGATAAAGTCATTTCCGTGGCTAAATCAACTTTTTCTAGTAGTGTTGGCTACCGGGTATCCAATAGGTATCTGGATCCGAAAGGCTATATTGGCTATCGGGTATCCAATAGGTATCCGGATCCGAAAGGCTATCATGAATAGAATAAAGCGATATAGCGACTAGTTTTAGCGATGGAAACGAAAATTTTTCTCTAATTTTGGGGTCGCAAAGCTTAGTGACGGACATAATTTTAATTTCTTAATTCTCTCAATTCTGCTTCGAATTCGCACAATTTATTTTGATATTTTATAAGAAATTTTGTTATATCATTTATTTCTATACTATTTCCTTTATTTATAAAATAATCTAATCTATCACACAACTCTGCTACTATACTTTTTGTTCCCTTAATAAATTCTATAAGTTTTATAATTCGTAATTCTTTTTCAATTTTGTCTATATTCATCCTCTAATGTTTTAATATTTTGTTCTACTATTAAAATTTTATTTTTTAATTCTTTCTAATTTTCATCTGTTAGACTTTCAGGCCGTTGCATGTAATAATCAAATGATCTATAAAGTCTTTCTAATTCTATTTTTTCACGTTTTATTTGTCTTGAAATCAGTTCTAATTTATATTTTCTTTATTTCTTCATCTGAAATACCATATTCATCCATAATTAATTAATTTTAGAATCTTAGTGCTCTGATACCAGTTAAGTCTGTGGTTTCAAATAAGTCCATGATTTCAAATAAATCCATGATTTTCGCTGAATTTATTCTAATTTCTGATGAATTCTTTCTAAAATTCTCTAAAATATATTTTAATTATTTAACCATCATCTGCAAACCAATCTTCTTCTATATCTAATTCTGCGAAATAAGTTGGAAGTCCTAAATAATTTTCTGAGCTATCTTCTTGTATTTCATCATCTCTTGGTAGATTTGGATACCATAATTCTTCGTTTATTTCATTTTTGTATACTATAGATTGTGCACAATATTTTCTATATTCTTCACATATCTTTGTTTTTATTTCTTTTGGTAGTTCTAATGACCATATATATATATATTTTAGTTTTACATAAAAAAATTTATCTTCATTTTCTATTGTATCTATATGTAATATACTAAGTTTGTTATTTACTTTTATTTCTATTTCTGTTATTTTGTCCTTTATAGTAAACTTGGCAGTATTGATCTTTTTCTTTTCTTAGATCTTTCAAGATTTTCTATTTTTATTAGTATGTTTTCTTTTATTATAAGTATATCTTCTATATCTCTCCTATTTCTGTCATTTAAATTTCTTTTTAGATAATCTTTTAAAATTCTATGAAAATTTATAATTTCATTTCTAACTTCTTCTTTTCTGAATTCCAGACCATTCATATTCTATTTTTTATATATAAATCTAGTTCATTTACCTGATTAGCTAATTTATTTATTTTGTTTTCTACAATTTCTTCTAGTTCACAAAATCTAATTGGTTTTGGTATTAATAATTTTGGTTTTCTTATTAAAGTTCCTCGATCTATTATTTCATTTTTCTTAGAATAATAAATCTTTCCTATGTCTTTAAATAGACTTGGGATATCTATCCTATCATTATTCTTAAAGGTAATCCTATGATGTGAATTTGTTAATGCGTAATTGACACAATAAGTAACTGAGAAAATTTTATCTCCTGGTTTCATTAAATTTCCTCTTAGGAATTTATGTTCAAGAGTTAGTGATTGATCTAATTTCTGAGTGCTTAAAGGTATTCCAATATTTGGATATATCTCAAATTTTAATTTTACATAAGCTAAATTTTCTTATATTACTCCTACTATTTGATCATTTGGATCAGTGATTTTATCATCGTTTAATACCAATTCTATCGGCGAATTTATTCCTTCTTGGAAAGTTACCTTTACCAATACTTGTATTGCTCCTATATGAATATATCCTATTTTCTTACTATGTTCTTCTTTCTTTATATTTCTTTTTAATTCCATAAGTTTTTTCTTGTTTAATAATTGTATACAAGTATTTCTTTGAGCATCTGCTATATCTGTTGGTGCTTCATTAATTATTTTTCCATAGTATATTATATTTTCTTTTTTATAAATTTTTTTCATTAACCCCTTAAATTTTACCTTTCCTTTAACTCCTTTCATATTTGCATCTTTTGACAAATCTAAGTCTTCCTGTTGTATTTTTTGAAATAATGTTGGATTTATTAAAATACTTCTTTCATAGTTTCCATCCTTTTCAGTAATCTTTAAGTGCTCAATATAATTATTATCTATTTCTTCTCTTTCCATTTTAAATCTAGTTTAATTCTTATACATGTCTTACTGAATAATAATAATACTAACAATAATTATATTATTCAAGAAAAGTTAAGTAGATATACCTGACTATGCTTCTAAATATTTGTTCAAGTAAGCCCACTGCTGCTTCAGTGGTTCTCCATTAAGTGTTGAATACTAAGTTTAACAAAGTTTGAGTAGAGAAAATAATAACAAGAAGGATAAGTGGAATAAGTAATTTTATTTATGATAAGTAGAAATTTTACAAGGGTGGTTGGATACACTCACAAGTATCCGACTAGCTCCTAAAGAACTAGCACAAGTTCCATAAAGGAAACTCTTCTCACACGAGAAATTTTTCATTTGAAAAACTCTGCCTTTTTCCCTCAGGGAAAGGCTTATTTATAGCCTAGATGGCCTACTACTATTTACAATGGCACTATGGCACTACATGAGTGCTTTTCAAAAAGACTCCAATAATTCTACATTGTTACATGCTTTTTCCTATTCACTAAATTGTCTTTCACGTGGACACACAAAAAATGCTCCAGAATCTTCATTTCTCCACTATTGCTTCAAAGTCTTCTTTCTCCTCTATCACTTTGTCGGCAATAATTTTATCCTTGGCACATCTTTCACATGCATGGTCTTTGCTTTCTTTGATCATAGTGCATAAATTATTGAGGACAGATGGCCTGTATTCCATTTGGAGTCCTGATAGTAATTAGAAAGCTGCCTCAAAGTTTGTTAGAAGACTCATGTTTTTTTCCTTTATTTCTTTATTGCTGGTCTTGCTCAAAAGCAAAGTGTAGGGTCCTTTGTATAGTACTTTGAAGTTAGAGTCTTTTCTAATGCCTTGACATTGAGATAAAAAACTTGCCAACTGGTTGCTTATTATTTGAGTAATTAATTCTTCCCCATAGACCGTTTCATTGGGTTCATCCTTTCTTTGCCTTTTCTAATTCAAGATGTGCTTTTAGTGCTCTCTCAGCTTCTTTTCTGGTTACATATCCTTGGTATTAGCATCCTGAGATCTTTTGACAATGTGGTGCTACTTTGAACCAGTCATCATAAATTCCTGGAAATGGTCTATTAAAAATTACATACCATTTTTTAGGTTTTACTTCTTCTGGAACTGATTCTTTGAGAAAATTTTCTTCCTCTCGTAGCAACCTTAAAAGCTTTAATTATGCTTCAATCAACTCAATCTCTTTTTTCCTTTTGAGCTTTTTGTGCTTCTTTAATTGCTATCTATTTATCTAACATTTCTGCTTTGCTTCGTTCCATATTTCCCTTGAGAGTATGTCTACGAGCACGTTCTTTTTCTCCCTTGATATGTGCGAATGAATAATTGTATTCAGCTAACTTCATCTGCCATCTTATCAATCTTCCTTGCTTGTATGTTCCTTTGTGGTTGATATTCTTGAAACCTACAATATAAGTAGAATCTGTTCTAAAAATAAATTCTTTGTCAAGCACATAAATTCGATGTTTTTCCAACATTCGAATTAGTGCTAATGTTTCCTTTTCATGAGTTGGATAATTAATTTCACTGTCTGAAAAGGTTCCAGACATGTATCTACATAGGAATTCTTTCTTTTGTCCCGGAGGTTTTGCTTTCATGACTCCTCCCCAATATTCATTTGATGTGTCAGTTTCAATAATAATTAAATCACCATCTGATGAATGATATAGTTCAAGAAGATACTGACATAAGTGCTTTAATTTGATAATAATTGCTTCATCTTCTTCGGTCTATGACCAAAGAGCATCTTTCTTTAATTTTTGTTGAAGTAGCTTTCTCTCTGCTACAAGATTCTTTATGAAACCTTCATTAGAGATATACGTTAATAATCCAAGAAATTTTTGTAAATCTTTTTTATCCTTTAACTTTGTTGGGAAGTTTTGAAGCTTTTCTAATACATGTTTCTGCATTATTATCTTTCCTTTTTCAATTTCTAATCCTAGATAATTAATTTTATTTTGAGCTAAAATAACCTTTTTTCTGCTTAAAACTACTCCATAATCAAGACATTTATTAAGTACTAGTTCTACCTTATTAAAGTGATCATTTAAATCTTTATTAGTAAAAACTAATATATCATCAATATAAATAAGACAAAAATCATTAAATTCTTCGAGTATTGAATCCATTCTTCGTCGGAAAATTCCTGGTTATTGCTTCATTCTCATTGGGAGTACATTCCATTCATATTGTCCTTGAGGATAACTAAATGTTGTTAATGGTTTAGACTCTTCTGTTAGTCTTATTTGATAAAATATTAACTTACAATCAAAAGTACTAAACCAATTCATATATACCTCTTACTCTTTCATTAATTAGGTCTTTTTTTGGAAGAAAATATGCATCTCCTTCCATTGCGTCATTCATTTGTTTGTAATTTATCACCATCCTTCATTTTCCTCTTTTTATTTCATTATGATTTTCAACATAAAAGGCTGGAGCCGAATGTTTACTTTTCAATGGTCTTATTAAATCTTTATCACACATTTGTTTAATATCTTCCGCAAATTCATCTCTATCCTGTTTTGTGTAAGTCATAGGTTTACATTTTACTTCTTTCGTAGGATCTTTTAGTTTTAATTATACTAATTCCATATCTTTGTTATTAGTTTTTGGATCTAAAGGATTTTCACTACAAACTTTATCTAAAAGTTCTTCAATATGAGCTGGAATTTCTCTTCCTGGTTCTAAATTTATTAGTACATGGCGAATTTTTCTACAAACTATTTCTATTATCTCACCACGTTTCAGCTTGTTAAACTCTGATTGTTTCTTAGAAAAAGTACTTTCCAAATAATGAACAATTAGAATGTTGATTATTTCTCTTAATTATTTTCCTCTAATATATGAGGTCATTAGTGATATATATTCTATGTTCTGGCAGAAAGGTGCATATAATCTTAAGAAATTATTTCCTATTATCATATCTAATCCAAGTTCTTGTTGATAGACTGTAGGTACTATAAACAACTTATTTTGAATATTTAATGTAATTCTTTTGGCTACCCATAATAATGGATGTATCGATCCATCTGTTATTTGTATTTTTAATGATTTTTCTAATCTTTCCCATTTACTAAATAATGCTTTTGTTGCTATACAAATGTTTGCCACTGTATTTATATATGCCTCTGTTTCTTTATTCTCTTTTTCAATTCTTATTTTGATATAAGTACTATTCGGATTCTGTTTCTTCTGAAGAAAGTTCATCTTCTGAATATTCATATATACTATCTTCAATATTACTTAATTCTTCTTCTAATGGCTCCAGATCATATATCATGTATATTCTTTTTTTTAATTTTGATTTTTCTTTAGAGTCCTTTTCTTTCCTTTGTGCACATTCATTTGCATAATGACCTTCTATATTACATATTCAGCATACACTTTTCTTTTTCCCCTTTGGACAATTTTTTTTCCGGTGTTTGTCCTTTTCTTCTAAAATATTTTTTCTTAGCATTTTTAAGCTATTTCCTTTGGATAGGCCTTTCTTAGTCTAGGTTCCCTTTTATAATATCTATGTTTTCTCTTTTGCTGATTACACCCATAATTTCCTGGTTTTTCTATTTCTGGTATGTCACGACAAATTACATTTCTTCCTTTATTTAATTGCCTAATTGTTTCTCTATTTAAGCATTGTTGTCTTAATTTATTGTATAAGATTTGTAAAATTCCTCCTAAGGTATTACCAGTTTCAGCAGGTCGTAATTGCCATATAGATCTTATCTTTTCATTAAGTGGATATGGTAATTTATCTATAAATATTTCTTTATATAATTCTTTTACCTTAGCACTTAATTCATAATAGTATTTTTGATATTCACAGATAAAACTTTATACTTCACACATATTATAAATATGTATTCCATTTAAGTGTGATTTTGCTTTTTCTTTTAAAAACTTATTTACCTTTTCTTTATGTTCAAGGATATTATACCCTATGAACTCTAAATAGATTAAATTCATAATTAATCTAGCAAATTCCTGATTATCTCTTACATGTCTAGCATAATGTTGCCATTCTTCATCATTTATACTTGTTAGAAATTTTTGTACATTTCCTGTTGTTTTATAAATTATTAAATTTCTAACATTTGGTAAGTCTAATTTAGTAAATCTTTCATCAGTTGCTATTAGTATTGTTATCTCATTAGTCCATTGTAATAACACTTCTTCTTTATTTCTTGCACAGTCAATATTTAGTATATTTCCTTGTTTAATATTTTCATAATGTGGTTTATATTCTTCTTGAATTTTAGTCCATTTACCACTCTTTTTCGAATATCCTTTTTTATTCATTGTTTCATATTCATGTTTTTCCCATGTACTTTCTGGATTCCAATGTTCTTTCCATTTCATTTTTTATCTAACATTGCTTGTTTCTCATTTTTCCATAAATATTTCATCGTAATCTGATTCTAATTCCGAGGAACTATAATTTAATATTACTTCTTCATTTTCCTTTTTAGTTTCTATTTGTTCTACTTTTTTGTATTTGTTTATTTTCTTCTTCAATTATTGTCAATTATTCTAATAATTGCTGAATTTCTTCAATATCATTTGACCTTCTTATGGTCTCCATATATTCTTCTTTTATCCCTCCATGAAGATACTGGTCTTAGTAAATTTGAAGATTCATATTTTATTATCTCTTTTATCTCCGATTTGTGATTTATTAATTCTTTTTAATCCTTTATTGTTATACTTCTATTATTTTCTTCATATTCTAGGAGATCCTCTAGTTGTTGGAGAATTTCTCTAATTTTATTAATATTTTGATTTTCATCAATTTTTTCCCTTTATTTATTCCATCTAATGTATTTCGTATATTATTTATCTCGTCTCGTTCATTTTTTATTTTATGACATGTATAATTTGTAATTTTATCAGTATTTTCTATCAATAAGTTTATATTTCTATTTATTTCTACTAGTGTTTTATTTAATTCTTTATACATTACCTCTATTTCTTCTGATAAAGTCATTTTCATGGCTAATTCAACTTTTTTCTAGTAGTGATAGCTTCCCCTTTCATCGCCAGCTCTTCTTATCGGGTCTTTACTCAAATAGAGTTATCCTTAGAAACTCGCCCTTTCATTACTGGCTCTTTTTACCGGGTCCTTACTTGGGTTGAGTTATTCCTTAGAAACTTGCCCTTTCATCACCGGCTCTTTTTGCCGGGTTCTTATGCTCTAGTTGAGTTATTCTTTTTAGTTATTCATCATTCTGATTGTCGGATACTTAAAAGGATCTATTGAGAGGAAATGCAAACATAGTAAAATTCCATCAACTTTTAATTTCTGAAACTACTAGGTTTCCAAGTGTGTTCTCCATGATCATCCTAGTCTAAGTATGGTCCATCAGACGTCTATGACCACGAGTGGCATCCCTAACTTGCATAACACATACTTCATACAAACGGAGTGGATGATTAGCCAGACCGACCTTCTTAGTCGAAGGAGTTAAAAATAATTTTTATCTTCATACAAAAGTATGTAATCTTACTTATTAGAAATGAGGGTAATTGGATTTCAACTGTCACCCATTCCTAATAACTAAGCTCGATGGTTTACTAAGATGCATTCCTCACATTCTACACTTAATGAGTGGTTCCATAACGGCTACCTTTTAATCTCAAAAAGTGTTATCTTGTAAATGAACCAAAGTGTCTAATTCTTAAGTAATTAGACACTTTGTAACTTACCAATTCACAACAAAAATCATGTATTTTGAAGTAATTGAATGTTAATCATACATATACAAAACTAGTGAAGAGAGTGAAAAAGAACAAGACCATTAATTGATTGTACAAAAATGATAAAGAATCAACCATATACTTACCATTCAACTAAAATTCATGTAATTGGACATTTCAGTACTTAAAACTCCCTTTTTAATATTCTGGAAACTCACATTTAGAACATTTCATTACTTTTTTTTGATAGAAGAACATTTCATTACAACTCATTGAATTTCACAAATAATCATTCAAATTCGGATAAGCACATGAACAGTGCAGAATTTTCCAGACCAGTCATCAAAAAAAATAATGAACACATTGTCAAATGACCTTGGAAAATTTTCAACATTTATCTGAAGGTATCCAGCTCATATACAAAGACAACGAAAGGGGTGCCATCTAACAATTGGAAGCCAATAATTTATGATAATTCATATACTCAAGCTGTTTTGACATTGTGTTACTCAAAACAATGTCCTGAGCATCCCAAGGACTTTAAAATTCTTAAGGCTATCAAATGAAATCAAACAACTATGAAACTTTTTATGGAAGTATCCAACTCACACAGAATCCATTTAAAAGTGGTTTCAGTCAAAAATATCAAGCATAAAAATAATAGAAATTCGTACACTGGGCTGCTCCTTAAAATTTTTCCAGAAATCAGAGTTAAAAACTGTCGTTAGTACAAATAACGAACTGAGGGTCAAATGACTTTGGTACATTTTGTAAATTTTATAGGAAGTAACCAGCTCAAATATGATCACAATGCAATTCGTCCCATGTTAAAATTCGAAACCAACAATTTATGATAATTCACGCACTGAATATGTTTTATGCTATTTCGAGAGAAAACAAAATCATGCAATAAGAAGTGATTCATCAAAATAAAAATGAAGACGGTTAAAAATTCAATTGCTACCCAAGGGAATACATCAATATTAGATATAGCAGAATTTAAACATCACATGCAATCCTAATGTTTTTTTCCAACCCATTCTTTCCCAAAACACCAAATCATCATAACTTCTCAAATGCTATAGCTCAAACCATCAAAACAAAAACTCAACATTGGGATTTATGGGTACCAAGTATCTAAATGGAATCCCCTAAGAGAAACTCACATCTTTTAAGCTAGTTGAAGAAAATAGAGATGCCAAGTAGTGGAAAATCTGTAAAATGGTTCAAGTTCTTTTCTCCTTTTCTTCCCTACGGCTTCCACCTCTTCTCCTTTCTTCAACATTTCTCTTCTTGATCTCACTCTCTCTCTCTCTCTCTCTCGCGAAAGTGTATGTGTGAGTTGGAAAGAAGAGTTTTTTTTTCCTTCATGAAAATGGCTAAAGAAAGACATGCAAGGATGAAGGAAAAGTGTGATACGAGAGAATTAGAAAGTGAGGCTGATCTAAAGTAAAGGATACATCCAAATGTCCTATTTCTATGTCTTGGACCATGAGTGATGTGTTTGTGAAGTTGGTCCTTGGCCCAATCCTAAACACTACTACCACTTATTTTTTTATACACCCCTCTCTTTAGTAGTATGTTGAAAAGAGTGTTTGAAACTTGTTAGCATTTCAAAAAAAGTAAGGAAAATGCTAAGTAGTACAATAGTTTTTTTTCGTCATTCAATGCACGAATTTGACGTGGCTATTCTTATGTGCACTTTTCTCTGTGTACGTTTATTAAGTTGGAACCATTGCTTTTACCAAATCGGTTATAACAATTTCGTTAGTTTTCATTTCGTACGATTTAGCAATGCTGAAAAAGTAATACCAAAAGGCAAGACATCTGTTCAAGCTGACAGGCAGGTATTGCATTGTCGGTAATTAAGCTAAGATCAACAAATCCTCCGTGTAAAAATTGGGAATGGTATTTACTCAACCAAAAGTAGCCTGAAAATTTTCATGGCAACCTTATTAAGTGACAAATATTGGCCAATGCCCAATACTACTGAGTTTAAGGCTCTTTGTTCAATGATATAAAGTATATTATTTTGATTGTTTTATGGTCTTTTTATTGTTGAGTCTCTGGTGTTTAGCAATCAAACTTGAGTCCATGCCCGTAAGTTCGATAGAGAAATCATTTTCTAGTGCAACACTAAACAAAGCACATAATTCTGCTTTAAGGATATGTTTGGATTGGTGTTATGGAATGGAATGAGATGGAATGGAATGGTGTGAGATAAAGTTCTATTGTTTAGATATTTAAAAAATAGATGGAATGGAGTGGTATTGGGTTGGATCTATTCCATCTTCCATCCTCAACCCTCTTTTTACTTCCCCTCAATTTGTGAGGTACACGATGGAATCATTCACCCTATTTATTATATCACCAATTTATTCCTCGTCTTTTATTTTACGTTCTTGCGCTCAAGAAAAGAAACACCTCTTCTTCCTCAACAAACCCTGTGAATCTATCGCAGCGGTGATTGTGTAGTTGACAAGCTGGTCGGTTTCAATCCCATCTCTCTGTTTTTCGTCTACGCCTTTTTGTCTCGTTTCAAGAAATTGTATTGTTCATGATTTATTCATTTGATATGATTATACGTAAATAGAAAAGAATTAGATCTGTCATTATAAAGCCAAAGGTCCATTACCGTGAGCTTCGAATTCCATCCACAGAATCTGAATATGCCATGTTTCTTTCTTTACTATTATGTTATAATATAATATTATATATTATTATATATAATAATAACAATAATATTGGTTTAAAATGAAAACAAGTGTTAGCTCATATTTGCTTTTACGATTATTACCATTTTAATTTATGCATATATTTTAAAACAGCACCACAAATAGTTAATTAAATATAAAAATAAATGATTAATTTTGTAATGACTGTTATAAATATTTAATTATTGATTTTTTCCTTTTATTTTATTATATTACAATCTAGTATCTATTTTAATTCAACGTGGTAATCTTTCTTTTTAAATAAGGGTAAAAAAGGAATAGAAAAGTTATAATTCATTCCACTCCGTCCACTTCCCAAACGATGGGATGAAAGTTTGGTTCCGTTCTATTATAAAATACCCAAACAATGGAATGGAAGATATGTCTCGTTCCGCTATGCTCCATTCCATTCCGATTCATTCCGTTCTGTTCTGCTCCACTTATTTTAAAATATCCAAACATACCTTAAGCAGTATGAACTCACCTTCTGTGATATCTAATGACATCCATTCGGTTACTTCTAGCAGCTTCATCCCGCAGTATGGAATAAATAGCAGGTATATAGCATCCAGACACGAACCTCCGTTGTTACTCCAGCTCCAAGGGCATGGAATGCCGATAAAGATCAAGTTGCATTACCTACAGAATCACCAAGGTTGTGTGTTAAATAAAAAATAAAATATGAAAATGTTGTAATATATGCTTTAATGATAATAAAAAAGGACAGTGTCTTATGCATAGTTTCTTATAACTACATAGTTTCCTACCTTCCTTGATAATATGTACCAAAACTAGTGTGACAACGATTTACTCTCATGCTTCCTCCAATTGCGCCGTCATCCGCAACAACTAGAATTCAATGACAGATGGTCGAGTATGAATCTACTGCTGAGTCATGAAATCTGATTGCCAGTATACAACTCAGCGATGATAGCAAGGATAGAAAACGCAGTAGCAAAAAGAATTCGCTGCAGAGTATCTATTCTTGGCCGACAGCTCAATCACTTTGTAAACAGCCTTCCAACTCTCTCCGTCTTTTCATGTCAACCTCAAAATCTCCTCTGCCCTCCATTTCGGCCCTTCCTTGTGAGTTTTACGACCTTCGGAGCTAGTCTCCAATACCAAAACAAGCTGTTGGGTTCATTCAAGAACCATTGTGCTAGCACATATTTTGAGTCCTTAATTTTTGTAAAGATCCAATTCCATGGATGTAACTTAATTTCCTCCACAATCTCAGCCATCTCCATTCTTTTTGCTTGGAACACCAACTTGTTTCTTGCCTTCCAAATTATCCAAATGCATGAGAACCATATAGTCCAGAACCTATCCCTAAACACCTGACCACCTTGAACCAAACCTTCGAAATGTAGCATGTGCATTTTGCTGTCCGAGTGTAATGCAGCGTTGATCCCGATCCATTTACAAATTTCCATCCACACCCTATGTACACTTAAGTCATGTTGATCCAATTCCGTGATAATATACACAAAAAGTAGTGTGACAGCGATTTCACTAGTACACGAAACGTAAAAGAATTTACCATTTTACACCGATTTTATATATAACAGGTGTAAAATGTGAACGCGGTGTCAATTTTATAATTAATATGTGAATTAGTCAATTTAAGCGTCACATTCTACACCGGTTATCTATAAAACCGGTGTAAAATGTAAATGCGGTGGCAATTTTGCAGTTCACTCGTGATTTTGTCTAAACATTTTACTCCGGTTATTTAAAAAACCAGCGTTAAAAGCGTTTCTAATTAAAAAACTAAGCATTTTACGCCGGTTGTTTCGGAAAACCGGCATAAATTCCTTTCTCGTACGCGTTCATATTTGCCTTCTCTTCCATTTCACTCACAATTTCAAAACCCTCATACGCGTTCACTGTGCACTCGTCTCTCGCCGTTCTCTCGTCCTCTCACCATCGTCGTCTCTCCCAACATCTCGCTGTCGTCTCTCCTACTATTTCACCGTCATCGCCGTTACAAGCAGATTTATTTATAGTAGCGCGTGCGTCTGATGTTAGGAAATTACGCAAAATTTCCCCATAGTCAGACTAGTGGAAGAGCGAAAAAATTAACGCGGAAGCACACACAAAAATTGATAACGGAGTTCAGCCAATAATGCCTACGTCTCTGGGCTGCTGCAGACCTTATATTGAAAAAGGAAATGCACACTGTGTTTACAAACACTCACACTCTCTCACAAAACCCACAACCCAATTACACCCAAGAATTTCTCTCACAAAATTCTGTCACTAGAATTTTATCTCACAAATGCTTATCTCTCTAAGCTTTGGAACTCACTTGGTTGGAATTCTCTCAAGGTTGGAATTCTCTCAAGGTTGGAATGAATTTCTTCATTGGCAATGCCCTCTATTTATAGAAGATTATGGCAATGTGAACACACAGTGAGAATTTCAATTTTTGCTTCTTCTTTGTGTCCATCATTGAACACATAAAGAGAAGTTCAATTTGCTTCCTCCTTTTCTCTTGGTTGGTGGCCATCTTTCTTGACTAAGAAATATGGCACCACTTGTTTGTTCTAATATGGTGGGTAGCCTACATTTTTGAACAATACATAGTCACAAATTATTAGCCAACATATTTGACTAACAATCTCCCACTTGAAGACCTGGATTTCACTGGCTTCACACCTCAATCATGCAAAGAAATTCCCCTGGCCTCAAGATTCAGCAGTGCCAATCAAGTTGAGCACAACTTCGCTTGTCGATAGTCACCACCTTTGTCAACATGTCTCGCTGGGTTCTTACTTCCTTGAATCTTCTTTCAACATTAACACCTCATCCTTCAAGCGTAGATCCACGAAGTGATAACGAAGACCAACGTGCTTGCTCAAGTGAAATGCCGAGTTCTTTGCCGATGTATCGCGACTCGACTATCATCGCAAAACACTCTTCTCCTGGCGTGAAACCCAACTCGTTAACAATCTCAAGCCATATCAATTGTCACGCTTCAAGTATCGCTACATACCACCTCCGTGAGTGGATAAAGCAACAATCTTTGTATCCGCGACATCCAACTAATCAGCCAGAGGCCAACAAGAATACGTGAAATCAAGTGGTACTTCTATGGTGATCGACTTCACCTTCAGAAGTCTGCATTCACGAGCTGTACTTTTATTTCTCCTTTGCCAAAGTACAAACACTTCTCTGCGTGGTGCCTCGTAGATACCTCAAAGTCCATTTCATCGCTTCCCAATGAGCTTTTCCTGGATTTGACATAAACCTCGCTAACTACTCCCATCGTGCATGGCCAATGTCCGCCTCGCATACCATTGCGTACATCAAACTTCCAATGGTCAAGCATATGGTATCTTAGCCATGGATTCTCTTTCTTCCTCCGTCTGAGGTGACTGCTTTGATAGGCGAAAAATGATCGCCAAAGGTTGCTAATCCCGCTTTGGCATTGCCCATGTTGAATCTTTGCAAAACACGCTGATGTACTCCGAGATAATCGCAAATTCTCTTTGCTTATCTCTCGTGATTTGCATTCCAAGGATCTTCTTTGCCGACCCAAGTCCTTCATGTCAAATTCTTTTGACAGATCTTCAAGTTTCTCGATCTCGCCCATATTCGGGAACTCGCTACTAACATATCATCGACATAAAGTAACAAAATGATATAACTGGACTTATATCTCTCAAGAAACAATAAAGTGGTCGGAGTTGCACTTCTCCGAAACCTTCCTTGTGCATAAAGCTATCAAACTTCTTGTACCATTGTCTCTGAGCTTGCTTTCGTGCCATACAAGTTTCTTTCTTTAATTTGCACACCATATTTTTTGTTTCCATCTTCTAAGAAACCTTCAGGTTGGTGCATATAGATCTCCCTCATCTAAGTCTCCGTGAAGAAACGCAGTTTTCACGCCCAATCAAGCCAAGGTAGAGTTTTCGCTTGCAACAATACTTAACACCGACCATAGTATTGAGCTTCACAACCGGAGCAAAATTTCGGTGTAGTCAACTCATTCCTTTGGCATTGAATCCTTTAACGACTAGTCGGGCTTTGTATCTCTAGAGCCATCATTCTCCTCCTTCACCCGATACACCCATTTGTTGTGAAGTGCCTTCTTTCCCACGGGTAACTCAACTAGTTCCTATGTTCGACGTGAGATCAAAGACTTCATCTCATCTTTCATGGCAAGCTCCCACTTGCTAGCATCTCGGGTCCGACAAGCTTCTCGATAATCTTCGTGCTCCTCCATCACCAACAACATGTAGTCCATGTATCTCTGTTGGGCACAGAACTCGAGAAGACTTTCACACGGAGCTGGAGTAGGATGCCTCTACCGTGTGTCAAATTGTTGTTCGCTACCTGATAAGTTGATTCCTCCGACTCGAGGATTCTCAACCATAGGACTTTCTAGGACATCGCTCCACCTCGCATACATCGCCCACTCGCTCCGAAGTTGCCGTGTCTCATGGCCCGCCCTTGTACATCACTTCTTTCATCAAGATCACATCTCTTACTACGGATCGCCTTTGTTTTCATCATCCCAAAGACGGTAGCCAAACTCATCTTCACCATAACCGATGAAAGTTCACTTCTTTGATTCGGGGATCAAGCTTATTCCCCGCCTTTGATCGATATGCACATATGCTTACGCAACCGAAAACTCTAAGATGTGAGAGTTTTACCTAAGGTATTAAACCGGACGACCGCCATTGAACCGGAACCGCCACGGTCCGGTCCGATCTAATTCCATAAAACCGGCAAGCGTAGAACCAAGGCGTTCATGATGAACCGGTTAAGAACCTGACTGCCCGGCCAAACCAAAACTACCAAACTGGTTTTTTAGTCGACTACCGGCTCACAAAAAGTTTTTTTTTTTATAAATTAAGGCGGCACATTTTATATTTTAACTGCTTTTTTCCTGCTTATTTTGCTTCTCAAACTCGACTACCTGCATCTATTTTTCATATTTTGTGTTATTGAACGTAATAGTTATGTCATATTCGAGATGGATGAATGTGTAATTTTTGTTATATGTCGACTTATTAAGAAAATATTAAGTGAAGTGTAATGTTTATGGTATAAAGTTATGAAAATCACTTTATTTTTTGTTTATTATTTATTTATATATTGTATTAAATATTTTTTTAATAATATTTAATCAACCTGCTCACTCCCTGTCCGACCCCGATCAACCCAAAACCTCAACCCAGTGCCCTCCTGCTCAATATCCGGTCCGCTTTTAATACCTTGGTTTTACTCTTTTCCGCTTCCATACCTCTTTCCTCCGGTATTCTCAGGTCTCCAATGGTACCGATGGACCTGCTTGATCAAGTAAGTCATTGTGGTTGGATCGCTTCGCTCGTAATCGCCTTAGCCTGAATCGCGACCCGCAAGCTTCGCTCTCCGCCAACGCTCGATTCATACGCCGCCTACACCATTGTGTCGAGGCGACTGCACTGCTTCTTTCCATTCTCGATCCCGTGCTCATAGCGTAACTTCTTGAACTGGTGTCTTCATATTCACCACCATTGTTTGCCTGAGCTTTTTGATCTTCAATCCTCGCTCATTTTCTACCATGGTTTTCCACATCTTGAAAGCCTCAATACTCGACTTATGTTTCGTAAAGTATACCCATACCTTCCTAGAGTGATCATCAATAAAGGTCACAAAGTATTTCTTCCCATCGATGGATGAGACAATGTCGTTGAACCCCAAACATCGAGTGAACAAGCTCGAAGCTTTCTTCTTTGGGGTTCTTTCCACTTGTCTGAAAGCTAACTCTTTTCTCTCGCTCCAAGTATGCGCCTTCACACATGTCAATTTCTACTAATCAAGACTGCAATTTGCCCTTCGAGTGCATGATCTTCATCCCTTTCTCACCTATATGGCCTAGTCTCTGGTGCCATAGATCGACTATCATTTGTCGCAATCGCAATCAAATGGCATGCCTCGCGTCTTATAAAGAGTACCACTCTTTCGCCGCGAAAGCAATCGCTATTGCACCTTTGAAATCTTCCAATGATCGCTGCGGGAAGATTGTTGTGTAGTCACATCGCCAATCGCCTACCTGAGATTAAGTTTTTCGTCAGTCAGAATATGTCCGACATTTTTCAATTCTATACTGCACCCATTCAACTTAATTTTCACCACACCTTGCCGATAATCTCACAAGATTGTTCGTTACCAAGGTAAACTTTACCAAGGTTTCGGTACATAGTTCTCAAGAATTCTTTCATGTAAGGGCATGAAAAGATGCTCCAGAGTCTAACACCCAAGACTCTTCCTCGCTCTCCAAAGAGCATATCAACGCCAGCTACCTCCTCCCGAGGTGGAAGCAACATTTGCCTCGCCCTTCGCCTCCTGGTTCTTCTGCACTCCTCGCACCGATTTTTGTAGTGTCTTGCCTTTCCCCAGAATTCCAACACTCGATAGTCTTCGAGTTGGAGTTTTGAGAACTACGATGATTTCTCGGATTTGGACCGCCCCGCTCTTTGATTTGCCACGCCCATTTCCTCTCGCTGAATTTCTTCCCTTGACTCGTGATGCACATCAAGAGAATGAAGATTCACCCGACTCTCTCCGCTTCTGGATCTCTTCGCCGAGAACTAGATCACGAACATCGCCTGATTTCAACTTATTGTTTCGGGCTGGAGCTACCACACCGTGACATGAGCATTCCAACTCTCCGGAAGAAGACAAAAGTATCAATGCTCGCACTCATCATCAAATTCGATTCCAATCAACTCAACTGGTCAGTGACTATGTTGAGTTCATTGGAGATGTTGTGCCACCGATGCGCCTTCCACATCCGCAGTTAAACAACCGCCTCATCAAATGAACTTTGTTTCGAGGCCGATTTCGCCAGACATGTTGGAAAGAGCCTTCATAAGATCCGGCCGTGGTCTTTCTTTTGCAATGTTGAACGCAACACATGGGATAACGCCAACCTGGATAACGCCGAGGGCTTGTCTCATCGAGAAGGATCCATTCATCTTCCTTCATCTCCGCTGGTTTTCTTTCCTGTGAGAGGTCGATACAACTTTTTCTCGACATGATAATCCTCGACCGCATCTTCCAAAAAGCCAAAACTGCACCATCGAACTTTTCAATTTTCACCTTCCTTCGCTCGGCGCCATCACTCCCACTCGAGTCCGACTTCCTCAGATCAAGCTTTCGACAATTTCACAACCACCGCGGCTTTAGAACACCTCCGTGGACAAATTGGTAAAGGTTGACCAAATTTACTATATTCACTAAAAATTACTATTCACGCGAATGTGATCCTTACTAAGATTTAGCGTAAATAACCAACTAGCTCGATACTTGTTAGGAAATTACTGAAATTTCCCATAGTCGATTAGTGGAAGAGCGAAAAATTAACGCTAAGCACACACAAAATTGATAACTGGAGTTCACCTAATAATGCCTACGCCTCAATCGCAGACCTTATATTGAAAAAAGGAAATGCACACTGTGGTTTACAAACACTCACACTCTCTCACAAAACCCACAACCCAATTACACTCCAAGAATTTCTCTCACAAAATTCACCAGAATTTTATCTCACAAATGCTTATCTCTCTAAGCTTTGGAACTCACTTGGTTGGAATTCTCTCAAGGTTGGAATTCTCTCAAGGTTGGAATGAATTTCTTCATTGGCAATGCCCTCTATTTATAGAAGATTATGGCAATGTGAACACACAATGAGAATTTCAATTTTTGCTTCTTCTTTGTGTCCATCATTGAACACATAAAGAGAAGTTCAATTTGCTTCCTCCTTTTCTCATCGTGGCCATCTTTCGACTAAGAAATACTAAGACCACTGTTTGTTCTAATATGGTGGGTAGCCTACATTTTTGAACAATACATAGTCACAAATTATTAGCCAACATATTTGACTAACATCTGAAACCCTCAGAAGTGACCATTGGATTGGGACATGTGGCGGGTTTTCGGGGAAGTGAAGTAACTATGGTTGAGTACGAAATTTGCTAGGGTTAGAGGAGCGGATTCGAGGACTCGGATATGCTTTCGTCTTTATGCCCAGTGTGGACTTTTTTCGGGCACAAACAAACGACGACGCTTCGTGCTTTAATTTAACGTGCCTATTTTTCAGTTTTTTATTTTTAATGGGAGTATTTTTTAGTTTTTTTAATGTTTATATAGGAGTATATCGGTTGCGTGAGAATTACTTGATGTGAGAAAACATGAAGTGCATACATATATGGGGCCAAATGAATGAGGACAACGATTAATCTCTGAAATTGGTCTATATGTCAGGTCCACATCCTGGCGAATACAGATATAAATGTATTAAATATATTTACAAAAATGAGTGAATTAAAATCATGATAAGACCGAAAAAATGGGAATAAACATTTTTTGAGAGAATTGGTATAAACCCAATTTGGAAGGAAAAAACTCTATTGCCATAGCTGACGAAGCTCCTTCACTGTCACTAACAAGGTCGAATGTTTCAGTTTTTGAGCAGTGACTAGATCAAGGAATTTATTAATATTTGGTATTATATTTTATATTTTTAATTAAAAATTTTGGTTTTATACTTTAAAGATATACATTACAAGAAATTTTTTATTTTTTAATAAATTACAAGAAATTTTTTATTTTTAATAAAATATTTAAAACCCTTTAAAAAAATAAAATATTCAAAATAAAAAGAATATTAAAATATAGCGGTATTTATATAAATAAAAGTAAAATAACAATAAAATACTGTTTTTTAAAAGTACATTGTATGAGAATGAAAGTATTTAATGTATTAAAATATATTTTTCCATTCACATTCTTCCTAATTAGTTATATAATAAATTTTAAATTATACCATAAAATAATAAATGGTAAAGGCAATGCTTTTATGAAACATTTAATATGTTATTAAAAGGATAGTCATTTTTACAATTTATGTTATATATCTACATGTTATCCTATATGCCCTTGATTATTAAATAATAAAAATTAAATAAAAGTAGGATAAAAAAATATTTATAATATTTTAAAATCCTGCATTTTATTCTTACTCGAGTTACCAAGAGAATTATGTATTTTTTGTATATTATATTTTTACAAACTTATCACGTTGACAAAGTTGCTTCACGATCGCTAACAAGTAATTGTTAGTTGATAGTTTCAGTTTATTAGGGGGTGGTTTGAGCATGAGATTTATTTATATTTGGTAACAGGACAAAAAATATTATATTGTCTCAGTTTTTAATTATTATTTTATTTTTGATTTTTTTTCATAAAAATGACTTTTTATTTTTATTTTTTTGATTTCAAATATATACATAACAGTAAAATTATTTTTTAAGCTTTTCTATTGTTTTTAATACAAATCTTTATAGTAAAAAATAATATCTTAATAAAGTGGTATTTATATAAATAAAAGTCCAAATAACAAAAAAATACTACTTTTGAAAAGTACATTGAATGAGAATGAAAGTATTTAATATAATAAAATATGTTTTCCATTCACATTCTTCCTAATTAATTATATAACAAATTTTAAATTATACCATAAAATAATAAATGGTAAAGGCAATGCTTTTATGAAACATTTAATATGTTATTAAAAGGGTAGTCATTTTTACAATTTATGTTATATATCTACATGTTATCCTATATGCCCTTGATTATTAAATAAAAAAAATTAAATAAAAGTAGGATAAATAAAAAAAAAATTATAATATTTTAAAATCCTGCATTTTATTCTTACTCGAGTTACCAAGAGAATTATGTATTTTTTGTATATTATATTTTTACAAACTTATCACGTTGACAAAGTTGCTTCACGATCGCTAACAAGTAATTGTTGGTTGATAGTTTCAGTTTATTAGGGGGTGGTTGGAGCATGAGATTTATTTATATTTGGTAACAGGACAAAAAATATTATATTGTCTCAGTTTTTAATTATTATTTTATTTTTATTTTTTTATTCATAAAAACGACTTTTTATTTTTATTTTTTGATTTCAAATATATACATAACAGTAAAATTATTTTTTAAGCTTTTCTATTGTTTTTAATACAAATCTTTATAGTAAAAAATAATATCTTAATAAAGTGGTATTTATATAAATAAAAGTCCAAATAACAAAAAAATACTACTTTTGAAAAGTACATTGAATGAGAATGAAAGTATTTAATATATTAAAATATGTTTTCCATTCACATTCTTCCTAATTAATTATATAACAAATACTAATTATACCATAAAATAATAAATATTAGAGGCATTCCTTTAAGAATTTTAGAAACATTTAATATTTTATTATTGAAAAAATTGAAAGTGTAACACCCTTCTCCCGCTTTTTTACGGGTTCTGGGTGGGCCACCAAAGTACTGTTATATATTTTCCCCCGGTCTTTTTATGGGGTCCGTACTTGGTTTTTTTCTTCGCCTCCCCAAAATTCGAACACAAGACCTCAGTTTAAGAGTTCTCAAGTGAAGAGCTTGATACCGTCTCATCACCTAGATGACTTGGTACCAAGCTCTTCACTAGGGAACTCTTAAAGTGAGGCCCCAAGTTTGAATATTGGGAAGGCAATGATAAACCAAGTACAGACCCTGTAAAAAAGCGGGGAAGGAAACGTATAACAGTACCTTAGTGGCACACCCAAAATCCGTAAACTTTTGACTTTTGGTAAGAGAGACTAATTATCAATTTTGCTCACGTAAGAAAAATCTTTTACATACATTGTTTTATGGTTATAAATAAAGGTCTTTTGCAATACTCTTGAAACATCACAAACTTGAGAATTTTAATAGAGATTGAGGATAGATAAGCACCGAGAAGAGTTATGGCTGTGACCGAGGTGAAAAAAGGTGTTGTTGTGGTGATGTTAATGATTATGCTAATTGTAACACGAGCTCATGACATCACTCAACCTCAAGAACGAGTCCCTCCACGTTATATTTGTCTAGAAAAGTGTTTGCCAAAATGTGCCGAAGCAGATACCCCAGAAGCTCATCGTGCATGCACGAAAGATTGTACAAGAAATTGCATAATTTGTCCACAGTGCTCAGTTGCTTAACATCAACAACGGTATTCATATTTTTTACTTTCTTTTCGTCTTTTATTTAGTCTTTTTAACAAATATATATTTGTATTATATTATTTTTTCTTTGTAGGTGTTGGTGGAGTGCATACATACACTGATTCAAGTTTGGAGGCTTGCAACAACAATAATTAATTATTTTTTATGTTATGAGAGACTCTGCTTAAGAAAATGTACTCACAAGAATTGACGATTATGCCAAACTATAATAAATGAATTTTAATTCATAATGCCTATTTGCTATTTTTTATCATCCATTTCTCCAAATATTCTCTTTTTTGTTGTTTGTTTTCTATGATGTTCGATTCATGGATTTGGTTGCATTCATAGCAGTGTTATTAAAACCAGATCAGATCGACTTGTCAAATCGGTTTGGCCGAAATTGGACCTATTGCCAGTTCGGTCAAGATATCAGATCGCATTAAACCCAGTGATGATGTCATTAAACCGATCTAAAACCAATTTTGAATCGGGGAACTCGGGCTCCTGAGTTTCACTCAGAAGAATATAAATTCAAGATGAAGACGTCACGAGGAAGAAAAAACAAATAACAAGTAGAAAAGAAGAATAATATGCCTTCAATAAAGGAGAAGAAAAAGGAAGAGTAGGAGGATGTTGCCGAATGAGAGAAGAGGATGTGGCTGCAAAAAAAAAAAAACAAGGAGGAATATTAGCGGCTGCACTGCATAGAAGAAGAATAATGAAGAAGAACGATCTAGAGATTTAGGGCCTATTTAGTGGTCAGGATAGGAGAGACGGGGTATGATAAATCATATCCTATCTTAATCCAGTTTTTGTTAAACCAACAAGATATGATAACACAATCCTGTCACCTATCATATCCTGTCAATCTAGTTAAATTTTTATCCTGTTGGGAGAGTTGGGTTAGAAACAACAGCATAGGATAAGTAATTTGTTTCCGTATTCACTCTTGTGAAAAATAATTTAAAATCTAATAAACTATAAAAATATTATAAATAAAAAGTAAAATTGAAAAAATTAATAATAAAAGTTATAGAAAATAAAAAATAAATATAAATAATATAATTACTTTTAAAATTTATATGTAATTTTTTAACAAGAATAATTATGTCATTTTACATAATATAAAAAATTAAATTATAAAAGAATAATTTAAAATCCAAGAAATATAAAAATATTTAAAATAAAACTAAAAATAGAAAATTATTATTAATATTAAAAATTGTACAAATTATAAAAATTAATTTAAAGTATTAAATATCCAAATACTTAATTTTAAAAATTATATGTTATTTTTTTTATAAGCAAATTTATAAAAGGAAGTAAAATAGATACTCCAACCCGGATATCACGGACCAGATCTTATTTATGGGTCTGTAAGCATAATATAGGATTCACGTACCAACTGGAAAAATTAAAACATGATCTTCTATCCTTCCTATAAATAAACCATCCCCAGGAGGACACCTTCACGTGTTCTAATACTATTGCAGCATCTGCCAAAGCACCAAAAAAACAATTTTGTTGATGTGCAACCATAAACACCAAACAACCACATACCAAATAATATATCTTACTCTATCACATTTTTTTCCCTTTCAACATAGCGCCATGCTGAATAAAATTTTGGACGCCATTATTGTGCAGCACACTTTCAATGCCCATCCATGCCAGTATGTTAAACCAAATGTTGTAAGAAATTAGTGCGTGTACCCGTGCGATGCACGGGGTGTATAATCTCATTTACAATTAATTTTTATTGTTCATTAAAAAACCCAAAAAGATACTGTTATTGTTGTACTTGACCGATGTCTATAATTAAGTGAATTCTCATTTATACTCAAGTATGCAGAGATACTTTGTATCTTTCATATATGGCAAATAGTGTTATGGAATAAATTGATTACTACTACCATTACGCTATAGTCTTACCAAGTAAACCAAAAATAAATAGAAAAACTACAAATCACATGATAAATAGAGGGTTTCTTCTTTAGGTACTTCATCTCTAGTGCCTTATTATATTGTACTTAGTTTCAATATAGATGTAGTAAAATCCCCGTGATGGTCACTTGGAAAATATCAACAGTGCATTTGGTTTTGAACTGGATGATTCACTTCAAAGAATTTAACATTCTACATTCTAGAAATGTCATGCATATTAATATCACGCGTGTTAACGAACAAACACAATTTATGCGTTGTCTTGGGAATATGTGTTGCAATTAATGCGATGCATTTGGAATATCGTTGCATTGGGAATATGCAATGCATTAGGAATATGCGATTGGTGCTATCTTCTGCATGAATCCATGCACATACCAGTTATTTCCAATCCTTTGTTTCCAAATGTATGTGTCTATGTGATCCAAAACTCAACTTCGGAAAAAATATAATCGAAGGACTCACAAAGGAAAGAAAGAAGATATCAACGTTGTCAATGATGATCAATGTGTCAAGAAATGAGTGCATACAACTAGCATCAAATAGACTATGACATGAAATTATTTCTTTTTGTTTTTAACTTTTTTGCTGAAATAGAGTTGTTGGCAGCCTCCCTAACAAACTATTTTGTCGAATCTCTATTGTTGATTAATGTCCAACTTCTTCAAAATCGGTGCTGGCATCCTTCATTGTGTAAAAGTGGGGCGACAACATGTGGCACATAGTAAAGCCGCGTCACCTCTAGGATGATCAACCAAAATTGGGGTGACAACATATAAAACTTAAGTCTCCGGTAACATTATTCCTACACACTGAAAATTACATAAGAATCTGTCAGAAATTTAAAAATATTGGCAAACATGATTTAGGCAAACAGAAGCCATATGATGATAAGACCGTATGAAGGGTGATTAACATATATAAATCAATAAAATTTAAATCAAGGGATAATTTTTATAATACTCCAGCAATTAGATAACAGAGACGAAAAAACTTACGTAGTTATAAATCACAAACCTTTTTCAATCATATTGAAACCTATACATTCTCAAATTAAGTATACCATAACAAATAACGAATCTTTTAGCCTGAGTCAAGGCAAAGTTCATAGAAGACCATATGAAGTGTGATTAACCTGTATAAATATTTGATGCTTCTGTCATGCAACTCCTACTTTACATAGTTGGATATAAAATAGCTGGATATAACACCATAATGTAATAAAGTTGCAGCATATCCTAATTGATCCAACTAATTAATGGGACATTTTTTGTTCTCACATCTTAATTTCTCCCCTTTTGCCTTTGTATATAAGGGCTCAACAGACAATGCATCTCCACTCTCATTAAACTCCATCTTTTTATAAAGTTTTGAAAGTGGTACATTACATGCTTGTCTTGCTACTATGAATTTTTGGAAAATTTGCTGATTTCATGACTAAAAAATGCAACAAACTCATCTCATACAAAGGGACCAACTCCAAAATAGAGTTGTGACTAGCTCAAAAAGAAGATCTAACATTGTTATGCTTATTATGAGACAATACCATTCTATAATATTTAGCATTTGCTGATCACAGAAGATCTACTATGATGATTTAAACCAAATACATAAAACATGACCAGTATCACATTTGCTGATCACATTTTCATAGAACAGCAAGCATACAAAGATTCAAGTAGTTAATATATCATGAGAACAAAAAAGAAGAAAAATAAGTATTATACCTGTGACTATTGAATAGTTGCCATCAGTAATTGCAAACCACAGCCACAAATTAACCTTTCTGTATCAATGAACCAATGATAGTACAGTGCAGAAATCATTTTTTTGTCACATCGGATCCTGGAAGTGGAAAGTATTAAAAGATTAGTGAGAAGCACAAGTGAGGCTTTACTTTTGCCTCCTCATTTTTTGCCGTTCATCACTTGACATGAAATCATCCAGATAACTGCTTTAAAACTATAAGTGATCTAATATGTTAAAATAATTAAAGAAGAATGCTAAAAAAAATTCACGAGACAACTTAATTAAAACAGAAAAAGTTGCCAAAAACATCACCAGGGAGATAAAAAAGAAACTGTCTAAATGACTGAGTCCAACAAATGAATTATGTGAGAATATACCTGACATGAGAATACCAGCAGATGTTGGTTCTAATATATAATAAAATGGAAATATATTAAAAAGTACCATGTGCTGCATAATCAGTGTCACACTCAAGCTAGAAATCAAGATGGAAAACCAGCTTTAGTCAGCTAGCCTTATACTTGATGATAAGATGGAAAATTACTACAAAGTACAAACCATACCAAATAATTAACTTTTCATTCCAATAAACCTTCTTTCAAGGCAAGCATCTTAGAAGTTTCTATAGCTTCTCCACATGAAACGTACAGTTCATAGCATTGTATTAGTTATAACAGACTCAAAGCCAAGCATGTAAATTTAACAAAACTATTTTTGAGTGTCAGATATGAGAAAGTGAAAATAATGAAAAGCTGCATTTAGGCTTGGCATACTTGTTGAGAATATGCTCAACCCAATATCAGATCAATTCAATGTCATTAGCTACTCTTGCTCAATGAGTCAAACTTAACATGAGAGTTGATTTTTCCTAATATATGAAGTGGGTACACAACAATTAAAACATATTCAGACCAAATACCAAATAAGTTTACTGGGTAAAAAACAGTCAATCATAACAAAGACCTCAACAAATAATACACCACACCAAAAGAGGGCAAAACATGTTAAGGGTACAGATCCAAAAGAGAAAGAAACACTGAGTTACCTTTTCATGTTCCTCGAAGACAGATTTGGCAACCTCACCTTTTTGCTCAAACAATAGCAAGTGCCACTGCAACAACAACAAACCACACACACACCCCCCATAAAAAAATAAAAAAATAAAAAAGTTGAAGATAAAAGAAGAAAGCAATTGCACAAACACGTTGTCCTGCAAACAGCATCATCGAAAAAAACCGGTCACTATTTTTCTGTTTTTTCTGAATTAATTTTATTATTAATATTGTTTATATATTTTTTTGAATTATAAAAATGGCAGAAATGAAAAGGAAGGTTTGAACAGACCTTGATTTTGGTTTCGATTTTGTAGTCGAGGGATGAGATCCGAGTGGAGAGGATTCCGGCGAGGCATTATCCAGCAAAGGGATTGAAGAATTGGAAGCCGGGTTGGGCTATCCTGTGGAAGCACGGTTGATCTATTTAGGGTTGCCTCCTCCCACAATTTGGGTCGTTCCACATGCATACAACAAAAGGAAAATTAGCTAAAAGAACGAGTAAAAGAAATGTGGGAGTAGAGTCAGGTGGGGGAGAGGGGCCGAAGCTGAAGACCAGCTCTCCATCTTGCCTTGCTTCAAACCTTTAAAAAAAGCGGATGAGGGAGAAGAGAAGCCGATGTGAAAATTCTGCTGGGAATGAAAAAGAGAAAAAAAATGAGGAGATGAGAACCAAGAGATAGAGAAAAGCAGAAGATAGAGGAGAAGAAAACTGGTCAGATATTTAGATGAGAGGAGTTCAAATTTCAAACCTGTTTCGTTTTTTTAAAAGAAGAGAGGGAAGAGAAGAAACTTATTAGAGAAGTGATTAAGCTAATGTTGCCACGTGTCTAGACAAACCTGTTAGGTGACATCATGAGTAGTGAAATATATGAAATGTCAAATTTACCCCAGCAATTGGACTGAAAATGAGCGGGAAAACTGGCCCCGTGTCTTTCGCTTTAAGTAATAAGAGAAGTTGCATGAGAAGAATAGATGGTCCACTGTTTCTCGCTCACGAAAACAGAAAACACAACATTCAGCATATGGGTTTACGATTATACCTTTATTTACGCACCAACAAATCTCTAGTAGGAAGTCTGTCCTGAATAAGTCTCCAAGCACAAATAAGAACCTTGGAAGTAATTGCAGACTTCCAAAGATCCCTATATACCTTAGACAACTGTTGTTCATCCTCCACAAAACCAAAATTTTCAAAGAAACTATCATATGCAGATTTGACGCTAAACAACTTGGAATTATGCCTCAACCATATCCAACAATCACTTTTATACCTATCAGGTGCAATACCTTGTAAAGCAGCCTGTAGATCCCTTAAAATTTCCTCCTCTCATGCGAACAAGGATCGCCTCCAACTCCATGACTAGGTCCACATATCTCCACGCCAAAAACCAGCCTCTGCGACCTTAACATCTTTACTGGCAGCTACTTGAAAGAGACGGGGAAAATCTTCTTTCAATGCATTCACTCCAACCTAATTTTCATTCCAAAAGCTTTTCTCTGTCCCTCCACCTAATTTAAGTTTCACTGAACTTGAAAACCAATGAGGATCCAAAGTAACTAGATAACGCCACCACAAAGATGAAGATTGTGGCTGAGAATGTGGTTCAAGGATATTGCAAGATAAATTATTATACTTGAAGGCCAGTAGAGGAAGTCAAATAGCCTCCTTCTCCACATCTCCACCTCCATTTTGCCAACAAACACCTATTGAATAGGTCCAAATCTTTAACCCCTAGTCCACCTAAATTCTTAGGACGACACACCTTTTCCCAACTCACCCCCTTTAGTCAAGGTTCTATGGGATGATGATACTAGGGACATGACTTGGGAGAGTGAGAGTGAGATTCGTTAGCAATACCCTCATTTATTTTCAGGTGCGTGATTTTGGGGACGAAATCTCTTTTAAGGGGTGGTAATGTACCATCCTCATTTTCTAATCTTGCTTAGTGTGTGTTTATGTGTGACTAAGTGTACTTGTGTGCCCTAGGTGGATTTTGTGTGTATTTGACTGTGTACTTGACTTTTTGACTGTGTGTTCATTTTCTGTGTGATCCTGTGTTGGCGAGAAAGCATGTTTTGATGTTTGGTATGTTTTTTAAGGTTGGGATAGTATTTGATAAGGTTTTGGTATGAGTCTTAGAAGCCTCGTAAAGTTTAAGAACCATCGGAGTTGAAACGAGGGTTTTGTGCGTTCATACCCTTAAGCAAGTGTGAGTTTTTAGACGAGTAAATGATAGTTTGAATCTTTGTTCTTGAGTCCTTTTGATGTCCTCTTGTGTTAGGAATCATGTTTAAGTGTTAGGATATTGAGTTCTGGATCGCACAAACGTCGGAATCGAAGAAATCGTGCGAAACAGGAAAACACAGTGCAAAAGCACGTGAGATGCACTTGAAGGGCGTGTGGCGCGCGCTGGTACATGGTGCACCAGCGTCTCCTGTCCCTTCTGCACCACATGGCGCATTGTTATTCGTCTGTTCACTGGCTTTGACACGTGGCGCCCATGCAGATGGTCACTTCACCGTGAAGCAGGCCACGCAGATGCGAGTAAGCGCACTTGAAGTGCGCTAAAACAGAGAAGCAGTGCAGGCTGCGCTTGGGCCGTGCGTGGGACGCGCATGGCGCGCGCCCAATGTCATTTTTTTTTACTATTTAAGCCTAATAATCCCTTAAATCTAATTTTTACCACTATTTCTTCCTAAGCACGACCAGAGGGGTGTTATCAACCTGAAACCGACATTGTTATGCATTTCCAAGCTTTGTGATCCCAATCCAAGCAATCTCTGATACCGGTTCATCAATCCAATGGTGCAAACTCGTCTGTTTCCGTTCGGGCTTATTAGGGCTTATATCTGATCGTCGTTTCGTCGAGGTAAATCCTATACCTTCTACTATTCATCTCTGATCCTAGGATATGATTTCAAGTTCTCAAATTGGTTTTAGTTCCTAGCCCTAATCAGACTGTGTTTTGGACCCCGATTTGACCGTACAGGTACCGAACGAGCTAGGGTTTTGCCGGAACTCCCGGAGGAGATTCCTTGGACCACGAGACAGAGACTAGAGCCTTTGTTCTCCATGTTTATATTCTGATTTCCTGATTTCCTTAGTGGTTTGGGTTGTCCCTAATTAACCGTTCATCGTATTTTAGGGTTTTGGTGCTAGTACAGGTACCGGTTGTTCATGAAACTTTGTCCAAAATTTCTTTTGGGTTAGTTTAAGTCCCTGGACTACTTGGGTCAGTTCTGGACGTGACTCTCTTTGATTTTTAGTAATTCCATAGTTTGCCCTAATTCTAATCCGAGTGCGTTTTTGTGTTTCCGGGTAATTGTGGATTGTTTTGGAATGCTCGGTGGAATTTTTGGGTAATCCTTGGCCCTTTGAATGGTGTTGGCCAAATCTAAACTTAGTGTGGGGAGTGTCTGATTACTTGTTCGTGAGTCCGTGGTTGTGGTTCAGTGTCTGCTAGTGGTTCCAAGTTCTCCAAATTCCAGGTGGGAGAAAGAATATACTTCCATTGGGTTATGTGTAGTAGATATGATTGTTTGGCATGTGTAGGGTGACCTAAGCCCTACTAGGGGTTGATGTCAGTAACATCTAAGGATAGGGGTTACGGTGTGCCACATCTAAGGATAGGCGTGGAAGACCCATCAGCCAACTTAGGATTATTTTATTATTAAATATGATTGCCTGATAAATATGCTTATTTGTGTATTGTGTTGTACATGTCATATGAGGGTAGTAACATGCGTAGGATTGTTTTATGACATGCCTGTTGAATAGGTGACGTTTTGATATCTCTGTCAACATGCTAAATTGAATGTCTTTAGATGCTGTGTACAATGTTGTAGCACTTGATTATGATATAATGCATACCATGATATAACTCCCTTTTTTAATCCCTCATAACACCCTTTAATATTCTGGAAACTCACATTTAGAACATTTCATTACTACTCATTGAATTTTACAAATAACCATTCAAATTCGGATAAACACACGGTGCAGAATTTTCTAGACCAGTCATCAGTAAAAAATAATGAACACATAGACAAATGGCCTTGGAAAATTTTCAACATTTATCTGAAGGTATCCAGCTCATATACAAAAACAATGAAAGTGGTCCCATCTAAAAATTGCAAGCCAATAATTTATGAGAAATCATATACTGAAGCTGTTTTGACATTGTGTTACTCAAAACAATGTCCTGAACATCCCAAGGACTTTAAAATTCTTAAGGCTATTAAATGAAATCAAACAATTATGAAAGTTTTTATGGAAGTATCCAACTCACACAGAATCCATTTAAAAGTGGTTTTAGTCAAAAATATCAAGCATAAAAATAATAGAAATTCATACACTAGGCTGCTCCTTGAAATTTTTCCAGAAATCAGAGTTAAAAACTGTAGTTAGTAAAAATAATGAACGGAGCGTCAAATGACTTTGGTACATTTTTTAAATTTTATAAAAAGTAACCTACTCAAATATGAACACAATGTAACTGGTCCCATGTTAAAATTCGAAACCAACAATTTATGATAATTCACGCACTGAATATGTTTTATGCAGTAATTTCGAGAGAGAAAAATCATGCAATAAGATGAGATTCATCAAAACAAAAATAAAGAAGGTCAAAAACTCAATTTCTACCCAAGGGAATACATCAGTATCAGATATAGCAGAATTTAAACATCACATGCATTCATAATTTTTTCCCCCTTTGAAATGCCAACAACCCATTCTTTCCCAAAACATCAGATCATCATAACTTCTCAAATGCTATAGCTGAAACCATCAAAATGAAAATTTAACAATGGGATTTATGGGTACCCAAGTATCTAAATGAAATCCCCCAAGAGAAACTCACATCTTTTGAGCTAGTTGAAGAAAATAGAGATGCCAAGTAGTGAAAAATCTGTAAAATGGTTCAAGTTCCTTTCGCTTCTTCTTCCCTAGGTCTCCCACCTCTTCTCCTTTCTTTAGCATTTCTCTTCTTGATCTCACACACTCTCTCTCCCCCTCTCTCGTGCGAAAGTGTATGTGTGAGTTGGGAAGAAGAGTTTTTTTTCCTTCCTGAAAATGGCTAAAGAAAGACATGCAAGGATGAAGGAAAGGTGTGATACGAGAGAATTAGAAAGTGGGGCTGATCTAAAGTAAAGGATACATCCAAATGTCCTATTTCTATGTCTTGGACCATGAGCGATGTGTTTGTGAAGTTGGGCCTTGGCCCAATACTAAACACTACTACCACTATTTTTTTATACACCCCTCTCCTTTAGTGTGTTGAAAAGAGTGTTTGAAACTTGTTAGCATTTCTCAAAAAGTAAGGAAAATACTAAGTAGTAGGACAGTTTTTTTCGTCATTCAACGCACGAATTTGACGTGGCTATTCTTATGTGCACTTTTCTCCGTGTATGTTTATTAAGTTGGAACCATTGCTTTTACCAAATCAGTTATAACAATTTCGTTAGTTTTCGTTTCGTACTGTTTAGCAATGCTGAAAAAGTAATACCAAAAGGCAAGACATCTGCTCTGACAGGCAAGTATTGCATTATCGGTAATTAAGATAAGATCAACAAATCATCTGTGTAAAAATTGGGAATGGTATTTACTTAACCGAAAGTAGCCTGGAAATTTTCCTGGCAACCTTATTAAGTGACAGATATTGGCCAATGCCCAATACTACTGAGTTTAAGGCTCTTTGTTCAATGATATAAAGTATATTATTTTGATTGTTTTATGGTCTTTTTAATGTTGAGTCTCTGGTGTTTAGCAGTCAAACTTGAGTCCATGCCCGTAAGTTCGATAAGGAAATCATTTTCTAGTGCAACACTAAACAGAGCACATAATTCTACTTTAAGGGTATGTTTGGATTGGTGGTATGAAATGGAATGGGATGGAATGGAATAGTGTGGGATAAGGTTCCATTGTTTGGATATTTAAAAATTAGATAGAATGGAGTGGTATTGGGTGGGATCTATTCCATCTTCCATCCTCAACCCTCTTTTTACTTCCCCCTCAATTTGGGAGGTACACAATGGAATCATTCACCCTATTTATTATATTACCAATTTATCCCTCGTCTTTTATTTTACGTTCTTGTGCTCAAG
Source organism: Calophaca sinica (assembly GCA_037113605.1). Taxonomy (NCBI): domain Eukaryota; kingdom Viridiplantae; phylum Streptophyta; class Magnoliopsida; order Fabales; family Fabaceae; genus Calophaca; species Calophaca sinica. Next base: position 106,154,266 of record CM073733.1, read on the forward strand.
AAAAGGAGCACCTCTTCTTCCTCAGAAAACTCTTAAGAATCTATCGCAGCGGTGATTGTGTAGTTGCCAAGCTGGTCGGTTTCAATCCCATCTCTCTGTTTTTCATCTATGCCTGTTCGTCTCATTTCAAGAAATTGTATTGTTCATGATTTATTCATTTGATATAATTATACGCAAATAGAAAAGGATTAGATTTATCATTATAAAGCCAAAGGTCCATTACCATGAGCTTCGAATTCCATCCACGGAACCTTAATATGCCATGTTTCTTTCTTTACTATTATGTTATAATATAATATTATATATAATAATAACAATAATATTGGTTAAAAATGAAAACAAGTGTTAGCTCATATTTGCTTTTACGATTATTACCATTTCAATTTATGCATATATTTTAAAAAAGCACCACAAATAGTTAATTAAATACAAAAATAAATGATTAATTTAGTAATGACTATTATAAATATTTAATTATTGGTTTTTTTCCTTTTATTTTATTATATATATATATATATATATTTTTTTTTTACAAAAGCAAGGAAAGGAGCCTCGTTAAAACCTTCTGATGCAAAACCCTCCTTAGGGAAAAAAATCTAAAAGGATTTTATTTTATTATATTACAATCTAGTATCTATTTTAATTCTACATGGTAATCTTTCTTTTCAAATAAGGGTAAAAAGGAAATAGAAAAGTTATAATTCATTCCACCAGGCCTACCTATGTTGTCTCTATCTCGCCGACCGAGGCTAGGAATGAGCAAGTCGTCTATCCGGCTTATCCAACTCATCGTACCCCTTAGAGTGATTCCCTGCCTTTGGCGGCAGGTATCGGTATGTCTCTGGATAGCATATACTATGGACTCTACTATGCCTGTAACTCTATCAGGATTATTGGGCTACCCGACTACAAAGACAGAAGAGAGGCCAGCTCTCTGTCAACAAAGGCATACGTCAGACCCAATACCATCCTCAAGGAAAGCGCAAGTCCTCTGTACGGCACATATCGTACTCCCACTCTAGTACTTCTGGCCTCGTACGTAATGGCCAACCCATGTAAGCACGGTGCTGGTAACATACAATTCATGCTCCTATTCCATATTCAAGCATAAGAGTAATTTCGACCCAGTCTAACCATCAAGCATGACATTCTATAAAGGATCAATCTTCCTAAGGGTCAGTTACTCAATAAACCATAATTATCTTCTACTCAGGCGTCTCTCCCTATATCATCCTATCTTAATTCTATTCAGAAATGTAATAAACCTCATCGCGTCCTCTCACGTCAATCAAAGCAAACATCATCATACATATAAAAGCCTAACATCGTATAAGGTGATTTCTACAAGCACAATCACATAATCAAGAGCATACAGAGCATACAAGTCATACCAAACCTATGGCGGTTGATAGGTATTGCAATCACTCTCTGGAGTAATCACATCCTATAGTTCTACTAAGAACTACTGATATAAGCCTCTAATATGTCGTGGGACTCTACTCTATTCTATATTGGTAGTTTAACTATTATTCCAGTATTTAGGGTTCTCTCTCCCACATACCTTGCATTAGTAGGACAATTCCACACTTGCTCTTCAGGTTCCCGCCATTGTTCTTGTTGTATGCCAAAGAGATTTGGGATACCCCCGAATGTCATTACAACATACGTAATACTTACATTCAAAGACATGACCCAACTGTGCATTGGGTAAGCTAATGACCTGAGATTATTACTGAAAAGAATATATTATTATTATTATTATTATTATTATTATTATTATTATTATTATTATTATTATTATTATTATTACTATCGCGTTACTAAAATATCCTAATATCGCTAACCGAATCCTGAGAAGTAAACCTAAAAGATATTTCAGAGTTATACCTATGGGTCGAAAGGACGACGTAGGTAACCTCTGAACTGGAATCCTAGTCTCCTCGTGCAGCACCTCCTCTCATATAAGGAATAAGACAATATGAGAATAAGGAGGAAGAAAGCTACCATTATAGCCTAAGGAGTAGGGTATTACCACAACTCATGAAGCCTCAGAATAGCTCTAGAGCCTCGCTATCGCACCAGTATTTGGGTATCTGACTGAGGTGACCAAAATACCCTTTAGAGTGAGAAAGTGATAGAGAGAGGGAATTAAGAGAGAAAGGGACGAGAAAAACACAATGGGGAGGGCTATTTATAGTTTTGAACTTCGGTCTCGTAGCGTCGTGAGACAAAGTTAATCGCGTTGCGAAGAGGTCAGCTTCTTATGTGTGTTAGCACTACGACGCATGCGTGAAGACATGCGTCTCAGTTGGTCGCGTTGCAAGGTTTTCATGTCGCATTACGACATGTCTATTACTCGCTTTGCGAGAGGACTGGTCGCATTGCGGGCAGACTGATACACAATTCACATATTTTTCCTTTTCTTCGCTTCTGGACTATTCCAAGCCCCATTTTCAGATCCCTTGAGCTTATTTAAAGCTCTTAACACTATAAGTACGTTAGGATATAAATAGGGTTTACAAATTAAGAAATTTGGGATGTTACATTACTGCCCCCTTACAAAAAATTTCACCCTCGAAAATTCAATAATTTGGGTCGTAATCCCAAACCTTGGAATAGATTCATCCTATTCTCCTTCTTTTTAGAGACATTCCCAGTGTCCCCCTTCTTATCGTGACGAGTCTTATCCTTCAACTCGTGTTCTTATTCTTCCCTTATATGGTAATCAGGCGATTCTCCTTACATATTATTCCTTTATTCTACTTTTCTTCCTTCCTTACTTCTTCCAGTGTCATCAAATTCGCTTGCTACTATGTCTTCTTTCGATTTCGTCGATTCATTTCTTCTCCTTCCATTGTGAAACTTCTCCTTCTCTTCCAGAATTCCTTGTGAAAGGTTCATCATCAAGAACTTTTGACGATTTCAACCTTTTTAAGCCTTAAAGGAAATGTTTGGATGTCTGAGACATTGAATGTTGAATAGGCACGATTTTTTGGAAATTGACTCTATGAAGACCTCTTTCGCGAAGCAAAACTGAGTATTGTAGGTGGGGCGTGAAGAGTTTGACTAGAACAATAGTCCAATATGAAATTTTTTAAGAATCGCATCAAGGAAACTTATAGTCTTGAGTTGGAACGGAAGACGATTAGTTACGTAAAGAAAGAATCATCATGTGGAATGTCAGGGTTAACCGTCCAAGTGTTTTGATAGAGATGATGTGTGACGAAGAAACGAATAGAATGTATGGATTCCGCTAAAAGCAGAATCCATATCTGTTGGAGTGTTGAGGATCTTGAGATCTTACTAATGAGAGATTTAGTAAGGGTCCTCGGTTTGAAAAGCACTTGTTGGGTTGAATAATTGGTGGTAATGTCCTGCAGTAGAACAGTTGGTTCCGAGACGGCTTTGTCAGAAAGACTAAAGGTGTAGTTGTTGGAACCTAAATGATTGAGAAGTTTAGAACCTCAATAATTTTGATGATAACAAAGTATCTAAGTGAGAACAATTTACCTTCTAATAAGTCTTGAAGTGTGTAGAACTCAATTGATCTATGTATTTGTACTATCAATCAAGCAAGAAGAAGAAGTTTACAAGAGAATTCATGCGCTAAAGCTGTTTACATCTGGTCATTTGTTTGCATCTAGTACTTGGTTGTAGCGAGCATCCGATATTCAGAGATTGTGACACGTGGAACGGATCCAAAGCTAGTTAGCTTCCGATGGCTCTCAGCATTTGTTATCTCTCAGCGAGCATCTGGTTCCTTTAATGAAGCATGTGTGAAGCACGCCTTGTTTTCGGCACTCTGTCTTAGCGTAGCTGTGCAGTAAATTCAAATATCCTCTGGTGCTCAATTTGATAGTACGAGGTATCAAAGGTGAAGCCTTTAGCTAAAAGACAAAGATAATACACTTTTCAAACGCTAATAAAGTTGTACTATTCGAATATTCTCATGGAAAAGGAATTGTTGATATTTCTCCTCAATTACCTCACTCAATGATTGAAGCTGATTTACCTCACAACGGTAATATTGAAGAACTCTATAAATACTCCATCTCTTACATTAAAGAAGGTTACAGAATTACGCACGAGAAAAATCAAGTGAGCAATCAAGAATTCCGTGCCTAGCCTTTTGAGGACCAAACAGTGAACAAACTTTCAGCGTCTAATTCTTTCTTTTAGAAAGTTATTTTGTTTTGTGCTAAAATTGTTTATCCTCTCGTGTTGAGAGTTTTCATTGCTTTCAAATCTATTCTTGTAAACTTGTTTAGCCTTGTAATAGGCTGATTCCTCAAAGGCTCGAACGTACTGAGTCATAGCGACTAGTTGGTGGTAAACTAGTATAAATATTTGTGTCTGTTGTCTCTGTTTTCATCTTGATTTACTTTCTGCTCTACGAGAAAACTAAGTTTTATAACTATCTTCAACGTCCAGTACTTCTCTGCATCCGGTAGTATATTTGTTATAGAAAAGAAACTTGTTTTTTATAAAAGTTTTCAACACAATTCAACTTTCCTTCTTATGTTCACGTTCAATTGGTACCAGAGCTCAGCCTCTTGGTTGAGCACTAAACAGTGTAAGAGGAAAAGATCATATCTTTGACAGTTTGTCTACTGAAGATGGCCATATGAACCGTCCTCCTCTATTTGTTGGAGAAAATTTTGATTACTGGAAGGATAAGATTAAAACTGTCTTTGAATCTCAATAGCTTGAGCTATGGGAAATGGTTGAAACTGGGTTTACCACTCCTGCTGATAAAGATGGCAATGTTTTGCCTAGATATAAATGGGATGATGATCAGAAAAAGCAATGTCAGCTGAATCAAAAAGCTAGATATATTCTTATCTGTGCTATATCAGCAAAAGAATATGAAAAATGCAGTAAAAGTGATACTGCCAAGGAAATCTGAGATTCTCTTGTTCTATCTTATGAAGGCACTACACAAGTCAGAGAAACTAAAGCTAGCATGTTGGTTCACCAATATGAGTTATTCAAGGTGAAAGAAAATGAAAACATTGAGAAAATGTTTGGAAGATTCCAAACTCTTGTTCATGGGTTAAAAGCCCTAGGAAAAAGTTATACTACCGCTGACTATATGAGAAAGATCCTGAGAAGCCAATCCAAGTAATGGAGACCAAAATTCACTACTATAGAAGGAGCTAAAGATCTTAGCACTCTCTGCCTTGAAGATCTATTAAGTTCCTTAAAAGCTCATGAACTTGAGCTAAATGAAGAAGAACCTGTGAAGAAGAGCAAGTCAATTGCCTTGAAAGGTCAACAAAAACAAAGCCACTTCTGCTAAAGCTCTACAAGCTGAGAAAGAATCAGAAGATGAAGTTTCTGAAGAAGACAGTGACGGATCAGAAGACAAGCTCTCATTGATATCCAGAAAAATCCAAAAAATATGGAAGAAGAAAGGAAACTTCAGAAGACAGTTCCAAAAGAAAGGCTACAAGGATAAGAAGGAAAGCAAATATAAAAGTCAAGTCATTTGCTGTGAATATAAGAATCCAGGACATTTCAAATCTGAATGTCCACAACTCAACAAGGAGAAGCCTATGAAGAACACTTTCAAAGGAAAGAAGAAAGGTCTCATGGCAACATCGGAAGGCCTGGACTCATCTTCTTTTGAAGATGATGAAAATGAAGAAGAAGCAAATGTAGCCCTAGTGGTTGACACTGATTCAGAAGAAGAAAGTGAAGAGGTAAATCACGATTCTTTCTCTGAACTCCAAATTACTTTTGATGAACTTCTTAAAGACTCCTCCACTCTCTCCATTGAGTATAAAGCCTTGAAAAGAAATTTTCAAAACTATCAAAAGAATTTCAAATTTTGAATGATAAAAATACAAAACTCAGTGAGGAAAATGATCAAGAAGCTGAAAGCTGAAAATCACCGTCTGGTGACCGGAAGCTCCAAAGTCGAAGGAAGTTCAAAGTGCAAGTCAACTGATTATGAAAATGTTTTTCAAAAGTTTCTTGCTAAAGTGTGACACATAGCAAACAAGCTTCAATGATTTGGGTTGTCAGTAAAACAACAACTCAAGGTCTTGGCTACAAATCAGATGAACCCACTTTACAAAATATAAATCTTGTATCGGATGACACCAAAGATCACAATGAAAGCTTGCTTTGCACATACTTAAAAAGTATGGTCACTTGTAAAGTGGATGCTCTACTTTCAAAATGAAGAAGGACAAGTATCTTTCAAGAACTAACAAGAAAGGACCCAAGAAGATTTGGATACCTAAAGATAAAATAGTATATATTGCAGATATGCTTAGCAATAAAGTCAACACACCAATCTTAGTACTTAGATAGTGGATGCTCGAGTCACATGACGGGAGAAAAGCATATGTTCCAAGAGCTGAAGTTTAAAGATGATGGATTTGTTGGTTTTGATGGAAACCGAAAATGTAAAATAGCTGGAATCGGTCTATTGATAAAGATTCTCTTCTTTCTATTAATAATGTATTATAAAGGCCTAAGTATTGGTGCAAGCCCTAGAGGCCAATGTTTTTCCTTTGGACTTATATTTTGTATCATGTAGTTTATTTATTATATGAGGCATTTTTAATTATTATGTTTGTTTCAACGTAATAAAGTCCTTGAGTAAAAGTTCGTTTTCAATAGAACATCGAGTAGACGACTCGGTTGTGAGATACTAAAGAACTTACTCTAAATATCCGTAGTCGAGTATTATTATTATTAAGGACAATAATAATGCATCAAGACTATTATGTGGATGGGTGATAAGCTCATCTGACAGGTTATAGATATGAGATATCAAGTCACCACATAGGTACACGTTAGGGTAATTGTGTACTGGATTGACCCGCCATGAGAATACTACATAGTGTGTTATGTAAGTGTCATGAGTTATTCTCATAGTGATAGTGGTGTATGCCACCTCGGACTGAAACCACTATGGTCCCTACATGAGGAGTTGAGTGTTTTATTGCCAAACATTATGCAACAGGACAATTATAAAGTCGGTCATTGGGTACTCAACGAGTCATGCAAAGAGACATGAGTGACCTAGATGGGATTTGCCCTCCTACATAACAGGAGTAATATCTGTGGGCCTTGATAGAGTATGATTGTAAAATGCATGGCCATCTTTGAAATAAGTCAATATGAGATATTGATCTTATTTGTTGTTACTAAGTCTACTCGGGCATCAAGGAATATAATATTGAACTATACAAGGGTGACACATACTATGCCTTGTGTTCAATATAGATATAAGGGCAAAAGGGTAATTATACACATGATCATTATCACGCAGAAAGGTTACGCCAAACAAAGACATTCTCGTTACTTGGGTAGCGATGATGTATTGCTAGACACCGCTCATTTGTTTATAATATTAAATAGTGATTTAATATTATTGCCAACGCATTACGGGAACCTACAGGTCACACACATGAACAAAGGCTAATGGGAGATTAAATAAATGAGTGAGACTCATTTTATTCGGTGGTGCATTCTTACGATGCACCAGCGAGTCAAGAAAGACGAACACGATAAGTTACGGTCGTGAGAGCACGGTAAGCTTCTGATGCGCTAGGTCGATCTTAAGTGAAGTCTATAAATAGACTCGTTAAGGCGAAGTCGAACACGGAAAAACCCTAGCCGTTCCAAAGATCGTGACTTGCATCGTGGATCGGTTCCGTCGGCTAGCTTGTGGCGGAGACCGCTTCCATTCGAAGCTGTTCGTGTGGACTACGTAGGCGTTGTTTTACAATGCGACGCTCGTGCTCGATTCCAATTTTCGTCTGCAAACGATCTGCGCTACAAGAGGTAATTCATATAACCCTGAGTCATGACCATTCGCAAGGATCCATGGAAGGGAAAGTTTAAATTTCCGCTGCGTTTTTTTTAAACTCTGTTATTGCGCTATTTCCCTACACTAAGGCATAAACTACTTAGCCTAAGTCAGTTGTGTTTTTTATGATGTTATATTCAATGAAGAAGGCTGTGTAGTAAAAAGTCAAAAAGATGGCTCTATATTTTTTACTGCAAAGTGAAAAAACAATATTTATAAAATTGATCTTTCTGATTTAGGAAAACAAGATCTCAAGTGTCTTATGTCTGTCGATGATGAGCAATGAACTTGACACAAAAGATTAGGTCATGCCAACTTGAGATTAATCTCAAAGTTGAACAAGCATTGTCTTGTTAGAAGCTTACCAAATCTTAGATACCAATATGATGCTCTATGTGAGGCATGTCAAAAGCGGAAATAAGTTAAAACTTCATTTCATTCTAAAAATGTTGTTTCCACTTCTAGACCACTTGAGTTTTTGCATCTTGACCTTTTAGTCCCACAAGGACAACCTCTTTGACAAGAAAGAAATATAGATTGGTCATTGTAGATGACTATACTAGATGGACAAGGGTTAAATTCCTTGCCTACAAGGATGAGTCATTCAAGGTGTTCACTGTTTTCTGCAAATATGTTCAAAATGAAGAAGGAATTTGTATTTCTTCTATTAGAAGTGATCATGGGGAAGAATTTGAAAATGAAAGCTTTCAAAAATTTTGTGAAGAAAATGGTATCTCACATAATTTCTCCTATCCTAGAACACCACAGCAAAATGGTGTTGTAGAAAGGAAAAATAGGTCTCTCCAAGAGATGGTCTGAACCATGATCAATGAAGCAAATATTGCAAGATATTTTTTGATAGAATCAGTAAACACAACTTGTTATATTCAAAACAGAATATACATAAGGCCTATCTTGAAAAAGACTCCATATGAACTATGAAAAGGTAGAAAACCCAACATTTCATATTTCCACTCTTTTAGATATACTTGCTATATTTTGAATACTAAGGATAAACTTGGTAAGTTTGATTTCAGAGCTGACAAAGGCATCTTTTTGGGATACTCTGAATGTTCCAAAGCCTTTAGAGTATACAATAAAGAATCTATGACAGTCGAAGAATCCACTCATGTCAAGTTTGATGATAAGAAGCCTGACACTGAAATGTCAGAGCTAGATGAGCTATTTTCAGGTTTAGATATTGGTGAAACAAATGAAAAACCTACAGAATTAGCATCTGGTACAGCTCACCAGACGCAAGCATCAAACCAGACAGAAGCTGAAACCAGAAGGAGTTGGTGCTTCAAAACTCATCACCAAGAAAATCAAATAATTGTGGAAACAGGAGATAAAGTGAGAACAAGATCCTCTTTTAAAGAGCACACAAATCTTGCACTACTCTCGAACCTGGAACATAAAACGATTGATGAAGCACTGGAAGATGAAGTTTGGATTTTAGCCATGTAAGAAGAACTGAATCAATTCTAATGTAATGATGTTTGGAAGCTGGTTACACTACCAAAAGATAAGCAAGCAATTGGAACGAAATGGGTATTTCGTAACGAGCTTGATGAAGATGGTAGAGTGGTAAGGATCAAGGTAAGATTAGTTATCCAAGGTTATTCACAAGAAGAAGGTATAGACTTTACTGAAACCTTTGCACCTGTTGCAAGGTTAGAAGCTATTCCTATTTTGCTTTCATTTGCTACACATCCTGAAATAGTCCTTTATCAAATGAATGTTAAAAGTGCTTTGTTGAATGGTTTTCATAACTAAGGAAGTGTATGTGAAACAACCACCTGGCTTTGTAGACATTGAATTTCCAGAACATGTATTCAAAATTAAAAAGACACTATATGGTCTTAAACAAGCTTCAATAGCTTAATATGATAGATTAGGTTCCTTTTTAATGGAAAATAGTTTTACAAGAGGACAAGTGGACACTACTCTGTTTAGAAAGAGTTCAAATAAGTATTTTATACTTGTGAAAATATATGTTGATGATATCAATTTTGGTGCTACTAATGAAAGCTTTTGCAAAGAATATCTAAGTTGATGTAGGATGAATTTGAAATGAGCATGATGGGAGAATTGAAATTTTTCCTTGGAATACAAATAAAGCAATGCAATGATTGCATCTATATCCATCAAAGTAAATACCTCAAAAAATTGCTCAAAAAGTTCAACATGGCAAACTGCAAGCCAATGAGCACACCTATGCATCCTACTTGCACTCTATGTAAAGATGAAAATGGTAAGAAAGTAGATCAGAAGCTCTACAGAGGTATGACTGGTTCACTTCTCTATCTTACTGCTTTAAGACCTGATATTATGTTCAACGTCTGCCTGTGTCCTAGGTTTCAATCTAATCCTAGAGAATCACACTTGGGTGTTGTTAAAGAATTTTTAGATATCTACAAGGAACTATTAATCTTGGTTTGCTTTATAAGAAATCAAAATATTACAAATTAGTAGGTTTCTGTGATGTTGACTTTGTTGGAGATCCTATTGAAAGAAAATGCACAAGTGGAGGCTGCCAATTTCTTGGATCAAATCTTGTGTCTTGGTCAAGGTAAAGGCAAAGCACAATAGCATTCTCAACAGCAGAAGCTAAATACATCTCAGCAACAAGTTGCTCAACTTCTGTGGATGAAATATCAATTTGAAGACTACCTGATAAAAGCGAGTAACATTCCTATCTTTTGTGATAATATTTTTGCTATATGTCTTACTAAAAATCCCATCTTGTATTCACGTGCAAAGCATATTGAAATTAAACATCATTTTATAAGAGACTATGTTCAAAAGAGAGTACTTGAAATAAAATTCACTAATACAAACCATCAATGGGCTGATATCTTTACAAAACCCCTTGCTGAAGATAAATTCAATTTTATAAGAAGAAATTTAAATTTTCATCTTATAAATGAGTGTTTAATCTCAGCATCTGCTACACTTTGTGTACTTAGCGTTAGTATGCATCTGGTGTCATGAGTATCTGATAGTACATTTGCATCTTGGATAATCAAGCATCTAGCTTAGCATGCATTTTGCATTATTCAGCATCTGTTACTATGATGCATCTCATATGACTCAGCATCTGCTTCCTATACACGTGTCAAATGTGTGCATATTGAAACGTCTCAATCCTACCTACTGAGTCATGATTAAATTTACGTTTTCAATAAAGTTTTTACTGCGGTAACCCTTTGTTTTTGGTAACCGTCGAATTTATTGAAAGGAATCTTTTATTTCATTTTTTTAATCTTATTTTATATTATTTTAATTGATATGGTTTATAAAAAACTTTCTCACTACTTTTGTACCCTCTTTCTATTTGCAAAACCTCTCTCTCAAAAACTCTCAAACTTCCTTTGTAAGTTTCTGTGCTTTCATCTATGGCGTTCAAGACCATCTCTGAAACTACTGCCTACAATACCACTGCTGAAGGCAAAGTGCTGATAAAGAACCGAGTTGATCTTGATCAACTTGCCAAATATGGCTTCAACTTCAGAGAAGGCATTACTCTCATGGGTTAGAGAGAATATTTCCAATGGGAGGAGAAGCAAGTCTTCATCAATGCTATGAAACAATTTTGGGCCTCTGTTAGGGCTTATTCAGGAAGCACTATCAAAGGTTATGTTGCTGGGTTTGAGTTAATCGTCTCTCTTCAAACAATTTCTGACCTCATAAGGTGTCCTGATGAAGAGTTATTGATATTTGATGGTTTGGAAGCACGGTTTGGTGGTCCACAAGCTGTGGATAATGTTCTGTTTGAGAATTTTGATGCACTGAAGGCTTCGGGAAAGCCTCTAAATGTTGTTTATTTGAAGAATCACTAAAGAGTTCTTCACAAGCTTATCACCAAATGTGTGTTACTGAAGGTCGGTTCAACTGACATTGTGAACTGAGAACAAAAATTCATAATGAGGCATTATAAAGCTGGTACAACTCTCAACCTTCCTAGGTTGTTGATAAATACCTTGATGAATGTTGTTGCTACCTCTAGACTCGGATCTACATCTGAGAGAAACATCAACAAGACCATTCCTTATGGTGTTCTTCTCTCTAAACTGATGAGAAAATATAAGATTGTTGTGAAACCGGAGGAGACGGATGTTGTTGGAAAAGAGAAGTTCCTTTAGCAGAAATGCCAGAGGTAATGGTGTTGTTTTTAGGAAGGCAAGTTTAGTCAGAATGGGATTTTGCACTTCTGAAATGATCAGGAAAATCAAGGAAGAAGATGGCACTACAGCGGAGGAACCTTCTGCAAAGATTACTGAAACTGCTCCATCAAGAAAGGTCACTAGAAGCTCAACTAGGAGCTCTGCATCTGGTGTTAAGAGACCTGTTGAGCCTCTGGCCACGTCGGCCTGAATCAAGGTCCAGAAGTTGAAAACTACACCTATAGTTTTTCCTAATGCTAAAGATGAAGATGACAAAGCACCAATCAGGAAACTACTTGAGAAGAGGAAGGCAGAAGCTGTCCTAAAAAGCTCTATTTCTGGTCCTTAGAAACTTGCTCCTATCCCTTCACCAGTAGTTCCCACTTAGAAAAGGAGAATGCTTGTCAAGGCTCATCAGAAGCAAAAGGTACTTGGCCCTATCTCTAATACCTCTATTATAGCCTATTATAGGAGTGACCCCATTATTGACCCCCTATCTCTGTATCTAAATCTCCTGCTCCAAAACCCAAACCAACACCTACCCCTGCTACCCTAAAATCCAAAACACCACAAACCAACACCACCACCCCAAACACAAGCCGCTCCCACTCCAGTTGCCAAACCATCGAGAAATAATTGGTATAGAGTAATCTGGAAGCTCAATAAACCTAGCCTCTCATCAAAATCCACACCCAAACCCATATCCTTTACACTTTCTAGTTCTCAAGCCTTAAAATCTCTTATCTTCTCACTCATTTCTGAAATTGCTGCCTCCATATCACACCCTTTCTATCACCTCTACCGCTTTCTCACCTCACACAGAAGTACCATAGCTTCTGAGAAACCATTAGCAGTTTCCTCTTAAGCCCTCACTGTCACTCGCACTTCCCAAGTCATTTCTACCAATCCCTTCTCTCGCTCCAAATTCAAAGAAACCAAACTTGTTCCTATAAGAGAAAAAGCCTACAAGTCTGTCTATGATCACCCTTCCCTGAGGCATACAAAGACTTTTACCTCTGGGGCTGCTAGATTGGAGATAGCACTCGTCTTCTACCACAAGAAGCAGGAAATGCAATTTGGTGGTCGGCTCAGGCCTCGGTAAAATGGAGTCATTGCATTATCCTTTGCATTGCCCCACTCTTTGCCCCAATATGAGCCACTGACCTTAGAGGAATGTGGACGCTGGATTACAAATGATGAAAGGGAATTCATGCTTCACTGCCTGGAGATGAAGATATATGGGTTGGCAATCTTGAACAAAGACGCTGCCTGGGCTACAATCAGGAATGTGCCTGATTGGCAAAGGTGGTTACCATGGCTTATCCCTGAGAAAAGAAAGGACAAGGTACCCTAAAGGTACCCTGAAATGCTCACTCCTAAGCATTGGGAAAAAGCCCCAAAGAATTGTAAGATTACGCATCTCTTTGGCATGCCTTTCAACAAGAGGATAGAAGCACAAGCCAAGGATTACTACTTCCATAAAATCAAAGCTGATTCTGTGAGTACTAGATCCTCTGGTCTGTCCTTAGAAGAAAAAGAAACAATAGAAGAAGGAGGCAAGATTCGTAAAGACTGGGATTGCGATCTGAAAATTCAACGCTTTGATGACATGCTGCAGTGTCTAGTGCGCAAACCCATGCTCACCGAAGACAGGGAAATAAAAGAACAAGAGCAGGCAGACATTCTCAAGGAAGGATAACGTGCACTTAAGATTGAGATCATGCTGCACAATTAGTTTGAAGAAGACACTATCCAGTGGTTTGATGCAACTCTGACTGCAGAAGAAGAGCAGAAGGATAAAAAGAGGTGTTTTGAGCTTGAACACGACATTCTCAGCATCTGTCTTGCCGACGCAAAAGCTAACTTGAAGGAAACCTCCTCTGAAGCAACTCTCACTTTGTTTGACCTCTTTGTGGATGCCTTATTCAAGGCACGAGAAGAAAAAAGGCTAGCACTTCTTGACCCTCTTGAACTTGCAATTGAAGAACAACAAAAGCCGATTTATGAGCAGCAGAAGTTAGGAAGACTCATCACATGGTGCTTACCAGAAGTTGATGTCTCCTCAGTTTTTAAAGACAAGAAGCAAAAGCAACTCAAAATGGCTCAAGGAGTTCTCTTAGAGGATATCAAGCTTTTTGTGTCCAGATGGAAGAAGGCTTTATCCTGGCCTAGACCTGCTTCAGCTCCTGAGATTTTTGAATGGGTAAGAGAACAAGCTTGTGACGCCTGAGGCTGACGACGACAGCAAAGTAACCGCTGGTGCTTAAAGCACCTACAAGCAAAGGGACACGTGAATGAACCAAATTCACACTAGAATGAGAGGGATCCTGAAGCTGTGCAGGTATGGGACTGTAAGGTTGAAGGATGGCTTAAAATAATTGATTGATACTACCTATACCAACAAGATGCATCATCTTTTTGGGAGCCAAAAACATAGAACTCCATAGTTAAGCGTGCTTGATTTGGAGCACTCTTGGGATGGGTAACCTCTAGGGAAGTTTTCCAAAAAGCATGTGAGAGATGACAAACCATGCCTAAAAGACCCGTGTTGGTTTGTGGGAATAGTCGGCTGAAAGTAATCTGAGCTGTTACAAATGGTATCAAAGCAGACTTCTCCCAGTACGGTGTGGTTCAGGGACGAACCATGCGGAAGCTGGTGGGCATGTGATGCCTGAGGCTGACAATGGCGACAAAGTAACCGTTGGTGCTTGGAAGCACCTGACAAGCAAAGAGACATATGAATGAACCGAATTCACACCGAAATAAGATGGATCCTGAGACTGTGCAAGTATAGGACTACAAGGTTGAAAGATGACTTAAAAGAATTGATTGGTACTACCTATACTAACAAGATGCATCTTCTTTTCGGGAACCCAAAACATAAGAACTCCATAGTTAAGCGTGTTTGATTTGGAGCACTCTTAGGATGGGTGACCTTCTGGGAAGTTTTCCATAAAGTGTGTGAATGAGGACAAAGCGTGCTAAAAAAACCCATGTTGGTTTGTGGGGATAGTCGGCAATCCTGAAAATAGTTTGGGCTGTTACAAAGCTCCTGTATCTCGAGCCTCTGCATCTGGTGATGAACCAGCGATCTTAACAAGGGTTGAATACAACATGCTCATGGAAGTAAGTCAGAAGGTTGCACAGTTGGAGAGCATTGTCTTGACCCTGCTCAATTGTCAGAACCCTCCACCTTCTTAATTTTTCTTTGCTTCTATTCAACAACAACACTCTTTGTTCCAACTTCCTTTATTAATACTATGAGTTTTTTGAGTTATCCTCAAAGTTTACTCACCATTATATTATTTCTTGGTTTTGCCTATGATGGTAAATTTTACTTTCTTTTTGTCTGATGACAAAATGGGGAGTAAAAGGTAAAGATTGGTGAACGCTAAATAACACGCATCATGCATTAGCAATCATTTCAGCATCTGATTGATTAAGTGTATTTGTCATACAATTATGCTCTGATGTATGAGTTTGATATATTGATTTGCTTTCAGTTTAAATTTGTTACTGTAAATCATGCTCTGATACTTAGCTTAATCTTTTTTAGAAAATATGTTATTATACAGACTATTGAACTCAGGGGGAGACCCCTAAAATTATTTTCTAAAAATAAATTGTTCATCAACCTTAGATGTTTGTCATCGTCAAAAAGGGGGAGATTGTTAGAACCTAAACGATTGAGAAATTTAGGTCATCAATAATTTTGATGATAACAAAGTATTTAAGTGAGAACAATTTACCTTCTGATAATTCTTGAAATGTAGGACTCAATTGGTCTATGTATTTGTACTATCACTCAAGCAAGAAGAAGAAGTTTACAAGAGAATTCATGCGCTAAAGCTGTTTGCATTTGGTCATTTGTTAGCATCTGGTACTTGGCTATAGCAAGCGACCGGCATTTAGAGATTTTGACACGCAGAAGGGATCCAAAGTTAGTTAGCTTCTGATGGCTCTCAGCATCTGTAATCTCTCAGCGAGCATCTGGTTCCTTTAATGAAGCAAGTGTGAAGCACACCTGTTTTTTGCACTCTGTCTTAGCGTATCTGTGCAGTAAATTCAAATATCCTCTGGTGCTCAATTTGACAATACGAGGTATCAAAGATGACGCCTTTAGCTAAAAGACAAAGATAGTACACTTGTAAAACGGTAATAAAGTTGTACTATTCGAATAATTGGAAAAGGAAATAGTACAAATGGTAATAAAGTTGTACTATTCGAATATTCCCATGAAAAGGGAATTGCTAATATTTTTCCTCAATTACCTCACTTAATGATTGAAACCGATTTACCTCACAACAGTAATATTAAAGAACTCTATAAATACTCCATCTCTAACATTGAAGAAGGTTACAGAATTATGCACGAGAAAAATCAAATGACTAATCAAGAATTATGTGCCTAGCCCTTTGAGGACCAAACAGTGAACAAGCTTTCAGCGTCTTATTCTTTCTTTTAGAAATTTATTTTGTTTTGTGCTAAAATTGTTTATCCTCTCGTGTTGAGAGTTTTCATTGCTTTCAAATCTATTCTTGAAAACTTGGTTAGCCTTGTAATAGGCTGATTCCTCAAGGGCTCAAACGTACTGAGTTGTTTTGAGAAGTTAAGAGTATAGTCAAACTTAAGAGAATTTGTAATCAGTATAATTATAGTGAAAAATTCTTCAGGAACGAAGGGACTAGACGTAGCTACTAGTTGGAGGTGAACTAGTATAAATCTTTGTGTCTACTATCTCTCTTTTCATCTTGTTTTACTTTCTGCTTTACGAGAAAACCAAGTTTTCTAACCTATCTTCACTGTATGGTACTTCTCTGCATCTGGTAGTATATGTGTTTTAGAAAAGAAACTTGTTTTTGTTAAAAGTTTTCAAAAAGTTTTTAACACAATTCAACCCCCTTCTTGTGTTCACGTTCAGTAGTGAGATCATAAGATTTACTCTTAAATAGAGTTTCTCCAGAAGTGAGGGTCGGTTATCTGAAATTCAGAGGGTTCCGAAAGTTTAATTCGTACTAAATCTGATACCGACAACCTTCTCTTTTTAAGGAGTTATCAGATCTAGAATGTACTAAATCTGATTCTGACGATCTCTTCTCTTCTTAAAATGGAGCTAACCGAGCTATAATCAGTATCCTTGCTCCAACAAAAAGTGTCAATGTGAAGGCTTCAAATTGAGGCACGAAAAGATTAGCGTGAATTCCTTTGGTTTCCCTTCAAGGTTTAATGTCCTCTTGTCTTCGTATTTTTTACTTCCTTCTTTGATTTAGTAATCAAACACATCTCCATTTCCTTTATTCTTTAATTCCTTCGTGTTCCAATTCCCTTGCTATATTCTGGCGAATGCTGCCAAAAATCTTTTACTCATCTGCAATCGCAGTTGTTGTTTCGTGGATGGGAGTTACCAAGAAAAAGTTTGGTAACTGTAGGCAAACAAATAGAAGGTTTTTGGGGTCGAGAGACGATCCCGACAATCATTGATGAAGAAAATGATTGATCTCAATCTTGAAAAATCAAGTTGAGATCTAACGCGGTGAAGTCTAAGGATCGAAATTATTACAGCATTAATCAAAAGAAGATTTTAAACAAAAGTACATAAAAAGTTGGCATCAATATATATATAACCAAGAGGGGGTCGGAAGCAGATTAAAAAGAGCTGAAAGGAACTAAAGAGAGAAGTAGGACTGAGACGGACTCAGCATAAACTTAAAATGGGGAACAAACCCCAGAAATGGAAAAGAACTGAAAGTAAAAGAAGAACTGAAACTTAAATAATGCAAATGTATGCAAGCAGTTATCCGTCCATATAGGCGGCCATGAACAGAAAATAAAGTGCAAGAAACTTAAAGACAGAAATTAAAAATGCATGAGCCAAGGGTAGCGCACTCTTTCTTGCGAGAAAAGTAAAGGCGAAAGTAAATGGCGGAAACTAAATATGCATGAATGAACTGGAAAATAAAAGACGGGAAAAGAAACTGAAACTTGAAACTTTGATTGAAAGTTTGAAAGTACAAAAGATTGAAGAGCAGAGAAAAGGGCAGAGTAACTCTCACTAACCTCTCTCTAGAACATGAGAAAATAAAACTGGATTAGCTTGGACAATTTGGGTTTTTTGGTTTTGGATCATGAGATCCAAAGATGGTAGATCTTAGTCCTTTGTTTACTTGACCATCTTGGCCCAAGTCTTTTAGGTAAATTAATTGAGCCTTGTTCTTGAAAGGCTAGGAGAGTTTGAATTGGGAAAGCATAATCTTGTTTGGTTTGCTTGGTAGTTTATTTTGATGATTGGTCAGAACTTTTCTGGGAAGCTTGATTTTGAGTTGATGACCCAATTAATTGAGCCTGGATCGAAGACCCAGTTTGATTTTGGGTAGGAGACCCAGTTTGGTTAGCAATAAAAGATGGAGCTAAAGCATTTAAATCACTCTTACCTCTACCTCTGCCACCTCTTCCTCGAGAGGAAGAAACCCTGGAGGACATGTTATTCTTTTCCCTGTAAGTATTCACGAGTGAGATAGTCAGGGAGAGCATTTGCTGAGCCTTTAAGATATTCAATATCAAAGTCAAAAATGCTCAAAATTGCTTGCCATCTGGCAAAAATCTGTTTTGATGCAAGATTTTTAACATCTTTTTGTAAAATGTCTTTCGCAGACTTACAATCAACACGAACTAAAAATTTTTGATTTAATAAATCAGATTGGAACTTTGAAATAGATAAAACGATTGCTAAAACTTCTTTTTTAACAGTGGAATATTTTTGTTGTGCTGGATTCCAATGTTTGGAAGTAAAGGCAATCACTTGATCCTTGTCAGAAATTCTTTGTTTAAGAATGCCACGATAACCTATGTCAGAGGCATCAGTTTCAACAATTTTGAAGGCTTGAGGATTAGGCAAATAAAGACATGGAAGATTCTTGACCTGAGTTTTTATTTGTTTGACAACATTAGTATGAACATCTGTCTAAGGAGGAGGATCCTTTTTAAGACGATCATGGAGAGGTTTGATAAGATTACTGAGTTGTGGAAAGAAATCTGAGACATAATTTAAACATCCTAGAAATCTTTGTAACTGAGTTTTATCAATGATTTGGTTAGGAAACTTGTCCAAAAACTCAATAGCCCGATTGATAGGAACAATGGTCCCTTGATAAATGTTATGACCAAGAAACCTAATTTTAGTTTGAAACAAATTAATTTTTGTTTTAGAAACAGCAAGACCATTTCCTTTTATCAGAGATAAAGATCTTGATATGTTTGAAGTGTTGATCAATAGATTGGGAATATATTAAAACATCATCAATATAAACAATTGCAAATTTAGAATAAGGATTGAAAATCTCATTCATTATTCTTTGGAATTGAAGGAGCATTTTTAAACCGAATGGCATAACTTTCCATTCATCTTGACCAAAGGGAATAGTAAAGCGATTTTATACCTATCTTCTTCTTTGACTTGGATTTGCCAAAATCCAGATTTCATGTCAAATTTTGAAAAAATCTTAGCATTGTGTAACCTATTTAAAAGGTCTTTTTTAATGAGGATAGGATACCTAATCAAAGTGCTTGATTAAGCGGTTTGTAATTGATAACAAGACGAGGAGTTCCACGCTCAATTTCAGCTTGTTTATTGACATAAAAAGCAGAACAAGACCAAGG
The DNA here is from genome assembly GCA_037113605.1 of Calophaca sinica. Classification (NCBI taxonomy): domain Eukaryota; kingdom Viridiplantae; phylum Streptophyta; class Magnoliopsida; order Fabales; family Fabaceae; genus Calophaca; species Calophaca sinica. The sequence goes on from CM073733.1 coordinate 106,173,913, forward strand.
ACTTTTACTTTTGCGAATTAAGCCTTTTTCCAATAAATCCTTGATTTCTTTCTGGCAAAATTGAAGGAGTTCTTCATTCATTTGAATTGGCCTAGCTTTGGTTGGGATTTGTTTTTCTTGAAAATCTTTTTCATAAGGAAGTTCAACAATGTGTTGTTTCCTTTCCCAAAAAGCATTAGGTAAATCTGAACAAATGGAAGTTTGAATTTGTTCCAAAAGATATTTGATCTTTTGTTGAGTACCCAGTTGTTGTAATTGATTTTTATATTTTTAAAAGAAATTTCATCTTTAAGAAAATAGATTTGATTTTCTTTATAGGAAATTTGGATTTAAATCTCTGATGATGGGTTTTTTCAAAAATTTGAATATAATAGATTGACCCAAATGTTGAGTAATAATCCCATCTTGATGGTGCAGTAAGAAAAAGCAATCGATAAATGGCGTTCCTAAAATCACTTTGTTCCTAAGATTTTTAACCAAGAGGAAAGATGTTTCTATCCTAAGGCCATGGTTTTCAATTATAGCGAAGACAATTTGTAATTGATTTTTAACTTAGAACCATTAGCGATACTAAGTTGTTACGTAGTTTTCTCAAAATACTTAGTGGGAATTAACCGCTTCTAAGATACGATTTGAGTCGACTCGATGTCAAAGAGAGCTGTAGTTTCAAGGACAAATTCTCCTACTAGAATTTTGATGTTAATATAAAACTTTTGAATTTTAACATAATTGATTAATCCAGAAAAGTCGTCAACTATGTTTAATTGAAAGGGGTTATCATCTTTTTTGGAGGTTGAAGCCTCAGCTTCAGATTGGTTTTGTTTCAAATTTTTAATCTCCTTTTTCAAATTATTGATTTCAAATTGGAGATCTTGAATGGTAACAGACTTGGTACTAAATTTCTCTTTGAGACTGAGTTTGTTAGAAACTAAAGAATTCTTAGAAAAGTTTAGTTTTTCAAGATATTTCATTTTCTCTTGAGGATCAGGTATGGCATTAATGGCTTTAAAAAGGAGATCTTGTTCCTTAGTTAAAACATTAACCTGATTAGAAGATTCAGATAGATTATCATCATGAATCTGATTGTTGTTTTGAGAAGATTCATTGATAGTTATATTTTCTTGAAAAGAATTTATTAACAAATTGTTAATATCCTTTTGAATTTGATTGAGGTAAAAGGTTTTAATTTTTCTTTCTATCCTACAAAATCTATACTTATGACCAGGTTTACCACAAGTGTAGCAAATAATCTTAGTTTTACTCTTTTTATGAGAGTCATAATTCTCAAGAGTTTCATTAGCTAATTGATCATTGGAATTGCAAATTTTCCTATAATAAGGCTTAGGTTGACCATAATAGTGGTTTGGTTTGGGTCCGAGTTTCTTAAACCTAGGTAAAGTAAATTGCCCTATCATGTTGATAGATTGATTTTTATTGATATTTTCAAGGAACTCATCATGAATTCCTTCCACATCATTCTCTTTTTCTTTATTCGTGAGGGCAAAGGGTGCTTTGGGTGGAAGGTCAGATTGGATGACTTGTCTCTCCCTTAATTGCCATTTCGTAATGTCACTTAAAAATTTACGTCCTATCAGCTTGTCTTTGAAAGGGTACTTAATCTTATGTTTAATGGCATAGGCATTGAACCAGTCAAAGAAAGGGATATTGGTTTGGACACGTTCAAGGAATTGGTAGAATTTTTCTTGGATTTCCTTTCTTTTAGATCCTTGATAATGTTTGAAAAACCATTCTCTATGAGAAGACCATTCTTTAGATTTCATTTCTTTTCTAAGAGATTCTTTATCAATAACAAACTCAAATGATATTACATTAATATCATAAGATTCATTAAGGGAGGAATAGGTTGGAGATTGAATGGTTCTTTGGTCTTCCTCATTCTTTTGGTATGAAGTTCTAACAGGGGTTGTGGTTTCAAACCCTTGTAAGTGAATTGTTGATCCTTCATGGGAAGGTTCAGATTGATTCATATGGATGGATCTAGGAATAGATCTAGAGGTTGAAAAAGATCTCCTAGATAAGGCTGATTGAAAATCATTAGTGGAACTAACAGATCTAGAAAGAGAGAAAGAATTTCTCCTATCGAAGACTAAGTCTACTTGACTTTGTTTGATGTTGGATTAAGTCTTGAAGTGCAGGGTTATCTAGGTAAATTTGGAGTTGCCTTTTCTAAGACCCATTTGTGCGGGAGTGTGATATCACTCCCTTTGAATAGTCTTGGGCACAATAATATTGGCCTTACTATTGTCGTCGAAACAAAGTTGTTTCTCCACGTTTATTACAATTGGTTTTGAGAAAATTGGACCTAATAGAGTTCATGACCTTGTATTGGACTCTATAGATCGAGGTAATGGGTATTGATCCTTTCTTCATATCATACCCATGGAGTTTGACATTTAAATATAAAATATCAAGAATATTTTTATCATCGGACTATGATTAAATCTGGAAAGCAATTGAAGAATATTGGACCGTGGCTTAGGCTAGATTCCACTTTGTACCTAAAGAGAATCTTGAAAGCGATTGTGTCTTTTGTCCCTTAAGCAGAAAGAAGCTGCAATATCTAGAGATTCTCTAGTGAGAGGTTTCATACCAACTTGAACACTACCAATATGTAAATAATTGTAATTTTTGGCTTTGTGTTCTTCGATACTTTTGTCAGAAAGCAGATGAATTTCTTCATCATCTTTTTCAATTTTGTATTTTTGTTCAACAATTTTGATAATATAATCAGATTGATTATGCCAAAGGCTTTTGAAATTATTTTTGGTTTTGTAAAGATCATCATCTTTAATATTGGGAATATCCCAATCATCCAAATCTTGATTGATATTTTCAAATCGAATTTCTTCTTTGAAGACTTTTTTGGAAAAACTGTGAGATCGATTCTTTGGAAGAGAAGAGGATGAGGATTGAGAGGACTTGTTGGGAGAAAAGCAGGTAGAACTTGAACGAAACATGTTTTCAGAAAATAAACAATAATTTACTCAGAAATAAACAAGTCTTCCTCACCCGTAAGTATCATCACCATCACTTGGTTTGTTAGAAATATAAATATTAACCTTGAATTAATAATTATTCTCTAAATTACTCATATAGGTTTAATCATACATATTTGTGCCAGATCAGACAAAAGCTACCTCAATAATCTTCTTCTTCAAAATAAGGACTGATGGCACATATATTGATAGGTTTATATACATGTTTACAAAAGTCGAGAAGAGGGCACATATAAGATACATGCATAAGACCAATACATCCAAAAATATGTATATACATATCTATAATCAAAAGTTTGTTGTAAGTGTATGGGTGGGGTACTCTCTCTCTCGAGGTCAAGCTAAGATTACTCTCAAAAGTCAGGCTAAGGTCATCATCCCTCTGATCGGCTCTACGGGCACTGTTCTCCTCCTACACTCCCTCACTAGGTCTTTGCCTGCTGAACTGTCCTACGATGGGCCAGGAGCCTCTCCAGTCCCTCCTACTCCTCTCGAGCTCAGCGATACTCCTCCTCTGCCGGCTCGTACCCCTAGCCAATCCCATAAAACCTCCTAGTCTCCAGGTCAGTGGGGTATATCGTGGGTGTAGGGACACCTATCCTTATCTTCTCATCATCAGACACTACAATTCATCCATTTATTGGTTTTCTTCTTCTTTTTTCCCATGTGTTCACAATATATTGTATATTTGAAAAATTAAAATTATTGCACTAAAATAATGCAGACTTTACCTGAAGATCCAAGACCAAAAGGTTGGACAATCAAGTTGACCAAAGTTATTGCTTTAGGCACTAATCTGATTAGTTTATTTGGTGTTTCCGTTGTTACATTTACGATTTCGTTTATTGATTTTTTTTTTATATAATGTAGCATATTTCTACAAAATTTGTACGTAGGGTTTTGCTCTCTGAACAAATAACAGTCTTTTGAGATACGAAAATGATTATTTTTATGATTGCAAGCTACTGAGGAATTTCTAAAGTGAAATTACTTACGAGACACAGACAGAATGTTGGTGTGTTGGTCGTGATTGTACAAATTTTGTTAAAAAAAAAAGGGTAAATTACAAAATTGACCCTCTATGTTTATTTTAGGTTTTAATTTGGTCCTCTATGTTTTATTTGTTTCGTTTTGGTCCCTTACGTTTTAAAAGTTCTGACGGGTTGGTCATTTCGTCATTACTAAAGCCAAATTCCCCGTAGCTAAAAGCCAAATAACATTTTGGAAAATGGACTTCTAGCTACGGACAATTGACTTTTAGTGACGGAAAAGACCAAATTGAAAACTAAAATAAAACGTAGGGGACCAAAACGAAACAAATAAAACGTAGAGGACCAAATTGAAATCTAAAATAAACTTAGAGGACCAATTTTGTAATTTAGCCAAAAAAAAAAAAAAAAAAAACCTTCAGACAATTGCAGACACCTTGAAATTTTCTTCACAAAATGGTCCTTTCGATTTGAATGTGTCAATAATTAGGGGATAGCTTTAATTGGTTCATGATAACATACCTTTTACCGTCACACATTTCTTTGTATTCTTCAATAACTACTAACACAAATAGAACAACCACGTGTTGATTTTTTTTATGTATGGGATATTGGATAAATACGTATTAGGAAAAAATTCTCTTTACAATTTCCCAATCTCTTCAGAGAGAAGGATTAGTGTGCAAAAAGTATGTTCATTTTATAAAATAAAAAATTAAAGTAACTGACATGAATAATTAGTATTTTTTTACTAAAAAATTTAAAGTAATTAATAAAAATAATTAGTATTTTTTTACTTAAGAGCATGTACAATCATAAAGTGCTTAAATTGTTTTACTATTTTATGTTTTCAATTTATCAAAATATAAGAATTTTCAAGTTCAATTAATCAATTTCAAGCATTTGTTTTATCATTTTAAAAGGTGCTATAACTACCATCTAACGTGAATTATATCGGTGCCTTTTCACTTTCCTTCATTTTTTTTTTTGACACAACTTTCCTTCATTTTTTAAAATTATTTCATAATGTTTTTTCATTTCTACATCAATAGTATTAAATCATACGTGTATTTTGTTCATAAAAAATTCATACATTTTTTTTTGTCTAAATCATACTTTTTTTTTTGGCGTGAATGAAACTTCATTAAGAAGATCTAGGCATTGAAGCAAAAGTTATAGCTTCAAGGATACACGGAGGGGTATCTTCAATCCAAATTACATCAGGATTATTAATAGCAAACTTGGCTAACAAATGTGCCAAAACATTATTCTGCCTCCTAACATAAGGGAAATGGGTCATTTCATTTTATTAACTCAACCTACATTAAAATTTTAATAACAACCAATTAAAATCCACTATTCAATTGAATTTCAATTAATGGCTAAAAAAAATATTTTCCTTGTGAAAGTTAATTTCTATTTATCTCTCTATATTCTATATGCATATAAGTAAATTTCACTGGACGATAAGTATTACAAATAACATGCCAAAAGTTTTAAAAATATTTGATAACATTGAATATTATTAAACAATAAACATTAAATATGAAACTTCTTATTTACTTAAAATATCTTCAATCAAAAAAATATTAAATATCCAAATTATTTAATCACAATTATAATTATTAAATTACTTGGGAAAAATTAATTTTAAAGATAAATGACTTAATAAATTATCAAATATAAACTATCAAATATAAATTTATAATTCTTTTTTTACAAATAAAATAGTCCATAATAAAAAAGCACATTGATAATGATAATTCTTAATTATAACTATTCAATAAAAAACATGTAAATAATTAAATACCATTGTATATTGTTAAATATTAACTATACAAAATAAAATAATATGAGTATATTTATGTTTAATAAAATACTTACAAAAATAATTTATCAGTGATATATATACGTCATCTATACTTTCATTACAATAAAAATTATTTATTTGGTGAAAATAAAATAATTTTACATTAAATTTAGTTTGGCGTAAAAATAAATATGATATGAATATTTTAATAATTTAAAAAGAGTAAAATTTAAATAATAAAAGAGAAATTATCAAATATAATTAAAATTGAAATGAAATTATTAATAGAATTACAAAATAAACACATGAAGTAAAAATTAAAAACAAGTTTTTTATGTCATAAAAATATCATCATAATATTATAGGATAATTTGGGATGAAATTATTAACTCTGTTTACACAATTTACACGAACAATTATATAATGTACATAAACATAATCTAAGATTGTATATAAATATTAAAATAAAAAAGAATATGTACAATTGTAATATTTCAAATCAGACTATTTGCAAAATATTTTTAAGACTTTAATTTTTATGCATTGTAAGTGTAAAAAATTTTACATTGTCAACAAATCATAAACCATCATATGTGTGACTTTTGAGATAGTTATTATTAAAGTCAAATTTTGTTAATGACGTGGTAATTTGTGATTGGTTGACAGAGTAAAAAATCTTTACACTGCCAGTGCATATAAATTAAATCATATTTTTAAATTAGCAATGTGAAATACATTTAATACACACAATATATTAGAAGTATGTTACATATACACGCATATTGTCTGTGATTGGTTGACAATATAAAAAAATCTTTACACTGCATATAAATTAATTTCTATTTTTAAAAGTAGCAATGTAAAATACATTTAATACACACAATATATGAGAAGTACGTTACACATACACACATATTGTCTAAACTGAATTATTTAATTGATTTTTAATATAATTAATTAGATTATTTTATAAGATTATGTAACTAACAAAATTTTATTTCTTAATATTATATATACATATATAATTTGTAATAAATTTTACATATTTTAATATTTTTAAAATTTAGTCTTATTAATATTATTATAATAAGATATATTAATTATGTGCAGCTTTATTATATAATGATGATTATGGTAACAATAATTAATAGAGCTCTTCCACAGTACAAAAAACCAATTACTTTTAATAAAAATATTTTTAATTATATTATGCATTTTCAAATATTATAAACATATTTTTAATTTCAATTAATTTCATACTATTTGAAATATTACAAATAAAAATATTAATACATAATATAAACAAACTCGTGCAACGCATGGTATTACTTCTAGTTATTGTTATATTCCAACATTGGTGTAAGTGGTAACGGAAATTGAAAGATAATGTAAAAGCATCGCTATAAAGTTTTAGTAGGCACAAAAACACTGAAAGTTCATGTTTTATTCAAGGTGGACATAATTGAGCTGCTAGCTCTTATCCACTATAAACAAGAAAATTACAAGATAACACAACTAAGTTGTGACCAACATACATATATAGTAGCTAACAGCAATAGTGCATTTACTCCCTGTTTTCTTTGTTTCCAGCAACAACCTTAACTCTTTCAAGGCAAAGTGTAAGCTGCAAAATTTAAGATTTTTCGCAAGGAATTAGCATATTGTTCAATCAAGAAAACTGACAAATAAAAAAAAAATACTAACAACATTTTATTTGACACTTCATTTTTGGATGAAAAACTACACTGACCCCACTATTATTATTGGAGGCAACATGAAATGTCATCCAATAATAAAAGAATGTCATAATTGTGTTGCTAGTATATCTTATCTATACCTATATATTATTGTTAAATTTAAAATCTGGTGTCAAATTTCTTTCCCCATTTTACCCTTAATTAAACTAAAATTTAAAAAAAAAACCCTAAAATATTTTTGTGATTTTTAAACAAAACTATAATTTTAAACAGTTCAGAATCAAATTTCCCATGGCTAAAAGAATTAAAAAAAATGCAGAAAGACAAACATGATAGTACCGGTTTTTCCTCTATATAGTAGAATATAAAAAAGAATTGTAGTTAGTTACTTACGTCCACACTTGTAACCAACAGGGCGATTAGCAAAGTTGCAACGCTTGGGGATGGTTACAGCAATTTGAGGGTTGACTCCAGACATTTTGGCTGTGTTAGAGAGCAAAACTGCACAGAGACAACTTGGGTTCTGACCAAGTCTCTTGACCTGAGCACAGCAACTTTGAGAAACACTAGCATTTTCATCTTGTGCTGCAGTGGCACAAGGAGCAAGCTTAAAAGCTTCATTGTCTGGGGTGGTACCCCTCCCACATTCACCAGCACCATCCACTCTATGAAACCCTGCGACACTAACAAGGACTAAAAATCCAATAAGGCACAAAAACTTAATAGGAGCCTCCATATTTTTGAATATATGTTGCTCTTGAGTGAAAACTTGTTTTCTATATTTCACAATGCAATAATCCTTTGCCTCTGATGGGATTTTATACTGCTAAAATGTGCTTGGTCTAGTCATCCACCTCAGATTAATGGAGCTTGCACTAGGAGAAATGGTGAGTTTCTTATCATATCTTATTGCACCACTTGGCTTCAAAAAGCTGGTGTAAACATAATTTTGTTCCTTTTATTGTCCATTCAAGGTAGGTGTGTGTTTGCCAAGACAATTCTTTTTGTTTTTCATACTTCCAGGTGCAACCATTACTCAAGTATGAAAATATAGGAGCAATGTTATGCTGCCACCTCATTCTCAATCAATTGAGGCAATACCTCTTTAGCCCAACTACCACCGGCCATTAGCACACTAGCTAACACATACTCAACTACTTGATCATTCCCCAAACTTAGGCATTTGGATTCCCTGCAATTAAGAAATTCTCAATTTTGCCGCAGTTAACTGATCAAAATTGCGGACCGTTAGCAAAATACATTATATATCTCGGACCTCTGATCAAGATCGAAAGATTCACTTTTTAATTATGTATTTTGAATCTGATTTACCTGAGTTGAAATATAAGTTGTTCTATCAGATTGAATGGTCTGAGACGCATGACTGCGGCAAATTTAGAATTTAGATCCCAAACTTAGAGAACTAATTTACTATGATTTAATTGTTTAATTAAGTGCTTATTCAATACTCCCTCCGTCTTTTAATATATGACCTTTTTGTAAAAAAATTGTCCCTTAATATGAGACCCTTTTCAAAGAATAAGATGTATTAATTTTATTTTATTTTTACAAAATTACCCCCAAGTTAATGGAGGGAATTAAAAGACCCACAATTTCTCTCTCTCTCTCTCTCTCTCTCTAGTCTTGGAAGGTGAGACGGGTAATTTGAGAAAAATAGCACACATTTTATACAAATTTAATACTAACAACTAACAAAATTCACTTTTTTAAGGGGCGTAAAATGGTTAAAGGGGCTCTATATTAGGGGGACGGAGGGAGTAAACACTTATTCATATGAAAGTTTATGACATACATTGATTTCTAAAATTACTCGAAAAGCTTATTGAAATCAGCTTAAAAGAGTTTTTTTTTTTTGACAAAGCTTAAAAGAGGTTAGAGGTAAGCTATAAGTTATTTTTATAAACTTAAACAAATACTTATTTTAGTGTTTATGTTACCGGATAAACTCAATAAACTCTAAATTAAAACTTTTTTTTTCACTTCATCAAAAAATAAATAAATAAATAAATAAAACTTTTTCAAGTGCCTCCATCTAGTAGTATAACAAATCAAATCACACACTAGTCTAAAACACATTCAATATAAGGTGATTATGATATATTTAATGTTTAAAAGTATCATAAAATACATTGAAACTATCATGTAGATTATAATCGAAATTGAGTGACGCTAAATAACATAAATACCATGCTTAATCTAAATCATGGTTTTAAATTATTTTCCCCATACGCATTTATTGTCACAATATTGCATTTTGAGTTCTTTACTGTTGCAACTGTGACAATGTTAATAAAATAATCTGGGGGGCATTATCCATTAGACTACATAAAATTTACTTTTTAATTTTAAAGAGTTTGTTAAATAATGTGTTGTTTATTTCTTTTGTTTATATATTTTAAAATTTCGATAAGTATGCTGCAATTCAAAATTGTTATTTTAATTAAGGATGTCAATCGATTTATTTTTTTAATATAAAACTGAAAATAAAGCTGTCGAACGAGCAACTGAACTGATTAACTAATGAATTCAAATATAAAATAAACCAAAACGTTGTTAACAGTAAGGGCATTTGGTCTAGTGGTATGATTCTCGCTTAGGGTGCGAGAGGTCCCGAGTTCAATTCTCGGAATGCCCCAAAATTCATTTATAAATTTAATTTTTTTAGTTTTCACTTACCGTCACATTGGTTTAGTGAACTTGAGTCAGTAGGAATTAGCATATTGATCACTATTAGAGGCACCACAATCACATTACTATCACAGTTAAACAATATATAAAAGACTATCCACTCTAAATAAAACTGAATCCTTCTACGTATTTCATAATTCATATACATAGCAAAGCCCCAGAAAAAAACCATTTGAGTAAAGCCTAGGCTATAAAAGATCAATAGCCTTTTACACTTGCCATGCCTTGTCTAGAATATTTGGGCTACCGTCACTAGAATCTACATCAGTTTCAAATGTTGGCACTTCATCAAGTACTTTTGATTCTGAAACCGGTTTCTCATTTGAACTTCCACAGTACTCCTTCCCTTTTGTATCAATGCTAAGAAAATCAGTCAAAGATTTCTTCACCCCTACCCTTCGCTGCGGAGTCTTGCTGCCATTGATGAGTGGAGATTTTCCTCCCTTCGCAGGGCTAATCGCATGTGCGGGAGAAAGGGTTGGCGTGGCGAAAGCGGATTTATATGGTGTGGTTGGGGCAGGCACTGAGAATGGAACTGAAATGCTCTTGTGAGTAATTACACCAACTTTTGAGAGTGATGAGAGTTGATCAGAATGTTTGGTCAAGTCATCTACATATAGCACATCATCGATCCGTGCCACCATGTTGAATGCCAAACTCTCGAGTACTCGAGAGTAGCTCTCCAGAATGGCTTTCCCAACATCCTAGACAACATAAAATTCGAAGGACTGAGATCACACTTGTTAATGTTCAAGAAACAAAAAAGACTTAGTTTTGAACATAATGAATACAAACAACTAATATTTGCCGTTCAAAAAAAAAAAAAAAATCAAAGTACAAACCTTGTTGTACTGGATTTTGCTCATATCCAAGGCTGTTTGAGGGAGACCAGGAAAACGCTGCTTCAAGGAATGCAGAAGGCTTTCTGCTCTCTCTGCAAACAATTCCGTTTTGTCTGTGTCAACCATTAGATCCTTGACCATTTCCCATGATGATCTTGAACTAGATCTGGCACTGACATTTGCAGGCTTTGAATTGGTCTTTTTACGCCAAATATACATGGAAGCCTCTGCTCGGTTTGCGATCTCTATAGCTTGATGTTCGGAAGATAAATCAAGGCAAGCTAGCAAACACTCAGGAGAAAAATGATCCGATGTGATATACCGATGAATAACATCCCCCAAGCTGATTCTAGCATTCTGAAAGAAAGTTGGATTAGCAATTTGACCATTATCTCATTTGTTCTCGCGATGTTTGAAATATTTGAATAGATAAGGAACATTCATACCTTCGGAAGAGATTCCAAGAAAGAATCAGGAATGTCCATTTCAGCTAAAGTAATACTGTTAATAGCCATTGCAGCTTTTAATATTTGGCTCGTGCAATCACGCTTGTGCTGCAATTGCTTTCTTGAATTCTCATTGAGGCCACAAGGAGGGACTCGGGGTACAGGAAGCCACCATTTCTCTTCTTGTCGCTGAAGTGCTTGCCGAAAAGAAGATGGACTACCAGCCTCTGGAGCTATAACACCTTGATCTACATACCAGAACTCTGTATCGACAAAACTATCTAGAATTTCCTGTTAAGATACTATAGTTTAGAACAGAAAATTGGATTTGAAAATGGACCAATGAAGTACATTCAATGCAGTAAATCTTACAAGAAGCATGTTATCTAGTTTACGTAGAGCTGGAAGATTGACATAAAGATCTGAGCGTGGTCGACAAGTCATGACCTGATTCACATTTCAAAAATATTGTTAACTATCAACAAACTATTTATCCATTCTCTTTTGTAGCAACACTAACCAAAAAAGAAAGCAGAAAGCATGTAGAAAAAAGACTAGATAATTTCTCTCATATCATCATACAAAAATTCTTCACATTGAATGGTGACATTAAATAGACCGTCAAATGCAGAAATGAAACATAATATATGGCTCATGAAATAAGTAAACCTAGAATGGATATGGCGGACGTTTACAATACTCTGTTGCCGCATCTAACATACTAACATGACTAACCTACAGTATGCATTCAACACATTTTAAGAACATGTAAATCTGATCATAGGACTTTTGAAATCATCTGTATCAATTAACTTACTCAACCAAGTCGCATCATTCTACATTTTTAACTGTCAACTTTAATTTACAGATCCGCACCGTTGTATCTACTAGCATATTTTACTACAAAGCTTTCACATTCAATTTACAGTTTACGATTTATACACAGGTAACAGTATAATTCCAATTTCATCATACATAAACTATTTGGGAAAGAAAAGAGGTAATATTTTTCTTCAAGTCTTGCCTTTCAAATGCCAAATAAGAGTTCTGTTATTGTTGATAGGGCAAATTAGGCATCTGCATAACCAAAAAATACATCAAACACTTGTACCTCAAGCTTGCTTCCATCCGGAAATGTCTGCCAATTAGGTGTTAATTCAACTATATGATCACTAACAGAAAGAAGCCACTCCATCTCTCTTCGCCACATCGCTTTCTTCTCTGAACGCAAAGGCTCTAATCTCCAAAGTTGTCCAAAAAGGGTAGCTGCAAATTCAGTAAAGGAATAAAATTCACCACAGCCAACTAGCATAAACTAATAAAGCACAAAAACCAAATAAGAACACAGAAACTGCTTCAAATGTGCATTTTACATACCACATAGATTGGTTATGGCATTTGAGATAGCCAAGGCTGTAGGAACCCCATTTCCACAACCAGACATATCTTCTCCAAGTAACAATTTTGCAAACCTCTCCTTCATCATCTCAATCTCTACAAAAATCAAATAACAAAACAAATCATGCTAATGCCATCACTGATAAAAATTGATAGTGAAAATAAATCAGAAAGGGGATTTTGTGCATAAAACACACATTGAATACCTGGTAATGCCGAAACTTGTTTCTCAAATTCCTTATTATTCACCAAGTGTTTTTTATTACCATCTTCACTGCCATGAGGACTATCAGCAATTTCCTGAACCGGCCAACCCATTGAAGGTGTTGAAGATGAGTCCTCAGTGCTACTCAGACTATGTTCTTCATGACCAGTGGTCTCAGAAGACAGAAACTCAGAACTTGAACTGCTCTCACGACCCTTTTCTTCAATCAAATCAGAAAAGGTTTCATTTTTACCCTCATTTTCTTTAACAACAACTTCATTCTTCTCAGCCAAACTCAAGCCCTCCATTGCAGCATAGAGAACAACAGGAGAGGTGTTCATCACCATGCCATGATACTGAATCCTTCTCAAGCAAAACCCTTGTGAGAGTTGAACTCTGAAACACAAACTTCTAAGAGATTTAGACACCCAGAGAACTAGAATGGAAAATGGGTTTGGATTTTTGGAGGACCTTCTGAGTTTCACCAATGGGGCACAATGCTTCAGATGTTGATGCTGTTGTTGGGTTTGTTCTCTTACTTGATGTTGGGTGAGAGTACTATCCATAAGTTGTCAAAACATTGTTTGGTAGTGAAGGGGTAGTGAGAGTGTGCTCAAATTATGGGCTACCTCAGTTTGGTTACTTATATGTCAAGGGTGAAGCCACTCATCATTACTCAATGTCCTTCTCCAAGCAATGAGGTGATGTGATTCATATCTCATTTCATAGATTTTGTTTGCAATGTACTAAGAAAAAGGAGAAATAATTGAATATATAGATTAAAATTTTCTTTTGAAACCTTATATAGATTTAAAAAAGAGTATAGAACCCTTCAAAAAAAAAGTAAAAACAGTACACGACAAAAAATATAAAGACTTATTTAGTCCTTAAGAAATGAAAAATACCGATTTAGTACTCAAGAATATCAAATTTCGGTTAAATTAGTTTATTTTAGGATAATTTTTACTAACATTTTAGTCCCAATTTAATTGACATTTGAGATTCTTAATGACTAGATTGATACTTTTCATTTTGGCTAAATTACAAAATTGGTCCTCTATGTTTATTTTAGGTTTCAATTTGGTCTTCTATGTTTTATTTGTTTCGTTTTGGTCCCTTACGTTTTAAAAGTTACAACAGGTTGGTCCTTTCCGTCACTAAAAGCCAATTGTCCGTAGCTAAAAGCCAAATTCTAGCTACGGACAATTGACTTTTAGTGACGAAAAGGACCAAATTGAAAACTAAAATAAAACGTAGAGGACCAAAACGAAACAAATAAAACGTAGAGGACCAAATTGAAACCTAAAATAAACATAGAGGACTAATTTTGTAATTTAGCTTTTCATTTTTTATGGATCAAATGTCTATGTATTTTTTATCGAGGACGGGTTTGACATTTACTCTTGTAAAAATAATATCATCTTTAGAATTTCATGAGTTATGAATATATAATTTAGTTTTTAAATTAAATTTTATGATTGTTACAAGTTAACAAACATTAAGGCTCTGCTTGGTATGACCAAACTACCAACTTATAGCGGATAAATTGGTAACATATGTTTGATAATCACTAGTTTATAGCCTTTTTTCATTAGCTTATAGCGTTTTTTCATATTCTACTTGAAGTGGCGTTTGAGCTTATAGCTTATAATTTATTTTCTCGTTTTTAGCCTTATTATTTTAATTAAATTTCTTGTTTACCCTCTACTAAATGAAGTAAAAAATGATTAACCCTTACTATCTCTCTCATTTATTAAAATGTCATGTCATATCATTTTGTATTTATCAATTAATTCAACAGCTAATTTTACTAAACACTTTAAATTCAATCTATTAGTTTATCCGCTATCTACTTGTTTATCTGTTATTCGCTACTTTTTATCAAATAGAGCCTAATGTGGGTTGGTCACAATTTTTTTGGTAAAACACACTTGGAGTCGGAGACTAATCCTTCAAATATTTAGATATACTTAAGGGGTTGGATAATCTTTCATACAATCAAAACTCTAATCACATGTTTAAAGAATTCGATTATCTACGTGTCACACGGTATTGGCTCCAAACCTTGCGTGTCATAATTTTGAAGTACACATAGCTGACAAGGATTATAACAATATTGTTGTATTGCATCTGTGCTGTATTTGTGCATACTTTGGTGCTACTCTGTCTCTTTCTCAATTTTGTTGCTAATTTTAAATAAGGTTATGTGATTCAGATTTGGAATTATTCAAATTATTTACGGTAGTCTTCGTCTCAGATAACAAAGGGAATCGTGTGAAACAAGTTTAAAAAAATTGAATGACTGAATCGTAATATAATTTAATATAAGATTAACTTGACAAATTCAAAAATTTTAACAGGCCATAAGTTTAGTTTAGTCTTCAACATTTGCTATGCTTTTGCATAAAGTAAGGTTCCAAAATCAAAAGTTTAACAATAAAGAAATGTCATGGGAAATCGTGTAAGCGACGTATCTGGCTATCGTGTCTACCAAATTTATGCTTCACTTTGTTCTTAACTCGTTAAGTGATAGATTAATTATTTTACAATTCAAGTCTAGTTGATCAATCAAATTAGTATTACTGTTGCAGATCAGGTTAATGTCGTTGTGCCTCCGCTCCAATGTGTTCAATCAATAAGTTGTCTCGAAATTATACTTTTTCCCACTAGTTTCAGTCATAAAAACCTGTTCAGAGATTACAAATATGCTAAGAAGAAATGGATTTCTCAGTCTCATCAAGCAAAGTTAAGAATAAGGTAAATATTAACCATTTCTCTTAAAATACTGATTTAAGAGTAAAAATTAATTATTTTTTTTTATTAAAAAAGAAGTAACTTTTAAAATTACTATTATACATCAAATGTTGAAATTTCAAATAAAAAACTTTTTATATATTAATTTTTTAATCATAATTTTAAGACACCGTTTAATAAGGCATTATTAAAAATAAAAGAATGATTTAACGGGTAGCTATCGGAAGTTTATCGCATGCAGGGATGACAAAAATACTCGTACTCGTAGATACTCGCAATGGTCAGTAAATGGATATATATTGAATGAACCACGATTCCCTGCGGTTGAATTCAACTACAAGTCTGACATTTAGTTTAAATTAGGGCAAGAGATAGATTGGAGAGAGATGTCTTGGGTTGTGGAAAGACCAAAAAAACCTTGCAAATACACTAAATGCAGGGGTCTGCATGGTTGTTGAATTTAGAGAATCCATTTTCAATATAGGGGTGAGGATCATAGTACCCGTCCCATGGATACCCACTATTCATAATAGTTATATTTTATTAAACATATAATATATATTGTGACATGTTTTATTATTTTGAGATGAAGTAAAGTTTATTTTCTTTATTATTTTCATATTTTTTAGTGGATGAGCCAATAATAATTAATCTTTTTAAATATATAGTATATTTTACAATGTTAATATAACATGTTATTATATTATATTGTATAATTTTCTTTTCTTATATTAAATTCTTAAATACCCACAGATATCTATGGATATCCATCACCTGCATAAATATCCATAAGTATTAATGGAGATGGATGTGGGTGAAGCATTACTCAGCGCCGCCCTGCTCGCCCAATTGCCATCCTTAATCGCATGGTATAGGTAATCACAAGGACTAGAAAGTCATTTACAAGGGTTTTGGGCAATGCAGGTAAAGAAATATATTTCTACTAATTTATTAGGGTTTCAAAGGAATATTATCAAACTGTCAAGAAGGTGGCATTGGGAACTATGCTTAGGGCTTTAGGTGTTGAGGTAGTTTTGTAATTTCAAGATATTGGCATGGTATTTTTTGTATTTTTCTTATTTTACCCTCGTTTTGCTTTCCATTGGTGGAAAATACCTTTTTTCTCTTCAGATGTCATTGACGTTGCGGCACAAATGACCAATGTTGGACTATGACAAGGACAAAACTGGGATCAAGAGTGCTGCAGTGTGTATGACCAATACTTCCGAGCTTTTGAACTATATATTATACAAAAATCGAATGTACATAACGCTCACGTAAGGTCACTGACATTATGAGAAAAAATCACTTATATAAATCCCGGTGAAAAACAAAACATTAGTTTAAGTGAGTTGAAGTTGAGATCTAATAAAATCAAACAATAATAATAATAATAATAATAATAATAATAATAATAATAATAATAATATGATTACATGACATAATTTCTTACTTACCTTGCAAGGCTTTTTCTTGGTATCAAAACTAACATATTTTTCTCTTGTGCTCATGATACCGGTTGTTCCAATGGAATTTGTAAAGGCAAAATGAAATAGATCTCACCAACGGCTAATTAACAACTTGATGTGGGCCAAAAATTTGAAAACCTTGAGAGGGAACACGAAAACTTAAGCCTCAAGAATTTTAAGTTAGAATTAAAAGCAAAGCTAGCCTTATTACTTTCTTGCTTTTCCCTTTTGTTGATTTTTCTTCTTTAGTTAACTAGTTTTGAAAGTCATGTGTTTAGCATATTTCCTTCTTTTAATTTGAACCCGCTCCAATTCAAGTTTTGAATGCTGAAGAGAGTTAAATGTGAGTTGGCCAGTGCATCGAGGCACAAGGGCGTGAAACGTATGAATAATTAAAGACAAATAGCTATTCCTAGTATAGTATTTTGAAATTTGAATATGAAAGTTAAAGTGATATATGGAGCTCTAAAAAATGTGTACTGGATTTTCAATTGTATCTCCTTTATTACAGGTGTAAATTTCCTAGAAAACTCAACATGCAGACTACAAGATAATTTTTTTTTTTTCCTTTTGCATGTAAAGGTTGCTATTGTCACAATGTTGCTACCAACACGTCCATTGACGCTATTTAATATGCGTGGGTTTGTTAATGATTAATGATATGTTTGGTTACAGTCTTTGTCCAAAAGTAATTTGGGAAACTATAAACAAGGTATAAATTTTTTTTTTTTCAAATTGTGTTACTAACTCATCTTTTAAGGGAGAGTATTTATTCTAGTACTGAGGCCGAGCCTCTACACTTAATTTTTATATTCTTGTAATTGTAGTTTATTTTTTCATAATTGTACTTCAAAGTAGAAAAATACTAATTTTATAGAGTATATGTCAAAGGTGTAAAAATAAAATTTCATTTTTTAAGATCGAGGAGAGAGGGGTGTAGTTCACCTGGTTTAGTTGAAGGATAGACTATTCATGTTATGGTTCATAATTTTTATCAAAAAATATTACGGGGCATAATGTATCTAGTCATGTTTTTGTTCATAATGAATCCACTCTGGGCATCGCCCAAAGAAAACCGGTATACGGCCCACAAAATGGCCCAGCCCAGTTTACACGCAGCATCCATAAGTCAAAACACGATCTAAATCATGGATACGCACCGGGGAAACAAACAAGTACCAACAAACTGGAAAAAAGAACTTCTTTTTTTTGGTCGAAGGCAAAAAAAAAAAACAAAAAACCACTTACTGGATTTTGAGCTGTTGAACCCCAAAGGCCCAGAGTTGTTCAGATCCATTGAATTATACATACTCTGGGAAGTGAAGAGTCAATCCTTTGGTGTACTTCTGTATTGCTCAGATGTAGGGGTGTTGGCCCAATTTGTATTAGTCTCTGGGCTTGTGCCTTTCGGAACGGCGACGACACTTCGTTCTCGTTCTCTCCTTGCTCCTAACGGCTCTCCAAGCCCTCGTCTAGTCAAAAGTCCTTAAAAAACGTACACCAAAAGTCCTGGATCCGTGTTTGCCTCCTCTTTCAAGGGATTCCACTGGTTTTTATAAAGCAGGTGTATGTATTTGACCTTTCTGTCATTATGTATGTCGTGCTGCAATATGTAAGGCCATACTTTCATTTAAAGTCTGCCCAGCTCCATGTTTATATACTATTGTGCTAACCTCAGAATTCGGCGTTGAGCCGTGCTTGCCATCATGTACGGTTGTGCTGACTTGCCTCAGGCTGTACTGAACCCTGTCAGACAGTGTTGACTTCATTTTTTGGCACCGAAACAAGCTTAAAAGCATCAGGGACACACACCAACTATGTAAGGGCATATATACTTTATGTAAGGGCATACATAATGCCCAGAATCTCATAATTTTGCTGTTAAATGCCCAAATTGCATCCAAAGTGTCCAAAAGTACTTTCATAGTAGTTTTTCTCACTTTTCTACAAAACCAAAGGTAAAAGGAGTGAATCACAGATGAAAATACTTAAAAGGGATACAATTCACACCTAAAAACATCTAAAAATCACACTACTTTGGCGCTTATCATCAATGATGGATAGGACAACATAATTGTGCGCGACATTAAAATTGCAACTGAAAGTTAGTTTTTTCGAAGTGTACTTCTACATGTGGGGACCGACATGTGAGTTTACTGTTGATATGTAATATTCTTTATTGAATATTTTTTTGTAGGGACGAAATGGGGCTTTGTTGACATTTTCATTGTTTTACATTTACGGATTTGCCTCCTCTAAAGTGAGTAGAGGGTAAAGTGAGAAGATCAAAAATTGTTATTTTAAAAAAACCCATGATTTGTTATGAAATACCTGTAATGTCAACCATTGTTCTGTTCATTAATGATTGATATTATTTACTTTACACTCTAAAGTAAATTACTCACTTTAGAGGAGTCTGATCCTAAATTGACATGGTAATGAGTTTCACAACTGTTTTTCACCATGGGAGTGAACTAGTAAATGATTGGATTCTCTATTACGGAGGGGGGATGAGTCAGTGGCTGAAACACTAACTTGGACAAATGGAGTTATTTTGTTGTAGTTGATATTTTGGAGGAGATTGGATATGATAAGGGCTACCAGTTATGGTGGAAGATGGATGGTGCAAATAAGGGTTTCAAGGGAATAAGGTTGGATGAAAATTCCACGAAGGTTAGTGTATTTGTTGTGAAAAACAACTTTGAGGCTCATATATATGTTGAGCATGATGTGGGTGAAATGATTAGGTCAGAGGATGTCCCCATATATGTTGAATTTAAGGAGATTCGTGAGGATGACAATGGTAGAGTGGCAAAGGTTATGATGAGGGTGGACATGAAAATTGTGAGGATGGAGCTAATGGAATTAGATTTGATGACAATGAGGATGGGAGGGCCTTAGGGTTGGATGATGGGTTTGGTGTAGTAGATCTTCCTCAATTTAGATCAAGAGTGGCAATTGATGGTAAAAATTTTAGAGTGGAGCCAAGGGCAAAATGTATATCCCAAAAAAAAAAAATCTTTTAGCAAGTGATGGACCTATTGAACACCATGACATAGAAGATGAGTATGTCACTAATAATTAAATAGCAGTGACCCTGATGACACTGATAAAGAGGGAGACCCAAGTATGATAAGTTTAGAATGAAGCTGATGGACAAGAGCTTTAAGTTCAAAGTGGGTTTGGAGTTTAAATCACTTGTTGAATTCAAGGAGGCTATCCTATAGTGGTTAGTGTTGAATGAGAGGGAAATTAAGTTTGTGAAAAATGATAAAGTGGGGGTAAGGAAAGAATGTAAGGGCAAATGTGGGATTTTAATCCTTTTTAAGTAAAGTGGGGAATAGGCACACATATAGAATTACCAAGATTTGGGAGGGTACTCACACGTGTGCTAGGGTAATAAACTGATGGGTTACGAAAATGTGAAGGTTGGTGAAATTGTAAATGACACAAGGAGATCTTATTCATTTGGGATCACAGTAAATACGAAATATTATATCTAATGGTCAACTCATACTGAAATCTAACATTGCATCCAAAAATTAGATAGCCTTTTAGCAATGTTCATAAAAATGTAAAACAATGACATTACGATTTACGATGTTTTCGTATTATTAACTGGCATATTTTTAAAAGTTTTATTTGTATGCCCTATCCATGTAAATGTTACACATTATCCAATGATGTGTTGCCACGTTATTTAATGAGCATGAGATATGACAAGTCATGTATTTTTAAACTTACTAAATGAGGTGACAACATATTATTAGATAGCTATGTAAAAAAATATACACTGACGGTGCGTAGAACTTAGACTCTTTTTTAAAAAAATTGACTATAACGTATATTTATTTTGTGCATGTATTCTACTATAAAATCATAATTAATTTTATATTAACCAACTAATCATAATGTACAATAGTAATGAGCGACTGAAAAATTGTTGTTAGAAAATAAAACAAATCTTTTATAACTTTTGATACATAATTAATTTGTCATCCAAATATTGTCAATATTCGTATGTATTAAAAATAATATGGGATACAATAATGTTTTTTGAACACAAAAGTTGACACAAACACACATACACATACGGTCCGTGCTGTACGGACATACGGTTCGAACTGTACGGACGTATATTTTTTTTTCCAATTTTTTTTTTATAGATTTTTTTAAGTGGTTCAGAAAATATTTGTGATTAACCAGATAATGAACTGCATTCACCAGATAAATGAACTGTATTAACCAGATAAATAATGAAATGTGAGTTTGTGATTCACCAGATAATGTGAGCCATTAACCAGATAAGTGAACTGCGTTAACCAGATAAATAAAATGGAATGTGTTAAGTTTTAGAGTTGGAATTCACCAGATAATGTGAAACATTAACCAGATAAATGAACTGCATTAACCAGATAAATAAAATGGAATGTGTTAAGTTTCAGAGTTGGAATTCACCAGATAATGTGAAGCATTAACCAGATAAATGAACTGTATTAACCAGATAAACAAAAAAACGTTGAGAATTGGATAGTATGTGTGTCCATTTTTGTGTTCAATTAACAGCTTTGTATTGGATAGACTATCTTATATTTATTTTTTCTACGTATTCTAGTTCTAGTTTAAAGATGGTAACTAACCAGATATTTAGCCAATTATTTTTAGTGGAAATAGTAATTAACAATTTAAAAGTCAATATACTTTATGATTAATGATTAAAATAAAGCAAAACTTTTATAATCATTGGTTAATAATTCTTTGTATTTTTAAAAAAATTTATATGAAACATTGTAACAAATTTATCAAAAAACTCAAACGCTAACATATACACTATGCATGACATGGGTTAGTGGACTACTTTTTTTTCCTAAAACTAATGTATTTATCCCTGTTCGCAGGGGTTATCGTATGGGTTGTAAAAAATATTCAATGTATAAGAATAAATTTGAAGATTTTATTCAACAAAAATTATATTAGCTTATTTGAATTTACACTATGCATGACATGGGTTAGTGGACTACTTTTTTTTCCTAAAACTAATATATTTATCCCTGCTCGCAGGGGTTATCGTATGGGTTGTAAAAAATATCCAATGTATAAGAATAAATTTGAAGATTTTATTCAACAAAAATTATATTAGCTGATTTGAATTTATCAAAAAATATTATAAATAATTTATTTTGAAGTAGAGAATATATGTATTTATAAGTATACTCCAATTTGGTGAATATAAAAAATAAACAGAAAATATCGGTTCTATTTTTCTTATATTTAGATATGGTTTCTCAACTATGAGTTTCAAAAGAAAATATAAAACACAAAATTGAATAATTTATCTAAATTACAGTAAGATAACTTCAAAATAAATAACATGAACAAAAGATAATCAATTATTTATGTTGTACAATAAATTAATCCTAGAATAAATTACAGTTTCTATCGTGTATAATATCGGAACCTTAAGAATGAAAAAGTAAAAATACACATTGATTTATCATTTATTATAGTTAAACATAAACAATCATGTAAATGCTGGAATGATGGAAATTTAAAATTTTAATAATATGTAAGAGGTAAAATATACAAATTATGGAAAAATAATATAAAAATTAAAATTTAACATTATATAGTTATAATTTTAAAATTAAATTTTATGATTTCATAGTAAAATAAATCAGTTATGAAAAGTTATCACTACAACAAATTCTAAAAAAGATGGCGCTCCTTTAAGCAGCGCTTAAAATAAAAAACGCTACTTTATGTCATACGTAAACAATAAACAGCGCTTACTAACTAAGCGCTACTGTTTAGTACATATAATAAACAGCGCTTAGTCCTTTAAGTATTTGTTTTATCTTTAAATAATAAAAAGCAGGCACATTAAGCGGTAGCTTCAAAACATGAGCGCTGTTTTGATCATAGGAACAATAAGCGCTTCATAGTAGGAGCTGTTTTTGTGTTAGAATAAGCAGCTTTTAGACTTAAGCTTGTTTTTCTTACTAATAGCGCTTTCTTACTAGTATTTGTTTTTGGTCAGTTTATTAAATATATGTATTTCCTCTCTCTCATTTCGCATCCAAGCTTTGTTTCTCTCTGTCTGTCAACTCTCTCGCAAACTCCACCGTCGTCGCCTCCATCTCTACCATCGTTGTCCCCAAGCGAGATCGTGTGCTTCAAAAGCGGAGATCGTGAGCTCGCCCAAAAGCACGGCCGAAGCTCCCAAAAGCGGAAACCGAGGCTCGTCAGTGATCCTCCAAAGGCTGAAATCAGGGTCGTCCAAAAGCGAAACCGAAGCTCGTCAGGCGTCCTCAAAACACGAAATCCGAGCTCGTCCAAAACTCGTCAGTAGTCCTCCATCCGAAGGCTCGTCCGTCGTCCTCAAACACTGAAATCAGCTCGTCCAAAACTCGTCAGTCGTCCTCCATCCGAGCAAAGGCTGCTTTGGCGGCGCTCGGCCTCAAAATCCTCCCAGCCTCCATCTCCAAACTCTGTTTGCGTCCATTTCAGGTATGGCCCTTGTCTCCATTTTGTATCTCGATTCCACGTTGGTTTACATGTTGTTGGTGGTTCGTTAGTTTTTGTCTCTGTTCGATTTTGTTTGATTTTGTTCATTGACCAGTTTGGAATCGAGAAGGGTTTGATTTTGTTTGATTTTGTTCACTTTGTTGTCCAGAGATAAATTAGAAGTGTTAAAGATGCTTGGAATCAGTTTGTTAAAATGTATGATTAGTAAATATATATGCATATCGGATGGGAATCAATGGAAAAATGACCAATGAATTTTGTTGTGGAACCTGATTTTGGTTTTTTGGTTTGAACAATGAATTTTGGAATATTCTGGTATTGTATATATTTTGGAATGTCCATATTTTAGGGAGACTCTGCCAAATTTTTGTTAGAATTTTGATCTAGTCTGTGTGTTGATTTTAAGAGCGATGATAGTTTTAGTCTTGCTTTATTTAAATGGGGTTTTTCTGTTGTTTTACCTCTCGATCCATAGGTAAAATATGGATCGAAAGTGGATGTCGCCAATCGTTTGTCGAAGAAATATAAGGATGGAGTGAAAGATTTTATTGGGTTTGTAGTTGGGCATACAACGGACCATAGTAGAATCATATGTCCTTGTTTAAGTTGTTGTTATACAAACAAAATTAGTGTGGGAATTGGAATGGCATTTAGTGAGCAATGGGATTGATCAAACTTATACCATTGGACAAAGCACGGTGAGACAAGAGGTGAATCTTCTAATATGGGGAATAGTGGGAGATATCGTCGAGAGGACACCGCTACAAATACATATGATGGTGACCGTTTTGAAGATATGTTAAATGCGGTTGAAGAAGATCTTCGTGATTGTCCTCAAATGTTTGAGAAGTTGATGAGTGATGCGGAGAAGCCGTTATATGAGGGTTGTACTAAATTCACAAGATTGTCGGCAATGTTAAAGTTGTTTAACTTGAAGTCGGGCAATGGATGGGTGATAAGAGTTTTACGGACTTACTCACTTTGTTGAAAGATATGTTGCCTAATGATAATGTGCTTCCTAGTAGGACATATGAGGCTAAACAAATGTTACGCTCTATTGGCATGAGCTATGAGAAGATACATGCTTGTAACGATCGCATTTTATTTCGTAATGAATATGCATCGTTAAAGTCGTGTCCAAAATGTGAAGCCTCACGGTATAAGAAGGAAAATTCGGCTCGAGAGAAGGTATTGTGGTATTTTCCCATAATTCCCAGATTCAGCGTATGTACCGTAGTTGAGAAGATGCAAAAAACTGACATGGCATGAGGATGAAAGGATTCAAGATGGCAAGCTACGGCACTTGCAGATTCTCCTCAATGGAAAAAATTGATATTGATTATCCCGATTTTGGGAATGAACCAAGAAACTTACGACTTGCATTGTCATCGATGGATTTAACCCACATGGTGTTCAAAGTAGCTCTCACAAGACATGGCCTGTGATTTTGGTGATTTATAACCTACCTCCATGGCTATGCATGAAGCGAAAATATATGATGTTGTCTTTGTTAATTTACGGGCGAAACAACCAGGAAATGATATCGATGTATATTTGGCTCCTTTAATTGAAGATTTGAAGCAAATGTGGGAGGCAGTGTGGTGGTGTATGATAGGTATAGAGAAGAAAGTTTCACCTTGAGGGCTATGATTTTCGGCACAATTAATGATTTTCCGATATGGTAATCTGTCGGGATATAGTACCAAAGGTCGGTGTGCATGCCCTATATGTGAAGATAAATGCAGTTGGATTCGGTTGGAACATGGTAGGAAGAATGTCTTTCTTGGGCATCGCAGATTTTTGCATCCAAATCATCATTATCGGTCATGGAGAAAGGCATTCAATGGGAAAAGAAGAACGGAGAGCTCCTTTGCCTCCGACGTACCTGTTAGAAAAAGTAAAAGATTTGAATATTAAATTCGGTAAACCTTTGCAGAGACCTTGCCACACGAGGGTGGAAGAAAAGGTCGATTTTCTTTGAGTTGCCATATTGGAAATCATTATACGTAAGACATTTCGTTGATGTGATGCATGTTGAAAAAAATATTTTTGATAGTCTCAGTGGTACCTTACTTAATGTGCCCGGGAAGACTAAAGATGGCATCAATGCAAGGTTTGGACTTGGTTAGTATGGGATTGAGATGAGAGTTGGGGCCCAGGTAAAGAAAGGGAAACATCGTACATATCTACCTCACGCTCATACTCTATCTAAAAAGAGAAAAGAGATTTTTGTAAGTTTCTTGATGGAGTTAAGGTTCCAGAGGTACTCTTCAAACATTAAGAACCTCAGATCGATGAAAGATCTCAAGTTAAAGGGTCTAAAGTCTCATGATTGTCATGTTCTCATGGAGAATTTGCTACCCATAGCTATACGATCTATTTTGCACGACAAAGTGCGGAATACCTTAAGTAAACTTTGTTTCTTCTTTAAGGCAATTTGTAGTAAAGTGATTGACCCTGGAAAGTTACCTTTGCAAAAAGAAATTATTCTGAATTTGTGTGAGCTTGAGATGTATTTCCGCCTTCATTCTTTGACATAATGATTCATCGGCCAGTTCATCTGGTTAGGGAGACACAATTGTGTGGGCGGCTTATATGAGATGGATGTACCCGTTTGAGCGTTACATGAAGATATTAAAAGGGTATGTGAAAAACCGATCACGACCAGGGTTGTATTGTTAAGCGGTATATAGTCGAAGAAGTTGAATTCTGCTGAGTATGTATCGATATTGAACATTCTATAGGGCTGCGGTCTCGTCACAGGGAAGAAGTGCGAGGGGAGGATTCTTGGACTTGAAATATTGACTATATCAAGGAAAGAATGGGAACAAGCACACTTATATGTTTTACAACGCCGATGAAGTTGAGTCATATGTTGTAAAACACAAGGACATACTCAAGAGCTTGTACCCAAATAAGAGTCAAAATTGGTTAACAATGAACACAATTGGTGTTTTATAAAATGGTTGAAAGAATACATTTCTGCAGAGTTTCTGCAAATCCTAGCTCGGTTTCGAGAAAGATTGAGATGGTTAGCTAAAGGTCCAGATATACATGTTAGTTCTTACAGGTTATCTCATTAATGGGTACACTTTTTATACAAAAGAACATGATGATCGGAGGAGAATACAAAATAGTGGAGTGACTCTTGTATTGAAGCTATGCATATATCAAGTGCTAAAGATAGAAATCCCATATATGCTTGAATATGTCATACTTGGGGTCATTGAGCATATGGGAGTTGGATTACAAGATGTTTCGAGTGCCTGTGTTCCAATGCAAGTAGGTTGATAATAACAACGGTGTACAAATGGATGAGTTGGGGTTCATGCGGGTGAATTTTAATAAGTTGGGATATAAGGATGAGCCCTTTATTTTAGCATCGCAAGCTCAACAAGTGTTCTATGTCACCGATCCAATTGATATGAATTGGTCCATTGTTCTATTGAATAACAAAAAATTGTTAATGAGATTGATGATGAAGCACATGAATATCTTTGACATTGAGGATGACCACTTTCTTCGGACATCACAATCATTGTTTGGGGCAAGTACACATATAGAGGATGATGTGTATATTAGAAATGATCATAATGAAGGGGTTTGGATCAATCCATTATTTCATAAGGGATGCGCAAATCTGAATAAAGCGAGAAAAAGGAAAAGAGTTGCTTAAATGTACATATATGTAGTGAATGCTATTTAATTTTTATTAATTTATTGATCAATTAAATGTGTATACATTGATTTCTTTATTAATTTTTATTTATAACTTATGTGTATAATTTTTTCGTAAATGGCATCTGAAAGTGATGATAGTGCTCGAGGCCCCCAAAGGGACGGCGTCCGTGGACCGACTTTTAAGAAGAAACTCATCCGTGGGAGGAGTAAAGGAGTTGCAAAAGCGTGTGGTAAGATACTTGTCGATTAAATTTGTACACTAATACTATTTTTTTAGTTGAGTATCTAAATTTGTACACTAATACTATTTTTTACAGGTTATATGGAATGCTAAGGGTCAACCAATTGGTGAAAATGTTAATGACTTTATTCAATTCATTGGGGCCACAGTCACGAAAGACGGTCCCAATTAGCGCGATAATTGGAAGGATAAGGATCCATATTTGAAGGAGCTAAAAGATGAGATATGGGTGAGATACAGGTATATAAAAATGGGATTAATTAACATTGGTTAGTTGTATTGTTTTTTAATTTATCTAAACATACTTATAGTCTACCATCTTGTTTATAATGTTCTTGCGAAGCATTTTGATGTTGATGAGACCGAAAGGATATTACACTTAGGTTAGCTGGAAGATCACACCGAATTTCAGCTGCGTTAGCGAACAAGTGGTTGAGAGACCAACAGGAACATCGGACATCGACCTCCAAAGAAATATGCATCGTTCATAGAACAGGATGATTGGAGCGCTTTTGTAAGAAGACGCACAGAAGATGAAGAATATATAGTATGTACAATAATATTTATAACTTTTATATATGACATTAAACCATGCATTAATATATTCTTATGTTTTTATGTAGAGAATAAGCAATGAAAATCGGCAAAGAGCGTCAAATCCTCCATACCCTTACAGAGGAGGGGTTAAAGGGTATCCCCGCATTGAGGAAGAAATGGTATGTACAATATCTTTAATTATAACTTGTTTTAACGCATCTCTTGGTATGTACAATTTCTTTCTTACTTTCTCTCAATTTGTTTGTTCACATGTACAGCTGTTGGAGTCAGGAGAAGATGCAACTTCTCAATCCATTGATCGATCTTGTTTGTGGATAGAAGCCCGACGAAACAAGAAGGGTGACATTGAACATCTACCCACTAGAGAAGTGGCTGATAAAATTGTAAGTATGATAACATTAATTAACGCTTAAATTAATGATATTATTTAATAATATTTAATAATATTTGTGTCTCGCAGAATGAACTGTCAATGTCTATGTCGATTTGTCGGTCAAGACATCCTTTCCCAAGCCATACCCATCAAGGAGTATCCTGGCTGCAAGAGGCGTGGGATTTGGCGCCTCCAGGCGCTATCTTTGGATCACGTAAGCGCGTAAGACGCCATGCGATGCTAGTGAAACAGAAGAATTGAGGAGAATGGTAACTCACCTATACCAAAAGTTCAGTGAATTGGAAGATAGCAAGAAGGATAAAGATGAAGTGGCGGGAACGAGCATCAGTCCACCTATCCCTAACCCAAAGAGTGTTAGAGATAGTTGCACTATTGTGAGTCCCGAGGTAATAATCGTTACATTTCTTTTTATACTTTCTCACCTAAGTATTCAAAGATTTAACATATTAATATTTCGCTTTATCATTGGTTTAGGGCATTTATGAGTGCAGTCTATATTTGACAAGTCCAACGCATAGCGAATGGTTGGTAAGGGAATGTTGTATAATGAACCAGGTGTGTCACTACACAACCTTCCCTTACCTCCTAATCATGTAAAAGGTAGAGTTGACGTTGCACTTGAGGGAGATGCACTATTGCCTGTACCATTGGAGGCAGATGTGATGACAGTGGAGCAGGCAATAGGAACCTATGTGGCATGGCCAAACCACCTCGTAGTTACAAGTGATATGGTACGATATGTTAAAGTATATGCTTCACTATCATATCTGCATATATTTATTAAATTAGGTGATCACTCACTAACTAGTCAATATGTTGGAATGCAAAATATGTAGGTATCTCCAACATCCAAAGCCAAGGACAAAGGCAAGGGCAAGCTGCCTATAGCTAGCAAGAGTGTTGGCAAGCAGCCAACAAATGGGTCATTCACATCTCCGGTGAAGAAGGTCATGGTATCTCAGCCTCCTACAGCTCCTGCTACAGATTTTACAATTTATCTTAGAGTCCATATGGCAACAAAGATGGAGGCGAGATACCATTAAAGTACCAATGGATGAATCAATTTTGGGTTATGAGCACGACCTAAGAGCTGGTGTTGATGGTGCACTTCAAGAAATTCTTAATGACAACCTATGGTTAAGTGAAAGCTGTTATTAGTGTATATCTCAGGTACTGCATTAAATTTTAAAGTATCCAATGATTTTTATTTTTTACACTAAATATTTATGTTATTGTTAATGCATTAATTTGTATGCATGTTTTAATTTAAGGTACTTGTATCAAGAGATATTGATCCCACAAGAACAAACTCAAAGGTTTGTATTTTTGTGCCCACAACGGACACATATGGGATCATGGAATGCTGACATGTCTGAGTATGTCATTCACCGCTTGACATTAGCAAATCCTGACTTTGAGACTTTGTTTTTGTCACCTTGCAACGTAGTGTAAGTCATTTAATTTAATCAATATTACTAAATTTATTGAAATGTGTTTACTTTCTTATATTTTTTTGTCCAACATTTTTGTAGGGATCATTGGTTATTGTTAGCGATTAACTTGAATCAAAACGTTGTGTACTATCTTGATCCATTGCGTGTACATATCAACATGCGCAAAACAATGAAAGAGAAGTACAATCAGTAAGTGTGTATAAATCATATATATATATATATATATATATATATATATATATATATATATATATATATATATATATGTATATGTATATGTATGCATTTTCTTAAACGTTTAAGGTACTTGTAATATTGAAGTGTTTATTTGTTTATGTTTGGCCTACGTGACATCTTGTCTTGTTGGTATTTGTTTAAATTCTGGTGTTTTATAAATTTTGGAATGTCCATATTTTAGGGGAGACTCTGCCAAAATTTTGTTAGAAATTTGATATATATAGCCTATGTGTCCATATTGAATGATTTTGTTTGATTTTGCACTTAGGGCAATCCTACTTTATCAAAGAAACAAGTCTCGATTTTCTAAATTTACTCCACCTAAATGGATACCGATAAAGGTATTTATATCAAATTTTTTATGCAATTATTCAAATTACCAAAAATAAAAACAATTAATTTCATATTTTTGGTTTTATAGTGTCCTCGCCAACCTAACTCGATGATTGTGGCGATATGTTTTAAAGTTTCTCAAGGATATTGTCGTTCATAATCAAACAGAAATTCCAATGAGGTATGTTTGTAACAATTTCAAAGTTTATATAATTTTTTCTTTTACGCATACCATTTGAATGCTTATGTTCAATTCTAACTTCATTTAATTTTTATTTCAAGATTATCCTCGATTGTCAATTCGACACATACATCGATCATACCGAACTCAAAGAAGAGTGGTGTCGATATTTTACTACAAATTTTATCATTTATAAGCGAGATAGAAGAAGATTAATATTAATGTTTACGTGAGTTTTTGTTAAATTTGGTTTTTTTAGTTTAGCATACTTGAATTGGAAAGGTTCACATGAAATTAGGAATAAAATTCCTTTTATGTTGGCTAATATTTTATATATTTTATGTTGGTTTGGTATGATATGTTATGTTTCTGGTATTTTTATATTTTGGAATGTCCATATTTTAAGGAAAACTCTGCCAAAATTTTGTTAGAATTTTGACTTTGTATGCATGTTTAGTTGCGATGTGAGAAGAAAAAGATATTACTATTTAGGTAGGATTTGTAGCATGACATGTGCAATATTTTAGTGATCTATTCTGTATAATTGTAAATTTGACTATGAAATATATTGTACTTTATTTATGTTAATGTATGGATATGTAGGAATTTATGAAAAAATTACATTATAATGTTAAATTTTGATGTTGGGGAATGTTGATGACAATTTTGATTGCATTTTGTGTTATCACTATTATGCAGATATAATGTAAATGTGAGAGAACTAAATTTAATAAAAAGGAGAATAACAGTAACGATAATAACGGCTGCTTATATAAAAAGACAGTGACTTAAAAAGCGCTAATTATACAAAATAAGCAGCTTATGGAAGCGGCGTTTATGTCTATACAATAACAGCGATAACAAAGCGCTTATGTGTCTATACATAAAACCGTTATTGAAGTCATTGTTATCGTCGACATAAACAACGCTCCTAATCAAGTTACTGCTTATCATTCCATTTTCAAAGAATGACTTCATAAACGCTTGTTTTTGAAATACAAATGGCTTAATTTTCAATTTCTTTTAAGTCACTTTGTTTTAAGCTAAAAATAAGCGCTGTTTATTGCCAAAACTTGTTGTAGTGTATAAAATTAAAAGTAATCAAATTTGTATGGTAAATAATAACGAATAGTGAATAATAATTGATATAATTAATAAATAAAAATATGTAGGTCATTTAAGAGAATATATTAATGATTTATACATTTTTTTATAAATAAAGAGAGTAATAGAAAAACTACGGTAAAGCCTAGGGGTGGCACACCGATTACATCAGTAAAGCAGGAATGAGAGAGGGGAAAAGGACGTCTGCAATAGTCCACGTAAAATCACTCTCATGATCCATATTGGCTAAAATATCTGCGCAAGAATTCGCTTCTCTGTTATTAAAAATATATACTACGAAATTATTGTTTGACTTGAGGTAATAATGGTTGATATAATTAAAACTAACTAAAAAAATGAAATTGATTTAGGCAAAAAGATTAATAATTCTTATGTTATCACATGAGGTAAATAATCTTTTAATTGAATGACAAATGTCCAGATATGACAATTAATTGATTGATATACTTTAATTTATTATATTTTGAATTTGAACTTGATTTATTAATTCAAATTTGATTGAATGATAAAAGTCTAGATATAAGCATTAGTTTTTTTATAAATAGATATGAGCATTAATTAATTGATATGTCTTAATTAATAAAATATCGTGAATGTAGAATTGTCACGTGACATGAGTCTACAGGTGGCTTCTGTAGTGAACCACAGTATCATGTGGTTCACCGGTGGACCATTGGATCAAGGGCTGTGGTCTCACCTTCACTCAAACTACATTTACCCCTTCCCCCACACAATCGCAGCCTCCACCCTTCCCCCACCTCTCCCCGATGAGAACCACCAACAATAAAATAGCAAAAAACCCTTCCAACAAGGGTGGCTTCTATGGTGAACCATGGTATCGTATGGTTCACCGGTGGACCATTAGATTAAGGGCTGTGATCTCACCCTCACTCAAACTACTTTTACCCCTTCTCCCACACAATCGCAGCTTCCACCCTTCCCCCACCTCTCCCCGACGAGAACCATCAACAGCGAAATAGGAAAAAACCCTTCCAACAACCATTAACCAAATAGCAAAAAATAGAGGCAACATTGACAACGTGAAGAGAAGAAAACTTCCTGTAAAAAAGAGAGAACCAAAAGCAATCAAGCGTGTTCCTTCAAGCTTTAGCCATCGTCAGAGAACGCAGAAGCAGAAGAACCTTGAGGCTAACCTTCTCTCCTCTGGTGTTCGTTGGCCGTTGTCATCGCACCCTCTCCCGCTCGCAATAGACGTCATCGTTGCCGTCCTAGACAAACTCATCAATCTCTACCACAGTCCACAGATAGCGTGTCTGTGTCCCTTCTCTTTCTCTCTCCAGCGCTCCCACAGTACCGAAAACTACGAGAAGAAGTAGAAGGGTCAGGAGAAGAAGATGCAGATCTTCGTGAAGACTTTGACCGGAAAGACTATCACTCTCGAGGTTGAAAGCAGTGACCCCATTGACAACGTGAACGCCAAGAGCCATGACAAGGAAGGTATCCCTCCTGGTCAGCAGAGGTTGATTTTTGCCGGTAAGCAACTTGAAGATGGTCACAATCTTGTTGATTATAACATACAAAAGGAATCAACACTTCACTTGGTCTTGAGGCTCAGAGGAGGAACCATTATTAAAGTCAACATTCTAACTGGGAAGGAAATTGAAATTGAAATTGAGCCAACTGATACAATTGACCGCATCAAGGAACGCGTTGAAGAAAAAGAGGGAATTCCACCTGTGTAACAAAGTAATTTTGTTGATTTGTGTTGGAATGTGAGAGAGGAGAACGGGAGAGAGAAATTTTGTTTCAGTGAAAAAAAAATAGAGGAATGTGGAAAAAATTATACTGTGTGTAGGGTGTATCAAAGCATCCGGTAGAATTTTTTGATCACCAATTGTTAATCATGATTCACCCGTGAACCATATGTGTAAAGGTTTACTTTTCTTTTTCTTTTTTTTGTGTCAAAAGTGTACCATTTCATTCATATGGGTAAAGCCCCAAAGCATTACACTAAGTGTATGCAAACAACCCTCAAATAGGGCACAGTACAGGATTACAGCAAATCAAAGATACAACCTTAAGCAAAGATATGCTCCTGACCACTAAGGACAAAGCCTAAGACGTCAAACAAACTAATGGGCCCAACAGCCCAACACCAGTAAAGAAAACAGAGGCCCAACAAGTAACACCTAAGTCCGACTCTTCCTCACAGACCCTGATAGCACTTAAAACATATTAGGTCAAGCCCATTAGGGTTTCAACAGAATTCTCAAAGCCAAAAGACTTAAGTGCCCCTGAAGTCTTCCTCACCACCTCGACGGAGCCGCATGTAATGGTTCACTTTAGATGTCACCCGTAGATACGGATATGCATTGGGCCATTTCAAAATCTTACAATTGACGCTATCCCTATATGATGACAATTTAATTTTTTTTATTTTTTATTTTTGATGAAAGACAATTTCATTTATTAATACACACACATTGCTTACAATTCCATAATCTCTTGCATCATTTTTTTTCAGCATTCAAGTGATCGGAATTTTCTTAATCGGAAAGGTATCGCCAAAACTCTAGATCCTTCTCTTGTAGTAATATTTATAACATCAACATTCATCAATCAATTTATTAATGCGCAATGGTTGTGCCATCTGCATCAGATGAAATTAATACTTGGACCACTTTACATTTCGTGTTTTCCTTCCACACTTGAAATAATATATCGTTATGAATCTGAAATTGGATATTAGAATGCTGAATTTATTATGTTTAAGGAATGTGATTGATTTGTTTTTAATGACTTAAGTATTTAGATATTGTAATGTTGAAGTTTTTATTTGTTTATGTTTGGTGAATTTGAATCCTTGTGCTGTTTGGAATGCCCATATTTTAGGGGAGACTCTGCCAAAATTTTGTTAGAAATTTGATATAGTTTGTGTGTTGATGTTAAGAGCAGTCTTATGAATGTATTGGCTATATATTGAATGATTTTTTGGATTTTGCACAGGGGCTATCCTTGTTCATCGAACACTAAATGTCAAGTCTCGGTTTTCTAAATCAACGACACCTAAATGGATACCGATAAAGGTATTATACCAAATTTTTATGCAATTATTTAAATTACCAAAATAAAAGCAATTAATTTCATATTCTTTGTTTTATAGTGTCCTCACCATTGAACTACGATGATTGTGGCCGGTATATATTGAAGTTTCTCAAGGATATTGTCATTCATAACCAAACACAAATTCCAACGGAGGTATGTATATGTAATAATTAATTTCGAAGTTTATATAATATTTTTACTTTTACACATACCATTTGGAAGCATGTATTCAATTCTAACTTGATTTAATTTTTATTTAAAGATTTTCCACGATTGTCAATTCGACGCATATCCTCGATCATACTGCATCTCAAGGAAGAGTGGTGTCGATATTTTGTTACTGAACTTTATTATGTATAGGCACATAGAAGAAGAAGAAGAAGATGATGATGATGATTAGTGTGTAATGTTTAGGTACTAGCATAATATGTGTTATGTTTTAGTTAATGTATTTTAATGTTTTATTTATGATACTTTTGTTAATATTTGGTTGAGAATTATTTCATGTAATGTTAAATTTGGATTTTGTGAGCTTTGATATTAGCACAAATTTGAGTATTGATGATTATTTTGTGGTGTGCAGTAACCACTATATGCATATATAGGTATGTGAATATAACAAAAAAAAAATCATTATTGAGAATAAGTAGCGCTTATTATGATAAGTGCTACTTATTCCTTGAGAATAAATAGCGCTTTTTAAAGGAAGCGCTACTTATTCTCAGGCTTGCTAAATGAAGCGCTACTTATTCTCAGGAATAAGTAGCGCTTTATAAATGAAGCGCTACTTATTCTAAACGAATAAGTAGCGCTTCCTAACTAAGCGCTATTTATTCGCAACTTTAAATAGCGTTTAACAAACGCTATTTATTGAAGATACAATCAGTAGCGGCACGATATATAGCGCCTTTAAGCGCTATTTAAGGCAAAAAAAAAAGCGCTATTTATTCCTTTTTTTTGTTGTAGTGATAGTTGACTACTTCTTTTTTTGTCAAAAACAAAAATATAGTTGACTTCTTCTTTGTTTAATAATTTCCTGGCTCTATAAAAAAGTAGATCTTCGGAATCAATCACAGACCCAAAAAAAAATTGTTAATTTGAGTAAAGAATCGAAGCGGTGCAATGGCTTCATATCAGGAAGAGGTGAAGCTTTTTGGAATGGTGGCAAGCCCATTTGTGTGCAGGGTGGAGATTGCTCTAAAGTTGAAAGGAGTTGAATACAAATATGAGAAAGAAAAGATGGGCAATTTGAGTGATACAATTCTCAAATATAACCCAGTTTATAAGAAAGTTCCTGTACTTGTTCACAATGAGAAGCCCATTTCAGAGTCCCTTGTGATTCTTGAGTACATCGATGAGACATGGAAAAACAATCCCATCTTGCCTTCTGATCCTTCCCGGAGAGCCTCGGCTCGTTTTTGGTCAAAGTTCATCGATGACAAGGTAACTCCCCTCTTCTATTTTCCTTGCTTTGCGACTTGAGATCTTAGAGACTTAGACCCATTTGATTAACTTTTTTTTTTTGTTTGGGTACATCCATTTGATTAACTTTTATAAGAACAATTTCAAATAAATATGTAATTTTTTTTTTAAAATTTTATGTAATGAAAAGGTTGTTTTCTTTATTTCAATAATTACACTTTTAAAACATATTTTATTTTTAAATACGGTTATAAGTGTAGTTTTTCAAAATTATTTAAAGTATTTTTTATAATTAAAAGCCTGATTTTTTTTAAAAGATTTTATTTTTGTTAAAAAAATTACCATATTAACTTCCTTTAAGCAAAATTAGCTTAATCGTAACTCAGTTTATGTAATTCTGTTTTTTTCTTACTTTTAACATGCATAATTACCACTCCCTTAATAAAAATTCTCTTTCCTTATCAAAAAAAAAATGCATAATTACCATTTGTACCAATAATTATTTTAATTTGTGGGATCAGTGTCTCGCTGCCCCATGGAAAGCAGCTTTCACCTTTGATGAGAAAGAGCGCGAGAAGAGTGTTGAGGAATCAGTAGAGGCTCTTCAATTTCTTGAGAAAGAGCTCAAGGATAAGTTCTTTGGTGGAGGGGAGATTGGTATTGTCGACATTACTGCTGTCTTCATAGCCTTTTGGTTCCCTATTGCTCAAGAAGTAACGGGGCTGCAGTTATTCACCAATGAGAAATTTCCCAAGCTCTACAAATGGAGCCAAGACCTTATCGACCACCCAGTTGTCAAACAAAGCTTGCCTCCTAGAGAGTTTCTTTCGGCCGTATTAAAAAAGATTCGCTATGAGAGCCTTGTTGCTTCAAAATAGATTAATTGGTGATACTTAGGGGATTTTAAGGGAACTGTCTAAACTTTGTCATTAAGTTGTTTCTGTTTTAATTTTATGTCAAATTTATGTATGTAACCTAGGATTTTCCATGCATGTGCAAAAACTCCTATGTTCTTTTTTCTATTTCTACTATTTTAATTATAAAGAAAATCCCTTTTCCCATTTTATCGATTTTGTAGTGGAATGGATATTCTTCTTAGACCTTCATAACTAATTGAAACATATTTTATCATGAAAAAAAGCTAAATCATAACTTAAAATTATTTTTATTTTGATACATATAGTATATTACGTTCTCATCATCCAAGACACATGAGCATATTATACATTCCTTCTATTTTATGTTAAAATACTAACTCCCATCCCCTCAGATAAAGATTGTTTATACTCATTACAAGAATTAGGCTTATTATCGAAGGGATATTATCCACATGCAAGGCTGTCACGATACGAATACATGTTTCCATCTATTTGCCGACGGGCAGGCCCTCGGTACTGAAAACAATTACTGACAGCTAGACCTTCAGTAACGAAAAAGGTAAGTATCAAGGGCACAATCGACATTAATTAATGACAACCACTACAAGAAATCACGGGATTACCGACGGCCAAAAGCCGTCGGTAATCCACAAATACTGTCGGTAATAAAAAAATTCCGATGGATTACCGACGGACTAATGTCAGTCGGTAAAGTGCGCGTCGCAAATACGTACCGACGGCTTTAACCCGTCGGTAAATTTCCGACTGTTTTCTCCGACGGTTTTAACCCGTCGATAATTCCGATGACATTTCCGACGGCTTTAACCCGTCGGTAAATTTCCGACGGCTTCTCCGACGGTTTTAACCCGTCGATAATTCCGATGACATTTCCGACGGCCATGACCGTCGGTAAAGCCGGACTTTAAATTTTTTTTTTCAATTGAAAATTGTTTAAATTTTCATTAAAAAATTATTTAATTTTTTAAATTATTTAATTTTAATTTCTGTAATAAATTTAATTTATTTATCCACTTAATTAACGATTACTAGTTATCACATTTAATTATTAATTTATTCATGTATTTAAAAATGTAATGCGATAACATAACTATAAAACAAATTAAAAAAAAGAAACGTAACAAATAAATAAAAAAATTCGACGAACAAAACAGTAATAAAAAATATCCGAAAATATAAAAAAATATCGATACAAACATACTTAATTATTAATTTATTCCTGTATTTAAAAATGCAATGCTAACATAACTATAAAACAAATTAAAAAAAAAGTAAGAAAAAAATTAAAATAAAAATATCGACTAACAAAACAATAATAGAAAATATCCGAAAATATAAAAAAATATCGAAACAAACATAACTAATAGTCCTGATAATCATGATCATGATCACCATCTGCATCATCGACATGATCACCAATAATATGAGGCGGAGGCGGAGGCGGTGGAGGCGGTGGCGAGCTAGCAAATGGTACAGATCCTCCCGCTGCTGCAAAGACTGAGTCAATATGGCAGCCGTCCGGCGGCCTCCTCCTGCCGACTGGCCGCGATCCGCCGGCCGCCGGCCGCTAATCGCCGCTGCCGGCCATGGCCCGCTTCAACTCTGCTATCTCCCGCTCATCCGCGGCGGCGACCACGGCTTTGGGCGACTCTCAGAGAAGCGGCGGGCCCTTTCTTGTAGTTCTTTGGCAAGGTCGCCAAAGACCGTATAAGCGACCCTTCTTCTTGCCGCCAACAACATCTCGCCCAAACCATCACCGACGCAAATTTGGATCCTTCCGGGCTCGAGGCGGGAACATGAGGATGTCGAGATCTAACCCGAGACATCCTCGCCAAACTCCTCTGTCAAACATAAACAAATTAGTCAATTTTTATTGTAATAAAACAATATAAACATTGTTAAAAACTATTCATTATGTTTTATAATTACCTGGGTCCGCCTCGACCGCTCATCGACAAACTCACCGTACCTTTCCTAATATGAGTTGCACGATGGAGCTCGTGCAATGAACCTCCCTTTGCAAATCATTGAGATGTAATTATTTAATAAAAAAGCTTAACTAAATAATAATAATAATAATAATAATAATAATAATAATAATAATAAAACATACAAGTCGAGCCGTGGTCGCGCTCCGATCGATCAACCTCCAAAGATGCAAGCTCCCACCCTTTTCGTGAGGCTCTATTCTTCTTTGCCTTCGCTACGCCTTGAACTCGGGGAGTTCCATGCGCTTGTAGTCGCCGCCAGATCTCATCTCCTATTCAAGTGGGCTGCCCATTGAGGCGGGCATCTCTAAGCATATCGAGATAGGCGGTGGGAAGCCTTCATATGGAAGTTCTTCTTGATCTGCTCCTCCCGCTCTTCCTTCCAAGAAACCTCCTGTATGAATATAATACGTTATTAAAAATAATTGAGATTCATGAAATAAAAAAATAATACGCAACAAAAAAAATAAACAACTTACTCTGAAAGAATTGAACATGTGCCTCCGCTCATCCACCGTCAGCGTCCCCCAGGTGGGCCAATAGGTGTGGTAATTTTGCTCAATTACTTCCGTGATAGCCTTCGCAGCTGGCTTTGACGGAAGGAACCTAAACAATAACAACATACCAAACAAGTTAAAAAAATATAGGTTAAACTGTAATTTTCGTCCCTTATCCTTTTTTTTTAGTTTTCATTTAAGTCCATTAAGTTATAAAAATTACTTCAATTTCGTCCTTTCTTTTTAATTATTCTTTTTTTGTCTTAGACGAAATACCATCTTACACGTGGCAGTTTGTTTTATTTTATTTTATTTTTATGCCACGTGTCGATGGTGATTCGTCTAAGAAAATATGAATAAATAAACAGAAAAGAGCGAAATTGATGTGATTTTTGAAGTTTAAGGGACTTAAATGAAAACTAAAAAAAGATAAGGGACGAAATTGAAAACTAAAAAAAAGATGAGGGGCAAAAATGTGTATTCAACCTACATACTCACCCTCTACCAGCTGGCCTGATAGCACCTCGGCCATCATGCAAAGATCTCGAATATCATCAACGACCTCCTACTCATCCTGCTGGCCGCCAACCTCCTCGTCTCTTGAACCGGTCGATCGGTGCCTGGCCCACACTATACTCCCGATCGGACACATGAGTGTCGCACCGCCTCGCACACAAAATGAGAGGAAGAAGCGGCAAGTGTCTGCTTGGAACCACTGGGTGGGCATCATGTAAATGGGTGTCGATGCGAAGGTCTGCATCTTTGTGTAGGTGCCCAATGTGACGTAGGTCGTGTAGGGCCGAACTCGGCTGGAGCCTGTGTAGGCGTAGATGTATGCGGATTTGTGTGGATGACAACATCGCATAGCCAGCATCATCAATCCTAATAATGTTCGGCCTCCGACGACGAGGGGGGTCGACAGCGATGCCCTTCCCCTTCCGTTGACCACTACTGGGTGGTCGGGGGGGTCGGAGCTTGAACCTCCTAATGCCATATATGTCTATAGAGCAATTCAATAATAACAGTCATGAAATATTATATTTAAACATAACAATATTAAAAATGAATTCCAAAAAATAAACAAGTTATATGAAAATAACTGACAAAATAAAATATGTTGTTAGACATTAAATTCTCTAATTGTAAAAAGTTAAACAAATTTATTCTGCCCATTCTGCCCACTCTGCTTCGGCATCGTCTTCAGATCTTGATGGTTCTGCCACTTCTTCATTTAATTCCTCATCTCCATTTCCAATGACCTTAATACATATCATCACATTATTTACAGATCATTATGTGAAGGCTTCATAACCAGAAGGCCGAAGTGCTTGACATATCTTTGTTTTTTCTTTTAACTTTATAGTATTAAATGAATTGTTTTACAGACAAAATAGGGGGAGCAGAAGCAAAAGTAGCGAAAAGAAAGA
Source organism: Calophaca sinica (assembly GCA_037113605.1). Taxonomy (NCBI): domain Eukaryota; kingdom Viridiplantae; phylum Streptophyta; class Magnoliopsida; order Fabales; family Fabaceae; genus Calophaca; species Calophaca sinica. Next base: position 106,215,274 of record CM073733.1, read on the forward strand.
ATATGATTCTTCAAATTTATCTCCATTTCTAAATAACATAAATAAAAACTTCCTAAGAAGAAAAGAAAATTAGATATAATATAAAGTGAAAAATGATATGCTTAGGAATACAACAATAACAACAACAATCAAGAATTTTCCCACTAAGGCACAACAAAAAGGAAGAAAAAGAACAAAACTTATCTAAGTCACAAATGCTTTGGTACAATTCTGTGTCCTGTCAAACACTAGAAATGTGATAGTTAAAGTCCCAAGAACATGAGTAAAAGGCAATTTGGGTAAAAATAATTCTTGCCATGGAGACGCAACGAAAAGAGTAGTTTCTATAAGTATAGTGAGACGTGGCAAGAACCCATACACTCTCTTATTATGTGGCAACAAAAGATCACAATTACACCTATACCACCATTAAAACAAGATAAAGTTTCAAATCTAGGAGTTGAGCTTCAGCATAATTCTTCTTGACCAATTTGACCGTAATTAACTGCGTTGGGAATTTCAAATAAAAATCCCTAAGCCCCATTTTAGTGTGTGGGCAGATTCACTTAAGAAAAAGACAACACAAATTCAAAAAATGGATGAACATAGGATCGAGATTCACTTATCAAATTGAGTTTATGTGTTGCTTGCTAAATGAATAATCTACATGCTACCTTACTCTAACATAAAATATACATCGAGACAAAATTTCCTCTCGTGGAGAGAACTATACATCACTTCAACATAAAACATCCTTTGTTAGCCAAAACACACATCACCTCAAAATTCTCTCTGGAGAGAACTATGAAGCAAATCAAATAAATATGTCGGTGTGGGGGTCAACACCAACCCTTTTCCACCCAATGAGTCAATCGACATTTCGTTAGAGTGCATACCTAATTCTCGAACAAGAGAGTGTCCACGTCCTTCGATGTGAGTGGCAGTCTCGGAGCAATGTGGTGGCCTCGAACTAAAAATACTGAAAAAACATAGAAAATTTTAACTAACAAGCTACCAATCAATAAGAGCAGAGCAACCATCAAACAACTAACAATCCACAAAATCAACTACGATTTTCATACTCATCACTCATGCGATTTTTTTTCATCCAACTACGATCAATATCTACATTCTGAAGTAATTAAGAATACATAATCAAGTTCAAAACCTAGAGATTGTTAATCAAAATATTTATCTAATAACATGCCCTATACTTCATCTCACATTAGCTGTCAAAAGTCAAGAAAAAAAAAGAATATTATAGACTTAGCAAATATAAATGTACAAGTTCTTGCAAATTATCTGCTGAGAATTTAATCTCATCATATAAAACATGGTACAGAGTAGAATAAGTCATTCCCTGTTCAAACAATACAAACAAGCAATAGCATTTCTATAAAGTTATACTTGAAATACCAAAGGTTGATACATTAGCAAACAAGTCACACATCTAAATATACTCTTACCAGCTTTGACCTTTTCCAAAGCTTCGAGCAGAGCCTTTTTGTGTCTTTCTCCTAGCCACTGAGAAAATACAAAACAACCCCTCAACTTCAGAGCCATTAAAATAGTTAAGTAAAAGAAAAGTGGACAAAATGCTAAAATAATATCACAGCACAAGATAAATCAAAGCAAAAAACACTTGTAAGAAAAAACACTAGTGCAAAAATACACTCATTTTGAACATTTACAATTTCAAATGCCACCTCATAATCCAAAACACCCCATTGACCGAACACATAAAAGGGGGAACCTAAGCCATAAAAACCAGATCAAACACAATCCTTAAACAGAACAAACTGTTCCATCCATTCATAAACGCAGATAAAATATCAGGAGAGAAAAGGCTTGTTGGATGGGTAAGAGACACATGACATAGCTTTCACGTACTACAAGAAACAGCTGGTAATTTTAATTATTAAAATGGCAATCAATAGTAAGTTTAATTGTCTACAAGCTTGTGCCTGAGAATATCTGGAAAAAAGGTTTAATTCATCACCCTTTATGTTTCCAGTTTCTCACACATTGATTGTTAGAATATTTTATTTATTATCTTCGTGATCAATGAATACATATTCTTAACTTTGTTTCTTATGAGCATCAGATAAATTGATATTCTTTTCTTTTCTTACCCTTTTTTTTATACTTTCAGGCAAAGCCACTTCTAGGAGGAAAAAAGTACTCAGAGTTGGGGGATCCAATAGTCAGAAACTCATATGAAGAAGAGCAACTTCGTTGGCTGGTACAAGTAACAGCACAATGTCTCAAAAAGAAGCCTAAGGAAGGATTATCCATGAACATGGTAAGCCCCAATAATTATTTGTCATTCACAAAATTCAAACTACAGAAAGAAGAGAGCATGAAATCGCATTCAGTATAGTATCTAATTCCTGCCTGACCTAAAAGAATATACACTCAACATTATGTCATTGACATCGCAAATATACATTTGGCAAATTTCAGGTTGTTTCTGCATTACAAGGCATAGCAGATAGCGAACAATGCCACATTACACTAGACTTAACTTCAGCTACATCATATTCTAGAACTGTGCCTGATATGAATGGTTCACAAGTTCAGGCTCTTTCTAGGTTACAAGGCACAGAAGACAGCAAACAGTGCCAGACATAAATGGTTCATAAGGTAACAAAGAAAATATAGTATAAGAAAGCATAGACATATTAATTAGAAACACAGTCATCTAAAGCATTCTAGTTAGGAGATCACCAACAAAACATGGATAAAAAACACTTGGAATTTATGTTTGCTATTAGAATACTGATACACTATAATAAAAGGGGCGTTGTAATGGAAGGGGAAAGGAATGTCGTAACTTACAGGATGCTGAAAACCAGATTAATCTTTGGCGCACAGATTCGGTGTTGTGGCGCGTCGTAGCGGTGAAGGAAACCGCGACAAAGTTCACCGTCGTGGTGACGGTCGTTACAAGGGTGAACCACACAGTTCGATGTCGTGATGGCAAGCGGCAAATCGCCGCAGATACAACATCGAGACGGCGAGGGAAATCTCGTCAAGAGGAATGGGGGTTTTAGTCTTGGTTCAGTGCTGGTTAGGTTTTGGCAAGCGGCAATGGCTTTCAGCGAGGCGAGCTTTTGAGGAACAACGAACGGCGACGGCGATGGCGGATGGGACGAAGCACCAAGGCGAACGGCGACGGCGACGGCGCGGAGAGAAAGCGAGCAGAAGACGCGATGGAGTGGTGGGAGAGAACGCGAGCTAAGACGCGAATGGCCGGCGACAGAGAAGAGCACGACGACAAAGAACAGAGACGCCGATGGTGGTGGTGGCGGCCTGGTGGTGGTGTGGGCGTGGTGGTGGTGGTGATGGTGGTGGTCGTGGTGGTGGCGGCGTAGTGGTGGTGGCGGTGGTGGTGGAGGAAGAGAGGGAAGTGAAAGAGAAGAGGGATGAAGATGGAGGAGAAAGGGAAGGCTCGGTTTTTGGTTATTATCGCGCATTACCGACGACTTTTTACCGACGGTGTAGGCCGTCGGTAAACTGTTCGGCCTTACCGACGGGTTTGTTAATTTACCGACGGTATAAGGCTGTCGGTATTTGAAAAATAGGCGCCAAAATGAAAAATCTGTGCAATTACCGACGAGCATTGACCGTCGGTAAATCAGATTCGATTTACCGACGGACTTTTTGTTTTACCGACGGCTTTGCCCGTCGGAAAATCCCACGTTAACCGACGGTCTGTGACCGTCGGTATAAGCCCGTCGGTAAATCCGAATTTTCTTGTAGTGAACTTAGCTCTTGTTAATGAAATAAGATAATTTACCGATGACTTAGCTTTGAGTAACAAAAATTGTAATATGTTACTGGCTTGACCTTCAGTAATTACCGCCGGCTTAAACCGTCGGTACCTATCTTAGAAGCACAATTCTTTTGACTTCTTCTCATTCATTTTCGGCCCATGGATAATTGAAACCTGACAATTTATCATTTCGACAGGCTATGTGTAATGTCCGTACTCCAATAATAATTGAAATAAGAATAATTACATTAAAGCACATGAATTACTAAAAGTTTAAACTTGATTACTGTGATACAAATCCAAACTTTAAACTAAGTCATAAATCTAGAAATTAGAGTTTACAACACCTTCCAAGTCAGAAGCTTGGGAATTACAAAATACAAGACCAATATTTGTCCTTAATAACAAAAGAGTCAAATACAGTGCCAAACTAACATAAGCTAGAAATAAAAAAAACATCTATAATTGTCTACTTCTTCTCCTCCGGTACCTGCTTATTTGAAACAAATAAAGAAAAGGGTGAGATTATAAAAATCTCAGTGAATCTTTTACGGACCCCTCACCGAACCTCGTCACAATCACAATAACATTTCATTAAAGCAACTTGACAAATTAATACTACTTAGTATAGTTAATGATTTACCACTGGGCTTTCCCTGCACTCTACAACTATTTTACCATAGCCAAGGATTTACCACTAGGTCTTGACCATTGGGCTTTACTCTGCACTATGCGACTCTACTAGAACAGCCGATGATTTTCCACTGGATATAAATTGATCACGGGGCTTTACCCCGTACTGAACAACTCTTTGCACAACCAAAGATTTACCGCTGGGTCTTGACCACTGGACTTTACCTCTCATTGTACAGCTATCTTATTAGAACCATTATAAATTCAATAGCCCTAATACTCTTTCTCTAAGCTTCCAAACAAACTTATATTGAAATAACTGCTCTAAGAGAATCCTAGGATATCCCTTTGATCCACTAGGATTTAGAACACTAAAAACATGTATTTTGGCCTAGGAAACCTCTTAAGGGTGGTCATTGTGTGGGCCTATGCGTGCGTCACACGCATTTATGCATTTTGGTTATGTTTCTTCTCGCGTCGCGCGCGTCACACGCGTTCTTACCTGATTCTTCTGTCTGTTGGCGCGTCGCGCGCGCCTGGATAGCTCGTCACACGCATTTCTCAATTTTGCCTCTGTTTGTCCGCGCGTCACGCTCGCCTGTGCGGTACGTCACGCTTAGACCTGTAGAATTATGCAAAATTCTGTTTTTTGCATTTCTCCAAACTTCAACCATATTTTTTTCTCAATCCAAACCAATCATACTCAAGATTGAGACTCGAAATCAAGCATTTAACTCATATACAAGATCAAAACGATATATCAAAATCAGAATAAAACATGCTCCAACACATCATACAATCATCAAAATGATCATCTAATCATAGAACCCAAATCCCTTCTCATGCATTTCCCTAACCCACATTTTGAATCAAGAAACACACATAAGGAAAAATGGAAACCGTAAATAGTGGGTCTTATGGTTGCCTAAACCTCTAAGTGAGAAGAACTCAGCACTATCACAAAGAACTTGCAATCACAAAGAACTTGAGTCAAGAAGCTAGAGAATTTCTAGTTTCTTCTTCCTCTCTTTTCAAATTCGCCCTTCTCCTTCTTCCTCTTGGAATCACTTCAAAGTTTCTGAAAATATGAAACTCTAGCTTAGTTTTCTTCTTCTTGTCCAAGCAAAAGATGAGATGGTCCACCAATCTTTTCCCCAAATAAAACCCTAAGTTTCTTCCTTCCCTCTTTGGAAGAAGCAGCAGCGCATGAAAGAAAGGGAGGAGAGAGAGAAGGAGCTGTCGAGAGAGAGTAAGGGAGAATGAAGGGAAATAGGTCTCCATTATTTTAGGACTATCTTGTCCCTCTTTTTAATAAGCGAAGGACCCAAATACCCTTCTTCTTACTCAAATCTCTCTTGATGCCATTGCTATAAATACCCCTTATATTTATTTCTTCCATCCAATCTAATTACCCAACTATCAATTTAAACATATAAATGCCAAAATTAATAAAGCTAAATAATTAAATTAGGCGGGGTGTTACACTATGTAGTTGGTATATATGCATCGTAAACCACCTCATCACAGAACAAAAACTATCAACTACTTCATAAGCCACCACGAAGGCCATGCACCCACTGCAACCAGGATCATGTGAGAACCCTTGAACTAGGGTGCCCTGGGCAAATCGAGACAAGGATGTCGTCATAATCATTGGATTATTGCGCATTTTTTGTTAAACAAATTCATAACAAGACTATTTAATCTACCTTATGACATAGTGGATTCCAAATAAGATTTCAACAATTTCAATTTAGAAAACTTCGAACTCTCAATAGATGCAATAGTAACATGGATAGTTATTATTATTCTATAAGTTGTACTTGCATTAGGAAAATAATTGAATGTCTTTAAAGAACTCAATATCATAAAGTTTGATTTTGATTCAATTGTTAAAATCTCTCTAATAACTTTTAATTATTCGAATAGAATTTCATCATCAAAATTATAAGAGTTATCATGTTCACTACAAAAAAATCAGTTTTTAGTGACCGATTTTTCGGTCGCTAAACCTCTAAAATCGGTCGCTAATCGAATTAGCGACCTATTTAGAGACCAACAAAAATCAGTAGCTAAAACGCTGGTCGCTAATTTTAGCGACCGATTTTAGAGACCGATTTAGAGACCGAATTTGACTAATTTGATTTTATATTTTTATAAACCGGTCTCTAAATCGGTCTCTAAAATCAGTCGCTAAATCGGTCTCTGTAATCGGTCGCTAATTTGTGTTTAGTTTAAAAAAAATTAAACTTTCAAAAATCTATTTTTCAACACATTTTATCAGATTCCTTAAACTTTATCACATTTTTTATAATCAAATAAATTTTATTAAAGGTCAAACCCTAGATATAACTTTATTTGAATAAAAATAAAATAAAATTCATCACCATGTAAGATGTTACAATACATCAGTAATTTCATTCAAACTGAACTATTACAAAACAATATAACAGTAATTTCATTCAAACTGAACTATTACAAAAAATAGAACATTGTCAACATGAGACCCTTGCACACTAGTGTGTTTGGTTACGTGTCTTGTACTCAGGTTTCACTACTCCTTCCCAATGCATTCCTTAGCCTGGTTGCATGCAGAAGTATGTCTTCCGGATCCATATTCGTCACACATATCACTCGGTGGTTTGTGTTCTGCCTTTTCACAGAGGCAGTGAGCACTAAAATCTAACTGTAAAAACCCTTCAGATGGGGATGCTGACCACAAATCATTTCAGTGAGACAGTGACCACCTCTATTTGAGGATTCTTCTCCTTAAACGCTGGCAAATGCGACTCCATAAATTCCCTATCAAATATTTAAAACTAAAGTAAGAATCCCCTGTTCAAAGGAGGATAAAATATGAAGAAACAAAAATATACTGATTCATTACATTATCATTTCAAGCCTTTAGTACAAGGTACAATGCAAAGGCAAGCAGAAGGTGCATTGTGATTATCAACAAGTAGAGTGGATTTAAAACTTCTCTCTAACTTGATTGTTAAAAGGTTATAATTTGACATGACATTAAACAAAATTAGTTCAGTACAAAAAGGTTGAAGGAAATTCATAGAATTATCCCTGCTAAAGAAAAAAGGTTGAAGCTCAATACAAAGTTCAATTATGCTATGCTATCATCCAGACTGCTAGACTTTAGAAACAAGTAGAGTGAAGGCAACAAATGCAAAGACTAAATTTTACTGGAATTCAAATTCAAATTTAATCAAATACAGGCAAATCAATATGACTATATATTCCAAAAGGCATAAATCTGATTGAAACCTTATTGATATTAAAAGATACCAGTAACCAGACCCGTGTATACGCACGGGTTTCGCGGTAATGAGACTATAATTGATAATCTACAACACCTAGTTCTTGATATAATTCTCTAAGTATTGGAATGTAAATATATCATGATTGACATATCCAATTATAATTTAAAGGAATCAATGAATTTCATCACTACCAATATTTGTATGCAATGTGGAGTGCCAATTAGGCTCTACATATATATTAGCCAACACTGAGCATATAGCACATCCAACAAAAGTTTAGCAAAATAATTCTCAATTCAATAAATGAAAAATATTATGTAATATAGCAGAAGTTTGAATTATTCTTTATCACTATTATACTCAAATAACAGTGCATTTTTTGAAATTTAATGCCTTTCACCAATGTATTTTCATCACTATAACACTGAAATGTTTTATAACTAATCAAACTGAAAGGCAAAGCATGGTGTACATATTCCAACCAATGGAACAAATATTAGCGATTTAGAATTCTTTGTATATCATACACTGAATTTATATTGCAAGATTTGGCACTGTCAGAATCTGAGTTGTCTCGGTTGGACTGGCAAGATACAATGCAGCATCTTATAGCAACAATGGGAGTCAAGCCCCTACATCATAAAGTTACATGGGTTAAAGGAATTAAGACTCATGATGGGAACATAAGAACATGTGCAATTTCCCTAAAGTATCTCTTGAAATTTGAACCTTGGTTAAATCAAAAGTGTCCAACACAGTGATTTTAGGAGCCCAAAAAATAGCAAACAAAACAAAAAATAGTTCAGGAATTGAAACTAACTCTCGGTTAGCAATAACACAGTCATGATTGTGATTCCTGGAAAGGGAGAACTAATATTTAGAGTTGCAACCTTCAATTGTCCCTTGCCCGTACATCGATGTCCCTCTCCCCTCCCCCAAAACCCACATCCTTTAATTGTCCCTTGACTGCTCCAATGCTGCATCACCAACAATAGATGCATAATGAAAAATTACATAATTGTCAGAATTGCCAAACTTTAGACATGCAGGTGATACAATAAGTCATTATCATCCCCCAATTGCTAGGTTAGGTAAAAAACAGAACAATAACCAAAGATGAATGCTCCAAGAATTTGTGAGTCTCCAATCAGCATATCTCCAGTATAGGAGAAGGACAAAACTCTGCTTCATGTATTCTAAGGCAAAATACAAAAAGAAAACCCATTAAAATTCTTTCTCACCTTTCCTCTACTTCCAATGGCTGCTATCTTAGCTTCAACAGCAGCAAGGTTCTGACTCCTGAGTGAGCTTTATATTCTGAGACTGCAAATTCTTGATCAAACTCTCACTAACCTCAAGCTTCTCTAGCAACTCCTTATTATGGTTCTCACCTATAATATAACACACATAAATAGTCATAGGATAAAGAGTCAACACTTTGATTCAAAGTTTTATAAAAAGAAAACAATCCTCCTCAGATCATGCACCAAACAACAAAAAAAGAAAACTAAAAATAGTAATACCAAAGATGAACACCAAAATTTACACCTCTTTCTGACCATTTTCATCTCTATCAGAGAACCAGAGTCAAACTTAGCAATACAAACCTTACCTATTGCTCCTGAGAAGCCTTAGGGTGAACACCCCCAATTCTGAAATTGAACTCGAGCCATCCTCCATGGAAATGGGTTCTTCGGCTTCCATTTTCATCTCTATCACCAGGTTGACACATGCAAGGTCCTCTTTGATTCTGCAGTTCCCTTCTTCCTTATTTGTTCTTTTCCATAGCCTCCATGGATGCTTGGATAGAAGCTTTAAACTTCATCTCCTTTCTTCAATCTCTTGAATTTGGGACTGATTGTTCCTTCTTCTTAATCTCTTGAATTTGGGACTGATTGTTCCTTCTTCTTCACCAAATTGAGACATGCAAGGCTTTCCTCTTCACCTTCTTCTTCCATTTGATCTTTGCCTCTCCCAAGCTCTCAGTCTCTCGATCTCTTTCGGCCTTCACCTCTCTCTCTCACTCTCGGCCTCCACCTCTCTCTCACTCTCGGCCTCCCCCTTTCTCCCTCGATCCCTGACCCTCCTTCTCTCGCCGGTCTTCTCTCTCGGCCCGAGCAAGGCGCAAGTGGTGCGCCACTGCGGTGACGGCGCGCCACCACCCTCCTCTTCTCCATCGATCGCGAGCTTCTTCCTTCTTTCTCTCGGTCTCTTCCCTTCTCTCTCTTGGTCGCGTTCGCTCTTCCTTCCTCCGGCCAACCACATTGTGGTGTGCCTTCAGCCGCGTGGCCTCCTTCCTCTTCCTTCTCCATCGCTCGGCCTCTCTCTTTCTCTTCCTCTCCTCTTCTCTTTTCTTCTTCCCTTTCTTTTGTTTTTCTTTTCTTCTTTCGTTTGTGTTGCGGCTGCTGCTCATCGAGTGAGGGAGGGAGTATTAGGGTTTAGTGAGGGTACTAAGGCGGGACTAAGTGAGTCACGGTGTAGTACGGTGAGACACTTATGTGTGTTCTACTAAAATGAGACTTTTTTTTTAGGGAACTAAAATAAGACTTATAAGTCCTATTTAAAAACCCGTTGATCCTTAAATTAACATTAAGTAATTTTACTCCCAGTTTAAGACACCTGAATTGTGATGGCTTGGAGATCTTAAATCCTTAAAAAATTTAAAATCAATCAAACACACAAATATTTTCTAGAAAAACTACGTGACTTTTGAGTCACTCATTTCAAATTAAATTTTTTCTAATTTAGTTTCTTTAATTTTTTTTATGTTCATTTTTGTACTTAATATTACTTTTATTTAATTTTGGGTTGAAACAAATATTTTTTTTTTAACGAGAATGAGTGAGTGAGGGTTTAATAAAAAAAACTTAAGTTTCAGCGCCCAAAAAAAAAAAACTTAAGTTTAGCGGCCGATAATTCGGTCGCTAATTATCGGTCTCTAAATCGGTCGCTAAAGTTAGAAAATAATTTCTAAATTTTTTTAAAAATTCGGTTTAGAGACCGATATTTCGGTCGCTAATTATCGGTCTCTAAATCGGTCGCTAAAGTTAGAAAATAATTTCTAAATTTTTTTTAATGCGAATAAAAATTCGGTTTAGAGACCGATATTACAGTCGTTAATTATCGGTCTCTAAATCGGTCGCTAATTTATTATTTGCGACCGATTTGGCGACCAAATATTTTTTATCAATAACTCGAAGAATTCGGTCTCTAAATCGGTCGCTATTGCGACCAATTTTTTTTGGTCTCTAAATCGGTCGCTAAATAGCTAATTTCTAGTAGTGTTTTAGATAAGCTTCAAGATGTTTGTAATATAATATGGAAGATGTTTCAATTTTAAGAATGATCGAAGAATCAATCAAATATATTGTATATAGGAGTGTTTATACACATTCAAATTTTGTAGTTGGGTAAGGAAAGGTAAGTAATACAAGATGATTTGTTCACCGCAAATGAAATGACATGTAGTAGGGTGCTAGGTTGGCCAAAATTTTGATTCGCAAGTAATCTCTGATATATGTTCAACGATAGTAAAAGAAATCAAAGAAGAAAATCAAGCTAAACAACAACATAAAATGAACCAATGGCTTTGTACCCAAAAATAAAATAAAAAATGAATCAACGGCCAGCATCAAAGCTGATGAGCACTATATCATGAAAATTTGACAAGTGTGGTCGTGCGGGGCAAAAGTTTCTGAATTATTATAAGTAATAAGTGATAACATAAACATCAATTCAATAATCCATCAATTTTTGTCAAAAAAAAAACAAAAAAATAATCCATCAATTAACCTAATTAAAATAAAGTTATTGAAGTGATGTTGATATATGGATAATCCTGCTGAAAAGAAAATATTAAATAATTTTATATTTATAATATAATAATTTTTAATTAAATATCTTATTGTTGTTTTCATACTTAAAATATTATTAGTCGGCATTTCCCGTAAATTAATAATTAATAAAAGGTTAATGCCTGCAACTTGCAACGGGCACCAAAAATGATTCCAATAGAGCTTATAATGAGGGGTGGAATGGCGAGGAGGCGTAAAGGTCGAAGAACAAAAAAAAAAAAATAAAGGTAGAAAAGGACACCGAATTGACAGAAGGACGGGAAGACAGAAAGAAAAAGCAAAAGAAAAAGTAAAAGAGAGTAAGTGAAAAACAATAATATTTAGTTTACAAAGTGATAATTACATGGTACTTTTGAAATATAATACTCCATCTGTACTTATTTTTCTTATAATTTTATTTTTCTGATTTTTGTATCACTTATAAAAAAAAAATTTATTTTTTTTTTATTTTTTTTATTTTTCTTATAATTTTATCTCTTATTTTATCTCTCTTCCCATTTTTATCATGGTTTAATAATTCTTTAAGTAGCTGAACTATTAGCAAATTTGTAAATTGGTTCCAAAAAAAATTATAATCAAGCCCTTGAACTTTTAAAACACTTGTAATTAGGTTCTTTTATTTTAATCAAATCCCTAAATTTTTACAAAGTTTGTAATTAGGTTTTTATATCCCCGAATGTATAAATCTAATTATAAATTATTTAAAAGTTTCGTGATATAATCGTAATTTTTTTAAAAATTCAGGAATCGGATTAAAATATAGAGGTCAAATTACAAAATGTTAACAGTTTCAGGGATTCAATAACAAATTATTTTAGTTTAGAGACTTATTTAAAAATTTTCAAATAATTCAATTACTTACCGATTAATTAATCCTTTATATCTTTGTACCACTCTCACATCTCATTCACTCAAATGTACGAGAATTATTGTTTATTTTATTTACTATATTCTTGAACTCTTCAGTTGCATGGCATAAAGTGGAGAGAAAAATTCTATTTTTGTATGGTCTAATCTAAGTGGGGGGGTTAGGGATGAGTATCAGAAAATAATTGATGCTAATTCTTTAAATTATTTATACATTTATCCTTATTCGCTATATTTTTCTTTTTTCTTTTGGGAAGAAAAAGAATACTTCTCAGTTAAATTACTCTTCGTGTGTCTATAAAAGAAGACATTAATTCGGATCGATCAGTTGCCACAATAAGTAGCTTGATAGTTATTAATTTATTATTTAAGTAAAGAGAGAATCGAAGTGTTAGCTTAGCTGCAATGGGCAATGGCTGCATGAGTGGAGAGGTGAAGCTTTTGGGAGCTGTGGGAAGTCCATTTGTGATAAGGGTTCAGATTGCTCTCAAATTGAAGGGTGTTGAATACAAATATGAGGAAGAAAAATTGGGCAACTTGAGTGAAACGCTCATCAAATACAACCCAGTTTACAAGATGGTTCCTGTGTTTCTTCACAATGGGAAGCCAATTTCAGAGTCCCTTGTGATTCTTGAGTACATCGATGACACGTGGAAACGCAACCCCATCCTGCCTTCTGATCCTTATCGAAGAGCCTTGGCTCGTTTCTGGGCCAAGTTCATAGATGACAAGGTATGTAACTCCAGTTCATAGATCATCACCCTTCATGAAATCTTTGAGTAAGTTAATTAGAACACCCAAGCACTAAAAAATTTTGGTAGATTTCATTCATAAATTATATCTTTTGGTAAATTTCATTCAAATTCATTTAAGAACCACCTTAAGTTATTGTTATGATTTGTAAATTTTATGGAATCTTATAAGCTACTCTTGATAAAAAAAATTATTTGGGGAAAAAAGAATCTGCTATGTATTTAGTTTTAATTCTCAGGTGTTTACTACCACTTAGTATTCAAAAGACGTGTGTGTGGACTTATTTAAGGGTAATTAATGCTTATTTTTTAATCTGGATTCACTGTTGTAGTAAAAATTTGATGTAGTCACACACAGTAGACAATCTTGACTATTCGATTGAGATGTTTCACGTTTCACTTTTTTAAAGTCTGTATCTATTTTACGAAGTTGAAATGTAAACCGTATAATCTCAATCAGACAATCAAATATTGTTTAACTGCCTATAACTGCGTCAAACCGTGACTCCAGTACCATGACAAAAGTTACCTCAAAAATTATATACCTTAAAAAGAAAAAGATATGTATTTCTATATCACTCAATGTAAACCCTGTTTTTATGCTTAAAAATGTAAACTCTGTTTAACATTTGTCCTAATTATTATTTTCTAATATATATTACTTTAATTTAATTTGAGAAATAAGTGTGTGGCTGCTGCATGGAAATCTGTTTTCATGGTGGATGCGAAAGAACGTGAGAGGGCTAGTGAAGAATTATTTGAGGCTCTGCAATTTCTTGAGAATGAGCTGAAGGACAAGTTTTTTGGAGGAAGAGAGATAGGCTTTGTGGATATTGCTGCCCTATTCATTCCTTTATTTCAAGAAGTAGCAGGGATGCAATTGTTCACAAGTGAGAAATTTCCCAAGCTACACAAATGGAGCCAAGAATTTTACAACCATCCAGTTGTCAAGGAAATTATGCCTTCTAAAGACCAACAATTTGCCTATTTTAAAGCTCGTTCCGAAAGCCTTGTTGCTTTAAAAAAAACAGATTAATATTGAGTGATTTTGAATTTCTAAGAAACTTTGTATAACTACTCGTGTGTCGTTGAGTTATTGCTGTTAGAATTTCATTTCTAAATGGATTACTTCTCCTGTGTCACAAAAATTCTATGATCTTATTGTCAATTTGGTTATTTCAAATAATGAAAGAATAAGGTTTATATATGGGTTAATACCCAATTTAGTCCCTGTGATTTGACACTCGTATAAACTTGGTCCTCTACTTTTGGAATATTCTAAAATAGTCTCTGACATATCACAAAGTTGCTCAAACTGATCCCTCGGTTAGTTGACTGCGAGTTGACTCTGTTAACACGATGATGTGTCACGTTTACTATCTATGTGGCACCCATGTACACATCTAGGTGGCCTCCATGTCACCTAATACAATTCTAGGAACCAAATCGATAATTTCAAGGATCAAATCGATACCCCTTTCTATCTTCTCCTTTCTCCTCCCTCTTCTCTTGTGTGTTACCTTTCCCCACCCTCTTCTCCTTCTTCTCCCCCTCCTCCTTTCCGATTAACAGCAAAAACAATTTCAAGAGAAATTCAAGAATGGGGTTTTCACAATCTCTTGGAGCATTGGGTACAACACTTCCTCATTAACATGGTCCACAGATTCATAATCACAACAACAATCCTCCACTATACCACTGTACTTCGGTGTACCCTGCAACAGACATAAAAGAAAAATAAAGCCTGAACTCTTAATCAAAGAAAAAATTATTTATGAGACCAGATTTCTAGTCACATAGCACAGAAAACAATTTATGGAAAACAAATCTCTACCTTTCTATAGAGCATAAAATGTATTATTTTCTTGTATTCAACGACACATCTCTAACAGAAAAAAAACACAGGAACATGGTAATGAAGTGGAGAGTGGAGAGTGAAGAGAGATTGATTACCCGAGCACAGTGACATGCTCTGTCAATGGCTCCAAAGAGAGCTATTTTGGGAGAAGTGTTGGAAGAAATGGAAATGGCAACAAAGGCAGTAATAAGAGAAGCAAACACCACCCAAACCCATCGCGCTCCAAAACCCCTCCTCTTCTTAGTACCCTTCGTTTTCACCATCACCCACCCTTCTGGAGAAAACAAAAACCCACCAACCGAAATGCAAAAAAACAAGATTTTTGGCGTTCGTTGATAGATCACTGGTGAAGACAACGAACGCGTTTTCACGCTGATGAAGGAGCAAAAAGAAGGAAGAAGAAAAAAGAGTTTGGGAAGGTTTTTGCGTTTGTTATATTTTCTTTCTTCTCGTTTCCTGACAAGTTATGGTCTTTCGAAATGAACCCGTTTGATGTGGATGTTGCTGTTAATCGGAAAGGAGGAGGGGGAGAAGAAGGAGAAAAGGGTGGGGGAAGGTGATAGGCAGGAGAAGAGGGAGGAGAAAGGAGAAGAGAGAAAGGGGTATCGATTTGATACCTGCAATTATCGATTTGGTCCCTAGAATTGCATTAGGTGACATGGAGGCCACCTGGATGTGTACATGGGTGTCACATAGATAGTAAACATGACTCATCATCGTGTTAACAGAGTCAACTCACGGTCAACTAACCGAGGGACCAGTTTGAACAACTTTGTGATATGTCAGGGACTATTTTGCAATATTCCAAAAGTGGAGGACCAAGTTGATACGAGTGTCAAATCACAGGGACTAAATTGGGTATTAACTTGTGAGGGTAAATTATTCATGCTTGAGTATTGGATGTGTATTCTGCGGTGTGTGTGACACACTCTTTAACTTATACTACTTCTAGTCCTAGTTATAAGAGAATTTTTAGAGGATTTTTTTGTCTTAATTATAAGAAAAATTAACTTATTTCTAGATGTATTAATTGCTAAAATACTTTTTATACCATTGTTTTATATAGACTTGTATAGTGAATAGGCGTATATGTTTTCTATGCACATAATTAGGGGTATGTTTGGAAAGAAAGTTCAATTTTACAATATTAAATATGTCTCTTTGGTCTTTATATTTTTTTTGTAATTTCTTTTTATGATTAAGACGGGGGGAGTAACATTCCTTATGTCCTTATGACTGATTAACTTTTTAAAAAAATTAATGGACTTTTTTTAAAAGTGATAAATTTACTAGACACCTATGTTGATTTTATATTAAAAAAATGTTCCATGTGTACATGAAGTGCTTTGAATAATGTGTTGGCATTCATCATTATTGTGTACAATCAATTTTGTCCCCTTAATTACTTTTTATTTTTCTTTTAAAAATAAGTAAATGAAATGTGAAATTAAAATCTAGACCAATTCAGGCCCGAAAGCTAACATAAAATTATCCAAATTAGCTGGTTTTGGCCAATACGATAAAAAGACTTCGAAATTTAAAATTGAGCTACTGAGGCCAATTAAGTCCATGGTTGTAAGCTAAAATGTAAAAACACAACAGAAAAAACAAATAAGATATAAAATTAAATAGTAATTCTCCTTATCTTCTAGATCATACTATTTTTTTTTTCGTAAAAAAAAAATCTTCATGTCACTAGCAATAAAAGTTGAAATACAAGAAGGGAAACATGGTGTACGCAGTTACAAGAACTAGTTGTAGTCACCCTAGCTAGAGATGAGCGACTACATTTGCACTCAACTGTAAAGGTTTGAAAACTAGAGAAAAAAGTTCTTGCAGTCCTGGATGATGGATCCAATTTCAGAGCTATCGGTCTTTGGATGATGGAAGCTATCTACTACAAATTTTGAGTCCGATTCAAAAATAATACTGTCTAGGCCCAATTCTCGAGCCCAATGAATGGCTTGAAGCGTAACAGAGATTCTCCCTCTCTGGGATTGTAGACAAAAGTTGTGCCCAATTGATTTAGCCGTCACAAATGCTCCATAATCATTCCTGAGGCATAGGCCAATCCCGACTCTAGGAGAACCAGTTTTTTTCTCAACAATGTAAGGTTTCCATTGATAAAGGGCAGGGCCCAAAATATTACACCAAATGCGTAAACAACATCAACATTGTATCTGACCCAAACAACACTAGCCCATCTAACAGCATATGATGTATCTCATACAAACCAAGACACGCTGATGTAGCAAGGACTAAGACAAAAACAAACAAAGCAACCTAATAATCTAAGACTAAAAACAAACATAGCATCGAAACTTAGTAGGACACCAAAGAAACTAGTAAGCACTATTATCAAGATAGGCTTGGCCCATTAGGCAAAGCAACCTAATAATCTAAGACTAAAAACAAACATAGCCCCTATCGACTTATACTCCCTCAAACCAGACTTGTGAATTTCTGGGATTCGCTGATGGCCATGCTTTGCATGCAGCCTCCACAATGCTTGGTAATGTGGATTTCTCACTGGGTTACATCATTTGCACCACCAGCTTGTAAAATTTGTTGGAGAAGCAGTGATTTTGTAGACATATTTGATAACCATAAATCAAAGGGATGTTTTCTTAATGATACATATCTGCCATGCTTGGCCTAACAAGATAGCTTTTCATTTGAAACTATCCTTTACTTCCTACAATTTGGGCCTGACCCATCACAGCACTAAAACTTCCAATACTGCGAAAAGACCATTCTGCCCATTCGTTCTTCTGCTCCCGTTGTCTGTAATCCAAGGAGATGCACTGTGCCAGATCCACTACCAAACGCGGTGGCCTCAAGAAACTCATAGGAGATCTCCAAATGGTCATCGACCTAACCTTATACCAGCAAGGGTGACCCTATGGCCACTGCACCTCATAGACAGGGGCTCTAAGAAGAGAGAAACAAGTTTTCTTTTGATCGAACCCACTAAGTTTGCAAACTCACTAGTATCTTCCAACGCTACCTCCATGTCTGGCGGCTCTAGTGGTGATCGCTTCACTAGAGGCGAGCGTAAGATAGGTTCTGCGAGGGGTAATAGTGGTGCCAGTAGTCTTGTGACGAAGACAATGAGGAAGGAACAACCCTCTGATTATCAAGTGAAATCGCCCTAAAGGGGAGATTGAACCTCAATTGATGGTGGGAGCTAGGTGCATTCTTTCAGAGGACCATAAGTCTTTTAGAAACTGCTTTGAGAACATGACTAAGATGGAAAAAAAAACCTAGTCATGGGTTGAGAGTGTCTTTGTGGAAATGGGTGTGAGCTTGCTATATGAAAATGGGTGAGGATGTGGAAATAGTAAAGGAAGAAGTAGTGATTGGTGAAGAAGAGAAGACAATGCCAAGATTTATGTCGAGGGAGCCTAACATTGCTTAGGGAGGAAACGACACCAGGTTACCTCGAGAAGAAACCCTAGCGAGTCTAGAAGGTCCAGTAGTTTACCCACATCAATGTTACATTTTATATATGAAGCTCGTTAGAGTTGACAAAAAAATTCGTTGGAAGTTTTGTCCACTAGGTTTGGGGAGGTTCTCCTGTGGTAGATCGCATTATTCTTAGAAACGTCAAAAGTGCTGGTCACAATTCACCATCTTCTTTGATACTGAGTGACGAAGGAGCAACACTTAAGTTGGAGGTAGTGTCTTTGGTCAAGGGTTAAGCTAGCAAACAGAAACAAAACAGGATGACTAGTTAGTGCTAAGTCTTTCTCCCTGTTCTGGTATATATCTCAAGAGGTAAACTCCTCGACCCATCCTGGTTTTTTATGCTACTATGTCAGATTAGCACGCAGTGATAACCTCTACACAATTATATAGCTAAATGAAAATCCAAAATGGTAGATACATGAGTCAACATTTTAAAACACAAAACATAACACCCTTGCTTAGTAGGATAATAAGAAGGCCCAAAAAATCGCCCACCAACTGTCATATCCACCATAGTCTTTCTTTTAGTTATTCAATACAATAAATCAATTCAAGTCGACACCCTCTTCAGACCATTGTTGGTATGCATAAAATGAGAAGTAGCAACTAAATAAAAGAAACAACTAAGGGCCTTACAACATGTAAGAAATAGACCAGTAGGTAAAATAACTTTAAAGAGAAACAGAAGAGCGGAGTAGAGAGAAAAAAGAAGAAAGAGATAGAAAAGATATTTGCGTTAAAAATTAATACATGTCATGGTAAAAGAAAAAGAATAAATGATGATATTTAATTCGAAGATATAACAATTCAATATTTTTAACAGAGCGCGGGTCCTATTTCCAAAATGGTGTGACCGACATGAATTTCAATAAATTATAGAGAGAGTATTGGAAAGAGTGTGTTAGATACTATCTTCTTAGAAATTTCCTTTTTGACATGTATTCTATCTATAACTTTAACCCCAAAGATATATAACGGTTAAAGGAGCAAGTAATAAAGAAATATTATATTGACCAAGAGTTCAAAATTGACTAAAGTCTATAGTGTTCCCACGTAAATGAGTGAACTCAGTTAAGAATTCCCATTGTCAGGTTGACTACACTTCATTATTCTGTTGTTTTTTATAACTCAAGTGGTGAGATACAAGGATGCTTCCATGTACTTCAACCCCAGGTCATGAGTACGAATTCTTGTGGGAGGCGAAAGAAATACCACATGGAGGGTGGTAGAAATTCCTATGAGTGATAGATTGGTAGCACAAGAGGATAGTTAGTTTGTGACAAAAGCTCAAGTTGTGAGACACAATGATGCTTCCATGTACTTAAGCCCCAGGTCATGGGTTTGAATCCTTGTGGGAGCCGAAAGAAATACCACATGGGGGTGTTAGATAGTCCTATGAGTGACACACCCAGAACCAGTAAAAAGAGCTGGGGAAGGGTGTTATAATAAAAGACGCATTTTTTGTAACAGACTGGCCACCCTCACGTGCTACCAATCTGTCATTCATAGGAATATCTACCACCCCCATGTGATATTTCTTTTGCCACCCACAAGGATTCGAACCTACGACCTGGGGCTTAAGTATATGGAAGAAATATCACCTCAAGTGGTGCGACACAAGGATGCCTCCATGTACTTATGTCCTAGGTCACGGGTTTGAATCCTTGTGAGAGGCGAAAGAAATACCACATGGAGGTGGTAGATATTCCTATGAGTGAAAGATTGGTAGCACGATAGGGTGGCTAGTCTGTTATAGAGTACACCTCAATGTTTTCTAAGTCATCAAGAATCTTGTTGAATCCGCTAGTTACCCCGTTATGGATTTTGTGTCCACCATCTTGAATGAGTTTAGTTGTTGTTTCAAATAAAGTATATGATCCAAAGACTTTGTCATGAACAATGACTCCAATTTCACCCATATTTCTTTGGTGGTCTTCTCTCTTGCAACCTCCCTTGGTGCCTTATCACCAAGATGCAAGATTATAACACTTTTTTCCTTGTAATCATCTCTTTCTCCTTTTGAGATAGAATGGAAGACATTTCCACCTCTCCCATCAATATGCTTCTACACATCCTTGTTGTACCAAGATTGTCTCCATCTTGATCCTTCATAAACCAAAATCGTTGTTTTTGAAGATGTTCTCAATGTCATATTTGGTACCTATGGTGCAAAACCCTAGATCCTTCCTAATCCCCACATACGGTGTCACTTGTACGTTCAAAAGCAACTAGGAAAGTTTTCCCCTGCATAAAATAGAAATAGAGGCGAGGCGTTAGTGTGGGGGTGTTTGAGTGACAACAAAGTGTTGCTCAGCTTGAAAGATCTTGTACAATGGATTGGAGTCATCAAACGGTGCAAGGGAGATTTTGGGGTTATCTAGTTAAGAGATGGGTTGTTAGATGAAGAAAAGCACATAAATTGCTCATGAAGGGTGGAAATCTCAGTAGTTACCATTTCTTTCATTTAAGCAAGGCAATGATTGACCATATCATCACTGGTGCGCTAGACTTTCTAAACCTTCTCTGTTTTTGGAGGCATAGAGGCAAGCTAATGAAAGCACCAATGATAGCTTGAAGAATTCATGACACCATTCGAGTTGGGCAACTCTGGAAATTAAGGGAGAATTAAGAGAATAGGTAGAAAAAACTTGGATAAATTCTTCTATGTTATAATATTGAAATTGATGTATATTTATCAATTAATTTCCTAGATTTTCGATGCGGATCAATGGACAGGTGTGTTCATCACCTTGTAGGTGTGCTAACAGAAAATTGGAATGTAAGAGCAAAAACAATTTTACAAAAACTACCGAACAGAATTGAAAGCTTCTAGAATCTTAGCAAGGG
This sequence comes from Calophaca sinica, assembly GCA_037113605.1. Taxonomy (NCBI): domain Eukaryota; kingdom Viridiplantae; phylum Streptophyta; class Magnoliopsida; order Fabales; family Fabaceae; genus Calophaca; species Calophaca sinica. The sequence goes on from CM073733.1 coordinate 106,236,579, forward strand.
ATAGCAGTGCATCATGTCCATGGGGTGCTAGCTCAGAGATAGGAGCTTAGTCTTGTAATCCCAAGGGACATGGCTCAAATCCCCTCGAGACAGTTGTAACATGACCATTAGTGCCACTGAATAATAATATATTTCCTTTCCCACCCCCTTTTAGAAAAAATAATTATATAAAGAATTTTTCTATCCTGTGCAATATTGCACAGGTTAAAAAATTCAAAAGAGAAAGTTTACATTGAAATTTATGTATTTAGTATTAAATACTTACTTTTATAATGAACAGTTTTTATTTTCCAATAAATAGTTACTATTTTTTGGTTTTTTAACCTGTGCAAGACTGCACAGGATAGAAAAATCCTTATATAAATAACAAAAAATAAAATAAAATAAAAAAATAGTAAGTGCCTCATGCGAAGTCAGCTAGCCAAGTTGGTGGTTTCTTCTGTCTGGTGGGTCTTCCAGTTTTGGGTTGTTTGGATTGGCTTGGCCCAGTTTCACTTGATGGTTCTGTATCCATTGCTAAACGTTGTGTACCACTTGTTTGCTCCTTATCTACAAGCACAAAAGCTGCGTATCGTCCGACTTAAATTAGTCAAAGATTAATTAATTTTTTAGATAGCAAAAAATCTAAAAAATAGTTATGCAAAAGCAGTAGTGCAAGATAGAGGAAAAAAAAAGTGTAAACCTTTTTTTATTGTTCTAAGGCCTGTCTACAATCCATAGTTTTGTTTTTTTAAGTAAGAGAGAGGAAATGAGCCTCGTTAAAACCTTCTGATGTAGAACACTCCTTAGGAAAAAAGAACATCAAGAAGGAAAAAAGAGTACTCTCCCTATATTTTATTAAAAAAGGAAGATAGAAAAACAAAGAAACATGGGGGACTAGGCCAAAACCCATGAACAAAAACAATAGCCAAAAAGAAAGAAAACCAAGCATATGATGATGAAGGTAGAGTTCATAAGTTTTTCGGTGGAGTTTGAAGACTGAAGATGATCAATTTGAGATAAAAAAGTTATCAAATAAATCCCATAAAATTTTTTATGTTTTATTATTCAATCGATTTGATTATAATTTAAAACTAATTCAATTCAAAGTTGTTTGGATTTAAAAAAAAAAAATAGTTTCAAACCTACTTTCTTTTTTCTTTTGCTTTAAAAGGGTAGTGTTCTGGAATGGGCCGGAGATAAAGGCCCACCACATAGCCCACTTCGGAAGCGTGCTTCACAAGCAGGGACAAGAAACACAGTTTTCTCATGATTGCATCACAAGGATCGATACCATGCAGATCGACATCACTACCGTCCATCTAGAAGTTCCTCTTAATCGTGACCATCCATCAACCAATGTCATACAGATCACGACCTTACTAGATTCGTGATCATAGGCGTCCTCCTAAGCTAATCAAAGAAAGCTCACGAGCCACACCGTGATTAGCACCGCAATACACTCGAGGCCTGTTATGAAGCAACGAGCTTTCACGTCGGATCTCGTCACCGATCTCCTATAATAGCCACTTCATTGTGCAAGAGTGGCACGGGTACTTTTTTTTTCCTACTTGACTCTGGTACAAGTGTACAATCCCACCTTCGGTTTCATCACCCAACCGCTTTGACGAACACTCTGACCACCATTTCATCATATTCTGGCTCACTCCTCGAGGTACTAATCCGTTTCGGATAGTAAATAAATCTTAAATAATATAGTTTCTTAATATATTCTTTTCAATATACTATCTCCGTTCTCATATATAAGAGACAAATGTACTTTTTAGGTTCATTGAATAACTGATGTATCTGGTCTATAATTAGTTATTCAATAAACCTAAAAAGTGTATTTGTCTCTTATATATGAGACCAAAGATACTATTTTTTATTACCTAAATGAAATTAATGTGTATTGGTAAATTCTTCCATACCCAGGAAGAAAAGTGGGTATCGATACCCATCCGTTAAACAAAAAAAATAATCTCAATAAAAAAAAACTATAATTCAAACATAAATTATAAATAACAAAACAAATAAAACCTACAAAACAAACTCAAAATAAAAAAATAAATTGAAATATCAAAAGAAATTGAAATCGTGTATGAAATAAGTAAAACAATAGAAGAAATTAACAAAAATATAATTTTATTATTAGGAATGAAATAAGAAAAAAAAAATGAGCTAAAAATGAAATTAAATAGCTTACACAAACATTAGAATATTATTATTTTTTTTTATAAATGAAGGAAGGGAGCCTCGTTAAAACCTTCTGATGTAAAACCCTCCTTAGGGAAAAAACACCTAGAAGGAAAAAGAGTACTCCCCCCTGTTGTTATTAAAAAAGAGAAAAAAGAAGTGACAAAGAGTTCCTGGGGGGACTAGGCCAAAACCCAAGAGCGGAGCGAAAAAGCAAACAAAACAATCCAGAAGGACATCAAATAATCTAGGGAACGACAACCTAGCCCAAAAGAGACTAGGAAAATCTATAGTAAGGCATGCTATTTCTATTTTTAAAAAAGTCATCAGAGATGAAGGTCCTGAATGGTATTCCACCAAGCGATGCAGATTGACATGAGTACCATGAGAGGCGAGCTTGTCAGCACAGGAGTTTCCTTCTCTGTAAATGTGAGAGAAAATGAAAGCCATATGTCTAGTAAGAGCAATACAATTGGACCACCTGTTTCTGAGCTTCCAAGGCACAATAGAACTGTTTGTAAAGGCAGCAATAAACTAGCTGGGAGTCACATTCTAACCATAAACGCCACCAACCCGTTTTAAAGGCGATCTCAATAGCAATCATTGCATCAAAAAGCTCCGCCTGAAGAGCATTACAGATGCCAAGGTTAGTAGAAAAGCAGCCAAGAACAGCACCATTAGATCCTCTGAAAATACCCCCACAGGATGCCGGGCCTGACAACCCTTAGCTGCCCCATCGTTGTTGCACTTAATCATATTATAGGTGGGAGGAATCCAGATAACTTCTTTGATATTCGCCACTACCAGACGACCCTCCACTTTAAAAGTCTTTAAGATTGTAAACTCGAGATAGAAGAGGACATTTTCCCGGCTAGAATTCCCAAAGAAGAGAGACGTTACTTAGGATCAAATTGATGGCCGATTGAGGGGAATGAGCTTGTTGTCAAACCGGTTTATTTCTACAATGCCAAACTGTCGAGAAAATATCGATGATTGAAGCAATAACGACATCCAAAACTTGAGTGCTCCAACCTTTATTACAGGATAGAGAGGTGGATTGGGGAGAGGAGCGATCCACGTAACTATAAAGAACCGAACTAAGCCAATTCCAGAGGTAAGAAGCAAAAGGGCAATCCAAAAACAAGTGGTGGAAGTTTCAAAGAGAATTCCCACAAAGAGAACAAACAGAAACCACAATAATACCTCTATTCTGCGAGTTGTCATCGGTAGGGATTTTGTCATGAATAAGTCTCCAAAGAACAAAGGATTTAGAAGGAGGAACACAATTTCTCCAAATTAGACTAGCCCAGGGAGCATGTTGACCTGGAGGTTCATGAAACAAGAAGGCATCCTTAAAAGATAAAATAATGAGTCATTAGCACCCCAAACAGAAACATCCAACCCATGATCGAAGTAATAAGTCCCTTTGATCTCACCAGGATATTAGGAAAGTGAGAGCAGAGATCACAGGATACACCAGAGCCATTATGAATGAAGTCGCTAACCTTAGCCTTGAACCTATGGTGCAAAGAAGGATCAATTCCCATAATATCAACTATGGGTCTAGACAACCAAGTATCCGTCAAAAGTTGATGTTAGAACTAGTCTCCAAGCCGCCAAATAGAATTATCAACAATAATGGGCAGGTTAGGCTTAATACTGCACCAAATAGAGGAAGAGACATGGTATCTAACAGGAGAGTTATTTTTGAGAACTCGGGCTCTCAGGAAGTTGGCCCATTGCAAGTCTGAGGTTCTAAACTCCCAGGCCAGCTTAAGCAAGCCCGCTTGGTTAATAGAGCTAATAGGGCGGACCCCCAAACCTCCTTCAATAGTAGGAGAGCAAACTTTCTTCCAAGCAACAGTGACATATTTCCGAGACGAAACATCCCCAGACCAAATAAAATTCCTAATCCACTGATCCAAAGAGGTGAGGAGATTTTTAGGCCAGGCATAAATATGAAAGCTATAAACCAGCATGCCAAGAATGACTGACTTAACCAGTTGAACCCTGCCCATAATAGAGAGCAGAGAGCCTTTCCAAGAAGATAATTTGGCCTTAATACGATCCGCAATAGAAGCGGATGAACACGCTAGGAGAACCACGAAAGAGAGGAACACCTAAATAGATGAAGAGGCAGAGAGCCACAGAGAACCCCAACAAGCTCGAAATAAATCTCATGCGAGGCCGAGAGATGCAAAGAGTAGAATTTAGATTTTTACGAACTAATAACCCGCCTTGAATGCCTTTCATAATCCTAAAAAGCTTCAACAAATTAGTAAAATTCTTTTGGGTAGCCTGGCAGAAAATCATAATATCATCAAAGATATAGCACATGACTAGGCACTCTGTAGTTCTGGGCCTGACATTAATCAGAATTGTCATCTTCAACAAGTTTGGAAATGCCCCTACTAAGCACATCCTCACTATGCAAAATGTAAGAGGAGATAAAGGATCACCTGCGATTTAACACCTCTTTTGCAACTAAAGAAACCAAAGGATGACCATTAATAGAAATAGAGAGCTTAGCCGAATGAAGAATTAAATTAATCCAACCACGTAATTTGTCATCAAAACCAAAAGCACGAAGAACCTGGATTAAGAATTTCCAATCAATAGTATCAAAGGCTTTTTTGATGTCAACCTTCAAAGCAACTTGACCACCAAAGGATTTATTCTTAAGAAGATTAATAGCTTCAGAGGCAGTGCAAATGCAATCAGAGATATTCCTTCCCTTTATGAAGCCACGCTGATTGTGAGAAATGATCTTAGGGGCCACCACCGCAAGGCTTTGTCAAAGAATAACTTTAGTGATGATTTTAAATTGAAAATTAGCTAAAGCAATAGGTAAATCGATCTAACCGCTCCGCCCCATCCACCTTTGGAATCAAAACAACAAGATTAGAGTTCAAATTGGGAAGCAACCACCCCTGCCTGAAAAACTGAAGAACAGCAGAATAAACATCGTGAGAAATAATATCCCAATAAGTGTGATAAAAGTGACCACCATACCCATCAGGACCAGGAGCACTGTCCCCACTTAAAGAGAAAACAGCCTGCTTCACTTCCTCAAAGGAAGGCACTCTAGTGAGCATGTAATTATCATCATCAGTCACAGAATGAGGAATAACACGATCAATTAGGCCATTAGACTGACAAGAATTCCCAAAAGCAAAAAGATTACTGTAATAATTAACAACGTGTGCTTCAATGTCCGAAGGGTCAGTGAGAAGGACATCACCATTTTTAATAACTGAGATTTGATTGGTGACACTTTTAATTTTGGCTATTCTATGGAAGAATGCCGTATTTACATCACCATGCAAATGCCAATTTAAACGAGCTTTTTCCGCCAAAATCTTCTTCATAATTCAAAGCCTCCTGCAATTTAAATTGAGCACCTTCTCTTGTAAAAATAAATCATCGAGCCACCAGAGTTGCTAATATTGGCTTGCACCACATCTAACTCGGCAATAGCATTGGAAACATTTAAATGAACATTGCCAAACTCATCTTTATTCCAGGCCTTAAGTTTGGATTTCAAAATTTTCAATTTATGGGCAAGGACAAACATGGGACAACCAAATACCCTCAAGATTCCAAGCCTCTTTAACGACATTAATACAATTCTGATGTCTAGACCACATTTTCAAAAATTTGAAAGAAGAAGCAAAATTATTGACCGACTTCTTCATACTAAGAAGGATGGGGAAGTGATCAGATTTATTCCTAGTAAGAGTGCAACAATCAACACTACTCCAAGCATCCACCCAATCATTATTACAGAAAGCTCTATCAAGTCTCTTAGCAACATAAGAACTACCCAACCTACCGTTGGACCAGGTAAATTGAGATCCTCGAGTAGGCAAATGAACAAGGTGGTCTAAGTCAGTCCAAGCTCTAAAATCATCACAAGCTATTTGAGAAGACATACCTCTACCATAGTACTCATGAGATCCCAAAACAACATTAAAATCTCCAAGCAAACACCAAGGACCAGAGTGAGCAGTCTGAACATCGTGCAACTCCGCCCAAAGTTGTCTTCTCAGGATGTAAGACGTAGAGGCATAAACAGCAGCAACATTTAAAATCATACCAGCATGGTTGAGAGAGAAGCAGACATGTTGCCTGGCTTTTTTAATAACAACAGGAGAGTAATTATTTAAACAAAAACACCATAAACTAGGGGCTAAAATACCTTTATCGTTCTCAGCAAAAAGCTTCATGTTAATGGAGCGAAGAAAACCAGCTGGAACCTGCTGAAAAGAGATCCAGGGTTTAGCAATAAGCAAAATATCAGGCTTGTGCATAATACACAAGTTCTTAAGAGCCAATCTGGTGTCTGGGTTTCCCATACCCCTGACGTTCCAGTATAGCAACTTTAACATTTAGGAGGTTCTTTGGAGCACACCCTTGAACGGGTTCTCAGATCCAAAGACTTCTGAATCAAGTTGTTTCTTTCGCATCTTTTTTTTCTGAAATTTGGACAGGACCTCAGTGAAGGGTGTTGCAGCATCACCTGCAAAGATCGTGAGTCTGTCTAGTTGCACTCGGTTGACCAAGTATTTGGAAGCATCAGGTTCAGGCACATTAGAGTATTGTCTTGACAAAATTAGTCTCACTATCGAGGAATCATCTGTAGAATCTCCCCAAAGACGACTTGCAATCTTCATATCCTGGACCACAATTGCATTGCAATGATCTAGAGGGGCTGCAATGACATTCTCAGCCATAGAGTTCTCGATGGTTTGGAAAGAATCCGGAACTATAGAGTCAATTTCTGCTGAGACCAAACGGGTGACACTAGGAGAGCATAAATCCGCAGTTTTACACAAACTGTCATTACTGGTAGCTGCGGGATTGCAAGGAAGCTGCTGCAATTTATCTTTTTCCTGCATCACCTGACCTGCCATATTTAAGCAGTGATCCAAATAACAAAAATAGAGAAAGAATTTTTATAAAAAATGAACTAGAAAAAGAATAAAAAGACTCCTTAAAGAAAGTCAAAATTTATTAATAAATATAGAAATTTTTCAGGAAATTTCTCCTATACTCTTACACTAACAACAAATATAAAAACTAAACATTTAATTTCACTTTAAAAATGTTAAAAAATGAGATGGCGTCACATAATTGGTCATTGGATATTCATACCCAATAAAACTCCTGGGTAAGGGAGTTCTCACCATGTGTATTTCGTTAAATTATGAGGATTTTATTCTTTCTTTGTTGAGATTTATTTCAACGAAGTTATAGAATCCACGTAATAAAGAAAATGACAAAAGGAGTTAATAGGGTTCCCACGTGTACATGTGAATATAGTTAAGAATTTCCCTTGTCGGTTGACCGCACTTCATTTCAATTTCTCCTCTTATACTGCTGATGCAATCGCTTACGTCACTTGTGGATCGATCTTCTTGATAAGGAAGGCCAAAATTCTTTTCCTTTCAAATGACCTCTGGATTATTCTAATGTGAATGTGACATCAATTTACATCCACATGCGTTAAATAATTTGACAGTGCCACTTTTTTCTTTTTCATTTTCTTTCAGACATCAAGTCAACAACGCGTAGATTAAAGATTATATTATATTAAATTAATTATTAATCTTCCTAGATCTATAAAAAGGCCAGAGGACCTTATGACACACACCAAAACAAAATTACTTGATAGTTATTTGAAGTCAAAGAGAATTGAAGAGTTGCAATGGCTGCATCTCAGGAAGAAGTTAAGCTTTTGGGAGCTGTGGGAAGCCCATTTGTGTGCAGAGTACAGATCGCTCTCAAATTGAAGGGAATTGAATACAAATTTGTGGAAGAAAACTTGTTCAATAAGAGTGATCTGCTCCTCAAATACAACCCAGTTTATAAGAAGGTCCCTGTCTTTGTTCACAATGAGAAGCCCATTTCAGAGTCCCTTGTGATTGTTGAATACATCGATGAAACCTGGAAGGAAAACCCCATCTTGCCCTCTGATCCTTATCAGAAAGCCCTGGCTCGTTTCTGGTCCAAGTTCATCGATGACAAGGTAACTAACTAACTAACTACCCTCTTCTAGAATAGATCTAAATTCTGTTTGTGCTGATTATTTTCTAAAATTATTTATTATTACTAATAAATAATTGAATACTTTAATTTTGTTGAATCAGGTTGTGACTGCTTCATGGAAAGCTGTGTTTACGGCTGATGAGAAAGAGCGAGAGAAGAATATTGAAGAATCATATGAGGCTCTGCAGTTTCTTGAGAACGAACTGAAGGGAAAGTTCTTTGGGGGAGAGGAGTTTGGGTTTGTGGATATTGCTGCAGTTTTCATCGCGTTTTGGATCCCTCTAGTTCAAGAAATTGCAGGGCTGCAGTTGTTCAATGCTGAAAAGTTTCCAAAGCTTTACAATTGGAGCCAAGAGTTTCTGAACCATCCAGTTGTTAAAGAAAATCTGCCTCCTAGAGACCCTCTTTTTGCCTTCTTTAAAGGTCGCTATGATAGCCTTATAGCTTCAAAATAGATTATTATAGAATGAGAGTCAGAATTTCAGAGGAAATTTTTATGGACGACTTATCTGTCATTGAGTTGCTGCTGTTAACTTTTCATTTCAAAATCATAATTGTAATCTCGGATTTCTCCATGTGAAAGAAATCCAAGGATATTGTTGTCATTTTCCATATTTCAAATAATAAAAGGGTAGAGCAACAGCGATGTTCATTTTCTTATTAGCTGTGTAATCATTATTCCGTTACTCCTTGTATGGCACTAAAGTGATACTATGATTCAATCAATCAAGCGTATGAAACTCTTGACGCTGATCACTTATTTTTTGTCAATATAAATCAGAAAAATGAAAAATGGTCGAATTGTAAAGTGCAGTCCAAACATCATCTGATCCTCCTTTGGCTTGGACAGGAAAAGGGTCGAATTGTAAAATGCAGTCCAAACTGCCGCCTGTTCAAGGTTATCGTTCCTCAAGCTAGTACGAGGGTCTTATAGTTGCACCTGTTGAGTATTGACTGTTGTTTGGGTTCAATTCTGTTGTAGTGTTACATTGATTGAGTCTGTTGTAATGTGAGTTAGTTAGTTTGTGTTTAACTAACTAATCAAGTAGAGTTAGTTGGCTGGCCTGTGCCTAACTAACTAGAGTTAGTTTGATTGGTGTTTGTATAAAAGGGTTTCTATACAGTAATGAAAGGCTAATTCAGTTGTTTGCATTGTGTGATCTCGACATGATCTCGACAGATCTCGACAAGTGGTATCAAGAGCCTCTTGTGGGGCCCACCAGAAATAGCAATTTCTGCTGAAAAGAGAGGAGAGAATAAAACCACCGTGGATAAACACAAAAGAGGGAAAACACTGTCTTGAGAGCACCACCACCAGATCCGATCGAGAACCATGACGGAGAATGGCAACTTCGTTCAACCGGCGGTACCCAAATTTGATGGACACTACGATCACTGGTCCATGCTCATGGAGAACTTGCTGCGGTCAAAAGAATATTGGAGCATCGTAGAAAATGGGAGCCCGACGCTACCAGAACTACCGGCGGCACCAACAACAGAGCAAACAAAGGCAGTGGAAGAAGGAAAGCTTAAAGATTTGAAGGCGAAGAACTATCTTTTCCAAGCAATCGAAAGAAATGTCTTGGAAACGATTCTTAAGAGGGACACGGTGAAAGAAATTTGGGATTCCATGAAGCAAAAATTTCAGGGATCTACAAAGGTTAAAAGGGCGCAATTGCAGGCTCTAAGGAGAGAATTTGAGATATTTGCGATGAAAGATGGGGAGTCAGTAAATGACTACTTCTCCAGAACATTGGCAATCGGTAACAGAATGGAGATTCATGGGGAGAATTTGCAAGAAACTACTATCGTGGAGAAGATTCTACGATCTATGACAATGAAATTTGATTATGTTGTTTGCTCAATAGAAGAGTCAAACAATGTATCAAATTTGTCAATAGATGAACTCCAAAGTAGTTTACTGATTCATGAGCAGAGGATGCGGGGTCATAAGGAAGAAGAGCAGGCGCTGAAAGTGTCATCAGGAGGTAGGAATGGTGGCAGAGGAAGAGGACGTGGTGGCTTCAGAGGAGGAAGAGGCAGAGGAAGGGGAAATTTCAACAAAGAATCTGTAGAATGTTTCAGGTGCCATAAATTAGGGCATTTTCAATATGAATGTCCTAATTGGGAAGATAGTACTGTAGCAAACTATGTTGGTTTTGACGATGAAGAGGAAATGCTGCTCATGGCTTTCCAAGATTCACAAGATTCAGAAAGAAGAGCTTGGTTTCTTGACAGTGGGTGTAGCAACCACATGTGTGGTGTAAAGGAGTGGTTCTCAGAGTTTGATGAGAATTTTAGAGAGACTGGGAGACTGGGAGATAATTCCAAGATGAATGTAATGGGTAAAGGGAGCATAAGGTTGAAGATTAATGGTCTGACTCAAGTAGTTACTGGAGTCTACTTTATTCTAGAATTAAAGAACAACCTGTTGAGCATAGGGCAGCTCCAACAAAAGAAATTGATCATAACCTTCAAGGAGAATTCGTGCAGGGTCTATCATCAAGAGAAAGGCCTTATCATGGACTCCAAGATGGCCAATAATAGGTTGTTTCCAGTAATGGCTTCTGCTGTAACCTCTTCATGTCTGCAAGTTTCTAGTGGGGATGAATGCAAACTATGGCACTGCAGGTATGGTCACCTGAGTTTCAAAGGCCTTAAAATTCTAATTCAGAAAGATATGGTAAGGGGACTGCCAAATCTCAAAGAACCAGAGAAGATTTGTGAAGAATGTCTCATTGGAAAGCAACATAGGGAGCCAATTCCCAAACAAAGTAACTGGAGAGCCTCCAAGAAGCTTGAGCTGATTCATTCAGACATTTGTGGACCTCTCAATCCAATCTCCAATGGAGGCAAAAGGTATTTTATTACCTTTATAGATGATTTTAGTAGAAAGGCCTGGATATATTTCTTAAATGAGAAATCTGCTGCTTTTGAAACTTTCAAGAAATTTAAAGTAATTGTTGAAATGGAATCTGGAAATAGAATTGGTTGCCTGAGAACAGATCGGGGAGGGGAGTTTACTTCAAGTGAATTCGATAGTTTCTGCAGGGACAATGGTATAAGGAGACAGCTTACAGCTGCATACACACCCCAGCAGAATGGGGTAGCAGAAAGGAAAAACAGGACAGTTCTCAACATGATGAGGAGCATGCTGGTTGGAAAGGGTGTGCCCAAGAATTTCTGGCCTGAAGCTGCAAATTGGGCAATCTATTTGTTAAATAGGTGTCCTACATTGGCAGTGAAGGATGCCACTCCAGAAGAAATGTGGAATTCGGTCAAGCCATCAGTGAAACATTTGAGGGTATTTGGTTGTATTGCACATGTTCATGTGCCTGATGTGCAGAGAAAAAAATTAGATGATAAAAGTGTGAAGTGCATCTTTTTAGGTGTAAGTGAAGAATCTAAGGCTTATAGATTCTACAATCCAAACACTAAGAAGATTATCATCAGTAGAGATGCAGTTTTTTCAGAAACTGAGAAGTGGAATTGGAGCAGCAGTGGCACAGAAAATGAGAAGACTTTGGCAGAAAGTGATGCAGAGTTTAGTGAGAATACTGGTTCAGAAACTGAGGAAGTGCAGGATGCAGACCAGAGAGCAGTGATCAGTGACCAAACTGAGCAAGCTGAGACAGGAAATGCTGCAGAACCAGAAGAGACTCCAAGCCAAGGGAGGAACAGACACCCTCCAAGGTATCTTGATGATTATTATACAAATGAGGAGATGGAGATACTTGATGATGATGAAGAACTGTTTAGTTTTGCAATATATACACCACTTGAAGACCCTCTCACCTATGAGGAAGCTAGTAAGCATAATGTGTGGAAACAAGCAATGGATGTGGAGATGAAAGCTATTGAAAAAAATGATACATGGGTACTGACCAAGCTACCTGAGAATGCAAAGAAGATTGGTGTGAAGTGGGTCTACAAGACTAAGTATAATGAGAGTGGGGAAATAGAAAAACATAAGGCAAGATTGGTGGCCAAAGGGTATTCTCAAGAACATGGAATAGATTATAATGAAGTGTTTACTCCAGTGGCAAGGTGGGATACAATTAGAAGCCTGTTGTCTTTTTCTGCTTATCAAGGGTGGAGTGTATATCAATTTGATGTGAAAAGAGCCTTCCTACATGGAGAATTGAGTGAGACAGTTTTTGTTGAACAGCCATTGGGTTATCAGCAGCAAGGCAAAGAAGACATGGTTTACAAATTAAGGAAGGCACTCTATGGCCTAAAACAAGCCCCTCGGGCTTGGTATAGTAGGATAGAATCCTATTTCATCAAGGAAGGTTTTGTAAAATGTCCCTATGAGCACACACTATTTCTGAAAACTAACCAAGAGAAGGATGTTTTGATTGTAAGTCTCTATGTAGATGACCTTATCTACACTGGAAATAGCAAGCAAATATTTGAGGAGTTTAAAGCTTCAATGAAGAGGGAGTTTGATATGACTAACCTTGGTAGAATGAAGAACTTTCTGGGTATTGAAGTCACTCAAGGTGATCAAGGGATTTTTATTTGTCAAAGTAGGTATGCTAAAGAAGTGCTTCAAAGGTTTGGAATGCAAGATAGCAATGCTGTTAACAGTCCCATAGTTCCAGGAACAAAGCTGTCAAGAGATGAAGAAGGGAGAACCGTGGATCCTACTGCATACAAGCAAATGGTTGGCAGTCTTATGTATTTGACTGCCACCAGGCCTGATATGATGTATGGAGTTTGTTTGATTAGCAAATTTATGGAACATCCAACAGAGAAGCATTTAATGGCAGCAAAAAGAATACTCAGATACCTAAAGGGAACATTGGAGCTTGGAATATTGTACAAAAGAAATCACAGTGCAGAACTGATTGCCTTCTCAGACAGTGATTACGCAGGTGATTTAGATGATAGAAAAAGCACTTCCGGATATGTTTTCATGATGGGTTCAGGGGCAACATCTTAGTCTTCCAGAAAACAGCCCGTGGTGACTCTTTCCACAATGAGCGAGTTCATAGCGGCTGACTTACGGTCTGTCAAGGAATTTGGTTGAGACGGATTCTAAGAGAAATGGGACACAAGCAGAAGAAATGCATTACAGTTTTTTGTGACAACAGTTCCGCAATTAAGTTGTCTAAAAATCCTGTATTGCACGGAAGAAGCAAACATATCGATGTTCGATTTCACTTTCTCAGAAATCTGAGCAGAGATGGTTTGGTTGAACTGGTTCATTGTCCATCTCAGGATCAATTAGCAGACATAATGACAAAGCCTTTGAAGTTTGAAGCTTTCTCTAGGCTTAGGAAAAGATTGGGAATGTATGCTCTGAGTGAAATAAGCTGACAGTGGAATACCACTCAGCTTAAGGGAGGATATGTTGAGTATTGACTGTTGTTTGGGTTCAATTATGTTTTAGTGTTACATTGATTGAGTCTGTTGTAATGTGAGTTAGTTAGTTTGTGTTTAACTAACTAATCAAGTAGAGTTAGTTGGCTGGCCTGTGCCTAACTAACTAGAGTTAGTTTTATTGGTGTTTGTATAAAAGGGTTTCTATACAGTAATGAAAGGCTAATTCAGTTGTTTGCATTGTGTGATCTCGACATGATCTCGACAGATCTCGACAAGTGATCTCGACAGCACCCAATCCAATTTTTCGGAAGGTTCAAGGTTTGAAGTTTCCGTTATAATTTGAAAATTTGCGCATATTTTACTTCTTATTCTTATTGGTGCAGTTGGGAAATCTGCAATAATGGTTTGTTTGGTTGTATGAAGAAATGGATAAGAAAGAAAAAGACTACAAACAATATTAGAAGAGAGAAAGTGGTGTGAAAATAAATAATTGTGTTCTCTTTCTCTTCTTTGTTTGGTTGGAAAAAAAAAGTGATAAGAGAGAAACATAATATTTTTTAAATAGACTAAAATATCCTTAACCAAAACCCAATATACTAGTATTATTTTAATTTAACTATTTTAGTTTATTAGTTCAATATACTTAAACTAAAAATATAGTTTAACTAAACTCCCAAATTATCGATTTTCATGCTAAATTCTTTTGAAATGAACAACTTGAAATATAGGAGTCTCACCTCATGTTTTATAATTAGACATAGTAGATACTTCCTAATAGAATATTGAATGATTTCCTTTTGTTCTGATTACGTGAGGAACAAAGTTTACAAAAGCCTCTATATGTAGGCTCCAATAGAATTAAATCACTCCTATTATTTCTATACAAAATATCTTATGATTCCTATCCTAATCAATGAGCGAATAAAAATATTTGACCGATCCTTCTATCAGGGAACAGATTTTTATCCCATGTTAATTACAAGATATGTGTCTCATATTTCCCATATTAATTCAACAGATACGATTCCTATTACTCCCCCTCAAGTTGGAGAGTGAGGATTGTGAACTCCCAACTTGCCCTTTAGTTCATGAAATGTCTTGCCCCCTAAGGACTTGGTGAAAATGTCAGGTTGCTGCTGTCTAATTCGCACATAAGCAGTTAAAATATCCCCTGATTGTATATGCTCTCGAATGAAATGGCAATCCACTTCGATATGCTTGGTCCTTTCATGGAACACTGGGTTGGCCGCCAGTTGCAAAGCAGTTTGATTATCACAATGTAGTAGCGCAGGTGAGCTAATCGACCTGTAAGCAAGATAACAAACTACGCAGCCAAAGGATACTCTGCCTCACTAGAAGAACGCGAGACAATCACTTGTTTCTTTGTTTTCCATGAAATTGGAGTTGCTCCTAATTTCATTAAATAACCTGAGATTGACCTCCTCGTGAGTGGGCATGATGCCCAGTCTGAGTCACAGAAACCAATCAGCTTGAGATCATTTTCCTTGGGCAATATAATTCCTTGCCCCGGTGAGGATTTCAAGTATCTGAGAACGTGCATTGCTGCTTCCCAATGAACTTGCAGCGGTTCTTGCATAAACTGACTTAGTATATGCACTGAATAAGTTATTTCTGGACGCGTGATGGTCAAGTAAATGAGCCGCCCTACTAACTGGCGATATCTGGAGGGGTCCGAACAAAGAGGCCCTGAGGCCAAAGCTAACCTGTGATTTTGCTCCATTGGAAAAGCTGCAGGTTTACATGCCAACATTTCACACTCATTTAGAATGTCTAAAGTATACTTTTGTTGACACATGAAGATTCCTGATGAGCCACGAGCTATCTCTAGGCCAAGAAAGTACTTAAGAGCTCCAAGATCCTTCATGTGAAAACATTTGCTTAGATATTCCTTGAATCTGGCGCAAGCAACTGGATCATTTCCAGCAATGACTAAATCATTTACATATATCAAGATAGCAATGAAGATGGACCCGGCTGCATAAGTGAAAAGACTGTGATCCGCATGACACTCCTGGAATCCATATTTAACTAGAGCTTGAGAAAGCTTGAAGTACCAGTTTCTTGAGGCTTGACGCAAGCCATAAAGTGACTTCTTTAAGCGACACACCATGCCTTTCTTGGGAGCTTTGTACCCTTGTGGAATGCTCATGTAAACTTCTTCTTCTAGCTCTCCGTGCAAGAATGCATTGCTCACGTCCATTTGGTGGAGTTCCCATCCTCTAGCAACCTCCACTGTGAGTAAACATCTAACTGTGGTCATCTTTGCTACAGGTGCAAAGGCTTCACTAAAATCTTCCCCTTCCACTTGTGTGAAACCTTTTGCCACAAGGCGAGCTTTGTACTTCTCGATCTCTCCTATTGCCTTATATTTGATTTTGTACATCCATCTACATCCCACGGCTACTCTTCCTCGTGGTAATGTATGAACGTGGCAAAAACACAAGAAATGGGGGTTTGAATTGGGTTTTAGAAATCTTTTTGCAAAGCTTGTGTGTTTATGAAAACCTTTTCAAAACAACTAGTTAATAAAATAAGGCAGTACGTAAGTTAAGAGAAGAGAGAAAAGAGTGACACAGTGATTTATATTAGTTCACTATCACCTGATAGCTACGTCTAGTCCCTTCACACACTTGAAGGATTTCTCCACTATAATCAACCTGATTACACTTGAGAGTATAATACTGCCAACCTGTCTATACTCACAGCTTCTTAGAACGACTTAGTGCAGTCAAGCCTCTAAGGAATACAACCACTACTGGGCTAAATACAATGTTCAAAAATGATTTGAAACAATATCAAAATAACTCTCACAGAGAGGATATACAATGAAAAACTCAAGCACAAAGAATAACTTTCAAACTGAAAGGGTAAAAGCAATTAAGTGCTTTATTCAATGTGGATCTCAGATACTTGGAATGATTCTTTTCACCTAGGTCAAAAGACTTCAGATCGCCTTCTTGTGACTTTAGCAAGTCACGTCATTTTCCACTCTGCTCAAAGCATACTGACACAGCATACAAAATTAGAGTGTTTGTCTCTTGTGAGCTTTTTGAATATTAGACCCTTTGAGAGCAAGTTTCCTGATGATTATATTCGTTGACATTCGCTTTAGCCTTTGATACCTCGTACATTAAAATGTTTCATCAATGATGTCTCTTAAATACGTGAAGTAGCCTTAAATAAGCTTCAGTCTGTTTCCTATCAAAGTAACACTGTTCACCAGAGTGAGTACTGTTCACCAGAGTGAGCTTGAAACAGAGGCAACTTCTTCAGCGTAGAATTCATTTGCCTTTCATATAACAGAGAGTCTTGTAGAATTGCATTAAGGCTTCCACAGAGTGGTCTAACCATAGTTTGTTGTATGCGTTGACTGAAGACCAGAGCGTTGACCAAACAGAATGTGGTCTCAATAGAGTATTGTCTACCAGAGTGTTGACTGACCAAACAGATTGACAAAGTCAAGAGCTAGTCTTGCCAGAGCTTGGTTTGCCAACAGAGTTAACTGGTCAAATAGAGTTGACTAAGTCATGTATGGTCTCACCAGAGCGTTGACCACCAACAGAGTTGACTGGTTCAAACAGAGTTGACTAAGTCATGTATGGTCTCACCAGAGCGTTGACCAATAACAGAGTTGACCAACTTCAAAGAAAGGCTTTCACATGATGGCAGCATCAAAACAGAGGATCAATGCTAGACTTAGATGTGTGAAATTCAAGATTTCACTAAGTCTTCTGAGATATCTTCTTCTGATAAATAGTGATTTCTACACACTAACAAACACATCGGAGAATAAATTGTTCTCTTAATTATTTATTATCATCAAAACAATTAAGGGTCATTGTTTCTGAATCCACTTGATTCCAACAATGTAGTTAATTCCCAAGTTTTATTTTCCTCCAAAGCTTTGAGTTCTTTCGCCATGGCTTCTTGCCATTGAGGATGTTTTACAGCTTGAGAGTATATGGTTGGCTCTTCATTGGATGTGACCGCTGCAAGGTAAGCTACATATTTATGTGAAAATTGATCAAAACTAATAAAATTGGAAATAGGATAAACCTTACCCGAAGAGGTACAGGCGGTTGTTGTCGCACATGATGGGTTTATGTTTGTTGCATGACAATAGTAGTCTCTCAGATAAGCTAGTGGCTGCCTTGTCCTTGGAGGAAGTTCTGGCTCTTCATTATCCTCATGCGACTCCCCCTCACTTTGTGTCTCCACTTCCATTCAATGTGCCTTCCATTGTCTCTTGTTCTCCGCTTTCTTTGTTGGGTAATCTCATATTTTCTTCATGAGACTCCCCCTCATCGTGTGCTGATTTTTCCTCCTCACTTGATTGAATCATATCATAGAACACCTTTTCATTTTGAGCGTTCATCATCTTCTCCTTTTGTGGTACATAAAGAAATATGTCCTCATAGAATACCACATCTCTTGAGGTTATGAACTCACGGGTCTCCAGATTGAGCAATTTCCACCCCTTTTGTCCTTGTGGAAAACCAATGAACATGCACTTTTCTGCTTCTGGGGAGAACTTATCCAGGCCTATAACTCTGAGATGATCATAGTTTAGTGGTTTTCCAAACAACATCTGGTATGGAGTTACACCTTTATTGGCAACGGTAGGGGTCATGTTAATAAGATGAGTCGCTGCCAACATGCACTCTCCCCAAAAACGAATGGAAAGATTAGCTTGGAACCGTAAAGCTCTCACTACATTGAGTATGTGCCTGTGCTTAGATTCTACACGCCCATTTTGTTGAGGCGTTGCCACACAAGACGTTCCCTGCAGAATACCTTCTTTCTGGAGAAAAATTTGAAAAGAGAAATTGACAAACTCAGTACCATTGTCGCTCCTAATTCGTTTCACATTCACGCCAAATTATCTCCTGACCATGTTGCATAAATTAATAAGATTGCTCACAGTTTCTGTTTTATGTTTCATTAAATAAACCCATGTTCCTCTTGTAAAGTCATCAACTATGGTAAGAAAATAATGTGAGCCATTGTGTGAAGCAGTGTGGTATTTCCCCCAAACATCGCAATGTAAAAGATCAAAAGGCCCTTTAGCTTTATTGCTACTAAGATTAAAAGGAAGTCTACATTGTTTGGCTCTGTGACATATGTCACAACATTCAACTTTATTCAAATCAAAATTGTAATTAAGATAATGAGAAAGGTGCTGGAGAGCTTTTACTGAGGGATGTCCCAATCTTTAGTGCCAAAGAGTTGTCATGTCCTTTTGAGCTGCAGCAAAAGAAGTCCCTTGTGTTGAGCCTTTGAACACATAAACCCCATCATGGTGATCAACCAAGCCAATCGTCCTCTTCATTGTTCGGTCCTGCATCACACAACAGATTTTATCATAAGTGACAGTGCAATCCAAATCTCTTGTCAATCTGTGGATTGAGATTAAATTGCAACTAAAATCAGGAAGAAATAAAAGATCTTTCAAACAATGTTCTTATCGAATTTTATGTCTCCATTGTCTCCACTAGTACAGAACTCCCTGTAGGTGTCACAATATTAAAGGGCTTCTCCACTTTGCGGATCCTCTTTAGTAGAGAAAACATAGGTGTCACGTGGTGTGATGCACCACTATCTAACACCCATTTAATTTCTTGGTTGCTACCAGCCATCACATCATGAGGTCCTCCCTTGCGAATTCCATGTAGAGCCTGACCAGTAGTGATTGGTTCTAGGTTGTCCTTCCTTGCATCATCTTCTGTTCGAGCCATATGTGCACTGGGCTGTCCTCCCTGCATGCCTTGACCATGCTAAGTTCTGCGCATGTCCCAATTGGTTGGATACCCAATTATCTCAAAGCACTTAGCCTTTAGGTGTCCAATCTTGCCACAGTGCTCGCATTTGGGCCTTGGACCACCTCTATTCCTCTGTTTATTTCCCTTTGAAGAGTAGAAGGCTGTCCCTAATTCAACCTTGCCATCCCTTTCTTTCTCAGTAGTGAGACGTGATGTTTCTCTCTGTATATGATTGAAAGTACGATGGAACGACGACATCGGTTCAGAGTTGAGAATGGTTGCTTTGACATGTGCATATTGCTCACTGTCAAAGCTTCCAAGGAACAAATGAACACGACAATCTTCTTCTCTTTGTGTCAACTGCTTCAAGGCACCACAGCTGCACTCCATTAGAGGCTGAAGCTCATCCAACTCATCAAGGAGGCTTTTGAACTTCGTGTAGAATTCTGTCACTCTAGTATCTGGTTATTTCTGCATTAAGCATATCATCCGCCATAACTGGTGAATCCGAGGGGCATTGGTTTGAGTGAAATGCTCCTCCAAATCGAGCCATACTTCCCTCGCTGTTGAAGCGTGTGAAATGCTTCCACGTAAAGATCCATGCCATCACCATTGAGTCGGCCCTCTCCCAGAGATTAAAATCTTATGCCTGTGATGCTGGTTTCTTGATACTTCCATCAATGAAACCGAGTTTGGTCTTCGCACGTTAGGCCGTCTTCATTGATCGAGCCCACGTCCGGTAGTTGTCTCCATTGAGCACCGCAGCAACAAGAGGCGTCCCTGGATTATCAGAGTTACCGAGGTGGTAAGCTGGATTGGGAGTGGTTGATAATGGCTTTTTGCCATCAGCAACGTTCTCCTTCTTTGCTGTCATGTCCGCAGGTTCTCCCTACTCTGATACCATAATAGAATATTGAATGATTTCCTTTTGTTCTGATTACGTGAGGAACAAAGTTTACAAAAGCCTCTATATGTAGGCTCCAATAGAATCAAATCAATCCTATTATTTCTATAGAAAATATCCTATGATTCTTATCCTAATCAATGAGCGAATAAAAATATTTGACCGATCCTTCTATCAGAGAACAGATTTGTATCCCATATTAATTACAAGATTTGTGTCTCATATTTCCCATATTAATTCAACAGATACAATTCCTATTACTTCCAATCCCATTCCTTTTTCAAATTATTAAATTGCATTGCATTTTTCTTGATTAATTTAATACATTAGATTTACAAAAGTTGCAGCTAACTCATCTCATTTGAGTTTGATACTTTACTTCAACCGCCTCAATTAATGACCCCCAAAAAAGTTTTTGCTTACTTTCTTTTTGAAAATAAAAATACGATTTTTCTAACGTATGTAACCTTGTACATGTTAAGATTTGTTAATTACCCAATTTTTTCCTTATTAATCAATCACTTTCCTATTTATTTTATGTATATAATTTCTTTCTTCTCACCAAACAGGAAAGTGATCGATTAATAAAGAAAAAATAGGGTAATTAATGACTCTTAACCTGTACAAGGTTGCATACGTTAAAAAAACCGATAAAAATCAAATGTAAATTTCATGAGTAGTTATCCCTACCCTTATACGTAGATATGTCTCTCCTAATCTAATTTTTTTACAAAAAAAAAAATCAATCCTCAAGGTCAATATACGACATTACCGATAATAATACTTTTTTAATAGTTTTAGTTACTTCCATGTCATTACGTAAATCCCTAATTTTGTCCTTAAACAATTACACTCTCTTTTACATACTCCCTAAAGTATATGAAACAATTAAATAGTTCGTAACACTTTCCCTCATTTGTCTCATTAGTTCATGTGGTTAGTCATGTTGAAATCAAGTGGATTCAGAAACAATTACTCTTAATTGTTTTGATGATAACAAATAGTTAATAGAACAATTTATCATCTGATGTGTTTGTTAGTATGTAGAAGTCACTATTCATCAGAAGGAATTATCTCAGAAGACTAAGTGAAAGCATGCTTTTCACTCTCAGTTTCATGAATCTGAGTCTGACATTGATCCTCTGAAAGTTGCTGACGTCATCGTCTGATAGCCTCACTCTGTTTTGGTCAACGCTCGGTTAGTAGTCAAAGCTTTTGTAGACCATGCTCTGTCTTGGTCAACGCTCTGTTTTTGGTCGACGTTCAACAGACTATGAATAGATTACACCGTGGAAGCCTTCGTCTGTTTCTACAAGACTCTCTTATATGAAAGGCCAACAAGTTCTGTACTGAAGAACTTGCCTTTGTTTTAAGCTCACTCTAGTGAACAGAGTATCTCAGTAATAAGCATTGTCTGTTTGACAGATGCCCTGATTGGAAATCAGACTGAGTATTCATTTAAGGCTACTTCATGTATTTAAGAGACCTCATTGATGAGTATTTTAATGTACGAGGAATCAAAGACCAAAGGGAATGTCAACGTACATAATCATTAGAAAACTTGCTCAAGAAGTGTCTAGTTTTCAAAAAGCTTACAAGGGACAAAGATCCTGATATTGTCTGCTGTGTCAGTATGCAAGAGCAGAGTGGAAAGCGACGTGACTTGCTAAAGCCACAAGAAGGGGATCTGAAGTTTTGTCCACTGGTGAAAAGAGCCTTTTAGGTCACAACAGCACTATTCAAAACCCTAGCTATATATACCCTATTTCATTCACTAAAGTAGGCTAACGAAACAAAAACGTTGTGAATCAAAGTGAGCAACCAAAAATCATTCCAAGTATCTGATATCACATTGAACAAACACTTAAATCGTTTTATTCTTTCAGTTTGAAAGTTATTCTTTGTGCTTAAGTTTTTCATTGTATATCCTCTCTGCTGAGAGTTATTTGATATTATTTCAAACCATTTTTTGAACACTGTATTTAGCCCAGTAGTGGCTGTATTCCTTAGAGGCTTGACTGCACTAAGTCGTTCTAAGAAGTTGTGAGTATAGCCAGTTTGGTAGTATTATACTCTCAAGTGTAATCAGGTTAATTATAGTGGAGAAATCCTTCAAGTGTGTGAATGGGACTAGACGTAGCTATCAGGTGATAGTGAACTAGTATAAATCACTGTGTCATTATCTTCTCTTCTCTTTACTTACTTACTTTGCTATTGTGTTAAAGAGTTGTTTTGAAAAGGTTTCCATAAACTCATAAGCTTTACGAAAAGATTTCTAAAACCCAATTCAAACCCTCATTTCTTGTGTTTTTGTCACATTCAGTTGGTACCAGATCTCAGCCTCTTAGTTGAGCACTTAATAGTGTAAGAGAAAAAGATATTATTCTTTATTCATGGCAAGTAATGAAGTCGGTGGTCACGTTAACCGTCCTCCTTTGAACACTGGAACAAATTACGACTACTGGAAAGACAAATTGAAAATGATCTTCGAGTCTCAACAACTCGAACGCTGGGATATGGTTCAAAAAAATATTCTGAACCAGTGGATTCCAAGAATAAATCCATTCCTAGAGATAAATGGGAAGATAAGCATAAGAAAGCCTATCAACTAAATCAGAAGGCAAGATATTTTCTTATCTGTGCCATTTCTGAGAAAGAGTGTGAGAAATATGGGAAGAAAAAAGCTGCCAAAGAAATTTTGGACTCATTGGCTTTGGCCTATGAGGGTACTTCCCAGGTGCAAGAAACCAAGGCTAACATCTTGGTTAGACAATATGAACTCTTGAAAATGGAAGAGGGTGAAAGCATTGAAACTATGATTGGAAGATTCCAAACACTAGTTCATGGTCTAAAGGTTCTTAAGCAAAACTACACCACTGCTGATCACGTAAAGAAAATCTTAAGAAGCTTGCCAAGGAAGTGGAGACCTAAGGTCACGGCTATTCAAGAAGCCAAGGACCTGAATGCCTTGTGACTTGAAGATCTTTTGAGTTCCTTGAGACCTCATGAGCTTGAGCTAGATGAAGAAGAGCCTCCTAAGAAATCAAACTCCATTGCTTTGAAATCTATAAGCAAAGCATCCTCCTCCAAAGCTCTTCAAGCGGAACTAGAAGCAGACGATGGATCGTCTGATGAGAGTGGTGGAGACACAAACGAAGAAACTACCTTAATATCAAGGAAAATTCAACGTATGTGGAAAAACAAAGGAAGGTTCAGGAAGCAGTTCCATAAGAAGGACTCAAGGGATAAGAAGGACTATAAGGACAAAAGCCAAGTCACTTGCTACGAGTGCAAAAAGCCAGGACATTTTAAGTCTGAATGTCCACAACTCGAGAAAGAGAAACCAAGGAAAGGTGGTTTCAAAGGCAAGAAGAAGAAGGGTCTCATGGCAACATGGGATGATTATGATTCATCATTGTCTGATGATGATGAGGAACAAGCCAACATGGCTCTGATGGCTACTATAGGATCAGACAGTGAAGAAGAAGATGAAGAGGTAGATTCTAACTCATTCTGATATTCAAATAGCTTTTGATGAACTCTTAGATGAGTCTTCTAAGCTCAACATTGAGTATAAATCTTTGAAAAAGAAATTCTCAAAACTTTCAAAAGAATTTCAAATACTCAATGTAGAGAATGAGAAACTCAAAACTGAAAACCACTGTGAGTGACAGCTCTAAGAATGAGGAAAAGATTAAATGTAACTCTTCAAAATATGAAGATGGATTTCAAAGATTCCTTGCTGAGTGTGTTACATGAAGCAAGCAAGCATCTATGATTTGGAGAGTAAGCCAAAATGGTAAAAGTGGTCTTGGTTACAAACCAGAGGAACCCACCTTTCAAAACATAAATTTGAAATCTAAAGATACCAACAATCATAGTGATTGTATGCTTTGTACTTTCTGCAATAAGAAATGACACATTAGAAGTACTTGTTATGAATTAAAAATAAGAAGGACAAGTTTCCTTCTAGAACTAACAAAAGAGGACCCAAAAAGATTTGGGTACCTGAGGACAAGATTGTATATGCTGCAGATCTGCTTAGCAACAGAGTTAAAATACCAGTCCTGGTACTTGGACAGTGGGTGCTCACGTCACATAACGGGAGAAAGGCGTATGTTCCAAGAACTCCAACTTAAAGAGAGTGGAACAATGGTTTCGGAGGAAACTAGAAAGGTAAAATCATTGGAAGTGGAAGAGTTGGTGCGAAATTTCTACCTTCTATTGATAATGTTTTACTTGTTGATGGCCTGAAATATAACCTACTAAGTGTAAGTCAATTATACGATAGTGGTTATGATGTTGGCTTTAGTGATAATGTCTGTATAGTCAAGAGCATGAAAGATGGCTCCATTTTTTTTAAAGCAAAGAGAAAGAACAATATTTATAAAATAAAATATTCTAAGTTGGCAAATCAAAATGTAAAATATTTTTTGTTAGTTAATGGAGAGCAGTGGACTTGGTACAAAAGATTGGGTCATGCCAGCTTGAGGTTAATCTCAAAGCTTAACAAGAAAGAACTTGTTCGAGGCTTACCAAATCTTAGGTATTAATCTGATGCTCTTTGTGAAGCATGCCAAAAAGGGAAACAAGCAAAATCTTTTTTTAAATCCAAAAATATTGTTTCCACCTCAAGGCCACTTGAGCTTTTGCATTTAGATTTATTTGGACCAACTAGAACTGCATCTTTGTCTAGAAAGAAATATGGTCTTGTAATTGTTGATGACTATACTAGATGGACATGGGTATAATTCCTTGCTCACAAGGATGAGTCATTTGCAATGTTTTCTGTTTTCTGCAAACAAGTACAAAATGAAAAAGTTTTTTGTATTACAACAATTAGAAGTGATCATGATGGAGAATTTGAAAATGAATCATTTCAAAACTTTTGTGAACAGCATGGCATCTCCCACAATTTTTCATCCCCTAGAACACCACAACAAAATGGTGTTGTAGAAAGGAAAAATAGATCTCTTGAAGAAATCACCAAAACCATTATTCACGAAACAAATGTTGCAAAGCACTTTTGGGCAGAAACAGTAAACACTGCATGTTATATTCAAAATAGAATCTATATTAGGCCTATCTTGAATAAAACTCCATATGAATTGTGGAAAGGAAGAAACCCAACATTTCTTATTTTCACCAATTTGGGTGTGATTGCTTTGTTCTCAATACAAAGGATAGTCTTGGAAAATTTGATTCAAAATCACACAAAGCTATCTTTTTGGGATATTCTGAATGCTCTAAAGCTTACAGAGTATACAGCAAAGAAACATTAATTGTTGATGAGTCTATGCATGTGAGATTTGATGATAAGAAGCCTGATAGTGAAACGTCAGAGCTAGATGAGGTCTTTGCAGATATGTAGATAAGCAAAGAAACAGATGATGGCATCACAAGTGCTGGCTCTAATTCTGCGTCTAGTGACAAGACTCAAAAAGAGACGATTGATAATTCACTGGCTTATCATATTTTATCTAGTATTTTAAAGTGGATTTCAATAATTAAATTGAGTTGAATGCTTGATTTTACCCAATATTGACTTTGTTTGACTATTTTAAATTTTAGAGTCAAATTATTTATTTTATCAGTTTTATTTAGATTTTAAATATATTTTCACATATTTTGCATTTTATTATTTTTAGGAGAAAAGAATAAGAAAATCAAAAGAAGGGGAATAGTGCCCAAATGTTGAACTACTAATTACAAGAAGACTAGGTTGCTAAAGAAGTGAAAATAGCGCTGTCATGTGGACAAAAAGTAGCAGTAAAATACCACTCAAATGTTATTTTTGCAAGCATGATGCAGCGCCCCTTTTGTGCTCATGTCCCTGGCAAAGATTATTTGATGGAATAATGGACATGTGCATGATGTAAACATAGCCATATGCATGAAATAATAGAGGAGTTATGCAAGCCCAATCAAAGACCATGCGGCCACTCTTTGAATAATTTTGACCTGGTTACAACTTGGAGAGGGAGCGCATGTTTTGAGGGGTAGGCGGTACCCTGGAAAAAAAGGGCCCAGAGAGCAGCCGCACAGCAGCGATTGAGTTTTTTCTCTCTTTCACTCTATTTTATTTTATTTTAGGATTTATCATGTCTAACCAAATCCCTTTTAATCTGGGGTTTTGATGTAATCCTTTTATGATGATATTTTATTTGACTCTTTGATTATCTTATAGATATTTGGTATTGTTGATGTGGTGTTTTGACATTCGAATGTTTAGCTACTATTCTTGTGTTTTGAGGGTTCATTTATATGCTAGGAGTAGTGAGTTATGGACTTGCCTCTTGTAATCACTACCATTAACTGAGTTAATCTACGAATAGGTAACTTGGTTGATGTGAGTCTTTCACAAATTCCATAGAGCCTTTATCACCATACCTTGTTAATTAGACCTAAGGAATTAGGATAAATAATGAGGTTTGGTAGAATTGATTCACTAAGGAATTAGGCTTCAATTAATTAAGGGAATGTGTCCTTCAACATATCAATTGGAATTAGGATAAATAGAGTTTTGGTAATTCACAAAATTCTTTGTCTATGAGGAATTAGGATTCATAACTGGATGAAATCAAACCCTTAGCATTTTTCTCCTTGTCTAGATTCTTGTATTGTTTTTACTAATTAAGAAAACCAAAGAAAAGATTTAATTGCTTTTGTTGCTTTATTTTATGTTTTGATCCCTCTTCATACGAAAGATAGATTTAAATAGTTGTTTAATTTGTGAATTGATATTTGGTAATTAATCCCTGTGGACGATATCCGGTTTTCACCGTTTTATTACTTGCAACAATCCGGTACACTTGCCGTGGTCCTATCAAGTTTTTGGCGCCGTTGCCAGGGATTAGTTTTGCCAATATCATTAGTAACAAAGAAGATAACTACTTTAAACCTTGAATTTTTTTTATTTCCATTTTTTATTTTTTCTGTTTTGAATTCTTGTTTAGTTTTATATCTTGTGAGTTTTGTTTATGCAAGGTAGATGCAATACATGGACAACTGTCATTATCCATCAGATGAGGAAGACACAAGACATACTTTGGAGCATAACTTGTGTTGGGGAGACTACATAAATTTGGGATGTCAAGATCCTCAAGCATAAGTTGATTGCATGACGAATAAGCTTGTATATAGATTCTCTACAAAGGATTGAGAATCCTTTTTGTCATGTTTACCACCACCACCACCATGCTTTCAAGTGATTCACGAAGAGCCAAATCTTGGAAAATAGCTTTGGAGCAATATGCACAAGAGCTATTTAACTCGGAGGCTAAAGCAAGAGCCAATTGTCATCACATCAATGCTGTGATGTAAAATTTCAAAATGCAAGTTGAGAAAATTTGTAAACCATTAGTAGAAGAGCCTCATGAAACAAGAATTGTAGAGAATATGATTTCGGGGGTGGACTTTATTGAAGGTGAAGCGGTGATGGAAGATGAAAAGGTGGCTGCATCAAAGTCAGCTCCAAAAAGTAAGCCTCTAGTACTTCATGGAGAATTTATGCATGAAGAGGTCAAATTAGGAGCTTATCATTTGTCAGTAGAAGAGGCCACCATATTTCTCAAGCCTTTTATCCTACCATCGCCATGCTTCAATGGGATCTGGGAGGAAGCTCTTATGTGTTCATCATCACTTGGCTCTTCTTCCACAAGTTATGGGATCTGGGAGGAAGGTCTCATGTTGGGAGCACACCTTGGTCTTTCTACCACAAGCTATGGGATCCGGGTGGTTTCTAAACCTTTCTCTTTATTTGTTTCTTGCTTTGAATAAATTGGTTACATTGAGTCCTTGTGTGATTTTATTTTTGTGTCATTGAGTTGATGTTGATATTATGGATAAATTGTGTTAAGTCCAATTTGAAAAATGTCATGCCACTAAAACCATCTTGCATGTTTATTCCTTTTTGATGAACTTGAAGCTATGTGAGATTGTACTTAGAGTTAGAAGTTTCATAATTTACATGCATGATTCATGATAAGTTTGGGGTGTTGGAGTTTTTGGCGCAATTACTTATATTGGAATGGGTCTCTAACATGTGTCCTAGTGAGTTTCTTTGAGCCTTCAACATGATTTATTCTTGTGAGAATCACTATTGAGATGCATGCTCTTAGGTTTGCTTGAATCTCATCAATTTTCCATGGTTGCATGTTACATGAGTATGATTAAGGCATTTTCTTGGAACAACTAGTTTTGGCCAAAAAGCTTTCCTAATGCTAAATTCTCCATTGTTTGCCCACTTGAGCCTTAAGCCTATTCTTTGTTTGCCTACTTTAATGCCACACACACACACACACACACACAAATCTCATTACCCACCCGAAAGGATTAAGTGAGCATTGAATCATAATTGTTTGCTTGAGGACAAGCAAAATACCAAGTTTGGGATATTGGCGACATGTTTGGGAATGAAGTTCTTTGAAAAAAAAATGCAAAAAAAAGGGTAAGAGAAAGAAAGAACGGAACATAGAGAAAAAAATATAGAAAAAGAAAAAAAAACATAGAAAAAAAGAGAAAAGAAAAATAGTTAAAAAATCAAAATGAAATATTTATCAAACAAAAAAAATCTATGTTTCTCTTTCATTTTTCTTTCCAAAGGTTCTAAGATGTGAAAGGAGATGAATTTTATTTCACAAATGCATACTTATTTCCTAAGGGTACTTAGCCTTGTTTATCCTTCTTCTTACCTACCTTTCACCTTGGCCCCATTACAACCTTGACAAGTCCTTTTGACTCTTGCATCCATGTGACTATGTGATTATATGTTTGAGATGAAAATCAAACTCATGGGGTGTGTGCTTGATAAGTGAAAACTTGAGAGAAAAACAAGCCTATACACTTGAGTGATTGAGTGACTTATTTGCCTTTGTGAGGTTTCGAGACCCAATATTTTGTGATGAAAAGTGCTAAGTTCTCATGATTTCAAACTTTGATTGATGATTGCATGGTTGTATGATTCTCTCTTGGCCATTTTTGAGTGCATCTTTCAAGTTGATTGTTTTGATTTTAGATAGACATAATTGAATTGAATATTTGTGGCAGTGGTGTAGCTAAAGTGGGGCATACATAATTTTTGGTCCATTAGTATTTATGTCAACTCATCTGTTTGTGTTAGTGTAGTCTTTATTTGCTTGAAGACAAGCAAAGTTTAAGTTTAGGGTATTTTGACAATTCACTGGCTTATCATATTTTATCTAGTATTTTAAAGTGGATTTCAATAATTAAATTGAGTTGAATGCTTGATTTTACCCAATATTGACTTTGTTTGTCTATTTTAATATTTAGAGTCAAATTATTTATTTTATCAGTTTTATTTAGATTTTAAATATATTTTCACATATTTTGCATTTTATTAATTTTAGGAGAAAAGAAGAAGAAAATCAAAAGAAGGGGAATAGCGCCCAATTTTTGAACTACAAATTACAAGAAGACTAGGTTGCTAAAGAAGAGAAAATAGTGATGTCATGTGGACAAAAAGTAGCAGTAAAATACCACTCAAATGTTATTTTTGCAAGCATGATGTGGCACCCCTTTTGTGCTCATGTCCCTGGCAAAGATTATTTGATGGAATAATGGACATGTGCATGATGTAAACATAGCCCATATGCATGAAATAATAGAGGAGTTATGCAAGCGCAATCAAAGACCATGCGGCCCACTCTTTGAATAATTTTGACCTGGTTACAACTTGGAGAGGGAGCGCATGTTTTGAGGGGCAGGCGGTACCCTGGAAAAAAAGGGCCCAGAGAGCAGCCGCACAGCAGCGATTGAGTTTCTTCTCTCTTTCACTCTATTTTATTTTATTTTAGGATTTAGCATGTCTAGCCAAATTCCTTTTAAGCTGGATTTTGATGTAATCCTTTTATGATGATGTTTTATTTGACTCTTTGATTATCTTATAGATATTTGGTATTGTTGATGTGGTGTTTACTTTGCTTAATGACATTTGAATGTTTAGTTACTATTCTTGTGTTTTGAGGGTTCATTTATATGCTAGGAGTAGTGAGTTATGGACTTGCCTCTTGTAATCACTACCATTAACTGAGTTAATCTACGAATAGGTAACTTGGTTGATGTGAGTCTTTCACAAATTCCATAGAGCTTTTATCACCACACACTGTTAATTAGACCTAAGGAATTGAGATAAATAATGAGGTTTGGTAGAATTGATTCACTAAGGAATTAGGCTTCAATTAATTAAGGGAATTTGTCCTTCAACATATCAATTGGAATTAGGATAATTAGTGTTTTGCTAATTCATAAAATTCTTTGTTTATGAGGCATTTGGATTCATAACTAGATGAAATCAAACCCCTAGCATTTTTCTCTTTGTCTTGATTCTCGTATTGTTCTTGCTAATTAAGAAAACCAAAGAAAAGATTTAATTACTTTTGTTGCTTTATTTTATGTTTTGATCCCTCTTTATACCAAAGATAGATTTAAATAGTTGTTTAATTTATGAATTGATATTTGGTAATTAATCCCTGTGGACGATATCGGGTTCTCACCATTTTATTACTTGCAACGATCTGGTACACTTGTCGTGGTCCTATCAATGACAACTGATTGGAAGTTCAAAACTCATCACCCTAAGGACCAGATCATTAGTGAACCAAGTGATAGAGTTAGAACAAGATCATCTCTCAGGGAACACTCTGACTTTGTTTTGCTGTCAGAAATAGAGCCCAAGACAATTGATGAAGCACTAACAGACGATGGATGGATACTTTCTATGCAAGAAGAGCTCAATCAATTTCAAAGAAATGATGTTTGGAAGCTTGTGCCTCCTCCAGAGGATAAGCAAGCCATTGGAACCAAGTTAGTTTTCAGAAACAAACTTGATGAAGATGGCAAAGTGGTAAGAAACAAAGCTAGACTTGTTGCTCAAGGGTATTCACAAGAGGAAGGTATAGATTATACTGAAACCTTTACTCCTGTAGCAAGACTTGAAGCAATTAGAATTTTATTATCTTTTGTTGCACATCATGGTATTACTTTATATCAAATGGATGTAAAGAGTGCATTTTTAAATGGTTTTCTAAGTGAGGAAGTGTTTGTAAAACAACCGCCTGGATTTGAAGATATTGTTTATCCAGAGCATGTCTTTAAACTTAAAAATGCTCTCTATGGTCTTAAACAAGCCCCAAGAGCTTGGTATGACAGACTGAGTTCCTTTTTAATGTCAAATGATTTTGAAAGAGGACAGGTGGACACTACACTCTTTAGAAAATCATCTAAAAAGCATTTTATTGTAGTTCAAATATATGTTGTTGATATTATCTTTGGTACTACTAATGAATCTCTTTGTGCGGAATTCTCTAAGCTTATGCAGAACGAGTTTAAAATGAGTATGATGGGAGAATTGAAATTCTTCCTTGGTATTCAAATCAAGCAATGGCAAGATGGAACCTATATCCATCAGACTAAATATGTGAAAGAACCTTTGAAGAAGTTCAAGCTTGAGGAAACTAAACCAATGAGCACACCAATGCATCCAACATATGCTTTAAGCAAAGATGAATCTAGTAACAAGATAAACCAAAAGGTATATAGAGGTATGATTGGTTCACTCCTTTATCTTACTACCTCATGGCCTGATATTATGTTTAGTGTGTGCTTATGTGTAAGATTCAAATCTGATCCTAGAGAATCTCACTTAACTACTGTTAAGAGAATCTTTAGGTATCTCAAAGGAACTACTAACATTGGTTTGCTTTATAAGAATTCAGATAATTACAAGTTAGTAGGTTTCTGTGATGCTGACTTTGCTGGAGATAGAATTGAAAGAAAGAGCACAACTGGTGGCTGCCAATTTCTTGGAGCAAACCTTATCTCATGGTCCAACAAAAGGCAAAGCACAATTGCACTTTCCATGGCAGAAGCTGAGTACATATCTGCAATAAGCTGTAGCTCACAACTCATATGGATGAAGTATCAGCTTGAGGACTATCAGATAAAAGAGAGTAACATTCCTATATACTGGGATAATACCTCTGCAATATATTTGACTAAAAATCCTATTTTGTATTCACGCGCTAAACATATTGAAATTAAACATCATTTCATTAGAGACTATGTTCAGAAAGGGATACTTGAAATTAAATTTATTGATACTAACCATCAATGGGCAGATATCTTTACAAAACCCCTTGCTGAAGATAGATTCAACTTTATAAGAAGGAACTTGAATTTTCATCTTATAAAGGAATAAGTGTTTAATTTGAATATATATGCCTCTGATTTTTGTGCCTCTGAAATGTCTGCGTCTGATTGCATATGTGCCTCTGTTTTTGTTATTGCGTCTATTTTTCAAATGTGTTTCTGGTTTTATACGTAAGTCTGTTTTTGACATGAGCCTCTGTTGTTATGTGTGCATCTGTTTTTGACATATGCCTCTGTTTATATTATATTATATTTATTTATTTTTTTATTAATTATTAAATTCATTATGTGTATCATCTGTTGTTGTTAACTATTCATATTCATGTGAGTCTGTTACAAAGTCCCTCTGGGAATCATTATGTACACGTGTCTCTCTGAGATTGATTGATGCATTAGTAGATGAGATTTACTCTCACTGAGTCATAATTGTTTTTACTGCCCGATGACAGTTTTATTGCGCCTCTTTAAAACTGTGATGAAATGACAATTTATTTAATTCATTTATTTTGAAAACTGAACAAGGCGGTTTGCCTTCTTCAACACATTTATTACCCATTCACTCCACTCACTTCACCCACTACTCACTCTATCTCTCTCTGAGAAGCCACACTTTTGAAACCCTAAACCTCTCTCTCGCTACCTGCTCTCTGCAACTCTTTCTCTGCAATGGCCGCTCCACAACAAGTTGTGTATGGTCCTGAGGAGGAACCTCGACCTACTTTGGTGAACGCAAAACAACACTAACTCAAAGTGATGTGTGAACATCAAGTTGATTTCAAGGACTTAGTTGATAATGGGTACGCCTTCAGAACTGATTTTGTTGATATGGGGATCATGGATTTCTTCTGCATGGATTTCTTCTGCATGAATCATGGATTTCTTCTGCATGGATTTCTTTTGCTAGATGTAAAGACAACTCCATTTACAGCTATGTGCAAAGGAGACACATAGTGGTTACTCAGGAATTGATTGCTGATGCAATCAAATGCCCTAATTCTGGAAGAGTCATTACAAGCAACTGGGAAAGCGAGTAAGGTGGCTCGGATACCATCAACTCCTCCATCTATGAGAACCTGGAAGATTTGAAGGCTGCAAATATGAAGAACAAGTTCAGGGTGTTGTTTAAGATAATCAAGAACTGCATTGTTCCCAAATCTGGGTCTGTTGACACAATAAGCACTGACCACAAGTTTATCATGTGGCATTACGAGATTAAATTCAAACTCAATATGCCAAGTCTCATCTTTGGCCACCTGTGCAGAAACGTTATCTTCTCCAGGAAATGGAAGAACTTGAATATACCCTATGGAAGGGTGATCTCTGCGCTTCTGGCTAATCAAAGACTTATTAAGCATCTTCAAGGGTTAAATACTGAAGAAGCTGGAGTTGCACTACAAACTGTAAGTGCCCCAATCTTCAACAGTGATAACCTGAAAAAGATGAGGGTGTTATCTACTGAGATCATTGTTGAGATGCAAAAGGAAGAAGAAGCTGAGAATAGACCAGCCAGGAAGGGAAAGAGGAAGATGACTTATGATGCTCCTGCTCAATCTACTAGGAGAGTTACCTGGAGTACTGACATTCATATTGCCTATAAGCCTACTCAATTGGTTCATCCAGTGAGACTAGCATGCATGCCCTCCTTCATGATAGAGGAACATGAAGATAAGAAGGAAGTAATTGCTGAGCTTATTACAAAATCTCAGGAGGAATCTTGCAAGTTTTATGAGGATCGTAAAACAATAGTTTTTCTTCAAAGAGAAACCTTTGCTCCTCCGATGCAACAGGCACCATCTGTTACTGCTCCCTCAACTGCTCCTTCTATTATTGCCTTCGACACTACTGCTACTGCAACTGGTACAAAGTTGAAGAGATTAACCGAGTTGGCTGATCTCCCTATTGCAAAGAGACCTAAGATATTAGATCAAGTTGTTAACTTGTATGACTCTATTTATGGTACTAGCACTACTGCTATAGGTGCTTTTGCAACCCAACACTCACAGTCCTCTCAACCATTACCTTCAAACCCTATTCCTCCTCTCCAAACTTCTAAACCTATTCCTTCTCCCAAACCTTCTAAACCAACCCCTGCTAAACCCTCTCCTCCTAAAAAGCCTTTGCCTTCATTACCCTCTAATTCATCTGATGATGATTATGAAGAAGAAGATCATATCCCCTTGAGACAAAGATAGAGACCTTTACCTAAAGTCTCAACTCCTTACAATGAGCCCCTCTCTGTTGTTCACCTAACAACCATTACTTCCACACCAATTCCTTCACCTCAACCATAATCAACTACAACACCACCCCCACAAACTACACAAACAACACCAACACAACCACAACCCACTAAAACACCTTCACCACAACCTAAACCCATCACTCCTCCACCTAGCCCTAAATCACCTCCATTAGTTCAACCTGATCTAAGCCTACCATCACATCTTGAAACAGAACCTAAGTCTATTATCCAGGAACCCTAATCCCCTAAACCTGGCTCTGATACGATTTGTGATGCTCAACCCCTCACTACCTTTCAGCCCCTTGCTATCCTACTACCTTCACCACCACAAATTCCTTCTCCACCTCATTCACCAATTCTGCCTAAGCTCGAATCTACTACAAAACTAATTGTAGATGATGACCTGGTCATTGCTGCTACAATTGCTGCTGAAGTAGTGCAAGAACTTGAACTGGAAGATGATGATGTAACCACCATTGATCCACCAATCCTGTTTCTTCCTGCACCTCCTGTTGCAGTTGTTCAAATTGGTTGTGAACCTCCTCCCAATCATCGTGAAGCAGTTATTGTGCCTTAGCCTTATCCTTGGTTGTTTACTGGATATGAATTGTTCAAGGCTAAGAGACACTTTGAGTTTGATATCTGGAAATGCATTGAAGAAGACAGAATGGATGGTGTCAGTACTACACAGGCTCAAGAGGACTTCTATGAAAATTGGCAGTTTGTGCACTTCTGGTTTGAGAAGCACAAAAAGGATCAACTTGAAAGAAATAGGAGATTTCTTGCTGGTCCTACTTGGAGAGTGTCTCAAAGGGTTAAAACCCCTGTTGTTTGGGAACCAGAATCTGCTCCCATACTTCTACCTGCTCCGAAACCTGTAACCCCTCATCCTGCTTCAACTGCAATGGTATCTCAGCCTTCTACTTTTGGATCTGCTTCTGCATCTATTAGTCATTCTGTTGTAGTTCCAAAAGAGGTTTTGGACTAACTTGTTGAAGATAA
This sequence comes from Calophaca sinica, assembly GCA_037113605.1. Taxonomy (NCBI): domain Eukaryota; kingdom Viridiplantae; phylum Streptophyta; class Magnoliopsida; order Fabales; family Fabaceae; genus Calophaca; species Calophaca sinica. The sequence goes on from CM073733.1 coordinate 106,272,226, forward strand.
CAAGTGCTTCAAGCAGTTTATGGAAACTACTCAACGACAGTTGGAAGCCTTTGATAAGAAGCATGATGTTGTCTCAGATATGCTGCAGGTTATTCTGGATCAGTTGAAGAAACCTTAGCCAGCCTTTAGGTTTTTCACCTATTTTTTTTGCCTTGTATTTTTTTTTACTTTGTTTAAGACAAACATTTTGTAATTTGGTACTTATTGATTAATGACATCAGTTTTTGGTACTTATTCTGTTTTAACTTCACTTTTCTCAAACTCTGTTTTGACTATGATGTTCTTTACTTATTCTTAACCTTTTTGTCTGATGACAAAAGGGGGAGAAGAAAATATAGAAATATAGAGTAATTGATGAACTTGACGTATAAACCAAGTGTCATCATGCATTTCATTTTCGCATTATTTACTCTGATTCATTAACTTGGAATGTATGATCTAATGTTGTATTAATAAATATATTCTCTGAAAGATCACTCTATTTATGAAAGCCCTGATACTTTATCTGAAATGCTTTGTTGTGATACATTCATCTGATGTGACTTTACACTAAGAAAATATTTCTATGTGCTTAATTCAGGGGGAGTCTCTGAAATTATTTTAAGTAAATATTTTTCTAATGGAAAATTGGTCATCAATCAATGTATTTGTCATCATAAAAAGGGGGAGATTGTTGGAATCAAGTGGATTCAGAAACAATGACCCTTAATTGTTTTGATGATAACAAATAGTTAATAGAACAATTTATCCTCTGATGTGTTTATTGGTGTGCATAATTCATTATTTATCAGAATGAATTATCTCAGAAGACTAAGTGAAAGTATGATTTTCACTCTCAGTTTCATGAATCTGAGTCTGGCATTGATCCTCTGAAAGTTGCTGACGTCATCGTCTGATAGCCTCACTCAGTTTTGGTCAACTCTTGGTTAGTAGTCAAAGCTCTTGTAGACCATGCTCTGTCTTGGCAACGCTCTGTTTTTTGTCAACGCTCAACAGACTATGAATAGACTACACGGTGGAAGTCTTCGTCCGTTTCTACAAGACTCTTTTATATGAAAGGCCAACAAATTCTGTACTGAAGAACTTGCCTCTGTTTTAAGCTCACTTTGGTGAACAGAGTATCTCAGTAACAAGCATTGTCTGTTTGACAGATGCTCTGATTGGACATCAGACTGAGTATTTATTTAAGGCTACTTCATGTACTTAAGAGAACTCATTGATGAGTATTTTAATGTACGAGGAATCAAAGGTCAAAGGGAATGCCAACATATATAATCATCAAAAAACTTGCTCAAGAAGTGTCTAATTTTCAAAAAGCTCACAAGTGACAAAGACCCTGATATTGTCTGCTATGTCAGTATGTAAGAGTAGAGTGAAAAACGACTTGACTTGCTAAAGCCACAAAAAGGGGATATGAAGTTTTCGAATATGTAGGACAACTGATATGCAATAATTGTTGTATATTCTTCTTCATTGTATGGTACTTCCGGTGGCTTATCAATATATAGGAATGTACCATTGCAAATTTCTATGCTGATGAAGTGCTTAGCAACCTGTATTCATTTGAATTCTCGATAGCTTAAGTACATCTTCAAAAATATTGGCCGATCTCTAGCATCTGTTTGCTTATAAAACTTCATTGCTTCTTTAATTCCTATTGGAAAAAATTTTAATGGGACCAAATATGATAGAAAAATATAGTACACAAATAGAATGACCAATTATGCTTTCAGAACCAGAAAAGGTTAGGAATGAAGAAAGTGAAATAAATAAGTTAGCAAATCAAGTGAAGGATTTAGAACTATATCTAAAAAAATAAGATATGAGTACTGCTACATTCACTATAAATAATAAAATTATGGAAATACAAATAAAAATAAATGATAGATCTACTATTATATATTCAAGTAGAATTGAAGATGAAGAAAGGGATTTTTATAAGAAAATAAGATGTATATGGAAGTTGGATTTACCAAGAGAAATAAAAGGATAATATGTATAAATTATGATAAATTACGTGCACAATCTATAGTATATAATAATGAGATTATGGAAGCTTTATGGTGGAAAGAATTTATGTTGCCTGATAATTATCCAAAAATATATTTAGATAGACCATTAGAAGATTTTGATATGGAAGATTGGTTTCCAGATGATGATTAGAAATTTTAAGATTTATTATACTCACAATTTATTTGGAAATTATATGGGATTATATATGCTTTATTATGTATGCCTTATGCATGTTTCAGTTACTTCATATATGAATCGATTGAAAATGTATTATGAATGCCATGTGCATGTTACGCATTTATTATGCATATTATAGTTGAGTTGAATTAATACATACTTCAGTTGAATTTATTTTGGTACGACTGAATTAATGAATTAATACTTCAGTTGAATTTATGGTTGAATTAATGAATGTTACTATTGAATTTATTTATGTATCGAGTTGAGTTTATTGATGTATCATGTATCAGTGTGTTGATTTATTTTGGTATCAGAGCAGGTAACCAGCCTACCGAACTAAGGGAGTAGAAAATATGAGAAATTTGTATAGAGTTAATAAAATTAATAAAGGATTACACGTAGTAATGAAAGTAAATAATAATATGGGAATTTTGTATATAGATGAATTTTTCTGTAAAAAGCTAAGATATATTAAAAAATTAAAATTACCCAATGATATTAAAATGAGAATAATAGAAAAGTATGGAAGGTTATTAGGTCAAGAATTAGTATAAATAAATAAAATATATAATGTTATAAGATTCTTTGATGATATATTCTGGTATTATGGATGAATATGGTATATTATTAGGAGAAATATAAGAGCATAAAAGAAATATAATTAAAGAAAAAATAAGACGAGAAAAAATAGAAGTACAGAGACTTTATTGAACTATAGATGATCTTGTTAGGGATCCTGATAGAATAAATGAGGGAGATTGACAAGAAATTAGAAATAGAATTTTAGCACAAGAGCAAAAAATAAATAGATTAGAAAATGAACTTAGCCAGATCTAAAAAAAAATTACGTATTAATGAACTTATGGAGTCAATTAAAGAAAATATAAATATTGTAGAATTATTATGTAATAAGCTAGATTATTTTATAGCCAAAGGTGATAGTGAAGAAATAGAAAGAATAACTAGGTTGATACATGTTACATCAATAAATTCAACTCGATACATAAATAAATTCAATAGTAACATGCATTAATTCAACCATAAATTCAACTGAAGCATTAATTCATTAATTCAGTCGTACCAAAATAAATTCAACTGAAGCATGTATTAATTCAACTCAACTATAATATGCATAATAAATGCGTAACATGCACATGGCATTCATAATAAATTTTCAATCGATTCATATATGAAGTAACTGAAACATACATAAGGCATACATAATAAAGCATATATAATCCCATATAATTTCCAAATAAATTGTGAGTATAATAAATCTTAAAATTTCTAATCATCATCTGGAAACAAATCTTCCATATCAAAATCTTCTAATGGTCCATCTAAATATATTTCTGGATAATTATCAGGCAACATAAATTCTTCCCACCATAAAGCTTTCATAATCTCATTATTATATACTATAGATTGTGCACGTAATTTACCATAATTTATACATATTATCCTTTTTATTTCTCTTGGTAAATCCAGCTTCCATATACATCTTATTTTCTCATAAAAATCCCTTTCTTCATCTTCAGTTCTACTTGAATATATAATAGTAGATCTATCATTTATTTTTATTTGTATTTCCATAATTCTATTATTTATAGTGAACGTAGCAGTACTCATATCTTATTTTTTAGATATAGTTCTAAATCCTTCACTTGATTTGCTAACTTATTTATTTCACTTTCTTCATCCTAACCTTTTTTGGTTCTGAAAGCATAATTGGTTTTTCTATTTGTGTACTATATTTTTCTATCATATTTTTATATTCTCTATTTTTTGCTGAATTAATATCAATATATTTCAACTGTAACTTCTCTGGTAGATCTTGTATATTATTTTTCTTAGGCATATATATCCTTCTGATATTCATAAATAATTCAGGTAAGTTTATTCTATCATTATGTCTAAATTCTATACTATGATGAGAATTGCTAAGTGTAAAACTAACACAATAATTAATTGAAAATACTTTTTCTCCTGGTCTCATTAATGTAAGAGCCAAAGTTCTGTCTAATCTTTTGGTATTTAGTGGAACTCCTATATTTGGAAAAACTTCAAATTTTACTTTTGTGTATGCTAAATTTGCATTCATAATTCCTAAATAGAATCATATTTATCTGTAATCCTATCATCCATCAGAATAATTTTAATTGGTGAATTTGTTCCATCAAAATAAGCTGCTTTTAATAAAAATCTGTACTACTCATATATGAACATATCATATTTTCCTTCTATGCTCCTTATTTTTAATTGTTCTCAAAACATAATGTATATCTCTCGCAGTAATTAATTGCAAGCTTGTATTTCCTTCAATATCCTCAATATTAATAGTTGTTTCTACAGCTGATTTTCTAAAATAAAGAATATTTTCTCTTTTATTAAAAACATTTATTGCTTATTTTAATTTCTCCTTTTTTGTAGATCCTCTAAAATTATATTCTTCGGAGAGATCTATATTTTCTTTTTGTATCTCTCTAAATTTATCTTTATTTAAAACTATAGTTGATGAGTAATTTTATGCTTTTTCATGAACTTCTAAATTTTCTATATCCTTATATTTAGTTATTTCTAAATCTTTTGACGTAGAGGCCATATTTAGAAACAATATAATTTTTCAAGATAAATACTCAAATATATGTTTATCATATTTAGAGATAAGATTTCGAATATACCTGAAGTGGAATCATACTTTTGCAGTTGCCTACTTTGCTTCCGCTTGATAATTGATGATATGTTGGATGTTATATAATGAGTATTTTGGAAGAGAAAAGAAATAATTCTGGAGATATATGAAGAAAACTAGATACTTTTATTAATATTTCACAGAGATAAGTACAAAGGTGTTGCCACTCTCAAGGCAACGACTCAATTCCACAATGGAATGAGCACACTTCCTGCTGGAGAAGGAAGGCAAAGTCTCTGAAAAGAGAACTTCTCACAAATTTTCCTCTCCCCGAGCCATATGCCTAACAGGTCCTATTTATATTTACAAAACGAAACACCTACACAATTCTACCAGACATAACATATTCTACACACTTATACGTGGCTTCTATATTTTTCTTCTACCACTTAACTTACCTAGCATTTAATGCAATTCTTATCTTCTACTTTTTTGTCCTATGCTAATAATAATCCTAAATACTTATTTACACCTATCCAGTAACAACATACGTGGCTACTGACAACTACGTAGTGGGTTTTTTACAACACGTACCCACTATTTACATATGACACGTGGACTATTTGCATGATATTTTCGACCTTTTTTGCCCTTACATAATTACACTATGACATCATGTCTTACACATTCCTCTATAATTGTTTCACATGAGTCTTCTGAAAAGGCTTTGTCATAACATATTCTACACACTTATATGTGGCTTCTATATTTTTCTTCTGCCACTTAACTTACCTAGCATTTAATGCAATTCTTATCTTCTACTCTTTTGTTCTATGCTAATAATAATCCTAGCATACTTTTTTACACCTATCCAGTAACAACATACGTGGCTACTGACAATTATGTAGTGGGTTTTTTACAACACGTACCCACTATTTACTTATGACACATGGACTATTTACATGATATTTTGGGGCCTTTTTTGCCCTTACATAATTACTCTATGACGTCATGTCTTACATCATTTCTCTATAATTGCTTCACATGAGTCTTCTGAAAAGGCTTTGTCAGCAAATCCTGAAGATTCTGCCTTATCTTCAATCTTGTCTTCTTCTGGCTTTAATTTTTCTTTTTCTTCATAGCATAATTCACAAGCATGATCTTGATAAACTTTAATAATTTCACACAGATTCCTCTTGACAACTGGCGTATAGTTGATTTTTGGTCCCATTAAAGTAAAAAATGGGGCTTCAAAATTTATTATCCTATGCAACTCTTCCTTCTTGATGGGGCGCTTAATTTTTGACGTGATTATTGTATTGGGTCCTTTGTAATTAACCTTCAAAGGTGTATCCCCATGAACCCTCTGAGTCTGCTCGAATATGTAGGACAGCTGATATGCAATAATTATTATATATTCTTCTTCATTGTATGGTACTTCCGCTGGCTTATCCATATATGGGAATGTACCATTGCAAATTCCCATGCTGATGAAGTGCTTGGCAACCTGTATTGATTCGAATTCTGGATAGCTTGAGTACATCTTCATAAATATTGGCTGATCTCTGGCAACTGTTTGCTTATAAAACATCACTACTTCTTTAATTCCTGCTGGAAAAAATTGTAATTCTTGAAGATCATTAGATAAATAAATGCATTCAATTAATCCGAACTGGAAATAATTAAACACTCTAATGGCTGGACATCCAGAGGCAATTACTGCTTTTACTCCATATTTGCCTCTGTTCAGGATGTAGAAGTTATATATTTTTGTCTCCTCATTCCAATTGAATAATTCAGAGATTGACTTATTGAAGTTCTCTTAAGAGAAACGAACCATTGCTTCATGTTCCTCCCTTGTTATAATTGGAAGTGAATTGAGGCTCTGCTTATTTGGGACGAAGGTCCTGGCATCTCTCATTAGTCCTGATTTAGGATTGTTATTTTCTGGTCCAGATGGTACTGGTTCAAGAGAGCTGGTATTTGGACAGAAACCAATACTTTTCTGACTTTTTTGTTTTAAGGCTTCCCTTCTATTTAATCCTTCCAAATTAGCTTTTGCTTGCTCCAATGTCTTGAATGACTCATGGATTACATTAGGGATTCTATTTATGTGAACTGCTGCTTTGTGTCAATCGTCATAAATTCTAGGCATTGGGCTATTGTTCACAACCCAATATTTCTTTGGCAGCTTTTCTTCAGGCTTTTCTACTTCTTCTCCAAGCTGAAGGCTGAGTAATTGAAGATCTGCCTTTAATAATTCAAGCTCATTTTCCTTCTGCTTTACTTGGGTCTGCTTTATTGGTTTTTCTTTCTTTAGCTGCTTGCGCTCCATTCTCTGCTTAGAATGTCTACTAGCACGTTTTTATTTCCTGCAATATGGACTATTTTATAATCGTAATGGTTCAGCTCTATCTGTCATTTGATAAGTCTTCGTTGCTTGTGACTTTCTTTAATATTTAGGTTCTTGAAACATGCAACATAAGTAGAGTCAGTTCTTACCAAGAATTCCTGGTGCATTAGGTATATCTGATGCTTTCTTAGCATTCTTATTAATGCTAACTTCAAGTCTCCTTTGTTGCCATAATTCTTTAACCTTTTCATTTATTGGGAATGGTAATTTATTAATAAATATACCCTTATATATTTCCTTAGACTGATTATCTAACTAATAATAATATTTCTGAAATTCACAAGTAAGTTCCTCAAAGTAACACATACTATATATATTTATATTATCTAGATGCAACAGTGCTTTCTCATGCCTTGTTCTATCTAATTCTACTTGTCTATGTTCATTATCAAAACCAACAAATTCTCTATAGATGAGTTTAGTAATTTTTTGTATTATATCAGTATTTTTTGTGACACCAGCTATTATATGCTGCCATTGAAATGCTCCAATACTATTTTGCATTTTCTGAACATTCCCTGATGTTTTATATAAAACTAGATTTAATACTGCATCAAAATCTATGGTCTTTAAATACTCATCTGTTTGGAGAATTATGCCTAATTCATTTGTCCATTCATTTATCAATTCTTCTTTATTTGTAACACAATCTAGATTTAAAATATTTCTATGCCTTAGTGTCTCTACCTTTAGTTTATAATTCGATGGGTATTTCTCCCATTTTCCTTTCTTTCTATAATATCCTTGTCTTCCCATATAAGGTTCGTCATAGGATCTCCAATATTGGGTCATTCCAAAAGGTACCCCAAGTCCTTTTTCTTTGGTAATTTGTTTGTCTCCTAGCTCTTTGGCTACTAGTTTCCTCACCACTTTGATTTTTCATATCTACTCTTATATGCTCTTCGTCCTCAACCTCATATCCTAGGACTACTTCTTCTAAATCATTTTCTTTTTCTTGATCATTATTTATTTTATATATTTTTGTATTTCCAATCTCATCCTTTAAATTTTTTAATTCATTCATAAGTCTACTTATTTCTTCTATTTCTGTTGTATTTTTTATATCCTCTTGATATTCTCTAACTAATTCCTCCATAATCCTGGTGGATAAACCAAAGTTGTATTCTCTTTTTTCTTTATTGATTTTCAATCACTAAGAAATTCATCTAAATCTCGTATAGTTATATGTCTACTATTTTCTTCTCTTTCTAAGAGATTTTCTAATTGCTAAAGAACTTCCTTAATTCTATCAATATCTTTATTTCCATCAATATTTATATTATCTAATGTATCATGTATATTATTTATTACATTCATGCCATTTTGGAATTTATTTAAAGTATAATTTGCTATTTTATTAATTTTTTCTAATAATAGGAACATATTTTTATTAATTTCTTCTAGTGTTTTATTTAATTCCTTATATTTTAATTTCATTTCTTCTGTTAATGTCATTTTATTAGTATTTCTATGTTCCCGTTGCCATTTTAAGTTTTTCTAGTAGTGATCCTTTTCGGATATCCAGATAGGTATCCGAATCCGGCAGGCTTACATAGCTAGAAAAAGCTAAAATAATGAAGGATTTTAGTGACGGAAAAACAATTCTCGTTGCTAAATCTTTGGTCGCAAGTTTTGTGACAGACATAATTTTAATTTCTTAATTCTCGTAATTCCTATTCATGTTGACATTCATGTTCATGTTGACATAAATTATTTTGAAACCTTGTAAGTGATCTAGTTATTCTTTCTATTTCTTCACTATCACCTTTGGCTATAAAATAATCTAGCCTATTACATAATAATTCTACAATATTTCTATTTCCTTTAATTGACTCCAGAAGTTCATTAATACGTAATTCTTTTTTAAATCTGGCTAAGTTCATTTTCTAATCTATTTATTTTTTGTTCTTGTGCTAAAATTCTATTTCTAATTTCTTGCCAATCTCTCTCATTTATTCTATCAGGATCCCTAATAAAATCATCTATAGTTCTATAAAGCCTCTCTACTTCTATTTTTTCTCGTCTTATTTTTTTTAATTATATTTCTTTTATATTCTTTTATTTCTCCTAATGATATACCATATTCATCCCTAATACCAGAATATATCATCAAAGAATCTTATAACATTATATATTTTATTTATAAGTTTATTCTATCATTATGTCTAAATTCTATACTATGATGAGAACTGCTAAGTGCAAAACTAACACAATAAGTAATTGAAAATACTTTTTCTCCTGGTCTCATTAAATCTTTTCTAGCAAACTTATATGTATGCTTCCGCTGATAATTGATGATATGTTGGATGTTATGTAATGAGTATTTTGGAAGAGAAAAGAAATAATTCTGGAGATATATGAAGAAAACTAGATACTTTTATTAATATTTCACAGAGATAAGTACAAAGGTATTGCCACTCTCAAGACAACGACTTAATTCCACAATGGAATGAGCACACTTCCTACTGAAGAAGGAAGGCAAAGTCTCTGAAAAGAGAACTTCTCACAAATTTTCCTCTCCCCGAGCCATATGCCTAGCAGGTCCTATTTATATTTACAAAACGAAACACCTACACAATTCTACCAGACATAACATATTTTACACACTTATACGTGGCTTGTATATTTTTCTTCTGCCACTTAACTTACCTAGCATTTAATGCAATTCTTATCTTCTACTTTTTTGTCCTATGCTAATAATAATCCTAACATACTTATTTACACCTATCCATTAACAACATACATGGCTACTGACAACTACGTAGTGGGTTTTTTACAACACGTACCCACTATTTACATATGACACGTGGACTATCTTCTGCAAGATCTTTAATAAATCCTTCATTTGAATTATATGTTAGTAATCCAATAAACCTTTGTAATTCCTTAACATTCTTCATTTCAGAAGGCAATTCATGTAATTTTGTTAAGACATGTTTTTGCATAACAATATTTCCTCCATCTATTTCTAGCCCAAGATAATATATTCGTTTTTGACCAAGGACAACTTTCTTTCTACTTAAGATAACTCCTTGCTCAAAACATCTTTCTAAAACTTTCTTAACATATTTAAAATGATCTAATAAATCATCTCTATCAGTAAATACAAGAATATCATCAATATAAATCACAATATTAGATTATAAAATAAAATCAATCTAAACTTACTATTAATCAAGACTCAAGTTTTCATTAATTTGTTAATGTCGAAGTTCATTAATATTTACTCAACGTTCAAGCATAATATTAAAAATAGTATCAAAACTTAATTTAGTTAAATAGTTTTTGTTTGTAATGTTCAATATAAGACTGAGTTTGAAATATTTGGAATAGTATGTCAGTTGAATTGCATTGTACCTTCAATCAACATTTAGATTTTTTTTATAGTTAATTACAGTGCGGGTAATGGGTACGAGTACAATACTTAGGTATCCAATGGATATGGGTACGAGTACTGAAGGTACACTACAACATAAATTGGCATTAGCAATATTTGAAAAATGTTACAAAATTATGCAAAAATGTTGCTAATTGGTTTTAGCAATATTTTATCAAATATAATATAAAGTATATGTCACTAAAGGGTTTTAGCAACATTTTAACATACAAAAGGTAACATCTTAAAAATGTTACTTAACTACCCATTTTGTAACCCATTTTGTAATATTTTCTTTACCCCTTGTCTAATATTTTAAAAATGTTACTATGATGTCTTTTTGGCAACATTTTTTACCTTTTTTATAACATTTAAAAATTGTTACTAGATTGTTTTAATTGGCAATATTTTTCTTACCATTTTTTAACATTAAAAAAATATTACTAGTTTCTCTAAAAAAATGTTACTAGTTAGTTATTTTATAACATAAAATGTCGCTAACTTACATTTTTGAAACATCTAAGAAACTAAAGTTTACAATTGGGAAAATGTAACTCATTTACTTGAACTAGCATCACAAGTCAAACACATTTTGAAAAATAAGATAATAATTGTTTATGAGATATGAATATACACATTGAAAATCCTTATAAAACTCAAACAAAAAAAGAACCAATATGACAAAGAAGGACCTCATAGCTCACATGTTAGCATTAAGCTAAGTATAGCAATGAAATCTCATATCTAAAAAATTGTCATTACAAGATACAAAAGGATGCTAAGACCAGAAACAAAGAATTGTAAGAGGTATCTCTTTCAAGAGATTGCCTTTGTTTGTGTGTGAATAGGCCTCCACCATTGTAAATCATCTGTAAAAAAAAAATACAAATCAGAACTAGGTTCATTGTTGCTATAAATAATATTAAAACCAAAATATTAACTATCACTTTTAAATACTACTATCATCTGCTACCAATAATTACAGAACCCCTTTAGTTCATACCATGTACCTCTTCCATATTTGATACACATGAATAGATGCAATTATGGAACCCTTGCATGTTGCAGAAATGGAGCAAAATCAGAACCAAATATGTAAATTTTAGTTCTTCTAACTGGTTTTGTGCTAGAACTAGAACAGGTCATTTATATAAATGTAATTCATTATGTAGGTCCTCAGAAAGGTTATATGCCCCCTCTTCTAAAATACTATAGCTCTGCGTCTTTTTTCACTACACTTATTTTCGGAGAATGGTTCAAAAACGCAAACTAAGTAAAAATTTCTATTCTCTTAAAAATGAACTTTATAATAGTGTTCAGATTTAAACGATTCATGTTATAACTTCAAGATCTTCTAGGCTTTTGGGATAAATATCTGCTTTAGAAAATATTGAAAACACATATGTTCTGTCTTCAATGATGCCTACACCTTTCTTAATGGAAAGTACACTTGGTTTTTCTCACTTTTGATAGAAGCTCAACCTGTTGACAAAAAAGGCTAATTACACACAAACCAATAACACAGGCAAAGGGAGGAATCATGAAGTGGAAACCAGGACTCATGCGTTTGCCTTCAGAATTGAATAAGGTTGTGCCTGATTGTCATATTATAGTTCAGCATCCTTCAAACACTTTTCTGTTGCAGCTAAGGTACTTGCTCAGTCCTGAGTAGCTTCAGTCCCATTGCTCCAATCCTGATAATTTTGTGTTATCAGGTTTGACACTGTTCCTCTTGAGTAACCAATGAAAGGTTTAATTCAATTTAAGAGCATAGTGTTTTTCTAGAGGTTCATCATGAACTTATCCTGTTTCTCCAACTACAGATGTTGTAATGCTCCTTTACAAAACACAAAAGGACTCATTGTGTTCTGTCTCATCATAATTGCACTAATAAATAATGAGTTACATAGCTAAATGGGAAACTCTTGCTTTGAATCAAGTGTACCATGTTCTTTGTTGATGTTGGCTGACGTTCATTCATCAAGAATAGATCAACTGCTGAATAATTGAGGCAACAATTTTTACCTGAATTGGACATTTCATTCGAAGATATAGTCACAAAACTTGGATAGCTTATTTTTAAACGAAATGTTTCCAAGTTAAAATCAAATTGTTGACAAGTCATTGAGATTAGCGAAAGACTTAGACCAGTTAATGAAGTCAACAAATTATAGCAGTCTATCTCAGGGTAAATGCAGAGAGACTTGAGAAAGGCTTCAACAGGTAACTTATTCAAGGAATTTCTAAAAGATCATTAGATAGTAATAGAATTGCAATGGGGGAGGGGGTCTAAAATCTTAAATATAAGGAGACAGCTTCTTATGTTACATTGTAAGTTCTATATTCTTTCCCTTTGGAATTGAATTATGCCAGATGTTCTTTCCCATTGGGGTTGGATTTTGCCAGACCAAATAGTGTAGTGATTTACCAAATAACTTTTAAATTTTGTTTTTATGTCAATGGGCCAAATCAAATCACCTCATTGCAGGAAGCAATGCCAGCAAATTCTTTTAACTTCTTCTGTCAGTTGTTTCTCTTGTCACTTGTCGAGTATGTCTAATGATTAATGCACACAAATTAATTAGATTGTTCAAATAAAAAGAAAAGAAAAACTCAAGTTTAAACTCAAATTTAGTAAGTAACACAAAGCTATTAGCACATTAGACAAAAAGTAAACTTTTAATACATAAATATTATCTGAAGCCAATACTGAGGAGTTAAAATGGTGTTTTGGGAATGAATTGCATTTTTTTGGGTTTACAAGAAGTAATCCCATGACAGTAAGGCAGGGCAACTTCAACAAAGGCTCCAATGCAGTTCGAAAGCTGCAGTGCTAGGCCACATTTTATTGAGTTGTATTTTTTATTCTAAAGGAAAATATAGAAACAAAGGCATGTACCAAGAAGAAAACCAAACAACATTTTAGTATCTACAGGTTGCCTGTGGACTTGCAAAGGTATAAAGTCTAATAAACAATATGATGATATCTTACCCAATATCTTAGAATTCCTTCTTTCCCAACACTATTCCACCATGACAAATGAAATATAACCTTTAATTTCTTCAACTGATAATATCTCATGCACAAAATAGAAGATGGTGTTTCCTGCAAGTAAATACAGGTAATGAAAACTAGTTGTAAGTAGAAGAACTATTTATGGAAAACTGAAAGAAGAGAGAGAGAGAGAGAGAGAGGGAGAGGGGCTCAAAAATTGTAAGGATGTTGCATCATTATTCGTTATTACTTGTTTCATGAAGACTGGATATCCAACTACAATATTTACACACAAAAAATGAAATAGTATAGTTCAAAATGCATTATTGAAGTCTAAAATATATGCAGGGGAGAAATTAACTAACACTTTAAACTCCTATCATCCTACGACATCATCGGGGGGCACCTTCATAGAACACACAAGTATGCACACATGGACAAACAAAGAATATTGGTACTTCTAAGCAAAAAGGAAAAGAAAAGAAAAAGAATATTGGTACTGAAGTAATGTAGAGGGAAAGAGGAAAAACTGTGTGCAATTAGATCACAGTACAACACAGGATTAAAGACAAAACAGACACAGTAACAATCATACAAAAATTCCAGCATAATGCAAACAATTAAATATATTCAATAGGTAAACAATAGAAAAACAAGCATAAGCTCATTCGGTGATTAAACCAACAGAGAAACTACAACCACTCACTAATGCCACTCCCGAAGGGCGTAAAACCTTCCGACGACTCCATCTTCTTGAAGTTGCAAATCTTTGAAGAAGTTGTAGTTGTGCGATCAACGACTACATGACCGTTAGGTATCATCCTAGTCAGAAAAAATCGCAAATTAAAATCGCAAAGGGAAAAAATAAGCTAGGGTTTTGTGAAGAAAAACACGTCGTAGTGAGCTCGCCTTTTTCTTTGGTTTTTGAAGGAATGGTTGGAAGTTTGGGAGAAAATCAGAAAATAGAACTCGCGGCTAGATCGAAAAGGAAAAGGAAATCAAAGATGAAATACGAATGATGAGTATATTTGTTCATCGAAGAGAAAATCTAAGGAATGATGAAAACTCACCTATTATGATTAGATCTTCTGAAAATCCTTGGATATTTGGAGTCGAGAGAAGAATGGGAAGAGTAAAAACACACGAGAAATGAGAGAGTGAGAAAAATGATTTGGGAGCGTTAAGGGGGTGTTTGGTTCCGAAGAGAAGTTGTGAAGAGAGAAATAGGTGAGAGAGAGTGTAGGAAGAGAGAAATAGGTGAGAAATAGAGTAGATTTATAGTATTGTTTGGTTTATGAGAAAGAGAAGAGAAAAAGAGAAAAGAGAAGTGTTGATTATATTTAAAAAGACATCAATGTCATTGACTAAAATTTTAAATAATTTGAGATATAAGGAGAGAATAGAGGTATAATTGAAACAGAAAAAAAAACAATCGCCGGCCCCTTTCTTCTCAAAGTTGAGAAGAAAGAAAAAAGTGTAAAATTGGTCTCTCGTATCTCTCTCGTCTCCCCTTTTCATTTTAACCAAAGCCTCTCACCCCAACTTCTCTCGCCCCTACCTCTCTCTTGGCATCCCACCCTCAAAACAAACACACGCTAAAGGTGGGAAAATGTGTTTCCCAAATGAAAGAAAGAGAAAACAAGAGAGAGAGAGAGAGTAGGAAAAAATGACCAAATGAACTATAAAAACAACTAAATGTATTAAGAAATAAGCATCAGGTAACATTTTGATAAAACATGTTACCTCCTTCCGTAATGCTTTTAGCAACAATTTGAAAAACGTAAACGTTGCTAAAACACCTAAATGTAGTAATGGTTCTACCCACAAGGGTATGAGTATGAGGATAATACTGTAATATCTTACCTATTGTCGACATCCCTAAGGGTGTGAACTGTAATGTAGCATTTTTTTTTTGTTATAAAGTAAAAGCTAGAAAACATCTTATGCTTGGAAAAAAAATATAGACATGAGTACTTTCAGATGATTTCAACTGTAGTATTGTTTATGGGGAAATTTGGTTTATGGTATGATTCTACCAGTTTTGATGATCTTGAATGATCTACCAAATTCATCAAACAAACAAATAAATTTTTGATGATCAAGCAATTATGAATCCGAACGAGTTACGTGGTAATCTCGTTTTGAAAACAACGGTTTCTTTTGAATATAACGGTCAAAGACTCGACACGTTAGTTGTTCTTTAACATTCTTGGCTTTTAAGCCATTAATTGTCAAGTCTTATGCCAAAATTGGTTATGATGATTCCAATTAACAACAAGTTGTTGTCGAAATGGCAATACAGACTCAAATAAACAAGATTGGCTGTCGAAAGCCAATAACTTTGTTTACAAGTAAGTTAGAGCAAAATTTAAAACAAGAATGCACTACTGCGATATCATGGGGCATACATCACTGAAGCCTAACATGCGATTGAAGTTAATGCAGAAATGTAAAAGAAAACAAGTAATGAGATAGAATTTAAAGAACACCGTTAAAAGACATGAATTTAAATGAAAGCGTGTAAATGCAAGAACTTAAATAATGTAAGTATAAAGAACATGAATTGAAGAAAAAAACATGTAAATGACTTTGAAAGTAAAAGTGCAGAAACAGTAAATGACAATGACTTAAAGAATGTAAATGCGAAACGAAGAAATACAAATTGATTGGAATGTAAATGACATAACTGGAAATGCAAAGAATTGAAAATAAATTGAAACTTGATTAAAATGCAGAAAGATAAGGGGTGGAACGCATACGATGATCGTTTTCCGTTAATCTTCTTTAGCCGTCGAGATATTAGGAATTAGATCACGTATCAAACTTTTATTACATTGTATGAACTACTATTTATAGGCAAAAAATGTAAAAACTACCTATCATCCGACCTGACACGTGTATGGATACAGGGTCGGTAGTTAATTTATCTAAACTACTAAAACTTCGACAGTATCCCTTCCTGTCGAGTTATCTACATTTTGCTTAAAGCCTCAGTCTAATTTGACCGTTTCCATGTTGGCATCTTCGACGCTTCATACACCTCGTCGAACAACCGCCAAGTCATCCGGTCCTTTTAAACTTAGTTTATTTTCTGTTCTATTATTCTGTTTTCTTGTACCTTCACTTGTCGATTTCAGATCCTGTCGAAATTTCCAAATTTGTAATTTGCCTCCCAACAAGTATAAAATTCATTATGAACTATGTAGAATTTTCTTTGTTAAACATTACAAATTAAGTATCATCACATTATGCAGAGAAATAATAGATATAAAATACACGGGTATTTGTGGATGATTTTGACCGAAACGTTGATGGTTTTGAATAACAACTTAGAAGAAAAACAGTTGCGCTATATAGTGAATTTCTTTACAAAATATAAAATGTGGAATTTGAGAATCAAAAGCAAAATAAAAGAATGAGGATATGTTGCATTAGTCAATTTTTTTACTGAACTTAATTTTATGTAAAATATATCACTTGCTTCCGTTATTTTTTTAACATATTCTTGCAATTTATTCATACTAAATAGTGAAATTCTTGTCAATTTTATATTTATATTGTATAAGAATTAATGCATAAAATAAGAACTATGATTTTGATTCTAATTTATATTGAATTGTTAGATTTAAAATTCAAAAAAGAGTTAATTACATTCCCTTGTCCAAAGAAATATTTTAGTTACACTCTCATCCACTCTTATGCTAAAATCTACATTATCCTCTTCGATATATAAAGATGTATTACATTCTAGGCTATTTTAACATTAAAACATCTTTAAATAATGGTGAATGACTTTGAACAATACTTTTAGTTAAAAGCTTTCCTTCTTTATTCTTTTCAATATCATTGATGACTAATTTTGAACATATTATTGTTAATTTTTGTAACTTTGATTAGGAGATAAAATAAAGTTTTAAATACCAACTTTATTAACTTTAGAATTTTACCAAAAACCTTTATTTTAATTTTTATTATGCGATAATTGATAGCTCATGTTAATAATATTGAGAATCAAAAATAGAGAAAAATGTACATAAAAAATTTGATTATATTAAAATGAACTAAAACGTAAAATGTATTTATTTTTTAGAGTAAACCCCCTATTCCATTCCTAAACTATCACTCTATCTCATACTTAGTCTTTTTTTGTACTAATTTCTTATATAATCTCTTAGGTACAGAAAACAATTAAATAGTTCTTAACGTTTTTTCTCATCCATTCAACTGCAGGGAATGAGACGAATGGGAGAATGTTAAAGAGTATTAAATAGCTCTATATGTTTTAGGGATTAAGTAAAATAGATTGGTGTCAAAAAAAAAAAAGTAAAATAGATTGTAATAATTTGGGGACCAAACTGGGGTTTATTTGCAAAATTATTTCAGATCTTTCTTCCGGTAACTTTACTTTTTCTCAATTGTTATTGCAGCAAAACAAATGTATTCTATGGCTATGTTTGGCGGTCAAGAAAATAGGAGAAAAAAGTGAGGAAAAAAAAGTTTATTAATTAAAGTATAAAATTGCTGATGTGTCACACTACGATTGGTCTGTCACACTTATCCATACACACTTTTCATATTTACCGAAAATATTTTTCTTTTCCGGACTTTCTTTCCTTACAAACAAACTTAGTGCTTAAGTCTACGATGTTCCCACGGATACATGTAAACACCGTTAAGAATTTCCATTTTTCATTGACTACACTTCATTTCGATTCCCTTTATGTTGCTGATGTAATCCCTTACATCACTTCTTCCGCCTCATTGATGATGGTGACCATCTTCTTGATAGGGAATTAATTTCTATATTTCTTTTTATTCCAATTCCAATTTCTACTATTTTTCTAAACTCTAGATTAGGGGTGGACAAAAATTCGCCACCAACCGGAACCCGCAGAATCCGACGGCGATAGTAAGAGTTTGGGTGGGTGGAATCGGGTAGGTGGGTTGTCGGGTGTGTGAAATGCCCTGGTGTGGGTTATGACGGGCGGATTCGGGTGCCGCAAAATTTTTTCGTTGGCGACCGATCCGGACTGAACTGGAGAGTTCTGCGATGGAGATGAAGTTAGATGCGGTGTCTCCGAACAAAAGTTGCAGAGAGAATATGTGGGAGGGAGAAGAATTTCATCAAAATAATAAAATGAAAAGCATATAAATTAATAAATAAATGAAGATAAAGAGGCATGTAGTAACAAAAAGTTGCGGGTTATCCGGTAGAAAAGGATTGGGGAGCAGAAAGTTGTTTGACAAGTGGGACGACGTGGACCGAAGGATGAGAATGGGAACTTTTACTTGTTGTGACATCCACCATTAGATTAGATTTTTGATTAAAAAAAAGAAAAAAGAGTGGAGTCAGTGAACAAGTAACCATAGGCCAGGCAATAGAGGATAGGTGCTGCACATGCATTGATTAAGTGAGGCATTCGAGACACAATTGTCAACTATAAACAATTAACAATAAATTTATAATAATTTTAATCCTAAATACTTTTTTCCTCTTTGTCTTTGATCCTAGAATGCAATACGGGGGAAAAAACGCAGAAGCAACTTGGTGGAGGTGCTGCAATACGGGGAAAAAGTGCAGCAACTACACAATGGAGGGGCTAGACGGAGCACCGCACGACTGCAGTTGATGGAGGTGCAAATCGAACGAGCCCACCCGCCAGAACCGCCAACCCGTCAGAACCGCCACCCGCCGGAACCGTTGCTCAAATGGACGAAAATTGATGCAAGTTTATGAACTATGGGTTTCCTCGGATGGACGATTATTGGACCGAATCCGACCGACCCGGACCGATGTCCAGCCCTACTCTAGATTATTCTCATGTGTATATTATATTATTGGAAAATAATACATTGACACCCAAACACCCACCTAACACTAGGAGAGAGATAAAAATAAAGAGAGAAAAGTGATGAGATGTGATGGATGTGATAGATAATGAAAGAGAGAGATAGAAAGACAATGGGGTGTTAAAGAAATGTAAGAAAAATTTGGGTGTTCATGTATCATCACCCTATATTATTATATGAGATCTATTTGCCGATGCCTTTTTTCGCTTCCTTTCATACATCTAGTCAACGACGCGTAGTTGAAAATTACTATTAAATTAATCTTCCTAACTCTATAAAATGCCGAAGACCTTAGGACTCACACACCAAAACAAATCCCTTGATAATTGTTTAAGTCAAAGAGAATTGAAGTACCACTACAATGGCCGCATCTCAGGAAGAAGTGAAGCTTTTGGGAGCTGTGGGAAGCCCTTTTGTGTGCAGGGTGCAGATCGCTCTCAAATTGAAGGGAATTGACTACAAATTTGTGGAAGAAAACTTGTTCAATAAGAGCGATCTGCTCCTCAAATACAACCCAGTTTATAAGAAGGTCCCTGTGTTTGTTCACAATGAGAAACCAATTTCAGAGTCCCTTGTGATTGTTGAATACATCGATGAAACCTGGAAGGAAAACAGCATCTTGCCCTCTGATCCTTATCAAAAAGCCTTGGCTCGTTTCTGGTCCAAGTTCATCGATGACAAGGTAACTAACTAACTAACTAACTACCCTCTTCTAGAATAGATCTAAATTCTGTTTGTGCTTATTATTTTCTAAAATTATTTATTATCACTAATAGTAAATGCTTTTAATTTTGTGGAATCAGATTGTGACTGCTTCATCTAAAGCCGTGTTTACGGTCGATGAGAAAGAGCGTGAGAAGAGTATTGAAGAATCATACGAGGCTCTGCAGTTTCTTGAGAATGAACTCCAGGGAAAGTTCTTTGGAGGAGAGGAGTTTGGGTTTGTGGATATTGCTGCTGTTTTCATAGCGTTTTGGATCCCTCTAGTTCAAGAAATTGCGGGGCTGCAGTTGTTTACCGGTGAAAAGTTTCCAAAGCTTTACAAATGGAGCCAAGAATTTCTCAACCATCCAGTTGTTAAGGAAAATCTGCCTCCTAGAGATCCTCTTTTTGCCTTTTTCAAAGCTCGTTATGATAGCCTTATTGCTTCAAAATAGATTCATTTAGAATTTCACAGGAAATTTTTCTGAACTACTTATCTGTCATTGATTTTTGCTGTTAAGATTTTGATTTCAAAATCATATTTGTAATCTGGGATTTCTCCATGGGAAAGAAATCCAAGGATATTGTTGTCATTTTCCATATTTCAATTAATAAAAGAAAAGAGCTACTACATTAACAATGTTCTGCGTAGATGGAACATGTAACGATGTCTTAGTGATTATGGTTTTCACAACGATGTTCATTTTCTTATTTGCTGTGTAATCATCATTCAAGTACTCCTTGTATGGCACTAATGTGATGCTATATATGATTCAAGCGTACGAAACTCTTAACATTGATCACTTATTTTTCTGTTAATATATAATCTTCCTTTGACTTGGAAAGAAAATAAGAAAATGGTCGAGTTGTAAAATGTAGTTCAAACTGCCGTCTGTTCAAAGGTTGTCGTCCCTTAAGTCTGATTTGTAGTTTACTTCTTAATCTTATTGGTGCTGTTACACAGATAGAATCAGATACTTGGAGTCTGTGTGATTTGTGTTTTCAAAAAGTGTTTTCAGTTTTTAAAAATTAAAAAATTAAAAAACTTGTTTGATAACTATTTTTATAAAAATAGTTTTAAAAATTGTATTCAGTTTTCTATTTTTGGGGACTAAAAAAGGGAAACAGATCAAAGTTGTTTTGCTTCTCAATTTTTTATTTTAATTCTGAAAAACTGAAAAGAGGCGGAGAAGTGGCACTTCTCATTAATGGCACGATCGTAATTTTTCATTTTAACTCTGTTCCTCTCTTCTCTCGCTCGTCTCATTCTCAGACTCTGTTGAACCCTAATCGCTCAAGATTGGAGAAGAACCCTAATCGCACTGCTCTCATCTCCCTCGCTCGTCTCATTCTCAGTTTGAAGAACCCTAATCGCTGCTTTGATTCGGGTAGTCATCTCTGCTTTGATTTCGTTTCAGCTCTTTCGGTTTCGTTTCTGAAAATGGGGTTTTGGGTTTCAGTTCAATTTCGTCTCTGCTTTGATTTCGTTTCAGTTTGATTTCGTTTCAGCTCTTTCGGTTTCGTTTCTGAAAATGAGGTTTTGGGTTTCAGTTCGATTTCATCTCTGCTTTGTTTTTTTAATCCGTTTCAATGGAAAATGATGTTTCAGTGAGCTTGGAGTAATCTGAAGTAATTTGAGCTTCGAAATATTTTAGCATCTAATATTTTTTGGTCTTGCTGCATGTTCTGTATTTTAGCTCCAAGCTAGGGTCCTGTTGAGATGACTACCTGAATCAGTTTATTTTTTATTTCTTTTTATGTCATCTCTTATATTTCTAGTATGTAAAACTACCTGCAGTCTACAAATAAATTACTGGTAAGTTATCACTTTTGAGATTGATATATATATATATAAGAAATTGAGGTTGTTTCAATATGATGTTATTAGCTTCAACAAATATGAATGACTGAGATCTATATATGTTGAAGAAAGAACAAGTTAACTAAATATGAATCAGTATTTCAGTTCATGCTTGAGCTCCATTATTTTACCACTCCAATATTAACAAGTTAACTAAAGACAATGGTTTCTTGTCTTATACCCTGCTTCTCATCGTGGTTCTACATTTTGAATTATTAGTAGTCAAAATGTATATAATTATCCCCAATGGAACTCAAGACTTGCTTGGTTTTTTAGGAGTTCAATGATTACTGCATAACCAATATTGCATATTTGTTAATGGTGAGCTATAGTAAATCTGTTGTTACAGCATGGTAACGATCCAAAGGTTTGGGAGCCGCCATCAATTTTATTAAATTTGAAAAAAATTGAAAAACCTCAAAAATACAGATCTTTGAAAACCATACTGAGTTCGGGAACCGATTGCGCGTGGAGAAGGGTGGAGACTAAACCCCACAACACCTCCAACATGTCTGTCCTATGACAGTTACCCAAATTGATTGTGCAAACTAATAAGTTTAAAATATTTGTTTCGCTCCAAAATTAAATAAAAGTAATATTAAGTGCTAAAATGAACATAAAAAAAAAGAAACTAAATTGGAAAATTTTAAATTTGACTTGACGGGTTGACCCGCTCCTACGTATCCTCCGGTGCAATGAGGAACTCAAAGGTCACGTAATTCTTCTAGAAAATATTTGTGTGTTGGTTTGATTTTAATTTTTTTTTTTTTGAGTAAAACATGGTAGGAAAAGTTTAGGATCGCCAAGCTGTCTCAACTCAGACATCCTAAACAGAAATTAACAAGATGTTACATCTCAGCTAAATCCTCCTCTTTTAAAAAAAATATTTTTTTTGTTTGATTTAATAAGATTAGATAAAAAAAGTAAACTAGACAAAATGTATAATTAAAATTAGGTGATGAAATGAATTAGGCTTTTATGAGTGGCGTTGTCATCATGGAGCAACGATGGGCCAAGCCCATTTTCATAGTCTGACTAATAATAATTGAAATGTGAGCCACAAAAAAAAAATTGACATATAATAATAAAAATAATAGCATGATTATTATTATAAAAGAGAAAACAATAAAAACGGAAAAGGAGAGTTCAACAGATATGAAAGCAAAAGAGGGAAAAGAAAAAAATAAATAAATAAATAAACACACACACACGTAACTGAGTGGGATAAAAGTATTAATTAAATAAAGAAAACAAAAGAAATAAAATAAAACAAAAGGGGTGGGGGTGATACGTTTGCATTCACTAAACCTAAAACACAACACACACACACACAATCAGAGAAAGAGGAGAAACGAAAGAAACAGAGGCGCCACATAGAAGAAAAAGACGGTGGGATGGGGAGAGAGAGGGGGGGAAGGAGGAAGAGAGAAAAAGAGAAAGGAGGAGAAGGGTGGTGGCGTACGGTGCAGGAAAGAGACGCAGCAGCAGCGGGTTTCGCCGACGGTGGCCGACGGTCGTCCGGGGTGCAGCGGCGTGTTGGCTACAGGAGAGTTCTTCTACTCCTTTTCTCTTATATTTTCTGTTGTCTCTCACTATTTGTCTCTTTTTTTTCAGTGATTAAACTTCCCAAAATTTTCTCCCCCTCTCTTTTGTATTGTTTGCTGTCTCCTCTCTTGAATTTTTCTTGTATTGATTCCCTGCGTATTTCGTGTATTTCCCCTCTGCGTTTATTTTTTTCTCCCCTCCCTCAATCTCTTTTAATTTTTCTCACAGTGATTAAACTTCCAAAACTTTTTTTTTTGTTCTGAATTTGCTGGTGGTATTTATAGGCGAAGTTTTGCATTATACGAGACATAGACGTTGTGTGGTCAATTTTTATCTCTGCATCATCTTTTTTTTAATTTTTCAAATTGTTGCCATTTTGGTGTTTCAAGTGCTCTACCCGTTGCTTGTATTCCCCAACCCACTGCTGCATTCATGTTTATAGTAATTGCTTCTGGTTTGACTTTGTTTTCTTCCATTTGTGCCTAATTAGACAATGCAATTTCTTCATAATAGACTGTTGTCTTTCTTTTTGTAGGTTTTGACTAGAAGTAAGACTGAGAAACAAGCTGCCTCAAAGGAAGACCATTTGTCTTCTTCCTCTTGTCCCAACATCTTATCGCAGCAGATGCTGCATTCCCCTTTTTATTAATTTAATTTTTCTTTTTTTCACTTTTTGTATTTTTGTTATTCTTTCAACTTGGGCCGAGGCCAACAATGGGTTTAGACAATGGGTCACATCAATGGATTTTTTTTTTACCTTTTTATTTTTATTTTTTTTATTTTAACAAAATAAAATAGAACAAAAGTGAGATAAAATAAATATTGAAAATTCAATATGTGTGAAAAATATTTTTTGTAATTTAAAAAAAAAAATACCCGGTCAAAATTGGGTGTTCACAGTTGCCTCCCCGTACTTACTTTTTCACTATGTGATATGACAAACCAT
Source organism: Calophaca sinica (assembly GCA_037113605.1). Lineage (NCBI taxonomy): Eukaryota > Viridiplantae > Streptophyta > Magnoliopsida > Fabales > Fabaceae > Calophaca > Calophaca sinica. Next base: position 106,296,739 of record CM073733.1, read on the forward strand.
GCCGGAACCTCCTCGGTACACAAGAAATAAAATTGGGTAGTGGACTGAACTGTCTCACCCAAGCAAACAGGCAAATAAATGGGTAGTGGACTGAACCGACTCCCTCAGCAAGCGAGAAATAAACGGGTAGTGGACTGAACCGACTCCCTCAAAAGAAATAGGATAGGAAGGGGACGGAACTGTCTTGCTCAGAAGGAAATTAAACGTCCAAATGCCGGAACTTCCTCGGCATACCAGAAACAGAATGGGAAGGGGACTGAACCGCCTCCCTCAGCAGACTAAAAATAAATTGGGTAGTCACGTTTTGACTTACCTGGGTGTTTTTTACAGGATCTGAGCCATTGTGACGAACCAGGAAGCTTCGATCAACAAACTCTCGTCATCTTGTTTTCACTAATTCCCCGCAGGAACATCGGTTGTATACTTTTCTTATCCCCTTATCGATATCTGCAACTTCACTCTTTTTTTGTAGCCACCTGGCACATCTTTATTCGAAACGGCCAGGGATTTTTTATTTATTTATCCATTGAGGAGTTGATAACGTAATCGTCCCAAAATATTGTTAGACTGGAGTTGTTTTACTTGAGACATAATTTAACAAATGAAACATGAATGCAAGAATGGATGCAAATAGGAGGAATAATTTGTGAATTGAATTGATGTGGAACTTTGATACAAATTTTCAAGGAAAGAGAAGCACTAAAACAATAGGAAAGGAGAAAGATGATCATAATAAGAAATTTCACATCAAATTTGTCCTAGTATAGGTCCTTTGATTCCCTATCTAGATCCCTTTTGACCCCGGAGATGACTGATCATACTGAAGTTGACTGACGTAGCTAACCATCATCATATTGCCCCATTGTAAGCTTGCCCCGAGATTCTCAGGCTGATTTAACAACTATGTCATTTCTTTTCTTTCTTTGCCTCAACTTTTGCCTAGACCGCCCTTTCGGGTTTTCAATCTAGCAGGCTTTCACTTACCCCTAACTTTTGCCTAGACCGCCCTTTCGGGTTTTCAATCTAGCGGGCGTTTATTATCACTTTTTTTTAGGCATAAAACTTCTTAACAGCGTCTGAATTTATCGGCTTTGACAGTTCATGTCCTTCCGTGTCCAGGAGAATCAGGGCTCCTCTGGAAAATGCATGTTTGACCATATAAGGACCATCATAGCTATGTGCCCATTTTCCCCGCGCATCCTCCTGATGAGGTAGTACTTTCTTCAAAACCAAATCTCCTGGCTGAAATTCTCTTGGGCGAACTTTCTTGTTGAAGGCTCTGGCCATTCTACTCTGGTACAACTGCCCATGACAAATAGCTGCAAGTCTATTTTCTTCAATCATGTTTAACTGCTCATATCGGGCTTTTACCCATTCTGACTCCTCTAATTTTGCCTCCATCAATACCCTTAGGGATGAGATTTCTACTTCAATGGGTGATACTGCTTCCATCCCATACACCAAAGAAAATGGTGTTGCCCCAGTGCTTGATCGTATGTTAGTATGATAAGCTTGTAGAGCATAAGGTAACATTTCATGCCAATCTTTGTAATTAACCACCATCTTGGCAATGATTTTTTTGATGTTTTTATTAGCTGCTTCCACTGCACAATTCATTTTTGGTCTATAAGGAGTTGAATTATGATGTTTGATCTTGAAGTTTTCACACAATCTTTGTACTTCTCCGCCATTAAGATTGGGTGCATTATCTGTAATGATCCTTTCAGGAATCCCATAGCGGCATATAATATCCCTTTTGAGGAACTTGACAAACACCTTCTGGGAAATGCTGACATAGGAAGACGCCTCTATCCATTTAGTGAAATAATCGATTGCCACCAATATAAATCGATGTCCATTTGAAGCTTTCGGATTAATTGGCCCAATGACATCTATTCCCCACATTGAGAATGGCCAAGGACTTGTTAGATTGTGCAGAGGAAAACGAGGTGCATTGACCCGATCTGCGTACAACTGGCATTTGAGGCATTTTGACGCATACGCTATGCAGTCTGTCTCCATAGTGGACCAATAGAATCCACTTCTCATTATCTTACGGGCCATCATGTGACCATTCGCATGTGTCCCACAGATCCCTTCCTGAACATCAATCATGATTCGCCTGGCTTCCCGAGCATCTACACATCTCAGTAATGTTCCATCTTGACTTCATTTGTAGAGGATTTCTCCACTCAAGAAAAATGTTATTGCAAATTTTCTGATGGTTTTCTTGTTCACTTCACTTGCACCATCTGGGTATTCTTCGTGCTGAATATACCGTTTTATATCATAATACCATGGTTCGCCGTCTGGCTCTCCTTCTACATTAGCACAGTAGGTCGGCTCATCTTTTACCTTTATGTGGATGGGTTGAACCTCGACATTGATGTTCAATTTAAACATCGCCGCCAAAGTAGCCAAGGCATCGACAAACTGATTCTTATCCTGAGTCAAATGGGAGAATGTTATCTCTTCAAACCTTGTTATTAGCTAAGTTAGATGCTTTTGATAAGACACCATTTGAGTCCTTAGTTTGCCACTTACCCTTCACTGGATAAATAATAAGGGCTGAATCTCCAAAAACCTCCAATCATTTCACACCGAGGTCAATTGCAACCAATAGCCCACTTGCACATGCCTCATATTTTGCGATGTTGTTTGTGCATTCGAAATTCAACTTGATAGCCACCGGATATTGCTTTCCACTTGGTGATACCACGACTGCCCCTATGCCATTTCCATACATATTTACTGCCCCATCGAAGTACATCTTCCATCCTTCGTCTTCCTTTTCAACATCCATGATTTCTTCATCTACCTTTTTCTGGTTTGACGATTGCCCTTCTTCCAGAGGATTTTCGGCCAAATGATCAGCAATAGTACTCCCTTTAATCGATTTTCGTGTCACATACTTGATATCAAACTCTGACAAGATCACTTGCCATTTCGACGCCCTTAAAGAAACACGAGGGCTTTCAAATATGTACTTTAGTGGGTCAAATCGCGAAATCAACCATGTAGTGTAGTACAACATGTACTGGCGAAGTCTTCTTGAAGTCCAGACTAGAGCACAACACGTTTTCTCAATTGTCGCATAGCGAGTCTCACAATCGTTGAACTTCTTTCTCAAATAATAGACTGCTTGCTCTTTCTTTCCTGATGCATCGTGTTGTCCAAGCATTGCCCCTTGGGATGATGGCAGCACTGTCAAATATAGAATCAAATGGCGTCCTGGTGTTGGGGGTACTAAAATAGGAGGACTCGACAGATAAGCTCTTATCTTGTCGAATGCTTCTTGACATTTTTCATCCCATTCCCCTGGTTGGTTCTTCCTTAGTAACTTGAATATAGGCTCACACGTGCTAGTCAAGTTGGCAATGAATCTAGCAATGTAATTGAGTCTCCCCAGGAAACTCCTTACTTCTCGTTCAGTCTTGGGAGTTGGCATTTCTTGGATAGCCTTTATTTTTTCAGGACCCACCCTTATCCCTTCTCTACTCATGACAAAACCGAGTAACCTTCCTAACGATCCCCCAAAAACGCACTTGTTAGGATTCAGTCGCAACTTATGTTTTCTGAGCCTTTCAAATAGCTTTCGCAATACTTCTACATGACTTTCATCTTCCTTTGATTTTGTAACCATATCATCCACATATTCTTCAATCTCTTTATGCATCATGTCATGAAAAAGGGTAACCATGGCACGTTGGTAAGTAGCCCCAGCATTCTTTAACCCAAAAGGCATTACTTTAGAGCAGAATGTCCCCCATGGGGTGATGAACGTGGTGTTTGCCTTATCTTCAACATCCATAAGGATTTGGTTATATCCAGAGTATCCATCCATAAACGAAAACCTATGGTTCTTAGCAGTATTGTCAACAAGCACGTCAATATGTGGGAGAGGAAAATCATCCTTCGGACTAGCCTGATTCAGGTCTCAGTAATCCACGCACACTCTAACTTTTCCATTCTTCTTAGGTACCGGGACGATGTTAGCTACCCATTCCGGGTGTACTGAAACCTCCAAAAATTCGGCCTCCCACATCTTGACCACCTCCTCTTTGATTTTCAATGACATATCCGGGCGCATCCTTCTCAACTTCTGCTTCTTGGGTTTTGCATTTGGATAAAGTGGAATCTTATGTCTTTGCTATTTACGGGTCGAGTAGGGCATATCTTTATAAGACCATGCAAAGACATCAAGATATTCTCTGAACAAAGCAATCATTTCTTCACGTTCTGGATTGTCTTCCAATTTTAACTCTTTCTTATCTTCCTTAGTCCCCAGATTGATCATTTCCTCTGTCTCGTCGTTCAAACCAAACTCTTTTTCAGTTGAGTCCAGAAGTTCAGTGAACTCTTTGACAACTTCGTCATCTTCATCCGACTTAGAACAATTCCCATCGGAAGTCGCAAAGGAATCAAACAACAGGTTCTCGATATTCCCATAATGAGGCAAAGTTTTAGTGAAATGTGAGTCCCTGGAGAACAATTCATGGAAATCGGAAAGAGAATAATAGAAAGCAAATGGGAAACAAAAGCATAATTGAAGAGGAAGGATTGAAGGAATAAGACAAAACAGAACAAATGGATAGGAATGCATGAAGATTCATTAAATTCATGTCTCAAGCAAAATAACATAAGTCTTATAACCTCAGTCGGCTAATACAGTACAAGAAAACGATTACATGAAAGCAACAACATCAACAACTGGTTCAGTCGGCGTATAGTGGAAGGTACTGCCCCCGCTTCGTGGATCCATGGTCGTCCTAATAGCATAGTATATGTTGACTCAATTGCCATGACTTGGAACAATACGCGGAACACACTTGGGCCAATTTCCAATGGTAGTACTATTTCACCGAGAATGCCTCTCTTAGACCCATCAAAAGCCCGAACTGTCATCGACTGAGGCGTTAAATCTTGTTCTCCCATTGCTAGAGTAGTCAACGTGGACGCTGGCATGATATTCAAAGCTGAACCACCGTCGATTAGCACTTTGGCCACTACAAATCCCCGGCATTTCAAGGTGATATGTAGGGCTCGATTGTCCCTTTTTGCTCGAGATACCATTTCAGCGTCGGAGAACGTAATGAGGTTAACTCGCTGCACAAGGTCGACTATGTTTATCATGTTTTCAGGAGTAACGTCAGGCTTGACAAAAGCTTCCTCTAATGTCTTCAACAAAGCTTTTCTATGTGCCTCAGAAGTTAGAATGAGGGAAAATAAGGATATTTGGGCTGGAGTTCTCCTCAGTTGTTCCATCACATCATACTCACTTTGCTTCATTATCTTCAAGAATTCTTCTTCAGGCTGCTCTTTTTCTTCCACCTCATTTCCTTTCTCTTTCTTTTTCTTTTCAACCTCTCCTGGGCCAAAGTATCGGCCACTTCGGGTTATTCCCCCGACACTCACTATATTGGTGATTGTCTCGTCAATCTTGCTTTGCTTGCTTGTCTCACATGTTGAAGGACCTTCCTCCGCTTCCACTCTTGCCTCATAATTCTAGGGAACTGCATGAATATCTTTGCAAGCAAGGGGTGTGAGTTTTTTTATAGTCACCACAACCTTTTCTAACATAAGTGGCTGGCTGAGTGGTGGAAGTCTAAGCACAAAGGGTTCTATAACATCGATCTCCTCATGAGACATTGATCTTTTGGCTTGCACTATCCCTAGTGACATTAAACTTTGAACTCGAGCCTTGAAATCCCAACAATCTTCGATGTCGTGACCTACACAACCATGGTGGTATACGCATTTGTCCTCTTCATCATATTTTTCATATCTCACCATTCCTTTCACCGGTGCTAGTGTCTCATACCCGGTCTTTCGTAACCCTTCCCATATCTCTATTATGGGTGTTCGGAGTTTCAAAACACTCTTGACAGGCCTTTCGTCTTCTCCTACTACACTCACTGAGTTGTCCCTGTTGTGATTTGGGAGCGGGTTGTTGACAACATTTGGCCCTTTTTCTTCTTGGATATCCAATTTCCCATGAGCAATCAGCCTTCTAATGGTAGTCTTGAAAGCCTCACAATCCTCGATAGAGTGACCTGCGGCTCCCATATGAAATTCACAAGTCGAATTTGGGTTATACCAAGCAGGAAATGGGGGTTCCATCGGCTTCACCGGAATTCCCTCAATCAGATGGGCGTCATACAAACGTTGGAATAGTTCTGCATTAGTGATGGATATCTTGGGAAATGGGGGAAGGTTGGATGTTCTATTTTGGCCTGAGTTTTAGTATAGGGGTCGGGTTTGGTGATAGGTTGGGCGATTGTATTGGTAGTTTGGACGTGGCTGAGGATAGGCAGCAGGAATGTTGTTCACGGGAAATGATATTGTGGGTGATGGGTTTGTGTTTGGGGCGATTTGGTATGATGGATAAGGCATTCTGGGACGTGGATGATTATATTGTGGATTTTGGTGGGAGTAATTTGGTGTGTCTCGAATAAGGCTTACTTCTGGATCTTTTTTCTTTTGTAGGAAATTCTTCTTTGACTGTCCGGTCTCCGTCTGCTCTACTGGCAACTTTCCGGCTCTTGCCAACATCTCAATTCTCTCTCCAGCAGCTATAAGGTCAGCAAAGTCTCTGTATGTAGCTCCAGCCATTGCTGCAACATAAGGACTCCCCAAGGTCCCCAAGAAATAAGAGCATGTTTCAGTCACGGTGAGCGGTGTCTGGACTTGTGCAGCAAGGGCTCTCCATCTCTGAGCGTATTGCTTAAAGGTCTCTTCGCTCTTCTTTTGCAGTATTCCCAACTACTCACGAGTCGGAGCCGTATCTAGGTTGAACCTGTATTGGCTCATGAAGGCATTAGCAAGATCCTTTCAACCATCAATTTTCGAATGGTCTAACTGGATGTACCATTCTAAAGCCGGTCCGGTCAAGCTTTCATGAAAAAAGTTGACGAGGAATTTTTCATCTTTGGACCATATCGACATTTTGGTGCAATAGGTCCTTAGGTGCAGCAGGGGGTTAGTGCTTCCATTGTATTTTGTGAAGTCTGGGACTTTGAAATCACGAGGAATTATCACCTCTGAGGTTGGGCAAAGTTCTCTAATCCCAAAGATCCAAAATTACTAGGCCCCTGCATCGCCTTAATCTTTTCCTCTATCTTTTCCATCCATTGCTCCCTAGCCTTGTCTTTCCGCACTGATGCGTGCCCCTCCTCTGTGTCGTACTCCACATGTGGCATTCCACCACCTCCACCTCCGTTATGCTGGTTTTTGACCCCATAGTGGCCCATAGCTTCATATCCCATTCCTATTGGGATGGTGAACGGCCCTAATGCTCGATTGTGCATGTTTTTTGCGTTGACATGGTTATGGGTCCCTACTCCCATGAAAGTGGGTACTCCAGAGGTATTGACATGCGGGTTTTCCATGGTGGTCCTATTTGTTGTCAACATAGTGAATGCTTCTTTCATGGCCCATAACGCCTCTTCAATGCGAGTCTGAGCAGCGGCCATCTCATCCATTCTTTCTTTTACTGTGTCCATTTCTTGAGTCAAGTTCCTCCCCTGCAACTCATCATCACCCGACATTCTTGCTCGGCTCCTAGTGAAGTACACTCGAGTTTGATTGATCTTGACTTTCCTGGAACGCGCAATGGCTGCTAAATCCCCGTTTGCCATAAAAACAAAGTTTGTTTATTTATTTATTTAAACAAAATTAGATTACCCCTTATTATGGATTTGTTGAAGAATCGTGAAGGGTTTTTCTTGAAATCTGGAGCGAGTATCTTTGGTTCAACCTTCGAAAAATTAAGTGACAAGGTTTATGAATAAGAGACATGGAATCACGAAGGAGAAAAGCATAGTAGACTTTCATTTCATGCATAAGTAGAACATAGTTCAAGTACAACTCAGATACATCAATTTTCCTTAATGCTTCTGATCAGTTTTTCAACCTCATCAACTAACTCTTTACAAACATTAATCAGATCAATTGCTTCGCACATAGTAGTGAGAGGGTTAACTGCTGCATCTACACGGCGGACAAGTCTAGGGATCCTTTCAGTTTCCCTCAACCTGCGAGCCCAATGGCTGAACTCCTGCCTGGCATGTGAATTGTTCTCCTCAGCGTTCCTTATTAGCCCCATATAGTAATTTCTTTCCATTGCCCACTCTCTGATCTCTTCATTCTTCTCTGCGATGGTTGCCCGATACATTTTGATCACCTCCCTGACCTCATGCTTGTCATTCTTGATTCTTGCTTCATATTCAGCAATCATGTCCTTCATTTGCATGTCGAGGGTGTTTAGACGCTGCTGGGTTTCCACCTGACTTTCCTTAAGGTTCATGATTTCTCCCTTAAGTTGCCAGTTTTCTTCTAGCAAATCTTCCCTTTCTTTAAGAGCATTTCCATCTCCCCATGCTTCTTCTCAAGATGCCCCTGATACCCTCTTATCGCTTCTTCAAAAGCTTGGTCATCAGTCCTTCTAGTTATTTCAAACTGGGTAGCTTGCTCCTCTAGCTGGTTTTTGAGGGTGTCCAATTCCTGTCTCATCTCCACATGAGTCTTTCTCAACTGCTCATTTTCTCGTATGATCCTATCTCGTTCCGCGTCTCGAAGCCTTAACTCCTCATTTGCAGACCTTAGACAATCCATGGTTCTATCCTTGGAATCTCTCTCAATTCTAGCTCTTTTGTTTGTTTGATCCAATGATTGGGTTTTCTCTTTATGCTCCAGCTTCAAGGCTTCAAAGGCTGAATGAACCTCTCTTAATTTAACATCCACCGTATTCTTCTCGGCTTCTACCTTTGCCAACTTCCCCTTCAATTCTTTCATCTCTTCGCTTTCCTCCAGGACTGTGTCTGTTTCTGGTTAGTTGCTAGGATCCGGCTTGTAAAATGGCAGTTTGATTTGTTCCACTCTATCTCGCACCCACTGCTTATAACTGTCCTTAGCCCCGCAACTTCTGCGCCCTAAATCCTTTCCCTTACGGGTGACTTTCCCCCATGCTTGATAAATTCTATCGAGTATCCTTATCTTTTAAGTCGGTCATAAAAGGAATTATCGAACCTTCAGTAGGTGGGCCCATCACCAGATAACACAATTGGCGTAATGCTAGACTTGGGTTGTAATTGATGCATCCCAAGGTCCCTACTAATGGTACATTCGGGAATTCACCACATTGGCAGATCACCTCTTCTGTTCCCATCCACTGTGGCTTCCAGCGCACTGATTCCTCCTTGAGCGTCACAAAAACTTGCACCCATTCCTTAGCGTCACGATTCTTTAAACCCAACCTCCTTAGATCGACGATGGGACAATAGGATTCATAACCTCTTTGGAAAACATGTGCTGTCACCCACACATACAATATTGGAATGCAACACAAGATCATTTTTCCTTTCTTCTGATGGCAGAAATTCATAGTGTAGTATACATCTGCAAGGATTGCGAATGTTGAGTTCTCCCCTCTGCACTTACGAGCCATAAACACGTCCATCGCAGCAGGGCCCACTAAGTCACTACCACTCGGGAATAGAACCAAGTCATAAATTGATAGAGCCAGCACATCTGTGAGGGTGTCCCAGTCTTCGTTCGCAACCAAATTGTTCATCAGTTCTTCCAAGCGTACCCTCGGGATCCCCTCAGGAGTTTTCTCGTTTGGTTTCTTATTGTTCAACTGATTTGGGTCAACTCCCAATGCCTTAGCAACAGTCTCAATGAGGGGGTAATTTCCTCAGAAGTGGTATGACTTCCCTTTATTCGAAGGTTGCCCCACAATTCGAGAAAATTCTTCAAGAGTAGGGGCCAACTGGAAGTTAGAGAAAGTGAAACACCTCAGCGGGGGATCATAATATTGAGCTAGCGCGAAAACCGCCTCTACCTGAACATTCACACTTAGCAAGTCCAAAATCTTCCCATATATTTCCTTAAATTTGGACCTCGTCTTATCAGGCAATATCTGGGCAAAAGCTTTCAAACTGTCCACTTTTGGCTCTTGAACCTTCAATTTAAAAGTCTTCCTTATTGCTGGCACTCCTTTCTTAGTCGTGGATTCCATGTCTTTCTTCTCTTTTTTTTTTACTCAAACATACTCGCTACCAGACTCAGAACTTTGATTCTCCAACAAATTTACCTGAAAAGAGGGGATAATTGTAGGGAGGTGAGATCATAAGAAAAATGACGCATGTAAAAAAAATGAAATGGGGGTAAGAGGTAGAGTAGCTCCCTTTGTGACCTACACCGGTTCACCCATACTAACAGGCTTGAGTCTAATGGATTTAAGCTTTTTCTACAGTGTATACTCAATATAGGTGGTTGGTGTAACCTACAGGCATTTAGGTCTCTAGAGCCAAGTACTCTTTCGAGATGTTGACCACACCAGGATGTACATCCAAAATGTGGGCACCCACAAAAGAGTCGCACTCTAGATGAGGAATTCATGGTAGCCACACAGAAAGTGCATCCATAATGGCTTCCACTACACAACCTCTTACTAACTTAGGCTTTATTCAGGCCCGGGTATAGGGCCCCACTCAAAGTGTGTGTTCAAAGTGTAAGTGTGGTGTGTGAAGGGAGCATACAAACCTCGAACCGTAAAAACAAAAATAAAAATAAGCCCAAACCTGCAATGTAATCCATGAAACAAAAGCACAAAAATATAAAGTGTCTTCTAACCTAGGGTTCAATATTCACAAAAATAATTAAGTAAAAATAAACATATATACAAACATGTGAAATATAACAAATAAGGAAACAAAATAATACTAATAAAAGAAAACAATAAATATATATACAAATAAAAGGAAGCATATTAGTTTATATTAGCATTTAAACGTATAAATAAGTAAAAAATAAATCAATTAACTAAAAGAATCACCTAAAAATACGAAGAAAAGCAAAATAGTAAAAATAAAAAAAAAAAATAAAAAAATAAAAGAGTGAAAACAAACTAGATATGCACAACCAAACAAAATGAGCTTGATTCTCAAACATCCCCAGTGGAGTCGCCATCTGTAACGATCCAAATGTTTGGGAACCGCCACCAATTTTGTTAAATTTGGAAAAATTAGAAAACCTCAAAAATACTGATCTTTGAAAACCATACTGAGTTCGGGAACCGATTGCGCGTGGAGAAGGGTGGAGACTAAACCCTACAACACCTCCAACATGCCTGTCCTATGACAGTTACCCAAATTGATTGTGCAAACTAATAAGTTTAAAATATTTGTTTCGCCCCAAAATTAAATAAAAAGTAATATTAAGTGCTAAAATGAACATGAAAAAAAAGAAACTAAATTGGAAAAATTTAAATTTGACTTGACGGGTTGACCCGCTCCTAAGTATCCTCCGGTGCAATGAGGAACTCAAAGGTCAAGTAGTTCTTCTAGAAAATATTTGTGTGTTGGTTTGATTTTAATTTTTTTTTTAAGTAAAACATGATAGGAAAAGTTTAGGATCGTCAAGCTGTCTCAACTCAGACGTCCTAAACAAAAAAAGTAAACTAGACAAAATGTATAATTAAAATTAGGTGATGAAATGAATTAGGCTTTAATGAGTGACGTTGTCATCATGGAGCAACGATGGGCCAAGCCCATTTTTATAATCTGACTAATAATAATTGAAATGTGAGCCACAAAAAAAAATTGACATATAATAATAAAAATAATAGCATGATTATTATTAGAATAAAAGAGAAAACAATAAAAACGGAAAAGGGGAGTTCAACAGATATGAAAGCAAAAGAGGGGAAAAGAAAAAAAAAATAAACACACACACGTAACTGAGTGGGGTAAAAGTATTAATTAAATAAAGAAAACAAAAGAAATAAAATAAAACAAAAGGGGTGGGGGTGACACGTTTCCATTCACTAAACCTAACACAACACACACACACAATCAGAGAAAGAGGAGAAACGAAAGAAACGGAGGCGCCGCGTAGAAGAAAAAGACGGTGAGATGGGGAGAGAGAGAGGGGGGGAAGGAGGAAGAGAGAAAAAGAGAAAGGAGGAGAAGGGTGGTGGCGTACGGCGCATAAAAGAGACGCAGCAGCAACGGGCTTCGCCGACGGTGGCCGACGATCGTCCGGGGTGCGGCGGCGTGTTGGCTACAGGAGAGTTCTTCTACTCCTTTTCTCTTATATTTTCTGTTGCCTCTCGCTATTTGTCTCTTTGATTTTTTTTTTTCAGTGATTAAACTTCCCAAAATTTTCTCCCCCTCTCTTTTGTATTGTTCGCTGTCTCCTCTCTTGAATTTTTCTTGTATTGATTCCCTGCGTATTTCGTGTATTTCCCCTCTGCGTTTATTTTTTCTCCCCTCCCTCAGTCTCTTTTAATTTTTCTCATAGCGATTAAACTTCCAAAACTTGTTTTTTGTTCTGATTATTTTTTCTCCCCTCCCTCAGTCTCTTTTAATTTTTCTCACACCGATTAAACTTCCAAAACTTTTTTTTTCCTGAATTTGCTGGTGGTATTTATAGGCGAAGTTTTGCATTATACGAGACATAGACGTTGTGTGGTCAATTTTTATCTCTGCATCATCTTTTTTTTAATTTTTCAAATTGTTGCCATTTTGGTGTTTCAAGTGCTCTGCCCGTTGCTTGTATTCTCCCAACCCACTGCTGCATTCATGCTTATAGTAATTGCTTCTGGTTTTACTTTGTTTTCTTCCATTCGTGCCTAATTAGACAATGCGATTTCTTCATAATAGACTGTTGTCTTTCTTTTTGTAGGTTTTGACTAGAAGCAAGACAGAGAAACAAGCTATCTCAAAAGAAGACCATTTGTCTTCTTCCCCTTGTCCCAACATCTTATCGCATCGCATCAGATGCTGCATTCCCCTTTTTATTAATTTAATTTTTCTTTTTTTCACTTTTTGTATTTTTGTTATTCTTTCAACTTGGGCCAAGGCCAACAATGGGTTTAGACAATGGGTTAGATCAATGGATTTTTTTTTACTTTTTTATTTTTTTTTAACAAAATAAAATAGAACAAAAGTGAGATAAAATAAATATTGAAAATTCAATATGTGTGAAAAATATTTTTTGTGATTTTTCTTAAAAAAAAAAAATATCCGATCAAAATTGGATGTTCACAGCATCTTATTTGCTTTTGAAATTAGTACATCTTTAATTTACATCCCAATTGCTGCATGATTGAATTTGTTATTATAGCATCAGTTGTTACATATACTTGACTTCACTACAGGGTAGGGGAAGCATCACAAATTTGTTGTAAATTCAGTGCCAAATATTTATATACTGAGTTTTTTTCCCTGAAATTGGTAATCAGCTATAAATTACTAAAAAAAAAAAATCTCATAATAGTAGTCAAGAAAATATGGTGTTTTTTTTTTTGCTATTGTGTGTGTGTGCTATGCTACTAACTTTATAAAGTCTAGTTTGAATTAACTTCTCTGGCATGCGTGTTTTAGTTTATCAATTATAATAAGTTTATGATTTTTGTGAATTATAAACGTTCATCAATAAGTTTATGTATCAAGTGCAAGATGAAAATGACTCTTGAAAATGCTCGGTCTATTTCCAATTTCATAATGACTGGAAGAGCAAACCCAGCTTTACCTATACTTGACAAACCTGAGGTATACTTGCAACTGTTGGCTTAGCTTGTTAATATTTTGAAACAATGGACTGAGATGTTTATTGCTGAGTTATGGATTTGTTGACATTTATTGCTGCCTGCCTTCTACATTATCATTTCTGGCAATTGCATATTATCTCTGCCATGGATTTATGAGTTGAGTCTTATATAATGGTCTGTGAGAGTCTTGCCTCAGCATTTGCACAAGTGTGACATGGGTTTTTGCAGCATGGCTGATGGCTCTTCTGCAAATTGACATGATCTGCTGTATTGTTCTGTTCATAATCTAAGCCAACTAGGAGTTTATATGGCTGTTCCATTTATTGAATTTGTTATCTTAGGGGCTGTGTAATGTTACTATTTGTTACCTTGACACAACACTAGCAATCAGCTTAGCTTGTGCTCATGAAAAGGAATACGGGTTCTTGTGTCATAGAAGCTTGGTTCACATGTTTGAGCTTTCTTGTCTTAAAAATCAAAAGGAAAGTACATGAAATTGTTGCTGTGAAAAATCTTCAAGATGCAGAATGTTACTTTATGTATTGGATATGCCTCTTTACCTGCCTAGGAGATTAACAATTCTTGTTGTTTGTGAAGAGAAATGGTCCAAAGTGTATGCAGTTTCTTCAACTATGCTAGCACCACTTTTGTTTTCCCCTTTGATTTTGTTCTCCTTTTATTTTTTGTTTCCAACTAGATAGAAGGAACGTGTGATTCGATGCTACAGTTGCAACAATGCTTGCTGGAATAGAAATCGTTCCTATAAGAAAGAACAACTAAAGGCAAAAATGCATAGGCTGCGAGCCATGTATCGTGAGTTCTATTTACTTTTGCAAAACACTGGATTTGGTTGGGACGCAGAAACTAACACTGTTACTGCAGCTCCAGAGGTCTGGCAAAATTATCTTCGAGTATGATTTTTTTTAGTGGTATTTTCATCAATTTAATTTGGTAATATTTTTAATGTATTGATGATATACTTATATTATTTTATGTACATGATAAAGCTGCTCAGTTTCAAAAGAAAGGGTGTGATCATTATAAATTGTTGGGAATCATATTCAACAAAAATAACGCAACTGGAGTACTTCATCATGCATCTACCCAAGATCCACCAAATACAGATGAAGAAAATGACCTTGAAAATCAATACCTTAACACCGGGAGTAATGTGCATGTTGAAAATGATAGTTTAGACGATGATATACAAGAAGTGGAGCGTAAGGCAAATAATGGAAAGCGAAAATTTTATGCAAAAGATCATAAATATAAGAAAGTGTAACACCTGATGACGAGATCGACCTCGTGTCGAGACCTCGTACTAAGACCTCGTGTCGAGATTCCGTGCCAAGATCGCGTGCCGAGGTCATATGTCGGTGATGGTCGGCGTCTGAAATGAGGAGGTCGCATGTCGAATCGAGGAGGCGCGTGCGAACTTCGTGTTAGAGCCTTGTGCGCTTGCACAAGCACCACTGATCGACCTCGTGTCGAGGCTGTAACACTCGTATTTTACGACGTTATTTAGCGTTAATGATTATATTGTTTGTAATATTTATAAATTTATATTATCGGTTTGCGATTCTCGTCATTGTGTTTTTAGATCTTTAACCTATAGATTAGAGGGTAATCATGAGAGAGAGAGATTAGATGGGTAGAATGATTGATGGGATTAGCATCTCATAACAAAGAGTTACACGTCACTTATTTGTGTTTTTTTAAAGAAAAATTCATTTAAATGGTTTCTTTACCATTTGTATATCACGATCGGCCCCTCACAACCCTCACTTTCTTTTCTTCTTTCTTCTTCTCTAAGTTTCCTCTTCCTCTCCAAACTTCCATCGAAGAACCTTGGATTTTATTGAGTCTTTGCACAAACCTTCTTCATCAATCTTGTTCCTCATCATCTCCTCTACATATATCATCATCTTGATCATCATTTGAGGTATGAAAAACATAATTTTCTCTTTCTTCATGCTACTGTTTAGCGCCACTTCTTCCCTCCATTTTAGCTAGTTTTTATGCTTCCAAATCATGTCATATTGATAGGTTTTCTTCTTCATGATGAAAATATTTTTCAGAAAACATAAACTTAGATTTTGATTAATTTGTGCTTAATATGCTACTTGATTTTAAGCTTGAGTTAATACTTAGGAAAAATGGCTTGTCTGATGATATGTATGAAAGAAGTTTTAAAAAAAATTATTAGAGAAAAGGAGTTAATTTGTAATGCTTGAATTCTTGTTGTATTTGTTTAAGTTCTTGAGTTTTAATATTTACTTGGGTTGTAGTTAAGATTGGGGTAATGAGAGCTAAGTGCTATTAGAACCCATAGATGGAACTAAGTTGTGCTTGTATTAGGAAGTCTGATTCCCGAGATCGTGTGATTTCCGAATCGAGGTGTACGGGAGAGCGAATCCGAGGACCTGGGAGCAGTGGGATCCAGATTGAGGACGGTACGTGTCGAGGTCGTTGTCGAGCTCGATTGAGGACAGCGTTAACGCGTAGCTTGGAGTTCGGTAAGGGCACTTCTAGACATTCTAGGATTTTTAATGTTATATTCCTATGTATGGATTCCTTGATTTGTGTCGAGCTTGAAGTGTTGTGATATGATTGAATATATGCCACGAATTGTGTATTGCTGTTGAATTGCGTTTCTTCATGTTGAGCCTGCTCTTTTTATTTGACATGCGGTTGAATATCTTGCGTATAACTCTTTGAATATCGTATGCGACGAATTGTTCATTGAGTGAGAGAGCTTAGCGAGTCGTTGGCGTTTGAAGTTGCGACCCGGATAGCGGAGAGGGTGCTAGGTCCGCACTTTTAGTTTATGGGGACTTAGCGTTGCCACGCTATGGGACCCGAGTCGACCGTCCTAGGGAGAGCGAAGATCCCAAGGCTTGAGCTGGACTTTCCAAAGATCTGATCTGGCGTGTGCATTAGGAAAAAGTGCCGAGTCGAGAGGAAATGGATAGCGAGTTGAGTCGAGTCTAGAGTGAGATGGTTGAGTCACGTTTGGTGAATGTTATACTTTGTTGTTTACTTATTTCTTTATGCCTGGATTATCTTGATTTGTTGAGAAGTTGACCACTTTCCGTGGTGCCTTCAATCCATGATGGTTACCCAGGCGAGGTCGAGGGCGAGGAACTTCGGCAACAGATGATGGCGAGGAGGATCTCGGCGAGGATCCGGCGGCGACCTCTACTTGTCGTGATTTGCTTTGTCTATGTTTTTGTGTATAGTGGTTGTGACGGTTAGGTAGGTTATGTTTTGTTATTACAGGGTAGCCTGGCGGTTTACTTTTGGAGTAGCCCCTGCGTGGGAGTCTGCCGGAAGTACCCCCAGGGTATGATTGCTCTCTTGAAGTCGTCATACCTTAGGTGTATTTCTTTGTACATTTACTACTCTGTATTTTGTATACATTATCATTTCGAGTGGTATATATGTATATTATGCATGTATGTTTTATTAGAATTTAAGTCTTGTGTCTTAGTTGCACCATGTTTCGAAAAGTTGTAATTACTCTGATGTGCACTAGCTGGATAATAAAAAATAAATAAAATAAATAAAAAATATACCGTAATTTTTTAAAAGGCACAAGAGTACCGTTTTAAAGCATCGCATCTGAGTCTAGTTGAGCTCGGTAGCGGTCAGGAAGCGGTCGTTACAATGTTGGTATCGAGGCTTGATTCGATTCCGGCCGTGTGTATAGGAATTTTGGGTGAGTCCTTTGTGTCGGGATATGTGTGTCGGGTACATGGTTGTACTATCTTGATTCTTTGTTTGATTAAGTGAAGCACTTATTGCTTGAAAAATTGTTTGAAGCTGTTTCTTGATTGAAGCGGTGTGTTTTAACACATCCTTGTTGTGAGATTCGACGGGGTTTTGAACTTTGTGGAATCTAATGCCACCTCGTAGGGATACGGCAATTTGTACTCGAGAACGTCGACATGGAACGAGCAATTCAAGCTATGGCCGAGATGGCGGCAGCCATGGCTCGAATCACCGTCAGAACTCAACAGGCTAACGCGATGGCTCAACAGGCAGCGGCGTTAACCTAGCAAAACTTACGGCAACAATAAGCGGGCGAGTCTTTGGCGAGAGGATTAGCGGACTTTAGGAAGCATGATCCACCGAAGTTTTACGGTGAGCCAAACCCGGATAAAGGCGATCTTTGGATGCAAGATCGAGAAGATCTTGAGGCACTCCATTGCCCAAACAACGTGAAGGTAGACTCGCCACCTACTTCGCTAGGAGACGCAGAGTATTGGTGGAAGGAGTGAAGCAAGCAGCGATAAGCGGGCGTCGCGAGATAATTTGGGAGCTTTTTCGTGGAAGGTTCTTGGACAAATACTTCCCAGATCTTTGCGCACGAGAAGGAGCAAGAGTTTCTTCAACTACAACAAGGCGATATGGCCGGTGCGAGTATGCACGACCAAGTTTGAGTCAACGGCGAGGTATTTGATCCATTTCGTGATCGGTGACCAAGGATGGTTAAGTGAGAGGTTCCAACGGGATTAAGATTTGACATTGAAGTCGGTGGTGTCACCGAGGATCGAGGAATCTACAAGAGCCGATAGATCGTTGTGTTGAGGTAGAGGTGTAGAGAAGCCACAAGAAGAAAAGCTGTAGGCGGACCGGTGAGACCCAGAGTGCGGGGCGAGGTTTACGAAGGGAAACAACTTCGTAAGAAGCCTTACAACCGACCTCGGGGAACAACAACAGGGGACAATATCGTCCAGATGACCCAGGAAGCGAAGCGGAGGTCAGGCCGGTGCCGAGGTGACTTGCTATCGTTGTGGAAGGCCAGGACATTATGCGGTGATCGCACTCGGAAGGAGGAGGTATGTTTCAAGCTGTAGAAGCCAGGGCATTTTGCCAAGGATTGTCCCACACCTAAAGTGAGCCGCAATGCTTGCGGCAAAGGCCAAAGGAAGCGTCGGGTAGCTAAAGCGAGTCTTACGCATGAGCGGTGAGGAAGCGAGCGGTGATGATCTTATTCAAGGTGAATGTGAGATTGAGGGTAAATCCTTATCCGTTCTCTTTGATTCGGGTGCAACCCGTTCCTTTATTTCCTCGATTGTGTGAACCATTTGAACTTATTGTGGCGCTTTATCGTTCAAATTGGTAATTCTGACCCAATTGCTAAAACCTTAGTCACAAACACCGCATGTCTTAATTGTGTAGTGGTTATTGAGTAGAAAGTTTGTGGTCAATTTGGTTTGTTTGCCTCTTAAGGGCTTAGATGTCATCCTCGGGATGGATTGGTTGTCACACCACCATGTCCTCTTGGGTGTGCCGTAAAACTGTAATTTTCCCAGACCTTGGAGTCTCCAATTATCTTTCTACTGAACATATTGGAGTTTCTTTGCAAGAAGGAACTAGAGAATATATGTATCTGGCTAGTTCAGAAGTTTTCCAGCAGATCGAAGTGAAGAATGTACCAGTGGTGTATGACTTTGTGGACGTTTTCCCCGAAGACGTGCCAGGGTTACCACCAGTGCGAGAGGTCGAGTTCTCCATCGAGTTGATTCCAGGAACAGGACCGATTTTCAAAGCGCCATACAGGATGTCTCCTGCCGAGATGAAAGAACTGAAGTCCCAGATCGAACACTTGGAGTCAAAGCAATTCATACGACCGAGCGTGTCACCGTGGGGAGCTCCAGTGTTGTTGGTTAAGAAGAAGGATGGACGATCAAGGCTGTGCGTGGACTACCGCGAGCTCAACAAGGTTCTTGTGAAGAACCGGTATCCGTTACCCGTATTGGCGACTTGATGGATCAACCGTGGAGCGGCGATCTTTTCCAAGATAGATTTGAAGTCCGGTTATCATCAGTTCGCGTGAAGGAGGAAGATGTCCCCAAGCGACTTTCAGGACTAGGTATGGTCACTACGAGTATTTGGTGATGCCGTTTGGAGTGACAAATGCGCCAGCTGTGTTTATGGACTATGTGAACAGGATTTTCCATTCGTTCTTGGATCAGTTTGTAGTAGTGTTCATCGATGACATCCTGATCTACTCGAGGAACAGAGAAGAGCATGGAGGACACCTACGACGAGTATTGCAGATATTATGAGAGAAACAACTCTATGCCAACCTTTCGAAGTGTGAATTTTGGCTTGAAGAGGTGAATTTTCTTGGACATGTGATTTCCAAAGAAGGGATAGCTGTGGATCCAACTAAGATTGAAGCTGTGCTAGCGTGGGAACAGTAGGGGCGATCCAGCGATATCGGGAGTTTTGTTGGCTTAGCGGCTATTATCGAAGATTCATTGAAGGTTTCTCGAAGATTGTCGCGCCTCTTACGACTACGAGGAAGAATCAACCTTTGCCTGGGTGAGGAGTGCGAATCCGGTTTTCAAAGGCGAAGGAGCTCTTGGCAGCGGCGCTGTGTTGATTTTGCCTCAACCGTAAGAGCCTTACGAGGTTTATTGCGATCGTCACACCAGGGTTTGGGATGCGTCTTTGATGCAACATCGGAAAGTGGTAGCGTATGCTTCAAGGCGACTTAAAATTCACGAGAGAAACTACCTTACTCACGATTTGGAGTTTGCGGCGGTGGTTTTTGGCGAAGATATGGAGACACTACCTTTATGGGAGCACTCTTCTTGTTTCGGCGATCACAAGAGCTTGAAGTACTGTTCGATCGAGAAGAGCTCAACATGCGTCGGCGAAGATGGGCCAATTTACGAAGGACTACGACTTTACGTTGGAATACCATCCCGGTAAGGCTAACGTAGTAGCGGATGCATTGAGCGAGAAAGAGCGTTTTAGCCTCGGCAATGATGATCAAGGAGTTGGAGATGCTCGAAGTTAGAGACTTGAAGTTGAGTGTGGAAGTTTCACCGGGAAGGCGAGATTTGGTATGCTTACCATTTCTAACAGATTATTGGGCGAGATCGAGAGACCGGCGAGGTTCATGGCGAACCACGCAAGAGAAGATCTGATTGATAAGCGCAAAGCGGCGAATTCAAAGTCGGAGCGGACAACATTTTAAGGTGCAATGGCCGAGTGTGTGTACCTAACGTAGCGGGTGAAAGTTAATACTTGACGAAGCGCATAAGAGCAACTTTAGTATTCATCCAGGAGTTCACGAAGATGTATCAAGACTTGAAGAAGCATTTTTGGTGGTCAGGAATGAAAAAGCAAGTGGTGATCGTAACCGTGTTTAACGTGTCGAAGCGAAGGTGGAGCACCAACGACGGCCGGGAATGCTCTGATAAACGGCGTACCGGTATGGAAATGGGACGGTATCTCCATGGATTTCGTTGTAGGTTTGCGAAGGCGCAGAAGAAGAATGATTCGATTTAGGTGATCGTCGACCGATTGACCAAATCTGCTCATTTCTTGCCCGGTGGTCGGCGTACCACGTGGAAAAAGGCGGCCAGAGATCTACATCGCGGAGATAGTGCGACTTCATGGTATACCTCTTCAATCGTGTCGGACCGAGATCAAAGTTCACGTCTCATTTTTGGAGGGAATTGCAAGAAGCGATGGGAACCGAGCTCAGGCTTAGCTCGGCATATCATCCCCAAACTGACGGTCAGACTGAGAGAACGATCCAATCGCTTGAAGATTTGTTGCGAGCGTGTACCTTAGATGACCGAGGAAGTTGGGACGACGTCTTACCATTGGTGGAGTTCACCTACAATAACAGTTTCCATGCGAGTATTGGAATAGCACCTTTTGAAGCACTGTATGGACGTAAATGTCAGACGCCTCTTTGTTGGTACCAGGATGGCGAGCGTTCTGTTGTGGGACCAGATATGATCCAGCAGACTACGGTGAAGATTCGTTTGATCAGAGATAGGATGCGAACGTCGCAGAGCCGACAGAAGAGTTATGCCGACCAAGGACGTCGACCGCTAGAGTTCGAAGAAGGAGAACATGTATTTCTTAGAGTCACCCCCACTACTGGAGTTGGTCGAGCGATCAAGTCCAAGAAACTTAACCTAAATTTATTGGACCTTACGGTTCTGCGTCGTATCGGTCCAGTGGCATATCAGATTGCCCTGCCACCCTTCTTGTCAAACATTCATGACGTCTTCCACGTCTCACAATTGCGGAGATATATTTCCGACCCCTCTCATGTCATCGAACCGGATGTGATTCAACTGAGGGACGACTTATCCTTCGATGCATCACCAGCAAGGATCGTTGACCGGAAAGCCAAACAGTTGCGGAACAAAGAGATTCAACTTGTCAAAGTTGTGTGGGATCAGAAGACTGGAGATGTGGCTTGGGAGCTGGAGGAGAAGATGAAGACTCAGTACCCTGAACTTTTCCGCGGTAAGAATCTTATTTGCAATTTCGAGGACAAAATTTTTTTTAGAGGGAGAGATTGTAACACCTGATGACGAGATCGACCTCGTGTTGAGACCTCGTACCAAGACCTCGTGTCGAGATCCCGTGCCAAGATCGCGTGCCGAGGTCATATGTCGAGCTGATGAGGTCGCGTACCGAGCTGTGGAGGTCGCATGTCGAACTGAGGAGGCCGCGTGCACGAACTCGTGTTAGAGCTCTCAGGCGCTGCACAAGCACCTCGATCGACCTCGTGTCGAGGCTGTAACACTCGTATTTACTGAGCGTTATTTAGCGTTAATGATTATATTGTTTGTAATATTTATAAATTTATATTATCGGTTTGCAGTTCTCGTCGCTGTGTTTTTAGATCTTTAACCTATAGATTAGAGGGTAATCATGAGAGAGGAGAGATTAGATGGGTAGAATGATTGATGGGATTAGCATCTCATAACAGTAGTTACACGTCACTTATTTGTGTTTTTTTTTTAAAAGAAAAATTCATTTAAATGGTTTCTTTACCAGCTGTATATCACGATCAGCCCCTCACAACCCTCACTTTCTCTTTTCTTCTTTCTTCTTCTCTAAGTTTCCTCTTCCTCTCCAAACTTCCATCGAAGAACCTTGGATTTTATTGAGTCTTTGCACAAACCTTCTTCATCAATCTTGTTCCTCATCATCTCCTCTACATATATCATCATCTTGATCATCATTTGAGGTATGAAAAATAGAATTTTCTCTTCCTTCATGCTACTGTTTAGCGCCACTTCTTCCCTCCATTTTAGCTAGTTTTTATGCTTCCAAATCATGTCATATTGATAGGTTTTCTTCTTCATGATGAAAATATTTTTCAGAAAACATAAACTTAGATTTTGATTAATTTGTGCTTAATATGCTACTTGATTTTAAGCTTGAGTTAATACTTAGGAAAAATGGCTTGTCTGATGATATGTATGAAAGAAGTTTTAAAAAAAATTATTAGAGAAAAGGAGTTAATTTGTAATGCTTGAATTCTTGTTGTATTTGTTTAAGTTCTTGAGTTTTAATATTTACTTGGGTTGTAGTTAAGATTGGGGTAATGAGAGCTAAGTGCTATTAGAACCCATAGATGGAACTAAGTTGTGCTTGTATTAGGAAGTCGATTCAGAGATCGTGTGATTTCGAATCGAGGTGTACGGAGAGCGAACCCGAGGGCGTGGGAGTAGTGGGATCCAGTTGAGGGCCAGTGCGTGTCGAGGTCGTTGTCGTGCTCGATTGAGGACAGCGTAAGCGCGTAGCTTGGAGTTCGGTAAGGGCACTTCTAGACATTCTAGGATTTTTATTGTTATATTCCTATGTATGGATTCCTTGATTTGTGTCGAGCTTGAAGTGTTGTGATATGATTGAATATATGCCACGAATTGTGTATTCTTTGTTGAATTGCGTTTCTTCATGTTGAGCCCGCTCTTTTTATTTGACATGCGGTTGAATATCTTGCGTATAACTCTTTGAATATCGTATACGGCGAATTGTTCATTGAGTGAGAGAGCTTAGCGAGTCGTTGGCGTTTGAAGTTGCGACCCGGATACGGCACAGGGTGCTAGGCTCCCTTTTCCGTTTATGGGGACTTCTAAGCGTTGCCACGCTATGGGACCTGAGTTGACTGTCCTAGGGAGAGCGAAGATCCCAAGGCTTCGGCTGGACTTTCCAAAGATATCTGATGCGGCGTGTGCATTCTGGAAAAAGTGCCGAGTCGAGAGGAAATGGATTGCGAGTTGAGTCGAGTCTAGAGTGAGATGGTTGAGTCACGTTTGGTGAATGTTATACTTTGTTGTTTACTTATTTCTTTATGCCTGGATTATCTTGATTTGTTGAGAAGTTGACCACTTTCCGTGGTGCCTTCAATCCATGATGGTTACCCAGGCGAGGTCGAGGCGCGAGGAACTCGGCAACAGATGATGGCGAGGAGGATCTCGGCGAGGATCCGGCGGCGACCTCTACTTGTCGTGATTTGCTTTGTCTATGTTTTTGTGTATAGTGGTTGTGACCCGGTTGGGCGGTTATGTTTTGTTATTACAGGTAGGCGGCGGTTTACTTTTGGAGTAGCCCCCTGCGTGGGAGTCTGCCGGAAGTACCCCCAGGGTATGATTGCTCTCTTGAAGTCGTCATACCTTAGGTGTATTTCTTTGTACATTTACTACTCTGTATTTTGTATACATTATCATTTCGAGTGGTATATATGTATATTATGCATGTATGTTTTATTAGAATTTAAGTCTTGTGTCTTAGTTGCACCATGTTTCGAAAAGTTGTAATTACTCTGATGTGCACTAGCTGGATAATAAAAAATAAAAAAAATAAATAAAAAATATACCGTAATTTTTTAAAAGGCACAAGAGTACCGTTTTAAAACGCATCGCATACAGGTCTAGTTGAGCTCGGTAGCGGTCCGGAAACGGGTCGTTACAGAAAGAGTCTACATCGCGTCAGATGGGAGAAGCACTTGCAACATGGGCTGAAGCATGTACGGAAAAAGCTGAGAAGTATAGGGCTAGGAGTGTGGAGGCTACTTCTTCACTTGTAACACCAGATTGTTCTATTACTAAGTGTGTGACTGTCCTTGAAGAGCTTGGAGACATTTCAGATGACATCTATATGAAAGCCTTGGAAAAGTTTTGGGAGCCTAATTGGAGGGAAATGTTTCTTGCCATGTCTAATGATAGGAGATGTGCATGGCTATTTAGATTTTAAGGATAAAACCTTATTGAGACACATCTTTCCTTTATATTTTGTTTATTTTCTTTATGTTTATGTTCTTCTTACTATTTGGTGAACATTTGTACGTCTGTTTGCGAGTTGTTTTAAATTTATGGTTATGTTATTGGACCTTTTATTTCGTTTTTATTGAATATCATTTTCTTAAAGTTTTGTTATGAAAATTTATGACAAGTTATAACCATAATGGATGCCGATAGAAGTGATTCTTCCGATTCAAGTGATGATGAATTAGTAGAGTTTTGCTTTATTAACATGATTTATGTTTATCATCATAAATACTTGAATAAAGGAAAGGTTCGAACATCTGCATTGAGTGGTCGTGAATTTGTTGCTAAAATATTAAATGGAGAAGGAACAAGTTGTTTTGAGTTACTTCGAATGAGAAAGGAATATTTTATTAATTTTTGTAATGAACTGAGGAGAAAGAGCTTCTTAAGTGACTTAAGGGTTGTGCTTGTTGAAGAAAAGGTTGCTATATTTTTGCTCATACTTGGTCATAATTCTCGTCATAGAGTTGCTTCAGACCGCTTTCAACATTCCACACAAACAATTTCACGTTATTTTAAGGAAGTATTAAGAGCAGTGTGCCGATTGAGAAAAAAATTAATAAAGCAAGAGTCCACAGAATTACCTGACAGAGTTAAAAACAACTCAAAATATTATCCTTGGTTCAAGGTACGTAATTTTTTTGAGTAATTTATTAAGTTCATTTTTTACTTATTCATGTTATCTTGTTTTGATTTTGTTTTTTTACTTGGATTATGCGTTACAGAATTGCATAGGTGCAATTGATGGTACACATATAAGTGCATGAGTTCCTGCTGAGAAACAAATTTCATGTAGAGATAGAAAGACAACAATCACACAAAATGTCATGTGTGCTTGTGACTTTAACATGATGTTTTACATTTGTATATTCTGGGTGCGAAGGAAGTGCACATGATTCAAAAGTTTTCTTAGATGCAATTGCAAATCCAAATGTGGAATTTCCTTGGTCATCTAGAGGTGAGTAAGAATATCATAATAACGTTATATTCTGTTGATGAAATAAACAAGTAGAGCTAACATATAATTTATGTGATGAAGGTTCATTCTATCTCGTTGATTCTGGCTATCCATGTACTGGAGGTTTTCTTCCCCCTTATAGGGGTGAAAGATATCATACGCAAGAATATAGAGGCCGAGCCAGACAACCTCGGAGTCATGAAGAATTATTTAACTACAGGCATTCATCACTAAGAATGACTATTGAGCGATGCTTTGGGGTCCTGAAAAATAGATTTCCTATTTTAAAGACGACGTCTTCTTATAAACCTTCTAGGCAACGACTTATAGTAACAGCGTGTTGTGTTATTCATAATTACATACGCAAGTGGAATTTACACGACGAATTATTTAGTGTATGGGAAGAAATGGATCCGGTAACAATTGAGGGCGTGAATGAAGATCCTTACACAGTGGGAACAAGCTCCAATGAAAACAACTTATCAAGGTTATCTGATGATGGTGCAGTTGAAATGGCAATGCAAAGGGATCGCATTGCAAATATGATGTGGGCACGACGTAATAATTAGTTGAACTAATTTGACTTCCTTTTTTCTAAAGACCAATTTGACTTTTTAAGATATTAGATTTTACTTAATTAATTGAGTTGTCATTGTAAATATTACTTGATTAATTGACTTTTATGACCAATTTAAATTTTTTACAACGTACCTACCATTTTTTATGGTGATATCATGCTCCTACATTTGTTACTCCTGCTTTAAGTCTCTCGTTAAAATAATTACAAGAAAGTGTTGAAGATGAGGTGGTGGCATCACTTAATTAATTAATAATAAATGGAGTTTTAAGTTTCTATGATCAAGTCTAGTAAAAAAAAAAAATCTCATGATGAATAAAAAATGTGAATAAAAAAAATCATTTTTTTTAGAGCAAAAGAAAGGAAAGGAGCCTCGTTAAAACCTTCTGATGCAAAACCCTCCTTAGGGAAAAAAACATCTAGAAGGAAAAAGAGTACTCCTTCTTAAATTTTATTTAAAAAAAAGAGAAGAAGATGTACAAAAAAACATGGGGGGACTAGACCAAAACCCATGAACAAAGACAATAGTGGCACATATAGGATAAATAAACCAGCCTATAAACAGGAAACTAACATTCCTAAAAGCAAAAAAAGTGTGCAAAAGCATCACAATAATGTCTTTCATCCCAACTATGTTGGCACCAAAGACATTAACAATCATCTGCAGCACACAATTATTAAAAAGGAAAAAACAACGAAGGGGGGCAAAAGCCAAACCCATAAAGACTATTTAAATCTAAAATTAGGAAGGCCGAACTTATTCCTGAAAAAATCTTCTCTGATAAAAGAAGGAATAGAATTCCACCAGGAGTAACCTTTTGAAGAAACTCCAAAAGAAGCCAACTTGTCAGCACAGTGGTTTCCTTCCCTATAAATGTGAGAAATCTTGAAAGTCATGGATGAAGCGATGTGGATGCAATTCTTCCACCTATTTCTTAAGTGCCACGGGACCAAGGCTGGACGATTGAAAGCCTGCACTACCAGAGTAGAGTCACATTCCACCCAAAGACGAACCCATCCTTTGCGACTAGCCTCCTCAATAGCAAACATTGCCGCCAAGAGCTCCGCTTCCAAAGAGAACACGATACCAAAATAGTCTGCAAAACATCCAATAACAGCACCACTCTTGTCTCTAAAAATACCCCCGCCCCCTGCCTGACCTGGGGATCCTCTAGCTGCCCCATCAGTATTGACTTTGACCCAACCACAAGGGGGAGTGATCCAATCAACTTGGATAATATCAGGCGCTTTAGGAGGATGAACCTTAATATCAAATTCCTTAAGAATCACAAATTCCTGCATAGAGGAAGACATGCAACAATTAGTCGTGTTACCTGAGAGAGAAGTGGAGCTGACAACTAAGTTCTTAGCTGTTCGGAAAGGCACCCTCTTGCTATCAAACTTCAATTTATTTCTGCTGAACCAAATCACCCACAAGATGTTAATTATAGCAGCTGCAATGACAACCTTAGTTTAGGGCTCCAATTGATTCTGGACCTTCACAATGTCTGTAATGGAAGCAGTATCAATGTTCGTCTTGATCACTGAGGCCAACCAATCCCAGAGGGCTTTAGCAAAACTGCAGGAAAGAAAAAGATGATTGGAGGACTCTTCAGCTGCATAACACAAAGCTACTGGCGAGACACAAACGCAGCCCCTAGACTTCAAATTTTCCTCCGTGGGCATACGATTATGCATCAGACGCCAAAAGATAAAAGATTTGGAGGGAGGAATAGAAGCATTCCAGATAATCTTATGCCAAGACACCGCCGGCTTGGCTCGTTTGATGTGCAAATAAGCTTCCTTGTAGGAAAGATTGCCAGAACTAGAATCAGTCCAAATTAATCTGTCCTCATCCTGAAACCGAGGTATAGTAACATAGGCAATATCAGAAGAAACCTGAGGAAAGGCGTCTAGAATACTCTTAGGAATATGCCAAGAATTGTTATGAAGAAAGTCTGCCACAGAAGCTGAGAGCTGGTCATGGCAATTGTCAGGAATTTGCAGCAACTGAACGAGAGGAGTAGATAGCCAATTATCCAGCCAAAAGTTAATAAGCGTACCATCACCAATTTGCCAAATAGAATGAGACAGGACAGTGGAGATTTGAGATTTGATACCCGGCCAAATGGAGGATTTAACATACCGGACAATGGGCTTCTTATTCTTGAAGAATCTAGCACGGTAAAAAGTAGCCCACTCCTTATTAGAGGATAACATATCCCAAGCGAGCTTTAACAGAGAAGCCTCATTGAGAGCTCTTCTGACTTAACCCCAAGGCCACCTTCAAGAGTTGGAGAACACGGCTTGTCCCAAACAGCGGTAACAATTTTCACGATATTAATATCACGGCCCAAATGAAATTCACGATGCAACGATCCAGGGAGTTCAGGAGAGAAACAGGCCAAGCATAGATGTGGAAGCTGTAAAGTAACATACTTTGAATGACAGATTTGACTAGCTCAACTCTGCCCATAATAGTTAACAAAGATCCCTTCCAAGTAGCTAACTTACTAACTATTCTATCTGCAATAGGTTGAAGATGCACTCTCTTAGGTTTGCCCTTGAAGAGAGGGACACCCAGGTAATTAAAAGGAAGATGACCAGCCCCAAATCCCAGTAAATTGGCAAGCTGAGCAATTTTGGAAGGTGAGGCATTACTAGAGTAGAACCTGCATTTATTCATATTAAGCTGCTGACCAGAAGCCTGACCATAAGACTGAACCAAGGCCATAAGATTCTCCAAATTCCGCTTAGTACCTTTGCAAAAGACAAGAACATCATCTGCATAAAGAACATGACTGGGGACTGCAAAATTGTTAGGACCTATAAAAGGTTTAAGAGTACCCGAAGACATCAAATGAGAGATACCCCTGCTAAGAACATCTTCAGCAATACAGAAAAGAAGGGGAGATAAAGGGTCACCTTGCCTGACGCCCCTCTTACAAGAGAAATAACCAACCGGTCTGCCATTAACAGCAAAAGAAAGCTTGGCTGAATGAAGAATAACTTCAACCCACTGGCAAAATTTGTCATGGAAACCAAAAGCACGCAACACAGACAGTAAGAAATCCCAATCCAGAGTGTCAAAGGCTTTTTTGATGTCCAGCTTGAGGGCCACATTACCACCAAAGGTTTTATAATCCAGCAGTTAGTAGCTTGAAGCAATCTGAGATACAATCATGAATATGTCTGTCTCTGATGAATCCCCGTTGCTGAGGAGAAATAATCTTAGAGGCTATACCTGCAAGTCTGTCAGCAAGAACCTTAGTAATAATTTTGAATTGAAAATTGGCCAGAGCAATAGGTCTAAAATCTTCAATTCTATCTGCACCATTAAATTTAGGAATTAAAACAACCAAATTAGAATTCATATTAGGCAAAAGCCACCCTTGAGTAAAAAATTGCCTGACAGAATTGTACACATCCGCCCCAATAATATCCCAAAAAGCCTGATAGAAAAAACCACTGAATCCATCGGACTGGAGCCCCATCCGCATTGAGGAAAAAGCAGTGACTTTAACCTCATCAATAGAAGGAACCGCGATCAAAGTAGCATTATCACAAATAGAGACGATCGAAGGTACAACCTGGCTAATCAAATCATTGGGAATGCAAGCATTAGGACTAGCATAGAGAGAAGTATAATAATTCAGAACATGAGCAGCAATGTCATCCTGGTCATCAAGCAGATCATCGCCATTTTTTAACACTGTCATAGCCTTAGAAGCAAACCTGATTTTAGCAACTTTGTGAAAGAAACTAGTGTTCCTATCACCTTGACAATGGCAATTAATTCTGGATTTTTCTCTCCAAAATTCCTCTTCAGCGCTAAGAGCTTGATGAAGCTCCATTTGGGCTAGCTGCTCTTGCTCCAAAAGAGAGTCACAGGCACCGGCTGAATCAATGAGATGCTGGACAGACTCCACAGCCGCCAAGGCTGTATCTACTCTGACATGCACATTACCAAAAACAAGCTTGTTCCAAGATTTCAATTCTTTCTTTAAAACTTTAAATTTTTGAGAGAGGATAAACATAGGACAACCTACAACACTCCTACTCCAAACCTCTTTAACAAGTCTGCTACAATCATCATGTTGCAACCACATTTTATGAAATTTAAAAGCAGCTTGAGCCCTAACATTACCTCTTTTCATAACCAAGAGCAAAGGAAAATGATCAGAAGTGCTTCTAACCAGAGTTGAGCAAGTTGTGGACGACCAAAAATCAAGCCAAGCATCATTGCATAAACTTCTATCAAGCCGTTTTTCAGTAAGAGCACGACCCCTCCTCCCATTGTTCCAAGTAAACTTAGCGCCTCTAGTGAGAACGTGAAGAAGATTGCTACAATCAGTAAAGGATTTGAAATCATCACAGGCAATTTTTGTAGGAAGGCTGGATCCTTTGACTTCATGAGCTCCCAGCGAATTAAAGTCACCGATGAAGCTCCAAGGACCGGGATTAGAAGCCTGCAAATTGAATAGATCTGTCCAAAGCCTTCTACGAACCAAATAAGAAGTGCTAGCATAAACACCACAAACATAAGTGACCTGACCATCAATGTTAATAGAAAGCGAAATCTGTTGACTAGTGTTACTAATGACTGTAGGAGCTATCTGATTCGAGCATAAGCACCAAAGATTAGACAAAGCAGAAACTCTGTTATTATTCACAAGGGGCTGCAACTGAATATTCCTCCAAAAAGAAGGGTTAACATCAGAAAAAGAAATCCACGGTTCGGCAATAAAAACCAAGTCTGGTCTATGAAGATTGCAGAACTTTTTGAGCATCAGTCTGGTATCAGGGTTAGCAAACCCCCTACAATTCCAATAAAGGATCTTCATTAAGCAAAGTTTCGAGGACCTCCCCTAGAACGGGTTTGGTATACAGCAGCCTTAGCTGCCTGTTTAGCCTTCTTTTTCAGTTTCTTCTTTGCAGACTTAGAGAGAACAGAAGTGAATTCATTGGAAACATTACCTGGAGCATCCTCTAAATACTTTGAAGCAGACCAACAGTGCCTTGAGGCAAAGTGGGTGTTTCCATATCAATTTCCTCGTCGATTCCTCAATATCGGGATCCATATCACCCCAAAGCCTACCAACTAGCCTCATATCATGAGCGATATTAGTATTGGTGTAGTTATCCATAGGAATTATAGTTTCCTTGACATTAGGTACTGACAGGTGTTGCACTAGAAATTTCCACAATCGAGTCATTGCATCATCATTACGATCTAGGGAATCACGCACTATAGTGTCATCAATTGAATTAACCACATTAAAAGTTAAATCAACCTTACCTTGCGAATGCAAACCCGCATCCACTATAGGAACAGCTGCTGGATCCTCTGCTGGCATCACCTGAGTGTCAGTTGCCACTGCCACGGCACTAGGTGCAACATTTTTGCAATTTTGATTTGGCAGAGGCCCCAACAATGGATTGGGATTAACCTGCAGCTTTGTGACAACAAATGGAACATTAATAATTCCAACTAAATCATCTTGGTTAGCATTTACCTTTTCAACTATAATAGCATTTGATGTGCCAATGTGCTCGGCCTGAACAGGCACACTGAAAATGGGAATATGACCCGCAGAAGTATCAATTCCCTTGCCTTTATCACGGCTCTTGTCTGAAACTTCAACCCTTTGGATTCTTATTGGTTTCTTTTCCTCTATCGGTCGATTTACTCGACTGACAAATTGTTTATCATTCATTTTAGGCTTCACGAGCATCCAAATGAGGTGTGACCATGCCTTTTGCAATTAGAATTAGAATGACCAATTGAGTTGCATAAATTACAAAAAGGCGGCAACTTCTCATATTCAAGCTGAACATTGAAGGCATAATCCAGTCTTTCTACCAAAATATGATCACGAAGAACTTCTTTAAGATCCAAATCAACTAAAACTCGAGCAAAATGACCATAAGTTTTGTTAATGGTTGCCTCATCTAGTGCAATTGGCACTCCAATACCCCCAGCAATAGAGAACAAAATCCGAGGCCTCCAGTATTCCTGAGGCAAACCAATGATGCGGATCCAGCATTGAGTGCGAGGCGCCTGAAGAGATGGGTGAAAATCTGGAGTCCATCGTGAAAGATGTAGCAATCCGGGCTTGAGAGACCAAGAACACGAAGACCAAACACTCCGCAAATCTTGGCAGATGAAAAAGAGAACTCATAGAATCCTTTACCCAAATGAAACCATCCGCCATTGACCAAGAGGTTTCCAGAGATGTTAACTTGTTGCGCAAGTCGGCGTTCTTGATCGGAGCATCACCTTTCGCTAGAACCAAGCGACCATGGAGGTTGTTCTTGCAAGCCTCAAGGCCACTGTACTCCTCTTGAGAATTTGAATCGACAAAGAATCTCCTACGATGCGAGGCTTGGGTAGAAGATCAATAGGTATTGCACAAGACTTGGAGAGAGCATCTGCAAAAGTCTTCTTTAGTGCATTGTGATTGGCGTTGGAGAGGCGATGAAGGGCAGCTGAAGAGTAGGAGATGGAGGAGGAGGAGGGAGGGTGGAGGGATACTGAGCCCACGTGCAAATCGGAAACACCATGGAAGCTTGGGTGAAGAAGCGCAAGGCTCATGCGAGTTACGTGAAAAAGAGCATGGGTCGTCGATTCTACAAAGCAGGAGTGTCTTGTAGGAAAGGAATGAAAGTGCGCCGAGGTAGAGGAGATGGAGGAAGCCTACAGGAAGGAAGACCAAGGAAGCGGCGCGACGGCGTGAGTTGAAAACAAACCCTAGCGATCCACAGAAAATTACGTTCGCATGCAGTCCATGAAAGCGCCGAGAAAAGACTGCGCCAAGATAGAAAGCAGGTGCGTCACAATAGTCTGAGAGGAGGGGAGGCTGCTGCACGGCCAAGCAACCACCGCCGGAGGGGTGGCAGTGGCAATGAGGAAGCACTGCGGCGTAGAGGCAAACCCTAGCAGAGGGTCAACGTTCCCAAAAAAAAAAAAAGTTTCGTAACAAAGTTTGCAAGACACATTTTAAAAATAAGTCTATCAAACATGTTTTTTCATTTTCTAATCTCTAAAATAGTTTTTAAAAATAGGATAACCAAACAGTTTTTTTTTAATTTTTTTCTTAAAAGCAGTTTTTTAAAACTGATTTATAAAATAGTTTTTTTAAAAACTGAAAACTAAAACCAAATCAAACATCCCTTGGTTAGAGCATTTCTGATTCATGTTCTTAGCATGGTTGTTAACTTTAATAATGGGTTTTAATATTGGAATTAGGTGGTGTGTGCTCCCAAGTGCATAACATGTTCTTGATGCACAACTTTGCAAGAACGGTTCTTAATCCTGTTGTGTTTACAATATCACATACAACACCTGCCACGTGTCATATGACATGTCAGTCATGTAGGTATTAAAAATATTATTTTTGTTGACTCACTTGTTACGTCAATTAAAATGTCCATGTAACAGTTCTTGACTAGACGACCATTAGCTGAATCATAAAAAATTAGACTGTAGGAATCAATATTGCTAACGGAAAATATTTGGGGGACTAAAGTATGAAGAAATTTTTTATAGGGATTAAAAACAAAATTCTTAAATTTTGTAGGGACTAAAAACATATTTAACCCTTTAATTTATTAGTTTAATATAATTTAATTAATTTTAGTTGATTATTATCTTGAAAAGTTTGATTGACGTTACTTTTACTATGCTAATAAATGAATTTACAAACACACTAATTTATTTTTTTGGCTTAAAAATGCTTTTTGTTCCCTCAAATATAGCGGTTTTGGTTTTTTACGCCTGCAAAAAAATATTTTTTTTGTTATTCATCCCTGTAATATCTTTTTTTGAGTCCCTCTCTGCTAGTCTTTGTTACGAAAATAATAACACAACTAACATCATCCCATGTCATTATTGCCACGTGCTAGTGACAAAAGGCAAAAAAGAATATTGAATGTAAAAAAATAATATAATTATAGGGCTAAAAGAAAACAATACCTTATTTACAGAAATTAAAATCAAAATTCCAGAAAAAGAGAAAGAGAATAAGAAATTGCAATTTTTTTTTGAAGAGCAAATTAATTTTATTTACAGAAAGAGAATACAAGGGGTATTCCAAGCAATTTACAAGAGGGGAAGGGCGAAGAGGGAACAAAGGAATCTCTCATCTCTTACAGCTGAAACACACCATGATACCCTTCAAATGGCTACTTCTTAGAAATACAATCCATCTGAACTAGACACCATTCATAGCACAAATAGTGAGACACCTTTGATTGATTCAAAAACCATCTCCATTAAACTACTTTAATGTGTTGCACTACCACCGCGCAATTCGTCACCCTACTAGAGAAGATGCATCCATTTCTCCGGTCCAAAACCACCCACAAAACGGCGTGTTATATCATAGTCATCCCCTTCGTGCCACAACCCTTGAGGCCAATAGGAGAAAAACATGGGGTACAAGATACATAAATCTTGGGGCAAGACCAACACTATCCCTAACCATTTAAAAACATGAAAAGAGAAATCACACCAAACAAACAAAGGAAACCAAGATTTTGGTGTGTCAGCGCAAAACACACAAAGGGAGGCAGACTCCTCATAAGTAACTCTACGCTTTAGCAAGTTTATTCCAGTGGTTAACCTATCCAATAGTAGTTGTCAGGGAAAAAACACTAACCTTAGGGGGTGCTAGACTCTTCTACTGGCCTAGCACTAACCTAACCGTGAACACCCCACCCTATATGCCTAACCAACACCACCTATCTTCCTCCCTGGAATGGATCGAATTCTCACTCAAGATCCTGGAAAACTAATAACACAAATCCTCATACCATGCATATAATCGCTTACCCAACCACCCCTCTGAACATAAATAGAGACATTACAAGAAATTTGTCATATACATAAGCACACTTTTAGTGATTGTCATTGAAATCGTAGGTATAGGTGTCATATACCTACAGACGTGCGATAAGCCATGGGTATAGGTATCATATACCTATAGATGTCCAAATTTGTCAGTATTTGTACTAGTGACAGTTCAAATAGTGTCAGTATCATGGGTACATATTTTCTCATGATTCAGTGATAACAAAATCCTCCCAACTCACTGAACACACTCAATATACAAATTCGAAAAAGTAGAGTAATCACTACTAGGGATGGCAATGGGTAGGGTACCATAGTATCTATTCCCACACTCGCATTTTGGAAAAAATACTTGTGCTAAGACCCATACTCACGTGGGTGACAACTTTAATACCCATACACTTGCCCGTTGGGCACCTAAGAACCCATACATGTACCCATTGCCCGCACTTTAAATAACAACAAAATATCAATAATTGAAAAAACAATTAGGTTTGTAGTGAGAAGAAGTTTTTTTGAGAAGGACTCACAATAAAGATTAGAAAAAACAACTTAATAAGGACAAATATCTTAAAGAAGTTTGTGAATTTGCGTTTTATATGCATTTTATTTGGGTTTTCACCTTGGGCAACACATTTAGATCTAATCTTCATTTGATGATAAGGATGGCTTCTTGGTGGGTGATGGTTCTGACTTTTGATCATCTCTATATGAGCTACGACATAACTAATAAGGTTGAAAAAATCGAATTGGAAGAAGTATCGGTTGCACGCATTGTTGTAAAGCATTGAAACTCAAAATCTAGAAATTGGTCACAGATTTTCATAAGCCATTGCAGATCACTGTTAATTTGAGAATGTTTGTGTTAGTAAGGACTCATTTCACTGGCCAATTTTATTTGTCGATATGTTTGAATTGATAATTGAGGATAATAATAAAATACTCCATTCATTCCAAATCTTGGTGGTTTAAGGTTTTAGCACACAAATTAAGAAATTATTTAATTGATGTATATTTATACCAAAATACCCTTATTTTTATCATTAATTGTTTTAAAAATTCCCTTATTGTAAATAAGTGAGATTTCCTTTTTTTCATTAAAAAAAATTCCTTTTTGTCAAAAAGAGAAAGATTTCTTGTCTAGGTTGAACAAATTTAACATGGACGACCGATCAAATTGTACTAAGGCATACATTTTACATACAATATAAAATAATTATAATATTTGTGAATTTTATAAAAATAAAGAATTTTTAAGGATTTCGTTAACTAGTATACTAAGAATGCTAATTAAGAAATTCATAAATAAAAATTTTCATTATGAATTATAATATTCAATACATGAAACACATTAAATATTTTACTTTTTAACAAAAAAAAAAAATCCGTTTTGCTTTCTTAATTCAGTCAATTATTAGCATTTTTAAAATAAAAAACCAGTTTTGAGGACATAGTTTCCTTGGATTTTGGGCACCCACAGGAAAATGAAGTGAGGCAAAAACGACACCGTCGTATTAGCTAGGTAAATTAGCAAACTGAAACCTCGGTATTTACACCAATAACGGCAGTTTCTATAACATGGTGTTGTTATGGTTGCTAGCTCAAAAACCCAGAAGAGAAACTCAAATCTCTAACCTCCTCAGTTTCAAATTCATTCACCAACACCAAAAAACAACAAATTAACTTAACAACACAAGGAAAAATCCTTCACGATTTTGCAGTGTTTCTTGTGCAGATTGTGTGTGTATTTTTCTCACTTAACAATGCCTGGCACATGGTGTGAACAAGCGTTATTCACTACCCCATTCGTATCTTTGCCATGTTTGCACCATTTCAGAGTTAAAGCTGTTGTTTTTCATATACTATGTTTGTGTGTTCTTGTGTTTGAGACAACAACATGGAAGGGTTTGAACCAAATTTTACCTTGCCAAAGAACTGGCAGGATGATCCTAAAATCAAGGTAATATTTTTAGTTGATTGACTCATTTCTCATTAATGCGTTTGTACAAATCAATTACTAGATCTGCTTGAATTTCAATAATCTTGGAATTTTGTTTGTGGGGGTTTAAAAAAATTTTGAATTTTATTTATTTATTTTTATGATGTCTTTTAGATGGTTCTTCCTCTTCCATTTGCTAAATATTTTGGGAAAAAAAGGATTTTGGATATTCAATTTTATGTTTTAGAGCATAAATCAGTTACTTTTGTTATATATATATATATATATATATATATATATAGAATTAGATTTTCATTCTTTGTTAATTCAATGCTCAAATCCATTCATTAGTTCTGTTGATTCTTTTGCTAACCTCTTTATCTCATTAGTTGGCATATTATGGTTTGAGTTCTTACTCCTTATTTGTAACATAATTTAGACCTGTGATTGTGTTTTTATCAATGTTAGTGCTTCTTGCTAAAGAGAAGAATTGATGTTTGTTTGTTGGGCGGATATGTTACTTGATGACATAAAGCTTTTTGCAATGTACTAACTAGTAATCATGATTCTGTGTATGATGATCTGTCTGATTTGACTGTGAAAATTATCATTTTCTTTATATTGTTGTTGATATTTTGTTTTAGGATTTGTTTTGTGGGATTGGGCCTCAAAGAGAATGTTCTACCCTTTAGCCGATCCTAAGTTAAATTCCTAGCTTAAGAAGTGAACAACTCTCTTCCTTTCTTTTCCCGGAGAATGTTGGTGTTTTTGTGGGCTCTTACTTTCTTAGGCTTCTTACATGGTTTGGGATATTTTGAATGTTTCTCTCACAATGAACTTCTCTTCCCTTCTCTTCTCTCAAATTGCTATTTTGTTCTTAAATGTTACTTTACTTATAGAAAGGGGAAAGTAACATTTAAGAAAACAGTAGCAGTTTCAGAGAAGAGAAGATAATTTCAATGTAGGAGAAACACTCAAAATATCCTAGACCAAGTAAGAAACCTAAGAGCCCATAAAATACCAACATTCTCTAGGAGAAGAAATGAGGAGAATTGTTCACTACTTCATCTAGGAAGCTAGCTTAGGATCAGTTTAGGGGTAGAGCATTCTCATTGAGGCCTAACCCCACAAAACGAATCCTAAAACAAAATATCGGTAACTATATAAAGAAAATGATAATGTTAACAGTCAAATTAGACAGATCATCACACATAGAATCATGATTACTAGTTAGTATATGCAAAATGCTTTCTGTCTTCAAGTAACACATCCATCAAACCAAATAGACATCGCTTCTTTTCTTCAGCAAGAAGCACTGGCATTGATAAAAGTACAATAACAATTCTAAATTATGTTACAAATAAAGAGTAAGAACTCAAACCCACAATGCACAAGCTAATGAGATAATGAGGTCAACAAACAAAGTAAAGAATCAACCGAAATGATGAATGGATTTGAGCATTGAATTCACATAGAATGAAAATTTCGTTCAATATATATAATAAAAGTAACAAATTCCTGCTCTAAAACATAAAATTGAATAACCAAAATCACATTTTTCAAAAAATTCAGCAGATGGAAGAGAAAAAACGATCTAAGAGACATCAGAAAAAGAAAAAAAAATTCAACAAAAATTAAACCCCCACAAACCAAAATCCAAGATAGTTAAAATTCAAGCAGAGCCAATAATTGATTTGAACAAACATATTGATGAGAAATGATTAAATCAACGAAACATCTTACCTTGGTTTGAGGATCATCAGGCCAATGTTTTGGAAAGCAAAATTTGGTTCAAACCCTTCCATGTTGATGTCTCAAACACAAGAACACACAACTCCAGAATATGAAAGGCAACAACTTTAACCCTGAAATAGTCCAAACATGGTAAAAACACAAATATGGTTGTAAGTAAATGCTTGTTCATACCACGTGTCAGACATTGTTGAGTGAGGGAAATGCATATCGTGAAGGGCTTTTGCTTGTGTTGTTAGGTTCGTTGTTTTGTGGTGTTGGAGAGTGAATTTAAAACTTTGGCTCACATAAATGGAAATTGATAAAGGTAATTGGGGCCGTGAATATCAACTGCTCAGCTCTTACTTCGTGAGTTGTGGGCCAAACTCCCATGAGAAAATTTACAGCTCCCAGCTTCAATTTGTGATAGATTTGAAGGATAATGATTTGAAAGCTCAATCAGGTAATGCGGTGGGAATTTATATGCTTGGTTTTTCATAAAAAAATCAAATGCCTTTGCTTGATTCATTTTCCAAGACCGTGATGAAAATTTGGCAACCGCAAGACAGAAAAGCAAGGTCTCTGATGATATGTGCGCATAGATTTAATTTCCCTCGCTAACCTTGTTGCACCGTGTGAAGTGATGGGCTGAATATAAAGTGATGGTGGGCCAACATGTTTCATTTGAGAGGCTTCCACACTAGGCAAGACATAAATATACATTATTTGTCAAGAAGTGGCACAAGACGTCAAGGATTTGGCACCTCTCCAATTTTTCCTTCACCATGCTCTCAAGGAAATAGCCTCTCTAAAGGGATTGGAGTATAAAATTTACTTGGGTTTTGCATGTTTTTGAGTCAGTTGTCCATTTTTTTGTGTGTGTTTTGTGTGTCATTGTCAGTGTTTTACAAGTTTGTGTGTTTTTTCTTTCTTTGTTGTTACATGTAAAGAGTCTTGCTAACCTTTTTGTTTGTAAATGTTTCAGGATCAGTCCAATATTAGCTTTTATCAGGTTAAGAATTTTCTCCTATATTAGATTTTATTTGGTTAAGAATTTTCTTTCACTTTTTAGTGTGTTGTTAATTGAGTATTCGATTTTACATTTTATTTTTTCTTTTGCCATACCATGGTTCAATGATTTATCATGTACATGTTTTGAACAGGTGACTTCACCTGCACCATTCTGACTCGTCGGCTCTTTCATGCTCAACACTTTGTTCTTCATGCGGAGAAGTTTTCTGACCCTTATATTTTTATTTTGAGCTATAATGTTTGGGGTTAGAAACGAGACATGATCTTAAGTTTGAGGTGGTGGTCACCTAATTTTTTGTGTGGTTGCATGTTTGATTTTTTTGCTTTGCATTTGTTGTCCATACTTGAAAATTGTTGATAATTAGATGCAAGCTTGTGTATGATCCATAGGGCTTAGAAACTGAAAAAATTGCATGACTGTGGACCTTTTTTGCTTGTTTGATGTGACTAGATTATTTGAGGGTGAGGGTACATATTGCATGATTCTCATATCCTGTGAGGTGTTTGGGCCTAAACTGTTAAATTTCATTCTCTTGAATGTCATCTCATGTGTTCTCTGCAGAACTTGGTTTGACTCTTTACGTACTACTTTTGCATGACTTTGTTTCACACACTTTTACTTGAGGCACCATTTTTTGTTGTACATAGTTTGAGCCAACTTTGCTTACCTTTGCATTGCATGAATTCCCTTGTGTGCGCCATTTGAGCCTATAGCTAGCCTATTTTTTTTTGGTTTCTTGAACCACATTACAAGCCAATGCCTAGAAAAACCATGAGTCCCTTCTAGTTGGAGTTGAGAGATGTACTTTCTTTGGGGGTATGGTCTTGTTCAGGGACGAACCTGCTTGAGTCATTTTGCCACTTCAATATCAATTTTTCTCAAATGTAGTGATGTTTTAAAAAATAATCCTTCACCACTAAAGTGTTCACCATGCAATATTCATGATGAAAAACTATTTGATATAAAGGTAATTGAAGCAAAAACGTGGATATTACTCACAAGGTTTCTTTGAATTATTCACTTTGATACAAGTCTAACGAAGCCAACAAGAATTTATCAGTTATTTGTGAACTTAATTTGCAATGGTTTAGTGCCTTTATAATTATAATATAAACTGTTTGCGTCTCCCAATCCAAATAAAGAAGATAGAAGAGGCTTAGGAAAGAAAAGTATAACTATCTTCAAATACTACATAAATATTTATATTTATACTTTAATACACTATAATGTATATTTATAATTATAATATTATATATAAATATTGCTACCACAACATAAAATTTCTAAGTTTGTCCCTGGTCTTGTTCTAAGTTTGGGATTGCTTGAGGGCAAACAACATTCTAAGTTTGGGGTGGACAAGAGTGTAGAGTGATCATGACTTCATGTATTGTCCACCCATTCTTATGGTATTTGTTGAATTTGCTAGAGGACAACAAAGTTTTAAGTTTGGAGTTGTGATGAGTGTCTACTAGGAGTGGATTTAAGGTCGTTTTTAGGTCATTTAGGATGACTTTTAAGTCTTATTTGATTATGTTTACACTTAGTTAGGAATTTGATAGTGTTGTCTCACTTTTCGTGTTTTAGGACTTTTTAGGGTTTAAATAGATTAATTAGTAACCTTTGTTTTATTTTGTAGTAATTTAGTTTTTCTTGGTATTTCTATTGATTTTAAACATGTTTTAATGTAGGTTTGGAAGCCCAAGGTTGAGGAATTTTTGCCAACCGAGAAGCCTTTTCGCCTAATAAATTATGCAGAAGTTCAAGCGTTCCTGCCAGTGCTACTTTGATAGGCGAAGAAGTGTTGCTGCCAGTTCTGGTTAGTTAGTCTAAGCAGTATGTTTGCTACGAAAAGGTGGTTGTTGAACTCACTATAAATAAAGGCACTGAAGCAAAATTAGGGGTGGTTGGCTCATTTTTCTCCATCATCAAGGATCAAAGTCAAATTCTCCACTCCTCCATTGAAGACCCAAGGCCTGGGTTCAAGACATGGAGCGCCAATGGTTTTCTTCATCCTAGTTATTCTCTTCTCCTCTCTTCTCTCTTCTCTCCATTATGCGTAATTAGAAGGCTCCTAATCCTAACACTTTTTCCATTGTATCTTTTACCTTGGGATTTGCATCCGTCAGGTGTTTGTGTTAATTCATGTGTTGAATTTATCTTTATTTTACTGTATTTCTCATGATAAGAACCATTTACCCCTTCTAATTATCAACTACGTTGCATTAGCTCATATTAAACACAATACTTGTGGAGACGATAGTCATACTTACTCTTTGTTACTTAAGCTATCGGTACACTTTTCGTGTCAAGAGACAAGACCTCACGGTTTTTTCCATCAACAGGGATGAAGAATTGTGCTTTTCCTTCTGATGGGGCCTTCGGGAGTCGCTATGGCTCCTGAAATGGGTTCTTCCCATCTCTTTCTCATAGTGTCGATTACGAGAATGCCCTTCATTTGGGTGCCGACCCTTGACATATTGTTTAGATGTGAAAGGGTGGTGGTGCTGAGAAGGAAAAATGAGATGGAAGGGAGAAGAAATCATCTCACTATAGAGATAGAAAGAGAGAGGGGGAACCCCCTAAGGTGTGGAGGAAGCCCTCCCATGGAAGGAGATGGAAAGCCCTCTCGTGGAGGAAGGAAACTCCCTCGTGACGTAGATATGTATATAAATAAATGGCACACGGACATAGACCCATATAATTATTATCTCTCCTTCACTCTTTCCTTCCATCCTCTCTCTCTCTCTCTTAATCTCACCCTCTCTCTTTATTATCTCCCTATTTGTTAATCATCTTCTCTTTCCTCCGACCCTTATATTTTGTAATGAAGAGGAAGAATGGAAGGAGATGATCCATTTTAGCTCAACACGGTGCATTATGCCGTGCATCCTACACTCAGTTGTCGAGCCTATTAATAAATATAAAAAGTCTTACATTTTATTAGTTGTTTATATATTTATATACCTTTAAACTTAATAAATTTGCTGTAAAATTTTTTCTTCTCACATATACTCTCCACTATTATGTTTTCCTACTAATTTGTGCTTATATAGATTACTAATAGGTGGGATTTGACTTCTCAAAAATTGATCTGTCATTTTGAAAGTTAAAATAAAATATCTCATTGATAAGAAAACCAACAATAAATATCTTCATATATTTATAATTTTTCATGCATATTTATATACTTATCTGCTATTAATTTTTTTTTTCATCAACGGCAAAACATTGTTTACATTGTCTACTATTACCCTTTCCCTGTGTCTCCCACAAACAAGTAGTACCCACGAATATAGAAACCCAATTACAAGAATTAATTTACGGGGCCCAATGTAATACTCCAATTACATTATTAAAATTGTATGGCCCAAGTACAGTGCAAGAAAAAGATATTAAAATTGTAATAAATGCTCCCCGAATGAGTCATCTACTCGCTGCTGCTGCTGCTGCTTGAGTCCTTCACAATAGTCACTGGGCATGGGGCATGAGTAATCGCAAAGTTGCTAACACTTCCCAATAGTATCCTGTGTTTTTACACCCAACAAGGAATAATTATAAACAAAAAGCAATTTGTTTATTTACATAAAAATAGCAAATTTGTTGATTAAAGAAATGACATGAGACCCCATACCATTAAATTATGAGGTAAAAATCAGCAAGAATGATAAATTATACGAAAAATTAAAAATACAAACTGTGTACGAAACACCCTTTTTTTTCTGTCTTTTCTTTTATATCTAACCATTCTTGTATTTTTAAAAATGAATTTGATTGATCAAATTCAGTTAATCCATTTTTTGTAACACGGTTTATACGAAATGTTAGTATTAAAAATTTATGAGATAGAGTACAGTTCAAGTCATTTAGCAACTGATGAGGAAATGATGGATGAGAAATTAATTTTGGGTGCACAAAAACGGACCCGCAATTAAGCAT
Source organism: Calophaca sinica (assembly GCA_037113605.1). Classification (NCBI taxonomy): domain Eukaryota; kingdom Viridiplantae; phylum Streptophyta; class Magnoliopsida; order Fabales; family Fabaceae; genus Calophaca; species Calophaca sinica. The sequence goes on from CM073733.1 coordinate 106,340,421, forward strand.
TGTCGGCTGGGAATAAAGATGGTTTTAATGCCTCCAACATAGCAACGGTCAACCAATCAATTGCTGCGGTCAACCCGGCTCATTCAACTCCAATTATTAACCAATTAAATGGTGGGCCACTTATGTTTGAATTGGAAAAAACGTCTGATTCTTCAATTGATGCAGATACTGTTATGGAGCAGGGTAATCCTAGTAACCAAGCATGTACACATATGGTGCATTTTTTAGGGGAGCGTCCAGGCTGCCAGGCCCCATGACCAATGACCGTCTTAAGTTGGAACTGTTGGGGTTTAGGTTACTCGAAATCAGTTTCTTCATTGCAAGACCTAGTTCAATACTACTGGCCGGATGCGTTTGATCGCTCTATCTTTTTTTCTTTTCTCAAATTTTTAGTTTATGCTAATAAAGTAAAGAAATAATATTTGTGGTGCATTGAGCCTTTATTGCAAATTGCACGAAGCCCCAACGAACTGACAATTGGTGGGGGTCTTGATCTAGGTGATGAGAGAGGAAATTTTTTCAAAGTCAAATCTTATAGTTACTCTTAGAGACTCCAAGTTCATGAAGGGAAAGTCTTAGGTCTCTTATATGCTATTCAATGGACAATTGAGCTTGTTCCAACCAAGATGAGCTTCGAGTTGGATTCAAAGTATGTCGTGGATGGTATAAAAAATAACGAGGAGAACCATATTGAATATGAAGCTTTTATTTTAAGTCATATGAGTCTTTTATTTCACATTTTTCAAGCTCTTTGGTAGAGTTCTCTAAGAGGGAAGGCCATGTAGTTGCTCATACCTTAGTAGATGTGGATACATATATGGCTAGCCTTCAAAATTGTGATGAAGATACCAATTGTATTACAGTTTTGATTATTAATGATATGGCGTAACTTTTCTTTTGTCAAAAAAAAAGTCATTAAGATTGGGTTTGGGAATGTTTAGATATACAATTTAATCAAGCACTTTATTTATAGAACTTTAATTAAGCACTTAAAATAGGCATTTATCATATAAAATCTTATGTATAAGTTATTTCTATAATTGAAGAGGAATGAGGGTAAACTTATATAAATTGAAAATAACTTATGACTATAAGTTATGTGGAAGAACTTAAAAAAATTAGCTGGAAATAACTTTTTTTTTTTTTACGAAAGCTACAAATAACTTCATATCATGAACTATTTTCATAGACTCTTCTAAATATTTATGTAAGTGCTTATGTCATAAATGAAATTCAAATAAACTCTTCTAAATGTCCCCTAATGGTGAGAGATTTGGATGGTTTGTGTTAGGTTATACTACCATTGTACGTTAAAAAGGGGTAAAGTACAACCTTTTTATGGAAAAGTAATTTTAAGTTGGAAAAAACTTAGATAGTGTTTGTGTTGTATTCTTATATTAGAATATGACATATCTATATAGAGAGAGAGAGTTGGTTAGTTATTTGTGTTTGGAAGTTGTTCTTAAATACTACATGTGTTTAATTTTGATACGAATAGAATAAGAACAATAGGAACTGTACTTAAGTTTCGTCCTTTTAAGTTATGTTTCGAACTGGGCCAAGGCCCAATCCAGCAGAGTGCTCGCCGAAGGCCCAGTATCGCGTGCAGTTGGCTACTCCACTTCGGAGCCATGTTGACTTGGCAGATCCAATGGTCCTCAGATCTTTACGCCAGCTCATCACAGCCTGGTATAGATCCGACGGCACCCTGGATCTCGCGGGAGCAGTTATATCTCGATAACCGTCTCCGAACACTATAAAAGGGATCTCCGTCACGATCCAGGTACGATTTCATTCATTCTCATGCTTACCTCACCTCCTACCTAAATTGACTTAGACATCGGAGTCCTTGTAGGTACACCAACCCTGCAGGCCGTCCTCAACCACTGCGAGCACCGCCGCACCACTTCACTCCGGTCGTCCTCTGAGTTCTACTTCAGAACATTGGCGCCGTCTGTGGGAATCATCTTCGATTTCATGGCTTTCGAAGTTTCTCTTCGTCGTTTGCGATGACTGGATCGAAGCGAACCGTCGCAACTCGCAGTTCTCAACTCCGCCCGGATCTGAATCCGCCGAATCTTCCGATCGCTCCAGTGGATCAACCTCAACCTGGACGAGCACCATTCATCGTCGAATACGAAAGGCCGAGGAACCTTCCTCCGCCTCAGGTCGATGCTATTCCGCTCATCACTACTCCGGCAACAACTGAAACAGGCGAAACCACTCCTACCGCCGCCTTCCTCCTCCGTGAGTTTTGCGAGTTTATACGAAGTCACACTGAAGCGATGCAGATTCAGAATCAGCGCCTCGATCGCATAGAGAATAAGCAGAAAGAAATTTTGGTTCGCGTAGCTATGTAAATCGAAAACAGACAGGATCAGAATTCTCTGCCACCTCAGCGATCAAGAGAATCTGAGACTCGCTGTTCCGTTCATTGTCACCGTCGTGGTACAACTCAGCGCCGATCTCCACATGCCGCACTCCGCCGCAGCAAATCATTCAGTCGCTCTCTGCCTCGCCATCACAGATCTCAGATCCGCTCTCCTCGCGGCAGAAGAAGAAATGAAAAAATGCTACGTGAAAGAGTTTCGCCAAACAGCCTATCCTCAGGGCCTGAGGCGAGACGCTCTCCATCGCGTCACCGCCACTCTCCAAGTCACTCTCCCTGTCGCAGAGGCACGACCGCGAGCAGTGACACACCACCTCGCAGGGCCGCCACTGCCTTGTAGCGCCGAGCGAAGTCACCTGACCGCACTTCTCGTCGCTGTCGTGCTCACTTTATTTCATCCACTTCTTTGCAGAGTGATGAAGAGAATGACACGTGCGAGACTTTTGGTCCTTTCACCTCCAAGATCGTGAAGTTTTCGATCCCAAAGCATCTTCAGAAACCACCAGCCTTGGACTCATACGAAGGCACAACTGATCTGGATGAGCACGTCGGTTGCTTTGACACTGTCATGGAGTACCGAGGTGCCCAAGGACCCGTCAAATGCAAGATTTTTCCCCTCACCCTGAAAAAAGAGGCTTTGTCTTGGTTCCAGACCCTCAAGAGAAACTCCATAGACTCCTGGGCCGAACTCACTGATCAATTTTCTGCTCACTTCACCGCATCCAAAGTACAGCCGAAGTCGACAGAAGCACTGTCTGCGATTAGACAAAGGAAAGACGAACCTGTCAGAGAGTACGTTGAGCGTTTCAATAAGGAGGCAATTTTTGAGAAGAAATGCTCTAACGAGATGAAGTTATACTTGCTAGAGCAGGGCTTGGTGGAAGGCAGTCTGTTCAGTGTTAATATTGGTGTCGACAAACCAAAAACTCTGAACGACTTCCTTAAACGAGCTCAGAAATACACGAACTATAAAGAGAAGTTGATGGCATCGAAAGTCAAAAATAAACCCCAAGAGAAAGTTGGCAGACAGTGCGAAGACAAATCGCGCAGAGATAAAGAAAACCGAGCTCCATCGAAAAGGTACGACTAGTACATTCCCCTAAACACCACACGAACGTGCATATTGAACGAATGCGCGAATACTGAGTTCAGAGATGCTGGAATCAAATTCCCACTGAAGAGGAAAGAGAAGCCGAATGCCGACAAGTTGAAATATTGTCATTTTCATAAGTGTGCCGAACACGACACTGATGATTGCTTCCACCTGAAAGATGTCATTGAACAATTGATCCAGAAGGGAAAATTGTCGAGGGTTGTGAAAGCAAAGCCAAGATCTAGCAATAGAAGGTCAAGGTCCAGATCCCCTCGATCTAAAAAGAAAGAATCAGCTTCAGTAGCACAACTCGACGAGGCAGGTCGAGAATCTGAGGAAAGCAAAGAAAGACCTTGACCTCCCCCAGTCGCCCTAGTAATCTCTGGGGTTTTTTTGACAAGCAAGGTGCAAGCATCAATTCAGCAAAGCGAAAGCTGCAAGAGACAATGTTAGTTTCCACTGTTCTTCCCCCATCTACCAGGCATAAGGGAAGACCACCCCTCGCCTTTTACGACGAGGACTTGGTGAATGGGAAGCCGAATTATCTGATTCCCCTGTTGGTCAAAGCTTACATGGCCAACTTTGACGTCAGAAGAATATTGATAAACTAGGGGAGCTTGGCGGATATCATTTTCCACGAACTATTTAAAACCTTGAAACTACCTGAGAAAGACCTCGTACCGTACCCGGGGTCTGATCTGACTGGTTTCAATGGTTCCAGAACAAAGCCGTTAGGCTATGTGGAATTGATGGTGACTTTTGCGAATAGCCAGCCTCCAAAACTGTCAAAGTCCAATTCATTGTACTTCTGTGTAAGTCTGTTTACAACTATATCATTGGACGCCCAACCTTGGGGGAGCTCAGAGCGGTGACCTCGACAGTCAATTTAAAAATGCATTTCCATAGTGACAATGACAAAATCGTCACTGTGGAAACTGACCGCAAAGCTGCAAGGAGATGTTATCTCCTGTCTTTGAAAGTCGACGAGTCAGGAGAGGAGAAACAGCCTCCATCTTCTAAGAAACATGTTCATGCAAAAGCTGTTGCAGAAGTCAACCTTACTGATTTCGATGCCAGGATTGAACTCGAAGATGAAGTCCAAGAGAACGATCCCCTAGCCCGCGAACTCCAGCAGAAGGTCAAAAGGCCAGTGCCTGATGGCGAGTTTATCCGAATTCAGCTAGGAGATGACCCTGAGAAGACCGTGAAGCTCGGTGCTGACCTCCCCAAGCAGGTTAGACTGCAGCTAACAGAGTGCCTGAAGTCCAACGCAGGCCTCTTTGCTTGGACTGCTGCTGACATGCTGAGCATCTCTCCTGACATTTCCTGCCATCAACTTGCTCTCGACCCCAAAGCCCGTTGGGTGGCTCAGAGGCATCGCAAGCAAGCTCTTAAGAAAGCTGAAGCTACAGCCAAAGTTATCGATGATCTTCTTAAGGTTGAGTTTATTAGGGAGATTAAATACACTACATGGCTTTCTAACGTTGTACTAGTTAAAAAGTCTAATGGAAAGTGGCGCATGTGTGTTGATTATACCGATCTTAACAAGGCGTGCCCCAAGGATGCCTATCTTCTACCTAATATTGACAGACTTGTCGACAATTCCTCTGGTTTTCAATTGCTGTCTTTCATGGATGCATACTTTGGTTATAACCAGATCCCGATGCACCCTGCCGATCAAGAAAAAACCGCATTCATGACCGACAAAGGCAACTACTGCTACAAAGTGATGCCTTTTGGCCTCAAGAATGCTAGAGCCACTTATCAGCGCATGATGAACAAAGTGTTCAAAAACCAGACCGGAAAAATGCTTGAGGTATACATGGACGACCTAAAAGAGGTTTTTAACGAAGTCCGACACCACAACATGCGATTAAATCCCGAAAAATGTACTTTCAGAGTGCGAGCTGCAAAATTCCTCGGTTTTTACCTGATCGAGAGAGGAATTGAGGCAAACCCCGACAAATGTCGCGCTGTTACCGAAATGTAACAACCATCGTCAAAAAAAAAAATCCAGCAGCTCACTGGAATGCTCGCCTCGTTGACAAGATTCATTTCGAAATCAGCTCAACACGGGTTACCATTCTTCCGCCTACTCAAAAAGGGGATCCAGTTTGAATGGCCCCCCGAATGCGAAGAAGCTCTGACGCAACTGAAGCGTATTCTGTCTCAACCACCAGTCTTGACAAGACCATCCCCAGGGGAGGTCCTTGATCTCTATCTGGCAATAGCTGACGAAGCTCTCAGTACTGTCCTCGTCCGCAAAACAGATGAGGGCCAGAAACCCGTTTATTTTGTGAGCAAAACACTTCAGGGCCCTGAGCTGAGATACCAGAAAATCGAGAAGGTCGTGCTAGCGTTGGTGATCGCAGCTAGACGGTTGAGACAATATTTCTTAGCACATCCCATAGTAATTCGGATAGACCAACCAATCAAATAGATCTTACACAGGCCTGACCTGGCAGGACGTATGATCAAATGGTCGGTTGAGTTGTCCGAATTTGGGGTTACTTACGAAGCATGACAAGCCATCAAAGCTCAATGTTTGGCAGATTTTATTGCTGAGATAACTCCGGGAGCCATATAACCTTGCTCCAAATGGACAGTTCACGTTGACGGATCATCTAATGCCAAGGGTAGTGGCACTGGATTATTACTCGAGAACGACGATGGGCTGATCGTCGAGTTCTCCTTGGGATTCTCATTCCCTACCTCAAACAATTAAGCAGAATATGAAGCATGTCTAACAGGAGTTACATTAGCTCGGGACTTCGGTGCTGAGGAAGTTAAACTCAAAACTGATTCCCAATTAGTTGTATCCCAGATCAATGGGGAATACCAAGCTAAAGATCCCCTCCTCCAAAAATATATCACGTTGGTAAAGCAAAAGATGAAAGACTTTGCTGCAGCCGAGATTACACACATTTCGAGAGAACAGAACACCCGAGCAGACATTTTGTCCAAACTCGCAAGCACGCGAACCTCGGGGAACAACAAATTTGTGATACAAGAAACACTGGCCAAGCCGAGTATAACTTCGGTTGTCGACACGACGCCCGTCGAAGTGCCGAAGGTTCTTCCAAAATTTTGCTTTACTGTTTCCCATGCAAGTGTTGATGACATTACCAGCATAGCGGATAACTGGATGACACTCATTCAGAAATATATTCAGCTTGGCGAGCTCCCTGGAGACGAGAAAGAGGCTGCCAAAGTTCGAAAGAAAGCGTGTTCCTACTCCATTATCGAGGGTATTTTGTACCGAAGAGGGTTCTCTACTCCCCTGTTGAAGTGTCTTGACGATACCAAAGCCCAGTACGCACTGGCCGAAGTGCATGAAGGGATATGTGGGCAACACCTCGGAGGACATTCCCTCGTGAAGAAAGCCCTTTGAGCAGGTTACTATTGGCCATCAATGGACGCAGACGCGAGGTTGTTCGTTAAGAAATGCGATAAGTGCCAGAGACATGGAGACCTTCGTTTAGCTCCTCCAGCAGAGCTGACATCCCTTTCTGCTCCATGGCCCTTCGCATTGTGGGGCATCGACATCCTTGGACCATTTCCAATGGCTCCTGGACAAGTGAAGTATTTAGCTGTAGTGATAGACTACTTCACCAAATGGGTAGAAGCGGAACCCCTGGCAAAAATAACCACGAAGAATTTGATCAAGTTCTTCAAAAGATATATCCTAACAAGGTTCGAAATTCCTGAGGTCGTCGTCACCGACAACGGAACTCAATTTGCTGATCGAGGTTTCCGTAAGACCCTAGAGGACCTCCGAATCAAACAGCACTTCACCTCGGTAGAACACCCCCAAACAAATGGTCAAGCTGAGGCCGCTAATCGGGTTATTCTCTGAGGCTTGAAACGAAGGCTAGACGAAGCAAAGGGGAACTGGGAGGAAGAACTCCCCCGAGTACTCTGGGCATATCGCACAACTCCACATTCGACGATAGGAGAATCACCTTTTCGTCTCACATATGGGACTGAAGCCGTCATTCCCGTCGAGATCGGAGAGCTAAGTTGGAGAACTTCGCATCCCCAACAAAGTATCAACAACTTTCAAAACTTGAGAGAAGAACTCGACCTCCTAGATGAAAGCAGAGAGCTCGCAGCCCTCAACGAGGTCGCAGTCAAGCAGAAAATCGTAGCAAGGTACAACCGAAACATCGTTCCAAGGGAGTTCGCGCCTGGCGATCTCGTCCTTCGACGAGCCGATGTCGGTTTAAAGAATGCCTCATAAGGAAAACTTGCACCCAATTGGGAAGGCTCTTACCGAGTCACCACAAAGACCGGTATTGGCGCCTACAACCTCGAAACATTGCAGGGTCAAGCAATTCAAAGGACTTGGAAGGCAGCTAAGTTGAAGAAATACTTTAGCTAAGTACAAGTGTAATGAACTATGAAGGGCACGAGGGTGTTCAAATTATGCAAGTGTCGAAGCAATAAAGTGCATTCAAAGTAACACAAGTATGAACCGTGTACCTATACAACCTCGTGCAGATAACATATGTGTTGTCAAACAAGCCTCGTGCCCGAGTGCGCGAGCATCTTCGAAAAAGTCTCGTGCCCAAGTGCGCGAGCATTTTCGAACAAAGCCTCGCGCCCGAGTGCACGAGCATAACGACCTCATGTGTATACCACGAGTGTTGTCAAACAAGCCTCGCGACCGAGTGTGCGAGCATTATCGAACAAGCCTCGCGCCCGAGTACGCGAGCATTTCCAAACGATCTCGCTTTCTGCCTGGCCAGCAGAGTAGCGAACATTGCCAAATGGGTAAACCCTCTTGAATAACGAGGTTCCAAACAAACAACAAGCAAAATAAATGAGGTAAACATTTTGCTAAGTTAAAATTACTTGATCATTACAAACGTTTTGTTCATCACAAAAGACAGCGAAATCAAAACAAACGACAAATACAAGCAAAAATCCTAAGACTTGGAAGGCACAGCCACTTCTGAAGTTGAAGGAGGAGGCACCTCAGAAGCCGAGGGAAGAGCCACGTCAGAAGTCAAATAAGGAGGCACCTCGGAAGCAGAAGGAAGAGCCATTTCGGGAGACAGAGTAGGCACAGTAAGAATAACTTCCTTTGTTTGACCATCTACGATCGAGCTCCCCTCGACTACCCCATCAGGGGTCATCCCCTTGGTGTTGAAGACGAGACGCGGATTAAGAAGCCGAATCTGGGCGATGGCATTGCCAAACAACTCATCCCCAGCGTTCACGAGCAACTTTTCCAACTCTACTTTCTCAACCGTCAAAGCCCAAACCTCTTCAAAAAGCTTGGGGAGTTCTTGGGTCTCTTTGGAAAGTTGTTCGTTTTTAGTATTCAAACCTTCCACCTTGCGTTGAGATTCGAGAACATCCAACTTCAAGCTCTCTTTAGACTTCACGAGGTATTTGAACCTCAGCAAGAGCCCTTATTGCTCTTCAATCCACTTCTTCTTCTCGGAAAAAGACCTTCGAGCTCCTTCGTCAGCTTAGTCACTCGCCCTTGGCCTTATTGGTCTCTTTCCTGGCAGACCCCAACTGTGCCCGAAGGTCGACTTCAAGCCCTTCAAAAGACTTGATCTTCGAGTCGAACTCTGACTTGGCTTTGCGGAGGCCTTCGAGCTCAACTTCCAAGTGCCTATTCTTCTCAAACATCCACTTGGAAACTACCAGGTCACGCAACTTATAAGTCATCTTCTCAAAGAATGAATTTTCCTTGGCGCTTTCGGAAAGTTCATTGAAATAAGCTTCATCGGAAGGAGGAACCAACCCTCCAACTTCATCCACGCTCACCAACTCGCGGCAGGACCAAACTGGCGGAACCTCGCCAGGAGACGGAACCACTTCTTTCCCTTTGCTCGGTTTACTTCCTGCTTTAATTGTCAGTGCAGGAGCCAAGGTCTTTGGCAGAGGGGGAGGCTTCTTCATCTTCTTGGCAGCAGGCTCTTCAGTGACCTGAGCGAGAACTCGCTTAGTGCCCAAAGACACATCTTCGACCACCTTTGCTGCCACAGTTGAAACAACAACCTGAGCTCGGACTGTGGCGCCCTGATCTCGACCTGAAGAAACCTCAGGCCCAACAACTTGAACAGGCGAGGCTCCACAAGACGGAGTGAGGACACGAGTAGTTTGACTGGAACCTTCTCCAACCGCGGGAGAATGAGTCCTTTCAGCAGAAGCCCTCATCTTCAAGCTCGCCAAATAAGCCGAAGTAGCCATCGAATCTGCAGGAACAAAGTGAGTTAGAAGGATAAGTGGAGAACTATGAATGCAGAAAATTTCTACAAGATTACCTAAGCACACACTAGCTTCTTCCGGAGTTTTGCATTTGAGAAGGCGACGAGTGTCGATGTATCTTTTTTCAGAGACCATCTCTCCCTTCTTGTTCACGTATTGTCGAGGTTTGAGCTTCTCAACAAACCCACGAATTCGCTTCAAGCCGAACCGTGCGTTGTCGTCCAATTCCTCGAGTTTATAAGTAAATTCACTCTTCTGATATTGAAAATGCTTGTCGGTCCAACACAATGGAAACCGTTCTTGCCAGTCTATAAACACTTGCCCGTTCTCGTCCAACGCTTCCACGGGAATAGAAACGTTCTCCATAATAGTTTCACTGATGGCCTCGACAATAAAATACTTCAACTTAAAGCCACGGTGGGACTCTGAGAACAACTCAAAAACTTTTCCATTTTGTTTCAGCGAAACCCAGCCTTGGCGTTTCGCTGAGTCCGCTTCGGTCCACAGAGGGGAAAAGATGGCGAAAAACGTCTCGACCAGTGGTTCAATTTTCAAATAGGGGCACAATAGCTGAAAACCCCTAACAAATGTCCAAGCGTTTGGATGTAACTGTGAAGGGGCGACCTCCAAATGGTGTAGGACTGCCACCTCGAAAGCAGAAAAAGGCAGCCTGAAACCTAAGTCTTTAAAAAGGACCTCGTACATAAACATCAATATATTGGACGAGTACGAACAGATCCGAGCGTCGTGTTTGGATCGACCCACACTCCAATTTTTGAAATTACCAACCCCATTCGCAACATCAAGAGACCCTAACAGAAATGAAAAACTCTCTTTCGACGAGTAAAGGGAGCGAGTACAAAGTGTGTCCTCCACAACCCAACCGAAATCTTTAGCATTTGGGGGCAAGTAATAGTCATCCCTCTGAAGCAAATTTTCACCCATTTCCGACCTAGCCAAAGCACTGTCATGAAAATAAGGTTGATTTTTATCTATACTTATCAACCACTTTCCTACTTCTTTCTCGGTGAAGGTCCACCCGAAAAACTTCTGTAATTTTAAGGAAAGACGTTGGATTTCTACGGGATCCACCGGGGACACTTTCTTACCCTCGTAATCTTCGACGAAAAGCCCCGAAGGGGGATAGATTACGGGGGAAGAACTATCCTCCCCAGAGCTCATCAAAACGAAACTGCCGTTCGACGATGAGCAACCGCTATCGGCGATATCGCCCCGCCCTTCTGAGGGGCCACCGGGAGAAGAAGAGGTGGAAAATCCAGAAACAGAAGAAGAAGAAGAAGAAGAAGAAGAAGAAGAAGAAGAAGAAGAAGAAGAAGAAGAAGAAGAAGAAGAAGAGGACGAATCTTTCAAAAGAAACCTTATGTTGCTACCCATTTCGAAACAACGAAAGGAAAAGCAGAGAAGAAGAAAAGAGATTTACCTGTAAACGACGAATTTCGCAGGGAAATTGAAGAAACAGAAACGCGAGCAAGCACGAACAGTTGGACAAATGAATCACCGGAGAGAAGAATGAACTAGAGAACACTCAAAGAATCACTAGAGAAGAAGAAAAAGGAAAGGCGAAGCAGAAGAGTCTCTTAGAGGCTTTGCAGAACGAGCGAAAGTAAGAAAGTGAAAGGGGAATGATTATTTATAAACCCCAAGTCTGATCGAAACGACATGACCTTTCTTCTCCTCTCCCCGTTGATCTGATCTAAGCGACATGACCTTTCTTCTCCTTTCACCGTTGATCAACGACATGTCGCACCTATTAACCTGGGGACACAAGGCAATGATGACTCGCTTCGAAACAACGCAACGCTCCAAATCCCAAAGGCGGCTGAAGCGACACTTTGAATTTCAAATCTAACGCTCACGCGCCTAGGGTTTGGAGGTGATTCAGATCCTTCTTCTCGAACAAGACAATGAGCATTGGCATTCCTCTTCAAACAGAACTACCGAATTTCGACATCACCCAAAAGCAAACATCTATAAGTCACCACCTCGACACTCGAGCTACCGACTTGGGGGACAACTGTTCCGGACTGGGCCAAGGCCCAATCCAGCAGAGCGCTCATCGAAAGCCCAGCATCACGTGCAGTTGGCTTCTCCACTTCGGAGCCATGTCGACCTAGCAGATCCAACGGTCCCCAGATCTTTACGCCAGCTCATCACAGCCTGGCATAGATCCGACGGCACCCCGGATCTCGCAGGAGCGGTTATATCTCGATAACCGTCTTCGAGCACTATAAAAGGGATCTCCGTCACGATCCAGGTATGATTTCATTCATTCTCCTGCTTACCTCACCTCCTACCTAAACTGACTTAGGCATCGGAGTCCTTGCAGGTACACCACCCCCGCACGCCGTCATCAACCACTGTGAGCACCGCCGCACCGCTTCACTCCGGACATCCTCTAAGTTCTACTTCAGAACAAGTTATATGTTGTCCAAACATAAATAGAACAATACTTCTTTCAAAAGAATTATCCAAATCTCTAATCTAAACAGATCAATAATTCACCCAGTGACATCAATATCAAAGAAATGTAAAAGTATGAGATCATAAAAAAAAAATACCCACCTTTTAATTGCACCAAGGCCTCTGCTTCCCAAAACCAAAGTGTCCAACTTGAGATCTTCAATAGAATCCATAAGTTTCTGTCTTGCTTCACCCCAGTACAATTTTGCAATAAAGTTCACCTACAAAAACACAACCTCATAAGCACCAAAAAATATTGGCAACTGATAGAAAACAAAACAATATTGATAATGCAGTAGTAGAATGATCAATGAAACAGTAGCAGAAATGATATAATGGGTCTGTATTTGTATTATTGAATGAAGGACAGGGTCAAAAGACTCGTACAAGGGACTGAATATACCAGAGCCTCAACTCCTGACCAGAGAATAATTCTCCTAACCAACCAGCATAATGATTACTCCAGAACGAATCTCCCCAATCACTACCCTGCACAATATACCCCTCTAATAGAATCACATGGGGTCTATTGCCACCTCACTAACTAACTTCTCTTTCTCTCTCCCTGGCCCCACTTTTTTTCTTCTAGAATAAACCTTCCAAATAACAGGCCTCTTTGTAGTAAGGCCTATGTCAGTCATGGTTTCAGGCCCACCATTCAGGTTCCTATCATTGCCTTCCCCTTCAACAACAGCCTTGTCCTCAAGGCTGATATGAGGAAATTGACTTCTCAGTAAGGATTCATCCACCCAAGTAGTTTCTTCCATAGCCCTTCCTTTCCATTTGACTAACCACTGCTTCACCAATAAATCCTCTTCACGGATTTCTCTAGAAGTCAACAATGATTCCGGTTCTTCTAAGTCATCAACTTCAATTTCCAACCCTGCAGGCAACTCTGGTTTTGTGGTGTAATTCCCAATGGCTTTCTTCAATTGGGAAATGTGGAAAACTAAATGGATCTTTGCCGACTCGGGCAACTTCAATTTGTAGGACACAACTCTTACTCTTTCAAGTATCGGATAGGGCCCAAAATACCTTGGAGCTAGTTTTTGATTGATCCTCCTTGCTACCGTTTGTTGTCTATGGGGTCTCAATTTCAAGAACACCAACTCCCCTACCCCAAAAGACACATCTCTTCTTTTCTTATCTGCATAATCCTTCATTTACTGCTGTGATCTAAGCAAATGGTGCTTCAATTGTCGCAATGCCTCATCCTTATCTACTAACTCAGCAGCTACTGCCTCCACCCTTGTCTCTCCTTGGGAAAACCGAATCAAGGGAGGTGGTTTCCTCCGATACACAACCTCAAATGGTGTGGCACCGGTGGACACATGGTACGTAGAATTATACCATAATTCTGCCCAAGATACCCAATAGGACCAATTTTTGGGTTGTTCGGAAGAAATACAGCGCAAATAAGCCTCAAGACACTTATTCACCACCTCAGTTTGGCCATCCGTCTCGAGATGATAGGAAGAGCTCATCTTTAAAACCGTTCCTTGCAATCTAAACAGCTCCTTCCAGAACAAACTGATGAACAAAGGATCTCGATCACTTACAATGGATTGGGGTACTCCATGCAAGCGAACTATCTCTTAGGTGAATACCTCAGCTACCTTCCTTGCAGTATAGGGATGCTTCAAGGGTATGAAGTGACCACTTTGATAATCTGTCAACCACAACAAAAATAGCTTCGAACCCTTTAGATTTAGGAAGGCCTGTTATGAAATCAAGGGAAATATCCTCCCAAATCTTCCCCGGAATAGGAAGAGGCTGCAGCAAGCCCGCAGGTGAAGATGCGGAGTATTTTTGTCTTTGGCAGACATTACAACTTCACACAAATTCCTGCACAGACTTTTTCATCCCTATCCAATACAAATTGCTGGCAACTCTCCTATATGTTCTCAAGCAACCCGAATGACCTCCTGCTGGGGTGGAATGAAATTCCTGCAATACCAAGGGTATGCAAGCCGATTTTGCAGCCAAAACCAATCTGTCTTGGTAGAGCAGTAACCCTCAGTGCAAGCTGAACCCGGAATGGGAGTTTGGGTCTGGCAATAGATCTTCTATCACTTGTTTCAGCTGCTCATCTTCCCTCACTTCTTGTTGCACTTGTTGTACTTGCAACCATATAGGAAAAGAAGTGATTCTCTTCAACTCAACTTCTTCATACATCCTTGACAAGGATAGCCTAGGAGATTAGCCATCCAATTTTGTTAGTCATCCGTAGTTATCCTTTGCTGAAGCAAATGTTTAAGACTTTTTTTATCAGAATAGACCACAAAATTCCTACCCAAGAGGTATGGTCTCCAATGTTACACCGCCAAGACTAGCGCCATCAATTCCTTCTCATAAGCTGATTTAGCCAAGTTGTTTTTAAACAAGGCCTTGCTGAAATATGCAATTGGTCTCTTCTTTTGCATCAAAATAGCCCCCACACCCCTTCCGGATGCATCACACTCAATTTCAAAGGTTTGGGTAAAATCTGGAAGCACTAATATTGGAGACATAGTCATCACCTTTTTTAACTCCTCAAAAGCTTGTAAGGCTTCCTCTCCCCCACTTGAAACCTTCCTTCTTAGTCAATTTCGTCAATGGTTTGGCTATTTTCCCATACCTTTTGATGAACTTTCTATAATATCCCGTCAAACACAAGAATCCTCGAACACCCTTCACATTATGAGGAATTGGCCATTGCACAATGCTCCTTATCTTATTCGGGTCCACTGCTACCCCTTTTTTAGAAATAATATGGCCTAGGTACTCAACTTGTTTGCTGCCAAAAGTACACTTTTTCCTGTTGGCCACAAATCCCTTGTCTTGTAGCACTTCTAGGACTCGAGTTAGGTGTTGCACATGTTCTTTCCGCCCCCTACTATATACCAAGATATCATTAAAAAAAACCAAGACAAACCTCCTTAGGAAAGGTTTGAACACTTGATTCATTGTAGATTGAAATGTGGCCGGGGCATTTGTCAACCCAAACAACATCACCACAAATTCATAGTGTCCTTCATGTGTTCGAAACGCCGTTTTGTGCACATCCTCCTCCCTCACTCTTATTTGATGATAACCCGATTTTAAATCGATTTTGGAAAAATACCTAGCACCGTGCAATTCATCCAACAACTCCTCCACCACCGGAATGGGGTAATTATCCGGAATAGTGACCTTGTTTAGTTCTCTATAATCTACACACATTCTCTAAGTATCATCCTTCTTTTTGACCAAGATTACGGGGCTAGAAAAAGCACTAGAATTATGTCTAATGATACCTTGCTTCAGCATACTTTGAACTTGCCCTTCTATCTCATCTTTGTGGTGGTACGGATACCTATAAGGCCTGACACTGAGTGGAGCAGCTTCCTTTTGCAGCTCAATGGAATGCATAGTGTCTCTCTTTGGTGGTAATCCCTCCGTTTCCTGGAACACCTTCGAAAAATGACTCAACACCTATTCTAGCTCCCTTTGTTGTTGCTCTGCTAATTCACATCTCAGTGCTACTTCATCCTCTAACTTCCCATCCTTCAATAAACTATGCAGTGAAGAGGTTGGAGATTGCAGTTTCATCCCTTTCTTCATACTCCCTCTACCTTGAGTCACCCCTGTAATTCCACTATCTCCCCCTTCCAGTGGAAACTCAACACCATCTCATCCCAATCAAAAGTAACTTTACCAAATCTCCTCATCCATGATGCTCCAAATATCAAATCCAAGTCACCTAATTCCAACACATAGGCATCTACCAATGTTGTGAAATTTCCCAGCTGGACCTCTAAGTTCTTGTACTGTTCCACTGTGGTGACCCTATGGCCATCCCCCAATGTCACCCCTAGTGCCTTTTTCGATTCCACCATTAATCCCAGTGTCGTTGCCACTTTTGTGTCAATGAAACAGTGACTAGCACCACTATCAACCAACACTTGAACTCATATTCCCATCATCTTGCCTTCCAACCTCATCGTAGTAGGTGGTCTCCACGATTTCTCGGTTTCAGACAACCCAAACATACCCAAGGCGTTGCATTCAATAGTGGCGTCTTCATCTTCCTCCTTGAGTTTGATTGCTACCACCGCTCCTTCCTCATTCACCATTTCGTCATCTCCAAGAATCACCAAACGGAGTTGTTTCTCTGCGCACTGATGCAGAGGATGAAACCGTTCTCCACATCGAAAGCAAAGGCCACACGCCTTCTTATCCATGAGTTCGGAATAGGGAAGGTGCTTGATGCCTCTATTTTTGCCCACGCTGTTGCTTCGTCTTCCTTCGTCTCGATCTTGTCGCACCGAACCAGAACTCAGACTAGGGTTAGAATTGGCACTGGATTGGGTCGTTTTTGCTGGGCCTCCACTCGAAAAATTTGTCCCAAAATTACCCCAAGTTGGGCCCGGGTTAATGTGCGATCCAGATCCACTCCTTCCACCCGAATTGAAACTCGACTCGAGTCCTCCCTTCACCCCCGGCCCGTTCTCCGCCTCTCTTATCCCCTTCCAAGATCGCGCTCCCCCACCGCCTCGGTTTACCAGAGAACCACGCAACTCCGTTTCAACATCGCATGCTATTTTCATTGCCTGAACATGCGTTTGGGGTTAAAGGTCCTCACCCTCAAGCGAATTTCTGACTTGAGGCCTCCCATGAAATACCCCAAATATTGTTCCTCAGGAAAATGCTTAACCTGCGAAGAAACATACTCAAAATCGGAGATGTATTCCTCCACGTCTCCAGTTTGCTGAAGATCCTTCAATTCTTCAAATGGGTTATCACTCTTCCTTCCCCTATAACGCTCAATCAGATATTTCTTCAATTTTGACCCTGTAAGTTCATCCTATGTCTCACATAACAGATTAAACCAGTGTATCGTCGCACCCTCCATACTCAGCTTCGCCAATCTCACTTTCACCTCCTCCGATGATCCCTGCACCTCAAAATAGGTTTCCGCCCGAGTAACCCATCCAACCGGGTCGTCACCACCAAACGGTGGTAGCTCCACCTTCTTTACAACCATTTTGAACTCAAAGCTTACATCCTCAGTATAGGACAATGAGTGGCTACTGTCGGGGGAACGACGATCGCGTAACTTCGTAAACTCGGTCATAATGGATCTCCGGAATTCCTCCATAGTCTGACGGAAGGACTCTTCCAGAGTCACGATTTTCCCCTCCAACGCATCAACTCTATCGGACATTTTGGGTGGCATGGACAACGCAGCGACTCGCTAGCTCTTTCTCGGGATCCGGCAGGTCGGACCAATGATAGAAAAATAGAACAATATTGATAATGCAGTAGCAGAATGATCAATGAAACAGTAGCAGAAATGATATAATGGGTCTATATTTATATTATTGAATGAAGGACAGAGTCAAAAGACTCGTACAAGGGACTGAATATACCAGAGCCTCAGCTCCTGAATAGAGAATAATTCTCCTAACCAACCAGCACAATGATTACTCCAGAATGAATTTCCCCAATCACTACCCTGCACAATATACCCCTCTTAACAGAACCACATGGGGACTATTGCCACCTCACTAACTAACTTCTCTTTCTCTCTCCCTGGCCCCACTTTCTTTCTTCTAGAATAAACCTTCCAAATAACAGGCCTCTTTGTAGTAAGGCCTATGTCAGTCACGGTTTCAGGCCCACCATTTAGGTTCCTATCAGCAACCCACTCTAGAGTACCACACTAAAACATAAAAGTGTATAGAAACAAAGAAAAACCGAGAAAAGAAAAGAACGAAACCTCCTTTTGTCTGGCAGCAGTGTCAAGCATATCAAGAACCTCAGCATCAGCTTTCATACCATACTTGCTCATGAACTCTGTCTCTTTTAACTCTGCCAAAGGAATAAGAGCTGCAAACAGAACCAAACCAAATTTAATTAAGATTCTAATCAAATATTATCATATATAAACAGAGAAAAACAGAGGATCAGATATAAATAAAAGAAAAACAAAATGAATTTTTTAGAAGGAAAAAAAAAATGAAACTCACGAGAACCCAATTTTGCCAACAGCTTGTTACCGGGCTCATCAGAAGAATGGGAATTGATATGGATGATGTAAAAGGTGTCACCTTTATCAGCCATATTTTCAATGGCCCATTTGAGAGCATTCTTGCTGTTTTTGGAAAAGTCCATTGCCACGCCAACTTTCCTATCCTCTACCATGCTTTCTTACCTCTTCTTGCTCTTCTCTACTATTGTTGTGAACCTGAAGATCAGTTGAAGCTGAACAATAAAGAATTTATGGAGAAAAAAAAGGATAATTATAAAGATGATGATGGTGATGGTGTCTCGGTGGCTTGGCTATTGCTGTGTGTAAGGAGATTTAAATGCTGTATATGTGTTTGATTACTTTAAAATAATGATAAGAAGATTCCAACATGAATAATAATAATTAAAATAAAAAATTATTTAAACAGTTTAATTTGCGTAATAGTTGGACACAGTTATACCGTCAATAACTCTAGATATAATAAAATTTTTGTCGATTCATCTGTTGCATAATAATTATCTTTTTTTTTTTGGGTGGTCTGCATAATAATTATCTATTATACTGATTATTTGTATTGTAACCAATCTTATAAAATTTGGATAATAATAAATTTATAATCAAATAATTCTTATTTTAACTAATCTTAATGACGTTAATATTAACTCATCTTAATGACACATGAAATAATTTTAGATTAATGCATAATTTTACAGATACGATATATATGAAATTAACTTTCAATCCAGCATTTGATTTTGAAATACAACTACCTACAAAAATGTTATTGAATAGTGTAACGGTGCCCAACAATTACACTTGATCCTTTCTCATTTTCGTATTATTTGAAATTGTGGAATAATTACCCAACCATAAAATTATGGGGAGGGATCAAGTTACTCCAGGAGTAACTCTTGTCTGAGTTACTCCGGTTAATATCTCTATACAGACATCAAATTTCATCAATCGAACTGTCAAATTAAAAGTTCTTATTGTGTAGATCAACTCCATAAAACTTCATAAAATTTTAAAAATATTTGATACTTCATCAGATCACTTCAATTCAACGTATATTATACATTGAAATTTACAAGTAAAATATTGATCATATGATTACATAGCTACAAGTGTCTAATTTATCTAAAATTTTGTGTGTTTGATCATTAACATAATATGATGATATTCAACGGTTCGATTGATGAAATTTGATGTCTATAGAGAGATATTGATCGGAGTAACTCAGACAAAAGTTTCTCCTGTAACTTGATCCCTCCCCTAAAATTATTAATAATACAAATTTTCTTGAAGATTGTCCAGTGGATTATTTATTTTTATTTAATAATTCGTATTTTAACTTATTTATACAAATATTAAATTATTTTTACTTTATCAACCTATAAAATAATTTTATCTTCTTTTAATTTTTTATTCTTTACTCTTTATTTATGACCATTTTTTTAATAAATACTAAATAGTAAGTATTTTTAGATATATTCAATACAGTATTTTTATTTCATAATTGGGCCATTCTTATTTTATTAATAAAAAATATTCTTGAATAGAGTGGTTTCACCGAATTTGCATAAAAGAAAGACATAATTTCTATATTTATTATAATATAATTAATTGTAAGGTCTGCTAACTATATAAAAAAAAATTGTCAAAAAAAACTATATTAAAAATAGCATTTGGTTTTTAAAAGCGTAAAATTATAATCTAATTAAACAGTTAACAATTAAAATTTCAGCAATTCCATAATTTATTACACAAGTCAACGGATAAACTTTTCATAAATATATATAAATGTATACTAAATTATGAAATTATTGAAGAACTTAATAAGATCAATACTAGGATTTAGAACACCTAAAATAAATTATAAATTGCAAATAAATTTCGTATCTCTTGAAGACATCTCTACAGGTGTTGCTTGTCTCGTAGGAAAAACGCACACACTTGTATATGCCAAAAACAAAGTCTTCCACCAGAACCCCACTCTATCAAACTATCTCATGGATAAAGCAAATGAGCAGTTACCAGACGTGAGAGTCTAGTTAGAATCCTGCCCTATTTATAATAGACACCATAACCTAATTTCCATCAATCATGGATATTAGGCCTGATAGGCCCTACACATCACCTCAACACACTTGCTAATTGGGTTTGGCCCAATAATTATATAAACATACATGCTGATTCCCAAACCCAAAATAGATCACATAATTAAATGGCCTTGCAGAGAAAAAATATATCAGATTACCATTCAACTCATTTTAATAAAATAAAATTACATCAATTAATAGAAGCCCAAATAAAAATTCTAATAATTATTTTTTTGACCGGATAAAATTATGAAATCATTAAAATCTCAGTCTGTAATTCTTTTAGTAAACATTCTAATTTTGCATTTTATTCTGTATGTGCATCTCAGTTTAGAATTCTTTTTCAAACAATATATCTTTTTCTTTCCAAATAATTATTAAAAAACATATCAAGATTTATAACAACTTTAAACAGTCTGTTTCGGGTCAAATTTGAAAGAAGATATTTTATATTGAAAAACAAAATAAGTCATTCCTAGTGCGAATTATATGTATATATATATATATATATATATATATATATATATATTGCCGTTTTTAACAAAACATGTTTGCATATTTCAGAAGGTCATGCTACTACATGCAATGACCTTTTTTTTTTATAATGTATATATGCAATGACCTTTTATCCTTATCAATTTGCAGTTAGCACACGCCAAAGGCTGACATTTGAAGATAATATACAACCATTTCATTTTAAGTAATTCAACCAATATTTGAAAGGTTAACAGTTTTCTGAATAAATTATAAATTATTCTTCTGCTCTTTCTATCGTTTTCAATTTTTTCACATAAAATACACTGAAAGTTGCCTAATTTATTGTCAAATATTGACTTCTCTAGTGCTTGGTTGTTCTTATATGGAGAGGCAAATGTCCGTTGGTGATCATAAAAATTACGATAAACCTCTTAAAATATTTGGGTAAAATTAGCAGTGAATGAGAGGATATTTGCTGTGAAAAAATGAGATTTAGTGGAAACCTCTCAAGTTAGCTTTTACTTTTTACTGTTTCGATGTTCATTTATCATATTACTCATTTTTTTTTTTCTTTACTCTCTAATGGTTATCAACCATGCGGCCATGCCAATAGATTTGTTCTTTTCTCTCTCCCAAACTTTGAAAAAAAAAAATTCATCCTTGCTATCCACAACCATGTTATTGTTAAATGGGTTTAGGTCTCACTTCCAAAAGTTAGCCTGTAGGGAGAGAGGATCCTTATCAATATATATATATATATATATATATATATATATATATATATATATATATATATATATATTGCATAGCCCAGGAAACCTGACAATGTGGGACTCAAATACAACTTCAATACCCACCCTCACGCGCAGTGTAGACCTGGGTCCAAATTCCCATAACATGCTTGCAAAATCTAGCTTGATACCATGTTGGGCTTGAGGCTCACTCCCAAAAGGTAGCTTGTAGGAGGAGGGGATCCAACCACATATATACATTGCCTAGGTGAGGAAACCTGACAATGTGTGACTCAAATGCAGCTTCAATAGTTATCACGCAACTTCAGGTTTATCCTCTGTTTCAGCTTCCATTTTGTTTTTTTCTAGAAGTTGTTTGATTCTTCTTCTTTTTTTCACTTTATTTATTGACATATTTGTGTTTTTGGAGTTCGATCGGTATCATCTTCGGGGGCAGTTCCTCACACTGGGTTTGGGTAGCCATTGCTACCCCTAAAATAAAATTAAAAAAATTAGAGACCAATATAATAATAAGTTATTGCCACCCCAAATATATATATATATATATATATATAGAGAGAGAGAGAGAGAGAGGGGGGAGAGAGAGAGAGAAAGAACACATTTAACAGCAATGAGAGAAAAATCACAATTCACAAATACGCTACCTGTTTTTTTTTTTTACAGACACACCCACTTTAATATTTTATACTCTGTATTATATTAAAAAAATGCTATTGGACTTATAACTTGTTTACTATATTGGCAAAGGGAAAGGAACCCATTGTGAAACAAAAGTTAAATTTACCAAACGAAACATGGAAACCAAGTGAAAGCAGAAGCCAAGTTAAAGTTATAATTTTTTCTTAATTGTTGTTTTGTATCTAAATTCCTAGTATGTTAGTTCTCTTTTAATAAAGTTTATTTTGCCTATAAAAAAATTACTCTTTATATTTAGCCCCGTCATAAAAAATAGGTTAGCTCCGTCACTAATCACCTTTGATTTGTCCTCCTAGATTTGAGGAGGTTTTTAGATCTTTCAAACATGTGTATTTAATTCCCGTATATATTTGCTAAATTCTTTCGTGTTATGAACTAGTGTAGGAACCTATGTGATGCATGGGGTATATGTTGACTTTTGAATATTCGTATAGGATAATTGATATTTAAAAGATTCTACTGAAAATGTGGATGAGGAAACATGCAACACAAAGTATTCAAATTTTCAATTTAGGCTTTATTTGGTAAAAATAAGTTATAAGCTAGCTTATAGCCAAAAAATAGGGATGGCAAAACGAGCCAACCCGCCCCGTTTTAACTCACCTCACATTGACCCGCCGAAAAGCGGGGCGGATTGGCACACCCTACATTTGAATATGAGATGAATTTCTCACCCCGCCTCATTTTACAACTGGCTGACGGGTTGACCCGCTAAAAACAGGAAAAAAATTGCAAACAAACAAGCTTAAACAAAAATTTCAAACAGAAAAAAAAATAACCAAGTTGTTAACTATCATCATCCACCACAAAACAAGCTTAAACTCAAAACAAGCTTAACCAAGCTTAAACAAAACATGCTGCTTCAAATAAACAAGATAAAATACACTCCAACAACTAAAAGAGGGAGAAACGAAATCAAATCGAAGCATCGCGAGCAGAATCGCAGATCTGAAAGCTTCAAAGGAAAATGAAACTATACAGTCTTCCAGTCTTGGCCAAGTAATGACAGCAAGGTGGCACAGATGGCGCAACAGCAGAGACGCTGGGAAGGGACCATGTTGTTTATTCATATGTTTGGTAAATGAAAAGAAATGATAGTTTAATAAATGTAATTATTTTTTTAATTATATCAAAAAAATTAAATGACATTATTTAACATTTTTAATTAATGCGCATATATATATGAGGCCCCTAAAATGGACTCTGTCCAATGGTGAACCCCTTTATTTTATCAAAATTTTAATGGTAATTTGTTAAATTTCAAATATCTCAATATTAGAATTTTAATGATTTGTCCAAAGAAAATTTTAAAAAAATAAAATAAAATCAGATATATTCAGTTTTAACACAATGACCACTTTTGGACCCTTAAAATAGGGTTCATATTAGGGGTCACCATATATATATATATATATATATATATATATATATATATGGAGTACACATTTTCCCCCTAAACACAACTTAATTTCGATGCTGCTATATAAGTCAGGAAACCAGAAGCCCGAATCCTAAACAAACCACACACAAGCCGTAGCTTGTTCAACACTGCACAAACTTACTATCCCAATAATCAGATTTGTGATAAATCTCTTCATCATACATTTGTACAATGAAAGGAATGGAGTGGTGTTTGACAATGTACAAACTGATTGGGATCAGCTGGATTATCTAATAAAAACGCCGCTTGGACTTTGGATGAAAGGATGGAACTCTAAGTGTCCCTTTAATCCAGAAGAAGTAGTGTGTAATATTGATGGGATAAGAAGATGGCAGCCAAGTAGGAAGCAGTGGCTGGGGGCTTAGTGGTTTGTTTAGGGGTTGCCAACATTACTTTGGCGCAACAATGTTGATGCTAATGATGCTTTTAATGTTGGTGGTAGTCTACTTCCTGTTGGAAATTGTTAGTAGTAGTAGAAAGCTGGAAGGTTGGCTGCTGCAGATTTAAGCAAAGGGGATTGGTATAGTATTAATTGGTGCAGTATTTTCTGAGGGCATGTTATGTCCTTTTCGAATTGTGATGGCTGTGATAGCAACTTCGAAAGGTGCAGGGAGTATTTGAAGAGATCACTTTGCTTTAGTATTGTTGTTTGTCTGGGGTGGGTTGAATACCTCCTATGTAGCGCTGCAGGTCTTAGTAAAGGTGTATGGTTTTAGTGTCACTGTACTATGGGGACTGAGCTGTGATTCTCAATTATTAGTCCTCTTAGAGGGGTTTTGGTGTCTTTGTATTGGGGGTGTGATTTTTGTCAGCTCGAACTTGCTATTATGTTTGGTGTAATTTTCTCATCTTTTCCTAGCACATCATTGGGTGTGCTTCCCAACCCTTCATAAGGTGGGAGGAGTGTTCACTTGTGATGCTAGAGTAGATGCTTTCAATAATAATATGATAATTTATCGAAAAAAATTCTGTATACGTAAATCATATTAATGAGGATTAGCTCACAATTAAGTCTCACATTATAACATCACAATCCTGAGCTTTTGTTGGTGAAGGTGTATTGTTCTACATTGAGCCTAAAAGTATGGAACCCACCTCCGGCCAATCATCTACTACAAGATGATTGGTGGTTAATTAATGTTATGTGCATGATTTCAAAGTAGATGAGCTGGTGGTGGTGAATTTCCACAGTAATTTTGACTCTTGCGGACAAAAATATATTTTTCTTTTCAGAGGCTGCTTGTTTGGGTGATATTTAGCAAAGCATGTTTTTATCTAATTTTTTTTAAGAAATAAAATATTTGCATAAGCTTTTTTTAATAATCAGAATTCAAAATAATCAGTTCTCAGGTTTTTTTTATTTTTTCAGAAAACTGTTCTACCTTCTATGTAACTTCTCAAAATATCTCAAATAAAAATAACAGCTTTTGTTACACAATCTAAATATCACTTTTTTAAAATTTAAACAAATGAGTCATATTTTGGATTAGATTTCTATTAAAAAAAAAAAAACAAAACAATGTTCTTTTTCAGCTCGGGCCTTTCCCATAGCTTACATGTTCGTTTTCTATACGGATTGCTTAAACTAAGACCCATATTAAATGCACCCCCCACATTTTGAGGACACCCCTAAATTTCGAAAACCCCAAAATAACATTACACAAAACTACAAAATCTCATTTTGATTTTTTAATTTCCCATTCTGACAAATTTGTCTCTGCACTCATACCGAAAGTTCGAATTTCCAGTATGTATTTTTATTGTTCTGAACATTTTTACCGAAAATTTGAATTTTCGGTATGTGCAATATTTGGATACCGTAAGCTTGAATTTCCGGTAGGATTGTATTTTTAAAACTTTTTCATACCGAAAAATTGAATTTACGGTATACATCTTTGACATTGTATACCGTAACTTCATATTTACAGTACGGAGAAATTTTTTTGCATTCCGGAAATTATAAATTTCCGGTATTAATATTTTTTATTTTATACCGTAAATTCATAATTTACGGTATGTGTTTTTGTTTTGTTTTGTTTTTCTTGATGAAATGTATTTATTTTTTATTTAGGGTTTTTTTAAAATAAATATAATTTATTAAAATAAATATAATTTTGTTGAATAAGTAAATTTATTTAATTATTTAATTAAAAATATATTTATTTGATTTATTTAGATAAGCTATGTTAATCTTTTTTAATTTGCAATACTAATTATTTGGATTTTTTTTTTATGGTTTCAGATATGTTTATGATGAGAGGAGCTTCTGCTGCTTCTAGTGCACCTCCCAAAGAGCGACAACCTATGGCTGCCTCTGGGAGTAGGAGGCGTGTTGAGCACATTCAGCCTATGACTGCCTCTGGGAGTTTGTGATGAACAAGCCTTCTACGCTCAGAGGCAGTCATAGGCTACCGCTATCTAAGAGGTGGTGCACTGGCAGAAATGGAAGCTCCTCCTCTACTTCCTCTAGTCCTAGGCATATCTGAAACCATAAAAAAAATTAAATAATTAGTAATACAAATTTTAAAAAAAAAATTAAGACACCTTATTTTAAATATATCAAATAAATATATTTTTATTTAAACAAATAAATAAATTTATTTATTTAAATAAATTATATTAAAATTAATTGAAAAATAAAAAAAAAACACACACCATACATAATTTTCGGTATAAAATTAAAAAAATGCGTACCAGAAATTATGAATTTCCAGTATAAACTAAAAAATGCTTTCCAAAAATTCATATTTTACGGAATGCAAATTTTTTAGAAAAATTTATACCATAAACTATGGATTTTTGGTATGCATATTTTTTATTTTATACAGAAAATTCATAATTTTCGGAACATATTATGTTCTGGAAATTCATATTTACGGTATGAAAAAGCGTAAAATGCAATCTTACCGGAAATTTGAATTTTTGGTATACAATTTTGTATACCGGAAATTTGAATTTCCGGAACTATGTTCAGAACGCAAAAAAAATACATATCATAAATTCGAATTTCCGGTACGACTACAGAGGATTTTGTTTTGGAATTTGGAATTTTTGGAAAGAGTGAGGTGAGAAAATAAAAATTGTGATTTTGTTATTTTGGGTAGAGGTATTTTGGAAAATTTGTAAATTTGGGGGGTGTGCTCAATAGGTTGGGGGTGTATTTAATATTGGCCTTAAACTAAATATGAATGCAATCCAAATAGAACAAGGGTTGGGTCTACAAATCGATTACTATTGTCACCCCCATTGTTCCTATATACTTCAACACAAGTTAAATCGTAATTTTTATTTTCAAAATACCTCATAAGTAACTTCTAGAAGCTATATTTTATTTTTGTCATTGAGTAATCTTTTAGAAGTTAACTTTCAGACTATTTATAACTTCTAAAAGTTAACTTTCAGAATTTATAAAATAGTCGAGAAGTTAACTTACTTCTAGATGATATAAAACATTCTGGAAATTAGTTTTAAAGCTACAAATTGTCTGGAAGGTAACTTCTGGAAGATTAATTAACTAAGAAAATGAAATATAGCTTCCAAAAGTCAATGACGGATCCAAAAATTTTAAGTTGTGCGGGTACTATTTGTATATATAAATTTGTTTCGTTAAAAATATAACATATCATTTTTCAAAAGTATAAATACATATCACAATTATTCTCCATAATGATAAACTTTAACAAAAACGAATTAACATCTCCTTATCAAATGCAAGAAATGAATATCTTAGATTTAAGAATGTTGCAAAAAGTAGCAACTCAATATTTATTTCTGTAAAATGTTATTCAACTCTTGAAGTTATTGATCAGTTACTGGATAGAATAATTTAACTTCAAAATTATGGAAATTATAAACTTTAAGTATAATTATAACAAAAATCATAACAAAGAAAGGAATAGAGAAGGAAAAACAAAAGATTTAAAACAAAAACCAGAAGGAAAAGAGAGAGGAAAAAAAACAAAGAAAGATAAAAGTGAGATTGGACTGAACTGTACTCGCCGAAGACAATAGGAGGATGCGACAGAGTTGTACTAGGCCCATTAGTTTTTTAATTTCTATGTATTGGGACATTAATTTCAATATAACAGGGGGAAAATCCTAGCGACAGATCAATGAGTATGTGTTTTATCGCTAGGCAAATCTTTATCCTAGTGTGTATATATAGCAATGGGAAGATTCAAATCTTAGTGGGAAAAATAACCCCACTCTCGAGGATATGAATCTATCCCTATCAGAAGTTGATTTATGGAAATGAGTATTTTGGGAAAGGGTACAAAAGGGATGGCAAAACGGGCTGGGCCCGGTTGGGCCCGCATAAAAACGAGCCAGCCCAACTAGGCCCACCAAGATATTATGGGTTGAGATGTGAGCCTGGCCCAATCTATGACGGGTTGGGCGGGCTAGCCCGTCAAAAAATAAAAATAACAAAAATAAAATAAAAAATAAAAAATAAAAAAAAATATAAAATTTAGCCTAAAACGGGCCAAAATGGGTCAACCTGTCAGGTCACCCTGCAAGAGCCCGCCCAAAACGGGGCACAATAGTGGTTCGGCTGGCTAGCCCGCCTAAAAATGTAAAAAAAAAAAAGAAAGAAAAAAATTGTTTAAAAATTGTAAAAAATAAAAAATTATATAAATATTGGCCCGACCCGACCCGCTCGTGGCCCGTAGGGTTGGCAGGCTAGATGAGTTGGGCTACATAGGCTAGTGGGTTGATGAACCCCAACCCAATCTAGCCTATTTATGCGGGCTAGCGGGTCGGCCCAACGTGCCAAGCCCGTTTTGCCACCTCTAACGAATTAACTTATGAGGTGTTTTAGTAAAAACAGAGGTGCAAATAGCAACCACCATCAACAAAAGGATAGTGAATTATGTTGGATTCCAAATTTTTGCAATATTGCTTGGGTGCGTAAGGATGCGAATCACTTTAGCACGTGGAAAGGTGCGGGTGCTAAACGAGGGTAGTACCGAGTCAAAGAACAACAATTCAGTTGGGCTGATTTGGCATCTTTAACCGATATATACATCCAATCTAACGCGGTATCAACACGAAGGTGTCGGCCTAGTATAGTATGACCGGATTTGTGTTTGACATGTCTCGGGTTTGAGCCCTCTAATCTTTTTAGAGTGAGGTAAACATAATTACTTTCATAAGTTTTTAAAGAAGTCGTCGAAGGTCTTTCTTATCTTAAACTGTGACAGTATCCCCTCACCCTAAATTTTAGGGGGTGTTTATTACAGCTTTTTTTAGAATAAAACCACTTTTTTATGTTAAAAATTATTTTTTTAATTTTAATTGTGTTTGTTTCAGATTTTTTAGAAAATGATTTTTTTTTTAAAATGATTTTTAGGTTAAAAATGAAAAGCTGAAAAAAATAGCTTCTCATTCATAAGAGTTGAAAAAATGATTTTTATAATCCTAAACAAACACAAATTAGCTTCAGATTTTTTTAAAATCTATAAAAAATAATCTCTATATTATTTTAAAACATAATCACTTTTTTTAAGCCGTAACAAATGGCCATTATTCCGGTCAAAAAAAAATCTAATGCGTTATCACTTTGTGAGGAGCAACCGATTTATCAGAGTAGATGCAATGATCTTTTCTGCATTTGAATAACAACGTATTATCTCACACTGTAGAGCACAATTCCGGGTGGTTAGATTAGGTGGTGGAATTGATTCTTCACTTCATTATGATCACATGTAGAGGACATATATCAAGGCTAGAGATCTAGGATATTTATTTAATTATTATATTCCTAATAGTTCTTTGAAATAAAACAAAACAATTAATAGGTATTATTTTAACGATTAAGAGGTATGATTCTAACAAGAATATTCTCTGCAGAAAAAAAAGAAAGATAGTTTTTATAAAAAGATCAAAAGTAAAGAGTCTATTTGATTTGAGAAACATTTTTATTATTTTTTTATGAACAGAAACAATTTTATTTTCATTTCTGTATTAATCATTACAAAATATCACTTTATTTTTTTAAATTTTTTTCTATCAAGTATTTTATAAGAAATTAAGTGAAATTAAGAAATAAGATAGCATATTTTAATGTAAAAATAAGAAATGACACTACAAGAAAATTCGTCATTACCGACGGCCATTTTCCGTCGGTAACACCATAAAGCCGTCGGTAAATAATGATTACCGACGGATTACCGACGGCCTCGGGTCCCTTGGAAAATGGCTCGTTGGAAATCTATTATCGACGGCCAATTGAATCCGTCGATATTACCGAAGGCTAAGCCGTCGGTAATATAAAAAAAGCCGTCGGTAAATTTGGTGGGATTTTTAAATAATCCGTGAGATTTACCGACGGAAAAGCCGTCGGTAATACGCCACCGTGCACGGTGGCGTATTACCGACGGCTTTTCCGTCGGTAAATCTCACGGTTCAAACTGATAAATTCGTAGCATTAGCGACGGCCAAGCCGTCGGTAAATATAGAATTTCCGTCGGTAAAAATTAAGGACCAAATTCTCTGCAGTTTAGGGTTCATCAACTTTCCCTTTCAATTTGGTTTCCCTCTTCTCTGCAGTTTAGGGTTCATCAACTTTCCCCATTTCTTAATCTACATCTTACATCTTCATTCTTGTGTCCAAGAGCTCGAGCTACCCATTGAAGAAACCAGAGCTCCTTCCTCTTCCTCTTCATTTTCGGTTTCCTCTTCTTCTTCTCTTAGGGTTCACCCAAAACTTCAATCAAAGGCTTGTTGTTCAGCTCCTTTCTTCTATTTAGTGCACCTATGGAACAAACCCCAATCTTCTTCCTCTTTTTCCCTCAATTTCGTGAACCCTAGAGGGTCTTTCTCCCCCATTATTTTCGACAAGAAGAAGAACAAAAGGGAAAGGAAGAGTGAGAGAGAGAACTCGTGAGAGAATAGAAGGGAAGGAAGGATGAAAGGCTTACCTAAGGTTGTCTTCTTCTCTTCTTCTTCTTTCCTCCTTCTTCTTCTTACTCTCGGCCAGAAACGCAAGAGGGAGAGAGAAAGATTCGAGAGAAAGAATGGGAGAGGAGCTTAGGTGGTTCAGTTTTTTTTATTTCCCTTTTTTGACTTTACCGACGGCTTAGCCGTCGGTAAGCCATCGGTATGAAAAATTAAATTTCCCGCTGCGTAGTTTTCTAGCACATTACCGACGGCTTAGCCGTCGATAAGGAATGAAAAATTAAATTTCCCGCTGCGTAGTTTTCTAGCGCATTAGCCGTCGGTAATTACTGACGGCTTCACAGCCGTAGATAATTACCGACGGCTTAGCCGTCGGTAAAAGCAGTAAAAATTTAAACTTTTGTATGGTTTTTTTCCGGCGGATTACCGACGGCTTAGCCGTCTGTAATCCGTCGGTACTACCGACGGCTTAGCCGTCGATAAGGAATGAATAATTAAATTTCCCGCTGCAAGATCTAGGATATATGCCTGTGCTTCTGCTCCACGCGCCCATTCTGTTGGGGTGTGCCTACATAGCACGTTTCATGAATAATTCTTTCTTGCCTAGAAAGTGTTTAATCTGCATAGTTGGTGAATTTGGTTTTATTATTGCTGCAAATTCTCTTAATCTTCATGTTGAATTGCGGTTTCACCATATTGCAAAACTTGTTAGGATGCTTGTGGTTTCAACTTTATTCTTCATTAAATACATTCACGTTCCACAAGTTAAATCATCAACAATGGTAGGAAAATAATGTGAGCCATTATGAGAAGCAATATGACATCTCCTACATAAATCACAGTGTATGAGACTAAAGGATTCCTCAACTTTATTATTACTAAGAGTAAAAGGAAGTCTACATTGTTTCGACTTATGACAGACATCAAAATGGATTTTATTCAAATTAAAAATACAATTAAAAAATGAGAAAGATTCTGTAAAACTTGCACTAAGGGATGACCCATTTCTTGTTAGAGTAGTTTATCTTTTTTAATTACATCCACTTACGACCCTTGTACTGTCTGCCTCAACACATAAACCCCATCATGCAAGTCACCTAATCGAATCATCTGCCTCATGGTTCGAATTTGTATCAGACAATGATCAAACTAATAAGTCATTGTGAAACACCTCAATCGTATGTCCGCTTATGAATGGACATCAGGTTGCAACTAAAATTGGCCACAAATAAAACATTAATCAATTTAATAATTTCATTATGATTATTGACTCTCATCTTTTCTACCAGCTCCATATTCCATGTGGCTACAGCGATGTAGAAAGGCTTTTCAAGCTTACATACTTCCTCCAAGAGAGAAACTAAACGAGTCATGTGGTGTGAGGTACCGCTGTCCAAGACCCATTTCTGATTTCCATATGACTTGTTATTACTCGTCATGGTTTCAAGTTTTCCTGCATTTCATGTTATATGTGTCTCATATAGTGGGTTGTCTTGTTTTGTTCCTTCTACGTTTTCTTCTTTTTGACCCTCGTATGCACGAACATGATGTGCACCTGATTTCCTTCTAACCCTGTGGTCATGTTGTGTTCCAATTGTCTTGACATCCAACTATCTCAAAACACTTTGGTTTGACATGACCAATTTATTGGAAAAAACCCAAGTCCCACATAGACTAGAGGTAAGGCCTAAAAAGAGTTTATAAGTACATGACACCCCTCACCTTACAAGCCGGTTTTGTAAGGATGAGTTAGGCCCAAAATCCTAATATGATATCAGAGCCTATCCTAGATGCAATGGGCCACCCACCGCATTATATACACGCACCAAGCTCAATAGTGCTGGGCATGAGGGGGTGTATTGGGGTAAGGCCTAAAAAAGTTTGGTTTTATAAGAATGAGTTAGGCCCAAAATCCTAATACAATTTTTCCACAGTGATCAGATTTCGGTCTGGGACCATCTCGTTTCCTTTGCCTACTTCCATTAGGTGTGTAAATACACGCTGGAGAAAAGGTCATGGCTTCTCTTTACATCAAATCGTTCGAGGCTCTGCATGTACGCTTTGGAAGTAGGTGCAATTCATTCAGCTCACAAGGAGGCTCTTGAACTTTGTATAAAAGTTTACCACACTTGCTTCTGACTCTTGCTCCATCAGACAAATTATGTGACATAGTTGATGAATTCTTGGCGCGTTAATCTGAGCAAACTGCTCTTATGGATCCAACTAGATGTCCCTTGCAGTGGCTGCATGTGAAATGCTCTCATGTAAGCTTGGATTAGTGGAATTTACGATCCAAGTCATCATCATCAAGTCTGACTTTTCTTAGTTCTGATAATAATCTAGACTTTGAGATACTGTTTTCTTGATGCTTCCGTCAATGAAGCCCAACTTTGTCTATGCACGAAGAGTCGTCTTCATCGAATGTGCCTAGGTGTGGTAGTTATCGACCTTCAATGGTACAACTACAACAGGTATGTTGGAATTAATTCTTTATTAATAACAACAACAAGAATAAGCATGCTCAAATCTCATAGAAGAAATACCTTAGGCGGAAGCTATCAAGACATACAAGCATGCTCAACAAGAACAAAAAGTTCTCTACCCTTAGGATCTACGACATGTTAGATTATCAAGAATTAGAAGAATACCTGGATCCATAGTAATCAATCACCTGAAGTGGAATGTCAAAGGAATGATCACGAACAAATTACGAACACCTGGATCCATAGCAACAAACATCGAGTATGTTAGCGGCGGCTTTATGGTTCTTCCTCAACCGAATCTTCTTGAGCTCTCTCACGAGACTTTAGGTTCTCTTCAGATGGGGAGAAGAGAATGGATGACGGCGATTAGGTGTATTAGGGACCATAGTCTTCTTTATAGTGTGCTAAACCTAACAGAGTACCCACTATCCCCTTATCGGGCCACACTTACATCTACTCATATAAGGTCCATATCAATTAAATTAGGAGTCCAATAAGCTTACCTTATTTTAACTTTATATAATCACATAAAATATAGCTCCTTTATGATAAATAGCTAATATAATTATTAATAATATCAGCCCATATTAATTATTAGAATATAAAATTCCAACATTCTCCCACTTGGGCTATATGTCGTAATAATTATATCAGAATTCCTTAGTGCGCATATCTGAATGCTATTTATCTTTAGACTTCCTCCTTACAATCTGGTCCACCTCATGTATCAATAATGAAATCACCGCCGCTTTTGTCGCTTCTGTAAATTGCGACTAAACCCTGACGATCACCACATCAACACATTTGATGACATAGATCAATATGGATGAGTAGCATGGAAATTACATGGAATGTGATCTCAATCATGCCTATTTCCAACTGGCTCTACTTAAATCTTTGGTGAGATCAATTTTGCAAAATTTAATTCTGCAAAACAAAATCCTTAATGTGCAAATTAATTTTGCACACAAGATACAAACATGTTTATAATGTATTCATAAACATAATCTTTATTTCTACAAAAAATCCGAAATAACATAAAGTTTGTATCTTAAACATAGAACACAAATAAAGACTCCTACTAAGCTAAGGCAACCTTAGTGACAACACACCCATATAAGCAACATGCTCATGAAAAACCTTAGGTGTCAAGCCCTTAGTCAGTGAATAGCTAGCATGGAATTAGCCTCTATGTGCTCTATAGAAATTCTTTTATCCTGAATTCATTATTTCAACAACGAACACCTTTATATCAATACACATTGCATCATTCTTTATTGTTGTTGAAGTATGATACGACTGACTTATCTGTCACACAGTAACTTAAGTGGTATTTTAATACCTTTTACTACATGCAACCTAGTGACATAGATATTTCAGTCATATCCCATAATTTTATGTCTATATTATTAACATCCTGAATATCAGAGTCAGAATTCTTGATGATCTCTAATCTTCTCTGATATGTGGGCGTATAGACTTTTGCTCTCCTTGATGATCCTCATGGTTGCCTTTTGTAATAACTCAAACTAGAATTGCTCAAGTATCTGCCACATGATCCCATGATGTACGCCATTTCCTGATGCATACAGATGAGATCATGTATCAGACTTCCCATAGCTAGAGCATAGGGAACTCCCAGTGTTTCCTGAATTTCCAGATTTTCTTTCGGGCAAAAATTGAGACTAAAATTGTCTCCCTTAGTAACTGAGGTATCCTCTGGTTTACTATTTTTCATGTCGAATTTATTTAAACTTTATCGATATAGCTCTTTTGTGATAATCCCAGAATATTCCAAGAGAGATCTCTCAGAATTTTGGATTCCAAATACAAAAGAGACGTCCCCAAGATCATTCCTCTCTAAATTTTCGTTAGAGATTTCTCGGTTTAAACTCGCAGGACTATATCGCTATTGACTAGATAAAATATCATCGATATATAGTAGCAGTAATATAAACTTACTCCCACTGACCTTGTAATACCCACATTCGTCCAAAATCCTCATCTCGAGACCAAATGAGACAATTACCTTATGAGACTTTGCGGTATCACTAATGAGACAACTTCTTTAGCTAATGGGTGAATTATGTCAATTCGCAAACTATCTTTGGGTTTATCGACACAAAGTATATCGGTTTCACCATATACATTTGTTTCATTAATGTTGCCATTAAGAAACATCGTCTTGACATCCATCTTATGTAGCTCCAAAGTTATAATGAGCAATGAGCTCTGTGATTGTCCGAAAAAGAGTCTTTTAATAAAATCAAATAGAATGACTCTTTACGGTCAATCCTTTCTTTATGGCTCCCAATGCTCTAGTTCTTGAGGGTGTTGAGTTTGATCTTCATAAATAATTTCCTTAACTTGATTGGGAGGAAGAACAATAATGTTCTCACGAGGATCCAAATTTGCTATACCAATAGCAACTGTATGAATTGATTTAATAATTAGAACCGTTTTTTCCTCAACTCAATTTTGTTCTCTAACCTTATCTCTCCCCCAAACTCAATATTCTCAAAGAACTATATATGCAGTTCCCGTCTCAAAAAATTTCTTTAACTTGGGACCAAAGTTTATATCTCTCAGACCTTTTATAAATTGTCACAAGTCATAGCTTAATTGACTCCAACAGTATTTGAATTTAAAAGACAAATTGAATCCATTATTTAAAAAAATAAATCCAAAATCATCTTAATTTGTTCAAAGAGAAACAAAAAAACCAAACTTTATCCCAAAAATTGATTCAACCAAATTGTCTTTGAATTTCAAATATAAGCCAGTAATAACAATCCAAAATGCCTAGAGTCTCAATCTTCATCGACTTTGCCAACTCCTATATGTATGCATTTTTTAAGCGTCACTTGGCCTTTGTCAGTTAAGACAACTTTAGTTGTTTCTTTTGAGTGAGACCATTAACAGTTTCATCCTTCGTTTTCTTTATTTGCCCTTATCCTTTGGGGTATTTGCCAAATGAGCACTATTTTATTTTTCTCTTGCTTCACCATTTATTTTCTTGCACACCTTATGAAATAATCTTATTAAAGATTATTTCCTCCTTTGACAGTTGTAAACTGATTTAATCTGATCTAATTGTGCAAGAAAGAATACAAATGCTAAATGTTTGAGCAAGTCGTTAGACTGCTCAAGTTTTAGCACCTTAAGTTTGAAGACAAGATTTTAATATTTTCATAATGTGCTCCTCATATTCCCTTTACTTTCATACTTAATGAAAATTAAGCTCTCTAACGAGTGCTCATTTTTGCCTCATTGCCTTTTACAAGCACTTTTAATTTCAACAAGGAAATTTACGACATAAATTATGTCATCGAAAATAATACCCCTAAAGGTCTCTGAAATATTGTACTTTATGATCATCAGACTTATGCGGCTGGAGCGGTCCTACTTCTCATACTTGATTCTCACTTCATAGATACCGAATTGAGTGAGAGAAAGTGGATTTCTCCATTCTTATGCTAAGTCTAGAACCAAATCTTTATTTAATTTTCTGTCTTTAATCCAAAAACTCTAAACTTTTAAGGATTAAATTGAACTCAAAACAGCAGATACACAAACTATTATAGTTCAAAGAGAACAAAAGTACTAAAATATACTTATCAAAATATCCGATGCAACATCACTACAAGAAAGTTGGTTATTATAGACGGAATATTACCGACGGCCCCGACTCCGTCGGTAACATTTTAATTACCGACGGCTTAGTCGTCGCAAATCCGTCAGGAAAAATGGGCTGATGAAGTTAATTTTTTTTTTGCGTTACCAACGGCTAAGCCGTCGGTAAAATGAAAATATAAACGCTGAATTTTTTTTTGTAGTTACCGACGGCTTGGCCGTCAGTAACAAATTATGTTGGGCGGCAAAAAATTTCCACCTATCTATTCTAATTCTGTTACAAACAAATCAGATGGCTGTGTGAGATCCTCAGCAACCAGAACCTCGATCGTCTCTTCCGTGCGCACTGTTGCCTCCATCACCGGCGGGCCTCCATCTGGAAACACATACTTTCACATATTCTTTCTTTGTCCCTTCTCACATCCAAAAGCTCCTCTGCATCTCTCTCCAAGACTCACCAGTTGTGTGTTCTTCGTGCAAGTTCTTGATTTGGGATCTGATTTGCTCACCGGAACCGTCATGGGAGCTCCCCCGCCATGGACTTCGGCCACCTAACCCTGGAGACAATCGAGAGTTTGACAAGCTTCTCTTTGCGAGCGTGTAAGTGAACCACTTGCTGAAGCCCTATTTCTCATTCCACCTAAATCCCCAAATTAACCCCAAATTAAATCGCGGGAGTTCACCAAATCGATTGTGGTTCTTATTTCTTCTACTCAAACTTACGAATCCCGATTGTTCTTATCTTTATCCCTCATTTGTTGGGAGGAGACTCGGTGCTGCAACGCAAAGGTGGTGCTTGCGGTTATGCACAGGCAATACTAGGGTGGGGATTTGGTATTTCTTTCTCTTACTCCCATCCCTCTCTTCTACTCTTTCTTCTTCTTTCTATTACTACTGTTTTTGTTTGTTCTCATTTCTTTTGGTTTGGATTGAGAATATTGTGGGTTGGGCATGAAAGGGGAAATAAGGATGTTGGCTGAATGTTGGGTGGATAGTGACTGATTGGTTTATGGTGGTTTGGATTGACTCAAAAGCATGAGTGGTGTGATTGGTTGGGTTTGTGATATGGGGTGGCTCATAATTGGTTTTGTTGTAATTTTCAGTATCTATGTTTACCTGTATGTATTAATTTTTCCTTTTAGTATAGACTCTGTGTGTGTATTATGTGTGTCTGTAAAATGTAGTGGATGTGGTGCATTTCAGGTTTATTATGTCTTGTTTTGTTCTAGTTTTAATCTGCATTAACATATATCAAAATTCATGTGATATATTCTGTTTGGTTTAACCTGATTATTGAGTGTTACCTTTGATGAGGATATGTCGTGTGTAATAGTTGAACAGGTTTGTAATGCTTGAAATGAGATTACAAAATGATAATTTTAAGTTGGCTGTAGCAAAAGGTAGTTCATTAATCATATTGAATAGTCGTTTCCTGTATTATAAATGTCAAATTAGGAGTGGATGGATGCATAGTAGGTGATTATTTCTAACAAGTTCCTCATAAGGCCATGTGCTTCCTATATATCTGTCCTGAAATTTTATATGCTTTATTCTCTAGTTTGGTAGATTATGTTCTATTCTTTTTTGCTCCCCCATTTTCAGTATATTAGCTCAAACCTGATTTTCTTCTTACATTGTGCATTCGTCTTTAGGCCACGGTGGCAGTGATGGGTGCATGCATATGTCCATTCTCTCAATGGATGTGATTCGATTTGGTATGTTCATGAATCTACAACAATTTTGTTGAATCATGTAAAACCAAAAGTGTGATTTATGTCTAAGTTTGCACTTTTAAAAGAAGGCTAAATTTAGTGAGTGGGAACCGGGAAATCTGCTTCAATTATCTTTGTTCTAATAAATACTACTTTATTTATTTTATAAGCGAAGAAATCTTGCATGACCCAAAGGTTGAAGCTTGCATAGCTGGTGCTACATTCACATCACCTGCAGTTGGAGTTGAGCCTTCTCATCCAATTTTGGTGGTAAGCATCTAATTGGTTGCATCCAAGCGATTCTGTTCAACTTCATTCACGTTCTAGTTTCAGCTCCTCCTCCTTCAGGCTGTTTGTCAATACGTCCTTGGTTCATTATCGTTCTTCTTCTTCTTCTTCAGGTTTGTTTCGATTTCTCTCTCGAATTTCTTGTTCTGATGTTCATTTTTGTTCGGATTGTCATGCTTTTAAGAGTAAATTCTTCTTCTCCTAGATTTCGAGTTGGTTCATTCCCGTTCTTCGATTATCAATTATCAATTAAACTCGTAAATTCTGAGTACGCCACTTTTAAAACATTAATTTACAAATCAATAGTTAGCTTATGGCTCTGAAACTTAAATTGGGCAAGTACAATTAAAGTTGATTCAGTTAATCCCGTATAGAGTAGGGAAATAATATGAATCTTCTGGTAGTGATGCTTACTATTTGATAACTTCATATTAAAGTAAATGTAAATATTCAACAAAGATAACAATAAGTTTTTATCAGCTAAATTCATTAAATCAGTAACTGATGCATTAGCAAACATCAAGAAGCCCAAATAGTACAAATAATTGGATGCGAAGAATAAAGTAAACAGGAAGGACTATGCAATGTTGGAATTTTGCACAACTATATAACTGCATGTTTAATAGTAGCAGCTTTTATAAACATTTTTTGAGAAGCAGCTTTTATAAACATAAGCAATAGTTAATTGAATATTGATATAATAGCAGCATAACTTGTAGTGTCCCATGTAGCCAAGTAAAGGGAATATTTCATTACCCCCTTATAAGGACTCTTTCCCAATATTTCATCACCCCCTTGCCAAATCACCTACCTTCCAAACAGATTCATGAATCCAATTCCTTAACAAAAGCCTCAAGACTATCTGTTTGAAAAAGTAGTAAACTTGGGAAAAAACAACATATTGTTAGCACCTAACACAACAATCACAGGATTCATGTCCAATATTCATACTTTCAGATAACAAACTTGCCACTTATGCACCCACGTAGACTACATGGTTGCAATGTTAAATAAAGCTGCAAAGTTAAAGAATGTAAAAGAAGCATAAGCAAGCTTTGGAAGAGGCAAAGAAAAAATTCAATATCTTTATTATAAATTAATTATGATGAGGCAATAAAACAGATTGAAAATAATAATAATAATAAGCTGGTAGATTCTAATAATCCATTAAGAGTTAAAAAAAAATTCTAAATTTATGAGATGTCTCAAAAGAATCTCTGAAGAGTAACCTTAGATCAAGTGGAACCATATCTCTTAAACAGACACTGAATTAGGCACTGCTTTCCAAGACCCTGAACATTCATTCTAGTGGCACCATATCTCTCAAACTACAACTTTAACCTTGGAGCACAATGTGACCTAACCGTAGCCATAGAAGATTGAAAATTTCCCATGTAACTGAGATAACTCGAGTATACTATAGAAGCCCCACAAACACTTACTTTTGGTGGGTTTAAAAGGACCACTCCTTGCATTACTTCTAAGTATAGACTCTAGATGAAGTACCGGAATGAAGTCTGTGTCTATTGCTACTGTCAGCTACATTATATCCTCAAGTGTTTTATTTTGGAAATCAAAGACGAGAGGTGCTTTTTTGGGCACCATTTGTTCTAGCGGTTTAACATGCTATATAACCTTCATTTTGTATCATAGTCGTGTCTTAATATAACGGGAAAGAAGTTGTCTAATCATAGTATCCATATTTAGCTGAACTACCACTATCTTTTTTTGGTGATTTACATACCGTTTGTTGGTGAGGAAGGTAACTAACCACACCACGGTGTCTATTGCGGGACCAATGAATCCACCCCCCAACAGTGTTTTCATTCACAATTAGAAGTCAAATAAGTAAGGTCTGCATATAACAGCAACGAAGCCAGTTTGTGCCAAAAGCCTCTCTTGCTTAATGACCATTCTTAACTAGAATGAAATAAAAGGATGTTAACTGTTACCACCTATCACCACAGAAACTGAGAGAAAACCACTTAGAAAATTACTCGTATTCATGTCAGATCAATAGAGACAGAGGATCCACCCTATGGAGGTGGAAGCACAACCACACCCAAGGACCCCATTAGTGTTTTAAATTGTTTTAAATTGTTTGATTAGAGGATTATACACAATTATAATCAATTATTTTAAATTATTATCCCACTCAATAAATTATTAAATTATCCACTCTAGGATATAGCCATTGTCACCTATCGCTCCCCAGAAATCCAAGTCATACGCGTCCTAATTTTTGGTACGTGATCATGATTCTGGATATGATGTCTTGCCAAATAACCTAATCAATATATAAACAAATTTTCTAACGTTTGCAACCTTGTGCAAGTTGATGCTCATTATTTATCTATTTTTTCCTTATTAATTACTTATTTTCCTATTTATTTTATGTATATAGTCTCTTTTTTCTCACCAATTACAACACCTAAAATTTTTAGACTAGTCAAATGAAATGGCAAAGAGCAAGAAGCCAAATCCAACATCAATTTGTGTTTGATCAATTATCAGATATTTTATTTCGATCTGTGTTTGTATGCCTTAACAGCATCATTAAATGTAGTATAGTGTTGAATTACCTCCCTTGGAAGATGAGTACAAAGAGAGGTCTGCTGTTTATTTATTTAATTTGAATTGATGTAGTATATTGTTTGTAACATTATAAGCAGGATTTTTTGGTCGCCTTACTAAAAGTGACACATTTCAGAAATGGATAGTTACCCTCCAGATCGGAGTTGGGTATATGATAGGCTTTATCCTGGTAGAGGAGGGGTGAAACCAGGCTTTGCAAAAGGGGTTGAAGAGTTTATATTGAAAGCTAGAGTACAACCTGAAGTTGCAAGTAATGGTGGAATCAGATGTACTTGTGACATTTGCAAATTTAGGAGCATATTGTCTGAAAGAGAAGTCAAGGTCCATCTGTATCGTGTTGGGTTCCAACCAAATTATTGGTATTGG
This sequence comes from Calophaca sinica, assembly GCA_037113605.1. Classification (NCBI taxonomy): domain Eukaryota; kingdom Viridiplantae; phylum Streptophyta; class Magnoliopsida; order Fabales; family Fabaceae; genus Calophaca; species Calophaca sinica. The sequence continues at coordinate 106,382,040 of CM073733.1, forward strand.
ACTGAGCACGGTGAAGAAGCGCCACGTGTTCACCCAGTAGATGTGCCTAGTAGTAGTGGACAAATGGATAATGATGATCCTTTCACGCTAATGCAACATATGGTCGGCGATGCGTTTAGGCCTAGGTATGACTTCCAAAGTATGGGTGATGTGGGTAATGAGGAAGACGAGGAAGATATTCATGAAGTCGAGGAAGATATTCATGAAGAGCCCCCAAATGCTGACACTCAAGACTTTTATGATTTGCTAACTGCTGCAAACGAGCCCATATATGAGGGTGCTTCTGAGTCAAAGCTTTCAATATGCGTGAAATTGTTGGCATGCAAGACAAATTGGAACATTCCTCAAAAGTGTCTTGATTTCATTGCAAGTATGTTGGGAGACGTGTGTCCTTCAAAGGAGAAATTGCCAAAAAATTTTTACCAAGCAAAAAAATTGGTGTCCATGCTAGGTTTGGAATCTCAAAAAATTGATTGTTGTGTTAATGGGTGGATGGTGTATTACAAGGATGATAGTGCGAGCGACAATGTAAGTTTTGTCAAGAACCACGGTATGTTCCCAGTAAGGCAGGGATGGGTAAGTACAACGATGTTCCAAGCAAAGAGGATGTTCTATTTGCCAATCACTCCTAGGTTGAAAAGGCTGTATGCATCAACAGAGATCGCAATTTGAAATGAGATGGCATTCTCACAATAGATGCAGGTCGGACATTTTACGCCATCCATCTGATGGTGAAGCTTGGAAGCATTTTGATGCGGTGTATCCAGACTTTGCAAACGAACCAAGAAATGTAAGGCTCGGTTTATGTTCCGATGGGTTCACACCTTATATTCAGGCATCTACAACCCCATATTCATGTTGGCCGGTTATTGTGACCCCATACAATCTCCCTCCTGAAATGTGTATGACTAAACCATTTATGTTTTTGACTTGCGTCATACCCGGATCATCTAATCCGAAAGAAAAAATAGATGTGTTCTTACAGCCTTTAATAGATGAGCTGCAACTGTTGTGGAGTGAAGGTGCTTTGACTTATGATATATCAAACAAGCAAAACTTTCAAATGAGGGCATCCTTGATGTGGACAATTAATGACTTTTCCGCATACGGTATGTTGTCTGGGTGGGGTACACAAGGTAAATTGGCATGCCCCATATGTATAGACGATACAAAGTCGTTTAGACTAAAATATGGGGGGAAAACTCTTGGTTCGATTGCCATCGTCGATTTTTATCGCGTGATCACAAATTTAGAAGAAGTAAAAAGAGGTTTACAAAAAACAGGGTTGAGAAACATGGGCCTCCTGTAATACTGACAGGTGATATCATATGGAATTGGGTCAGTGGGGTTCCAAGTGTGGTAGAAGGTGAAAAAGTTGAAAAGTTACCTGAGTATGGACGTAGTCACAATTGGATAAAGCGAAGCATATTCTGGGATCTTCCATACTGGAAAGACAATTTATTAAGGCACAATCTAGATGTGATGCACATAGAGAAAAATGTATTTGATAATGTGTTTATGACAGTCATGAATGTTAAGGGCAGAACAAAGGACAATGAAAAAGCAAGAATGGACTTGGCCCTCATATGCCAACGTAGTGACTTGGAGTTGATTCCAAAAGCCAATGGAAAAATGACAAAACCAAAGGCAAATTATTGTCTTTCTTCAGGTGAGGCAAAAAATGTGATGAAGTGGATGAAAGAGATCAAGATGCCAGATGGGTATGCTTCAAATTTGGCAAGATGTGCAGATGTTAATAGAGGGAAAATGTACGGGATGAAGAGTCATGACTGTCACGTATTTATGGAGTGTTTGCTCCCATTTGCATTTAGTTCATTGCCTGACCTTGTGTGGAGACCACTTACAGAGTTAAGTCAATTCTTTAAGGGCTTGTGCAGTAATAATTTGAGCCAGAATGATTTGATCAAATTGAATGAAAACATTCCACTAATCTTATGCAAACTTGAAAGAATCTTCCCACCAGGTTTCTTTGATTCAATGGAGCATCTTCCAATTCACCTCCCACACGAGGCAACACTTGGTGGTCCAGTTCAATACCGATGGATGTATCCATTTGAAAGGTATTCGTTGATATCTGCAATTATCTCCCTCTATATTGTCATATCTTTATTATAAGCCATTTTATTCTCATTTATTTGTAGAATGATGGGTGATTTTAAGCGGTCAGTGAAAAACAAGGCTAGAGTGGAAGGCTCAATATGTATGTCCTACTTACAATAGGAGACAACATATTTTTGTTCACATTATTTCAAAACGATTGACTTGTATGCCAAAAGCCAACGTAATGAAGCTGCAAGATTGAATGACGATGTCACATCAACATTGTCAATTAACAATGGACTAGGACGTCCTAGTGGGCAATTCAAAGCTCACTGGTTGAGTGATGCTGAATGGAGGTCTGCACATGTACACATCCTCATCAATTGCATCGAGGTTAAGCCATATATTGAGTAAGTAATACACCATTAAACCCACACTCAATGTATTTACTAGTATATACTTACAACAACTCTGTCTTTCCTGGCAGTTACTTTTTGCAATATAACTCCATCGATGAAGCAGATCCTTCAGCTCAAACTCGTATTTATGTTGAATTCCCAGAATGGTTTCGGTCCTATGTAAGTATTTGACCAAAATCCTATTGCAAATAAATTGTCTTCTTATCCTCATTGTGAGTGTCTTGTTTGTATAGGTTACTAATGAATCAAATGGCGTGACTGACATAAACTTGATATCATTAGCTTGGGGTCCAGAGTCAAAGGCCATAAGTTGGCACAAATACTTCATTAATGGGTATAAATACCACACACAAGCATGGGCTCAGGGTAAAAAGACCATAAACAGTGGGGTTTATGTCAAAGGGGTTACAGAAGGAGGAGAAGATGATTTCTATGGTGTCATACAACATATCTACGAGTTAACGTATCACAAGTTGCCTCACAGGGTTGTCTTGTTTTATTGTCAATGGTTTGATCCAAGACGGAATAGAGGAACTAAAGTTCATCCACAATATGGCATTGTAGATATCAAGATGAATAAGCATTATGATCGTTACGATCCATTCATAATTGCACAAAAGGCTAGACAAGTGTATTATGTACCTTACCCAGATATGAGGACAGACAAACGTGGTTGGTGTGCAGTGATAAAAACAAAGCCCAGAGGCCGCGTAGAGGTGAATGAAATTGACGATGACATTCCCTATCAAGATGAAGAGATGACACGCATAGAGCAGATAACTGAAATTGAAGAAATGGATTGCTTGCGTGATCAAACACATAGTGATGAAGAGGTCGATGTTACGTCAATTCCAAACATTGATATTGATAATGAAGTTGACATGGATGTCGACAATGATGATAATTATGAGTCTGAGCTTGACTCTAATGACGGAGATGCTGATATGGCTGTGGATGATGAAGATGAAGACATTGACTAAAGTTATTGTACTTGTTTATTTTAAAAGTTAGTGAAGTCATTGCACTTGTTTATTTAAATAGTTAGTGAAGTCATTGTACTTGTTTATTTTAAAAGTTAGTGAAATCATTGTACTTGTTTATTCTAAAAGTTAGTGAAGTTATTATACTTGTTTATTTAATTATTGTACATGTTGACTGACAATACGTGTGAACATATATGTGAATGCTTGTTTTTTTTTTGACAGATGCCTCCTAAAGAGAAAGAGCATCGTAGGTCTAAGCTGCCTACGAAGAAGGCTAAAACGATTTTGCCACAACAATTGGCAAAACGAATGACACGACCTGCGGAGGATGGCGGTAGCACACCACTCAGTGAGGCTAGTCGGCAACATCACGCTCAGTGATAGAAGTGATACCACCTCCCCTGTCCCCTATAATGATGATCCCAAATCCGGGATTCGTACCTCCTCCTGTACAGGTATGTATTTAACTAGTTGTTGGATTTTTTTTTAATTGCTTTCCCTTTGTGGTAACAAATTGATTTTTATTGTATGAGCACGTTTCCCCTTCACCGCAGGTGACATCCATTTCTGAGCAGCACACTCCTCCGAGTCAGGATGATGCAGGTGCAGGACCTTCGCACACTGCACGTAGTGGTCCGACAGTGCAGGGGTCACGATATTCCCATCCGGCCGGGACTGAGGTGACACCTAATGGGAAACCCATCATTAGGGTTCATGGCAAATCGTACGTCACTTTATAGCCTAATTTTTGGATTTGAAACTTGTGGTGTATACCTAAAAATATACAATCTGGTTTGAAAAGTAGTCTATGCTCTTAACCAAAGCCAACTTTGATTTGTTTTTCTTGCTGAAGAAATTTTAAATCCTTGTTAAAATCCATTGCAAGTATCTTTAGTTAATGCTGATATTATGTTTATAACTTATTTATAGGTTCATCCCGGGTAAAGTAGCATCTAAGGTCATCACCGCGGTCATTCAATCACAGTTCCGGGAACCATATCATACTTGGGGAGAGATTCTAGGAGAGACGGTGGAGAAATGGTTTGAGAAATTTGAAGTAAGATAATGTTACTTTTCTTATTTAAGGGTTTTCGTTATTGTGTGTTGATATTAATAATGAATATTGATCTTATTTGTAATATAATATTATAGGAGCATGTTTCGTGGGATCGTAAAGACCATTATCTGGTTGAGAAGCTCTTCAACAGCAAAGGCTCAAAGCGTCTTTCTGATATGCTTATGGAGGTGAGGAAGAATGGTAAACGCCCAACCTGGATAGGCGAGAGGGCTTATGCAGAACTTAATGCCAAGTGGAAGGCTCCAGACTATAAGGAGAAATGCACCAAGGCCAAGCAGAACCGCGCTTCTTCTAAGGGTGGTTCTATGCATACTGGTGGATCTATATCTATCACTGAGCATGCCTTACGCCTGGTATGTTTTTTAAACATTTTATTGCTTAAAATTCATCACATAAATTTGTTGTTATATATATGTTCCTAACGTTTTTAATTATGTTTCAGTCTGATGAGTTGGGTAGAGAGCCCACGGTGGATGAGATCTTCTTGAAGACTCACACAAAAAAGAAGGATAAGTCTTGGGTGGACAACAGATCCAGGGAGACATATGTAAGTCAAATCATTGCATTTTTTATTTAATTAATTTTATTTTGTTTCATAAACAATATTGTAACCAATCTTTACTTTGTTTTGTTTTGAGCAGCAAGCCTATCAAGAGAAAGTGCAGCAGGCCGCCTCTCAGGCCTCTGATGGGGGGGAGGCAACTGGCAGTGTTGACCCCTCAACTCAGTTGCAGTTATGGGCCGAATCTGCTGGGGGTAGGACTCGGGGACGGCTCTACGGTGTTGGAGGCTTGTCCGGACGTTTTAGGTCTGGTGTCTCCTCTCTGACCCAGGAGTCTCGTGCATCTGGCACCAGTACCCAGTCCCCGACTCAGTACTCTGCTGAGGTGGCTGCACAGATTGCGGCTTTTGAGGAGCGCGCAAGAAAGGCAGAGGAAGAGGCTCGGGAGGCACGAGAGGAAGCACGGGAGGCAAGGAGAAAGGCAGATGAGGAGGCTCGGGAGGCACGGGAGGCAAGGAGAATTGCCTCGGAGCGGGATCAGGAGTTTCAACGGCAGTTGAGGGAGTTGTCTGCCAGTGTTGCTGCCATCCAGGCCCACAAATCCTGTCGTCGCCATCCGGACTATGAGGAGTCTGAGTCTGAGGAGGATTAGTCTTGCCGTTAGGCTACGGACTTTTTTTATTATTGACTTGTTTGACATTATGGATTTATGGCTTTTGACATTATGGATTTGTGTAACATTACATTATTGGTTGTTTACTATGACTTTTAATGATTAAAAATGTATGTTGATGTCTCTTAAAGACAATGTATGTTGATGGCCATTAAAAAATGTATGTTGATGTCTCTTTGCTGCTGTTGCGTTTATATGCCAGGGACCGTAAAATTTTGGGGACGTTTTAAAAACAACGGTTTCCAAATAATTGTTATTGACGATACTGACGGCCCAACCGTCGCAAAAATTGATGGAATTTTCAATTTTTATTACCGATGGCTAAGCCGTCGCAACAACAATACTTATTTTTATTTTTTGGTCACATTTACCGACGGCTAGGCCATCGCAAAATTCCTTCAGTAATTTACCGACGACTCAGCCGTCGGTAAATCGGTGGCATATTTTAAAATTTTTTGCGTGATTTACCGACGGCTTAGCCGTCCGTAATGCACGGTGGTGTTTTACCGACGGCTCTGCATAGTTTTTTGACGGCTAAGCCGTCGGTAAATGATTTCCAACGAGCCATTTGCCAAGGGCCCCGAGGCCGTCGGTAAGCCGTCGGTAATAACGATTTACCGACGGCTTTAGTGCTTTACCGACAGAAAATGGCCGTCGGTAATAGCGGAAATTCTTGTAGTGCATTAATACCAAGTCTTTGGACAATGATATTAATTGCTATTGGTATTTTGTTGTAATGATCAAACACTGTCGATAAGTCATGTCAAACAATGGTTGTCTTTGGACATCCCATTGTTCATATGGAGAAATTATCCTTATAATCGCTACAGGTTTACCATTACATGTGTGAATGCAACTCGGCCAAATATTAACCTTCCTTTGGGCCGATTAATATTCACATGAACACCCACCCACACAACATCAATTGCCACGTCAAATTAAAATAATTAATAAGACATGCTCAATTATTCTTTATCTGTAAATTAAAGACTCAAACAAGATACCAAGCGCACCATTAATCCCCAATCTTTGGATTGTAAGGACTAACTGCAAGCGGTACTCTCAACGCAACGATCAAACATTGGCGATAAGTCCTGCCAAGCAATGGTTGCCTTTGGGCATCCCAATTGCTCACATGGATAAATTGTTTTTATAATCACCACACATTTATCATCGCAGGCATGGAATTATGCGGCCAAGTTGCGCCTTCCTTTGGGCCGACAACAACTCGCATGAATAACTCCACACTACATCTTTTGTAAATTTAATTGAACTAATCTACGCAACAGAGGTTACTTTGGCAACATGTTGTTTCAATCAACCCAAGTAAAGATACTAGACAATTATTAATTAAAAAATGGGAGGGCCTTAGTTTACATAAATTCCACACCTAGGTGTAGCAATATCCATAACTGTATGTTTACATCACCACACATCACCGCCTAGTGGTGTTGTTGGCCGCTCGATGGTTCAAATACGACAAGATGACGAACCGAGACCACCGCCCAGTGGCCTGCTGAAATCGGCACCACTGCCGAGTGGTGCCCTTTATTGCCCAGCGGTTGGGAGGCGAAGTTCTAACTGTGTGCGACGTTTAGCATGTAAAACATACAAGCATACATGCATACACTTCATACATCGCATACATAATGCATATAAGATACGGTGGTATGGTTATGACCTCCTAAATGCAAAATAATTAAATAACTAATTATTACAATTCTTTAGCCTATGAACAAGCTTCTCAAGCTTCTCCCACCAGCATCCTCATATGATATTGTCCCCTTTTCGTCTTTCTCGATCAATTATAATATATAAAATAAAATAAATTAAGAGAAAGTCACGACACGCAGGCCGTATTTAAAATAAATAAACACCACCAAATTCTAAAGCCATAACCATACACTTCAAATTTGAATTATAATAATATCTCATGAATTATTATTAAATTCAAAATCCAAATCTTAAAATAATATCACGGTAATAATTTTATTTGATTCATTCTCAATATAGACAAAAACATGAAATATGTAATAATCAAAGACAATCAAATCGTATTATCACAATAAAGAGATATCCAATCAAAGATTTGTATGCCTTCTTTCACGATAGCCAAAATCAACAATATATATATACCAAATATTATTGAAGATTCACCGCAAATGAACTTAATGCAAAGGCCAAAAAACGTGAAATTCTTATGGCACAAATCACATATAATATCTTGCTCAAATATTTTGTCCAAATCAAACGTATAGAATCATAACCTTTATAATTACCAAAACAAATCACAAAATGATAAAACTTTACAGAATCATAACCTTTATAGGTTTCCTTTTTATGCAATATAAAAAAAAAAAAAAAAAGGTATTCCAACAAGGTATTCATGGATTATCCAAGGAACTAGGGTAGTAAGGTGAGGCAGGCATGATGACGAACAAAAATTTGACATTATCGGAGGTATTATTCTTCTTCTTTGATTTCCTCTCTATATTTTAATCGTCTCACTCTGATGCCATAGTGAATTATGCAAAAGAATATTTTGTATTCAATATGTATGAAAACTCAGTACATGATCACATATATATATATACAATCTTATATGGGATAGAACTATCAACTAATATCAACCTACCAAGTTCAAAATAACATATTCAAATATTCATCCTTGTCTGTATGAAGAAACGAAAAAACAGAACATCAAATGAATTACAGATTGACATTATCCTAATCCTATTAACTTGTAAAAAAAAAAAAAAAATTGGACATTAACCTTACCATTCCTGTCATTGTAATTAATTATATGCCTCAAAACAATCAGTGTTATTAAAGACTTGAACTGCAATGTTGCTTAAATTAAACTGAATCTATCTTTAATTACGGGATAAACTCTGATGTCCTAAACATTGACCGATGCTTCAAGTTTAGGAAACAATTGTGCTAACTATGGGGCTTAAAAAACTGCGGGCCGGCCACAAAAGCTCAAGAATAGCTATTTTTATCAACAAATTGCTAGTATTTATTAGTAGTTATCCGTTGGCCTGAGTTTAAACCCTGCACCCATTAGAGCACCCACATCGCTGGGAGCTTCATGAGTATCTAGCTGATGTGGATGGAGAGCTTATTTTTTTCAACGTTGGAGAGCATCTAGCTGGCAAGCTCAGCATCTAAAAATTTTGATCCGGCAGCTATATATACATACCGTGTCTTACTATTAAACTATCATTGTTTCTCTCTCTTGATTCAACAGAACACCGATTCAACAGAATTGAAGGAAAGGAGGGAAAAAACAGAAGAAATCTGAAGAAGTTTCACCCATAAGATCAATCTATATTTCATAAATTACACAAATTGTTCACAAATTACAGATCCACAAAGAGATCTCAAATCCAGAAATTACATATCTCAAAAAGAAACAGATCAAATCCAGAAATTACATATCTCAAACCGTTCCAGCAGTTGAGCGACAATGCATCGTTGCTGGAGAGGGTGGTGCGACAGATTTGCGACGGCGACGCGATGGAGGGGGGCGTGTTCGACGCGGTGGTGCGACAGATCTGCGACGAGCTGACACGGTGCTCTGCGATGGCGGCGCTGCAGGTGCGGTGGTGCGTGGATGGAGGTGCGAAGGTGCTCTGTGATGGCGGCGTTGCAGGTGCGTTTGATGCCGGCGTTGGTCTGAGAGCGAGGGGATGGTGGAGGATGAGGCCAAGGGAGATGAGAGGAACGAAGGAGAAGCAAAAAACGAGAGGTACTGGAGTAACGAAGGAGTAGGAAGGTTGAGGAACGAAGGAGAAGGAGATGAGAGGGTCAGTGGCGAGGGAGAGGAGATGATGGTGCTGAGGGCGAGATGATGAGAGGATGAGATGATGAAGGTTCTGGATGAGAGGATGAGGATGAGATGATGAAGGATGAGATGATGAGGATGAGATGATTGAGGGCGAAGGTTCTGGAGCAATGAGAGGATGAGAGGATGAGGTTGAGATGATGGTCACGTTTGGGCTTGGCCCAAATTAAAATTGTGACCGTTCATAAAAAAAAATAACAAAAAGAAATAACAAATTGTGAGAATGTTACCGTTTGAAAAAATGTTACCGTTTTCACTTTGATATTACTGTTGGCAATAGTTGGCCTATAAATATTGTTCTCCTAATTTAATTTAATGTTACCAAACCACCTCCTTGTGTGTGTTTTTTTGTCAAATGGATCCCAATCAACAGGGTTATGAGTCTTATATAAATCTTTTACAAAACAAATCACCCCCACTCAATGGCCCTATCGGTGATAGTTCTCAAAATCCTAATTACATGATGTATCCACCACATCCATACATTGGCCATAGTGGTGTTAGTTCTCAAAATCCTAATTTTTTTATGCATCCAACCAATCCCAATATGTGGTTTAGGCCTCCTCCAATAGGTACCACCAACCATGTAGAGTCCCCTACCGATCTGCCTCACATGCCACAATTCTCAACTCAAGGTGGCCTAGACACGATTAGATTAATGAAGAAGGAGGCCCTCCCACTCCCACGATGGAAAAAATCGCATAGCGGATTCACAATGGAAGAAGATATACTTCTTATTCAGTCATGGCTAAACGTCTCAAAGGATGCAATCGTTGGAGTTGACCAAAGTGCAGAAGGCTTTTGGTCTAGAATCAGAGAGAACTACAATAGCTATCGCGGGAAATATCAAAAGAAGGTGAATCGTCTTCTAACAACGTCCATCTGTCTGCCATGGAAACCTATCTGAAGGAAAAAAATGCTATAATAGCACAAGTAGCCGAGGCAAAGAAGAGGGAGACCAACGTCCAGTTTTATGAAATCCTTATGAAGGACACATCTGAGATGTCCGAGGAACAAAAAGCAAATCATAACTTCTATTGTGATTATATTAAGCGTCAATTGTACTAATTTCCATTATGTAATAGCTCAGTATTTTAATATTATCATTATGTACCATCTCAATGTTGCAATATTAAAAAACTAGCCGTTATAAAAAAACTAGCCGTTGTAAAAAAAGAGCCGTTGTAAAAAACTAGCCGTTGTAAAAGTAGCCGTTATAAAAAGAGTCGTTGTAAAAAAACTAGCCGTTGTAAAAAAAGAGCCAATGTTATGTTTTTTTATTATTCTTTTTAATTTATTATGTTAAATATTATTTTAAAAAAATTCTACATTTTTTAAATATTTAATAATTTTATATATATTAATTAAAATAATTGATTTAATATTTAAATTTAAATCAAAATTGGGTTCAAATAAAATAATATAAATATGTGGGGTCCATTGTGGGACCCAACAAAAAAAAATAAGATACCACCATTGGAGCAAAAACTAAAAGAATGTCTTATGGGTGTCTTAAATCCTACGTGGCATTTTGGGCTCACAAAATAGTGTTAAGATGCTCAAGTTAAGCTCCTCCTATTGTGGATGCTCTTACTCTTTTCTCCAACTCTTTATAACATTTGCTTTGTAAATAATAAAGCAAAGAACTTGGCACCCTTTGTCTTTATTTCATTAATCTTAACTGTATTCACAGTGAACCACACCTTAATTTGTCCTTTGTGGAAATAACTTGGTTATAGTGAATCTCAGATATAATGAACTGTGTGATTGAATATTCAATCACAATAAAGAACGGACCAAGGTTTGGTAACAAAACTTAGATTCGAGTCCCTACCACTCACCTACATGAAAAGCTTTTGCCCGCCATTAGTGGTGCTTCATTAATTTTAATTACTCAAAACATGCCAAATTATGTGGCTTCTGTAACTGTTCTGCTCACAAAGCGCGCGAGTATGGACTTTTAGCTTAAAAATTTTAGTTACGCTATTTTATTCAGTATGGTTTGCATCTAGTTTCCACCGAGGGAAATTAAAAACTTAATTAAAGACGGATAACAAAAGAGAGAAGGAAGTCTTATCAAATTAATAATCAAAACTTTTTTCTCTTGTTGGTTGTGAAAGTGATGGTGTAAGAGTGAACTTATTTGTTTACAAAAACAAACAAACAAATAAATAAAAAAATATACAAACAAACATGATAAGAAGTGGTTTACGGTGCTATTTACAGGGAAAATCTGTTCCATTATATAATTATATTATATCTATAACTATATATAAAGGGGATATCCCTTTTTGGTGTAGACTTTTTTTCCTTCCAATTTTACCCTTTATTTCTCTTTTATCTATACTTATCCGTAAATTAACTTCTCCCTACTTTTGTGTATATCAACCGTTTTTAACTTATGCACTTCTTCTCCTCGATAACGGTTAACATATACACACGTAAATTCATAGTGAAATCAAATATCTTAAATTAATTTCTAAAAAGTAAATCCAAATCCAAATTCTTTTTATTAAAAGAAAGTAACATATATGTGTACATATCAATAGGCGTTAAATACTGTTAATTAATAATAATATGTCATTTTCAAAATTAATGTAATAAAATACAAGGAATGTTTAATCAAATTTCTTAAAACCAACATTAAACAATAAAATACGATAAAATATTTCATACTATAGCGTAATAGAAATGCGAAAAGACGGGCACGGTAGTGCCCGTCTTGCCGCTAGTAATTATATAATGAGAATGACTGCTTTTTTTTAATCACCTTTTTTTTTTTTGCCTTTACACCCAATTAACTCTCAATATATCAAATGACATATTGTGAACTGTCATGTTTAAAAATTGCATACTGCAAAATAATATAGTTATATAACGAGAATGACATATAGTAACTGCTTTTTTTTATCAACTTTTTTTTTTGTCTTTGCACCCAATTAACTCTCAATATATCAAATGACATATTGTGAACTGTCGTGTTTAAAAATTGCATACTGCAAAATAATAACGGAAAAACCACACAAAAGGAAGAAAATGGGAGCGAGAAATTGTGCAATAAAAAATGCAGACGGGCGGATACGATAAGTGTGCTTGTATGTCTGCTAGTGTAGATAACACGAAAAAGTATCACATTTCTATCAAATTCGCATTTCGTGCGTATGTGATTGTGCAGCATATTGATAAATATTAATTAATTAATTAATAATTAATTAATTAAAATATAAAACCTTAAATGGGGACAGATAGTCAAAGATTGTTTTCCCCCAAGAAAGAATCTGTCTTCCTCATTCTCAGTGGGGATTCTTCCATGGACAGCCAACGAGACTGCCAGTGATGCATATTCTAAGAAAGGCAAACGACATGCTTAAGACACCAAACCCATTCTTCCCCGCTAATCAAGGTAACATGTTCCTTCTATACTATTGTTACTTTCTTCCTTGGCATAGTACTTTAGAAGAAAAATATATAATGCACTTTGTTTTTTAGGTGAAATGTATTGCACTATTTTGTACTTCCACGTCTATCTAATTTAATCTGGTCAGCAGATGATACTTTGCACCATGTCCCATGTAGTACATGTGAGACACGTATTTTGTGATTAATAATGTAGTTATATTATTATATTTGAGTCACTACCCAAAAAATAGGGTTAAAAGCAATTTTTCCCCCTAATCTATATGTTTAGTTGCACTTTCCACCCTCATTTTTTAAATTAGGCACTTTACCCCCTTATTTAATATTAATTATTGCAACATACCCCTTACTATTATTTTACAAGTATTTTTAATAGAGATTGTTTAATAAGTTATTTGAAATTACAAAACTACCCAAAAAATTCATGAGTTGTCTCCTATGTCTCCCCCAGCGAGTAATGTTTTGATGTTGCATTGCATTCACCATAAAATTAAGAGATCAACCTTGAAAGACTTGTGCATCCTTAGAGGTAAATTCTAATGTTCTTCGTCGAGAAATTGAGCTTGACCACAACTTGGACTTGGGGACACGGAGTGGCAAACGGGCTTGATAAACTCAAGCCAGTAAATCATTGAAACCATGATTCCACTATAGGCAATTATGAACACTTCCCTTGAAATTCTGTAATATGTACCGAAGCTTTTGGATTGTCACCTTTAAGGCTTTAAATCATTCACCACCATTGAGATAAAAGCATGCCCGAATCAACTTGGGCGAGATCTGGAGATGGTATAATCAGTTCAAATGGCAAAACAACAACGGTTATCATTGGCGTAGCGTCTTTATCCAAAAAGCCATTTTTCAATATCAACAATTGAACTAGGTAAATGAGAACATTCATTAATTCACGAGGTTCAATGTTTCCAGTAACCTAAGTACTGGGCTCCTTGACATTGGGTGGTTGGTTTATAGATCTTTAGTCTTGTGGAGGAGAACATTCAATTACAGATTCAATGCTTTGACTCGTATTCTCTGTCTAACTAGAGTCAAAAGCAGAAAACCTCCTTTCGTTCGTAATTTGGATCTGTGACTTTTTGGTAGATTTGTCATTTCAAATAACTTATTAAACAACTCAGTTAAAAATAATAAGAAAATAATAGTAAGGAGTATGTTGCAATAATTAATATTAAAAGAGGGGGTAAAGTGCCTAATTTAAAAAATTAGGGTGAAAAGTGCAACAAAACATATAGATTAGGGAGGTAAAATGCTTTTAATCCCAAACAATATGATTGTTATAGTTATTTGTTAAAATCTAAAGGGAAAAAAAGCATTATATATGGAAATCATAATATTCAAAGATGATGTTTAGAAAATACAGCCCTACGGCTGAAAATAATTCTTTAAAGTTTTAAACACTTTTTGAACATATCTCATGTAATTATATGTTTGAAACCCCTTAAAGAAACAAAATTAGGTTTAGCTCCCAAAATATGTATTTTTTATTCTGTAGTGGGCAGTTAATTCTATCAAATGAACTTCCACAATCAATTTTCTTCTATTGCAAAGAGTCAGCCGGATAGCGAAGTTGTCCATCACATTTTCTTTCATCTAAGTGCCATCTAATTTTCTTTGCATCATTTGCATAGCGAATAATCGCTTGAATCTTGGAATTATTGGAAGATACCATAACATCTTTGCAAGAGAACCTTTTGTGCTCACATCACAACTAGAATCATCATCCTTCACTTTGTAGCGTGAGACAATACACTTGGGGCAAACATGATCATCTTTAAACTCTTTCTAGTATAATATGCACTCATTAGGACAAGCATGCATTTTCTTATACTCCATACCCATCGGACACAACATTTTCTTCGCTTCATAGTTACAGTTCGGCAATGTGTTACCTTCTGGAAGCATATCTTTCAACAATTCAAGCAATTCAGTAAAGTTTTTATCGGTCCACCCATTTCTCGCCTTCAGATTGACCAATCTTAACGCGACTGACAATCGTGTGAAATCGGTGCACCCCGGATACAAAGACTCTTCCTTGTCACTGTTCAAAGTATCATACACATGTGTTCACTGAAAAGACTCTGGTCCAATATCACGGATCACGTCCTCTAGTCGATCGTCTATATCTACATCAAATTCCTCTCTTTGGGATACACTTGGCATTCCTAACTGCTCGCCATGCCATATCCATTTTGTATAACTCTTGCAAAACCCCTCACAATGAAGATGATTTCGTATGTCCTTAACTTCTAGTTTTGTGTCGTTCAAACAATTAACACAAGGACAATAAAACCATCCATTACTATCAACAATATTTCTTTGAGCAAATTTTAGAAAATCTTCCACCCCATTCGCATACTCGTCACTTAGTAGCATTAATCCAATCGCGATTCATAACTATGTTCTGAAAAGGCGCACACACTAAGATAATGAATATAATGAAGTTGAAAAAATATATACACGCTTTGACCAAATCCATAACAGAAATATAAAGAAAAGTGAGTTGTTCAATGGAACATAGCAGCTGTCTTACTCAGTATCAAGGTTGAACACTAACAATCAATGCTAAAATTTAGGATTTGAAAAATTACTAGGAAGGATGTGAAAATGGAGGCAGGAGAGGACGCAATGAGAATGGAGGCAGAAGAGGGCGCTCTGTTCTTATTGCTCGTTGCTGACGCGGAGGACGGAAGGAACTCGTTGCTCGCCGGCGAGCGAGTGATGGCTTCGTCAGTTCTCATTGACGCCGGACGATGTTCTCGTTGCTCGGGGGACGGTGTTCACCAGACGGTGGTTCTCTCCTGGACTTGGTTTGAGATTGTGAGTTATGTTTTGATTGCGATGTTTGTGGCGAGAACGTTTCTCGTTCCAAGGGAGAGTGTGCAGTCAACAGGAGAATAAGAGGAAGAAGAAGAGGAGGGTGTGAAGGGGATAGAAATTGCTTGACATTTCTTTTGTTAGAGTTTTGACTGTGAGGGTTTTGTGAGAATGGAGGCAAAAGCTTTTGTTATTTCCCGCATTTGGATTAGTTTTTTTATATCGGTTATTTAAAAACCAATGTTAAAAATACATTGCACATCAGTTACTAAGAAAACCGATGTAGAAACTAATTTTAGAAAATTTTAATATTTTTCTTGTTTCATGTTTCTACATCGGTTGTACAAGATAACCGATGTTAAAAGTTTTTCATAACGGTTAAATAAATAACCGATATTAAAAGTTTTCAATTAAATTACAAAAATGCCACCGCGTTTTTTTAACATCGATTACGAATTAACCGATATAAATTTATGTTATAGAATCTGTTTTCTGCACTAGTGTCCTTAGGTGATTCGTAAAGGAGAAAAGCATTAAAATCAAGAACCCTAAATGATAATGAGCATTCAATGACTATTCCTAGACTAAAGAATCGCAAGATCTATAATCTAAGATCACATTCATGTATCAAACTCCCATTCAATATATAATTCTATAAACATTCAAAAGATGGCCAAACCTAAGAAGACATGAAGAAAAGAGATATAAACACAAAATAGAAGAACAAATTATATTAATTTAAACACAAATCAAGTAATATAAGTATCCATTAAAATACACCTTACCTCAATACTAAAGAGATTAGCTAGACATGACAATTGAAATAACAGGTCAAACATAAGAAGAGAATAAGAACAACTCAATGAAGAAATGAAGATAATCCGAGCTTTTGTCATTTCCTCTTCGACCCCAATCACAATGCTTTGCTAGGGTTCCAATTCCCTCCAAGAAGTCAGGTCAAAAGTCCCCAAAACAGATCTCCAAAAATACATTAAAAGGAAAGAACAAAAATACATAATTGGGACAGGCTAGACTTGGGCTGCCCTACAGTCACAAGCCAACGCCTGACGGTGGCTGATCGAATTTTTGCTTGTTTATCTCATGGCTGCCCTATGTGGTTGCGACCTTGGCCACCCAGCAGTTTTTTCTTTGTCTTTTTATGATCCTTAAACTCATAATTGTGTTGTTTGTTATCTACAACCATAAATACATCAAATGAGATTCAAGACCACTCAAATACATCCACCTTCAATCACTTTATAGATAAAATAGTATTTTTCATTAGTAGCAAACAAATACTTTCAGAATGGCAAAACAAAAGTAAAAGATTGAAATCAATTGTTAAATCCACTATAAAAAGTTACGAAAAAATAGATAATTCATGGGATTATCAGTGCCCACCTTTGTTGTCTAACATTCCCATGTCTCCATTGCAACGCTGTTCTCCATTCAACTTTATTTTTTTTCCTTCAAATCCTAACTTAGATTTCTGTTAAGTTTTTTGCTCCTTTGTTTGTTTTTTTTTTACTGAAGCTCCTTTGTTAAACTCTAACTTTTTTGTTATAGATAATTTGAATATAAAGGATGGCATATGTCTTCTAGAAGTGATTTGGAAGATTCAAAGGAGAAGCAAAGGAGAGTCTTCTTGTTCTACTTTAATGTCAAAATTAAAGGAGTTTTAAGACATGAAATAATGACATACTACAACAAAGACTCTAAGACTTGCTAGTATCCCATATTTTTTAATCAATTTATTTAATTTACTTTTGGCATCGTTAGAGTTATCAAAACGGGCCAACCCGGCCCACTCGGGTTGGCTCACCATGGGTTGTCGATTAGGCATGTTTTGCCAAGGGATGATGGTCTAGTGAGTCAGAAACATACCAACTTGGTTCAACCCACCCCAGATTAATGGGTTGGCTCGCCTATTTTTATAAAAAAAAAATTAAAAATGCCAACAAAATTTACAAAATTGGAAAGTAAATAAAATAATATTTTCTCTATTTTTGGGTGAAAAAAAAACAAGTTAAATAATAAAATATAAATAACCAAAAACAAAGATATTTTGGGTAAAGATAAGCACAAGATTATAACATTTTTCAAAATTATTTTCTCAGACACAAGAGTACTTTCAACTAAATTAAATTTGAATGTATGCAGAAGTGATAACAACAATTTCAAAACAAGTGATCATGATATCAGACGCAAATACAATAAAGTGCTTTCTTCAGAAAATATATTTATTATGAAAAGATTTAAATGAAACACGTAATTATTTGTCTGAAAAATGTGCTGTTTATAGTTAGGAAATGCTAGATGATATAAACTAATGTCTGATGCTTGAAGACTTTATGCCATTTGAAAATCATAACGCAGTCCTTACTTAGATAAATTACTCACAAATCAAAAATAAGCTTAAAAAAATATAAAAAAATAAAAGAGATTGGGAGGGAATTGACATCAATATTTATGTTGATTCACTCTATAACATAGAGCTACATCTAGTCTCTTCAATAGAAGAAATTTCATTATCAAACACATTGATGCAAGTATTATTTACTTATAGCCTCTTCAAGCTTTACGGTGAGTATTCCTCAACCTCTATAAGTAATCCATCTTATTAATCTCGTCGGGTTATTCATATTCTCAGCCACGTCAAGTTCTTAAAGCATTCTTTCTTCTAACCTGTCTAGAACCTGCGATGAGTATTATTGCTTAAGCTAGCCTCTCCAACTCAATTGAGTATTCTTTCTAGTGGTGTGAGCCCTAGAAGTCAATGTGTTTTCATCTAGACTTGCATTTGTATATTGCTTTTATTAATTATATATATGAGATATTTCATTTATTATGTTGCTTTATTTGAACTTGATAAAGTCTTTAGAATAGTAAGTTCAATTCCATAGGACATCAAGTACAAGACTTGATCGTGAGATCCTATTGAACGATAAAGCATTATTCTTAAATATCCCTAATCAGATATTATTGTTAATAAGAACGACAATAATGCCTTGAGACTAGTATGTGAGTAGACTGATGACTGCATCTCACAGGTCATAGATATGAGATATCAAGTCTTCAAATATGTACATGTGTTAGAGTAATATGTATAGATTGACCTACCATGAGAATGCTAAATAGAACGTTATGTGATTTTCATAAGCCCTTCTCAAAGTGACCATAGTGGACGTAGTACTTCGATCTGAAGTCACTACGATTCCTACATGGGGATGTGTATGTTTTAATGTTGTCAAAAATTACCTATAATAGGGTGATAATGAAGGTAGCAATTAGACATACAATAAGCCATGTAGAGGAATGTGAGTGATCTAGATAAGATTCGACCCTTCTAAATAATAGAAGTTATATATCTTTGGGCCTTTTGATAGAGTAGGCACTACAAAAAAACACGGGATTACCGACGGCCTAAAGCCGTCGGTAAGCTATA
Organism: Calophaca sinica; assembly: GCA_037113605.1. Lineage (NCBI taxonomy): Eukaryota > Viridiplantae > Streptophyta > Magnoliopsida > Fabales > Fabaceae > Calophaca > Calophaca sinica. The sequence goes on from CM073733.1 coordinate 106,401,297, forward strand.
AAAGCCGTCGGTAACCCAATTTTACCGACGGATAACCGACGGCCTAAAACCCGTCGGAAATATGGTCGTCGCAAAGGATTATCGACGGACTCTTCTTTGCCGTCGGTAATACCGACGGTTATACCCGTCGGTAAATGACGTCGATTACCGACGGGCAAAGCCGTCGGTTACTAATACAAGCGGTTACACCCGCCGGTAAATGACGTCGACACCGACGGGCAAAGCCATCGTTAAATTTCCGACTGACGTGACCGTCGGTCAATCTGAGCGTTCGACGGCTTAGGCCGTCGGTAATCGGGAATTTTTTAAATAAAATTTATTAATATATTAATTTTAATTAATAACCAAATTAATTTTATTCTTTAATTAATTTAATTATTTATTTGTTTAATTATAAAAATAATTTACTCTCATATTAAAAATATTTATTTATTAATTTAATTAAAAATTACTTGTAATTTAATTTAATTTAATTATTAATTGATTTTTCATATATAAAAATGTAATAACGTAAACTAAAAAGCAAATTAAAAAAGAAAACATAATAAATAAAAATTCAACGAATAAAAATCAGTACCTAATATCCAAAGCGAAAAAAGTGATATCCAAAAATATGAAACAATATAAGTACAAATAGAACTAATAGTCCTGGTACTTCGATCATGATCGAGATCCTCTACATCATCCGGATCATCGACATGACTATGAGTACAGCGGAGGCGAGGCGAGGCGAGGCGAGGTCGAGGCCGAGGCGAGTAGGCCTTGGCGAGCTAGCAACCTGGTACATCCGCTCTGTCGCGCCAAAGACTCGAGTCAAAGCTCCTGGCCGGGCCACGGCCCGCTTCAACTCGGCTATCTCCTGGTCATCCGCGGCAGAGCGACCGGTGGCAAAGACTACTACTCGGCGACTCTCCGGTGTAGGCGGCGGGCCCTTTGTAGTTGCCGCAAGGTCGCCCGACACCATATAAGCGGCCCTTCTTCTTCCGCCAACCACTTACGCCCAAACCTCGGCCGGTGTAGATAGATCGTCAGGGCTCGAGATGGAGAACATGATGAGCTCTGAGATCTGCCGAGACATCCTGCGCCTCAAACTCCTCTGTTAAACAAACAAATAAATCAAATCTTTTTTTAACAAAACAATATAAACATTATTAAAAAATATTTATTATATTTTATAATTACCTGAGTCCGCCTAACGCTCATCAACGAAATCACCAAGACTCTTCTTCGTATGAGTTGCAAGATGAACCTCGTGCAACTGAATTTCTCTCCAACCTCCTCGACTGAGATTGTATTAATAAAAAAATTTAAATAAATAATAATAATAATAATAATAATAATAATAATAATAACAATTTTATAACACGTACAAGTCTAAGCTGTCGTCTACTCGATCGACATCGCCTCCAGTGTGCAAGTTGCCACCCTTCTCGTGAGGCCCTATTCTTCTTGGCTCGCTGTCGCTTTGGAACTCGTGGGAGTTCCATGGCGCTACCATTGCCGCCAGAGCTCGTCCCTATCCAGCTGGCTGGCGATCACGATGCGGCATCTCGAAGCATGTCGAGAAAGGCTGGGAGGCCTTCATATGAAAATTCTTCTCCATCGCCTCCTCATCTTTTTCCTCCCAAGCAACCTCGCTCAGTATCAATATAAGACATTATTAAACATAATTGAAATTTACAAAAATAAAATAATATGCAATAAAATAAAATTGCAGCTTACTCTGAAAGAATTAAACATATGGTCCCGCTCAAAATCCTTCGGTGTCCCTCAGGGTGGGCCAAAACTCCTGTAATTCTCCTCAATTGTTCTTTGTGATAGCTAACGCAAGAGGCTTTGAGGGAAGAAACTGAACAATAAAAACATGTTAAATAAAAAATATATATATATATATATATACATGTAAATTATTAATAACTCAAAAAATTGCAAATACTTACCCTCTACTAGATGGCACGATAAGAACTTCGACCATCATACAACATCTCAAGAGTGTCAGGCTCTCGGCCCTCCTCGCTCAAGAACCTCCTCTGCTGAACCTCCTGCTCCTCCCCGCCCCGCACAACATCGTGTCATCAGTGTATGGCCCGTACTATAATCATGGTCGGATGATGAGCATCGGCCACCGGATCGCACAACATGGGAACTCGAGCGCCATGTGGTCGCTGGAACCCCGGGTGGGGATCATGTCAATGTGAGGCAAAGGTGCGAACGTGCCAGTGTCGCTGGTGTCGAATGTGCTCGAGTGCGTAGGTGGTGCGAGAATCGTCTAGGTGCAGGAGGTGTATCGGTCGTCTCGGCGTAGATGTACTAGGGACGACGTGTAGATGACAACGCCGAAACCCATGAGGTCACGCCTAATGATGGTCGGCCTCGACGCATTTAGGGGGTCGAGGGCGATCCCCTTCCTTCCATTTACCACCACCGGGTGGTGCGGGGGTCCGCCTGAACCTCCCGATGCCATATCTGCTCATAGAGCAATTGAATAATAACAATCATGAAATATTATATTTAAACATAACAATATTACAAATGAATTCCATAAAAATAAACAAGTTATGAAAATAATCGACAAATTAAAATATATTGTTACACATTAATTTCTCAAATTGTAAAAAGTTAAACAATTTCAATCGCCCATTACGCCCACTCAATTTGGCATCGTCTTGAGATCTGATGGTTACGCCACTTCTTCATTTAATTCCTCATCCCCATCTACATCTTCATATGTGATTGGATTGTCACGTAGTCGAGTAATGGGTTCCACTTCATTTACTACATTGACATGAGACATCTCATCCACTTGATAAGCCACTTCTTCCTCTCAGTATCATCCGCTTCAATGCGACCCGTGGTTTTTATCTTTATTGCGACACACCAACCTTGTTTGTCCCTTCGAGTTGATGGATAAGGGACATAATACACTTGTCTTACATGTTGTGCCATGATAAACGGATCAAACATTTGGTATCTTCTGCTCATGTGTATGTCAACAGTATTATATTTTCGATCCACTCTTGTGCCTCTATTTGACGGATCAAACCAATTACAATAAAATAACACTATTTTTTTTAGTATAGTCTAAAGTATTGTACGTCAGTTTATATATATGTTGAATCACGCCGTAAAAGTCATCTTCACCTCCATCTGTGGCACCTTTTACATAAACCCCGCTGTTAACTGTTTTTTTCCCCTCTGTTTTTGACTGGGTTTGGAATTTGTATCCATTTACAAAGAATGTGTGCCATTCTTTTACACGTGATTTAGGACCATGAGATAAATTTCTCAAGTGTTGGATTTTAGGATTACGCCTCGCTATATACACTGTGTACACACCATGTGCAAACAAATTATGGTTCCTATTTTCAAACAATATTTTTGTATTTTCAAACAATAAATAATAATAATATATATATATGACGACTCAAAAACATACCTGGTTCCTAAACCACGTTGGGAAATATTCATGAATATAGGCGTAAGAGTCTTGTACGCTTGTGGGCTTAGTTAACAAGAATGCCCGACCAAGTCATTATCAAACAAATGATCAAGAGCAATTGTGGATTAAAGAACTTGAAAGTGGTCAAAATGATACATACGTTAGATACGGTGATACTTACGCACGGTTGATCAACACGTGAACGTAATGACTTCCACACTTCGCCTGTTATCCAATTATCCACCTCCTTTCCACCATGACTAGGAAAGGCAAAATACCGATAAGGCAAGCGGTGTCTTTCACTTTCAATTTCTACTGCGTTCCTACTATTTGTTGGTGTCAACATGAAGTTAAGTAAAATAATGGGAACAGAAATGGATTGTCTCACGGTGTAAGTAAGTTGCACAAATAGATCCTTCAACCCTGGCCTTATTTTTCACCGACCGTTTTGAGTCACCCATAAATCTACAAAATAACAACGTTGATGATAAAATTTGATACATTTAACCCTTCAAATAAATATTTATTTTAGAGAATACTTTATTATAGTACCTTTCGAATGGATACATCCATCCTGTATTGAACCTGGTCCACCAAGCCTAGCTCCATGTGAAAGATGCCGTGCTAGATGCTCCATAGAATCAAAGAAAGCAGGGGGAAATATTCTCTCCAACTTACAAAGAATGACTGGTATGTTCTGTTCCATCCTTATGAGATCATCCTCTCTCAATGTCGCAGAACACAAATCTTTAAAGAATTGGCTGAGTTCAGTCAGTGGATTTAAAACATTTGACAGCAAGGAACTAAATGCAATAGGAAGTAAACACTCCATGAATACATGACAATCATGGTTTTTCATCCCAATCATGGTTCCTTTGTTGACATCGGCACATCTTGCCAAATTAGAAGAATAACCATCTGGCATCCGAAGTTCTTTTATCCACCGACAGACTGACTTGGCTTCCTCAGCAGTTAAAGAGTAACAGGCTTTGGGTTTCAGGGTCTTCCCATCCGACCGATTCACAAATGCAAGTCCTTTCGCCTACAAGAAAGTGGTAAGTCTAGTCTGGCCTTGTCATTGTCTTTTGTTTTTCCTCTCGACGTTCATCACCGTGAGAAAAACATTGTCAAAAAGTTCTTCTCAATGTGCATAACATCAAGGTTGTGTCTCAATAAATTATCTCTCGATGGCGGATCCCAAAAATACTTCTTTTGTCCAATTATGCCATTGTCCATATCCTTCAAATCGATCCAATTTGCCAAAATCTGTGATTTTGGCGGTTCCATAACCACTTTCCCAGATCTGCTCGTGTCAACCTTGGGGGCGCCATCTAATTCAACTTCCCTTCTTGAAAGCGTTCTTATTCCGTCTAAATGCATGATCATCGGGTAAAAACTGCGATGTGAGTCAAACCAAGAACTCTTCCCCAAATTTCAAGGTAAAGGCCTTTGTATGCTCCATGCAATGCGGACATGCCATTTTACCATGAGTACCCCAACGGACAACATGCCATATGCGGGGAAGTCATTAATGGTCCACATCGGTAGCCCTCATTGTAAAATTCCTCTTCGTGCAACATCGTGACGTCACAACACCATTCCACAACCTTTTGAGATCGTCGATAAGAGGCTCTAAATAGATGTCAATACCATCTGTCGGATTATCCGGACCAAGATAACACAAGTCAAGAACATATAAGGCTTAGACATGCACATTTCGGGAGGAAGATTGTATGGGTAACGATAATCGCCAAAGAAGAATAAGGTTTCGCCGTGGATTGAACATCACGGGGGTAAAACCATCGAGCATAAGCCAAGTCGTACATTACGTGGATCTGCTGCAAAAAATCGGATGCACACGATCAAAGTGCTTCCAAGCTTCACCATCGGAAGGGTGGCGCAACATACTGTAGTGCTTTTATTCTCATAGTGCCATGTCATTTTGTCGCGATGCCTGTGGTGATGCAAACATTCTCTGCAGACCTTGGAATAATTGGCAAATAAAACATTGCCTTCATCGGAACTAGTTTTTGTCTACCCGTCCGATTATTAGTATGTGACATATACCTAGGCTCACCACAAAATTTGCATTCAACTAGCGCACCATCGCTTTTACCAAATTCATTGTCGTAATACAACATACACCCTCTCACACAACAATCAATCCTTTTAGATTCCAGCCCCAACTTGGACACTAAGCTTTTAGCCTCGTAATAACTTTTTGGCAAACCATCTCGATGGGTGATGAGTCCAACATCATTTTCGTTCACGAGATCCAAGCACACTTCTAGCACCACAGTTGGACTTAAGAGCTAAGAGCCTCACACACATTGATAACTTAGAGTCAGAGACCCTTCAAACAACGGCTTGTTTGTTTCTAACAATAGATTATAAAATTTTTGTCTTTGTCTCATTTGGAAGTTCATCGTGTCATCATCTTTGTTCCTCGAATAACACGTTCACCCCCAAGGCATCACAAACCATATCTTGCATCAATTCAATCTGCTCACCGCATCCAGAATCTACGAATCGCCAAGCACCTTCGCAATTATCACCAACCCCTAAATCAACGTGAGGCAACTTTTCACCATGTGTAGTCCAAATCCAGTAATTAAGCCTAAATCAGCTGAATACGGTGGTGCGTGACCTCACTTGGGCTCTTAATCCTTCTGCAATCGTAATTAAAGCACTGACATCTAATCCCTCCATTAGTTTTGTAATCTTTATGTGTCATTGCGACTTGGACAAAGTACGCAACCCCAGTGCAAAAATCTGGTTTCAAACCCCCTCTCCCCGGATACAACCTATCGTACATCCAACTACGACTCGAAAGAAAATATTCCATCTTCTGCATGTCAAAAAAAATGACAATTTCAGCAGCACGACGTTCTTACAACCGCTCTCTTTCTTTAAATGGTATGACCCTATCCCATTCGAGAAAAAACTTTTTCAGAACTCGTATAATAATCATTCCTTAATTCTCGTATCTTATACTTGACAAAATTTTCAAAGATTTCCCATTGGTCTCTCGAGTACACAAAATGAACGCAGATTATGAACACCGCAATCAAGTATGCACCCAGAGAACAAAAGGAAATGAATCGAACGAAATTTCATCAAATATAAAGATACGAGAATTAAGCAACAACTATTATACGAGTAAAGAAAAAGTTTTTTCCAAAACTGTCCGACTTGGACAATTCAAGGTTCAATATACAATGAGCACATGGTACCCTAAAAGAGTATATGAACTCAATAATATATTAAACCTCAAACGGGAAGCTAAGGCTTCTCTCCGATACTAATAACAAATATCAAACATCCATTCGATCAATGATTAACATAACAATTAGACAAGCAGAAGTGACAAGGGTAGAATTAGTTTTATTATATATATATATAATAAAAAGTATTTTATTTTCCTTTTTCATTTAATTTCTTATATGATAATTTTTAATGTTGTTATTTTTTATTTCTTTTTTATTAAAATTTTTTTAATTCTTCTCTTCTTCAGATCTTTTTTCATTTTTGTTATATCATATTTTTTAACGATTGTTTCCCTTGTTTCTCTTTTTTTAATTCTGCTCATCTCTTAATTATTTTTTCAATTACATTTTTGAATCCTTCTAATTTTTAATTATGTTATTTTTCAATTCTATCTAATTTCGTTTTGTTATTCTCTTCTTTCTTTTTTAAAATCTGCTTTTTTATTCTATTGTTCTTAAAAATTCTACTTTTTAATTATTTTTTATCTTTAAATCTATTTTTTAATTCTATTATTATTTGTCCTTTCCAATTCAAATCTGTCTTGTTTCTTTGAGCAATAGTCCATTTACTGTGTGTGTAGTTTTGTTAATCATTTAGTTGCCACTACGCCATCCGCCATATATAAAATAAAATATTTTATTTTTCAATAAATAATAATTATTAACAATTCAATCAATATTGCAATTTTAATTTATATATTTTATTTTCTTAAAGCGGAAGAGCTACTTATTCATTCAAGGTTTATTTAAACTTATTTTACATCACTTAAAATAAATGCTGATATTAATATTCAAATATATCAACATAAAACATATTCATATACTCTCTTCATTTTATTTTAATAAGCCTCTAAAGTAATTTATGAATAAATAATCACTTAAATTTCTAAAAATAGCTCATTAAATAAATATTTTATTATGTCATTTCAGATTTTGTCTTTGAGCGTTACATATTATATGTCACTTTTTAATATATAATTTTATAATTTTATTTATTTCACCGCTATTTAGCTTACGCTATCTGCCTCGCTATTTTACGCTATCCTACCAATTTTACGCTATTTTTCGCGATCCTCGATTAACAACACTGGAATTAGAAAATCGACTTGGTCATTTAAAGATGATAGAATTAGACAAGCGAGTGGCAAAGGAAAGAAATGCAGAGAGATGTGCAAAGCAAATTGCGGCCAAGCAACATCACCAATATCCATATCCATGAATGAAATGGCAAGCATAAATTAAAATTGCACTCTTTACTCACAAGCATTGTGGTGATGAGTGATAAGCGAGCAGCGGAACAATTACACGGTACATATCATTTAGACAATTACACAATACACTTCAAAATCTCCTCTGTGGAGAGAACTATGAGCGAAAACAAATAAACATGTCGGTGTGGGGTCCAGCAGACAACCCTTTTCCACCCAATGAGTTAACCGACATGAGTTAGAGTGCATACCTAGTGGTACAAGTAATGAACTGGTGGAGGTGGCGAACTCAGAGGCCTATGAAGCAGAGCTTTTTGTGTTAGCGAAACTAATAAAATATAAACAAGAATATCAAAACCACACCATTAAAATTAAAAACTAAGAACAATCATATTAAGAACATATATAAATAATAACACGATTTAAGTCCACACCTTGAATACAATCAGCCACTTTTGGAGGCAAACTCTAAAATTTCAACTCAAGCTTGTTATAAATTCTCATAGTGAAATCTTCCCCAAACAACAACATTATCACGGCAAACTATCATTTTGAAGATAAGCATTCGGATATTACTTTTGATTGTCCAAGATCATGAAGTTCTTGTTAATATTAGTGATTGTTGTTATGATGGTCAAATTTATATGTTCTTATAGCTTGGATCTTTCTTCTCAATACAAATAACATTTCTGAATATTACATTTGGATATTCCTAATGTTTCAAATCAGTCGATTTGATTCCAAAATCTATTTGTTCCAAACTTGAGCAAATTATCAAAGGATTCATTTAGAAAGTGTTACCTGGTCATAGAATGTGGCACGCTTGGTTTTCTACCCTAAGTTGCAAGGTACCCACTTCCTTTATTTATGGCTACAACGAAGATAATAGTATATAAAGACTTCTCTATTCTCAAACCGGAAGTTTGACTATAGATTTTGGGTTAGCTAACTAGTTGATATGGCTGTTTTGAGTCTACATTTTCCTTTGTTGTGTTAAAAAATTGTACATGTTTAATTGCTTGTAAAGATAAAAATACTAAAATTATTGCCGTGGTCTACAAATGTGTTACTAAAATTATTGCCAACACGTTAAATATCATAGACCCCAATCAAAGTGCCTTTGTTAGGGAGAGGTATTATCGATAACATCTTATTGGCACATGAGCTTGCTCAGGGCTACATCGCGTACTTATAATCTTATATAGAGTGATGAGTCTTAAGACTCAAACTATTGCCTTGACAGAAAACTATTATGTTGGCTCAACATATATTCAAATGCAACCACTATATTGGAATGAGACTCCAATAAAGCGAAAATGTATGCAAATAAATTTCAGACCTAGAACAAATAAATGATGAAAAACACACCCAGTCATGCGGTGCAGTAGCCATTGGTGGTGAAGGTTTGTAATTTTGTTTTATTTTGAGCATGATCCATGTCAAATAACTACTTGATAACTTTCGGTATATATCTGTCAAATAACTAACACTTACTCTCCTGGCACATTTATTTTTCTTGCTCAGTCCCTCTTTCAATTTTCAAATGTTTTGTATGTTCATATAATATGGAGAATGAGGTACATGAACTTGTAAATATTGATTAGGACTTACTTGTTGCACGGATATGTTGTAGAAGTTCTCCAAAGGCTTGCTTCTTAACTTGAATCAAATTACGCTTTTGGTTACGCAAGAAGTGTCACAAAATGAATGGCCTTAGATTTCTTATATTGTAATAATATATAGTATACATATACATGAATAAATGTACCAACCCTTTGTAGTAAGCGAAGTCGAGAAAGAAGGAAAAGGTGAAAGGACACAGAATTGATAAAATATCATATATCATAAAAATTAAGTCACCACAATTGAAGCAAGAATTAATGCACTTTTGGTTAATAACATTGATAAAGTAGCTCCTAATTATTTCTTGTGGCTCCTCAATGTTTTACAAACTGAAGTTGCATTTGTTGATGTAGTTTTTCCTCACGAAACAAATCAATTTTGTCTAAATTTTCTTGCAAAACTTTAATATCTACATAACCAAAATACTTGAAGTTTCATTAGAGAACTTCATCAAGACAAATAGAAACACAATGTCTAGAATGACAAATATGAAAGGCAGCACATATAGATGAATTACTAACGGAGTTCAGAGCTACCGCACAAAATCTCTAAGAGTAACGTTGTTTGAGCAGGAAATAGCATATACATAGGCAGCAATTTTAACAATTATGCCTGGCTTTTCAATGTGGATTAAACATATAGGATAGAATCAATAAAATAATTTTACATGGATGATCAAAATCATCCATACACCACGGATGAAGGTCATGCAAATGATGTAAAGGAAAATTCAAACAGCTGAAGCCAAAGATACTGAGGAGAAATATACATGGTTAGTTTCCAACAACACAACAAGCATGCTTGAAAATGATTCATTGGAAGGAGATAGTCATGCAAGTGACATAAACATGGAAAATCAAATGCATCCAATAGCTGAAGCAGAAGATGTTTAGGAGAAAGCTACGGGTGTGGCTTCTGAAGATACAACTGAACTTGGAGAAGTTTCAGTGCAAGAAGAAAGTCATGGAGATGATGCGAAAGAGGATGGTTGACTCGAATAAAAATATCAGCCAAGCAGTATTAAAAAAACTTGTTTTGCTATAATGAAAGGGAAGGGAAAAGGCACAAATCTCACGAAGGTAAAGGACAAGCAAAATAATAAAATGACAAAAGAAACAAAAGGGATAATTTTTAAGTTTATTTAATAAAGTAAACGAGTTCAAATTTGACTTTTTGAACATAATTGTATTATTATCTATTGTAGTGTATACTTGTAATTCTAATTGTGACATTGTATCATAAACCTTGGTTGTTTGTTTGTATTGTGTGTGTATGATTTAACTAGTTCACTCAATGACTCACCACTTCAACTATTTCACCAATGACGTGTTACCCTGATCAAATTGTCGACAGCATCATGCAAGTTTATCGACACTGGCGGAAACATCTTTCGCGCTATAGGCAAGGTTTGTAGCTACTTAAGCTTTTAAAGATGTACATAGGCTGAACAACAAAAACTCATCTTAATCTAGCAAGGCTCTTCAGTTGAATGATAACTCTCTATTACGCTCCCTTTGTCTCACACACACTGCGAAAAACAAATTTTCTAGAAAAACGAAATTTCCACCTCTCCCTTCCTCCTAAAAACATGTCTAGAATTTTTATTTTATTTTTTAATTGTATGAAAATTTTTCCATGCATTACTATCTGGTAATTAAGTAGTTACGCATGAATAAATGCGGTCCAAATACCATAACGCATAATGAACAGAATTTCTTAATTCTTATTCTCAGTAGCATCGACAGTTCAATAACACTGAAATTGAAAATCCAAACTCCAAATTACAGCATACAGGAACAATCCCCAATAACACTGAAATTGAATCCCCAAACTCCAAATTACAGCATACAGGAACAATCCCTACGATGCGAAATACAAGAACCAATACAGGAACAGAAGAAACAAAATATGGAGATGGCTGCGGTGATAATCAAAATATGAACAGAAGAAACAGAGTTCAGTAGCTGCTACTTACTTGATAATCAAATCGACGAACAGTGGCTGCGGTGGCTCCAAGCAATAATCGAAGATGGAGAAGATGGAGAAGATGCGACGGAGGAAGCTTCTCGAATCTCCCTTCTCGAATCTAGAATACGACGACTGAAGATGAAGTCTGCGATGGAGAAGTCTGCGGTGGCTCCAAGCTTCAAGCTCCAAGCTGAAGCTTCTCGAATCTTCAAGCTTCAATCTCGAGCTTCACAAGCTCGATCACGTGGTTCTTGCAAGCGACGGTGGCTCCACGCTTGTGGCTCCAAGCCTCTCGAATGTCTTGCGAAGCCGTGCCAAGAGAGGAGAAATGCGACGACTGAAGATGAAGAAGGGAGGCGGAGGGGCGGCGGAGATGAAGAATAAGGGTAGAAGGATGAAGAAGCGATCTGTGGCGGAGATGAATGAAGAAGAAGGATTACATTACGGCCAAATAAAGAGGCGACCGACGGCCATTTTAAAATTACCGACGGGTATGACCGTCAGAACGACGACGGGATTACCGACGGACCAACCCGTCGGAAAAACTCCCCATTACCGACGGGTAACAACCGTCGGTATTCAAAAACAAGCGGGAATTTTCCAAAATTCACGGTTTACCGACGGACATTAACCGACGGTATGTGTCCGTCTCTAAAAAGCGGTTTTTCGACGGCTTAACCCGTCGGTAATATACAGAATACGACGGGGCGCGTTTTCCGACGGGTAAGACCGTCGAAAATCCCGGTTTTTTAGCGACGGACTAAGGCCGTCGGTGAATGTCCGTCGGTATGTTAACTATTTCTTGTAGTGAGGATGGTAAAAAAAATGACCATGCTAAAATATTAGTTTCTATTGGGTTATCAATGAACGAATAATTGAACTATACAATAATGACATAAGAAGGGTCAAAATTGCACAGTATTATTGATCGCGATATGGTTATGTCAAATCACTGACATACTCATTACTTGGGTAACAATGATATATTGCTAGATATCATTCATTGCTTGTAATATTAAATATGATTTCATATTGCGTTAAATATTATGAGAACCTCTAGGGTCACACACATAGAATATTAATTGGAACGAAGACCTGGGCCCCTAATATATGAGTCTGTTAACGCTAGGTCAGAACATGTGAACTAAAGTGGAGTTATTTTATTTTTAAATAATGCACTCAGTTAGAGGTGTAAGACACTAAAGCACTAAGCACGCTCTATGAAACCCTAGCCATCAACTACCATTGGGAGACTCTCCGTTGGATTCTATTCGTGTGCACTGCATAGAGGCTGCTTCATTCGTTAGAACCTATGATGATTTGCGACATCATCCAAAGGTTCTGCACTATAAGAGGTAATATTTTCGAAACACTAACCATGCTCCTTGGTGGAAATTTTCAGCAGCAAATGTTTTTATCTGTGATTCCTAACACTTTCTTGTAGCACCTCTAGGCTCTGCAGTGAGCATTCTTACCCAAGCCACTACATGCTTTGGTATCATTTTTCAAGCATCTTTAGGCTTTGTAGCAAGTATTTTTTTCAAAAGCCTCTTCAGCCTCTTCATCAAGATGTGTATTGATACTCCATATATATATATATAGCGCATACATTGATCATCCAAAATTGCAATTGATACTCCATTTTACATAATGGATTCAGCCTTGTTTTCATCAATTGACTTCTTGGATCATGTACTAAGGCTCTTTTGATTTTGATCACCCGAATTGAGCTTTAGCCTTCTTCATAATTGAGCTGACTTCTTTAAAAGAACCTTCGAGTAGACGCATAAAGACCTACAATGGTATTGATTGCTTATAACTGCTGAGATGTCGAGATTTTCCTTGTAGAATTATTTTCTTTTATATCCCATTCTATAAGTCAATTTCGGTTGTGCCTTAAGCCTAACTAATGTATAGTTTATTTTACACACTTAAATAATCATATTAGTACCTTTTGTGACCAAAATTATTCATGGAAAATCTAAATTTTTGTTATTAGCACAATTAGGTATTTGGAATGCATCAAATGATTTAGTTCTAATACGTGCACATGATGTTGCTGGGAAATCGCGGTACCTATTCCCTCCTCTGTGAACGCAAAATGGGCACTATGCGGAAGCGTAAAAATAAAAGGAGTAGAGAAGAAGAAGAACACCAGAATTTTTACGTGGAAAACCCTCTCGGGAAAAACCACGGGACCTAGTCCAGATAAAATACCTCCACTATAAAAGTAGGATTACAACGTGTTTCTCTCAATCTCTGAGGATCTCTCTATGAATCTCACCCTCACGGATGGTATACAAATTTATCTCTATGGAACTCTCTCTTTCTCTCAAAGACGAATACAAAATCTCTCTAACTCTCTTAGGATTTCTTCACTTTGGATGTGATGATGCAACTCTTCACAAGTTCTCCTATTTATAGGAGAGGAATGTGGCTTCTCCAAAAAGAGTGATTAATGGAGGCTAATAAATCTCCACAATTCCAATGAGGTCTAGAAACTTCAAATACATTCTTCAAAGTTGAATGTGCATGTCTCAAGGTCAAAGAGATAAATTCCAAGACCTTGGAATATTCATCCCCCTTTCTCATGCATTGTGACTTGTGCACCACAATTGAAGGAGGGAATTCCAACAATTCTCCCCCTTCCTGACTCAATTGAGGGGCACCACTACACCAGCGCCTTGGCAACAATCTTCAACCTTCTTGATTGGCATTGACTTAGTCATCATATCAGACCAATTCAAATCTGTATGGATTTTCTCTATCTTCAATTTCTTCTCATCCAACGCTTCTCGTATCCAATGATACCGGATATCAATGTGTTTCGAGCGTGAATGGAACATGGGGTTCTTGGCCAGATGGATGGTACTTTGATTATCACAATTCACCACATAATCATCTTGATCATGTCCTAACTCTCTTAGAAAGTTCTTCATCCATAACATCTCCTTGGAGGCTTCAAAGGATCGCTACATACTCGCTTGGTAGATAATGTCACACATTTTTGAAGTTTTGATTGCCAAGAAACAGCTCCCCCTGCAAAAGTAATCAGGTAACCTGATGTTGACTTCCTTGAATCCACATCACCTGCCATATCTGAGTCTGAATATCCAATGAGCATTAGATTCCCATTGCCAAAGCACAAGCTTCTTTTGGCAGTTCCTCTTAGATACCTTAGTATCCATTTATGACTTCCCAATGCTCCTTTCTTGGGTTTGATAGGAATCTGCTCACAACTCCCACGGCATATCCAATATCTGGTCTTTTACAAACCATTGCATACATAAGGCTACCCACAGCAGAAGAATAAGGCACCTTGTTCATTTCTTCTTTTTCCTCTTCATTCTTTGGACATTGAGATTTCTTTGAGTTTGAAATGCCCAAAGAATAGGAACACGCTGAGTTTGGCATTGTGCATGTTGAACTTTACGAGAATCTTCTCAATGTAGTCTTCTTGAGATACCCACAACATTCTTTTGGAGCGATTTCTAGAAATTTTCATTCCAAGAATCATTTTCTTGCACCCAGATCTTTCATAGCAAAAGACTTACTCAATGCTTTCTTGAGAGCAGCTATTTTTACCTTATCTTTCCCCACAATTAACATATCATTAACATACAAGAGAAGTATGATGAACTCACCATTTTCATAGTTCTTCACAAACACACAATGGTCTGCGGAGGTCTTCTTAAAATTATGTTGGGACATAAAGGAGTCAAACTTCTTGTACCATTGCCTTGGAGCTTGCTTCAGACCATAGAGACTTTTCTTCAGACGGCACACCAAGTGTTCTTTTCCTGGTTCTTCAAAACCCTCTGGCTGCTCCATGTAAATTTCCTCCTCTAGGTCTCCATGTAAGAATGCTGTTTTGACATCCAGTTGTTCAATCTCCAAGTCTAGTTTTGCTGCCAGACCGAGAATTGCTCTAATAGATGTCATCTTTACCACTGGTGAGAATATTTCATCAAAGTCTATTCCTTTCTTTTGGTTGCACCCCTTCACGACAATTCTTGCCTTGTACCTTGGGTTTGGGTTGTTCTCTTCATTCTTGAGCTTGAACACCCATTTGTTTCGTAACGCCTTTCTTCCGCTTGGCAATTCTACCAGATCATACGTTTGATTCTCCTTTAAGGACTTAATCTCTTCTTCCATGGCTTGCAACCATTTGTCCTTATCTTCCATCTCAATGGCTTCTGCAAAACTTTAAGGTTCACCTTCATCAGTAAGGTTGACATATTCATCTGAGAAGTACCTTTTTGACGATTGCCTCTCCCTGGTTGATCGCCTCAATTGGGGTTCTTGTTGAACATTCTCACTAGCTTGATCTTCTAGTGCCTGGTCAAGTTGTTCTGTCGGATGAGGTTCTTCAGTCATCTCATCAAGTTGTATTTGTTGATCTGGCTCTGTTTGAGGAGTCTCTCCCCCTGTATTGTTCACCATAAGAAGTCTTTGATCATAACTCACCTTGAGTGTTGGTTTTTCCATTTTCTTGATGTCTTGGATTGTATGATCTTCAAAGAACACCACATCTCTACTTCGAACAATCTTCTTGTTTGTAGGATCCCATAATCGGAAACCAAGTTCATCTCTTGGAGAACCAAGGTATACACACTCTTTCGCCTTAGCGTCAAGCTTTGCCCTTTCATCTTTTGGAATGTGAACAGATGCCTTACATCCAAATACTCTCAAGTTGTGATATGAGGCTTTCTTACCAGTCCATACTTCTTCTGGTATCTTTCCATTTAAAGGTCTTGAGGGTGATAAGTTAATCAAATCACCGCAGAGCTAACGCTTCCCCCGAATGACTTAGGAAGTTTCGCATGAGACAACATGCTTCTAACCTTCTTCGAAATAGTTCTATTGAACCTTTCAGCTACACCATTCATTTGAGGTGTCTTTGGAGGTACCTTCTCATGTCTGATCCCGTGAGTCTTACAATAGTGCTCGAACGGACCTCTATACTCTCCACCGTTATCAATTCTCAAGCATTTCAACTTTTTACTAGTTTCTCGTTCTACTGAAGCGTGAAACTCCTTGAAGGCTCGAAGGACTTCATCTTTTCTCTTCAATGGATATACCCACAACTTTCTAGAGTGGTCGTCAATGAAGGTAACAAAACATTGAGCACCACCAAGGGATTTTTCCGATGTTGAACAAACATCTGAATGCACAATATCTAGAATATGTTTTCTTCTTCTTCCACTATCAGATCTATGGAAGGATACTCTGCGTTGCTTACCTGCTAAGCAATCTTCACATAATTGAAGTGGTTGTCCTTTTATGCTTTGGAGATGATCTTTCGCAAGGATCTCTAAACCCCTCACACTCATGTGGCCCAATCTTTTATGCCACAGCTCCTTACTTTCTTCTTGAGCAACATTTGTCTCCCCTTTGCATATCTTTCCCTGCATGATGTACAGAGAGCCTTCCTTCTTACCTCGAGCAACAATCATGCTTCCTCAGCTAAGTTTCCATTTTCCACCACCAAACTGGTTGTTCATTCCAGTATCATCCGCTTACTTTGAGACAAGGTTTAGACGCATCTCAGGTACGTGTCTTACCTCCTTTAGCACGAGTTTGTTTCCATTTTCTGTCATCAGAGACACTTCTCCAATGCCCACAATATTGCTTGTGACATGATTGCCCATCTTCACTGTTCCAAAATATCCTTTTTGATAAGATGAGAAGAATCCTTCATGAGGAGTAACATGAAAAGATGCTCCGGTATCAACTATCCAAGTGCAATCATCAAAAGCAACATTTAGATAATTTACCTCACCAATAAGGAACACGTTCTCGTCGTCTGAGGCAACTGCTGTTGTGGTTTTCTCTTCCAACTTCTTTTTGGGATCTATCACATCAGGATGGACTGTTCCGGCCTTCTGATCTCTCTTCAAGAATCTGCACTCTGGCTTCTTGTGGCCATCTTTTCCACAATAGAAACATGTCAAACTTCTGGGGCGAGACTTGGATCTTCCTCGTGACTTCCCACGGCTTCCTTTACTTCTATAATCACTCATTCCTCTATTCTCAACAACATTAGCTTCTGAGTGACTACTCATGCCTCTTTCTTTCCTTCTGGACTCTTCATTTAGCAAACTATCTGTAATAGTATCCAAACTTAGCTTTAGTCTGGAGTTGAGTTGCTGAGAGTGACAACCAATGTGTCCCAGCTTTCAGGAAGAGAACTAAGGAGTAGAAGAGTTTGTAATTCATCATCAATCTTCATATCTGCTTTTGTTAATTGATTCACAATACCTTTGAAGGTGTTCAGATGCTCGATCATATTCTGGCCGTCAGAGTACTCTAATTTCACCAATCTTCTGACGAGATGAGCTTTGTTTCTGGGAGTTTTCTTTTGAATCATAGATTCAAGCTTTGTCCACAACTCATACGCATTAGTATAAGTCGATACATGCTCAAACAAGCTTTTGTCGATGTACTTCCGAATCATGGCAACAGCTTTCCGATTCAGAATCTCCCACTCTTTCTCAGTCTTCCCTGTTGGAATCTCCTTATTTGTGATTGGCTCATACAAATCCTTGCAGTAAAGATGGTCTTCCATCATCGGCTTCCAATAGGAATAGTTATCTGCGATAGCTTGAACATGTCTCCATCATGAGCAAATGTTCCTTCCATCTTGAGTTGCAGGACAATGACTTTTCGAACCAACACTCGATACCATTTGTTGGGAAATCGCGGTACCTATTTCCTCCTCTGTGAACGCAAAATGGGCACTATACGGAAGCGTAAAAATAAACGGAGTAGAGAAGAAGAAGAACACCAGAATTTTTACGTGGAAAACCCTCTCGGGAAAAACCACGGGACCTAGTCCAGATAAAATACCTCCACTATAAAAGTAGGATTACAACGTGTTTCTCTCAATCTCTGAGGATCTCTCTATGAATCTCACCCTCTCGGATGGTATACAAATTTATCTCTATGGAACTCTCTCTTTCTCTCAAAGAGGAATACAAAAGCTCTCTAACTCTCTTAGGATTTCTTCACTTTGGATGTGATGATGCAACTCTTCACAAGTTCTCCTATTTATAGGAGAGGAATGTGGCTTCTCCAAAAAGAGTGATTAATGGAGGCTAATAAATCTCCACAATTCCAATGAGGTCTAGAAACTTCAAATACATTCTTCAAAGTTGAATGTCCATGTCTCAAGGTCAAAGAGATAAATTCCAAGACCTTGGAATATCCATCCCCCTTTCCCATGCATTGTGACTTGTGCACCACAATTGAAGGAGGGAATTCCAACAGATGTAAACTATTGGCATAGCATGTTGCACCAAAGTTTTTAAGACGTGCAGATGTAATTTTTTTTGTAAATTTCATATTCTAAAACCATGAGTTTCTTCTGTTGATGACAAAAGTCTGAAATTATGTAGTGATTGTTTGACACCAGTGAAAGAGATAATAATTCAGAGCTATGGAAAAAATATAAAAAGATAATTTCATTACATGAAACCTAGTTTATAAGTAGTCTTTAAGCCCTTCGACAATATGCCACAGTTTCGTGTTTAGAAACTTCTTATATGAGCCCTTTTGCAGTGCACATGTTTGAGAATTCAGTTGAGTGTTTAGATAGGAAGTTTAAGGAACTACATGAAGGTTGAATCACGTTTTGGTAACATGATTTGGAAACTCATAAGTATTATTTTTCATTTTCAAATTATCAAAACCTAACCAAAAAACAGTAAGGATTTCATAGAATCATAAAACTTGACAAAACTAAGTCAATTTTTCATAGAAATGAAAAACTTATTAGAAACACAAACATAAACAAAGAAGCAAGTCATGGCTCATTACGAACGACAACAAAGATACAGACAACACATAAGATGGTTGGGAGCTTAAAAACGAAGATGCAGAAGTCATTAATTCTTTCTGATTGGTGTATGAATCTGATTCAATGCCTTAGCTCTTGCTGAAATTAAGGTGGTGGTGGCTAGAATTTGTGTTGGTTAGCTTGCCATCGGTTGCTCCAAGAATTGGGCCTGGGTGATAACTTCTTGAAGTGGTTGGCATTCTGCTTGTCATTCTGGACCGAGGGAATATTGTTTTTCCAGCCTGTTCTCTCGGTTGTTGCTATGTTGTGCTTCTGATTCTGCTTCAATGCACAAGGCTGCATTGATGTATGGTTGGTTGTTCTGATTTATCGAGTATGATTTTCTGCATAAGGTTTGAGCTGTTGCCTCAATTGTTTTGCTATTCTTGTCCTGCTGTCGTGCTGTCGTTGATGTTTGTGTGTTGGTTGCTGCTGCTTTTCCAACTTGATGATTGTGTGTTGGCAAGTGTTTTAGGAGGTCTGGTATTGTGTGTGGCCGATGTTGTTACTATGTAGAGGGGGAATTTTGGACTATGTGGGATGTCATAACACTGGGATTTTCATAACAATCGGGGTGTCTTTTTTCTCTTTTAGTTTCCTGTTGTAACTCGTCCGGATGTAGTACTCTTTTTCCTCCTTAAATCTTTTTCCCACTGGGTTTTGGCTTAGGAATGTTTTAATGAGGCTCATCCTTGCGGTTGTAATTGTTCTCTTATTCTTGAGTACTCGTTGTACTCTTTAATAAAATCTCTTGCTTATCAAAAAAAAAGCCATATTACGAGGGATTGTAGAGAGGGCGAGAGCGAATGAGAGAGAGCATGAGAGAGATATCTCAACTAAATAAAGAATATTGAAAATATTTGGAAACTTAACATGTCTCTTGGGACTTATGACATGCCCCTTGAAAATGTAAAGTCACTTAAAATGTCAAAAGAATAGACTCTCTAAAAACTTTGTGCCAATGTATGCACATAGGTAGCGGTTTTTTCCATTAACCGCAAGCTACAGAACAAGCATAGCAATTTTGTCCATGATCCGCTATCAAGTGTGACACTTAAGTAATGGCTACCTATGGAACTACTACTGATATTTTACAATTTCGCAGCAATAATAGGACAAAATGGAAATTGAATATCATTGGAGATTTTTTTTCCTTCAAACTATACCAAATTCTCGTCAAACAGCTACAGATCGAGCGTTACCGCCTCTGTTCCTTTATACATGTCGTTTAAGGTTGTTTTACACAAACCAAAATAATCAATAAATTTTGTTGTTTTTGATGAAATTATTAGTCTTTTTCCATGTGATATCCTTGATCATTCATTACTCGATAGAACATATTTCTCTCTGCAATAAATAATTAGAGGTATAATTGACAAACAAGTAATTAATGTAACATTAAACTTTGAAAATGACAAGTAATTAGAAACAAAATTTTTCTAAAAAAAATGACATGTAAAAAAGAACGGAGGGAGTATCTTATTTCAAATATAGCCTAGTGAATAGTTATAACTTCTCCCCATAAACTATGAAGATAACTTTTAATTGGTCCATTGTGTCAAAAAAAAACTTTTAATTGGTCCATAAGAACTAACAAAATAACGGTTAGAAATTATAACTACAAAGTAGCAAATATAATTAGCTAATATGACATGCCCATTAATTCCTTTTCTCATACAACTTGCACAAAACTTGTCTTTTGGAATAGCATCCTTAATGCTATTGTTTGTACATTCCTTTTTTGGGTCATTATATGGAAATTTTCTTTAGTGGTTAAAAAGGTAAAACAAAATGCATTAATGTTTTGACTCATGCTATCATATCTCGTATGATTCACCACTACTAAAACGTTCTGGCACGAGTAAAAAATATATTTGGGTCATTATTTGGAAATTTTCTTAGTGGTTAAAAAGGTAAAACAAAATGCACTAATGTTTTAACTCATGCTATCATATATCGTATGATTCACCACTACTAAAACGTTCTGGCACGAGTAAAAAATATAGGCCATTTATTACTTGTACAGAGCTGTCAAAATAAGCCCAACCCGACGGGTTGGCCCAGCCCGCCCGATAAAAAAGGTGTGCAGGGCCAGTAAAACCTTAGCCCGAAAAATTCTAGCCCAGCCCAGCCCGACCCGAAAATTTATTGGCCCATTATGGGCTGGCCCGTGATGGGCTGGGCCAATCCGTTGGCCCGAATTACTTTTGAATTTTTTTCTGGTTACATTTTTTAATTTTGTTACGTGAACCGAAGATTGTGAACAGACTGGCCCATTATGTGTGAAATTATTTATCCATAGATTTTAGATAGCTGTTAAACTGTATTAACATATCAATATTATTTTTTTTCCTCAATATTTTGAATTTTTAATAAAAATCACAAAGACACGCAAAAACGATCTGTACAAAATGTCTTGGCTCTAAATTCTTTTGATTCAATAGAGGTGGCACATTTCTTTTTGACAAGAACAGAGGTTGCACATTTCATTCACGCATGGAATTGGAAGCTATGGTTTAACATTTCTCTGCGAGAACACGAGAGGCGAGATCGGCCGTTTTATCAAGCACAATTAAATATAAATGTTCAAAATTAATTCTGTTGAACACAAGTTATTGGCCCATGGGCCAGCCCATTTAGCCCGTAGCCCGCATAGGGCTGGGTTGGTTTAGTAAAATAGGGGCCCGAATTAATTTTGGCCCAAATTTCAAATGAAATTGTCTTTGGTCTGAATGGGTGGCCACCAATTGAATGACTATACTTGTACCTTCTCAAGCAAACTTTTGCAGAAGAAAATGCTATTGGTACTAAGCAATCTCTATATTTAGTTGAAACATTTAGTGCTAAATATGTTTTTAGTCTTTATAAAATCTCTACGAATTACAAATTTACGTACATGTTTTTAGTCCCTAAAGAGAGACAAAAAAAATGCAGTTTTATAATTTGTAGAGACTAAAAAGTGGGTACAGATACTAAACACAATTCAGAATAATTACAAGGACTAAAGAGATATTTAACCCCAAAAATTTATATACCTTCCCATTTTCTTTACTCTGTTTTGCAACAGAGGAGGAGAAAAAGAAAGAAAGCTGATAAGAAGAGGAGTGGGGTTAAAAATGTATTTTTTCTTTAATTATCATTTGATCCCGATCCCTATAAATGAACGATATCACATGGTAATGAGTATGGTGCCAATACTGATAGACATAAATAATATTACTTTGGTTTATAACCCTACTATTATTTGTGGCAAAACTTGCTCGCCACGCTCTAATGATTGGAGGGAATAATTGCTTGTTGCTGATCCTGATTCACCACACCTTCTCCATATGCACAACAATTATAATGTGGGACGCATCATCCAACCCATGATTCAAACGTATGCATTGAACTAATAACAAAACTAGCTAATGCATACTGCACATTAGTAATAATGATTATGACATGGATACCATGTATATATGTTGCAACCTGTAAGAATCTGTAGTTTGTGAAACATTTAATTTAATCTTGGAAATTCTAATTAATTTTGTGACGTGATTCTTGTTAGGTACCAGAGTATCGGAATAGTGTCACACAACTAAAATAAGAGTCGAGAAAATAAGGAAATGAACACATAAATTTTACGTGGAAAACCCTCAACAAATAAGGGAAAAACCACGGGACAAGACCAGAAAAATTTCACTATGTGGGAAAATATTACAAGAGTATCTCTCACAAAATACCTCACAAATACTCTCACAATACTCTTGTTGAGTATAAGAAACAATAAAAGATGAGAAGAGAAGAAGATTTGGGATAATTTAAACATCACACCTTGGCCTCCTTTTATATACTACAAAGGAGCCAACAAACTAAAATCCCACCGATGTGGGACTTGAGTTTCAACAATTCTCCCACTTGAAGATTTTGATTGAGTCAATCATATCTTCACACCACTCTTTCTGCCTTGCCATTCCATGTCGCTACGCTTACGATAGGCCATAGGAGAATCGACACCAAATAAACTTGTCAGCATTGATTGGCTTCTTCATCACATCTGCTAGGTTATCTTTGGTGTGAATCTTTTGCATATCCATGGTTCCTTTCTCTACCACTTCACGAACAAAGTGATACTGGGTATCTATATGCTTTGTCCTTGAATGAAAAGCTGGATTCCTTGCAATGTGCAAGACACTCTGTCACACAATACACAAGGTAATCATCTGATTGCTTGTGCCCGAGTTCCTCCATTAAACCTTTAATCCAGATAGCTTCCTTGCAAGCCTGGGTAGTCGCCATGTACTCACCTCTGTAGTAGACAAAGCTACAGTGATGCCAACTTAGATAACCACTCACCGCTCCCCGCAATTGTGAATACATACCCGGTAGTGGATTTCCTTTTATCAAGATCACTGCAAAATCTGAATCAACATAACCCCGACAATGAATTCGATCCTGTGTAACATAATGCAACATCCGAGGTTCCTTTGATGTATCTAAGGATCCTCTTATGATATTCCAATGCTCTCTACCTGGATTTGCCATAAACCGACAAACCGCTCCCCAGCTTGTGCAATGTCCGGTCTTGTACATATCATGGCATACATAAGGCTTCCCACTGATGCATACGGTGCTCGAGACATTTCCATCCTCTCCGCTTCATTGCTAGGA
The DNA here is from genome assembly GCA_037113605.1 of Calophaca sinica. Lineage (NCBI taxonomy): Eukaryota > Viridiplantae > Streptophyta > Magnoliopsida > Fabales > Fabaceae > Calophaca > Calophaca sinica. The sequence goes on from CM073733.1 coordinate 106,425,291, forward strand.
CTCATACCGAGGATAATTTAAAATTGACAGAGCGGGGTAGAAATTGGCTTACAGTCTTGCATGTTGAAGCGCAAGACCTTCCTTAGATAATTCTTTTGAGAAAGCCAAATCTTCCTATCATTTCTGTCTCGGTGAATTTGCATCCCTAAAATCTTGTTTGCGGGTCCCAAGTCCTTCATATCAAACTCCCTAGCCAAGCTGTGCCTTTAATTCCTGGATTCGATCTTTGTTGGGGCCTACCACCAACATGTCACCCACATACAACAAAGAAATGATGAAATCATTATCATCAAACCTCTTGTAAATGCATAATGGTCCGAACTCGATCTGTTGTAACCAAGGCTAATTATGAAGGAATCAAATCTCTTGTACCAACATCTGGCGCGCTTTAGACCGCATGCAGATTTGGTCAACCTACAAACCAAGTTTTCTTTTCCTTGTTCTTTAAAGCCTTACAGTTTGGAGCATATAAATTTCTTCTTCAAGCTCTCCATGAAGAAAAGCAGTCTTTACATCCAACTGCTCAAGATGTAAATCAAATGCAAAGACACATTGCCAACACTACCCTAATAGTAGTAAGTCGACAAGCTGGAGAAAATATCTCGTCAAAGTCTATCCCTTCTTTCGAGCATAACCTTTGACTACAAGTCCGCACGATACCGCTCCACTAGATCATTGCCGTCTCGTTTAATTTTGAACACCCATTTGTTCCCGATGGCTTTCAGGCCCTTTGGAAGTTCAACAAGTTCCCAAGTCTTATTTCTATGTAGGGCTTCCATTTCTTCCTGCATTCTTGTCATCCATTGAGAAGCATCTGAACTGTTCAACGCTTCTTGAAGAGTCGATGGTTCACCTTCTTCTGGCCAAAAGACAAGATGCATCATGGCGGCCATAACATAGTCCGAGTGCCATGATGGTGCCGTTATCCGACGTGTTGATCGTCGAACTCCTTTATCATTGACCTCATTCTGGTTCTTGTTCTATGTGCTCGTTTACGCGGAAGAATCATCTTCTTGAGTCTTTCTCTCCAACAAGACTATAGCAGTCTCCTTGGAAGTCTTTGTCATTTTTCCTCGCTCACTTTGCGGTTCATTTTCGCAAAGACTACATCTCTGCTAACAATAAGCTTGCGGGTAGTGGGGTCCCACAGCGATACCCCTTGACATTGTCAAAGATAACCCAAGAATATACATTTTCTGGATTTTGGATCCAATTTTGTTCTTTCTTGGGAGTTGGACATTACGTACCAAGGACATCCAAACACATGTAAAGAAGAATAATCTACTCGCTTTCCTTTCCACATCTCCATTAGTGTCTTCACACCAATCGTTGATGGCGATCGATTTATCACGTAATGTGCGGTTTTGATCGCTATACGCCCAAAAAGATTTGGCCAATCCCGATGTTCTCAAAGATAGCTCTTGTTCTTTCTAGGAGAGTCTGTTCATCCGCTCGCTACACCATTCGAGGTGTATGTGCTGAATTGTCTCGTAATACCCTCTTGCTTGCGAATGATAGAAAGTTACCATCTACATATTCTCCTCCATTTATGCGTCCTCAAGCACTTGATTTTCTTCCCGGTTCAAGCTCTACTTGTGCTTTGAACTCCTTGAATCCGGAAACACATCGACTTCTTCTTGATTGGGTACACCCACAATCTCTGGAGTAGTCATCAATGAATGATACAAAATACTTTGCTCCCCATGGATGTTTAGGTGACTCACACATCGAATGTATCAAGTCTAGTATGCGTTTGCTTACGGTAGCTACTTTTGCAAATTTCAATCTATCTCGCTTACTTGTCACAATTATCACGAAGAGTAAAGTTACCGTCTTGAGCGGGTAAGAGATTGCGTTCGTAAGAACTTTCAAGCCACGCTCGACATATGGCCTAGCCTGCGATGCCACATCATCGTTCATTCTTCATGGCTCATTGATGCAATGATGCATCCGCCTCTTGCAACGTATCTCCCAAAAGCATGTATAGATTGCTTGTGATCTTTCTACGCTTTCATCACCACAAGGTTGCCCTTCACTACTTTCAAGACTCCACCTTCAATATGGATCTTGCACCCGAGGTCATCCAATTGCCCAGTGGACAATAGATTCCTTTTCAAGCCATTCACATGTCGTACCCCTTGTATCTTACGAACAGTACCATCTTGCATCTTTATTCTGACAGTACCGATTCCAACAATTTCTAAGGTGTGATCATTTCCCATAAACACGGATCCTACCGAGACAGGCTCATAAGTACAAAACCAATCACGGTGTGAAGTCATGTGCCATGTCGCACCTGAGTCCACTATCCAAACATCATTGAGTTTCCTTCCACCTTTAGGGACTTGCTTTGCTCCGCTATCTGAGGATTTCTCCATCATCTGAGGTACTTGCAACACAACCTTGAGAGGTTGATGCTCCCGAGTCTTCTCACCATTTTTCTTGTTCCAACACTCCTTCTTCAAGTGCCCTCTCATGTCACAGTTGTAGCATTTGAGATTCTTTCTTCTTCTAGATTTTGATCTACCATGATCTTGGCTCCCGGGGCCACGTTAGTTGATCGCCTCTCGTCATCGATAAAGCTTCTACTTGCTTGAACTTTCGACCTTTCCTCCTTATTCTTGCGCTGGATTCTTCTTCAAGAATTGCAGCAACATCATCAAAGTGAAGAGTGTCGGCAACATTATTGTTTGTAATGTTGATGATGAGTTGATCATACGAATCTGGTAAACTCAAGTAAAAGTTACGCGTTCATTTTCTCGCTATTTTGAAATCGATCTTTGTGGTGAGCAAATAGCGTGTTCAGGGTGTTAATGTGATCCGTCACCAATGTGGATTCACTCATTCGAAGAGTGTAGAGTTTCCTCTTCAAGAATATTCTTGTGTGAAGTGACTTAACCTCGTACAATTTGTTAAGTACATCCCAAATCTCCTTTGCAGTCTTCTTTTCTGCAACACTTGACAAAACTGAATCTGCCATTGCTAGGTGCAAATTGGCAACAGCATTGCCATCCTTCTCTTTCCACTTTTCATCAGTCATATCTGCAGGTCTACCTTCAATTGCTTCCAAGCAATTATCCTTCCTCAAAACTGCCGCCACCTTCAATTTCCACAGGGAGAAGTTACTCCCGTTGAACTTCTCTATCTCAAATTTTGCTGCCATGGTTGTACACGAACCAAACCGGATTACACTATTTCACCGTGAATAGTATAGTATACGTGAACAGTATTGTACGTATCCCGTACACCAGAACAAATCCAGGATATGTTAACAATTACTGTAAAAGTATACAACCACACGTATGAATAGTAACCGTATATGGGAATAGTATCGTATCTTTGGAATCTTGATAGAGACCGTAAATAGTACACCGTAAGTTCCCGGGGAAAGAGAGGTGGGTCACCAATGGACACGCTTAAATACCAAGTCTTTCCTTAGCCGTAACTTTTCCTAGACATGCACTTCTACACTACCACACTATTTCCAGCAACAATTCTTTTCTGATGTGGAAGATCAGACAATGCTGCAACCACAGAGCATACTAAGAACCGACACCTTCCTAGAGTGACGCAGCGGAATAGTATCACCAACCTTGGAGCTCTGATACCACTGTTAGGTACCAGAGTATCGGAATGGTGTCACACAACTAAAATAAGAGACGAGAAAATAAGGAAATGAACACACAAAATTTACGTGGAAAACCCTCAACAAATAAGGGAAAAACCACGGGGCAAGACCAGAAAAATTTCACTATATGAGAAAATATTACAAGAATACCTCTCACAAAATACCTCACAAATACTCTCATAATACTCTTATTGAGTATAAAAAACAATAAAAGATGAGAAGAGAAGAAGATTTGGGATAATTTAAACAATTCTTACCTGCCAAGTTTCCCATACTTTTTTTCGGTTACTTTTTAAGCAAAAGGACGGTGCAAGAAGGAAGATAGCAAATACAGAATTAATTAATTAGTTATTAAAGCCATAACAAATGTAGATAAGTTGCAAAAAGTTGTCAAGAGCATATTTTATTTTGCTGAGTTTTCCGATGTTACGAGGTTTGACTCCAGCAGTAAAGCGCATGTGCAACCTCTTGTTTACATTGCTTTCTTATTTTACATCTTCACCGTAAATTTTAGGATGTGGAATGAGGCGATGGCCACGGTGCGCCGCCTTAACAAGTTGCTCATCGTCTAATAGGAAAAAAAAAATTCAATACAATTCTTTGGTATGTGTGAATTAGGTTTTGTTCCTTATATTTAGAACCAGAAGAAATAATAAAGAATTTAAGGGTTCAGATGAGCTATATACTAGCTACTTTTAGAGACAAATTTGCAATTTTGTTTTCCAAAATTAAATAAGGATTTATTTTTTTTATAATGAACAGTTCATTTTATATGGTAAAGTAATTAATCTCAACTATTAATGTGAAAATCAACGGTTGATTTTACATGTTTATGCATAACAGATCATAGATGTATTGAAATATCAATCGTTGATTTTCTTATCAACAAGATGAGATTACTTAGTGTCCTCTAATATAAATTGTTCACTTTAGAAAAGCTAAATACCTAAAATGAACAATGAAGAGATATTGTCTGGGGCTTAAGAACTACAGTTCTTATTTTGAGGTAATTATTCAACTAATTAATTACTAACATTCTAACTAACAAAATTATTTACTCCAAATACTCCTCCACCAACTAAGGATTGGGAAATTTACCAACTCGAGATTTTTTTTATTCATTATGCATAGCAATTCCCTCTAAAGAAACCTAACTAATGGACCGAAAGAAAAAAAAATAGTGTTCTAAGCCATTAGGTTAGAAACAAGCCCATTACTCTCTGGGTCCAAAAATGTGTTTATCCCATGGGTCAGAGTCTCTTCCTAGAGAGTGAAGGATGATGCTCTCACACGTGCGCAAGGTTGGTTCTCGCAAATCAGACACAAATAAATCTTTGCAGCCATTTGATGCAAAGGTTTCGTGGTTGTTGAAATCGAGTGCAATGGAAGGTGGCCCTGCTATCCTTGCAAAATAAGATCCCCTAAACAATATCGTCGCAACGAAAGAGGGTGTAGAGAAAAAGGGTGAGCCCAAACTAGCATAACCAAAAATAGAAGAAGTGATGGTCACAGGCGTGGTGGAAGTGGAAAGAGTAGCCAAGATGGTGGAATGATCCGTCCAGGCAGAGGAAGTCATGGTTGCGATGTTGGAGAGCAGCGGAGCCACTATTGCTAGATCATGGAAAACGAGATGAGACAAGTGTTGGTGTAAGCCCTAGAGGCCAGTGTTTTATTCTACACTTGCATTTGTATTTTGATTTTATTAATAATATGAGGCATTTCAGTTATGATGTTGTATTGTTTGAACATGATAAAGTCCTTAGAATAGTAAGTTAAATATTATAGGACATCATGTACATGACTTGATCATGATATCCAATTGGATAATAGAATGATATTCTTAAATATCCCTAGTCAAGTATTACTGTTAATGAGAATGACAATAATGCATTGAGACCAGTATATGACCACATCTCACAGATCATGGACATGAGATATTGAGTCTTCACATAGGTACATGTATTAGAGTAATGATGAATCAAATTGACCTGCCATGGAAATGCTACATAGAACTCACGGTGACCATAGTGTATGTAGTCCCTCTACCTGAAGTCATCTTAATTCTTACATGGGGAGTTGTGTGTTTTAATGTTATTAAACGTTACCTGTAATAAGGTAGTCATAAATGTAGCAATTGGACATATAGTAAACCATGCAGAGGAGTGCGAGTGATATAGGTTAGATTTGTCCCTCCTACATAATGGGGGTTATATTTTGGGCCTCTCGATAAAATAGAATGGTAAAATGTATGACCATGTTTAAATGAGTCTATATGAGATATTGAGATAATTTCCTATTTCGTGTATACCCGGATATCGAGGAACAAATATTTGAACTATACAGAGATGACACAATCTATGACTTGTGTTCAATTAAGATATTTGAACGAAGGAACAAAACAACACAATATCATTAGTTGCAATAAGGTTAAGTCAAATCACTGACATTCTCATTACTTGGGTAACAATGATGTATAGCTAGATGTTGCTCATTGTTTGTAATATTAAACGTGATTTAATATTACTGTCAACGTTATGAAAACCTATAGGTTCACACACATTGAACATAAAAAGTGAAGCGGAGAGAAATTAAGTCGAACTGTAATGTCTCAAATTGGTCTCTTAATGAGTGAGCCCATTAGCGCCAAGTCATAAAGGGAGAGGGAGGTGCTACTCTTTAAATAAGAAGCGCCTGCTAGCACTTAGAGAAAGCTTCAACGAGATTTTGTCTGCTAGCGTTTTCTGACCAAGGTATGTTGGCTGCTAGCACTTAGAGAAAGCTTCAACGAGATTTTGTTCATGTGGACTGAGCATAGGCATCGGTGTTCGTGTGTAGCTCGTGTAACATTGATCAAAGGCTCTACACTACAAAAGGTGATTTTTCGAAAAAACAATGCCTTTGGTGGGAATTTTTTTGCTGTTGGTTTTCATTCGCGATTCCCAACAACAAGGTCAAACCGAGGAGTGCGATGGATTATCCGTGGTGATGACAACCTTTGCATCAAAATCAAAATTTGGACAAGAAATTGCTTCGATCAATGGTTGATCCTCTGTTTCATCATTATAAAGAAGCTTCTTAAATCCATGAGCAGCATCAATGGCCAACGAACGCCAGCGTCGTCTCCGAAACCTAAGGCTCTGATGACATCAAAGCCTTTCAGAATCAAGGCTCGAAGGTCCTCATATGCAGCATAGCATAGTGGCATGGTAGATCTGCCATATCAAATGTGGTTTTGATCAACTTGTTCTTGAGAGCATGGACAAATTTCTTGGAACTACAAGCACTAGAACTGTCAAATCCAGAGGAGTAAGGGAGTGAGAGGGAATGGAGGAACTCACTGGCAGCAGCATAGATGGTGGAACCGTCTACGGAGTCATGGAAGTGGCTAAAGAGGTTCACACTGACACAGGTCATGTGTCTATTGACGACAAAGCGCACGAGAGAAAGGTGGTGGACAAAGATGGCAACCATCTGCAAGTCATCCATCGCAATGCACTTCACTTTTGCGGGCAGAGGAGAGAGAATGTGTGACAATGTGTGCAAAAGGGTGAGTGGAGTTCCGGTATAGCAACAAAAGATTGAAGGTGAAGGCCAAGGACGAATACAAGGACGGGCAAGCAAGGGCTCGAGCCCCTCCCTCCCCTATTCTAGTGTATTATTCTCCCATTTGTTGTGTGCTATCTATCTGATTATTGTATAATTTCTCAGGTAAATGTTTTCGATCTGCATAGGTTTGTGCATATATTGACTTGGTTGCAATAAATATTCTGACGTGAATTTTTGGAATTAGGTAAAAGCAAGTTAAATGTAATTAATTGCATAAAATAAACACCTTAATGTTAATATATCAACCTGTGAACTAAAGTTTTTAATTGTTTTGTTAATTAACTAATTTTTTGTTACATTCAAGCTAAATTTAGCTTAAATATTTAGTTTTAATTTTTAATTTTTTACAAAAATAATAGATATCATTATAACTTTTTAATGTTTAAATTTAATCTAATTTTCAAATTTATTATGTATACTAACTAAAAATTAATATTTATTTAATATTTATTACTAAATTGGTTTTGCCTCCTTTCGTAGATATCTGGATCTGTTTCTGGTGAAGACATTTCTATGATACCTTATTAGAAATCAGAGGAGAGAGATAAGCAGTTACCATAGCTTGAAAGCTAGGAGAATGATAGTATATCTCAAAGGGAATCCTATTGATAAAAAGATGCAAAAGATGAATACAAGGTCTCTTATATATAGAGCTAACTTATCGTAGGATTAACCAACTAACTAATTACTAACAAACTAACTCCTAATAATTTTTGTTTTCACACCCTATTTAGAAGGTGTAAGATGTTCAGAAAAATTGTCAATAAATAGTGAAGGAGAATTTCATTACCCATCTAAAGTTTTGAGAAGTGTAAGAGGAGCGATAGAAAATGAAAAGGAGAAAAATTAAAAATGATGTATATTTTTTTTTATAAAGGAAATTTTAAAAATAATGTATTATAAAAGGAGAAAGAGATAAATAAAATAAAATAAAATAAAATAAAATAAAAGCATAAAAAAAATCACAATTGATTAGTGAAACATCGAGCAGCTTTATATGAATTGTGCAATCTGTGCCAAAAAAGCGCAGCAGCAGCAGCAATCTGTGTTCGCATATAGCCGCAATATATGCGCGGCCGCGGGTCACATAGATCTTCTTTGTTTGTGGATAGAACTTGGATTAATCACATACCATTTATTATCTAGTTAAAACAAAACTAATTATATTTAATTTGTTTATCTACGTTTTTCTTGTATCCATGTTAATCACGGATTTGTCAAAAAAAAAATGTTAATCACGGGTTCTATCTACGAATTACGGTTCAAATATCATTTCTCGAGGTATAATATCACAAAGCAATCATTGTGTCAATTTAAACCAAAGTAAATCATATTTGCCGCAATTTGATTCAACCGAACCACCTAATTACATGTTGTCTTTTGCCAAGGGTCCTAGCAATAAGATTAAAGAAAGCATTAATTAAAAAAAAAAAGAATAAAGAAATCAAAAGAAGCCCAAAGACCCAAACAGAAGAGATTTGTGGAATGAAAAAGTTGATTGAGCAAGGCGAATGGAAGTAAGAGACGTTCTTTTGACATAAAGATCGGAGGCATAACTAGAAAAGGCAACAGAGAAATGTGTAGGTGTTGAAAAAATAGGGGACAAAAGTGGGGGAAGAAGGAATAATTTGAGCTTGCTTAATTGTCACTCATGAGAACCCCAAATCGCAAATGGAAAATATTATTAATGCAACTGCAGGCACACTATGCTTATGCATACACATGCAGGGTGAAGAGTGAAGATGCCTCGTTTGTTTTGTTGTCTTAAAATAAGAAGTCGGAATGACCCTCTAACTCCACTTGGATTCCACTCAGTCACAGTCACCACTCACCACCACTCACGGCTTCAATTATCATTTTTTTTTTTTAAAATAAAATCTGCAACTTTATTTTTCGGTTCACATGTCCCACAAGTTGTTAGCTTGCATTGCATCGAAGAAATTTGCTCTTCTAATTTTGTCTGCATACTTTAAATCTTTTTTTTTTAATTTTTTTGTATGTATTAATGCATGAAAAATCAAACTATACAAAGACCATGGAAAATAATAATTTCCACTCAACATACTAATAATTTAAGAATATCCGTATGTACCGTGCTGTGTGCGTATACATTAAAAAAGAAAAGATACTTTTTGTGTGCATAACCAAAAAAAAAAACTAGAAATACTAGTATGTTACAAAATCAAAGAAACAAGTGAAGGCCGATGGCACGTGAGTAATACCATGCCAAAAACGGTGATCCTGTGTAGCCAGGTGTTGAATGATTTGAAGATACAAAACATGTGAACCACTTAGATTTTTTTTTCTTAGTCGAACACGTATGGCCCAACTTAGTTGGTGGAAACGTGGCTACATCTTAGTGGGTCAACTTAATTAGACCGGCCACATTTGTTTTTTGTTTTGAAATTGCTGTATTTTCATTGATGATAGCACAAAATGACTAACCGGATTACAACTCGCCATGGCGACAAACTAGGCCAGGCCCAACAAAGCATAAACTTACATTATATTTTAGTAAAATGCAGTACCCTTCACTTGATGGAATCTAACTTAACTTTGCTACACACTAGAATTTACTGAATGACAACCACTCTTATGATCCTACCACTAAGGAACCTACTCTAAAATATCAACCAAAATATAGTCACACCGAAACCCAACTAACAATTCCAACAACTAACATCCTAGCATAGGCTCTCATTCTCCATCCAGTGACACCCATCAGAAACAGGCACACCATGAGGGAAGCAGGCATACAAAGTCATCAAAAGCGGGCTAGGTAGTGAATGCATGTAAAACAATCAGATGGTTTTGCCATTGGGCAGAGCATAGAACCCCGACTTAGCACCTTGTGCAACTCTACTTTGGCTCTCGACCTAGGCCAACCCTGTTGAGGCGCATCTTTGTTCACAGCAGCCTTTGAATCAGAGTTCCCAACAAGTGTTCTTACACTTTTTCCTTGATCATTTTTCCTTCTTCTTGACTTCTTTGGCAATGAGTACCAGTTGCATCTTTTTATTCCAATGCATCTTGTTTTACCAAGAATGAGAGTTACGGAAGGCAAGGGGCTCTCCACTAAGCTTATGGTGTTGTGAATGACGACCTATGTTGAACTTTGATTATGAAGGTGATGATCCTATGAATCTTCACCCAGGCCCATGTATGTTGGTCTAACCACTAGGGAACTCCATATGGCCAAGCTCAAAAGGTAATTATCAGCAAACATCACATAGGCAAACTCGAGATAATTATACCTGACATACAACAACCTTTGTGTAGAGCGCATAAAGGCAGCATCACGGGCAAGATTATTAGGACGCGTCGGCCACTTAACCACCAGATTTCTGCAGGCAAAATAACTAAAAACAGAATAACTAAACTGTTTCAAAAGTAATATGTGTTGGGCTTGTTGTAAGGGCCAAGTGCTCTAAGAGACATATTATCAAACATCTTGTGTGTAGGTTAAAAACCCTTGTAGGAAAACATGCACGGAGGGCGAGGGTGGAGGAATCAGAGTTCAAGGTGTGGAAGGTGTTGCCCATCTTGGTTATGGTTTGGGCCAGCTGGTAGAGAAAAGTGAGGGGGTCTGGGAAGGTGGAGAGCTGAGAGAGTGGCGGACGAATGCCTAGTGGTGGTGGATGGTGGGCAAGCAACGGTTCTGGTGGCACAAATCTGGGGACTGAAAAGTCGTCCCGGTGGTTCAGGCGGAGGGCGGGTGGCCACCGGTGTTGGTGTGGGTGGTGGCTCACCACCACCACGAGAGAGAGGAAGAGCCACGGTGGTGGACGCAATCCTGGTGGTGGAGAAGAAGAACTGCGGTCTCAACAAACTCATGGTCAAAAGAAATCAGAAGGAGGTGGCTTGAAGGGAGGAGAGGAAACGGTGCCGTTTGCATCGACCGAGCGACAACAGTGTGTCCAAAAAACGCAGCGCTGAATGCCGACCAAGCCCCAGCAAAACCCTAGGGGAAACGGTGAACCCTAAACGTCGATCGCCCACATGTTAAGGTTGAGCCCTCTTGTATTCTTGACGAAAACCAAAGTAAACAAAAGCATCTCATGAACACATTGCATAGTAGAGGTGTCAAAATAGGCCCGACCCAGTGGACTGGCTCGTTTAGCCCTATAAAAATAGTGGGTTGGGTTAACAAAATGTGAGCCCGAATAAATCTTGGTCTAATCTGAAAATTTATTGGCCCATCACGGATCATGTTCTCACCTACACAAATTTAACTCTACTTCATGGAGTTGTTGCATGTTTTTTTTTTTGACAAAATGGAGTTATTGCATGTTACATATATATAAAAAAAGAGATTGGAAATAATTTTTGCAAATTGCAATAAAACATTTAGGCTTAAATACCATTTTGGTCCCTTAACTTATTTTTGAGATTCAATTTGGTCCTTTAACTATTTTTTTGGCTAAACAAGTCCTTTAAGTTTTTAAGTTGAGCCAAATAGGTCATTTTCGGCCAAATAAGTCTTTTAATTTTTTAAGTTGGGTCAAATAAGTCATTTAAGTTTTTAAGTTGGGCCAAATAGGTCCTTTAAGTTGGGCAAAATAGGTCCTACATGGCAATGACTCATTTGGCCCAACTTAAAAACTTAAAGGACCTATTTGACCCAACTTAAAAACTTAAAGGACTTATTTGACCAAAAGGACTATTTGGCCCGACTTAAAAAACTTAAAGGATTTATTTGGCCCAAAAAATAGTTAAAGGACCAAATTGAACCTCAAAAATAAGTTAATGGACTAAAATGGTATTTAAGCCAAACATTTAATATCAGTTACCAAAGGCATACAAAATGACAAGGTCTTTCTTAGAAAGTAAGAAGAATTCAATATTTGATTAGGAACCACACCTAGCCCCTTCTAAGTACGACACATTTGGTACAATTTCAAGCGTGTTTGGGCGAGAGTGAAACCAAGATGAGTGACCTCCTGGGAAGTCAACATGTTGTACCTCTTTTAATATTATTTGTGTAAGTGATAACAAGAAGCTCCCATAGGTTTCTCTGCTAGGGTTTAATCTCCAAGGTTGTTGGAGAACACAGTCACCCATTCAGGTTGTAATTCTCTACTTTCAGTGGAGAATACGAGAGTTCTAGCTACAATATTACGATGGGTTTAATGAGGAAACAAGGTGTCACTATGGTTTGCATTGGTGTGGCACATTTTAGGGAATATACCTTTATTGGGAACAAATGTTTTGGCTCATCTCTAGTAAGATTTCCCTTTATTACTTGACTACTAATTATACAATACACTTATTGGACAAGGAACAACATTACAATGAATCGTAAACACAAGCGCTACCTTATACAAATTCTAGTTCCTTTGCTATGATTAGCTTCGACATAGGAATCAACTAGTTGATTTGAAACCTTTCCAGCCTGATTCTTGTTTCTGGGGTGACTCAGTATCACCCACCACTCCCAAATCTAGGTCACCTACACAACAAAAATGATATTTGTTACTTGGACCTGTAGAGGAGTAGCGACTGAACCAATCATTATTGAACTATTTGATATCTGTAAAAAGTGCAAACTAAAGCTGGTTTTTCTTATGGAAACAATGGGGGGAAAGGCTAGAATAGAGAAGCTTAAGAAAAAACTGAACTTCAAAGAGTCTTTTTGTATTGAAGTTAGGGGATTTGCCGAAGGGCTTTGCCTATTGTGGAACAAGAAAGTCAAACTTCAAATCTTCTAAGCAAACTAGAATATTATCCATGCGGTTATTTAGGATGTTGATGGTAATTTGACTACTCATTTGTTTGTGGAAACCCTCACTTTAAGTGAGGAGGAGTCTATGGGATAAAATGAGAGCTTACCAAACAATTTATGATAGGAAACAGTGTTGTCTTGGGGATTTCAATGAAATGGTTTCTCCCAATCAAAAGGAAGGCTTGCGGCCCCTGCAGTTGAACATAATGAAAATTTTCAGAGAATTCCTGAATGATATCGGGCTCATGGACATGGAACTTAAAGAATGCAAATATACCTAGATTAACAGCCCATGAGAGATAGAATTTACTAGAGATAAGATTGACAGAGTCCTTGTTAACTAGCCATGGAGACAACTATTCCACAATGCCATGATGGTTGCATTACCCATTATCTCTTTTGACCACTTTTCTCTTGTGACTGAAACCAAAGGAAAGAGTGGGAGGCCTAAGTATGAGGCTCTATGGGAGGACCATGAGGAATGCCCTCAAGTCATTAAGTAGGGACGGAGCAAGGAAGTTCTAGATGATAATCCTTGACATGTTTTTATCAATAAACACTTTAGCAAGTCCCTTTTGTAGTGGCACTCAAAAAAAATTTATTTAAAAAAAAAGCAGATTTGGAGATTAGCAAGCTAAGGGGGAAACTGAACAACATTATGAAACTTCCATAGGATGTTATAGATCGGAAGAAGGTCATTCATATAAGAGAAAAATTCAAACTATAGAAACAAGGGGGAACACATTTGCGTCAAAGATCCTGGGTCCAATGACTATTGTGGGGAGATAGAAATGCAAAGTTTTTTCATGCTTTTATCATGCAACATAGGGATAGGAACCAGCTCCACAGACTTAAAAATGGTGTCGTAAACAGGGTAGAAGGGCAGGATGAAGTAGAAAAAGCTATCACTGACAACTTCAGTGAAGTCTACAAGGATGAGGATAGAGATTTCACTCAGGAGTATCGAGGGTATTCCCAAAATGCTCACAGAAGAAATGAACTCAGCTTTAATTGGAGCAATAATTGAAGCAGATAACAAAGCTGCGGTTTTTAGTATGGGACCAGGAAAGGATCCTGGGCCTGATGGGCTCAATGGACTTTTTAATCAGCATCACTTGGGTACTGTTAAAGCAGAAGTGTGTAAGGTTGTGGCTACTTTTTTCTCTATTGGACAGTTACTTGAAGATGTTGATGAAACTTTGGTTACTCCAGTCCCTAAAGCCCCTCTACCAGAAAGTATCCAACAACTGCACCCCATAAGCTACTATAATTTCATCTGTAACGTGATTTCCAAGATCATGGTGACTAGGTTGAATTTTGGAGGGAGAATGATCCAAGATAATCTTATTATCGCCCATAATAAGATTATGATTGTCAAACTAGACATGAGCATAGCATATGATAGACTTGATGGGGATTCCTTAGAGAGGCTCTACTGGCATATGGATTTTGTGAGGAGTGGGTGAACCTCATTATGACTTTAGTTACCTCTTTTACATACAGGTTCAAGGTCAATGGGTATGCAAGCAATAAATCGGTGCCTGAGAGAGGGCTAAGACAAAGAGATCATTTATCTCCTTACCTTTTTATCTTAGCATCAGATGTGTTGTCCTACATACTTAGGAATGTCCAACAATAGAGGAATCCAGGTATAAAAAAATGCTAAAAATGCCCTAATCCTAATGCAACTCTTCTTTGCATATGATGCCCTACTACTAGCTAAAGCTTTAAAGGATGAGACATACCAGTTGGTGGAAATTCTTAACAAGTACACAAAGGCCTCAGGTCAGAAACTGGATGTCTCCAAGTGAGAGCTTGTGTGTGGGAAAGAGATAGATCTAAAATTAGAGCTATGGGCTGGATCAAGGAGAGAATCCTTGTGAAGGTAAAGGGATAAAGGGAAAATCTTCTAAACCTTGCAAAGAAGGAAGTGATAATTAAAGCATTCCTATAGGCTATCACATCTTTTGCCATGACTATAGTGTGATTTCCCAAGAATTTTTGTCAAAGCCTATGTTCCATTGTTGCTAACTTCTGGTGTTGAAATAAAAGGAAAGGTTGAGGGATACACTGGAAAAATTGGACTACATTTACCAATAGAAAGCTTGAGGGGGTATGGGTTTCACAGACTTTGCTCAAATACACTCAACATTATTGGCAAAGCAAGTCTGGAAAGTTATGTAAAATGGGAATTCTTTGTGGGTTAAAGTTTTAAAGTGCATCTAACTTGATCACTTTGATTTTCTAAAAGCCAAAAGAGTTAGAGATGCATCCTAGGGATCGGCTATTCTCCTTCATGAGATGAAAGTTCTGGAAAAGAGAAGGTAGATATGCAATAGGCAATGAACAATCCATCAATATTAAAGAAGATTTCTGGCTATGGGATGGATCAAAAGCTGAACTTAAAGGGAATACTAACTCTATGATTGTTGCTCATCTACTGAAACCCACTAAAGGAAAATGGAATATAAATGTTTTAAAGGAGGCCTTACATCTCAGTCAGCAAAAAAATGCCTTTGCAAACCCATGTTAGTGAATCAAATATGAAAGACATGTTTTGGTGGCGTCACTTAAGCTAAGGGGAGTATACAATAAAGACAGGATATCGGACATTAAGTAAAATAGAGAAAAAAAACATAGTCTATCTCCCTCAAGTTCTAAAGTTACCCTTGAAAGTACTTCGACAGATATATGGGAGGCCAAACTGCCCCATAAAATAAAATGTTTATATGGAAAGCTTGCAGCAAAAACCTACTAGTTAAAGTTAATCTATGTAGAAGACGGGTGGTCCAGACTAGTTAGTGTCCTATTTGCCCTGAAGCCGAAGAAACCATTGAGCATTCTCTCCTGCTTTTCCCTTGGACCACACCTGTGTGGTTCGGCACCCAATTACAATTTGTACCACAAGAGGATCAAGTAACTAGCATGCATGAGTGGCTTTCTCAGTTGTTGAATATTCTCCAAATTATGCCGAATTATAATGAGTATGCTTTTACCATGTTGGATGTACACTTTGAGCTATATGGAAGGGTCGAAACCGGTGGATGTTTAAGCATAAAGTTGTTGGCTTTATTGGTCAGTGTCAACCTTAGGATTCGATGGGCTTAACATCCCAACCCATGGCGCCGATAATGGGCGCAGCCCCTTAAGCTTGATGCGATTCTGAGTATCCTTAAGGAAATAAAGTTGCGTCCTTGCTAACAACTATAGCTTTTGGCCAATTGGTAAGCGCTTGATCCGACAAGTGGTATCAGAGCAAGGTCATGGGTTCGAATCCCCCGAGTGACACTGGGGAGGAGATTGTTGGCTTTATTAGTCTGGGTTACCCTTAGGATTCGATGGGCTTAACATCCCAACCCTTGGCATCTATAATGGGCGCAACCCCTTAAGCTTGATGCAGTTCTGAGTATCCTTAAGGAAATAAAGTTGCGCCCTTGCTAATAGCTATAGCTTTTGGCCGAGTTGTAAGCGCTTGATCCAACAAAAGTACCTATTCCTATGGCCACAATTCAACAAACAAAAATGTCTATCACCGACTATAAGATGCAGAATTCCCCATCAATACACAAGCAAGAATTTAAAGGAAAATGACGACCCTTTTGAGGTAAATGTCGATGCAGGTTTCCAAAACGTTATAGAAGTAGTGGCTATAGGAATGATCATCAGAGATCACCTGGGTAACCTCATCTCAAGTACACATCGTGGGTTCCCTGTAGCTAATCCGCTAGTGGTGGAGGCCTACGCGGCTATGAACTTTGCCAAAAGCTTGAGAATGACTCAGATATTGGTGAAAAGTGACTCATTTTAGACCACACATTGCTATCACAAGGAAAAAACCAAAGGTGAGATCTTTCAAGTCATTAATGATATAAAAGTACTAAAACAAAACAATGAATAATGTGGATTTACCTGGGTAGCGAGAGACGGTAACCAAGTGACTCATTGGATCGCTCAAAAAGCTTTATATCAAAATCTACCGCAAAGCTGGACATAAAAACCACCAACTGATCTAAGGGATATCCTAATAATGGATTTATTGCAAGCGATAGTGGATAGACAAAGCTATAGAGAAGCCATACAACCCAACCCCTGTGATATAAGGTTACAGTCGTGTGAGAACTCAGGGGCACACACTGGGTAGCCAAGAAGAAATAAACACACCTAACAACTTGAATAAGGTGATTCATCGGTGGCAAGTAGCCGGCAGTCCAAATCAGAGAAATGTTGCTTCTATAAATCTAAACGGTAGTCTAGGTTTTCCAGAAGTCAATGAACGCGAAAAGAGAAGGAGTTCAAAAAGGGTCACCCCACGTGGGGTTGGGGTTTAGTTTAACTCTTGTACTTCGTATGTCCTTAGCCAGTGCCTCTCCGCGGTTAGGCTTGTATTTATGAGAATGCAGTTTGTTGTTTAGGCCGCTTTAGGCGTTTTCATTTAGCTGTAGCCCTTTGAGCATTTCAGTGCTTGTGGATTGCAACCCCAAATCTGTGACCCAAAAGAGCTAAATTTAATCACCAAAAAAAAATTTGAAGCCAACTTTAGGTTCCTGTTGTGTGAAATAATAACACAATTGTGCAAGTATACACAATCGCAACAAGTAGTAAAGAGTAAATCAAGATCGTTCCCACGAGGATTGATTAATTGATTTCACAAGTTTTTCCAATAGTAAGTGAGTTAGTGAGTAAATAATAAAAACAGAAAATAAACATCAAGTTTTTGTGATTTTAGTAACTGAACACAACAGAATTAAGCAAGTGATTTGAGAAAAATATGGATAAAGACAGTTAGGATTTAGTTCATTCATATATCTACCAGGTTGGTTTCAGTGCCATAAGTCAGTGCCATATGGCACCTGGGCGCAGGGCACTAATGTGTGTGCCTTTCAGCACTTTCACCAGGGTTAAGTAAAGGGTTCCTTATGTCTAAGCCCCCATTATGTTCCCCCTTGTCTAATTAATGTGGCCAAGAACACCCTACAAGCCAGATTGCCTATGTCTAGTTTAATCTAAATCAATTAAAGTGTCCTTTAAATTGATATCCCTTATATTGCCTCATGAAATCAGTATGTCACCACCTTTCAGCACCTAACATACATGTACCTAACTAAAGTTGATCAGGCTCAAGTTAAATATATAAGCAATGAAGTCGCATGAGACACAGATATAGGCAAGGACATATAGACATTCACCAACCATGTTTCAATACAAAATCACTTCATCCTAACTTAAAGTTAGCTCATAATGAGCCTAAAAATAAAACAACATAAACTGGTGCCAAAAACAGAATCCATGGCACTAGAGTAAGAGTTTAGAAACTGTTACAGCTATGAATAAAACAGAAAAAACAGAGTTGCTCCCAGCCTTGTGAGCTCGAAAACCACTCTTAAGCAGCAATGCCTTGCTGTCTCTGCTTCAATCTGTACTGTGCAAGTTACTTCTCTCCATGGACAAAGTTGATAGCTTGAATAAATGGTGTTTGGAAGAAGAAAGATGAGATGCGGCTGCTTCTATTTTCAGGGGGAGACAGACGCTGCCCTAGCAGAAAGAAAGTATCAGAACCAGCCCCCTTTCCTTCATTAGGTCATTGTACTTTTATAGTCTCTCTTCAAAATGGGCTGACCAATGCTAATCCCCAAAAAGATGATGTCTTTGGGCCCAAAAGTGAGAGCTTTTTGTCTTGTAGTGAGCTGAGAGAAAATGCAATAGGACAAGGAGGGACCACCAAAAAGCACGCTGCAGCAGCATACATGAGGACATAGTTCTTTGTTTAGCTCCTCTGAAAGATCACACGATGCTGTTTTACTTCCAGGGCTGTTATCAACACAGTGCCGTGGCATGGCACCAGACTTGGCACTGAGCAATTCTCATAAAAATCTGCACAATGTCACAAAAACATCAAAATGCTCACAAAAGCACCAAAGTGCTTTAAACAGCTCCAAACCAGGGAAACCACATTATTTACATGAATCTAATAATCAAAGGATCTAAATTACTCTTAAACTCACATGATTCATAGTCATAAAAGCATAAATAACTCTTATTTCTAAGAGTTATCACACCCCCAAACTTGAACCATTGCTTGTCCTCAAGTAATGACACATGAACAACAGCAGAAAACAGAAAAATTATCACAAATGCAGCAGCACTGAACAAGTGAATTCAAACAGGAAACTTTTTTATTGGGTGGTTTTCACAAGGCTTCACTTTCAGACTAACACTTTGCAAGCAATCCCTTTGTGCATCATGCTTCCTTGGGTTGTTCCACTAACCTCAAGTGTGTGTGTGCACCCCCTATGCTCAATCAAAAAGCTAGTATAGATCCATCAAGTTCATCTCAGTTTTCTCCCAAAGAATTTTCCTAACTTGCACCTCCTAATCTAACAAAGGGGACTAGGCTTACAATTGTATGAACTAGGGGCTACATGATAAGCAAAACAACACAAACAAACTAAAAAAAACATGGGATCAATGCACACTTATTCAATTTTTAATCTTTTTGCCTTTTTCTATGTTTCATCTCTTTGCCTTTTGACGCGAATAACAACAATTGTAATGAAGTTACCCGGTTACTCAACAAAGAGACTTTTTTTTTCTTTTCTTTTTTTTTTAATGTATTTTTGGCTTTTTCTGATTACTAATGTGTGCATTGTCCTATTCTTTAAATCTTTACAATGAGCATACCCCCAAACTTATCTTTTTACCTAATCCTCCTTCATTGGTCAAATTTGGCAACAAGGTTCAGTCCATTCTAAGGGTTCAACATCAACTAGTTTATAGGCTATCTATTCTTTTCTCTTAAGCTAAGGGTTTTGTGTCAAAGGTCAGTGTTCCTATCAATTTGCAATCAGCACAAAGTTCCAACACAATCAAGCACAATTTCCTCATTAAGTTCAGCCCATGTGTCAACCAAATTTTTTTTTTAACAGCAAAATAGGACAGCACTGCTACAACAACAACAACACTAAACCTAAACTGTCCCTCCCCCAACACAAAACCTTGCAGTGTCCCTACTGCAAAAATTCTATGCTAGATGAAGGGTTGACACAAAAACAACAAATTAAGCAACTTATGAGCAAACTAAAACAAATTTCGGCAAACAACAAAACAAACAAACATACTAAATATTTACTACTAAAAAAAACAGTAAAAGATTAGGGTGAGAAAATCCCTGCTTGGAGCCTTGAGCTCCTTCTCTTTGGTGTTCTCAGCAGGCTAGCAATGGGCTCATCCACCTCATCACCAGTGATGGTGATCACAGCCTCTTCAGCAGCTTTTTTTTTTCTCTTGAATTTGTGTGGATCAAATTGTTCATCCTTTACAATTTGAATGCAATCCTCCACCATAATGATAGCAGCCATGATTACAGGAAGTGTGTTTTCCTCTCCAAAACGAGCATACTTTAAGTGTGGAGGCAGCAGCTTCAACTCTAATTCAGGAGGCTTTTCCACAGAAGGCACATAGGCTTGGAAACTCTTATCATTGAGCTTCAATAACTCATATTTTCTAGCCCACAATTGATTCACAACTTCTTTCTTTTCTGATTCCCTTTCTTGCTCGATCCCACTGTCAATGGCAGTCAATTCTTCTTTTAACACATCTTTATCCCTCAACAGCCGATATTGAGCCAAAGAATCAATAGTTCTGACAAAAGAACACTCCTCAACATTTTCTGCAGGATACTTGAGGGCTTTGAGAACATTGAACTTGATTTCTTGGTTATTGACTCTCATTGTAAGCTCACCTTTCTCCACATCAATTAGTGTCTTCCCTGTAGCAAGGAATGGCCTGCCTAAAATGATAGGCACTTCAGCATCAGCTTCAAAATCAAGAATAATAAAGTCAGCAGGAAATACCAATTTGTCAACTTTTACAAGAACATCTTCAATCTTCCCTTCTGGATAAGCCAAGGTTCTGTCTGCCAGTTGTAGAGTCAGTGTTGTAGGCCTGGCCTTACCAATTCCAAACTGTTGGAAGATGGACTTAGGCATTAGATTAATGCTTGCCCCTAAGTCACATAGAGCTCTCCCACAATAAGTGTCACCAATAGTGCAGGGAATGGTAAAACAACCAGGATCTTTTAGTTTCTGTGGAATCTTACTCTGCATCATCATACTGCACTCCCTAGTCATAGCTACTGTCTCGAATTCTCCCAACCTCCTCTTCTTTGTTAGAACATCTTTCATAAACTTAATGTAATTTGGCATTTTCTGAAGTGCTTCAACCAAAGGAATGTTGATATGCAGTTGCTTCAGGGTCTCCATGAACTTGCCAAATTGTTTTTCTTGATGGGCCTTCTTCAACCTCTGAGGGAATGGTGGAGGTGGTAATTCTGGAATCAGTTTTGGGTACAAGGTAGCTGATGTTGATTCTGCAACAGGTGCTGGGACGGCACCAGCAATGTGTCCTACAGAATCTTCATTAACAATTGTTGTTTCTGGGGGTATAGAGTCCCTGCCTTTTATAAACTTGCTGGTGTTAGCCTCATGCTTCTTTAAGGGATCAGTAAGCTCTGTCCCACTTCTCAAGTAGATAGCCTTTAATTGCTCTTGCTTTGGAGGTTCAATGGTGGATGGCAAGGAGCCAATGGACCTTTGAGTGATAGCAGTAGCTATTTGCCCAATTTGATTTTCTAAATTTCTAATAGAAGCTCCTTGGCTCTGGTATTGGGTTTTAGTTTCATTCATGAAAGCCTTCAGCATGACTTCCAATGAGTTTTCTACAAAGAGTCTTTGTTCGCACTGCGATTCTTTGGTGTCAAGCTGCACCGCAAAGAACACTGTTGTTGCTCCAAAAAAAATTTGGGTGATTTTTCCAACCAGGGTTGTAGCTATTGGAGTAAGGATTATTGTTTTTGTTGAAATTCCCTACATAATTGACAGATACAGGGTTGCTAGGGCACTCCTCATATAGATGACCTCCTCCACAATACACACAAGAAATAGCTTTGGCCTGCACATGTGCAGATTCTGCAGAATTCACAGGTGCTGTGTTGGCTCCAACAATATTCAGATTTTTCAACATGTTTGCAATTGCAGCCACCTGTGCAGATAAGGCTGTCATTTCACTCACTTCATGGACTCCAGCAACCTTCTTTGCAGCACTCAATCTAGCAGTGGGCCACTGATAACTGTTCGCAGCAATGGTCTCAATTTTCTCATATGCATCATTGTAAGACTGTGCCAAGAGGGCACCACCAGAAGAGGCATCAAGCATGTCTCTTGTTCTTCCTGAAAGACCATTATAAAATGTTTCCATTTGAATGCAAATAGGTATGCCATGGTGAGGGCACTTCCTGAGCAGCTCTTTAAATCTCTCCCAAGCCTCAAACAGTGATTCCTCTTCATTTTGCCTGAAAGATGTAATTTCATTCCTCATCCTAGCATTCTTGATTGGAGGGAAATACTTGGTTAAGAATTTTTCTGCCATACCATTCCAATCAGTGATAGAGTTGGGCTCCAAGGAATTTAGCCAAGCCTTGGCTCTATCCTTCAAGGAATATGGGAACAACCTAAGTCTGAAAGCATCATTTGAAACTCCAGGAATTTTGAAATTACTGCATACTTCAAGGAACAGTTTCAAGTGCAAGTGAGGGTCTTCTTGAGGTGTGCCACCAAATTGGCCCACAGTTTGCAGCATTTGGAACATCATGGGCTTAAATTCAAAGTGATTTGTGGTGATTTCAGGCCTAACTATGCCAGTATGCATAATTTGAGGATCAAAAACAGCATAATCCCTCATTGGTCTGTCCCTATCATTGGCCATGCCAATGATATCAGCATTCACCACTGCAGCTTGATAGTGGCTATGTTGACTGCACTCAAAATGGACACTCCGCTCATCTAGAATTGTTTCGTCAGTAAAGGGACCAGTAGCTGCCATGATTGCAGCAGCACCTAATGCACAAAAACCTTGCCTCTCCCTTAACAACCTTCTGAAAGTCCTATCAATTTTAGGATCCAACTGGTATTCAGGTGCAGTGTGCCTGCGCATGTGCAGATTTGTGCACTAACTGCTGACACAAACACCAAAAGAATTAGAGTATCTCAACTAACAAACCTACTAAATTCAAAACTATGTGAATTTAACTAATTCAATCCCCGGCAGCAGTGCCAAAAACTTGTTGTGTGAAATAATAACACAATTGTGCAAGTATACACAATCGCAACAAGTAGTAAAGAGTAAATCAAGATCGTTCCCACGAGGATTGATTAATTGATTTCACAAGTTTTTCCATTTGTAAGTGAGTTAGTGAGTAAATAATAAAAACAGAAAATAAACATCAAGTTTTTGTGATTTTAGTAACTGAACACAACAGAATTAAGCAAGTGATTTGAGAAAAATATGGATAAAGACAGTTAGGATTTAGTTCATTCATATATCTACCAGGTTAGTTTCAGTGCCATAAGTCAGTGCCATATGGCACCTGGGCGCAGGGCACTAATGTGTGTGCCTTTCAGCACTTTCACCAGGGTTAAGTAAAGGGTTCCTTATGTCTAAGCCCCCATTATGTTCCCCCTTGTCTAATTAATGTGGCCAAGAACACCCTACAAGCCAGATTGCCTATGTCTAGTTTAATCTAAATCAATTAAAGTGTCCTTTAAATTGATATCCCTTATATTGCCTCATGAAATCAGTATGTCACCACCTTTCAGCACCTAACATACATGTACCTAACTAAAGTTGATCAGGCTCAAGTTAAATATATAAGCAATGAAGTCGCATGAGACACAGACGCATAGGCAAGGACATATAGACATTCACCAACCAAGTTTCAATACAAAATCACTTCATCCTAACTTAAGAAAGTTAGCTCATAATGAGCCTAAAAATAAAACAACATAAACTGGTGCCAAAAACAGAATCCATGGCACTAGAGTAAGAGTTTAGAAACTGTTATAGCTATGAATAAAACAGAAAAAACAGAGTTGCTCCCAGCCTTGTGAGCTCGAAAACCACTCCTTAAGCAGCAATGCCTTGCTGTCTCTGCTTCAATCTGTACTGTGCAAGTTACTTCTCTCCATGGACAAAGTTGATAGCTTGAATAAATGGTGTTTGGAAGAAGAAAGATGAGATCTGGTCGCTTCTATTTTCAGGGGGAGACAGACGCTGCCCTAGCAGAAAGAAAGTATCAGAACCAGCCCCCTTTCCTTCATTAGGTCATTGTACTTTTATAGTCTCTCTTCAAAATGGGCTGACCAATGCTAATCCCCAAAAAGATGATGTCTTTGGGCCCAAAAGTGAGAGCTTTTTGTCTTGTAGTGAGCTGAGAGAAAATGCAATAGGACAAGGAGGGACCACCAAAAAGCACGCTGCAACAGCATACATGAGGACAGAGTTCTTTGTTTAGCTCCTCTGAAAGATCACACGATGCTGTTTTACTTCCAGGGCTTCTATCAACACAGTGCCGTGGCATGGCACCAGACTTGGCACTGAGCAATTCTCATAAAAATCTGCACAATGTCACAAAAACATCAAAATGCTCACAAAAGCACCAAAGTGTTTTAAACAGCTCCAAACCAGGGAAACCACATTATTTACATGAATCTAATAATCAAAGGATCTAAATTACTCTTAAACTCACATGATTCATAGTCATAAAAGCATAAATAACTCTTATTTCTAAGAGTTATCAGTTCCATGGTTTGTAATCAATGTGCATATTACTACCTCTTACCAACCTCCTAGTGTAACTTGTGCTATTTTTTAACGATCATGTAAATTATGCTATTGTACATATTTATCTACACGCAATTAGTTAAGACATACTTCCTTTTTTTTAACAATTAAAGAAATACTTCTTGTGCATAAAAATCTTTCTTGCTCATGGCTTAAAACTATTAATCGGGTGTAACTCGAACTTCATGGTAGTTTTTAATGGACCATTGCTCTCAATTGTTTATGTACACATTAACAAACTTACTTATTCATAGCTTAGACAAAATTTTGTGATTAAAAAACAATTTTTTTAAAAAAAAACAATAACTTTGAAAAAGTATTGGCCTATAAGTCAACCCATTTAGTCGGCAGCCCGTAGCAGGCTTGGCTGGAATAGTAAATTACTTGCCAGAGATAATTTTGCCTAATCCGCCCTGGACCAAAATTGTCTTGGCCCGTCGTGGGCTGGCTCTAGTGCATAATCAATAAACTCTTAAAAGAATCCTAACTGAAGACATATAAATGTAGCTTAAAACCATTATTAGCACTCGTTTGGTAAATCAAAATAGAATAAAGCTACAATAGGACAATTCAATTAGAGTAGGATAAAATATGGGTTGGATAAGATTATTCTATCTAAGTTGGATCGGTCCAGCCCATTACGGAGTCGGCCTTTGGCCACTCCAGATCAGTTGCCCCCTAACCGATGTCATCTGCTATGGATGACTTTGGATATTTGTTCTAGACATGGGTTTGATCTTCGAACTTCGACCTGCTTGTGGGTCCTTAGTCCGACATAGCTACCTTGATACTTTGGTTGTGTTTGTCGTGTCTCCTGAGAGGGGATTTTTAGGCCGAGGCGGTTCGTTTTCAAACTCGAGGTTTTGAAAAGAAATGCCCATTTCCCAAGACATCTTGCGACAGATATTTGGTGACGATTCGATGGAGAATCGCTTCGTTCCCTGCGCTTCTCATCATTATGCCTTTTTTGCATGAATTACTGCCCTATTTCAGAATCTATAAATTCTAAAGGGGAGTTTATTTTTGCCTTTTTCGCTTTCATTTCTTCGTTCTTCTTTCTCTGTTTTCTCTCTTCTTCCCTGTGATTCTGCTACTCGAGCAACAGAGAATCTTTCATGTGAGCATCAAGCTGTTAGGTTTTGCCTTCCTGCTCGTGCCCTTTCTTAGCATATCAAAGGTATTTCTTCTCTCTTCTTTGCTTATATTCAAAATTTTCGAGATTTCATGGCTTCTCAAAGGTCTCTCCCTGAAGATGGGGCCTTCTTCCCCCTTCTAGTTCTAGGTTTTTACCTAGAGCGGGTACTTCCGGTAATGGGGGGTTTTGACTAAAAACTTTCCTTTCCGTTTCTGCCTCTGCGGCGGTGCCCATGGTGGCGCTGCTACCTTCTCGTGAGGAAGAGGCAGAAGGGCATTTGAAACGTTGAGTTGAGATTACTCCTGAATGCTTAGAGCATTTCCGTGTGGTTTTAGAAAACAAGTTTCAGCGTCCTTGCAACCCCCATGAAGTAGCTCAGTGGTATAAGGAGGTTTATGATACCGTCTCTTACCCTGAAGTCCCCATGGATAGGTTTGTCATGGGAAAGAAGCGGAGTATCGACTTGAATGACCCTTCTACTTTTCCTTCCGATGCGGAGGATTACAAGTGAGTTTCGCCCGAAGTTCTTAGCCTCCGATCTGAGTATTCCATCGATGAAGACATGGCCGACTTGGAGGGTCGGGTTCCTGTGTCCGACGGCACTGAGTCAGGAGGAGAATGGGCCTTCCTCCCTCCGACTGGAGATTATAGGATTTGCTCTGTGGAAGGGAGCGATGTGGACCATCTTCCGATGTACGAGGTGTTATTCACCGAACTTCACTTTGCCATTCTATTTAAGCCCTTCCAACTCTCGGTTCTTAAGCATCTAGGCGTGGCACCTTCTCAGCTACATCCCAACAGTTGGGCCTTTCTACGGGTGTTCGACCTGGTTTGTTTGTATCTTCGAATACTGGCCTCGCACCGCGTCTTTTTTCATTTGTTCTCATCTTTGAAGACTTCGGAGAAAGCCGATCAGAGGCAAGGTTGGATCTCGTTTAAGCCTAACGGCAAAGTCTTCGAGCTATATAGTGAATCCCTTAAAGGGTTCAAGACGAAGTATTTCTTTCTTCTTCCAATGAACGACGTTGCTTGGGAGTGCATATACGATATCGCTGAAGACGGTTCGGAAGTGCCGAAGTTCCCCTTCTATTGGTTGAGGTCGTTCTTCGACCGTCCTGTAGGTTCTTATTCCTTCAAGTTGTCTGCCCTCAGTGAACTTGAACAGATCTGGGTGAAGAGCATTAGGGATTGTGTCGGTGGCTTTGAGCCTATTGTTTATACCGATCCCAAGACCCAGGAACAAACATCCATTAAGCGGTTCGTCCATACCCGAACTCTCCTGCGGTGCACGACTTGGGGGACACTCAAAGTTGCTTAGGTAGGGAATTGTTTACTTGTGTTAATTTTTGTTTATACAAGTCTTTGCTTGATACGCATGTTTCTTTTGTGCAGAATCAATGTCGAACATCGCCAAATTTGCAGTTGCTCAAGCCGCCCTGGCCAAGAAGTTGGAAGAAGGCTCGGGGAAAGGCAAGCAAGTTCGGCCCTCTTCTGCTTCTGTCGATGTTATTGGGGCTTCCAATTCTGGCACGTCGAAGAATGGGGGCTCTGAATCGGCTCCTTTAACTCCTGAGCAGGCTTTGGGGCCTTCTGCGGTGCCCGAAGTGGTCAGTGCTACCGTCGACGTTGAAACACACAAAAAGGCCTGCTTCTTCTGATGTCCCTCCGCCTCTACAAAAGAAGTCCAAGGGAACGACGCAACAATTGTTGCCCTTTGTGAGCAAGGACTTCGTCCAAACTTCAAGGGAGGTTGGTCATCCCCTTTGGCAATAAGTGGACGAACAGGTGAAGGTTCTGGAGGAGGAAGTTGTGCGCTTGCGCAAGATGAAAGGTCAGGCCGAGAAGGCTCTCAAGAAAGATCGGGAGTTACGAGATCGGATTCAAAAGCTGGATAACGATAATCAAGACCTTAAGCTCAGGGTACGGAATGCAGTGGGCCTTCAAACCCAACTTTTGAATGAGTCTCTTCGGGCCGATGAGGCCGAGAGGAACTTTCGCGAGTTGACTTCCACGATGGAAGAACTCAGAAAGGAGAAGGAGGGTTTCGAGTCCAAGGCAGGGGAGGTCGCTAAAGAAAGTGATACCTTCCGAAAGGAGAGGGATGTCACTCGCTCTGAAGTCGCCAAGTTGAAGAAGGCGTTGAAGGAGAAAGACCAGGAGCTTAAGACTGTCGTGGCTGCAAAGGAGGCCAGTGATCAGACCATGGTGGAGATCGGGGCGGAGCAGTTTGAGAATGGTGTCAACCAAGTTGTGTTCCTCAATCCCTGGTTCGGATTGAAGGTGTCACTAACCTTGGCGTGGTTTCAAGAGACCACATCATTCATGCCGAGACTGGAGCCGTTCTTGTTGTTTGCCCTTCCCCTGCTTCGGCTAATGCATAGCTTCTTTAACTTGTATTTTGTTTTTGTAACTTGTCTTTTTGCTTTGCCATTTTGTACTTGATCCTTTGAATCAGACCATTTTGTACTTGATGACATTTTGAATGAAATTTTGGTTTTTCCAACCTGCTTTGGTGGAATAATGTATATGCGGTTTTTCTGGCCTGCTTTGGTGGAACAATGTATATGTAACTTGTTATTTCGCAATTTGGTTTAGTTTTGTGTGGTCGTCAGCTCGAGAAGGGAGCCCGGCCAAGGGAACCTTCCCTCTACCCCGGAAGCTTAGACTTGTTGTCAAGCTTCGGGTGGGCGATGTAATGGAAATGTCCACAGATCGATGTGATGGCTAGTCACATCGGTTTGGACTCCCAAAGTGACTAGTGTGACGATGCGAAATCTCGTTGTGATCGGGGTTTGCTCGACTGCCCAATATGATAATGGTATTATAACCTTAACAAAATCGCGATAATAAAACATTCATGTGCCGAAGTCTCATTTTATTATGCTTGAAATTTGACAAGAAGTGGACTCCCTTTAATGAAGGAACTACATGAGTATTTAGCTATAATATTTTCTAAGTTTCACAGCATTCCATGTTCTGGAAATTGCTTGACCATGAGGTGTTTCTAGGGTATAAGCGCCATTTTCGGTCTTTGATGAGATCTGATATGGGTCTTCCTAGTTCGGTGCCTGCTTCCCTTGGATGGCATTCTTGAGGCCGACGTTGGCTCTTCTTAGGACGAGGTCGTCTTTTCGAACTCACGAGGAATGACTCGTTGATTGTGTCTTACTGTAATTCTTTGTTTCACGGCAGCTTCGTTCAGGGAGGCTAGCTCTGATTTTCTTCGAGGAGGTCTAGTTCCTCTCTTAAGTATTGGTGATTGGATGAGGTTTGAAGTGGGTGGAGAATTCTCCAGCTCAGTTCTCCGACTTCGACTGGGATCACTACTTCGGATCCATAGGTAAGCCGAAATGGCATTTCTCCGGTGGAGGAGTGTGGCGTGGTTCGGTATGCCCGCAGTACTTGTGGGAGCTCCTCTGCCCAATTCCCTTTGGCTTCGTCGAGTCTCTTTTTCAGACCTTTTAAGATAACTCTATTTGTTGCTTCAGCTTACCCTTTTGTTTGGGGATGCTCGACCAAAGTGAATCTCTGTTTTATCCCCAAGTCGGCTAAAGTTTTCTGGAACCCCTTATCCGCGATTTGTGTTCTGTTATCGGTCACAACAACCTCGGGAATGCCGAACCTCGTAAGGATTTGCTTTTTGAAGAACTTGATCATGTTTTTGGTTGTGATCTTTGCCACTGGTTCGACTTCGATCCATTTTGTGAAGTAATCCACCGCCACGACCA
The DNA here is from genome assembly GCA_037113605.1 of Calophaca sinica. NCBI lineage: Eukaryota > Viridiplantae > Streptophyta > Magnoliopsida > Fabales > Fabaceae > Calophaca > Calophaca sinica. The sequence continues at coordinate 106,454,783 of CM073733.1, forward strand.
AATATTTGATTTGGACTGGGGCCATAGGGAACGGCTCGAGGAGATCGATTCCCCACCAGTCAAAAGGCCAGGGGGAAGATAAAGCAGTCATCTCACTAGGAGGGGCGCTATGTATATCGGCGTGCTTTTGACATTTCTCGTACTTCTTTACATAGGCAATGGCATCTGCATCCATTGTCGGCCAGTAGTAACCGGCTCGTTGTATTTTCTTGGCCAAAGAACATCCTCCAAGGTGGTGACCACAAACACCCTTGTGGACTTCGGCAAGTACATACTGGGCCTCCGCTGCGTCAAGGCGCTTCAAAAGAAGTGCTGAGAAACCTCGCTGATATAGGCGATCTTCGATGACGGAGCATGAACACGCTCTTCGGCAAATTTTTGAAGCTGCCTTGTTATCGAGGGGAAATTCGCTTAGGCAAATGTATTCGAGGATCAGCGTCATCCATGAGTCGCCGAAGTCAGTGATGATGTACACTAATGGGGTAATGAGGACATGCTCGAAGTTTTGGTTAACCTTCTTTGGAGCATCCGATGTCCTCATTGTGGCCATGATACTTGGATGGGAAAGGGTCTCTTGAATGACCGATCTGTTACTTCCCGTTGCATTTGTGCTTACCAGTTTAGAGAGTACATCAACTTTCGAGTTCTGCTCTCGAGGAACGTGTACGATCTCTATTTTCTGGAAGTTTTTCGTTAATTCTTTAACTACAGCTAAGTACTTCTGTAGCAGGGGATCTTTTGCTTGATATTCCCCATTGACTTGAGAAGCTACAATTTGGGAGTCAGTGCGGAGACTGACCACAGAAGCCTCCAGATCGCGAGCGAACGTTTGCCCAATGATGCATGCCTCGTATTCGTCCTGATTGTTCGACGTGGGGAAGGAGAAGCTTAGAGAGAATTCGATTGTCAAGCCTTCCACATTTTCCATGATTAGGCCTGCTCTGCTTCCCTTTGAATTCGAGGATCCATCGACGTGGATGGTCTATCTGGTGCTTGAGTCTTCTGACGTCAAGGTCATCTCTGCTATGAAGTCGGCTAGGCTTTGAGCTTTGACTGCTTGCAGAGGTTCAAAGGAAATGCTGAATTCGGATAGTTCTATGGACCACTTAATCATCCGTCCTGCTAGGTCGGGCCGGTGTAGGACTTGTTTGATTGGTTGGTCGGTTCGAACTGCTGTGTGGTGAGATAAGAAGTATTGTCGTAGTCGTCTCGTTGTGATAACCAACGTTAGAGCGACCTTTTCGATTTTCTGATATCGGAGTTCGGGATCTTGGAGCGTTTTACTTATGAAGTAAACTGGCCTTTGCCTTTCAGTTGTTTCTCGTATCAAAACGGCACTTAAGGCCTCTTCGGTGACCGCCAAGTATTAGTATAGGGTCTCCCCGACACAGGGCCTTGTCAAAACTATCGGAGTTGATAGTGTTTCTTTTAGCTTTGCGAAAGCTACTTCACATTCCGAAGTCCATTCGAATTGTACTCTCTTCTTCAGTAATTTGAAGAAAGGAAGAGCTTTCTGGGCAGACTTGGAAACATGCCTGTTCGAAGACGTTCAAAAGGTCGACGACATGGTCTAGCTCTTTGGCTGATTTGATAATCATATCGTCCATGTACACTTTGAGTATGTTCCTGATCTGGTCCTTAAAGACCTTGTTCATCATGCGTTGGTAAGTTGCTCCGGCATTTTTGAGACCGAACGACATTACTTTATAGTAGTGGGATCACGGGCGGCAGAGCACGGCGAAAACGACAGTGGGGGTGTACCTGCACACACTCCGATGCTTAAGTTAGTATCGGAATAAGGTGAGGTAAGAAATAAACAGTGTGTACCTTTATTGATGAGGTCATGGACCTTTTATAGGTGAGGTCAGGTTACTGACGTGTAGACATTCCTGAAAAACCCTAGATCGATCATCAACCATCGGATGTATCCAACGGCCGATGTAGCCCTAGGGTTTGCGCGGTCAGGGGGTCACTTTTAGGTCTAGCACCGCAATGCTTATGTTCTAGGGTTTCGTGCCATGGAAATGTGATATCTAGGGTTTATCACCCTGAAGGTAGATTTACCGAGTCGGGTCGGTGGTCCGAAGTGGGCCTTGGGCCATTTCGGGTCAGTATTGTTTCGGCATGGATCCTCCTAGTTGGATCGGTTCAGCCCATTACGGAGTGGGCCTTTGGCCACTCTGGATTAATTTTTTAAAACTTTTGGCTTATACCTCATTGTTTATTTTATTCCATCTCATAATTATTTTATTCCAAACACATCTTAAGCTTTATAATCCACAAATGTTGTCTTCGATTCTTTTTAAGTTGGGATTTTTGGACCCGAAACTATCTGAAATCAGCTGATGCTCGGCCCTACCTTTACTTAGGCTAAGTGACCAAAAATAAGTATTTGCGTCTTTGATTATTGTCATAACTCATTTTTTTTCTAATGGCAAATGAAGTTATATATATTAGATTGGGAGTACAAGGGGTACTCCAACCCAAAACAAGTAGCATGAAAGCCACACAAAGAGCACCAAAAAAGAAGGCTATCACCTGTCGCCTAGCACAAAGTACCTATTCCATGAAAAGGCATGCCTATCAGCCTATGCACCCAAGGGGGTCCGTATACCACTCATAAAAGAAGGACGTACCTGATTTTCCCCTAGCTAAGAACCAGCGCCAAGATACCACCTGAATCCTTTACAGGAGTTCATCTCTATGGGTCTGCCGATTTGAGAAGAGCGTGTTGTTCCGTGCCTCCCAGATAGTCCACACAATTGCATGCCAAATCAACGCTAATCCTAACATGCATAGTGAGTTGCGCCCTAATGACAGTAAGAGCAGGTATGACCGACAGAAATCCCGAGGTAATACCAACTGACTTCCCAACCACCTAAAAATATCATACCACAACCTAGAGGAGAGGTCACATGTTAGGAATAGGTGTAAAGCCGCCTCCTATGAGTCACCACAAAAAGCACACATGGTCCCTGATACCTCCGTCACAATCTTCCTGCGAAAGAGATTCACACGTGTAGGTAGTCTATCCAAAAACAGTCGCCAAGAGAATGTAATGACCTTTATAGGCACAAAGCTCTTCCAAATCTTCCCCAACACAGAAACCTCTGAATTCGATAGGCGTATCACACGCAAGAAGCTAGTAGACAGAAATACATAGGCAGAGCTCACAGAAAATAAACCACTAGGATGCCTGCACCAAGACCATGTATCATCCTCCTGGGTGGTGGATAGCAGTGGTAACAGTTCCAGAAGTTCCCCAACCAATGCCTCCTCCCACACAAAAAGTCGACTCCTCCAAGTTAGGCCCCAAACCCGGCTGTCCCCTACCCACCTCCCAGCATCTGCTACATAGCAATCTCGTTGATCCGAGACAGAGAATAACCTCGGGAAGGCAAGTCTCAAGGGTAGATTGCCCACCCAAGTATCCTCCCAGAATAAGGTGGACCTCCCATTACCAATCCTCCTAACCACGCTATCCGAGAACCAGTCAGAGTCACCTTCGTCTGTAATCCCCAAGAAGCATATATCCTTCCACCAAATCGAAGCAAAGTAGGGTAACGTAGCCCCCCCCCCAAAAGGGGTACCAACGAACCTCTCACCGTACTTAGCTGCAAGCACTTGTTTTCATAGTGAAGTTTTCCCATCCATCAACCTCCACCTCCATTTCCCCAAAAGGCTGAGGTTGAACAGTCTGAGATCCCTGACACCTAACCCACCACCTGCTTTTGGCTTGCATACATCATCCCATTTAACCCAAGGAATCTTCCGCTCTTCCATAGCCCCTCCCCATAGAAATACCCTACGTAACTGCACCACCAGCCGCCAAACTCTCAAGGGCATCTTAAGGTAGGATAGATAAAAGATAGGAATACTATTCAAAACGGAATTAATCGGTAGGAGAATGGAGTAACAAGTTACACCGACGATTCTGTCAGGGTAATTTATTGGCCAGATTTGTAATTAAGGAAGTATATGAAAGAGTTTAATTAGTATGTATTGTCAGCGTAAATCATATTTATATTGACATCCAATTAGAGCTCAGTGTTCTACCATATCACCCATTCTTATAATTGCATCTCTATTATATACAAACATGAATAATATAAAAAAGGAAATTAAACAAATTGCATCACGTGATGTCAATTAAAAAGTGCAGACGTGGAATACATGAGGCAACAGTTAAAAAATATATAAAAAAATGAAATAAATGTCAAATATAATTAATGAAAACATTTAATTACCAGCCTAAATATAACAACGAATTACAAAAAAGAAATTACAATAATGCAAAATTAAATACGATGTAAAAGCAATAATTGTGATAATAATGGAAAAGGTAATCGTATAAACATTATACAGTTATAATAATATTAAAGGAAAGTCAACACAAAATTAAATATTAGTATTCGGTCTTAATATCAAAATTAATATGGTTTCCTAATTGAAAATAATTTAGTCATAATAAAAAAAGAAACACATTTAATAACCAGCCTAAATATAGCAATTAATTACAAACAAATGTAAACATGGTGGATAAAATTGTGGTTGCTCAACTTATATTGCATAGTATGTGGCACATAAACGACTTGAAACAAGTATAAGAAAAAAATAAGGATCATCAACTCCTTGACTAAGCCATTTTATCCTTTTCATTATTATCTTCAACTAATTGATCATAAGACATCATGAACAAATATTAATATATAACTCATTATATTCAAGAATATTTGTATCTCATAAGATTTAGATGTAAATTCTTACATTACATAGGAAGGAAACGTTTACACAAATGTCAATTAATATCTAAGCTATAAATGCAATTTAAACAAATATAACACACAAATGAACATTTTACATGAAAATCTATTAATATTTAAATTACAGATTTAAATTCTTTTTATTTCTTATTTGAAATTCTTACAAAAGTTTGACATTGCTAATTACTAAAGTAAATTTTAACTGTTAGTTTATAGTTATATCGATGAACATTTATATCTTATTAAGATGGATACTATATGAAAAATCTTACTATCTTTCTCCATTAGTTATATTCAAGTACTTTTCTTTCAGCTTCTTTTCGGTATATTCTACAATATTCAGGTTGTTATTCTTATCAAAAACATTTCTTATTATATTGTTTCAATATTTTTCTGGCAATGCAATGAATTCCTATTTAAATTTATTATAATTCTCTTTACAAAATTGAAATATTTTTATAATTTTTGAAACCAAATTCCGTTTGAATTTTTTATGTGCACTTTAGATACATAAGTGTGGCAAAAACTCTGTTGGGAGGGGAGAACCACACGGACCGGCAAAGCCGGGAAAAAAAAACACGTGGCCAGCCAGGTTCCCCGGCGTAGACTAGTCACCGGCGAAGCCGGTGGAAACTGCGCACCAATGACATAGTAACAAAAAAAAAAGATACATTTATTATGAAATTTCTCTTCATCTTTCTTTACTAATATTTTTTAAGTATATATTGTGCGTAACACGGGCCATATAATAATATTCATTACGTGTGACATAAACATGTGCGCGCACACACACAATTATGTTTTTTATTTCCTAATTTTTGTAGAGATATTCAGGACCCTCTCTAATACATGTCATGTGCATTACATGGGTCAACACATTTTGTGATCGATGGTCCAGACAAAATAATTTTTTTAACATGTTTACGATTGTAATTTCTTATCAAAATTTTTAAACAAAAAATGATGAAAAATAAATTCCATATTTTTAACAAAATACTAAAAATGAACATAATCCACGTGCATGGTACGGGTCCGTACACTAGATGCCATACACCTTTTGGCCAATCCGATAAAAATCAAACCAAATCCATTTAATTATAGTCAAAATATCAACTTTCCAATTTTGAGTTTGTTTGATTTTAAATTAAATAAAATAAGTTATGTTACTTTCTTAGAAAATATATGTTGATTTTATTTTTGAGTTAATTAAATTTATCCAACTTGGTGTAAAAATTGCTTATACTAAATATAAAAATGTTCCCGTGCATGGCACATGTTCCATACTAGTTTTAAAAATAAATGTATAATAATGAGTTCTCATTCATTGGATATCTTATCTATAAAGTTGGTAAACAATTGAGAGTTTTTCCCTCCTAATCTGTCTGCCAAAATTGAGGGTATAATAGTCTATTAGACACTTTAAACTTTGATGAGAAAATCAAATCTCGCCTGAATGTCTGCATTTAATGTACTTCTTATTGTTATTATGTCGGTCATTATTATACCGCCTCAATTAAAAAAATCATAAATATATTTTCTTTCAATAACTTGCCTATTTTATATGTGTATAAATTTCAGTATTTTATAAATACCATATCAAATCTTTACATTTATCAGAATATCGTTATCTCAGTCTAAAAAAATCAAATCATTATTATCTTATTTATAAAAGTTAGTAAATTATGGGAGGTTTTTCCTCTAATTTTGTCCGCCTAAGCATCATTTGTGCAAAAAAACACAAGGTTATTTTTTTACCAAATATTTATTATGTTAACTATATCAAAATCATGTCGTATCTTTAAGAAGATCAAGACCAGAATTATGATTCAAAAATCTTAAACATAATAAAAGTAAGTTGGTTAAATAAACATTTTCATACATATGAGATAAGAAAATGATATGGAGTAAGTGAAATAAAAAAAGGGAGAGAATAAAAAATCTGTAAAAAAATAAAAAGAGAGACAAAAAAAAATCTGTAAAAAAAATTTGTAAGTGAATACAAATTTGTATTTTTCAAAAAATAAAGAAAGAGAGAAAATTTTATTTGTAGGTGAAATTTAAAATCGTATAGCCCACATATAATAGTTGTAGTGAGTGGAGGGCCTCGTCTTCTTAGCGCAACGGCTGTCGGTTCCACCACCTATTCCGCCCGATGATGGCGGTGGAGGACGGGGGAAACCGGAGGACAAGGTGTATTCTTTCAGGGACAAGCTTATGGGATACAAAACATCAGCACCATCACGTAAGAGATCGGATCTTGTGAAGGAAGGATTAGTGAAGATAGCACACAAGGGAGGAAATAGACTACTTCCAAGAATGCATATCAACGAGGACTTTTTCAAAGAACTTTGTGAGCCCTGGAGAGAGGCTCTGGTGATAAAACTCTTGGGGAAAGGATTGGGTTTCAAGACCATGCAACACAAACTCACGACGACTTGGAAACTTATGGGAGGTTTTGATCTCATGGATATAGATAATAGTTTCTATATGGTGAAGTTTGACCTTGATGATGACAGGGACAAGGTAATAGGTGGAGGCCCATGGATGGTTTTCGACCACTATCTAGCTGTCTCAAAATGGAGTCCTGACTTTGTTTCCACTTCCGAGAAAATAGAAAGGACCCTGGCGTGGGTTAGGTTCCCTGGGATGAACCTGACCTATTATGATGAGAATCTCTTTCTTGCCATGGCTTCGGCAATTGGTGAACCTGTTAAAGTGGATAAGCACACTCTCTCTGTTGAGAGGGGGCGTTTTGCCAAGGTGTGCGTCGAAATAGACCTTAACCATCAAGTGGTGGGCAAGATTTGCGTGCGGGGGGTATGGTATAAAGTGGCGTATGAAGGACTCCACGTTATTTGTGGTCAATGTGGTTGCTATGACCATATCATCCGAAACTGTACGGCTCCAAAAGCATCTATGACCACTGTGGCGGCGGCGGTCATCCAAGGCACGGTGGCGACGGTAGGAGCTCAACAGGAGGTGAAGGATTTTGAGAATGGTAAGAGTTCCGATCTTACAATCACGCACACTGATGGACAATAGTCAACAATGTTGACTGAGAACTTATTAGAGGAAGGAGAGAGTAGCATGCAATCAGCTGGAGAGATTCATGGGGACTGGCTGATTGTTTCTAAAAAAAGAAAGAATTTTAGAGGATACAATAATAAAAGGGGAGATACTCACGTGGCTAATTTGAAGGGCTCCACCAACAAGTTTGCGTCACTTATGCAGGACGAGGGTGAGGATTCAAGTAGGCCTGATTTTGCCAAACACGACCCACGTAAGGGTCAGGGGAATAAAGACACAAAAGCCTAACTTTTTAAGGAAGGGACCACTTCTGACTGAGTGTTGAATGAAAAGAGCTACAAAAAGCGACAACATAGGGATGAGGCTACGACCAAGTCAATACCTAAAGCGCCAGAATTGTGGAAGAATGCAGGTGGAAAATTTATGATGTCCGAGGTAGTTACAAAGAAGATTCCTCAGAAACCGTTATCAATTGGGAAAGAGTAGAATGTCAGTGCTGTGAAAGGAAAGTCTGCAAGTGCTGGGGTGTCAATCATTAATGGCATCAAAGTCTATGATGTTGGAAACGGCGCTAGGTCAACAGTTAACCTCAAACAAGTGGAAGGTAATAGATATCAATTTGTTAAGGAGGATATGGACCAACTCGAGCCCAGCGATCGCAACCTGGATATTGGGCCTGGTGGGCCGGTGTCTTCGGTGATAAATACTCTAGATGAAGGCGTGTAACTGGATCGTGCTATGGATATCACAATCCATTAGGTCTGGATTCACTGGGCCGCTTGGTAACTTGCAAAGTGAGAATCTTGACACCTACGAAGACGTTTTCATGGATGTAACGTAGTCCACTGCACTAGGTTACTCCTTCCTTTGTGGTTTTTAATGACAGGGCCTAATAAATTTAGTGCACCCAGCTGGAATGTTAGGGGTGCTATCAATAAGGGAGGGAGGCGTCACTCTCGTGCCATTATTAGGAAATATAAGCCTACTTTAGTTGCTTTGATGGAAACCCATTGCCCTTTAGCAATGGCTTCTCGCTTTTGGGAGGGCCTTGGTTACGAAAGGTGTGCGATATCAGAGGCCCAGGGACTTGCTCGGGGCGTTTGGCTCTTAGAGTCTAAGGATTATACCTGTGACATTGAGATTATAGACATTTATTTTCAGGTGGTCACAGTAGCTTTGAAGCATGTGGGGGAAGGTGTGGTTTTTCTCAACTGTCTACGCTAGTCCTCAACTTAGCAACAGAGATCACCTTTGGAGGTACCTTAGAAACATGAGGGACTGTCTCCCTGGGCCGTGGCTTTTTATGGGCGATTTAAGGAAATCCTGCTGGCTTCGGAAGTTAAAGGTGGTGAATTCCCGACAAATAGAGCTTCCAAGTTCATGGAAGTATTGGTTGACTGTAAGTTGATGGATTTAGGAGCTATACGAAGCTCTTTCACTTGGTCTCGGCGTGAGGCAGGTGTCCACAAAGTTTCCAAGCGGCTTGATAGAGCCTTAGGGGAATGTGACTGGCGTACACTTATCCGGAAGCCTATATGGAGAATCTTGTCCGCTCTCACTCTGATCATAGACTCGTCCTGCTCAGAAGTACTGGCTTTATACCTGAGAAGCGTGCAAAACCATTTCATTTCCAAGCAGCCTGGTTGACTCACAGAGACTTCCCCTCCATTGTCCATAATGCTTGGGAGAAAGGCAATCACCAGGTCCCCATTAGTCTTGAGCAAGTTAAGGTTGATGCTCTTGAATTTAATAAGAAGGTGTTTGGCAATATTTTTCAGAGGAAAAAAGATTTGGAAGACCAGCTACGGTATGTTCAGAGGAAGCTGGAAATAGTTGACTCTATCGCTCTGACTACGAAAGAAAAAGACCTGCAACGAGCCTATAATAATGTTCTGAAACAGGAAGAACTCCTCTGGTTTCAGAAATCAAGGGAGCAGTGGGTTAAGCTAGGTGATCGGAATACTAAGTTCTTTCACACCCAAACAGTTATCCGGAGAAAGAGAAACAAGATTCAAGGACTTTTTCTAGAGGATGATGTCTAGTGCACGGATGAAGATAGGCTTCAGAGGGAAGATATAACCTTCTACCAGAGCCTATTCACAACTGATCCAAGCACCACACCCCATAGCATGCATGCGGACCTACTCCCCCATTTGGGAGATCAAGGTAGAGACGCACTGACTGCACCTGCGACAAAAGAAGAGGTAAGAAATGTCGTCTTCTCTATGAAGTCTTATAAGGCCCTGGGTCCTAATGGCTTCTAGCCACTATTCTTCAAGCATTTTTGAGATGTTGTGGGTGATGACATGTGGGCCTTGGTCAAGCTAGCTTTCAGAAGAGGTTACATTGATGAGAATATAGCAGAAACACTACTAGTACTCATTCCTAAAGAAGATAACCCCAAGAGACTGAAGAATTTTCGTCCTATTAGCCTTTGTAACGTAATCTTCAAGGTGCTTACCAAAGTGCTTGTTGGTCGTCTCCGTCCCTTCCTGGATGACTTAATTAGTCCCTTACAAAGTAGCTTTATCCCGAAGAGAGGTACCTCCGACAACGCTATTCTTGCCAAGAAGTTGTCCATTTTATGCACCACTCCAAGTCAAAAAAGGTACTATTGCTTTTAAAATAGATCTTGAGAAAGCTTATGATAGATTAAACTGGGATTTTTTGGAGTTAACTCTACAGGAGTTCCACTTTCCTACGGCCACTATTAGTTTGATCATGAGCTGTGTCCGCTCAAGTAAACTATCCATTCTATGGAATAGTGCTAAAACAGATTACTTCAAGCCTTTTAGAGGCCTTCGGCAAGGGGACCCCCTCTCCCCTTACTTATTTATCATGTGCATGGAGAAGTTGGCTCTTAGCATTCAACAACGGGTGGACCGTGGGTTATGGAGACTGATGCACATCTCTAGAGGAGGCCCAGGGCTCTCTCACTTGTTATTTGTTGATGATGTGCTCTTGTTTTACGAAGCCAATCCCCAACAAGTTAAAATTGTGATGGATACCTTGGATGAGTTCTGCCAAGCATCTAGACTGAAAGTAAATGTGGCTAAATCTAAGGCTATGTGTTCTAAGATGGTTTCAACTGGTATCAAGCAAGCAATCAAAGACATCTCCTCTATTTGCTTGGTTGCTAACTTGGGTCACTACTTAGGCTTTCCCTTACTCCAGGGGAGAGTCACCAAGGCAGACTATGATCACCTCATTGATAAATTGCACCAACAGCTTGCAGGTTGGAAGGGTAATCTTTTAAACAAAGCAGGGAGGGTTTGCCTTGCGAGGTCGGTGACAACGGCCATCCCGGTCTACACCATGCAAACTCACTATTTTCCCTAGAGTGTGTGTGATGCTATGGACAAAATTACAAAGAGCTTTATTTAGGGAGGAGATGGTGTTTCTCGTAAATGGAATAGGGTTAAATGGAGCACAGTCACTACACCTAAGAAGTTCGAGGGCCTTTCTATTCGAGAAGCTCGCCTCACAAACATTTCCCTCCTCGGGAAGCTAGTTTGAAGCCTCATCCATGACAATCATAAGTTGTGGGTTCGGGTCCTTAATCATAAGTATCTCCATGACCTGTCAATTCTCCCCAGCATAATAATGCCTCGGTGATTTGGAAGGGTGTGACCAAGGCAGTTGAGGCTCTCAGAGAAGGTTTCAAATTTCGCATTGGCGATGGATCTAGCTCCCTTTGGTACAAGGATTGGACGGGACATGGTTTGCCCTGTCATGCAGTTGATTTTGTTAATATCTCGGACACCCACCTCCAGCTAAGAGATGTTTATGGGGATGAGGCTTAGAGTTTTGATAGATTGATGACTATTATTCCCCCTGAGCTGCTCAATACGTTTACTAGGCAGTAGCCCCCTGCGATACTCCATGATGACATCCCTGACATGTGGGTTTGGAATGGATCTACTTCGGGTATGTATACTTGTGCCTCGGCCTATCAGTGGTTGATTGAGCAAAATAGAGAGTGGGATCCTGACACCAATTGGAGTTGGATTTGGAAGCTCGATGCCATTGTTAAAATCCAGCACCTAGTGTGGTTGTGTTTACATGATGCTTTGCCAACAAATAAACTCTGGCACCACTGCCATATGGCGTCATCGCCAATGTGCCAAAGGTGCTCTTCTACTGTCGAGGATGCCATGCATTGCCTCCGGGATTGCCCTCATTCGCGGGAGATTTGGATGAGAATTAGCATGCTCCCTCTCCCAGGCTTCCTTGCTCACATAGAGGTGGCCCCTTGGGTCACTGACATGGCTCGTGGAAGCCACTCAGTCTTGTTTCTCGTGGCACTGTGGTGGATTTGGTGTTGGCGCAATAACATGGTGCTTGCCGAAGAGAAATGGAATACTAGTCAAGTGGTTCAAAAGATCTATCTTTCTCATGATGAGTTCGTTACTCACTTCCCTTCAACGCATAGTTCGGTGCAATAAGAGCGCTTGTTGGCTAGGTGGAAAGGCCCACCCTTGGGTGAGGTCAAACTTAACACTGATTGTAGTTTTTTTGAGAACACAGGTGTCGTTGGTTCTGGTGGCTTGCTGCGGAACTCGAGCGGTGATTGGATTGCAGGCTTCTCCTGTAGAAATGGGGTGGGCGATGCACTGATGGGTGAGTTTATGGTGTCTTGCATGGTGTTAATATGGCAGTCGAGCTAGGTTATCGCATCTGCAGATGTGAAGTGGATTCTCTGGATGCCATTGACCTTATTCTCAATAGAGCAACTCACAAGTTCCATGCTTATGCCTCGCTGTTGGTCCAGATTGTGGACATGCTTGGTAGAGAAACGGGGTTCACTATCACTCACGTGTACCGTGAAGCCAATGAGTGTGCGGATTTCTTGGCCAAAGAGGGCGCTTCCAAGTTGGATGGGTACAAGATTTTGGTTCTTCCTCCCAGTGGAATGGGTCCCTTGCTTCTCAAGGACTCCCTAGGTTTGTAGTTTTGTTGTTGCTTTGTCTCTTCTTTTTGCTGTTTTTCATGTATTTCACCAAAAAAAATATAAAATCGTATTTTTCAGAAAATAAAGAAAGAGAGAAAATTTTATTCTCTATAAAAAAGACGTATCTTTCAAAAAATAAGGTAAGAAAAAAATTATCTTTAACAAGATCAAAACCAGAATTATGATTAAAAACTCTTAAGCATAATAAAAGTAAGTTTTTTTTCCGACAATAATAATAAAAGTAAGTTAGTTATATTAACATTTTCATACATATGAGATAAGAAAATGACATGGAGTAAGTGAAATAAAAAGGAGAGAGAATAAAAAATCTGTAAAAAATAAAAAAGAGAGAGAATAAAAAATTTGTAAAAAAATTGTAAGTGAAATACAAAATCATATTTTTTAGAAAATTAAAAAAAGAGAAACTTTTATATTTAAGTGAATTAAAAAATCGTATTTTTCAGAAAATAAAGTAAGAGAGAAAATTTATTTTCTACAAAAAAAGACGCATCTTTCAAAAAATAAGGTAAGAAAAAATATATCTTTAAGAAAATCAAGACAAGAATTATGATTCAAAAATGTTAAACATAATAAAAGTAAGTTGGTTAAATTAACAATTTCATACATATGAGATGCGATAAGAAAATTATATGGAGTCAGTGAAATAAAAAATATAGAGAATAAAAGATCTGTGAAAAATAAAAAAAATAGAGAGAATAAAAAATCTGTAAAAAATAATTTGTAAGTGAAATACAGAATCGTATTTTTCAGAAAATAAAGAGAGAGAGAAAGAAAATTTGATTCAATGATTCAAATACCATATAAAGTGGTATTTGATTATTTTTTATCCATCCAAGAATTCGGCAATTCCAAAATAAAATTTTACGAATTATGAATTATTTCTAATTATTTCATTACTATTTATATGCACAGTTCTTAACATATATATGTCCAAAATAAAAAAAAAATCTTGGATAAATAAATCGGTTTCATGTTAGAATATTATTCCTTTACTTCATTGGTAGATTTTATTGGGTTTCAACTTAAGTTTTCGATACTATGTCTTTATGTTTAGACAATCTCCATAATAGATGTATATATGCAATTAAGTTAGTATATAAAAAAATTTACTTTTCGATACTGTATCTTTAAATTAAAGTTTTTACTTTTAAAAAATTCTTACTACACCAAATAAAATTAAGCATGGTAATTACCTTGTTGCAATGCACAGGTCTACACACTAAAATATATAGATAGACTATTGCTTAACAACTTATTTATATAAGTGAATATATAAATAAATATTATTTTCAATACTTGTTTCAATAATAACGAAAATAATGAATTGTAAACCATTTTATTTGGCCATCATTTTTATGTTTACTAGCGGCAAGACGGGCAATTTCCGCATTTTTATTGTGCTACAGTATGTATTATTTTATCGTGTTTTGTTATTTAATGTTTTTTAAATTTATTTATTTTTTCTCATTTTTTTAATTTTTTTTTGATTGCAAAAAGTTTAGATTGAGGGAGGCTCACTCCCATGCAGGGCTAGGGAGAGCCACCAACGCATGTGCGAGCAGAAGGCCGAACCAGTTGAGCCAAGCTACGTTGGTTCATTTTTTTAATATTTTGTTACACATATTTTTCAACAATAACATAATATTATTAACAGTATTTATATTAAGCAATTAAAAATACGAGAGTTTATAAAATTGCACAAAATTTTGAATGAAATATTCATGTGTAAATAAAATTGACAAAGAAAATTGGCTCAGTTGGTTTTTGTTGAAGAGGGGAGAGAGAGAGAGAAAAGGATGGGTTTAAGTAGAAATAGTAGTTTTGGTTTTTAGAGGGAAGTTATGGGATGATTACGTGGTGAGGTTATTAGTAACTTAAAAATTTGAAAATAGTGAAAGAAGGGTAATATTGGAAAGCAAATTTGGAATCTAAAATTGGCAGTTAAATAATATTATTGTTATATAATAGTATAGACAATTTCATCTATTAAAATATGACCTAATATATTATCTCACAAGAATAATTTATTCGTGCATACACGGGTATATGTATTAGTTAGTATAAAACTGGTTTATGATAATGGTGCATCGGTACCTAAATTAAAAGACTGTAAAATGAATTCGCGTTAAAAAAATGAAAAACCTAGATTTGGCGGAAAATCATGTTTACGATACAAATTAAAGAACATAAACTATGTACCAAAAAAATAGAAATAAAGAACATAAATTAATTATTTTTTTAGGCTTTCATCGGGACCCCCTGTAGCGATGCGTTACTTCATCAACCGCTGTGGGCAACGCCTGCACTGCCTCCTTACCTTTTTCGATAATCCCCTTCAAACTTACCCATTGTGCTTTTTCACTTGCCAAATACTCCATTTTCTTTCTTAAACCAAAAATCAAAAATTCTTTCAAACTCACGCCAATCACTCTGTGTTCATATTCTAACAGACTCCAGCTAATGAGAACCAAAAAGTATTAATAAAAAAATATTATTAATTTTTTTTTCTATTTTTAATTTCTTAATTTGCCTAATAATAATAGAATGAAAGTCATTAAAAACTAATAAAAATTCAAATTTGCAAACACTGAAACGGAAAAAATGTTACTCCAAATTATTTCTGTCATTTGCTTCTTGTGGGGTGCCGCGTGTTTTTCACACTCTCCTCTCCGCGTGAAAATTGCAGCACCGCTCACTTTTCTGCGTGTGTCTCTACAAATACACCCTCTTTCCTCTCCCACTCTCACCACACTCTCTCTCTCTCTCGCATGTTTTTGCATTTGGGCAATGATGGGACCCCAAAGACCCTCCACATAGTTGGCTTCTTTTAAAATCTTCACAACCCAGCAAAATCCCTTCACAAAAAAATCTCCTCTCTGAAACTTTCTCATTTCTCTCTGTTTTTCTTTCTTCTTCACCTTTTTCCCCCCCATGGCTGACAACTTGGACGACGGCGAGTTCTGGCTTCCGCCGCAGTTCCTCACCGACGACGACTTCACCGCTGCACCCTTTGAACCAAAATACACCCTTTTGCACCCCAACAATGGCGACGACGCCATGCTTTTTCCCACCGAGTTTCCCTACGGTTTCGCTTCTTCCTCTGACCTCAGTTCCCCTGTTGACTCCCTCGTTGGTGGTTCTAGCGAAACCGAGAGCGACGAGGAAGAGCAACTCGTTGCTGAGTTGACTCGCCGCATGGCTCGCTCCACCCTCCAAGTCGATTTCAAATCCCCTGACAATAACAATAACATGGTATGGTATTTGAAATTTTTCTGTTGTTTTTTGTGTTTGTTTTAGTGTGAACTGTGATTTTTATTTTTTTGGGGGGTTTTGCGTTTTGATGTTTTAAGTTGTCGTTTATGGCGATTTTTGTAGGGTCGTTTTGTGTCTGGTTCGCCACAGTCTACACTGTGTGCTTTTGGGAGTGGGTGTGGGTGCCGCAAAGGGTCAAGCCTGGGAAGCCCCAATGGTGTTTGTGATTTGTCCTCTGCGAGGGCCACTTGGGATCTGCTGCATGCGGCTGCAGGGGAAGTTGAGAGGATGAGGCTTAGCCAAGAAGGCTATGGTTTTAACTATCACAACAACAATGGACTCTTTGCTACTCAAAGAAAGCCCTCTCCTATCACTTTACCCTCCAAAAACAACACCACAACAAATGCTGATTTGGGGTTTTACACTCAACAGTCACTTTCTCACCAGCAATTGCAGATAGCACAAGTAAGCAAGCTTCAACATAACTCATTTTTTTTAGTTTCCAAGTTTACCCTTTTTAAATCTTGGTGTGTACTAATTTTTATTTATTTTTATGATAGTTTGAGATGCTGAGGCAGCAACAAATGGCAAAGCAACAGAACTCAGTGTGGGGGGTGCAGAAGCAATGTGGTGGGGGTGTATACCAACAGAGGCAGAACAACCAAATGGCTCCAACCAGAGGAAGAAACACTGATGTCAATGGTGGTGAGGGTAGAAACACTAGGCCTCTTGGTTTGTCTCCATCTGCATGGCCTACGCTACAACATGCCAAGCAACAACCACAGCAAAATCAGCAATACGGTTCTGGAATGAGAGCTGTTTTCCTTGGAAACCCTTCTGGTGGTAGAAGGGAATGTGCTGGCACTGGGGTTTTCTTGCCCCGTAGAGTTGATAGTCCTGCTGAATCAAGAAAGAAACCAGGTGAATAGTGAATACTACTCTTGCTAGGAGGATTTAATGTTGGCTGCTATTAAGCCTTGATCTACGTTTTGGTTTTATTGTTTAGGGGGGGTGTGGTATTTAATTAAAGTCATTTAATTTGTCGTGCGAGGTTGTTATTGTGTGTTTTTCGTTTACCAAAAATTATTTGTTGATGTTTGTTGTGTTGTTTTCGTGTTAGCAGCGTGTTCAACTGCGTTGGTTCCAGCTAGAGTGGCGCAGGCCCTAAATCTAAAACTTGATGACTACATGGTGGTGGGGTGCCAGCCGCAACAACACTTGCATCGTTTTAATGCCAGTTCCAACATTGAAAATGGTAATAAATTAATTTGAGAGTGGACTTCTCACTCCCCTCCTTCAAATCTGGATTTTTGTTTTTGTTTTAAAAAAATTGCATAGTTGTATATTTTCATTTAAAAAATAAAAAAAGAGGTTTATTGATCTGTGAATCTTTGACTTTTTTTGCATATGCAGCAGCGGTTCCCAGGCTGAGGAGTAATTATGTCCTTTCACAACAGAAGCGCAACAACTATAGCAGGCCTCAGCCAGCAGCAGTGAACAATGAGGTTAGGCTGCCGCAGGAGTGGACATACTGATCTATGAAGTGGTCCTTTGATTTTCTTGGGGGAGAATAGTTATTTTGTTTTTTGTGTTAGGAAAAAATGGGGTAGGGATTTGAAGTATTATTAGGGAGGGAGGGGGGGTGATGCAATTGCAAATGGAGTAGTCTTCTACAACAGGAGAATAGTTTTATAGAAGAAAAAATAGGTTTTATGTTTGTCAAAATCAAAGGTATGAAGGGTAGGAAAACATAAGATAGGGGTTTTTGTTTGGCCAGAGGTTAAAAATAATGTTAGGGAGCCTCTGGAAAAAGTGGCTTCTGCAGTTAGCAGAGCCAGAAATTGCAGTGATATCAGTTACTTTTGTTCTTTTTGTGATGGGGCTTTGAAAGTCTCAAGGAAAGACAAAAACGGTGGATGGGTCAATTTTTTGCCTCTTTTTTTATTTGGTGTTTTTAGGGTAACAAAAAAAAGGGTTTTGGGGGAAAGCCAACTTAGCAGTATTAGGAAGGGCTGGACCAGATTTGCAGAGGTATTACAGCCCTTCTTATTGTTGAATCACAATGGAATCATTTTGTGGGGAAGCTACTTGTCAGTAAAATCTGATGCCATCCTGTCCACCTTAATTACTTTACTACTAATAATAATAGAAGGAATTTTCATTTTCTCAATATCTCTAGTTGACAATGATGTGCAGTGTGTGGAGTATGTTTGCAATTCAAAATCAAACCTAATGACAACAGTGTTAATGTAAATAATTATAACCAACCACAAATTGTAAAAGGGTCTCTTATGAGCTGTGTGTCTTACTGATGACATGGTTGCTTTTCCAGTACATTGAAAGGCAGTTTTTTCTTTGCCCAAGGAGTGGTTTGCTTTGGATATGATGTGTACGTTTATTTTAATTTTTAATTAATTTGCTGAACTGAATGGGGATCAATGGATTTATTAAAAAAAAGTAAATATCTACTCTGCCAAAGACAAAATAGGGACACATTAATCTATCTATTAAGCTTTATTCAATTTCTTTCGTTAAGATGATTATCCAATTTCTTTTGTTAAAGATGATGTGTAATATTATTTCGGTGATGTGTTAGTTAAGTGATTTCAGCGTGTAATTACTTTGTCATATAAGACAAAATTATTATAGTCTATTTTAGTCCCTCGATTACTTTTTAAATATAAAAAATGACTTATTTTAGTTCCTCGTTTAATTCCAAACTTAAAACAAGACTCATTTTGATGATTATTGGATTTAATTTAGTCCCTCTTTATTTTATGTACCTGGTGAACGAACGGTGGTCACCTTAAAACAATACTCGCGGTGGAAAAGAATGTGAAATTGAATGTTCTGGGTCTTGGATCTTTTTTAGGTTTAGTTTGGACATTTGTCTTTTTGCTCTCTAGGGACTAAAATGGATCATTAAAATTTTTCATATCTTACTTAGTAGAATAGTTACACTCCAGAGTCAATTAACAGATACATTACTACAGTAATATTATACATCAACATCTTAACGAAGGTAATTAGACTGAGCTTAATAGAGAGACTAACGTGTCCCTAATTTATTATTTTCAGTGACTTTTGAATAACTTATAAATTCTTAAGAGCTAAAATAGGTAACGAATTTTTGCCCGAAAATAAAATAGGTATTCACTCACAAAAAAAAAAATATGAAGCGAGAAAATAAAGTAAGTGAGAATGTCCTTGATGGGTCATGGCTCGAGTGTGAGTGTACGTATGAATGAAGATTTAATTGACCATTGCTTGTGAGGGAAGCTATTGTGCACCTGGGCAATACTGCACTGGGCTACTAGTTTGCTTTAACACGTGTAAGGTTATGCTTTTGGAGTGCTTACAAATCGTTTTCATATGCTGCTGCTTTCATTAATGGCAAAAAAGATCGATCTTTATCTTGGAACTCACAAATGTGGGGGGCTGATGCTTGGTTTTGAAGGCTTTCCAAGGAAACGTAGCCATCTAGGAATGCGTCCTTTCCTATTGCGTTTTATTATTAATGTTTTTTCAATGCATATCACCTTTGTTGTTATTTATTCCGTTTGGAATAAATTATAAATAAAAATTAATTAATTCAAGGTTATTAAGATAGTAAGTTAATTATTTATCTAATTTTAATTAAAAAATTAATTCTATTGGCTAAATTATTTTTTATGATTAATAAATTGGTTCATTGGAAATAAAAAAATTAAATTAAATGAGGGGTATTTTGGAGATATTATCATTAAATAGGAGAAAAATAGTTAAAATGTGCTTATATTTTATTCCAAAGAATATGAGATAAAATTTGCTTATAATTCATTCCGGAGGGAGTATCTGTTATTTTCAAAGTTTAAAGTTAAATTAATTATTATTTTTTGTTAATTAAACCCTCAACTATTTATTGTAAAGAAAAAAGTAAGTGTGATGAGATAATAAATAGTCAAGGGTATCATAGAAAATAAACTAATAATTTCATCAAGAATACCAAAATTTATTGGTTTCATTGGTTTGTGTACAATAATTTTAAACAACATCTAAAAAGAAACAGAGGTAGTATTACCATCAGATTAATACTAGTAAGTCCTTCTAATAGTAAGATTTAAATCTATTTTAATCTTATAAGTATTGTGATATGATTTTAGTCACCTATTTTTCAAATGAGCGAATTTGGTCTATAATATTTATCCTCAATTAGAATTTCATAGTCGATCACCTGAATTTGATGCATATGTGAATGTTTTAATTCCAATTGACAGATCTCCACTATGTTTTGACAGATCTACCCCGAGTTTTTAGTCCCTAACTTTTTGAGAGTTTAGATTCATGCAAGAGAAGAACATGAGGGATTTGTTTCTCGTAGGGCAAATCCCACGTGTTTCTCTCTCACCCAAATCCAAGCTTCGTATCACACGACTTCCAGAATCGTGCCTCATAGAGCCACAACCGCAGTAGGGGTCTCCTTCATTTTCGCAAATCAGTCCCACATTGGTGAAGTGTCATGCAGATGCACCGTATTCTCTCATGGGGTGTAGAGGTGGGGGCTAGTTTGGATGGAACAACATGGAGGGTTAGGGGTGTGCAAATAGGATTTTTTGTTTGTCACAATTGATTTTAATTAATTCATTTTAACTAACTAATTTTAATTAAGGATTTAACTTATATGCATTGTCAGTGTAAAGTTTTTCTTCACCGTCAACCAATCATAAATTGTTACGTCATAAAAAATTTGACTTTAACGGTAACTAACTCAAAAGTCACACATATGATAGTTCTGATTGGTTGACAGTGTAAAATCCTTTATACTGACAGTGCGTCAAAATTAAACTCTTTTAATTAAACAGTTTAAATGATCAAACATGATTAATCCTTTTTTTTTTTGCCATGTCAGTAACCGTCAAGTGGGCTTAAAATGTCCACATACACTCAAATTTGGGGGAAATCAGGGAGATTACAAAGTTGCAATTGGAGAATTATTGGAGACCTAATTCGCTCGTTTGAAAATCAGAGGAATGATACTTGAGAGATTTTTTGTTTTTTTTTTTTTGAGAAAACAATACTTGAGAGACTTAAAGTGGATCTAAGCCTAAAACAAATAAATATAAAGTTTTCATGCTAAAAATTTATTTTCTAAAAAATGAATTTTAAATGAAAGGAGTCATTACATTATTTATTTGTATGATTTTAATTTCTATAAACCGTGAGTATAAAAATATTTTACACATGTATCTAATGATGTGTTGTCACCTCATCCAATAAATTTAAAAACAAATGACTTATCATATCTATTAAATAATATGATAACACATTATTAGTTATATTTGTAAAATATTTTTACACCAGCTGTATATAAAATTAAGTCCTATTTGTATTTTGTATCAGGGTGTTGGGTCCCTTTCCAGAGAAATGCCTGGCTAACCCAACTCTACACCGGTAAGAAAATGAAATTGGGGGTAATTGCTGATGGTGACGTTGAGTATGCAAGACACATACACACAGCAACAAAACACTCTGCTTTACTTGCTTCCTTTATTCGTGCCGTTCCGTTTCCTTTTTCTCTTTCTTTGTTTTCCTTTTTGCCTTTTTTAGGGGCACTCTCTACGTTCTTTAGACTTCGTTGGAATGCCCGTTTTATCTGTAGGATTTGGAAAATCTTTCCTCAGAAAAGGAGTAGTCGGTTTGGTGGTTAAGGTTGTTTCCTACATTTAACTGTCGTATTTACATTTCTTTTGATATTGATTTTATTTTATCTTTGTTTTTTGTCGTGCTTGGTTGTTGAATCTAAGATTTCCACCGTTAATGGTTTCACTAAACTCGACTTTCACCAGCATTATAAGGGAAACGACAAATTAGATGAATAAAGTGTTTTTTTTTCATTATATATTTATTTTTTTGAAATATAAGCAACAAAAAAAACATTGCACCAATTAAGAATAGTAGTTAATTTCATTTACTTTTATGTTATGAGGAATGTTTAGAATTCTAAAATTTACATATTGCTATGTCTTGATTCTCCAGTAAACTAGTAGATCTATTGAGCTTTCCTCCGACGACCTAGAATGCTGCTACCATTGATCTAGTATGGTTGAACGCGACATCATGGGTCACATGATTTGATACCTACCCTTGTCTTGGAAAGATCTCCTTGATAGTGACCCTTTATGAGCTGGTTTATGGGTCTATCATAGATCATTTAGGATGTATAAACATTTTGGGCAAATGTTGTTAACCCTCCCCATTTCATATTCTCACCTCCATGAAAAAAGACAAAAATACCAATAACCCTAAAAACTCTTAAACTCATCCCCTTCTCCACCTCACACCTTCCCCTCCCACCATTCCCCACCCTTCTCCTCCCCAGTATTCCCCACCCCAACACTCTTAACCCCCTTTCCACTATGATTCAGACCCATGACAACCTTTTCCCCTATCCCCAACCCATATTTTCCCGTTCATGAACTCTACTTTTTTCCTGCGTTTATAGGTGATCCGGGAACAAGTTTCCGTAGTTTCCCTAAAAAAGTTTCCAGACGTATTAATTTGAGATTTATGGGGTGTGGCAATACACATCCGAAAATAAGTTTCTGAAATCTCACGGAAATAAGTTTTCAGATATATATTTGGTTCTAGCAGTCCCTCCAAATGCACATTCGAAAATAGTTTCTGGAAAATTCAAATTTCCAGAAGGAACAAAAAAAGTCGTGCAATAGGGGGGGGAGAGAGAGGGATGGAGGTGGGGAAGGGGAAGAAGGTAATATGAGTGCTATCAACACACTCCCTAACATTTTCATTAATTTTCACTTTCATACGAAATTTTTCACTCCATGATTTTCACTTTCATTAATTTTTGTCTAAGGAGTTCTATCAACACACTATCTTCTCAACACTCATTTTCTCATTGATTGAAATTCAAATGAATTCCACTAATAAAAGAGTTATTTGTGGGATATATGTATTTCAACTAATAAAAGAGTTATTAGAAAGAGAGTGTTAGAGAGTTTGTTACTAGTATTCATTTTAATATTTTATTTTTCATTATTACAGCGAAAATAATTTTTACAAACTAAATGATTGTTAAAATAAATTTTATTTTCTATATTTCCCTAAGTTTTCATCCAATACAGAGTATTCAACTGTTTTTATATATTTATGTATGTTTTAATATCATTATAAAATTATTAGGCTTATGAAATCATGGACTCAAAGCAAGGATTTTAGTTACATGACCGAGAGCCGGACTCAATAAAATGTATAATATTACTTCTGGTCCCTAATATAAGAAAAAATATCAAGAGCAAGGAAGATTATTTAATGCTATAAAATTGAAATCTTATCCTAAATACTCCTCTCGTTTCAAATTGACTATCACTTTAGAAAATAATTTTTTTTTCAAATTAAGTGTCTTTTTATGTTTTCAATGCGTCATTAATTATTTTTTTCCAATTTTTTCCCCAAATAAATAGTGTGTACATCACTTTCAAGTCAATATATTCCACTATACATTTATGACAATGATTAATACTCCAATAGTTAATAGAGACAATTTAGTAAAATTATTTCACTCATTAAACTATTTATTGCTATGTGAAGAATAAACGTCACCCAATATGAAATGGAGGGGGTATACCCCTAGCATTAAATATTTTATACCCACTATGTAAATTTCTAGTAAACATACATTTCACATTAAATTGGGGTATAAAAGAAATTCTAGTAATTAATGCACCTTGAAATAAGTTTATTTTTCTTATAAAAAGTAAAATTACTAGCCTTGCATGAGTACTAATTAATTAAATTAAGTAATAACACACAAAAATAATCGTTGTCATATAATATATAATAACTATTAACTTTATAAGGTAATTTAAGAATTATTTCATTATTAGTTCTAAACATAATAAATGATGATTGATAAAGGAGAAATACATATAATTTAAAATAAGTAAGTCATTTAAGAAAATATATTTATAATTGTTAATGACAATTAACTGAGATAATATAATAATGACTATCTTAAAATAATAATAATTAAAAATCAATTTTTGTTTTAGACGGAAAAATAGATGAGTATAGAGGTGACACGTGGCATAATCCCACATGATAAAACTCTATTTTATATAATATAGTAAATTAGGACAAAAAAATACACAAAAAATTCTCTTATAATAGGGACCGGAGATAATATTATATATTAATTGTTGATTACTTACGTGCTCTTAAACCCCTTTTTTTACTCAATGTGCTCTTAAACCCGTATCATGGAAACAACGATGGACCTAAGATAAATCATACCTTATTATAATTGTTAAGATCATAAAATTTTAATATATCTAATCAAATATATTACATAGCTCATAATTATCCTCTACGTCATTTTATGTTTTGAAATAGTTGAATAGTGAGCTCATTGGCAATGTTATTTGTAACACCCCTCCCCAGTGAGATGGCACCAAGCTCTTCATTTGGAAACTTTTAAAGTGTGGTCTTGAGTTCGAATTTTGGGAGGTGTTGTGAGAAAGAGAGAGAGATAACTGGGTCTCACTAAGTGAGATGAAAGATATGACTCGGTGCGGGTACCAGGTACAAATAATTAGACTGAAAGAGGTCAAATTATAAATTTTATAAGAGGTAAATAGTATTTTTAATTTTTACACAACAAGTGGGTCCGCCTCTTCATGGAAAGCAATAACAAATTAATTTTTGAAAATATAATTTTTAATAAAATTTGTGACAACTCTTAAGCTACATACCAAAGTCAAGTTTATTGTTTAAACTTCAGTCATTTTGAAACGGAGGAGTTGTAAACTAGATAGTGTGCATTTAATGTGTTGTATATCACAATCTAATTTGAAAAGGCAAATGTTCAATGTCAAGCTGGATTCAATGGATTTTTTATATTGTGGGTTATTATCGGGTACACGAAAGGCAAATGTTCAGTGTTGTTGGATTTAATAAGGAAATATCTTTTAATTTTACATCTATAATTATAAAAATATTAATTATTTTATAATTTTTTTTAAAATATGGTTTACTATTTAAAGACTTATATAAAAAGTGATGAAAAAATGTGATATTTTTTGTATTTTTTTAGTGAAAACAATAAATGAATATAAAAAGTATTTACTCAAATCAAACAAGCCCTTTGGCTTGTCTTTTATATGTATAATTATACGTGTTTTCCCAAAATAAATTGTAGTAACCATGAACATATCACTACAGATAACAATAGATTAAAGGCTAAATTTTAGTTCTTTATGTTTATTTTAGGTTTCAGTTTGATCCTTTATGTATTATTTGTTCTGAATTGGTATCTTATGTTACAAAAATAATACCAATGTGGTCCTTTTTTTGCCCCTTATTTTGCAAAAAATGGACCATATTAGTATAATTTTTGAAACATCAGGGAACATTTCGGAACAAAATAAAAAGAGGGACACATTGATATAACTTTTACACATAAGGGACCAATTCAAAACTTTTAAAATATAAGGGACCAAACTGAAACCTAAAATAAACATAAGAGACCAAAAGCATAATTAAGCATAGACTAAAAGTATGAGTAGGATACTTGGGCGACTTCGGGCATGGAACGCCTTCATTAGTGCTCCATGATTTCTAGCCATTAGATTTGTCTATTCCTTGCAATTCCACTAAATGTAAAAGCGGATCCTTTGCATCAAATCTTTTCCATCCTCTCACTTCAAACTCTAGGCTTCTCTTCCTCTCTTCGCCATAAATCGCCATCGATTTAATATTGTGCCTCCCCGACCTAGTTTGCTGCTGCACATCGATGAGAGAATCTCGCAATCTAGACTTCATATCAAAATTGAACGACTCACTTTCTGATTTTGTTAAACTGGGTTCATATTTTAAAGACGGAACATGAGCTATCTGATATTGATCCAACAATCTAGATTAGCAACAGTGTGATTGCTTGAATACGTATAACCCAAATCCCTAACATATAATGATGTGTAATGTATAGAAAATGGTTAAATCACTTTAAAGAATTGAAAATGTGATGTATACTCTATTAAGTTTACATGTGAAGATAAGAAAGTGTATTGAGAAAAACTCAAGTCCCACGTTGACTAGAGGTAAGGTTTCAGAAGAGTTTATAAATAAGGGGCACCCCTCACCCTATAAACTAATTTTGTATAGATGAATTAGACCAAAAATCCAAATAAAATTCTTTAGCTATCTTCCCTCCACTTATAAGCCAAAATGGGTGTGATTGACGGTGGTGATTGAGGTAGTTCGAGCGAACATAGATTCAATTGTGTAGTCATCATATACAAAGTAACAAAAACAAAACAAAGAGTGACGGGATGTTTTTGGCATTTCAAATCACATCATACTCCATGATTTATTGCACAAAAATTACATCGCTGGAGAGAAATAGACCAAAAATTATCGCACAGTTAGCATTCTCAGATTTATTTTAGTTAGCATTCTTAGATTTATTTTATGATTTGTGCAATACAACATTTTTCTTAACTACGAATTCCTAAATTTGTTTGCGCACAAGAACTAATATTCTTCTGGTTTATAATACAATGGTTGATGGTTGACTATTAAATATTTATGTAGAATACTAGCTTATAATAAGTACCATAACCAATTAACCATACACTAGTAAAAAATACGGAAGAAGGAAGAACAGTTTTTTTTTTTTTGACAAGAAAAGAAGGAAGAACAGTTGAAATACCATATAATGATGCCACTGGGGTGGCTTTGTATTCCTCAGATTTTTCCTCCTTGAATATAGAAAGAAGGGTGGAAGTCAAAATAGAGGCAGCAATCAACCCAGTGGAAATAGTACAGACTATTCAGAGCGAGTGACCAACACACTCAAGTATACAAATTACTCTCTTAGTTCCATTATAATTGTCATATTAAAAATTAATCCCAAAATAAGTATCATATTAGGTTTTTATTGTAATAATATTACTTTTTTTTCAATTTTACCCTTAAAGTAATAATGATTACATCACTCTCAAGTCATTATATTATACTATGTATTTATGACAATTATTAATACCTGATAGTTAATAAATATTAATACTTAATAGTTAATAAGAATAATTTTATAAAATTATTACTCTTTTCTTTTATTTGTTTATAGTTTTTTTTTTAATATTTATGAGACTACTTAGTGTGATACTTATAACCGGAGTATTACACTTTGTTTGGTATGGATGCTTGACACGGACCTGATTCTTTGGGATCATTCTGTTTCAGAATATACAGTGCCGTCAACAGTAAAAATCTGCTGAAGATGTATTCTCTATGTTAATAGCCTGAAATTTGGGCATAGGATTCCCTCATTTCCCAGGGGATGCTGCTACTTGCAGCTAGTTAGTGGGGCATGCGGTATGCTAATTCTTATCCCTTTATGTAATTCACAGCCCGGGCATATTAAGATTAAAAAAAAATTATAAAACCTATTATAATTATAAAACCTAATTATAATTAATTTTATCTTGATTAATAGTAAAATCTATCAATTTATCTTTTTTGAGACATTGTTGATTTTAGGTAAAAAAATATAGAAACTCAAATTAAAAAATTCCAGACACTTCCCTCTTATGACGCTGATCTCATATCCTACCAAATACTTCAATTTTTCAATTTTTTACTAAATTTCTAACTCTATACTTTTAAAATTCTCATTTAAATCTATTACCCCTCAAATATTTTGATAAAATGTATGACAATAAATTAATTCAAATATATTATTTTTTAAAAAATCGATTCATATTGTTCACGAGAAAGGTGACATCTAACCGTAGAAAAGGATATCTGTCAAAAAAAAGAAAAAGAATAAAGGGACATTTTGTTCTTTGAAAATTTTTACCTGACCCATTTTTGTTTCTGACGAAAATAAAGTCCTTCAATAGTCCTTGACATTTACAAACTTGGACACGTTAGTTCCTCCATCCATTTCCATCCAAAAACGTCAGTAACAGTGTCGACGTGGCCAGTTAAATGCTCATATGTCCTGTCACGCTGTCATTGATAAAAAAAAGTGGCATAGTTTAGTCCCTTTAAGTCCCTGATCAAAACATATCAAAATAGGGACATTTTAGTCCCTCTTTTCTCTCATACAAAACACTCATTTTAGTCCCTCATATTTTTTATTCATCTTCAACATCCAGCCCAAACCTCCATTAACGTTTCTGCAAAGAAGACTACAGTGCCTCAAGAGGAGAATATGACACAGGTATATTTCTTGCTTTTTATGCTTATGTTTATGCTTCTGCAAATAAACTTGTTTCTACTTCATGTGCTTCTGCGAGTGGTGGATCTGGAAATTTTCTTTTTTTAGGGGCAATAAATAGTTTATGATGTTTTCGTATAAGAAAAACATTATAAGTTTTTACAAAATACATAATCTTTATGACAAAAAACTTAAAATATCTAAATTTCTACATATTACAATTATTTTCTACGCATATTCATGCTTTGAAAATGTTATATGACTTTTTCATTATCAATACCGTACAAAAAATATATCTCTATGTATATAACAACACAACCATTTAAGCATTTTTTTAAAAAAAGTAAAAGTTAACCATTCATCCCATATATGCTCTTCCTTAATATCACTGTTTATATATTTGTCTAATGACATTTATAGAAAATCATCAAATAATTTTCTCTGCTCTTCGAGTTTTTTAATTTCTTTCTCTGTCCTGAATGGTATTTCTTTTTTGAAATTTAATGTGTTTTATCACTGTATGAGTTTAGTGTTAGAGGAATGGTAAAAATTAGATGGACAAAGAGATGAAATTAGTACCAATTTATTCTTTCTTTTATCTCTTATACTAACTTTCTTCATTTATTTAAAAAAGGTGTCTTATGGGGCAATACCTAATTTTTTTATGGGGGCAAAACGAAAATTATTAAACATATTTAATTAAAAAATAATTATTTCGTGGGGGCAATTGCCCCCAACCCCATCTAGGTGGATCCGCCATTGGCTTCTGCTTTTGTGTTTGTGATGCTGCTATGTTCCTGTGCTGCTTCTGTGTTGTTTCCTGTTTTTGTGCTTGCTCTGTCAGGACTAAAATGGTCTGTTCATGGATTTTTTAGGGACTTATTTGACTTGTTTATATCCTTCTGCCTGTGTTTGTGTAAGTTGTTTCTGTGTATATTTTAGGCTGAGGGTTTAGACAGAAGCATAAATGTTAATGGAGGTTTGGGCTGGAGGTCAAAGATGTATGAAAATTATGAGGGATTAAAATGGGTGTTTTGTAGGAGAGAAGAGAGGGACTAAAATCTCCCTATTTTAAATCTGTTTTTGATCAGAGACCAAAACAGACCTAAACTATGCCACGTTTTTTATCAAGGACAGCGTGGCAGGACATATGAACATTTAACTGGCAACGTCAGCACCATTACTGACTTTTTTGGATGGAAATGAATGGAGGGACTAACGAGTCCAACGTTTGTAAATATCAGGGACTATTGAAGAATTTTATTTTCGTCAAGAACCAAAATAGGTCGGGTAAAAATTTTCAGGGACCAAAATGTTTCTTTACTTAAAAAAAAAAAAACCATAGAAAAGGATTATCCATGATGTAGTGGAAAAAGGATATATTATCTGTTTTTGTCCCAATAAAGTTAAAACGTCACTTTCCAAGGATATAAATGATACATGCACATATATTTGGTGGAGCAATGTAACTAACTCATTTTTAAATGCTCTTTTTTTTAATGGTACTTATATATATTTACTCCATGCCAAGAGTTTTGCTATTTTTGTACTAAAAGATTTGCAGAAAATAGGTCTTTGACCGAAATCAGGGGTTACGGGTGTATTTGGGTCTGGCCGACTCAATGATCCAACCCTGTTCAAAGCGTTTGTTTCGGTTTTTTTCGTAGTTTTGGTCAAATCCAATGACACAAAATTTTTATTTTTAATTTTATATACCTTATAAATATATACCTTATTATCACACTGTCACGACTCATGAGACACTACTTGCTCACTTAGAAATTAGAGTTTCTTTCTATTTTATAGATTTTTTTGGAATAAAATTTCATTTTTAAAACTGTGAAATTTAATATAAGTGCTGCTGAAAATTTTGTGAAATTTTAAATATAGAATGATACTATTTTTGAAAATTTAAAAGCTGTTTTTTTTGTCTAATGACTCGCGAACCCATCCCGAACCAACCCGCTCATCACTGGATTGGTTTGGCTTGGGTTTGTAAAAAAAGCTACGAGTTTCGACCCAACCTAAACCGATAAAATCCAATTGGTTCAAACATCGGGTTTGGTAAAATCCGACCCGACCAGATCCGTGTGCACCCCTACCCGAGTTCATGGGTTATATAGTAAAACTGTTGTTGTTTCTATTCCTTTTTAAGTACTTATTTTTTTAGAAAAAAATTGTTAATAATTATTCATAATTTTCAAAATTTAAGATTACATTAACTATTTTTTTTATTAATTATATCATCAACTATTTATCGTATAGAGAGAAATTAATAGAATGAGGTAATGAACAATCACATAAATAACAAAAAAACTCTAAAAATTTCATTAAAAAAATTTATTAATTTTTTTAGTTAGCGTACAAAAACCTTAAATAATTGTTATTTAGAAAGAGAGCAAGGATGAATCTACAGCTATTTGTGTGGGGCATTTCCCCAAACTAGGATTTCTATTCTTAATTTTATAATGGCCTTCACTTTTTTTTGTTAGGCAAATGTTAGTTGTTAGTAATTATTAGAATTATTAGTTTATTGGGTTTGAACCTAAGACTTCCAGCTTGCACTCTTTCAGCGTCCCTTGGCTCACTAACTGAGCTACTACTTGGGACCAACTATATTCTATAGCCCTGCACCAACTATATTCGCAGCACAACCACATAGAGAAAAAGGTGCAAGATATTGCCACTAAAAATAACCATATTAGTCCTTGAACTTCTCACTAAAATAAAAATGACATTCAACGCTTCGTCTATAGTGGGCCATTAATTAAGTGATTCATTGGTGGACTATGACAGACAGTTGTTGATTAAAAGATTTTACTAGATCTTATCATGCATCTTACACATGGTATAATTTTTTCTTCTCCCTCTCTCTTTCCCCTTCCCCTTTGCATTCATCTCTCTCTCTCTCTCTTTCTCTCTCGCGACTCCCCCTTCCCTTTCTACACGTTAAGCCCTAGCCATTTTTTATTTGATTTCTCTTCAATGGAATAATAAATCTCAAAATTGTTTTATTGCTTCTAAGTATCAACAGATCTAGCCATTGTCGTTGGGAAAGGGAGATGTAGATCACTATTTGCAGTTGGATGTTCGTGTTTGTTAGTGATGGTGGGATAGCAAAGGGTGCTCGAGATTCCGTAGTGATGGCTATATGTGAAGGCGATGCTACCGAGAATGGCTATGAAGCATCAGGCCTCATCGCCTACCACATGTACTCCTTTAGCTCCCTCCTCTTCTCCGGTGTCATCACCCTGCCTATTAAAAACATCATCAACATCAACAGTTTATTCCCGGCTAATCGTGAATAGAGTTAAGGGTGGGCCAAGAGCTTTTTAGAATTCAACAATATTCCCCAGGCTCACCTATATCCTATTCCTCTTCCAGTTGGCGATTTATCTTTTATATCGATTCATAATAAATAAGGCAAAGAGAGCTCAATGTGGGAATCGTGGAAGATGGTGTCAAAGCACCTCCCCTCGCTCCACTAGCTAGGTAACTCATCTTTCTAACTAAGAAAATTTTCTTGAATATCATTCAAGAAAAAACTATTTTAAAGAAATTCATAGAGTTCGAGGAACTAATCTTGTTGGAGGAATGCTAGGGTTCTCACCAAGTTTTTCTTCTTGTTTTTTGATAGTTTTGAAATATTGAATTTGAGTTGTTGGATCTAGATCCGGTGGTTGATGGCAGTGGTCCAGTCATTATTAGTAGGGGTGAGTAGAGGTACGGTGCCGTCGTGCTGATGATGTTGGTGCAGCAACTCGGTCACGAAGCCAAGAGCAGAACATTGATGATGAAGGTGGGGGAGGGATAGGGCAGTGATTGAGTGAGGGAAGGTGTAGGTGGTACTCATTTTTTTAAATCATCTGAACCATTTATTAAATCTAAGTGGTTCACCGGTGAACCATTTGGTGAGAAAGTTATCTCTGATACCAACATTCAACGGGATAATGCACTTCAGCTGAAGATATTGTCGTGCCCGTGATAATATATCTAAAATGGTTCTCAAGAATTGAATCATGTCTTAGGAATTTAGGATTTCTATTTGTTGTTAATATTTGTAAAGGAATCTTAACATGTTGGTTTGAGTTTTTGTAATCTTGTTTGATAGAAATACCTTGCCTAAATTATACTTTTAGTCCCTTATGTTTATTTTAGGTTTCAGTTTAGTCTCTTATGCATTATTTGTTCCGAATTGGTCCCTTATATCTAAAGATTACACCAATATGGTCATTCTGTTTCAAAGTGGTCCTTTATGTTACAAAAATTATACCACTGTAGTCCTTTTTTTGTAAAATAAGGGACAAAAAAGGAACCATATTGGTATAATTTCTGTAACATAAGGGATCATTTCGGAACAAAAAAAGAAGAGGGACTACCATTAACACATAAGGGACCAATTTGAAACTTTTAATACATAAGGGACCAAATTAAAATTTAAAATAAATATAAGGGACCAAAAATATAATTTAGCCCAATATTTTTAATCATTAACATATTAAGATTTATCATGTTCACGGTAATCTCCAACACTGTTATCTACTCCTGTTGTAATTGTTATAGTTTGTTACAATAACTTTATCGTTCACTATTGCTATCTTTTTTACCAAATCGGTTCATTCCTAGTGGTACAAAATCGGTTCAAAAACAGTTCTATTTCTTATTTCAACTACTCAAGAAACCATCATTTCTAAGATACTCTTCCAAAGGTACAACACGACTGAAAAACACGACCAATATATACTTATCTATCTTTTTAAAGTTACAAATTTATATGAGTATTGTCCCCACTAATTAAATTTTTTTGGATCCGTCACTAAAACAGAGGGAGTACATTTTAAAGGAAAAACAAGTTATTATTTTTTATTTATTTTGTACAGTATTTGTGTCCATTCCTTCATATTAAACAATATTTCTCCTACGACATAGAGTTGTAAATAAAATTACGCTAGAAATTGTATTCTTAATTTTTTTTTATATTTGGTATTGTTGGGTATCCAAGCGGGGATGGATGCATGAATTTTGACTAGTGGGGGCAAAATCATAAACTACAAATATCTATATAAAATATAAATCGATGCTTAAGTGATAAAATAATGACATTATTATCATTGAGCAAAAAATTAGAGATTAACAAAACTATAGCATTTTATACCAAAAATATTTGAAGACATCTCAATATTTACGAATTATAATTGCTCTCTAAGTGTATTCATATTTTGAAATTATTGTATGATTTTTTTTTCATTTTCAACACTATTAACAATATCTCTCTATATGTATGACTAAACAATTATTCAACAATTCATCTCCCAATCATATCAAAAGAGAGTGACTTATTTTCTATTTTTTTCTCATTAGTGGGATCAACACTTAATTTTAAGTGGGGAAAAAATAAAATTAATCAATAATTAGTAAAAAAACAAATAAGTCAGTGGGGTCAGGTGACCCCAATTTCCACTATGTGCATCCGTCCCTGTATCTAAGTATGAGATAGTTCCATTTTGCCGAATAATAAACAAAATAAAGAGTATATAAGAAACTAAACCCATTAACCTGATACCTTAGGGTGCGTTTGGATGAGGTAATTCAAAATTCTAGGGAATTTAAAATTCTATTGTATTAAATTGATTCAATTGAATTCCCTTTATTTATATAATTTCTTGTTTGGATAAAGTAATTATATTTCTTTATTCTTAAAATTCTTTGTTTGACTATAGTAATTAAATAAAAATAATGTATAAATTACATATTTTTTATAAATATATTTCAAAATTATTTTCCCAAATTTTTTGAACCTTTTTTGGGAGTTTTCCAAAAAATATTTGGCCGAGAAATATTTTTTTGTTGAAAAAATTTATTTTGTTTGAAAAGTATTTCTTGGGAAAAAATATTTTCCCAAAAAAAAAATTATAAAAAAAATGTATTTCGGAAAAAAAAATTTGTTGGAAAAATATACTTTCGAAAAAAATATTTTTTTGACGAAATTAACATTCCGAAAATAAAATTTTATTTGAAAAAAATATTTCTCACTTTTTTTTAAAAAAATATTAGTTTTTAAAAAATTCGGAAAACAATATTTTTTGAAAAAAATAAATTTTTGAAAAAATTGTTTAGAAAAAAGTTAAAAAACAAATTTTCGAAAAAATATTTACGAATTTTTTTTTAAAAAAATATAGTTTCAGGAAAAAATTAGTTTCAGAAAAATTATTTTTTTGGAAAAAGTATTTTCAAAATAAAAATAATAAAAAAGGGAGTATGGAAGGAATTTCAAATTCTTAATTTCTAGCTGATATTTCAAATTCCCTAAATTTAATCTTAATGAAATACCTCATAAAATCTTTTCATTTTGAAAATTCTCTATATTTATTATCCAAACATGTTAATTTGACTTGAGACATTTGAATTACCCTCCAAAATTATATTACCTCATTAAAATTCCTCATCCAAACACACCCTTAAGGTTTTGGGAACAAATTTGGTCAAAGTCTCTTGTTACTCCTCACAAATAAAAATAATATAAGTAACTAAATAAAAATCCAACAAGTGCTATCAGATCCCGTTGGCGTATGACCCAATAACAATTCACAATTTCTCTTAATGGATTGCGATGTTGGGAGTGTGAGATTGTCACACATCGCTTAATAATGAACAAAATAAAGAGTAGACTAAACACATTAACTTGACATCTTAAGATTTTTAAAACAAATGTGGTCAAAGTCTCTTGCTACACCGCAAAAAATAAAATAAATAAAATAAAAATAAAAATGAAAAACCCAACAGGTATGAACATAGACAACTATAAGTGAGATTCATAACAATTTTAAAGTGAGAACCAAAAATGTGACCATGAACATTCTACATGAGTTTTTCCTTCTTCTAATTTCATTCAAAGATTCACTTTTTTTTTTTGACTGGATTCACTTCACTTGTATACTACTAATTTGTGCTGCACATAATACAGTTGACCTGCTTATCGAATTTTGTATTCTTTTTTGGCATCATCCAGAATAAAATTTCGACAACGTAAAAATATCAACACAAGGTTACAAGTTTAATGTAACAAGTAAAGAAAGAGAACCGATTTTAAACCCACCAAATTGGACGGTTGTGAACAGCAGCCAAAATGCGACGCTTACCGACAAAAAGGAGCAAAAGGAATAAAGCAGTTCAAGGTAAAGGCTAAGGCCGGCACAGATTCAACGGTTTGTTCAACTTCCAACCAAACCCACAATATTATATGTTGCTTTCATTGCCGTCCCTTTCTTGGGTCAAATATCATTTGCAATAGTTTATTGGTTGGGGCCTTATTATATGCATGAAATCAATGAATAAAATGAAGGGCTTTACTATACCAAAAAATAAATAAATGAAGGGCTTTAGTAACTACACCCCTATTTTTAGTAGGATACATACCTTGTCAGTTTTTTGTTTTTTACCCTTTTTACCCCTTTTCGTAAATATATTTACGGACGCTACATGTTCATAAATATATTTACAGAAAATCACTTAAATCCATTTTTTAAAACTCTTTCCTTCTTCTTCCTCACTTCTTCTTCTTCCTCAATCTCACTTATCCCAAATCTTGCCCAATCCTATCAATCTCAAATCCCCTCTTCTACAACTTCTATATGCCAATTCACACACCTTAACACAACCATCTCGTCAATCCCCGCTTCCATCTTATCAAAAGAAGCTTAAGGTACCTATCTCTATCCCTTTACTTTCATTTTTTGCGTTTTTTTTTCTGCGTTCTAGTTATGTTCGTAAATATATTTACGGAGGCGATAAAACCTATGTCTGTAAATATATTTACGAATGTGTAAAAACATTGCATAGAAGTATCGTCCATATATTTATTTACAGACGCTGGATTTATGTAACACATCTATAAATATATTTACGGATATGTTGAAACATCCTTTATGAATTTGGTCAAGTATGCCCTTTTAGGTTGTTCAATAATAGTGAGTGTAATGATATTTACATTAAACTGGTTTGTGTATGTTTTTAATATTATTTCAGTATTAGTCTTCTCATTTTTTTGCTTTTATTTACAATATACAATCATGAACGTTTAATTTTTGTAGTTATTGACCATTCTCAATTTGGTTTTGAATGAGCAGCTACGGAAGATTATGACATTCAATTGTTTCGTGATCGTATATGCATTTCGTGGATGTGACGAAATAGTAAGTACTATTGACTAGTATCCAATTTTAAATTGCTAATTTTTTGTATTTTAATTAAATTTTGGAAAAACCATGTTTGTTTTTACTTGTTTTTATAATATATGCATTACTTATATTATGGGAACTTATTTGTGTAAACCACATATATTGTGCAGAGAATACCTATTCAATTTGCAAATCGTTAGATATATGATCTTCTAAATCCTTGGCAACGAGGACAAATGATGGTAACATTAGGTCAGTTGAGTTTGAGGCAACAAATGGAGAGTTGTGGCTCAATAGAGTTTAAGACCAGCTTGTCGATGGATACGAGATTAAATTTCAGGATGTTGTTTTATTCAATTATCATGGAGGGGGCGATTTGATATAACAATACATTCCAAATCAGCTGTCGAAATTGATCAAGTAACACATCCATCAATCAGTTTATTCAAGCTAGTAGTTACTAACAAAATTATGAGAACAATTGTAAGTAAATATAGTTGAGATCATACACCGATGCACATATCTATTTTGCTTGTTGTTGTTCTAAGAAATTTAATTATTTAACAATGTTAATGGTTGTTAACCATGTGATAAATGCAGAGCTTACCAAAACACTTTGGGAACACTTTTGGAGGATAGCTAACAAATCCAATCACCTTAGTTGCTATAGATCAGACCGAATAAGCAGTGTACTGGAGAGTCATTAATGGGATAATATGGTTGTCTCGGGGATGGAGACATGTCGCTGTGAATTTTTCCACCGAAATTGGGTACTTTGTATTTTTTTCAAATATGATGGCACGTCTCGAATTGCATTTAACATGGTCAAAGAAGAAAGTTGTTTTTGTACCACTGCAAGCCGCTGTAGAAATCAACCAATAGTTCAAATGGACGGGAGGGAGCAAATGTGGTTGACAGCTAAGATATAAGATGCGGCTGCAATAGGACATGAACTTTTGGTATGTTTGTGTCATAATTTGTTTAAATGGCGTGTATTTAGTTCATTATTTTGCTTAAACATTTGCTTATTTTCTAATTAAAATATGTTATCACATTTGTAGTACATTCTGCAAACTTAGAACCTAAAGAGATCATTGAAGTTCAATAGGGCTGTTACTTTGTAGTAGTTTAAGCCAATTTTTGTTTCCTGGTTTTTTGAATATTAAGTTGAAGGGTTTAAGTTGAAGGATATCTAAATATTAAGTAGGAATACTCTGTATCAAATATTTAAGTGAAATTATTCTTTATGGCATACTTATCTACATAAATTTTCAATGCAGCTGGTTGTTAATCATAAAATTTGAATGTGTTGCTGTAGCTTAACATGATTCCCTACATGTTTTCAAAGTGGGAAAAGTTAAGTTTTATAATGTCCTCTTATCTTCGACGTTCTACTCATGCAAGGAATGTAAAAAGCAACAAATAAAGAAAAACATTTTCAAAATGATATAATTTTTGTTGAAGCTTATTTAAATGAACATTTTTTCCTTGAACTGTTCTTGAGTTTATCAATTGGTTTTATTATTTTATCATTTATGTACCTCATGAAATTGTCGTATTTTATAATCATGAAATTTATTGCATATCCATGATTAGTTTAACGTGCATTTTGAAACACTTATAGATCCACGTTGTATAACTAATACTGTTTTTTTTTTATAACTAGCAAAATACCCATGCTACGCACGGGACAGGACGCGTCGTGTTATTTTATTCTAAATAAGATATTGATTGTATAAAATTAAGAATATAATAGGGATATATAACAGAATTAGAAATGCAAATGAAGATGAATATACTTAACATTATAAAGATTCAGTAAGTTTATCGTAAAGTGTAGCAATATTACATAACATTTGAGCCAAGTCAATTCGCATGGGTCCCGTCACGTTGATTGTTACACATGTTTTCAAAGTATCTGTATGCATTATAACAAAAATTGAATATTAATTGTTATGTCTATGGCCTAACAAATATTTTAATACAATTATCCATATCCCAATATTAATTAACAGACATTCACACAGGCCACTTAGATAAGTGATCAACCAAGGTCCAACAGACGTTGCCTCTCGAAATTATGTTTGTCAGATAGCTCAGATCACAACTTAACCTCTTTGTATCAGCAAGCTTCTTGAGAAACTCAACCATCACCACCTGAAGGATTAGTGTCATGCCATTGACACCCAAAAACAACTTGCTTCCCGTGTATGCCTTTAGAAACATTCTTCTCCAACTTCCTTGCATTGAATTAAATGATAATTGGACAAAGAAGAGATGTATTAAAAATCATTGTGTCATTTACCCATGATTCAACGTTGAATGAAACTCTTTTTTACATAAAAAAGGGTCCAGTGTATCATCCCTGTAAATGAAATACCAATAAAACCATAAACCATGCAATTTTAGTTTTTTGAGATTCATTTCAGTAATTAACACAGGAACATAAAAGTTGTCAAGAAGAAGGTTTCTTACAGCAATAAGTAAGAAGCTTAATAGTCACAACCTATGTAAATGCATAACATTAGTCAGAAACTTATTAGGTAGGCAAGCACTATCAAAGATGGATTTCATAGCTATTGTACAATGCATAATATCATTATTAAACTAATCATTAGATTCTTTAAGTCACGCCTAATAGAAGTTAGATAGATAATTACAGCTTAATCCCCTTAATTGCTCTTTCAAAGTAGTGCTACTGCTAGTTACCATAATCAAAAGATTGTATAACTCTACTGCTGCCTTAATCAAATGAATGCACAATTCTTTCTCAAGCAACAATTTGTGCTCCCTTGCTATATTCATATCAGAGAACTGGGTTTTCATGTTTATTAAAAAAGATCCTGCAAAAGTGGAAGAATTCAACAGGTCAAAATAAAGCATCAACTCAAATGCAAGGACCAGGGAGCAATTGATATTTCAAGGGAATCAGCAGTGGTTGTAGCAATGGTTGCCGAATGAGGTGAAATTGAAATAAATCATATTTGACTATCATTGACATCAACTACTCTAAATCGATTACAGATATTTCTGATGCACCACCATCATCATCAACCAAATTTGTTTTTTCCTTTGCAGCTGGACCACACAGAGACACCTTAAGTAAAGTAAAAGGAAAAATCAGCTTCACCTAAGTCCAGAATATGCAAACCTTGTTCACATTATGTGATGAAAATCATCCCACCAACCAAAGTTGCAACACCATATAACTCTTCGACATCAGGCATTGTAAGTACTCTCTTTTGGCAACTTCGAGTTAATTCTCCATTTGGGATGCTGTGTAATCCATCTGCATTTCACACATACCATGAAAACCATAATCAAAATGGGAAGAGAAATATCGTGCATATATGCTCAAATAAATGAGAGAGAGATAAATATAGATACTTAACATCTCCAAGCTTAAATCATAACTTCACAAGTCAAACAAATAAGCATATTCAAGAATAAGGATTTATCCATATTTACATAACTATTCATCCATAAAGCCTCAAGAAAAAATCCATATATTCAAGAATAAGGATGCATCTGTATTTACATAACTATTCAAGAATAAGGCCAAAAAAAAAGTATGATTATTCTTCAAAAAGAATGAATATGCAAATATAGATGAGTCCTTATTATTGTCTTTATTAGAGCAGGTTATGTTACTATTCACTCAGCAAGTGCTTAAAAATTTATGCTTCAACAGGAAAAAAAAAGTGTTCTCATTTGTCACCTGTTAGAATATCAGAAAAATATCTGATAATATCTTTAGATTATTTTAGAGTATCTTAGATGATACGTTGGGATTTTATATTATATAAGTTGTTTCCTTATTTAATTAGAATCTTTATAATTATTAAGAATATTCTGTCATGTAAATAGGAATAGAATTTCTTATATTTAATTGTATTTATTGCTTTAAGCCTATATAAAACGGACTCTGCTGTGTAGTCAAAACACACGGTATTCAACATTGTCTCTCTCTTTTCTCTCTATTTCACATCACCATATCAATATTTTTTACGAAAAACCAAGATAGCAGAACCATGTAAGTCCAACCAAGATAGCAAGAAAAAAACAGTGTTTAGTGCAAGACAACAATCTTCTATCAACCAAGGCAGTAAATTGTTAGCTTGAAGGAAAAAGTAAATCTTCTACTAAAATCATGCTCTGAACTTTATTCTTATTAAAATAAATTTTGAAAATAAAGAATTGCTTTATTTGTTTACTGAGCAATTTCATTACCTTGTCTTCTCCAATTCCCTCATCAACAGCCTTCTCTAATCCCCAAATCTTTGCTTCCTGTGAAATTAATGCTATATAAATTAAAATTAAAAAAATAAAAAACAATAGAATGGAGAGAGAGAGAGAGAGGGGAGGTCATCGTAAGGGTCCATACGGCCAGCAACTTGGCTAATCTGAGCATCCCATGCGAGCTGAGAATTGTAGCACTCAAATGTCCAGAACCCATATACACGTGCTTCCTGAATCTTCAATCCCTTTCCTTTGGGTCATCCATCAATTTCAAAACCAAGTTCTCAGCGAATTCCAATATGAATCCCATCTTCTCTTTTCTTTCGCTGATGCAATTTTTTTAAAAAAAAACCCAAATTCGATCCGTTGTAAAACCTATATTTTGAAATCAAGCCACAGATGAATCTAAGAGTGTGGGAAAGAAATTATTAAAAAATCAATGATCAAATTTCTGATATATTGAAATCGCAACCCAATCGAAACAGAAAAAGGGAAAGGATGAGAGAGAGAGCGCGTACCCAACGTCGACGGAGCAGAAGCCATTGTTGTTGTTCTTGTTGTTTCAGTTTCGTTTCTTTGAGAGTGAAGAAGGAAAGGGGGATGAGAAGAACCGAGATGGAGGGAGATCGTGAGAGAGAGCTCTCCTCGTCTGAATGGAGGCAGGTCGAGTATGGAGGGAGAGAAGAGGATAATTAGGGTTTTCAATTTTTGAGTTAGTACTTAAATTGACATTTGTAACCTTAATATTAATGATGTGTCAATTAAATGAGATGTCTAATATTGGAAATCCAGCTGGTATTAAATGGTTTATTATAAAGTAGATCCTATAGGTTTTGAATGATACAAAATATTGAGCATTATGATTATTTGGGTGTATGCATTTGGTTGTTTTGATGCCGATTGGAAGTCTCTTGGTTTAATGCATAACGTTTTGACACCATATGATTTTTTCCAAGCCTAGGACATGCTCGTAAATATACTTCTGAAAACTTATCAAAGTATCTGAAACTATATTTACAGAGCCTTTTTGAAACATGTTCGTATTTAAAACTTACGGAAGTCGTTTTCTATGCGTCTGGAAATATATTTACGGAGGTTGTGAATTGTCCGTAAATGACATTATGGACGGCTAATTCGTGTGAGCTGGGTTTATCACGTCCGTAAATATATTTACGGTTAGGGTCATTTTGAAAAAAAAAAGAAAGAAAAAAAAAGGAAAAGCTGACAAGGGGCGTATGATACTAAAAATGGGGGGTGTATTTACTGAAGCTCTAAAACGAAATATTGCTAGATCTTAAGCCTACATGGTAATAGAATTCAAGAGCCCAATAGCCCTACCAAAAACCTGAAAAGAAATTTGGGCCTAGAACACAATAGGATCCAACTACATTTCATATAGCCCAATCATAGATTTTCAGCCTAAAGCCATAAACCTAAAGCCAGCCCAGACCCAAAAAAAAAAATGCCTAAAGCCATAAACCAAGGGAATTGCTAAGAGCACCCAACATTTTGTTCGGTACACCCTACATTGCACTAAACTGACGAAAATACCCCACATTGTTTTTTTGTACTACTTGAAAAAATGGAATTTGCGGCAAATTTCATTTTTATGAGTATTTTTTTTTACTCAAAAAAATAAATTTTTCGAGTGAACAAAAATCTTAATTTTATTCATTTGCGAGTTCAGACATGTTTTTTTTCTCCCCCTTCTTTTGCTGCATTCTAGCGAAGGCACAAAGCATTTTTTTTTTTTTACATCACTCAATCATACCATTTCTGACCAAAAAAATCTGTAGTCACTTGGTGCGAGATTCACGTGGTGCATTTGTTTTTCTTCTTCTCTGCCTCTTTTCTACAAAGCCATGTCTCCTGATGATTACCATTATCTGATTTTGAGTTTCATAATTATGCTTGACTTCTGAGTTCTTGTCATCATGAACACCCAGGCTGGATTGGGTGTATCATAATACTCATAGACTGCCCTGTACCTGAATCAATTGTGGACTCCCTTTCCCTATCTATGGTCTCACTCCCTGCACCTGAATCAATTTTGGACTCTTTCCCTCTGAAGTCTCACAAAAAGGTTGATGCAGCTGATGGAGGCAGTGATGCTGAACAGTAAGCTTCTTGATCCCAATTTTGGTCAGAATCCAGTTTGTGCACCACGTGAATCTCGCACCAAGAGACTACAGATTTTTTTGGTCAGAAATGGTATGATTGAGTGATGTAAAAAAAAAAATGAAAAAGGAAAGCTGCACTCGCAAATTGCAGCAAAAGAAAAAAAAAAGACTGCACTCACAAATTGCAATTTTGCGAGTGGAAATCACTCGCATAAATAAAATTTGCAAATAAAATTTTTGTTCACTCGTAAATTTCATTTTTATGAGTCTCGCAAAAATCAAATTTACGAGTGAAAGAAATTTTTGCGAGCTGAAATTGCACAATTGCGAGTAAGGGAAGAATGAGAATTTTTTTTTAATAGGGGTATTTTGGAAAATATAGGGTGCCCTAGCAAATTGTGGGGTGACCTTAACAATTCCCTAAACCAATTATCGATCCAAAAAAGCCATAAACCAATTTAAAGGAAGATAATTCCTTTAGATTTTGTGAGGCATGTGACTCATACTAATTGGACTGTGAGTGGATGAGATAGAGGCAGTTCTTATTACAATCAAGATGAAACAGGAAAGGAGCAAAAACAATATTCCAGAAATCAACATAGAAGATTTATACCATGTTTTTGTTATTGATGATAATCAACCATTTCGTTGTTTTGTAAAAGAGGGTAAAATGAAAATAAGAACAGTGGTATTATGTGTTTTCAAGAGGTAAAAATGGAAGTTAGTTGAGAAAACCAAAATCCGAAAGATACGCCAGAGTGGCCACCAAATACTATGATTTAAGTCCTAGCATGGAGTAACACCATTGCTTAGGATGGCTTGGTAAAAAATGGGTTTTTTTTAACAGTAAAAAAAAATATATTATTAATTAAGTAGAAGTATTTCAGGGGTACTCCAACCCATATACAACAAGTGTAAAATGGGCACTCAAACTCTTCAAACTGAGTATAAGGGGGTATTCTAACCCAATACCTCTTGAACAAAACTCCCAACTGACGCTCCTCCCTAAGTCACACCTAGTTTCCCATCACCTACTCAGGCAGTTGATAGGATTAGAGAACACTCATAGAAGAGGCAAGAACCCGATTTTCCCTTGCAAGGAACTAACGCCAAGACAATACCTGAATTCTCTCCAAGAGCTCCTCCCGATTAATTGGCTTGTTTGAGAAGACGACATTGTTACGCAACTCCCAAATAGCCACTATAACAAAAATAGACAATAAACAACGCTTATTTTGGCCTTAAACAGCGCTTAAAAGGCGTTGCTTATTTAGCCGCTGCTGATTGTTATTAAAAAAAACAACGTTTTTGAAGCGCTGCTGAAAATTGACAATAAACAGGAAGCGCTGTTTATTGTCA
Organism: Calophaca sinica; assembly: GCA_037113605.1. Classification (NCBI taxonomy): domain Eukaryota; kingdom Viridiplantae; phylum Streptophyta; class Magnoliopsida; order Fabales; family Fabaceae; genus Calophaca; species Calophaca sinica. The sequence continues at coordinate 106,498,909 of CM073733.1, forward strand.
ATTTTTAGCATCAATAAGCAGCGCTTCTGTTTAGGAAGCACTGTTTATTAACCCCTTTTTACTTATGATAAACCCTTTTTTAGGAATCTCTTTTGCATCTCATATCATACGACCAAGCATGAGAAGTAAACCCAGAACAGAAATGCAAGAAATAACTAAAAAATATACTTCATTTCAGAATCAATCCATGGTACATAACCAAACCCAGAACAAGATCGAAATGCAAGAAATTTACAGAGAAAAAAAACTGCTCAATTTGATCCAAATTTACAGAAAAGAAAATAGAGAAGAAACTAAAACCCTAAAAGAAAAAAAATGTTCAATTTTTCTCTTAGATCTCTCTCCTTCTTCACGCCTTGCATCTCAGATCTTCTTCTTCTTAGATCTCAGATCTCCCTCCACGCCACGCCTTGCTGGAAAAATGGACCTAAAATCAGAGAGAGAGAAGAGAACTAGATCGAACCATGAGATAGAAGAGAACCAGATCGAACCAGAGAGAGAAGAAAACCAGATCGAAACAGAGAGAGTGAAGAGAACCAGATCTGGTCGAACCAGCAACCAACACCTCCTCTTCTTCCAGATCGAACCAGCAACCAGCACCTCCGCTATAAACAGAACAAACCCCCAACTCAACCAGATTGAACCCCCCAAATTAACATACCAAATCCCCAAATTAACATCACGATCTAGATCAGCTGGAACGGGACGATGAAAGGCGCTGTCAGCAACAGATCGAGTGAGGGTTTGCAAGAGTAAGCAACAGATCGAGTGAGGACAACTTTGATGGCTTCGATCAACAGCGGCGAACACTTATTGCAAGAGAGAAAGAAGTGAGGGTTTGCGAGAGAGAAATTTTTCCAATCTTCTTCGCCTCAGATAGTGTGATGGTTTGCGAGAGAGAAAGTGAGGGTTTGTGGGAGGGACAAAGCTTTCTCTTATGAATCGCGAGAGAGAAAGAAGTGAGGGTTTGTGGGAGGCGGGCTCTGATGTGTTCGCTGAATCGCGAGAGAGAGAGAAAGTAATAGGGTTCGCTGAATTTAACTTTCTTAATTTACAATAAGCAGCGCTTCATAAGAGGAAGCGCTGTTTATTGTTTTGACAATAAACAGTGCTTCATAATAGGAAGAGCTGTTTATTGTTATTGACAATAAGTAGCGCTTCCTCTTATGAATCGCTGTTTATTGTTAGGACAAAAAATCAGTGTTTTCTCTATTAAGCGCTGTTTATTCTTTTAGTACCACTTTAAACAGCGCTTTTCCACTTAAGCGCTGCTTAAAGTGGCACTATCTTTTAAACTTAATGTTGTAGTGAGCCCACAAAACTGAATGCTATATCAGGGCCAAACCTGGAGCAGTCGTCGATCGACCCCCTAGGGAGGTCACTAGAAGATAGAGATGACAGAAATCCCAAGGTAGCACCAACTGATAGCCCAACCAACGAAAGATATCGTACCACACCCCCGTCGAAAAGTCACAAGTAATAAACAGATGTAGAGTGGACTCCTGGTAGAGTCACAGGTAAATATGTTTTTAGTCCCTACAAAATATCACTCATTTAAGTTTAGTTGCAATAAAATTTTTGTCACAAGTTTAGTCCTCCACTTATTCCATATTTCCAGATTTGGTCCCCGCTATTAGTTTTTTACTGACCGGTAGACAAAAATCCAAGTAAGCACTCACCACATGGACATTTTAATGATGTGGCGCCCAAGTCAAACATTATTTGCTTTAAAATAGGTTAATTAATAATAATAATAATAATAATAATAATAATAAATGAGTCACTTGCTACGTGACACCACACCATTTACAAGTCCACGTGGCAAGTGCTGACTACTAGGACTTTCGTATACCTAGTTAGCAAAAAACTAATCGCAAGGACCAACTATGAAAACATGGAATAAGTGGGAGACCAAACTTAAGAGAAAAATTTTGAAGGGATTAAAATTAGATAAGAAATATTTTGTAGGCACAAAAAACACATTTAACCCTTCTCAAATCTGTGCGTGTGCCAATACTTATTTGTTAGATTGGAACCAGGTGAGATCATTTGCTATTAGACATGATCACTACTAGAAAAATTTGAAATAGCGACGGAAATTTAGAGATGGAAAAAGGCAAGATCTGTCTCTAAGCATTAGCGACGCCAAATTTGGAGACCAATTTCATTTTTGCCGTCCCTAATTTTTGTCGCTATTTCAAATTTTTCTTGTAGTGGATATGACACTTTTGGTGAACAAAATATCCATTGGGTTGCTCCACCAACTGGGTTTCTCAAATGTAATGTTGATGCGTCTTTTTCGTTTACTAATAGATGTACCGGTGTGGGTATGTGTCTTCGTGATGAAAATGGCGAGTTCGTGGTAGCCTAAACTACAAGTTTCCAGCCTTGTTATCAAGTGCTTGAAGAAGAAGCAATGAGGTTGTTACAAGCACTACAACGGATGGTAAGTCATGGGTTCCACAATACCATAATTGAATTTGATTGTAAGGTTGTAGTCGATAGTAACTTCCCCTAGAATAGATGTTTCTGAATTCGAGTCCGTTATTTTTTATTGTTCTAGGATTATTTCTCTTTATCCTAACTTTAGTGTGAAGTTTACTAGAAGATAAACAAATGAAATTGCTCATTATTTGGCAAAGGTGGCTCTATCAATGGCTAGTTCCCAAACTTTTTTTATTGTACTCCATATTGTATTGTTGTTTTGATTTCCATTGAAATGAAGTAAATTTTATTTCATAAAAAACATATTAATTAACCCTAAAAAAACTACTGTAACTATTATCTATATACTACGACTGTTTTGTAGTCTTAAGTTAGTTAGTTATATTAACTGACCATAGCTTAGCTGTTAATGTAACCATAGTTAGTTAGTTAGCTTAATTGTTAGCTGTCATTGTAACCTTAGTTAGCCTTTTGTATATTAACTGATTGTAAACAGTTTTCTTGTAGTGAATGAAATCACCATTTCAATAATTCTTGATCTCTTTGTTTTCCTGAACCTTTCTATGGTTTCTTGAGAGTTAACATGGTATCATTCACGAATTCCTTCTGCTTCCGCTATTCCTTTCTGCATCTCTGAGCTTTTCCGCCATTGTTATCCCTTTGTTCATGTTTTTTGTTTTCTTTCGCATCTTGATTCTTGCATTTCGGAGCTTTCGCATCTTTCTTCTTGCGATTCGATCATGGCGAACCCTAATTACACCGATTATCTCACCAATGCCTTGAATCCCTTCTACATGCATCCTAACGAGAATCCTGCTCTGGTTCTCGTTACGCCTCTGCTTGACAATAAGAATTACCATAATTGGGTGCGATTGATGCACATTGCCCTAATTTCCAAGAACAAAGACAAATTCGTTGATGGCACACTTCTGAAACCTTCATCTATTGACCCTATGTTTGCTCAATGGAGACGCTGCAACAACATGATTCTTGCTTGGTTTCAGCGTTCTATTTCGGAATCCATTGCCAAATCAATTCTCTCGATTTCTACTGCTGCTAGAGTCTGGCGCGGTTTGAAGAATCGGTACTCTCAGGGCGACATCTTTCTGATTTCTGATATTCAAGAGGAGCTTTATCATTTTTGTCAAGGTAATCTCAATGTTTCTGACTACTTTACTAGCCTGCGTGTTTTCTGGGATGAATTAGAAGACTATCGTCCTATTCCATTTTGCAAATTCTCTATTCCCTGCTCTTGTGGAGGATATGAGTCCATGAAGATGTTTCGTGAGCAGGACTATGTCATTCGATTCCTCAAAGGTCTCAATGAACGGTATTCCCATACTAAGTCTCAAATTATGTCTATGGAACCTTTGCCTAATGTTAGCAAAGCCTTTTCCTTAGTTTTGTAGCAAGAGAGGGAACTCCTTAGAAATACATCCACTGTTTCTGAGACTGTTGATAATTCTTTGGCTTTGGCTGTTAATGCCTCTAAAGGTTCATCTAATAATAATTCAGGTCCTTTCTGGAATCGAGGTAATTCTGGTGCCAATGGTAATTCTACAAATACTCAAGGTATAGGGAAGAATGCATATGGTAACAAACCTCCAAGTGGTCATAACCGGGTGTGCACTCACTGTGGAAGAAGCAATCATACAATCGATACCTGTTTTGTACTTCATGGTTTTCCAATAGGGTATAAACCTAAAGGTAAAGGTCAAGCACATTGTGTCCAAGTTGACAACTCTGCTGGTCAACAGAATGCCACTGCTACTCCACAGGCACAATCTCCTCAGTTTAATGGTTTCACTCAAGAGCAATTTCAAGGTATTCTAACCTTGATTCAACAATCTCAGTAGCAATCTCAGCATTTTACCTTAGAAGTGCATGCTTCCAACTCAGTAACCACTCACCCTTATGCTTTCACTTCTGATTCCAAGGTTGCCAATGGGAAGAATCCTTTTGCTTGGATACATAACACTGGTGCCACAGATCACATCTCATTTCATTTCCCATCTTTTACTAGCTTTAAAACTATTAAACCTGTCCCTGTGTCTTTGCCAAATGGTAACCGAATTTTTGCTTCTGTTTCTGGCACTGTCCAATTATCACCTACACTGACTTTGCATAATGTGCTTTACATTCCCAATTTCAATGTTAATCTTGTTTCTGTTTCAAAAATGGCAAACACTAATGATTGTCATCTCAATTTCACTAATGACTTGTGTCAAATTCTGCAGAATACTTCCAAGAAGATGATTGGTACAACTAAACTTGTTGGAGGATTGTACATGATAGCTGCTGCTCCACCTATATGCACTGCATATTCATGTACCTCTGCAATTACTGATTCTTTTCATGTTTGGCATAATAGATTAGGTCATGTTTCTAGTTCAGGCTTACATACAATTTCAAAACAATTTCCTTTCATTCATTGTATAAAAAATGTTCCACCTTGTGATGCTTGCCACTATGCTAAGCAAAAGAAGTTGCCTTTTTCTTTTAGTTCAATAAAAAATACAGCCCCTTTTGACTTGTTACATGTTGATTTGTGGGGACCTTATTCTACTCCTTCCTTTTTAGGCCATAAATACTTTATTACTCTTGCGAATGATTTTTCAAGATTTACTTGGGTTATTTTCCTTAAAACAAAGGTTGAGACTCAACAACATTTGAAAAATTTTCTTGCTTATATTGAAAATCAGTTCCACACTACTTTGAAGTGTCTTAGGTCTGACAATGGTACTGAGTTTACTGTCATGACCTATTTTCTTTCATCTAAAGGTATTCTTCATCAGAAAACTTGTGTTGAAACACCCCAACAAAATGGGATAGTTGAAAGGAAACATCAACATATTCTTAATGTTGCTAGATCATTATCTTTTCATTCTCATATTCCCATTACTATGTGGAATTTTAGTGTGCAACATGCAGTTCATATTATTAATCGTCTTCCTACACCTTTGCTGAACATTAAATCCCCTTTTGAGTTGCTACATCAGCAACCACCCTCATTAATACATCTTAAAGTGTTTGGTTGTTTGAGCTATGCTACTACAATGCAAGCTAACCGCACAAAGTTTAATCCTAGAGCTAGGAAAGTTGTTTTTCTTGGCTATAACGATGGTACAAAGGGATTTATTTTGTATGACCTCAATTCTAATGAATTGTTTGTTTCTAGGAATGTGATTTTTTATGAAAATCATTTTCCATTTATCCCTATAACAAAATCTGCCACTGCTGTTCATGCAGTTTCATTTTCAAATGAATTGGATGATCTTTCATCACCTAATTCATCTCAACCTTCACTTGATTCTCCATTACCCTCTTTGGTTGTTACTCAGTCCCCTGTTATTGTAGTATCGCCACATGCTGTCCCTGTTACTACAGTGTCTCCACCTGCTGTCCCTGCTACTGCAGTGTCTCAGTCTGTTATTCTTCCTGATATTGCAGCTGAGGAACAACTCAGAAAATCTACCAGAACCAGGAGTGTACCCAGCTATCTTGCAGACTATCATTACAATCTTCCTTCCAAGAGTTGTTCCAATGCATCTTCAGGTAGTTCTCAATATCCTATTTCTTCTTTTCTATCTTATGACAATTGTTCACCTAATTTCAAACATTTTTGCTGCACTATTTCTGCAATAACCGAGCCTAAAACCTTTCTTCAAGCTAATAAATCTGAGTGTTGGAAACAAGCTATGGCTGCTGAACTTCAAGCTCTTGCTAAAAATAATACTTGGAGCATAGTTGGTATTCCCTCGGCTAAAGTCCCTATTGGTTGTAAATGGGTGTATAAGGTGAAATACCATGCCAATGGCTCCATTGAAAGGTATAAGGCCCGTTTAGTTGCTAAAGGTTACACTCAAATGGAAGGTGTAGACTATTTTGACACTTTTTCTCCGGTTGCAAAGCTCACAACAGTTCGAGTTTTATTATCTTTAGCAGCAATCAAAGGTTGGCACCTTGAACAATTAGATGTAAATAATGCATTTTTGCATGGTGATCTCCATGAAGAAGTATACATGGTTCCACCTCCTGGATTTCCTATTGCCAATTCATCTCAAGTGTGCAAGCTCCATAAGTCTCTTTATGGGCTTAAACAGCCCAGCAGGCAGTGGTACTCCAAGCTGTCTGTAGCTTTGATCTCTCTTGGATGTACTCAATCTTTGGCAGATTATTCTCTGTTTGTGAAATCTATAGGTTCCTTTTTCACTGCTTTACTTGTCTATGTTGACGACACAGCTTTGGCTGGCAATTGTCTTCCTGAGATACATTCGGTTAAGTCTTTTCTGGACCAGAAATTCTGCATTAAGGATCTTAGTAAGCCAAGGTTTTTCTTAGGCCTTGAAATAGCAAGATCCAAATCAGGAATTTTATTGAACCAGAGGAAATACACCTTGGAGTTATTGGAGGATGCTGGTTCCTTGGGTTCTCGGCCTGCTACCACTCCATTTGATCCATCCACTAAACTTGCAGCTACTAAAGGTGCTCTTCTTGCTGATGCATTTTCTTATAGAAGATTAATTGGAAGGTTGTTATACCTAACAAATACAAGACCTGATATCTCCTATTCGGTTCAACATTTGAGTCAGTTTGTTTCAAATCCTCTGGTTCCTCACTTGCAAGCTGCTCAAAGAGTACTAAAGTATCTAAAGTCTTCTCCTGCTAAGGGCCTCTTCTACTCTGCCACCAGACCTTTAAAACTTCACGGTTTTGCTGATTCTGATTGGGCCTGCTGCTCGGATACTCGTCATTCTGTTATAGGGTATTGTGTCTTACTCGGCTCATCTCTCATTTCATGGAAATTGAAGAAGCAAGGCACAGTGTCTAGGTCCTCCACTGAGGCCGAATATGGGGCCCTAGCTCACTTAACTTGTGAGCTTCAATGGCTTCATTACTTATTTCATGACCTGCAGGTTCAATTCCCTCAGTCAGCTTCTGTTTACTGCGACAACCGGTCTGCAATCAGCTTCTGTTTACTGCGACAACTGGTCTGCAATCTATTTGGCCCATAATCCAACATTTCATGAACGGAGCAAACACATTGAGTTGGATTGCCATGTTGTTCGTGAGAAGATCAATTCGAAAATGATTCATCTATTGCCTGTTTCATCCTCTTCTCAGCTAGCTGACGTATTCACGAAGCCCCTGCATTCAACTTCATTTCAGTCCATTATGGTCAAGTTGGGACTTTGTGATGTCCACATTCCGCCAAGTCCAACTTGAGGGGGGTATTATCTATATACTACAACTGTTTTGTAGTCTTAAATTAGTTAGTTATATTAACTAACCATAGTTGAGCTGTTAATGTAACCATAGTTAGTTAGTTAGCTTAATTGTTAGCTGTCATTGTAACCTTAGCTAGCCTTTTGTATATTAACTGATTGTAAACAGTTTTCTTGTAGTGAATAAAGTCACCATTTCAATAATTCTCGATCTCTCTGTTTTCATGAACCTTTCTATGGTTTCTTGAGAGTTAACAGTAAATACCGTTCTATGAGGTATTACTAGACCACTCGATAACTTTAGTTATGTTTGATTGTTAATTTTGTGAAACTTAAAAGATGAGCTATGGAGTGTGTGTTAGCCTAAACGATACAAAAGACATGAATTCCTTTGTTTAAGGACAGACCAACTAGTTTGACATTTAAGCAAGCCACTGAGACAGTTTCCGAACTTAAGGTTAGGTTAGGCAATTAGGCCACATATAAAGATATAGATGGAGGCGCAATGCTAGATTGTCTTTTATTGAAGACATAGTTGCCTGATTAGATAACCTTATACTTCATGGCAATTGGAAAGCACATTTTCCGTGAGGGAAAAGCAAGATGACATTCGTGTGTCTTGGAAGGATTCCAACAGTATTGAAGGGTGGAGTGGCAATGTTCACATGCTAATTCTAAAACTTATTTTATTCAAGGGAATTCATTTATTTTGAGTCATTTTCTTTTGATAAAATTTATTGTAAGACATTTTAATGCATACTGCAATACAAGCTCAACATTAATTGCTTCAGTTTCACTGGTAAATATAGCATAGGTGTATTCGTGTTTTTTATTCCCTTCGTCCTATAATATATGTCATATTTGTCAAAAATAATTGTCCCAAAATATATGTCACATTCAATTTTCAATACAAAATTAAATATTTGTTTGTCAATTATACCCTCAAGTACTCCACTTTATATTTATGACAATAGTTAATACACTAATAGTTAATGGGGTTAATTTGATAAAATTGTCATTTTTTTCCCTTTCATTTATTACTTTTTTTTAAACTGTGTGATTTGGTAATTGTGACATATGGGACAGAGGGAGTATTTGAAAAAACTGAACATCCTACTACACTAAACTTTCACCATCATGGTTGCGTTGTGTTTCTAAAAGGAAAATTAAATTTGGCCTGCAGCGTATACTTTTTTTTCTGAAAGAAATGCATACTTTTTTTTACTCTTGAATGTTAGAATGTTTCCTAATTTATTCTCATTTTCAATGCATCACATGGCATCTTCTACAATGTATATCTCCTATTATTATTATTATTATTATTATTATTATTATTATTATTATTATTATTATTATTATTAAATATAGTGAATTATAATTTTGACTATCAGTTATTATTATTATTATTATTATTATTATTATTATTATTATTAAATTAATTAAATATAGTGAATTTGTATCACGACAAATTTAGAGCTTACAAATTTAAATTTCAATAAACCACATCAAATTAATAAATACAAATAATAGTGTATTTTATTTTACATAAACTATTTTCATAATTTTCTTTATAATTTAAATATTTACAATTTATACATAACTGTAATTTTAAATGTTTAATCCCTTAAATATATTTTATATTAATACTTTAAATTTTTAAAATATCCTACACTGCACGTACACTTGGTTTTTCATGATATATATATATATATATATATATATATATATATATATATATATATATATATATATATATATATATATATATATATATATATATATATATATATATATATATATGGATTATTGGGATCGGACTCCACAAAGGGTGGATGGAACCTTAAATAGGATAAAGGGTGGGATATGCCAAATGAGTAAAGGAACCCTCTTTTGTCTCTTCATCTTCTTCAAGTCCTCCAATTGCTTTTGTTTCTGTATCAGGAGAGTATACATTGTTCTCAGTTTCTGTTGGACCCCATTTTTTGGGTACAATCCATGAGACTTCTTTACTGAACTCGTCCTTAATCTGAAAAGAATTATTTTTTCTATGTTTGAGGTTAGTGTACACGTATTAAGAAATAATAAACTTATACATATATATACTAAAATATATTTATTTAATCTCTTAGTATTTTTCATTAAAAACTTGGATTTCAAAGACATCAGTAATTTTCAAACAAAAAAACTGAAGAAATATTTAATTTTATATTATCTCTTACATTATTTAGTAGATTAATTTACGGTATTTCTTCTCGTAGTTCAAGAATCAAGATTTATAGCAGTGTTATCAAAGCTAGACCGGCCGGGCGGTCCAACTAGTTAAATCGGGAACCAGATCTCTGTCCGGTTCAAATGAGTCTGAGAACTGCTTTGCATAAAAACCGGGGATCGAACCAGAAAACTGGGCAAAAACCGGAAACCGGATTGGAAAACCGGGTAAAAACTGGGAACGGAAGGTTCGATCAAAATCCAATTTTTTTTTTAAAAAAAATGATAAATGACATTATTTTTTTGCACATGAGATGTTTTTTATCAATTTTTTGTACATTGATGATTTAAATCAAATACTATAAAAAAATTTAAAATAAATTTGTACGTTAATATTATTATTAGAGTACTTATGTTGTAGTATTTGTGATTATTTAATATTAGAATGTTATTATGACATATTAGAGTACTTATGTTGTAGTACTTATGTTGTACATTGATGATTTTGCATGTTCTCTTATAACATTTTAAGTAGAGTTTAATTTTTAATACTGTGAAGTTATAAATATTGTTAGTTTTTTTTGTTTATTGTTGCTTGATATATTATATTAACAATATTATTTAATTCATTTCTTGTTTGTCCCCAGTCGAACATTTAAACCTTGAATCGGTGCTTTGGTCGGTTCAATGGCTTGTTCGATTTTAACAAGCTTGATTTAGAGTGACTCCCCAAGACTGCTTCAGATGGCTTTATGAAAAATGAGCTTTCATTTTGATATTGAACCAATCAACCAAAGGATTGACGAATAGAATTATCTTAAGAAAATAATATAATTTCAAAAACAAAAGTTTGATAAAATGTGATTTAATACCGTAAATGTCTTTTAATAAAGATAATAATCCTTACGTGTAATTTTTATTTTGACAATAATACAATGTACAATATAAGCGAATAGAAATCTTGATACAGGAGAAAAAGCTCTACTGCCCTTCTCTCCACCTTCACCTCCCTCAAAGTCATCCCTCCATGTTGACAAAGCTTACCTCCATCTGACATCTAACTCATTCCCCCACCATCTAACCACCCCATTTATCACATTGCTTGACTTTTGCATTTTTAGTTGTAATTTCGTATTTAAATATTGTCCACAGATGCTCCATCATTTAGTATAAATATGACATCAGTTCTATGTAATTTTGATCAATGAAATATATGAAATTAAGTGTGTTTGCTTAGGCAATCCATTAGAGGGTGGAATCCTTCAATAACAGAGTGGATTCTCTATTCTAATTTGAGAGTGGATTCTCTCATTCTTGGTTCTGTACCATTTTGGTATCAGAGCAAGGTTTAGGTGTGAGTTTGAGTGAGAAAAGTGAGGAAATCTGAGTCTTTGAGAAGTTGTTCTTGAGGAGTCGAACTGCCCCCCTTGAAAACCACATTTTCGGTCATTTTTTTGCAAAAATAACACCGCCATTGTGCTCAGAAGGTCGAAGAACCCCTGGGTAGCAAGTTTCACGGTCATCGGAGCCTCCACGCGCCGCCAAGAAGGTTGCCGGAAAGTTCGCCGGAGTTGCAGAACCACCACGAGCCGCCTGCGGAATAGTGCTAGAATTCTGAGGTTGAAGACGACACCACATCAGCGTGCCACATCACACCACGTCATCAAGCGTTGTCCATTCAGAAGCTGCCACGTGTCGCCAGACAAGTCAGCATAGACCAGTCAACGCACACTTCACGTGCCACCTCACTACCGTGTCACCATCCAGCCAATTAAAAACTACCACGTGTCACCACTGCCACGTTATCCCATATTTTCAAAAATTGCAGATAAGCCCCCTAATCTTTCCATATTTACATTTTCACCCTTATACTTTTTGAAATTGCAAATTGACCCCTGAGCTTTTAGAAATTACAATTTGGCCCCTAAACTTTTCAAAATTGTAGTTTGGCCCTAAACTTTTGAAATTTACAATTTTACCCCTAAGCTTTCTAGAATTACAATTTGTTCCCTAAACTTTTTAAAATTGTAATTTGACCCCTAAATTTTTCCCAAAATGCCTCCAAGACGTCTACCTCAGCTTGAAATGGAAAATGAAGAGTGACGAAGATAACTACAAGAGCTACAGGAAACTGTTAGGGAGCAACAAGCCCTATTAGATGAACGCTTTAGGAACTCCACCAATTATTCATCCGATAGTGATTCCTCATCTACTAGAAGACGTCATCCTCTTCGCCGATCGTATAAAAGTGATGATATCAAAGTTGAAATCCCTGATTTTGAAGGGAAACTTCAACTAGATGATTTTATTGATTGGCTTCAAACCGTTGAACGCGTCTTTGAATACAAGGAAGTTCCAGAAGAGAAGAAGGTAAAGATAATTGCTGTCAAGTTAAAGAAATACGCTTTCACTTGGTGGGAAAATCTTAAGAAGAAGCGTGAACGTGAAGGAAAGAGCAAGATCAAGACCTGGGAGAAAATGCGTCGTGAGCTAACGCGTAAGTTCTTACCTTCATCTTATTATCAGGATAACTTTATTCAATTGCAGAATTTTCAACAAAAGGATTATCTGTGGAAGAATACAGTCAAGAACTTGAGAAACTGATGATGAAATGCGATATTCAAGAAAGGAAAGAACAAACCATTGCTCGATATGTCGGAGGGCTAAATGAAGACATTGCACGTCGTGTAGAACTTCAACAATATTGTTCTTTGGATGATGTAATTCATTTATCCGATCGTGTGGAGAAGCAATTATCCAAAAGATCTTCGCAAAAAACATTCTCTTCAACAAATAAATTTTCAGCCACTACATCAAAACCTTCCCAACCCATCTCTTCCAATAGATCTCCATACAAATCCACCAAAGAAGCAGTAAAATGTACAAATGTCAAGGTTTTGGACACATATCCTCCGATTGTCCAACTAAAAGAACTGTGACTGTCATCAGGGAGGAAGACCACCAAGAAGAAAAAGAAGAAACCAAAGAAGATGTCCCTCCTGTGTATGATGAAGAGATTGTGCAACCCGATCATGGTGAATTGTTGATTGTGAGATCAAGACCATATGCAGCACGAGAAGAACCTGGGGTAAGACACAATATTTTTCACACCCATTGCACTACTGCTGACAAAGTTTGTGAAGTTATCATAGATAATGGGAGTTGTGAAAATGTAGTCTGCAACTACATGGTGGAGAAACTAAATTTGCCAATAGAAGATCATCCTTACCCTTACAAGCTACAGTGGCTTAATGAAGATGTTGAAGTAAAGGTTACCAAACGCTGTCTTGTGACATTCTCCATCGGTCTGAAGTATCAAGACACCGTGATGTGTGATGTTATTCCTATGGATGCTTGTCACCTTCTTTTGGGAAGACCTTGGCAATTTGATTGACATGTCTTATATGATGGTTATGCCAACACCTATTCTTTTGAAAAGGATGGAGTCAAGGTCAAATTAGCTCCATTGTCGCTTAATGAAATCAAGAAGAAGCAACCTAAGACACAGGTGCCCCCAGTGATTAAAGAAGCAACAAAAATTTGGCAAGGACCACCATGGAAGAAAAAAAACTAAACTCGAGGACGAGTTTTCTCTAACACGGGGAGAATGATACAGGAGAAAAAGCTCTCTTGCTTCTCTCCACCTTCACCTCCCTCAAAATCCTCCCTCCATGTTGACAAAGCTCACCTCCATCTGACATCTAACTCATTCCCCCACCATCCAACCACCCCATTTATCACATTGCTTGACTTTTGCATTTTTAGTTGTAATTTCGTATTTAAATATTGCCCACAGATGCTCCATCATTTAGTATAAATATGGCATCAGTTCTATGTAATTTTGATCAATGAAATATATGAAATTAAGTGTGTTTGCTTAGACAATCCATTAGAGGGTGGAATCCTTCAACAACAAAGTGGATTCTCTGTTCTAATTTGAGAGTGGATTCTCTCATTCTTGGTTCTGTACCAAATCCTCTCTATTTTTCGAAAGAAATGGAGGGCTTTATTGCTATAGTTTTAAGTGTATAAAAACACATATTTTTAGAATGAGTGACATGCATTAGGTTTTTATATTCCTTTATACACCCCAAACTATAGTAATGTAGCCCTCCATTTCTTTTGAGTAATGGAGAGGATATCAACTCAATACAGAGTGCCTTTAAAACTGGGCGCAAACCAAAAATAAAAAATCTCCACTTAACCAATATAATCAACAACCTCAAGATGCCGATCAAAGATGACAATAAAACATCAACTAGAAATGTAACTCCTCCGCATCCTAGCTAGAAAATATCACTTTCGAATATCTGAAAACAATACTACTAGTGAGATTTATAATCTCAGTGAATAAACACAATTCTAATATCAGTTACCGAAATCATTGTTTCTAACCGGCGTGGTAACTTGAAAAACCGACCATGGTACCTCATTCTTCCAAAATAAGATTAGTAATAACAAAACCAATAAATATTTGGATTAATAGATATATTTATACTATAACTTATATAAGCACATCTCAAAATCAATCAAAATATTGTCTATCCATTCTCAATAATGATCCAAATTGATTCATAACGATAACAATTCACACAATGCAATGGCGTCTCTTTGCTTCAAAATCTGTTCCAACTCGTCAGAAGGATGTCTGCTATCCCTTCTCTAAAGGTGATAGTCCTCAAATCCGATACCCCTTCTCTGGAGCTTCATGAATATACATTTGTGTTAGATATATTTTTCTTCGAAACATAAGTTCTATGTTCAATTCCTGTGGTAGAAAGATAATTAAAGAAACACATTAGATATGTTCTTCTTTGAAATCACAGAAACACAATAGATTCTGTGATTTTGTGTGTGTGTGTGTGTACCGTATTTACTCCTTATAATTTGAATTGAAAGTTATTTTGATGAGTTCCTTTGTATTATGGCTCGAGATTGGTTCTGTTTGATTTTGGTTTAAACGAGTTATATAACAGATGGAAAGTTTTATAAAAAAAAATTGTGAATTGGTAATAAAGTTATATCCCAATGATTTAACTGAACAAGGGAAGTTGTATCTTAGAATACAAGCTCAACATTATGAAATTGATGATCCCGTTCATTATGAATTGAGAAAGCTATTAAACAAATTTATGAGCTATGTCAAGGATTGGTGAAAATAGAAAAACATTTGACTTATCATTTGATCGATCTTTTAATTCGTTATGTATTGATTCTACAACTAAGAGATCATTTTAGCTACGGAGATTGTGAAAAATAGGCCTAGAATCATGATGTAAGATGAATTTCTAGCTGATTATTTGATTACATACATTGAGAGAAAGATTGCTGAAAAGTTTGATACAAATTCTATTATTATTGATAAATTTTATGATATGAAAGAACAGTATGCTCAACTCAGATAAATAATATGATATATTTAACTATTATGATTCAATGTTTATTTAGTATTTATTTTTAAATTTTTTTAAGTCTCCCTTTAACAGATTTTTGGATCCGTCCCTGCATGTCATAGCATTATATTAAGTTTTATTTTTGGTGCATTCTGGTCAAATATCTTTTAAAAAAATGATTTAAATATTGGAATTCATCAAACCAATAAAATATTGGAATCTTCTTTTTTAAAATGCAAGTTTTGTAGCCAAAAAATTCATCCTTCTTCATAAGTCCCATCGTTTTTCTCTTATTAAGGGAGGTAACAAATGCCTAAAGAAAAAAAAAATGTAATATTAATTGGATACGGGTAATAAATTATCGATCTCCTATACTTCTCTATCACATTTTGTGCATGGCTTTCTCATTTATATTACATATGCTGCAAATATCAGTACGACCATGTGCATTATCAGAAGGAAAAAGAAGATAGGTCCCATTAATAAAAACCATATCAGCATCACATCACAGCAACAACTAAAAACAAGATTCAAGGACCAGTTTGATTTGAACTAGTCCCCCTCTTTGTCTTCGTCTTGGAATCTATGCATCCATGGACCGCAAGGACAGATCTGCCCAAGCAACCTACTTAAGGATGCCAAGGCATCAATAAAAGCTATCCAAAACTACATTGATAGATTGTTAGTTAACTCTTGTTTGGTTCATTGTTATGTAGTGCAATCATATGTTCCTAGTTTTCAATCATTAATTTCAACATTAGTTCCCTTTAGAAAAGGGCATTTGAAAAACAACGCTTTAAATCGCGGACATGGTCGCGTCATGATATTGCAAAGAATCGCAGTTAAATGTGTCTGACGTGGCCTCAATCACGGTCACGTAGACATTAAAAACCATAATGTTGTGACTCATATTACAGTCACATACTTTTTTTTTTAAAACCCTGATGAAAACTTGAAATGGTAAACAACCACCTTGGTCCCTAAATGTGTGAGGTATTATCACACTAGTCACTGGTTGTAACAAAATTATAAGTTAATCCCCAAATGTATCTTCCGTTAGTCAATTTGGTCCCTGAGGGGCCAAATTTGTATGTTAATTCAGGAACTAAATTGATAGTAAGTAGTCACTTTGAGGGACTAATGTGACTAAAGAATCGGTATTTGAGAATTGATTTGTAATTTTGATACAATCAGGGACTAGTGTGACAAGCCTTACACTTTCAGGAATCAAAGTGTCTGTTTACCCTAGAAGTTTTAAAATAAAAAACTTAAGGATAAACCATTAAAAAAAACCTTGTTTTGTTCATTTAAAACATGGTTTTCATAGAGCCTAATGTGGTATTTGATCCATGTAGCTAACTCTATGTGCTGGTATAACACTTAATGGTTGTTAATGCTGTTGTTATAAGACTCTCCTAATCCAAATGAAATGACAAATGACTGAAACATACAGATGGGATGGGTTTGGCTTTGAATAGGAAATATATAAGCTTCTATTGTGTGTACAGAAATAAGTTTTGAAAGATGAGGACCACCATGGCACACTTATGATGTCTATTTAAAAACATAGAGCTAGGCCTCAGAGTTTTAGAAAGACCACTGGACCATTTACTATGATTTTGATGCATGAAATTGTATATTTGCTCTGCCTTGCTGGCTTGTTTGGCACAACTTACTTCAATTTCAAGAAACAAGTTTATATATATACACACACATGTATGAAAGAAGTTGCAGTTGGCAAGAAGAGAGTGAAAGAGGAGTTGGAGAAGATGGGTGGTGTTGCATGGACTGAAGAAGAAGATCACTTGCTCAAGAAATGCATTCAACAATATGGAGAAGGAAAGTGGCATCGTGTTCCTCTATTGGCTGGTAAACTTAATTCAATTATTATTATTTTTTTTTTTTTTGAGTTTTCCATTTGTATTCTCTAAAGAAGTGCTCTACAATTTAGATCACTAATTAATGGTGAAATGACTTGCTCAAGCTTAGCAATTGATTATGATGAGATTAATGTGGACAGAACAATAATGTAATTGCATTTACATGAAGTGAATGCAGAAATTGAGTAAGACTACAGATATATGGAAAGGTCAATTGATGTCTGAATTTGAAGAGGGTGACTAAGATTAATGTGTTCTAAAAACAGAAATTGCATAATATTATACTCCTATTTATGATACTTTTTCAGCTAATTATTTCTTCTTTGAATATTGGCCTGTTGAAGGTCTAAACAGGTGCAGAAAGAGTTGTAGGCTAAGATGGTTGAACTATCTCCGTCCTAACATCAAGAGAGGAAATTTTGCTGAGGAGGAAGTCGAAATGATTGTCAAACTCCACAAATTATTAGGCAACAGGTAAACTTTGATGTTGTAAACTTTCTTTTGGTATTTTCCAATGTGTGCTAGCAACTAGGCATGGGAAAATGATGACAGTGAAGGTTTTAAAAAAGTCTGCTACCTCGATCTAGGCTGCGACATCAGGTTTTTTGATGTCTTTGCGACTGTGATTAAGACCGCATCGACTGCATTTGACCGTGATTCTTCGCAATATTAGGTATTGCGACGCAATAGCGAGGATACTGCTACCGCTATTTAAAACCTTGACGATAGTATTATTATATACTTTGTAGAGGATATCTTAATATATGCTTGTGTTTGTAATTTATTTGTAAGCATAGAGGTATATTTACAACAAGTGCCTCAATATTAAATAATGGATTTTAAGCTAGTTGCTACTCTTTTTTCAGGTGGTCACTGATTGCAGGAAGGCTACCAGGAAGGACTGCTAATGATGTGAAGAACTATTGGAACTGTCATCTTAGCAAAAAACTAAATGCTCAAGAAGCTGAAGATAGACAAATGACAAGAGATGTTGAAGTCATTAGTCCCCAGCCTAGAAACATTGGTTCAAGCTCAGTGAAGAGGAGGAGCCAAGGAGAGTCTCCAACTGACCAAGGAGTTCAACAGGAGATCAGTGGCATGACATTTGATGCTGATGGAAAAAACCACATGATTGAGTCACAAGACAACATGTATTCATGCTTGGAGCAACAGGGTTTGGTTGGTGAGTTTCCAATGGACTTTCAATTGGAAGGAATGATAAGTAGAGAGGGTAGTAGCAGCCAGTGGAATTGGGATGATTTGCTTTTAGATATGGATCTGTATAATAATTTTTCTTCTTAGATTATTAATCATGCTACTATAGGGAAGACAATGCATGGTAATCTAATTATACCTTGGTTGTGTATCAATATTAAAGTTAATTGTTTTCCAGGGGAATGGTAGCTAAATTGGTGTATTTTCTCACTAGATGTTGTGTTGATGCTACCTTGCAAAGGATGGAACATATGAGACATTCTCTCTCAAAATAGTCAAATATGTGGCATATAAAACTCATACACATGAAGTTGAAGGCATGATGAGAGATAATTACAAGAGGCTAATCAAAACGATAAATACAATTTTAGTAATATCTAATTTCATCTTTCGAGGTGGAAAACTTTTTGAACTACATCCAGAAACTAGTTTTTAATTATTTAATCTTATGAGTTATGTAGTAAATTGAGTGTAGGTAAATAATGGATTACGTGTAAACTCCACATAACCTTTCTTTAAGCTAGTTCTATAAGCTATCCCAAGAGTAGCTTATGAGAATGCCATAAGCTATTCTATAAACTTTTCATAACATTTACGCAAGTACTTATATCATAAGATAAGTTCAAATAAACTTTACATAAGATCTTCTAAATACCCCTAAGACATAAAGTGGCCAGAATACTATGCATTATTCGTAAACTTATTTTATACATGTTCTTTTGATCTTGGATGGCTCTAATAGGAAATAAAAATGCCCAACATCTCTTGATCATACATGAGCAATCAGTTAACCCCTCTCCCTCCCTCTGTGTGTGTGTATGAGAGAAAGAGAGAAAGAGTCTCTTCTGTCTTTGCGATATCAATTAAAAAATGTCCTCATTTCATTAAGATAGAGTTTCAATTTTTCAGTTGACCTGGTTAATTTTATCCCATTTTAATCATTGTTTGCAATGCAATAAATGCTATATGTAAAAAAACTTGCAAAATGTGTTTTGGATTAGAAAAGGTTACGAAGATGTTTTCTAGATGGAACAAGAGCTCTAAAGGTGGGCTTACATTGGAGATTGATACACACACGTATATGTATAAAGGTAGCATACGAGCTATAAATCATTATCATATATAATAAATGAATGGTCATTAAATTTAACCAAAACATTATTGACCATATAAAAAATAAGTCTTTTTTCTGTTACACTCTTATTAGATACACATTTTATATATATACAGTACAGAAGAAGTGTAGGTGAGATTTGAGAATATGTTTTTATGAGGAGAGTTAATCTTAATCATACAATATATTTTATATAAATAGTCAAGATGAAGTTTAAGAAAAATCATGAGATAACAGCAGGCTAGAAAATCTTGAACACTAACATGCTAGAGGAAGCTTAACAAACAGAAGCAGCATACACCACTCATCAATGATTAATCTACAATTCATGCGAAAAGCTTTAAGAAAACCATTGGATGCATTATGCAACAAGACAAGCATGTACATAATACAGAACAGTTCAAATTTTAAGAGTGATGGAGGACCCTTGATCTTCTCCATTGGCAACGGCAATAGCACGAGACCTTGCAATGAAGAATCCCAAGGAATGACCAGCAACCGCAGCAATGAAGATTCCGATATTGAAAGACATAACAGCAAGCATCACCAAGTAAGCGAAACAGATGCGAAAGAAGTGAACACAAGACTGAATCAGCCCTCCCATGAGGGGATTAGTCCCACGTTTGATGGGTGGTTGGTTAGACAAGACCTCAACAGCCATAGCTAGAAGGAACACAAACAAAATAGCTAAGATGTACATTCCAAGACTCTGATTAGGCCACCCTGAGAAAAGTACAATGGCATTTTTGCCCCAGTAGAAACTCATCTGCATCTGCATCTGCATCATCATATTGCTTGTGCCATTATTCATGGGCATGTCCATTTCCTCTGCTTGATACAACAACAACAACAACACGTTTTCAGTAATTTGCAAGGATTTTTTGTTGGACTTACCTTTTATTAATGAAGAGAGGAGCCAATGATGATAAAAACTGAGAGAGTTTCATAAACTTCTTAGCTGTATTCTTTAAGGCTCTAGCTGTATTATTTTGTTCATTTCTTTGTCGTCGTTTATTGGAAAGTTTACCTTAGTCCATTTCTTGATCTTTATGCAGATTGGACGACACTTGAACAAAAGTATTCTCAGTTGTAATGATTAATTTAACATGTTATTGTTTAGTGAAACCTCGATTACATCGAAGAGGAAACAGTTGAAATTCTCCTAGATGTTTGAGTCACCAAACCTGAGATTCTTTGTACCACAAGAGAGAAAATTGAAATTTAATATATATATATATATATATAGATAGATAGATAGATAGTTCTAATTGGACATGGGTTGTAACGTCATCTTTTTTCTTTTGTGACAAAAAAGGGCCAAAAGCCCACGTCTACATCTTCTAATTACTAGTAGCACGAGTGGAAAAATAGAATTTGGAGATGGGTTTGAAGGGGTTAATTTAATATTTTTTTTAAAATAGATATTTTATTGTTATAAACTAAATCTATTTATATTTTTTAAAAAATGACTAGAAGTGATAAAAATCTAATTTTTACTTTTTTTATTAGAAATTTATTTTTACATAAGATTGACAATTTTATATTGAGTTTCACTATAAATTTATTTACAGAAGAAAAATTATCAAAATATACATGACTGAGTCAATCCGGATATCTAATATGCCTATGATTTTGATCGCAAGTTGGAATAAATTATGTTCATGCTATTATTAACCCCTGATCTCTAATGTAAAGCTTAGGGATCTAATTATAGCAAATTGTGACAAGGCTTCTTCTAATTTTGGGGGTTTTTTTATTAACCTACTTGCCCCGTAAATACTAGAGAGCAAATCATGGAAAATAATTTCCCTAATAGCTGCTCATTTATGATGCACCAGTTAATGACAAGGAGGGGGGAAGGGTCTTGATTATCGCCCCATGGTACAGTAACATTCAAACATTACCCAATCAAGAAGTCACAAACGAGCTAATCTCAATCAGGAGATTTGTGTCCCAAGGTCTTTTTGTTGAGGTCATGATTAAGTGTGTGTTTGGTTATACGGTAGAAGAAAATTAAAACATGACACTCATCTTATCACAAGCAGCCAAGCCAAGACATTCTGTCCAACACTTTAGAAGCGGCGTTGATATGTTACTAGCATAGAGTCCACTTGCCTATCTAACAATTGGACTGGTAAACAAAACAAAAACGGAACAAAATCCATGCTCTGTATATAGAGAAGAAAGCAAAAAGTGGCTACCATTAATGAAAGAAAACAACAATAATTCATAATGCTGGCTGCAACTCCTAACAGATATCATTAAGATGCATGAACTGGTCCAATTCCTAATACTTAAGCTTACTTAAGTTATATTGAATCAATTACATACTCATAAATGGCAAAGGATTATATGCCGCATGCCTAAGCCAACGCAACCTTCTCTCCTCTGAATCACGCAAGGCAACAAACATCTCTCTTGCTGGCTTAAACAACATCAGATGACAACATCTTGCATGCCACTCACGATCATTCGTAATTTCATCCAAGTTCTGGATCTCGGCCATCACTTTGCCAATAGATGCACTAGCTATAGCATCATTGCGTGACCTACATGTTTCCACAATCACATTAATAGCCTCAGCTATCTTTGAGGAGACAGTTGCCTTTTTCTTACTTTTCATTCCAACACCAGTAATTCTCTTTCTCTTCTCTCCACTCCTATGGCTAACAGCTCCTTGTGAAGTATTTAAATTAATATTTGCAAATTTATTCGTTGTTCCAAAACTTGCATCTTCACTATCACCCGAGCCTTCTTCCATATCTAGGCCAACATTCTTTAGGCATGGGTGATACCTACCATTATCATCGACATCACAATACCCATTAGGCAATACCCCGCGTGATGGTGCCCACATGAACTCTCTTTTAGCCACTAAGTCCTTGAAAAGTGTGCTTAATTGGTGAGCAAATGGAAATCCCTTGTTCCTAAATTTGCCAAATAGAGAGAGGGTTTTCCTGCATGTTCACAACTCATCATCATCTAATAAACAAGCTAAATATAAATCTAAGTATTACGAAACAGCATATTTGTTTATCATAGACCAATTGCTTGTTCTCTCACCACTCTTCTGGTGCATCGATAGTATTCTTCACACAGTCCCACCCTAAATCTAGTTTCTTTCCTAAATAAATTCTACCATACCATCCAATCCTTTCTTAGGCTATAGTACCTATTCTTCAATTGTTCCATGTCATGCTTCCTTCAACTTAATCCATTAAATTGAGAAACAATACCTTTCCGGTCTTTCTTAGTAAAACAAGTTTCAAATTGTTCATCCTTGGAAACTTGATCCAAGCATGCTTGGATGAAGTACTCAGTGGCTTTAGAATCCCAAGCAGCTTTCGATCTTTGACTTCATCATTAGTTAAAGGGGGATCCGCAGTTACTTTCCTCTTAAGTGTAGCCATAACATAATACTATATACACAAAGTAGGATAGAAAATAAAACAACTATACATAAGATAGTGTCTATCCAAAGGGTGCTATGTTTATGTTCCGGTGGGTTGTTGCTCTCAAGTTAAGGCAAGTTTTGAAGCCCTCATTTAAAGTTAAATTCGAGTTTGATAACAGACTGGCAATAATAAATAATGATAATTTCTTCAAATTTTAATCACATAAAATTGTGCAAGTAAAGACAGAGTCCCCGTTGCAAGCCTCTTTATCAATCCACAGTGTATGCCTTTCTGAGCCAGCAGCTAGGTTATGCCTTTAATCATGGAACCTTGGCAACTGATGTTTTGGATGAGGGTATAATTTTATTTTAGTTTCATATTCAAATGTCATTAAGTAAGAAGAGAAGTTTACCAAACAACACCTATTCCATTCTCATAAACCCGGGTTCTATGTGCAAGGTGAGAAAACTAAACCTTTGGTAGACTTCATATTTAGCCATTAATAACATTAACTCAGTCATTTCATCATACACCATAGGTGCAATCGGGAAAAGTGACAAATAAATCTCATTAACATTTTTCCAAACTAAACCATCTTGCAAGAGACCATATACATACAAAAAGGCATGTGGAACCACGTCATGGATGAACTATAAAAATCAGAGGAATTCTCAAATAATAAATTCTTACCAGTTATGCAGAGAAGTGTCAACGGTTCCAAACTCTTTTATCAATTCTTTGAAACACAAACTAGGCGATCCAATGAGGACGAAAGTGATGGGGGTTTCAAGTAATAGTGTTTTTATGTAAGGAGAAGTTTTTTCACGGTTTTTTTTTATATACATATTGTAACCGCTAAGAACGTGTATTATACAGAAAAGATATAACTCAACCGAATACATGATGAAAGATTAAAGCCCTTTTGTGTTTTTTTGGGGGGGGGGGGGGGGGGGGAGGGGGGGCGCAATGAATTCATGATACTTTATGTAAGTTGCAACTGTTACTAACCTATATAACACGTTTTATTCAGGGAAAATAAATACATTAAGAGTTGCACATCTTTTGCGTATGAAGTTTGACGTTGATTGGGACTCTTATGTAATAATTGTTTAACTAATAAAGTAGGCTATTCCCTAATGTAATAAAGTTGCGATCCCATAGTAAATTCTTAATCGGTCATTGCCCTAAGGGTATTATTTAAGGATTCCAAACAAGTTAAATACTTATTCAAAATATATAATTTAATCCCTTCCCAATATATTAAATACACAACTTCGCATAAAAACTTATTCTTTTGGACTTTTTAAACAATGCTATTAGAGTACTCATTATCATTCTTAATTAGTGCGACCATGGATTCTAACTTGAATTATCAACGTAAGGTGTATCCAATAGGGTAGCACATGTGAGTTCAACAACAATATAGCAAATAATCAAATTAATATTTGAAATAACAATGTTAGTTATATGTCCATATAACTTTTGATCAGCGTTCTGAACCCGTGTATTAATTTGACAAATGAAATCCAAATTTATAGAGCCCATGTAGCTCATAAAGCATGCGGGAGAACCCAGTATTTCGGAGAAGTTCCAGTCCCAAACAAAAGTATCAAGCCCAGCGCGCAACATCAAATTAGGAAAACTTAGACACCCCGTTATCAATTACCAACTAGCGTAATTGATTTATCAACTTCATTGCATCAATTTGAGCACACAATCTTACATATATAAATGCAATAATTTAACAACGAAGAAATTTGTTATGTTATTTGTAACTCAGAAAAACACGAGTATCCTTTTTCTTTTCTAGGCAGTTTGGCCTTGCAACAAGGCAGAAATTAACACACCGGTTTAGAATTTTTCATTTTTTTATTCAAATTTTCTCACAAATTCAGAGAAGCACACCAAAACGATGCATCAGTTTTCAACCACTCGATCCACAACCATCCAATGTTAGCACTTACAAACCTTTCAAAAGGACGTTTTAGGAGAATCCAACCCGCCCGATTTCTTCCGGATAGCCCTCGTACCAAAAACCAAGTACCCGATGACGTGGCCGCCAATTGCGGCAACAAACACGCCACCATTAAACGACATAACGGCCAGCATAACCAAGTAAGAGAGTCCAGAACGCACGCCGTACAGCCCAGTCCTCAGGAGTCCCCCAACGACGTCGTTTGATGCCCCGGGCTTGAGCTTCACGATGTTGGTGAAGGACAGCCACTCCACCAGCACCGCCGCGGCAAACACAAGGATCAGCGCCACTGCGTACATGGCGGCGCTGTCGCCGGGCCAGCAATGGAACAGTATGTCCACCTTGTGTCCCCAGTAGAACGTCGTGTGTATCGGAATTCTACGCCGCCCCAGCCTCGTCGCCACCGTCGAGTTGTCCGGCGGAAAACCGTCTGCGGTGGCGGTTAAAGACATATTCAAGTGATGCGACTATAAATATTAATGTTATATATGTAAACAGCGTTAATGGGATTTTGCCCAACACTACCATATATTAATAACTTAACGTAGGAATTGATGAACATGGGTAATGGTTTGCACATATAATACTAATATTTATACACATAGAAACGTTGTGTCGGTTGGTTTATGACAGAATAGAACATGAAGAATGAAAATACTATTCTTGTTCATAAAAATTGTTCCATAATTCTCATGCAAGAAAGCATATACGTACTATAAAATGTAGCAAATTAGAAATTTTTGTGATGAAGAAACCGGAAAGGGAAATTAAAGGAAAAGAAGGCTAGCATGAAGTACAACTCCGGAACCATTTATAAGGCAAAAAGTCATTTCCAGATTCGTTAAAAAATGTATGTATCTGGTCCAAAAATTAGACCAGATACATGCATTTTTTAACGAATCTGGAAATGACTTTTTGCCTTATAAATGATTCAAGAGAGAGTAGCACTTTAGTTCTAGCCTTGTAGGATTTTCAGCAGAATGTGACCCTCCATCAATTATCTTTTGCCTTAATTAGTAAACAGCAGTTTAGGCTTGAATTAATGGTGTGTTTGAATTAATTCATGACCAAAATGTTGTTTCAATATTTTTGAGAGGTTTTTTAAAAAAATTCCAAACGTGCACTGATTTTGAAATTTTTATAACTATTAGAAAAAATTGAAATAGTGACCGAAATTAGAGACGGAATTAATGAAATTTGTCTCTAAATTTGGCGTCGCTAACACTTAGAGACGGAATTAGAGACGGATTTTAACTTTTTTCGTCTCTAAATTTTCGTCGCTATTTCAACTTTTTCTATTAATTTATATATTACTCAAATTAAAAAAAATTATTTTTCTGAAATTTTATTTTAATTGATTGTTATTAAAATATTAGTTTTATTGTATTTCATACCAAATCTAAAATGGAGTAAAAGAATGATCAGAAAATCTTTTTTTGAAGAGCAAAATATGGATTTTATTGATCACCAGAGAGGCAGCGCCGGCCCAAGGCGGAGGACCTAAAGCCCTCGCTTTAGGCCTCCACCCAAATAGCTATTTGATGTGCTAATAATAGGCCCAATTTTGTTGAATTCTTGTACACTAAAACATGTAACCCATTGTTAAAAGACCCAGTTTTAAGCTCCTAAAGTTCTATTATTTATTTTGACCAAAAAAAAATGCTATTATTTATATTTATCTATAAGGACTTTTTATGGATCTAGGAAAATTAGGCCTCACAACAAATATTTGCTTTAGGCCTCATATTACCTTGGGCCGGCCCTGCAGAGAGGAAATACAATGATTACTCGACCCTAAAATTACAGCTAGCTAAGAGAACACTTACAGCTAGAGCTAGGGATGGCAAAATGGGCCGCCCGGCCCATCCCGGCCCGGCCCGCCATGAGCCCGCGTAAAAAGGGCTAACCCAACCCAGCCCGTCAAGGGATTATGGGTTGAGATGCTGAGCCCGACCCGATCTATAACGGGTTGGGCGGGCTTGGGCTGGCCCGTCAAAAAATAAAAATAACAAAAATAAAATAAAAATAAATAAAAATCTAAAATTTAGATTAAAACTGGCCAAAACAAGCTAACCTATCTGGCCGACCCTCAAGAGTCCGCCCAAAACAGGCCACAATAGTGGGTTGGCTAGCAAGCCCGCCCAAAAATGTAAAAAAAAAAAAGAAAAAATTGTTGAAAAATACGGAAAAAAATAAAATTATATATATCTTGATGGGTTGGCGGCCCGGCCGCTGGCCATGGATTGGCGGGCTAGATGGGTTGGGCTAAGTGGGCTTGTGGGTTGATGAACCCCAACCCGACCCGACCCATTTGATGCGCCCGATGGGCCAAGCCCGTTTTGCCACCCCTAGCTAGAGCACATAACAGAAGCTAGGAGGTGTACCTATCTAACAAAAGAAACCCAAATACAGACGCCACCCACCCTTGTTGGGCACTGATTAACCTATCAATACGGCACAATGGTTCCATGAACCACTCATAAAAAAGGCATGTACTAACTTTCTGGCAAGGAATCATTTCCAAGATATAACCTGGATCCTATCAACCGACTCCCTAGGGTCGATCTAACACCTTACCAGAAAAAATATAGTTGTTACGTGCCTCCCAGGTAACCCCAGTAATGAATATCAAATCAAAGCAAGACCTAGTTTCCGTAAGAACCCAAGGCCAAAGGAGCATATCACAATAGATACACCTGGAAGAGATCGTGGGGCAACACAATCTCCCACCCTAGCCACCTAGCAACAGCGTACCAAAAAAAAAGGAAAAATCACATGAGATAAACAAATGTACTGTCGACTCATTACGGGCACCACAAAAAGCACAAACCGCCCCGATCAGAAAAATTAATTCAAAAATAAATTTATTAGATTAAGATTGTCAAACAAGAGTCATGTATTAAATTTATATATACGTTTATCTCGACATATTAAGCGCTCTCAAATGAACATTATATTCTTATTTTGGCACAAAATTTTAAAATAACTTGATCCTTTTAATATTTTTTTGATATATATACTCGATCCTTTTATTTAATTTCTCCCTTTATCTTTTTGTTACATATTTTGCATGCATTTAGCGAATATTCCATTTATTTTCTTTATCTCTTTTACAGAAACACTTTTAAATTTTGATTTATATTTACAGACGTATGTGGCAGCTTTTTGTGCTCTATCATGTGAATGGTACGTGTGCTACCGCTATGTATGCATGTATGTATATGTCAATATGTAAATACTATTTTGAGGGCTTAAAATGTGCAAGTGACATGTAACATGTTTGAGAAAGTCCTTAAATTTAATACGTGGCAGCTTGGGAGACTTATTGATAACTAATTAGTATAAATTAATAAAAGAAAAATTAACTAAATATTAGTAGTTTTGGTTGCACTCCTTCCCATGTTAAATCTTTTAACATTTTTCCCCTTAAAAAACATATCCTAGATACAAATTAGGAAACTCTTTAATTTGACATGCATGATGCATAATGCTAAGAATTTGAAGTTTTAAATTACACCAATCCGAAAGTCGATCAAACCATTGTTATCAGAACCTATATCAATAAAGCTTTTTTACCTTTCAGGAAAAAACCATTGTTATCAGAACTGAATCCCTCATCAACTTAGTTAAGGTAGAAGGTCAGTGGGTTACTAGTTGAATCAGTGAGTCGCTAGTATATTGCATGAACCATTTAGATTATATATAGAACAAGTCGCACAACTAAAACAATAATGAAACTTTGGCATAGTGATATTTTGGTTCTACGTGGATCAGTACTGGTCATGGATTCAAACCTGTTTCTCATTTCTTTCTTTACATTCATGGGCCCATTATTGGGCTTACTATCCAAGCCCATCCAACCTAACCCTAAAAGAAACACTCTGTTGACTTCTCAAACATAGAAGAGCCACAGCGTATGACCTTCTTCCTTCAACATTTTCTCGCAAGGGCGGACCTACTTATATCATTCTGGGAGCAAATGCCCCCACTTCAATTTCTCAAACATTATATATTATATATACACACATAATTCTTGCCCTGCTGTTGTGTGTGTCGTAATGTGTTGAAGTCAAGTCCCACATCGGTGGGTTTTATCTTTGGCTTGGTTCTTGGGTGTTATAAAAACAACCCCAAAGCTTCATTTTTATTCATCCCAATCACTTCTTCTCTTCTTCCTTTTATTATTTCTTATACTCAATTTGAGTATTGTGAGAGTATTTGTGAGGTATTTTGTGAGAGGTATTCTTGTAATATTTTCCCACATAGTGAAATTCTTACGGCCTTGTCAGTGGTTTTTCCCTTATTCGTTGAGGTT
Organism: Calophaca sinica; assembly: GCA_037113605.1. Taxonomy (NCBI): domain Eukaryota; kingdom Viridiplantae; phylum Streptophyta; class Magnoliopsida; order Fabales; family Fabaceae; genus Calophaca; species Calophaca sinica. The sequence continues at coordinate 106,528,074 of CM073733.1, forward strand.
TTTCACGTAAATTTTGTGTGTTCATTTCCTTATTTTCTCGTCTCTTATTTTATTTGTGTGACACCATTACATTACTCTGGTACCTAACAGTGGTATCGAGCTCCAAGGTTGGTGATACTATTCATTGCGTCACTTTAGGAAGGTGTTGGTTCTTAGTATGCTCTGTGGTTGCGGCATTGTGCGATCCGCCACGTCGAGAAAAGAATTATTCTTGGAAATAGTGTGGTAGTGTAAAAGTGTATGTCTAGTAAAGTTACGCTAAGGAAAGACAAGGTTTTTAGAACGCTTAGCGACACCTCTCTTTCACGGGAACTTACTTGGTGCACTCTTTACAGACTCTGATCACTTTTTAGGTATATAGTACTATTCACGCACGGTTACTATTCACACGTGTGGTTGTATACTTTACAAAGAATTGTTAACATATCTTTGGATTTGTTCTCGGTATACGGGATCATACAATCGTTCACGATTATCTTGTGCTATTTACGGTGAAATAGTGTAATCCGGTTTGGTTCGTGTACAACCATGGCAGCAAAATTTGAGATAGAGAAGTTCAACGGGAGTAACTTCTCCCTGTGGAAATTGAAGGTGGCGGCAGTTTTGAGGAAGGATAATTGCTTGGAAGCAATTGAAGGCAGACCTGCAGATATGACTGATGAAAAGTGGAAAGAGAAGGATGGCAATGCTGTTGCCAATTTGCACCTAGCAATGGCGGATTCAGTTTTGTCAAGTGTTGCAGAAAAGAAGACTGCAAAGGAGATTTGGGATGTACTTAACAAATTATACGAGGTTAAGTCACTTCACACAAGAATATTCTTGAAGAGGAAACTCTACACTCTTGAATGAGTGAATCCACATTGGTGACAGATCACATTAACACTCGAACACGCTATTTGCTCAATTTCACATCATTAGATTTCAAAATAGCGAGAAAATGAGCGTGAGAACTTTTACTTGAGTTTACCAGTTCGTATGATCAACTCATCATCAACATTACAAACAATAATGTGCGACACTCTTCACTTTGATGATGTTGCGGGTGCAATTCTTGAAGAAGAATCCAGCGCAAGAATAAGGAGGAAAGGTCGAAAGTTCAAGCAAGCGAAGCTTTATCGATGACGAGAGGCGATCAACTTAACGCGTGGCCCCAAAGTGGGAGCCAAGATCATGGTAGATCAAAATCTCGAAGAAGAAAGAATCTCAAATGTTACAACTGTGGCATGAGAGGGCACTTGAAGAAGGAGTGTTGGAACAAGAAGAATGGAGAGAAGACCTCGGGAGCATCAACCTCTCAAGGTTGTGTTGCAAGTACCTCGGATGATGGAGAAATCTGTATAAGCGGGCAGCAAGTCCTAAAGGTGGAAGGAAACTCAATGATGTTTGGATAGTAGACTCAGTGCGACATGGCACATGACTTCACACCGTGATTGGTTTTGTACTTATGAGCTTTGTCTCGGTAGGATCCGTGTTTATGGGAAATGATCACACCTTAGAAATTGTTGGAATCGGTCTTGTCGAATAAAGATGCAAGATGGTACTGTTCGTAAGATACAAGGGGTACGACATGTGAATGGCTTGAAAAGGAATCTATTGTCCACTGGGCAATTGGATGACCTCGGGTGCAAGATCCATATTGAAGGTGGAGTCTTGAAAGTAGTGAAGGGAAACCTTGTGGTGATGAAAGCAGAAAAGATCACAAGCAATCTATACATGCTTTTGGGAGATACGTTGCAAGAGGCGGATGCATCAGTAGCTACCAGAAGCAAACGCATACTAGACTTGATACATTCTGATATGTGGGAGTCACCGGAAACATCCATGGGGGGAGCAAAGTATTTTGTATCATTCATTGATGACTACTCCAGGAGATTGTGGGTGTACCCAATCAAGAAGAAGTCAGATGTGTTTCCAGTATTCAAGGAGTTCAAAGCACAAGTAGAGCTTGAAACTGGGAAGAAAATCAAGTGCTTGAGGACAGACAATGGAGGAGAATATGTAGATGGTAACTTTCTATCATTCTCGCAAGCAAGAGGGTATTACGAGACAATTCAGCATTGCACATACACCTCGGCGAGAATGGTGTAGCAGAGCGGATGAACAGGACTCTCCTAGAAAGAACAAGAGCTATCTTTGAGAACATCGGGATTGGCCAAATCTTTTTGGCGAAGCGATCAAAGCGCACATTACGTGATAAATCGATCGCCATCAGCGGCGATTGGTTTGAAGTCACCAATGGAGATGTGGAAAGGAAAGCGGTAGATTATTCTTCTTTACATGTGTTTGGATGTCCTGCATACGTAATGTACAACTCCCAAGAAAGAACAAAATTGGATCCAAAATCCAGAAAATGTATATTCTTGGGTTATGCTGACAATGTCAAGGGGTATCGCTTGTGGGACCCCACTACCCGCAAAGCTTCGTTAGCGAGAGATGTAGTCTTTGCAGAAAATGAGCGCAAAGTGAGCGAGAAAAATAGCGACACTTCCAAGGAGGCTGCTATAGTGCGGTTGGAGAGAAAGACTCAAGAAGATGATTCTTCAAGCGTAACCGCAGAGCACATAGAACAAGAACGGATGAGGTCAATGATGAAGGAGTTCGACGATCAACACGTCGGATAACGGCACCATCATGGCACTCGGACTATGTTATGGCTCGCCATGATGCATACTGTCTTTTGGCCAGAAGAAGGTGAACCATCGGCTCTTCAAGAAGCGTTGAACGATTCAGATGCTTCTCAATGGATGACAAGAATGCGAGGAAGAAATGGAAGCCCTACATAGAAATAAGACTTGGGAACTTGTTGAACTTCCAAAGGTCGGAAAGCCATCGGGAACAAATGGGTGTTCAAAATTAAACGAGGCAGCAATGATCAAGTGGAGCGGTATCGTGCGGACTTGTAGTCAAAGGTTATGCTCGAAAGAAGGATAGACTTTGGCGAGATATTTTCTCCGGTTGTCGGACTTACTACTATTAGGGTAGTGTTGGCAATGTGTGCTGGATTTGATTTACATCTTAAACAGTTGGATGTAAAGACTGCTTTTCTTCATGAAGAGCTTGAAGAAGAAATTTATATGCTCCAACCAGAAGGCTTTAAAGAACAAGGAAAAGAAAACTTGGTTTGTAGGTTGACCAAATCTCTGTACGGTCTAAAGCAGGCGCCCAGATGTTGGTACAAGAGATTTGATTCCTTCATAATTAGCCTTGGTTACAACAGCATCGAAGTTCGCACTATTGTACATACTACAAGAGGTTTGATGATAATGATTTCATCATTTCTTGTTGTATGTGGATGACATGTTGGTGGTAGGCCCCAACAAAGATCGAATCCAGGAATTGAAGGCACAGTTGGCTAGGGAGTTTGATATGAAGGACTTGGGACCCGCAAACAAGATTTTAGGGATGCAAATTCACCGAGACAGAAATGATAGGAAGATTTGGCTTTCTCAAAAGAATTATCTAAGGAAGGTCTTGCGGTGCTTCAACATGCAAGACTGTAAGCCAATTTCTACCCCGCTTCCTGTCAATTTTAAATTATCCTCAGGTATGAGTCCTAGCAATGAAGCGGAGAGGATGGAAATGTCTCGAAATCTGTATGCATCGGCGGTGGGAAGCCTTATGTATGCCATGATATGTACAAGACCAGGACATTGCACAAGCGATGGGGAGCGGTTTGTCGGTTTATGGCAAATCCAGGTAGAGACATTGGAATCTTGTTAAGAGGATCCTTAGATACATCAAAGGAACCTCAGATGTTGCATTATGTTACGGAGGATCGTAATTCATTGTCGGGGTTATGTTGATTCAGATTTTGCGGGAGATCTTGATAAGAGGAAATCCACTACCGGGTATGTATTCACAATTGCGGGAGGAGCGGTGAGCTGGTTATCTAAATTCTGCATTTGTAGCTTTGTCGACTCTGAAGCCGAGTACATGGCGACTACCGAAGCTTGCAAAGAAGCTATCTGGATTCAAAGGTTAATGGTGGAACTTCGGCACGCAGGCAGAGGATTGTTGTGTCTTTGTGGTCAGTGCCTTGCACATTGCAAGGAATCCGATTTTTCATTCCAGGACAAAGCATATAAATACCGGTATCACTACATTCGTGAAGTAGTAGAGGAAGGAGCGTGGATATGCAAAAGATTCACACCGAAGATAACCTAGCGGATGTGATGACGGCCGATCAATGCCGACAAGTTTATTTGGTGTCGATCCTCCTATGGCCTATCGTAAACGTAAGCAACATGGAAGGGCAAAGCGAGAAAGAGTGGTGTGAAGATATGATTGGCTCAATCAAAATCTTCAAGTGGGAGAATTGTTGAAGTCAAGTCCCACATCGGTGGGTTTTATCTTTGGCTTGGTTCTTGGGTGTTATAAAAACAACCCCAAAGCTTCATTTTTATTCATCCCAATCACTTCTTCTCTTCTTCCTTTTATTATTTCTTATACTCAATTTGAGTATTGTGAGAGTATTTGTGAGGTATTTTGTGAGAGGTATTCTTGTAATATTTTCCCACATAGTGAAATTCTTCTGGCCTTGTCCCGTGGTTTTTCCCTTATTCGTTGAGGGTTTTCCACGTAAATTTTGTGTGTTCATTTCCTTATTTTCTCGTCTCTTATTTTAGCTGTGTAACACCATTCTGTTACTCTGGTACCTAACATAATGCACTATCAACTATACTCTACCCGTGTTTTCTATTTTAGAAAATGTAAATACCTTATAAAAGTGGCTCCTGAGGATCCAGCCATGGTAATGGATGTCTTCCAAAAGTAGAATTGCCACCAAACCATACAAACATTATGACATTCAAGTTTCAAATAATATATATATTTCTGTAATAGACTATAAGCGCAGGAATTAGGTTATATTCATACTTTAATAGACTATAATTATAATTATTTAATACATTTGAGTTATATTATTACACAAAGAATTACTAACACATTTAAGTTATTAATATAGTTTTTAGTCTTTTACACATGACTTTAATAGACTATAAGTATATTTATAATTTCAAAATAAAATGTTATATTTTTAATAATATATGTTTGTGAGAAAATGAGTATAGCCCCTATAACATAATATTTTTTGGTCCGTCCCTGTTTTCTGGTCTTTTTGTTTTTATTGTTCTTCTTTCTCTCGCATCCTCATGTTGAAACCAACATTATGAAGTAATGTGGGGGATCCTAACCCTTGAAAGACAAAGGAGAGAGAATTTTGGAATTTGAAAATGTTCTAGTACACCAAAAGTGTCGTATTGCTTAGGAATCGAGGTTAAGAGTAGTTTATAAACACTAATTTCTCTCAACACAGCGAAGTGTTTTTTAAAGACAAAACCGTGAATGCTTATATGTAGGTCAAAACAGACAATACCTCAAAAAAAAAAAATTGTGGACATGAGGTCAGAACAGAAAAGAGAGAGAGAGAGAGAGAGAGAGATTATTTAAGAGTGGAGATTTGAAATATGAGAAAATCATTTTCCGTGGTACCACATATCTTTGAAAATTGATTGGTTTTAAAATAAAAAAAAGCTTAGCCATCGTCTGCACTGCTAGTACAAAAATGCACACACTTGAGTGGTCACTCACTCACTCACACTCAATGAATAAAACAGAGGAATTGAACACAGAGAGGAAAAATGCAAAAACTGTATTTACTGAATAAATCACACTTCTACACAATTATAATACCTCTATTTATATCAAATTACAATAGTCTCAACACCCATAATGGTTTCGGCCCAATACACCTAACACACTATTACAATCATCTAACTAACTTCTAATAGTTACACATACTAACTAACTAACTAACACAATTAATACAAACTGAATTAGTTAATCTGAATTAACTCACATGCACTTTAGGAGTTTAGCCTAATCATATTCTCTAGACACCAATTAATACCATCTCTGAAACTGTAGTTGAAAAAAATATAAAAACTGGGTATAATTTAGGTGACCATGAGGTATACTTTTTTGTATGAAATATATTTCGGAAAAAAATATAATTAACTCACATGCACTTTAGGTGACCATGAGGTATACTTTTTTGTATGATTTTTTTTAAAAAGAAAGTGAACACATGGGTATAATTGGAAGGGTTTGGATCTAAGGGTAATCATGAGTTTGGTTGGTTGTGTTCACCCAAGCCGATATCCAAGCCAAAAAATTGGGTTGTATTAGCTAGGTAATCGGGTAAAATCAATTTTGACATTTCTAAACCTAGGGGTGTAAATGGGTCGGGTTGGGTCGGTTTTGACCAAACTCGATGCCCAAACCAATCAAATTTTCTCGGGTAAGGTTGGGTCGAAAACCTGTAGTTTTTTTCCGATCCAAACCAACCCAGTGATGAGCGGATTGGTTTGATTGGGCTCGCGGGTCACGAGACACAAAATTAATTTTTAAAATTCCAAAATGAAAAAAGGTTAAATATGATTTTAGTCCTTATTAAATTACGATTTTTCAAGTTTAAACTCTATAAAAATTTTATGCATTTTTAGTCTTCACCTTTTACAAAATTGCATGCTTTTTAAACCCTCTCCCAGAATTAAAAGTATACGATTTTGTAAAAAGTGGAGACTTAAAAAGTATACAAAGACTAAACTTGAAAAATCGTAATTTAATAGAGACTAAAAACATATTTAACCCAAAAAATATAAAATAATTTAACTTCAAATGAATTTTACTTTTTGTGCATGCCACTAAGTATAAATGTTATTGTGATAAAGTGCATTAAAAAGATTGAAATATTAAATGTGACGTCATTATGTTGGACTCGCGGGTTCAAAATAAAAAACCCGTTACCGGATTTCAAAACTCGTGCCCGATAATACTCCACGTGGGTAACCCACATGAAGTTAAATGATGAGTAACATGGATTGTCATGCTGGATTAAATGGATTTGTTATATCGTGGGTTCCATGTCATCGGGTTGGGCTTGCGGGTTCACGGATTTGAAATCATAAATCTGTTACCCGAACCAAGCCACTTTGAGTTTGAACGGGTTGGTTTGGGTTCGACCCAAACTATGGAAAAAACTGAACCAAACGTTTTGGGTTGGGTTGGATCGTCAAGTTGATTGGGTCGACCCAAACCCGTGTACACCCTTATCTAAACTTGATCATATTGCGTAAGGTATCAGGTCCGCCAAATTAAAACCCTATAACCCAATCCTCATATATATATATAATTAAAAAAATTCATTTTTTGTACTCATTTATTTATTTAATAAATTTGGAGTTTAAGCTTACTTTCAATGTCAAGTCTCTTGTTCATACCCAAGCTCCTAACTCCCATCCATGCCCCAATGGCATCATCTTCTACAGTCCATATCCTACCATCGTCGAGCATTGCCACAGGCACCTGCAGTATCACCAAAGTTCAGATCTTCGTGCGCCGTTCTACTATGTCGACAATGCCAGTTTCGTCGTCTTTCGCAGTGTTTTAGGTTCTCCATGCATCGTTCTTCCAAGCCAGCACCATCGTAGTTGTTGCATCTTTCCACCGAAGCCTCCAAACATATTTCCAGTCTTTTCTTACCGTGCGTAATGTCCTTTTTGCGCTGCTGCTGCACCCCTTCACCGGTCTCCCCCTCCTTCCTTGTTATATGCAAATATGGGTTACCCCCTCCCCTCTCAATTTTTCCCTCTACTTCGAGAAGCTTTTGATACACTGAAGAATGGCTCAAGCGAGTCATATTATTATTGATTTTATTTTGCAATTTGGGATTTACAAATTTGTTTCTCGGCCTAGTGCGTTCTCTTATACCTAATACTCGACCCAACCTTACCTAATTATGATTGGGTTGGGTTAGATCAGGTTACATGACAAAAACACCGGAATGTTGACCCAACACAACTCAGATCATTCACATCGAGTTTGGTCTCGAATTAGGCGTAACCCGATTCAACGTGACTCATGTGCACCCTAACCTAATTCAATTCGAGAAGGATAAACTCTCGAATTGATCTTTGATCTAAATCCACAGATTAGTTAAAATGAGGCAAAAGCATGAAATGTGGAAAGTAGAACATTAGTTATTTGTTATTTATATATGTAGATAACCGAGTTTCTTTTACATAGATTGCACACAGCAGTTTAGTTTCTATTCATCAGATCAGACACAGTCACAAATTCACACATGAGAAATCTGAACGTTTCTGACACGGTTGTTCACAACTCTATGCTTAGGAACATGAATAGTGAGCACCCCATTATCCATGTAAGCCTTAACATGATCAACTTTGGAGTTTTCAGGCAACGTGAGACGCTGAACGAAATGGCCACTAGTGACCTCAACACGGTGCCACCCTCCTCTCTGTTCTTCCATCTCCATACTCTTCTCGCAAATGATGCATAGCATTCTGTCATCATCCACTTCCACTCTCACATCGCTTCGCTTGAGCCCTGGAAGGTGTGCCTTGTACACGTGAGCTTCAGGGGTCTCCTTCCACTCTATGTGGATGTTGTTGACAATTGGTGATGGTTCACTAGGGAAAGCCACATGGGGTGTCCTGGTTCGAGCAAGTCCAAAACCATGGTTTTGGAATGGTGGGTGCCTTGTTTGGTGATCTGGTGATTCAGATCTTCTTCGACCAAAGATGCTATTGGTAAAGAAAGACATTTTTTTTTTGTTATCGTAAATTTGGTGCTGATGATGTTGTTATACTATGTATTGATACTAGCTAGCTACTTGTGTGCAAGGTGTGTGAAGAAGCACTTATTTAAAGGAAAACAATGGGGTTAATATTGTGATTTCACGAACAATTCCATAGAGATTAGAAAGAATCCACTTTGTGTTAAGATGGAACGTTTGGAGCAATAACAAAAGCATATAAAAATTAAATTGGCACGGGAATACGGTTAGTATCATTATGGAGGTCGCTTGTTATTTTAAGGTCCACGTATTGATGAAGTTGCTTGTTTCTGCTCAAAATTCCAGCTTTAGCCAGTTTGTAATGTTTCTTCGCCACAGGAAGATTCTAGGTGAAGGTGCTTGAATTCTTAATCAGAATAAGAAGCTGGTTCGTGTCGTAATTTTAAAGCTAATAAAGCATAAATGCCGTTCCCCATTTGATTATAAAAAAAAAGACAAAGACAAACACGCACAATTTGCTAAAGATAAAAAAAACAGAGTATTAATTGCTTGGTAGGTCCTAATAATGTCACCTATGTTGTCTTAAATATCTAATCTAATACTCCCTCCCGTATTCTTACAAGAACAAAACTTTAATTCACACAGATAAAAAAAAATATATTAGAAATAGTTTTTTCTCATCAATGTTCTTAAAGATTTATTTTTTTCCTCAAAAATACCCCTTTTATAAATTATTAATATAAAGTCTCACTATAAATAAGGGTACAAATAGAAATTAGACATTTAACATATTTAAAAATTGATGTTAATTTTTATAATTAGCACACAAAAAATTACTATTTTATTTCTTATAAAAAAGGCCGTAGAGAGTATCCTGTCGTAATAATCACATGTTGTATTTGAATATATATATATATATATTTCATAATTCATTCGAGAAATGCTACTCTCAGAGACGTTTCAACACTCGCCTTTAGACACTCTCGCCCATAGTAAGCCACATCACCACTTACTTTCTACTCTTTACTTGCTTCCCGACTCACCAAGTTTAGGAATTTTTAACATTTTTATTTTATTTTTTAATTATTTCGCATATCAAACGGTTGTCCGCCATCTCTTTCGTGCCCCCATCTGCTCCTCGTAGTCGGTTGCTTTCAAGTTTTTAAGTTGCAATTTTTTTATAGTGGAAGGGATGGAGAACCGATTGCGATGAACGTTGGCGGAGGTAGCCAGTGGTCGCAGTGTTGATTTGCTGGAGCGGAGGTTCGCCGTGGTGGAGGTCACACGCAGTGGTGCAGTGGCGCCAAATCCGGTGCGGAGATTGGATGTGAATTTGTGGCGTAGTGTCTCATGGAGACGGTGCGATTGGAGCGACACACGATGGGCCACGGCAAGGCTGACATGGCTCTACCGAGCGAGCGGTCTTGGGTGTCGTGACGGAGATCATAGACAAAGTGGCAGAGCTCACTTCTTCTCTATGTCTTTCCCATCTTCTCCCTTTTCTACTTTTTAATATGTTTCTGGTTCATGGTTTTTTTATGGCATGTGGTGTTTTCTGGGGGGTTTGAGATGCAAATTGAGTACGGAATGAATTGTTTCAGGGGTGTTTTCAAAGGGGTTTCAGGATTCAATAATGGTTTGGGATAAAGATTGATGGGAGATGTTTGCATGGGGTGGCACGATGCCAAATAATTAAAAAAAAAATAAAAAAAAGTTTAAAAGTTTTTAAACTTGTACGGTCGGTAACCAAGAAAGAAGTTAGTAATAAGTGGTGATTTGGCTTGATATAGGCGAGAGTGTCCAAAGGCGAGTGTTGAAATATCTAACAGTAGCATTTCCCAATTCGTAATCCCTAATGGAAAGCATCGCATTACGTTCTCACGACAAATAAGAGGGGGTTCCTCTTCTTGGCACTTGATCTTCAGAACGACTTTGGATTTCATTTTGATAGAAAGGAAAGAATTTGTCTTCACTCAGAAGATTATCTTTGCTCAAGAACTCTACTGGAAAACTACGGATCAAGTTGAAGCTATTCTCAACTCGAGGACAAGAGAATCCATTCATCGGCCTCTGAATGCTAATAATGCTGATGATAGAATTGTGTATTGTCCTCCTCCTCATGGCTTTCACACTCTTAAATGTGAAGGCGCTGTTTCGGGAGCTGGCTCTACGGCAGGCTGCAGAGGCATCTTGTGGGACAAGCTTGGCAAACTAGTCTTTGCTTTTTTCTTAAATGGATCATTGTTCAGTTCTTGAGGTCGTGTAATGGGTTGTCTACCATGGCCTTACCTTAGCGTGGGGTCGAGGTTCCAGGAAACTGATTATAGAGTTGGACGCGGCCAATGCTATTAGGTTACTACCTGAGGAGTATATTGATATGCATCCTTCTTGTCATTTTGTTCAAGGATCTAGAACATAGATGTTCGCCCATCAGATATCAGGTGGAAACACGTCTTACTAGAAGTAAATCAAATTCCGGACGTTCTTGCTAAGAAGAATTCTTTGCTACCTTCTCCTTGTAAAATCTATGACTTTGTTCCCCTCCTTATCTTTGGCTTTGTTAGCAGATAACCAGTGGATTGTTTTCCCACATGGGTTCTAATTTCTTTGGGGGCTTTAGGTCCCTTTTGTTCAAAAAAGAAAATCGTACTGAACATATATGGCATTTTTATGTTTGTAGTATACTTTAATATACCATACATTTGTTGTTAATAATTAGTTAGCTAAGGTCAATTCCTTTCAGCAGCTACTACTTTTTTGTCTTGCCGGGTGGGTAAATTCCCCTTCAGATTCCTTAGAATTCCTATTGGTGCAAATCCTAGGAAGTGCTCAACTTGGAAGCCTTTTGTGGAGCTTACGCAAAAACAGATTATCCTCATGGAAACAATCTCAGTTGCCTATTAGGGGGCATATTACTTTGATTATTTCGATATTAACTAGCTTACCGGTGTATTTTTTCTCCTTTTATAAAGCACCAAAAAAGGTACTTCACTCCCTTATAAGTATACATCGACGGTTTCTTTGGGGTGGTGTCTCTAAGCATCAAAAAACTTGTTGGGTGAGTTGGGACAATGTGTGCAAGCCAAAAGAAATGGGTGGTTTAGGCATGAAAAATATGGAAACTTTTAATGGTAGTTTGTTATCTAAGTGGAAGTGGCGATGCCTTTACGATACGGGGGGCTGTATGGCATAGGCTCTTATCACAGAAATATGGAGTCTTAAATCACTATATATTTGATGGAATGTTATTTTAACAGGATCTAATTATATGAATTTAGAACACCGAGTATTTTCTTTACTTACTTTGTCGAAGACATGATTGAGGTTGTCGTTGTCTCGGAGAGCACCGCAGCACGAGCGGCCAAGTCTTCCTTTGCCTGGTCACACACTCCAATTCTAGGTTTTCAATGGGGCAAACCGTAGACGAGCACAATCTGTGTATATGACGGCAAAGGGGACCTAGCCTATTTATTTCACAACCCTAGGACCACCCATCATGGGCCTAGTGATTGGGCCTACACTGTCTTCCACATAAATCTAAATCAGGTGTCCAAAAGGCCCAATACAATCAATCACATATTTGCGGCCTTGAGCATCATCAATTGGATCACAACATTAGCCCGTTTTGTAAAAACCAAAAGACATAATTGATTGTAGCCCACAAGGATTATCAGAAATAATTCTAACATTCTCCCACTTGGGCAAAATCAATTATGTAATTTTAATTTGTAGAAAACATTTTGAAAACGACTCTCGGGCTAATAAACTATTTCCTAACGTGGCCACTAAACACATGATCCCAAGATGCAACACCTAATTAAGACTCCATCCAACAAAAGCTAAGTGATATCGAATCATGGCGGTAGTCATATCTTATGTCGACATAACACCTTCCATGGTTACAAATACCACCAACTCCGTCGACTAGTCATTTATGTGGAGTGTAGCAAGAAAATGACATGCTAATGTGATCTAATAGCCATCTTTGTCATTTTCTTTGTGGAGTCCTCAATTTCTCTCAAATGCATTAAAGCCAGAGAAATTGTATGGCTTATGTGAAGCCATTATGCCTCGACTCAATATGGCGTCGATCACGTGAGTGATCCCATTGACCCCGAGCTCTAATATTTTAGCACTTGTGCCTCAGCTCCAATATGGCATCGACCACCGGCATAGTGGTCCTAAAGATACCGAGCTCCAATACTTTCGCATTTGATATACACATATAAAATTAATCATAATAAAATTCATCTCATCATTAATCATAAAATCAAATGCAAAGTTTACATCAATATGCTAAAAGTAAATAATTTGAAATAAAATGTTCAATAACATAAACCAACATAAAACCTTGAGCTCCCACTAACCAAACACATCAAAAGAACCCACAATGCCCATGTTCTCAACATGTCTATTGAAAACAACGGGCCTGAGTCCTTTGGTTAAGGGATCAGCTAACATGGAATCCGTGCCAATATGTTCCACCATTATAGCACCCTCTTTCACAAGGTCTCTAACGGTTAGGTACTTCAACTCCAAATGTTTGGATCCACTAGAAGTCTTATTATTTTTCGTATAAAACACTGCCGCACTATTATCACAGAAAATTCGCAGTGGCCTGGCAATGGAGTCCACAATGCGAAGTCCTGTCACCAGATTCCTCAACCAAACAGCATGAGTGGCAGCAGCAAAACAGGCAATGAACTCTGCCTGCATAGTAGAAGAGGCAACAAGAGTTTGTTTCTTACTCTTCCAAGATATCGCACCTCCAGCCAACATAAAAATGTATCCAGAAGTCGACTTCCTGTCATCAGGGCACCCGCCAAGATCTGAATCTGTGTACCCCACGATCTCCAAGTTGTCCACCCTTCTGAATGCAAGCATATACTCTTTAGTCCTTTTCAAGTACCTCATCACCTTCTTGGCGGCCATCCAGTGATCATTCCCAGGGTTCGACTGGTATCTACCTAGAACGCCAACCACGAAAGCGATGTCAGGCCTAGTGCATACTTGGGCATACATGAGACTACCCAAGGCACTCGCAAATGGTTTATCATTCATCTCTGCTCGCTCAACCTCATTCTTAGGACATTGATCTTTGTTGAATTTGTCACCTTTAACAACTGGAACATCACCGGATTTACAATTACGCATATTAAATCTCTCCAAGACTCATCAATGTAAGCCTTACGAGATAATCCGAGTATGTGGCGTGATCATCTCTATGAATCTCGATTCCCAACACAAAAGAAGCCTCACCAAGATCTTTCATGTCAAAAAATCTAGTCAGCATCCTTTTCGTCTCATGCAGCACACCAAGGTCATTAGAAGCTAATAATATGTCATCGACGTACAACACAAGGAAGATAAATTTGCTCCCACTGACCTTGAGGTATATACATTGGTCAACTTTATTTTCCTCGAACCCCATAGAGGTCACCACTTCATCAAATTTCAAATACCCTTTGTCTAGAAGCTTGTTTCGTGCCATAAATCGATCTCTTGACCTACAAAACTAGTTCTTCTTGTCACCAACATGGAAACCTTCAGGTTGATGCATGTATACTTCCTCACTCAAATCACCATTTAGAAAAGCTGTCTTCACATCCATTTGATGCAGCTCCAAATCAAAGTGAGCCACTAGAGCCATAATGATCCTAAAGGAATCCTTTGTTGATACTGGCGAAAAAGTCTCATTGAAGTCAATACCCTCCTTTTGTGTATAACCTTTTGCCACTAGTCTAGCCTTGAACCTCTCAATGTTGCCCTTTGCATCCTTCTTTGTCTTAAAGACCCATTTACAACCAATTGCCTTACAATTGACAGGCAACTCAACAAGCTCCCATACACCATTAACTGACATAGATTGCATCTCTTCATCCATCGCTTGCCTCCACTTATCAGACTGAGAGCAGGTGATAGCTTCCTGATAGCTCTTTGGATCAACAATGTCTCCAATGTCATATGCATCCTCACTGAGATAGACGATGAAATCATCACTGATAGCAGATTTCTTTTCTCTAGATGATCTTCTCAAAGGAATCTGTGCCTCAGGCTCTGTAGGTTGTGCAACCTCAACCACAGCCGGAGGGTCAACAACATCATCGGTCTGAGGAACGACTACATCCTCAGTCGGAACAACCATCCCAACTGGAGCAACTGACCGAACACTGTCAATGGGAACAGGTAAAGGCAAAGTAACAGTCTCAGGTGAAAGCAAATCGGTCTCATCGGATGGAGCAATGGGGTCTGCTACGTCAAGTTCCAAGAATTTGGCATTTATGGACTCTACTATCCTTTCCCCTCTTCCGGGACAAAAGAACCTGTATCCTTTAGCACGTTCTGGATATCCAATGAAAAAACAACGACTGGTCTTGGGATCTATTTTCTTCTGCAAGGGATTATAAATTTTTACTTCAGCTGGGCAACCCCAGACTCGAAGATGGTTCAGGCTAGGTTTTCTTCCTGTCCAGAGTTCAAAAGGAGTTTTGGGAACAGATTTACTAGGAACTCTGTTAAGAATGTATAGAGCTGTTTTCAAGGCTTCACCCCACAGATATTATGGCAAGTTACATCTACTCATCATGCTTCTCATCATATCCTTAAGAGTCCTATTACGTCTTTCGGCTACACCATTTTGTTCAGGAGTCCCAGGCATGGTGTATTGCGGAACTATTCCGCAATCCTGCAAGTATAAAGCAAATGGTCCCATATGTTGTCTTGTGGCACCATATTTACCATAATACTCTCCACCACGGTCGGACCTCACAACCTTGATCACTTTTGCCAACTGCTTCTCAACTTTAGTTTTAAACACTTTAAATTTTTCAAGTGCTTCAGATTTTTCTTTAATCAAATAAAGATACCCAAATCGTGAAAAGTCATCAATGAAAGTAATGAAAAACCAATTACATGATTGTAGAAGTAAGAGGCCCATCGATATCCGTGTGAATAATCTCTAAAAGATCGAACTTCTAGTTGCACCTTTCCTTTTGGTCTTCGTGAATTTTCCCTGATGCAGTCCACACAAGTACCCGGATCATCAAAATTCAAGGAAGGTAGAATATTTGCCCTTGTCAATCTCTCAACCCTTTCCCTAGAAATGTGACCTAAGCGCTTGTGCCATAGCAAAAAAGATTTTTCTTCAACTTTGGATCTCTTAGCAACAAAACTCTCAACAACTAAAGATGAAGCAACATTATCGGAAGCTAAAGACAATTTATATAAACCATCAACCAAGAATCCATAACCAACAATTCGGGAGTTCAACATCAGACTCATTTCACCATTACCAAAAGTAAAACTGAAACCAAGCTTATCCAATAAAGAAATCGAAATTAAATTCCTCCTAAAAGAAGGTACATAAAAAGTATTCTTCAAAATAAGTTCAAAACCAGATCCTAAAATTATGCTGACGTCTCCCACTGACTCCACAGCTACTTCAAGATCATTTCCTACCCTTAGCTTGCTTTCCCTCAGACTGGGATCCCTCAGATTTCTGAACCCCTGTAAGGACACAGCAATATGGGTTGTGGAACCACTATCAAGCCACCAAGAATCAATTGGGACATCAACTAGATTAGACTCAAAACAAACAAAAACTAAGTTATTACCTCCAGATTTAGCTTGTTCTCTAGCCAAGCTTTGAACTTTGCACAATCAGGTTTCTTATGCCCCTTTTCCTTACACCAGAAGCACCAAATAGTTCTCTTAAAAGCATCTGGCCTAGGACCTCCTACAGGATGGCGTTGACCCTTACCTGGTTTCCTTAATTCCTGATTCTTGTGAGAAGCATTAGGAGTATTCCTGTGTTTCCAATTGCCCTTCCCAGAATGGGGTTTGGTATGGACAGATAAAGAAAGCTACATCACTCTTTTCATTCTTGAGTTTCTCTTCCTCAAGAACACACTTGGTAATAAGATCATTCACACTCCAATTCTCACCAATGGTATTGTGGCGCTTTAATTTGTGTGAAATTAGCAGGCAACCCATTCAAGGCATGGCCGACAATAAATTTTTCATTCAGCTCAATTTTGTGGGATTTCAAGTTGGTTTGGATGTGAACCATCTTCAGAATAAATTCCCTTACTCCCCCAATATTGTCATACTTCATGTCCATTAACTCTTTCATTAGACATCGGACTCGGCATTGTCGGATACCTTGTACCTACGTTACAGAAGCGGTGAGGAACTCCTTTTTGTCCCTTTGTCAGGCGGACTCATCGAGAAGGTGTTCAGAGACATTTCTCTTGATAAGCGATCGGACCCAATCCATCGGACCTCTCCCACTTGGCCAAGAGTTCTTTACGTTGGTGTGCTCTCCGTGATGATCACGGGCTTATTCTCGCGCAGAAATTTGAATCTAAATCAGCAATTCCTAGAGAAAACTCCAAGTCTTGCTTCCATTTCTTAAAGTTCGATTCGATCAAGATCTCAATGGAAGCAGAAGAATTATTCATAGAGAAAGTCACTGTTAAAACAAAACATGAATGCATCAGATCATATCACAAGACAAGATATAGCTCAATAACAACGAAATAAGCTATCATCGTGAGGCCAGTATAATAGCACATTCCCCTTTGGGCAGAATGCACATACCAAGGTCACAACCTCAGTCAAAACCTCAGATGGGTTAATCTATGAGCATACATTGAGTTCAGAAAGTTGTCTCCTTTGGGTAGACAAGTCCCCTAGCCCAATGCATTCTCCAATAACTCCATCTTCAATCAACTTTCAATCACAACACATAACAACCCCCTTTGGGCAGGCAATCACATGCAACGACCAAAAGCATTCCTCAAACTACAAAGAAATTCGCATGAATTAATACAAACGGTCCCACTTTGGTGGTAACGGCTCATAACAACGCATGAAACTCTTGCATAGGAATCAATTTTCTCTTGTCTATACATACGACACAGTCAACAGCCAAGAACATCATTTAAATGAGCACCCTTACTGGTCGTGTAACAAAGTCAGGAGCATTCCAAACTGCTTTTGCAATATCTGACATGATAGACTAGACTAACGAGAGCATGTATATAAAAGTAATAGCACGCAATTATACACAAATTTATAGGGAGAGTGATTATCACCATTAAATCCAGAATGTATCATATTATTTTTCTAACAAACATTTCAGTTTAATTTCAGTCAGAAAAATAATTAAAATTAATTTAATGCATTATATTTTATAAAAAAAAATATCTAACGCAGCGGAAAAATTCTTGAAAAAATATAACAAATACAAGCATTAAATTTAGAGCGCAACACAAAAAACCGCGTCGAAAACGGGTCCCTGAGGGCTATACACGCGCTACCACGCGCTTACACCCGCGAGTGGGATTTTCGCGCGCGTGAACAGTACTCGTCTTCAACCTCTGGCGGGTCACGAACCGGGTCGCGCGCTCCATTCGGGTCGGACTGGTTTTCTCTCTCGTTTCTCATCCGTTTCACGCGATTTTTGTTAGGTTTTGTTCAGAATCAAATTTCCAATCATTTGAACTTAAAATCTTGAATTATAAGTACTTAAATCGTGAGTTATTCGTCGAGAAAAACGCTGTTACGGGTTGCGATTTCAACAGCCATTTTCGTTGATTCGGCTCCGTTTTCGTGTGATTTTTCATGGGTTCGATTCACAATGTAGTTTACAATCATTCTAATACCACAACAACAAGTTTTAACCGACAAGGATGAGATCCAGAAAACCAAAACGTGAAACAATGGAACCCTTGAACAGTACTCGAATTTTACCGATTTCTCACTCTTACGATTGATTTAAAAACACGAAACTAGCGTCTTTCAATTCGTATGAGCATGATTTGTAATAACCCCATGGTTTGGGATTCTAAAACTTTGTTGTTCATGGATTGAAAAATTCGAATCGATGTAAGCGGAAAACATGAACCTTTGAGCAGATCGAAAGCGAAATCGTACAGTAAAAAACACAAGGGTTCTAAATCATACAATATTAAGCTCTGATACCACATGTTATTTTAACAGGATCTAATTATATGAATTTAGAACACCGAGTATTTTCTTTACTTACTTGTTGAAGACATGATTGAGGTTGTCGTTGTCTCGGAGAGCACCGCAGCACGAGCGGCCAAGTCTTCCTTTGCCTGGTCACACACTCCAATTCTAGGTTTTCAATGGGGCAAACCGTAGACGAGCACAATCTGTGTATATGACGGCAAAGGGGACCTAGCCTATTTATTTCACAACCCTAGGACCACCCATCATGGGCCTAGTGATTGGGCCTACACTGTCTTCCACATAAATCTAAATCAGGTGTCCAAAAGGCCCAATACAATCAATCACATATTTGCGGCCTTGAGCATCATCAATTGGATCACAACATTAGCCCGTTTTGTAAAAACCAAAAGACATAATTGATTGTAGCCCACAAGGATTATCAGAAATAATTCTAACATGGAATTATTGACAGTAGAAGTAGTTCTATTTGGTGGAGAGACCTAATGTCTTTGTCTTCTAACTGGTCCTCTGATGTTGTCACAATCAAATTGGGGAAAGGAGACCTTATCAGATTTTGGGAGGACAAATGGATTGTCAACCAAGCACTCAAGGCAATGCTTCCAAGGTTGTATCAGCTTGCCATTGACAAGGAGGGCACGGTTGGGGAGTATGGTGACTGGGATGATGGTCAGTGGCATTCGAAAGAGGGATGGAGAAGAAATCTTTTCGCGTGGGAAGAGGAATCACTGGTCGTGTTGCAACTGCTTCTTGCGGATGTGGCCCCTGCGTTGGAGGTATGGGATCGGTGGATATGGAAACTTGATGCATCTCATGTATTTTATGTTAAATCGGCGTATGTGAATTTGTTATCACAAGGCCAAACTGACGTTGTTTGCCACGAATTGGGCAAGGCTTTCAGGGGGGTTTGGAAGCTTTCCATACCCTCAAAGATTGCAACATTTGTCTGGCACATTTTACTGGATCGATTACCTACTAGATCTGCACTCTATCAGCGAGGTATTTTATCTGGCTTACATAATGTCAGCTGTGTTTTCTATTTTAATCATGCTGAAACTGTCAATCATCTATTCTGTTCCTGCCCCTTCTCTTATTCTGTATGGTGTACAATTTATGAAGGATTGATATTCATGGTGCATGGCACAACAATTGCATGGACAGTTTTATTCACCACAGTTCTTTCATAAAAGGAAGGAAAATGGTGTGCTGTTGTGTGGTGTATCTGGATATTGCGTAACTGAATTATTTTCCATGGAGGAGTTGCAGAACATATTGCTTTGGTGGCACAGATTAAGTCTATTTCCTGGACCTGGTTTATCTTTTAAGTAGGTAGAAAGTTAGAGTTGACTTATTCGGATTGGTGTATTAACCCGCTCGGGTGTTTTGAATCTATTTGTTAAACTTGTATCTATGGCTGTATGGGTTGGAGTACCTATTGTACTCCCGTTTTTAATGAATTTCTTTGCTTATAAAAAAAAAGTGTGTCGTTACTTAATTTTGTTATCAGTGTATAGTTAGTGTAACACCCCAATTTTTATGAAATTTATTTTACAATTTTCAACTACTTGGAAATAAATCATAGAGATTGATCACCTTGATGATTTATGAAAAGTACAAAGAACTGCTATGTTTGTTGTAAACAATTTACTGTTTTGGTAATTAATTCAGATTAAGAGATAGTGTAGACGTATACTATTTTTAATATGAATTAATCTTGAAAATTTTGAAAATTTATTGTTTAAGTAAAGAAAATTATTTTATTGAAAGGGAAATAATTTTTAGAACTTAATAGATATTTTTAAGTCACAGTTTGAATTTTCATTGTTGAGTTATTTGTTAATTGTTGGTTTTATGTCGTATTTAATGCGACTTTTATTTTAATGATTTTGTATTGATGATTTTATTATTTTAATAATATCTAGATGATAAGAGAAATTAAAATTAGCGATCTTCACTAATTTACAATTTTTATTACGCTGCGAGAATTCTATTGTACTTTGCCGTAACTAGGCTATTTGGAGAGTTTCTAACTGAAACATGCTCAAACGTAATCCAAATTTTATAAAATTTGATATCTTATCATTTTCCATTACTTAGGATTTATTGGAATTTTTCTGAAATTTTTGGGCATCAGAAAAATATAGGGTATTTTCTACGCCTAGAAACTGCCTAATGGTAGCGTTTTAGCTCGTAAATCGAGAAACCGACATTCATAGAAATAATCCTAATATTTTTAGGGACATTTTGGTTGATTAATAAATTTTGATTATAGAATAATTTATTAGAATTTGTTTTAGAGTTTTTGGACCAAAAACCCTATTATACTCGTAACGCCGCACACCCGATTGATCAATAACACGACGAAACGAAGTCCAAGCTAGGGGGAATGAACCACGCCTACAGCTGGATCAAGGGAAGCTGAACCTTGAGCTTTGGAAGCTTCCATGCCATGTGTTGGATTATGTTTAGTTAGGTAGTAATTTGTAGGTAGTTAACTTAGTTAGTTTAGGACTAGTTTTGTTAATTCCTAACTAAATGAACATTTTCCTTCCATCCTTGTCCCTCAAAATTTTGTGGCTGCCCTCTCCATATTGGCTTCAGCCCATTGATTTCCTCCATTGTTGAAAGCTTGAGAAAAAAAAATCTAGAAAGAGAAAGTTGATTTTGGTGCTTAATCTTGTGATTTTGGAAGCTAACCCTTAATCCTTTCTCCTTCCTTCTTGATCTATTATCATCATCATCCTTGTGGGTAAGGATCCTAATCCCTTTCTTCCTTCTCATGGCTGCCATGATTGTGTTCTTCATGGTTTTAGTGTTATTTTGCTTAGAATTTGTTAGATCTTGATGTATTAGCTTGTATATTTCATAGATCCATCATTTTCCTCCAAGATTAAACTTGTTTGATGATTTAAAAATTGAGAAAGCCTAAGTTTTGGGGCTGGCCGAAACTAGGGGCTGTTCAAGGAATTGTTTTGGCTTGATTTTGTTGATTTGGAGTTTGCTCTTTGGTGGGTTTTAAATGGTATGTTTGAAACTAGTCATATATTTATGTTTTACAAAGTTTTGAGAAATGAATTTGTTTAGTTTTTGGGGCTGGAAATCGTGGCTCATGAGGAAGATTTAGGAGATGTTTTAACTTGTTTGGAAAAGTTTGAAAACTTGCATGGTTTAAACTTGATTCATGATATATGACTAGGTGTGATCCAAATGGGATTAAGAGAGAAAAATTTTAGGTTTCTAATGACTTAAACCGTGGCTGTCCTAGGGTTCTAGGATTTGTATTTTTGGGTTCTAATTGTATTAAGTTTGTGTTGTTAAGGTTCGTGCTTAAGGTTCGCGCGAGGTTTGACTTGACGATAGTTTGGAATTACCTTGCTTAGATTGTTAAAGCGTCCAAGGTAAGGGAAATTCTTATATAATGAGTTTCGGCTTTTCGCCTTGTATGTTGTTTGGTTTGATTGTTTGATTAACTGTGTGGTAGTGCTTGTAATATTACTATATGTTGTCTGGAATGTTGTAGCATACTGAATTGTTATATGCTGTCTGAAATGCTGTAGCATGTTCTTGGCCCTGTGTGGCATTATGATTTGTATTGTTTTCCTTGAATCATGTTGGATTTAATTGGAACTTGGAATTGATTTGGAATATGAAAATATTGTTGATGATAATGGATTAATTAATAATGCGTTGATCGACTGCTATTGGTTTGACGACTTACAACGGTAAGTCTGATGCGATTCCATGAGCCGAGAAATGTTTTCAAGGTAAACTAAATGCATCTTTCTAAAATAAGTCAGCGTACAAACACGCTTTATGGATCAGAGTTACGATCTCCTAAGTAAATTGTTAAGGGCATTTTGACTTAAAAGTAAGCATGAGGGTTTTAGTATAACTAGCCAAAGCTTGCAAAGAATTTTCAATGAATCAATAGTAGGAAAAAGAACTTGAGTAAACAATGTGATTTGCAAAAACGGTTTAGTTAAATGATGTGTCTGGAAAATTCTGGCTAGGAAAGACTTGGTTATTAAGAGTGTTCGCACCGCCTCTCTTTCCTGAAAATTTTTCCTAATGCATTATTTAGCACAACTAGAGTTTCAATGACCTAGAGCTAAAAAGTATTTTTAGATACAATAGTGCATAAAAGAGACACCAAAACTGAGAAAGAGATTTCAAAGACCCAGATTTCTAAATAATAAAATGTAGGGAACCTAGTGTTCCTATTGAGCATATGGGCCATGTGTCCTGTGCTGGGACTTGACGTCCTACTTGCGTGCATATTTTCTTGATCAAAGATTGGACCTAATGTTCCGTATGGTGTGCCTAGTATCTCAACCTAAAAATTGAGTCTAGCGTTCCGCAATCGAACACCTGGACCTTGTGTCCTGTGTTTGAACTCTAAGTAAATTGAGATTTGAAATTCACTAAATTGAGTGAGTTAAGGTATCGTCGATCCGCATTGACTAATTAAAACATATCTCGGGCACTCCTCTTGGATAGTGGGCCATATTAAAGAATGTATTTGGATGTATACTGACCACTGAGCAACGACACTCGGAGCGTTTGATTGTCTTAAAGACTTCAAAAGGACGAGTTGTCACTTCATGCCAAATACCCGAGGACCTTTTGGTGACTAGAGGTAGCCCGAAGTCCTTTTGGTGACTAGTGGTTATAAATGGCTCTGCCAAATACCCGAGGTCCTTTTCGTGACTAGGCAATACCCTTGGTAGGGAAATTTTGTTCGGACGTTGGGAAATAAAGTTCATCGTCTCTGCTGACCTTCTTTAAGGCTGCAGGTGTATACACAAACTCGTTCATAATGCATTGGCATGCATGGCTAACCACATTTATGACATGTGATGAATTGTTGATGAATCTGTTATGTGATGACTGGATCGTTGATCTATTGTTTGATTTGTCTGCTCACATGCAAATGTTTGATATTGTGAGGACTTAATCGTTGATCTGTGGTTGATTTGTCTATTCACATGCAAATGCTTGATATACCATGATGATGCATGCGGTTTATTAAGTATGTATATGTATATAAAGGCATGTTGTTGTATTTTATATATATATATATATATATATATATATATTGCATGCGACATAGCCTATGATAAACTCGTGAACAAAGAATTTACCCTTGCACTGTTGTTGGATTGGACATTCTTATGGATGTCACTTCCAGATGGAGTTTCATAGCTGCTGCAGTTTCGTCTTTCCAGAAGCGTTGAAGAATGAACCAGTTGAGGAAGATTCCTCCTCGTGCTTCAGTTCTGATCTGGCGGAATGATCTTTCAGTAAGGTTTATAGTTGTTGGCCAGCTTAGCTTAGGGTTTTGCCTTTGTTGTTTGCGTAATTACTTATTGTCTTGTAATTACTCTTTTCAGAAAACCTCGCTTCAGTGCGAAATGATTATGTTATGTTATGTTATGTGAAGCATTCATTGTGATGTGATATACTCTGATATTTGCAAAAGACTGATTTGGCATCATTTAGAAAATTGTAGTACTCTTTACGTCTCATTTTTTGAAAAGGGTTTCAAAGGAAATAAAAAGGAAAAAAATTTCACTCCTATTTTCCATTGCGAAATACATAAGAGTACTTTTTACTGAAAGCATATAAGCACCAAATCTTTTTAGCATTAGATTGGGTTGCATAGTAGCGCTCCGAAAATAGGGTATTATATTAGTGGTATCAAAGCAGTTCGGTTCTAACCGGACCGCTTTTGTTTAAGCTGGCCTAGATTTTTGGGAGTTGTCAGGTATAAGTCTTTTATGCCTAGGTTATGTGAATCTTGTTTGTGATTGTCTTAATGTTTCCTAGTTGAAACATGTGTGACATTGTGTGAAATTGTGTGCAATCCTCTCAGATGATTGATTTTGTTGTGGAGTTCTGATTAGTTTGCCTTATAGAAATTCGATGCCTCCGCGACGAACAAATCTTTCTGCTAGAGCTAGGAATTTAGAGATGAATCACGTAACTCGATTGATAGCCGGGATAGCAACTGCTGTTACCCAACAGATTGCCGCGGAGAATCAACACGATTGGCTAAGACAACAAAGGGAGGAGCGAACTATTGGAGGGTCAAGTAGGCCAAATTATCGGAGCAAAGGAAAAAGAAGAAGACAACAACTGAGAGCACCTTAATCTCGTTCTCAGGGAAATAACTGCAGTCAGGATCTTCCTGTGTCACAGGCTATTGGGAATAGCCAGATGGAGAAGTGGCAATGTTACCAATGTGGAAGCAAGGAACACTTGGCTGATAAATGCTCGTCAAAGGACCGATTGTGCTTTAACTGCAAGAAGCCATGACACTTTTCTAAGGACTGTTAGTTGCCAAAGGTGGGATCAACTGCAAATGCTGCGAAGGTTGCGCGCCCAGCTGTTGGAGGATGTGCCCACATGATAGGCAGAAGAGGGAATCACAAGCACTGACAGTCGGAGACGCACTGCTTTAACGGTGGAGATGAAGAGCACAACGCTAACCAGTATCCAACCAAGGAAAGGTTATGTTTTAACTTAAAGGAATCGGGGCATCTGTCCAGAGAATGTAGAGTACCACAAGCTGAATCTGTTGTCAACAATGTCAGAGCTGCAAGATCAACCACTAAGGGACGTGTTTACACACTAAACAGAGTGGAAAGCTCATCATCTGAAGACTTCATCCCAAGGAACGCAACACAAAGGAGTTGTGAGTAGACAGAGATTTACAAGAGAGATTATCCGTAGGAGACGCTATAATTATCGTAGTATATGTATTATGGTATGTGCGTGGTTTTAAATATAGACCACATAAATGTTTTGACTCTGTGACATATTTTACTATCGTATTAAATTCCAAAATCAAAATTTTTAATAAACTCTTGGTATTCCGATAGATTTTATTGGGATTATTTGTATAATTAATTGAGTGATTATTTTGTGAACGTATTTATTTTACGCGAATATTTTAGGGCGCGTTGAATTAAATTTCTCCTGATAATTTAATTTACATGATTTGTCGCCAATCGAGCAACCGATTACGCTATTACCCTGACACAGCGAATTAGTGCGATGCAAAGACCATGGGAGCTAAGTCAAGAGAGCATTTTGGAGTAGGTGAGAGTTAGTGGAGGGAGTATAGTGCGTGATGATTATTGGTTAGACATTTTTGCAAAATCCTATTCAACCTTTTCCTTGTCTTCAAACACATGGATGGCTTAGTAGAAATTTTGGGTGGGGGTCACTTTTCCCTTTCTTTCTTTCTTACCGGTTTCGTCTCATTAATAAGGGAGGATGTGAGTCCATTATTGGTGTTGATATTGGTAGACATCTAAGATTCCTTTCTTTTCTTTTCTTGTGAGTTATTTTATTTCTTTTGACCATTGGCTGACCACGCTTAGAGATAAAGGGGGGAGGGGTTTGCTTTCATTTTAGTGTGGAGTGTTGGTGAGTTTTAGTGTGAGAAAAACCAAACCTTCATCTTCTTCTTCCTCTTGCAAACCGTGAGCTTTAGGATGGTTTTTGGGATAGACCCTCTTTCATTTTTGTATTTTACGTTGATGTTGTGGATATTGTTGCTGTTGGTAATTTTGAGAGCTATCCTTTACCCTTGATGTCTTACAACCATGGGCTTTTGAAGAATTTGTGGGTGAGTATTTCAACTTATTTAAGCTTTTGATTTTGTGTTGTTTTAAATTATTTTGTTGATGGCTTTGGGAAAACTTTTCTTTTCATGTTGTTGAAACCTTTCTAGTTGATCTATTGTTGATTTTGTTGTTCTTATGGTTTAGGAGTTGTAGAGAAAAGTTTTGTATTGATCCTTGTTAAAAAGCTTTTGAGTGAGTAGAATGATTTTGAGAAATAGATTGAGTGTGTGGGTGTGCAAACCGTGAAAATTCTTTGAGAAAATTAAGATGATTTCAAGTTTTAATAATTGGTTTTTAGTGATTTTGTTGTTGTTGGTGTTTGATTTAAGTTTTAGTTTTTGATTTAAGTGTGTCTTGATGATTTTAAGGCAATGAAAAACCTAATCTCAAAAGAACCATAGTGTTCTTAAGAAGGTTGAGTCTTGAAGAGATCAAGTGGGTTTTAAGAAAAGTAATTCTTGCTTTGTGTTATTTTAGAAGTTAGACTTTTTAAAATAAAAGAAATTTAATTTTGGGTTTTGTGTTGAAAACGTGGTTGTATATGTATATTTGTGTTAGTGCGTTTTATTGGTATTAGTGTGTAGTCGTGGTTTAGTAGTAGTCATGACCGTGTTCGTGATCGCGATGTGGTAGAGATCGTAGCGTTGGAATAAAGCGTCAGTTAACGGTGATGCAATGTAGTAGTCTTGTAATCCTTCATTTCCGAGTCCATCCAAGATTCCATCTAAATATACCTGGAGAATCAGAGCATCATACATCGAGAGTTTTATCTGGATTTGATTCGTACCATGCCTTACACGATGCTAGCCTCTTTTCCAGCTCATTGCCTGTTCTTCCACATGAATGCTTATTATTGTGTTTTATGAATATGGTAGTTAATGATGTAGTGTTTTGTTTGGTATTAATGTATGAATAAAATGTATGCTTGAATATTGACTGTGTTATGTAGAATAATGCATCATGTTGTACTACATTTCAAATTCCAAATTTACGTAATGTTTTTGGTATTAAGTTATGATTTTTTCAAATTTTATTATTTTTTTTTGGTTTATAAATGAATTTTCGGGGACAAATTTTTTTTTAAGGAGGATGGTATTGTAACACCCCAATTTTTATGAAAATTATTTTACAGTTTCCAACTACTTGGAAATAAATCATAGAGATTGATCACCTTGATGATTTATGAAAAGTACAAAGAACTGCTATGTTTGTTGTAAACAATTTACTGTTTTGATAATTAATTCAGATTAAGAGACAGTGTAGATGTATACTGTTTTTAATATGAATTAATCTTGAAAAATGTGAAAATTTGTTGTTTGAATAAATAAAATTATTTTATTGAAAGAGAAATAATTTTTAGAACTTAATAGATATTTTTAAGTCACAGTTTGAATTTTCATTGTTGAGTTATTTGTTAATTGTTGGTTTTATGTCGTATTTAATGCGACTTTTATTTTAATGATTTTGTATTGATGATTTTATTGTTTGACTTTGAATAATATCTAGATGATAAGAGAAATTGGAATTAGTGATCCTCACTAATTTACAATTTTTATTACGCTGCGAGAATTCTATTGTATTCTGCCGTAACTAGGTTATTGAGAGAGTTTCTAACTGAAACATACCCAAACGTGATCCAAATTTTATAAAATTTTAGATCTTATCATTTTCCATTATTTAGGATTTATTGAAATGTTTCTGGAATTTTTGGGCATCAGAAAAATATAAGGTATTTTCTACGCCTAGAAACTGCCTAACAGTAGCATTTTAGCTCGTAAAACGAGAAAGCGATATTCATAGAAATACTTCCAATATTTTTAGGGACATTTTGGTTGATTAATAATTTTTTATTATAGAATAATTTATTAGAATTATTTTTAGATTTTTTGAACCAAAAACCCTATTATACTCGTAACGTCGCACACCCGATTCATTGATAACGTGACGAAACGAAGCCTGAGCTAGGGGAAATGATCCACGCCTACATTTTAATATAAAATTAGCATTTTTTAATATAGATCTCATGCAGCATATAATACAATTACGTATCCTTAAATAGGTTTGGATTCCACATGTCATTTTCAGAGTCAATTTCAGGATCGGATTACAAATGTCAATTAAACATTAATTTTACATGGTTCGGATTCCACGTGTCACTTAGTATAATGGTTCGACATAACAGGATTTTGATTCCATACCTGAATAATTAAGTTTATTGTATATTTAATTCAGAAGATTACACTATCAATTTGAAATCAATATAATTAATTTATACATTCATTTATGGTAGATGATAACTGAGAATGGGATATAGCATTTCATTGGCCGTTCATAGAAATATATTAGGACATGAATTTAAATATTTTTGTACAAATTATTGTTCCTTATTTTATTTTATCGAAACATGTTGAATATTCTTTTTTCAAACTAATTTAGATTTTTATTCAAAAAAACTAATTTAGATTTAGCTACATTACATAAAATTAAATCAAAGTCTGGTGTTTGTTTTATCTTTTCCGTGCAAATTTAAATTAAAAGTCTTTATAATATATCAAAAAAATATCGTTTCCTTCTTACTTAATAATTACACTTAAAAGTTTTAAATATATTTATATATGATATAGTATAATATTTAAAATTACGTTGTTTGTCTTTCCAAAACAATCTAAAAATAATATTATATGAGCTAACTTTTTTTTTTTTCAAAAACAATAATCTCAAACTGATTTTATCAATACTTCACTGGCTTTATGTTACTTTTGCAGGTCTGATCAATGGAGTTAATGTTACGAGTTAAGTTATTTTTACCATTCTAAATCAACGTTTTATCTTGAATGTAATTATTTATTTTTACAAATAACAATAAAAATATCACACGCATAAATCAACATTTTATATAAAAATATATTTATATTTACTCAAAAATCTATTTAATAATTAAATTACAAAGTAAAAAATATATCGTCAAGAGATTTGAACATTTTATGTGAAAAGACATTAATATATATATATATATATTACTATCAATAAACATTTTAATAAAAATAATGCATTGATGTAAATTTTTATGATTAAATTTTTATTTTTTAATATATAATCTGCGGAGCACAAGACAAGGTATAAGATATATTACCAGTTAATTAATTTTAATTAAGCTTACTGTTTTCTGTTATTAGTTTAGCTTTTCAGTTAGTTGGTTTTCTGTTATAACCAACCTCAGCTTTGTATATAACAGTAGCTTTCAATTGTAATTGTAACATTATTCATTATGATAATGAGAAAGAGCAATTTCTCCACAATTCTCTCTGTGTGCTGAATCCTGTCAATATGGTATCAATCGCAAATCCTCATCGCTTCCGCTCCTTCTTCGTTCTCTGAATCGAACTCCGTTGATTCTGATTTCTTCGGTATTCTTCAATTTCTGGTTCGATTTCTTCCTTTTGTTTGATTTCTTCGGTGTTCTTCATTTTTTTTTCTTCTCGTTTCAATGGCGGTTTCTCCTTTCTCCGATTTCTCTTCGAATCTGTCAAATCCTTATTTCTTACATCCAAATGAAAATCCTTCATTGATTCTTGTTACACCTAAACTTGATAACAAGAATTACCAGATCTGGTCACGTTCCATGCGAGTTGCCCTAATTTCCAAAAATAAAATGAAATTTGTGGATGGAACCCTAAATCCACCACCGGTCTCTGATATTCTCTATGATCCTTGGCTTCGATGCAATAATATGGTTCTTTCATGGCTTCAACGATCAATTTCAGATAACATTGTGAAATCGATACTCTGGTGTGACCGTGCTTCTGTAGTCTGGAAACGCTTGGAGAAGCGATTCTCTCAAGGTGATATTTTTCGTGTTGCTGACATTCTTGAGGAATTGGCACGATTTCAGCAAGGTAACCTTGACATCTCCTCTTACTTCACTCAACTGACTACGCTTTGGGAAGAAATTGAAGCATTTCGCCCTATCCGTGACTGTTCTTGTGCTATAACCTGCACATGTGGTGCTGTTTCTTCTCTGAAGAAGTACATTGAGCAAGACAAAGTGATTAAGTTTCTTAAAGGTCTCAATGAGCAATATGCTCAAGTTTGCTCACAAATCATGTTAATTGATCCCCTACCCGATTTGGACAGAACTTTTTCTCTAGTTATTCAGCAAGAGAGACAATTGTCAATTCCTGTTGTTCATGATGCCAATGTTGAATCCCAACCAGCTGCAATGCAAGTTCAGTCACATAACCAGAATTTCAACAAAGGTCACACCACTGGTTCCTTCAACAATAGGGGTAGAGGCAGAGGATATCATAATCATGGTAGAGGACAGAATTTCTCCCGCACTTGTACTCACTGTGGTAGGCACAACCACACCATTGATACCTGCTGGATCTTACATGGCTATCCACCTGGCTTTCAGCACAAAAATTCTAATGCCAAGTCTGTGAATCTTGTTGTCTCCGATTCATCTACAGCTGTATCTGTCCCTACTTCTGCTTCTGCTTCTGTTAACAACTCAGATTCACAAGCTCCATCTGTGAGTGCCATTCAAGAGCAATATAATCAGATTTTGCAGCTTCTACAGCAATCCAACTTACAAGCTCCAATTGTGCCAACTGTGCCTTCACATACTGTTAACTCAGTCATCTCACATTCTGCTGCTTTTAACACTACCTCCTCTCCTTCATTTGGTAAGGTCTCAGCTCATTGGGTCATTGACTCAGGGGCTACACATCATATTACTCATTCCTTACAAAATTTTTCTTCATATTATAATATTTCACCAATGTCTATGTCTCTACCAAATGGCCATAAAGCCATCACCACAATAGCAGGCACAGTGCACTTATCACCTTCTCTCACACTTCACAATGTTCACTACATCCTTAATTTCAATGTCAATTTAATTTCTGTTTCTCAGATTTCTCAATCATCACATTTACTGTTCCTGTTTTTCCCTAATCATTGTTCCATTATGCAGACTTCCAACCAGAAGATGATTGGTATATCTAGAAGGGTTGGAGGATTGTATATGTTGGACTCTACCTCATTGAGTCATCCTCAAGTGCTAAGTTCTGGTTCCTGCAACACTGTCTCTCGCTGCACTCGCATCATCACCTCCTGCTTCGCTTCAATTTGGCACAACCGATTAGGCCACATCTCAGATTCTGTACACAAAAACATATCTTCTACATTTCCTTTTATTCCTTATCAATGTCATTCTATCCCTTGTGATATATGCCATTATGCAAAACAGAAAAAGTTACCTTTTCCACATAGTAATACTCATTCTTCTCAAATTTTTGATTTGTTGCATGTGGACATTTGGGGCCCTTATGCTATTCCCTCTATTTCTGGTTTTAAATACTTTTTAACTCTAGTGGATGATTTTAGTCGTTTTACTTGGGTGATTCTCATGAAAAATAAAAGTGAAACAAGAAATCATCTCACTCGTTTCATCTCTTTTATTGACACTCAATTTCAACTAAAACTCAAATGTTTGAGAAGTGATAATGGCATTGAATTTATCATGCCTGAATTTTACCTTGAAAAAGGGATTATTCATCAACGATCTTGTGTTGAGACTCCTCAACAAAATGGAATTGTTGAGCGAAAACATCAACACATCCTTAATGTTGCTAGAGCTCTCTCTTTTCAATCCAACATTCCCTCAAATTTTTGGCATTTTTCTGTGATTCAGGCAGTGCATATCATAAACCGAATTCCAAGTCCTTTGATTCATCACAAAACTCCATATGAGCTACTTTACAAACAGCCACCAACACTTCTTCACCTAAGAGTGTTTGGTTGTCTTGCTTTTGCTTCAACACTTCAAAATCATAGAACAAAATTCCAATCTCGAGCCCGCAAATCTGTTTTTCTTGGCTATAGAGAGGGTACCAAAGGATACCTTCTTTATGATGTTCATTCTCATGAATTCTTTGTGTCTAGAAATGTCATTTTCTATGGGTCTTCTTTCCCTTTTTCCACTTCTCATATACCATCCTCCAATTCTTCACCACACATTTCTTTTGATAATTCTCATCTTAGTGATCCTTTTCAGCCATCTTCTACTACTCCTATCCATGACAGCAACAATAATACTTCCTCCAATTCCTCTCCTTCGAATTCCACACCTGCTACCCCATTAAATTCACCTTCTGCACCTGTTGTTTCTATTCCTGCCCCTGCTATCCCAATTAATGCAGAATCTGCCCCTGCTGTACCAATTACTGCAGCTACAGTTCCCATTCGACAGTCAACCAGGATCAAAACAAATCCTAAGTATCTTGAGGAATATCATTGCAGTCTTCTCACTTCTTCTATACCATCATCATCTTCAGGTACAGGTAAATCTGCTTCTGTTTTTCCTTTAAATTATGTTTTATCCTATGACAAATGTTCTTCATCATACAAACATTTTTGTCTTTCTATTTCTGCCCTTACTGAACCAAAGACTTTTAACCAAGCTTGTAAGTTTGAATGTTGCAAAGAGGCTATGAAAACTGAATTAGAAGCACTTGCTGCCACACACACTTGGTCTATTGTGGATCTACCACCCGGTAAAACTCCAATTGGATGCAATTGGGTGTACAAAGCTAAATATCATGCAGATGGTTCTCTTGAGCGTTATAAAGCTCGATTGGTTGCTAAGGGTTACACTCAAACCGAAGGGGTTGATTATTTTGATACTTTTTCCCCCGTTGCCAAATTGACAAGTGTTCGGACCTTGCTTTCTTTGGCTGCAAAACCGTCCTCTACCCCATATGATACTTCTCTAAAATTGCACAATTCAGATTCTCCTCTTTACCATAATGTTTCAGCATATAGGAGACTAATTGGCAGGCTTTTATACTTGACCAATACACGGCCTGATATTGCTTTTATCATCCAGCAGCTCAGCCAATTTGTTGCTACCCCGCAGGAAGTTCACTTTCAGGCTGCAACCAAGGTATTAAAGTACCTCAAAGGCTCTCCTGCAAAGGGTCTATTCTACTCCTCTTCCTCTGATCTTAAGTTTATGCGGTTTCAGACTCTGACTGGGCAAGCTGCCCTGTTACCCGTCGTTCTGTTTCTGGGTATTGTGTTTTTCTGGGATCCTCTCTAATTTCCTGGAAATCCAAGAAGCAATCGACTGTATCAAGGTCCAGTTCTGAAGCTGAATATAGGGCCCTTGCTAGTCTCACTTGTGAGTTGCAGTGGCTTTTTTATTTGTTCAAAGACCTTCATGTTTCATTTGGTCGTCCTGCTTATGTTTATTGCGATAACAAATCTGCAATACATTTAGCTCACAATCCCACATTCCATGAGAGGACAAAGCATATCGAGATCGATTGCCATGTCATTCGAGAGAAGATTCAAAGAGGCCTCATCCATCTCCTCCCTGTTCCATCTTCATCTTAATTGGCCGATGCATTGACTAAGCCCTTGCTTTCTCCAACTTTCAACTCATTAATATCCAAGCTTGGTCTTTGCAACATCCTCAGCCCAGCTTGTGGGGGGGTATTACCAGTTAATTAATTTTAATTAAGCTTACTGTTTTCTGTTATTAGTTTAGCTTTTCTGTTAGTTGGTTTTCTGTTATAACCAACCTCAGCTCTGTATATAACAGTAGCTTTCAATTGTAATTGTAACATTATTCATTCTGATAATGAGAAAGAGCAATTTCTCCACAATTCTCTCTGTGTGCTGAATCCTGTCAATAAGATATAATATATTGTTACCAAAATTTGGCGCAGTATACATTATTGGTAGAACTTTTATATAAGTTATATTTTAATTTTTATACTTATTTCATATTAGAGATTGTCATTTCTAAAGAATGGAGTAATTAAATTTTCATTATTGGTGAATATTTATGTTGACAAATATTTATATATAATGGAGACATAAATAAAATAAAAAACTTATTAATATATAAATTTAAATAGGTAAATATATTTACATATAATTAAAATATTTACATGAAAGTATGTTAAAGATTTAGGTATAATTACTTATTAATGTCTAAGTTATAACGCCTATTAATGTCTAAGTTATAACAGTAATTATTAACAAAAAATAAGATGAAATAAGAGTAAAAAATACCACACAAAGACAAATGTTTTACATAAAACCATATTAATATCTATATAAAAATTTATTAATATCTAAATTACTTAGTAAAAATTATATTACAAAGAGATTAAACATTTTACACGAAAGAATAATAATATTCAAATCACTATGTATGATCATTTTGAGAGAAATTATACATTAATATAATTTTATAATTAAAACATTTGCATAATTTTTTGAGATAAACATTTTATTTTTGTTAATTTTTATCGTGCAGATTACGGGCGACCGTAATATAAAATTGAAAATCTATTTATATTTGAATTACAAAGTAAAGAAATAAATCATTAGGATATTGGACATTTTGGACAAAAGAAAATTAATATCTATATTACTATAAATAAATATTTTAATATGAAGTATACATTGTTATAATTTTTGTAATATAAAATATTTATATTTTTAGTATATACCATGTGGAGCGTAGACCATCATACATTAATAATATAGATATATTGTTATTCTAATTTAATATAGGGTTAAATATGTTATTGGTCCCTGTAAAATAAGCAAAATTTGGTTTTGGTCCATGTAAAAAATATTTCTTTGGTTTTCATCCCTCTAAAATATGAAAGTATTGTTTTTGGTCTCTGCCGTCATGTAACGTCTGTTAAGTATTTATGTATCTTACAAAAGGTCACATGGTAATCCCAAGTGATGCCCAATGAATTATGTGATGCTATGTTAGCATATAACTACTTAAAATTTTTCCTTGAACCTAAAATGAATTTTGTTTATCTACTTTTAATATAAGAATTTTGATACCATTGGAAAAATCAAAACTACCCATTCCTAATAATTTGACACATGTCCAAAAATAAGGGCAATTTTGTATCTTTCATTTTCTCCTTCTTTCATCTTTCACTGCCAGATTCAAAAAATTTGAATCTCTCTCTCTCCTTTCTTGCTTTGTCGCCTTCTCTCCCTCTAATCCCTTTCTCCAAAAAACCAACCCTAAACCTAAAAGAGAGGGATCAACCACAACCCACTCCCTTTCTTTCCTTTTTTTCCACCATCCCCTTCCTCTTTCAGAAAACGGATCTTGGGGATTTCCTCCCCAATTCAATCAAATCTTTCCTTTTCTTCCTTTAATCTCAAAAACCTGTCTACTCGGATGAAGAGAGGACTAAAAGAAGACATCACAGAGCAAAAGCTGGCTCAAAAGCAACAGAAGAACACGAGAAAACAAAGCTCGCTCAGAAGCAACAAAGAATCTGAGCTCTTCTTCTCCATTTCTACACGCTTCTTCTGCTCCTGCGAATCATGAACCAGCCAGCTTTGAAGGTATTTCCATGGAGTTAGTTTCCATTTGCTCTGTCGTTAACAATGGCGAACATGAAGAAGCATAGTTTATTGTTCCTTTTTTTTCTCCCTATTTTGAATCTGCTCTGTTTCTTCTTTTTAGGGCACGGTTTGCTGCAAATCACTTTCCAGAAAACTTTGAAGATATTTCCATCGATTTATTATCCATTTGCTCTGTCGTTAACAATGAGGAAGATGAAGGGACAAAGTGATTGTCGACACCGTAGAGCAACAAGAGACAGGCCTTCTCGACAATAAGCGTGCCAAGTTGATTGTCGACACAGGATTTCGACACCAACAATTCCACCATTGTCGATATCATGTTAATTGTCGACCTCTTCAATTTGATCTTCTCAATTGTGGAATCTTCTATCGAATTAACTCAAATCAAATCACTTATCCATTTGCTCTGTCGTTAACAATGAGGAAGATGAAGGGACAAAATGATTGTCGACACCGTAGAGCAACAAGAGACAGCCCCTTCCAAGTTGATTGTCGACACAGGATTTCGACACCAACAATTCCACCATTGTCGATATCATGTTAATTGTCGACCTCTTCAATTTGATCTTCTCAATTGTGGAATCTTCTGTCGAATTAACTCAAATCACTTTCCAGAAAACTTTGAAGATATTTCCACCGATTTATTATCCATTTGCTCTGTCGTTAACAATGAGGAAGATGAAGGGACAAAATGATTGTCGACACCGTAGAGCAACAAGAGACAGCCCCTTCTCGACAATAAGCGTGCCATTGTCGAGAAGGGGTTAATTGTCGACCTCTTCAATTTGATCTTCTCAATTGTGGAATCTTCTATCGAATTAACTCAAATCAAATCACTTCTCAAGTTGATTGTCGACACAGGATTTCGACACCAACAATTCCACCATTGTCGACATCATGTTAATTGTCGACCTCTTCACTTTGATCTTCTCAATTGTGGAATCTTCTGTCGAATTAACTCAAATCACTTTCCAGAAAACTTTGAAGATATTTCCATCGATTTATTATCCATTTGCTCTGTCGTTAACAATGAGGAAGATGAAGGGACAAAATGATTGTCGACACCGTAGAGCAACAAGAGACAACCCCTTCTTGACAATAAGCGTGCCATTGTCGAGAAGGGGTTAATTGTCGACCACTTCAATTTGATCTTCTCAATTGTGGAATCTTCTATCGAATTAACTCAAATCAAATCACTTCTCAAGTTGATTGTCGACACAGGATTTCGACACCAACAATTCCACCATTGTCGATATCATGTTAATTGTCGACCTCTTCACTTTGATCTTCTCAATTGTGGAATCTTCTGTCGAATTAACTCAAATCACTTTCCAGAAAACTTTGAAGATATTTCCATCGATTTATTATCCATTTGCTCTGTCGTTAACAATGAGGAAGATGATGGGACAAAATGATTGTCGACACCGTAGAGCAACAAGAGACAGCCCCTTCCAAGTTGATTGTCGACACAGGATTTTATTATCCATTTGCTCTGTCGTTAACAATGAGGAAGATGATGGGACAAAATGATTGTCGACACCGTAGAGCAACAAGAGACAGTCCCTTCCAAGTTGATTGTCGACACAGGATTTCGACACCAACAATTCCACCATTGTCGACATCATGTTAATTGTCGACCTCTTCACTTTGATCTTCTCAATTGTGGAATCTTCTGTCGAATTAACTCAAATCAAATCACTTATCCATTTGCTCTGTCGTTAA
Organism: Calophaca sinica; assembly: GCA_037113605.1. Lineage (NCBI taxonomy): Eukaryota > Viridiplantae > Streptophyta > Magnoliopsida > Fabales > Fabaceae > Calophaca > Calophaca sinica. Next base: position 106,565,436 of record CM073733.1, read on the forward strand.
CAATGAGGAAGATGAAGGGACAAAATGATTGTCGACACCGTAGAGCAACAAGAGACAGCCCCTTCCAAGTTGATTGTCAACACAGGATTTCAACACCAACAATTCCACCATTGTCGATATCATGTTAATTGTCGACCTCTTCACTTTGATCTTCTCAATTGTGGAATCTTCTGTCGAATTAACTCAAATCACTTTCCAGAAAACTTTACAAGCGTGCCAAGTTGATTGCCGACACAGGATTTCGACACCAACAATTCCACTATTGTCGATATCATGTTAATTGTCGACCTTTTCAAGTTGATCTTCTCAATTGTGGAATCTTCTATCGAATTAACTCGAACTCAAGCGCAAGTAATTTATTGGCATCAAAACAACAAATTTGCTATAATATGCCAATTTAGGCATCATGATTAATGGCCATAACTTCCTTCTGGAGCTTTCTTTTGCCCAATTTTTTTTTTCGACGCCTCTATTACTTGATTTCTAACTTGCTCAAGGATACATGTCTAACAATTTAAATTAACTGTCAGTCCATAGCTTTTATAAATATTATGAGCAAGTATATATAGGCAAAATAAAATAACTTCCTTATGACACAGATATTGACACGTGTCTTATTTAGTAACTTCTCTATTCTAATATTGACACTTGTCAAATGCTACTTTGTTTCCACCATCACAATTCTTGGTTCGACACTCATAAACCAACAAGAAGCCATCTTCGACAGAGTAGAGAAAATTGAATTTTCAACACTAACAGCATGTGACTGCCTCATTGATCCCTTTAAATTATAATTACATATAATCGAAACAAAACTATTTAATTCTGTATGATAAACTACTCCATTGATTCCTTTAAATTTTCATTGGATATGTCAATCATTATATATTTGACTCTAAGATTTATAAAATTATATCAAGAACAATGTGCGGTAAGTTATCAATTATAGTCTCATCAACGTGAAACCCGTGCGTATGCACGAGTCTGTTACTAGTTTGTCCTAAAATAAATACTAGGGACCAAAAACAGTGATTTTAAGTTTTAGAAGGACGGAAATAAAAAAACATTTTACATTGACCAAAATCAAAATTCGCTATTTTTACAAGGACCAAAACGAAAATTTGCCTATTTTAAAGGGACGAAAAACATATTTAACCCTTTAATATAATATATGTTTAGAAATATATATTTTATTTTATTTAGAATTGTAGAGATGTTTTGAACTCATATATGTTTATAAATATATTGCAAAATATATAATCTTATTATATAAAATAGCATACTTTTAAATAATTTTTTATTATATACCTAGTGGAACACAGACATACTAATAATATATTGTTAGTAAGATTTAATAACTATTGAAATTAATTCACAGGGATTACCATTTTATGCAATACATAAAATATAACACAAATATATTTAAAATAATCTCCTAACTCACCAGTGGTGTAAATTTATTTTTCATCCGTACGCTTTTTAAAACATGATAATTAATCACATGATTATCAATTTTGTGATGTATGATTCAAGGAAAACAAAGCTTAAAAAATCTAGATATATAATTATTATTCATACAAATATTTTGGATAAATTATATTAATCATTTCATAATTTTATTAGAAATTCAAGAAACCGACATATACTTGTGCATGGAATATATCTTTCTTTAAACTAACATGTTATGTGTGTATATATATTTTGTATATATTTTTGTTAAAATGTTTTTTGTATTTATGAATTATTTATACATTTCTTACTTTTTACATTAGATTTTTAATACTAAAATTGTGTAGTTGAAAGTATTTATACACTTATAAGAGCCATTATCTCTATCGTATCTATAAGTTTTTATTTGAACTAACATTGTGCATATACATACATACATACATACATACATACATACATATATGTATGTATGTATATTCTACATATATTTCCTATTAGAATATTTATTGTTTTATAGTAACATTGAATATATATATATATATATATTCTTTATACACTTCTTATTTATTAAATTATATTGTTAATACTAAAATTGCATACTAGGCACTATCTACTTACTGTTTACAATTAAGAGTCATTATTCTTTGTATTATAATAACAATAATAATAACAATAATAGTTATTAAGTTGATATCCACCACACTTTGTGATCGACGTCCCGACAAAAATAATTCTTTAACAAATTTTGATATATAATTTCTCAAAGAAAATTATGAATGAAAAACGTAAAAAAAAAATTCCATATTTTTTAACAAAATATTGAAAATAAGTATATTACCCGTGCATGGCACGGTTCCATACACTAGTAATATATAATATAACATGCTTGATTAGAAATATATAATATCATACATATTATCAAGACTTTAATGCCAAGTATCGCAAGAGGCTTGGCACAAGGATCTCAGTGAAAACACTTATGAGAAGGAATCCACATTGATTGTCAATAGAAATCCTCTTGGCTTGTCAATTTCAATGAGCATCTTAACCACACATTCAGTAACTCAATTAGATCAAGACATATTAGATGATGGTCATAATCCTCTTGGCTTGTCAATTTCAATGAGCATCTTAACCACACATTCAGTAACTCAATTAGATCAAGACATATTAGATGATGGTCATACACTACATATATATATATATATATATATATATATATATATATATATATATATATATATATATATATATATATATATATATATATATATATATATATAAGAAACTCAAAAAGAAAATTAGAGAAGGTACCTTTTAAATGATGTTGAGCACGAGGATGATGCCACTCGGTATCACTAATTTATGTTGGCCTAATTGAGGTACTGAATGTGCAGTTGAGATCCTAATTGAAATTGAGTGTCAAGAAGTAACTACTTCAAGAGAAGTAATTATTTTCTTTTCTTATCCCATACAAGGATGATATGAGTTACACGATGGGGATCAGAAGCTACAAAGATGTTACCTGATACACGGTACATGTGACTATAAAGGGATAACAGGTTCACTCAGAGTAATGACAAGGTTTGTATTCTCTTCATGGTCAAGTGTACCCTGTATCACGCATTGTCATTTTACGTTTTGAACTTCACAGTGGTCGCCTCATCCTCTTGGGGGTCAAGAAAAGCAAATTACTTCTCTTGTTGCAATTCTCCTTGACACTCAATTTCAAATAGGATCCCAACCCGAACACTTATCAGTAGCTCGATTAAGTCAAGGCAAATTACTGAAACTGAGTTCCTAGATCTTTGTTGTTATGCTCAAATCATGTTTGACCTTCGATGAACTAATTTGCCACATCAAGTCTTTCATATGTTAAAGCATGTAGAAGATGAGGAAGATGCGACTCATTGATGATCCCAGCCATTGTTGAGTTTGATTTTATTCCTTTACTTCTTGCATGGCCTCAGGTCTGTCATGTTCAAATAACTACTACATCATGTAACTCGTCTCATCTTGTCAATTACCCTGTTGTGTAACTCTCAATCCTCTCTCATCTAAAGCACATAAATAGTTTTTTGAATAAACAGAAATAATCTAAAGAAATAAATAGTGTATTGAATAAAGCAGTAATTAAAAAAATTAAATAATAACACTTTAAATTAATCTAAAGTAGAAATAATCACCTCTATCATCTAAAGCAAAATTAATCTAAACAATTCTTTGAATAAAACAGTGAATAAAAGATTTAAAAAAAACCCGCAAAAATTGAGAAAGGGTATACCTCTCCATGGTATATCAACAAAAGTACCTCAAACTCGTAACTACAACTCCAACAAAGGGTACAAAAAATAAGGTTAAGGTTCAAACTTCATGACGAAAAGATAGATCAGAAAAGATCTGTAAAAAAAAGAGGTCATAGGAAAAACCCTAACTGTGGCGGTGTCTACTGGTCTACCATGGATACATGATGATTGTTGGAGCTTCTCTTCAGTGGAAAAGGACGTTGGGGATCCAAAAAGCCTCTAAACAGGGTTTGTTTCACAGTGGTAGATGCTATAGGGTGGAAAAGGAAGGCGAGAATGTTATCACAAAGTTGTTCTCTTTTAAGTGTTTAGGGTTATCTGTGATCGAATTAAGTATTAAGGGTTTGTGACGATGAGATCGAAGAACCGAGAAGTATTGACTTTTTCTCATGGAGTTGTTCTCTCGTAAGTGTTTAGGGTTCGTGACGATGAGATCGAAGAACTGAGGAAGGAGACTTTATCTCGTGTTTTATATTATTTTTTAAGATTGCGATAACGCTTTCTAAAACAAACGTTAATGGAAAGATACCTTCGAATAACACTTTTCCACAAAAACATTATCTGAGTTACCTGAGTTCTCCGTGTTTTTACTCGTGACGTTACTGACTACAAATGTTATCTCTATGTTTATTTAAGATAATGTTTTCTCTAGAAAACGTCATCTGAAACTTTAAGTAACCTCTGTGTTTTTTTAGATGACCCTTCCTACTGTAAACATTACGTGAACATTGTTATCCAAACACGATTTTGGCATAGTTTTAGTTAACATTTAACCTCATTTTTTATATAAACTATAGCTAGCACATTCATTAAGGCCGAAAAAGGTGATAGATAACGCATTTTATAACAAAACGTTTATATATATATGTATAATATACACACACAGACACTGTTTAAAGTTTACATATCTTTTTTATGCTATATAAGATATAGAAATTGCACGTAATACAGATGCATGTCTGTGTTCACTTATATAACACATTGTCAAAAAAGTGGTAACTATTTATGTCTCGCAATAGCGCAAGCGCTATCTATATCTAACCTAAGACATCGTTGTCTTAAAAACGCAATAACTATGATGTCTGTATTTTTTTTCTCACAAAAATTCCATCAATTCTAACCGATTTAAGACACATAATCAAACAATCAAAACTAGAATACATAGTACTCGAGCCAACAAAGATACATTATACCAAATCAAAGAAGAATTAACCTACATTATATGATATTTCAAAGAATTTCAATTCAAAAAAGAAGAGATATATACTTGTCAAAACAAAAATTCAACACTATACATTACCAAACAAGAAAGATACATTATATGATTTCAAAGAAGCAGATATCTAGCATTCGATCATAATTATCTTCCTACCACAAGAATTGAACATAAATAATATGGTTCTTAATTTGTTTATCTTCCTGCAACAAGAATTAAACAAAGAATCTATGTTTCAAAGAAGAAGATATCTAACAATGTATATTCATGAAGCTCCAGTTGCATATCTATTCTGGTTGAGGGGAGATCCTGCAAATTAATTGTAAGCAGATTAGATTATGGACATACACAAGCATGATTAGAAATTAAAAAAAAATAGAGAAGGTACCTTCTGATTGTCACCAAGTCCAGTATTTTAACAGCAATAAACGCATAAGTTGGTTGGAAGGATAGAGGCCAACCAATTGAGCCCAAGGGAGAAGTTGGATACCAATTGAAACTAATAGCAACGATGCTGAGAATAATGGTGGTGACACTCTGTATCAATAATTTGTCTTGACCTAATTAAAGTACTGAATGTGCAGTCGAGATCCCAGTTAAAGTTGCGTGCCCAAAGTAATTACTTCCGAAAAAGTAATCTACATTGTTTGTCCGACATGAGGAGGATGTGACTTATACGATGGAGAGTTCAGAACCTAAAATGGCAATACATAATACACAGTAAGCTTGAATATGGAGGGATACCAAGTTCACTCAAAACAAATTGTATCCTCTAATTGTTTGTTTTTGTTATATTTTTATTATTATTTATTTTAATGTTAACTATTGTTTTAATTAATTTCTTTTTACATTTTCATATTTTAATTGGTGGTTTTATTTTGCCAGTTTAAAAATTAATTGTACATCCTTTATTACTATTAATTCAATGATTAATTTCCAAATTATTACTTTTATCATTCTTGTTTTAAAAGACATTAATTTTTCATAGTATAAAAAATAACAATGGGGTGGTTCTAGGCCATTTTTGGCCTAAAATCATCTATTTACACTGTTTTCTTGTCTGTTTTTATCTAAATAAGTGGTTTTTCACATAGATTTGGTTGTCTTTTGTGTTTTTTTGTTTGTGATTTCGTCGTCTTGGTGCGGCGTTGTTTAATTTTCCGTCTTGGTGCGGTGTTCGTTTGGTCAGATTGGCAGATCAGCTTCGATCAGTAAAAGATTCAATGAAGACTTGGGCGTCAATGTTGCAAATCCGGAGGCATGGGTATTCCGGTCACTTTGATTTTGTCACATTTGTAGACACTTTGATTTTGCCGTTTTATGCTATTAACCTGGATGCTGTGAGTTTGTTCGCAGATTCATCCTTTTCGGTTTTTAGCGATATTGATCGATGTAATTTACTAATTTGAATGAATGAATATCTTTTTTAGTCAAAAAAAAAATAACAATGGGTTCTCCAATTGACGAGACACACCACCATAACCATTTTGCCTCTTTCTATTATTCTAGTGTTTCTGTTGCAAAACAAAAAACCATTGACATCATTTTCTTGAGCCATAACGCCAAAGTATGGAAATAGTATTGCACTAGAACCGGTGTCAATTTTCTATATGTTTATGGTTCTTGAGCATCTAAAAGTTGTTTCTGTGCCCTTACTGATTCAAGTGCAGTGCTAGTAAGAAGTGACTGTTGTATCTTGGAGGATATTAGTCTTGAGACCAAATGCTAAATAGAGGGAGTTTTTTTGGAAAGGTTTTACAAACCCCCTCAAATTAATCAAAAAATGACATTTTTGTATTCTATCACGTCTACTTTTTCATTTAATTTAAAGGGGTTTAAAACCCCCTCTAATTAAAATGCTAGTTTCCCTCTATTTTTTTGATAACACGGTTTCTTCCTCCCCAAACCCTAAATTTTCACTTTTTTCCAAAACTCTTTTCTCGGTTTCTCCTTCTGCGGTAGTATCATTGAGATCGTTCGCCCTCTCACACAGTAACGTCACCATTTCTCTCCTCCTTGTCATCTTATTTTTCTTCCTTTCACCGGAAACACATAACTCACACCTTAAACTTGTTCTGCAGTGCCACTGTGATGATGCAGTCCGCTGTTAGCCACCCATTTCGCGCGTGCTCTGTCGTGATGTCACCGATCATGACGAGCACCACCCATTTGCGTAGATCCCCCATTCCCGAAGTAGAACGATAGCTCTTCCGAACACAAAAGCCACCGCGAGATTTCGTTGAACCTCCACCATCCACCACGGCTCCTTGCACTACAAGAAAACACGCATATACCGACGGACATTACCGACGGCCTTTGACCATCGATAAAATCGCGGGATTTCCGACGGCTTTTACCCGTCGGTAAAGAGAGAATACGACGGGCTGGCCCGATAGACACCATGGTTCCCGCTTTTTTAAATTACCGACGACTTAGCCGTCGGTATTTGAATATTTCCGTCGGTAATACCGTCAATGAACCGACGGGTTAAACCCGTCGGTAATGTTAATGAGCCCGTCGGTATGTTTTAAATACAATCAGAAGCCCTCGCCCTTCGTTCCACTTTCCCTTTTCGACTTCTCCATCTCTTCTCCTATTCTCCATTTCTCGTTCCTAACCCTACCTCCGCCGCTCTGCATTTTCTCATTTTCTGCCTTTCTAAGTTCATGAATCTCTCTCATTCGGGACATCATTTTCTTATCCGGAAAAACTAAAACGAAGAACCCTAACCCAAAATCCCCAAATCAAATTGTTCAAGTTCCACCAAATCACTGTGATTCTCCTTTCTCTTATTTAACTAAGAACCCTAAATCACTGCTTGTTTCTCGTATCTTCTCTAATTGTTTAGTTCTTCTTTATGAGGGTTGCCCTGTGTCCTATATCATTGAGCTTAAAAGAACTTCACATAGGTACTGTTGCTATTTCACTTGCCGAATTTTCATTTTCCTTTCGTTGTACCTAAATCCCTGAGCTTCCACGAGCTATTGGTTGTTTATGTCATTTCTTAGTGTCATCGATTTTTCCATCCTTCAGATTTTGACCTTCTTAACTTATTATGTGATGTTTTGATTTCGGGTTCTATTTGCTGGTTAATGGTATTTGCTAAATGAATGGATTTAATGTTAGCCATTTGGGTTTTAGTTGTCATGTACTGATGTCTTCATAACATTCTGCATTATGTAATTGGCAGGGGTAGGTTCCTACTTTTGTGGGTACTTCCTCTTTGCATTTAAATGGGTTTAATTCAATTGCTTAGTTCATTGCATTTGTGTGTGTGTGTTTAAATTTTTTTAATAAAAATTTAAACAATTTTCAATTCAAAAAAAAAATTACCGACGGAAATGGCCGTCGGAAATGTCAATTGTTGTAGACTCGGCATTACCGACGGGTTAAAGCCGTCAGAAGTTACCGAACGATTGTACCGACGGGCCAAAGTCGTCGGTACGCATTTGCGACGCGCGTTTTACCGACGGATATTAGCCCGTCGGTAATCCGTCGGAATTTTTGGATTACCGACGGCATTTGTGGATTACCGACGGCTTTTGGCTGTCGGTAATCCCGCGATTTCTTGTAGTGTTGATGACGCGACGTCTCGGTGTTCGGCCGCTGCAGACTACCTTTCACCGTCGGAGACACCGTGGGTTGTCGTCGCCATCTTTCGTCCTGAGTAAGCCTTCCTCGGATCTTGGTTGTTGAAACCCCTTTACCTAGTTTACCCTTTGTACTAATGATAGAAAAATTGCAGGACTGGAATATGGAATCAAGGGGATTTGTTGCGAACAAAAGCTTATAAACTGCAAATTGCGTAGGGAAAGTCAACAAGTGCCGTTGAAACATATATTCAGCTTGTTGCTATTCTTCTAGTTCAGAGAAAAACTTTTGGTTCAAGAAAGAAGCTATATAAGGTTCATTGCTTGTTGTGCTTGGTGATTTATAATTCTGAGTTATTGGCCTTTATGTTCTTGTTATAGTCATTGTCAGAAGCAATTGTATGTGGTAACCCTTAAGCTTTCTTTCTGATTGTCCTTTAGATTATGAAGAGGAACTCAAGATTCAAAGACCTAGGCCCTACCCTAAAGATAACACTATTGAGTCCATATACCTTTTTTTCCCTCTCTGTTATTTCATCTTGTTTTGTTTTGTTTTGCTAGTTTAACAAATGCAGTTCAAAAGTAGCATTGCTTATAGCTCCTTACCCATATTTTCCTATACTCTTTGTAACAGGACTACAGAGATCATGCTAGGAACTTGGAAGTGGAAATATGGCATGGTCTTGCTTATATATACATAAGCCTGTCACAGTAGCATGATACAGATAGGGACGGATCCAGGAATTTTATGTAGTGGGGGAAAATCTCAAACATAAATTTGTAAGATTAAAAATATAATAGATCACTTATCAATATATATCATGATTGCAATTACTCATTAAAAATAAATTTCAACCAATTGGCTCTAGAAACACATTGTCAATGAGTTTAATTACACAACCAATCAATCAAAAAGCTCATATGCAATGACCCAAAATAAGCTCTACCAAACCCTAACAATAGAGTTTCCACCAGACACAAATTCAATCTCAACAAGCTAAGAATCTATGTTCAACTATTATCACAATAACAAAACAAATAATGAATGCATAATGGAAAAATCAAATGAAGAAAAAAACTACAAAATACAGTGGGGAGTTTTTGGTTTACCTCTTAAAAGATGAAAGATGGAGGAAGAGGAAAACAATGGAGAGAGAAGAGTGGAGGGTGGGCGTCAGTCGGTGGCCGGCGATGGTCAGGGGAGGTGATTGTCCGGAAATCACCACAGAGGAGAAGCAAAAAAGCTGGGTGATATTTTGTGGTCCCTGCTTCCTTCTCAAAAGAATTGTAATATACTAATTTAATGTTGATAATAAATAATAAAAGGGTTGGTAAAACCCACGGGATGGATGTGGACTGGTAGTGTGGTGGGCCTTTCACCAATTTGATTTCATTTCTTTTGTTTTGGTGGGCTGCTAAACCAAGTTACATGTTTTATAAAATAATAATAATTATATGTATATATATTACTTAAGAAAAGTTATTAAAATTTAAGTGGGGGCATATGCCCCCAAAGTCTACTACCTAGATCCGTCCCTGGATGCAGAGGTGTGTCTTTCAAAATCTAAGGCCATCAAACTATACTCTGCTTCTAGATGTCATGTAATAGGTAAATATGTATTGGATATTGCTTCTTAGATAGTGATTTGAGTTTCTCATGAAGTTGGACTATTATTTTATTTACATGGGAAATTGTTTGTATATAGTTGGCGTGTAGTTAGCATGACTAAATCAGCAATATCATTCTCAAATAACAGGGAAACAAATGGGAACACTTGGGTATTTATGGACCATTTAGTAGTAACAATTCTTGATTTATGTGTGTTGGTTTGTTATTGATGTAGTATACAGGTAGAATTAGAAATGCTAATATTGTGAAACTGTTGTTTTTTCGCAGTGCGGATGACTTCAAAATAATGGTGTATGAATACATGAAGAATGGGAGCTTAGGTGATGTTTTGCATGCAAAAAAGTGTGGGGAGTTAGTGGACTAGTTCAAACGGTTTACAATTGTTGTGGGTGCAGCTTGGGGGTTGGCTTATGTGCTGGACCATGAGTTTATGTCTCATGTTGGTTTTTTTATTAGGGGCTTAATAGGTATCGTAAGTGATTGTTTACTCACTATATGTAAATCTTCTTGTATAGAGGAACATATGCAAGCAATATTTTATGTTCTTTTTACTTTCATTTTATGTTACTATGATTATTTTTTTAATGAAAATTCTGAGTATTTTTGTTAAATTTTTTAATTATTTCACATTTGTCATCAATTAAAATGTAAAATATTATTAATTAAATACATTTAATACAAAAGTTATGTGAAAGGGTGACATATAGCATTCAGTGATGTCCACAAAATAAACCTTCTCAATTACAAATGAGGGTTAAGGGAGGTTTTCAAACCCCACAATATATCATATGTAGAGGAGGTCAAAAACCCCCGCAAAATAACTCGATACCAGTGGTCCTTAAAAACCCCCCACAAAATATTTGTGGCGGATGTAACTGAGGCGTTTTTAAGAACCCCAGAAAATCAATTTGCAGACGTCAAAATCCCCCGCAAGTCGAGAAAAAAAAACCTCCGCAAATTGACCGAATTTTTGTAGAGGGTATTAGTCTTGAGACTAACTGCATCGAGTAATCTACTCGTGGTGGCGAAATACTCTTAAGCCCATTGCATTGCACGCCTCAGCCAAAATTGATAAGTTTTATTTTACGTGCTTTATTTTATTTATTAAAAAATTTATTATAGCCTATAATTCATAATTATTGTATTATTTTATTGTCATATTTATTCCAATATTATTTTATGTGATTTTTATTTTTTGCTAATTTAGCAACCAAATTTTTCCAACAATCTTAAGAGTATTTCTTGATTATAGATATTTTTTATTGTTGTTGTTAAAGCATTCTTGTTTTATTATTTGACGTATGTGTTTATGATGAGCAAATTGTGTCAGTTTCCTTTATGTGTTACAGACTTATACTCAAAATGTGGGGGTTTCATGAGTAAAAGGTGTTTCAGCACATTGCTTGTTTGTTTTATTTTATATTGGGAAATGAAATCTGTTTGGTTTTTAATATTTTGTTTGAAGCATATATGGTATTTTAGTGAATAAAAATTACATCATTAATTTTGAAAGAGTGAATTTTGCTTTCAAGTTATGAGCAAAAATATTATTGAGTTTCTTTAAATATTGGTCATGAGAATAAATACTATATGTATTTTATCTTTTTAAATTTTGATGTTTGCACATGTGTATTGTGTGGTGACTTAATGTTGTGTTTACTTTCACTACTGGTATTCTTCTAACAGAATAGTTTATTTATTTATTTATATATTTTATACTCCCAATTACTTGATTATTTGAGTTCAACATGTAAAGTTGAGATACACTTGTTAAAAACTGTCAATATTGTGCAAGTATAAAATCTATTAATATCATCATGTCCAATTCAATTCTAGTGAATTTTATTTAAATAGATTTTATTGTGGGGGCATATGATATTCATATTGTGTGCATTTCGACTTTGGTTTCAGAAGTTTTATTTTATTATGAAAGTTGAAGAAAAAAGAATTTAAATATATTTTGTGGCACTTGCTATAGACTCATGAGATATTTGATAGTTGTCATGATTTATGGTATTATGTTAGTGGATTTTCCATTGTATTAGACTGATACAATAATGTTTATAGAATTTGATTTACATGAGAATAAATCTATAATTGGATTTACTTATACCCTTTGTCGGGGTATTGTCGCTTGGAAGATGATCAAGCAGGCCTGTATAACAAATCTACAAAAGAATTTAGTTTTTCTCTTTGTGGGGGTGTTGTCGTTTGGAAGTCATCTAAGTAAACCTGTATAGCTCGATCTAATATGGAGAGATATGATAATGGTTGACTAAGAAATATCTTAGCCAATATTCTTTAATGGAAGAAAATTGTGTCTTCCTTATTATTACATGGTGATTGCCAAGCGGCAACAGTGAGAGAAAATAATAAAGTTTATAATAGAGACATATGCGCATATATTTCATACTTGTGTAAAGCAGCTGCTGATTGATGGGTTTATATCCCTAAACTATGTGAGACTAGAAATGATTCTGGAGGATCCTTTGATAAAACCAATAAGCAAAAAGCTAATGAGTAATACATCGAGGGGGATGAGATTTGTTATGCCTAATTCAAAAATTGAGAGTGATTGTAACCCAACATAGCTTGTGAAAATTCACATGTCTATGTTCATATGGGTAAGAACAAATCACTTGTCAATTTGATGAGACACTATCCATTTTTATGATAGTCCATCCCTATGGTGTAGGATAGTGTAATACTACAACGTTAGAGGTTGAGTATATACTCTTAATAAATCTATAGCTCATAAATGAGTAGTGCGCTTGACTATAGTGTACACTTGATAGATTCACCTATATGAGTGTTGAGGTGGGGCCGTCTCTATGAAAGCTTGGACAAACTTTCTAGAGTCACTCACGATATCCAGGTAATGGTGCAAGGCCAAAATGCACCACACCACATTGAACGACTTTGGATGAGAAATCAATGTGAATGATGAGTTCACTGATTCACAAACGGGATGAGGTTCCACTACAAAAAATGCGCTAATTTGCGGCGGTTTTTTTTTCATTTTGAGGGGGTTTTCGACCTCCGCTAAATGATTTGCGGGGGTTTTGAAACCGCAGTCTACGTCACGCAATCTATTTACGGAGGTTTTTGAGAGCTTGGTATCTGCGCGCTATATTATGGCCGGTTTTATTGTGGACAGGAGGTCGAAAACCTCCGCAAAATGTAACGTGACTACAACTTTATGTAGTTATTTTATGGGAGTTTTTAACTTCCTCTAATTGAGTCATGAGTTCTAAACTCCCCATCAATATTTTCATTTGTAATCAAATTTTTGAATTGATCAGTGATTTTATTATTTGCTTCCCATTATTATATATCTTGCTATTAATTTGTACAAATTATATCTATTTTTTAATACTTTATTCCAACAAAAAAGAAATAAATTGTTGCAATTGCAAAACATAAAATAAATTTTATAATAGTACTCAAAATCTATTCAAAATATATAACCATAATTGCACTCCAAATATAATCCATAATATATTGTACTCTAAATATTTGTTGTTCAAAAAATCAAATGTGATAATACACTAAAAATAATACTAAAGGAACTTAAAAGAAGTCTTATATATATAGAACTCCATAAGTCTAATACTAAAAGAATTTAAATATCTTCAAGCATTGCTAACACCAGGATGAGTCCTCTTACATCCAAAGCATGTAATTAAACACGCTATAAGATCTGTTGGCTAAAATAACAAAAAAAAATACTTAGTTAAAATACTTAAAATTACAATTAAAATATTCAAAATGATGTTACAAGCATGAGCAGTAAACAAGATCATGTAATTGAAGGTTTTACAAAGACCATTTAACCAGAAAAATATTTCATGTTTCAGCAATTGATCAGCTTTCTTCACATCAGCCAACTCAGAAATTCATTAATTAGGCTGGTCATTCTAGTTTATAATTAAAGAAATTGAATGTTCCATGAACACATTATTAAATTTAATATAAACTAGAGAAGATTTAAAGTCTTGAAATAGCTACTAGCTAGCTAGTTTCATTGTCAATAATAACAGTCTAATCCCAAACACATCAAGTCCTAATTGCTAGCTTGAACAACCATTTCTTACATAGATAACTATTGTCTCATTATATAGATAACCTTCCTATGACATAAAAAAGGGTCATACTTGAACACAAATCCAGCATCTATGATGTCAATTTTATTGTTGGAAACTACTTAAAGTAGCTTTTCAAATAATCAGAAATCTAACTCTTCTCAATAGCTTAAATACACATGCCTTGACTTTTAAAAATTGATTTCTTTTCAGATAAAAGTGATTTGAAAAAGTGAATTCTCAATATAGTACTTATGAAAACAAGCTAAGTCCCCGAACTTCAAAATTTTACAAAGGAAGGATAAAGTGTTTCACAATAAGTCTCATTCATTCAACCTTTGTGAGTTCAACATCTCTTCTCCTTTGTTGATAAACTTTATTGTAAAATTTCAGGTAGACTACATATTAGGGGAAAGGCCACTTAAGATGGGATATGCACCAAAAACAAAACAGCCACAATAACAGCCACATCAAAACCAAAAACAAAAACAGCCACATAATAACTAATAATAATAGCCATAATAACAGCAACATACTGTCATAAATATTAGAGCAATAAGTATTGAAGTTCCTGACATGTATGCTCTTTATATCAATTTGGCATATAGAAAAATATTGACCATAAGATTCATACAAGTACTTACATTTGATGAACCAAAGAAGCCAAGTAATTCTTCAAGGATCCTTCCTTCTTTCATTATCATGTAAGCTTTAAGTGCTCCCATGGTGCTTTGAACTTGGGATTGCAAGTCGGTGTACTTCTCTTGCCAAAAGTTAGAAGATGATGTAGCAACATCGGATGAAGAAAGACTCAAATTCGAAAGTTGGAGTCTAGTATTCCTAAATGTATTAGTAGGAGCTGCTCCCATGACTATAAATACATTACATATTTAAGAACAAAAAAAGAAGAAAAAAACAATTATGCAAATGACATGACTACAAATACATTACATATTTTTCCTGAAATATCATAAATTGCATCTCCCACTCAATGAACACTATTTTACCTGAAAATAGCAATTATGCAAATAACATCAGCAAGATTTGTTCGAAATAAAGGTAACACATCAAACCAAGTTCTTACAATAATCATCAATAGCCCATTGATTTTTTTGACTGATTCAACTAAAAAACAAATGTGCCAAATGGTTGCCCAAATTTGAATGGGCTGTAAAAGGAAAGGTACTGGATATTATTTAGAAAAATATATAAGTTATTTACAATATATATTTTGTAAATCCTCACCATTTTTTGATGAAGTCGGCAGATTAATTAAAAATCTACAAGGACAAACAACGTGACACAAAATTAGAAGTCCATAATGTTAAGAGTGCAGCCACAAGAAAGTATATATCTACTAAAACTGCAGCCATGTGCATTACCTTAAACAACATATAATATAATATAATATGAGATAGAGTGAGTATAAATCTAATATATTTAAGCTCATCATAGAACAATATATACACTGCACAAAACTAGGTTTGGAACATCCACACCAACAGTCCTTAGACTTACCATCTAGATGTTCCCTTAGAGTTTCCATTATTAACATACTCAGTAACAATAATTTCTTCATCTTCATTCTCCAAAAAACCAAGCCATCTCACAAGAAAATTGAGCATCTAAATCTTGTCAAGAAAATTTGCCTCATCAGAGGCTCATTAATAATAATAAAAAAGCTAATAAAACTAAGAATCACATATGATGAATTTGCTTCTTTTCATCAACTTCAATCACATTTGAACAAGTTATAGAGATGAGAAATACTCAAAAGATGAACTTTATATGCCATACCTGCCTGGCACACTTTACAGCCACAAGAGGTCCATTATGAAGCTTTCCCTTATATACTGTTCCAAATCCACCTTCCCATATCTTATTATCTGGAGAGAATTTTGCTGTTGCCTTGTAAATTACCTCAAAGGAAAAGTTTCCCATTCCAAGATGACTGCTTGATGTGCTAGATGTTGGTGAGGATTGAGATGAGTTCCATTTTGATGAACTCTTAGAATTATCAGATGATCCATTTGTTGAAGCTGCAAATTCCAAAACAGAAATATAAAAAATGGAAACCAAATCAGCATATGCCATATATAAGCCTTGTCTACTTTTCATTTGAACTAGCTCAGGATTACCATTTTTTGGCCCACCTTCACATCCCAACCCAATCTTTTCATGCTTCTTTTCCCTTTTATTTTCTTAATTTCAACTCCATTCTGCTACTCCACCTTTTCCATTACCATGACCAAACTGACAACCAAAAAAGAAATCTATATCAATCTAAAATTAAAAACAGAAATTAAAACAGAACGAAAGGTAGAAAAAGAAATCTATATCTATCATCTAAAATACAATGGTTAGAAATCTATCACAAAGGGCATTCAATTGCAAGAAACCAAACTCAACCAAGGTAATGGTTAGAAAAATCACCTTCAAAGAAGCCCTCGAATAATTGCAGCACTCTTATATTGTTCCCTGCAACAAGAAGGAGAAAACGATGAAAAAAGGGTGAAAGTGATGAAGAAAAGAGGGGAAATAACCCCCAATGCAGTGCTTAAAGGAATTATTACCTCACCAAGAAAGATTAAATAGGGGTAGAACAGTTAGAGGGCGATGACAGAGGGTGTGAGAACGATTGAAACGCGATTCGTTGGCGACAAGGCGAGAAGGTTCCGCGGTGGAGGGTGAGACATGTGACCAAGCAAGAAGCAGCGGTGGAGGGAGAGACAGCCTACGAAGCAAGCAGCGGCGGCGGAAGGAGACACGGGAGATGAAGCAAGAAGCAACGACAGAGGGAGAGACACACCACGCAAAAAGAAGTTGCAGCATCCAGAAGAGAAAAAATGAAAGGGTTTCAGGAGCGGCACAGTAAAAAAAAAGGGGGAGTCAATTGTTTAATTAGAGGGGGGTTTTAGCCTCTTTAATTTAAAAAAAAAAAAAGCCGAGTTTTTCAAGTGTGGGATGGGCAGTGGCATTTTTTAATTATACTGTGGGGGGTTTGTACGACCTCCGCAAAAAAAACCCCCACAAATTACAAGTTTTTTTTTGTAGTGTTCATAGATGTTCTAATCTCACCAACATTCTAGTGAATCATAGCTCATTTGTTATACGTGCTAGTTCATAGTCCAAAAGACACTAGTACTTATACATTGATTTCTCATGCTCTTGGAACACTCATTTCTTTCTTTTTAACTTCAAAATAAATTGTGGGGGATTATTATATTTTTATTATTATTTATTTTAAAGTTAACTATTGTATTAATTAATTTCTTTTTCCAGTTTCATATTTTAATTGGTGGTTTTATTTTGCCCGTTGAAAAATTAATTGTACATCATTTATTACTATTAATTCAAAGATTAATTTCCAAATTATTACTTCTATCATTCTTGTTTTAACAGACATTAATTTTTCATAGTATAAAAAATAACAATGGGTTCTCCAATTGATGAGACACACCACCGTGACCATTTTTCCTCTTTCTATTATTCTATTGTTTCTGCTGCAAAACAAAAAACCATTGACATCATTTTCTTGAGCCATAACACCAAAGTATGGAAATAGAACCGGTGTCAAATTTCTATGTTTATGTTGCATGAGCATCCAAAAGTTGTTCCTATGCTTTTGTTAATTTAAGTGCAGTGCTAGTAAGAAGTGGTTGTTGTATCTTGGAGGATATTAGTCTTGAGACCAACTGCATCGAGTAATCTATTCGTGGTGGCAAAATACTCTTAAGCCTAGTGCATTGCACGCCTCAGTCAAAACTGATAAGTTTTATTTTACATGCTTTATTTTATTTTATTGCAAAATTTATTCATAGCCTATAATTCATATTGTATTATTTTATTGTCATATTTATTCCAATATTGTTTTATGTGAATTTTTTTTTTTTGCTAATTTAGCAACCAAAGTTTTCAACAGTTTTCTCTCCATGGACACGTGTACCATGTAGCATGCATCGCTATTGTAAGTTTTGAACTCTGTCGTGTTTGCCTCATGTTGCTCTAAAGGCAAGTGCATCTTATCACATAATTAATATAGAAGTATTTGGAACTTCAAATATCCTACCCACACAGGTTAATTACCAATTACCAATTACCAAACTAATCGAGCTCATATGTTATTAAAACAAGCGAATATAGTGAAGGGTTGA
Organism: Calophaca sinica; assembly: GCA_037113605.1. Lineage (NCBI taxonomy): Eukaryota > Viridiplantae > Streptophyta > Magnoliopsida > Fabales > Fabaceae > Calophaca > Calophaca sinica. The sequence goes on from CM073733.1 coordinate 106,583,863, forward strand.
ATGGGAGTAACTATAAAGAAAGCAATAACACAAGTAAGGAGATAAAGACTAGGATCACGTTTCCACTCACTTGTTCCTTCGTTCCCCGAGTCCTATTTTATCCAATTCCTTTTTCATATTTCGATTACCAATCCTCCTACTAACACTATTAGCCTGTTTGATCATTCACAATTGATATTCTTTTCCCTAAATCAACCAATTGTTTGGTCATTCAAAGAATTTAAATCTAGGAAAAACATAAAGATTAATGGAGTTGAAAGTGATTGAATAGCCTCGTTTATCTATAGATTCACCAACTAATTGCAATACTATCGCTAGTCAGTTAATTGATTATTAGTATGCAAAGGATGACCAAGCCTAACATGTGACTAAGCGCAATATAGGACAAATCTAATCAAAATTATAATAGTAGAATTGAATAAAACTAGTGCTTTGTAAGTTAAGAAATAACAATACTATTGAACAAGATCCATCATAATCCTAGTAAAAAATTTAACTAATTAAGAACATAATAGAATTCATGGAGTACAAAGAGAGGAAAAACCGAAGAGGAATCCTTGCTCCTAGCCTCTAATTCCTAGCCTCAACTCTAGAGCTCTCAAAACATTACAGGATCTTCAAGATGTAGAGAATTGAATTGGGTCGGTTTGGGTCAACAGATCCTTATCTCACATTTACATCTTCATTCTTATTGATCTCTCTGTATGATATCGTATTTCATTTTCTCTCTCTTATGTCTGACAATCCCTTCCTCGTTGAGCTGTATCTATCTCTAGAAGAGGAGACGTCAAAATATCGGGATATGTTTCAATGTTACACGTTGATTATCTGAAAGTAATTAAAATGAGATACTATTATAAGTTATACTTACCAGCTGTCGGCACAGTAGTGGTAAAAGTGATCGTTCATTTTACATACACACACTCTGGGTTCAATTCTCAGCATTGAAACTGAAAATGGGAGACATAATTACACGTTGGATTTAGAGGTGCTAATGACTTGCAAAAAAATTTAACCACAAATTTAATTCATAAAAGTGCCTAATTGTGTGTGGTGACATTCAGTAAGACCGATTTACCTGCTACCGAGAAAATTTATAAGCACACCATATGGGAGGGCATTATTGAAGGGTTCATTCCTTTAAAACTATGGTTTGGACGAGAGAAAATTAACCTCATGGTTAGAAGCCACAGCCATTAGCCAGCACTAGCTTGCAGTGGAGAACGTTCCCACCTTGCAGTACACATAAACTGTACACGTACTCGTCCAAACCATAGTCCTAAAGAAATATCCCACTTCAACGATCTAAATGGATCGATCTGTTGCCGACACACCACGAACATAGCATACCCGTCACCACATTGGTTGGTTTTATATAGGCTTGTTTTTACTACACTCTATTATGTTGGACAAGCTTTTTATCCGATGATAAAAAATTATCCAGAGAAAAGGGAAAATATAAGTGTAAATCAGTTTTATATTGATGTCTAATGAAAACTCACTATTGTATAGTTATTTTTAAAATACAGTTATAAAGTAGGGTAATGTGACAATATGATGAACTCTTGTTAGATATTAGTGTAAAAATACTCTCTTTATTTCAAAATAAGTGTCTTTTTAGAAAAATCGTTTTATATTTTCAATATAACACTAATTAATTTTTTCCAATTGTACCCCTAAATTAATAATGTGTACATCACTTTCAAGTAAATATACTTCACCATGTATTTATAACAACCGATGGTTAACAAGAATAATTTTACAAAATTATTACTCACATTATATATTTATTGTCTTTATTAACTTGTGTGAAAAAATTTTTAAATAACACTTGTTTTGAAACGAAAATCCCAATTAAACTCAATTATCAATGCTGTACTGCACGCTATAACGTTTGTACTTGCAATGCAACGCAATTTGTACTGGAATGCTGTTCCCAAAAGTCTTTCATTATTAATTCGAGTAGGACGGTGATTAGAATCCTGGCCACTACATAATTTCTTTTAATTATTGATATCTTTCTAATGGGTGTAATATTTAAGCAACACATTTTGAGTTGATAATGGTACCCACCATACCACGTCATATTTAGTGTGTGTTTTGTTTTATTGTGACAAAATTTGATTTTGAATAAATTGATTTTATAAAATTAATTTTAGTTAAAATTAAGTCGAATATAAAATAATTTATGTTTGTAGGCATTCACGTAAGAATAAATTGAACAATAAATTTAAGGGTAAAAATCACGTTAGAGACAAAAACTCCAAATCTTAACTCCAAGTCAGAATCAATTCAAGAGACAAAATAAATTCTACTTAACAATACTCAAACATGTCAAAATCAATTTTATGCCTCTGGAATCACTTTCGATTTTTTCAAAAGTGAATCTAAATGTGCAGTTAAGCAATTCATTAACATTTTGCTCTAATAATGTAATTTTTAAGAACTCTTAAGCAACCCACCTTCTTATACTTTTTTATTTACGGTTAATATTTTTTAAATTTAAAATATTAATTCATAAACATCCCATTCTTGATATTTGAACAAAAAAATGTTTTTTATTTTTAAGCAGCTCATCTTTTGATTTGCTTATTTAAGGAACACATCTTTAAATTTTAAGCAACACACATTGCCAACCAGATCAACTCTAATTGTAAAAAAAGTTAAGCAACGGTTTCTTATTTACCACATAAATTTTTTTGATCAATTTATTTGCCATGTAACTTTAAACAACCATTAAGCAACTCTCATCGGAGGTGCTCTTAAAAATCCATGTGATATGGTATGGCAAGACATGTGCAAGCTTTCAGTGAGACCAAAGTCAAAAGATGATGACGACAGAGACAGAGATAAAAAAAAAACTGGGAAGAGAATAAAAAAGTAAGAAAATAAAATAGATTTGATATGCTTTCTACTAAAAGAAGAATGGTCCCTGTGGCACAGTTCATGTGGTCAAAGAGCTGGGACATTTAAGAGGTCGAGAGTTCGACTCCTTCTCCCTTCCCATATAAAAAAACCGATTATCAAAAAGAAAGAAAAAAGAAAAGGAAAGAAATAAATAACAGTGAAATTGTATGATTTTCCTTAAAAGGACAAAAAAAAGCCCTAGCTAAAAAAATGTAAGCATTAGAAACAAACAAACGATAATTGATGGAAAGTCGAACTTGAGATCTTAAGAGGGTCTATTAAGGGGGTAAAATATTCCTATATCCTATTTTTTTAATTACAAGACTCGAACTTAAGAACTTAATTAAAAGGAAATCAAAGTTCTTGTCACTTAAACCAACAATTATAGTATGCATTACAAACTCAATCTTAAATTAACATTAATTTTACATCTAACTTTTACAATTCTAAAAAATATCCAAGTAATGCACCAAAAACTCGCTAGCTCTAAATTTAAATCAAATATAATTCAAACTAATTTAAATATTTTTTTGTTCTTCTAAATACACCACTTTTCGCTTTTAGTTCTTGGAAAAAACATTTGTTTATTTTTTATTATCCTACTTTTTTCTCTAAAGACTAATTATCTTCCTTATCTTAAGTTACCACTCAATAAACAATCGCCACGTGGGAAGGAAGTTTCGCGACATAAAAAATATAATATTGTAGCTTCTTCTATTCTAGAGCTATAAATTTGACCAACTCGGTCCATTCGAGCCAGTCCATGACAGGCCAAAACATTTTCTGATAGAGTTGAGTTGCGCAAATTTAGTTTGGGCTAATATATTTTACTAGTCTAACTCAATCCTCTACAAACTCTGGGTCAAACGGGTTGGCCCATAAACCTATATTTTAATTTAAAATCACTTTTTTAACACCGTAAATAATATGATATTATCTTGTAGTTATGTATATTCAATATTTATACAACATAATCACTTTATGTCACATTATTATACTTTTTATATTGTTTGTGACATAGAACTTAAATTTTTATTTCTTTACAGAAATGTTTACAATACACTCTTTAATACTCTATTTCTAACACATTCTATTCTATTGGTTGAGACTTATATGAATCTTAATAAATTTATGTGAAAGCTACATTATTTAGTGGGACCCATTACCAAAATAATGAGACCATTTGAGTTTCAACCAATAAGAGATAGTGTGTTGAAAAGAGTGTGTTGTTAACACTCCTCTATTTTTTTTATTTTCAAAATCGACCTAAAAATTAAGATATTTAAGTAATTAAAACATTATTCAAACCAATAAGCTAGCCTGTTGGGTTACTTTTGTATTGGGCCTTTTCATTGTATTGGGCCTAGCCCTTCATTGTTGATTTTTCTGTTGATGCCACTGTTTGGCAGTTAGTTTCGATGTCATTCTTTTGAGTGTATATAAACCATTCTCATCAATGAAATGAATCATTCAGTCATTTCTCACTTTAACATTTGGTACCAGAGCTCTAATCGGGGCCTGATACAGAAACTCGGTGCGTTCTTGAAAGCGAGACAAAGCAAATGGTGAGTGTGAGAGAGCATCAATGGCGGAACCTAATCCTTTCGCTTAACCTTCTATCCCGAAGTTTGATGGCCATTATGACCACTGGTCCATGCTAATGGAAAACTTTCTTCGATCCAATGAGTATTGGGGTTTAACCGAAGAAGGAGTCTTCATTCCCCCGCCTGGAGCGAATCCGGATCAAATCAAGAAGGGTGAAGATAGCAAATTGAAGGATCTTAAAGTGAAGAATTATCTGTTTCAGGCGATTGACAGAGAAATCTTGGAAACCATCCTTAACAAGGAAACCTCCAAGAACATTTGGGATTCCATGAAGCAGAAGCATCAAGGATCCACAAAAGTGAAACAAGCACAATTACAAGCACTGCGAAGGGAGTTTGAACTCCTTGGCATGAAGGAAGAAGAGTCAGTAGATGAATACCTCGCAAGAACGCTCACAATCGCGAACAAGATGAAGATGCATGGTGAAATAGTGGAGCAATCCACCATAGTTGCGAAGATCCTGAGATCCATGACAGGGAAATTCGACTATGTGGTATGCTCCATAGAAGAATCAAACAATGTAGACACTTTCTCGGTGGATGAACTTCAGAGTTCTTTGTTGGTTCATGAACAAAGAATAAAGGGGCATAGGGTAGAAGAACAAGCATTGAAGGTTTCAAATGCTGGAAGATCAAGAGGAAGAGGGCGTTTAGCATTAAGAGGAGGACGAGGAAGGGGTAGGTTTAACAAAGACCTAATTGAGTGCTTTAACTATCATAAATTAGGGCATTTTTCATATGAATGTCCTAATTATGAAGAGAAGGCTAACTATGCTGAGTTTAATGAAGGTGAAGAGCTATTGTTGATGGCTTACACCAATTTTGTTAAAGTTCTTGAGAGAAAAAACTGGTTCTTGGATTCGGGATGTAGCAACCACATGTGTGGTAACAAGGAATGGTTTTTCAACCTAGATGAGAAATTCATAATCACTGTCAAATTAGGGGATGATTCCAAGATGATGGTGATGGGAAAAGGAGATATAAAACTTCAAATTTGTGGTATTGTGCAAACAATTACTGGAGTCTATTTCATACCAAACTTGAAGAACAACCTACTTAGCATCGGGCAATTACAAGAGAAGGACTTGACCATTGTCTTTAGACAGAATGAATGCAGAATGTATCACCCGAATAAAGGCTTGATAATTAAGTCTCAAATGTCCTCAAACAGAATGCATGTGGTGGAGGCTTCAGTTGTGCTTCCTGTGTGTTTCAATGCTGCAGCACAGGGTGACAACACTCACTTGTGGCATTGCAGATTCGGGCACCTCAGTATAAAAGGGCTGCAGACCTTGAACACTAAAGAAATGGTGAGAGGACTACCAAAACTTGAAGACTCAACCAAAGTGTGTGATAGTTGCACGTTGGGAAAGCAGCACAGGGAATCATTCCCAAAGAAAACCTCATGGAGAGCATCAAAGCCTTTGCAATTAATTCATGCTGACATATGTGGGCCTATAAAACCCGAATCAAACAGTGGAAAGAGGTATTTCCTAACCTTTATTGATGACTTCAGTAGGAGAACATGGGTCTATTTCTTGTATGAAAAGTCTACTACCTTTGATGTCTTTAAAAGGTTTAAAATGTTAGTTGAAAAAGAATGTGGAAGTAATATTGGTGCACTTAGAACAGACAGGGGAGGTAAATTCATTTCCAATGAATTCACAGAATTTTGCACTAGTAATGGTATTAAAAGACAACTAACAGCAGCCTATACCCCTCAGCAAAATGGGGTGGCTGAGAGGAAAAACAGATCTATAATGAATATGGTTAGAAGCATGTTGAAGGAGAAGGAAGTCCCTAAAGAATTTTGGCCAGAAGTTGTCAATTGGGAAGTCTATGTGCAAAATAGGAGCCCTACTATGGCCTTGAATGATGTGATACCTGAAGAAGCTTGGAGTGGAAACAAGCCCTCAGTGCATTACTTTAGAGTGTTTGGTTGCATTGGACATGTGCACACACCAGATGCTCTAAGAAAGAAACTTGATGATAAAAGCACCAAGTGTGTGCTACTTGGAGTGAATGAAGAATGTAAAGCCTATAGGCTTTTATGACCCTGTGAATAAAAAGATAGTGGTGAGCAGGGATGTGATATTTGCTGAATCAGAAAAGTGGGACTGGAAGCAAGAAAAAGGGGAGAAAACCAGTGAACTACTTGATTTTGGTGAAAAAGGAGATGAAGTTTCTGAAGCTGCAACAGCCAGAGGAGAAGAGGAAAATGCTAGTACTGAAGTTGGAACACAAAAGGTGCTAAGAAGAATGGAGTCAAGTGGATTTTCAAGACCAAGTTCAATGAGAAAGGAGAAGTTGAAAAATACAAGGCAAGGTTGGTTGCAAAAGGTTACAATCAACAACAAGGAATTGATTTCAGTGAGGTGTTTGCTCCTGTTGCTAGATGGGACACAATTCGGGCTGTTGTTGCTATAGCAGCCTTGAGAGGGTGGAGTGTGTATCAACTTAATGTAAAAAGTGCTTTCCTACACGGGGAAATCAGTGAGACAGTTTTTATTGAGCAACTTCCAGGATATGTTAAAAAAGGTGAAGAGGAGAAGGTGTATAGATTAAATAAGGCTTTGTATGGCTTGAGGCAAGCACCAAGGGCATAGTACAAAAGGAAAGAAAACTACTTTCAAAAGGAGGGATTTGTAAGGTGTCCATCTGAGTATACATTGTTTGTCAAAACCAATGAAAAAGGTGAGCTGTTGATTGTGTCTCTTTATGTAGATGATTTGTTGCTTACTGGAAATAGCAGCAGATTGTTTGTTGAGTTCAAGCAATCCATGAAAGAAGAGTTTGATATGACTGATTTGGGCAAGATGAGCTACTTTTTAGGAGTTGAAGTGATTCAAAATGAATATGGAATCTTCATAAATCAGTGCAAGTATGCAAAAGAGGTTCTTAAAAGGTTTGAAATGGATGATGTTAATGCTGTGAAAAGCCCAATTGTTCCTGGCTGCAGGCTTTCAAAGGAAGGAAATGGAGAAAATGTAGATGCTACAAGCTACAAACAGATTGTAGGAAGCCTAATGTATCTTACTGCTACCAGGCCAAATTTGATGTTCTCAGTCTGTTTGATCAGTAGGTACATGGAAATGCCAACAACAATGCACTTGCAAGCTGCCAAGAAGATCTTCAGGTACTTGAGAGGGACAACTGATATGGGAATCTTTTACAGCTGACATGGAGACACGAATTTGAAGGGATAAAGTGATAGTGATTATGCTGGTGACATAGATGAGAGAAAAAGCACATCCGGTTATGTCTTTATGCTTGGGACAGGTGCAATTTCTTGGTCATCCAAAAAGCAACCTATTGTTACACTTTTTACCACAGAGGCAGAATTTATAGCTGTTGTATTGTGTGCTTGTCAAGCAATTTGGTTGAAGAAAATTCTGCATAGACTTGGTCACAAGCAGAGTGATTGTACAACCATTCATTGTGACAATAGTTCCACTATCAAGCTCTCAAAGAATCCAGTTCTACATGGGAGGAGCAAGCACATTGATGTGAGGTTCCACTTCCTTCGAGACATGGTCAAGGATGGAGTCATTGAATTGGTATTTTGCAGCTCACAAGACCAATTATCTGATATCATGACAAAGCCCTTAAAATTGGATAATTTTCAGAAAATGTGCAGCAAGTTGGGAATGTGTAGGATTAATGAGATAAACCGATTGCTCTATGCAACTCAGTTTAAGGGAGGAATTTGTTGGGTTACTTTTGTATTGGGCCTGTTGATGCCACTGTTTGGCAGTTAGTTTCGGTTTCATTCTTTTGAGTGTATATAAATCATTCCCATCAATGAAATGAATCATTCTGTCAATTCTCACTATAACATAGCCCAACCCATCACAAGTTAGCCCACATCAGGCCAATGAAATTTCGTGTTGGGCCGAGATAAAAAGATTTTAGACCTAAAATTTTGTTAACCTAACCCACATTTTATATCGAGCTAATCAAACCGGCCCATCAGGCTCTACCCATTTTGACACTGGCCTATTCTTCTTCTTTTCTTTGAATATCTTTCACTTTCTTCCATTTCATTCTCTTTGTATTTCCACAGAGTAGCCTTTTGGGGATGTTTGGATTACAATCTGCAAAATAAGTTTCAACCAACTTCATTTTTCACAAGCAAACCTTCTCTTACTCCTATTTCAAATTAAGTTTGAAGGAAAAAATTGGGTTTGTAAATGTTTCCAAGTGAAAAACAAACAAGAGTCATATTCAGTTTTGTCGTGCCAAGGTAAGTTGGGGATTCAAAACGAAAATCCAAACATGCACTAAAATTATCAACAACAAAAAAATACAATTCATCTACCATTCCCCTTCTTAATTCATGAGTACCACACCGTCAACGGTGTGATTTCGTGGAACAATGTTGGTCGCGCGTGGGTCATCCTTCATGGCTTTGAACCCTACAATTTTTATCAGATTTACTTCACAAATATTTCAAGTACAACAATATTCTAAGGAAAGGAGCTGAGGGCTAAACGAGTGAGGGAGATTGGAAAGGGTATCTTTTATACTTTTATTGCCTTATACGCGAGACGAGACAAAAACACATTCCATTATTTTGGAGTAACAAATTTTTTTATTGCTTTGGTCATATGTTTCATCCCTTATTTTGTTCAGTGCTATGATTATTTTTAAATTAAAAATAAATATTTTATGATATTTAATGAAGTACATATGTGTTAGCTTGTGTCACAACTATCTCATCTTAGGGATATTCTTTGATTAATCTGTCAGGATCAAGGTGAAACTTAATAGAGGAATGATCCCTCTTTCAAATCTTCTGGTTTGACTATTTCATTCGTACTTACTTGATGTTTTGAGTGTCGGTCGGCCCAAAGGAGCTAGAAGTATGGATTGGACCTAAGCCTAACGTTGTAACGCAAATTCGGAAAACAAACTAATACGAAGATAAAATCATCTTTACTAATATAAAAAAAAAAAAAAACTTGATTAATGGCGCACACACAAATAATGACACTCATTTTTTGAATTCACGTCAAATGATCAATTGCTTGCATAATTACATGTATTATTATTATTATTATTATTATTGTAAAAATCCATTATTAATGGCGTATGTGTGTGTATATATATATCATTGCGTGCATGCACCACAATGAGAATTCATGCCCTTTGTAAAAGGAAAAATAAAATCTTGTGAGAATAAAAAATATAGGATAGATCTTCCTTTTCAAAAAAAAAAATATAGGATAGAAGAGTGCGCTATTGCAAAGGTGATGGGGGAGGGGAGTTCTACCTTTTTAATAATAATTTTCCATAAGCGTTAGAAGAAATTTTTCATAATATATATTGGACTCCAATACCGCTTTTCTCTTGCATTTTGATGATTGATACCCGTGCAGGCTATGGCCACTTTTAATTCTTGGAATTATGGGGTATGTTACTTTTGATTTCTTGTGCCGTGGACATGTGACCAATGATCATGAGATTTTCATACTTTTAAAGAAAAAGAATAGAATTTTATCAACAAAGAAAAAAAAGAATAGAAGACGATGCGAGCATTTTATAAGAAGAATTAAATATCTTTTTAGTTCCTATAAAACAGATGAATTTATGATCTTACAGTTGAATGAAACGGTAGGGAATCATTATAGTGATAGAAAATGTCATAGTATACATTATATATTTAATATAAAAAAATAATAAATACATAGGTATCCGTGAGGCGGGTACTATGATCACACTCTTATTTAATAGCTATTAATTTACTGACCATTGCAGGTAATCCGTGCGGGTTTTCATGTCATCCCTAGTCCTAATTAGAAGAAACATGGACCGATTTTCATATGGAATAAACTTGGGTACAGTTCCATATACATTGTTCATACTGTTCTTCTCACAAAGAGACAATTTTTTACTATTCAGTCAGTTTTTTTCACACCCTTTAAGACAATTTGTGAATGTTGTACTTTATTTTTTGTGGGGAACAATAGGAACATTGTCTATAGTGCCAGTACCTAAGTTTAATCCTTTTCAAATATATTAAATGCTAAATTTCTTTTACCCTTATTTATTGTGAAATTCATATTAATGAGACTCACTCTTTCTCTATACAAGTGATTTGATTCGGCCTAACTAGTAATTAATACTATGGATATTTCTAGAGAGAAAAAATTTATAGGAGCATTAATTGAATCAACTGATTTTAATGCTTTTCTTTGGCCTTATTATATATTTGTTTCCTATAATACGGGTCATAGGGAGTATGTGTATGGATCAAATCGTGAATATAATCACATGTCTATCTTTTCTTTTTTTTAACATTCTTATCAAGTAGCCACATGTCTTCCCTTTTACCTAAAACAAGTTTCATATCATTAATTAATACTCCATTCCTCCCGAATTAAATGATGCTTAAAGTTTTTTTTTACAAAAATTAAGAAAAATACTCCCTCCAACCCTTAATATAGGTCCCATTTTGACCATTTCACGTCCTTTAAGAAAGTGGGTTTTATTAGTTATTAGCATTAAATATGTATAAAATGTGTGCTATTTTTCCCAAGTTACCTTTCTCATCTTCCAAGATTATTAAGAGAGAGGGAGAATTAATGCATCTTAGTATAGGGGTAATTTTGTAAAAAAAAAATTAATGCACATTGGTCTTTGAAAATGGTTTTATATTAAGGAACAAGAAAATTTTACCAAAAAGATCTTATATTAAGGGACGGAGGGAGTAACAAATAAGTTAACGATCGTACTAGTTTTACTAAATTATCTTTATTAGTCATTGGAATATTAACTATTATCATAAATACAAAGTAGAGTATAATAACTTGAGATCGATCAATATAGTATTTATTTGAGAGAAAAATTGGAATAAATGAATTAATGTTTTGTTAGAAGAATAAAACGTAACTTAATATGGGATTTGTTTTTTTCTTTGTTAAAACGTCCCTTTATTTGGGATAGAGGAACACATCCTTGGAAAAATGAAATTTCTAAATAAAGCTATAAAGCACTAAAACAGTAATACCTCTTCTTTTTTAGCTATAATTTTAATTAAAGATACTATGTATTCTTATTTATCTACTCCCTCCGTTTCAAAATAAGTGTCATTTAAGGTTTTTTTACATAGATTATGAAATACAATAAATGAATGAATATGAGTAACAATTATACAAAATTATCCTTGCTAATCATTGGTTATTATAAATGCATAGTAGAGTATAGTTACTCGGGAGCGATGCACATAGTATTAATTTGGGGATACAATTGGAAAAAAATAATTAATGTTACAATAATTAATGTTACATTGAAAAGATAAAACGACACTTATTTTGAAATATTTTTTTCTTTCTAAAACGACACTTATTTTGAAATGGAGAGAGTATTTTTTATGAGCCTAAGGTATCCCCTAGTTGGGAGCTATGTAACACCCCTCGTTTTCATGTTTTTTTGTTTCGATGTGAATATGCATGAATTGGATGTGTTTGACATGACTTAGAATGAATTAATAAGGATTTTTGCAACTTGTTTATCGATTAACAACTTGATAGTTTTTTTCAGAAGCTTTATAATCGATTAACATAGATCCATCGATTAATGCATAGTTTGGAATCTCACTAATTTTTCTAGAGACATTCTAATCGATTAAGAGGGGGTCTTAATCGATTAGAAAGAGCCCTGCTAGCCTTGATACATTTTCTAGAGAAAACCTAATTGATTAATGCATTCCTTAATTGATTAATGCGAGTTTCAAAGTGCCCAGTACTAAAATCATAACTGTTGTAATCGATTAAAGCCTTGCCCTAATCGATTAATTCGCAATGCTGATCAATTTTATGCGTTTTCATTACCCAAAATGGTGCATTTAATCTCTAAACCTTATAAATGCTTAAAACCTTCGACTTAAACCCATCCAAAACGTCTGGTCCTCAACCTTAACCTCTCAATAGCCCCTCCAAGAATTTTCAAGGGTTCCAACTTCATCTTTTCCAAGGCGGTCGTCCTCCATTGAAGAGTTGCAACCCCAAGCTTGGACCGGTGAAGACCTACATGAATTATCCCTCTTTCTCCCTTTAGAAAGAGTTCCCTTCAAGCCAAAGCCATGGCAACTCACCTTGATCCATGATTCAAATTTTTCAATGTTATCGTTTAGTTTTAGAATCAAATTCTTATGAATCCTTTGGCTTCCTTTCATGGCGTAGACACATTCTTCCTAAAAGACCGACGCCAAACTCTAAAATTCTCGTCTATTCTGGACTTCGTGATAACCTCTTCACAGGTAAGGAGGAGATTATTGTAGTTGTGGGTGTATCGGTAGGAAGATGAAGGGGGTTACCATTGGACCCCCAAGGAGTGCTATTTGATCATTCTGACGCTTGTGAACATATATGAATGTATACATATGTGTTGTTTTGTGATCCCCATGAATTGACTTGAATGACTTTATGAAGCCTTGATCATACTTGTATGTAATGTTGTGAATTCACTGTTGTGAATGGTTTGGGGACAATGGGCTAACACCTAAGGTCTTGGAGACATAGATAATTCTATAATGATTAGCGTGTAAAAATAGTATGTAGGTATTACTAAATCCTAAATAATTGATTAGGTGAAATAACCTAGCTGGTGAGTATGATGTATGGTATTATGTCTTGTAAGGTTAAACACATTTTAAAAATGAGTAACAGTAAATATAACATGCATTAGTGGGTTTGAATCTTGATGCCTCGAGGATAGAAAAGATAAGACTTAAGGTAGTAATAAGTTCATTATTTGTACCTTCGAAGAATTCTAAGTTTGATCCTAGAAGTGCGAGGTAAAAATATGAGGGAAGAGGCGAGAATAAATTGAATGATTACTAGGATGTGTAACTTAGAAATCTAAGTATAATCAGGATACAATTTTAGAGTCATAGATACTTCGTGACCTACTTTGTGACCATGACCACTTTCGAGAGGCATTTACTTTGTGACCGCATGGTAACCACATGAACAAGTCACCTAGCTATTAGTAGCCATCATAGGACTTGGGTTTTACCTATGTTATGGTGAACCTAGCCATATGGACGATAATGGAACATCTAGAATCTTATGATATGAGGAGTTCTAGAGGAACCTTACCCTTGTTTGTATGATTGACATACATCATCTTGACTATGATTAGGATAGGGGAAAGTACCGTTGAAATGAAGCGTGGAGGCCACTATGAGTGAGCCCGTGTGGAAATATCTTGGCCTAGGGGGTGATGTAGCCCGAGTCCATAGCACCCAATGGTTTGAACTGATCCTTTGAGTCGGGGGTTACTTAGCAGCCTTATCTAACCTGACCGTCACCGGATATTATCAGGATTAGTCGAGAGTTTGTGGTAATGAAACATTCACCATTGCGGTGCTCTGCTTCAATATCATCCTAGTCAAACTTTCCAAAGTAGTAGATTGGTACCACATGCATATGAAGTATAATGAATGAGACTATGCATCGCATATGACGTGACATACACATATGTGTGTCTGACCCTATGATATGTGGTAATGCGATGTGGCATGCTTGTGTATACATATACTTATGTGTATTATTTGTGATTGTATTCATCTATTTTCCCAATGCCAAAACAACATAACTACAACGTACTGACCCCTATTCTTTTGTGTTTCCCCTTGTGTACTTGTTATTTACATGCATATGATGTTAATGCCTAGACTAGTGACTAATTTGGAGACTCGTGGAGTTTTATGGAGTCTAGAAATAGGCTTTATTTTATGTGCTTTTCGAACTATGTTTAGTTTTGAAATTTTTTTTTTGTTAAGGGATTTGTAAGATCTGAATACATGTGACATCGGGCAGTTATTTGGGGATTTATTCTTAAGTGTTAAACTATTTTCCACGTTGGATGTTTTACCATTTGGACAAAAATTATATTTTGCTTTTATGAAAGATGATTCTTGAAACTTGAATGTGGTGCTCTTAGCTTAGAGGAAAGGTTTTTTGTAATGGTGTTAAGGGTGTCACAAGCTAGACCCTAATTTATCGAGGTACTGAGATCCATTTAAGGGGTTGACCACTCCCAACAAATGATCTTCAATACACATGAATTAATTTGAGATCGAACTCTTAATCATATATATATTTAAGGGACTCAATTATTTACCAACATGTCACACCATGTTGTTCTTAATTATCTATTTATCGCTTGAAAAGTTAAAGATAACATTAATTATTATTTTTGTGAAGTATACTTTTAGCTACATCTACTTAATTAAATAAGAGAGAAAAATAAATATCATATAAAAATAAAAATTTTGACACATTGATTAAAAAATATAATTAAGAGAACATCTCAACAAACTTTGATGATCCATCACCAATAGCATCCTTTGTGCAAAACATGTGCTTGAAATAATTTACAACCTCTTCTTTCAAGACCTCCGGATCTATGCACCAAACTCCTGATGGGAGAAATAGACTGAAAGGTATGGGCATGGAAGAAAGCATAGTTTCGACTACCCAAATGAATCCATTTCTCCCTAGATTTTTGAAACCATTGAATTTCATCATGAAAAAAGATGTCTTGTATTATATGAGAGTCGTTGAGTCTATATTTTCCAACGCCCTTTGAATATATACCTTTCAGTCTAACTTCAAGTTGTTTTCATGGAAAAAAATGGTGTCAAACACTTCCTCATTGAACCTAACAGACTCTAGTTGGGCATTCTGAAGTGCTAAAACTATGTTTCCCTGATTCTTCCTCCAAGCCTGTCGAACCAGGGGTAGATACCCATCATGAGTTCACCATGCAGCCTAAAATCGAAATGGCCGGTCTCCCTTCTATAGAGTTCATGAGATTATTTCATCGCAATAAGATAGGGTTATGAAATAATTGCCTCCTAACTAAATGTTTCACAATTGCCTCAGGGAAAGTTATTCTCCAAATGTGATTACACATTCCCCTATCAAACATGCACAAAACCAACCTGCCCCCTCGACACTGCCTCAACCAAGTGAATTTGCTACCAAAGAAATCCATATCAAGAAAAGACCAAAATTGTTCAACCCCTTTGCCAAGCCCAATGGGCAGATGCTCTCGCTCCGCTCGAGAGTCTCACCCTCCTTTCATAATTATGAGCCAATTTTTAACAATATCTACCTTGGCGAATATCAAGCCCCTTTGAAGAAAACAATATTCTCACACATACTGACAGGTTGGGGGGTACTCATCCCGCTTAGCACAGAGAAACATGTAACAAGTCCAAGGATTTCCTTTCATAATTATGAGTCATACTTAACATATCGGATATCTTTTAGAATCTAGGTACGTTCTCGTTCTTAAGACTCCCTGATATTAAACACGTACTAACTTAAGCGTTGGAGTCCTTGCAGATAGTCATCACCTTTTGCTCCGGAGATTCCAACAAACTGCTATCAACTATTGTGATTTTAGAGTATCCGAGTGGAGTTTTACTCTTCATCATACATGCAGAGAATCCAATAATTATGTTGACTTGTTAAGACTTGCAATCAAGACTATCATCTCATAATAGAGAAGACCGTAACATGATTAATAGTCAGATGCGTTCTGATACACAAGATCCTCATTTCTGAGGCAAATATAGAGCATACTTGCATATCTGTAGAGACGCTAATAGTATGAACACGATAATTCTAGTTTTTAGAAAGAAGGAAAAGAGTTTAGAAACATATGTTTGGAGTAAAACACACAAAGGTTTTATTTATTCGTTTTTCTTCTCTGCCTGATATGTTACAAGAGAACTCCTCTGATGTATCATGTCAAGTTATTGGGTTGCTCTTGTTAGGGAGTAATTATGTTTGTTATTTTGTTTGTTTGTTATTTTGTTTGTTTTCTGGTCTTTCTTTTCCTTTCTTATGCGTAACACAAATAACGTATCTCCACCCAATTTTCATCTTTAATTTCTTCCAAAACAAGCATAGTGTTTCCTCCCTTAAAACAAAACAAGTACGTTATATTGTTGTAGAGGGAATAATTTAATATAGGGTTTACTTTTTATTTTTCTAAAATCATCATCATCATCATTATTTTCATTATTTTGATTAAAAAAAATATAAAAAGTATGTTCTAGGCAATAAAAAAAAAGAATGTTCTAGCATGCACAATTTGTTATTATGTATTTCCATCTTTTACCTATTATGTTATATTATTTATCATATAAAAATATTACTCGTTTTTCATGATAAAATAAGGGGGAAAATGTGCTTTTGGTCCTGTAATTTGATCAAAAATCAGTTTTGGTCCATGTAAAAATATTTTTTTTCAAAGTTGTCATTTTAATTTCATTTTCCGTCACTTTTGATCCTCGACATCAGTTGACCGTTTAAAAAATGTGACGTGGCAAACGGCATACACACATGGCACCACGTGACACACGTGACAAGTGACACGGCTTCCTCCCTGCGTGGACACACCATGTTATTGTTTTTTAATTAAAAAAAATCAAAAAATAGGTTTATCAGAGGGACATTAACCCAAAAATTCAAGAATCTAACGATGGTGGGAGGAAGAAACCCAGAAATTCAAGAACTTCAACATCCATAGAAAACCCAGAAACCCACACATTCAATAGCCATTCTTCCTCATCCAGAAAATTACCTAATCTACATACATAGAAAACCCACACATTCAACATCCATGGAAAACCCAGAAACCCACACATTCAACAGCCATTCTTCCTCATCCAGAAAATTACCTAATCTACATCCATAATCACAAAATACCCTTCACCCCCTGGTTCGTAAAACTATCCCCACCCAGAACAAAAAATTAGCTTCTTCTTTCTCTCACAAACCATATGAAACTTCAACAACAACAACTAAGTCGAAGGGATCTAGCAAGAACAACAACGACAACAAAAAATTAGCTTCTTCTTCCTATCACAACTGCCGGGAGATGAGTCGAAGAGATCTCATAATTGAAAGAAGGGAGAAGAGGAGCAGAGGAAACAATTAAAACTTGGCCCACCTGTTAATGCTTCGGCAAGCCTCAAGCCATGGCTGATTCCTTGTTTTCCTTCGTTCCTTGTGCCTTTCCCTGATTCCTTCATCCCTTCCCCGTTTTCATTTTTGTTGCAACAAGCGCATGTTTGGATGATACCCAGATATGGCCAAAACAACAACAACAACAACAACAACATAGTGGCGGCCCAAATAGGGTTTCTGAAGCAACGCTTTTTTTCCTCTCACCCTTGGTCACTCTTGGCTTTGTCTTGGTCACTCAAAATGTTGCTGATGGTCGCAACGAACAAGAAAAAGAAGATCGCAGCGAAGAAGAAGAAGCTGAGGGGACGAAGATCGCAGGATTTAACCCTAATTTGTGATTCTAGTTTTATTTTTATTAAAATATAAAATTAAAAAACAATTTTTATTTTTGTTTCAGAGTTTGGTGTCATTTGTCGCGTAGTGCCACGTGTGTCTCTGTGGTGCCACATGTGCGCGTCGTTTGCCACGTCACATTTTTTAAACGGTCAACTGACGTCGATGACCAAAACTGATGGAAAATGAAATTACAATGACAACTTTGAAAAATATATTTTTACAAGGACCAAAACTGATTTTTGGTCAAATTTCAGGGACTAAAAACATTTTTTTTTTCCTAAAATAAGTATGTTTACTGTTTATTAATCAAAAAAAAACAAAATTAGATGGAGTGGAGCGGGGCCCAGTTCTCAAACATAGGCAACCGTGAAAGCGAAACAAGTTCGTCGTGGGACCCACATTCTAGACCCCGCCAAAACCAGACTCACATTCTCTCTCTTACAAAACACACAGACTGTAACGTAACAAATACAGAATCTACGATTTCTTTTTCTCTCTCTGTATTTGTTTATTCCACAGTGAACAAAACGCATACATGTATTTATAATTTTATATTACAATACCATCACGAAGAAGAAAGAAGAGATGATGATGTTGAATTGTTGATAAACAACAACGTGGAAGAATGATTCATTACCTCACCCACAGTGCCGCCACCACCACCTTTCATTTCCTTCCACTCCTTTACTTCGCTTCCAACCCAACTTAGTTCATTAATTTTCTCACCTAATTACCTGTCGGATCTTCCTCGGGATCTTCGAAACCAGTTTGTGTCTCTCCCATTTTACAGCCTTAACATACCTACTCACGTGGATTTTCCACTTTTTTTCTTCTTTTTTCCTTTCTGGGCTTGGTAAGTTAAGAAAACTTTGCTCAATTTTGTTGGATTCTGCATTTTCCCATTGCTTTCTTCTTCTGGGTATTTGTATTTTTTAGGAAAAAGATCATCTTTGGTTGAAAGGAAAATTTTTTATCATTGCTTTTGGTTCCTTCTTTTTTATTGGGAATGTGGGTTTTGTTTGGTCTTTCATTTTCAGGAAGAGGGTGTTTGACTTCTTTTTAGTTTGGTCCTCTGCTTTTGTGTTTGTGTTCTGATTCGGATTCTGAGTAGAGGTTATTAACTTATGCCATGAGTCATGACATGATATGAATCTATGCTTAATTATTAGTATCAATATTAGAAGCCACAAATTCTATGGTTATTGAAAGATGCAAAAGAGTCCACTGTTGTCATCATTTTTGCTCCAAGAATGTTTTGGGCAAGTCTATAGTAGGAATTTCCTTTTCTAAAATAAATGCATTCATTTCCCTTTCATGTGACTTTCTGCATTAATTCAATCTGGACATTGTCAAAATCAAGTTTAAATGTTTGTAGGAACAATTAACTTTTTGTGTTTGGTTCCAAGGAAAAAAAAAAAAAACCGTTTCATGTAATGATCTTTTCAACCCATAAATCATTTGATTGTTGAATATCAAGGTTTAAATTCATGTCTCCATATTTTTCACATTTCTTATTATTTTTTTTCCTTCTAATGTATGTATGTGTGTGTGTGTGTATGTATGTGTATACATATATATATATATATATATATATATATATAGAAACAGAAAATGCAATATGAGAGACATGTTGTTCTGCTTATGCATGTATATCATTGTTGGATTTTGAAATGGAATTTTATAGCGTACTTATCTTGTTTTGTTGAATTGCCATCAAAGTTCCTTTTGCAAAATCTTTATTTTGGGAATTCTAATATTTACACCATATTTTATTTTGTTTTTTACAACTTGTTTAACTGATTTAAATGTTAACATTTCCAGATAGACAGTTGCAAAATCAAGGAAGAAACTCTTTCTGCAGCATGTGCTTATGGGGAGCAAAATCTGAATATGTAGTATAATATATGTTATGCCAAGCCATTCAATATACATCAAAGTAATGAGCTGCTGAAGAAACCCTTTGATGAGATGTGGTCTAGTTTAGACTTTAGACCTCGGAAAGATAAGCTAAAACAGCAAAGCAGCTCAAAGTCAGCTATGGAGAGTGCTGTTTTGCCCCAACCCAAAGTAAAGATGGATACATTAGGAGAGATTCTGCAGCGGGAGAGTGTAGAGGGAAGTTCAACACAAAGTGAAGAGCTTATCAAGTACATGTCTAATTTGCCAGGTTATCTCAAGCGTTCTGATAGAGGAAAAAATGTTCAAGATAAGGCTTTAAATGTTGGGGTTCTTGATTGGTCAAGACTTGAAAAATGGAAGAACAAGCAATCACATACATCAGCATTCAATAGCAGTGAAGAATCATCATCATCATCAAGGGCTGCCACCACATCATCTACCACTGCTAGAGGCCATAAAAAGCTTGATGATAAAAGAATTTTGCAATCTTCAGTTATCAAGGGATCTCATAAAGAAGCCCTTCCTAAAAGTTCCAAACTTTCTTCAAAGAATGTGAAACAATATCAGTATTCTGAAACTGAAAAGAAGATCCTTGAAGGTAAGCACAGAATGACATCAAGGGAATTTGAGTCCATAGGCAAAACACAGTCAGATACATCACTTCAAAAGGAGAAAAAGAGTGAGTATGATAAAATAGCTCCAATTGTTGGAAATTTTCCATCAAAGTCAAGGCATCTTGGGGTCTCAGTAGTTCCTAATGAAAATTCAAATGGTAGGGATATTGAAGCTAAGAGCATGCAGGGTTTGCAACAGCATAAACTTAAGAAAAAAGAGAGGGGTTTTGATTCCAATTATGACAAGGGACTTCCATCATTAGAACCAAAAGATAAAGGTGCCTCATATGGTTCTCAGAAGAAAATGAGTTCCAGCAGAAATGAAGCCAAGATAAAGATGGATCAGTGGCAGGAGTCAAATACTGATGTTGGTAAAAAACAATGCCAAAACATGCCAAGAGATATTGTTCTGCTTCGTCCAAGGAAATTTCTGCAACCGAGATTTGAAGATTATTTTCAGCTTTCTCAATCAATAACTTCATCTGATGAAAAATTTTCAGAATCAAGCCAGAGTAGTTCCTCATACATTTCCCTTCCTGAGGAGGTTCACTCTGAAGATGCATATTCTGAAACTCTACAATCAAGTGTAATGCCTTCTGTGAATGATCTTGCATCTTCAGAAACAACACAACACAGTGCCAATACTGATCTGGATGCTGATTGTTCTTCTGTTGAATCTAAGAAACCTGGTTGCTCACATAAGATGTCTAGTCTCCAATCTGTAGATACTTGCATTGAAAAGGATATGTTAGACATCAAGCTAGGAAATCAGTGTTCTTTCAGTGATATGAAGGAATCAAAGGACCATGAAACTGCTGAGCTGACAGCTGAGAGGGTCTGGAATAACTCATCCCAACGTCGGATTGACTTCGGCTTAAATCAGATTGGAAGAAGTTTCAGTTTCAAGGAGGGAATTACCCTTCCAAAACTTAGCTCCATGTATGCTAGTGCAAAGTCTGGTCCAGCGACATCAGAACCGTCTGCTTGTTTGGATAATTCTAGCAAAGATAAGGTGAAGGGTCATAATAGGAGCAAGTCCAGCCCCTTCATGAGGTTATTAGACCCCATATGGAAGCACAAGGCATCAAGCATAGATCATTCATCTGAAAGCAGTCTGACACCAAAAGGAAGCATGAAATCAATCAGCTTTAGGACAAGCAATCTGCATGCTGAAGAGAGCAAGGAATCATCGACTCAAGCCCTTTTGCAACTAACAATAAAAAATGGACTACCTTTATTTCAATTTGTGCTCAACAATGAAAGGAAGGTTCTTGTAGCTACCATGAAGAGTTTGGCATCAGCGGAGAAGGATGATGGAAGCTGCTATTTCACGTTCTACCTTGTAAATGAAATTAAGAAAAAGAGTGGTAAATGGATGAATCACTGGAGTAAAGAAAATAACTGTGGATATGTCTATAATATTGTTGGTCAGATGAAGGTTTCTAGCTCTAAAATCACTGAATCAAGCAACCAGAACATGAAGGGACAGTGTATGGTGAAAGATTATGTCCTATTTGGGGTTGGAAATGACCAAACAGATCAAGGACCAAAAGAGTTCATCAAGAGCAGGGAGCTTGCAGCTGCTGTTATTGAGATCCCTTGTGAAGGGCTGCATAGTATTAATTTGCTGAAGAAGGAATGCTTAAAGTGCCTCTTGGCAAATGAAAGATGCTTTTGCATCTCACAAGAAAATGATGTTTCTTGTAGTATCACAGTTATACTTCCTGGTGGTGTACATAGTTCACCAAAAAAAGGAGAGCCTTCACCATTGATTCATCGATGGAAATTAGGCGGATTATGTGATTGTGGAGGTTGGGATGTTGGCTGCAAACTGCTTGTTCTGTCTAACCAGAACCCAAATTCAAATATCCCAAGAAGTTCAAAACCTCACCTGGAGAGGTTTGAACTTTTTGTCAAGGTATGCTTTTACTTTTCTACTTGAGGCCATGAGTATATGAAGCACAGACACACAAACACGGACACCGACACGTAGACACTGATAATACTCAAAATTATGAATACTGTATAAAATTGTATATATATTGTGGATATATCCCATTTACCTCATCCATGTCATGAATTTCAGGAAGGAACCGAGCAAGACACACCCTTATTCATTTTGGAGCCATTGAAGGATGGATTCTACTCAGTTGAATTCAGTTCAACAATCAATCATTTACAAGCATTCTTTATTTCTGTTGCAGTTTTAAGCAGCAAGAAACTACCAAGTTCCTTGGAAATAAGTAAGAAGCAAGAAGAGATCAATAGGGAACTCAGTTTCAAGAACAATAATGAACTTCAGGAGAAAGCGACTAAAAATTACAATCCAATTCCACCACTCTCTCCTGTTGACAGAGTTTAAAGTGGAGGTTTTTCTACATCATAGTTAACTGTTATATATCTCTAAGTAGCTGAGGAGTAGCAAGTTGATCCATTGTGAAATAGTTCTCTATTTACTTCCTTTTTCCTTTTGGTACCAGTTCCACTGTCCTTCCCACCAAAGTGCCTGTTGTGGAAGAAAATGGTATTCTCATTGTATTATTGTAATCATTGTACAAAAGAACCACTGCACCAATACTATTATTTTATAAAACACAACATGAATAAATAAAACCAGAAGGGTTATCTACTGCACAACTTGGTCAATGTCAAACTTACAGAATAGCTGAAACTACATAATGTGATAAACCAAAGTATTATAATAGATTTTTGTATATATGGTATAATGATTCATGTTGGTGATTCCTATGCGATTTTGAAAACCAAATATTGTAAATAATTGATATTAATTGGAACAGAGAATGTTTAGTTGTTCTGAAAGAAAAAGCATAATTTATTTCCTTGCTTGAAGAAATATTTTTTTTTTCCTAGTTTCTAAATATGATTAGCAAATCCAAGTAACAATGATTAACAAGTAATTGCTATGGTTGAGACTTGTCTGCAACATAAAGCTCAGCTCATGTTTGAATGTCTAGGTTAGTCTATTATATGTCAATTATCAGCCAACCAAAAATTCAAGCTATTGGGTAAAAGCACATGAATAGTTTTATATTTCGATTACACCCATTTAGGCCAAAGCCCTATATATAACCCTTTTTCTAGAAGAATGAGGGTAAGAAAGATTAAACTCTAAACCACGTGGTAACAAAAGCTCTAATACCATTCAACTCATTAACCAATTATCCGAAAAGTTTAAACTGTTTGTGAAGGCTCATAAATGGCTTTATACTTCTACCAATGTTCAATATTTCTGAAATGCTACCAGGTATGCAGAGGTACAAGTAATGTGCATAACTTAACGTGCCAAGAGCACCAACCTATTCAGCTAAGGTACATAAATGATTTTATAATTCTATCAGTGTCCAATAAAACTGATATGCTGCAATGTATGGATATTGGGGAGGTATAAGAAGTGTGTACAGACTATAACAAGTATAAACTATAAAGTGACAGGGCAATAGCATGAAAAGAAAATTAAATCTACTGCAGAAGTATGATGGATAGAAATAACCACTAACCATTTCCTCTGAAACAGATTTTGTTACAAGTTATATTTTGGTTAAAAAAAAAAACAGATTCTACATTACAGAATAATTGAAAGGTAAAATAAAATATAAGTTTATCTTCAGCAATTCACAAGGTCAATTTTCTTGATGGGAATTCATAAATGTCATCTTATCTGGAACATGCAATAGAAAGCTTGACCATATGTAATGAAATCCTTTCAACCCAAAGGGGCACATGGTCACAGAAATTGAAGCATGAATTCTACCAAATTTTCAATTCAAGTTGTAGTTAAACCTAAACTCATGTTGGAGTTCTTTATTGTGGGACCTACCCACTTTTCCAGCTACAAAGGAAATTAAATGGGTGTTGCTTGTTTTCAAAAGCAAATCTGATGCATTTACTTTTGTGAAGCACTGCGCATGCAATTTCTCCAATTCGGTGCTTAACTTCAACACCGTGCTAGCTGTGTGTTGAAATGTAAAACAACTAGATGTGCAAAAAGTCTAAACCGCATGCAAATTGGAAGATACATTCACAGTCATTGGACCTCTATAAATAGAGGCATCAGCTCATCAAGCAAACACACCAAGCAGAAAAGAAAAGCCTCACAACGAGAGAAAAGTGTGAGAGATAAAAATAGAGAGATCCTCACGTGAGAATGTGAGAGAAAAATAGTGAGCCAATTTTGTGAGAACTTTAGCCACAAATTGAGGGTACAAATTATTGTATTAATTTTGAGAGGTCCACCTAAGGGTGAAGTTTGTATTCCCATTATTATTATAGTGGATATTTTTAAGTGGCCTACGGGTCCCGTGGTTTTTCCTTCACATTAGAAGGTTTTCCACGCTAAAAAATTTTACACGTGTTTTCGCTTGCCTTACTCTGATTATTTTATTTTTGCCCATTTTAAGTTACACAGAGAGGGAAATTTATACCGTCATTTCCCAACCTTTATTGAATAGGTTGTTCATGATCACCTAATCCTCTTACGTTTTAATTTTCTGAAAACTTTTTCTGAGACTTTTCTTTCCCGCTAACTTTTTTAAGAAATGAATTTGACTCCAAAAATAGACTGTGTGCTCAAATCCTGCCATAACCATACTTTTGAAAAGAGCTTCTCTTATACTTGAAATCATACCTAACTTTTTGTTCAAATGTTCCAAGTGAACCTCCGTGAGAGAGAGAGAGAGAGAACTTTGTGAAGATGTTGACAGCGGTGACCGGCACGGTGGGGATCGATGACTGACGGCGGCACACGGCGGGTTGTCACCTGCACGAACTCCGATGCCAAAATCAGCGAGTAGAAGAGTCAAGAGGCGACTAATGCGCGTGAATGCGTATTATATGAGGTATTTATAATAGGTGCTTTCATTTCATGGTGCATATTGGCGGTTAAGGCCGTTGATTTGTTAACCGTTGCCTTCAACTGGGTTCGAGTAATGTTCACTTGTAAGAGCTTCTTTTGGAACCAGGGCTATTAAGCCGGTCCCTAAATCAGCTCCATGGACCATTTATAGGGCCCAGGCCCATAAAGCATGTTGAAATGAGGAAGAAAAAATGTTAGAAAGCAGAAGCTATAAACAACCAATAGACTTAAGGAATTTATAAAAGTCAACGAATAAGTAGCTTATGAAACAAAGAAATAATTCCCGTTAAAAAAACAAAAGAATTAATTGACATGAATAAGAGTCAAAAGAATATGACAACTCCTAAATTTTTTGTTTCCTGTCAAAAAAAAATGTTTGTTAACTTTGTTTACCTATATTTCTTGGTTAGTGTCAACTAAGAGAACGCACGCTTTCGTGTTTAAATATGAAAAGAAATATGATTGCGGTATTGAATATAATACAAACGTGTTTCGTATTTGGACATGAAATCATGTTGGAGTTGGACCCTTTCGGAGTGAATTTGGATGCAAAATTGAAAAAAATTCTCTAAATAAAAAATATATATTGGTATTTATTTACAGAATTTTTTTTTTACTAAAATTTGTTATTTTTCTATACCAAGCACGTGCAACAAAATATTTCTTTTAGTTATCACACGTCTACAAATAATTTTTGTTAACATTGTTTTACTAATAAAAATAATTTCATTTTGAATTCACTTCTCACCCAGCGGACCATTTTTTTTTTTGGGCGAACCCAAGGTATTCCCAATCAGAAGCCAAAGACTAATCTCTCGTAGTACTGAGATTCATTTAGGGGGTTGATTCCTTCCAATATATGCTCTTTCACATACATGTGTTAGGATTCGAACTCTCTAACCACATGTTTAAGGGACTCGGTTATCTACCAACTCTGTCACACGATCAAACCAATTTTACAAATGAAAAAATTCACAAAAAAAATTGATAGAGAAAAGTTTGTGAATATTAAATGTATAGAGAGACAGTCAATAAGCATGTCAAGAGTGGTAAAAAATGAGAGCAATAAAGAGAGGTAACATGAGGAGAAATTGTGATTATTGGATGAGGTAAAGGAAAATTATATGCAAGAATTATTCCATATGTGCATCCTATGGTTGTAATGGTTTCCCATTTATTTTCTCATGAGAAAACTTTTTTTCAATATTTGACTAAGCAATACTTTTATTAATACCCCCAAGGTATCCGCTCCAGCTCCACCAATACCTTGAAACAGAATAAAAGGATGGTGACTGCAAAACTATTTTGCATATTCCATTGTAGTGGAATTATTATATTTTTTCCCGCAAGCACAAGAGAATATCAACTTTCTCCATATTTATTGAGTAATTGATAATAAAAAATGCAAATGTTCTATAAGCAGCTCATGCTTGTAAAGGTGTTTAGTTAAGCAAATTATTCAACAACTTATAAACTAATGAAACGATTTCCTTCTTCGCCAATCTAATTCAAAGTCACTTCTCAATTAATTATTCACTGAATGCCTTGGTAAGACCGTTTCGTCCCTTGTCATCTTGTTCTACGGTCAACGTGTTCCCTTCTCCTTTCATCGAATGGCGGCAGCACTTGCACATTGTATGCATTCAGTTCATGATTTAGGGCAAGCTGTTTTGCTTAAATGATGTGACCTTCAATTAATCAAGGTTCCGGAAATGATCATACTCTTCTGAATGAATACCCAACCAGATCGTCTAAAGCCCTTATATATATATTAATTTTAATTAATGGTTAACATGTCGTAGTTTTCTGGAGATTTCTGCATTTTGTGATTCAATTTCTTGGGGTCTTAATTTCCTTTTGGCGTATTCATTTTTTTTTAATTTCTTTTGACTTAGATATTTACGGGAATACGGTGACAACTCTCAAATGCTTTGGCCGCTTGGCAATTAGGGAGGCTAGGCTCACTAATATTGCAGTCATTGGTAAACTCATTTGGAGCCTCCTGAACGACTCAAATAAGTTGTGGGTCCAGGTTCTTTCTCACAAATATCTCAGCGGTGATTCCCATTGGAGTGCGAAGATGGGTGCCAGCCCCTCTATCACTTGGAAGGCGATCACCAAGGCCTTGGAGGCTCTTAAAACTGGCTTCAGATTTCGGATTGGCAACGGGGAGTCCCCGTTATGGTACACGGATTGGTTAGGAGTGGGTAAGCCTTGTAATATGGTGGACTTTGTCAATATTACTGACACACAGCTTCAACTGCGAGATGTCTGCGAGGATGGGCAGTGGAACTTTAGTAGACTCATGACCATGGTGCCCCAGAATTTGATGCAGGAATTTACTAAAACTTCACCACCAGCTATCTTAAATGCAGCAGTTCCTGATAAGTGGGGGTGGGGAGGTTCAAATACTGGGATCTATACCAGCAAATCGGCCTATCATTGGCTGTTAGAGGCTCGCAGGGATTGGGACCTTGGTGTTTGTTGGAATTGGATATGGAAGCCAGGGGTTCCCTCCAAAATGCAACACTTCTTGTGGATGTGCATGCATAATGCACTTCCTACTAACAGGCTGCGACATCACTGCAACATGGCACCTACCCTCATTGCCAAAGGTGCTCCTCTAATGAAGAAGACATCATCCATTGCCTTAGAGATTGCTCTCATTCTAAGGAAGTTTGGATGCACCTCAATTTGCTATCGGCCCATGGGTTCTGTGTGCACCAGAATGCTTCAGATTGGATCTTGTCTCAGGTCAATGGGAACCGTGCTATCTTGTTTGTTACTGGCCTTTGGTGGATGTGGAGGTGGAGAAACAACATGGTGCTTGGAGAGGATAGCTGGGAGATCAACAAAGTTATCTGCAACATTTATATGTCACATGATGAGTGCATTACCCACTTCCCTCCTAAAAATGCTGTTGCTAGTGCAGCAAGGCTTATTGCCCAATGGAGTGCACCAGTCGTGGGTTTAGTTAAGGTGAATGTTGATGGCAGCTTCTTGTCAGCTTTAGGCCTGATTGGTTCGGGTGGGCTTATCAGAGATGGGAAAGGTGACTGGATCAAAGGCTTCACTTCTAATGATGGGTGTGGGGATGTCCTTCTGGCTTAGCTTAAGGCTATTCTTCATGGGTTGAGCATGACAATTAATCTAGGCTATCGTGGTTTCCTTTGTGAGTCAGATTCTCTAGATGCCATTCAGTTGATTAATGCTCGCGACAATCACATTTTTCATGAGTATGCAGATATTCTTCTCCAAATAGGTGCTCTTCTTGATCAAGATCCTGACACTTCCCTTAGGCATGTCCTTCGCGAGGGAAATAAGTGCGCCGATTATGGCTAAGGAAGGAGTACACTCCTCTGACTACTATGTGCTGTGGGACTCCCCCTTTGGTGGCTTGGGCTCCCTGGTGCTGCAGGATGCTCTGAGCATTTAGTTTCACTTGTTCTTTCCTTTTTGTTTCTTCTTCGTACCTTCACCAAAAAAAAAAAATAGCTGCTCCTCGTTTTAATTTTGTCATCTCCCAATTTTAGACAAAATGACCTAATTATTTGTACCCATAAAAAAACCTAAAAACCATCTCATTCCCCTCCCCACCATTCCTCTCCCCATGACCACCCTTTCCCTCCCCACCACCCCCAACTCTCTCCCCACCATGTTTCAGAGAAATGGTCACCCTCTCCTTCATCCCCAAACCTCAATTTTTATTGCGTGAATCCCTCTTTTTTCTGAGATTATAGACTGCCCAGAATCAAAGATCTGAAAACTCCTGGAAACATGTTTTCAGACGTATTAAAAAAAAACACACCTTCTATGGTCCAGAATCAAATTTTTAGGAACATTATAAGATTTTTGAAGTTTATATAAAAAACCATGTCATGCCACCTTATACTTCTTCACCTCATGAGCTGTCACCTAATTAACTTTCGGAATCTTAAGATATGTATTTTTTTACACGTTCAGAATCTAAATTTTGGTACCTCTAGAAATAAGATTTCGGGATGTCTGAAAATGCAGAAAATAATTAATGATCGCGAATGCATCAGGAAGGTGGTAAATGGGTGGAGATGGAGGCGGCAGACATGGGAGATAGTGGGGTTGGGTTCTAGGGTGGCAAATGAAGGTGGGAATTGTGAGGATGATGGTCATGGGAGAGGTGGTGGTGGTGGGGAAGGGGAAGGGGATTAGTTTGGGAGTTTTTTTAGGGGATAGAGATGTTTTAGTCAAATATGTGGAAGAGAAGGTGCCAAAATTAAAAACTGAAGGTGCCATTAACATTGCCCAAAGACTATCAAGGAAATGGGCTTCGAGTCCTACACATTCCTTAATAAGTTGGCCCAAAAGCAATTGATTTCATAGAGTTAAGAAAAATGGGGATTCTATCTACTACGTAATGTTATGATCACGTTTCTTTTTGGAAGAGTAGTGCTATATCTTACGAAATTGTCTGGCAAGAAATTATACGAAACAGAAACCTGCGCATAAGAAATGGGATAAAAGAGAGAGAGAAAAGAACCAAGAGTAGAGGAAAATAATCAAACGGTGGTAAGCGTGTCTGCGCGAGTTCGTTGGATGATGTTTCGTAATAATAAGCATTTTCCTTTTGGAATTATATCAAACATCCAAGTTGTTTATCACTTTATTGGATAAACTAGTAGCACGAACCGTGCAAAAGCACGGTCTTAAAAAAAAGCATTGTAGATTGAAATATGAGAGAATTGGATTTTTGGAAGAGAAATATATAGTTTTTTTGGTGAAAAACAGTTTTAAGTGGATGAAGGAGTTTTATCACGTGACATTAATATAATTAAATTTATTAGATAAATAACAGGATCTAAGGCACTTCTAGTCTTCTACATGTACAAACATGTAAAGAAAAGAAGATGATTATCAACCGACTATTTTGATGTATTATTCTCAATACATTATGCGTTGAGTGAATTTTATTTAGATTTTTTTAAATAAAGAATAAATTTAATTTAATGTATAAAATAGAAAAGAGTGAAAATATCTTGCTGGCATTTCAGGTGGAAAAAAAATATATAAAAAGCACCAGAGGAAGCCCGAGTAAATAACCACCCCCTTCGTTAACATCTTATATTTGCTTTTTGGGAATCATTTGAGAGCATCCATTGATGCTATTGATAGGCAATTCGCTTCAGGTTTAAATTTTGAAGGATCTCAACGACCAATCAAAAAGGGACATGTTGCATGCCCCACATAAAGATTAGCTCCAATTCAAATATTCAAAGATTGAAAAGCCAAGTGTGGGGGCTTGACCAACGACCCTTTGACGTCGTCAATTCTCTCTGTAAAGGAGGCTCTGACCAAAGCAAGAACATGTGGGACTCCAAATTTTTTACTAATTTCTTGTGAGTTTTACGAATGGCCATTAAAAATAAGACAAGTCAATTGGCTGCTTTGAAAACGTGGACAGCTCTCAAAATAGCCCATAGAAAAAAAAATAAGTCCTCTCAAAATTGCAAACAAGCAACATGTTAGTTACTCACATTTACTTCCGTCAGTAACCATCGTTAAACTGTTGATGTATAATGTTAAAGTAGTATTGTGTTCGTTACTGTATTCCACTGTGTCAAAATAGTCCAAAAATAGAAAATGTCGAAATTGGAAAAACTCAAATCGGTCCCTACAAAATTCATAAAAACCCAAATTTATCCTTATCTATATTTAAATCCCTAAATCAGAACATATCCTTTTTAGAACATTTTTTAGTTAACATAATATTGAGGGTTCCTATTATTCATCTTTTCACTCTATATATTTTTCCTCTAAATTACCTTCAGAATTTGCTTTGGAAAGACTGAAAACAGAACTGCCTAAAACAGTCTCTAACACATATCCAACACATTGTTAAGTGAAACGGGTAATCTAATGAGTAAAATGATATGTTATAGGTTTCAAGATTTTATAGGTTTTTATGATTTATGAATTGTATCTTACTGTTGAGGCGTTGTGCGAATTTGGTGCTTAGCCGACTGGGCGTTTGCTCAGCTGATAAGATGATATGTCAGCTAACTCGCACGGCTAACAATGATCCCTTTTTTGATCAGGCGATTACACTGAGAAAGGGACTCTGTTCCTCAGCTGCAGGTTCCTAGACTACTTCAGAAAGTGTCTAGTGTAAAAGGTTGAATTACCAAATTAAGGTTGCATGAAAATAAAGATAAAGAAAAGCGATAAAGTAAAGATAATTGTAAAGACTTGTTTTGATTGAATGGGTGTGTTGAATACAATCTGTACAACTGGTATTTATAGACAAAGACTACCTAAGAAACCTATATTTACCCTATTTGCCACGTTCTTAACCCATTAACTCACATATTACATTATATAAGATCATGGCTAATAACATAAATATAAGTAACTACCCCGTCAGCTAAGTTATGGCCCAAAAGCGCTTAGTCAGCTAACGTATTGACTGTCATATCACCAAACCACATCCTCCATAATCCTATTTTTAAGGAAACAGACCTTCATACACGTTCTTGACTTGATCAACTCATAGAATCCACATATTTTCTCAAACAGCTAAGATATGGGCAAAAAATTCACTATAACGGCCAATTTATCCACCACTTAACCATGTTCTCCATTTTCCTATTTTTAAGGAAGTGGGTGCACGTTTTTGAATTGCTTATCCCTTGATTCCAAGTGGTTACCTTCTGATCTTCACATTCTCTCTCTGAAACCACCTCTAATCTTCTTCCCAAATATCTAGGAAAGTGGTTGCTGCGCTTTGACTTGGCCTTTAATCAACATTCACACAAGCCCATAAGACCTATTTAACAACCTCCAAGCCCATTTAGACTTAGCAGCCATGTGCAGCTAATTCTGTGTCAGCTGCTGCATCAGTTGATACTGTGTTAGCTGATTCTGCGTCGGTGTTGCTCCTCCGCTGCCTATCTCAGCTGAGTAGTTTTGTTTGGTTCCCCTCATCTCAGGCGACTGACCTTGGATTTAGCAGATCTTGCCTTAGCCGATCTTGAGTTAGCCGATCATGATTCAGCTGATATGGTTGCAGCTGATTAAAACTCAGCTGTTAGACAAATGCTTGCACTTTTATCTGAGTGGTTAATACATGATCTGGCCAACTATTTTTTGGTGTAAACACTTACATTTAGTGCATATTAAAAAATTGTGATTAAAAAAAAAGAAAAATGTTTCCTCGTAGAAGAGTGGAATCAAATAGAACAAAATGTAAAAGGCTATTCATTTGGTCTATATGTGTGACATAAAAAACTATTATGTGTATGTTTTAATAGTTAAGTATAAAAGTAAGTTGAGTGAATATAGAATTATGTTTTAATGGATAAGTATAGAAGTAAGTTGGCATAAATTATTTTTTATCACAAAATTAGTCTCTTATGAAAATAATTTCGGGACAACCAAAGTATATGACCTTGGATGCTTTCTTAAAAACCACAATATTCAATAAATTAATAATTTTAAAAGTTGTGATTTTCAAAAACACATTTTAATTTTAATTTTAATTTATAATAATTTTAACCATGGAGTTAGGATTTGGAGGAAGAAGAAATGAGATGGTCTAATTAAGTGATTTAATAGTAGATTTTATTTTTTTTCAATTTTGTAGGATCGAATTTGGGGGAATACATTAACAGACACATCACACTTTAACATTGCATGTCGGCAATTTAACAGTGGTTTCTAGACGAAAATAAACGGAGGGACTAATGTGTCTCTCGTTTGTAATTCTGAGAGATTATTTTAGGACTTATTTTTCTGAAGGACTAAACTGGGTACCGTAGTTGTTGTCATGGACCATTTTGGATATTTACTATATTCCTTTTTATCTTCCGACAGAGTTTAACTTTAGTCAAATTGGTTGGTGCACGACTGTGTAAAGGCCACTGAAAGTCATCTTTACCTGTTTTGTTATTTTTTCTTCATATGCTCCATAGAGACTGATTTCTATTATTATTTTGCAGGAACCATGCCTCCAAAGACTGCACCCAAGCATCCCAGGACCACATGAGGCTCTTCCTCTGCCCCCACTTTTCCCTCCACCAGTTTCTTCGCTCACTTCCCAACCTGCACCAAGCTTGATCCCCTGTTCCAGAGCAGTACCGCGACAGATACAAGCACTAGTGCAGAAAACAGATTCTATAACCGAATTTTACATCGGTTAATTCGTAACTGATGTTAAAAAAAATGCGGTGGCATTTTTGCAATTTAATTAAAAACTTTTAACATCGGTTTTTTACTTAACCGTTATAAAAAAAATTTAACATCGGTTGAAATGTAAAACCGACGTAGAACAATGAAACAAGAAAACTATTAAAATGGTCTAAAATTAGTTTCTACATCGGGTTTCTTAGAAACTGATGTGTAATGTATTTTTAACATCGGATTTTAAGTAACCGATATAGAAAAACGAAAACAAAAAATACCCAGCTGTGGGAAATAACAAAAGTTTTTACCTCCATTTTCACAAAACCCACCCTCACAGTTTTTGCCTCCACTGTCACCAAACTCTCAAAAGAAACCCAGCTGCGAGAAGTCAAAACCTGTAAGCAATTTCTCCACAAACCCTAATGTTTCTTTCCAATCAACTTCTGCAACGAGAACACCGTTCGGCGTCCCACAATCACAAGAGGCCTCCATCAACCACCGTCCGGTGAACACTGTCCGGCGAGCAACGAGAACACCGACCGGCGAGCAATGAGCAACGAGAACCGACCTTCGTCCTTCCTCCACGTCAGCAACGAGCAACAAGAACAGAGCGCCATACATAACAGTGAAGCGGCTCCATGCGTGAGAAGAGGCTCCATTCTCACAAAACCCTCACGAAACGGCTCTGTTCTGCTTCCATTCTCACTACGTCCTCTCCTGCCTCCATTTTCACATCCTTCCTTCCTGGTAATTTTTCAAATCCCTGTTTCTCTCTTGCTTTATTTTTCCCAATTCTCTTCCTTGCGTCCATTCTCTTCCTTGCCCTAAATTTTGTTTGATCGGTTAATCCCAGTTCTGCATATGCTCTCTGCTTAGCTCTCAGGCTGCTGGTTTCCTTCCGCCATCATTTCTTCGGTCACTTCTTATCGAGCGAGCTGGACATTAGTAAGAAGTTTGAGATTGCTTTTTTAATATTTCCTTTTTCTTCATTTAATTTGCATATGGTTTTGTTCTGCCACTGGTTGCAGTTGCAGTTGTAATGTATTAAGCATAAACAGTTTGAAATAATATTTGTCTGGTTTTCTTCTGGCACTGGTTATAGTTGCAGCTAGAAATAATTACAGTTTTAGCATTTAGATTCTTTAGTTTGTCTCATTTTATGTAGTTAAATTGAGCCAAGTATTTCCTTTGAGCATTTGAAGCTGACAGAGGGTTGTGGAACAAAGAACTCTGAGTTTATATCCATGAAAAACTTGTCCACAATATCTAAATAGTAGTGGAGTGCCTCTTCTAAGTCTAGTACATGCTCAAGATCTAGATGCCATTATTGTATGATTTGTTCTTTTGGTTGTGAATTTGTCCCAAATTATTGAATGAAGGTGAATGAGTTGTCATTGCTTAAATGAATTGCTTGTAATGGCATAATGATTGCTTGCCCATCATACTTGTAATGGCAAAATGAATTGGTTGTGATTGGTTTTATTGTCCTTATGTTAATTGTTTGAACGACACAAAACTAGAAGTTAAGGACATACGAAATCATCTTTGTTGTGAGGGATTTTGCAAGAGTTATACAAAATGGATTTTAAGCAACATGCTGCCACTTAACCATCTTGATTTCTATTTCCATCCTTTCTCTTCCTTTTTGTTTTCTATTTTTTATAATTTTTATATTTGGGGATGTTAACCTTGGAATTGCAATTGATGTTGCTCATGGATTGACCTACTTGTATTTGTTTGCGTGTTAGTAATCAATAATTGTTTCCACTGTAAAAATCAGCTTGTTGATTATTTGACTGTCAATCCCGACTTAGCAACATAAACATGTGCTGCAGAATTGTTGAATGAAAGAAAGCTCATTGTTAGACATCATACTCTCTGTTGAATGGATGAGATGGGTCTTGGCAAAACTGTCCAGGTCAGTATAATGTTTTGCCGTGCACTCCCTTAAAAGGGGAATAACATATATTGTGTTTTTTTTTCCGGCCAAGTGTTTTTATACTTCATATTTGAGTTTATGTCATACATGGGAGATGTAAGAAGATTAGTCCTTTTTTTAATGTTATTAAACGTATACATAACTAGTGTGATAGTTGTGTGCACCTCCTGTCAAATTAAATATGTCTTCCTTGTCCAGGTTATGGCATTAATTGCCTATTTAATGGAATTTAAAGGAAACTATGGCCCACATCTTATAATAGTCCCAAATGCTATTATGGTTAACTGGAAGGTGTGCTTCAACTCTTTCATTTCAATGATATTTATTTTCTTTATGATTATGTGTGTCTTTAACCCAAAAATTTGTATTGACCATGCAGAGTGAGTTGCATACTTGGTTACCATCTGTTTCGTGCATTTTTTATGCTGGAGGGAAGGATTATCGATCAAAATTATTTTCTCAAGTAAGTATGCCTCAGCATATTGATGTGTAGTTTTCTACTATTAGGAGTAATTCAATTTTGATCTTTGAGTTAGTGTTATATTTGGCAGGAGATTATGGCTATGAAGTTTAATGTCCTTGTGACTACTTATGAGTTCATCATGTATGACCGGTCAAGGCTTTCAAAAATTGATTGAAGGTATATCATAATTGATGAAGCTCGAGAATGAAGGATAGAGTCGCTTCTAGCTCGTGATCTTGTTAGATATCGATGTCATAGGCGCCGCTTCGACAGGGACACCTTTACAGTCTGCTTTTGCTTTGATATGATATGCATTATTGTTGTGGTTGTATGTACTCAAAATGTTTTATGCCCCAACTAACCAAACATTTTTATATCTTGAAGTTTGTCGCTGCTGTTTTGTTGTGCGACTTGTTCTTCCCTTGTTAAAATCATTCATATGTCTTCACTTAATAGCTTTAGAGAATTAGTTCCTATGGTATCAAACGCTCTATTACCTAGTAGTTTAAGCTTTTAGGCATGGTGTTTGACATTATCGAAATTTAAAGCACTCGTGTGTGTGTGTGTGTGTGTGTGTGTATAGTTGACACCCTATACATATTCATTGTTCCAATTGATCTGTGCTTGTTGATAATTTCCTCGCATGTAGCCTTAGAAGGTGAGTGTTATTTCCTAACAACTACATGGTTTTTATGTGACAGAAAGTTGTGTTAAAGGTGGAAATTAAGGAAGACAAAATCAAGCAAAAATCTATGAAGGCAGTTTCTGGCCTTTCAGGTTCTTGAATTGAATTTGAATTCTACTGGTGGGAGACGTGTTTTTCTATTTCTCTCTTTTCGATAGGCTCTTTGTTGTTGATCCCTCCCTCTTATTTTGTCTTTGCAAGTGATGATGGGAGAAATAGTAAGAGGGAGGTATGGTGGATGCTTTGGCCATTTGCTTATTGACGCTGCTACCTGTCCCTATGCCCCAGTTTGATCATTGTTAATGTTGTTGCTGCTGCCACGGTGTTGGTATCGGTGTGGGTGTGGCTTTCTTTGTATTTATTTCTGGAAAGTTGTCCATTTGGATTTCATTCTTTAGCTGTAGATTGATTTTTTTTAAATATATTATTGAAAGTGAGCATGTAATTGGTAGATTGAGGTTCTGTGCATTCAACTTAATGAAGGAAAAGTATAAACATCGAATACACTTTTGCTTCATTGCTTCGGTCTTTGTGTTTTGTGTGTGTCTCTTTCATTCTGTTTATAACAGTGATCTTTAAAGTGTTGGTTTTGGTGTGGTATTGCAATGGGATCTTTAGTGTTGGTTTGGTATGGTATTAAAAAAAATACAGTTGGCCACGATTGTTTAAAATAACAGATGTTAAAAGGAAACTTTTAACATCGGTTATTTAAAAACCGATATGAAAAGGAAACTTTTAACATCGGTTATTTAAAAACCGATATAAAAAGGGAGATTTTAACATCGGTTATTTAAAAACCGATATGAAAAAATCACTTTTAACATCGGTTTTTAAATAACCGATATAAAAAGAGAACTTTTAACATCGGTTATTTAAAAACCGATATGAAAATGACACTTTTAACAACGGTTTAGGTGGAAAATAGATGTGAAAATGGTACTTTTAACATCGGTTGTTTCAGGAACCGATGTAAAAAATGTTTTTCACATCGGTTCATTGTCTGACGTAAATAGTTCCCACTTTTAATATCGCTCGCTTCAATAACGATTTCATAACCGATGTTAAAGGCTGTTTATAACCGATATTAAAAGCCAAAACTACAGTAGTGAAGTTAGTACAAAGGTTGGAGTAGCACCCGACTCAGCACTTGTTCTTGAGAGGTACAGGTTGTAGCTGGACGTCGCCATATTCTTGCAGCTCATTGGTTGGGAACAAGTTGTAGAAGTTTGTTATCCTACCTGCTAAGCACCCACATTGGAGTTCCTCACACACATATTCTGAGTTCGCCAGTGATCCCGACCCTGAGATCACCGTACGCTACATGCTATTGGGAGACAGGCGCCAGATACCCCTCTCGAAGTTCAACATTGCTCTGGGCTTTGAGACCGATAAGACAGTACAAGCAAGGGATCACAGAAAAGGCTTATGTGAGATGCCACAATTGTGGTTTGACGGAGCTTGCTAGCAATCACTTATTGGGGACTCTCATTTCCAGCCCGATAGGTTGAAAGCCAGCAAATTCTTTGATCCAACAATCAGGATGATGCAAAGATGGCTAGCCTAATCCATAAATGGGCAGGCCAGGAGTGGGGGAACGGTCACCAGGAACCACCTCTTCTTATTAAGGTGCATGAAAGACGGGGAGGGACATCGGTGTAATGTCGGTCTTCTGTTCCTTTGAAACTGCATGGTCTCAGGGAGGAGACTGCAGCTTGGCAACAGAGGCCATATTATTTTTGGATCATTTGTCTCTCATAATACTTTGGCTATGCCTTGGGGCCGATCACATCTCAAATCAACGTGATGCCCAATGGCCAACGGTAACTATTTTTTGAATATTATTGCGCTGTCAAATGACGACGATGAGGCTATCTCAAAGGAGGAGCACATTTTACAAGACTAAAAGCAACTCTAGGTACAGATATTCCAGCAGAGGCACCTCCTACTGCCAAGCCTACTACACCAACATGACCACACACAGAGTACTAGGCTTTCATTGTGAGGCTGGATAGCATGGAGTTAGGTTTTAATGTCTGTTTCGACACCCTAGGTCACAGTCTTGATGCCCATTCCCATCAGCTAACAACGCAATCAGCGACCATGATGGCCATTCTTTATCTGATTCAGTAGCAACTTAGGCATCCATCTTTTGTACTTGGGCTTTAACACCCATTTGGACACCCTAGATCACAGTTTGGATGCACATTCCTATCAGCTAACAACACAATCAGCGGCCATGACGGCCATTCTTCATCGGATTCAATAGTAGTTTGGGCATCCATCGCCCCCGTAGTGACATTTGACTTTGTTTTTGTTGAATTTGTAATATATGTGTGTCTAAATCAAATCACATTAGGTTGTATTTATAATATGATGCAATAAATACAATAAATGTTAAATGACATAATTTCTCATTCTAATCCTAATAATAAATGCTAATGTGTATGAATGCTCATTTTAATCGTAATTATTGATATTGTGCAGCTATAAAATAGTATCATGTGATTAATTCTAATAACATGTGACTAGTTCTAACACTCCCTCCTTAAGCTAAAGCTCACTAAGCTTTAAGCTTGTTATAAAAGAACACTGCATTTCCCTACAAAACTTGAAACTAAGTCTCAAAACTATTGGGCTAGTGAGTCATAACCAACATAAGTCACTATCACGATGATTGTCGATGAGAAGAGGAAGGCACCACTAATATGATTCACCTGTGTAAAGAGAGTTACTGCCAGAATGTAGGTGGGAAGAAAAAGCACCACCAGGATGATCATCGGTGGGAAGAGAAGGCATCGCTAATATAATTCATTTATGGGAAAAGTCACCACCAGAATGATCACCAGTGGGAAGAGAAGTCACCATTAATATGATTCATCTGTGGGAAGAAAAGGCCCTACCGAAATGATCATCAATAGGAAAGAAGCCGCCACTAATATGATTCAATTATGGGAAAAGAAGGCATGCAAAACGCTAAAGAAGATGTCGATAATAGTTAGAGAAAATAGGAGTCTCGGCATCAGTAGTACTAGAGGGAGCCATCGGTCACCCAAGAGGAGAGAACGATGTCAGAGTTGGTGAATTCTAGACCAGAAAATGAGCGCGAAGGGGTGTGCTTTTTAGCACCTGGGTCAAAACTTTAGGGTTGTGTAGATTGGGTGATTTCGATCCTGGTGGCGGCGGTCTTGCAGGAAAACTCGCCTAAAAAATTTTCTAACAGCGGCGGCCGATAGAGGAGACGATGCTAAAGGTAATAGCAAGCGCAGTAGGACAATGGACTAGATATGTCACAAAGGATGGTATTGCTCTGATACCATATGAAATTTGTAATATATGTATATCTAAATCAAATCGCATTAGGTTGTATTTACAATAGGATTGCAATAACTACTAATTAATATGATTTCTCAATCTAATCCTAACAATAAATGCTAATTGAGATGATTGCTCATACTAATCATAATTATTGATATTGTGCAACTAAGAAATAATAATATATGACTAAGTCTAACAATTTTTATCATTTGAGCACATTGTAGACCTTTATTAAGGAGTTTCTCTTTTCACCTCTTTTCTATGCTTTATAGTTGCAGCATTGAGGACCATGCAAGATTTACTAACACACGAAACGAAAAAGAATTAGGTCTTTTACACCGCTTTTGAGTTTAACTGGTGTAAAAAGTGACGCGGTGGCAATTTTAAAATTATCGCGTAATGTTTTACACCAGTTATCTGTCCAATCGGTGTCAAATGTTTCGGATTTAAAAACTGAAAATAATTTACAACAGAGTTTTATATATACCAGTGTTAAAAAAGAACTTATTACATCGGTTATTTAAATAACCAGTGTTAAAAGTCTTTCTCTTTGATTAAAATTACTTTCTCCCTCTCATTCTCAGATACACAGGAAGTATTTCTCTGAGATAACCCTACTCTTTCTCTCTTGCCCTTGCACTCTCCTTGTTCTCTCCACCATTCAAGCCCTCTATCTCGCCACGACACAGTTATCGTTCTCATCCTCTCTCGCCGCCGTTCGAATCTCTACTTCACGTGGTTCTCGCCGCCGTTCTCCTTCTCGTGGTTCTCGCCGCCTTTCACCTTCGAAGCCTTGTCTCAAAGGAAAACCAGAAGCGACCACACCCACTTGTTCCTTCTCCGTGCTTACAGGTTTTTTCCTATACCTTATAGCTTTTTTCCTTTTTTGGTTTTGATCTGTTTGATAATCTATTCATCTTAGTGTCTAATCTAGCTTTGATCCAATGTTGAGCATTAGCTAGCTTCATGGGTATTCATCATTGGTGAGCTATGTACTATGTTTAGTTTCTATGTACTTTGTGCCACTCGAGTTGTGCCACTGTTTCAAGTTAAAGTCCTTAATTCCCTGCCACTTGTGTAACTGTTAAGTTTTATGGAAACATTTGGTACATGATTTTTGACATTTAACACATGACAAAGAATGCCAAGTAATATTGTCTGTAATGTGTATATAAGTTTACCTACAAAGATAATATGGATTGTTGTTTTCAATTTATGGCCAAATGTTTGAAATTTATAAGGTATACTGGGTTTTTTATTTTCATTCAAGTTTATATCCTTTACAAAAAAGTATTTCTCTGCACTTACATACGAATAATAATTAAACTATTGAGGTATGTTATGCTTTTTGTTGTCATTCAATTAAATTTCAGTTTTGTTGCTCATGACTAACCTCTGTTGACAACAGACAATGTTTTTAGATGTAAATTGTGGTCGTGGGAGGCGTCATACTCGCATGGCTTCCAGGAGGTCACGTCCCTCAATTAGCAGGCCAATGATGACTGCAACGGAGTATCGAGATAGCTTTGTGAGGATTGAGGATCGCGATGACGACGTGATGAGGATCTTGATTTGATGAACCAGTATGGTGATCACCGTGCCGACGCTGACCGTTAGGCGTGGGCTTTCCTATGTGCATGCTTCAGAGGAGACCACCCTCTCCTAGGAGGCCCGTAGCTGACAGGGATGTTTATCGAGGGACAAACATCATTCAGATCCCTAGTGATGACGATGAGATCTCAGAGTATACTCTATCCACACCAGAGTATTCTCCTATCATAGAGGATTACACTCATTCGGAGGAATCTACAACCCGATCTTGTCCTGGGAACCCCTCAAGGAGCCACCACTAGCCTTGCTTTTTATATTATGCATGTTATCTATTAAAGTATTTAATTGTTTTGATGATTTAATTGGATAAATGTATCAGGAGAATATATTAATGTATTTTTCATTGCTTTTTATGAGTATCTTGACTGTTTAGATGGATAATTATGATTATGATATATGATGTATGTTTTTATATTTGAGCTTCTCTATTTAATTTGTGTTAAGCTTTAGTTTCCCGTTTGAGATTCAACAAAATATTTGCGTGTGTACCGGGGATAGTACCGCTCATTTTATTTAATCTTGAATTGTCCAAGTAGGACAGTTTGTGAAGAAACTTTTTCTTTTATTTGGTTAATAGTTAGTCTTTAAATCTTTTATCTAATACATCATGAAATTTCATATTGCTACATTTCCTATTGTCTCTAGGTGCATGCTTGATCGTGGTGGATGTCACCACATTTGGGTTATGTACTTGGAGATCAATAGGAAATACTGCCGAAATTTCGTCAGGTATAAGATATAAGGATTTAACGAATAACTATTAACCAAATATAGAAAATGTTTCTTCTTGAATGGGATAGATTCATAACAAATATACAAAGATCTGTTGGATACTTGTGGTTGAATGGTCATGAAGTGGTGATTGTGTTCATTAAATAAGCATGTGTTTACTTTTTCAGAACGTAGCTATGGATCGTAGTTGGATGCAAAAAAATCGATTGACCGATGAGTATCAGAATGGAGTGTCAGAGTTTCTGAAATTTGTTAAAACAAAGCTTCCTAATAGCAATGGAGAATTTTATTGTCCTTATGTTAAGTGTGGGAGTCAGGCACCTCTAAAAGTTAAAGACATACGTGAGCACCTTGATGTCTTTGGGATTAGCTAGAGTTATACAACATGGACATAAGTGTGTCCAAAAGTAGTGGTGTTGAGATAGATATGGGCGATCGACTAGAGGACATGATTCATGATATTAGACCAGATTCTTTTAAGCGAGCACATGTGTATGATACTCTATGTAGTGACAAAGATCAACCATTGTATCTGGGTTGTA
The DNA here is from genome assembly GCA_037113605.1 of Calophaca sinica. Lineage (NCBI taxonomy): Eukaryota > Viridiplantae > Streptophyta > Magnoliopsida > Fabales > Fabaceae > Calophaca > Calophaca sinica. Next base: position 106,626,526 of record CM073733.1, read on the forward strand.
CAAATTTCACACAGTTGTCAACGGTTTTGAGGTTGTTTAATCTTAAGGCGATAAATAGATGGACTGATAAAAGCTTCACTGAGTTGCCGGAGTTGTTGAAGGACATGCTTCCAGAAGGTAACACATTGACGAACCGTAACTACGAGGCGAAAAAGATATTATGTCCGATGGGTGTGCAGTATAAGAATATACACGCTTTCCCCAATGACTGTGTATTATACTGGAAGGAGAATAAAGACAAAGAAATATGCCCTAAATGTATGAAATCACGATACAAAAAGAAGGATGGTGATGATGGTTGTGACGTCACCTCAAAATGTCCTCCTATGAAGGTGTTATGGTATCTTCCAATTATTCCAAGGTTTAAACGGCTGTTTGCAAATACAAAAGACGCAAAGAATATTAGATGACATGCAGATGACAGGAAATGTGATGGGAAGCTTCGTCAGCCGGATGATTCTTTGTAATGGAAGAGAGTTAATTTTTTGTTTCCAGATTTCGGCAATGACCCAAGAAATCTGAGGCTTGGACTTTCTACGGATGGAATGAATCCATACGGTAGTTTAAGTAGTAATCATAGTTCATGGCCTGTTCTCTTGGTTATTTATAACCTCTCTCCTTGGTTGTGCATGAAGCGTAAATATATTATGTTATCTATGATGGTATCCGGATCGACACAGCCAGGAAATGACAAAGATGTTTATCTATGTCCCTTGATTGAAGAGTTGAAAATATTATGGGATGAAGGCATTGATGTTTTTGACAAGTATTCCAATGAAAATTTCAAGATGCGTGCCATGTTATTTTGCACCATAAATGACTTTTCAGTTTACGGGAACTTGTCTGGGTATAGTGTTAAGGGACATAAAGCTTATCCTATATGTGAAGAAGACACATGCTACCATCAATTGTAACGTGGAAGGAAGACAGTTTATCGTAGGCATCAGAGATTTCTCAGACGTAATCACCTGTATCGGAGGTTGAAAAAGGCTTTTAATGGTCGCCAGGAGAATGGAGTTACTCCAAACGCCTTAACTGGGCAAGAAGTTTATGAACGGGTGAAGAACATCAATGTTAGTTTTGGAAAGAAACAAAAGAAGTCTACTGAAAAAAAATATGGAAGAAGAGGTCAGTTTTCTTTGATCTTCCATACTGGTCTAGTTTTAATGTGAGACATTGTATTGATGTGATGCACGTGGAGAAAAATATTTGTGATAGTGTAATCAGTACACTTCTCAACATCAAGGGTAAGACAAAGGATGATGTGAATGCTCGTCTAGATCTGGTTGATATAGGCATAAGAGAACAGTTAGCTCTAGAGGAAAGAGGTAACAAGACATATTTACTACCAGCATGTCATACCTTGTCAAAATAAGAGAGAAGAAGCTTCTGCAAGTGTCTACGGGGCGTGAAAGTTCAATAGCGCTACTCTTCAAATGTCAAGAGTCTTGTGTCAATGAGAGATCTCAAACTACTTGGCTTAAAGTCTCACGACTGCCACGGCTTGATGCAATAACTACTACCAGTGGCGATTCGTGGCATCTTGCCAAAAAAGGTTTGACATGCCATAACTAGATTGTGCTTATTCTTCAATGTTGTATGTAGTAAAGTGATTGACCCGCAGGAGTTAGACGAATTGGAAAATGAGGTTGTTATTATCTTGCGTCAGTTGGAGATATTCTTTCCTCCCTCGTTTTTCGACATCATGGTTCACTTAATTGTTCATTTGGTGAGGGAGATTACAGTGTGTGGCCACGTTTTTCTAAGGTGGATGTACCCTGTCGAACAATACATGAAGATCTTGAAAGGGTATGTGAAGAATCCATACTGTCCCCAAGCATTTATTGTTGAAAGGTACATCACAGAAGAATCCATCGAGTTTTGTACAGACTACTTGTTAGAAGCAGAACCTGTAGGGATTCCCAAGTCTCATCGCGAGGGAAGATGTGACGGTAAGGGTACACGAGGTCTAAAAGTTAAGAACATGGGTCATGTGAAAGTGATGCAGGCACATCTGTACATATTGAATAACACTGATGAGGTTGAACCATACTTGTCTACTCACAAATCCATTGTCAAGGCCAAAAACCCCCACAGGAACAAACAATGGGTGTTGAAAGAGCATAACAAGACATTCCTAAGCTGGTTTAAACCACATATTTTGAATGATGATACTGCTTCTGATGACTTAAAATGGCTAGCAAATGACCCTAGCTTTAATGTCTTATGTTGAGTGGGTACGATATAAATAAATTTTTCTTCCATACAAAGTCACAGGATGACAAAAGTACTATGCAAAATAGTGGAGTTATAGTCATGGCTTCTGCAATGCACTTCTCTAGTTCAAAAGATAAGAACCCTGTTCCGGCATCCATAGCTTACTTTGGGGTCATTGAAAAGATTTGGGAGCTCGATTATTGTAAATTTAAAATGTCTGTTTTTAAATGTAAGTGGGTTAACAGTAACAGTTGTTTACAAATGGATGAATTAGGATATACATTGGTGGACCTTGACAAGATGGGTTATACGGACGAGCCTTTCATCGTGACATTCCACACTAAATAAGTATTTTATGTGAATGATCTCTCTAGCAATAGGTGGTCTATAGAGAAGAAACATGCATGATAAGAGTGATGAAAATGAAGATGCATCTATAGATATTTATGACACTCTTTCGTTCTCAACACAAAGACCTTCTTTCACTGATGAAAATGAAGTGGACGGTGTATATGCCACTCGTGATGATCATCAACAAAGGATATTAGAGGAGAAATGATCAAGTAAGTTTGTTATTTGTAACAGTATAATATTTTTGTTAATACATGCATGTTTGTTATTTGTTCATTATTTATAGTCTGACTGACATATTATTTTTTTGTCTATACTGCAGGCATCATGGATGATTCTTCAGCCTACTCTCCTACGAGGTCTAGGACTAGATGCATATGTAGATATTTATAACACTACCTTCTTTGTACATTGTTTACATATATATATATATATATATATATATATATATATATATATATATATATATATATATATATATATATAGCTTAACTTTGTTTATGTGTATCTTTGATTTGATATGTTTATGGATTACATTTGACAGCTTTTGATGGTTTGAATTTTGGGTACATTTGGTGTCAATTCTGCTGCTGATTATTGTCAAATTTATTGCCTATTTATTGTCATTTTAGATTGCCTCTGGGCAAGAAAGGATAAAAATAAACAGAAAATGAAAAAAAATGTGCACCTTTTACGTCAGTTATACAAGAAATCGGTGTAAAATACAGATATTTAACACCGGTTATTGAAAAAAAACCGGTGTAGAATGTTGGTTTCTTACGCCGGTTATCTTTAATAATCGGTGTAAAAGGTCATTCAAAAAAATAAAAAACAAACGAAAATTGAAATTTTACACCAGATATATAATTGGTGTAAAACGCAACATTTTATATCGGTTAAATAACTGGGGTAAAAACACCAACATACTACACCGGGAGCATCTACACCGGTAACAAAACCGATGTAAAATATCGATTTTAACCGGTGTAAAATTCTTTTTCTGCACTAGTGATCTTAAGTGTGGAAAGCGAAATTCATGTTTGTTCTATTTAGTGCACATGTTATATTGGATGTTTCTATTTCATGCACTGTCCTATCCTAGATTTTATGTTATGCGTGTTTCAAAAAAATTTAGAGATCATGACCACTAGGGGACCACACACAAAAAATTTTGCTTGATAGACTTGTGTTTGAATATGAGTAGGGTTGTCATTTGATTGCTAAAAATTAGCATGAAGTGCATGTTTGATTGTCATTTGAGTGGGGTTGTCATTTGGGCCATCATAGGGGTTGTGCTTAGTTATTAATTTTTCCCCTCTCTTCTTGTTTGAGTGTTTTTTCCAAGTTTGTGCATTCTAGAACTTGTTCCAAGACCATTTCAAGGCAAAACTGACTTGCTTGCATGTGGAAATATGATGGGGCATTTTTAGGTATTTGTCTAGCCTGCACTTTGTTGTTACTATTTGTCCATTAGTTGCCTATTAAGAGCCTATTGAGTACTATTTTCCTTGGTACCCTACTTTCATTGCAGATTATTTGTGGTAACCTTTTGGAAGCAAAAGGAGAAATTAGTTGGAAAAAAAATGTCTTGAAAATTAATGCTCAATTGTAATTTTTAAGCTTGAATATCCTTTCCATAATGGAAAATAAGAAAAGGATAACAAATGAAAACTAGAATTGTTTACTTCCCTTCAAAAAAAAATATAGAAAAAGCGGAAGGAAAAAGTGTTACAAAAGTTTCAAAAAAGGATGAAAAGAAGCGAAGAAAAGAAAAAGAAAAGCGAAAGCCTCTAGGAAATGAAAGGAAGGATTCAAGAAAAATTGGGATTACTTGTGCAAAAGTGTTGATCTAATGCTCCATTGGTGCTCCAAGGGTTATATGCTTAATTGTGATATATTTTTAGCCCTTTGCATTTTCTCTCTCCTTTATTTATCCTACATTACATAGTTGTCATGACCTCATTATAACCCACGAAGGACCCCTTCTTTTTGCATGCATGTCAACTACTTAGTGGAGGTTTTGTCGATTTACAAGCGCATGGTAATGTATTTTCTTTGGAAAACTTGAGCGCTAATTGTTTTGACCCTATACACTTTGAAAGTGGTGAGAAAAGTGTCTCTTATTTATTAAAAGGTTTGATTTCAGGGATCTTGAACTTCTAATTGGAAAATCTTTTGACACCCCTAAAAATTGTGATTAATCTGTCTGTCATTGCTACTTGATACTATAGGTCCCTTGTTTGGTCATCTTTTTAGTTATTTTGAAAATACTTTAAGCCAGGACTATTGCTTGAGGACAAGAAAATGTTAAGTGTGTGAAGGTTGATAAACCACCATTTTGTGCATTATCTTATTTTTTGGTGTTAATGTTGTGGCTCACCTATTTTTCCCGTATTTGACGCAGAATGGTAGAAAATGATGAACTTGTTGGAAAAGATGAAATTATGTGAGCTGAAAAGTCAAATTTGTGAGCTTTAAAGGAAGAAACACGATCTTGCATCTATCTTGCATGACCATGCATGTGTTTTTAGCCAGAATCTGCTTAACGAGGAGGTGCACAGTCAATGCTCGTGTACAATTTCAAATATTCACTATCTTGTACTGATCTTGCAGGTTGGCACGCCCATGCAAAGGGGTGCATGGCCACACAACGTGGAGAACAACTGTGCAAGATTACTCAATCAACATATGTGTAGTGCTTGCACAGGCGCGTATGGAGGTGCACAATTGTGCATGTGGTTTTGCGACTCGGATTGTATTTTGCCTATAAATAGGCATTCGAGGGATCGAGTTAGGGTTCACAATTTGTGCTTTCTAGAGCCCTTGACACAGTTTGAGAGCTCTGAATCTAAGGAAGATGTATGAAGTATAGGAGCGAAGATTTTACATGTAAAAAGGATTCTTTTGCTCATGTTCTTCATGAACTCCTTTATGAAATTAGTTTTTATTACTGATAAGATAGTTAAATACGATACTAGGGTTATAGTGGATCTTATTGTTTGAGAAACCCATATGTTCTAGTTTTAATTGAATGCTTGTTTATTCTTGCAATTAATTTTTCTATTATTTTAATCCCATGTTAGGAATTCATCACTCTTGACATGCTTTAATCAATTAATTGAACAACGGTCATACTGCATTTAATTGGTAGACCTATAAGACAAATATGGTTTGGGTTATTGCATGACCAACCTTTAATCTAAATTTTCCTATTAGCTTAATTGTTTAATTAATCATCCTCTTAATTAATGCTTTACGATTGCTTCATTTCAATTTCTTACATGACTAACTAGGGAATCAATTTAGGGGAAAGATTATTTACAATTCCTGACCCTTGATTGTTAGTAGGATTCGTAGAGGGATTGATAACTGTAGTTTAATACAGGATTCTTATAAAATTAGGACGGGGGAATCGAAAGTATAAGTAAAACCATGACCCTTGGCTCTCTTACTCTTTATTTGCCATTCATGGGTTATTGCTCTTTTTATCATTATTGTGACTCAAGCCATCACTATATTGTCTCATGTAAATAACATAGGAGCTCGAATAGTCTGATCCTTGTTAATTAATTCCATGGGTATGATATTTAGACTCGGTCTTTTATTACTGATACGACAGGGTGCACTTACCCTTAAGTGTGCTTTGAGCGCAACAACTTCTCCAACCAAACCACGGTAAATTGCTCCCATGTTGGATCATGGGTTATCGTAGCCTCCCTTCTGATGAACCATGCTAGTCTCGTTGGTACAATAACCCTACTTATGGATGCTTTGTGAGTTCAACATTTTGGTGGTTGATCTATTGTTTTAAATAACCTAGTGTCTCCACTGATGAACCTTGTGAGTGACATGGATGGAGAAAAATATAAATATATTATTATTGTAAAGAGGGATAGAGAAGAGACATTTGATATAGAGATAAAAGATAGTTATAAAGATACATTCAACTAACAATCGGTTACAGTGGACCATTCTAAAGGTTCTGTTGAAAGAGAAAAAAGAGAGAGATGTGATGTTGAAACCATGTGTGTTGCATAGCGGATCTTTTGCTATTTATATAATGCATTGTAATAAATACAAAATATTAAAGCTACCCCATTTTCTATATTTACATAATACTATTAAACCATAACTACTTATTTACATAATTTCTAACACTCCCCCTCAAGATGAAGCATATAAATCATATGCACTAAGTTTGTTACAAATATAGTTTATGCGAGGACCCCTCAAAGACTTAGTGAAAACATTCGTCAACTGATCATTTGAACCAACAAAGCTAGTGGTGATGTCTCTAGATAAAATCTTCTCTATGATAAAATGGCAATCTACCTCGATATGCTTAGTTCTCTCATGAAATACCGGTCTTGAAGCAATATGCAAAGCAACTTGGTTATCACAAATGAGTGTCATCTTTGTAACCTCTCTAAATATAAGCTCATAAAGTAATTGTTTGAGCTATATGAGCTCTTGAGTAGCCAATGCCATGGCTCGGTATTCTGCTTCTGCACTTGACCTTGCAACAACATTTTTCTTCTTACTTTTCCAGGAGATAAGTTTACCCCTAATGAATATACAATACCCAGTAGTGGATCTCCTATTAGCAGGAGAGCAGCCCAATCAGCATCTGAATATCCCACAACTTGGGTATGACCATTGTTTTCATAAATGAGACCTTTTGCTGGAGCTGCCTTAATGTACTTTAAGATACGAATTACAACATCCCAATGTCCTTCACAAGGTGAATTAAGAAATTGACTTACCGCTAACAATGAAGGAGATATCTGGTCGAGTGATAGTGAGATTATTTAGCTTAACCACTAATCTTCTATAACTCTCTGGTTCTAAATGAGGCTCCCCCTGATTTGGTAGAAGCTTGGTATGAGGATCCATAGGAGTACCAGCTGGTTTAGCATTCATCAAACCTGTTTCCTCTAGAATGTCCAAACATACTTCCTCTGAGAAATTACAATGTCATCCTTAGATTGTGCCACCTCTATCCCTAAGAAATATCGACGCTTGCCAAGATCATTTGTCTGAAAGTGGTGACAAAGATGACGTTTTATCTGAGCAATGCCATGATGGTCACTACTTGTAATGACAATGTCGTCAAATATATAATCAAGTAAATACAACCTATACTCGAATGACGATAAAAGAGAGAGTGATCTGCCTCACACCGGGTCATACCAAACTGCTTAACAACATTGCTAAATCTGCTAAACCAAGCTCTAGGAGACTGTTTGAGGCCATATAAAGATTAACGGAGGCGACAAATTAATCCTGAATACTCCCGCTGAGCAACAAATCCAAGAGGTTGCTCCATATATACTTCTTCCCGAAGATCACCGTGGAAGAAAGCATTCTTAATATCAAGTTGGTGAAGAAGCCAATGGCGAATAGCAGCCATAGACAAAAACAAGCGAACAGAAGCCATTTTTGCCACCAAGGAAAATGTGTCCCCATAATCCAAGCCAAAGAATTGTGTATAACCTTTAGCAACTAGTCTTACCTTAAGTCGATCAACCTGAAGATGTAGACCAACTTTAACTGTAAAGACCCACCGACATCCAACAATTGATTTCCCTGATGGAAGATGAACAAGGTCCCGAGTCCCATTGCTCTGAAGTGCACACATTTCTTCAACCATTGCTTGGCGCCACCCAGGTTGAGAAAGAGCTTCACCTACAATCTTAGGAATAGACACATAAGACAAGGAAGAAAGGAAAGAAACATGCGAAGATGATAAATGATGGTAACTCAAAGCAACATAATGAGGAGAAGGAATATGAGTGGACTATATACCTTTTCGGAGTGCAATAGGAAGATCAGGTGTGGGAGGTTGGGCCGGAGCAGGTGGAGGAGGTCGGGTCGGAGGAGGGTCCATAGGATCTAAAAGTGGAGGCACAGGAGCCGAGGGAGGCAAAAATGCTAGAGGTATAGGAGTAGGTGCTGGAGGTGAAGGCACAGGCTGTGGAGGTTGCCGACGATGATAGACCTCGAAGGGATGAGGAGGAGCAGGAATGTCTTGATCCTGGGGTACCACTAGTGGAACGTACTCAACTGAGATAAGAGGAAGAGGTAAAGTATCTGAAACAGACTCCGGTGTGGAAGAAGGACCAAAGAAAGGGACAAACTCAAAGAAGGTAACATCAGCTGAGACTAGGTACCTACGCAGAGAAGGTGAATAGCAATGATAACCTTTTTGGCATCGAGTGTAACCCAAAAAGACACATTTGAGAGACCGAGCAAATAATTTATCAAGACCATGAGCATGATTATGGATAAAAAAAGCAGATCCAAAGACTAGGAGTGTCATGGAATGTAGAGTCTGATGGGGATATAACACGGAATGAGGTACTTTGTTATCAAGAATGAAGACATCCTATTTATGGGATAACAAGCAGTAAGGACTCCATCCCCCCAAAAACGAAAAGGATCATTGCCATGGATCAATAGTGTTCGAGTTGTTTTAAGAAGATGACGATTTTTCCGTTCGATAACCCCATTTTGTTGGGGATATGAGCACAATATGTTTGGTGAAGAATGCAATGTGATGCCATAAAAGTTTGAAATGACTGAGATAAGTATTCATGAGTATTATCACTTCGAATAGTGCGAATAGGAACACCAAACTGTGTTTTTATCTCATGATGAAATTGTTGGAAGATGGAGAACAACTCAAACCTATGTTTCATAAAAAATAACCAAGTAGGGTGCGAGTGATTCCTTTGGTGTTGTTTATAGGTATATATAATTCGCAAAACCAATAGAAATATTCAATTCTATTATTTGGGTAGCTGAAATTGAGATAGAAATTTCGATGAGATTGATTCTCAATAGCATGATTGATGGGGATCTGAATGACATGCAATTGACATATTTTGCGGAAGAATTTCAGCTATTCAAACGAAACAATTGCATTGTACAACATAAATAGTTGAAGAATTTGGGAATCAATCAGACTAATGAGAACGTGAATTAATTATGTTGTTTTAATTGGTATTTGACAATCAATACAAATGAATACCTGTAACCTTCAAAATTATTTGGTTAAAAACATTTTAAAACCTTGGAGTGTATTTCAGTTATATATGTGGATTATATTTTGATTTGCAATTGGCATTGAAAATTGTTTATTTGATTATCAAATGTTTTTATCATTTGAAATCGGGTTGCGAATATTATGTGATACCAGTCAAAGGAGACTTGTTAGAAAAAGGTCTAATGAATCTATGTGATACTAGTCAAAGGAGAATTGTTACGAAAAAATTGGATGCATCCTTGTTGCAATTAGAATCTTTTGAAAATTTGAGAAGATAAACAATGCAGATTTTACCTTTTTTAATTTGTTGACCAGCTTATATATTTATATTTATTGTTAGATTTGGTCTGAACAACAATGAATGTTTTCTTTCCCTTTAAAATAATCATTGTTAATTAGTATTATTGTTATTAATCAAATGATTACATACTACTCTCTCCGTCCTTTAATATAAGACTATTTTGTGAAAGAAAAAATATCTCTCAATATAAAACCATTTTTAAAGACTAAGGTGCAATAATTTTTCTTTTTACAAAATTACCCCTATATCAAGGTGTATTCATTCTCTCTCTCTTAATAGTCTTGGAAGATGAGAAGTGTAACTTGAAAAAAATAGAACACATTTTATACAAATTTAATGCTAATAACTAACAAAATTTATTTTTTTAAGGGGCGTGAAATGGTCAAAGAGAGTCCTATATTAAGAGACGGAGGGAGTATTTATAAATTTTTTTGAAGGCACATTTGAAATTTGAATTTGATATGCCACGTAATCCCTTGAATTAACACATTCTCAATTGTATATATATTGGATTAGATTAGATTAGATTCTATATTAATGCTTTTATTTTTTAATTCTTTATCAATGCTATTTTTAAACATTAATGGTGTTGTAAGTTACAACTTTGTTTGCATGTATTAATGTTTTTCCATTTAGTTGTGTCTTTTTTAATGAAGACTTAATAGTAGTATCTCTAAACATTTGATGTATTTCTTTGACCATTAATACTATTCCTTATTAATGTGTAAGGTTATCTTATATAAAAGATTAAATACCAACACTATAAAAAGAGTTGAGATCCTCTCTATTTCTTAAAAGAAATAGAAAACTCTATTACTATAGTTTTAGGTGTATCAATACACATAAATGCCAAATATATGGAGTAGAGATCCTTTCTATTTCTCAAAAGAAATGAAGATATCCATTATTATAGTTTTGGATATATAATTACACATAAATACATAATTAATGTCACCATTTTAAAAATATATGTATTCATACACTAAAACTATAGTAATAGAAATCTCCATTTTTTTTGAGAAATTGAGAGGATTTGTGCTCAAATATATGTCACCTATTTTAGGAATGTGTATATCTATTCATCGAAAACTATAGTAATTGAGTTCTCCATTTCTTTTAAGAAATAAAGAGGATCTCTATTCTTATAAAAGATTAAAAGTGGCTGTATATGGATTAAATACCAACATGGAGCAACTTCACTATTTAAACAAAAATATTTTTATAATTCAAACCTAAGATAACAACAAATTGCAATTTTTATAATGACACAAGATTTGATAAAGGCACGTACAAAAAGAGAATTATAATATTGAAGGATAAACCAAATAAGGATAGTTTAATAACTACATAAATAAGTTTTAATTTTTTATTGGTGATCCGGTAAATTTTTTTTTATTGGTTAACAATAAGTTTTGAATTTGATTAGTATTCACTAACATTGTAAAAAGGTTTTACACAAACATTCAATTATTTCTTACCACGTAGATATTTGTATAAATATTTTAAAAAGAAGGAGGGATCAAATGACTGTAAGAGTAACAGTTGTCTAAGTCACTACGCTTAATAACTCTCTATAGATATTGAATTTCACCAATCGAACCATCAAATTAAAAGTTCTTATTGAGTAGATTAATTCCATAAAATTTTAAAAATATTTGATACTTCATCAAATAATTTTAATTTAACGTATAATATACTTTTCAAAATACAAGTAAAATGTTAATCATATAATTACATAGCTACGAATGTCTAATTTATCTAAAATTTGGTATGCATGATTGTTAATGTAATATGATAATATTCAACGGTTGGATTGATAAAATTCAATATCTATAGTGAGTTACTAAGCATAATAACTACTCCTGAAGTCATTTGATCCCTCCTCTTTAGAAACTAATATTACAACATAACACGCCTGTGAAATATAATTGGACTTCTGTATAATTTACACCGTCTGTGCATAGTTAGACTCAATTTGGTAAGACCAAACTGCTAGCTTATAACGAATAAGCTTGTAGTAGGTGTTTGGTAACCACTAGCTTATAGCGTTTTTTTTTTCACTAGCTAGTAGCATTTTTCCAAATGAGTAGCATTTGAGCTTATAGCTTATATCGTATCATTTTATCTCTCATTTTTACCCTTATTATTTTAACTAAATTTCTCGTTTATCCTCTATTAAATGAAGTAAAAAATTATTTACCCTTACAGTCTCTCTTTCATTTATTAAAATGTCATTTTATGGCATTTTATATTTACCAGTTAGTTCAACGACTAATTTTATCAAACACTTTAAATTCAATCTGCTAACTCATCAGCTATCAGCTATCAACTAGCCTATCCGTTATCTACTACTTTTTACCAAGCATAGTCTTATTAAATTCATAAATTTATATACACATTTAATTACATTTTACTAGAGTTTAATTGATATGCACCGATAGTGTTAAAAAGTTTTACACTGTTATCCAAACATATCTCACCATATAGATGTTTGTTAATGTATTTTAGGAAATAGTATAACAAAGTGACACAATAGTGATATATGATTGGATAACCGTGTAAAATATTTTTAAAATAAATTCTTAAAGGCTACATAGCACTTTTAATCCCTTAACTTTATTTTAGTTTCCGCTTTAGTCCCTTAACTATTATATTTTTTATTTTAGTCCTCTTATATCTGTAATCCATTTATTTTGTGTGTATAGGTCATTTTTTTTTGCTTCATTATTTTTTATCATGTTACTTCATTAATAAGAACTATGGTAGGAGCATAATTTTCACTTTATTGTTTAAAAAGATTACAGACGGAAGAGACGAATTTGACGTAACTTTCATAACTTAAGGGACCAAAACGAAAACTAAAATAAAGTTAAGGGACGTAAATGAGAAAAAATAGTTAGGGGACTAAAGTGTCGCATTTTTGTAACTTAAGAGATCAAAATGAAAAATATAATAGTTAAGGGACTAAAACGAAAACTAAAATAAAGTTAAGGGACCAAAAGTGCTATTTAGCCGTTCTTTAAAATATGTTGATACTTTGTTGAAATTTTATACTTTTTTTCTTTACTGGATGACATTTTTTTTTGATGTAAACTGGGTATCCTCCACGCGCAATTGCAAAGACTAATCCCTCGAGTCGGGTCGGACCACGTGGGCGGCAAAACTCTCCCTCAAGAGTTTTAACGCTGCTGCATTTCCGAGGCTAGATTCGAATCCAGAACTTCTGGTTAAGCTAAAAGAAACCCCTAACTATGTCATCCAAGCGATCTTGGTTTACTGGATGAAATTTTATACCTTGAATAATTAAACTCATTTTATTATTTTGTTATATCATAACATAAATTCTTAAAATATGTTGATACTTTGTTGAAATTTTATACTTTTTTTCTTTATTGGATGAAATTTTATACCTTGAATAATTTTTAAATTCATAAAAAAGTAAAAAACTACAACTGGAAAAACAACTACAAATACCTTTTGATTGGAAAAATCACTGCGCAGGCCGAAGCCGGAGGATCCGAGAAGATCCATAACCACCACCACTTTCTTCTAAATCATTGTTGCTATTAATTAACCAACAAAAAACAAACATCATCATCGTTCCTATTTTCCAAACAAAGAAAAAAAATATCTTTATTTTTAAGAAAATTGTTTAACTTTTGCTAATACTACTACTAATAATTTTTCAAAGCTTTTTTTATTTTATTTTTTTTGAGGAAATAATTTTCCAAAGCTGGAAGGTAGTAGTTTCTATAGGTTTTGTCAGCACTTTGCCACTTTCCTAGTAACAACGTCCCTCAACAGGAGAGAGAAAGTGAAAGAGAGAGACAACGTGTGTTGGTGGCGTCAAAGGCAAAAAAGCATGTATCTATTCCATTCCATATTTCCATTGTACCATACCTTTCTCACCCCTCGTCACCTTCCCTTGTTTTTCGTTTTCCTATTCAAAAATCAAAATCATGATGGAAAAAATCAAAAATCAAAAATCAAAACAAATCAAACTTTTTTAATTTAAAAAGTTTTCAAAATGTGAATATAAAAAAAGCAACTTGCCTTATATATAAGCGTGTGTTTATTCTCCTCCTCTTCTCAACTGTCTCCTCCGTGTTCAACTCGCGTGCATTGCAGTCAGACCCAAGCGAGAAAGGGAAGAGAATCAGAGAGAGAGAGAGAGAGAGAGAGAGAGAGAGCACCCAGAGAGGAAGAGAGAGAAACCCCAAACACCCCCTCCCCTGTTCAACATTGCACTTTTTTCCTTACAATTTCAGAGAACCCTTTTCTTCAATTTTTTGGGTACTGGCCATTTTGTGATCATCATCATCATTTGGGTTCTCTCGATCTCAATCTTTCTGGGTTTCACTTTTTCTCCTCAGATCCTCTTCTGTTTTTCTTCTTCTCCTTTTCTATTTTTGAATCGGTTTTTTTGAATTCCCGGTTGTGTTGTGTTGTTCTCTCGATTCTGCTTTGTGGGTGCGTGTTTTTCAAAGGAAAGATTATTCAGTTTTTCATAGTGGGAAAGTGAAAAAGGGATTGATTCCTATCTGGGTTTTGTTGCGATTGTTGGTGTGTGTTTTATGAGGGCAATGATGTTGACCTTATGAATTAATATGGGAAGTGGTCGTTTCTCTGTTACAACAAAATCATCGTCAACAACAACAACATTAAAAAACATGTCCCTTTACATTGGTCGCGAGGCTTCCAAGGTTTGTTTTTTATTTTCATAATTTTTCGCCGTTTTCATGTTGTTTTTTTTTTTCTTGTTAATTTTAATTAATCTGTGTTTGAATGTTTGGATATGCAGCTATGGAAGAGACTTTGCGCAGAGACAACCACAGAAATCAACCTCCTTGTGGAGAATTGGAAGTACCTTCTCGCTGGTCTAATTTTTCAGGTTTTTTGTTTTGATCAATTTTTTATGAATGTTTATGTTTAATGGTACTTTGTTCTGAATACCCTTTTGTGAAAGGAATGCAAAGGTTTTGTTTTGTTTTCCTTTTCTGTAAAGTAGTTTTCACATTTGGTTGTGGGAACGTTACTTGAACGTTACAAAACGTTTTTCTCTCATGTTTAGGTGGCTATTTCTAGAGATTTATTGCTTTCTTTATCAGGAACGAGGTTTATTATTATAATAATACTAATATTTTGGTGTGATTCACTACTATGCGTTATTTTGCCAGCAATTATCATCAAGAGTTTGATAAGCATGATGTTTCAGTAAGTGACAACTCGATGAGTTTGCAGCATTGTTTGTCATATTCTGCAACTGTGATGATTGGCATTCAATGCGTGTTCAAAATTGGATCAATTATTGCTTCACAAATGAAATGATGATTGCTGATATATCATATACGTAACGGACTCCACTTATTTATTACATCTTAATTACAAATTTACTAATGAATCTCTGTGTCTCTCACAATGATCAAATGTTTCATTTCTCTTATTGAAAGCCTTTAATTAATTTTCTGTGTTTCAAAAGAGGAAAGAAATAAGAATGGCAAAATTTGTATATATTTTTGCAAGTTTTATATCCTTGAATTGTCTCATGCATTGTATATTTTTTTGCAAGTTTTATATCCTTGCATTGTCTCATGCATTAGGGGTATTTGTATAGGACGTTATTTTACTGTGTAATTTGACATACTATTGTTTTTCTTGTATCAATTGATATCTGAATCAAAATTGAACTGTTTCATTACAGTACATTCATGGTTTGGCTGCCAGAGGAGTTCATTATTTACATCGGCCTGGCCCTACGCTACAGGATCTTGGATTCGTCCTTCTTCCGGTTTGTAACTGTTTTTCCCTTCTTTCTCTTGAAAACAAAAATTGTCTTCCATTGGATTGCCTTTTGATGATTTTTTTTGATGTTGGTGGCTGTTGCAGGAGCTTGGGCAAGACAAAGCTTACATTAGTGAAACTTTGTTTACCGTTATCTTTTTATCATTTGTCCTTGTAAGAATTCTCTTCCTGCCTCAACTTTCATTTTAATTGCTTCTATGAAGTTCTGGTCTCCATTAAGTGTCATGGTTTTGATGAAGTTTTAATGATGATGTGTTCTACAATTTGTGCCTTCGCAGTGGACCTTCCATCCTTTCTTATTCAAGAGCAAAAAGATCTACACAGTTCTAATATGGTGCAGGGTTCTATCTTTCTTAGTGGTAAGTGTTTATTATTGTCTAATTTATTTTAAACACTATTTGAACTCGTGAATGCTTAGGGTTAGACATTGAATTGCAGTTTGTTACTGACATAAAATGCAATCCTTAATATCAACAATGGTATGTGATGTCTTGATTTGGCAGCTTACGTCTAGTTATGCTTTCATGCATTCGTGTAAAAGTAAGAACCATGATTCATGACTGAATTCCACGAGATCTCTTATCAATATGGAAATGGATAATTGCCATTGTTTTGGAAACAAATTTAGTTTAATCCTTACAAATTTTAGCATTTTAAAGCATGAAAGCAAGTTAATAAACAAGCCGATATAAATGATCTGGGAAATGACCCTTGTGTTGATCATAGATCTGATATCAATTTTACATATTCCTTCACTTCCTTCTATCTGGTGTAGTCAGCAGAGTAAATTCATGGCCATTTTAATATTTTTGGTTATTTAATAATCTATAGCATAAGGATGCAATATGATTGTTCCCTGATAAGTTTGGCTCCACTGTTGTTAACTCCAGGCTTCTCAAGCTCTTCGAATAGTGACATTTTATTCTACGCAGCTTCCTGGTCCAAATTACCATTGCCGAGAGGTATAATTATTTGGGAATGCCTTCTTGTTTGTCACTTGCAGTTTAACTATATATTTTCTTTGTGAGTGATGAGTTACATGTTTGCGAGATTCTCTCTCTTTTAAATAACTTTTTAACTTGTGTTATGCAGGGATCTCCACTCGCAACACTGCCTCATCCGAAAAGCGTCCTTGAAGTCCTCTTGATTAATTGTTAGTATATGATTATTTCTGGGTTGTTTGGCTTCAATGCCTTTGTGGTTTGTTTTGGTGCTCATTTGGTTTTTCCCCTTGCAGTTCCTCACGGCGTGATATATGGATGTGGTGATTTGATATTTTCATCACACATGATCTTTACTCTCGTCTTTATTAACACATATCAGAGATATGGCACACGAAGGTAAACTAAATTGACTCATAATTTTCTTTTATATGGATTTGGGCATTTGGCTCATCTTTGTGAAAATTTAATTGAAGTTTTCCAGAAGATTTAAATGCAGTGATCTTTGTTTTGTTAATTCATAGCTTGCCATTACGGTCATCATGTTATGCCATGTTTAGATTTCAATTATGACTTACCGCGATCATTTATGAACTGCGGCAGGTGCATAAAGCAGCTAGGATGGCTTCTTGTTGTGATTCAGAGTTTTCTGATAGTAGCATCTCGCAAACATTATACAGTTGATGTAGTTGTTGCCTGGTAAGAAGCGTTTTCTGATTTGTAATGATATAAAATTGTGGTCCATGTCCTTTTTTTCTCTTTAACTTAATGTTTTGAACTTTTGATCCCTCACAGGTATACTGTTAATTTGGTGGTATTTTTTGTTGAGAAGAAATTACCAGGTTTGCACATTTGTACATAATTATATTATGATTCATTACTTTTGTCATTTACTATTTGTTGTTGTTCTAACTTAGTTATTCTGCAGAATTGCCAGACAGAACAGCTGCAACTCTGCTGCTACCATTGAGTACTAAAGACAAAGATGGCAGAACCAAAGAAGAGAACCACAAATTGTTGAATGGCAATTCTACAGACCCTGCAGATTGGGTGTGTAATGCTGAATCTACGGCTGATTCTACGGTGTTCCTCTTTAATAAGGGATACACCGTGTTCCCCTAACAAACATTTTTTTTTCATGATAAATCAACGGTTAATAAGAGGGGATCACTAATGTACCCTGTATAGCAGGGTACACCAGGTTCCCCTAACAAACAATCGTTAGATTATTATAAAAATATTATTTATTTATTTTTACATAATAAATAAATCAACGGTTAATAAGAGGGGATCACTGATGTACCCTTTTTAGCGGGGGTACACCTTAGACTTGGTTATCCTTTCCTTTGCTTTCTTTCCCTTTTAGTTTTGTTATGTCATGTCATTGTCTTGTGAAATGGACTTAACATTGTTATTGGCACTTTGTTCAGAGGCAGAGAACTCAAGCAAATGGCAAGATTCTGGAAGATGGCCATGCACACCATGCTGACTCTGCAAAGAATGGTGCATAGATATATGAGCTTGGGTCTGCTGCTGCAACATTGTCATTGGAAAGCTGCAACCTTCAAATTAGTTGATTTTGTTGATTGGAAATATTAGTGGCCTGATTTGTGTTAATTAATCACATTGGAACTGGGTTGTGCTTTTTTATAACATATTGCAGCCCTGATCCATTGTCATCATTGTTTAATTGTCTAGCATCAGGAGGTGCTGTAGAAATTTTCCAATTCATATTTGCCTCTATTTTGAGTTCCAATGTGCATAGTCTTTCTAGTAATTTTTTTTTTGTTGCTTTTATCACCATGATTGTTACATAGTGAGGAAATTGTCAGTAAAATGTAACTAAGCTTCTAATGTTAAAATGAGCAAGGGTCTGTCTGTTTTAGAGTTTGGTAGAGTTTTATTTTTTTTCGACAATAGAGTTTGGTAGAGTTAAATATTGAAAGAATAGATTTGTGTTGTGTTCATGAATAGTACTGTAAAATTAAATAATTTAAAAGAACTGTTTTGGTTTGGATGGTGAGATAGTTATGTTTTATGGATCTCACATTTATTATATAGATTTTTCTTGAAGGAAAGGTAAAAAAAGTATTAAAATTGGTTTTACTCATTGTAAATTTAATAATTTCAACAAATGAAAAATTCTACCTAAACAATAAGTACATCAATTTGGAGAAATCAATAAATGCTTAATCAATCACAAACTGTCGTACTAATTTCGTGCACAAATGATTTGTCCTATTAAGATTTTTCTTAGAATAAATTTTAGTCGTTGAGACAACTATTGCCCTTATTTTAGTGGTTATTGAGGGTGAAAAGGACTAGCTTATTAATCAGAAACTTGTTAGGAGAGTTTCAATAAAATTGATTTTTTTTTCTTTTCAAAACAGCTATTGATCAAACGTTCCTTAATACTCATTGTTGGGGTACATTGCCTAAAATGATGAGTTTAGTGGTTATCAAAAGCTAAAGAAGCCAGAATAATTCCTTAAATTGAAACGGTGATAAGTGATGCGGTCGAGCACATGGTGCTTTTAGCACATGCTTACGACACATAATAATAATAATAGTACTAATATAATAATACTCCGTCCGTTTAAATATAAGCTCAATTTCAAAAAAAATTGTCTTCTTTTTATAAGTCCATTTTTAAATTATTAAATGTATTAATTATTTTTTTTTATAAAAATACCCCTAATTAATTTATATTTTTTTGTAGTCAAATAGTAAATGAGTGACTATTTCTCTCTCTTAAGATAATAATTGAAGGGTAGTTTTGAAAAAATAATACATACTATAGATAAATTAAATAAGTTAACTAATTTGCTTAATTTATGTGTTTTATTCTAGGAGATTTATATTAGGGACGAATGGAGTAATAATAATGCTTTATGAATTGTCCCAATCCTTATGCCTCAAATACAATTTCGTTTTCGAAGTTCAAATTCCCTCCAAGGTTTCCGTTTCTAAGACAGACCAGTCACATGCAGCTGTCTAATTTTCACATGGGCCACACACTTCTTCTGGCTTATATATACGGTTGCTCAAAGCACCTGGTCTAATAAGATGGGGTATATTGCTCTTAACAATGTTATCAGGAACACCAACAATTTATTGGTGTTTTATGTTTTGGGTAAAGCTTGTGGCCAATACATGTATGATGTATCGCTAGCTGAAATTATAGGTATTTTTCCTTACCTTGCGGTATAGTAGTTGCATAATTAAAGCCAACTCTATGGAGCCTCCAAATGGTGTCACTACTATTGGTTCGCAGATGCACCGTTAAGATGGGTAGCTCAACTGGTTTGAGCTAAGGGTGTGAAGTTGTGAAGGAGCCAAAGGTCCAGGGTTCAAACCCTGGTAAAGGAGAAAAAAACTAATCTAACAACTAACATACTAATATTTACCTATCAAAACAAAAAATTTGAATCTTTCATATCACTGATAGATCAATATCAAAAGCAACGTAATTAAAATCGGACCGGACATTAAACCGGAGAGGGCCAGAATTCAGAGTTTTTTGGTTGGATCGGGGTCAAACCGGAGTCGAATAAAATATTTTATATATATATATATATTTCAATTTGTACTAACATAATGAATTACCAACAACCCAAAATAAGTCCACTCATAATTTAGGTGTACCTTTAAATGTTGTTTATTTTGCACCCAAAAAAAAAATGTTGTTTATTCTCGTTCCAGAAAACAACATTATTTCACCAAAAAAAAAACGACATTAAAATTCTTTGGGCTTTTGGCCCCCTTTTGCACAAAAAAATAAAAAAAAAATCAAAAACCCTAACTCTTACATCACTAACGAAGATATTTTGTACCGCTCACACATCAGTACATCACCAACAAAGATATTGCAAAAAGCAGGAGCTGCGCCGCTCCTATGTCTCTCTCTCAACGTCCTCTTTTTTTTTCCCGCTACCGTCTCAAACCTCCCTTGTCTCTCTCAGATGCACGTCATCCTTCTCCTCCCTAACTTTCTCTCATCGGCAAAAACTCATCCCCTACCCTCTCGGCCCTCATCCCCTATTCCCTCTCCCCTGATCCCTCCCGCGAGCACAGCATGAAGATCGGAGCAGATACTTCTTCTTCCTCGTCACTTCTTCTTCTTCCTCGTTTTGAGCTTCTGACAGATGTCGTTTAGAGATTTTAAAAAAAAAAAATAATAATGTGGGCCTTGGTTTTTCGAACCGCCCGGTTCAGGCTGAAACCCGATTTTTACCAGTTTTCCCGGTTTTTGACCCGGTTTTCGGTCCTTTTGCCCGATTCTCTGCCAAGTAGTCTGTTGGGGTGATCCGGACCGGACATGGGCCCGGTTCCCGGTCTAACCGGTCCGACAGACCGGTCCGGTCCGGTTTTTGTTACCATGGTCAAAAGACACAAATTTAATAGACTGGACTAAAATATTAGTGGACTTTATTATATTTTTCTCTCTCTCTCTCTCTCCCTCATAACATCACATTGTCATATTAATAAGCAGTACTCCCTCTATATTTAAATATAAGTAAAAAATATATTATTTCACACATATAAGTAGTAAAGTTGATTTAATTTTCTTGATTTTATATAAAAAATTAACTGTGTTTTTTTTTGTTCTAAAGAGCCTAGCTGCGAAACTTACACACATTGGGCGTGAAGAACAGGGGTACCGCGGGTTCGAACCCACACCCGAACACATCAAATGTCACAGCAGTCTTTTACCATCTGAGCTGCACTTACGGGACTAACTATACATCTTAAACTACCTTTAATTGTATGGAGCAACAACATGTCATTTTCTTGGAAAATAAAAGGTGAATCAACTTAAGAGTATTTTTAGAATCATCACATTAAATAGAGTTAAATTAGTTGAAATTTATTTATATTTTAGTTCACCATACTTAGAATTTTTTTAGTTTAATTACAATTTTGGTTCCCCTATTTTGTTCAATTTTTTATTTTAGTCCCTCCATTTCCAATTTCTGACATTTAGTCCCCCTATTTTTTAAAATTCTGACATTTGGCCCAATTGTTAAATTGTCACCCAAATTGAGTGACGTGGATCTAATTTAACCCATGTGGATTCTGATGTGGCTGCTTGGTGAGATCCATGTCATCAAAACACATTACATGTCATTAAATAATCACATTAAATAATCACAATTTTCAAATAAAAAAAAATCCCACAAATTGAAACAAAAGAGGATCTGCGAACCCTAATCCTAATCGTATACGTTCCCAAATCAATCAAGCAGCCTCAATGACATATGATGAACCCAGAATCGTTGCCAACGCCAACCCTAACCCTCGAGGAGAGAAAGTTTTACCATCTGTAGAGTAACTTTCCCCTCCTTGTGACTGGTGCGAAGGAAACGTAGAAGACGGTGATGACGGGGAACAAGAAGGAGAAGGCGAACCATGGTGCGAACAAGTTTACACCACCGCCCCTTTCTTCTCAACACAAGTCCGACGAGAGGTTCTGTGCTAGGTACACCTTATTTCACTTTCTTCCTTTAACTTTATTGCTTTAATAAAAAAAAAGCACTTTGTTTGTTATGTGTGTGTCAGTGATTCTGTCGTTTTGGGGGGACGAAAGTCACATGGGTTTTCTATTATTTTAATAGTGAAATATTTAAGTGGTCCATGGTAGGTGGTAAGTGCTTTACAGTTGTTTATTCATGGTTTTGTTTGATTGCTGTGTATGTAGGCAATCAATTGTGCAAAGGGTGAAATTGAGAATACACCATGGGGGCATATTTGTAAATAACCCTACCATAGTGTACATTAGGGGTCGTGTTGATGAGATGAACTGGGGGTGAGATGTAGATCAGATGTCCCATATTGAAGTGTCAAATATGTGGATCAGATGTCCCATATTCATTCATTTCAGACCAACAAAAGGTAAATCTAATGACATGTTTAATTATGTTTATTGTTTATTGTTTCTTTAATTGTTCTGTTTATTTATCTCTTGTCTTGTTTGAGGTGATATCTGCCCTAAGATTCAAAAAATTCTTGAGAAATTGAAGAAGAGGTCTGAGGCATGGAAACCATTTTGGCATGGTGATGATGATCACCATGCAATATTTTCGGTGGACAATGGCAATGACAAATATGTTGTCAATTTGATTGAGAAGAAATGTGCATGTAGGAAGTGGGAGCTGTCTGGTATTCCATGCTGCCATGCTATTGCATGTTTGTGGCATAACAATGTTCCTCCAGAACAATATGTTTAATCATACTACAGGTAACAACCCTTATCTAATTTTGACTACTTAGCATTGCTTCACATACTGTAATTCTGACTACATGGTTTATTTGTCAGGAAATCAACATTTTTTGCCATATGCTCTTATTTAATTATGCCATCCAATGGCCCTAAACTATGGCCTTTAGTGAATGCTGAGCCTATATTACCACCACTAATGAGGAGAGCTCCTGGAAGACCCAGAAAACAAAGAATGAAGTCTAATGATGAGCCAAGGGATCCCAATAGACTACCTAGACTACTACCAACTGTTAAATGTAAAAAATGAGGCAAGCTAGGTCACAATGTTAGAACATGTAAGGGTAAGACAGCCACAGACAGAGAGATTCCAAAAGGGGGTAACAAGGTATACATTTGTAATTGTACTGCTATGCATTTGTAATTGTAATTCACAGCCTACAATGACTGTATATCTATTGTGCAGAAGCTTAACAAGCGGAAGAGGACACATATTGGAGAAGGTTCGCAAACTGCACAAGTTGCACCAGCACAAGCAAAAGCTACACAAGCTGCACCTGCACCTGCATAAGTAGAAGCTGCAGCACAAAAAGCAATTGTGTTGAGCCAGTGTTCACAAGCTCCTCAGAGTCAAACAGATGAAGCATGTTAGGCATCTTCTAGGATGTTGGTAGTATTTTGGATGTTGGTTGTTGGTTGAATTTTGGTTGTTGATTGTATGATGGTTGTAATTATGGTTGTAGTT
This sequence comes from Calophaca sinica, assembly GCA_037113605.1. Classification (NCBI taxonomy): domain Eukaryota; kingdom Viridiplantae; phylum Streptophyta; class Magnoliopsida; order Fabales; family Fabaceae; genus Calophaca; species Calophaca sinica. The sequence continues at coordinate 106,650,145 of CM073733.1, forward strand.
TTGGGTGTCACATCTTCTAGGATGACACATAGTCTCTCTGTCTCTTGGTTTAAATTATGGTTGTAATTTTGGGTGTCACATCTTCTAGGATGTCTATATAGTTATGTGGCACAAATTTTGTATATCCAATGACAAATTATATATATATAAAGTTGGTTGTATTATGGTTGTATTATGTCCAGTGATTTGTGGCACCTATTATGGTACCAATCATGGTATGTCCAGTGATTTGGTTTATCAGAAATTATGCATAGAAATTATGTCCAATTATGGCACAAATTATGCCAAGAAATTATGCACCAATTATGTCCAGAAATTATGGCACCAATTATGTCCAGAAATTGTACCAAACACAGTGATTTAATAAAAACATACCATTTCATTAAAAGCTAGCAAATTACAATTACAGTGGCAAAAAAATTACAAAAGAGCCATTCCATAAGTATGGCTAATACAATAACAGCAACCATAACAACAACAATTACAACATACATATTTCCTAAATCTCAAACCTATAACCTATTTGACCAATTGTGTTGCCACCAAAGCAAACACAAGAACAATTACAATAACCCAAGAAAAAACAATAAACACACCACATAGCTTCAGCCTCATATGCAATTCATCCATGGTCCTCTTTGCATCTTCTTCCTTCTTCTCCATTAAATCTGTCATAGCCCTTTACTGTTGTTCCCTAATTTCCACAGCCATCTTTGTATCTTCAACCTTCTTCTCCATCTCATGAATTTTGTCAAGTAACTTTACAATTACCCTTTTCTATTGTTCACTAATTTCCTCATCAAGCAATGAAAGTAACTGCACACTTTCCTCCCATATACCTACATGTATAAACCAATCAAGAATTTTTTTTAAAAAAAAAATAGGGGGACAGAGAGAAAATGAAGAGAAACCGAGACAATGGGTTACCTTAAATAACCCACACCCATAAAACCTTCTTCCATAGTTCTCAAGTGTCTTACATATCAGCAAAGGAGACTCAACGTCACAGTGGCAACGATTTCTTCGTCTTCGCTGTGATGAATGGGTTGATGATGAACCAACACTTTGGAAACCACCTCCCATGTATTGATGCGAATCGGACATTGAGATGCAAATCGCAGCGTTCGTATGATACAGCAAGAGAAGAGGAGAAGAAGACGAGATGCGATTATGGTTCGCACCTGGGTTTAGAGAGATGAGGATTTAGGAACCATGGAGATTAGGGTTCGCAGATCCTCTTTTTTTCTTGTTCGCAAATCCTCTTTTGTTTTAATTTGTGGGATTTTTTTTATTTGAAAATTGTGATTATTTAATGACATGTAATGTGTGTTTGATGACATGGATCTCACCAAGCAGCCACATCAGAATCCACATGGGTTAAATTAGATCCACGTCACTCAATTTAGGCGACAATTTAACATTTGGACCAAATGTCAGAATTTTAAAAAATAGGGGGACTAAATGTCATAAATTAGAAATGGAGGGACTAAAATAAAAAAAATTGAGTAAAATAGGGGGACCAAAATTGTAATTAAGCCAATTTTTTTTTCTTATATTTGAATTCAGAGGGAGTAACATAAAAATGACATGTAGTCTAGATTGTTAAATAATTATGCACTCACCATGTAAAAAAAATTTACACAGGCTTCCAATCATATTTCAGTGAGGTATCATGTCATAATATTATTTTGACTTAATTGCACTTTTAGTTTCTCAAGTATCACGATTGTGCGATTTTGGTCCCTCAAGTTCTAATTGAGTGAATTGGGTCCTCTAGGTATCACAATTGTAAACTTGGAGGACTAAATCACACAATCGTGATACCTAAGGTACCAAAAGTGTAATTAAGCCTAGCCTATTATTTTCTAGAATACATATACACAAATATTTACATAGTGAGATATGATTAGATGTTGGTGTAAAACTTTCTACACTATCGGTATATAACAATTAAAATCTGTTTGAATTTCTCACTAGGATACAAAACATGACCATACAATTATTTTACTTTATCAATTTTTTTTGAGTAAATCATCGTAATTAGGATTTTTAGCTCCTCAATAACACCTCAAGATATGCCCACAAGTTTTGTCCTTTTAGACCGGTTATGAGACTAATCTCAGGTTCGGCTGATAGAGCGAGAGAATTTACCCTTGATACTCAACCTCTCAATTTGGATTCATAAAATTCGAAAATGTTCTCCTCACTGGTGGTGAGGTTCATTTACCTACTCATCCAACCCAATGTTGGTTGCTTTATCCATTTTTGGCAAAATACCGCTAGCTGAGTAATACTAATAACATCACTAAATGTTTCATGAAAATTTTCAGCAGGGAGACATGTCCAGCTTTCTAAAGGTTTATTGTTGCTATGGAAAATGATGAAAAGGCCGGGAAGTAAGTGTCCCTGATGATGCCCAGACAAATTCCTCAGTTGTCATTAATTTTTTCTATTAATATTATTATCTATATTCTCTACGTATATAATGTAGAACATTGGCAGCTGTATGAGTCGGTGAAATATGGGCTCTGCAAGCTGGGCACTATAGTGTTCTTTTTAGCATAGCATGAGTCCAAAACAAATCAGATAAGGTTTTTCCAATTCAATGTTATATAAAATCGAACTAATGAAAAGCATGATTGGAAATCCACCAAAATGATGTCCTTGTCTGAGTATGTACAAACTTAATAAATCGATGTATTATTTCATGTAGTTGTTTAACATCTCCACATATTATAGTACAGTACAGATTGTGTAATTCATATATTACAAAGTAAGTTGTGTTATCTTCTTTTGATGATACGAGTTGTGATTACAGATAAGCTACCCTCTGATCATGCGTGTGGATGTTGCTTTTTTAATAATTATAACAAACGGCATATATAATTAGGTTCCCAAGAATCATATAACGTTCCTGATGTCCCACACAGCAACGATGCCATTCAGAAAAAGGTGGTGCGGTGCTAGCGGATTTTAAGCTGGAAAAGTAGTTAGTCAATATATGCAGAAAAGAGAACCTACTCAAATTGTGACACAAACATGCACACACAAACACATTTACAGAGAAAGAGTGCAACTATAGGGCAGATATATACATTAGTGATGCAACAAGACCATCATTGTTTGTGACATCACATGTCTACAACCCAAATAACGACCATTTCTATGTACTGCTCTTTTCTCCCATCACGAGGGTCCCTTTTTTTTTTTTGATAAGCTTAGTCTAGTGGTTAGCGAGTTAGGTGTTAATAGTTAGAGGGGGTGGAGGGATGGGAATCGAACCCATATTCTCCTGTGTAAAACTCCTTCAAATGTCCCTTTGGCCAACAGGCCAACCTACCTGGGATACGAGAGGGTCCCTTTTATCCCCATAATAGGGGTGTAAATAATAACACCAACTCTCACTTGGGGGATTGATCAATTTCATTTTGTGCTTTTGTTTTCAATAAATTAGTAAGTTCAACTATCTGATTGTGATCATGCACTTTAAGGCTATGTTTGGGAGGAGGGAAAGAAAATAGAGAGGATGGAAATTTTTTTGTAAAACGTGAAATATATGCTTGGATAAATGTGACAGACCAATAATAATGTGATACATCATCAATTTTACACTTTAACCAATAAACTTTCTTTCCCCTCACTTTCTTACATATCAAACATAGCCTAAATTCTATTAGCGTTATTGTAAGGAGACTATTTTCTTACCCCCAACTTTTTTTGATACAATTTTTTTTAAAAGACTACAATATATAATAATAACAATAATAATAGGACTGGAATATATATGTAGCTTCCTATCACGTGTAGCAAATCCAAACCAAGGTTTTTTTTAAATAAAATTTGCGATCGTGATCTGGCCATTTGATGTCTCTGTGACTGTGATTGAGGCTACGTGCATCAACCGTATTTTAACGTGATTCTTCACAATATCCAGGATTGCAACACGATTGATGTGACCACAGCCTTGATTTATAAAACCTTGCTCCAAACTGTTGTGTCAAGACTATTCTTTGTTTTATCTGTTATGTTAAGTTCGGATAAAATTTTTCTTATGCCCTTGTCCAATATTTTTAGTTAAGAGTTTCGTTCCAATTAGCACTATTCTTAGTGACTGCAGAGATTTTAATGCAATATTAGATGCCACTTTCACACCCTAGTTTATTGCTGCTTTGCTGTGAAAGTGATAATGAATGAATAGCATTTTCCCCCAAATAGCATAGACAATAATTGTAAGCTTTTAAATAGTACTAGATTGGATAGCACTATATCAATAAATAAAAAAAATGCTTAACGTATGTTATGAGTGTACTATCTAAATAATTGACTCATGTACCTCATATATCACACAAATTAATGGAAGTTTTTTATTCCTTTCCAAGGAAAACAATGCACTAGGCCACCATCATCAAGGCCAAACTTGTTTGTATTCTTCAAAGCCATCTTAATTTGGTAGCCAGGAGGGGTCATGTTATTTAATAATTACTTGATTTAAAGCCAAGGGTTACGAACACAAACCTGTAGTCTTACCAAGTAAATGGAAAAAAGGAATTGTTGTTTATGTAAATCTATTTTGTTTCTATTAGTTTTTTCAGTATAAAAGTATATCCTAGAAGGCAGAGAAGAACGTATAGAGGTAAAAAAACAAAGAAACAAAAAAACAAAAAAACAAGAAAACAAAAAACAAAAGAATGAAAGAAAATTACCACTTACCTAAAATAGTCCCATAATTAGTAAAGTCTTTTGTCTCTTTCAAGACGTGTTCTCTCGAATCAGATGGTACGATCCTAAGAAATTTTTTATTTTAGTTTAATTATTAATATCCTTTTACGATTTTGATTTCTTAAAAATTTTGATGGAATTTAATATCTCAAAATTTTTATTTGTTACGGTTAAATCTTCCCCTCACTTTTTTCGACTGAAACACTCAAATTCTCTATTTCAAACTGAAAATCTCCACAAATTGAATCAAATATTTGTGAGAAAATCTTCCCCTCATTTTAAATATTCTTCGTCTAAAAATTCACTAAATAAAAAAAATAACAAGTTTAGCTCAAAAAAAAAAAACATTCTCAAATTTTTCCTTAGTCAAATCCTAATCTTAAATCGTATAAAATGTTCAAGTTGTTCACTAAATTCTGACTTCTAAACTTGTAAATAAAAATCTAAGGTTTGATAAATTAACGTTAGAACTAGATGTGTTCAATTTTATAAATAAAGAGACTTGATTGACTCAAAAAAATTAAAAGATAAAAATTAATCACCATCTAAATTAGAAGGACTAAAAAATGCCATCAAATATTTTATTTTTCATTGTTCTATTTTTTCCTCAAAATAGTTTAGACCAACACATTATAAATGACTACGTCTCACTCTATAGTCTCTTATCCTATATCTCTTTGGGCTAGGAGCGTAACAGGCCGAGCCAGCCCAAGCAAAAGATGTCAAGCCTTTGCTTTAAACCCACCATCAAAAAACTTATTCCTTCTTGGTCCTATTTATAAGGCCATTATTAAATGCACCCCCACCTATTAAGTACACCCCCAAATTAACGAATTCCCCAAAATACGCCTACCCAAAATCTTAGTACCCGAAATTCATTTCCGGAATGCAAAAAAAAATTATTCTTACCGGAAATTCGAATTTTCGGTAAGAAAAAAAAATTTCTTTACGTTACCAGAAATTTGAATTTCCGGTATACAAATTGTATGTCGAAAATTCGAATTTTCGGTATGGTATGTGTTCAGAAAATATGCTCCTCCTTTCCGCCTCCTACCTTTCCTTTTCGTTAATACTCTTCTTTCAAGCTATTTTCATGGTGGTTTGTTTGTTTGTTTTTCACTCTATTTCCACACTGCAAATGATGCATTATACACTACGTAGTGATCAGATTGATTCATAATACGACAATATTCTTCCTTCTATAATTAATACACAAACCAGTTTATTAAAAAAAACACAAAACGACGATTTGCAGGAAAAAAAGTGAAAAACAAAATTAAATTTTAATCTTTTCACTCTGTAGGAAAAGAAAGGAACACTAATAGTGAGCAATTGATTGAAGGTTTGCTCTTTTTCATCATTGCTCACGATCCAAAATTTACAATTGCGACTTTTAGCTACAACGTCTATTTATGGGCATAGATAACTAGTTTATGAGAGAATCCTCAAATCCAATCATCGTTATTGTGTGCTTTTTGTTAACTACTTTATTGGAGGAGTAAATTAGCAAGCAGAAAACAAAAATTGGCAATAAAAGGGGTCATAGATCTGGAAATATCATGGAGAAGATGAGATATAGTTTTACGGCGGAAATCGACGAGTCTTTGCCGAAGAAGATGGTCATGCGCCATATTTTTTTAATAAAAAAGTAATCTCAGCCATACCATACCGGAAATTATAATTTCCGGTAACAAATAAAAAAACTATGAACCGAAAATTCATAATTTACGGTATGAAAGGAGGAGCATATTTTCTAAACACATACCATACCGGAAATTCTTAATTTTCGGTATACAATTTGTATACCAGAAATTCGAATTTCCGGTAAGAAGAAATTTTTTTTTGCATTCTGAAAATTATGAATTTCTGGTACTAAGATTTTGAGTAGGGGTGTTTTAGAGAATTCATTAATTTGGCGGGTGTACTCAATTGGTGGGGAGAGCATTTAATAATGGCCATTTATAATACTCTCATCATTAGTTGGTCTAGCCCGGTGTGTGCTTTTACCATGGAGAATGAGGTTTGCTCCGTGCTTGGGCATAAGTCACATTTTTTGTAAGAGCCTTGATTTTTTTTTTTGTTATTTTCTCTCACTTTAAATATTGTTATTAACTCTTACAAAAAAAATAGTAAATAAATAAATATTGTTATTAACTTGAAAAATGTTTCCCCTTAAAGTTTGTTTTAGGGCTAGAACTATGTTCGACCGAGCTTGACTATAACATGTAAAACTTTGATTAATTGCATGTTTAAGTGAGCATTTGATAAAAGTAATTTTGAATGAAAATGATTTTGAAAAATTAATTCGGTTATAACTAATTTTGAAGTAAAGTAATTTATAATTGAATTTTTTTTTTTACTCTAGAAACGTATTTAATGTAAAACTAAGTGTAAATTTTTCAACTCAAATTAAAAGCTACTACTCCGTTACAATATATAAGCAAATTTGACCACTTTCACATTTATTAAAAAAAGTAGTTATTCACAATAAATATTATTAATCTCATTTAAAATTTTCATCTGATTGTCTAAATTATTCCTCATTAAATATATAGAAACTTAGGATCATTGGAAATAAAATTTAAAATAAATGAGGGCATTCTAGGGATATCATCATTAAATACTGTGGAAAGAGATTGGTTTTGCTTATATTTTGTAACATGTTATGTGAGTTGACTTTTGCTTATATATTGTAACGGAGGGAGTAGAGTACCTTTTTATCGCTTGTAGTCCAAGTCATATCAATTTTACATGACCAAACCGGTTATGGCCCAACACAGTGGCTTACTCCGGCAATTTTTGTGTCATTGGAATGCGGCTCCGACAAGGAGTCCAGTTACGGAGAACTCAGTAGGTCAATGGAGATGGAAGATGGAGAGTTTTTCGAAGAAGGTGATGGTAATAACTACGACAATTATGACATGATTGAAAATGGAATCCTTAATATTGCAGAATTTGAAAATAATGGTGGACAGTCCCAAGAGGAAAATAATGCGGTCGGGCGCATGCAATGCATAACTCACGCCGCTGGGGAGGATGAACATATTAATGAATCTTTAATGCAATTAGATGCGGTTAATCACGCCGTCTTGGATCATGAAACAACTGCATAACAGCCTTTGGGCCTGCCTAGCCCAGTCGCGAATCAGCCCAATAACGATTATTCGGCACATAGTGGAAATCAACATGGTATGGAGTGTAACAGATTACCCAAGGAGTCGGTGGATCCCCTAGAAGGCTGTGGTGATAGTTTGGGCCTTGCAAAACAATGTGGCGGATCAGGTAAAACAGAGAATGTTAATGGGCCGGATCTTGACTTTCTTTACATCTCGCCCCAATCTTCCATTTGCCTAATTTCTAGCAACCGCCCATTTCACTTCCACCCAGTGTCCAGAACCCATCTTGCTCTCTTAACCTGTTGGATACATATGTGTCCCCATCAATGAGTCAGAGCGGCATACAGAGGTTGTCACTCATCACGATCTGAAAGAAGGGGCAGCGTGGGGGAGCGCCTGACTCTGATTCAACAATAATGGAGATCTTGATGTTTTCTGGTGGGTCGGTATTGTGTTGTGAGTCCACCACCAGTTCGGATTTCTGCCATGGTAATGAAAGATTTTGGCGTAGATATGAGGTGACCAAGGCTAATAAGATTTGGATGAATATGAAATGAATTGGGTTGAAAGGCAAGGAAAAGGATGAAGTATACGTTTATGTGATAAATAAAATGGAGAATTGCGATCAGGAAGCCAAAGGGAGGAGGGAGGCAACACGAGAACAGTCATGAAGATACAATGTGGGATTGAGCTAAGCGAAGACGGGTCCGATCTCTGCCAAATACATGTAATTTTGACGTTTGTTTAATTCAAGAAACTAACTGTACATCGATGGATAGTGAATTCATTTACAGCTTATGGGGGAGGGATGGTATTGACTGGGTAGCTAAAAATTCTGATGGACACTCTGGTGGTTTGATCTTGATGTGGATAACTGGAATCTTCAATGTTAATTACCAATTTTCAGGGGACACTTTCATTGGCATTTGCTTCCCCATTGGCAGCTCAGGTCATTTGTTTTATGTTGTCAATGTCTACTCCCCGTGTGCTTTGAAAGGAAAAAAAAGTCTGTGGAATGAATTGTATATGTTAAAAATGGAGCTGGAGGAGGGGGATTGGTGTCTAGCAGGAGACTTCAATGTTGTTATAGATAGTTCAGAAAGAAGAGGCAGAACCATACGAGTAAATCAATAGGAAATTACTGAATTTTGGCAATTCATAGACAACAGGCCTGTAATGGATGTTCCGGTTTTGGGCAAGAAATTCGCGTGGTACAGTGCAGATGGTTCTGCAATGAGCAGGCTTGACAGATTTCTTGTATCAGATGGGGTAATTCAAGAGTGGAAGGTAACAGCTCAGTGGCTGGACTCTAGAGATATCTCTGACCATTGTTCCGGTGTGGTTGAAATGCAATGAGCAAGAACGGGGACCTAAGCCTTTCCGTTTCAATAATTATTGGCTTGAACATAAGGATTTCATCAATTTTGTGAGTTCGTTTTGGCAACAATGTCAAGTAACAGGCTGGAAGGGATTTGTGTTGAAAGAAAAATTTAAATTGCTAAAGGCTAAATTAAGGAAATGGAACAAAGAGGTTTTTGGAGTGGTAGTCTTAAATATAGAAAATCTGGTGGCTGAATTGAATTCTTTGGATGACATTGCTGCTGCAGGTGGGTCAGTTAGTCAAGATTAGAGAAAACTATTAACCGCACAATTTTGGCAGCAATTGCATCAAAAGGAAAGTTTGTTATTGCAAAAATCTAGAATCAAATGGGTGCGAGAGGGCATTGCAAATGCCATGTTCTTTCATGCTTGTCTTAGAGGGAGAAGACGAATGAATCAATTGCTGGCTTTGAAAGTGGGAGGCGCATGGATTGAGACTGCATATGAAGTTAAGGCTGAAGTTAAGAGACATTTTCAGAATCAGTTCTCAGCCGACAATGATTTTCCAAGACCTACCTTGGATGGGCTTTCATTTAGACAAGTTTCCGATGATGAAAATAGCATGCTCACTGCTCCTGCTACTATAGAAGAATTGAAAAAAAATAATTTGGAGATGTGATGGAAACAAAAGCCCAGGTCCGGACGGGTTTAATTTTAATTTTATAAAGGCTTGTTGGGAGATGTTAAAAGATGATATCTTGCTCTATGTCCGAGAATTCCAGTAGAATACTTGTCCTCCTAAGGCAATCACAGCTTCGTTTTTTGCACTGCCCCCTAAAACAGATAATCCACAATCTTTACAGGAGTATTGTCCTATTTCACTCATAGGATGTTTATATAAGATAACTGCTAAGTTGCTGGCTGCAAGGCTAAAGAAGGTATTGAGCAGGATTATTTCGTCAAACGACATTCCTACCAGGTAGGTAGGTACTTGATGGGGGTGTTGATAGCAAACGAGACTATTGATCTGATCAAAAGAAGGAAGGGCAAATGTCTACTCTTAAAAGTAGATTTCGAAAAGGCATATGATTCAGTGGATTGGTCCTACTTAGATTATAAGTTGATTAGAATGGGGTTTTGTTCCAATTGGAGAAGGTGGATGAAGGCTTGTGTATGCTTAAGTACCATGTCAGTTTTGGTTAATGGAAGCCCAACTGAAGATTTTGAATTGCACAAGGGACTTAGGCAGGGTGACCCATTGGCCCCGTTTCTATTCCTAATTGCGGTAGAAGGATTGACGTGTATGGTAAACAAAGCTATGGAGTTGGGAGTCCTCAAAGAATAGAAGGCTTTTCCAGATGTTTCATTTCCGACACTACAATACGCTGATGACACAATCTTATTGTGTAAACCTACTTGGGATAACTTGCAGTGTCTTAAATCAATTCTGAGGGGATTTGAGTTGGCCTAAGGCCTACGGGTAAATTTTGCAAAAAGTAATCTCTACGGAATCAATGTTGATGATCAATTTTTACAGGCTGCATCATCTTTTCTTTCTTGCAGTATTAGTACTATTCCTTTTAAGTTCCTAGGAGTTCCGATCGGTGCCAATCCTAGGTTGTGCTCAACATGGAAACCGGTGGAGAATTTGATGCGAAAACGCTTATCATCATGGAAAAAGAAGCATCTCTCAATTGGAGGTAGACTTACTTTGATAAATTCCATCCTTTCAAGCTTGCCGTTATATTACTTCTCCATTTTTAAAGCTCCAAAGAAGGTATTGCACTCTCTGACTCAAATTCAAAGAAATTTTCTGTGGGGTGGATTGAGTGACACTCAAAAAACATGTTGGGTTAGCTGGGAAGCAATTTGCAGGCCTAAAGAATTGGGTGGTTTAGGGGTTAAAAATCTTGAAGTATTTAACATCAGTCTTTTGGCTAAATAGAAATGGAGGTGCCTCACTGACCAAGGGGCTGTTTGGTATACTTCCTATCTCATAAATATGGGTCTTTAACCCAAGGCATTATGGAAGGTTGTACCGCATCCCAAGACACTTCGTTGTGGTGGAGGGACTTACTTTCTGTGAGAATTAATCAATTTCAAGATGCCATCTCATTAAGATTGGGGAGGGGCGATGCAGTGCATTTTTGGAAGGACAAATGGCTGGGTTCAAGGGCATTCAAAGACAGTTTCAATTGATTGTTTCAGCTTACTGCTAATCAAGAAGCCACTATTTTGGAGATGGGAGAGTGGCAAAATGGAGAGTGGCATTGGCGCTGGTCTTGGCGGCGAAGACTATTTGCTTGGGAGGAGGAATTGGTGGGTGAACTGGAAAATATGTTGATAGGAACTGCTCCCAATATAAATGCACAAGATACATGGGTTTGGAAATTAGATCACTCCAAATGTTTTAATGCCAAGTCCGCATACTCCCATTTCTTATCAGTTGATAGCAACAGTGTGATGGATCACAACTTGTCTAAAGCGCTGAAAGCTGTATGGCACACATCAATTCCTTCAAAGGTCGCCGTGTTTGCTTGGAGAACTTTTCCTGAACGCCTCCCTACAAGGGACGTATTGGTACGGCGAGGTATCATTAATGATGATCATTGTGAGAGTTGCATATTTTGTTTTAATTACCACACAGAAACGGTTAATCATCTGCTGTTTTCTTGTCCATTTTCTTACAATGTTTGGCAATCCATTTATGCTTGGATGGGGGTTGCAGGAGCTTGGCATATGGTAATGGACTTGACAATTTCTTGCAGTTTGGTGTTAACATTAAAGGCAAAAAGAGAAGGAAAGTTAGGTACCTTATTTGGTGCGCAATCACATGGTCACTTTGGTTGATGCGGAACGGTATCTTATTCAATGGGGAGGTCGCAGCATTTACCAGTATTGTTGCAAAGGTGAAATTTGATTCTTGGGGCTGGTTCATTGCAAAGGAAGGGAGATAGTCAGATTGGAATTTTTCTGACTGGTGTATAAACCCATTTGGGTGTTTAGAATCCCTAAAATAATTGTCAGACCCGTTAAATGCATGAACGCAGCCGTGTTGAACGTGTTGCTGATGCAGGGATCTGCTTAATCTAATGTTGTGGGAAAACATTCTGTTTTGGGTATAATAAGGGAGGGTAGCAGAGGATAGCAGAGGTTGAATAGGCAAATTGATGCTGTAAACATTCGGTTGGGGATACTATGTTTAAATCCTTGTTGTCTCTGTTGTTGGTGACTGTACTAGGTGTTAACTGCCCTGAGTTAGTGGTTGTGCATGTTGGCAATACATGATGTAAATTGTATATGGCTCTTGGCATACCTTGTGCTAAGACTCATTCTTATTAATAAATTTCTTTTGCCTATCTAAAATAAAAAACCAAACACCCGTATTTTCACTAAAATCACACTTGAGATGAGGAAAAATCAATTATGATATTTTCTACTTTGAAACAAAACACACACTAATGTAGTGGATCACCTTTTTTTGACAGAAATATAGTGGATAACCTAATTGGTTGAAATTTGGGATTCTAAAAATCAATTTTGCGTTGGTAGAATTAGTGAATTACCTGTGAGAAAAGAAAGTTTTTTCATTGAATAAAATTGAAATTAGGTGTAAAACTAACCCAAATTTTAAATAAAATTAGTTTCTTTAAATTACATTCAAAATATCATTCCTTAGCACAAATAATTTTATTATTAACTTCTGTAAAATCAATTTTATCAAAACTGAAAAAGGGAACCTTAAGTGATGTTTGGTTTATTTTCTATTTTTTTATTTTTGATTAATATATTTATATAAATAATTATACATTTTCCATTTTATTATTATTATTTTTATATACATGGAGAAAGCAGTAAAAATATTTTTTGTTTTAAAAAGTTGTTAACATACCCCTCGAGGCCATGTAAGTTTCCTTTCCACATCTTTTATCCTAAAATCCTAGTAGGTCTGCACTAAACATTATGTTGCCTAATATCCCGCCCAATCTCTATTAATGTTACTTCCAGGTGCTTATGTCTTTACTACCCGTATCCCGCCTAATCTCTCATAGTTGCGCATTAATGTTGACTCTACCTACCATCTGCTTTCAATTATTAAGGGACCACATACCCTGATCCGGATCCACTCCCACCCCATATACCCACCATGTTTCCCATTTAATGTTTACCTACTTCCAGGTTGTTTCATTTATGACTGAAACACATACCAACATCTCTCCCTCCTTCCCCGTCGCTAATTCTTCTTCTCAAAATCAAAAAGTTTTGAATACTCTTTGATTGAGTCAGATGCTTCTTCTTCCTTCTCGACGGACCTTCTCAAAATCCCGCCCAACTTCTCCTTCCAGATCCCACTTACTACGAACCGAGGAGCGATCCTCGCCACGACGTTGTCCGTTCAAATATTGGTTCAATAAGAGAAATATGAGTGTGTTCTTGTGATTTGAAGAGCCTCCGAGAAGCCCACCCTAGATCTGTGGCCGTCGCCGCCCGCCTCGCTACCTCTGTTTCTCTGTCAAATCGCGCCGCAGGAGGCGCCGCTGCCATTAGCCTCTGTTTGCTGCTTTGCCCTGTTCCACCAACCGATCGAGTTTTCTAGCACCCCCAAGGTTTCTGTGATCTAATGTTACTTTCGATTTGTCATAGAATAAGAAAGGTTTGTTGTTAGTTTTTTTTTTGCTTCTCCCCTGGTCCATCTTTTTCTCATTTTCTTCATTAATCTTACATTGTTCTCTGCTTTCTTCTTCAGTTTAGACACCGACATGCTCTCATCTAACGGTTCCAATGCGATACTAATCTTTGTTTTCGTTCTTGCAGGAAAGTATCAAGCATTCCACAGTGCATGCACAGGATGGCTCCATTTGGTATGAGTTCAAATCCATTTTTATTTTTCTGAGTTTATTTTTGGTTTTAAGGTTTGGTTTTAAGGTTTGTTTATTTTTCTGAGTGTCCATTTTTATAAAGCTTTGTCATTTTAAACCACCTTCATCATCCTGTACACTTCTCTTTACTCATTTCTTCTTTTCCTTTCACAAATATATTTTGATTACGCACATGTACTTCTAATTGCTTTATAGCTTTTCCTTTCTTGAGTTTCATTGTTAATTTGTTGGGTTTGATTTATCGATTTTGCATATTTGGGCATATTCTTTGAAGTGATTCTTCATTCCTTGATTACGCTAATGACTTCTTGATTTACTTATTCTGATTTTGATTCTCAGATATGTTTTTTCATAGCTTAATAGCTTACTTAGTTTTGTATACCTCCTGCTTTCTTACTTTACAACTTGAAAACTTTTGGAACCGTTAGATAGTGAAGCTTTGGTTAGTTTCTTGGTTATGGTTAGTTTAAAACTTTCATTTTCCATTACTTTTAGCTTGCTTAGTATCTTGGTTATGGTTACCAAAAAATAAAACTTGGTTGGGATGAGTCAAACTATCATCTCTCGGTTAGAGTAAGAAAAAGTAGAGATGATAATAGCAAACATTGATTCTGCATATGTAGTTCTAGCTGTTGTTTTGCTTTTCCTTTATTGAGTTTCTTTGTTAATTTGTTGGGTTTGATTTTCTGATTTTGCATATTTGGTCATATGATTTTCTTGATTCTTCATTCCTTGATTCTGCATATGTTTTTTTATAGCTTAATAGCTTACTTAGTTTTGTATACCTTCTGCTTTGTTATTTTACTTTCTGCTTTGCCCTGTTTGATATGTTGGTTCATTTATTTATAAATGCTTCATTTGTGCTGGATATTTTGATTGATATGGTGATTCATATGTGTTAGAGATCACATGGCAGGCAAGTAAGGATTATGTTGCTAAGACATTGAAAAGACTAGAAGAGAAGCTTCATGGACATGTAAGGACAATGTCACATTGATTTATTACTTTACTCATTATAATGAAAATGGCTGGGATGCTTCATTTTATCAATTATAACTAAGAGAAAGCATATTAGCTACTCTATATGATTGTTTTTCTTTGCCTATCCACTCAATTGAAAGTATTTTCTAATAAAACAAAAATATGAATAGAAAAAATTGTATTATCTTCCCTTTGCTTCTCTTCTCTCTTTCATTGGTTCTTATTTTTCATTTCAGTCGGTTTCTACTGGTTGTTGCTTTTGATTGATCATGTTTCTTCTATTTTGATAAGGAGCGAACCAGGGAGTGTAGAGGAAGAGACTGTGAGAGATCCTGTGTTGTGTGAGGAAAAAAAGTTGTTCCACACAAACTCTCTCTCTCTCTCTAACTCAGTGGTTTCACTTTGTCTCCAATTATTTTGGTAAAAATCAATCTTTTTTTATGGCAGATTTTTAAGGCAAACTCCGGATATTATCTGATTTTTGGTTGAAGAACACTTTGATTTCCCCTGGAGGTAATGAATATCTGCACAAGTGAATGCAGGTTCTATAATATTCATAGTGTATCCTTTATCTGCACAAGTCTTATGTGTAGAAATTGAATTCTATGACCTCTGGCTTACTTGGCGTCCGATTTAATAAATTATCCCTTACTTTTATTGTAGTGGATAATATGTTACAACCATTATTTATGCATCTTATTACTCTTTCAGTTGGGTGCCTAAATGATATATTGATTGTGTTCTTTTACGAATAGTGTGTGACTCCTAATAAAATAGCAATGAATAATTCATAAACTTATGTGTATTTTTCTCAATAGCAGAAAGATGGGAGAGGAAGGTGTTGAACAAGTATTACCCACCCCATGTCCATCCTTCCAAGCTTCCCAGAATAATCAAGGTCCAAGAACCAGCAAATCCAGGTCTGCATAATGCTTCCCATGAGCATTTGATGGAATACTTGCGGCATTTGTATATCTACAAAGGCACCAAGTTTAATTCTAATAATATTTATTTATTTTTTGTTAACATGTTAAATTTCAGTTTTTTTTATTTTATAATATCTCTGTTTCAAGGTGATCTGATGGGAATATTAGGAAAGCATGCTAACGTATGACCGAATTTTTGATTTGGTTGTGTTGCTTTTTCAACTATTAGTAGAATTAATAGAACTTGGGTTGCAAACTCCAATGCATGCTATTTAAAGGCTAACCCTGAACTAAAGCATTGTAAGACAACCATCATAAAAATGATTTTCCATTTGTCAACAAAATTTTAGGCTATGGCATAAATCAAGTGTTTAATTCTATAGAATTATTTAGCTCTTATTTTTAATCTCTGGACAATTTCCGTAAAACCATGTTGTTTAATGTACTATGCAGTAAGTGGGATTTTATCCTTCATCCTTTTATTTCTGTATTAAATGATCTACAAGACATAAGCTAAGATAGCAATATGGAATTAACAAATGCCATTAGACAAAACACAGGATGTAACTGAAGAGTGAGACAATTCGTAGTAAATTGGATCAAAGCAAATCTAATTCCTAAATTTTGGCATTAATAACATATACATGTTACATACAAGGTCATGCCAAGGCTATACGCATTTATGAAACATATTGAACATCTTAAGTAATGAACCAACCCATCAATTTATTGAGTATGTCAATGCATTAATAGTGGCTGTTGCTTTTGTTCAACTTGCTTTTGTTCAACTTGCAACTATCCGGAAATCTAATAAGTTGAATATAGTTGATGAGATTGGCTAAGTTTGGACTTTCAAGCTTTTGTGGGATAACATTGATGCATCTAAGTGCCTTTTAACATTTTGCAAGGCCAAAGGGTTGAAAAGAGGAACTTCCATATGTTTTGGTGTTAAGGAAGGATCTTTTGCCAAATACATTTTCTTCAAGTTTGTTTGAAATCATGTATTGTTATGTTAGTGTGTACAGACTATGTTTTGAACAATTGGAGCACATGTAGCTTGAATGTAAGAACATTTGGCTCCAAAAGATCAATGTAATATGTTAGTTTATCGAATTGTACTGATGTTTTGGCCATTTTCTTAACATACAAAGTTGGAGTTTTATACAACATCACTACTTGACCAAGTTTAAAATAATGGACAAGTGTATATTACAGGTATCAATATGTACATATAAAAATGACATACCAACATCGGCCAATGTAATTTCACTAACTCCATATGCATATTTGA
Source organism: Calophaca sinica (assembly GCA_037113605.1). Lineage (NCBI taxonomy): Eukaryota > Viridiplantae > Streptophyta > Magnoliopsida > Fabales > Fabaceae > Calophaca > Calophaca sinica. The sequence goes on from CM073733.1 coordinate 106,667,378, forward strand.
ACGTAATTTCAACAAGTAGTGACAAGTACAAATGCATATATTTCATCCAGGTTGCATAGCACGATTTTCTATACCCAATTGTGTCAAACCCTTGCCAAGTACAAACTACCCGGTGATCAAATATGTCCACAGCTTAAAGCTTATAGTTCACTAAAAATAAGTAATCATAATCACAATATGATTATATTACCCGTGTCCGATTAAGAAAGTCTCGCCACATATCTATATTTATAAGCTAATATATTTTTTAGGAGAATCTCATATCATGTATGTTCATGACCCTTTTTTTGAGTTCAGATACGTGCATGTCCATTACCATGTCATTTTCTTATTGAACTTAAAGAAACCCATGTACACTTCAGTAATGTACACAATTTTTCCAAGCCACTTCCAATATTTTCATGCACTATCCATGCACATATTAATTATGCTATTTAGTGATCTCGATTGACCCGTTTCACTTTCAAACCATGTATGAATATTTTGTCAATATGTAAAGTATTCTTTTATCCTTAAATGCTGGTAGGTCCATCACTTTCAAAACATGTATGAATATTTCGTCAATATGTAAAGAATTCTTTTATCCTTAAATGCTGGTAGGTCTGTACATAAAAAATTGGCGCCCAAACTCCTTCCTTATTTGCATTAATTATACTGCTTCCCAATGAATGCCTCTACCACCAACCTGTGCACATAGCCAACGTGTTTACTACTTCCTGTCATCAACCTCTTCCTTCCCTCTCTGCAATTTGATGAAATTTAAAAAAAATTCGAAATCCCAATATCATCTTCTCTCTCACACATCTTCGTTCTTCCTTTTTTTTTTCCCCTTCAGGACTCACATGTTTTCATTGTTTTTGTTCTTGCAAAGTTTGTGACTTTGTGTTGTAAAGATAAGTGGTGGTGGGTTTAGGGCTTCGAATTGGGATGAATAATGGGTGAATGTTGATGGCATCTCTCTCTGAAAGAAAACATTGAAGAAGATCCCAAGGCTGAACCAATGATTATAGCAAGTCATTTTTAACTTAGGATTCTTTGTTATTTGATTATTTAGGTACTTTGAATTATTGAGTGTTGAGGTGCTGTCGGAAATGGAGCCTCAATCTGTACAATGTCTGATTAACGCACAATTTGCTAAATAACATTATGCCCTCGACTTTTTTCCGCGTTTATTTGAATATCTTTCAAAAACAAAAGCAATGATAGAGTGAAAAAGTGTTGTAGAGAGTTGAAAAACAAAATTTATCAATAGTTACGTACATGATTTTTTGGCGAAGCAAACCAAGCTCCATTTTTGTCAATGACTTGGATTACGAACTGCTAAATTTGTAAACTGTTAAGTTAGCCATATTAAGTTGTTATATTATTTGATAAGTTAACTATTTTTGAAATTGTGAAGTTGTAAATGTGTTTGTAATATAAGTACATGAAATGATTATCCTACTGTGGCCAGATATGGTTTTTGGATTTGGTAGTATTGGTTCAATTGTCAGATTTCTGAGAAACACTACAATTTCTAATGACTATTAAACAGAGAAATTGAGTATGTGGGTGCCCCGTGCATCGCACAGGTAGTAGTCTAGTTAGCACTTTATACGTCATGCTTGGACACAGGTTGATTTTAGACAATAACATTACTGGTTGATAACTTGATATTATTGTTCTTAAGAATACACATATAGCATGTAGGGCATACTAACTTTAACATAGATATAATATACTCCCTTTGTCCCAAAATATAAGAAGCCGTTGACCATATCACACTTCTTAAGAAAAGTAGTTAAAAGTACTTTTTGCATTGAATTTTTACAACTTTTGTGTTGTTTTTCCTAAAATGTCTTTAGAATTATTGAAATTATTAATTACACTCTTTTCAATGAAGAATATTTTAAGTAAAAGAATCATTAAAGTAGCATTGAAAATTGAAAAAAATCTTATAAATTGGGACAAGCAAAATTGGAAATAAGATCTTATATTTTGGGATGGTGGATGGAGTAGTAAGCAACTCTGTGATGCATACACGTATCCCGTTGCTCGCATTTGGCCCATCAAAATGGCTTCACAACGATCACAGCAAAATGCTTTGAATAATAAAGCAGTTTCTGCTCTTTCTACAATACAAGACATTAGTCTTTAATAATCAAGCATGGCTTGATAGCTTTTAAAGAATTCTTTATCTGATCTGGTGGGTATAGTAAAGGTACTATATATATATATATATTATGAATAATTGTGTTTTTACATTCCTGAGAATTTCATGTGCTAGCAATCATTAAAATTCTTCTAAGGAAATTATGTCGAAGATGGTACATGCATTTGGTATTCTGAACTCCGAATCCTATTTGGGCAATTTTGACATACATTAATAGAACAGAGAATGTTGTACACTCTTCTGCAGTATTTTGGTGCATTTTTCTTATTACTATTCATGGAAAAATCATAAATGTTCAAGCGGAGCCCAAGTCTTGTGTTACTAAATATACAATGAACCCAACTTTGGGTGGTTAAACCAGCAAGAGAAGCACGATCCCAGGAGTAGGAGTAGGTCACTAAGATCAAATTTTCTAGAAGTTGCTTTGCAAATGCGACCAACCGGGCGTAAAATACCTCGCTTCGATTCGCCGACTAAGGATTAATCTCATGCGGGCCCAAATGACTTTGTTGTGGGGATACCCGGCGAGCTCACTCAGACCAAAAGACTAATTAGGGTTAGTCTAAGAAAAAATTCAATGAATTCCTGATAATAGATGTGACAGACATTTGAATCCCATGAGTTCCTGTCAATTGACCCAATACTCCTCCAAATTAAGTACTCCATTCGGTCCTTTTTTTATAAGAAACCAAATGGTCATTTTTTTGTACTAATTATAAGAAACAACATCAATTTCTAAATGTATTAAATGTCTAATTTTTATTTATATCCTTATTTATAATGAGACTTATATTAATATTAATGAGATAACATATTTCTTATGCAAGTGGGTTGGTTCATAAAATAGGTATTTTTGAAGGAAAAAAATAAATCTGTAAGAGTATTTGTTATACCCTAATTTTGTCCATCTACCTCCTATAATTTATATTTTATTTTTTGTTTTTACTTTATTCTTAACAACACATTTCAGGTTCATTTTTGTTAATCCTTTGGGCTAATTTTAGCCCAATTGCAATAAATAAAAAGGAGGTGCAATGGCTGGCCTTTTTGTTATAGATTACAACCACAGGCATAAGTCCAAAAATGATAACCATGTCCATTACAGAAAAATACAAACAAACAGTCCATAATGTCCATTACTTGTCCAATAAATCCAATAAATACAAATCAAGCCCAAAACAAAATTACAAGAAATCAGAATGAAACATAAAAAGGAAAAAAGAAAAAAACACAACGTTCACGATGCTGTGACAACAAGAAGAGGACAAATCCTCCTTTCTGAGCCACCCTGCTGAGCTAGCCAACCTATCCTCTCAAGCTTTGTTTCTCCATTGAGAAGACCACCCAAAGATGAGAAAGGAAACCTCTACCTGTTGAGAGCAAAAGGGATTCTGCCAATCAGACAAATGAAGGAAAATAAAGTCAAACCAGGAAATTGAAACAGGCATACGACAGGGGCTTGGGGGAAACAACCATCCTAGACCAGAGTAATAGAACACCAAAATGGCAGCAATTTGAAAAATTAAAAAAGATGATGCAGAGATAAAAATTGACCACACTGTCTATATCTCGTATAAGGCAAAACTTTGCCTATAAATACCACCAGCAAATTCACTCAAGAAAAAAAAAATTTGGGCATTTTTTGACTACCAACCAAAGAATTAGAGCCTCCACACTGAAGCCCTAATCCACCAAATCAGAATACAAAAAAAGAGCAGAAGAAACAAAAAAAAACAACAAACAGAAGCAAAAAAAAACGCAGAAGCAGAAGAAGGAAAAAGAAGAACAGACGAACAGAAGAAGAAGAAAGGGAGAAAAAAAGAAGGTTAGCCTCACCTCTCCTCTCCTCCTAGCCACGTCTACCACCTCCCTTGGCTGCGTCCCCCCCTTCTTCTTGATCACGGCCGCGCGCGGCCAAGGACCGGCACGCGGCGGCCGCTCCCCTCTTCCTCCTTTCTCGTCCGCCTCCCCTTCCCACTTTCTCTTCTCCCTCCTTCCTCCCTCTCCTCCTCGCCGCGCCTTCCCCCCACCGTTCTCTCCTTCTTCCTGTGCGCGGCCGCGCGCGGCGGCCGCCCCCCCCCTCTTCCCCATCTTCTTCTCGCCTTCCCTCTCTCTCTCTCTCCATTTCTTTTTCTGGTTCCAGCGGCACTGGCTTTCCTATGCTCTTTTCTTTTTTCATTTGATGTGTGTTTATGTGTGTGTGTGTTATGTTTTTAGGTTTTTGTGTGAGTGTGTGTTTTATTTTTAGTTTCATTTGCTGTTAGTGAGTGTGTTTTAGTGTGTGTGGGTGAGTGTGTTATTATTATTATTATTATTATTATTATTTCTTTTGTTTTGTGTTTCAGCCCCACTTTCAATCCACGCTTTCCCCTCTTGTTTTTTTTTGTGTTCTTTTATTTTTTTTTGTTTTGGCGTTCAGCCCATTTCCCATTTTTTCTTTTTCTTTTTCTTTTTATTTTTTTAGTGGGCTCAGCCCATTCCTTTTTACTCTTTGGGCTTTAGCCCACTTAGCTCCTCTCCTTTTTTATTTGCCAAACCCTTATTTTTCTTCTATCATTTATTTATTAAACGTGAACACTTTTGTTTTTTTACTAGTCAAACTAGTACAATTTCATTTAACTAAATTTCACATATAAGTTTTGAAACCTTGTTTTTTCTTGAAAATCACTTGATAAAAATTATGAAAATTAATTTATTAGTAATGATCACTCGAGATTGCTTCCCGTTTAGTCATTACAAATATCTTAATTTTCTAAATAAAAATGGGTTATTAGTGAGGACCACTCTTGATTGCTTCTTGTTTGGTCCCCATGAAAACTTATCTTCTTCATAAAAATAAAATTAAGTTTTTACTAGTAATGATCACTCGAGATTGCTTCCCGTTTGATCATTACGAACACCGTTAATTTTCTAAACAAAATAGGTTGTTAGTGAGGGCCACTCTTGATTGCTTCTTGTTTGGTCCCTACAAAACCTACCTTTTTTTTCATCAAAAAATATACAATTAAAATCAACCAACACACAACCATTTTCTACCCAAGAACTACGTAGCCTTTGATTTCTCCACTGCACCTGGAGATACGTAGGAGCAGGAGCTCCCTCCTATCAAGCGCAAAAATAAACGACTTTTATTAAGTCCTCTTTTTTTTATCTTGGTTAAATTTTTTTTTTAAAATAAAAGGGAAATAAATATTTTTTTTTAGAAGTTAATAAATTTCGCACAATTAGTTAGAGGTAACCTTTTTCGAAAGGATGTCATGGGGTGCTAATACCTTCCCTACGCATAATCGACTCCCGAACCCAAATCCGGTCTCAAGGACCATTTTCTTCAATAAAGGTTTTTTCCAATATTTTTTCCTTCGAAATAAATTATTAGTGGCGGGTCCATTAAACTCGCATAAATCCTCCGATTTTTCTGGTCACATCTGTTGGCGACTCACTGGGACATTTTTTTAGAGAGTCAAGCCTAAATAACTGATTGTGCTAAATAGCTAACTTTTATGTTTAATTTCTCTTGTTTTTATTTATTTATTTATTTATTTATTTACTTATTCATTTGTTATTTACTTATTTATTTATTTATTCATTTATTTATTTATTTATTGATTCTTTTGTGAATATCTGTTGTGAATATTATGCATATATTGAACCTTAGGTTAGAAGACCATATTTTGTATATTTCATTTGTTTTGCAGCTTGGGTAGTGTTAGGGTGTTGCCCCTCTCACACACCGCACCTACACGTTCGCACACACATGTGAGTAAGGCCCTATACCCGGGTCAGAGCAAAGCTTAAGTTGAGTGGAGGTTCGGTGATAGTCAATTGGAATTTGCTTTCCTTCTGGCTATCATGTAGAACTTCATCTAGAGTGTGCTCCCTCTGAGTATTCCGCACCGGATAGTTATCTATTGTTGTGGTTAATATTCAGGAGGAGACTTTAGCTCTAGAGGCCTTTGGTGAGAATGTGATTAGAGCCCCACCATGAGATCTATCACTCAATACAAGACTATAGACCCCTTAGGTTAGAAAATCTCTAATTTTAGGTTTAACCCATTTAAGACACAAGGGGCATCATATCATTTTTGTTCTTCCACCAAAAAATCTGTTATATCACGTCCATGCATAAAAAAGGGTCTACTAAATCACATATTTTTGTGCATGCTACATGAATAGTCATCATCACCACTCAACATTATATCTTCATGCATTCATACTTCCAAAAAACAACATGTTGAATTTTTTCAAAAAAAAAATGTCATTCATTCTCATTTCATTTTAGGTGCCAGGGAAGCATAGGAACTCAAAGTTTGGCTGCAAGTATTTTGTGAGATAATATGGGATCAAGCGGCGAAACTGTCCCTTTGAAGAGGCACATACACCCGAGAATACAAAAGCACGAAATAGAAAGCTCGAAGAAGTGTGCCAATTTAATGACGACGAGCATTCAAACAGATAACCTTCATTGGAAAGTATGGGAATATTCTCAAGTTGCTAGAGGTGGATGTGCAAGTAAATGCCATTTCTGCACTTATCCAATTCTATGATTCTCCCATGAGGTGCGTCACTTTCAAGAATTTCCAAATGGCTCCTACATCGAAGAATTTGCTCGGATTTTAGGACACTCGACCGAAAACATGAAGCCTTACCAACGCACCCGAGATTTTAATCTCCTACAAGAGGTTGCTATAATTCTGAAAGACAAGGAGGATGAATTAAAGAAAAGAAAGTTAAACCGAAATGGTGTCGAAGGGTTTCTGCTAGAGTATTTTGAAGAAAAGATGAAGCATTTGGCTAGTGTTTAGGATTGGGCGTCTTTCATGGAAGTGTTGACTCTTACAATTTTTGGCATTATGTTATTTCCACGCATTGATGGCTATATAGACTTGGCCTCGATTGATGTGTTCCTAGCCTTTAAAAAAGGGAAAGAGAGCCTAGTGTCAGCCATTCTTGCGGATACTTATTGTGCCCTCACTCATTGTCATGAAAAAAAGGGAAGAAACTATCATGCTGCTTATCCACTCTCTATGTGTGGCTTGTCACCCATGTATTCGAAAATAGGAAATGTCATGTCCTTTTGCAGATTTCAACACATGTGATGTAGGGGTCAGAGATGGAGATCGGTGGGCTGTAACTCTGGCAGATCTTGATGAAAAGACGGTCCGATGGTACCCAGGGTGGTTGGATATACATGAAATGATCTATCAGTGCGGGAATTTCCCTAATGTTCCACTTATAGGAACAAGAGGATGTATTAACTATAATCCTTCTCTGCTGCTAAGACAACTTGGTTATTCTATGATGAATCCACCGTCAGATCAGATGACGACCCCCTTTGTGGTATATGAGTTCGATCAAGGAAACGACGGAAAGCTTAGAAAGGTCCGACATGCGTGGGACCAAGTCACTCGGAAAGGGAAAGTTCTCGGAAAAAGAAGCATTGGTGCTACGGATAGTTACCACCAATGGATCGAAAGTAGGGTTCGAGAAATCAAATTGCCGTTCCATGGTACACCCCCACCGGAACCAGAAGCACTGGAATCTATCCCTATTACGAGTAAAGAGATGGAAGAGCTTAAAGTGGCTTTGTCAAAATCTAATGAGGAAAAGGAAGAATTACAAGCAAGGTTAGAAAAGGCACTTCAAGAGAACAAGTACTAACAGTCGGAAAATATCCTAAAAGGGAAGTTCATCGAGAGAAGCAACAAAAGGGCAAAAGTAGAGGAAAAGAGTAAGCATGATGTGCAACTTTGTTTGAGAGGGGCAAATGAAGAGCTAGATCTGCGTAATCAAGAGAGGGATAAGGCTATAGAAAACGCCTATATATGGAAAGGATTGTGGAAAAAGTCCTCGGTTATCGAAAAGAACCTGCAAGAGGAGCTTGAAGGTTTAAAGCGACATCTTGAGAAGGTAGTAGCTGGGTATGAGAATCGAGCAAAAAAGGAGAAGCAATACAAGGAAGAAATAGAAGAGATGCTTGTGAAATATCAAGATGCGCTGAAAAAAGAACAAAAGGATGCAAATGAGTTGTGGAACTATATTGAATATCAGGAGAAGATCTATGACGACCTAAAAAATGAAAGCACGTATTGGGAGAATCGTTTTACAAAACTGGCCAGCCAGATAGAAAATCAAGTGCTCTTTAATGAACTGAGGAACGAAGGCATGCATTGGAGGGACTGTTTTTCAAAGTTGGCAAGTTTGGCCAATCAAGCAATCATAGATATCCCAAGGCATCTAGAGGAGGCTGATGCGGCGATGCACCCACTTAATACTCCAGTCAATATTTACAAGTTTATTGAATTTTGTAAAAGTTTGATAGAAGAATTGAGAGAAAAGGCCGGTTGTCCTATGAAGAAGAAAAAAAGGACGGCTAATTGATGAGGCTTTAGTTTGAGTGAATTGTACTATTTGTGTTTCTCATCAACAAAGGATTTGTCATTTTGCTTATTGATCCCATTTTATTGTCCAAATTACTTAACTTTAAAAAAAAAAAATGAATAATTACAACAAAGCAATGAGGCCTACGGTTCCCTGGTACAAAATGAATAGACTCATACATCCACATCCATTCATTCATTTTTTTTCTTTCTTACATACTCATATCATTTTTTTTAATCATCAGAAGAAAATAATCAAACAAACTGGTTCCTCGACACCCTTATCGAACTCGCTCTCAATCAAAGATCATGGATGACCAAGAGGTGAAAGAGGATGTCAACCAGCTGAAAGAACAGATGAGCAAAGTTTTGGAGCTTCTGCAGTCCCTAAACAAAGACAAGGTTGCAGATGGGGTATCTCCAGCAGTGAATGATGAAAGTCAAGCTACACCTTCCCACCCACCTGGCATTGGTCCTATGCAGTTGCAATATGGTCTCAATACTCAAGGGATGATGGTACCTTTTGCAATTTACCCGCAGGGTCCTACACACTCACCAGTTAGCAACCTCGTAATCAAGTACCACGCTTCCCACTTTACGGACTCACTTTGGTTACACACCACCTATGGCCAATGATGATACTGCAAACCATAACCCCCAAGGCCCACAGGCACAACAGTTCCCACTATTTGGTCTCCCGCCCGGTTACACACCGCCAGGTGCTAACAATAACTCTGCAGAAACTGATTCCCAAGCACTTGTTGTGCAAGATGTAGCTCAAGGATCCGGCTCCGGTACTGAAACCATACCAGTTCAAAGCTCAACTCCTGGCTTCATGACATACACCTTTCCACCTGGTTATGCGCCATCCCATCTCGGGAATACTCAAGGAGTCAGTACGCCTGTAGTGGCCCCCATGGTGAATCCCCGACCATTTGGTTACCCCTACTATATTCAAGGAAATCCATTGAATCCCCAGACTAACCGCATTGCCTGGTCTCCAGCTATGGGAGGACCCAATCTGAGCATCCCAGTTGGGAATCAGTGGTCTGATACGAAGTTGCAAATCCTCGAAGATAGGCTAAGAGCTGTAGAAGGAATAAGCTATCTCGGTTCAAGTATCGCTTCGGATCTTTGTCTCGTACCAGATGTGGTTGTACCACCGAAGTTCAAGGTGCCAGATTTTGACAAGTATAAAGGGACAACTTGCCTAAAAAGCCACTTGACCATGTGCTGTAGGAAGATGGCGTCCTATGCACATGATGATAAACTTCTGATTCACTTTTTCCAAGATAGTTTAACAGGGGCAGCGTCGAGTTGGTATACACACCTAGAGCGATCTCATATTATTCTTTGGAAAGATTTGGCGAGATGCCTTTTTGAAGCAAAGATAAGTATAACATTAATATGGCTCACGATAGAATGCGATTGCAAAACATGGCAAAAAGAGACAATGAGACCTTCAAGGAATATGCCCAACGATGGAAGGACTGGCACCCAAGTGGAGCGCCTCTGATTGAAAAAGAAATGGTGGCCATGTTCATGGATACTCTTCAATCACCCTTCTATGACAAAATGATCGGAAGTGTATCAGCAAACTTTTCAGATATGGTCATCGTAGGGGAAAGAGTTGAAGGAGGAATGAGAAATGGAAAGATTGCCCAAAGTTTTGCTGGAACTAGTAATATCAAGAGACCCCCAACAAACTTCGTAAAGAAGAAAGAAGGGGAAACCAATGCTGTGATGACGAGCCCGGGAGGACAAACACAAGGAAAACCACCCCAATTCTTTACCAATTTCCCACATCCTTTTCCATACCCCTACTTCCCACCTCCATACATTGCCACCGCCTCTCATAATCCTACCCCCCGGCCAAACCAACCAATGATGCCCTTTCGACCACCTCCCCCCATCCAAACACAAGCACAACCAGTTGCTCCCACCCAACCAAGCCAAAACAAGAAACAACCAAATGACCAAGAAAAGAAAGCAGTCCAATTTGATCCTATTCCCATGACCTATACGGATTTGTTCCAGCACCTCATCAGCAACTCCTTGGTCTCTCCACGCTCAATGAAACCACTTCAACCTCCTTTCCCAAGAGGATATGACCCAAATGCCAAGTGTGAGTTTCATGCAGGGGCAATAGGTCACACAACTGAAAACTGCAAGGCTTTGAAGTACGTGGTTCAAGATCTGATCAATGCCAAATGGTTGAGTTTTAAGGAGGATGGACCTAATGTGGGTAATAATCCCCTTCCAGGTCATGGAGGTTCAGCAGTCAACGCCATTATTGAAGAGTTTAGGGATCGGCCCCTGATAATGAAAGTGGAGGATGTCCATACTCCCTTGAAGATCATTTATGCCAAACTCTGCGAGTTCGGTATAATTGAGATGAAATACGATGAGAGGGACTTATGTAGCTTGCATCCTGATGACAGTCATTGCATAAAGGAATGCGAGGAATTCAGGCAAATTCTCCAAGAATTGTTAGACAAACACTTGATACAGGTAGGTTATGTGAAGAAAGATGAAAACATATTGACCCTTCAGTCAAGTGAAGATAAAAACACGACCTTCCCAAAACCATTGGAGATTTGTTACAACAAGCCAGTCCGAGGTGTGCCTAAACCAATAACTATTCATGTACCAACTCCTTTCCCTTTCAAGAACGTTAATGCAGTGCCATGGGATTACAATATGAAGGTCTTTGTGGACAACTTAGGGGATGACCAGTTAAAGGCGGCGTCTGGATCTGGCAATCCTGCTATCACTAACATCTCGGGAATCGGTGGGATGACCCGAAGTGGACGAATTTATACCCCTATCAGACCCATGGACAAATCTCGCAAGGGAAAAGATAAAGAAGAAGAATCCATTGATAAAGATATGGGTAATAAGGCAAAGAAAGAAGAAGAAAACAAGAAAGTAGTGTCTGAAGAAGAGGTTTGTGAATTCCTGAAATTTATGAAGCAGAGTGAATACAAGGTGGTGGATCAGTTGAATCATACTCCTACAAAAATATCTGTGTTATCACTGCTGCTGAATTCTGAGCGCCATAGGGAATCATTGATGAAAGTGCTAAATGAAGCTCATGTCACCCATGACATCACGGTGAACCAATTCGACAGGATTGTCGGTAATATTGTTGCTAGTAATTACCTTACCTTCACTGATGAAGAAATTCCAGTTGAAGGAATGGGGCATAACAAAGCATTGCACATCTCTGTGAAATGTGGAGACTATATCCTTGCTAGGGTACTCGTCGATAATGGGTCATCTCTAAATGTTATGCCAAAATCTATCTTGGCAAAGTTGTCTGTTGATGGATCATATATGAAGCCCAGCACCATGGTGGTAAGAGCCTTCGATGGGTCTAGAAGAGAGGTTATTGGAGAAATCGAGCTACCTATACAAGTCGGCCCTCGCACATTCGAGGTAGTCTTTCAGGTGATGGAAATCGTACCAGCATACAGCTGCCTCCTTGGAAGACCATGGATCCATTCAGCTGGAGTTGTGCCTTACACCAAAAGCTGAAATTTTCAATGGATAATAAGTTGGTGACTGTCTCTGGTGAAGAAGAGATGCTAGTAAGCAAGCCATCCTCCACGCGCTATATTGAGGCTATAGAAGAAGCTCTTGAGACGTCTTTTCAAACGTTAGAGATTGCGAATGCCACCTTCGCAGGAGAAGGAGTCCTAATGAAGAAACCAAAGCTATCTGAAACCTCCATGATGATCGCTAAAGTTATGATGAAAGGAGGGTATCAGGCCGGATGTGGATTGGGAAGATATGAACAAACACTACAAGAAAACAGCTCGTTATCGACGGAATTTTACCGACGGCCCCGACTCCGTCGGTAATATTTTTATTACCGATGGCTAAGCCGTCGCTAAGGCGCCGGAAAAATATGACTTGCGAAATTATTTTTTTCCGACTCGTCGGTAATTACAGACGGCTGATGGGCCGTCTGTAATTACCGACGGCTTAGCCGTCGGAAACGTCGAAATATAAAAACTGATTGTTTCCTACGCATCGACGGCTAAGCCGGTACAAAAATTATGTTGGCGGTAAAATTTTTGTTGTCCCGCGTTTAATTGGCGGCGGTGGGGACGAAATGCACCGACGGCGGGCTTTATCGACGGCTAAGCCGTCAGATATTCGAACAAAATTTGTTGACCACAAAGCAATGTGAACCACAAAGCAATGTGATAATATCGGCCAGCGCCATAGACGCATCAACTCCCTCCTTCTCTCGCCTACTTCCTCACCCTTCTTCGCCTTCTTCCTTTGCTCTCCTCAAATTCTCTCAAACCTGTTCCAACCACAACAAAGATCATCGCTCCTAATCCCTTCTCTTGTTCGCCACTTCCTCGCTTCCCAAACCATCGAGGTTCCTCGCTTCACTGAAAGCCTTGACCATGTCAACTACTACCACTTCCTCTAACTTCCTTCTCTTCCTCTCATCACCACCGTTACCTTCGCTCTCTCGAAATTCCCAACCTTCCTCCTTCCCTACTCTCAAACTCAAACCCTTGTTCAACACCACTCTCATCCTCCAACCTCCGTCAAGGTCTAGGTCCAGGCACAACCAATTCCTGACCCGTGCCGACGACGGAGACGTCGACTCCGCCGGCCTCGACGACTACGAGATGGACGACGACGAAATGGAGGAGGTCGACAACAAGAAGGACTTCGACATCGAGTACGAGCCCGACGGCGGCGACCTCGACGTCGAGTAGAGCAAGAGCTTCGTGTCCACAAAGGACCCCAAGACCGTCGTTGATTACAGAATCAACGAAGACGAGTTTCACAAGATTAGCTTGTTAGACTGCGATTTCTTCATAAGGAAACCCCCCGACCCTGACAACAATGTCTATGATTTCAGAGAGGTTGGTAGTACCCTTCCAATCAACCTCTTATTCTTCTTGCTACTCTTTTCATTGTCGAATCTTTGGTTGTTTGTAGATGTATGTTACTCCTCGAGATACAGATGTTTATTCAATCCCCAAGGTTCTCGCTCCAATGCCTCAGAAGGTAAATTTCATCCTCAAATAAAGCCTTGCCGTTTGTTTTATAATAACATTTTTAATCCAATGAAATGTTGCTTTAAGCCTTTAACTAATAGTATTATAGCATTAGGAGATGGTGGAATCCGTCCATATTTACAATATATATTGATTATGCTGGGCGGTTTGTGAAGCCATGCTAAGGATACTTAGAGTGATTCATTTCGTTCAGGTTTTTTTGCTGTTTCTCCCTCTACATATATCACTTCCAAATTTAATGTTTACTTTCTTTTTTTATCCAAATCATAGTACATTAGATGCGCACAAAGTGATTTTGGATGCGCACAAAGTTCTTTTTTATCCAAATCAAAGATTTTCACGCTTATGATACCTAAAATGTGTCATTGTTCTTGTAAGTAGTGATAACTCGATAATTAGTGTCTATGCTTGTTCCAATCACTTGGTGTTGTCTAAGTTGCTTGGTTCATATCCTTCAGATATGGTCATTCCAATGTTTCGAATCATAAAAATATGTTTTCACCTTCATGTGGGGTAGACATTGTCTATTATATGCTAAGTAAGCGATGGTTAAGTTTTTCTTTGTTGTATTTGTTCAGAGATCTATAGTAGTGCAGATGGGAAAATCAGGCTATCTTTGGCAATCGATGGAAATTTGCAAGGTAAGAAATAGAATGGTGCTTCTTTATAGGAGCTTTGTCAATGCAGATGCAAATGATCAAGGAAAATTCTATAAACTTGGTTTCCACTGCTTGTTTCGATGCATCATAATGACATGTTAATTTTTAATAACATTGCATATACTTTAACTAATTTTGTTCTACAGAAGGAAAGACAAGGTGATGAGGCGAGACAACCTTCGTTTTCCATCACACTTCGCATCCAGGAGCAGAATCCAATACTAATCTGGATTCTAAAGAAAATGGTATTGATGTCAACATTGGAAGAGAGTGCATAGGACGGATGAGAGAAAAGTGGACATAGACTTATACATATACCATATTATAACCTTCAAAAGTAGGATTCTTTGATTTTTTTTTAACAAAGTCATTTTTTACATATTCTTACATGTTGTGATTTCTTTGGGAGTATGTCCGTGTAGCATGTCTTGTAATCGCAAAGAAAGATGGTATCAATGTGCTGTAATAGAATTAATTCTTTTTGTTAATGTATGTTGATGGCCATTGAAGCCTTTGTTGTTGTTTTTTTTCTGCAAAAGGAAGCCTTTGTTGTTGTTGCGTTCATATGGAAGGTACCGTAAAATTTTGGGGCTGCTTAAAAACAAAAATTTCGTAAAAAAAAAAAAATAACATTACCGACGGCCAAGCCGTCGCTAAATTAATCCAGATTTTGAGAGGGTTACAGACGGCTTAGCCGTCGCAAATTCAATGAAATTTTCATATTTGCCAATGGAAAATCGTTTTAATTGCGTGAGATTTATCGACGGAAAAGCGTCGTAATGCACGCGTGCGGTGGCGCGTGATATCGACGGCTTTTCCATCGATAAATCTCACGAAAAGTTTAAAAAAACCAACGAAATAGCGACGGCTGTATATAATTTACCGAAGGCTAAGCCGTCGGTAATACCGACGGATTTAATTGGCCGTCGGTAAAAAATTTCCAACGAACGATTTTCCAAGGGCCCCGAGGCCGTCGGTAATCCGTCGGTAATCACGATTTACCGACGGCTTTCTTGCGTTACCGACGGAAATTGGCTGTCGGTAATGACGAAAATTCTTGTAGTGAAAGGATCGTGATGCTGGTAGAACTTCCAGATAACAGAAACAGATATGGGTTGGGATACGAACCTAACAGATTTGACAAAAAGAGAATTGCCAAAGAAAGAAAAGAAAAGAGGATAGCTAGACTGGAAGGCAGGGAGCCAAAAGATGAGAGTATCCCCATCTGTGACATCAGGCAAAGCTTTCGGAGTGCAGGAATATTGAATCTGAATCAGATAGGAGCTATCAAGGACGATCGCAGTGCAGAAAACGACAACGTCAACATTGTCCACCCTTGCTCGCCAAATGAACTTGGAAATTGGGAGATTGTTGAGTTTCCCGTGATCTTTGATTCAAAGTAATTATGTAATGCAAATTCTATTGCTTTGCCCAAGGCTTTAGAATAATTTATTGTCAAAAGGGCGCACATGTTTTATTTCAGTATCATTATCAATAAAATGCACTTTGAATTTTCGAATCATTTCTTTTTTCTTTCCTTTCCATCTCTCTTCATCTTTTCCCACTTTTCATTTCGTTATTTTTAACTAATGCAGATCCAAAAACATTGTCTTTGAAAATAACAATGCCAGTAACTGATACTATAATTTTGAATACCCCATTAATCATACTGAGGAAGATAATGAGGACAATTGCGAGACCCCTCCTGAATTAATGAAGTTGGTAGAACAAGAAGCTAAAGTGATTCAACCCCACGAAGAAGAAACTGAAACAATCAATCTCGGCACTGAAAACGACAAGAAAGAAGTTAAGATTGGAACCACAATGAAAAGCAGCGAGCGAGAAAAATTGGTTAAACTCCTATTTGAATATGCGGATGTTTTCGCGTGGACATACCGAGATATGCCTGGATTAGATAATTGCATAGTTGAGCATAAATTGCCATTAAAACCCGAGTGCCCACCGGTCAAGCAGAAGTTGAGAAGGATGAAGGCGGAGATGTCACTCAAGATTAGAGATGAGGTAAAAACGCTCGACGGCTCGTCAGAGCAAAATACCCCCAATGGGTGGCTAATATTGTCCCAGTCTCAAAGAAAGACGGAAAGGTCCGAATGTGTGTTGACTATAGAGATCTAAACAGGGCCATCCCTAAGGATGACTTCCCTTTGCCACATATTGATGTCTTGGTAGATAGCACAGCTCAACACTCTGTCTTCTCTTTCATGGATGGATATTCTGGCTATAATCAAATCAAGATGGCTCCTGAGGATATGGAGAAGACTACATTTATCACTTTATGGGAACTTTACATTACAAAGTAATGCCGCTTGGATTAAGAAATCTTTGGGGCAACATACCAAAGAGCAATGGTGGCTTTGTTCCACGACATGATGCACAAAGAGATAGAGGTCTATGTGGATGACATGATTGTAAAGTCCAAAATAGAGGAAGGTCATGCTATTAACCTACAAAAACTTTTTGAGCGACTGAGGAAGTATAAACTCCGGTTAAACCCAGCTAAGTGTAGCTTTGGTGTAAGGTCAGGCAAGCTGCTAGGGTTTATAGTCAGCCAGAAAGGAATAGAAGTTGATCCGGCCAAAGTAAAAGCAATCCTCGAAATGCCGACTCCTCGCACCGAAAAAGAAGTTCGTGGATTTTTAGGAAGATTGAACTACATCGCCAGGTTTATATCCCAGCTAACTGCTACTTGTGAGCCAATTTTCAAGCTGCTGTGTAAGAATCAGGAAACCAAATGGAACGACAATTGCCAAAAAGCTTTTGAGAAAATCAAACAGTACTTACAAAATCCACCGCTTTGGTACCCCTGTGCCAGGAGACCCTCATCATGTACTTAATAAGATTGGACGAATAATTGGGTTGTGTGCTAGGACAACATGATGAATCTGGTAAGAAGGAGCATGCCATTTACTACTTGAGCAAGAAATTCACTAGCTGCGAGACGAGGTATTCATTGTTAGAACGAACATGTTGCGCGTTAGCATGGACCGCACATCGTTTGAGACAATATATGCTATCCCATACAACCTGTTTGGTGTCCAAAATGGATCCGATCAAGTACATTTTTGAAAAGCCTGCTCTCACATGAAAAATTGCTCGTTGGCAAATGTTGTTATCTGAGTATGATATTGTGTTTGTCACCCAAAAGGCAATTAAAGGCAGTACCTTAGCTGAATACTTGGCTCATCAACCTGTGGAAGACTATCACCAATGCAAAGTGTGATTTCCCGCATTTAAGACATAATGGCTCTATTTGAAGGAAAAGAAACCCCTGACGATGAAAAATGGATCTTGTTGTTTGATGGTGCTTCTAATGCATTGGGACATGGGATTGGAGCTGTGCTGATTTCCCCTGAAGATCGTTTCATCCCATTTACTGCGAGATTGTGTTTCGATTGTACAAACAATATGGCAGAGTATGAGGCATGTGCCATGGGCATTCAGGCGGCCATTGAATCGAAGTTCAAAATTCTTGAAGTATATGAAGACTCGGCTTTGGTCATCCATCAGTTAAAAGGTGAATGGGAAACGAGAGATTCCAAATTAGTTCCTTACCATGCTCACATCAAAGAACTGATGGAGCAGTTTGATGAAGTCACCTTCCATCACATTCCCTGTGAAGATAATCAGCTAGCTGACGCCTTAGCTACTCTATCATCAATGTTCAAAATCAGTAACAGGGAGAACCTACCGCTCATAAAGATACAGAATCATGATCGGTCGGCACACTGCCTGGCAATAGAAGAAGAGCCTGATGGCAAACCCTGGTATTACGACATCAAACGATACATCACAAGTAGAGAATATCCTCCTAATGTCTTAGAGAATGATAAAAGGGCATTAAGGCGGTTGGCAATGAGATTCTTTCTAAACGGCGAAGTGCTTTATAAGAGAACCCACGACATGGTACTTCTCAGGTGTGTTGATAAGACTGAGGCGAAAAAGATTATGCGAGAGGTTCATGAAGGTTCCTTTGGGACTCACGCAAATGGGCATGCAATGGCAAGAAAAATCTTGAGGGCTGGCTATTATTGGTTGTCTATGGAGACTGATTGTTTCGGTTACGTGAAGAAATGCCACAAATGTCAGATTTACGCCGATAACATCCATGTGCCACCAGTCTCTTTGAACATCTTAACAGCACCATGGCCATTCTCAATGTGGGGATTGGATGTCATTGGACCCATTGAACCTAAGGCATCAAATGGACATCGCTTCATTCTTGTCGCAATCGACTATTTCACTAAATGGGTTGAAGCGGCTTCATATGTGAGTGTGACAAAAAATGTGGTTGTCAAATTCATCAAGAGAGATTTGATCTGCCGCTATGGTTTGCCAAATAAGATCATCACTGATAATGGGACTAATTTGAACAACAAGATGATGAAGGAGTTGTGTAATGACTTCAAGATCCAACATCATAATTCCTCACCGTATCGCCCAAAGATGAATGGGGCAGTTGAAGCTGCAAATAAGAACATCAAGAAGATTGTCCAAAAGATGGTGGTAACATTTAGAGACTGGCACAAAATGCTCCCTTTTGCCTTGCACGGTTATCGAACTTCGGTTCGCACCTCAACAGGGGCAACCCCTTTCTCGCTGGTGTATGGAATGGAAGCAGTGCTTCCCATTGAAGTCGAGATCCCCTCGCTAAGGGTATTGATGGAGACAAAACTAAAAGAGGTAGAATGGGTTCAGGCTCGGCTGGATCAATTGAATCTCATTGAAGAAAAGAGGGTGATGGCCTTATGTCATGGATAACTATATCAGCACAGGATGAAGAGGGCTAACGAAAAGAAAGTTCGCCCTCGGGAATTTCAAGAAGGAGACCTAGTGCTCAAGAAGATTTTGCCCATCCAAAAGGATTCCCGTGGAAAATGGACTCCGAATTATGAAGGCCCGTATGTTGTGAAAAAAGCTTTTTCTGGAGGAGCCTTAATCCTCACAAGGATGGACGGTGAAGATCTCCCGCTCCCAGTAAACTCTGATGCAGTTAAAAAATATTATTCCTAAAAAAGAAAATCATATAAAAACCAAGCAAAAGTGGGCTCGCTAGGTTGAAAACCTGAAAGGGCGACCTAGGCAAAAAATTAGAGCGACCCGTTGGATTGAAAACTTGAAAGAGCAATCCAAGCAGAAGTTAGGGTCTAGAATTGGATAAGGCTGATGCATCAAGGGGCTCTTACCCAACTGGGGCAATTCTGTAGTAGAGTAATGAGTAATCAAAGTTATGGATATGGGAAGCTGGCATTTGTTCCTACAAAGACACAAGCTATAAAATATCTGCTTAGTTATTGTCTTTCTTTGTTTTTCTTCTTCCTGCATTTTCTTGATGTATTTTCAAGTTCTGTAACTTCAGTCCTTGTACACATACCTCTTCTTTTGAATACCAAACACCTCCATTCTTGTATTTCAAAATGTTGTTTTATGATAATAGGCACTGAATTGTGAAGCATGTGATGATATGGGAAAGCATTACGGTTATTATATACATCTTAAGAATCACGAGGAAACGCCAAATCTCAACAAATAAGTTTCAAAAAAGACAAAGGGATTACCTTTAAAAAGTAACTAGCGCTGCATTGATAACTCGCGCTCCCTCCCAATCAAAGCATAGCATGACTAAATTCGATGAATCTCAGTCCATCCCATATCTTTACGCACTAGAGATCATACGGGACGAGGAATCAGTAAAAATAATAATCGCATTGCATACATGCATCACATACCATATATTCGTGCATCATCTTCATATCATCACCTTTTAGCCGTTTTGTTACACCTGGTCCGTGCACCAAAATTTTGATCCTTCATTCTCGTTTACAGACAATGCGCCTAGCATTGGTCCTTTATTTTGCTTTCTGAGTGACACGCCAAGTATCGCTCACTCTTTATTGCTTTCCGATCACCGCGTCAGTACCCGACCTGGCGGAGACCCTTCTTTATAATTTTCTGATAAACGCGCCAAGCATCACCCCTTTTTATTGCTTTAAGATTACCGCGTCAGTACCCGACCTGGCGATAGTCCCTCATTATTGCTTTTTGACCAACATATCAGTTCCGGACCTGGTGTTGATCCTTCTTTATTGCTTTCCATCGACGCATCAATACCCTACTTGGCGTCGAACCTTCTGATCACCGTGTCGCGACTGACCGCGGTGATCCTTCTTTATTGCTTCCCATCGACGGCGTCAATACCTTATTTGGCGTCGAACCCTCATTATTGCTTTCCAATCACCGGCGTCGATGCGACCTGGCGGTGACTTCTTTATAGTTTTACGATAAACGCGCGGCGTTAATCACTCATTATCGCTGATCACGTCGATTGCGATCTGGCGGTGATCCTCCTTTATTGCTTTCCAATAAACGCGCAAGCGTTAATCCTCATTTTTACTTTTCCTACCGCCACAAGATCGGACTGGCGGTGGCCCTTCTTTATTGCTTTCCGATAAACGCACCAAGCGTTAATCCTTCTCTGTCATTCCTCACCCCATCCTTTGTGTATCCTGGTTCGGGACAAAATTAGTGTCTTTATCTTTACTTCTATTTTATGACGGAAATATGAAAACCTTTGTTATTCACATTTTCTAATAAAATATAACTAAAGAGGGGCAGCTGTTATACCCTAATTTTGTCCATCTACCTCCTGTAATTTATATTTTATTTTTTGTTTTTACTTTATTCTTAACAACACATTTCAGGTTCATTTTTGTTAATCCTTTGGGCTAATTTTAGCCCAATTGCAATAAATAAAAAGGAGGTGCAATGGCTGGCCTTTTTGTTATAGATTACAACCACAGGCATAAGTCAAAAAATGATAACCATGTCCATTACAGAAAAATACAAACAAACAGTCCATAATGTCCATTACTTGTCCAATAAATCCAATAAATACAAATCAAGCCCAAAACAAAATTACAAGAAATCAGAATGAAACACAAAAAGGAAAAAAGAAAAAAACACAACGTTCAAGATGCTGTGATAACAAGAAGAGGACAAATCCTCCTTTCTGAGCCACCCTGCTGAGCTAGCCAACCTATCCTCTCAAGCTTTGTTTCTCCATTGAGAAGGCCACCCAAAGATGAGAAAGGAAACCTCTACCTGTTGAGAGCAAAAGGGATTCTGTCAATCAGACAAATGAAGGAAAATAAAGTCAAACCAGGAAATTGAAATAGGCATACGACAGGGGCTTGGGGGAAACAACCATCCTAGACCAGAGTAATAGAACACCAAAATGGCAGCAATTTGAAAAATTAAAAAAGATGATGCAGAGATAAAAATTGACCACACTGTCTATATCTCGTATAAGGCAAAACTTTGCCTATAAATACCACCAGCAAATTCACTCAAGAAAAAAAATTTCTGGGCATTTTTTGACTACCAACCAAAGAATTAGAGCCTCCACACTGAAGCCCTAATCCACCAAATCAGAATACAAAAAAAGAGCAGAAGAAACAAAAACAACAACAAGCAAAAAACGCAGGAAGAAGGAAAGAAGAACAGGCGAACAGAAGAAGAAGAAAGGGAGAAAAAGAAGGTTAGCCTCACCTCTCCTCTCCTCCCGACCCACGTCTCCCACCTCCCTTGGCTGCGTCCCCCCCTTCTTCTTGATCACGGCCACGCGGGGCCAAGGACCGGCGCGCGGCGGCCGCTCCCCTCTTCCTCCTTTCTCGTCCGCCTCCCCTTCCCACTTTCTCTTCTCCCTCCTTCCTCCCTCTCCTCCTCACCGCGCCTTCCCCCCCCGCCGTTCTCTCCTTCTTCCTCCTCATGTCACATGCTAAGAGGCTTGGATCAAGGCCGCGCCCCCCTCTTCCCCTTCTTCTTCTTCTCGCCTTCCCTCTCTCTCTCTCTCTCTCCATTTCTTTTTCTCGTTCCAGCCAATGGCCGCTTTCCTCCGCTTCTTTTCTTTTTCATTTGATGTGTGTTTATGTGTGTGTGTGTTATGTTTTTAGGTTTTTGTGTGAGTGTGTGTTTTATTTTTAGTTTCATTTGCTGTTAGTGAGTGTGTTTTAGTGTGTGTGGGTGAGTGTGTTATTATTATTATTTTTTTTTTCTTTTGTTTTGTGTTTCAGCCCCTCTTTCAATCCACGCTTTCCCCTCTTTTTTTTGTGTTCTTTTATTTTTTTTTTGTTTTGGCGTTCAGCCCATTTCTCATTTTTTTTTCTTTTCTTTTTTCTTTTGTTATTTTTTTTGTGGGCTCAGCCCATTCCTTTTTACTCTTTGGCCTTTAGCCCACTTAGATCCTCTCCTTTTTTATTTGCCAAACCCTTATTTTTCTTCTATCATTTATTTATTAAACGTGAACACTTTTTTTTTACTAGTCAAACTAGTACAATTTCATTCAACTAAATTTCACATACAAGTTTTGAAACCTTGTTTTTTCTTGAAAATCAGTTGATAAAAATCATGAAAATTAATTTATTAGTAATGATCACTCGAGATTGCTTCCCGTTTAGTCATTACAAATATCTTAATTTTCCAAATAAAAATGGGTTATTAGTGAGGACCACTCTTGATTGCTTCTTGTTTGGTCCCCATGAAAACTTATCTTCTTCATAAAAATAAAATTAAGTTTTTACTAGTAATGATCACTCGAGATTGCTTCCCGTTTGATCATTACGAACACCGTTAATTTTCTAAACAAAATTGGTTGTTAGTGAGGACCACTCTTGATTGCTTCTTATTTGGTCCCTACAAAACCTACCTTTTTTTCATCAAAAAATATACAATTAAAATCAACCAACACACAACCATTTTCTACCCAAGAACTACGTAGCCTTTGATTTCTCCACTACACCTGGAGATACGTAGGAGCAGGAGCTCCCTCCTATCAAGCGCAAAAATAAACGACTTTTATTAAGTCCTCTTTTTTTTTATCTTGGTTAATTTTTTTTTTAAATAAAAGGGAAATAAATATTTTTTTTATAAGTTAATAAATTTCGCACAATTAGTTAGAGGTAACCTTTTTCGAAAGGATGTCGTGGGGTGCTAATACCTTCCCTACGCATAATCGACTCCCGAACCCAAATCCGGTCTCAAGGACCATTTTCTTCAATAAAGGTTTTTTCCAATATTTTTTCCTTCGAAATAAATTATTGGTGGCGGCTCCATTAAACTCGAATAAATCCCTCCGGATTTTTCGGTCGCTACAGTATTAATTAGAGAAAAAAATTTCAATGCATTTCCTTAGTCTGTATGAATTAGAATTTTATTTCTTATAATAATCATGGAGTACTTTTAATGCAAGTATCAGTGTTCAAATCGTATGCTTATATATACTTAATGCTTCAATAAGTGTTTAACAGTTTGCTTCTTTAAAATAAGCAATGCATAATGTGTTAGGCATTTTGCAAAAAGATATGGATCAGATAATTTTATTTCTTAGTGAGCCACCGTATATATACAAGAGTGGGCACCCCTGATTTGTCCTAGATTTGTGCCTCCATAAATACACAAAGAACCTAGTTACAACAGGTATATTTAAAGTAATAAGGAATCAAATCCCTGATTGTGATTTGCCTATGATTGACAAATCAGTCATGCCAATTATATCTATAATTGCCAATTATATCTATAATTGCTAATACCCCCCTCAAGTTGGAGCATGTAGATTTAGAATGCCCAACTTGCTAAGAAAGGTGTCAAACTGCGGTTTCCCCAAAGCTTTTGTGAAGATATCGGCGAGTTGGGCCGTAGTAGACACATAGGTTAGGCGAATATTGTCTGTGAGAACTTCATTGCAGACAAAATGACAGTCTACTTCAATGTGTTTGGTTCGTTCATGAAACACCGGGTTTTTAGCAATGTGTAAGGCTGACTGACTGTCACAGTGAAGAGTCATGGGTTTGTCATGAGCGACCCCTAGGTTGGAGAGAATTCCTTTCAGCCACTTCAATTCGCATGTAGTAGTTGCCATAGACCTATACTCAGCCTCAACAGATGACCGTGATACAGTATGTTGTTTCTTTGTTTTCAAGGAAATAGGAGAGTGACCAAGCTGCACTAGCCAGCCAGTGACGGAGCGTCTGGTTAAAGGACATCCAGCCCAATCTGAGTCGCACCATCCGTGAAGTTGCAAGTCACAGTCACGGCTAAGAAATATTCCTTGTCCTGGATTACCTTTTAGGAACCGAACCACTCGTAATGCAGCTTCCCAGTGTTCGATCCAAGGTTGGTGCATGAATTGAGATAAAGTGTGGACACTGTACGAAAGCTCAGGTCGTGTGAAACACAAATAAATCAACCGGCCAACCAAACGGCGATATTGTTCAAGATTTTCAAGAAATTTTCCAACAGCAAGCGACAGGCGGTGATTTTGTTCCAATGGAGTGCTCATGTCTAGCACCAGAAGACCAAATTTCGATATAATATCCAGCTGCGGTATTTTCGTTGACAAAGGAAAATACTCGAGGATTTCTCGCAACTTCAATACCAGAAAATATTTCAACGCCCTGCATCTTTCATGTGAAAACTTTGAGATATCGCCAAGCGCTTGATGGCTGAAGAATTATTGCCGGTAATAATTAAATCATCAACATAGACAAAACTACAAGGTGGACTTCTTCTTGGTGTAAGGTGAACAAAGAATAATCAAGATACGATTGTTAGAATCCATAAGATTTGAGGGCAGTAGAGAGCTTGGCAAACCAGCAACGTGGAGCTTGCTTCAACCCATAAAGTGATTTGCTTAGTTTGCACACCATGTCTTGTTTCGAAGATGAGAACCCAGGAGGCATCTTTACGAACACTTCTTCATTTAGATCTCCATGTAGGAACGCATTGTGTATATCCATTTGGTGGAGTTCCCACGCTTTCTTTGCCGCTTTGCCACAAGACACCGTCGGTTACCATTTTTGCCACTGGTGCAAAAGTTTCGGTGTAATTGATTCCTTCCACTTGATGATTCCCAAGTACAACCAATCGAGCTTTAAACCGTTCAATAGACCCATCTGAGTTATACTTGATGCGGTACACCCACTTGCACCCCAGAGCTTTCTTCCCAGGTGGCAGCCTTTGTATGCTCCATGTATTATTCCGTTCAAGGGCTTGGATTTCAGCCTTCATTGCTTCTCTCCAGCGAACGTCTTTCACTGCCTCATGAAAGTACAATGGCTCTTTTTCTGCAGTAATCGCTGCAAGAAAATGTCTGTGTGGCAAGGAAAATTTGTCACAATTTACATAGTGTGCAATAGGATAGAGTGTACCTGAAGAATTTGATTGGGCTGTTGAACTTGGAGAAGGACTCAATTTCGCAACCGTGTTAGTCACATATCCTTGCAGCCGGGTAGAGGGTTGCTTTGTACGACATCCACGTCCCAACGGTTCGTTTCCATCATGCCTAATTGGGACTTCCACATCAACGTCTGTCATTACAGCTGCTTCGGCTGCAGCTGTCTCTACTGCGACAGCTTCTGCAGCAACTGCTTCTGCAGTTTGAACATCATCAATACTCACCTCAGCAGCTGTCTCTGCTGCGACTTGATCCTCTGTCAAGTCATCGACCTGTTCCTCCATGTCATCCATTTCAGTCATGAGATTTGGGGAATTTATTGAGGTTTCACTACGGTGGAATGGAAACTCGTTCTCAAAGAAAACAGCATCCCGTGAGACAAAAAAACTATGTGTCTCAAGATCATAAACTCTCCACCCTTTTTGTCCATAAGGATACCCCATGAAGATACATCTACGACTTCGGCTTGCAAATTTATCTCCATTTGTATTTTGATTGCACACGAAACATAAGGACCCAAATACACGCAAGTGAGCATAAGAGGGTGGCTGCCCATGTAACACCTCATACGGGGTTTTTCCGTTTAGGACTGAGCTTGGAGTGCGATTAATCAAATATCCTGCTGTCAACACACACTCTCCCCAAAAATCAATCGGTAAATTGCCTTGAAACCTCAAAGCTCGCGCCACATTGAGAATATGGCGATGTTTTCTTTCGACCCTTCCATTTTGTTGAGGGGTTCCTGTACAAGAGGTTTGAAAAACTATCCCTTGTTCAAGGAAATATTTTCTCATGCAAATGAACTATGTCCCATTATTGCTTCTCACAGTTTTAACCCTTTTGTTATATTGTCTTTCCACCATAGAGAAGAAATTTCTCAATGTTCGTGTTACTTCTTTCTTATCTATTAACAGATAAAGCCACACTGCACGTGAGCAATCATCAACTATAGTAAGGAAATATGAAGCACCACAAGAAGAGGGGGTTCTATACGCACCCCATAAATCACAGTGTATCAAATCAAATGTATTAGATGCTTGATGATTACTCAATGGAAAAACATCTCTGCTTTGCTTAGCTCTTTGACATGTATCACAAACTTTATTTTGCAAATCAGCAATTCTACTACCACTATTATTAGACACTAACTGAGTAGTTTTCCAAGATGGATGTCCCAACCGTTTGTGCCACACTTCTAGTTGATTCATTCCTTCAGCTCTGCATGCCTTTACTTTAGGAGCTTCACGGAAGAAATAGAGTCCATCCCTTCGTTCACCCGCACCAATCAGCATCTTCGAAGTTCGGTCCTGTATAGCACACAAGTTAGTAGTAAATTGTACATCACAGTTTGATTCATCTATGAGTTGTGATATAGAAATCAAATTGCAATTCAACTGAGGTACATAAAGCACGTTTTCAATTTTCAAGCTATCATCAAGTCTTATTGTTCCTTCCTTGGTAGATGTGACACTAAGCCAATTGGGAAGCCCAACAGGGCACCCAGGCACTTCCCTCACGTTACACATATGTTGCAAAGTTCCTGTCATGTGATTGGACGCCCCACTATCGAGAATCCA
This sequence comes from Calophaca sinica, assembly GCA_037113605.1. Taxonomy (NCBI): domain Eukaryota; kingdom Viridiplantae; phylum Streptophyta; class Magnoliopsida; order Fabales; family Fabaceae; genus Calophaca; species Calophaca sinica. The sequence goes on from CM073733.1 coordinate 106,694,439, forward strand.
TGCATTGAGTTTAGTCTTACCAGTCAAGTTTTCATTTGTAGTGACCTTTGAAGTGTTAATAAACTCTGCCAAAGCTTTCCACTATTCCTTGCTGAGTAGTGTCGTGGCTGAATTCTCTGCATCTCCACTTGTGCTGGAGCCTAAGCTTTGAACAGCATGAGCACGTGCCTGGCCTCTTCCTCGTCCACTGCCTGATCCTGTGATTCCACCACGGTTCTGTCCTTTTCCTCGTCCACCATCATTTCTCGGTCGTTCACCCCACCATTCCGGGTATCCGACCAGCAGGAAGCAGCTTGCTTCATCGTGTCCTATCTTGTTGCAGTGTTTGCACACAGATTTGTACTTGTTCTCACGCCATTTTAGCTTGGCTCCTGTTTGAACAGCTAGAGCCATGGCTTCGGGTCTTTCTTCTCTGCTTCGTGTGATACTTCGCATTCTTTCTTCCTGCACCAGAATCGAGTATATCTTATTCAACGTTGGCATGGGATCTGTTGCCAACAAGTTGGAACGCACTGTTCCATAGAGCACATCATCCAAGCCCATCAGAAATACATGACTTCGTTCCTCTTCTCTGCGTTTCTCAAGCTTCGCTGCAATACCACAGGTGCACCCTTTACAAGTGCAAGCCAAATTTGGCTCGTAGTTGGCCAAGTCATCTCACAGAGCCTTCATCTTCCCGTAGTAGGCTACCATGGACAGCCCTGCTTATTTGCACTGCGCCAGTTCAGATTTCAATTGCTGTATACGTGGACCATTCACGACTAAGAATCTCTCCTTTATATCGTCCCACAGCTCCTTGCCGGTCTCGAAGTAGGACATGGTAGTTCGTAGAGTCGATTCAACCGTGTTCAAGATCCATGACACCAACATAGCTTGAACGGTCCACCAATCCTCCAACAAGGGGGATCCTTCTTTGGGCTTCTCCAAGGTTTCGTCGATGAAACCCCACTTTCTCCTTGCTCTCAATGACGTCTTCATAGCTCTTGCCCACTCATCATAGTTTTCGCCTTTCAGCTGCACCTGCGTGATCACATTCCCAGGGTTGTCATTGGAATTGAGATCGTACGGTGACGGCTTCTTCTTCTGTGTTTGTTCATCTTCTGCTGCGACGTTAGTTGTAGAAGACGTGTGTTGATCGTCTCTTCCACCCATAGCAGCCGCTAGGTATATTTTTTTTTTTAGGGTTGTATGTGCTCTGATACCATGCAAAAAGATATGGATCAGATAATTTTATTTCTTAGTGAGCCACTGTATATATACAAGAGTGGGCACCCCTGACTTGTCCTAGATTTGTGCCTCCATAAATACACAAAGAACCTAATTACAGCAGGTCTATTTAAAGTAATAAGGAATCAAATCCCTGATTGTGATTTGCCTATGATTGACAAATCAGTCATATAATTGCCAATTATATCTATAATTGCTAATACATTTACTACCTTCTTTCAGCATTTATCTAGTATAGCTATGAACAGTAGGATTGGCTCATAGAGATGATGGGTCAATAGTATCACCTACTGTCTATGCAAGGAGTTGCTTATCTTATCTGATGAATGACATGCCACGGGAATTAGCTATGTCGGAGGCTATGCAAGCCCAAGTGGTGTCTCTAGTCCTGAATGGCTTTCTGCTTCTTCAAGTAACTTGTCTTTTCAGCCTTGGAATTGAAAATGATGCACATGGAAACTCTCATAGATGGGACAAGCTTCAAAGCAAGATAAAACAAAAATTGAAAATTGTATGGATTTTTTCTTGCTGTCTTTAACATTGTTTTATGATTTTTTGGTCTTTGCAATTGCATCCATTTCATCTACTATGATTCCTTTTGGGGGATTGTGCAATGCATTGCATTATAGGATATAAGAAAATTAGTGGTTTGAAGATTTACATGCGTGCATACATATATACTCCTTAAAGCTGTTGGCTTCTTCATTATCCCTGATTCCCTATGGGATGCCAATGAAGATATGAAAAGAAATGAAAGGTATCACAAATATACCAGGGCCGTGTGTAGCCACTAATAAAATGGTACATTGTTTGGGCCAAGCTCAACATTTCTCCCAGCATATTGGGTGCCAAGGATGACTCTATGGTATCTATAATTATAAATTTTTTAATTATGTAATTACATGATTCAACAAGCATATCTTTTATATGTCCACAAACTGGTGACTCAAGTTTCCCTTCTTGCATCTTCGGCATTAAATTTTTTAACTAAATGGGCACTTGACTATGATGGGTAAATTAAAGCATTGGCCCATGTCAAAAGCCCCCTTAGTAATGGGCCTAGGTGAGACTCTACCCTTGGGGTTGACCTAAAGGATCCCCACTAAGAAGCTTTTTGAATCGCAATGGTTAACGACTCTACGGGTATTCTCAAAATTTACCTAGAACGGACAGAATAATTATCCGATTAATAAGTATGAGTATGGAAATGAGTAATTATCTGTAAAATTTAATTTGTATGGATGCAAATATGTGTATCTTAGTAGCCCATCTACCCTATACAAGCGAATTACTTAATTTACTCTCTCTCTCTCACACACACACACACTTTGCAAGGTATGAGTTTGGGTACATACATGTATTTTTTTTTTTAAATGTGGCTATAGAGATAGATGGATATTGTAGTACTCTACCCAAATCCTACCTATTGTCATCCCTAACAAAAGGAAATGGGTAATTCTATCAAGGATGTTAAATCATCACCAGCAACTTGTAAAAAATCCGGGGAAATTTTATTTAAACAACGCCTACATGAACATTTTACCAACACTTGTTAGTTTAGGCGGTGAAGAACTCAAGTTTTTTAGTAACTTTTTTTATTCAAATGCTGTAAATTAAAAAAAAATAGATGCTGAAAAAAAATTGTCCTTTTAATTGAATTCACCCAATTTGAAATGAATTAGTTCGAGTCTAAATACCACGAATATAAAACAAGAAGAGATGAATACATTTTAGAGTTATGATAGATGGACATCGGTTTGGTGGACACCGTATGCGACACCCACCAGCAGCAAAGAGAGAGCTCGGTCTTGAGTTCCGTGTCGACGACTGAAAAAAAACAAAAAAGGCGGGTGGATCGTATATATGTACGATGTCGGACACCAAAAAGGTGTCCGATTAACATTTCTGTACATTTTAACATGACTCGCACGTACGGCTCTAGTTTAATGTTGAATGAAATTTTTATGATATGCATTACCTACCTCCGAATTTTCCTACTTAACAAAATAGAAGCAAATCAGTGTAGTGACCCCTGCTACTCGCCCTATTGGATGGATATCCTATGGTACCTGCCTTATACTCATGTGGGTATCCATCGTGCGAGTTTTAAACAAATTTATAAGTATTTATGGGTATCTGTGGACATATGTTGAAACATAATAACTTCAAAAAATGTAAAAAAAATGTAAAAGAAACCCTAATTTACTACTTTAATAAACACATTATTTAAAATATTTCCATTCAAAAGTTGACTTTAGTTCATTTAATCCCATAAGTCTAAACAAAAATAATTTAAATCATATTTAACACAATTTCAAAAGCGTTCTTAAAATAAATAAGAAGGCATTAATAAAAAAAAATATAATAAGAAGTTTCTAATATGTTTTTGGTCCCTATAATATATTCACTTTTTCATTTTTGTCCTTTTAAAATATATTTTTTCAAAGTATTCCTTGTAATATTATTAGTTTTTCATTTTGATCCTCTTTTGTTTTAGTCCCTCTAATATACTTGTTTTTTTGTTTTAGTCTCTATCATATTTGGTTCATTTTCAAATTAGTCCCTACACGATAGGAACTAAATAAATTATATTATAGGGACTAAAAACGAAAAAAGTATATTATTGGGATTAAAACAAAACAATGAAGACCAAAATAAATAAAAATATTTTAAAAGGACTAAAATGAAAAGTGGGTATATTATAGGAACCAAAACATATTTAAGACTAATAAGAATCTTATTTTTCACGTAGCGGTACCTTTATCCAGCGGCGGATCCAGAATTTTTTTTTTATGAGGATAAGATTTTGTCTCTTATAATTTCTACACTCATTTTAAAAATTGTAAATACCCATACCAGTCTCTGATAAAAATATGGAGACTTATTTGATCCCTGAAAAATGAAAATTAGCAATTTAGTCTTCAAAAATTTTAAATGTTAGTTAAATTAGTCCTTGACAAATATTATCCTAAAAAAGACTAATTTGAGCGATATTTGATGACTAAATTTGTACTTTTCAATCTCAAATACCAAATATGTCTCCATATTTTTTTTGTCAAGAATAAGTTTAAGTCTTTATTTTAAAAAAAATTGTCTAATGGGACAACATCTATTTTTTTATGGGACAAAAAATAAAATTACCAAGTATGTTCGAGTAAAAAACATTCCTTTTTTCCTTGTAGGGGCAATTGCCCCCAGTGTGATACGCATGGATCGACACTGCCCGTAGTAGGTATCAATATCTCAGTGTCCACCCGCTCCGTCAATATTCTCCGGTGCAAGTAATTTTTACACCCCTACATAAAATCGATAGCTTTTTTTAACAAAGGCTGTAAGAAACGTATCATTACAATTCCTTTTAATAAAAATATTATAGAAAAAAATACAAATATCAGAACATTTCTTTGGTTTTCAATCTTCATAAATTGTTTTAATAGTAGAGCAAAAATTCGATAGAAATTTACGGATTTCAGCAATCTCAATAAAAAGAATAAAAGAGAGAATGAAAAATAAGAGAAAGGAAAGAGAGAGAAAATAATATGTACAATGTACAATGGATGATGTAATAAGAGAGAGATAGAGAGAGAGAGATAAGAATGGAGATGAAATGTAAAAATGATAGAAGAGAAAATAAAAATGAGAAAACATTCTTCTAAGAATGATAGGGATAATGCATCCTCTAGTCCATAATACAAAAAGAAAAAACAAAAATTATCAAGACAAAAAAAAAGCTACTGATGTTTGCAGATGATCTCCTGCTCTTTGGTAAAGCTACTGAGCGACAAATGCGGAGTATTTTGTCAGTTTTGAATAAATTCTGCTCTGCTTTAGGTCAGGTGGTGAGTATGGAGAAAACCTCCATTATGTTCTCCAATAGAAATTCTTTAGTGCTCCAGTCTGGTTTCAAGGAGACCTTCAGTCTGGGGAAATACTTGGGAGTGCCTCTTATCGGTAGAGCTCCGAAGCGGCAAGATTTTCAATATTTGGTGGATAAGGTTAAGCATAAATTATCAGGCTGGAAAGCTACTCATCTATGTTTTGCAGGCAGAGTGACTCTTTCCAAGTCGGTGATTCTATTAATCCCTATCTATTCTATGATGACTACTCCTATTCCCAAGAGTTATCTTGATGAAATTCAGAAGTTGCAGAGAGGCTTCATTTGGGGAGAGGAAGAGAATAGGTGGCAGCTTCATCTTGTTAATTGGCGAACCTTGACCCTTCCTAGACATCTTGGTGGGTTACCCATTCGTGATCTTCACCATATGAACAAAGCTTGCCTTATGAAGATGGGTTGGGCAATTAGATAAGGTGAAAACAGGTTATGGTGCTTTGTGTTGAGAGGGAAGTATGGTCGAGGTACCATTGAGAATGGGAATGTAGTGGCTAAGAGTTCAGACTCTTTCATTTGGAAAGGAATTGTGAACACCTGGGAGGACAATAGGAAGTTTGAGAGGTGGGTTATTGGTGATGGTCAGTTGGTGAAAGTTTGGAATGATTGTTGGTTGGGAGAAGGTTTGCATTTGGTTGATGAAGTCGCCGCTGTGCCTACTCACTTGAAGGGCATTCAGGTGATTGATCTTGTAGGCCAGCACGGTAGTTGGAATTTCACTGCTCTCCAAGGGATAATTCCAGACACTATCATTAATAAGTTGATTGTTGTTCCTGTCCCTAGTTCTGAGTGGGGGCCGGATACCAGGTCTTGGCCTGGGGATAGTTTGGGTCGTTTCACAATCACCAGTGCTTACCATTTGTTAAGTGGTTTTGAGCAAATTCATAGCCATGGATTGTGGAGGCTTGTTTGGAAGTTAGATGTTCCAGAGAGAGTTCGATGCTTTGCCTGGCAGATTATTCATGGAAGGCTTCCAACCAACAAGATGTGTAGCCGTTGGGGCCATGGAAGTGCAACTTGCAATCATTGTCCTGGGGTTGAAGAATCTATCCTTCATGTTCTAAGAGATTGTCCGATAGCTTCTTTTGTTTGGAATCATTTGGTGCCTTTGGATAGAAAGATTGATTTATTTGCGTTGGATTTCACTGCTTGGGTTTTGCATAACCTGAAGACCGAGGAGAATGGTGATAGGGATTTTCCTTGAAAAAATGTTTGGGCTGCTGCTTGTTTTTTCTTATGGCAGTGGAGGAATCGGATGGTCCATGATGATAACTTTGTCTGGCCCATTTATCCTTCGTTTGTTATTTTACGGTATGTGGCCCAATATAGGAGAGGGTTGCGAGCTGTTATTCCTGGTGGTGGGCCGCATAAGGTCGCTGTCTTTGTTAAGTGGAGTCCGCCTAATAGGGGGTGGGTCTCACTTAATAGCAATGGTGCTGCGAAGTCTGACGCTCGTGTGGCTGGTTGTGGTGGAGTCATTCGTGATGATCATGGTCGATGGATGTGTGGGTTTGCAAGATTTTTGGGGGATACAAATGCTTATATTTCTGAGCTTTGGGGGGGTCTTGGAGGGCCATGGAGAGAGGTTTCTCGCGTGTTGAGTTGAACATTGATTCAGCAGTGATTGTTTAGTGTCTGAAAGGCAATATGAATGGTAGTGCCCAGAGGTGTGTGCTGATTAAGAGGATTCGTGCTTTGCTTGCTTTGGATTGGCAAGTGAGTATTAGGCATATTTATCGCGAAGCTAATCAAGTTGCAGATGGTCTTGCTAATTTGGGTTGTGCTTTGATCTCTGGTTCGGTGGTTTTTGATTTGCCACCAACCCAAGTTAATCATTTAGTTTTGGCTGATGTTTCTGAGTTTCTACTCCCCGTGTTGTTCCCATATAGTTTCTGTTTGGGCTTTTAGCCCCGTTTAATATAAAAAAAAGACTATTTAATGTTATAAAATTGAAATCTTATCGCAAATATACCCTAGCATTAAATATTTTATACCCATCATGTGTGTTTCTAGTAAACATATATCTCACATTAATTAGGGATATGAAAGAAATTTTAGTAATTAATACACTTTGAAATAAGTTTATTTTTCTTATGATTAAAACCAAAAAATACTTAAAAAATTTTCTTAAAATACTACTCCGTCCCTATATATAAGATCTTTTTGAGCAAATCACACAAATTAAGAAAAGTAGCTAGTGCATTAAATTGGTCAACAATGTGTATTATTTTTCCAAAATCACCTTTCAATTGTTAGAACTCGTATTTTTTTTCAAGACTCTTAAAGAGAGAGAAATGGTTACCATTAATTGGGGGCATTCTTGTAAAGAAATAATTAATGTATCTAGTTATTTGAGAAGAGTCTTATAAAATGGGACACAACTTTTTTTTCTAAAAGAGTCTTATATATAAGGACGTGGTAGTAACATCTAGAGATACTCCATTCATTCCATAACTTTGGTGGTTTAAGGTTTCTACACACATACCAAATAATCATTTAATTGATGTATAATTTTACCAAAATAGCCTTATTAATTACTGCAGGTTCCAAAATAATCACTTAAGTATTTGTGGAGTTGTGTCAATTTTTAATGTAAAGACAATAAATACATAAAATATATATTTAAAAAAAAGAGGTGAATTATATCTTGAGTTTATAAAATATCTATAAACAAAAAAAAGAAGGTCTAAAATTATCAAAGTTATGGAATGCAGGGAGTAGTATTTTATATACTGGACAAAAGCTGCATTGATGTTGTCATGTTGAAACATTACATTGTCAAGCAATGATTTGCGACTGAATTTAATAAGTCAAAACTCAAAAGTGGCCAACTATTCGGCCTAGGCTATGTGTACAAGCAAGAAGCCCAATGTAATTAATTACAGATTATCCCATAGGTTAGTAGTTTGTGTCCACACTGCACAACTCCATGTGAAATTAGTAATATCTCGTGCAGAACTTTGACCTGACCTCATACCATTGCTTATTTCAGAACCGAGAAGTAATAAAACCTTCTACAACCTAACATGCATTTGTCCCCGATCCAGAAATACATGCATTAGTTCCCGATCCAGAAATTTATGTTAGTGAGACAAAAAAATAGTTTATAATATTTTCACTGAATTAAAAATATTATAAGTTTTTATAAAATACATAACTTTTTTTACACGTATAGTTTTTCTTTTATCTCTTGTAACTTTTTATTTTTATTTAAAAATGAGAGTAAAGGCCTAAAATAATCCTTGAGAAAAAACATGAAGACATGTTTTTCCTCAACAATCTCAAATATCAATCAATGAGTCATTTTTAGGGTAATTTTAACAGATATTTTAGTCCCATCAAAGAGTAATTTAGCCAAAATTTGAAATTTTTAAGGACTAAATGAGTATTTTTCATTTTTTGGGCCAATTATGTCTTCATATGTTTTCTCAAGGATTAACTTGAGTCATTATTCTAAAAAAAATTGTTTTATGAGGACAACAATTAATTTTTTTATGGGGAGAAAATTGTTTTTATTAAGTATATTCAAGCAAAAATTATTGATCTTGTGGGGTCAATTCCCCCCATATCATTCAACCTACATCTGCCACTGGTCCCGAGTCGTGGATGATTCAAATAAGAGATTGACTAAGATACCTTTTCATGTTTGGGAATAACAAACATACCTTCCATTATTGCTAACGAAAATTTTATTTTTTTATCCAAAAATAAACTTCCAGGCACAAACTAATACACCTCTAGCGATATACTTCCAGAAGAAGGGTCCATGTTAACAAAAACGAAAGTGTCTTTAGTTAGTTCCGTTGTGTTATCACAAAGTATCAATTGCTTATTCATAGCTCTTACACATTAACCCGGAAACATAGATGCTAGTATACGACCCGGAAACAGATTCTTTACCTTTAGGGTGGGAAAACCGTAACTTTTTCTATATCTCTCTTCTATATTACTCTCTCTCTCTCTCTCACATTTTAAATATCATTTCTCTCTCATCTTTCGCTCTCTAAAATAGACTAAAATCACGGTACATTTCCCGCGCTAAAGATACGGGATCTTTTCCCTATATGACCCTTGATGCAGACAAATTAACCACCAAAACAAATTGCAACAACCACAAAAGCAGCCTTCACTAATATCACTTATAAATAAATAAACTAATAGGAAAAATCATCATACACCTAAAAGCATTGGAGTCACAATATAATATGTATATAATATACATTTGAATAAACATTCTAGTACTTGCCCAGAAATTACATTGATTCTGAAAGACATTCAAGAAAGCCTTGTGAAGCTCAATAATCTAGGATGAATGCACAACAGAAAAATGAAGAGTTGTCTATGGATTCATTCTCTAAAGAACTATTTCCGTGGAATTTCTTTCTTTCTTTCTTTTTTTTTTTTTTTTTTTTTTGGTTGCTCTCTTTTCTTTTCTTTTCATCTCTCTCTTGTTTGCTCCTTAATAAGCTTCAAATTTAATTTAAATTGTAAATGAAACTGCCTCAGGAAACTAGGATGATGGCACATTAAAGTGGAAAAGCCATGATATGACGAATGCGAAAACCATACAAGCGAGCAGAAAATTCAAGAATCGATGGCCATGCCAGAATCTTTGAGGTTCTGCTGAAGGAGTAGCTGTTGAGAGTGTGGATGATGCAGTAGCATTGTTGATGTCGGTCACATGTTCTGTTGACTCCTCATTTCCACTATAAACATTCCGTGCAACTGAATGGCAAATTTCACAGGTCCTGTTAACATTTAAACACAGAAATAATTAGAAGATTACAAATTCCAAAACTAAAAAGAGAAATCTGTTGTGCCAAACAGCTACAACTGTAATTGTATAGTTAGATGACTTGAAGAAAGCAGATATGACATAATCCCAATGTAGTCCCTAAAATTGTAGGGGTCAGACATTTTGGTCCTTGAAATTAACAAAATTCTACAATGATTCCTGAAATTGAAAATTTTCGATCAGATTAATCCCTCTGGGACAATTTCAAAGACTAAAATTGATCAACCCAAAAGAACTAATGTAATAGAGGATTTTCAATTTCAGAAATTATTTTGGAATTTTGTTAATTTCAAGGACCGAATTGTTTGAAGCCTGCAATTTCAGGAACTAAATTGGTGTTTCACTCGGCTTTTTACATGCCTAAACTTATAGTTCATGCTCCAACCAGCATACAATAGTGCAATCATGTAAATAACAGTCATAAGTTGAGGGAAATATCAGCTCTCCAAATCTGGATCTTCCAAACAAACAAGCAAACTAAGAACTAAATGCATTGTCAGTTATGTCTGAATGATATAAATAAATTAAGAAACGAGAAGAAACGGTCATATCATTATTGTGAACAAACTCAAAACAGCATATAACAAAACTCTTAGAGTCTTCTGCTCATACATCATAAGTGTTGAAGAGGGGAGCAATTACTCTCTCTCACTTGCAATAAATGAATTTGATTAAATTCAACAAAGCCACATCCATTAACATAACTGTTTATGCTGAGTTGTAATGACACAAAAGGTTTAACAAATCAGAATAATTCATGATTTATGTAGCTTTTCAGCTCTAATTAATTCAAGGAAGCAATTACCTTTTAACTACCTTTGGCAAACCATTTATCAGTTTCAAAGCTCCAGCACTAAGATAAACAAGATATCATGCATTATTTGCAACCAATGAAGGCACATCAATCACAACATATATTAAAGAAGATTCCAAAATTGAATAGATCCAAATCCTGTTCCATTATTGAATTTTAATTTAGCCCTCAAATAATGCACTTAGATGGATTTGCGTCTGAATTCTATATAACCATAAATCCTTCCTCAACAAATGGCCCCAATAAATTGCTTCTGAATTGACAATAAAGCATGGACAGTTTACCAATCCATCATCAATAATAAAGTATGTCCTTTCATGTATTAACAAAAGCACAGAAAACCACTCATTTTATTTAGAATTCAGGGATTGCAATTTAAAATAAGGATTAGCACTGTGCCACTGTGTAAAGGTCATAGCTGTTATATTATCTGCAAGTGAAACTGCAGATCCTGTAAATAAACAATAGATATATTTTACCTCAAAGAAACTGCAACAAGGATCTGGACAACTGTACTGTAAATGCAGTAGTTTGTGGTACTCAAAAATCACAACAATTATGCAATCTAAAATGAATAGATTATCTGGGACCAATGATTTATGGATTAAAATAATCTAGGTGGCACATCAGCAAGCAACTATCATCCACCAAGATAGTATTTATTTGTATACATGAATAGTAGTCCGAAGGAGTCAAATCTCCACTTTAAAAGAGATAATAAAAGAATTAGGAAAGAAGAGTAATTGGAGATTCCTAAATTTCAGAAATGGGACAAAGCAACAAAGAATCCCACTGCACCAAGACATGTCAGCGAATCAGTGGGACTGACTGATGCTTTACCCCCTTTATTTTTCCATCATCTTTAAAATTATTTAATCTTCTTCTATGACTTTCCCCTTTCTTGAAGAAATAATTGAGCCTGGTTCCCTTCAATTTTTGTTTCTTTAGACATTCTAAAATAGGCTTCCAATTACTTTTTCCATCAGCTTCTTCATCTTTACACTCATCACTCAACTAAACAATCCTCACCTCAAAACTTTAATTAATTTCCTACTCTATGATAATTTATTGATTTCCCAAGTAAACATAAAACTACAAGCAATTGTGAATCATTCTGGCAGGCTTCAAGACAATCACAATTTGAGAAATTTCTCAATGCCATCAATCAACAAAAGGGTGTCTAAAATTCAAGGTTTTAAATCAAGGTCCGCGACCACAATCTGGGCCACGACAATAAGATTTTTCGAGTGTCAGTGACCGCGATTCAGGCCGTATCAGGCGCATTTGACCGCAATTCTCCGCAATATCAAGGATCGCGATTTGAAACATTGCTAAGTTTTTTTCTAAAAGCTTTGAAATTTGGCATAAAAAAAAAAACAAATTTGACAATCAAAACTAAGGGAAAAAAATGAGGGTTTCATTGACACTGACCTATTTCCCTTAATCTTGAACCAGGCCTCAGCACAGTGCTTGTGAGCAGCAGCTAAATCATCCTTACAAGAACAACCCAATTCAATGGGAACACCAGACTCATGACTTTCACTCTCCAAACCCATGTGACAAATCCTACAATCCCTCTCCACTTTAGCCAAATGCACCTTAATTTCAGGAACCCCAGTTGTAGTTTCCACCTCCACAGAACAATCAGTAACAGAAGAAGCTCTCCCAGAATCAGGAACACATCCAAGCTCAGGATCAGAAACACAAGCAAAGCTGTAATCATCATATGAACCACCATTTGTTGAATAGAAACGAGAATAGCTTGAACCATCATCTGCATCAGAGAAACATATGCTCCCCTCACCACTCACATCACTTCCAACAACAGAACGATGATGTTGATTTCCTTGCTCTAAATCCACATGGGACATCTGCAAAGTTGACATTTTTCCACCCCACAAAACAAAACACAACAACAACAATAACAATAACAATAACAATAACAAGGTTTCTCAGAGGTTGAAACAGAACATGAAATGTCTCAAACTTTGGAGCTTTGGGGTTTGTGTAGAAGAAGAAAAACACCTATTTATATATATATAAAAACCAAAGGGAAAAAAGAAAGAAAGAAGAAAGCAGTTGGGATTAAAGAATTGAGAAACTGGATTAGGTGACCATTCACTACAACCCCATTATTGAAAGGTTCCAAAAGTTTCAAGTTTTGGAAGCGGTTGAGGAAAGTTGCATCCTTTTGTTACTGCTCTGGGGCTGGAGAATGCTGGGTTGGAGATAGAAAGAAAGGGTGAGGAGGTAAAAGAGTAAAGATAGGTGTTGTGAGACGGAGACTAGTGTTGTTGTGGAAGAAGGCAGCGACAGTGACACTGCCAACAACAACAGAAACGTGCTGTGAGAGTACAGAGGAACTCTCCCAGCAGATGAGATTGCATTGATAAAGGAGAGTGACATCGAAAACAAAAAGATCTAATAATAATAGTTAGGCTATTCAATTACTACTTTTCAAGTTTACTCCCACGGTACTTCTTTTTTTCCCATTTTGTATAAAATTGTATGCTTTCAATTCTCTGAGTGGGAATAAAAAGTACGTAGTTTTGTAAAAGTTAGGGAGTAAAGAAGAATAAAATTTTATAGGGACTAAATTTAAAAAAGTCAAAATTTAATAAGAACTAAAAATATATCTTCACTATAATGATAGTATTTATTATTATAGTTAAAATATTCGTTTCGTCTTGTGAAATGCTCGATTAAACTCGTTTGTTTAATTAAATAAATAAACACAAACTTGAGATTAGACTCGATTGTTTTCAATTTCCCACTCATTTTTCCTTTTCCTTTGCCTAGTAAGGGTTTTTCAATCCTAAATCAAGTTTCTACTCCCAAAGGTTTTCCCAAATCACATGCCACAAGTTAAGCACATATTTCTATTTGTAGATTATCATATAATATTAAAATCTTTTCTTAAAGGAAGCAAAATTATTTCATTTCGTTATCGATCAAAGTAACAAGGAATGCTAGAATAGCATGATATAGGTGAGGGCTAGCATTACATATGTAAGCTCTAACTAGGTTATAAGCTACCATATTGGCTTGCCTCCTAATGTACTCTATCTTATAATTAGAGCTATTGGCTAAGATGTTTTTATAACTAGCTAGAATACCACCTACTTTTGAGTCATAAGAATGATGACCCATGATATCATCTACAACTTGTGAATACATGCCTTGACAGGATGATTTTGATGATTGACAAAAGGGAGTCTTGCAAATAGTCAACCGTGCAAAAAGTGGAAAAGAATACCAAGACGCGTATCAAGAATGATTGTTTCTCAAGTCTTTGGGTTCTGGGTATTTATTTATCTTTATTAAGACAATTTGTAAGTAGTAATAAAAAGCTCTCAATTAAAATTAAATCACACACGCACAAAATATTTTGACATGCATATCTCGTGTCGGATGTCGAGCTGAGGAAGTCGGATGTCTAGCTGAGGAGGAAGTCGCGTGTCGAGCTCTGAGGAAGTCGTATGTCGAACTGAGGAGGAAGTCGCGTGTCGAGCTTATGAGGTCGCGTACCGAGGTCGCGTGATGAGCTCTTGTCGCGTGCCGAGCTGATGATCCGTGTCGAGCTGATGAGGTCGCGTACCGAGGTCGTGTGCCGAGGTCTTTTGCCGAGCTGTTCAGAGGTCGTATGCCGAGCTTTGTCGAGGTCGTCTGTCGAGCTGTGTGGCGAGGTCGTCGCGAGCCGTTCGTGAGGTCGTATGCCGAGCCGCCTGCGGTTTTCAATTCTTTCATGTTCAACGCAACGGACAAATTCCAACGGACAGATCCCCGCCAGAACGGGCAAATCCTCAACGGACAAATCTTCTTAAAGTGACGCTCCTCCATTGCGTATATAAACACACCGTGAGCTTTGTTTTAATACAACAACGCAAAGTGCTTAATTTTTGTGCCAAAAACTCAGAAAATATTTTTCATCACTCACACTTATTTGAGCACAATTTTCTCGAGAGCCTTTATTCTACATAATTTGAGTTGTATTATTTGAGCTTCAATTTGTTATATCCGCACTATTGAGTGTATCTTTTTCGTCTCATTTTATTTGTGAAAATCATTTATTTTTGGGTAGGAATCCCAAGGTGTTCATAGAGAGGTGATATCTCTCAACGTATTGCTCTGGTTTAGAGTTGTAAAGGTTTCTAGTGAACATGATTTAAAAGCTAGTGTCTTAGTGAAAATCCCATAGTGGTTTGCTTTGGGGACAGGGACGTAGGCCACAGGGGTGTTAGGTAATAACCTGGATAATTTGTTGTGTGCTTTTTACTCCTTATCTCTACTTTTCACCAATTAAATTCGTACTTTATTTTATTGTTATTTATATCTTACTATTTACTTTATTTTTAACTCGTTTGCAATTTATTCTTCAAGTGATTTATCTATTTCACATTAATATTTCCGCAACTCATAATTAGCACTTATTTCTCCAAAAGTTTTTGAAAGCACCGTTCACACACAATTCACCCCCCTCTTGTGTTTGGAGTCACTTGTCAATAATTGGCATCAGAGCTAGAATCTTGTATAAAGGACTTAACCGTCTCAAGAGAATGACTTCAAACAATTACGAGGGAACTTCCATGAACAGACCCCCATTTTTCAATGGTGAGGGGTATGGTTATTGGAAGGATAGAATGCAAATCTTTCTTGAGGGTGTTGATCTTGATATTTGGGATGCTGTGGAAAATGGTCCATTTGTCCCCACTCAATCAATTAATGATGCAGTGGTAGACAAACCAAGATCACTTTGGACCGAAGATGATAAGAAAAAGGTCCAATACAATTTGAAGGCTAAGAACATCATCACTTCTGCTTTAAGCTACGATGAGTTCTATAGGGTCTCAAATTGCTAGGCTAAAGAAATGTGGGACACCCTTCTATTGACCCATGAAGGTACTACCGAGGTCAAGAGGGCTCGAATGAACACATTAACCCATGAGTATGAGTTATTTAGGATGAAACCAAGTGAAAACATACAAGATATGCAAAAAAGGTTCATCCATATAATAAACCATCTCAGAGCTCTTGGGAAAGTCTTCAGTAATGAAGATTTGATTAACAAAGTTCTTAGATGTCTAAACAGGAATTGGCAACCTAAGGTCACTGCTATAGCTGAATCTAGAGACTTATCTTCTATGACCTTGGCTACTTTGTTTGGAAAATTGCAGGAACATGAAATTGAACTAAATCGTCTCATGGAAAGCGAAGAAGCTGATAAGAAAAAGAAAGGGCTCGCCCTCAAAGCAAGCATTGAGGAAACTGACGATGACGAATGTGATTTCCTTCGAGATGAAAATCATGAGGACACCATGAGTCTAATGGTTCACAAATTCAAAGGTTCATGAGACTCAGAAACAAAGGTAAGTTCCCAAGCTCTCAAAAGAAAAGTGATGAAACAACTTCTTTTAATCCTACCTGCTACAAGTGTGGAAAGAAAGGTCACATAAAACCCGATTGTCCTCAAAACCAAACGAGGAATGAGAAATTTGAAAAGAAACCACCAAAGGATTCGAAGGGAAGAAGAGCTTACATTGCCTAGGATGATAATGATATGGATTCTTCTGATGAATCTGAAAATGAAGAGGCTCACCTTAGTCTAATGGCAAATCATGATGAAGATGAGGTAAATTTTTATGATCCTGACTCTTCTTTAACTTATGATGAATTACTTCTTTGCTTGTGAAGAATTCAATAATGAAACGATTAAACTTGGAAAAATTGTTCTTTCTTCTAAGAAAACCATCTCTTCTCTTGAATCAAAAATTGAAATTTTAAACAAAGAGATAATGATTCTTAAAGAAAAACAAGTTGCTGTGATTGAAACTTCTCCTCCCATATCTTGTGAAAATAAAAAGATGAAGTTTTAAAATGCAATGAGTGTAGTGTTTTGAAAAATAAGGTTGAGGATTTAAATAACACTCTTGCA
Source organism: Calophaca sinica (assembly GCA_037113605.1). Classification (NCBI taxonomy): domain Eukaryota; kingdom Viridiplantae; phylum Streptophyta; class Magnoliopsida; order Fabales; family Fabaceae; genus Calophaca; species Calophaca sinica. The sequence continues at coordinate 106,711,096 of CM073733.1, forward strand.
AAATTTACAATGGGAAGAGATAATCTAAACATTATTTTAGGAAACCAAAAGGTACTTTTAGAAAAGTGGTTTAGGTTATCATCCAAAAATTCATGAAAAATCTTTTAAACTCTTCAATCACAACAAACCCTCAAGTAGTCCTTTCATTAAATGCTTTCACTGTGGTAGAAATGGTCACACTGCTTCTATTTGCAATATTAGAAAGAATAAAAATGTAGTTGGCAAAAAGATGTGGATTCCAAAGGGCACCTTGCCCAAGACTAACTCATATGGACCCAAGATGGTTTGGGTACCAAAGGTTAAAATATGATTTGTTGTTGTAGGTGTGCTTGAAAGCCAAGGACTTAAATTGGTATCTTGATAGCGCTGCTCAAGGCACATGACAGGAGAGCAAAGCAAGTTCTCCTCATTGGTACCTAAGAATAGTGGTTATGTCCGGTATGGTGACAACAACAAAGGTAAAATTCTTGGGATTGGTTCTATTGGTAAGAGTCCTAATCCCACTATTGAAAATGTTTTGTATGTGGATGGTTTGAAGCATAATTTGCTAAGCATTAATCAACTTTGTGATAAAGGAAACAAAGTGGTTTTCGATTCTTCAAAATGCATGGTCATGGATTCTATAAATGAAAATGTTATTGTAATTGGACCTAGAATTGGAAATATCTATATGCTTGATTTAGATAAAATACCTTCAAATGATGCATGTTGTCTTATTAGTAAAGAGGATGAATCTTGGCTATGGCATAGGAGAATGGCTCATATTCACATGGATCATCTTAATAAGTTAGTTCGAAAGGACTTAGTAATTGGCTTACCAAAGCTTCGTTTTGAAAAAGATAAACTTTGTGATGCATGTCAAAAGGAAAACAAGTAAAGGCATCTTTCAAATCTAAAAATATTGTTTCTACAAACCGGCCTTTACAACTTTTACATATGGATTTATTTGGCCCTTCTAGAACTAAAAGCTTTGGTGGCAATTACTATGCTCTTGTTATTGTGGACGACTATTCTCGCTATACATGGACTTTATTTATTTCTCACAAAAATGATGCTTTTAATGCTTTTCGAAAACTTGCAAAGGTTATACAAAATGAGAAGGGACTTAACATTGCTTCCATTCGAAGTGATCATGGTGGGAAATTTGAGAATGAAGCATTTGAAGCATTTTGCAGAAAATGGCATTGATCACAACTTTTCTCGCTCCAAGGACACCGCAACAAAATGGAGTGGTTGAAAGGAAAATCGGTCTCTTGAAGAGCTAGCGAGACGATGCTCAATGAGACTAACCTTCCTAAGTATTTTTGGGCAGATGCCGTGAGCACCGCTTGCTATGTGATGAATCGAAGTTCTTATAAGGCCGATCCTTAAGCAAACACCGTATGAACTCTACAAAGGAAGGAAGCCCAACATTTCCCACCTTCACGTGCGGATGCAAGTGTTTTGTCCTAAACAATGGTAAGAATAACCTTGGTAAATTTGATGCTAAAGCTGATGAAGGTTTATTTCTTGGATATTCCACTTCTAGTAAAGCTTTTGAATTTTTAATAAAAGAACTTGGACTGTTGAAGAATCTGCATGTTTCTTTTGATGAATCTAACCCCAAATCTTCAGAGAAGAAAGTGTTGATGATCTTGCGAAGTATTTGGAGATACCTATTTAGAGGAACAAGAGAGATCAAAAGGAGGATCAAGAGTCCTTGCCTCAACCCTCTCAAGAACTCTCTCACTCAAATCTTCCAAAGGAATGGAGAGTCTCAAAGAACCATCCTCTTGACAACATAATAGGTGATATCTCAAAAGGGGTAACGACTCGAAACTCTCTTAATCATGCATGTCATCATATGGCCTTTGTCTCTCAAATTGAACCAAATGACGTCAATGAAGCCATCTTTGATGAGTATTGGACCCTTGCTATGCAAGAGGAATTAAATCAATTTGAGAGAAATGATGTTTGGGAACTTGTCCCTAGGCCTAAAGATCACCTAGTCATTGGGACCAAATGGGTCTTTCGCAATAAGCTTGATGAAAACGGTATCATTGTTAGAAATAAAGCTAGACTTGTTGCAAAGGCTATAACCAACAAGAGGGCATAGATTTCGATGAAACCTATGCACCCGTGGCTAGATTAGAAGCTATTCGCATGCTTCTCGCATTTGCATGCATCATGGATTTCAAACTTTTTCAAATGGATGTTAAAAGTGCATTTCTTAATGGCTTTATTCAAGAAGAAGTATATGTTGATCAACCTCCGGTTTTGAAAATTTTGAATTTCCAAATCATGTTTTCAAATTGAAAAAGGCTTTATATGGTTTAAAACAAGCTCCGAGAGCTTGGTACGAGAGGTTGAGCAAATATTTACTTGAAAAAGGTTTTGAAAGAGGAAAAGTTGATACCACTCTTTTCATTAAACACAAAAAGCATGACATTTTACTTGTTCAAATTTATGTCGATGATATAATATTTGGTGCTACTAATGAATCCTTGTGTAAGGAATTTTCTGATATCATGCAAAGTGAATTTGAAATGTCAATGATGGGAGAGCTAAATTACTTCCTTGGACTTCAAATCAAACAAGCAAAGGAAGGAATTTTCATAAGCCAATCCAAATATTGCAAGAGTTGCTTAAAAGATTTGGAATGAGCAACGCCAAAGAAATCTCAACTCCCATGAGCACATCATGCTATCTTGACAAAGATGAAGGTGGTAAGTCGGTCGAAGTAAGTAAGTATCGAGGTTCCGTTACCAAGACTAAAAGTGGAGAAATGCAACCGTCCTTCCTGTAATCGTTAAAATAAAAGTTTGTGCAGGTTATGTTAACTGCAAACAATTATGCTTCATTGAACCCTTGATACTCTATTATTTTTCGCCATCTAGTTACACGTATATGCATACGTTTTACATGCCTTTCCTTTATCTTTCCGCTTTTTGATGTTGCCAAAAGGGGAGAGTTATATGATTCAGGGGAGTGGTTTATTCCATGCATATTGTGAGGGGGAGTTCTTCACCAAAATGCCAAAATGCGCTAAACTCGATATCTTTTTTTAATATTGTGAGGGGAGTTTTTCTAAAATACGTGCTTAAACTCGATATCTTTTATTGAAAAACCTTGCTTATATCTCATTGCTATATCATGATTATATTTTACAAAAAAACCCTCCATGAGATGTTTGTCATCATCAAAAAGTGGGAGTCTGTGGAATACATGCCTTGGACAGGATGATTTTGATGATTGACAAAAGGAGTCTTGCAAATAGTCAACCGGTGCAAAAAGTGGAAAAGAATACCAAGACGGCGTATCAAGAATGATTGTTTCTCAAGTCTTTGGGTTACGGGTATTTATTTATCTTTATTAAGACAATTTGTAAGTAGTAATAAAAAGCTCTCAATTAAAATTAAATCACACACGCACAAAATATTTTGACATGCATATCTCGTGGTCGGATGTCGAAATGAGGAAGTCGGATGTCGAAATGAGGAGGAAGTCGCGTGTCGAGCTCGAGGAAGTCGATGTCGAATCGAGGAGGAAGTCGCGCGGTCGAGCTGATGAGGTCACGCATCGAGGTCGCGCGTGATGAGCTCTTGTCGCGCGCCGAAATGATCCGTGGTCGAGGATGAGGTCGCTGCCGAGGTCGTGGTGCCGAGGTCTTTGCCGAGCCGTTCAGAGGTCGTATGCCGAGCTTTGTCGAGGTCGCTGTCGAGCGGTGGCGAGGTCGCCCGCCGAGCTGTCTTCGAGGTCGTGATGCCGAGCCGCTCCGTGGTTTTCAATTCTTTCATGTTCAACGCAACGGACAAATTCCAACGGACAGATCCCTGCCGCAACGGGCAAATCCTCAACGGACAAATCTTCTTAAAGTGACGCTCCTCCATTGCCTATATAAACACAGCTCGTGAGCTTTGTTTTAATACAACAACGCAGTGCTTAATTTTTGTGCCAAAAACTCTGTAAAATATTTTTCATCACTCACACTTATTTGAGCACAATTTTCTGAGAGCCTTTTATTCTACATAATTTGAGTTGTATTATTTGAGCTTCAATTTGTTATATCTGCACTATTGAGTGTATCTTTTTCGTCTCATTTTATTTGTGAAAATCATTTATTTTTGGGTAGGAATCCCAAGGTGTTCATAGAGAGGTGATATCTCTTGAACGTATTGCTCAGTTTAGAGTTGTAAAGGTTTCTAGTGAACTGATTTAAAAGCTAGTGTCTTAGTGAAAATCCCATAGTGGTTTGCTTTGGGGACGGGACGTAGGCCACAGGGGGTGTTAGGTGGCGAACCTGGATAATTTGTTGTGTGCTTTTTACTCCTTATCTCTACTTTTCACCAATTAATTTTCTGTACTTTATTTTTTTGTTATTTATATCTTACTATTTACTTTATTTTTAACTCGTTTGCAATTTATTCTTCAAGTGATTTATCTATTTCACATTAATATTTCCGCAACTCATAATTAGCACTTATTTCTCCAAAAGTTTTTGAAAGCACCGTTCACACACAATTCACCCCCCTCTTGTGTTTGGAGTCACTTGTCAATACAACTAACTTAGTATCTGATTCAAAAGTGACATAGTACCAGCCATTTTCTTGTACCCACCTCATCTCTTGCAACACACGTAAGGCCTCACCCTTCAACATAGGCATGAGCAAGCCAGAGAAAATAGTTCGGGCCAAAACAAAGGATCCATTATGGTCCCTGATACAAGCACACAATCCCCAAGAGCGAGAGTCGTGAAAGAAGGCAAAATCTACGTTGCATTTTAGCGACCTATGAAAGGGTTTGGAACAGCATGACCCCAACAGAAGTTTCTAAGAGGGGGATTTACGCCTTCCCCATAGCCATTCATTTAGAGTATCGCGGGCTCGCAAAAAGATTCTTGAAGGGGTAACAGAAGAATTCTCCCATAACTTCTCATTACGGGCCATCTGTAAGCTCCATAGCATCATGGTGAAAAGGATATGATTTTCATCGTGGAGATTCTCCATAGCATCAATGAATCCTTTTACTTGACCCATGAGTTGCGGACATGGCTGAGTGCCACTAGCCTAGTTGACTCCAGCATGACTGAGCAAGCATACATGTTAGAAAAAGGTGTCAGTTGTTTGCAAAGCTGCTCTCACGCATAACATTCATATTTGAGCATGGTACTCCTTTGCTTTTGAGCCTTGCACAAATAGGTAGGCAGTCGTGACCAACTCACCATATTATATGTTATGGAACCTTGATTTGCCACAATACTTTGGAAGCGTTACAAAGGATATAGGTGTTCTGCCATTTAACCGAGATAGTATATTTGGAGCCTTGGCACGAACGCCTATCAAACCTCAAAACAGGGGAATAACAAGAACTTGTGATGATGAAGAAAAAGTTGTTAAGTGGTGATGAGATCAACAAACTCAAGGTGTATTTATAATCAAAAGAATATTCGATGCCCAACACATCTATTGGCTAAAAAAACGATGCATATGAAAACGTCAGAAAACTGCTGAACGATGGTAAATATGTTTTAAAAGAAAGAAAAACGTATGTGAAAGAATATTTACACCGTTTATTTGGACAAATCGCTATAAAAATCTAATTTATTTTTGACTTTGTACACCGGTTTTCTCACTTAACCGGTGTAATATGTTTAATTTATTAGTAACAACCGGTGTAAAAAGTTTTTATAATTTTAAATTTATAATATTTTACACTGGGTTCTATAAATAACCGTTGTTAAAAGGTTGTTTCCCAAGTTTTATCGCGCGATCGAGAAAACATTTCAGTTTTCCTCTTTTTTTAGAAAACATTTCACTCTCATCACGACTAACGTACACCGCCTTAATCTCACAAAGAATCATCACCTCACAACGAATCGCCACATGCCGCCATTGTTCCGTTCGTTTTCCCTGGTAATGCTCTCTATCTCTTTTTACTTCTCGTTTTCGTTCTCCTTCTTTTGTCTCTCCTTTTCTTTCGCATTCCACTCTTTCATGCTTTCATTCTTATTTTCGTCGCCGTTTTCGTTCTCATTTTCGCAGCTGTTACCATTGCCACCGTTTTCATCTCCGTTACTGTCGCCGCGTGTTTTCGTCTTTGATTATCTCGCTTCTGTTGCCATTTCACAGGTATGTTATTTCTAAAAATCTCTTATGTGTTGTTGTTATTGATGATATAATGGAGGTTCTCTTTTTTTTTTTTTAGTTACCATTTTTTGTTGGTTTTATGATGAATTAACTTGATGAAATTAGATGCTTTTTAAGTTGTTTCCATGTCCTTAAAAAAAGAAGTTGTTTCCATGCATATTTGTGAATGTGTGTTACTAAAGTCTACCATTGTTGTGCTTCTTGAAGCTTCAAGCTTATAAAATCGCTTGAGTCATCAGTATAAGAATGGAGTGTCAGAGTTTATAAAATTTGCTGAAACAAAGCTTCTTAATAGTAATGAAAGATTTTATTGTCCTTGTGTTAAGTGTTCAAATCAGGCACCTATAAAAGTTGAAGACGCACGGTATCACCTTTGTGTTTATGGAATTTGCAAGAGTTATATGACATGGACATAACATGGTGAAGTGTTAGACACGCCACGCGTGTCCAAAAGAGAGGAAGTTAAGGTAGATATGGGCGATCTACTAGAGGACAAGATTCGTGATATTGGACAAGACTCTTTTCAGCGAGCATATTTGTATGATATTCTAGCAGTGACAACGAAGAGCCTTTGTATCCAGAGTACACCAATTACACACGTTTGTCAATGGTGTTGAGATTGTTCAATTTGAAGGCGATAAATGGGTGGACTGATAAGAGCTTCGTAGAATTGCTTGGCTTATTGAAGGAAATGTTTCCAGAAGGCAACACATTGCCTAACCATAACTATAAAGCAAAAAAGATATTATGTCTGATGGATGTGAAGTATAAGAAAATACATGCATGCCCCAATAATTGATACTATACTGGAAAGATAATGAAGACAAAGAAAGGTATATCACGTGTATGACACCATGCTACAAAAAAAAAGGTGATGATGAAGGTTGTGATGTGACCACAAAGGGTCCTTCTGCGAAGGTGTTATGGTATCTTCCAATTATTCCATGGTTTAAGCAACTATTCGCCAATGTAAAAGATGCAAAGAATATTAGATGGCATGCAGATGAGAGGAAATGTGACGGAAAGCTTCGCCATCCTACAGATTCTTTGCAATGGAAGAGAGTTGATATGACCCAAGAAACCTTAGGCTTGGACTTTCTACGGATGAAATGAATCCATATGGTAGTTTAAATAGTAACCATAGTTCATGGGATATTCTCTTGGTTATTTATAACCTATCTACTTGGTTGTGCATGAAGCGTAAATATATTATGTTATCTATGATGATTTCCGGACCAAAACAGCCAGGAAATGACATAGAAGTTTATCTAAGTCCCTTGATTGAAGACTTGAAAATATTGTGGGAGGAAGGCATTGATGTGTTTGACAGGTATTCCAGTCAAAATTTCATATTGTGTGCCATGTTATCTTGTACCATAAATGACTTTCTAGCTTACGAGAACTTGTCTGGATATAGTGTTAAGGGGCATAAAGCGTGTCCTATATGTGAATAAGACACATGCTACCATCAATTGCAACATGGAAGGAAGCCTGTTTATCTTGGGCATCGTAGATTTCTTAGACTTAATCACCAAGTTTAATTGCAATTAATAGAACAAATGGTAATTACTGGATTACAAAGTATCCATTGCTTGGAATTCAAATTTGATCTCCTTCCATACTTCACAAGTAGCAGCTAATTCAGGGAGGTTGAAACAGGTTTTTAATGGATGCCAAGAGAATGGAGTTGCTCCGGAGGCCTTAACTAGGGAAGAAGTTTATCAACGACATCAATGTTATTTTTGGAAAGAAACAAAAAAATGGTCTACTGAAAAAATATGGAAGAAGAAATCAGTGTTCTTTAATCTTTCGTATTGGTCTTGTCTTGATATAAGACACTATATTGACGCGATACACATGGAAAAAATGTGTGTGATAGTGTAATCGAAACACTTCTCAATATTCAGGGCAAGACGAAGGATGGTCTGAATGCTCGTCCAGAGTTGGTTGCGATGGGCACAAGAGAACAATTAGGTCCACAACCAAGAGGAAACAGGACATATTTGCCACTAGCATGTCATACATTGTCAAAAGAAGAGAAAAAAAAGTTTTTGCGAGTGTCTACGGGACGTGAAAGTGCCACAGGGCTACTCTTCAAATGTCAAGAGTCTTATGTCAGTGAAAGATCTCAAACTACCTGGCTTAAAGCCTCATGACTGCCACATCTTTGGGAAAACAACTCCTACCAGTGGCTATCGTGGCATCTTGCAAAAAAAGATTCATATGTGATAAGTAGATTGTGCTTATTCTTCAATGTTGTATGTAGTAAAGTGATTAACCCTCAGGAATTGGAAGACTTGGAAAATGAGGCTATTATTATCTTGTGTCAATTGGAGATGTTCTTTCCTCCTTCATTTTTCGACATCTTGGTTCACTAAATTGTTCATCTAGTGAGAGAGATTAGAGTGTGTGGCCCCATTTATTTAAGGTGGATGTTGTAACGGCCCGGACTATTTTCAGGATTACTGACTGTCCCCACAAACCAACACGACTCTTTTCAGCGTGTTTTGTCCTCACCCACATGCTTCTGCAAAATTTCCCAGAGGGTCACCCATCCCAAGAGTGCTCAATGCTTAACTATGAAGTTCTTATGTTCTGGGCTCCCGAAAAGAAGATGCATCTTATGGGTATAGGTTGTACCAATTAACTCTTTTAAGTCATCCTTTAACCATGTAGTCCCATACTTGCACAGCCTCAGGATCCCTCTCATTCTTGTGTAAATTTGGTTCATTCACGTGTCCCCTAGCCTAGAAGCATGCCAGGAGCCGCTTCTTTTTCGTGCTCAATACACCGGCGATCACTCCCGCCCTCATCAGCCTCAGGCATCACATACCCACCAGCTTCTGCATGGTTCATCCCCGAACCACACCGTACTGGGAGAATTCCGCTCTGATACCATTTATAATGGCCCGGACTACTTTCAGGATTACCGACTGTTCCTACAAACCAACACAGGTCTTTTCAGCGTGCTTTGTCCTCACTCACATGCTTTCTGGAATACTTCCCAGAAGGTCACCCATCCCAAGAGTGCTCCAAGGCAAGCACGCTTAACAATGAAGTTCTTATGTTCTGGGCTCCTAAAAAGAAGATGCATCTTGTTGGTATAGGTAGTACCAATCAATTCTTTTTAAGTCATCTTTCAATCATGTAGTCCCATACCTACACAGCCTCAGGATCCCTCTCATTCCGGTGTAAATTCAGTTGATTCACGTGTCCCGTAGCCTAGAAGCATGCCAGGGGATACTTCTTTGTCCATGCTCAATACACCGGCGATCACTCCCTGCCCTCGTCAGCCTCAGGCGTCACAGATGTACCCTGCCAAGTGATACATGAAGATATTGAAAGGGTATGTCAAGAATCCATACCATCCTGAAGCATCTATTGTTGAAAGGTACATCATAGAAGAAGCCATTGAGTTTTGTATAGACTACTTGTTGGAAGCGAAACCTATAAGGATTCCCAAGTCTCATCATGAGGGAATATGTGATGGTAAGGGTACACGAGGTTTAAAGGTTAAGAGCATGGGTTGGGCGGAAGTGCTTCATGTGACACCCTCTACCCCGTCATGGCATTTTAGCAATGTAAGAAGAAAATAACACAAAATAAAAAAAAACAAATATTCATTCAGATAAAACTTTCATTTCAAACGAAATAGAGTTGTCACGTTCACAACATGCGGAAATAGAAAATGAGTATGAAATACAAATAATGAAAATAACCCAAGTTCCCGATGTCACAATATTCAGAGCTGACCCTTACATATTACATCGGAAATAAAACATTTATTCAATAACGAAGCCATCAAATCCTAACTAAACGAGGGCTCCCAACGATTTCTCCTCGATCACATCTTCATCAACACCTGCAGCTTCATTGTCTACACATACACAATGGTGTATGCATAGCCACAACAAAGGGGTTAGAAATCATGCACTCGAGTAGCACTTTAAGTTAAAGGAACTAAATGAACAATGCGCATAAACTGAATAACTCCTAACATCAACATTGTACCTACAACAACAACACATAATAGCAACAACCGTCCAAATACCACAGGCTACAACATCAACCACAACATTAGAATAACATCACGACATATGCACAACCAGGCATATTATCATCATAATGATGCATCTCTAGGACCATAACTATATGTATGTGGATCCATTTATAACGAGGCTGGGATACCTTGCCCGTTTCAGAATGCCATGTCCGTAATGCCCCAATAACAACAGGACCGGGTGTTGAGGATTTCGGCAGTGTACCGAATCGCACAAGTAATAAAATGATAAGTAAGATCGTCTCCACAGGGATTACGATTGATTATTCAACTAAACAAAGTTCGTAACTATTTTGAACGAGAACCGAATAGTGGTATTTGGAAATAAGTAGATTTGTAACGATTGAAAATTAATAATAACAACTATTTAAAAATCAAAGGATTAAAAATGACTAGGGATCGAATCTTCTTGTTTTCACTCTTATGCATTTAATCTACAACCAACGCAAGTTGTCCCATACAAATTGAAGTTCGAATCAACGATATTAGATTAAGTACAATTCCTTGTCTCATAACCCCTTTAACTAAACCAAAAATCCCTAATTCCTTAGGTGACCAATAATAAAGTTAAGCATAAAGATCAATGATTCACAAGAACACATAATCACAAAGTTATATTCCTATACTCATCATGACTATGGCTAGCAATCTCAGTTCAAGTCATTCACCCAATTTCCCAATCATCATGAAAAACCCCAAATCAATTCAATAGCGGCCAAGTATCAAAAAGCATTAAGCGCAGAGAATTGAAAGCTCAATTGAAATGAAATAAACTTGCTTTAATAAAATAGAATTAACTACACAAGAGTTTCATCAAGATTCATCTACCCTAGTCTGAGAGATTTAGCTCCTCATAAAGTAAGAAAAACCAAACCAGAAAAATCGAGGAAGAAGAGAGGAGGAGAACGAATCCTATCCTCCACCGTGCCCCCAAGAATCCAAGTTCCAACCCTAGACAAGTCTTTTTTGTGTCTATTTATAGTCTAGGGTGAAAAGGAGTGAAAAACCAAGTAAAAATGGTGAAAACGTGAAATCTTGAATTGGACGCCCCGTCACTCCATCGCGGGCCTGAGGCACGGCCGCCAGGCTTCTTTCTACGTGTCTCGTGTTAAACAGGATAAGTCGAGCAGTAGTGCTTAATAACATGGGTGGGCCGTGCTTCCTACAGTTGCCAATTTGTATTGCAATATTCGCGTCTTTAACGTCCGAATTAGCTCAAGGTGTCTTCATGAAAGTTGAAGCTATGGATCTTAGCTTTCCAATGGCACCGATTTCATCTCATTTGGACACATACAACTCCAGATATGATTAAAATATTGAGCAGGTGTCAGGCTGGGACAACATCACCTTATCAACTTGTAGCACAAATTACCCCAACTGATTCCAAGTGATTTTTCTCCTTTTTCCTAGGACAAATACCTTCTTTTAAGAACAATTGAACCAAAACCAAGTGCATTATTCAAATCAAGCAAAGTGCATAAATATCATAAATTAACATGGTTAAAAAAAACTAAAATGCAATGTAAAATTAACACTAAACTATATGCCATTTTGAACTTATCAAATTACCCCAAGCTTAGAATTTTGCTTGTCCTCAAGCAATTACTGTGGCCAAAGATGGAATGAGAAACAAGAGATGCAACAGATAAAGAACCTGAGATAAAAGCAAGATCAAGCAATAGGCTAAAGGCTAACAATACAATAGAGATAATCAAAATCAAGTCCAATTAGAAACTCAGGCTCTCTGAAATCATGTCTCTCACTGATAAGGGCACTCTCCTTACCACTCTCCAAGTGTTTAAAGGTTAAAACAATTCACTCATATTCCTCAAAGAAAGTGCTCTACCATAGGCTTGACTATTAACCAAATCTCAAAGAAATAATTATTGAAAACACAAAAGAATCAAAAGGTCTTTCCAAAGGTTGTAACGTGGCCATGGGATTTTACTTGAAAGGTGGGATAATAACAAGGAAAGGAAAATTCAAGGGCTATAAACCAACAACCCTTTTAAAGTAGCATAAGTGGAGCAATTCATTTTTCCTTTTTGCTTTCAAAACCTTTTTATTTATTTTTTACTCCTCTTCCGTTGTTTTTTTTTTCTATTTTTTTTATTTTATTCTCCCTCATTTGAGATTTTGCAATATTTATTGGGGAGGAACTAAACAACAGAAGAGATCCCAAGATCAAGCATCAAAACAATTCACAAGATTAAGCATCCAATTGCTCCCTTAAACATACTCTAAAAAGGTACCATAAACATTGGTCAATAGCATGGGTACCAAGAAAATTTATTTCAGTTAAGGCTCAAAAGGGGCAACTAGAGGAAGCTTTCGTTCAAAAATCAGAGTCTTGAAAACATACCTATAATTCCTTAATCATATTCAAGTGTGTAGACAAAAATTTTCAAGTTTTGAAATGGTTTCAAGTCAAGTTCTAGAGAGCACAATCAGGATGGACACACTCATACAAGGAGAAGGGGGCATATAAACATGATAAAGTGCAAGCCCCAATACAAGCTCAAGTCTCACATTTAGAAGTCAAAATCAGTGAAAAACATCAAATCAGAGCGCCACATGCTAATTCTCAACTTATCAAAAGATTGTCACTATGTACATTAAGAACACTACCTTTAAGCCCATCACAAGAGAAAATAATTGGGTTCCAAATCATTGCAATCTCAAATTTCAACAAAATTATGCACACATGGAAAAGCACAAGAGAATAACATGACAATTTGGGGGATAAAATGACGCAAACAAAAACAAAAATTAACACAAGATGCAAAAACTAAAATGAGATGCAAGACTAAATGCACAAAATGTAAACTCCTTACCCCAAGCTTAAAAACTTACATTGTCCCCAATGTAAAAATTTAAGTCAAGCAAGGATGAGAAGGAAAGAACTAACCGAAAAACTTGGGTTGCCTCCCAAGAAGCGCTTCTTTAACGTCATTAGCTTGACACTTCAACACCCTTGTTAGGGTGGATAATATGTCATGAAGAAGAGTTCATCCTTCCACTTCCTTCTTTGGAGAGAATTCAGTGTACTTGGCATAGGGAAGTAAGTGTGCCCATGCCTTAGCAATTGTACATTTGGGATATTGTTTCCACTCCTTATCTTGAAGCACATCAAATTCATCTTGCGGAGGACGATTCTCTTCAATGCCCAAGAGTTGAGCTATCACATGAATCTCTCCGTGCCTCACCCTTAGGTCCTCTTCCATGTCACTATTTTTGTTTTTCAATTCTTCTTCCAATGCCACCATGAAGTTATGTTCACTCTCTATCTCCACTTTCTTCTGCTCAAATTGGGATAATCGCTCTGACAACCTCTCACAACGAACCTCAAAGTTATCAAATGAAGCTTGGTTGGCTCTCATGAATTTCACCCAAACATTGTTAAGGTAAGAGTCTCTGTCATGGGATTCTTCGAATTGAGCTTGAGGATGTGACTCTTTGGTTTGCTCCGCAAGTTGCTTTGAGAGTTGCCCAATTAGATTCTCCAGATTTTTGATAGAGGCCTCTTGGTTTTTGAAATAAGTCTCATGTTTCTTGAAATTGGATTGAGTCATCTTCATGAACTGCATAAGAGCATCTTCTAAGGCACTTGTCTTCTCTTACTTTTTAGGATGTGACTCTTCTTCTCCCAAGATACATTACATGCAATAGTCCTCTTCTTCTTCTACCATGACTAAGAAATCCTCACAATAGCCATTTCTATGCTTTACTCCACAAAAATCACATCTAAGAGGCTGCATGCTACAGAAGCTAAGAGAATTGTGAGCAGCACAACAATTTTATAAGAAGAGAAAAGAAATTTTAAATTTTTGGTTTTTTTTTTTGTTATATAAACAGAAAATAAATGTTCAAAATAACACTAGTTTGCCTTGTTAAATATCAATTCAACAATCCCCGGCAACAGCGCCAAAAACTTGTTGAGGATTTCGGCAGTGTACCGAATCGCACAAGTAATAAAATGATAAGTAAGATCGTCTCCACAGGGATTGCGATTGATTATTCAACTAAACAAAGTTCGTAACTATTTTGAACGAGAACCGAATAGTGGTATTTGGAAATAAGTAGATTTGTAACAATTGAAAATTAATAATAACAACTATTTAAAAATCAAAGGATTAAAAATGACTAGGGATCGAATCTTCTTGTTTTCACTCTTATGCATTTAATCTACAACCAACGCAAGTTATCCCATACAAATTGAAGTTCGAATCAACGATATTAGATTAAGTACAATTCCTTGTCTCATAACCCCTTTAACTAAACCAAAAATCCCTAATTCCTTAGGTGACCAATAATAAAGTTAAGCATAAAGATCAATGATTCACAAGAACACATAATCACAAAGTTATATTCCTATACTCATCATGACTATGACTAGCAATCTCAGTTCAAGTCATTCACCCAATTTCCCAATCATCATGAAAAACCCCAAATCAATTCAATAGCGGCCAAGTATCAAAAAGCATTAAGCGCAGAGAATTGAAAGCTCAATTGAAATGAAATAAACTTGCTTTAATAAAATAGAATTAACTACACAAGAGTTTCATCAAGATTCATCTACCCTAGTCTGAGAGATTTAGCTACTCATAAAGTAAGAAAAACCAAACCAGAAAAATCGAGGAAGAAGAGAGGAGGAGAACGAATCCTATCCTCCACCGTGCCCCCAAGAATCCAAGTTCCAACCCTAGACAAGTCTTTTTAGTGTCTATTTATAGTCTAGGGTGAAAAGGAGTGAAAAACCAAGTAAAAATGGTGAAAAACGCGAAATCCTGAATTCGACGCTCCGTAGTACCCGTGGTTCGAGGCACGGCCAGGCCGTGCTTCTTTCTGTGTCTCGTGTTAAACAGGATAAGTCGAAGCACGGCCGTGCTTAATAACACGGGTGGGCCGTGCTTCCTATAGTTGCCAATTTGTATTGCAATATTCGCCTCTTTAACGTCCGAATTAGCTCAAGGTGTCTTCATGAAAGTTGAAGCTATGGATCTTAGCTTTCCAATGGCACCGGTTTCATCTCATTTGGACACCTACAACTCCAGATATGATTAAAACATTGAGCAGGTGTCAGGCTGGGACAGCATCACCTTATCAACTTGTAGCACAAATTACCCCAACTCATTCCAAGTGATTTTTCTCCTTTTTCCTAGGACAAATACCTTCTTTTAAGCACAATTGAACCAAAACCAAGTGCATTATTCAAATCAAGCAAAGTGCATAAATATCATAAATTAACATGGTTAAAAAAAACTAAAATGCAATGTAAAATTAACATTAAACTATATGCCATTTTGAACTTATCACCGGGATACCATGCCCGTCACGGGATACCTTGCCCGATTCGCCCCATTAACCGTAGGACCGGGAAGCCTCACCCGTCACGGGATACCTTGCCCGATTCGCCCCTTTTAACCGTAGGACCGGGAAATCACGCCCGTCACGGGATACCTTGCCCGATACGCCCTACTAGCAACAACAACAATGCCGACACCAGGATGCATGAACATGACCAAATGTGGTGTCTAACAATAACGACTTCTATCGCAATATCCTCTATAGAATAACAATAACGGCACCAATGAGACACTCATGATACAAGAACAATCAGCCGAGTGTCAACAAATTACATACAACAGCAACAAAGTTGACCAGTCAGTATGTTGACGAGTCCCTTTAACCAGCAACATAATAACAATCAACCTACTTAGCTAACTAAGTTTCAAACGCACAATACTTAACTCAATCATTTAATTAAATAGTTATCTCATCCAAGTCTTATCATGTTAACCATTCTCTAGTTACCATTGGCAAGTTTTGGACATCTAATATAGTTCATAGGATATAGACCAACACGCGAGAAATGGCAGGATATTAAAGATACATGCGGCGGCCAGTGCCCAGAGGGCGCCTGGCGCCTGACAGAGTGGGGCGCCTGGCGCCCAGCTTCTGTCCAAAACCTTCAGTCGTGTGATTTCCACGCTTTTGGGGATCGTTTGGTGTACTATTATGTCCTATAATTCATACTTAACAATAATCCAGAGTCCTTAGAACCACACCTATCTTTTATGGAATTATAAAATTCAAAACATGAGACCTTAAACCCAATCAACCCAACACTTAGCATTTTTACAGAGAATTCTGCATAATAGATTTTATATCCTTCCTACTATTCTTTTATTAAACACTTAAGGCTATAATACCAACATCAAGGAATCACCAAAATTGCCTACCATTTATTCAGTACATTTAATCTAGATTTTAACCTTTAAACCCATTACCCTTATTCCAATTTTCTGCATAATTTATTAGAACCAACACCACTACTTCAAACAATATTGTGCACTAACTAGCAAATCAATCATGCACAAATACCCAATCTCATGACATGAAGTAGCAAATTCCAAAGAGCATGTTCATCACTTAGACACCAATCTCTCAACAAGGAAATCACAGCATGTTGCAAACATCAACAGATAACATAAGATCATAAGTGTTAATAACAAGGAATTTGCATCATGTTTGCAACACCAAAAGAAGCATAAAATCATGCACAAATACTCAATCTCAAGACATGAAGTAGCAAATTCCAAAGAGCATGTTCATCACTTAGACACCAATCTCTCAACAAGGAAATCATAGCATGTTGCAAACATCAATAGATAACATAAGATCATAGGTGTTAACAACAAGGAATTTGCATCATGTTTCAAAGCATAAAATCATGCACTTCAACCACCAAGCATCAATGAGTCAACCATCAACCGCAACCACAACATCCAACCATAATATAATATCATAAAATCAGTAAGGAACATATTTAAACATCAATTTACTGGTTTTAGATTGATTTTCTCGTCACCATGGTGACGGTACTCTCTCACGGCAACCGCGCGAGGCTTAGGGATCTTGGGACATCCCTATTGCTCATTCGCATTCCATAAACCCACTACATGATCATCAAACTACCCCCTTACCCCTTAGAATTTCGTGCTCTAGATAGGGTATGTGAACTCCAAGCTTTTCCTCTCCCTTCATGGCTTTCTCCATAAAAAACACAAGGATAGGTGATGAGAAGTGAGAAAACTAATGTTTAGAACCCTAACGGTGATCATAAACTGAAACTTAGATTAGAGGCATTACCTTAAACCCAAGCCCTCCAAGAATGATGAAGGATGTTGGTAGAGCAAAGCCCCAACAATGGTTCTTCAGTCCCAAGAGTAAGGTTGAAACTCACCAAGTGTAGAAAAGTAAAGAGAATGGAGAAGTGAGGTTTGATCTTTGGTGAGAGGTTTCCAAACGTGATTAGGGTTCAAAGCTGAGGCTTAGTGGTTGGTTTGTAACCCTAACATGTAATCTTAGTGAATTGGGTCGAGTTTGGGTCCAATGGGTCGGATTACATGTGCCAAAAACGCAACAAAACGCGTAAAAACGTGTAGAAATCACCTGTCAGCAGGCGCCTGGCGCCTGGAATGGGCGCCTGGCACAGGCTCTCGGTGATCCCCGGGCGCCTGCGCTTGAGTCTGGGTGCCTAGTGCTATTGCATCACTGTTTTGGTTGTATCTGGAGCTATAGATGTCTGATTGAGGCGTTCTTGGTGGCGTTGGAAAGCTAAGATAATTTCCTACAATATTCTCTCTAATAGGATTACCCAAATTCGGACTCTAACAGGATCAAAAATGCAGTTGAAATATACTATAATATTCCTAAGTGTTACGCTTGCGTTGTATTGACTCCAGAGAGCATATCTTGAGTTGTAGGTATCAAAATTGAGTCGAACTAAAGCCAACTAAAAGATAAGAAATAACGCTACAAATTTATTGAAGGGACTTAAATCCAATTGAGTTGTTAATGGGTTTAAAAATGGGGAATACGGTAACTGAAATAACTAAACATAGGAATAAAGGTACATCTAGATACTCAGTCGGCTGAAAGAATGGTAAAACATATGGAACCCATCCCAAGCAACTATAAGCATGTTCTAATACCCTAAAACATATCCTAATCTTGAAGGATGAAAAATTTTGGGCTGTTACACTTCAAGCACATTTGTATATATTGAATAACACTGATGAGGTTGAGTCATACATGTCTACTCACAAAACCATTGTTAAGGCTAAAAACCCTTGAATGAACAAAAAATGGGTGTTGAAAGAGCACAACAAGACATTCCTAAACTGGTTTAAAACACAGATTATGAATGATGATACTGCTTTTGATACCTTAAAATAGCTAGCACACGAGCCTAGCTTTATTGGCTTATGTTGGAGTGGGTACGATATAAATAAATTTTCCTTTTACACAAAGTCACAGGCGCTACAATCTATGGGTGTAGGAAGCAGTTATACCGCTCCTCATGATTGTTATGGTCCAAGAAATACTATGCATGTGAGCACTAAGGGTAGCTTCTCACCAGACGATGATGAGAACCAGCCAACCAAAGAAGATTTTTGTGAAAAAATGAGGTTTCTCAATGGTGACAACCTCCCTGTAGACCTGTAGCATGAAACCAATGTCTATCAGTGGTTTTCTGTTGATAGGAAGGACATTAATAAGGTTGATAATGGTGATCAGTGGCTATCCAGTGAAGTCTTGTCAGCATGGTGCACATAAGTATTATTACTTTATAAAAATTATTTTGTATGTATCAATTATAATTAACATTTGGTTCAACATCTTAGGTATCTTCATCGTCTCTGTGTGACAAAGGGCTCCAGAAAGATTATTCTTATCGGCAAAATGGCCATTCCTCCAGAGGTAGTGCAGCATACTTACAAAATAAAATGGACCCTGAGCCAAAAAAGTGTTACCTTAGACCGTATCTCAATAAGCAAGTACATGTAACTGTATGTCCAATTGCTAGCCTAGTTTGGTTTTGTCTAATTATTGTTGTTCAATATTGCAGTGATCACTGGCAGCTGTTTATCATTTGTCCTGATGATTATATCGTTGTTTGGTTGTGTTAGCTGCACTATAAACCAAACACAGACATTATGGGCATAATTGAGAGGTAAGCTTTTATTTTTAACATATATATACATGTTGATTTATCTTTTATTAGATCTACAATGTTAATTGATGAATTCATTTAATTTTCAGAGCTACGGATAGATATCACATGTTGAAAGGCTATAAGAAGAAGTCTATTAGATGGGTGATTCCTGTAGTAAATACTTTGTCTATTCGAAAATTCATTTTACATTTAATATTACTAGTTTAATGTGTATAATATTTACTGATCATTTATATGCTACTATGGTATTCATATTTTTAGGCGGCTCGATAAAATGATGGCTATGCCCGTGGCTATTATGTGATGAAAAACATGTTAACCATTGTCTCAGCTGATACTGTTGAAGGTTGGGAGCAGGTATTAGAATTTTCAAAACTATTCAATTAATGTGTTATTAATTTTGGTTTTAGCATATACTTGTTTAATTTAATATTATATGTTTGGTCTTGTAGATATTCAGTGACCCATCATCATTTGGGAAAGATGATTTAAATGAAGTCAGATAAAGTTGGGCAGAATTCTTTCTACAGCTACATGAGGAGAAACAAATGAAGTTACTGCAACAAAAAGAAGGTGGAGAAAAGAATGAAAAACCCCAAAAACATAATGGAAAACATTAGTATCACTTGTAGAAAACAATATTTTCATTTATATGCACTTTGTGACAATTTTGATGCCAAAGAATTTGTACATATAGGCACATTTGGTGCCAAGAATTGTATATATAAGTTTATATAGTGATTATAGTTTAAGTTTGTGAATTTTGTTGAAATATGTGAATTCTGTGAGTTTGCCTATTTTCTGTAATGATGTTTGTGAATTCTGGTGCCAATCTGGGCAGGAAAAGGAAAGAAAAATAGACAGAATTGTTAAAAAAAAATCATATCATTTTACTCCGGTTATCGAAATAACCGATGTCAGATTCATTTTTACGGGAAAAAAATTGACATTTCACACTGGTTTTTCCAAAACACCGGTGTCTATTGTCTAACTTATTGCCTCGGTTTTGGTTGTAACCGGTGTAATATGTTTGTCATTAGACACCGGTTTTTATTAGTAACCAGTGTAATATAGCCTTTTAGACACCATTTAGTTTCCTCATTTAACACCGTTTTTTACAACTGGTGTAATAAAGATTATTTTTAACCGGTGTAAAAAGCTCTACATACAACACTGATAGTATCTACACTAGTACTAAAACCAGTGTTAAATGTTAAATTTATTCTCCACTAGTGCATGTCGAGGAATGCCTTGGTCCATGTTGCCTTGGTGGCTCCTGAAAATGTTTTCAAAATATTTCTTTAAGCTCGCAGATATCAACATGATCATCTATCCACACATCTCCATCAAATTTGAACTTGTGGATCTGGTTTTGTTTTCTCCGCACTATTGTTGAATTGTTGTCACAAAGCTAGAAGACTTTGGCTCTTTGCTTCCAATAACTCTCTTCATGCAAGAGTATATTGGTTAGTTTATCTTTTAAGGGATTCATGGTTCTGACTGAAACCTCATCATTATCTTCACGAAGAATGGCTATTTGGTTATAGCAATTTGTGATATCCTCCATGAAGCGATGAGATTTGTGCCTACCACACTTCCATGGCTCGAATACAATGCTCCAACTTTGTAAAGATGCAGTGTGTGATACAATATCCTAACTAGACTTGACAATGTCAAGTAGATCAGGTTCAAGGACCCAAGAATTCTCAAACTTAAATGCTCAATAAGGCTGAATGGTATTAGGAGCACCAAGATGCAAGAGAAGCAGACTGTGGTCTAATGTTGAGGCCACTGGATTTATGAGACGAGCTTTCGGGAAGAGAGAAGACCGGGGGAGTGACTAGAGCTCTATCTATCCTCTCTTCAATTGATTGGGGATTGCTAATACTTTTAAACCAAGTGAATGGATATCCTTCGACGGGAATGTCAGCTAGATTGTAATCTTGGACAACATTTCTAAAACCTCTCATGAGCTAAGTTGGGTGATCACAGTACCATTGCTTGTCACTTGATGACAGTGGATCATTAAAATCTCCTATAATGCACCAAGGATTAGGAGATTGTGATGCTAAAGTTCTCAAAAGATCCCATGAGTCTTGTCTTCGAGCTTTATTAGGTTATCCATAGAACCCGGTAATGCGCCAAGGGCTCTTCAAAACATCATCCACTTTAAGGTCAATAAAGTGTTGAGTAAACTTTGTCACTAAAAGCTTTGTAGAGGCTTTCCAAAAAAAAAAGGCAATGCTACCACTCCTACATAGGCAATCAACAGAGAAAGACTAACCAAAACCAAGAAACACATGTAACTTTTCCATCGAGTTATTCTTTAATGAATTACCAGGATGACTCCTCGCTATGAAAACATTTATGCTAGACACGATTGCAGAGTTAGAGACACTGTCGGCCTATAGAGGGGACCAAATAGTTCCTGGTTACAAGATTCCAAATAGTTCTTAGAGTTGTATTCTGCAAGGCCATTGTTCAAGTTGATGGCAACTCACTTGTTGGCAATTGCTCGGAATGGGAAAACAACATATTTCCCATTTACTTTCCATCGTCGAGAGTGAGATGGATGCGTCTGGAGCTTTCTTTCTCAAAAACTTGAGAACACACGTCACACCTCAGGTTGACATCTGCATGATTTCAAATAAGCACGAATCAATCAAAAGTGCCTATCTGCGGTCGAAAAATGGATGGGTACAACCTCCGTCAGTGCATGTGTACTTCATTCGACACATAGCACAAAATTTCACGAGAGAATTCAAGAATGTGGAACTTTGTAATGTTGTTATAACTATAGGTTAGTACTGCAATCATGTATATTGAAATTAATCTTTTTTCTATCAATAAAAAATCAACTCTTCAAAGTACGCCTTGAATGTTTCGAGTACAATTATTACTATGATATTCTCAGAAGATCGGACGTAGAGGCCATGAGGTGGGTCAAAAATATCCCAAAGTAAAAATGGATTCAAGCATATGATGAAGGCCGATGTTGGGGTCACATGACAACTAACCTTGTTGAGTCCAATACTTGTGTATTCAAGGGGACACGAAATCTTCCACTCACCGCATTGGTCCAAGTAACCTATTTTAGGTTGGTTGAATTGTTTGCCAAAATAGGGAGCGCAAGTGTAGGCAATGGTCACATTCATCCGTCTTTATATGTATTGGAATCACCAAGGCCATTGAGGACCAACTAGCAACCCAACAATTACCATGTTCGTGAATTTGTTCGGCAACACCGTCGATTCTTGGCGGAGGAGGTGATCAACCCACGAGAGGGACAACCTGTGGGAAATTTCAACTTTGACCTGGAAAAAGAGTGGTGTGAATGTAGAAAATATCAGGCATTGCACATTGCCTGTTCTCATGTCATAGTTGTTTGTTCACATTGCCATCTTGACTATTTGACACTCGTGTCGGAGGTGTACAAGTTGCAGGGACCAAAAGGTTGTCCAAAACTTAGCCGCATTCGTACTAAGATGGACCTCAAAAAAAAGGGTCACCCAAAAACATGCAGACTGTGTTGGGCGAAGGTCATAACAAAAAGAATGTCCAAACCATGTTGGAAATCTTGCCAGTAATTTTTTTTAGTATTAATTTTTTGTAAAGTTTTTTCATTAAATTTCGTCAGAGAGTAACAATTTCGTGAGAAACCATTATCTTTTAGGCGTTATCTATAACTATATTTATATCTATATTATATACAAATATGAATAATATAAAAAAGGAAACAAAACAAATGGCATCACTATATGAAAAGCTCATAGCCATGTCAATTAAAATTATCCATATGTAATAGTTGAGTCACAAATACATGCATGGAAATAAAAAATTAAATAAAAATAACAGAAACAAATATAACATTAAAGGTCACGTATAAATATAGCAAATGTGACTAAAATGGAATGTGTTCCCTGTAAAAATAAAAACTTGTTTAATTCTCAGCATATTCCTCCTCTAAAAATAAAATCTGAACAATATCAAATTAAACACATGCACGGAACATATGAATCAAAAAAATTTCGGTCAACACAATTATTTATCACATTAAATTCTCATTAAGTATAAGAGGAAACCGTATGACAAATTATTTTAGAATCATTATGAAGATCAGATTTTATTGTTTGGAATATATCTATGCAATATCGCAGATGCGCTATGCACTTTATGTAGTTAACTTCAATATAAGGTAGGGCACCCATATGATTTGAAGAGAAATTGGGAAAAAGCTCAACAATAGAATTAGCTGAGCACCCTGTTCCTACATATCATTTATCAGTGAATGGTCGGGAGAACTTTAGAATAAAATCGAAGAGGAGTCTAAAAATGTCAAGGATCGGCGGATGATCTCAAACCACTTGAAAAACCAAGGACAATTCCAACTCTTACGAACGCTGAAAGTGCAATAACAACAAAGAATAAAGAAAACAGGAAAATGAGAGAGAAATTGAAAATACGTTTGCCCTTCAAAAAAATGTTTAAATGGGACATTAGCCACTCTCATATAATCATATTTAAATGGGATCATCAGGGTCCTTTTTATATGTAAAAACTTATTTGAAAATTTAGTGAGATTATAAGAAACATGAGGCATCAAAACTAACAACTATCTTTTGTCAAAAAAAATAAAATTAACAACTATCTTGAGTCTGTTCTTTTTATGCTATTCTAAATTTTTTCTGCAATGTTGTTTTCATGAATACAAAATATAAATAAAGTCACCACCATAAAGTTGGCAATATATAGGAAGTAGGAACTAGACCAACCCCTATATTGCACAAACAAATGTAAACATGGTGGATGAAATTGTGGTTGCTCAGCTTATATTACATAGTACGTGACACATCAACTCCTTGACTAAGCCATTTTATCCTTTTCATTATTATCTTCAATTAACTAATCATAAGAAATCATGTGCAAATAAATTTGTATAAGAAATTACACACACACACACACACACACACACACACACACACACACACACACACACACATATATATATATATATATATATATATATATATATATATATATATATATCTTACACTGATACTGAATTTACATTAACACATATTAAGATTTAGAGGTAAATACTTACATTACATAGGAATGAAAAGTTTACACAAATGCCAATTAATATCTAAACTATAAATGTAATTTAAACAAATATAACACACTCATAAACATTTTACATGAAAATCTATTAATATTTAGATTATAGAGTTAAATTCTTTTCTTGATATAAGAAAAAAAAAATTATTATACGGAGATTTGCCATTTTACATGAAAGAATATTAATATATGAATATTTTAATAGAAATTACATGTTAATATAATTTTGTTAGGATAAAGTTTATATTTATTATTATATATTGTGTAGAGTACGAACCATCATACTTTAGATACAACATTTTATAAAATTTAATTTAGTATAAATTACAGAATATAACTTTTATATGAGATATTATTTAAATTGAATTCTTATTCATATTTTCTATTAGAGTTTTCTTTTGTAATGAATGAATGGGCAACCCGTGTGATGAATAGTAAATTTTAACATATGATGAGCTAATAGTAAAAATATACAAGAGAGCGATGAATATTTTATATGAAAAAATTAGCATATGTTTATTTGAAAAGTCTATTAATATTTGAATTATAATATCTATTAATATTTGAATTATAAGATTAAAATATATCATAAGGAGATTAAACATTTTAGATGAAAAAAATTAATATCCAAATTACAATGAATGAATATTTTAATAGAAATTACACATCAATATAATTTTTAAGGTAAACTCTTTATTTTTTTAGTATATACCGTGCGCATGAGCCATTGTCCAATCAAACCATTAGGACTATTAGATAAGTTATATTTTAATTTTATATCTCATGAAGATGAAAACTATATGAAAAATCTTATTATCCATCTCCATTAGTTATATTTAAGTACTTTTCTTTCAGCTTCTTTTTGGTATATTCTATAACATTTAGGTTGTTATTCTTATAAAAAACATTTCTTATTATATTGTTTCAATATTTTTTGAGCAATGTAATGAATTCCTATTTAAATTTATTATAATTCTCTTTACAAAATTGAAATATTTTTATAATTTTTGAAAACAAATTTCCTTTTAAATTTTTTATGTGCACTTTCGTTACATTTCTTATGAAATTTCTCTTCATCATTCTTTACTAATATTTTTTTAAGTATACGCCATGCGTAGCACGGACCATATATAATAATATTTATTACGTGTGACACAAAAACATGCATGCACACACACAATTCTGTTTTTTATTTCCTAATTATTAAAGAGACATTGGGCCCTTCCTTATACGTGTCCTGTGCATTACATGGGTCAACGTATTTTGTGATTGATGGTCTAGACAAAATAATTTTTTTAACAAATTTATAATTATAATTTCTTATCAAATTTTTAAACAAAACAAGATGAAAAACAAATTCCATATATTTTAACGAAATACTAAAAATGAACATAATCCTCGTGCATGGCACATATCCGTACACTAGATGCCACACACATTTTGGTCAATCTGTTAAAAACCAAACCAAATCTATTTGATTACAATCAAAATATCAACTTTTGAATTTTGAATTTGTTTTATTTTAAATAAAATAAAATAACATATGTTACTTTCTTAGAAAATATATATTCATTTTATTTTTTAGTTAACTAAATTTATCCAATTTACTATAAATATCCATCCATTAAATAACAAAAGTGAATCTTTTAACCAAAAAAAAAGTGGATCTTTGATTTTGTTTCACAATATTTGATTTTAAACAAATAATTAATTTGTCTATTTAACATATTTTTTGCTTATATTTTTTTTAGTTCTAATATCTTTTACCTGATATTATATAATAATATCAAATATTGTTACTTTCCAATAATATATACTTCATATACATTTGTTATTTATTCATTAAATATGTATTTAAATATATATTCCAAATACATCAATAAATAAATATACATATATATATATATATACACATTTATATAAATAGATATAAATATATTTAAATTATGATGAAATTTCATTCTATCAATTCTTTAAAAAAATTTCTATGAATATATAATGTAGTATTAACCCATAAATTACATATAGCTATTTTTTTAATTTCATCAATTTAATAAAATATTTTTTTATCTAATTCAATTCGGTGGGATGACCATCGGATTGTTTGTGTCGTATGCAACTTAATTAATATTATTTTGTTTACGTTTTGTATGTTAGGTTCCTTATAACATCACTAAAAATTAATAATAATTATCATAATATTTATTACAATTCATTTTTGAAACCAAATATTTTTTGAAATCCATTTGTAAAAATATTTCCATACATGACACGAGTTACATACTAGTACTAAGACAAATATGAAGTAGTATCATTTCAAATTTATTCGTACTTTTGAAACTCTCCATTTTTATTCCCATATTTTTAAGGTTTAATTACACTTTTGGTTTCTTTAGTTTGAGCTACGTGCGATTTTGGTCACTCAATTTATTTTTTTGAGCAATTTTAGTCTCTCCAAATAAACTTATGAAACTCAATAGTGATCGGAAGCATTGGAATTGATCTTTGAAGTCGAACTTTATTTATACTCAAATCATTTCATCGATTTTTATAAATTCTAATGAAACTTGTCAATGTAAAATAATTGAACTGATTTACGGACTAAGCTTAAGGATTTGGATACATGAAAATTCACTCTCCTTAGTTTTGAAATAAACAAGTTAGATTAGCATTGGTACCCAAAAAATGAAGCGAACAGATTATGAACTTTGAATGTAAATAAGCAACCTAGTTTCTTTTTGACTGAAGCAACCTCGAAAAGTAGAGAAATTTAATATATCGCATTGGTCCATTTATTCTACCAATAAGTAGGGATAAAAGAAAATCTATTGACTCAAATCTAAGACTTTGCGAAGACTAATTATTCAAGCACCATTCTCAAGCAAGTTCAAGAAGTTGCCATCGATCGATGCACCAAATCCACGACTTTCCAAACTCAGATCTTCGTTAAATTTCTTTATTTTTCTTTGTAACCACCCAAATAAAGCTCAAGTAGCTATCCATGATATTTTATCCATCAAATGTGATGTGACGTCGACACCTAAAATTATAAAAAGTACAGTTTAACAACTTCTTCATTATAGTATTGCCATTTTAAACTAGTTTTTCGTTTTCTAAAAATTTGAATTCCATTTATTTGTACAATTCCAATCAATTTCATTCAAATTTGTTAACATTTTTTTTTTGACATAGATAGACTTAATTATAATTTTTGTCTCCCTGATTTGGACTACGTATAATTTTGATTGCTCAAGTTTTTTTAGGCAATTAAATTCCTTTACTTTGAAAATTAAATAAATATGGTCTCACTGTCAATTTTGTTTTACCTATACTCTTTAATTTTTTTTATCAAAATATTTGGAGATTTATGATTAATTTAGGATATAAAATGATTTCAAAAGTTAGAATTTTAATAAAATTTGAATGATTTTGTACGTGTTTAATTAGGATTTGAAGAGAAGAAAATTTTCAGTTATTTTAAATTTCAAAATGAAATTTAATATTTTGAGTTTCGAATAAAAGAAGATTTACAATAATTCAATCGATACAATTTGTGAAATTTTTGAATTGTTCATGAGAATTTGAGTGTTTTAAATAAATAGAAAGTAATTTGGTACTTAATTGTAATAAAAGAAAATTTGAGGAATTAAGTTCGCTCAAAAAAGTTAATTTTTTTATAAGAGCCCAAAAAAGTCATTGATGAAATAAAATCACATATTGAGGTTAAGAATATTTTAAATATGAAATCAAACTATTTTCTAAAACATTTTTAAGTATAATTCATGTACATTTTTTGGTCTAACAATTTTTTGATTGTGGTTTTCTTATACCTTCTAAAGATAAAAAAAGAAAAGTACAAATTAAAGGAAAAGATATTCGTGTAAATAACTTGGAAGGTGAATTCAGAATCTCTACTAAACTTTCTCTTTTCTCTTTATTAAATTCTTAACCCGACTAACACCGAGGAGAAAAAGATGTAACTAACCACGCAAATTGTCCAACAAATAGTAGTAGCTAGTGAGAAATTTGTTTTCATTCACTTTAGCATGTCGAAGGTGGAAGCAACACAATTATATGGTCAAATTAAAGAATCATATGTCATCATTAAGGTTAATGAAACCAACGGGTGCTATATAGAGTTGTGTAATGATGGTGGGGTACCTTCAATGATGGAGCTAGTACCAATGAATCTTCCAAATAGGTTATGGGTCTATTAGGATGTTTTATCTCTAGAAGAATAAGTCAATTTCCACTACAACATTTTTTTTTGGGTAACACCACTACAACAATTATTTTTTTTGTCTACAACAAGACGTCAAAACCTTTGTTTAATGTAGAAAAACTATTGCATTTGCTTTCAGCAACAGTTTCTAAATCGTGGTAGTCTAAGGCATTGCCTATTTCTACTGCATCAGCAACTGATTAGTGTTCCAAAAGTATGTGTATCTCAAAAAATATGCTTTGCAATAGAAGTTTTATTGGAAGACATGATTGTGTAAGAAGATCCCTCATGTCTATGCATATCTATATAAAGCTGGGCTAATCTCTGGAATTTGTGAACAGGAATTTTGTTGCTCAAGTGCATGTTGAATATGTATATTTAGTATTGAAGTATTCAAAACATTAATTTCGCATATAATAAATATTATCATTAACATTTGTTAGGTGCCAAATTTCAGATTTAGAGTTTGTTCGACAGAGCTCAGGGGTTCGATGAATGAAGAGGCAAGGAGTCAGAAATTGAAGTAAAGAATTGACTAAGTCTTAAAGACTAGGTGATGTGAAAGTTGTTCGACGGGATGTTTTAAGCGTCGAAGATGTTAGGCGTGGTTGGTTGAGTAAGACTTAGGCATTAAGGAAACAAATGTACAACTCAACAGAAAGTGCTACTGTCGAAGTTTTATAGTTTTTAGCGAAATAAACTGCCGACCTTGTATCCGTACACGTGTCTGGTCGGATGGTAGGTAGTTTTTCATATTTTTTGTCTATAAATAGTAGTTCGCACAATGTAATCAAGGTTGGATATATGATCTAAGTTCCTAACATCTCGACAGCAGAGCAGATTAAAGAAAAACGATCACTATATGCCTTCCAAAACTTTCACATTCAGCAATTCAATTTCAAGTCAATTTTATCAATTATTGTTTTGCCTGTTCATTTAATTTATTTGCAAGTTTACATTCTGTTTATGCATTTAAATTTAACTTTGGCCATTTTACTGTCTTTCGAAACTTACATTTCTGTTCATTACTTTTTGCATGTTACCTGCTTTCAAAGTCATTTTATATACATCATTCATTTCAAATATTGTACTTTACTTCCTGTTATTTATTTCGACAGTCATTTGCATTCCAGCGTTTTTGGCACTTAATTTATTCTGTTTTTCTTGTTATTTACATTTCAAGTCTTATACTTTTATGTCAACCACTATTTCACAAATTCTTTCGTCCACGTTTATCTCTATAAATGCATGCTTATGCGTTGCATTTTGATGTTTTAACTTTACTTTCTGTTTAAAGTTACTTGATAATCAAGTCATTGGTCAGTCACAACCAAACTTGGTTAAATTATTATAATTTGTGCCATTTCGACTACAATTCACTTGTTAGTTGAAAATTATCATACTTAAAATTGGCAAAAACACAATGATTAATGGCTTAGTGGCCAAGAACATTGCAAAGTGACTCTCGGTCGAGAATTCGACCGTTATATCAGAGATAAGACCATTTGTTGAAAAAATGGGATTACCACATAACTCGTTCGATCACGCAATCACTTGAAAAAAC
Organism: Calophaca sinica; assembly: GCA_037113605.1. Taxonomy (NCBI): domain Eukaryota; kingdom Viridiplantae; phylum Streptophyta; class Magnoliopsida; order Fabales; family Fabaceae; genus Calophaca; species Calophaca sinica. The sequence goes on from CM073733.1 coordinate 106,741,207, forward strand.
TAATTATTTGTTTGTTTGATGAATTTGGTAGACACAGTTCTACTGAACCAAATTTCCCAGTAAACAAATTGACACGCCCGGTGGGATGAGTTTAGAGTAACTCGTTGTAAACGATGGTTTTATGCGTTTAAGAAGTGAAAAAATAACTGCTTCTAACGTGTCTAGACAACGAAACATGAGTGGCAGCGCAAGTAGCAGTGCCACATTTCCAAGTGTTACTAACGCGAATGCTTCGACAAGCAATTCGAACGTGTCGGTTTCCAGTACAAATGCTGGGGTATCGAATGTTCCTCAAGGGAACAATTCTGTCATTGGCGCAGGTACTGGGATGGCAATGGTCAATGCGATGGGCGAACCTATTTCAAGCGTTGCCCTCTCTGAGCCTTTGGTGGTTCAAAGTGCTCCAGAAATCCAAACAACGCCTGGAAGTGTGAGGAATTCGAGCATTAGACCAACGACACATGTAACACAGCCTCCTTTTGGGATGCCTTATGGTTATTTGCATAACTCGACGGTTCCTGCTATTGGTTCGACCACGTTCAACCAATATGCCAACCAGCCTTTTGTGTCGTTTGGGGGTTCTTCTAATACTCAAGGCATGATAGGTGTGACCACTACTACAACTAATCGACAGGGGTCAGGAGCAGGGGACATGTCGAGGTTGATACCCCAAAATAATGGAGAAATGACACAAAACTCGCTGGCGAGCATTCGACAGCAAGTCGATGATAGCAATCATGAGATGGTGCACATGTTCACACAGCAGATGGGTGAAGTAATTACACCTCTCATGTAGACTACTAATCAAGCATGCAATGCATTGGTTTTACAAATGGAAAGGCTGAATCAGGCATTGGGTTTGGCAGCACCAGTAGATGCAAATCTTCAGCAGGGCTTAGGGGCCACGCCTCAAGGTCAAGGCATGAGGGGCATTCCCCACGATGTGAATAACCCTATTATGGTGCGAAATGAGATAGTTCAGCCAAACCAGAACCTTGGTCATAATGCAAATAATTTGGCCTATGGCCAAGTGCAAATATTGCAAAGGAATCATGATCAAGGACCTCTAATGCATCAAGGTTTGGTCAACCTCAGGCACAATATCATGGGGAACCAGATTGAGCAGAATGTGAATCAAGCTGTTGAGCAAATGCTTAATAGACTTGGTTTTAATATTGGTCAAGCCAATATGCCATACTTTATATCTGCGTTCCCTGAGTGGGTACAACAAGCGGAAGTGCGAAGAGGAATGAAAATCCCCAAATTGTCTAAGTTTTCTGGTGACAGTGGAGAATCGACTATCGAACATGTTGCTAGATACTCCATAGAAATGGGAGAATTGGCCACAATGGAAGGGTTAAAAATGAGGTTCTTTTCGAGTTCCTTGACAAATAATGCATTTTCTTGGTTTTCCACGCTGAGGGCCAATTCAGTCCATTCGTGGGTACAATTAGAAGGGTTGTTTCATGATCAATTCTTCAGGGGTGACTTAAGAGTGAACTTGACTGATTTATTCAATGTCAAGCGTATTTACAATGAGTCTATAGATGATTATATATCTAGATTCAAGCAAATGAAGAGCAGGTGTTTCACACCTGTTCCTGAAGCGGAAATTGTTAAGATGGCCGCCAGTGGGTTGGATTACCATATTAGAAAGAAATTAGTAAACCAACACATAGTAGATCTTGCCCAGTTAGGGGAGAAAGTTCGACAGATTGAACAATCAGGTCTGAAAAGAATTTCAAAAACAATAAGAAATTCGTAAGGCGTGAGAAGGTTAATTGTGTCGAACAAGATCAAACAGATAGCGAGGATGAGGCTATTGCTGAGCAAGAGATAAGTCTTGCTGAGTTAAAAGAAGGGCCACCTTATGCTTGTCAAGCATTAATACCTTCCAAGGGAAGGGAAAAGATGAGTTTTATGAATAAGAAAACGTACACATTTGATATAACAAAAGCTGATAAAATATTTGATATCTTGATAAAAGACAAACAACTTAAGTTATCAGATGATCATAAATTGAAAGGGCCTAAAAACTCCAATGGTTTAAATTATTGCAAGTACCATAGGGCTTTAGGCCATCCTACTAATGAATGTTTTCGTTTCAGGGATTTGATTCAAAAAGCTCTCAAAGAAGGTAGGCTCAAGTTTGCCGACAAGCAGAAGCCTAGCATGAAGGTGGACACAAATCCATTTGGCCAAGGCATATCCAATGTCGAAGGCCAAAATTCAAGAAGCTGCAACATGGTGAACATCAGCGCCAAGCAGAAATATGTGGTGAATGTGGGAGATCCTTTTGACATTTACCCCAGGCCTCATGAGACTGTCGAAGAATTTCTGAGGAGGAAAAACAATAGGGGCCAGTTGAAATTGTGCCCACATTGTGACAGGTATTTCGATGAAAAAGCTGCTTAGAAAGCCAGTTATGTTCAGAAGGCTAAAGCATGCCAGAACATGCAGACTGGTTATGCAAATAGGAGCTTTAAACCTGTTCCAAAGAAACTGCAGGCATGCTCCAAAGAAACCGGATGCCTGTTTGACCAACCAAATGCAAAGGCCTGTTGCATATAGGCCTATGAGCTGATTGGGGATGGCTGGTTGAATCCTCAAGGGAGTCAGTAGGAAGCAACCATAGGGGGTCTTCTGGTCGAGTTGTAAACAAGACTAGGAAACCTGATGCTAATGTCATGGTGAATAAATGGGTCGAGAATTCTGCAAAGGCTCGTTGCCCTGACCACAGAAATAGGGTGAGGGTAAGGAAGAGTAATCCTCGACAGATGCCATTTTGGGATGAAGATTACCAGTGTGGCAGAATCCCTTATCCAGGTGGTGACCAAGTGAAGAAGGCAGAAGTCAGAAACATCGACGACAGCGGATAAGGAAAGCACACAAACATAACATGAAGACTGCCGAGTCGTCTAAGCCCCAAACTGAAAATTGTTTCATGGTGGGTCTTCAGAAGGTGCCATTGTCTAAAGAGCCTGGACCGAAATTGAAAAGTGTAGTAGTTGATGTCAAGGGAACTAACTTCGACAAGGGTTAAATATCTCAGGCAGGGGGACAGGGACCTGTAGTAGGTTTCAAGCAGAGTGTCAAACCTGGCAAGGCCAGTTCTCGAAGGGAGGAAATAAAGCCTTGGCCAGTGGGTTTGGTTAAAGCTGAAAGAATGGCCCTAGTCCAAGGCAACATTGGTGTCCAAGCGGCCCCAGAGAAGGATACTGGAAGTGACGTGTTCATGGAGGAATTGAGGATCATAGCTAACGATTCTGATCTGCTGGATGAACCAATGGAGCCAGTGGAACGAATAGGTGTCAAAACAGATTTGTCCATGGAAGAGGCTATTGAGGCATTGTATGACCCATGAGATCTCATTGGTTTGAATGACAAAGAGGAGTTCGATCTTGACACTAACTTAGACGGAGATTTGGATGAGTTAGTGGTGGCAATGGGAACAACTCTGTCAGATTTAGGACCTCAAGAAAATCTTTTCGACAAGAAGGATATGAAGTTAGGGAGTCATCTGGAGAATGAAGAAACGACTACTGAAGAGGCGTTTACTAATCTCAACGTAAACTTGGTATCAATATTGCCAGCAGAGTACGAAGCTCAGTATGAGTTAATTGTTGAAGTTCCTGATGAAGAGGAATTTGATTACTTTCCTGTTGGTTGGAACTTTATCGAGCAGGACATGGTAACCATCTTTGACAACTTTGCCCGTTTGGACAAACCAACTAATGAAGAAAGAAGTCACCTAACGCCATTGCATATTAAGGAAATGCTTGAAGGAAAGATAGTTAATAGAGTGTTGGTTGATGGAGGTGCGTCCGTGAATTTGATCCCAAGAGCTATGTTCAAGAAGCTGGGAAAAGATGAAACAGATTTGTTGCCCACCAACATAGTGGTTACTGATTTTGGAGGAAGATCTGCCCCAACAGATGGGGTAGCCATGCTAGATGTACAGGTTGGATCTGTAGAGAGGTCCACTTTGTTTGTGGTTATTCCTTCAAGGTCTAGTTACAATATCCTGTTGGGCAGAGATTGGATTCATGCTGTTGGAGCTGTACCTTCGACAGTGCATCAGAAGCTGATTTTCTGGAATTCACGTGATGATATTGAGATCATTGAAGCTGATGATAGTCCATGTTATTTGAAACATATGCATGTGGATTTCAAGGTGTATGACCCAAAGGTGAAACCAATATCTGTGCAGGATGGTGTTATCGATAAAGAGACTTTGAATGCTTGCTTGATGAAGCAGTTCAATGTCAAATTGTTGGATGAGGCCGAAGACAATCGGCCAGTCGACGGCAATGTCCTTTGAAAACTGTCAAACACAATTATCGGCCCATGAGGCCGATCGACAGCCAAATGCTGAAGAAGGTGTGTTGGCTGATTGCATATTCGACGATGGCCCTTTGGGATTTGAAAAGGGGTTTGAAGATAAGAATGGTTTCGAGGTGGAGGATCCTTTGGAGGAAGTTAATCTGGGGGATGCTGACAGGAAGAGGCCAATATATGTTAGTGCCTTGTTGTCAGACCAGTTCAAAAGGCAGATTGTGGAGTTAGTCTCAGAATACAAGGATTGCTTTGCTTGGGATTATCATGAAATGCCTGGTTTGAGGAGAGACTTGGTGGAACATAGGTTGCCTCTGAAACCTGAGTGTAAGCCTATCAAACAAGCCAGCAGAAGGTTTGCTCCTGAGGTTGTTTTGAAAATAAAAGAAGAAGTGGAACGCTTGTTGAAGGCCAAGTTCATTCGGGCAACTAGATATGTTGAATGGTTGTCGAATGTGGTGCCTGTCATAAAGAAGAATGGCAAGATGAGGGTTTGTGTTGATTTTGGGAACCTCAATGCTGCTACTCCTAAGGACGATTATCCAATGCCTATAGCTGATATGCTAGTGGATGCAGCGTCTGGCCTTGAATTTCTTAGTTTCATGGATGGACATGCAGGGTACAACCAAATCTTCATTGCTGAAGAAGATGTACCCAAAACTGCCTTCAGGTGCCCAGGTTCGATTGGAACATACGAGTGGGTGGTGATGCCTTTTGGTTTAAAGAACGCTGGTGCAACCTACCAAAGAGCAATGAACACTATTTTCCACAAGATGATAGGCAAGTTTGTGGAGGTTTACATCGACGATGTCATTGTCAAGTCAAGTAGTCAGGAGGAGCATTTGGAGCATCTGAAACAAGCTTTTCAAGAGATGAGGAAGCACAGTTTGAGGATGAATCCTGAGAAATGTGGGTTTGGCGTGTCTGCTGCCAAGTTCTTGGGCTTTTTGGTGCATAAAAAAGGCATTGAAATAGAGAAGAACAAGGCTAAGGCTGTTCTGGAGGCTAGGCCACCCACTAACAAAAAGGAACTTCAGTCTTTCCTGGGAAAGGTTAACTTTCTTAGAAGGTTTATATCAAACCTCTCAGGAAGAACTAGAGTTTTTGCTCCTTTAGTAAAACTCAAGGCAGAGGAAGCTTTCGTATGGACTCAACAGCATCAGGAAGCTTTTGACCAAATCAAGCAGTATTTGATAAGTCCACCGGTCATGATGCCTGCAGTACCACGTAGACCGGTGAAATTGTACATTTCTGCATCAGAAGAGACCATAGGTTGTTTACTGGCTCAAGAAGATGAGAACAATGTCGAGAGGGCCGTTTACTACCTTAGTCGAGTGCTGAATGATGCAGAAACAAGATATAGTGCTATAGAGAAGCTTTGCTTAGCATTGTATTTTTCTTGTACAAAACTCAAGTATTACTTGATGCCTTGTAATGTGTTAGTGATGTCGAAGACAAATGTAATTAAGTACATGTTGTCCCAGCCAATTCTGAATGGTCGAATTGGAAAATGGACACTTGCGTTGTCTGAATTTTCTTTGCAATATGTACCTATGAAGGCTGTTAAAGGTCAAGCAGTTGCTGATTTTTTGACAGACTTTCCTTGTTTGGAAATAAAAGAATCGGCAGGGCTAGTTGATTTAAAGCCTTGGCATTCGTACTTCGATGGTTCAAGACATAAGAATGGTGTTGGCGTTGGCATTCTTATAATTTCACCTTTAGGTGTCCCAACCAAATTAATGTTTGAGTTGAAATATGCTTATTCTAACAATGAGGTTGAGTACGAAGCCTTGATTGTGGGTTTGGAGATTTTGGTAGAAATGCAGGCTCGTACTATCAAAGTCTTTGGCAATTCACAGTTAGTTATAAGGCAGTTAACTCAAACTTATAAATGTGTTAGCCATAATCTTGTTAAGTATTGTCGAGTGGCTAGCAAGTTGATGAAGCAGTTCGACAGTATTGAGTTGGAACATATACCAAGAGAATTAAATCAAGAGGCTAATGAGTTAGCCCAATTAGCTTCAAGGTATAAGGTATCCTCAAAGGTTTTAGCGAAACTCATAGAGATTCGTGAGTTACTGTACCCATTGGATGAGAGGGATGTCCTCATTTCAAACTCGTCGAATGTTGCTGATTGGCGAAAGCCAATTATCGAATACCTGGAAAATCCAAGTGATAACGTCAACAGGAAAGTTAAGTACAAGGCAACTAAGTTCGTTGTTCTTGCAGGGGCTTTGTATAGAAAGTCTGTCGATGGGAATCTTGAAACATGCCTTAGTGAAGAAGATGGACATTTGGCTTTGGCAGAGGTTCATGAGGGGATTTGTGGCGCTCATCAGGCAGGTGAAAAAATGAAATGGATTCTAAGAAGACAAAGGGTATATTGGCCTACCATGGTTAGGGATTGTATAATATTTGCAAAATCCTGTGAAGCGTGTCAAAAACATGGCCATATATAGAATGTACCTACCAGTGAGTTGCATTCCATTATTAAGCCTTGGCCTTTTAGGGGATGGGCTCTAGACCTTGTAGGTCAAATTTATCCTACCTCTTCCAAAGGGCATAAGTACATTTTAGTAGGAGTTGACTACTTTACTAAGTGGGTAGAAGTAGTGGCTCTGAAAGAAGTAATACAACAGGACATTGTGGATTTCATCGAGAACCACATTGTTTGTAGATTTGGTATACCATAAACAATAACAACAAACCAAGGGTCAGTGTTTGTTGGTAAGAAAGTCGTTGAGTATGCTGAGTCAAGGAAGATTAAGATGATTACTTCGACACCATATTATGCTCAGGCAGATGGACAGGTCGAAGCTATGAACAAAATTATCATAGGATTGATAAAGAAGCACATTGGCAGATACCCGAAGAGGTGGCATTCAACTTTGGAACAAGTCCTTTGGGCATGCAGGAACTCTCCTAAGGAATCGACATGTACGACGCCATACAAGTTAGTATATGGGCATGAAGCCGTATTACCTGTTGAAATAAATCTAGGGTCATTGAGAATTCAAAAACAAGATGCGATACTAGTGGATCAATATTGGGACTTAATGTTTGACGAACTAAATGAACTTCATGATGAGAGGTTGATTGCTTTAGAACACTTAATTCGACAGAAGGAAAGAATAGCTAAGTTTTATGATAGTCGAGTTAAGTATAAGTGTTTCAAAGTTGGTGAGTTGGTATGGAAGGTTATTCTGCCGATGGATAAAAAGTTTCGAGAATTTGGAAAATGGTCCCCGAAGTGGGAAGGGCCATTTAAGGTGGTTCAGGTGTTTTCAGGGAATGCTTATGCACTTGTTGATGTTAATTCTGGTTTTAGAATTAAGTCTATTAATGGCAAATATTTAAAGTCATATAGACCGACAATATGCGAAGTAAAAATGCAACCTTGAAAGATAAAAGGAACTCCTTCATTTATAGGCCATTTGGAAATTTACAATACATTGTCGAATAGGCTAATAGCCAGGTTATACAAGTAAAGAAAAGTCCTGAAACTCAAGGTTGTTACAAAAACAAGTATCAGATACAATAGCAGCAACCATGCTGGAATTCAGCCCATGAAGAGAAGGAATTCAAAAAGCATGGGGGGTAGCAGCAGATTATTGGTCGAGCCAATCAAGTCTGCAAGAGCTGCTGAAAGGGAGAGGCATCCAAATCGACGGGGATGTGAAGTCGAAGTTTGAACAGGTCGATTAGGAATGCCCAGGTCCCAAGTGAGCAGAAGGAGAGCTGAGACTAAGATTTGCAGTCGAGGCCATAATGCGCTTGACAATAGGCCTCGACGGGACACAACTTTTCCTTATAGTTTGCAGATCCTTCATGTAAGGTTTTTCAACATGAGGTGTCAAGGAGCGCAAAACTATTCTAAGGAAAAATGCCTCAGGCTTTTACCTTTCTCACACATACCAATGAGCTTGGTAAGCCACATTAGGCAACTTACCAAAACTCATGGTTAATATTAGGCAAATTACCAAAACCCAGTGGTTTTTTGACCATTAAGACAGAAACTTTTGAGAGAAGTTTCAGGTTTAGAGTCTCCTGGTTCCCAAACGAGGTGATAGTAGCCAGGAAGCAAGGATTTGAAACAGGTGGAAGGATTGCCCATCGTAACTTGGCACTTTCAGTCGAGTTAATTTGGTGGTAAGAAGGAGCGTGACGTGGGTTTAATTTCTGTGGAAAGGTAACAACAAAGCATTCTCAGTGATTCAAAACAAGAGGCTGGGAAAGTTTTGAGAGTGTTTGTACACGAGAGAAATAGAGTGTGTTGGTATGAATGGCCAGGTGAACACCTCTATTTATAGTGCAAGTTGCGTTAATTTTTAAGTGCTACCAGTCAATTTGACTGGTCAAGGGCCTTAAATGAGAGTTATGGTTTGAAACTGAAAATTAAAGTTGCAAGAGAAACGTGTAAACTGGACGGTGAAAAGATTGATGTAAAACAATGTCAAATCAAGTTCAGTTGTTTCAGAATAGATAAAGATTCTGTCGAGCGAATGCATTCGACAGGAAAATTTATACAAGTTCAGGAAGGAAACTAAAAAGCAATTAAAGTGGTGTTTTTTTTTTATATCATCCCAAATTGTGGCAAACTCCAATTTTGCGGCTTCAGCATTTGCAAAATCAACTTCGAGGTCTTCAACTTTGGACAAGATCGTTTGCGCCTCGACAGTACTGTTAGCCAATTGTTGATCAAGTGTTTTGATTTCTTCTGAACATGATGCTTTCGTGGCTTCAAGCAGTTGAGCCTCTGCAATGGCTAGTTCTGATTTCAAGCGAGCCACGATCTTTTCCAGTTCAGGTATTTTGGCTTGATGGGGAGCACCTTGCTTGGTTAATTCAATCTGACGCTGTCAAAGCGATACTAGCTTATCACGAAGTTCTTGTTTTTCTTTAAGAGCTTGCTGATAAGGCAGTATGCTATTGTCGAGTTGTGGCAATTTCGGAGTCAGATCTTCAATGAACTCATAGATGGCATTGAAGTAACCTCGTTGAACCAGAGGCAGATTTTTGCGAAGAGCATAAATTTCTTGTACTGTGTGCATCAGCTTGCCTCTGAATTCTGGTTTGAGATAGAGGTCATCAAACGAGTATCTAAAGAAACCTTTCAACTCTTCAACTAGACCATCAAGTTTCTCGGTGAAGTTGTCCCCAGGAAGAGTGGAAGAACGCGCAAACATAGGAGAAGTCCTGCTGCTAGATCCTGAAAGCAAGTTAATCCACTCATGCACTCCGACGTTTCCCTTTTCAATGTTGGTGCCTTGTGGCACAGGGTTGTTCGACGAGGCAGGCTGAGTAGATGGAATGGTCAGATCATCAAAAAACCGATCCATGTCAACACTTTTTGCTATAATCACCACAAGAGATACCTTCTCAGTGGCTTGGGGGGCAGGGGTGATTTCTATACTAGGAGCAAGATCAGCTTGTTGAGAAGGGCTTGGAGTTGGACTTCCCGTTGAGAGTTGAGGTTGAGCCATTTCAACGTCCATAGTAATGGTTTCTTCGATCACTGGTGCAGTTTGAGGCTTTGGATTTTCCTGTTAGAAAATAAAACTCAAATGAGTTACAAGCCTAATGTTAAACTTGACAAAGGAGGTGAGAAATAGGCCTACCTCAGCGGTTTTTTGGTTTGGAAAAATCGTTTGCAAAGGTAAAGAAGTATCTACATATGGCCACTCAAGGGAGCCCTGTTGAGTGAAACAGAAATGTAGTTTAAACGAAAAATGTGTTTGAAGATGCATCAAGATATGATGTGAAGGAATATACCTTGTCAGTACTCGACGAGCCAATCTCTTCGACCGAATGGAGGTCTTTAGAAGTACATTCTTGCGAAGTGCCTTTTTGTGAAGGTTTGGCCTTGGAACTCTGTAAAGGTGTAAACAGTGAGTCAATACTTGTGTAACGTAAATGAAATCATGAAGAGAAATAATGGTTCATATAGCATACCACCGCAAAATCAGCTGATGGAATATTTTCAGAACTCGCGGAAGCAGATTTTTCGACAGGGGATTCCTAGAAGGGAAACAAATATGAAGTTTTGAAGCTTTTAAAAAAAAATGAGCCATGCGTAAAGAAAGTGTTGCACAAGTAAAGAGAAGGAAGAACCGTTTGAGGTGTCGAATAGGAAGGAGCTTCAGAAACTGTCATCTTGCGTTTTTTAGGGTGAAGCTTGAGGACTGGCTTCTTTCACCTTTCTTTTAGGTGTGTCCTGCTGGGAAGAGCCAGTCGAGAGCTTAGTCTTAACAGGTTTCTTCTTCGACACAGGAGGCTTCTTACTAGCTTCTGCTTTCTTGACAGAAGCCTTGTTGGATTTCCTCTTTGGAGTAGATGCCTGAAGGGGAGATTCACTGTCTTCATCATCACCTTCATCGTCTTCAGCTTCTTGGACCTTGCCACTTGGTTGTTTGTATTTTAAAGGCTCCTTTAGGCCAAGAGCTAAAAAGAAAATGAAGGATGTAAGCACAAAGCAACTGTGCTCTCAGGAAGAAAGAATCGACAGTAGTACCTTGTGGAAATTGGGAGATGACCTTGACATCCTCGTCATATTGTTCGTAAAAGGAGGCAAATTGACCAGTGAAAGTAACTTCTTTGTTTTCAAAATTACCTATGTTAGAATGACACCGGAGTCTTTCTAGTGTAAGGAAGTTACCAGCTCTTGTCAATTTACCCGGAAATGGATCAGCTAAACTGAAATTTGCACAAGGCAAAGGCACTGGGTCAGGACAAGGAGGTATTTTAAGTGTTTGTCCTGTGGCTTCTCTATGTTTGAGAGCCTTGATACCCCACTTGTTCTTGTGCTCTTCTTTCGATTTGGCAGTCATTTCCTTTACCTGTCAAACAATATGAAAAGGATACCTAGGATCCCATTTCGTTTTTGTAAAACCTTTCAAATTTGCGAATATCTTGCAAGTGCTCACCTTTGGTCTTTGTTGAAGGGTCTTGTTCCTGCATCACAAGTTTAGCCATACAGTCATCAAAGGAAGGGTGGAACTTGCTGTAGTAATCATTCCACCATGTCTCAAAATCTTGGGATATACCCAAACAAGGGGTAAAAGAGATAAGGTTGACAGCCTCCCTGCGAAGTTTGTTCTTGTTCTGTATGCTGCTGATGGTGGACTCCTTAAGAGTGATGGTGTACAAAATAATATCCTCTTGTAAGGAAAGGGACCAGGGATAGATTGAAAGAAACCAATGTTGTTAGCAGAAGCATTGGGTAAGCAAGAGAAAGCAGAATTATCTGACAAACCAGGTAATCCTGCAGGAAAGACTTGGCGAGCAAGGAAGTGAGGCCAAATGTTTTTGTAGAATTGGTCATCGGGATCGAAAGGATTAGTGAACCATTCAGGACCATGTTCTCTACCAATAAAAGGTTGGAAGCGAATACCTGGTGTTCCAGCAGAGAAAGAATGAAAAAGTTCAAAGTAATACTTGAAACTGTTGAGCTCATTGTCGAAAGGCCTGGGGACACGATACATGGCCAAGGTGCCATAGGTATCAATTTCAAGGTTCGATGGAGATCTATTGATAGTGTGACCTGGCAATATGGCATTCAACCAGAGTTGTAAAAGCCATATTGGGCCATCAATTCCAACTTTCTTTCCCCCACCTTTTACCATGTTGTATAAACTCGACATGCTGGAGTAGAGGTTAGATAAAAGGAAAGGGCCTAAAGCCCATCTTTTACCTTCATGAAGAAGGTTGGCCAGTTCAAGCAATGATTTTGACATTTGAACATTCTTGTTGTAAATGACAAAGGCACAGAGCCAAAGGAACAGAAAGGCTACGTGCTCTTGATCAGAAACCTCTTGTGTGTCTTGCATTTGGCTAGCAATATACTTGGAGAAAGCAAGGGGTTGGTCAGTGAAAACATCAATGATGTTTTCAGGAGCACACAAAAGATGAATCATGTGGCCATCCAGTGGGAGGCCAGTGAGAGCAGCAACGTCAAAAAGAGTTGGTCCAATCATTCCACATGGAAGGTGGAAATTGTTAGTAGTAGGATTCCAAAAGAAAATAGCAGCTCCTAACATGGATGGGTCCAACCTAAAGGTATGCTCGGATAACTTAATCAAGTCATAAATACCTAACTATTTCCAAATAAGTCTTTTCTTGGCTTCGACACCATTGAGCCAAGCAGAATATCCATTTATACTCAAAAGAGGGGTTCTGAAAAGCCTAGCACTTTTGAGGAAATAATGCATGTACAAACTTGGAGAAGAAATGAGAATATCAGTTTGACCATCCTTATTTGGAAAAGAATCTTTAAAGTCATCAGGAAAATTGGAAAGAGTCATAACTGGTCCTAAATAAGCAACAGGTGGATCAAAACGGCAAGAACGATCGATTAAATGAGGTATGATTACCGTAGACTTTTGCCATGGGATCGACGAATCGACATCAGGATTGCTCCAAGTTTTCCTCAGAGGTGATTTAGAGTTTTGAGTTAGAATGGAAGAAGACGCCATTGATAGAAAACAAGTTTCTTTTAGAATGCAGAGGAAGTGAAAGTGTTTTCACTTGAACCCTAGTGGATATATATAAGTTAGATTGCGGTGAGAATGAGCACACGGGATTGTAATTGCCTACTTCAAGTGTAATAATGGGCCTATTTTTTAGGGAAGTGGGAAACGCAGCTCAATGATGGGACAATGTTGCAGAGTAACCGTCGCGAGTGGAGTAAGAAAATTCTGGTTCTCTTCACATATGGGCGTTGAAAACTCAGAATTTGGGGGGCATCTGTTAGGTGCCAAATTTCAGATTTGGAGTTTGTTCGACAGAGCTCAGGGGTTCGATGAATGAAGAGGCAAAAAGCCAGAAATTGAAGTAAAGAATTGACTAAGTCTTAAAGACTAGGTATTTTAAGTGTTGCGTCGAAGATGTCAGGCGTGGTTGTTGAGTAAGACTTAGGCATTAAGCAAACAAATGTACAACTCAACAGGAAGTGCTACTGTCGAAGTTTTATAGTTTTTAGCGAAATAAACTACCGACCTTGTATCCGTACACGTGTCTGGTCGGATGATAGGTAGTTTTTCATATTTTTTGTCTATAAATAGTAGTTTGCACAATGTAATCAAGGTTGGATACATGATCTAAGTTCCTAACATCTCCACAGCAGAGCAGATTAAAGGAAAACGATCACTGTATGCCTTCCAAAACTTTCACATTCAGCAATTCAATTTCAAGTCAATTTTATCAATTATTGTTTTGCCTGTTCATTTAATTTATTTGCAAGTTTACTTTCTGTTTATGCATTTAAATTTAACTTTGGCTATTTTACTGTCTTTCGAAACTTACATTTCTCTTCATTACTTTCTGCATGTTACCTGCTTTCAAAGTTATTTTATATACATCATTCATTTCAAATATTGTACTTTACTTCCTATTATTTATTTCGATAGTCATTTGCATTCTAGCGTTTTTGGCACTTAATTTATTCTGTTTTTCTTGTTATTTACATTTCACGTCTTATACTTTTATGTCAACCACTATTTCACAAATTCTTTCATTCACGTTTATCTCTATAAATACATGCTTATGTGTTGCATTTTGATGTTTTAACTTTACTTTCTGTGTAAAATTACTTGATAATCAAGTCATTGGTCAGTCATAGCCAAACTTGGTTAAATTATTATAATTTGTGCCATTTCGACTACAATTCACTTGTTAGTTGAAAATTATCATACTTAAAATTGGCAAAAACACAATGATTAATGGCTTAGTGGCCAAGAACATTGCAAAGTGATTCTCAGTCGAGAATTCGACCGTTATATCAGAGATAAGACCATTTGTTGAAAAAAGGGATTACCACATAACTCGTTCGATCACACAATCACTTGAAAAAACTAATTATTTGTTTGTTTGATGAATTTGGTAGACACAGTTCTACTGAACCAAATTTCCCAGTAAACAACATTATAATCAGAACAATTTATTTTTGGTAACCAAAAAAAAAAAAGAACAATTTTTTTTTCAATCTTCAAATACAGCAAGTATATAAATATAAGGGTTAAATATGTTTTTAGTCCCTATAAAATGAGTGAAGTTTGGTTTTGATCCTGTTTGCGTGAACAAATCAGCCGAGGGATTGGCTAATATTCAGCTGACAGATTGATTCTTGTCAAGCGATTACATTGAGAACGGAACTTTAATTCTCAGTTATGGGTTTCCTAACTACTCCCGAAAGCGTTGAGATTGATGAATCTACGCTAAACTAAGACTAAGATACATAAAATCGGCTAAATGAAAGCTGTAAATTTGAGATAAAAATAGATGTTTGATTGATTGGTTGTCCCTTTACAATTTCTCAGCAAGGTATATATATATATATATATAAAAGAGAAAACAAAATTGTAACTGCCCCCTATTGGCCACTAAACGCTTCCACTACGCTAGTAGCTGACAACAAGCAGTCATGCGTCCCTCAACTGTCACGTTGATGCGCTTCATAGAATAACTGCCTTATCATCGGCTGAAAAAGAGCAGCTGCCACGTCTCAATTACGCTGAGGGCCTCAAGGGTTGATTTTAAACCTTTTTAGTGCCAAAGTCCCATGATATTTATCTCAAACTCTTGGTCAAGTCCTACCGTTTCCTTGTTCGGTAGCTTTCGATCAGACGATTGCCCTGTAACATTCAAGCACCTGTTTAAGCCCCATCAGCTAAACTTTTAGCAATCGGCTAACCTTATGGTGCTCCTTGAGTCTTCAACAATTATAAATTTTGTTCTCAGCTCAATAGAAGCACCATCGCTATAACTATGATCAGCTAGATCATGTATTGGCTATTGCCCTAATTGGCTTGCCTTTTGCTATTTTTTTTGTGATAACAGATCCCTATAAATATTTTTCGTTGGTTTTCATCGCTCTGAAATATAAAAGTGTTGTTTTTGGTCCCTGTTATCATGTGACGTCCGTTAACTACTTATGTGTTTTACGAAAGATCATGTGACCATCCTATGTGACACCCAATGATGTATATGATGATATGTTAGCATGTAACAACCCAAAAATTTTTCTCCAACCCTTAAAATGAAAACTAGGGACCAAAAACAGTGATTTTAGGTTTTAGAAGGATGAAAATCAAAGCAAAACATTTTACAGTGACTAAAATCAAAATTTGCCCATTTTAAAATGACCAAAAACAATACTTTTAAATTTTTGAGGGATGAAACCTAAAGAAAAAATTTTACATGGACCAAAACCAAAATTCGTCCATTTTATAGAGACTAAAAACATATTTAACAATAAAATCTCCCAATCATAATATATGAATTGATAACAGACATTTAAGAGGACAATGGCAGAATCTATCCAATTTAAAGGCAAGTGGTTAACCAATGTGGAATGAGTCTAGCAGGTGGAAGGGGTTAATCTGTGGCGAATGAAGCTTTGAATCATCGCTGGAAAATGTGTCCAAATTTAGTGTACGATAGTGCCTCAAACCGGATTACCTCCAGTGAAGGGAACCCGTAAGAATCAGGAAAAAAAAACGAGCAAGTGGTTAGTCCAACCCCATATGTTTACCCACTACAACCTGACAAAACCAATGACATCCATAATCAGGGGCAGAGCCTCTCATGTTCATGAGGTAGCTATGGCTACCCCAAAAATAAAAATAAACCGAAGATTAAGTGTGTGTGTGTGTGTATATATATATATACGTAGATTGTCACATATATTTTAATTAGTATGGAACCCGTGCCATGTACCGGAACATTTTTATATTTTGTTCAGACATTTTATACATCGAATGCACACTAGTGCAAAAACCACTTTTAATCGCGGTTTTTTTGGACTTCTAACGTCGGTTTTCAATCCGGCGTCTTTTCTTCCGACGTTGTAAGTGTAAATATTTAACGCCGGTTTATAAACCGTGGTTTAAAGTAAGTTTTAATCGCGGTTTTTCATAAAACCGGAGTTAAATCATGATGTAAAGGACAAAAAATTTTGAAAAAAAAAATTTTTAACCGCGGTTTTTTAGAAAAACCGGCGCCGTATGTGACATTTAACCACGGTTTTTTGAAAACCGGCGCCGTATGTTATCTTTAACCGTGGTTTTCAGAAAACCGGGGCTATAAGTCACCTTTAACCGCGGTTTTCAGAAAACCGGGGCTATAAGTCACCTTTAACCGCGGTTTTAAAAAAAACCGGCGCCATATATGACTTTTAACCGCGGTTTTAAGGAAAACCGACGCCATAGATGCATCAATTTTTTTAATACTACATTTTTGAAATTTCCATTTCGAATCGCCAACAGAATCGCGGTACATACAACCACTGCATACAAATCCAGTCATGTATTAATCATCATGAACTCCAAAACTCACACAAGAAGAAAACAAAACAAAACTCCTAATTAACATTCAGACAAAAAAACAAAACTCTATTGTCAAAAAACAAAACTTCAACTATCCTCTAATTAACATTCAGACAACTCCTAAATGCTACGAATTATTAGTTACACAATTCTGTTATCCCTTTTTTTCTTCTCTTCAAACCTTCTCATTTTTGTTGTGTTGTTTTTCTTGTTCGGCGTCTTGGTGGTTCTAGGTTTAGATTTTGCTCTTCAATCTTAGTCACAAAAAAAAGCGCCCATGTTTTCCGAATCTCGACAATTTCTTCATGATTGTATGAGTTTGTGCCACGACCATCAAATAACTACAAGTTCAATTCAAAACATATGTAATTAACTAACTACAAATAGTGTAAGGTATCAAAAAGATCAAATAACAAGATATGAAATATTTTATTACCAAATCCCATCCAGAGGTAATCCTCATCGTGACAATGGATAACATGGTTTTCATGACATAATAACCACACGCCCATGAGTTGTCTTGGTAAGGCCCCTACAAATGACAATATAAATTAGTACAAATTATATATACACATAACTAATACGGCTTTCAATATGTAAATATCATATAAAGACAAACTACTTACCGTGAGTATGTTCTAATTAGGCCTCTTTCCTTTTCCCAGACCTTTCTTACTATTATAGTCCATCATAGCTCTGATAAAATAATATAAGTTATAGATATAAGATAAATACATATATGACATCACAAGGATGACAAGTAAATTAAAAGTTTACCCTCAAGTACACGCTTAATCTGAGGTTTGGCCTTTGATGAAGTGAGCATATCAGGACTATGAGATTATGCTTAGGACAAACGACAATCAGCGCCAATGATTACTAGGTAACAACAATAAAGGTATATTAGAAACACAGAGAAAAAGTATGCTATGAATAAAAATGTATTCACCTGTGCCAGTACGGTCCTAAGAAAACATCTTTGTCTGCTTGAATTAGCTTATCCAAGATGTAAGCTTGAGCATTCATTAGACTCTTTTGGGTTGGGCTTGACAACCATCAACGTTGGATCCAAGAATCCATATACATCAATGTAGTTGTTACGAATCTGATAAGATGCGAGATACCTAGGAGTTAAAACAAAATAATGTTAATTATATATAATTGATACAAAGGAGATAAAAATATACAAATATGTTAATTAATACTTACGTGCACCATAATTGCAAGTGTTGATTGCAAGCCAGAACTCATCACCGAGCGACAGGGCCGTTAAGTCCTTCGAAAAAATGTAAAAAATTGGAAGATTGTCGTGCTCCAAGGTAATCCCAACTTGTCCATCGGGAAGATCAAAAGCCATGTGACCAATGCATTTTAAAATATCATCTTTAGGATCCTCCTCATTTTACGCGAACAACTATCCTTGGTGCTGACATGCGCAGTGGCTTTAGGAGAAGACATTATCTGCTGACTTAGTTGGGCTTCCACATCTGACTTGAGCTGAGATTTGTAAGCTTCAAACTTAGCTTCAAACATTTGACTAACCTCCTGTATGATCTGATGTCTCATGGCATCCATGTCCATTTGCTTTGACTGACTGCGTGAAGTTCCTCCGAAGTATTTCTTGAAGCCCACACCTCGACCAGCAGTGCGGACACGACCACAGTGCTCGGGTGTTCCAAGGGCAGTAGTCAAGATATCTTGACGTCCAGTTGGAATAAAAGTACCCTGAGATTCATCTTCAACCAATGACTCCTACAACCAAATTCAATCAAAGAGGTTTTTGGTCAGTCGACCTAAATTGGTTACAAATCACATAATATTAAATAAGGTAGATACACTTACAATTTTAGAAGCAACTGAGGCCACAGCATCAGATGTATAGGATCCTGATGGTTTTGTTCGAGCCATAGTCCATAGCTCATACCGGTTTGGTTTTGGAGGGGATTCTAAGGCTTCATCTCCAGCCTCTTCCTGCAAGGCTTTCCTTCTGTGTGTCATTACATTCTTCTCAAGTTTATCATAACCCCCACGAGACAATAAGTGGGGGTAGATATTCTTTGCAGCATTTGTCCTTCCCTTTTCTCTTTTTTTCTGTTACACATAACGTAACACACCACAAATTAAAATAAGTAAAAAATTATATTAAGCAAGTTAAAAAATATAATTCAAACTAACCAGAAACGCTTCTTCATTGCGGCTCCTAACAAACTCATCCCATATGTCCTCTGAAAGGAAATTATACTTCTGACAAGGATTTGTGCAACCAGTTTTGTCTCCATTCCCAAATACAAATGTCCTGGAGAGTTTAGACTTAAAATCCTTCCAACGCTCACCCGCATAGGACAACCATCGGTCCCTAAACTTTTTATCATGGGGAACATAAAAAATATCCTACAATACACAACAAAAAGGTGGTGTTAGTAAATACATACACACAAAGATCAATAAAGTTTAATACAAATATGCATACAACTAGAGATAAAAGTCAATACCACGACATCTTGCCATATCATATCTTTAGTTTTTTCAGGGACATCTCTCCATTTAGGTATCAGAATGGAGGCCTTGCTTCGTGCAAGGTACGCCAAATAAGTGCAAAAGCTGGCTGCATTATCACCATCAGGTCACCCAGTATCTGGATCAAATTCAATAGAAAACTTCTGACCAGGAAGAAGTCTATTTTTCAATTGTGATGTAGTGGTAACACCTCTAGTCCTTTTTTTGGAGGACTCTGATGTGGATGGATCAACCATATATGATGCCTGTTTAAACAAACAAACAAATATAAGAAACAATGTGAGATAATCTAACAAATATGAATCAATGTGGATATATAATCTAACAAACATGTATTCACCTATAAAATTCTTTAGTAGTCAAGTTTTAATGTCCTCCAATATCCCTTCTTGATGATCATCACGAGTGGCATATACATCGTCTACTTCATTTTCATCAATGAAGATGGGTCTTTGTGTTGAGAAAGAAGGGGTGTCATTAATATCTAGTGTTGAATCTTGATTTTCATCACTCTCATGCATACTTCTTCTTTGGAGAACCACATACCATCTTTTGTTAGAGGGATCCTTGACATAAAACACTTGTTTGGCGTGAATTGCCATGATGAAAGGTTCATCCTTATAACCTATCTTGTCAAGATCCACCATTGTAAATCCTAACTCATCGGTTTGTACGCCACCACATTGTTCACCCACTTACATTTAAAAGCAGGCACTTTGAATTTATTATAATCGATCTCCCAAATCTCTTCAATGACCCCAAAATAAGCTATCGATGCGAGCAGGGTTTTTATCCTTTGAACTAGAGAAATACATAGAAGAAGCCATAACCATAACCCCGCTATTTTGTACGGTGCTCTTGTCATCCTGTGACTTTGTATAAAAAGAAAATTTGTTGATATCGTATCCTCTCCATGTCAAGACATTAAATTTAGGATCATGTGCTAGCCATGTTAATGTCTCAGAAGCAGTATCATCACTCAAAATCTGTTCTTTAAACCAAGGTATGAATGTCTTGTTATGCTCCTTCAACACCCAATTTTCATTCATTCGAGGGTTTTTGGCCTTGACATGATTTTTGTGAGCAGACAAGTAAGGTTCAACGTCATTAATATTATTCAATATATACAAATGTGCTTTCAACACTTCCGCTCGACCCATGCTTTTAGTTTTTAGACCTAGTGTACCCTTACCTTCACATCTTCCCTCATGACGAGACTTAGGAAGCCCTACAGGCGCCGCTTCTGACAAATAATCTGAACAAAACTCAATGGCTTCTTCTGTTATGTACCTTTCAACAATAGATGCTTTGGGACGATATAGATTCTTCACATACCCTTTCAATATTTTCATGTATCGCTCAATAGGGTACATCCACCTTAAGTAAACCGGGCCACACACTCTAATCTCTCTGACTAAATGAACAATTAAATGAACCATGATGTCAAAAATGAGGAGGAAAGAACATCTCCAATCGACACAAAATGATAGCAGCTTCATTTTCCAACTCGCCCAATTTCGAGGGTCAATAGCTTTGCTACATACTGCATTGAAGAATAAACACAATCTAATTATGGCATGTCGAACATTTTTTGGCAAGATGCCACGAATAGCCACCGGTAGTAATTGTTGCATCAAGACGTGACAATCATGAGATTTTAAGCCAACTAATTTGAGATCTGTCATCGATACAAGACTCTTTACATTTGAAGAGTAACCCTGTGGCACTTTCACACCCCGTAGGCACTCGCAAAAGCTTTTTTCTCTTCTTTTGATAATGTATGACAAGCTGGTGGCAAATATGTCTTGTTACCTCTTGGCTGAGGAGCTAACTCCTCTCTTATACCCATGGCAACAAGGTCTAGACGAGCATTTACTCCATCCTTTGTCTTACCCTGAATATTGAGAAGCGTACCGATTACACTATCACACACATTTTTCTCCACATGCATCACATCAATACAGTGTCTTACATCAAGACTTGACCAGTATGGAAGATCAAAGAATACTGACCTTTTCTTCCATATGTTTTTCACAGAAGAATATTTTTTCCTCTTTTTTTTTCCCAAATTAACATTGATGGAGTTCACCTGTTGATAAACTTCTTCTCCGGTTAAAACTTTCGGAGCAATTTCGTTCTCTTGACATCCATGAAAAGCCTTTTTCAACCTGCGATACGGGTGATCACGTCTCAGAAATCTTCTATGCCCAAGGTAACAAGTCTTTCTCCCATTTTTCAGTTGAAAGAAACATGTGCCGTCTTCACAAATAGGGCATGGTTTATGCCCCTTAACACTATACCCGGACAAGTTCCCATATGCTGGAAAGTCGTTGATGGTGCAAAACAACATGGCACGCAATTTGAAATCTTCACCTGAAAACCTATCAAACACATCAATGCCTTCTTCCCACAATGTTCTCAAGTCATCAATCAAGGGTTTTAGATAAACATCTATGTCATTTCCCGGTTGTTTTGGACCAGAAATCATCATAGATAACATAATGTACTTGCGCTTCATGCACAACCAAGGAGACAGATTGTAAATTACTAAGAGAACAGGCCATGAACTATGGATGCTACTTAAGTTACCATATGGATTCATTCCATCTGTAGCAAGTCCAAGCCTAAGGTTTCTTGGCTCATTGCCGAACTCCGGAAACAATGAATCAATTCTCTTCCATTGCAAAGAATCGCCGGATGGCGAAGCTTTCCATCACATTTCCTATCATCTGCATGCCATCTAAGGTTCTTTGCATCATTTACATTGGCAAACAGTCGCTTAAACCTGGGAATAATTGGAAGATACCATAACACCTTCGCAGGAAGACCTTTTTTGCTCACATCACCACAATTATCATCACCGTCCTTCTTTTTGTAGCGTGGTGTATTACACTCGGGACACTCTTCTTTGTCTTCATGCTCTTTCCAGTACAATATGCAATCCTTCGGGTATGAATGTATTTTCTTATACTCCACACCCATCGGACATAATATCTTCTTCGCTTCATAATTACTGTTTGGCAATGTGTTACCTTCCGGAAGCATGTCATTCAACAGTTTAAGCAATTCAGTGAAGCTCTTATCAGTCCACCCATTTATCGCCTTGATTGAACAATTTCAACACACGACAACCGTGTGAAATTTTTACAACCCGGATACAAAGGTTTTTCCTTGTCGCTGCATAGAGTTTCATACACATGTGCCCACTGAAAAGATTCTTGTCCAATATCACGAATCATGTCCTCTAGTCGATCGTCCATATCTACATCAACTTCCTCTCTTGTGGACACACTTGGCTTGTTTAACACTTCACCATGCCAGGTCCATGTCGTATATCTTTGCCAAATCCCAAAAACACGAAGATGATTCCGTATCTCCTCAATTTTTAGTGTTGGCCCATTCAAACACTTAACACAAGGACAATAGAAAGTTGTTTGATTAGGAAGTTTTGCTTGGGAAAATTGTAAGAAGTCTTCGACTCCGTTCTTATACTCATCACCTAAGCGATGTTTTTGCATCCAACTACGATCCATAACTGTGTTCTGAAATAATATACACATACTTTTATGCTTAGATATTTAACTAACATTGACATGTTTGTATGCATAAGTTAGAACAATTAGATATTTAACTAACACACTATATAAAAATCTAAATTTTAACATGATCACTCCTAAACTTTATTTCTCACCATTAAAACTTCTCTAACATAGTTTAACCCAAAACAAGTCTAAGTTTCCAATCACAAAGAACAACCCAAAACACAATAAAAGAGGTTCCATTTCTCATATCCAATATTTACACAACATATCCTTGAATTACATTCTAAAGAAGATCAAAACAAGCTAAGTGTTCCATCAAAAAGCAGTTATGAAAAGAAGTGAATGTGCAGATTCTATGGTAACAGTATCACAACAAAGAAAACACATTCCCCTAAACAATAACCAAGAGAAATTTAGCCAACCAAGAGAAAACACACTCACTGAAACAATCCTAGCAGAATAGCTTATAATGTCTTTGATAATCCAATCCTAACTCAAGAAGAAAAGGAAGAGAAAACTAACCCAGCTTTGAGAGGACTGCAACGGTGCTCAAGAGTGGACAATGACGACGAGATGGTGCGACGGCGAGAAAGTTACAGGGTTGAAAGGACTACAACAGCGACATATTCGAGCAAGAGAGTACTGCGACGGCGGGAGGAAGCGCGCGACAGCGAGATGGTGCGACGGTGTCGTGGCTTGGGCGATGGTGGCGAGGACAATGGTCGCGGGGGACAAGAGGGCCTATTGAAATGGAGGGACGTGATCTTTGTCACCAGAGTCAGAGGGCGGTGCTTCGCTGTGCTGCGCACGAAGAGGACGATAGAGGGATGGCTCGCGGTTTGCAGGTGCGGCGGAGAGGGAAAATGACGACGGCGAGGACGATAGGGAAATAAAACGTTGAGAACGAAGAGGACGACGGCAGTGAGAGGAGGGAGAGGTACCTGAACGAAGAGGACGAAGAGGGAAATAAAACCTTTGGTGGTCTGATTTTGTGTTTTTAAAACACCTTATAACCGCGGTTTGCCAAAAAACCGGCGCTATAGGTTACATTTAAAAAAAAAAAGGAAACTTTTAACCGCGGTTATTCGTATAACCGGCGTTAAATCCTAGACTTTTAACCGCGGTTTTAACTAAAAACCGGCGTTAAAAGTAGGTTACAATTTAAAAAAAAAAAAAAAGGGACACTTTTAACCGCGGTTTTACTTAAAAACCGGCGTTAAATCCTAGACTTTTAACCGCGGTTTTAACTAAAAACCGGCGTTAAAAGTAGGTTACAATTTAAAAAAAAAGGGACACTTTTAACCGCGGTTATTCATATAACCGGCGTTATAACTTAGACTTTTAACCGCGGTTTTACTTAAAAACCGGCGTTAAAAGTTTCGCTCTTTTTACCTATTTTTATTGTGACACTTATAACGCCGGTTTTAGAAATAACCGGCGTAAAAATTGATGCGTTAATTTCAAAAATGCCACCGCCTCACTTTTTACGCCGGTTATTGCCAAAACCGGCGTTATAAGTCTAATTTTTAGGTGTATTTCGCACTAGTGGCAGTATCATATAACAAATATTATGTTAAACTATTAATTTTTTAAATATGTTATAATACTATCATTACTATTATTTATAAATAAAAGGAACTCAAAGTCTGATACGTAAAGAAATTAATATTAATTTTGTGGTATACAATATAAACAAAATATTATACTGTATACAACCGAATAGAATAAGATGAAAAATAACTAAATTTATTATTTAAAATAAAATACTAAAACATATGTAATATAAGAGTCCGCATTACATTATATGGAAAAAAAATTTGATATGATGAAATGGTTAATAATTGAAACATATATATATATAATATATTTTTAAACACATATTTTATTATAAATAAAAAAATAAAATATTTGATATAACAATAGGCCCAAATAGCGGGTTCGATTTATATTTTGGTGAAATATTATTAAAGATATGACAGGAAAGAAACATATGATAAATAAATATATTAGATATGTTTATACCTTGTTAAAGATTTTAGTGTTATTTATATCGAATAGATTTGTTCCAATTTTTGGAAAAGATTTATTTTATATTTAATTATTTATATCAAATAGATGTGTTTCAATTTTTGGAAAAGATTTATTTTATATTTAAATCTGTGAGAGCTTTTGAGGGTTGACCTAATTCTTTTCAATGCCGTCACCAGTATGTCGTCTTCCTCTTCATCCATCCCTGCGATTGAAAACCTCTACCTTAGTGATGAGACCACAGCAAGTGTACCGGGTCATTGCAAGTAATAAATTCAGTAAATAACCGGTTATCGTTCTCAAGGATCGAAGGCCAAATACCAATATACGTTAACGACTACTAAGTGAACACCGAAAGATTTTAATATGGTTGTGTTAGAACCTAAACAATTGAGAAGTTTAGACCCTCATTAATTTTGATGATAACAAAGTATTTTCAAGAGAACAATTTATCTTCTAACATATCCTTGAGTGTACAGGTATCAAAGCTTCATATATTTGTACAAAACACTCAAGAAAGAAGAAGAAATTTACAAGAGAATTGAATACACTCCACTGATGTCAACATCCGAACTCACTCCAGCGTCTTACTAACAGCGAGCATCCGGTAGTGTTACTCTTTGACACGTGGAATACTCAATTGCTGCAAGTATCCGTCCTCTGTTCTGAGCGAGCGTCTGATCTCTTTAATGAAGCACGTGATGATCACGTTTTTGCTCTTAACCTCAGAATGTTCTGGAACGGAATTCGAATTTGATCTTGTGCGCTCATTTTGATGTACGAGGAAGCAAAGGTGACACTTAAGCGTAAGACAAAAGTCGTACAAGGCAATTGTGAAAAACAGATAGTATGAAAACAGTATTATGTACTATTCAGATATTCTTTGGAAAGGAAGAAAATGACTACATTTCAAATTATCTCACTTAATGGAAAGGAGCTATTCTTTTACTGCAAACGGTAATATCCCTGAAGTCTCCTATAAATACCCCAAGGTATTCATTGAAGAAGGTGGCAAGAACTAAGGCAAGGCCAGAGCTAAGACTAAAATTGCTAGAACAAATTCTGAGAAAGAAAGAAACTTTATTTTGGAAGCATCATCACTCTGAGTGAGCAATCAAATTTCGTGCTAAGTCTCTGGTCTACAAAGAACTGAACTCAGCGTCTTATACTTTCTTTTAGAAAGCTACTCTGTTTTGAGCTTAATCTTTTCATCCTCTCTGTGAGAGTTATTTTGATTGTATTCAGAAGTATATTCTCTTTTGTAAACAGCATTTGGCCTAGTTAAGGCTTTGTTCCTCAAAGGCTCGTCGTACTGAGTCGTTTTGAGAAGTTGAGAGTATTGTCAAGTTTGTGACAGCAGAATACTCTTGAGGAAAGTTGTAATCAGTTGATTATAGTGAAAAATCCTTCAGGATCAAAGGGACTAGACGTAGCTACCGGTTGGTGGTGAACTAGTATAAATCTCTGTGCGTCTTATTTTACTGCCTTACATTTATCTTTACGTTGCTCAGTAAAACAAGTTTTCATAAACGGCTTTATTTCCTGCATCCGTTAGTCTCTCGTCATCCGGTTAGTTTCTCAGCGTCCGATAAACAAACAGTTTTGAAAAATATGTGTTCTTAGTGCTTTTAACTTAAAGTTTGTGAAAAGTTTTTGAACACAATTCAACCCCCTTCTTGTGTTCACGTTCAGTTGGTATCAGAGCTCGGCCTCTTAGTTGAGCACTTAACAGTGTTAAGAGAAAAGATCCTATACTGTAAACATGTCTACTAAAGGTGGTTATATGAACCGTTCTCCTCTATTCAATGGAGAAAAATTTGATTACTGGAAAGATAAGATAAAAGCTTTCTTTGAGACACAACAACTTGAGTTGTGGGATATAATTCAATGTGGTTACATTCCTTCCACTAATGCTCATGGTGTTGCTATAGCCAGAGAATGATGAGCAGAAAAAGAGATATCAAACCAATCAAAAAGCTAGATTCATTCTTATCTGTGCTATGACAGAAAAAGAATATGATAAATGTGGCAAATTTGATACTGCCAAAGAAATCTGGGACTCACTTATTTTATCTTACGAAGGCTTTGCCAAGTAAGAGAAACTAAAGCTAGCATGTTGGTTCGCTAATATGAGTTGTTCAAAATGGAAGATGGTGAAAACATTGAAACTATGTTTGGAAACTTCCAAACACTTGTTCATGGGTTACAGGCCCTTGGAAAAAGTTACATTACATCTGACCATGTTAGAAAGATCTTGAGAAGCTTGACTAAGCAGTGGAAACCCAAGATCACTGCTATTCAAGAAGCAAAAGATCTAAATGTCCTACGACTTAAAGATCTTATGAGTTCGTTGAAAGCTCATGAACTTGAGCTAAATGAAGAAGAACCTGTCAAAAAGGGCAAGTCTATTGCTTTGAAAGTCGCTCTACATAAAGCCAGTTCTTCCAAAGCCCTTCAGGCTGAAGAAGAAGAATCAGAAGATGAAGCTTCAGAAGGGAATGTTGACACATCAGAAGATGAGCTCGCGTTTATATCCAGGAAGATACAAAGAATGTGGAAGAAGAGAAACTTCAGGAGGAAGTTTCAGAAGAAAGATACTAAGGACAAGAAGGAAAACAAAGACAAGGACAAATCCCAATTCATTTGTTATGAATGTAAAAAGCCTGGATATTTCAAGTCCGAATGTCCTAATTTTAAGGAGAAGCCCACAAGAAGTTCTTTCAAGAAAAAGAAGAAGAGCCTCATGGCTACATGGGAAGATCTAGACTTATCCTCATCTGAGGAAGATAATGAAGAAGAAGCAAATCTTAATCTCATGGAAGACACTGATCTTGACTCAGAAGAAGAAGTTGAAAAGGTAATAGTATATGATTCCTACTCTGAACTTAAACTTGCATTCAATGATCTTCTTAAGGACTCTGCCACTCTCTCTGTTGAGTATAAGAATTTGAAAAAGAAATTTTCAAAATTATCACAAGACTTTCAAGCTTTAAACAAAGAAAATTTTGTACTCAATAAAGAGAATCAGAAGCTGAAAACTGAAAATCAGCATCTAATGGATAACCGGCGTCTGGTTGCTAACAAGTAACCAGAAGCTGAGAGCTCTCAATCTGAAAGCTCTAAAGTTACAGGCAACCTTAAATGCAAATCAAATGATTATGAATATGCATTTCAAAAGTTTCTTGCAGAGAGTGTAACTCGAAGCAAGCAAGCTTCAATGATTTGGGGTGTCAGTAAAACGACAACTCATGGTCTTGGTTATAATTAGATGAACCTCCTTTAGAAAATGATTCAGCATCTGATAAATCCAATAATCATAGTAAATACTTGCATTGTACTTACTGCAATAAACCTGGTCATTTGAAAAGTGCATGTACTGTTTTTAAAACTGTGAAGGACAAGCTTCCTTCAAGAACTAACAAGAAAGGACCCAAAAAGATATGGGTACCTAAAGATAAAATAGTCTATGTTGCAGACATGCTTAGCAACAAAGTCAACACACGTATCTTGGTACTTAGACAGTGGATGCTCGTGTCACATGACGGGAGGAAAGCATATGTTTCAAGAACTAAGGCCTAAAGAAGCTGGATTCGTTGGTTTCGGAGGAAACCAAAAAGGTAAAATAGTTAGAGTTGGTCGCATTGGTAAAGGCCCTCTTCTCTCTATTGATAATGTACTCTATGTTGAAGGACTTAAACATAACTTGTTGAGCATAAGTCAATTATGTGACAGTGGTTATGAAGTCATCTTTACAGAAACTGGATGTCTATAAAAAGCAAGAAAGACGGCCTTATTTTCTTCACTGCTAAGAGGAAACAAAATATTTACAAAATTGATCTCTCTGAACTTGCAAAACAAGATGTCAAGTGTCTCATGTCTGTTGACAAAGAATAATGGATTTGGCACAAGAGATTTAGTCATGCCAATTTGAGATTAATCTCAAAATTAAACAAACACAGTCTTGTCAGAGGCTTACCAAATCTTAAGTATCAATCTGATGCTCTCTGTGAGGCATGTCAAAGAGGAAAACAAGTTAAAACTTCTTTTCATTCAAAAATGTTGTTTCAACCTCTAGATCACTTGAGCTTTTGCATCTTGATCTTTTTGGTCCAACAAGGATAGCCTCTTTAACTGGAAAGAAATATGGGTTAGTCATTGTTGATGATTTTACTAGATGGACATGGGTTAGATTCCTTGCTCACAAAGATGAGTCATACAAGGTATTTACTATATTCTGCAAAACAGTTCAAAATGAAAAAGGAATTTGTATTTCATCTATTAGAAGTGATCATGGGGGAGAATTTGAAAATGAAAGCTTTCAAAAATTTTGTGATGATAATGGCAGCTCCCACAATTTCTCCTCTCTAAGAACACCTCAACAAAATGGTGTTGTAAAAAGAAAAAATAGGTCCCTCCAAGAAATGGCCAGGACCATGATCAATGAAGCTAATATTGCAAAACACTTTTGGGCAGAAGCAGTAAACACAGCTTGTTACATTCAAAATAGAATTCTTATTAGACCTATTTTGAAGAAGACTCCATATGAACTGTGGAAAGGTAGAAAAACCAAACATATCATATTTTCATTCATTTGGTTGTACTTGTTATATTTTGATTACTAAGGATCAGCTTGGTAAGTTTGATTCAAAAGCTGACAAATGAATCTTTTGGGGATATTCTGAAAGATCTAAAGCCTTTAGAATATACAATAAAGAAACTATGACAGTGGAAGAATCAATTCATGTCAAATTTGATGACAAAAAGCCTGACACAGATATGTCAGAGCTAGATGAATTATTTTCAGAATTAAATATTGGTGATTCTACAAATAGTGAACCTACATCTTCATCGTCCGGTGGTAACCAGACGCAAGAATCTTCGAAAGCTGAAGCCAGAAAGAGCTTGAAGTACAAAACCAATCATCCTAAAGATCAAATCATAGGAGAACCTGGATATAGAGTAAGAACCATATCCTCTTTTAAAGAGCATGCAGATATGGTACTACTCTCAGAAATGGAACCTAAAACGATTTATCAAGTATTGGAAGATGAAGGTTGGATTCTAGCCATGCAAGAAGAGTTGAATCAATTCCGAAGAAATGATGTATGGAAGCTAGTTACTCTACCAGAAGATAAGCAAGCTATTGGTACTAAATGGGTATTTAGAAACAAGCTTGATGAAGATGGAAAGGTTGTGAGAAACAAGGCAAGATTGGTTGCTCAAGGTTACTCACAGGAAGAAGGTATTGATTTTACTGAAACATTTGCACCTGTTGCAAGGTTAGAAGCTATACACATTTTACTTTCATTTGATGCACACCATGATATAATTCTTTATCAAATGGATGTGAAAAGTGCTTTCTTGAATGGTTTTATAACTGAGAAAGTCTTTGTAAAACAACCTCCTGGATTCGAAGACATTGAATTTCCAGAACATGTTTTCAAGCTTAAAAATGCCCTGTACGGTCTTAAGCAAGCTCCCAGAGCTTGGTATGAAAGACTGAGTACATTTTTGATGAAAAATGGTTTTACCAGAGGTCTAGTAGACATTACTCTTTTTAGAAAAACATCAAACAAGCACTTTATAATTGTTCAAATATATGTTGATGACATTATTTTTGGAGCTACTAATGAAAGTCTTTGCAAAGAATTTTCTAAGCTAATGCAGGCTGAATTCGAGATGAGTATGATGGGTGAACTAAAGTTCTTCCTTGGAATTCAAATCAAACAATGCAATGATGGTATCTATATACATCAAAGCAAATATATCAATGGTGTGCAGCTCCGGAATCAAGTATCCATAAGGGTGAAGATATACCGAATTAGAGCAAGGAAAACCTTTAAAGGTGGAGGAAGACGTGGCAGACATGGCATGCGACTGAGTGACAAGGAACTTTTGGAATTACTCAGCAAGATCAGGTGGCAGGGAGGTGGTCTCAGAAAGGTATACATGTCCAACACTAAGAGCATCAGGAAAAGCAGTAGCAGCAATAACATTTGGTGAGGGAGGCTTCAAATTCTTCTTATTGGACTGATTCGAAGGAGGACGCCATTGAGTAGATAGCTGGGATTGTTGTTGTTTCAATAATTTTGCAGTTCAGCAGATTCAGTAACAGCCAATTGATCCCACAGATTAGACATAGCAGAATAGAATTCCTAAATGCTCATGTTATTCTGCTGACGAGCTCGAATATCAATCTCCAACTGATACTGTTTTGCAAAGTTGGACTGTACATACAGACGTTGCAAGTGGTCCCAAACACCCTTTGCAGTGTCAAATTTTGCAAGTTGCTTGCCTATTGATTGTGAAACAGAATTATTTATCCAAGTAATAATTTTTGAATTGTTAGCCTCCCAATTTTCCATGTCCTTTGCATATTTATCCAAATCCTTTTTATCAGTAGGCTTAAGAGTGGTGCCATCAACATAGCCCCAAATTTTTTTTCCTTTCAAAAAATATCTCATCACATAGCTCCAACAGGAGTAATTCTGTCCATTCAGTTGCACACTAATGGATTGAAGGAAATCATCCTTTTTAGTTGTCATCACTACAAATATCAAATACCTAAGGAACTACACAATAAATATTGAGCAGGCGAAGAAAAACAAATACTAGACCAATATCGCAGCAAAGAAACAACAAAATCACAGCCCAAAAGCAGAGCACTGGACGAACCAAGTCGCAAATCACGCAACAGAATAGAATCGTGCACAAACCAGAATCGCGCAGCAGTCACAAATCGCGCAGAGACCAGAATCGCGCAGCAGTCAAAAATCATGACCCAGACACAAATCGCGCCGAAAAAAGAATAGAATCACGCCGGATAGTACAAAATCGCAAATCGGGTCGAGCTAAAATCAGGTCGCACAAAAAAAAATCGGCTATGGACCGCACTAACGTTCTTCCCAAAATCTTACTAGCTCTTTGATACCATGTTAACAGAGATAGAAACCACACATAGAGAAGGTAAGAGGAGAAGAGAAGAAGAGAAAGGGAAAAGGAAGCCATTAGGGTTCCAATAACATAATAATGCAAAGTCTTAAGATTACAAGGAAATAAGAGAAATATATATGAGAATATAAAAAGACTAAGCTACCCTTATATATAATATTATCTAACACTTGGTTCGACACCAGTATGCAGATTAAGTAAAAGATCAAGAGGACGCTTTAGAAGTGGCAGATGTACTTTTCCTTTCATACAACACAGAGAAAATCCACACTCCAACGTATTTTTACTCGTTTCAGCCCTTTTCTCAAACCACAAATTAGCATGACAATATCTGCAAATGTATGAGGGACTACCCAGATCCAAAGGCACTGCATTCAACATGTTTCAGCATTATAACTTAAATCAGTGTTAAAAACATATGGACAGAAATAGTTGGTTTCCAAAAGAAAAATGTGAAATTTCATATGTCATTGTCGGTATCACCTGTAGACGTACAAAACATATTAAGTTAACAATTTGTGTTATTAAATTTATACCGATCCTAAATTACCAAAAAATGTAACAATGAAATCATTTATAAGTTTATATAAATTTTCATACATACCACTTTCATTTCCACTGTTAACATATGATTCCTTTTCAATGTCTTCACTAAATGACAGCCTTGCCGAGCCAATAATTGACTGTAATTCTTAATCTACGCTTATGTTTATTTACTACATTCACAGGGGTAGGATCTATTACAATAGAAGAAGGTGGTACCACACTATGCATATCAGAAACAATTCCTGCATCATTGATCAGTAAACCTGATGTTAACAATATTAACAAATACTGATATAAATACATTACGAACGCTGATAAGAAAAAGAAATATGTTAGAGCTCTTAGATTAATGTATAAAATTAGCGGTTCTAAACGTGGTATAACCTGGACTGATGCGAGGAGTTTGGGTTTCATTGTTTATTAGAGGACTATGATATTCTCCATTGTCATAAGTATTTGAAATATCACTATATGAACTCAAGTTTTCATCTGTCAGCAACAGTTTTCAAAAACATTCAAAACATTAATTAACATTGTGGTATACCCTATCCATCGGTTATAAACGTTTCACATTTATTACCATTGAAAGACCTTCTCCTTCCTGTGTTTTTTTTGTTGTATAATTTGTTTCCTCCTTGCACGGGTTTATGAAGATTGACACTGGATACAGATGCTTGAAGAATGGTCGCAAATTATGTTACCTCTGTTGTTTACTCCATGACATGTAGGGGTATTACCTTAATATATAATGTATAACATTCAGTTAGAGATTCCTATTATCCAAAGTGTTCAAAGGATCATATTATCATTTATACATTATCAAAGGTTAATTATTAACTATATTATCAACTGAGTGGTATCATAGCTGGTGATAAGTAAATAATCTTCATAATTATCAATAGCCATTATGATATACCTATAATGACTGGTGATAAAGGAGTCCTATGGCATCTGGTGATGTTGTAAGGAACCATTTGTTGCGGAGACACTTCTTTCGAGACCTTCAGAAAATAATGTCATATCATAAGCAATTGTTTGATGATCTTATACATATAATACCTACAAATAGGTATACATGACAACTAAATACTTCATTATACTCAATTTACTAAATGCATAAATTTGTATATGTAGGTTACTTACCTGTACCAAGAACAACGGTTGAACTAAAGGAGCCCTATCCATATGTTCATATTGCAATTGATGTATGTTGATGTATCTGGAATATAAAGGGGCAAATATGATGAGTAGCCAAACATATTGAGTTATATTATCTGTCAGAATTAATTTACTATTATATTTACCCTTTTTGGCTAAAGGCTTGTGATCAATTACCTGTACTGTTCTTTTTTTTTTCATTGCAGATGCATTTGCCGAATGTCCAACCATATCCATTTTGCAGTCAAAATTCAATTATTGGACTCACCTGTGTTTGAAAGTATAGGGACTAATTTATCATATCTATGAGACAAGTCATTATGACACCTGCTATCATAAAATATAGGCACATCTACAATACACATTGATAATATGCTGTATCATATAGGTATGAAGTTAATCTATTGGAATTTATTGTCACTTGTTAGTTCATGTATTTATTTAAAATGAAGTATCATGGATTCAAATTTGGCCATGAGCATCAAAGTTATATTTAGTTAAGTGCGTTAAGTAATATACATAATCTTATATTTATGTAATAGACAACTGTCACTTTTTTGAAACATTCAGTATCATATTTATTTGAATTTTTTGTTCATCCATATACATATTGAAAAATAGTCATAATTAATATAGGTTGCTACATTAACAATGATCTGCAATTCCTTCCTTGCATAAAATATTTAGTAATATGGTTCATTATTTACATAAAACTTGCTAGCCATAGAAGTTAACAGAAACATATTTTCAGATTTCAGGTATTCTTCGAATATTGTATATTTTATTCCGAACATACTAATTGATATTAGTAAAGACAAATGTATGTGCAAATCAATAAGATATCATAACGATAAAAAGTCACAATAACAACAGCTCATATTATGTATAAGACACCTTACACGCAACCTTATTACAAAACTATCCATGTTTAAATAGAAGGATTAAACATACTTGCAGAGTATGGTATATGTATCTCACTGATTCATCGTCTGATTTATTTCATGCAATAGTAATAAACACTTACGTCAGATTTGTTGTTGAGTGTTAGATGAATTGGAGCTATTGTAAGCATGGATATATGAAAAATGTTATTTTCATTGCAATATCAAACGATTGACGTTTGACTCACACATAACTTGTGTTAAATCATTGTGAACTGTAGAAGTTACGTCCATAAGCAATGGCAGCCCTTGTTTGTATACATAACATATATCTTTTAAGGATATAGTTGCGTTATATTAAATAAAATCGCCCAGAGTAATGACAGATTAGTATAGCATATCAATTTGTATTGATTGACTATTAATAGAATTTGATGTAAATCTGAACATATATTATTTCTTATTTATGATTTGATTGGATTATTGCATATTATGTCTTAATCATCATAGACGATTATAATTAGATATCATACCGAAATTCAAGGACCATATTGGGTGTTTAACAATTTGTCTTGATTGACTATTAATAGTTTGATGTAAATCTGCAAGGATATTATTTCTTATTTATGGTTTCTTTGGATTAGGGTATATTAGATTTAGTACCCAATTGCAGGGATGATGTTGTGTGTTTTAGCACCAACTCAGACATGTGATTTGATGCTACACATATTTACGGTTCAGGACTTCAACAAGTCATGTATGAATCGCAGTGAGAGTATAAAATTGTTGATCAAAGGTTATAAAATTGTTGATCCAACGTTATAGGCATTACTGATTGAACATTATATAATTTAATATATATTTATTGTTTACTAATCTAATATTTCAAATAGAGTCGTTTGTCTAATTTAATATGTAGTTATTATTGACCAATTTCCACTAATGACATATATCAATTATAATTTCTTAATGTAAGTTATAATATGGTAATAAAAGCCTTTCATTGTGAAATGTTAGAAAGTATTGCAACAAAAAAACCAAATTGAGAATGACATATTATTTGATTTAATTTCCTGTTTTACGGATTTTAAAGGCCGATCGCCTAACCAAAAAACATCAAGATAGTTAAAATACATCAAATATATTAAATTAACAAAAAATAAAATAGTATGATATTTCATAACTTGAAATAGTAATAATGCGAAAATAAAAATAACAACCCTAAATTCATAAAAGCATTAAAATAGACAACTTATGCAATCAAAATCTATAAATAGTATAAAGAACGCGACATTGGACTTCGAAATCTTAATTGATTGCCATCCTGTTGAGAATGCTGATAAAATTTTCAACAATCCATCCAATTGATGTCTGATTTAGACGTCTAACAACCATGTTTTGGTATTACGGATTATTTTTCATCCTGTGACAAAACGAAATGAACGGTTATACGAATACAGTGATTTAATAGAAGATAATGAATAAAGAAAAAATGATAACTAACATTATCCTTAAGTTATCAACAGCAGGATGTTCTGCAGTTATTAAAAGTCTAGAAGCATTGTCTGTGTTTAGTAGTACACTTATGCTTGAAACAAAGCAGGTAAAAATGGTAATTATTTGATATACAGTAGCATGGTATATACTTAAGTAGTAAACTAATTTACCTTTAACAACTTTGTACTTGAAAAACGTCATAACAATAATCGGATTAATTCAATTAAACGACTCAATAAAGTTTGTTAATTCGTCAATGTATGAACCATACAAAGTGTAATTGAAATGAAACCTGTTGAAAAAATAATCTGACTTTAGGAACAACAAATATTTTTCGGAATCTATATAATTATTAAAAGTATAAACCAAAAGGGATACCCATTATTATCAAGCTCTATGACCACGATTTTGGTTTTAATTCCAGCGAACTGAACAAAAGATGTTTCACCGATACCTATGAGAACGCCGATAATATCTTCAACAAATGAAATATTTAATTACATGTGTGAGAAATGGATGCATAAAAACATAATTATGTGACAAACAAAAATATAAAACATATATAATATCTAGAATATAAGTATAAATAGAAAACAAATACTAACCAACCAAATTATTATTATCAAAGTCATCTGCAAAGCAATCGGCAAGTTGGGTAAAATGAATAACATTTATTGGAATTTTAAAATTCATCACAGATCGGATTTGCGTATAGACTTTGAATTTAAGCCTATAATTATGTCTTGTTGAACGGTAGGAACTGTTGTTTGCAACTACATTAATATTCCTGATGTTATACACGAAATCCTCATTTAAAACTGTATGAAACTTATATATCAAAGTTCTGGGCACCGTGGCATTAATTTTATTTCATTACATGTAAAAATCAAAAGTTAGATATAAACAACAACATTGTTACGATTTTGTCAAAAACAAAAAAAAATATTTCCACCTCATTATCAATAAGAATAACTTCAATAGATAAAGGAAAACTTTGTGTGTCTAATGCATTAGTGCATCACTTACGAAAAATCCCAACTACTAAATTCCAATTCCGATCAACGGAGGAGTTGATCTCAGAAATTTGATCATGGTTAGGGTTCATTTTCGATGAGCCTAAAAAAGCAACAGAATAAACAACTATAAGGGATTAAAACACCCTAACTACAAGATCAAACACACAATGAGCATGTATAGTTCTATCCACTATTTATAGACTTTGTAATTGGGCCGGTTATAAAAAAAATATAAAAATTAATTAAATATTACTGATCGTGGAATTATTTTTCTGATTTATTTTTCTTACTAATCAACGATTTTGTTGACTAATTAAAATATATAATTAATTAATCATTTACTATAACAAATCGTGGTTTCATTTTGTTTGCACTAATGTAGCACAATTTTGATTACAATCATTTATTATAATCAGTAATTTGATATGCCATCCATTTTTTGTATTTGTTATGCGCTGAGTCAGTCAAGATTTCAAATATTTGATATGAAATTTATGACAATTGAATAAGTAATTTATGCAAAGTTTTTTTTTTTAACAAAAGTTATGGGCTAAGTTTATTTGTATTTGTTATGCGCTGAGTCATTGCTTCAAGACATAATTTGTAAACCACCTGTGCGCAATTCCATTTTTAAACATGACACCTAATGATTATTTATTGTGAATTCTGGAAGAGATTGCCATTAGAAAGCAATTCAATGAGTTTATTTTGATATGTATATAATAGAGATAGAGATAGAGTTTCGTCAAACTATGCTACTGTTTCTTTTTGTAGCTAATGGCATTTCGATAATCATATAATATTAGCAGTGTCCATTATTTATCAATTTATTAGATCATGTCACAATAATACTTTCGTCAATTTGGTGGTAAACATTCACAAACGGACATCATATTTTTCAAGAAGCAGCATTTAAGTACAAATAACACGTGTTAACATAGAACAATTCAGGTACATGACTGAACCAAAAGTCATTTTATGTATGCCATCTTTGTAGGTGTTATACATATATTCATTATATTAAGCTTAACCTTTAAGATAAGATGAGAACAATCTATTGTCTTCAAAACCTGCCTCATCCTCCATTGATCACATTAGTTTTTATTTTCGGCTATTCGAGTATAGATGCATATGATCCAAGCGGATTATATTATATGATTATAGTGTATATAAAAATCAAATACTCATACTCATACGATTATAGTATATATAAAAATCAAATACTCATACTCATAGTTATAAAAAAACACAATCTCAAACATTGTTTAATCCACACAATATCGAAATAAACAAAAAGCAATTGGAACGACGAACAACATCAAAGAAAATAACCAAACCTAAAGCATATTCTTAAACGTAAAGATCCCAAACTCTAATCCTAGTCCTTCTCGATTTTGATGTTCTTTTTAAGATTCTCAAGAGTCGAAGAATTCTCTCCTGTAGGATAACTCCTCTTCATGCTGAGATCAACAGGGGTGTCAAAGCACAGATCAACAACATCACGAACTGGAGTTTCAACTTTACCATCATGTTGAGTCTCTTCACAAACTGGAGTTTCAACTTTACCATCATCTTGAGTCTCTTCAAATCTACCAGCCAAGTCTTGTAACAATTAGATAATTAGTAAAACAACTGTATGTACATATTTATAAAAATATGATCAAATAGACACTGCAGGGTTCAAATATTAACCTATGCAATATTCTCAGATCCTATCCTTGTTGACTTTTGGTTCTGTGGAGTAAGATCAGCAGTGATTTCATTTGAAGTCTGATTCATTGACAATACGTAATAGAAAAGTTATCATACAAACTAACTGCGATTTTAAACTAAGTACAATTTTAAATATAAAAAATTAAAACCTTACTTTAACACTTCCTTGCTCAATAAATTGTTGGATGATATCAGAATCATCAGTAACTCTTTTGACTATATATGATGGTTCAAAACGTGATCCTGATCAACGATCACACCCAACCTTGAACAAAACAATCTTATCTTGCAAGTCAGGTAACTCTTTTGGGAGTGCACCTGATTCATTATTCTTTTTTGGAGATTGAAAATATCAGAACAGTTAGTAACTCATATAAAATGTCTCTTTTAGTTAAACCAAAATACATTTTGAAGCAAAAGTTAACCATAATTTACCATGTTGTATTCCATAAGTAGATCTGCACAAGTTTTTTTAGGAATTCGGTTGCATCACGATTAAACATCACAAATGTGGATACTGAAGTTTCATCCTTCACACGCAGCCTCAGAAAAAAACTGCACAAACAAATGGTTAGTATTTGTGATTGTTAAATTAAAAACATAGATTATAACAAACAACCAAGGTATTGCAAATATATAATGAGACAGTCATACCTTGGTGTGACATCTATGACATGCTTCTTGCATTTATCACAGTAATACATTTCTTAATCAGGTGTTGCCTTTCTTGTGCAACGGCTACAGGCAGTGTAATACCATGTATCTTCATCAACCATCTCTGTTATGGTAGCCAAGACCACAAAGTATGCTCCCTGTTAAAAAAAACTGGGATTGGTTATATGATTCAATGATGAATTTATGCTATTAACAATATATAAAAAAAAGGTATCAGAAACATTATAAACATGTGTTCCCTGTTCAAGAAGAGTATATTACTTCGCTACCAATGATACCCTTATTCTTTAGGTATGAATCCTTCATTTGCTTAATAGTAGCCTTTGGAGTCATCCTCAGTAAGTCATCAGACAGACTAAGCTTAGTCTTCTATTGCAGCTAATTTAATCCCTTGATAGGTGTATCCAGTCTGACAATCATAGCAGATTTAAACTTCTGCACCTCAGGGATTTGTGAATTGAAAAGTATCTTTGTGGAGTAATTATTGCTGATACTGTTATTGCCTAACAACATAAAAATAATCAAATGATCAGAATATGGTTAGTCAATTTGGATAACTGTTGACAATGGACTCAAACAGAAGTGGCTGCCTCAACTCATCACAACATTTGTTAAATACCAAAAGTCATTAACATACCTTGCCATTTTTTAACTTTGGCAAACAGAATGACGATAACAGCATTTGTTGCATCACCAGAAGCAAGAAATGTGTTCAGTTGATCCACCTCATCTCCAAACAAAGTAATTTTAAAACGATACCCATTATTATCTAACTCAATGACAATCATCTTGGATTTTTCACTCTTCATGTAGTATTCCTTCTCTTTACCGACTCCAGTAATTATTCCCATTAAGTCTATAAAAGTTAAACAATTATAGTAAGTTATTTGTTGATGTCTAAAAGTATTATTAAAATCAAAAGAAAAATGATTCATCAAATCATTGGATGATTGAAACATAAAACGTACCAACTAAATAGTTGACGTCAAAGGTGGAAGAGAACACATCAGCAGGATTCGTAAATTGATAAGTGATTAGAGGAAAATCATATTTACTTTGCTTAGCAACAGTAGTTTTAATATCAAAACTCAACTTATAAGTATGAGGTGTAGAGCGATAATCTCCCCCATTAGCCACCACATATAATTTTGTGAGAAGATAAACCTCATCCTCTACCAACCTATCATGAAAAATATAGACCAGCTGGTTGCGTATTGTGGCACTAATTCGGTCACCCTAAAAACATTAGAAAAAGATTGTTTTGTATGGAGTGGACACGATGATATTATTTAATATATCAATTGAGTATGATCGTAAGACAAAATAGTTTCTGACCTTGCTATCCATCAGGACCAATTCAAAAGAGAAATATTCACCAGGATGTACAGGGTCTAACAGCAGCCACTTTTGGACAACATGCATCAGGACACGTGGTATTTCTGTTTTGGATGCAAAGTCTATTGCAAAAATGTATTTAGGTGCCATTGCTGTGGGGAGGAATGCTACAGCTCGTGGGTATTTAGTAGGATTAGCTATCGTTATTGGTGAGTTGGCTAGGTTAATACATGATTAAATAGTGATAGGTCATATTGTTAGCAATGATTCAATCACAGATATCCACGAGCCAATCACAGTAATGATTCAACCACTGTAATTAGCAGACCTATATAATTACGAAAATTTTAAATACTTTCAATAACTATAATTTTCACCCTTATTATATCTTCATTTCAATTTGAATTAAAATCAGGGGTGCGGACAATAGGAAGGCGGCCTTTAATATTGTGCTGGTTACCAGTTTCATGCTAATTTCGTCAATTCATGCTCCAGGAAATTGTAAATTGTGACAATTATAGTAAAATCGGGATTTTGATTGATATGCTGAATTGGATGTATGTGGTTGAAAAAATGGACCGCATTGTTGCATGCGATCTAGTCAAAACAAGAAAAAAGGATCCTTTATGATTTGCAAACATTTTACCAGATCCATCATATAATTAGCAGGGCAATCAAGGCAAACCGCAGTGGAAAGCATGTTTCACGTTTTTTATTTCTGTTTTTAACATTTATATCAAATATATGCTATTAATTTCAAATATGAAAATTGTCAATATAATGTCAATTTCATATTTGATTGACTAATATTTTGGGCTGCTTTTAAAATCATTGACCGGTACAGAATAAATGCATTTTCGCCGATATAATTTTCTTTTTAAAATTTAGAAGCTTATCATTGAATCTTGAATACCGTATTAATGTGTTTCATAGGCTCGGTTTGTAAAATAAACGATTCAT
The DNA here is from genome assembly GCA_037113605.1 of Calophaca sinica. Taxonomy (NCBI): domain Eukaryota; kingdom Viridiplantae; phylum Streptophyta; class Magnoliopsida; order Fabales; family Fabaceae; genus Calophaca; species Calophaca sinica. The sequence goes on from CM073733.1 coordinate 106,782,681, forward strand.
ATGTTCGGAATAAATTTTCAACGCATGTGAGGCTATATTAAAAGGACAATTGTACACCGAACCTTATTATGGCACAATTATATGACACGTGTATTATTTTGTTTAACTGAGTAATGTTAAGTTGACACGTCGTATCTGACCCTATTAAGTGGTTCTCAAATGTATTGTTTATGATTACTTAGATCAAGCTACATATTTTTAGAAGTTTAATTATTCTGTTAGTCCCTGAACTATTTGAGAATTTCTAAATATATAATTGAATAAATTTTTTTTTGTAATTAGATCCCTAAACATTTTAATAAATTGTAATCAAGTCCCTATATTTTAATCGGGACCCAAAACTTTTAAATAATTTGTAATTAGGTCCCTAAATTTTTAAATAATTTGTAATTGAGTCCCTGAAGGCAAGGACCTAATTATAAATTATCTAAAAGTTTAGGGACCTAATTACAGCTAATTTAGAAGTTCAGGGACCTAATTATAATTTATTTAAAATATTTTAACATGCAGGAACTCAATTACAAAATGTTGAAAAGTTCTGGGACCCAATTATAAATTTTTTTATTCAAGGGAACAATTTAGAAATTTTTAAATAGTTCAAGGACCTACAAAGTAATTAAACTTATTTTACATACACAACACAAAGAAGATTTAGCCTCCAAGCCTCTTCAATCTTCCGTGGCAACCTGCTTGTTTGAAACAATAAGGAACAGGGTGAGATTTTGAAAAAAAAATGTCAATGAGTCCTTTACAGACCCCTCATCAACACTAACCACACTAAGCATAGTTTTTCCATAAGCATTATAATTCAATGTAAGCATTTAATACATCACATGTTAGATTCTTTCCTTTAATTAAATACCATTTGATGTATTCCCTTAGGGTCCAATTGTAATTGAATCAGGAATCCATGCTGCCGAGTCTTATCGATCACAAGACCGACGCGTCCGACACCAGGTCTTATCGATCACCGGACCGACGAACATCACAACCATAAATTATTTAAACTACCATTAGTACAATTATAATATTATGTATAGACTGAAATGAAAAGAAGATTCAAACAAGGAGAGAAGTCAGTCAAAAATTTGCTTAGCCTGGAAATTTTAGCTAAGCGAATAAGATGCAGACTAAGGAAGTTTTAAGTTAAAGATTTTGCTTAGCCTGGAAATTTAGCTAAGCGAAAATGATCCAGAAAATTTTAAAGGGCAGAATTCGCTAAACAAATCCTATTGAGCTAAGCGAATTTAGTTTGCCATAATCGATTATGGTCTGCAAAATTTTGCAAAAATCCTCACTTTCAACACAAACCCACATCAAATCATTCATACCCATTATTTCCAAACACCAAGAAAACAATTTCAACTTAACATGCAATCAAATAATCATTAATGAAATCTAAAATCATAAAATTTACAAGGGCATTCATAATGATCAAGAAATCCTCATAGAAGCATATTATTACACACGCAAAAACAAAATCCCTAGCTCCTCATGAGTTCCAACAGCTTAACACATGAAACATCCCTAGAGAATTAAAAACAAGAAGAATGTTCCAAATTAAAAGAAAATCCTAACGTGGGTCTTATGGGTGCCCATACTCTAAGTTGAAGAACTCACCTCAAATTTCCAACCTTTAAGCTTAAGATGCAGAAAATTCTGGTTTCCTTTTCTCCTCCTCCTTGTCCCTACTCAAATTCTCTCTTTTTCCCCTAAATACAACTTCAATCTTTCTTCTAAGGTTGAATCCAAGCTTAAATCATCTTCTTTCTAAAGTTATTGGACTAATTTCCTTCAAAATTCCCACCAAAATCCATAGTTTCTCCCCTATGGAGCTCTCCTTTTTTCTCCTCTCTCTTGCCTGCAAGGTTTGGTGATGGAAAGAATGGGGAGATGGGGCTAGTCCACTAGGGAAAGAATAAGGAGACATGGTGGAAATTTTTGTACTGATTTATCCATTATGCCCTTAAATTTCTAAGGTGAAATGACTTCCATGCCCTCACTTAGTTCTAAAATACCTTGTAAGAGGACTTGACTGGAAAGAAATGAGCAGATTTGGTTAATCTATCCACAATGACCCATATGGAGTCATATCTGGACTGAGTGCGAGGTAAGCCTACCACAAAGTCCATGAATCCCATTTCCACTCTAGGATTTCTAATGGTTGAAGCATGTCGGATGGATTTTGGTGTTCTATTTTGGTTTTCTGACAAACCAAACACTGAGCTACAAACTCTGCTACATCATTCCTCATACCCGGCCACTAATACCTCTACCTAAGGTCATGATACATCTTGGTAGAACTAGGATGTACCGAAAATCTATTCTTATGGGCTTCCTCAAATACTTGCTTCTTAATTACTTCATCTCTAGGAATACATATCCTTTTGATGAAAAAGGATTATACCATCATTGGCTTCGTAGAATCTGGGATGGTATTTCCTAGCCTACTACTCCTCATCTAAATCTTGGGCTTGCCTAATCTGGTCCCTAGGGTCACAAGTGATCTCTAGGTGACTCAATAAAAGGCTATCTCCTCTTGAAAATATTCCTAGGTTCAAATCCCTAAAGGATTCTAACAATTCCATCTCTTTAATCATCATTGAGGAGATATGAAGAAATTTTCTACTTAAAGCGTCAGCGACAACATTCTCCTTGCCCGGGTAGTACTTCAATTTGAAATCATAATCTTTAAGGAATTCTACCCATCTTCTTTGCCTCATATTCAATTCCTTTTTATCAAAAAGGTATCTCAGACTCTTATAATCACTGAATATTTCAAATCAGGCACCATATAAATAGTGCCTCTTGATTTTCAAGGCAAAGATTATTGCTGCAAGCTCTAGGTCATGAGTGGGAATTCTCTTCTTGGGGTTTTAACTGCCTTGATGCATAGGCAATAACTTGCCTATTTTGCATTAGAACATAACCCAATCCCTTCTTCGAGGCATCACTGTAAACTTCAAATCCTAATGTTGGGTCAGGGATAATCAAAACTAGTGCAGTAGTTAACCGGATCTTGAGCTCCAAGAAACTATTTTCACAACTCTTATCCCAGACAAAAGGCTGCCCCTTGCGGGTTAACTGGGTTAGGGGAAGTACTAACTGAGAAAATCCATGTATAAACCTAAGGTAATAATTGGCTAGTCCTAGAAAATCCTCACTTCAGTAATGGAAGTCGGTCGTTCCCGATTGAGAACGACTTCTACTTTACTGGGATCGACTGCCACTCCGGCTTGGGAAATGACATGTCCTAGAAATTTGACTTCAGTGAGCCCGATTTCACACTTTTTGGGCTTTGCAAAAAGACTCTTCTCCTTAAGAGTACTTAGCACTGTTCCTTATGCTCTTGAGGATCCTTGGAATAGACTAGAATGTCATCTATAAAGACCATGATAAACTATCAAGATAAGGCTGAAAAATCATATTCATAAAATCCATGACTACGGCTGGAGCATTAGTCAGACCAAAGGGCATGACAACATTCTCGTAATGGTCGTATCAAGTCCTAAAGGCGGTTTTAGGCACGTCCTCAGCTCTAACCCTTATTTGCTGATAACCAGATCTCAGATCAATCTTAGAGAAAATCGAGACTCCTCAAAGTTGGTCTAGCAAGTTGTCTATTATGGGAAGTGGATACTTGTTTTTAATAGTGACCTTGTTGAGTTATCTATAGTCTATACACAATCTCATGGTACAATCTCTCTTCTACAATAATAGGACAGGTGCGCCCCAAGTTGAAGTATTAGGCCTAATAATTTGGTTAGTGATCAAATCTTTCAATTGGATCTTAAGCTCCTGTAATTCTAGGGGTGACATCCTATAAGGGGCTATAGAGATTGGTCCCACTCCTGGAACTAATTCTATAGAAAACTCAACTTCTCTTTCAGGAGGCAAGGAAGTCACCTTATCCGGAAATACATCTAGGAATTCATTTACCACGTGGATAGTTGACAAGTCTAGACCAACCTCTGAGGTTGAAGAGAGTAACAAAATGTATCTTGTGTGTCCCTCAACTAGACATTGGTTTAATTGGGAAACACTAGCCATCCCCTCAAAACTGGTTTTATCAGGAAATTGTACCGAAGGGAATTCTATGGTCTTATAATAGCAATTCAAGATGACTTGGTTGGTTTAAAGTCAATCCATACCTAAGATTATGTCTATCACCTCCAAGGGTAAACATACCAAGTCAAGTAAAAACATTCTTCCTTGAATCGCGAGAGGACATTTCTCGCATAGCAAGGAAGTGGAGATACTACCTTCGGCTAGTGTATGAACATGCAGTGGCAGTGGTGAGGAAGAAAGACATAACTCTAGCCCTTGCACACACTTATAAGAAATGAAGGAATGGGTTGCACCTGAGTCATATAAGACAACTAGAGGTTCATTATGAAGAAAACATGTACCTTTGATCAGATTCTCTACACCTTTAGCCTTCTTGGCACTCAGGGTGTAGACACGCCCTTGGATAGGATCACTGGGATTGGATGCCACTTCTTGCTTGATTTTGGGACAATCTTTCAGATAATGTCCCGACTGATGATAATAGAAGCAGAAATTTTGACCCGCCATACACTCCCTATCTTTTTTTTTTCTTAAGGTTATTGGGAAATAATTGTTAAGAAAAGCTCTTTGAAAGTTTTCCCAATCTAGCGGTGTCCCTGTAGACAATAGATGAGCTCTTTCTCCTGTCCACCAACTTTTAGATTCTTCTTTTAACCATGAGTAGCAAACACCACCTTCTGTTCTTCGGTGCATTAGACCACCATAAAGATTTTTTCCATAGCTTGAAGCCAATATTGTGCAGTCATGGCATCAAGCCCTCCAATAAAGGTTAGGGGGTTAACCTTATGGAACTTGAAGAAAACCAGGTTTGGGTTTTCATGCTGATGAGGTGGAGGTTGAGGTGCGGCTTGAGTAAAATGGTTCACCAAATTGTTTGTGGCCACAACTTGATCTCGCATTACTTGCATCATCTCAACCCACCGATCCTCATTATTAGTTCTACGCCTACACGGTCCTCTTCCTTGCCTTCCAGTTCCTTCATCCATATTCTGCATACATTGTACAAAATATTAAGTTGATCAGGCTTAATAATCCACATTAAGTATAAGAATACAGAGAGGAACCCTCGAACAAGATAAAGTTCTATGACTAATTATCCACAGTCCAATTTTGATTGTACTATTTTGATATCATAATGTAACATCCGTACATTCAATTTACTTGAAAGCAAGATATTAAACTTTGTGATCCAAAAATTCTAGGAGAATTTAAAACTTAGATATAACATCAGGTCATAAATTCACAAGAGTCATGATTCCACTAAGGAAAAACATGTCTAGACAATTACATCACCATCTAAGAGATCCAGTACAAAATACTTGTCTTTTATATTACATTACTTAGATCTAGCTACATATTTTAAATACACAAAACAAAGAAGATTTAGCCTCCAAGCCTCTTCAATCTTCCTTGGCAACCCGCTTGTCTGAAACAATAAGGAAATGGGTGAGATTTTAAAAAAGCCTCAGTGAGTCCTTCACGGACCCCTCACCAACATTAACCACAATAAACATAGTTTTTCCATAAGCATTATAATTCAATCTAAGTATTTAATACATCACATGTTAGATTCTTTCCTTCAATTAAATACTATTTGATGTATTCCTTCAGGGTCCAATTGTAATTGAACCAGGAATCCATACCTCCAAGTCTTATCGATCACCGGATCGACGAACATCACAACCATAAATTATTTAAACTGCCATTAGTGCAATACTAATATTATGTATAGATTGAAATGAAAAGAAGATTCAAGTAAGGGGAGAATTTAGTCAAAAATTTGCTTAGCCTGGAAATTTTAGCTAAGCGAATATGATGCAGAGTAAGAAAGTTTTAAGCTGAAGATTTCGATTAGCCTGGAAATTTTAGCTAAGTGAAAATGATTCAGAAAATTTTAAAGGGCAGAATTTGCAAAGCGAATCCTGTTGAGTTATGCACATTTAGTCTGCCATAATCAATTATAATCTGCAGAAATCTCACTTTCAACACAAACCCACATCAAATCATTCATACCCATTATTTCCAAACACCAAGAAAACAATTTCAACTTAACATGCAATCAAGTAATCATCAATTAAATCTAAAATCATAAAATTTACAAGGGCTTTCATAAAGAGCAAGAAATCCTCATAGGAACATGTTATTACACATGCAAAAACAAAATCCCTAACTCCTCATGAGTTCCAACAGCTTAACACATGAAACATCCCTAGAAAATCAAAAACAAGAAGAATGTTTCAAATTAAAAGAAAATCCTAACATAGGTCTTATGGGTGCCCATACTCTAAGTTGAAGAACTCACCTTAAATTCCCAACATTTAAGCTTAAGATGCAGAAAATTCTGGTTTCCTCTTCTTCTCCTTGTCCCTACTCGAATTCTCTTTTTCCCCTAGGTACAGCTTCAACCTTTCTTCTAAAGTTGAATTCAAGCTTAAATCCTCTTCCTTCTAAGTTATTGGAGTGATTCCCTTCAAACTTCCCACCAAAATCCGTAGTTTCTCTCCCATGGAGATCTCCCTTTTTCTCCTCTCTCTTGCATGCAAGGTTTGATGATGGAAAGAATAGGGTGAGGGGGATGGTCAACCAGGGAAAGAATAAGGATACATGGTAGAAATTTTTGTACTGATTTGTCCATTATGCCCTTAAATTTCTGAGGTGAAATGAATTCCAAGCCCTCACTTGGTTCTAAAATCCGTTGTATGACCTTAATTTTCTATTCTCACCTTCTCATCCTCTACTAATTTCCACCCGAGAATAATAATTCATTTACCAATCAATATAAACATCATAAATCTAAATTAGTGAAACTAAATTATTAGATTATGTGGGATGTTACGATCATCTATATTCTCTAAAGTCCTTTGGATACCCTTCAGTTGGGCTTCAATCTTCTTCTTCCTACCAAAATTTTTCCCAAAGGTGCCCAAATCATTGAATTAAGAGAATGAATATGCATAATGTTTATAGAACATTATATTATGAAATGTTTAAACATTCAAGATTAAACATTCAAGATCTGGGTGTAACTGGAAAAAAAAATATTATGGGTGTTACATTTTTTACTGACGTGGGTGTTACATTTTTTACTGAATACCATTATATCCTGCTAGTAACTGAAATAAAGGTTGAGGGAGAGTTAGGGAATGTAGTTCTTTGAGAGAGGTAATTTCAGAAAGATTGGTGTGAAAGGCAATTTTGAGAGCTAAAAAATAGAGTCAATCGATGAACAAATCTTGGTTCAGTAATTCTTTGAGTAAGACCCAGAGATACCAAACTTTGCAAGATCAGAGGAGAAGAAAACACACACAGTGAACCATAGATATCAAGGAAAAAGCAGAAGAACAAACCAGAATAATAGTGAACAATGCAATTGAGGTAACATTTAGTTTTTGGTGTTTCTCACACTTAAATTTATACTGATATGCTATGCTCATTCGTTCTGTAAATTCCGAATATGGTTGAGACGACATATAAATTCCGTCCCAAGTCTGAGACGGAAATAAATATGTTGTCTCAAAGCTGAGACAAAATATGAAATCCGTCCGAAAATGACAAATAAATTTTAAGGAAAAGATTTGCGACAGATATTTAAATCTGTTACAAATGAATTATTTCGAGACGAAAAATAATTCTGTCTCAATAACTTTTTTATTAAAAAATATAATAAATAAAATAATTGAATTGCGACAGAAAAAATTATTAAGTTTTCGTCCCGTCTATGGTGAGAGTTTTTCACCATCTCAATTTTGAATATGTTTGAGACGGAATATACATTCCGTCCCCAGTTCTGCGACGAAAATCCCCAATCCGTCCCACGTCCGAGACGGAAACACAAATTCTGCGTCCCAAATGTGAGACGAGATATGAAATCCATCCCAAAATAACAAATACATTTTAAAGCAAATGTTTGCGACAGAAATTTGCTTCCAAATCCGTCACACATCAATTATTTTGGGACGAAAAATAATATCGTCACCAATTTCCATCCCAATTTGATATTTTTCCAGTAGTGTCCTTTTTTATCCCATCCTCTCTGAGGTCCGCATCAGGGATGCTATTAGGGGCTTCACCCCTCTTTCTTTTTTATTTTATTTCATTTATTTATTTAATTGTTTCATTATTATTAGTACTATTGGTATTTCTTGTATTTGGGCCCCGCCGAGTTTTTTTTCTGATTGTGATGGATTATTGGTGGATTTAGACCCATTATTTTTCTGACAAAAAAAACCCGTTATCTTTATGCCGTTAAAAATTTGGTTAAAATACCCTTTTGCTATTTTATCTTTCCCTTAAAAAAAAAATTTTGGTCCTTTATCTTTTAAAATATTTATTTTAATCATTTATTTCTCAAATATTATACAAAATAGTTTTTTCGGTCAATACTGTTAAATCTAGTGACAAATGAATTCATTTTGGTCCCTTATCTTATTTTCATAATTTATTTTTGTCTTTTATCTTTTAAATAACAAAGGATCAAAATGAATTTTGCAAATAAGATAAGGGATCAAAATGAATTATTAAAATAAGAAGGGGGAAAATGGATTCTGAAAATGGAGTTGGACACATTTTAACGAAATTGATGGAAATAGCTACTTTGTATAACGTTTGAGAGATAAATAACTAAAATGAATATTTTAAAATATAAAAGATTAAAATAAATTTTGAGTGAAAAATAAGGGAGCAAAAATGTATTTTAGCCTAAGAATTTTAATTAGTTTAGATTAAGAATAAAATTATTAAGTTTTAATTCTAAAACTAAATAAACAAAAATGAGTTGCTAAAAATGTTTAGTTAGCTTTGTAATAACTAGTTTAAAAAAAGCTTTGTAATAATTATTATTTGATTAAATATGCTTATTTACAACGTTATATCAAATTGATTATTAAATATTTATTATATTAAAATTACAGAATATTTAATTTTTTTAAAAATATATTATTTAACATTATACATTTAATCAATAAATTAGTTAAGGTTAAATATAAATTTATAGATTGTTAGTGATATATTTTGGATCAACTTTCTATTTGATTATCACAATAAATTTCTTAATGTAAAAATATATTTTGCTAATGATAATAATTTTAAATCATCTTCCTATTTAATTATCAAAAGAACTTCAAAATAAAAAAAAAATATAAGTAATTAGTTGTGATCATTTTGGATTTGTTCCCATTTTGTCATTGCGATAATTTTAAAAAATATAATAGGTTTTTATGATAATTATTTTAGATGATCTTCTTATTTAGTTATTATGATAATCTAAATCTTTTTTTGACAGAATGATAATCTAAATAAGAAAAATATAAGATAACAAAACTAAAATAATCACAAACATTTCAAAGAAATATGTATATTTGAATTTTCTATAGCATTTGGGATCATCTCTGTCAAGTCTAAAAATATTTTTTCACAAATTAGGGGTAAAATAAATAATTTTAAAGTTAACATAAAATTTTGCACATAGAGTTATAGGTAACAGCTTATAACGGATGTTGTAGGTTCTAACAAATTTCCTATACATAATCAACTCTCAAACCTCATATTTAGTTTCAAATACCATTTTTAAAGGTTTTTTTTGCAATGTTTTCCCTTGATAACATAAACTTGACGACTCATTGACTTTTAAAACATACTCCCTCCAGTCATGTTTTTAAGCAAAAAAAAAAAAAACACATTTATTAAGGCACAATGCTTCCATCTGCTTCTTTCTGAATTTTTTTGCTTTTTTCTTGACCCACGCGTAACGTACTGCTTCTTTTTGCTTTTTTTTATTTGTTCGAGACACTTTTACGCCTTTTAAGGTTAAAAAGTGGTTTTAATAGGGATATTTCATAAATGTTAGTGTAAAATTGATTAGATTTGCTTATATTTGAGACCAAAAAATATGAGGTTTTTATTGCTTATAATCAAGACCGGAGGGAGTAAGTTTTAATTTGTTCGTTACTTTTGATGTGATGTGATGTGGTTGCGACAATGAACTACACATAACTTTCGATGTTTTTGTAAAAAAAAAAAAAAAACTTTGGTTAAAATAATATTTTAGTCTCTATACGTGACATCAATTCTTAATTTAGTCCCTATATAAAAAAAAGTTATTAAAACAGTCCCTACACGTACATAAATTCTTAATTTAGTCCCTACTGTCTAACCACGTTTTCTAACGGCGTTAACTGTTTAAAACAATTATTAGCAGTCCCTATACATGACATAAATTCTTAATTTTGTCCCTATACGCACTAGTGCAGAAAAGGTCATTTAAATCGGTTAAAATGACCCTTTTAAATCGGTTATGAAACTGATTTCTATACTGCCGTGATAGTATGTGGACATTTTTTAAATCGGATTTTAAACCGATGTAAAAAAGTTTTTAAATCGATTAGAAAACCGATTTAAAATGTCATTTCTGAACGCTTTCCTTTTTGTAAAAAATTGACCTTTTAAATCGGTTATACGAAAAACCGATTTAAAAGGTTGTCTTTTAAATCGGTTATTCAAATAACCGATTTAAAAGGTCCCTTTTAAAAAAAAAATTGTTGTTTCATTTTTTCTTTCTTACAAAGTCGTATTAGCACCAAAATCACAAAACAAACATCAAATACCAAAATAGAATTCAATAGAACCATTCAACATAATTATAAACTCACGAAACAAAAATCAAATACCAAAACTTGAGCTATTTCATATATGTACAATAAATCATCAAGTCTACATACAGTCATTTAAAAAAAAAAAGATAAAAAAACACAAACTACTAAACTAGTGTTTCATATATAGGGAATCTCAATTAAAACAACTCCATGCATTCTTCAATCCATTCTAATGCCAAAGTAGCCCCTGAAGTTCTTCTGAAAATTTTATATTATTGCTTCATACTGCCCAATTCCCTTATGACTGGCATGGCAAAAGTGTTGCTGAGAACCAATTTTGTATAAAAACAAAAAACAAAAGCATATTTTAAACAAGGCATATAATATAATGCTCATTAGTACCTGTTTGTGGAATGATTAAACGAGTCTTGACTTCCCTTGTTTCAGAAGTTGCTCAATCAATCGGCCAGTGTCATCACTATAATTCACCCAAGAAATAATTTTAAAAAAAGGTTTGTCAAAAAACAATTTCAATTTGACAAACTATACTCATTTATTGTTTTTGCACTGAACAAATTCCTTATGGCATCATCCTGAAACAACAGAGAAGTAACTTAAAGTAATGTAACAAGCAAGGAATCATAACTTAAAGTAATGTAACAAGCAAGGAATCATAACTTCTACAAATGAAGATTAGGATTTAATTAAGAAATCATGCCAACAGTATCAACGGGCACATTCCCACCCTCCATATAAACCCCCCCCCCCCTAAAATCCAATGAAAAACAAGACCAGCAAAAGAAGCAACAGAACCACACTTAAATGATTAAAATGAAAATGTTTTTGCATTCCAACTTGCCTGCGGGGTTTATTTTGCTGCTGTCCAAACTCGTCACTTACAGACTCTGTAGATAGATCAATTCCAAATAATAAATAATACATTAATCACATCAGCAGCAATGAATAAGCAAATATCAACAGAAAAGAAATATTGATGTCTTACCAGGTCTCTGTGGTGGCTTCCATTCATTATTAACTTTATTACTTGCATCATTTTCCTTGCTGCAGAGATTCAATAATGAAAATAGAAATCTCAAAACCAGATAAAAGCTATAGCAACATCAAAGCTAGCATTGAGGTAAGGAGAACAATTCATAAGCTTACAACTTTATTTATCTTTATTTATAAATAGCACCTACCTAACTGATTGTTGAACATGGACAACAATTCATAAGCATCATGGGGAGCCAACTTCTATCATATCTAATAATGTCTCCATATAAAGCTGACATTGTATTCTTAAAAGAAAGAGTATTAAATTGATAAAAAAAAAGTGATCAACTAAATACACTTATACTGATGAATGAGCAATATGGCAGCACTTGTGTTCACATGGCATATCAAAACATCTAATTGATTTCTTGGAATCAAACAGAATTTATGCAGCAACCTTAGCTTCTAATGTCAAATTCAGTCCACGCTATAATTAATCAAGATATCCAAGCTGTTAAATAAGTAATTTGGCAGCACATGTATTCACACAACATATCAAAGCATATAATCGATTGATTGAGGCAGATACTGAATTTGTGCAGCAGTAAAAGAGAGGAATTACAGCTCACGACCCTAAAATGAAAAACACTCAAGCATCAATTTGTAAAACAATATGCAATGCATTAAAAGAGAAGTTTCCACCACCATCATATATTTAATTGCATTAAAGCAAGTTAAAAAAAATTAAAAGAACAGGGAGAAAATGGAAATTAATCAGCGAAAGAGAGAGGTCTCACAGATCAAGTAAGAGATGTTTCAACCTTTCTCTTGTAAGCCACAGATCCAAGTGGTGCAATCACCAATCTTCCAAGAAGAATCCAAATCCTTAATGTCTCAACAACCTCAAGAGCACCAAAACCCTACAAATGAAGCAGAAGCATCTCACTTAGGTTATAGTTTCCTAAACATATAACGCAATCAACTATGCAGAGAAATATCAAAACAGAAAAATAATTAAACAGAAATCAATACCCTATCGGAAACACAGCAACACTGGTGGCGGTGGTCTAAAACGGCAGGAATGCTTCGCCATGATGGAGACCGGGAGATGCATGCATAGGGCGGAGCATCTTTGATTATATTTACATATGGTGTCCTATAGTCAATCTTGCAAAGTATGATTAAAAATTTAAAATATAAGTCTATCATTAAATTTTTGCAATCTGATAAGTATGGAATGTCCAGCCAGAACTCTAGAAGTGGTCTAATTCACCTTCACTTTTCAGAGAGTAAAGTGTGAGTGGATAAATAATCACAATAGAAAATTAAAAAAACCGGTATTCATTTACACAAATCCATTCATCATTATCCAGACTTGTACATTCTAAAAATCAAAACAGTTCTATTCATTTTTTTTTGTCCCATCAGCTGCAATCTCCTCCACTCTTTTCTGAGCTTAGTAGATTAGTATACAATAATCCAACTACACACAAACATAACCCTTCTTCCACAATCCCTTACTATAGTTCAATTAAAAAACTCGCCAAAAAATATAGGAACCAAAATTCAATTCAAGCATAGCGAAATCACAGACAAAAGAAATTGAAAAACGAGAAATATCACCTTGTGAACGGTAATGTTACCAAGATGATCTGATGCTGCAGCCTCAAACAGAGTGACCAAATCCGCCACCCTATTGAAGTAAATCCCTTCACAGATCTTCTGCAAATTCTCAAAAACAGGCTCGAATGCCAAAACACTGAACCCCATAGTCGCGGCGGCGAAGCTTGCCATATCCACGTTGGCACCCACATCCACAACAAATCCATCACTTCCCTCGCTCTTCGCCTTCTCCAGAACCTCCTGAATGGTCACCAAGATATCGGGTTTACGAAAAGGTTTCCCTTTGAGGATCCTTTGGATGTTCTTGTGGGGCTTGTCGGGTAGGGTTCCGAAATCCGAAAGCGAGTAGAGAAATGGCAGGATTGCTTGCAGAAGGAGACACGCAGGTGGTGGGTCACGCGGTGGGAAGGCAGTGGCAACGCTAGCAGAGGCGGTGACAGCGACAACACAAACAGAGATGGAGGCCTACGCGAACAACGGCGAGCAAAACCAGAGCACGGCGGCGAGGATGGAGGCACGAAGGAGAGGTTCTAAAACGTGGAATCACCAGCGAGTCTCGAGCAGAGGCGAGGATGGCGGTGATGATGGTTCTGGAAACAGCACCAAAAGAGAAGAATGATGAGTTGAAGTGAAAGGGAAAGCGAAGAATGAAGAGTGTAGGATTAGGTTTGAGAGCGACAGGTTTGAGAAGAGAAAAAATAAATATCAGATTTTTTTTTAATCAGACCTTTTAAATCGGTTGGCCACGAAGAACCGATTTAAAATATTTTCAGTCATTTTTTATTTCCAATTTTCTAGAACCTTTCAAATCGGTTGTTTTTTAACCGATTTAAAAACTAAAAAAATCGATTTAAAAGATGTCCGTCTAGACATTTATTTACAAAATTGCCACCGCGTTTATCTTTTATATCAGTGTTCTCTATAACCGATTTTAAATCCATGTTTTTTTTCCTATTTCTGCACTAGTGACGAAAAAAATTATTAAAACAGTCCCTATAAAAAAAAGTGATTAAAAGTTTATTAATATGGTCCTTATGCAAAAAAAAACTATTAAAACAGTCCCTATATGAAAAAAAAAATTAAAACAGTCTCTATACGAAAAAACTATAAAAACAGTCATTGTAACAAAAAAGTGACTAAAACTTGCCCATGTTGCGATTCAAATATAGTCCCTAATGTGACACTTGCCCATGTGTTAGGTACATATATGACATATCTAATCCCTAAATAAATATATAAGATATTTAATCGACAAACAAACATATAAAACCGCTTTGATTATGTACATAAAAGTGCATATAAATCCAAAACCACTTTGATTAGGTACATAAAAGTGCATATAAATCCGCAACATAATATGTTTGTTTATGAATTAAATGTCTTATATATTTGTTTGGGGATTAAATATGGCATATATGTACCTAACACATGAGCAATTAAGTGTCACATTAGGGATCATATTTTGGTTGCAACGTGGACAAGTTTTAGTCACTTTTTTGTTACAGGGATTGTTTTAATAATTTTTTCGTATAGAGACTGTTTTAATAGTTTTTTTTCGTATAGGGACTGTTTTAATAAGCTTTTAGCCATTGTTTCTTATAGGGACTGTTTTAATAAGCTTTTAGCCATTGTTTCTTATAGGGACTGTTTTAATAATTTTTTTTCGTATAGGGACTAAATTAAGAATTTATGTCACGTATAGGGACCAAATGGGTAACAGCTAAAAAAGGTGGTTGAGCGGTAGGGACTAAATGGATAACAGTTGCACGTATAGTGACTGTTTTAATAACTTTTTTTCATATAGGGACCAAATTAAGAATTGATGTCACGTATAGGGACTAAAATATTATTTTTAACCAAAAAACTTTTGATGTTATAATACATCACATTCATTTGATAATTTGTTAATTATTAATATACAGGAGTGAACATTAAAAATTAAGAAGAAGTAACTCCATAAAGGATGGTTAAAAAGATCAATTTGTTCTGAAGGACATGCCGTCGACGGCGACCAAAACGTGTTCGCATGCATCACGCGGAACACAGCAACTATCCAAAATTAAAAAGGCCAGTTTCTCGTTGATGAGTCGCAAGAAATCTTAGTTATGAAGATAACTACAGCAAACCTATTTTTTCTCTTATCGTTTCAATCCATTAATTATTTTATCATGCAATTAGAGTAATTAATATATGTACGTATACTTCACGTCTACTCCAAAAAATATTTAAACCAGGGTTCCCATAAATAATGAAAGGATAATAATCAATGTTTTAAAATGCGATATCAGCCAGTATTATATTTACTTTTATTTATTCAATGATGTTGAGGTGATTAAAACAAACTTGTTTCAAAAGTTGTCTCTAAAACAAGAATTATACGTTATTCTAACACACACACACACACACACACACACATATAATTGGAAAATTCGTCTGTACATTGTTGTGGTTTTTTTTTTAATGCTGCAGCCTGCAGGTTTTGTTTTTAGCTTTGCATGAAATCAAATATTACAAGCCACGTTAAAAATTATTTAAAACATATGACTTATTAAAATTACTCACCAAAAAAATATGACTTATTAAAATTAGGTGGATTCAGCAAGTCAGGCAATTCTCATTCAATTCCTATTAATTCACCATTCCATTTACTTTACTAACATTTTATTTTCAATATTGTAGTTGATTATGTGGTATTTAATTTGTTGAGTATCACGTCAAAATAATAAAATTGTTGAGTATGGTAGGGGCTCGGGGATTTTGATTATTGGGATAATATTAGATATTGAGATTTCTAGCCAGGCAAAGAACGAATAAGAAACTCCTATAAAAATGGCTCCGGTAAAGTCACTTGATGCAACATCATCATACATTATGGTGTGGCCTTCCCTCCTAAAGTCAACTCGTCCAGAATTTTACTTGAAATAAATTAACGCAACATTTTCAAGAAAATTAAAGAAAATTTTTAACTAAAATATCTAACACAAAAATTATAAAAGAATTTTCAAAAGTTGTCGGTTAATTTCCTAGGTAATTTTTTTTTTGAAAAGGCAGAAAGAATATATATATATATATATATATATATATATATATATATATATATATATATATATAGGGTTAGGATCAAATGATATCAGATGTCAAACTTAGGATAATGACACATCTAAAAACTTTGTGTATAATGTAAATTTTACAGGTCCAACCGTTGAATTATGTTATATTAACTCGATAAGCATATATACAAACTTTTAGATATTTTGGACATTTATAGTTGTGTAATTTAATAGTGTACATCTACTTATATTTTAAATATCATGTCAGACGTCAAAATAAAACGATTCGATTGAGTATTAAATAATTTTATAATTTTATAAATTTTGATAAGTTTAATTTATTTATTATGAACTTTCAATTCAAGGGTTGGATCGATGAAATTTGCGCTTTACACAAAGTTATTAGGGTGTTATTATGCTAAATTTGACACTTGGTGTCATTTGAACCTGACCCACAATATATATATATAGACACACACACACACACATTAGGGAAGCACTAAGGTGTTCTAACCCAATACATAGATCCTAAGACACAAACACATGCTCCAAAGGAGCTATAGGGCCCAAACAGCCAACCAGAGGGAACCTAGGGACTACCTCCTATCAATACATTCAACTGGATCTACAACCCACTCGTATAGCAAGCATTTTCCAAACTTTCCCCTCGATAACATCCATTGCTAGGAAAGGAAAATAATTTGTTCAACGCCTCCGAAGTGTCGGGAGCACTACCCCCAAAAATACGACCATCCCGGGTGACTTGTTGTTCTGAAGTAAGTCTTTGAACTCTCACACACTCGGTTCGAAGCCAACATTGACATAGAAGAATTTACAAAAGTTCTTGATATCTTAACTTTTAATTATACTTTTAGTCTCTCTACCATATATAACTGATAAGTATTTTGGTCCTCTAATAAATTTTTGCATGAATCAAATCCCTTATTAAATAATTTTTTCTATTAAATCTCTATATCATATTTCTTCTAATTAGACTCTTTTTAACAAAATTCTTATTAAACTCTTAAATTCTTTTTTTAATTCAAAATCTTTATAAATTGAACCAATTAAATCATATTTTTTTTATTAAATCTCATTGGTCAAAATATCAAATTTTACCTAAAATAAAAAATATCTCTGTCTTTAAACCCAAACTTTACATCTTATTATCAAAATTTCACTAATTTTATTCATAAAAAAAAAATTCACTCGTTTTTTTTATTTTGTATCTTTAAAATTATTTTACATCTCAAGTTTATCATAAATCTCAAATAATTGAATACATATGAGAATTTATGCATTTTAAATTGAAAAATATTGATAAAAAACTTGATTGAAATAATTACCAAGATATATCAGAGGACTAAATTCAAGTGAAAATTTGCTATATAAGGAATCAAAGACACACATTAATGGAGGCAACAAATATATTGAATGCAATACCAATTGTACTCCTTATTAATAAAAAAAAACTATGTTTCACCGAGCTAGGTCTAGATAACTGAAGAAAGGGGATGTTAATTCTGGTTATTTTTATGCTTGTGTCAAATCAAGGGAAAGCTGAATAGAATTCTAGTCTTACGGATCAATGGGCGGGACAACTGATATTCAGAGGGAGATTAAAAGGTATTATCCCTTTTCGACAGAGGAGTTGGATTGGCCTGGGCTTGATGGAGTCGCCTCCCCTTTGGTGTCAGGTTCTGATAATGCTTTCCTCACTGTTCCCTTTTCTCTAGCTAAAATTGAGCGGGTTGTAGTGAGTACTGAGTAATGAAGGGAGTAAATAATTAATTTCACTTTTATCAAATCCTTATGGGCTCTCCTAAAGGAGGAGGTAGATACTTTTTGGAGTTTTACAAAAATGCTTGTCTTACCAAATGCTTCTCATCTTATTGCCCCACTTTGGTTCCTTAGGTTAATAATTATTTCTCCTTAAGGGAGCATCGACCTATTTCCTTGTCGAGGTGCTTGTATAAGTTAGTGGCTAAGGTGTTAGTCGCGCAATTAGCTAAGGCGGTGAAATTTATTATTGCTCCTACGCAATCAACCTTCAATTAGGAGAGGCACTGTTAACATGGTGGTGGTAGCAAATGAGATAATTGATTTTGCTAGGAGGACTGGTAAGGAATGTCTAATCTTTAAGGTTAATTTTGAAAAAGTCTATAACTAGGTTGATTGGATCATTCTTGACTACATGTTGGGGAGGTTTAGATTTGATGGGTAGTGGAGAGCTTGGATCCAGGTTTGTGTTTTCACTGGTAGTCTCTTAGTGTTGGTGAATGGGAGCCTAATAGAGAAAATTAGCATCCAGAGGGGCCTTTAGGAAGGCGACCCGCTGGCCCCATTTCTATTTCTCTTGTGGTGGAGGTGTTCGGGGGTAGCTGGGCGATTGAGGGGGTTTAATAGGACGCAAAAAAATTTGGTTGTTTCACACCTTCAGTATGCGAATGATACTCTTTTTATTGGGGAGACTAATGTGGAGAATATGTGGGTGATGAAATCTACCCTTAGGTGTTTAGAGTTGGCCTCGGGGCTGAAGGTTAACTTTTGGAAAAGTAATCTTCTGGGGGTGAATGTGTTTAGACTCCTTCTTACCATGGCCATTGGGTTTTTTGAATTGTATGCTCGGGAGTGTTCCTTTTTAGTAGCTTGGTTCCGGTGGAGGAAAAACTGCATAGGTTCTCCACTAGGGAGCCGATGCTCTAGATCCTCTATCTTAGGCTTGGTGCTTGGGGAATAAGTATGTTAGCCTTAGGGGCATGCTTGTTCTTATTAATTTTGTCCTTAGTAGTATCCCTATTTTTTTTCTCTTATTTCTCAAGATGCCCTCTAAAGTTTGGCGAGCTTCTAATTCCTTCTAGCATGATGTACTCTGTTTATGAGCAGAAGGGTACTACGGTGGCAAAACTGGGAAGTTGGGTAAGTGGTGTCTAGGAGTCGGCATTATACTGGCAGAGGAGCTTCTTTACTTGGGAAGAAGCTCAGATTACATATTTCTATAGCCTAGTTTCAATGACTACTTTTTTCCCTGGTGGACGGTAGGTGGGTTTGGGTGATTTATCGAAGTGGATCATTCTCTATGGAATCAACATATGGGTCTTTTGGATTTGGAGTCATTTGTATTGGACATGCAGTGGAGTATGCTCCCTCTAAGGTATTGGCTTCCTCTTGACAACTTTTACTAGATAGGATTGTGACTACGTATAACTTGTTCCATCGATGAGTGATCCAAGATGTTAGAGCTACTACTAATTGTGTGTTGTGTGGCATCCACTAAGAAAGAATATTACATCTTTTTCTCCAATCACTACAAGAATTTTCGCCATTACCGACGGCCATTTTCTGTCGGTAAAGCACAAAAGCCGTCGGTAAATGTTTATTACCGACGGCTTACCGACGGCCTCGGGGCCCTTGGTTAATGGCTCGTTGGAAATCCTTTACCGACGGCCATTAAAAGCCATCGGTAATACCGAAGGCTAAGCCGTCGGAAATTTAAGTATAGCCGTCGGTAAATTACGGACGGCTAAGCCGTCGGTAAATTATAGACGGCTTAGTCGTCGGTAATTTACGGATAGAATACCGACGGCTGGGCCGTCGATAATGTCACGAAAAATTTAAAAATACGTCAGTGAATTACCGACGGCTAAGCCGTCGGTAATTTACTGTAAATTTTTTATTTTGGAAACCTTTGTTTTTAAAACCTGCCCAAAATTTTTACGGCACCTGACATATAAACGCAACAGCAGCAAAAAGACATCAACATACATTTTTTAATGGCCATCAACATACATTGTCTTTAAGAGACATCAACATACATTTTTAGTCATTAAAGGTTAAACAATCCATAGTGTAAAAAACCACAAATCCATAATGTCAAAAGCCAGAAATCCATAATGTCAAACAAGTCGATAATAAAAAAAGTCTGTAGCATAACGGCAAGACTAATCCTCCTCAGACTCCGACTCCTCATAGTGGGATGGTGACGACGGATTTGTGGGCCTGGATGGCAAAGAACACCGGCAGATAACTCCCTCAACCGGGTTGAAACTCCCCGATCCCGCCCGAGGCAATTCTCCTTGCCTCCCGTGCTTCCTCTCGTGCCTCCCGAGCCTCCTCCTCTGCCTTTTTGCGCGCTCCTCAAAAGCCGCAACGTGCGGCGACCTCGATAAATCTTGAAGCCTGGGACTGGGTAATGCGGTGCGGATGCACGAGACTCTGGGTCGAGAGGAGACACCAGGCCTAAAACGTCCGGACAAGCCTCCAACACCGCATACCGCCCCCGAGTCCTACCCCCACAGATTGGGCCCATAAGCGCAAGCGAGTTGAGGGTCAACCACGGCCGATTGCCTCCCCTCCATCGGAGGCTTGAGGCGACTTTCTGCACTTTCTCTTGATAGGCTTCTGCTCAAAACAAAACAAAGTAAAGACTGGTTACAATATTGTTTATGAAACAAAATAAAATTAATTAAATAAAAAATGCAATGATCTGACTTACATATGTTTATGAAACAAAATAAAATTAATTAAATAAAAAATGCAATGATCTGACTTACATATGTCTCCCTGGATGCATCGTCCACCCAAGATTTGTCCTTCTTTTTTGTGTGAGTCTTCAAAAAGATCTCATCCACCGTGGGCTCTCTACCCAACTCATCAGACTGAAACATAATTAAAAACGTTAGGAACATACATATAACAACAAATTTATGTGATGAATTTTAAGCAATAAAATGTTTAAAAAACATACCAGGCGTAAAGGCATGCTCAGTGATAGATATAGATCCACGGTATGCATAGAACCACCCTTAGAAGAAGCGGTTCTCGCTTGGCCTTGGTGCATTTCTCCTTATAGTCTGGAGCCTTCCACTTGGCATTAAGTTCTGCATAAGCCCTCTCGCCTATCCAGGTTGGGCGTTTACCATTCTTCCTCACCTCCATAAGCATCTCAGAAAGACGCCTTGAGCCTTTGCTGTTGAAGAGCCTCTCAACGGATAATGGTCTTTCCGATCCCACGAAACATGCTCCTACAATATTATATTACAAATAAGATCAATATCTATTATCTATTTTAGCAATGCTTAGGATGTTGATTTCACAATTTTAGGCATTGTTCCCAAATGACACATGTCCTTTATCGGGTAAATCTGTTCACTTACATTAACTATGTGCCCAAAGAACAATGAGAAATGTAAACCAATGAAATTATTAGATCAAGAATATGATCATGCAATGATATCTACTTATAATCCAACATCATTATCTTTTATTTCTCTATTTCTCGACTTAGTTTAGTCCACGATTATGATGGAAATTTCATGCCTTAGATATATTGGGACCTTGTTGATGATCCGGTGTCTGAATAAGAGAGTGAGTTACTACCTCCAAAGATGGGAAACCCGCAATTTGGCGGGTATATTAAGTCCAGTAAGGAGTTACCTCTTTCTTGGTGGCTTACATTACTTGTTATGTGTTGCGAAACACGAGTTCAAAGAGTGCCTTTGGCTCTCCTCCTAAACTTATTTCTTGTCCCTTATAAAAATAGGGATAAAAGGGAAGATAACAACTAGATGCTAAACGAGATCTCAACAACTGTTTACAAGTAAAAGAGTCCACTGCTTTACATTTGTAACTTAGCAATTTAAAGGCAATAACATTAATAGAACAAATCGGTTTCAAGATTTTCAATTTTTCTACTAGGTTTTTACATTATGTTACCCGATGAAATGCGATCTTTTACGCCAGGAATTTACAAAGACGTTTTGTCAACAGATGAAATTGGATTATTATTCTGTCTTGCATTGTCTTTCTCTTTTGATAGTAAACCAAATTTGACATGAACATTTCGCTTTTCCGCTTTAGTGTGTAAATTATTTAGCTTTCTGTTAGGTTAATGTTGTTGTTTCGGTTATGACCCGTGGGCTGCTATAGGGGGTTTCCTTCTTGGAAGAACACTTGTTGTTCTTACAACCATGACATTGGGGACATCAATGGCTGCTCGTCATGGTCCTATAGCTATGGCTGCGCATCAGATATGTATGCAAGTGTGGTTGGCCGTTTCCCTTCTTACAGATGCATTGGCTACATCTGGTCAGGTATTAAATCACCCTTCATGTAAAACATGTTCATTTTTTTATTTATTTTTTTAATTTTTTTTTTACCTTTTCTTTCATTTTAATTCCCCCCTCCCTTGTGTTATGGCTTCTTAAGTTTCTTTCAACCGGTAATAATACTAGGGTCTTGCAATGAAACAAGCTAAGCCAACAAAAGGCTGAGCATAATGGTATGCAGACAAATTTCTGCCTTAGTGACCTTTTATTTAGACAGGCTTCATTGAACCTCTTGGCAAATTTTTCAGTTAGTTTGAGTATGACACTGTTTTACAATTTAAAATCTTTCTGTTAAGCTTGGCTATTACTTGCTTCATTACTGTCTTCTTGCTTGCATATGCCTTTTTTTACTTATCCGCAATATTATTATTTAAAGGCCCTAATTGCAAGTTCTCTATCCAGACATGAGTACAAAGTTGTGAAGGAGATTACTAGTTTTGTTTTAAGGGTAAGTGTTTTTCTTTTTGTGCATTGAGTTTTGAGCTTTTGATGCCTTTCATTCATTAGTTATTCTTAGAATTTAGGAAAGCTATGGCTGTTTAAGCGTGTAAAATACCAAGTTTTGTGAATATGTTTGAGGACACGATGATGTCTTTCCAGATTGGATTCTTGTGGTATCTGTTTATTTGCACTGGGTGTATCTTTTGGATCTTTAGCTACCCTTTTTACCCAGGACTACGAAGTCTTGCAGGTTGTCGGAGCAGGAGTATTGGTAAGTATGGTATTACTTATTTTTAAATCGGCGTTTGTCCGCCTCGGATATTAGTTTACTTGTTATCTGTGGTTGTTGCCGATTGTCAGATGCTTCTCAACCATTTAATGCACTGGCTTATATTTTTGACGGTCTCCATTATGGTGTTTCTGATTTCCCATATGCTACTTTCTCCATGGTAAGTTTTGTTGTTTAAAATTGTTACAATGTTCTTGTCCTGGTACATATGTTTCACAAGGTTAATATATGTCATAATTGCTTCATAGATGTTTGTGGGAGCAGTTTCCTTCCTTTTTTATGTTATTTTTTTCAAAATAGTTATTTTCTTATCCTTTCTTATAGGCATATCTTATGCTTAAGTTGAGGTTTATGTTTTGATGAGTTGATAGACTACAACATGCATCTAGAACTGAATTTATGTGTTCTCTCTCCGATTTCGATTCTTTGAGAAATGCTCTGTGCCTAATCCACTCTGTCGAATTGATTAGTAATTCAGTGAAAAAGGCCTTGAAGTTTGCAGGATTGGTGGTGGAGTGAAATTGGATGAAAGGAAATGGCAACTCTGTACTAATGCATGGATAAAACAACTTCATGATCAGATAAATCATATTTATATGTAGCAACTTCAGTTATCTGCTCTATACGTGTCATCTCTTCATCTTGACAGGGAATGTCATCGTCAATTTCATTCACCTCTACACGGCCTCTGGGCTTTGTTTTTATCACTGCACACCAACCACGTTTGTCTGTCCTCATATTGGGTAAGGTACATAATACACTTGTCTAGCCTTTTGTGCAATTATGAATGGATCGTAACGATCATAATGCTTATTCATCTTGATATCTACAATGCCATATTGCGGATGAACTTTAGTTCCTCTATTCCGTCTTGGATCAAACCATTGACAATAAAACAGAACAACCCCGTGAGGCAACTTGTGATACGTTAATTCGTAGATATGTTGTATGACACCATAGAAATCATCTTCTCCTCCTTCTGTAACCCCTTTGACATAAACCCCACTGTTTATGGTCTTTTTACCCTGAGGCCATGCTTGTGTGTGGTATTTATACCCATTAATAAAGTATTTGTGCCAACTTATGGCCTTTGACTCTGGACCCCAAGCTAATGATATCAAGTTTATATCAGCCACGCCATTTGATTCATTAGTTACCTATACAAACAAGACACTCACAATGAGGATAAGAAGACAATTTATTTGCAATAGGATTTTGGTCAAATACTTACATAGGACCGAAACCATTCGGGAATTCAAAGATAAATACGAGTTTGAAATTTGAAGGATGCCTTCATCGATGGAGTTATATTGCAAAAAGTAACTGCCAAGAAAGACAGAGTTGTTGTAAGTATATACTAGTAAATACATTGAGTGTGGGTTTAATGGTGTATTACTTACTCAATATATGGCTTAACCTCGATGCAATTGATGAGGATGTGTACATGTGCAGACCTCCATTCAGCATCACTCAACCAGTGAGCTTTGGATTTCCCACTAGGACGTCCTAGTCCATTGCTAATTGACAATATTGATGTGACATCGTCATTCAATCTTGAAGCTTCATTACGTTGACTTTTGGCATACAAGTCAATCGTTTTGAAATAATGTGAACAAAAATATGTTGTCTCCCGTTGTAAGTAGGACATACATATTGAGCCTTCTACTCTAGCCTTGTTTTTCACTGACCGCTTAAAATCACCCATCATTCTACAAATAAATGAGAATAAAATGGCTTATAATAAAGATATGACAATATAGAGGGAGATAATTGCAGATATCAACGAATACCTTTCAAATGGATACATCCATCGGTATTGAACTGGACCACCAAGTGTTGCCTCGTGTGGGAGGTGAATTGGAAGATGTTCCATTGAATCAAAGAAACCTGGTGGGAAGATTCTTTCAAGTTTGCATAAGATTAATGGAATGTTTTCATTCAATTTGAGCAAATCATTCTGGCTCAAATTATTACTGCACAAGCCCTTAAAGAATTGACTTAACTCTGTAAGTGGTCTCCACACAAGGTCAGGCAATGAACTAAATGCAAATGGGAGCAAACACTCCATAAATACGTGACAGTCATGACTCTTCATCAGTACATTTTCCCTCTATTACCATCTACACATCTTGCCACTTTTGAAGCATCCCCATCTGGCATCTTGACCCCTTTCATCCACTTCATCACATTTTTTGCCTCACCTGAAGAAAGACAATAATTTGCCTTTGGTTTTGTCATTTTTCCATTGGCTTTTGGAATCAACTCCAAGTCACTACGTTGGCATATGAGGGCCAAGTCCATTCTTGCTTTTTCATTGTCCTTTGTTCTGCCCTTAACATTCATAACTGTCATAAACACATTATCAAATACATTTTTCTCTATGTGCATCACATCTAGATTGTGCCTTAATAAATTGTCTTTCCAGTATGGAAGATCCCAGAATATGCTTCGCTTTATCCAATTGTGACTACGTCCATACTCAAATAACTTTTCAACTTTTCCATCTTCTACCACACTTGGAACCCCACTGACCCAATTCCATATGATATCACTGTCAAGATTACAGAGGCCCATGTTTCTCAACCTCTGCTTTTTGTAAACCTCTTTTTACTTCTTCTGAATTGGTGCTCACGCGGTAAAAATCGACGGTGGCAATCGAACCAAGAATTTTTCCCCTCATATTTTAGTCTAAACGACTTTGTATCGTCCATACATATGGGACATGCCAATTTACCTTGTGTACCCCACCCAGGACAACATACCGTATGCGGAAAATCATTAATTGTCCACATCAAGGATGCTCTCATTTGAAAGTTTTGCTTTTTAGATATATCATAAGTCAAAACACCCTCACTCCACAACTGTTGCAGCTCATCTATTAAAGGTTGTAAGAACACATCTATTTTTTCTTTCGGATTAGATGGTCCAGGTATGAGGCAAGTCAAAAACATAAATGGTTTAGTCATACACATTTCAGGAGGGAGATTATATGGGGTCACAACAACCGGCCAACATGAATATGGGGTTGTAGATGCCTGAATATAAGGTGTGAACCCATCGGAACATAAACCGAGCCTTACATTTCTTGGTTCGTTTGCGAAGTCTGGATACACCGCATCAAAATGCTTCCAAGCTTCACCATCAGATGGATGACGTAAAATGTCTGACCCAGATCTATTGTGAGAATGCCATCTCATTTCAGCTGCAGTCTCCATTGATGCATACAGTCTTTTCAACCTAGGAGTGATTGGCAAATAGAACATCCTCTTTGCTGGAACATCGTTGTACTTACCCATCCCAGTCTTACGGGGAACATACCGTGGTTCTTGACAAAACTTACATTGTCGTTCTGCACTATTATCCTTGTAGTACAACATACACCCATTAACACAACAATTAATTTTTTGAGATTCCAAACCTAGCATCGACACCAATCTTTTTGCTTGGTAAAATTTTTTTGGCAATTTCTCCTTTGAAGGACACACGTCTCCCAACATACTTGCAATGGAATCAAGACACTTGTGAGGAATGTTCCAATTTGTCTTGCATGCCAACAATTTCACGCACACTGAAAGCTTTGACTCAGAAGCACCCTCATATATGGGCTCGTTTGCAGCAGTTAGCAAATCATAAAAGTCTTGAGCGTCAGCATTTGGGGGCTCTTCATGAATATCTTCCTCGACTTCATGAATATATTCCCCGCCTTCCTCATTACCCACATCACCCATACTTTGGAAGTCATACCTAGGCCTAAACGCATCGTCGACCATATGTTGCATTAGCGTGAACAGATCATCATTATCCATTTGTCCACTACTACTAGGCACATTTACTGGGTGAACATGTGGCGCTTCTTCACCGTGCTCAGTCCAATACCAATAATTTGGTTTGAACCCAACACGATACAGATGGACCTTGACTTCTTTTCGAACAATATGCTCCTAAACTTGCAAATGTCACAAGGACATCCGATTCCACCATTACTTGCAACTTCAGGTTGTACTCTAGCTTTCGGTATAAACTCTTCAACACCTTTTGCAAAGCCTGGTTTCACCCTCCTCTACTAGGATAAAGCCTATCATATACCCAACTCCGATCCGGGAGGTAACCATCCATTTCTGAAATGTGTCACTTTTAGTAAGGCGACCAAAAATTCGCTTATAATGTTACAAACAATATACTACATCAATTTAAATTAAATAAATAAACAACAGACCTCTCCTTGTACTCATCTTCCAAGGAAGGTAATTCAACACTATACTACTATTCTTTGTTAAACCAATCATGCATCTAAGCTACGAAAACATTCAACAACATCCAATCATGTTCATATCTAGAAGAATAATAAAATCTAATTAAAAAATGAAATTGATGATTGGAATGGAAGCATATATGGAATGGGGGTGAAGACAAGATTGTTCAGTGGTCCGAATGGATCTTGAACATAATAACCATGAATTTGCTATGTAGTACTAAGCTTTGGGATGTGGAAAAATAGGTAGAAGTGGTTTTGAATCTTGAAATCTGTGTTATGGTACATCATGTGTGCTTGTATGATTGGTTGCTATTGTTGGCTCTGGCTCGATCATGTATTGTGTCCGAGTTTGCACGCTTTTCTTTTTAGTAACTAGTTTCAGATTAATAAACATTCAGATGCAAGACATATTATACGCACTCGATCGTGCCTTAGGTTGGCTTATCTTAATCACTTTGGAAGACTAGCTTCCACCACAACAAATTTTCCTATCGGTTTCCCTCTACCAATGCAATAAATATTTGCTCATTTGACAAGACATGACTTTTCTTTTTCTTTTCAAAACAAAGAAATATATAGCTCTAGACCTATCCCAGTTGTAGACCAATCCACTAATGACACACAACATAATTAATTTCCAGATAGCTCTAGAATTCAACTAAGCAAAGGAAGGGGAAAAGTACTTTTCTCCATTCTCATATAGATTTTATTTCAAGTCATGTCTTAAGTAAGCCAAGGCATCGACATTGACAATATCCATAATTTTTTCAAGTTCAATTTCCAATAGAATTGGACAGTTTTTAGTACATATAATAACACCTTGAAAATAGCAAGCTCAAAACTCTAGCAAGTCACCTTGCAGGGTTGGATAAATATGTCAGTAAAGTAAGGCACATGGCAGATATCTTGCATTCATGGCTTAATAAGTACAAAGCCTAATCACAACAATTAACCACTTAAAGGCCAACAAGCTATATTAAGGCTGATGGAATCAGATGGATTGACCATCTTCCATGTTAAAAGTCATTTGCAGAAATATAGAATTGCAAAATACATGCCAGAACCAAATAATAGAGAAACCAAACCCATCCCTAAACCCAATACCCTACCAAATTTCTCCTTATCTTTAGCCTCATATTCTAAAGGCAAAACCATTCCTATCCCTTCAAAAGCATACACAGCCACACCACAAAGATACATTCAATCGAATTCAACAAAGACAAGGAGAAAGCAGTTTGAAAAAATGGAGGAGTTGAAGAGAAAGAGTACCAGAGAGTGAGTGAGTGAGTGAGAGAGTGAGTCTGTGGAAGAAGAAATGGTTGAGCCGAGCCCTAAGGACACTAACAAAGACCGTCTGTGGAGAGCGTCAGGTGCACGGCGTGCGTGGAGAGCCCTCCTGGTGGTGAGCGGCGTGCGGTGGCGGCGTCTCCTCCTCTTCGATTCGACCGATTCGCGGCGTGTCCGATTCGATGCGTGGATAGTGGGATGGTTGGAGGGGTTGAGGGATCCGAGGTGCGGGGAACAGGAAGGGTTACGCAATTTCACAAGGTGCAAGGGATGGTTGGAGGGTTGAGCATTCACAAGGTGGTCGAATATCCGTGCAGGAGGAAGATCTCGTTGAGAGGACAGAAATGGAAACTCGGAAGAGTCGTGCAAAGCTAACGAGAACCCAATCCTCGCCTCGCCTCTTCCCCACAATCCGTTCATCCATTCACAGCCTTTCTTGCCTTTCTTCCATCGACGACGATGACGACAAGAACAAGAAGATCAAGAAACCCCTTAGCCACAGGTCTTTCTACAATTCAAACCCGCGGACCGGGTCGACCCGAATAACCGCCCCGGTTGTGGCGGTTGCCTCGCTGGTTTTCCTCGGCGCGTGTTCGCTGTTCTTCTACTTTTCCTGCCTCGGGAGCGACGAGATTCCCACCTCCGAGAACGTGTTGCTGGCGCTGATTTTCATCGCCGTGGCGCTCTACTTCGCGTCCAAAAACAAAGGCCTCATCAACCACGCCGTTTCGTTCCTCAAACACTCATGGGACGGGTATGTGAAGCGGATCGGTTTTTCCAAGACTCAGGCGAAACCGGTTCAGTGGTTCATAGGGGATTCGACGACAACGACGAAGAAGAAGAAGAAGGAAAAGTGTGTGAGGGAAGGCGTGGAGTTTTACAGCAATGGGGATTTTTACGAAGGGGAGTTTCACAAGGGATGCAGATCTGTGTCAAGGGTTGTGAGAATTAGGAGGAGGGGGAATAAAAGTTAGTGAAAATCTGTGTGAAGATTACCGACGGCTTAGCCGTCGGTAAGGATAAACCACCGTCGACATAAATAACAAAAAATTTTGGCACCCAACCTAACTAGTAACCGACGGCTTAGCGTCGGTAATTACAGACGGCCGATAAACCGTCTGTAATTACCGACGGCTTAGCCGTCGAAAATTTGTCAAAAAAACATTTCGCGACCAGGTTTTTTTGCGACGGCTTACCGACGGTTTAGCCGTCGGTAATTAAAAATTTAGCGATGGAGTCGTGGCCGTCGGTAATGTTCCGTCTGTAATTTACACTTTTCTTGTAGTGAATGCGATTTTGCTTTCTAGTTTGGTATGATGTGTGTAGAAGGATGGGATTGGTTTTGGTTCTACCTCCAGACCTTTTTAGTCTTTTTTTCTTGTTTTCGTGCGGGTGGGACTAATGAGAGAGCGAGACGCAGGCTGGTAATGGTATGGCACGCGGTGTGTGGATGTTATGGGTGTTCATAAATGCATGTATTTTTTTGAATAAGGAGTCGGTTGTCTCAGAGGTAGTGGAACATGTTAGGGTGATGTCTTGGAGGTGGTTCCTAGATAGGGAGGGTGTGTAAAGGTTCTTATCTTTATTAAGAGTGGTGTGTGACTCCGTTGGGGTTGTATTTCCAAGAGGTAGGGGTCATTGTTTGGGTTGAGAGTTGTGAGTTGCTTGTTGGTTGCGCTCGCGGTGTCAATTGTTACTTGATTTTTGGTTTGATTGGTTTTGTTTCCCTTTTATAGCGGCTTTGTATTATTTTGTATATGCATTTGTAATATCCTTGTACTCCCTTTTTAATTTAATTTCTCTTTAGTTGGTAAAAAAGCTCCTTATTAATAAAATGCCTTTGGTTTATTACAAAAAATGGTAGAAGGATCAAACGAGTAGTTAAACCAAAACATAAATCATTCGTGACAATAAAAATCACTTTGATGAATACCATGATAAAATAAAAATATATTACTTTCATATTATTAATTTAATAGAAAATAAAAATAGAAAACATTTTTAAAACTAAACAGTTTTTCAAAGTTTAAGAATTTTCTCTATATCACAATATTAATATTAAAAATACATTTCAAACGAGAATTACTAATAAGTACTCATGCATGTAACTGAAGTGAAACTTTCATGATTTCATCACATATAGTAAGATGTTCCTCTTACTCCAAGGTGCCGTAAAATTTCAATCACATGACGTTACTTGCTTTTTATCTCCTAATTTGAAGCCACGTAACCTGAATTGTTAATTTCTTGAGAACAAACTAAATAATCCTATTAAGACATAGTTAATGGTGGATGAACAAATGCAGTGAAGCAAACTTGAATACAGTCACATAACCTTAATTTGTTGAATATTTTCAACAATTTGTATTCCCTCTAAATTTATTATCTAACTTGTAATTTAAATAATAAAACGATTTAAAAAATATATATTGCCCAAACACATGCTGATGCGTGGAGCGAAAGGCTAGTTAGTTTTGTTTTCTTTTATTTTTTGCCAACCCTAATTTTGCCTGGCTAGTTAATTACTACCTTTCCGATTAATGTATCGTTAAAATATTCATCCTGCCATTATAAAAAAATCATCCAAGGTTTTATTGTTGAAGACAGAGCATCATTTCCTATTGTACCAATAACTTGGGATTTCCCTTCATTATCGTGGACTTGAAGTCTTAACATGCAAATCACTTCCTTGCCAACTCAAACCACATTGGAATTGCTTGTGTAAATAGTTTCTAATGGAACACGCAAATGGAAAATGTCAAATCTAAAATCTCACTGGCTATATATATATTTGAAGCCCGGTAACGAACTAAAACAACCAATCAAGTACATAAAAGCATCATTTGACTTTAGAGAAATAAAGCTCTATCTTCATAGTACTTCTTTTGGTTATTTCCCTCTTGAACATGAAGCTATTCGTGTTTTCGCTTGCATGGGCTTTTGCTCTTCTAACTTCTTCACTGGCTTCTGGTGCTATTGTTGAACACACTTTCAAAGTAATTGCCCACCTCATTTTTTATTTTTTTTTTATTTTTTACCTCCACGAGTTGTAGATATTTATTATAACTTATGTTGTTGTGTTTGTTGCTATAAGCAATTTAATGTCTACATTTTCTATTAACATCACTTTTGTCCAACACAAGTACAACTACTCAGTTCCTCACCTAACTATAAACAATTGGCGAGCCCTTTCTCATATTTAATTATTATTGAGACATAAATTTGACATCTAATATACATATAATTAATAAAACATGTAAGTCTTTAGTTTGTAGCTAGCAAGAAAGTAATTTCGTATGGAGGTATGCTGATCATTTTATTGCAATTTCATGTATTGCAGATTCAAAACAAGACTATCAACCGCTTGTGCAACGAGCGAGTGATAGTTGCAGTAAATGGAAAATTCCCTGGACCAAAGATAAATGTCCGTGAAGGTGACACAGTGATTGTTCATGTATTCAATGAGGCACCCTACAATATCACAATCCACTGGTAAACCCTTCTACATATGTGTATTTTTCAACAATTCGAAAAATATTTTAGACTTAACTCAATCCCACAAATTGGTATTTTTTTTAAAATTTTGTTTCATTTAGATTGTTGGCTTATTGTTGTAAATATTGAACTTTGTGTAGGCATGGAGTGTTTCAACTCTTTAGTGGTTGGGCAGATGGTCCTGAATATGCAACGCAATGCCCAATTAGTACAGGAAACAATTACACGTATAAATTCAATGTGACACAACAAGAAGGAACTTTATGGTGGCACGCTCATGCATCTGTTTTACGTTCCACAGTTTATGGTGCTTTCATTATTCACCCCCGTTCGGGTCGATTTCCGTTTCTTAAACCCTACAAACAAGTTCCTATTATATTAGGTATAATAATTAGCATTCGCTATGTTTGACATATTTTTTGCTTATATGATAACTCTTTTTGCACCGCAAAAAATAATAACTTTTCTTTATTTACAAAGTACTACGTCTTTTTCTTTCTATCCTCCGAATATAATTGTAAAATTTGCAATTACTTGAAAATATTGAAAAACTTTCAATAACATGAATTTTTTTATTTAAATACAGGTGATTGGTATAATGCTAATGTTGTGGATATTGAGGCCCAAGCACTCGCCAATGGGGGGGCTCCCAATATATCTGATGCCTTCACAATCAACGGTTTGCCCGGTGATCTCTTCAATTGTTCCAAAACTCGTAAGTTATCTCCTTGAATATATATTAGTGCATAACATTAAAACTACAATTAATTACGGATTTGGATCCTCTCCGTTTCTCGTTCTCTTCATTTTCTCCATTACTTTTGGGTGTATAAATATGATAATGTGATATTAGGTGCGTCCAAATATTCTCCATACATCCTAAAATATTCAAAAACTATAATAATGAAGAGGAGAAATGGAGAGGGGAAATGGAAACAATCCATTTTCATTATTTACCTGTTACTTTGCAAGCATTAATACATATAAGAATTGCTAATTGATATATATATGATGTTTTGAACCACATTTCAGAGACATTTAAGATGACAGTGAAGCAAGGGAAGACGTATATGCTGCGGATGATCAATGCTGCACTCAATAACCATCTTTTCTTCAAGATAGCTAATCACAATTTCACAGTTGTTGCCGTTGATGCTGAATACACCGACCCCTTTGTGACAGATATCATCGTAATCGCCCCTGGCCAAACTGTTGATGTTTTGTTCATAGCAAACCAACCCATAGGTTCATACTACATGGCTGCCTCTCCTTATACTATTGGTGTGCCCCTCTTCGACAACACAACAACTCGTGGCATTGTCGTTTACGACTGTGCACCCTCATCATCACAACCTCTAATGCCATCCCTACCACCTTTCAATGACACACCAACAGCTCACAAATTCTATAGCAACATAACTGGTTTGGTGTCGAGCCCACACTGGGTTCCTGTCCCACTTAAGGTGGATGAGCACATGTTTATTACCGTTGGATTAAGCTTACTAAGGTGTGATCCTTTGAATGTCACCAATACCACGTGTCTAGGTCCATTAGGAGAGAGGTTTTCTTCTAGCTTGAACAACGAGTCCTTTGTGCTCCCTATTGGGAGAGGGTTCTCTATGTTGGAAGCATCCTTTAAAAACGTGAGCGGAGTGTACACTACAGACTTCCCTAACAATCCTCCGATTATATTTGACTTCACAAGTTCCAATCCGAATATTAGTTTTAATCAGAACCTTTTATTTGCCCCAAAGTCAACCAAGGTGAAGAAACTTAAGTTCAATTCAACGGTGGAGATTGTGTTTCAAAATACAGGACTTATTGCCGCACAAAACCATCCCATGCATATTCACGGTTTTAGCTTCCATGTTTTGGCTCAAGGGTTTGGGAATTTCAATTCTACTAAAGATCGGGCCAAGTTTAATTTGGTGAATCCCCAAAGACGCAACACAATTGCTGTGCCCATAGGAGGATGGGCTGTCATCAGATTCCAAGCAAATAATCCAGGTACATTAAATTTTGTTTATTTTATTACATCATCAAAAACAAATTTAAAAATTGTTCTGCTCCACAATGCTTCATTTCACAATTTTTCAGAATTGCTATTTAGTTAAATCAATTTGACCTTGATAAAACAAATTAAAACTATCATGCAAGTAAATATTATATATAATACTATTCAGATGTGTCCATATTGTCCCAAACAAGTAGGTAGCTCGATTGGTGAGCTAAAGAAACGTTTAAAGAATTCAACGAGGAGGTCCAGGGTTCAAACCTTGTAAATTAACATAACCACTGACTTACGAGAACTAATACATTTATTATTTTTGCAGGGGTATGGTTTGTGCATTGTCATGTGGAAGATCATGTGCCGTGGGGACTAGACATGGCTTTTGAGGTTGAAAATGGACCAACTCCTTCGACATCACTCCCTCCACCACCTGCTGATTTGCCTAAATGTTAACCAAGTTTTAGAGTGTGTAGGAAAAAAGAGTGGGTATCTTTGTCGACTGAAACAAATTATAATAAATTATTTAGGAATCTCAAAGTGAGATTTGTGTTGTAAGTGATCATGTAAGTCTATAATATTATAAATAAAGACCAATTAATTGTTCAAGATGTGGCGGAATGAACAAGATGAAGTGTGTATTACTGTGAAACAAATGTAAGAGTTCGAGTAGACACGTGTGCAGTGTGTGTGTAAGTGTATCATGAAAAGTGAGACCGGGGTATATGTGGGTGTAGTTAACTCTTGATGATAAGATTATTTTAGCATCTAAGTCTACATTAATGTTATTCTTATATTTCAATTTATTTCATTTACTTTTTTTTTTTTGGATAAGCTGAATGATTTTATTTAGAACTGGAACAAAATCAAAGCACAAATTGTTCCCCAAGGGTGCATTTGATTTACAAAAAAGTAAGGGACTAGACAGCACAAAAATATTTGTTCTGCGTTTGATTTATAAAGTGGACAGAGAACAAGACAAAAAATAGTACGAGGGACTGGACAGAACTCTAAATTCTTGTCCCCTACTAAACCATGAGACAACTTTATGTCTATTTACAAGGTAAGTAAAAGTCAAAAGTATCTTTCCCAATTTAAAATACAATTTTTTTTTACATACTACTGAGAATTTTTTGGGGTGTTTTATTTCAAACCCTTCACCAATCCCAACCCAATGAGAAATAATCCTCACCGTCTGAGTGATTCCACTTTAACAACACTGATTCTTCCTTCACAGCGTCTCTGTCTCACTCTCACTTGCACTATGTCCTGCAGAGGGAGTGGTGTGATGGCTCCAATATTGAACTAGAAAAGGGAACTGGGGGCATAGAAACAGAATTCGTGTTACCCCCTTGCGTGCAACGAACCGGTACTTGCAAACCAATTCGCGGTACTTCTATGTACCAATTCGCCAGAATTCGCCTCTAATTCAAAGAAAACGGCGAA
This sequence comes from Calophaca sinica, assembly GCA_037113605.1. Classification (NCBI taxonomy): domain Eukaryota; kingdom Viridiplantae; phylum Streptophyta; class Magnoliopsida; order Fabales; family Fabaceae; genus Calophaca; species Calophaca sinica. Next base: position 106,818,333 of record CM073733.1, read on the forward strand.
CCGACACACACAGACGGTGAAACAAACGCCTGAAAGGAAGGCCATCGGCTTTCTGTGAGTGGAGAAATAAAGTGGAAGAGAGAGTTGATGTTATTAAAGTACCTTCTTTTTGGACTTGGAAAAGTACGCTTTGGTGGCCTAAAAAAGTTCTCTCCCAATATCACCCTATTAATTACAATAAATTTTTAATTTTAAAAATGATGGAATTATTTCTAAAACTAAATTGAACCAGATAAAAAGTTAATCAGTCTATTAATCGGCATATTTTAATGAAAAATAAATAATAAAAATGTAAATAAACTGTTACAAAGAAGCAAGATTATATCCTTTTAATTTTTTAAATTATTTTTTGTTTATAATATTTATTTTAACGTACCAAACGTACTGATTAACATACCAAATTCTTGATAAGTAACGTACCTCGTACCCGTACCACGTATTGAGAGATTACTGAATTCTTGATAGGTGCCGCCCCAAACTTTTTGGGTTTTGTACTTATTTGTGGTGAAAATCTTGGTTTGAGTGTTGTTTATGTTCAAGTTAAACACCATACTTCTTATAAATGAATTATTATCTTTTGTCTTAAAAATTGATTTATGCAATAAATTTTTTTTGGCACCCTTAAGGTTTTTGTTCAAGATCCGCCATTGTGTCCAGTGACTCAAAGGTTTTGTCCTATGTTGTTCTGCTTGTCCTTTGCTTTAATGCAAATCAAACGCACCCTAAATATCTAACACAAACCCAACCAAGGATAAAAGAACTGAAAATTAACATAATACTAGTAGTATAAAGCTGATACATTTGAGCATTACTACGTCAAATAAAACAGAACAGCCTTAAAGAATGTAGGAAATTAGGAGATACGGGAAATATGTAGGCGCAGGGCCGGCTAACAGCCCAATAGCATAGGGCCCCAAATTTTGGCCCAAATTTGAGGGCCCCAAATTTTGCTCAATAAATGTACAAAAAAATCAATGGAAGAAATTTTCAAGCGTTTTATCGTTTTACTAAAAAAATTGCTTCATGGGTCCCAAATTACGTTTTAGACACGAAACTTACGCATAGAAAATCAAATATTTCAGTGCATAACTACTTAATAGGACCCAATTTAATTATTAAAATTGTTTTTTATATTAGAAACTTAATTTTTAAGATTAAAATAGGGCTTTCAAAATATTTAAAACCGCCATGTGTAGGCACGTAAGATAAGTTAGGCCGAAAGATATATTTACCATATTATTTTAATGTAGTAATGTTTCACTTTCACACATATCATAGCAACGCCTGATTTGAAACATTATTTTTTTACATTTATCTCTTCAAAGAAAAAGGGTAAAATGAGAAGTCAAGGAGTGGGAGAAGATTCTCCGGTGGATTTTTCTCATTTTTTCTCCCGTTTTTAATCTCCACCCTTGAACTATCACTCCTTTTTTTTTGTTTTATAGTTTTCACCCACTCTCTCCATTTTAAATTTGTGGCATCAGAGCCTTGTCTCGCTTGCAGAGAAGCCGGGGTGCATATGGTGTGAATATGATGAGGAAGGTGAGTAAGGAAGGAACCCACTCAGCAATGGAAACATCTCAACCAGATAACCAGCCCATAACCTTTTCCTCTTCCCTGTCTCTTCCCAGATCTTGTACAAAAACCCTTTCCAACAAAATCGAAAATCTCATCGAATACTCTTATGTTCCTGATGACGCTAAAATTGAAGAAACTATGCCTCCACTGCTAAGTCCTTATAATATCTTCAAGAGGAGAAGATCATTTACCCGTTCTATCACTCGGTGATTTCTACAAACCTACTGATGTGAAAGAATATGTTGATCATCCCGATTGGATCAAGCGACTTAGAGCCACAAGCCAGGAAGCGATATGTAGACTTGGAGATTCCTCAAAGTCTTATAAATCATTGGAGATCTCAAGGATTCATCGCTTTGCATTTTGGAGTCAGTTAATTCTCTCACTTCATGGGAGAAAGAGTATGCATGTTTACCCGAATAGCTCTTCTTGATTCGAGCTATCTTCATTATGAAAATTGTAATTGAACTGTCCTCACTACTCTCCATGCTGGAAGTGTAGTCCTCACTATGTTTCCAAATTACAACGTTAGCCTCAAAGACAGTACCTTACCCACTAGACTGAAAGTTCAGGTCCAGATCACTGGAGCTGATCAAGTTCCGTAAGCTCACACCACTCTTCATCACCAGATAATCTACCGCCTTCAAAACCACTCAATTGATCTTCCCATTTCTGGATGTGCTTCTGACTCTCTGTTAGTTGTTACTAATAGAGAAGATGAAATACCCTCAATTGTTCAGATCCCGAGGAGGATTCCTCGAGAAGAATTAACCCAGCTCATTCCCCTTGAATGGATAACCAATTATGAGAAGCACCACCTTGATAAAAGGCTAATCCAGTCTCAAGATGTTGTTTTCAAAAGATCTACTGATGGATCTGTTAAAACCATCTTCAAAAAGCCTGATGAAAGTTCCAGCTCGGCTTCTCCTCCCATCTTTAAACTATGATGATCACTCCTGTTCTTACAGAGGATTGGTGTCCTATTCATGCTGTTACCTCAGAGGGAGACCCAATTTATACTGACAAAATTGATGGTCATTTCATATGGGATGTAGATCCTAATATGTGCGATCCAAGATGTGACTGTTGGATGCACTATGATGATATTGATAGGGAGATAATTCTTCCTAAAAGAAAGAAAAAAGGAGCCTGTAAGCCGCCTCCTCCTCCCAGAAAGAGATCTGACCCTGATGATGGTCCCTGGATTGGGATCCATGAGAAAAAAGAGCCTCTTCCGATCTATGAGGAAGCTCTTAGAATTCTCAAAGAAGAAGGACTTCTGCCTTCACAAAAGCCAACTCTTTTTACCTGGTCCCCTTCAGATTCTTGTAAATCTTCAACTTTGAAACCTGTTGAACCAATACCTTGTTACATGTTTTCACAGGCTTCACCTTCAAACTATGAACAAAATTTTCCTGCTCTTGAAAGGAAAATTGACCCCATTTCAAACAGGTCTTCCAAACCTTTCATCCAGCCTAATGAAGTCCAACCTAATGGAAAGCTGAAAGGCTTAACTCAAGCAAAGGAAGTTCTCAACTGGCAATCTGAAAATACTGTTGCACAGAACGAAGCATTTCAAAACCTTGACAAAAAGGTAGAAAAGATTGCAGAAAAAGTAGAAGAAAATGATGAGAACCTTAAACTCCTCTCTCAAAAGATGCAGAAGTACTACAAAAGCTTGAAAGCTCAGGTTTCTCAGCTGGATCATGACCTGAGAACGATGTTGAATGAAAGAACTTTTGGCAAAGATTTTGATTTCAAAGAAAGAGAAATCAGAAAGCTGCAAAGTTAAGTGCAAGAAATAGATGATTTCTTGAAAGCCAACCAAAAGCCTGTAGAACCTAAACCACCTGAAGACTTTTTCTTCAATACTCCATCTTTTCCCACTTATTTCACTCAACCAGTCCGGCCTTCGCCATTTTACCCTTCATTCACCTCACCACCTGACTATAACCGTTATATCCCATCAGCCTATAGACCAAAAGATACCCAAGCCAATACCTCAAAATCCAAAAACAAAACAGCTCGTTTGAGCATATCATCCTTTGACTCTCAAGAGGTTTCAGAAAATCCATTAAAAATCCAAAGAGAAGAACCTTCCAGTAAACCTTCTCAAGCTATGGCAGTCTCTTCTTTCCAAAGTGATGAATCTTCTCAAGAAGACTATCTGCCCAAACCAACCAAATTTCCAAGAGAGGTTGATCCACTACTAGAAATCAGCTATTTAGCGACCGATTTAGAGACCGAAAAAAATCGGTCACAATAGCGACCGATTTAGAGACCGAATTCTTAGAATTATTGATGAAAAAGTCAGATTTCCTAAATCGGTCATGAAAATATATATTAGCGACGATTTAGAGCAGAATAGCAATTCGACCCAGGATTTTTCTGGTCGCTAAACGGAATTTTATTTCATTTTAAAAATTTATTAAATATTTATCAATTGTAGCGAATTTGATTTAGAGACCGAATACTTAGCTGGAATAATTCCATCGCTAAACCAGAATTTTATTTGGTTTAAAAAAGTTAAAAAAATTTATTAATATTAGCGACCAAAAAAGCGGTCGCTGAACTTCTCTTTAAGTTTTTTTTTAAAGTTTATTTATTAAATAAAGAAAACAAAAGAAATAAAACAAAACAAAGGGGGTGGGGTGACACGGTTTTACTCACTGAACCTAAAACATAACACACACACACACACACAAAATATGAGAAAAGAGGAGATAAGAAGCGCCATGCGGATCTCACATCCTGAGGCGAAGAGCCAGAGCCGAGCGAGAAGGTGAGAGGGCGAAGGGAGATGGGAAAGGAGAGGTAATGAGATACGTGGTGTGGGGGAGGAAGGAGCTGGGTGTGGTGGCGAAGAAGGGAAGAAGATAGATAGGCGATGAGAGAGGGGGCAGAGAGAGAGAGAGAGAGAGAGGGCCAGAGAGGAGAGAGGAGCAGAGGGAAGAATGTGGGAGAAGAAGGGAGGCAAACGAGCGGGGATGAAGGAGAGATCTGAGGCGATGGTGAGAGCAGATCTGTGAGGAACAAGATCTACCCTAGAGAAAGGTGCTGTGGCGAGGTTGGTTACTTAGAAAGGTCGTGGCGATGTTTATTCCTTTGGTATCCTACTTTTGTTGAAGGAGTTTAAGAAATATGGCGAGGTTGAGTGCACAGGGATTCGCTCTGCTCCTATACAAGATGTAGGTATTTCTTTGTTTTGGTTTTGTTTGGTGCTCTTGAGGCTTGATGTTCTTTTTTTTGGGGTAGGGTTATGCTAACTTTTATGTTTGTTCCTTCTCTTGTTGTACGGACCAAAAAACCTAGAAAGTGGAGCCATCCTCTCAAGAAGATAAGTGAATCTGGTGATAGGAATGGGTTGAATTAAACAACTATCTAGCTATAACTTGTCGAGAATATTGTTAATTGTTTGTCGAGAATCTTTGTTGTTTTGTATATATTAAATTAAATACCAATGAAAAGCTTGCTTATTTTAGGTTTGGAGAATTCATTCTGCTTTTAGTTTGTTGATGATTGTAATGAATTGCATTTTGTCTATTAAAACATTTATAACATGCCAATGACTGCTTTTGATCAAATCGGATGTGATTAGTTAATGTGTGTGTTTCTGATTTATTCAATAGTAGTTGGTTACACCAAAATTAGTAACCTCTTCCACTATTCCTACAAGTCTGAAGCGTTACTATATATCTTGGTGTTTTAACATAAAATTGATTAGAAACATGACTTTTCACATGGAGTTCTATGTTCTGTGTTTTCTCGCTAAAGACATCAAATTTTCTGTTAATAAGTTGGATTCATTAAAATGCTTCCACCTACAATCAGTTTTATAAAGCTAGTGTGGTTTTAGTTGATTTTGATTTCCTTAATCATGAAGAATATTCATGCTTGCCTATTTTTATAATTGTTTACATGTGCATTTGGGATTTAAGGAAAAGTTATTGTGTTTCATCCTTGATTATATCTCTTTTTTTATCTTTCTCTTTACAAAGGTAATTTTGGGGCTATCCACTACTAATATCATTTGCTTCTTTGCCTTTTCGCTTTCTGCTTTCAGTAGTTTTTTTAATTCCTATGTCCCTTGGTGGTCCCTTGCATTTTCTAGGATGATCGTGCTTTCTTCGACACGAGCACCAAAAGCAATGTTGGCCACTCCAAATCACCTTTTCAAGTAAGCCTATCATTAAAAGGAGTGACAATCATGTTGCTATGCTAAAAACTCAAGTTATTGCTTACGTAATTCTATATTGTTTCTATCTTATTGAACTCCACTTTATGCACATTCCAAAGACTGAAGTTTTTATCACCCAAAAGCTATTAGTGCTCTTTAATGCACTTATTTCTCTATTTGTCAAGGAATATTCTAGGGATTCAAGGGCACAAGGACTCTGAATTATGTCTAGGCAAGTGTTTTAACTTTCTAAAACCTTCATCAAGAAAGTTTTATATGCCCTCTAAAAAGAGGGAGTCTTGTACTACCAATCGTTAAATTACAAGTTGAGAACTAATTGAAAATTACAAATTGAGTAATAAAAATTGCGATTAGTGTAACACATATCTATATCTATGACTTATATTTGTTTGTTAGTAGGATACTCCTCCTTTTGGGGATTGGATTTCAAAATGATTGAACATAAATATCAAATGCAAAACAATTAATTACTTTTTCAACGGAAAAAAAAACTATAAAAGGTACAATGTATGGTTATGAAAATAACTTTAAATCTTTATGAAGTAAATTGACTGCATATTGAGTTCATTTGCATTTTATGTTATTAACATCCTCTTATGTTCTATATCCTAAGCTTGGATTGCAGGTGGATTTAGGGTTTTCAAGTCAATTCATTTGTCTCATAAGGTGTTTGTAAAAATGTCGAGAAGGAGAAGGTGATATCACATCTAGACAAACAAAGCATGAAGCTTCTTGCACTCCTTGTAATCTCGACAATTCATTCTCAAATTTTGGTAACTTACGTTTTAAGCCATTTGAGTACGTCTTGAAACCTTTCTTATATTATTAATATACTGTCTTTGTTTCTGGGTAATCACTTTGCGTTGATTTTTAAAATACTATCTCTGTTTTTGTTTTGCAAGAAATATGCAGCATAGGGTGTTTTGATTCCAAAATGAAATTTAGTTTGTGTGTGGGGTTGATTTTAAATTTCATGTCCAGAGAGTCACTCATTACAAACAAATTTCAATAATTAGATATATTATTTACTTTTTCAATGCCTCTAATTTCTTTATATGAAGATAGAGATATTTTTTAATTACTGTTTTTTAATTACTGCATTACAATTCTCAAAAGGGACTTAAAGAAACATAATTACTGCATTACAATTAGTCCATCGCTTGGAGATCTTAGTTGTAGATATAGCCAAAGATCCATCAAGAGGTAACAAGTGAATCTCTTCAATTGACAAGTTACAGGGAATTTATAGTTGGTTTTTGTTTCCTTTGCAGACTTGGAAACAAACACTTGCTGATGTTACTAGGGAGCAGAATTCTTCCCAATAATGGTCTCTTTGTATTCAAAGTTAGACTTATTTTATTGTTCCTTTTAAAAATATTCGGTAACAAATATAGTTTTCAAGATATATGAGGTCATTATCATGTTCTATGTTAGTTTTGAAATGGTTAGCTATGTTAGTTTTGAAATGGTTATCACTGAATTAGCTATTTATGATTCATCTTGATATGATTCTTTACTAATCCCATTTTTAATGAGGAACACATTTCTCCTTTTTGAAACTCGTGGTTGACATGACCATGAAGCCCTCATTTTGTGGCGAAGAAACCACCTTGTTTGTCCGATTACTTTTAGAATTGTATGTTATCTTTTCTGAAAAGCATATACTTTTTGTGATATAACTGAATGTAAGGATTGAAATGGATGGTTGCTTTTTCTCGTGGTGTTGTTAACTTACTTTGGCTTGGATTGGCTACTTTTTTTATATTATAGTATGTTTTATGTGTAACACTGGTGCTTTGTCATTTTCAAAAAGTTAACCTTCTTTCAATGAGAATATAAGTAGTTAAGAGTTGATATGTAGTAGTATTGTAGGCCACATATTTGGTTGAGAAGTTATCTTTTGTTTTGTTTTTGGATCCTCTTATGGTGTTTTGGGGATAATTGGTTCTTTGTTGCATAAGCCTTGGTCATACATATGTTCTCTCAAATTTGAATTAGATGGTTGGCTTATTGGTGTCATTTGTCAAAGAGTTCTCAGGCTAGCCTTGAAATGAAGCTACATCCATTCTTGGCTTGTGTGTATCGTTTCTTTGCCAAAGGAAGTGGTCGGACATTGGACTCTGGTTCTTCAACTGAACTTCTTTGCTTTGATCTGAGCTGCTATTTAGTCCCTTTGTTGGTTTTTTCTTTGCCTTTCAATTTGGAAATTGTTGTGTTATTTCTTTTTGTTCTATTTTCTTGTTCTGCTGCCTCTCTTTTGTGGCATTTTGAACTCTTTCTCGTGCTTGAATTAGCATTTCTTGTACTAATTTATCACACTATCAATAGAAATTTTGGATTATAAAAATGAATCTTGATGGTTCATCACACTTCCATGTATGATATTATGCTTTATTGATGTTGACTCTTAGTTATGATTCTTGAAGAGAAAGGATACATTAGCCCATTCAGGAAAGAAAATGTCTTTGATGCCATTGTGGTTCAGATTTACTCTTTGATCATAGCCACAAATAGCTAATTTATTTCTTTTATTATTCCTTTGTTTATATTTGTTGTTTGTTTATCTTTGTTGGGCATGCTTGCTACATTATTCTTCTATTTATCTTTAATATACTTTTTTTATTATATTGTTTTCAGATCTGGGATAATTGAGGGGAAGGAGGACAATTACATTGGGTCTAATTGTGAAAAGATATGTGGGTTTGGAAGTATGAGGTGTGTCTCAAGTGTAAATTTTTAAACTAAAGGTATTATGTATATGGTTTAAATTTAAAGTGATATAGAATGATAAGAACTTAAATTTTGTGAAGCTTTTCCTTTCTTTATTCTTGCTTTATCTCTTTTGTGTTCTAAGTGTATTTGTTGTTTTATCATATTCCAGATGTGTGATTTTGGATGCTAAAGAAGCTGTGTTTACTATTAGTGCATTCTAAAATTCATGTGAATCTGAATAAGATTCTTTAGAAACTGCTTATCTTGCATATTAACAAGAAGTCTCTGCAAGTTAGTTCATCTTCTCCAAACCACACCAACTGGAGTTGCTGGAAAAGCTTGAGGTTGTGAGAGTTTGATCAAGAATTTGCAGTCTCAGAATATAAAGCTCACTCAGGAGTCAGAACCTTGGCTTGTTGAAGCTAAGATAGCAGTGTTGGAAGTAGAGGACACAAACCAAATGAGTGATATGTGTGAAGAATATGGATCCTAAGACATACGCATGCAACCAGTGCTAAGGAATGCATTGGGAAGGAGTAGTGAAACTCCGAGGACAAGACACGTGAACAAACACACACACTAGTGTGCAAGGTTCTCATGTTGACATTGTACTATTTTTTGTAATAGTTCAGGTTTGAATGAAATTATCAAGTTATATTGTTTTGTAATAGTTCGGTTTGAATGAAATTCTTGATGTATTGTAACATCTTACATGGTGATGAATTTTATTTTATTTTTATTCAAATAAAGTTATATCTAGGGTTTGGCTTTGAATAAAATTTATTTGGTTATAAAAAGGTGATAAAGTTTAAGGAATCGATAAAATGTGTTGAAAAAATAGATTTTTGAAAGTTTAATTTTTTTAAACTAAACATAAATTAGCGACGATTTAGCGATCGATTTAGACAATCGATTTAGAGCAGTTTATAAAAATATAAATCAAATTAGTCAAATTGGTCTCTACAAATCCCGGTCTTCATCCTGGTCTCTAAAATCGGTCGCTAAATCAGTCTCTAAAATCGGTCTCTAAATCGGTCTCTAAAATCGGTCGCTAAATCGGTTGCTAAATCGGTCTCTAAAATCGGTCACTAAATCAGTCTCTAAAATCGGTCTCTAAATCGGTCGCTATATATTCAGTCACTAAATCGGTCGCTAAAATTAGTGACCAGCGTTTTAGCTACTGATTTTTGTTGGTCTCTAAATCGGTCGCTAATTCGATTAGCGACCGATTTTAGAGGTTTAGCGACCGAAAAATCGGTCACTAAAAACTGATTTTTTTGTAGTGATCATGAAACCTCATCAGAAGAAGAAAGCTCTTCTCAGTACACTGGATCTGCAGAATCCTCAGAGTTCTTACAACCCAATCCATCCTATGCTCAATCAGAACCTGAAAACGATCACATGGATATTTCTGGGTTATTTATGGTTGACCTAAAAGAAGAAGCTTCGTTTTATGATGAAGCTCCTGAGGAGGAAAACAATTCTGCTAGAAAACCAACAATATCTAGTGGCCCGTGGTTTACTCTTGATGACATACCTCCAAGCCATTGGAGGAAAAGACTTCTTGATTTTGGTGCATGACTTGATACACAAATGATGAAAACAGGTGCTGATTCTTACAAAGTCATTGAAGAATTTTGCTGTAGAATGACTGGTACGTTAAAAGAATGGTATCATAATCTTGGTCCATTCAAGCAAGATGAATTTCACAGATTGACCAATACTGCCTCAGTCCTTGGAGTTATTCACCAAGAATTTATTGGAGATATGGACATTTTTGACAGAAAAAACAGACAAGAATTTTTTCAGATGAAATGCTACTCTCTTAAGGTCAAGGATCTTGAAAGGCATTATCAAAGGATGTCTCAGAGATTCTATCTTCTCAATGGATTTAATGATCCTAGTCTCAAAAATACATATGTCTCATCCCTACCTCAAGAACTCCAGCCTGAGATTCATAAGATGGCAGCAATAGCTCAGAAAGATATTAAAACAATGACTCTTGGTCAAATTCATCAAATGACACTTGAAGCACTTGACAAGCTGTGCAGATTACATCAACATTTTTCAGATATTGTGAATCAGAAATCCAAATTCACAAAGGCGTGCAGGAAGTCTTATCTGGAAATTAAATGCAAAGACAAGAATTGCAACTGTTCAACAAAAAAGAAGTCTCACAGGCAGAAATTCACCAGGTTTTCCAAATTTTCCAAAAAAGGGAAAAGAAAGAAAACTTTCAAGTTCTTCAAGAAGAAGAAGTTCCGTGGAAAGAAAGGAAACCAGAGATGTTTTATCTGTGGAAAGAAAGGACATTTCTCTAAGGATTGTCCCAACAAGACAGACAAAGCCGCCAAGCTGATCAACTCCTTACAGCCATTAGAAGGAGATCTGGAATCCTTATATTCCGAGCAAAGCTCTGCTGATGAAGAAACTGCCTTTGCTCTACAAAATTTCTCTTCAAGTGAGGAATCTTTTACTGAATCTGATGATGAGTATTTCCCTGTATACTCATTCAAAGAAATAAACAGTTCATTGTCTGCTCCTCCACAACCCTGTGTTGAGATCCATATCTTACCATCCAAGTTTTCTCACCCTAAAAAAGTCATAGCTTATATGGATACAGGTGCTCAGAAAACAATGATGAATCCAAGCATTTTACCTCCAGATGCATGGGTGAAACATGCTGCATTCTTTGTGGCAGCTGATGGAAAAATGTTTAGGACTGATCTGATTACCAAAGATAAAATAGGAATCAGATTTTTTCCTGAATGCATAATATGGACAAAAGTTATTGGCAACAGTCTTCCCAACAAAGACATTCTCATTGGAATGGATGTTTACTCAGCAGCCAACAAACTTCAGATTCTTCCTACAGGAATCAAGTTCAAAAGAGAATTCAAGCCTTATTCAGATGTCCTGAAATTATATTCTCTATCCGAGGTCCCTAAAGGATATGAAGAAATCAAGTCTAATTTGCTCAAGCTTTGGCGCATAAATGAGAAATTTGTTCATCCAAAGCCATTATGGACAAATGAAGATTTCTTTGTACAACTTCCTTTCAAGCTCAATGAAGACATCAACCCAACAAAAGCTACTCATGCTGGAATGAGTCCATCTCATATGGGACTAGCACGTGAAGAATGCAACCAACTGATGAAGCAAGGATTGATAGAACCCACTAAATCCGAGTGGGCTTGCCAAGCATTTTATGTGGAGAAAAGATCCGAAAAAGTGAGAGGGAAAAAGAGGTTAGTGATTGATTATAGACCTCTTAATCATTTTCTCAAAGATGACAAGTTTCCAATTCCAAAAGCCTCTTCACTCAACATCTTCATCAAAGATGCTCAGATCTACTCCAAGTTTGATATGAAGTCAGGATTTTGGCAATTAGGCGTTGAACCTGCTGACCGACCCAAAACAGCCTTCTGTATTCCAAATGCCCAGTACCAATGGAAAGTCTTACCATTTGGGCTTAAGGTCGCCCCATCACTATTTCAAAAGGCCATGACCAGAATCTTTGAACCCATTCTGGATAGAATCCTTGTCTATATTGATGATGTGCTACTGTTTTCCAAAGATGAAGAATCCCATAAGCAGTTATTGGGCCAATTTTGCCAACTAGCCCAAGACCATGGAATAATGCTCTCTGAAAAGAAAAGTCAATTGGGCCAGACAGAAATTGATTTTTTGGGTATGCATTTTTCTCAAGGAAAATACCAGCATCAACCTCACATTCTTTGAAGAACTATTGAATTTTCTGATGAAAATTTGACGATGAAGCAGATTCAGCAATTTCTTGGCATTGTCAACTACATTAGGGATTTTATTCCTAAAGTTGCCAAGTACACTAGTCAACTCTCTCAACTGCTGAAGAAAAATCCTCCTTCATGGGGTCTAAAGCAAACTGAAGCAGTCAAAGCTCTGAAGAAGATTGCACAAACACCACCAGCCTTGAAAATTCCTAGCCATGGAAAAAGGATTTTACAAACTGATGCCAGTGATCAGTATTGGGGTGCAGTTTTGATTGAAGAAATCAACAATGTCCGACACTATTGCGGTCATGCCAGTGGACAATTCAAAGAAGCTGAGATGCACTACCATTCCACTTATAAAGAAGATCTTGCTGTTAAATATGGCATTCAAAAGTTTGATTTTCATCTGCGGGGTTTTCATTTTGAAGTCCAGATGGATAACTCCTCTTTCCCCAGAGTCCTTGAATTCAAAAACAAAATGCCTCCTGATCCTCAAGCCCTTAGACTCAAAGATTGGTTTTCAAGATATGATTTTACTGTGAAACATATCAGAGGAAATCAAAACATCATCCCTGATCTACTTTCCAGACCAATGAAACCTGTCCAAGTTATCACAGAAACCCACATCTTTCCTTTGATCTTTATGGTCAAACCATTACCAGCCATAGCCGCAGTCAACAAAATGTTTCCACCAAATGTTGACTCATTCTTTTCTCCTACCAAACTCAGAAAGTATGCCAGAAACCACCTTTACCATTTCATGACCAGAGCCATGTCCAGCGCCAGCATTGTCCCTAAAAAATCTGTGTTTTTCCCAGATACTCCATTTCTTCTTCCTTTCCTGATTAATCCAAACAAAGATTTCACAGAAGGCCATTTGTGGTACTTATGGTGTGCAACTGTCTTGTATTGTATGCCAGTTCTCATTCCCACAGAAGCCATGTTCTTACATCTCACTGATCCCATGAAACATGACTCTCTCATATGGACTGCATTAGAATGGTTTTCTCCATTAGAATGGTGGAGAGATCAATTAAAATCAGTTTTAGATGATACAAAGACCAGAAAATTAAGTCCTGAAGTAATTAAAAAGTTTAAATATATTTTTATGCTTCACAGGCCTTATGAGACAGATGAACGTCAACTCCTTTGGTCCAGAAATCATGCATATCTATGGGAGACGCTTGATGATTATCCTTCTCCCATTCCAAGACTGCAGGAAGAATTAATGGATCATGTTTGTTTTGTTAATCATCATGCGCAACAAGAGAAGTCAGTTACTACTACTTGCATCAGCCATGGAGATCTTGCTAACCAGCCTCAATGGCAACCAGTAGATGGTCAAGATCTTGGTCAAAGTTCAAATCATGCCTGGTATGATAGTCAAGTTGTTGGAGAAAGTTCAAACCAAGCTTCAACCAGTCAGCCAAGTGAAGATTCTCAGATGATCGTTGAACAATTCGTTAATCTGAATCCATATCTAGATTCATATTTCAGTGTAGATATGAATCTTCAAGAAGATATTCCAGAAAATCCAAACTCAGAAGATCTGAACTCAGATTACATGAATAGGAACATTGATGCTGATGATGCTGATGACTATTGGAATGATCAATGGTATGAGACACGTATGAATGAAGACAACCTGTCTGATCAGAACCTGTCTCCAAGCCATTCGCCCATCAACAAGTACTAAGACACGTGCTGAGACGTGTCATGGAGCAGAGACCCTGCTAAAGACTGATGTGATGTATAATTAATGCTAAGTAGTGATGTGTCTTGTGTCATAAATAATCTGATAGGACATGTCTGCCTAGGTGTCCAAGGCTATAAATGCTTGTCTCTTGACGTGTCCAAGCGCCATAAATGCTTGATGTGACGTATTTGTCTTATGTATTAAATAGGTTGATGAGTCATTTGTCCTTATGTAATGACGACAGGCTGAGTCATCACTATTTTCGTCTTTTGTAATAAGTAGTAGTGCTGAGTCATTATCTTATGCATTAATTAGGGTGCTGAGTCATGATAATGACACTTTGTCTTCTGGTCACCTCCTTCCCTATAAATGGAGGGTTGCTTGTAACATTGAGGGCAGAGAACCTCAACGACTAAATAAACTTGTGTGTTTGATAAACATGTGTTTCTAAACTCTCTTCGTTCTTCCTGAAAACCAGAGTTATCATGTTCATACCATAGACGCCTCTATAGAGATGCAAGTATGCTTTGCACTTGCCTCTGTAATGAGGATCTTGTGTATCAGAACGTATCAGACTATTGATCCATGCTACGGTCCTCTCTATCATGAGATGACAGTTCTAGTTACAGGTCTGTGCTTGAGACTTTTGAATGCCTGTGGTAGGCTTGTCTGTGTCTCGCTTGACGCCAGTCTCTGCTCCTACAACAATCCTATATATTGTCTCTGTCCATGACACAATTTTTATTTTATCCATGACACAATTTTTATTTTATGTTATGTTATATTTTATCTGTTGTTACTTTTTTTTTGTTTATGTTTCTCACACTTTCTTTCTTTATACTAACTACTAGAAAGGTTGGTGTCCTGGCCGTACACGTGTTGGATGGGTGGATAACTTATTTTCCCGAATCTTGACTCCAGCTTCACATGTTTCTCACCTTTATATTCCAACTGTTTCACATGCTTCTCAGTCACCTTTGTATTTCAGCTTCACATGCTTCACATGTTCCTACTCATAGTAAATAGATTTCTGGAGATGGTTTGGAAGGATGCAGTTTTTCTTCCCTTGGCAGAAGCATAAGTGGGTGTTTTTTCTTAGTAAGCATTGTAGGGTTTCAGGAGTAGGGTAGGGTTAGGGTAAGTCATTAAGGGCATTAAAAGAGGGTTTCTAAATTTGGGATAATTGGGTTTTTAGTATGATTTGGTCTTATCAAATTACTAGTTAATTTATATGAAATTATGGAGCAAAAAGAGCCACCGGTGAATATTGTTAAACAAGAAAAACGAGATAGACAATATTGTCAATTCCCTGCATGGAATACACATTCTCAACAGTGTAAGACTTATAATTGTTTAAGGTATTAATTTGATAAAAAAATTATTAGTCTTGAATTAATATCACTCTATTAAATATTATATTATTGTATATAAATTAGCTTAATAATTAAGTTTGTAGTAAATTTATATTGCCAACTTAATTAAAAAAATAAGAAAACTAAAATATTCAAGCAGGACAAGTTAGTTAATTGGCTTATTTCAAGTTTTGAATTAACTGAAAAAGTTAATTTGATGTACGGGAATTGTATCGTGTATACCTTCGCTATCTCTGGGTGATAGGCCTATTACATAAGTCTGGATGAATTGAGTTGAACAGGTTGAGAGACATAAATTAGTTAGAAAGGGGAGGGAATCATAACAAAAAGTGGCAAGTGGCATCACCGAGACTAGAGGGGGATATTTAGGAATCATAGCCTTATAAGGGTAAGACGTAGAGTTGGGGTTATAGTGGAAGAACAATTTATTTATAGTTAATTTTTTCTCTTTATTCCTAATGAGGTGTGTCAATTCTACAACTATTTTTTGCTTCAAGCATGTTTGACAAGGCAGCTATTCGACAAATCCAATGGCAGTTGAAGAAGTTATTCTTCATCCTAGACAAATTGATGTGTCTTTTAACAAATTTCCATAGTTTCTAAGATAGAACAATGTGAGATTTTCTTGTTCTTTCACGATGAGAGAGAGGCTTCCCCTTCTCTCTAGAAACTTTTTCCCTCCGCCCCACCTTAGGGTTAGTGGAGGTCGTTCATCCCCTATGGGCCGCCGCACCCGATTAACGTTTTTCTCCTCCTCCAGTAGCTGCTTGAAGGCGCCACCCTCCCTCCGTGGAGATCCTTTTCCCCATCGTGTGGGGTCGACCCGGAGACCTCCTCCACCTTCCACTCGTCTAGGCGTCGCCGTGAGAGCCTCCACCCATCTACGGCCAAAACCCAACCCTCTGATGCTTCCCCTCCTTATGCCTCCACCACCAACCACATCTGTCCCTTGGCCTTCCACCTTCGGAACACACCTCTCCTGGCGCAACACTGTTCACCCACCCCGTCTCCAACCCGATGCCACCCTCACACCCAGCTTCACCGCAGCTTCCACTCTCCCACCCCGAAGCCAGATCTGCAAGACACCCACACCAGCAAAGCGTTCGCTGCTACTTCCGCTCACAACCACCAGATCCCCATCTTCGCTATTGCTTTTGGTCACAACCACCAGATCCCCTTTTTTGAGGACGCGCCCTCCTCCTGAACCTCCACTTTTAGTCGAAATGAGCCTGCACAAGTCAAACAAATGATCCATAACTGGATAGAAAAAAAGACAGTGGAATCCTCTGTCATGAACTGCGTGGCAAAGAAGTGGATGGACCGTTGCTAGCCTACAAGACTTAGTTTGATGTTGCTTTGTTTCTTATGTTCTCTGTAATTTTTCTCAAACTGGATTTGATTGGTGTTAATACTATAGTAAGCTTAGTCATGTGGATGGGAAATGCCCCTACACTCTCTAGTTCTTCTAGTTGTAAAGCTTGTTGTTTTATCAAAGTTATTTGCCGTAAAAAAAAAAAGATAGAACAATGTGAGGTGCAATCACTACAACAAAAACTAATTTCGAATCAATTGTATATTCACCTGGATGTGAGGCGACAATAAATAATGCTTTTTAGTAGCAATACAAATGTCTACCAAAAGCTTTACCGACAATTAACTAATGGTCAGCGTATCCTAAGTCACTACAAAGTTTTCCCGACAATTAAAACGGGTAAAAAGTAATTTAATTGTATTCTCTCTGATTTGAAATATAAGCAAAAAAGTCTATATATTTAGTCCAAATTGGGGGGAGTGGCAACTAATACATTGAACTTTTAGCGGCAATTGTAATGACAATTTTAATGGCCACTAAAAGTCGTTTTAGTAATAAATTGAAAAGGTCTTATGTGGCAAAATAGGCCTTTTGGTAAAAGCTTTGCACATTTGTCACCCATTATCTTGAATATTTGATTAGCTATTTTAATAGCAATTACAATTACATCAAAAGAAATCAATAACAAATCTAGTTTTGCATCTAAAATAAATTTAATTAATAAAAATTCTCCAAACATTGATATCCAAATAATTACTATAATGAGAATTTACATTTTAATCTAATTCTGTATAGAAAAAAACAACATTCCAAATTCAGATGAGGAAATACAATGGGGGTTAAATAAATCTCTAATATCGATAGGCTCTCCAAAGTGACTTATGCCGGTTTCTGAGTTTCTTGCAATTGAACCATGCGCTCCTTCAAACTTACAACTTTCAAGCCATTAACAACAAAACACAAACGATTAATATATGCATGTACTTTGTTCCGGACTGGGCCGAGGCCCAATCCGAAGATTCACACTTCAGGCCCATTTCCGAGTCGGTTCCCTCCGCCTTGCCTCGAGACCATATCGACGTGGCCAATCCAAGGGTTCTCGGCATTCCGTCCCAAATTTCATCACAGCTCAAGAACGATCTAACGGCACTTCGGTTCCACGGAACCGCTATTCATCAACCGTCATTCATCCAGAATCGCCCCAGCTCCTATAAAAGGAGACTCACTTCAAACGATTGAAAAAAAGGATTATTCATCTTATCACCTCTTCAATTACCTTTTCATACACTGACTTGAGCGTTGGAGTGTTTGCAGGTACACCACCACCACGCGCCGTCGTCATCCGACCTGACGCTGCCGTATCGCTTCTCTCCGGTCATCCTCTAAAGTTCTGTCCGTAACATTGGCGCCATCCGTGGGAATCATTTACTGATTTCATTTTTCTTTGCTCGACATCTTTGCTCGACACTTGTCGAGACGATGACCGGATCGGCACCAGTGTCGCGACTCAGCTCCACTCGCGCGAACGCAGATCTTAAACCACCGATCCGCCGATAGCTCCGGCGAACCACCTCACCACGAACCTGTTAATTTCGTCGTGGAACATGAGAGACAGAGGAGTAACCTTCCACCTCCCCATCAGAATGACGCCGTTCCGATCCGCGAATTCCGTGAATTCATTCGGAGCCATGCTGAAGCAATGCACGGTCAGAATCAACGCCTCGATCGAATGGAGAATCAGCAGAAGGAAATCCCCATTCGCATTGCCACACAGGTCGAAAACAGAGAAAATCATGTTTCTCGTTCTACTCAGAGGTCGAAGGAGTCTAAAAATCTCAGATATGTTCATCGCCACCACCGTGGCACGACTCCGCATCACTCTGTGGATAGAGCACACCAAAATAACCGTTCGGTGGATCGTACTCCGCCGTGCCATCGCCACTCCCCGACGCCAAGGCCCCGTCGCGAAGATACCACCGCGAGTAGTGACACTCCTCCTAGAAGAGCCGCCAAAGATCTAGACGGCAAGTCAAAACTTACGGGCACACCTCTCACCGCCGTGCTCGCTCGCTTTCATCAACTCCATCTCAGAGCGATGACACAGGTGACTCGTACAAGGCTTTTGGTCCTTTTACGTCCAAAATCATGAAATTCCCGATTCCGAAGCATCTTCAGAAACCACCCGCTTTGGACTCATACGACGGCACCACCGACCCGGACGAACATGGTGGTTGCTTTGACATCGCCATGGGCTATCGAGGCGCCAAGGGCGGTGAAGTGCGTAATCTTCCCTCACTCAAGAAGGCGGCGTTGTCTTGGTTCCGGACTCTTAGGAAAAATTCCATTGGTTCTGGATCGAGCTCGTTAGCCGCTTCTCGCACATTTCATCAAGGCCTAAAGTCCAACCTAAGTCGACAATGGCTCTGGCAAAGAATTCAAAGAGAGAAAGATGAGTTCATCGAGACTACGTCGGTGTTTCAACAAAGAGGCCATTACGGTAAAGAAATGCTCGACGAGATGAAGTCAGTACTTGTTAGAGCAAGGCCTGATCGAAGGAAGTTTATTTAGCGTCGACATTGGTGTCGACCGACCGAGGACCCTGAACGAGTTCCTGAAGCGAGCTCAGAAACATATGAATTATGAAGAAAAGTTGATGACATTGAGACACTACAAGGACAACAAATTCCAAAAACTTGGAATGCGGCAAAAATGAAGAAATATTATAGTTGAAACAATTGTATCCGAAACACACAATGTGAAGCAATAAAGTATGATTGAAGAAAACAAAACACTGTTATCGAGCCTCGTGCCGAGACCGCGTGCACGAGCTCGTGACAAAGCCTTGTGCGTTTGCACAAGCACCTGATCGACCTCGTGCCGAGACCGCGTGCACGAGCTCGTGATAAAGCCTTGTGCGTTTGCACAAGCACCTGATGAAGAGATCGACCTCGTGCCGAGACCGCGTGCACGAGCTCGTGATAAAGCCTTGTGCGTTTGCACAAGCACCTGACCGACCTCGTGCCGAGACCGCGTGCACGAGCTCGTGATAAAGCCTTATGCGTTTGCACAAGCACCTGATGAAGAGATCGACCTCGTGCCGAGACCTTTATCACGAGCTCGTGACAAAGCCTTGTGCGTTTGCACAAGCACCTGGCCGACCTCGTGCCGAGACCGCGTGCACGAGCTCGTGATAAAGCCTTGTGCGTTTGCACAAGCACCTGATGAAGAGATCGACCTCGTCACGAGGCGCGTGCGAGCTCGTGACAAAGCCTTGTGTGTTTGCACAAGCACCTGACCGACCTCGTGCCGAGACCGCGTGCACGAGCTCGTGATAAAGCCTTGTGCGTTTGCACAAGCACCTGACCGACCTCGTGCCGAGACCGCGTGCACGAGCTCGTGACAAAGCCTTGTGCATTTGCACAAGCACCTGATGAAGAGATCGACCTCGTGCCGAGACCGCGTGCACGAGCTCGTGACAAAGCCTTGTGCGTTTGCACAAGCACCTGACCGACCTCGTGCCGAGACCGCGTGCACGAGCTCGTGATAAAGCCTTGTGCGTTTGCACAAGCACCTGACCGACCTCGTGCCGAGACCGCGTGCACGAGCTCGTGATAAAGCCTTGTGCGTTTGCACAAGCACCTGACCGACCTCGTGCCGAGACCGCGTGCACGAGCTCGTGATAAAGCCTTGTGCGTTTGCACAAGCACCTGATGAAGAGATCGACCTCGTGCCGAGACCGCGTGCACGAGCTCGTGACAAAGCCTTGTGCGTTTGCACAAGCACCTGATGAAGAGATCGACCTCGTGCCGAGACCGCGTGCACGAGCTCGTGACAAAGCCTTGTGCGTTTGCACAAGCACCTGATGAAGAGATCGACCTCGTGCCGAGACCGCGTGCACGAGCTCGTGACAAAGCCTTGTGCGTTTGCACAAGCACCTGACCGACCTCGTGCCGAGACCGCGTGCACGAGCTCGTGATAAAGCCTTGTGCGTTTGCACAAGCACCTGATGAAGAGATCGACCTCGTGCCGAGACCGCGTGCACGAGCTCGTGACAAAGCCTTGTGCATTTGCACAAGCACCTGATGAAGAGATCGACCTCGTGCCGAGACCGCGTGCACGAGCTCGTGACAAAGCCTTGTGCGTTTGCACAAGCACCTGATGAAGAGATCGACCTCGTGCCGAGACCGCGTGCACGAGCTCGTGATAAAGCCTTGTGCGTTTGCACAAGCACCTGATGAAGAGATCGACCTCGTGCCGAGACCGCGTGCACGAGCTCGTGATAAAGCCTTGTGCGTTTGCACAAGCACCTGACCGACCTCGTGCGTCGAGACGGCGCGTGCACGAGCTCGTGACAAATCCTTGTGCGTTTGCACAAGCACTGACCGACCTCGTCCGAGACCGCGTGCACGAGCTCGTGATAAAGCCGCGCGTTTGCACAGCACCTGCCCGCCCTCGTGCCGAGACCGCGTGCACGAGCTCGTGATAAAGCCTTGTGCGTTTGCACAAGCACCTGATGAAGAGATCGACCTCGTGCCGAGACCGCGTGCACGAGCTCGTGACAAAGCCATCAAGCCTCGTGTCGTGAACTACCTCAGCAGACGTGGAACACGAAGGTTCCGAACGAACTAATGAACAAGCACGACATGACGACGCTTGCAGTTCCTTGCAGACAAGGACATCAACAAACTTCGACGACAAGTCACCACCTCGACATTCGAGCTAGCGACTGGGGGCAATCGTTCGGTGGCCGAGGCCCAATCCAAGATTCACACTTCAGGCCCATTTTCGAAGCCTGTTCCTCTCCGCTTTGCCTCGAGACCATATCGACGTGGGCTAATCCAACGGTTCTCGGCATTCCGGCCCAGCTCATCACAGTCAAGAACGATCTAATCTGCATTCTCGGTTCCACGGGAACCGTCATTCATCAACCGTCATTCATCGGTAACCGTCCCCAGCTCCTATAAAAGGAGACTCACTTCAAACGATTGAAAAAAAGGATTATTCATCTTATCACCTCTTCAATTACCTCTTCATACACTGACTTGAGCGTTGGAGTGTTTGCAGGTACACCACCACCATGCGCCGTCGTCATCCGACCTGATGCTGCGGTATCGCTTCTCTCCGGTCATCCTCTAAAGTTCTGTCCAGAACATACTTAAAGATGGATTCCGAAAAGTGATACTAGGAATAAATAATTACCTTTATAGGATACATTTTGGTTGCAAGACTTTCTTTAATTTGATCTCTATCCGTGTGAAGAGGAAGGTCAATTACATCCTGCAAGTAATAAATTCGTGAATTTCATCAGGCAGTTTGACAAAGTATTAAAAATTAATATGCATCATCGTGACTTGTGAGTACTATAGAATTTTATGAAATACAATAATCATTAATGATATAAGTTGTGGTATACACTAGACACATTACAGAAATTCCTTATTTAAGTTCTATTCATCCTTCACATAGTATTTTCAAAGTCAGAGAAAGCTTTTCATTTAACTATTATTGAGGAGGCACATACCAGGGCCATATACACGGGGATCTATGTTTAATAAAATCACATAAAAAATGGCAGAAACTAATCATCATGATCAACTGAAAAATTAGACCCGGAAAAAAAAACTGAATTAAAAAATGATCATACTAACCTATGAACGATTAGTCCCAAATAGGTAGCTCAGTTGGTGAGCTAAGGGACGTTGAAAGAGTTTAAGCTGGAGGTCCCGGGTTCAAACCCGGGAAATTAACATTTCTAACAATTACTAACAACAAACATTTGCTTATCAAAAAAAAAAAACCTATAAACGATTAGACATGTGAAAAACCAAATCCCGGCAGGGATGGATCCATGCGCATGACATTATTAACTTATTTATTTATTTTTATTAACTATTGAATAATTTTATTTTTGTCCCCACTAAAAATTAAGTGTTGATCCCACTAAAGAGAAAAAAATAGAAATTGAGCTATCATTTTTTAGGTGTTGCCCCATGTCTACTCTCTTTTTAATAGAAAGTATAATTTTTTTACTCCATCTTATCTTTGTCTCTCTATTTCTGTTTCTCAAAATACTCTTTAGTCTCTACTCTATTTCATTCTTAAAATCCATCTACTCAAATACTCTGCAAGAGCTCTAATTCAACCCTTTTTACTCTTTTCTTTCATTGTCTCTCAATTTCTGCCTTCTCTCTCCTTATTCAATATTCCCCTCCTTATACTCAACTTCATATTTTGTTACTGGTACATTTCCTTTCATATGTTCTTCATTTCACTTTTAATCTTTTATTTTTTTGGTTCTATTTGCAACTTCTTCATTGCTTGAGTAAATTTTTTTGCACCATGTTTCATATATGTGCACTATGTATTTTGTCATTTGCCCAACTGGGTTAATAGAGGGTTACACGCTAAAGTTAGTTTTGATTTTGTCTGTGGCAACTGCAACGGTTGAAAGAAATTTCTTTGCAATGAATTTTGTGAAGAATCAAATGTGCAACTTTATGAGAGATGAATTGTTGAATAATTGTATGGTCACATAGATAGATAAAGATATTTTTAATAGTGTTGAAAATGAAAAATATATATACAACAATTTCAAAATATGAAGATATGTAAAAAGCAATTATAATTCGTAGATGTTAATGTGTCTTCAATTTTTTTGGTATGTAATGCTATAGTTTTTGTAATCTCCCATTTTTTGTTTAATGATAATAATGTTATTATTTTATTGCTTATGCATTGATGTGTTTTTTATATAAACATTTATGGTATATATTTTGCCCCCACTTGTCGGATTTCCTAAATCCTGAACCCCGACAACTAACCAGAGAAAAACCACACTACTAGAATTTAACGAATTTACCTCCGGAATTTCCTACGAAAAAAATCCGCAGGAATTTCCTATGAATTTCTTAAAATAAAAAAAATTTCTGCACATAAAAATCCACAAGAAAACCCCTAGGAAATTTTATCTTTTGCTGCTGAATTACATGCAGATTTAGTTCGCTGGAAATATTCGCAATAAAATCCGCAGCTAATCGTGAGCATTGTATATCCGCAACAACTTCCGAAACCTGCGGATTTTCCTACAAACGTTTTACTGGATAATTAAAAAAACTTAGCCTGTGTTTGCTTTCACGGTGGGAGATTTGTAAACGCACGAAAGGAGTGAAGCTACTAGTTGTAGCTTCATGTTAAACGCACGGTGGATAGGGAACTCAACGTGAAAGCAAACACGCTATTAATCAGCAGCTAACTCCAAGTAACTTAGGCTCCGTTTGGGTTGGTTTTTAGTTTTAAGATTTTAAATTTATAAAAACCAAAATTGGTTTTCAGTTTTTAGTTTGAGTTTCAGTTTTTTTGTGGTTTTCACTTTTAAAAAGTTGTTAACGACATTATAATTTCTCCTTTAAAAGTTATTAACAAAAACAATTCTTCTAGAAAATAATAATAACTGTAAATAATAATAATAATAATAATAATAATAATAATAATAATAATAATAATAATAATAGATAAACTGTGATGCCGCGTCCACCGCCTCTGTCTGTTAAGAAGAAAGATGATAGAATCCTTCAATCTTCCTGATTGATGACGAAGACTTGAGAGGGAAAGAGTGGGGTTAGGGTGAGAAGTCACAATGAAGGAGAAAGAGATACAAGAATAAATACAGCTGTAAAAATGGGTCCGACCCGATTGACCCGATATAAAGCATGAGCAAAACGGGTCAGCTCGGCTTAACTCGGACGGCCCGACGTGAGCCCGCATAAAATGGGTTGAGATGTTGAACCTGACCCGGCCTTCGCGAGTTGGGCGGGCTGGTTGTCCCGTCAAAAAATAAAAATTAACAAAAACAAAACAAAAAATAAATAAAAAGCCAAAAATGAATAAAACGAGCCAAAATGGGCCAACCCGCCCAAAACAGGCCAAAATAGGTCCAAACAGTGGGTTAGTGGGCTGGTCTGCAAAAAAATGTGAAAAAACAAAATAAAGAGTCGTTTAAAAATAAAAAAATAAAAAATTATATGTTTTGGCCCAATAGGTTGGCCGGACCCGGCCCACTCGTGGCCTGCAGCCCAACGTGTTGGCGGGCTAAACAACTTGGACTAGACGGGTTAGTGGGTTCATAAAACTTAGCCCATCCCGACCATTTTAAAATGGCTGGCGGGCTAGCCTAGTTTGCCACTCCTTTGGTCGTGGTGGCTGCGGTGGCAGTGTCAATGGTGGTGGTGGTGATGTTAATGGCGGCGGTGGCGGCAGTGTCGATGTTGTTGTTGGTGGCAGCAGTGCCGATGGTGATGGCGGTGTCGGTGGTGGTGGTGTTAAGTGATGGTAGCAATGATGGTGGCGGTGGTGGTGGTCGTTGTGCCGATCGCGGTGGTGGTGGTGGTGGTTGTAGCGACAACAATGATGGAGGTGGTGGTGGTAGGCTGGTAGCGATGTCAATGGCAGTGATGGTGATGACTAAAAGAGCTATTGTCAAATATATTGAAAATGTGTTTTTTTAAACTAAAAACCAAATTTACAAATTCTTTTTTCTTGATTTTGAAAATAAATGTAAAAGTGTTTTGATATTGAGTAAAAAACTATTTTAACCGAACGCGTTTTGTTTTGAAAATTACATTTAAAAACTAAAAACCAAAACTCGCAATTACCCGAACGGGGCCTTAGCTATCAGGTTTTTTTTTTTTACCAGAACTTAGCTATCAGTTAACTATCTTTTACTATTATTATTTTTATAAGCTTATCTATTACTAATAAGAAAGCTAAGTTTTCTTATACAGCTGTCAACCCTACAATTATTCTCCTAATAATAATTTAATTTAACATTTAGCACAAGCTTCTTCAACACACTTTATTTCAAATTTTGAAAAAGAAGCAGCTTCTCTGTTTCACGATCGCGCTCCTTTCTTTTTTCTCTGCATCCATTCTTCTTCTTCCTTCTCCTCTATGTCACCATTTTCCTCTCATCTCCCACGTCTTCTCCCTCCGAACACGAACTCCCTCCGTCTGCTCCCAACGTCTTCTACTTTCTCCTTCACACTACTCACATTCACGGGCAGAGCAGCAGAAGACACACGGGCAAAAAAAACAAAAGCCCTCTCTTCTCTCATCTGTTTCCCTCTCTTCTTCTTCTCCACTCTTTCGTTTTTCTCCTCTGCTTTCCTCCTGTTACCATTCCTCTTTTTTGTGTCAAGAAAAATGAAAGTGTTGGTGGATTTAGGGTTTTCGGGTTGCATCTATCAGCAGATTTTGGGTTCTCAAAAGGAAGATAGCAAGTTTCATTGTTTCAAAAGCTTTATTTTGTTCCCTTATCTTCTTCCTCTTCCCTTTTTTCTTTTCGATTCTGTACCCTTATCTTCTTCCTCTGCCATGCCTATTTTGTTGAAGATGCATTTCTCCATTTCTGTTTTGCATTTCTTTTTTTTTTCAATTGGATTGATGCTAACATTTTTTATTTTCGCTTGCAGGTCGCAAGTCATCTGGTTCGTTTGGTTGCCGGATAGGGAGAAAACCCTACCGTCTCGCACGGCTGTGCGGGGAGGCCACAAATCTGATTCACCGCATTGTAGTAACGGTTCTTTTAGATTTTGTCTTCTCCTTTTGCTTATATCTCTATTTGATACTATATTTCCTGTTTTACAATATTTATATATTTAATTGTTAAATATATAATTTCTATAATTTTTTTTGTTTCTTTTCAGATGCTAGCTACACAATTCTTGATGTTCTATAAGACATTGTTTTAGTTTTTATTCGTATGATTTAGGAATTGTAAACTTCATGAGGTTTAATTTGATGCTTATGGTTTGTCTGAGGTGTTGTTTAACCATTTCATGCAACATATGACCATTACTATCAATTCTTTTCAAAGTTCTGTACTATAACTATTTGATGATTGGCAGCAGTTACATTGTAACAATGTGACCCTGATTTCTTTAAGTTGCAGCAGCATGTAGTGGTGTATGGGGGAGCAGAATGTGACCCTGATTTATGATGCATTGTTTTACTAAAATATTTTAAACTGAACAATATACACAATAGTTTGTTTCTATGTATGACTGAATACTGGTGGAACAAGTAGTTAATGATTCAATTTTTGTGATAATATGGAGTTATTTTTGCTAAAATATTTCATACTGAATAATGTACACAATAGTTTGTTTCTATGTATGACTGAATACTGGTGGAACAAGTAGTTTATGATTCAAATTTTGTATCCAAGGTTCTTCATGTTTGTGCATGTAGGACTGTCATTTGTTGGTTAGGAAGGGGAGGCATCTCCAATTTGTGTGGTCTAACAATGGATTCTTCATGTTTGTGCATGTAGGACTCTCATTTATTGGTTAGGAAGGAGAGGCATCTCCAATTTGAGGTTCTGTATGCTTTTATCTTTCCTTGGGATTATCTTATTCTTCAACAAGGGATTGCTAGCCATGGGAAATGTAAGTTTTATTTTATCACAAGTTTGTTGCTTAAATATATTTGATTCTGCATAACATTTAATAACATTTTTTTATGTCATTTTATCTTTGTGTTGCTCAAATAAGATCATGTTTGTTTCTGGAGTGTCCTTAACCATTGGGCTGAAAATCCACTATGCAATTCTTCATGAACAAAGTAATTTCAAGGTAAATTTGTTATCGATTTACTGTCTTTTTTCACTTAGTACCCCATGCTCTCTTCATGTAAATTTCCCCCCACTCATCATTTACTTTGAGGAAACTATCTCAGTTGCTATTGGGATCATTCTTATTGTGGGATGGCCTATTTTGGGCATGATTATTAAGGCTTATGGATTCATCGTACAATTCAGGCTTAGTAGAATTTTAGAGAAGCTATTGTGTTAAAGTATGTTAATATTCTTTAAGCTAATGATAGATTATACTACGCAATGCTTTCTAGCCTAGGCCTACACTGGCCATTCATTCAACTGATATGTAAATGTCTTTACCTTCCATCTAAGTTTTCAAAGAAGCATGTTACTTATAAAAAGTTAACTTCAATATATATTCAAACATATTTACAAAGTGTAAATAATTTTTAAGATGCTGTTAGGAAAGAAGTGTGTTCCATTAACACACTATTGTTAACAATAACAAATTGTGCCTCATGGTTTATTATCTATTAAAGTTGCTAATTTTATTTAAACTCTTCCTCTGGCCTGCAGGATTTGAAGCAGAGTTGCACTCGCTCATGTGGGGTGCATCGACTGAAAACTCCCCTTCCCTTTCTCCTGCATGAGAGGTTCTTTTTTTCTCTAATGAACTTTGCATTTGACTAATATAAAAATGTTTGCAAATTTAATGGTTTTGTGACATTGGAGTATAAAGTTTAGTTTTAGTAAAGCACTACCACTGCAAGTGTAGGTAAAGGGTTTAGAGCAACTTGGTTGAAAAATCATTTATTCACTTCCTGGTATTATCAGTTGGCTGGTATGGAACTCTGCATATCTTACACATGTGGTAAGCTTGAGAAACAGATATATGCATGTTAACGTAGCTTTACGGAATTTCCTTAACTAAAATTTAGTTAATGAGTATTTGTCTGCTCCTTCTTAGATTTTTTAGACATTGACTGGGTATATGCAGTTTCCTGGGTATCTAAATACTGGATAAAATTCAGTGATGTTAAGCCATCCATCCATTGAAGCATCTAAAGTTTTAGTCCAAACTCCAACCTTGGAAGCCCTTTTTAGTTTTCTGAGCAAATATTCATGTGAGAATAATCAGAAAGAGAACGCAAATAATAGTAATGTGGAATTATTTTTTGAAGTACATTGCAATACCTTAGACAAGTGCTTTAAATCCTTTTTAAAGATTTTTTTTGACAGGATTCATCTTTAAAGATAGTTTAGTTTTTCTATTCAGTGCTTTAAACTGATGCTGTAACTCATTTTTTCTATTCAATGCATTAGTTTAGTTTTTCTAAGTTGTCTCTACTAAATAGGTGGAGCGGAATATGTTTCATGCATAAGTGTATTTCAGTTAAAAATTTGAGCTTCCCATAACTATATTTTTGTTGCTACGGATCCTTGAGCACTGCCAACTAAAATACATGGTGTTTTAGAAATCAGTACTTTAAATATTATTGTTATTGCTATAGATATTTGATGTTTTTGACAGGTGATAAGTTTTCATCTTATGTTAATTTAGAGTGATTAATTGAATTAAATACATGAGGAATTGAGAGAGTTGAATATATATTGAGCTTAAACTTTGGAATTCTTTACACTTGGTTGTTTGATTGTATGTTTTAACTCTTACATTATTCTCATGTATATTGCACTTGAATTGCTAGGAATGGAAACAAAACCAAAAGAAGACACTCTCAAGAATTCAATTAAAGGCAAAGAAGATGATTCGTGAGAGCATAAGATTCGAAGGCAGCCAAAAATGCGGAATTTAGCCAAGTAATTGAGTATGCGCGTGACGCGCATTTACAAGTAAAGGAATGCGCGTGACGCGCATTTATGTAAACTGGCTCTGTCTTCATGCGCGTGACGCGCGCTGATCAGGAAGAATCTGCGCGCGCCGCGCATCAGTGCAAATCTGGAAGCCGCCTCAGTGCGCGCGACGCGCATTTGTACTGCCTAATCTGCGCGCGACGCGCACGGTGCTGCAGAATCTGTATAATTAGATATTTGTTCACTTTTTAATCATCTGGGACCTTTGCTAACAGCCAAAACACTAAAGAGAAAGATTAGAAGTGCTAGGGTTCGATTGTTCTTCATCTTCAAGGAGGATTCATTCTTGGGAACAAGGTTTGGATCATCAATGGAGTTGTTTTCTTTCATATGTTTGTTTTCTTCTTTTACTACCATGAGTAGCTAAATACCTTAGATTAGGATGAGATGAATCATGTACAAACTCTTATGTAGTTAGTTCTCTTATATTAATACAAGTTTATGTTATGTAAATTGAGTTTCTAATCTCTATACTTCATGCTTTTCAATACTTGATCACTATTGCATTGAATTTGGGTTTTTCATCTTTATTAGAAAATAGGATGAATGAACTTGAACTGAGATTAGTAATCATAATCATGAAGATTATAGGAATATAACTTGTGGTTATGTGTTCTAATGAATCATGGATCTTATTGCTTAGTCTAATCATTAATCACCTAAGGGATTAGGGATTATGGCTAGAATAAAGGGTTTATGAGGCAAGGGAGTGTCGTTAAGCTAATACAGTTGCTGGCAACTTCAACTTTTATTAAATTACTTGATTAATGATGAACTAGTTACATAAGAGCAAGTACAAGAGGATTCAAATCCTAGTCGTTTTCAACCAACCAAGTCAATTCTATTTTTACTTTAACTTGTTCAACGTTACAATTACAATCAAAATATCCAAATCATTTCCGTTTTAAGTAATTACACACTTATTCTTATTGATAACCATCATAATCCCTGTGGAGACGATACTCTATTCATTACTATATTACTGGTTGCGATTGGTGCACTTGCCTTAAAAAGTAGTGTATGAATTACGCTAACAAGTTTTTGGCGCCGTTGCCGGGGATTGTTGATTTGATTGTCAACAAGGCAAAGGAGTTACTACTTTGAACAATTTAAGTTTTTGTGGATATACTTTATCTTGTTTCAAAATACAGCTGTTGTGTGCTTAATCATCTTTCTAGTTGTTATGTATGCGAGGGAAACAGACATCTGAATTGGTGTTTGATCCGGAGATAGAAAAGACAGCAAAAGCAAATAGGAAGAAGGCTAAGGAGGCAAGGCAGCAGAAAGAACATCAACAATCTCAAGCTTCTACTTCTACTCATACTCGGGTAGAGGAAGAAATGGCAGAACCGCCACCTAGGCGTACTCTTGGTGATTTTGGGCGCAGAAACAACAGGGAAAGATTGGCTATTGGTTACCAACCGGTAGAGGCCAATGCATTTGAGATCAAGACTTCTCTCCTGAGTGCACTCAAGCAAAATTAGTTTTCTGGAGCTGAAAATGAAGACCCCAACCAAAGACTTGGTGAATTTCTTTGAAATATGTGGAACTTTGAAGTGGACGTGTTCTGGATGAAGCAAAGAAAGCGAGATTATTCCCTTTTACTTTGAGGGATAGAGGCAAAGGGTGGCTAAGTTTATTACCCCAGGAAGTATTAATACCTGGAATGACTTAGAGGATAAATTCATGGATCGGTTTTCCCACCGCCAAGTTTGTCAAGAGGAAAGCTGAAGTGAGTAGCTTTGAACAAAAAGATGGTGAAACCCTCTATGATGCTTGGGAAAGATTCAAGGTGTTGTTGAAGAGATGTCTTGGTCATGGTTATGATGACTTGTGCCAAATGCAAATGTTTTGTCATGGGTTGAGGCCTAACACAAGAATGATGCTTGATGCTTCTGCGGGAGGCTCAATGAATTCAAAGACGGCTGAAGAAGCAAGAGAACTAGTTGAGGCAATGGTCTCAAATGATTATCTTGTCCACCATGATAGAGGAGCACAAAGCAAAAAGGGCATGTTTGCGCTAGAGACAAGTGATGCTATTTTGGCTCAAAACAAATTAGTATCACAACAACTTGAAGCCCTTACCAAAGAACTTAAAGATTTAAGAACAGGATCTTCTTCAACCGCACAAGCTAAAGCGGTGGAGGGCATGAAAATGGGCAATGTGAAGCCCAAGGTGAGCTTAGTGAGGAAGCCAAATACATGGCAAATTTCCAAAGGCAAGGAGGGAATCCATATTCCAACACTTATAATCCAGGGTGGAAGAATCATCCCAACTTTTCTTGGAAGCAAAATGATGCCCCTCAATCAAGCAAGCCTCCGCAACCAGCAGAATCAAAAGATAAGCAATCTGACTTAGAAAATGCTCTCACTCAGTTTATGAAGATGACTCAAACAAACCTCCAAAGTCATGAAGCTCATTTCAAGAATCAAGATGCATCCATCAAAAATCTTGAAAATCAGATTGGACAACTTTCCAAGCAACTCGCGGAGCAATCCAAGGGTAAGTTTTCTGCAAACACTGTAGACAATCCAAAAAATGAGTCTTGTAATGCTGTTACTCTGAGAAGTGGAAAGGTGGTAACACCATCTATGGTGGAACCATTAGTCCCTGAATGTAATGATGAAAATAACAAGGTGATGTTGGATGAGGAGTTGAAAAATAAAAATGAGGTGAATGATGTTGAAGAAATTGAAAAGGAGAGTGAGAAAAAGAAAAATGATGATAAAAATAGTTCGAGATTGGTGGATGAAGGTTCTATCATCAGAAGAACAAAAGCTGAAATTTTGAAGGATGGAAACAAGCCTCAAATTCTTCCTCCATATGTGAGACTTCCTTATCCTCAAGAGGAGAATGAGAGAAAAGAAAAGGAGGAGCAATATTCAAAATTTCTGGACATTTTTAAGAGGTTGCAGATTAATATACCTTTTGCTGAGGCTCTTGAGCAAATGCCTACATATGCCAAGTTCATGAAGGAAATTCTCACAAAGAAGAAAAAATTTAGAGATGAAAAAATCACCTTGACTGAGGAATGCAGTGCAATAATTCAACGGAAACTTCCTCCAAAGCTCAAAGATCCCGGTAGTTTCACAATTCCCTGCACTATAGGGAATATAACTATTGGGAAGGCATTATGTGACTTAGGAGCAAGTATCAACCTCATGCCACTTTCTATGTTGAAGAAGTTGGGGACAGATGATGTGAAGCCTACCAGGATGTCGCTTCAATTAGCAGACCGATCAATTAAATATCCTTACGGTATTATGGAGGATGTCTTGGTGAAGGTGGATAAGTTCATTTTTCCAGCTGACTTTGTTATTCTGGACATGGAGGAAGATGCAGAAGTTCCTCTTCTCTTGGGAAGACCCTTTCTTGCAACAGGTAGAGCTCTTGTGGATGTACAAAAAGGCCAACTAATGCTCAGAGTACATGATGAGAAGGTGACCTTCAATTTGTTTGAGGCAATGCAACATCCAACTGATAGAGATACCTGTAGCCGTGTAGACACTGTCAATTACTTGGTGGAGGAAATTTTTTCTCAGCAATATCCTTCAACTCCTCTTGAGAAAGTACTAGTACAATTTGTTGAAAATCTTTGTGAGGAGGATGAAGGGGAAATAGCGAGAATGTGTGAGACAGGTTAGCGGCACTAAGACTAAGAACAATGTCGTGAATTTGAAAAGAGAAGAAATGAAAAAGAAGAGGTCACCAGAAAAACAAAAATTGAGTTGAAACCACTCCTCCCACTCAAGTACAGATTCCTTGATGATGAGGAAGAAAGTCCAGTTATTGTGAGCAACTCATTGTCAAACTTGGAGGAAGAAAAATTGATGAGAGTGTTGAGGGAGTACAAGACAGCAATAGGTTGGGCTATTTCCGACTTGAAAGGGATAAGCCCAAGATTCTCGCATGCATAAAATTACATTGGAGAAAGAATTTAAACGGTGGTGCAACCTCAACGGAGATTAAATCCGACAATGAAGGATGTGGTCGAAAAGAAGTCCTGAAGCTTCTTGATGCGGGCATGATTTATCCCATTTCGGATAGTGCATGGGTGAGTCCAGTGCAAGTTGTTCCCAAGAAAGGAGGGATGACGGTGGTCAAAAATGAAAAGAATGAGCTCATCCCTACAAGAACAGTAACCGGATGGAGAATGTGCATAGATTACCGTAAGCTCAATAATGCCACGAGGAAAGACCATTTTCCATTGCCTTTCATGGATCAAATGTTAGAAAGGTTAGTAGGCCAAGCTTTTTATTGTTTTCTTGATGGCTATTCTGGGTATAACCAAATTGCAGTTAATCCGGAGGACCAAGAAAAGACAGCTTTTACTTGTCCTTTTGATGTGTTTGCGTACCGCCGGATGCCATTTGGATTATGCAATGCTCCTGCAACTTTTCAGAGGTGCATGCTCTCCATATTCTCTAACATGATTGAAAGCTCAATAGAAGTGTTCATGGATGATTTCTCTGTTTTTGGCTCATGTTATGATTTGTGTCTATCCAATCTAGCTTCTGTTCTTGAGAGGTGCGTGGACACCAATTTAGTGTTAAATTGGGAGAAATACCAATTTATGGTTAAAGAAGGGATTGTTTTAGGACATAAAATTTCAGCAAAGGGAATTGAAGTGGACCAAGCAAAAATTGAAGTAATTGAGAAGTTACCACCACCTGTGAATGTCAAAGGAGTGAGGAGTTTCTTAGGTCATGCGGGCTTTTATCGAAGATTTATTAAGGACTTCTCAAAGATTGCAAAGCCAATGTGCAATCTCCTAGTTAAAGATTCTGATTTTAAGTTTGATCAAGACTGTTTGAATGCTTTTAATGTGTTGAAAAGATAGCTGATTTCCTCTCCGATTATAGTAGCTCCATTTGGAGTTTACCATTTGAACTCATGTGCGATGCAAGTGATTATGCAGTCGGGGCTGTTTTGGGACAAAGAACAGAAAAATTCTTTCATGCTATCTATTATGCTAGCAAGGTCTTGAATGAGAATCAGGTGAATTATGCCACCACTGAAAAAGAATTGCTAGCTATAGTATTTGCTTTGGAGAAATTTCGATCTTACTTGATTGGATCGAAAGTCATTGTCTATACTGATCATTCTGCCATCAAATACACCTTACTAAAATTGATTCTAAGCCTCAAATGCCTTAGATGGATATTGTTCTTTGCAGGAGTTTGATTTGGAAATAAAAGACAAGAAAGGAAGTGAGAATGTGGTAGTGACCACTTATCAAGGCTGGAAAATTCAAGTAATGATTAAGGAGAAAGAGATTAACGAAGAATTTCACGATGAGCACTTGTTGATGGTATCTCGAGAGGCCATGGTTTCTTGATATGGCTAACTTTAAGGCAACAAGTGTGATACCAGAGGATTATACTTGGCGTGAAGAAGAAACTCTTCAAAGATGCAAATTTCTACATTGGGATGATCCATTTTTGTTTAAACTGGGCCCTGATGGGTTATTGAGAAGGTGTGTCACATCCGAGGAGGCACAAAGTATAATGAAACATTGTCATGATTCACCGTATGGAGGTCATTATGGTGGAGAAAGAACTGCAGCCAAGGTGTTACAAAGTGGGTTCTTTTGGCCAACGCTTTTCAAAGATTGTCATGAATATGTCAAGCAATGTGATAAGTGCCAGCGCACAGGAAGCATTTCCAGGAAAAATGAGATGCCCCTCAATAGCATTCTGGAAATTGAACCATTTGATTGTTGGGGTATTGATTTCATGGGGCCTTTCCCATCATCTTATTCCAATTTATACATTTTGGTGTGTGTTGACTATGTCACCAAATGGGTTGAGGCATGTGCAGCTGTAGCCAATGATTCCCAGACAGTGGTCAATTTTTTGAAGAAAAACATATTTTCCAGATTTGGAGTACCTAGAGTGCTCATAAGTGATGGGGGCACGCATTTTTGCAACAAGTACTTGGAGACATTGCTGAACAAGTATGATGTAAAGCATAAGGTTGCCACTCCCTATCACCCACAAACTAGTGGGCAAGCTGAAGTTTCCAATAGGGAGATAAAGAAGATTTTGGAGAAAACAGTTGGTGCTTGAGGAAGGATTGGTCAAAGAAGCTTGACGATGCTTTGTGGGCCTACTGGACAAAGACATTCAAAACGCCATTAGGATTCTCTCCTTATCAGCTGGTTTATGGGAAGTCATGCCACTTACCATTGGAGTTTGAACACAAGGCATTTTGGGCCATAAAATTTCTGAATTTTGATTCCAAATTGGCTGGACAAAAGCGGTTGCTGAAATTGAATGAGCTGGATGAAATGAGGTTGATGGCTTATGAGAATGCAACCATTTACAAACAAAGAACCAAGGCTTATCATGACAAGCATTTGGTGAGAAGAGATTTCCAGCCAGGCCAACAAGTTCTACTCTTCAATTCAAGGCTGAAACTTTTCCCAGGCAAGTTGAAGTCCAAGTGGTCGGGACCATTTGTAATCAGAGAAGTTTTTCCACATGGAGCAGTGGAATTAGAAGATCCCGGCTCCACAAGAACTTTCAAAGTTAATGGGCAAAGATTGAAGCCATTCTTTGGAGGAGAAGTCTCCAGGGCAAGAGTAGCCCTCGTTTTGCAGGATCCATAAAATGACCAAGCGTCAAGCTAGTGACGTTAAAGAAGCACCCATGGCAACAAGTTTGCCCTAAAAAAAAATGCTGCAGGTGATGCGCGTGACGCGCAAGTAGTGCGCATGACGCGCATTTTTTGAATTTTGCCTCTGTGACCCATGCGCGTGACGCGCATTTGCACTGCGTAATCTGCGCGCGACGCGCATAGCACCTGATGAGTGAACTTGGAACAGGCGGTGATGCGCGACGCCAAGAACCTTAGCGCATGACGCCGCATTTTTTAATTTTGTCTCTGTCAGTAGTGCGCGTGACGCGCATTTACACTTGAATTGTTGCGCGCGACGCGCATTTTTTGATTTTAGCTTCTGTGACCCGTGCGCGTGACGCGCAAATACACATGAATTGTTGCGCGCGACGCGCAACCTGGCTTAATAAACGGAGATGCTCGCGCAACTCCTCATTTCACTCACTCAAAAATCATTTCTTAACCAACCCTAACTCTAAAAACTTCACCACCACTCAAGCACAACTTGCATAGAGAGATTAATCTTCACATTTTCTTCACTTCATACATCATTCATCATCAAGTAAGTGATTTCATGACTTCCTTTTTCTAATTTTTCGTTTGCCTTCATCTCTATGAAGAAAGTTGTCGAAAATTTGAAGTTCTTGCTTGAAATTTGATGTTGTTGTTGTGAGCTGTTTATTTCTTATGTGATTGAGCTGTGAAGCCTTGAATTTTTCTTATTTTAGGAAGTTTTGCATGATGAAACCATTGTTGGTTTGTTAGATGCTTTTGTGTGCACACAAAGTGTTTGATAAAATGCTTATGAGAGTATAGGGAATAGAACTTGATAATGAGCTAAGCCATACTTCATGTTTATGCCATACATTGTTTCAAATGACAAAATTTGGTTGTCCTCAATCAAATAATTGTGAAAATTATTAGATGACCAAAGGTTTGTCTAATTGCAAGTTAGTGCATAAGGAATTTTTTTTTTATCACAAACCATTGAGATTGTCAACTTTTGCAAGAGTTTTAATATGAAAATATGAATTGCATTGGTAATCTCTTTGTTGGAAAACCATAGTGGTGAAGTGATAATGTTCATAGAATTTTAAGATGTTTGTGTTGATACTAACATAGAAAACAATTTTTGCACAAATCTTTGTTCTATGTGCAGGGAACTATGGCTCGTAATCCAGAGAAACGCAAGAAGCAAACTGTCTCTTCTTCTTGTGGAAGTTTTGATTCCCACTTGTTCAGATCTTTGGCGTGCCAAGACCGTTATGCCTCAATTCTTACAAACAAGGAATTTGTGAGGGAGAAGGCATTTCAGCTAAGTGCCAATGACTTCATGGAGATCCAACATAACATTGGGCAAAGACATTGGGAAGCTTTTACCTCTTTTCCCAAGACAGCTAGCAAAAAGCTAGCAATGGAATTTTTTGCAAATGCTTATCAGAGTGGAGATGGTGACATCCTTGCTGGCGATGCTAGATATGTGAGTTATGTAAGGGGGAAGACAATTCCATATGATCCCCATACAATCAACCAGCTGTTTGGTTTGCCTGATGTTGAAAACTGTGGCTATCAAGCCAGAGGTGTCTTGGACGGAGCTGATCAACAGGCCATTCGGCATTTATTAATCCGACCGGGA
Organism: Calophaca sinica; assembly: GCA_037113605.1. NCBI lineage: Eukaryota > Viridiplantae > Streptophyta > Magnoliopsida > Fabales > Fabaceae > Calophaca > Calophaca sinica. Next base: position 106,855,672 of record CM073733.1, read on the forward strand.
CAAGATTGGGTGAGGAACCAAGATGGGTCACCCAAAAAATAGAAAGCGAATTTGACTCCCACCGCAAAGGCATGGGGCGTGTTTGTACTTCATACTTTCCTCCCTTGCGCCAATGTGTCAGAGTTGACTTCATATAGGGCTACCCTGGTATATGCCATCATGAATGGTGAGCTGGTAAATGTGGGCCAAATTTTAGCTCACAATTTATACAATGCGGCTAATGAAAAGGTCACCAGATCTTGGCTGAGGCACGCCACTCTCATTCAGCTCCTATGTGAAAGGGCCCGTGTGAAGATCCCAAGTAAGGAAATTAAAGAAAATCCAATACATCCTGGGACCCTCATAACGGGTGATTGGATTCGGAGGAATTCAATCCCACTTGACCAGCCACCTCAACCTCCTCAGCAGCATCACCAAGAACCTGAGGAAATGGGGAGGCCCGAATATGTTTGTAGATCCTCGGTTCAAAATTACCCTTCGATGGCTGATTTTGAGAGATTATCTACCGATGTCCAGAGGATTGGGAGTCGGTAGAGTATGGCCTTGTACCAACGGGGAAGAAGCACGAGCTCAAAGGCGAGGATGCAGTGCTATTTACTGAGCTATTGGTGCTTACCAAAGTGGCGATTCGTGAATATGGACGCCGACATTTTCCAGAGCCTTACTCGATGATGAGGCAGGCCTTCAGAGCCGCCTCCTAGTTTCTTTCACGGCGGCGTCGGGCGGCCCGCCCCATCATTTCACTCAGCGGTTGAGTCCCATGGCTCACCGTTTTGGTTTTCTACTTTTATCTTTTGTTTTCTTTTATTTTTCTGTTTAAATATCAATATTCAATGTTAAATATCAATATTCAATGTATTTTGTACTGATTGTTTGTTTTTGGGGAACTCTAATTTCCTTTTCTTGTACCTTGTGTTAAATGAATTTTTGAGTTGAGATGTTGATTTGATAAGTGGAATTATGGTTTTTTATTTTCAGAATCCCCATGATATGCATGCTTATGAATTGTAATGGATACACAATTGGATTGTGACTTTGCATGCCTCTTTTTGATCAAAAAGTTCACAAATAACCCTTTGAAGCATGTTAAGTAACATTTAACTGCAAGATTCGTTTGTGCTTAATTTCCTCTCTAACCAGTGAGAATTTTGTACCAAACAGAACTTTTTCTTCTTGTGTGCTTCCGTTATATGTGACAGTCTTCAGAATTTGACCTCGTTCTTAGGATTTTATACTTGCATGTTTACACATATTGAGGCAATTTTTTTCTAATACCTAGAGCCTAAATTCACCACCTAATTCATTTAATCCTTTGTTAGCCCGTTTGAGCCTAATTGTCCATTATTTGCGATCTATTTTCATTGCAAGCCTAAGACCAGAATCTCAATTGTCCCTACTTACTTGGAGTTCAGTAGGCCATATTACGACATGTCTTAGCATTTGATTAAGTTTGGGGTTGCTTGAGGGCAAGCAAAGATTCTAAGTTTGGGGTGGATGTACAAGAACTTAAATTGTTCAATTTTGTATAGAATTTGGACTTGTTCATTGTAAAAAAAAAAAAAAAGTCATTAATGTGTAAATATTACCTATTGTTCTTAATCAATTATGTTGGGGGAGATTTATGTGAATGAATATAAGGGTTTGATATCAATGTCGTGAAGTGGTTTATTTCTTACTTCAAGATTATGAGCCTACTATCCAAATAATTCCTGCCCTTACCTAAGCCAGTTACAACCTTAAAGGCCTTTTAAATGTGTATTACATTGCATTGTATTTAATTTTTAGAACTTGGTCAAGCCTATGGTAGAGTGTTGCGTATGATGTGATTGAGAACGATCCCAATGACAGGAGTGAAAGTGAAATATCATTTGTGAGGAAAGTCTGATAAGTTGAGCATAATTGATAATTGTACGTTATGTTGCTTGATTTGTTCATTTGGGAGAATTTGGAATTGAGAAAGCAAGTGATATAAGAAGGCATAAATTGTCACCTTTGACAAGTGTGATTAAAAAGAAAGTTGATTGAGCATGTGTTTATGGTGGAGATTGAAAATACATCCATTAATTTCAATTTTTTTTACCCATGTTTTTAAATTAATTTTTGCTTGAGGACAAGCAAATTGCCAATGTTGGGGGTGTGATAAGTTTTCATCTTATGTTAATTTAGAGTGATTAATTGAATTAAATACATGAGGAATTGAGAGAGTTGAATATATATTGAGCTTAAACTTTGGAATTCTTTACACTTGGTTGTTTGATTGTATGTTTTAACTCTTACATTATTCTCATGTATATTGCACTTGAATTGCTAGGAATGGAAACAAAACCAAAGAAGACACTCTCAAGAATTCAATTAAAGGCAAAGAAGATGATTCGTGAGAGCATAAGATTCAAGGCTGACCAAAAATGCGAATTTAGCCAAGTAATTGAGTATGCGGCGTGACGTGCATTTACAAGTAAAGGAATGCGCGTGGCGCATTTATGTAAATCGGCTCTGTCTTCATGCGGCGTGACGTGATCAGAAGAATCTGCGCGCGACGCCGCATCGCTGCAAATCTGAAGCCGCCTCGGTCTTGCGACGCGCATTTGTATCGCTTAATCTGCGCACGACGCGCGGTCTTCGCAGAATCTGTATAATTAGATATTTGTTCACTTTTTAATCATCTGGGACCTTTGCTAATAGCCAAAACACTAAAGAGAAAGATTAGAAGTGCTAGGGTTCGATTGTTCTTCATCTTCAAGGAGGATTCATTCTTGGGAACAAGGTTTGGATCATCAATGGAGTTGTTTTCTTTCATATGTTTGTTTTCTTCTTTTACTACCATGAGTAGCTAAATACCTTAGATTAGGATGAGATGAATCATGTACAAACTCTTATGTAGTTAGTTCTCTTATATTAATACAAGTTTATGTTATGTAAATTGAGTTTCTAATCTCTATACTTCATGCTTTTCAATACTTGATCACTATTGCATTGAATTTGGGTTTTTCATCTTTATTGGAAAATAGGATGAATGAACTTGAATCGAGATTAGTAACCATAATCATGAAGATTATAGGAATATAACTTGTGGTTATGTGTTCTAATGAATCATGGATCTTATTGCTTAGTCTAATCATTAATCACCTAAGGGATTAGGGATTGTGGCTAGAATAAAGGGTTTATGAGGCAAGGGATTATCCTTAAGCTAATTCATTGATTGAACTTCAACTTATATGAAATTACTTCAGTTAATGATGAACTAGTTACATAAGAGCAAGTACAAGAGGATTCAAATCCTAGTCGTTTTCAACCAACCAAGTCAATTCTATTTTTACTTTAACTTGTTCAACGTTACAATTACAATCAAAATATCCAAATCATTTCCGTTTTAAGTAATTACACACTTATTCTTATTGATAACCATCATAATCCCTGTGGAGACGATACTCTATTCATTACTATATTACTGGTTGCGATTGGTGCACTTGCCTTAAAAAGTAGTGTATGAATTACGCTAACAACAGGCTTTGCAATGGAATTTGAAAAGACGTCATGTTTGCTTGAAAGGCCTTCACTTTTTGGGGCATTGGTTGAGAAGTCTAATAGATCAACTTTACGATATATAGTTGTTTGCCCCACAAGACAGTGGATCAAAATTTTTAGGGAACATGGTGATGTTCTACTCTGTAGTTCTATAATTTGACTAGGATAATATGAAATCTCCTTTCTTCTTCCTATTTTGGTGATCTGTTTTTTCTTCTTTTGTTCTGAAACATCTTTGTTGCCCATATTTTATTAGTTATTGTTTGAGTAGTTTTGGTAAAGCAAGGTGCACAGAGTATTTTTGAAACAAGGATATTCTCTTTAACTAAATTTTTTATTTTGTATGGTTCTTCTGATAGTTTTTTCCTAAAGGTTTTGTTATTAATTTTGGTTGTGGATTTGAAAGTGTTTATTTTTTCCTTCCATTTCTTTGAAGCATTTAGTTAGAGCTTTCCTTGCTTTGCCAACATCTAATCATTTAAGATTTGGTTATGTGCATTTAGAACTGGTAGCTCACTTCTCTTGCATGTATATTACAAACACAACAACTCTATGATAAACTCCTCGTAATTTTCATTATTGTCACTTTTCTAATTCATAATATTCTGAATATACATGATTCCTTCTCATTTTATTGTGTTTTTTGGATTTGACCAATGTACATTTAACACAATATAATAGGAGTAACTGCATATACACTTTTCATTCTCTTGAGTTGCTGGCCAGTGACTGGAGGTGTTTGAGTTGCAAAATCAGCTTCTTGCAATTGTAATGTAGGGTTCTATACGATAGATTAGCAATGAATCTACTGTTTCCCTGAACCAGGCTATGTCAGAAATTTATCATACCAGGTTGTCCTTTAATTTTTAGTTTAGCATTCTTTTGATGATTTTCTTTATGTGTCATGGAATTCTAAGCTAAATTATATTTTCGATCATTTTAATGGATAAGATTAAGTTTGTTTCATGGCTTTAGTCATTTGAATTCATGGGAAAAGGCATGAGAAGCAAAAGGAGTGCAAATGGATGCCATAGAATTAATATTTGATATTGGTAGTTTTGAATTCAAAATGTTGATAAACGTAATTTTGTATAGACTACATTCTTATTTTAAACTTCGCTTTTGAAATAATAATGTTGATAAATTTGCTTTTAGCACTCAGACTTTAACTAATTTTGATTAATTTTGAGTTGGATATATTATTATAATATGTTTAATATATTCATTGCAAGACTGGACTAATAGTTCTTATTGTTTGTTATTGTGCAACCTAAATTATGAATGTTAATCTTTTGTAGGCTATTAAGTTTCTAGGCAAAGAACTGCCTCACATTTTCTCTAAAACCTCTCAAAATCAGAAATGCAAATTTTGAGTGTGCTGAAAATGAAACACCAAGAAAGAAATTGCCAACACTTTCTAACTGATTAAATTTGCCATCAAGCTCTCAAGCACTCTCTAATAAAAGCTTACCCCGTCTTCTCCATGACCAGAGTTCTCACAAGAATTCTTAGAAGCCATTAACAAGCCATTTTTTTTACCATTGCTATTATCTTAGCATTAAAATGAAAATTAGTGGTTATCAAATTTTATATGAAGTTTTACAAATGCACATATGATCCAGCCCAAGGCTCAAATGCACATAATAGCAAAACCATTTTTTCTTAGATTAGTAGTTAACAAACAATTATGCTATCTTATATTTTACAAGTTCCAGCAAATATGCTATCTTATAAGTTTCCAAGCTCATCCACGTCACTTATCACCTAACTAGCTCTATCAGAGAATGTCTTAGACTATTTAGTCCTTAATTTTCAGGATACATGCAAGCAGAAAATGGATTCCTACAAGCAGAAAAGAGAGAAAAATAGATCTGAGGTTGTTGCTATGCTGACTAGACCTTCTGCATAGAGAAGTGGATGACGAACTTGAAAAAGAATGTGTGTTAAAGGAATTTAGACTTTAGATAATTGATCTTTGTTTTTAGCATTTCAATTGCATGCTCTTTTTGGATGTTAAACTTCAATTACATGCTCTTTTTGGGGCTTATCATGACACTTTAATTGCTTTTTGATCTATCGGGAACACCCTGCAACTGCAAGGTTTCTATTAATGTTAGAAGGAGTTTGAATCATAGGGCTTCAAGCTGACTATGGTTATATGACAAAATATAGAATTCACTTATTACAAACATCATGACAAGTTCTATTCTACAACAAGAGAACATGAACAAACTTAAATCACACACATCTTTGGCACATCTAAATTGCACCTCCAAAGTGCATCTGGTGCATCCGTGATGTAATGGTTGACCTTTATTTTTTCCCATATAGGTATCAGTCTTTCCATATCTCAAACTGAATCATTGGGCTTTGCTTCCACATATCAAACAGCACTAAGTTATGATATTTGGGGTTCAATTTTGGGGTGTGTCAGTGCATTGAATGGCCTTACAACATAGCTTAAGAAGTTTTTATAATCCTACAGCAAAAGAAATTTGCAAATTCATTTTAGTCCCAGTATATATGTAATTTCATACATTATGTAATATACACTATAGGTATGTAAAGTGCAATTTTAATTGCCATCTTATATTTGTTAATTAGATGTACATAATTGCGAAAATTTGAAAATGGCAAATGTATTCCCATGTTCCTTCCTCGGGGATTCAATAATGTCATATTTCTACTTTCTATTCTGCATCTCAATCACTACAAATGCTCTGTACTAGGAATTTTGCATTGAGTTATAAATGTCCAAGTTAAGCTCTGATGTCTCTTCGTGCTATTTGGAAGACACTTTTTTTTCTATCATATTCTGCCTATTCACATACAACAAAATGCAAATAAGAATTTTTGTATTTTAATTTAATAGAAGACCCAGAGTAAAAGTACAATTGTCTGAATATAATTACAAGCTAAGTGCACAAAAGAGGATTTCAAGCTAACTGCGCAAAGACTTGAGTCCTATTATCAACGTGTGAATCTTCCTAACGCATCTATGAAACTAATTTGTATAATTTATATTTTATTAGGCATGTTACTCTCAAGGTGCTGTCACACACACTTCCTCTCTCTCTAGGTTTTATTGTACTTTTTCCTTCCAGATCATTTTCAATATATTAAGATATCAATTGAGATTTTCTTGACTTTTCTTATATTTCATCCGCTACAATCTATGGGTTGAAGATATTAATACATGACAAAGACAAAAAACCATTGAACACAACCCACCAATGTTATGTTTAAGGAGGTTTTTCAAAACATCATGTAAGCAACAAATTATAAGTTTTATCTCTAATCTATAATTTATAACCCCTTTTTTGACATGTTATTGTTAAATAAATCTTGCTTTTGTTTATTGTAGGTAGTTCAGCCATAATGTCACTTTTTTGCATTTTTTGAATCAGACACATTAATGATTTAATGGACAAACGCCCTGCACAAGTTTTGGATGCTGCCATTCCCATTCCTGTTAAGTTGGTGTTTTACAATACATGAAGATCTGGGCCTCCTTTTGTGTTAAGTAGTATATCTTGCCAAGTTAGCATTTCATGTAAGATGGACTGTTGTCTTTGCAAATTAACCAATATTGACAACATAAACTGAATATTCACAGCATCTTTAACGATTTGTAAATCATGCACATGTCTTGATTTTTTATCTTGCTAAGTCTATATCAATAATTATAACTATGGAGTATCAATTTTATAATTTACAAACAAGACAAAAAACACAACACAACGAGACCCATGCGTATCCACGGGTAACCGACTAGTTTTTTCTAATGCGACCTCCATCGCTCTGTTCGTTTCGTTAATTCGTTCTCTCCTGATTCTAGGCTCGCTCTCCATCTCCGACGTGAGCTCTCTGTCTCTGATCTGTGCCCTATCTCCTCTCTCATCTGCGCTTTCTCTCTCTTCTTCTCCGATTTGTGCCCTATCTCCATCCCTGATCTGCGATTTCTCTCCCTCTCTCTCCCCCACTGTCTCCAATGTGCCCTATCTCTGTCTCTGATCTGCGCTCTCTGCGTCTCTTCGATCTCTTATATCTCTAAGATTGTTTTGGATTGTTAATGAAGAACTAATCTAGGATGGAAACCAGTGGAAGGAGAGAGGCGCTGGTACCGTCAAGTTCCTGAAGCACAAGGTCATTCGCAAGGTTAGGCTTCTCAAGATCTGGCCAATCATGTCAGTATTAGCTCTTTTTTTTTCTTCCTCTACATCATTATCTTTGTTTCCTAATTTTGATTTTGAGATCTTTTTTGGTTCTCGATTACTGCATTTTTACCTGCGATACTGTGCAAGAGCGTGCTAGGAACGAGAAATCTTGTTTTTGGCATGCTAGGGATTTTGCTGATGGTGAACTCAAGTGTGATCTTTTCAGCTTTTGTTTTCTTCCATTGATTCAAGCTGTATTTTTCAGATAATTTCGTTTAGGTACTGCTCTTATGTTTGGCGTTTTCGTAGTTAGCTTGATATAGACGAATTTTGTGATTCGCTATCAGACACAAGTTGGTCGTTTTACATCTAGATGTCTTGGAGTTATTCGTATCCTTCCTATAATGAAATGATGCTTATCCAAATTAAAACATGTGATGATGAATATAGTGAGATCGCTATTTTTTTTCCTTTTTTCTCATAAATCAGGACTATGGTATGGTGAATAGAGATTGGGAACTGCATAAATGTTGAAATAGTTGAGTGGTATATACTTCACTTCCAATGTAAATGTTAGAAACCCAACCTTGAAGAGAAAGGATGATGTTCTATGGAGTTATTATTTAAGTACGTCTTTGTTGTTGATAGCTTGTGGCTAATGTAACTTAGACTAATATAACTTGAAATTTAACTTAGGATTAGGATTTAGGATATTTTAGGATTGTGTTGGCCTTTTATTTATTCTTTCCTTTTGAGAGGCAATGTTTTACTACTATAAATACTGGTTGTAAGCCTTAAGCCAATTAGCAATTTCATCTTCAACAGTTTCTTATTAATCGTTATATCTATGGAGTGCAATTCCTTGTAAATTGTTTATACTTTGTTTACCTACTATTTCTTGTTGCCTCAAATGCCAGTTGCTTGTTTCTCTTTTTCCAGGTGATGCACATTGCTGCTGCAATGGAAATAAACTCAACACTAGTCCCCGCTTGAAAACCTTACATGCTACACTCAACTCAACATCCATCTTAATTTGTATAATGCATGATGTGAGTGTAAAAAATATATGTGAGGAGAACATTAATCTTCCTTAAAAGCTGATAATATTTTGCATTTATTCAGTTATGAGGGCTAGTGCACCAAAGTTGGATTTGGATGCTACCTTTGCGTAGAAGAATGAGATAGCAAAGGCTGTCGAAGAAGAGCTTGAAAAGGTGTTGTCTTGGTCTATTATTTCGTATCTTTGTGTTCATCTTTCTTAATATAAAACATTACTTTTGTATGATATGATTTGTAGAAGATGGTAATGCTTTTATTACTCCTTTCATTCTTTGATCTGTTTAATGCTTGTTATGTAGTGTAATATGGGGTTAAACAAGGACCTTTTACTTGCTATGTCAAGTTAATGGATGTCTTATTGGTTATTTGCTGAAGCTTGGTAGTTTTCTTTTGCTTTTGCTTCACAGAACTTTAACATTCTGTTTCTCAAGTCTCAAATTGAGAACCTCAAAGCCAAATATGAATCACTTTGAACTAAGATTCCTCTTTTTGAGTGTAATGATCATTTGATTGGCATTGAGCTTGATCCCTTTTAGGTCATTGCAGAATGAGGTAGAGGAGCTCGAGGAGTTGCTCATGATCAAAGTTAGCTTTTACAAATTACTAGGGGTGCTCATGGTTTGGATAATCATGTAACCAAAACCAAATTCAATTAAAACCACATAAATGGATGGGTTTTCAAATCCAAATTTATAAAACCGATTCTCAAATATGGTTATGGATATATAACCGGTTGTTTCTACATATCTGGTTATAAAACCGGTTTTGACTCAAAACCGATTTATAACCGGTTTTTGTCCTAAAACCGGTTACGGGTTCCAAAATCCGGTTACAAAACCGGTTTTTGCCTTTAAAATATGGTTTTCAACAGTAGAATCCGATTTTCGCCTATAAAATCAGGTTTTCACATTTCAAAACCGGTTTTTCTATTGGACTAAATATTGTGCAAGGAACTAAAAACAGAAAATAAGTGTACAAAATCAATGAAAACCACATAAACAATTGACATTCCGGGAGTTTGACAAAACGGCGTCGTGGCAGGAGTATGTGGTAATGTGGAAATGGAATTACTGAATGAATGAATTGGGCCAGGATATAGTGCTGCGATGATGCTGTGTTTCCGGTACATGGGACCTGGAGGGGGGCTTTGATTGGTTTGGTTGCTAATCATATGCAAAGATGATCAGGCATAGAACAAGATAGGGTAGGGATATTATAACATATATCTAAATATGCATATGTGGCCTTTCCTATCATCTTGATCGTGTATTGACGGCGTCCATTGTGAGACACGTTTTGATATTGCAAGGATAGTACACTCATTGCTAAGGAGATGAGTATAATTGACATGATTGACAAAGAAATTGACACAAGACATGTATCCAATAAAATATCGCGGAATGGAACTGATTTTCTTGGTAAAAGTTTGTATTTTGACACGTAACAAGTTTTTAAAATCCAAATGGAAATAATATTTTTATATAAAATATTAGCTTAAATATGAAATTAGATGCGGTGTTCTCTAATGTGAAGAAATTAGATGCGGTGTTTTTACGATGTTGGATAATGGATATCCTAATATTTAACCAGTTGGTTAACCAAAACTGGACTTTAAAAATAAATGGGTTTAGTTTATATCCATATCCAAAAATATGGATATTTAAAAAATAGTTATGGATATGGATTTGGATAAATCCTTGTAACCGGATATTTTGAGCATCCCTACAAATTACGAGGCAAGTAGAATAGCAATAAAGGAATTCAAGGCAATGGCTGACAAGTTTGTGGTGAAATATGAAATGGAAGTTAAGACTTCAAGGAATGGAGTAAATGAGGTAACTGGAAAATCACAACTTGATGGAATGTTTCTATTACAGTTTGTTTACTTTAATGATATATTTATGCCTTTTATAATTACGTTGAACTTCCAATAATCATGCTTTTCTAGCACCTATAAAGCTTTCTAGGACCATACATATAGTCTATATACTATAATTTTTTGAATACAGTTGAGCATTCCTCACTATTGATTTCCAGCATTATATATTATATAATGTGAATATCAAATGGCTCATACTTTATATTGGCTTTGCATAATGTGTTTGGTTGCTAGGTGCCTTCACTGTACGGGAACAAGTATCACTTTGGGACCATGTGGATTCTGGTAATTTTGCATTTACTGCAGTTGAGGTTGGTGACTACACAACTAGTTATAGAGAGGCAACTAGTTATGTTTTTGTGAATTGGCAAATTTTTATATTATCCATTTTATGGCTTAACATTTTTACTTACAGCCTTTAATAAACACATGTATACATGCAGGGTGTGAGCAAGGGACTGGTGGCCAAATGCCTACTTTATTCCATGACAGGTATGATGCAGGGTCCAGTAGCACCAATTATATAGTTGTCTGCCATTCCACTACCGTGAAGCTTGTGAGGTTCTATGTGAAAGATGCAATGGAAAGATGGACCAAGTGCGAGCTCTTTGAGGAATCTTCTTCATGGCTCTGAATATGTTCTTACACTAATGGATTTGATATACAGTGCAAAGGTGCAAATTCAATTCATCTTCCATTGCATCTAAATCTAAATCTAATATAAATATGAATACTAGTACATTTTGACAAACTTTAATTTCCCATATTCTTTTCCTAATAAACCAGTGAGGTTTCTAATAGTAACTTTTTGTTTTGTTTTGTGTGCAATGCAGCATCTAGTACTCCTTTACCAGCCCCAGGTATTGATTAGTTCGCTGCTTATATGTTTTCAATTCAGCCCAAGATTTTATTTTCTTGTTAGTATTTATGTTAAGTTGTAACTTTTTTATATCATAAAAAGGTCTGAAACTGGTTTTTTGCAGGCCAAGCAGTTGTTGGATCAAACAGCCCAACTCTCCCTCCAAGTGCTGCATCTCCCTTAAGCCTTCAAGGTAGCTTAAAAATGTGCCTAAATGTTTTTAATATAGTGGGCTATTAATATATTGGGCTAAATTCCACAAAGGGATACAATTAGAGAAAAAAGAAACAAAATAAATTAATCTTGCTGTTTTTTTGGAGGGATTTACTTGTTGGATTCACATTAAGTGTTAGATATGTTTTTCTTCTTCTTTGAGAACCTGTTACTGCATACAAGTTTTGAAGTCAATATTAGTTTTACTGTGTTTGCAAAGGTTGAAGAAACAAAAGGTTAAGGAGATATTGGATGCACTAAATGCAGTCATTGATATAGTATTTTGCTAAAGGTGACCAGTGTTCATCTCTTTTTTCTTGTAACTAATATAGTTGTTTATTTGATTGATTAAGAAACCAGTTCAATGTTTATAATTTGGTTTTCTATCATTTTTTGCCAGAGAACTTGTTGATAATAAACTGCAATCCTATAACTTATTTCAAATTAATTAATAATAAATGTTATTATTTTCTGATCAAATGGTAGATTTATTTTATTGATTTCAGGTATAGCATTGCAATTCTTGGAGAAGAGAATGGTAGTGCTGATATCAATTCTACTGATTTAGGATTAAATATATTGTAATGTTTAATAATGTTAAATAATTCTGGAAGCAAGGAGGTTTAGTGTTGAAAATTCTTGTATTATAGGATTTTTTACTATATTTCTTGTGATAATGTACTATAGGATTTTTATTTAAATAGGTATATTTTTTGTATATTAAAAATTCATTACAATGTGACTTTTACTAAATGTGGTATTTACATTTATTAATGCTTTATTTTGGAAATTTTTGTATAATTTTTATTATATATTATTAAATATATTATTGGAACATATTTATATATTTTGTTGTAATCTATAACAATTTATAAAGAGAACACCTATTGATAACTGTTTTTTGGTGTCCTAATTTTTTATCCATTTTTGCCCTTGCCTCCAAAGCTCCAAAAACGGTTTCCATGGTTATTTTTTTTCAAATTTGATAACTCTTAAAAATAAAAGTTATTTATGCTTTTATATCATTAAATCATTTATGTTCTGGAGTAATTAGAGTCATTAATTGATAGAATTATGCGATAAGGTATTTTTTCCCTTGCTTAAAGCTGTTTGGAGGCACTTGGGTGCCTTTGTGAGCATTTTAATGTGTTTTGATGATGTGTAGGATTTTGATTAAAAATACCCAGTGCCAAGTCTAGTGCCATGGCATCGGATCCTGATTTTGGCATCTCCTGGAATTAGTGCAGCAGTGTGTTTGAAAGGCTGTCTGTGTTGGCAGAAAGGAACTTGTCCTTTAGTGCAAGGCTGCTGCGTTTTCATGCTGGTCCCCACTGCAAATGCAGTGTTTTCTCTCTCTTAGCAAAAGGACAAAAGTCTTTATTTTTGGGCCAAAAGGGAATGTCTTTCATTGGGATAGTAAATTGTCAGCCCATTTGACGAGATGCTATAAATACTAAATGACCTAATCAAAGGGAGCAAGCGGGTACTGTGAGATTCCCTAGCGCAGCATCTGTCCCCTTCTTAGGAACAGCCGCATTCTTCCTCTTCTTCTCCAAAGCACCATTAACAAAGCTCAAAGCCACTTTCATGGAGGGAAGGTTCTTGCACAGTACCTGATTTTAGCAGTTTTAGCATAACATTGTTGAAATAGGAGGACTTATCGACTTGACAAAGCTGGGAGCTACTTTTATTTACTGTTTTATCAGTTTCTGTAACAGTTCTAACTCTTAGCTCTAGTGCCATGGATTCGGTTTACAGCAATAGTTTCTGTTGTTTTGTTTTTAAGCTCATTATGAGCTAATTTTCTTAAGCTAGGATGATGTGATATTGTATTGGAACCTTGTTGGTTTATGTCTATCAGTCTTTATCTAAGCTCATTTGACTCATGCGAATTTATTTATTATATGCTTGACTTAAGTCTGATCATCTTTTGTTGGGTACATGTATGTTAAGTGCTGAAAGGGTTTAACATGCTGAATTCATGAGTTAATGTGAGGGGTATTAATTAAAGGACACTTTAATTAATTTTGATTAAACTAGACATAGGAAATCTGTCTCACAGGGTGTTCTGGGCCACACTTATTAGACAAGGAGGAACATAATGAGGCTTAGATATAAGGTACCCTTTACTTAACCCTAGTGGAAGTGACTGAAAGACACACACATTAGTGCCCTACGCCTAGGTGTCATGGCACTGACTGATAGCACTGAATCAACTTGGTGAAAATATAGTTGAACTGATTCCTAGCTGCTTTTTACCCAAAGTTTTACTTAATCAACTGAACATCACTATCTTGTTTAAACAAATTTGCACAAAAACTTGATGTTTATTTTCTGTTTTTATTATTTACTCACTAACTTACTTGCTAAAGGAAAAGCTTGTCAAATAACTTAATCAATCATCGTGGGAACGATCTTACTTTCATTATATTACTTATTTACACTTGCACCAACCATATTTCAAATTTTACACAACAAGTTTTTGGCGTTGTTGTCAGGGATTGAATTGGTTAAATCACATAGTTTTGAATTTAGTAGGTTTGTTAGTTAAGATATTCTAATCTTTTGGTGTTTGTGTCAGCAATAAGCATGGTAACAAAAACCGGACCGGACCGGGAACCGGGCCAGTGTCCGGTCCGGTACGCCCCTAGGAACTGCCTGGCAGAAAACCGGGTAAAAGGACCGAGAACCGGTCTAAAAATCGGAAAAACCGGTAAAAACCAGGTTTTATACAAAACCAGGCGGTTCAAAAACGCAGCCCCCCCCCCCCCGTTTTTTTTAAAAGAGTCAAAACGACGTCGTTTTTTCCTTTTTTGGTTTTTTCCCCCATTTCCTTCTCTGTAACTCGAAGCTGAGCAGGAGAGAGCCCAGAGAAACCCTGCTTCTCTCAACACACGAGGCAAAAGCAAACCCTTCAAGTGCGTTCTCCGGCGTCGTCTCCGTTAATTGTGGCGTTCTCCGGCGCGTTCGCTCGTCCTAATGGCTTCAGATCCTCAGGTTTGCTTTTCCTTTCCCCTTTCCTTCGTCCTCTGTTTCGGTTTGATTGTGCTCTTCTGTTTTGGTTTTTTGTTGTTGTTTGTTTCGTGTTTTGTTCTTCAGATCAGATCCTCGTTGTTTGTTTCCTGGTATAATGAACACGTTTGTGCTTATTTGTTACCTTTTACAATTTGATTAAGTTGTTGTCGCTCATATTGATCTGCTATACTTCGATTAATCCTTTCCTATTTTTGATTGTGTGTGCTAGTATGGAATTTTTGTTAACGAAATTCTGGGAGTTTGATTAAAATGCTAATATGGAATTTTTTTAATTATAGGAAGTATCAAGTGTGAATGCTCCTAGGGATACCACTGGATCCACTCCTACTGAGTCCACTCCTGCTACAGGAGGATCCAGTGCTACATTGCGTGGGAAAACTGATCCGACATGGGAGCATTTTGCATTTAAAAAGGATGGAAAAAGTAATGTGTACACTTGCTTGCATTGTACAACAACTTATAGAGGAGGGGACATAAATAGAATGAAGCACCATCTTGCCGGCATAAAGGGTAACATAAGCTCTTGTAAGAAAGTTCCTCATGATGTTCGTCATCAAATGCAAGACTTATTGAAAAGTATCGAAAAGAAAAAGAGCACTGGCGACCATAACCTCAATGATGCATATGATGATCAAATTAATGAGGAGTAAGAAATACAAGAAGTACAAGAAGTCCAACCTATCCCGAATCCTATTCCCAACAAAGGAAAAAGAAAAGCCAATGTTCCAGTTGATAATTTTTTTGCTCCAAGGACAACTCCAGGCTCCCAACCAACCCTTATAAGTGTATACTCTAGCAAGGAAGCAGTACACAAAGCTGAAATAGCAATTGCTAGATGGTTTTATGATTGTAACATTCCATTTAATGCAGCAAAGTCACCATATTTTCAAGCTGCTGCAGATGCAATTGCTGCTATTGGCCCTAGTTTCAAAGTTCCATCTTTTTATGCACTGAGGATTAACTTGTTGGGAGATTGCAAGAAAGAATGTCAGTTACTTGTTGAAAGTTATCGATCCAATTGGGCCAAGTATGGATGCACAATAATGGCAGATGGTTGGATTGACCAAAAGCAAAGAACTTTTATAAACTTTCTAGTTTATTGTCCTCAAGGTATAACATTTGTGAAATCTATTGATGCATCAGATGTTGTGAAAGATGCTGGGACATTGTGCAATATGTTTTCTGAAGTTATTGAATGGGTTGGACCTGCAAATGTTGTTCATATAGTGACTGACAATGCAGCCAATTATGTAGCTGCTGGAACGAAGGTACATGAAAGACATCCATCCATTTTCTGGTCTCCTTGTGCAGCTCACTGTTTGAATCTACTTTTGAAGGATATTTGTAGCTTGCCTCATGTTGCAGAGCTTGCCTCAAAGGCTTCAAAGGTAACTATATTTGTGTACAATCACATGATATTCCTATCTTGGTTGAGAAAAAGAGAAGGTTGGAAACAAATTGTACGTCCAGGAGTAACTCGGTTTGCTACTACTTTTCTTACACTGAAAAGTATTTATGATCATAAGAGTGGTTTGCAAGCCTTGGTTGTGGACAGATATTTTACTAACCATAAGTTAGCAAAGTCTGCAGCAGGAAAAGCTGTTTGTGCTAATATTTTGGATAGTAACTTTTGGACTAGTTGTTGCAATATTGCAAAGCTTATGGCTCCCATTATTCGATTACTAAGGATTGTAGATGGGGACGAAAAACCTTCTATGGGATATGTTTATGAGGGCATGCAAAGGGCAAAGAATGCAATGAAGCAAATGTTTAGGAACAGGAAGACTGCGTATAAACCATACACATATATTATTAAGGCTCGTTGGGATAAACATTTAAAGCGCAATCTTCATGCAGCAGCCTACTATTTAAATCCTGCATTCTTTTTTGATGAGAATTACTTGGAGAAGAGTAGGGTTGTGGAATCAGTTGTTGAATTACTTGAAATAAAAGCTATATGTCTTAACATGGCCAAAGCTGTTAAAGAGATGCAAGTGTATCAATGCCGTGAAGGAAGTTTCAATAAAGTAAGTGCTCTTCAGTTGACAAAGTCAATACATCCTGGTGAGCACAAATTTATATTTTTAGTGTTTTATACTCAAATAGTTATCCATATGTTTTTGCATTATGTAATTCAATATATTTCTTGTAGATCAATGGTGGAGAATGTATGGGAATAGTGCTCCAATTTTGCAAAAGTTGGCAATTCGTCTTCTTAGCCAAACTTCTTCTTCTTCGGGGTGTGAGAGAAATTGGAGTGTCTTTGAACGCATCCATACGAAGAGAAGAAATAGACTTGAACACCAAAGATTGAATGATCTTGTTTATGTTGCCTATAATTTGCGTTTGAAGAATAGATATACAAATTTCTCTTTGTCAAAAAGTACAAGCATTGCTTAAACTTCCCAATTTGATATTGTAATGTTTTATACTTTTATTGTAGGCTCAAACCCAAGAAGCTATATTTTGATCCCATTGATTATGAGTCCATTGATGATAATGATTTTTGGGTTGTTGATGAAGAAGCACCTCCAGAACTTGATATTCATGACATTGAGACTCTTCTTTATCATGAAAATGCATTTCCAATAGTTGGTGATTCATTGAGAAATAATGAAGAAATTGACACTACTGAGCTTACACTTGAAGGTGATGATGGTGGTTCAACTAGTGAAGACCCCATTCATAACTTCTTTGATCCTGAAGGACTCAACCTCATTGAATTTTATGATTGATGTTTGAATTGGTTGAATGTATTGTTGAACTTAGCCTCTATTTATGGTTGAATTTGTAATCTTTTATCATATGTCGACTTATTAAGAGAATGTTAAGTGGAGTATAATTTTTATGGTGCGAAGTTATGAATATCAGTTTATTTTTTTATTATTTATCTATATATTGTATTAAATATTTTAAAAATAATATTTTATTAAACCCGGTTCGACTCCGGTCCAACTCAAAAACCCTGAACCTTGGCCCTCTCCGGTTCAATGCCCGGTCCGGTTTTAATTACCTTGGCAATAAGTGCCAATTTAGCACATGCGCTGGCATACTGCACCAGAGTACCAGTTGGATCCTAAAATTGACAGAACTTTCAGAAGATTGTTAAGGCAGAATCAAGGATTTGGTGCTTTAGGAGCTGCTGTAGTCATGGCAGCCACAGGCCCTTTTACTGAGGAATCTATTCCTGATGAGCAAGAGTTTAAGCAAAGTGTTCATAATGAGTACCATGCCATGTTGGTGCAGCAACCTGATATAATTGGAATGGCTAACAACAGGGACAGGCCAATGAGGGACTATGTTATTTTTTATCCTCAAACTATGCACACTGGCATAATAAGGCCTGACATTATTGCAAATCACTTTGAATTTAAGCCTATGATGTTCCAAATGCTGCAAACAGTGGGCCAATTTGGAGGTGCACCTCAAGAAGATCCTCATCTGCACTTGAAGCAATTCCTTGAAGTGTGCAACAACTTCAAAATTTCTGGAGTGACTGATGATGCATTCAGACTAAGGTTGTTCCCATATTCCTTGAAGGATAGAGCCAAGGCTTGGGTGAATTCATTAGAGCCTAACTCTATTACTGATTGGAATGGAATGGTTGAAAAATTCCTCACCAAGTATTTCCCTCCAATCAAGAATGCTAGGATGAGGAATGAAATTACATCTTTCAGGCAAAATGAAGAGGAATCACTGTTTGAGGCTTGGGAAAGGTTCAAGGAGCTGCTCAGAAAATGTCCTCACCATGGCATACCTATCTACATTCAAATGGAGACATTCTATAATGGTCTCTCAGCAAGAACAAAAGACATGCCTGATGCTTCCTCTAGTGGTGCCCTTTTGGCACAATCTTACAATGAAGCTTATGAGAAATTAGAGACTACTCCTGCCAATAGCTGTTAGTGGCCTACTGCCAGATCAAGTGCAGCAAAGAAGGTTGCTGGAGTCCATGAAGTGAGTGAAATGACTGCTTTGTCTTCACATGTGGCTTCAATTGTAAACATGCTGAAAAATCTGAATACAAAGAGTGCCTCCACAAAGACTCGCCACAAAGACCTATTACCTCTGCAGACCAGACTGCTCAAGCCAAGGCTATTTCTTGCGTGTACTGTGGAGGAGGTCTTCTATATGAGGAGTGCCCTAGCAACCCTGCATCTGTCAATTATGTAGGGAATTTCAACAAAAACAATAATCCTTACTCCAACACCTACAACCCTGGGTGAAAAAATCACCCAAATTTTTCATGGAGTAACAATAATCCTGCTGCTGTGCCTGCAAAGCCTACACATCCCCCTGGTTCCTTGCTCAACCAACTCAAAAAGCTGCTGCCCCTGCTATAGATAACTCAATGGAAGCCATGCTGAAGGCTTTCATGAATGAAAGTAAGGCCCAATACCAGAGTCAGGAAGCTGTAATTAAAAACTTGGAGAATCAAATTGGGCAGATTGCCACTACCATGAATCAAAGACCAACTGGTTCCTTACCTGCAACGAGCCTACCAAACCAAAAGGGGTTGAACAAATCAAAGCTATTTATTTGAGGAGTGGTACTGAACTTCCAGGTCCTTCCAAAAGACCTGAAGTCACCACTAGCCAGCCCTCAAAAGAAAAAGGAAAAGAACCTGAAGTGCCAAAAACCACAGAGCAGAAATCTGGTGCCATGCTAGCACCAATTCTGGCACCAGTTGAGAAACCTGAGCCAGCTACTGCAAGCAACAAACTGACTCCTGAAGTTCCACCCCCACCATTCCCTTAGAGACTTAGGAAGGCCCATCAAGACAAGCAATTTGACAAGTTCATAGATATATTGAAGCAATTACACATCAACATTCCTTTAGTTGATGCTTTGCAACAAATGCCAAATTACACAAAGTTTATGAAGGATGTGCTAACTAAGAAGAGAAGATTGGGAGAATTTGAAACAGTTTCCATGACTTAAGAATGCAGTACGCTGATGTAAAGTAAGATTCCACAGAAACTCAAAGACCCTGGCTGTTTTACCACTCCCTATACTATTTGTGATACTTAATGTGGGAGAGCTCTATGTGACTTGGGGGCAAGCATTAATTTAATGCCCAAGTCCATCTTCCAGCAGCTTGGGATTGGAAAAGCCAGGCCTACAACACTCACTCTGCAACTAGCAGACAGAACTCTGGCCTGTCCAGAGGGGAAGATTGAAGATGTCCTTGTCAAAGTGGACAAATTAGTATTTCCTGTTGATTTCATAATTCTGGATTTTGAAGCTGATGCTGAGGTGCCTATCATTTTAGGCAAGCCATTCCTTGCCACATGAAAGACACTTATTAATGTGCAGAAAGGTGAACTCACCATGAGAGTCAATGACCAAGAGATCAAGTTCAATGTTCTCAATGCCCTCAAATATCCTGCAGAAAATGTTGAGGAAAGTTCCTTTGTAAGAACTATTGATTCATTGGTTCAGAGTCAATTGTTGAGGGAAAAAGATGTGTTAAAACAGGAATTGACTGCCATTGATAGTGAGCTCGAGCAAGAGAAGAAGTTAGAAAAGAAAGAAGCTGTGAATCAATTGTGGGCCAGAAAATATGAATCATTGGAACTCAATGACAAGAGTTTCAAAGCCAATGTTCCCTCTATTGAAAAGCCTCCTGATTTAGAGTTGAAAATACTGCCACCACATCTGAAGTATGCATATTTGGGAGAAGATAACACTCTTCCTGTTATCATAGCTGCTGATTTGAGTGAACAGCAGGAGGAAGAATTAATTACAGCCTTGAAGAAGCATAAGAAAGCTATAGGGTGGCAAATGGTTGACATAAAGGGCATAAGTCCTACTCTTTATATGCACAGAATTTTTCTTGAAGAGAATTCCAAGAACAGTATTGAGGCACAGAGGAGACTTAACCCTATGATGAAGGAGGTAATTAAGAAGGAAATCATCAAGTGGTTGGATGCAGGAATTATTTATCCAATATCAGATATTTCTTGGGTCATCCCTGTTCAGTGTGTTCCAAAGAAGGGAGGGGTCACTGTGGTTGCTAATGAGATGAATGAGTTGATCCCAACTAGGACAGTTACTGGTTGGAGAATCTGTATGGACTACAGAAAGCTGAACAAAGCCACAAGAAAGGATCATTTCCCTTTGCCTTTCATCGACCAAATGTTGGACAGGCTTGCAGGCTAACATTTTTACTGTTTTCTTGATGGTTATTCTGGGTATAACCAGATTGCCATAGCACCGAAAGATCAAGAGAAAACAACATTCACCTGTCCCTATGGCACCTTTGCTTTCAGAAGGATGTCATTTGGCCTGTGCAATGCACCTGCTACTTTTCAGAGGTGTATGATGGCCATTTTCTCTGATTGACAATGGAGATATTCATGGATGATTTTAGTGTGTTTGGAGAGACTTTCCAAGCCTGCTTGATCAATTTAGAACAAGTTATGGACAAGTGTGAAGAAACAAATATGGTGCTGAATTGGGAGAAGTGTCATTTTATGGTGCAAGAAGGCATTGTTCTTGGACATAAAATTTCGAAGAAAGGCATTGAGGTAGATAAAGCAAAGATTGAAGTGATAGAGAAACTGCCACCTCCCACTACTGTCAAGGGAATAAGAAGTTTCCTTGGTCATGCTGGGTTCTACAGAAGATTTATCAAGGATTTCTCCAAAATATCCAAGCCTCTTTGCTAATTACTGCAGCATGATACTGCATTCGAATTTGATGACCAGTGCCTTCAATCTTTTGAGAAACTGAAGACTGCTTTAGTCATTGCACCAGTAATTGTTGCTCCTGATTGGGAGAAACCATTTGAATTAATGTGTGATGCAAGTGACTATGCTATAGGAGCAGTACTTGGTTAGAGACATGACAAGGTTTTCCACTCAATTTACTATGTAAGCAAGACTCTTGTTAATGCTCAACTGAATTACACAACTACTGAGAAAGAATTACTGGCAGTAGTGTTTGCTTTTGACAAGTTCAGATCATATTTGGTGGGCACCAAAGTGATAGTTTATACTGATCATTCAGCAATCAAGTATTTGATTGCTAAGAAGGATGCAAAGCCAAGGTTGATTAGATGGGTGCTCCTCTTGCAAGAATTTGATTTGGAGATAAGGGATAAGAAAGGAGTGGAAAACCAGGTAGCAGATCATTTGTCAAAAATCATAGAAGAAGGAATTATTGCTTCACAACCAGTAGTGACTGAGACTTTTCCTGATGAGCAGTTACTTATAGTCACATGTGCCAAATATGATGCCATGGCACCATGATATGCTGACATAGTAAACTTTCTAGTCAGTAAAGTGATTCCCTCTGAGCTGAATTCTCAGCAAAAGAGGAAATTTTTCAAGGAAGTCAAGGAATTTTACTGGGATGAGCCCTTCCTTTACAAAAGGTGCTCTGATAATCTGCTTAGAAGGTGTGCAACAGAAGAAGAAATAGAGAGCATTGTGATGCATTGCCACTCAGCACCATTGTTGGACACTTTGGTGGGATGAGGACAGCTGCCAAAGTACTGCAGACTGGGTACTATTGGCCTTCATTGTTCAAGGATTCCCACGAGTTTGTGAAGCATTATGACAGATGCCAGAGGATTGGCAGCATTTCAAGCAAGCAAGAAATGCCCTTGAACAACATTCTTGAGATTGAACTCTTTGATGTTTGGGGTATGAATTTTATGGGACCTTTCCCTCAATCCTTTGGCAATCTATACATTCTAGTGGCTGTAGATTATGCATCTAAGTGGATCGAGGCAGTGGCATTGCCCACAAATGATGCTAAAGCAGTTAGCAAGTTCCTTCAAAGGAACATTTTCACAATATTTGGGACTCCAAGGGCAATTATAAGTGATGAAGGTACTCACTTCTGTAACAAGCTGATTGAGAAGCTTCTGCTGAAATATGGAGTCAAGCATAAAATTGCCACAATCAATCATCCACAAACAAGTGGCCAGGTTGAATTATTTAATAGGGAGATAAAAAGAATCTTAGAGAAAATGGTGAATCCCTATAGGAAGATTGGTCTCTTCACCTTGATGATGCTCTTTGGGCCTATAGAACTGCCTACAAGACACCTTTAGGCATGTCTCCCTACAGGCTAGTCTTTGGAAAAGCCTGCCACTTGCCAATAGAGCTACAGCATAAGACTTTTTGGGCTGTGAAAAAGCTGAATTTTGACTTGCAAGCTGCTGGAGCAGCTAGAATGTTGCAACTCAATGAACTTGAAAAGCATAGGCATTTTGCCTATGAAAATGCTATCAAGGCTAAAACCAAGGAGTGGCATGTTAAGAAGATTCAGAAAAGGGAGTTGGTTGAAGGCTCCCAAGTACTGCTTTTTAACTCTAAATTGAAGCTCTTTCTCGTAATCAATTCCAGTGGTCCGTAACACCAGGACGAGATCGACATCGACAGTGACGACGATCGAGACCTCGATCAAGACCTTGTGTCGAGATCCCGTGACTAGATCGTTTGCCAAGATCTTTGTCGGTGATGAGACCACGTGCACCAGTCGCCGAGTGAGGAGGTCCTGGAGTCGAGTTGATGAAGTCGCTGCATCGAGGCGAGGACGCAAGTCGAGCCGAGGAGATCGCGTTCACGAACTTCGTGTTAGAACTTTGTACATTTGCACGAGCACTTTGTCGACATCGTGTCGAGATGACACCAGATTATTTCAACGCTACTCGGCGTTATTATTATATTGTTTGTAATTATTACATTGCTCGGCTTGTCGCTGACCGGCGAGTAGGGAAATCATGAGAGGAACGAGTTAGGGTCTGCAGATGATTATTGGGATTGGCATCTTATAGCCGGAGTTACGTTTTACCCCTTCTCGCTACCAGATTGTATACCACGCACCGCTTTCACTCATTTCTCTTTTCTTCTTTCTTCTTCCTTCCTTCTCGCCTGTGGTTTCGTTGTTTCCTTAAAATCTTCATCGACAAAACCGTGAGTTCCATCGAGATTCCGCCTGTTTCTTCATCAATTTTGTTCATCATCAACTTCTCGACCATATCTCGCCTCGATCGACCATCACCGCTGAGGTATGAAGAATGATTTTCTTTCATCTGCGCTAACGCTTTAGCGCTAAATCTTCTTCCATTTTTAATCGCTTTTTATGCTTCCAAATCATATCAAATTGATGGGTTTTCTTCTTCACAATATTACCTATCTTTTTAACCGATTAATTGGGCTTGTAAAACAAAATTTCTTTCTCCTGATTTTTTCACGCATCAGAAACGCCGTAAAACCTCCATTTTTGATTCGCTCGACGGTTTCGTTCGTTGCTTCGATTATTGTTGTTGCCGATCTATCACATGAAGCATCGATAACTTTTCATGAATTTCGATCGAAATCCCTAACTTTGTGTTAGAGGAAAATATCTTCAGCTTCTGAGTTTTATATTTTCACAGGTTGTGGCTGAGTTCGGGGAAGAGAGAGTTAGATGTATTGGAACCTATAGATCGATCCGAGTTATGTTTGTTTTAGGAAGTCCGATTCAGATCAGTGATTCTAATCGGTGTACGGAAAGCGAATCCAAGGACGCGAAAGCGAATCCCAGATCGAGGATTTGCGAGGTCGATTGAAAGCGACGCACGTGTCGGAAGTCGTTGTCGAAGTTCGTTGAAGCGGTACCGTGTCGAGTCCAGATCGAGTAAGAGAAGTCGCGGTTTGTGCTCTTTGAAGACAAACGTGTGTCAGGTCGTTGTCGAGCAAAGATTTAACTTGGAGTTCTGGCGGCGCCACATTTATATTTGTTATAGTATGCGGCGCTACATTTATATTTGTTATAGTATGTAAGGGCATTTCATATTCTATGTGGTTATGTTATGTATCGACCATTCTTGATTTGTGTCGAGATGAAATGTTGTGATATGATTGAGTTTTGCATGTATTTAATATGTGATTGAATATATGTCGAAAGTGTGTATTGCATGTTGAATTGCGTTTCTTCGTCGAGCTTGCTCTTTTATTTGACATGCGGTTGAATATTTTGTGTTTAACTCCTCGAATATCGTATGCGCGCTAATTGTTCATCGAGTGAGCGAAGCCAGGTGAGTCGATGACGCTTTTGGCCGTGACGGATAATCGAGGGTGCTAGGTCCCTTTTGTTTACGGAGATTGACTAGACGCCGCCACGCTACGGGACTGAGTTGACCGCCCTAGGGAGAGCGAGGATCCCAAGGCTTTACCGACTTTCCGACATACCAGACGGCTGCAGTGCATTCCTGAAATCACGAGTCGAGAAAATGGAATCGTGAGTCAGTGTCGCAGTTTAGAGATGGAGACGGTCGAGTCACGTCGGTGATTTATACTACTTTGTTGCTTATATTTTTATGTCGAGCTTATCTTAACTTGCTGAGAAGTTGACCCTTTCCCGTGGTGCCTCTAATCCATGACGGCTACCGCGATGTCGAGGGCGCAGGAACTCATGCAAAGACGATGCCGAGGAGGAGGTCGACGCAGATCAGCGGACGACCTCACCCGCCGTGATTGTTTATTTATTGGATGTTGGTTTTTGAGGACTGCTTCTTGTATTTCTTTTATGTTCGAGGTCGTGACCGGGGCCAGTGTTGTTTTGTTGCTGTGGCAGATGGGTGGTCTTACTCTTGGGAGAGTTCTGCAAGTACCCCAGGTATGATTACTCTTGAAGTCAGCGTACCTTAGGTGTATCTTCTTTACACATTTGCTACTCTGTATTTTGTATACATTATTCGGGTGATATATATATGTGTATGTTATGCATGTATGTTTTATTTGAATTTAAGTCTTGTGTCTTAGTTGCACCATGTTTCAAAAGTCAGAATTACTCCATGTGGCACGAGTTGGTTTTATATGAAAAATATATATCGCATTTTAAAAGGCACAAGAGTTTTGTTTTTAAAACACATCTCATATAGGTTTTGTTGAAGCTTGGTGTGTCGAGCTGAACCTCGAGCTCGGTATATTGAGCCTCAGAGCGGTCCTAAACGGGTCGTTACAGCCTTGGTATCGAGCAAATATTGACCCTGCCGGCCGAGCTGCATAGGATTTGACCGGTCAATGTGTTTGCTATGTGTTGGGTACCTAGTTGTTTTGTGTGGATTGCTGTTTGATTAAGTGAAGCACTTATTGCTCGAGAAATTGTTTGAGCTGATTTCTTGATTGAAGCAGGTGTGTTTAACACATCCGTGAGATTCTGACGGGGTTTTGAACTTTGTGGAATCTAATGCCACCTGTGAGGAATACGACATCTGGCGAATCGAACGCCGACATGGAACGCAGCTATTCAAGCTATGACCGAGAGCGGCGGCAGCCATGGCTCAACAATCACCGCCAGAACTCAACAGGCTAACGCGATGGCTCAGCCGGCACGGCGTTAACTCAGGAACTTGCAGACAAAGAACGAAAGCGTAACGTAATCGCAAAGCAGGATTGGCCGAATTTAGGAAGCATGATCCAATCGGGTTCTACGGTGAGCCAAATCCGATAAAGCTGATCTTTGGATGCAAGAGATCGAGAAGATCTTTGAGGCACTTACGTCTTGGACAACGGAAGGTCGACTATGCCACCTACTTATTGCTAGGAGACGCAGAGTATTGTGGAGAGGTAAGCAACGCTTATAGCAGAACATCGCGAGATGACTCGGGAGCTTTTTCGTGAAAGGTTCTTGGACAAGTACTTCCTGACATCGCACGAGCCGAAGGGAGCAGGAATTTCTTCAATCGCAGCAAAGCGTAACTCGACGTCCGGTATGCGCTGCTTTGAATCGTTGGCAGGTATTTCAGTCCATTTCGTGACCGAAGTTGACCAGAGATGGTTAAGTGAGAGATTCCAACCCGGGATTGAGATTCGGCATTCAAGTCGGTGGTGTCGCTGAGGATCAAATCTCAAGAGCCGATCGACCGATGTGTCGAGGTAGGAGTGAGCCGAAGAAGAAGATCATGTGGGCGGACTGGTGAGACCCCGAGTGCGAGCGTAGATTTGCAGCCGTGAAGGAAACTACCGCGAAGAGACCTTACGATCGACCCCGTGGGAACGACAACAGGGAGCGATCGTCCGATGACCCAAGTGGCACCGAGGGAAGTGGAGGTCACCCAGCGTCGAGGTGATTTGCCATCATGTGGAAAGCGGGACATTACGCGAGTAATCGACTCGAGGGAGGAGGTGTGTTTCAACCGCAAGAAGCCAGGGCATTTTGCGATTGTCCCTACACCTAAAAGTCAACCGATTATGCATGCGGCAAAGGCCAAAGGAAAGCGTCAAGTGGCTAAAGGCGAAGTTTTCTCGCATGAGTGGCGAGGAAGCAGACGTCGAGCTGATGATCTTATCCAAGGTGAATGTGAGATCGAGGGTAAATCCTTATCCGTTCTTTTGATTCGTGCAACCCATTCCTTCATTTCTTCCGATCATGTGAACCTTTGAGCTGATTTGTGATCGCTAGATTTAAATTAGTAGTTCTGACCCCAAATGCTAAAACCTTAGTCCAAACTCTTGCATGTCTTAATTGTGTAGTGATTATTGAGAATAGAAAGTTTGTGGTCAATTTGGTTTGTTTGCCTCTTGGCGGTTTAGATGTTATCCTCGGGATGGATTGGTTGTCACACCACCATGTCCTTGGACGTGCCCGTGAAATCGTAATTTTTCCGCACTCGAGTCTCCAATTATCTTCGCCAACGTTATTGGAGTTTCTTTGAAAGAAGGAACTAGGAATACATGTATCTCGCTAGTTCTGAAGTTTTCCAAAGATCGACGTGAAGAATGTTCCAGGTGGTGTGATTTTGAGGACGTTTTTCCCGAAGACGGCGTGATTACCACCAAGACGGTGAAGGTCGAAGTTCTCCATCGACCGATTCGAGAACGGGGCCAGATTTCCAAAGCGCCAGTGCAGATGTCTCCCGCCGAGATGAAAGAGTCAAGTCGATCGAACACTTGGAGTCGAAGCAATTCATACGACCGAGCCGCGTCACCGGGGAGCCCGGTGTTGTTGGTTAAGAAGAAGGATGGACGCATCAAGGCCGTGTGCGTGGACTATCGCGAGCTCAACAAGGTTACCGTGAAGAACCGTTATATCCGTTACCACGTATTGGCGACTGATGGACCAACTTCGCGAGCGATCTTTCCAAGATAGACTTGAAGCTCGCCACCATCGATTCGCGTGCGAAGGAGGAAGATGTCGCCAAACAGCTTTCAGGACTAGATACCTGGCCACACGAGTACTTGGTGATGCCGCTTGGAGTGACGACGCGCCACCGTGGTTTATGGACTACATGAACAGGATTTTTCATTCGCTTTTGGATCAGTTCGCTGTAGTGTTCATCGACGACATATTGATTTACCGAGGAACCAGAAGAGCACGCAGAACATCGGCACGCTTGTATTGCGGATATTACGAGATAAGCAACTCTACGCCAACTGGTCAAGTGTGAATTTTGGTCAAGAGGTGAATTTTCTAGGTCACGTGATTTCCGGAAGGGATAGCCGTGGATCCAGCTAAGATTGAGGCGGTGATAGAGGTAAAGGCGATTCTGCACGAGATCGTGGAGTTTTGTCGCTTAGCAGGATATTACCGAAGATTCATTGAAAGTTTCTCGAAGATTGTGCGCCTCTTACCCATCGACGAGGAAGAATCAACCTTTGCTTGACCGAGGAGTGTGAAGCGGTTTTCAACGATCAAGGAGCTTTTTGACGACAAATACCGGCGCTGGTCTTTGATTTTGCCTCAACCCGAAGAGCCTTCGAGGTGTATTGTGACGCGTCACACCAGGGATCGGGATGCGTCGATGCAACATCGGAAGGTGGTCGCAGATGCTCAAGATTAAGATTAAGATTCACGAGAACTATCCTACTCACGACTTGGAGCTAGCGAGAGTTTTTGCGTCAAGATATGGAGGCACTACCTTACCGGGAGCACTCTTAACGCTTTTCGTGATCACAAGAGCTTGAAGTACCGTCGACCGTAAGGAGCTCAACATGCGCCAACGCAGATGGACAGAATTTCTCAAGGACTACGACTTTTACGCTGGAATACCATCCTGGTAAGGCTAACGAGTAGCGCATGCGCGGAGCAGGAAGAGCGCTTTAACCTCTGGTAATGATGATCGAGTTGGAGATGCTCGAAGTTCGAGATTTGAAGTCGAGTGTCGTTTCAGGAAAGTTCGAGATTTGGTATGCTTACCATTTCACCATGTGATTGTTGACGAGATCCGAGACCAGTTCGCGGACGAGCTTCGTAAAGAGAAGATCTGATAGCGCAGGGAAGGCGCGATGTAATTTCAGGCCTGAGCGACGACATCTTCGAGGTGCAACGGCCGAGCGCAGGCGCGTGCTCAACGATCCGGAGCCGGTGGAAGTTGATTCTCGACGGCGCATAAGAGCAACTTTAGTATTCATCCCGAGTTACGAAGATGTATCAAGACTTGAAGAAGCATTTTTGGTGGTCCCTGAATGAAGCATGGGTCGAGCACGTAGCTTCATGCGTTGACGCGGTCGAAAGCGAAGGTGGAGCACCAACGACCTGGCAGTGGATGCTACAATCGCTGACGTGCCAGATGGAAATGGGACAGATATTTCCATGGATTTCGTTGTAGGTTTGTCAAGACGCAGTTGAAGAATGATTCGATTTGGGTGATCGCTTCGACGATCGACCAAATCGCTTTCTCGCCAAAGGGAGGTCGACATACAACGCGGAAAAGTCGACCGAGATCTACATCGCGGAGATTGCGACTTCATGGAATACCTCTTCGATCGTGGTCGGACCGAGATCCGGTGTTCACGTCTCATTTTTGGAGGGAATTGCAGCGAGCGATGGGAACCGAGCTCAGCTTCGGCATATCATCCGCTGCATCGACGGACGATCGAGAGAACGATCCAATCGCTTGAAGATTTGTTACGAGCTTGTACGTTAGATCACCGAGGAAGTTGGGACGACGCCTTACCATTGGTGGAGTTCATACAACAACAGCTTTTCCATGCGAGTATCGGGATGGCACTTTGAAGCGCCAGATGGACTGGAAATGTCGACGCTCTTGTTGGTACCAGGGCGGTGTCGTGCAGGACCAGATATGATCCGGAGATCATCAGAAGATCCGCTTGATCGTAGATCGGATGAACATCTCAAAGTCGATAAGAGTTATGCGATCAACGACGCCGACCACTCGAGTTCGAGGAAGCCGAGGACATGTATTTCTTAGAGTCACCCTCACTATCGGAGTTGGTCGAGCGATCAAATCCAAGAAACTTACCCCTTCAAATCTGGACTCACGATTCTTCGTCAGACGTCCAGCGGGTATATCAGACATTGCCACCATTCTTGTCGAACATCCACGACGCTCTTCACGCCTCACACAGTGCGAAGTATGTTTCGACCCTTCTCATGTCATCGAACCAGATGTGATTCAACCGGCGACGACTTATCTTTGGAAGCCGCCACCAAAGAAGAATCGTTGATCTAAAGAAGCCAAACAATAACAACAAGAGATCCAACTTGTCAAGGTGTGTGGGATCGAAGACGTGGAGACGCGACTGGGAGCCCGGAGGAGAAGATGAAGATTCAAAGACTCGAACTTTTCGAGGTGTAAGAAGTTTATTTGCAATTTCGAGGACCGTAAATTTTTTTTAGAGGGAGAGATTGTAACACCCGAGACGAGATCGACATCGTATTAGGACGACGATCGAGACCTCGACCAAGACCTGTGGTCGAGATCCCGTGACTAGATCGTTGCCGAGATCTTTGTCGGTGATGAGACTCACGCACTACCAGTCACGAAATGGGTGAGGCCGGAGTCGAGTTGATGAAGTCGCATCGAAATGGCGATGAGGACGCAAGTCGAGCCGAGGAGATCGCGTTCACGTAACTCGTGTTAGAACTTTGTACATTTGCACGAGCACTCTTATCGACATTTATCGCGGTTTAGATGACACCTCGTATTATTTCAACGTTACTCAGGCGTTATTATTATATTGTTTGTAATTATTACATTGTCGCTTGTCGCTGACCGGCGCAGAGTAGGTAATCCGCGAGAGGAACGCAGTTAACGGGCAGATGATTATCGGGATTGGCATCTTATACCGGAGTTACGCTTTTACCCTTTCGCCAACAGATACCACGCACCTCGCTTTCACTCATTTCTCTTTTCTTCTTTCTTCTTCCTTCCTTCGCCTGCGGTTTCGTTGTTTCCTTAAAAATCTTCATCGATTTAAACCGTGAGTTCCATCGTAGATTCGCATGCTTTCTTCATCAATTTTGTTCATCATCAACTTCTCGACCCATATCTCGCCTGATCGACCATCACCGTTGAGGTAAGCAAGAACAGATTTTCTTTCATACGTATCTACGTTTAGCGCTAAATCTTCTTCCATTTTTAATCGCTTTATGCTTCCAAATCATATCAAATTGATGGGTTTTCTTCACAATATTACCTATCTTTTAACCGATTAACTGGGCTTGTAAACAAAAATTTCTTTCTCCTACGATTTTCGCACCGGCAACGCCGAAAAACCTCCATTTTGATTCGCTCGATTTCTGGTTTTTCGCTCGTTGCTTCGATTATTGTTGTTGTCGATCTATCTGTTGAAGCATCGGATAACTTTTTCATGAATTCTCGATCGTAAATCCTCTAACTTTGTGTTAGAGGAAAAATATCTTTCAGATTCTTGAGTTTTATATTTTCGGGTTGTGGTTGAGTTCGGGAAATAGAGAGTTAGATGTATTGGAACCTATAGATCGATCCGAGTTATGTTTGTTTTAGGAAGTCCCGATTCAGATCGAGTGATTCAATCGAGGTGTGCATGGAAAGCGTAATCCAGGACGCGCAGCAGAACCCGGGACGAGGATTGTACGAGGTCGACCGAAGCGTGACGTGTAGTCGAAGTCGCTGTCGAAGTTCGTTGAAGACACCGGTTTAGATCGAGTAAGAGAAGTCGTTGTCGAGCTCTTTGAAGACAAATGTCGCAAGGTCGTCAGTTTGTCGCAAAGATTTAACTTGAGTTCTGGTAAAGGGCGCTTCACATTTATATTTGTTATAGTATGTAAGTAGCTTCACATTTATATTTGTTATAGTATGTGCGGCATTTCATATTCTATGGTTATGTTATTGTGTATCAATTACCATCGATGTCGAGATGAAATGTTGTGATATGATCGAGTTTTGCATGTATTTAATATGTGATTGAATATATGTCGTGGAAGTGTGTATTGCATGTTGAATTGCTGCTTTCTTCATGTCGAGCTTGTTTTATTTGACATGCGTTGAATATTTTGTGTTTAACTCCTCGAATATCGTATCAGGCGTAATTGTTCATCGAGTGAGCGAGCCAGGTGAGTCAGATGACGCTTTTGAGCCGTGACCGGATAATCGAGTGCAGTCCCTTTGTTTACGGGAGATTGACTAGACGTCGCCACGCCACGGGACCTGAGTTGATCGCCTAGGAGAGCGAGGATCCTAAGGCTTTCGGCTGACTTTCCGGACATCTGACGGCGTGTGCATTCGGAAAATTGTCAGGTCGAGAGAAAATGGAATTGTGAGTTGTGTCGAAGTTTAGAGTGAGATGGTCAGTCACGTCGGTGATTGTTTATACTTTTGTTTGCTTATATTTTTATGTCGAGCTTATCTTAACTTGTTGAGAAGTTGACCTTTCCCGTGGTGCCTTCAATCCATGACGGTTACCCAAAGCGATGTCGAGGGAGCTGCAGTGAACTCGACAGAGACGCATGCCGAGGAGGTCGACGAGGACCTGAGCGACCTCCCACCGTCGTGATTGTTTATTTATTGGATGTTGGTTTTTCCGAGGACCGTTCTGTATTTCTTATGTTCGAGGTCGTGACCAGCTTTAGGCGATGTTGTTTTGTTGCACAGGTAGACCGGGTGGTCTTACTCTGAGCGTACTGCTGGGGAGTTCTGGCTAAGTACCCAGTATGATTACTCCTTTGAAGTAAATGCATCTTAGGTGTATCTTTCTTTACACATTTGCTACTCAGTATTTTGTATACATTATTATTCTGGTGATATATATATGTGTATGTTATGCATGTATGTTTTATTTGAATTTAAGTCTTGTGTCTTAGGATTGCACCATGTTTCCGAAAAGTCGTAATTACTCCGATGTGCATTTGAAGTTGGTTTTATATGAAAAAAATATATATCGCATTTTTAAAAGGCACAAGAGTTTTGTTTTTAAAACACATCTCATATAGGTTTTGTTGAGCTTGGTGTGTTGAGCTCGGTAACTCGAGCTCGGTATATTGAGCTCGGTAGCGGTCCGGAAACGGGTCGTTACAGTCTGGACCCTTCAAGCTCATCAGGTTGTACTTTTATGGGGCAGTGGACCTGCTGGATGAGACCACTGGTTCAACATTTAAAGTTGATGGCCAGAGAGCCAAGCATTACTGGGGTGACCCTGTGGAAAGAACAAGGGTCACCACTAATTTCCAAGACATTTAAAGTGAAAAAGAAGTCAGGCTGAGGACTTTTCTAAACCAAGCGCTACTGGGAGGCAGCCCAGATCTTTCTAACTTAGTTTTTAGTTGTGTTTTTCAGGAATAAAATGAATTCATGGGGCTGAAAGTTGTATTGAAGTGGTGGAGGCTGGTGTTGGTAATTTGGGTGCTCTGTATCTGGTGCCATGGCACCACGGGGGCACCAGTGGGAAAATTGAATTTTTTTTTTAAAAAACAAAACAAGTGTGAAGGTGCAGATGCGCAGTAGATGCCAAATGCATTCCACCTGGACATTTAATGAGTGGCACATCACAGGTGCACTTTTGTTATGTAGACGAACGGAGACCTGCCACCTTCTTCCATTCTGAGATGGCAGATCACTCTCTCCCCTCTCATTTAAGTTTGCAACTGGAAAGAATTAAAAACCCCAACTTCCCTCCGTTCCCAACACACAGTAACCTCCCTCATTTGCCAAACGCAACCCACGACCTCCACAACCACCCACTCTCTGTTACCTTCCTCCAAATCACCCCACTCACCTTCACCTCCACCATTCGTGCCAAACCCATTTATAACCCTAACCCTTTCCCTAGAATCACCTTCACCCCCGCACTATCATTACCTGTGAAAACCTTAGCATCCCCATTCATGAAAACCTAACACGTTCCGACCCAGAAACCATAGATATCCAAGCCCTTGCCTGTTGGAAGCAACTCCTGATTGCAATGAGGACCAAACATGTGGCTACCAAAACTAAGTTTAAGGTGGCAAGTTTGGCACCTGAGGATCGCTTCTGTGATGAAGACACGAAGCAGAGATACGGAGAGTGCATGAAGAACAGACCTTTACACCCTGAAAGGGGTTTTGATCTACAAAAGATTTCCCCAGATATTCTGCTGATGGTTGAGCAATATCATTGGGAAAATTTTTGTTCTCACCCAAGGAACCCAGTTGCTGCTATTGTGAGGGACTTTTACGCTGGAATCCCTCCTCATGAGGAAGGGAACCCTGAGCCAGACTACTCCAACATTAGAGGGCTAACTGTCTCTTTCTCTGCTGAAGATATAAATGACTACTTCTCCTTGCCTGTGAAGGGAAATGCTTTTGAGAAGAGGATGAAGACGATTAAAGAGCAGCAAATGAATGACATCATGAAGCAGTTGACTGTAGAGGGCACCAAATGGGAGAAAAGGCATGGTGATGACTTTCAAATCAAAAGGAATTCCCTAATTCCTCATGCAAAAACTTGGTATAATTTCATTACTACTAGTCTACTACCCACCACACACAATCAAACAATTGATAAAGAGCGCACTGTGCTCTTGCAACACATTATGGAGGGTAAGTAGCTTAATGTGGGTAGGCTCGTTCATAGAGAAATTCTAGCCTGTGCAAAGAGGAATAAGGGTAGTCTATTCTTTCCATGTTTGATTAGTGCTCTCTGCAAGACTGAGGGAGTGACCATTTTTGATGGAGAAAAAACTCGGCCTGTTCCTAAACATTGGGAAGCCATAACTTGTGCCCCTGGCACCATTGCTTTTGCTCCCCATACTGAAGAACGTGTTGAGAAATTGACTGAGGTTTTGAACCAATTGCTGGAAAAGCAGCAGGCTTATTGGAGGTTTTCTCAGGAACAATACATCTAACAGAAGAGGATTTTTAATTTCAACTTCCCTAAGAAGCTTATCAATGCACCACCAGAATTTCCTAAATGGATCCTTGGAAATCAGGAGGTTGCAGAGGAACATGATGAGGAACTTGGTCCTAGTAGGGTGCAAAAGAAGAAAAAGAAGGGTTCCAAGAAGGGAAAAGAGCTTGTGGTTCTTGAGGCAACTCCACAAGAAGAGGATGAAAAGCAAACTGAAGAGCCAGTGCCTAGCACTGATGATGTTGATGCTGCCAATGTTGATGAGCCTGGCCCAAGTTAGGAGAAGGAAGCTGAAAAAGAAAAGGAGGAAAGATCTGCTGTAAAAGAAAAAGGAGTAGAAAAAG
Source organism: Calophaca sinica (assembly GCA_037113605.1). Lineage (NCBI taxonomy): Eukaryota > Viridiplantae > Streptophyta > Magnoliopsida > Fabales > Fabaceae > Calophaca > Calophaca sinica. The sequence continues at coordinate 106,890,788 of CM073733.1, forward strand.
AGAAAGGAGTTGAGAAGGATGGTGAGAGGGTTGAAAATGGGAGTAATGATGAATTTTTTGATACCCAAGATGAAACACCATCCACCACACCACTCAGGGAAGAAAGGATGACAAAACTTGATGCTGCTAAGTTGGAAGCTGCAGTGGCAATTGCCACAACAAGTGCTAGCCTGACACTAGAAAAGGAAAAAGAGGCTTCAATTGGCAGCCCAGTGAAGCCAGTGCCTGCTGTACCTGAGAAGGCACCAACCTTAAGAGCCAAGCAGCCTATAAGGAGGTCCAAACTGAAAGAAGTATCATCTCAGTAGGGCAATGCTAAATCTGGCATTGATGCTGACGATGATTGGGTTCGACCATCTCCTCCTGCTGAGACTCCACCAACAAAGAAGAAGGCCTCACCAGCTGAGGCAAGTAAGAAAAGAGGAAAGAAAAAGGCTGCTGAAGATGAAGTGATCACCATAACTGGTGAAGAGGAGGAGGAGCCCATTGCCAACTTGCTAAAGAAGCCAGGCCAGATCAAGAGAAGGAGCTCTAGGCTTCAAGCAGGGATTTTCTCACCCTAGTGTTTTACTGTTTTTCTGTAGTAAATATTTAGTATGTTTGTTTGTATAGTTGTTTGCTGAATTCTGTTTTATTTTGTTCATAGGTTGTTTAAAATGTTTGTTTGTGTTAGCCCTTCTTCTAGCATATGATTTTTTTTTGCAGTGGGGACACTGCAAGGTACTATGTTGGGGGAGGGACAGTTTAGGATGTTGTAGTGTTACATGTATAGCAGTGCTGTCCTGTTTAAAAAAAAATTGGATGACACATTGGCTGAACTTAATGAGGAATTTGTGCTTGATGTGTTGGAACTTTGTGCTGATTGGCAATTGATAGGAACATTGACCTTTGACACGAACCCTTAGATTGAGAGGAAATAATAGGTAGCTTGTGAACTAGTTGATGTTGAACCCCTTTTGTGAACTGAACTTTGTTGCCAAATTTGACCAATGAAGGGGGATAGGCAAAAAGATAAGTTTGGGGGTACTCCCATCGTAGAGGATTACACTCCATCGACTCCTTCGGAGGAATCTACAGCCCGATTTTGTCCTGGGGACCCCTCAAGCAGCCACCACTAGCTTCCATTTTATATTATGTTTCCTATTAATGTATTTGATTGTTTTGATATTTTAATTGGATAAATGTATCAGGAGAATATATTAATGTATTTTTCATTTCTTTTCATGAATACTAAGTATTTGGATAATTATGATATATGAAGTATGTTTTTATATTTGAGCTTCCCTATTTAATTTGTGTTAAGCCTTAGTGTCCCGTGTGAGATTCAATAAAATGTTTGCGTGTGTACCGAGGAAGCTACCGCTCATTTTATTGAATCTTGAATTGTCCAAGTAGGACAGCTTGGGAAGAAACTTTTTCTTTTATTTGGTTAATAGTTAGTCTTTAAAACTTTTATCTAATATTTGATGAAATTTCATATTGCTACATTTCCTATTGTCTCTGGGTGCATGCTTGATCGTGGTGGATGTCACCACGTTTGGGTTGTGTATTTGGAGACCAATGGGAAATGTTGCCGAAATTTCGTTAGGTATAAGATATAAGGATTTAACGACTAACTATTAACCAAATTAAGAAAAAGTTTCTTCTTGAATGGGATAGGTTCATACCAAATATACAGAGATCTGTTGGATACTTGTGGTTGAAGGGTCCTGAAGTGGTGATTGTGTTCATTAAAAATGGCAATGTGTTTGCTTTTTCAGAACGTAGCTATGGATCGTAGTTGGATGCAAAAAAATCGATTGATCGATGAGTATAAGAATGGAATGTCAGAGTTTCTAAAATTTGCTGAAACAAAGCTTCCTAATAGTAATGGAAAATTTTATTGTCCTTGTGTTAAGTGTTCGAATAAGGCACCTCTAAAAGTTGCTGACATACGTGAGCACCTTGGCGTCTTTGGGATTTGCTAGAGTTATACGATATGGACATGGCATGGCAAAGTGTTAGACACGCCAAGTGTGTCCAAAAGAGGGAAAGTTGAGGTAGATATGGGCAATCAACTAGAGGACATGATTCGTGATATTGGACCAGATTCTTTTACGTGAGCACATGTGTATGATACTCTATGTAGTGATATGGATCAACCATTGTATCCGGGTTGCACAAATTTCACATGGTTGTCAGCGGTTTTGTGGTTGTTTAATCTTAAGGCGAGAAATGTGTGGACTAATAAAAGCATCACTGAATTACTGGAGTTGTTGAAGGACATGCTTCCAGAAGGCAACACATTGCCGAACCGTAACTACGAGGCGAAGATATTATGTCCGATAGGTGTGGAGTACAAGAAAATACATACATGTCCCAATGACTGTATATTATACTGAAAAGAGAATGAAGACAAAGAAATATGCCCTAAGTATATGAAATCACGATACAAAAAGAAGGATGGTGATAATGGTTGTGATGTCACCTCAAAAGGTCCTCCTGCAAATGTGTTATGGTATTTGCCAATTATTTCAAGGTTTAAACGACTATTCACCAATGTAAAAGACGCAAAAAAATATTAGATGGCATGCAGATGAGAGGAAATGTGATGGAAAGCTTCGTCATCTGGCTGATTCTTTGCAATGGAAGAGTTGATTCTTGTTTCCGGAATTCGGCAATGACACAAGAAATCTTAGGCTTGCACTTTCTACAGATGAAATGAATCCATATGGTAGGCTTGCTCTTGGTTATTTATAACCTATCTCCTTGGTTGTGCATGAAGCGTAAATATATTATGTTATCTATGATGATATTCGGACCAAAACAGCCAGGAAATGACATAGATGTTTATCTAAGTCCCTTGATTGAAGACTTGAAAATATTGTGGAAGGAAGGCGTTGATGTGTTTGACGGGTTTTCCAATGAAAATTTCAAGTTACGTGCCATATTATTTTGCACCATAAATGACTTTTCAGCTTACAGGAACTTGTCTGGGTATAGTGTTAAGGGGCATAAAGCTTGTCCTATATGTGAAGAAGGCACATGCTACCATCAATTGCAACATGGAAGGAAGACAGTTTATCTTGGGCGTCGGAGATTTCTCAGACGTAATCACCCGTATCGGAGTTTGAAAAAGGCTTTTAATGGTAGCCAGGAGAATGGAGTTGCTCCAAACGCTTTAACTGGGGAAGAATTTTATGAACGGGTGAAGAACATCAATGTTAGTTTTGGAAAGAAACAAAAGAAGTCTATTGAAAAAAACATATGGAAGAAGAGGTCAGTTTTCTTTGATCTTCCATACTGGTCTAATTTTTATGTGAGACACTGTATTGAAGTGATGCACGTGGAGAAAATGTTTGTGATAGTGTAATCAGTACGCTTCTCAACATCAAGGGTAAGACAAAGGATGGTGTGAATGCTTGTATAGATCTGGTTGATATGGGCATAAGAGAAGAGTTAGCTCCAGAGGAAAGAGGTAATAAGACATATTTGCCACCAACATGTCATACCTTGTCAAAACAAGAGAGAAGAAGTTTCTGTGAGTGTCTATGGGGCGTGAAAGTGCCACAGGGCTACTCTTCAAATGTCAAGAGTCTTGTGTCAATGAAAGATCTCAAACTACTTGGCTTATAGTCTCACGACTGCCACGTCTTGATGCAATAACTACTACCGGTGGCTATTGGTGGCATCTTGCCAAAAAAAGGTTCGACATGCCATAACTAGATTGTGCTTATTCTTCAATGTTGTATGTAGTAAAGTGATTGACCCTCAGGATTTGGACTACTTGGAAAATGAGGCTTTTATTATCTTGTGTCAGTTGGAGATGTTTTTTCCTCCCTCGTTTTTCGATATCATGGTTCACTTAATTGTTCGTCTAGAGTGTGTGGCCCCGTTTATCTAAGGTGGATGTACCCTGTCGAACGATACATGAAGATCTTGAAAGGGTATGTGAAGAATCCATACCGTCCCGAAGCATCTATTGTTGAAAGGTACATCACAGAAGAATCCGTTGAGTTTTGTATAGACTACTTTCAGAAGCGGAACCTGTAGGGATTCCCAAGTCTTGTCATGAGGGAAGATGTGATGGTAAAGGTACACGAGGTCTAAAGGTTAAAAACATGGGTCGAGCGAAAGTAATGCAGGCACATCTGTACATATTGAATAACACTGATGAGGTTGAGCCATACTTGTCTAATCACAAATCCATTGTCAAGGCCAAAAACCCCCCATAGGAACGAACAATGGGTGTTGAAAGAGCATAACAAGACATTCTTAAAATGGTTTAAACCATATATTATGAATGATGATACTACTTCTGATGACATAAAATGGTTAGCACATGAGCCAAGCTTTAATGTCTTATGTTGGGGTGGGTACGATATAAATAAATTTTCCTTTTATACAAAGTCACAGGATTACAGGAGTACTGTGCAAAACAGTGGGGTTATGGTCATGGCTTCTGCAATGCACTTCTCTAGTTCAAAGGATAAGAACCTTGTTCTGGCATCCATAACTTACTTTGGGGTCATTGAAGAGATTTGGGAGCTCGATTAATGTAAATTTAGAGTGCTTGCTTTTAAATATAAGTGGGTTAATAGTAACAGTGGTGTACAAACTAATGAATTAGGATTTACATTGGTGGACCTTGACAAGATGGGTTATACGAACGAACCTTTCATCATGGCATTCCACGCCAAACAAGTATTTAATGTGAAGGATCCCTCTAGCAATAGGTGGTCTGTAGTGCTCCAAAGAAGAAACATGCATGATCAGAGTGATAAAAATGAAGATGCATCTATAGATATTTATGACACTCCTTCTTTCTCAACACAAATACCTTCTTTCACTGATGAAAATGAAGTGGACGGTGTATATGCCACTCGTGATGATCATCAAGAAGGGATATTAGAGGAGAAATGATCAATTAAGTTTGTTATTTGTAACATAATAATATTTTTGTTAACACATGCATGTTTGTTATTTGTTCATTATTTATAGTCTGACTGACATATTATTTTTTTGTCTATACTGCAGGCATCAGGGATGATTCTTCAGCCTACTCTCCTACGAGGTCTAGGACTAGATGCATATGTAGATATTTATAGCACTACCTTCTTTGTACATTGTTTATATATTGTTTACACACACACACACAGTCCTACTTCGTTACGCTTTGGTCCCTGCCATCAGCACCGAAAGCAGGGTGCAGACTCATCAATTGTTTTGTTTTTTGTAACCGGTACTATTACAAATAGTTTAGGTTTATTTACCTGTACTGTTCAAATAGTACTTTCAATTTTCTATATAAGTGGTGCTTAGGTTCATTTGTTAGGCACGCTTTAATAGAGCCAATTCTAGAGTGAGAAACTTGAGAGCTCTGAGTGAGTCTCTTCCCCTTCTTTCTCTTTCTTCAATTCAATTGATGTAACTCATAGATAGTTACTGAAATCAAATTCCAATTTCAATTGCAGTTTTCTTTTCTTATGCATTCATAACCGCCTCTATGGCTGGATAACTGTTTGCATTACTTTGCATGGTTTACAAACTTTAAGTTTTCCGTTTTCTTTTAGTTCTTTTACATTTCTGGGATTTGTTCCCCATTTTAATGTTATGCTGAGTCCGTCTCAGTCCTACTTCTCTCTGTAGTTCCTTTCCGCTCCTTTAACTCTGCTTCCGACCCCCTCTTGGTATCAGAGCCTGATGGGGAAGTAGGAACGTGATAATGAACTTGAACTGTTTATGATGCATCTAACATACTTTCTATGTTTAATCATTCTAAAGTGCGGTGGGAAGATATTATGTTAGAATACTTCGTTACTCTTTTGATTCGCTGTTTATGATTAACCATGAAAGAGTTCTGTACTGTAACTACCTATGTTCAATGTATCAGGTTATTTTTTTTGTTAAAACGTATTAGTCTCTTGTTAGGCAGTATGAATCTGGTATTCGAACGCGTGCTCTTACAATCTGGAAAGTTGGAATATTTTTATGAAAACAACTTTTAGTTTATTATTTTGGAAATATAATAAAATATATTATGTCTTTGATAATTATTCAGTTCTGTCTTGTTGTTCAACTTTTGTTTAAAAACTGACCCATTAAAACGAATCTTTCTTTATCTGGTATTATTAAATCAGCTTTGTCCTTTAGTAATGATGAAGGAGTGGTAGGAGAAGCACTAAGTCCAGACGGATGTGGCAGTAAGTCTTTATGAGGACCACTCTGACAAAAGAGCTTTTGGGACGACTTTATGATTTAATAAAGGCCACAACTTTTTACTTTACTCAGATGGGTCTGTCTTTTGAAACTTTTACAGTTGAATGACTTATTGAACAAACTGAATACATGATTTAGACCACAGACTGATATATCTTATTTATATGACCGCAAATAAACTAGAAGGATTTCTGCCTATGAAGATTTTTCAGTATTATAAGATTGAGGCGTTTTTATGGATTCATATTCAACTAACTCGATTGATCTTTTATTTTTTGAACAATACCAACCTGATGCAGTAACGTTTGTAGTTCAGATCTGAACATGATATTTGGTTGTTTCATAGTCTAGCAGATCAGTCTGTAACTATTTATTCTTTCTTAATAACCATAGTCTCAGCATATCAGATATGATTGATTAAATCCAGTTAAAGTATCTTAGTGCATGATTTGTTAGTTCTTGTTCAATATCCTACTGTCCTAATGAACCAGGTGATGGCGATGGTACTTACGGGTAAGGAAGGCTTGTTAAGATTGATAGTTTTTGGATCTTCGTGCTGTTCACAATATGTCTTCTTATTCTGCTTCTTCCAATTACAATTCTTCTTTTTGTTCTTACAGTACTAATCAATTTGATAGTACTAGTCAATCTTCTCAATCCTTAACCTCCCAATTTACCCAATCTAGCTTATCTAGTATAAGCCAAATGCCAAACCATGGATCCTATGATCCATTCAATTCCACTCAAGACAACCTTAGGATGGCTAGAGCCCTTCTCAAACAAGGTCGTCAATCTCTTCGTAAGAAGAACAATTCTCAAAACAAAGTTATCAGATCTATTGGATCTGTTGACAATTCCAGATCTATTCCTAGATCCCAATCTCAAAGTCCTGTCAAGGATACCAAAGCCAAATCTCCCAAATTTGTCTTTGACAAAGAATTTTTCAAAAAAGATTTTCATTCTGAAAACTGGACCCCTCACAGGGAATGGTTTCTTAATGAATTTTCTGAAAATCAAAGAAAAAATATTTATGAAAGATTTCATAAATTTATCAAAGCAACCAAATTCAATATGGTATTTTTCCAATGGTTTAATACCTGTGCTATTGAAAGTAGATATAATTATCCTTTCATTAGTCAGTCTTTACACCAAAAGACTTTAAAAATAATTTTTCAAAAATATCCAAAACATTTTGAAAAGAAAAAGAAAAAAGATATGTCTTTATCTTCTTTTCATAATGATGACAATTTCGAAAAAGACAATTTTGAAAATACTTTGTCTGACAATTTTCAATCTGGTAATAGTAAAGTAACAGCTGTCACCGACGCTGTTGCCGACACCTTTATTATCTCTCTTAGTAGTAATGAGATTGTGACTTCTGTCCTTCCCACTACTCCTAGTCAAAAAGACAATAGTATAAAGATAGTTGATTCCAACTCATCTGATACTATTGATCCTGTCAATTCCTCAGATATTAGTAAAGCTATCGTAGTTTCTATGGTTGCTAATACTAATACTCTTGTCAATTCTGATATTCATTTGGAATTTAGTAAGCTTAAGATTCCCAAGATCTTAACTACTAGTCCTTTTGTCAATATCCTTATCAATAGTCCGAGAAATGATTCCAGCGCTATTGATAACCAAAAACGTCTTTCCGTCATGTCTATCAGGAAAGACAATTCCAAGTTCAATTATTATCCCAAACCTCCCAAACCTCAGTGGAGAAAAGTTTGTGATAACAATCCTCGAGAACAACCTCCTAAAGATAGTTGTCTCTCTAACAAAAAAACCTCGCAAAAGGTATATTTGCCTCAATTGTAGTCAGATCGGACATGAAAAACGATACTGTCGTTTTGACAAAAAGATCTGCAAAGAAATTGACCATAGGGTCAACAATCTTTTGGCTGAGCATTTTTGGGAAAATTGCTTAACCAATACTGCCAATATCAATTCTTTTATTCAGAATAGTTCCAATTCTGAATATCAATTAAATGTCCTCGATTCTGAGTCTCTTAGTGGGAATATCACTATCAATAATCTCCGTTTCGAGATCAACAATCTTAAGTCTGAATTTGCGGACTTAAAACAAAATCAATTTACCAAAACTTCTGTTTTGCAAAATGATGAAGCTTCGACTTCTGACTCAAAAGATTTTTCTGACATTAACAATCTTGTTAGTATCCAAAAGTTTTTTATAAACATCAAAATTGTTATAAGAGATTTTACTCTTGAAACAATAGCCCTTTTTGATACTGGTGCTGATTCGAATTGTATTTTGGAAGGATTAATTCCTACCAAATACTTTGAGAAAACCACTGAACAGCTCAGTACGGCTAATGGTTCAAAGTTAAAAATCAATTATAAACTCTCTTCGGTGTTTATCCAAAATCAAACCCTTAAGATAGAAACTTCTTTCTTATTGGTCAAGAATCTCAGGAACAAAGTAATTTTGGGAACTCCCTTTATAAAATTACTTTTTCCTTATCAAACAAATCAAAATGGGATTATTACCCAACATTTGGGTAAACCAATTCTTTTCAAATTTTTGAAAAAACCTGTTGTTAGAGATCTTAATCCCATCTTCTCAAACAAAATCAAATTGATTTTCTTAAAGATGAAATCTCTTTTAAGAGTATTGATTCTCAATTAAAACAATCTGATGTTCATGAAAAGATTAACAATCTTTTGAACCAGATTCAAAATTTTATTTGTTCTGACTTACCAAATGCTTTTTGGGAAAGAAAACAACATATTGTAGATCTTCCCTATGAAAATGATTTTTCTGATAGGCAAATTCCTACTAAGGCTCGTCCTATCCAAATGAGTCATGAACTCCTTCAATTCTGTCAAGAAGAGATTAATGATCTCCTCAACAAATGTCTCATACGTAAGAGCAAAAGCCCTTGGTCTTGTTCTGCTTTTTACGTCAACAAACCTTCTGAGATTGAGAGGGGTGCCCCTCGTCTCGTTATCAATTACAAACCGCTTAATCAAGCTCTTAGCTGGATTAGGTATCCAATTCCAAACAAAAAAGATCTTTTGAATTGGCTTCATAATGCCAAGATCTTTTCCAAATTTGATATGAAATCTGGATTCTGGCAAATCCAGGTGGATGAGAAGGATAGGTATAAGACTGCTTTTACCGTCCCCTTCGGTCAATTTGAATGGAATGTTATGCCATTCAGCCTCAAAAACGCTCCTTCAGAATTCCAACGAATTATGAATGAGCTTTTCAATCCTTATTCAAAATTCATCATTGTCTATATCGATGATGTTTTAATTTATTCTCAATTCTATAACCAAGGCTCTAGGAAACCTAAACCTAAGCCCAAAGTCAAAATGGATAATGAGAATAAAGATTCTTATCAATCCAAAACCAAAATTGTCTGCTACAAATGTGGTAAACCTGGCCATATTAGTAGATTTTGTAGGTTTAATCAGAAGATTAGTTCTCTTAACCTACACAAGGATATCCAGGACAAAATCAACAATCTTTTGATTGAATCATCTCAGGAAGACCCTTCTTCTTCTGATGATCTTTCAAACAATTCCTCTTCTGAGAATCTTAACCAAATTCAAAATGATGATTTACCTGAATCATCGGTTAATGTTCTCACCAAAGATCAAGACCTGCTCTTTGAAGCCATTAGTGCTATTCCTGATCCTCAGGAAAGGGCTAGGTACTTTGAAAAACTCAAAGCTTCTCTGGTAACTAAGCCTCCAAAAAATCCTTTGGTTACCAACAAATTTAGTCTCAAAGACACCTTCAAGAGACTTGAAAATACTGGTCTCAAACCAGTTTCTATCCAAGATCTCCAATTTGAGATTAATCTGCTTAAATCTGAAGTTCAAGATTTAAAACAGAATATCTCTATTCTTCAAAATCAAATTTACAATCGTTCTATTACAGAACAAGAATCTGACTCAGAAGTCTCTGACTCAGTAAAAAAAAATGATCCTACTGATCTTGAGTTCTTAGGATCTGTCAATTTTTCTGACAAATTCTATATCAATATTAAAATTGTCATTGATGATTTTGTTATTGATACAACAGCTTTCTTTGATTCCGGGGCTGATTCAAACTGTATTTTGGAAGATCTTGTTCCTTCAAAATACTTTGAAAAAACTTCAGAACGCCTTAGCACTGCTAATGGTTCTGTTTTGAAAATCAATTTCAAATTGTCTTCTGTTACAATTGAAAACCAGGATTTAAGGATTGATACTTCTTTTTTGCTGGTCAAAAATTTAAAGAATAAAGTAATTTTGGGAACTCCATTCATCAAATTACTTTTTCCTTTTCAAATTACTGATAAAGGTATTATTACCCAATACCGAAATCAATCAATTATTTTCAAATTTTTGAAAATACCAATTTTACCAAATATTTCAATAAATCCTGTTAACTATTGTGATCCTCTCGAAGAAGATCAAAATTCTGTTTTGCAGGTACCTTATCAAATAATGGAGTTTAATGATATTAAACTATCAGTGTTCTCTGAGAAGCAGTTCTATCCACTGCCAAATATTGGGTTAGACCAAACCCAACAATGTCTGATGGATAACCTTTGGCTATCCTCTGACTTAAAAGATAAACTCAATTGCATGAATGCTCTTGCAGTTTATTTTTCAAAAATGAATTTTCATTTTCAAAATCAAAAAGGGTCAAAATGTTTTCCTGATCCGCGATTTAAAAATGAATTTCAATCTCAATCTTCCAAACTCAAGGATAAGATCATTGATCTTCCTGAGGAAAATAAAGCCAATTTCAAAGGTAAGGAGGAGTGCGAGAGTTCCGAGAGAATTCAAACACAAGTCTACAATCAAACACTGTCCTGTAAGGTTGAGTGTTTAACTAAAATCAATTCTGAAAATATGAAAAAGAAGTTTGTCCTACAAACCTCTTTAATTATCGGTCAATTAACCAATCATATAGACTTTGGTATTAATTATTTAATCCAAAGAAAATTATGTGATTCAATTTTCCAGTCTTATGTTCATGCTCAGGAATGCCTCTGGGAAATTTCTGAAGAGAACATCCAGACTCAAGGAATCGTTGTTTGCCAACCTATGGCTTACTTCGGCTTTCCTTCAAATCACCCAGATAATGGTAAAGACATTCAACGTCCTTATACTGGGATTTTAAAGGCTAGAATAAGCCTTCCAATTTATCAACCAATTCAATTCAAAGGAAAAGAATATACTATCTGGACTTGGCTTGATCTGGGTATGCTAGATTCTTTTTGGACTAATGACTCGTCTGATCTAGTTTTTGGTCCACAAAAATTATATCTGCTTGCAGCAGCAGTTATCTCAAGAAAAGGGAGAGTAACTTTCAGGATAAAGTCATCTCTACCAACCAGCAACAGGTTGTATGTGGTTCCTGCAAATCACCATTTTATAGCCAGTACTGCTGGGTTCAAACCTTTTATCAATTGGCCAGTCCAATCAAAGGAGTTCATCAATTCGTTCTGGTTAAGACACGAGTTAATCAAGCAAGAATTCACTCCTCCAACTGGGTGGTTCAACCTCAAAAAGGTAGGAGAAACACCTATCTACAATTTATGGGCAGTTCCAAATTGCCTTACAATCAAGGTATCACTACCTTTCTACAACAACTACTCTTCAATGTTTGAAGAAATCAACAATGAAGACAATTACGAAGGAGTCTCTGAAGACGATGTCGACCTCGATGACGTCGAACTCCACAATTTGGAAAACAGGATGGAGCCATAATCACGGCCCAACTTTGTCAAAGATTCCTTCTGTCTGAGAATCTTAACCAAATTCAAAATGATGATTTACCTGAATCATCGGTTAATGTTCTCACCAAAGATCAAGACCTGCTCTTTGAAGCCATTAGTGCTATTCCTGATCCTCAGATACCCAGCGCTATTGATAACCAAAAACGTCTTTCCGTCATGTCTATCAGGAAAGATAATTCCAAGTTCAATTATTATCCCAAACCTCCCAAACCTCAGTGGAGAAAAGTTTGTGATAACAATCCTCAAAAGCAGCTCCCCGAAGGAGGTCACCTCTCTAAAAGAAAACCTCGCAAAAGGCGTATTTGCCTCAATTGCGGTCGCAACGGCCACAAAAGAAAGTATTGTCGGTTAAACAATACTATCTGCAAAGAAATTGACCTTAGAGTCAACAATCTTTTGGTTGAGCATTTTTGGGAAAATTGCTTAACCAATCCTGCCAATATCAATTCTTTTATTCAGAATAGTTCCAATTCTGAATATCAATTAAATGTCCTCGAATCTAAGCCTCTTAGTGGAAATATCACTATCAATAATCTCCGTTTCGAGATCAACAATCTTAAGTCTGAGATTAAAGGTTTAAGACAAAATCAATTTACCAAAACTCCTGTTTTGCAAAATGATGAAGCTTTAGCTTCCAATTCAAAAGATTTTTTTGATATTAACAATCTTGTTAGTATCCAAAAGTTTTTTATAAACATCAAAATTGTTATAAAAGATTTTATTCTTGAAACAATAGCCCTTTTTGATACTGGTGCTGACTCAAATTGTATTTTAGAAGGATTAATTCCTACTAAATACTTTGAGAAAACCACTGAACAGCTTAGTACGGCTAATGGTTCAAAATTAAAAATCAATTATAAACTCTCTTCGGTGTTTATTCAAAATGAAACCCTTAAGATTGAAACTTCTTTTTTATTGGTCAAAAATCTTAGGAACAAAGTGATTTTGGGTACTCCCTTTATAAAATTACTTTTTCCTTACCAAACCAATGAAAATGGGATTATTGCCCAGCATCTGGGTAAACCAATTCTTTTCAAATTTTTGAAAAAACCCATTGTTAGAGATTTAAATCCCATCTCTTTCAAACAAAATCAAATCGATTTTCTTAAAAATGAAATCTCTTTTAAGAGTATTGATTCTCAACTACAACAATCTGATGTTCATGAAAAGATTAACAATCTTTTGAACCAGATTCAAAATTCAATCTTTTCTGACTTACCAAATGCTTTTTGGGAAAGAAAACAACATATTGTTGACCTTTCCTATGAAAAGGATTTTACTGATAGGCAAATTCCTACTAAGGCTCGTCCTATCCAAATGAGTCATGAACTCGTTCAATTTTGTCAAGAAGAGATTAAAGATCTCCTCAGCAAAGGTCTCATACGTAAAAGCAAAAGTCCTTGGTCTTGTTCTGCTTTTTATGTGTATATTTGATTTGAGATGTTTATGGATTGCATTTGATAGCTTTTGATGGTTTGAATTTTGGGCACATTTGGTGCCAATTCTACTGCTGATTGTTGTTAAATTTATTATCTATTTATTGTCATTTTAGATTGCCTCTGGGCAGGAAATGATAAAAATAAACAGAAAATGAAAAAAAAAGTGCACTTTTTACGCCGGTTATACAAGAAACCGATGTAAAATACAAATATTTAACACCGGTTATTGAAAAAAAACGATGTAGAATGTTGGTTTCTTACACCGGTTATCTTTAATAATTGGTGTAAAAAGTTTTTCAAAAAAATAAAAAACAAACGGAAATTGAAATTTTACACTGGATATATAACCGGTGTAAAACGCAGCACTTTACTCTGGTTAAATAACCGGTGTAAAAACCCAACATACTACACCGGGAAAGATCTACACCCAGAATAAAACCTACAGAAAATATCGATTTTAACCTACAGAAAATCCTCTTTCTGCACTAGTGTCTCCCAGGGGTGGATTCGTTAACAGTATTTGAGTTCTTACCATTGAAAATTTATCATTCAAACTAGTCAAGAATTGCATAATCTGGTCTTCTAGTCTAAATTCTCTCGCATTTCTCATGACCGCACATGAGCACTGTCGAGGACAAGTACAAACAGGTAAAGGCCTGTAACTTTTTAATTCTCGCCAGAGAACCTTCAATTAACCAAAATAATCAGTGACCGATTTAGATCCTTGCTTAAGAATTAAGATTGTTAAGTTCAGATCCCAATTTTGATACACAAACTCTGTCAGCCTTTGAAAATTGTTCTTTCAATTCACGCCACACATCTATCACATTTTCTATGAAAACAATACTTTGTCCAATTGATTCAGAAACAGAATTCATGATCCAAGAATGTACCAGATTGTTGCACCTTTCCCATGCTTGTCTATTCAGATCCGACTCATCAGGAACTTCAATGCTTCCATCAACAAATTGAAATTTGTTCTTTCCTCCTTGAGCTCTTCTCATCGCCCTAGCACATGCATGATAGTTACCCTTCGTCAATTTCGTTGTGACTTCAACCGAATTTGGAGCATCTCCTGGATGAACATAGTATACTGAAGTTATATCTTGAGATGGTGGATGACCACCATTGGAACTGTGCGTATGCGAATTCCGTGCCATGATTTCACCGTGTTCAAGTTGCAGAAAATTGAATTCAATCAAGGAACAAGAAATTGAATCTGATTCAAAAATTGAAGAACATAATCAAAATCAAAGAACAAGAATGAAGAACGAAGTCGATCTGCGGAAGCAGAGCGGGCTAACCCGCTCTGATACCATCATAAGAAAAGCACCAGAGAGAAAGTGAAGAAAATGAATAATGGTTCTTCATTATTGTTAACTAGATACAACTGAGAATGAGTCTTTATAGGAGATTACAGTTGCACCTACGCTTACTATAGAACCTGCCATATGCTATCACTTCCTATACAATCAGTTAAACTAACTAACTGATAACCAACTGTGTAACAAAATAACCGCTAAGTAGCTAAACTAGGTGCTAGAGTAGATGAGCTGGCAGTAGCTTGATCTGAGCTGGTATTTTGAGTCTCCAACACGCACCCACCCACAAACACATATATTTCAGACCTTGTTAAGGTTTGCGATCTTGCAGTTTCATCAAAAGATATGGGAGAGCAATGTAATAACACCAAAAGCAAGTGCGGAATAAGTCCAGGCAATAATGAAAAAAGGTGACTAGTCCTTGAACCTTTTAAGTGTTTAATGAAAAAAGGTGCCTAGTCCTTGAACCTTTTAAGTGTTTATATATTATTTTGTGATTTGGACTTTGCAAACAAGATAGAAAAAGGAATGAGCTCGCGTACATGAAATTGGATCAAAATGTCATTACAAGGTAGGTAGGATCTCCCTGTAATTTATTAATGTTAGAAGATTGACAAAAAATTAATTTTGACATCTATAAGGTAGAATATATCGGTAGCTAGGTTAACAAGTTAATTTTCTCCTGCATTGTAGCCAGATAAATAGGCATGGTGTAGCAAAGATAATTTTTCTGAGGAAAGAAAGACAACTAGGATATGAACGAAATAAGCAATGAGAAATATCATCATGATCATCAAGCAAACTTCTTTTGATTGTACTATATTTAACAAAATCTTGTTCCCAAATAATCAATTATATTTTCCCACATCCATATTTTTTTATTGCTTTTAGCTTTCTTTGTTTCCCTTGTTCTCTTTCAATTCATTTGGGCTAGGAAAGATGGGAGCTTGGTGTTGTTTTTCTTCATATCTTTCAGCTTTCTATTAACAAAATTGTCTCCTATTAATGGATAGGAATTACATCCTACCATATGAAATGAAAAAATTCATCAAAGAAACACATAATTTAGGTAGCAATTACCTTCTCACTGCATAATCCTTAGTTGGCAATTATTTTTTAAAAGGGATGGGAAAAGGGAATATATTATTAAAGTGACACTGATGGTCATATTACAACTGCAGGGGATTTGAACTTTATCGCTTAGTTGGCAAAATAATCACAAGGTTCACAAAAAAATATCCATTATAGTTGAACATATTCTCTTGATAGGAACATGTCATTGTGCTTTCATGTGAACAATCAAAACACATGAAAGCAATAAGTGAACCTGAAGGGATGGTACAAAAATTTATGTCCCTTGGCAGATGGTATGCTCTGTCACAAGCAATGTGAATGATGCTCTCATGGCTCTGGTTGAATTCCCTGAAAGATGCTCCATCTCCCTCCTACGAAACTATACCACCAAATGCAGGAATAATGAAAAGCAGTTATTCTCTTGGTACCTGAGAAATTAGAGCAACACAGACATCAGAAGAGTGATTACATACATGGATATACGCAAACATCCGTAGATAAAATTCCCTCCCCTCCCTCTCGGTAATTACATGTTGTGCGGAGGTTCATGATTATGAAAAAACCACCTTCATTTTGCAGTTGAAGATATTGGTACCAAGATTCTCATCAATGATATTGATACCAATTTCCCTCCACCAAAAGCTGAAGGTAAGACTTGCTTTTCTGAGTAAGGTTGAAACTTGAATGCTAGCTTAAATCAGCTCCATTTATTGAGTAGCCATATATATATTAACACTAACACCTCTGCCCTCCCCCAAGAGAAAATGCAAGGTCCTCAAATTCAATCCGAATGTAATTAACTTTTTGAAAATTTGAGACTAGTGATTCTCAAAGATCTTTTATATGTAAGGCTTAGTCATTCTTTATTTTGCGGTTGAAGAAATAGAAACAAGGAAATTGGAGCAACTAAGCATTTCAGAAGAAAGAAGCTGTTGTACAGCGAATTCAGTTCTAAATAAACCGAATAAAAACACAGAAGAACACAAGAGATTTGTTAATGAGGTTTGGCAAGCGTGCCTACGTCTCCGGGAGTTAGAGCGGTTGATTTCTTATTCAAATAAAGCAAGGAAATACTACAATACACCGCTCCGCTCGAGCGTCTGCCCACCTTTCACAAATATGAGCCATACACAACAGAAACGAAAAATTGTCAAACCCAATGAGCTACTATGCGTTTAAGATAGAAAATAATTATTGAGACTGGACAACATGGATAGAAAATCTATATATAATTGCCTCCTGGAATATCAAACACAGAATGGTTTATGTTCTCTTCGGTCTTTGTTGGTTTTTTGTCAAGAGGAATGGATTTCAATATTTTTCCAGAGTTTGTGCATTTTTTAGAACTGATTTACTGTGTTTTTTTTTTTTTTGGGGATTTTTCCTCTTGCAATGGGCCTGTGGCTTTTGATCCTGAGTGAAGGGTGTATACATTTGGTGCCTGAATGTTTGAGGTGGAAAAACTTAAAGGTGGAAGTTCATATGGTCCATTTTTTTTTCCTTTATATTTATTGTGGAATCTTTGGTTCAGCTTTTGAACTACAATTTTTGGTTCGTATATTACTGCAACAAATATCAATGACCTGAACCATACTACAATTTTTTTTTTTTCCCCATATGAACTTAAAGGTGGAAGTCCATATGGTTCAGTTACCTGAATTGCTGTTTGAAATTTAGTTGCAGAATATATCATTTTAACAACCTTTATAAATACACTTAACACTAATCTTTTTCTTAAAAAAAATTCCTCTTTTTTTTTTTTATGGATAATGGATACTAAAAAAACAATTCAATTTTAGCCAATACATCCTTAAATAATAAATAATGTAAGAAGATTAAAACAACTCAAAATGATTCTGCTGGCTATTTCTACATCTTTACTTCCTTCTTTTCGTGACAGACTGTATAGAATAAAAGTGCTGAGATTAGAACTTTGGAGACAGTTAATAAGAGAAGGTAAATGTAAAGGTAATGATAAGATTAGGGGTGCTCACGGTACTGTTTAGTTCGGTTTTAAAGCAAAAAAGTCAACCGATCTAAAGATTAAAACAACATGCGGTTCGGTTTGGTTTGGATGACTTCCTAAAAAAAAAATCCGAATCAATCTGATTCAATTAAATGCGGTTTGAATTGGATCCGGTGATTCGGTTTTTACTTTTTGCCGAATATTATATATTAGTTATTTATATTACCTCAAATAACATATTTAGAGTTAATTTTTTAAAGAATTAATTTTTTTGTAAATATTTAATGAGTAGATTTACTTTGATTTAGTTAGGTTTCAGCTTAGTAAATATTTAAAGAGTGGATTTGAAGAGTGAATTTATTTCAAATTCTCTTTGAATTTACTTTTTTAATAACATGCGGTTCGGTTTGGATTGGTTCGATTCTACGCAAGCTAACCGCGAACCGAACCGAACCGCAAAGTTGACGAAAGAAGTGGCCCAAACAAATCCAAAAAATATTGATTTTTTGCGGTTTTTGGTTTTTTTGGATCGGATTGCGATTTTTCTTTGGGATGGTTTGGATTTAAACAGCCCTAGATAAGATGACTACTAAATAAAAGTCATTTTCATCGTATGCCTTTTGTTAGGTACCAGAGTATCGGAATGGTGTCACACAACTAAAATAAGAGACGAGAAAATAAGGAAATGAACACACAAAATTTACGTGGAAAACCCTCAACAAATAAGGGAAAAACCACGGGGCAAGGCCAGAAGAATTTCACTATGTGGAAAAATATTACAAGAATACCTCTCACAAAATACCTCACAAATACTCTCACAATACTCTTGTTGAGTATAAGAAACAATAAAAGATGAGAAGAGAAGAAGATTTGGGATGATATAAAAATTTCACTTGGGCCTCCTTATATAGGCTCCAAGGGAGCACCCAAATCAAGTTCCCACCGATGTGGGACTTAATTCCAACAATTCTCCCACTTGAAGATTTGATTGAGTCAATCATATCTTCACACCACTCTTTCTGCCTTGCCATTCCATGTCGCTTACGTTTCTGATAGGCCATAGGAGGATCGACACCAAATAAACTTGTCAGCATTGATTGGCTTCGTCATCACATCTGCTAGGTTATCTTTGGTGTGAATCTTTTGCATATCCACGGTTCCTTTCTCTACCACTTCACGAACAAAGTGATACCGGGTATCTATATGCTTTGTCCTGGAATGAAAAGCTGGATTCCTTGCAATGTGCAAGGCACTCTGACTGTCACAGTACACAACAATCCTCTGCTGTCTGTGCCCGAGTTCCACCATTAACCTTTGAATCCAGATAGCTTCTTTGCAAGCTGGTGTCGCCATGTACTCGCTTACGTAGTCGACAAAGCTTCTGACGACAGTAACTTAGATAACCGACTCACCGCTCCTCCTGCAATTGTGAATACATACCCGGTAGTGGATTTCCTCTTATCAAGATCTCTGCAAAATCTGAATCAACATAACCCCGACAATGAATTACGATCCTCCGTAACATAATGCAACATCTGAGGTTCCTTTGATGTATCTAAGGATCCTCTTAACAGTATTCCAATGCTCTCTACCTGGATTTGCCATAAACCGACTAACCGCTCCCACTGCTTGTGCAATGTCTGGTCTGGTACATATCATGGCATACATAAGGCTTCCCACCGCTGATGCATACGGTACTCGAGACATTTCCATCCTCTCCGCTTCATTGCTAGGACTCATACCTGAGGATAATTTAAAATTGACAGGAAGCGGGGTAGAAATTGGCTTACAGTCTTGCATGTTGAAGCGCTGCAAAACCTTCCTTAGATAATTCTTTTGAGAAAGCCAAATCTTCCTATCATTTCTGTCTCGGTGAATTTGCATCCCTAAAATCTTGTTTGCGGGTCCCAAGTCCTTCATATCAAACTCCCTAGCCAACTGTGCCTTCAATTCCTGGATTCGATCTTTGTTGGGGCCTACCACCAACATGTCATCCACATACAACAAAGAAATGATGAAATCATTATCATCAAACCTCTTGTAGTATGTACAATGGTGCGAACTTCGATCTGTTGTAACCAAGGCTAATTATGAAGGAATCAAATCTCTTGTACCAACATCTGGCGCCGCTTTAGACCGCATGCAGATTTGGTCAACCTACAAACCAAGTTTTCTTTTCCTTGTTCTTTAAAGCCTTACGGTTGGAGCATATAAATTTCTTCTTCAAGTTCTCCATGAAGAAAGCAGTCTTTACATCCAACTGTTCAAGATGTAAATCAAATGCGACACATTGCCAACACTACCCTAATAGTAGTAAGTCGACAACCGAGAAAATATCTCGTCAAAGTCTATCCCTTCTTTACGAGCATAACCTTTGACTACAAGTGCGGCACGATCTGGTTCCACTTGATCATTGCCGTCTCGTTTAATTTTGAACACCCATTTGTTCAGATGGCTTTCCGACCTTTGGAAGTTCAACAAGTTCCCAAGTCTTATTTCTATGTAGGGCTTCCATTTCTTCTGCATTCTTTGTCATCCATTGAGAAGCATCTGAGCATTCAACGCTTCTTGAAGAGTGATGGTTCACCTTCTTGATCGAAAGAAAATATGCATCATGGCGGGGCCAAAACATAGTCTGAGTGCCATGATGGTGCCGTTATCGGCGTGTTGATCGTCGAACTCCTTCATCATTGACCTCATCGGTTCTTGTTCTATGTGCTCAGTTACGCCGGAAGAATCATCTTCTTGAGTCTTTCTCTCCAACCGCACTATAGCAGTCTCCTTGGAAATCTTTGTCATTTTTACGCTCACTTTGCGGTTCATTTTTCGCAAAGACTACATCTCTGCTAACAATAAGCTTGCGGGTAGTGGGGTCCTGAGCGATACCCCTTGACATTGTCGGCATAACCCAAGAATATACATTTTCTGGATTTTGGATCCAATTTTGTTCTTTCTTGGGAGTTGTACATTACGTCACGCAGGACATCCAAACACATGTAAAGAAGAATAATCTGGCTTTCCTTTCCACATCTCCATTGGTGACTTCAAACCAATCATTTGTTGATGGCGATCGATTTATCACGTAACGGCGCTTTGATCGCTATACGCCAAAAAGATTTGGCCAATCCCGATGTTCTCAAAGATAGCTCTTGTTCTTTCTAGGAGAGTCCTGTTCATCCGCTCGCTACACCATTCTGGCCGAGGTGTATGTGCAGCGATGAATTGTCTCGTAATACCTCTTGCTTGAGAATGATAGAAAGTTACCATCTACATATTCTCCTCCATTATGCGTCCTCAAGCACTTGATTTTCTTCCCGATTCAAGCTCTACTTGTGCTTTGAACTCCTTGAATAGGAAACACATCGACTTCTTCTTGATTGGGTACACCCACAATCTCTGGAGTAGTCATCAATGAATGATACAAAATACTTTGCTCCCCCATGGATGTTTCATGATTCCCACACATCGAATGTATCAAGTCTAGTATCGTTTGCTACAGTAGCTACTTTTGCAAATTTCAATCTATGTCGCTTACTTGTCACACAAAGGCTCACTGAAGGGTAAAGTTACCGTCTTGAGCGGCTAAGAGATTGCGTTCGCAAGAACTTTCAAGCCACGCTCGACATATGGCCTAACTGCGATGCCACATCATCGTTGATTCTTCATGGCTCGTTGATGCAACCGATGCATCCGCCTCTGCAACGTATCTCCCAAAAGCATGTATAGATTGCTTGTGATCTTTTACGCTTTCATCACCACAAGGTTGCCCTTCACTACTTTCAAGACTCCACCTTCAATATGGATCTTGCACCGATGTCATCCAATTGCCCAGTGGACAATAGATTCCTTTTCAAGCCATTCACATGTCGCACTTTGTATCTTACGAACAGTACCATCTTGCATCTTTATTCTGACAGTACCGATTCCAACAATTTCTAAGGTGTGATCATTTCCCATAAACACGGATCCTACCGAGACAGACTCATAAGTACAAAACCAATCACGGTGTGAAGTCATGTGCCATGTCGCTTTGAGTCCACTATCCAAACATCATTGAGTTTCCTTCCACCTTTAGGACTTCTTGCCCGCTTATACAAGATTTCTCCATCATCCGAGGTACTTGCAACACAACCTTGAGAGGTTGATGCTCTGAGGTCTTCTCTCCATTCTTCTTGTTCCAACACTCCTTCTTCAAGTGCCCTCTCATGCCACGGTTGTAGCATTTGAGATTCTTTCTTCTTCGAGATTTTGATCTACCATGATCTTGGCTCCCACTGGGCCACGTTCGCTGATCCGCCTCTGCGTCATCGATAAAGCTTACGCTTTGCTTGAACTTTCGACCTTTCCTCCTTATTCTTGCGCTGGATTCTTCTTCAAGAATTGCAAAGCAACATCATCAAAGTGAAGAGTGTCGGCAACATTATTGTTTGTAATGTTGATGATGAGTTGATCATCTGAATCTGGTAAACTCAAGTAAAGTTACTGCACGTTCATTTTTACGCTATTTTGAAATCGATCTTTGTGGTGAGCAAATAGCGTGTTCAGGGTGTTAATGTGATCCGTCACCAATGTGGATTCACTCATTCGAAGAGTGTAGAGTTTCCTCTTCAAGAATATTCTTGTGTGAAGTGACTTAACCTCGTACAATTTGTTAAGTACATCCCAAATCTCCTTTGCGGTCTTCTTTTACGCAACACTTGACAAGCGAATCCGCCATTGCTAGGTGCAAATTGGCAACAAGATTGCCATCCTTCTCTTTCCACTTTTCATCGACCATATCTGCAGTTCGCCTTCAATTGCTTCAAGCAATTATCCTTCCTCAAGCGCCGCCACCTTCAATTTCCACAGGGAGAAGTTACTCCCGTTGAACTTCTATCTCAAATTTTTCTTGCCATGGTTGTACCACGAACCAAACCGGATTACACTATTTCACCGTGAATAGTACAAAGATATCGTGAAACGATGTTATGCGTATTAGTACACCAAAACAAATCTAGTATACGCTAACAATTCTTGTAAAGTATACAACCACACGTATGAATAGTAACCGTATATGGGAATAGTATCATATCTTTGGAATAGTATTGTAGACCGTAAATAGTACACCAGGTAAGTTCAGGGAAAGAGAGGTGGGTCACCAATGGACACGCTTAAATACCAAGTCTTTCCTTAGCGAACTTTTCCTAGACATGCACTTCTACACTACCACACTATTTCCAAAGAACAATTCTTTTCGATGTGGAAGATCAGGACAATGCCGCAACCACAGAGCATACTAAGAACCGACACCTTCCTAGAGTGACGCAATGGAATAGTATCACCAACCTGGCTCACGATACCCTTTGTTAGGTACCAGAGTATCGGAATGGCGCCACACAACAAAAATAAGAGCGGAGCAAATAAGGAAATGAACACACAAAATTTACGTGGAAAACCCTCAACAAATAAGGGAAAAACCACGGGGCAAGGCCAGAAGAATTTCACTATGTGGAAAAATATTACAAGAATACCTCTCACAAAATACCTCACAAATACTCTCACAATACTCTTGTTGAGTATAAGAAACAATAAAAGATGAGAAGAGAAGAAGATTTGGGATGATATAAAAATTTCACTTGGGCCTCCTTATATAGGCTCCAAGGGAGCACCCAAATCAAGTTCCCACCGATGTGGGACTTAATTCCAACACCTTTTTCGCTCCTTCTGTAAGCATAAATCAATTATATATATATATATATATATATATATATATATATATATATATATATATATCTTTTATCTTTTATTTCTAAAAGTGAAGTACACAATGAGGCAAACTTTTCCCGCCTAATTGAGGGCTAACGTAGTCATTTACGGATTAAATTATGCAGCTAATTATTATTAATTATGAATGGTGTAATTTATTTGAGAAAGCAAAATGTGCTGCGCATCGCGTGCTTCACACCAGTGTGGCCCACTTCTCATTCTCCCAAGAATAATAAATCACGGTTACACTTTCCAATCCATCTGACTTACACTTTCCAATCCCTTTCTTTAATACTTCGAATTTCTTTCTTTATTATTCTCCTTTCTAGAACCCTGCCCGCCGAATAGGAGAAGACATGTCTCTAGAAATATCTTTTCTTCACACCGTGCGAAAGCTCTTCCTCTTCTTTGCTACTTATTTAATTTTCAACACGACTTTCTACATCTCCATCGCAGAACGGCTACTACGCATCAATCTGTTGTTGTGTTTTGTTTTCAATCTTGGTGTGAGTTCTTCGTGGCTACTGCTGCTTCCTTTGAACCTAAGACTACATTTCCTTTCTTATTCTCCTCTGCGTTTTTTTTCTTCTTTTGGTTTTGAATCTGTCTTTGCCATCTCCATTTCAGCCGTGAAGATCTAAAGATGCACCATTTGAAACTAAAAGAGGTATTCTGAGACACGAAGTAGGACATCTTTGGAGACACCTGAGAGGGGGTCCTTGCGACGCATTCTGCAAGGACAAAAACAACCAATGAGGTTAAACTATTCGACGTTGATGGACGCTATAGTTCCAAAGGTGAAGAGTTGAGCTTCTTCTTCAGAGGTATTTTATGGATTTTTCCTCTTTCTTATCACTGCATCGATCTCCCACTGCGTTGTCATTTTCTTGCTCTTCATTGGTAACGCATTATGCTGGAACAGGGAAAAATTTGTGTGAGTGGTTCTGCTTTCGTTCTGTCCGTATTTTTGCATTCTCTCTGTTTTGTTCTAAGCTCTGCTGTTTCATTTTCTCTCCATTGGTTTTTTTCCTCCATTGTATTCTTATTTTCAAAATATTTATTGTGGGTTTTGTCAAAAGAAATCAATGGGTTTTGTCAAAAAGAGGAATATGGTGGGGGTTACGTTCTTCTACGTTGTTTTTGAGGTTTTGCATTCATGGTAAAGCCATTGCTTTTAATTTTACACGTTATTTGGCTGATTACGACTAATGACTTTGAATGAACTTATGAACCTCTTAGTTTCAAAATCTTCTTTGTTACCTATGTGAATTTATTTGCAAAACAAGAGGTGTTTCTAGGTGGGTACGAGACTTTTGACAGCGTTGCATTTTGTTACTGGTAGGAACCACATAGTTGGTTTACATTTTGTTTTTCTAACCAAATAATCCTACTACCTGCAAGGTAATAGAAGTAGTATCTGCACATGTGTAAACTACTCTGCCGGTGTGAAAACATTTTGTTGTTGTCATTGTAAGCTTGAAATCTATGTAAACATGACTATTACCAGTATGTGGTTAAGACTGGGGATGAGAAAAAAGAGGCTAATGATCAGTCCTTGAAAGCATATCAAGTATGTCAACTTTCACACCCTCATGTATGTTTTGTGTGGTTCAAAAGGTCATGAATTTGTTTACCTTCATGTCTTATACTTAATGATGCGTTGATTGCTTTATATTCATATCCTTTGTGACTATAATATATGAATGAGCTTAGACATTTTTAATTGTGAATGTTTCAAGGCACTGGCTTGGGTACTCCATAGAATTGAATCAAATCCAAATGGCTCCTTAAAAGTGAACAACCTTGCAGGTTTTTTTTTCCTTTCTCAACTTAACATCTTTTTACGTGATTTACTTTTTATTCCATTGTTTATTTTCTTATTGTTCTTTGTTTATTATTTTTTGGTGCATTGAGTGAATTGCTTATCCTATCTGTGCACAATGGTCTTTGTATTATACGTGTGATTATGATAGTTTTTCTAAAGTAATCATAAACAGAATAGAGTTTTGTTTTTTGTTTTCTTCAAATTCCTTTGCATGGAAACTGCTTCCTATCATTGAAGGTTTTTTCCTTTAAATTTTTTCAAGGATGTGTGTAGAAAATTAATTGTTGCATTATTCTCATGGAGGTGTTTGTTGTATTGACGAAGCTACAATGTGATGTGGGGAAGGCTAAGGTTTGGACCCATAATGGTTGAGTTTCCTACTTAATTTTTATGAAAGACTGTAATTTTGCGACACTTATTGAGGACTCAAAAAATTAATAAACCTGAAGAACAATTCAGGATTGTTTTAAAATGACAATGACATTATTAGGAGTGTAAAAACTTTCATATCTGATAATGTTATCCACCCCAAAAAATAGCTCAAGCAAATTAAGTTTGTCGTGATTACTAGAAGCATCACTATTTTAAGTTTATTTTTGATGCCCCATTAATGAGCATATAAAATCGGGCAGAAAATGTTATTCGGGTGTCAATGGTTTGTGCAAGAATCAAATTAGGTTTTTGTGTGATGCTGTGTGCTGAAAGTCAGAATTTGTAGAAGTAATTGATGTATATGCAGGACACACAATGAGTAATCTTTTACAGAAAATGTGCTTTTGTTTGTTAGTGTTTGTACCTTTTAATAGAAACCTTATTTTAATTAGCAAGCCAGTAATTCATTAGCGGGATAATACCCAATTTGGTTCCTGAAGTTTGTCACTCGTATCAACTTGGTCCCCAACTTTATCGAAATTACTAAGGGTCTATTTGGGAAGGGGCTTTAGGGGGGAGGGGAGGGGAGGGGAGAGTCTTAGAAGGCTAAGTCTATATGTTGATATATATTTGAGATTTTAAAAAAATTGAAAAAACAATTTGATAGATGATCATATAACGTTTCAATCACACTTCATTCATTTTTAGAAACATGTTATAGCTTCCTTAATTTTGAAAAGAAAATAAGCCCTCTCCTCCCCTCCCCCCCTAAAACCCCTTCCCAAACATACCCTAAGTAGTCCCTAGAAGTTGAAAACGTGTATCAGTTCCCTCCATCAGATTTTTCTGTTAACAGATTCTAAAATAGTTCTTCAATTTAGTCACTTATTAGCAAACGGGTCCCTATGATTTATAATTTAATATCAATTTGGTCCCTGTGATTTATAACTTAATGTTATTTTGGTCTCTGCTAAATTGACAGAGAGACGTAACTGATACACGTTTTTAAAATACAGAGACTAATTTGGAATATTGATAAAGTAAGAGACCAAACTAATTTTTTTTCCAATTCTAGGGACCAAATTGGGTATTATCCCATTCATTACCGATTACAAAGTACATGTCAATTGCTCTTTATAGATACAATACAACTGGTTGTCAAGGCTTTGAGGCAAATAAACTTGCTTTGTTTGCTAACAATTAATGTTTTCTTGGTACTTGCAAAGGTATCAATATATTTACACCAAAAGGTGTTTTTTCTCCTTTATCAAGTTCAGACCATATCTCTGCTGGATGGATGGATGCAAGATCAGAGCTTGGTCCTCTGTGTAACAATACAATAATTGATAAATAATACTCCCTCCGTTCCATATCATTAGTGTTTTAAGGTTTCTACACACAAATTAAAAAATCATTAATTTGTGTATATTTATACCAAAATGCCCTTATATCAACCCTTATTTCTGCAATTAATTGTTTACAAATTTCTATAACTTTACTGCATTGCATTTACTCATCTAACTCCACTATGCCATTTACATGGTTGGAAATATGAATAAGGCGTGAGATAGATGCGACTATTCGCATTCTGAGGCTTACTCAAATTTTATGTACCAAAGAAAATTTTCCCACCAAATTACTGATTGTGAGTTTTCAAGATTGCTCTAAAATTTTTCCCACTCAAATTAAATTTTTAAATACTCAAAACTCCCCCAAAACTTGCTTATAAAATTGAGTTCCATCCTAATCGTGGAACAAATATGGCTACTAAGAGGGATGAGCGTTTGCTAGACCTTAATGTTGATCCTTGAACTTTGTGTCTTCATGATAATGAAGATTCTTGACTCCTCATGTGTCATCATCCAATAATCTTCTTTTAGACTTAAGCAGTGAGCCACCTCAAGAAGATGAGCCACCTCAAGGCGATGATATGCATTTACTTTTTGATTTAAACAAAGGATGACCCACCTCAAGAGGACATGCATGCGAAATAGGATCGATAGTGTTGGGAGACAAAAATGATGGTAGTATCGGTTTTATAAATTTTATATTGACGATTTAGCTTATTGAAATGGCTATTTTTGTTTTATATTGCTTTATTATTTCGCTTCTTACTCCTTTACAAAGTAGGATTACTAGTATTGCCGTCTTATTATATTGCTTTTGGGAAACAATAGGCGTAAACAAATCTTGGTACAGTGATTCAGGGAACTAAAACAAAGTGATTTAGGGAATTATAGATGTCTATTACTCGTAGTACTTGCTTATATTTTTTACACCATTATATGCTTACGTCTATGATTTAGTGAAACAAATTGTTTCACGTCAATTATTTGCTTATATTGTTTACTATGCCATTTTTAAATGTTATATTGTTTATATCTATATTTAAATTAATCATTTTTATATTTTTTTTTGGAGTTTAGAATAATTTAGGGAAATAAAAAAACAGTGATTTAATATGATTCTTATATGGTTTTCTTTTATTAGAAGAAAGCAGCAATGATAATGATCAAGATAAGCAATCACCACAAGCACATGATCATAAGAGGAGAAAGGAAAAATTTGCCTAATGATCAGAAAGGCGATATATGACATACTCTTTGAAAAGAGCACCCATGGAAAATTAAAAAGGGAGTAACAAGAATAGTGGCATCGAATTTTCGGTTTCTATAAAATTTCGGTCTATTTGGAATCGAGCAAAAGATTGTGTCTTTCATGTTGATGTATCCCATAAAATGCCAAAAACCGGTCGAAAAGAGAATTGAACTTCGATCTTGCTCAAATTAGTAATGTCCTTTGCATAAGCAACAAGTCTTGGCTCTTTATCTCATGCCTTGAATGTCGGCAAGACAACATTGTTTAGCGTCTAAAGGCGGGAGCATCTGAAGGCATACGAATGGTATAAAGCCTTTTCTAAAGAAGATAACAAAAAGCAAGATTGCAATTTTGCCTATCAATGCTTGATCCTACTAGCATTCCACATGATCCAATTTTTGTGGGCATGCATATTATTCATATTGATGAGAAATGGTTCTATATGACAAAGAAGTCAGAAATACTACTTGTTGCCGGATGAAGAGGATCCAATACGCACTTGCAAAAGCAAAAATTTTATTCATGAAGGTCATGTTTTCATTTGCTTTGGCTCGTCAAGATTTGATGCACAAGAAATGTATCATTCTCTAGAAAAATTGGTATTTTCCTTTTATTACAAAAGAGCTCGCTAAAAGTAGTGTTAATAAGCTGTAGGCACATTAGAGACAAAACCGATCATTTCGGTCAAAGAGAAATTATAAGATCATTTTTTGATAGACAAAGTATTACTGCTATCAAGGAAAAATGGCCAAGAGAGGATTTAAGGCATCAATTTTTATTCAACAAGACAATGCAAGAACACACATTGATAAGAATGATGTTGAATTTTGTCAAGCGACTCTAAAAGATGGATTTGATATTCGTTTGATGTGACAACCCCAAATTCTCGATTTGAATGTTCTAGACCTTGGATTTTCAATGCCATTCAATCCTTACAACACAAAGAGTCACCTAAAGCAGGTTGATGAACTTGTTAATGCTTAGTTGTGAAAGCATTTGAAGAATTTCCATCAACAAAGTCAAATCACATATTTTTGACTTTTACAATCATGTATGATGGAAATCATGAAAGCAAAGGTGCACATAAGTACAAGATTCCACATATGAGCAAGCAATGTTGGAAAGAAAGAGGCGTCGACTCTTGGCAAATCAAGTGTGCTTCTACTTTGGTACTGAGGTTCTCAAATAGTTTGAGTTAGATTTTGTTTCAAAATAGCAATGATGTGGTTATTTTATTTTGTTTTCATGTAGTTTGAATTATTTTCAGCGAACACACAACTAAGCAGTGATGGTGGCAATATGGCATTATGAGGATGCAATATATATTTCAGCTTTTGTTACTAAGCATTGGATAATTACATTAAGAGTAGAGTAAACCGTTAATAAAACCTAGGAAGATGAATTTTAATATGTCTCCATGCGCTTTTGATTCATTCTCTTCAAAAGTTTCTCCTTCCTCATTTGGAGGAAATTTGTTCAGATCAAACCCAAGATCGGCGGGAAGATTTAAATCGATATTCAACAATTCTTTCCCTTCTTCTTCAAAGTTTCTCCATCCTCATCTTGAGAATCAAACTCATAAGAGTCTTGACTCTCTCTTCAAATGATACTTTCTCCTCTTCACGTGTTGACAAAACTTCATAAATGCGATATATTTGGGTCTTGAGAATCAAATTCGTAAGTGTCCTCAACTCTCTCTTAGTGACTCTTTCTCCATTTTTTTGCAAGCTGTAATCTTTTGTTCCAAATTCAATTTGTAAAATGTGAATAGTGGTATGTATAAGCACCAGGAATTGAAGGTGCATATTTTCTCGGTCAAAAGCGTCAGATTTTTAGTGGGTGCATGCACCACTTTCTTTTTGGAACATGCAGCATTTATAAATGAATCAAGTATCAATAGATTTGTGTATTTTCAAGGCAAGGAGAAGTTAATTTTTCACCATAAATAATCTTATACAAATCCCCACTGCTTAAGGGTATACTTGGAAAAAGTTGGTCAAATATATCTTGGGTGTATAAAACACCCATTGTTTTGAAACAAAAACAAATTGCTTAAAACACCAATGATATGGAACGGAGGGAGTATACTCACAACATCACACCTATTTTTTGTGGGCATCTATCAAAAACTTACTCTTGGTGAAAATACAGTGTCGGACCCAGGACCTAGGGCCAGGGGTGCAAAAAAATTTAAAATTATACATCATTATAAATGTCAAAATCATAAAATTTTAATACATATAATCAAATAAATTACAAATCTCATAGTTGTCCTTTATGCGATTTCATGTTTTGAAATCGTTGAATAATCAACTCATTGTCAACATCATTGAATACATCTCTCTCAATATAAGTAACTTGACAATCATTCATCCATGCATCTCCCATTTGATTACACAATCTATTTTTCACAATCTTCATAACAGAAAAGCATGATAATTTTCTTACAATAACACAAATTAACAACTAGCAAGGGAAACCAACATGGTCCTCGGCCAAAACAATTAACAAGGGAACCAAACTAACCAGTAACAAATTAACAATTTTCAGTGAACCAACACTCCCTTTTCTCGGCCAAAACAATTCCAGGCAGGGAACCAAACCAACAATTAACAAATGCCTAAACTAGGGAACCTTTCTTCAAATATGAAATTAGAGAGAAACTAATTAAATCTAGGGTTAATTAGAAATTAGGGGAGAGAGGAAATCTAAAACAGGGTTTAGGAATTAGGGGAAAATGAAAATAGAACAGCCACAGAGAGAGGCAAAATCACAATTCGCAAATCAAATCTCAACCTTTTGTGGTCGCAGAGGCGTCACGCGCAAGAGACAGAGGGATCGCGCGCAAGAGACAGAGGCGTCGCAGGCTTCGCGATGGAGACAGAGCAGAGGCATCGCGTGCAAGAGCAAGAGGCGGCGCATGCTTCATGACTGAGACAGGGCAAGAGGTAGCAGTTTCGCAGGTTGCGAACTCGCGATGGAGAGGAGCAGAGCTCAGCGCGTCGTGATAGTCGGTCGGAGAAGAGCAGAGCGACGCAAGAAGAGTAGAGAGGCGAGTCGCGTTTTGTCTGAGAGTGAAGATGCTTCAAGTGGGACTGTGGGGTTGAGTGTGACTGTGTGAGGCAGTGTGGGTCAACACTCAGCAGGTTAGGAGGTTCAAAATTAGGGGTAAAAAAAATTACTGGGGGTGTAAGTAGAATTTTTAAAAGTCCAGGGGGTTCAGTTGCATACCCTCACTTCCATGTGGGTCTGCCACTGTGAAAAATATCTAAGTCTAATTCATCAAAGAATAATCATATTTTTGTAAGTATTTTCGTGTTTATGATTTGTTATATTCATTATCTGTTATAACAAAAACTATTAGACATAAAAGTATCAATCTTGGTGTTTATATTCTATGAGTAGTTATGCCCTTTGAAAGGTTAAAGTTATAACTGTTATGACTGGAAGGAAATATTTTAAAGAAGCAAGGATACTTATTTTTTCTTTTCAATACACATGCTAATTCCTTGGAACTAATAATTTGCAGATATAACTTTGCCAATTAAGAGCATCATATCACAGCAGACATGAAAGTACATTTTCAAGGATGAATTTCATAGATTGATGGTTCAACCTATACTTAGTAGATGCTGAAATATTTTTTGATTAGGCTTTAAATGGAAGTTCTCCGCAATTGTAGATGGAAGCCGAAATATTTTCTCTCAGATGCTTTTTTTAAATTTATAATAGAAATTACGCACAATGAACTTGCTAATGATGATGTTTTTGTGTTTAAAAGATGCTCAACAAGAAAATTGTGTAGTTTCAGTTACTGGCAATTATATTATGCTGCAACTTTATATTATCATGCTACCCATGTGAATTCAGTTTTTTTATACATGTCGTAAGGTAAATGAGTAGGTTTTAGAGTCTTAGAACACGTTGATCGTTAAACCAAAGAAACCTACTCTTTTATCAACATATTGTGTTGTATTATAGTTCTTTATTCACACACAAAATAATTTGCTAAAAAATATAATTATTAACTGCAACAAATTCTTCCTCATGCAATGCACGGGTCAACACACTAGTATATATAAAAGAATGTTGTTTAGGGGCATATTTGGTATTTTTCCTGGTTAATTAAGGACAAATATGTGACATCAATAGTTACCCTATTTGTAGGCTTTTTCATTAGGGTCACTAATTATTAGTGGGTTTTTAATTGATACTACAATGTTTAGATTTGTAATATAAATAATTCATACTTAATTTTAATTTGGATATGAAAAGTTATAATCGTCCATTTTTATTAACTTGCTTGAATTTAAGTTTATTTACAATAAATTTTATATATCATTATATTATATATTATTATATAATAAATATTAAGTATAAAACTTCTTATTTAATTAAATTTTCAATCATTAATCACAACTTGAGACACAAATGCTTGAATTTTTTTTAAATTACTCTATAATTGATTAGATATATTTTTGATATGTAACTAAATAATAAAGTATTAAGGTTATTTGATTGCAATGCTAGTTATGAATTATTGTTTTAAAAAGGTTGGTTAAAATACAATAAAATGATATTATATGTAATGAAATAATAGTTATTGTATGTCTATTGAAGGATGAATTATTTTGAAAATTAAGTTTATTTTAAAACAAATTGGTTAAAGGTTTATTTTAAAACAAATTTATTGTTTGGGTTATTTTTCTAACTTGTAATATCCATTTGAGAAGTAAATTGGTTAATTGTTTATCAATACATATAATTAGTTAGTCCAAGAGTTAGAACAAATTATATAAACTTGTGAAACTTAAATTATAAAAAATTAACATTCAATATATAGACTAAATCATTATATATTTTCAAAAAAAAATAGAATGAAAATCATATTTTACATTATTTTTTTATTGTTTTGGTAATTCATGTATTATTTTACAAGTTTTAAGTTATATTGATGTATTTCTGTAAAAAAAAGATTGATTTTATAAAAGATGCTTGAGGTGAAATATTTCAAAAGTTAGTTTACTTATTTTTTTAATTTTACCACATTTTAATTATTAGGTATTTATTTATTTTTATGTAATTATTTAACTTTCAAATAATTCTCTCCAAGTATTTAATTTATGGTTTGATTTTTTAGATTATTTTATTAGTTGTTTTAATTGTTTAAATATTTTAAATATTATATTTAGTTTATAATTCCCCCCATGTTTTCATTTTAAATTTTTTATTTGGTATTCTTAAATTATTTAATTTGTACAAATTTTCTTCTGTTCTGAACATCATATTTTGTTTAATTTTTTTATCATGTCATATAGACAGAGAAAAAATAAAGTTTATATTGGCATCTATTTTTTTTCATTTTTTGCTCTTTTTTTACTTCATTTTATTTTTATTTTTTCAGTTTCGACTTCATTCAAAAAAATAAATAAATATGATAGTTGAAATTGATAACAAATATTTAGGTCAAGTCCAAAATATTAGATGTACTAACTTATACCAAAAAATAAAAATAAAAATCGAACGAATAGCTAATATATAATAAATATAAATATTTGTATAGTGTTTTTGATCTTGTGTAACCTCATGCCATTTAGTTGTTTTTATTATTTAGAATATAAATTTTTATGTTTCATTGATTATCATAAAAGTAAAACTATAACTGATGAAGGGGAGAAAGGAAATGACAAGAAATTGTTTATTATAAATTGAAAGGTAAGAAGAGGGAAAAAATAAAGTTATTATTGATATTCAATTTTTGTTTCATTTTCACTTTTTGATTTTGATTTCATTTTAAATTTTTTATTTAAATTTTTTTTAGTTTCACCTTCATTCAAAAAATATATAATTATTGAAATTTATAACAAATATTTAGGTCAAGCCCAAAATATGTACTACCTTATATTAAAAAATAAAAACAATAGAATGAATAGCTAATACAAAATAAATATAAATATTATGGTAGTGTTTTTTCAAATTCTGTAAACTCATGTCATTTAATTTGTTCTATTATTTATAATGTAAATTATCATCATTTATTGCTTATTTTAAAAAAAAATAACTGATGAAGGAGGGAAAGGAAAGAACTCGAGATTGTTTCATATAAATTGAAAGGTAAGAATACTAGAAAGAGGAAGGGAAAAAGAAGTGGGAAAAGAGAGAGAGAGAGAGAGACTATTGAAGGAAAAAATAAGGCTCTTGGTTAAAATATACAATACCATCAGAATTTATCGCTCTATGATCGGAAAACCATTTTTGTTGCAGTTCAAGCTCACTGGTCTTATTGATCTTAAAGTACTCACACGACGAGACAAAAAGAATATTAAAGACAACATAGAAAAAATGTATACAAGAGGTGAAGCTAGCACTGAAAAATTTAAATTAATGGCATTGGACTTTGTTGGAACAACAACAATAGGGTGGTTAAGCGGCTTGATTTGTTGGAATCAAGTGGATTCAGAAACAATAACCCTTAATTGTTTTGATGATAACAAAAGATTAAGAGAACAATTTATTCTCTAACATGGTTATAAGTGTGCAGAAAGTATTTATATTCGGAAAAATTCTGCTTCAGAAGACTTAGTGAAATCTTGAACTTCACTCTGGAAAGGCCGCCTGGCTCGGTTCTTGGCACATAGAACTGTTTTGGTCAACGCCTGGTGTAAGTCAACGATTCTGGTAGATCAGTCTAAGAGACTACACTCTGTTTGGTCAACGCTCTGTTGTAAGTCAACGACTCTGGTAGATCAGTCTAAGAGACTACACTCTGTTTAGTCAACGCTCTGGTCTTCAGTCAACACTCAACAGATTGTGTTATATGTGCTCTATGATAGACTTAGTGCTTTCCTACACGATTCTGTCATTTGATAGCCCATTAAATTCTACACACAAGAATCTGGTGATCTGTGAAGCTCAGTTCTGATAGTAAAATTCAAGTACCTTGTTATACGAGGTATCTTTAGACAAGAAGAATGTCGAAGGATAAAATTATCAAGGAGACTTGTACTTGAAGTGTCTATATTTTGATAAGCTCACTAAGGACAAAGTTACTGACAATGCGTATATACTCAGAATACTTTTCTTCGTCTTGAAAGCGACGTATCCTGCAAAAGCCGAAATTCCAGGATCTGAACTTTGACTTTGGACAAAAAGAAACGTTGTGCGGACAAAAAGAAACGTTGTGTCACAACGGCACTTTTTCAACCCTAGCTATATATCCTACCTCATACACTGAAGTAAGATATGTATTTGAGTTTTTACAAACGATTTTCAACACAGTTGTACGCAATTTAGCAACTTGAATATTTTTTTGAGTAGTGAGAGCATCAACATATATCTTCTCAAACACTACCCAATCAAGAGACAATGAGCAATCAAGAATTCATCCAAGTCTCTGAGATCGTTGAACAAGGCACTTACTGTTTTATTCTTTCTTTTAAGAAAGTTATTTTGTGCTAAAAGTATTTTCATTGTAAATTCTCTCTGAAGAGAGTTATCTCTATATTGTTTCAAAACTCTTATTTGAATCAGACTTAGCCCAAAGAAGGGTTTGTATACCTTAGAGGCTCAATGCATCTTGAGTCGTTTCTAAGAAGTTGTGAGTATAGCCAAGGTAAATATACTCTCAAGTGTAATCGGTTGATTATAGTGGAGAAATCCTTCAAGTAAGTGAAGGGACTAGACGTAGCTATCAGGTGATAGTGAACTAGTATAAATCTCTGTGTCTCTTTCTTCTCTCTACTCTTTATTCCTTGCACAGTTTATTCAATAGTTATTTTTCATAAACATTTGTATTTGCGAAAAAGTTTTTAAAAACCCAATTCAAACCCCCCCTTTCTTGTGTTTTGCCACGTTCATGATTGTCGTGTGCATTCATCACCATCTTAAAAATATACGTTCAGCGATGATGGTTTGCTTCTTGAAATATGATTGTGCGTGTCGAGCATAATCTTTTCGACAAAAGATTTCATTTAATACATTTTTCTTTGTGTGTTTAATCTATATATCTTTGATTATAAGCACTAGGGTTAATACCCATTTTGGTCCCTGTAATTTGAGCAAAATTCAGTTTTAGTCCCTGTAAAATTTTTTGTTTCGATTTAGTCCCTGTAATTTAAGATTCTTCCACTTTTAATCTCTGCCATCGAATTTCTATTAAAAACGTTGGGTTTTTCTTTCACTTTTTGTCTTTGTAATTTTATGATTCTTACACTTTTAGTCCCTGTAATTTTAAAATTCTTTCACTTTTAGTCCCTGTAATTTGACGGCAGGGGGCTAATAGTGGAAGAATCTTAAATTACAAGGACTAAATCGAAACAAAATTTTTTACAGGGACTCAAATTGAATTTTGCTCAAATTACAGGGACCAAAAGGGGTATTAATCCTAAGGATTATTTGTTGATTATTTTATGGACAGATCTTTGGAATTTGCGTTTAACTCTAAGCTTTAGATGTTGAAATTATGATTTCATGAATTTGTCATTGTTCTCATACTTCATCACTATTCAAAATCCACTATCAAAGAGTTTTAGGAAGAATTTTCCTTAAAAAAAAAAACACTTGCACATGCATCTATTATCCCTTCTATTTTTATTGTTTTTTTACCTTTCATAAAAAATATACATGTTCATTATTGATATGGTTAAGGTTTTGCATATAAATTAAATTGCATCATTTGCTTTTGTGTTGCAGCTTAAAATATTGGGTTTTTGTTTATCTTTTTGTCAACGTGGTATGCCATTATTAGTTTATAATGATTTAACAATACAAGTTTGAGATTGATGGGCTTGGAATAAGGTTAAACGTGTATTCTGATTACCAATTAAAATAATAAAATGGTTGATGCATATGGGTAAAAATATAAATTATTATCATAGTTTTAAAACTTTACAACATTTTCAGTAAATTTTATTTTAAATAAAAAGAATTTTTAAGCATTGCACCTTATTAACTATTTTTGAATTTTGTACACATAAATGAAAAGAAATTGAAATAAAATATATTATTCAATCACATAAGTTTATTTGAAAATACAAATATTTTATTTACAACATTATATCAAATTGATTAAAACAAATATTTATTCTATTAGAATTACATAAATAAATAAACTTTTATATGACATTAAATAAATTTAGTAATTAATTATCTAACTAAAAGCTAAATACTTTCAAAATTATAAAAAATAGGTTATAAGTGATAGCCACTTTGGAATGAATTGCAAAATACTTATTCTTTTTGTTCATTTACAATTGATGTTTTAGAATTATTTATTATAATTTTAAGAATATATTTTGTTACTTAATTAAAAATTAATTATAGAAATATAATATATTATACAAATAAAAATATTTCAAAAATTAATTTACTTAAAAATATTTATTATATTTCATGATTTAGGTGATATTTTGAAATAGCAAATGAGTTGTAGAAAATATTTCAAATTTTTGAAAAAATAATATATAATGAATAATCTTTTAAATCTCAAAAATTTCAAAGGCGAATAAAATTGAAAAGAGAAATAAATAAGAGAATATAAATTTTTACTAAAAGAAATGGAAAAATATAAATTCTCTCGCTAATTGTAGACAAATTTATAAATAAGTGAATAATATGAAAACATTTATTCTTGAATTGTTCATTTAATATATTGACCTTGACTTTGACATTGATTATTGGTTACTAATATATTGAAAGTCTAATTTTTAATCTTATCATAAATAGTTCATATGTTATTGACTTTTGAAAATATTCTTTATGTTAATTTTGTACTTCTATTATAAAGTGGGACAAAGAAAATCATTGTACATGCAATTATTAATGTGTCGTATCTTTGGAAATTTTGTCCTTCATCACTCTAGCTAAAAACATATAGGTTGTATCTGGCTCTTCAAGTTCAAATATTGAACAGTAAAACAATTCTCAAAGTGGATACTAAAAATCGGTGGTGTAATATTGTTATCAAATTGTGTTGCAATGTTATGAATAACTTCATGTAGTGATTTGTAAATCCTTATATGTGACAATGATAGTGACATCTACGATACATTTTCAAATGTGGTTTATGTAGACAAGTAACCCTAAAAATTCCTTTTATTTGCTTCATTTTGCCACATACATAATACTTATTGATTTAATTTCTTATAGTCTTTCCATAACTTTAAGGAGTATTTGTTAACAACTCTCTCCCAGTCTTCTCTAACCTTTGCAGTAGAACTCAATCAACATGAAAATATTGTTCCAATCTATTCCAATCAACTAATTTCAAATTTTTCTTTTACAAAGGTATTCACTTCTAGGTAATACTCTTACAAACCGCCTACCATGTTTATCCTTAAGTAGAATGATTTTTATGCACAAGTTTTACCAAATTAATTTTGGTATGCGTCTAAAATCCAACCTTTTATATAGAAAGCATCACTTTTATAAAAACTAAATTAACCAATAATTGTCAAAATATAATAGTTAAACTTTTTAAATTAGGTCAGTAATATCAACTACAACTATAATGAGAATATTTTTAAAAACAGAAAACAAAGACACATAATATCCATGCATCGCACAGGTCACGTTCTAGTATATATATAAAAGAATGTTGTCTATGGATAATATTGTAAATTTTTTTGTTCATTTATGGGTTAATTGGTAATCTAACAATTTAATTAGTAGTTTATTAATACATTTAATTAGTTAGACCAAGAGTTACAATAAATTGTATAAAATTGTGAAACTTAAAATATAAAAAATACACACTCATTATGTACTCTAAATTATTAGATATTTTTAAAATAAAAATAGAATAAAAGTCAAAGTTTACATTTTTTTTATTTTTTTGGTAATTCCTATATTATTTTACAAGTTTTAAATTATATTGATTAATTTCTGTAAAAAAATTGATTTTATAAAAGATGCTTGAGGTGAAATATTTCAAAAGTTTGTTTACTTAGTTTTTAATTTTTACCACATTTTAGTTATTAGTTGTTTATTTATTTTTATGTAACTATTTAACTTTCAAATAATTCTCTACACATATTTAGTTTATGGTTTGATTTGTTAGTTTGACTTATTTAGTTGTTTTAATTATTTTAATATTTAAAATATTATATTTAGTTTATAATTTTTCCCCATGTTTTCACTTTAAATTTTTTTATTTGGTATTTTTAAATTATTTAATTTGTACAAACTTTCTTCCTTGTGAAAATCACATTTTGCCTAATTTTTTATCATCTCATATAAAAAGGGAAAAAAAAAAGTTTATATTGACCACTAATTTTTGTTTCATTTTCACTTTTTAATTTTGATTTTATTTTTTCAGTTTCAACTTCATTCAAAAAAATAAATAAATATGATAACTGAAATTGATAACAAATATTTAGTTCAAGCCCAAAATATTAGATGTAATAATTTATGCCAAAAAATAAACATAAAAATAGAATGAATAGCTAATATATAATAAATATAAATATTTATGTAGTGTTTTTTCTTCTTTTGTAATCTCATGTAATTTAATTGTTTTTTATTTATAATATAAATTATTATCATTCATTGCTTATCATAAAAAAAAATATAACTGATGAAGGGGAGAAAAGAAAGGACATGAGATTGTTTAATATAAATTGAAAGGTAAGAAGAGAGAAAAAAAATAAAGTTAATATTGCCAACCAATTTTTGTTTCATTTTAACTTTTGATTTTGATTTCATTTTTATTTTTGTTTTCATTTTAGTTTTTTTAGTTTCACCTTCATTTGAAAAAAATATATAATTATTGAAATTGATAAAAAATATTTAGGTCAAGCCCAAAATAGTAGATATAATAACTTATAGCAAAAAAA
Source organism: Calophaca sinica (assembly GCA_037113605.1). Classification (NCBI taxonomy): domain Eukaryota; kingdom Viridiplantae; phylum Streptophyta; class Magnoliopsida; order Fabales; family Fabaceae; genus Calophaca; species Calophaca sinica. The sequence continues at coordinate 106,930,920 of CM073733.1, forward strand.
AACTAGAATGAATAGCTAATAAAAATAAATATAAATATTATGAAAGTGCTTTTTCAAATTTTGTAACCTCATGTCATTTAATTGTTTTATTATTTATAATGTAATTATTATCATTCATTGTTTATCATAAAAATAAAATTATAACCGAAGAAGGTTAAAATGGAAAGAACATGAGATTGTTTAATATAAATTGAAAGGTAAGAATACCAGAAAAAGGAGAGGACGAGATAAGGGAAAATAAAGCAGGAAGAGAGAGAGAGAGAGAGAGAGAGACCATTGAAGGGGAAAAAAAAAAGAAGGCTTATAGTTCAGATATACAATACCATCAAAATTTATCTCTCTACGATCGGAAAACCAACTTTGTTACAAGCTGTTATGCTATCTAAATCAATTATTATTTTAATACAAATTCTATTCAAATTAATTTAATATTATAAAAATAAATTAAAACTATTAAATAATAAATTCATGATAGACATAATTATTTAAAATAAAATTTTTAATTATATTTTAAATTTTCAAAAATAAATCGAAATTTTTAATTTAAATTAAATCAAATAAATTAATTTAATATTTTTATAATAAATTAAAATGATTTAAAAAAAATCTACGAGACATATAATTAAAATTAAAATTGAAATTTAAAGCTTTGTTACAAGCAGTTATGCTATCTAAATCAATTATTATTTTGAAAATAATTCTATTCAAATTAATTTAATAAGTCAAAATATTTTATTTTAAATTTAAACAACTAGATGAATTTACTAATTTTAAATTAATATGAGTTTTTAATTATTTTGTGATTTTATAAATTAAATCAAAATTTTTTAATTTAAATTTAAAAAATTAGATGAATATAATATTTTTAAAATAAAATAAAACAAATTTTTAATTATTTTATAATTTTATAATAAATCAACATAGTTATATTTAAATTGAAACAAATAGATTATTTTATTATTTTTAAAATAAAATAAAATGATTTACAAATAAATTTATGATAGATATAATTAAAATTAAAGTTGAAATTTAAAGCTTTGTTACAAGCGGTTAGGTTATCTCAATCAATTATTATTTTAAAACAATTCTATCCAAATTAATATAATATTGTTAAAATAAATTTAAACTATTTGAAAATAAATTCATGATAAACATAATTATTTTAAATTTTTTTTAATTATATTTTAGATTTTTAAAAATAAATTGAAATATTCAATTTAAATTAAATCAAATAAATTAATTTAGTATTTTTAAAATAAGTTAAAATAATTTAAAAATAAATCTACTGTAGATATAATTAAAATTGAAATTAAAATTTTAAGCTTTGTTACAAGCGGTTATGCTATCTAAATCAATTGTTATTTTAAAACAAATTATATTCAAATTAATTTAATATTTTTAAAATAAATTAAAATGATTTAAAAATAAATTCATGATAGAAATAATTAATTAAAACAATTTTTAATTATATTTTCTATTTTTAAAAATAAATCAAAATATTTAATTTAATTATATTTTCTTATATTCAGTTCAACATTATGTTTTTTTATTTAAAATTTGATTTTTGAGTGAAACTTTTGTTAGGTATTTAAATCTTAACTTAGAATACAGATCTTACACACTATCCAAGTTGGCTGCATATGCAACATATTTATTGGAAAATGACTTATTAAACATGTCTACTTACAAAACAATTTCGGAATTAAAAAAATACCAACAGGTATATTGCTATATCACAACAATCTGATAAGGTTTCATAAACTGTTTTTTCAAATTTCTTCAAAGAGTTATTTCTACAACGTGAATAAATGAAATACTGAAATATTGTTTCAGATAAAAATATTATTTTTTAGAATATTTAGTCTATAATTAAATATTCAATTCTACAAAATTAGTTTACCATTTGAGTCATCACATTTAATTCTAATTTTACATAAACTTTTTTTTTTATACAACGATCCAATTTTTTAAAGATATCCCTTTACAGGGACTATTATTTTAGTCCCTAAAGTGACTAAAGTCATCTATTTTTTTTTAAAAGTTTTCAAAATAAGGACTAAAAATGAATAAATTTTTTTAGGGACTAAATTTGAAAAATCATAATTTTATAGAGACTAAAAACATATTTAACCCTAATATTTAATATGATTTTATAATTTTATATTTATTAAAAAATACGTTTTTTAAAAAAAATATGTTTATAACACTTAGGATAATATAAGACATATATGTATTATATTAGTTAGATAAAACTATATATGTATTCACATGTTGATATTCATATCTATTAAAGTTACTTTTCAAAAACTTTTAGTAGAAAAAAGTTATAAAATATAAAAATAGTAATAAAAATATAATTAAAAAATTAAAAAGTTAAAAAATAATACTCTCTCCGGAACCATTTATAAGACAAAAAGTTATTTCCAGATTCGTTAAAAAATGTATGTATCTGGTCCAATTTTTGGACCAGATACATACATTTTTTAACGAATCTGGAAATGACTTTTTACCTTATAAATGGTTCCGGAGGGAGTATTGTATAGTCGATATCCGTACACGTGTCTTAGGCACGGAATATTACACTAGTTAAACATAAAATTACTGTCACTCCACAGCGCGCGGGTCACAATCTGGCGGAAATTAAACTTGAATAAGCGTATCAGTCCTGTGCCAGTTTCAATGGGCTTCTCAAAGTGTCCGTTGGACTTTATATATCAGCCCAATTATTTTCAAAAAGAAAAAAAGAAAAAGAAACCCCCTCCACAGTTTAAAACCTCATCGCATTAAGTAATAGTATAGTGAGGTTTCCTTTGTTTACTTTGATTATTATGCATGCTTAATTAGTTGTTAATTCAGCTACTAGGCATACTGATTTGCTTGCATGAATCTTGTTGCTTTATTTTTGAACGTACGTGCTTCTTCAATCAATGAACTCACTAGACACTAGGTACAATAAAATGGCTGCAATAAAAATGCTCAATTGTAAGCTCGGGGCGGTGCCATTTAAGTACCTTGGACTGCCGATTGGTGCTTCCCCCCATAGGGTGGCCACATGGCAGCCAATGTTGGACGTCTAGCGTAGTAGGTTGGGCTTATGGCGACACAAATACGTTACCCTTCTCCTTAACTCATTACTGAGTAGTATCCCAATATTCTTCCTCTCTGTGTTTAAAATGCCAGTTTCAGTCTGGAGGGAGGTGGTTAAATTGCAAGGGGGATTTCTATGGGGTGGGGCATCGGAAAATTCTATGGGTTTGCTGGGCAGTAGTGTGTCATCCGAAGGAAGAAGGGGGTTTAGGCGTGAAAGACCTAAGGTTAATGAAATTAAATTTGTTGGGCAAACGGTGGGGGCGACTATTATCTGGGGATGTGGGGGTTTGGAAGGAGGTTTTGACAGCTAAGTATGGGACAAGGGTGGTAAATAATCCTAATTTTGGTGTCTGTAGAGGCCTTAGGGGGGTTAGTTTGTGGAGTCGGTGGGCCTAAAATTAGGGAACGAGAGGTCGATATCATTTTGGAACCACCAGTGGTTGGGAACAACCACCCTCCGCCAGTCTTTCCCCATACTCTTCTTTGTCTCCGAGCAGAAAGATTCCCTGGTGGCAGATATGTGTAATTGGAGTCTGGGTGTGGGCCTGCTCCTAGAGGAGGTGTCACTTCTCTTGGGAAGAAGACCTGGTTTGGGTCTTACTGCAAAAGATATCCCTGGTTGTTATCTCGCAGGGGGAGGATAGTCGGATTTGGAAACCAGATAGTGGCGGAGGCTATTCTTTCAAATCGGCCTACTCATTCTTGTCATCGTCCCTTCTTGTGCAGGTGGGGTTATCCGAGCTAGGAACCTCGGTGCTAGAACGCCAATGGAGGAGCTATGCGCCCTTAAAGGTAGTTACTTTTGCCTGGTAGCTACTGTGTGATAGGATCCCTTCTAACGTTAATCTTCTCCATCGGCGGGTCATTGTGGACCCTGACGCTATGGTATGTGTGCTCTGCAGTAATGCCCAAGAGTCGAGTACCTATCTTTTCTACTGTTGTCGCTTTTCAACTCGTGTCTGGTGTGGGGTTTTCAACTGGCTGGGGTGGGTCCTGACTATGCCTCAAGATTTGGTGCGCCTACTCCCTTTATTCTGCTCTACTGGGCCATCTGGGTCTGGTAAGAAGGGTTGGGTCTAATTTGGCATACGATCTTGTGGGTTATATGGGGGTGCCGAAATAGGTTCATTTTCCTAGCGAAAGAACCTAATATACAAGAGGTAGCAGATTGTAAAGATGGAAGCGATTTCTGGGTAGGTCGGGTAGGAGTCGTTGCTTATTCTGAGTGGGAGGTGGATCCGATAAATTGCATCCCGAGGAGGTAGGGTAGGGGCGCCTTTCTTGTTTTTACGCGTAGGATCCACTAGTTGGAGGGTTAGGTGTGTTGGTCATTCAGGAGGTCATGGGTTTGAGTACCCCTTGTGTACTCTTTGTAACGGGTTGGAATACCCTTTAAGTACTCCTTATTTATTAATAAATATATTCTTTTTTACTATTAAAAAAATTTTTGTATTATTAATTTTAATAGAAAATAAAAATAGAAAACATTTTTAAAACTAAACAGTTTTTCAAAGTTTAAGAATTTTCTCTATATCACAATATTTTTTTTTTGAAGAGGCAGAAAAGCTTTATTGATATAGGTGGGAAGCATGGCTCAAGATAAGCCAACACCACCACCAACAGAGATACAATCAGTGCCAAGATTACAAGCGTGATAACAGCACTATGCCATCTAAAATGTCCCACACCAAAAAAAAAATGCGCAAGCAATTACATCGCAGATACATCTCACAAATAATTAACAGATCCGTACAATATTAAAAATATATTTCAAACGAGAAGTACCAATCACAATATTAATATTAAAAATATATTTCAAACGAGAATTACTAATAAGTACTCATGTAACCGAAGTGAAACTTTCATGATTTCATCACATATAGTAAGAGGTTCCTCTTACTCCAAGGTCCCGTAAAATTTCAATCACATGGCGTTACTTGCTTTTTATCTCCTAATTTGAAGCCACGTAACCTGAATTGTTAATTTATAGGGGAACAAACTAAATAATCCTGTTAACACCTAGTTAATGACGGATGAACGAATGCAAATGAAGCAAACTTGAAAACAGCCACATAACCTTAATTAATTTGTTGAATATTTTTCAACAATTTGTATTCCCTCTAAATTTATTATCTAACTTGTAATTTAAATAATAAAACGATTTGCATGTTTTACAAAAATATATTGCCCATATGCTGAGGCGGGGAGCAAAACGCTAGTTTTATTTTCTTTTATTTGCCAACCCTAATTTTGCCTAGCTAGGTGACACCTCTCCAATGTATCGTTAAAATATGCATCCTAGGCACTATAAAAAAATCATCCGAGGTTTTATTGTTAAAAAATCAATTCCTATTGTACCAATAATAACTTGGGATTTCCAATCATTAGCGTGGACTTAAAGTCTTAATATGCTAATCACTCACTTCCTCGCCAACTCAAATCACATTGGAATTGCTTGTGTAAGTAGTTTTTAATGGAACACGCAAATTATATAATAGAAAATGTCAAATCTGAAATCTCACTGGCTATATATTTGAAGCCCGGGAACGAACTAAAACAACCAATCAAGTACATAAGCATCATTTGATTTTAGAAAAAATAAAGCTCTCTATATCTTCATAGTACTTCTTTTGGTTTCCCGATTAAACATGAAGCTGTTCTTGTTTTCGCTAGCATGGGCTTTTGCTCTTCTAGCTTCTTCACTGGCTTCTGGTGCTATTGTTGAACACACTTTCAAAGTAATCAATTGCCTACCTCATTTGTTTTTTTTTTCCTCTCCACGAGTTGTAGATATTTATTATAACTTGTGTTGTTGTGTTTGTTGCTATAAGCAACTTAATGTCTACATTTTCTATTACAGTGACTTTTGTCCAACACAGGTACAACTACTCAATTCCTTACCTAACTATAAACAATTGGCGAGCCCTTTCTCATATTTAATTATTATTGAGACATAAATTTTGACATCTAATATACATCTAATCTAATTAATAAAACTTAGTCTTTAGTTTGAGGCTAGCTAGAAAGTAATTTCGTATGGAGGTGCGTTGATCATTTTATTGCAATTTCATGTATTGCAGATTCAAAACAAGACTATCAACCGCTTGTGCAATGAGCGAGTGATTGTTACAGTAAATGGAAAATTCCCTGGACCAAAGATAAATGTCCGCGAAGGTGACACTGTGATTGTTCATGTATTCAATGAGGCACCCTACAATATCACAATTCACTGGTAAACCCTTCTACATATGTGTGTTTTTCAACAATTCAATAAAACAATCTTAGATTTTAGACTTAACTCAATCTCATAAATTGGTAATTTCTAAATTTTTGTTTCATTTAGAGTATTGGCTCATTGTTGTAAATATTAAACTTTTTGTAGGCATGGAGTGTTCCAACTCTTTAGTGGTTGGGCAGATGGTCCTGAATATGCAACGCAATGCCCAATTAGTACGAGAAACAATTACACGTATAAATTCAATGTGACACAACAAGAAGGAACTTTATGGTGGCACGCTCATGCATCTGTTTTACGGTCCACTGTTCATGGTGCTTTCATTATTCACCCCCGTTCGGGTCGATTTCCGTTTCCTAAACCCTACAAACAAGTTCCTATTATATTAGGTATAATAATTAGCATTTGCTAAGTTTGACATATTTCTTGCTTATATGATAACTCTTCTTTTGCACCGCAAAAAATAATAACTCTTCTTCATTTACGAGGTACTACGTCTTTCTCTTTCTATCCTCCAAATATAATTGTAGAATTTGCAATTATTTGAAAATATTGAAAAGCTTTCAACATGAATTTTTTTTTATATTTAAATACAGGTGATTGGTATAATGCTAATGTCGTGGATATTGAGACCCAAGCACTCGCCAATGGTGGGCCTCCCAATATATCTGATGCCTTCACAATCAACGGATTGCCCGGTGATCTTTTCAATTGTTCCAAAACTCGTAAGTTATCTCCTTGAATATATACTAGAGCATAACATTAAAACTATAGTTAATTACGGGTTTGGATCCTCTCCATTTCTCATTCTCTTTATTTTCTCCATTACTTTTGAGTGTATAAATATGATAATGTGACATTAATAGAAACCATGCATATATATGTATATATATGCATGAAGAGGTATCAAATTATGCCGGTGTAACACTTGAGTATTGTTACACCGTTCAATAACTTTGTACCAAATAATTGTATTACAAAATATACCGTTGGATTGAAAGATATTATCACATAGATCATATCTATAAAAAAATTATTAATCTAAGATCATTTGATGTGTCATTGAGATGCATCAATATTAACATCTTGTGCACTTTTACTAAACGATGTTAATATTGATGTATCTCAATGACACATGAAATGATCTTAGATTAATGGAATTTTTTATAGATATGATGTGTGTGATAATATCTTTTAATCCAACAGTGCGTTTCGTAATACAGTTATTTGGTAGAAAGCAATTGAATGGTGTAACAACACCTAAGTATTACACCGGTGTAATTTGATATATATATATATATATATATATATATATATATATATATATATATATATATATATATATATATATATATATATATATATATATATAACATTCGAACTCTTTAAAATTTGCTAATCTAAGGGGGGGAGGGTGTGTGTGTGTGTGTATATATATATAAACGATCTTTTGAACACATTTCAGAGACATTTAAGATGACGGTGAAGCAAGGGAAGACGTATATGATGCGGATGATCAACGCTGCACTCAATAACCATCTTTTCTTCAAGATAGCTAATCACAATTTCACAGTTGTTGCTGTCGATGCTGATTACACAGACCCCTTTGTGACAGATATCATTGTAATCGCCCCTGGCCAAACTGCTGATGTTTTGTTCACAACAAACCAACCCATAGGTTCATACTACATGGCTGCCTCCCCTTATAGTATTGGTGTGCCCCTCTTCGACAACACGACAACTCGTGGCAATGTCGTTTACGACTGTGCACCCTCATCATCACAACCTCTGATGCCATTCCTACCACCTTTCACTGATACACCAACAGCTCACAATTTCTATAGCAACATAACTAGTTCGGTGTCGAGCCCACACTGGGTTCCTGTCCCACTTAAGGTGGATGAGCACATGTTTATTACTGTTGGATTAAGCTTACTAAGGTGTGATCCTTTGAATGTCACCAATACCACGTGTCAGGGTCCATTAGGACAGAGGTTTTCTTCTAGCTTGAACAATGAGTCCTTTGTGCTCCCTATTGGGAGAGGGTTCTCTATGTTGGAAGCATTCTTTAAAAAAGTGAGTGGAGTGTACACTACAGACTTCCCTAACAATCCTCCGATTATATTTGACTTCACAAGTTCCAATCCCAATATTAGTTTTAATCAGAACCTTTTATTTGCCCCGAAATCAACCAAGGCAAAGAAACTGAAGTTCAATTCAACGGTGGAGATTGTGTTTCAAAATACAGGACTTATTGCCGCGCAAAACCATCCCATGCATATTCATGGTTTTAGCTTCCATATTTTGGCTCAAGGGTTTGGGAATTTCAATTCTACTAGAGATCGGGCCAAGTTTAATTTGGTGAATCCCCAAAGACGCAACACAATAGCTGTGCCCATAGGAGGATGGGCTGTCATCAGATTCCAAGCAAATAATCCAGGTCCATTAAATTTTGTTTATTTTATTACATCATCAGGACGTCAATTTAAAAATTGTCCTCCTCCACAATGCTTTATTTCACAATTTTTCAGAATTACTTTGTAGTTAAATCAATTTGACCTTGATAAAACAAATTAAAACTATCATGCAATATATAATACTATTTAGATGTGCCTATATTGTCCCAAGCAAGCAGGTAGCTCGGTTGGTGAGCTAAAAAACATTTAAGGAATTTAACCAGGAAGTCTAGGATTCAAACCTTGTAAATTAACATAACCATTGACTTATGAACACTAATACTTTTATTATTTTTGTAGGGGTATGGTTTGTGCATTGTCATGTGGAAGATCATTTGCCGTGGGGACTAGACATGGCTTTTGAGGTTGAAAATGGACCAACTCCTTCGACATCACTCCCTCCACCACCTGCTGATTTGCCTAAATGTTAACTAAGTTTTAGAGTGTAGGAAAAAAGAGTGGGTGTCTTTGTCGACTAAAACAAATTATAATAAATTATTTAGGAATCTTAAAGTGAGATTTGTGTTATAAGTGATCATGTAAGTCTATAATATTATAAATAAAGACCAATTAATTGTTCAAGATGTGGCGGAATGAATAAGATAAATTGTGTATCCCTGTGTAACAGAAATCTAGGGTAACCGAAAAGAGAGGGAAAAGAGAGAAAATGAAATTCTGTTATTGATGAAACTGATTCTGATTTTCTTACACAAAACAGAGGCTTAACAGCCTTTTATACAAGTGCTTATCCTGTGCACTCTTGAGCTAAACCTGCACTCACAATGAGGTGGCAATAACAGAAAACTAACAGCTTGATGAGCTGTCATTTAACAGCCTTGGCACTAACACAAGGCTTAATACTTTTACTAATACAAGCTGTTAACACAGTTGAACAATATAACACTCTAATACCCCCCTCAAGCTCAATGGGGTTGAACCTTTGGAGAGGGATCAAGCACATTGAGTTTGTTCCTTATTGCAAGAAACTTGGAAGGAGACAAAGCTTGGTGAGCAGATCAACCCATTGATCTGTGCCAAGAATGTGACTCACTGATAACTATTTTACAACCACCTTTTCTCTGACAAAGCATAGATCAATCTCCATATGCTTTGTTCTAGCATGTAATATTGGGTTATGTGCAAGCAAGACAGTAGACTGATTATCACAGAACACAACAGGGACTGTGTGTGGAAGATGTAACTCTGTCAGCAGAGTTTGTATCCATATTAAATCAGAAGCAACTTTAGCTAGGCTACGATACTCAGCCTTAGTGCTAGATCTGGCCACCACATGCTATTTCTGTGACCACCAAGAGACTAGATTAGGCCCAAAGTAGATGGCAGCACCAGATGTAAACATTCTGTCATCAGGATCTGATGCCCAGTCAGCATCACAAAAAGTCTTGAGGGTAAATGGTTAATGTTCAGAAGCTGGAAAAAGTTGCAAACCACAGTGCACAGATCCCTTTAGATACCTCAAAATTCTGTTCACAGCACACCAGTGAGATTCTTGAGGATTTGCCATGAATTGGCATATTTTGTTAAACAGTAAAACTAATTTCTGGCCTTATGACAGTAGCATACTGCAGAGAACTAACCACTGACCGATAAAAAGAGGGATCTGAAACAACAGTAGAGCCTATTTTTGACAGTTTTAAGTTGGCAACCATAAGAGAAGAAATAGGATTGGCGTCCAACATATCAGTTTTAGTGAGTAAGGAACCATTGGGTTGCTTCTTCACTTCAATACCCAAAAAATAGTCCAAATCACCCAGATCTTTGAGAGCAAAATTAGCATGCAATTTCTGAACTATGGAGGAAATTAGAGACGTAGAACTGCCTGTGATGATGATATCATCCACATAAACCAGAAAATACGCAATATGGCCCTCATGATTGTAGACAAAGAGAGATGGATCACACTTGCTGCCATGAAAACCAAGAGTAGTAAGAGTGAGCTTAAGTCTTTCAAACCATTGCCTAGGAGCTTGCTTGAGCCCGTATAAAGCCTTATTAAGTTTGCAAACAAGGGAGGAATTCCCATGCTCAAATCCTTGAGGTTGCTGCATGTAAACCTCTTCCTCAAGTAAGCCATGTAGGAAAGCATTGTTGATATCAAGTTGCTTCAAAGGTCATTTATAAGTAAGAGCAAGAGTGAGGATGAGTCTCATAGTAATTAGCTTTATAACCGGAGAAAAGGTCTCTTGAAAATCAAAACCTTGAAGTTGGTGAAAGCTTTTAGCTACCAACCTTGCTTTTAATTTGTTGATTGATCCATCTTGGTTTTCCTTCACTCTAAAAACCCATTTGCATCCAATAGCCTTCCTATTGGATGGTAAGGGAATAAGGTTCCATGTCTTATTTCTATGTAAGGCATCAAACTCTGCCTGCATTGCCTCTTGCCAAGCTGGATCCTTTAAGGCTTGCTTAACAGTCCTCGGTTCAGTGTGTGTTAAGAGCAGTCTAGGTTGAATTCTAGGAACAACAATACCAGATTTGGATCTGGTTTGCATTGGGTGAGTGTTTGTTGGAATTATAGGAGAAAAAACAGAAGCAGTGGGAGACTGTGTGGAACAAACAGGAGAGGAACCTGCAGAAGGAGATGCTACAGAGATGGAAAAACCTGGAGGGCTAAAAGAAGGACTAGAAGGAGGACTGGTTATATAAGCTGAAGGGGAAGCTGGAAAGACTGCATTGAATTAAGCAATATCATGTAAAACATAGGGTAATGGTGACATAGATACACTGGGAGAATTAAGAACTTGATTGTTGGTTGGTTTAGCAAACAAATCATGATAAGGAAACCTAGACTCATGGAAAAGAACATCTTTGGAAATAAACATCTTTCCAGATGGAGAGAGACACTTATATCCTTTATGAGAAGAGGAGTAAACCAAAAAGAGACACTCATGTGACCTAAAATCCAATTTATGAGTATTATAGGGTCTAAGAAGAGGAAAGCAAGCCCATCCGAACACTTTTAGAAACTTGTAATCAAGATTAGATTTATAAAGGATGATATATGGAATTTGAAAATTAAGAGAGGCAATTGGCAGCCTGTTAATCAAATAGACTGCAGTAAAAAATGCATGGTCCCAAAAATTAAGTGATAAGGAAGCATGAGTTAGAAGAGAAAGGCCAAGTTCCATAATGTGCCTATGCTTCCTCTCCACAACACCATTCTGGTGATGTGTATGAGGACAAATTAGTCTATGTGTGATCCCTTGTTTAGTGAGATATTTGGTGAAGGGTTTAAACTCACCTCCCCAGTCGGTTTGGAGAGATTCAAGTTAATAACCTAGTTGCAATTCAACCATAGCTTTGAAATTTTAAAAAATATCAAAGGCTTCAGATTTTGATTTAAGAAGATAAATCCAAGTGAATCTAGAATAGGCATCAACAAAGGTTATGTAATATTTGAAGCCAAGGGAGAAAGTATTAGGTGAAGGACCTCATAAATCACTAAAAAAAAAGTTCTAATGGGGCTGTGTAAGTGGTGTGGGAAGGGGGAGAATGAAGTTTGTGAGGCTTTCGCATACAACAAGTAGTACAAAAAGAAGAAGCATCTTTATTAGAATATGGAATATTACAATGTTCCATTACAAGTTTCATAGAATGAGTGTTCGGACGGCCTAATCTTAGATGCCATAGTTGATTACAAGATAAGGGAATGGATTCCAAAATAGAATTAGAAACAGTACTAGAACTAGAAACAGATGCAGAGGGAGATTCTCCAGTGACAACATTGACAATTGGATGGATGGATGATGCAGCATTAGATGTGGATGGCTTGGAGTAAGATGTAAGCATGTATGGAAATTCATACAATCCATCAGGACCTATTAAACCTTGAAGTAACACTTCATTGGTTTCCTGAGATTTAACAAGGCAGTAGTTAGCATGGAATTCAAAGAAAACATAATTGTCATTAGCAAATTTGCTCACACTAGCAAGATTTTTAGTAATAGAGGGAACTAAAAGAAGATTATGTAAAATTAAGGTCATTTAGGGTTGATAGGAGATCTAAACACACTTGAACCAGAGGAATGAATAGCCAAACCTTGTCTATTCCTGATGAAGATCTGATCGGGTCCAGGGAATGGAATAACCTATTGAATGTTTTTTTGATCTCCAGTCACATGAAATGACGCACCTGAGTCAGGAAACTAGGAAGTTGCAGCACTAGGAGTCATATTAGTCACCATAGCACAAGGCTGAGTAGGTTGAAAACTAGCAGGTTTTGATTTTGATTGTGCTTGAGGCTTAATCCAAGTATTAGCCACAAACTGCTATGGAAACACAGAGGAAGGCATTGGAAATCCAGAAAAGCCATAGGAATTAACCATTGAAGGTCTATTGACTCCTGCACCTTCAGCCTGAAAACCTTGAAAATTAGATGGAATAGCAGGCTGAAAGCTTTAGTTGAACCTATGCCAGCACATAGAAGCCAAGTGACCAAACTTGAAGCAGACTTGGCATTGAATATCGGAGAAACAACCACCATGACCATGGCCATGGCCATCGCGGCCACCACCACAGCCACGATTTGACCAATTTGTAGCAGATCTTGAAGAATTTGGCTCAGTGTTCGAATCGAGAGTCAAATTGACTTTTGCAGAGGCTTTTTCATCAACAGAAGGCTTCGAAGCCTGAGTGAGATTAACACTCACAGATTCAGTAACTGCTTTCTTCTTGAATTTGTCCAGGCGAAGCTCATGAGCGAGAAGAAGTCCTTTGACTTCTTCAATATCCATCAATTCAAACTGACTTTCAATAACTGAAACAACATAAGCAAAATCTTGAGGTAATCGTTCAAGGATTACATCAATATGCTGATTAATCGGAACTGGATCACCGGTCGAGGCGAGCGAGTCAATTAGAGCCTTTATGCAAAGAAGATACTCAGAGACTGTGCGATCATTTAATTGAGTCACTCATTGTTCAGAACGAAGCTGTCTCGCCTTCACACGCATTTGTTTCTGAAAATAAGCATGTAATATGTCCCAAACCTCATAGGCGTGAACACTTCCGAGAACTCGTGACAGAATCTCACTCGATAGAGTCGATTACAACCTGGGTTGAAGCATTTGATCCTTGCGCAACCAAGTTTGAAACACAGGATTGATCATCGCACTGCGATGATCAGTCTCAGTAAGATACTGTGGTGGAATCGCAGGACAAACAAGAAATTCGTGGAATCCATTGGCATTGACATAAGGCTCGACTTGCTGCCACCAAATTAAGAAATTCTTCTCAGTGAGTTTCTCTGAGATTTTGAGATTGAATGACGCAGGCGATGAAGATTTTGAGATTGAAAGACGCCGCCAGATTAAGAAGTCATTCATCACATTGAGATGAATCATTTTATTAGAACTGGAACAAAAGCAAAGCACAAATTGTTCCCTAAATGTCGAACGCAAACCAAACCAAGGATAAAGAACAGAAAATTAACATAATAGTATAAAGCTGATACATTTGAAGCAATACTACGTCAAATGAAACAGAACATGTTGGCACGTTGGACAAGTTAGGCTGAAAGATGTTTTTAACATATTATTTTAATGCCATAATGTTTCACTTTCACATATATCATACTAATGCTTGATTAGAAACATTATGTTTTTTACATTTATATCTTCGAAGAAAAAGGGCAAAAATAAGATGAGAAGTCAAGGAGTGGGAGAAGATTCTCTCCGGTGGATTTTTCTCATGTTTTTCTCTGGTTTTAATCCCCACCCTTAAAACTATCTCCTTTTTTGTTTTATAGTTTTGACTCACTCTCTCCATTCTAAATTTGTGGCTTAGATCTCACTAGAGAGAATCCACTCCTGTTTACTTTTATCATTTTCTAATTATTCAGAAGAAATCAATACAAAAGTTATGAAAACTAATTATGACCATTTTTTTTACAGAAAAACTAATTATGACTTGATAACTAATTTGGTAACACAATATTAGTACTAAGAAAGCAAATAACCATTCATATATTAAGTTAATTTTAAGATTCGTTTGACTCACAACACTTTTATGTTTAGTGTGAATTGCTAAGGGTCCGTTTAGTTAGATAAAATATTTTTTATTTTTATTTTTTGAAAAAGAGAAATACTGTTTAGTACGAAACAAAATAAACGAAATCAAAAACCGCAGTGTTTTGTTTTTAAATTTGACTATTACTTTTGACATGTATATTCCGTCAAATGCCTTTCTTACCATTCGTTTCGTACCATATAGCAAAGCTCTTTGAAAAACCTTTTTCGTTGTCACTTTTGGATCTAGTCCCTAATTTTTTTTTTTTGCGGTTTTGTGTTTTTAACTTTTTTAATTTTGCAAATAGTCCCTATCGTCAAGATCAACCGTTAAGTGGTGTCAGACGGAAGGCCATGTCATTGCTGCTATGTGGTATTAAAAATTATTTTTTAATGCCACATGAATTTTAAAAAAATAAAACTGCTATTTATTAATAATATTAATTGTAATTCACTATTTTTAACATTTTTATTCACTTCATCCCCCAATTCTTCTGCAATATTATTCTACCCCAATTCTTTTGCCCCTGAACTTATAGAACTTTATAGGGTTGAACTTTAACAAAGATCATCTCGAGTCTCCTAATTAGTAGTCAGTATTTTATGCATAATTTCTTTCAATTTCTTTAATTCTCACAGCTACCTGGGCATGTTGATTCAGGGATGGAGTTCTTGTGAAATGTGAGATCCACGGTGAAATTCAAGTGAACTCCCATATTAGAGGTCTTATTGATTTGACTCTTTCATTTTAAATCCTTTTATCCTTGATCGCTTTACGCTCTAGATTGATTTCAGAAACAGAAAACCACTTTCATTCATTTTGGAATTGTTGCTTTTGATACAATATAAAAGAAAACTGAAAAGAGAAAAGGAAGACAGCATGGTGGTCTGTCACCTAACCATGATTACAAATTTTGAAAACACTCCAAAAGGTATGGGTCATCATACTTAAGTCAGAGGTAGCTTCTACAACTATATAAAACATAATAAAATATCTCAAAAAACTATTGGTGTACATCTGAAATCTCAATGCTTCAACACTCCTTGAGATTTTTTATGGACACTCCAAGCAATCCTCTAAGCTTTTCAAATATAGCTCTTGGAAGGGCTTTAGTCAATATATCAAAAATTTGAGAGTCTGAACAGTAGTGTACTAACTTGATCTCTTCATTTTTAACAGCCTCACGTATGGCATGAAACTTCACTAGAATATGCTTGGTCTTTCCATGTTGAACATGATTTTCAGCAATAGCAATTGCTGATTTGTTATCACAATAAATCACAGAGGCTTCTAGCTGTTGTACTACCAAATCAAGTAGTATTTTTCTCAACCAAATAGCCTAGTTTGCTGCTGCAGCTGCTGCTACATATTCTGCTTCAGCAGTGGATTGAGCTACAATTTCTTATTTTTTAGAGTTCCATGAGAACATGCCAGAGCCTAAGGAAAAAACATAACCTATAGTACTCTTCATGTCATCAAGATTTCTAGCCCAATCACTATCAACATAGCCTAACAAATTTCCATTTTCACTTGGCTTGTACCATATTCCAAATTGAGTTGTTCCATTCACATACCTAAGCACCCTTTTTGCTGCAGCAAAATGTGTCTTGCTAGGATTCTGCATAAATCTGGAGAGGAGGCTTGCTGCATACATAAGGTCAGGTCTGGATGAAGTAAGATAAAGTAGACTTCCAATCAAACTTCTATAAATAGAAGCGTCAAATCTTTCAGCTCCATCTTCCTTGGAGAGTTTCAAGTTTTGCACCAAAGGAGTAGGAGCAGATTTGCAACTTTCCATTCTAAACTTTTGCAAAACTTCATGAGCATACTTCTCTTGATTCATAAAAATTCCCTCCTCAGATTGATGCACTTCCAAGCCTAGAAAATAATTCATTTCTCCTAAGCTGGACATCTCAAAGTGGTTTTTCATCTCCTCCATAAGCTACTGTACTTCTTGTTGATTATTGCTTGTTACTAGCAAGTCATCAACATATAAAGAGACAATCAAAGAGTCACCATCCATCAGTCTTTTCACATAGAGATTTGCATCATTTTCACTCCTCTTGAAGCCTTGATTGTGGAAGTACCTATCAATTTTGCTATACCAAGCTATAGGAGCCTGTTTAAGCCCATATAAAGCTTTATGAAGCTTGTACACCTTGTCTTCTCTCCCTTTCATAACAAAGCCTTCAGGTTGAGCTGCTTAAATTTCTTCATCCAATTTGCCATTCAAGAATGCTGATTTGACATCTAAATGCCAAATTTTCCATTTCTTTTGTGCTGCCAATGCTATAAGAATTCGAATAGTGTCCATCCTTGCTACCTATGCAAACGTTTCTGTGTAGTCAATTCTAGACTGTTGAACATAACCTTTAACAACAAGTCTAGCCTTGTATTTGTTAATGGATACATTGGGGTTCAGCTTTACCCTATAGACCCATTTAACTCTAATGACATTCTTGTATTTAGGTTTGTCAACCAATTGCCATGTCTCATTCTTTTCAATTGTGGCCATCTCCTCCTTCATTGCTTGGTTCCATTTCTCCACTTTACTTGCATCTTTAAAGCTGGTAGGTTCAAGGACAACATTGTTACATCTTTGATAAACCTCAGAAAGAGGTCTTGTACCTCTTACAACAAAGTCTTCATCAACCTCTTCATCTTGGCCTTCATTTGTGCTCTCAAGGGAAGGCACAACTGAATGCCTATCAACTTGAGAAGTCTCTGAATCTTCATCCACCTTGACATCTCTATTAATGAAAATTTTCTCATAATCAATTCCATAGACTTTGTAGCCCTTAGATTTTGAGCTATAGCATATTAAAATTCCTTTTTCAACCTTTTCATCCAATTTTCTCCTTTTCACATCAGGTACATGAGTATAGCACAATGAACCAAACGCTTTTAGATGCTTAATAGAAGGCTTGATACCTCCCCAAGCCTCAATAGGTGTCATTCCCTCTACAGCCCTTGTAGGAAGCCGATTTTGGAGGTAGACAGCAGTATTTATTACCTTTGCCCAAAAGGACTTTGGCAATTTCTTATCAAAAATCATGCATCTAGCCATTTCAAGGACATATCTATTTTTTCTTTCAGCAACTCCGTTTTGCTGAGGTGAATAGCTCACTGTAAGTTGGTGCTCAACACCCAAATCATCACAAAATTTATTAAATTCTGCAGAAGTGTACTCCTTCCCATTGTTAGTTCTGAGTTTCTTCAAAAAACAGCCACTTTGAGCTTTAACTAAGGCTTTAAACTTCTTAAAAACAGAAAAAACTTTAGATTTCTGTTTTAAGAAATAAACCCAAGTCATCCTTGTAAAATCATCAATAAAAAGAATATAATACTTGTTTCCATTGAGTGAACTAATATTCATAGGTCCACAAACATCTGAGTGAACCAATTCAAGTTTTTCACTTGCTCTCCACGTAGCTGAATTTGGAAAAGGCAATCTATGTTGCTTACCAAGTTGACAGCCTTCACACACTTTTGAACAAACTTGAATATTGAGCAAATCTTTGACCAACTCTTGCTTTTGAGCAAATTGAATGGATTTCAAATTATAGTGGCCAAATCTCTTGTGCCAAAGCTTAGAATCAAGTTTAGCCTTACTGATTTTACATGCATGTTCAGAAACTAAATTCCAATTAATGGGAAAACTTCTCTTTCTCGTCTCTACTCCAAATAATTCATGACCATTAACATCAGTAACCAAACAACTTCTTTCTTTAAATAGTATGCAGCAACCATTTTGCATCATTTGACCCACACTCAACAGGTTTTGATCAAGTTCAGGTACTAAAAGAACATCAGAAATATATTTGGTACCTGTTGCAGTATGAATTTCCAACGTTCCTTTACCCGTGATGGCAACTTTCTCTCCATTTCAAATCTTTACATTCCCTGCAGCGGGTTTCAGCTCTGAGAAAAATTTCGGTTTGCTGGTCATGTGTTGAGTGCAGCCACTATCAATAAACCAAGTATCTCCATCCTCTAAACTCAGTGTAGTCTTAGCTATGAACAAGAGTTCTTCATCATCTTCAGTTTCAGCGACATTTGCCTTTTGAGAAGACTGGATTTGCTGATTTTGTTGCTGCTGTTTCAGCCTACAAAACCTCTCAATATGACCATTTTTGTTGCAGTATCTGCATTGGATTGGTGGTAGAGTTTTTCCTTTGTACCAATAATCATTCTCCTTGTGACTACTTCTTTTGCATATTCCACACTTTGGAAATCTTTCTTTTTTCTTCGAATCTTTTCCAGAATGCTCCCCAACGGTTTTCTTTTCACCTTTGGGTGTTGTGTTGGGTGTTGTGGCTTTCCCTTTGTGTCTGACTTGCAGGGCTGTTTCTGTTACTTTCTCTTGCCTAAGAAGTCTTCTCTGCTCTTGAGCTTGAAGAGCATTTATAAGCTCTGTCAAACTTATTTTGGAGAGGTCTTTGGACTCTTCTAGCGAAGAAATCTTGGATTCAAACCTTTCAGGTAAAACCACGAAGACTTTTTCTACAATTCTGCTTTCATGAAGTTGTTATCCCAATAATCTGATTTGGTTCACACTCTCATAACTTTGGTCATGAAGTCCTTTATGGTTTCAGCCTCATTCATCTTCAAGGCCTCAAACTCTCTTTTGAGATTAAGAACCTGCATTTGCTTGGTTCTTTCATTCCCAAAAAACTCCTCTTCAAGCTTCTCCCATACTTCCTTTGCTGTCTCCAAATTTGAAATTCTCTTAACACAGCAGAGTAAAGGATGGTAAGAGCCTTAGCTCTCTTGGCAACTTGCTCACTGTGGTATCTCATCTGAGCCACAGTTGGATTTTCTTGCAGAGGTGGTGGTTCAGCAGCTGTTTCCACCACTTCCCAGAGGTCATAGGCCTTCAACTGAGTCCTCATCTTCACAGACTAGATTTCGTAGTTCTTTCCTGTAAATACATGAGCTGCTGGTAGTGTAATGTTGTTTGAAGCCATCAAGAAAAAATATTGGGTATCAAGGAAATGGGTTGGGTTAATTTTCTAATTTCTCTCTCTAATGGGTTCTCCGATTTTCTCTCTAGTTTTCTCTTCAAATGGGTTTTTTGGTTTTTCTCTTGTTTTCTCTCACATGTCCTTCAAGAACATTTCAGCTCTGATACCATTTGTATGCCCTAGATTGATTTCAGAAATAGAAAACCACTTTCATTCATTTTGGAATTGTTGTTTTTGACACAATATAAAAGCAAACTGAAAAGAGAAAAGGAAGACAGCATGGTGGTCTGTCACCTAACCATGATTATAAATTCTGAAAACACTCCAAAAGGTATGGGTCATCATACTTAAGTCAGAAGTAACTTCTACAACTACATAAAACATAATAAAATATCTCAAAAAACTATTGGTATACATCTGAAATCTCAATGCTTCAACAATAGCATAAGGTTCTATCCGTGTGTTAGATTTCGGCCATGAGAATCCAATCAAATACTTTCATTTGTGCTCCTCATGGACAATTTAAGCTTATGAGTTACAAATAAGGTGTCCAACTTTATTTCATGTTTGAATCAGGATTTGAAAAGTCAGTTTTGACAATGATATGATTGTGAATGTTGAATTTCATTGCATGGTATTCCTATTTTTCTTTCTCTACTCCAATTCTTCTACCCCTATGTTCAAAACTCAGGTCGGGCACGAAGAAGATCGAAGATTGAAAACTTAGCTTAGGATGAAAAAGATTGAAGTGGGTGGAGAAGAATGGGGAGACAAAGTGATTAAAAACAGTGAATTAATTAATAATATTAATTAATAAACAATTATATTTAATCATATCTGTTTTATTTTCTCTAAAATATTCACATCAAAAAAATTAAAAGGAAAATTTCAAACAATCTGTGCATCTTTTAAAGTGAAATGACCAAAGTGTACATGAGGTGACTTACTTAGGTTGGTCCATGTGGCAAGGGACTTGATCCCCTTAAGCAAGTGGTTAGAGGTTAGAACTTTTGTCTTTTGTGAATGGAAAAAACTGGTTGGAATGGGAGAACCCACCTTGTGTGTCCAACAGATTTTTTGACAGAGATTAGTCACTACTGACAGAGATTATGTCTTAGTGTCAAAAAAAAAAGTGAGTATGAGGCAAAATTGAAAGGTGTAATATGAACTTTGAAGAAGAAGCATTTTTTTGGCAAAAAAGGTAGCCCAATCTGATTCTTTAGCAAATTTGATAATCACGTAAAATTAGAGGGAAAATATGTATTTATTACTTTTTCACGAACAAACTTTCTCCTTATAAAATGCTCTAGAAGATAAGTAGAAAATTGATTCCATGATTATGAAAAAGCTAAACATTCAACAAATATTATCAAAAATAAAATAAAATAAAAAATAAAGTAATAATGCAAACGAAAAATTTAACTAAGAAAAATAAAATAAAATAAATAATTACATGGGAACAAATAAATGTACCAACTCTTTAGCCATCTTCATTTGGCGCCCAAAAACATCAACATCCTACTCACTATTTACTCTGGGGGATCTTCAAGGACCCAGACACGTTAAGTGCTCCAAGGACTCTAGGCCCTACAGACTTTTTTGAAGAATTTTTTTTTAGGCATTTGTTATTACCGCCTCCCCCGTTAATTTTGCCACCTTTCTTCCTCATTTAACTGATAATTTTACCCCTAGTTAAATTAATATACCACGTCACCTTGTTAACGAATTTGCACGTCAACAAGGTGACGATAGTGTTTTTTACAACGCGTTTCAGATTTAAAATTAACACAGACATCAATTTGTTGACGCACAATATCTCAACAAGTTGACGCGCGTAATAAAAAAATAAAATTGTAACACAGGCGTCAACTTATTGACGTATAAACTCGTCAACAAGTTGACGCGCATAATAAAAAAATAAAATTGTAACACAGGCGTCACCTTATTGACGCAAAAACTCGTCAACAAGTTGACTCACACGTTAACAAATAAAATTGTAACACATGCGTCAACAACTTGACGTTGCGTTACAAGAGAATCTCTTCAGACCAAAATACAGAGAAGAGAAGCTCAGGGATTTTTTTCATTTCGTTTCAGCGAGAGAAATAGAAAAAGCATTAACGATGAGAACTTATGGTAGGTTTATCATTTGTCGTTATCTTTCTCTGTTGTGGAAGCAATTCGAGTCAAAGTCCGAACTCCCACTCTCTTGTCTCCGGCTTCGTCCTCCGTTTTTCTTTCGTTCTTAATCTTCCAGTAACCTTTCATTCCTTCTTTCTTTCGTGCAATCTAGTTATTAAAGATTTTAGAGTTTTTCTACATTTAATTTCAACAAAAAAAAAGTTCTTGGATGGAGGAGTAGAAAGTTGCTGCGGGAATGGAAAGATGCTATCGAAGGAGGCAGGGGATGGGAAAGAGGAGAAGGAGAAGGGGATGGGTTAGAGAAATTAAATAGGGGTATATTTGTCTTTTCATGGGGAGGGGAGGTAGGAAAATTAAATGAGAAAGGTGGGGATAACAAAGGTCTTTGTTTTACAATTGTTCAACAAACCCACCATGCTAACTAATAGCAAAGATTTACTTTTGTAAGCCCACATTTGATAGTTAAAAGCCAATATTTACATGACCACATTGCTAATTCAACATTTTTTTTTTCATATACAGCAAATATTCTTCTCAACAAGCCCATATTGTAGGCCTATTTACTTTATTGTTAAATAAACCAATATCTTTTTTTTTTTAATTTTAGAGAGAAGGGAATTAGAGAGGGAAGGTCTTTCCCGCTGGTACCCTCTCGGATTAGGGTTTTGGTGCGCAGCGATGCCGCCTCTAGTACAGCGACGACGATGCGAAGGCCACGTCTGTGAAAGCAAGTGAAGGAGGTGACCGGAGGTGGAGCGTAGCAGGCGAAGGACATAGCGAAGGAAGCAACAACGGTTTACAGGTTCTGTAACGCCCCGAATTTTCAAGGCATTAACTCCACTATTCTAAGAAAATTGGCCTTTTTTTTTTATAAATAAAAATTACCGTTAATAACTTATAAACGTTAAACGCGAAAATGCTTTATTGTCAATTGTAAAAATTTAATTAATAGCAAGGACCCTACTTAATCACTAAACTAATTTTAATCTAACTAAAAATTTAATTTCATTTTAAATCAGGTGAAACTAATTTAATAAGTACCTGTAACTACTCTACAACCTAGTGGGAAAAACACCATGTCCGCAATAAGGAAATACTAAGTTCAATTCGTGCGAAATAATTTAACGTTTAAAAAGTAGCACAGAGCATCTAACACCCATGTACCCACAATTATTCGTCGACGACACGATCAACCATAATGCAAATAAATCATGTTTGAGGCTTCTCAAATTCACTTGTACCTAAGGGTTAGTTCATATGACAAGTTGTAATAAGCTAAAGCATGGAAAAATTGCTCAAATACTATTTATAATTTCTTTCTCACATTTAAATAAAAATATGTAAGACCAGAATAATCACAACAAACAATCAATAAGAAAATATATTCACATCCACGAACATGAAATTAAAAATAATCACCTTTAAGATATAAGAGAATCTAGTCTTTTTTTTTTCTCTTCTTTATACTAACTTACAAATAAAATATTCACATTTACAACGTCACATAATTCAGCATATTCGAGTTAGTATGCACGCCTTATGCAAGACTCTCATGATTGCAATATAGTCATCACATACCAATGTGAAATTTAATTTAACACCGCCACGAAGGCCTTAACCACAAAGTTCGTCCAAAAATAATAGCTACCTCCCATATTAATGGGGAATCAAAGCATATCACCGCCATGAAGGCCTTAAATACAAAGGTCCACAATAGCTACCTCTCATACCAATGGGGAATTAAATCATATCACCGCCACGAAGGCCCTACACATGCCGTTCTACATGATGCATGTCATTTAGTCAAGTCAATTCATTCCATTAGAGGTAATTCACTAGAAAATCCAATACACGTCATATCCAAATACCACATATCCAATTTTCTTTTATGAAATAGCCTAATCTTATCACGATCTTGACACAACACAATGCACATCACACATATCAAATTTTCTTCCTGAACTAACCTCATCATCTCAAGGCCATGGCACCACAAATGCACATCCATCACAAATTAATTAAACAAGTTCAACAATCCACAATAAAAATATTATTTAAAATCACAATAAATAAATCATATAACCGATCTACACCAAATCAAGATGACAAGAATTAGCAACTATCCATGTTACTCTACATATATCAAAAATCGTTTTCCTTATCAAATGAAATATAATAAATCATCAAGAGACAAAACATATTTATATGAATCAATCCTTATCAAAATTACGAAGCCACAATACATATTTCATGGACAATATAGAATAAATCTTTAGCACTAAAAATATAACTCCCACGATTTTCACACAACATATGAGTATAAAATCAATAAAATAGCAAGAAAATTATCAACATATTCATTTAGAGGGTTACACGAAAATAAAAATTAAATAGTGAAATATCATAGACTTTTATTTCATAAGGATATGAATTTTTCCTTTCAACAAGACACTACACAAATTTCTATCCATATTTAAACAACTACCAACATTCAGCTCTAACTTGTAGGAGAAAAGCCCTTACCTTGGTCGAGAAAAATCGCAGTGTTTAAGAGAGCAAGGAGGATTTGCCTACAGCACCCAAATTAGGCACCAAACGAGCACAGAGAAAATTAATGGTCACACAAAGGACGAAATACGACTAGAAAAAAAATGACAATCAATATCAAATAATATTTGGGAATTTTTAAAGCTGAAACGAAGTCAAAAGGAAGCCAAAAGATTGATCGAAAAACGTCTTACCGAGACAACGGGGTTACGAGGGGTCCAACTTCAACTTCACCAGAACGAGAGAACAGGTAATGGTTCCCGAAAGTTTTGACGCGAGGAATCCAAAAATGCGGTCTGTTTCTCCAAACGGCGACCATGGTAGCTGGAAGAAGGCAAAAACAGAACACCCAAGGAAGGAAACGCTGCTGTTTCTGGTGAAACGACACCCCGATTTACCGAACTGATGTCAAAAACGCGTTCAGTGGCCGATTTCGAGTGGGAGGGTGAAGTTTCGTGCGCCGCTGTGGCCTGAGGGGTGAGAACTCAAAGAGAGAGAAAAGTGGAATAAGGGTTTCGTTTGTTTTTTGGTTCTGAGTGTGTCTGCGGCGTGTTTTAATTCATCAAGAAGATGATGAATAGTGCAGGCCTAGGGGGTGTATATGTGAAAGACCAAGGCGCAACAAGTAGAGGAATTAAAAAAAAAAAAAAAAAGGAACGGACTGCACAATTCCTTTTCTTCTCCCTTTTTTTTTATTCTATTCTTTTTTTCCCCTTATCACCAATCATTTTCTTTTCCTTCTTTTTTTTTTCTCTCCTCTCACATAATCATTCCTAATAAATTCAACATTAATAATAATAATAATAATAATATATCATCCTAATATACTACTTACTAAAAAAACACATATTTAAATGAATAAATTACGCTCTAACATATTAAAACTTATTCATATCACACACAATATTCTATAATAACACACAAGAACTCATACTCACATACTATATAATTACTCACATATCTATTTATATAAGATCAGATATTAATATAGGAGGTATGATTAATAATAATAATAATAATAATTATTATTATTATTATTATAAAATAGAGGGTGTTATAGGTTCACCGGCAAAGGACATAGCGAAGTAAACAGAGGTGGTTTCTAGGTTCCAACCTATCCAATCGACCGCAGGTTCCTAGATCTGACTGTTCATCATCCTCCCGTCTCTGATCTGCTCCGGCTTTGACAATCAACGCCTCCTGAGCTATCATTGGACTGGGCCAACTGTAGTTATGGAAGCTTGAGTTATGGAGGACTTCAGTTCGCCTATACTGTTATTGGTATCTTTGTTTGTTGCTGTTGACGTTGTTGGTATCGTAGTTGTTGTTGATGCTGTTGTTGGTCGTTTTTGTTTTTGTTGTTGTTTGTTGTTTTTGTTGTTACTATTCCTACTCTGTGTGTTTAGTTTGGTATTTAGGCTAGTTAGGGCCACTTGGGATGCTTTGATAAGCATCTGTATCATTCAGCAGCTGTCCTGATCTATAATGATGGATCTATTTGAGACATTGCATAGGTTGGTGAAGACAAGTTTGAACAGAGCTTTTGAGACTACTTTAAGTTTGATGCAGCAGTTATGCGATCTATTTGGATATGATCTTGGCCAGTGGTTTTTCTACATAAATTTAAAACTGGTTGTTGTACTGGTTTAGCCACAAATATCTTTGCTATCTATTGAGTAAAAAGAAGCTAAACCAGTTAGAAAGACTACACTTTTCAATGTTTCCTTCCTCTGCTTGTTTTCATGTCTCATCCTTGGGAGCTTTAATTGGCATGGCCTGGCACTTCTGAGAAGTAGCGAAGCAGGCCTGGTGGAGTCGAAAAAGGTAAAATTAGTCTTGTCAGTTCAATTTGTTGTACTGTGTCATTATTGATAGTCTTGTAAGCTAGTGTGAAAGCTTGTAATGTACTACGTTAATGGGTGAAGCGTTTGCTCTTGTGTAATGTTTTGAGGTTGTTGCCTTTAAATGAATTATTACACTATTGACAAAAAAAAACAATATTTTTTCAAAAGTAACTAAAGTCTTAGAGAGGGAAAAAAGTCTCTGCCCCTACAACAATCTTATCCTGGCTTCGTCTTTGACTCCCTGTTCAGGGACACAACTTTTATTTTATGTTATGTCATGTTATGTTATTTTATATATTTTATCTGTTGTTACTTTTTTTGGTTTACGCTTCTCACACTTTTCTTTCTTAATACTCAATCCATTTTCATATATAAATAACAAAACACTTTTTTGGTTATTGAATAACTCTTGTATTTGGTCTATATTATAGATCAAATACATGAGTTATTCAATGAACCAAAAAAATGCTTTGTTGCTTATATATGAAAACAAAGAGCGTACTAACTATTAGAAATGTTGGTCTCCCGATCGTATGCGTGTTGGATGGTTGGATAACACGCTTTCTTGAACCTTGATTCCAGCTTCACATGTTCTCACCTTTATATTCCAGTTGCTTCACATGCTTCTCAGTCACTTTTATGTTCCAGCTTCACATGTTTCACATGTTCCTGCTCGTAGTAAATAGATTTTTGGAAATGATTTGGAAGCATTCAATTTTTCTTCCGTTGGCAGAAGCTCAAGTGGATGTTTTTTTCTTAGTAAGCATTGTAGGGTTTTAGAGGTGGGGTAGAGTTGGGGTAAGTCATTAAGGGCTTTAAAAAAGGGTTTCTAAATTATAGCCTATTTACTTTAGTTTATTATTAAATAAACCAATATCTTTTCAAAAGTAATTAAAGTAATACTTAGAAAAAAAAAGTCAGTCTCTGCCCCACCCCTACAATAATCCTATCTTGGCTTCGTCCCTGTTCAGGGAAACAAATTTTTTTTTTTTATGTTATGTGGTGTTATTTTATATATTTCATCTATTGTTACTTTTTTGGTTTACGTTTCTCACACTTTTCTTTCTTAATACTAACTACTAAAAAAGTTGGTGTCCCAGCCAAATTTCAGATTTGGGTTTCTCGACGGAATTTCAAGAATTCGACAAGTGAAAGTGCAAGGAGCCAGAATAAATGGTAAAAAATAAACTAAGTTTGAAAGGCCGAGTGACTTGGCAGTTGTTTAACAAAGTCAATGAAACATTAAAGATGTCAGCGTGGACGGGGTCAAGTTAGACTTGGGCTTTAGGCAATACATGTACATTAAAGATGTCAGCGTGGACGGGGTCAAGTTTTCTGTCATTTACATTTCGTGTTGTTAATTCATATCCTTTACATTTTCCAGCACTTTTACTTTCAAAGTCATTTATAAGCATTCTTTTAATTCATGTTTTTTGAATCCATGCTTTTTAAAGTTTTATTTGATTTCCAGTCATTTAAACGCTTTTCATTATATTTCTGCATTCATTTTATCTTACATGTTTAAATTCATAAACACATGTTCATAGTACTGCACTATATGTGTCATAGTAATTAATTTTACATTTGATTGCCTGTTGATCAAGTTATTGGCCCTCGACGGCCGATCTTGCTTACTTTAAGTGTTAGTGCCATTTCAACAATAATTCACTTGTTAGTTGGAATTATTCTTATAAAAAATTGGCAAAAGATTACAATGATTAATGTTTTAATAGCTAAGAAAGTTGAAAACTAAAAACGTGTCGAGTATTTGACTGTTAAACAATTAAAATCGTTGTTTTCAAAACGAGATTACCATGTAACTCGTCGATCACATAATCGCTCGAAAACTAATTATTTGTTTGTTTGACAAATTTGGCAGAAATACTCTACAAAACCAAATTTCCTAGTAAACAAATTGGCACGCCCGGTGGGACGAGTTTAGAGTAACTCGTTTTAAACGATGGTTTTATGTGTATAAGAAGTGGAAAAGTTACTGCTTCTAACATGTCAAGACAACGAAATATGAGTGGCAGTGCAAGTAATAGTGCCACAATTCCAAGTGTTACTAATGCGAATGCGTCGACAAGCAATACGTACGCTTCGACCACCAGTATGTACGTTGAGGTAGTTAATATCCCAATGATGAATAATGCTACCATTGGTGCAGGTACTGGGGTGATAATGGCTAACGCACAAGGAGAAACAATTCCAGGCGCTATAGTATATGAGCCCCCAATGGTTCAGAATGCTTCAGAAGTTCAAGCATCGCCTGAAAGCGCCAGAAATTCAAGTGTTAGGCCAACAGCGCATGTAACACAACCTTTGTTTGGGATGCCTTATGATTATTTACAAAACTCGATAGTTCCTGCTATTGGTTCGACTATATTTAACTAATATGCTAACCAACCTTTTGTACCGTTTAGAAATTCTTCCAACACTCAAGGGATGGTCGATATTACTACTACAACAACCAATCGACAAAGGTCAGGAGCAGGGGACATGTCAAGGCAAATACCCCAGAATAATGGAGGTTTGACACAGAGCTCGTTGGCGAGTATTCGACAATAAGTTGATGATAGTAATCATGAGATGGTGAACATGTTCACTTAGCAGATAGGTACAGTGATTACATCTCTTATGCAAACTACTAACCAGGCATGTAATGCATTGGCTTTACAAATGGAATGGCTAAATCAAGCATTAGGTTTGGCAACACCAATGAACAAGAATGTTCAATAAGGCCCAGGGGTTATACCTCAAGGTCAAGGCATGGGGGCATTCAACAAGATGCGGGTAAGCCCATATAGTGCAGAATAAAGTAAATCAACCAAACCACAACCTTGGGCAGAACGTGAATAATTTGGCTTATGGCCAAGTGCAAATATTGCAAAGGAATCAAAATCAAGGGCCCCTAGTGCATCAAGGTTTAGCCAACCTCTGGCACAATGTCATGGGAAACCATATAGAACAAAATGTGAATCAAGCTATCGAGCAAATGCTGAACAGACTTGGCTTTAACATTGGTCAAGCTACTAAACCATATTTCATATCTGAGTTTCCTGAATGGGTACAACAAGCTGAAGTGCCAAGAGGAATGAAGATCTCCAAATTGTCCAAGTTTTCTGGAGAGAATGGAGAATCTACTATCGAGCATGTTGCCAGATACACAATAGAAATGGGTGAATTGGCCACTATGGAAGGTTTGAAAATGAGGTTCTTTCCAAGTTCATTGACAAAGAACGCGTTTTCTTGGTTCTCGACGTTAAGGGCTAATTCAGTCAATTCTTGGGCACAACTAGAAGGATTGTTTCATGATCAGTTCTTCAGGGGCGATTTGAGGGTTAGCTTGACTGATTTATTCAATGTCAAGCGTATGTACAATGAGTCTATAAATGATTATATCTCCAGGTTCAAACAGATGAAAAGTAGGTATTTTGCACCTGTTCCTGAAGCGGAGATTGTTAAAATGGCCGCTAGTGGGTTGGATTACACATTAGTAAGAAATTGGTAAACCAGCATATTATTGATCTTGCCCAGTTAGGGGAGAAGGTTCGACAAATTGAACAACTCAGGTCTGAAAAGAATCAAAAAAATAACAAAAAATTTATTAGACGTGAGAAGATCAATTGTGTCGAACAAAATCAAACATATAATGAAGATGAGGCTATAATTGAACAAGAAATAAACCTTGCTGAATTAAAAGATGGACCACCTTATGCTTGTCAAGCATTAGTACCTTCCAAGGGAAAGGAAAAGATGAGCTATGTGAATAAGAAAACACATATATTTGATATAACTAAAGCTGATAAAATATTTGATATTTTGTTAAAAGATAAGCAGCTTAAGTTGTCAGATGATCATAAAGTGAAAGGGCCTGAGGACTCCAATGGTCAAAATTATTGTAAATACCATGGAGCTCTAGGCCATACTACTAATGAATGTTTTCGTTTCAGGGATTTGATTCAAAAAGCTCTCAAAGAAGGTAGGCTCAGGTTTGCTGATAAGCAAAAGCCTAGCATGAAGGTGGATACTGATTCATTTGGCCAGGGCATATCAAATGTCGACGGCCAAAATGCGAGAAGCTGCAACATGGTGAAAATTAGCGCCAAGCAGAATATGTGGTGAATGTGGAAGACCCTTTTGACATTTACCCCAGGCCTCATGAAACTGTCGAAGATTTTTTGAGGAGAAAGAACAATAGAGGGCAGTTGAAACTATGCCCACATTATGACAAGTATTTTGACAAGAAAGCTGCTCAGAAAGAGAAGAAAAATGAAAAGGCAAGAGTTCACCAGCATATGCAGACTGGTTACGTGAATAGGAATGTTAAGCCTGTTCCAGTGAACCAAGTACAAAGGCTTGTTGCTAATAGGCCTAATTGAGCAGTTGGTGGTTGGTTTGTTGAGTCCTCAAGGGAATCAATACGAAGCAACCATGGAGCATTTCCTGGTCAAGTTACAAATAGGACTAGGAAACCTGATGCTAATATGATGGTGAACAAATGGGTTGAGAATTCTGCTAAGGCCCGTTGCCCTGAATTGAGGAATAGGGTGAGGGCTAGAAGGAGTAATCCTCGACAAGTGCCATTTTGGGATGAAGATTACCAATATGGGAGAGTACCTTATCCTGGTAGTGACCAAGTGAAGAAAACTCCATTGTCGAAGAGCCAGAAGCGTCGTTGACAGAGGATAAGGAAAGCACAGAAACAGAAAATGAAAGCTGCTGAGTTAGGAAAGTCTCCACATGAGAATTGTTTCATGGTTGAGACACAAAAAGTGCCATTGCCCAAGGAGCCTTGTCTGAAGTTGAAAAGTGTGGTAGTTAATGTCAAAGGCAGCAATTATGAGAAGGTTCAGACTTCCAAAGCATGAGGATAAGCACCTCAGGCAGGTTTCAAACATAATAGCAAGGCTGCCAAGGTTCCTTCTGCTAGAGAGGAAAGAAAGCCTTGGCCAATGGGTTTGATTGAAGCCGAGAAATTGGCCTTAGAACGAGACAAATTTGGTGTTGAGCAGCTCCAGTTAAGGACACTAATAGTGATGTGTCAATGCAGGAATTGAGAATCATAGTTAACGATTCTGATTTGCTAGGTGAACCAATGGAGCCTGTGGAACAAAATGTTGTCAAAACAGATTTGTCCATGGAAGAGGTCATTGAAGCATTGAATGATCCAGATGACCCAATTGGTTTTAATGATAAAGAAGTGTTCGACCCTGACAGTAGTTTGGACAAAGACTTGAATGAATTGGTAATGACAATGGGAACAACTCTGCCAGATTTGGAGTCTGAGGATTGCCTTTTTGATAAGGAAAACACGAGGTTGGGAAGTCATCTGAAAAATGAAGAGACAGCAACTGAAGAAGAGTTTACCAAGCTCAATGTAAACTTGGTTTCAATGTTTCCAGCAGAGTATGAAGCTCATTATGAGTTAATTATTGAAGTTCCTAATGAAGAGGAATTTGAGGATTTTCCCATTGGTTGGCAATTTGTCGAGCAAGACATGGTGACCATTTTTGATAACTTTGCTAGGCTTGACAAGCCAACTAATGAGGAAAGAAACCATCTTCGACCATTGCACATTAACGCAATGATTGAAGGCAAGCCTGCTAACAGGGTATTGGTAGATGGAGGAGCATCTGTGAACTTGATTCCAAGAGCTATGTTCAAAAAGTTGGGGAAAGATGAAACAGATTTACTGCCAACCAATATAGTAGTCACTAATTTTGGAGGAAAATCTGCACCAACAAATGGGGTAGTGATGCTTGATGTACAAGTAGGATCAGTGGAAAGGTCCACTCTTTTTGTGGTGATTCCTTCAAGGTCTAGCTACAATGTCCTGTTGGGTAGAGATTGGATCCATTCTGTTGGAGCAGTTCCTTCGACAGTACACCAGAAAACGATCCTTTGGAATGCTCTTGATAAGATTGAAATCATTGAAGCTGATGATAGCCCATGCTACTTGCAACAAATGAATATGGATTTCAAGGTGTATGATCCAAAGGGGAAACCCATTTCTGTGCAAGGTGGTGTGATTGACAAAGAGGCTCTGAATGCTTTCTTGATGGAGCAGTTTGGTGTCAAGCTGCTGGATGAGGCCGACGAAGAGTCGGCCAGTCAACAATGATGGATCTTGAACCTCACCAAACACAACTTTTGGGCTGGGAGGCCAACCAACAGCCAAACACAAAAGGAGATGTATTGGTTGATTGTATATTCGACAATGGTTTTTAGGATTTGAAAAGGGGCTTGAGGATAAAAGTAGTTTTGGGTTAGAAGATCCTTTGGAGGAGATAGATTTGGGTGATGCTAATAGGAAAAGGCCAATATATGTTAGTGCTTTACTGACAGATCAGTTCAAGAGGCAGATCGTGGAGCTAGTTTCTAAGTACAAGGATTGCTTTGCTTAGGATTACCATGATATGCCAGGTCTGAGTAGAGATCTAGTGGAACATAGGTTGCCTTTGAAACCTGATTGTAAGCCTGTCAAACAAGCTAATAGAAGATTTGCTCCTGAAGTAGTGTTGAAAATTAAGGAGGAAATTGAACGCTTGTTGAAAGCTAAATTCATTCGCACAACTAGATATGTTGAATGGTTATCAAATGTGGTGCCTGTCATAAAGAAGAATGGCAAGATGAGGGTATGCGTCGATTTTAGAAATCTTAATGCTGCTACTGCTAAGGATGAATACCCTATGCCCATAGCAGATATGCTAGTGGATGCAGCATCTGGTCATGAGCTTCTAGGTTTCATGGATGGACATGCTGGTTACAACCAGATCTTCATTACTGAGGAAGATGTGCCTAAAACTGCTTTTAGGTGTCCAGGTTCAATTGGAACTTATGAGTGGATAGTGATGCCCTTTGGTTTGAAAAATGCTGATGCAACTTATCAAAGGGCAATGAATACTATTTTTCATGAAATAATAGGTAAGTTTATGGAAGTCTACATCGACGATGTTGTTGTCAAGTCAAAAAGTCAAAAGGAGCATTTGAGGCATCTAAGAAGAGCTTTTCAAGAAATAAGAAAGCACAGTTTGAAAATGAATCCTGAGAAGTGTGGTTTTGGGGTTTCTGCTGCCAAGTTCTTCGGTTTTTTAGTGCATAAAAAGGGTATTGAAGTTGACAAGAACAAGGCTAAGGCCGTGTTGGAAGCTAAACCACCAACTACCAAAAAGGAACTTCAGTCCTTTCTAGGAAAGGTAAATTTTCTCAGGAGGTTTATATCAAATCTCTCAGGAAGAACAAAAGTCTTTACTTCTTTGGTAAAACTCAAGGCAGAGGAAGCTTTTATATGGACTCAACAGCACCAGGAGTCTTTCGACCAAATCAAGCAATATTTGACAAGCCCACCGGTCATGATGCCTGCAGAGCCACATCGACCAGTGAAGTTGTACATTTCTGCATCAGAAGAAACCATAGGTTGTTTACTGGCTCAAGATGGTGAAACAATGTTGAGAGAGCTGTTTACTACCTTAGTCGAGTACTTAATGATGCAAAAACAAGATATAGTGCTATAGAAAAGTTGTGTCTAGCATTATATTTTTCTTGTACAAAACTTAAGTATTACTTAATGCCTTGTAATGTCTTAGTGATGTCGAAGACAAATGTAATTAAGTACATGTTGTCCGAGCCAATTCTGAATGGTCGAATTGAAAAATGGACATTTGCATTGTCTGAATTTTCTTTGCAATATATACCTATGAAGGCTGTTAAAGGTCAAGCAATTGCTGACTTTTTAACGGATTATCCATGTTTAGAAATAAAGAAACTGGCAGGGCTAGTTGATTTGAAGCCCTGACATTTGTATTTTGATGGCTCAAGACATAAGAATGGTATTGGTGTTGGTATTCTGATAATATCACCCTTAGGGGTACCAACTAAATTAATGTTTGAATTGAAATATACTTGTTCTAACAATGAAGCTGAGTATGAAGCCTTGGTTAAGGGTTTGGAAATTTTGATAGAAATGCAGGCACACACTATCAAGGTTTTTGGGGATTCACAATTGGTGATTAGGCAGCTAACTCAAGCATATAAATGTGTTAGCCATATTCTTGTCAAATATGTCAGGTGGCTAGTAAGTTGATGAAGCAGTTCGATAGTGTCAAAATGGAGCATATTCCTAGAGAGCTAAATCAAGAGGCTAATGAATTGGCCCAATTGGCTTCAAGATACAAATTATCTTCAAAGGTGATGACAGAACTCATAGAAATTCGTAAGTTACTGTATCCTTTAGATGAAAGGGATATTCTTGTCTCCAATGTGTCGAACACAATTGATTGGTGTAAGCCAATTATAGAGTATTTGGAAAATCCAAGTGCTGACGTCGACAGGAAGATTAAGTACAAAGCAACTAAGTTTGTTGTACTTGCAGGAGCTTTGTATAGAAAATCTGTCGATCACAATTTGGAAGCTTGCCTGAGTGAAGAAGATGCTTATTTGGCTTTAGCAGAGTTTTCATGAAGGAATATGTGGTGCCCACCAAGCAGGTGAAAAAATGAAATGGGTATTAGGAAGATAGAGAGTATATTGGCCTACATTGGTTAAGGATTGCATTATGTTTGTAAAATCCTGTGAAGAATGTCAAAAACATGACCATATACAAAGTGTGCCTGCTAGTCAGTTACATTCCATCGTTAAGCCATGGCCTTTCAGAGGTTGGACGTTGGATCTCATAGGCCAAATTTATCCTACTTTTTCTAAAGGCCACAAATACATTTTAGTTGGGGTTGACTATTTTACTAAATGGGTGGAGGCAGAAGCCCTGAAAGAAGTAACACAGTAAGACATTGTGGATTTTATTGAAAATCACATTGTTTGTCGATTTGGTATACCACAAACAATAACAACGGACCAAGGATCAGTATTTGTTGGGAAGAAGGTTGTTGAGTATGCTGAATCAAGGAAGATTAAGACGGTAACCTCAACACCATACTATGCACAAGCAAATGGCTAGGTCGAAGCCATGAATAAAATTATCATTGGTTTGATAAAGAAACACATTGGCAGATATCCAAAGAGTTGGCATTCAACTTTGGAACAAGTTCTTTGGGCATGCAGAAATTCTCCTAAGGAATCGACAGGTACCACTCCTTACAAATTGGTTTATGGACATTATGCTATTTTGCCTGTTGAAATAAACCTTGGTTCAATGAGAATTCAAAAACAAGATGAGTTACCAGTAGACCAATATTGGGATTTAATGTTTGATGAATTAAATGAAGTCCACGATGAGAGAGTTGTTGCGTTAGAACACTTGATTCGACAGAAAGAGAGAATAGCTAAATTCTATGATAATCGAGTTAAGTATAAACGTTTTAAAGTTGGTGACTTAGTGTGAAAAGTCATTTTGCCAATGGATAAGAAATGTCAGGAATTTGGAAAGTGGTCCCCAAAGTGGGAAGGACCATTTAAGGTTGTTCAAGTATTCTCAGGAAATGCTTATGCACTTGTCGAGGTTAATTCTGGTTTTAGAATTAAGTCTATTAATGGCAAATATTTAAAGTCATATAGACCAACAATGTGCGAGGTAAAAGTACAACCTTAAAATATAAATGAGATTGCTTTCTTAACGGGCCATTTGGCAGTATACAATACATTGTCGAATAGGCTTATAGCCTAGGAATACAAATAAAGTAAAGTCCTTTAAAACTTAGGCTATTACAAAATGAGTCCAGTAGTAGAAGCTTTGCCATGTTCAGGTTCAACCTAAGCCGAGGAAGAGTTTAGGAAGTTAAGGGAAACATGGGAAGCAAAAGCAGTCTCCGTGATAAGACAATTAAGTCTGCAAGAGCCGCTTCAAAGGTAAGACACCC
Source organism: Calophaca sinica (assembly GCA_037113605.1). Classification (NCBI taxonomy): domain Eukaryota; kingdom Viridiplantae; phylum Streptophyta; class Magnoliopsida; order Fabales; family Fabaceae; genus Calophaca; species Calophaca sinica. The sequence goes on from CM073733.1 coordinate 106,967,040, forward strand.
AAATCAACGGGGATGTGATGTTAAGGTTTGGAAGCGTCGATGAGGGGTGTCGAGCTCTATGAGAGCAAAGAAAAAGCTGGAGTCAAGAGAGAAGCAGTCGTCGGTGCCACAATGCGCTTGACAATGGGCCCAGACGTGCCATACTCTCTCTTGTCTCTTGTAGTTTAGCAAACCTTCACATTGGAATAAGTTTTGAAGGAGCGAAAAAACTACAGAAAGAAAGAATGGCCCAGACCATTCCCTTACTCACATAGTTCAATGGGTTTGGTAAGCCACATTAGGCAACTTACCAAAACTAATTGCTAGATATTAGGCAAATTACCAAAACCCAGTGGTTGTTTCACTGTTTAAACAAAGACCTTCAAAGAAACTCCAAAAAATGGGGTCTCTTGGTTCCCAAATGAAACGAGCAGAACCAAGCAAGAAAGCGAAGAAGGAGTGAAGGCGACTTCCATTTCAACTGGCTCCCTAAGTTGAGTTGGCTTAAGGCAAAGGGGAGTTTGATTTGGGTTTGGAATTTGTGAAAAGAAGTAGAAGTTTCTCAAGAATTCTGGAAACAGAAGTGAGCAGAGTTCTAAGAATGGTTGCACATAAGGGAAAGCAAATGTTCTGTTGTGAGGATGGAAACCAAGATTGCAAGCTCCTATTTATAGCACAAATTTACGTTAATTTTTAAGTTTCATAGTCAAATTGACTGGTCAATGGCTTTAATTGTGATTTATGGCCAGAAACTGAAATTAAAACATTAAAATAAAACGTGCAAGCTGGACAGTGAAGTGATTGATGGATAAAGTGTCAAATCAAGTTCAGTTTGGCTGCAAGGTACAAGTTATGGTCGAACAAATGTTCTCGTCATACACTAATCAAAGAAACAAAAGAAATTACAGAGGAGTTTTTTTATTGTCCTCCCAAGTTGTAGCAAATTCAAGTTTAGCAGCTTCAACACTCTCATAGTTGACTTCAAGGTCCGCAACCTTCGACAAGATGGCCTACGCTTGGATAGTGTTGTTGGACATTTGTTGGTCAAGTGCCTTAATCTCTTCTAAACAAGATGCCTTGGTTGCTTCCTACAATTGAGCCTTAGCAGTGGCCAACTCTATTTCCAAACGAGCAACAGCCTGTTCTAGTTCAGGTATTTTGGCTTGATAGGGAGCACCGTTTTTGACTAGTGTTGCTTTGTCTTGGCGAAAAGCCATTAGTTTATCTCGAAACTCATGTTTTGCCTTGAGAGCTTGTTGATATGGCAGAATGCTGTTGTCGAGTTCAGGCAGTTTGGGAGTCAAATCTTCAATAAATTCATATATTGCATTAAAGTGGCCTCGACAAATCAGAGACAGCCGTTTGCAATAATTGTGAATTTCTTTGATGATGCGAATCAAATTATTTCTAAATTCCTGGTTAAGGTAGAGCTCATCAAAGGAGTATTTGAAGAAACCCCTCAGTTCTTCGACTAATTCATCAAGTTTCTCAGTAAAATTGTCTCCAAGAAGTGTGGAAGAACAAGCTGATAAAGGAGAAGTTCTGCTACTAGATCCTGAAAGCAAGTTAATCCACTCATCTATGCCGACATTGCCCTTTTAAATATTGGTGCCTTGTGGCACAGGGTTGGTCGATGAAGCAGGCTGAGTAGATGGAAAAGTCAGTTCATCAAAAAAGAGGTCCATGTTGACACTCTCTGCCCTAATCACTATGGGAGGTACCTTCTCAGTGACTTGGGGGCAGAAGTTGTTTCCTCAGAAGATATGGGATCAGCTTAATGAGGGGAAGTTTGAATTGGATTTTCTGTCGAGAGAGTTGGCGCAACCACATCGACATCCATGGCAAAAGGTTCTTCAACCTCTTATTCAGGTTAAGTTTTTGTGACCTCCTATGGAAAATACAATCAAAGTAACACTTTATAAACTATTGTTTTAACACCAACAAAGTGACATAGGAGTGTCATACCTCAGTGGTTGGATGATTGTAAGGGCTGAGAAGTATCCACGTATGGTTGCTCAGGTGAGCCCTGTTGAGTTAATATAATGAGGCAATGTTCACAAATCACAAAGTACGAATGCTTTATGAAATAAGAACATACCTTATCAGTGTTCGACGAATCAACCTCTTCAATAGAAGGGGGTCCTTTGAAGTGCATTCTTCAGAAATGTCTTTCTTTGAAGATACAGCCCTTGTTTCCTGCAATATGGAAACATGTGGATAACAAAATTGTGTAATGCGAAGTTGACCATCAATTAAACAATGGTGAAGTTTGGCATACCATTACAAACTCTGCTGTTGGAGTGCCGTCAGAACTTTCAGAAACGGACTTCTCTACAAGAGATTCCTGAGAAATGAGAGTTTTGAGAATTAATGTTTGATGGGTCATGTGAAAAAAATGCATTATACAAGTCAAAGATAGGAAATATCGTTTGAGGTGTAGAACATGAAGGAGAATCAGCCAGAATCATTTTGCACCTTTTTTATTGAGCTTCTGAGGCAGCTGTTTTCACTTTTTCTTGGTTGACTCTTGCTGAGTAGAGCTGTGTGAACGCTTCGACCTTGCAAGTTGTTTCTTCAACGCCACTGGTTTCTTGCCAGTATCAGTTTTCTTGACAGAAGAACTGGCGGATTTCTTTTTGATTGCTTTCGATTGAAGTGGGGATTCATCATCTTCATCATCCTCTTCTTCCTCATCAGCCTCTTGAGCTTTACCACTTGTTTGCTTGTATTTTAAAGACTCTTTGAGAGGCAACGCTAAAAAAAATGAAGAAATAAGCATAAAGTAGGTAGGCTTCCAGAGAATAAAGCAAATTGAACTAATTACCTTGGGGAAACTGGGAAATGACCTCGACAGCCTCATCATATTGTTCAAAAGCCAAAGCAAACCGACCAGTGAAAGTAACTTCTTTGTTTTCATACTTGTCGATATTAGAATGATATTGAAATCGTTCTAACGCAAGGAAATTACCAGCTGTCGGTTTACTTGGAAATGGATCAGCCAAACCAAAATTTGCACAAGGTAAAGGCACTGGTTCAGGACAAGGGGATTTCACAAGTGATTGCCCTATTGTTTGCTGATGTTTTAAAGCCTTAATGCCCCAATTGTTCTCGTGCTTTTCTTTTGATTTGACAGTCATTTTATTTACCTGTTAAACAATATAAAAAGAATATCTAGGATCCCATTTCACCTTATAAAATTTTTCAAAGCTACGTATATCCTCCAAGTACTCGCCTTTGGTCTTGGGTTGAAGGGTCCTGTTCCTGCAGAGTGGGATCAACAAATCTTTTCACACAGTCTTCAAAAGATGGCTGGAAATTTTTGTAATATTCATCCCACCAAGCCACAAAATCTTGAGATACACCTAGGGTGGTGGTAAAAGGGACAAGATTGACAGCTGCCTTGCGAAGATAATTTTTTTCTTTATACCGTCGATGGTCTCTTGCTTGAGGTCAATGGAATCCAAGAGAATGTCTTTTTTCTTGTGAGGGAATGGACCAGGAATGGATTGCATAAAGCCTATGTTGTTGGCAGAAGCATTGGGTAGACAAGCAAAGGCAGAATTATCCGTCGAGCCAGGTAATCCAGCAGGAAACACTTGATGAGCAAGGAAATGAGTCCAAATGATTTTGCACCTCTTGTCATTTGAGTTGAAGGGGGATGTCAACCATTTAGGTCCATATTTTCAGCCAACAAAGGGTTGAAAGCGAATGCCTTGGGTGCTGGGGGAAAGAGAATGGAAGAGGTTGAGATAGTACTTGAAACTATCGAACTCATTGTCGAATGGCTTAGGAGCATGATACATGGCCAGGGTGCCATAGGTATCAATTTCAAGTTTTGCTGGAGCTTTGTCGACAGTGTGACCTGGAAGTGTGGCATTAAACCACAATTGTAATAGCTATATTGGGCCTCCAGCTCCAATTTTTCTTCTTCCTCCTTTCACCATAGTGTACAGGCTCGACATACTCGAATAGAGGTTTGACAAAAGAAAAGAGCCAAGGGCCCACCTTTTACCTTCATGAAGAAGGTTTGCCAAGTCGAGTAACAGTTTCGACATTTGGACGTTTTTGTTACAAAGAACAAAAGCAGAAAGCCAACGGAACAGGAAAGCTACATGTTCTTCGTTGGAAACCTCTTCAGTGTTTCTCATTTTGCTAGAAATGTATTTCAAAAATGACAGAGGTTCCTCGCTAAAAACATCAATAATATTTTCTGGTGTGCTTAAAGGGTGAATCATATGGCCATCCGGTGGGAGGCCAGTGAGAGCAGCAATGTCGAAGAGGGTTGGACCCATTATTCCACAGGGGAAATAAAAATTGTTGGTGGTTTTGTTCCAAAAGAAAATGGCAGCTCCTAAACGTATGCTGGGATAGTTTAATGAGGTGATACATGCCTAATTTTCCCAAGTATCAGCTTTCTTAGCTTCAACCCTAGTAAGCCAAACCGAGTATCCATTGATACTAAGCGGAGGAGTTCTGAAGAGCCTAGAGCTCTTAGAAAAGTAATGGATATGTAAATTGGGGGCAGAAGCTAAAATATTAGTTTGACCTTCATTATTTGGGAAAGAATCCCTAAAATCCTCAGGAAAACCAGATAAGGTCATCACTAGTCCCAAGTAAGCAGCAGGAGGGTTCAAAAGGTAAGAAGGATCATTCAAGTAAGGCATCATTACCTTGGATTTTTGCCATGGAATGGACGCGTCAACGTCAGAATTACACCATGCTTTCCTTAGATACGCTTTGGTACCTTGGGCTGCATTCGATATAGACGCCATTGAAGACTTGCAAAGTTTTCTCCAGAAGATCAGAAAGAGCAAAAGTGTTTCAAATTAGGTCTTGAGGGTTATTTATAACCAAGCTTGGGAAGCAAACGTGCGAACGGGATGTAACCGCCAACTACCAAAGTAATAATTGCCCTATTTTTTAGGGAAATGGGAAACGCAGACCTATGATGGGACAATGTGAAAAGTAACTGTCACGCGTAGAGAGCTAAAAATTCTGGTTCTCTTCACATATGGTGTCAAAAACTCAGAATTTGGGGGGCATCTGTTGAGTGCCAAATTTCAGATTTCGGTTTCTCGACAGAACTTCAAAAATTCCATAAGTGAAGGTGCAAGGAGCCAGAATAAATGGTCAAAAATAAACTAAGTTTGGAAGGCCGAGTGACTTGGTAGTTGTTCAACAAAGTCAATGAAGCATTGAAGATGTCAGCGTGGACGAGTTCGAGTTAGACTTAGGCTTTGGGCAATACATGTACAACTCGACAGGAAGTGTTACTGTCGAGATTAAGTAGTTTTAGCAAAATCAACTACCGATCTTTTGTCTGTACACATGTCAGGTCGGATGATAGGTAGTTTTTTACATTTCTTGTCTATAAATAGCAGTTCTGACGATGTAAAAAAGGTTGAATACATGATCTAAGTTCCTAACATCTCAACGGCGAAGCAGATTAAAGGAAAACGATCATTGTATGCCTTCCACTATTTTTTTTCAAGCAATTGCAATACATTTCAATTTCATTTCAATTTATTGTTTTTTTTTCATTTAACTTATTTGCAAATTTATCTTCAGTTTGTGCATTTCATTTAAACTTTACTGCATTTGAACTTTATTTCGAACTTCTATTTATTTGTGCATTTCTTGCATCATTTCTTTCAAAGTCAATTTTCTTATTGCGTTTCTTTCAATGCCAGTGATTTATTTCATGCTCTTTACTTTTCTGTCATTTACATTTCATGTTCTCAATTCATGTCCTTTATATTTTCCATCACTTTTACTTTCAAAGTCATTTACAAGCTTTCTTTGAATTCATGTTCTTTGAATTCATGCTCTTTTAAAGCTTTCTTTGATTTCCAGTCATTTAAACGCTTTTCATTACATTTCTGCATTCATTTTATCTTGCATGTTTAAAGTCATAAATGCATGTTTGTAGTACTGCACTATATGTGTCATAGTAATTAATTTTACATTTGATTGCCTGTTGATCAAGTTATTGGCCTTCGACGGCCAATCTTGCTTACTTTAAGTGTTAGTGCCATTTCAACAATAATTCACTTGTTAGTTGGAATTAATCTTATAAAAAATTGTCAAAAGATTACAATGATTAATGGTTTAACAGCCAAGAAAGTTGAAAACTAAAAACATGTCGAGTATTTGACCGTTAAACAATTAAAACCATTGTTTTCAAAACGAGATTACCACGTAACTCGTCGATCACATAGTCGCTCGAAAAACTAATTATTTGTTTGTTTGGCAAATTTGGTAGAAATACTCTACAAAACCAAATTTCCCAGTAAACACAGCCATACACGTGTTGGATGGCTGGATAACACATATATTCCAGTTTCACATGTTTCTCACCTTTATATTCTAGCTGCTTCACATGCCTCTCAGTCACCTTTGTATTTCAGCTAGCTTCACATGCTTCGCATGTTCCTACTCATAGAAAATAGATTTATGGAGATGGTTTGGAAGGATGCGGTTTTTCTTCCCTTGGCAAAAGCTTAAGTGGGTGTTTTTTCTAAGTAAGCATTGTAGGGTTTCAGAGATAGGATAGAGTTGGGGTAAGTCATTAAGGGCTTTAAAAGAGGGTTTCTAAATTGGGGATAATTGGGTGTTTAGAATGATTCGGTCTTATCAAATCACTAGTTAATCTATAAGAAATTATGGAGCAAGAAGAGTCACCGTGAATATTGTTAAACAAGAAAAACGAGATAGACAATATTGTCAATTGCCCGCATGAAATAGATATTCTCCAAGGAGTAGGACTTATCATTGTTTAAGATATTAATTTGATAAAAAAGTTATCAGTCTTGCATTAATATTATTCCATTAAATAATATATTATTATATATAAATTAGCCTAATAACTGCGTTTGTAGTAAATTTATATTGTCAACATAATTAAAAAAAATAAGAAAACTAAAAAATTCAAACTGGACAATGAATTGAGCTGAACAGGTTGAAAGAGATAAATTAGTTAGAAAGGGGAGGGAATCATAACAAAAAATGACAAGTGGCATCACCGAGACCAGAGGGGGAGATTTGTAAATCATTAGGAAGGAAAAAAAATTATAGCCTAATAAGGGTAGGACATAGGGGTTATATTTGAAGAACAATTTATTTACAGTAAATTTTTTTCTCTTTTTTTGTCCTACTAAGCAGTGTCTGTGTTCTATCATTGAACAACACAGAGGTAGTTATCTCTTGCAGCTATTTTTTGCTTCAAACATGTTCAACAAGGCAGTTATTCAACAAATCCAAGGGTAGTTGAAGAAGCTATTCTTCATCCTAGGCAAATTAATGTGTTCTTTAACAAATTTCCATAGTTTCTAAGATAGAACAATTGCTTATAGTAATTAATTAGTTAATTTCTATGTTGTATGTTAATTTACGTTATATGCTTTTATGGTGATACAATGAATAGCAAAAGTGCTGAACTACCCTTAACTAATATAATATAATATTATCTAACATTTTCTACAGTAATGTAAAAAGCAAGGTTATTAAAAATGCCAGTCAACTCGTGGAATTGCACGATTCCACATTTTCATGTACCCAAAACGAGTTGACTTGCTTGTGGAATTGAAATCGCATGAAATCGCAAGGATTAACGATTCTACTCGGTGGAATCGTGAGTCAACACGGTGAACTCGCATGGAATCATGATGCATATCCGAGTCTGTCAGTTTTAGATTTTTTTAGATTTTGGCCGAAAACGCAGGCCTAAACACTCGCGGTCATGTTTTTCTTCTTCTTTCCTATTCGAAATGCAAAGAATGAAGCTTGAAACAAATAGCTCATGAAAACAGAGCAACCACGAACCCTAGGCAGACGTGAACACCACCTCCAGAGCTGACGACGTGAACGGCCCCTTTCTCTCCGGTGACACAAAGGGCCTCCTCTCTCCGGCGACGCATGAATAGCAAACCCTCCTCTCTTCGACAAATTGTGAACAAATAATCCCCTCTTTTTGGTTTGTGTTCCGGTATCCATTCACATAATCCCTAGAATCCCTTTTTCATGTTCCTCTTGAATTGTTATTTTTGGTGTTCCCTGCATATGACTGGTCCTCTATTTTTGGTATTTCCCCTTCAGGAAAGAAAGGGAAAGAGGGAAGAGGGAAACGCCAAGAAAACAAATGGAAGATGAGGGATTAGAGACTGGCTCTGTACCAGAACAAAAGGAAAGATGAGAGGGAGATAAAAATAAAATCTAGTAATCCACTAAAGAGAACTAGTAGAGAAGTGGTGGAAAACAAATTTGGATTACCGAGATGCGAAGGTAGGTTAGCTGTAAAACGTTAAAATCACCACTTTTTTTGTTCCTTCTCATTGAGATTAAAATTATTATTTTCTTATTGTTTATATTGAGATAGCAAAGCAGAGGAGAAATGCGAGAAAAAGGATTTCTCATTTTCTGTAATGTGTACAGTTTACAGTGAATGAATCTAAATTGACAACAAGATATAGTGCCTAATATATATACACTGTTAGTAACATTGGACAGAGAAGGAGAGCACAATTAGTTACATAACAACAATAACTAACTAATTAATTAAGGGAATTAATAGGTGGTAATATGCCCCCACAAGCTGGACTGTGAAAATCTTGAAGTCCAAGCTTGAAAACCAAAGTTGTGAAAGCAGGATAGAGTAATTGTTTGGTCAAAACATCAGCTAACTGGGCCGAGGACGGTATTGGAAGAAGATGCACCAGGCCACTTTGAATTTTCTCGTGTATGACATGACAATCAATTTCGATGTGCTTCATCCTTTCATGAAATGATGGATTATAAGCTAAATAGATGGCAGATTTATTATCACAATAAACTGCAGCTGGAAGATCAAATCGAATTCCCAAATCTGAAAATAAATAAGACAACCATTGGATCTCACAAGAGAGACTTGCTAAGGCCCTGTATTCAGCCTCAGAGCTTGATCTAGAGACAGTTGATTGCTTCTTTGACTTCCAAGAAATCAAAGAAGTGCCAAGAAACATACAATACCCAGTAACAGATCATCTGGTAAGGGCACAACTAGCCCAATCCAAATATGCAAAAGCAGAAAGTTTAAGAGGAGAAGAAGCAGAATGGAAAATTCCTTTAGCCGGAGAAGATTTCAAGTAACGATGCACCTGGTTGCGGCTTAATAGTGGACTTCTTTAGGATTAAAACAAACTGACTTAGCTATTGAATAGCGAAAGCTATGTCAGGAGGCGTAGTAGTGAGATAAATGAGTCTCCCTACAAGTCTTTAGTATGCAAAAACATCAACATAGGGAGGAGAATCAGCATCATAAAACTTCAGGGATGGATCTATGGGGTGGAAGAAGGTTTTGCAGCTAGATTCCCACTATCTTCTAACAATTCAAGAGTATATTTTCTTTGATTGAGGAGAATACCTTGCTTAGATTTAGCAATTTCCAAACCGAGAAAGAATTGAAGATTAGCCAGATCTTTTATTTTAAAGCTGCGATCCAAAAAGGACTTAACAGATTTGATTTCCAAGAGATCATTTCCTGCCAAAAACTATGTCATCAACATAGACCAAAAGGGCTGCAAAATAGGAACCAACAGATTTAACAAAGAGAGAATGATCCACTGCAGACTGGTGATATCCCAAGGAAAACAAAGCTGAAGATAACTTGGGGTACCATTGTCTACTAGCCTGCTTAAGGCCATAGAGAGATTTGTGCAGTTTACAGACTTTAGGAGAACCAGTAGCTGAATTAGGTACAAATACACTGGGGGATAAATTCATGCACACTTCCTCGTTGAGATCTCCATGCAAAAATGCATTATTTACATCCAAATTGCTCCAAAAACTAGCCCTTAATTGCAGCCAAAGCAAGTAAAATTTTAACTGTAGTAAGCTTTGCAACCGAAGAAAATGTATCAAGTAGTCCACCCCTTCCATTTGAGTATATCCTCTAGCAACCAATCTTGCTTTATACCTCTCAATGGAACCTATGGCAAGTCTACTATAGACCAAGTTCGATTGAGATCAAGGGCACCAATTCAGATTTCATAGCTTTAATCCAATAGTCAGATTTACTTGCTTGTTTGAAAGTTTTAGGTTCAACATTAGCAAAGATAGACAAATAGAAATGTTTATAACCAGAAGCACAATTTGAATATGAAAAATAAGAAGAAATAGGGTAAGCAGAATTAGCACCTGAAGGTGATTAGGACAGTGAAGATTGGAGAGTAGCTTGGCATTTTTCTTGTTCTGGTGGAAGTTCTGAGAGAAACAGAATGGTTGTTAATAGGTGCTGTTTCGGACATAGTAGGAATAGTAGGAACAGGTGTTGTTTCTGACATAGCAGGAACATTAACAGGTGTTGTTTCAGATTCATGAATTGGAGAAGCCAAATTATTATCAAGAATAGGGACAGATTGAGTGATTGGGGCAGGTGCTGGTTGGGTGATTGGACAAGGAGGATCAATAGTGAAATTGCAGTTATCTAAAACAACTTGTGGAAAAGACTCTATAGTGAGATTAGAAAAAGGAAAAGAATTTTCATGAAAGATAACATTGCGGGAAACTAAAAAAGAATTAGAAGAAAGGTCGTATAACAGAAATCCTTTAGTACCATCTCTATATCCAAGAAAAACAGTCTTCCTTGCTCTATGCATAAATTTGGTTCTATGATTATGCAAAGTACGTAGATGCAAAAGCAAGAAAACCAAAGGTTATAAGATGAATAAGTGTTGGAGGTCTTTGAAACAGTAACTCATAAGGTGTTTTGAATTTTAAAAGAGGAGTTGGAAGCCTATTAATAAGATGGACAACATGTAACACAGAAAAATGCTAAAGATTGGATGGTAAAGAGGCTTGAAAGGATAAATCCCGAGCAACATTGAGAATGTGTTGATGTTTCCGCTCAACAATACCATTTTGTTGAGGGGATTCAACACATGACCTTTGGTGAACAATACCTTTAGAAAAGAAAAATTTAGTCATCAAGAATTCACTCCCATTATCGCTTCTCATGGATTTCAATTTGGAATGAAATTGAGTTTCAAGATAATTGACAAAATTTATGATATGATGTCTAGTCTCACTCTTATGTTTCATAAGAATGATCCATGTGAAACGACTATAATCATCAATAAGAGTCAAAAAATACCTATGACCATCTATGGAAGAATGGCCAAGAGGCCCCCAAATATCAGCATGAAGTAATTCAAAGATATGTGAAGAATATGTAATGCTATTGGGGTAAGGAAGCTTTCTTTGTTTAGCATAATGACAAATACCACAAGGTGTAGAATGAGATTTGTAAGAAACAAAAGGAATTGTATTGATACAAATTTATGAATTACATCAGAAGCATGTCGAAGTCTATTATGCCAAACCAAAAAAGAATTTTCTGTGTGTGTATGAGTATTATGTGAAACAGAATTGCAAGTGGAAACATTGGTTAAAACAGAATTACAAGTAGAACCAGAATGAAAATGGCCAGTAGCTTGACTTTCCAAGAGATATAATCCTCCCCTTTTTTCAGTTGTACAATCATCTTCTGGTTAGAATTCTACAAAACTGAACAATGATTAGGATAGAAAATAATGTGACAATCAAGAGAAGCTAAAAGCCGATTGACAGAAATTAAGTTGATATGAAAATTGGGAACAAAAAGAACATTATGAATGATAATATCATTTGATATCTGAACACTGCCAATGATGGTAGCAAAAGCTTTGTGACCATTTGGCAAGGAAATGGGAATCAGATTAATGTGCTTAAAGGATATGAAGTGATTAGTGGAGTAAGTGAAGTGGTCAGTGGCACCTGAGTCTAATACCCAAATGACAGATTGTTTACCATAGGTTGGTGAAGAAATGGTGTTAAGAGCCACAGGGTTAGAGATTACTGAATTGACAGAAGGTGTTAGTGTGGGAGCAGAATTTGACTATTGTAAAAGCTTTAGAAATTGCTGGAAGTGTCCCTGAATCATTCAAAGATGGTGTCACAGAAGCACTTGGAGCAGAAACAGAATTAGGCACTGAATCAACATTACTATCTGTGCCAGTAGAGGCCAAATTAACAGATCTTCCATTGCCAGATTTTGCTCCTCTGGGTTGATACCCTGGTGGAAAACCATGCTTCACATAGCAAATTTCAATTGTATGGTTATATCTACCACAATGAGTACAATAACGATTAGGAGCAGAATTTTGTCCCCTGCCATATGTATGACCAGAATTTTAGCCTCTACCAAAATTGCCCCTGCTGTAAGTCTGGTATACAACCTAAGAGGGGGGTGAATTAGGTTGAACGATTTTCGAGTGACTTTTAGAGATTTTTCGTTCTTTTGTTTTATGGATAGATAGATGGAGTTTGATTGATAAACAAAAGTAAAAGGATAAGGAAGAAGATTGAGACACAAGAATTTATCTTGGTTCCCTAACCACTTGGGTACATCCAGTTCTTCCGACACTGCAGAGCAATTCACTATGATAGAAATTCTTGTTACAAGCAAGCCTCACCCCAAGGCTCCCTAACAATCTCTATACAACAAGATAGCACCCCACTATCTTTTTCAAACCAAAACCCAACACAAGGATGAGTTTAATAATTGTGAAGAATGGTAAAGCATATGGTGTATCGGATCAATATCACTTTGTAACTATACAACTTAGTGCTCAAGAACTTTTTCAGATATGAAAATAGTATCTAAGTTCTAGGCAAGAAAGTTTTGAAGGTTTAGAACTTGTAAAATGATATTGAACTCTTATGATTGAAAGAATGAAAGTTCTATATGTTCTGATGTAAAAGAAAGGTATATATATAACCATCAGATCATGTTCAAGCAAGGTGATCGTTTGGCAACTTTCCAGGGCCAAACACACCATTTGAAATCATAACGTTTCAGAAAATTTGATTTTGAAGCAGTGGTAATCGATTACGTCGTTGTGGTAATCGATTACATGTGTACGTTGAAAATCAGCTATTCAAAAATTTAGTTGATGTAATCGATTACACCTTTTAGGTAATCGATTACATCCACATCACCGAGACTTTAGGTAATCGATTACAGCTTTGAGGTAATCGATTACTGCAATAAAAAAAGTTTTTTTCTTGAGATTTCAAAAGGATTGCTTCAACACTTAACTTTGAAAATAACTTAGATTAAGTTTTAAACTTAAGGAATGATTTGTTTGAGCACATCTAAGTTATATAATCACAGCTTGTAATATGTCAAAGATACAAACCATACTTACAGAGAATTGACAATACATAATTAAAGTCTCTGTAAAATCTTTGACTTGATCTATCGGAGGCTTTTCTTCTTTTTGATCAGTAATCTTGTCATCATCTAAACCCAGCCAAGTTTAAGAAGGAAATCTTCTTCACAATCTCCCCCTTTTTGATGATGACAAACACCAATCTTGTTAACGGTTTGCGAACGGAAAAGCTCCCCCTGTCTTGTATATCTCCCCCTTTGTATTGGAGTTGGGAAACCTGAAAAGTTAGTAAAATACAAGATATACAGATAATATCTCCTTTATGTTTGCGAACGGAAAAGCTCCCCCTGTCTTGTATATCTCCCCCTTTGTATTGGAGTTGGGAAACCTGAAAAGTTAGTAAAATACAAGATATACAGATAATATCTCCTTTCTCCCCCTTTTGACATCATCAAAAAGAAGAAAAAGTAGCATAAATACAATATAGCGCATATATTTACCAAGCTCATTCAAACACAAACTAAATACTTAATATTAAACATCCATACAAACTTTGCAAAGGTCCTACTTAGTAAAGTCCAAATTAAAAAAACAGAAATCAAAGGAAAATTAAAGGAAGAATTACATAACAAGAAATCCAACATTAACAAGTATGACATAATGAGAATATGATGCATGCATGATGAAGCAAATCAGGCTACTCGTCATCCTCCTCATTGTCAGTTCTAAAAGCTTCAAGGCGGTCCATGCGAGCAGACAGTTGATCAAACCTTTCAGCCATGTAACCACGGACACTCCTAAGCTCATCCAAAATCATTTGATTTGTGACCGCACCATCTTGAGGTTCTGCATCTTCTTGTGCAGGAGGATGTAGCAGATCGCTTCGATGCCTGTAGACTCGTGCAGCAGCATCCCAGTTTATACCCATCTTTGGTAAGATATCCATATGGATTTCATTTTCAGCAGGTGTCATTTCCAGAGAAACCTCATTGTTGGTGTCTACATTGCAAAGACTCCAACAATCGGGAGATTTGTCTAGCATAAGGCAAACTTGTAGTTCGCCGCTTCAAAGGACAACATGTGATTCACAACCAAATAGGCCCAGTTGATAGGTTTGTTATTCTTGATAGCATACATGATTTGCATTTCAAAATCATTGATTTGAGAGTAGTTTGAGGCCTTAGGTACTAAGACATAGCAGAGAACATAATGAAGAAGTCTATCATCAACGTTCAAGTGTCCTACAGAGAGAATATTTCTAGCAGAGGAGGCTGCACCAGACCGTTGTCTTTTGTGGGCAATTTCAGTCTCATCATATCGACACATGGATAAATAAAAGTCTCTCTTGTCATACTCCTCCCAATCACATAAGAAATCAGTATGAATCCTTTCTCCCTCAAATGGAATATCAAGAAACTCTCCAATTTGCTTCAAGGATAATTTAATTGGAACCCCTTTTACCCAAGAAACAAGACCACTACCCTTAGCCTCTAAATTGCAATTGAACACTCTAACAAGATCAGGGTAATAGTTTCCAAAATCAATAGCAAGTGGTGTCACTTCCTGACTTTCAAGCAATGAAGGAAAATTGAATCTAGCAAAGGCAATAAGACTAACATACTTTGGAGTGATGAGTTTCCTACCAATGAACTGTTGGAAGCGAATTCTTTGATCAGTGTTAGCCAACAGCCTTGATAAGTCCAGAGGATTGGGATTCGCTCTCCTTGCATCATTCACAGAAGGATTCTTGCTTCTGAACTTCCTTGAATGTTCCATGGTGATGATAGTGTGGAAAGAGAGTTTAGGGTTTCGAAATGTAGGGAAAAAAACAGAAGAGGGCCACAAAAGGGAAGAGGATTAGGGATTAGAAGTGAAGGATTTGAGCAACAATGGTAGAAATGAGGATTGGAAGGTGGGTGGTTGAGAGAGGATGAGAGGTAACCGATTGCAAGAATGAAAGAAATGTTTTTGGAAACTGTTTTTATGCAGAAAAACTGTCAGTTTTCGCAAATTTTCGCGGATGTAATCGATTACACCCAATTGGTAACCGATTACACGACGGGTCAGTGGTGCGAAAAACTGAACTTTTTGAACATGTAATCGATTACCCTGATACTGTAATCGATTACACATGGTAAATTTTTTTAAAAATTAAAAAATTATTGATAAAACATGCAATGTATGAGTATCTATTCTATGTATAACATACATATCACATAGATTTATGATTAAAAAACACATACATACACTTAGAATGGCACAATAAAAACATATAGGTTAAATGAAAGAACCTGTCACCAAATGTGTTGGTCTCATATATCCTTTTCATCCAAAATGCCAAGTTCTCTTCTTATTTTGAAGAAGGGTTCTTTGGCTAATGGTTTTGTGAAGATGTCTGCTAATTGAGCATGAATATCAACAAATGTAATCTCCACGTCTCCTTTTAGAACATGATCTCGTAGAAAATGATGTCGAATGTCTATATGCTTGGTACGAGAGTGCATAACAGGATTCTTTGAAATATTTATAGCACTTGTATTGTCACACCTTATAGGAATGCATCCATGATTGATTCCATAATCACATAGTTATTGTTTTAGCCAAAGACTTTGAGCACAACAACTCCCAGCTGCAATATATTCTGCTTCAGCGGTGCTGAGAGCAACACTTGCTTGTTTCTTGCAAGACCAGGATATCAAAGCATTTCCAAGGATATGGCATGTGCCACTAGTACTTTTTCGATCAGTTTTGCATCCTGCATAATCAGAATCTGAGTAGCCAACTAAAGAACAGATACTACCTTTGGGATACCATAGGCCAACATTTGTTGTCCCTTTTAGATACTTCATGATCCTCTTTACAGAAGAAAGATGAGATTCTTTTGGATTGACTTGAAATCGAGCACAGAGACATACACTAAACATAATGTCAGGACGACTGGCAGTTAAGTATAATAATGAACCAATCATACCTCGATATTTCTTGATGTCTACTGATAAACCTGACTCATCTTGATCAATATAAGTACCAGATCCCATAAGAGTTGCAATCTCTTTGCAGTTATCCATGTCAAACCTTTTTAACAGTTCTTTACAGTATTTTGATTGATTTAGGAAGATACCATTCTTAGTTTGCTTGATTTGAAGTCCAAGAAAGTAATTCAGCTTTCCCATCATGGACATTTCAAATTCTCCTTGCATTACCATTGAGAACTCTTCACACAAATCTTTATTGGTTGATCCAAAAATGATGTCATCAACATAAATTTGGACCAATAGAGTGTGATCCTTAATTCTCTTGATGAACAGAGTAGTATCTACCTTACCCTTTTCAAATCCTTTTTCACTTAAGAATTGACTAAGTCTGTCATACCAAGCCCTAGGGGCTTGTTTTAAGCCATAAAGAGCTTTCTTCAATTTGAATACATGTGAGGGTTTTTGAAATCTTCAAACCCAGGAGGTTGTTTGACATAAACTTCCTCATTTATGTATCCATTCAAGAAGGCACTTTTGACATCCATTTGAAATAATTGAAAATCTAAAGAGCAAGCATAACCAAGTAATAAACGTATAGCTTCTAACCTTGCAACAGGAGCGAATGTCTCTTCAAAATCAATTCCTTCCTCTTGATTATAGCCTTGAGCAACCAACCTTGCCTTGTTTCGAATAATTATCCCATTTTCATTAAGTTTGTTCTTAAACACCCATTTTGTACCAATGATGTGTTTGTCTTGTGGTCTAGGGACAAGTTCCCAAACTTGATTCCTTTCAAATTGGTTTAACTCTTCTTGCATGGCAAGAATCCATTGATCGTCTTCAAGAGCTTCATTTATCTTTGAAGGTTCTATTTGAGAGACAAAAGCCATGTAAAGGCAAGCTTCCTTCAGATTTAATCTTGTTTTTACTTCTGATTCAATATCACCAAATACTTTGTCAAGAGGATGATCCCGATGAATTCTCCATTCACGAGGTAGATCAGGATGATTCTGCTCTTGTTGAAGATTGTTGTCTTGGTGATTGATTGAATTAATTTGTTTTTCTTTGACAGAGTCTTCCTTAGGTAATTCTGACTCAGCATCCTTAGCAGTGTCTTTTGTAGATGCTTCCATTATATCATCATCATCGTCACAAGAAACTTTCTACAAATAAGTTAGTTTCATCAAAAGAAACATGCATCGATTCTTCTATAACTAAGGTTCTTTTATTATAAATTCTATAGGCTTTACTTGAAAGAGAATAGCCAAGAAATATACCTTCACGATTTCTCATCGAACTTACCTAGGTTATCTTTGTCATTGTTGAGTACAAAGCATTTGCATCCAAAGACATGAAGATGTGAGATGTTTGGCTTTCTTCCTTTATATAGTTCATAAGGAGTCTTTTTCAAGATCGGCCTTATATTGACTCGATTTGTAACATAGCAAGTCTTTCATCGTGATCCGCCTGAAGTACTTTGGTAGACTTGAATCACTGAGCATTGTTCTAGCCAGTTCAATTAGAGATCGATTCTTTCTTTCTGCCACGCCATTTTGTTGAGGAGTCCTTGGAGCTAAGAAGTAGTGAGTGATACCAAGTTCTTCACAGAGTTCCTCAAAAAGAGCATTTTGGAACTCCCCACCATGATCACTTCTAATTGACACAATCTTCATAGATTTTTCATTTTGCACTTGTTTTGCATATTTCTTGAACGCCTTAAATGCATCACCTTTTTGTGCTAAAAATAGAGTCCAAGAATATCTAGAGAAATCATCAACAATAACTAAAGCATAAACATTACCTCCAAAGCTTCTAGTTCTTGAGGGACCAAAAAGATCCATGTGAATCAACTGAAGTGGTCTTGTAGTTGATACCACATTCTTTGGTTTGAAAGAGGATTTTGTTTGTTTCCCCTTTTGGCATGCGTCACATAATCTATCTTTGACAAATTTCATTTTGGGTAATCCAATAACAAGATCATGTTTGACAAGCTTATTCAAATGTTCCATGTGAATATGTGCTATTCTTTTGTGCCAAAGCCATGCATCATTATTGTTTACCACTAGACATTTAATCTTCAAAGATAAATCATCTAGACATACCTTATAGGAGTTGTCGATTCTATTTCCCACTAACTTCTCTTCAGGAGAGGCTTCATTTTTAATGATACATTTTTCCTTGATGAAGTTTACTCAATCCTTTATCGCAGAGTTGACTTATGCTAATCAAATTGTGCTTCAAACCTTCAACATATAGGACATCATCAATAGTTGTGAAGGAGAAGCTCCAATCTTTCCAATCCCAAGAATCTTTCCTCTATTGTTATCTCCATATGTGACATATCCTTTAGATTTCAGCTTCAGAGATGTAAACTTTGTCACGATCACTAAATATGTGCCTAGAACACCACTATCAAGATACCATGTGTTCTTTGGTCTTTGTTGAGCATTTCTACAAAATAGATTTAATGTACGTTAGGTACCCAAAGTGATTTGGGTCCTGATGGGTTAATGCCTTTCCTTACCCATATGAATTCTCCATAAGGAACTCCAAAGTTTCTTATGTAGCAAGCATTGGGGGTATGGCCTTTTGACATACAGTAATCACAATTCTTATAAATATGACTAGTGATAGAACTACTAGGCTTGTCTCTTTTTACATTTCTAGAAATTGAATGATTTCCATTCTTAACCTCATTTCTAGAGTTTGCTTTAGAAGAGTTTCCAATATGCAATTTAGATGATTACGAGTTGTTGGTAGTTGTGCTTGCTTTGACAAATATAGTTTTGTTAGGACTTGGTGTTTGAAAATTTGAAAAACCAAGACCATGTTTGTTGTTTGAATACCTTTGTCTACTAAGCACTTCTTCTAAACCAATTTGACCTTTTTCATATCTTTTGATCACTTGGTTTAGACCAACAATCTTAGATTCATATCTTAAACATTTATTACATACGTAATTTTTGACATTTTCTCGACTCCACACATGTGTCATTAGAACTTCTTTCTAGTTCTAAAATTAATTTCTTTTGTTTCAAATTGTTCTAGAAAGTATCAAACATTCTTCATGTAACTCATGAAATGCATTCGTAATTCTATATAAGATGGTTTTTCATTAGACATAGAAGAACTAACCTCTTGTTCATCATCCGAGTGATGTGATGCCATTAGTGCTTTCACTTGATTCTCCACTTTCGAATCGGAGGATGTACTTACTTCATTGTCATTCCATGCAATGTAGGCCTTTTGGGATTTGAATTCCTTTTTCCCTTTGAAGTACTTCTTCTTTGTCAGATTAGGACATTTTGCTTTCATATGTCCTTCCTTACCGCATTCAAAACATGTGAAGTTCTGATTTGAAGTGGATGTATCCCTTTTCTTGAAAAATTTCTTTTTGTTATCAAATTTGATATTTTGGTCTTTCTTAAGGAATTTTCCAAACCTTTTACCAGGAGGGTGATGTTCTCATCTTCATCTGCTTTCTTCTTCATGTTGTTTTCTGGTTTCAACCTTTAAGGCAATGCTTTTGTTCTTCTTCTCTTTGACTTCAGTCTCTTCCAATCTTCCAAGTTCCAATTCATGTTCTTGGAGTTTTCCAAATAATGCCGCAGAAGTCATTTTTGACAGACTTTTCTTCTCAGAAATTGCTGTAACCTTTGGTTGCCATTGCCGAGTCAATGATCGAAGAATTTTAAGATTCAACTCATCATTGGTAAAGGTCTTTCCAAGAGCCATTAAGTGATTTGTCAAATGAGAGAATCTCTTTTGCAAATCAAGTATTGATTCACCGGGCTGCATTCTAAACATTTCATACTCTTGTGATAAAGTATTCAGTTTAGATCTCTTTACTTCTACTGTTCCTTCATGGGTTACTTCTAGAGTATCCCAAATCTCTTTAGCAGTTTTACAATGTGAGATACGAAAGAATTCATCCATACCTAATGCTGACTGTAGAATGTTCTTGGCCTTTTTGTCGTAGAGCACTCTCTTCTTGTCATCATCCGTCCATGAGGTTTTGACTTTATCTTGCACTTCATTGTTGATGACTGTTGTAGGCACATAAGGACCATTCTCTACAGCATCCCATATTTCTTCTCCTTGTGCTTCAAGATAGGATTGCATGCGAATCTTCCAGAAGTCATAGTGTTCTCCAACGAAACATGGAGGTTTGTTGTTACTGCCACCATCTCTAAAAGTAGGATTGTTGCTTGCGGAAGCCATGGATCAAAGGAGCAGGTTACCTTAACCTGCTCTGATACCAAATGTAAGTCTGGTATACAACCTAAGAGGGGGGGTGAATTAGGTTGAACGATTTTCGAGTGACTTTTAGAGATTTTTTCGTTCTTTTGTTTTATGGATAGATAGATGGAGTTTGATTGATAAACAAAAGTAAAAGGATAAGGAAGAAGATTGAGACACAAGAATTTATACTGGTTCCCCTAACCACTTGGGTACATCCAGTTCTTCTGACACCTGCAGAGCAATTCACTATGATAGAAATTCTTGTTACAAGCAAGCCTCACCCCAAGGCTCCCTAACAATCTCTATACAACAAGATAGCACCCCACTATCTTTTCAAACCAAAACCCAACACAAGGATGAGTTTAATAATTGTGAAGAATGGTAAAGCATATGGCTGTATCAGATCAATATCACTTTGTAACTATACAACTTAGTGCTCAAGAACTTTTTCAGGATATGAAAATAGTATCTAAGTTCTAGGCAAGAAAGTTTTGAAGGTTTAGAACTTGTAAAATGATATTGAACTCTTATGATTGAAAGAATGAAAGTTCTATATGTTCTGATGTAAAAGAAAGGTATATATATAACCATCAGATCATGTTCAAGCAAGGTGATCGTTTGGCAACTTTCAGGGCCAAAACACACCATTTGAAATCATAACGCTTCAGAAAATTTGATTTTGAAGCGGGTAATCGATTACGTCGTTGTGGCAATCGATTACATGTGTACGCTGAAAGTCGCTTATTCAAAATTTAGTTTCTGTAATCGATTACACCTTTTAGGTAATCGATTACATCCACATCACCGAGACTTTAGGTAATCGATTACAGCTTTGAGGTAATCGATTACTACAATGAAAAAAGTTTTTTCTTGAGATTTCAAAAGGATTGCTTCAACACTTAACTTTGAAAATAACTTAGATTAAGTTTTAAACTTAAGGAATGATTTGTTTGAGCACATCTAAGTTATATAATCACAGCTTGTAATATGTCAAAGATACAAACCATACTTACAGAGAATTGACAATACATAATTAAAGTCTCTGTAAAATCTTTGACTTGATCTATCGGAGGCTTTTCTTCTTTTTGATCAGTAATCTTGTCATCATCTAAACCCAGCCAAGTTTAAGAAGGAAATCTTCTTCACACCTGCCTCTACCACGGCCTCCGCTAGAATTTCCAATGTTAGAACCCTGAGTTTAGGTCTGAACATTGGAACCAGATTGTTGAACTTTCATAGCCAAAACACCTTGTTCAGGATTACTAGCATTAGTAGCCGAAGAAGAGACATTCCTTTCTTGTTGTAGAACTAAGGAAAAAGCCTTATGTAAGGGAGGCAATGGTTCCATCATCATTATGTGAGACTTAAGATGTGAATATTGATCATTTAAAGCTTTCAAGAATTTCATAACACCATCTTGATCTCTATACTTCTTCATATCAGCCACAGCACCACAGGTGTAAGGAATTGCACAAGTGCAATCCCTAATCGGACGAAGCACCTCAATTTCTTCCCACAGAGACTTCAATTGAGTGTAATAGGAGGAAACATCAAGAGTACCTTGTTGAAGACGAAGCATGTCCTCTTGCAAATCAGAAATTTTGAAAATATCTCTGTGTGAGAAGCAGAATTCAAGATCCTTCCAATTAGCTGAAGCGCGATCAAACCAAATGATAGACTTAGCGATATCTGCAGAAATGGATCGCTGAAGCCATGCGAGGACCATGTTGTTTCAGTGAATCCATGGATCATAAAGAGGACTAGAAATAGACTGTAGCGGAAGGGTTTCGTCAACAAACTTCATCTTATTTTTAGAAATCAGCGCAATTTTGAAGGATCTCAACCACGAGTGATATTTCTTGCCATCTAGCAATGGTGTGGCGAGAAAAACGTCAGGACTCTCATTTTGATGAATGTAGTAAGGATTTGTAGCAAAATCAGCGAAATCTTGATTCACCATGAATTAAGGTTTGAAATCATGATTCGCCAAAAAAATCGAGACGATTCAAAGAAGAAAACCGAACATGAATCAGAAGAAGCAGAGTGCAGCGAACCAAAAATAAAAAGAGAGAATGTGAATCAGAACAAGAAATAGGAGATGAATCGCAGAGTGTAGCAAAGGCGTTAATCTGATGCCATATTGAGATAGCAGAGCAGAGGAGAAATGCGAGAAAAAAGGATTTCTCATTTTCTGTAATGTGTACAGTTTACAATGAATGAATCTAAATTAATAACAAGATATAGTGCCTAATATATATATATATATATATATATATATATATATATATATATATACTGTTAGTAACATTGGACAGAGAAGGAGAGCACAATTAGTTACATAATAATAATAATAATAACTAACTAATTTGAACGAGAACACAAGAAGGGGTTTGAATTGTGTTTAAAAACTTTTCGCAAACTTTAAGTTAAAAGCACTAAGAACACAGATTTTTCAAAACTGTTTGTTTATTGGACGCTGAGAAACTAACCGAATGATGAGAGACTAACCGGATGCAGGAAATAAAGCCATTTATGAAAACTTGTTTTACTGAACAAGGTAAAGATAAATGTAAAGCAGTAAAGTAAGAGAGACAGAGATTTATACTAGTTCACCACCAACTGGTAGCTACGTCTAGTCCCTTCGACCCTGAAGGATTTTTCACTATAATCAACTGATTACAATTTTCTTCAAGAGTATTCTTCTATCACAAACTTGACAATACTCTCAACTTCTCAAAACGACTCAGTACGATCGATCCTTTGAGGAACAAAGCCTTAACTAGGCCAAATACAGTTTACAAAAGAGAATATTCTTTTGAATACAATCAAAATAACTCTCACAGAGAAGATGAAAAGATTAAGCTCAAAACAGAGTAGCTTTCTAAAAGAAAGTATAAGACGCTGAGTTCAGTTCTTTGTAGACCAGAGACTTGGCACGAAATTTGATTGCACATTTAGAGTGACGATGCTTCCAAAATAAAGTTTCTTTCTTTCTCAGAATTTGTTCTAGCAATTTCAGCCTTAGTTCTGGCCTCTTCAGTCTTAGTTCTTGCCTCCTTCTTCAATGAATACCTTGGGGTATTTATAGGAGTCCTTGAGGAGTGTTACCGTTGCAGTAAAAAATAGCTCCTTTTCGTTGAGTGAGGTAATTTGAAATGTAGTCATTTTCTTCCTTTCCAGAGAATATCAGAATAGAACATATTATCGTTTTCGTACTATCTGTTTTTCACAATTGCCTTGTACTATTTTTGTCTTATGCTAAAGGTGTCACATTTGCTTCCTCGTACATCAGAATGAGCGCACAAAATCAAATTCGAATTCCGTTCCAGAACATTCTGAGCTTAAGAGCAAAAATGTGATCATCACGTGCTTCATTAAAGAGATCAGATGCTCGCCGTATCAGAGGACTGACGCCGCAAAGAATCGAGTATTCCACGTGTCAAAGAGTAACACTACCGGACGCTCGCTGTTAGCAAGACGCTGGAGTGAATTCGGACGCTGACATCAGTGGAGTGTATTCAATTCTCTTGTAAATTTCTTCTTCTTTCTTGAATGTTTTGTACATATATATGAAGCTTTGATACCTTTACACTCAAAGATATGTTAGAAGATAAATTGTTCTCTTGAAAATACTTTGTTATCATCAAAATTAATGAGGGTCTAAACTTCTCAATCGTTTAGGTTCCAACAATCTCCCTTTTTTTTATGATGACAAATATCCAAGGTTGATGAACAATTTAATTTTAAAATAATATCAAGGGTCTCCCCCTGAATTCAACAATTTAGATATATATGAACAATTCAGGTATTAAAGCGATTATTGATAAACAAATTCATTTGTGTGATCGCAAAAATACGTAGATGTATCAGAGCATATATTCATTTAACAAAGTGAGATCGGATGCTGATTTCATTTTATCAAAAAGATTTTTATTGTACCAAAGTTATTGATCATTATCAGAGTACTTGATCAATGAATATCAAAGCATTATAGGTATTAGAGCAATAAATAACCAACACAAATGCTATGTATGAAATGCTATGCGTGATACTTTAGTTTCAGCGTATCCATCGGACTTTGAACATTGAACGGTGAATTAGTCAATCAGACTTTCACGTGTTCATCAAACATTTCTTTTACTCCCCCTTTTGTCATCAGACAAAAAGAGTGTAAAGCACATCATAGTCAAAATAAGACTTAGAAAAATTTGAATATAAGTCAGATAGAGATATGTAAACAGATAATCAGAGCAAAATCATATATATATATATAAGAGTACCCAAAAAAAGTACTTTATATCACACACAAAAATTTAAGGATTTGGTGGAGGTGGTGGAGGAATGTTAAGACGTTCATAGAGTAATTTCAAAGCATTCTCCAACTGAGCAACCTTCAGGTTTGTGGCCTTCATTTCTTCAAACTTTTCTTTAGAAATAGTGACCATCTCAACTGCAGGAGTAGAAGTAGAAGTGGAGGGTCCAGCTTCTGATACTGGTGCATGTTTCATCTTCTGATGCTCTGCTAGCACCAAATTAGACAGCTTCAGTCTCAGTTCCTTCTTCTGTTGAGCTCTTTGGAAGAATGCATCATTTGGTATATACCATTTGATGAGATTTTCAAGTTTTCTCTGCTCAGATTCTACCTGAATTTCCCTTCTTTTCTTCACATCTTCTGGATACAGCAAATCCAAAAAGATAATGTCTCGGTGCAGAAACACATCAGCAGTAAAAGAGTCAAACTTGATTCCATCATCTTCTCCCCATACTCTTCTGATAAAGACGCTCAATACTCTAAAAGCGAAAGAGAGCCCTTCATTTTCTGCCAGGTATACTCTTCGCAGATTTTTCCTGTCATCTTCTTCAAGCACCAGGGGAACAAGGCATGGCAACATGGCTTTATCTTTCCAAGACTCAGACCATTGATTCCAAATAAATCCAATGTCAAAGTGCTTGGTCACAGCAGCCTATTGGACATATATCTTCATGCAGTCAAGAGGCCTGATCACTGAACACATAAACATATCATCAAAATATGCAATTCCAAGATTTGTGTCAGGAACTTTTCTAATAGTGCCAACTGTGGGAATTATGGCTTTCTCAGCATTGCAACAATATGAGGAGCCAGTTCTCCATTCATCTTCCTTCAGAGAACTGAGGTAAAATCTTCTGGCATGAGTTTCAGTAATCTTGCCAATCGGAAGCTCAGAGAATTCTTTAAGATTAAACTTCTGAGAAGCCTTCTCATATTCTTTGAGTCCGATCTTGTTGTATAGCAACTTGCCAGGAGCAGGTTCTTTCCTCTTCCCAGGAATAGACCAAGGTAGCCACCTTTGTCTATCTGGAACAATCTTTACGGATACAGAAGAAGGATCTCTGAACTGTCTAATAACTTCAAGTTTCTTCATTTCATGACAGTGTACCATGAAGGCAGCTTCTTCATCCGTAATCCACCTTCCACACTCCTCCAGTGTGAGAGGTTCAATTTGAGGCAGGAACTTCGGAAGGTCAACAGAGAAAGGAATTGCTCTGCTACCAGATTTCGGTCTTAATCTCCCTTTGAATGATATCTCAAAATGGTCTTCTCCATCTTTGAACGCAGTATTCATTGGAGAGGCAATCTCCAGTCTGGCAACTCCAGAGGTGAAGGTTTTCAAATGCCAAGTAGAAGGACGATTGTAGATGCTGTGGTATGACTCATACTTAACAAACCGAGGTTTGTTAATGCGTGAGACATTCTTCCTTCCACTGAAATCTGTAGGTTTATAGGTGAGGGTGAGTGGGGTGAGAGTGGTTTTAGTGATTGTATAGTTTCTAGGTGTGTAGGGTTTGAACGGATTGATGGGATGAGAGTGAAGTTTGGAAATGTATGTAGTAAGTGAGGTATCTGAGGAGATTTGTGGTAGGTCTAAGTTGAGTCTATTGGATGGTGTTTGGGTCAGTTTTGTGGGGATAAGGGTTGAGGTTTGTTGTATGCTCATTCTGGTTTTCTTGGTTTGTGTTTGGGTTTGTGTTCGGGTTTGTGGTTGTGAAATAGACAATGGAGGTGCAGGAATAACATCATGAGAATCAAAAATAGATATCGACTTATCAACAATAAAGTCAAGTACCTTTGGATTAAGCTCAGAAGACCTGACCAACCTTCTCTTTGTTCCTTTAGAGGCAACAACGGTAGAAGGTGGAGGAGGAACTTGCTTCCCTTGATCAGACACTGAAACATCTTTTTCAGCTGTTGGCTTTTTCTTCTTCTCCAAGATCTTTCTGATGGGGATTCTGTCCTCATCTTCTGGTTCATCAACAGTAGGTGCAGGAGCCACCTTCTGTTTCATTCTTCTTGTCTCCCTTATAGGAGATTCAGCAGGTCTCTTCACACCAGCCATTAAGCTTCTGGTGGTTTTCTTTTTAGCTTCACCAACATTCGCAACAGTTTCTCCTTCTTATTGCTCTAGTTTCACCTTCTTAATCAAAGTACCAGTTATCAATTGCATTCTTACCAGGCTGTTGACTCCAAAAACCTCAGGACGAACAACAGCACCAACACCAAAGTATTTATCTCTTTCTTCTTTGTTTGTCAGATCACCAAGCTTTCTCACAATACCATCTTTTATCATCATTATGGAAAGAAGAACTCCATAAGGGATAACCTTGACAATATTCTTTTTATCAACACTTTTCCTTCAAAAGACAAGACCATTAACAAGATTATTGATAATCAACCTTGGCAGGTTGATTTTCTTTCCATCCATATAGTTTCTCATAATGAACTTTTGCTCATAGTTCACAATGTCGCTTGAACCAGCCTTTAGAATCACGCTCTTAGCGATGATTTTGTGCAATACTCTGTAGTGGCTTTTCAAATCTTTGGCAGTGGGAGTTATGTTCTTCTTCTTCTTCAACTCACGATAATTTTCAAACGGAGCTTCGTTGACGTTTTCCAAACCTCTGTAAGTGTCAACCCAGTTAGCATAGTAACTGATTCCTTCACAAGGGCACTTGATGGTCTGAGCAATAGAGTTTATAGTGAAACGTAACTTGAAACCTCTGATATGTCCTTCAATAATTTCACCCAGAAGTAAATAAGCGTTCCCCCAGAATTCCTTTATAGCATAGCTCAACACATCAACTGGTTCCCTGATAAAATAATTTTTCCAACCCAGTTTCTCCAAACCTTCTTCAAAATCAAAACCATAGAGCTTGAAATTCTCAAAATCAATTCTATTTTCATTCATAAGTTTTGCTTATGAGAAGACATCGTAGGCAGCAGTATATTGTCCAACTTTTTTATCGGCCATGGTAGCAGTTGCAGAGTGGGTAATGGAGGTGTTAGGGTTTGAAATCACACAGAGAGAGAGAGAGAATAATTTTTCCAAGTAGAAACAGAGTGAAGTGATGGAGCGAAAAATGTGGAGTAGTGGAAAAGTTGATAGAAAATGGTACAGTCCTTTTTCAAAAACCGCTTCGCATTTCCAAAAAAAATTAAATCAAAAAGAAAAGAAAATGAAGATTCCCCTTTTCATTAAATAAAGACGCCAAAAGAAAAGTAAAATCAAGTAAAAAAGATTTTATTGAAAAACATAAATAATCATGACTCAGTGAGATGTGATGAGACGCTTAAGTCCTTTACACGTGTGACACGTGTGTGTGCGCTCAGTTGCACGCAACTGATTCACCAGACGCTGAGTTATGATGCACATGACAAATAAAATGCTTACACGTATACATTCTTATGTCATACCAGATGCTGAGATGATGCATATCATATGACGCTGAGATTAATCTTTCTTCTATAAGATGAAAATTTAAATTTCTTCTTATAAAGTTGAATCTATCTTCAGCAAGGGGTTTTGTAAATATGTCAGCCCACTGATGATCAGTGTCTACAAATTTTATTTCGAGAATACCCTTCTGAACATAATCTCTTATAAAATGATGCTTAATCTCAATGTGCTTGGCTCGTGAACGCAATATGGGATTTTTAGTAAGATAGAATGCAGAAGTATCATCACAAAAGATAGGAATGTTACTCTCTTTTATCAGATAATCTTCAAGTTGATATTTCATTCACAGAAGTTGAGAGCTGCAACTTGCTGCTGAAATATAGTCAGCTTCTGCTGTTAAGAGTGCAATCGTGCTTTGCCTTTTGCTTGACCAAGACACAAGATTTGCTCCAAGGAATTGGCAGCTTCCACTTGTGCTTTTTCTTTCAATTCGGTCTCCAAAGAAAGTCAAGATCACGTAAACCTACTAACTTGTAATCTTTTGATTTCTTATAAAGCTAACCAAGATTAGTAGATCCTTGCAAATATCTAAAAATTCTTTTAACAAAGACTCAAGTGTGATTCTCTAGGATCCGATTGAAATCTAGCACCTGCATGCACGTTGAACATCATATCAGGTCTTGAAGCTATAAGATAAAGTAGAGACCCAATCATACCTCTGTACATTTTCTGATCTACCTTTTTATCAGTTTCATCTTTACCAAGAATGCACGTGGGATGCATAGGAGTGCACATAGGTTCGCAATCCACCATTTTGAATTTCTTTAGCAATTCCTTGATATATTTGCTTTGATGTATATAGATACCATCATTGCATTGTTTGATTTGAATTCCAAGGAAGAACTTTAGTTCACCCATCATGCTCATCTCGAATTCAGCCTGCATTAGCTTAGAAAATTCTTTGCAAAGGCTTTCATTAGTAGCTCCAAAAATAATGTCATCAACATATATTTGAACAATTATAAAATGCTTGTTTGATGTTTTTCTAAAAATAGTAGCGTCTACTAGACCTCTGGTAAAACCATTTTTCATCAAAAATATACTCAGTCTTTCATACCAAGCTCTGGGAGCTTGCTTAAGACTGTACAGGGCCTTTTTAAGCTTGAAGACATGTTCTGGAAATTCAATGTCTTCGAATCCAGGAGGTTGTTTTACAAAGAATTCCTCAGTTATAAAACCATTCAAGAAAGCACTTTTCACATCCATTTGATAAAGAATTATATCATGGTGTGCTGCAAATGAAAGTAAAATGCGTATAGCTTCTAACCTTGCAACAGGTGCAAATGTTTCAGTAAAATCAATACCTTCTTCTTGTGAGTAACCTTGAGCAACCAATCTTGCCTTGTTTCTCACAACTTTTCCATCTTCATCAAGCTTGTTTCTAAATACCCATTTAGTACCAATAGCTTGCTTATCTTCTGGTAGAGTAACTAGCTTCCATACATCATTTCTTTGGAACTGATTCAACTCTTCTTGCATGGCCAGAATCCATCCTTCATCTTCCAAT
Source organism: Calophaca sinica (assembly GCA_037113605.1). Taxonomy (NCBI): domain Eukaryota; kingdom Viridiplantae; phylum Streptophyta; class Magnoliopsida; order Fabales; family Fabaceae; genus Calophaca; species Calophaca sinica. Next base: position 106,996,702 of record CM073733.1, read on the forward strand.
GCTTGATCAATCGTTTTAGGTTCCATTTCTGAGAGTAGTGCCATATATGCATGCTCTTTAAAAGAGGATCTGGTTCTTACTCTATCTCCAGGTTCTCCTATGATTTGATCTTTAGGATGATTGGTTTTGTACTTCCAAATTTCTTTCTCGCTTCACTCAAGATTCTTGCGTTTGGTCACCACTGGATGATGAAGATGTAGGTTCATTATTTGTAGTATCACCTATATTTAATTCTGAAAATAATTCATCTAGCTCTGACATGGCTGTGTCAGGCTTCTTGTCATCAAATTTGACATGAATGGATTCTTCCACTGTCATAGTTTCTTTATTGTATATTCTAAAAGCTTTATATCTTTCAGAATATCCCAAAAACCTTCCTTTATCAGCTTTTGAATCAAACTTACCAAGCTGATCCTTAGTAATCAAAATATAACAAGTACAACCAAATGAGTGAAAATATGATATGTTTGGTTTTCTACCTTTCTACAGTTCATATGGAGTCTTCTTCAAAATAGGTCTAATAAGAATTCTATTTTGAATGTAACAAGTTGTGTGTACTGCTTCTGCCCAAAAATATTTTGTAATATTAGCTTCATTGATCATGGTCCTGGCCATTTCTTGGAGGGACCTATTTTTCCTTTCTACAACACCATTTTGTTGAGGTGTTCTTGAAAAGGAGAAATTGTGGGAGATGCCATTATCATCACAAAATTTTTGAAAACTTTCATTTTCAAATTCTCCCCCATGATCACTTCTAATAGAAGAAATACAAATTCCTTTTTCATTTTGAACTGTTTTGCATAATACAGTAAATACCTTGTATGACTCATCTTTGTGAGCAAGGAATCTAACCCATGTCCATCTAGTAAAATCATCAACAATGACTAACCCATATTTCTTTCCAGTTAAAGAGGCTGTCCCTGTTGGACCAAAAAGATCAAGATGCAAAAGATCAAGTGGTCTAGAGGTTGAAACAACATTTTTTGAATGAAAAGAAGTTTTAACTTGTTTTCCTCTTTGACATGCCTCACAGAGAGCATCAGATTGATACTTAAGATTTGGTAAGCCTCTGACAAGACTGTGCTTGTTTGATTTTGAGATTAATCTCAACTTGGTATGACCCAATCTCTTGTGTCAAATCCATTGTTCTTCGTCAACAGACATAAGACACTTGACATCTTGTTTTGCAAGTTCAGAGAGACCAATTTTGTAAATATTTTGTTTCCTCTTAGCAGTGAAGAAAATAGAGCCATCTTTCTTGCTTTTTACAAGATATCCAATTTCTGTAAAGATGACTTCATAACCATTGTCACATAATTGACTTATGCTCAATAAGTTATGTTTATGTCCTTCAACATAAAGTACATTATCAATAGAGGGAAGAGGGCATTTACCAATGCGACCAATTCCAACTATTTTACCTTTCTGGTTTCCTCCGAAACCAACGAATCCAGCTTCTTTAGGCCTTAGTTCTTGGAACATATGCTTTTCTCCCGTCATGTGACGCGAGCATCCACTGTCTAAGTACCAAGATAGGTGTGTTGACTTTGTTGCTAAGCATATCTGCAACATAGACTATTTTATCTTTAGGTACCCATATCTTTTTGGGTCCTTTCTTGTTAGTTCTTGAAGGAAGCTTATCCTTCACAGTTTTAAAAACAGTACATGCACTTTTCAAATGACCAGGTTTATTGCAGTAAGTACAATGCAAGCATTTACTATGATTATTGGATTTATCAGATGCTGAATCATTTTCTAAAGGAGGTTCATCTAATATATAACCAAGACCATGAGTTATCGTTTTACTGACACCCTAAATCATTGAAGCTTGCTTGCTTCGAGTTACACTCTCTGCAAGAAACTTTTGAAATGCATATTCATAATCATTTGATTTGCATTTAAGGTTACCTGTAACTTTAGAGCTTTCAGCTTGAGAGCTCTCAGCTTCTGGTTGCTTGTTAGCGGCCAGACGCTGGTTATCCATCATATGCTAATTTTCAGTTTTCAGCTTCTGATTCTCTTTATTGAGTACAGATTTTTCTTTGTTTAAAGCTTGAAAATCTTGTGATAATTTTGAAAATTTGTTTTTCAAATTCTTATACTCAACAGAGAGAGTGGCAGAGTCCTTAAGAAGATCATTGATTGCAAGTTGAAGTTCAGAGTAGGAATCATATACTATTATCTCTTCAACTTCATCTTCTGAGTCAAGATCAGTGTCTGCCATGAGAGCAAGATTATCTTCCTCAGACGAGGATAAGTCTAGATCATCCCATGTAGCCATGAGGCTCTTCTTCTTTTTCTTGAAAGAACTTCTTGTGGGCTTTTCCTTAAGATTAGGACATTCGGACTTGAAATGTCCAGGCTTCTTACATTCATAGCAAATGACTTGGGCTTTGTCCTTGTCTTTGTTTTCCTTCTTGTCCTTAGTATCTTTCTTCTGAAACTTCCTCCTGAAGTTTCTCTTCTTCCACATTCTTTGTATCTTCCTGGATATAAACGCAAGCTCATCTTCTGATGTGTCGACATCTCCTTCTGAAGCTTCATCTTCTGATTCTTCTTCTTCAGCCTGAAGAGCTTTGGAAGAACTGGCTTTATGTTGATCGACTTTCAAAGCAATAGACTTGCCTTTTTTGACAGGTTCTTCTTTGTTTAGCTCAAGTTCATGAGCTTTCAACGAACTCATAAGATCTTCAAGTCGTAGGACATTTAGATCTTTTGCTTCTTGAATAGCAGTGACCTTGGGTCTCCACTACTTAGTTAAGCTTCTCAAGATCTTTCTAACATGGTCAGGTGTAGTGTAACTTTTTCCAAGGGCCTGTAACCCATGAATAAATGTTTGGAATCTTCCAAACATAGTTTCAATGTTTTCACCATCTTCCATTTTGAATAACTCATATTGGCGAACTAATATGCTAGCTTTGGTTTCTCTTACTTGGGAAGAGCATTTCGTAAGATAAAACAAGTGAGTCCCAGATTTCTTTGGCAGTATCAAATTTGCCACATTTATCATATTATTTTTCTGTCATAGCACAGATAAGAATGAATCTAGCTTTTTGATTGGTTTGATATCTCTTTTTCTGCACATCATTCCAATCTTCTCTAGCTATAGCAACACCACGAGCATTAGTGGGAGGAATGTAACCACTTTGAACTATATCCCACAACTCAAGTTGTTGTGTCTCAAAGAAAGCTTTTATCTTATCTTTCCAGTAATCAAATTTTTCTCCATTGAATAGAAGAGGACGGTTCATATGACCACCTTTAGTAGACATGTTCACAGTATATGATCTTTTCTCTTAACACTGTTAAGTTCTCAACCAAGAGGCCGAGCTCTGGTACCAACTGAACGTGAACACAAGAAGGGGGGTTGAATTGTGTTTAAAAACTTTTCGCAAACTTTAAGTTAAAAGAACTAAGAACACAGATTTTTTAAAACTGTTTGTTTATCGGACGCTGAGAAACTAACCGGATGATGAGAGACTAACCGGATGCAGGAAATAAAGCCATTTATGAAAACTTGTTTTTACTGAACAAGGTAAAGATAAATGTAAAGCAGTAAAGTAAGAGACACAGATATTTATACTAGTTTACCACCAACTGGTAGCTACGTCTAGTCCCTTCGATCCTGAAGGATTTTTCACTGTAATCAACTGATTACAATTTTTCTCAAGAGTATTCTTCTGTCAAAAACTTGACAATACTCTCAACTTCTCAAAACGACTCAGTACGATCGAGCCTTTGAGGAACAAAGCCTTAACTAGGCCAAATACAGTTTACAAAAGAGAATATTCTTTTGAATACAATCAAAATAACTCTCATAGAGAGGATGAAAAGATTAAGCTCAAAACAGAGTAGCTTTCTAAAAGAAAGTATAAGACGCTGAGTTCAGTTCTTTGTAGACCAGAGACTTGGCACGAAATTTGATTGCACACTCAGAGTGATGATGCTTCCAAAATAAAGTTTCTTTCTTTCTCAGAATTTGTTCTGGCAATTTCAGTCTTAGTTCTAGCCTCTTCAGTCTTAGTTCTTGCCTCCTTCTTCAATGAATACCTTGGGGTATTTATAGGAGTCCTTGAGGAGTATTACCGTTGCAGTAAAAAATAGCTCATTTTCATTGAGTGAGGTAATTTGAAATGTAGTCATTTTCTTCCTTTCCAGAGAATATCAGAATAGTACATATTACCGTTTTCGTACTATCTGCTTTTCACAATTGCCTTGTAAGATTTTTGTCTTATGCTAAAGGTGTCACCTTTGCTTCCTCGTACATAAGAATGAGCGCACAAAATCAAATTCGAATTCTGTTCCAGAACATTCTGAGGTTAAGAACAAAAACGTGATCAACACGTGCTTCATTAAAGAGATCAGACGCTCGCTTGGAACAGAGGACGGACGCTCACATCAATTGAGTATTCCACGTGTCAAAGAGTAACACTACTGGACGCTCGCTATTAGCAAGACGTTGGAGTGAATTTGGACGCTGACATCAGTGGAGTGTATTCAATTCTCTTGTAAATTTCTTCTTCTTTCTTACGTGTTTTGTACACTCAAAGATATGTTAGAAGATAAATTGTTCTCTTGAAAATACTTTGTTATCATCAAAATTAATAAGGGTCTAAACTTCTCAATCGTTTAGGTTCCAACACAATTAATTAAGGGAACTAATATGTGGTAATAGTATATTATATTAAAAGGGTGATTAAAGCTGTTAGGTGCATAGAAAACATGCGCAGTGCAGCATTGATTGACGTTTGACATTTTCTTTTTCTTTTTTAGCATTTGCTATTACTATTTTGCTTTATCATGGAGTTGAAATTTTGAATTATTGATGTCTTGATAGTATCATATAAGTATATATATGTCACGTATATATTTTTTAACATTCCTTTTAATAATAGGTAGACTCTTACGAGTCTACGAGTTGAGTTTATGAGTTGCGTTCACCTAGACTCCATGAGTTTACCTAGACTCTCGAGTTTGACAACCTTGATGTGAAGTATTCAAGTAGAGATTGGTTTCTCCATTTTTTTTACGGAGAATGGCTTCTCCTCTTAGAAACTTTCTGCATACCCAAAACAAGGACCAGAATTCCCACATAATGATGATTTTAATTTGACGCAATTTGCTCTTTTCTTTTACTTTAAATTCAGTTGTCCAAGGTCAATGCTTTAATGCACGAACTGATTGCTGGGCACGTGAGAGTGGAGTTAATTTCTAATTTCTTCTATGTATATTCACCTAGATATGTGAGATGCAATCACTACAACAAAAGCAAATTTCGAATCACTTGTATATTCACCTGGATGTGAGGCGACAAAAAATAATTTTTTTAGTAGCAATAAAAATGTCTGCCAAAAGCTTTACCGGCAACTAACTAATGGTCGGCTTAACTGAGGTCACTAAAAAGTTTTCCCGACAATTAAAACTGGTAAAAGGTAATGTAGCCATAGCTGATACATTGAAATTTTAGCGGCAATTGTAATGACAATTTTAATGGCCACTAAAAGGTGTTTTAGTAATAATTGAAAAAGTCTTACTTTGCAAAAACTATTTTTGGTAAAAGCTTTGCGCATTTATCACCCATTATCTTGAATATTTGATTAGTTATTTTAATAGCAATCACAATTACATCAAAACCTATAGGAAGAAACCAAATGGTGTCTGCTAGGGTTCATGGTGCTTATGAGGATGATCCTAGGACTAAGGTTACGAAAAAAGTGAAGTCTAGTGTGGATGACGGAGAAACACGTAAGGATGAGGGTGAAACACGTAAGGATGAGGGAGATAAGCGGGAGGTGTAGATGGTGGATATAGTGCAATTTGGAAATCATCATGAAGCACTTCTAAATGTTAAAAGTTTTTTTGGTGAAGATTTGTGTAGTGAGGAGGAAGAGGAGGAAGATCTTCTAGAAAATAAGTGGTATAAAGATGAGGAGAATCCAAAGGACAAGTTTTATTCCGAGAAGGCTGTGTCCCGGTGGTGCAAGTGTTTGATGATGAAATTAAGGAATAGAGCAAGGCTTGGCATAGTACTTTGGTGATGAACGTGTTGGGTAAAAGGCTCAACTATAGGGTGTTCAAAAACAAGATCAACCGAGACTGGGCAAGGAAGAGTGGGGTTAAAATCATTGATTTGCCCCCAAGTTTCTTCGCTATTCAGTTTGATTACCGGCATGCTCTCTTTGAGGGTCCTTGGATGGTGGCAGGACATTATCTATTGGTACAGAGATGGAGGCCAAATTTTTTGAGGAGTGCTGAAAAAGAAAGTAAGGTGGTGGTGTGGATTCGAATCCCGGAACTATCCTTAAAATTGTATAACAAAAGGTTTTTATCACAATTTGGTGCTGCGCTTGGATCCTTCCTCAAGATGGACACACTCACGTTAATCCATTCTCATGGTCAATTTGCACGCATTTGCGTTAAGATTGACCTAGCAAAGCCTTTAGTATCACAAGTGGATGTGAGGGGGGAAGTCTATAACATTGAATATGAAGGAATACATCAAATTATGTTTTCATTGTTGTTTCTACAGCCATAATGCAGATTCTTGTGTGTGCAAAAGATTCAGACGCCGATAAGTGCTAGCAATGGTGATGGCTCTAGCATGCCGACTCAATTGGAGATAGTAGCGGCGAATGGTAATAGGGCTGAGGTGGCAGATGTAGCATTAATTGCAAATGATACAAATAATGGTGATTTATTGCTGTCTAAAGTGGGAGACGACGGTTTTGGAAAGTATAGCGCTCAAAAGAAGGCAAATCCGGATTGTGGTCAGCCTATCCAATATTATTAGAATAGCCAATATTTTTATTGTATAGCTCATTTATTGCTTATTATTGTAATTAATAGCTGTCAATTAGTTGTAAATGGTTAGGCTAGTTTGTTAGCATTAGTTCGGTTAGTTTAGCCTTAGTTGTGTTCTTCTGTTTTGCTAACCAATGTAACAGTAGCTTGTATTAATAGGGATACATCCCTCATTCAATGAATTGAGTTCATTTTCACAAATCTAACATGGTATCAGTTGTTAATCTCTCTCTCGATGAACTCTCTCTTTCTTTCGAATTCGCAATTTTCATGCTCTGCATGTCTCCATTTTCCTCTTGCTCCATTGAATCTCTGAGGTTTTCTTGCAATTCTTCGTTCGAGATTTCTGCGATTCCTTGATTGCAATTCTTCAATGGCTTCTTCTGCTTCCGCATCTTCTGTTTCTTCAACCGCGGTGACTTCCATTGTTTCTTCCGTTCAAGATTTCTCCAATCCCTATTTCATACATTCTAATGAAAATCCTTCGAACAAGATTGTTACAACAGTGCTCGATGGTTCAAATTATCATGGTTGGGCGCAAGCAATGACCATGGTGTTCAAAATGAAGAACAAATTAGGGTTCATCGATGGTACAATTCAGAAACCTAGCGATTCAGATCCTAATTTTGCTCATTGGAAACGATGCAACAACCTGATTCGATCTTGGATCAATCATTCTGTGACACCAGAAATTGCAACCAGTGTTATCTGGCTCACCCAAGCCTCTGATGTGTGGAATGCACTGCGTAATCAATTTTCTCAAGGTGGCTACATTCGGATTCTGCAATTGCATTCTGATCTTTATTCTTTGAAGCAAGGTGATCTCTCGATCACAAATTATTTCACCAAGGTCAAGATTCTTTGGGACGAACTCTGCAATTTCAGACCGATACCTTCATGTGATTCTTCACCTACTGGTTCTTGCAAATCTGTTGTGGCTATGGAGAAATATCGTGAGACTGATATTGTCCTCTGTTTCCTTCAAGGTCTCCATGACCCTTACAACCAGGCTAGGTCTCAAATCCTCATGCTTGATCCCATGCCTTCTCTTGACAAGGTTTTCTCCATTGTCATACAACAAAGAAAGGCATATGAGTTTGGCAATTCTTCCCAATCCTCCTACTGTGTTAGTTGTTCAGTCTGCACCTTCATCTAGTTCTGCCTCTCAAGGTCGTGGAAGAGGATACTCTAAACAAGGCCAATCTTGCCACTGCACACACTGTGGCAGAAACAACCATACTGTTGAGACTTGCTTTGCAAAGCATGGTCTTCCTCCTAGTTGGAAGTCCAAGAAGGCATCTGTCAATCAAATTTCTGCTTCTGCTTCCTCATTTGACGAACTGGATTCCTCTGCTGTTTCTGAAGCATTTTCTGGTCTCTCCAAAGATCAACTTGCTAGTTTGATTGCTCTACTTCCTAATGCAAAGCCTACTGCCACTGTTGTGAGCTCAGCAAATTTGGTCAGCTCTCATAATATATCTGCTCAACCATCTTCAGGTATATCCCCTTGGCTTTTAGATTCTGGCGCCACAGATCACTTTACATGTTCATTACAATGGTTTTCCTCTTTTCAATCCATTAAACCAGTTCCTGTCTCTTTGCCAAATGGAAAAATTGATATGGCTTTATACAAGGGCACCATTGTTCTAACCGAATCTTTGATATTGCACAATGTTCTTTATGTTGAACACTTCTCTGTGAATATCATTTATGTGACCAAACTCACCAAAGCTCTTGATTGTAGAGCTGTATTCACCCATAATTTGTGCCTTTTGTAGATGAATACATGCCTAAAGATGATTGGTACTACTAAGGAATTCAAAGGTCTTTACTATTTGATTCTCCCTGAACATTTTAATTCTGAGTCAGTTTCTCAATTACACAATGTAAATACCACTAATAGTCATATTTCCACCCATGATGTGTGGTACTATAGACTAGGTCATCCTTCTTATTCTTGTTACAAAATTCTGCAGCAATTTCATTGTAACATTCCCACATATATCAATAAATCTTGTGATACTTGTCATTTGTCCAAACAAAAGCATTTATCTTTTAATTCCAGCACAATATTAATTGAATCAACATTTGATTTAATACATGTTGACATTTGGGGGCCTTACACAACCCCTTCCATCCAAGGACACAAATACTTTCTTACCATAGTTGATGAGAAATCTAAGTATACTTGGCTTAAACTCATGAAAACTAAAGCTGAAACTAGACAACATCTTACTGATTTTATTGCTTTAATTGAAACTCAATTTCATAAAGTAATTAGAATCATTAGGAGTGATAATGGTCTTGAGTTTGCCATGCCTTCATTTTTCAAATCTAAAGGCATCATTCATCAAACATCATGTGTTGAGACTCCTCAACAAAATGGTGTAGTTGAAAGAAAGCATCAACACATCCTTAACATTGCTAGATCTCTAATGTTTCAATCCCACTTACCTATCGGTTTTTGGTCTTTTTCAGTAACACATGTTGTCCACATCATTAATATGCTGCCTACACCACTCTTAAACAATCATTCTCCTCATTTTCATGTTTACAATGTTCACCCTGACTTGAGTAACCTTTGGTACTCTTTGCTTTGCTTCAACTCTTCAAGCTCATAGAACTAAGTTTCAGCCTAGAGCCAAGAAATGCATATACCTTGGTCATTCTTTTGGTACCAAGGGTTGCTTACTTTTTGATTTGCATACTAGAGAATTATTTGTATCTAGGCTTGTTATTTTCTATGAGACTATTTTTCCTTATCATGAAAATGCACCTTCTCCTTCATTTGATTCTGTTTTTCAGCTTCATCTTCCAACTGTTGATATTAATTTGGATATCAACACCAATTCTGGTCCAGTTTCTTCTTCTTTGCCTGAGTCTAACTCTTCTGGCACAGAGGTACCACTTGATATAGCATCCTCTATTGATGATAACTCTGTGTCAGCCTTTTCTTCTCCTTCTCCTACTGCTGATTCTGCTTTAGCTAATCCTGCTGCAGCCCCTGCAGTTCCTACAGCCCCTGTCCCGATTAGAACTTCTACTAGAATCAAAACTACTCCTAAATATCTAAGTGAATACAAATGTAATGTACTAAATTCCATGAGCAGTGCACATCATGCATCAGGTACACCTTATCCCCTCACAGATTTTACCTCTTTTACTCATTTATCTTCTCCTCACACTGCATATTTACTTTCTTTGTCAACTGTCCCTGAGCCTCGGACATATACTCAAGCTGTGAAACATGCTTGTTAGAGAGATGCTATGGACAAAGGAATTGCAGCCTTGGAGAGTAACAAAACCTGGAATCTTACTGCCTTGCCTTTTGGTAAGAAACCTATTGGTTCTAAATGGGTTTATAAGATCAAGAGGAAAGCATATGGAAGTATAGAGAGGTATAAGGCTCGTTTAGTTGCCAAGGGATACATACAACTTGAAGGTGTTGGTTACAGTGAGACTTTCTCTCCAGTTGTTAAACTTACCACGGTTCGGCTAGTTCTTGCCTTGGCAGCAGCTAAGAATTGGTTTTTACATCAACTTGATGTAAACAACGCGTTCTTACATGGTGATTTAATTGAAGATGTCTACATGACAGTCCCACCTGGTTTCAAAACTCCTAAAGAAGGTCTAGTGTGCAAGCTTCAAAAGTCCCTTTACGGTTTGAAGCAAGCAAGTAGGCAGTGAAATGTCAAACTTACCGCTGCACTGCTGTTTCTGGGCTATCACCAGTCTTCCTCTGATCATTCCATGTTTGTTAAGATCCAAGACAAGTTGATTACTATTTTCTTGGTCTATGTGGACGACATAGTCTTAACTGGGAATAATTTGGGTGAAATTGTGGCTGTTAAAGACTTCCTGGATCAGAAATTCAAGATTAAGGATCTAGGATCTCTTAAATTCTTTTTAGGCTTGGAAGTGGCTCGGTCTAAATCTGGCATAGTGTTGTCTCAACGAAAATATGCACTAGAATTGTTGGATGATGCTGGTCTTTTGGGCTGCAAACCAGCCTCGGTTCCCATGGTTTCTAATTTTAAACCTGAGGTTTTTGCTGCTAGGAGACTCATTGGGAGGCTATTTACCTTACAAATACACGACCAGATTTGTGTTTTTCTGTGTATAAGCTCAGCCAATACCTTGTCTTCCCTCATCAATCTCATTATGATGCTGCACTTCACATACTTCGGTATATCAAGGGCTGTACAGGGAAAGGCCTTTTCTTCCCTTCCAATAATGATCTCAAGCTAATTGCCTTCAGTGATTCGGATTGGGCAGCTTGTCCGGATACCAGGAAATCTATAACTGGTTACTGTGTATTACTTGGTCCTTCGTTGATTTCATGGAAGTCCAAGAAGCAACCTACAGTTTCAAGAAGTTCAAGTGAAGCCGAGTATAGAGCTCTCACAAATACTGCATGTGAAGTACTGTGGCTGCAGTATCTCCTCACTGATTTGCATCACACTGCCTCTCTACCAATCTACTTGTATTGTGACAACCAATCCGCAATAAAAATTGCTCAAAACTCAACTTTCCATGAAAGGACAAAGCACATAGAGATTGATTGTCACCTTATTAGAGAGAAAGTACAAAATGGAACCATCCATCTCATGCCTATTGCTTCCAAGGATCAATTGGCTGATATTCACACCAAGGCTCTTCCATTTCCTAGCTTTTCTACTCTTCTTTCCAAGCTGAATATGGTTGATATCCATGATCCAGCTTGACGGGGGCTGTTAGAATAGCCAATATTTTTATTGTATAGCTCATTTATTGCTTATTATTGTAATTAATAGCTGTCAATTAGTTGTAAATGGTTAGGCTAGTTTGTTAGCATTAGTTCGGTTAGTTTAGCCTTAGTTGTGTTTTTCTGTTTTGCTAACCTATGTAACAGTAGCTTGTATTAATAGGGATACATCTCTCATTCAATGAATTGAGTTCATTTTCACAAATCTAACAAATATGGCAAATTCATGTTTCCAAAATGTGGGATTAAGAAGAAAGAGAAAGATTTGCGATTATGAAAGCCAGGAGGGAAAAGAGGCCTATGATTGCTCCATCTGTGGTGAAGAATGAACCTATAATGGAAAGTGGGCCCCGTTTTGATATTTTGTCCCTGGAAGATGGAGAGGGCACGTCGAAAATGAATGAAGATCTTGCTCTGAATAAAAATAACGAAAATTCGTTGGACCTGAGTTTGCGAAAGCAAAAATCTGGCCCAACTATTAAGACAACTTCGAATAAGTCCAGCCCATTACTTGGTTCAAATAATTCGCATGGCCCAACTATGAAGACAACTTCGAATAAGTCCAGCCCATTACTCGGTTCAAATAATTCGCAGCCTGTTGATACTGGGGTTGGGGCTGGATATCGTTCGAAAGTGAGAAATAAGAATGGTGGAAAAAACCCTCAGCTTGGGCTACGCTTGCGGGATGCAAAAAAGGCTGTTGGGGGAGCGAGCCTCTTAAAAAAGAATGTTGTTTGTATTGATGGGATGGCGTCTTCTAATGTGCCGCAAAAACAAAATATTTCAGGTCAGGTGGATGTGTCTACTCTTGCTAAGGCCAAATTAGAGAATGCTCATGCAGAATTCTTGGAAAATTTGATTAGGCTTTCGCTGAAGCAGCAGACTGCAATGAAACAACTATTCTGACTCTGGCTCATAATGTGGGTGGAATAACAATTGCGAAGAAAGGTATGGCAGAGGAGATTTCTCCTAAAGCAAATAATGGTGTGGCCGATTTAGTGCCCAATGAGTCTGGACTGTTAGAGGCATCTTCCATATCTATGTCATTATGAATTTTATGGCCTGGAATTATTTTGGTATGGTAGACAAAGGATTTATGTCGTTGATTAAAGATTTGCGTAGGAAATATAAAGCTTCGCTTATATTTCTTTTGGAGACTCATGCTAGTGGTCAGAAGGCTCTTACTCTTGCAAAAAAGATGGGCTTTGTTGGTCGCTTTATTGTGGATTCTAAAGGTCAATCAGGTGGCATTTGGTGTCTTTGGAATGAAGATACTTGGAATGTCGATGTATTAGAATCTTTTAACCACATGGTTCACATGTCTGTTACTTGAAAGGGTCAAGCTAGTTGGTTAATTACTGTGGTGTATGCTAGTTCTAATTATGTAAATCGCCTGTGGAATGATCTGGCTAGGCTTTCTGATTCTATGGATGAACCTTGGGTGGTACTTGGTGATTTTGACGTTATTTCTTATGTGCATGACAGGAAAAGTGGTTCTTCTAACTGGTCAGACAGACGTGTGGTTGGTTTCAAAGAGATGATGCAAAAGTGTTATCTTATGGATGTTGGGTTTCAGGGTAGTCTGTTCACTTGGCGGCATGGTGACCTTTATCAAAGATAGGATAGAGTGTTTATAAACTATCAGTGGCAGTTGAAATTCCAAGGTGCTATTTGTAGGGAAATTGCGCATACAATCAGATAAAATGCAGCGGAAAAATTAAAATTTTTCTTCCAAGGATCCTTGCGAATGATCATGATTCAGGGATTATATGAGTTACCTCTTATAGCGCAGACCCTTGCAGATGAGAACTGGAGATGATCACGAACGTTGTACAGCTGACAACGCCTCTACGTAGTCCACACGAACAGCCTTCGAATGGGAGCGGCCACCGTCTACGGATGCTAGTCGATTTAACGAGCGACAAGCGATACGATTTAACACAAGGTCTCTCTGTACGGCTAGGGTAAAATTCCGTGAATGGACTTCAGCGTAAGTGTTCTATTTATAGAACCACCTAAGACTGACTTAGCGCACCGTAGCTTACCGTGTGTTGTGTTACTCTTGACTTACGCCGGTGCGTCATAAGAGCACACCGTTGAATAAAATGAGTCTTACTCATTTATCTTTAATCTCCCATTAATCTGTTCTTACGTGTGTGACCCTATAGGTTCCCGTAACGTTGGCAATAATATTAAATCACTATTTAATATTATAAACAGAGAGCGGTGTCTAGCAACACATCACTGCTACCCAAGTAACGAAAATGTCAGTGATTTGACGTAATCTTTTCGTGTTAGTGATCATGTGTATAATTACCCTTTTGCCCTTATATCTATATTGAATACAAGGCATAGTATGTGTCACCCTTGTATAGTTCAACATTATATTCCTTGATATCCAAGCAGACTTAGTAACAACAAATAAGATCAATATCTCATATTGACTTATTTCAGCATGGCCATGTATTTTACAGTCATACTCTATCAAGGGGCCCACAGATATTACTCCTGCTATGAAGGAGGGGCAAATCTCATCTAGGTCACTCATGTCCCTCTGCATGACTCGTGGAGTGCCCAGTTAACCTACTTTATAATTGTCCTATTACAGACAATGTTTGACGGCAACAAAACACTTAACTCCTCATATAGAGACTATAGTGGTTTCAGGTCAAAGAGTGGCATACACCAATATCACTATGAGAATAACTTATGACACTTACATAACACACTATGTAGTATTCTCATCGCGGGTCAATCCAGTACACAATTACCCTAATGTATACCTATGTGGTGACTTGATATCTTATATCTATAACCTGTGAGATAAGGTTATCAGTCCACTCATATAATAGTCTTGATGTATTATTATTGCCCTTAATAATTATACTCGACTACGAATGTTTAAGAGTAAAGTTCTATAGTATCTCACAATCGAGTCGTCCACTCGATGTTCTATTAAAATCGAACTTTTACTCAAGGGTTTTATTACGTTAAAACAAACATAATAATTGAAATGCCTCATATTATAGATAAATAGCATGATACAAATTCTAAGTTCAAATAAAAAACACTGGCCTTTAGTGCTTACACCAACACTATTGTTAGACATCTTCCATTTTTTCAAATCTAACCACCGTCCTCTTTTAGTGAAAATGATGAATAAGCGAAAAACAGACTATAGAAGGAGACCTTTTAGGTTTCTTGCTTCTTGGTTAACCCATGAAGATCCCCATTTCATGGCTCGTACTTGGCCTAGGGAGGCTTCTTGGTGTAATCAAGTTCCAAAGCTTAAAGATTCCATTCAGGTTTGGAACAAAGAAGTTTTTTGTAATATCCTTGAGCAGAAAAACAGACTTATTAGTAGACTAGAGTGTCTAACTGAGTGAATGGTTGAAAACCCTTTTGATGATATGGAGAGAGCTCATAAAAGACTCTAGTAGGAATGTGAGCAGGTGTTATTTCAGGAGGAGATCATGTGGTTCCAAAAATTAGGTCCAAGTGGCTGTTCTTTGGAGATAGGTATACTAGATTCTTCCATGGGGTTACTGCTATGAGAAGAGGAAGAATACTTTTGATACTCTGCAAGATAATGAGGGCCGCTGGATTAGGAACTAAGATAATCTTGAAGCAATGGTAAATAAATATTTTCAAAACCTCTTTGCTAAAGAGGAGGTGGTTGGTGATGCTTGTATTCTTGGAGCTTTTCCTAGATTGTCTTATCAAGACCTGGAGATGTTTGATAAATCGGTAACCAAAAGCGACATTTTTAATGTTGTTAATCACATGGGTGCTTTTAAAGCACAGGTTAGTGATGGTCTTCAAGCGTTCTTTTTTCATAGTCGGTTGAAGGTGATTGGGGACTCTTTTTGTGATCTTGTGTTTGAAGTGTTTAGGAATCCGAAGAAGGTTAGTCTTATTAATGATACCTTGATTACCTTAATTCCAAAGGTTGAGAATGCGAGTAATATCAAAGACTTCAGGCCTATAAGTCTATGTAATGTTTCCTATAAGGTGATTACTAAACTTCTTGCTCAACAACTTAGACGGGCGATGACATCCCTGGTAAATCCGTGTAAGAGTAGTTTCACCCCTAATCGTCAGAGTAGAGATAATGCTATTGTGGCCCAGGAGGTTTATCACTCTATGCATAGGAAGACTGGTAAGAAAGGGTGGATGGCTATAAAGATAGATTTGGAAAAGGCCTATGATAAGCTTAGCTGGATATTTATTAGGGATACTCTTGAGGACATTGGTTTACCAGATGGATTTACAAATTTGTTTTGGCATTGTATTTCCTCTGTTAATATGAGGGTGCTTTGGAATGGTGAAGCTCTGAAGAATTTTACTCCTAGCAGAGGGATTAGGCAGGGAGACCCTATTTACCCCTATCTATTTGTTCTTTGTATTGAGAAACTTTTCCAGATGATCTCGTTAGCTACTGAACATGGCCATTGGATTCCTATCAAGCTTGCGTGGGAGGGTCCACCTTTGTCCCATCTAGCCTTTGCTGATGATGTTATCCTTTTTGCGGAGGCTAGTGAAGGGAAAATTCTACTAATAAAACATATTTTGGATTTGTTTTGCAGGTGTTCCGGTCAGAAGATTAGTGAAAGCAAAACTCGAATTTTCTTTTCCAAGAATGTTGAGGGCCACCATAGGAATAAAATTTGTCAAGTCTCAAGATTTCAAGTTACATATGACCTTAGGAAATATCTTGGAATGCCCATTCTTCATGAGAAAGTTACTTGAAGATCCTTTCAATTCATTTTGGACAAGGTGGGCCAACGTCTTAGTAGTTGGAAGACAAAAACTCTCTCCATTGCTAGGAGGTTGACACTCACTAAATCGGTATTTCAAGCCCTTCTGTTTTATGTGATGCAATCAGCTTATATCCCTCATTTTATTTGTCATGAAATAGATAAGAGGTACCGGCGATTCATTTGGGGTGACACTGAGGACCATAGGCATGTTCACATGGTCAGTTGGGAAAATTTGTGTAAGCCTAAATCGTGTGGAGGTCTTGGGCTTCGTGACGCCAGGAAAATTAACCAATTGTCTCTATTGAAAGCTTACTGGCATCTAATTAAAAAAAGAGATGATTTGTGGGTCAAGGTTTTTCGCTCCAAATACAAATGTGGTGACGGTGTGACTCCTAAAATTAAGCCTTCAGTGGTGGGTTCTAACTTCTGGCGTGGTCTATGCAACGCGTGGGAAGACGTGGATAGAAATTTAATCTGGAGAATTAGTGATGGCAGGAGAGTTAGTTGCTGGGGTGATAATTGTTGCCTGAGATTGGGTTTTGATCAACCATATCACGAACCCTTTGACTCTCTTGGAAAGTGTTTTTGCAGTAGCGGACATTGCTGATAATCAAGGACACTAGATCAGTACAAGATTTTCCCAGTTAATTTCTCGGCATTTGGTGCAGCAAATCCTTGGGGCCAATC
This sequence comes from Calophaca sinica, assembly GCA_037113605.1. Taxonomy (NCBI): domain Eukaryota; kingdom Viridiplantae; phylum Streptophyta; class Magnoliopsida; order Fabales; family Fabaceae; genus Calophaca; species Calophaca sinica. The sequence goes on from CM073733.1 coordinate 107,013,694, forward strand.
CTCCCTGTATCCATAAAGGTGAGTGTAACGATTCAAAGGTTTGGGAGCTGCCACTAATTTTATTATATTTAGGAAAAATTGAAAAAACCTCAAAAATAATGATCTTTGAAAACCATACTGAGTTCGGGAATCGATTGCGAGTGGAGAAGGGTGGAGACTAAACCCCACAACACCTCCATCACGCCTGTCCTATAACAGTTACCCAAATTGATTGTGCAAACTAATAAGTTTTTAAAATATTTGTTTCACCCCAAAATTAAATAAAATTAATACTAAGTGTAAAATGAATATTAAAAAAAGAAACTAAATTAGAAAAATTTAAATTTGACTTGACGGGGTTGACCCGCTCCTACGTATCCTCCGGTGCAATGAGGAACTCAAAAGTCACGTAGTACTTCTAAAATATGATTTGTTTGTTGGTTGATTTTAATTATTTATTTATTTATTTTAAAAATAAAACTTGATAGGAACAAAATTTAGGATCACCAAGTTGTCTCAACTCAGGTGTCCTAAACTTAAGGTTAACAAGACGTCGCGTCTCAGCCAACCTTATTTTCATAAAATATTATATGACTAATCAGGAGTAATATAAAAGGAAAAATGTAACAAAATCATTTCACAAATCAAAGAAAAAAATTATTCCAAAATCCTCCCACAAATGAAATCACTATATCACTATTTCCAAATTGTATTTAAACAGCAAATCAAGCCACTGTGAAATACTCCCATTTATCTAAAAATGTAACTGAATCACAACAAAAGAAGTATCATTCATGTTCATAAGTCACTCAGTCCAGCGCCCAGAACAAATGAAATTAACCAAAGACTTTAGGAACATAAAAAATCAGTATCAACTTCTTATGTATTAAAGCTGCAAGCTTCAAACTTAAAAGGGAGAAAACACTAAAAAAATAAAATTTACCAGACTGAGGCTCGATCAATGGTTTGGTACAACTAAAACTGAGAAATCTTTCCTCACAAACACACAAATTGTAAATAAAAATACTAAGAAAGAAAGGAAAAAGATTTCACTCTCTCTCTTTCTCTCTTCACTTCAGGATCTTCTTCCTCCTGGGCTTAAACTTGTTGCAGATCTGCCTCTCTCCTGGAATCGAACCCCCTTCTCTGGTTATCTTCTTGGTATTTATAGGAGAACTCTGTTGACTTATGAACGGTTGCGTGTTCGCTTTTTTTCGTCCCCATCGAGCCTTGCGCTAAGATCTACCTGCGTATGGGATTTCTTTCGTCTGGGATGCAAAGAAAAATAGGACTGGCGCACTATGATGTCTTGGAGAGAAAAACAAAGGTGTAGACCCGTATTGCATCAAAACCGCTGGGTAAGACAAGATTAAAGGGACATGGCTTCTGTTACATGATGGGTTAGAGGAAGAAGAAGGTGGCGCGTTGATGGGAGAAGTAGACTCAGGCGGCTTGCAGGAGGGTGATGCGACCGAAGATGGAGCCAGAGGGAAGAGACCGTTGGGCAAGGTAGAGAAACGTGGTCTGAGGAGGGAGAGAGAGAAATGTTGGCGGCCAGGGTTAGAGAGGAGAGGGAAAACGGCTGGGAAGTGATGAGATGAGGAGGATCAGCTCTTTAAAAAAAATTACGGTTGTGTTTTTAGGGTTAAATGGGATTTGGGCTTAAGTGGAGATGTTGGGCCGCGCGAGTGTGAGATAGAAAAAGGCAGGTGCAGCGAAGGGAAGAAAAAGAGGCGCTGGGAGATGGATCAGGTAGGGACGCAGTGGAGAAAAGCGAAGTGCGCTTGAAAAGAGAAGAGGAGTGAAATTTGGAGCATCTTTGGGCTAGGGGAGAAAAACAAAATAATAATGGAAGGACGCTGGGCCTGGGGTGTTTACTAGCAGATTGCTAGTGGCATCCCTATCATTACTACTTGCACCATATTTTCTTTTCTTTCTTTTTTTTTCCCTTCTTTTTTTCCTTATTTTATTATTGTTATTATTTTATTTTTTTGTATGTTTTTTCTTTTAACAAAATAAAATTAAGGGTAAATAAAAATTAAACTAAGAATAATTCAACACGCTTAAAATTAATATATTTTTTTTTCAAAAATTTCAAAAGTGCCGGATAAAATTGGGTGTTCATAGTTACCCCTCTGTACTTATTTTTTACTAGATAATATGATAACATGGTTTGTCGTATTATCATAGTAAGGAATAAGTGCAGATATTGACCCCAATTTTGGCCGGTAAAGCAAGAAAGCTACACACTATGCAAAATGTCAATAGCAATTAACATGTGATTGTGAAAACCTTCTCAGTACACAAGAAATAAAATTGGGTAGTGGACTGAACCGCCTCATCCAAGCAAACAGGCAAATAAACGGGTAGTGGACTGAACCGACTCCCTCAGCAACTAAGAAATAAAAGGGTAGTGGACTGAACCGACTCCCTCTGCAAGCAAGAAATAAACGGGTAGTGGACTGAACCGACTCCCTCTGCAAGCAAGAAATAAACGGGTAGTGGACTGAACCGACTCCCTCAAAAGAAAAAGGATAGGCAGGGGACGGAACCGTCTTGCCCATAAGGAAATTAAATGTCCAAATGCCGGAACCTCCTCGGCATACCAGAAACAGAATGGGAAGGGGACTGAACAGTCTCCCTCAGCAGACTAGAAATAAATTGGGTAGTCACGTTTTGACTTACCTGAGTGTGTTTTACAGGATCTGAGCCATTGTGGCGAACTAGGAAGCTTCAATCAATCAAACTCTTGTTATCTTGTTTTCACTAATTCCCCACAGCAACATCGGCTGTATACTTTTCTTATCCCCTTATAGATGTTTGCAACTTCACTCTTTGTTTGTAGCCACATGGCACATTTGGATGACACCATTTCAAGTTTTGGGATTAATTGGACTTTTCTTGCCCCAATTTATTATGAAGACGTCTGAATTAATTTCACCTTTATTCGAAACGGCCAGGGATTTTTATTTATTTATCCATTGAGGAGTTGCTAACGTAATCGTTTCAAAGTATTGTTAGACTTGAGTTATTTTACTTGAGACATAATTTAACAAATGAAGCATGAATGCAAGAATGGATGCAAATAGGAGGAATAATTTGTGAATTGAATTGATGTGGAACTTTGATACAAATTTTCAAGGGAAGAGAAGCACTAAAACAGTAGGAAAGGGGAAAGATGATCACAATAAGAAATTTCACATCAAATTTGCCCCAGTATAGGTCCTTTGATTCCCTATCTAGATCCCTTTTGACCCTGGAGATGGTTGATCATATCAAGTCGATCGACGTAGCTAACCATCATCATATTGCCCCATTGTAAGCTTGCCCCGAGATTCTTAGGCCGATTTAACCACTATGCCATTTCTTTTCTTTCTTTGCCTTAACTTTTGCCTAGACTGCCCTTTCGGGTTTTCAATCTAGCAGGCCTTCACTTACCCTAACTTTTGCCTAGACCGCCCTTTCGGGTTTTCAATCTAGCGGGCGTTTATTATCACTTTTTTTAGGCATAAAACTTCTTAACAGCGTTTGAATTTATCGGCTTTGACAGTTCATGTCCTTCCATGTCCAGGAGAATCAGGGCTCCTTCGGAAAATGCAAGTTTGACCATATAAGGACCATCATAGCTAGGTGCCCATTTTCCCCGCGCATCCTCCTGATGAGGTAGTACTTTCTTCAAAACCAAATCTCCTGGCTGAAATTCTCTTGGGCGAACTTTCTTGTTGAAGGCTCTGGCCATTCTACTCTAGTATAACTGCCCATGACAAATAGCTGCAAGTCTCTTTTCTTCAATCATGTTTAACTGCTCATATCGGGCTTTTACCCATTCTGACTCCTCTAATTCTGCCTCCATCAATACCCTTAGGGACGGGATTTCTACTTCAATGGGAGATACTGCTTCAATCCCATACACCAAAGAAAATGGTGTTGCCCCAATGCTTGATCGTATGTTAGTACGATAAGCGTGTAGAGCATAAGGTAACATTTCATGCCAATCTTTGTAATTAACCGCCATCTTGGCAATGATTTTTTTGATGTTCTTATTAGCTACTTCCAGTGCACCATTCATTTGTGGTCTATAGGGAGTTGAATTGTGATGTTTGATCTTGAAGTGTTCACACAATCTTTGTACTTCTCCGCCATTAAGATTGGGTGCATTATCTGTAATGATCATTTCCGGAATCCCATAGCGACATATAATATCCCTTTTGAGGAACTTGACAAACATCTTCTGGGAAATGCTAGCATAGGAAGACGCCTCTATCCATTTAGTGAAATAATCGATTGCCACCAATATAAATCGATGCCCATTTGAAGCTTTCGGATTAATTGGCCCAATGACATCTATTCCCCACATTGAGAATGGCCAAGGACTTGTTAGATTGCACAGAGGAAAAGGAGGTGCATTGACCCGATCTGCGTACAATTGGTATTTGAGGCATTTTCACACATACTCTATGCAGTATGTCTCCATAGTGGACCAATAGAATCCACTTCTCATTATCTTACGGGCCATCATGTCACCATTCGCATGTGTCCCACAGATCCCTTCATGAACATCAATCATGATTCGCCTGGCTTCCCGAGCATCTACATATCTCAGTAGTGTTCCATCTTGACTTCGTTTGTAGAGGATAACCACTCAAGAAAAATGTTATTGCCAATTTTCTGATGGTTTTCTTGTTCACTTCACTTGCACCATCTGGGTATGCTTCGTGCTGAATATACCGTTTTATATCATAATACCATGGTTCGTCGTTTGGCTCCCCTTCTACATTAGCACAGTAGGCCAGCTCATCTTTCACCTTTATGTGGATGGGTTGAACCTCGGTATTGATGTTCAATTTAAAAATCGCCGCCAAAGTAGCCAAGGCATCGGCAAACTGATTCTTATCCCGAGTCAAATGGGAGAATGTTATCTCTTCAAACCTTGTTATTAGCTGAGTTAGATGCTTTTGATAAGGCACCAATTTTGAGTCCTTAGTTTGCCACTTACCCTTCACTTGATAAATAATAAGGGCTGAATCTCCAAAAACCTCCAATCGTTTCACACCGAGGTCAATTGCAACCAATAGCCCACTTGCACATGTCTCATATTCTGCGATATTTTTTGTGCATTCGAAATTCAACTTGATAGCCACCGGATATTGCTTTCCACTTAGTGATACCATGACTGCCCCTATGCCATTTCCATACATATTTACTGCCCCATCGAAGTACATCTTACATCCTTTGTCTTCCTTTTCAACATCCATGATTTCTTCATCTACCTTTTCCTGGTTTGACGGTTGCCCTTCTTCCAGAGGATTTTCGGCCAAATGATCAGCAATAGTACTCCCTTTAATCGATTTTCACGTCACATACTTGATATCAAACTCTGACAAGATCATTTGTCATTTCGACACCCTTAGAGAAACATGAAGGCTTTCAAATATGTACTTTAGTGGATCAAATCGCGAAATCAACCATGTAGTGTAGTACAACATGTACTGGCAAAGTCTTCTTGAAGTCCAGACTAGAGCACAACATGTTTTCTCAATTGTCGCATAGCGAGTCTCACAATCGTTGAACTTCTTGCTCAAATAATAGACTACTTGCTCTTTCTTTCCTGATGCATCGTGTTGTCCAAGCATTGCCCCAAGGGATGATCACAGCACTGTCAAATACAGAATCAAAGGGCGTCCTGGTGTTGGGGGTACTAAAATAGGAGGACTCGACAGATAAGCTCTTATCTTGTCGGATGCTTCTTGACATTCTTCATCCCATTCCCCTGGTTGGTTCTTCCTTAGTAACTTGAATATAGGCTCACACGTGCTAGTCAAGTTGGCAATGAATCTAGCAATGTAATTGAGTCTCCCTAGAAAAATCCTTACTTCTCGTTCAGTCTTGGGAGTTGGCATTTCTTGGATAGCCTTTATTTTGTCAGGATCCACCCTTATCCCTTCTCTACTCACGATAAAACCGAGTAACCTTCCTGACGATCGCCCAAAAATGCACTTGTTAGGATTCAGCCGCAACTTATGCTTTCTGAGCCTTTCAAATAGCTTCCACAATACTTCTACATGACTTTCATCTTCCTTTGATTTTGCAACCATATCATCCACATATACTTCAATCTCTTTATGCATCATGTCATGAAAAAGGGTAACCATGGCACGTTGGTAAGTAGCCCCAGTATTCTTTAGCCCAAAAGGCATTACTTTATAGCAGAATGTCCCCCATGGGGTGATGAACATGGTCTTTGCCTTATCTTCAACATCCATAAGGATTTGGTTATATCCAGAATATCCATCCATAAACAAAAACCTGTGGTTCTTAGCAGTATTGTCAACAAGCACGTCGATATGTGGGAGAGGAAAATCATCCTTCGGACTAGCCTGATTCAGGTCTCGATAATCCGTGCACACTCTAACTTTTCCATTCTTCTTGGGTACTGAGACGATGTTAGCTACCCATTCCGAGTGTACTGAAACCTCTAAAAATCCGGCCTCCCACATCTTGACCACCTCCTCTTTGATTTTCAATGACATATCCGGGCGCATCCTTCTCAACTTCTGCTTCTTGGGTTTTGCATCTGGATAAAGTGGAATCTTGTGTGCTGCTATTTCTGGGTCCAGGCCGAGCATATCTTTATAAGACCATGCACATCAAGATATTCTCTGAACAAAGCAACCATTTCTTCACGTTCTGAATTGTCTACCAATTTTAACTCTTTCTTATCCTCCTTAGTTCCCAGATTGATCATTTCCTCTATCTCGTCGTTCAAACCAAACTCTTTTTCAGTTGAATCTAGAAGTTCAGTGAACTTTTTGACAACTTCGTCATCTTCATCCGACTCAGAACAATTCCCATCAGAGGTCGCAAAGGAATCAAACAACAGGTTCTCGATATTCCCATAATGAGGCAAAGTTTTAGTGAAATGTGAGTCCCTGGAGAACAATTCATGGAAATCGGCAAGAGAATAATAGAAAGAAAATGGGAAACAAAAGCATAATTGAAGAGTAAGGATTTTGAAGGAATAAGACAAAACAGAACAAATGGATAGGAATGCATGCAGATTCATTAAATTCATGTCTCAAGCAAAATAACATAAGTCTTATAGCCTCAGTCGGCTAATACAGTACAAGAAAACGATTACATGAAAGCAACAACATCAACAACTGGTTCAGCCTGCCAATTGCTCAGCGGTTCTTGATTGGTGGTGGGGTGGATGATGCCATATGCCCTTGAGCTTTCATCATCCAACATGTTGATTGCTGGCCGGTTTGGTGCACAAGCAGCATTCTCAGGTGAAATCACTTCGGCGGGAGCGGGAAACGTATCCTTCAAGTGAGGGATTAGTTGTGTCTCCCTTTTACCAATTGTCAGAGCTTTGAACTTTGCTTCAAGGTTGTCTTTATAGCCGATCCCAGACATGTCTGACTTCTTTTGCAAGAATATAGGATCACGAATTCCTTGTAGGTGACAACCCAAGCCTTTCCCTTTTTTGTAGCACTTTTTGCCATGATTCGTGTTGCCACCTGATTCACATTACCAACTGGCGAACCTTTTTCCTCACCTCCCAGCTTATCTGCCTCGAAACTGTGGCACAGATTCGTTCCTTCTTCATCAGTCTTATCCACATATGGAAGGGACATAGGTTTTGAGACCATAATCTCTTCTTCACCGCGAATCGTGATAACAGACCCATTTTCTACATATTTAACCCTCTGGTGTAAAGTGGAAGGTACTTCCCCCGCTTCGTGGATCCATGGTCATCCTAAAAGCATAGTATATGTTGACTTAATTGCCATGACTTGGAACAATACGCGAAACACACTTGGGCCAATTTCCAATGGTAGTACTATTTCACCGAGAATGCCTCTCTTAGACCCATCAAAAGCCCGAATTGTCATCGACTGAGGCGTTAAATCTTGTTCTCCCATTGCTAGAGCAGTCAACGTGGACACTGGCATGATATTCAAAGCTGAACCACCATCGATTAGCACTTTGGCCACTACAAATCCCTGGCATTTCAAGGTGATATGTAGGGCTCGATTGTCCCTTTTTGCTCGAGATACCATTTCAGCGTCGGAGAACGTGATGAGGTTAACTCGCTGCACAGGATCGACCATGTTTATCATGTTTTCAGGAGTAACGTCAGGCTTGACAAAAGCTTCCTCTAATGTCTTCAACAAAGCTTTTCTATGTGCCTCAGAAGTTAGAATGAGGGAAAATAAGGATATTCGGGCTGAGTTCTCCTCAGTTGTTCCATCACATCATACTCACTTTGCTTCATTATCTTCAAGAATTCTTCTTCAGGCTGCTCTTTTTCTTCCACCTCATTCCCTTTCTCTTTCTTTTTCTTTTCAACCTCTCCTGGGCAAAGTATCGGCCACTTCGGGTTATTCCCCCGACACTCACTATATTGGTGATTATCTCGTCAATCTTGATTTGCTTGCTTGCCTCGCATGTTGAAGGACCTTCCACCACTTCAATTCTTGCCTCATAATTCCAGGGAACTGCATGAGTATCTTTGCAAGCAAGGGATGTGGGTTTTTTTATAGTCACCACAACCTTTTCTGACGCAATTGGCTGGCTGAGTGGTGAGAGTCTAAGCACAAAGGGTTCTATAACATCGATCTCTTCATGAGGCATTGACCTTTTGGCTTGCACTATCCCTAGTGACATTAAACTTAGAACTCAAGCCTTGAAATCCCAACAATCTTCGATGTCATGACCTACACAACCATGGTGGTATACGCATTTGTCCTCTTCATCATATTTTTCATATCTCACCATTCCTTTCACCAGTGCTAGTGTTTCATACCCGGTCTTTCGTAACCCCTCCCATATCTCTATCATGGGTGTTCGGAGTTTCAAAACACTCTTGACAGGCCTACCATCTTCTTCTACTACACTCACTGAGTTGCCCCTGTTGTGATTTGGGAGCGGGTTGTTGACAACATTTGACCCTTTTTCTTCTTGGATATCCAATTTTCCATGAGCAATCAGCCTTCTAATGGTGGTCTTGAAAGCCTCACAATCCTCGACAGAGTGACCTGCGGCTCCTATATGAAATTCACAAGTCGAATTTGGGTTATACCAAGCTGGAAATGGGGGTTCCATCGGCTTCACCGGAATTCCCGCAATCAGATGGGCGTCATACAAACGTTGGAATAGTTCTGCATTGGTGATGGATATCTTGGGAAATGGGGGTAGGTTGGATGTTCTATTTTGGCCTGAGTTTTGGTATAGGGGTCGGGTTTGGTGATAGGTTGGGCGATTGTATTGGTAGTTTGGACGTGGCTGAGGATAGGCAGCAGGAATGTTGTTCACGGGAAATGATAGTGTGGGTTGATGGGTTTGTGTTTAGGGTGATTTGGTATGATGGATAAGGCATTCTGGGACGTGGATGATTATATTGTGGATTTTGGTGGAAGTAATTTGGTGTGGCTCGAACAAGGCTTACTTCTGGATCTTTTTTCTTTTGTAGGAAATTCTTCTTTGACTGTCTGGTCTCTGTCTGCTCTACTGGTAACTTTCCGGCTCTTGCTAACATCTCAATTCTCTCTCCAACAGCTATAAGGTCAGCAAAGTCTCTGTATGTAGCTCCAGCCATTGCTGCAACATAAGGAGTACCCAAGGTCCCCAAGAAATAAGAGCATGTTTCAGTCATGGTGAGCGGTGGCTGGACTTGGGGAGCAAGGGCTCTCCACCTCTGAGCGTACTGCTTAAAGGTCTCTTCGCTCTTCTTTTGCAGTATTCCCAACTGCTCATGAGTCAGAGCCGTATCCAGGTTGAACCTGTATTAGCTCATGAAGGCATTAGCAAGATCCTTCCAACCATTAATTTTCGAATGGTCTAACTGGATGTACCATTCTAAAGCCGGTCCGGTCAAGCTTTCAAGAAAAAAGTTGACGAGGAATTTTTCATCTTTAGACCATATCGACATTTTGGTGCAATAGGTCCTTAGATACAGCAGGGGGTTAGTGCTTCCATTGTATTTTGTGAAGTCTGGGACTTTGAAATCACGAGGAATTATCACCTCTGAGGTTGGGCAAAGTTCTTCTAATCCCAAAGATCCAAAATTACTAGGCCCCTGCATCACCTTAATCTTTTCCTCCATCTTTTCCATCCATTGCTCCCTAGCCTTGTCTTTCCGTACTGATGCGTGCCCGTCCTGTGTGTCGTACTCCACATGTGGCATTCCACCACCTCCACCTCCGTTATGCTGGTTTTCAACCCCATGGTGGCCCATAGCTTCATATCTCATTCCTATTGGGATGGTGAACGACCCTAATGCTTGGTTGTGCATGTTTTCTGTGCTGACATGGTTATGGGCTCCTACTCCCATAGAAGTGGGCATTCCAAAGGTATTGACATTCGGGGTTCCCATGGTGGTCCTATTTGCTGTCAACATAGTGAATGCTTCTTTCATGGCCAATAACGCCTCTTCAATGTGAGTCTAAGCAGCGGCCATCTCATCCATTCTTTCTTTTACTGTGTCCATTTCTTGAGTCAAGTTCCTCCCCTGCAACTCATCATCACCCGACATTCTTGCTCGGCTCCTAGTGAAGTACACTTGAGTTTGATTGATCTTTACTTTCCTGGAACGCGCAAGGGCTACTAAATCCTTGTTTGCCATAAAAACAAAGTTTGTTTATTTATTTATTTAAACAAAATTAGATTACCCCTTATCATGGATTTGTTGAAGAATCGTGAAGGGTTGTTCTTGAAATCTGGAGCGAGTATCTTTGGTTTGACCTTCGAAAAATTAAGTGACAAGGTTTATGAATAAGAGACATGGAATCACGAAGGAGAAAAGCATAGTAGACTTTCATTTCATGCATAAGTAGAACATAGTTCAAGTACGACTCAGATACATCAATTTTCCCTAATGCTTCTGATCAGTTTTTCAACCTCATCAACTAACTTTTTACAAACATCAATCAGATCAATTGCTTCGCGCGGAGTAGTGAGAGGGTTAAATGCTGCATCTGCACGGTGGACAAGTCTGGGGATCCTTTCAATTTCCCTCAACCTGCAAGCCCCATGGCTGAACTCCTGCCTGGCATGTGAATGGTTCTCCTCAGTGTTCCTTATTAGCCCCATATAGTGATTTCTTTCCATTGCCCACTCTCTGATCTCTTCATTCTTCTCTGCGATGGTTGCCCGATACATTTTGATCACCTCCCTGACCTCATGCTTGTCATTCTTGATTCTTGCTTCATATTCAGCAATCATGTCCTTCATTTGCATGTCGAGGGTGTTCAGATGCTGCTGGGTTTCCACCTGACTTTCCTTAAGGTTCATGATTTCTCCCTTAACTTGCCAGTTTTCTTCTAGCAAATCTTCCCTTTCTTTCAAGAGCATTTCTATTTCCCCATGCTTTTTCTCAAGATGCCCCTGATACCCTTTTATCGCTTCTTCAAAAGATTGGTCATCAATCCTTCTAGTTATTTCAAACTGGGTAGCTTGCTCCTTTAGCTGGCTTTTGAGGGTCTTCAATTTCTGTCTCATCTCCACATGAGTCTTTCTCAACTGCTCATTTTCTCGTATGATCCTATCTGATTCCGCATCTCGAAGCCTTCTCCTCATTTGCAGACCTTAGACAATCCATGGTTCTATCATTGGAATCTCTCTCGATTCTAGCTCTTTTGCTTGTTTGTTCCAATGATTGGGCTTTCTCTTTATGCTCCAGCTTCAAGGCTTCAAAGGCTGAATGAACCTCTCTTAATTTGACCTTCAGCGTGTTCTTCTCAGCTTTTACCTTTGCCAACTTTCCCTTCAGTTCTTTCATCTCTTCGCTTTCCTCCAGGACTGTGTCTGTTTCTGGTTGGCTTCTAGGATCCGGCTTGTGAAATGGCAGTTTGATTTGTTCCACTCTATCTCGCACCCACTGCTTATAACTGTCCTTAGCTCCGCAACTTCTGCGCCCTAAATCCTTTCCCTTACGGGTGACTTTCCCCCATGCTTGATAAATTCTATTGAGCATCATTTTATCTTTTAAGTCGGTCATAAAAGGAATTATCGAACCTTCAGTAGGTGGGCCCATCATCAGATAACACAATTGGCGTAATGCTAGACTTGGGTTGTAATTGATGCATCCCAAGGTCCCTACTAATGGTACATTCGGGAATTCACCACATTGGCAGATCACCTCTTTTGTTCCCATCCACTGTGGATACCAGCGCACTGATTCCTCCTTGAGCGTCACAAAAACTTGCACCCATTCCTTAGCGTCACGATTCTTTAAACCCAACCTCCTCAGATCGACGATGGGACAATAGGATTCATAACTTCTTTGGAAAACATGTACTGTCAACCACACATACAATATCAGTATGCAACATAAGAACTTTTTTCCTTTCTTCTGATGGCAGAAATTCATAGTGTAGTATACATCTGCAAGGATTGCGAATGTTGAGTTCTCCCCTCTGCACTTATGAGCCATGAACACATCCATCGCAGTAGGGCCCACTAAGTCACCACCACTCGGGAACAGAACCAAGTCATAAATTGATAGAGCCAAAGACATCCGTGAGGTGTCCCGGTCTTCGCTCGCAACCAAATTGTTCATTAGTTCTTCCAAGCGTACCCTCGGGATCCCTCGGGAGTTTTCTCGTTTGGTTTCTTATTGTTCAACTGATTTGGGTCAACTCCCAATGCCTTAGCTTGATCTCAATGAGGGGGTAATTTCCTCGGAAGTGGTATGGCCTCCCTTTATTCAAAGGTTGCCCCACAATTTGAGAAAATTCTTCAAGAGTAGGGGCCAACTGGAAGTTAGAGAAAGTGAAACACCTCAGCGGGGGATCATAATATTGAACCAGTGCGGAAACCGCCTCTACCTGAACATTCACACTTAGCAAGTCCAAAATCTTCCCATATCTTTCCTTAAATTTGGACCTCGTCTTATCAAGCAATATCTGGGCAAAAGCTTTCAAACCGTCCACTTTTGGCTCTTGAACCTTCAACTTAAAAGTCTTCCTTGTTGCTGGCACTCCTTTCTCAGTCGTGGATTCCATGTCTTTCTCTTTCTTTTCTTTTTTTACTCAAAGATACTCGCTACCAGATTCAGAACTTTGATTCTCCAACAAATTTACCTGAAAAAGAAGGGATAATTGTAGGGAGGTGAGATCATAAGAAAAATGACGCATGTAAAAAATGAAATGGGGGTAAGAGGTAGAGTAGCTCCCTTTGTGACCTACATCGGTTCACCCATACTAACGGACCTGAGTCTAATGGATTTAAGCTTTTTCTACAGTGTATACTCACAATAGGTGGTTGTTGTAACCTAAAGACATTTAGGTCTCTAGAGCCAAGTACTCTTTCGAGATGTTGACCACACCAGGATATACATCCAAAATGTGGGCACTCACAAAAGAGTCGCACTCTAGATGAGGAATTCATGGTAGCCACACAGGAAGTGCATCCAAAATGGCTTCCACTGCACAACCTCTTACTAACTTAGGCTTCATTCAGGCCCGGGTATAGGGCCCCACTCAAAGTGTGTGTTCAAAGTGTAAGTGTGGTGTGTGCAGGGAGATACAAACCTCGAACCCTAAAAACAAAAATAAAAATCAGCCCAACCCTGCAATGTAATCCATGAAACAAAAGCACAAAAATATAAAGTGTCTTCAAACCTAGGGTTCAATATTCACAAAAATAATTAAGTAAAAATAAACATATATACAAACATGTGGAACATATACAAAAAATAAAATAAAAAATAAAAAAATAGGGAAATAAAATAATGCTTAATAAGAAAAAATGAAATAAATATTTACAAATTAGATATCAATTAAAATTAGCATTTAAATATATAAATAAGGAAGAAAAGAAATCAATTTGGATATCAAATAAGTGCACCCACAAGAATAAACTCAATCATTAAATTAAACATATATACCAATAAAGGAAGCAGATTAATCAAATAAAAACAAATCAATCAAATAATAAAAAAAAAGAATCAATTACAAAAACGAAGCATAGAGGAAAAAAAATAAGAATAAAAAATAAAAATAAAAAAAATAGTAAAAAAGTGAAACAAACTAGATTTGCACAACCAATCAAAATGGGCTTGATTCTCAAGTTCTCCAGTGGAGTCGCCATCTGTAACGATCCAAAGGTTTGGGAGTCGCCACCAATTTTATTATATTTAGGAAAAATTGGAAAAACCTCAAAAATAATGATCTTTGAAAACCATACTGAGTTCGGGAATCGATTGCGAGTGGAGAAGGGTGGAGACTAAACCCCATGACACCTCTATCATGCCTGTCCTATGACAGTTACCCAAATTGATTGTGCAAAGTAATAAGTTTTTAAAATATTTGTTTCACCCCAAAATTAAATAAAATTAATACTAAGTGTAAAAATGAATATTAAAAAAAAAGAAACTAAATTAGAAAAATTTAAATTTGACTTGACGGGGTTGACCCGCTCCTACGTATCCTCCGGTGCAATGAGGAACTCAAAAGTCACATAGTTCTTCTAAAATATGATTTGTTTGTTGGTTGATTTTAATTATTTATTTATTTATTTTGAAAATGAAACTTGAAAGGAACAAAATTTAGGATTACCAAGTTGTCTCAACTCAGGCGTCCTAAACTTAAGGTTAACAAGACGTCGCGTCTCAGCCAACCTTATTTTCATAAAATATTTGATTTTGTTCAAGGAAATATTCGAATTTAATTATGAAAATTAGTGTACAAAAATAATGTTGAATAGAAACTTACCATAATAAGCACTTGTCAGATTTTAATTATTTTAAAATGATAATAACAGCACCAAAGATATGAAGGAAAGAAAGGAAGGAAAAGAAAAAAAAAGCTTTAATTAAATTTGGACTTGAATTAATTGTTTCAAATAAAAGTCAGCATCGTAAAAGGAGTTGGCAATTAAAAGCATTAATTGGATTTGAATCGATCATAAATATATTGCCTAAACAAATATATACCAAATTATATATGACTAATCAGGAGTAATATAAAAGGAAAATTGTAACAAAATCATTTCACAAATCAAAGAAAAAAATTATTCCAAAATCCTCCCACAAATGAAATCGTTATATCGCTATTTTCAAATTCTATTTAAACAGCAAATCAAGCCACTGTGAAATACTCCCATTTATCTAAAAATTTAACTGAATCACAACAAAAGAAGTATCATTTATGTTCATAAATCACTCAGTGCAGTGCCCAGAACAAATGAAATTAACCAAAGACATTAGGAACATAACAAATCAGTATCAACTTCTTATGTATTAAAGATGCAAGCTTCAAACTTAAAAGGGAGAAAACACTAAAAAAATAAAATTTACCAGACTGAGGCTCGATCAATGGTTTGGTACAACTAAAACTGAGAAATCTTTCCTCACAAACACACAAATTGTAAATAAAAATACTAAGAAAGAAAGGAAAAGATTTCACTTTCTTTCTCTCTCTTCACTTCAGGATCTTCTTCCTCCTGGGCTTAAACTTGTTGCAGATCTGCCTCTCTCCTGGAATCGAACCCCCTTCTCTGGTTATCTTCTTGGTATTTATAGTAGAATTTTGTTGACTTATGAACGGTTGCGTGTTCGCTTTTTTTCGTCCCCATCGAGCCTTGCGCTCAGATCTACCTGCGTATGGGATTTCTTTCGTCTGGGATGCAAAGAAAATTAGGACTGGCGCACTATGATGTCTTGGAGAGAAAAACAAAGGTGTAGACCCGTATTGCATCAAAACCGCTGGGTAAGACAGGATTAAAGGGACATGGCTTTTGTTACATGATGGGTTAGAGGAAGAAGAAGGTGGCGTGTTGATGGGAGAAGTAGACTCGGGCGGCTTGCAGGAGGGTGATGCGACCGGAGATGGAGCCAGAGGGAAGAGACCATTGGGCAAGGTAGAGAAACGTGGTCTAAGGAGGGAGAGAGAGAAATGTTGGCGGCCAGGGTTAGAGAAGAGAGGGTAAACGGCTGGGAAGTGATGAGATGAGGAGGATCAGCTCTTTAAAAAAAATTACGGTTGTGTTTTTAGGGTTAAATGGGATTTGGGCTTAAGTGGAGATGTTGGGCCGCGCGAGTGTGAGATAGAAAAAGCGAGTCTGTGAAGGGAAGAAAAAGAAGTGGGAGATGGATCAGTAGGGACCTTGATGGAGAAAAGCGAAGTGCTTGATAAAAGAGAAGAGGAGTGAAATTTGGGCCACATCTTTGGGCTAGGGGAGAAAAACAAAATAATAATGGAAGGACGCTGGGCCTGGGGTGTTTACTAGCAGATTGCTAGTGGCACCCCCATCATTACTACTTGCACCATATTTTCTTTTCTTTCTTTTTTTCCCTTCTTTTTTCCCTTATTATTATTATTATTATTATTATTATTATTATTATTATTATTATTATTATCATTATTTTTGTATATTTTTTCTTTTAACAAAATAAAATTAAGGGTAAATAAAAATTAAACTAAGAATAATGCCAAGTCCGTCGCGTCGCGACGGGCGCGTTCCAGATCCTTCCTTTTCTCTCTTGCACCGCCTCATCTTGCCAGTGTTCCTCGCGTCGTGACTTCGCGTCGCGAGCTGTTCCTTCGTTACTCCATCGCGTAGCGATGGACGTGTTATAAGCAATTTCCAATTTCTTCAATTTCTAATGGTTTTCTAGGGTTTTTAAGGGCATTTTGGTCTCCTTCTATTCCTTTTTAACCTCTTTATCATTTTAGAACTATTTTATTTATTCACTTAATTTTTCTTAGGATGTCACACAATCATATGAAAAGCAATAAGAACCCATAATAAATAGAATTAAGTCTAAACCGGGACACCCTTTCGGGTATGAAAAGTTCTTTAGCACGTTCTTCACGATCCTCTCGAGCTCCGGCAGTAGAACAAGATGAGGTAAGAGGCTTCAAAGTCCAAAAGTCAAAAGTTCTTCAAAGAGGGTTAAGAATGCCTATTTATAGGCTTGATAGCGCACTAGGTCAAACTGGCTTCAAATATGGGCGATCTGGGACTAGGTACGGCCGTACTGGCTTTATACACGGTCGTACTGCACTTTAGTTGCGACATTGTCCCGTACTTGCGTACTCTGTGCAGCCTGACAACATTGGATACAGCTGCACTGCCCTTGATACGGCGGTACTGGACTTTTTCTTTGACATTAGAGTGTACTAACCATGAGGTATGCCCCTACTGCTGTGCGTGGTTAGGTACGACCGTACTGATTGTAAGTCAGGTTGTACTGCATGTCCAAAAAGACAAAAAATATCCAAATCTTGCCAGTCTTTGCTCCATTTATGCCGCTTTCACTCCAAATGTTGTCTTTGTGATAGTTCTGCAAAATGAGGTATAAATGAGTGTTTTTATACTTTAAGTGGCACAAATTGACATGATTTAATAATCAAAATACCCTATAAAAATAGACAAAATGGGATTTATCAATCTCTCCTCCCATTTTCTTAACCTTCCCTTCTATTTTTATTTTCTTTATTTTATCTCCCCTATACTGCTTACACCACCATCCTAATGGTTGCACCCCCTCTTCTAATCTAATCACCTCAAAAATATAAACACTCATATTTCTTTCTTAATCACCCGTACAATCAAGGACGGACCCACGTTGAAAGGTTTGGGGGCATTTAACCCCACTTAGATTTGTAACTTTTTTATTTGTGAGTAATATATTTACATATTATTTGCATCTCATTTGTAACTATATAAGTAATAAGAATAAGTGATGTATATACATTTGTGCGGCCCATCAACGAAGCTTACTTACGCAAGTAATCAGGTTAATTGTTTTGCATTTCATAATAATAATAATAATAATAATAATAATAATAATTAGGGTGGTGGGGCACATAATTTACGTTTTTTTTAATTGACACTTCATTTTTTTTTATATATTTTGGACTAGTTTTTTATATTTATTATCTATTATCTATTTATAAAACTTAACTACACTAAAGACATATGACAAAAGTTTATTCAACCGTTTTCTTGTCAAAAATTATTTTTTCACAAAAAACTTAACTACACTAGGTTTCATTTTTCTCACCATCCGTACCCAACACGGGTTATCTCGACCGGTTATATGTAAATCTCAAAACATGGCACGCAACCCCTTTATGTAGTCACTTTTTATGTATAGTGCTTCAATGCTGGTTTCAATTTCAATAGTTTCCTACTTATATTAAATTATCTAGAATTCGTGCATGCTAGTTAAAACACGGGTTTTCTAAAGACTATTCATATAAAATGTTATATGTAAAGTCTCTTGAGCAAATGGTTTAATATTGCCCCCACTACTTAGAGTTTCTGGGTTCGTCTCTGCGTACAATACTCATTCCTCAAGTAATAATCTTCATTTGTTTTATTGGGTAGCCTAGTGACTCACTTTGAGAAAATTGAGGTATTACAATTTTTGTCAATAAGGTTTAAACACAAGTAATTGAAAAACGAATGTGGTAATTTTTTTATTTTTCAAAGACATTTATTGTAATAAAAATTTGTGATAGACCAACATAGTGATATTATATTTTTTTGATGAATTTGAGAGCTTCAATTCTAAAAAGATAAACGTTCATGTTGAGAAGTTAGTCTTTTTAAATCATTATTTTTGAAAAAAAAAATAAACATATAAACTTAAGTATGGTAAAATGAAAGATAAAAAATGTAGAATTTAACATTATTCATGTAAGCTTCATTTTGGTCTTCTTTTACCTCTACTTTTTCCCCCTCATTGAGAGTTGACATTGTTGTGCTTGTGCAAATTTGGCCTAGAGAACTGAATAACATCTTAAAACATCAATATCAATCATCAGAAAAAATCAACTATATAGCATGAAAAAAAAAATTAAAATGAGGTTTTGAAAGTCAAACACAAGAAATGATATCTAGCACTGCCGTCAACAACGGTGTTTGGGCAAATATTTCTTTGAAAGAAAACAAACTAGCCAACTTGGATGAGCCATATCCAACTGAGATAATTTCAAATATTTTTATTTCGAGTTCTTTGTGAAAAATATTATATGCCTGGGCTCCTTACACGGCTATGCTGTCTCGTGATTTGAATTATTCAAGAGCCTTTCAAATTAACACGTTGAAAGCTAATGCAACAGACCTTTTTTTATATATAAAAATAAAAAAGTTAACATTTTGTTGTGTTATACTCTTCAATTTTTCAAATTAACCCGTTCAAAGCTAATGCAACAGACCTTTTTTTTATAAAAAAAAAAAAAGTTAACATTTTGTTGTGTACTCTTCAATTTCTTATTGAGGTGAGGCGAAGCAGCTATTTTTGACCGACTTGTGGTAATTAATTAACGATAGTCAACAAAATCCCACCATGCATTATCATCCCCCAAAACAAAAACAAAAACAGCTAAATTGAAGTCATTAATAAGTTGACGTTTGACAATTAAACCGTAACAAATTATGGAGAAACCGTAACAAATTATGGAGAAACGATGAATGCAAGAGAGCCCACCAAAAAAAAAAAGGATGAATGCAAGAGAGGTGTACCATAGGTAAATTTTAATTTTATTTTTTATATTTTTATTGTTGGCATTAAAATCTTAGTTTTAAATTATACATAGAGATGGCCATTAATTACAAATTAACTAGAAGTTAATTTTTTTTTTTACAAAAACAAACAAAACTCATTTCATTAATAAAATAATAACCCTTATAAATTAACTACCCCTCCCATTAGCTTGTTTGTATCCAATACGACGTCACCATATTGCTCTCACAACTGTTACGCCCCTAAGCCCAGCATTCGATTGAGCTTCACCAAAGTAAACACCAAAAGCCCGTCTAATGAGTTTCGGGATTGCAATTTACAGATTTTGTTAAAGTCACCTCCCCTATTTAATTTCACCATGACCCTTTTGTAAAAAGTCAAAAATACCCCTCTCCTTTCATTCACTCTCCCTTCCTAACCACCTCCACCACCACTACTTGAGTTAGTTAATTGTGGTTTAGCTTCCTTTAACATAAGTTAGTTCTTTGCTGAGATGGATTAGAGACAGTTATTTTCCTCACATACTACAAATAGTGTGAAGTCTTTAGATCAAAATCATATAGTGTTTTCAATTTCTTATCAAAGTTTCTCTACGTTTTCTCTATCTCATATGAGTTCCATCATTGCTTAGACTTCCGAATTTTTTTTCTCTGCTATAATTAAAGTTATGTTTTTAAACAACCACGATCACCTGCCGTTGATTTTCAACTGCATTAATTTGATAGCAATCCGTAGATAATAACTACTGCCCAAATTTTTAGATACCTGATCTTCGTATCATTGACTTTCACTGAAATAAACTAATTAACGATTTTTTTATAGTTTATATATAGTGTGAATTTTATATATTATTTTGTCAAACTTTCCATGAAAATTAGTTATTCTGAGTTATGAAGCTTATTTTGTCTTTTTGTTGCAAAAGCCTGTGAATCAGGTGACTTCTAACCACACAAACACACACACACACACACACACACACAATGGGAAACGATCCGTAAAAGTTCAAAACACTTTCCTCGGTTTCTTGAAGATACACGAAAAACATTATACACAAGGTTTCGGTTATTATGGGAAAATCACTTAATTTTCTTATGTAAGACAAATCATCTTGTAGCCATAAATTTAATAGTTTAATATTTAGTGGCTGAGATTTTAGAAGGGTTACCCTTTACATCCACCCTTAAATATTTCTAGCTAAATTATTAGAAAGTCCTTGTACAAAACTAAAATTATTCTTAGTTATTTTATATTATTCAGACATTAACCCCTTTAATTTTTTCATCATTTTACAATCCATACGTTTTTGTGCTACATCATTTCCAACTCGTTTTATGGTTTTCTCGGAAAAAAAAACTGTTAAATCTTTTAATTTCTTCGCGGTAGTACAGATATTTTGTTTGGTTCTGTCTAACGCGGACCAGCGTTTAAGTGGTCCACCGGTGGAGCAGTATTTGTGACCGTTAGATAAAATATTAAAATAATTGAAAGGTGGAGATTAATTATAGTCATTAACCTTTTTTACTGGAATAATATATTTATTTTCAAACAAAAAGACTCAATTGTCCCTTTTTTCTTCGAAGCGCTCTGTTCTAACTTCCTTTTGCTCAGCCCTCCGTTTGTGCGAGCTATCAAAATCCGACACCAATTCTAAAATTCTAAATAATATACCACCACAGGATGACATGACTCAATCATCAACCAAATTAAAAAACATAAAACCCAAACCTGACTATCCTTCACCCATCTGACGCAAGAAAGATCTCGAAGCATGGTGTCCTTGATTTTCAACACAAATCTCCCACTTGAATTTGACCTGAACTTGGGGTAACAAAAAATAAAATACTGGTCCGTTAATTAATACTAAGTTAAATTATAAAATTGGTCCTCTATATTTATTTTAGGTTTCAATTTGGTCCTCTAAGTTTTATTTGTTTCGTTTTGGTCCCTTACGTTTTAAAAGTTACAACAGGTTGGTCCTTTCTGTCACTAAAAGCCAATTGTCCGTAGCTAAAAGCCAAATTCTAGCTACGGACAATTGACTTTTAGTGACGGAAAGGACCAAATTGAAAACTAAAATAAAACGTAGAGGACCAAAACGAAACAAATAAAACGTAGAGGACCAAATTGAAACCTAAAATAAACTTAGAGGACCAATTTTATAATTTAGCCTTAATACTAGCTTAATGAGCAACAAAAAGACACCCATTCACAATCAACCAACAATTTACAAAATCATTAAGAATTTTATAATGATGAATTTTAAGCTCTATCCACGAGCACTACTCTAAAATTGCTAGAACACAATCTTTGGATTTCATCTTCTCTCGTCAGATCCGGCCCCATCCCCGCGTCTTCACTGCCGTGTGAGCACAACACCTCTCTGTCGCGTCTCGTGCAACCCTCTTCCTCAGATCCACCCCGTTGTGGTGGTCACACAGCCAGCCAAGGGTGGCGACTGCCACCTCCCTCTTCCCCCTTTCTCTCTCTCGGTCACCTCCTTCTCTCTCTCTGGGCACGGCCACGGTGGCACAATTTATAAATATTGAATTTTGGGGAGAAAATTAAAAAGCAGCAAAAACCGGTGGTATGGGCTTGTTGTCTAGAATGCGAATGAGCCGCAGATCGGCTAAATTCCAAAACAGTGATTCTCTTTTCTTCAAGCGATTATGCCAAGGAAGGAACTCTGTTCCTTAGCTATGGGTCCCTTAACTCACTCCAGAAAGGTTTAAGTCGATGAACTAAGATAAAAATTGGGACATAAAGGTAAACATAAATGCGACTGAATAAAAACTTGAGCGAAAAATAAGTTGTATGATTGATTGATCGTCCTTAAAACTATTTACAACTTGGGTATTTATAGCAACAACTGAGAACTACCCCGATTTGCCTCGTTCAGTTGGCTAACAATGATAAATTCTTAGTTGGCAGTTATTCGGCTGAGCCGTGCCACATTCCACTAACCATGATCCTAAAATCTAGGCGCACTACCACGTTATGGCCACGTCTCCCCTTTCAACGGCCTTCTCGACGTAGATCTTATCTCAGGTTCCTTCGCTTAGCTCCTAAAATTGTGGAGAAAAATCTTGACTGCGTTATACCTTGGATTCAAATTAAATCAAAATTATTTCCACGTCTCTCGGCTCATGGAGCAAGAATCTGATCCAATATGTGACTTCATGCTAACCCAATGGACCCAAATATCTTCCTTGAAGCCCAGTAAGCCCAAGGCCCATTGTTCACTTCTGATTTCCTGCCTGCGGCTCTATCAGCTGCAAAATCGACTATCATGCAGTTCGGCTGACGCCCAATCGGCTATTTGATCCATTCGGCTGTGGCTGGCTTTGGCTAATTCTAAGGAATATTTTTAGGTGTAAACACATGCCCCCCTACGCTGTCTTTAGCCGGTAACTTTAAATTTAGGCTGAAACGGTGTAATGATTCAAGTCAAATCACCCCTTTCCATCATAAATGCAAGGTAATCCATTTGCAACAAACTTTTAAACAGTGCAACGGTTCACCTCATCCATCCGATTTAAGTGCCTTCAAATCCCACTATCAGTGATTCTTCCATCTCTTTAAATACTCACTAGCCGAATTACCTCTCACGTTTACTACCAGCCCTAAATCCTGTAGCTTTCACCATCCTCCAACTTTCGTCTTTCACCTACAAACCAGGCCCACCATGTCTTCTGCTTCTGATTCTCAAAACCAATCCTACGCACACGATAGCGAACAGTCTTCTTCCTCCTCCGTGAACCTTGACCGCTCCCTTAGCCCCCCTGAGGCTCCTGGTTCTGGCCTTCAATCTCCTCTCGCTCGAGATTCAAGACTCTCTTTCTTTGGCTCCTTCCACTTTAGATATGGGTGAAGGAGCGATCTTCGAAGGAGTACATGGCCCCCTCTCTCACGCATTACCAATCTCCTGTGATTGGTTCACCACGAAGTCCAAACCCATCGACCTTCGCTCATGGCCTCGCTCGTCTCAACCCTACCTTGATTGGGTGGATCGGTGAAGGTCGCCAAATCGATAAATGGAAACAAAGGGGGTCTCTATGACATGATTATGTTGTCGACTCAAGATATTCCCTTAACCTGGAGTTGCTTTATGGCTTCTTCTGGCTATTGGAGTATTGCTACCAACACCTTTACTTTTCCATGGGGCATGGTTTCCCTACTCTCCTGGATGTGGCGGCTATTTTGGGGCTTAGATCACAAAGCGATGATGTCCTCTCTCACTATTCCTTCCAAATTCCGTAATCGGATTCCACTTCGAAAAACACTTCGGGTATTCCAATTTCCTTGCCAATAATGCCAAGTCCAGAGGATCTGTGTCAGATGCTGAACACAACGCATTTCTTCTGTACTGGTTCAGCAAGTACTTTCTCTGCTCCAGCTCTATTGTCATGGTTCAAGAGTTACAGCTTTATGTGGCCCTTGTCAACTCTGATGGCAACTTCTCCTGGGGAACCCTTTTTCTTTCATACCTCTACCGCTGCCTGTTTACCATTATGGATCGGCTGCAAAGAGGCGAAGACATTAAGAACGTTCAGGGACCACTCTGGTTCTTGCAGCTCTAGATAGTGCTCTACTTTCCAGAGTTCATCGACTCACGTTTCAACCCTAGCATTCTTCCTCGGGGTGCAAGCGTTTTGGGCACCCACTTGGTACTCACTCCCTGTGAGCCCTCTTATGCTTTCACCGTAGCCACCAAACTCTTCAGTCTGACCCGAATAACCACTGACTGGCGTCCTCTCTTGGAGAAAGGTATTGGGCCTTTCTGGATTTTCTCCACAAATGAACCTCTCCCAGTTGAACAACAAAACCAATTAGATCTCAACTGGAGCTCAGTCTTGACTTCTCGTGACTTGCTCTGTGGCCTCAAACCCACCTCACGAAATAACAAGTCTTCGGCTGAATTCTATTTCCCAATCACAGAGCGAGGCGGTTGGGTTGTTACAAAGATATACCTCTGCGTACAACTCTATGGTAGGGAGCCTGGTCGTTTGCCCTTTGGTGCCAATGACGTAATGGAGGTGGTCTCTACCAACTTCAAAAGAACTCAGCCTTCGCTTTCATCCCTTTCACTCCAAAGATCTGGTGAAACTTCCGCTTTCGCCAATTGGTGGCCATCGATGAAGCAGATCGTTCCCGATCGGTACCGACGGATATGCAACCCGATTAGTACTCACTGATGTAGCCGAAGCAATGAGGCCACCGCCCCAACCAAAAAACACTCCCGTTAAAACCAAGCCTCAGGTACAAGTTCCAATCCAGAAACGGACTTCCACCAGGATGAGAACCTCGGTATTCCAACCAAGTAAGTGCCTTTACATTCGGCTTTTTGCGGCTCTTGCTTTTTTTTAATTCAACATAGTCTTTTACTTTTCTTGTCTTATGGCAGCCACCACTACTACTCCGCAATTTATTGTCGTTGAAGACGACCCTGTTAGTCCTCCCTCCAAGAAAAGAACAAGGCCCCTGGCGTTGTAATAGAAGAACTCGCCTGTGTTCAAAGCCAAGCCCAAAGAAAAAGCACATTCGGCTAGTAAAGGAAAGCAGCCGAAGGTGAAGGTAAATATCTTATCCTTATCCCCCCTTTTCTTAATATCCTTTGTTAGCCTGAACCTAATCACCTTGTTTTCAGAAACCACGTGTAGAAATTCCCTTTCCGTATGTCCAAGAATTTGCTGAAGGCGCTAGCTCTCAATTTCCCCCAATGGTACGACCGTTTTCTTATTCCTTTCAACATATATTGTTTGCTTACTCAATTGGCTAACCATCATCTGTCACAGGATCCTCACTCACAACCCGAAGAGGCCATCTATGAGGCTCCCCGGGTGCCTTCGCCTCCCACAGCTCCTACAGTGGCTATCTCAGAAGAAGAATTGACAAAGTATTTTACCTCTGCTGACCCCTACTCAATGGCTTCCTCTCCCATCTCCAACCACTTGGAGAGAGTCAATGCCGCATTGATGGGGGAAATACCAACCAACAGGGAACATGTTGCTACTTTAAGAACTTCTTTGTTCAAACTAGCCAATTCGGCTGATATCCCTGCAGCTAGCCAAGAGGTGTACAACACTTTGGCCCTCCAACCGAGCAGCTTTATCTCAAAGAATACGGCGTTCCTGGAAGTTCATGACATGACGTCTCATGACCTCCAAAGATTGAGGGACCTCCAGGCGCAAAAAACTCATCTCCAAACCTCCTTCATGACCTTGGAGAAGGACCGCCAGGAAACTCTAACCTAACTTAAGGACACGGATGAAAGGTTATCCGTTTTGTCAGCTGAATTAGAGAGGGTTAAGAAGGAAATAGCGGAGTTGACCCCTCAATCGACTGCCTTAACTGAGAAGCTCCGTTCTAACTCTCAGCAACGTTATGGTCTCTTCAAGCAATCTTCTTCTTTAGACCGTGACTTAGCAGTACTGGGCGCTCAGAGGACGTGCCTAGAAAAAGATCTTGAAACTAGCAGCGCTGGGTTAGCTGAGGCCACTCAAGCCTGGAACTCCTTTAAACATCAGCTGGATGAGATTAAGAGACAGGGAGCTGTTGTGGCAGCCGATCCTCCAGCCACCCAACAAGGCGATTCTGAAGGTGCTACTGTCCCACCAGGGGAGGCATTAGTTGATGCACCAGCACCTGAGCCCACCCTAGATGTAGCTGCAGCTTCGGCTACGAATGATGCTCATGCATCGTCAGCCGATCCAGGTCCTGCCCCAATTGAAGAAAAATCAAGTGATGATCCTGAGGCTGCAGCTCCCTAGCTTTTATATCTTGGGCTAAACTTTTGTAATTTTGGCTAGGTGGCCAGCCTGTGGTCACCAAAAACAATTGCACTTTTATGTTAATGCAACTACTTTTAATTCTTCAATATGCCTTCCCACATAGTAGAATAGTATCTCTTAAGATGTTTTCCATTGATGCTTCTATTTAGTTCTTCGCCTTGCATGTTAACTAGCCGATAAGCACCACCATGATAAGCTTTGCTAACAACAAATGGTCCTTCCTAATTTGGTGACCATTTCCCGAACTTGGGATCCTTGATCCCAATAGGTAGTATGGTTTTCCAAACGAGGTCTCCTTCAACAAACCTTTTTGGCTTCACATGTTTGTTATAAGTCCTAGCCATTTTTTGCTTGCTATGCTCAATTTGGTCTAAAGCCATGAGTCGATCTTCGTTAACCGAATCTAACTCCATTAACATGGCCTATTGATATTCATCCAGACTTAGCCGGTTTTGCTTTGCTACCCTTAATGAAGTCACATTTATCTCTAAGGGTAACATTGCATCTTGACCATATGTCAGCCGATACGGGGTAAAACCAGTTGCACTGCACTTGGAATTCCTCACGGCCCACAATGCCCCATTCAGTGTTTCATGCCACTTCCTTGGCTTGTCCTCAATGTTCTTCCTGATTATATCAATAAGAACTTTGTTGGTTGCCTCTGCTTGCCCATTGGCTTGAGCATAATAAGGGGATGAGTGAATTAACTTAATCCCAAATTGATGCGCGAAGGCCACCACTTTCTCCCCAGTGAACATAGTACCTTGATCTGTGGTGATGGTTTCAGGTATCCCAAATCTATAGATGATTTGGCATTGTATGAACCTAATCACCTCATCCTGAGTCACATTCACCATTGGCTGGACCTCTACCCATTTGGTAAAGTAGTCAGTCGCAACTATGATAAACGCATGCCTCTTGGACGAAGGTGGATAGATTTTGCCTATTAAATCCATGGCCCATCCCCTGAATGGCCAAGGCTTTATCACTGGGTGGAGGTTTTCTACCGAACCCTTTGAATTGGACCATGCAGCTGACACGCCTCACATCCCTTGGCATATTGATAACAATCAGCTGTAATGGTAGGCCAATAATATCCATGTCTATATATTAGCCATTTCATTGTGGGCCCAGCCCTGTGAGATCCACAAATTCCCTCATGTACTTCTCCCATGACCTTCATTGACTCTTCTTTGTCAATACACTTAAGTAATGCCCCGTTGATGGTTCTCCTGTAGACTTCATTGTCTACCAATACATATTTAAGTGCCTTCTGCTTAAGCTTGAAATCAGTATTGCTTGAAAGATCTTTAAGATAGTCGATTAAATCTTGTTTCCAGGAGTCGATCGTTCCTATTGGTGCATACTCCCAGGTTGGGCATTCTTCCTGTTTTACTTCGACTATCATGTCTTTGTACCCTGAAGCTTGTTGGGCCAAATCATTAGCCTCTTCGTTCTCTTCCCTAGGAATGTGATGTACCATCTGCATCAAAGAAACAAGCGCAATAGCACGCTAGCCGCTTTCATAGCACTCTCTCAAGTTAGTGTTATTACATCTATATTCCCGCTAATCTGCTTTATCACCAACTGTGAATCTCCCATGACTTGAACATAATTCGCTTTCATGGTCGCCAGGATCTTAAGCCCCAAAATCGAGCCAGTACTCTGCACGATTATTAGAATTCCCAAGATCCGGTGACACATGAATTTCCAACTTTTCCTCTTTGGGTCCGTAATGGTGATGCCAGCACCTACCCCTCTTTGCGTTTTTGATCCGTCAAACGTCAGCACCCAAGGTTTCAAGTTAATACACGCAATGTGTTCGGCTAACGGGCCGTTGACTTCAACACAAGGGTGTTGAGCCAAGAAATCGGCTTCTGCCTGGCCTTTCATTGCTCTCAATGGAACATATTTCAACGCAAAAGCATTTAACTTAATGGCCCATTTCATTAATCGACCCTGTAAGACAGGCCTATTAAGTAAATACCTAATAATATCAATTTTGCACAAAACCAATACTTCCTTAGGCAACAAATAATATTCAAGTTTTGTACAAGCATAGAACAACGATAAACATAACTTCTCAATAGGGGTATATCTGGTTTCGGCATCATTCAAGATGCGGCTGAGATAATATACAGCTCTTTCAGTCCCATCATCAGCATCCTGCGCGAGCAAGCAGCCTATTGACTCTTCTTCTGCAGCTATATACAATTTGAGTGGCCTTCCTGACACCGGAGGTGTTAGCACAGGAGGTCTGCCAACCCTTGCTTAATTTGATCAAAGGCCTGTTGTTGCTCTTTCCCCCATACCATCTCCTCCGTATCCTTTAATTTCAGCAAAGGGGAAAAAACCTTCATTTTCCCAGCCGAATTAGCTATGAACCTCCTTAGGAAATTGATCTTGCCAATCAAACTTTGCAGTTCCTTCTTGTTCCTAGGAGGTCTGGCCTCCAGGATAGCTTTCACCTTGTTCTTGTCTACTTCTAATCCTTGATGGTGGACCAAAAATCCTAGGAAATTGCCAGCTGCTACTCCAAAAGTACATTTGGCAGGATTCATTTTCAGCCCATGGGCTCGCATCCTCTTTAGGGCCTGCTCTAGATCTACTAGGTGGCTTTCAAAACCCTCAGACTTGACAACCACGTCATCTATGTACACTTCCATGGTCTTGCCGATCAAGTCATGAAAAATGGAGTTCATGGCCCTTTGATAAGTGGCTCCTGCGTTCTTGAGCCCAAAAGGCATGACCACCCATTCATAGATCCTCAATGCTCATGGACACCGGCGTTGTCTTGTGCGTATCTTCTTCGCTAGAAAGATCCGGTTATACCCTGAGTATCCATCCATAAAGGTGAGAATACCATGTGTGGTCGCCAGATCGACTAACATGTCAGCCACAGGCATAGCGTACTCATCCTTTGGAGTGGCCAAGTTCAAGTTTCTGTAGTCAATACATACTCTTATCTGGCCATTCTTCTTGATGACAGGGACTATATTAGATAGCCATTCAACATACCTAGCTGTCCTTATAAAGCCTGCCTTCAGTAGTCTTTCAATTTCAGATTTAATTTGAGGCATCAGCTGGGGATTGAACCTGCGAGGCGCCTGCTTGAAAGGTTTGTATCCTGCTTTGATAGGCAACCTGTGTTCCACCAATTTCCTCGCCAAACCAGGCATTTCGAGGTAATTCCAGGCAAAGCAATCTTTGTACCGCTGGATTAATTCGACTATCTTACCCCGTTTGTCTTCCTCAAGCAACCCACTCACCTTCACGATTACGGGTTGTTACGGCGCACCAAATTTATCTCAATTAAAGGATCCTCTGCCTCAAAAGCAGGAGCCGTCTTGTGAAGAGGGGAGTCCAATTCCATAGGCTCAACTGCACACACCTTATCAAGCTCAGCTGCCGCACCTTCCTCCTTGGAGAATAGGACCTCCTCTTCCTCATCAGTATCATAGTCTTCCATCATGGCATCCATCACTTTGGACTCGGCCTTAAAGATTTCTAGCCGACCCAAAAGGTCTTCGAGTACTCATGGTGCCCTATTCATTAGTCACCTGCGCATTAGGCCGTGGCTCGGCCTGAGATCTTAGCTTGAATCCCTCATTAGTAAGGTTGCATGCTTTCCAGGAGCCTTCTTCATAATCCTCTGGGATGGCAATAGGACCTAGGTGTGGGGAATAGAATAAGGCTTCTAGCATCTTTACTTCAGCCGAAAAAGGATTCTTGTCTGCTTCGACTGTCTCAACATTGTCTCCAACCCAAAACATAAGCTTCTGATGAAGTGTGGAAGGGACACACTGACTTGTATGAATCCAATCCCTTCCCAGGATTACGCTATAGGAAGGTTTACCATCAACCACAAAGAAAGCTGCTTTGATGGTTTTGGGGCCTACCGTGACTTCGGCTATCAAGACTCCAAGTGCTCTGGAAGGTTCCCCTAGGAAATTGGACATTTTCATGTTGGTAGGGACTAGGTCCTCCAGACTTTTTCCAAGTTTCCTCATGGTCGTCACAGGCATGACATTTAGCACCGCCCCTCCGTCCACGAAGACTCTTCCAAAGATCTTCCCGTTGATATAGGCCTTGATATAAAGGGGCTTCAGATGTTTCGCCATTTCTTTTGTAGGTTTCTCAAACACTACCTTGGTAACCTCATCAGCTGGTGTATCGGCTAACGTGGCCCATTCTGTCTCCTCAGCAAACATGTCTCCCTCCAAACCTCCTGGTTGTGAGTTGTTTGCCCAAAACTCTTCTGGGAATAGGCTAATAGCCTCTATCTCAGCCAGTAGGCCATCAGCTTCTGCATTGAACAGGAGATCCAACAAGGAATCTTCCATGATATCGCCCTGCTCCCAATACCTCTCTGGGATCACTGAACCTTCTATAGTGACTGCCTCTTCGCCTATGTCGACTGAGGCGATAAGACCCTCTGCTTCAGGAACAGATTCCTGCTCAGTAATCGGCTCTATATCTTTGGGCACTTCCTCTTTCCCAGCTTCCTCAGCCTCCAGCTTTGGGAAAGCCTTATCCAGTGCTTCATTCACAGTTTCAAAGGGGATCTCGCGCTTTTCACTGTTCTTTATATCGGCTATCATCTG
Source organism: Calophaca sinica (assembly GCA_037113605.1). Lineage (NCBI taxonomy): Eukaryota > Viridiplantae > Streptophyta > Magnoliopsida > Fabales > Fabaceae > Calophaca > Calophaca sinica. Next base: position 107,044,545 of record CM073733.1, read on the forward strand.
CAGAGTTTGTTTCATCTTCTGGACAGACCTCATTCTCTACATCCTTCTCTTTTGGGTTCTTGATAGCACGGCTGGTACTGCCTTCTTGTCTTTGGCGTACTTATTCAAGAACCAGTGTCCTTCTTTAACGTTAGCCGGGGTTTTAACATTCTCTGAGTCCTCAATTTCTCATCATTCCTTATTGTTATCTTCAAGGAAGACATGCCCCCTTCTACCGTGAACTCGGCTACCCTTATTTTGTCCTTGGGGACAGGTTCCTCATCTATCTTGGGCAAAGATAGCCTACCACTTTCTCTGAGGGTTAGCCGATCTTACCCCCCCAGTTTTAGCAATGGGTGCCTTACTCTTCTCCTTATCAGGCTTCCCTGTTAGGGCCTGGCCATGTGTAATGTACTGTTTTACTAATTCCTGGGTGAGTCTACCTGGTTTAGGTGGCTTGCCCCCTTGCCTATGTCTTACCTCCGGTTGGGGTTTTCCCAATCTGTCAAAGACGGAAACCTTGGCAGCCTGAGGTTTCAGTCGATCCATATGGGTTGAATCGGCTGATCCCTTTTTGGGCCTCCAGACTTGTTGTACAGATATCCTGTGCTTGTGGCTGGGTCCTTCGTCATCGAATCCTGAGAATGAGACCATGCCTACCCCAAGGGCAGGGAATGGATCAGTATCCACTGTCATTTCAGCGATTCCTTTGTCCGCAAGCTTGAACCTCCCCTCTTTTATCCCCTTCTGAATGGCCTTCCTGAAAACCATGCAATTTAGAGTCGCATGATTATAAGAGTTGTGCCACTTGCAGTATTTCTTATCTTTTAACTCCTCAGCCGGTGGGATTTTGTGCCTATCCAAAGAAATTAATCGCCTATCCTTAAGCAAGTAGTCAAAGATCCGTCCGCTTGGAGATATCAAAGGAGTATTATGTCTTGCCGTCTCTCGAACTTGGCTCCTTTCCTTTGGCGACTCTTAGGCGTGGCAAGTATAACCTTTACCCTTTACTATTTCACCTGCCATGATGTTCGCCGTGGAATCAATCGAATCATCATCGGAGTCTTCAGCTTCTACAATGGACACCAGCTGAGGACCTCTCCCTCTACTGGCTCGCCTCTTTTCTTTCTCCTGGATAAACTGCTCAATGCGTATCGCCCTTGAGACCAACTGGTTTAGGTCAGTGCAAGCTTGCCCTACTAGTTTCTCCTTGAGTTGAGGATGCATGCTGCTAATGGCCATGGCTGCATATTCTGTCTCAGGGAATTGCACTGAACATTTCCCAGCCATTTTCCTGAACCTTTCCACAAAATCAGCAGCCGATTCATCTACCTGTTGTCTCAGGTTCATGAGGTCAGCCGCAGTGACTTCGGGTTGGGGCCAGTAGAATCTGTCGTGAAAGCACCTCTCCATATCTGACCATGTTTGTATGGAATTAGGTGGTAAAGAGGAATACCATGTAAATGTTGTCCCGGTAAGTGACAAAGGGAACAGCTGCAGCTTGTGATATTCATTCTGGTTCCCTTCACCACATTGGGCAGTAAACCTGCCTACATGCTCCATAGTCGATTTGCCATCCTCTCCGGAGAAAGTAGCGAAATCTGGAGTCTTATATCCTCTGGGCAGAGGTACCAATCTGTCTACCCACTCAGGGTATGGTTTCCTATAGATTGGACGATCCAAAGGCTTCAGCTGCACACCAAAGTATTTCTTGATGGTGTCCGCAATGATGGCTGGGTCTAGCAGCTGTGAACCCCCCGGCCTCACTTCTCCCAAGTTAGGAGCAGCCGTTTGTGGTTGCTGTCTCCAAGTTGGGGGATGTGCCTGGGATACTTGTTCTGGAGGATTGGGGCAGGCTGGTTGGTTAAACGATGGAGGTGGGTAAACCCCCATGGTTGCTCCATGTTCCCTTCACCAGGTGCCCTTATTGAGTTCCACGAACGCCTGTGCTAAATGGTAGAGGTGGGATCTGTCCCCATGACTGCTCCGCCATCAAACCAAGTGCCGTTGGAGGAGTTGACCCCATTTGAGCGCCTGCAGACCCTTCAGGATAGGATGGATAGAATGGAAGGTTAGCCGATACAGGTGGAACATTGTTCCGTGACTGCTGACCCGCATATCCCCCAAGTGGTCTTGTACCACCCATTCCCGGGCCAAGAGTTTGCCCCCAGTGTACTGTGGGTTAGTCGCCTGCACCGCAGAGCCATAAGGCTGAACCCATGGCATAGCTTGCGGCATACCAATTGGTCCCACTGCGTCCGGTGGTCTCCTAGCCATCTGCACCTGTCCAAAATGAAGATTAGCCTGGTTAGTCATGTCATTCGCCACCTGTTGACCTCCAGTGTTCAACGTGGCAAAAGCACCATGCTGGGAATTACTTGGATTAAAAGGTACCTGTACTATATTCGGCTGAACCTGAGTGGGTCCTGCCTGAATATAGGTAATGAACTTCTTTGGCACTGCTCGAGTCACGTTAATTTGAACTTGAATTGGTCCCGCTGGTGTACTCAATTTACCGGATGACGAGTCCTGCCTGGGTAGGGTACCCCACTTGCGTTGGGATAGTAGAATTGATAGAGCTTTCACTTGGGTGAGCCCTCTTAGCCTCTATCTCCCTGGCTTGCTGCACTTCGTTATGTACCATGGGTTTCACAATATCGGCCAATTGTTGTGACACTTGGTACATGATATCATTGATTCCCAAATCGAGTTGTTGGCATATAAACGAAGTGGTCATCACCACCGGGGTCTCATTGGGCTCGTTGGGTTGAGTTTCAGCTCCTATATCCACTTGTGTTTGCTCTGCTGGTGGAACATGGCTTCCACGGGATGGACTTCCTTCAATCGGTTTCCTAGGATTGCTTTTTGCGGTCATATTGCTCAATCTTTTGCCCGAACGCAAGTGCATACGCCAATGGTAATCCTGACCTGGGGATTCGAACGTGTTGATTCATTCACCTTTGGTCCCACCGGGCGTGCCAATTTTGTTGTCTAGAATGCCAATTAGCCGCAGATCGGCTAAATTCCAAAACAGTGATTCCCCTTTTCTTCAAGTGATTACGCCAAGGAAGGAACTCTGTTCCTTAGCTATGGGTCCCTTAACTCACTCCAGAAAGGTTTAAGTCGATGAACTAAGATAAAAATTGGGACATAAAGGTAAACATAAATGCGACTGAATAAAAACTTGAGCGAAAAATAAGTTGTATGATTGATTGATCGTCCTTAAAACTATTTACAACTTGGGTATTTATAGCAACAACTGAGAACTACCCCTATTTGCCACGTTCAGTTGGCTAACAATGATAAATTCTTAGTTGGCAGTTATTCAGCTGAGCCGTGCCACATTCCACTAACCATGATCCTAAAATCTAGGCGCACTACCACGTTATGGCCACATCTCCCCTTTCAACGGCCTTCTCGACGTAGATCTTATCTCAGGTTCCTTCGCTTAGCTCCTAAAATTGTGGAGAAAAATCTTGACTGTGTTATACCTTGGATTCAAATTAAATCAAAATTATTTCCACGTCTCTCGGCTCATGGAGCAAGAATCTGGTCCAATATGTGACTTCATGCTAACCCAATGGACCCAAATATCTTCCTTGAAGCCCAGTAAGCCCAAGGCCCATTGTTCACTTCTGATTTCCTGCCTGCGGCTCTATCAGCTGCAAAATCGACTATCATGCAGTTCGGCTGACGCCCAATCGGCTATTTGATCCATTCGGCTGTGGCTGGCTTTGGCTAATTCTAAGGAATATTTTTTAGGTGTAAACAGGGCTATAATAGGTTAACACTTCATTTTCCTTCGGTGGGAAAATTAAGCCATTTCCCCACCCTAAAAGATACCTATACACAAAGGATAGCTATAATATTAGACTCATGATTCATATCTTCAATTCTCAGTCCATCCACTGTTTTTTTTCCAGCAATCACTCTCTAAACAAAGATTAATCTAAAACTGAAGTTTCATTTACCCTTATGTGTGGAGATTATCTAGCCAGAAATGGTTTCTTAATTTCACAGCGATGTCTGGATATGGAAATCATCAAATCAAATTATATATATGAACCGAATAACAAAAAGCACTATGTTTCATTAATTTTAGCACCTCAGTTAACAGGAAATAAGAACATAGAGAGTAACGACAAACAAGTTTTTCAATTATTTTAATTTTTTATATGAAAAAATTTTATTAACAAAATTCATGGTCAATCCATATAAAGAATTCAGATTACATTATTGGATGCATAATTGTTTCATGAGGAGTGCTAGGGTCACGCCCTCTAACATACTCATTTAATCACACTCCTATTCATTGGTCAATGTCATCCCTTTTTAAAAACCCTTACTTGTTAACAGGTTCTCCCATTTTAACGCATTTTTTTAGTTAGTGGGTTTCAACATTAACCATCGCAACACCTTAACAAGGGAGAGACTTCACGGGTAGAGAGAGGTATGACTTTTTGTGGTGAAAAGATATTTTTGCAGTGGAGGAGAGGGTGTGGGGTTTTAATAAAAAGTGGTTCTCTAACTCGCTAAGGAAAAAGGCGGGGAATGGAGAAGATAAGAAGTTCTGGGAGGAACCTTGGTGTGAGAGTGGAGTGTTATAAAAGATAGATTTGGTAGATTGCATTCCGAAGTTAAGGAAGTGACCGTAGCGAATCTAAGAAAAAAATCAGAGACGGGGTGGATTTGGGAATGGAGATGGCAGAGAAATTTATTTCTGTTGGTGTTCAAACAAGAATTGGGACGAAAAACAATAGCAAACAAACCAAACAATTCCAGCCAACCAAGAAAAACAAAGAAAAAATCTAACAATGTGCAATTCAAAACCCTAAAACGCAATTAACCAATAAAAGAGAGAAGGAGAGAAAATTAACACATAGAAATTGTTGACGCAGTTCGGTCTCAACAATGATCTACATCTGCGGGAGAGAGTAATTCTCTATATCCACTATGATCATGAGTCTTTACACCAAGAATTTACAATTGCTCTTCCAATCTCCTCTACTGTTCAAGATGAACAATACCAAGATCCTTAGCCTATGTAATCTCTCAATCACTCAATGATTTTCACTCAAGAATTACAATAGATGAAGAAGAAGACCTCTCTCTATGAAACCCTAAGTGCCCAAGGTGTTTGAAGGTGTTTCCCAAATCGCTCCTAAAACATGTTCTCACATTCTGCCCTGCGTTCTGCGATTCTACGCTTATAAATTCGCAAATCTGGTGTTCGTGAATCGATTCACACCAGACTGTGAATCGATTCATTAAAAAAGCAGTGAATCGATTTAGCATTCGATTCCTAGTGGGACACTTCGACTCACGACTTGGTGAATCGATTCAGCATATCCCAACTTCGATTCACAAAGAAATCCAAAAGCACCTGACTCCCAAAATCAACCATGAATCGATTCCCAGTGCAAGTGAATCGATTCACCTGATGAGAAAACACTCTTATGCATTCCAATGCTTCCCAAAACTGATTTTAAGGCATTTCCTCACAATTCTCCACCTTGACTTCAAATCAGTGATGATGATCAACAAGTCCCCATCATCAAAGTGCTACTTCCTCCTTTCCTCCTTGGTGGTAGGAGCTTGAGTAATCGAGAGCTTCGTGTGGTGACCCAAAGGTGTGCTAACCGGTTTAGCTTCGTGCATCCTAAATTGTTCAACAACCTTCTTCAAGAAACCATGCTGAGATAAGAACAATTCCCCTTTTTCCCAGTTCCTCATAATATCAATTCCAAGTATCCTCTTCGCAATGCCAAGATCTTTCATCTCAAATTCTGAATTTAACTTCTCCTTGAGCTTACCAATTAATCTCCTCCTTGCTAGAGCTTGCCATTAGGATATCGTCCACATACAGAAGCAAGTAGAGAACACATTTCTCTCCTCTTTTCAATATATATACACAACTGTCATAGCCACTTCTCATAAAACCCAATCTCAAAAGAAAATCGTCAAACCTCCTATACCATTGATGAGGGCTCTGTTTCAACCCACGAAGTGATTTTCTCAAGAGACACACTTTCGACTTATCCTCTACAAACCCTTCTAGTTGTTGCATATAGATTGTCTCATCTAGGTCTCCATGAAGAAAAGTGGTCTTGACATCCATTTGCTCCAACTCAAGATCGTATTGATTCACAATCGCCATTAGAACCCTTATGGAACAGTGCTTAGCCACAGGTGAAAAGATCTCATTGTAGTCAATCCCCTCAATCTGTGTAAAGCCCTTTGCTACAAGTCTTGCTTTATACCTTGGCTCTTCAATTCCTGGAATACCTTCCTTCTTCTTGTAGATCCACTTGCATCCAACTACCCTCTGTTTCTTAGGCAGATCCACAAGCTTCAAAGTATGATTCTTCTCCAATGAATTCATTTTTTCATCCACTGCCTGTAACCATTTCTGACTCTCTTTGCTCTCCATTGCCTCCCTGAAGGTCTTCGATTCCGAGTCTTGAACCTTTTCAGCCTCATTAAGAGCATAACAGATAAGATCATTATAACTGTATCTCTTCGGTGGTCCAGTCTCCCTCCTTTCCCTATCTCTTGCCAACTGATAGTCAGGATCAACTGTAGGTTGTCTTCTGCTAAAACCTGACGGTGAAGGACTATCCTCTCTGTCATCTCTGGTCTCACTCGTAGAAGGCTCCACCTCAAACCGAGTTTTCTCCACCTCTGTTTCTGAGTTATTTTCCTCTAGGTCTTTACACATCATCCCCAATCTAGTTTCATCAAATGTGACATCCTTGCTTATGATAAACTTTGACCCTCCAGGCTCCAACTTCCACAGCTTGTAACCCTTCACACCTCTGGATAACCAATGAAGATACACTTCACAGCCCTAGCCTCAAGCATGTCTTGTCTGACATGAGCAAACGCCAAAGCCCCGAATACCTTCAAATTAGAGTAATCCGCTAGTTTCCCACTCCATACCTCCATAGGTGTCTTGAAGTCTAACGCTGTTGATGGACATTTGTTAATCAAATACACTGCCGTACTAGCAGCTTCACCCCAGAAACTCTTAGGTAACCCAGCTCCCAAGAGCATACACCTCACAAGCTCCAAGATGGTCCTATTCATGCTCTCCGCTAGGCCATTTTGTTGCTGTGTCCCTGCCACGGTCTTATGCCTCTTAATTCCCCGTTTCCTACAAAACTTATTAAACTGCTCTGAACCAAACTCCAGGCCATTGTCAGTTCTCAAAACCTTAAGTTTAGTCCCTATTTGACTTTCTAAGAGTGTGCCATTCTTTAAACTTTTGAAAGGTGTCGCTTTTATTTTTCAAATATAAATCCACACTCTTCTAGAGAAATCATCAATCATGGTTTGAAAATAGGAACCCCTTCCATGAGTTTTCACTCTTGAAGGACCTCAAAGGTCCGAGTGCACATACTCAAAGGGTCTACTAGAGATATGCATGCCACTTCCAAATTTAACCCTATGTTATTTGCCTAGTATGCCATCATCACAAAACTCTAGTTTATCCACTTTATCACCATCTAACAAATTCTGTTTTGCTAGTTCAGCTAAACCTTTCTTAGTAACTGTCCTAACCTTAAATGCCATAATTTGGTTTTATCATGTTGAGTTTGACTAGCTATTGATGCATGAGCAATAATAGTATAACCATCAAGAATATACAAACCATATCTCTTAGTTCCTTTAGCAACTATTAATGCACCATTAGAAATCTTAATCATGTCATGTTCAATTCTAGTGCCATAGCCTAATCCATCAAACATGCTTATAGGACCCATACCTTGCACCTTGCATGCTTTGTTGTTACCGAGGCAAACCACTCCACCTTCTAAGTTCCAAGGTCTCAAAGTACTCCTTCCTAGGACACATATGATATGAGCAGCTGAAATCCATCACCCAATTCTTCTCTGTTTCCAAACTTGTAACCACTAAAGCCCCCGCACTCTTATAACCATCCGAAGCAATCGCTACTTCCACGGATTCACCCTTTCCCCCCTTCTCGGGACAATCCTTCTTGAAATGACCGGTCTTGTGACAATTAAAGCACTTGAACTTCACCTTATTGTTTTCCTTTGACTTGGACTTCGATCTAGACTTCTTTCCTTTTATTCCCTCTATTCTCACTTCTCCCGTTAACACATTTAAGCCTTCACCTCTATCTTCAACCTTCAACTCTTGAAGCTTGGTTAGCTCCTTAGTTCTTATGGATGATTGGACTTCATCCAAGGTGATAGTTGACTCCTTTCCATAAAGGGGCGCGTCCTTAAAATGTTCAAAGTACCTAGGTAACGAATTGAGTAAAAGCAGAGCCTTATCCTCATCATCGAGCTTCACATCTATATTTTGTAAGTCATTAAGAATCTTGTTGAATTCGGCAAATTGCTCCACCACCGGTTTTGTCTCTACCATTTTGAACGAATAGAGACATTATTTCAAACATAACCTATGAGCCAATGATTTGGTCATATACAACGATTCCAATTTGGCCCAATTTTCTGCCGCCGTTTTCTCCCTTGCGAACTCCCTAAACGCCTTATCCCCAAGGCACAAGATGATAGCGCTTTTCGCCTTATCTATCATATCCTTCTTTTCTTTATCTGACAAAGTTGATGGCATCTTTGCCTCACCCTTTAAGGCATCTACAAATTGTTGTTGAATCAAGATAGCTTCCATCTTTATCCTCCACAATCCAAAGTCATTGTTTCCCGAGAATTTTTCAATATCCCATTTGGTACCCATGGTGCAAGAATCAAAGTTCCTTCCTATTCCCACAGACGATGCCACTTGTCGGTGTTCAAACAAGAATTAGGACGAAAAATAATAGCAACTAAACCAAACAATTCCAGCCAACCAAGAACAACAAAGAACAAATTTAACAATGTGCAATTCAAAGAACAAATTTAACAATGTGCAACTCAAAACCCTAAAACGCAATTAACAAATAAAAGAGAGAAGGAGAGGAAATTAACACACATAAATTGTTGACGTAGTTCGGCCTCAACAATGACCTACATCTGCAAGATAGAGCAACCCCTCATATCCACTATGATCATGAGTCTTTACACCAAGAATTTACAATTGCTCTTCCAATCTCCTCTATTGTTCAAGATGAACAATACCAAGATCCCTAGCCTATGTAATCTCTCAATCACTCAATGATTTTCACTCAAGAATTACAATAGATGAAGAAGAAGACCTCCCTCTATGAAGCCCTAAGTCCCCAAGGTGTTTGAAGGTGTTTCCCAAATTCCCAAATTGGTCCCAAAACGTGTTCTCACATTCTGCCTTGCGTTCTGCGATTATGTGCTTATAAATTCGCAAATCTGGTGTTCGTGAATCAATTCACACCTGACTGTGAATCGATTCATCCACTTAAAAAAGTAGTGAATCGATTTAGCATTCGACTCCCAGTGGGACATTTCGAATCACGACTTAGTGAATCGATTCACCATATCCAACTTCGATTCACAGAGAAATCCAAAAGCACCTGACTCCCAAAATCAACCATCGATTCCCACTGCCAGTGAATCGATTCACCTGATGAGAAAATACTCCTATGCTTTCCAATGCTTCCCAAAACTGATTTTAAGGCATTTCCCCACAATTTCAATGGGAACAGGAATTAATTGGGCAACTACATGAAGCTGTCTAAAATATAGAGCTGAAGGAAAATGAGAGTGATAGGTGGATTTGGAGGGAGGAGAGGAATGGAAGTTTTTTCGTGAAGTCGGCATATAGATTGTTAATGACAAATCTGAACCAATAAGAGGTGGGACCTACCAAAAGGTATGGAACAAATTGGTCCCGGCAAATGTGAATTTTTTTTTTATAATCAAAGAAAATGCTTTAAAATGGGAGTACAAAGAGTACTCCAACCCGTTACAAAAAGTATCTGCGATTTACTTAATGGATTCAATACACCCAATTGGGCTCATACACTAATCTGAGTAAGTTAAGTCCAGTTTTCTGCCTGCCTTTGAGATAAACCAGCTCCATGAAACTGTCTTAGTTTGTGCTACTATGGTCGTATGTTTTGCAACTCCTCCCTTGAAAATAATCCGATTACGTAACATCCATAAACACCACGCAACTGCACACCAAATGAGATGCTTAACCTGTTTCCCCTTCCTGCCTTTTACCAGAGAGTCGTGCTGCAAGAAATTATCCAGACAATTGCTAGGCCAAGCTCTATTTAGATCGATCCACGCAGAAATAGAGCACCAAATAGAATAAGAAAATGAACAAGAAAATGAACAAGAACAGAACAGGTGGTCGACAGTCTCAGTGTGATTAATACAAAATACACAACTATCATTATGCAATGCATAAATAATACCTCGTTGTGACAGGGCATATATGGTTGGCAACCAGTCCAGCATTATGCGCCAAGTGAAACTGCAACTTTTGAAGGAATTGATAATTTATAGATTCCCTTAAATGCTTGGGACATATTTTGATCAATTTCTACACTGCTAAAATGTGATAACAAGTGCAGATACGCGGACCTGACAGAAAAACCATGTGACTAATGAAACTTCCATATCCACTTGTCCTGTGTCTTCCTCTCTGGTACCATATCTGCTAGTACCAATTTCAGTTCAACCAAAGATTCTTCTTCCTAAGCAAAGAGATCTATTCTCCACCTCTATTTCCAACTCCACCTTCCATCCACCCACTCTCCATATTCCCCAACCGTGTGCTCCTTATCAATTGCAAGCTGAAACAGTCTAGGAAAAGTTTCCTTGAGTGCAAAATGGCCAATCCACTTATCCTCCCAAAATCTGACTATATCTCCTTTGTCGAGTTTCATCATTACTGCAGTATTGAACCAGCTGGGCTGTAAGGAAATTAAGTCTCTCCACCATATCGAGCATTGTCTTCCAGCAGGGATCCCTTCCAAGATACCGCGAGACAGTGAGCCATATTTATGGGTCAAAAGCCGATACCAAACAGCACCAGAATCATTAAAGCAGCGCCATTTCCATTTAGACAGCAAGCTACTATTAAATATCTCTAAATTTTTCACACCCAAGCCACCTAACTCTTTTGGTTTGCACACATTGTCCCAACTAACCCAACAGGTTTTTTTATTCTCACTTACTCCACCCTACAAAAATCTCCTTTGTATGCTAGTGAGGGGATGTAGCACCTTCTTTGGAGCCTTAAAGAATGAAAAATAATACACCGGGAAGCTATTTAGTACCTAATTTATCAGAGTAATTCTTCCCCCAATAGATATTTGAGATCTTTTCCATGATGATACTCGTTTTTGTATTAATTCCTCCACTGGTTTCCAGGTAGAGCATATCCTAGGATTAGCACCTATAGGAACTCCCAAGAACCTGAAGGGGATGTTACCCACACGGTAAGATAAGAAACAGGCAGCAGCATTGAGGAAGTCATTATCAAGATTTATGCCAAACAAACTACTCTTATAAAAGTTAACACGGAGACCAGAGACAAGTTCGAAGCCCCGCAAAATGGATTTGAGACTCCACAGGTTATCCCAAGATGGTTCACACATCAAAATTGTGTCATCGACATACTATAATATTGGGAATGAGACATCAGGGAATACCTTATATTCTTTCAAGCGCCACAAATCTACAGCTTTATGGACTAATCCAGTTAGACCTTCAGCTGCAATCAGAAACAAGAAAGGGGTAAGTGGGTCACCCTGCCTTAGTCCTCTAAAGACTTGGAACTCCTCAGTGGGGCTCCCATTAACAAGTACAGACATAAAGTTGGAACATATACAAGCTTTTATCCATCTTCTCCAATTGAAACAGAACCCCATCCTTGTCATCATGTAATCAAGGTAAGACCAATCTACGGAATCATACACTTTCTCGAAGTCCACTTTAAGGAGAAGGCATTTCTCCTTTCTCCTCTTGACCACGTCTATAATTTCGTTTGCAATTAATACCCCATCAGGAATTTGTCTACGGGGCAAAAAAGCAGTTTGGCAAGGTGATATGATACGATTCAAAACGCCCTTCAGCCTTGATGCCAACAGCTTGGCAATGATCTTGTATGAGAAAAGGGTCTATATTCTTGTAAGGATTGCAGATTCTCATTTTTAGGAGTCAAAACAAGGAAGGAAGTGGAGATTGCTTTTGGTAGGCAGGCATTCAACTAGAATTCGTGAACAAAAGCCAGTAATTCCTCTTTTAACAAATCCCAGCATTCCTTTGAACGTGAACACAAGAAGGGGGGTTGAATTGTGTTAAAAACTTTTCGCAAACTATGCGTAAAAACTTCAAAATAAGTTGTTCAAAATTGTTTTGTATATCGGATGCAGAGAATTAAACAGGACCGGATGCAGAAATTTAAACAGTTTATAAAAACTTGTTTTACTGAGCAAGGTAAAGATAAATAATGTAAAGCAGTAAAGGATGAGACTCAGAGATTTATACTAGTTCACCACCAACTGGTAGCTACGTCTAGTCCCTTCATTCCTGAAGGATTTTCCACTATAATCAACTGATTACAATTTCCTTAAGAGTATTCTTCTGTCACAAACTTGACAATACTCTCAACTTCTCAAAACGACTCAGTACAGTCGAGCCTTTGAGGAACAGAGCCTTAACTAGGCCAAATATAGTTTTACAAAAGAGATTATGATTTTGATAACAATCGAAATAACTCTCACAGAGAGGATAAAAAGATTAAGCTCAAAACAGAATAGCTTTCTAAAAGAAAGTATAAGACGCTGAGTTCAGTTCAATGTAGACCAGAAACTTGGCACGTAGCTTGATTGCACACTTGAGTAATATTGCTTTCAGAATGAAGTTTCTTCACAGTTTCTAACTATTCTTCAATGAATACCTTGGGGTATTTATAGGAGTCTTCAAGGGTATTACCGTTGCAGTAAAAATATCTCCTTGCTATTGAGTGAGATAATTTGAAATGTAGTCCTTTTCATCCTTTCCAGAGAATATCAGAATAGTACACATTACCGTTTTCGTACTATCTGCAATTTGCAATTGCCTTGTACGATTTTTGTAACACCTGAGGACGAGATCGACATCGTATTAGGACGACGTATCGAGACCTCGACCAAGACCTTGTGTCGAGATCCCGTGACTAGATCGTTTGCCGAGATCTTTTGTCGAGCTGATGAGACCACGTGCACTAGCTGCTGAGCTGAGGAGGTCGGGAGTCGAGTTGATGAAGTCGCGTACCGAGCTGATGAGGACGCAAGTCGAGCTGAGGAGACCGCGTTCACGAACTCGTGTTAGAACTTTGTACATTTGCACGAGTACTCTTGTCGACATCGTGTCGAGATGACACCTCATATTATTTCGAACGTTACTCAGCGTTATTATTATATTGTTTGTAATTATTACATTGTCGGCTTGTCGTTGACCGACAGAGTAGAGGGTAATCATGAGAAGAACGAGTTAACGGGTAGATGATTGATGGGATTGGCATCTTATAGCTGGAGTTACGTTTTTACCCCTTTCTCGCCAGCTGTATACCACGACCGTTTCACTCATTTCTCTTTTCTTCTTTCTTCTTCCTTCCTTCTGCTCTGTGTTTCGTTGTTTCCTTAAAAATCTTCATCGACGAAACCGTGAGTTCCAGCGAGATTCTGCACAAGATTTCTTCATCAATTTTGTTCATCATCAACTTCTCGACCCATATCTCGTCTGATCGACCATCACCGTTGAGGTATGAAGAACAGATTTTCTTTCATCTGTGCTACTGTTTAGCGCTAAATCTTCTTCCATTTTTAACCAGTTTTATGCTTCCAAATCATATCAAATTGATGGGTTTTCTTCTTCACAATATTACCTATCTTTTTAACCGATTAATTGGGCTTGTAAAACAAATTTCTTTCTCTGTTTTTCTGCAATCGGCAGTGCCCAGAAAACCCCATTTTTGGTTCGTTTCGATTTTCTGGTTTTTCGTTCGTTGCTTCTGAATATTGTTGTTGTCGATCTTTCTGTGAAGCATCAGATAACTTTTCATGAATTCTGATCGAAATCCCTAACTTTGTGTTGGAGGAAAAATATATTTCAGTTCTTGAGTTTTATATTTTTCTGGGTTGTGGTTGAGTTTGGGGAAGAGAGAGCTAGATGTATTAGAACCATGGATCGATCTAAGTTGTGTTTGTTTTAGGAAGTCTGATTCCCGAGATCGAGTGATTTCCGAATCAAGGTGTACGGGAAAGCGAATCCAAGGACGCGGAAGCAGCAGAATCCAGAACGAGGACTGTACGTGTCGAGGTCGACTGAGAAGCGTACGTGTCGAAGTCGTTGTCGAGTTCGTTGAAGACAGCCGTGTCGAGATCGAGTAAGAGAAGTCGTTGTCGAGCTCTTTGAAGACAGCTGTGTCGAGGTCGTTGTCGAGCAGCATTAACTTGGAGTTCGGTAAGGGCTACTTCTAGATATCTCTAAGGCTTTATTGTATAAGTCCTTAAGTAAGGGCATTTCATATTCTATGTGGTTATGTTATTGTGTATGGAATTACTGATTTGTGTCGAGATGAAATGTTGTGATATGATTGAGTTTTGCATGTATTTAATATGTGATTGAATATATGTCGTGAAGTGTGTATTGCATGTTGAATTGCGTTTCTTCATGTCGAGCTTGCTCTTTTATTTGACATGCGGTTGAATATTTTGTGTTTAACTCCCTGAATATCGTATGCGGCGAATTGTTCATCGAGTGAGCGAGCTAGGTAAGGCGTATGACGTTTTTGAACCGGGACCCGGATAACTAAGGGAGCTAGGTGAGATTGACTAGACGTCGCCACGCTACGGGACCTGAGTTGACTGTCCTAGGGAGAGCGAGGATCCCAAGGCTTCGGCTGGACTTTCCGACATACGGTACGGCGTGTGCATTCCGGAAAATTGTCGAGTCGAGAGAAAATGGATTTGTGAGTTGTGTCGAGTTTAGAGTGAGATGGTCGAGTCACGTCGGTGAATGTTATACTTTGCTGTTTGCTTATATTTTTATGTCGAGCTTATCTTAAATTGTTGAGAAGTTGACCCTTTCCGTGGTGCCTTCAATCCATGACGGTTACCCAGGCGATGTCGAGGGCGCAGGTAACTCGACAGTAGACGATGCCGAGGAGGAGCTCGACGAGGACCCGAGTGACGACCTCTATCTGTCGTGATTGTTTATTTGTTGGATGTTTGTTTTCTGAGGACTGTTCTTGTATTTCTTTTGTGTTCGAGGTCGTGACCAGTTTGGGCAGTGTTGTTTTTGTTGCTACAGGGGTAGACTGGTGGTCTTACTTTTTGGAGCAGCCCCTGCGTGGGAGTCTGCTTAAGTACCCCCAGGGTATAATGGCTATTTTGAAGTTGTCGTACCTTAGGTGTATTTTCTTTGCACATTTGCTACTCTGTATTTTGTATACATTCTTATTTCGAGTGATATATATGTGTATGTTATACATGTATGTTTTATTTGAATTTAAGTCTTGTGTCTTAGTTGCACCATGTTTCGAAAAGCTGTAATTACTCTGATGTGCACGAGTTGGTTTTATATGAAAAAAATATATATCGCATTTTTAAAAGGCACAAGAGTTTTGTTTTTAAAACACATCTCATATAGGTTTTGTTGAGCTTGGTGTGTTGAGCTCGGTAACTCGAGCTCGGTATATTGAGCTCGGTAGCGGTCCGGAAACGGGTCGTTACAGCTTTGGTATCAGAGCAGTTCGGTTCTGACCGAGCTGTGCATAGGATTTGGACTGGTCACTATGTCGGGTTATGTGTGTTGGGTACCTAGTTGTATTATGTTGATTGCTGTTTGATTAAGTGAAGCACTTATTGCTTGAGAAATTGTTTGAACTGTTTCTTGATTGAAGCAGTGTGTTTTAACACATCCTTGTTGTGAGATTCTGACAGGGTTTTGAACTTTGTGGAATCTAATGCCACCTCGTAGGAATACGACAGCTGCAACCGAGAACGTCGACATGGAACGAGCTATTCAAGCTATGACCGAGATGGCGGCAGCCATGGCTCAACAATCAGCTGCTGCAACTCAACAGGCTAACGCGATGGCTCAACAGACGGCAGCGTTAACTCAGCAGAACTTGCAGCAACAGCAACGAGCAGAACGAAATGCTGAAGCGAGAGGATTGGCAGACTTCAGGAAGCATGATCCACCGAAGTTCTACGGTGAGCCAAATCCGGATAAAGCTGATCTTTGGATGCAAGAGATCGAGAAGATCTTTGAGGCACTTCATTGCCCGGACAACGTGAAGGTCGACTATGCCACCTACTTACTGCTAGGAGACGCAGAGTATTGGTGGAGAGGAGTGAAGCAAACGTTTATAGCAGAACATCGCGAGATGACCTGGGAGCTTTTTCGTGAAAGGTTCTTGGACAAGTACTTCCCGGATACTGCACGAGCCGAGAAGGAGCAGGAATTTCTTCAACTGCAGCAAGGCAACTCGACAGTGTCCGAGTATGCGGCCAAGTTCGAGTCGTTGGCGAGGTATTTCAGTCCATTTCGTGATCGAGTTGACCAGAGATGGTTGAGTGAGAGATTCCAACGGGGATTGAGATTCGACATTCAGAAGTCAGTGGTGTCGTTGAGGATCCGAAATCTCCAAGAGCTGATTGATCGATGTGTCGAGGTAGAAGGAGTGAGGAGCCACAAGAAGAAGACTGTTGTGGGCGGACCGGTGAGACCCCAGAGTGCGGGGCAGAGATTTGCACAGAAAGGAAAACAACCGCAGAAGAAGCCTTACGACCGACCTCAGGGGAACGACAACAGGGGACAGTATCGTCCGATGACCCAAGTACCGAGGAGTGGAGGTCAGTCCAGTGTCGAGGTGATTTGCTACCGATGTGGAAAGTCGGGACATTACGCGAGTAATTGTACTCGAGAGGAGGAGGTGTGTTTCAACCTGCAAGAAGCCGGGCATTTTGCTGGATTGTCCTACACCTAAAGCTGAACCGACTATGCTTGCGGCAAAGGCCAAAGGGGAAGCGTCAGTGGCTAAAGGCGAGTTTTCTCATGAGTGGCGAGAAGCGGTCGAGTGATGATCTTATCCAAGGTGAATGTGAGATCGAGGTAAATCCTTATCCGTTCTTTTTGATTCGGGTGCAACCCATTCCTTCATTTCTTCTCGATTGTGTGAACCTTTGAGCTTCGACTGCGGGCTTTCACCGCTTTAAATTAGTAATTACAACCAAATGCTAAAACCTACTACAACAACTGCATGTCTTAATTGTGTAGTGATTATTGAATAGAAAGTTTGTGGTCAATTTGGTTTGTTTGCCTCTTAAGGGTTTTAGATGTTATCCCTGGGATGGATTGGTTGTCACACCACCATGTCCTTTTGGACTGCCCGTGAAACCGTAATTTTTCCGGACCTTGGAGTCTCCAATTATCTTCGCCGAAACGATGGAGTTTCTTTGAAAGAAGGAACTAGGGAATACATGTATCTCGCTAGCTCGAGAAGTTTTCAGAGACGACGCGGAAGAATGTTCCAGATGTGTGTGATTTTGAGGGCGTTTTCAAGACGCGCGGGATTACCACCGATGTAGGTCGAGTTCTCCATCGACACGATTCGGGAAACGGGGACCGATTTAAAGCGCCGCATGTGATGTCTCTTGAGATGAAAGAGTTGAAGTCCCGGATCGAACACTTGGAGTCAAGCGATTCATACGGCCGGCGTGTCACCGTAGGGAGCTCGGTGTTGTTGTTAAGAAGAAGGATGGACGATCAAAATTTGTGCGTGGACTATCGCGAACTCAACAAGGTTCTGTGAAGAACCAGTATCCGTTACCACGTATTGACGATTTGATGGACCAACTTCGTGGGCGGCGATCTTTTTCCAAGATAGACTTGAAGTCGGGCTACCATCGATTCGCGTGAAGGAGGAAGATGTCGCCAAAACAGCTTTCGGGACTAGATACGGTCCACGAGTACTTGGTGATGCCGTTTGAGGACGATCGCGCCAATTGTGTTTATGGACTACATGAACAGGATTTTCCATTCGTTTTTGGATCGATTCGTTGTAGTGTTCATCGGCGACATATTGATTTACTCGAGGAACCGAGGAAGAGCACGCAGACACATGCCGTAGTATCGCGGATATTACGAGATAAGCAACTCTATGCCAATCAGCGAAGTGTGAATTTTGGCTTGAAGAGGTGAATTTTCTAGGTCACGTGATTTCGGCAGAAGGGATACGTGGATCCAACTAAGATTGAAGCGGTGATAAGCGGGAACAGTGAAAGCGACACAATGAGATCGGAGTTTTGTTTCGGCTTAGCGGGATATTACCAAGATTCATTGAAAGTTTCTCGAAGATTGTCGCCTCTTTACGATCGACGAGGAAGGATCGACCTTTGCTTGGGCCGAAGTGTGAAGCCGGTTTTCAACGATCAAGGAGCTTTGACGCTGGCGCGCTGTCTTTGATTTTGCCTCAACACTGAAGAGCTTTGAGGTGTATTGTGATGCGTCCACACCAGGGATTGGGCGTATGTGTCTTGATGCAACATCGGAAGGTGGTCGCGTATGCTTCAAGGCGACAAGATTCCAGAGGAACTATCCTACTCACGACTTGAGCTGGCCCGGTAGTTTTGCTTATTGAAGATATGGAGGCACTACCTTCACTGAGCACTCTTTCGGCCCGATCACAAGAGCAAGTACTGTCGACGAAGGAACTCAACATGCGTCAGCGTAGATGGACAGAATTTCTCAGGACTACGACTTTACGCGTTGGAATACCATCCTGGTAAAGCTAACGAGTAGCGGATGCGTTGGCGAAGAAGCGTTTTAACCTCGTGTGAATGATCGAGTTGGAGATGCCGAAAGTTAGAGATTTGAAGTTAGTGTCAGTTTCATAGGGAAGCTGAGATTTGGTATGCTTACCATTTCTAACAGATTGTTGGACGAGATCCGAGACCAGCAAGTTCGTGACGAGCTTCTGCAAGAGAAGATTCAGTTGATAGCGCAAGGGAAGGCGACAGAATTTCAGGTCGGAGCGGACGACATCTTGAGGTGCAATGGCCGAGTGTGCGTGCCTAACGTATCCGAGCTGAGGAAGTTGATTCTCGACGAAGCGCATAAGAGCAACTTTAGTATTCATCCCGGAGTTACGAAGATGTATCAAGACTTGAAGAAGCATTTTTGGTGGTCCGGAATGAAGAAGCAAGTGGCCGAGTACGTAGCTTCATGTTTGACGTGTCAGAAAGCGAAGGTGGAGCACCAACGACCTGCAGGAATGCTACAATCGCTTGACGTGCCAGTATGGAAATGGGACAGTATTTCCATGGATTTCGTTGTAGGTTTGCCGAAGACGCAGAAGAAGAATGATTCGATTTGGGTGATCGTCGACCGATTGACCAAATCTGCTCATTTCTTGCCAGTGAGGTCGACATACAACGTGGAAAAGCTGACCGAGATCTACATCGCGGAGATAGTACGACTTCATGGAATACCCTCTTCGATCGTGTCGGACCGAGATCCGAAGTTCACGTCTCATTTTTGGAGGGAATTGCAAGGAGCGATGGGAACCGAGCTCAGGCTTAGCTCGGCATATCATCCACAGACTGACGGTCAGACTGAGAGAACGATCCAATCGCTTGAAGATTTGTTGCGAGCTTGTACGTTAGATCACCGAGGAAGTTGGGACGACGTCTTACCATTGGTGGAGTTCACATACAACAACAGCTTCCATGCGAGTATTGGAATGGCACCTTTTGAAGCGCTGTATGGACGGAAATGTCAGACGCCTCTTTGTTGGTACCAGGACGGCGAGCGAACTGTCGTAGGACCAGATATGATCCAGCAGACTACCGAGAAGATCCGTTTGATCAGAGATCGGATGCAAACATCTCAAAGTCGACAGAAGAGTTATGCAGACCAACGACGTCGACCACTCGAGTTCGAGGAAGGAGAACATGTATTTCTTAGAGTCACCCCCACTACTGGAGTTGGTCGAGCGATCAAATCCAAGAAACTTACCCCTAAATTCATTGGACCTTACCAGATTCTTCGTCGTATTGGTCCAGTGGCATATCAGATTGCCTTGCCACCATTCTTGTCGAACATCCACGACGTCTTCCACGTCTCACAATTGCGGAAGTATGTTTCCCACCCCTCTCATGTCATCGAACCGGATGTGATTCAACTGAAGGACGACCTATCTTTTGAAGCGTCACCAGCAAGGATCGTTGATCGGAAAGCCAAACAGTTGCGGAACAAAGAGATCCAACTTGTCAAAGTTGTGTGGGATCAGAAGACGGGAGATGCGACTTGGGAGCTGGAGGAGAAGATGAAGACTCAGTACCCTGAACTTTTCTGAGGTAAGAATCTTATTTGCAATTTCGAGGACGAAATTTTTTTAGAGGGAGAGATTGTAACACCTGAGGACGAGATCGACATCGTATTAGGACGACGTATCGAGACCTCGACCAAGACCTTGTGTCGAGATCCCGTGACTAGATCGTTTGCCGAGATCATTTGTCGAGCTGATGAGACCACGTGCACTAGCTGCTGAGCTGAGGAGGTCGGATGTCGAGTTGATGAAGTCGCGTACCGAGCTGATGAGGACGCAAGTCGAGCTGAGGAGACCGCGTTCACGAACTCGTGTTAGAACTTTGTACATTTGCACGAGTACTCTTGTCGACATCGTGTCGAGATGACACCTCGTATTATTTCGAACGTTACTCAGCGTTATTATTATATTGTTTGTAATTATTACATTGTCGGCTTGTCGTTGACCGACAGAGTAGAGGGTAATCATGAGAGGAACGAGTTAACGGGTAGATGATTATTGGGATTGGCATCTTATAGCTGGAGTTACGTTTTTACCCCTTTCTCGCCAGCTGTATACCACGACCGTTTCACTCATTTCTCTTTTCTTCTTTCTTCTTCCTTCCTTCTGCTGTGTTTCGTTGTTTTCTTCAAAATCTTCATCGACGAAACCGTGAGTTCCAGCGAGATTCTGCACAAGATTTCTTCATCAATTTTGTTCATCATCAACTTCTCGACCCATATCTCGTCTGATCGACCATCACCGTTGAGGTATGAAGAACAGATTTTCTTTCATCTGTGCTACTGTTTAGCGCTAAATCTTCTTCCATTTTTAATCAGTTTTATGCTTCCAAATCATATCAAATTGATGGGTTTTCTTCTTCACAATATTACCTATCTTTTTAACCGATTAATTGGGCTTGTAAAACAAAATTTCTTTCTCTGTTTTTCTGCAATCGGCAATGCCCAGAAACCCCATTTTTGGTTCGTTTCGATTTTCTGGTTTTTCGTTCGTTGCTTCTGAATATTGTTGTTGTCGATCTTTCTGTGAAGCATCAGATAACTTTTCATGAATTCTGATCGAAATCCTAACTTTGTGTTGGAGGAAAATATCTTTCAGTTCTTGAGTTTTCTTTTTTCTGGGTTGTGGTTGAGTTTGGGGAAGAGAGAGTTAGATGTATTGGAACCTATAGATCGATCTGAGTTATGTTTGTTTTAGGAAGTCTGATTCCCGAGATCGAGTGATTCCGAATCGAGGTGTACGGGGAAAGCAGAATCAAGGACGCGGAAGCAGCGGAATCCAGATCGAGGACTGTACGTGTCGAGGTCGATTGAAGAAGCGTACGTATCGAAGTCGTTGTCGAGTTCGTTGAAGACAGCCGTGTCGAGATCGAGTAAGAGAAGTCGTTGTCGAGTTCTTTGAAGACAGCTGTGTCGAGGTCGTTGTCGAGCAGCATTTAACTTGGAGTTCGGTAAGGGCTACTTCTAGATATCTCTAAGGCTTTATTGTATAAGTCCTTAAGTAAGGGCATTTCATATTCTATGTGGTTATGTTATTGTGTATGGAATTACTGATTTGTGTCGAGATGAAATGTTGTGATATGATTGAGTTTGCATGTATTTAATATGTGATTGAATATATGTCGTGAAGTGTGTATTGCATGTTGAATTGCGTTTCTTCATGTCGAGCTTGCTCTTTTATTTGACATGCGGTTGAATATTTTGTGTTTAACTCCTTGAATATCGTATGCGGCGAATTGTTCATCGAGTGAGCGAGCTAGGTGAGTCGTATGACGTTTTTGAGCCGTGACCCGGATAACTGAGGGTGCTAGGTCCCCTTTTGTTTACGGGAGATTGACTAGACGTCGCCACGCTACGGGACCTGAGTTGACTGTCCTAGGGAGAGCGAGGATCCCAAGGCTTCGGCTGGACTTTCCGACATACGGTACGGCGTGTGCATTCCGGAAAATTGTCGAGTCGAGAGAAAATGGAATTGTGAGTTGTGTCGAGTTTAGAGTGAGATGGTCGAGTCACGTCGGTGATTGTTATACTTTGCTGTTTGCTTATATTTTTATGTCGAGCTTATCTTAACTTGTTGAGAAGTTGACCCTTTCCCGTGGTGCCTTCAATCCATGACGGTTACCCAGGCGATGTCGAGGGCGCAGGTAACTCGACAGTAGACGATGCCGAGGAGGATCTCGACGAGGACCCGAGTGACGACCTCTATCTGTCGTGATTGTTTATTTGTTGGATGTTTGTTTTTCTGAGGACTGTTCTTGTATTTCTTTTATGTTCGAGGTCGTGACCAGTTTGGCGGTGTTATTTTTTGTTGCTCTGAGGTAGGCGGTGGTCTTACTTTTGGAGCGACCCTGCGTGGAGTTCCATGTAAGTACCCAGGTATAATGGCTATTTTGAAGTTGTCGTACCTTAGGTGTATTTTCTTTGCACATTTGCTACTCGTATTTTGTATACATTCTTATTTAATTGATATATATGTGTATGTTATACATGTATGTTTTATTTGAATTTAAGTCTTGTGGTCTTAGTTGCACCATGTTCAAAAGTCGAATTACTCGTGTGCACGAGTTGGTTTTATATGAAAAATATATATCGCATTTTTAAAAGGCACAAGAGTTTTGTTTTTAAAACATATCTCATATAGGTTTGTTGAGCTTGTTGTGTTGAGCCTGAACTTTCGAGCTCGGTATATCGAGCTTCAGAATGCGCCCTGAAATCCGTCGTTACAATTTTGTCTTATGCTAAATGTAACACCTGAGGACGAGATCGACATCGTGACAGACGACGTGTCGAGACCTCGACTCAAGACCAATGTCAGATCCCGTGCCAAGATCGTTCTGAGGTCGTTCTTGGGAAATTTGAGGAGGCCGCGTGCACTAGGCTAATTTGGTGAGGAGGGTCGCGTGTCGAGTTGATGAAGTCGCGTCGAAATGAGGAGGTCGCGTCGAATCGAGGAGGCCGCGCGTGCAGACTCGTGTTAGAGCCTTGTGTGCGACGAGCACCCTCGTCGACATCGTCGAGATGATAATCGTATTCTTTCGACGTTATTCGTTATTATTATATTGGTTGTAATAATTATATTGTCGGTTTCTTGCCGTCGCTGCGGTTCAGACCGCGGATTGGCCAGAGGTGAAGGTAATTAGAGAACGAGCAGATTAGGCGGGTAGATTGATTGATGGGATTGGCATCTTATAACGTGAGTTACGATTATACCCTTTTTCTCACCGGTATACCACTTACCGATTCCTCGGATACTCATTTCTCTTTTCTTCTTTCTTCCTTCCTTACGCTCCGAAGTTCCTTGTTTTTCTCTCCGTAACTTCCATCGACGAAACCGTGAGTTCCATCGAGATTCTGCACAAATTTTCTTCATCAATCTTGTTCATCATCATCATCTTCTCGACCTATATCTCGCCTGCTCGACCATCATCTGAGGTAAGGGAAAAACAGATTTTCTCTTCTTCGTGTTAATGCGCTATCACTTCTTCCTTCCATTTTTAGCTAGTTTTTATGCTTCAAATCATGTCAAAGCTCGATGGGTTTCTTCTTCACGATATTACCTATCTTTCTAACCGACACTGGGCTTGTAAAACAAATTTTCTTCCTCTGTTTTTCGCACCCAGCGCTCGTAAACCTTCATTTTTGGTCTATTTCTTGTTTTTCGCTTTATTTATGCAGTTGTTGTTGTTGTCGATCTATCATTTGAAGCGATCGATAACCTTTTTCATGAACTTTTGATCGAAAAACCTTAACTTTGTGTTAGAGGAGGAAAATATATTTAAGTTCTTGAGTTTTTATATTTTCTCGAGGTTGTGGTTAAGTTTGGGATGAGAGCTAAGTGTATTAGAACCCATGGGGATCGAATCGAGTTGTGTTTGTTTTAGGAAGTCGATTCCCGAGATCGGTGATTTCCAATCAAGGTGTCACGAGAGCGAATCAGGGGACGTGGAAGCAATGGAATCCAGATCGAAGGCTGTCGGTTGTCGAGACGAGAAGCGTCGCGTGTCGGGTCGTTGTCGAGCCTTCGTTGAAGGCACCGTGTCGAAGTGCGTTGTCGGCGGCATTAATTTGAGTTGTGGGCGCTTCACATTAATACTTTCATAGTATGCCAGCGTAAGAGCGGCAACTCTTAGACATTATTAAGACTTTATTTTTATTGTTATATTTATGTATGGACTCCTTGATTGGTGTCGAGATTGGAATGTTGTGATATGATTGGGTTTTTGCATGTATTTGATATGTGATTGAATATATGTTGAATGGTGTAATATTCTTTAATCAGTGCGTTTCTTAAATGCAGAATGTTTTATTGCTTAAATGTCTAATCGTGTTTTCTTATGTTAATCATGCTCTCTTTATTTGATATGTGATCAAGTAAGTTGTGTTACTCTTTGACATCTTGCAGCTAATCATCGAGTGAGAGAGCAGAGTCGTATGACGTTTTTGAGCCGGACCAGAGATAACCGAAGTCTTCAGTCCCGCTTTTTGTTTATGGTGGATTGGCTAGGCGTCGCGATTATCGGTTGGGGTTGGACCCGATTAATGCATGGTATCGATTTGAGGTTGGACACTGCGGCTTACCTATTACGTCGGTTGGGGATGGACCTGGCCGATATTCTAAATAAAGTCGAGTCAGTGCAGAGTGAGATGGTCGAGTCCGCGTGTGGTGATTGAGATACATTATTGTGTTGCTTATTTCTTTATGCGTCGCAGCTTATCTTGAATTGTTGAGAAGTTGACCACTTTCCCGCGGGTACCTTCAATCCATGACTGCTACCCGTGCGATGTCGAGGCGGCAGGGAACTTCGACAGATGATGCTTAGAGAAGGAGCTTCGACGAGACCCGAGTGACGACTGCTGCGTGATTGATTATGTTTGTCGGCGTATTTCTTTTGATGGGATGACTTGTTTTTCTTTTGTGTTCGAGGTCGTGACGGCCGATTTGGGTGAAGTTATGTTTGTAGCTGTGGCTGCGGTTTACTTTTAGGAAGCTGGGAGTCTGCCGGAAGTACCCCAGGGTATGATTGCTCTTTTCAAGTCGCCATACCGGTGTATTTTCTTGTACATTTACTACTCAGACGGTATACATTATTATTTCGAGTGATATATATATGTATGTTATGCATGTATGTTTATTAGAATTTAAGTCTTGTGTCTTAGTTGCACCATGTTTGTGTAATTACTCGATGTGCACGAGTTGGTTTTATAAAAAAATAGACCGTACTTTTTAAAAGGCACTGAGAGTTTCGTTTTAAAACACATCTCATCTGAGTTTAGTTGGGCTCGGTGTGTTGAGCTCAGAATCGAGCTTCGGTATATTGGAGCTCAGAGCGGTCCGAGGAAGCAGTGCGTTACACTAAAGGTGTCACCTTTGCTTCCTTGTACATCAAAATGAGCGCACAAAATCAAATTCGAATTCCGTTCCAGAACAGTCTGAGGCTGAGAGCAAAAACGTGATCACCACGTGCTTCATTAAAGAGATCAGACGCTCGCTCAAAACAGAGGACGGACGCTCGTAGCAATTGAGTGTTCCACGTGTCAAGAAGTCACTGCTTTGGACGCTTCGTTAACAAGACGCTGAAGTGGGTTCGGATGCTGACACTAGTGGATTGTATTCAATTCTTTTGTATATTTCTTCTTCTTTCTTGAGTGATTTGTACATATATAAATGAAGCTTTTGATACCTGTACACTTAGAGATATGTTAGAAGATAAATTGTTCTCTTGAGAAATATTTTGTTATCATCAAAATTAATGAGGGTCTAAACTTCTCAATCGTTTAGGTTCCAACAATCTCCCCCTTTTTTATGATGACAAATATCTAAGGTTAATGAACAATTTAATTTCAAAATAACATCAAAGGTCTCCCCCTGACTTTAACACTTTTGATGTATAAGACAATTCTAGTATTAAGGCGATTGTTGATAAACAAATTCATTTAAGTGATCGTAAAAATACATAGATGAATCAGAACATATTTTTAACAAGGTGAGATCGGATGCTGATTTTCATTTTATTGAAAAGATTTTTATATTACCAACTTTATTGATCATTGTTAGATTATTGGGTCAATGAATATCAATGCAGTTAATAGATATTAGAGCAATGAATAACCATACAAATGCTATGTATGAAATGATATGCATGATAAATCCAGTTTTAGTGTATTCATCGGATGGTGAATTTGTTAATCAGACTTAATCAGACTCTCACGTGTTCATCAGACCTTTCTTTTACTCCCCCTTTTGTCATCAGACAAAAAGAGTGTAAAGCACATCATAGTCAAAAAGATGGCTTAGAAAAATTTGAATGTATATAAACAGATAATCAGATAAAGGCATGTATAGTCAAATAATTAGAAAAACACTGAATATATATAAAAAAATAAGAGAGTACCCAAAAAAAATTTAGATCACATAAAAAAAAATTAAGGGTTTGGTGGTGGAGGAAGGATGTTGAGACGTTCATATAGAAGTTTCAGTGCATTCTCCAGCTGAGTGACTTTTAGATTAGTAGCCTTCATTTCTTCAAACTCTGCTTTAGGAATGGTGACCATTTCAACTGCAGGAGTAGAAGTAGAAGGTCCAGCACAGTGCGGGTTTCATCTTACGATGCTCGCTAGCACCCGGTTGGAAAGCTTCAGTCTCAAGTCCTTCTTTTGTTGAGCCTTTTGAAAGAATGCATCATTTGGTATAAACCATTTGATGAGACTTCCAAGTTTCCTCCGCTCGATTCTCGATCGAATTCTTCTCTTTTTCTCCACCTCTTACGGATACAAAGAAATCCATGAAGACTATTTCCTATGCGAAGCACGTCGTGATGAAAGCCTCAAACTTATTCCCAGCTTCTTCTCCCCATATCCTTCTGATGAATTCACTCAATGCTTCAGAAGCAAAAGAGATTCCTTCATTTTCTGCCAGGTACAATCCTCTCAGATATTCCCTGTCATCTTCTGCAAGCACCAGGGGGACGAGGCATGGTAACAAAGCTTTGTCTTTCCATGTCTTCGACCATTGACTCCAAGTGAATCCAATGTCAAAGTGCTTTGTCACTGCAGCCCGTTGGACATAAGTCTTCATGCAGTCGAGTGGTCTGATTACTGAGCATCTGAACATATCATCGAAGTAAACTGTTCCCAAATTGATGTCAGTAATTCTGCTGATTGTGCCAACTGTTGGAATAGTGGCCTTCTCGGCATTGCAGCAGTTTGAGGAGCCAGTTCTCCATTCATCTTCCTTCAGAGAATTCAGGTAAAACCTCCTGGCATGATCCTCAGAGATCTTGACAATCGGAAGCTTAGAGAATTCCTTAAGATTGTACTTCTTGGGAGGCTTCTCATACTCCGTGAGCCCGATCTTGCTGAATGGCTGCGTGCCAGGAGCAGGTTCTTTCCTTTTCCCAGGGATAGACCAAGGTGGCCACCTTTGTCTGTCTGGTACAATCTTCATTGTTACAGACGAAGGATCCTTGAACTGTCTGATTACTTCAATCTTCTTCATCTCAAGACAGTGTGCCATGAAGGCAGCTTCTTCATCTGTGATCCACCTTCCGCATTCTTCCAATGTGAGCGGTTCATTTTGTGGTAGAGATCTAGGAAGGTCAGCGAGAGAAGGAATTGCTCGCTACCAGATCGGGTCTCAATCTTCCTTTAAATGACATCCGAAAGTGGTCTTCTCCATCCTTGAAGGTAGCACTCATCGGAGAGGCAATCTCGATCTGGCGACTCAGAGGTGAAGGTTTTCAAATGCCATGTAGAGGGACGATTGTAGATGCTATGATATATCTCATACTTAACAAACCGTGGTTTGTTAATACATGAGACATTCTTCCTTCCTGGCGTCAGTAGGTTTATGGGTAATGGTGAGTAAGGTGGGAGTGGTTTTGGTGATTTTATAGGTTTTAGGTGTGTAGGGTTTGAAGGGATTAACGGGAGGTACTTTGAATAATAGATTAAAGGGATGAGAGTGAAGTTTGGTAATATATGTGGTAAGTGAAGTATTTGAAGAATTTTGTGGTAGGTCAAGGTTGAGTGTAGAGGATGATGGTTGGGTAGATTTAAGGAGGGTAGAGGTTTGTCGGAGGCTTATTCTGGTTTTCTTGGTTTGTGGTTGTGTTTGTGGTTGTGAAACAGATAATGGGGGTGCAAGAATAACATCATGAGCATCAAAGACAGACACTGATTCATCAGCAGTAAAATCAAGTACCTTTGGGTTAACCTCTGAAGACTTAACCAACCTTATTTTCGATCCTCTTGTGACAACAACAGCAGCAGCAGGAGGAGGGATTTGCTTCCCTTGACCGGACGCTGAAACATCCTTTTCAGCTGCTGGCCTAAACTGTTTCTTCAAGACCTTTCTGATGGGAATTCTATCCTCATCTTCTGGTTCTTCAATAGTAGGTGCAGGAGCCACCTTCTGTTTTGTTCTTTTTGTCTCCCTTGAAGGAGACTCAGCAGGTATTTTCATACCAGTCATTGAGCTTCTTGTGGTTTTCTTTTCAGCTTCTCCTTCCTGTTGCTCTATTTTCACTTTCTTGATCATAGAGCCAGTAATTAGCTGCATCCTGACCAAACTGTTGACTCCAAAAACTTCTGGACGAACAACAATGCCAACACCAAAGTATTTTTCTTTTTCCTCTGTGTTGATGGAGCCAGTCAGCTTCCTCACAACGCCGTCTTTGATCATCATAATGGAGAGAAGAACTCCATAAGGGATTATCTTGACGATATTCTTCTTATCGACACTTTTCCTTGAGAAGACAAGGGCATTTATCAGATTGTTGATAATCAACCTTGGCAGATTGATTTGCTTCCCATCCATGTAGTTCCTCATAATGAACTTTTGCTCGTAGTTCACTATGTCGCTGAGCGACCTTGAGAATCACGCTCTTGGCGATGATTTTGTGCGATGCTCGGTAGTGGCTTTTCAAGTCTTTGGCCGTGGGAGTGATGTTCTTCTTCTTCGATTCACGGTAGTTCTCAAACAGGCTTCGTTGGCGTTTTCAAGTCCTCTGTAAGCATCGGCCAGCTTTGCATGGTAGCGATTCCTTCACACGGACACTTGATCGTCTGAGCAATAGAGTTGATGGTGAAGCGTAGTTTGAAGCCTCGATGTGTCCTTCTATGACTTCCCGGAAGTAAGTACACATTCCCGTAACTCCTTAATAGCGTAGCTCAAGACGTCAGCGGTTCCCGGATGAAGTAGTTTTTCCACCGATTTCTCAAGACCTTCTTCAAAATCAAAACCGTATAGCTTGAAGTTCTCGAAATCAACCCGGTTCTCATTCAGAAGTTTTGCCTCAGAGAAAACGTCGAAAGCAGCAGTGTATTGTCCAACCTTTCTGTCAGCCATTGTAGCAGTTGAAGAGAAGGTGATGGAGGTTTTAGGGTTCGAAAACACACACAGAGAGAGAGAGAGAGACAAAGAGAAAGAGAATGGTTTTGCAGAAAACGCAGAGTGAAGTGATGGAGCGAAAAATGTGGAGTAGTGGGAAAGTTGAGAGAAAATGGTACAGTCCTTTTTCAAAAAATCGCTTCATATTTCCACATAAAAATTAAATAAAAAAAGAAAAGAAAATAAAGATTCGCCTTTTTAAATGCAGACGCCAAAAGAAAAGTAAGATCAAGAAAAAGATTTTATCGAAAGACATAAATAATTATGACTCAGTAGATGTGATGAGACGCTTAAGTCCTTAACACGTGTGACACGTGTGGGTGTGCTCGGACGCACGCAACCGATTCACCAGACGATGAGTTATGATGCATATGACAAATAAGATGCTTATTCATATACATGTTTATGTCATACCAGATGCTGAGATTTTGTATATTATCTGAAGTTGAGATTAATCATTCTTCTATAAGATGAAAATTTAAATTTCTTTCTATAAAATTGAATCTATCTTCAGCAAGGGGTTTTGTAAATATGTCAGCCCACTGATGATCAATGTCTACAAATTTTATTTCTAGAATACCCTTCTGAACATAGTTTCTTATGAAGTGATGCTTAATCTCAATGTGCTTCGCTCGTGAATGCAATAAGGGATTTTTAGTAAGACAGATTGCAGAAGTATTGTCACAAAAGATAGGAATGTTACTCTCTTTTATCAGATAGTCTTCAAGTTGATATTTCATCCACAGAAGTTGAGAGGCGCAACTTCTTCTTGAAATATACTCGAACCTGGTTGAGAGTGCAATCGTGCTTTGCCTTTTGCTTGACCAAGATACAAGATTTGCTCTAAGGAATTGGCAGCTTCCACTTGTGCTTTTTCTTTCAATTCGGTCTCCAGCAAAGTCAGCATCACAGAAACCTACTAACTTGTAATCTTTTGATTTCTTATAAAGCAAACCAAGATTAGTAGATCCTTGCAAATATCTAAAGATTCTTTTAACAGCACTCAAGTGTGATTCTCTAGGATCTGATTGAAACCTAGCACTCAGACAGACGTTGAGCATAATATCAGGTCTTGAAGCTGTAAGATAAAGTAGAGATCCAATCATACCTCTGTACATCTTCTGATCTACCTTTTTACCAGTTTCATCTTTACCAAGAATACATGTGGGATGCATAGGAGTACACATAGGTTTGCAATCCACCATTTTGAATTTCTTTAGCAATTCCTTGATATATTTGCTTTGATGTATATATATACCATCATTGCATTGTTTGATTTGAATTCCAAGGAAAAACTTCAGTTCACCCATCATGCTCATCTCGAATTCAGCCTGCATTAGCTTAGAAAATTCTTTGCAAAGGCTTTCATTAGTAGCTCCAAAAATAATGTCATCAACATATATTTGAACAATTATAAAGTGCTTGTTTGATGTTTTTCTAAAAAGAGTAGTGTCTACTAGACCTCTGGTAAATCCATTTTTCATAAAAAATATACTCAGTCTTTCATACCAAGCTCTGGGAGCTTGCTTAAGACCATAAAGGGCCTTTTGAGTTTGAAGACATGTTCTGGAAATTCAATGTCTTCGAATCCAGGAGGTTGTTTTACAAAGACTTCCTCAGTTATAAAACCATTCAAGAAAGCACTTTTCACATCCATTTGATAAAGAATTATATCATGATGTGCAGCAAAAGAAAGCAAAATGCGTGTAGCTTCTAACCTTGAAACAGGTGCAAATGTTTCTGTAAAATCAATACCTTCTTCCTGTAAGTACCCTTGAGCAACTAATCTTGCCTTGTTTCTCACAACCTTTCCATCTTCATCAAGCTTGTTTCTAAATACCCATTTAGTGCCAATAGCTTGCTTATCTTCTGGTAAGGTAACCAACTTCCATACATCGTTTCTTTGGAACTGATTTCAATGCTTGATCAATCGTTTTAGGTTCCATTTCTGAGAGTAGTGTCATATCTGCATGCTCTTTAAAAGAGGATCTGGTTCTTACTTTATCTCCAGGTTTTCCTATGATTTGATCTTTAGGATGGTTAGCTTTGTACTTCCAAATTCTTTTCTCAATTCACAAGATTCTTGTGTCTGGTCACCAGGACGATGAAGATATAGGTTCACTATTTGTAGTATTACCTATATTTAATTTCGAAAATAATTCATCTAGCTCGACATGGCCGGGTCGGACTTCTTGTCATCAAATTTGACATCAATGGATTCTTCCACTTTGTCATAGTTTCTTTATTGTATATTCTAAAAGCTTTAGATCTTTCAGAATATCCCAAAAGATTCCTTTGTCGACTTTTGAATCAAACTTACCAAGCTGATCCTTAGTATTTAAAATGTAACACGTGCAACCAAATGAATGAAAATATGATATGTTTGGTTTCCTTCCTTTCCACAGTTCATATGGAGTCTTCTTCAAAATAGGTCTAATAGAAATTCTATTTTGAATGTAACAAGCTGTGTTTACCGCTTCTGCCCAAAAATGTTTTGCAATATTAGCCTCATTGATCATGGTCCTGGCCATTTCTTGGAGGGACCTATTTTTCCTTTCTACAACACCATTTTGTTGAGGTGTTCTAGGAGAGGAGAAATTGTGGGAGATGCCGTTATCATCGCAAAATTTTTGAAAGCTTTCATTTTCAAATTCTCCCCCATGATCACTTTTAATAGAAGATATGCAAATTCCTTTTTCATTTTGAACTGTTTTGCAGAATACAGTAAATACCTTGTATGACTCATCTTTGTGAGCAAGGAATCTAACCCATGTCCATCTAGTGAAATCATCAACAATGACTAACCCATATTTCTTTCCAATTAAAGAGGCTGTCCTTGTTGGACAAAAAA
The DNA here is from genome assembly GCA_037113605.1 of Calophaca sinica. Classification (NCBI taxonomy): domain Eukaryota; kingdom Viridiplantae; phylum Streptophyta; class Magnoliopsida; order Fabales; family Fabaceae; genus Calophaca; species Calophaca sinica. Next base: position 107,076,994 of record CM073733.1, read on the forward strand.
GATCAAGATGCAAAAGCTCAAGTGGTCTAGAGGTTGAAACATCATTTTTTGAATGAAAAGAAGTTTTAACTTGTTTTCCTCTTTGACATGCCTCACAGAGAGCATCAGATTGATACTTGAGATTTGGTAAGCCTCTGACAAGACTGTGCTTGTTTAGTTTTGAGATTAATCTCAAATTGGCATGACGCAATCTCTTGTGCCAAATCCATTGTTCTTCGTCAACAGACATGAGACACTTGACATCTTGTTTTGCAAGTTCAAAGAGATCAATTTTGTAAATATTTTGTTTCCTCTTAGCAGTAAAGAAAGTAGAGCCGTCTTTCTTGCTTTTTACTAGACATCCAGTTTCTGTAAAGATGACTTCATAACCATTGTCACATAATTGACTTATGCTCAATAAGTTATGTTTAAGTCCTTCAACATATAGTACATTATCAATAGAGGGAAGAGAGCCTTTACCAATGCGACAAATTCCAACTATTTTACCTTTCTGGTTTCCTCCGAAACCAACGAATCCAGCTTCGTTAGGCCTTAGTTCTTGGAACATATGCTTGTCTCCCGTCATGTGATGCGAGCATCCACTGTCTAAGTACCAAGATAGGTGTGTTGACTTTGTTGCTAAGCATGTCTGCAACATGGACTATTTTATCTTTAGGTACCCATATCTTTTTGGGTCCTTTCTTGTTAGTTCTTGAAGGAGGCTTATCCTTCACAGTTTTAAAAACAGTACATGCACTTTTCAAATGACCAGGTTTATTGCAGTAAGTACAATGCAAGCATTTACTATGATTATTGGATTTATCAGATGCTAAATCATTTTCTAAAAGAGGTTCATCTGATATATAACCAAGACCATGAGTTGTCGTTTTACTGACACCCCAAATCATTGAAGCTTGCTTGCTACGAGTTACACTCTCTGCAAGAAACTTTTGAAAAGCATACTCATAATCATTTGATTTGCATTTAGGATTGCCTGTAACTTTAGAGCTTTCACTTGAGAGCTCTCACTGTTGCTTATTAGCGATCGACGTGGTTATCCATCGATGCTTGATTTTCGCCACTTCGATTTTCTTTGTTGAGTACATATTTTTCTTTGTTTAAAGCTTGAAAGTCTTGTGATAATTTTGAAAATTTATTTTTCAAATTCTTATACTCAACGGAGAGAGTGGCGAGTCCTTAAGAAGATCATCAAATGCAAGTTGAAGTTGAGTAGGAATCATATACTATTACCTCTTCAACTTCTTCTTGAATCAAGGTCGATTAATACGCCATGAGAGCGAGATTTGCTTCTACTTCATTATCTTCCTCAGATGAGGATGAATCTAGATCTTCCCATGTAGCCATGAGACTCTTCTTCTTTTTCTTGAAAGAACTTCTTGTGGACTTCTCCTTAAGATTAGGACATTCGGACTTGAAATGTCCAGGCTTTTTACATTCATAGCAAATGACTTGAGCCTTGTCCTTGCTCTCTTTCTTGTCCTTAGTATCTTTCTTACGAAACTTCCTTACAGTTTCTCTTCTTCCACATTCTTTGTATCTTTACGGATATAAACGCGAGCTCATCTTCCGATGTGTCAATATCTCCTACGAAGCTTCATGTTACGATTCTTCTTCTTGACTGAAGGGCTTTGGAAGAACTGACTTTATGTTGAGAGACTTTTAAGGCAATAGACTTGCCCTTTTTGACCGGTTCTTCTTTATTTAGCTCAAGTTCATGAGCTTTCAACCAACTCATAAGATCTTCAAGTCGTAAGACATTTAGATCTTTGCTTCTGAATAGCGATGACCTTGGGTCTCCACTGCTTAGTCAAGCTTCTTAAGATCTTTCTAATATGGTCAGGTGTAGTGTAACTTTTTCCAAGGGCCTGTAACCCATGAACAAGTGTTTGAAATCTTCCAAACATGGTTTCAATGTTTTCACCATCTTCCATTTTGAATAACTCATATTGGCGAACCAACATGCTAGCTTTGGTTTCTCTTACTTGGGCAGAGCCTTCGTAAGATAAAACAAGTGAGTCCCAGATTTCTTTGGCAGTATCAAATTTGCCACATTTATCATATTCTTTTTCTGTCATGGCACAGATAAGAATGAATCTAGCCTTTTGATTGATTTGATATCTCTTTTTCTGTTCATCATTCCAATCTTCTCTGGCTATTGCAACACCATGAGGATTAGTGGGAGGAATGTAACCACTTTGAACTATATCCCACAACTCAAGTTGTTGTGTCTCAAAGAAAGCTTTTATCTTATCTTTCCAGTAATCAAATTTTTCTCCATCGAATAGAGGAGGACGGTTCATATGACCACCTTCAGTAGACATGTTCACAGTATAGGATCTTTTCTCTTAACACTGTTAAGTGCTCAACCAAGAGGCCGAGCTCTGGTACCAATTGAACGTGAACACAAGAAGGGGGTTGAATTGTGTTAAAAACTTTTCGTAAACTATGCGTAAAAACTTCAAAATAAGTTGTTCAAAACTGTTTTGTATATCGGATGCAGAGAATTAAGCGGGGCCAGGATCACGAGAAATTTAAGCAGTTTATAAAAACTTGTTTCTTGAGCAAGGTAAAGATAAATAATGTAAAGCAAGAAGGATGAGACTTCAGAGATTTATACTAGTTCACCACCAACAGGTAGCTACATCTAGTCCCTTCGTTCCTGAAGGATTTTCCACTATAATCAACTGATTACAATTTCCTCAAGAGTATTCTTACATCACAAACTTGACAATACTCTCAACTTCTCAAACGACTCGATCTGATCGAGCCTTTGAGAGCAGAGCCTTAACTAGGCCAAATACAGTTTTACAAAAGAGATTATGATTTTGATAACAATCGAAATAACTCTCACAGAGATGATGAAAAGATTAAGCTCAAAACAGAATAGCTTTCTAAAAGAAAGTATAAGACGCAGAGTTCAGTTCAATGTAGACCAGAAACTTGGCACGTAGCTTGATTGCACACTTGAGTAATATTGCTTTCAGAATGAAGTTTCTTCACAGTTTCTAACTATTCTTCAATGAATACCTTGGGGTATTTATAGGAGTCTTCAAGGGTATTACCGTTGCAGTAAAAATATCTCCTTGCTATTGAGTGAGGTAATTTGAAATGTAGTCCTTTTTATCCTTTCCAGAGAATATCAGAATAGTACACATTACCGTTTTCGTACTATCTGCAATTTGCAATTACCTTGTATGATTTTTTTTGTCACCTTTGCTTCCTCGTACATCAAAATGAGCGCACAAAATCAAATTCGAATTCCGTTCCAGAACAGTCTGAGGCTGAGAGCAAAAACATGATCACCACGTGCTTCATTAAAGAGATCAGACGCTCGCTCAGAACAGAGGACGGACGCTCGTAGCAATTGAGTGTTCCACGTGTCAAGAAGTCACACTGCTTCTTTGGGCGCTTCAACATTAACAAGGCTGAAGTGGGTTCGGATGCTGACACTAGTGGATTGTATTCAATTCTTTTGTATATTTCTTCTTCTTTCTTGAGTGATTTGTACATATATAAATGAAGCTTTTGATACCTGTACACTCAGAGATATGTTAGAAGATAAATTGTTCTCTTGAGAAATATTTTGTTATCATCAAAATTAATGAGGGTCTAAACTTCTCAATCCTTTAGGTTCCAACATCCTTTACAAAATGAAAATTGAACCCATCCGGGCCCAGGCTTTTGTTTCCGTCACAACTCTATATGATCTCTTTGAGCTCTTCCATAGTAACAGGGGCCATTAGCATAGCATTTTCCTCTGTAGAAAGCTGGCTGAATATTAATCTATCTAATGTAGGTCTGTTAAATTCATGGCTGGCTAAAAAATGTACCTCAAAAAATCTCTTCGCCACTCCCTTAACATTGATCACCTTTTCTAGCCATATATCACCATTCTTCAAAGCAGTTAGTTGACCTTTCCTTCGTCTCCCCTTCAAGCATGCATGAAAGTATAGAGTATTTGCATCACCTTTCAGTACCCACCTTGCTCTTGCTTTCTGCATCAGCAGGCTTTCTTTCTCATGAAGCTGCTGCCAGAAGCGAGTGGTTAGCAATTTCCGCTGCTCTGTACTGATATCACCACCATTAGCCACCATATCATCTAGAGCATTCAGTTCAGTTACTGTTTTGTCAATATTTAGATCAAATAAACCAAAGTCCTCTTTATTCCAACTCTGTATCTTAGCTTTTAACATTTTAAGTTTCTCTTTCAGCAAATATCCTTTCCAGCCCTCTACCTGACAGCTTTCCCAGCAATTAATCACAAAACTTTTAAAGCCTTTGTGCTCAAACCAGCAATTATTGAAGCAGAATGGCTTCGGCCCCCAGTTTTGTTCTTCTCCTTTTAACCAAACTGGACAATGATCAGAAATGTCACGATGTCCGATCCATTGAGCCACTACTCACCATTCCGAGATTACACCTTCAAACAAAAGAAATCTATCAATTTTGCTCATTGCTACACCATCCACTACAAGAAAACACGGGATTACCGACGGCTTTTACAAAAGAAATCTATCAATTTTGCTCATTGCTACACCATCCACTACAAGAAAACACGGGATTACCGATGGCCAAAAGCCGTCGGTAATCCCAAAAAGCCGTCGGTAATGCAGAATTTTTGACGGGTTACCGATGGCCTCAAGACCGTCGGTAAAACGGGCGTCGCAAATGCCTACCGACGGCGCAAATGCCTAATTGAAATATTGTAACTAATGAATTTAATTTATTAAATTATTTATTAAAAATAATTGATTCCAATATTAAAAAATATTTATTTATTAATTTAATTAACTATTACTAGTAATTTAATTTAATTATATTTATTACTTTTAATTCTTAATTTATTTCCATATTTAAAAATGCGATAACGTAAACAAAAAAGATCAGTACTAATTAAAAAAAAGAAACGTAATAAATAAATAAAAAAACCGACGAACAAAGATCAATGGTAACTAAAAAGATATAGGAAAATATGAAAAATATAGGTACAAACAGAACTAATAGTCCTGGTAGTCCTGATCATGACCATCGTTACTAGGAGGCGGAGGAGGCGGAAGCGGAGGCGGTGGAGGAGGCGCCTGGCGAGCTAGCAACTGGTACAACTCCTCCTGTCACTTTAGCATCTCAACCAACATGGCACTCGTCCGACGGGCATCCTCCCGCTGCTCGGCCGCGATCTGCTGCTGCTCGGCCATGGCCCGCTTCAGTTCTGCTATCTCCTGCTCATTTGTGGCAGAGCGACCAATGGCAGCACCACTACTCGACGACTCTCCGATGTTGAGGCAACAGACAGCTTTCTTGTAGTTGCCGGCAAGGTCGCCAGCACCGTATAGGCAGCCCTTCTTCTTGCCGCCAACAACATCAGCCCATACCCTGAGCGATACAGATGGATCCTCAGGGCTCTGAGTGGGGGAACATGATGATGTCTGAGACATCATCTGAGACATCTGCGCCTCAAACTCCTCCTGTCAAACATATACAAATAAGCCAATTTTTTTTCATAAAATAATATAAACATTATTAAAAAAACTATTCATTATATTTTATAATTACCTAGGTCCGCCTCGACCGCTCATCAACAAAATCACTGGTACTCCTCCTAATATGAGTTGCACGATGGAGCTCGTGCAACTGTACCTCTCTACCCAACCGCTTCGACTGTAATTATTTAATACAAAACCTTAACTAAATAATAATAATAATAATAATAATAATAATAATAATAATAATAATAATAATAATAATAATAATAATAATATAAAACGTACAAGTCGAGCTGCGTGCTGCGCCTGACTGACCGAACCTTCGGTGTGCAAACTCCCACCCTTCTCAGAGGCTCTATTCCTCTTCGCCTTCTCGCTTACCGCCTTGAACTCAGGGGAGTTTCATTACTCTTGCATTCTTGCTAGAGCTGATCCTATCCAAATTTGTCCATCGAGGCGGAACATCTCTAAGCATGTCAGAGAGGCGGTGGGAGGCCTTCATATGGAAGTTCCTCTCGATCTGCTCCTCATCCTCTTCATTCCATGAAACCCTCTCCTGTATGAATATAATACATTATTAAACATAATTAAAATTTATGAAATAAAAAAATATTATGCAACAAAATAAAAATTACAACTTACTCCAAATGATCTGAACATATGATCCCCCACATCCTCCTTCACTTTCTTTTAGGTGGGCCAAAACGTGTGGTAATTATCCTCAATTACCGTTGTGATAGCCGTCGCAGCTGGCTTTGAGGGGAGGAACCTGAAAAATAACAAGATGTCAAACAAGAGAAAATATATATATATATATATATATATATATATATATATATATATACATGTAAATTATTAATAACTCAAAAAAAAGGTAAATACTTACCTTTTACCAGCCGGCCTGATAGCAACTCGGCCTTCAGGCAGCATCTCAATATCATCAGCGACCCCTGGTCAACCTCCTGCTGCTCAACCTCCTCCTGCTCATCCTCGTCCTGCTCAACCTCGGTCTGATCAGGTGTATGACTCGTACTATAGTCATGATCGGACATATGAGTATCGGGCGCCGTCTCAGGCACAAAATGGGAGGAAAAAGCGCCAGGTGTCTGTTGGAACTCTGGGTTGGGGATCATGTGAATGAGTGACAAATGGGGTGTTGAAACAGAAGGTCTTGCAGGCTGTGTAGGTGCTGAACGCATTGGAGGTTGTGTAGGGGACAAAGGCGCTGGAGCTTGTGTAGGCGTAGATGCACGTGGACGTTGTGTGGACGACAACTTCGCATAGCCAGCATCGTCAATCCTAATAATGTTCGGCCGACGACGACGAGAGGGGTCGATGGCGATGCCCTTCCCCTTCCGATGACCACCAGTGGGTGGTCGGGGGGGTCGGATCCTATACCTCCTTATGCCATATATGTCTATAGAGCAATTCAACAATAACAGTCATGAAATAATATATTTAAGCATGACAATATTACAAATGAATTCCATAAAAATAAACAAGTTACATCCCTTTGCAGTATTTTTTTTTGGTACCAAGGCAAATTTTTTTTACACAAACATCCAATTATATTTAGCTATGGTGTTGTGTCTCAGTAATATTTCTCAAAATACGTATAAATATCTACATAGTGAGATATGATTAGATATGTGCAGAACTTTTTATATTGTGAATGCATAATAATGAAATTCAAATTGTATATCTACGAATTATCCCATATAGTGTCACATCGTAGTACATATTTTTTATTTTGATTTAGACTCTCGGTATAATTTGAGTCGAGCTGTGTGAACCCATATTAAGGCAAAACTCTTCTAACGCCTATTTTACCATTCAAAGACTTGAACTCGAGACATTATTTAATTAAAAGAAACTAAACTCCTTACCACTTAGATTAACAGACGTCAATTGTAATATTATATTCTAGTTAGAATACGTAAATAAATATCCAAATGGAGAGAATAATTAAAAGAATTTTATACATCGGTTACAATAAATAAAAATATATTGTTAGACATTAATTTCGCTAATTGTAAAAAGTTAAACAATTTCATTCTGCCCACTCTGCTTCGGCATCGTCTTCAGATCTTGATGGCTCTGCCACTTCTTCATTTAATTCCTCATCTCCATCTACATCTTCATATGTGATTGGATCGTCACGTAGTCGAGAAATGGGCTCCACTTCATTTACTACGTTGACATCAGACATCTCATCCACTTGATAAGCCACTTATTCCTGTGGATCATCTGCTTCAATGCGACCCCTTGGTTTAGTCTTTATTGCAACACACCAACCTTGTTTGTCCCTTTGAGTTGATGGGTAAGGGACATAATACACTTGTGTTACATGTTGTGCCATGATAAACAGATCAAATATTTGGTATCTTGTGCTCATGCATATGTCAACAATATTATATTTTCGATCCACTCTTGTACCTCTACTTGACGGATCAAACTAATTACAATAAAATAACACTATTCTTTTAGTGTAGTCTAAAGTATTATACGCCAGTTCATATATATGTTGAATCACGTCGTAGAAGTCATCTTCACCTCCATCTGTGGCACCTTTTACATAAACTCCGCTGTTAACTGTTTTTTTCCCTCTGTTTTTGATTGGGTTTGAAATTTGTATCCGTTTACAAAAAACGTGCGCTATTCTTTTACACGTGATTTAGGACCATGAGATAAATTTCTCAAGTGTTCGATTTGAGGTGATTCTGGCTCACTGTACAACTGCGTATACACATGCACAAGTGATTTATATTTCTTTTTTTTCAAACAACCTTTTGTATTTTCAAACAATAAATAGTTGAAATAGGACTAAAAATACATACCTAGTTCATAAACCACGTTGGAAAATATTCATGAATATAGGCAGAAGAGTCTCGTACGGCTGTGGGCTTAGTTAACAAGAATGCCGTGATCAATTCATTTGAAAATAAATGATCATGAGTAGTTGTGGATAAAAGAAATTGAAAGTGGTAAAAATGATACATACATAAGATATGGTGATACTTCGGCACAGTTGATCAACAGTGAACATGGGCTGACTTCCACTCTTCTCCCATTAACCAGGAAGCCACCACCTTTCCAACATGACGACCGGGAAGGCAAAATACTGATAAGGCTAGCGGGTGTCTTTCACTTTCAATTTCTATTTTGTTCCTATTATTTGTTGGTGTCAGCATGAAGTTCGTAAAATAATGGGAACACAAATGGATTGTCTCACGGTGTAAGTAAGTTGCACAAATAGATCCTTCAACCCTGGCCCTATTTTTCACCGATCATTTTGAGTCACCCATAAATCTACAAAATAACAAGGTTGATGATATAAATTGATACATTTAACCCTTCAAGTGAATATTTATTTTAAAGAATATTTTATTATATTACCTTTCGAATGGATACATCCAACTGTATTGAATCGGTCCACCAAGCCTAGCTTCATGTGCAAGATGCACTGGGAGATGCTCCATAGAGTCAAAGAAACAAGGGGGAAATACTCTCTCCAACTTACAAAGAATGACTGGTATGTTCTGCTCCATCTTTATAAGATCATCCTCCCTCAAGGTTGCAGAACACAAATCTTTGAAAAATTAGCTGAGTTCAGTAAGTGGATTTAAAACATTTGACGGCAAGGAACTAAATGCAATAAACACTCCATGAATACATGACAATCATGGCTTTTCATCCCAATCATGGTTCCTTTGTTCACATCGGCACATCTTGCCAAATTAGAAGAATAACTGTTTGGCATTCGAAGTACTTTTATCCACCGACAGACTGACCTTGCTTGCTCAGTAGTTAAAGAGTAACAGCCTTTGGGTTTCAGGGTTCTTTCATCCGACCGAGTCGTCAAATGCAAGTCCTTTCGCCTACATTAAAGCGGTAAGTCCAGTCTAGCCTTATCGTTATCTTTCGTTCTTCCTCTAACGTTCATCACTGTGAGAAACACATTGTCAAAAAAGTTCTTCTCAATGTGCATAACATCAAGATTGTGTCTCAATAAATTATCTTTCCAATATGGCAGATCCCAAAAAATACTTCTTTTAGTCCAATTATGCCATTGTCCATATCCTTTAAATCGATCCAATTTACCATGATCTGTGATTTTCGGCAGATCCATAACTCTGGCAAAAATCTGTTTGGATGTCAACCTTGGGAGCGGGCCATCTAATTCAACTTCCCCCTTCTTGAAGGCGTTCTTATTCCGTCTAAATGGATGATCACCTGGTAAAAACCTGCGATGTAAGTCAAACTAAGAACTTTTCCCCCCGAATTTCAAGGTAAAGGCCTTTGTATGCTCCATGCAATGCAGACATGCCATTTTACCATGAGTACCCAACCAGACAACATGCCATATGCAGGAAAGTCATTAATGGTCCACATCAGAGCTGCCCTTATTGTAAAGTTCTTCTTTCGTGCAATATCATAAGTCAAAACGCCATTCCACAACCTTTTGAAATCGTCAATGAGAGGCTGTAAGTAGATGTCAATACCATCTGTTGGATTATTTGGACCCGGTATAATACAAGTCAAGAACATATAAGGCTTAGACAAGCACATTTTGGGAGGAGGATTGTATGGGGTAACAATAACTGGCCAGCAAGAATAAGGTTTCGCCGTCGATTGAACATACGGGGTAAAACCATCAGAGCATAAGCCAAGTCGTACGTTACGTGGATCTACTACAAATTCGGGATGCACACGATCGAAGTGCTTCCAAGCTTCACCATCACATGGGTTGCGCAACATACCTGAAGTGCTTCTATTCTCATAGTGCCACGTCATTTTGTCTGCCGTCTGTGTTGATGCAAACATTCTCTGCAGCCTTAGAATAATTGGCAAATAAAACATTGCCTTCCGTGGAAGTAGTTTTTGTCTACCCTTCCCATTATCAATGTGTGAAATATACCTTGGCTCACCACAAAATTTGCATTCAACCAGCACGCTATCGTTTTTACCGAATTCCTTGTTGTAATATAACATACACCCTCTCACACAACAATCAATCCTTTTAGATTCCAACCCAAGTTGGACACCAAGCTTTTAGCCTCATAATAACTTTTTGGCAAACTATCTCTGATAGGTGACGAGTCCAACATCATCTTTGTTACGAGATCCAAGCACACATATGTAGCACCACAGTTTGACTTAAGAGCTAAAAGCCTCACACACATTGATAACTTTTCTGCAGACCTTTCAAACAACGGCTTATTTGTTTCTAACAAGAGATTATAAAATTTTTGTGCTACTCTCGTTTGGAAGTTCATCTGTGTTATCATACTGTTGTCGAATGATACGTTGACCCCCAAGGCATCACAAACCATATCTTGCATCAATTCAATCTGCTCACTATATCCCGTATGTACACAACTGCTTGAAGCACCTGTATCACTAACCCCTAAATCAACCCGAGGAAAATCTTCACCATGTCTAGTCCAAATCCAGTAATTAGGCCTAAATCCAACTTTCTATAGGTGATATATGACCTCACCTGGGCTCTTGATCTTTCTGCAATCGCAAGTAACACACGGACATCTAATCCTTCAATTAATTTCGAAATCTCCATGTGCCATTGTGGCTTGGACAAAGTGATCAACCCCATCGTAAAAAGATCGTTTCAAACCCCCTCTCCCCGGATACAACCTATCGTACATCCAACTACGACTTGAAGGGAAAAATTCCATCTTCTGCATGTAAAAAAAATGACAATTTCAGCAGCACGACGTTCTTACAACCGCTCTCTTTCTTTAAATGGTATGGCCCTATCCCATTCGAGGAAAAACTTTTTCAAAACTCGTATAACAGTCATTCCTTAATTCTCATATCTTATACTTGACAAAATTTCGGTAGCATTTCCCATTAGTCTCTAAGTACACTAAATGATCGCAGTTATGAATACCGTGATCAAGTATGCACCCAGAGAACAAAAGGAAATGAATCGAACCGAAATTTCATCAAATATAAAGATACGAGAATTAAGCAACAACTATTATATGAGTAAAGAAAAAGTTTTTTCCCCAAACTGTCCGACTTGGACAATTCAAGGTTCAATATACAATGAACACGTGGTACCCTAAAAGAGTACATACACTCAATAATATATTGAACCTCAAACGGGAAGCTAAGGCTTTTCTCCGATACTAATAACAAAGCAAATGATTCACTAAAAATCAAAAGCAAAGATGATAAAAGTAGAAAATCTACTTGGTCATTTCAAAAGAAACAGGTTGGAAGTTGACATTCGCTTAAAAGATAGAATTAGACAAGTAGAAGTGGCAAGGAAAAGAAGAACAGAGAGATGTGCAAAGCAAATTATAGCCAATGATATAATTAGATCTTTTTTTGTTTGTTTCTCTACTTTCTAATTATGAGTAGAGATGAAAGTAGATTAGGTTAAGTAAAACTTTCTTAAATAAGTCTAACTTATTTTAAAAATTTAAAGCCTAAGTTTGACATGTTATTTGTGATAGACTTTTTATAAGTTTATCCTGAAATTTTTAAAAGTCTGACTTGACTTTTTATAAGCCAGACTTATTTATCTAAGATGAGTCTCATAGAAAACTATGCTTATACAATCCTCTTTATTTTTTTTAACTTATCCCTAATATTCTCATAGAAAACTATGCTTATACACATACACACAACTTGTGTGAAACTAGTGGATCATAAGACACAACTAGGATTTGAAGGTTTATGTAAGCAAAATCAATCTATTTATTATATCTATATACGAAATCTTGTAGGAAACCTTATGGTGTCTTTATTTGGTCGCGTCTCCCATAGACGATTGGGGAATTTAGGATGGTATAATACTACTAATTAACACATTTTGCATCATTATAAGTGGCTTGATACAAAAAAGAATAATTACCTAACATTATACTATTATGCTCCCCTATTTGATAAAAAATGTTTCCTTATCCTTTTCAATAAAAAATTAAAACTCATTTCATTATTTCTCGTAAGGAAGTCAATACGAGAGAACTCTACAACCATGCAAGGCATGACGTCTAATGAACATATCTTGCACGAAATAATTAAAGAAAATGAAAACACATATGCACCATTCAAATTGATGGGAAAAAGAGGAGGAATCAAAGTTAGGATAAAATGATATATTAATTTATGTATGACTTTTATATAAGCCAGACTTATTTATCTTAAATAAGTATATAATTTTTAAACATTTAAAAATATTAATATATTATTTATGTTTGCTTAATTAATCCGGTCAGTTAGGCCTAACAATTTTTTTTACATTGCCTAAAACCTTTATATTTTTAGCTAAATACTTCTAAAAAAGACTTGATCTAGTTTGTTTAATAAATAATTATGTGCTGGCTTAGAACTAATATAGCCTATGCCTTAGCCTTAGGCCAATAATCACGATGATGTTGATTGTAACAAGAGCATTGCAGTTGTGAGAGAGGTTCTTAAATTTTGTGTGACTCGGGCAAAAGATTTCTGTATTGAAAAACCATAAGAACTTGTGTTTATTTTCTGTTTCTCTACTTTCTAATTATGAATATATCTGTTTCTCTACTTTCTAACATAAAACATACATCAGACAAAATTCCCTCTGTGGAGAGAACTATACATCACTTCAACATAATAACTTTTTGGCAGCAAAAACACACACATCACTTCAAAATTCCCTCTGTCGAGAGAACTATGAAGTAAAACAAAGAAATATGTCGGTGTGGGGGTCAACAGCCAACCCTTTTCCACCTAATGAGTCAACTGACATTTCGTTAGAATGCATACCTCGATCGCACAGTAGTGGTAGAGGCACGAGCGGTGGTGGCGGCTGTGGAGGCGCGGCGGAGTGGTGGACATGTCATATTCACAAAAGGAAAAAGCACAGTTAAATTCACAAAACACAAGAGATTCAAAAACCTTAAATTGACATGTCATATAACATAGAAAGAGAACCTGAAATATAGGAAGAAGAGGCGGCAAGCTGTGCGCAGCAGAGCTATGTGCAAAAAAAATGGGTTTCAGCAAGTATTCTCGAGATGTACAACAATTGTCTTATGTAATGTAGATGGTTCTCCACTAATTTTTACTTAAACGGCCACATAGAAAGAAGCAACTTCTAAGGAGAGTCTTCTTATATAAAAGAGACGCAAATGGAAGAAAAATATGATAATAATAATGAATAATTTTTTTCAAATAATGTAGTTGCTTCTTTCACTCTAACATCTATTAAGCTAACTAGTTGCTTCATTTATTTTCAATTATCTATTCAATTGCTTCATTCTAAGTCCTTATACAACATGGAAACTCAAGAAGCAGAATAAATAATTTTATATCTTCAATCATCCTTCCATTCTTGACTCCAATATTGATATAATAATGTCACACAAATTGAAAGTTGAACAAAGCAATGAGAGATAATTAACTCCAAATTGAAAGCGGAAAATCCAACAGAACCGTGCAATTTCAAATAATAATATTTAATAGCAGAAAGAAAAAATATACATATAAAAATAAAGATTCATTTTTCAACAGATTCATTTTTCACAGAGGAGTGCGAAGGAGCTAAGGTTCAGCTGTTTCTAACAACTCAGAAACATAAGTTAAATAAAACTGCCTAATTACTAAATAGTATTCTCTATTATTGCTTCTGAAGGCATAAGTGCTGAACTTGCCACCCAAAACCTTTTCAACCAAGTGACTAACCGCAAACCTCCTAATACGATGAATTTCAGTCACAAAACATGTCATAAAGTACAATTGAATCATCAAGAAGCTTCACTATACACGAAAAAAATCAGTTCTTTCCATTTCATCTTAATGTCTCTTATCCTCGTGTATAAATTAAAATAGAAGTAATTCAACCAAAAAAAAAATCACATTGTGCCAAACTCCAAAACAAAGCTATAATGGCAAAAAGAATAAAAAAAAATGGCAATCCTTTTTTTTTCGAGTTAAGCAAATCAGCTTTTTCAATACTTACAATTTTACAAATCAGTCACTACTCGATTCAGCAATGTAACCTAGTCACGAAACAATTCAAACCTAGCCAATGTCTGAGTATCCACAATGCAGAAACTCACCAAATTCTCATAATTTCTACTAGTCAATTAACGACATCATGTTTGGATTCGCTCAAATACGAAGTAAAAAATGGCTTAATTAAAAAAAATTCTGATTATAACGACAAAACTCAAGATAAAACCTGATTACGATAATTGCATCCATAAACATAAAGGATAGCAACAGACTCAAGATGAGAATGCAAAACTTTCATGGACTCACCTCTGCCAACACCAGAACAATAGTGCCTGCCTTCTAAAATCGCAACCTAGCAAAGACTCATCAACCTTCAATCTGGCATGGAAGGGAAAGAATAGTTAAGAACAAAAGGATGAGATCAAAGACCAAAGAAAACAGAACGTGAGGAGCGAATGAAGAAAACAAAAAACAAGAATTTTTAACTTTCTCTTATCCAATTTCAATTGAGGAGAATCAAGGGCTAGGGCTAACGACGACACCGAACTCCCACGTGACATACTGCACCCCAGGATATTCAAGTTGAAGTTACCCTATACACAACAATGAACTACACCCTGAACTCCGGCCGTAGCCTTGGGCTTTTCCACTACTCTAGGATATTCAGGTCGAGTTCACAAACGACACAACAATGCTTCCACAATCCCAATGAGTATATCACCCTATATGATAATTCAATCGAGCATAATCAAATAATTATTCAACATTCACATCAAATAAATATTCAACTAGCCATGTCACCACACAATTCAGTTCAAGCCAACAATACATTTCAATACAACAATACCACATCACAAACAATCACAACATCAACAACACAGTTCATCCCTTTGCAACTCAGTGGAGTTAGCAAAGAGGTAATCAAACAAGTGTGGGGGGTTGGGGGCAGTCGCCAACCTCTTGCAGACAAACCCACTAAATAATCATATATAAAGCTTAAACGATAAAATCAAGGGGGTACGAGATCCTCACTTCGAACCCTGAGGTTCTCAGACTTCCTTGCTATACAAAATAAAATATTAAAAACCTAGACTTGACTAGAAGTAGCCCTTACCGAAAGTCCACAGCTCACGTGTTAAACACGTCGCAATCTTAATTTCGCACGATCAGTCCTCAAGGATCCTAATCAACATAACAAACCTTAGTACAATTCTAGTTCACTCAAAATAATTCCTTAGGCTTGGATTCAATTCTAACCCCTAGGCTCTCAATCCCAAAAAAAATCTTATTAAATAAACACATACACTTGAAATAACAAGCAAGTTGAAAATTGAATGTTTTTAAAGACTAACTTCCTTTTTAGTAAAACACACACACTTGCAATAATAAGCAAATTGAAAATAAATATTTTAAAGACTAAAAAATTCATTTTCTTTTAAATTTTAGAATCATAAAGTAAATACTAAAATCTAATACTTTGATTCTAATATTATCAAGACTCCACTTTGGTTAAAGAAACACAAAGATTTCTCTAACATAAGTGTTTCATAGTCTTAGCATGCCAAATCAAATTCCTAATACTTCTAAACTCAAATTTATTTTCTCAAAAGGCTTAATCAAGGCTCCACTTGGGTTTTAGGATCTCAAGGAATCAAATTTACGTTATGTGTTTCATAGCCTCAAAGCTTTAAAGCAACTTCAATTTCAATCAAACCAATCCTAAGATTTTCCAAAGCTTAAACACACTTAAATTCAACTAACTAAATGCTAAGAACACAAAATATTTCCCCCAAGCTCTAGGGAGCTCACGGCTAACACCCCCTTTTTTCCCAAAAATTATACAAACTTCCAAACTAATTAAACAACACCATTCCATAATTCAATTCTTTCACAAAACAACAAATCATTTTACAAAACAAGGCCTAATCAAGACCAATCCTAGTTCAAGCTTCTTCCAAGGATGCAAGGGTTTCATGAAAATCTCTCAATCTTTGATTCAAATCAAATTTAACAACTACAATAGCAACAATAACTAGCAAGAAGCAAGAAACACAATGCCAATTTAAGTGATTCACATGAAGATCATCCAACCCCTTTTCCTCTAGGTCTTGCGCCCTAGGGTTTCATAAAATTGGGGATTTAATGGTTCATCTCATTCATGATCATGATCAAGCAATAAATCAAACATAAAACAAGAAATGAACAAGAAAAATTCATCCTGTGCATATATATATACCCCACGGTTTTTGGGGCTGAACAAGGGGAGGAGAAATTGATTCTTAAACTCACTTACAAGGTGTAGAAGAGGTATTCAAGTAGAAGAAGAAGTTAGAAGCAAGTTGGGTGAAGGATTGAAGTTGAAATCATGCAAGGAAGATGGAGGATTGTGGAAGCCATGGAAGGTGCTTCACTTTCTCTCACAAGAACAAGGAAGAAGAAATAAAATGAAAGTGAGAATGAGGGGAGGGGGCGTGGGCTGCAACTCCAAATAAAGGGAGGATTAAAAATTTTAATAAAACAAATTTTACTTGGGTAAAAATGATTAAAGAAAAGCATAAAAAAATGTTAATCACCCAAAAAGTGACACCTAGCTTCTAAAGTAAGATTCTAAACCCATCAAAGAGTCTAACCCATCTAATCTCTCATCTCTCATGATTACCCTCTAATTCTAGAGTCTTACGCGTACTAAAAACACGACGTCGAATAATCGCGTTACCGATTAATTCTTTGCCGATTAATTCGCGAAAATTAATTTACCGAGAAATTAATTCACCGCGTGAAAATATTTTATCATAAATAATACAAACAATTTAAAACACTCGAAAATAATTACAACAAGTTACGATTCAATTTTCATCGAAATCGGGGTTCATTTAGAATTTTAGTCGCGGATAAAAACAACCCGGTGATTCGAAACGCGACAAAACTTCATTAGAATTTTTCGACGATATTCGAACCATGAATTAATATAAAATATTAATTTTCAAATTTAATGTGATCTTGATTTAATTCAATCACTTGCTTATCAAACAAGAATTGTTTATTATAGCATAAATACGGCAAAATATACTATAATAACGTTAAATAACGTATCGCGAAAATTGATGGAAGTATATAACCCCCAAAATCAAACTTACAAAGAACATAATACACTTGATTTTGGATGATCAACCAACACAAAATTGATGGAAGTATATAAATTTTATAATATTTGTTTAAAGTACAACTAAAATAATAATCACACACCAGACATTCATTCAACCTGACTAAACTACAAGAGAAAGCACAAAACTGATTATTACAAAAACAGAATTCTCATTTCAAGTTTCTTATCTTTACATACAAAGGAATAAAACAACACAAAGGCAAATAAAATGAAGAAGCAATTCCTTCTATTATTGGACTTCCCCGAATTGGAGTTTTTGTTTGATTCTACCTTTGCCTCACGTTTCTAAATCCCAACAATATTAAATCGATTGTGATTGTGACCATGAAAATATTAAATCCCAATAATTACGTTTCCGGCATTAATACAATTTTTTTATCACCGAAAACATTTATCAAGTCTTCTTTCAAATACAATTTAGAGATAGGAAAATTTTGTACTTTCTGACTGAAGACCAAACATGAAAGGGCACAAAATAATGGAATAAATTACTTCTTTTACATATTGCCTCCCTATCTTTGACGTAAGTATAAAATGGAGAAAAGTAAAGTATAAGAAATAAGTTTTCTAAATGTCATAATAAGATTAGTCTACATATTCTGGTACATATTCTAATCATCTCACATTTGGCTCAATTAAAAGCATAGGTGGGCATGGTATCGATGTAGTATAGTGATTGTCAAACACGTATACAGACAACAAAATACTAATATGCCAAGTGTATCAAACAAAGAAGCAAAAGGCAAATGTGTCGACCAATGTGTGCATTTCTTCAAGATCTACACGATCCAGTATCCACTGCATTTAAAAGACTGATAAAAAATCGTTGGAGCAGCAACTATAACCAAAAACCCATTTATCTCAAATTCTTCAACTTATCAATCAACCAAAGCCCACTTCCAAATAATTTTTGGCAACATGAAACAGAATTTTACAACATGGAATATCACAAACCGAGTATCCCAAGAAACTAAACAGAATCACCAAAGCGCTTATGGTTCCACTAAATATTGAAATTGTTAATAGGAATAGTTTAGATCATATACACTCCAATACCATGTCCTAAACCAGAAACCTTAAGAGCTTAAGCTGATAGGTGAAGCCACATTAATAGTTTAGGACATGAATGCCAATCTATTTTATTTGTAATAAAATTGTACAAAATAAACTTTAGAAGTTGAACACAAAGTGGTATATATCAATCCTCTAACATCTGTTCAATTCCTTATGTTTTTGGCAAACAAATTCAGTCTTGAAAAACCAGAATTCACATTGAACATTATCACATATCTCGCTTAGGAATCTCAAGAAAACAGACCAAAGAATTGGACCACTAGCAGCAGTGGTTCAGTTGTGAAACAGACAAAGTAAAAGCTTGGGGCAAGAGTGAGTGAACATTAGGAGCTAAATCTATGCTTAAAAACAGCTGAGTAAAAGGGAAATCCAGAACAAAATAGTCTCCCAGAAACAAAAAC
Organism: Calophaca sinica; assembly: GCA_037113605.1. Taxonomy (NCBI): domain Eukaryota; kingdom Viridiplantae; phylum Streptophyta; class Magnoliopsida; order Fabales; family Fabaceae; genus Calophaca; species Calophaca sinica. The sequence continues at coordinate 107,096,082 of CM073733.1, forward strand.
CTAGTAAATCGTAATTCCAAATTAATTTCCCTAGCAACATTATTGACTCACACCAAGCTATATAATTGAAAATTCGTCACTGACCTAGCTATAATACGAAAACTGAAGACTAAAAATCACATTAATTAAACATTTTTTTTATAAACTCTCTCAGTTTTATACATATATATATCATACAAAATTTAATTTACCTGTGGTAGTGATATGTACTGGAGCACAACCAAGAGTACCAGCACCAGAACCACCAGAAGCACCTTGATTTTCTCTGTGTCGTCTTGAAGAACTGAAGGCAGGGAGAGAGAGAGAGAGAGACGGTCAGCTGCATTCACCATTGAAACCTCAAATGAGAATTAGACCATAAACTTCCAAATAACAGAGAAAACAGTGAGTGAGACAGAGTGAGGGATGCACCTCAGAACTGGGCTTGGCGACTTGGTCCCGTAAATCTTCACTTCGAGCCGCTTTCCTTCAGAATCACGACCGTTTTTTGTGCTTCCAGCTCCTTTCTTGTGGCCGTTCTGGATAGGACGAAGAGAGGGAAATATGAAGATGGAGATGGGATGAAGAGAGGAAAATAACCCGTTAGGAAGGAAGATGAAGATGAAGAAGACCGGAGTTGTTGTGTGGTGGTGGTGGGCGGTGGGAGCTATCACAAAGAGAGAGAGAGAGAGATTAGAGAGAATGGTGTTTGAACAGTGAGAGGGGGCGAAGATCGGGAGCTGCTTCATAACTGCTACTTACCGATGGTCAGTTGTAATTTATCGATGGCTAAAGACCGTCGGAAATCCCAGCGATAGCAGCGCCTGCAAGCGGGTGATTTTCAAATATCGACGGGCTTATGTCCGTCGGTAATCAAAAAAGTGGAGGGAATGGAAAAAGGCTGCCAGTTTACCGACGGGTAGGGTCATCGGTAATCTTCAACGATCGATAGGAGAGCTTTACCGACGGCTCAGACCGTCGGAAAAAGCCGGGTTTTTGCGACGGGTTTTTGCCGTCGGTAATAGGCCGTCGGTACCCTCGCTTTTTCTTGTAGTGATCAGAACCAAACCAAGTGATTTTTTTCCCCAACACCGGAACATCTACTACAATCATAGTTTCTGCGAACTGCCTGAATTCCATTATCTCATTGTGATCAGCTCTATTGTTTCGCCCCCTCCTCTCATTTTTGTCCAGTACTGCGTTAAAGTATCCTGTGATACACCAATCTCCATTGGAAAATCCCTTTTTTGACATAGATAAATCATTCCACAACTTCCATTTCCCTTCCAACGTGCACGTCGAATACACATTGACAATATACATTGGTCTCCCTGTGTTGCCTAAGATGAAGCATAGACCCAGAAAACCATCCCCAGAAAGATGAAAATTTACGTTAAACATGCCAGCCCTCCAAAGTGAAATCAGACCACAAGATAATCCATCTGAGTCCTTGGAAATCCACTCAACATCCTGCCCTCCCCATAAACATACATCGAGATTATTATCTATCGTGGTGCATTTAGATTCTGAAGTAAGCATACATCGAAATTACCTGAAGTTAACAGAGATTTAACCCTTCTCCTCTTAGCTCGATCTCTGATCCCCCTCACATTTAGCGTTACGATCATCATGGTTGTCTCTTCAGCATCTCCTTCTGGATTTTTGCCTCTGTATCCCCTGATTCCATCGCTTATATTCTGGTAATGTAGATTTCCTCTGCATCTTTTCCTGTCAGGCCAAGTAATTTCACCTCACCCCATATCTTTTCCCCATAGACACTTCATATTTTCGTCAGAATTTTTCATTGCAACGGGCGAAATCCGAATTGGTAGTGGATTCATGGCAAAGCACAGTTCCGCAAGAAAAATTTCGAAGATTCTAACGTAGTAGAGGTTGACATAGCGGCTCTATTGCTCAAGTTTTTCTTGCGGGTTGTAATGAAAGGGATTCTGACAACCCCTTGTTGACTTGTGTTATCACCAGAAAATATCAGCCACAGCCGATGAAGGGAATAGCCGATGCATGGGTTAAGCCGATCGAATTGGTAGCCGAAAATTGGTCCCATTGAGCCGAGGTCAGAAAGGAAAATGTTAGAAGTTCAGGGAACATCGTGAGGTCAGCCGATTATTAAAGAGTTTAGCCGATGCGGATAAAGGAAATATTCGATTCTTATGGTCTCATCGGCTGAGCTACTTTTAATTAATATAGAGCTTTGAAGCTCGACCAAGGGCTAAATATGTGAAAGTCATGGACTTTGGCGCTAAAATAACTAAAGTTAGCTTTTGAAAGTCTCCAACGCATTTAACACGTGATAAATCGCTTGCCCAGCCGATGGGACAACGGTTAACCCACGATACGCATGAAGAAGCAGTTGAGGGACACCCACGACCGCTCGTTGTCAGCCATGAACGTGTGGAACGCATAATGGCCGATAGGGGGTAGTTGCAGTTTTGTTTTTCTTTTGTGTATATATAACTCCGCTGACAAATGTAAAGAACACATGAGATCAATCAAACAACTATTTCTTTTGCATTTTATCAGCTTTTTACAGCATTTATCTTAGCCGATTCCATGTATCTTAGTCTTAGCCTTAGCATAGCGTAGATTCATAATTGGGGAACCCATAATCGAGAATCAGAGTTCCGTTCTCGGTGTAATCGCTTAAACAGGAATCAATTTGTCGGCTGGATGTTAGCCGAATCCCTCGGCTGATCTTTCCACGCAAACAAATTTGGCACGCCCGGTGGGACCATAGGTGAATCGAAGGACAGGTTTGATTCTCCAGGGCAGGATCACGCTTGGCGTATGAACCCGAGGTCCGGAAAGAAACTCAACAACAACATGGAGTCGAGTTCAAATCCCAAAAGAACCCCATCATGCAAGAACAACGAGTCAGCATACACCTTGGGTATGCCCGTAGCGGTTGAAGACATTCCAATTTCCGCACCAGCCTCTGCAGAAATGAATAACCCAGAGAATACCGAAGCTCCAGTGGTCATGACCACTTCTTTCATCAGGCAGTAGATTGATATGGGAATTCATGACATTATGTACCAAGTGTCAAGGCAGTTGGCAGATATTGTCAGACCCATGGTGCATAACGAGGTTCGGCGAGAGACATGGAAGCGGTAGAGGCGGCAAGGTGAACATTCGGCTAGTTACTGCGTTGGCGAGAGAGCAGGCAAACCCGGCATGCACAAGGCGATCAGTCTGGCGGCCTCAATCGAATGTGGTTCAAGCCGGGCCTTTTGAGGCACAACCCATACCACTACGGTAGGGCCACCAACCCGGACATGCGGTGATTAGCGAGAATACATGGGTACCACCCCGTCTTTGGGGGCAAGTGATGCCACGATCAGCGAATCTGCGGTATGGGCAGATCAACATGGCCGGAGGCCAATTAACACGGTTGGACATATCGATGCGCCCGGTAATGTCGTGTGCTCCAACGCATGGCCCCTGCGTGCGAGCAAACTCATATGGACGGCGAATTGGTAGCCGATGGCCCCTGGTTATGGTTCAGGGAAGCTATCTGGTGATTGGAATGCCAACAATCCACCATTCTGCCAACCGCAACCAGTCCCCACGCCATACCCTCCAGTAAGTTCAAATATACTACGAACGGCTAGCAACTATGGGGGAGAGCAGACATGGAACACTGTTCCACCTTTACCCTAGAATGCATCGGCTGTTCCAGGGACTCAGGTTAGAGGTTTTGGGGAATATGGTCCAGAGAAGCAATGGACTACTAATCCACCTCTAGGCAATGTTCCATCAAATACCTTTAACCTTCAGAATTCGTTCCAACAGGCTTCCTCACGGAGACCGATTGGGTCGAGTGCGCCCGGTGAATCCACAAGATAATCGGCGAGAGCCTCCCATTTGATAGACCCGAAATGATCGCAAATACCATCGAAGTACTTGGGATCTGATTAAAGCCGTTGGACCGTCTGTTTCTGAGAAACCATACCCTGAATGGGTGGATCGGATGGTTCCTCTCCCTAGGGATTCAAAACTCGATTTCACCATATTCTCGGGAAGATGGCAAGTCTACCATGGAGCACATAGGGCGTTTCACGGCCCGGTGTGGTGAAAGCGACGAATGAGTATCACAAGCTTCAACTTTTCCCATTATCAACTGCTTTGGGACGGCGTTCACTGGTATTCCTCCTTACCTCCAAATTCGATGCAGGCGGGCCGACATGGAGAGGTGTTTCCATGATAGATTTTCTTGGCCGCAACCTCAAGTTACGATAACCGATCTAACTAGTCTCGAGCAGAAGTCGATGAGTCGGTTGTTGATTATATTGAAAGATTGAAAAAGCGGGGAAGTGTTAGTGCAATTCCCTGAAACCGAATACACCTCCATGGTGATTAACAACATGCACCATGATTGAAGGAGAAGTTAGTAGGACAAGCACACGCATGATTTGAATCAACTGGCGAGAAAAGGGCCATCCGAGTTGAGCAATATATCCAGGAAAAGGAAAAGCGAAGGGCTGGCCGAGAAAGGGCCCCATCTAGTCTCTATTATAGAGGCGGAGGAATCGACTCGAGATGGTGACCTCACTTCTGATATGATGGTAGCGAAATAGTCAAAGGAAGAGCTATTCACGCCCGACATTGAAGGCGCTAAGGCCAAAAGCTGAGTCAACAGAGGATAGAGGCGGGTACTCCTTTGACATAACCAAAGCGGACCAGATTTTCGATTACTTACTCAAGGACAAGCAAATTCGGTGCTAGAGGGCATCGGATTCCACCTCTGAAGAATTGATGAACAAGAAATACTGTAAGTGGCACAACTCATATAACCATTCTGACTAAGCTGTAGTTTTCGGGAAGGCCATACAAAAGGCTATCAAGGAGGGTAGGTTCAAGCTAGCCGACAAGAGCATAGCCGAGATGTCGATGAGACACCAATCCATTCCCAGCTGTAACCATGGCCATGGTGTCTTTCTCAAGGCCTGATCAGCCCAGGCCAATAAGAGGGGAACAATCCATCAGGAGTGTTTGGATGCCCAAAGAAGAATCCAAAAGAAACCAAGAGGTCACCACGGGATCTGTGTTTGTGATTGGGAAACCCACGGTGTTCTTGAAAAATGCAGGGCCAACCATTTTTGAGCCGATTCCATGGTAAAGCTCCCAGACCCCGGCATTTGACTAACGAGTTGATCAGCCAGTACCGCAACATGCACTCAAAGGCGAGAGAACGCGGCATGCTCGGGAGGCGGGGGCAAACTCATTTGGGAACCTCGGTGAAGCCCGGTAGAGTATGCCCGGGATCGCGAGACCCTCTCCCAAAGTCTAAGAGAAGAGTGGCGGAGTTCAATGTCGAAGGGGGAATGTCCTCTCTTCGCATAACCGTAAGGAATGATAATGAACTCAAACCACAGAGGATGATCAAGCCAGCTGCAAATGTCAAAGAAGGGAAGTGGGTGGTTAATCAACCTCCGAAGAAGAAAGAGTTCAAGCCATTCACACTCACTAGAACGCAGAAGAGAAGGCTGCAAAGGGCTAGATCCTTGCAAAGAATGAAACAAACCCTGCAGTTGATAGCCGATGCCAAGGCAGCCGATAAGAAGGAGATCCCAGAAGCTAAAGTGGCAGAAGCCATTGACAGGGCTTTTGGACCTTGCGGTTTGGAGCCTGACAAAGTTGAAATTGATCAAATCAAGGAAGCCCCAGCGATAATCCCGGTTGTCGAGGTAGACATAAGGCAACCTGAAGAAGGAAAAGGGGAACCTGGTAAAGAGGAAGGGAATATTCACACATACACAAACTGCTTGAATGATAATGACGAGCCGAACTTAGAGTCTGGTTACCGAGAAGATTCAATTTTGGATTATCTCTCAGATGAGAGTGAAGCCGGATTGATGGCCGCCATCGAGGTCGTCAGCCTGATCCCAAGTGAGTTACGGGTGGTTACTCCCGGATCGAACACTTAGAAGGAGACGTATTTGTGGAAGAAGCGAGAATGGGCAACTTTAGCCAATGACACGGCAAAAGATGCTTTAGTCTTGTATTTGGTAGGCCAACCAGAAGAAATGGTGAAGCACACGAAGCCCACATGCGTGAGAGCCCACATCAATGGCAAGGCCTTGATCAGTGTTCGTTGATAATGGGGCGATTAAGCGTGATGCGGTGGCCACCTTGAGGAGTGCGAACAAGTGCGAAGAAGACCTGATCCCAACTAACATGAAAATGGCTAGCTTCATGGGAGAGGCTTCGTCTGCCTTAGGAATCCTGATAGCCGAGATTACAGTTGGCCCCAAAAGCATCAAGTCAGCTTTCTTCGTGATTGATGGCAAACCATCTTATGCAGTCCTGCTAGGGAGAAATTGGATCCACACCAGTCAATGCTTACCTTCCACCATGCATCAGAAGCTCATTTTTTGGGAAGGGGATAAAATTGAAATAGTCCCAGCTGATGACAATCCATTCCCAGCTGAGCTACAAAATCTAGAAGCTTTGTTCTACTCCCCCTCTGTGGCCCCCATAGTTGTTACTGAGGAATACGAGAAAGGATCCTGGGAATCTTGTAACTTGACACCCCTGGGGTTCAAAATCGAGCAATTAGCCGAACCACGGCTAGCCACGGAGGTTTGATATGTTTAAGGACACCCAGGTGGTGCAAGACTTATGGGACCGGCTAGAGGCTTTCAGGATTGAATCTCACGTAGCTGAGTCCTTGCTGATAGACAAACAACAAGGCGATGGCCTCGTATCGGCAGACGAGATCACGGAGTTGCCGATGGAGTTTGAATCACCTATTCGGAGGACTGTGCCAACCTTTGAATCACAAGACCCCTTGGAGGACCTCAATTTAGGAACTCCAGAAGAGCCTCGGCTAACGCGAATCGTGATTCTTTGGGGAAGAGGATAAGAAAGAGGTGGTAGCCCTGCTGAAAAAATATAAAGACTGCTTTGCATGGGATTATTATGAGATGCCTGGGCTAGCACGAGAATTGGTGGAGCATAGGCTACCGATCAAGGAGGGATTCAAACCACATAAACAGCCACCTAGAAGATACCATCCTCAGCTGATACCACAAATCAAAGCGGAAATCGAACGTTTGCTCAATCTTTGGGTTCATCGAGCGACCAAATGCGTAGAGTGGTTAGCCAACATAGTACTGTCAAGAAGAAGAATGGCAAGATTCGAGTTTGCATTGATTATAGAGACTTGAATTTAGCCACTCCAAGGGCGAATATGTGATGCTGTGGCGAACATGTTAGTTGATGCAGCTGCCACACATGGTATTTTAACCTTCATGGACGGGTACTCGGGTTATAATCAAATACTTGTAGCTGAGGAGGATACTCACAAGACTGCATTCAGGGGCCCAGGGGCACTGGGAATTTATGAATGGTTGGTGATGCCATTCGGCTTGAAGAATCTTTGGGGCCACCTACCAGAGAGCAATGAACGCTATCTTCCATGATCTAATCGGCAAGACTATGGAAGTATACATAGGCGATGTGGTGGTAAAATCCAAAGACTTCAAAGCCCACTTAGCCGATTTGGAGCAGGCTTTGCGGATGAGGATCCATAACTTGAAGATGAATCCTGCAAAGTGCATGTTTGGTGTTTCGGCTGTCAACTTCCTTGGTTTTTTGGTGCATCAAAAAGGCATTGAAATAGACCAAACCAAAGCCAAGCCAGTGATGGAGGCTAGACCACCCAGAACAAAAAGGAGTTATGAGCTCTGGGTAAAATCAACTTTTTGAGAAGATTTATAGCTAATTAATTTGGTAAGATGAAGGCTTTTTCCCCTTTGCTAAAGCTCAAGTCTTTGAAGAGATGGTGTGGGGCCACTGAACAACAAGAGGCCTTTGAACAAATAAAGAAGGCTTTAGCTAGTCCACGATTTTGGTGCCCCCATGCCAGGGAAGCCTTTGAAACTTTACATTGCGGCCCATTTGAAGAGTCTATCGGTACTTTGTTAGCACAGGATCTGAAGATGGGCTGAAAGAAGCGGTGTACTACCTTAGCCGAAGTCTCAATGATGCTGAGACCAGATATACTCCATTGGAGAAGTTGTGCCTATCTCTGTTTTACGCTTGTACAAAACTTGAGTATTATTTAATGCCACATGAAATATTAGTTTTATGCAAAATTGACATTGTTAGGTACTTGCTTAATAGGCCTGTCTTACAAGGTCGCTTGATGAAGTGGGCCATTAAGCTCACTGCCTTCGCTTTGAAATACGTCCCATTAAGGGCGGTCAAGGGTCAGGCATTAGCCGATTTCCTGGCAGAACATCCCTGCGTGGAAGTTGATGACCCTTGGATACCCCCAATTACTTGCATAAACCTATTGCCTTGGGTCTTAACTTTTGATGGATCCAAAACCCAGAAAGGAGTCGGGGCCGGAGTGACAATTACCAACCCAGATGGGAAAATGTGGAGGTTTGCGTATCGGCTAAACCCAGATTTAACCAATAACCAAGCCGAGTACGATGCCATGATCATAGGGTTAAAGTTGTTAGCCATGATGGGCGCTGAGTACATTTATGTAAAGGGTGATTCCTAGTTAGTGGTCAGACAACTAACCAAAGAATATGGGTGCAACAACCCAAATCTGTTGGCGCGTATGCAACGGCTGACAGATTGATCCACCAGTTTATTGATGCAAAGGTGTCATACATCCCTAGAGGAGCTAATATGGAGGCGAACGATCTGGCCCAAGAGGCCTCCGGGTATAGGAATTCTTTGCTGACTTTGGAGTACGACGAATTACCAGCCGAGGTAATAGTCGCAGATCAAATCGAGTCATGGAGGAACGAGTTGATCAAATACTTACAAGATCCTTCTAAGTGCACTAACCCCAAAGTTAGGAGACGAGCTCTAAGGTATGTGCTTCTTGATGATGAATTGTATAAGAGAAGCATGAATGGGGTACTGTTGAAGTGCATAGATAAAAATGAAGCCCTAAGGGTTATGGGTGAAGTTCACGAAGGCATATGCGGCTCGCATAGAAATTTGGGCTGTTATGAAATGGTTAATTTATCGCCATGGCTATTATTGGCCTACCATCACAGTAGGTGCTTTCAATACGCCAAAGGATGCGAAGAATGCGGTTGCATGGTCCCATTCAAAGGGTACGGCTGAATTGATGCATCCAGTGGTGAAGCCTTGGCCATTTAGAGGCTGGGCCATGGATTTGATCGGAAAAATCCATCCACCATCTTCCAAAGGACACAATTTCATTATTGTGGCAACCGATTACTTCACTAAGTGGGTGGGATTAAGTTGATACATTCATCCCCATATTATGCACAGGCCAATGGACAAGCCGAGGCAACCAACAAGATTATCGTGGACCTGATCAAAAAGAATTTGGAAAACAAGTCCAGGAAATGGCATTTAACTCTGGATGAGGCTTTATGGGCCATAAGGAATTCCAAGTCAACGGCCACGGGCACAACTCCATATCGGCTGACTTACGGCCAAAATGCGGTTTTGCCTTTGGAAATCAATGTCACTTCTCTAAGGGTGGCGAGACATAATTCCTTAAGCTTAGAAGAGTATCAGCAAGCCATGCTTATGGAGTTGGATCAGTTGGATGAAGATCCGTTAATGTCTTTAGAAAGAATTGAGGCAAGCAAACGCAAAATAGCCAGTGCCTACAACAAACATGTTAAGTTGAAGAAGTTTGTTGAGGGTGACCTAGTTTGGAAAACTATTTTACCAATAGGAGTCAAGGACCCTAAATTCGGTAAGTGGTCACCAAATTGGGAAGATCCATTCACGGTTAGTCAAGTATTCGCAGGAAACGCGTATCGGCTAGTTAACATGCAAGGCGAAGAAATGAATAGAAGCGTAAATGGCAAGTATCTGAAGAAATACTACCCCACGGTTTGGCAAAGCATACTAGAACAATAAAGGAAGCTATTCAAAGACAAAACAGGGAATTGTTCTGGTGACCACAGGCCGGCCACCTAGCCAACAAAAATACTGTGAATACATGCCTTGACAGGATGATTTTGATGATTGACAAAAGGGAGTCTTGCAAATAGTCAACCATGCAAAAAGTGGAAAAGAATACCAAGACGCGTATCAAGAATGATTGTTTCTCAAGTCTTTGGGTTCTGGGTATTTATTTATCTTTATTAAGACAATTTGTAAGTAGTAATAAAAAGCTCTCAATTAAAATTAAATCACACACGCACAAAATATTTTGACATGCATATCTCGTGTCGGATGTCGGTGAGGAAGTCGGATGTCGGTGAGGAGGAAGTCGCGTGTCGAGCTCGAGGAAGTCGTATGTCGAATCGAGGAGGAGGTCGGCGTGTCAAGCTTATGAGGTCGCGTGCAGGAGTCGCGTGATGAGCTCTTGTCGCGTCGAGCCGATGATCCGTGGTCGAGCCGATGAGGTCGCGTCATCGAGGTCGGCGTGTCGTGGCGATGATGGTCGCGTGCCGAGCTATGAGAACCGAGATGATGAGGAGGTCGTATGCCGAGCCGTGGTTCCGGGTGGGTGCCGAGGCCTTTGCCGAGCTGTTCGGAGGTCGTATGCCGAGCCGTGGTCGAGTCGTCTGGTCGAGTGTGTGGCGAGGTCGTCTGCCGAGTGTCTTGAGGTCGTATGCCGAGCCGTCTCAGTGTTTTCAATACGCATAGCGGACAAATTCCAACGGACAAATCAAAGCATAGCGGGCAAATCCGCAATGGACAAATCCTGCAACGGTCATTTCGACGCTCCTCCATTGCCTATATAAACACAGCTCGTGAGCTTTGTTTTAAAGATACAACAACGCAGTGCTTAATTTTTGTGCCAAAAACTCTGTCAAATATTTTTCATCACTCACACTTATTTGAGCACAATTTTCTGAGAGTCTTTTTATTCTACAAAATTTGAGTTGTATTATTTGAGCTTCAATTTGTTATATCTGCACTATTGAGTGTATCTTTTTCGTCTCATTTTATTTGTGAAAATCATTTATTTTTGGGTAGGAATCCCAAGGTGTTCATAGAGAGGTGATATCTCTTGAACGTATTGCTCTGGTTTAGAGTTGTAAAGGTTTCTATTGAACCTGATTTAAAAGCTAGTGTCTTAGTGAAAATCCCATAGTGGTTTGCTTTGGGACGGGGCGTAGGCCACAGGGGTGTTAGGTGGCGAACCTGGATAATTTGTTGTGTGCTTTTTACTCCTTATCTCTCTACTTTTGATCAATTAAATTTACGTACTTTATTTTATTGTTATTTATATCTTACTATTTACTTTATTTTTAACTCGTTTGCAATTTATTCTTCAAGTGATTTATCTATTTCACATTAATATTTCCGCAACTCATAATTAGCACTTATTTCTCCAAAAGTTTTTGAAAGCACCGTTCACACACAATTCACCCTCTTGTGTTTGGAGTCACTTGTCAACAAGTGGCATCGAGCTAGACTCTTGTATAAAGGACTTAACCGTCTCAAGAGAATGACTTCAAACAATAACGAGGGAACCTCCATGAAACAGACCCCCATTTTCAATGGTGAGGGTATGGTTATTGGAAGGATAGAATGCAAATCTTTCTTGAGGGTGTTGATCTTGATATTTGGGATCTTTGTGGAAAATGGTCCATTTGTCCCCACTCAATCAATTAATGATGCAGTGGTAGAGAAACCAAGATCACTTTGGACCGAAGATGATAAGAAAAAGGTCCAATACAATTTGAAAGCGAAGAACATCATCATACGCTTTAAGCTACGATGAGTTCTATAGGGTCTCAAATTGCAAGGCGCTAAAGAAATGTGGGACACCCTTCTATTGACCCATGAAGGTACTACCGAGGCCAACTTATGTCTCATGGCAAAACACGAGGAGGATGAGGTAAATGCTCTTGAACTTCGAATCTCCTTTAACTTATGATGAAATTGCTTATTGCTTGTGAAGAATTAAATAATGAAACGATTAAACTTGGAAAAATTGTTCTTTCTTCTAAGAAAACCATCTCTTCTCTTGAATCAAAAATAGAAATTTTAAACAAAGAAAAAAGGATTCTTAAAGAAAAACAAGTTCTTTGTGATTGAACCTTCTCCTCCCATATCTTGTGAAAATAAAAAAGATGAAGTTTTAAAATGCAATGAGTGTAGTGTTTTGAAAAATAAGGTTGAGGATTTAAATAACACTCTTGCAAAATTTACAATGGGAAGAGATAATCTAAACATTATTTTAGGAAACCAAAAGGTACTTTTAGAAAAGTGGTTTAGGTTATCATCCAAAAATTCATGAAAAATCTTTTAAACTCTTCAATCACAACAAACCCTAAAGTAGTCCTTTCATTAAATGCTTTCACTTTGTGGTAGAAATGGTCACTTGCCTCTATTTGCAATATTAGAAAGAATAAAAATGTAGTTGGCAAAAAGATGTGGATTCCAAAGGGCACCTTGCCCAAGACTAACTCATATGGACCCAAGATGGTTTGGGTACCAAAGGTTAAAATATGATTTGTTGTTGTAGGTGTGCTTGAAAGCCAAGGACTTAAATTGGTATCTTGATAGCAATTTGTTCAAAGCACATGACGGGAGACAAAAGCAAGTTCTCCTCATTAGTACCTAAAAATAGTGGTTATGTCAGGTATGGTGACAACAACAAAGGTAAAATTCTTGGGATTGGTTGCATTACGAGCAGAACTTGAGGAGGATGACCGGAGGGAAGCGGTGCGGTTGTGCTCGCTGACGGAGGGCGGCGGCGTGTTGGGTGGTGTACTGCAAACACTCCGACGCTCAAGTCGGTGTGTGTCGAGGTGAGTAAGAGGTGGTAGAAAGATGATTACCTCGGCCAGTTCGACGCGGTCTTCTTTAAATATGAGTCGAGGGCCAGTTCTTGTCGATGTGTAACCGTCCGTGAAACCGGAAGTCGGCATTAAATCCCATTAATGCACAAAGCCGTTGGGTCGGCCACGTTGAGGGAAGGGGGAGAGGCATGCGGACGACGTGCTATTGAGGCAAGCCGTTGGGCCTGTGAATGTTGGATCTCCGTATTGGGCCTCGGCCCAGTCCGGAACAGTTGCCCCCCAAGTCGCTAGCTCGAATTTCGAGGTGGTGACTTCTTTGTCGGGTCGTTGATGTCGGCGTTCGGCGTCCTTGTTAAATGAGGAACTGCAAGTGTCGTCATGTCGTGCTTGTTCATTAGTTCGTTCGGGACCTTCGTGTTCCACGTCTGGTGAGGCAGTTCTCGACACGAGGCTTGATGTGCTTGTGCAAGGGACAAGGCTTTATGATGAGTTCGTGCGTGGTCTCGGCATGAGGTCGACAAGGCTTTATCACGAGCTCGTGCACGCGGTCTCGACGCAGGTCGATCTCAGGTGCTTGTGCCAGCGCCGCGAGGCTTTATCACGAGCCCGTGTACGCGGTCTCGGCGCGAGGTCGATCTCAGGTGCTTGTGCCCGGGCAAGGCTTTATCACGAGCTCGTGCACGCGGTCTCGGCGCGAGGTCGATTCATCAGGTGCTTGTGCCCACGCACAAGGCTTTATCCCGAGCTCGTGCGCGCGGTCTCGGCACGAGGTCGATCTCTTCATCAGGTGCTTGCGCCCAGCGCCTGAGCTTTATCATGGGCTCGTGCGCGCGGTTTCGACGCGAGGTCGATCTCTTCATCAGGTAGCTCGTGCGCGCGGTCTCGACGCAGTCGATCTCTTCATCGGTGCTTGTGCCAGCGCGCAAGGCTTTAACATGAGCTCGTGCACGCGGTCTCGACGCAGTCGATCTACATCGGTGCTTGCGCCTAACGCACAAGGCTTTGATAATAAATAAATGCTGGTTGCGTATTTCTCCAATCATACTTCATTGCTTCACATTTATGTGTTTAGAATACATTTGTTTCAACTATAATATTTCTTCATCTTTGCTGCGTTCCAAGTTCTTGGAATTTGCTGTCCTTGCAGTGTCTCGCGGATGTAGCGCCAGATTTTTGTCTTTGCGACAATGCATGCGGGCCTTCCCAATTGGGTGCAAGTTTCCCTTGTGTGGCGTTCTTCAGGCCAACATCAGCTCGTCGAAGAACTAAGTCTCCAGGCATGAATTCCCTAGGTACAACACTTCGGTTGTATCTTGCTGCGATTTTCTGTTTTACTGCGACCTCGCTGAGTGCTGCAAGCTCTCTGCATTCGTCAAGGAGGTCGAGTTCTTCTCGTATACTCTGACAGTTGTCAATGCTACTCTGGGGATGTGAGGTTCTCCAACTAAGTTCCCCAATCTCGACAGGAATGATGGCCTCTGTCCCATATGTGAGACGAAAAGGAGATTCTCCTGTCGTCGAATGTGGAGTAGTTCGATACGCCCAGAGTACTCGGGGAAGCTCTTCTGCCCAGTTTCCCTTGGCCTCATCCAATCTTCGTCTCAGACCTCGTAAGATAACTCTGTTCGCGGCCTCAGCTTGGCCGTTAAATGCAGGGTGTTCTCACAGAGGTGAAGTCTTTGTTTGATGTCGAGATCTTCCAAGGTTTTGAATCCGCGATCTATGAATTGCGTCCGTTGTCGGTGGCGACCACCACAGGAATCCGAACCTTGTCGAATATATCTTTTGAAGAACTTAATCAAGTTCTTTGCGGTTATCTTCGCCAGGGCTACGCCTCAACCCATTTGGTGAAGTAATCTACATAGCGACCAGGTATTTCACTGTCAGGAGCCATTGGAAAAGGTCTAAGTATATCAATGCCCCACCAAGCAAAAGGCCATGGTGAGGTCAGGGAGGGTGACTCTGGAGGAGGAGGGAAGTGTAGAGCGCCATGGCTCTGGCATTTGTCGCATTTCTTCACGAGCGATATCGCGTCGCGTTGAAGTCGGCGATGGTACCTGCGGCGGAGGATTTTCTTTGCCAAGGAACGTCCTCCAAGGTGTTGCCCACATATGCCTTCATGCACTTCAGCAAGTGCATATTGCGCTCGGGTATCGTCGGCGCATTTCAGCGAGGTGGAGAACCCTATTCGATATAAGATCTCGTCGATCATAGAATACGAAGATGCCTTTTCGGATTTTTGCGGCTTCCTTCTCATCATCGGTGGCCGAATTGAATAAATTCTTGAATCGGTGTCATCCAGCTGTCAGGCTCATCGGGCGGATCATCGGCGCTTGCCTGAAATCGCATAAGCGAATTTGGAAGTTTCCTCGGTACCTGCGTCATAAGTGGTATCAACCACGGCGGTAATGCTAGGCTTGGCGGTGTTTCTTGTATTACCGATCTGTTGTTTCTGAGCTTCGTCTTTGGCGAGTTTGGGCGAATGTCGGCTCGGCGTTTTGTTCTCTCGGGCGTGTCACGATCTCCACGGAGGTGAAGTCGCTCATTTTCTTCTTTACCAGGGCGAGGTATTTTTGAAGAAGTGGATCTTTAGCCTGGTATTCTCCACTTATCACGGGACATAACTAGGCGAGAATCGATTCGAGCTTTACCTCTTCGCCAGAAGTCTCGAGCGGTGTGAGGCCAACTAAACACGCCGTACTCTGCCTGGTTGTTGGAGGTGGGAAAGGAGAATCTGATGAAAATTCGACGACCAGCCGTCGTCGTTCTCGAGCAACAAACCAGCGCCTTGCCGCTGGAATTCGACGATCCGTCGACATGGAGCGTCCATTTGGAACAACGTTACGTAGCTCCAGGAATCATCTCGGCAATGAAATCCGCCAAGCACCGGGCTTTGATAGTTTGTCTCGGCTCGAAAGTAACTCGGTCGGACAACTTCGGCCGACCACTTGATCATCGCCACGCCAGGTCAGGCTGTGTAGAATCTGTTTGATTGGCTGGTCGATTCGGACCACTATGGGATGTGCTAAAGTATTGTCTCAGCGTCGAGCGCGATTATCGGTCGCGAGTGCGACTTTCTCGATTTTCTGGTATCTCGACTCTGGGCCCTGAAGTGCTTTGCTTATAAAATAGGCCGGTTTACGGTCCTCGTGCGCCTCGCGAATGAGGGCGGCACTCGAGCTTCGTTCGACAACGCCAAGTAGAGATAAAGGACCTCCCCTGGAGGCGGCCTCGTCAACAACGGCGGTTGGGATAGTATGCGTTTTACTGTGTTAAGGCTTCTTCGCTTTCGGGTGACCATTCGAACCGAATTCCGCTTCTTGAGTAAAGCGGAAGAAAGGCAATGCATGTTCTGCAGATTTTGAGATAAACCTCGTCAAGGAGGCTATCATTCCGTGAGTCTTTGGATGTTTTTCTTTGGCGATGGTTCTTTGCATCTCTATTCTGACGGAGCAATTGTCGGGGTTGGCCTCGATTCCCTCTCGGTTAGGTAGAAGCGAGAAATTTTCCGATTCGAACTCAGAAAGTGCACTTTTCGGATTGAGCCTCATATTATGTCTTCGTACTTGACAAAGACTTCTCTAAGATCGGCGGCGTGGTCGACTTCTTTCGTTGTTTTTACTATCATATCATCCATATATACCTCGACATTCTACCGATCGGTTGGCGAAGACTTTGTTCATCATGCGCCGATATGTCGCTCCGGCGTTCTTAAGGCCAAAAGGCATTACGTTATAGCGATAATTACCTTTATCCGTCATGAGCGCGGTTTTCTTTGATCGGCATGATGCATCGAATCTGGTTGTACCCAGTATCGTCCATGAAAGACAACAATTGAAAACCAGAGGAATTGTCGGCGAGTTTGTCGATATTAGGGAGGGTAGGCGTCTTTGGGGCACGCCTTGTTAAGATCGGTGTAATCAACACACATTCGCCACTTTCCATTAGATTTCTTAACCAATACAACATTTGTGACCAAGTAGTATATTTGACCTCCCTAATGAATTCACCTTAATTAAGTCTTCGACTGACTTTGGCGGCCGGCTTTTAGGAGCTTGCTTACGGCGCCTTTGAGCTACCAGCGAGCTTTGGGGTCGAGGCGAGTTGGTGGCGAGCAATATCGGGAGAAATACGGCATGTCGGCCATTGTCCAAGCGAAGAGGTCGGCATTGGACTTGAGGCACTCTGTTATTTGCAATTTGACCTGTTCGGGAGATCAACACCAAGCTTCACTTTGTCTTCACTGGGTCTTCTCCTAGTTGAACTTCGGATGAATTCTCCATCAGTCTTGGTCTTTTAATCTTTTGGTGGAGCTCGCGTCGGGAGGTCGTCTTCCTGTATCTCATCCTCGAGCTCAGTCTGGCGTCGAAATCGGTGAGATTGGCGTCTGCGGCAGCTCTTCGCAGGATCAAGTTTCTTGGTCGAGGAGTTGTTCCTCTTCCTTTTGCTCTTGACCTTCAAAGACAAAATATAACATCTCCTCGCAGCTTCTTGGTCGGCCGATGGTGACGACTTTGTCTTCGTCATCATGAAAACGCATTTTCAGGTGAACTGTCGAGGTTACAGCTCCTAACTCACCCAGTGTCGGGCGTCCGACGATGCAGTTGTAAACAGATTTGCATGGTAACACGATGAATTGGACCTTCACAGTTTTGGAGATTGGTTGCTCTCCAAAAGTCACCATCAACTCCACATAGCCCAACGGCTTTGTTTTCGAACCGTTGAAACCAGTCAGGTCGGACCCCGGGTACGGTACGAGATCTTTTTCTGGTAGTTTCAAGGTTTTAAACAGCTCGTAGAACATGATATCCGCCGAGCTCCCTTGGTCTATCAAGATTCTTACGGCGTCAAAGTTAGCCATATAGGCTTTCACCAACAGGGAATCAAATAGTTGACCTTCCATTCACCAAGTCTTCGTCGAGAAAAAGCCTAGGGGTGGTCTTCCCTTATGCCGACATGATGAAGGAGAAACAGTAGAAATGATCATCGCTTCTCTCAACTTTCGTTTTGCTGAATTGATGCTCGCCCGTCCCTTATCGGAGAACCCTCCGGAAATGACCATGGCGGCGGAGGAGGGCGAGGTCTCTCCTCGGATGCACGAATCGTTCCTTCGCGCCGTCTGGCCCCGGCCGAGTCTCTCCTTTGAGGTCGAGGTGATCTAGATCTAGACCTTCTATCTCCAAATCTCGGTTTTCCTTTCACATATTTGGTCAATTGCCTCTTTGGATCGGTTGTTCTATGGCGTCCTTCAAGTGAAAACATTCATCGGTCTCGTGCCGACACACTTGTGAAAGTGGCGAGACCTCGACTTATCGGCATTCGGCTTCTCTTTTCCCTTACGGGAAATTTAATTCCAGCATCACGGGTCGGTGTTCGCGCACTCATTCGGTATGCGCCAGGGAGTGTTCAAAGGGGTATATTCGTCGTATCTCTTTCTTTGGACCCGACTTTCCTTCTCCCTACGCGACCTGTCTTCGCGTTGTCCACCAGCTTCCTCCTGGGTTTTACCTTTGGCTTTTGATGCCATCAACTTCTCTTCGTAATTCATGAATTTTTGAGCTCGCTTCAGGAACTCGGTCAGGGACCTCGGTTTGTCGACACCAATGTCGACACTGAATAGGCTTCCTTCGACCAGGCCTTGCTCTAGCAAGTATAATTTCATCTCGTCAGAGCATTTTTTCACCTTTTCTCTGAGGGATTCTCCTTTCCTCTGCTGAATCGCGGCTAGGGCTGCTGTCGACTTGGGTTGCACTTTAGATGCGGTGAAATGTGCGGAGAACTGGTCGACGAACTCAGTCCACGATCCAATGGAATTTCTCTTAAGAGTCTGGAACCAAGACAAGGCCGACTTCTTCAGAGTGAGGGGAAAGATCCTGCACTTTACCGGCCCTTGGGCGCCCCTATAGTCCATGACAGTGTCAAAGCAGCCAACATGTTCGTCGGGGTCGGTGGTCCCGTCGTAGGAGTCCAACGAGGGCGGTTTCTGAAGATGCTTCGGAATCGGGAATCTCATAATCTTAGACGTAAAAGGACCAAAGGCCTTGCACGTGTCATCTGTGTCATCGCTCTGAGAAGGGGTTGATGAGGCAGAATGAGCACAGCGGCGGTGAGAGGTGCGGCAGAGATTTTACTCGCCGCCTAGAGGCTGAGGCGGCTCTTCTTGGGGGAGTGTCGCTGCTCGTGGTGGTACCTTCGCGATGAGACGCGCGCGTCGAGAAGCGGCGATGGCGCGGTGGAGAGTGTGGCATATCGGATTCAGGAGAAAGACTTCTGGAAAAAACTCTTCCGCGGTGTGTTTGCTCATGTCTTCCGTTTTGAGGCAAACGGACCTCAGATCTGTGACGGCGAGGTGGAGTACGATCTACTGAAGTGTTACGGCGGCTTGCTCTATGCCCAGAGCGGTGTTGAGTCGTGCCTCGGTGGTGGTGATGAACAGACCTGAGATTTTCGGATTCGCCGATCTCACGAAGAGAACGAAACACGATCTTCTCTGTTGTCGATCACGTGGTGGCAACGCGAGCGGAATTTCCTTATGCTGATTCTCCATTCGATCGAGGCGTTGATTACGAGCCTGCATCGCCGGCATGGCGGATGAATTCGCGGAACTCGCGAATGAGGATGGCGGTGGTCTCCGTTCGGCATCGGTTTGGCAAAGCAACGATCGAACGGCGTCATCTTTGGAGAAGTGGTTACGCTTGAGCTATCGGCTGGTTTGGTTGTTCAAGATCTGCGTTCGCATGAGTGGAGCGCTAGTCGCGACCTGGCGCCGATCCAGTCATCGTCAGTGAAGAAGGGAGACTTCGACAAAGAAGATGGAATCAAAGCGATTCCCACAGGCGGCGCCAATGTTACGAGCGAACTTGAGAGGATGGCCGAGGGAAGCGGTGCGGTTGTGCTCGCGACGGAGGACGGCGGCGTGTTGGGTGGTCTACCTGCAAACACCCCCACGCTCAAGTCAGTGTGTGTCGAGGTGAGTAAGAGGTGGTAGAAAGATGATTACCTCGACCGTTCGACGCGGTCTTCTTTAAATATGAGTCGAGGACGGTTACTGTCGATGTGTAACCGTCCCGTGAAACCCGGAAGTCGGCATTAAATCCCATTAATGCACAAAGCCGTTGGGTCGGCCACGTTGAGGGAAGGCGGAGAGGCATGCGGACGACGTGGTATTGAGGGAAGCCGTTGGGCCTGTGAATGTTGGATCTCCGGATTGGGCCTCGGCCCAGTCCGGAACAGGTTCTATTGGTAAGAGTCCTAATCCCACTATTGAAAATGTTTTGTATGTGGATGGTTTGAAGCATAATTTGCTAAGCATTAGTCAACTTTGTGATAAAGGAAACAAAGTGGTTTTCGATTCTTCAAAATGCATGGTCATGGATTCTATAAATGAAAATGTTATTGTTATTGGACCTAGAATTGGAAATATCTATATGCTTGATTTAGATAAAATACCTTCAAATGATGCATGTTGTCTTATTAGTAAAGAGGATGAATCTTGGCTATGGCATAGAAGAATGGCTCATATTCACATGGATCATCTTAATAAATTGGTTCGTAAAGACTTAGTAATTGGTTTGCCAAAGATTCGTTTTGAAAAAGATAAACTTTGCAATGCATGTTAAAAGGGAAAACAAGTAAAGGCTTCTTTCAAATCTAAAAATATTGTTTCAACAAATCGGCCTTTACAACTTTTACATATGGATTTATTTGGCCCTTCTAGAACCATGAACTTTGGTGGCAATTACTATGCTCTTGTTATTGTGGATGACTATTCTCGCTATACATGGACTTTATTTATTTCTCACAAAAATGATGCTTTTAATGCTTTTCGAAAACTTGCAAAGGTTATACAAAATGAGAAGGGACTTAACATTGCTTCCATTCGAAGTGATCATGGTGGGAATTTGAGAATGAAGCATTTGAAGCATTTTGCACGAGAAAATGGCATCGATCACAACTTTTCTCGCTCCAAGGACACCGCAACAAAATGGAGTGGTTGAAAGGAAAAATCGGTCTCTTGAAGAGCTAGCGAGACGATGCTCAATGAGACTAACCTTCCTAAGTACTTTTGGCGACGCAGTGAGCACCGCTTGCTATGTGATGAATCGAGTTCTTATAAGGCCGATCCTTAAACAAACACCGTATGAACTCTACAAAGGAAGGAAGCCCAACATTTCCCACCTTCACGTTTTTCGGATGCAAGTGTTTTGTCTAAACAATGGTAAGAATAACCTTGGAAAATTTGATGCTAAAGGCGATGAAGGTTTATTTCTTGGATATTCCACTTCTAGTAAAGCCTTTGAATTTTTAATAAACGTACTTTAAGCATTGAAGAATGCTGTGCATGTTTCTTTTGATGAATCTAACCCCAAATCTTGATGAAGAAAGTGTTGATGATCTTGCAGAAGTGTTAGGAGATACCTATTTAGAGGAACAAGAGAGATCAAAAGTTCAAAAGGAGGATCAAGAGTCCTTGCCTCAACCCTCTCAAGAACTCTCTCACTCAAATCTTCCAAAGGAATGGAGAGTCTCAAAGAACCATCCTCTTGACAACATAATAGGTGATATCTCAAAAGGGGTAACGACTCGAAACTCTCTTAATCATGCATGTCATCATATGGCCTTTGTCTCTCAAATTGAACCAAATGACGTCAATGAAGCCATCTTTGATGAGCATTGGACCCTTGCTATGCAAGAGGAATTAAATCAATTTGAGAGAAATGATGTTTGGGAACTTGTCCCTAGGCCTAAAGATCACCTAGTCATTGGGACCAAATGGGTCTTTCGCAATAAGCTTGATGAAAACGGTATCATTGTTAGAAATAAAGCTAGACTTGTTGCAAAAGGCTATAACCAACAAGAGGGCATAGATTTCGATGAAACCTATGCACCCGTGGCTAGATTAGAAGCTATTCGCATGCTTCTCGCATTTGCATGCATCATGGATTTCAAACTTTTTCAAATGGATGTTAAAAGTGCATTTCTTAATGGCTTTATTCAAGAAGAAATATATGTTGATCAACCTCCCGGTTTTTGAAAATTTTGAATTTCCAAATCATGTTTTCAAATTGAAAAAGGCTTTATATGGTTTAAAACAAGCTCCGAGAGCTTGGTACGAGAGGTTAAGCAAATATTTACTTGAAAAAGGTTTTGAAAGAGGAAAAGTTGATACCACTCTTTTCATTAAACACAAAAATCATGACATTTTACTTGTTCAAATTTATGTTGACGATATCATCTTTGGTGCTACTAATGAATCCTTGTGCAAGGAATTTTCTGATATCATGCAAAGTGAATTTGAAATGTCAATGATGGGACAGCTAAGTTACTTCCTTGGACTTCAAATCAAACAAACAAAGGAAGGAATATTCATCAATCAATCCAAATATTGCAAGGATTTACTCAAGAAATTTGGAATGACCGATGCAAAAGAAATCTCAACTCCAATGAGCACTTCATGCTATCTTGACAAAGATGAAGGTGGTAAGTCGATTGAAGTAAGTAAGTATAGAGGTATGATAGGATCTCTTCTCTATCTCACCGCTAGTCGCACGATATTATGTTTAGTGTTTGTATGTGTGCACGTTTTCAAGCTAGTCCTAAGGAATCACATCTCTCTGCTGTAAAACGCATTATGAGATACCTCGTTGGCACACAAAACACGGGTTTATGGTACCCCAAAGGTGCCGAATGCACTTTGATTGGGTACTCGGATTCTGATTTTGCGGGTTGTAAATTGGACCGAAAAAGCACTAGTGGGACATGTCACTTACTTGGGGATGCCTTGGGTTCATGGCATAGTAAGAAACAAGCTTGATGTGGCTTTGTCCATCGCCAAAGCGGAATATGTTGCGGCGGTAGTTATTTGCGCCTGATTATTTGGATGAAACAACAGTTGAATGATTATGGGATTAATTTGAAAACTTGTTCCAATAAAGTGTGACAATACTAGTGCCATAAACCTCACTAAAAATCCGGTTTATCACTCTCGGACTAAACACATAGAGATTAGGCACCATTTTATTAGAGATCATGTTCAAAAAGGAGATTGTGTGATTGAGTTTGTGGAAACATCTAAACAACTTCGCAGATATTTTTACTAAACCTTTGCCTAAAGAAAACTTCCTTTTTATAAGAACCGAGGTTAGGAATTTTAGATCAATCATGCATTGAGTTACTTTGTGATTGCATTTTCTTTTGAATAAATTCTAACTTGGGCGTTTGAGTGTGCTAACTTGAGTTTATGCAGGTCTTTTCCCCTTCCATTTTCTTTAAGTGCGGAATAATGAGTGGGTGGCGCATTTGTCTTATGCAACTAGCTAATCATGTCCAACCAGCTCATCCGTCACACACCAAGCTTGGTATCACGTAACTATCAAAATATGTTTGTTTAATCGTGAATATATGCCTTGCTTTATTTGTCTTTCCAGCTTTTGATGTTGCCAAAAGGGGAGAGTTACATGAATGCATGATTCAGGGGGAGTGATCTTTTAAGTATTGCCTATTGTGAGGGGGAGTTTTTCTAAATATTATGCTTAAACTCTTATATCTTTTATTGAAAAACCATGCTTATATCTCATTGCTATATCATGATTATATTTTACTAAATTCCTCCATGAGATGTTTGTCATCATCAAAAAGGGGAGTCTGAATACACGCCTTGACAAGATGATTTTCATGATTGACCAAAGGGAGTCTTGCAAATAGTCAACCGTGCAAAAAGTGGAAAAGAATACCAAGACGCCAGATCAAGAATGATTGTTTCTCAAGTCTTTGGGTTACGGGTATTTATTTATCTTTATTAAGACAATTTGTAAGTAGTAATAAAAGCTCTCAATTAAAATTAAATCACACACGCACAAAATATTTTGACATGCATATCTCGTGTCGGATGTCGGTGAGGAAGTCGGATGTCGGTGAGGAGGAAGTCGGCGTGTCGAGCTCTGAGGAAGTCGTATGTCGAATCGAGGAGGAGGTCGCGTGTCAAGCTTATGAGGTCGCGTGCATCGAGGTCGGCGTGATGAGCTCTTGTCGCGTCTGGGTGATGATGCGTGTCGGTGATGAGGTCGCGTGCATCGAGGTCGGCGTGTCGGCCGATGAGGTCGCGTGCCGAGCTATGAGAACCGGTGATGAGGAGGTCGTATCTTGCCGATTTGTGGCGAGGTCGTCTGTCGAGCGTGTGGCGAGGTCGTCTGCCGAGCTGTCTTGAGGTCGTATGCCGAGCCGTCTCGCGGTGTTTCAATACGCAACGGACAAATTCCAACGGACAAATCAAGCATAGCGAACGGCAAATGCCGCAGCGGACAAATCACGCAGCGGTCATTTCGACGCTCCTCCATTGCCTATATAAACACAAATTTCGTGAGCTTTGTTTTAAAGATACAACAACGCAGTTGCTTAATTTTTGTGCCAAAAACTCACAAATATTTTCATCACTCACACTTATTTGAGCACAATTTTACGAGAGTCTTTTTATTCTACAAAATTTGAGTTGTATTATTTGAGCTTCAATTTGTTATATCTGCACTATTGAGTGTATCTTTTTCGTCTCATTTTATTTGTGAAAATCATTTATTTTTGGGTAGGAATCCCAAGGTGTTCATAGAGAGGTGATATCTCTTGAGCGTATTGCTCTGGTTTAGAGTTGTAAAGGTTTCTAGTGAACTGATTTAAAAGCTAGTGTCTTAGTGAAAATCCCATAGTGGTTTGCTTTGGGGACGGGACGTAGGCCACAGGGTGTTAGGTGGCGAACCTGGATAATTTGTTGTGTGCTTTTTACTCCTTATCTCTACTTTTGATCAATTAAATTTTTGTATTTTATTGTATTGTTATTTATATCTTACTATTTAGTTTATTTTTAACTCGTTTGCAATTTATTCTTCAAGTGATTTATCTATTTCACATTAATATTTCCGCAACTCATAATTAGCACTTATTTCTCCAAAAGTTTTTGAAAGCACTGTTCACACACAATTCACCCCCCTCTTGTGTTTGGAGTCACTTATCAACAAATACTTGAAGACAACCAGAAATAACTAGTCTGTTGGGTCAAGAGTGGCTGCAACTGGAGAATCAGCAACCATAGCAGGATCGGCTGCCAATCTTGAGAAATTCTCGTCAAGACATGTACTTTCTCCACCACATCAAAGGGAGTTACCTGCTGAAGTGGAGTCAGCCGCAAATGCTCGGCTAACGTCTGCGCCCCGGCCGGAAGAGCGTGAATATTGAAAGAAGGTTCAACGAACTCCGGGAAATAAAGGGTAATTCATAGTTGCAGGAACCATAAAGGACCTGAAGTGTTCTTTAAGTCGATACCTTGGTGCAACCGATCCAGCATGTTGAACAAAGCCCTATAAAGGTAGCAGAGGAAGAGTGATCCCCAAGCAACTTGCCTACCCGATACAGCTTGGGCCACGTATACTTGAAGTTCTTGAACGACTGCGACAGAGCCGGTACAGACGAAGTACTTACTAAACCAATACAAGAGGAAGGCGCAATGCTCAGCATCAGAAACCGCGGTGCCTCTTCCCTTTTGATTGGCTAGAATGAAGGCAGAATAGCTGGAGTTGTTCCGATCATGGACAATCTTGATGCTGGAGGTTGAAATGTCGTATAGATTCGGGGCTTCTTGACCAGCCAAAGATAAACCTGTAATGGCCGCCACATCAAGAAGAGTAAGGGTGGCCATTCCCCAAGGAAACACAAAGGTATTGGTGGTAACAGACCAATAGCCGAGAAAACCGAATATGAGACCGATGTTGAGTTGAAGGTCTTTAGCCGACAGCATGATGGCATCATAAAGACCCATTCTTTTCCACTCCTCGCCTTTTGCCTCAGCCATCCTAGAGTGCGGCTCGGTGTCGGCTTGATGGTGCGGGGCCAGGGCCTTTTGTCTGCTGGGCACCGCCTACTGGTAAACCAATCGCAAACTATCGGTAAACCATATGTGTCCGGGGAGAGATATTCTCTAAGATACATTGCACCACCTGCAGTGCCTGGGACTACCGCAAAGTGAGAGAACCTTGAATCGAATAAAGAGGAGGTATGATGCCTTCGCTAACGGTCGTCTCTGAGTTGAGGAGTGAGAGTCGGTTGAGTGAGAAGACTCGTCCAAAGAGTCATGACCGCCGTAGCTATGTTCGCGATTTTGGGAATCGGACGCTGAAGACATTGTCACAAGAAGGAGATGTGCAGAAAGGAAGCTAGGGTTTAAGGATTCAAAAGAGTTCAAAATGCCTGAATAGTAAGAAGAACGAATGGGGCTAGCTATTTAAAGAGGAATCATGCGCACGGCCAACGATGAGAGTTGTTAAGATATTATCGGATAGCAGCGCAGTCATCGGGTGTGGGAAAAGTAGTCGTTCAGGTCATAATGGGTGACATTAAATGCATATAAAGTGACTAACGATTGACGTTTCGAAACTTCGAATCTTATCCGATACATCAATCCAAGCATTCTGGTGAAATGATGTAGGGGGCAATTGTTATCACCAGAAAATATCGACCACGGTAGATGAAGGGAATAGCCGATGCGTGGGATTAGCCGATCGGATTGGTAGCCGAAAATTGGTCCCATTGAGCCGAGGTCAGAAAGGAAAATGTTAGAAGTTCAGGGAACATCGTGAGGTCAGCCGATTATTAAAGAGTTTAGCCGATGCGGATAAAGGAAATATCCGATTCTTATGGTCTCATCGGCTGAGCTACTTTTAATTAATATAGAGCTTTGAAGCTCGACCAAGGGCTAAATATGTGAAAGTCATGGACTTTGGCGCTAAAATAACTAAAGTTAGCTTTTGAAAGTCTCCAACGCATTTAACACGTGATAAATCGCTTGCCCAGCCGATGGGAGAACGGTTAACCCACGATACGCATGAAGAAGCAGTTGAGGGACACCCACGACCGCTCGTTGTCAGCCATGAACGTGTGGAACGCATAATGGCCGATAGGGGGTAGTTGCAGTTTTGTTTTTCTTTTGTGTATATATACCTCCGCTGAGAAATGTAAAGAACACACGAAATCAATCAAACAACTATTTCTTTTGCATTTTATCAGCTTTTTACAGCATTTATCTTAACCGATTTCATGTATCTTAGTCTTAGCCTTAGCATAGCGTAGATTCATCACACTCAACGCTTTCTGGAGCAGTTGGGGAACCCATAATCGAGAATCAGAGTTCCGTTCTCGGTATAATCGCTTAAACAGGAATCAATTTGTCGGCTGGATGTTAGCCGAATCCCTCGGCTGATCTTTCCACGCAAACAACTTGTAAGAGGAGAGAGTTGTAATGTTGAGGACCCGCAAGGTTGAGGTTCCAATTCCTGGGCATTATTTAGTATGGGCTCAACAGACAACCCGTTTACCACTGGCCCACTATCAAGAGTATGTACCCCTACTAGTTCATTGTGTGCTGTCTTCGTGTCTACTTTGTGTTCGTTCAATGCATTTTCTTCATGCTCACAAAACACCACAAGTTCCGAGTTATTGGGTCGATGATTAGAGAAAGTTGAATCAGGCCCATTTGGCGCACCATGGTCGACTCGGTCCATATTGATAGGCCTGCTGCCATTTGAATCATTTGACCACTCGTATACCACCTCCAACTGTAATTCATTTGTATTATTCTCCATACTAAAATCCACTTGACCTGTACACTGTATCTGCCCACTACTGCTATTAATTACTGGGTCACTCCCTCCACGAGCTACCTTGTTTTCTACTCCTACATGGGTGTAATTAATCATTTCATAATTAATGTTGTTAGATCTTCTGCCATCTTCGAAAATCTCACCTTCTTCCACATCATCCGGGAGGCTAGGTTCACTATCGCTGGATTCATCATCAAAGCCATATTCCGATGTAGCAGAAATGGTCGGAGTGAGCCATTGCAGTGGCCCGTACCAATCTTCCACAATTTTTATTGAGAAAACATTATCATTTATTTTTACATTCACCACTTGATTTACTATATCATGCACCTTGGTTCTATACATGATTCTTGCCACGTCCGTGGATTTTCTTTTCCTTGTGTTTTCATCCACGTCCACAAAAACCACCAGAGAAGAGACTAAAAATTCAAAGAACTCCATAGTCCAAGCATGAATTGGGATTCCATAACAACAAACCCATATCAATCTTTCATTGTCAATCTCCCTAGGGCACCACAGCCTTACTTCATCGAACCATTGAAGTAACCAGTCATCTGATTCTAGTAGGACAAGATTAGAGCCCAAAGGAGTGGCTTTGATCGCACAGTCCCATGTCTTAAAAATTCCTCCTAAATGCAATATGTCGTTCCAGGGTTACACATTTTCCCTACGTATGCATTACTTAAGCTTCGAATCTGATCCATTGCTACTGTAAATTCAAGGTTCGCTGGGACTTCCTTCCTCATATTTATTTTGGACCGGCATTCTTTTGGGAGCCTTACCCCGTACACCTTCATTAACAACCGTGGCATACGGAGTCCAGTTGTTCCTCAAGTGTCTCTGCTGTTCGTTCCTTAATAAACCTCTATGTTGTTCATTGCCATGTGCAGAATAATGTGCATCGTCAATTGGGGGTTTCAATTTAGGTTGTCTGCCACGTTCAAATCTAGGGATGTTCGCATGAATTTTGTTGCAACCAATGATAATTGTTAAAGATGCTGCAATTTTTCTAGAATTTTCTACAAAAGCCTAGGATAGCTTATGCCTAGAAATAGTCATATAAGCCTAGAAGTATCTAATACAAAACAATGTAGAAAGACTAGAGAATTCCTAGAAATATCTACCATAATCAAATGCCTCTAGAATAATCAAATGTAAAAATAAGTCAAGAAAAGCCTAGAACCATCTATTGCTAGAACCATCTTCAAGCACTTATAAATAGGCAAGTTTGGGTGCATTTGTAATCAATCAATTTGAGAGCAATACAAACTACATTCTAGCTCCAAATTGTAAAGCCTCCCATCTTCTAATACTATTTGACTACATTCCACAACTTACCTCTACTACTTTTCTACTTCAAATACTATCAGTTTTTACAGGCGAAAATTATGATTTTTGGAGCATTAAAATGAAGACATTTTTTTGCTCCCAAGATTTGTGGGACGTTGTAGAAGAAGGATTTACTGCTACTGCAGACACTTCAACTCTTCTGCTGAAAAAGAGTTGAAGGCAAATAAACAAAAAGACGCATAAAGCGTTATTTTTTCTACAACAAGCGATAGTCGGCGCTATTTTTCCGAGAATAATGGGAGCTACAAGTGCCAAAGAAGCATGGAGCACACTACGGAGGAGTTTCAAGGAAGTGACAAGTGCGTGTAGTCAAACTTCAAACTCTAAGACGTGAGTTTGAGTTAATAAAAATGAAGGAGTCTGAGACCGTAAAAGATTACTATTCTAAAATAAAAGAAATAGTTTCTCAAATGAGAGCCTATGGGGAAAATATTCTCGACAAAAGAATTGTTGAGAAAATATTAATTTCTATTCCCTGTAAGTATGATTCAATCGTGACTACGATTGAGCAAACAAAAGACCTGTCTACTTTATCGGTGATAGAGCTAATGGGCTCTCTTGAAGCTTATGAGCAAAGATTGAGTAGGCATGAAGATGACTCAATAGAAAATGCCTTTCAATCAAAGCTCAAATTACGGTCTCAAAATAAAGGATATGGAGGAAACAAAAATAGTGGAGAAAATTCTAGAAACAAAGAGAATTCTAGAAATTTCTCAAAGAAGAATCAAGATGAGTATCCTCCATGTGGCATCTGCAAGAAGGACAAATCATGCCGAGAAAGAGCCGCTATCGTGGAAAAACACGGTGTCGACATTGCAAGAAGATTTGGGCACGTGGAGAAGAACTGTTTCGGCAAAAATAAACATCAGGCCAATTTAGTTTGAAGAGCACGCAGTGTGAGCAAAATCCACATGACCGTGAGCAACATCTATTCTATGCTACCCAAGATTCTAGCGACGAAATGTGTGGAAACTGGTACTTGGATAGCGGTTGCAGCAATCACATGGCGAAAGATGAGAGCATTTTCAAGGATATTGATGACTCCGTCAAAGTAAAGGTTCGACTAGGAATTGCGATCGTGGAGTCAAAAGGAAAATTGTCATGGTGGAGACAAAGAAAGGTAAGAGATTCATTAAAGATGTCTTACTAGTTCCCAATCTTAAAGAAAACCTCTTGAGCATTGGCCAAATGATGGAGAAAGGATATGCCCTTCACTTTGAAGGAGATAAATGCACAATCTATGATAACAATAATAAAAGGGTTGAGATAGCCCAAGTAAAAATGGAGAAGAGGAATAGAAGTTTCCCGATAAACTTTAAATATACCACTAACATTGCCATGAAGGTGCAAGTTGATGATTCCTGGCTATGGCATCGAAGATTTGGCCACTTCAACACTCAAGCCTTGAAGTTGTTATATCAGAAGAATATGATGAGAGATCTCCCACGCTTGGAAGAAAATAATGGAGTTTGTGAAGGATGTCTTCTTGGGAAGCAACACAGATTACCGTTTTCAACCAGTCCAGCATGGAGAGCAAAAGACTTGTTGGAGCTCATCCATACTGACGTTTGCGGACCAATGAGGACACCATCACTTGACAACAATGTATTTCATCCTCTTTATTGATGACTTTTCTAGAATGACTTGGGTCTACTTCATCAAGGAAAAATCAGAAGTCTTTGGAACATTCAAGAAGTTTAAGGCCCTTGTCGAAAAGCAAAGCGGTAAACATATAATGAGGCTTAGAAGTGATCGCGGAAAAGAGTACAACTCCCACGAATTTGATAAATTCTGCGAAGATGAAGGCATTGGCGGCGACTTCTGATCGCATATTCTCCACAACAAAATGGAGTGTATGCGAAAGAAGAAATCGCAGTCATGGAGATGGCGAGATCAATCTTTGAAGGAAAAAGGATTACCAAACACTTTTTGGGCTGAAGCAGTCTACACTGCGATCTACATACTCAGCAGGTGTCCAACTAAAGGCGATTCAAGACAAAACTCCTATTGAAGCCTGGAGTGGGCAAAAACCATCGGCTAAACATCTAAGGGTCTTTGGATCCATATGCTATATTCATGTGCGGATCAAAGAGACATAAGCTTGAAGACAAGGCATGCGAGGAATCTTCTTGGGAGTACGACCTTGATCAAAGGCTATCGAGTCTACAACTTACAAACAAAGAAGCTCACCGTCGTAGAGATGTTGAAGTTGATGAAGGTGCTTCTTGGGCGGGATAAAGAAAAAATTGAGAGAAGCGGTTTTTCGTTACCGATACAACAACCTCAAGAAGAAGTCGGCGAAGTAGCTGCAGGTTCAGTCGCCCCTTCATCTCCACGACAACAACAAGATTCTTCACGAGAATCTACTCAGATAAAAGAAAATCGTTGGTGGATATATATCAATCTTGCAACTTGGCTATACTTGAGCACGAAAGCTATGAAGTAGCTTCAAGGCAAGAAGTATGGGTCAAGGCAATGGAGGAAGAAATAAAAATGATAGAGAAAAATAACACGTGGGAGCTAGTAGACGTCCAAAAAATAAAGATATTATTGAGTCAAATGGGTTTATAAGACAAAGCTTAACCACGATGGCTCAATACAAAAACACAAGGCTAAATTTGGTAGCAAAGGCTACTCACGGCAACCTGGAGTCGACTACAATGAGACATTTGCTCGGTTGCTCGAATGGATACAATAAGAGCTTTAATAGCTCTAGCGACTCAAAAATTTGGAATATTTTCCAGTTAGATGTCAAGTCAGCCTTCCTCAATGGGGTACTACAAGAAGAGATTTATGTGGAGCAACCACAAGGCTTTGTCAGCAAAGGCAATGAAGGCAAAGTGCTAAGACTAAGAAAAGCTTTATATGGTCTAAAACAAGCTCCTCGAGCATGGTATAGCAGAATTGATCGATACTTCGCCGATCGAGGATTCAGGAGGAGCAAAAGTGAGCCAACACTATACGTCAAGACCCAAGGTCAGCAAGATACTCTCATTGTCTCCCTATACGTAGATGATCTTATCTACACGGGAAACAATATAGAAATGATAACTAAGTTCAAAGAAGACATGATGAAGACATTCGAGATGACCGACCTTGGCTTGATGAATTATTTCCTCGGCATAGAGGTAAAACAACAAAAAGAAGGGATATTCATATGTCAGAAGAAATACACAGAAGCATTATTAAAGAAATTCAGGATGAATGACTGCAAGCCAGTCGCTACTCCGCTTGTAACAAATGAGAAGCTGTTAAAGGAAGATGGAGCACCAGAAGCTGATGCATCGCACTATAGAAGCTTAATTGGGAGCCTATTATATCTTACAGCTACGCGACCAGACATCATGTATGCTCCAAGTCTTCTATCAAGGTTCATGCAGAAACCAAGTCAGGTTCACTATGGAGTAGCTAAAAGAGTTCTAAGATATTTACAAGGCACGAAGGAGTTTGGTATATGGTATAAAACCATGACCAACTCAAAGTTGATCGGCTATACCGATAGTGATTGGGCAGGTTCGGCTGATGACATGAAGAGCACATCAGGCTATGCCTTCTTACTAGGATCAGGTTTTTTCTCATGGGCATCAAAGAAGCAAGCGACTGTTGCACAATCAACGGCAGAGGCTGAGTACGTGGCAGCAGCTGAAGCGACAAATCAAGCTATATGGCTTCGGAGAATACTCGGAGACATGGGTGAACAGCAGGATGACCCTACCATAATCTACTGCGACAACAAATCGACAATAGCAATGGCAAAGAATCCAGTGCATCACAACAGAACAAAGCATATAGCAATCAAATATCACTTCATCAGGGAAGCAGAGGCAACTAAAGAAATCGAGCTCAAGTACTGCACGACTGAAGACCAAATTGCGGACATATTTACAAAGGCATTGCCCAGAGTCAAGTTTGAGGAACTGAGGACAAAGCTTGGAGTTTCCGAAAATTGCATCAAGGAGGAGTGTTAAAGATGCTGCAATTTTTCTAGAATTTTCTACAAAAGCCTAGGATAGCTTATGCCTAGAAATAGCCATATAAGCCTAGAAGTATCTAATACAAAACAATGTAGAAAGACTAGAGAATTCCTAGAAATATCTACCATAATCAAATGCCTCTAGAATAATCAAATGTAAAAATAAGTCAAGAAAAGCCTAGAACCATCTATTGCTAGAACCATCTTCAAGCACCTATAAATAGGCAAGTTTGGGTGCATTTGTAATCAATCAATTTGAGAGCAATACAAACTACATTCTAGCTCCAAATTGTAAAGCCTCCCATCTTCTAATACTATTTGACTACATTCCCCAACTTACCTCTACTACTTTTCTACTTCAAATACTATCAATAATATTGTCGAGTTTAACAGCAAAAAAAAATCTGAATCTCTGATGTCAGTGAACCTCGCAAAACCGAAGCAGCGCCCCCTCTTATCTCTTTTAGTTGGAATTATCACTTCAACTATATTGTCATAGTGCTGGAACACCTTAAACATTTCTGTGGCTCCAAAATCATCTGGTATTTTAGTGAAGAAATAGGTGACGTGATTGCTGTTAGAATCATATACCCTTTCGTTTATCCGAGCAATGTCCATTTTTCCACCGTTCCATTGTTCCTTCGTAACCTGTCGTTTCCTTTTCCTGTGCGTGACCTCCTTCCACTCGTGCTCTCCTTCCATTGCTAAAGAAACTCTCCCTCTTTGGATAGGGAAAATCCTTTAAAGGTGACAATGTTAGTGTGGAGGTTATTACAAAACTGGGTACCAACTAAGGACAATTTATTGAAGAGAGGAATTATAGGTAGTGATCAACAAGCTTCTCAAGGTGGATGCCAGGAAGTAGAGTCAACTAATCACTTGTTCTTTGTATGTCCAGTAGTTTATAAGGTGTGGATAGACATCATTAGGTGGTTAGGAGTATCGCTGTCATGCATAATGATGGATGGAAACAACTGGTGCAATTTAAGGGGCTGCTTAAAGGAGATAAAGTGACTAAAAATAGATTTATGACAGTATGGTTTGCATGTATTTGGTCTATATGGAAAGCTTGTAATAATGTGGTTTTCAATTCAAAACCTATAACAGTAGAAGAGATGGTGGAGAAGGCCAAAATATATTCTTGGAGCTGGTTGAAGGCAAGAGACAAAGGCTTTGGGTACCCAATATCACAGTGGTTTATGAACCATGCAGTATGTATGGGGTTACGTACCATGTCCTGAAGACCCGGTGTTTAAGCAACTAATGGCGAGGCTGTATCAAAGGGTGGTGCAATTGGACCAATGGAATAAAGCATGGAGGTAGCAGAGATGGTGGCGCAGGACAAGGGGCATACGACATTGAGCATGATAGTGTGCAGCCATGTGTGGGTGTCATATACTATTTGGGTGGGCTCATCATATCCAGGGCTGTGTGTGGCCTAAGGCAACCAAGCCAATTGCCTTATGCCCCAAAATATTTTTACTCATTATTAGTATATTATATTTGGGAGTTTAGGTCTCAAAATTTTCACTCACTATTATCATATTTTACTTGATAATATAGGATTAGTAATTAATATTGTTATTAATATTTATGGCTATGTGTCTTATCTTTTAAGTATCAATATATGTTTAACGTCTAGCAAATTAGCAAACCGTTTGAATCACTAACTATTGCAAGCAAACCCATTTTAAATTTTAAATACTATACATTTACTAGTTACTAGACCTTAACGTAAAAGTGACAAACTGAAGGTCTCAAGTTTACGATTTCAATTATGCTTATTACTTTGCTTTTTACTAGTTAAAATTATTTGATTATAAAACTTCGTTAAATAGTTTCACAGCTCAAAAAATTAGAAGAGTAACATATAAGAAAGGATTGATAATTTATTTTACATTAGGTCTCTCTAATAAATTTTGCCTAAGGCCCCAAAAGTTCTAGACACGGCCCTAATCATATCACACGCTACTGAGTTGCTATCGTTAGGGGGGGGGGGCAATAGAAATGTTTTGTTCAATAACCTGTGTTTAATCCATATCTGCGCTGGATTAGAATTAGTGGAGTGTAATATTTGAGGCTGTACAATTATTGTTGAATCTGTGTGATGGCTGATTGTATCGGACGATTGGTGTTGCAGGCTTACCTTAAGCCTCTGCACATTCACTATAATGAAATCCCTTTTGCTTTTGGGAAAAAAAAACACTGCAACACCTTTCCGTGACCACCATGGAGACCCGCTGACTTCACCATGCGTCATTAAACCCATCCATGTCATCATCATAAGCCATTCGAAAGCATCATACCCACAGAGTCAACCATTCCCACAATTTTTTTCTTTTAATATTTAGGCACACAAACGAGAAATCATAGAAACTACACCCTGCATCAAGGCCATACCTCCATTCCATATTTCCATGGACCCCCACGAGTTTTCCAATACAACTTTTACGGTTTGTTCAAATTTGTGGTGGTTGTGCGAGAATTTGAAATGTCAATAATTAACCAACAAAAAAAAAAAATGCTAACAAGTAAACGTGCAGAGCCGGTAACTGGTAAGCAGTTTTAAAAAAGGGGTGATGTAGTCTAATAGATGAAAGTGTGTTTAAAAGAATAAGTTAGACGATCTGACTCTAGCATTCCTTTTGTTTCATACACCAAAGAAGAGAACACCAACCTATACACGGGCATTTACCACCAATATTACTTTCATTACAAAATCAAAGACCGTGACTTAGTCTTAGCTAATAAGATCTTTAATATGAATCATGTTAAAATATTTAATCAGGACAAATATTTTTTATTTTAATTTTCTTTTCTTATGTCAAATTTATTCTTCTATTGAATCCTATCTGAGGTATTCTCTCTGCAATCGGGATAACTACGCATTCATGTGATATTGGTCATCCGATTAAGAAACAGACAAATTATATTTCAACTTTCAAAACGTGTCGAAAACACGAAGTTGGAATATAGACCGTCCAATCAAAATCAAACGGTCTAGATCCGCAAACGGTCTAGATCCGCAACCACGTGACTGCATGCAATTCATTTCTCACTTTTATGAGTATTAAAAAAAGCTCAAGTCCCACATTGACCAGAGATAAGGCCTCTCAAGAGTTTATAAGCAAGGGACTCCCCTTACCTAACGAACCGGTTTTGTAAGAATGAGTTAAATCTAAAATCTTAATAACGATCACCTACTTCAGCAAGTCCAAGAGAACCGGGCCGTCTGAGGGTGCTAAAAAAATAGAAAGAAAGAAACAGAAGCATCCTTATTCACGTTCAAAAAGGTCTGCCATGCTTACAATACTTTTTGACTTGTTATATATTGTATTGATGAGGTGTTCTGGTGCAAAACTTCATTTGTTGCAGACGTAAAATAAATATAACGTAATTCCACAACGACTGCATTATTATTTTATACCAATAATATCAATTCACCAAGTAAACTCGAAGTGGTCATGGAAACAGTGAGCACCACTAATTGACTCCATAAATAGGATTCATAATATTGCCTCAGAGAACACACAAATAGGTCTATAACTATATATATATATATACATACACGGTGCCCTTGTTGATGTGCACTTTATCACAGCTAGTCTCATTAGTGAGAAGGATAAAAGCTTCTATCTTTGTATTTGTCTGGGCGCTTGGCTTCTTCAACATGAAGAAGATTTTCGTGTTCTGGCTAACATGGGCTTTTGTGCTTTTATCTTCTTCCATGGCTTCTGCTGCTACAGTGGAACAAACTTTCAATGTAAGGCTAGATTTTCAGTTTCTTTTGTTGTACTAGTGACAGTTTCTGTTGTTTTTTTTTTTTGGTTTTATTTTCTTATTTTTGTATTGACCAGTCTTACTCTAAGCATGACTTTAATTAATAATCTAACATCTCCACTCAATTCCCCACCTAACCTAACTACTTGCAAAATGCAAATTGCAATGCACTGTATTTTTTTTATAAGCAAAATTTACCGAAGAGATCGTAAAATGGTTCCATGACCCATTTACAAAATCAGCTCAATTGAAGGGAAATGGATTCTTTAAGGTCAAATCTTCCAGAAGTTGTGAATATGGACCCTTAGATGAAGATTGGATAGTCCGTGTGTTTTTCAGTTATTAAATCAGATTTAAAATACAACTCTAAATACATGTCATTTGATCTTGATCTAATGGTTTTTTTTGTTGATAAAATCTTGATCTAATGGTTGAAATTTGTAAATGCAACGACTACGACGACCAGCGACTATAGAGAATCCGGGTCCCAATTGAAGTCTATTTGAAGTGAAATAAATAGTGAACTTGTAAAAAAAAAAAAAACACAATACTCACATATGACTTGATGTTCATACTATTGAAATTTCATGAGTTGCAGATTCAAAACACGACTATCAAACGCTTGTGCAAGGAGCGAGTGATTGTCACGGTGAATGGACTTTTCCCTGGACCAAATATGCATGTCCGGGTAGGTGACTCTGTGATTGTTCACGTAGTCAACAAGTCACCCTACAATATCACTATTCATTGGTAAGCAAGAAATTGGATAATATCAATTTATATGATACTATGATACTATCACATTTTTCAAACCTTTCCCTCCACAGTAGGCATTAGGCTCCTCACGCACGCACGTATCCTACCTATTAAATTTCCACAAGAATAATCAATGCACTAGAATTTTACTTTTTTTTCAAAAAAAATAAAATAATAATATCTAATTGTATACGAATTTTTGAACTATATATAAATTAGGCATGGAGTATTCCAGCTCTTGAGTGCATGGGCAGATGGTCCTGAATATATAACCCAATGCTCTATTCGTCCAGAAAATAATTATACTTACAAATTCAACACGACACAACAAGAAGGAACAATATGGTGGCATGCTCACGCATCAGTTCTACGTGCCACAATTCATGGCGCTTTCATCATTCACCCTCGTTCTGGTCGATTTCCATTTCCTAAGCCCTACAAGCAAGTACCAATAATACTCGGTATTCTATAATTCTCTGAATAAAATTATAGAATTAGTAATTACTTGAAAATAAATTTCATCAATAACATTTATTTTATTTTTTTGTTATTTAAACACAGGTGATTGGTACGATGGAAATGTCGAGGACATTATCAAACAAGAACTTGCCACAGGTGATAAAATACCATCTGATGCTTTTACCATCAATGGCTTTCCCGGCGATCTCTTCAATTGTTCACAAAATCGTACGTCGTTGTCTTCTCGATACATATAATTACACACATCATCATCCATCTATCTATCTATCTATCTATTATTTATATGTATTATTTATATAAGAAATTTAACTACACTAAGAATACATGAGAAAAGCTCATTCATCCATTTTTCTACCAAAAATTATTTTCCCAAAATTTAAAAAAAAAAAAAACTAACTACTCTATAGGTTCCATTTTTCTTTACCACCGTGGTGAGCACAATTCTCTCAACTAGTTTGGATGTGAAAACTAACACAAAAAATGTCAACTAGTTAATCCACTTAAATTCATAGGCAAATTACATGTTGTTCATTTTCAATACTTTTTTCTTTTTGTTTAATACTAATTTTTTTTATAAACGTTGAATTTCTCAATCTAATTATTAGATTGAAAGCTTCAACTAAGTAATAGATTAAGTTTATAAAAAATATATAAATTAAAAACTGATTTTTATTTTATCAATAATTACTTTTAATTTAATGTATAATATATTTTAACACATAGACAAAAATATTGACCATGCGAATTCGTACCTATAAATAATTAATCTAAAATTTAGTGTAAAAAAAGTAGAGCTAACATTACACGCTTCCACAGTTTTGTTTTTTAATTGCCTTAAAAAACAGTAATATTTTTTAAGTCGTATTTTATAAAAGAAACATTAAAAAAAGTAAGTGTGTGTATTAGTTGATGTATTAGTTAATATTATAGTATTCGAATAATATAAGCTTGTTCAACGCTTACTATTGAAATAAATATATTTTAGTTGATGTGTGTGTATTATAAACATATTTTAGAGACATTTAAGCTGAAAGTGGAGCAAGGAAAGACCTACTTGCTACGAATGGTCAACGCTGCGCTCAATAACAATCTTTTCTTCAAGATAGCCAATCACAACTTCACAGTTGTTGCCGTGGATGCTGCCTACACCGAGCACTATGTCACCGATATCATTGTCATCGCCGCCGGCCAAAGTGCTGACGTGCTTTTCACAGCCGACCAATCCGCGAGTTCATACTACATGGCTGCCTATCCTTATGTTGTAGGGGAGCCAGTGCCGCTATTCAATAACAAGACAACTCGGGGCATTGTCGAGTACGACAGTTACAAAACATCATCACAACAACCTTTGATGCCAACACTACCACTGCATAACGACACCCCAACGGCTCACAAATTCTTTAGCAACATTACTAGCCTTGTGGGGGCCCCACATTGGGTCCCTGTTCCACTTGAGGTTGATGAGCACATGTACATCACAATTAGCGTGAATTTACAAAGGTGTCCTGTAAATGCCACGTGTACAGGTCCACTCAAACAAAAGTTCTCTGCGAGCCTCAACAATGAGTCCTTCGTGCTTCCTGTTGGGAAAGGGTTCTCTATAATGGAGGCATTCTATTATAACGTGAGTGGTGTGTACACTGAGGATTTCCCTGATAACCCTCCAAAAGCTTTTGACTTCACAAACCCGAAAATATTTTTGGATGCAAACGTCACATTTGCACCTAAATCAACTAAGGTGAAGAAATTCAAGTTCAACTCAACAGTGGAGATTGTGTTTCAAAATACAGCAATTTTGAATTCGCAAAGTCATCCCATGCACATTCATGGTTTAAATTTTCATGTGTTGGCTCAAGGGTTTGGGAATTTCAATTCCACCAAAGATAAAGTGAAGTATAATTTAGTGAATCCTCAAAATCGCAACACGATTGCTGTTCCAGCGGGAGGATGGGCTGCTATTAGATTCCAAACAAACAATCCAGGTATATAATTATGTAACATTAGTTTTAATTAGCTAATTTAGAATCTAACTGAAATAGCGCACACTAATAATATCTTCCTTGCTTTTTTTGTAGGGGTATGGTTTATGCATTGCCATGTGGATGATCATAACCTTTGGGGACTAGTCACGGCTTTTGTGGTTGAGAATGGACCAACACTTTCTACTTCTCTTGGTCCACCCCCTGCTGATTTGCCTAAATGTGGATGATATAATGTAGTTGCGACTTGCGAGTATTAGAAATGATCAAAACCAATTCTCCTTTCTCCCTTTTTTTTAATTTACATTATTCAATAAGATAAAACTTTTAAATTTCAAGCAATAAGTAAGAGTTTTAGCATAGTTTGGAATTGCAATGAAACCACGTTCCATAGCAAGTCGCTACTACAAGTCTACAACTGTTACCTCCAAACCTACTATGCGTCCATGTGCTGCTCCCTACCACGGTTCCAAACAGGTGCTTAGTCACACAAACATGAAGGAAGATAAGCGCACAAAAATGTAATTCTAGATTCTCCTCATCAAAAGCAAAATACTTTTTAAATTTGATTGGTATCTTCCCCCTCCCTCCTTTTCCATTTTGTTATTTTATTTTAAAAGTTTTAAGCAAATAAATTTTAACCAACATGGTGTGGCACTGTTGATAGGTAACCGAGTCTCTTAAACATGTAGTCAGAGATTCGAATCCTGACCCATGTGTACGGAAGAATATATCTTGGGAGAGATCAACCACTTAAATAGATTTTAGTACCTCAAAGGATTAGTCTCTGACTTCTAGTTGGGGATTCTCTGGGTTCACCCAAAAAAATACAAGTATATATAGTATTAAAAGTAAATTAATTTACATTTTATTTTTCAGTAACCTCTTGTATTCATACGAAAAAAGTTTTCATAACACACATTTTTGGAGACAAAAAAATTAAATGAGATTCATTGCTGTATATTCTTGTGATTTTTTTTTTGTAGCTTGCATTCTAACTAACATGAAATACGCTGATATTGGCAAAATAGCAATGAAACTTGCTATAGACAATTGTACATCTGCTCCGCATACAATGTGTTTGAATTAGTTTACTTGAATGTACTGGTTTGTGTTAGGGTTCGGGTTTTCAACTTCAACGGCACCGCCTGATGGATATCCTTCCGGCTAAGAGGCATCGTCAGCCCGATTCGTCATTGACAGTGGTCTTCACCGACGACCTCATCGTCAAAATCTTATCCTTGCTTAGCGTGAAAACTCCCATGCAATTGAGGAACGTGTGCAAGTCTTGGAAAACCTTCATCTCTAATCCCCATTTAGGGAAAATGCATCTTAAAAGATCGACTCACACACTCACTCTATTGTGGGAAGACACTAACAATTGCCATGATGATGATTGTTGTGGTGTACTCGTACTCGTACCCATTCATGTATGTCGGTTAATCAAGAATCCGTCGATCACCGTTGCCGACGACACTTATTGCTCTGGTTTGAAGGAGAAGTACGACTATTGGATCCAGGGGTGGAGCCCACACGACATAATGGGAGGGGCTCAGTTGAGCAAGGTCTTTTTTGTCAAAGTTGAGCAACGTATTTGCTAGATTTCTATAACTTGGTGGGTCTGACTTGATAAAAAAACATTCCAATAATGTGTTTGGGCCAACCAATTTTTAATTCGGCTTAGACTGCCTCACATTGCATGTGAAGGAAATGTTTTTAAAAAAATTAGCAAGGGCTGGTGTTGCGGCTCAGACAAGTGCACCTGGTCGTAACTCGTAATAAAGTGGAGTTTATTTAAGACCCCAAATGTCGAACCCACAGGGAATGAGCGAGTACTAACGTAATAAAGATCCTATGTTATTTAGACTAACAAAGGTAATGTTTATGAGAACTATCAATAAAAAGGTAAGAAAACAAAAGCAAATTTGTAAGAACAAAATAGAGATCAAGTATGGAAAGCCTAGGGGAATTGGGTTCACTAATACTTAGTCTCTAAATTCATTAACTAACTATTATGAGCTAATTTCCTAATAGAAAGTCAATCACACACTCTTTTATTATTAACACCTAATGACCATGCAATGTTAACAGTCTTCTTCCTAGGAACTACCCCCAATGATCATGCAAGGCAATTGATAGAAAGAGCAATAAGCAACAGTGAGTTTGTCAATTCAATAACCGATTAGAAATAGACAATTATCCTTAATCTGGCATAATTAGCGAGTTCAATTATTCCTAGAGCTCTGTTAACTAATTGTGGTATGGTCGCCTACAATTAACTAACTTATTAAGGATTGACCATATCCTATGAGATTAAGCACACTAAGAACAACACATTCAGTAAGATAATATGAAATTCATAATAATAATTAAATAAATATAAAAAACATGGTGAACGATCTCCATCACCCTTATTGATGGAATTAGCTACTCATAGTATTTCTCAATAGCATAAAATAACAAATATCTAAGTATGAATCCCTAAAAGACA
This sequence comes from Calophaca sinica, assembly GCA_037113605.1. Lineage (NCBI taxonomy): Eukaryota > Viridiplantae > Streptophyta > Magnoliopsida > Fabales > Fabaceae > Calophaca > Calophaca sinica. The sequence goes on from CM073733.1 coordinate 107,138,240, forward strand.
TAATTAAATGGAACCGAGATACCCTTTTGGTATGATGACAGTCCTTTCCTTTGTTCTTCACGATTCTCCTGAGCTCTGACGATAAAATAGGATTGGGCAAGGGCTCCAGAGGTTCCAGAGTCAAAAGGTGTTGAAAGAAAGCTAAGAATTCCTATTTATAGGCTTCCCTTCATACTAGGTCAAACTAGCTTCAAATCTGTGCGATCTGGGCTTTGGTACGGTCGTACTGGCTTTATACACGGTCGTACTGCACTTTAAATTCAACGCTGGCCCGTACTTCTGCACTTGGTGCAACCTGACAGCTTTGGATACGGCCGTACCAAAGGCTGGTATGGCCGTACTGGACTTTTTCTTCGACGCCAGGCTGTACTGACCATGAGATATGCCCCCTACTGCTATGCGCAGTTAGGTACGGCCGTACTGCATGTATGCCAGGCCGTATTGAATGTCAATAATCACCAAAATATGCTCAATTCTTGCCGGTTTTGGCCTCATTTACGTTTTTTCCACACTAAGTGTTGCCTTTGTGATAATTCTACAAAATGGGGTATAAATGAGTAATTTTATATTTTAAATGGCACAAAATGACATGATTTAATACTCAAAACATCCCATAAAAGTAGACAAAATTGGGATTTATCAGCTGGCACCTTGGTAGAGCAACACCTAGCTCCGCCCCTGATTAGATCGTTGGTTTCTGTAATGGATTGGTATGCTCTTTTGATTATTCTAACACTAAATGGTATCGACAATACTGGCTCTGTTTCTGTAGGACGAGATGTGAAAACTTAGGGTATTTTCTCGATATTAGGGATCCTCTATTTAGAGCTTTCAAGTTTTCTTTTGGTTATGATAATTCAACGAGAACTTATAAGGTGGTGTCGTTCCGTGTGGATGGTGAAGAAGAAGAAGAAGAAGAAGAAGAAGATGATGATGACAACGGTTCATGGAGAAGCGAGGTGAAAGTTTTAAGTTTGAGGGATAACTTTTGGAAAAAAATTCAAAGCTTCCCTGTGATTCCATTTAATTGTTCGGATCTTCAATCGGCTTATTTGGGGTGTAATGATGGTGTGCATTTGAGTGGCAGTGTTAACTGATTGACTCTTCGCAATAACTTAATATCTTTATATGATTGGAAGCATATTACTCATGTTGAGCAATTTGTGATTTTGTCGCTTAATCTATCGACAGAGACATACACACAGTTGCTGCTACCTCGGGGTTTTGATGAGGTGTCACGTTGTCAGCCAACTCTTCGAGTTCTTATGGACTGCCTTTGTTTTTCGCATGATTTTAAGGGAACCAAATTAGTTATATGGCAGATGAAGGAGTTTGGAGATTGTTGTGCATGACTCATATTTATATATGAAGAAAGGCCGACAGACGCTTGAGCGGAGCTAGCGAGGGCAAGTTGTATCGTAGTATAAACACTTAAAGTTGTAACCCTAATTAATATAATAAGAAAACGAGCCGCTCTGCTCCTGAGATGTAGGCACAATTGGTCAAACTAAGTTATCAAATCGTGTGTTCCTTTTCGCGTTTCTTTTCTCTGTTTAGACTTCAGTGATTGTACGATTGGTATCAGATGACAACAAACCTGGTTGCAAAATTCGAAGTAGGGAAGTTCTACGTGACTGGGAATTTCGGATTATGCCAAAGGAGGGTGAAGGATCTATTGGCACAGCAGGGAATTATAAAGGCACCGCGTGAGAAGAAACCACCGATTATGGAAGACGAGGATTGGAAAGAGTTGCAAGAGCGGCCTTCAGGAACCATACGACTCTGTTTGGCAGGTGAGGTGATGTACCACATTATGGACATGACATTTCTAGGGGAGGTATGGCTAAAATTGGAGAGTCAGTATATGTCCAAAACCATAACGAATAAGCTTTACACAAAACAGAGGCTCTATGGGTTGAAGATGCAGGAGGGTTCTGATTTGTAACGACACGTTAATGTCTTTAACGTGATAATCAACGATCTACTGAAGCTTGATGTGATGATCAAAGATGAAGATAAGGCAATCATTCTATTGTGCTCTTTGCCAAATTCTTACAAGCACTTAGTAACGACCCTCACATATGGGAAGGACGCTATCAAACTGGTGGATATTACCACTGAACTTGTGGCTCACTCTCATTAGGGACAAAATGTAGGATTATCTCAGGGAGAAGGTCTGTATGTAAAGGGGAATCAAGAACGTGGGAGGAAACAAGGCAGGGACGACTCTGAGAAGAAGAAGAGGTTGAAGTCCAGGGTAAGAAAACGGGAACAATCTAGTGTTTTAAGTGCAAATAGACTGGGCATTGGAAGAAGGATTGTCAAAAGACCAGGCCAGTGTTTTAGGTGCGACTAGTTCTACGAATGTTGTTCAGAATGGTGATTCAGACTACCGTGAAAGAGATATGCTCTCTGTCTCATCCAATCAGGTCATAGATGCATATGAAGTGAATGGTTGTTACAAGAAAGGGGTTTTGAATTGTGACCTATTTAAAAATCATGTATTGAACACAATTTAACTTACTCTCAAGAATGTTTTTGGACTTGAGTAGGTTAGTTATCGATGCAAGAGAACTTACTCTGGATTCAAAATATGGTTATGTAGATAATCTACTCTAGCGGATAATATCAAACAGAAGCATATGTAAGATTAAATAACAAAGTGAGCTATAGGTATTTAATCTTTCAGCTTAAATCTGATTGCTTGATTTTAGGTGTATTGTGTGAAGTGTCACAAGTGAAATATTTGAGAGAAGCAAGAAGAAATAACACCAGATGTATAATAGTTCCCCCTAAACCTTGAGCTACATCCACTCCTCTCCTCCTGTGACTATTTCCACTATTTCCCAAACAGTTACGACACTTGAGACCACACCTTGGTCTTACAATAAGTAGTCTTTGCTTTAGCCTCTTCAAGCTGATCTCACACAGAAACTAACTCCTAGTATCTGACCTTTTCTTCTTAAGTGATTCCCTTTCCAACACTCACCAACAAGGTAGCTTGAAAGGATTACTCTCAGAATCAACAGTTAAAAGATAAGGGGTTTTTGGGGATGTTTAGGCTAGATTACACAGGTAAGAACATAGTCTAAGACTTTTTGTTTACAACTAAAAGATTCCCCACACAGTTTCTACGCAGTGCACTTGAGTAAGTTGAGAGGCTGATGATTTCACAATTTTAAGAGTAACATTAGAAGTATAAAAAAAAAAAACTTTGTTGAAGGTACCTAATTTGACAAAGTAAAAATATTTCTAATATGCATAAAGCCTCCCACATAATCATACTACTAAATAGACCTGGATTCAATTTACATTCTAACCCTACTAGAACTAGAAGACATAAATTAGAGTTTGAAAGCGGAATTTAACTATAATTATTACAACCCCTTTTTCAAAAGAATAATGAATTAGAACCATTATAAATATACATTATTTACTAATACTGCATAGACACAACCTAACTTTTAGGACTCTGACTCGTGATCCGGTGACTCAAAGTCTCGCATGAAGCAAGACCGAGCACAACTCATACTCTGAACTTCTCCATTAAGCTTGTACCTGAAAACAACGCCCCAAAATGTGAGTTTATAAAACTCAGTAACATAGACTTAAAATCACAAATACTTTTACCGTTGTTTCCAGCCATACGTGGTGTGCGACGTATGGAAAATCCTCCCCTTAAACGTATATATTTATTTAGAATAACTTAATGACTCCTCAAAACGCAATGATGAAGCAACTAAGTTTTCAAACATCAAACACACATCAAACATATAACATAGTACCACACAAACACATATCACAATCCTAAATGAATGGACCCTCTTGGTGCCACTCAGTAGCCCAAAGAAAAGAGTGAGAACCGTGTTTGGTTCCACCAAGGGATCCCCGTCAATGAAAACACCCTAAAATAATCATTGACGGGTTTGCGGTTCGAACGCAAACATTCCAAACACATACAAGTTTCAATCAATAAGAAACCACAATCACCAAGCAAATAGATATCACAAATCTCAAAGAATGTACCCACTCGGCGCCACTCAGTAGCCCAAAGAAAAGAGCGAGAACCATATTTGATTCCACCAAGGGGTCCCCGTCAGTGGAAAAGCCCTAAAATAACCAAAGACGGGTTTGCGATTCAAATGCAAACGTTCACACACAAACAAATTCCAATCACAGGAACACATGTGCCTTTTATTGTAACATCCCAACCCACCAGGCACATTGGCCCAATTACAAAAGGGCTTACGAAAGGGTATGTTACTCACAGGACTTCACACAAACAATTCCAATCAAAGGACATCAATCACAATGCAAATACTAAGTATTCACACAAGTCATCACATAGGGTTAAAACCCCTTTCAACGAAAATTAAGGCAAGGTTACCCATGCATTATTAGGAATTAATGACAAATCAAGAACCAAAGACAATTAGGGAATTTAACATGCATTTCAGTTACAACACGTACCTAGTTAAACTCATCCCGAGGAGATACCAAGACATCCATTTACTCAGAAAATCAATGACATCTCATAAAACAGGTGGGCTCATGTCTCAAGCCACTTAACACTAGTTCTCACATATTTAACACTTGGCAAACAAATCAATTATCCCGATTGCAGCTCAATGGAGCTCCCAACGGTACAAACATCACACATTGGTTTAGGGGGGTTGGGGACAGAATCCAACCCTATTTCAGTCAAAACCCCATACAAGACCATAATAATCAATAAACTAGGAATTTTAATAATAAATCCTAGCACACCCTAAGGGAGTTTTTAGGGGAAATCTATGTTACCTGAATCATTCCCAAAATTATGGATTTGAGATCCAAAAATCCCCTTCCATGGAACCACAATTTAGATTCTGATTTCTGTCCCAGTCTCCTTCTTCTTTCCTTTGAGCCTTGATTGGAGTATCAATCCTTCTCCTCCTTCCATGGGAACCCACATGCAGGAGCCCTAACTTCAAATCTTTCCACTTTTTCTTCTTCAATCAGCTCCAAGATCAAGTTTGGATCCTTGCTCCTCTTCCATTTTCGAGCTCCTCTCACTGTATCTCTCTCTATCTCTCTCTCTTGGTTTTTTCCCTCTCTCTCTCTCGCTACCCTGTATCTCCCTCGCGGCCTGGTTCTGCTTCTTCCTTCGGCGTGAACCACCGTGCCTCGGTCTCCAGGCCGCCGCACCGTCACGCTCCTCCTCCCTCACTTCTCCACCGCGCCTCCTTCTTCCTTTCCCTTCTTCTCTCTTCTTTTCTTTTCTTTTCCTTTCTTTTTTTTTCTCTTTTCTGATTTTGTTCCTTTCTTTCTTCTCCAGATCGAGTGAAGGGAAAGATAAGAGGGGAATGAGAGGTGCTAAAGTGGGAATAAATGAAGGGTGGTGCATAGTGAGACATAGGCTTAGATTAGTTTAAAAAATTAAACTTATAAATCCTATTTAAAACTCCTAATTAACCCTTGAGTCCTTAAATCAACATTAGGTAATTTTAATCAATTAAAACAACTCATAGATAATTAGTCTCATATTTTCTTAATCCTAGGGAAAAATACCATTTTACCCCTAATTTCCAAATTTTCTTTAAATTGCTAAATTTAAGAAATTTGTGATGTTACAGCCAGCGTCGCAAGCAAAGTTCGGTACGACCGTGTATATATCCGATACAGCCGTACCCTGTCCCAAAATGTGTAGATTTGAAAGCCAGATGACCTAATCCGCATCCCAATCTATAAATAGGCCCTCTTAGCCTATGTTGAAGACCTTTTGATGAATTTCTAAGTTTTAGCCCCATTTTTCAGAGTTCTTCAAAAACACCTCGATATTGGAGTGAGTCTTGAATCATCGAAGCTTCCAGTCAATTCCATATTGCTGCTGGAGTTCATGAAGACGTGAGGAACAAACGAGAGGATCACCATCATACCAAAATGGTGTCCCGGTTCTATTTAATCATGTCTTTTAGGAGTTTATGTTTGGATTTATTCTATTCTATTTTGTTGAAAAACAGTATGAGTAGCTAATTCCTTCACTAGGGGTGATGGGGGATCTTTTACGATATTCTTGATATCTTTTTAATTGCTTTTATGAATTTCCTATTATCCTTATGAATATGTTGTTCCTAGCATGCTTAATCCCTAGGAAGTAGATAATCCTTAATAAGTTAGTTGATTGGAGGTAACAGGACCACAATTAGTTAATGGAACTCTAGGGTCAATAGAACTCGCTTTATATGTCGGATGAGGTTATTGCTTGTTTCCAATTTGTTATTAGATTAACAAACTCACCTATTCTTAATGCTCTCTCCTTTAATTACCTTCTTGGATCAAACTGAGTAGTTATTTGGGAAGAAGGTTATAAAGTAGGTAGTTCTTAGTAATTTAGAGTGAGTGGTTAGCTTTCAATAAGGAAATATAATTCGTAATAGCAAGGAAGTAGACTCAGGATCTAGTATTAGTGAACCCGGTTCCCCTAGGCTTTTCCTATTCAATCTTACTCTAGTGCATGTGTCTTAGTTTTACCCTGATTTTCCTTAGTTCATCTGTTTAATCCCAATCTATTAATTCTGATAGCTTAAAGAATTTAAGATCTTTATTACATTGGTACTTGCGCATTCCCTGTGGGTTCGATATTCAGAGTCTTAAAAATATTCCACTATTATTACGAGTTATTATCAGGTGCACTTGCCTGAGCCGCAACAAGTTTTTGGCGCCGTTGCCGGGGAATGTTCTAACGATATTGACTTAACGAGATCTTAATCACTTTAAGTATTTTACTATATTCTGTTTTATTCTTTTATAGTTATTTTACTTTTATTATATATATATATATATAATCAATTGATTTTCTTGTACTCAGGCACCCCAGAAACCAAGAGCAATGGAAGAAGAGCTCACTCTCGAAGTGTATTTTTCCCCTGCAATCAACATGCAGGGCAACATAAACGGCTCAATCATTAGACGACTCACTCATCTCAAGAACTTCCAAAGAATACTTAGCACTATTAAGTATAATGGAGTCCCAGCTGAAGCAATTAAACTAACATTGTTCTCATTCTCATTGCAGGGAAAGGCTCAAGTTTGGCTAGACTATTTAGCTCCGAACTCAATCACTACTTGGGATGATCTAAAGAGAAAGTTTCTTCATAAATTTCTCTCTAGCCCAATTTGCAGAACTAAGAGCTAAAATAATTAGCTTCAAACAGTTTGAGTTAGAGCCAATGCATGAAGCTTGGGAGCGCTTTCAAGAACTACTCAGAAGCTTTCCACACAAGGAATTTTCCACATGGCAACTGGTTCATATTGCCTATAATGGGTTCAATGCGCAAAGCAGGACCTCTATAGATGCTGCATGTGGAGGATCTTTGGGGGTGAGAACACCATCTGAGACTCTAGAAATAATTAAAGAGATGGCTCAAAATAATGCTCAATGGTTATCTGAAAAGACACAATTTAATCCGGAATTCGAGATCCAAGGGATGCAAGCTCACAAATCTTTAGAAGTCAAAGTAGACGCACTCACCGAAAAATTTGAAGCCTTGCTAGCATCTCATACTCACACAAGAGTTGCATGGAACAATCTCACTCGGAAGCCTACGACAAATAAAGACCCAATTGTAAAAGTTACTTTTATAGACACCGAGACTCGAAGTAGTTCCTACTTAAACAACAATAACCCGGTGTGGAGAAACCAAGGAAACTCATATTTACAGTTTCAAGCTCAAAGAAGGGGAAGTCATAGCTATTTCGAAGCAATGCAAGGATGCATGAAGGTATTTGATGAGAGATTTAAGTGCCTAGAAAAAATGGTAATGACCGATGCAGAAAGTCAGAAACAGTTGAGGGAGCAGTTAGCCACCCTGATAAACTATTAGTCTAAGTCAGAGGAGAAAACACCTACCCAAGAAGTGCAATCTAATTTGATAACTATAAGGGGAGGAATAGTACTCGCAGGACCATCTGAGAAGAGTAAGGGAAAGGCTACGTCAACGCATCCCCATGAAAAGCCACTTGCTCAGACTGAAGAAAGAGATATAGGGAGCAAGGAACCTGAGAAGGAGCAATTAACTGTACCCGTTAATGCACCTGACATAACTGCCAATGTACCATTCCCACAAAGGCTAAAGAATGACTTGCATGACCCCCAATTTGCAAAATTTTTAGAAGTCCTGAAGCAGCTGACTATCAATACACCGTTCGTGGAAGCTATTTCTCAGATTCCCAACTACACCAAGGAAGGATCCACAATTAAATTAAGCAAGGAATGTTCAACCATAATCTTGAAGAAGTTACCTCCTAAAATGAAGGATCCAAGGAGCTTTACAATACCATGCACCATTGGAAATTCTTATTTCAAAAATGCTCTATGTGATCTCGGCTCTAGCATAAACTTGATGCCTTTGTCTATTTTTCAGCAGCTTGGTTTGAAAGAGGCCAGACCCACAAAACTTCAATTACAACTAGCAGACAGTTCCGTAGTGCACCCAAAGGGAATAATCGATGATGTCTTGGTGAAAGTAGAAAAATTTATTTTCCCGGCTGACTTCGTAGTTTTAGACATGGAAGATGATAAGAAAGTCCCACTTTTGTTAGGAATAGCATTTTTAGCAACTGGAAAAATAGTTATTGACGTCCATCAAGGAAAGCTCACATTGAGGCTTGACGACGAAGAAGTTGTCTTCAGCGTGTTTAATTCTTTAAAAACACCCTCTAGCTCTCAATCGTGCAATTTTATAGACACTCTAGAAGAACCTGTACTAACATCTTCTGAATTGCAGGGACACTTGCTTAAAGACCCTCTAGAAAGAATTCTAACCTGCAGCAAGGAGAATATACCAGATGAAGAAGAATTTAAGGAGGAAGTTCTGGCATAAGATGCTGGCATGGCACCTAGGCCATGGAACAGGGTGCAGCGATTTGAAAGATTAGAAAAACCCAAAAATACTGCAATCAAATCATCTCTAGAAGAACCACCAGAGCTGGAATTAAAACCATTATCTGCTAATCTTAAATACGTATTTTTACATCCACCATCGTCCTTACCAGTTATAATTTCATCTTCTTTAACAGGTACAATGGAGGAAAAACTTTTAAGGGTTCTGCGGGAGAACAAGGAAGCATTTGGGTGGAGTATTCATGACATAAAAGGAATCAGCCCCACAATTTGCTCCCATAGAATTTATATGGAGACAGATCATAAACCAAATGCGCAACCTCAATGAAGACTCAACCCAAATATGAAGGAAGTTGTGAAATAGGAAGTTATTAAATTACTTGATGCTAATATTATCTATCCTATTTTTGACAGTCCTTGGGTGAGTCCTATGCAGGTAGTTCCTAAAAAGGGAGGGACCACAGTAATGGAAAATGAGCAAAATGAGTCAATTGCAGTAAGGAAAGTGTCTGGCTGGCGTATGTGCATCGATTACAAAAAATTAAATGAGGCAACCAGGAAAGATCACTTCCCTCTCCCTTTTATTGATCAAATGCTTGAAAAATTATCTGGCCATGATTTTTACTGTCGTCTAGATGGCTATTCTAGTTATATGCAAATCCATGTGGCTATGGAAGATCAAGAAAAAACTACTTTTACATGCCCCTATGGGACATTTTCATATAGGAGAATGCCATTTGGTCTATGCAATGCCCCTGCCACATTTCTAAGATGCATGATGGCTATTTTTCTGATATCTTTGATAATTGCATCGAAATATTTATGGATGATTTTTCTGTATATGATCCACATTTGATTTCTGCTTGTATAATTTAAATCTTGTGCTAAAAAGATGCATAGAAACGAATTTAGTTCTAAACTGAGAAAAATGTCAGTTTATGATTTTGGAATGCATAGTCTTGGGGCACAAGATTTCACAAAAAGGCATTGAAGTTGATCCAGCTAAAATTGAAGTTATTTCAAAACTATCACCTTGAAACTCTGTTAGAGATATTAGAAGTTTCCTAGGAGATGCTGGCTTTTATAGAAGATTATTAAAGATCTTTCACAAATTGCAAAACCACTTTCCAATCTATTGGTGAAAGATGTACCCTTTGAATTCTCTGAGGCATGCCTAAAAGCTTTCAAAACTCTAAAATCTCAATTAATTAATGCACCTATTGTTATAGCGCCCGATTAGTCTATTCCATTTGAGCTAATGTGTAATGCAAGTGATGTCACAGTTGGTGCGGTTTTGGGACAAAGGAAAGGAAAAATATTTCATACTATCTATTATGCTAATAGGACTTTAGACGAAGCACATTGAAATTACACCACTACTGAAAAGGAACTACTAGCGGTTATATTTGCAGTTGATAAATTTCGTTCCTATTTAGTTATGTCTAAAATTATAGTTTATACTGACTATTCTGCTATCAGATATTTACTTGTTAAGCAGGATGCAAAACCAAGATTAATCAGGTGGATTCTACTGCTTTAAGAATTTGACATCGAAATTAGAGATAAGCCGGGCGTAGACAATGTCATCGCAGATCACCTTTCAAAGATAGACCCAGCAGTCAGACCACCTGAAGAAGAGAAAATTCAAGAGACCTTTCCAGAAGAGCATCTATATTCTATCTCTACGGCATCATGGTATGCCGATTATGCTAACTATTTGGTTAGCAAGGTGCTTCCACCCGATTTGACATATGCTCAGCGTAAGAAATTCTTTTCTGATATTAAACATTATTTCTGGGACGAACCTTACTTATTTAAAATCTGTGTTGATAGAATAATCTGGAGATGTATTCCAGAAATAGAATATAAGAATATATTAGAACATTGCCACTCTAAAGAAGTAGGAAGTCATTATGGCCCCACATGAACAACTCATAAAGTCATACAAGGCGGGTTTTTTAGAAAACAAGAAATGCCTTATTTAAAGATGCTTATAAATTTGTTAAGGCATGTGGATCCATGCCAAAGGAGCGAAAATATTTCTACAAAACAAGAAATGCCTCTGAATAATATGTTATACTGGGAACTTTTTGATGTTTGGGGCATAGACTTCCTGGGACCCTTCCCCAAGTCTTATAACAAGATATATATTCTAGTGGCAGTGGATTATGTCTCTAAATGAGTAAAAGCAGTAGCGTTACCCACTAATGATGCCAGAAGGGTGGTTAGATTTTTGAAAAGAAATATTTTTACTCGATTTGGAACTCCTAGAGCAATAATCAGTGATGTCGACAGTCATTTTTGTAATAAGCAATTTGACAATCTCTTAACAAAATATGGAGTCACCCATAGAGTAGCTACCCACAAAGCATTGGCCAAGTAGAAATCTCTAACAGGAAAATTAAAAAAATTCTTGAAAAGATTGTTAATGCCTCAAGAAAAGATTGGTCCCTAAAACTTGACGATGCGCTATGGGCATACAGATTTGCTTTCAAAACCTCAATAGGAATGTCACCATATAGGCTAGTGTTCGAAAAAGCTTGTCACATCCCTATCGAATTATAGCACAAGGCTTATTGGGCTATCAAATTTTTAAATTTTGAAAGGCAGGCTGGAGGTGAACAACGGTTATTGCAGCTCAATGAAATGGATGAATTCCGACTAGAGTCCTATGAGAATGTAAAACTGTACAAAGAGCGCACTAAAAAGTGGCATTATCAGCGCATCCAAAAGAAGAGTTTTCAAGTTGGCGATAAAGTACTAATCTACAACTCTTGCCTTCGACTGGTTTCGGAAAAACTCAAATCCCGTTGGGCAGGTCCCTATGAAGTAATACAAGTCTTTCCCTATGGAACAATAGAAGTGGTTGCTAAAAAGGGTACAACTTTTAAGGTGAACAGGCAAAGAGCTAAAATCTATGTTGCAGGAACACCAAGGGAAACATACGGCTTACCCCTGCAACCTCCTACTGCTTAATAAGGAGCAAAGCGTCAGGCTTGCGACGTTAAATAAGCGCTTTACAGGAGGCAACCTGTAGACTTTTATTTAGTACTTATCATTTATTTAAAGTAATTTTAACTCATCTATTTTGATTCTCTATCTTCAAGTCACTCAATGCAGTAGTGGACAATGGCAAGAAAGCATCAAATTCCCCCGCAATTTGCTCGTGATATCTTTTTCAGAAGGGAGTCTCTTTCCACCTTCTACTTTAGCACTTATTTCATTTTCTTTTATCTTCTTGTGCTTGCTTTAACTTAGTCGCAGTGAGACTAAGTGTGCGGAGAGATTTTATTTTGTGCTTATTACTTGGCTATGCTTACTACTTATAATTATAGAAGAAATTTAAATTTTTGCTTATTTAGGGGCTACAAATTTTTTTTTTCCTAATAGCTTGTGATTGAATTAATCTGTTGCTAGTATTGGAATTTGCTGAAAATTAGCATTGAAGTTCTGTGAGTTTTAACTTTCTGTGTAAGCTACTAAATGTGAGATTTGAGCCTGAAACAAGATGTCACATCATACTTTCTGCCTCTTTTCTTTGTTTGAGTGATATTTTTCTATGAATGTGCATTCTAGAACTTGTACTGAGACCATTACAAAGCGAATATGAGTTTATTTTCATATAAATTTGGAAAGGGCAATTTTTAGGAATTTTTCAGGCCACTTCTATTTTGAATACATTGTACCATTAGTTGCCCACCTTTGTGCCTAAAAGTACCTTATTTAGTTTCTTTGTTACCCTTCTTGTTACTATTGATTATACTCCGTGAAGGCAACCTTAGAAAAAAAATTCTTTAAGAGCAATTAGTGGCAAAGATCAAAAGAATAATATTTTGAATACCTTGTATATACTCGCATAAAGAAGGCTTAGTAATTATTTTCCCTCCTAGTTCTTAAAATGTCTATTGGCTACATAAATGCATGAAAGGAGGAAAGGAAAAGAAAAGAAAAAGCATTGAGAAAAAAAAGTTATTGATCAAAAAATTAGGGATTCTTGCCTGCTCTTTAGAATGAAAAAGAAAAAGGTTGCTTGTTTTGGTTGATTTGTTTCTGACCCTTTGTATGACATTTTCTTTCTTTTATCATACCTAACATTATTACCTTGGCCCCATTACAACCAATGAAAGACCCTCATTCCTCTTTTCCTTGATAAATAGACTTTAATAGTAGAGTTTGGGTCGATGTACAAGCCTATGAAAATGTCACTTCATTTGAAAAATCTGAGCGTTAATGACTATGCCTACAAACACTTTGAGATTAGTGAGAGTGTGACTTGTAAATCACAGATTGTTGACTTATTTGAGCTTACACCTCTAATTGGGCATTCTATTTATTGGCATGTTTTATGATATCACTTAGTTGTCATACTTATGTTTTTGCCCCTATTCAGTGAAAATAGTCTCTCTTGTTACAATTACCCAAGTAATTTGCTTGAGGGCAAACAAAGCTCAAGTGTGGGGATGTGTTATCACACCAATTTGTCTACTTTTATAGGGCATTTTTAGTGCATAAATATACCATTTTGCACTATTTAAAGCACAAAGGCACTCACTTATATCCTATTTTGCAGAAATATCATAAAGACACTACTCAGAGCAAAAGATGTGAGAATGGACCAAAAACTAGCAAGTTTTGGAGAGTTTTAGCACTACTGGACGAGCGGTACGGTCTAACAGTACTTCGGTATGGTCGTACCTAATTCAGAGATTCAGTAGGGCGTACCCCCATGGTCAGTACCACCTGGCGCCAATGAAAAAGTCAAGTACGGCCATGCCAAAGGCAGTATGGCCGTACACAGATGATGTCAGGGAGTACATTACGCACAAGTACGGGCCAGCGTCGCAAGCAAAGTTCGGTATGGCCGTGTATATATCCGGTATGACTGTACCCTGTCCCAGAATGTGCAGATTTGAAAGCCAGATGACCTAATATGCATCCCAATCTATAAATAGGCCCTCTTAGCCTATGATAAAGACCTTTTGAATAATTTCTAAGTTTTAGCCCCCTTTTTCAGAGTTCTGCAAAAACACCTCGGTATTGGAGTGAGTCTTGAATCATCGAAGCTTCCTGTCAATTTCGTATTGCTGCTGGAGTTCGTGAAGACGTGAGGAACAAACGAGAGGATCACCGTCATACTGAAAGGGTGCCCCAGTTCTATTTAATCATGTCTTTTAGGAGTTTATATATGGATTTATTCTATTCTATTTTGTTGAAAAACAGTATGAGTAGCTAATTCTATCACTAGGGGTGATAGGGGATCTTTTTCGATGTTCTTGATATCTTATTAATTGCTTTTATGAATTCCTTATTATCCTTATGAATGTGTTGTTCCTAGCATGCTTAATCCCATAGGAAGTAGCTAATCATTAATAAGTTAGTTGATTGGAGGTAATAGGACCACAATTAGTTCATGGAACTCTAGGATCAACATAACTTGCTTTATATGCCGGATGAGGTTATTGCTTATTACCAATCGGTTATTAGATTAACAAACTCACCTGTTCTTAATGCTCTCTCCTTTAATTACCTTCTTGGATCAAACAGAGTAGTTATTTAGGAAGAAGGCTATTAACTAGGTAGTTCTTAGTAATTTAGAGTGAGTGATTGGCTTTCAATAAGAAAATATAATTCGTAATAGCAAGGAAGTAGATTCAGGATCTAGTATTAGTGAACCCAGTTCCCGTAGGCTTTTCCTATTCAATCTTACTCTAGTGCTTGTTCCTGAGTTTTACCCTGATTTTCCTTAGTTCATCTATTTAATCCCAATCTATTAATTTTGATAGCTTAAAGAACTTAAGATCTTTATTACGTTGGTACTTGCGCATTCCCTGTGGGTTCAACATTCAGAGTCTTAAAAATACTCCACTATTATTATGAGTTACGATTAGGTGCACTTGCCTGAGCCGCAACAGTACCTAAGGATAAGATTATCTATGTTGCAGATTTGCTAAGCAACAGAGTTGAAACACCACTCCATGTACTTGGACAGTGGGTGCTCACGACACATAACGGGAGAAAGGCGTATGTTCCAAGAGCTACAATATAAAGAAAGTGGAACAGTTGGTTTCGATGGAAACTAGAAAGGTAAAATCATTGGCATTGGAAGGGGTGATGAGAAATTTATACCTTCTATTGATAATGTTTTACTTATTGATGACCTTAAGCATAATCTATTTAGCATAAGTCAATTATGTGATAGTGGTTATAATGTTGGCTTTAGTGATAATGCATGTATAGTCAAAAATAAGAAAGATGGCTTTATTTTCTTTATAGCAAAGAGGAAAAATATTATTTATAAAATAAGCTCTCTGAGTTGGCCAATCAAAATGTCAAGTACTTTTTGTCACTTGATGAAGAACAATGGACTTGGCACAAGAGATTGGGTCATGCCAGCTTGAGGTTGATCTCAATGCTTAACAAGAAGGAACTTATTAAAGGCTTATCAAATCTTAAGTATCAGTCTGATGCTCTTTGTGAAGCTTGTCAAAAAGGGAAGCAAACAAAATCTTCATTTGACTCTAAAAATGTTGTTTCCATTTCAAGGCCACTTGAACTTTTACATTTAGATTTATTTGGTCCAACTAGAACAGCCTCTTTGTCTGGTAACAAATATGGTCTTGTTATTGTTGATGACTATACCAGATGGACATGGGTAAAATTCTTTGCACACAAGGATAAGTCTTTTAAGATGTTTTCTGTCTTTGGCAAACAAGTGCAAAATGAAAAAGGTTTTTGTATTACAACTATTAGAAGTGATCATGGTGGGGAATTTGAAAATGAACTGTTTCAAAACTTTTGTGAAGAACATGCCATTTCCCACAATTTTTCTTCTCCTAGAATACCACAACAAAATGGTGTTGTAGAAAGGAAAAATAGATCTCTTCAAGATATGGCCAGAACCATGATTTATGAAACCAATATTGAAAGCACTTTTGGGCAGAAGCAGTAAATACTGCATGCTATATTCAAAATAGAATCTATGTTAGACCTATCTTGAATAAGACTCCATATGAATTGTGGAAAGGGAGAAAACCTAACATTTCATATTTTCATCAATTTGGGTGTGACTGCTTTGTTCTCAATACAAAGGACAGTCTTGACAAATTTGATTCCAAAGCAAAAAAAGATATCTTTTTGGGATACTCTGAATGCTCTAAAGCTTACAGAGTATACAACAAAGAAACTCTAATTTTTGATGAATCAATGCATGTAAGGTTTGATGACAAGAAGCCTAATACTCAAATATCAGAGCTACATGAGATTTTTGCAGATATGCAGATAAACAATGAAACAGATGCAGATGCATCTGGTGGTGACTCTGATGTTGCCTCTGGTCCTGCGTCTGGTGACTAGACTCAAGTTGAGTCAAGAAGAGATTGGAAGTTCAAGACTCATCACCTAAGGGACCAGATCATTAGTGAACCAAGTGACAGAGTCAGAACCCGGTCATCTCTCAAAGAACACTCAGACCTTGCACTGTTGTCAGAAATAGAACCAAAGATGATTGATGAAGCACTAACAGACGATGGATGGATACTTTCTATGCAAGAAGAGCTAAATCAGTTCCAGAGGAATGATGTGTTGAAGCTAGTTCCTCCACCAGAAGATAAGCAAGCCATTGGAACCAAGTGGGTTTTCAGAAACAAACTTGATGAAGATGGTAAAGTGGTAAGAAACAAAGCAATGTTAGTTGCTCAAGGGTATTCGCAAGAGGAAGGTATTGACTATACTGAAACTTTTGCACATGTAGCTAGATTAGAAGCAATTAGAATTTTATTATCATTTGTTGCACATCATGGCATTACTTTATATCAGATGGATGTAAAGAGTGCATTTTTGAATGGTTTCATAAGTGAGGAATTATTTGTCAAACAATCACCTAGTTTTGAAGATGTTGCTTTTCCAGAGCATGTCTTCAAACTTAAAAAGGCTATGTTTGATCTTAAGCAAGTCCCAAGATCATGGTATGATAGACTCAATACCTTTTTAATGTCTAATGGTTTTAAAAGATGACAGGTGGATACTACACTCATTAGGAAATCATCTAAAAAGCATTTCATATTAGTTCAAATATATGTAGATGATATTATCTTTGGTGCTACTAATGAATCTCTTTGCGAGGAATTCTCTAAGCTTATGTAGAATAATTTGAGATGAGTATGATGGTAGAATTGAAGCTCATCCTTGGTATTTATTGCGGCTCAGGAAAACGTACCTGATCGTAACTCGTAATAAAAGTAGAGAATAATTAGGACTCTGAATGTCGAACCCACAGAGAATGAGCAAGTACCGGTGAATTACTATGATTCTATTCTATTAGGCGAGCAAAGATTATGATTAAGAAAGTACTAAAAGTAATTGGAATTAAAGCAGTAAACAGATTAAATGCTAGAACAGTTTAAGTATGTTATGGGGGACCTAGGGATAACCGGGTTCACCAATACTCTACCATTGAGTTTATTAATCAATTGATATGAGTTATCTATCATGTAAGAGCACTAACCACCCACTCTAAATTACTAGAGGTTGTCCTTGCGTATAATAGCCTTCCTTCCAACTAATTACTCTGTTTGGTCCAGGAAATAACTAAGGGAAAGAGCATTAAGTTCAGGTGGGTTTGCTAACTTAATAACTGGTTAGAAACAAGCCCTAACCTATCCGGCATATAGCACGAGTTCTTTTATCCTATGGTTCCGTTAAATAATCATGATCCTGTTACCACAATTAAGCCAACTAAATAAACGGTGATCATGACCTATTGGAATAAGCACAATAGGAATAAAATACTCAAACAATCAATAGAAACTCATATAATTAAAGAACAAAACATCAAGAGTATTGTAAAGGATCCCCATCACCCCTACTAATAGGTTTAGCTACTCATTACTAATGATAATAACATAAACAAATATATGAATTCAGAACAATCCACAGCAAGAGAATAAATTCTAAACCGGGACACCCTTTCGGTATGACGATGGTCCTTAAGCACGTCCTTCGCGTCCTCACAAGCTCTAGTAACGATTCGAGATGGCACCAAGCTTTAAGGAGACAGAAATTCTTTGGAATGGGCAAAGGTTTGCTATCAGATCTCAATTGGGGGCTCTTGACTCGGCAATTCATCAAAAGGTCTTTGTAACATATTAAGAGCCCCTATTTATAGACTAGGCTGCGAATTAGGTTTTCTAGCTTCAAATCTGCACTGATCAGGGACGGGGTACGGTCGTACAGAGTATATATACAGCCATACCGAGCTTCGTAGATGACGTTGACCCATACCCGTTCGTGTTGTTGCCCGGACATCACTTGTGTACGGCCGTACTGCCTTTGGCACGGCCGTACTGGACTATTTTATCGGCGTCAGGTGGTACAGACTGAGGGGGTATGCCCTTAATGGGATTCTGCTCTAGGTAGGGCCGTACCGTTGGTAGGTCAGGCCATACCGCTTGTCCAGTAGTGCTAAAACTATCCAAAAGTAGCCAGTTTTTGGTCATTTTTCGCATCTTTTGCTCCGAGTCAATAGAGTGCCCAATTAGAGGTGTAAGTTCAAGTAAGCTAATAATCTGTGATTTTTAAGTCACACTCTCACCAATCTCAAAGTGTTTGTAGGCATAGTCATTAACACTCAGATTTTGCAAATGAAAAGGCATTGTCATAGGCTTGTACATTGACCAAAAACTCTACTATTAGAATCTATAAGACATGCAAAAGAGGAATAAGGGTTTTTCATTGGTTGTAATGGGGCGAAGGTAATAATGTTTGGTATGATAAAAGAAAGAAAAGGTTATGCAAAGGGTCAAAAACAAATCAATCAAACAAGCAACCTAATTCTTTTTCACGTTCAAGAGCAGGCAATAATCCCAATTTTTCAATCAAAATATTTTCTTTTTACAACTTATGAAGGCATGAGCATTATCAAAAAAAATTCTTTTTCTTTTTTCTTTTTCAATGCTCTTTCTTCTTTCGTTTTTTTTTCTTTTCCTCCTTTCATGCAATTATGCAGCAATCAATCATTTTTAAGAATTAGGAGGAGAACAAATTCATAAGCCTTCTCTTTTTGTAAACAAATAAAAGGGACTTTGCAACATTATTCAATAAATTTTTGCCACTAATTGCTCTCAAATAAAATTTTTCCAAGGTTGACTTCACAGAAGATAATCAATAAAAACAAGAAAGGTACCAAAGAAATTAAATATAATACTTTTAGGCTCAAAAGTGGGCAATAGTGGGATAATATATCCAAATGGTAGTGGCCTGAAGAATTCCTAAAAATTACCCTTTCCAAATTCACATGCAAATAAATTCATATTCGCTTCGTAATGATCTCGGCATAAGTTCTAGAATGCACATTCCATGAAAAATATCACTCAACAAAGAAGAGAAACAATGTTGCCTCTTATTTCAGGCTCAAAACTTACATTTAATAGCATACACAGAAAGTCAAACTCACAGAACTTCAATGCTAATTTTCAGTAAATTCCACAACTAGCAACGAATTGATTCAATCAACAGTTGTCATAAAAAAAATGTATAGCCCCTAAATCAGCAAAAAATTAAAGTTCTTCTATAGTTGCAAGCAATTATAAGCACAACCAAGTAATAAGTATAATGTAAAACTCCCTCCCCACACTTATTTCTAGCAGTGTCCCCACTACGACTATTTAAAGCAAGCATAACAATATAAGATAAAAATTTAAAAGTAAGTGCTATAAAAGAATATGGAAAGAGACTCTCCTCTAAAATATATCACGAGCAAATTGGATTGGGATATTGGAAAAATATTTCGTTTCCTTGTCAAAATACCGATGGAACTGGTAAGCGGCGGAAGAACTGTACAACACAAAACTAAGAAGTTTAGATCATAATAAAAGAAAAATATACTAATCAAACAAAATAAAATAAAAACAATGCAATAAAATAAAATGTGTATCCCGCGAGTGTGCCAAAATATATACATCTCTTTTTAATACAAAAGCAAACCCTAAGTACTAAAAGAGAAAACAAAGAAAGGTCCTGCATCACTCGGCATGATGGAAAGGCTGGATGCGCTGAAGGTGCTCTAAAATAAGTGTCAGCTGCAGGTCCACATGTGTCCTATGCTCTACAAAGCTGGAGTGCATCTGGTCAAGACGTATCATGACATCCTTATAGGAGTGGCCCTGTGCTGCTGGCTGAGGCTATGGCGGTGGTGGTGGTGGATGCTCCTCTATTAGGGGGACAAAATCTGCAGCCTCGTCCTGCTGCTGCTCCTCCGGTCTAATCACCGCATAGTCCTCGTGCCCCAATCTCCGCGTTTTTGAAGATGGAGTCGTGTGATACAGGCGCACATGGTACAAGGTGCGTCTGTACCTACTGGTTTTCTGAAGAAAAAAAATTTTGATTTTTGAATTTTATAATTAATTTAATTTTTGTATTTTTTTTAAAAAATTCCTAAAATGAATAAAAAATAGAGTAAAATAATAATATCAATAAAACAAATAGACAGAAAATAAAAAGCTGTTAGTAACCGAGGTTGCCTCCTGGTAAGCACTTGTTTAACGTCCCGAGCCTGACGGGCCAGAGGACTTAGAAATTAGTCCTCAGCGGGCAATGGCCCGTCCTTGACATTACCTTTGGTCTTCTCACCTTTGGGGAACACAACAAAGTAGTCAACTTTTTCTGAGTGGTCTATCCAAACAGGTCCTGAGCACTTTTTTGGTGGGTTCATTGTGTATCCACAGTCTGCACAGATGTAAATTGGCTTTTCTAAGTTGGGTGCAAGGGTCTTAATGAATTTCTTCACCAAGTTGTTCCATGTTTTTACTTCCTCAACTGGTAGGAGATAAAGCCAAATCTTGACTTCCTCATCTAATGAGAATGGGAAAGTCATTAGTTTTGCTTCATCTAGAGATAAGCCTTTAAACTTTGCATTCCTCATCTTCTTGCAAAACTGTCTCATGTGTTCAACAGGATCTTGTCCTATGGTTCCCTTGAATTGCAGAATTGACACTTCCGAGATTAAAGATGGGTCTAATTTAAAACCTGTAAATTCCTCCTGAGCGTCTTTCTTGGATCCTCTGAAAAATTGGAATAGGTCCATTCTTTCTTCTGGGATGGACTTGAAAACTCTTAAGAATTCTTCTTTTAATTCTTCCCAACTTGAAAAGTGGTGCTTGAGGTATATTGAGAACCATTCTTTTGCTATTCCTCCTAGAGAAAGATGAAATAATTTGAGCTTTATTCTTTCAGCTTTGGCTTCTGCAAGATTGTTAGATTTTTCCAAGCGATAAAAGTTTAATAAATGACAAGAAGGTTCATCAATATCAAGTCCTTTAAATTTAGGAATACATAGTGCATCCAAAATCAAAGAGGGGGTTATGTCTTTATCCTGCTCTAAAGAATCACCATCTTGTTCTGCAACTTGCACTTCTTTATCTTTTTCAACTTTTAGATCCTGCAAGAAACGACAAGAAGCACTAGAGGGAGAACTTTTGTTAGAATTATATATATTAAATACTTCTTCCTCATCCTCAATTCTTAGAGTCATGGTTCCTTTCTTCACTTGGATGGTAGCATCTCCTGTCGCCAATAATAACCTTCCTAAAATAATAGGAACGTCTTTGTCTTCCTCCATATCTAAAACGACAAAATCCACAATGAAAATAAATTCTCCTACCTTAACTGGCATGTCTTCTATTATTCCTCTTGGGTAAACAAAAGTTCTATCAGCTAACTGCAGAGACATGTGAGTAGGTTGTGATTCCTGCAAATTCAGTTTCTTCTAAACAGACAAAGGCATTAAATTTTTACTTGATCCTAAATCACATAGTGCCTTAAATATATTATTACCAATTGAACAAGAAACAACAAAAGTTCTTGGATCTTTAAGCTTAGGTGGTAATTTCTTCAAAAGAATCGCAGAGCAATCCTCATTCAACCTAATAGTCTCATCTTCTATCCTATTTTTGTTAGAAATTATTTCTTTCAAAAATTTAACATATTTAGGGACTTCAGAGACAATTTTAGTCAAAGGGATATTAACAAGAAATTTTCTAATTTTTTCTAGTAACCTCTTGTCTTGCCTATCTTTACAAGAATTTTTAGAACCTTTGGAAGAGTTACTTACCTGCTGAGACTCGGGTTGAGTCTTTTCCTCTTTTGGTTCCTCTTTTTTCATGAAGATTGCATTACATTTTGCATTGGGATTTGGCTCCACTTGACTTAGGAGTGCTCATTTTTCTCTTTGAGTCACTGCTTTCAACACAAGTTCCATTTGTTCACTCAATATTTTCTGGCCTGCTACTTGCTCAGTGACTATTTTCTCCAAGTTGCTACACCTCTCATTTATATGTCCCATAACATGGCTAATATCATTCTCTCCGGGAATTTTATCATTTTGGCCACGATTTTGCATATGTGGGGGCTTATAAGTATTTTGATTTTGGCCCTGGGATCTCTGTTGATCTTTCCGTGAAACGTTTGGGTGATTTCTCCAACTGGGGTTGTAGGTGCTTGAGTATAGGTCGTTTTGCTTATGCCCAATAAATTTCACCTCCTCAGTGCAGTACTTTGAATCATGAGTTATAACTCCACAGAAATTGCAAGATGCCTTAACTGTCTTATTTCTATAGCCTTTAATCTTTCTTCAATCTTTCCCATAAAACAGGCTAAAACTCCCATACACGGATGTCTGTGTCTTTGCATATATTTTAACATAGCCTCTTGCATCCCCAATTTTGGGTCAAAATCTTTCTGGCTTATAGCATTGACTTCTTCTATTTGTCCTTCAATTGCCATACAACCCTAATCACTTTTAGGATTAGACTAGGTTTGCGCTGCCATCAAAGTCTCTAACTTCTTAGTCATTGCCTCCAATTTTGCTTCTAGAGCTGTGTTGGCTTCAACTTTGTAGATGTCTGGTTGCTGGTTCTTCTTGCCAGGCTGCTTATCATTAGTTGACCACTGAGCATTGTTCTGAGCCATTTCAGTTATAATATCAAAAGCCTCAGTGGGTGTTTTCTTTCCGAAAGATCCTCCATAAGCAGCGTCAATAGCTCCTCTAGTTTGCATATTGAACCCATTATATAAAATCTGAAGCTGCTGCCACTTAGTGAAACCATGATGAGGACAGCTTCTCAATAAATCTTGTAATCTTTCCTATGCCTCATGCATTGATTCTCCTTCATTCTGGGTGAATCCAAACATATCAGATCTCAGCTTTGTAGATTTTGCGGGAGGAAAGTACTTGTTTAAAAACTTCGTTTTTAGGTCCTCCCAAGTAGTAATAGAGTTAGGTGGGAATTAATCCAACCATAGTTGTGCAGTCTTAACTTGATTGCCTCTGGTCATACTCCTTCACATTTGACAGTATTAGCAACCTTCTGAAATCTCTTAAGATGGGCATTTGGGTCTTCAGAAGATAAGCCAGAGAATTGCACTGCGGATACCATAGAGATCAGTGCTGGCTTCAGTTCGAAAATGTTGGCCTCAATTGCTAGATAGTTAACACTATCTGCCACATCTGTAGTTGGTGTGAAGTACTCGTTCAATGTTAGTTCTTCAGCCATTGCTAACTGTTGTCTTCTCAACAATCTGAGTGTTCTTTCAATTTCTGGATCAAAAATCAATTCAGAATGTTGAGACCTTGTCTGCATACACCAAAGAAGACCAAATTAGAATGTCTTAGAATTAAACAAAAATAATAGAAAATTAAATAATTAAATAAAATTATGCCTAATGCGAATAAAATCTAGAATTCGATTAATATCGCAATCACTCCCCAGCAACGGCGCCAAAAACTTGTTGCGGCTCAGGCAAGTGCACCTGATCGTAACTCGTAATAAAAGTGGAGTATAATTAGGACTCCAAATGTCGAACCCACAAAGAATGAGCGAGTACCAGTGAATTACTGTGATTCTATTCTATTAGGCGAGCAAAGATTATGATTAAGAAAGTACTAAAAGTAATTGGAATTAAAGTATTAAACAAATTAAATGCTAGAACGGTTTAACTATGTTATGGGGGACCTAGAGATAACCGGGTTCACCAATACTCTACCCTTGAGTTTATTAATCAATTGATATGAGTTATCTCTCATGTAAGAGCACTAACCACCCACACTAAATTGCTAGAGGTTGTTGTTCTTGCGTACAATAGCCTTCCTCCCAACTAATTACTCTGTTTGGTCCAGGAAATAACTAAGGGAAAGAGCATTAAGTTCAGGTGGGTTTGCTAACTTAATAACTGGTTAGAAACAAGCCCTAACCTATCCGGCGTAAAGCGCGAGTTCTTTTATCCTATGGTTCTGTTAACTAATCATAATCCTGTTACTACAATTAAGCCAATAAATAAAGGGTGATCAGGCCTTATTGGAATAAGCACAATAGGAATAAAATACTCAAACAATCAATAGAAACTCATATAATTAAAGAACAAAACATCAAGAGTATTATAAAGGATCCCCATTACCCCTAGTGATGGGTTTAGCTACTCATTACTAATGATAATAACATAAACAAATATACAAATTCAAAACAATCCATAACAAGAGCATAAATTCTAAACTGGGACACCCTTTTGGTATGATAACGGTCTTTAAGCACGTTCTTCGCGTCCTCATAAGCTCCGGTAGCGATTCGAGGTGGCACCAAGCTTCAAGGAGACAGGAATTCTTTGGAATGGGCAAGGGTTTGCTGTCAGATCTCAATTGGGGGATCTTGACTCAAAAATTCGTCAAAAGGTCTTTGTAACATGTTAAGAGGCCCTATTTATAGACTGGGCTGCGAATTAGGTTTTCTGGCTTCAAATCTGCACTGATCAGGGATGGGGTACGGCCGTACAGAGTATATACACGGCCGTACCGAGCTTCGTAGATGACGTTGACCCGTACCCGTTCGTGCTGTTGCCCTGACATCACTTGTGTACGGCCGTACTGCCTTTGGCACGGCCGTACTGGACTATTTTATCGGCGTCAGGTGGTACAGACTGAGGGGGTACGCTCTTATTGGGATTCTGCTCTAGGTACGATAGGTCAAGCCGTACCGCTTGTCCAGTAGTGCTAAAACTCTCCAAAACTAGCCAGTTTTTTGTCCTTTTTCACATCTTTTGCTCCAAGTGGTGTCTTCATGATATTTCTGCATAATAAGACATAAATGAGTACATTGTGCATTAATCAGTGCAAAATGGTGTAATTAGATACTAAAAATGTCCTATAAATATAGATAACTTAGTGTGTTTACAGTATTCAAATTAAACAATGTCAAGATGGAACCTATATTCATCAAACAAAATATGTGAAAGAACTCCTGAAGAAGTTCAAGCTAGAGAAAACTAAACAAATGAGCACACTAATGCATCCTACGTGTGCTCTAAGCAAAGATGAACTAAGTAAAAAAGTAGAACAAAAGGTATACAGAGGTATGATAGGTTCACTTATTTATCTTACTGTCTCACGGCCTGATATAATGTTTAGTGTGTGCTTATGTGCAAGATTCCAATCTGGTCCTAGATAATCTTACTTAACTGCTGTTAAGAGAATCTTTAGGTATCTTAAAGGAACTACTAATATTGGTTTATTGTATAAGAAATCAGATCATTACAAATTAGTATGTTTCTATGATGCTGACTTTGCTGGAGATAGAATTGAAAGAAAAAGCACAAGTGATGACTGCCAATTTCTTGGAGCAAACCTTATCTCATGGTCCGGCAAAAGACAGAGCACAATAGCACTTTCAACAGCAGAAACAGAGTATATATCTGCAGCAAGCTGTAGCTCACAACTTATATGGATGAAGTATCAACTTGAGAATTATCAGATAAAAGAGAGTAACATTCCTATTTTATGTGATATTACCTCTACTATATATTTGACTAAGAATCCAATTTTACATTCAAGAGCTAAACATATTGAAATTAAACATCATTTTATAAGAGACTATGTTCAGAAAGGGATTCTTGAAATTAAATTTATTAATACTGGCCATCAATAGGCAGATATCTTTACAAAACCCCTTGCTGAAGATAGATTTAACTTTATAAGGAAAAACTTGAATTTTAATCTTATAAAGGAATGATTGTTTAAATTGAATATATTTGCCTCTGATATGTGTGCCTCTGATAAACTTGCATCTGGTAGTATATTTGCCTCAGATATCACATCTTGCATCTGATAACACACTTGCCTCTAATATCACATGTGCATCTGGTATTCATATGTGCCTCTGATACTATGGGTTGCATCTGGTGATCTTACTTGCCTCTGTTATTGCATGTTGCGTCTGGTGATTGCATATGCCTCTGATACCATGCCGCCTCTGTATATATATATATATATATATATATATATATATATATATATATATATATATATATATATATATCATTTGTTGTTGCATGCATCTGGTACACTGTTCATATTCACATGTGTCTAGTGCATTTATTATGTGTTCCCTCTGAGAATCTTAGTATACACATGTCTCTCTTAGACTGTTTGATGCGTTAGTGGATGAGAATTACTTTTCGTTGAGTCATTATTGCTTTTACTACCCGAGGACAGTTTTACTGGGCCTCATTAATATAGTGTTTGACACGTTTCTTTTTGAAATAATAGTTTTAATATTTTCTTTAATTTTATTTTGAAAACTGATGAAGGCGGTTTACCTTCTCAAACACGTTTATACCCATTCATCTCACTTCACTCACCCACTACCCAACTATCTCTCTGAGAAGACTCACACTTTGAACCCTAGCCCCCTTTCGCATTCTATTCTCTTCGTCTTTCTGAAACTTTCTCTGCAACTCTCTACAATGGTTGAACAACAACAACAACAACAACAAATGGCTGCTCCACAAAATGCCCCTATGCCCACATTGGATATTGACCCCAAGGACCTCATTATCTTGACTGAAGCTCGAGTTGATCTCAATGAGCTAGCTATCAATGAGTACGAATTCAGAATTCACTTTCATGATATGAGTTGGAAGGAGTATTTCTACGTTGAATCCAGAGATATTTACCCAGAACTAGTTAAAGAATTCTGGAGATTTGCATGGACTGCAAACGATGTCATCTTTAGCCACGTTCAAGGAAGGGAGATCGTGGTAACTAAGGACTTGATTGCTGAAATAATCAACTGCCCTAATTCTGGAACTGAGATTATTGACAACTGGGAAAATGCTTATGGTGGAATCTCTATGATTAATGATCACATTTTTTAGAAGACTGGAGCTACGAAGGCTGTGGATATGAAGAACTACTTCTGGGTGCTCTTCAAGAGCATTAAGTGCAACATAATGCCCAAAGCAGGCTTGGTGGACTCAGTAAGCTCTTATCATAAATTCGTAATGTGGCATTACGACCCCAGAACTGCTCTGAACCTACCAAGTATGATCTTCAACTTAATGAGGAGAGCCATCATCTTCTCAAGGAAAGGGCAAAATAGAAATATTTCTTATGGAAGGATTATTTCTGCTATTCTAGAAGAACATGGAGTTATCAAGCTCCTTCAAGCCCCAAATACTGAAGAAGCTGGCTTTATGCTTCAAAAATGCTCGGCTTTAATTTTTGACAGCAGCAACTTGAAGAAGATGAAGTTTTTGTCTTCTGAGTTGATTGCTCAAGCTGCCAAGGAAGAAGAAGCAGCAACTAAAAAGAAAGGCAAAAGAGTCAAAACTGTTGGTGAAGGACCTTTTGTACCCACTAAGAGGATAACTAGGAATGCTGCTGGAATTTCCATTTCCTCTCAAGCCCTCCATGGGTTCCTCCAGTTAGACTTGCCTTTATGCCTTCATTACTGACTGAAAAACAAGAGGAAAAGAAAATAGACATGACAGAGTTTTAGGCAAAAACTCAAGAGGAGTGCGCTATGTTTCATACGGAACTTAAGGCAAAAAGGCTTCAGGAGCAAGCCTCTGCAAGTGCACCATAACCTGTTGCATCCGCTACTATTGCCTTTGCTACTATTGTTGTTGCTGCCCCTGTGCCTAAGAGGAAGAGGCTTGTCAAGACTTATGAAGTATCTGCAAAGAAAACCAAGGTACTTACTTGACAATGCTGTTAAATTATATGAGTCTGTGTATGCTTGTTCTGCTGATACCTCAATGATAACTCAACCTTCTAAACTAACTTAAAAGCCACTACCCCCATTACCTTCTGACTCATCATCTGATGAAGTAGAAGATGATATGCCCTTAAGGCAAAGAATGAGAACTAATGTCTCATTTCCTGTACTAGAACCCATTTCTGTTTGCCTTCCACAACCAATTGATCCTATTCCTCCACCACAAACCAAACCTACTCCACCTCAACCAGAAACACAACCCGACCTTAACCTCCCGACACAACTAGAAACTGTAACAGAACCCATCACCCAGGAAACCCAAACCTTTGCACCTGGCTCTGATACTATTCTTGACATTCAACCCTTAGACACTTTTAAACCTACTTCACCACCCTCCACTCAACCAATTTCATCACCTCCATCATAACCACACCACACTGAACCTGAACTTACAACAGAACCAATCCTAGAAGATGAAATCATCATCACTTCTAAGATTGCCTCTGAGGTAATTCAGAATCTTGAATCTGAACTTCCTTCTCCAGATTCACACTCCACCCAAGCTATAACTTCAAGCCCCATCATTACTGAAACCAAAACCCAACCACCCTCTGATACCCAAAATCTAAACCAAACTCCAATCATCCCTATGTACTGTGGTCCAAACCTGAACTTACCTTTGCCAAACCATCATATTTTTCCCACTTTTGAAAGATATATGAACCCTCAGCATACATTGATAGATATAGAACAAGAGATTGTCAAGGAAATTGCCTTGTCCACTCGTACTTGGCAAGCCTTAGAAGAATAGTATGTTGAATGGTATGTACTCTGTAACTGACTAGTTTGTAAGTCAGAAGGAGGAACAGCTTCAGCTCACAAGGAGAGTCTTGGTTGCTCCTTCTTGGAAAAAGCCACCAAGTTAACCTCCAGCTGTTTGGGAACCAGAACCTGCCCCTACTCCTGCACCAGAACTTGTAACTCCTCCTGCATCTTTTGCTATGGCTAGTCAAGCATCTGCCTCTGCTTCATCAAGCCATTCTGATAACGTTGTAGTTCCAAGGGTTGTCCTGGACATATTGATTGAAGACAACAGAGAATTCAAGCAATTCATGGTCTTTTCAACTCAGAAACATGATGAAGTTGCTGCTATGCTAAAGATGATCTTGGAGAAGCTGAATAAGCCTTAGAAAGCCTTTGGGATTTTCACCTTTTATTTTTAGCCTTGTACTTGTTTTATTTCAGGAAAAACTTTTGTAATTTGGTACACTTTTTAATGACAAATTGATTTTGGTGCCTATTCTGTTTTAACCTTTATCTTTCTCTATATTTTATTTACTTTCTTTTGTTTTGATAATGATGTTATTTATGTTCTTAACCTTTTTGTCTGATGACAAAAGGGGGAGAAGTAAATAGAGAAGTATATGGAGAGTAATTGATGAACTCGAACTCAATGTATCAACCAAGTGTTAAAAAGAAATGAACACCACGCATTGCATTGTATGCTCTGATACAATATATTCAAATATATGCTCTGATACATTACAGTTTTAAGCTCTGATACATTGTATTGCATCGTATGCTCTGATACATTATATTGGAATGTATGCTCTGATACAATTTATGCTTTGATATGTTATATTTTTTTGCATGCATCTGATGTGTTACTGCACTTAGAAAATATTTATATGTGCTTAATTCAGGGGGAGTCTCTGAAATTCTATTAAATAAATATTTCTCTAATGGAAAATTGTTCATCAATCTATGTGTTTGTCATCATCAAAAAGGGAGAGATTGTTGGAATTAAGTGGATTCAGAAACAATGACCCTTAATTGTTTTGATGATAATGAATAATGAAAAGAACAATTTATCCTCTGATGTGTTTGTTAGTGTGCAGAACTTTGTGAGTAAGTCACTATTCATCAGATGGAAGTGTCTCAGAAAGGTGTGCCTCTGTGCATATTTCAACCTCCGGTCCATTCCTCTGATTCTGACATTGATCATCTGGTAAGAGCTAATGATGTCAGCGTCTTATAGCCATGCTCTGAAGACAAAGCTCTGTTAGTCAATGCTCTGGTAAGAAGCTTAGGTAGTCAACCCTCTGGTAAGACCATGCTCTGGTAAGACTACACTATTGGAATCCAGCTTCTGATATCTCAAGGCTCTAATATGTGAAAGCCCAAGAAAAACTACACTGAAGAACTTGCCTCTGGTCCAAGCTTACTCTGGTAAGTAGAGTATCTCAGTAACAAGCATCATCTGGTAGAAGATGCCTCTAGTTAGAAACCAGACTGACTGAAGCATTAAAAGCTATTTCATACATTAAAGAAACTGAACGTGAACACAAGAAGAGGGGGGTTGAATTGTGTTAAAAACTTTTCGCAAACTATACGTAAAAAAAACACTTCAACACAGGTTTTTCAAAACTGTTTGTATATCAGATGTAGAGAATTAAACCGTATGCAGAAATTAAATAGCTTATGAAAACTTGTTTTACTGAGCAAGGTAAAGATAAATGTAAAGCAGTAAAGGATGAGACGCAGAGATTTATACTAGTTCACCACCAACTGGTAGCTACGTCTAGTCCCTTCGTTCCTGAAGGATTTTTCACTATAATCAACTGATTACAATTTTCCTCAAGAGTATTCTTCTATTACAAACTTGACAATACTCTCAACTTCTCAAAACGACTCAGTGTAGTCGAGCCTTTGAGGAACAAAACCTTCACAAGGCCAAAACCAGTTTACAAAAGAGATTATACTTTTGAATACAATCAAAATAACTCTCACAGAGAGGATGAAAAGATTAAGTTCAAAATAGAATAGCTTTCTCAAAGAGGGTATAAGACGCTGAGTTCAGTTCTGTGTTGACCAAAAACTTGGCACGAAACTTGATTGCTCACTTGAGTAATTTTGCTTTCAGAATGAAGTTTCTTCACAATTTTTTCCACTTCTCTTCAATGAATACCTTGGGGTATTTATAAGAGTCTTCAAGGGTATTACGGTTGCAGTAAAAATATCTCCTTTCCATTGAGTGAGGTAATTTGAAATGTAGTCATTTTCTTCCTTTCCAGAGAATATCAGAATAGTACACATTACCGTTTTCGTACTATCTGTAATTTGCAATTGCCTTGTACGATTTTTGTCTTATGCTAAAGGTGTCACCTTTGCTTCCTCGTACATCAAAATGAGCGCATAAAATCAAATTCGAATTCCTTTCCAGAACAGTCTGAGGCTAAGAGCAAAAATGTGATCATCATGTGCTTCATTAAAGAGATCAGACGCTCGCTCAGAACAGAGGACGGACGCTCGCAACAATTGAGTATTCCACGTGTCAAAGAGTAACACTACTGGATGCTTACTGTCAGCAAGACGCTGGAGTGAGTTCGTATGCTGACACTAGTGGATTGTATTCAATTCTTTTGTAAATTTATTCTCCTTCCTTGAGTGTTTCGTATATATATATGAAGTTTTGATACCTGTACACTCAAAGATATGTTAGAAGATAAATTGTTCTCTTGAGAATTACTTTGTTATCATCAAAATCAATGAGGGTCTTAAACTTCTCAATCGTTTAGGTTCCAACAATCTCTCCCTTTTTGATGATGACAAATATCCAAGGGTGATGAATAATTTAATTTCAAAATAATATCAAGGGTCTCTCCCTGAATTTAACAATTTTGATATATAAGAACAATTAAGGTATTAAGGCGATTGTTGATAAACAAATTCATTTAAGTGATCACAAAAATACGTAGATGTATCAGAGTATATTTTTAACAAAGTGAGATCGGATGCTGATTTTCATTTTATCAAAAAGATTTTCATTGTACAAAATTTAGTGATCATTATTAGAGTACTGGGTCAATGAATATCAACGCATTAATAGGTATTAGAGTAATGAATAACCGTACAAATGCTATGTATAAAATGATATGCATGATACTTCTGTTTTAGTACATTTGAACATCGGACGGTGAATTAGTCAATCAGACTTTCACGTGTTCATCAAACCTTTCTTTTACTCCCCCTTTTGTCATCAGACAAAAAGAGTGTAAAACACATCATAGTCAAAATATGGCTTAGAAAAATTTGAATAATATATAAACAGATAATCAGAGTAAAAACAATGAATATATATATAAGAGCACCAAAAAAAAATTTATATCACAAAAAAATTTAAGGGTTTGGTGGAGGTGGTGGAGGGATGTTGAGACGTTCATATAAAAGCTTTAGTGCATTCTCCAGCTGAGTGACTTTCAGGTTAGTGGCCTTCATTTCTTCAAACTCTCCTTTAGGAATGGTGACCATTTCAACTGCAGGAGTAGAAGTAGAAGGTCCAACAGTGCGAGTTTCATCTTACGATGCTCGCTAGCACCCAGTTGGAAAGCTTCAGTCTCAGTTCCTTCTTTTATTGAGACTTTTGAAAGAACGCATCATTTGGTATAAACCATTTGATGAGACTTCCTAGTTTCCTCTGCTCAGATTCTGACTGAATTTTCCTTCTTTTCTCCACCTCTTCTGGATACAGCAAATCCATGAAGATAGTTTCTCTATGCAGAAGCACGTCAGCAGTGAAAGCATCAAACTTGTTTCCAGCATCTTCTCCCCATATTCTTCTGATGAAGATACTCAATGCTTCAGAAGCAAAAGAGAGTGCTTCATTTTCTGCCAAGTATACTCTTCGCAGATTTTCCTTGTCAGTTTCTTCAAGCGCTAGGGGACGAGGCATGGTAACAAGGCTTTGTCTTTTCAAGACTCAGACCATTGACTCCAAGAAAATCCAATGTCGAAGTGCTTGGTCACAGCAGCCCATTGGACATATATCTTCATGCAGTCTAGAGGCATGATTACTGAACACCTGAACGTATCATCAAAGTAGGTAGTTCCCAGATTGGTGTCAGTAACTCTCCTGATAGTGCCAACTGTTGGAATTGTGGCTTTCTCGGCATTGCAGCAGTTTGAGGAGCCAGTTCTCCATTCATCTTCCTTCAGAGAACTAAGGTAGAACCTTCTGGCATGATCCTCAGTGATCTTGGCAACCCTCATACTCTATGAGCCCGATTTTGCTGAATGGCTGCTTGCCAAGAGCAGGTTCTTTCCTCTTTCCAGGGATAGACCAAGGTAGCCACCTTTGTCTTTCTGGCACAATCTTTATGGATACAGAAGACATCGAAGGCAACAGTGTATTGTCCAACCTTTCTATCAGCCATGGTAGCAGTTGTAGAGAGGGTAATGGAGGTTTTAGGGTTCGAAATCACACACACACACAGAGAGAGAGAGAGAACAGTTTTGCAAGAAAATGCAGAGTGAAGTGATGGAGCGAAAAATATGGAGTAGTGGGAAAGTTGATAGGAAATGGTACAGTTCTTTTTCAAAAAAATCACTTCGTATTTCCACACAAAAATTAAATCAAAAAAAGAAAAGAAAATGAAGATTCGCCTTTTCATTAAATGAAGACGCCAAAAGAAAAGTAAGATCAAGTAAAAAGATTTTATTGAAAGACATAAACAATTATGACTCAGTAGATGTGATGAGACGCTTAAGTCCTTAACACGTGTGACACGTGTGGGTGCGCTCGGACACACGCAACCGATTCACCAGATGATGAGTTATGATGCACATGACAAATAAGATGCTTATTCGTATACATGCTTATGCCATACCATATGCTGAGATTAATCATTCTTCTATAAGATGAAAATTTAAATTTCTTCTTATAACATTGAATCTATCTTCAGCAAGGGGTTTTGTAAATATGTCAGCCCACTGATGATCAGTGTCTACAAATTTTATTTCGAGAATACCCTTCTGAACATAGTCTCTTATAAAATGATGCTTAATCTCAATGTGCTTGGCTCGTGAATGCAATATGGGATTTTTAGTAAGACAGATTGCAGAAGTATTATCACAAAAGATAGGAATGTTACTCTCTTTTATCAGATAGTCTTCAAGTTGATATTTCATCCACAGAAGTTGAGAGCTGCAACTTGCTGCTGAAATATATTCAGCTTCTGATGTTGAGAGTGCAATCGTGCTTTGCCTTTTGCTTGACCAAGATACAAGATTTGCTCCAAGGAATTGGTAGCCTCCACTTGTGCTTTTTCTTTCAATTCGGTCTCCAGCAAAGTCAGCATCACAGAAACCTACTAACTTGTAATCTTTTGATTTCTTATAAAGCAAACCAAGATTAGTAGATCCTTGCAAATATCTAAAGATTCTTTTAACAGCACTCAAGTGTGATTCTCTAGGATCTGATTGAAATCTAGCACACAGACAGACGCTGAACATAATATCAGGTCTTGAAGCTGTAAGATAAAGTAGAGATCCAATCATACCTCTGTACATCTTCTGATCTACCTTTTTACCAGTTTCATCTTTACCAAGAATGCATGTGGGATGCATAGGAGTACACATAGGTTTGCAATCCACCATTTTGAATTTCTTTAGCAATTCCTTGATATATTTGCTTTGATGTATATAGATACCATCATTGCATTGTTTGATTTGAATTCCAAGGAAAAACTTCAGTTCACCCATCATGCTCATCTCGAATTCAGCCTGCATTAGCTTAGAAAATTCTTTGCAAAGGCTTTCATTAGTAGCTCCAAAAATAATGTCATCAACATATATTTGAACAATTATAAAGTGTTTGTTTGATGTTTTTCTAAAAAGAGTAGTGTCTACTAGACCTCTGGTAAAGCCATTTTTCATCAAAAATGTACTCAGTCTTTCATACCAAGCTCTAGGACCTTGCTTAAGACCATACATGGCCTTTTTAAGCTTGAAGACATGTTCTGGAAATTCAATGTCTTCGAATCCAGGAGGCTGTTTTACAAAGACTTCCTCAGTTATAAAACCATTCAAGAAAGCACTTTTCACATCCATTTGATAAAGAATTATATCATGATGTGCAGCAAATGAAAGCAAAATGCGTATAGCTTCTAACCTTGCAACAGGTGCAAATGTTTCAGTAAAATCAATACCTTCTTCCTGTGAGTAACCTTGAGCAACCAATCTTGCCTTGTTTATCACAACCTTTCCATCTTCATCAAGCTTGTTTCTAAATACCCATTTAGTACCAATAGCTTGCTTATCTTCTGGTAAAGTAACCAACTTCCATACATCGTTTCTTTGGAACTGATTCAACTCTTCTTGCATGGCCAGAATCCAACCTTCATCTTTCAATGCTTGATCAATCGTTTTAGGTTCCATTTCTGAGAGTAGTGAATGCTTGATCAATCGTTTTAGGTTCCATTTCTGAGAGTGGTGCCATATCTGCATGCTCTTTAAAAGAGGATCTGGTTCTTACTCTATCTCCAGGTTTTCCTATGATTTGATCTTTAGGATGATTGGCTTTGTACTTCCAGCTCTTTCTAAATTCAGCTTCTGAAGATTCTTGTGTCTGGTCACCACCGGACGATGAAGATGTTGGTTCACTATTTGTATTATTACCTATATTTAATTCTGAAAATAATTCATCTAGCTCTGACATGGCTGTGTCAGGCTTCTTGTCATCAAATTTGACATGAATGGATTCTTCCACTGTCATAGTTTCTTTATTGTATATTCTAAAAGCTTTAGATCTTTCAGAATATCCCAAAAAGATTCCTTTGTCAGCTTTTGAATCAAACTTACCAAGCTGATCCTTAGTATTTAAAATGTAACATGTACAACCAAATGAATGAAAATATGATATGTTTGGTTTCCTTCCTTTCCATAGTTCATATGGAGTCTTCTTCAAAATAGGTCTAATAGAAATTCTATTTTGAATGTAACAAGCTGTGTTTACTGCTTCTGCCCAAAAATGTTTTGCAATATTAGCCTCATTGATCATGGTCCTCGCCATTTCTTGGAGGGACCTATTCTTCCTTTCTACAACACCATTTTGTTGAGGTGTTCTAGGAGAGGAGAAATTGTGGGAGATGCCGTTATCATCACAAAATTTTTGAAAGCTTTCATTTTCAAATTCTCCCCCATGATCACTTCTAATAGAAGAAATACAAATTCCTTTTTCATTTTGAACTGTTTTGCAGAATACAGTAAATACCTTGTATGACTCATCTTTGTGAGCAAGGAATCTAACCCATGTCCATCTAGTAAAATCATCAACAATGACTAACCCATATTTCTTTCCAGTTAAAGAGGTTGTCCTTGTTGGACCAAAAAGATCAAGATGCAAAAGCTCAAGTGGTCTAGAGGTTGAAACAACATTTTCTGAATGAAAAGAAGTTTTAACTTGTTTTCCTCTTTGACATGCCTCACAGAGAGCATCGGATTGATACTTAAGATTTGGTAAGCCTCTAACAAGACTGAGCTTGTTTAATTTTGTGATTAATCTCAAATTGGCATGACCCAATCTCTTGTGCCAAATCCATTGTTCTTCGTCAACAGACATGAGACACTTGACATCTTGTTTTGCAAGTTCAGAGAGATCAA
This sequence comes from Calophaca sinica, assembly GCA_037113605.1. Taxonomy (NCBI): domain Eukaryota; kingdom Viridiplantae; phylum Streptophyta; class Magnoliopsida; order Fabales; family Fabaceae; genus Calophaca; species Calophaca sinica. Next base: position 107,174,600 of record CM073733.1, read on the forward strand.
TTTTGTAAATATTTTGTTTCCTCTTAGCAGTAAAGAAAGTAGAGCCGTCTTTCTTGCTTTTTACTAGACACCCAGTTTCTGTAAAGATGACTTCATAACCATTGTCACATAATTGACTTATGCTCAATAAGTTATGTTTAAGTCCTTCAACATATATTACATTATCAATAGAGGGAAGAGAGCCTTTACCAATGCGACCAATTCTAACTATTTTACCTTTCTGGTTTCCTCCGAAACCAACGAATCCAGCTTCTTTAGGCCTTAGTTCTTGGAACATATGCTTTTCTCCCGTCATGTGACGCAAGCATCCACTGTCTAAGTACCAAGATAGGTGTGTTGACTTTGTTGCTAAGCATGTCTGCAACATAGACTATTTTATCTTTAGGTACCCATATCTTTTTGGGTCCTTTCTTGTTAGTTCTTGAAGGAAGCTTATCCTTCACAGTTTAAAAACAGTACATGCACTTTTCAAATGACCAGGTTTATTGCAGTAAGTACAATGTAAGCATTTACTATGATTATTGGATTTATCAGATGCTAAATTATTTTCTAAAAGAGGTTTATTTGATATATAACCAAGACCATGAGTTGTCGTTTTACTGACGCCCCAAATCATTGAAGCTTGCTTGCTTCGAGTTACACTCTCTGCGAGAAACTTTTGAAAAGCATATTCATAATCATTTGATTTGCATTTAGGATTGCCTGTAACTTTAGAGCTTTCAGCTTGAGAGCTCTCAGCTTCTGGTTGCTTGTTAGCGGTCAGACGCTGGTTATCCATCAGATGCTGATTTTCAGTTTTCAGCATCTGGTTCTCTTTATTAAGTACAGATTTTTCTTTGTTTAAAGCTTGAAAGTCTTGTGATAATTTTGAAAATTTCTTTTTCAAATTCTTATACTCAACAGAGAGGGTGGCAGAGTCCTTAAGAAGATCATCGAATGCAAGTTGAAGTTCAGAGTAGGAATCATATACTATTACCTCTTCAACTTCTTCTTCTGAATCAAGGTCAGTGTCTGTCATGAGAGCGGGATTTGCTTCTACTTCATTATCTTCCTCAGATGAGGATAATTCTAGATCTTCCCATGTAGCCATGAGGCTCTTCTTTTTTTTCTTGAAAGAACTTCTTATGGGCTTCTCCTTAAGATTAGGACATTCGGACTTGAAATGTCCAGGCTTTTTACATTCATAGCAAATGACTTGAGCCTTGTCCTTGCTTTCCTTCTTGTCCTTAGTATCTTTCTTCTGAAACTTCCTCCTGAAGTTTCTCTTCTTCCACATTCTTTGTATCTTCCTGGATATAAACGCGAGCTCATCTTCTGATGTGTCAACATCTCCTTCTGAAGCTTCATCTTCTGATTCTTCTTCTTCAGCCTAAAGAGCTTTGGAAGAACTAGCTTTATGTTGAGCGACTTTCAAAGCAATAGATTTGCCCTTTTTGACAAGTTCTTCTTCATTTAGCTCAAGTTCATGAGCTTTTAATGAACTCATAAGATCTTCAAGTCGTAGGACATTTAGATCTTTTGCTTCCTGAATAGCAGTGACCTTGGGTCTCCACTGCTTAGTCAAGCTTCTTAAGATCTTTCTAACATGGTCAGGTGTAGTGTAACTTTTTCCAAGGGCCTGTAACCCATGAACAAGTGTTTGGAATCTTCCAAACATGGTTTCAATGCTTTCACCATCTTCCATTTTGAACAACTCGTATTGGCAAACCAACATGCTAGCTTTGGTTTCTCTTACTTGGGCAGAGCCTTCGTAAGATAAAACAAGTGAGTCCCAGATTTCTTTGGCAGTATCAAATTTGCCACATTTATCATATTCTTTTTCTGTCATAGCACAGATAAGAATGAATCTAGCCTTTTGATTGATTTGATATCTCTTTTTCTGCTCATCATTCCAATCTTCTCTGGCTATAGCAACACCACGAGGATTAGTGGGAGGAATGTAACCACTTTGAACTATATCCCACAACTCAAGTTGTTGTGTCTCAAAGAAAGCTTTTATCTTATCTTTCCAGTAATCAAATTTTTCTCCATCGAATAGAGGAGGACAGTTCATATGACCACCTTCAGTAGACATGTTCACAGTATAGGATCTTTTCTCTTAACACTGTTAAGTGCTCAACCAAGAGGCCGAGCTCTGGTACCAACTGAACGTGAACACAAGAAGGGGGTTGAATTGTGTTAAAAACTTTTCGCAAACTATACGTAAAAAACACTTCAACACAGGTTTTTCAAAACTGTTTGTATATCAGATGCAGAGAATTAAACCGGATGCAGAAATTAAACAGCTTATGAAAACTTGTTTTACTGAGCAAGGTAAAGATAAATGTAAAGCAGTAAAGGATGAGACGCAGAGATTTATACTAGTTCACCACCAACTGGTAGCTACGTCTAGTCCCTTCGTTCCTGAAGGATTTTTCACTATAATCAACTGATTACAATTTTCCTCAAGAGTATTCTTCTGTTACAAACTTGACAATACTCTCAACTTCTCAAAACGACTCAGTGCAGTCGAGCCTTTGAGGAACAAAGCCTTCACAAGGCCAAAACCAGTTTACAAAAGAGATTATACTTTTGAATACAATCAAAATAACTCTCACAGAGAGGATGAAAAGATTAAGCTCAAAACAAAATAGATTTCTCAAAGAGGGTATAAGACGCTGAGTTCAGTTCTATGTAGACCAGAAACTTGGCACGAAACTTGATTGCTCACTTGAGTAATTTTGCTTTCAGAATGAAGTTTCTTCACAGTTTTTTCCACTTCTCTTCAATGAATACCTTGGGGTATTTATAAGAGTCTTCAAGGGTATTACCGTTGCAGTAAAAATATCTCCTTTCCATTGAGTGAGGTAATTTGAAATGTAGTCCTTTTCTTCATTTTCAGAGAATATCATAATAGTACACATTACCGTTTTCGTACTATCTGTAATTTGCAATTGCCTTGTACGATTTTTGTCTTATGCTAAAGGTGTCACCTTTGCTTCCTCGTACATCAAAATGAGCGCATAAAATCAAATTCGAATTCCATTCCAGAACAGTCTGAGGCTAAGAGCAAAAACGTGATCATCACGTGTTTCATTAAAGAGATCAGACGCTCGCTCAGAACAGAGGACAAACGCTCGCAGCAATTGAGTATTCCACGTGTCAAAGAGTAACCCTACTGGACGCTTGCTGTCAGCAAGATGCTGGAGTGAGTTTGTATGCTGACACTAGTGGATTGTATTCAATTCTTTTGTAAATTTCTTCTCCTTCCTTGAGTGTTTCGTACATATATATGAAGTTTTGATACCTGTACACACAAAGATATGTTAGAAAATAAATTGTTCTCTTGAGAATTACTTTGTTATCATCAAAATCAATGAGGGTTTTAAACTTCTCAATCGTTTAGGTTGCAATAGAAACTTCATTGATGATCTTTTAGTGTGCGAGAAATCAAAGGCCAAAGAGAATATCAACGGATATAATCATCAAATATGCCTTGTTCAGAAAGTGTCTCAAATTCAAAAAGGATCACAAGAGGATAGAAACTGTATTTGTCTATTGGGCCAGTGTATGGACTGTAAATTGAAAGTGACATGACTCACTAAAAACCACAAAAAGTGGATCTCAAGTTTTGTCCATTGGAGAAAGACCTACTAGGTCACAATTCAAATCGTTTTATTCTTTCTTCAAGAAAGTTATTTTCTGTGCTTAAAGCTTTCATTGTAAATCCTCTCTGCTGAGAGTTTTTTATTCTGTTACAAAGTATTTTTTTGAACTCTTGTATTAAGCCTAGTAGCGGTCGTATTTCCTTATAGGATTAATTGTACTAAGTCAGTCTAAGAAGTTAAGAGTATAGCCAATTTGGCAGTAGTATACTATTAAGTGTAATCAGTTGATTATAGTGGAGAAATCCTTCAGTGTGGTGAAGGGACTAGACGTAGCTATCAGGTGATAGTGAACTAGTATAAATCACTGTATCCTATTCTTTCTTTTCTCTTTACTCATTCTCTTTATTATTTTTGTTAAAGAGTTGTTTTGAAAAGATTTTCAAAAACTTTTGAAAAGATTTCTAAAACCCAATTCAAACCCTACTTTCTTGTGTTTTTGTCACATTCAAATGGAACAGTCAGTGCAAGCTCTCTCAGCGTTTCTTGTCTTCCTTTTCTTGTTTAAATATACTAGATTTTTCTTTACATCCGTTACATATCCATTGGAAATCCTTTAGAAAAGCCTGGACAGTGAAATGACTAGTACTGTAGAAATTAGATATGGTTTTGTACTTATTGTCAGCTTTGGTCATTCTGTCACTTCTACTTTTACATCCTTCTCATTCTGAACCTTCTCATTTGCAACAACTGCAGTAACTTCCTCTTGCTTTCAGTGAACATCCTTCTCATAAATGTCTTGGTGTGCTGATTAATGCATGTCCTTGATGCATTTAATATGTCTTTATGTTTTGGAGAAAGTTTTTGCTGCACTTGAGAGTAGGTTTGTCAAACTTACTCATCCTGAGTAAGTTTTCACAAACTTTTACTGAATCTCTATGCTTTGGTCTTTTAGTTTCCTTGTTCTTCCAATGTCTTCTAAGCTTTATGATATGTTCTTCTGTATTTTCCTCGAAGCCTTGGCTATGGTATTCTTTCTTTGCAGAAACTTACTCAATTTAAATAGTTGGAACCACAATGATCAGATTAACTTAAGCATCTTTTCATTGAGTTTGTTTTTCAAAACTGAGATAAGAGAGTTTGTTTCAACAATCTCTCCCTTTTTGATGATGACAAACTCTAGATATAGCATTAAGTTTATCTGACTTTATAATAAGCATAATTCTTTGAATTTATAATGGTGAGTAAGATCAAGTATTTAATTAAGATCAGAGTAGCACAATAGAAGCAACTAGTAGTTCATTAACATTTTAAAGATATTAAATCATATTGAATTACATGGTAATTCAAGCAAAAGATAGTACCAACACATGATAATCAAAAGATAACAACAACAAAAGAAAGTTCAAAGCATTTCAGAACTTAGAACACAGGAACACAAGATATCCTAACTTAGTAGCTAACTTAATCACACGTATCCCCCTTTTGTCAACATCAAATACAGAGGGCAGAAGGCCACATTAGGATGCTACTCGCCAGGAGAGAATGATCCAGATGAGTCTGATTCAGCAGGTTTGGGAACATCTGGTCCAGGTTCAGGAAAGGCAAAATTTGGAGGGTTCAACCGTGGATCAATGTGATGCATAGTCCAATTATAGCGGGTCCAGTTTCTTTCAGCTTCCCTTCTTTTTTCTCGTTGAATAGAGGCAAGTCCCAATAACGCTTTCTTGATCTCCTTGGAGTTTCTCTTTACTTGATTCTCCATCTTGTACATCCATGAGCTTGTTGGATTCTGCTCCTGTTCCATAGAGGGTTTGCTAGGTTGGCTTTGGGTGTGCAGCGGTTGAGAGGAGGTTTGGCCACCAACAATTTTAAACAGGGAACCCAAAGAGCTAAGATGAGTGGACATCTCTGGCAGATAGGGGAATGATGGACATAAGTTTATTAGAATTCTTGGGCAAGAGAAGTCAAAAAGAGGTGGTGGGGATAGAACTTTGTACAAATTAGCTAAGCTAGAAGTAGCTTCCTTGTTATGAGATTTGAATAGATTATGAAGAAGATCCTCCTGAGCTTTCTGAGTAGGTTCAGACATTGGAGGTTACAGAATAGGAGTGGCTTGAATGAGTTAAGTCAGGGCAATTGAGGTAATTTCTTCATAAGCTTTTCCCTTTTTAGAATCGCGGGATGGTGATGATTGTTTTGTTCACAATTATCCCTCTTAGCAGCATCAGAGCAGGTTCTGCTTGATGAACCAGCTGCTCCCCCTGAATAAGTGTTGTCTTTTGTTCCCCTTGAGCAGGTTCTACTTGAACCTGCACTTACTCCCACTGAGCAAGTTCTGCCTCTTGAGATTGGACTATAGTCATGGAATCTGTAAAGTGCTCCTTCTGAGCATATTCCTATTTTTGAGTAGGTTCCTCAAGAGTAGGTACTTTATGAGTGGGTGCCTCAGGAGTAGGTTCCTCATGAGTGGATTCCTCAGGAGTAGGTTGTTGCATATGCTCCTGATGCGTCTGAAATAACATCTAATTTACGGTTAGTTTTTGCATGCATCATAGTCATTTTAGCCATTTTATTCATGTTATTGTTTACATTTTTATTTAATTTGAATAATGCACTTGGTATTGATTATTTTGTGCAGAAAGGAAGGTAATTGACCTATGAAAATGGAGCAAAATCACTTGGATGAAAGCTAGGGCCAACTCGGGAGCCAAAGCACCAAAAATGGGCAAGAAAAGATGAAGCCTGACCTACCCATGCTAGGTAGCACAACCGTGCTACGTTTCCTGATGATCAACCCCGGCCGTGCTAGCCACCTCGGCCAAGCCACGACATTACTGATTTGCGTGAGATACAGAACGCAACACGGCCGGACTTCATATTTTTACGCTTTTACACGTTTTAGTTGGTCTTTTACCCTACTTTGACCTAGACTATAAATAGGCGTTGGAAACACTTAACCGGGGCCTGAAAACTTGAGAGTTAGGAGGCACGATGGAGGATAGGAATCGATCACTTCATCTCTTCTCTCTCAATTTTCTAGTTTGAATATTCTAACTCGTGGATTCTATTATGACTATCATGTTAGACTAGTTTCCTTTGTTCTAGGATTTGGGGCTATGCCTTTTGATGTCTTTTGGATGATCATTTGATATACTCTCTATTGATTTTGAATGCAATTTGATTATGTTCTTATCGTTATTATTATTTCTTATGAATTCGGTGGCCACTTGTTCATATGCGTTAGATTTCCAGGGATAAACTGAGAAGTGAACCTAGTATCGGACCTATAAGAACGAAAATTAGGATTAAAATCACGAGAGTAGTTTTTAATCCTTTAAGGATAAAACAAGCTATCACATTTCTTAACGGGTTTAATTCGATTTCAATTGCCACGAAAGTAGGAGTTGTATCGTTTAAGCACGGTATCCGTATCTCGAAAGGGAACTTTTACTAATTTCGAATAGCCTGCCTTCAGTTGAATTCATCGTTAATAAGAGAGTAATCAATTAGGACTCCAGAGCATCATTGTGGTATCCCTTATCCTAGATGCCTTTCTTTATTATTAAAATAATCAACTGCATTGTTTTCGTTCCTAATTTAGTTTATTTCTGCTACGACATAAAATCTTTCTTCGTGAATTAATTTAATTAGTGTAGCCAGTCCTTGTGGTTCGATATTTTATTACTTGACGACAATACCGTACACTTGCGAAATTTGCACATCAAGTTTTTTGTGCCGTTACCGGGGACTGCGTCTTATTGCTATTTAAATTAATTCTTGTAATTTGAAAAAAAAAATAGTTACTATTTTAATTTTATTTATTTTTGTTTATTCTTATTGCTTTGATTTATTTTCTTTCTTCTGTGCAGTTACTTTTTCCTTGAATGTGAAGAACTCGAAGTAGTGAAAGCATCGTTGAAGCTGACCAAGAAATCGAGAGGACCATTCGCATATTAAGGAGAGAACAAAGGCAAAGAAGAGTTGAAACAGAGCAACAAGCTGCAACCATGGCGGCCAATGATGATAGTAGGCCCCTTAAGGAGTTTGCAGTGCCATCAGCTAGAGGTTTGCAATTGGGGACTGCAAGGCCTGAGACTACAGCTACTCAATTCACCATACCACCGGTCTTATTGTCAATGATAAGACCAAATCAATTTGGTGGTTTGCCTGCTGAGGACCCAACTGAACATATTGAGACCTTCCTGGGGAATTATGATACAATCAGAATTCAAGGTGCTGAGATAGATGCTATTCGTCTCAAGTTGTTCATGTCCTCTCTAACTGGCAAAGCCAAGGCTTGGTTGAAGTCAGTACCTGCTAATACTATTACTACATGGGCACAGTTGGTACAAGCCTTCCTTGATAAGTTCTTTCCACCTTCCAAGACTGCCCATCTTAGAGCTCAAATTACCTCCTTCACTCAAAAGGGGGAATCCTTATCGGAAGCGTGGGAAAGGTACAAGGAATATTTGGAGGCATGTCCCCATCATGGACTCCCTAAGTGGTTGCTTGTCCACACCTTCTACAATGGTCTGACCTATCCTGCAAATGTGACTTTGGACTCCGCTGCAGATGGAGCATTTATGAACAAGTCCTCATTGAAGCCTCTGCAATCATAGAAAACATTGCCACTAACCATTCTCGATGGGGTGGCAAAAGAGGTAACAACCTGAAAAAGATTTCGGGGGGTAAGTTTGAAGTTGATGGCGTTGCCTTGATAATGGAAAATTTGATGCTTTGAATTAACGCTTTGATAAACTTGAGAAGGGTAAGACCAGTGTCAATGCAGTAAGTGCTTCCAACATTATGTGTGAGTTTCGTGGTAAGAGGGGACACTCTACTGTGGATTGTCAATTTGGGACTGAGCAACCAAAAGGGCAAGTGGATGCTATTAGCGATTTTGGTCAAGGGAAGCAGAATGATCCCTATTCTTCCACATACAACCCCGGTTGGAGAAATCACTCGAATTTTTCATACCGAAACAAGCAAGACCAAGCCGGGCAAGGTAATGGTAGACCGTTTTCAGGCCAACCTCAGGTAGAAAAGTCTAAACTTGAATCTCTTTTGGAAAATTTTGTTGAATCTCAAACAAAGAAAAATGAGGAGTTTAGGCAACATGGACAAGTTGTGACTGTAGCAATTAATGAGTTAACATCTAAGGTAGATAATTTGGTTATTTATAGTAAGATATTAGAAACCCAAATTGCCCAGGTAGCTAGCTCCTCTAGTTTTTCCCAAGGTAAACTTCCCGAAAAACCCGAAGTTAACCCAAATGAGCATGTTAATGCCATAACAACCAGAAGTGGTAGGCAGACAGAGGACCCAAAGCCTAGGAAGGAGAGTGATAAAGAAGAAGGGGATGTAGATGTAGACACTGCTAAGACACCAAATTTGGATGAAAAGGAAAAAGAAAAAGAAGTGGTGTCTATTGCCAAGTGACTCCAAACACAAAAGAGGGGTGAATTGTGTGTGAGTTGTGCTTTTAAAAAACTTTTGAAAAATAAGCCCTAAATATGAGTTGCTGAAATATTAATGCGAAAAAGATAAATGACTTGAAAAATAAGTCGCAGAAAAGTTAAAAATAAATTAAATAGTAAAATATAAATAATAATAATAATAATAAAATCAAGTGCAGAAATTTAAATGACTAAAAAATAGAGAGATAAAGAGTAAAAAAGCACACAATAAATTATACAGGTTTGGTCACCAAACACCCTTGTGGCCTACGTCCTGTCCCAAAGCAAAACACTAAAGGATTTTCACTAAGACACTAGTTTTTAAAATCAGGTTCAGCTAGAAACCTTTACAACTCTAAACCAGAGTAACAAGTTCAAGGGATATCATCTCTCTATGAACCACTTGGGATTCCTACCCAATAATAATCAGAAAATTTGTCAAGAAGAAATACACTCAAAAGTGTAGATATAAACAAATTGAAGAACAAATATTACAACTCAAACTATGTAGAGTAAAAAGGTTCTCAATAAACTAAGCAAGTGAGTGTGAATGATAAAAAAATATTTTTGTAAAGTTTCAACACAAAATAAAATATTGCTTGAGTGTAGGGAAGGCAAAGCGGGCCAACCCGCCCCAACCCGACCCAACCCACTTTAGCCCGCCAAAAAGCGGGGCGGGGCGGGCTGGCCCGCCATGGGTGGCGGGTTCAATTTTTTGGCCCACCCCGCCTAATGGCGGGCCAACGGGCCAGACTGCCCACCCAACATAAAAAAAAAAAATTACATTTTGGCATTTTTATTGTTGGGTATAAAAAAAATTCAATATGCAAAAAAATCGTTTTTTTTTGCCCTTTTGATTGCAAGCCCAATACTCAACATATAATCCTCCAGTCTAATAATTTTTTTGTACCATTTTTTTTAGAGTAATTTAATTTGTTGAGCTATTTTTTATTTGAATAGCATATGTACTCTATATTCTAAATATTTTTTTTTTAAAATCAAATCCGTACACCATAGCTATCTAAAAAAAAATACTCATCAGAATAGTTTTCCATACTCATCAAAAAAAATACTCGTTTTCTGATAAAAATTTGAGTGTGCAGAGGAACGTGTTACGTGGGTGTCGTCGACGTTATGGGCCTTTTTTTTTCCAGTGGAGTTATATGGGCCTTGTAAATTGTAATAGATAAATAAAAAAAAATGGGCTGGCGGGCTGGCCCACCCCGCCCCGCCTCTGGCCCGGTGGGTTGATGGTCCAAGCGGGACGGGTTATGTGGGTTGGCGAGTTCAATATCCCAACCCAACCCGCCCCACTTTGGCGGGTTGGCGGGCCGGCCCAACGGGCCAGGCCCACTTTGCCACCCCTACTTGAGTGTGTTATATTTCTGTTATGTACAAAATGAGAGAATGCATTAGGTATATATAGATAGTGAGTCTGAGAAAACAATGTGGTACGCTCCTTTCATTTTAAAACAAACGAATTTTTCATATTAAAAATAAAAAACACGTTACAAAATTAAGCAATGAAACAAAGAAAAGGGTGCAGTATTTTATTTCAAGGCTATTTCAACGTTAATGATTCTCGTTCCTTTTAAAGTTATTGACCAACATTGAAAGTGATCCCAGCGTTAATGATTCACGTTCCTGAGGAAAATTCTAATATTTGAGTCAATGAGTCAGATAAGTTAAGCATTGAAACTTCCGTCAAAAGAAAAATGAACAGCATTGAAAACGTCGAGTCGAAAACAGATTTCTTGATGTTGTGGCGGGACTGCAGGGTGCCTTTAGGCAAAAAATGAGATAAATTAAGAGAGGAAAGAGAGAGAGAGAAAAATAAATTAAGATGAGAGAGAATAAAGTGGAGAGAGACAGACACAACTGCAGAGTACAGTTCCCGCAAAAAAGTCAGACAATCCGCCCTGCGTGGAGTCACACCTCATTTCCATAATGAGCAGCATAAAAAAAAAATATAAACGTTTATGGCAAAATGTAAATGAAAGTTTAGCCTTCTAATTAAATTTGACAAGTTAAAAAAAATATTTTCACAGTATATTTAAAGACTAAAAAATAAACCATTTTAGATAAAATCCATAAAATTGATTTTCAAATAAATTCTTTAAGTGTGTGTGTGTGAATTATTTTAATTGAGAGCTTCTACTACTACTCACAAATAATTCTAAAAATATACCCAAAACTGAAAAGTTTCAATTCCTGATAATTCTTTTCCGCTTTTTGCACACTTGTAGATCCTTTTGTCAATCATCAAAACAATTCATGTCAAGGCATATATTAACAGTGTCTACATATGCTCCCCCAAAACCTTATCAACCTCTGGTCCTTTTCCCCCAAAGGTTAGTTAAAGCCAAACTTGATAAGCAAGATGAGAGATTTTTGGAAGTTCTTAATAAGCTGCATATTAATATCCCCTTCACTAAGGCTTTGTAACAAATGCCTACTTATGCCAAATTTTTGAAAGACATTTTGTCTAACAAGAAGGCTAGGGGAAAATGAGACTGTGGCTTTGACTGAAGAATGTAGTGCTATAATTCAAAATAAGTTGCCCCCTAAACTAAAAGATCCGGGAAGTTTCACTATCCCTTTTTTCTATAGGCAACACTCATTTTGAAAAAGCTCTTTATGATCTAGGAGCTAGTGTGATTCTCATGCCTCTCTTTATATGTGAAAAATTAGGCCTAGGCGAATTAAAGCATACAAGACTCTCACTGACCTTGGCGGATCGATCCGTCAAATACCCCACTGGCATCTTGGAGGATGTTCCTATTAGAATGGGGAAATTCTTTGTTCCTGTTGACTTTGTTGTTCTTGAAATGGATGAAGATAAGCAAATTCTCATTATTCTTGGTAGACCATTCTTGGCTACCGCTGGTGCCATCATTGATGTCAAGAATGCAAGATTATCTTTAATTGTGGGGGATGAAAAGGTTGAATTTGATCGTTTAAATCTGTTAAACAACCTTCTTTTGAGAATTATTGTTGCAGGGTTGATATATGTAACATCCCAATTTTTATGAAAATTATTTTATAGTTCCAGCTACTTGAAAATAAATCATGGAGATTGATCACCTCAATGGTTTGTTAAAAGTACGAAGAACAACAAAGATTTATTGTAAACAATTTACTGTTTTAGCGATTAATTCAGATTAAGAGACAGTATAGATGTATACTATTTTTAATATGAATTAATATCGAAAAATGTGAAAAATTGTTGTTTGATTAAAGAAAATTATTTTATTGAAAGAGAAATAATTTTCAGGATTTAATAAATATTTTTAAATCATGGTTTGGATTTTTATTGTCTAGTTATTGTATTAATTGTCTGTTTTATGTCATATTTAATATGACTATGACTTTAAAGATTTTGTCTTGATAATTTTATTGTTTGAATAATACCTAGTTAATAAGAGAAATTGAAATTAGTGATCCTTACTAATTTACAGTTTTTATTACGCTGCGAGAATTCTATTGAATTCTGCCGTAACTAGGCTATTATGTGTGTTTCTACTTGAAACATGCCCAAACGTGATCCAAAATTTATAAAATTTTAGATATTGGTATTTTCCATTATTTATGATTTATTGGAATTTTTCTAGGATTTTTGGGCATCAGAAAATATTTAGGGTGTTTTCTACGCCCAAAAACTACCTAATTGTGACGTTTCGGTTCGCATTTCGAGTAAACGAGAAACATGGGTACTTTTCTCATGCCGCGAGGAACATTTGTAATTTTTGGGTGTGGGGCTATAATTAGAATTATTTTTGAAATTTTTAGTATTAAAACCTAATATACGCGTAACGTCGTGCACCCGGTTGAGCAAAAACGCGTCGTAGCGAAACCCTAAGATATTTTGAGAAAATGGCTGCCACACATGGACCAATAGGAGGCCAGCCATGTGCTTGTAGCCTACAATTTTGAAGGAAGCATTTTGATTGGTTTAGGAAGTAATGGGTAGTTAGTTTGTTAAGTTAGTTTAGTTAGTTTGTAACTAGTTTAGTTAGTTTCCAACTAAATGACCAAATTTCTTCCATCCTTGTCCCTAAAATTTCGTGGCTCCTTCTCCATTTGGCTGGTCCATTTTAGTTTCCTTTCATTTTGGAAAGCTTGAAAAAAAAATCCTAAAAAAAGAAAGTTGATTTAGGTGCTTAATCTTGTGATTTTGGGAAGCTAAATCCTAATCCTTTCTCCTTCCTTCTTGTTCAATCATCTCCATCATTGTGGTAAGCTTATTTTCCTTTTCTCCATGGCTGCCATGGATGAGCTTTCATGGTTCTAGAGTTGTTTCTCATGATTTTAGTTTTATTTTTTAAGGAATTTGATGCTTAAGCTTCAACCTTCCATCCTTTCTTCTTAATCTTTGATCAACCATCACCAATCTTGTTAGTAAGTGTTCTAACTCATTTTACTCTTCTCATGGCTGCCATGGATGAGATCTCATTGATTTAAGAGTTGTTTTTGAGTTAAAGTGTTACACTTTGCTAGATTAGCATGATTAGTCTTATAACCCTTTATTTTCTTCCATGATTAGCATTGTTCTTGATTTTTAAAATTTGGGAACCCTAACCTTGAGGTCTGGCCGAATGCTAGGGGTTGTTAGGGGGTTCATTCTTGGCTTGATTTTGTGGTCTTGGAGTTAGTTCTTGAAGGTTTATAAGTTGTATGTTGGATACTAATCATATAAGCATGTTTACAAGGTTTTGGAAAAATGAATTTGCTTGTAAATGGGGGCTGGATCCGTGACCCATTAATATAGTTTTGATGATGTTTTTATTTGTTCTTAAGGGTATCAAAGTGATTTGGAAGTTAGTTTTTGATTAGGACTTTAAATCTATAAAGATTTGTAGGTTTAAAGCTTTGAAAAATAGGTTGAAATAAAATAAATTTTGGGGCTGTTTTGGAGTAGTAAAAATAGTGATTTATGAACAAGATTTGGGTGAGTTTTAACTTGTCTTTAGTTGTATTAAAGTGGTAAAGAAATTGGTTTTTTGGTTATGGCTTAAATCCATAAAGTTTAGTATGTTAAGTGTTTTAAATAGGATTGAAAAACTTGGTTATGTTTTGATCTTTATTTGGCCGAAATTGATAAAGATTTTTAAGGTAAATTTTTAGTTGATTTCAAGCCTTAAGTGTGTTATAAAAGGGTATAGAAAATGGATTTGGTAAAACTATACAAGGAGGTTTGATTTTGGGATAAATTTTGGAGTATAGTTAAAGGTTTATAATTAAAACCAAAAGGCTTTTGTTTCTCAAATTGTTGCTTTGTTTTGATACCTTAAAAATATGTCCAAAGTTTAGAAAACACTATTCATTTGGCAAAATACTATTCCAATTGGTAAGTTTTGTGTTTTGGTATTTTCTAAGTGTGTAGCTTTTGAAAAAGTTTGAAAACTTGCATGGTTTGAAATTGTTCCATCACATATGACTAGGTGTGAACCAAATGGGAGTAAGTGAGAAATTCTTAGGCCTTAGGAACCTTAGAGCCGTGGCTGCCCTAGGGGTATTAGGGCTTGAGTTTTGGTTTAATTGATTGAAACTTGTGTTGTTAGGATACGCGCGAGGTACGACTTGACGACAGTTCAAATTTACCTTGCTTGGATTGTTAAAGCGCCCAAGGTAAGGAAAATTCTTACAAAATAAGTTTGGGCTTTTCGCCTTGTGTGTTGTTTGCTTGATTGTTGATTGGTTGCGTGGTAGTACTTGTAGTATTACTATGTGCTGTTGAGATGTTGTAGCATGACCTGCTGTGTATTGATTTGGCCCTAGGTGGCAAGACTGAATTGTATTGTGTTGCTTAAATCATACTTGATTGATTTAATTGGACTTGAAATTGTTGATAATATGTAGCATGTTCTTGGCCCTGCGTGGCATTATGAGTTGTACTGTTTTCCTTGAATCACCTTGGATTTCATTGGAACTTGGCATTGAATTGGAATATGAAAAATATTATTGTTGATAATGGATTAATTAACAATGCGTTGATCGACTGCTTTTGGTTGACGATTTACATCGGTAAATATGATGCGATTCTACAAGCCGAATTCTGATTTCGTAAACAAATTGTTAAGGGCATTTTGATTTAAAAGTAAGCGTGAGGGTTTTAGTACAACTAGCCAAAGCTGCAAGGAAATTTCAATGGAGTAATAGTAGAGAAAAGAACTTGAAATTAAATAGTACAATTTGCGAAAACGGTTGAGTTAAATGATGCGCCTTGGAAAATTCTGGCTAGGAAAGACTTGGTAATTAAGAGTGTTCGCACCACCTTTCTTTCCTGGGAATTCTTCCAGTGTGTTATTTAGCATAACTAGGGTTTCAACGACCTAGAACTAAAAAACATTTTCAGATACATAGGAGTGATACAAGAACTGAGAAAGAGATTTCAAAGATCGAGTTTTCGAAAGAATGAAACATAGGGAACCTAGCGTTCCTATTGAGCATATGGGCCATGTGTCCTGTGCTGGGACTGAATGTCCTGCTTGCATGCGCATTTTCGTGATTAAGGATTGGACCTAGTGTTCCGTATGGCGTGCCTAGTATCTCAACCTAAAAATTGAGCCTAGTGTTCCGCATTACGTGCCTAGAGTTTCAATCTAAGATTGGGACTAGCATTCCGCAATTGAACACCCAGACCTTGTGTCCTGTGTTGAACTCTTAGTTAATTGAGATTTGGAAACCCACTAAGTTGAGTGAGTTAGGGTTCGTCGATCCGCATTGATTAATTAAAACATTACTCGGGCACTCACTACGGTGAGCACGCCATATTGTAGATTTTGTTGGATATCACTTGGGCGTTCACTACGGTGAGCATGCCATATTGTAGAATTTGTTGGTATCACTCGGACGTTCACTACGGTGAGCATGCCATATTGTTGAATTGTTGGATATCACTCGGGCGTTCACTACGGTGAGCATGCCATATTGTTGAATTTGTTGGATATCATTCGGGCGTTCACTACGGTGAGCATGCCATATTGTTGAATTTGTTTGGATGCGTACTAACCATTGAGCATCGACACTCGAAGCGTTTGATTGGTCTTAAAGACTTCAAAAGACGAGTTGTCATGTCACTCGTAGCGTTTGATTGGTCGTACAGACTTCCAAAGGCGAGTTGACACTGCATTGCCTAAGTAGAGGCACGCCAAAGTAGTGGCCAGGCAAAGTAGTGGCAAGCCTAAGCAGAGGCTATTTTGTTCGGACGTTGGGAAAGTAGTCCCCGTCATACTGCTGACCTATTAAGGCTACAGGTGTATACACAACTTGTCATACTGCATTGACATGCATAGCTAACCACATTTATGATATGTGATGAATTTGATATTGTGATGACTTGATCACTGATCTATTGATAGATTTGCCTGCTCACATACAATAGTTTGATATTGTAGTGACTTGATTGTTGATCTGTTGGTTGTTTTGTTTGCTCACATGCAATGCTTGATATACCATGATGATGCGTGCGGTCTATTAAGTATGTATATGTATATAAAAGCATGTTGTTGTATTATATATGTATATGGTTTGCATGCGACATAGCCTATGATAAACTCGTGGACAAAGGATTTACAATTGCACTGTTGTTGGATTGGATGTCCTTATGGATATCACTTCCAGATGGAGTTCGGTAGCTGTTGCAGCTTCGTCTTTTAGGAGCATTGAAGATTGAGCCAATGGAGGAAGATTCCTCTGAGTGCTTCGTGTTTTGGTCTTCCGAAATAAGCTTTCAAGAAAAGTTATAGTTGTTGGCCAGCTTAGCTTAGGGTAATGCCTTTGTTATTTGTGTAATTACTCTTTTCAGAAAACCTCGCCTTAGTGCGGAATGATTATGTTATATGAAGTATTATTTTGTGATGTATTATACTCTGATAATTGCAAAATTCTGAATTGGCATCATTTAGAAAACAGTAGTACTCTATGTCTCATTTTGAAAAGGGTTTCAAAGGAAAGAAAATGAAAAAAAAATTTACTCATATTTTTCCGTTGCGAAATACATAAGAGTACTCTTTAACTGAAAGCATACAAGCATTTAATGTTTTCAACATTAGATTGGGTTGCACAATAGCACTCCGAAAACGGGGTGTTACAGTTGATATAGTACCTCAAAATGTGAAAAAGAAGTCTATCAAGGCTCTTTCCAAGGAACCTTGCGTAGAGGATCCTTTATGTAGCATGGATTTACCGCTACATGGGGTCAAAGATACTTCTTAACAGTCAATGGTGACTGACAAAGGGCAGAAAAAGGCCAAGTACAAAGTTGAGAAGCATGCTCATAGGAAGCTACTCCCACCGAAACTTCCTAAAGGTGAAATTTTTGATATAAAGGGGAAGGTGAAAGGGTCAAGACTTCTTAAAGCTTGGAAGGTAAAGGGGAATGCCACCCCCAAGTTGGAACCAGGATAATCACTTACAAGGGTCGAGCTAATGACCTTAAACAAGCACTTCTTGGGAGGCAACCCAAGTTTTTAGTGAGCTCTTTCCTTTTCATCCCTGCTTCAACTTAATTATTTACATTGGCTTTGTTAGTTTTTAAGCTTTGGGTAGGGCGTTTTCATTTTTGCATTTAGTCTCTGCATTTCATTTTAGTTTTTGCATTTTGTGTTAATTTTTGTTTTTTATTCGCATCATTTTATCCCTCAATTGTCCTGCTATCCTCCTATGCTGTTAATGTGTGCTATATATTCTTTTTGGATTTTGAAGATTGCTATGATTTGGAACCCAATTATCTGCTCTTGTGAAAGGCTTAAAGGTAGTATTTTTAATGTGCATAGAGATAATCTTTTTATAAGTTGATGATTAGCATGTGACACTTTGATTTGATGTTTTTAATTGATTTTAGCTTCTATATGTGAGAGTTAGGCTTGTATTGGGGTTTGTACTTCACCTTGTTTTATGCCCCTTTTTCCTTGTATGAGTGTGTTCCTCTTGACTGTGCTCTCTAGAACTTGACTTGAAACCTTTTCAAAACTTGAAAATTTTTTGTCTACACACTTAAAAATGATCAAGGCATTTTTTTTCAAGCCTCTGAATTTTTTAATGAAAGCTTCCATTAGTTGCCCTTTTTGAACCTTGATTGAAATAAATTTTCTTGGTACCCCTGCTATTGTCAAATTTTTATGGTACCTTTTAGAGTATGTTTAAGGGAGCAATTGGATGCTTGATCTTGTTTGAATTTTGTATTGATGCTTGATCTTGGTATCTCTTCTATTGTTTAGTTCCTCCCCAATAATTATTGCAGAAGTTTCAAATGAGAGAGAATATAAAAAAAAACAACAACAGAAGAGTATATCGTGAAAGCAAAAAGGAGAAAAATGGAGTCCATTAATTGATTGTATAATGATGATTGCTCCACTTATTCTGCTTTTAAAGGGATATTTTAATTGTTCATTTTGAAAGCCCTTGCATTTCCCCCTTCTTTGTTTTTATCCCACCTTACAATTAAAATCTCATGGCCACGTTACAACCTTTTGAAAGATCTTTTGATTCTTGAGTGTTTTCATTTATTATTTGCGGAAATTTGGTTAATAGTCAAGCTTATGGTAGAGCACTTTCATTGATGGATATGAGCGAATTGACTTAACCTTTAAACACTTGGAGAGTAGTAAGGGGAGTGCCCCTGTCAGTGCGAGACATGATTTTAGAGAGCCTAAGTTTCTAATTGGACTTGATTTTGATTGTTTCTATTGTGTTTGACAGTCCTTTAGTGTATTGCATGATCTTACTTTTTTCTTGGGTTCCTTATCTGTCGCATCTCTTATTTCCCATTTTATCTTTAGCCACAATAATTGCTTGAGGACAAGCAAAATTCTAAGCTTGGGGTAATTTGATGCGTCTGAAATAACATATAATTTAGGGTTAGTTTTTGCATACATCATAGTCATTTTAGCCATTTCATTAATGTTATTGTTTGCATTTTTATTTGATTTGAATAATGCACTTGGTATTGGTTATTTTGTGTAAAAGGAAAGTAATTGACCTATGAAAACGGAGCAAAATCACTTGGATGAAAGTTAGGGCCAACTCGAGAGCCAAAGCACAAAAAATGGGCGAGAAAAGATGAAGCACGGCCTACCCATGCTAAGTAGCACAGCCGTGCTATGTTTCCTGATGATCAGCGCGTTCTCACAGTGCAGCACGGCCTGGCCGTGCCAGCCACCATGGTCGTGCCACGACATTACTGATTTGCATGAGATACAGAACGCAACACGGCCAGCCCGTGTTGTGCAGCATGGCGTGCTGCGGGACAACCCAGACTTCATATTTTTACGCTTTTACACGTTTTGGTTGGTCTTTTACCCTACTTTGACCTAGACTATAAATAGGTGTTAGAAACACTTAACTGGGGGCTGAAAACTTGAGAGTTGGGAGGCAGGATGGAGGATAGGAATCGATCACTTCATCTCTTCTCTCTCAATTTTCTGGTTTGAATGTTCTAACTCCATGGATTCTATTATGACTATCATGTTATAGTAGTTTCCTTTGTTCTAGAATTTGGGGCTATGCCCTTTGATGTCTTTTGGATGATCATTTGATATACTCTCTATTGATTTTGAATGCAATTTGATTCTGTTCTTATTGTTATTGTTATTTCTTATGAATTCGGTGGCCACTTGTTCATATCCGTTAGATTTCTAGGGATGAACTGAGAAGTGAACCTAGTCATCGGACCTATAAGAATGAAACTTAGGATTAAAATCACAAGAGTAGTTTTTAATCCTTCGAGGATAAAATAAGCTATCACATTTCTTAACGGGTTTAATTTGATTTCAATTACCACGAAAGTAGGAGTTGTATCATTTAAGCACGGTATCAATATCTCGAAAGGGAACTTTTACTAATTTCGGATAGCTTGCCTTCAGTTGAATTCATCGTTAATAAGAGAGTAATCAATTAGGACTCCAGAGCATCATTGTGGTATCCCTTATCCTAGAAGCTTTTCTTTATTATTAAAATCATCAACTGCATTGCTTTCGTTCCCAATTTATTTTATTTCTGCTATGACAACATATTCTTTTCCCTAAAATATCTGTTCTTGAATTAATTTAATTAGTGTAGCCAGTCCCTATGGATCGATATTTTATTACTTGATGACAATACCAAGTGGCTTGAATGAGTTGAGTCAGGGGACAATACCAAGTGGCTTGAATGAGTTGAGTCAGGGAAATTGAAGCAATTTCTTCACCAGCTTTTCCCTTTTTAGAATCATGGGATGGGGATGATTGTTTTGTTCACAATCATCCTTATTAGCAGCATCAGAGCAGGTTCTGCTTGATGAACCAGTTGCTCCCCCTGAACAAGTGCTGTCTCTTGTTCCCCTTGAGCAGGTTCTGCTTGAACCTGCACTTACTCCCCCTGAGCAAGCTCTGCCTCTTGAGATTGGACCATAGTCATGGAATCTGTGAAGTGCTCCTTCTGAGCATATTCCTCTTTTTGAGTAGGTTCCTCAAGAGTAGATACTTTATATGTGGGTCCCTCAGGAGTAGGTTCCTCATAAGTGGATTCCTCAGGAGTAGGTTGTTGCATTTGCTCCTCCTGAGCATGTTCTTTCTCCAAAGAGGTTTCTTTCAATGCTTTAGTTTTCTTGCTCTTGCTTATGTGTCTTGATTCCTTCTCCTGTTTCTTCAAACTCTTTTCTTCCTCTTCATCATCTTTTGATTTTTTCCTTTTCTTGGAGGAGGAGGACACATTCCCTTGGTCCTCATCATTTTGAGAAGGCATCTGGAGACCCATTTAATTCAGATTTTTGCTCTAGAAGGTGGTCCATTTTCTTGAGTATTCTACTCCAGTTAATGGCACTTTAAAGTATTTGAAAATATTTGTAAGGGCCATACCATATGGGAAAGAGGATGCTTTCTTTAAAGTTGAGATTACGTTGCCCGTATAGCACAGTATAACATATGGTAAACTCAAAGGAGCTTTCTTAATGAGGTGATAAATAATGAGCAAATCCAGATCAGTGATTTTCTCAAAACTACCTGCTCTAGGGACTAAAGAATGAACACATATACTATGCTTGATTCTCTCTAAACTTTTTAGGTTTGTAGCCTTTACCTCTTGTCAGGTTGAGTGAGCACCATCCTCAGAACTTCTTCTTTAGTGGTTTTAGCTTTTGCATACCACTTATCCTCAAGTAGATGGTTACCATTGTCTAGTATTTGCAAGGCTTTGCTGATAGTCTCAGTAGAGAGGTGAATGGAGATTCCTTTTACAGAATAGTCAATATGGTTCCTTCCTCATTGACAGAAGCATTTGCACATAAAATCTTGACCGATTTCTCATAAACCCGTTCTTCCATTTGCACGAAATCAGACCATCTCTGTCTATTTAGAAAAGTGCAGAGATTCCACCCATGATTCTTCAGGTCATCAAGCATATAGATTCTTCCAGGAACAATGGTTTTCTTTATCCATTTTTCATCAAATTCTTCTTCCTCTTCTCGAACAAATTTTTCTTCCATCAATTTTTTCCCTTTTCCTTTGACAGAGAGCTTCCCCCTTTTTGAGCTTTTTTGCTGCTTCTCCTTTTTGACCTTCTTGATTGTTTCAGAGAGAGTTTCTTCATTCTTTGAGAGAGGGTCAGTTATGGTTGCTTCAGAGTCATCACCTCTAATGATAATGACTCCACCATCAGTATCGGTTTTCTTAAATGAAGAACCCCCCAACTCCAGATGAAACGCAAGACGACCTTTTGCTTGGTGTAGATGAGGTTTTGGTGGATTTTGGGGATTTATGTTTTATTAGGGAAATGGGAGGAATGGGAGGAACAAAAGCAATTGTAGAAACAGGAGGAGCCTCGGAGAATAGGCGTGAGATTAGTGATACATAAAGATTGATCGCCCTTGAAGACTCTCCTGTAACTTTCCTAAGGCACAGAATTTTGGTTTTCACCATCTTAGTTTTTAGGGATTTTTCTGATTTAGGAGGAGGACAAATGAAGAAGAATGAGGTGGTTATTGAGGGTTACAAAGAGAAGGGACGGTTTTTGACAAAGAAGAAGAAAGAGAGTGAGAGTTTCATCTCTTAATGAGATGTGATGGAGTAGTGGAAAATGTGGGAGAGAGAATGGGGTAACTAGCCGTTGGCTAGTCCTGAGTTAGAAATGTGTCACATGAAGTGACGGTTTCATAGTCCCCTTGTTTCTTGTTTGCTTAATAATATATTTGTATTTATTATACGTAAGTGAGTAAGTTCACTCATCAACATGAGAACCCACTCATGTTGAGCAGGTTTAGACACTTAACTTAAATCATGGAGATTTGATTAAGTATAACTTGCTATTGATGAAATTGAAGCACTCTTCTTGAAGAGGCTTAGTAAAAATATCAGCAAGTTAATTTTGTGTATCCACAAAAATTAATTCCACTTCTTTCTTTTGGGCATGATCACGAATTAAATGGTGTTTTATATCAATATGCTTGGTTCTATAATGCTGAATAGGATTTTTTTGCCAAATTTATTGCACTTGTGTTGTCACAGTAAATAGGAATGCATGCATACCTTTGAGAGTAGTCCTCTAATTAATTACTTATCCATAAAACTTTAGAACAACACCCAGATGCTGAAACATACTCAGCCTCAGTGGTTGAAAATGCAATGGTATTTTGTTTCTTGTAAGACCATGAGACCAATGCTTCTCTTAGGAATTGACAGGATCCACTAGTGCTTTTTCTCTCAACTTTGTCACAGCATAATCAACATCACAATCGCCAATTAAATCAAAATGAAAATTTTTCTTGTACCATAAACTAACATTTGGAGTGCCTATTAAATATCTGAAAATTCTTTTGATTGTTTAAAGGTGTGATTCTTTTGGAGATGTCTGAAATCTTGCACATAGCCCCACTGAAAATACAATATCTTGTCTGCTAGCAGTGAGATATATAAGGGAACCTATCATTTCTCTATATTCTTTTTCAGTAACATTTTTGCCCTTTTCATCTTTGTCCAGACTTATTGAAGGATGCATAAGGGTTGCCATAGGTTTGGCCTGATCCATCTTATACTTCTTGAGGAGGTTTTTGGTATATTTTTCTTGAGAGGTAAATATACCTTCCTCAAGTTGTTTGATTTGTAACCCCGAAAAGAATCTTAGCTCACCTATCATGCTCATTTCAAATTCACTTTTCATTAGTTTAGCAAAGTCTTTGCATAATTCTTCCTTTGTTGCTCCAATGATAATATCATCAACATAGATTTGAACCAAGAGTAGGTTGTCTTTTTGAAATTTTCTAAAAAGTGTTGGTCAACCTTTCCTCTTGAATATCCATTTTTGATCAAAAACGTATTTAACCTCTTATACCAGGCCCTTGGGGCCTGCTTGAGACGATATAAGGCTTTGTTGAGTTTAAAAACATGGTTAGGTTTATTTTGATCAATAAATCCAAGAGGTTGATGAACATAGACTTCCTCATTTAAAAAACTATTTAGAAAGGCACTTTTAACATCCATTTGAAAGAGTTTGATATTTTTATGAGCAGCAAAAGAGAGTAAGATTCTTATAGCTTCAAGTCTAGCAACAGGAGCAAAAGTTTCATCATAGCCAATACCTTCTTGTTGATTATAGCCTTGAGCTATAAGTCTGGCCTTATTTCTAGTAACCTTACCATCCTCATTGAGTTTGTTTCTGAATACCCATTTAGTTGCAATGACAGATTGGTGAGTAGGTTGTTTGACTAATGTCCATATTTCATTCTGTCAAACTGAGCAAGTTCCTCTTCCATAGCTTCAACCAAGAAGAATCATTTATGGCCTCATTTATAGACTTTGGTTCAATTTTTGAGATCAATTCCATATTTGATGTTTCTTGTCTAAAAGATCTTTTTGTTCTTACAGATTCAGAAGTTTCTCCAATTATTTGCTCTTGAGGATGATAGGCAATTATTCTCCAGCTTCTTGTAAGTTCACAGTTTGAGTAGGTTGTTGAGATGAGTTGTCCTGATTTTGAGTAGGTTCTTAAACTTCCACAGATTTAGTATTCTGCTTGGAAACTTCATTTTGATTTTGAGAAACTGACCTTTCAGAAGTATCCTAGGGATCATCTGTCTTTCTTTCAAAAAGATGATTAAATTCATTGAATTTAACATGCATATTTTCCTCTACAATTTGAGATCTTAAATTATATACTCTATATGCTTTAGAGGAGGTTGAATATCCTAGGAAAATGCCTTCGTCAGATCTAGAATCAAATTTTCCTAGATTTTTTTATGATTCAGAATAAAGCATTCACATCCAAAAATATGAAAGTAGGCAATGCTTGGTTTCTTACCTTTCCATAGCTCATATGGAGTTTTATTCAAAATTTTTCTAATAGAGACTCTATTTACGATGTAGCAGGCTGTATTAATAGCTTCTGCCCAAAAATATTTTTCAATTTTTGAGTCATTCAGCATAATTTTGCCCGTTTCTTGCAAGGTTCTATTTTTTCTCTCAACTACCCTATTTTGTTGAGGACTTTTAGGACAAGAAAAGTTGTGAGAAATGTCATTTTCATCAAAGAATGTTTTGAAAGATATATTTTCAAACTCGCCTCCATGATCACTTCTAACAGCTATAGCAACTTTTCTCGTTTTGTACCTTTTTACAAAACACTTTAAAAGCTTCAAAAGAGTCATCCTTATTTTTTAGAAATAGAACCCAAGTATATCTTAAATAATCATCCTCAATCACAAAGCCATATCTTTTTCCAGCAAGATTAAAGACCCTAGTGGGTCCAAATAGATCAATATGTAGTAGTTCAAGTGGCCTTGTGTAGATATTATGTTTTGGAATGAAAGCTAGATTTGACATGTTTTTCCTTGAACACAAGCTTCACAAATTCTATCATTTTCAAACTTGATTTTTGGCAGTCCATTTACTAATTCAAATCTGGATAGTTTTGAAATAGCATTCATGCTTGTGTGTCCTACTCTTCTATGCCATATCCATTTATCATTTTCAAAGGATACAAAACATGTTTCCTCTGAAAGATCATCTAAACAGATGTTGTATAGATTTCTGTGTCTAGCTCCAGTGAAGAGTATGTTTCCAGAGGATGTTTCTTTGATGATGCATGTATCAGTTTTGAATAAAACTTTATTTCCATTATCAGTTAACCAACTCACACTTCAAAGATTATGCTTGAGACCAAATACATACTGAAGATGACACAGCTGCTATTCTTTCTCTCCAAGGAGAGAAAGTTACTTTTGTCCCCTGTCATGTGCCTACTGCATCCACTGTCTAAGAACCATAGTTTTTTCTTTGATGCTAAGAGTCATTCATGCAATTGTGAGTAACAAGGATTTAGGCACCCATATCTGTTTGGGTCCTTGATGGTTAGTAATCTTCCAGGAGGAAGTTTTCTTCCTCTTATAACACACAGAAATATCATGACCCAGTTTTTTACAATAAAAACACCTTTGAGTCTGTTCTTTGTAGGGACAAATTTTTTTTCATAAATATTTGGTTTTTGCATATTTGAGTAACCAATGCCCATGTTATCATAAGATCTGTAATTTGATCCCATGATCTTTTCCGTTGTTTCTGTTTCATGCAAGAATTTTGTTTAATCATTTGCTAACTCATCAACCCTCTTTCTAAGAAAGTTATTTTCTTTTTAAAGGTCAGAGTCAACAACTTTTGTTTTTCATTATTCCTTTTGCTCATAAGTTTATGTTGTTCAAAAAGTTTGAAATGTGATTGCTGTAAGCAACGAACAGTTTTAAGTAAATGCTCATTTTGTGTTTGAAGCTTCTCATTTTGTTTTTTGGCTTCACACAATTGAGTTTTGAACAATATACATCTTTGGGCTAAAGCGTTTGAGTCATTTAGCAGATTATCAAAAACATGTTGATTATCCCTATATGATATGCATTTTATGAGTTCAAATTCAGTAACCTCTTCTTCATCATCCTTAGAGTTTGCCATGAGACAGAAGTTTGCTTCTTCATCCTCTTGTTCAGAGGAGGTTCCATCGGAGTCATCCCATAATGCCATCATAGCCTTTTTCTTTTGAGGTTATTTCTTGAATGGCTTCTTGAGTTGAGGACATTCTGCTTTGAAGTGACCAGGTTTGTTGCATTCAAGCATATTGGTTGAGGCTTGATGTTTTCACCTTTCTGAAATTCCCTTTTTTCTTTAAGGAACCTTCTCCCTTTTCCGTTCTTGAGCATCCTCTGGATTCTTCTTGAGATTAGAGCAAGTTCATATTCATCATCAGAATTTTCATTTCCACTCTCATCACTGTCATCATCATTTTCTTTTAATGATTTGAAAGCTGCAGATTTTGAACTCTGTTATGAGTTCTTTCCTGATTTGTGAGAAGTTTTCAGTGCAATAAGCTTTCCTTTCTTAGGATGAATTTCTTCCATGATTTCTTGTTCCTAGACTTTTAGTGATCCAAGTAGCTCATCCATCCTTAGAATAGATAAATTTTTAGCTTCTTGAATTGCTTTTACTTTAGGCCTCCTTGGGCAAGCTCCTCAGCAATTTTTTGACATTTTCCTGATTTGTGAACATTTTTCCAAGTGATTTCAAATCATTTATAATTACTATGAATCTGCTCACCATTTCATCAATAGATTCATTTTCAGCCGTTTTGAACAGTTCATACTTATGAACTAGAATATTTATCTTGGCCTCCTTTACTTGATCAGTGCCTTCATAAGTTGTTTTCAAACCGTCCTAGATTTCTTTTCCAGTTTCACAACTAGCAATTTTATCATACTCACTTCAGCCAAGAGCACAAGTGAGATAATATTTTGACTTTGAGTTGAGGAGGACTTTGTGCTTCTCATCATTTGTCCAACATTCTTTTGGCTTTGGTGCAGTTTTTCCATCATCATATGTTGTTTGTGGAATGAAGGGACCATTTTCTACAATATCCCATATATCATTGTCTTGAGATTCTAAAAACAACCTCATTTGACCTTTCCAATAATAGTAGTGATTTCCATCAAATCTAGGTGGTCTATTTGAGGATGCTCCTTCAGAAAGGAACATGACTGTGTTTGGATTTCCTACACTTCTTCCAGAATCTTTCCTCCTACACTGTTCGGTGTGCTCAGCCCCTAGATGTAGAGCTCTGATGCCAATTGAAGGGAATGGTTGTCACAAGAAAGGGGGTTTGAATTGTAACCCATTTAAAAATCCAGTATTGAACACAATTTTACTTACTCTCAACAATATTCTTAGAGTTGAGTAAGTTATTTATCAATGCAAGAGAACTTACTCTGGATTCAAAATATGGTTATGTAGATAATCTACTCGAGCAGATAATGTCAAACAGAAGCATATGCAAGAATTAAATAACACAGTGAGCTATAGGTATTTAATCTTTCAGCTCAAATCTGATTGCTTGATTTTAGGTGTATTGTGTGAAGTGTCACAAGTGAAATATTTGAGAGAAGGAAGAAGAAATAACACCAGATGTATAATGGTTCACCCTAAACCTTGGGCTACATCCACTCCTCACCTCCTGTGAGTATTTCCACTATTTTCCAAATAGTTACAACACTTGAGACCACACCTTGGTCTTATAACAAGTAGTCTTTGCTTCAGCCTCTTCAAGCTGATCTCACTCAGAAACTAACTCCTAGTATCTGACCTTTTCTTCTTAAGTGATTCCTTTTCCAACATTCACCAACAAGGTAGCTTAAAAGGGTTACACTCATAACCAACAGTTAAAAGATAAGGGGTTTTGGGGATGTCTAGGATTGATTACACAGGTAAGAATATAGTCTAAGACATTGTGTTTACAAGCAATAAAGTACACTAAAAGATTCCCTACACAGTTTCTGCGCAGTGCACTTGAGTAAGTTGAGAGGTTGATTATTTCACAATTTGATCTTAATGGAACAGTCAGTGCAAGCTCTCTCAGCGTTTACTATGATCCTTTTCTTGTTTAAATAGACTTGATTTGTCTTTAGATCCGTTACATAGCTATTGGAAATCCTTCAGAAAGCTTGTATAGTGAAATGAGTGGTACTGTAGAAAGTAGATATGCTTTTGTACTTGCTGTCAGCTTTGGTCATTCTGTCACTTCTACTTTTACATCCTTCTCATTCTAAACCTTCTCATTTGCAGAAACTGCAGTAACTTCCTATTGCTTTCAGTGAACATCCTTCTCATAAATGTCTTGGCGTGCTGATTAATGCATGTCCTTGATGCATTTGAACTGTCTTTATGTTTTGGAGAAAGTTTGTGCTGCACTTGAGAGGAGGTTTGTCAAACTTACTCATCCTGAGTAAGTTTACATAAACTTTTACTGAATCTCAGAATGCTTTGGTCTTTTGGTTTCCTTGTTCTTCCAATGTCTTATAGGCTTTATGATATGTTCTTCTGTATTTTCCTTGAAGCCTTGGATAAGGTATTCTTTGCATTTGTCATGATTTCTTTTGTTTCTTTCTTTACTGAAACTTACTCAATTTAAATAGTTAGAACCACAACTGATCAGATTAACTTAAGCATCTTTTCATTGAGTTTGTTTTTCATGATAACCGACATGAGGGAGTTTATTTCAACATCATGAATACTTGACTCGGGATGCTTGTTAACGCTCCATTTTGTCTATTATTTTGGGGTATTTTGAATATAAAATATTATGATTTTGTTTCTTATTAGACAAAATGCGCTCATTATTTCCTCATTTATGCAGAAAAGTAATAAAGGCAACATGGAAAGCAAAAGAAGTAATTTTGGGAAGATTTTGGCGAGTTTTGGAGATTTAGCGTTTCTGGACAAGCGGTACGGCCTCACATCTCTTCAGTACGACCGTACCTATTCAAGCACATCAGTAGGGGCATACCACATGGGCAGTAGGGCCTGGCGCCGAAGAAAAAGTCTAGTACGGCTGTACCAAAGGAAGTACGGTTGTACACAATTGCAGTTAGGCCGCATCCAGTGCAGAGGTACGGGCCAGTGTCGCAACTAAAGCCCGATACGGCCGTGTATAAACGCAGTATGGCCGTACCCAAGCCCAGAACGCACAGATTTGAAGTCAGTTGACCTAGTGCACCTCAAAGCCTATAAATAGGCATTTTCACCCCTTTTGAGAAGTAACTCACTCTTTGGGAGAGAATTCATTCTCTCCGAGTGAGGGTCTTTTGCTCTTATCTCTCTTCTTTTTTTTTTCTTTTCTTTTAGGATTTCTTGTTTGGATGTTTGTTATGAATAGCTAACTCCATCACTAGGGGTGATGGGGGATCTTTTATGATGTTCTTGACATTTATTTAATTGCTATTTTGAATTCTTTATTATCCTTATGAATGTGTTCTTCCTAGCATGCTTAATTCCATAGGATCTGGCCAGTCCTTAATAAATTAATTAATGGGAGGCGTCCATCGTGATTAGTTAATGGAACTTTAGGATCAACATAACTCGCTTTATATGCCGGATAGGTTATTGCTTGTTTCCAATCAATTATTAGATTAACAAACTCATCTGTTCTTAATGCTCTTTTCTTTAATTACCTTCTTGGACCAAATGAAGTAATTAGTTAGGAGGAATGCTATTACAAACTAGGCAGTTCTTAGTAATTTAGAGTGAGTGGTTGGCTTTCAATAAGGAAATACAATTCATAGTAGCAAGGAAGTAGATTCAGGATCTAGTATTAGTGAACCCGGTTCCCCTAGGCTTTTCCTAATTGATCTCTTTGGTTCTTGCGTTATTACTTTGATCTCGTTATTTACAATTCAATTGTTGACTCTCAAAACCATCACTTTCATTCATCTAAAATAATAAGGATCTCTATTAATTTAGTACTCGTGCATTCTTTGTGGGTTCGATATTCGGAGTCTTAAAAATACTCTACTTTATTACGGGTTACGATCAGGTGCACTTGTGTGAGCCGTAACAAGTTTTTGGCGCCATTGCCGGAGAATGTTTAAGCGATATTAAACCAACGAGATTCATGTTAGTTTAGACATTTTTTAATCATCATCATCATCATCGATTGATTATTGTTACTATTGCTATTATTATTTTTGTTATTATTGTCTTTAGTTATTATTAGTGATTATTATCGGGAAAAAAAAATATATATATATATATAATAGATAGAGTTATTTATTTTATTTAGAGTTATTTATTTTATTTAGATTTAAGATCTAGATTTACATTTAAAATCTAAAAAGATTTTTCTTTTATCTCTTTATTTAGATTTTAAGTTTTTTTTTGGTTGTTTTATTTTATCTCTTTATCCATTTGTTTAGATATTATCTTATTTTGTTTGATTTTATTCTATTTTGTTTTATTTAAATTTGATTTCAAAAATCCAAAAAGATTTTCCTCTTTCTTATATGTTTATCCTGATATTTTTTTATTTTATTTTGATTCTGAGATTAAATATAGATATAATTTAAATTTGAATTTCAGAAAAGATATGATATGATTAGTCTAATTCGATAAAGATTTGATAAGGATTGGATTAGGATAATATTATCTTATCTTATTTTGTTTTGATTATGTTTAACTTATTTCTATTTTAGTCTAACTTTCCTTATTTTGTTTGATTCTCTTTTATTTTAGTTGATATTTTATTTCTATTTTGTTCTAGCTTACCCTATTTTGTTATTAAAAAAAAGAGAAAGAATTGTTATTAGTATTGTTATTTTATAATAATCTCATGGATTTTTCCCCTTTTTGTGAGTATTGTGGTTATTTTGAAGGACATGCAGACAACTATTGGGTTCTTTCCTTTTTTTGTGAGTATTGTGATGTTGTAGGACACGAATGGCAAGACTGTTCAGTATATAATTCTTGGGTCGAATACAAGGCAGAGAACAACTCTTAGAGAAGTCAGAATCAAAGAGAAGATTTTTATTGGCCATCTCAAGAGCAAGAACTTGAGGAACAAGAATCATAACTTGAGGAGCAAAAACCAGAATTTGAGGAGGCAAAAAGAAAATTTGATGAAGGATACAATTCTTTGGAGAAGATATTAATCACCAATACAGAGGATAAAAAAGCCTTACAAGAACAAGTCTCTACCTTGATAAATTACATACTTGAGGAGCATGAACTAGAACTTGAGGAGGCAAAAAGAAAATCTGATGAAAGATTCAAGCCTTTAGAAAGAATAGTGAATCAAAATAGAGAAGAACAAAAATGTTTGAGTAGTCAGTTTTCTACTTTGGTAGCATTAATGACTCAACAAGCTTTAGAATCGCCGCCCACTCAAGTTAAGCCCAACCCAAGGTGGAACACGAAGTCACCGTCCATGAGAGTGATGAAGAGCTAAATGAAGAACTAACCATGGAGGAGATTTTGGCTAAATTTGGGAAAAAACTCGTTGGCCCATTTGATGTTATCGAAACTCATATTGAATTTGTGGAGAGTCAGGACTGTGTTCCAGCAACATTGATGACTCAGAGTGAGCAAGACATCTTACCCAGTCAAATTGAGCCTAATCTTAAGGAGGAAGACGAAGTTATCATTCTTGAGAATATTGAAAAATTGATTGAAGAGCCCAAGTCTGAGCCTAAGTGCGAAGAACAGTCAATCTCATAAACAATTGAAACTCCTACTGAAGGGAGCACTCATGAAGAGAGCAAAGAAGACCCCACAGTTTTTGATTTGGAGGAAAATGAGGAAGTCCCAATTAATTTGAGACAAACTTTTTTTGCCAAAATCGATAAAGTAGTCATTGGAGTTCAAAAGGGAAAGGTTACTATAAAAAGTGGTAAGGAAGATGATGTTTTAAAAGTTTTAAATTCTACTAAAAATCAATGTTCTTTTACTCTTTCTTATTTTACCAATAACGTGATTGCTTTTAACGGCTTTGATGACTTAAGAGTGCATGAACCTTTAGAAGAAATTACTAACTTGCAGGATCCTGTTATAGTAGTGGGTGATAAAGAGATAAAAATTCCATAATATTTTAAAATTAATCTACCACTTGGCAAAAGAAAGAACAACCTGAATCACATGGTTAAAAAGTGGAGAAGAGGAAATGCAATGAATGCAAAATTCACTCTTCGAGAGCCGCCTGGTTGACCACTTTTAAACAAACCGTCAAGCTCACGACGTTAAATAAGCGCTTTGTAGGAGGCAACCTGTGTTATTTAATTTTATGTTATTTAATTTCTTTCTATTTACTTTTATATTTTTAATAGTAAATTATGATTAACAGTTTCTCTAGAGACATTAGCAAGGCAACTACAATAATTGAATCACTCCTCCGCAATTTTCTCGTAAAATTATCAGAGGGGAGTAACTTTCCACCATAAATTATTTTTAGCACCTATTTTAACTGTCTAAATTTTTATTGCTTATTTTATAACTGTTAGCAGTGAGGACACTACTAAAAGTAAGTGTGGGGAGGGAACTATAATTACAATTACTTGGCTATGCTTTAACTGCTAAATTATGGAAAGTTTGATATCTTTCTGATTTAGGGGCTATTTTTTAAAATAAAATAAAAATTTTGACAACTTGTGATTGAAATGAGATTGTTGTTAGTTTTAGAATTCGCTGATAATTAGCATTAAAGTTTTATGAGCTTCAACTTGTCTGTGTAAACCACTAAATATGAGATTTGAGCCTAAATAAGATGTCACTTCATAATTTTTACCTCTTTTCATTAATTGGGTGGATTTTAATAGTAGAGTTTTAGTCAATGTACAAGCCTATGGTAATGTCACTTCTTTGGAAAAATTTGAGAGTTAATGACTACACCTTTAAACACTTTGAGAGTGGTGAGAAGAGTGACTAATAAATCACAGACTTTGTGAACTTGTTGAACTTGCATCTCTAATTGGTTATTCTATTACTTAGCACTTCTTATGATATTACTCTGTTGTCATGTATCTCGTTTATGCCCCTAGTCAGTAAATTCAATTTTTCTTATAATTATCCAAGTAGTTTGCTTGAGGAAAAGCAAAAGCTTAAGTGTGAGAATGTATTAACGCACCATTTTTTCTATTATTTTGGGTTGTTTTGAGTATAAAATATTATGATTTTGTTTCTTATTAGATAAAATACTCTCACTATTTCTTTATTTATGCAGAAAAGTAATATAGGCAACATGGAAAGCAAAAGAAGTAATTTTGGGAAGATTCTATCGAGTTTTGGAGATTTTTAGCGCTTCTGGACAAGCGGTACGACCTAACATCTCTTCAGTACGCCTGTACCTATTCAAGCACATCAGTAGGGGCGTACGGCATGGTCAGTACCGCCTGGTACCGAAGAAAAAGTCCAGTACGGCCGTACACAATTGCAGTCAGGCCGCATCCAGTGCAGAGATACGGGCTAGCGTCGCAACTAAAGCCATGTACGGCCGTGTATAAATGCAGTACGGCCGTACCCAAGCCCAAAACGTACAGATTTGAATCCAGTTGACCTAATGCACCTCAAAGCCTATAAATAGGCATTATCACCCCTTTTGGGAAGTAACTCACTCTTTGGGAGAGAATTTATTCTCGCTGAGTGATGGTCTTTTGCTCTTGTCTCTTGTCTCTCTTCTTTTCTTTCCTTTTAGGATTTCTTGTTTGGATGTTTGTTATGAGTAGCTAACTCCATCACTAGGGCGATGGGGATCTTTTACAATGTTCTTGACATTTATTTAATTGCTATTTTGAATTCTTTATTATCTTAATGAATGTGTTCTCCCTAGCATGCTTAATTCCATAGGATCTGGCTAGTCCTTAATAAATTAATTAATGGGAGGCGACCATCGCGATTAGTTAATGGAACTCTAAGATCAATAGAACTCACTTTATATGCCGGATAGGTTATTGCTAGTTTTCAATCGGTTATTAGATTAACAAACTCATCTGTTCTTAATGCTCTTTCCTTTAATTACCTTCTTGGACTAAACGGAGTAATTAGTTAGGAGGAAGACTATTACAAACTAGATAGTTCTTAGTAATTTAGAGTGAGTGGTTAGCTTTCAATAAGGAAATACAATTCATAGTAGCAAGGAAGTAGATTCAGGATCTAGTATTAGTGAACCCGGTTCCCCTAGGCTTTTCCTAATTGATCTCTTTAGTTCTTGTGTTATTACTTTGATCTCGTTATTTACAATTCAATTGTTGACTCTCAAAACCATCACTTTCGTTTGTCTAAAATAATAAGGATCTCCATTAATTTAGTACTCGCGCATTCTCTATGGGTTCGATATTCGGAGTCTTAAAAATACTCTACTTTATTACGGGTTACGATCAGGTGCATTTGCCTGAGTTGCAATAATGCTCTTATCACATGAGACCGAAAAGGGAGTTGTTCACCTCATACAGGTCAGGCAATTTTGGTTTTGTTTACTTGGGTGATGATAAGCCTTGTGCTATCGCTGGAATAGGGCAAATCACAATTGCAATGGATGATGGCGATGTGAAAATGTTGGGTGAGATTAGGCATATTCCTAAACTGAGAAAGAACTTGATCTTGTTAGGCACTTTGCAGACTAACGGATTCAGCTATATGGTTGATAGTGATAAGGATATTCCCAAGGTGTACTAGGGTGCTATAACTGTGATGAAAGGGAAAAGGACTGCATGGAATACTTACATGCTGTTGGCAGTACAGTTATAGGTGGTCTGTGGAGTCTGATGATGATGCTACAAAACTGTGGTACATTCGGTTGGGTTATCTCTGTGAGCGTGCGATGACAGAACTACACCAGAGAAGCCTGTTGAAGGGTGTACGAAGCTGCAAGTTGGATCTGTGCGGGTATTGTGCACTTGGAAAGCAAACTCGAGTTAGTTTCAAGCTGGGAAAGCACAGAACCGAGGGCATCTTAGATTATGTGCATTTTAATGTATGGGGGCCTACTCAAGAGTTATCCTTAGGTGGGTCCAAATATTTTGTCACGTTTATTGATGATTTTTCTCGCAAAATCTGGATGTATTTTCTGAAACAGAAATCTGAGTTATTTGCCAAGTTCAAGCTATGGAAGGAAAAAGTGGAGAATCAGATGGGTAGAAAAATCAAGTACTTGAGATCAGATAATGGCACTGAGTGCACTGATTCGAGTTTCCAAAGGTTCTGTGAAGAGAATGGTATTCAGAGGCACTTTTTAGTTTGCAAAACACCACAGCAGAATGATGTTACAGAGAGGATGAACTTGTCCGTCACTGAAAGAGCCAGATGTCTGAGATTGAATGCCAGATTTTCAAAGCGTTTCTGGGCTGAGGCAATCAGTATGGCATGCTACCTCATCAACCGATCCCCACGAGCTTCACTGGAGGGAAAAGTTGCTGGGGAGGTGTGGATAGGTAACCCAATTGATTTGGACAACTTGCGAATTTTTGGGTGTCCTGCTTATGTCTATATATCCAGTGACGAGAGATCCAAACTTGATCAAAAGTTAAAAAAGTGTGTTTTCGCAGGCTGTGCCAAAGGCGTAAAGGGGTTCAAGTTTTGGGATCCAGTATCAAAGAAGCTAATGATTAGTAGAGATGTAGTGTTTGATGAGCAGTCCATGTTGAAACAGTGCCAGTGAGTAATGGTCGGGTAGAAAGTAGTGGCCCTAAACCTGAACCTGAACCTGAACCTGAACCTGATCATGACTCTGACACTATACCAGATTTTGAACCTGAAAATTTAGGTGGAGTACAGGGTTATTCTCTTGCACGAGATAGAAAGTGCAATGACAACATCAAGCCACCAGAAAGATAGAGGTTTGAAGATGTCGCGGCCTATGCACTTCTTATCAGTTCTGGCGACCCCACTAATTTTCGAGAGGCTATAGCTAGTCGGGAAAAAGATAGATGGATGGGTGCCATGATGGAGGAGATGGAGTCTGTGACACCCTCTACCCCGTCATGGCATTTTAACAATGTAGGAAGAAATAACACAAGATAAAAAAAAATATTCATTCGGATAAAACTTTCCTTTCGAACGAAATAGAGTTATCACGTTCACAACATGCGGAAATAGAAAATGAGTATGAAATACAATTAATAAAAATAACCCAAGTTCCCGA
Source organism: Calophaca sinica (assembly GCA_037113605.1). Lineage (NCBI taxonomy): Eukaryota > Viridiplantae > Streptophyta > Magnoliopsida > Fabales > Fabaceae > Calophaca > Calophaca sinica. The sequence continues at coordinate 107,210,547 of CM073733.1, forward strand.
TGTCACAATAATCCAGAGCTCTTCCCCTAATTATTACATCGAAAAAATACAAGACTTAAACAAGTAAACACAAGTCTTCTATCTATCACAACGAGCTATCGTGATTACTCGCCGGCATTCACATCCTCAACACCTGCAGTCTCAGCATCTACACATACCCCGTGGGATATGCATAGCCACAAGAGGGGTTAGTCATCATAACCTCAAATAGTGCATACAGTGTAGGAAATTAATGAACAATGCGCAATATACAACAATTCCAATGAAGACGTCTAATCACTAGTACTAAGGCATAAGATAGTACCACAACGGCCAAATATCACATGCTACAGCGTCAATCACAACAGTAAGGTACATTACTACAACAATTACATATCACATGCCACAGCATCAACCACAACAACAATGTGCATTACCAAACATTAAACAACCAGGCATGTTATCATGTAAAACGATGTATTTCTAGAGCCATAACTATATGCATGTGGATCCACTTATAACGAGGCCGGGATACCTTGCCCGTTTCGGAATACCATGTCCGTAATGCCTCAATAACAACTGGATCGGGATACCACGCCCGTCATGGGATACCTTGCCCGATTCGCCCCGTTAACAGTAGGACTGGGAACCTCGCCCGTCACGGGATACCTTGCCCGATTCGCCCTTTTTAACCGTAGGACCGGGAAACCTCGCCCGTCACGGGATACCTTGCCCGATACGCCCTACTAGCAACAACAACAACAACAGTACCGATACCATGATGCATGAACATGACCAACTGCGGTGTCTAACCATAATAACCTCTATCGCAATATTTTCGATAGAGTAGCAACAACAACAACAACAACAGAACACAAGTTCATAAGTTAGCCAGTGCCTTCTACCAATAACATAAACATTTAATGTTCTTAGCAACTTTGATTAAGCACATAACATCCAAGTGAAGCTTTGGAATAGAAAGATCAGTTCTCTCAAATTATCGCACTAATAAATCCTTAGACATCATAATGAACTGTAGACATCCTACTTAGGCTTTACAATATCAACCTAATTGCAGAAACCCGAGGAAACACGACGAAACAACAAGAGTGCATGTCCTTTGGGCGCTGGCGCTGGCATAAATGGCGCTGGCGCCCTACCACTGTCACCCAATTCGCAACAGGGGGCTCGTACCCGTTCGGGGATCTAATGCCTCACCATTTCGTCCCTCAGAACTTAGTTGGACATGGTCTAGAGTTCCTTGGTCCATGCTTAATGATTACACATTCATAGGGTCTAAAGTTCACCATTTAGCTATTTAAATTCCTTACCCTACCATTTGGTAGCAACAATTTCTGTACAATTCAACTCACCCCTATCGTTGACCCTCAATTCTCTTGTTAAACTTCAAGGTCTCTATCAAGGTATGGTTTATTCATATGTCAATTATTCTAAATAATTAACCCTAACTTGATTCACCTTTTATTCCATTTTAACCTCTCCAGCATTCTGTTTTTAAAGTATAACATCACCGCTAATTCTTGCAACGACACTAGGGGTTTAGGCAGTTCAACACTTTTAAATACTAACCATATCAGTACCTAGGCACACAACACGAATGATATAGCATGTCATCAAGTCTTATAGGAGTTCATACAATAGCAATTTAAAGTCGGCAACAACCAAGATTTTCACCTCTCTGAACAATAAAAGAGTAGTCAAGAGTAACACGCATGTAAACAATCAAGACTCAATCACCACACCAAATTCATCAATCCAATGAAATTATCACATCACGTCACAGTAAATATCACCAGTCGAGATTAATAATTGAGGAGTTCGAATGTCTCCCTATCACGGTGGTGATAGTGCTCGTTTTTCGTTACCGCGCGAGGCATAGGGGCCATGGGACACCCCTATTGTTCACACATGTTCCATACACTCACTAGAAGAGAACAACTATCCCTTACCTCAAGTGAATTTCGTACTCCTAGGATGGGATGAGAGAACACCAAGCTTTTCCTTTCCTAGTGAAGCTTTCTTCAGCAAAACACAAGAGTAAGGGTTTAGGAATGGAAAAATCGTAATTTAGAACCCTAACATTGATCTTAAAGACAAAGTTATCATTAGAAGGCTTACCACTTTCTATTCCTCACAATGAGGCTGTAAGAATCACAGTAACGATGCTCCCTAGTCGGGTTCCCTAACGTAGTTTTGAGTTCGGAGCCTTTGATAGCAGAAAAGTTGGAAAAAAGGGGAAGAAGAACTTTTCTCTATTTTGATTGGTCTTATGAGCAGCTCCTAATCATGTTTAGGGTTTTATCTACAATTTCTTTTTCTTAAGTTATTAGTCTTTGTTCTATTCTGTGTAAAAAAATTATTGGGAGAGATTTTACTTTTCCAACCTTAGGGATATATTTGAAAGAAGGCATGGTTGTGAGACTTTGTAGACTTATTCCTTTGAAACCTGTTTAGTAAGATTCAGTGCACCAGCCTCACTAATGTTTGGCATGTAGATGTCACAAACTATTAAAGTGTCAATATTTCCATTGTTGCAAATCCAGAAGGGTGAAGGGTAAATTGGCCTCTACTGCATATAGTCCTACTGTCTTGTAGCAGCAGATGTGTTTTCGTATATTCTTTTGGCAAATGCATTATTATCACATTTCTGGTTCTTTTTGAGTTGTTGATATGTATGGTGGGAGCTTATGCTATTTCTGGTTCCATATTATGCTGCAATGCTAATGTTCATGATTGTCAAGGCCTTGAGTATTTTAACTCAAAGGCTAAATGCTAAAATGATCAACATTAGGGTAATTATGTTACTTGCATCACTAAAAAAAATCTTGGCCGCTCGTTTAATTAACCTATGTCGGACGCTCGAATTTTCCTTGATTAACTCAACGCTCTATGGGTTACAACTCATGTATTGTGCGAGACCCATTATTTACATGAAAACATTCTTAATTACTCCTCATTTATTGTGCAGGACCAGTCTAACTTATGCACGATAGATGCCGCCATCACGTTTATGTTGTACTTACAGATGATGCTTTTCTATTCATGCAGTTTAATCTAGTTTACTTTCCTCTTTTTTTCTTTTGACTTGTTAGTTTACTTTCGCCCACGGCTATGTTAGTCAAAGAGCACCTCCCCAACAGCCAATATTAATTGCACCGAATGGTGCATCTCTATTTTCTTTGGCACCAACAAAAGTTGTGCTGACAAGAAGAAAAAGGAAACGGTGCAATTTTTTTTTCAACATCCAGTGCAAGTTTTTCAACAAAGAAAAATGCAGGACGTGGTATTCACACGGTTTCTTCACCTATAAATAGAAGCCGATGGATGAAGGAAATATTCATTCCAGCATTGAGAGCACTACAAGCTAGTGAGCACCGAGAGAGTGTGAGAAATATTTAGAGAGAAATATTTCTTTGGGTGTAATTGGGTTGTGAGTTTTATGAGAGAGTGTGAGTGTTTGTAAACACAGTATATATTTCTCTTTTCAGTAAAAGGTCTGCAGCAGCCCGGAGACGTAGGCATAATTGGCCGAACTCCGTTATCAATTTTTGTGTGTGCTTCCGCATTTATTTTTCGCTCTTCCACTAATCTGACCATGGGAAAATTTTGCGTAGTTTCCTAACAACTGGTATCAGAGCTAGTTGGTTATTTCTGCTAAATCTTGGTGAAGATACTGTTCACGTGAATAGTAATTTTGTGAATAGTGAAATTGGTCGGCGCTACCAATTTATCCACAGAGGTGTTCTAAAGCACGGTGGTTCGCAAAAATTGTCAGAAACGATCCTGAAAAGTTAGACTCAAGTGGGAGTGATGACCGCAGACGAAGGAAAGGTGAAAATTGAAAAGTTTGATGGTGCGGACTTTGGCTTTTGGAAGATGCAGATCGAGGATTATCTGTATCAGAAAAAGTTGTATCAACCTCTCACAGGAAAGAAACCAGCGGAGATGAAGGATGATGAATGGATCCTTCTCGATAGACAAGCCCTTGCTGTTATCCGATTGACGTTATCCCGTAATGTTGCTTTCAACATTGCAAAGGAAAAGACCACATCGAGTCTTATGACGGCTCTTTCCAACATGTACGAAAAGCTGTCGGCCTCAAATAAAGTTCATTTGATGAGGCGGTTGTTTAACTTGTGGATGACGGAAGGTGCATCGGTAGCGCAACATCTCAATGAATCTCAGCTTAGTCACAACCCAGTTGAGTTCAGTTGGAATCGAATTTGATGATGAGGTACGAGCATTGATACTTTTGTCTTCCCTACCAGAAAGTTGGAATGCTACTGTCACAGCTGTAAGTAGCTCATCGGGGAGCAATAAGTTGAAATTTGATGATGTTCGTGATCTGGTTCTCAGTGAAGAGATCCGACGCAGAGAGTTGGGAGAATCTTCAACCTCTTGATGTGCATCTGAGTCAAGAGGAAGAAATTCAACCAGAGGAAATGGACGTGGCAAATCAAAGGGCAGACGATCCAAATCCAGAAATCATCATAGTTCTCAGAACTCCAACTTGAAGACTATCGAGTGTTGGAATTATGGGAAGACCGGGCACTACAAATATCAGTGCAGGAGTCCACCGATGAACCAGGAGGCAAAAGACGAGGCAAATGTTGCTTCCATCTCAGGAGGAGGTGACGCGTTGATATGCTCTTTGGAGAGCATGGTAGAGTCTTGGGTATTAGACTCTGGAGCATCTTTTCATGCCACTTCGCAGAAAGAATTCTTCGAGAATTATGTACCCGAAAACCTTGGTAAAGTTTACCTTGGTAACGAACAATCTTGTGAGATTTGTCGGCAAAGGTGTAGTGAAGATTAAGTTGAACGGGTCTGTATGGGAATTGAAAAATGTCAGACATATTCCCGACCTGACGAAGAACTTAATCTCGATGAGGCGATTGGCGATGGCCACTACAACAGTCTTCCACGGCGATCATTGGAAGATTTCAAAGGGTGCAATGACAATTGCTCGCGGCAGAAAGAGTGGTACTCTTTACAACACAGCAGGAGCATGCCATTTGATTGCAGTTGCAGCAAATGAAAATCCCAATCTGTGGCACCAGAGACTAGGCCATATGAGTGAGAAAGAGATGAAGATCATGCACTCGAAGGGAAAATTGCCAGGTCTTCAATCAGTAGAAATTGACATGTGTGAAGACTGCATACTTGGAAAGCAGAAACGAGTTAGCTTTCAGACAAGTGGAAGAACCCCAAAGAAGGAGAAACTCGAGCTTGTTCACTCTGATGTTTGGGGTCCAACGACTGTCTCATCCATTAGTGGGAAGCAATACTTCGTGACTTTTATCGATGATCACTCTAGGAAGGTATGGGTATACTTTCTGAAACATAAGTCTGAAGTATTCGAGGCTTTCAAGATTTGGAAAGCCATGGTAGAAAATGAGACAGGGTTGAAGATCAAAAAGCTCAGAGCTGACAATGGTGGTGAATATGAAGACACCGGATTTAAGAAGTTCTGCTATGAGTACGGGATCAGAATGGAGAGAATCGTGCCAGGTACGCCTCAACACAATGGTGTAGCTGAGCGTATGAACCGAACGTTGACTGAAAGAGCCAGAAGCTTGTGGGTGCAATCAGGCTTACCGAAGCAATTCTGGGCAGAAGCAGTCAACACAACAGCTTACTTGATCAACCGAGATCCGTCGGTATCATTGGAGCACAAAATACCAGAAGAGGTATGGAGCGAAAAAGAGATAGAACTCTCACATCTTAGAGTTTTCGGCTGTGTAGCATATGTGCATATCAGTGATCAAGGCAGGAATAAGCTTGATCCCAAATCGAAGAAGTGCACTTTCATCGGTTATGGTGAGGATGAGTTTGGCTACCGCCTTTGGGAAGATAAAAACAAAAAGATGATCCGCAGTAGAGATGTGATCTTTAATGAAAGAGTGATGTACAAGGACAGGCATAACACAAACACCAGCAACTCAGAACAGAGTGGGCCAGTGTATGCAGAGGTGGACGATGTCCTAGAAAGTCCTATGGTTGAGAATCCTCAGTCAGAGGAATCAACTGATCCAGGTAGCAGACAGAAGTTTGACACAGTAGAGCATCCTACTCCAGCTTTGGTAGTGAGAAAGTCTTCTCGAGTTCCTGTGCCCAACAGGAGATACATGGACTACATGTTGTTGACTGATGAAGGGAGCCTGAAGATTATACAGAAGCATGTCAGACTGCAGATGCTAGCAAGTGGGAGCTTGCCATGAAAGACGAGATGAAGTCTTTGATCTCCAATAAAACATGGGAACTAGCTGAGTTACCCGTGGGAAAAAAGGCACTTCACAACAAATGGGTGTATCGGGTGAAGGAGGAGAATGATGGCTCTAAGAGATACAAAGCCCGACTAGTTGTCAAAGGATTCTAGCAAAAAGAAGGAGTTGACTACACCGAAATTTTTGCTCCAGTTGTGAAGCTCAATACTATCATGTCTGTGTTAAGTATTGTTGCCAGTGAAGAGCTCTATCTTGAGCAGTTGGACGTGAAGACTGTATTTCTTCACGGAGACTTAGATGAGGAGATCTACATGCACCAACCTGAAGGTTTCTCAGAAGAGGAGAAGAAGAATATGGTGTGCAGATTGAAAAAGAGCTTATATGGCCTGAAACAAGCTCCAAGACAGTGGTATAAAAAGTTTGAAAGCTTCATGCACAAGGAAGGTTTCCAGAAGTGCAACGCCGACCACTGTTGTTTCTTCAAGAGATATAAGTCCAGTTATATCATTTTGTTACTTTATGTCGATGATATGTTGGTAGCAGGTTCAGATATGGACGAGATCAGAAACTTGAAGATGCAGTTGTCAAAGGAGTTTGACTTGAAGGACTTAGGTCCTGCAAAGAAAATCCTTGTAATGCAAATCACGAGAGATAAGCAAAGAGGAATTTTGCAGTTATCTCAGGCGGAGTACATCAACCGTGTTTTGCAAAGATTTAACATGGGCAACGCCAAACCGGTTAGCACACCTTTGGCCAGTCATTTTCGCCTATCCAAGGAACAGTCACCTCAGACGGAGGAAGAAAGAGAATCCATGGCCAAGATTCTATATGCTTCTTCAATTGGAAGTTTGATGTACGCAATGGTCTGTACGAGGCCAGACATTGGCTATGCAGTGGGAGTAGTTAGCAGGTTTATGTCAAATCCAGGTAAAGCTCATTGGGAAGCAGTGAAATGGATTTTGAGGTATCTACGAGGCACCACAGAGAAGTTTATGTACTTTGGTAAAGGAGAAATAAAAGTACAAGGCTATGTAGATGCAGACTTTGCAGGTGAGGTTGATCACCGAAGAAGTACCACTGGTTATATATTCATTGTTGGTACTACAACAGTTAGCTGGATGTCGCGCATACAAAAGATTGTTGCTTTATCCACTACAGAGGCTGAGTATGTAGCAGTAACAGAAGCTAACAAAGAACTGATATGACTTCAAGGATTGTTGACAGAGTTGGGATTCATCCAGGAGAATAGTGTTTTGCATAGTGATAGTTAGAGTGCGATACATCTGGCGAAGAACTCATCATTTCATTCCAGAATGAAGCACATTGGTCTTCGTTATCACTTTATTAGATCTCTGCTTGAGGATGAGGTGTTAATATTGAGAAAGATCCTAGGAAGTAAGAATCCGACAGACATGTTGACAAAGGTGGTGACTATCGACAAACTGAAATTGTGCTCAACTTCAGTTGGCCTGCTTGAATAACAGACCATGAAAGGCTGCTGCATTGATTGAGGTGTGAAGACCGATTGAAATCAGTCTTCAAGTGGGAGATTGTTAGTCAAAGAGCACCTCCCCAACAGCCAATATTAATTGCATCGAATGGTGCATCTCTATTTTCTTTGGCACCAACAAAAGTTGTGCTGACAAGAAGAAAAAGGAAATGGTGCGAATTTTTTTTTTCAACATCCAGTGCAGGTTTTTCAACAAAGAAAAATGCAGGACGTGGTATTCACACAGTTTCTTCACCTATAAATAGAAGCCGATGGATGAAGGAAATTTTCATTCCGACATTGAGAGCACTACAAGCTAGTGAGCACCGAGAGAGTGTGAGAAATATTTAGAGAGAAATATTTCTTTGGGTGTAATTGGGTTGGGGGTTTTTATGAGAGAGTGTAAGTGTGTGTAAACACAGTGTATATTTCTTTTTTCAGTAAAAAGTCTGCAGCAGCCCGGAGACGCCGTTATCAATTTTTGTGTGTATTTCCGCATTTATTTTTCGCTCTTCCACTAATCTGACCATGAGAAAATTTTGTGTAGTTTCCTAACAGGCTACAAGTTCAAACTTTCGTGTCTGAGAGCAAACTCAAACTTGGTTGTACGCTGCACATTTAACTAGTGTCAATGGATTGCAAATATTGGAACTCTGTAAGCATTTACTTGTACCAAAAAAGAAGAAACAAAAATTGTGCAGTATCATTTGCAAGCCAATGGCTACATGAAACAATATTATGGACAACAATATACACAAAATAAAATGAATAAATAACCTATGGTCAAGGAATGAACTATTCTTCAATAAGTAATTGAGTACAAATGCCAGGTAGGCAGGCACAAGCTATAACTTAACATATAAACACCAAACAAGTTTTGAAAAAAGAAACCTCGGCATAGTTAGCGTCAACAGACCAAAACGTCACTTGTTTCCTTCCACTAAAATATGTGCTTGATAGACAAAAAAAATACAATTCCGGTGACTAATCTCGCAACTTCAGACAGAAAATACTGGAAAAAACTAACAACGGTTTGAAATTTCGAGAATTTTCTTTTAACTCAAGAACATTATGAAGTAGTGAGAATAATGGAAGAGATGGAAACCACATTAGCTAACAGGAGAACATCTCACATGGAAAATCCTATATGCCAACAGAGATGAGTTTTTTTTTTTTTCTTAATTACACTTTTAGTCCCTTAGGTATTGCGATTGTGCGATTTTGGTCCATCAAGTTTCAATTGCACGAATTGGGTCCTGCAGATGTTGCGATTGTGCAATTTTGGTCGCTTAGGTTCCAAATGTGCGAATTGAGTCCTCCATTTATTACAATTGTGCGATTTTAGTCCCTTTTGCAGTTTAATTTCTAATAAAAAATGGTGATGTATCACGTGTGGGTATGACTTAGCACATAATTTGGTATATGTGACATGTTAGTTGATTTAAAAATTAAAAAAAAAATCTTTATAACATTTTCAGTTATAAATTGAATGACAATTGAAAAGAGGGACCAAAATCGTACGATTGCGATACCTAGATGACCTAATTTGCTCAATTAGAACATTGAGGATCAAAATCGCACATTTATGATACCTTGAAGACTCAATTCTCTCAGTTAGAATTTAGGAGACTAAAATAGCACAATCGCGATATCTGAGGGACAAAAAATGCAATTAAACTTTTTTATTTTATTTTATGAAAACAGAAATGAGCTCTGAATCGAATCTGGTAAACAAATGAATCCAAATCGTCATATGAACGTTACTTTTACAATAGGGATTGTATAGCAATTTTTGTAGATTTTAAAACTTTTTAATTTAACACAGCAGTGGACATAATACGAAAATATAGGTTTTTATAGGTATCCTGTTACAATAGGTAATCCCACCGGGAACATCAGTGTACGGTAGAACTTGCGACGAGCTCTATTCTTTTGCACGATTGGTTTGTCCCTGTTCTTTGGCTTTTTAGGGTTCAGGTTTTCAACTTCAACGTCATTGCTCTAATGGACGTCGCTTCATTGCAGGTGGTATTCCCTGACGATCTCATTGCCGAAATCCTTTCCTTGCTTAGCGTGAAAACCCTCTTGCAACTCAGGTGTGTTAGCAAGTCATGGAAAACCCTCATCTCCGATCCTACCTTCGTGGAAAAACATCTTAAGAGGTCAACACAAAACCCGCACCTCCTCACACTAATGTGGGAAGAAACTGAAGGTGATAGTCTCGTATCATTTCCCATGCGTCGTTTACTTGAGAATCCGTCTATCAGCGTTACCGGCGACAATTGCCACCATCCGAATGGCCTCTGCCGAGTCATTGGTTCATGCAACGGATTGCTCTGCTTGCTTTATGATTCTATCGAAACGACGACGCAGACCGTTAGGTATCGAAAGTACTGGTTCCATTTCTGGAACCCCGCCACGAGGATAAGATCTGAAGAATTAGGGTCTTTACGCGACTATAGCAACCCTCTATCAACCGTTTTGAAGTTCACTTTTGGTTGTGATGATTCAACCGGAACTTTTAAGGTGGTCGCTTTTCGTGCAGAAGGTGATGAAGAAAAAAACGAAGCTTCATGGAAAAGCGAGGTCAGAGTTTTCAGTTTGGGTGATAATTGTTGGAGAACGATTCGAAGTTTCCCTGTACTTCCTCTTAACTGGCGGGATGTTCGCCATACTCACCTTAATGATGGTTTGTATTTCAGCAGCACTGTTAACTGGTTGGCTCTTCGCAATAACGTCATGCCTTATTATGATTTCATATCTATTTCTCATGTTGACCAATTTGTGATTGTTTCGCTTGATCTGTCGACGGAAACATACACGCAGTTGGTACTGCCTCAGGGTTTTGACGAGGTACCACGCTTACAGCCAACTCTTCGGGTTCTGTTGGACTGCCTTTGCTTTTCGCATGATTTCAGGGGAACCGAATTTGTTATATGGCAGATGAAGGAGTTTGGAGTTCAAGAGTCTTGGACTCAATTACTTAAGATTAGTTACCAGAATCTTCAAATGCAGAATCTTCCAATGGATGATAACTTTGAATACAGTCGTCGATTGTTGCCATTGTGCCTTTCTGAAAACGGTGATACATTGATATTGGCAAACGATGAAGACGATGACCAGGCAGTTATCTATAATTGGAGAGATAATAGAGTAGAGAGAACTGCAATTACCGATGAAATATTTTTTAGTTGGTTATCTGCCATGGTTTATGTTGAAAGCTTGGTTTCGACTTCCTGAAAGTAAGTTCTCTTTGACGACTTACTTGTTTGAATCTATGTTAATTCATGTATGTCTTTTTAAAATCCTTGTCATTTTATAACAATAGATTGTGTGATTTTTTTTTTTTTTTTATAAGGCTTAGGTTGATTGTATTCTTGATAGATTATCTATTGGCCATTGTTAATTGTGTGACAATCTACTGGATTAAATTAATTTGTTTTGATTTTGGATTTTATTGTAAGCTAGAAGATGGATTTTTTTTAAGGTAACTAGCTAGAAGATGATTCTCCCAAGAGGAAATTCATTCTCTGAGAAATATTCTTATAGGAAAAGTGAAAGACGAGTGAAATAACAGAGTGACACATATCAGCAGAAACGTTATTCAAATTGAGGTGCAGAAAAAACCTTAAAATCTAACAGACTGAAAGGTGGAAGCAGGAAACAGGTTAATGAGCAAGTGACAGTAGACTTGGACAGTTTATTATATCTATAGATCTATAGATAAATGAGAACAGGAAAAACCTTAATTATTTCAATTCTTCAGACTTATATTAATTTCATCTACTTCAAAACTGTTTTACATATAATATGTTGAATAAACAGAGTGATCCTATAATATTTCCACGTTTATAGCTCAGCTATCTATTTCTATTTTAAGCTTAAATATGCTTTTGCAAATTAATAAATATTGGATATTTTTCTTGATCTAATTTTGTTTAACACCATCTCATGCTCATCCACACTGATTTGGAAAGCGAGAATTATTTAATTTATATACCTGATTATAATAATATTTCAATAGAATCTATTTTTGAATGACACGACCCTGGTATCACCTCTGGTACAGGATTGAATTCATGGCATCATGGTTAAAGCTAATTTCTTTCTATGTTTACAGATGAATATGGCTGCAATTTTGAGCATCATGCATTCATTTTTTCCTTTGTGTTTTGCTGTTTAACTTCTATTCTAATAGGGATTTTTTGAATTATAGGTCTGCAACCCGAACTCGAAGCGCATTGGGCAGTACATGGCAGTGTGGTAGGAAAATCTATCCTGTGAGAGTGAAATTGGAGAGATAGTTGGAGATACAGAGGAATAGCATTTCATATCATAGGATGAGGATAAACTGGGTGACATTGATCTTGGGGATGATGGATGAGACAACTGGGTAGATTATGTACTAGGATCTAAGCATAGGAAGTAGGAAATGGTAATCTTCATTTTGCCATCTTGATGCTTTCTTGAGAAGTTGAACATCCGAACTTTGTGCAGCCAGCCACTGTATTTGTCATGTTGATTTATTACTTGGATCTTAAATTATTTTGAAGTTTATATATGATATATGATCAGTTTATGCAAATAGTTGTTCACTTGTTTGACTTAAAAATGCTAATATTTTTATGTTTTAAGGTTCTTTATGTGAAAATATAGTGTTAATTTTAATTATTGATCATGCACCTTACTATTCATATTAAGATCCAATTCACAACTCAGAAAATAGGTTTCTGATTCACGATTTGAATCTCGATTTGGTAACCTTGTTTGGACCACAATAATTTGGGCTGGTTTTCAGTTTTCCAAACCAGTTGGATATCCATATCGGAACCCTCTCTATAGAAACTACTGTGCCCTCCTTTCTCACACAAATTGCAATTCACAAATTAAACCCTCATCCATGAGCAAGTTGACGAACCCTAATCACAGACCAGTGGTTTCAACTTTAGATATGCTTTGTGTTTGTGTTCCTTCTCTCTCTATCTCTCTCCTTGCTTTGCTTCCCACTCACATTCACAATTTCAGTTCTTGTTTCTTGCTGGAATGCTTGTTGTCCTCTCTTCACCCTTCTCACATATTTCTGAATAAGGTTTCATCTCATCTCGTGTTCTTTTCCTCTGATTGTTGCAATTCTGATTGTATCTCATTTGAGTTTGTGTACATGGACCATGCTCCCCATTTTTCCAGTGGGGCAGAGGTTTGTGTTTTAGTTGAAAAGCGCCAGGGAAGATATCAAGTTGCTTATCAGGACTGTTCTGTCATGCTATTTTGGTAATGTTCCATTCCATTCATTTTATTTTATTTTTTTAATGATCTGTGTACAATTATATTGCTGTTGATTTAGCATTTTCTTGTAAATGGGGATTCAGTATAGTTTCCTGAACATATGGTATGATACATGTTCTTCAATTTATGTGTATTTATCATCTATGATCTACCACATCTAATGAAGCCATACCTGTGCTTGTGGGTTCTCTTCTCAGTTTTGTTTCCCCATATTTCAAGCATGGATAGTACTCTGCCTTTCTAAGTTTTGATATGATGATTGTTAAGCTTTAGCTCTTCGCTAAGATCATTGTTAGGTCCAAACTCCAAAGAATTACCAAGTTGTAGTATTCTTTTTCTTTTTCTTTTTTTTTTTGTTTTTGTTCTCTTAAAGAACCACTTTATTTATATCTATCAATTGTAAACATCTGAAATTCTGAATTACTTACAATTTTGAGTTTAGATTTGTGCAAAAGAAACTAATCATCACTGAGTTTTCTTAAGGAACCATGTGAGGAGATAATTGTTATTATCGAAGCCAGCATGACAAGTTGGTATGCTTCTAATTTAAGTATATATTATTGGTTTCAGTTGTTTTCCTCATTTACATTTGTCAGGGCAATCTTACTTCTTGCACTTTCTTGTTTCTGCTTATTATAGGAAATTGGATCATGTTTCATCAAATTGTGTCAATTACTTTCGAGGATCACAGTGAAGAAAAGTTGCCATTGCATTAGCTCTTAGCAATTATTGTTAAAAATATTGGGCGGGAATGCTGGATTGTATAAAATTCTTCGCTACCAGGCTACATGAGGTCAGATATCTATTATCTATATCTTTCATTGAACTTCATGAGTCATGACTTTATTTTGGTCTATGATGAATCCTTCTAATTGTGAAATCATGAAATTTTACACTAAACTGTTACCACATAGTGCATTCGACGTTAGACCTAGACATAGCGATTGCTTGTGCTTGCACTGTACTACAGTCCCAATACTCAGGCGTGAGAATGGGGGAACAAGAATGTACATTACCAATTTTTACATTTACTTAGTCAAAGTAAAAATCGATAAACGGACAATCATTTGTTGTTTTGTCTTTCATTAAACATCAGAGGAAAACTGTTGTTCAAAATCAATTTTGGTTCCACGGTGCACAACCCAAGAGTAAGAAAAAGAGCTAGTACCTGTCACTTGGACTTGAACCACTTCATTGGCCTTTTTCATTTTCATTTTGGACATTTGTCCTTTGATGATCAAGGAGTCCAGACTCCAGACAGACACAACTATAAATCCATTGAATTGCCTAGAATATGGAACCAAATTACTACCTCCAGAAAAATGTCGCTAAGAAATTTTAAGTTTTTTATTTGTTTTTTCCTCTTACTTTGGTCAAGTAGTGCTTTAGAGTTTAGATTGTATTGAAGATTCACATGATTCAGTGGCATATGCAGAACTATCTTCTGTATGGGTTGATATGAATACAAGGCATATAAATTCTCTGAATGTTCATTGGGGCAGTTTACCAGATTTTAGAGTCTCTATATAAAGTTCATTTTGTCATTTTGATTGTTTGATTCTTGGATATCTTCACTGCTGCTTGTCTCATCTTCACCTAAACTTTGACGGGATTGTATTTGTGATTCTTAATACAAAGGCTTTGTTTGGTTTTGAAGAGAAGTTGTGAAGAGAGAAAGAAGTGAGAAATATGGTAGATTTGATGTAATGATTGATATAAGAGAAAGAAAAGAAAAATAGAGAAGAGAGAAGGGTTGGTTATTTTTTAAAGTACGATAATGTCCCTAAGTTAAAAAACCTTCCATCAAAATTAATTTAATTTTTTATTTGATTTCAGTTAATTAATTGATTAATTAAATGACTTAATTTTTTTTTTATTAATTTAATTTGTTAGATTAACTTAATTAATTTGATTTGATTTGATTTAATTTAATTTAATTTAATTAAAAGAGTAACTCACTATTTAACTCCATCATTTAATTTTTAGTTTTAATTTATTCACTAAATTAAATCAACTCTTCTGTCAAAAAATCATCCTCCTTCGTCATTGAAACCATTTGACATGCATGGGTTTTCTTCAAAATTTTCCTTGATCTTCCACTTGATTTCTTAGCATGCGAAGGGTATCTAATTAGGAAAGTTGATTCCTTGCTTTTAGTGTGTTCTTCTTGCTTAAAAGGGTTCTACATCATGTCTTGATCATTCATGCATGAGAAGGAATCAGTTTCCTCTCTTTCTCTTCCCTTTTGTGCAAATTTGGGTCAAAAATCCCCTTGTGAACTTTTGAAAATTTGAATAGTTTTTATGATGGTTTCGGGGTTGATCTTTACATGCACAGGATCATGATTCTCAAAGAAATTTTCCTTCCTCTCCTTTTTTCAAGTACATCTGTGGCCCCCTCATAGGTCCTGTTCCTGAGTTTTTCTTCAATTTTGAGCCATGCATGCAGGGGATCCTGAGTTGATCTTTCACTGTCCTTTAAATCCTTGAAACTACGAGCTATAGGGGGTTAGATCTCCCAAGATTTAAAAAAAAAAAAAAATATAACATGCATGAAGGTTTGGGTTGATTCAAGGTTTCCCTCCTTTCTTTGTTAGGACTGAAGATATAGTGAGGTTTCTTCCTTTTCCAAGCTTTGCATGTTATGGATCATGGACGGATTCTCTTGATTTCCTTGAATACTTTCTAACTGTGGCTTCTAAAGAGTTTAATCTACTAGGATCTTCAAAAAAATTCTTACATGCATGTAATTTGAAATGGATCTATAATCCTTCCTATTTCCCCCCTCTCTTACCGAAGCCTAAGTGAGTTTACTCACTAAATCTCTTTTTGCATGTAAGTTTTGGGACCCCTGTGTTGAAGGTTGTGTGGATTTCGTGGATGGTTTGTGATTGTGATAGTTCAAGGTCAAGGTTGTCCGTGAGGAGCTAACAAAGTTAATACCAAGTGGGAGAAAGAGTCCACAATCGCGAGAAGACAAGCGTTTAGTAGAATATACTAATATGCGTCGGGGAACCTAAACCCTACTAGTGGTTGAATAATTTGCAATGCCTATGGATAGGTGTTCTAAATTCATCAAACGTAGGAATGATTATCTACTGTTCGAGATTGTGTGTTCACATGCTTATTAATATGTTTGTGTGTTGCTTAACATGATAAATGAATGTGCTTCACATGTTATATGTGTTGACATGCTCATATGTAATTTATCTGTTGTTGATAACCGCTTGCATGATATTGCGTGTATGTTAATATTGTTGGACTACCTAGCCATAAGTGTTAATCATGAATGACTCGGTGGATGCTTGAATATTATGGTGATTTCTAGTGGACTTGTAGTATCCAACCTCAAGTGTAAATTGAATTGAGTTGATCGTATGATCATGTCGTGGGACGCTTCTACGAGGTTGTGAATTCTAATCCCTAAGATAAGTTAGTAAAGATAGGAATGATGGAGTAGAGGCATGGTTGGGATACGAAGTCTGTAAATAGACGGGGATCAGTTGAGAGTGGATGCTCTGGCATCACAACTATATTTGAGGTGATGAGCAGTCGTGCATGTGACGAGTGACCATTATGCGAGGTTAGTGTACCTAAGTGCGAGTTACGAGACATGATGGTGAAGGATGAGGAGCCTTGGGGATCAATTGGATTTGATACATGCCACATGTGACCGATAGGTCGCTTCTATTGTATCGTGGAAGTCGATAAAAACCTGATTGTCCTGACAAGACACTGTTGTTTCGCAAGATAGCCAAAGCAGATGGGTTTTTTTAGTGATGCACTATTATTAATCATGGAAAACATAATCAAGTTTCCTGAACAGATAACTCTATTCCCTAACGGATTTAGAGAACTTTGATACTCATAGGTGTTTGGCCAATTTACATGTAGGTCTATGTATGCTGAGAGCTAGTGTTGAGAGTGATGATTTCTATGATTAGAGGATGGATGTGATGGTTGACTCGAGAGATGGTTGTATATGTGTTTGTGTGTGATTGTGCTTATATTGTATTCTATGTCTGTTTCCCTATTTGATGATGATTTGTGTTGATTCTTATCTTGCTTTCTCTCTTGCTATATTTGTATTTCTTTTGGATTGTTTAAGACCCAGTTGAAGATTTCCCCGATGAGGAACATGTTGAGGATGAAGGGAACCTGCGTTAGTTGACCTCAAGGACGGCGAGGATGCACATCTGGGGCAAGTCTAGGGAGACTCATGTCTTCCCTACTAGTTCTAACTTATGTTTATTCTTTTATGGCCAGAGAGTTTGTCCATTTTTACTTCAATTTGGAATGACAGTATCACTCATACCTTTTCTCGTCACTTTATTACTCTGATACTTAAATTTAATTTGGACCTACTAATGTGGCACCTTATGTATGAATATATGTGTTATGTTTTAAAAAGTTTTAAATTCCTCCGCATTTTAATAAGTGCGTTAACGATAGATAATACGATTAAGACTAGTAAGTCAGGATTTCTTTAAGGAGGCAACAGGACATCTCAAAATCCATAATTTACAATAGTTTCACTGCAAATCTTAAGGACTATCAGGTCAAAGTAATCAATTTTAATCGTTTAATTTTTTATAATATATCTAACGACATAGAATAATGATACATGAGTGAGGGACTTAGTTGAGCCCTTGCCTTAAAGCCACCTTGTCTTCCTCATACGTTGGGTTTGGGGATGACATAAATATCCGCACTTAGAGATGATTTAAAGCAGGGGAGGCACACCTGTATGCAAGGCCAAGGAACACTATCAATCTCATCGAGGATTTACGATGAAATTTACATATAGGCTATCAGCAGGGGAATTCAGGATTCGAACCTAAGTCATAGCTAGTGGGAGTAAAAGGTCCAACCATTTATGTCAACTCTCATTTGGCTATACTTTGACATTTTCGATCACTTTAAGATGGTATAAACTTTATGTTTCCTATTTCATATCTTTAAGTGGATGAATCCATAATAAAAAAAATTGGTTTTTCTGACTTAAGAATAATAATAAAAATTGTTAAATATACATATTATGTAATATTTTTTTATGTTAAATTCTTAAATGCTCATCAATATATCTCTTTTTATGTTTAATTCTTCCTCATGGGTGCGATTTACTTTGATTCAACTTAAAACATTTATACATTCATAATTTTTCTAATTTTCCTCATTCCGTGGATCAAATAAATTTGTTTTGATTTTATGTTTATTAATTATAAGCTAGAAATTAAATTTTTTAAGGTAATTTGCTTGAAAGGATGATTCTCCTTAAAACCTCTTAAGTATGCTTACAGCAAAAGTTAAAGACAGATGAAATAAACAGTGATTAGGGAAGATAGTACATAATTTAAAAGTGAGATGTAAGAAAAAAGCCTTAAAAAATAACAAAGTGAAAGAAAGGTGGAATGCGTTTAATGAGCAAGTGATAGAGTTGGACAGATTTATTATATCTATAGATCTATAGATAGATAAGAACAGAAAGAAACCATAAATTTTCGATTCTTCAAACTTATATTAATTTTATTTTCTTCAGAGCGTTGTTACATATTGTTTTAATAAGCTTATAAAATTTTAGTAAGTGCTAAATTGCAACACAAGGTGTGTTATGTATTAGTAAAATGAGAATACATAAGCTGGACCAAAAGAAAAAAAAGATCCAACCAATGTAGAAACTATACACAATTAAAATTTGAAGCTGCCCATGAAGACCCGACACACCCTCTACCAATAGTAGCTTGTCCTCAGCATAACAAATAAGGAGCCCACAAAAGCTAGCCTTAAGTCCCTCGAAAATAGGATGGAGGGGCTTATTGCAGCTGCATTTTCTTCTTCAGTTATAGTACTCATTTTGTAGAAGGATGGAGGAGACTTATTGTATCTACAATTTCCTTTTCTTAATTTATTACTATCCATGTTCTATTCTGTGTAAAAAAAAATTAGGGAGAGATTGTACTTTTCCAACCTCAGATATATTTGAAAGAAGGCATGCTGGTAAGCGCTTTGTAAACTTATTCCTTTGAAACCTGTTTAGTAAGATTTCAAAATACTAGCCTCACTAATGCTTAGCATGTGGATATCACAAACTATTGAAGTGTTAAAATTCTCCATTGTTCCAAATCCAGGAGGGTGTATGAATTTTAAATCATGAGGTGGAGGGTAAATTGACCTCTGCTGCATATTATAGTCCTACTATCATGTAGTAGCAGATGTGTTTTCGTATATTCTTTTGGCAATATCAACTTCCGTCGCAAAATGGAGACGGAATATTGGGACGGAAATGTGATAACTATTTCGTCACAATGTTGGTGCCAATAATCCTTTTAAAAGTTTTCTAAATTATTTTGCGACGGAATAGATTTTCCGTGTCCAACATACGACAGAATCCCAAACTTCGTCCCGAAATCGAGACAGAATATGCCTTCCGTCCCAAACTTATAAATAAATGTGATGGAAAGATGTTAGGACAAAGGTTTGTCGCAAATTCCGTCACAAACAATTTATTTGGGACGAAAAATATTTCCGTCCCAAATTTCCGTCCCAGTTTGATTTTTTTCTTGTAGTGCCATTTTTGGTTCTCTGTGAGTTGTTGATATGTATGATGGCAGCTTATGCTATTTCTGGTTCCATATTATGCTGCAAAGCTATTTCTGGTTCATGATTGTCAAGGCCTTGAGTATTTTAACTCCAAGGCGAAATGCTAAAACGATCAATATTGGGGTAATTATGCTAAAATGATCAACATTTGAGAAAATAGATTGCAATGTTAGGCTGGCTATTTTGGTGCTTCAGGTTTGACAACAGCTATTGGATCAACACACATAATACATCTTCTACTGAACAAGATTGATCATAAACAACATTTCACATTTATGTTGTACTTATAGATGGTGCTTTTTCTATTCATGCAGTTTAATCTAGTTTACTTTCCTCTTTTTTTGACCTGTTAGTTTACTTTCACCCACAGCTACAAGTTCAAACCTTCATGTCTGAGAGCATTTGCGGACAGCGAAGCAAACTCAAACTTGGTTGTACGCTGCACATTTAACTAGAGTCAATGGATTGCAAATATTGGGGCTGTGTAAGCATCTTACTTGTACAAAAGAAGAAGAAACAAAAATTTGCAGTATCATGTGCAAGCCAATGGCTACATGAAACAACATTATGGACAACAATATACACAAAATAAAATGAATAAAGAACCTACGGCCAAGGAATGAACTATTATTCAATAGGTAATTGAGTACAAATGCCAAGACATCCCACTTCAAAATAAGGTAGACACAAGCTATAAATTAACATATAAACACCAAACAAGTTTTCAGAAAGGAAACCTTGGTATAGTTGGCATTAACATACCAAAACGTAACTTGTTTCCTTCCACTGAAATCTGCACTTGGGAGAGAAAAAAATCACAATCCAATCCCGGTGACCAATCTCTCAACTTGAGAAAGAAAATTCACGAAAAAACTAACAATGTTTGGAATTTTGAGAATCTACTATTCATATAAAATGAAGTTTTGCCATATTGATTCATGCCACGTGGCAGCTCCACATTTATTCTTTTCACGCTAAAATGTAAAATATTTTTATTTTATTTTTCAATTCATGATATTTCATTAATTAAGACATATCAGTCAATCAATGTTTACATCTAGACTTTTATCATTTAATCAAATTTGAAATAAATCAAATTATAATCCAAAATATAATAAATTAAAGCATATCAATTAATTAATTCTCATATCTACACCTTTGTCATTCTCAAAATATTATCTAAGTCATGTGATAACAAAAGAATCATTAATTATTTTGCCTAAACCAATTTTAATTTCTTTTATTTTTTAGTTTTTGTTTTAATTATATCAACAAATATTATCTCATGTCAAACAATAATTTCGAAGTGGAATTCATTAATATATTTTCTTAAATGACTTATCTATTTTTATTTATTAATTATATCAATTATCAGTAACTATTCATCATTATTTTTTTTACTAACACTATTCATCGTTATTTTACCATATAAATTTAGTTACTTTTAATTTGATAACTTTTCATGAATGACTAATTTTACCATGCACATCATAAAATTTAATTTAAAAATCATAACTATATAATGTTAAATTTAAATTTTTCATTATTTGTATATCTTATCTCTTACATATTATAGAAATTTCTAGCATTCCATTGAATATAAATATTTTTAGCATTTCAGTATTCACATGATTGTTTATGTTTAATTATAATTATAATAAATGCTAAATCTAGTTTTATTTTTCTTTTTTAAAGCTCTGATATTATATACGAGAAAAACCAAAAGTTATTCTAGGATTACTTTATTGTCCAGCATATAATTGATTATCTCTTTTATATGTTACATATTTCGAATTTATCTTACTGTAATTTAGATAAATCATTCAATTGTGTGCTTTATTTTTCGAAAAATGCTAACAAGTGCCCTTAGGGCATTAGTTAAGAAGTCAAAGAGATAAGTTTATATGGAAAAATGATGTATTTATTACATCGAAAAGTGTTTTACTTGTATTCTCAAGAAAAACTTTCTATTAATAGATTTCTTAACCAATGTCCTTAGGACATTGTGACAACCACCCTAAAAATTTAAATGGAGCCGCCACCAATATTTTATTTTTATAGGAAACATTGGAAAACCTATTTTTGAGTTTTTTTGGATTTTAATGAAAAAAAAATGTCTTTGAACCAGATTCTGGGTTCGGGAGTTGGTTACGCGCAAAGAAGGATTAGCACCCATACACGTCCATTTAAAAAATGGTACCCGTTAATTGTTTGTAGAAAATTGTTTGCCTTTAAAAATTAATTCCCTTTATTAAATAATAAGGAAAAGAAACCAACAAATTTATTAAAAACTTTACAAAGATTAACTAAAATCAAGAAAGTTTCTTTGATTGTATTTATTATTATTTCATCTCCTTTTAATAAAACAGAAATACAAACTGAAGATAAGAATATTCCACAAGTTACTAACTTATTTATTTAAAAAAAAAACTTAAATGAGGGAACAAAGTTCAGAAACTTCTTTTTGCTTTTATATCCCTTATCAATCTTTTATTCATTTCTGATGATTTATTAAATAAAAAAAAGAAGTAAATTGCAACCAAATCCCTGACTTGGATTTGGCCCCATTGGAGGACCAAAACCAAATCCAGAAATTTCAATCTTACTTTCTAGTCCTACTTTAATATGATAATTGCAAATTGGTCCCTATTTAGGATTTGGCCCCGTTGGGAGACCAAACCCTAAAACATGATTGTATAGAACGGAATAAAAAAAAACCCTATTTTTGCATCTATGCCCCTATTAATTACATATTTGCAAATTGACCCCTATTTAGGGTTTGGCCCCATTGGAAGGCCAGACCCTAAACCTAACTCCAATTCAGAACTGTGGGTACCAAAACTGACACCAACACCAACAACAAGGACGACAACGACGATATCAACAACAACAACAATCAACAACAATCACCAACAACAGCAACAGCCAACAAT
This sequence comes from Calophaca sinica, assembly GCA_037113605.1. NCBI lineage: Eukaryota > Viridiplantae > Streptophyta > Magnoliopsida > Fabales > Fabaceae > Calophaca > Calophaca sinica. Next base: position 107,233,081 of record CM073733.1, read on the forward strand.
TACAAAAATAAAAAGAACGAACAGGAAAAAAGTAGGAGAATGCAACAGAAATTGATTACAACATTCAATTTAGGTCTCTGTTACAAGATTGTATTTAGAAAAGGAAATAAAAGGGAGAAGATGAAACCTGGGTATCAGCTCTTCCCAGAAAATTACAAACAGAGGATGTAGAAGAAAAGCCTAGAACTAGAAAGTGTTTAATTTTTTGGTTTTGGTAGGCTCACGGGTTCTTACTTCTTCTTCTTAACTCTGCTTACTCTACCTCTCGTTCTTTTTTCTTTCTCCTCTCTGGTTTCCACTTAGGGTTCGACTTCTGGCTCTCTGTCTCCAGGTTCCTCACTGGACTTGCGTTTTGTGTGGCTTTTATAGCCAAAGTACCTGCGAGAAAATTCAACCAAATTAATGCAAATATTTGAATAATAATAAAAATAAAAAGAAAGATGGAAAGAAACGAAATGAATGGAATGAAACTCCCCTTATTCCACGCGTAGATCTGGGATCCTCGTGGAGATCTTGGTGCGATTTGATAGAGATGGGGTGGATAGGATTCGGTTTTGTGGGATTTGGGAAATCTAAGAGATATAAGGGATAGGGACCGAGATATGGGGAGAAAATGGTGGAAGGAAAATCTTGGTGCACCGCGGCTAACTTAGGGTTATGGAAGGGAAAGAAGAAGAATGAGGGAGAGAGGGGGAAGCGGCCGCAGATGAGAGAAATGAGGGAGTGGGTAAAAGCGTGTGTGTGTGTATTAGGGTTTTTAGGGTTGGGGTTGAGGAGAAGGAGAAGAAGATGGGATTAGGGTTTGGGATGAGATGAAGAGAAAGGGTGTGGCGAGAACGTGGGGAGCGGGCAGCGCCGCGAGGAAGAAAGGAAGGAGAGGGATGGGGGAGGTGGAGCTGCGCAGCTTCTGTTGAATGCGTGGAGTGTGTTTTTAGGGTTAGGAAATGAGTATAGGGTTAATGTTGGGCTGGATTTGGGCCGCTGGGCTGCGCATCTTGGGCAGCGTGAGTGTGTGTGGCTGGGGGGTGCGAATGGAGGACGGGGTGCGGGTAGCAAGCCAGGGGAAGCATGGTGCGCAGGGGGCGCATCAGAGAAGCGAAGGGGGTGCAAGAAGTAAAAACAAAAAAGGGAGGTGTGCTGTTGGGCTGGGCTGCTATTAGCACCTCTCTGATTTATAACATGCACCCCTTTCTTCAAGAATAAAATATTTTCTTTCTCTTGCTTTTTTCTTTTCTTTTCTTTCTTCTATTCATTTTTGCCTCTTCTCCTTTTTTTTTAATCTCTTTTATTCTTTATTATAAAACCAAAAATATTATTTTTGTTTTTATTACAAATTTAAAAGTTAAAATAAATGATAAAATAAAAGGCCGGACAAAATTAGGGTACTACAGGCATTTGTTAGCAAAACTATTGTTATATTTTTTTTTTGTAACTCAAAGTTGACAAACCATATCTAAATATAAAGACAATAGAACCAATATTTTCTGCTTCATTTATTATATTTTTAAATTAAAGTATATGTATAATGAATTATCTATAATGTTTAAAAAAAAATTAAATTTACTAATAATTTTTGTAAGAAAAAAAAACTTGAAATTAAAGTATATGTATAATGAATTATCTATAATGTTTTTTAAAAGATTTAAATCTACTAATAATTTTTGTAAAAAAAAAAAAACTTGTAATTTAATCTTACATATTGGATACATTTACAACTCATACAGATAACTCGTGCTAGCACATGTAAATACACTGGCTAACATTATAAAATAGTGAAAATAACATTGTTATGAAAACCAGACCGGACCTGCCGGTTTAACTGCGAACCGGGACCATGGTCGGTCCGGCCAAGGCTATGAACCGTCTTGTCAATGAATTGTCATCAAAACCGGTAAAGAACCGCTAAAATCGGTAAGAACCAAACCGATTTTGGTTCTGACGGTTTCTGTATTCAAACTCACATGTTTTAAAAATTTTCACAAGTATCTTTGCCGGATTTGAGACCAAAACTTGCAAGTAATATTGGACTCACATCCAAACCACTGGGCCGAAACCGGTGGCTGATATTGTATGTGAATAATCATGTATATGTAGATTATCAATTATTTTTCAACAAATCACAGGAAAACTAGATTACAAATTTTCGAATTTAATCCTTATAGCTATTTGGACACAAAGCTAAGCTGCTACATCACAAATAGACTTGGTTAAATATGTCTATTTTATTATATAGGATTAGCCTCCAACAGGTCCAATTATATGCCACAGAATGTAATGAAGAGGTGTTTGGTAACATCCTCAGACGCAAGAAAGCACTAGAGAAGTAGCTGAAAGATGTCCAACGGATCTTAGAAACAGTAGACTTAGCCAGACTATCCATTCGAGAAGCGGAAATCCAAAGAGAATATGATGACGTTCTTAAACAGGAGGAGATCCTTTGGTTCCAAAAATCTCGTGAGTCATGGGTTAAGCTTGGAGACCGCAACACTAAATTTTTTCACACTCAAACTGTGGTGCGAAGGAAACGAAACAAGATTCAAGGGTTATTCTTGGAAAATGGTGATTGGTATACCGAAGCTGAGCATCTAAAGGCGGAGACCATTTCTTATTTCCAATACCTGTTTAAGGTAGACCCTTCCACTATGCCTGATATGTTGCATGTTCCTTTAGTTCCTTGCTTGAGTGACCTTTGTAGGGATGCCTTAACTGCCCCTGTTCTGAAGGAAGAAGTCCGCCTTGCAGTCTTTAGTATGAAATCTTACAAAGCACCGGGGCCAAATGGATTCCAACCTATATTCTTCAAACAATTCTGGGGACTGGTTGGTGATGATCTTTGGGGCCTTGTGACGACGGCTTTCAGTAGGGGTTACACAGAAGAAAGCATTGCTAAAACTTTTCTAGTGCTTATCCCAAAGGAGCACAACCCCACTAGGCTAACGGATTTTCGACCTATAAGCCTTTGCGATGTTATCTTCAAGGTGGTAACCAAGGTTCTTGTGAATCGCCTGCGCCCGTTCTTAGACGAGTTGATTAGCCCCTTGTAGAGTAGCTTCATCCCTCGACGAGGCACGTCTAATAATGCAATCCTAGCCCAAGAGGTAGTTTACTACATGCACCAGTCTAAAGCCAAGAAAGGAACCATAACTTTTAAAATTGACTTGGAAAAAGCCTATGATCGCTTGGATTGGAAATTCTTAGAGCTCACCCTCAATGACTTTGGTTTTGCTCCTTCCACAGTTTCTCTTATCTTGAGTTGTGTGAGTTCTAGCTCTCTTGTCGCTTGGAATGGCTCGAAGACTAATCAGTTTAGACCTTCCAGAGGTCTTTGCCAGGGAGACCCCTTGTCACTGTATCTATTTGTGTTGTGCATGGAGAAGCTGGCTTTGAGCATTCAACATAAGGTGGACCAGGGCGTTTGGAAACCAATCCATGTTTCCAAAGGCGGGCCAGGCTTATCACATCTTTTGTTTGCTGACAATGTTATTTTGTTTTGTGAAGCAGATACCTAATAGGTCCAGGTAGTGATGGACACCTTGGATGATTTTTGCACAGCATCGGGACTCAAAGTTAATCTCTTGAAGTCCAAAGTTATGTGTTCTCGTATGGTTACTAGTGATAAAAAGCAAGCTTTGAAAAATATTTCTTTTATCCAGTTTGTGGCAGACTTGGGCCATTATCTGGGGTTTCCTCTGATTAAGGGTAGAGTCAAGAAGGATACCTATAATGATGTTCTAGATAAAATGCATGGAAAGCTGGCGGGTTGGAAAGGAAAGTTGTTGAACAAAGCTGGGAGAGCTTGCTTAGTTAGATCTGGGACTACGACGATACCAGTCTATACTATGCAACTTCATCACTTACCCCAGTATGTTTGCAACAGTATTGACAAAATATCTCGAAGCTTTTTGTGGGGAGGTGATGGTAATTCTCGTGGATGGAGCCTCATTAACTGGAATGTTGTTACCTCTCCCAAACGCTTTGGGGGACTTGACATTCGTGAAGCTAGGCTAATAAACATTGCTCTTTTGGGTAAGTTAGTTTGGAATCTTATGTATGATCAAGGCAAGCTTTGGGTTCAAGTACTTACACATAAATACTTGAGACGGGATTCATTTTGGCAGGCCCAAAATAAACCTGGTAGCTCCATTGTTTGGCGTGGTATTGTTAAAGCTTTAAATGCCCTCATGGATGGATATTCGTTTCAGATTGGCTCAGGGGATACTTGTTATGGTACCAAGATTGGACTAAGTGCGGCCCATTATGTAGGCCGGTCCCCTTTGTGGATATTGTTGATACCCAACTTCGGTTGCGTGACATCAGTGAGAGTGGAGCTTGGCATCTTGAGCGTATGGTTACCATAATGGGCCCTGAGCTTATGGACATTTTGGGTCATATTCCTCCTCCCCCTGTGACCCATTCCATGGTTCCTAACCTGTGGACTTGGGCCGCTTCTAAAGGAGGTGTGTATTCTTTTGCTTCCTGTTATAATTGGCTACTAGCACACAATCGCACTTGGGACCCTAACACGAATTGGTCCTGGATTTGGTGTCTCCCTACTCCATCGAAGGTTCAACATTTTGTGTGGCTTTGTCTCCACAACGCCTTTCCAACGAATGAGCTTCGTCACCATCGCAACATGGCAGACTCTCCGCTCTACAAACGTTGCTCTTCCCAAGTGGAAACAATACTCCACTGTCTTCATGACTGTCCTCATTCCAAGGAGGTGTGGCTTCGGCTTGGCCTGACTGCTGCTGTGGATTTCTATCTTGGGGGAAATGCTCAAGATTGGATTACGAATATGGCCCGAGTGAGCTCGCCAATTCTTTTTGTTGCAGCTCTCTGGTGGGTTTGGTTGTGGAGAAACAATATGGTATTCAATGATGACTCTTGGTCCGTCAACGAGGTGGTCCACCAGGCTCGTCTCGCACATGATGAGTTTTTAAGATACCTCCCTGTTAGCAATTCCCTCAATCGCCATGACCGCCTCATTGCTCGTTGGAATCGCTAATGGTGGGTTGAAGCTAAACGTGGATGGGAGCTTTGTCTAAGCATCTGGGAACATGGGTGCATGTGGCTTACTTCGCTCTAGTGATGGGAACTGGATTGGTGGATTTTTCTTTCATGGGTTGGCGACAGATATTTTGTTTACAGAGCTCATGGGCCTAAACTTGGGGCTAATGCTGGCCTTTGACTTAGGCTTCAAGAGAATTCTATGTGAGAGTGATAGCTTGGATGCTGTTAGGTTGGTCAATAATCGTGAACACCATTCTTTCCATCACCATGTGGCTTTGCTTCACTCCATCACAGAGTGGCTGGACAAGGATTGGGAGGTCTCTGTGACCCATGTCTTTCGAGAGCATAATGTTTGTGCGGATGCTATGGCCCGAGAGGGACTATGCTCATCTAGTCTAAAGTGCTGGACGACCCCTCCGATTGGATTGGAGTCTTTGTTGCTTCTTGATTCTCTGGGTAGAACTCCTTAGTGTTCCCTTTTTCTGTTCCTTTTTCTTTGCTTGTTACTCTTGTAACCTACCAAAAAAAATAGTGATTTTCGTCCCTGTAATATGTGCAAAATATGGTTTTAGTCCCACAAAAAAAAATGTTTTTGGTACCTACAATGTAGAAATTTTTTGTGTTTAGTCCTTGTAGTTTCGATTTTAATCCCTATAATATTTGTTTACTTTGGATTTAGTCCTTATATGATCATATTACATGGACTAAAATCAACATGGACTACATGTTACAGGGATTAGAACCATCATAAAAAACTATTACAGGGATTAAAATAAAAACAACAAGGACCAAAAACAAAAATTTCTATATTGTAGGGACTAAAAACAAATAAAAAATTTTACAGGGACTAAAACCGAATTTAACTCATATTACAAGGACGAAAAGTGCTACTAATCCTATTATATATATACTTAGTATTATGTTAAAATTTATAATAATATTATTTAATTACCACCGGTTAAACCACATTTTAACTACGGTTAGACCATTAAACCTTAAATCAGTACCTTCACTGGTTTAAGGACCTATCCGGTTTTCAAAACATTGAAAAATAATGAAAGAGATGGAAATCGCAGTACCTAACACAAGAATCTCTCCCGTGGAAAATCATATATACCAACAGAGATGAGCTCCGAATATAAGTCCAAATCTACAAATGAGCGTTACTTTTACAACAGGGATTGTATAGTAGTTGTGTACTCCCTCCGTCCCATTTTGTTTGTCGTTTTTGTAAGATAGCTTTGTCCCATTTTAATTGTCGTTTTATAATATCGATGAAGTATTGATTGTTTTTTTCTACTATACCATTGACCATTATTAATGTGTTTTTTGATCAACGTCTATTTTCTTTTTCAATTCTCGTAAATGATAAAGAGGTGAAATGTATATTAGAAAATCACACAATATTTTTATGAAATCTAAAACATTAACTGTACTTCCTAATTCCTGTGCAAAACCTTAAAGGACAAACAAAATGGGATGGAAGGAGTAGATTTTAATACTTTTTAATTTAACACAGGACCTAATATGAAAAATCGTCTTTTATTAGGTAGTCTGTTACAATAGGTCGCAGGCCGCATGCAGTCATGCAGTCGGCCTGGATCGGCCGTTCGATTTTGATTGAACGGTCCAGATTTAAACTCGGTGTTTTATATTCTTAAAAAATGAAAATAAAAGCCTTTCGATCGAGATCGCTGACAATGTGACTGGATGCGGTCTACGACCTTAGGGGGAACATCGGTGTAACCCTTTTAGGGTACAACAGTATAACTTGCCACACACACTATTCTTTCTTTGCACGATTGGTTTTCCCAGTTCTTTGGCTTAGGGTTAAGGTTTTCAGCTTCACCGTCACTGCTCTGATGATGGAGGTCCCTCTGACCAAGCCGCGGCGTCAGGCCAAAGCACCAATGCCGGTGGTTCTCCCCAACGAACTCATCTATGAAATCCTATCCTTACTTAGCGTAAAAACCCTCATAAGATTCAGGTGCGTGAGTAAGTCCTGGAACACCGTCATCTCCGATCATAGCTTCGTGGAAATGCACCTTAAGAGGTCAGCACAAAACTCGCACCTCCTCACACTAATGAGGGAACGCTCTAAGGGTTATAGTCTCGTATCCTTCCCAGTGCGTCGTTTACTTGAGAATCCGTCTATCAGCGTTGCCGGTAACAATTGCCACCGTCTGAAGGACAGCTGACGGGTTGGTGGTTGCAACGACAATTGCCACCATCTAAAAGACAACTGCCGGGTCATTGGTTCCTGCAATGGATTGCTGTGCTTGCTTTATTGTTCCATCATAAGGACACCGACCTATGCACATCGAAAGAACTGGGTCTTTTTCTGGAATCCAACCACGAGCACAAGGTCTGAAAAATTAGGGTCTTTTTGCGAATATAGCAGCAACCCTCGATCAGATTCAGGCTCTTTCAAGTTCACTTTTGGTTTTGATTATTCAACTAGAACTTATAAGGTGGTGTCATTTCGCGCAGAATTTAGTAGAAGCGAGGTCAGAGTTTTCAGTTTGGGTGATAATTGTTGGAGAGAGATTCAAAGTTTCCCTGTGCTTCCTCTTGACTGGTATAGTGACAATATGCACCATAATGATGGTGTGCATTTGAGTGGCACCATTAACTGGTTGGCTCATGGCAATAACTTCATGCCCTTTTATAATTGCAATGTCGAGCAATTTGTGATTGTTTCACTTGATCTGTCGACAGAGACATACACGCAGTTGCTGCGGCCTCAGGTTTTTGATCAGGTGCCATGCAAACAGCCAATTCTTCGAGTTCTGTTGGACTGCCTTTGTTTTTCGCATGATTTCGGGGGAACCGAATTTGTTATATGGCAGATGAAGGAGTTTGGAGTTCAAGAGTCTTGGACTTAGTTACTTAAAATTAGTTACGAGAATCTTCAAATAAAGAATCTTCCAATGATGGATGATGGCTCTGAATACATTCGTCGGTTGTTGCCATTTTGCCTTTCTGAAAACGGTGAAACATTGATATTGGCAAACGATTAAGAAGATGATCAGGCAATTATCTATAATTGGAGAGATAATAAAGTAGAGAGAACTGGAGTTACCAATACCAACAACATATGCTTATGCTAGTTCTCTACCATGGATTATGTTGAAGGCTTGGTTTCGACTTGGTGAAAGTAAGTTTCTCTTAAACTTCATTGTTTGAATTTATGTTAATTCATGATGTATGTTGTTTTAAAATCTTTGTCATTTTATAATAATAGATTGTGTGAATATTTTTATGATGCCTTAGGTTGATTGTATTGTTGATTGATTATCTATTGGCCATTGTTAATGGTTTGACAATCTACTGGATTGAATGAATTTGTTTTGATTTTGTATTTTATTATAAGCTAGAAAATGAATATTTTAACTGGCAAGATGGTGATTCTCACAAAAAGAAATTCTTTCTCTGAGAGATATTCTTATAGGAAAAGTGAAAGACGAGTGAAATAATAGAGTGACCCATATCAGCAGAAACGTTATTCAAAATTGAGGTGCAAGAAAAAATCTTAAAAAATAACAGAGTGAAAGGTAGAAGTGGGAAACAGGTTAATGAGTAAGTGACACATATTAGTAGACTTGGACAGTTTTATTTTATCTATGTATCTATAGATAAATGGGAATAGGAAAAACCTTAATTATTTCAATTCTTCAAACTTATATTAATTTCATCTACTTCAAAACTGTTTTACATATAATACTTGAATAAACAGATTAACAGAATGATCATATTTCCATGTTTAGATCTGAGCTATCTATTTGTGTTTTAACCTTAAATATGCTTTTGCAAATTAATATATATCGGATATTCTTCTTGATCTAATTTTGTCTAACACCAATTCAAGCACATCCACACCGATTTGGAAAGTGAGAATTATTTTATTTATATACCCGATGATAATGATATTGCAATAGAATCTATTTTTTAATTTTTTAATGACACGACCTTGATATCACCTCTGCTACAAGATTGGATTCATGGCATCATGGTTGAAGCTAATTTCTTTCTTTGTTTACAAATAGATTCATTGGCCCTTTGATGATCAAGGTGTCCAGACTTCCAGACAGACAACTATAAATCCATTGAGTTGCCTAGATTATGGAACCAAATTACTACCTCCAGAAAAATGTCGTTAAGAATTTTTAAGTTTTTTATTTGTTTTTTTCCTCTTAGTTTGGTCAAGTAGTGCTTTGGAGTTTAGATTGTATTGCAGATTTACATGAATCAGTGGCATATGCAGAACTATCTTCTGTATGCATGGGTTGATATGAATACAAGGCATATAAATTCTCTGAATGTTCATTGAGGCAGTTTACCAGATTTTAGAGTCTCTATATAAAGTTCATTTTGTCATTTTGATTGTTTGATTCTTGGATATCTTCATTGCTGCTTGTGTCATCTTCACCTAAACTTTGACGGGATTGTACCTGTGATTCTTAATACTAAGGCTTTATTGGGTTTTGAAGAGAAGTTGTGAAGAAAGAAATAGGTAAGAAAGAGTGTGAGAAGAGATAAAGAAGTGATAAATAGGGTAGATTTGATATAATGATTGGTATAAGAGAGAGAAAAGAGAATTAGAGAAGAGAGAAATGTTGAATATTTTTAAAAGTACAATAATGTCCCTAAGTTAAAAAACCTTGCATCTAGGGCTGGAAATGAGTCGAGCTGAGTTGAACTTGGCTCAGTTGAGTTGAACTTGGCTCAGCTCGACTCGACTCGATAAGAATTTGTTCGGCTCGAAACTCGACTCGATATGAACCATTTTTTTCAGCTCGAACTCGACCCGACTTAAACTCGCGAACAGCTCGATTCAGCTCGTTTGCTCGAATCACTCTGTTCATATTTTTTGTTTACCAGTCAAATGAATACACAAAAAATAATGGAAAAAATGCAGCAATAACAAAATTTAATGGAAACAATTCTTGCTCCTCTCTCCATCAAAACCAAATAGAAATGCAGATACATCTCCGACAAAAAAAAAAAAGAAATGCAGATACATCAATACGGCAATAACAAAGACATTAACAAAGAAGCAAATGAGAAGAAGAAACTCCCCTCACTGCCATCATCATCCTCCTCGTGCGAGTTCGAAATCACCACCGCCTCGGTTCGTTAATCGACCTATTCATCCACCACAATCAGCCACTCTATATGTTCTATAGATGTCTCATCCAACGTTCCTCTGCCATCTCGAGCACTCATGACCACAACCGTGTGGTGCCTCCTACCCCTTTTGGCCTTCTGTAGTCGATTCGACTCATCATCGCCACCATAGGTGGTCCCTTGGCCTCCATGGAGCTCAACCACTGGCCATGAAGATGAGATATGGCGAGGTTTTAGGATCCTTTTTTGGGTGAGAAGAAGAGATAAGGGAGAGAGATCGGGTGATTGCCACGACTAGGGTTTGATTTCGGAGGGTTTGAGGCCGAGAGAGAAGGAGAGACAATTTTAGGGTTAGGGTTGGATGTAATGGAAGAAGATGAGGGAAGGAGAGAAAAGAGAAGGAGGGCGAGAGAAGGAGAACGACGCTGGGAGAGGCGCTGGGAGAGGCGGGAATGCGAGAGAAGAGAGGGTAGACGGTGGGAGGCGCAGGTTTTGGGGCAAGTGAAGATAATGGGGAAGTTAGGTTTAGGGTTTGATGGATTAAGAGAAATGGAGCGCTGGAGGAGGCGCTGCGCTGGGCCTGGGCATCCTCTAGCATATTGCTAATGCCACCCCCAATTTCACTATTTACATCCCCTTTTGAAACCAAGATATTATTATTGTTTTTTATTTTATTTTTTATCTATTACTATTTATTTATTTATTACTATATATATATCGAGTCGGCTCATGAACCAAACGAGTCGATCTATGCATAGCTCAAGTTCAGCTCATTTATTTAACGAGCTCAATTTTCAGCTCAAGTTCGACTCATTTGGTTCATAAACCAATTGCAACGAGCTAATTATCGAGTCGAGTCTTGGACTTGGTTCGAGCATCTCAACTCATTTCCAGCCCTATTTGCATCAAAATTAATTTAATTTTTATTTGATTTCATTAAATTAATTTATTAAATTAATTAAATTAAATTAAATTAATACAATTAAAAGAGTAACTCACTATTTTTTTGGGGTACAAAGAGTAACTCAATATTTAACTCCATCATTTAAATTTTAGTTTTAATTTATTCACTAAATTAAATCAACTCTTCTGTCAAAAAATTATCCTTCTCCTTCCTCATCGAAGCCGTGAAACATGCATGGGTTTTCTTCAAAATTTTCCTTGATCTTCCACTTGATTTCTTAGCATGCAAAGGGCATCTAAATTAGGAAAGTTGATTCCTTGGTTTCAGTGTGTTCTTCTTGCTTAAAAGGGTTCTAGATCATGTCTTGATCATACATGCATGAGAAGGAACCAGTTTCCTCTCTTTCTCTCCCCTTCTGTGCAAATTTGGGTGAAAAATCGCCGTGTGAACTTTTGAAAAATTTGAATAGTTTTTATGATAGTTTCGAGGTAGATCTTTACATGCACATGATCACGATTCTCAAAGAAATTTTCCTTCTTCTTTTTCAAGTATAGTTGTGGCCCTCATAGGCCCTGTTCTTGAGTTTGTCTTCAATTTTGAGCCTTGCATGCAGTGGATCCTGAGTTGGTCTTTCCCTGTTCTTTAAATCCTTGAAACTATGAGTTATAGGGGGTTAGATCTCCCAAGATTTTCAAAAAAATATAACATGCATGAAGGTTTAGGTTGATTCAAGGTTTCCCTCCTTTCTCTGATAGGACTGAAGATATAGTGAGTTTTCTTCCCTTTCCAAGCTTTGTAGTCATGGATCATGGTCGGATCCTCTTGTTTTCCTTGAATCCTTTCTAACTGTGGCTTCTAAAGAGTTTAATCTCCTAGGATCTTCAAAAAATTCATACATGCATGTAATTTGAAATGGATCTATAATCTTCCTATTCCTCCCTCTCTTACCGAAGCCTAGGTGAGTTTACTCACTAAATCCCTTTTTGCATGTAAGTTTTGGGACCTCTGCTAAAGGTTGTGTGGAGTTCGTGGATGATTCGTGATGTTTGTGATCGTTCGAGGTCAAGGTTGTCCGTGAGGAGCTAAAAAGGTTAATACCAGGTGGAAGAAAGAGTCAACAATCGCGGGAAGGCAATCGTTTAGTAGAATATATTAATATGCATAGGGGAACCTAAACCCTACTGGTGGTTGAATAATCTGCAATGCCTAAGGATAGGTATTCTAGGTTCATCAAACGTAGGAATGATTATCTACTGTCCGAGATTGTGTTTTCACATGCTTATTGATATGATTTTGTGTTGCCTAACATGATAATTGTATGTGCTTCACATGGTACATGTTTCAATATGCTCGCGTATGATTTACTTGTTGATATTGATAATCGCTAGCATGATATTGTGTGTATGTTAATATTGTTGGACTGCCTAGCCATAGGTGTTAATCGTGAATGACTCGGTGGATGTTTGAATAATATGGTGATTTCTAGTGGACTTGTAGTATCCAACCTCAAGTGTAAATTGAATTGAGTTGATCGTATGATCATGTCGTGGGACGCTTCTACGAGGTTGTGAATGCTAATCCCTAAGATAAATTAGTAAAGAATGATGGAGTAGAGGCATGATTAGGATACTAAATCTGTAAATAGATGGGGATCAGTTGAGAGCGAATGCTTTGGCATCACAAATACATTTGAGGTGATGAATAGTCGTGTATATGAAATGAGTGACCATTACGCGAGGTTAGTGTACCTGAGTGCGAGGTACGAGACATGATGGTGAAGGATGAGGAGCCTTGGGGATCAATTGGATTCGATACATGCCACATGTGATTGATAGGTCGCTTCTATTGTGTCGTGGAAGTCAATAAAAACCTGATCATTCTGACAAGACACCATTATTTCACGTTTGAGGTGGACCTTTCGGTACGACCACGATAGCCAAAGGAGATGGGTTTTTGGTGATGCACTCTTATTAGTCATGGAAAACAGAATAAAGTTTTCTGAACAGATAACTCTATTCCCTCACGGTTTTAGAGAACTTTGATACTCATAAGTGTTTTGGCCAATCTACATGTAGGTCTAGGTATGGTGAGAGCTAGTGTTAAGAGTGATGATTTCTATGATTAGAAGATGGATGTGATGGTTGACTCGAGAGATGGTTGTATATGTGTTTGTGTGTGATTGTGCTATTAGTATGTTGTATTCTATGTCTTCTTCCCTATCTGATGATGATTTGTGTAGATTCTTATCTCGCTTTCTCTCTTTCTATATTTGTGTTTCCTTTGGATTGTTTGAAGACCTAGTTGAAGATTTCCCTGATGAGGAACATGTTGCTGAGGACGAAGGGAACCAGCGTTAGCTGACCCCAAGGACGACGAGGATGCACATCTAGGGCAAGTCTAGGGAGACTCATGTCTTCCCTACTGGTTCTAAGTTTTTTTTTTTATGTCCAGAGAGTTTGTCTGTCTTTACTTCAATTTGGGATGACAGTATCACCCTTACCTTTTCTCCTGTCGCTTTATTACTTTGATACTTAAATTTAATTTGGACCTACTAATAAGGCACCTTATTTAAGGATATATGTGTTATGTTTTAAAAAGTTTTAAATTCCTCTACAATATAATAAGCGTGTTAACGATAAATAATATGATTAAGACTTGTAAGTTAGGATTTCTTTAAGGAGGCGACAGGACGTCTCAAAATCTGTAACAGTCGAGGGCTATCCTTATAGTGCCTTGTGCTCAAAGGCTTTCCCTCGCATTGCACTCACGATCTCCTCCGCCCCCCATGTGGAGTTTTTGCTTTCTGCAAGGTTCGAATCCGGGACTTAGGGCTTAAGTAATTTGAAAGCACCTTACCATTACCATCAATTTTAATGAGGATTTATGATGAAATTTACATATAAGTTACCAACAGGGGAATTTGGGATTCTAACCTAAGTCAGAGCTAGTGGGAGCGAAAAATCCAACCATCTTTGTCAATCCTCATTTGGCTATACTTTGACATTTTCGATCACTTTAAGACGATATGAACTTTATGTTCACTATTTCATATCTTTAAGTGGATGAAGCCATAAGAAAAAAAAGTGTTTTTTCTGACTCTATAATAATAAAAGTTGTTAAATATACATAGTATATTATACAATGTTAATAAAATATATTGCTATATTATATTGTGTAATATTTTTTTATGTTAAATTCTTAAATGCTCGTCAATATATTTCTTTTTATGTTTAATTTTTCCTCATGGGTGTGATTTACTTGGACTCGCCTTAAAACATTCATAGATCACGCTACCAATTTTACACTTTTTTCTTGATAGGGACCAATTTTACCCTTTTTTAAGGGGAAATTGCAATGACATCCCCTCAAGTTTTTCTAAACAACACAGAGACCCCCTCTAGATTCTAAAAAACACTAACCACCCCTTTAGTTGACGTCGTTAGCCGTCGTTACTTTCGTTCGTCCTATTTTGAAGTTTCATGGGTTGCAGAACAGATAAATTTCATAGGTTGCCATGTTCCTTCGTTTCTGAAATTGCACAAGGGAGAGAAATGAGAGGTAGAGGGATAAGGAGCCGGAGAGAGGAGGAAGGAAGGACGAAGAGAGCAGCGCCGACTGATCTCCCGCCTCGGAGTCTGGTCGGTAGTACCAGGGTCCATTTCCTCAAATTGGACAATGCCTTGGAGAATCTTAATGCTTTTCTTCATGCATCGCAACTTCACTAGGTAGAATTTCAAAATAAACTCTACCATGGTTTTTCGACAAATAAATGGAAAGGATTTTTGCTTCCTTGTTAGAGGATTTCATATCTAACTTGCTTTTTCGGCAAATAAAAGGAAATGATATTTGCATAATTGAAAGAAGCACAAATTGTGAATTTGTAGAAATCTAATTTGGTGGTTCCAATTTGTTAGGTTTGCTTGATGATATACAACTTCATATTGACCTAACAAAAAAAAAAAATTCTTGCTTATGTTCCTGTGGCTTTGATGGTATAGTAGATCACACTGACAATTGTCAAGGAAAACATATGCTTCTGTAACATAAATATTTAATGTGTTTCCATACTGTTATTTTTTAATTTCTATTTTGTCAAACGTGTAATGAACTTTACTCAGTTTATGTTAGCCTAAAAAATAAAATCAGTTATGTTATTTGCAAATTGTAGTTTGTAGAAAATGGTGGCATTTGTGAACTTCGATCCAATTATATATCCAAGTGCATATTGCTCATACTCTACATGGTCAACCACCGGAGGATACTGCATTTACAGTGTTGAAGATAGATGGTGACTACTTAATAGAGATAAACATTGTTATCTTGTAAGGGGTGTATGGGTCAATTGAAGAAATAAATAAGGGACGTGGGTGTTCATTTAAAAACTAGAGGGGGTATGTGTGTTATTTAAAGAGACCTTAGGGTAGGTCATTGCAATTTCCCTTTTTTTTAACTACTTCACTATGTCCATAAAAGTACAACTCTTTAATAAGATAGACTTTATCGTAAAAAAAAAAAAGATAGACTTTAATGAAGTGTCAATTTAGTCTATGAAATTATTAATATTTCAAAATTGTCTCTAGAGTTAAAAGCTTCGATCATATTATTCCTTACCAGACAATTCTAGGGACTGAATTGAATTATCCAAAATGAATAATATGATCAAAGATTTCTAATTTCTGGATCTATTGTGGAATATTAATAATTTTAGAGACTTAATTGACACTTCCCTACGATTTTAGGGACTTAATCGGTGACTCACTCAAAAATAAAACTTATCAGAACACAAAGTTAATTTTTTAATAAGAATCAAAATGACAAAGGATAAACAATCACTTTAGTCAGTGAAATTGTGAGTTGTTGTCACACTAATCCCTGATTATATCAAAATTACAAATTAATCCCTGAATATATCAAAATTACAAATTAATCTTTGATACTAATTCTTTAATCATATTAGTCCCTCAAAATGACTACTTACTATCATTTGGACCTTGAATTAACATACAAATTTGTCTCCTCATGGATTAAACTGACTAACGAAAAATATATTTGAGGGTTAATTTGTAATTTTGATACAATCAAGTGTCTTGCACATTCAGGGAACAATGTGGTTGTTTACTCAAATATAAAAAGTATATTTTATAGGAAGTAAAAAGTAATTTATGTCACTTTTAATATACATATTCTTTTATTTTATTCTTTTTTTTACAATTTATTTTAGGTTTAAATATGTTTTCGTCCCTACAAATATATAGCTTTTTGTTTTTCGCCGCTGTAAAAATATTTTTTTGTTTTTCATCCCTGCATTCTTCTTAACTTTGTTTTTTGTCCCTACAAACTTTTTTGTTTGCTTTTCGTTCTTATAATATATACATATTTTTGGAATTAGCTCTCATATAATCCATATTTTAGGGACTAAAATCAAAATAATCTCTAATTTCAGGGATTAAAACTAAATATGCAAAAATATTATAGGGACTAAAACGAAACAAGAAGAATCAAAAACAAAAATTCTTATATTATAGGGACGAAAAAAAAAATTACAGGAAAAAAAAATAAAAGTCCCTATATTTGAGCCTTTATTTAAGCCTTTATTTTATTCTTTTTGCCGCACATTTGCACGACGTACATTTGTGTTTGGATTGGTTTGCGCGCCATACTCTGCTGCTTTGCTAGTGTTAGGGTTCGGGGTTTTGAACTGCAAGTCTGCAACGACACTGCTCTAGTGGATATCCCTCCGACCAAGTCGCGGCGTCTATCGCCTGTAGTCCTCCCCGAAGAAATCATCGCCGAAATCCTATCTTTCGTTAACGTGAAAATCCTCACGCGACTCCGTTGCATTAGCAAATTTTGGAACGCCCTAATCTCTGATCCTACCTTCGTGAAAAAACACCTAAAGAAGTCGTCGCGAAACCCGCACCTCACACTCAAGTGGGAACTCTATAAGAGGTGGGAAATCAGTAACGGTTTTATTGTTGTACCCTTCCCAGTGCGTCGTTTACTCGAGAATCCATCGATCAAGATTGCAGCCAACACTGGCCACCGTTTGAAGGTCTCCTGCCATCTCGTTGGTTCCTGCAACGGATTGCTCTGCTTGGTTTTCTATTCTCTCCGTAGGTCAAGAACCGCTGTACATCGAAAGATCTGGTTCTGTTTCTGGAACCCGGCCACGAGGACAAGATCTGAAAAGTTAGGGGTTTTTCGCGATTCTATCAACCCTCTGTTAGGTGATTCCAAGTACACCTTTTGTTGTGGTGATTCAACGGGAATTTATAAGTTGGTGAAGTTTCATGTAGATAGTGATAAAGAAAACGAAGCTTCGTGGAAAAGGAAGGTCGAGGTTTTCAGTTTAGGTGATAATTGTTGGAGAAAGATTCAAAGTTTCCCTGTAGTTCCTCTTAACTGGTTGGATGTTCGTGGGATCGCCTAAATGATGGTGTGCATTTGAGTGGCACTGTTAACTGGTTGGCTCTTCGGAATAACTTCCGGTGTGTTTATGATTATATGACTGTTAATAATGTTGAGCAATTTGGGTTTGTTTCGCTTGATCTGTCAACTGAGACTTACACACAGTTGCGGCTGCCTCGAGGTTTTGATGAGGTGCTGCGAATTCAGCCAACTCTTCGGGTTCTGATGGACTGCCTTTGCTTTTCTTATGATTTCAAGAGAACCGAATTTGTTGTATGGCAGATGAGGGAGTTTGGGGTTCAAGAGTCTTGGACTCAATTACTTAGGATTAGTTACCAGAATCTTCCAATGTATAATTGGGATTGCTTTGAATTTGGTTTTCAATTGTTGTGCCTTTCTGAAAATGGTGATGGGATGATATTGGCAAATGGTCGAGACCACCGGGCATTTATCTATAATCGAAGAGAGAACAGAATAGAGGGAACTAGAATTGCCAATGAAATAGACTGGTTCTCTTCCGTGGATTATGTTGAGAGTTTGGTTTCGACTCATTGAAAGTAAGTTTCCCGTAGACTATTTACTTGTTTCCACTTATGTTAGTTCATGTATATTGTTTTAAAATCCTTGTCATTTTATAATATTGGATTGTGTGAATTTTTTTTTTTTTTTTTTTTGATGCCGTAGGTTGATTGTGTTGTTGAAATTGATTATCTATTGGCCATTTGTTAATGGTTTGACAATCTATTGGATTTTAAATAGTGCTTGACTTGGAAGGATAATACATTATTCATAATTGAGGTGCAAGAAAAAACTTAAAAAATAATAGAGTGAAAGATGGAAGCGGGAAACTGGTTAATGAGCAAGTGATACAACAAATTTCTTATATCTATAGTCTATAGATTTATAGATAGATGATAACACGAAAAACCACAATTATTGCAAGTCTTCTTCAAACTTGTATTAATTTCATGAAACTTTGTTACATATAGTGAGTTGAATAAACAGAGTGATCCTGTTACCATGTTTAGAACTCAAGTTATCTATTTGTATTTTAAGCTTAACAAATTAATATATATCGGATGTTCTTCTTGATTTAATTTTGTTTGCAGCAGTTCAAACACATCCACACTAATTTCGAGAGTGAGAATTATTTTATTTCTATACCTGATGATAATGATATAGCTATAGAATCTAATTTTTAATTACACGACCCTGGTGTGAACTGTGGTACAGGCTTGGATTCATGGCATCATGGTTGAAGCCAATTTCTTTCTTTGTTTACAGATGATGGCTGCACTTTTGAGCATTATGCATTCATCTTTCCTTTGTGTTCTGCTGTTTCACTTCTATTCTAATGGGTATTTTTTGAATTATAGATCAGCAACCCCATTTCTTGAGATGCCTTGGAAGAACAAGAAGATTAGCACCAACCAGATTAATTTGTGAACGTCGAGCCCAAAATCCAAACAGCATAGTCATCACAACATCTGAAGCAGCGAGTTTGCTTGAGGAGTTGGTACTCAGTAACTGCACTGTTGCCGCAAAAACAGCATAAAAACAGCTCTGGTTAGAAACTGGAATCACTGAGGTAGCAGTGCACGATGTCCTCACAACAGCAGTAAGAGGTACAAACCAAAAATTGGGGCTGCATCCTGTCACCAACATTTGAGCAAAAACTACAAGGGAAAAATTGATATTGCTCATATCAGAAGGACAACTAATAAAAATAGAGTAACTGACAATATTTGGGTCAACATCCTTTTCCACCCTGGCATTTACCAAATCCATTGCCTCCTTAATCATGTATTCGTTGCATACTCCATGTATCAAAAAATTATAAACTAGCACCACAGATGCAATTCTCATAGATATCACATTTGCTTTGTCCATTTTACCAAATTTACACAAAGATATTATAGTGGTGTAGCTCACAGCATTTGAAGCGAATGGCATGAGGAAGGCCCAAACAATGGACTTCAATCTCTTGAAAGGTGGCACAACCAGTAGTCCAGACACAATTTTCAGTGTAAATAATTGAGTGCTCAAGCTGTTGCTGTACTTCCAACCCTGTAGTGTAATAACACATAATTGGGTGCTCAAGCTGTCCCAAAATTGCATGTGTGTCTCCAAGTTGTAGATGACCGAAAAATTTAGCAATGGAATGTGGTTGGCCTTCCTCAATGGCAGGCATCGCAATTGAGTGCTCTATAATTAGAATGGCCTTATTGAAATAACCCAAACTGTGAATTGCTGCTGCAACATAAGTCAATTTCCCATTAGCAGCCTTTTCAAACAATTTCATTTCTTGAAGCACTAATTTAATAACTCCAGCATGATTTATATGACCGAAAGTTGGTTTGAGACCAACTACACCACAAAGAGCTATAGGCATCCACACAGAGCTTCCCTTATCAATACCAATGGCAACAGGGTGCCACCTTGCATACACTGCAGCATCAAATCCACTATAAAAACCCCTTCCAAAAACACCTTGAGCAGCATCCCTACTTGTATGAGCTGCAAACAAATCAGTTAAGGAATGTGCCACTGTGAGCTTAGGTGCAACATTACCTGCTTTGATATGTTTACAATTGTACTTGCCCCCATCTAACTCCTTTAAATTGGAATATACCTCAAGCATCAAAGTTAGCGTAATTGAATTGGGTGATAGCCTTGTCTTCTCCATCTGAAGAAAAACCATCTTAAATTCCCCAAATGGCTTAACTCTATTGTACCCCAATATTATTACATTCTAGAGGACCACTAACGAAGTCTCACCCATGGCCAAAGACTTGCATGCCATATCCATTAACCCACACAAGGAAAACACGTGTGCAAGGCCTTTGAACACACAAATTAGAAGCAAAAGCATACTTCAAATTCATATCACTGATGAACTTCAATAAAAATGCAAATATAACAGTAGCAACGACAGAGACAACTTCAGTCTGCGGCAAACTAACCTTCGGAACTGTGAGCCGAACGGTGGCATCGTCCCGGCGAGTGGCGGTGAAGAAATCGCAAAGCACGGCAATACCCATTCCACACTGCATAGAGGCCCAATACTTAATACAACTAGGCTTGCTGTGGCCCATTGTGTTTGGAAAGGGGTCACTGCATGGCAACGTCGAGGATGAGGTAGAGTCTAATACCCATTCCACACTGCATAGAGGCCCAATACTTAATACAACTGGGCTTGCTGTGGCCCATTGTGTTTGGAAAAGGGTCAGATATTCCAAAGGAGAGAGAATTCAGAGATTCATCATACATTTCATGTCTCCACTACCCAACCCATTTTCTGTTATATACTCCCTTACCCACTCTCCTACACACACCACTTGTGCTGAGTCACGTTCTGTTATACCAATTGTTGCTGACATGTCTTTTTCCTCTATTAGTATCATTACATATAGTAGGAAAATCTATCCAAAATTGGAGAGATAGTTGCAGAAACAGAGGAAGAGGAAGAGCATTTGCTATTAGAGGATGCGGATAAACTAAGTGACATTGGGATGATGGATGAGATAATTAGTTGGATTATGTACTAGGTTCTAACAATAGGAAGTAGGAAATAGTAATATGTATTTTACCATCTCCTTATGTGTTTTTGAGGGGGTTGAACACTTGAACCCTCTGCAACCAGCCAATGTTTTTGTCATTTGATTTACGACTTGGATCTTGAATTATTTTGAAGTCCTGTGCTTTGAATGGCCTGAATTTGGTGTTTTTTGTTTTGGATTCATTGTTTGGTTTTAATCAGATTAGTTTGGTTTAGAAGTAATGACTGTGTATAAGCATCATTTGTTTCAATGTGTTGGATTATTTTTTAATAATCTATAAATGTGGCCCATGTAACTTATGGGCTAGTTTTAAATAAAAGATAGCCTAATGTGATGGTTGTTAGGCCTAATGGTAATTAAAACTAGTGGGGGTTTTATTTTTAAATTTAAAAATAAATCAATCCCTCTCTTCTCCCTTCAGAAAGTAGTGGGTAGTTATCAATAAAAAGTAACTGCTCTAAAAGGCACATAAAAGAGAAAATGAAAGATACGTGTGATAGAGTTGTTTTTTCTGAAAAGTGAGTGCATAGTATCTTCACCATCAAAGTCTGAAAGGCAGAGAAGGGAGAAAAACATCAAGGAAGGAACTAAGAAGACTCAAAGAATTTGCATCATGGATCCGGGTAAGTTCTTTAAACCCTCTCATAGAAAATCTGAAAAATGTGAGACTCATAATATCAAGATCCTATTATAGATTTTTGCTTACAGTTGGTATCAGAGCTTTGGTTAGAGATATTATGATTCTCCTTATATGTATGTCTTTCCTAATTTTATGAACCGTATTATTGTTTTAACGGTGCGGTTGTGAATTGCGTTTTTCGAAACCGTTTTGATCTTCGTAGTCGTATTATGACTGAAACATGATGTTTCTGCAGTTGTTTCGAAACTTTTGGAAAAACAATGTAAAGAAATATTAAAATAATTTAACAAAGATCCTGATCTGCAGTTTTTCCAAAAGAAAATTATTATCCTGACCTGCAGTTGTTACATTGTGATCGAATTTTTTTTTTCTTTTTTTTTTACCGGAAGAAACATCATGTTTCAGAAAAGAAAATTATTATATTTAATTTATTTTGGAATTATTTATTAAAATGGGATTTGTTAATCACCAAAGTGGTCAAATCCATTAAAGTTTATAATTCCAAGTTATGAAATTGTATTGTGACTGTGGTGCTATGTGAATAACATGTTTGGGCTGTTTATATTCATCATTATAAAGTACATTGGATCACCCAAAGGTGGATTGTGACTGTGGTGCTATGTGAATAACATGTTTGGGCTGTTTATATTCATCATTATAAAGTACATTGGATCACCCAAAGGTGGATTGTTACTTGTAAATAATGATATTAAATTTTTTTTTTTTTGACATACTTGGTGCTTGTATATCCAAAGATAGACTTGCATGTCATTTTTTTTTTTTTTGTATGTTAGTTTGCCCATTAAAGTATGTATATTTAGCATCATTGTTGTTTATATTTAAGTATCACCCAAAGGTGAACTTAGATGAATATTATAGTTGATATTAGTTTGAATCTATTAAGTTTACTCAAAGCATTAATGTGTGAGCTTGTTTTAAATATTTGCAGTTACCCCTAACTTGTTTGCTTTGGGCAATGTAATGATCAAGTTCACTGGGCTGAATTATGCTGACTGGTCCGAAATGATCCAGTTTCAACTGGGTGTATTGGATTTGGACTTGACATTAATATTGGATGAGAAGCCCGCAGCCATTACAGAGACCAGTACTGAAGCCGACACGTCTCTATATGAGGCTTGGGAGCGGTCTAACAGGCTGTGCTTGAACTTGATGAGACTGACGATGGCTGAAAATGTTAAGCCATCAATGCCCAAAACAGATGATGCTAAGGAATTCATGAGAAAGGTGAAGGAGTATTCACAATCTGACATAACTGACAAGTCTGTTGTGAGTACTCTAATGACTGAGCTGACCAACAAGAAGTTTAACTGGTCTCAGCCTATTCATGATCATGTGACTGAAATGGCAAATCTGGCAGCAAAGTTGAAGGCCACGGGCATGGATGTGAGTGATTCTTTTCTGGTAACGTTTCTCATGAACTCACTTCCTCCTGAATTTGGCCAGTTCCAGGTGAACTACAACACCCTTAAGGAAAAATGGAACTTTCAGGAAATTAAGGCCATGTTAATTCAGGAAGAAGGGAGATTAAAGAAGATTAAAGATCACTCCATTCATTTCGTGGCTCATGATGGAGCTAGTAGCAGTAAAGCCAAGCCTGGTAAGAAGGACAAGAACAAGGGCAAAGCCCCCATGAGGGTTAATGAGGGTGGAGTCCGAAAGGAAAAGAAGTGCTACTTCTGCAAAGAAAGTGGACACTTCAAAAAGGATTGTCCTAAAAGGAAGAGTTGGTTCGAAAAGAAAGGTACATATTATGTTTCTATGCATTTCGAATCAAATCTTATTGAGGTACCTTATAATACTTGGTGGCTTGATTCTGGTGCAACTACTCATGTGTCACATATTATGCAGGGATTCCTTTCGATCCAAACCATAAAAGGAACTGAAAAGTTTCTTTATATGGGCAACAGGATGAAGGCGCGAATAGAGGGAATTGGGACGTATAGATTGGTCTTAGACACTGGATGTCATTTAGATCTAGAAGGTTGTCTCTATGTACCTGGATGTGCCAGGAATTTAGTTTCTGTTGCAAAATTGGATGTATTAGGATTTAATTTTAAGATTAAAAACGGTGTTTTTTATTTGTTCAAACATTTGTACTATTATGGTTCTGGTACTTTAATGGATAGTTTGTATCGTTTCAATCTTGATGTTAAATTTGTGGAATCCTTGTTTAATGTTGAACATGTTGTTGGTAGTAAGCGTAGTGCTCATAGTGAGAGCTCTGCTTATTTGTGGCATCAAAGGTTAGGTCACATATCCAAAGAAAGGATAATGAGGCTAATGAAAAATGAAATATTACCTCATTTGGATTTTGATGACTGGGATATATGTTTGGATTGCATTAAAGGAAAGCAAACTAAACAAACATCAAAACATCCAGCCACAAGAAGTAGTGAACTCTTAGAATTGATACACACTGATATTTGTGGTCCCTTCGACGTCCCATCTTGGGGCGGTGAAAAGTATTTTATCACCTTCATAGATGACTTCTCGCGTTATTGTTACTTATATTTGTTGCATGAAAAGTCTCAATCAGTGAACGTCCTCAAGGTGTTCATTGATGAGGTAGAAAGGCAACAAGATAGAAAAGTGAAAGTTGTGAGGTCTGATAGGGGTGGCGAATATTATGGAAAATATAATGAAAATGGACAATGTCCAGGTCCATTTGCGAAGTTCCTTGAAAGTCGCGGCATATGTGCACAATATACTATGCCTGGTACACCGCGACAGAATGGTGTAAGTGAAAGGCGGAATCGTACTCTTATGGATATGGTTAGGTCAATGTTAAATCATAGTAATGTACCTTTATCTTTGTGGATGCACGCATTAATGACTGCTGCATATCTGCTAAACAGGGTTCCTAGTAAGGCAGTTTCTAAGACCCCTTATGAACTGTGGACAGGAAGGAAACCCAGTTTAAGGCATCTTCATGTTTGGGGTTGCCCGGCAGAAGTAAAGGTGTATAATCCACATGAAAAGAAGCTTGATGCAAGAACCGTTAGTGGTTTTTTCATTGGCTATCCCGAAAAGTCAAAAGGGTACAAATTTTATTGTCCTAATCACAGTACAAGAATAGTTGAGTCTGGTAATGCTCGGTTCATTGAGAATGGCCAGTTCAGTGGGAGTGAGGAATCACGAAAGGTGGATATTATGGAGACTTGTGGTGAATCTTCTTCACCTAAAGTCTCTTCTCAGATTGTTGTTCCTCTTGTTGTATTACCGTCAAATAACATAGGGAGACAACGAAATAATACTCAAAACCCACAGGATGAACATATGGTTGATGAACCAGCTGACAATGTGCAAGTCACAAATGAGCAAGTGATAGAAGAAGCACCTGAAATAGCAGTAAGAAGGTCTGAAAGGCAAAAGAGGTCAGCTATTTCAGACGATTATGTTATTTATTCACTTGAACATGAATGTGACTTAAGAATTGATGAGGATCCAGTCTCGTTCAAGAAAGCCATGAATTGTAAAAATTCTGAAAAATGGTTCAATGCTATGAAAGAAGAGTTGAAATCAATGGATGACAATAAGGTATGGGATCTAGTTGAGTTGCCTGAAGGTTCTAAACGAGTTGGTTGTAAATGGGTCTTTAAGACTAAACGTGACTCGAAAGGTATAAAGCTAGACTCGTCGCCAAAGGTTTCACTCAAAAAGACGGTGTTGACTACAAAGAGACCTTCTCTCCAGTTTCAAAGAAGGACTCTTTGAGGATTGTTTTGGCCTTGGTAGCTCATTATGACTTAGAGCTTCACCAAATGGATGTAAAGACCGCCTTTCTGAATGGTGACTTAGAGGAAGAAGTTTATATGGACCAACCTGAAGGGTTTGTGACTACAGGAAAGGAAAATCTGGTGTGTAAATTAAAGAAGTCAATATATGGACTAAAACAGGCTTCCAGACAATGGTATCTTAAATTCAATGATACCATTACGTCGTATGGTTTTGTAGAGAACACTGTTGATCGGTGTATCTATATGAAGGTTAGTGGGAGCAAATTTATAATTTTGGTCTTGTATGTTGACGATATACTGCTTGCTGCCAATGATGTTGCTTTGTTACATGATGTAAAGAAATACCTCTCTAATAACTTTGAAATGAAAGATATGGGTGAGGCATCCTATGTGATAGGGATAGAAATATTCCGTAATAGATCACAAGGATTGTTAGGATTGTCTCAGAAAGGATATATCAATAAGGTATTAGAGAGATTCAGAATGGAAAAATGCTCACAGAATTGTTCCAATTCGGAAAGGGGACAAATTTAGTCAAGTGCAATGTCCGAAGAACGATTTGGAAAGAAAGGAAATGGAGTCTATTCCTTATGCATCGGTGATTGGGAGTTTGATGTATGCCCAAACATGTACTCGACCGGATATCAGTTTTGCCGTTGGAATGTTGGGCCGATATCAAAGTAATCCTGGAATGGATCACTGGAAAGCTGCAAAGAAAGTTCTTAGGTACTTACAAGGCATCAAAGATTACATGCTCACGTACAGAAGGTCAGATCACCTCGAAGTGGCTGGCTACTCGGATTCAGACTTTGCTGGATGCGTGGATTCAAGGAAGTCCACATTTGGATATGTTTTTCTAATGGCTGGAGGAGCGGTATCATGGAAGAGTGGAAAACAGTCTGTGATTGCCACTTCTACCATGGAGGCTGAATTTGTGGCGTGCTTTAAGGCCACAATTCAAGCATTGTGGTTGCAGAACTTTACCTTGGGGCTTAGTATTGTCGACGGTATAGATAGGCCGTTAAGGATGTATTGTGATAATTGTCTTCTTCTCTAAGAATGATAAGTACTCAAAGGGGCTAAACACATGGATGAAGTACTTGTCAGTTAAAGAAGAAGTGCAGAAACGGAAAGTGTCATTTGAGCATATTGGTACAGATTTAATGATAGCGGATCCGTTAACTAAAGGGTTACCGCCCAAGACATTTATTGGCCATGTTGAAAGGATGGGCATTATGGATAAGTCCTTGTTAACATTTTAGTATGCTCGTATTGTATGACACTTGTGAATTCAATTAAAGTTATGTTTCTGCTTTATTTCTTGTTATGCACATTATATGGTATACCTTTATTGTTTTAGTGTAATGACAAGGTGTGTCTATGGAAAGACATTAAATACACAAATTACAGTATCTCTTAAAATTGTTTGAGTTAAGTTGGTTTGTGATACATGGAAGGAATCAAGTTGATGGTTAACTTGTGACCGCCATGATCCAATCATTTTAATTCAATTAAAGATGATGACTTGATCATATCGACGTATGGTGCGCAATTATAGTTTAAAGTTGAATCTTCAAGTCGTCACATGGGCCAAGTGGGAGATTGTTGGATTATTTTTTTAATAATTTATAAATGTGGCCCATGTAACTTATGGGCTAGTTTTAAATAAAAGATAGCCTAATGTGATGGTTGTTAGGCCTAATGGTAATTAAAACTAGTGGGGGTTTTATTTTTAAATTTAAAAATAAATCAATCCCTCTCTTCTCCCTTCAGAAAGTAGTGGGTAGTTATCAATAAAAAGTAACTGCTCTAAAAGGCACATAAAAGAGAAAATGAAAGATACGTGTGATAGAGTTGTTTTTTCTGAAAAGTGAGTGCATAGTATCTTCACCATCAAAGGTACAAGAAAGGGAAGGCAGAGAAGGGAGAAAAACATCAAGGAAGGAACCAAGAAGACTCAAAGAATTTGCATCATGGATCCGGGTAAGTTCTTTAAACCCTCTCATAGAAAATCTGAAAAATGTGAGACTCATAATATCAAGATCCTATTATAGATTTTTGCTTACACAATGTGCTGTAAACATAAGTTGTGAACGCGTTCTCAGGTATTCTGTCTTCTTTCGTCGTTGTGAATCGTGATAGTAATTTTGATTGCAGTGTGAATTTATACGCATAGGGAAGAACTACTAGCTTTTCATGCATCATAAGATTCTGTAATTATTCCATTGATCAATATTCAACCACTAGGGGTACTTAAGTGACTTCAAAGATACAGTTCATGATGGTAGGAACTTGTACTAAAATAAGTCTTGTGAGGGGGTTCTATATATAAATCAAATTACAGCAACTTTAGATTTCTCCATAAAGAAACTTCAATCTTCCCTCTAAACAATGCGAAAACGTAATAAAGAGCATCACTATAGTGTTTCAGGCAACTTGCATAAGCCTTAATCTAATTTCATTTAACTACCAAATAGATACGATGAGTGCCAAAGGAAAAATGAATTTAATAATAGGTAGAAATCAATTGTCATTTTGTCTTTTTCTAGGCAGCAACCATCCCTCTGAAATTTGGAACCTCAACATGGTCATTTTTCAATTTCTAGTTCTAATTGGCAGTGTTGTCAGAATCGCGAGTAAACTCGTTGACTCGTTCGATTTTATGAGTCATGCGTAGAAAACCGAGTTGAATCGGTAGAAGAATCGTAAACTTGGTGAATCAGAGGTAAATCGTCGTTCGGACTCGCTTAAATCATTGAATCGCGTCCGTTTCGAGTTTTGCGTTTGATGACTGCACAGAATTCGTCGTCGGCTGCCGTTCAAAGGTTTAGGGTTTTTGTGTTCAACGTCGCAGGTTTCGCTACCCGTTTTCCGGAAAGGAGACCCGGGTATTTTGACCCGTTTTCGAAAACACTTTCGCGACCCGGTTTCTGTGTTAAAGGCCCACCGCTCATGTGCCGTCGTTTTGTTTTTAATCTCCACGTGCGTTGTTCCCCTTTTTTTTAATCTCGTTGTTTCTACCCAAATGTTTGATGCGTTTTGTAAGCCCATTGGGCCAGTTTTTTTTTTCCTACCTACGTCCATTCGTTCCATTCCATTGGGCGCCGACCATGGGCCTAATCTAATCGTTCCAATTTCTTCCCAATTCTTCACGCCACATTTATTTATCTCATTAGAAAATTGTTCCAATCTCTTAATCTCCTATTCTATTTTAAATGCTAATGGTTCCAAGACACTCCCTTGATCTTATGCTACAAATTTATGATTATGAGTTTGGTTATGAATTTATAGATTTTGTGAATTTGTCTCTTGCATGTTATAGTTTTATGAATTTTATTATGTTTTGGAAGTTACGATCATACGATTCTATGTTATGATTTTAGTCCGAGTTTTGATCCTAGAATTTGATAAAATCTTACGATCCGTGTTACTATCCTCCGTGTTACGATTTTTCAGCCTCCTACCGATTCAAGTCCGAGTTACGGATTTGACAACATTGCTGATTGGGTTTACTGAAGAGGTTTCATACTGAAAAGGTTTGATACATATTTAATTTCTAATTCTACATGGTCATTTTTTAATACAGGAAGCACCTATTGTTTTTGCTTCCATGTTTTCACCGATTGATTTTCTTTTTTACTTACTTTTCAGACACCTCTAGCACTCCCAGATCCCAATTGCTAATGTATAACATGGTTGAGAAACATGAAGTGGATTTTAAGGTGGATATTAGGTTTCATCCTGTAGTACTAGTTTCTGGTTCCTTTCTTTCAAAGGAGATTTAGAGATGCAGAAAACAATCTCATTGAAGTTTTGATATTTGTGTTTATTTGAATTGTTTTGGTTTAGATTACATCGGTTAATTATTGATGAATTATGCTGTTCGTTGTTATGAATTGAAATCTTGTTTAAACAGATGTTGTCACTAGGTGATCCTATGGACTCTTCATTGCTGGAAACTGCAGAACATTCTATTCTTACTACGCCGGTTGCCTCTGTGGCAGCACTTGATGCTGATGCTTACCATTCTAATAGTTTTGTGATGCTGCAATTTGTCCTTAATCAAATATTGTCACTTTTTATTTAAAACTTTCTCATTTTATTGTCCGTTCTATGATCTTGAGTTCACTTTGTAAGAATTTGGGAAATTCTTCTATGATCCTGTATTGGTTTTATGTAAGAATTTGGGAACCATCTTATTCAATTTGCTAAATTCTTCTATGACTGTCCTGAAAATGCTTTTCTGGTTAAGGCTTTCCTCTCCTGTATGGTTGCTGCTGGCTTTAGCCCTTCCTTTTAGAATGCTAGTCTATCTCTGATCATGTTGTGCAATTTGTTTTCTTCTGGAAGTAAGCTTCCTAACATTGCCAACATTGCCTTTTCTGTACCGTGTGAGCATTTTATTTCTGGAATTAAGCTTGCTTGGTTGACTGGGAATTGCTGAATAGGTGTATGGGCTTATCATTCACATGATTTGCATTGAAATTACAAGTTGTGCGTTAAAGTGTGATCGCAAGAAACCATTGGTGCTTTTTAGTTTGAAGCCAGCAAAATAAGGAGAGAAGCTGCTCAATGTGGGTTCTGTGTTGATCCTGAGGATCAGTAAATCATTGGCATTGATTCAGTGTTGGCTCATTTGGGTTTTTGGGTTCACCTGCCATGTGGGGTGTGGACCATTTCAATTAAATATTCTATATATATGTTAATGTTTGATGTTTAATTCTACTATACTTTCATATAAGCTCCAAGTTCTATCATGATCTACATCTTGAAGTGTTAGAATCTTGATCTGTATATATCTAACTCCTTGGTTTATTGTAATTCCATTCAAGCATAACTGAATTTCATTGTTAAGCTTTTTCTTCTACAGAGAATAGGTGCTATAGTTGTACTTGGACATTTAAACCAAGTGTGAAAAGGAAAATATAACTTACTTAAGTTAACTTCTAGATAAGAGTATTTTGGAAAAACGAACACAAATTATTTAGGGAGAGGAGGTGTAAATAGCAAACCTTTAAAATATGTCTGCTGAAACACTAGGCATGTTGTCTAGTTTGGGCATGGCCCAATAGTTTATATTTTTAAGTTTTTTTTTGTTTTTTTGACAAAAGTATCTTTGAAAGTTTGAAGTTCTGAAGTGTGTTTTGACAAAAACGGTAAGTGAAGGGTTAACCAAATACAAATAAAAGTAAATTTCAAAATGTTAAGAAGAAAAGGGATCTGTTGTGCAAACAGTGCCTCCTCGGTCCTAGATCTGCTAGGTTTTGTTCCGGCGTAGCAGCGTCGTGTCTTAGCTCCTGCTTCCTGTCGGCGCTACAGGTCCGGTCTCCTCCACTATCTTTCTTGCTTGGTTTCTCATTTATATCTCTTCTCTTCTCCTCACCACCACTCAAAATGCGTTCCCCACTCCACCCTTTCCGTTCGGCCACCACTTCTCTTTCTCATTCAAGCATAACTGAATTTCATTGTTAAGCTTTTTCTTCTGCAGAGAATAGGTGCTATAGTTGTACGTGTTGGACATTCAAACCAAGTGTGAAAAGGAAATATAACTTACTTAAGTTAACTTCTAGATAAGAGTATTTTGAAAAAAACGAACACAAAATATTTAGTGAGAGGAGGTGTAAATAGCAAACCTCTAAAATATGTCTACTAAAACACTAGGCATGTTGTCTAGTTTAGGCATGGCCCAATAGTTTATAATTTTAAGTTTTTTTTTGTTGACAAAAGTATCTTTGAAAGTTTGAAGTTTTGAAGTGTGTTTTGACAAAAACCGTAAGTGAAGGGTTAACCAAATACAAATAAAAGTCAATTTGAAAATGTTAAGAAGAAAAGTGATCTGTTGTGCAAACGGCGCCGCCTCGGTCCTAGATCTGCTAGATTTTGTTCTGGCGTAGCAGCGTCGTGTCTCAGCTCCTACTTCCTACCGGTGCTACAGGTCCGATCTCCTCCACTATCTTTCTTGCTTGGTTTCTCATTCATATCTCTTCTCTTCTCCTTACCACCATTCAAAATGTGTTCCCCCCTCCACCCTTTCCGTTCGGCCACCACTTCTCTTGCTGCCACATGGTGCTCGTTGTTGCTAATGGTGGTGGTGAACCGCCGCTGACCTCAAAGCTAAAGGTGTTCTACCCCCACCTAAGCCCCCTAGTAGGAAACAACCACTCACCTCAAATCCGGTGGCCTCTTTGCAACTTCGTTTGTCCCCTGCAACTGGTTACTATAATAGTGTCTCCAGATCCACAACACCCACAATGTGGATTATGGCCACAATAGCAACACCAGTTTTGGTCTCTGTCAAGGTGGTCTAGCTTCTCTGCTCCTTGATGATTGGCCCTATAAAATGTTAGCGTTTAGGAGGAGGCAGCTGAGGAGAGGCCTTGTTGGTGATGCCTCTGTGATGCTCACTATGTCTAGGGGCGAATTTTGAGGTACAATTATTTTCGGAATGCCTTTATGGTATATGGTGATAAGCCCTTTTTGAGAATTGTCACTTGGATTACCCTGTTGTTTAATTTGGCATGTTCTGGTTTAATTGAGATTAATATATACAACAACTTAGGCTTATTAGTGATTCCCCCGCCTTCTGAGCCTGTCCTTCTTGGTTCGACCAAAAGAAAGTGGAGACAAATGTCCAAGGGACCAAGAAATGGACTAAATGATCAAACAGGAAGTGGAAATACACTTGTTGGGGGATCGAATCCAATGGATGTTGTGCAAAATAATATGCTTCAACAGGGATTACTATGCTCAATTGCTAATTTTGCGAGACACGAGTTGTGGCCTAGCGTTGTGCCGCTAATCCGACCACCAGCAAAACCTTTGGAATGTGTTTGTCCTGTATAGCGTGGAGGTGGTTGGCAAACCCTCATATAGGGGTTATTGGAGTCTTTGATTGTCTGTTTTTGTTGTGTCTGAATGGTTTGGCTAGTACCTGTAAGGTCAGGAGCATCTCATGTGCTTACTATTGATCGATTATCGGTTTATCTGAGAGATTGCTTTAATCCTGTACTGTGCCCATTATTGGGCGGTTAGTGCCCTAATAGTGGGCTGTTTGATTGCACTTGGTATAACGTTTTTGCAGCCTTTGCCAAGTATGAATAGAATGTTGAACTTTTGACCAAAAAAAGGGAGACTAAATTAAAAATTAAGGTATTTTAAAAAAAGTATATTCTAATTTAAAATACATAAATAAATTACTTGAAAATACCTAACACTTTAACCACTTTTTTTTTTCGACAACCAGTGGCGGATGCACGTTGAGAGAATTGGGGGCAATTGCCCCCACGCCATCCTTATTTTTTAGTTGAATGTACTTAATACTTTTCATTTTGCCCCCATAAAAAATTAGATGTTGCCCCCATATATAATACGTTTTTTTAAATAAGTGATGAAAGTTATAAGAGATAAAAGAGAGAAAAATTGGTTCTAATTTTATCTCTTTATCTTTCTAATTTTTACTACCTTTCAAACGCTAAACTCATACAGTAACAAAACACATTATTTTTCAAAAAAGAAATACCGTTCAAAATATAGAAAGAGATAAAGAGACTCAAAGAACAGAGACAAATTTTTGACGATTTTCTATCAATATCATTATACTAAGATATGAAGAGTATATGAGAGATGAATGATTAAATGATTTTTTTTAAATGTTTAAATGATTGTTTGTTACATACATGGAGGTATATTTTTTATAGTATTGACATTGAAAAAATTATATAACATTTTCAAAATATGAAAATGCATAGAACACAATTGTAATTTATAAAAGGTTAGGTATTTTAGACTTTTTAGTCATAAAAATTATGTATTTTGTAAAACTTATAATATTTTTTATATTGAATTATTATAATTATTTCTTGTCCTCACGAATAAAATTTCTTGGATCCGTCGTTGACGACAACACTTTTTTTAGCACTTATACTTTTCTTTCACCGAGTAGAATTATATGTGTTAAATATTATTACATGATTTTAATACGAATTCAATAATAAAAATTGATGCTAATTAGCAAATCAAAATTCTCGTCAAAAAAAAAAAAGCAAATCAAAATTTTTGACTCACATTATCTGCTTCAAAACATGTTATATCAAAAAGTAAAAAAAAAAAAAAAAGCTTTCATGATTGATAAACGTTGCTGCAAAACAAATTGATTGAAAAAACGTTGTGTGTTTTTTTTTTTTCTGACTGAGATCCAAAAAACGTTGTGTTAATATCAATCTTTAAAACTGAAATTATGAAGCTAGTACCGGTAAATTTATATTAAAAATATTTATTACATTGAAAATATAAAACTGCAATAAATATTTTTCTTTATAAATTTTTTTACTTTTATTTCTGTAATTTTAGCGTCCGTCTTAAAAAGCTGGTGTCATCCACTAACAAAGGTTAGTCCAGTTAATAAGAATTCGACTCATATACTGTAAAGACGTGAATTTGAATCCTGTTGTCGATGTAAAAACTTCGTTTGTGAGTAATATGTAAGGTCATTTCCAATAGAGTACCCATAAAGTGAGTACTTAAGAGACTTCACACATCTACATCACTCATTTTTACTTTTTTTAATTTCAATCTAACACCTCTAAAAAATTGTTAAATCGATTTTGCTAAGGATGTAGTGTGAGATCGAGAGAGATACTCTTTCATGCTGAGGAAATCCATTTTACTTGGGCCACATTTGATTCAATAGTAGCTGGGTTGATAACTCCACTCGGATCGCTGCGTTGCAGGAATTAGCTACCTAAGATCGTTCTCGCGACATGCGACAGGGATGGAAGAGGACAGGGGATCACGCGACGGAGTTGGCAGCAGTTAAAACCTAAAAAATAAATAAAAAATAAAAAATAAAATGTTATAGTAGTATTTCTCATCTTGGCTTACCGGTTACCGGGTGAAGGATTGATAAAACGAGGGGTTAATTTACTTCGGAGGTGTATTTTGACCACCAAATTACCGATTTGGTATAGTTCAGAAAAAAATTCTCTGTCTGATGTAAGTCGAAACTGACAGTCTCGATTTACTTTTTATTTTATTTTAAATAAGTCGTGATTGGCATCCACGACTTATGTTTTTTTTTGTGTAGGTCATGATTGTTGTTCATGACTCACCATTTTTTATTTTTTTAAATTATATTTTTTTAATTAAGAAAAACCTTATTTTTCATGAATTAGGATTTTTTTTTATTTTTAAAAAATATTAGGACAAAGTCATGGATGACCAAAGGATCCAAAATATAAATTTTGAGAATTTTTTGAAAAAATTTGGGTCCAAAAGACAGTCCAATTAGTACTGTCGGGTGCAGAACGCTGTCTGAAATTCATTGAAATTTTAAATCCAAATTTTAACCGTAGCTTATTATGATATAATAGGGTTTGATTTATTAATTTACTTATGCAAAATTTACTCACTTCATCATAGTTTAAAAATAGTTGATTGAATTGATCATAGTTTAAAAATGGTTGATTGAATTAATCAATTAGGTGAATTTCATAAAAGTAAATTAATAGATAAAACATATTATATCATAATAGGCTACGACTAAATTTTGGATTTAAAATTTCACTAAATTTTGGACAGCGTTCTGCACTTGACAGTACTAATTGGACTATCTTTTGGACCCAAATTTTATCAAAAAATTCTCAAGATTTTTATTTTCGATCATTTGATCGTCCATGACTTTGTCCTAATTTTTTTGAAAAATAAAAAAACTAATTCATGAAAAATAAGGTTTTTCTTAATTAAAAAAATATAATTTTTAAAAAAATAAAAAGGGTGGGTCGTGAACAACAATCACGACTTACACCAAAAAAATAAAATAAAAATAAGTCGTAAATGCCAACCACGACTTATTTTAAAAAAAAAGTAAGTCGAGACTGACCAAACAGGGAATTTTTTTTCCGAACTACACTAAATCAGTAATTTGATGGTCAAAATACACCTCTGAGGTAAATTAACTAAAACGTGGTGACATGACATCATGTATAGGAGTGTGTTTAAAGAACTGTGTCAGATAGTGTGACCATAGCACTCTTCATTAAATTATATTATACAAAGTGGGATCTGCAGAAAAGGAGAGAGAAGGGTACCATAGAGGTACCCAATCCTAATAGGTACTCAAAAATTTTTTCCCATAATGAGGGTACGTATTAAGTATCACTCTAAATAGGTATCCAAGCCTTAAGTACCTAATAAATACCCCATTGAAAATGTCCTAAGTACCTCCAAGGCTCCAACATTTTTCTCGACCCTAGTAAGTCTTGGGACCCGACTTAACTAAAAAAAAAGCTTGTGTCATCAAAACCCTAAAAAAAAAAAGAAAAAAAAAAGAACTGAACTCTCAAATATTTTAAACGAGATTCTCCCACTTTCCCATTTAAACCTGAAAGCCTCTAACGGATAGTTCCACTCTGGTTGGGAATGGAATGGAATGGAAGTCGAAAAAGAGCAATCATGGAGAGTCCGCGTTACTGCCAAAGCCAAACATTTCAACTTCAGATTCAGATTCGCCGCTGCAACTTACGCATCCACTCAAACCCTCTCCTTCTTCCGCTTCTCCATTCTCCTCAACCTTCCCAAATTCGTTTTCCAAATCAGTTCACAGCCGAAAAAACAAGAACGAGTTAGTTTCAAATTCATCACAACCAAAGTCATGAAAATTTTCCACAAATTTCGACCACGATTTCCCAAGAACCGACCCAATGTTGCTGCTAAGGCTAAGACAGCATCAAATCTTTCATATCCAAAGGTTAAATCCACTTTACTATCCAATTGAAATTGATATTCATTTTAAGCTCGCTTTGTCTATTGTTGAATTCAATTTCAATTAATGTAATTGCAGGACCCAATTCGTATTGGCTTTTGGATTATGGGGTTTTTAGCATGTCTAGTTCAGTCTATTATAAGCAAGAAAGATCATGTGCGAATCGTCATGATGACGGTTTCTTCTGTGGGGTTTTTTGTTGCTTCTCTTCTGCTCAAGAATTTCAAGACGGTAAAGCTTATGAATTCAACAGCATTCCTTTTAGTGGGGGCAGTAACAATGGTTTGTTACCTGTTTTTTAATTTTGATTATTATAGTTATTGGGAATACATGGGGAGGTTTGCATGGAATAAAATAGGTAATCTCTAATAGGTAAGTTGTGCATGTTCATTAGGAAGACTCTGCTGTTTCTGGATTTCAAACTATTTATTTTTTCTTACCAACATATTTGTATGTGTGAAATGTGAATTATTAATTCTCTCTTTTTTTTTAAAATAAAAAAGAAAAAAAATCTTTATTTGGTCATTTGGGTGCAATAATTTACCTAGCTTGCTATTCTTAATATTAAGCAAGCTGGAATGTAAGTTAGTTAACCAAGACTTTCTCAAGGATTATTAGCGTGATAAGTCATATGCCACACATAGTAATCCGTTAGTATGCCACATTAGCTTGCATCTATTGTTATATAAACTGATAGATCCATTGTTGGGCCACCCGTTATCAGGCTACTCAGGTCACGCTCCAGGTGTCCGGTCATGGGCGTGAGGGGTGTGTGTTAGAGTCTTATATTGGATAGTGATATGGCCTCAACAGTGGTTATAGATGGGAGAGCAACTCTCACCCCATGAGCTAGCTTTTAGGGTTGAATTAAGTCTAAACCCAAATTCTAAGATGGTATCAAAGCATAACGAGATCCGTTGGGCCACTCGCAGTTGTTTAATCCTGCAAACTTCACGCTCCAGATGGGGGTGTGTTGGTTGTTCTGTTCACATGCGATTAATTTTGGGCAAGTGAGAAAGAGAGTCGCGGCTGGGGAAGAGCACGAGAACGATAGAGAAAACAGGATAAACAGAGCGATGACAAGCCAGGAACGACGCCTGAGAGGCGGCTCGTGACACCCTCTACCCCGTCGTATAAGAAAAGCATAAAAACGTATGTGAATAAGATAAAAATGTGGTTTTACAAAGATCTTTCACGGAATAGAAGTTTCACATCAAGATAACTCATTTGCGGAATAAGAACAAATTGCGGAATTAAGCCCAACAACCCGATGTCACATGTCTTAGAGCTTGACCCTATGTTTTACATCAGTAAGTAATATCAATATAATATGTAAATAACTCCTAAGCTAAGCAGCAGCACACAGTCTACTCCTCAACGTCCACGTCCACGTCCACGTCATCATCTGCAAACTTATCGTCTACTCATACATGGGGTGCACAAGTAGCCACAAAACACAAAGGGGTGAGGAATCATACTCAAATAAAAAGACAACGTCATAGGCAAAATAATACGCTGCGTCAACAGTCAAACAACATTTCAATCACGGTCAAACAAGTCTCGACGACAAGTTGTCGTGCATCATCAAACAGTTGGCAGTCCTTAGTCGGCAACTGGCTAATGCGGACCTACAACTTATTCAACATAACCTTAGGTTCAACATGTTACGAGTGCAACAACAAGCATACAACAATCCAACAAATACCACGTAACAAGTCACAATTCTACGTCGGCAACCTGCTAACGCGAATCTACAACTATTCAACTTAACCTTAGGATCCTTTACTTTTTTCGGGTGAGCGAATGCGAACGTCCCCAAGATCCGTACAATGCCATTGAGCCATGGGATCCCCCCGTCAGTGAAACGTCGACGAGTGCCATCATAGTAATTGTTTTTAAATGGCGCCCCATTGAGCCATGCGATCCCCCCGTCAATGAAATGTCGACGAGTGCCGTCATAGTAACCCAATGTTCTTTAAACCAGTACCAATGAGCCATGGGATCCCCCCGTCAGTGAAACATCGACGAGGACCGCCATAGTAACTCGAAGTCTACACCCGAATGACTAATGAACAACAGAGGCAAACGAGCCATGCGGCCCCCCAAGCAGTGAAACGTCACTGAATGCCGTCATAGTAACTCGTCGTCCTCAAATCAATTCTTACGAGCCATGGGGCCCCCTCCATCAGTGAAGCATCTATGAGTGCCACCGTAGAAACCCGAATACAAACAACGAAACCTACGATATCGCAAACTAGCAACGAGTCATACAAACACACAGTACCCAATAAAACCATTGGATACCAACCTATTAGTTGGTCCAAAACTCGTGACCAATATACAACAATCAACCAAACCAAACAACGTGCACGATATTTGGACGCACCTGCGCCCATCATCAATTATGGGGTCACTAACCGGTAACCCTTTCAAACAAGCCAAACAATCAACATTTAATAAGCCTAGATGGTTACTACCCTTAACCAACCCCTACAAATTATTTTAAACATCCAGTTATCATTAAACAGGGGTGTGAATCGATTCAGAAGCCCTGTGAATCGATTCGGGTTCAAAACGTCACTCTATGAATTGAATTGCATTGTTGTGAATCGATTCACAGCTTCGATTCACAGAGACAACAACTGTGTGAATTGATTCACAGGACCTGCAGAACAACAGTAACACAGTTTTTCAGCAATTCGCGCATTGGGGACCCTTCCTAAGTGGTCCCATGTCTAATTCAAGGTCCGGGGCCACTACTAACTGATCCTTAAGGTTTCTACTCATTTATCCTTGATTCCATTCATGCCCTTAATCTTTAATGGTTCCACATTTATTCAAAGTAATTCACATGTGCCTCTTATCTTCTCTTTAGCCTCTTAGCTAAAACTACTTATCTTAATCCATTTAGTCTGTTATTCTTTTTACCAATTTCAATATCTAAAACAAGTCTATAGTTCGTTATTACCTTTTCATTCAATTCTAATTTTGAACATACAATTTAACACGGTTAGAGTTCAAATCCTAATTCTCATATTAGCATGCATCCTCACTATACTATCCTTGATTCTAGCCATACCATCAATTCCAAAACAGTGAGCAAAACTCATTATCATGCATTTTAGATTATTACAATGAACTCAAACTCTACACACATATGTTAAATTTACAACTATGAGCACACCAACACATAGTACATACATAATCACGTATAAACATCTATATTTAACCACAACAAATCCCAATAATTAAGCATCAAGTTGAAAGCCACAAATATTAGTTACAAGTTCTAACCCATGTTATCCAATCATCAAGAATACCAATTCATACCAATCATGCTTTTCTACTATCCAATCACCTAGGCATTACATACATAACATTTATTAACTCTAAATTAATCCTAAGCATATGGGCACATACTTAACAATTAAAATAGTAACTAAAATACATGTATCATGCCTTTACATAATCGTCACAACGTTATTGAGTCCTACATCATGCTTTTACCACATCAACACTTCCAACACAATCAACCAACACCAGTTGTACATATAGCCATATAAGAACACTTGTTAACAACCCCAAATTAATTCTAAAATATGAGAACTCTTAGCCAAGCATTAAAACACAATTAAAACATATGAGTCATGCTTCTTTACAATTAAACAGAACCAATAATATTAGATCATACTCATGCTAATAAACCCACATAAAGCACAAGCCTTTTGTTATTACACGTACATCAATTTACTAAGACATATTATTTATCAATACTAAATTAATTCCAAACATGAGAATTCTTAACTAAATTGTCAAGATAGCAACTTCTTACCACAATTCATGTTACTAAATCATACAACTATAACTAATGATCCAACGTTATTCCAAAACATGCTAATCATCAATTCTAATTTAATTCTAGGCATAAGAGCACCTAATCAATATTCAAAACAACAATTTTATATTACATGTGATGCCATTAAACAATCCAAACAATACCAATTATCTTAAACCATGCCTTTTCCAACAACAACACATAAAGCATCAACCTTTAAATGATAAACATACTTTAATCCATTTAAACATGTTAATTAACAACTCTTATGGATCCTTGCTCATAAAAGGGCCTCCTATTAAATTAAAACATAAACCATAGGCATCCAAATCCATGCTCTTTCAAGGATTACACAACAATAGCTTTGTCCCGCAAGGCATAGGGATCATGGGGCATTCCTAACATATCATTTAAAGCCATAAGCCTCTTTCCAAGAGATCATCCACCCCCATACCTTATGATAGTTGCAGCCTCCAAAAGTGTCCTAGAGGATCTGGGATTAAGTTCTTTGCTACTCCAAGCCTTGGGGTATCCAATAACTCTAAGTTCAACAATTAGAAAAGAGAGGAAGAAACTCTAAGAGAGCAAAAACCATAGATCAGTAAGGGTCACAAATTTTAATCCATAAAAATAGAAAAGAAACCAAGAGGAATGAAGAGAATGTTCTTACGATCACATCCTCGAAGACGGGACTCGATTTGGTTGAGGAACGAGATAAACGGCAAAAACGGTGGCAACGGCAACAATAGAGTTCCAAGGAGTTCTAGGTTTCTTGAGGGCTCTTAACCAATGTTTAAAACTATGTTTTAGAGTCCTAATAGGTCTAGGATCAGGTTTGGGTCGTGATTTATGAGTCTCATCGCGTTTGGAGATAAAAAGGCCGAAATGGTGTGACCCGCTAATTAAAAAACGCTGTCAGCAGGTGTGAATCGATTCATGCACATGTGAATCCATTCACAGAGTCTATTTTGGATATAACTTGAGTTACAGCTGTCCGATTGAGGCGTTGTTAGTGGTTCTGGAAAGATAAGAGAATTTCCTACAAAATCTTGTTTCATGGTCCTTTCCTAAAACGGACTCTAACATGGTGTAAAATCTATTTAAATTTGACTCAGGTGTTTCCAATTCTACACTTGCGCTGCATTGACTCGGGAGAGCATATCTAGAGTTGTAGGTATCGAAATCGAGTCAAACCAAAACCAATTGAAATATATGGGATAAAGCTATAACTTTCATGAAGACCTGTAATTCCCATTCAGTCCCTAAAGGTTTAGAAAATGAAGAATATGATGACTGGGTTGACTAAACATAATGATAGAGTTAAGTCTAGACATGTCCTTATGTAAATGGGTACTAAACACTTATTCAACCCCCCAAATAACACCCAATGGCTCTATAATTTTTAATGCTTAGGCTTAAGAAATTCGGGGTGTTACACGGCCATGTGGGGGTGGTGGCTTGAGGGGAGAGAGATCGAAGAGTGAGAGAGAAAGGATTTAGGGTTTTGCTGTTTCGCAGAGAAGCTGTGCGAGAGAGGAAAAGGAAGGGAATGCAGGTTGGGCTATGTAGTGAGGGGTGTAACACCCTTATTCCTACCAGGATGTCACTTACTGCTATTTATAAACCAATTTCCAAATCAGTGGTGAAGGTTAAAAGCGAAAACGAAATCTAAGGTGGGTACATAAAAATTTTCTCTAAAAAGATCGAACTAATACCAATACCTTAAACTGAATGATTATACATGAAGTAGGCGAATAACAACTCAACTTTAGTAAACATTTACATTGACTCTATAAAAGACCAGAGACACTGATCCAACTGTGACCCTGAACAACTCCAGCTATTGTTGAGCCAACTGCTAAGCACTCCTGAAATAGTTTACAGTTGCCAACATTAGACCTGTCAAACTGAAATCAAAGAAATAAAAAGTGAGATATAAATCTTAGTAAGTCCATATCGGACACCACTTCCAATAATTAATATACTATCATTGCACGTTGTAAACATTTAACATAACCTTCTTACTAGGGGAGGTCCCTTTCTAAAAGAACATTTTAAAATCATAGCATTGAGCATCATACATTTCATTTCCTTTCTTTATTCTTTTTTACTAATATTATTCATATAGATTATTATTCCGTGAAATAGTATGGCCGGTCAGACGCCTATGACCACAAGTAGCGTTCCTGACTTGTGTAACATATACTCTCGTCTTTTATTCCTCTAAGAAGGACATACTCCTACTCTTATTCCTTTGAAAGGCTAGTCCTCTTATCTTTAGTTGGAAAGACTTCAACTAGTTATTCTTATTAGGGAAGGAGCTAGCCATTTTCTTTAGGTTGTATAATGTTGTGTGAAATGTAAGTGTGGTTGTGCAAGTATACACAGTTTGAACAAGTAATAAAGAGTAAGTGAGATCGTTCCCATGAGGATTGATTAAGTTACTTTCACAAGTTTTAGGCTATGCAAGTGAGCTAGTGAGTAAATAAAAGAAACAAATTAAAATTATCAACATTTGTGGAGTCATGCAGTGAATATTGAAGTTGGAAGTTAACAAGTAATTGAGAATGAAATGGTCATGGGTTGATGGTAAAAATTTGAGTAAAACAGCTAGGAATTCATATCCATTGTAACTCCACCAAGTTGGCTAGGTGCTGTGAATGAATGCTATGGCACCTGAATGCATAATGCTAATGTGTGTGCCTTTCAGTCACATTCACCAGGGTTAAGTAAAGGTTACCTTATGTCTAAGCCCCATTATGTTCCCCCTTCTCTTCTAAGTGTGACTCAAATCAATTCTATGGGTTTGATTGCCTATGTCTAGTTTAATCAAGATTAGTTAATGTGTCCATTACTAATTCTGCCCATATTAACACATGAAATTAGCATATTAAACCTTGTCAGTATTTAACATACATGTACTAAACCTAAGGTGATCAAGCTCAAATTCAGCATATAACAGTAAATTGCATGAGTTAAAAATGCATAGCAACATTCACATAACTTCACAAACAAGGTTTTGTTACAACTTCAAGTCATCCTAGCTTAAGGTATTTAGGTCATACTGAGCAGAAATACAACATAACAGAAATAGGTGCTACAAAACATATCCATGGCACTTAGAACTTTTTAGTTAAAAGAGGTTACAAACATAAGTACTAAGAGCACGAAGGAAAGCTTCCAATTCTCTTTCAAGATGAGAAGACATTTCCTGCAGCAATGTCTTGCTGCTGCACTCCTTTACAATGCTTGAGATAGTTCAGTGAGCTCAAGTTCCAGCTTGCTTTACTCGTGAAAATGGAGAATGGAGATAGGTGAAGGAGGAAAATGGAATATGGAAATGGAAAGTACTTGGCGGCTGCTTTAGAGAGATGAGACAATGCTGACCTAGGGATCAGTGATGTACCATCCTGCCTCCCTTTCAGGGTTTATTCCCTTATATTCTCATTCCAAATGGGCCCAAAAATTAAGGTACTATGAAAGGTATTGTCCTTGGCCCATCCAATTAAGGACATTTTGTCTTGGAGCAGAACCCGATAGTACACATTTGACACGCAACGACTCTTTTTCTCTCAGCAACTCAGCTTAAGCTTTTTTTCTCTCTATTTCCAGCAGCTCCCTTGGTGCTATGGCACCAAACTCAGCACCTGATATTTCTCACAAAATTCTGCACATCTACTAAAACAGATTAAAACTTTCACAAAGGCACTTAGAGTCCCACAAATTT
Organism: Calophaca sinica; assembly: GCA_037113605.1. NCBI lineage: Eukaryota > Viridiplantae > Streptophyta > Magnoliopsida > Fabales > Fabaceae > Calophaca > Calophaca sinica. The sequence continues at coordinate 107,276,809 of CM073733.1, forward strand.
GCTTTGAACACTAAGACCAGAATATTCACATTTTCTAAACATAAAAGACTCATAATTACTCTTGGACTTACATGATTCCATGTCAAAAGAGCATAGATAACTCTCATTTCTAAGAGTTATTACACCCCCAAACTTGAACCATTGCTTGTCCTCAAGTAATGGTACAACTGAATTCAAATAAAGACACAGTTCACACATGCAGCAGGTTCAATCCAGAATTATTTTCAGAAATGATGGTGTTCCACAGGGCTTAACTTTCAGACAAATTCAGAAACAAGCAATCCCCTTGTACTTCATGCATCATTAACTTGGTCACTAATTTCAAGTGTGTGTGTGCACCCCTTAAGCTCAATTCAGAAGCACCCCTTAAGCTCAATTCAGAAGTTAGTATAACCCTTAAGCTCACCTCACTCTCCCCCCCAAGAATCTTCTAATTCTGCTCCTCCTAATCTAACAAAGAGAAATGGGCTTACAACTTTTGGAACTAAGGGCTTCACTTCATACAAGTATATGCATTCAATTTAGGACTAACATGGGGTCAGTACACACTTTATTCACTTTTTATCTTTTTGCCTTTTTCTATGTTTACCTCTATGTCTTTTGACGCGAATAACAATAATTGTAATGAAGATACCCGGTTACTCAATAAAGAGACTTATTCTCTTTTTTTATATATATATATTTGGCTTTTTCTAATTACTAATGTGTGCACTGCCCTCTTTTCCTTGAATATTTACAAATAGTCTACCCCCAAACTTATATCTTTGCCAATTCCCCTTCATTGTTCAAATTTGGAAACAAAACTTAGCATATTCCAGGGGTTTGATTTTTTTAAAAAAAATGGATAAGACAATACTACATATGCAAACCAAAATTCTAAACTAGTTTCCACCCCCAACTTAATTCTATGTAGTGTCCCCACCCACTGCATTTTCTTAAATTAGAGGAGGTCTTGAACATACAAACAAAAAATACAAACAGCAAAGCAGAAAACACAAACACAAAACAGATCCTAAACAACTACTGCAGATTATTTGAAATTAAAAAGGAGACTAGGGAGAGAAAATCCCTGCTTTGAGCCGGTTGCTGAACCTTATTTGCTGGCTGCTTTGGCCTTTCTTCCTCTTTTTCCCCACCATCCTGGCCAGGCTCTCGTCATTAGATTCTTCATTCACCACAATCACCTCCTCCTCTTCACCCCTTTTCTTCTTCTTGCTTTTCTTTGCTTTCTTGGCAGGGGTTGATATTTCAGGAGGAGGTGGTGGTGGGCTCCAGTCATCATCTACATTGCCCTCAAAGGGCACAATTGCAAGTGGTTCAATGTCTTCTGTGGTAACAAGTGATGTTGTGGCACCTGCAAGTGCAGCAACAATGGCTGTTTCCAAGTTGATTTCTTCTTCATGCTCTGCTGCCTTCTCATGCTCTTTCTCCTGCTATGGTGGTGTTGTAGCTGGGGTTGCATCAGTAGCATCAAAGAATTCCCCACTGCTCTCAGGCACTTTTTCCTTCTCCTTCTCAATCACAGTTTCTGTGGCAATGTCAGGCACCACATTGTGCGTTTTTTCAACTTCAGGCACCACTGGTGCCTCCTTCTCAGCACTTTCTTTCTCTCTAATCTCTCCCTCTTCATTCCCTTCTTTTTCAGGTTGTACCTCTTCTTCTTCCTCCCTGATTTCTTTCTCTTTCCCCTTTTTAGAAGTCTTCTTTGGCTTCTTCTTTGTTTTGCCCGATCCAGGGGTGTCTTCATGAGTGGGCTCTTCTTGGGTTGGTGTTGGTTCTAAGGGTTCTAGATTCCATTTAGGGAAGGTAGATGGGGGGTATATAAGCTTCTTGGTGAAGTTGAGGCTGAAGAGCCTCTTCTGCCAAATGAATTGTTCTTGACTAAATTTCTAAAAGGCTTGTTGGTGCTGAATGAACTTGCTCAACACTTGAGGAGATAGCCCAGTGGATTGGCTTGAAGTGGCAGTGATGTCTAAGGCTTTGGCTGCTGGCCATGGTTCTTCTCCACTATAAACTGTAACGCCCTTTTCACTACAAGAATTAGTTCAGATACCGATGGACATTTACCGACGGCTTGAGTCCGTCGCTAAAAAATCGGGATTTTCGACGGTCTTACCTGTCGGAAAACGCAACCCGTCGTATTCTGGATATTACCGACGGGTTAAGCCTTCGGAAAAACGCTTTTTTAGCGACGGACTCAAACCGTCGGTGAATGTCTGTCGGTAAACCGTGACTTTTGGAAAATTCTCGCTTGTTTTTTAATACCGACGCCCATTGACCGTCGGTACCGACGGGTTAGCCCGTCGCTAATCCCGTGTCGTTTACCGACGGGTTAAACCGTCGGTAAGTTTAAAATGGCCGTCGGTAAGCTCTTTATTTGGCCAGAACAGAACCCTTCTTCTTCATTCACTCGCAGATCAGAACTCATTTGTCTTCATCTCCCTCGTTCGCCCTTCATCTTCCTCGTTCGCCCTCCGCCGCAGCCTCCCTTCATCTCCCTCGTTCGCCCTCCGCCACAGCCTTCATCTCCCTCGTTTGCCCTCCGCCGCAGCCTCCCTCCGCCTCTACCCTCTTCTTTGTTCTGATCGCTATTATGATGCGGCACAAGACGGTGGTTACCGTGAGGATCACTGTTTGTTCTGTTTCTTAGGCTTTTTCTTTTGGTTTCCCCTTCTTCAAATATTTGCTATTGGAGATAGAGAAAGAAACAACAACCAGACGTGGCTGGCAGTAATGAAGTCAACCTCAATGAATCTAAGGTAAGTTAACCTTACCTTCAACTCATAGTAAGTATTAATTAGCTTCTTCACCTTCTCCATCAGGTTCCCCTCAATGTCATGGTTCTCAATCTGCACAAGTAATATGTTAAATAAAACAGATGAAAAGGAGAAAAAGGGAATTGGGAGGGAAAGGGAGAACTAACACAAATCTTATTCGCTTTACCAGAAAACATCCCCATTTCTGACAAGCTTCATGTAGAAGCGCCATGGTTTCACCCCTTTTGTCTCCATTGAGAGTGCTAAAATCTATAACAGGGATAGCCATTTCTGTGCTAAGTATTTATTTGGTGAAGTGATATAACTAGATGGGGTATATATAGTGCTACAAAAGAGGTAACAACTGTCTTAACAGTATAATTAACTAGAGGCTAACTAAATAGTGTTGAGTCTATACTTAGCAAAGACTTAAAATGAGTGGACATTTATTAGAGTGCCTTGAGAATGGCAAGTCCAATCCCATTTTATCATTTATGCTATTATCATGCGATCATGTACATTTTTTTATTCCATGGGCAATCAGATTTTCCCTTGTTAATCAAGTCACGGTTCTTTCATTTCCCTAAATACTGCTTTTGGAGTCCAATTTCAGTCAATGTTACACAAAAAATCAAGTAGCCTTGTTTTCTATACAACAAAAAGCCACTGTGGATCTAATCCAATAAATCAACAATTTAACCATAATGTATACAAAAACCAGGGGCTGTGGCAGAGGAAAAAAGGTTGTATTAAAGCAAAATGCAGAAAGGGAAGATAGATCGAGCAAATCAACCAGATGGGCTATTTTGGTGAAAATTTGTTGAAACATAATGAATCAATTCCTCACTCACTTCCATATGCTTTAGTATTTTATTGACCATTTGTGTTAAACATAACTGTAAGCGGACAAGACATAAAAATTGTAGACTCAATCATTGCTCATTAGTTTATACCAACCGCACTTTCGAAAAGTTGTAATTTTGATGTTGGAATGATTGTAATCAGATTTGTATATATTTCCTTTACCCTGTCACCGACTGAAACAATGTTGATGATCATGATCCCCATATCAGGTGCTTTGTACTGCTTATATGATCCCCATATCTATACTAATCATGAATATGTTCGCTTGTTGAATAGAACTAAGGCAAATGGATTCAGGACTGAACCGTGATGCTAAAATTTTGGGTTCTAGAGTTATTATGATTGGTGAAGTTTTTAGGGTCCTACTCTATCTCTTCCATCTTCATGTGTATCACAGCCCTTCAAAGTTTCTCAAGTCTTTCTAATTGTTCATATCAGAAAATTCATAATTGACTAAAGTATGCTTTTGAAGTTCTAAAGGTTTAAGCATAAGTGGTGGGAGTAGTATTTCTTAGTCATAAAACAAGCTATAGATTTTTGTGCTGCATATATAGTTTGAGTCTCCCTTTTGTTTTTTCTCACAAGCGTTTTTTGCTTGGATTTATTTTGTGCTGTGATATTATTTTAGCATTCTTTCGTCTTTTGTTTTACTTTACTATTTTAATGGCTTTGAAGTTGAGGGGTTGTTTTTTATTTTCTCAGTGGCTAGGAGAAAGGCACAAAAAGGCTCTGCCTGAAGCTTTGGAAAAGGTCAAAGCTGGTAAGAGTATATTTAAATGGGTGACTAGTTTGCTAATGTATCAACCTTCTGTGTTTTAATTTCATTTTACTTGATATCACAGACAAAATAAACAAGAGTTCAAATGTTTGCACTTTTGGCTAGTATTTCTTGATTGGTACCCTGGTGGATAGTATATAAGAATAATGGCTTAGAGAATTTTTTTATTGTTTTATTAAATTTTTGGGTGCCTTAATTTAGCAAGGTGATGGTCTAGGGGTGATAGGGTTCCTAGAATGGTGGGGATAAGTAGTCGTGAATGTGAATACATTTATACATGGTAATAAAGAGTATTGGAGGAGTTTATGTTATCAAATATAGGCTCAAAATGTATTGCAAGATTACTTTATATTTATGTTTCTGCATACTTGTTACAAAGAATGGTTTGGCAAATTTGCTATGTGGGAGTTCCATATCTCTCTTCTATTTCGAGTGGTTAATTCTGCTGTGGGTTAACAATTTAATTCTTTGCAATATTTGTTTGACGGGGTGGAGTGGGGATGCTTTTTCTTGTTCTATACTTAGGTAGCGCTTGGCCCAGTTTTTTTTAGCTTAAAAGCTACTTTAAAATTAAAGTTTAAAATATGAGCTTTAAAAATAAAGTAAAAGTCGTTTGGTAAGTTTCATATTTTGTTTATTTTAAAAGCTACTTTTAAGTTATAAGTTGTTTGGTAGAATATTTTCATAAAAGTACTTATTTGAAGAATACCTAATTGCAAACAATTTATTACTAATGAATGAAATGTATATAAACCAAAAGGTAAATTCTTTAAAATAATCCACAGATAAGGATAAATAATTTTTTTTATCATACATATAAAAATTCATAAAAAAAATATAATAGAAAGGTGATAAATGCTAGGTTATTTTCTATAGTTGTAATATTTTTTATTTGTAAAAAAGTATAATATTTACAATATAGCACGCTTAACAATATCTGCAACTAGTCAGATTAAAATTATTTTCTAATATTCCCACTTTTGCTTTTCTTTCTCGATTTTTTCGCTCAGCCTTCAAATTTCAGAGTCGCTTTTTAACTTTTCTTGCTGAGGAATAAATTTTTATAAGCAATTATAGTCCAAATCATGAATGATACAAGGTATAAAGATTAAACAGAGTTATATACTGAAACACACTTCCTTCTGTATTTTCTTTTCTTCCATCAAGCGAATTCTTTCTTCTTTTGTCATCTTTGTTTTTCCAGCTTGCCTTGGTTGTGTTCTTGGCAGGGGCATCGATCTTTTCATATTTTCAACATTCTCTTCTGCTCCAAGCTCATATTTTCCTCATCAGGATGACCATACAACTCATAAAAACACAAAGTTTTCTCAAATGCATGGAGCAAAATGTAAGAAGCACACTAGGTAGAAAATCCAAACAAAGAAATAAATAAGTAAATATATGTGCATGAAAAAAACACCAGATTAAATCGGTGGCTAGGATGAGGAGGAAATTGTAGATATTTAGTTCTGCTACTCAATCCAAAACCTAATCTTTGGTGAAAGTAGTAACCTAATCTTTAGTTTGTTTGGATAACCGTTGAAATGAGCTTGCGAGTTCCTTTTCCTTTTGAAGGTTTGAATGGATGTTTAGCTGTAAACGTGCTTTGCCACAGTAAAGCAAATAGGCACTTTGTGTTGCACATAAGGAGGATTCCATCTGACATCTGACATTTTTTTATATATGTTTTAATTGCTAATTTAATTTAATTTAATTTAATTTATGCATTTGATTGATAAATTATTGTTGTTTTGACATAAGATATGGGGTTTGTATGATAAGAAAGAGAACATGAAGCTGCATGTACATGGATCTTGTGATTGGAATTAATTTGCTGCTTATGAACAAGGGTTTCTGGATTCCTTTGGTGGTGACAAGGGTTTTACATTGCATTTTCTTTCTTTTTAGGTTTTGGGATTCTGGGTTTCGGATCTACTGGTTTTTAGGTATGTTGCATTCGAACTTGTTTGAATTCTATCCTTATTTAGATTCAGTGTGGTTTTGATATTCTTGTTTATATCTTATTAGTTTCTGCTAACACAAAAAGCTCTATTTCATAGGCCTCTGAGTTCGCCACCTCCACCAGTTCGCCACTTGTACCACTAGGTATGCACTCTAACGAAATGTCGGTTAACTCATTGGGTGGAAAAAGGGTTGTCTGTTGACCCCCACACCGACATATTTATTTGTTTTCGTTCATAGTTCTCTCCATAGAGGGGATTTTGAAGTGTATTGTGTAATTGTCTAAATGATATGTACTGTGTAATTGTTCCGCCGCTCGCTATCACTCATCAGTCACAATGCTTGTGAGTAAAGAGTGCAATTTTAATTTATGCTTGCCATTTCATTCTTGGATATGGATATTGGTGATGTTGCTTGGCTGCAATTTGCTTTGCACATCTCTCTGTACTTCTTTCTCTTGCTACTTCTGCTTGTCTAATTCTATCCTCTTTAAATGACCAAGTCGATTTTCTAATTCCAGTGTTGTTAATCGAGGATCGCGAAAAATAGCGTAAAATTGGTAGGATAGCGTAAAATAGCGGGCAGATAGCGTAAGCTAAATAGCGAGTGAAATAAATAAAATTATAAAATTATATATTAAAAAGTGACATATAATATTTAACGTTCAGCACAAAATCTAAAATGACATAATAAAATATTTATTTAATGAGTTATTTTTAGAAACTTAAGTGATTATTTATTCATAAATTACTTTAGAGGCTTACTAAAATAAAATGAAGAGAGCATATGAATATTTTTTATGTTGATATATTTGAATATTAATATCGGCATTTATTTTAAGTGATGTAAAATAAGTTTAAATAAACCCTGAAAGAAATGTAAAATAAGTTTAAATAAACCCTGAATGAATAAGTAGCTCTTCCGTTTTAAGAAAATAAAATATATAAATTAAAATTGCAATATTGATTGAATTGTTAATAATTATTATTTATTGAAAAATAAAATATTTTTTATTATATATGGCGGATGGCGTAGTGGCAACTAAATGATTAATAAAACTACACACACAGTAAATGGACCATTGCTCAAAGAAACAAGGCAGATTTGAATTGGAAAGGACAAATAATAATAGAATTAAAAATAGATTTAAAATAAAAAATAATTAAAAAGCAGAATTTTTAAGAACAATAGAATAAAAAAGCAGATTTTAAAAAAGAAAGAAGAGAATAACAAAACGAAATTAGATAGAATTGAAAAATAACATAATTAAAAAAGTAGAAGGATTCAAAAAACGGAATTTAAAAAATAATTAAGAGATGAGCAGAATTAAAAAAAGAGAAACAAGGGAAACAATCGTTAAAAAATATGATATAACAAAAATGAAAAAAGATCTGAAGAAGAGAAGAATTAAAAAAATATAAATAAAAAGAAATAAAAATAACAACATTAAAAATTATCATATAAAAAATTAAATGAAAAAGGAAAATAAAATATTTTTTATTATTTATATATATATATATATAAATAATAAAACTAATTCTACCATTGTCACTTCTGCTTGTCTAATTGTTATGTTAATCATTGATCGAATGGATGTTTGATATTTGTTATTAGTATCGGAGAGAAGCCTTAGCTTCCCGTTTGAGGTTTAATATAATATTGAGTGCATATACTCTTTTAGGGTACCATGTGCTCATTGTATATTGAACCTTGAATTGTCCAAGTTGGACAGTTTGGGAAAAAACTTTTTCTTTACTCGTATAATAGTTGTTGCTTAATTCTCGTATCTTTATATTTGATGAAATTTCGGTTCGATTCATTTCCTTTTGTTCTCTGGGTGCATACTTGATTGCGGTGTTCATAAGCTGCGTTCATTTTGTGTACTCGAGAGATCAATGGAAATGTCACGAAATTTTGTCAAGTATAAGATAGGAGAATTAAGGAATGATTATTATACGAAGTTCAAAAAGTTTTTTCTCGAATGGGATATGGTCATACCATTTAAAGAAAGAGAGCGGTTGTAAGAACGTCGTGCTGCTGAAATTGTCATTTTTTTGACATGCAGAAGATGGAATATTTTCTTTCGAGTCGTAGTTGGATGTACGATAGGTTGTATCCGGGGAGAGGGGGTTTGAAACCAGATTTTTGCGCTGGGGTTGCGTACTTTGTCCAAGTCGCAATGGCACATAAAGATTTCAAAACTAATGGAGGGATTAGATGTCCGTGCTTTAATTACGATTGCAGAAGGATTAAGAGCCCAAGTGAGGTTATGCACCACCTGTATTCAGTTGGATTTAGGCTTAATTACTGGATTTGGACTAGACATGGTGAAAAGTTGCCTCACGTTGATTTAGGGGTTGGTGATAATTGCGAAGGTGCTTCAAGCAGTTACGTAGATTCGGGATGTGGTGAGCAGATTGAATTGATGCAAGATATGGTTTGTGATGCCTTGGGGGTGAACGTGTTATTCGAGGAGCAACAATATGATGACACAGATGAACTTCCAAATGAGACAAAGACAAAAATTTTATAATCTATTGTTAGAAACAAACAAGCCGTTGTTTGAAGGGTCTCTGACTCTAAGTTATCAATGTGTGTGAGGCTCTTAGCTCTTAAGTCCAACTGTGGTGCTACCAAGTGTGCTTGGATCTCGTGAACTTGAAAATGATGTTGGACTCGTCACCTATCGAGATGGTTTGTCTAAAAGTTATTACGAGGCTAAAAGTTTAGTGTCCAAGTTGGCGCTGGAATGTGAAAGGATTGATTGTTGTGTGAGAGGGTGTATGTTGTATTACGACAATGAATTTGGTAAAACGATGGTGCGCTAGTTGAATGCAAATTTTGTGGTGAGCCTAGGTATATGTCACATACTAATAATCGGACGGGTAGACAAAAACTAGTTCCGGTGAAGGCAATGTTTTATTTGCCAATTATTCCAAGGTCATAGAGAATGTTTGCATCACCACAGCATCGCAGACAAAATGACATGGCACTATGAGAATAGAAGCACTTCAGGTATGTTGCGCCACTCATCTGATGATGAAGCTTGGAAGCACTTTGATCGTGTGCATCCTGATTTTGCAGCAGATCCACGTAATGTACAACTTGGCTTATGCTCTGATGGTTTTACCCCGTATGTTCAATCCACAGCGAAACCTTGTTCTTGTTGGCCAGTTATCGTTACTCCCATACAATCTTCCTCCGAAATGTGCATGTCTAAGCCTTATATGTTCTTGACTTGTGTTATACCGGGTCCAGATAATCCGACAGATGGTATTGACATCTATTTAGAGCCTCTTATTGACGATCTCAAAAGGTTGTGGAATGGTGTTGTGACGTACGATATTGCACGAAAGAGGAATTTTACAATGAGGCGCTACTGATGTGGACCATTAATGACTTCCCTGCATATGGCATGTTGTCTGGTTGGGGTACTCATGGTAAAATGGCATGTCCGCATTGCATGGAGCATACAAAGGCCTTTACCTTGAAATTTGGGGGGAAGAGTTCTTGGTTTGACTCACATCGCAGGTTTTTACCCGATGATCATGCATTTAGACGGAATAAGAACGCTTTCAAGAAGGGGGAAGTTGAATTAGATGGCCCGCCCCCAAGGTTGACACCAGAACAGATCTGGGAAAGGGTTATGGAACTGCCCAAAATCACAGATTTTGGTAAATTGGATCGATTTGAAGGATATGGACAATGGCATAATTGGACAAAAAGAAGTATTTTTTGGGATCTGCCATATTGGAGAGATAATTTATTGAGACACAACCTTGATGTTATGCACATTGAGAAGAACTTTTTTGACAATGTTTTTCTCACAGTGATGAACGTCAGAGGAAAAACAAAAGACAATGAGAAGGCCAGACTAGACTTACCACTTTACTGTAGGCGAAAGGACTTGCATTTGACGAATCGGTCGGATGGGAAGACCCTGAAACCCAAAGCCTGTTACTCTTTAACTGCTGAGGAAGCCAAGTCAGTCTGTCGGTGGATAAAAGAACTTCGGATGCCAGATGGTTATTCTTCTAATTTGGCAAGATGTGCCGATGTGAACAAAGGAACCATGATTGGGATGAAAAGCCATGATTGTCATGTATTCATGGAGTGTTTACTTCCTATTGCATTTAGTTCCTGTCAGTCAAATGTTTTAAATCCACCGTTGAACTCACCAATTCTTTAAAGATTTGTGTTCTGCGACATTGAGAGAGGATGATCTCATAAGGATGGAGCAGAACATACAGTCATTCTTTGTAAGTTGGAGAGAATATTTCCCCCTGCTTTCTTTGATTCTATGGAGCATCTAGCAGTGCATCTTGCACATGAAGCTAGGCTTGGTGGACCGGTTCAATACAGATGGATGTATCCATTCGAAAGGTACTATAATAAAGTATTCTCTAAAATAAATATTTATTTGAAGGGTTAAATGTATCAATTTTTATCATCAACATTGTTATTTTGTAGATTTATGGGTGACTCAAAACGGTTGGTGAAAAATAAGGCCAGGGTTGAAGGATCTATTTGGGCAACTTACTTACACTGTGAGACAATCCATTTCTGTTCCCATTATTTTACGAACTTCATGTTGACACCAACAAATAGTAGGAATGAAGTAGAAATTGAAAGTGAAAGATACCCGCTTGCCTTATCAGTATTTTGCCTTTCCGGCTGTCATGGTGGAAAGGAGGTGGATAACTGGATAACGGGCAAAGTGTGGAAGTCAGCCCACGTTCACGTGTTGATCAACTGTGCAGAAGTATCACCGTATCTAACGTATGTATCATTTTGACCACTTTCAATTTCTTTAATCCACAATTGCTCTTGATCATTTGTTTGATAATGACTTGATCAGGGCATTCTTGTTAACTAAGCCCACAAGCGTACAAGACTCTTCTGCCTATATTCATGAATATTTCCCAACGTGGTTTAGGAACCAGGTATGATTTTTGAGTCGTCATATATATATTATTATTATTTATTGTTTGAAAATACAAAAATATTGTTTGAAAATAGGAACCATAATTTGTTTGCACATGGTGTGTACACAGGTGTATAGCGAGGCAGAATCCCCTAAAATCCAACACTTAATAAATTTATCTCATGGTCCTAAATCACGTGTAAAAGAATGGCACACATTCTTTGTAAATGGATACAAATTCCAAACCCAGCCAAAAAAAGAGGGGAAAAAAACAGTTAACAGCGGGGTTTATGTAAAAGGTGCCACAGATGGAGGTGAAGATGACTTTTACGGCGTGATTCAACATATATATGAACTGACGTACAATACTTTAGACTATACTAAAAAAATAGTGCTATTTTATTGTAATTGGTTTGATCCGTCAAATAGAGGCACAAGAGTGGATCGAAAATATAATACTGTTGACATACACATGAGCAGAAGATACCAAATGTTTGATCCGTTTATCATGGCACAACATGTAAGACAAGTGTATTATGTCCCTTATCCATCAACTCGAAGGGACAAACAAGGTTGGTGTGTCGCAATAAAGATAAAACCACGGGGTCGCATTGAAGCAGATGATACAGAGGAAGAAGTGGCTTATCAAGTGGATGAGATGTCTCATGTCAATGTAGTAAATGAAGTGGAACCCATTACTCGACTACGTGACAATCCAATCACATATGAAGATGTAGATGGGGATGAGGAATTAAATGAAGAAGTGGCAGAACCATCAAGATCTGAAGACGATGCCGAAATTGAGTGGGCAGAATGGGCAGATTGAAATTGTTTAACTTTTTACAATTTGAGAAATTAATGTGTAACAATATATTTTAATTTGTCAGTTATTTTCATAACTTGTTTATTTTAATGGAATTCATTTGTAATATTGTTATGTTTAAATATAATATTTCATGACTATTATTATTCAATTGCTCTATAGACATATATGGCATCAGGAGGTTCAGGAGCCGAACCCCAGACCACCCAGTGGTGGTAAATGGAAGGAAGGGCATCGCCCTCGACCCCCTCGTCGCCGAGGCCGACCATCATTAGGCGTGACCTCATCGGGTTTTTGACGTTGTCATCTACACGTCGCCCTAGTACATCTACGCCGAGACGACTGATACACCTCTCGCACCTGGGCCTTATCGCACCCCCTACACAGACTCAGGCACATTCGACACCAGCTACACAGACTCGGGCACGTTCGGCACCTTTGCCTCACATTGACATAAACCCCACCCCGGGATTCCAGCAGCCACATGGCGCTTCGAGTTCCCATGTTGTGCCTGATCCGGTGGCCAATGCTCATCAGTCCGACCATGATTATAGTACGGGCCATACACCTAATCACACTGATGTTGGGCAGGACGGGGAGGAGCAGGAGGTTCAGCAGGAGGAGGTTCTTGAGAGGGGGAGGGGCAGGAGCCTGACACTCTTGAGATGCTGTATGATAGCCGAGTTGTTATCAGGCCATCTGGTAAAGGGTAAGTATTTGCAATTTTTTCGAGTTATTAATAATTTACATGTATATATATATATATATATATATATTTATTTAACATGTTTTTATTGTTCAGGTTTCTTCCCTCAAAGCCACCAAGTTAGCTATCACAACAACAATTGAGGAGAATTACCAGGAGTTTTGGCCCACCTGGGACGCCAAGGATAATGAGCGGGACCATATGTTTAATTCTTTGAGTAAGTCGCAATTTTATTTTATTGCATATTATTTTATTTTCAGAAATTTCAATTATGTTTAATAATGTCTTATATTGATACAGACGAGGGTTCCTTGGGATGAAAAAGATGAGGAGCTGATGGAGAAGAACTTTCATATGAAGGCCTCCCACTGCCTTTCTGACATGCTTCGAGGTGCCCGCATCAGGGATCGCCACCAGCTTGGATAGGGGATGAGCTCTGGCGGCGGTGGTAGCGCCTTTGGAACACCCACGAGTTCAGGCGACCAGTATGAGCCAAGAAGAATAGGGCCTCTAAGAAGGGTGGCAGCTTGCACACTGGAGGTTCTGTCAGTCAGGCGCAGCACGCAGTTAGACTTGTACATGTTATAAAATTGTTATTATTATTATTTTATTTTTATTATTATTATTATTATTATTATTATTATTATTATTATTATTATTATTCTTTATTTAAGTTTTTTTATTAATACAATCACAGTCGAAGAGGTTGGGGAGAGAAGTTCAGTTGCACGAGCTCCATCTTGCAACTCATATGAAGAGGAGTACTAGTGATTTCGTTGATGAGCGTTCGAGGCGGACTCAGGTAATTATAAAATATAATAAATATTTTTTTAATAATGTTTATATTGTTTTGTTAAAAAAAAAAGACTTGACTTATTTGTTTGTTTAACAGGAGGAGTTTGAGGCGAGGATGTCTCAGCTTAGATCTCAGAGCTCATCATGTTCTCCATCTTAGAGCCCTGACGATCTATCTACACCACTGAGGGTTTGGGCGGAAGTGGTTGGCGGAAAGAAGAAGGGTCGCCTATATGGTGCTGGCGACCTTGCCAGCAACTACAAAAAAGGGGCCCGCCGCCTACACGTTGGAGAGTCGTCGAGTAGTAGTGCTGCCACTGGTCGCTCTGCCGCGGATGACCAGGAGATAGCCGAGTTGAAGCGGACCGTGGCCCAGCAGCAGGAGCTTTTGACTTAGGTGTTGCAGCGACAGGAGCAGATGTACCAGTTGCTAGCTCGCCAGCAGCCTACTCCATCGACTCCGCCTCCGCCTTCGCCTCCGCGTACTGATGGTCATGTCGATGATGCAGATGATGTAGAGCATCTCGATCATGATCAGGAGTACCAGGACTATTAGTTCTGTTTGTACTTATATTTTTTCATATTTTTGGATATCATTTTTTCGTTTGGATATTATTTTATTTACTCATTTTTATTCCTCGAATTTTTTTATTTTTTATGTTTTCTTTTTTTAATTTGCTTTTTAGTTTACGTTATCACATTTTTATATATGGAAATCAATTAATAATTAAATTAAATTAAATTACAAGTAATTTTTAATTAAATTAATAAATAAATATTTTTTAATATGAGAATAAATTATTTTTATAATTAAACAAATAAATAATTAAATTAATTAATTATTTAATTAATTAAAGAATAAAATTAATTTGGTTATTAATTAATAATTTTGTTAATTTTATTAATAAAATTAATTAAAGTAAATATTTTATTAATCAATTTATTTTTCTGAAAAAACATTAGATTCTGACAAGCGGCCTAAGCGAGAACGTTCAGATTGAAGCGGTCAACACCGTCGGAAATTTAACGAAGGCTTTGCCCGTCGGAATTCACCATCATTTTCCGACGGGTACAACCGTCGGTATTACCGACGGTAAAGAATAGTTCGTCGGTAATCCTTTGCGACGACAATATTTCCGACGGGTTTTAGGCCGTCGGTAAAACTGGATTACCGACGGCTTTTATGGATTACCGACGGCTTCAGGCCGTCGGTAATCCCGTGTTTTCTTGTAGTGCTTGGTTACACAACTCAGTTATTAGGCAGGGAAAAACAAACTCCCCTTGCCCCTTCTAGCACAGTCAAGCAGTTCTATTTCAATTAACACTCTAACCTCAATGGGCCTTCCTTCCAGCAATTGGTGCAGTAGCACAATCCTCTCTCTGTCAATAGTCTGGTTATGGGTTGTAGGGAGGATTCTGGTTGTGATAAAGTTGAACCAAATTTTGGCATGATTAACCAAATCAGCCCTTTTTATCCTATAGTCAGCACCCTTCTTCTTAGCCCAAGCAAAGCCCCTGTCAACTTGTCCTTGATCATGTCCATTTTAGCCTCAGTTAGCCCTTTCATCACCTTCTCAAAACCTTTCCCAGTGTACTGCAGGTTGTAAACTTCACTGATTCTCGCAACATCAAAAGGGACTTTCACTCCTCTTACTTGGGAGTATTTTGGTTCTTTTTGTCCCTTCTCAACCACCGAAATACCAGCATAAAATTCTCTAACAATAGAGGTTATGGGATTTTTAGGTTGACGACAAAACTTACCCCATTTGTGTTAGTCTATGATCACCATGAACTCAGGAGGCATGTTCTTCAGAGAGAACCCTCATTCAGGGAAAATGTGTCTCTCCTTCATCCACTCTTCATATCTTACCTTAGCCTCTTCGTCAGCAAATCGCTCTTCAGGAGCCATTCTGGGATTTGGGCCTTCCCTTTGTTGGCTACGCTTTTGACAGGCATTTTCGAGCAAGAAAATAGAGTAACTGAGTGAGAGGAATGGGTGTTGAGAGATAGGGTTTTATGGAGGAAGGTTGGGTCAGTGTTTGGGAAGTTTCAGGAAGGACATAGGTTTCGTGGTGAGGGTTTGAAAATGGTGGTGGTATTCTGAAATGGGATTAAGGGGTGGTTTATGTGAGGAAGGTGGAATTAATTAGTAACTGTTAGGTCTTAATGGTGGAGACAGAGAAAGAGAGGGAATTACAAGGCCAGGTGGCAACATGGAATTGGTTCTCTTACTGAGTCACAGAGGTCCAGGTGTACTGGGCACCTACTTTAAGCACTCAAGCTCATCAGGGAAAACTTAATGAAATTGACCAAGCATAGGTGCCAAACCGTGGTGCCATGGCACCAAACAACCTTTGTTCCTTTCTGCAAACTGAGCAACACCCACACCACGCAACAATTCCCACATTCTTGGACCATTAATTGTTTATTTCCTATTAAAAACCAAAAACAAAAGAAAATAAACATGTTAAAATCTTGGATGCCTCCCAGTAGCGCTTAGTTTAAGAGTCCTCAGCCTGACTTTTGTTTCTGTTTAAAGGTTCTTCAAGGTCGTTGTGACCTTCAGTCTGGTCACAACATCTCCCCAATATGTCTTCACCCTCTGGCCATTCACTTTGAAGGTGGAGCCAGTGGTTTCATCAAGCAAGTCCACTGCTCCATGTGGGTACAATTTCACCAACTTGAATGGGCCAGACCACCTTGATTTGAGCTTCCCAGGGAATAATTTCAATCTAGAATTGAACAACAGCACTTGAGAACCTTCTTTCAATTCCCTGGGTTGAATCTTCTTGTCATGCCAAGCCTTAGTCTTAGCTTTGTACAGCTCCGCATTTTCATAGGCAAAGAGCCTATGTTCTTCCAATTCTTGAAGTTGTAGCAGCCTTGCTGCACCAGCACTTTGCAAATCGAAATTCAGCTTCTTTGTAGCCCAAAAGGCTTTGTACTATAACCCTATAGGCAAGTGGCAAGCCTTACCAAACATCAATATGTAGGGGAAGGTTTCCAATGGTGTCTTATATGCAGTCCTATAGGCCCACAGGGCGTCATCAAGATGTAAAGACCAATCTTTCTTAGAAGGGTTGACAACCTTCTCAAGAATCCTTTTAATTTCCTTGTTGGACAGCTTAGCTTGGCCACTTGTTTGGGGATGATATGCAGTGGCTATTTTGTGCTTTAACCCATATTTAAGCAGCAGCTTTTGAATTAATTTGTTGCAGAAATGAGTGCCCTCATCACTTATAATTGCTCTTGGGGCACCAAACCTTGTAAAAATATTCTTTTGTAAGAATTTGCTCACTGTCTTTGCATCATTTGTTGGCAAAGCCACTGCTTCAATCCACTTGGACACATAGTCCACAGTCACTATGATATACAGATTCCTAAAGGAAGTGGGAAAAGGACCCATGAAATCCATGCCCCACACATCAAAGAGCTCAATTTCAAGGATGCTATTGAGAGGCATCTCTTGCTTGCTTGAAATATTCCCTACCCTTTGGCATCTATCACAATGCTTGACAATTTCATGAGAGTCTTTAAAAAAGGAGGGCCAGAAATAACCAGTTTGCAGAACCTTTGCAGTAGTTCTAGCTCCTCCAAAGTGCCCTCCACAAGGTGCCGAGTGACATTGCTGAAGAGTGCTACTAACTTCTTCCTCTGCCACAAACCTTCTGAATAATTGATGAACACATTTTTTATACAAGAAAGGTTCATCCCAGTAGTACTGCTTCACCGGCTGGAAGAACCATCATTTATGTTGATAATCCAATTCAGTTGGAATGATCTTGTTGACAAGGAAATTAACTATATCAGCATACCAGGGTGTTGTGCTGGCATCATCTTTGGCTCCTGTTACTGCCAGTAATTTCTCATCAGGGAAATTTTCCTTAATTTCTTCTCCCTACTATTTAGTAAACTCATTGGCAATTCTGGACAAATGATCAGCCACTTGATTCTCTACTCCTTTCTTATCTCTGATTTCCAAATCAAATTCCTGAAGTAGCAGCACCCACCTCATCAATCTTGGCTTGGCATCCTTTTTGGCAATTAAGTACTTGATTGCTAAGTGGTCAGTATAGACTACCACTTTGGTGCTAACCAAGTAGGATCTGAATTTATCAAATGCAAACACCACTGCAAGCAGTTCATTCTCAGTGGTGGTGTAATTCAGCTGAGCATCTACCAATGTTTTGCTAGCATAATAAATTGAATGGAAGACCTTGTCATGTCTTTGCCCAAGTACAACACCTATAGCAAAGTCACTGGCATCACACATTAATTTAAATGACTTATCCTAGTCAGGAGCAGCAATAATTGGTGCTAAAATCAAAGCCTTCTTCAGTGTCACAAAAGCTGTCATGCAGTGCTCATAAAAAACAAAGGCAGTTTCATGTTGCAATAATTGGTATAGGGGTTTTGAAATCTTTGAAAAGTCTTTAATGAACCTTCTGTAAAATCCAGGATACCCCAAAAAATTTCTTACCCCTTTCACACTAGTTGGTGGAGGTAGTCTCTCAATTACCTCAATCTTAGGTTTATCCACTTCAATACCTTTCTTGGAGATTTTGTGGCCTAACACAATGCCTTCTTGCACCATGAAGTGGCATTTCTCTCAGTTCAGCACTAAATTTGTCTCTTCACATCTAGACAACACTTGTTCCAGGTTGTCCAAGCAAGATTGGAAGGACTTTACAAAAACAGAAAAGTCATCCATGAAGATTTCCATGGATTTTTCTATGAAATCTGAGAATATTGCCATCATGCACCTTTGGAATGTTGCTGGTACATTGTACAACCTGAATGACATCCTTTTAAAGGCAAAGGTGCCATAAGGGCATGTGAAGGTAGTCTTGCCTTGATCCTCAGGTGCTATGGCAATTTGATTGTAGCCTGAATATCTATCAAGAAAATAGTAAAACTCTTTTCCTGCCAATCTGTCTATCATCTGCTCAATGAAAGGCAGTGGGAAATGATCTTTCCTAGTGGCCTTGTTGAGCTTTCTGTAATCCATACATATCCTCCAGCCAGTCACAGTCCTTGTTGGAATTAGCTCATTCTTCTCATTGGCTATGACAGTAACTCCACCCTTCTTTGGTACACATTGCACTACACTCACCATGAACTATCAGAGATTGGGTACACAACTCCAGCATCCAGCCATTTGATTATCTCTTTCTTGACAACCTCTTTCATGATAGGATTGAGCTTTCTCTGACTTTCAATGCTACTCCTAGCATTCTCTTCAAGAAAAATTCTATGCATGCACAAAGTAGAACTCAACCCCTTGATATCTGCCATCTGCCATGCTATGGCCTTTTTATGTCTTTTCAGAGCAGTTATCAAGTCTTGCTCTTGAGCAGAATTCAGTTTAATAGAAATAATGACAGGAAGTGTATCTTCATCCCCCAAATATACATATTTCAAGTGTGCAGGCAGGGGTTTTAGCTCCAGTGTTGGAGGCTTTTGAATTGAAGGCAGATTGGACTTTGTACATCCCTCACTTAGCTCCAAAGACTCATATTTCTTGTGCCACAGCTGGTTGACAGACCTTTTTTCTTCCAAAATAGCCTCAGTTTTGAGTTCTTCTTCATCACTTCCCTTGGAGAATTCTTTTCCAAGGACATCTTGATCTTTCAGAATCTGTTTCTGCACCAAAGAGTCAATTGTTCTCACAAAAGAGCATTCACCTGTCCCTTCATCAGGAAATTTCAAAGCATTCATCACATTAAATTTTATCGCCTGGTCATTCACCCTCATGGTGAGTTCACCTTTTTGCATATCAATCAAAGTCTTTCCTGTTGCAAGGAAGGGTCTACCCAAGATTATGGGCACTTCTGAATCAGCTTCAAAGTCCAATATTACAAAGTCCACAGGGAACACAAACTTGTCCACTTTGATGAGAACATCCTCAATCTTTTCTTTAGGGTAGGCTATTGATCTGTCTACTAACTGAAGTGTCAAAGAAGTTAGCCTAGCTTTCCCAATACCTAATTTCTCAAAAATTGACTTGGGCATCAAATTGATGCTTGCCCCCCAAATCACACAATGCTCTCCCACAATAGGTGTCTCCAATTGTGCAAGGTATGGTAAAGCTACTAGGGTCTTTCAGTTTCTGAGATATCTTACTTTGCATAAACATGCTGCATTCCTTGGTCATGGCCACTGTTTCAAATTCTCCAAGTCTCCTTTTCTTTGTCAAGACATGCTTCATGAACTTAGTGTAGTTTGGCATCCGCTGAAGTGCTTCCACAAGTGGAATATTAATATGGAGCTGTTTGAGAATCTCCATAAATTTGCTAAACTGCTTATCTTGATGAGCCTTTTTCAATCTTTGAGGAAATGGAGGTGGTAGCACCTCTGGAGTCAACTTAGGATACAGGTTTGCTGATGTAGGGTCATTAACAGGTGCTGAAATTGGTGCTGGGATGACATCTACTTCAGGTTCTGCAAAATTTCCAGCAACAGGTGCTTTGCTGTTTTGAAAGTATTTGGAATACTTTTGCTGGAATTGCCTTTTTGGTGCAGTGTGGGTCCTTCTAACTCCTTCCCACTTCTTGGGAAAATAGCTTTCATTTCTTCTTTCCCTTGTTGTTTGGGAGGTTCAGTGGTGGAAGGCAGTGATCCACTTGGTTTAGAGCTCATGACAGTAGCCAATTGTCCAATCTAGTTCTCCAAGTTCTTTATGGCAGCACCTTGACTCTAGTATTGAGCTTGGTTTCATTTATGAAAGCTTTCAGCATAGCTTCCATAGGGTTTTCTGCAGCTGGGGCTGTATCTTTTTGAGGTGGTTGAGCAGGGAAGCCAGGTGGGTGAGTTGGCTTAGCAGGTGCTGCAGTATTATTATTGCTCCATGAAAAATTAGGGTGATTCTTCCACCCAGAGTTATAAGTACTGGAGTAGGGATGATTGTTTCTGTTGAAATTCCCTACATAGTTGACAGAAACTGGATTACTTGGCCTTTCTTCATACAAGTGGCCTCCTCTACAGTAAACACAAGAAATGGCTTTGGCTTAAGTAGTTATTGATTCTGTAGGGGTAGTAGGTGCTGTAGCAGGTACTGTGGATGCACCTGTTGTATTCAGATTTTTTAGCATATTAGCAATTGAAGCCACCTGTGCAGACAAAGCTGTCATTTCACTCACTTCATGGACTCCAGTAACCTTCTTTGCTGCACTCAATCTTGCAGTAGGCCACTGATAACTATTGCAGCAATGGTCTATATTTTTGCATAAGCTTCATTATAAGATTGGGCCAAAAGGGCTCCACCAGAGGAAGCATCAAGCATATCTCTGCTTCTTGCTGAGAGACCATTGTAGAATGTTTCCATTTGGATGCAGATAGGAATACCATGGTGAGGTCATTTTCTGAGCAGCTCCTTGTACCTCTCCCAAGCCTCAAACAGTGACTCTTCTTCATTTTGTCTGAAAGGTGTCATTTCATTCCTCATCCTAGCATTCTTGATTGGAGGGAAATATTTAGTGAGGAGTTTTTCTGCCGTTCCATTCCAATCAGTGATAGAGTTAGGCTCTAATGAATTCAGCCAAGCCTTGGCTCTATCCTTCAAGGAATAAGGGAATAACCTTAATCTGAATGCATCATCAGACACTCTAGGAATTTTGAAGTTACTGCACACTTCAAGGAATTGCTTCAAGTGCAGGTGAGTATCTTCTTGAGGTGTACCACCATATTAGCCCACTATTTGCAGCATTTGGAACATCATAGGCTTGAATTCAAAGTGATTTACAGTGATGTTAGGCCTCACTATGCCAGTGTGCATAGTTTGAGGATCAAAAACAGCATAATCCCTCATTGGGTTGTCCCTGTTGTTAGCCACCACTATGATGTCAGGCTGCAGCATCATGGTTTGGTATTGATTGTGAACACTTTGCTCAAACTCTTCTTCATCAAGAATAGAGTGCTGCTATAGCTACAACAGCACCTAAAGTAGCAAAGCCTTGATTTTGCCTCAGTAATCTTCTGAAAGTTCTGTCAATTACGGGATCCAACCGATACTCGGGTGCTGTATGCCTGCGCATGTGCTAATTGGCACCTACTGCTGACATAAACACACCAAAGGTAAGAATATCTCAGCTAACTAACTTACTTAGCTAAACTATAGAAATTAACAATCTCAATCCCCGGCAACGGCGCCAGAAACTTGTTGTGTGAAATGTAAGTGTGGTTGTGCAAGTATACACAGTTTGAACAAGTAATAAAGAGTAAGTGAGATCGTTCTCACGCGGATTGATTAGTTTACTTTCTTAAGTTTTAGGCTATGCAAGTGAGCTAGTGAGTAAATAAAAGAAACAAATTAAAATTATCAACATTTGTGGAGTCATGCATTGAATATTGAAGTTGGAAGTTAACAAGTAATTGAGAATGAAACGGTCACAGGTTGATGGTAAAAATTTGAGTAAAACAGCTAGGAATTCATATCCATTGTAACTCCACCAAGTTGGCTAGGTGCTGTGAGTGAATGCTATGGCACCTGAATGCAGAATGCTAATATGTGTGCCTATCAGTCACTTTCACCAGGGTTAAGTAAATGGTACATTATGTCTAAGCCCCCATTATGTTCCCCCTTGTCTTCTAAGTGTGACTCCGATCAATTCTATGAGTTTAATTCCCTACGTTTAGTTTAATCAAGATTAGTTAATATGTCCATTACTAATTCTGCCCATATTAACACATGAAATCATCATATTAAACCTTGTCAGTATTTAACATACATGTACTAAACCTAAGGTGATCAAGCTCAAATTCAGCATATAACAGTAAATTGCATGAGTTAAAAATGCATAGCAACATTCACATAACTTCACAAAAAAGGTTTTGTTACAACTTCAAGTCATCCTAGCTTAAGGTATTTAGGTCATACTGAGTAGAGATACAAAATAACAGAAATAGGTGCTACAAAACATATCCATGGCACTTAGAACTTTTCAGTTAAAAGAGGTTACAAACAGAGGTACTAAGAGCATGAAGGAAAGCTTCCAATTCTCTTTCAAGATGAGAAGACACCTCCTACAGCAATGTCTTGCTGCTGCACTCCTTTACAATGCTTGAGACAGTTCAGTGAGCGCAAGTTCCAACTTGCTTTACTCGTGAAAATGGGGAATGTAGATAGGTGAAGGAGGAAAATGGAATATGGAAAGGGAAAGTACTTGGCGGCTGCTTCAGAGAGATGCGACAATGCTGACTTAGGGATCAGTGATGTACCATACTGCCTCCCTTTCAGGGTTTATTCCCTTATATTCTCACTCCAAATGGGCCCAAAAATTAAGGTACTATGAAAGGTATTGTCCTCGACCCATCAAATTAAGGACATTTTGTCCTGTAGTGCAGACACAAGGGGACCACATGTTGGAGCAGAACCCGATAGTACACATTTGACAAGCAACAACTCTTTTTCTCTCAGCAACTTAGCTTAAGCTTCTTTTCTCTCTATTCTCAGCAGCTCCCTTGGTGCTATGGCACCAAACTCAGCACCTGATATTTCTCACAAAATTCTGCACAGCTACTAAAACGGATTAAAACTTTCACAAAGGCACTTATTGTGCCACAAATTTGCTTTGAACACTAAGAGCTGAATATTCACATTTTCTAAACATAAAAAACTCAAAATTACTCTTGGACTTACATGATTCCTTGTCAAAAGAGCATAGAAAACTCTTATTTCTAAGAGTTATCATATAATATAAAGATAACATAACAAGCATAATCTCAAGCTAGCATATCATCTATCACATCCTGTGTTACTCTTTTATTTATGTCATCCCTGTTCATGACAATATCGTAGCTAAACCATTAAAAGTTCTGTAAGTCACATTGAATAAAGGGTGTTGGGTTTGGGTCAGAGAGACGTACTCACCTCTTAGCGGTGTCAGAGACACCCTAACCCTAATATTGTCACCATGCAACAAAAAATTAATACCATCACTCTTAGAATTTGAGTTTGAGCCTAATTCAAACCCAAAAACTAACTCATTGGGTGAGAATTGCCCGCCACATATAACATCTTCTGATGTCATTTCATTATCTAATGCGGAACTCCAACACTCACGAAGCACATTGAAATCCTTGCAAATAAGACGCAGTAAGGGGAGCAACGAAGGAAACTCGGGCAACAACTATGCGATAGAAGGTGATGCATTATTACCAATATCCAAAAAGGATGTAGAATTGATGATTGTTGAACAAGTAGGGGGATCTTGTGTTATGACCAGTCCACCTTATATCAACAGACCCTCAGGTTTTTTAATAGATTTATATAAGCACATATATTGTATTTCCATTTATATGATTAATAAATCAATAGTCAAGTAAATAATTACAGAAATAACAGCTCGTCTCACAACATAGGGCACGTCAAGGAGGTTACCAGATTATCAACCCCTTCAACTTATTCTTCTCACATAAAATTAATTTCTGATCCGAAGTGGCCCAAGGCCCACTCCGTAATGGGCTGACCGACCCGATATAGGAGATCTGCGCACAAAATAATACACTGATCTGGGGTGGCCCGAGGCCCACTCCACGATGGCTGGCCGACCCGACCCGAGAGGTCCTCGCACGAAGTAGTAAACCCTAAAACGCTCACTGCAGTGCTAAATCCTAGAGCGCCGATATTGCGGCGCTAGACCTAAAACCACTTTCAGGTGGCACAAACCCTAGAAGTTACCTCGGCCGTTGGATGCATCCGACAGCTACTGATCAATCTAGGGTTACAAAAAGCACCCCCTCGTCAGCATAATGACCTCGCCTATAAAAGGTCCATGACCTCAGCAAGAAAGGTACGCATTATTCTATTCTTACACCTTATTCTGGTACTGACTTAAGCATCACAGTGTGAGCAAGTAAACCCCACCACCATCATCACCGTCGTGCTCCGTCGTTCGCAACCGAACTCTGGCCAACTTCGAGACCCACTTCGGATCATTGGCGCCATCTGTGGGGACGTTTCTTGTTCCTCTCTTAAGTTGAATCTTTCGATTTACTATGGCCGGACCTAAACGAACCATCAACACACGGAACACCCAACGCTTGCCTACATCCACTGAAGTCCCTGACTAGAGCGGCGAGATTCTTGTCGCCGTCGAAGATGAGTCACAGTTGGAGCCACATGGGGAAACTATTCCCGCCACCGGAGAAAATGAGTCGCAGCGGCTCCCGAACTTTCACCACCTCCTGCGACTGCCTCCGCCGTCAACGAGATCCTCAGCCTCATTCGGGAACAGACGGTGACCATTGCGGCACAGAACCTCCGCCTCATTCGCATCGAGAATCAACAGAACCATTTGTCAAACAAGGTGGACGCTTACTGTCGAGCCCAACAGCGGACCCTCCCAAGGCCATTAAAAAAGAAGCCTGGAACCGACTAATCAAAGTATTGTCGTTTTCATAAGAGTGCAGGGCACAACACCGATGAGTGCATTCAGCTAAAGGATGCTATTGAAACCCTCATTCAAACGGGAAAGTTGCAGAAGTACAC
The DNA here is from genome assembly GCA_037113605.1 of Calophaca sinica. NCBI lineage: Eukaryota > Viridiplantae > Streptophyta > Magnoliopsida > Fabales > Fabaceae > Calophaca > Calophaca sinica. The sequence continues at coordinate 107,301,905 of CM073733.1, forward strand.
AAAGCCGAAGACAGGTGAGGGACGAGCCCGATTCTGATCACCTAGACCGAAGCACAACCCAAACTCTGCAGTGACTCAAACAAAGAGACGACCTCAATAGGCCGATGAGGAAGACACCTGACCTCCGCCTGTGGGCCTAGTGATCTTAAGTGGCCTGGCAAGTCGAAGGGGAGCCTCTATCAACTCCACCGAAAGGAAGTTGCGAGAGGCGATGCCCATTAACTCTGTCTACCCACCCTTCAACCGATCAAGTTCTAGCCGACCACTTCTGGCATTTTATGATGAAGACCAGCTGAATGGTAACCCGAACTACTAAATTCCATTATTGATTTGCGCATATATGGCTAACTTCGACTTAAGGAGAATCTTGATTGATCAAGGAAGCTCGGATGACATCATGTATTTTGATCTTTTTAAGACATTGAAGTTAGCAAAAAAGGACATGATTCCCTATCATGGTTCCGATCTCAAAAAATCAAGGAGTTTTTCACGAGTTTGTCGATATTGGGGAGGGGATAGGCGTCCTTAGGACAAGCCTTATTGAGATCGGTATAATCAATGCACATTCTCCACTTTCCATTAGCTTTCTTAACAAGAACAACATTGGAGAGCCAAGTGGTGTACTTGACATCTCTTACAAAATCAGCCTTAATCAAATTCCTAGCAGTTTTGGCTTTCTCTGGAGATCGCTTCCTCCTCCTCTGCATGACCCACTTCGCTGATGGATCTAGTGCGAGGCGATGGCATGCGATGTCGGGAGAAATCCCAGGCACGTCAGCTGCAGTCCAGGCGAAGAGGTCAGTATTAACCCTGAGGCACTTGATTAATTCTTCCTTTACCGCTGGAGGAAGGTCGATTCTGATCTGAATGGTCTTAGTCGGGTCTTCTCCTAACTGAATTATCTGGAATTCCGCGTCCCGGATAGGTCGCTTGATCTTTTTCTGGAGCTTTTTTACGACAAGATCTGTTTCTTCTTCTATTTCATCCTCGGGCTTTAATCTTGCATTGAAGTCAGTGAGATTGACATCGGCGGACCTGTTGGCTTTCTTTGGTGGAGTCGGCGTGTTTTCTTGTACCTTTATAGACAGTAGGTAACATCTTCTAGCTGCCTCAAGGACACCGGGGATTATGACTACCTTTCCTTCAGGTGAGTGGAACCTCATCCTGAGGTGAACCATAGAAGTTATTGCCCCTAGCTCCCCCAATGTAGGCCGACCAAGGATGCAGTTGTAGATGGAATGGCAAGGGAGGACAATGAATTGGACCTTGATGGTTTTTGTTTCGGGCTTATTGCCGAATGTCTCCATCAGCTCGATGTACCCCAAAGGTTGGGTTGTGGAACCGTTGACACCTTGGAGATCAGAACCGTGATAGGGAATCATGTCCTTTTTCGCTAACTTCAAAGTCTTAAAAAGATCAAAATACATGATGTCAGCCGAGCTTCCTTGATCAACCAAGATTCTCCTTACGTCGAAGTTGGTCATATATGCGCAAATCAACAATGGAATTTGGTAGTTCGGGTTACCATTCAGCAGGTCTTCATCATAAAATGCCAGAGGTAGTCTGCTGGAACTTGATTGGTTGAAGGGTGGGTAGACAGAGTTAATGGACATCGCCCCTCGCAACTTCCTTTTGGTGGAGTTGATAGAGGCTCCCTCTCGACCTGTCAGGACACTTGAGATCACTAGGCCCACAGGCGGAGATCTGGTGTCTTCTTCGTCGGCCTATTGAGGTCGGCTCTTTGTTAAATTCACTACATAGTTTTGATCGCGCTACGGTCTAGGTGATCGGGATCGGGCTCGTCCCTCGCCTGTCTTCGGCTTTGTGTACTTCTGCAACTTCCCCTTTTGAATGAGGGTTTCAATAGCATCCTTTAGCTGAACGCACTCATTGGTGTTGTGTCCTGCACTCTTATGAAAACGACAATACTTTGACTGGTCGGTTCCAGGCATCTCTTTTAGTGGCCTTGGAAACCGGATTCCCCCGTCTCTAAACTCCGCATTGGTACTTTCATGCAAGAATTACGATCAAAATATGTTCAATGGGTTATATTCTTTGTATCTTCGGGGGGGAACCTTTTGATTCTTTGTCTCGATGAGGTCGATTCTCTTTGTATCCAGAGCCCTTCTCTTGGGCGTTCCTCTTTTTTTGACCTCGAAGCCATCTGCTTTTCTTCGTAGTTAATGTACTTCTCTGTGCGTCGGAGAAAGTCGTTGAGATCAGTCGGCTTATCAACTCGGACGTTTACTCTAAAAAGGCTGTCTTCGGCAAGGCCTTGCTCGAGCAGGTATAATTTCATCTCATCTGAAGCCTGCTTCACAAATACTGCTTCCTTGTTGAAGCACTCGATATAGTCTCTGAGCGGCTCATCTTTCCTTTGATGGATTGTGGCCAGCGTGGCCATCGATTTTGGTCGGACACGAGATGCGGTAAAATGTGAAGAGAATTGGGCCGTCAGCTCCTACCACGAGTCCATGGAGTTTCTTTTCAACCCTTGGAACCATTTGAAGGCCACTTTCTTTTGGGTGAGCGAAAAGATCTTGCACTTGACTGGGCTTTTAGCCCCTCGGTATCCCATTATGGTGTCGAAATAGCCGACGTGTTCATCGGGATCTCCAGTGTTGTCGTATGTTTCCAACGGGGAAGGCTTCTGAAGAGCTCGTAGTATCAAAAATTGAGCCACCCTTACAGTGAAGGGCCCAGCAACGAAATGGTCATCATTGTCCTCAGAATCTGGAGTTCCGGAGTACGAAGGAGGAGAGCTGGAGCCTCGGTGGGAGGACGATGGTGAGGAAGGGAAGCCCTCTCTCATGCTCTCGTGATCCTTGAGGGGAGTGGAGATCCTTGAGGCGGAGTGACAGAGTGGAGATCGCCCAGTGGATCTACAGAGGTACTAAGACCTAGATGGGGAGAAACGTCGAGGCGACGAGCATGCCAGGGTGCGATGCCTCTGGTGGCGCGAGCCCCCTATGGAACGACGTCGAGGAGGGGAATGGTCAGCGGATTGGTGGCGAGTCCAAGATCTGGTCGGCAACCAGCAGCTCGGAGGAGATGGTTCATAATGTCCGATGTCCCAGGATGTGCGGGAACCTTGGCGGCCCTCAGATATGCTCTTCGTTGGGTCTTGTTCTTCGGAAGCCCCAGACTGGCTCGACGGGGTCCGCTGTTGGGCTCAACGGTAAGCATCCACCTTGTTTGACAAATGGTTATAATGATCCTCGATGCGAATGAGGCGGAGGTTTTGTGCCGCAATGGTCTCCGTCTGTTCACGAACAAGGTTGAGGAGCTCGTTGACGGCAGAGGCAGTTGCGGGAGGCGTGAAAGTTCGGGAGCCGGAACTGTCTACTATCCGGCGATGGGAATAGATTCCCCGTGTGGTTCCTACTGCAACTTATCTTCGACGACGACAGGAATCTCGCTACTCTGATCAGGGACGTCAGTGGATGTAGGCATGCGTTGGATGTTTCGTGTGTGATGGTTCGTTTGGGTCCGGCCATAGTAAATCAAAATATTCAACTTAAGAGAGGTATAAGAAACATCCCCATAGACGATGCCAATGATCCGTAGTGGATCTCAGAGTTGGTCAGAGTCCGATTGGGAACGACGGAGCACGACAGTGATGACGGTGGTGGAGGGTACCTGCACACACTCCGATACTTAAGGCAGTACCAAAATAAGGTGAGGTAAGAATAGAATAATGCGTCCCTTTCTTGATTAGATTATGGACCTTTTATAGGTGAGGTCATTGTGCTGACGAGTGGGTGCTTTTTGTAACCCTATATCGATCATTAGCCGTCGGATGCATCCAACGGTCGAGGTAACTTCTAGGGTTTGTGCCGCCTGGAGGTTGTTTTTAGGTCTAGCGCCGCAGTGAGCATAGTTTTAGGGTTTACTGCTTCGTCCGAGACCTCTAGGGTCGTGTCGGCCAGCCATCGTGGAGTGGGCCTCAGTCCACCCCAGATCAGTGTATTATTTCGGGCGCAGATCTCCTATGTTGGGTCGGTAAGCCCAAGGCCCACTCCGGATCAAACCTGAATGTTCAAACTGCTAATTCATAGAGAAGAAGCAAAGAAACAAAGAAACAAGAAACGCATAACAGAAACAGAAATGAAGGGGACGAAAGGAGAACCCCCCCTCAAAATTTATAGATTCTGAAAAGGCAACAATAAATGCGAAAAGACATAATAAAAAGGCGCACAGGCAACGAGGCAATTTTCAATCAAATCGTTAGTATATCTCTACTGTTGTCATTTCGGGAATTGAGCGCGTCTTTTCAAAACCCAAATTTAAAAAACGAACTGCCTCAGTTCAAAGCCCTCTTAAAAGAGAGACGTGGCAAGCACACCCAAAGAAGGAGTACCCACCTCGGATTCAGACTCTAACAGGTAGGTCGGAGTCCGAGATTCAAACACTCGACAGGAAGAATTCCCGAAGTCATCAATATCTAATGACATCGGCTACTGATCCGGGGTGGCCCAAGGCCCACTCCATAATGGGCTGACCGACCCGACATAGGAGATCACATCATGTGTTACTCTTTTATTTATGTCATCCCTGTTCATGACATTATCGTAGCTAAACCATTAAAAGTTCTGTAGGTCACATTGAATGACGGGTGTTTGGTTTGGGTCAGAAAGACATACTCACCTCTTAGCGACGTCAGAGACACCCTAACCCTATTATTGTGGCCATGCAACAAAAAATTAATACCACCACTCTTAGAATTTGGGTTTGAGCCTAATTCAAACCCAAAAACTAAATCATTGGGTGAGAATTGTCCGCTACTTATAACAACTATTGATGTCATTTCACTATCCAATGTGGGATTCCAACACTCACGAAGCACATTGAAATCCTTGCAAATAAGATTCAATAAGGGGAGCAACAAAGGAAACTCGGGCAACAACTATGCGATAGAAGGTGATGCATCATTACCAATATACAAAAAGGATGTAGAATTAATGATTGTTGAACAAGTAGGGGATCTTGTGTTATGACCAGTCCACCTTATATCAACTGACCCTCAGGTTTTTTAATAGATTTATATAAGCACATAAATTGTATTTCCATTTATATGATTAATTAATCAATAGTCAAGTAAATAATTATAGAAATAACAGCTCGTGTCAAAGCATAGGGCACGTTAAGGAGGTTACCAAATCATCAACCCCTTTTACTTATTCAGCTCACATAAAATTAATTTATGATCCGGAGTGGGCCTTGGGATGACCGACTCGACATAGGAGATCCGCGCTCGAAATAATACACTGATCCAGGGTGGCCCGACGCCCACTCCATAATGGCTAGCCGACCCGACCCAGGAGGTTCTCGCACGAAGTAGAAAACCCTAAAACTTTGCTCACTGTGGCGCTAAACCTTAGAGCGCCGGCATTGCGGTGCTAGACCTAAAAACAACCTCCTGGCGGCACAAACCCTAGAAGTTACCTTGGCCGTTGGATGCATCCGACGGCTAATGATCGATCTAGGGTTACAAAAGGCACCCACTCGTCAGCACAATAACCTCGCCTATAAAAGGTCTATGACCTCAGCAAGAATGGTACTCATTATTCTATTCTTACCTCACCTTATTCCGGTACTGACTTAAACATCGAAGTGTGTGTAGGTACCCTCACCACCGTCGTGCTCCATCATTCGCAACTGGACTCCTGCCAATTTCGAGATCCACTTCGGATCAATTTCTATAAACTAAATTAACAAAAGAATACATGATTTTAGAATTGAAATAAAATTTTACTTTAACATGCAATACATGATAAGATAATTAGTATATATGAGCATAATTTGTGCGACGAAATTTTTTAATTAAATGCTAGCTACTTTAGCATTTCTACATACCTGAGTCATATATGTTTCACATTTAAAAAATTATGGATGATATTCACGTTATTATATTTAAATTGTCAATATCATTTTGTCAAAGTTTCCCCGTATCGAAGTTATTTCGTGAGTTGCGAAGCTTATTTTGTCTGCAATACAAAGGCAAGTGATTTGAGGGACGCGTTCTAGAAGAATTTAAAATAGTTATTGAAAAATTTAAAATAGTTATCAAGTGCCCCACACAACAAGACGACCACGAAAAGTTCAGGGCATCTAACCATTTTCCTTAGCTGATTGAATTTCAGGGCATCTAAGAAACACATATAATTCTTATCCGCTTTTGTTTAGAAAATGTTTGTACTAAGTCGTTCTAAAAAATTAAGAGTATAGTCAATTTGACAGTAGTATACTCTTAAGTGTAATCAGTTGATTATAGTGGAGAAATTCTTCAGTGTGGTGAACGGACTAGACATAACTACCAGATGATAGTGAACTAGTATAAATCATTGTGTCCTGCTCTTTCTCTTCTCTTTACTGCTTTCTTTAGTTATCTTTGTTTGAAAAGTTGTTTTGAAAAAGGTTTTCAAAAACATAAGTATTTGGAAAAGATTTCTAAAACTCAATTCAAACCCCCATCTTGTGTTTTTGTCACGTTCAATTAGTACCAGAGTTTGGCCTCTTGGTTGAGCACTTAACTAGTGTGACAGGAAAGATCCTATACTTTATCTATGGCAAACAACGAAGTTGGTGGTCACGTTAACCGCGCTCCTTTGTTCACCAGAAAAAACTATGACTATTGGAAAGATAAAGTTAAAACTTTTTTTTACTCATAACAACTTGAACTTTGGCATATGGTTGAAAAGTCATATACCGAACCTGTTGATGCTAAGAGAATCCCCATTCCTAAGGATAAGTAGGATACTGAGCAAAAGAAAGCTTATCAACTGAATCAGAAAGCAAGATATTTCTTTATCTATGCTATCTCTGAAAAATAGTATCAGAAGTGTGGCAAGAATGCCACTGCCAAAGACATTTGGGACTCATTGGCTCTGTCCTATGAGGGTACCGCCCAAATGAGAGAAACACAAGCTAACATTCTTGTTAGACAGTATGAACTCTTCAAGATGGAAGAGGGAGAAGATATTGAAACAATGTTTGGGAGATTTCAAACATTGGTTCACGGTCTAAAAGTTCTTCATAAAAGCTATACTACTGCTGATCACGTGAAGAAAATATTGAGAAGCCTGTCGAAGCAATGGAGACCTAAGGTCACGGCTATACAAGAAGCCAATGACCTAAATACCTTGCGTCTTGAAGATTTTCTAAGTTCCTTGAGAGCTCATGAACTTGAGCTGAATGAAGAAAAACCTCCAAAGAAGTCAAATTCCATTGCTTTGAAATCTACTAACAAAGCTTCCACCTCCTAGGCTCTGCAAGCTGAACAAGAAATAGACGAAGGATCATCTGGTGAAAGCAGTGATGGAACAGACGATGAACTTTCTTTTATCTCAAAAGAGATTCAACGTATGTGGAAGAAGGGAAGGTTCAGAAAGCAATTCCAGAAGAAGGATACAAGGGAAAAGAAGGACTACTAAGACAAGAGCCAAGTAGTGTGCTACGAGTGCAAGAAGTCGGGACATTTCAAGTCAGAATGTCCACTACTTGAAAAAGAGAAACCAAAGAGAAGTGGTTTCAACAGCAAAAAGAAGAGTCTCATGGCTATATGGGATGACTCTGATTCATCATCGTCTGATGATGATGAGGAACATGCTAATGTGGCTCTGATGGCTACCATTGGATCAGTCAGTGAGGAAGAGGTAAATTCTAATTCATCATTTGATGTTCAAAAAGCTTTTGTTGAACTCTTAGACGAGTCTTCTAAGCTCTCCATTGAGTATAAAGCTTTGAAAAATAAATTCTCAAAACTTTCAAAAAGAATTTTTAACACTCAATGAAGAGAATGAGAAACTCAAAACTGAAAATCACCGTCTGGTGAATGTCAGCTCTAAGACTGAAGAAAAGATTGAATGCAACTCTTCAAAATATGACGAGGGATTTCAAAGATTTCTTGCTGAGTGTGTGACACGCAGCAAACATGCATCTAAGATTTGCGGTGTCAGCCAAAATGGCAAAACGGGTATTGGTTATAAACCAGAGGAACCCACTTTTCAAAACATCAATTTAAAGTCTGATGAGACCAATAATCATAGTGACTGTTTAATGTGTACCTACTGCAATAAGAAAGGTCACATAAGAAGTACTTGCTATGCATTGAAAACAAGAAGAACAAGTTTCCTTCTAGAACTAACAAGAGAGGACCCAAAAAGATTTGGGTACCTAAGGATAAGATTACCTATGTTGCAGATTTGCTTAGCAATAGAGTTGAAACACCAATCCTGGTACTTGGACAGTGGGTGCTCACGTCACATGACGAGAGAAAGACGTATGTTCTAAAAGCTTTAATATAAAGAGAGTGGAACAATTGGTTTCGGTGGAAACCAGAAAGGTAAAATCATTAGCATTGGAAGGGTTGTGAGAAATTTCTACCTTCTATTGATAATGTTTTGCTAGTTGATGGTTTTAAGCATAACTTACTTAGCATAAGTCAATTATGTGATAGTGGTTATGATGTTGGCTTTAGTGATAATGCTTGTATAGTCAAAAACAATAAAAATGGCTCTATTTTCTTACAGCAAAGAGAAAGAATAATATTTATAAAATCAAGCTTTCTGAGTTGGCAAATCAAAATGTCAAGTGCTTTTTGTCACATGATGAAGAACAATGGACTTGGCACAAGAGATTGGGTCATGCCAGCTTAAGGTGAATCTCAAAGCTTAACAAGAAGGAACTTCTTAAAGGCTTACCAAATTTTAAGTATCAATCTGATGCTCTTTGTGAAGCTTGTCAAAAAGGGAAATAAACAAAATCTTCATTTCAATCTAAAAATGTTATTTCCACTTCAAGGCCACTTGAACTTTTACATTTAGATTTATTTGGCCCAACTAGAACTGTTTCTTTGTCTGAAAAGAAATATGGTCTTGTTATTGTTGATGACTATACCAGATGGACATGGGTAAAATTCCTTGCACACAAGGATGAGACTTTTAAGATGTTTTCTGTCTTCTGCAAACAAGTGCAAAATGAAAAAGGTTTTTGTATTACAACCATTAGAAGTGATCATGGTGGTGAATTTGAAAATGAACTATTTCAAAACTTTTGTGAAGAACATGGCATTTCTCACAACTTTTCTTCTCCTAGAACACCACAACAAAATGGTGTTGTAGAAAGAAAAAATCGATCTCTTCAAGAGATGGCCAAAATCGTGATTCATGAAACTAATGTTGCAAAACACTTTTAGGCAGAAGCAGTAAACATTGCATGCTTTATTCAAAATAGAATCTATATTAGACCTATTTTGAATAAGACTCCATATGAATTGTGGAAAAGAAGAAAACCCAACATTTCATATTTTCATCAATTTGGGTGTGACTGCTTTGTTCTCAATACAATGGACGTCTTGGCAAATTTGATTCTAAAGCACAAAAAGGTATCTTTTTGGGATACTCTGAATGCTCTAAAGGCTACAGAGTATACAACAAAGAAACATTAATTGTTGAAGAATCAATGCATGTAAGGTTTGATGACAAGAAGCCTGACATTGAAATGTTAGAGCTAGATGAAATGTTTGTAGATATGTAGATAAATAATGGAACAGATGCTGATGCGTCTGGTGGTGACTCTGATGTTGCCTCTAGTCCTGCGTCTGGTGACTAGACTCAAGCTGAGTCAAGAAGAGAGTGGAAGTTCAAGATTCATCACCCAAAGGACCAGATCATTGGTGAACCAAGTGACAGAGTCAGAACCAGATCATCTCTCAAGGAACACTCAGACCTTGCACTGTTGTTAGAGATAGAACCAAAGACAATTGATGAAGTACTAACAGACGATGGATGGATACTTGCCATGCAAGAAGAGCTAAATCAATTCCAGAGGAATGATGTGTGGAAGCTAGTACCTCCACCAGAGGATAAGCAAGTCATTGGAACCAAGTGAGTTTTCAGAAACAAACTTGATGAAGATGGTAAAGTGGTAAGAAACAAAGCAAGGTTTGTTGCTCAAGGTTCGCAAGAAAAAGGTATTGACTATATTGAACTTTTGCACCTGTACCTAGATTAGAAGTAATTAGAATTTTATTATCATTTGCTACACATCATGGCATTACTTTATATCAGATGGATGTAAAGATTGCATTTCTAAATGGTTTCATAAGTGAAGAAGTATTTGTCAAATAACTGCCTGGTTTTGAAGATGTTGCTTTTCCAGAACATGTCTTCAAACTTATAGGCTCTTATGGTCTTGAGCACGCCCCAAGAGCTTGGTATGATAGACTCAGTATCTTTTTAATGTCAAATGGTTTTGAAAGAGGACAGGTGGATACTACACTCTTTAGGAAATGTTCTAAAAAGCATTTCATATTAGTTCAAATATATGTAGATGATATTATCTTTAGTGCTACTAATGAATCTCTTTGTGAGAAATTCTCTAAGCTTACGCAGAATGAGTTTGAGATGAGTATGATGGGAGAATTGAAGTTCTTCCTTGGTATTCAAATCAAGTGATGTCAAGATGGAACTTATATCCATCCGACAAAATATGTGAAAGAACTCCTGAAGAAGTTCAAGCTAGAGGAAACCAAACCAATGAGCACACCAATGCATCCTACATGTGCTCTAAGCAAAGATGAATCTAGTAAAAAGATAGACCAAAAGGTATACAGAGGTATGATAGGTTCAGTCCTTTATCTTACTGCCTCAAGACCAGATATAATGTTTAGTGTGTGCTTATGTGCAAGATTCCAATCTGATCCTAGAGAATCTCACTTAACTGCTATTAAGAGAATCTTTAGGTATCTTAAAGGAACTACTAATCTTAGTTTGTTGTATAAGAAATCACATGATTACAAGTTAGTAGATTTCTGTGATACTGACTTTGCTGGAGATAGAATTGAAAGAAAAATCACAAGTGGTGGCTGCCAATTTCTTATAGCAAACCTTATCTCATGACGCAGCAAAAGACAGAGCACAATAGCACTATCAACAGCAGAAGCTGAGTATATATCTGTAGCAAGCTATAGCTCACAACTGCTATGGATGAAGTATCAGCTTGAGGATTATCAGATAAAAGAGAGTAACATCCTTATCTTCTGTGATAATACCGCTGCTATATGTTTGACTAAGAAACCAATTTTACATTCAAGAGCTAAACATATTGAAATTAAACATCATTTTATAAGAGACTATGTTCAAAAAGGGATTCTTGAAATTAAATTTATAGATACTGACCATCAATGGGCAGATATCTTTACAAAACCCCTGCTGAAAATAGATTCAACTTATAAGGAAAAACTTGAATTTTCATCTTATAAAGGAATGATCGTTTAAATTAAATATATTTGCCTCTAATATGTGTGTATCTGATATGCTTGCATATGTAGCATATTTGCCTCTGATATCACATCTTGCATCTGATAACATGCTTGCCTCTGATATCACATGTACGTCTGGTATGCAAATGTGCCTTTGATCCTATGTGTTGCATCTAATGATCTTACTTGTCTCTGATATTGGTTATTACGTCTGGTGATAGTATATATGCCTCTGATACCATGCTGCCTCTGTTTATATATTTATTTATATATCCTCTGTTATTGCATGCATCTGGTACACTGTTCATATTCACATGCATCTGGTGCATTCATTATGTGTTCCCTCTGGGAATCTTAGTATACATGTGTCTCTCTGATACTGGTTGATGCGCTAGTGGAAGAGAATTACTCTTCGCTAAGTTATTATTGCTTTTACTGCTCGAGGACAGTTTTACCGCGCCTCTTTAGTATAGTGTTTGACACGTTTCAGTTTTGAAACGATAGTTTTAATATTTCTTTTAATTTTATTTTGAAAACTGACGAAGGCGATTTACCTTCTCTAACACGTTTATACCCACTCACCCACTACCCACGCTATCTCTCTGAGAAGACTCACACTTTGAACCCTAGCCCCCTTTCGCATTCTATTCTTTTCATCTCTCTCAAACTTTCTCTTCAACTCTCTACAATGGCTGAACAACAACAACAACTGGCTGCTCCATAGAATGCCTCCATGCCCACACTGGATACTGACCCCAAGGACGTCATAGTATTGATTGAAGCTTCGAGTAGTCCATGAGGTGCCAGCTCAGTGATAGGAGCTTGATCTTGTAACCTCAAGGGACAGAGTTCAAATCCCCTCGGGGACAGTTGTAATATGGCCATTAGTGCCACTGAAATAATAATATATCCCCTTCTCTATCCCCTATAAAAAAAAATTGACTGAAGCTCAAGTTGATCTCAACGAGCTAGCTGCCAATGAGTACGAATTCAAAATTCACTTCACTGATATGAGTTGGAAGGAGTATTTCTACATTGAATCCAGAGACATCTACCCAGAACTAGTTAAAGAATTCTGAAGATTTGCATGGACTGCAAACTAAGTCATCTTTAGCCACATTCAAGGAAGGGAGAATGTGGTAACTAAGGATTTGTTTGCTGAAGTTATCAACTGCCCTAATTCAGGAACAGAGATAACTGATAACTGGGAAAATGCTTATGGTGAAATCTCTGTGATTAATGAACACATTTTTGAGAAGCTTGGAGCTACAAAGGCTGTGGATATGAAGAACTACTTCCGGGTGCTCTTCAAGATCACTGGGAGCAACATAATGCCCAAAGCAGGCTCGGTGGACTCAGTAAGCTCTGATCGTAAATTCGAAATATGGAATTACGACCTTAGAACTGCTCTGAACCTACCAAGTATCATCTTCTTCTTCATGACGAGAGCCATTATCTTCTCATGGAAAGGGGAAAACAAAGATATTCCCTATGGAAGGATTATTTCTGCCATTCCGGAAGAACATGGAGTTATCAAGCACCTTCAAGCCCTAAACACTGAAGAAGCTGGCTTTATGCTTCAAAAATGCTCGGCTCCAATTTTTGACAACAACAACCTGAAGAAGATGAAGCTTTTATCTTCTGAGTTGATTACTCAAGCTGCCACGGAAGAAGAAGTAGCAACTAAAAAGAAAGGCAAAAGAGTCAAAACTGTTAGTGAAGGACCTTCTGTACCCACTAAGAGGATTACCAGAATTGCTGCTGGGATCTCTACTTCTTCTCAAGCACCTCCACTGGTTCCTCCAGTTAGACCTTCCTGCATGCCTTCATTGGTAACTGAAGAGTAGGAAGAAAATAAAGCAGACATAGCAGATATGATTCAGAAGTCCATGGAAGAATGTAATTGATACCACGATGAACTGACAGCAAAAAGGCTTTAGGAGGAAGCCTCTGCAAAGGCACCTCAACATGCTACCTTTAGTGCTGCTGTTTCTGGTGCTGCTGTTTCCTCTGCTACTGCTGCTGCCCCTGTTACAAAGATGAAGAGGCTTATCAAGACTCGAGTACCTGCAAAAAGGACTAAGGTACTTGACAATGCTATAAAATTATAAGAGTCTATGTATGCTAATTCTGCTAATCCCTCTAGGGTAACTCAACCTTCAAAACCAACTCAAAAGCCTCTACCCCTATTACCTTCTGATTCATCATCTGATGAAGCAGAAGATGATATGCCCTTAAGGCAAAGAATGAGAACTAATGTATCATTTCCTGTACTAGAACCTATTTCAGTTTGCCTTCTATAACCAACTGATCCTATTCCTCCACCACAACCAACCAAACCTACCCCTCCACCTCAACTCAAACACAACCTGACTTAAACCTCCCAACACAACCAGAAACTGTAACAGAACCATCACCCAAGAAACCCTAACCTTTGTACCTGGCTTTGATACTATTCTTGACATTCAACCTTTAGCCACTTTTAAACCTACTTCACCACCCTCGATTCAACAAATTTCATCACCTCCATCAACACCACACCACACTGAACCTGAAATTACAACAGAACCAACCCTAGAAGATGAAATCATCATCACTTCTAAGATTGCCTCTGAGGTAGTTCAAAATCTTGAATCTGAACCTCCTTCTCCAGATTCACCTAAGCTGTAACTTCAAGCCCCATCATTACTTTACCTATTGAAACTCAAACCCAACCACCCTCTGCTACCCTTAGCCAGACCCAACAAATTGCTCTTAACTAAACTCCAATTATCCCTCTGTACCATGGTCCAAACCTGAATTTACCTTTGCCAAACCATCATATCTTTCCCACTTTTGAAAGATATATGAACCCTTAGCATACATTGATTGATATAAAACAAGAGATTGTCAAGGAAATTTCCTTGTCCACTCGTACTTGGCAAGCCTTAGAAGAATATTATGTTGAATGGTACCTTGTAACTGATTGGTTTGAAAGCCACAAGGAGAAACAGCTTCAACTTATAAGGAGAATCTTAGCTGCTCCTACTTGGAAAAAGCCTCCAAGTCAACCTCCAGCTGTTTGGGAACCAGAACCTGCCCCTGCCTCTGCACCTGAACCTGTAACTCCTCCTCCTGCATCTTCTGCTATGGTTGCTCAAGCTTCTGTCTCTGCTTCATCAAGCCACTCTGACAACATTGTGGTTCCAAGGGTTGTCTTAGACAGGCTGATTGAAGATAACAGAGAGTTTCAGCAGTTCATGGTCGCTTCAAGCAGAAAACATGATGAAGTTGCTGACATATTAAAGGCAATCTTGGAGAAGCTGAACAAACCTTAGAAAGCCTTTACGATTTTTTTCCTCTTCACCTTTTATTATTTAGCCTTGTACCTGTTTTATTTTAGGTTCAAACTTTTGTAATTTAGTTCGATTTTGATTAATGACAAAATTGATTTTGGTGCCTATTTTGTTTTAATCTTTATCTTTCCCTATATTTTATTTTTACAATGATGTTCTTTATATTCCTAACCTTTTTTTCTAATGACAAAAGGGGGAGAAGAAAATAGAGAAGTATATGGAGAGTAATTGATGAACTTGATATATCAACCAAGTGTTAAAAAGAAAGAAAACACCATGCATTGCATTGTATGCTCTGATAGATTATATTGGAATATATGCTCTGATACAATATATTTGGTATGCTCTGATACATTTTTGTAAGCATTCATCTGATGTGTTACTGCACTTAGAAAATATTTATATGTGCTTAATTCAGGGGGAGCCTCAGAAATTCCCTTAAGTAAATATTTTTCTAATGAAAAATTGTTCATCAATCTATGTGTTGTCATCATCAAAAAAGGGGAGATTGTTGGAATCAAGTGGATTAAAAAACAATGACCCTTAATTGTTTTAATGATAACAAATAATAAAAAGAACAATTTATCCCCTGATGTGTTTGTTAGTGTGCAGAACTTAGTGAGTAAGTCACTATTCATCAGATGGAACTGTCTCAAAAAGCTGTGCCTCTGTGCGCATTTTACCCTCTGGTCCATTCCTCTGAATCTGGCATTGAACATCTGGTAAGAGCTGATGATGTCAGCGTCTTATAAGTTTTGGTAGTCAACTCTCTGGTAAGAAGTTTTGGTAGTCAACCCTCTAGTAAGACCATGCTCTGGTAAGACCAAGCTCTAGTAAGACTACACTGTTGGAATCTAGCATCTACTACCTATTAACACTCCATTTTGTCTATTATTTTGGGGTACTTTGAGTATAAAATATTATGATTTTGTTCCCTATTAGATAAAATATGCTCATTATTTCCTCATTTATGCAGAAAAGTATAAAAGGCAACTTGGGAAGCAAAAGATGTAATTTTGGGAAGATTCTGGCAAGATTTGAGCATATTTTGGCATTTCTGATCAAGTAGTACGGCCTGACATATATTCAGTACGATCATACCAATTCGAGAGTAGCAGTAGGGGCTTACTCCCTTGGTCAGTACGGCCTGGTACCGAAGAAAAATTCCAGTACGGCCGGACCAAAGTCAGTACGGCCGTACACAATTGCAGTCAGGCCGCATCCAGTGCAGAAGTACGAGCCCATGTTGCAACACAAGCCCAGTACGGCCATGTATAAACTCAGTACGGACGTACCCAAGCCTAGAACGCACAGATTTGAAGCCAGTTGACCTAAATCCGCACTAAGGCCTATAAATAGGCATTCTCATCCTTTTTTGAGAACTAACTCACTCTCTAGGAGAGAATTCCTTCTCTCTGAGTGGGAGTCTTTTGCTTTAGACTTTGCCTCTTGTCACTTGTCTCATCTTTTCTCTTAGGATTGCATGTTTGGATTATTGATATTCTTTGTTATTGAGAAATACTATGAATAGCTAACTCTATCACTAGGGGTGATGGGGGATCTTTTATGTTATTCTTGACATTTATTTAATTGCTATTTTGAATTTCTTATTATCTTTATGAATGTGTTCTTCTTAGCATGCTTAATTTCATAGGATCTGGCCAATTCTTTATAAAATTAGTTAATTGTGGTAACAGGGTCATAGTTAACTAGTGGAACTCTTGGATCACAGAACTCGCTTTATACACCAGATAGGTTATTGGTTGTTTTTAATCAGTTATTAGATTAACAAATTTTTCTGTTCTTAATGCTCTTTCCTTTAATTACCTTCTAGGACCAAACAGAGTAATCAGTTAGGAGGAAGGCTATTGCAAGCTAGGTAGCCCTTAGTAATTTAGAGCGAGTGGTTGGCTTTCAATAAGGAAATATTTCATAATAGCAAGGAAGTAGATTCAGGATCTAGTAACAGTGAATCCGGTTCCCCTAGGCTTTTCCTAATTGATCTCTCTATAGTTCTTGCGTTATTACTTTGATCTCGTTATTTACAATTCAATTGTTTTGCTCTCAAAACCATTACTTTCATTCGTCTAAATAATAAGGATCTCTATTAATTTAGTACTAGCGCATTCTCTGTGAGTTCGACATTCGGAGTCTTAAAAATACTCTACTATTATTGTGAGTTACGATCAGGTGCACTTGCCTGAGCCACAACAAGTTTTTGGCGCCATTGCTGGGAAATGTTTAAGTGATATTAAACCAACGAGATTATTGTTAATTTAGACATTTTTTTCCTTCTTTTATTATGGTTATTATTGTTATTGTTATTATTAATTTTGTTATTATTGTTATTCGTTATTATTAGTTGTTATTATCCTAAAACAAAATTTACTATGTTATTATTATTGTTATTATTAGTAGTAGTAGTAGTATCGTTGTCAACGGTTACTATTATTATTATTTTTAGTTATTATTAGAGTTATTATTATCTTATATATATATATAGTAGACAGAGTTATTTGTTTTATTTTTGGTTGTTTAGATTTAAGATCTAGATTTACTTTCAAAAATTCAAAAAGATTTTCTTTTATCTCTTTATCTAGATTTTAAATTTTTGTTTGGTTGTTTTATTTTATCTCTTTATCTATTTGTTTAGATCTTATCTTATTTTGTTTTATCTTATTCTATTTTGTTTTGTTTAAATTTGATGTCATAAATCCAAAAAGATTTTTCTCTTTCTTATATATTTATCCTAATCTTTCTTTTTCTTATCTTATTTTGAATCTGAGACTAGATATAGATAGATTTTGAATTTGAATTCAAGAAAAGATTTGATAAGGATTGGATTAGGATAATATTATCTTATTTTATTTTGTTTTGATTTTATTCCAACTTTCCTTATTTTGTTTGATTCTCTTTTATTTTAATTTGATATTTTGTTTCTATTTTGTTCTAACTTACCCTATTATTAATTTTTTTAAAAATTCTTATGAGTCTTTTCACTTTTGGTGAGTATTGTGGTTATTTTGTAAGACATGCAGACAACTGCTGGGTTCTTTCCCTTTTTTGTGAGTATTGTGGTGTTGTGGGACATGAATGGCAAGATTGTTCAGCATATAACTCTTGGAGAAGACAGAATCAAAGAGAAGTAACCATGGAAGAATACGAAATCCTCGCCTATAAGAGTGATGAAGGATCAAATGAAGAATTAACCATGGAGGAGATTTTAGCCAATTTGTAGAAAAAACCTGGTGACCAATTCATGTTTTTCGAAAATCCTGCTGAATCTTTAGAAAGTCAGAATCAAAGAGAATTAACCATGGAGGAATACGAAGTCATCATCCATGAGAGTGATGAAGAGCTAAATGAAGAACTAACCATGGAGGAGATTTTGGCAAAATTTGGGAAAAAACCAGGTGACAAATTTGATGTTTTTGAAATTCCTATTGAATCTGTGGAAAATCAAGATTCTGCTCCAGCAACAATGATGACTCAGAGGAAACAAATTACTTTGCCTAGTCAAGTCTAGCCTAATCTAAATGAGGAAGATGAAGTCATCATTATTGAAAATTTTGAGGAGCTGATTGAAGAGTCTAAGTCTGAGCCTAAGCATAAAGAACAATCATTCCCATAAAAGATTGAAACTCCCACTGAAGGGAGTCAAACTGAGATTGAAGCTCCTACTGAAGGGAGTACTCATGAAGAAAACTAGGAAGACACCGTGGTTCTTGATTCTGAGAAAGAAGAGAAAGTCCCAAATTGGAAAAAAAAGTTACCTTAGCCATTGGTGATAGTGTCATTGAGGTTCAAAAGGGAAAAGTAATATTGAAGTTTAGTAAGGACGATGATATTTTAAAAGTTTTTAACTCTAATCCCTCTCCTTTAGTTTTTTGTTGTTATACTAAAAATCCATCTTCTTTTACTTTTTCCTATACTACTAATGATTTATTTACTTTTAATGACCTTGATGATTTAAGAATGCATAATCTTTTAGAAGAAATTACTAACTTGTAGGATCCTAGCATATTGGTGGGTGGTGAAGAAATAAAAACTCCACAATATTTTGAAGATCATCCAGCACTTGGAAAAAGAATGAACAACCTAAACCACATGGTCAAAAAGTGGACAAGGGGCAATGCAATGAATGCAAAATTCACTCTTAGAAAGTCGTCTGGTTGACCACTTTTAAGCAAACCGTCAGGCTCACGACGTTAAACAAGCGCTTTACAGAAGGCAACCTATGTTATTTATTTTTATGTTATGTTATTTAATTTAATTTTATTTATTTTATATTTTTAATAATTTATTGTGATTTACAGATTCACTAGAGGCATTGACAAGGTAGCATTAATTAAACCACTCCCACAATTTGCTCGTGAAATTTTTCAGAGGGGAGTACCATTCCACCTTAAATTATTTTTAGCACTTATTTTAACTAGACAATTTTTATTGCTTATTTTATAACTATTAGCAGTGGGGACACTGCTAAAAATAAGTGTGGGGAGAGAACAATAATTACAATTACTTGGCTATGCTTATAACTATTAAATTATGGAAAATTTGATATTTTTCTGATTTATGGGCTATTTTAAAAAAAAAATATGACAACTTGTGATTGAAATGAGATTGTTGTTAATTTTAGAATTTGTTGATAATCAGCATTGAAGTTTTATGAGCTTCAACTTGTCTGTGTAAACCACTAAATGTGAGATTTGGGCCTAAATAAGAGGTCACATCATATTTTTACCTCTATTCATTGTTTGAGTGATATTTTTTCATGTTGTGCATTCTATAACTTGTGCTAAGACCATTACAAAGCGAATAAAAATTTACTTTTATGTGAATTTGGTTGGGGCAATTTTAGGAATTTTTCAGGCCCACTTCAATTTTGTTGTGAATGTTTTCTCCACTAGTTGCCCATTTTTATACTTATTATTATATTTCTTTGGTACCCTTTTTATTGTTATTGATTATTAATTTTTATTTGAGGTAACCTTGAAAAATACTTTTGTTAGATTAATTAGTGGCAAAAATCAAAAAAATAATGTTAGAAATCCCTCAGGAAAGCTTAAAAAAGGAAGGCTTAAGCAAATACTTTCCCCTCCTATAATTATCAAGTTGTCAAATTGCAGCATTAAAAGCATAAAAGGAGGAAAGGAAAGAAAAAGAAAAAAAAGAGAGAAAAAAAATAGAAAAAAAATGTGTTATTGCCTTCAAGGAATAAAAAGAAAAAAATTAATGAATATTAGAGGGATTTTTGCCTGCTCTTTATAGTTAAAAAGAAAAAGGTTACCTGTTTAGTTGATTTGTTTCTGATCTTTTGCATGACATTTTCTTTCTTTTATCCTATCTAACTTTATTACCTTGGCCTTATTACAACCCATGAAAGACCCTTTTTCCTTTTTTGCATGATAAGTGGATTTTAATAGTAGAGTTTTGGTCAATGTACAAGTCTATGACAATGTCACTTCTTTGAAAAAATTTGAGCATTAATGACAACACCTTTAAACACTTTGAGAGTGGTGAGAAGAGTGACTTATAAATCACAAACTTGGTGAACTTGTTGAACTTGCATATCTAATTGGGTATTCTATTGCGTAGCACTTTTTATGATATTACTTTGTTGTCTCGTCTCTCGTTTATGCCCCTTATCGGTAAATTCAATTTTTCTTATAATTATCCAAGTAATTTGCTTGAGGACAAGCAAAGCTTAAGTGTGGGGATGTATTAACAATCCATTTTGTCTATTATTGTGGGGTATTTTGAGTATAAAATATTATGATTTTGTTCCTTATTAGATAAAATATGCTCACTATTTCCTCATTTATGCAAAAAAGTATAAAAGGCAACTTGGGAAGCAAAACATGTAATTTTGGGAAGATTCTGGCAGGATTTGAGCATATTTTGGCATTTCTGGACAAGCGGTACAGCTTGACATATATTCAGTACAGTCGTACCTAATCGAGAGCAGCAGTAGGGGCATACCCCCTTGGTCAGTATGGCTTGGGCCAAAGAAAAAGTCCAGTACGGCCGGACCATAGTCAGTACGGCCGTACACAATTGCAATCAGGCCGCATCTAGTGTAGAAGTATGGGCCAACGTCGCAACACAAGCCCGGTACGGTCGTGTATAAACTCAGTACGACCGTACCCAAGCCCAGAACGCACAAATTTTAAGCCAGTTGACCTAAATCCGCACTAAAGCCTATAAATAGGCATTCTCACCCCCTTTTGAGAACTAACTCACTCTCTAGGAGAGAATTCATTCTCTCTGAGTGGGGTCTTTTGGTTTAGACTTTTCCTCTTGTCTTTTGCTTTAGACTTTGCCTCTTGTCACTTGTTTCATCTTTTCTCTTAGGATTGCATGTTTGGATTATTGATATTCTTTGTTATTGAGAAATACTATGAGTAGCTAACTCCATCATTAGGGGTGATGGGGGATCTTTTATGATGCTTTTGACATTTATTTAAATGCTATTTTGAATTTCTTATTATCCTTATGAATGTGTTCTTCCTAGCATGTTTAATTTCATAGGATCTGGCCAATTCTTTATAAAATTAGTTAATTGTGGTAACAGGATCATAGTTAACTAGTGAAACTCTAGGATCACAGAACTCGCTTTATACACCGGATAGGTTATTGCTTGTTTCCAATCAGTTATTAAATTAACAAACTTGTCTGTTCTTAATGGTCTTTTCTTTCATTACCTTCTAGGACCAAACAGAGTAATTAGTTAGGCGGAAGGCTATTGCAAGCTAGGTAGCCCTTAGTAATTTAGAGTGAGTGGTTGGCTTTCAGTAAGGAAATATTTCATAATAGCAAGGAAGTAGATTTAGGATCTAGTATCGGTAAACTCGGTTCCCCTAGGCTTTTCCTAATTGATCTCTCTTTAGTTCTTGCGTTATTGCTTTGATCTCGTTATTTACAATTCAATTGTCTTGCTCTCAAAACCATTACTTTTGTTCGTCTAAATAATAAGGATCTCTATTAATTTAGTACTCACGCATTCTCTATGGTTCGACATTCGGAGTCTTAAAAATACTCCATTATTATTATGAGTTACGATCAGGTGCACTTGCTTGAGCTGCAACAGTACCTCAAAGCTCTGGTATGTGAAAGACAAAAAAAAAACTACGCTGAAGAATTTGCCTTTGGTCCAAGCTTACTCTAGTAAGCAGAGTATCTCAGTAAAAAGCATCATCTGGAAGAAGATACCTCTGGTTGGAAACCAGACTGAGTGAAGCATTAAAGGATATTTCAAGCATTAAAGAAACTTCATTGATGATCTTCTAGTGTACGAGGAATCATAGGCCAAATAGAATATTAACGGATATAATCATCAGATATGCCTTGCTCTGAAAGTGTCTCAAATTCAAAAAGGATCACAAGAGGACATAAACTGTATTTGTCTGTTGTGTCAGTGTATAGCTTGTAAGTTGAAAGTGACATGACTCACTAAAAGCCACAAAAAGCGGATCTCAAGTTTTATCCATTGGAGAAAGACCTGTTAGGTCACAATGGCATTATTTGGAACCTAGCTATATATACCTTACTCATTTCACTGAAGAAGGTTAACGAAATTATTCCAACGTCTTAGAAGTGAACAATCAAGAAATTTTTCAAACCTCTAAGACCAAGTGAACACCACTCAAATCGTTTTATTCTTTCTTCAAGAAAGTTATTTTCTATGCTTAAAGATTTCACTGTAAATCCTCTCTGCTAAGAGTTGTTTATATTGTTTCAAAGTATTTTTGTACTCTTGTATTTAGCCCAGTAGTGGTTGTAATTCCTTAGAGGCTTAACTGTACTAAGTCATTCTAAGAAGTTAGCCAGTTTGACAGTAGTATACTCTTAAGTGTAATCAGTTGATTATAGTGGAGAAATCCTTCAGTGTGGTGAAGGGACTAGACGTAGCTACCAGGTGGTAGTGAACTAGTATAAATCACTGTGTCATGCTCTTTCTCTTCTCTTTACTGCTTTCTTTAGTTATCTTTGTTTGAAAAGTTATTTTGAAAAAGGTTTTCAAAAAGATAAGTATTTGGAAAAGATTTCTAAAACCCAATTCAAACCCCCTATTTCTTGTGTTTTTGTCACGTTCAGAAGCCACTGTGAAGAACTCGGCCAGTGACTATGCCACATTGACAAGCATCCACAATGACAAAGCTATTGGGAGACAAAGTGACGGAGGGAGGAGGATGTGGAAACGAGGAAGAGGGAGGAGAATGGAACTATACCTGGAACAAGGGAGGGGAGGGGAAGGTTTCATTTATTTTAGGTTTTGAATGCATTCAATGATTTTTATGCTCTGCATAAGTTTAGATAGCACTCACCGAAAAAAACGCTATTTAATCTAAAAAACTATGATATTCTTCTTTGTAAATGCGCTATCTTTAGTCTGTCCATAACTTTATATAGCGTCTTTTCAAGAAAGCGCTATATAATCTCATAAAATAGATAGTACTTCCTGAATAATGTGCTATCTATATTCTTCGCTTTTTTCACATAGCACATTGATTGGTAAATGCCATCAAATTAGCGATATAACATCCATAATCTGGCATAGTGATGTAAAAAAGTAATAAATAAGCTAATGATTCTTTATGGTAAGTCCTATTAGTTATTTTATAGCAAATCTGACTAGCTTACAATATTTTTTTTTGAATTAAAGGAAAAAAGTCTCGTTAAAACTTTCTGATGTAAAACCTTCCTTAGGGAAAAAAATCTAGAAGGAAAAAGAGTACTCCCCCTATGTTTATTAAAAAAAATGAAAAACCGTGGTACAAGGAAAGCGTGGGGGGACTAGGCCAAAACCCATGAAAAAGCAAGAAAGACAGTCAAAATAATCTAAATCAACTTCAGTCAAAACAGGAAAAAACCACATCTTAACCCAAAAGGGATTAAGAGAGCCTATAGCTAGGCAAGCTATTTCTGTTTCTAAATAAGTCTTCCGAAATGAAGCTTGGGATAAGATTCCACCAAACAGTACCGTTGACATGAAACCCATGAGAAGCAAGCTTATCTACAAAAGAGTTCTCTTCCCTGTAAATATGAGAAACCACAAAATTCATCTGCTTCGTTAAGGCAATACAATTATTCTATCTATTCTTGAGTTTCCAAGGAACAATGGAACTATTATGGAAGGCCGCCAACACTAATTGGGAGTCACACTCCAACCACTATGCCAACATTTATTAAAGGCTATTTCAAGCGCAATCATGGCCCCAAATAACTCAACATGGAAGGCGTTGCGAATACCAAGATTAGTAGCAAAGCATCCAAGAACAGCAGCACTACAATCTCTAAAAATACCCCCACAAGAGGAAGGGCCAGGACTTCCTTTAGCTACACCATCTGTATTACATTTAATCATGTAATAACTAGGGGGCTTCCAAATGACTTCTTTTACGTTCGGAGCGCTACAAGATCGACCCTTCACTTTGAAAGTTTTCAAAATAGTAAATTCTGAAATGGAAGAAGACATTCTACCAGTGCTAGAATTACCAGCCAGAGAAACATTAGACGTAATAATATTGATGGCCGATTGGAGAGGAATAAAAGAATTGTCAAACCTCAATTTATTTCTACAGTGCCAGATGACCCATAAAATATTTATAACGCAGGCAATAACCACATCAAGAACCTGAGTGCTCCAATGGCACTTCCAAATAGCAAGAATAGACTGAACAGAGGAGCAATCAATATGAATATTCAAAATTAAGCCAAGCCAGTGCCAAAGATGAGTAGCAAAAGGGCAATCAAGGAACAAATGAGGAGTGTTTTCAGTAGCTTTCCCACAGAGAAAGCAAACAGAGACCACAATAATTCCTCTATTATGAAGATGCTCATCTATTGGAACCTTATCATGAAGCGCTCTCTAAAGAATAAAAGACTTGGAGGGGGGACACAACTTCTCCAAATCAGATTAGCCCACGGCAATGTTTGACCAACTGGCTCATGAAACAAATAGGCATCCTTAAAAGAAAGGATACCTGAGTCATTAGCGCTCCACCTTAAAATATCCACGCCAGGGCATTAAGGGATCGCCACCTCCTTTATCTCAGCTAAGACGCCTGGAAAACAGGAGCAAATATCAGCAGGAATAGACCAAGAACCATTGAGGAAGAAGTCACTGACCTTAGCCTCAAACAAATCATGCATAGATTGAGGGATCTCCAAACTATCCACAATAGGCTTGGATAACCAGTTGTCAGTCCAAAAATTGATATTAGAGCCACCCCCAATCTGCCATAAAGAATTTTCAGCAATGGTAGACAAGTAAAATTTGATACCAGACCATAAAGATGAAGAATATGATAGCGAACTGGAATATTATTTTTGAAGGCTCTAGCCCACAATAAATGAGTCCACTGCAAATCAGAAGATTTAAAATCCTAAGCAAGCTTAAGCAGACCCGCTTTGTTAATCGATTTTATTGATCAAATTCCCAGGCCACCTTCAAGAGAGGGCTTGCAAACTTTTTTCCAGGCTACAATGACAAATTTTCTAGAAGAAACATCCCCAGACTAAACAAAATTCATAATCCATTGATTAACATTGGAGAGAAGATTATAAGACCAAGCATAAATATGGAAACTGTAAACTAACATACCAAGAATGACAGATTTCACCAATTGAACTCTACCCATGTCGACATCCTTCCCAAGAGGACAGCTTTGTTTTAATACGGTCAGCAATAGCAAGCAAATGCACGCGCATAGGAATGCCTTGAAAAAAGGGAACTCCAAGATAAGTGAAAGGAAGAGAACTAGCAGAAAAACCCAACATACCTGAGATAGATCGCAAACGAGCTTGAGAAATATTGCCTGTGTAATATTTAGATTTTCTGAACTAATAACCTGACCAGAGGCAGCCTCATACTCCTCAAAAAGAGCCAGTAAAGTAGAGCTATTTAACCTGACTAGCTTACAATAAAGTAAAGCTATTTGGTAAAAATATTTTGTGACTAGCTTGTAGTGTATTTTTATTAGTTTATAATATTTTTTATACTACTTTAACTAATGTTTGAGTTATAGCTTATAACGTATTATTTTTTCCTTAATTTTATCCATTTTAATTTAGTACTTTCACTGCCATGCGTTAAATAAAATAAAATCCCAGGCCTTAAATAATATTATATAAAATATCGCATGAGCATGTCACATATTCTTAATAGGATAATTGAATTAAAATAAATCGAAGTATTAAAATTTGAAATTATTTTAAAATATATAATATATCATTTATAAAAAAATAATTATAAACACGTATTTTATTATATTTTATATTTATCAGTTAGTTCAAATGTTAATTTTTATAAATACTTTTAATTTAACATACTAATTTATCTGCTATTAGCTATAACTGAAGATTACAAGGGTACTGCTACTGTTGTAACCAGATGTTACTGATACAACAAGCTACTGGCAGTCTCAGATTTGGCTTTTGGAAAGTAAAAAGGAGTGTAAAACTTGATGTATATTTTTGGTGCAGGGCTCTAGATTCGGTATAGCCATTATTGCACAAAATTTTGTTTATTTGAATGTATACGATGGTTCAAAGAACTACCTTTTTCATATAATTTGATGATGGAATTGTAATCTAGAAGTGAAATGGTAGCCTAGACAAATTTCTATGCAAATATGCACTTCTTAAATTACTTGCAGTACGTAGATTCTTAATATTAGAGAATGTGGTTAGTTAGTTATTTAGTTAGCTAATCAATTATGACAGCTGGCAAAATCTGTTACAGTTGTCAAAGTTAGTTGAGGATTAGTGTTGTTATAAATAGCACCGAGTGCATCATCAATGTATTGAGCTGTTCATTCTGTTCAATGAATCACAATGTGTATAGCTTAATTTTCTTACATGGTATCATCGAGCCTTCGGGCCTTTGCTTCTACTTCGTCTTGATTTCTCTCGTTTTTCTCACTTCGTCTCTGTTTCTTGATTTGATTCACTTCTGTTCTTGATTCGATTCATCTCTGTTTCTCGTTTTTGTTTCTATTTGGATTCGATTCGTCATGATTTCTCGTTTTATCTCTTGATTTCTCGAGTTATTTCCGAACTCTGAAGCTGTAATCATGGCCGAATCTTCACCAAATCAAGCAAATGTTGTGCAATCGTCTGTATCTGCAACTGAGAATATTACACCAGGAATCACGATGAAATCGTTGAAATCTGGTCTCACGCATGCAATCTCCTTAAAGCTTGATGAGAATTTTTTTTGATGCGGAATCAGCAGGTCAAAGACTTCATGACTGCGCATAATCTTAACCGGTTCATCTAGAACCCTAATATACCGCTCCGATATGCTACGGAGGAAGATCGTCTTGCTGATAAAACCTCAAAGGAGTATCAAAAAATGGTTGACTCAGGATCAAACACTTTTTACCTGGCTTCTCGCTTCGCTCTCGGATGGTATTCTTCCGCGAGTTCTTGGTTGTAAACATGCATACGAGGTTTGGGATAAAATCCACAAGCACTTTTACTCTCTGTTAAAAGCTAGGGTTGGACAGTTGAGATCTGAATTGAAGAACACTAAAAAGGCATTGGGATCTATATCTGAATATTTGCTCAGAATCAAAGCTATAGTTGATTCGTTAATTGCTGTTGGTGATACAATAACTGAACAAGATCACATAGATGCAATATTGGAAGGACTTCCTGAAGAATACAATTCTTTTGTTATGATGATTTTTAGTCAATTAGATTCTCCATCGGTTGAAGACATAGAGTCATTGCTTATGGTTTAAGAAGCACAGTTTGAAAAATTTAGGCAAGAACTTGTATCTCCAAGTGTTTCTGCTAATGTTGCTCATTCCAGTTCTGAAAATACTGGTAATTCTGGAAACTCTGGTTTTCACAATGCTAATAATTCTGGCAACAATGGCAATAATTCTGGTAATTTTTGTGGTGGATTTCGCGGTCGTGGCCGTGGCAGAGGAGGAGAGCATCGACCTACTTGTCAACTCTGTGGCAAGTTTAGTCATGAAGCTCTTAAGTGTTGGTTTCGGTTTGATCGTTCCTATGCACCTTCTGCTCCTGCTAATATTGTTGGAACCTAAACGATTGAGATGTTTAGACCCTCATTAATTTTGATGATAACAAAGTATTCTAAGAGAACAATTTATGTTCTAACATTTCTTGAAGTGTGCAGATACTAATAATACGTATATTCTAAGCCACTCAAGCAAGAAGAAAGTAATTCTCAAGAGAATGATTTATTCTATTTGTCAGCATCCGGCTCATCCTAGTGAGCGTCTGGAATTTTCTCTTTATACACTATGCCTATCCTATTGCTACAAGCGTCCGAACTTCCGATTCTGAGCGAGCGTCTGAACCTCACTTCAAATCACGTGTTAGTCACGTTGCTGCTCTACCTTTCAGAAGTCTCTGGAACGGATTTCAAAATTGATCTTGAGCGCTAAAATAGTTGTACGAGGCATCAAAGGTGAAACCTTTAACTACAAGACAAATATCGTACAAGCAAGGAAGTACAGAAACGGTAACATGTACTACTGGGATATTCTCTGCAAAGCAAGAAAGAGACAGCATTTTGAATTTACCTTACTCAATGGTAAGGAGCCATTTTTTTACCTCAACGGTTATATCCTTGGAACTCCTATTTATACCTCATGGTATCCATTGAAGAAGCAACGAACTTACTGTGAAAAAGCTTGCTGAAATTCTGCTGAAATATTTACTGAGAACAAGCACTGCTTCTGTGAGCAACCAAGTCTCGTGCTAAGTCCCTGGACTACTGAACTGAACTCAGCGTCCGACCCTTTCTTTAAGAAAGCTTTTCTTTAGTTGAGCTTAATCTTTTATCCTCTCTGTGAGAGTTATTTTTCAACTGTATTTCAACTCACTTGTATAAGTTTGTTTTGGCCTAGTTTAGGCTGTATCCTCAAAGGCTCGACTGTACTGAGTCGTTGTGAGAAGTTGAGAGTATTGTCAAGTTGTGACAGTAGAATACTCTTGAGAAAATTGTAATCAGTTTGATTATAGTGAAAATCCTTCAGGAACGAAGGGACTAGACGTAGCTACCAGTTTGGTAGTGAACTAGTATAAATTTCTGTGTCTCCTGCTTTACTGCTTTCGATTCATTTATATCTTGCTGTGTTAAAAACAAGTTTTCACAAACTCATTTTCAGCGTCCGGTTCATTTTCACCGTCCGATTAACAAACAGTTTTGAGAAACTTTTATTCTAAGTGTTTTTAACATAAAGTTTGCAAAAACTTTTCAACACAATTCAACCCCCCCTTCTTGTGTTCACGTTCAAATATGAATCACTTGGCAGCATCTGTTAATCACATGGCAGCACCTGTGAATCAAATGCCAGCCCCCATGCACCCTGCTATGAGGCCTACAGCACATATGGCACTGTCTCCATACTCACCATATACTCCTGAGTTACGTGTTCCCTCTATATCTGAATCTCAAGGATGGTATCCTGACTCTGGAGCATCATATCATCTCACTGCAAATTCTCAGAATCTTACTCACAACTATCCTTTTCATGGACAAGATCAAGTTGTAATGGGAAACGGACAAGGTTTTCACATCCAATCCATAGGTTTTTCTAAAGTTGCTTGTAGTTCTAGTCCTAATCAATCTTTGTCTCTTAATCATTTGCTTCATGCCCCTCACATCACTCCCTCACATCACTACAAATCTTGTTTCGGTTAGTAAGTTTGCTCAAGATAACAAGGTTTATTTTGAATTCCATCCTTATCATTACTTTGTTAAATGTCAGGCATCTAACAAGGTGCTGCTTGAGGGTGTGCTTGGACAAGATGGCCTATATCAGTTTAAGCAGTTTGACATTCTGCCTCAAACTTCTAAAGTTTCATGTTCTGCTGTAACAGTTAATCCTTTTTCTGGTTTGAATAATTCTTTTGATGCAAATACTTGTTCTGCTGCAAATAGTTTCAATGTCATTACTAGTAGCAATACCTTTTCTTAGTGACATGCCAGGTTAGGCCATGGAAATTCTAATGCTGTAAGAACTATACTCAACCTTTATAAGATTCCATTTCTTAATAAACATGATTTAGACACTTGTAGTGCTTGTTGCATTGGTAAAGCACATAAACTTCATGCTCCTTCTTCTCAAATTGTTTATACTAAACCTTTTAAAGTTGTACACAGTGATCTTTAGGGTCCTGCCCTTTTCTCTTCTTCTTGTGGTTACAACTATTATGTTACATTTGTTGATACTTTCACAAAATTCACTTGGATATATTTTCTTAAGCAAAAGTCTGACTCCTTGGCTGCTTTTAAGCAATTTTTGGCCTTGATTCAGAATCAATTTCAGTCTTCTATTAAGGCATTTCAATCAGATTGGGGAGGGGAATTTAGACCCTTCACCAAATATCTTACTGATTTGGGTATTCAGCATATATTAACATGTCCTCATACTTCTCATCAAAATGGAATGGTTGAACGCAAGCATAGGCAAATTGTTGAAATGGGCTTGAAAATTATGTCACATGCCTATATTCCCATCAAATATTGGGATCACAACTTCACTCAATCTGTGTTTTTAATCAATAGATTGCCTACTGCTGCATTATCTCAATTTTCTTCTCCTTTTCATGCCTTGTACCAAACTGTTCCTGATTACAGCATGCTTGGGACATTTGGTTGTAGTAGTTTTCCTCTACTGAGTCCTTATAACAAGAATAAATTGCAATTTCGATATGTTGAGTGTGTGTATCTTGGTTTATCCGCTCAACATAAGGGACACAAATGTCTAGCTCCATGTGGAAAAATTTACATTTCCAAAGATGTCAACTTTAATGAAATAAGGTTTCCTTTTCCATACTTATCTTCCACTGCCTCCTCAGTTATAAATTCATCTCCAGGTTTACCTGCTTCTAATCCTATTGTTTCTATCACACAGCCATCCCATCTTTCTAATGTTTTTAACTCAGCTCACACTAGTGCAGGTTTGATTTCCCCTGCTCAGTCTAGTTCTGAACCAACTACATCTTCTGCAGTATGTTCTTTTCCTATTTCTGCTCATGATGTAGGTTCTTCTCCTCCTATAATCAGTAACCATAATTCACATACCATGATCACTTGAGCCAAAACTGTAAGTCTTAAGCCTAAAGCATATATGTCATGTGTTGAACCTAAAAATGTGAAATAAGCCTTGTCCGATCCCAAGTGGCTTGATGCAATGAAAGCTGAATATCAAGCATTGCAGTCAAATAACACACGGTCTTTAGTTCAATTGCCACATCATAGAAAGGCTATTGGTTGCCGCTAGGTGTTTAGAGTCAAAGAGAACTCGGATGGCTTAGTGAATAAGTTGAAGGCTAGGTTGGTAACCAAAGGGTTTCACCAAACTCAAGGATTTGATTTTTGAGAAACCTCTTCTCCAGTAATTAAACCTGTTACAATTAGAGTAATTCTAACTCTGGCCATTACAAATAAATGGGATATCCAGCAAATTGATGTGAATAATGCATTTTTGAATGGCTTTTTTGCAAGAAGAACTTTACATGGTTCAGCCTCCTGGATTTGAAGCTCAGGATAAGTCTCTTGTATGTAAACTTCATCGGTCTCTCTATAGTTTGAAGTAGGTCCCTAGGGCCTGGTATGACAGGCTTACCACTGCCTTGTTACAGTTTGGATTTGTCAAGAGTAGGAGTGATCCATCACTTCTTGTCTACACTCAAAAGGGAGTATGCATCTATGTTTTGATTTATGTAGATGACATTCTCATTACAGGATCATCCCCTTCTATAATTCAAGATCTAATTCATAAATTGCATAGTCAATTTGCATTGAAACAACTTGGTAAGGTCGATTACTTTCTGGGTGTTGAAGTAAGGCATTTGTCCAATGGTTCTCTGATGCTTAATTAGTCAAAATACATTAGAGACCTTCTCTGCAAAGCTAAAAT
The DNA here is from genome assembly GCA_037113605.1 of Calophaca sinica. Taxonomy (NCBI): domain Eukaryota; kingdom Viridiplantae; phylum Streptophyta; class Magnoliopsida; order Fabales; family Fabaceae; genus Calophaca; species Calophaca sinica. The sequence goes on from CM073733.1 coordinate 107,333,413, forward strand.
GAAAGATTCAAAGGGCATTTCATTTCTCATGTTGAGTAATTGCAGATTAAGTATGGGATTGATGTTCTGCCTAATGCATCTCTGTACAGATCTCACTAGTGGAAAAAAACAGATTTTACATCGAGTTTTTACATCGGTTAAATGAACACCCGATGTAAAAAGTGAAGCGGTGGCAATTTTGCAATTAACATCAACCTTTTTACATCGGTTACGGGTTTAACTGATATAGAATGTTCGATTTCACATCGGTTGGAATCGTATCCGACAAAAAAAGTGATTAAAAATTAACCTTTTACATTAGTTGCTGGGTTAATCAATGTAAAAAGCCTTTTGAAAACTAAAACCTAACCTGTGTCCCTACCTCATTACGCGTCCCTCAACCTCATTACGCCTACATTGCTCTCTCTTCGTCTCTGCTCTTAAACTCTTCGCCTCCGCCGTGCTCTCTTCATATTCCTCCTCTGCCTGCAATGTTCCTCCCCGTGCTATCTTCATCTTCCTCCTCCGCCATGCTCTCTTCATCTTCCTCCTCTGCCGTGCTCTCAAACTCCACTCGCTAGGTTTTCTCTTATTCTTTGTTCTCGTTTAATCTCCCTTTTCTTCTTCCCCATCTCGCTTTTAGGGCTTCCACTTCCTCGCTTCTCCGATGGCACCTGATCCTAATCGTGCCAGCGCCAGCACTAGTGGCACCGCCAAATACTACGCCATGGCGAAGAAGAAGGTCGAGAGTGAAGATCGGTTGTGTAGCTTTTGCTGCTGCTACCGCTAGTGCTTCTTTGATTGTTTTTTAACTTTACACTAACCAATTCACTTTTTTTTTTAATTTAGGGTTTCAACTTTCTCGTCGCGCATCACACTGCACCAGGTTCTGATTTAGGGGTTTTCTCTCTGTTGGAATCACCGGTCAGCTCCGCTCTGGAAGGGGAAGGAGCCACACAATACAAACAACGATGCCTCGGTACTGTAATTTCAGCTTACTCCAATCCATGTTACTCGTTAATCCTTTATTCATTCATTTAGATGCCTCGGTACTGCAATGTTGTTGTAACAAAGAACTCCATGGTAATATTTAGAATTTATATTTATTGCTTTATACTTTAAAATCTGTTGACTCCATTTTTTCCAAATAGAGCTTATCAGGGTGAAGGCGGCAATATGATGGAAACCATAGAGCCATCATGCTGCTAGTGTTGATTTAGTTTTTGCTAGTCACGTGCACGCTTATGAACGCTCAGTACGCTTCTATGGTTTTTTTAGTTTCACTTTGTCAATTTAATTTACTGATATTTGGATCTTAAATAATTCTTTGTTTCATTGACAGAGACGTGTATTTAATGGAAGATTGGATCCTTGTGGTGTTGTCCATATAACCATTGGTGATGGAGGGAATAAAGAAGGCTTAGTTCATAAGTAAGTTTGATTCTGCCATAAACATTCCAAATATATCTGTTCTCCGAATCATTGTTATACAAGAAAAAAAAAGTGCTGAAGTTGTCTTTAAATTCAAACTTTATAAGACGCGTGCGACTTGAGTTTCCTTCATATGAACCCCAACTAGTGGAAGCCTCATGCACTGGGCTGCTCTTGATTATTCTTACCATTTGTATGGTCACGTCATTGGTATTTGGCAGGTATATAAATCCACAGCCAAAGTGGTCAGAATTCCGCGTTGCCAGTTTCGGTCATGAAGAGCTAAAGATTGCAAACTCTACTCATGCCTTCTGGAGTTGGCACAAGAATGATGATGACGAGCCGGTAAAATATGATGATATCTGGATAACCTCTCTGGTCAGCTCAGGATGTGTTGATCAGAAGAGAAGTGAACTTGGGCATACACTTGTAGGTATTCTCTGACAACTCACCGCAAGGTATCACCTTTCAATAATATCCTTTTTAGTTTTTTCATTTTCATGTAGCTTATTCTTGGCAAAATAGTTCTTTAGATAAACTCCTGACCGATTCCTTGTGTATGAGGGACTTGGAAACTATTGCTAATCCTTTAATTCAACGAATAATAAGAAATGAAAAGAAAACAAATATCTACTTTTGTTTTCTTACTTGTCTCAAGCATATTTTGTTTCTTAATTTTAATGATTTTAATTTCAGAAAAGTTGTTACACTGGTTGCTTTTATTTGTTGATGATATGTCTAGGAAGCTGTAATCCCTAATGTAGGAAAAATTCAGATGCTAGACTTGTGCTAGAAGATGGTTCCATCTGGAAAGCTAAATCATTTGATGCCTCAGGAACTCAAGTTGGTGAAGTTGTTTTCAATACTTCATTAACTAGGTGAGGCAAATTATAATTCTTTGGATATGTTGTTGTTGTTGTTGTTGTTGTTGTTGTTGTTGTTATTTTATGGCTCGCTTTCAACCTAATTGAGTGCATGTTTCCTTTGTTATTTTATGGCTCGCTTTCAACCTAATTGGCCCTGCTTTCTTCTTAACTCAATTGTTTAAATATATGCTTTCTTCTTCAAAGATTTTTTTCCTCCCTTAATACATTGATACTATCCCCTCCTCCCCAGTAATTAACCTTGAAAATTGGTTTTTCAGGAGCGATCAGTTTCAACTATTGTTTATCTTGTTTCCCTCCAAGATCTTATAAACTGCCCATTTAGAGTTGTTAATGAGATTAACCAAGGTTGGTTACTCTTTGAAGTAAATTCTTTCTGGATTGACCTCACATAAATCAAGAGACCTTCGTTAACTCTATTTTTAACAGGGATGGACCCAATAAATGAAAGGAAGATGTTTCAGCAGCTAGTAAGAGCAGCAAGCAAGCCAAATACACCACTGTGAGTACTAAGTACTATCACTAGATGTTGTCAGGTTGTTCGCTTAATTTTAGGTTATAAGTTGAATATATGATCTGTGAATGAGTTATTTAAATGGGTTGTTGTATGAGTTTTTCTCTATTATAAATGTGATTGTAATTTGTTATAGATTTGGAGATGTGTAGGGGTAGTCCAAATCTGTAACAAATCACAGTCACATTCAAAATATTTTTTTCAATGAGACTTTTTACATTGGTTACGCGTATAACCAATGTAAAAAGAGGGGTTTTACATCGGTTACACTGGCAACCGATGTAAAAAGTGGGTTTTTACATCAGTTGTACGCATAATTGATGTAAAAAGTCTTGTTGGGAAAAAAATATTTTGATTCTTTTACAACGGTTACCTTTCAACCGATGTAAAAAGGGAGTTTTTACATCGGTTGCTCACCCAATGTAAAAAGTTAGTACATTTCATATCGGCAGTATCTACATTGCCCAAACAACCGATGTAAAACGTCATTTTTAACCGATGTAAAATCCTCAATCTGCACTAGTGTCTATTGTTGGTGGTTTGCGGTATGCCACTTTAACTAGACCGGATATTGCTTTCTGTGTTAATAAAGTCTCTCAGTTTATGGCTAGGCCTTTCGAGTCGCATTGGAGAGCTGTTAAGTGCATTCTCAGATATCTTAAAGGGTCTCTTGATCATGGTTTATTGCTGCAAGCTTCTCAGCCTGGATTACCATTGTCTCTTCGTGCATATAGTGATGCAAATTGGGCCACAGATCAGGATGATAGGAGATCTGTTTCTGGTTCATGTATTTTTCTTGGTCCCAATTTGATTTCATGGAGCTCTAAAAAGCAACAACTTGTTGCTCGGTCCAGCACCGAGGCAGAATATAGGAGCATGGCAAACACCACTACTGAGCTTCTATGGATTCAGTCACTGCTCAAAGAGTTGCAGATTCCTTTTCGGGTTCACACACTATTAATTATACGATAATCTAAGTGTTGTGAATCTTACTTACAATCATATTCTACATGCAAGAACCAAGAACATTGAATTGGACATTCATTTTGTTAGAGAAAAAGTGATTGCCAAGCATCTGCAAGTACAACATGTTCCTAGTGTTGATCAAATAACTGATTCTTTTACAAAACTATTGTCTCCTTCTCATTTGCAGGTCTTACGAGACAAGCTCAAGGTGTTTCCTATTAGTCAACCTCCTTGAGCTTGTGGGGGTATATTAGATAATGTGGTTGGTTAGTTATTTAGTTAGCTAATCAATTATGACAGGTGGCAAAATCTGTTACAGCTGTCAAAGTTAGTTGAGGATTAGTGTTGTTATAAATAGCACCAAGTGCATCGTCAATGTATTGAGTTGTTCATTCTGTTCAATGAATCACAATGTGTATAGCTTATTTTTCTTACACTTAATGAAGGAGTTTGCAATCTTGACTAATTAACATGGCTGGCCTGCATTTTGGAACAAATCGGTTGAGACATGTGGAAAGGTGTACTACTTGAAGAACATAAAAGGGTGCCGGTGTCAGTTTTTTGTTTTAAATTTAGGTTTTTATGGTGTATGCTTGGTCTGTATAGTCAGTTTTAGAGATGATTTCGAGTATGTTATGATTGAACTCTTGAGTAAGGCCACTAACTAAGGCTGTCCTGAGATGCATTTAGTGGGTCAGATGTCTTTGATGCTTCACATATGGGGATATTTGTACTCCCTCCGTTCCTTTTTACTTGTTGATTTTTAAGAAAAAAACTTTTTTCTTTTTATTTGTCATTTTATAGTTTAAGGTTACATTAATTATTTATTTCTCAATTATACCTTTAATTATTTATTGTAGAGAGAGAAATAAATACGATGAATAATAAACAATCAAGGGTATCATAGGAAAAATACTAATATTTTTATCAAAAACAGCAAAATTTATTGTTTTATTAACTTGTGTAAAACAACCTTAAAAGACAAATAAAAATGAACGGAGGTAGTACTAAGTAAGGAGTTTTGTATGGTGTTTTTGTCTAGCTTTCTATGGCACATGATAATATGGGATCTCTGCACCCTTTTACGGAAGATGGGTAGAGTTGCTCACTTTGATACCATAGCTGGACATTTATTTAATAAAATTTCATTTATCAAAAGAAAAAATTTATAAACTCATTAGCTAACTTATTCTATCGACTAATTTTTCTAAACAGAGTCAAGAGTAAAACCAACCGTTTAGCGAAATGTTTTTTTGTTTTTATTTTTGCTTTTTGAAAAATTAACTTCGAAATAAATCAATTTTTGTTTCAAACCTTGTAATACTTTTTATACTAATTAATTAAATCCGCCCTGCTAGTTTTTCAAAAAAAAAAAAAATCCACCCTGCTTAGAGATAATGCAAACCAATTCAAATTTTGACCTTAATATAATGCTATATATTGACGTAAAAAATTTTGTTTTCTGTGTATATCGTTGAATTAATTTTCTTCAACAGCAAAAATGTTTTGGCTGCTTCTTTAATGGCAAAAGTTCTCAATTTTAAAGCGAAGTATGAATGAGTAAAGGGTTTTCCTAATGATTGTCATAAAGTTCATTGGTTAAGTAAACAATTGAAAATATAAGTTAAACACTTTTTAATGTAATAAATATATCATTTTCTTATAAAAGGTTTACTTTTTTTGATTCTTTAATCAATGTCTCAAGGGCACTTAATAGCATTTTCCATGAGTAAATTAGTACTCCATCCGTTCCTTTTTACTTGTTCATTCTTTAGAGAAATTTATTTATTATTTATCTGTTGTTCTTAAAGTTCAAGACTACATTAATTACTTTTATGTCAATTATATTTTTAATTATTTATTATAGAGAGTAATATAAGTGTAATGAAGTAATAAACAGTCAACGGTTTCAAAGGAAAAAGACAATTTTATCAAGAAAAACAAAATTTATTGGTTTTATTAGTTTGTGTAAAACAACCTTAAACGACATCTAAAAAAGAACTAAAAGGAACGGACGTAGGATTCAATACCTTGGAGGTCCCATAATATGAAACATTATATATAGGTTTAAATATGTTTTTTGTCCCTGTAAATGAGGTATTTTGGTTTTAGTCTCTGCAAAAAAAAAAATTCGTTTTCTTCCCTGCAATTTGACCCGTTTTCATTTTCGTCCCTGGCCGTCAAACTCTGTTAAAAAAAGATGACGTGTCTAACGGAGCTACACGTTGACATTTCCACGTCATCAAAATAAATTTGTTTTTCGTCGCTGCAAATATGGGATACTTTGGTTTTAGTCATTGTAAAAAAAAAATTTTGTTTTCATCCCTACAATTTAACTCGTTTTCATATTCGTCCCTGATATTTCCACGTCATCAAAATAAATATGTTTTGCATGGATGAGAACAAATTTTTTTTTTACAGGGACTAAAACCAAAGTACCCCATATTTGCAGGGACGAAAAACAAATTCCTTTTGATGACGTGGAAATGCCAACGTGTAGCTCCATTAGACACGTCATCTTTTTTTAACGGAATTTGACGACCAAGAACAAAAATGACAAATGGGTCAAACTGCAGGGATGAAAACGAAAAAAAAAAAATTACGGGGACTAAAACCAAAGTACCCCATATTTACATAAAAAAAAAAACATTTTAAAGCCTTATATATAATACCTCGGCGGTCTCATAAAGCGTAGTAGTACTTGCTTTTTTTCCTTTGTGGATGTTTTCTCCTGACCATGACTTCATCTGTTAGATAACGAACTTTCTGCCACCAATCCAAAGACTTCATCATGATCATAGAAAAGACCGTTACAATAATTAATACTAGATTTTACAAAGTACCTAGTAAACAGAAAATCATGAAAAAGTCAACCATCGCTATTCCATAACTTTAGAGCATCTTTGGTGGGGTTAAGTAAAATGGGTTGCTTAAGTTGTTTTTTGTGGGCCCTTGGTGCCACATGGGATTTAAGTAACTCATAAGCAACTCAATTAGTTTTTGTTCCAATGGTAGTTTCTTGGAAGCAACCCATCTTGACCCCACATATTTATATTATTTTATTTGTACTTAATTTTTGATCCAAATTTAAAATTAATCAATTATTTTAATTAATACATATAAAAATATTAAATATTAAAAAAATTGAAATTTTAGTTTAATTGGGCCATTTTTTGAATCCGTTGGATCCATTTTGTGAATTGGCCATTTTTTTATCACAAACCGCAAGTTGTTCCAGATTGTTCCTTCCCTTTTTTATCTTTTTTTTTTTGTTTTTTCCTTCACTTCTCCAGATTGTGTCAAACGAATCCATTTCTCTAGAAGCTTCACCTCCAGAAACGAGCCTCTCCCCCAGACACTTCTTCTCCCTCAAGCTCTTCTCTCATACCTCTCGTCCCTCAGTCTCTTCTTCTTCCCCAAACTCTTCAACCTCCTCTATCAGTCCCTCCCATCCTCCGCAACATCGCGCACGCGACGGCGAGCTACAGCGCAACAACGGCCAGATCGTCATCTCTCACGGCCAGATCTCACCACCACTGCGTCCATGCAAGCCGATTACACAAGGTCTCATCACCACCGCACGTTTTTTGACGAGGTCTCACCACCACCGCCGCTACCGCTCGTGAGCATCACCCTGCAGATCAACTCCAGATCTGTCCACACAAGGTCTCACCGCGCGTTTGGATAAAGTTTACATTTTTTTTTATTTTTGCTGTTGGTTTTAATTTTTTTTTTTTGTATCAGTTTTGGGTTTGTGATTCTGTATAATTTTTTTTGGTGATTTTGTTACAATTTCTGGTACTGGATTGTGAAGAATCAGTTTTCATTGTAGAAGAATGAATTTATTTCCCTCTTTGATGTTTTTTGCCGAGCCAGTGAGAGAAAAAATTATTTTTTATTGTTAAGCAACGTACAGAGAGCGTTCTCTCTATTGTTGACGGCAACTAATTTTAGTTGATCACTCACGCCACATAGACTCACTCCAACGGGAGTGAAGAATAAGAAACGGTCCATGTAATAGTTCACCTCCCGCTAAAGTTGCTCTTAAAACTAGATTTTACAAAGTACCTAGTAAACAGAAAATCATGAAAAAGTCAACCGTCGCTGTTCCATAACCTTAAAACTAGATTTTACAAAGTACCTAGTAAACAGAAAATCATGAAAAAGTCAACCATCGCTGTTCAACACACATACCCAGTTGATCAATCACCAAATGATAGTACAAGTGAGTGTGACGCTCTTGTCGTCCTTGTGTTGAACAATTCCCCCGCCTCACATTATCACAATATATACTTTGATAATCAAAATTTTCCAAGTAAATTATGTTTTAAAAAAGTATAAAGAAATATAACGATGATGCTTTAATTGAACACGCAAATTGAAAATGTCAAATCTTACTAACTATATAAATGGAGCTCATGTTGTTGTTCCAGATAAGCAAACCCTGGTCTTCATTCCAGTAACGAGCTAAAATACTTCTTCTTAGCTGTAGTTGCATTATTTGATTTCAGAGAAAAGCTTATATTTTCTATACTTCAGAGTGTTCTCCACTTAAACATGAAGCTATTCCTGTTTTCGCTAGTATTGACTTTTGCTCTTCTAGTTTCTTCATTGGCTTCGGCTGCTATTGTCGAGCACACTTTCAAAGTAATTGGCTACCTCATTTGATTTGTAACGTTGTGCTTTTTTTTTTTTTTTTTTTGGATCAAACGTTGTGTTTGTTTCTATTAGCAACTTATTGTCTACATTTTCTTTTGTCTTTTGGTGTGTTAACCAGTCGTCACTGTGACTCTGTCTATGCTTAATTGCGTATTAGTTATTACTTGTTCCATTAGTTATTACTTATTCCATCCGTTTTAGTAAAATAATTTTATCTCATTTTGAGTTTTTTTAACAACAAAATAAAAATGAATAAAATAGGAGTAGAAAAGACTACTCAAACCCGGTACATCAGCTAGAGACCCCCACTACAGGGTCCCCCAACACAACCTATAAAATACAATAAACACACCCAGGCACCAAATATTTTTGTCTCATTTTGATTGTCATTTTATATCAATGAAGCATTACATTTTTTTATTCTATTATACCTTTCACCATTATTGATATTTTTTTTTATCAACGTGTTTTTTCTTTTTTGATTCTTGTAATCCCTCTTCCAATATGGTGAGAACTCCCATACCTGTGAGAGTTTTATTTATTTAATACCCAATGACCAATTATGTGACACCACATCATTTTTTAACTTTTTTAAAGTTAAATTAAATGCTTAGTTTTCATATATGTTGTTAGTGTAAGAGTATAAGAGAAATTCCCTGAAAATTTTTTATATTTATTAATAAATTTTGACTTTCTCTAAGGAGTCTTTTTATTCTTTTTCTATTTCATTTTTTATAAAAATTCTTTCTCTATTTTTGTTATTTGGATCACTGCTTAAATAATATTATAATGTTTGTGTAAGCTATTTAATTTCATTCCTAGGTTATTCTTCTTTTCTTATTTAATTCCTAATAATAAAATTATATTGTTGTTAATTTTTTCTATTGTTTTACTTATTTCATACACGATTTCAATTACTTTTGATATTTCAATTTATTTTTTTATTTCGAGTTTGTTTTCTAGATTTTATTTGTTTTGTTATTTATAATTTATGTTTGAATTATAGTTTTTTATTTTTATTGAGATTATTTTTGTTTGTTTAATGGATGGGTATCGATACCCACTTTTTTTTCTGGGTATGGAAGTATTTACCTTCCAATATTTGTTTTTTTCCAATTCTCAATAATGGGTATATTAGGAAATTACACAATATTTTTTATGAAATCTAAACTATTAATTGTATTTCTTAATTCCAGTGTCAAAACTTTAAACATCAAACAAAATGAGATGGAGCCAATAACACTTACGAAACCATTGATTGATTGTGTCTACCCTTTTCATATCCCATCCATCTCATTTTGTTTTAACGTTTAAGGTTTTGACATAGTAATTAATAAATACAATTAATATTTTAGATTTCATATATAAAAAAGATTATGTAACTTTCTAGTATACTCTTAATTTGTCTCTCATATTAATTACGAGAATTGAAAAAGAAAAAACATGTTGATAACAAAAACATACACATTAATAATGGTCAATAATATAATAAGAAAAAAATATTTAACGTTTCATTGATATTGTAAAATAACAATCAAGATGAGACAAAAATATTTTGTTAAAATGGAACGGAAGAAGTATTTAATATTTGAGACATATATAAAGTACTAATATACATCTAAAACATGTACTACGTTTTCAGTTTCTGCCTCGATGTAATTTCGTGATGAGGGACAAGGTTCATATTATTGCAATCTCATGTGTTGCAGGTTCAAAACAAGACAATCAAACGCTTGTGCAAGAAGCAAGTGATTGTCGCAGTCAATGGACATTTTCCTGGACCAAAGATAAATGTCCGTGAAGGTGACACTGTGATTGTCCATGTATTCAACAAGGCACCCTACGATATCACAATACACTGGTAAACCCTACTCCATATGAATGTCCTTCAAGAATTTGATAAAATAGCATAAGGTCATATTCTTGACCTTTCCATATCAATACCATGGACGATTCTCATTAATATGAAAACTAATTCCTTTTGTATGAATGTTTTGTTGTAGTTTTTTATTCTTCTGTCTTCTATTTTTGTTTCTCCTTATAATTTACTTTTTCTCCCTCTTAGCATACATTCCTATAGTTCCTTTCACACTAAAGAACGTGTTTGATGATAAACAAATTAAGTACTCATTCAAAAAGTTATTTTATGAAACTTAATTATTAAGTGTTTACACATTAGCTATTTTCACTAATTAAAATAAGTGGAAAACTGTTTATAAACATGTCATATGTTATTATTATAAGGGAGTATTTGGAAGAATTTATATTGACATCTTATTTGAGTTTATCTTATGACATAAGTACTTGTGTAAATATTTGGGAAAGTTTATAAAAAAATCTTGTGACATGTTCATAAGTTATTTTCATCTTATTGCTCCGAATATATAATGAATTATAAAAAAAAATTGGGAGATATAAATATTTTTGATAAAACGTCAAACAAAATGTCGTGAATTTTTGGATCACCTACATGTTAATAAAAGCCCAACTATAAGATACACCACTAATTGGGCCTGTGCGGAATTCAACATGGTATTAGCGTGACAGTTCCGATCCAACTAAAAAAGCTACTAAAAAACAAATTGGGTCCCTGACTCAAACACAAAAGAGCACAAATAGCCCAAACGGCCTATAGCTCCGTAGAGATCATGCCCAAAATTATTAAAAAAAAGTTACAAGCGCAAGAAGCAAACAAACAAAAAAAGTAAAAAAAAAAAAAATTAAGGCAGAAATGGAGCAACTCACTACTGGGCCTACTATTAGACAAATCCAATTGGACCTGAGGGGGAGTGTTATTAGAAACTAAAGTCTCATATGTTGATAGGATAAAGAGAGTTAGACTTAGAGACTTAATAATCTAGTTACTTGAGTACCAAAAAGGTCTTTAGAACAATGACCATGCTAACAATAGCTTAAATATAAGACATTCCACCAACACTCGATCAATTGGACTCGTGCAAAATTCAACACTTTGTTTCAAGTAAAGATATGGTGAATATGACTCGTTCTTTTGATAAATTACCAATTGTCACACATAAAAAATAATTATTAGACTCAAACTGCACCTTAAATCTTTTTCTATTAGTATTGTACTTTTTCTTTTCTTTTCAAAATTTGCAATGCCACTGAATTTTTTTCATTTAAATTGATATAACCCATTGATTATCAAATTTAATTTGTACTATATATGTGTAGGCATGGAGTGCTTCAGCTCTTTAGTGCTTGGGCAGATGGTCCTGAATATGTAACTCAATGTCCAATTAGTCCGGGAAACGATTATACGTATAAATTTATAGTGACAGAACAAGAAGGAACCTTGTTTTGGCATGCTCATGCATCATTTTTACGTGCCACAGTTCATGGTGCTTTCATCATTCATCCTCGTTCTGGTCGATTTCCATTTCCAAAACCTTACAAGCAAGTACCCATTATATTAGGTATTAGCTTTATTTTTTGAAGTTTTTAATCCCCATTTTGACATATTTATTCGTCAAGTATTAAGTCTTCTTTGTCTTTGAAGTAGAACTTACTCATGATGTAATATAATTACAAATATTTGCAATTACTTCAAGACATGGTAGTATTTTCCATAACAACAAATGATTTGTACGTGTAAACATAGGTGATTGGTATAATGCTAATATTGAGGATAGTGAGGCCCAAGCAATGGCCACTGGTGCTCCTCTAGTGATATCTGATGCCTTCACAATTAACGGATTTCCTGGTGATCTCTACAATTGTTCCAAAAATAGTATGTTATGTACTTCCTTGAATACTAGTTCATAATCAATCAATCACTTTACAAGTGATAATGCATTTCATCAAACTCTTGAATCTAATGTCTATGAATGTGTGATCTTTTAAACATACTTCAGAGATGTTCAGGCTGAAGGTGAAGCAAGGAAAGACCTACTTGTTACGAATGATCAACGCTGCAATCGTCAACCATCTTTTCTTCAAGATAGCAAATCACAATTTCACAGTTGTTGCCGTTGACGCTGCATACACTGACCCCTTCATGACCGATGTCATCGTCATTGCCCCTGGTCAAACTGCTGATGTTCTATTCACAGCAAACCAACCCATTGGTTCATATTACATGGCTGCATCGGCTTACACTTTTGGCATCCCCCTCTTCGACAACACGACAACTCGTGGGATTGTTGTTTACGACTATGCACCACTGCCATCACATCCTATGATGCCACTTTTGCCACACTTTAATGACACACCAACAGCTCACAGATTCTATAGCGACATAACTAGCTTGGTGGGGGGCCCACACTGGGTTCCTGTCCCACATAAGGTGGATGAGCACATGTTTATTACAATTGGGTTAAGCATAGAAAGGTGTGATCCGTTGAATATCACCAATACCACGTGTAAAGGTCCACTCAACCAAAGGTTTTCTTCCGGCATGAATAATGAGTCCTTTGTGATTCCTAAGGGGAGAGGGTTCTCTATGTTGGAAGCATTCTTTAAAAATGTGAGTGGAGTTTACACTGCAGACTTCCCTAACAACCCTCCAATTATGTTCGACTTCACAAATCCCAACATCAGTTTGGATACAAACCTTTTATTTGCCCCAAAATCAACCAAGGTGAAAAAACTCAAGTTCAATTCAGTAGTGGAGGTTGTGTTTCAAAATACGGCACTTATTGGCACAGAGAACCATCCAATGCATATTCATGGTTTTAGCTTCCATGTTTTGGCTCAAGGGTTTGGGAATTTCAATTCCACTAGAGATCGAGCCAAATTTAATTTAGTGAATCCTCAAATACGCAGCACAATTGCTGTTCCTGTGGGAGGATGGGCTGTCATCAGATTCCAAGCAAACAATCCAGGTATTAATTGTTTTTTATTTCATTACAGCATCAAGTCTATTAGAAAATAGTGCTACTCCACAATGTTTCATTTCACAATTGTTTTGAATTTTCTTAAAAATATTAAGTGAAATTGTCACGTATATGTAACTATATATTTTACATACTATTCAGATGTAGCCATATCATTTTGGTGATGATAACACACTAATACCTTTATATTACTTCTGTAGGGGTATGGTTCGTGCATTGCCACGTGGAAGATCATGTGCCGTGGGGACTAAACATGGCTTTTGAGGTTGAGAATGGACCAACTCCATCAACTTCACTCCCTCCACCACCTGCTGATCTACCTAAATGTTAACCAGATTGTTGATGCAACACTTTCTTATATATATATATATATATATATATATAAGATATCGACATCAACTCTTTCATTTTATCCATTTGAGTTTAGAATGATTCGGTATAGTGCCGTAAGGTGTTGCTGGTTGAGAATAAATTTACATGCTTATGTGATTGCTTTCAAAATTTAGTTTCTACATAATTATAGCTGTGAATGTTTTCATGAGTTGTCCAATATTAAATCTAAAGTGCATTAGTTATCGAAATGACTATCACCAACATTTGAAAAATACAAAATTAGTAGAAGGAAAATCTAGACCCTTAGATTAGAAAGTTACCTTGGGAGGATGTAATTGGAATACCTTAAGCCTAGTCTTTTAATCCTTGATACCAACTCTGTTAAAAGCCAAATCCAAGAGTGCTCTTGTGTTGTCAAGTGTCAACAACTTAGTAAGTGTATAGGATAGTTGGTCACCAAATCATAAGAGCGAATGTTTGAAACTTCTAACCAATGCAAAATTCTAAATGATTATGCAGAATTTGTATCCAGGATGAGCGATGTTCACCTTTGAAGAACATAGGTTTAAAATGAGAAGAGATTAGCCACTTAACTCTTGAATTACTTGGGCAAAGGGGTGAATAAAATACTTATATCTAGTCTTTTAGCACTTGACACCATATCTGTACAGAGGAACTAAGGTAAGAAAATGGATTGACGGATAAATCCATCCATTGATTCTAATGGATGGATTTAAAAATCCATTTATCCATTTACCATCCACTAAAATTTCATCAAAAAAATCCAATCCATCCATCATCCATTGAAAAAAAACCATCCAATCCATCCATTAACAATTATTTTATGGATGGATATCCAATCCATCCACAAAAAATTATTTTTAATCACAAAAAATTATTTTTAATTATAAAAAATATTTTAATTACAAAAAAAATATTTTAATTACTAAAAAATTATTTTTAATCATAAAAAATATTTTAATTACAAAAAAATATTTTTAACTATTAAAATATATATATATATATATACACACATATATCTCTCTCTCCCCCATATCTCTCTCCTTCCTTTCTCTCCCCTATCTCCCTCCCCTCTCTCCTCTCTCTCTTCTCTTCTCTCTCCCCATCTCTCTCTCCTCTTTCTCATCTCTCTCTCCTCTTTCTCATCTCTCTCTCCTCTCTCTTTCATCTCTCCTCTATCTCTCTCCTCTCTCTCTTATCTCTCTCATCTCTCCCCTCTCTTTTCATCTCTCTCATCTCTTCTCTCCTCTCTCTCCTATCTCTCTCTCTCTCTCTTCCTTCTCTCTCTCTCCTCTCTCCCTATCTCTCTCTCCCTCCTCCTCTATCTCTCGCTCTCTCCTATCTTTTTCTCTCCTCTCTTCCTCCCTCCCCTCTCCTTTCTCTCTTATACAGGTTTGTTGTTGGATAAGTGTTGTCCGAGAATAGAGTCGTGAATGTCATAAAATGGCTTCAAAACTTCAAAACTTTCCTAATAGATGGATTAGAAAAATCCATTTATCCATTTACCATCCACTAAAATTTCATCAAGAAAATCCAATCCATCCATCATCCATTTAAAAAAAAACCATCCAATCCATCCAAAGAATAATTTTTTTATTGATAGATATCCAATCCATCCATAAAAGTTAGTTTTAATCACAAAAAATTATTTTTAATCATAAAAACATATTACTCCCTCTCTCCTCTCTCTCTCTCTCCTTCCTCGTCTCTCTCCTCTCTCTCCCCTATCTCCCTCTCTCTTCTATCTCTCCCCTCTTTCTCTCCTCTCTCTCTCCCCTCTCCCCTGTCTTCCCTATCTCTCTCTCCTCTCTCCCTCTCTCTCCCTCTTTTCAAGAATCACACTTCTAGAACAAAATCATATATTTTTTCCCAAAACAGTTTGGTTATTGTCAATCGTTTTATAAATGGTTTGAAAACTGTTAAACCAATTAAAACTGGTCTCGGTCACATTTCCGTGGATTCAATCACGTTTTCCATTACCACTGACTGCTCTCCCATATCAAGGTCATGTCGAAATCGTCACTATCATCACTATCGTAACTATAGTAACTATCCTGACTATCGTAACTAGGTAAAAGACTGTAAATGGTACCCTATCAAGAAAATTAATAACAAACTGGAATTTTCAAAATTTGTAATTGAATAATGTGTTGTATTTTACTTAAAGAATAATGTGTTGCTGCTGACTATATCTTAGCATAATAATAATAATAATAATAATAATAATAATAATAATAATAATAATAATCAATTTTTATTCCCAATTGGAAAAAAAAAGCTGAGAGTTTTTTAGTACCCTTATTAAAGATTGACTAATAAAAAGATCGCCAAAAATAAATAGCTATATTAAACTGAATCAATTTATTTATAAAAAAACTAGTTAGAATTGTCTTCTTTTTTCGAATACGAATATTAAGAAATTCGTTTTTAGAATTTTAAGCTAAACGAATATTACACAATATTCAAACGCGTATTCAATATTAAGCTATATATTCACAAAAAAAATATTAAGCTAAACGAATGGTACATCTTTTTGTATGATTAATATGTTTTCAATTCTCGTCTTTAGAATTTACGCTAAACGAATAAAATGAATATTAAGCATTGCCTTCTTTTTTTAGAAGACGAATATTGATTAGACATGAATTAGTTAAAACGTGGCGTTTGATTGTCGGATGCAAATTGAGCGTTCAAGCGTGAGTTTGAGTGGGAAACATGAAAATAAATGTACCAGTGGTAGACTGGGTGAGACGGAGGGGAGAAGGGAGAGAGGGAAGAGGGAAGGAAGAAAGAAGAGAGAGATCGAGGGGAGAGAGGGGAGGGAGAGAAGGGAGAGAAGGGAGAGAGGAGAAAGAGATGATAGATAGAGGGGAGGGGGAGTGAGATGAGAGAGAGGGGAGAGAGAGGAAAGATGAGAGAGGAGAGAGAGATGAGAGATAGAGGGAGGGAGAGAGAGGGAGAGAGAGATGAGAGGAAGGAGAAAGAGACAAGAGAGGGAAAGAGGGAGAGATGAGAGAGAGGAGGAGAGAAGGGAGAGAAGGAGAGAGATGAGAGATAGAGGAGGGGGAGTGAGATGAGAGAGGGAGAGAAGGGGGGAGAGAGAGAGGAAAGATGAAAGAGAGGGAGAGAGATGAGAGATAGATGGGAGGAGAGAGAGAGAAATGAGAGATGAGAGAGAGGGAGATAGGGAGAGAGATGAGAGGAAGGGAGAAAGAGACAAGAGAGGGAGTGAAAGGAGAGAGGAGGAGAGATGAGAGATAGAGGGAGGGAGTGAGATGGGAGAGAGGGAGAGAGGGGAGAGAGAGGAAAGATGAGAGGAGAGAGATGAGAGATAGAGGGAGGGAGAGATATGGAGAGAGAGAAAATAGGAGAGAGAGATGAGAGATGAGAGATGAGAGAAAGGGAGATAGGGAGAGAGAGACAAGAGAGGGGGAGAGGGAGAGATGAGAGAGAGGGAGTGAGGGAGAGAGATGAGAGATGAGAGAGGGAGATAGGGGAGAGAGATGAGAGAAAGGGGAGAGAGGCAAGAGAGGGAAGAGATGAGAGAGAGGGGAGAGAGGTGGGAGAGAGAGATGAGAGAGAGAGGGGAAAGATTGAAGAGAGAAAAATATTTTTAATTAAAATATTTTTTATGAATTGAAAATATTTTTTATGATTAAAAATATTTTTTATGAATAATTCAAAAAATTATCCATTCCATCCATTTGCCACCCCTAGTGTAATCCAATGGATTTAGAAAAATAGTGGATGGATGACTAACCATCCATTAAATTAAATGGATGGATTAGATCCAATCCATTTAGTTTTTTTGTTTGTAATGGATGGATTGGATGGATTTCTTTATGGATGGATTGGATGGATGATGGATAAATGGATCACTTTGCCACTCCTAAGAGGAACCTAAATGACTGTCTAAGTTGTTATACAAACCAAAATAAACTTTATTAGGTTGCCTACCAAATCACAAAGCTAGGCTATGAGCATAGCACGGACTGACTTTATAGTACAAAAATACCAATACACTATTCAAGGCTTAACTTCAATTCGGTATGTTTTCCTAACCAAAATAGATACTGAGATGAGGTTTGTTTATGCAGTTCTTATTTAACAAACTCTATTTCACACCAGAAACCAGGCCCAATAGACAACAAAACTCATATTGGACCCATAGAACCAATTTCATGAATTTTAGACTTAAACAAGTGGCATACAAGGTGAAATTCCAAATCTGATATAAAAGTTCCTTAAAACCTTCACCAATAGTCTCAATAGGCGAAAATAGATTCGTATGCAATAGGAGAACCCAACTCAAGCACTATAACTCAGATTTACCTCATAAGCGCCAAAATCAAGTTAATTCAAGCCAAAGAAGTAGTGTTGTGGCATAACTCCTAAACCAAAAAAGGTATTGAAGTCAAACTTTTTCCACAGTTTTGTATGGCCAAAATAAAGTTAGACACCACTAATCAAGACATTTGTATAAGCACAACTCAAGTTGGACCACAAATTACCGTATGACACCTAAGCAGCAAAAAACTGAAATGTCTGTAAAAAGATTAGTTAGAATTTGAATCTGAATCTAAAAATTGGCACACCAAATATCTATGATATAAGGACGTTCCATGTCAATCAGTAGGTTGAACAGATATTAGGAACTTAATTTGACCTTTAGGTGCCCAAGAACAAATGAATAGGCTTCGAGAGAGGGAATTACGAGTATTAGTGTAATCCTTACGGTGGATTGAGGTTATACCTTTGCACCCATATTATACATCTCAAAATAAGTTATCATGCCAAATTCCAAACTGAATGGATTAGTACAACTACTTTTTGTCCTGGGCTGGGCCGAAGCCCATCCAGCCTATGACCACTCTCGTGGCCCAATTCCGCACACTGATCGTGGTCGACCTATATCTACCGATTTGGACCGTCCGTTACATCAACGGTCCCCCCGATTCGCGTTGGTTTTACGCCATCGATCTAGGACCGTCGATCCGTCAATCTGATCAAGCGTTCGAAAAGAATTCCTTCCTAATCACCGCCTATTTGGATCAAACCCTAAACAGGTTCATATAAAAGGAGGCCCAATAAGGTACAATTTACGCTTTCATTACATCATAATCGACCTCATCGTAAATGTATCGACTTGAGCGCTTGAGTGCCTTTGCAGTACCCCACCACTATTCTCCGCCATCAGCGACCACAGCCCGCGGCGGACTCAGCGACTCCGGCCACCACTTCGTTTTTCACTCGGAACATTGGCGACCACAGTGGGAGATTTATTCTGCAGTGAATAGATCTTACCGATCATCCCATGGCCGGACCGTCGCAGCATGTTCAACCGCCACGCCGGTCTCAGAGAAACAACCCTGGGTCTCGCCCTCCGTCGCCTCAGATTGACGGACAACTGGTGTCTGTCACACCAGATCTAGTCAGGCTCCCAATGACCGTGGAGGAAGTTCCACCGTCACCACTTCCACAAGGCGATGCTCCACCAAACACTCTGGTGGTCCCGCCTACCTCCGATGTTCAACCATCTCTCCTGGAAAACGTGATTTCGATCATCCAGAGATGGACTCAGATGATCGAAGACCAAACCGCAGGATTGCCGCCATGGAAACTTAACAAACTGCCGTGTACGCCGCTGCACCTTCCAAATCTCGTCGTAGGCCTAGGTCACCACCCAGATCTCGACACAGGTCTAGGTCGCCACCAAGATCTCGACACAGATCTCGATCACCATCCAGATCTGGGGAGTCCAGAACCGCGAAAATCCCAGATCTAGAGATTTCCACCTATCCACCACCGAAGGGCACTGCACCGTTGGGTCGTCGAACCACAGGCGGTCAGGCGAACGATCTCCCCGAAGGAGGGAGGCGCACTGTCGATCGTCCTGTGCCGGCAGAACCATAGACCGATCGCCGACTAGAAGATGCAACACTTCGCATAACTCTCCGAGGAGATCACTATCTCGTCGATCTCCTTATGCATCGTCGGCCTCCAACGAAATCGCTTCACCTCGTCGCCCGAGGAGGTACGACGAAGACGACGATTTACTCCAAGCTGATCCGTTCACCAAAGAGATTACACTATTTTCGATCCCAAGTTCACTCGAGAAGCCCCCGACCTTCGAGCTCTATGACGGGATTAGAGATCCCGATGAGCACATCGGACGATTTGACACCATCATGAGGTATCGAAATGCTAAGGGACCAGTAAAATGCAAGTTGTTCCCCCTGGCTATATCGAAGATCACATTGGCTTGGTTTCAAGGGCTAAAGCCGACATCCATCGGATCGTGGGGCGAACTCAGTAGGAAGTTCACCTACCATTTCACTACTTCTCGCCCCCAACCCAGTCGGAAGCAACCCTCGCTGCTATTCGACAGGGGGAAAATGAGTCCCTGTGGAAATACATCGAGCGGTTCACTCAAGAGGCTATGCTAGCTAGAGGGGTCCGAGAAGATATAAAGATGTAACTCCTACAGCAGGGGTTGGTCAAGAAGAGCTTATTCCATGTCCACATCGGGGTCAATAGCCCGCGTGATTATAACGACCTCCTGCGCCGTGCCGAAAGGTTCATCGGCTATGAGGACGAGTGCATGTTAACGAACCCTGGAGAAGTTCCGCATACGAAGGGATCAACCCACAAGGAACCGAAATCGAAAAAGGAAAAATATTCGAAGAGTTCGGTGATCAAATTCACCGAATACATGCCATTAAACACCTTGCGGGCTCGCATCTTAGAGGAGTGTCTACACACCGAATTCAAGGATGTCGGAATTAAACTTTCGAACAGGCTGAAACAAAGGCTGGATATAGATAAAACAAAGTACTACCGGTGGCATTGCAGCAACGGGCGCAACACTGAAGACTGTTTCCAGTTAAAAGATGCCATCGAGCAACTGATAAGGCGCGACAAGTTGCAAGAGTACACCCGCGACGGATCGGCCAGGAAAAGGTCGAGATCCCCTACGGTGCGCCCCCACGACGCATCCACAAGCCAAGACCAGAGAAGGAGGATCGGCGACGAGGATGGTCCGAATCAGACCACGGCAATCGCCATGGTCATCAATGGGGGGCCGAACAAACAGGGAGGTCCATCTATCAAGACTGAAAAAAGGAAATACAACGATGTAACTATGGGGGATAACTAGAGTTAACGATTGAGGCCTGTTGGAACCAGAAACACAACGAACAAACAGGGAGGTCCATCTGATAGGAGGTGAGGCCTGTTGGAACCTAAACGATTGAGAAGTTTAGACCCTCATTAATTTTGATGATAACAAAATATTCACAAGAGAACAATTTATATTCTAACAATTCTTGAAGTGTGCAGATACTGATATTACATATAAATCTAAGCCACTCAAGCAGAAGGAAGAAATTCTCAAGAGAAGGATACACTCCATGTGTCAAAGATCCTGATCATATGTGTGAGCATCCGAATTATCTCTTTATGACACTAGGTTTATCCATTTGCTTCGAAAGTGTCCGATCCTCCGACCGAGCGAAGGCCTCAACTTCATTTCAAATCACGTGTTGGTCACGTAGTTGCTCTTCCTCTCGTAAGTTTCGAACGGATTTCAAAATTGATCTTGAGCGCTAAAATTGTTGTACGAGGTATCAAAGGTGACACCTTTAGCTAAAAGACAATAATTGTACAAACAATTGTGAAAAGCAAGATAGTATGAAAACTGTAATATGTACTACTGGGATATTCTCTGGAAAGGAAGAAAGAGACAGCTTTTTGAATTTACCTCACTCAACGGAAAGGAGCCATTTTTACCGTAACGGTAATATCCTTGGAACTCCTATATATACCTCATGGTATCCATTGAAGATAGAGCTGACATACTGCCGATACACTGCTGGAAAACTGCCAAAACTGTACAAGAGTATATTGTCTTATTTGCTAAGAACAAGCTCTGATTGCTATACACTACAAAGAGTCAATACTCAAAGCATCGCTTCGTGAGCAATCAAGTTTCGCGCTAAGTCTCTCGGACTACAAGAATCGAACTCGGTCCGACCCTTTCTTTTTAGAAAGCATTTCTATATTGAGCTTATCTTTTATCCTCTCTGTGAGAGTTATTTTCACTTGTATTCAACTTACTTGTAAAAGTTGTTTTTTGGCCTAGTTAAGGTTGTTCTCAAAGGCTCGATCAGATCGAGTCGCTTTTGAGAAGTTGAGAGTATTATCAAGTTGTGACAAGAGAATACTCTTGAGAAAATTGTAATCGATTGATTATAGTGGAAAATCCTTCAGGAACGAAGCGGACTAGACGTAGCTACCAGTTTGGTAGTGAACTAGTATAAATCTCTGTGTCTCTTGCTTTATCGCTTTCTATTCTTTTCTATCTTGTTTGTTAAAAACAAATTTTCACAAACCGCTTTTTCTAGCGTCCGGTTTATTTCCAGTCTGATAAACAAACAGCTTTGAAAACTTGTGTTCTAAGTGTTTCTAACTTAAAGTTTATAAAAGTTTTCAACACAATTCAACCCCTTCTTGTGTTCACGCTCAGCTGGTACCAGAGCTCTGGCCTCTTGGTTGAGCACTTAACAAGTTGTTAAGAGTAAAGATCCTATCGCGGAACATGTCTCAAGGTGGTCATATGAACCGTCCTCCTCTATTCAATGGAGAAAAATTTGATTACTGGAAAGATAAGATGAAAGCATTTATTGAGGCACAAAATCTTGATTTATGGGATATAGTTGAAAGTGGATACATTTCTCCCTCTAATGCCCTTGGTGTTGCAATACCTAGGAAAAACTGGGTTGATAATCAGAAAAAGAGATATCAAACCAATCGAAGTTAGATTTATTCTCATCTGTATATGACAGAAAGAGAATATGATAAATGTGGTAAGTTTGATATCGCCAAAGAAATCTGGGATTCTCTTGTTTTGTCTTATGAGGTTCTCGCCAAGTAAGAGAAACAAAGGCTAGCATGATGGTTCGCCAGTATGAACTATTCAAAATGGAAGATGGAGAAAACATTGAAACTATGTTTGGAAGGTTCCAAACACTTGTTCATGGGTTGCAGGCCCTTGGAAAAAGTTATGTTACACCTGATCATGTGAGAAAGATCTTCAGAAGTTTGACTAAGCAGTGGAGACCCAAAGTCACTGCTATATATTCAAGAAGCAAAAGATCTAAATGTTCTTCGGCTTGAAGATCTTGTGAGTTCTTTGAAAGCTCATGAAATTGAGCTAAACGAAGAAGAACCTACCAAGAAAAGTAAGTCTATTGCTTTAAGAGTTAATCAACATAAACCTAGTACTTCTAAAGCTTTTCAGGCTGAAGAAGAAGAATCAGATGATGAAGCTTCAGAAGGAGATTATGATGGATCAGAAGATGAGCTAGCATTCATATCTAAGAAGATCCAGAGAATGTGGAAGAAGAGAAACTTCAGAAGGAGGTCTCAGAAGAAAGATACAAAGGACAAGAAGGAAAGCAAAGACAAGGACAAAGCCCAAGTCATTTGCTATGAATGTAAGAAGCTTGGACATTTCAAGTCCGAGTGTCCTAATCTTAAGGAAAAGCCCACAAGAAGCTCCTTCAAGAAAAAGAAGAAAGGTCTCATGGCAACATGGGAAGACCTTGACTTATCCTCCTTCGAGGAAGATAAGAAGAAGAAGCTCACATTGCCCTCATGGAAAACACTGATCTTGATTCAGAAGAAGAAGTTGAAGAGGTAATAATATATGACTCTTATTCTGAACTTCAACTTGCATTTGATGATCTGTTAAAGGATTCTGCCACTCTCTCTATTGAATATAAGAATTTGAAAAAGAAATTTTCAAAACTATCACAAGATTTTCATTCTTTACATAATGAAAACTCAGACTAATGAAGAGAACCGTGTTCTAAAACCTAAAATCAAGGCCTGGTGGATAACCAAATAGCCTGGAAGCCAACAAGCAACCGTGGTCGAGAGCTCTCAAGTTAAAAGCTCAGAATTACAGTGCAATCCTAATCGCAAATCAAATGACTATGAACATGCATTTCAAAAGTTTCTTGCAGAGAGTGTAACTCAAGCAAGCAAGCTTCTATGATCCGGGAGTCAAGAAACGACGACTCATGGTCTTGGTTACATATCGATGAACCTCTTTAGAAAATAATTCAAAGATCCGATAAATCCAACAATCATAGTAAATGCTTGCATTGTACTTACGGCAAAAATCTGGTCATCCGAAAAGTGCATGTAATGTGTTTACAACTAAGAAGGACAAGTATCCTTCACTTAACTAACAAGAAAGGACCCAAAAAGATATGGGTACCTAAAGATAAAATAGTCTATGTTGCACTTGCTTAGCAACAAGGTCAACACACCAATCTTGGTACTTAGGCAAAGGATGCTCGCCACATGACGGAGAAAAGCATATGTTCCAAGAACTAAGACATAGAGAGCTGGATTCGCTGGTTTCTGAGGAAACCGTAAAGGTAAAATAGTTGGAATTGGTCGATAGGTAAAGGCTCCTTCCTTCTATTGATAATGTTTTATATGTTGAAGGATCAAACATAATCTATCGAGCATAAGTCAATTATGTGACAAGCTGGTTATAGTGTTGTCTTTACGTAAAATGGATGTTCAAGAAAAGTAAAAATGATGGATCTATATTCTTTACAAATAAGAGGAAACAAAACATTTATAAAGTTGATCTTTCGAACTTGCAAAACAAGATGTCAAGTGTCTTATGTCCGTTGAAGATGAGCAATGGATTTGGCACAAAAGATTGGGTCATGCCAATTTGAGGTTAATCTCAAAGTTGAACAAGCACAATCTTGTTAGAGGCTTACCAAATCTTAAGTTCCAACTGATGCCCTGTGGTGATGCTTG
Organism: Calophaca sinica; assembly: GCA_037113605.1. Taxonomy (NCBI): domain Eukaryota; kingdom Viridiplantae; phylum Streptophyta; class Magnoliopsida; order Fabales; family Fabaceae; genus Calophaca; species Calophaca sinica. The sequence goes on from CM073733.1 coordinate 107,357,898, forward strand.
TCAAAGAGGAAAACAAGTTAAAACTTCCTTTCATTTAAAAATGTTGTTTCAACCTCGAGACCACTTGAACTTTTACATCTTGATCTTTTTGGTCCCACAAGGACAACCTCTTTAACTCGAAAGAAATATGGATTAGTCATTGTTGATGATTTTACTAGATGGACATGGGTTAAATTCCTTGCCCACAAGGATGAGTCTTTAAGGTATTTACTGCTTTCTCGCAAATCACCAAAATGAAAAAGGCATCCAGTATTTCTTCTATTAGGAGTGATCATGGGGAGAATTTGAAAATGAGAACTTTCAAAAATTTGTGAAGAAAATGGCATCTCCCACAATTTCTCCTCTCCTAGAACACCTCAACAAAATGGTGTTGTAGAAAGGAAAAATAGGTCCCTCCAGAAATGGCCAGACCATGATCAATGAAGCCGATATCATAAACATTTTTGGGCGTATAAAGAACACAGCTTGTTATGTTCAAAATAGAATTTATATAAGACCTATTTTGAATAAGACTCCTTATGAATTGTGGAAAGGTAGAAAACCAAACATTTCTTACTTTCATCCTTTTGGTTGTATTTGTTATATCCTGAATACTAAAGATCAGCTTGGTAAGTTTGATTCCAAGGCTGACAAAGAAATCTTTTTGGGATATTCTGAAAGATCTAAAGCTTTTAGAATATACAACAAAGAAACTTTGACAGTTGAAGAGTCCATTCATGTCAAGTTTGATGATAAGAAGCCTGACACTGCTATGTCAGAGCTAGATGAGTTATTTTCGTAATTAAACCCTGACAAGTCGACGGTGAACATATATCCTCATCATCCGGTGGTGACAAGACGAAGAATTCTACTCAAGCTGAGTCAAGCAAGAAAAAGTCGAAGTACAAAACCAATCATCCAAAAGATCAAATCATAGGAGAACCTGGTGATAAAGTACGAACCAGCATCCTCTTTCAAGGAGCATGCTGATTTTGCACTTCTCTCCGAGATGGAACCTAAGACGATCGATCAAGCTTTGGAAGATGAAGGGTGGATTCTAGCAATGCAAGATGAACTAAATCGCCATAAAGGAATGATGTATGGAAGCTAGTCACTCTACCAGAAGATAAGCAAGCTATTGGTACTAAATGGGTATTTAGAAATAAGCTTGATGAAGATGGTAAAGTTGTGAGAAATAAAGCAAGGCTGAATTTGAGATGAGCATGATGGGAGAATTAAAGTTCTTCCTTGGAATACAAATCAAGCAATGCAGTGATGGTATTTATATTCATCAAAGCAAATATATCAAAGAATTATTGAAGAAATTCAAGATGCTGGATTGCAAGCCTATGCGTACACCTATGCATCCTACCTGCACTCTTAGTAAAGATGAAATTGGTAAGAAGGTAGATCAGAAACTGCATGCAGGTATGATCGATCTCTACTTTATCTTACGGCTTCAAGACCTCGATATTATGTTCTGGCCCGCCTATGTGCTAGATTTCAATCAGATCCTAGAGAATCACACCTAAGTGCTGTTAAAAGAATATTCAGATATTTGCAAGGAACTACTAATCTTGGTTTGCTTTATAAGAAATCAAAAGATTACAAATTAGTAGGTTTCTGTGAAGCTGACTTTGCTGGAGATCGAATTGAAAGAAAGAGCACAAGTGGAGGCTTCCAGTTCCTTGGAGCTAATCTTGTGTCTTGGTCAAGCAAAAGGCAAAGCACAATTGCACTCTCAACACAGGTTTAATACATCTCAAAGAAAGAAGTTGCGCTTCTCAACTTTTGTGGATGAAGTATCAACTTGAAGACTACTTGATAAAAGAGAGTAACATTCCTATCTTCTGTGATAATACATCTGCCATATGTCTTACTAAAAATCCTATATTGCATTCTAAAGCAAAGCACATTGAGATTAAGCATCATTTTATAAGAGACTATGTTCAGAAGGGTATTCTAGAAATAAAATTTGTAGACACTGATCATCAGTGGGCTGACATATTTACAAAACCCCTTGCTGAAGATACATTCAATTTTATAAGAAGAAATTTAAATTTTCATCTTATAGAAGAATGATTAATCTCAGCGTCTGATAATAAACAAAATCTCAGCATCTGATATGACATAAGCATGTATGTGCATTAGCATCTTATTTGTCATATGCATCATAACTCATCATCCGGTGAATCTGCCATATATGCCTGAAAGCACATCCACACGTGTCACACGTGTTAAGGACTCAAGCCGCCTCATCATATCTAATGAGTCATGATTATTTACGCTTTCAATAAAATCTTTACGCTTATTTTGGCGTCAGATTTAATGAAAAGGCGAATCTTTATTTTCTTTTCTTTTTGATTTAATTTTTATGTGAAATTACGTAAGTGATAATTTGAAAAAGAACTGCACCATTCTCTATTAACTTTCCCACTACTCCACATTTTTGCTCTACTCTGCTTTCGCAAAAACCGCACTCGCTTCTCTCTTTCTATCTCTCTCGTGTGTATTTGAACCCTAAAACCTCCATCACCTTCATCTTAATCGCAATCATGTCCGAGTAACAACCTCGTGAGTATACGGCTATCTACGACACCATAGTCAAGGAAAAGTTTTGTTGGAAAATCGTGTTGATTTAGAAAACTTCAAACTCTATGGCTTCGACTTCTACAAAGTGGTTTCAAGGCAATGGGTCGGGAACACTATTTCTTCCGGAACCAGGTTGAGGTTCTAGTAATCGCCATCAAAGAATTTTGGGGTAATGCTCGCTTACACAAAGGTGGTATATTTGAAGGAACCGTGAGAGGCTACAAGTTTGTTTTTACCATCAACAATATCTCTCAAGTCACCGTTGTCCCTGGTGAATGTCTCGCCTTCTACACGTATTGGCCGACGATTTCATGGCATTGAGAAGCGTCAATGATGATTTGTTTGAGAACTATAAGCGCTGAAAGACTTTGGTGAAACTCCTACCGCAAAGAATCTCAAGAGTCATTACAGAGTACTTCACAAGATAATCACCAAGAGCGCCTTGTTGAAGGTCGGCTCTAGTGACATAGTCAACTATGAACGTAAGTTCATCATGAGACACTACATGGCCGGGTAACAAGGTAAACCTCGCCAAGGTTGATCTACAACAACTGATTAATGCACTAGTAAATTCGAGGAAAGGTGTCACGACAAGAAAAACACCTACAAGTGCATTCCTTATGGTGTTCTCGCTTCACTAGAATGATGGTCATGGTCCGGTTATAAACAAGTTGACCGCTTTACCAGATCAAGAAAAGGTGAAGTATTTTGGTGCCGATAGTATTGTGATTCCCGACACCTTTGAGTCAACACCGTTAGAATGAAATTGATCATCGGGTCCATGATCAAGAAGGTGAAAATTGAGCAACAGAAGGGAAGCTGAAAAGAAAACCACCGTAAGCTCAATGCCTGGTGTGAAAAGACTCGCTGAGTCTCCTTCAAGGAAACCAAGAACAAGACAGTTGGCTCTCGTATCTATCGCTGAAGAACCGTAAGATGAGGACCGAAGTTCCCATCACCAGGTTCGAGAAAGTGGAGCAAGCCAAGTCGAGAAACAAGTCTCGGTCCGGCCAATCCGTAAGAAGGAAATTAACGCCTCCTCCAGCCCACGCCTCGCACAGGTCAAGAGATTGGTCAGCCTGAGCCTGAACCAAAGGTACCGAATTCTTCCGATGATTCTCAGATCTATTTTTGAATCTGATGATACCATTCCTCGCTTCCACCAATATCTCGTTGCACAACCACCAAACATTCAAACCTGCGTACGTAAAAACCGTAAACACTACCACCTCCATCCCTCCTAATCAACCTACCCAACCATCATCCACTACACTCACCCTTAACCTACCACAAATTTCCTCAAATACATCACTAGCCTCATATATTTCCAAACTTCATTCTCATCCCTTCAATCTGTTATTCAAAATTCCTCCCATTAATCCCTTCAAACCCTATACACCTAAAACCTACAAAATCACCAAAACCACTCCCACCTTACTCACCATTACCATTAAACCTACAGACGCTGGTGGAAGGAAAATATCACATACAAACCACGCTTGTCAAGTATGAGATATATAATAGCATCTACAATCGTCCCTCCACATGGCATTTGAAGACCTTCACCTGAGTCGCCAGATTGAGATTGTCTCTCCAATAAGTGCAACATTCAAGGATGGAGAAGACCACTTCCAAATGTCATTTAAAGGAAGGTTGAGACCAAAGATCCTAAGCAAAGCAATTCCTTCTCTGCTGATCTTCCTAGATCCCTACCACAATCGTAACCGCCACGCTGGAAGAATGTGGAAGGTGGATCACAGATGAAGAAGTCGCCTTCATGGCACAATCGCCTCGAGCGTAAAAGGCTTCAAGTCATAGGACAATATCGAGACCCATCATCTGCTTCTCGTTAAGATAGTACCAGATAAACAAAGGTGGCTACCTTGGTCTATCCCTAGAAAAGGAAGGAACTCGCCCGAGCAAGCAACCATTCAAGAAGATCGCTAAAGGAGTATGAGAAGGCACCTACAAAGTACAATCTTAAGGAATTCTCCCAGCTCCGATTGCCAAGATCTCTCGAGGATCATGCCGTAAGGTTTTACCCGACTTCTTCAAGAAAGATGAATGGAGAATCGGCTCCTCAAACCGCCGCAATGCCGAGAAGGCTACTATTCCAACTGCTGGGACAATCGCCAGAGTTACCGACATCAATCTTAGAACAAAGGTACTTCGATGATATGTTCAGATGCTCAAGAATCGCACCTTTGACCGCATGAAGATATATGACAAATGGGTCATTGTGACCAAGCACTTCGACATTGGATTTACTTGAGTCAATGGTCCGAGTCTTGGAAAGACAAAGCCATATTACCATGCCTCGACCCTTAGTGCTAGAAGAAGATGACAGTGGAAAATCCGAGAAGAATTTACCTCGAAGAAAATGAAGCACTCTCCTTCACCGTGAAGCATCGAGTGTCTTTATCGTAAGTTTACGGGGAGAAGACGCCGGGAATAGGTTTGACTCTTACATCGCCGATGTTGTTCTACACAGAGAAACCATCTTCATGAATTTGTCAGATCCGTAAGATGTGAAGCATCAATGGGAAATTCAAACAAAGATCTCGAGCTTAGAAGACTTGGAAATTTCATCAAATGGTTTATACCAAATGATGCATTTTTCTAAAAGCTCAAAGGAAGAAGGAAGTGAGACTTCAGCTATCTAACTGGGTGCTAGGAGAGCATCAGAAGTTGAGACCTGCACCAAGCACTTAAGTCGGACCTTCTACTTCTACTTCTACTGCAATGAGATGGTCACCATTCCCAAAGCAGAATTTGAAGAAATGAAGGCTACAAACATGAAGGTCACTCAGCTTGAGACTGCACTAAAGTTACTCTATGAACGTCTCAACATCCCTCCTCCACCTCTTCCAAACCCTTAAACCTTGTTTTGCTTTATATTTTTTTGGTACTAAGTGTTATTTTTTTGTTGATACACTTATATATAAATATTTTTGCTCAAATTATCTGCCTTATATTCAAATTTTTCTAAGTCTTATTTTTGACTATGATGTGTTTTTACACTCTTTTTGTCTGATGACAAAAGGGGGAGTAAAAGAAAGGTATGATGAACACGTGAAAATCTGACTAACCCACCATCCGATTTTCATCGTCCGATAAATACGCTGGAACTGAAATATCATGCATAGCATTTCATACATAGCATTTGTATGGTTATTTATTAATGGGCTAATATTCATTGTTCTAGTGCTCTTATAATGTTAAATAAATATTTTTGGTACTAATACTCTTACAATGATAAACAAATTTGGTACAAGTTGATTAAATCAATCTTTTTAATCAGCATCCGATCTTACTCTGATACATCTACGTATTTTGTTTTGCGATCACTTAATTGAAGTTATTTATCAACTATCGCCTTAATACTAGAATTATCTTATATATCAAAATTGTTAAATCTGTGGGGAGACCCTTGATGTCATTTTGAAACTAAATTGTTCATCAACCTTAGATATTTGTCATCATCAAAAAGTGGGGAGATTGTTGGAACCTAAACGATTGAGAAGTTTAGACCTCATTAATTTTGATGATAACAAAATATTCACAAGAGAACAATTTATGTTCTAACAATTCTTGAAGTGTGCAGATATCGATATTACATATAAATCTAAGCCACTCAAGCGTAAGGAAGAAATTCTCAAGAGAAGGATACACTCCATGTGTCAAGATCCTGGATCATATGTGTGAGCATCCGGAATTATCTCTTTATGATACTAGGTTTATCCATTTGCTTCGAGCGTCCGATCCTCCGAACTGAGCGAAGGCCTCAACTTCATTTCAAATCACGTGTTGGTCACGTAGTTGCTCTTCCTCTCGTAAGTTTCGAACGGATTTCAAAATTGATCTTGAGCGCTAAAATTGTTGTACGAGGTATCAAAGGTGACACCTTTAGCTAAAAGACAATAATCGCATAAACAATTGTGAAAAGCAAGGTAGTATTTAAAACCAGTAATATGTACTACTGGGATATTCTCTGGAAAGGAAAAAAGAGACAGCTTTTTGAATTTACCTCACTCAATGGAAAGGAGCCATTTTTACCGTAACGGTAATATCCTTGGAACTCCTATATATACCTCATGGTATCCATTGAAGATAGAGCTGACATACTGCTGGAAAACTGCCAAAACTGTACAAGAGTATATTGCCTTATTTGCTAAGAACAAGCTCTGATTGCTATACACTACAAAGAGTCAATACTCTGAAAGCACTGCTTCTGTGAGCAATCAAGTTTCGCTAAGTCTCTCGACTACAAGAATCGAACTCGGTCCGACCCTTTCTTTTTAGAAAGCATTTCTATATTGAGCTTAACTTTTTATCCTCTCTCGTGAGAGTTATTTTCACTTGTATTCAACTTACTTGTAAAAGTTGTTTTTGGCCTAGTTAAGGTCGTTCTCAAAGGCTCGATCAGATCGAGTCGTTTGAGAAGTTGAGAGTATTGTCAAGTTGTGACAAAGAGAATACTCTTGAGAAAATTGTAATCGATTGATTATAGTGGAAAATCCTTCAGAACGGCGGACTAGACGTAGCTACCAGTTTGGTAGTGAACTAATATAAATCTCTGTGTCTCTTGCTTTACTGCTTTCTATTCTTTTCTATCTTGCTGTGTTAAAAACAAATTTTCACAAACTGCTTTTCTAGCGTCCGGTTTATTTCCAGCGTCCGATAAACAAACAGTTTTGAAAAACTTGTGTTCTAAGTGTTTCTAACTTAAAGTTTGCGAAAAGTTTTCAACACAATTCAACCCTCCCTTCTTGTGTTCACGTTCAAGGCCAACAAAGACATCCCACTCCTAATTCGGGCGAAGATTGCAAACGTCGACATGAGGAGGATTCTCATCGACCAAGGGAATTCAGTAGACATCATGTGCAGAGGGTTATTTGATACTCACCGCCAAAGGACCTCCTCATCCCCTACGAGGGAATGGACCTGCAGGGTTTCAATGGGGCAAAGACGACCCCCTTGGGGTATGTCGCACTGATGGTTACCTTCGGCACATACCCGAAGTCGAAAATAGTCAGGGTGCAGTTCTTGGTCCTCTCGCGATTACGATTACAATTGCATCATTGGTAGACCTACACCGTTGACCTCTGAGCAAAGAATGTCGACAATTCATTTGAAGATGAGGTTCCATATCTCCAATGGCGAGGTCGTGAACCCTACATGGTGACCTAGATGCTGCTAGAAGGTGCTTCGAGATTAGTCTCAAGAGAACGCAGTCGATCGGACGGGAAAGAGACCGATGTCCGGCGGGCCTCATCCTCACACTGTAATGCTAACCGATGTCGATTCCCGTTTTGGGGTCAAGATGTCAAGATTAAGGCCAAGAATATCGGTGATCCATTGGCTAAAGAGCTCGCGAAGAAAATTAAGAGACCGATCCAGATGGCAAATCCCCCACGCCAGATTGGGAAGGACACATTCAACAACAAAGGTAGCAGATGATCTCCCAAAGATCCGAGGTCTAACTTGATCAAATTTCTCCAAGACAACGCCGACCTATTTGCTTGACCGCAAATGAGATGCCCGGATATCACCGAGGTAGCATATCACAAATTGGCACTCAACTCTTCGGCGCTGGTCGCACAGAGACGACGCCGTCACCCCCCGAGAAAGCCCAAGCGGCGAGAAAGCCGTATGGATCCGATCAAGGCTAAATTCTTGTGAAGCCAACTATACGACTTGGTTATCAAACGTGGTGCTCGTGAAGAAGTCGAATGGAAAGTGGAGGATGTGTGTCGACTACACCGACCTCAATAAAGCTTGCCCTAAAGACGATACCCGCCGCCAAGCATCGACAAGCTCGCCGACAATTCCTCTGGATTTCGCTCCTATCCTTCATGGATGCTTACTCAGCCGCAACCATATACCGATGTATGAGCCCGACCAAGCGGAAGATGCGTTTATGACCGAAGGTGCCAACCATCGTTACAAAGTTATGCCCTTCGCTTGAAAATGTCGGCGCCACACACCAGAGAATGATGAACAAAGTTTTTGAAAAACAGATCGGGCGGCTGCTCGAAGTATATATCAATGACAGATAGTCAAAATTGTCCAAGACGAAGACCACGTCGCCCACCTCGCCGAAATTTTCTCGGAACTTCGCAAGCACAACATGCATTTAAATCCATATTAGTGTACCTTTGGCGTGAGGGCGGGGAAGTTCCTTGGGTTTTACCTAACTGAAAGAGGAATTGAGGCCAATCCGGACAAGTGTAGGACGATTGATCAATGCATTTTAATGCACTTTTTATAGCTTTGCACTTTGTGTTTTTAGTTGTGTGTCATGTCCAATAACTACTTCTTAACATGGTTTTATATCTTTGGGTCTTAATTGGGCTTTAGTGAAATTATTTGCTAATTTTCGGATTTTGTTACATCCTGACCTATGTTCCTTCTATAGGCCATAACTTGGGCTATACTTGTCCGATTGCAGTAATCTTTGTGGCGTTGGAAAGCTAAGAAGCAGAGCTACAACTCTTATGTTGGCACCGAGCCCTAGTTCTAATGTTTTGAAGGCCAAAATTGCATTTTACTGAGGCTAGCGTGATTTGCTGCGAGTTGTGGATCACTTGCTCATGTAATTAGTTGTTATTGGGCTAATTAACCTGTCATGGGCCCTTCTCTTTGGTCATAACTTCTAATCACTTAAGTTAACCTAGGAGACATTATAAATACGTTTTTAGAGTCTTAGGTTAGCACCTTTTAATTACTTTTGAATTTTTTGCCGTTTTTGAGTTTTAGCACTTTTTTCTCCTTTTCTCTTTCTTAATCTCGTTTTTGTCAAATCCTTCCATGGAAGGCTAAGCCCTTAGATTAATTCACTATAAGGATCTTGAGGTTTGATTATTATTGTTAATTTTGATTTTTGGATTCTATCTCTTTCTTTGTTGATCTTTCATTTCTTTGATCTTTGTTTGCAAATTCGTTTTAGATGTTGATGCTTAATCATATCAATTTCGTTTTTGCTCTTTGAGATTATTTGAAATATTTTGAACGCATATTTTAATCTGTTTCGAATAGAGATTAATAGGATCTACGGCGCTTGACGTAGGTTTGATTGAATTCGGTAGTTAAATTAATTGTGTTTTTGTTACGCTTGTTCCTTAATCATGGTTAATCGATTCTGTGATGCTTAGTTGATGCTTAATTAATTCTATTACAGTAGGAATTCTTATAAAGTTAATTGATGCTTGATTAGTTAATTTTATGGTCAACCAAGAATAGAATCACGAAATATAGTAATCTTTTGAAACCCGTGATAGATCCAAGTATTAATTATCCTGAACCAGTGGGTTAGTTGTTTTTATATATTGATATTTTCATCTTTTAAATTCTGTTTCTCATAATCGAAACCCCTTTTTTTTTATTTCTTCGTACGTTCTTGTTTTTGGTTATTGTTAGATTAGAGATCCTTGTGAGACGACCAAGGTTGAATTGCCTTGTTACTACATTTACTATTTTTAATTATTTGACCCATGCGCGACAGCAGATCAACGATCGCCGATATGAAACAACTGACCTCAAAGAAGGAGATACAACATTTGACCGGGATGATAGAAGCATTGACAAGGTTTATATCTACCTCAGCTCAACCTGCGCTCTCATTCTTTAAGTTGCTCAATATTAAGCACATTGAATTGGACATTCATTTTGTTAGAGAAAAAGTGATTGCCAAGCATCTGCAAGTACAACATGTTCCTAGTGTTGATCAAATAACTGATTCTTTTACAAAACTATTGTCTCCTTCTCATTTGCAGGTCTTACGAGACAAGCTCAAGGTGTTTCCTATTAGTCAACCTCCTTGAGCTTGTGGGGGTATATTAGAGAATGTGGTTGGTTAGTTATTTAGTTAGCTAATCAATTATGACAGGTGGCAAAATCTGTTACAGCTGTCAAAGTTAGTTGAGGATTAGTGTTGTTATAAATAGCACCAAGTGCATCGTCAATGTATTGAGTTGTTCATTCTGTTCAATGAATCACAATGTGTATAGCTTATTTTTCTTACACTTAATGAAGGAGTTTGCAATCTTGACTAATTAACATGGCTGGCCTGCATTTTGGAACAAATCGGTTGAGACATGTGGAAAGGTGTACTACTTGAAGAACATAAAAGGGTGCCGGTGTCAGTTTTTTGTTTTAAATTTAGGTTTTTATGGTGTATGCTTGGTCTGTATAGTCAGTTTTAGAGATGATTTCGAGTATGTTATGATTGAACTCTTGAGTAAGGCCACTAACTAAGGCTGTCCTGAGATGCATTTAGTGGGTCAGATGTCTTTGATGCTTCACATATGGGGATATTTGTACTCCCTCCGTTCCTTTTTACTTGTTGATTTTTAAGAAAAAAACTTTTTTCTTTTTATTTGTCATTTTATAGTTTAAGGTTACATTAATTATTTATTTCTCAATTATACCTTTAATTATTTATTGTAGAGAGAGAAATAAATACGATGAATAATAAACAATCAAGGGTATCATAGGAAAAATACTAATATTTTTATCAAAAACAGCAAAATTTATTGTTTTATTAGCTTGTGTAAAACAACCTTAAAAGACAAGTAAAAATGAACGGAGGTAGTACTAAGTAAGGAGTTTTGTATGGTGTTTTTGTCTAGCTTTCTATGGCACATGATAATATGGGATCTCTGCACCCTTTTACGGAAGATGGGTAGAGTTGCTCACTTTGATACCATAGCTGGACATTTATTTAATAAAATTTCATTTATCAAAAGAAAAAATTTATAAACTCATTAGCTAACTTATTCTATCGACTAATTTTTCTAAACAGAGTCAAGAGTAAAACCAACCGTTTAGCGAAATGTTTTTTTGTTTTTATTTTTGCTTTTTGAAAAATTAACTTCGAAATAAATCAATTTTTGTTTCAAACCTTGTAATACTTTTTATACTAATTAATTAAATCCGCCCTGCTAGTTTTTCAAAAAAAAAAAAATCCACCCTGCTTAGAGATAATGCAAACCAATTCAAATTTTGACCTTAATATAATGCTATATATTGACGTAAAAAATTTTGTTTTCTGTGTATATCGTTGAATTAATTTTCTTCAACAGCAAAAATGTTTTGGCTGCTTCTTTAATGGCAAAAGTTCTCAATTTTAAAGCGAAGTATGAATGAGTAAAGGGTTTTCCTAATGATTGTCATAAAGTTCATTGGTTAAGTAATCAATTAAAAATATAAGTTAAACACTTTTTAATGTAATAAATATATCATTTTCTCATAAAAGGCTTACTTTTTTTGATTCCTTAATCAATGTCTTAAGGGCACTTAATAGCATTTTTCATGAGTAAATTAGTACTCCATTCGTTCCTTTTTACTTGTTCATTCTTTAGAGAAATTTATTTATTATTTATCTGTTGTTCTTAAAGTTCAAGACTACATTAATTACTTTTATGTCAATTATATTTTTAATTATTTATTATAGAGAGTAATATAAGTGTAATGAAGTAATAAACAGTCAACGGTTTCAAAGGAAAAAGACAATTTTATCAAGAAAAACAAAATTTATTGGTTTTATTAGTACAGAAACAACCTTAAACGACATCTAAAAAGAACTAAAAGGAACGGACGTAGGATTCAATACCTTGGAGGTCCCATAATATGAAACATTATATATAGGTTTAAATATGTTTTTGTCCTGTAAATGAGGTATTTTGGTTTTAGTCTCTGCAAAAAAAAAATTTGTTTTCTTCCCCGCAATTTGACCCGCTTTCATTTTCGCCCTGGCAGCCAAAGTCTGTTAAAAAAAAGATGACGCGTGTCTAACTGAGCTACACGCTGACATTTCCACGCCATCAAAATAAATTTGTTTTTCGTCATTGCAAATATGGGATACTTTGGTTTTAGTCATTGTAAAAAAAAAATTTTGTTTTCATCCCTACAATTTAACTCGTTTTCATATTCGTCCCTGATATTTCCACGTCATCAAAATAAATATGTTTTGCATGGATGAGAACAAATTTTTTTTTTACAGGGACTAAAACAGAAGTACCCCATATTTGCAGGGACGAAAAACAAATTCCTTTTGATGACGTGGAAATGCCAACGTGTAGCTCCATTAGACACGTCATCTTTTTTTAACGGAATTTGACGACCAAGAACAAAAATGACAAATGGGTCAAACTGTAGGGATGAAAACGAAAAAAAAAAATTACGGGGACTAAAACCAAAGTACCCCATATTTACAGGGAAAAAAAAAACATTTTAAAGCCTTATATATAATACCTCGGCGGTCTCATAAAGCGTAGTAGTACTTGCTTTTTTTCCTTTGTGGATGTTTTTTTTTCCTGACCATGACTTCATCTGTTAGATAACGAACTTTCTGCCACCAATCCAAAGACTTCATCATGATCATAGAAAAGACCGTTACAATAATTAATACTAGATTTTACAAAGTACCTAGTAAACAGAAAATCATGAAAAAGTCAACCATCGCTATTCCATAACTTTAAGCATCTTTGGTGGGGTTAAGTAAAATGGGTTGCTTAAGTTGTTTTTTGTGGGCCCTTGGTGTCATATGGGATTTAAGCAACTCATAAGTAACTCAATTAGTTTTTGTTCCAATGGTAGTTTCTTGGAAGCAACCCATCTTGACCCCATATATTTATATTATTTTATTTGCACTTAATTTTTGATCCAAATTTAAAATTAATCAATTATTTTAATTAATACATATAAAAATATTAAATATTAAAAAAATTGAAATTTTAGTTTAATTGGGCCATTTTTTGAATCCGTTGGATCCATTTTGTGAATTGGCCATTTTTTTATCACAAACCGCAAGTTGTTCCAGATTGTTCCTTCCCTTTTTTATCTTTTTTCTTTTGTTTTTTCCTTCACTTCTCCAGATTGTGTCAAACGAATCCATTTCTCTAGAAGCTTCACCTCCAGAAACGAGCCTCTACCCCAGACACTTCTTCTCCCTCAAGCTCTTCTCTCATACCTCTCGTCCCTCAGTCTCTTCTTCTTCCCCAAACTCTTCAACCGTCTCTATCAGTCCCTCCCATCCTCCGCAACATCGCGCACGCGACGGCGAGCTACAGCGCAACAACGGCCAGATCGTCATCTCTCACGGCCAGATCTCACCACCACTGCGTCCATGCAAGCCGATTACACAAGGTCTCATCACCACCGCACGTTTTTTGACGAGGTCTCACCACCACCGCCGCCAGTCTGCTCCGGCGAGCATCACCCACAGCAGATCAACTCCAGATCTGTCCACACAAGGTCTCACCGCGCGTTTGGATAAAGTTTACATTTTTTTTTTATTTTTGCTGTTGGTTTTAATTTTTTTTTTGTATCAGTTTTGGGTTTGTGATTCTGTATAATTTTTTTTGGTGATTTTGTTACAATTTCTGGTACTGGATTGTGAAGAATCAGTTTTCATTGTAGAAGAATGAATTTATTTCCCTCTTTGATGTTTTTTGCCGAGCCAGTGAGAGAAAAAATTATTTTTTATTGTTAAGCAACGTACGGAGAGCGTTCTCTCTATTGTTGACGGCAACTAATTTTAGTTGATCACTCACGCCACGTAGACTCACTCCAACGGGAGTGAAGAATAAGAAACGGTCCATGTAATAGTTCACCTCCCGCTAAAGTTGCTCTTAAAACTAGATTTTACAAAGTACCTAGTAAACAGAAAATCATGAAAAAGTCAACCGTCGCTGTTCCATAACCTTAAAACTAGATTTTACAAAGTACCTAGTAAACAGAAAATCATGAAAAAGTCAACCATCGCTGTTCAACACACATACCCAGTTGATCAATCACCAAATGATAGTACAAGTGAGTGTGACGCTCTTGTCGTCCTTGTGTTGAACAATTCCCCCGCCTCACATTATCACAATATATACTTTGATAATCAAAATTTTCCAAGTAAATTATGTTTTAAAAAAGTATAAAGAAATATAACGATGATGCTTTAATTGAACACGCAAATTGAAAATGTCAAATCTTACTAACTATATAAATGGAGCTCATGTTGTTGTTCCAGATAAGCAAACCCTGGTCTTCATTCCAGTAACGAGCTAAAATACTTCTTCTTAGCTGTAGTTGCATTATTTGATTTCAGAGAAAGTTCTCCACTTAAACATGAAGCTATTCCTGTTTTCGCTAGTATTGACTTTTGCTCTTCTAGTTTCTTCATTGGCTTCGGCTGCTATTGTCGAGCACACTTTCAAAGTAATTGGCTACCTCATTTGATTTGTAACGTTGTGCTTTTTTTTTTTTTTTTGGATCAAACGTTGTGTTTGTTTCTATTAGCAACTTATTGTCTACATTTTCTTTTGTCTTTTGGTGTGTTAACCAGTCGTCACTGTGACTCTGTCTATGCTTAATTGCGTATTAGTTATTACTTGTTCCATTAGTTATTACTTATTCCATCCGTTTTAGTAAAATATTTTTATCTCATTTTGAGTTTTTTTAACAACAAAATAAAAATGAATAAAATAGGAGTAGAAAAGACTACTCAAACCCGGTACATCAGCTAGAGACCCCCACTACAGGGTCTCCCAACACAACCTATAAAATACAATAAACACACCCATGCACCAAATATTTGTGTCTCATTTTTATTGTCATTTTATATCAATGAAGCATTAAACTTTTTTATTCTATTATACCTTTCACCATTATTGATATTTTTTTTTTATCAACGTGTTTTTTCTTTTTCGATTCTTGTAATCCCTCTTTCCAATATGGTGAGAACTCCCATACCCAGGAGTTTTATTGGGTATGAATACCCAATGACCAATTATGTGACACCACATCATTTTTTAATTTTTTTAAAGTTAAATTAAATGTTTAGTTTTCATATCTGTTGTTAGTGTAAGAGTATAAGAGAAATTCCCTGAAAAATTTCTATATTTATTAATAAATTTTGACTTTCTCTAAGGAGTCTTTTTATTCTTTTTCTATTTCATTTTTTATAAAAATTATTTCTCTATTTTTGTTATTTGGATCATTGCTTAAATAATATTCTAATGTTTGTGTAAGCTATTTAATTTCATTCCTAGGTTATTCTTCTTTTCTTATTTAATTCCTAATAATAAAATTATATTGTTGTTAATTTTTTCTATTGTTTTACTTATTTCATACACGATTTCAATTACTTTTGATATTTCAATTTATTTTTTTATTTCGAGTTTGTTTTCTAGATTTTATTTGTTTTGTTATTTATAATTTATGTTTGAATTATAGTTTTTTATTTTTATTGAGATTATTTTTGTTTGTTTAATGGATGGGTATCGATACCCACTTTTTTTTCTGGGTATGGAAGTATTTACCTTCCAATATTTGTTTTTTTCCAATTCTCAATAATGGGTATATTAGGAAACTACACAATATTTTTTATGAAATCTAAAATATTAATTGTTTTTCTTAATTCCAGTGTCAAAACTTGAAACATCAAACAAAATGAGATGGAGCCAATAACATTTACGAAACCATTGATTGATTGTGTCTACCCTTTTCATATCCCATCCATCTCATTTTGTTTTAACGTTTAAGGTTTTGACATAGTAATTAAGAAATACAATTAATATTTTAGATTTCATATATAAAAAAGATTATGTAATTTTCTAGTATACTCTTAATTTGTCTCTCATATTAATTACGAGAATTGAAAAAGAAAAAACATGTTGATAACAAAAACATACACATTAATAATGGTCAATAATATAATATGAAAAAAATATTTAACGTTTTATTGATATTGTAAAATAACAATCAAGATGAGACAAAAATATTTTGTTAAAATGGAACGGAAGAAGTATTTAATATTTGAGACATATATAAAGTACTAATATACATCTAAAACATGTACTACGTTTTTAGTTTCTGCCTCGATGTAATTTCGTGATAAGGGACAAGGTTCATATTATTGCAATCTCATGTGTTGCAGGTTCAAAACAAGACAATCAAACGCTTGTGCAAGAAGCAAGTGATTGTCGCAGTCAATGGACATTTTCCTGGACCAAAGATAAATGTCCGTGAAGGTGACACTGTGATTGTCCATGTATTCAACAAGGCACCCTACGATATCACAATACACTGGTAAACCCTACTCCATATGAATGTCCTTCAAGAATTTGATAAAATAGCATAAGGTCATATTCTTGACCTTTCCATGTCAATACCATGGACGATTCTCATTAATATGAAAACTAATTCCTTTTGTATGAATGTTTTGTTGTAGTTTTTTATTCTTCTGTCTTCTATTTTCGTTTCTCCTTATAATTTACTTTTTCTCCCTCTTATCATACATTCCTATAGTCCCTTTCACACTAAAGAATGTGTTTGATGATAAATAAATTAAGTACTTATTCAAAAAGTTATTTTATGAAACTTAATTATTAAGTGTTTACACATTAGCTATTTTCACTAATTAAAATAAGAAAACTGTTTATAAACATGTCATATGTTATTATTATAAGGGAGTATTTAGAAGAATTTATTGACATCTTATTTGAGTTTATCTTATAACATAAGTACTTGTGTAAATATTTGGGAAAGTTTATAAAAAAAGTTTGTGACATATTCATAAGTTATTTTCATCTTATTGCTCCGAATATATAATGAATTATGAAAAAAAAATTTGGGAGACATAAATATTTTTGATAAAACGTCAAACAAAATGTTGTGAATTTTTGGATCACCTACATGTTAATAAAAGCCCAACATAAGATACGCCACTAATTGGGCCTGTGCGGAATTCAACATGGTATTAGAGTGACAGTCCCGATCCAACTAAAAAAGCTACTAAAAAACAAATTGGGTCTCTGACTCAAACACAAAAGAGTACAAATAGCCCAAACGGCCTATAGCTCCGTAGAGATCATGTCCAAAATTATTAAAAAAAAGTTACAAGCGCAAGAAGCAAACAAACAAAAAAAAGGAAAAAAAATTAAGGCAGAAATGGAGCAACTCACTACTGGGCCTACTATTAGACAAATCCAATTGGACCTGAGGGGGAGTGTTATTAGAAACTAAAGTCTCATATATTGATAGGATAAAGAGAGTTAGAGACTTAATAATCTAGTTACTTGAGTACCAAAAAGGTCTTTAGAACAATGACCATGCTAACAATAGCTTAAATATAAGACATTCCACCAACACTCGATCAATTGGACTCGTGCAAAATTCAACACTTTGTTTCCAGTAAAGATATGGTGAATATGACTCGTTCTTTTGATAAATTACCAATTGTCACACATAAAAAATAATTATTAGACTCAAACTGCACCTTAAATCTTTTTCTATTAGTATTGTATTTTTTTTTCTTTTCAAAATTTGCAATGCCACTGAATTTTTTTCATTTAAATTGATATAACCCATTGTTTATGAAATTTAATTTGTACTATATATGTGTAGGCATGGAGTGCTTCAGCTCTTTAGTGCTTGGGCAGATGGTCCTGAATATGTAACTCAATGTCCAATTAGTCCGGGAAACAATTATACGTATAAATTTATAGTGACAGAACAAGAAGGAACCTTGTTTTGGCATGCTCATGCATCATTTTTACGTGCCACAGTTCATGGTGCTTTTATCATTCATCCTCGTTCTGGTCGATTTCCATTTCCAAAACCTTACAAGCAAGTTCCCATTATATTAGGTATTAGCTTTATTTTTTGAAGTTTTTAATCCCCATTTTGACATATTTATTCGTCAAGTATTAAGTCTTCTTTGTCTTTGAAGTAGAACTTACTCATGATGTAATATAATTACAAATATTTGCAATTACTTCAAGACATGGTAGTATTTTCCATAACAACAAATGATTTGTACGTGTAAACATAGGTGATTGGTATAATGCTAATATTGAGGATAGTGAGGCCCAAGCAATGGCCACTGGTGCTCCTCTAGTGATATCTGATGCCTTCACAATTAACGGATTTCCTGGTGATCTCTACAATTGTTCCAAAAATAGTATGTTATGTACTTCCTTGAATACTAGTTCATAATCAATCAATCACTTTACAAGTGATAATGCATTTCATCAAACTCTTGAATCTAATGTCTATGAATGTGTGATCTTTTAAACATACTTCAGAGATGTTCAAGCTGAAGGTGAAGCAAGGAAAGACCTACTTGTTACGAATGATCAACGCTGCAATCGTCAACCATCTTTTCTTCAAGATAGCAAATCACAATTTCACAGTTGTTGCCGTTGACGGTGCATACACTGACCCCTTCATGACCGATGTCATCGTCATTGCCCCTGGTCAAACTGCTGATGTTCTATTCACAGCAAACCAACCCATTGGTTCATATTACATGGCTGCATCGGCTTACACTTTTGGCATCCCCCTCTTCGACAACACGACAACTCGTGGGATTGTCGTTTACGACTATGCACCACCGCCATCACATCCTATGATGCCACTTTTGCCACACTTTAATGACACACCAACAGCTCACAGATTCTATAGCAACATAACAAGCTTGGTGGGGGGCCCACACTGGGTTCCTGTCCCACATAAGGTGGATGAGCACATGTTTATTACAATTGGGTTAAGCATAGAAAGGTGTGATCCGTTGAATATCACCAATACCACGTGTAAAGGTCCACTCAACCAAAGGTTTTCTTCCAGCATGAATAATGAGTCCTTTGTGATTCCTAAGGGGAGAGGGTTCTCTATGTTGGAAGCATTCTTTAAAAATGTGAGTGGAGTTTACACTGTAGACTTCCCTAACAACCCTCCAATTATGTTCGACTTCACAAATCCCAACATCAGTTTGGATACAAACCTTTTATTTGCCCCAAAATCAACCAAGGTGAAAAAACTCAAGTTCAATTCAGTAGTGGAGGTTGTGTTTCAAAATACGGCACTTATTGGCACAGAGAACCATCCAATGCATATTCATGGTTTTAGCTTCCATGTTTTGGCTCAAGGGTTTGGGAATTTCAATTCCACTAGAGATCGAGCCAAATTTAATTTAGTGAATCCTCAAATACGCAGCACAATTGCTGTTCCTGTGGGAGGATGGGCTGTCATCAGATTCCAAGCAAACAATCCAGGTATTAATTGTTTTTATTTCATTACAGCATCAAGTCTATTAGAAAATAGTGCTACTCCACAATGTTTCATTTCACAATTGTTTTGAATTTTCTTAAAAATATTAAGTGAAATTGTCACGTATATGTAACTATATATTTTACATACTATTCAGATGTAGCCATATCATTTTGGTGATGATAACACACTAATACCTTTATATTACTTCTGTAGGGGTATGGTTCGTGCATTGCCACGTGGAAGATCATGTGCCGTGGGGACTAAACATGGCTTTTGAGGTTGAGAATGGACCAACTCCATCAACTTCACTCCCTCCACCACCTGCTGATCTACCTAAATGTTAACCAGATTGTTGATGCAACACTTTCTTATATATATATATATATATATATATAAGATATCGACATCAACTCTTTCATTTTATCCATTTGAGTTTAGAATGATTCGGTATAGTGCCGTAAGGTGTTGCTGGTTGAGAATAAATTTACATGCTTATGTGATTGCTTTCAAAATTTAGTTTCTACATAATTATAGCTGTGAATGTTTTCATGAGTTGTCCAATATTAAATCTAAAGTGCATTAGTTATCGAAATGACTATCACCAACATTTGAAAAATACAAAATTAGTAGAAGGAAAATCTAGACCCTTAGATTAGAAAGTTACCTTGGGAGGATGTAATTGGAATACCTTAAGCCTAGTCTTTTAATCCTTGATACCAACTCTGTTAAAAGCCAAATCCAAGAGTGCTCTTGTGTTGTCAAGTGTCAACAACTTAGTAAGTGTATAGGATAGTTGGTCACCAAATCATAAGAGCGAATGTTTGAAACTTCTAACCAATGCAAAATTCTAAATGATTATGCAGAATTTGTATCCAGGATGAGCGATGTTCACCTTTGAAGAACATAGGTTTAAAATGAGAAGAGATTAGCCACTTAACTCTTGAATTACTTGGGCAAAGGGGTGAATAAAATACTTATATCTAGTCTTTTAGCACTTGACACCATATCTGTACAGAGGAACTAAGGGTGGCAAAATGGATGGATTGGATAAATCCATCCATGGATTCTAATGGATGGATGGGAAAAATCCATTTATCCATTTACCATCCACTAAAATTTCATCAAAAAAATCCAATTCATCCATCATCCATTGAAAAAAAACCATCCAATCCATCCATTAACAATTTTTTTATGGATGGATATCCAATCCATCCACAAAAAATTATTTTTAATCACAAAAAATTATTTTTAATCATAAAAAATATTTTAATTACAAAAAAATTATTTTAATTACTAAAAAATTATTTTTAATCATAAAAAATATTTTAATTACAAAAAAATATTTTTAACTATTAAAAATATATATATATATATACACACATATATCTCTCTCTCCCCCATATCTCTCTCCTTCCTTTCTCTCCCCTATCTCCCTCCCCTCTCTCCTCTCTCCCCTTCTCTTCTCTCTCCCCATCTCTCTCTCCTCTTTCTCATCTCTCTCTCCTCTCTCTTTCATCTCTCCCTATCTCTCTCCCTCTCTCTTATCTCTCTCATCTCTCCCTCTCTTTCATCTCTCTCTCATCTCTCTCTCCTCTCTCTCTCCTATCTCTCTCTCCCTCTCTTCCTCTCTCTCCTCTCTCCCCTATCTCTCTCTCCCTCCTCTCCTCTATCTCTCGCTCTCTCCTATCTTTTTCTCTCTCCTCTCTCTCCTCCCTCCCCCTCTCCTTTCTCTCTTATACAGGTTTGTTGTTGGATAAGTGTTGTCTGAGAATAGAGTCGTAATGTCATAAAATGGCTTCAAAACTTCAAAACTTTCCTAATAGATGGATTAGAAAAATCCATTTATCCATTTACCATCCACTAAAATTTCATCAAGAAAATCCAATCCATCCATCATCCATTTAAAAAAAAAACCATCCAATCCATCCAGTAACAATTTTTTTATTGATAGATATCCAATCCATCCATAAAAGTTAGTTTTAATCACAAAAAATTATTTTTAATCATAAAAAACATATTACTCCCCTCTCTCCTCTCTCTCCCCTCTCCCTTCCCTGTCTCTCTCCTCTCTCTCCCCCTATCTCCCTCTCTCTTCTATCTCTCCCCTCTTTCTCTCCCCTCTCTCTCTCCCCCTCTCCCCTGTCTTCCCTATCTCTCTCTCCTCTCTCCCCTCTCTCTCCCTCTTTTTCAAGAATCACACTTCTAGAACAAAATCATATATTTTTTCCCAAAACAGTTTGGTTATTGTCAATCGTTTTATAAATGGTTTGAAAACTGTTAAACCAATTAAAACTGGTCTCGGTCACATTTCCGTGGATTCAATCACGTTTTCCATTACCACTGACTGCTCTCCCATATCAAGGTCATGTCGAAATCGTCACTATCATCACTATCGTAACTATAGTAACTATCCTGACTATCGTAACTAGGTAAAAGACTGTAAATGGTACCCTATCAAGAAAATTAATTACAAACTGGAATTTTCAAAATTTGTAATTGAATAATGTGTTGTATTTTTTACGAAAGAATAATGTGTTGCTGCTGACTATATCTTAGCATAATAATAATAATAATAATAATAATAATAATAATAATAATAATAATAATCAATTTTTATTCCCAATTGGAAAAAAAAAGCTGAGAGTTTTTTAGTACCCTTATCAAAGATTGGACTAATAAAAAAAGACTGGCCAAAAAATAAATAGCTATATTAAACTGAATCAATTTATTTATAAAAAAACTAGTTAGAATTGTCTTCTTTTTTCGAATACGAATATTAAGAAATTCGTTTTTAGAATTTTAAGCTAAACGAATATTACACAATATTCAAACGCGTATTCAATATTAAGCTATATATTCACAAAAAAAATATTAAGCTAAACGAATGGTACATCTTTTTGTATGATTAATATGTTTTCAATTCTCGTCTTTAGAATTTACGCTAAACGAATAAAATGAATATTAAGCATTGCCTTCTTTTTTTAGAAGACGAATATTGATTAGACATGAATTAGTTAAAACGTGGCGTTTGATTGTCGGATGCAAATTGAGCGTTCAAGCGTGAGTTTGAGTGGGAAACATGAAAATAAATGTACCAGTGGTAGACTGGGTGAGACGGAGGGGAGAAGGGAGAGAGGGAAGAGGAAGGAAGAAAGAAGAGAGAGATCGAGGAGAGAGGAGGAGAGAGAAGAAGGAGAGAAGGGAGAGGAGAAAGAGATGATAGATAGAGGGAGGGAGTGAGATGAGAGAGAGAGAGAGAGAGAGGAAAGATGAGAGAGGAGAGAGAGATGAGATAGAGGGAGAGAGAGAGGGAGAGAGATGAGAGGAAGGGGAGAAAGAGACAAGAGAGAGGGAAAGAGGGAGAGATGAGAGAGAGGAGGGAGAGAAGGGAGAGAAGGAGAGAGATGAGAGATAGAGGGGAGGGGGAGTGAGATGAGAGAGGGGAGAGAAGGGGGGAGAGAGAGAGGAAAGATGAAAGAGAGGGAGAGAGAAGAGAGATAGATGGGAGGGAGAGAGAGAAATGAGAGATGAGAGAGAGGGAGATAGGGGAGAGAGATGAGAGGAAGGGGAGAAAGAGACAAGAGAGGGAGTGAAAGGAGAGAGGAGGAGAGATGAGAGATAGAGGAGGGAGTGAGATGGGAGAGAGAGGGAGAGAGGGGAGAGAGAGAGAGGAAAGATGAGAGGGAGAGAGATGAGAGATAGAGGGAGGGAGAGATATGGAGAGAGAGAAAATAGGGAGAGAGATGAGAGATGAGAGATGAGAGAAAGGGAGATAGGGAGAGAGAGACAAGAGAGAGGGGAGAGGGAGAGAGATGAGAGAGAGAGGAGAGAGAGAGAGAGATGAGAGATGAGAGAGAGGGAGATAGGGGAGAGAGATGAGAGAAAGGGGAGAGAGACAAGAGAGGGAAGAGATGAGAGAGAGGGAAGAGAGATGAGAGAGAGAGGTGGGAGAGAGAGATGAGAGAGAGAGGGGAAAGATTGGAGAGAGAAAAATATTTTTAATTAAAATATTTTTTATGATTAAAATTATTTTTGATTAAAATATTTTTTTATAATTTAAAATATTTTTTGTATTGAAAATATTTTTTATGATTAAAAATATTTTTTATGAATAATTCAAAAAATTATTCATTCCATCCATTTGCTACCCCTAGTGTAATCCAATGGATTTAGAAAAATAGTGGATGGATGACTAACCATCCATTAAATTAAATGGATGGATTAGATCCAATCCATTTAGTTTTTTTGTTTGTAATGGATGGATTTCTTTATGGATGGATTGGATGGATGATGGATAAATGGATCACTTTGCCACTCCTAAGAGGAACCTAAATGAGTGTCTAAGTTGTTATACAAACCAAAATAAACTTTATTAGGTTGCCTACCAAATCACAAAGCTAGGCTATGAGCATAGCACGGACTGACTTTATAGTACAAAAATACCAATACACTATTCAAGGCTTAACTTCAATTCGGTATGTTTTCCTAACCAAAATAGATACTGAGATCAGGTTTGTTTATGCAGTTCTTATTTAACAAACTCTATTTCACACCAGAAACCAGGCCCAATAGACAACAAAACTCATATTGGACCCATAGAACCAATTTCATGAATTTTAGACTTAAACAAGTGGCATACAAGGTGAAATTCCAAATCTGATATAAAAGTTCCTTAAAACCTTCACCAATAGTCTCAATAGGCGAAAATAGATTCGTATGCAATAGGAGAACCCAACTCAAGCACTATAACTCAGATTTACCTCATAAGCGCCAAAATCAAGTTAATTCAAGCCAAAGAAGTAGTGTTGTGGCATAACTCCTAAACCAAAAAAGGTATTGAAGTCAAACTTTTTCCACAGTTTTGTATGGCCAAAATAAAGTTAGACACCACTAATCAAGACATTTGTATAAGCACAACTCAAGTTGGACCACAAATTACCGTATGACACCTAAGCGGCAAAAAATTGAAATGTCTGTAAAAAGATTAGTTAGAATTTGAATCTGAATCTAGAAATTGGCACACCAAATATCTATGATATAAGGACGTTCCATGTCAATCAGTAGGTTGAACAGATATTAGGAACTTAATTTGACCTTTAGGTGCCCAAGAACAAATGAATAGGCTTCGAGAGAGGGAATTACGAGTATTAGTGTAATCCTTACAGTGGATTGAGTTTATACCTTTGCACCCATATTATACATCTCAAAATAAGTTATCATGCCAAATTCCAAACTGAATGGATTAGTACAACTACTTTTTGTTCTGGGCTGGGCCGAAGCCCATCCAGCCTATGACCACTCCCGTGGCCCAATTCCGCACACTGATCGTGGTCGACCTATATCTACCGATTTGGACCATCCGTTACATCAACGGTCCCCCCGATTCGCGTTGGTTTTACGCTACCGATCTAGGACCGTCGATCTGGTCAACGGACTGAAGCGTTCGGAAAAGAATTCCCTTCCTAATCACCGTCTATTTGGATCAAACCCTAAACAGGTTCATATAAAAGGAGGGCCCAATAAGGTACAATTTACGTTTTCATTACATCATACTGACCTCATCAGAAATGTACTGACTTGAGCGTCGGAGTGCCTTTTGCAGGTACCCCACCACTGTTCTCCGCCATCAGCGACCACAGCCCGCGGCGGACTCAGCGACTCCGGCCACCACTTCGTTTTTCACTCGGAACATTGGCGACCACAGTGGGAGATTTATTCTGCAGTGAATAGATCTTACCGATCATCCCATGGCCGGACCGTCGCAGCACGTTCAACCGCCACGCCGGTCTCAGAGAAACAACCCTGGGTCTCGCCCTCCGTCGCCTCAGATTGACGGACAACTGGTGTCTGTCACACCAGATCTAGTCAGGCTCCCAATGACCGTGGAGGAAGTTCCACCGTCACCACTTCCTGGCGATGCTCCACCAAACACTGCGGTGGTCCCTTTACCTCCGATGTTCAACCATCTCTCCTAGAAAACGTGATTTCGATCATCCAGAGATGGACTCAGATGATCGAAGACCAAACCGCAGGATTGCCGCCATGGAAACTTAACAAACTGCCATGTACGCCGCTGCACCTTCCAAATCTCGTCGTAGGCCTAGGTCACCACCCAGATCTCGACACAGGTCTAGGTCGCCACCAAGATCTCGACACAGATCTCGATCACCATCCAGATCTGGGGAGTCCAGAACCGCGAAAATCCCAGATCTAGAGATTTCCACCTATCCACCACCGAAGGAGCCTTTGCCGTTAGTGCGTCGAACCCGCAGGCGGTCAGGCGAACGATCTCCCCGAAGGAGGGAGGCGCACTGTCGATCGTCCTGTGCCGGCAGAACCATAGACCGATCGCCGACTAGAAGATGCAACACTTCGCATAACTCTCCGAGGAGATCACTATCTCGTCGATCTCCTTATGCATCGTCGGCCTCCAACGAAATCGCTTCACCTCGTCGCCCGAGGAGGTACGACGAAGACGACGATTTACTCCAAGCTGATCCGTTCACCAAAGAGATTACACTATTTTCGATCCCAAGTTCACTCGAGAAGCCCCCGACCTTCGAGCTCTATGACGGGATTAGAGATCCCGATGAGCACATCGGACGATTTGACACCATCATGAGGTATCGAAATGCTAAGGGACCAGTAAAATGCAAGTTGTTCCCCCTGGCTATATCGAAGATCACATTGGCTTGGTTTCAAGGGCTAAAGCCGACATCCATCGGATCGTGGGGCGAACTCAGTAGGAAGTTCACCTACCATTTCACTACTTCTCGCCCCCAACCCAGTCGGAAGCAACCCTCGCTGCTATTCGACAGGGGGAAAATGAGTCCCTGTGGAAATACATCGAGCGGTTCACTCAAGAGGCTATGCTAGCTAGAGGGGTCCGAGAAGATATAAAGATGTAACTCCTACAGCAGGGGTTGGTCAAGAAGAGCTTATTCCATGTCCACATCGGGGTCAATAGCCCGCGTGATTATAACGACCTCCTGCGCCGTGCCGAAAGGTTCATCGGCTATGAGGACGAGTGCATGTTAACGAACCCTGGAGAAGTTCCGCATACGAAGGGATCAACCCACAAGGAACCGAAATCGAAAAAGGAAAAATATTCGAAGAGTTCGGTGATCAAATTCACCGAATACATGCCATTAAACACCTTGCGGGCTCGCATCTTAGAGGAGTGTCTACACACCGAATTCAAGGATGTCGGAATTAAACTTTCGAACAGGCTGAAACAAAGGCTGGATATAGATAAAACAAAGTACTACCGGTGGCATTGCAGCAACGGGCGCAACACTGAAGACTGTTTCCAGTTAAAAGATGCCATCGAGCAACTGATAAGGCGCGGCAAGTTGCAGGAGTACACCCGCGACGGATCGGCCAGGAAAAGGTCGAGATCCCCTACAGTGCACCCCCACGACGCATCCACAAGCCAAGACCAGAGAAGGAGGACTGGCGACGAGGATAGTCCGAATCAGACCACGGCAATCGCCATGGTCATCAATGGGGGGCCGAACAAACAGGGAGGTCCATCTATCAAGACTGAAAAAAGGAAATACAAAGACATCGTTGTGGCTGTCGTTAACTCTAGTTATCCCCCTGTCGATCGCCCTAAGTCGAGTAGGCCACCCTTGGCGTTTTACGATGAAGACCTGATAGGAGGTGAGGCCTGTTGGAACCTAAACGATTGAGAAGTTTAGACCCTCATTAATTTTGATGATAACAAAATATTCACAAGAGAACAATTTATATTCTAACAATTCTTGAAGTGTGCAAATACTGATATTACATATAAATCTAAGCCACTCAAGCAGAAGGAAGAAATTCTCAAGAGAAGGTACACTCCATGTGTCAGCATCCGGATCATATGTGTGAGCATCTGGAATTATCTCTTTATGACACTAGGTTTATCCATTTGCTTTGAGTGTCCGATCCTCCGAATCTGAGCGAGCGTCTGAACTTCATTTTAAATCACGTGTTGGTCACGTAGTTGCTCTTCCTCTCAGAAGTTTCTGGAACGGATTTCAAAATTGATCTTGAGCGCTAAAATTGTTGTACGAGGTATCAAAGGTGACACCTTTAGCTAAAAGACAATAATTGTACAAACAATTGTGAAAAGCAAGATAGTATGAAAACGGTAATATGTACTACTGGGATATTCTCTGAAAAGGAAGAAAGAGACAGCTTTTTGAATTTACCTCACTCAACGGAAACGAGCCATTTTTACCGTAACGGTAATATCCTTGGAACTCCTATATATACCTCATGGTATCCATTGAAGATAGAGCTGACATACTGCCGATACACTGCTGGAAAACTGCCAAAACTGTACAAGAGTATATTGCCTTATTTGCTAAGAACAAGCTCTGATTGCTATACACTACAAAGAGTCAATACTCTGAAAGCACTGCTTCTGTGAGCAATCAAGTTTCGCGCTAAGTCTCTGGACTACAAGAACTGAACTCAGCGTCCGACCCTTTCTTTTAGAAAGCATTTCTATATTGAGCTTAACTTTTTATCCTCTCTGTGAGAGTTATTTTTACTTGTATTCAACTTACTTGTAAAAGTTGTTTTTTGGCCTAGTTAAGGCTGTTCCCTCAAAGGCTCGACTGTACTGAGTCGTTTTGAGAAGTTGAGAGTATTGTCAAGTTGTGACAGTAGAATACTCTTGAGAAAATTGTAATCAGATTGATTATAGTGGAAAATCCTTCAGGAACGAAGGGACTAGACGTAGCTACCAGTTTGGTAGTGAACTAGTATAAATCTCTGTGTCTCTTGCTTTACTGCTTTCTATTCTTTTCTATCTTGCTGTGTTAAAAACAAATTTTCACAAACTGCTTTTCTAGCGTCCGGTTTATTTCCAGCGTCCGATAAACAAACAGTTTTGAAAAACTTGTGTTCTAAGTGTTTCTAACTTAAAGTTTGCGAAAAGTTTTCAACACAATTCAACCCCCCTTCTTGTGTTCACGTTCAGTTGGTACCAGAGCTCGGCCTCTTGGTTGAGCACTTAACAGTGTTAAGAGTAAAGATCCTACTGTGAACATGTCTGCTGAAGGTGGTCATATGAACCGTCCTCCTCTATTCAATGGAGAAAAATTTGATTACTGGAAAGATAAGATGAAAGCATTTATTGAGGCACAAAATCTTGATTTATGGGATATAGTTGAAAGTGGATACATTTCTCCCTCTAATGCCCTTGGTGTTGCAATACCTAGGGAAAACTGGTTTGATAATCAGAAAAAGAGATATCAAACCAATCAGAAGGCTAGATTTATTCTCATCTGTGCTATGACAGAAAGAGAATATGATAAATGTGGTAAGTTTGATACTGCCAAAGAAATCTGGGATTCTCTTGTTTTGTCTTATGAAGTTACGCCAAGTAAGAGAAACAAAGGCTAGCATGATGGTTCGCCAGTATGAACTATTCAAAATGGAAGATGGAGAAAACATTGAAACTATGTTTGGAAGGTTCCAAACACTTGTTCATGGGTTGCAGGCCCTTGGAAAAAGTTATGTTACACCTGATCATGTGAGAAAATCTTGAGAAGTTTGACTAAGCAGTGGAGACCCAAAGTCACTGCTATATATTCAAGAAGCAAAAGATCTAAATGTTCTTCGGCTTGAAGATCTTGTGAGTTCTTTGAAAGCTCATGAACTTGAGCTAACCGAAGAAGAACCTACCAAGAAAAGTAAGTCTATTGCTTTAAGAGTTAATCAACATAAACCTAGTACTTCTAAAGTTTTTCAGGCTGAAGAAGAAGAATCAGATGATGAAGCTTCAGAAGGAGATTATGATGGATCAGAAGATGAGCTAGCATTCATATCTAAGAAGATCCAGAGAATGTGGAAGAAGAGAAACTTCAGAAGGAGGTCTCAGAAGAAAGATACAAAGGACAAGAAGGAAAGCAAAGACAAGGACAAAGCCCAAGTCATTTGCTATGAATGTAAGAAGCTTGGACATTTCAAGTCCGAGTGTCCTAATCTTAAGGAAAAGCCCACAAGAAGCTCCTTCAAGAAAAAGAAGAAAGGTCTCATGGCAACATGGGAAGACCTTGACTTATCCTCCTTCGAGGAAGATAAGAAGAAGAAGCTCACATTGCCCTCATGGAAAACACTGATCTTGATTCAGAAGAAGAAGTTGAAGAGGTAATAATATATGACTCTTATTCTGAACTTCAACTTGCATTTGATGATCTGTTAAAGGATTCTGCCACTCTCTCTATTGAATATAAGAATTTGAAAAAGAAATTTTCAAAACTATCACAAGATTTTCATTCTTTACATAATGAAAACTCTGTACTCAATGAAGAGAACCAGAAGCTGAAAACTGAAAATCTGCGTCTGGTGGATAACCAGCGTCTGGAAGCCAACAAGCAACCAGAAGCTGAGAGCTCTCAAGTTAAAAGCTCTGTAATTACAGGCAATCCTAACTGCAAATCAAATGACTATGAACATGCATTTCAAAAGTTTCTTGCAGAGAGTGTAACTCGAAGCAAGCAAGCTTCTATGATCTGGGGAGTCAGTAAAACGACGACTCATGGTCTTGGTTACATATCAGATGAACCTCTTTTAGAAAATAATTCAGCATCTGATAAATCCAACAATCATAGTAAATGCTTGCATTGTACTTACGGCAAAAAATCTGGTCATCTGAAAAGTGCATGTAATGTGTTTACAACTAAGAAGGACAAGTATCCTTCACGAACTAACAAGAAAGGACCCAAAAAGATATGGGTACCTAAAGATAAAATAGTCTATGTTGCAGACTTGCTTAGCAACAAGGTCAACACACCAATCTTGGTACTTAGGCAGTGGATGCTCGCGTCACATGACGGGAGAAAAGCATATGTTCCAAGAACTAAGACATAGAGAAGCTGGATTCGTTGGTTTCGGAGGAAACCAGAAAGGTAAAATAGTTGGAATTGGTCGCATAGGTAAAGGCTCCCTTCCTTCTATTGATAATGTTTTATATGTTGAAGGACTGAAACATAATCTACTGAGCATAAGTCAATTATGTGACAGTGGTTATAGTGTTGTCTTTACAGAAAATGGATGTTCAGTAAAAAGTAAAAATGATGGATCTATATTCTTTACAGCTAAGAGGAAACAAAACATTTATAAAGTTAATCTTTTTGAACTTGCAAAACAAGATGTCAAGTGTCTTATGTCTGTTGAAGATGAGCAATGGATTTGGCACAAAAGATTGGGTCATGCCAATTTGAGGTTAATCTCAAAGTTAAACAAGCACAATCTTGTTAGAGGCTTACCAAATCTTAAGTTCCAATCTGATGCCCTGTGTGATGCTTGTCAAAGAGGAAAACAAGTTAAAACTTCCTTTCATTTAAAAAATGTTGTTTCAACCTCGAGACCACTTGAACTTTTACATCTTGATCTTTTTGGTCCCACAAGGACAACCTCTTTAACTGGAAAGAAATATGGATTAGTCATTGTTGATGATTTTACTAGATGGACATGGGTTAAATTCCTTGCCCACAAGGATGAGTCTTTTAAGGTATTTACTGTTTTCTGCAAATCAGTTCAAAATGAAAAAGGCATCTGTATTTCTTCTATTAGGAGTGATCATGGGGGAGAATTTGAAAATGAGAACTTTCAAAAAATTTGTGAAGAAAATGGCATCTCCCACAATTTCTCCTCTCCTAGAACACCTCAACAAAATGGTGTTGTAGAAAGGAAAAATAGGTCCCTCCAGGAAATGGCCAGGACCATGATCAATGAAGCTGATATTGCGAAACATTTTTGGGCAGAAGCAGTAAACACAGCTTGTTATGTTCAAAATAGAATTTATATAAGACCTATTTTGAATAAGACTCCTTATGAATTGTGGAAAGGTAGAAAACCAAACATTTCTTACTTTCATCCTTTTGGTTGTATTTGTTATATCCTGAATACTAAAGATCAGCTTGGTAAGTTTGATTCCAAGGCTGACAAAGAAATCTTTGGGATATTGAGAAAGATCTAAAGCTTTTAGAATATACAACAAAGAAACTTTGACAGTTGAAGAGTCCATTCATGTCAAGTTTGATGATAAGAAGCCTGACACTGCTATGTCAGAGCTAGATGAGTTATTTTCAGAATTAAACCTCGGTGACAAGTCAGACGGTGAACATATATCCTCATCATCTGGTGGTGACAAGACGAAGAATTCTACTCAAGCGGAAGCTGAAGCAAGAAAAAGCTGGAAGTACAAAACCAATCATCCAAAAGATCAAATCATAGGAGAACCTGGTGATAAAGTACGAACCAGATCCTCTTTCAAGGAGCATGCTGATTTTGCACTTCTCTCTGAGATGGAACCTAAGACGATTGATCAAGCTTTGGAAGATGAAGGGTGGATTCTAGCAATGCAAGATGAACTAAATCAGTTACAAAGGAATGATGTATGGAAGCTAGTCACTCTACCAGAAGATAAGCAAGCTATTGGTACTAAATGGGTATTTAGAAATAAGCTTGATGAAGATGGTAAAGTTGTGAGAAATAAAGCAAGGCTGAATTTGAGATGAGCATGATGGGAGAATTAAAGTTCTTCCTTGGAATACAAATCAAGCAATGCAGTGATGGTATTTATATTCATCAAAGCAAATATATCAAAGAATTATTAAAGAAATTCAAGATGCTGGATTGCAAGCCTATGCGTACACCTATGCATCCTACCTGCACTCTTAGTAAAGATGAAATTGGTAAGAAGGTAGATCGAAGCATGCAGGTATGATTGGATCTCTACTTTATCTTACGGCTTCAAGACCTCGATATTATGTTCAATACGCCTATGTGCTAGATTTCAATCAGATCTAGAGAATCACACCTAAGTCTTTGTTAAAAGAATATTCAGATATTTGCAAGGAACTACTAATCTTGGTTTGCTTTATAAGAAATCAAAAGATTACAAATTAGTAGGTTTCTGTGAAGCTGACTTTGCTGGAGATCGAATTGAAAGAAAGAGCACAAGTGGAGGCTTCCAGTTCCTTGGAGCTAATCTTGTGTCTTGGTCAAGCAAAAGGCAAAGCACAATTGCACTCTCAACAGCAGAAGCTGAATACATCTCAGCAGCAAGTTGCAGTTCTCAACTTTTGTGGATGAAGTATCAACTTGAAGACTACTTGATAAAAGAGAGTAACATTCCTATCTTCTGTGATAATACATCTGCCATATGTCTTACTAAAAATCCTATATTGCATTCTAGAGCAAAGCACATTGAGATTAAGCATCATTTTATAAGAGACTATGTTCAGAAGGGTATTCTAGAAATAAAATTTGTAGACATCGATCATCGAGTGGTGACATATTTACAAAACCCCTTCTTTGAAAGATACATTCAATTTTATAAGAAGAAATTTAAATTTTCATCTTATAGAAGAATGATTAATCTCAGCGTCTGATAATAAACAAAATCTCAGCATCTGATATGACATAAGCATGTATGTGCATTAGCATCTTATTTGTCATATGCATCATAACTCATCATCCGGTGAATCGGTTGCGTGCGTCTGAGCACATCCACACGTGTCACACGTGTTAAGGACTCAAGCGTCTCATCATATCTACTGAGTCATGATTATTTACGTTTTCAATAAAATCTTTTACGTTTATTTTGGCGTCTGCATTTAATGAAAAGGCGAATCTTTATTTTCTTTTCTTTTTGATTTAATTTTTATGTGAAATTACGAAGTGATAATTTGAAAAAGAACTGTACCATTCTCTATTAACTTTCCCACTACTCCACATTTTTTGCTCTACTCTGCGTTTTCTGCAAAACCGTACTCGTTCTCTCTTTCTCTCTATCTCTCTGTGTGTGTATTTGAACCCTAAAACCTCCATCACCTTCATCTTAACTGCAATCATGTCTGGAGTAACAACCTGTGAGTATACGGCTATCTACGACACCATAGCTGAAGGAAAAGTTTTGTTGGAAAATCGTGTTGATTTAGAAAACTTCAAACTCTATGGCTTCGACTTCTACAGTGGTTTCAAGGCAATGGGCTGGGAACACTATTTCTTCTGGAACCAGGTTGAGGTTCTAGTAACTGCCATCAAAGAATTTTGGGGTAATGCTCGTTTACACAAAGGTGGTATATTTGAAGGAACCGTGAGAGGCTACAAGTTTGTTTTTACCATCAACAATATCTCTGAAGTCACTGGTTGTCCCTGTGAATGTCTCGTCTTCTACACAGATTGGGCTGACGCATTTCATGGCATTGAGAAGGTCAATGATGATTTGTTTGAGAACTATAAGCAGTTGAAAGACTTTGGTGAAACTCCTACTGCAAAGAATCTGAAGAGTCATTACAGAGTACTTCACAAGATAATCACCAAGAGCGTCTTGTTGAAGGCTGGCTCTAGTGACATAGTCAACTATGAACAGAAGTTCATCATGAGACACTACATGGCTGGTAACAAGGTAAACCTGCCAAGGTTGATCTACAACAATCTGATTAATGCACTAGTAAATTCGAGGAAAGGTGTTGCTGACAAGAAAAACACCTACAAGTGCATTCCTTATGGTGTTCTGCTCACTAGAATGATGGTCAAGGGTCTGGTTATAAACAAGTTGACTGCTTTACTAGATCAAGAAAAGGTGAAGTATTTTGGTGCTGATAATATGGTGATTCTTGACACCTTTGGAGTCAACAGTCTGGTTAGAATGAAATTGATCACTGGGTCCATGATCAAGAAGGTGAAAATTGAGCAGCAGGAAGGGGAAGCTGAAAAGAAAACCACCAGAAGCCCAATGCCTGGTGTGAAAAGACCTGCTAAGTCTCCTTCGAAGGAAACCAAGAACAAGGCCAGTTGGCTCGTACCTCTTGTTGAAGAACCAGGAAGATGAGGACCGAGTTCCCATCACCAGGTTACGAGAAAGTGGAGCAGCGAAGCCGAGAAACAAGTCTCGGCGTCCGGTCAACGAAGAAGGAAATTCAACGTCCTCCTCCACCCACGCCTCTGACAGAGTGAAGAGATTGGTCGAGCGATCGAGCCTGAACCAAAGGTACCGAATTCTTCCGATGATTCTCAGATCTATTTTTGAATCTGATGATACCATTCCTGCTCCACCAATATCTGTTGCACAACCACCAAACATTCAAACCCGTGCACAGAAAACCAGAAACACTACCACCTCCATAGCTCCTAATCAACCTACCCAACCATCATCCACTACACTCAACCTTAACCTACCACAAATTTCCTCAAATACATCACTAGCCTCATATATTTCCAAACTTCATTCTCATCCCTTCAATTTGTTATTCAAAATTCCTCCCATTAATCCCTTCAAACCCTATACACCTAAAACCTACAAAATCACCAAAACCACTCCCACCTTACTCACCATTACCATTAAACCTACAGACGCTGGTGGAAGGAAAAATATCACATACAAACCACAGTTTGTCAAGTATGAGATATATAATAGCATCTACAATCGTCCCTCCACATGGCATTTGAAGACCTTCACCTCTGGAGCTGCCAGATTGGAGATTGTCTCTCCAATAAGTGCAACATTCAAGGATGGAGAAGACCACTTCCAAATGTCATTTAAAGGAAGGTTGAGACCAGCATCCGGAAGCAAAGCAATTCCCTTCTCTGTTGATCTTCCTAGATCCCTACCACAATCAGAACCGCTCACGTTGGAAGAATGTGGAAGGTGGATCACAGATGAAGAAGCTGCCTTCATGGCACACTGTCTTGAGCAGAAAAGGCTTGAAGTCATAGGACAATATCGAGACCCATCATCTGTTTCTGTTAAGATAGTACCAGATAAACAAAGGTGGCTACCTTGGTCTATCCCTAGGAAAAGGAAGGAACCTGCTCCGAGCAAGCAGCCATTCAGTAAGATCGGGCTAAAGGAGTATGAGAAGGCACCTACAAAGTACAATCTTAAGGAATTCTCCCAGCTTCCGATTGCCAAGATCTCTGAGGATCATGCCAGAAGGTTTTACCTGACTTCTCTGAAGAAAGATGAATGGAGAATCGGCTCCTCAAACCGCCGCAATCTTTGAGAAGGCTACTATTCCAGCTGTTGGGACAATCGCCAGAGTTATCGACATCAATCTTAGAACAAAGTGTACTTGATGATATGTTCAGATGCTCGATGAATCGACCTTTGACTGCATGAAGATATATGACAAATGGGCTGCTGTGACCAAGCACTTCGACATTGGATTTACTTGGAGTCAATGGTCTGAGTCTTGGAAAGACAAAGCCATATTACCATGCCTCGACCCCTTAGTGCTAGAAGAAGATGACAGGGAAAATCTGAGAAGAATTTACCTGGAAGAAAATGAAGCACTCTCCTTCACCTGTGAAGCATTGAGTGTCTTTATCAGAAGTTTATGGGGAGAAGACGCTGGGAATAGGTTTGACTCTTACACTGCTGATGTTGTTCTACACAGAGAAACCATCTTCATGAATTTCTTTGTATCCGGAAGATGTGAAGCATCAATGGGAAATTCAAGCGACATCTGAGCTTAGAAGACTTGGAAATTTCATCAAATGGTTTATACCAAATGATGCATTTTCTAAAAGCTCAAAGGAAGAAGGAATTGAGACTTCACTATCTAGCGGGTGCTAGCAGAGCATCGAAGTTGAGACTGCACGATGCGGAAAATTGGACCTTCTACTTCTACTTCTGCAGTTGAGATGGTCACCATTCCCAAAGCAGAATTTGAAGAAATGAAGGCTACAAACATGAAGGTCACTCAGCTTGAGACTGCACTAAAGTTACTCTATGAACGTCTCAACATCCCTCCTCCACCTCTTCCAAACCCTTAAACCTTGTTTTGCTTTATATTTTTTTGGTACTAAGTGTTATTTTTTTGTTGATACACTTATATATAAATATTTTTGCTCAAATTATCTGCCTTATATTCAAATTTTTCTAAGTCTTATTTTTGACTATGATGTGTTTTTACACTCTTTTTGTCTGATGACAAAAGGGGGAGTAAAAGAAAGGTATGATGAACACGTGAAAATCTGACTAACCCACCATCCGATTTTCATCGTCCGATAAATACGCTGGAACTGAAATATCATGCATAGCATTTCATACATAGCATTTGTATGGTTATTTATTAATGGGCTAATATTCATTGTTCTAGTGCTCTTATAATGTTAAATAAATATTTTTGGTACTAATACTCTTACAATGATAAACAAATTTGGTACAAGTTGATTAAATCAATCTTTTAATCAAAGATCCGATCTTACTCTGATACATCTACGTATTTTGTTTTGCGATCACTTAATTGAAGTTATTTATCAACTATCGCCTTAATACTAGAATTATCTTATATATCAAAATTGTTAAATTCAGGGGGAGACCCTTGATGTCATTTTGAAACTAAATTGTTCATCAACCTTAGATATTTGTCATCATCAAAAAGGGGGAGATTGTTGGAACCTAAACGATTGAGAAGTTTAGACCTTCATTAATTTTGATGATAACAAAATATTCACAAGAAAACAATTTATGTTCTAACAATTCTTGAAGTGTGCAGATACTGATATTACATATAAATCTAAGCCACTCAAGCAGAAGGAAGAAATTCTCAAGAGAAGGATACACTCCATGTGTCAGCATCCGGATCATATGTGTGAGCATCTGGAATTATCTCTTTATGATACTAGGTTTATCCATTTGCTTCGAGCGTCCGATCCTCCGAATCTGAGCGAGCGTCTGAACTTCATTTCAAATCACGTGTTGGTCACGTAGTTGCTCTTCCTCTCAGAAGTTTCTGGAACGGATTTCAAAATTGATCTTGAGCGCTAAAATTGTTGTACGAGGTATCAAAGGTGACACCTTTAGCTAAAAGACAATAATCGTACAAACAATTGTGAAAAGCAAGGTAGTACGAAAACGGTAATATGTACTACTGGGATATTCTCTGGAAAGGAAGAAAGAGACAGCTTTTTGAATTTACCTCACTCAATGGAAAGGAGCCATTTTTACCGTAACGGTAATATCCTTGGAACTCCTATATATACCTCATGGTATCCATTGAAGATAGAGCTGACATACTGCCGATACACTGCTGGAAAACTGCCAAAACTGTACAAGAGTATATTGCCTTATTTGCTAAGAACAAGCTCTGATTGCTATACACTACAAAGAGTCAATACTCTGAAAGCACTGCTTCTGTGAGCAATCAAGTTTCGCGCTAAGTCTCTGGACTACAAGAACTGAACTCAGCGTCCGACCCTTTCTTTTAGAAAGCATTTCTATATTGAGCTTAACTTTTATCCTCTCTGTGAGAGTTATTTTCACTTGTATTCAACTTACTTGTAAAAGTTGTTTTTTGGCCTAGTTAAGGTTGTTCCCTCAAAGGCTCGATCAGATTGAGTCGTTTGAGAAGTTGAGAGTATTGTCAAGTTGTGATAGAATACTCTTGAGAAAATTGTAATCGATTGATTATAGTGGAAAATCCTTCAGAACGAAGGGACTAGACGTAGCTACCGGTTTGGTAGTGAACTAATATAAATCTCTGTGTCTCTTGCTTTATCGCTTTCTATTCTTTTCTATCTTCTTTGTGTTAAAAACAAATTTTCATTTGCTTTTCTAGCGTCCGGTTTATTTCCAGCGTCCGATAAACAAACAGTTTTGAAAAACTTGTGTTCTAAGTGTTTCTAACTTAAAGTTTGCGAAAAGTTTTCAACACAATTCAACCCTCCCTTCTTGTGTTCACGTTCAAGGCCAACAAAGACATCCCACTCCTAATTCGGGCGAAGATTGCAAACGTCGACATGAGGAGGATTCTCATCGACCAAGGGAATTCAGTAGACATCATGTGCAGAGGGTTATTTGATACTCTGAATCTGTCAAAGGACCTCCTCATCCCCTACGAGGGAATGGACCTGCAGGGTTTCAATGGGGCAAAGACGACCCCCTTGGGGTATGTCGCACTGATGGTTACCTTCGGCACATACCCGAAGTCGAAAATAGTCAGGGTGCAGTTCTTGGTCCTCCCTTGCGACTACGATTACAATTGCATCATTGGTAGACCTACACTGGTTGACCTCGGAGCAGTAATGTCGACAATTCATTTGAAGATGAGGTTCCATATCTCCAATGGCGAGGTCGTAACCCTACATGGTGACCTAGATGCTGCTAGAAGGTGCTTCGAGATTAGTCTGAAGAGAACGCAGGCTGATCGGATGGGAAAGAGACCGATGTCCGAAGGGGCCTCATCCTCACACGGTGTAATGCTAACCGATGTCGATTCCCGTTTTGGGGCCGAAGATGTCAAGATTAAGGCCAAGAATATCGGTGATCCAT
This sequence comes from Calophaca sinica, assembly GCA_037113605.1. Classification (NCBI taxonomy): domain Eukaryota; kingdom Viridiplantae; phylum Streptophyta; class Magnoliopsida; order Fabales; family Fabaceae; genus Calophaca; species Calophaca sinica. The sequence goes on from CM073733.1 coordinate 107,396,800, forward strand.
TGGCTAAAGAGCTCGCGAAGAAAATTAAGAGACCGATCCAGGATGGCAAATCCCCCCACGCCCAGATTGGGAAGGACACATTCCGAACAACAAAGGTAGCAGATGATCTCCCCGAAGATCTGAGGTCTAACTTGATCAAATTTCTCCAAGACAACGTCGACCTATTTGCTTGGACTGCAAATGAGATGCCCGGGATATCACTCGAGGTAGCATATCACAAATTGGCACTCAACTCTTCGGTGCGCTGGGTCGCACAGAGACGACGTCGTCAGTCCCCCGAGAAAGCCCAAGCGGCGGAGAAAGCCGTGGCGGATCTGATCAAGGCTAAATTCTTGACAGAAGCCAACTATACGACTTGGTTATCAAACGTGGTGCTCGTAAAGAAGTCGAATGGAAAGTGGAGGATGTGTGTCGACTACACCGACCTCAATAAAGCTTGCCCTAAAGACGCATACCCGCTGCCAAGCATCGACAAGCTCGTCGACAATTCCTCTGGATTTCGGTTCCTATCCTTCATGGATGCTTACTCAGGCTGCAACCATATACCGATGTATGAGCCCGACCAAGGGAAGACTGCGTTTATGACCGAAGGTGCCAACTACTGTTACAAAGTTATGCCCTTCGGTTTGAAAAATGTCGGCGCCACACACCAGAGAATGATGAACAAAGTTTTTGAAAAACAGATCGGGCGGCTGCTCGAAGTATATATCAATGACAGATAGTCAAAATTGTCCAAGACGAAGACCACGTCGCCCACCTCGCCGAAATTTTCTCGGAACTTCGCAAGCACAACATGCATTTAAATCCATATTAGTGTACCTTTGGCGTGAGGGCGGGGAAGTTCCTTGGGTTTTACCTAACTGAAAGAGGAATTGAGGCCAATCCGGACAAGTGTAGGACGATTGATCAATGCATTTTAATGCACTTTTTATAGCTTTGCACTTTGTGTTTTTAGTTGTGTGTCATGTCCAATAACTACTTCTTAACATGGTTTTATATCTTTGGGTCTTAATTGGGCTTTAGTGAAATTATTTGCTAATTTTCGGATTTTGTTACATCCTGACCTATGTTCCTTCTATAGGCCATAACTTGGGCTATACTTGTCCGATTGCAGTAATCTTTGTGGCGTTGGAAAGCTAAGAAGCAGAGCTACAACTCTTATGTTGGCACCGAGTCCTAGTTCTAATGTTTTGAAGGCCAAAATTGCATTTTACTGAGGCTAGCGTGATTTGCTGCGAGTTGTGGATCACTTGCTCATGTAATTAGTTGTTATTGGGCTAATTAACCTGTCATGGGCCCTTCTCTTTGGTCATAACTTCTGATCACTTAAGTTAACCTAGGAGACATTATAAATACGTTTTTAGAGTCTTAGGTTAGCACCTTTTAATTACTTTTGAATTTTTTGCCGTTTTTGAGTTTTAGCACTTTTTTCTCCTTTTCTCTTTCTTAATCTCGTTTTTGTCAAATCCTTCCATGGAAGGCTAAGCCCTTAGATTAATTCACTATAAGGATCTTGAGGTTTGATTATTATTGTTAATTTTGATTTTTGGATTCTATCTCTTTCTTTGTTGATCTTTCATTTCTTTGATCTTTGTTTGCAAATTCGTTTTAGATGTTGATGCTTAATCATATCAATTTCGTTTTTGCTCTTTGAGATAATTTGAAATATTTTGAACGTATATTTTAATCTGTTTCGAATAGAGATTAATAGGATCTGCGGCGCTTGACGTAGGTTTGATTGAATTCGGTAGTTAAATTAATTGTGTTTTTGTTACGCTTGTTCCTTAATCATGGTTAATCGATTCTGTGATGCTTAGTTGATGCTTAATTAATTCTATATTACAGTAGGAATTCTTATAAAGTTAATTGATGCTTGATTAGTTAATTTTATGGTCAAACAAGAATAGAATCACGAAATATAGTAATCTTTTGAAACCCGTGATAGATCCAAGTATTAATTATCCTAAACTAGTGGGTTAGTTGTTTTTATATATTGATATTTTCATCTTTTAAATTCTGTTTCTCATAATCGAAACCCCCTTTTTTTTATTTCTTCGTACGTTCTTGTTTTTGGTTATTGTTAGATTAGAGATCCTTGTGAGACGACCAAGGTTGAATTGCCTTGTTACTACATTTACTATTTTTAATTATTTGACCCGTGCGCGACAGCAGATCAACGATCGCCGATATGAAACAACTGACCTCAAAGAAGGAGATACAACGTTTGACCGGGATGATAGAAGCATTGACAAGGTTTATATCTACCTCAGCTCAACCTGCGCTCTCATTCTTTAAGTTGCTCAAGAAGGAGGTTCTTTTCCATTGGACCCCTGAATGCCAGGATCCTTTCACCCAGTTAAAAAAATTCTCTCTACACCACCAGTGCTGAGTCGACCTCAGCAAGGGGAAACCTTATACCTTTATTTGGTCGTGACTAAAGAGGCCATCAGTGTCGGACTGGTGAGAGAAGACGTTGTCGGACATAAACCGGTATACTTTGCTAGCAAGGCCCTCCAAGGACCAGAATTACGGTATCAGTGAGTCAAGAAAATGGCTTTAGCTCTCGTCATTTCCACACGAAGACTTTGCCAGTATTTCCTTTCTCACCAGATCGTAGTCAGAACTGATCAACCAATAAAGCAGATTTTGTACAAGCCTGATTTAGCTGGTCGGATGATAAAGTGGTCGATCGAACTCTCCGAATTCGACGTTACCTATGAACCGAGGAAGGCGATTAAGGCTCAAGTACTGGCGAATTTCGTAGCGGAGCTCACCCCGCACTCATGTTCATCACCGGCTGGCAATTGGAAGTCTTCATTGATGAATCTTCTAATCCTAAGGGAAGCGAAGCCAGTTTGATCCTAGAAAACGAGGACGGGCTGGTTGTCGAATACTCGTTGGCGTTCGACTTCCCAACATTGAACAACCAGGCGGAATACGAGGCATGCATTGCTGGACTCAGATTCACCCACGAGCTTGGTGCGGCATGCGTCGTCATTCACTCCGATTCACAACCCGTGGTCTCATAAGTAGATGGGAGTTATCAAGCCAAGGATCCTTTGCTGCAGAGATACCTCGCCCAAGTCAAAACTCTAATGGGTCGGTTCGTCCATACAGAGATTGTTCACGTTCCGAGAGAACAGAATGTCCATGCCGACGTCCTCTCTAAGCTCGCCAGTACGAAAATTCCGACCTCACACCGGTCAGTTATTCAAGAGACATTAACCGCTCTGAGTGTCCAAGACCAGCCACTCGAAAACGCTCCAAGGATCCAAGAGTCACCAAAAGGTGCCACCGCAATGTATGTCCACAGCTTGTCGATTTCCAACATCGACTTTGGCGACTCATGGATGACATCGATCCTAAAACTTTGTTATCTGGGGGAGACACCAACAGATTCGAGAGAAGCATCCAAGCTCCGTCAAAGAGCATGTTCATTTTCCATCATCGAAGGGAAATTATACCGAAGAGGTTTCTCCACGCCCCTGCTGAAGTGTCTCGACACCTCAGAAGCACAACATGTCTTAGCTGAAATCCACGAAGGTATATGTGGACAACACTTAGGCGGGAGGACGCTGGCAAAGAAAGCACTAAGAGCAGGCTACTATTGGCCTACCATGGAGGTCAACGCAAAGGAATATGTAAAAAAATGTGACAAGTGCCAGAAGCACGCTGATATACACATCGCACCTCCTACCGAACTAACCACCCTGTCCTCCCTATGGCCATTCGCCTGGTGGGGGATCAACATCCTGGGACCTTTTCCTTTAGCACCAGGGCAAATCAAATTTCTAGCAGTAGCGGTGGATTACTTCACGAAATAGGTCGAAGCCCAACCCTTTGTGAAGATAACTATAAAGAACCTCATCAAATTCTTCAACTCCCAGATCCTCACCAGGTTCGGGATTCCAGAGGCCGTGGTGACCGACAATGGCTCGCAATTCATCGACCAACAGCTTCAAAAGACCCTTGCGGACCTCAGCGTGAAACACCACTTCACTTCCGTTGATCACCCTCAAACCAACGGACAGGCCGAAGTAGCCAGTCGCGTAATCTTGCGCGGTCTCCGACGACGCCTCGATGAAGCGAAAGGTCGATGGGTTAACGAGCTGCCTCAGGTCCTCTGGACCTACAGGATAACACCGCACTCGTCGACCGGAGAGACACCCTTCCGATTAACTTATGGGTCGAAAGCGGTGACTCCCGTCGGGGAATTAAGCTGGAGGACCCTTCACCCACCGGAACCGAGGCTGAATTACCAGTACCTCCGAGAAGAGTTGGATCTTTTGGAAGAAAATTGGGAAATAGCGGCACTAAATGATGCCGCCGTGAAGCAGCGAATAGCCGCCAGGTACAATCACCGCGTAGTCCCATGAGACTTCGCTATGGGAGACCTTGTTCTCCGAAGAGCTGATGTCGGACTGAAAAATTCCGCACAAGGAAAGCTAGCTCCGAACTGGGAAGGACCTTACCGAGTCACTGCAAAGACCGGCACAAGAGCCTATTACCTCAAAGATCTCCAAGGAAGGGCCATAGCCCGAACCTGGAACGCGACCAAGCTTCGGAGGTACTATAGTTGAATCCGGTCTCTACGACCAGGATCAATCAAAGACAATACCCAATACACTACGTGTTTCGCACAGCCTCGAACTACCCACTGATGAAGTTCAATTAAATTCCTTGCGATTTTCGTTCAAATTGTAATTTGACATCAAATTTTAATGCAAGTCACATGCAACTTTGCAACTCTAATGACTATTTATTGTGTTAGGCAAAAACAGATGATGGCCGGTTAGCACACCGACGAAAGCCGAACTCTACACCTCGACACGCGCGATCCTGGGGAAGTCCACACTATCCCCATGTGTCGTCAATAAAATGCTTCAGGCAAATAACGCCGAAGTTTTGACTCCCAGCACACACTTCGAAGGAATTTGGGACGTATTTCATGCGCCCGAAAATCCTCGAAGCGGCGTCCGAGGAACACACGATAGACCACCTGATTGGCCTCGCCAGTCTTTCCGGGACAGGTTATGCCGAAACAGCGTTCACCCATCTTAAGGACCGAGCTCCATAAGATCGGGGCAGAGGAGGACCACTCCTTGGCCAGAGTGGGCCCTCTGAGAAACAAAGTCAGATCTCACTCCGAAACAAACAAAATCGGAGCCAACTCCGAAGAACCGAGTCGGATTTAACTCCGAAAACGGAATCAACTCAGAACAATAAGATTATAGAAAAAGAAATCGCGACGGACATTGCAAGAAACTTAACTTGGATTAAAGGGAAGCGAATGTCAAATACAAACAAACCTTCGAAGAGGTACAAATTTAAATTGCAAAATTTATGCAAGTTATAAAATGACCCTGGCATCCCAGGTCTTCAAGGAGTCTCTTCGGCAGTCTCCTTGACAACCTCCGAGGTAAGCCCCATTTCCTTCCCTTTCGCAACGCCGCCTCGTAGAGGACTTCCATAGTCTTGGGGTTGAGGATTACGTCCTCATCGACAACACCCATTTTGAACAACTTCGATACGTCAACATCAATGCTCAGGTACATTAATCGGATTTGGTCAACCGCATTTCCGAACTGCTGGTCCCCAAATTTCCCGGCGATGTCCTTCCAGTTTGCAACTTCCATTTGGGTGGAAGTAAGAGCTATCTTAGCCTCTTCCAAACTCTTCTCAAACCTCTCCTTTTCTTCAGCCTTCTTGATTTGAAGGTTTCTTTTCTCGAAGGCAAGATCGTCGCGCTCCTTCTGAAGGTCGATGACCCTCTGCTGCAGCCCCGCAATCTCATTCTTGGCATTTTCTAACTTATTAGACTTGTCCAACAAGTTGTTCTCGAGGTCAGTCATCTTGGCCTCCCTTTTCTTGATCTCCTCAGCACGATTCCTCACCTCCTCGGCTGCCTTATGGAACTCAGTGTTCTCTTTCTCCAATGCAGCATTACGTTCGGCTGTATGAACAAAGAGGCTCAAGCTCCGTACCGTCCAGCTCGAACATTCCAGTACCGAGTCTTCACGCGCCGAACTAGACAAGGTCAACAGATAGACCTTATCTGCAGCTGACGTGTAGTGACGCAGTTCGTCTGAAGTCAAGGCATTGTTATGCGTCCAAACTGTCGGGCCATCACTTCCGGAGAAGTCACCGCTCCCAGTGACCCGTTCCAGGCGGCTTAGTTTCTTCCCGATGTCTTTCTTCTGCTTTTTCGAAACTCGGATACCTTGATCAACTTCGGCATCCTTTCTCTTGCCATGAGAAGAAAGAACTTGAACCCCGTCGACCTCCGGAACCTCCGCCTGGCCCGAAGTCAGGGTAGAAATCCGGTGTGGAATAGGTGAACCCGCCGAAGAGCTAGCCAAGCCAGCAGAAGTTGAAGTACCTGTCGAAGCAGCTTTCCTTTTCTTCCTTTTGAGGAACTCGCTTAGGGCCACGATGTCTGTCATTGCACATGAAATTATAAAAACAAGAGTTAGAAATAGCGCATACAAGGTAAGCAAAACTTATCCACACGCACATATATTACCTAAACACTCCTTAACCTCTTCTTCCGAAGTGCAGCTCATCAAGTGCCGACTACTCACGAAACGGGCCGAAGACTTTTGACCCATCGGAGTGTCCTTTACTTCGGGAGAAAACCCATCTACGAAGTCCGTTAGCTTATTTACACAGTCGATGTCTTGTTCGTCTAACGAGTCTTTGGGAGTACTGAACTCCTTACGTTCTACGAGGAAGTGATCCTGGCTCCAAAAGGGTCGGACCAACTCCTCCATTCCTGCCCCTTTCTTTTTCCTAACTAAGCATTTCTTTGCCGACCAATTCAAGGGTTTCAAATAGAAGTAATCGTGCTTGAACCCCCGAACGAAGTCGCTATATGCTTCAATCAATCTAACCTTCGGTTTCAAAGATAACCATCTTTGCAGAGCATCACTTCTTTCGGCCAACCTCATTGGGCAGAAGAAATAGAAGAACACGCTTCTAAGCGCTGGGATACCGAGATAAGAGCAAATTAACTCGAAACTCTGGATAAAAGCCCACGCGTTCGGATGTAGTTGAGAGGGGGCAATCCACAGATGGTTTAGAACTTCGAGTTGGAAGTCGGTGAACGGTAACCAAACACCCAGTTCGGTAAAATACACTTTATGCATGGGCAGGAAAAAATCCTAGTCTTTGGCAGGCTCCACGCAGACCCAATCATTGACTCCAGGGGAAATAACTTCCCAGTTTTCAAGATTTCCTTTACCCTGGCCGATGTCTAGATAGGGTAAGAATTCAGCCACTTTCTTCTCGTTGCTGAACACCGATTTAGCAAACAAAGCGTCGTCGGTCACCCACATGTATTGGTCCGTATTGGAGGGTGGGGAGTATCCTCTCTTACGCTTCGGGTCCTTTGGTTTTCCCATTGCTGACCTGCCCAAGAAAAGGATCGTTTAATGATCAAACACCCCAATCAACAAAGCCCAGAAATCTCCACCAGTCGTCCTCACCGGAAAACTCATAACCCTCACTGAAAAACTCATGACCTCGCCAGAAAATTCATAGTCTCGCCGAGAAACTCATGGTTAACGCCGAAAACTCGCAGAAAAGAGTGAAAACCGGGCGATTAAACATGAAACCCAGGCAAAAAGCTAAAAGCAACCGTGAGGAAAAGGGGGATCCAGCCAGCCTTTGAGGCGGCACACCCAAAACAAAGGGAAAAGTAGAACAAGGTGAGAGGAAATGCATACCTTGAGTTTCGCTGATGACAATGGATGTTGGAAGAGGAGAACCCACAGAGCCGGATGTGAAACTGCGGAAAAGAAGAGGAAAAAACTTGGAAGCTCTCACAGAAGCAGAAGCACACGGAGGGGAGGAGTGACAACGAAAGTGTAAAATGAAACTCTTCCTCCTTTATTTATAGAGGAAAAGCATTCATTAAACCGCATTAATGGGGGCACTAAACTAGGCGTCGCCTCGATCTAATAATTGAAATGCCGCACACGAGCGTGAAACGAGGCCGCCTTTTTCGTTTTGAAACGATTGAAGTGATGTGTCGATTAAGGTTTCTGACATAGAACACCCTGGAAACCGTCATCAGGCAACGACGCGTGTCGCGTATGGCGATGATCTATTCCAAGTCGAACTTCGAAATGAGCACCGAAGTAGCACTGAATGGTTCAACCTTAAGTCACTCCTTGACGGTTTGAGTCGAAATATCTCTTCGACAAACACCTAGAGACGTATTTTCTTGGTTCAAATCAAAGTCATACTTCGACAGCAACTGGAGTCACACTTCGACACATTAAATCGTTGTATGATGCATATCACACTTCGGTAACTTCCGTCAACGCACCACTTAAGTCAAACTCCTCAAACATCAGACATCGACTTGGGGGGCAACTGTTCCGGACTGGGTCGAAGCCTATCCAGCCTAAGACCACTCCCCTGGCCCAACTCCGTACACTGATCGTGGTTGACCTATATCTACCGATTTGGACCATCTGTTACATCAACGGTCCCCCGATTCGCGTTGGTTTTACGCCACCGATCTAGGACCGTCGATCTGATCAACGAACTGAAGCGTTCGGAAAAGAATTCCCTTGCTAATCACCGTCTATTCGGATCAAACCCTAAACAGGATCATATAAAAGGAGGGCCCAAAAAGGTACAATTTACGTTTTCATTAAATCATACTGACTTCATCAGAAATGTATTGACTTGAGCATCAGAGTGCCTTTTACAGATACCCCACCATTGTTCTCCGCCATCAGCGACCACAGCCTGCGACAGACTCAGCGACTCCGGCCACCACTTCGTTTTTCACTCGGACCACTTTTAGACTCTTAGAATCAAATGAGAGACCTATAAGGCCTTCAAGATGACCTATAAATACAACTCCTAAACCAGAAGTGGGAATGAGATGATACTTTCGTTCATAGTTTTATAGCACTCACTACTAGAATTTTCGGTATTTCCTGCGGATTTTATCCCCATGTAATACCTTCATGGGTAATTTTTTCTTGCGAATTTTAAAATCTACAGGTAATTTTCCTGCAAAAAAATCCGGAGGTAATTTCGCATGAAATTTCTCAGGTAAATCCGCAGCAATGAAATTCGCAGGCAATTTCGCAAGAAATTTATACAGATAAATTCGTAGGTAACTTATCTGGGGATTCAAAATCCGCAAGAAACTACAAGAAAATTTAAAAAAAAAAAAAATTATTCCTGTATTTTGCATATATTCTGTAAAAGCTTTTTAATATTAATATTTTGTTGTTATTATATAAAAAATTAATATTTTATTAGTTTATCATACTAATAAAATTATTATTATTATTATTATTATTATTATTATTACAAAATCACAAAATATATATAAATATGCTTCCAAATAATATATTTAATTATATATAACAAAAACAATACAAAAATTTCCAGAATAAAGCATAGTCTGACTAAATACACAGTTAATTCCTCGACTGACTACTACATTCCTCCCATTAGTCAATTGAATCTAAAGGCCAACCAGGAACTTATGACCTCTGATGGAAACAACTTGTGGTAACACCTTATCAATAGAAATCACTTGGCCAAAGCCTCTTGTGACAGCCGATCTCATGCAACTCCTCCATAAAATAGTAGATCCAATGCTCTATATATGGCCAATGCCACATTGCTATATGGCTCAACATACACCAGCCTGAAAACAAAAAGAGAAGTGTAAAAGTAGAGTACACTGATTTTAGTGCATTGAAAATAAACTAAGATGACCTTATTTTATTTTTAATTACTATTAAAAATTTAAAATCATTTTATAAAGTAATCTAAAACGTGTCTTGAAAACCAAAGAAATCATTGCCTAAGTTGTCCTCAGTCCTTACCTAAAGCACAAAGATGACCTTAGTTTTCCATATATCAAGCTGCTGCACCACGTCTGTGCTTCTCAAAAAGCACTTTGACCCTATCAGCTTCATTTTTCCATCTTTAAAGACTATCTTATGTAACACATACACAAACCATTCAGCTTGAATGTGTTAAAGCTTACAAACCAAGGGCATCAGAAATGCAGTTGACCACATACTTCATGGCAAACAGCAGTAATCACAAGCAACATTCCTTCCTCCTTTCCTATGCGCTTACAATTCTTGACATTTATTTTTATTTGAGACCAGCAATATCCCTTCCTGTCCTATGTGTTTGTTAACTAAAAGAAGAAACAAAATTCTACTTCTTTTATTATTCAATAATCAAGTACAAGTTACAAGAGGATGGGGAATGTTCAAACTAACACAGAACTTGAAACAACACAATAGACAATAAAAAACCTGACAAAATTGATTGAAAATAAGATGGTAAAAGACTAGATAAGGCATATTGCTTGGCTAGAATTGCCCACATTATCATGAAAACTACGATGGGCAGAGTATACATGATTGGGGGAAAATAATACTAATAAGGTTATATCAAAATATACATTTGAGAACAGTCATTAGGAGAAACTCTGACCCGAGATAGAGAGATTGGCCAGCCCTGTGTAAGAAAGAAATACATGGAAGAAATGAATCAGTAAACAAGTAGTTAAGTTTACATATCACAAAAAAAAGTGAATCCCAAACATACATGTATCAATTTTGACATGTACCAAGACAAATAATAGCAAAAGGGTAAAGTTCTATATACCTGGGACATATGCACATGTAATGCATAAGAATAAGATAATATGAGCCTATGACCCAAGGGAAGAAATAGAACATTCGCATTCATGAATAGTTGAAACTAATTTTTACTTTAGTAAATGAACCCTTCGTTCTATAAGGCAAGCATGAAGAAATTACTACAATTATAAGCATGGTGTTAAAATTACCACAATTATTAGCATGAACACTCATCAAGATTACTTTCAAATTATTTTTATTATTTCATATTTGATTCAATATAACATATAGAGATAAACTGAAAAAATAATAGGATCGATCCCAAAAACATGCAGTGTTTATTTCTATTAATTCAGATTTGCAAATGAAAATGCAGAATCCAGAATCTAGAAGGTGAAACTAGTGTTGCAGAATAAGCAAACGCTATATCAAAAATTTAGATATAGAGCAAAACGTGAAAATTTAGGTCACCGTAACAGAGCTTGTTACCTTCACAATGCGAAGAGGAAACACCGAACCCTAGAAATCCAGATCTAGAACAAACACGAAATCAAAAAATTCAGATCTAGAGAGAGATCAACAATGCAAGGGGAAGATCTAGGACCGTAAACAAAGCTTGTTACCTTCCCTGTGTTTCGCGATGTGTCAGAGAACCATGCGATGAATGAATCAGAGAAGTTTTTGAGCAACAGGAAGAGAGAGATCAACAATGCAAAGGGAATATCAACGAAATCTGGAAGAGGTACGAATGAATGAGAAGAAGATCAGTGAAAAGATGGAACAACGATGTGAACGGGAGAGAAGAAGATGCGAACGGGACCAAAGAAATTTTCTATCTTACCAAAAAAGATGTGAATGTTTTAGGTCCCTGGAAGAGAAGATGAACTTTCCTAAAATATTTTTTGTTTTAAAAAATTTATAAAGTTACCTACGGATTTTTAAATCTGCACGAAAGTTACGAGTAATTCACATTTCTTAACAAAATCTACGAGTAATTCATCAAGAAAAAGGAAAAAGTTTCCTACGGATTTAGTTTCATAGGAAAATCCACAGCTAACATCAAAATTTTCTACAGATTTACATGCGAATTTAGATTGGCAAAAAAATTCCATATATTTTGTAAATCGGTAAGAAAATTTGCAGAAATTTCCTACAAATTTTTTTCTGCAGCAAATTCTGCAGGAAATATCGCAATTTCTAGTAGTGACTATAATAAGCATAAATACCACGTGAAGACTCTAAAGGACAAGTAGACCTCATATATGACCTTGATTTGTAGATTTACACAGAACGAGGTAAACCGATAACTATTTAGATTACTTTTTGTGAATATGGTCAGGACTGGGTTTCTAACTACTCCACCTAGTCTTCTTAAGTTAGAGTGACTCTAAGATTAGAGAGTCATGATTGATTGTTCAGTTTGGCTTATTTAACTTTTTCGGTTATACCCTATGCCGCATATGATGCTTTGTTTATGGATACATTGTGAAAAACTTAAAGTTTGCATTTTATATACATTAGATAAATCATATGTATTGTTATGACTAACAAATTGGAAGCATTGAGGATCCAAACCTTAATGAAGAATTAAATTAACATTGGTTGAGTCACTTCAACATTGGCGTATAAGTAAATCAAATGACTAAGGAATTTTCGGGGACGAAAATTTTTCAAAGGGGTGAGTAATGTAATACCCCAAAATTTTAGCAAGTTAAGTACCTTTTTACTTTAATTTCTTACTTGCTATGCTTGATTATTTATTTAATTAAGTGTGTATGATTTAATAAAATATTTCACTCTAAGTAGGGTGTAGCAGAAATTTGGGTAGGAAGACTACCTATTTCTCTTAGGCATACTCAACCCACATTTCCATTTTTCCCAAGAATGAGGGTAGGATAAGTGGGGAATAAGAAGTATTGTGTAAGGGTACTTTTGGTAGTTCACTTTTTCTTCCCGTCAACACATCACTCACCTGTATCACACATTCTCACATTCATTCTACCTATTTTCAGAACACTCACCCACCAACACTCACACACACACACACACACACACCCCTGCACGACTGAGAGAAAGAGTGTGTAAGATAAAGGGAAGAAATTGAAGGAAGAAAGGAGAATCGGATGGGTTAAAGGAAGAAAGGAGAATCGGATGGGGAGGCGCACAGAAGAGGGGGAAACAAATTAAGAAATTTGGGTTTTTGTATTTCATCTTCTTCTACAAAGTCATCTTCTTTACCTCCTTTTTGTCATCAAATTTTCTTGTATATGCTATTGAGAGCTTAGGTGATCATAAATCTCAAGTCTATATGTAAATTCTAGTTTGTGTATGGAAAATTATGGAAGCGGAATAATGGTTTTGGGAATCTTCATGGTATTATATTCATGTCATTGATATTTTCAAATCTGGAGTTGCATGTATGATTTATGATGAATTTGTAGTTTAAATGATGTTATATATGATGAATACTTTCTCTTTAGACCTATTTTCGAATTATTCATGTTGTTGTGTAGTTATGTATAGACTTGGTTATTGAAAATATAGGTTTATGTAGAAAACAGGGTTTTTTCACACAAACTTAGTAGTATAAGAGCATCTTTATCGCCGGAAACTAAACTCGTTCCTTATTTTAGTTTGCGTTTCTTTAAGTTGCTCAGCGTTGGAGGAATCTAACGTGGAAGGAAGGGAGCTTCAATTTTAGTTCTAGTCATTTCTGCCGTTGTCGTTCTCTAAACATTAAATATTCATTCTTTCTCTCTCAATCTCACCAGATTTACCAGAAATCAGAAAGAAGAGGGAAAAATAGGGGGAAAAATGGTAATGTAGAATCATGATCCAGAAACAATATACTACCAGAAAAATCACAACCAAAATAAGAGAAATTAATAAGAAGAAAATTACAGAAATTACAACCGGTTGAAAATTACAACAAATTGATTTCCAACAAAAATTACAACCATGAAAATTTATTTGCAGAAAAAAATTGCAGAAAAAAAAAGGAGCCTCAGCAGAAAAACTCAGGCCTCAGCCAACAAACACGGCGTCGCCGTCGCCGCCGCCTCCTCCGATATGAGACCTTACAGATCTAGACAGATTCGGAGCAGATCTGGACAGAAACGAGATCTGAGAGGGAGATCTGAGGGGAAGGGAGAGGGGGAGGTGAGGCGAGACGAGGCAGAAGAGGGAGAGGATCTAGACGATAAGAGGGAGGTGAGGCCATGGCTGAGAAGAGGGAAGTGAGAAGATGTGACACAGTGTCGCCATGAACTGATTGCAGAGGTGAGGGAGTGAGAAGTTGAGAGGTGTGGGAGCAGAGTATGCGATCGGAGATGAGGGACGCGATCTGGAGACGTGAAGGGAGATGAGGGAGATGAGGGAATCTGGAGAGAGCGAGGCAGGAAGTAGCAAATGGAACAATCTAGAATAGCAAAAAGAACCGTTTGTGATAAAAAAAAAGATTAAAAAAAAATAAGGATCAGGGAGAGTGAGTGAGAAAGAGAAGGTTCTGCCCTTCAGTTCTGTGTCAGCGTTTCTTTAAAGAAACCAGCGAACTCAAAACTTAAAAAAAAACCAATTTGGGTTTTTTGGACTACGTGGCCAAGAAGGGCCCACTTATTTGGGCTAAGAAACTTGGTAAAATGACCACTGCTAATGTTGCTCTAAACAATTATGGGGTTCTGATCTTCACGAGCAGTCTTTTACGCGAAGCATATGAAGTACCAGAAAGTACTAAGAAAATACAAAAAAGGGAGGGGTTGAATTGTGTTTTGAAAATCTTTTCGTAAAACATTTGTTTAAAACACATATGCTAGCCAGTTCAAATATTAGATTGTATGAACTGGATGCGGAAGGACCAAGTCAATCAGATGCTGACATAACATGGACAAACTTTGCATTTGAAGGTTTTGTAAACCAGTTTAACATTTACGAAATTGTACTTTAAGCAAATTCATTTTGCATACTACTTATTGCATTTTGATTTAAACCATACTTAGATTAGTATGTTCCAAACACAAATCGCACAAGTATAAAGCACTGACTTCAACTAGATTCAACTAGATGATAGGTTGTTGATCTAGAGGATTACTTAAAACATTTTGTCTAATTCTACATGTAAGAGTAAAAACATAGACGATAACAATGAAAACAAGTTTACCAAGTTTACTCGATGAAAAACAAATGCGTAAAGAAAACAGGCATGTAAGTAAAACAGACAACTAGAAAAGTAAAGTAGACACAAAAATTTATACTGGTTCACTATCTAATTGATAGCTACCTCCAGTCCCTTCGTTACGGAAGGATTTTTCCACTATAACCAATCTGATTACAACAACCTTTTGAGTATCTACTGTCAAACTGGCTATACTCAAACCCTCTTAGACAACCACAATATCTTTGCGACTCCTAAGAAAGGGCCTACCCGGCCATCCCTTGCATACATAATTCTGCCAACCTAGCTATGTATCAAGTATCCTAGCAAGCACACATAGACTATAATGCTTATAAGGAAAACAGTCTTTCGGGTGGCAATCCCTACTGTTAAGGGTAGCAAACCCATCCTTATACAAGGTAGTAGACAACTGCTTGCAACATGAAAAAGTGTCATTACGAGTACATTTTTCTCACTTCTACTGAGTAGATTTGTACTAATTTCACTTGTATTTACACTCAACTCTTAAACTAAGAGGATTTACAATTAAGCTTCGTGTCCTAAGCTAAAACACTCTAAAAGTGGATGTGAAATCTGCTTCATCTTCTTCTTCTAGTTGTGAGGGCCTTCTGAGCTTTTGCTTAAGCATCTTGAATAGATTCTTCAGCAACAATTGATTCCTTAATGATGATGATGATGATGACTCTCTGTGAGAGGATGTATATTTTCTATATTAACATCTTCAATTCTTCTTCTTTTTCTTAACCCTGTAGGTGTTCATCAGCTACGCTGACTCACCAATATTTGCTTCAGTTAAGTTCCTCTTCTTGGATCATCGTCGTCATGCTCTCATTTTATTGGACGGTCGTCACTTTGGCTTGATCGCTTTCTAGCGACCGTAGCTTCTTCTTCAGTTCTGATATTATCTATTTATATTATCTATGCAACACATGCATGTTTTTGAAGATTATGCACTTTTGATGTTATAAAATCTCATTCTCAATGAGCATGTTATTGTTTTCTAAGCATTTTCTATGATTTCAAGGCTCGTTATATGGTTTTACCCATTCATTCTTTCTTTGTCTTTTATAAATATTAAATTTTACTTTAATGAAAATAATATGTTATTTGTTTAAATGTTGTTTTCAAAAGTAATATGATTTGCATTTATTAATTTAATAATTGATATAAATCACATGCGTTTAAAATAATGTTGACATATGAGCATAAAGACCAACATGCCGAGATCAAGTACATTTTTTTACGGTAATGTTTAATCCTTCAAACAAGGAATTACATGCATCCTTCAACTATTACTTGAATCCGAGTCTGCAAAAACGAGCTACAACGAATGAACTATTGGATGATGAATGAATATGGCTGAAAGAATTAGCATGCAATCGTCCTTTTATAGGAGTGTGTTTGTTTCAAGTTACATTCTATTATTCCTAGGAATACGAGGGGAAAAATGTAACATTCTCATGTTTGTTTCAAGTTTTAAAAAATTATTCTTAGGTTTTTTTATCTTCAGGAATATGTTTTACACATGGAAATAAAACTCAACCACCTGTAACTACCAACTTCTACCTCATTTTACTATAGTTATTTATAGTTTTTATTTTTTATTTTTTTAATTAAACAAATTATTAAAACATTCTTGGGAATTATAAACACTTACCAAACATATTGGTTGGAATGACATTCCTGATAATCATATACCAACGAGTAGTATTATCGTGAATGTTTTTATTCCATGAAACAAACATTCTCTGGTTGTTTATGAATGGAAGGACATGATGGACCAGACTTTGGAAAACTAAAGAAATGGAATGCAATTTGACATGTACTATTTCACGGGATGACGTTAGGTTTGAGGTGGAAGTTTCATTGTTATCCAGAAACATATAAAAAAAGAATACTTCCTCCGTTTTTATATATAAGCAAAAATCAATTTTTTTGTTCATTGAATAACTCATGTATTTAGTCTATTATAGACTAAATACATGAGTTATTCAATGAACTAAAAAAGTGATTTTTGTTTATATATGAAAACGGAGGGAGTATGTGTTAATAGTGTAGTAGCCGTTGAAGTGCAATGCTATTAATTTCAAGGAGAAACGAATGAACAAGAGGATTGCTTGTTGACGAACAAAGTGAGTGCCGCACAGTCTGGAAAGGAAAAGAGAGATGGTGTAAGTTAAGGAATAGGGGGAGTTAGAACGTTTTAATTGCTTTTATAGAGGACTGACACAATATCAACAAGAATGGAGCATTGAAGGGAAGGTCAGCGTTGGATTGAATCTAATCTACTAGTAATCTGTGAACTTTCAAATGGATGAATAGAAGTTATTACTTATTAGCACACTCAAATTAATTCAATTACTGTCAAATACTTTTTAATTTATTTGTAATCTTTTTTCAAAATATACTTTTTCACAAAAAAATGTTTAAAAGTTTTTTTAATAGTAGCATACTTTTGAAATTTCATTAAATGTTTTAATATTTTTTAAAGTTAAAAATGATATTTTAAAAATTCTTAGAAGACCCTGTCCTAAAATCTCTTAAATAAAAGCAATTTAATTCCTGTTTTTTACATAAAAGCAATTCAATTCCTTACCAAAAAAAAAAAGAAGCAATTCAATTTATTACTTGAGTCGAGATCCTCTCCAATAATATGATATTGAGTGTATAAATATAAATAAATGACTAATTGAGGTACGGATTTTAGAAATATATGTATTTATATACCTAAAATCATAGTAAATAAATGAATAGGATCATCGCTCATGGCTTACTTTTGGTAGAGACTTGGTTTCTTCTTACATCGTATATTTTAAAAGCAATTCAATTTATTATTACTATGAAAGCTGTTACATCATTTCCAAGGGTGTTGACGTGGATTTAAGACCACTTTTGGCAATCCTATGAAGGTGGCTCAGTAATTGAGCCAAGAAATATGAAAAAATTATAAGTAGGAGGTACAGAGCTCAGGTCTTTGCTACTAATAAAATTTATATTTTCTCTAACAAATTAACCACTAATATTTGCCTATAAAAAAAAACCACTTTTGACAGAATGACGTGGAGTTTTTTTAGGTGCTTAGACGTGGAGTTAATAAAACCTTTAAAATGCAATGTCAAGAAGTTTTTGGTTTTCTGTTTACTTCCGATGTTTTTTGTTTTCATTTTCCCCAAAACTAAGAAATATTGGAGCATGTATTATGAAAAATTTTGTACATGCATTTTGGAAAAAAAAATCTAGTAATTTTAGAAATTTTAAAAATGCCAAAAAATTATTTCCAGTGTTTTCAAAAATACATTCTGAAAAAATTTCTCATATTCTCGATGTCCCAATAGTTCACCGCAATAGCATTCCATTTTCCAACTAACAAACTGAAAATAAAATCGAAAATATTTCTAAAAAGTAAACGGCCCTTAAGAGCATCTTTAATGGGAGTGTCATAAGAGGGACTTTAACTATAAGGGGTGTTCCTAATAAGCAACCGTCATTGGAGTAAGTTTATGTGGCAGATGAAGGACCTTAAATTAAGGATTGCGCGATGTACAAGCAATCTCAAAAGTTAGTAGATGAAGGACCTTAAATTAAGGATTGCGCGATGTACAAGCAATCTCAAAAGTTAGTTGTTTAACATTAAAAAACCAATTTTTGTGGAAATCTGAACCCAATTTTATGTAATAGTTTGACCTATTTCGGTTAAAATATAATGTTATGCACTTCTCGTCATTATGTATTTCTCATCATTTTTAGTTATATAATATTATGTATTTTTTATTGTTTTAAACTTATTATATTAAAAATTAATTAAAATAAATTTTCTACATTTTTTAATATTTAATATTTGTATGCGTATTAATTAAAATAATTGAATTAATATTTAAGTTTGAATCAAAATTAAGTGCAATTAAAAAATATATAAATATGTGGGATCTATTATGTGTTGCTTATATGTAATCACTATTGAAGTAAAAACTAGTTAAGTTGTTTATGAATTGCTTAAATCCTATGTGGTATTTTGGCCCGCAAAAAGTTAGTTATGTAACTGATTTAGTTACTTGCCGCTCAAACATAGGGGTGGCAAAACGGGTTTAGTCCATCGGACCAGCCCACCAGGCGCATAAAATGGGCCGGTTGAGTTGGGGTTCATCAACCCACAAGCCTATGTAGCCCAACCCATCAGCTCGCCAACCTTGCGGGCCACAAGGGGCCAGGTTGGGCCAACCCATCAGGCAGTATATATATAATTTTATATTTTTTTCCCTATTTTTGAACAATTTTTTCTTTCTTTTTTTACATTTTCGGGCGGGCTAGCCAACCAACCCACTATTGTGGTCCGTTTTGGGTGAACTCTTGAGGGACGGCCTGACAGGTTGGCCGATTTTAGTCTAAATTTTAGATTTTTATTTATTTTTATTTTATTTTTTATTTTTTATTTTTTACGGGTCAGCCCAAGCTCGCCCAACCCGTCATAGATCGGACTGGGCTCAACATCTCAACCCATAATCCCTTGGTGGGCCGGGTTGGGCTAGCCCGTTTTTATAGGGCTCACGACGGACCGGGTCGGGTTGGGCCGGGCGGCCCATTTTGCCATCCCTACTCAAACATAGCTCAAACATAACTAACAACTAACAACAAAACCATTGAAACAGAAAGTAGAAGAAGTCCTTTAGACATTAACTCTGACAAAAGTTGAACATGATCACATTGATACAACGCAAAATTATGGATATTTGATCCATTACGAAATATTATTGATTAAATTCTTCTAAAAGAATAATAATACTTTTTTTTTATTGGAAGTTTTTAGAGCAGAAACAAATACCAAAATTTGAAAATTTGCAGGGCAGCGTAAATCTATCATCGATGATCAGTACACTGTGTGCCAACAAAGTATCATTCCTTCAACAAAGATTATTACATTAATCGAGCCCTAACCCGTAATAATGAACTCACAACTCAAACTTTATGTGCAAAGAAAAAGTGAAAATTCAAGGGACCAAGAAATGTTGTTTATTACTGTGGAGCAGGGGCAAGTGCTGCATGCATGTCCTCTGACACATCAGAAACAGGACCAGGTGCAGCTCCAGAGCTCACCAACTCGACCATAGCACGACGAGGGTTGGTCCTTTGCTTCTCACAAAGGTTCGGTAAAAACACCCCTGCGTAGAATCAAAGCAAGGTTCATTTCTCTTTGAAGCTAATTTGAAGAAAACAAAATAAATAATAAAAATCAGAGTCCTCTGCAAATAATTAAATAAAAAATACAAAATATTCTCCCACGACAAGTAAAGATCTCTCTCTCTCTCTCTCTCTTTTTTTTTTTTTTATGTTAGTTGTTTAAGAAGCATTGATGTGTATGTATGCCTTGATTAAATTTGAAGTTAAAGCGTTACACGGTAAGGTGTCTTGATGCTTTCATGGTGCAAAGTGAAAAGCAAGAAGCTATGGGAGAACATGAATAAGCATTGCCATGTATTTAAGCAAAGTTGACCATGTGCACGTTTTCTAGTGACATGGCCTTATTTTCTTTGTTTTTTTATTAGAAAAATGCAACAAAGAAAGTGGGAAAAAAAAACACACACACAAAAAGACTGAACATCCTTTATACGTTGAAATTTCAACCATGACTTATTCTTTGTTAGTTGAGACTTCATTCTTGGAGTTGTTCAAATTAAGGTGCAAACGTTGAGTTTTCAACAGCTAAGCACTGATCACTAATCCATTTCAATCTCTTTCTATAATATGAAAAGGAATGATACATGATGAAATGTACCTCATTCTATTCCATTCAATGTATAACTTTTTCTTCTCCAATTTGAGTGATATGAAACAAGCCTTATTTCCTTTCCATTATAAAAATAGTCAAACAATACAATGATAAATTTTATTTTATTTCACTCTGAATTAAATAATCCAAAACATAACATACACTCAATAATTAACCATAATCATGCAAAAAAGTTTTGGTACTAAATGAATTAGACATTAGGGTACATTTAACAAAGAGATTAATTGAGTGTTTACTCAATAAATTTTGTTTTTTTTTATGAATCAAATTTTAGATTAGGGGAGGCGCATCCTCGAGCAAGGTCAAGGAGAACCATCAATCTCAACAAAAATTTACGATAGAGTTTATGTTAATCTACCAATAGGGGAATTATGAATTCGAACTCAAGTCACAGCTAGTGCGACTGGAGGGTCCGACCATCTGTGTCAAACCCCATAGGCTTCAATGAGCTATTTTAGAAAGCATAAGAAAGTCTTTATTCATATAACATTATAAGTATTTATATCTATCTAAATAAGTTCTAAATTTCGTCAAAAAAAAAAGTTAAGTTCTAAATAAACTCTTCTAGATGCTTTTTAAGTGTGAAACTAAAGCAAAGAAAAATGCTTACCCTCTCCAGCAGCCAAATTGAAGTAAAGGTCAACAATGTTGGGGCATTTCTGGTAACAAGGTGGTGAGCAAAGCTTGGCTGTGAATTGTGGCTCAAGGAGTGCATCAGAAGAAATTCCAACAAACTTCCTTTCAACGCCACATGCCTCCACACATTGATCTGTCTCTATGTATTCAGCCATCCTCTCCACCACCACTTCTGATGTCCTGCACTGGTATTCCATGCCACCATCCGCGCCCTTCGCCGTCTCCAACAAACACCGCTTCCCTGAAGAAGCTATTGAGAAAGCACATAGTTCCTTTTGCAACTCCTCACATACAACTTCAGCTGCCAATTCAAGAATACACATATAATGTTAACTTTAAAAAAACAAAATTGCACGAGTAATTACATTTGGGAAAAATATTTAGCTGCAGGATTTATATGCGTACCTAAAGATGCATGGATAAAAAGGGAACAAAAGAAAAGAACCAATGGCAATTTAGATGAGAAAGACATGGTTTAAAATGCTGGCTAAAATAAGGTTAATTTGTGTGGGAGTAGTGTATAAAAAACTAAGGGACGGCTTGACAAAAAATGGAAAGTATGGAAGAGATGTGAACAACTATATGGAAATGGCACCAAAGGTGCATATGTATAGGTTGGAAATGTAACAACACGGTGTCTGTAAGAAGACGCGTTAAGATGGCTCGCAAGTTACCTTGGGTCCACTCCATTCCCTTTCTTAATTAAATCTCAAAATACAAATAATTCTTTGTAGCTTTAATCATAAGTAAAAAAAAAAAAAAAAAAAATTTAACTTTGACTATTAGTGTGTTTAAAATTTTGAAATCCAACGAAAAATCTCCTATATTTAAATTTAAAAAATGTTTTACTTAAATCTTTCACACAGTACATATGTCTCGTCTTTTTCTATATTAAAATGAAAATTGAAATAACGAGACAATTTAGTAAATTAAACTATTTTAAGGAAATGGATGACCCATATTAATTTTTCGGAATAACTAGGATAGAAAAATATAAAATTAGGAATTAAATATAAATGTAAATGACAAGCACGGCATCAAGTTCTTTGCATTTTTTTTTTTTTGGTTGAGCAATTTCTTTGTATTTCTTTGACCCATATGTTGATATAATAGGTCAAATTTTGAGATTGGAGATATTAATTGGAAGCCATAGCCATTTGGAGTGGAAATAAAAAAAATCGCATTTCGAAATTTAATTAGAAGAATAAAATTACCTTCGCTGTGACGCTTGTTAGTTACATAGCTGACGTCGTAAATAACACTTCAATTTTTTTCTTGTTTTCCTTTTTAAGATTGTACTAGTAAATTTGACCCGTGCCATGTATGGGTATATGTATACTATTAAAAATAATTATAGAATAATGCAATGTGTTTTTATATTAAATTAAATAATTAGTAAATAATGGGTAGTATATTGCATAATTTGAATAATAAAATTTAAACTATTGAAACTTTAAACTAATTTGTTATCTTTCTGCATAAATCACATTATCTTTTTGTGGTTAGGGTTTTCCACTGCATACTCTGCCGCTGAACGATGACGATACTAATGAAAATAATTATAGAATAATGCAATGTCACTACTAGAAAAATCTTTATTACCGACGGATTTTAGAGACGGATTTTTATCCGTCTCTAATAGAGACGGAACTAGAGACCAAAAAAAATAGTTAGAGACGGAGTTTAAATTTTGCATGTTAGAGACGGAATTTAGAGACGAAATTTTCCGTCTCTATTAATTTCCGTGTCTAATTCCGTCTCTAAAAAACGAATAAAATTTAAAAAAAAACTTTATTCTTAGAGACGGAATTTAGAGAGAAATTATTTTCGTCTCTAATTTCTTCCGTCTCTAATTCCGTCTCTAACAAGTAGCAAAAAAAAAAAAAATCAAAAAATTGCAGCATCCCTCCCAATTTTTTGTTTCCCTCCCGTTATTTCCCTTTCCCTTTCCACTTTCCCTAATTTCCCACTCCACTTTGCTTTCCCACTTTGCTGCGCCTCTAATTTCCCATTGTTGCGCCTCTCTTCTCCACCGCGGCGGCAACACGAAAGTAGAAGAAAAGAAGAAGAAAAGAAGATTTGTCAAGCTCCTCCCGTCTCCAAAGCTGCTTGTTTCGGTCTGCTCTTCTCCACAAGACGCACTGCTCATCACCGACGCCACCTGTCAGACATCATTGGGCTGGAAACTCTGAGAAAGAAGACTCCTTTGACCCTCCTTCTTCTTCATACCAGGTACCCAAGCCATTCTCCAAACCTTCCGATTGCACACTCGCTATTTTATTTGTTTAATCCCTCCAATTCTTTTCATGTGCTTCTCGCTTTTTCTCTGCATAGTTGTTTGTTAATTTAGTCTAGATTCTGTTTCCCGTGGAAGCCTGTGTACATATTAACATATATAAACCTAGCAAACAAATACAGGCCTTCATTTTGGACATTGTTGTGAGCAAATCTACTATCAATTAATAGTCGGGTTTTTATATTAAATTAAATAATTAGTAAATAATGGGTAGTATATTACATAATTTGAATAATAAAATTTAAACTATTGAAACTTTAAACTAATTTGTTATCTTTCTGTATAAATCACGTTATCTTTTTGTGGTTAGGGTTTTCCACTGCATACTCTGCCGCTGAACGACGACGATACTAATGAGCACACCGCAACAGATCGAGTCGTACCATACACAGGTTACATATCTAGCCCACTCAACGACAATGTGTGTTTAAAAATATATATTTTATATTAAAAAATTATATTAGTATATTTTTTATTAAAATATTTATTTACAGTAATTTATGGATTAGTGTTATTTTTTGTGTAACATTCAATATGCCTATAATATAATTTTACTCTGGAATTTAAATAGTAAAAATTAGGAAATAAAAATTAGAATTAAAACACACACACACATATAATACTCATTCAATATATTATATTTCATAAAAAAATGTAATTAAAATGCATATAAAAAGTTCAAAAGGCATTTGTTTCTAAAAATTATAAAAAAAAATATTTTAATTTTATGAAGATAAATATAATGAATTTAAAAAGGAACTCATTAAATTTCTAGAAAAATATTCAAACAATATAATAAGAAATTTTTTTGATAATAATGACATTCTAAATATTATAGAATGAACCAAAAATAAGCTGATAGAAAAATACTTTATTATAACTAATGAAGATGAATAATAAGATTTGTCATATAACATCTATCTTCATGAAATATAAACGTTTACCAATATAACTATTAACTAATAGTTGAGATTCACCTCATTAATTGGAAATGCCAAACTTTTGAAGAAATTTAAAATAAGAAATAAATTTAAAATATAACTTATATAAAAGTGTAATTAGTATGACACGACAATGACCCGTGCTACGCAGGTGTATAATAAAAACATTAAAAATTATATTGATATATGATTTCTATTAAAATATTCATCAATTAGAGTTTGGATATTGATTTTTTTTCAATGTGAAATGTTCAATCTAGCTTCTTATGATATACTTTTATCATATAATTTAAATATTAATAGGTTTTTCATGTAAATATTAATGTTTTGTAATGTAAAATATTCATCACTCTATATTAGATATAAATAATAACCAATACTAATATTCCCTAATAGCAAAATTTATATCTATAATGTGATAGTCTATGCTCCACATGGTATATAGTTAAAATAAATAAATACTTTATCTTATCAAATTATAGAATTTGTATTTTCTATTAAAACGTTCATAAAAAGCATGTTCGTTTTTAGGATTCCATTAAAAAATATGTAATTGTTGATTTCATACTTATTGTTTAAATTTTTGTGTGGCAGAATATAAATCAAAAATTATGTTTTCTCGTAAAATTTTCATTCCCATTTTTTTACAATATATTATAGTATAATTCCCGTGTTACACATGATATATACTAAAATATTTATAAATTTTATACTAAAAATTTATTAATGTATTATTTCTAGTAAATTTTTCTTTCATGGTAAATAAAATAATAATGTTGTTTCATGTAAAATATTCAATACTCTGTGAGAATATTTTTTAAATAATATGAATATTCACTATAGAAAAATTTACATCTGTAGTGTGATGGCCCGTGCTCTGCACAGTATAAAAAATAAAAATAAAAACTTTATCTTATAAACTTTATAGGCTTAGTTGCATTTTTGGTCCATCAGGTATTGCGTTTGTGCGATTTTAGTCCCCTAAGTTCTAATTGAGCGAATTGGGTCCTCCAGGTATCACAATTGTGCGATTTTGGTCCCTCAGTTCTAATTGAGCGAATTGGGTCCTCTATGTATCACAATTATGTGATTTTGGTCCCTTTGTTTAGTTGTCATTCATTTTATAAATGAAAATATTGTAAAAATTTTTAATTTATAAGCCAACTAACATGCCACCTAGATCAAATTATGTGCTAGGTCATACCCACATGTGATACATCAATATTTTTTTTAGAAATTAAACGACAAGAGGGACCAAAATCACACAATTACAATAATTGGAGGACCCAATTTGCACAATCAGAACATGGGGACCAAAATTGCACAATTGCAATACCTAAGCGACCAAATTCGCGCAATTGAAACTTGGAAGACCAAAATCGCACAATCGTGATACCTGAGGGGCCAAAAATGTAATTAAGCCTAATTTATAATTTCTATTAGAATGTTCATAAGAAATATTCCCAATATTAAGATTTCATTAAAAAATATGTAATTTATGATTTCACGTTGTTGGTTTAAAAGTTTTGTGGAAAACTATAAATTTTATCAATGTTTTTTTTTCTTGTAAATTGTTCGATCTCTTTTTAATATATCTTTACTATAAAATTTAAATATTAATATATTTTCATTGAGATAATAACATGCACACATAGAAAGTACTCATATTTGTAAGATATATTTTTTACTCTTAGTTTGTCATACATTTATTTATAATTACTTTCAAGATTTAGACATTATAGCGAGTCTTCATAAAAAAATATATTTTCATTGAGATAATAACATGCACACATAGAAAGTACTCATATTTGTAAGATATATTTTTTACTCTTAGTTTGTCATACATTTATTTATAATTACTTTCAAGATTTAGACATTATAGCGAGTCTTCGTAAAAAATGAATTATCATGTAAATATTTAAGCATATATATGACATATGGCTTGTGCCATGCATAATATATATTAAAAAATATAATTTTTATCAATGTTTTTTCTTGTAAAATGTTCAATGTCCTAATGATATTCCCATGTAAAATGTTCAATCTCATTATGATATATTTTTACTCTATAGTTCATATATTAGTATATTTTTATTTATATATTAATGTGTTTTCATGAAAATAGTCATCTCCTTCAATATATTTTTACTCTCTATATAACATATTTTTATATATAATTAATATTATTGTATGACTTAAATATTAGTGTGTCTTTGTGAGGAAAAAAAATACTAATATGATTCCTTTTTGAGAAATAATGCTAACCAAAATTGTGCTTAAATATAATTTTTTTGATGAAAAAAATCGTAAAAAAGAATTATTTTGAAAATGATTTGAATGCAAATTCAAATTTAAATAAAGAATTGAATACGAAATATTAGATGCAATTAATTTCAAAATTACTACCATAAGAAAAATTGGAGTGATTGGGTTCATTTTAGCTGGAAATAATAATATTAATGTTATAAATATGTTGATTTGATGGATGACTATATCAATTTGTCATCTCATTATATCTTTACCATATCCCTTAATTTGGTCCAAAACTAGTAGCCCATTCTCATAAATAATACTTTAATTAATTGTTCAAAATTTGTTGCTATAAAATATGACATTTAATATGCTAATTATGTATTTTAAATTTCAGATAGTTTATATTCTCTTATTTATCATATTAAACATTTTATATTGGTAAGAAATGTTTGAGTTACATACATGATGCAATTATGGGTAAATTTGTTTATTTTATCATGTTGTTATTGAAATACGAAGACATTGAAATGAAGTCAAACAAGTTCTTCATTCAAAAATATTGACTCTTCAATATTAGAGGAGCATGCAAATTGATGAAAGAAGATGACAAGCCAACAACATTTCAAGAAGATAAAAGTGTTATAAATATGTTGATTTGATGAATGACTATATCAATTTGTTATCTCATTATATCTATTTACAACAATTAAATGTTTTTTATAACTGTCCAGAATATTCGGTAGCTTGTGAGCATATTGCATTAGGGTGTAACGTGTATAAGAATTTGAATTGTGGTGCATTTCGAATTTTTGCTGCATTTTTTAATTTCATTAATGCATATATTTTTAACTTGATTAATCCAGGTATTGATATGGAAATCAATATGAATGTGATTATTGTAGACATGGAAAACGAATTTGGAAACAAATTTATTGTAATTGGTACAGTAATTTAAATTTCTATGGAAACTTTCTTAACAGATGTATATTACTATTATTTTTAAAATTAATCAATATTTTTATGATAATATGGAAATCAATAATAAAAGCAATTAAATCAGATTCCTTAATTTTATTGTTTCCATGTATGTGCTTATAACAAATTAAAATAGATTCTTTTAAATTAATTAAATGCAATTAAAGAACGAAATTATTTAAATGCGGTTATAATAACCTTACAAAACTGTTGTTACATTTTTAAATTTCAAAATTTGATTTGCAATGAAATAATTGTGGTAAATACAAACATTAAAGGGTGGATATCAAATTCACGAGGTTGCAACACACGTAAGACTGTTTTAGAGGGAATACATTATAAATTTACATATGAAAGAGTATTTTAAGAATAACTTGCCACTTATAAATTTTTTATTAGAAGTTATTTTCATATAGATTTCCCACGTTCAGGGTTCTACTCGGTTGAAAAGGTCGTTCTAGATGTTACGACTCTGAACTTCAAAGAAAAGTCATGGTGGTAAAAAATGGTTCAAAGGCGGCATGGACGAAGGCTTTGCCATGTGTCTGCGCGGAAGAAAGGTTGCAAGCCATAAACCAAACAATAATATCCACTATGAAACCTGAATTGGAATATATTAGGCACCGATATTCTGCAGTCTCTTTCTAAAACCAAACTAATTGTTGGGATATCTTTCTCAAATTATCATCGGTCAATGAAATTCCTTTTGGGTGCATTCTAGATCATGCAAAAGATTTTGGGAGAATATTTTTTAAGCAACGATTCTTTTTCGTTGAGTTCAAAACAATAAGATAGAATGACATAAATAGTCTCTATAGGTTTTGAATCACGTATTAAAATTTTGGTTACACTATGAAAACGGATTCACCGGAGTCGTACGAATCCCGAATTCACGCATTCGGTTATTTTTTAGCCGTCCGATCTTGATCAGACGGCCCATAAAACACACATATTTTTGTTTATTTTTAAAATTCAAAATACCAAATTTAGATCTGAATCGTCCGATGTACATCGGACGGCTTAAAAACGCGACTTCGGCAACTTCGTTCTTTTTTTACTATAGACAATCCGGGTTCCTAAACTATACTTAATCTCTCAATTATAGTTAACTAGTGTATTTACCTGTGCTCGTACGGGTTATCTAAATTTTTTGATGTGCAAAATAAAATAAATCATTTATTTATTTTTTGACGAAAAAATAAATCATTTATGAAAAATTATAAAATTAAAAGTAACTAAATTTGTATAGTAAAATAACGACTAATAGTGATTGATAATTGATATAATTAATAAATAAAAACATATAAATCATTTAAAGGTTTTACACTATGAAATTATTGTTTGACATGAGGTAATAATAACTACTATAATTAAAACAATAACTTAAAAAAATTAAATTGATTTAGGTAAAAAATTTAATGGTTCTTATGTTGTCACATGGCTTAGATAATATTTTGATTGAATGACAAATGTCCAGATTTAAGAATTAATTTGTTGATAAGCTTTAATTTATTTACATTTTGATTTTTGAATTTGAATTTGATTTAATTTAAATTTGATTGACTGGTAAACGTCTAGATATGAGCATTAATTGATTGATATGTCTTAATTAATGAAATATCATGAATTAAAAAATAAAAAATAAATTATTTTTCATTTTGGCAAGAAAAGAATGAATGTGAAGCTGCCATGTGGCATAAGTCTACGTGGCAAAACTCTATTTTATATAATACAGTATGTGTGATTTTAATTTCTTAATAACTTTTGAGTACATTTAGGGGTCTTTCTAGATTAAAGGGGTCCAAAGTTGGATAGAGAAGTGCTTTTTAATTAATATTTTCAAAAAAGATTAAAAATTGTTTGAAATTTTGGACTTTTTTCGAACCCTGGTAGCGCCATCGGTGGGGAAAAAGGCGAAGAATAACCAGTCTCTACCCCCTACCATGTTGATGTTATTGAGCATTTCTAGAACGTTCTACATTGTGGAAACGTTCTATTGGTGGTGGTGATGGAAGAATTGTGAAACCTCGGGTGGAAATGGGTTAGGTTGAGATGTTTAAAGACTCAACACAATTAAATATATATATATATATATATATATATATATATATATGGATTGAATTAGGTCGGTTTAGTCCAAATGTTTTATGGAACCTGAACCAACTCAATCCGACCTCATACGGCTTGGTTTGAGTTGGGTGATTGGGCATATTATTAAAATATTTATTTCTCATAAAAAATTTAAAAAATCGAAAACAAACAAAAAATATTTAACAAGAAAAAACCACTATCAAGGCCGTAAACATTCATTTATCCATCATTCACCTAGTCTAATTATAAAAACAAAAACAAAAACAAATATGCAACGCAATATTTTATATTCCATAATATATAACGTTTTAGAATAACATTATTTCATATTTCATATTATATATAAATCATTACAAATGTAAATGTAACACCCCGTTTTCGGAACGCTACAGTGTAACCCAATTTAATGTTGAAAACATTTGATGCTTGTATGCTTTCAGTAAAAAGTACTTTTCTATTATTCGCAATAGAAAATAGGAGTAGATTTTTTTCTTTTTCTTTCCTTTGAAAACCCTTTTAAAAAATGAGACATGACGAGTACTACACTTTCTAAATGATGAGAAATCAGTCTTTTATCAAATATCAAAGTATAACATATCATATTGAATGCATCACATTGCAATAAAACATAGCATAATCATTTCGCACGAAGGCGAGGTTTTCTAAAAAGTGCAATTACTAAAGAGTAGATAATTACGCAAATAACAGAGTCATGCTCCACCAACAGGTCGAGAGACAAGACAATACCCTAAGCTAAGCTGGCCAACAACTATGACTCTTACAGAGAAACCGTTCAGTAAGGTCCGAACATAGAGCACTAGAGGAATCTTCCTCCACTGGCTCATTCCTTAACGCTCCTGGGAAGGACGGGACTGCAGCAGCAATGCAGAACTCCATCTGATAACATCAATGAAAATGTCTGATCCAACAACAGTGCAAGGGTAAATTCTTTGTCCACAAGTTTATCACAAGCTATGTCGCATATGCAAACAATATATATATATATATATATATATTTAAAATACAACAACATGCCTTTATATAAATATACATACTCAATAGAAAGCATGTATCATCATTGTACATCAAGCATTTGCATGTGAGCAGACAAATCAAACAGCAGATCAACGATCAAGTCATCACATATTATCAATGTGGTTTGTAACACCTGAGGACGAGATCGACATCGTATTAGGACGACGTATCGAGACCTCGACCAAGACCTTGTGTCGAGATCCCGTGCCTAGATCGTTGCGAGGTCATTTCAGTGATGGATGCGTGCACTGGCTGGTGAGGAGGTCGGGTGTCGAGTTGATGAGATCGCATGTCGGTGAGGAGGCGCGTTCACGAACTGCGTCGTACAGAACCTTATGCGCTTGCACGAGCACCCTAGTCGACATGGGTGTCGAGATGATACCTCGTATTCTTTCGAGATGTTATTGCGTTATTATTATATTGTTTGTAATAATTATTTTGTCGGCTTCTCGTCGCGATTCTAAGCGGCAGTTGGCCAAGCGAGTAGAGGTAATTATGAGAGAGCGATTAAGCGGGTAGATGATTGATGGGATTGGCATCTTATAAATTTGGAGATTACGATTATGCCCTTCCATTTGTATTCACGATCGGTTTTCCTCAAAACACTCATTTCTCTTTTCTTCTTTCTTCTTCACTTCATCGCTCTGTGTTTACGTTGTTTTCTTCAAAAACTTCCATCCAGCCAACCGTGAGTTCCATCGAGATCTGCATGCTTTCATCAATCTTGTTCATCATCATCTTCGATATATCTCGCTTTGCTCGATCACCGTTGAGGTATGAAGAAACGATTTTTCTTTTCATACGTACTCTTGTTTAGCGCTATTTCTTCTTCCATTTTTAGCTTGATTTATGCTTCCAAATCATGTCAAATTGATGGGTTTTCTTCTTCACAATATTACCTATCTTTCTAACTTAGATTAATTGGGCTTGTAAAACAAATTTTCTTCCTCTTGTTTTTCTGCCATCGTGGCGGTGCAGAAACTCTTCATTTAGGTTTGTTTTGATTTCTTGTTTTTCATTGGTTATGGTTATTGTTATTGTCGATCTATCATTGAAGCATCGGATAACTTTTCATGAACTTTTGATCGAAATTCCTAACTTTGTGTAAGAGGAAAAATATCTTTAGTTCTTGAGTTTTATATTTTTACGGGTTGTGGTTAAGTTTGGGAAGAAGAGCTAAGTGTATTAGAACCCATAGATCGTCGAGTTGTGTTTGTTTTAGGAAGTCGATTCCAGAGATCGGTGATTTCAGAATCAAGGTGTGCAGGCTTGAATCAGGGGCGTGGAAGCGGCGGAATCGGATCGAAGCGTGTGCGTGTCGAGGTCGTTGAAAGCGTGCGTGTCGGTCGATTGAGGTGATGCGTGTCGAAGTCGTTATCGAGCTCGTTGAAGAACAGTGTCGGTCAGTAAGAGAAGTGCGTTGTCGACTCTTTGAAGGCAGTGTCGAGGTCGTTGTCGGCGGTATTAACTTGGAGTTCGGTAGGCAACTCTAGATATCTCTAAGACTTTATTTTTATTGTTATATTTATGTATGGACTCCTTGATTGGTGTCGAGATTGGAATGTTGTGATATGATTGAGTTTTGCATGTATTTGATATGTGATTGAATATATGTTGTGAATGGTGTATTGCTGTCGAATTGCGTTTCTTCATGCGAGAATGCTTTATTGCTTAAATGTCGAATTGTGTTTTCTTCATATTAAGCATGCTCTCTTTATTTGATATGTGATCAAGTAAGTTGTGTTACTCTTTGACATGCGTGAGCTAATCATCAGTAGAAGAGCTAGGGAGTCGTATAGCGTTTTGGCTGGACGAGATAGCGAGGGTACTAGGTCCCTGCACATTTATGGTGGATTGGCTAGGCGTCGTGCTCGGTTTGAGGGTTGGACACGATTAATGCATGGTATCGGTTTTGGGGTTGGACACGTTTACCTATACGTCAGTTTGGGATGGACACGCTAACGATATTAGGAATAAGAGTTGTGTCGAGTCTAGAGTGAGATGGTCGAGTCACGTGTGGTGATTGAGATATATTATTGTGTTGCTTATTTCTATATGTCGAGCTTATCTTGTATTGTTGAGAAGATTGACCTTTCGTGGTGCCTTCAATCCATGGCCAGTTACCCAGGCGATGTCGAGCGAGAGGAACTTCGGCGATGATAATCTTAGAGAGCTCAGCGAGGACGGCGACCCATCCTCATCGTGATTGTTTGTTTGTTGGATGTTTGTTTTTCGAGGCGCGCCGTTTTCTTTTGTGTTAGGTCGTGACCAGTTTAGGCGGTGTTGTTTTGTTGCTCTGGGGTGGCGGTGGTCTTACTTTTGGGCTGACCCTTCGTGAGAGTGGAAGTACCCAGGTATGATTACTCTTTTGCGAAGTCGGCATACCTTAGGTGTATTTTTCTTTAGACTTTGCTACCCGAGTATTTTGTATACATTATTATTTCAGTGATATATATATATGTATGTTATGCATGTATGTTTTATTAGAATTTAAGTCTTGTGTCTTAATTGCACCATGTTTGAAAAAATTTGTAATTACTAGTGTGCCTGAGTTGGTTTATAAAAAAAAAAATATATCGACATTTTTTAAAGGCACAAGAGTTTTGTTTTTAAAACTTATCTCATATATCCTTTATGTTGAGCTTGGTGTGTTGAGCTCATTAACTCAGAGCTCGGTATAATGAGCTTTCGGTAGCGGTCAGAAGCCGGTGCAGTTACATTGTTATTATCGAGGCTTGATTAGTTCGTAAAGCGTGCATAGGAGATTTGGGTGGTCAACGTGCCGGGTTATATGTGTTGGGTACCTAGTTGTATTATGTTGATTCTTTGTTTGATTAAGTGAAGCACTTATTGCTTGAAAAATTGTTGTGGCTTTCTTGATTAGGCGGTGTGTTTTAACACATCCTTGTTGTGAGAATTCTGAGGGTTTTAAACTTTGTGGAATCTAATGCCACCTCGTAGAATACGACATACGCACCCAGGAAACGTCGACATGGAGCAGGCTATTCAAGCTATGACCGAGATGGTGGCGGCCATGGCTCAACAATCATTCTTTACTTCAGCAGCGCGATGGCTCAGCAGACGGCGGCGTTAACTCAGTGAACTTGCGCAATGAGAAGCGAGCGAAATCGAAGCGAAAGTTAAGGATTGAAGGAAGCATGATCCACGAGTTCTACGGTGAGCCAAATCGGATAAAGGCGATCTTTGGAAAGAGATCGAGAAGATCTTGAGGCGCTGTTGCGGACAGCGTGAAGGTCGACTATGCCACTCTGCTGAGAGCCAGAGTATTGGTGGAGAGGAGTGAAGCAAGCGTTTATAAGCGGAACATCAGCGAGATGACACAGGGAGCTTTAGTGAAGGTTCTTGGACAAGTACTTCCCAGATCTGCGGCCAGAAGGAAGCGGGAATTTCTTCAGCCGTAGCCTTCGGCGATGTCGGTATCCGCGGCCAAGTTCAGTCGTTGGCGAGGTATTTCAGTCCATTCGTGATCGAGTGACCAAAGATGGTTAGTGAAATTGCGAGATTGAGATTCGACATTAGTCGATGGTGTGTCGTTGAGATCAAACCTCGAAAGTTGATTGATCTGGCCGAGGTAGAAGTGAGGAGCCTGAAGAAGTGTGGGCGGACGGGTGAGACCCAGTGCGGGCGGTGCCTGAAAGAGTGAGAAAAGCGTCGGCGGAGCCTCGGGGAGCGACAGGGCAATATCGTCAGATGACCCAGTCACAAAGCGGAGGGCGAGACCCGGTTGTCGAGTGACTTGTTTTCGATGTGAAAGGGACATGCGAAATGCTTGTACTCGAAGGAGGGTGTGTCTACAGTAGAAGCAGGGCATTTTGCGAGGATTGTCCTACACTGAGCGAACGTGTGCAAAGAGCCAAGCGTCAAGTGGCTAAAAGCGAGTTTTCTGCATAGTGAGGAAGCGAGCAGTGAAGATCTTATCAAAGGTGAATGTGAGATCGAGGTAAATCCTTATCAGTTCTTTTTGATTAGGGTCTGACCCGTTCCTTTATTTCTTGATTGTGTGAACGTTTGAACTTGTGATTTGCTTTACCGTTTAAATTAGTAGTTCTGACTTTTGCTAAAACCTTGATCCTGAAACCTTGCATGTCTTAATTGTGTAGTGGTTATTGAGTAGAAAGTTTGTAGTCAATTTGGTTTGTTTGCCTCTTAGGGCTTAGATGTCATCTCGGGATGGATTGGTTGTCACCACCATGTCCTTTTTGGACTGTGCGTAAAGCGTAATTTTTCCGGACCTTGAGTCTCAATTATCTTTACGCGACGTATTGGAGTTTCTTTGAAAGAAGAACTAGGGAATACATGTGTCGGCTAGTTCGGAAGTTTTCGCCCGGATCGGCGTGAAGAATGTTCCGGTGGTGTGTGACTTTGAGGGCGTTTTCAGAAGGCGTGCCAGGGGTTACCACCCGATCACGAGTCGAGTTCTCCATCGACACGATTCCAGGAGCAGGCCGGAATTTCCAAAGGGCCATACTGGGGATGTCTCTGAGATGAGATGAAGTCCCGGATCGAACACGGAGTCGAAGCGATTCATACGGCCAGGCGTGTCACCGGTGGGGAGCTCGGTGTTGTTAGTTAAGAAGAAGGATGGGCCGATCGAGGCGTGCGTGGACTATCGCGAGCTCAGCAAGAGTTCTTGTGAAGCAGTTATCAGTTACCATGTATTGGCGACTTGATGGATCAACCGTGGGGCGATCTTTTCAAGATAGACTTGAAGGGGCTACCATCAGTTAGCGTGAAGGAGGAAGATGTCGCCCAGCAGTTGGGAGACTCACGGTCACTACGAGTACTTGGTGATGCCGTTTGGAGTGACGAATCGCCGGTGTGTTTATAGACTACATGAGCAGGATTTTCCATTCGTTCTTGGATCAGTTCGTTGTAGTGTTCATCGGCGACATATTGATTTACTCGAGGCAGAAGAACCGCCTTGAGAACACCTATCGATCTGCGAGATATTACGAGATGCAACTGGCTATGCCAACCTGTCGAAGTGAATTTTGGCTTGAAGAGGTGAATTTTCTTGTACGTGATTTCGAGAGAAGGAATAGCTGTGGATCGAACTAAGATTAGACGTGTTAGCGTGGGAGCAATGAAAACGATTCTGAGATCGGGAGTTTATCGTCTTAGCGAGATATTACCGAAGAATTCATTGAAGGTTTCTAGAGCGCCCTCTTACCGGTGACCGAGGAAGGATCAACCTTTGCCTGGGCCAGAAGTGCGGCCGATTTTCAACGGCCGAAGGGAGCTTTGACGGCGCTGTGCGATCTGCCTCGACTTTGAAACGCTTTCAGAGTGTATTGTGATCGTCACGAGGGATTGGGATGCGTCTTGATGCAACATCGGAAGGTGGTCGCGTATCTTGAGCGACTCAAGATTCACGGAGGAACTACCACTCCGACTTGGGTGGCGGCGGTAGTTTTTGTTGGCCGAAGATATGGAGCACTACCTTTATAGAACCTTCTGCATTTCGGCGATCTGAGTTTGAAATACCAATTGACGAGAAGAACTCAACGTGCGTCAGCGTAGATGGACGAAATTTCTGGGACTCTGACTTTACATTGGAATACCATCCGGTAAGGCTAATGTAGTAGCGAATGCGTTGGCGAGGAAGGCGTTTTAACCTCGGTATTGATGATGATGAGTTGGAGATGCTCGAGAAGTTAGAGACTTGAAGTTGAGTGTCGAAGTTTCACCGGGAAGGAGATTTGGTATGCTTACCATTTAGCAGTTGTTGGATGAGATCAGAGACCGAAGTTCATGCCGATACGCAAAGAAAGATTGATTGATAAGCGAGAAGCGGCGAATTTAGGTCGAGGCGACATCTTGAGATCTGATAGTAAGTGTGCGTACCTAACGTATCAGGTGAGGAAGTTGATTTTCGACGCAAGCGCGCCAGAGCAACTTTAGTATTCATCCGGGGAGTTCACGAAGATGTATCAAGACTTGAAGAAGCATTTTGGTGGTGGAATGAAGAAGCAAGTGGCCGTGCACGTAACCGTGTTTGGCGTGTCGGCGAAGGTGGAGCACCCGGCGACCTGCGGAATGCTTCTGATAAACGACGTGCCAGTTTGGAAATGGGGCGGTATTTCCATGGTTCGTTGTAGGTTTGCGAAGAAAGAAGAATGATTCGATTTGGGTGATCGTCGTAGATTGACCAAATCTGCTCATTCTTACGGTGGGGTCGACCTACAGCGTGGAAAAAGGCGGCCGAGATCTATTGCGGAGATAATGCGACTTCATGGAATACCCTCTTGATCGTGTGGACCAGAGATCAAGTTCCGTCTCATTTTGGAGGAATTGCAGGCGATGGAGGCGAGGCTCGAGGCTTGGCTCGGCATATCATCCCGCGGTGACGGCGGCCGAGAAACGATCAATGGCGAAGATTTGTTGCGAGCTTATGCGTTAGATCAGGAAATTGGGACGGCGTCTTACCATTGGTGGAGTTCCACGATAAGTTTCCATCGCAGTATTGGAATGGCACCTTTGTATTTGTATGGGCGTAAATGTCGAACGCCTCTTTGTTGGTACCGGGGCGGCGAGCGTCGTGAGGACCAGGATATGATCGGCGGACTACGAAGAGATCCGTTTGATCGAAGATCGGATCACGAACATCTGAAAGTCGACAGAAAGAGTTATGCGGACCAACGGCGTCGACCACTTTCGAGTTCGAGGAAGGAGAACATGTATTTCTTAGAGTCACCCCGCTCTTTGGAGTTGGTCGAGCGATCAAATCCAAGAAACACTTACCCTAAATTTATTGGACCTTACGATTCTTGTCGTATTGGTCGGTGGCATATCAGTTGTCTTACCACCATTCTTGTCGAACATCACGGCGTCTTCCGTCTCACGATTGCGAAGTATATTTCAGGCCTACCATGTCATCGAGCGGATGTGATTCAAGCGAAGGGCGACTATCTTTGAAGTGTCACGTGAGGATCGTAGATCGGAAGCCAACGCGATTGCGGAACAAAGAGATTGACTTATCAAAGTTGTGTGGGATCGAAGGCGGGAGATGCGACTTAGGAAGCTGGAGGAGAAGATGAGGCTTCGGTACCCTGAACTTTTACGAGGTAAGAATCTTATTTGCAATTTCGAGGGTGAAATTTTTTAGAGGGAGATTGTAACACCTGAGGGCGAGATCGACATCGTATTAGGAACGACGTGTCGAGACCTCGACCAAGACGCGTGTCGAGATCCGTGCCTAGATCATTTCTGAGAGTCATTTGCGGCAGTGAGACCAGCGTGCACTCATTTGCTTTTGAGGAGGTCGGGTGTCGAGTTGATGAATCGACGCCGAGTCGGTGAGAGGCGGCGTTCACGGGCCGTGTTAGAACCTTGCGGCTTGCACGAGCACCTAGTCGACATCGTGTCGAGATGATACCTCGTATTCTTTGAGCGTTATTGGCGTTATTATTATATTGTTGTAATAATTATTTTGTCGAGCTTGGCGATTCTCGTCAGCGTGTCTAGTTGGCCAAGCGAGTAGAGGAGTAATTATGAGAGGAGCGATTAAGCGGGTAGATGATTGATGGGATTGGCATCTTATAGCTGGAGTTCACGATTATGCCCTTTCAATTGTATTCACGATCGGTTTCCTCAAACACTCATTTCTCTTTTCTTCTTTCTTTCGCCGTACGCTCTGTGTTTGTTGTTTTCTTCAAAGCTTCCATCAGCCAGCAAACCGTGAGTTCCATCGAGATTCTGCACTTTCTTCATCAATCTTGTTCATCATCATCTTCTCGACATATCTACTTCTTTCGATCCGTTGAGGTATGAAGAACGATTTTTCTTTTCATACATTGCTCTTGTTTAGCGCTATTTCTTCTTCCATTTTTAGCAGTTTTATGCTTCCAAATCATGTCAAATTGATGGGTTTTCTTCTTCACAATATTACCTATCTTTCTAACGATTAATTGGGCTTGTAAAACAAATTTTCTTCCTCTGTTTTTACTGCATCAGCGTGCCGAAACTCTTCATTTTGGTTTGTTTTAGATTTCTTGTTTTTAAGTTGTGCTTACGGTTATTGTTGTTGTCGATCTATGCATTTGAAGCATCAGATAACTTTTCATGAACTTTTGATCGAAATTCCTAACTTTGTGTTAGAGGAAAAATATCTTTCAGTTCTTGAGTTTTATATTTTTGGGTTGTGGTTAAGTTTGGGAAGAGACTAAGTGTATTAGAACCCATAGATCGATCTGAGTTGTGTTTGTTTTAGGAAGTCGATTCGAGATCGAGTGATTTAGAATCAAGGTGTGCAGGAAGCGAATCAAGGGCGTGGAAGCGTGGAATCGGATCGAGGCTATGCGTGTCGGTATTGAGAAGCGTCACGTGTCGAGTCGATTGAGGGGCTGATGCGTGTCGAAGTCGTTGTCGAGCTTCGTTGAAGGCAGTAGTGTCGAGATCGGTAAGAAGAAGTCGATTGTGAGCTCTTTGAAGGCAATGTGTCGAAGTGCGTTGTCGAAGCGACATTAACTTGGAGTTCGGTAAAGGGCAACTCACAGATATCTCTAAGACTTTATTTTATTATTATATTTATGTATGGACTCCTTGATTGGTGTCGAGATTGGAATGTTGTGATATGATTGAGTTTTTGCATGTATTTGATATGTGATTGAATATATGTTGTGAATAGTGTATTCTTTGTCAGTGCGTTTCTTCATGAGAATGCTTTATTGCTTAAATGTCGGTGTGTTTTCTTCATATTAAGCATGCTCTCTTTATTTGATATGTGATCAAGTAAGTTGTGTTACTCTTTGACATCGTGAGCTAATCATCGAGTGAAGGCTAGAGAGTCGTATGGCGTTTTTGAGGACCAGATGGCGGGGTGCTAGGTCCACTTTTTGTTTATGGTGGATTGGCTAGGCGTCGCATTGCTCGGTTTGGGGTTGGACCTGGCGGTTAATGCATGGTATCGATTTGGGGTTGGACACAGTTTACCTATTCGTCGGTTTGGGGATGGACCGGCGATATTAGAATAAGAGTTGTGTCGAGTCTAGAGTGAGATGGTGAGTCACGTGTGGTGATTGAGATATATTATTGTATTTGCTTATTTCTATATGTCGAGCTTATCTTGTATTGTTGAGAAGTTGACCCTTTCAGTGGTGCCTTCCAATCCATGCGGTTACCCGAGGCGATGTCGAGCCTTGAGGAACTTCGGCAGGTAGATGATCTTAGAGAGGAGCTCGGCCGAGGACAGTGGCGACCTCTATCTGTCGTGATTGTTTGTTTGTTGGATGTTTGTTTTTACGAGGGCGTGCCGTTTTTCTTTTGTGTTGAGGTGACCGGTTTAGGCGGTGTTGTTTTGTTGCTGAGGGTAGGCGGTGGTCTTACTTTTGGGCTGACCCTAGTGAGAGTGCGGAAAGTACCCCAGGTATGATTGCTCTTTTGAAGTCGACATACCTTAGGTGTATTTTCTTTAGACTTTCTTACCAGTATTTTGTATACATTATTATTTGAGTGATATATATATATGTTATGCATGTATGTTTTATTAAATTTAAGTCTTGTGTCTTAATTGCACCATGTTTTGAATTTGTAATTACTACGATGTGCGAGTTGGTTTTATAAAAAAAAAAAAAATATATCGTATTTTTAAAGGCCTGAAGTTTTGTTTTTAAAACACATCTCATATATCCTTTATGTTGAGCTTGGTGTGTTGAGCTCGGTAACTCGAGCTCGGTATATTGAGCTCGGTAGCGGTCCGGAAACGGGTTGTTACATGGTTAATCATGCATGCCAATGCATTATGAACAAGTTTGTGTATACACTTGCAGCCTTAAACAAGGACAGCAATAGGAACAAGAAAAGCCTTCTCCAGGTCCAAACAAATTCCCCTTCCAAGGGTATAGCCACACATTAGGCAATGTTTCCAACCACCACCTCTGGTCCAAGGGGTACCTCGAGTAGCTGGCATGAAGTGACAACTCGCCCTTTTGAAGTCTTTAAGACGATCAAACGCTACGAGTGTCGATGCTCAATGGTCAGCATGCATCAAACAAATTCTTTGTTATGGCCCACTCACCTTAAGGAGCATCCGAGATATGATTAATTAATCAATGCGAATCGACGAGTCCTCTCAACTTAGTGAATTTCAAATCTCAGTTTTAGTGTCACAACTAAGTGATATTGTACTAGAAATAGCTTTTAAGCTTTAGGTCGCTAGAACCCTAGTTGTGCTAAATAATGCATTGGGGAAATTCCCAGGAAAAAGAGGCAGTGCGAATACTCTTAATAACTAAGTCTTTCCTAGCCAGAATTTTCCCATACGCATCATTCAACTCAACCGTTTTTGCAAATTACACTGTTTACTCAAGTTCTTCTTCTAAGGTGGCTCCATTGAAAAATTCTTTGCAAGCTTTTGGCTAGTTTTACTAAAATCATCACGCCTATTTTTAAGTCAAAATGCCCTTAATATTTCATTTATGAAATCTTTACTCGGCTTGTGGAATCGCATCGGATTTACCGTTGTAAATCGTTAAACCAATGACAGTCGATCATCGCATTATTAATTAATCCATCATCATTAACATTATTATGCATACTTCAATCAATTTCAAGTTCAAATCAAAACAGTCATACTTGATTTAAGACACAAAATACAAATCATTATTGCCACGTAAGGCCAAAAACATGCTACAACATCTCTACAACACATAGTAATACTATGAGTACTACCACACAATTAACAATTAATCAAACCACATAACAAACAAGGTGAAAAGCCCAAACTCATTATGTAAGAATTTCCCTTACCTGGAATGCGTTCCAAATAGGGTAAATCCAAAGTGTCGTCGAGTCGCACGTCGCACGAACCTTAACAACGCAAGTTTAATTCAATTATAACCAAAAACTCAAGTCTAATGCCCCTAGGGCAGCCACAAGTTTAGGGTCCTAAAATACCTAGGAATTACTCAACTTAATCCCTATTTGATCACACCTAGTCATATGTCATGAAACAAGTTCAAGTCATGCAAGTTTTGAAGTTTTTACAAAACTATCACACTTAGAAAATACTAAAACTGAAACTTACCACTTTGAATAGTATTTTTTCAACTTTGAACAACTTTTTAAAGCACTTAAACATGTCATAAATCTTTGGAAACAATTTCCTTATAAGTTTAAAACAAATCTTAAGACATATACTAAAACTTTTTTTTCCAAAATCAAATCTCTTTGAAAGGTTTTGTTAGATCAAATCATTAACCAATTTTTACAAATCTTTTAAGCATAAAAACAAGTTGAGATCACTTTTAAAAAAAACCTCTAAGGAGTCATGGTTTTGAGACTTCAAAAACAAACCCAAAGTTTCAAATCTTTAACTTCCAAATCATGATAACTTTGTTAGATCCAAAAATCCTTACCATAAATCAACTTCTTTATCACTTTGATACACTTAAAAACAAGTTAAAAGTCATTCTAAAACTTAGTCATTCCCACGATTTTGAAGAACAAAAACCAACCAAATTAAATTTCACAAACCTTGCTTAACATGCATATATGTCTAGATCTAAATATATAAGCTAAAACCCATCCAAGATCTAACTCCAAAACAAATAAATTAAGTCAAAAATAGCCCCTTAGAACAGCCATGAGATTCGGCCTGTCCAAGATATAAGGGTTTCCAAATTTTTATTTACACAAAACTCATTTAATCATGAAGATAATGGTAGATCTAGGAAGTATTAAGCTTAAACATCAAGATCTAAACAATTTCTAAGCAAAATAACAGTAAAAACATGAAGAACTCATCCATGGAAGCCAAGAGGAAAATAAGATGGGTTAGGAGGCTTACCAAGAAGTTTGATGATGATTGATCAAGGATCAAGAACAAAGGAAGAAAGATTGCACTCAAAAACACTAAGTTCTTCAAGATTTCTCACATTTTCTCTCTCTAGATTTTTCTCCACCAAAGCATCAATAAAAAAATATGAAGATCGTGATCTCCTATTTATAGAGGCCACTAAGGACAAGGAATGGAATAAAATTGTTCATTTAGTTGGATCTTAACCATTTAGTTAACAACCAACCAAGCTAACTACCTACCAATTACACCTACGCCAATCAAAATATTCCATTTGTCCAAGGTGGGTCCCAAGCATGTGTATTGACTCCCATTGGTCCAAAGTGGTCGACCTCCCCCCAAAATATCAAAGGGTTTCGCTTCGACGCGTTATCAATCAACCGGGTGGACGGCGTTTCACGTATATTAGGGTTTTTCACTCATTGCTCTAAATATTTTTCTATTTCACCAGCCCACACCTAAAATTTATTGTTCAGTCAAAATGTTCCTCATGACATGAGAAATGCACCCCACGTATCTCGTTTTCTCAAATTACGAGCCAAAACACTACAATTAGGCAGCTTTTGGGTTGAGAAAATACACTAAATATTTTATGTTGCCCAAAAATTCCCAAAAAAACTCCAATAAATCATAAATATTGAAAAATGCTTAAATCTCAAATTTTATAAAATTTGGATTACATTTGGGCATGTTTCAGTTAGAAACTCACCCGATAGCATTATAACGGTAGAATTACTACGACGTAGTAAAACTGTAAATTAGTAATAATTACTAATTCCAATTTTTCCTATCATCAAGAATAATTTCAAACAATAAAATTATCCATAGAAAATTATTAGCAGAGAAGTCGTATCAAATACGACAGGAAACAATCAATTAATAATTAACTAAACTTCGAAAATTCAAATTGTGACTTAAAAATACTTATTAAGTCCTAAAAATTATTTCTCTTTCAATTAAACAAATACTTTTATTTAATTAACTAAGTTACGCATTTTTAGGATTTAATTCATATTAAAAACAGTATATGTCTACACTATCTAATAATCTAAAGGCTAAATTACAAAATTGGTCCTCTAAGTTTATTTTAGGTTTCAATTTGATCCTCTACGTTTTATTTGTTTCGTTTTGGTCCTCTACGTTTTATTTTAGTTTTCAATTTGGTCCTTTTCGTCACTAAAAATCAATTGTCCGTAGCTAGAAGTCCATTTTCCAAAATGTTATTTGGCTTTTAGCTACGGACAATTGGCTTTTAGTGACGGAAAGGACCAA
The DNA here is from genome assembly GCA_037113605.1 of Calophaca sinica. Taxonomy (NCBI): domain Eukaryota; kingdom Viridiplantae; phylum Streptophyta; class Magnoliopsida; order Fabales; family Fabaceae; genus Calophaca; species Calophaca sinica. Next base: position 107,440,701 of record CM073733.1, read on the forward strand.
CCTGTTGTAACTTTTAAAACGTAAGGGACCAAAACGAAACAAATAAAATATAGAGGACCAAATTGAAATCTAAAATAAACATAGAGGACCAATTTTGTAATTTAGCCTAATCTAAATTAATTACCAAAACTGTGAATTGTTTACGACAAATCTTTGCAGTTCTTCGCACTTTCAACAAATCATCAAGGTGATCAATCTCTATGATTTATTTCCAAGTAGTTGGAAACTGTAAAATAATTTTCATACAAATTGGGGTGTCACAACAAACACATATTTCATATTCCAAATATGCGACTAAACATTCACCTAGGTTTAAAGGAAAAAAACTCACTGGTATAGTATACTCGACGCGTCCACTTAGTAAGTAAAAAAAGATATGCGCTCATTTATAGTATGTTGCGTTGGGTTGCTTGGTTCGCAATCTTCAAACTCGACACCCAACCCATAGCCTTTGGGTTTGCTTATTTTAAAACTGGTTCTGCCCAATGACCCAAACCAACTCGGATTTTTTGGGTTGGGTAGCTAGGTCGGGTTCGCGGGTAGACTCATACCCATACTTGTAACATCCCATTTTTTAGATTATCTCAAATAATATTTTAAGTGTAATTAGATTGGTAGTTAGGTAATGAACGGACGTTAGAAACCTTGGTTAGAGATAAAACGGGCTTAAGTGGGACCCAAAAATCCTAGGAAAGATCCACAACGGTTAGGAAAGGTATGGAACACCATAGAAAACCCTAGAAAGAGGGTACTTTAGTCTTGGAAGCGTCGCGACGCGACGGAATGGCTTGCGACCCAATGGTACAACTCATCACACCAATTGATTCGTGCCACGTGTGCATATGGAAGGATCCAGAAGGCACTATCTCAACGCGACGATACTAGTAAAGTGACCATCATGACGTGATGGTGATCACCGTTGGATCTTCACCACGTGTGCATCCAAAAGATTCTGGATGGTACCATCACGACACGACGGAGCTTGTGAGAGGGGTCCATTGCGACCCGATGGAGGCAAACCTTGACTATAAATAACCCTTCACCCCCTTCATTTCTCCTCGCCCCAAATCCTCTTCTCTCTCTAGCTTCTCTAGGAATTTCCTCTAAGAAGTAAGTATACTCTACACTTGCCTCAAGTGAGGATCATGTGCATCTGAAAGCTCTTAGTAGGCAATCCTAAGGTAAGAGGAAAGAGTGAAGGGCAGCCTAACAGGCCAGGTAGGAATGTGAGTAAGGCAAGATAGGAGCGTGAGCAGCAGGCTCAGAGGTAGGAGTGAGAGTAGCAAGTGTGAGGGAGGTGCAGATAGTGGCAGTAGCTTTAGTGATCTTCTAACCAGGTGGGATCAAGAAACCTTACATTCAAGGGATAGTAGGATAGGGTAGTGTATATAAATGTGTGTAGGGTGACCCAGCCCTACTAGCGGTTGATAATAGCAACACCTCAGGAGAGGGGCTGTGACCTGTGACAGCTAAGGACAGTTTTCAGAGGTCTATCAACCATAGGGATAATCTATTGATGGATGTGGGGCTGATTTCGTAGTATAAATGACTACTATTGATTTATGTGATGCTGATTAGATATGATTGACTGTGATTGTGTGATTATGCTGTTGATGATTGTTCATACTTGTATGAATGTGTTGCTGAATATCATGTTTGTTCATGGTCGCCCATAGCGACGTTAGGATTTATCCATATGCTGTCTGTGCTGGTCTGATACTTGAGATATGTTTTGTTTATGCCTGCTGACTCTGCTTATGATTAAGATAAACTATTGATATGATAGGATTATTGGGAGAATGCCTTTAGGCCTGAGCTGGTAGGTTAGATCTTGATAGATGGTAGGAACAATCGAAATAGTTGATTAGAGCTAAGAGAGAGACAGAAACACAGAGCTGACAGTTTAGCTAGTGATGGTTCAATAGAATAAGTAGAGGGCCATAGGATGAACGAGGGAAGTGGGTGGAACTAGGTTTAGAGATAGTGGTACGGACCTAAGGAATAGTAAGTGTAATTTAGGTGGACGCGATGATGCATTGTACTTGTTTGTGTGTGTATGCCATTTGTATATGCTTTCTATTCCTGCTTTCCCAACTTTTATAGTGTGTAAAGTGTTTCTTAGCTCCTTCTACTTTTCTTGTGTTGTATATTCTTTTTCATATAAACAGATAACATGGATTTGATGGAGGCATCGCCAGCATCGTAGAAGGGATAGAGAGTACTCAGTAAGAGTAACTCTCTCTTTAGTCATGTTTCAACAGTTAGTGAGTCAGAGTCTTTATATGTGTCATATAAGTTGTGGGTCCTAGACACGGGTTTCGTAAAGATATATAACCTTATGTACATGTCAATATATTTAGTTTTAATAAACTATTATTTTCAGTATATATATATATATATATCTAATTACTTGTTTAGGGCTTTTAATCATTACACAGTAGTGCTCCGGAAACGAGGTGTTACAATACTCACCCCTACTTCTAAGACTGATTTATCGCAAGGCTTCATAGTCAACCAATCCTATTAATTGAAGTTCACAACATTTAGCTAAATAAAATATAAGTAAACCCTCAATTTAGTCCCTAAACTAACACTCTCTCTCCTATTGAGTTCCTAAAGTATATAAAAATAATAAGTAGTCCCTAAAGTTTGTGAAATCCGTCAAATTAGACCCTAAAGTTTTATAAGTAATCCCTTACAGGGGCTAATGAAACGAATTTCATAAAATTTTAGAGACTAATTTGATGGATTTTACAAACTTTATGAACTACTTGTTTTTCCTCCTAATTAAAAAAATACTTTAGGGACAAAATAGGAGAGAGAATTTAGTCCAGTGACTAAGTTGAGGATTTACTCGTAAAATATTGATTCATTTCGCAAACAAAGAAACTGAAACGCAAACAAAATAAAATATTGATTCATTTGTGAAAATGGAGCAAAAGAAGAGGAATTAGAATATTTTATTTAAGTCATTGAAATACTAATTAATTAAAATAAAATAAAATAAAATAAATTATACAGTAAATTAATCAAGTAATTTAATTAATTAAAAAATAAATTAATTAACTAACATTTTTACTTGGTAACGATTATATATTATTTAAGATGGGGGCTTTTTTATCAATTCATAAAATCATTTTATTGCTCTTTTCTCTATTTCTCTTCTCTTTCTCTTATACTAAACAATATCTCAAATCTATTTTATTTCTCACATCTTTCTCTCTTGAGTCTGTTTTCACACTCTCTCTTACTAATTTCTCTCTTCACTATTTCTCTTTAGAACCAAAGATACCACAAGAGGGATCGTGACACAACATGTGTTATTAGCATTCCTTAAGAATAATTACTATCATATTCATTTTTTAAAAATATTTATTAATTATTAATTATATTTAATGGACTCCAACCATCAATTATACTTAATGGAATCTACCGTTCAATTCAAAATCAAATATAAACAAAAAAAATACATGTATTTGTTCCAATTTATATTTTATTACGAAATAGTATCAATTATACTTAATGGACTCCCGCGACTTGTTACAATAATCGTAAACATGTACATATTTAGCAACTTATTTTCTCATCAGTAAAAAAAAAAAAACACTTATTTTCTCAAAAAAAAAAAAATGAAGGCAACACAATAACACTCTACCCAATAGGCTTCAACCTGCAAAGCCCACCACATCTATTTCTTTTGGAATTGTTCAGATTGCATTGCATACTCATTCAAGCAAGAAAATACAAGAATCCCTCGTGGCACAACCATTGGAATCCTCAAGTGATCACAATCACAAAAAAGGAAAATGATACAAAGAAGATAAGTGGGACCATTAGTATCACAAACCACTACGGACCTCACAATCTCATTCCAACAGTGCCTTAGAACACAATCCATCCATGTAACTCACCACTAGAAAACACAGTGCAAAAAATCAACAAAAAAATCAGAAGTGGGCAATAATCATGGTTGCAATGGCGGCAGCAACAGCATCTTCCCAGTTGATATTCCCAAAACATTGTTCTCCCTCACGGCTATGCCCCTTCCAACTGTGTGTCTTTGACACCAAATCAGTGCTATCAAGTGCAAGGAGAAAGCATGTGGGTGGAAATGGAGTCAGATGCATGGCTGTGGGGGAAGCTGCAGCAACTACAGAGACAAAGAAAAGAAGTGGATATGATATTCAAACACTAACTAACTGGTTGCTGAAGCAAGAACAAGCTGGAGTGATTGATGCTGAACTCACTATTGTGCTGTCTAGTATTTCCATGGCTTGCAAACAGATTGCTTCTTTGGTGCAACGGGCAAATATTTCTAACCTTACTGGAGTTCAAGGAGCTGTAAATGTTCAAGGGGAAGACCAGAAAAAACTTGATGTTGTTTCAAATGAGGTCAGTGTTACAAGCAGGTTTTAAATGGCAATTGATGTCGCGTCCCGGTCTTTGATATTATGGAAAATCGCAATCAAATGAGACTGATGCAGGCTCAATCGCGATAGTAGAGACATCAAAAACCTTGATATCGCGGGCCAGATTGCGGTCACAGACTATTTTTTAACCTCCTTACGGGATTACTTGGTTTTGTTTTTCAATAGTTAAATATAAACATGCTTCTATTCAGTGAGGAATTTTGATTTTGCCCAAGTTAAAATTGCAAAAACAAGTATCCTAAAGGACTATACTAAAGGGATTTGTTTGTCAACATTTATAACCAAATTTATAGGTTCTTAAATTTTAAGACTTGTTTAGTTGGCTACTATTAATAGCTAAGGTATTGTTTTGTATTTTTTTTTTTTTAAGGTATTTTCAAATTGCTTGAGGTCAAGTGGGAGGACAGGGATAATAGCATCAGAGGAAGAGGATGTGCCAGTGGCAGTAGAAGAGAGTTATTCTGGGAACTACATTGTGGTATTTGACCCACTTGATGGGTCATCCAACATTGATGCTGCAGTGTCAACTGGGTCCATTTTTGGGATTTATAGCCCCAATGATGAGTGCCTTGCTGACATTGGTGATGACCCCACAGTAAGTGCATGATTTGTAACTGATTACTCTTGTAAAATAATCAATTTGAAAAAGAAAAAAAATCTATCAAAAATTTGAAAAAAATCATTACTTTCTTAAATTGAGTTAATGAAATTCATTTCATTTAATTAAGAATTGACAAGGGCTGAAACATAATTTAGGACCTTTGAAACTTTTGATTGAATTGTAAAAGGTAATTGATAACTAGGTCTGGCTAAAAGGAAACTGAAAAAGTATTCTGTTTCGATTTTCATGTGATTGATTATCTTGTTATAAAAATGTGACTAATAAGTGTCTGTGAATCAAATGGAATACATCTTATTTGGGATGTATTAAAGTGTCATTTTTCTAATTTTCATTTGAATCACTACAAAATGCTAAAATTATGCAGTAAGAAGCAACTGAGGAAACCAATAAGGGTTAGTTCAACTAGTAAGATCAAATAGTGTTAACATTTAACAAAAACATTTTTTTTAATTCATTTCTTATTAATGGTCATTAGCCCTCATTGAGACTTGTAGCTTATAACCTTTTGACCTTGGAATGAGCAATCTCCTTTGTCATAAACATTTCATCATCAAAAAGGAAAAAGAAAAAGAAAAAGAAGCAACTGAGGTGGGAAATTGGATTCTTCATGGTTAATTTTCAGCACTTAATGTGATGCATATGTTAATTTGCAGCTTGACACATCAGAACAAAGGTGCATTGTGAATGTGTGCCAACCCGGAAGCAACCTACTTGCAGCTGGTTACTGCATGTATTCTAGCTCAATAATCTTTGTCTTGACAATTGGCAAAGGAGTGTTTGTATTTACATTAGACCCCATGTATGGAGAATTCGTTTTGACTCAGGAAAACCTCCAGATACCAAAATCAGGGAAAATCTATGCTTTCAATGAAGGGAATTATCAGTTGTGGGATGACAAGTTAAAAAAGTACATTGATGATCTCAAGGACCCAGGTCCTAGTGGCAAGCCTTATTCTGCAAGGTATATTGGTAGCTTGGTAGGAGATTTTCACAGGACAATGTTGTATGGTGGTATTTATGGGTACCCTAGAGACAAGAAAAGCAAGAATGGGAAGCTTAGGCTGTTATATGAGTGTGCTCCAATGAGCTTCATTGTAGAACAGGCTGGCGGAAAAGGTTCAGATGGCCATCAGAGAATACTTGACATTCAACCTACAGAAGTAAGTGTAGATTGACTTTATATGCCTGTAAAAGCTATAAAAAGTTCATGATAAATGTTAGAGTGGATCACTAAAATGGTCCTGAAATTGTAGCTTTCTCGTAACTGTCAACTTAATTATGAAATTATTAATATTTCAAAATAGTCACTGAAATTGAAAATTCTAAATCAAATTAGTTCTCCTGAGTGGCCAATTTAGTTTTTTAAATTGTCTGACAGCGGCTAATGTGATTGAGAATTTTCAATTTCAGGAATCATTTTGAAATTTTGTTAATTTTAGGAATCAAATTATCTAACTCCTATAATTTTGGGGACTAAATCAGTGATTCGCCATAAATGTTAAACCGAATAGATAGTCTTATTCATTATTTTACCTTTTATTATGGACAGATTCATCAGCGTGTTCCACTGTACATTGGGAGCGTAGAGGAGGTCGAGAAGGTGGAAAAGTACTTAGCTTAAATGTTATGCTGAAGCAGAGAAACTTGTTTTGTGTATGAAGCTTAAGCTGTGAAACTTGTTAAGGCCAAGTGGTATTAAGGAATATTTCTTTTTGTCTTTTCCCCCCTTTATCTTTCTTTGATGCAAAGGAAAAAAAAAAGTTCCAAGGGTCTTCAGATTTTGGACAAGAATTTATATAAAATTTCCACGCAATCATGTTTCTATAGCACAACTTACCTATCCTTGAAATGTATAGTACTGATGCGTCAATATATGAGTACCTATCCTTGAAATTGTGAAACATATATCCAATGTGAAAATAGAAGTAACACAATAAACCCAGGATTGTATTTAAGGCAGTAATACATTTGACATGAATTTAAATGAGTTTCTCACAAAGGAGAGCTTGAGACTGTAAATCTATGTATTAAGTGCATTACCACAAACAAAAATAAAATGAAGTACTGACTGATTAATTTAGAAGAACCATGATGTTAGGTACCAGAGTATCAGATGGTGTCACACAACTAAAATAAGAGATGAAAAAATAAAGAAATGAACACACAAAATTTACGTGAAAAACCCTCAACAAATAAGGGAAAAACCACGGGACAAGACCAGAAGAATTTCACTATGTGGAAAAATATTACAAGAATACCTCTCATGAAAATCACTTAAAATCTCAAATACTCTTATTGAGTATAAGAAATAATAAAGAGGAAGAAGAGAAATGTTTGGGATGATTATAAAAGCATTACTAAGCCTCCTTTATATAGGCTCAAAGCCTTCACCAAAGCAGAACCCACCGATGTGGGACTTGGCGTAACATTCTCCCAGGCTGAAGATTTTTGATTGAGCCAATCATATCTTCACCACTCTTTCTACACTTGCCATTCCATGTAAACTACGTTTACGATACCATAGGAGGATCGGCACCAAATAAACTTGCTCGGCATTGATCGGCCGTCATCACATCTGCTGGGTTATCTTTGGTGTGAATCTTTGCATATCCACGGTTCGCTTTCTCTGCCTTCACGAACAAAGTGATCTGGGTATCTATATGCTTTGTCCTGGAATGAAAAGTTGGATTCCTTGCGATGTGCAAGGCTACGGCTTGTCACAATACACAGGTAATCATCTGTTGCTTGTGCCAGAGTTCCTCCATTAAACCTTTAATCGAGATAGTTTCCTTGCAAGCCTTTGGGTAGCGCCATGTACTCGGCCTCACGTAGTGAACAAAGCTACTGTGATCGTAACCCAGATACTTAGATAACCAGCTCACGCTCTGCAGCTGTGAATACATACCGATGGTGGATTTCCTTTTATCAAGATCACTGCAAAAATCTGAATCAACATAACTGACAATGAATTACGATCCTCCGTAACATAATGCAACATCGAGGTTCCTTTGATGTATCTAAGGATCCTCTTAATGATATTCAATGCTCTCTGGATTTGCCATAAGCGAAACAAAGCTGCTCCCCCAGCTTGTGCAATGTAAGTCTTGTACATATCATGGCATACATAAGGCTTCCCACCTTTGATGCATACGATTTTCGAGACATTTCCATCCTCTCAGCTTCATTGCTAGGACTCATACCTAAGGATAATTTAAAATTGAGAGCGGGATAGAAATTGGCTACAGATCTTGCATGTTGAAGCGCCGCAAGACCTTCCTTAGATAATTCTTTTGAGAAAGCCAAATCTTCCTATCATTTATGTCTCGGTGAATTTGCATCCTAAAATCTTGTTTGCGGGTCCCAGTCCTTCATATCAAACTCCACCAGCCAGCATTGCCTTCAATTTACGGATTCGATCTTTGTTGGGGCCTACCACTAACATGTCATCCACATACAACGACAAAATGATGAAATCATTATCATCAAACCTCTTGTAGTAATGCTGAATGGTACAGAACTTCGATCTGTTGTAACCAGGCTAGTATGAAGGAATCAAATCTCTTGTACCAACATCCGGGTAATTTTGCTTTAGACAAATGCAGATTTGGTCGAACCTCTGAAAAGTTTTCTTTTCCTTGTTCTTTAAAGTCTTACAGGTTGGAGCATATAAATTTCTTCTTCAAGCTCTCCATGAAAAGCGATCTTTACATCCATTATTTCAAGATGTAAATCAAATACACGACACATTGCGACACTACTACGATAGTAGTAAGTCGACAAGCTGGAGAAAATATCTGCGTCAAAATCTATCCCTTCTTTACGGCATAACCTTTGACTACAAATGCGGCGCGATACCATTCCAACGATCATTGAGTCTCGTTTGATTTGAACACCCATTTGTTCAGATGGCTTCAGGCCGCTTTGGAAGTTGACAAGTTCCCAAGTCTTATTTCTATGTAGGGCTTCCATTTCTTCCGCATTCTTTGTCATCCATTGAGAAGCATCACGAAGCGTTCAACGCTTCTTGAAAAGCGATGGTTCACGCTTCTTACGGTCAGACAATATGCATCGTATGGCGGGCCATAACATAGTCGCGAGTGCCACGATGGTGCCGTTATCGGCGTGTTGATCGTCGAACTTCTTCATCATTGACCTCATCCTGGTTCTTGTTCTATGTGTTTGGTTACGCCCGAGAAGAATCATCTTCTTAGTCTTTCTCCAAGCTGCGGTATCGCGGTCTCTTTAGAAGTGTTGTCATTTTTACGCTCACTTTGTAATTCATTTCGCAAATACTACATCTTGCTAACAACAAACTGCTTGAGCGGTGGGGTCCCACAAGCGATACCCTTGACATTGTCGGCCATAACGAGAATATACATTTAGTTTTTGGATCCAACTTTGTTCTTTCTTGGGAGTTGTACCGATACGTCTGACGGGGACATAGAACACATGTAAAGAAGAATAATCTCAGGCTTTCCTTTTCCACATCTCCATTGGTGACTTCAAACCAATCATTGATAGCGTCGATTTATCACGTAGCGGCGATTTTATTTATACGCCAAAAAAGATTTGGCGATCCTGTTTGTTTCGGCATAGCTCTTGTTCTTTCTAGGAGAAGTCTTGTTCATAAGTTACGCTACACCATTACATTGAGTGTATGTGCAGCGATGAATTGTCTCGTAATACCCTCTTGCTTGAGAATGATGAAAGATTACCATCTACATATTCTCCTCCATTATGTCGTCTCGAAGCACTTGATTTTCTTCCCGGTTTCAAGCTCTGCTTGTGCTTTGAACTCCTTGAATCTGGAAACACATAAACTTCTTCTTGATCGGGTATGCCCACAATCTCACGGGTAGTCATCAATGAATGATACAAAAAATACTTTGCTCCCCATGGATGTTTAGTGACTCCCGCATCAAAATGTATCGAGTCTAGTATGTGTTTGCTTACGGTAGTTACTTTGCAAATTTCAATCTATCTTTGCTTACTTGTCTACAGATACTCACTGAAGGGTAAAGTTACCGTCTTGAGCGAGGGTAAAGCTGCGTTCTGCAAGGACTTTTAAAGCCAGCTCGACATATGGCCTAACTGCGATGCCACATCATCGTTGATTCTTAGTGGCTCATTGATGCAAGCCCGATGCATCGGCCTCTTTATGTATCTCCCAAAGTATGTATGGTGATTGTGATCTTTTCTGCTTTCATCACCACAAGATTGCCACTTCTTTACTTTTTCAAGATTCCCTTCAATATGGATCTTGCAGAATCATCAATTGCCAGTGAACAATAGATTCCTTTTCAAACCCTTCACATGTATCACGCCCTTGTATCTTGCGAGCAGTACCATCTTGCATCTTTATTACGTGCAGATTCAGCGATTTCTAAAGGCGTGATCATTTCCCATAAACACGGATCCTACGAGACCAGGCTCATAAGTACAAAACCAATCTCGGTGTGAAGTCATGTGTCATATCCTTTGAATCCACTATCCGGACATCATTGAGCTTCCTTCCACCTTTAGAACTTGTTGCTCGCTATCTGGGATTTCTCCATCATCTGGTGCAACACAACCTTGCGAGGTTGATGCTTACGAGGTCTTCTCTCCATTCTTCTTGTTCCAACACTCCTTCTTCAAGTGCTCTCGTACCCACAGTTGTAGCATTTGAGATTCTTTCTTCTTGAGATTTTGATCTACCACGATCTTGGCTCCCCTTTGGGAGACCGCGTTACATTGATGCACTGCCGTCATCGTTAAACTTACGCTTGCTTGAACTTCGACCTTTCCTCCTTATTCTTGCGCCTGGATTCTTCTTCCAAGGATTGCACAACAGCATCATCAAAGTGAAGAGTGTCAGCAACATTGTTGTTTGTAATGTTGATGATGAGTTGATCATCTGACGGAATCGTAAACTCACGAGTAAAAGTTCTGCGTTCATTTTACGCTATTTTGAAATCGGATCTTTGTGGTGAGCCAATAGCGTGTTGAGTGTTAATGTGATCCGCCATTAATGTGGATTCACTCATTCGAAGAGTGTAGAGTTTCCTCTTCAAGAATATTCTTGTGTGAAGTGACTTAACCTGTACAATTTGTTAAGTACATCCAAATCTCACTTGCAGTCTTTTTACGCAACGCCAACAAAGCGAATCCGCCATTGCTAGCGCAAATTGTATGACATTGTCATCCTTCTCTTTCCACTTTTCATCAGTCATATACGTGGGTCTACCTTGATTTCAAAGCAATTATCCTTTCTTTCGGAGCTAGCTACTTTCAATTTCCACAGGGAGAATTACTCCCATTGAACTTCTACATCTCAAATTTTGCTGCCATGGTTGTAGACAGGCGGGATTACACTATTTCCAGTGAATAGCACGATTATCGTGAAACGTTATTGTCACGTATCCGTATACGAACAAATCGGTATATGTTAACAATTCTTGTAAAGTATACAATCACTGCGTGTGAATAATGCGATAATACGCTGAATAGTACTATATCTTTGAAAAAGTGTTGTGGCAGTAAAGAGTGCACAAGTAAATTCCCGAGGAAAGAGGTGTATTAGCGCATTAAAAAATCTTGTCTTTCCTTAGCGAGAACTTTACTAGACATACACTTTTTATACTACCACACTTATTTAAGTAACAATTCTTTTACGATGTGGCGGATCGGACAATCTATGCGACCCTGAGCATACTAAGAACCAACACCTTCCTAAAGTGGCCTTGTGAATAGTATCACCAACCTTGGAGCTACGATACCTTTATTGGGTAGTATCAGATGGTGTCACACAACTAAAATAAGAGACGAGAAAATAAAGAAATAAACACACAAAATTTACGTGAAAAACCCTCAACAAATAAGGGAAAAACCACGGGACAAGACCAGAAGAATTTCACTATGTGGGAAAATATTACAAGAATACCTCTCACAAAATACCTCACAAATACTCTCACAATACTCTTGTTGAGTATAAGAAATAATAAAAGAGGAAGAAGAGAAATGTTTGGGATAATTATAAAAACATTACTAAGCCTCCTTATATAGACTCCAAAGCCTTCACCAAAGCAAGAACCCACCGATGTGGGACTTGCTGTAACACATGATGTAAATTAGTAAGATTTAACAAGAACAATGATTGAATATATCATTTAATAATTACCATCTGGTTTTTCTGCAACTGTTCAAACATACAAAAGTTGCAAATTCTAAAATCATAAAATTAAGATTCTTAACAAAAAATGCTTCCTGGCATGTCTAGTCTTTCCCTTGCATCCTTTACATGCAACTTTAGCTGTTTTACAATACTTGAAGAAGAAAAAAAAAAAAAGTTGCTTAAACAACTCACAGACTTCAATACTAAGTTGCTAACCATAGTTACCATCTAACACAAGCCAATTACAATTAATCCTTGTGACAAGGGAGGAAGCTATCTACAATCACTTCAAGAGTGATAATTATAGCTTGACAAAATAGGCCATGTTTGAAAGGTATAAACAAATGGGGTTATCCTAAATGAAGTGCATCCAGCGAGCTGCATTTTGGAACATTAGATATAAGCATCTCCAGAGGTAAGCAGGGGTTAATGATAAGTCAGCCCAAGTCATTCTTCAAATTGTCATTCATTTACAACTTCCTTAATCCAGAGACTGTTGGTGGTTTTTCTCTGTAAGCATAATACAGCACTGAGTTAATGTTGGATCTGTAAAGATACTCTATAAGGATAAATAACTTCTGGAAAAAAAAAAGTATAGAACAATTGGAGAATGAGTTTACCAGGGCTTATAACTGTTACGGTTTTTGTGACAGATTTCATTGCCGTGAGACAATCAGGGCCTGCAAAAATGAGAGCTTCTTAGTAAATTATGATTTAGCTAATGAAACTAAAGATAGATAATGAGTTTCATTACCTAGTATTGTCATGTCTTTCTCACATACAACTTCGGACACATTTGAGAATTCGGGTATAACATGATTACCGTTGCATTCGTCGAGTGACCTATTAGATAATGGAGATGAATATCAGATAGAAAGTAAGAGTAGGATTAGTAGCACAGAAGGAATTGCAGGATTAAACAGAAACAATACCCTGAAGCATTATTCATAGAAAGACTTGAAGTTGGATCGCATGAATAATCAATGCCTTCACAAGGAAGTTGGTCTAGCTCACATAACATATCATTGAAGGAAAAGTCAATTCCAAAGGCATCAAAATCAATGTCAAACAAGTCCATTTCCTTTTCTGACTCAGATGTAGAAACCTCATTAGACAATGCATTGCTCAAGCTCTCAGGCACATCAGCAGAATCAAAGTCCAACCTGCTTCTAACATGATCCCTCTTACTCGCCTTGTCTGAATTTGTCTTTACAGGAGAAATGCAATGACTCATCTCTATGTAAGCCATTTGTTTTGCAGGACTAACCATAACTCTCTTGGTTGAAATCACAGTGCAACGAGTCGGTGCAGCCTCTCGGTAGCAAGCTGCAATTGAAGAAGTCTCAGGAGGAGATATATTTGTATCACTGTGAGAACAGTTTGTTCTAGGAGGTGTCTTTGGAACTTGTGAATTACTTGGAACAGTATGTGAAGACTGGTTAAATAAACATTTAGCAACATTGGACCCTTGAACCTGTGCTGAAGGCTGAGCTACCATTGGATTATTGACAGCACTATCAGATTGTTGCAGTGTATTTTGACCTGAAAATGGAGATAAAGCCACATGCATGTGATGATTTTACGAGATTAGCATTTGGCCATATACTTAACAAGATGCACGAGTTAGGATTCATGTAACAATACCTTGTGCGGAAATTTTCCTACTGGATGATCTACCGCGAGATTTTTTGGCACCTGAAGGAGCATCCACGGCTGTAGTATCCTTTCTCTTTCTATCAGATATATTCATCATGGATGTTGAGAAGTTTCCACCCTCAGCATTTGAATTGCTAGAAGGAGGCAGCGACTGTGCATTCAATCTATTTTGCGCAGAAGAAGTAGGAACACCTGATAAAAGCAGTGAACATCATAATCAAGAAAGGTCAACAAGTTGGTTAAACAGGCTAAAAAATAAGGGCTTTCTTGGTTGAGCAAGTGGAAAATGTGAAGACACAATTAAGCCTGTTAGTAACTTACACACGTCAAATATAACACCAAAAATATCATTGCAACTAAATAGACATGATTTACTGAATACATTACACAAGGCAACCAAGTTTTTTTTATAAGCAACAATGCAACCAAGTTAATCAGAGTTCTGTAGTCTCCGTTACTCTTGAAAATCAAAATCTGCGTAAGAAGCCACAAATACACCCTCTAACTAATAATTTGCAAATGTTAATTTCAATAATTAAAGCAGATATGAAAATTACAAATTGAACTTGCCAGAGTACAAGTACTATCAGTTGCCTTTATTTGCACATGTTTCAGATATAATATGCAGAATTGACATAAATTAAACGACAACTTGGAAGGATCACCCAGATCTGAGTATTGATTAATCAGCAAAAATTGTAATTTACTGTATCTGAGAACATGCAAAGTTCTCTCAGAAGAATTATCAAGCATAGGACATGTGCGCACGCACACACACATTAAGAAAAATAAGCTTAAATGGGGGCAAAAGATTGTACCTGTATGAGATTTGTTACTAATTGCCGGTTGAGAAACCACAGCAACCGCAGATTTTGCAGCAGGTGGAGGGAGGTTTCCACTAGCATTGTAAGCAGTCATAACATTCTGCATCCCTTGCAAAAGCATCTGAACCCGGTTTTTCTCTTCTTCTACAATGACCTTTTCCTGATCCAACGCAACCTTCTGCTCCTTCAATGAGATATACTCGTCCAGCATCTCACCCAAAGTCAACAAACTCTTGGGTGCCTGAAAAAAAAAATATTAAAAAACCAAAACCCACAATGCACACAAAAAAGGGTTGGAAATAGATGTGAAATCAGATACTAAAAATCCCATCTTTGAGATAAAGAATGAAGACCCAGATGGTCAAGTCTGCGTATAAACGATGAAAAACTAAATGGGTGGCAGAAGATGGGAAATCGGTTACTAAAAATCCCAACTTTGAGATAAAGAATGAAGACCCAGATGGTAAAATCTGCGTATAAACGTAGAAAAACCAAACGGGTAGCAGAAAATGTGAAATGGGTGTATGAAAAAACCCAATTTTGAGATTTAAAATGAAGACCCAGATGCAGGAAAATGAAGTGAGAGTGGAGAAAAAGTGAAAAACAAAAGTGGGCGGAGTGATACCTCGTGAATAGGGGAATGGGCGAGGAGGGAAGAAGCTTCGTTTCTGAAGGTGGAGCGAGTGGAGGAGAATTTGTTGTCGCAGAGGTATCTGTCGACGATGAATGCGATCTGTGTCGGGGTGACTTTACCCTTACCAAACACCTCTGGTTTTCTGGCTTTGGATTGTTTGCCCGCCATCTCTGTTGCAGTGAACCAACACTGAGATTAGAATTAGATGAGAATGAGCGCGGGGCATTGGCGCTCTGTCTTAAAAACAGGATACCTAACTACGCGGGAGTTTTTTTTGAACTCGCAAGATCGCGTTCCTTAGTTTTGGTCCTTTTGGCGGTATACAAAAACAAAATCGGAGGTAAGCTAAAAAAAATGATTATTGGTATTCCCTCCCATAAGCCGTAACCCCTCTCATTGGTAGTGATGTTACTAACAGTGTGGTAGTCGGATGATGTGTCACACTGTCACTTTTTTGTCACATTTTTAGTCTTTTATCAATGATAATTTGTCACGTAATAAAATAAAATTATAACTTATTAATACATATGCATATTCTTAACTTTTGATTGATGGGAGACAGGAAGACACAATTTTTTGGGACAACAAATGTTTGTTCGTGGTAGACGTGACCCAAACCAATCCAACCCGACTTCATACGTGTTTGTTTGAGCTGAATGAACGAGTGTATTATCAAAATATTCATTTTTCAGGAAAAAAAAATGGAAAAAATGAAGACAAATAGAAAAAAAAATATGAAGAAAAAAATCACTAAAAAGACATTAAACATTAATTTATCCAATATTCACCTAGTCTGATTAAAAAAACAAAAAACACGCAACACAATATTTCATAACTTATAACATTTGCAGAGTGACATTATTTCATATATTTCATAATGTATTTCATATTTCATAGTATATATAAGGCATTCCAAACACAAACATTTCATATTTCAAATACATGATTCAATATTCACTTAGGCTTATAGAAAAAAGATAGTTGGTACAATATATGCAACACGTTCACTTAGTAAGTAAAAAAGGGCATGCGTTCATTTACAATGGGTTGGGTCGGGTTGCTCGGGTTCACAATCTTTAGACCCGACACCCAACTCATAGGCTTTAGGTTTGCTTCTTTTAAAACTGACTCAAACTAACTCGAACTTTATGGGTTGAGTTAAATTGAGTAGGTCGGGTTCGCGGGTCGACTAGTACCCGTGCCCACCCCTTGCTCCTGATAACATGTATTAAAAAAAGGTTACAATTTGTGGAGTTTGAGGTTGAAAACCAATAGTAAATCTCTGTTTAATTAGTCAAATTGGGGATTAGTATCATAGCTAGATCAAATGATTGAAATTGTGAAAATACCATGGTGAACTCATTGAGGTGTCAATGACCCTAAATACGATGGGTTCTGGAAAAAAAAGTTACATTTGAAGCTCGACCATGACAAATTTTGATTAGGTTAAGGTTAAGGTTTTGGACCGACCTGCGTTTGACTCTACCTAAAAAATATTTCATACCCTTGTTTAATTAAAAAAATGTGTTTAATTCAAATAGGATAGTTTGAATAAAATTTTAAAATAATTACGTAATGATGTTAAAAAAAATAATTCATACAATTAGTAAATATATCATATGTATTAGAGTTTCTATCAATATAAGTAGTATTTTTTTAATTATGATTTTATGATTTCTGTACAAGAAAAACAATAATATATTGTTTTACATGTGAGATGTGCTTTCAAAAAAAAAATGAAAATGTTGCCAAATGTTCATCCAGCTGGTAAAGGTATGGCAGCTGCCACTTTATATGTTTTGGAATTCAAAAAATGACAAAAGAGCCTTAAAATTGGCAGTGAGATATGGCACTGTATCGAAGCGTAGAGCTCGCAACTCTTCCTCCATTATGCTCATTGTGCTCCTCTAATTTGGCCAGACCATCCAATCATCAACTCCTCCAAGCGAGCGAATCGATCATACTGCTGGTCCGACATAGCCGCTGCTGGAGGAGACTGCACTCCCTGATGGTCTGAGGAAAGTGGTTGTTGATCATCCTGCTACTGAATGGGTCGTCGCGGCTGGTTTACTGCTCCAATTGCGCCATCTGGCTGCTAATCGATCCATAGTTGTTGATACTCAGAAACAGAGAGAAAAGGGAGAGAATTGTGTAATCTTTCTTTGTATTCACAAAATGAATCAATGAAGTAATTACAAGAAGAGATTATGATCTCTTTTATACAACTAACTGACAGCTACGCTATATTAACCAACTAACACATTACAACTATGATAACTAACTAACAACTAGGCTATCTAACTAATTTCAGTTAGTGAAGTAACTAACTCGTGGTTAATATAAATAACAGGTAATACCCCACCTCAAGTGGGACGAGGTGGACTATGTACATCATGAAGTCCCAACTTGGACATAATAGAATTAAAAGAAGTAGAATGCAAAGGTTTGGTGAAAACATCTGCGAGCTGAGAGGAGGAAGGCATAGGAAGTAAGTGAATCAGCTTGGAATTAATCTTTTCGCGAACTACATGGCAATCCAATTCGATGTGCTTACTCCTTTCATGAAAAGCTGGGTTATGGGCAAGATATATTGCAGATTTGTTATCGCAATATACAGAGGCAGGCTGCGAGAACTTAACCTGGAGATATAAATAACACAACCATTGAACCTCACAAGTTAAGTGTGCCAAAGCCCTGCATTTCTGCCGCTTGAAGACCTTGAACAAAGGCCTTTGTTTCTTCATTTCCGAAGAAATAAGAGAGATGAACCCATCGAACACAAGAACTTTGTAACGGATCTTCTAAAGTCAGTAAGAAAGATGCCCAGAATCAGCGAAACCATGAAGCTTTAAAGGGCTTTGTGCAGAGAAAAAGAGACCCTTTACAGGAGAAGCTTTGAGGTATTTAAGAACTCTTTGTGCAGCTTGATAATGAGGCATTAAAGGTTTAGAAACAAACTGACTTAAGTGTTGTACTGAGTATGCAATATCAGGCCGAGTTGTTGTTAAATACAACAGATGACCTATTAACCTTCTGTAAGAAGAAGCATCAGCCAGGGGAGTACCTTAATCAGCAGAAAGTTTTGTTGAAGGAGTGAAAGGAGTAGCAGCAGGCTTAGAAGCAAGGGAGCCAGCATCTTGCAACAACTCCAGTGTGTATTTCCTCTGGTTGAGCAGAATCCCAGTCCTTGATCTAGCAATTTTAAGGCCCAAAAAGTACTTTAATTGTCCAATATCTTTAATGTAGAATCGGTTATCCAGGTAATGCTTGACTTTCTGGATTCAGGGAGACAATTTCCAGCTAAAACTATGTCATCAACATAGGCTAATAAAGTTGTAAAATCATAACCAGAAGACTTAACAAATAGAGAATGGTCAGCTTATGATTGATAATAACCAATAGCAATCAATGCAGTGGACAATTTTGAGTACCACTGCCTGCTGGCTTGTTTTAAGTCATATAATGACTTGTGAAGTTTGCATACTTGAGAGGAATTTGAAACAGGAAAGCCAGGGGGAGGTGACATATAAACCTCCTCATATAAATCACCATGAAGGAAGGCGTTGTTGACATCCAATTGCTCAAGATGCCAACCCTTATAATGGCAGCCAAAGATAGTAAAACCCGAACAGTGGTAAGCTTTGCATCAGGGGAAAAAGTGTCAAAATAATCAATCCCTTCCATTTGGGTGTATCCTTTAGCTATTGACCTAGCCTTATACCTTTCAATGGAACCATTAGCATGGTATTTGATCTTATAGACCCATTTACACCCAATAGGCGCTTTACCAGGGGGAAGGGTAACAACAGTCCATGTATGGTTTTTAGCAAGGGCTTGTAACTCAACATCTATAGCCTTTTTCCAACAATCAGATTTGGAAGCTTGGCTAAAGTTTTTAGGTTCGGTAACAGCAAAAATATTGCAACAAAAAATTTTATATGCTGCAGAACATTTACCATATAAAAGAGAAGAAGAAATGGGACCTGAAGATGCCTTGGAACAACCACTAGATGCAAGATTATAGTGATAATCGCTGAGATAAGTAGGTTGTGATCGGATTCTGGTAGACTTTCTAACAGGGTCAGGTTTAGGCTGAGAGAAATTTTGTTCTGGTTGAGAACAAGCAGAGACAGGTTCTGGAGAAGGAGAATTAGAAGTAGGTGCTGGTGAATTAGGCTGAGAATGATTAGGAGATGGAGGATATGTCCTTTATATGACAGGAGGATCATCATAAGGAAACTGATTTATAGAATTGGAAGGTGTAGAGGAAGTGTTTGTAGAGTTAGTGAGCTGAAAAGGAAACTGTGTTTCATAAAAAATCACACTCCTAGAGATGAACAATTCATGTGAATTAAGATCATATAGTATGAAACCTTTGGTACTTTCTTTGAATCCAAGAAATACTGCTTTACGGGCTCTAGGATTAAATTTGGTTCTATGAGCTTGAAGAGTTGTTGCAAAGCTCAAACAACCAAATACTTTAAGATGGATTAAAGAAGGAGGTTGCTAATATAACAGCTCAAAAGGGGTTTTGGTTTCCAAAAGAGGAGTAGGAAGTCAGTTGATTATAAGAACAACATGCTGAATGCTAAAATTCAACATGACAAGTGGAATATGAGATTGGAAAGATAAAGATCTAACAACATTCAAAATGTGCTGATGCTTTCTTTCAACCACCCCATTTTGTTGGGGTGTCTCTATACAAGACTTGTGATGAAGAATGCCTTTAGAAAGTAAAAATTCTGTTAAGGCAAGAAACTCAGAATCTCAATGCCATTGTCAGATCTCAAGCACTTCAAAGTTTTATGAAATTGAGTTTCAATTCAAGCAACAAAGTTTTTCAAATATTTGCTTGTCTAATCCTTTGTTTTAAGAAAAATATCCCATGTAAATCTTGAAAAATCATCTACAAGAGTCAAAAAATATTTGTGATCAAGAAAAGAAGGAGTAGAATATGGGCCCCATAAATCAGCATGTAACAAATCAAAAGGGGCAGAAGATTTTATTGAACTATGTGGAAATGACAATTTTCTTTGTTTGGCAAAGTGACAAGCATCACATGCAGTCATATTGTTTTTACAAGGAATGAAAGGAAAATGTCTAGAAATGAGTTGTAAACCAGAATCAGATACATGACCTAAACGCATGTGCCAAAGGTGAAAAGAATCAGTATTTACTGAATTACAAACTGGTGAAGTATCAGTAGTAACTGAATTGCAAGCAGGTTTAGTAGCTTTGTGTGAAGAGCCTTCTATATATCACATATAATTCGGCATGAAGTTTAGTTGTACCAATCATCTTCTGTGAATAGATCTGCAAAATGTGACACAAGTTATTAGTAAAATGAAGATAACAATTGTTGGTTTGTGCTAATTTTGCAACAGAAATAAGATTCACACTAAAATTGGGAATGTATAAGACATCATGCAAAATTAATGTGTTGGAGAGTCAAACAGTACCAGAAATGGAAGCATAAATGCTATTACCATTGGGCAATGAAACAGGAATAGGAGTGATATTTTTAAAATTGATAAAGGAAGGAAAGTGAAAAGAGAAGTGATCGGTTGCACCTATATCTATGATCCAAGTGTAGGGAAGCTTACCATTGGCTGCAGTGGAAGCAGAATTGAATGCAAGGGTGTTGGTAGTTACAGAATTGGTACTGTGAGCAGTAGGCTGAGAGTTATGGAGGCTGGACTGTTGAAGCAAAGCAAGAATACCCTGATATTGTTCCTGTGTAAAAGCATTGAGCTGTGGAGACTAAATTTGAGGCTGACTCTGGGATTGCACATCAGTTGAAGTGTCTGCAACAACAATATTGGCCTGATCTTTGCCTTTGAAAGACTTATAGCCTGGAGGAAAGCCATGTAAAATGAAACAGGTATCAACTGTATGGTTAAACCTGTCACAATATGTACATACCCGAGTGGGAGCAGATTGAGACTTGTTTGGAGCTTTTCCTCTGCCAGCATAACCTCCTTTGTTATTAGAATTACCACCAACACCAGAAGAATTTCATTTACCAGCAAAGTATGCTTGAGAAGCATTTGCCATGAGTGCCAAAGAATTCTCAGAAGGCACATGATTGCCTTGACTAAGGAGTTCTCTTTCCTGCTGAATAATCAGAGAGAAAGCTTTGCCTACATCAGGCAAAGGATCCATAGCCATGATCTGTGACTTGGTATGAGTGAACCTCTCATTCAATCCCTTCAAGAAACGAATAACATAGTCTTGTTCCTGAAAGGTTTTCATGGAAGCATATCCTCCACAGGTGCAAGGAATTGAACATTTGCAATAAGGAATGGGACGATAATCCTCTAATTCATCCCAAAAAACATTCATTTGTGTGAAATATTCTGAAACATCGAGAGTACCTTGCCTGAAGCGGTACAATTCCTCTTGAATGTCAGAAATGCGAAAAATGTCACCTTGTGAGAATCAATTCTTCAGATCCTTCCAGACTTTAGTAGCAGTATGAATCGAAAGAATAGATTTCGCAATGGATTCAGAAATAGAACGCTGAATCCAGGAAATAACCATTGTGTTGCAACGCGTCCACGGTGCAAACATAGGGTCAATAATCGGCGGCTTCGGAAGACTGTCGTCAATGAGTTTCTCCTTGTTCTTTGAAATCAAAGTGATTAACATCAATCGCGCCCATGTATAATAGTTTTTGTTGTCAAGTGGTGGTGTAACCAGAACCACCGAAGGATTCTCATTAGGGTGAAGGTAGAAAAGATTTGTCATATTCGTAGAGTAATCAGAGTAATTTGGATTTGCCATGACAGAAACAACAGAAATTGCAGCAAATCAAACGCAGCAAAGGCGAAAATCAAGAACAGCGAAGATCGCAACAATGGCAAATTGCAAAAAAATGCAGAAATCGCAAAATAAAAAAAAAACCTAAAATGCGAAGGAGCAAGAAATGCACGCAGAGATGCAGTAAGAAACAAAATTGCGAACAATCAAATCACATGCAAGAAGTGATTCAGAAGGATGCAAGAAGAAAGATGATGAAGCAGAAGCGAATCGCGAATGATACCATGTTGATACTCAGAAACAGAGAGAAAAGAGAGAGAATTGTGTAATCTTTCTTTGTATTCACAAAATGAATGAATGAAGTAATTACAAGAAGAGATTATGATCTCTTTTATACAACTAACTTACAGCTAAGCTATATTAACCAACTAACACATTACAGCTATCATAACTAACTAACAGCTAGGCTATTTAACTAACTTCAGTTAATGAAGTAACTAACTCATGGTTAATATAAATAACAGGTAATAATAGTGCATTGATGGGAAGTCGAGGCCTCCCCAAGGAATCATGCGTCACTGGGTGCACTCCATACATTGCGCATAAAGCACCAATAATTGAAGGGTGGGCCAGAGTGGTCTCATGGCGAGCTCTGGAATCAGTGTCTCGGGTGAGGATGTTGTCGAGGTTAATTAGCTTAGTGTAAATCAGCTTCGCCCTGTCCACCACTACATCATATGTGTTAGCACAAGGCATAATAGAATGGTGGACAAAGTTAGCCCATGCCTTGGCCATCGGTTTCATATTCACGTACTTTTGAATCATCATGGGAGATATTTCTTTCTGAGCCACCCAGCTTCGGGCTTGCATAGGTAGGCCAGCAGCTCACTGGCCTCTGTAGGCCTCTCTAATCTCCTCTTGTAAGCAAAAGAGATGGATCTACGAAAACGCAAGAGCTCCTTAGTGGTCTAAGCCTTGAAGACAAAGTGCTTGCCTCTTACATAGCTCCTATAAGTGGCAGCAGTACCCTCAAGTAGGCAATCAATATTTGTGTAGAATTTGCGAACGATCTCAATACAGCGCCCTCTTATGATCTCCAAGAAGTGACCCCAGCCTCATCACTCCAATTCAACATGTATCTCAAGGTACTCAATCCCGTCTGGTAAGGTGTTCTTCTTCTTGAAAATGATCTTACACTTCTCCTCATCAAAAGGAGTGAGAAACAATTCGCCCAAACTCCTGTAGAGGGTCCTATTGTGGGACGACCTCATATTCAACAGCTCTTTTCTCCTTCTTTCTTGCCTCTCTGCCAAAAGAACCTACAGAACAACATAAGTGTGAGTCACATGTACAGAAAATGAACATGAGTAATGTTTTAGGTCAATATCATTGATGTTCTTTTAGAACAATTGACTATACACTCAACATTCATAAATCTGACTTGTAATAAATCTCTCATTTTCCTATCGCTCACAAAGCTCATGCTCATTCAAAATGAGAACCGAAGAATTTCTAAAAAAAATATAAAGAACCATAGAAAGATTGATAGGAACTTACTTGGAGGTCGGTATGTGGATTGATGAGGAGGAGAAATGCAAGGACTCCAAAAATTGACTCACTACTTGCACTAAGAAGAGCAGAAGAAAGATGGAAGGGCATAAAAGACTTTAAAAATGGCGAACTGAATGGTGTCGTACTGCCATTTTTATAAGCATTTGTGTCGTTTCCTTGCAAATGCGACTTGTCGCGTGGCAAATGCGCGAATTTTGTTTTCACAAGCTGTAACGACACACTCGCCTTATGAACGAAGGATTTTGTGTAGCGACGTGATTTTTTGACTTCAAACAACTGTAACGACGTATTCGCCTAGCGAGTACGTAGCTGATAAGTCTACAACGTGAGTAGACTTATAATGTTTTTCTAGGTAATTCTAGGATAATTCGGACCTATGTTAGGATAATTCATGAAAAAATTTGGTAGTTTTAACTTGGATTAGGATTTTATATTAGTTCATGATGTTTGCATGTTTTGGACTCTTTCTTAGGCACATTTTGGAGTCATTGCCTCACGACCAGCATAACCTTTCCTAGCGAAGAAGATCGTTCCAGCCTAGCAAAGAAAAGCTAGTCTTTCCAAGCGAATGTGTTATGTCATGAGGTGAAATTTGGTGCATAAGAGGGGTTCAAATCTACCAAGTTTTGCACGACAAAGACACGTGCTCGTGCATCGATGAAGCTTCATTAATTCAACGTCATAGTAACTGCCTTCACTAGGTGAACGTGTGTGTGTGTGTGCTCTAGGCAAAGACGTGAAACTCCAGAGCTATAAATTCATTTTTTATTCGAATTTTAGGGATCGTTTGTCATATTTTCAATTTTCAACTTTGTAAAACCCAAATTCTCTCTCATTCTAATGGATTTTCAATTGCTTGGACATAATGATTTAAGACCCACGCAATGTCTTCCTTCAATACGTTTAATTACTCAATCTCTCTCTCTCTTTTTTCATCATGCCTGGCTGATTTCTCTTAACTGGGTTAGGATTATGTTGAATGCTAATTTCTATGACTTATAACATTAGTATCATTCCCTTTCAATGAATAGCCTTCCCATTAAAGTGTTATTATCTATGTATGTCCTTAAGTCATGCATTCAACCATAACACATGATATTCAGACATGCACTCAAGGAAGGAAGAGGATTCAAGCTTATGCGATGGCCTAACATAAAAGCAAGGTGGTATATCAGAGTGTTTGAACCTAGGTGCCAGTAATGGAGTGCCTAGACACCCACTATCATAAAAAAATATTGCACTTAAGTAGGGATGACAATGGGGCGGGGTGGGCATGGATATTAGTCCCCATCACCCGTCACGTTGGATGAAAATATGATCTGTGGTAACATCACGCCCATGCGGGTATCCATCAAGTGAGTATTCATGAATTTGACGATTATATGTTGGTATCCACGATTATCCATAGCTACCTATTAAAATATAATTTAAACAAAAAACTCAACAGAACCAAAAATAACATTCACTACTAAAAAAGTTGAATTAGAAAAAAAAAATAGAGACAAAACAATTGAAATTGAAATGTGTCTTTGATTTCGTTGTTAAGCTTTGAAGCCAAAATTGGAGACTAATTTTATTTTTATTCCGAAGCACTAATGAAATTTATTTAACTCGATAATTTGGATGAGATTTGACAAAAAACACTGCACATTAGTTTATATTTGCAGGCACCCGCGGGTGAGAGTACTATATACTACTTGTGTGGTCCCGTCTCGGCTCGTTAAGAAGCAAGTAGAGAAAAAAAAACATTTAATTTATTAGTAGATACTCGTTAAACTATCTAAATATAATCCATAGCACATTTTGCCTGTGGATTCCCACGAGCAAAGATTATTTTGTCATTCTTACTCTTAAGGGGGTGCCTAGGCACCCAGTGCGTTTTACTCAGGGTCGTCTTAAACATTTTGGGGCCCTGTTCTAATCTTAAAAATTAGGTCCCTAATAAAAATGTATTAAAATTTTATAAGGACTAAACTTGAAAAGTTGTGATTTTATAGGGACTAAAAATATATTTAAACCTAAAATATATAATAAAATTGGGCCCCTAAAAATTTTATAAGGACTAAACTTGAAAAGTCGTGATTTTATAGGGATTAAAAACATATTTTAACCTAAAATATATAATAAAATTGGGCCCCTAAATTGGACCCCTAAAATTGGGCCCTGTACAACTGCACAACTTGCACATGGGGATCATCGGCCCTGGTTTTACTAGAACAACTTCAAATCCTTACTAGTATTTTTCAATCAAAATACCACACCTCATGAATCAAAGAAAGCATGCACATACCAAACCAATCTTATGGCATTAGAAACTCATTATAACACATACAATCAAACAATGAATAGCATCCAAAGTTCTTCCTAATTACCAACCCTAGTACTTATAATAAAATACTTTTATCCTTTATGGAAATCTTTAAAAATCATAAAATGTATCTCACAATATACCAAGTATGAGCTATATTCAATATATTATATATATGAAATATGAGGAGGGATCAAATGACTCCAGTAGTAACTCTTGTCTGAGTTACATCGCTTAATAACTCTATATAGATATTGAATTTCACCAATCGAACCGTCAAATTAAAAGTTCTTATTGAGTAGACCAATTCCATAAAATTTCATAAAATTTTAAAAATATTTGATACTTCATTAAATAACTTTAATTCAACATATAATATACTTTTCAAATTACAAATAAAATGTTAACCATATGATTATATAGCTACGAATGTCCAATTTATCTAAAATTTGGTATGTGTGATTGTTAATGTAATATGATGATATTCAACGGTTGGATTGATAAAATTCAATGTCTATAGTGAGTTATTAAGCGAAGTAACTCTTAGAGTTATTTAATTTGATCCCTCCTCATGAAATATTATATATATGAAATGTAAATATTTATAACAATTTTGACGCGCCTTACGTACAGTAACATACGGAAATAAATAAAAGTTATAAAAGATTGTGTCTCCTGAGACTTTTTCTCCATTCATATAACAAAATGTATATATATTTTTAATTATTAAAAAGATTGATATTTATTATTTTGGATCAAACTGATATTAAATTTAATTTTTTTAGAAAAGATTACATTTTTGGGCTAAAGCTTCCTGACTTCTTCATCAGTTGTTTGGTGTGAACCAAAGCAGGACATCTTTCGGTCAAGAAACCTAAGAAGGACATAGCACAGTTGTTTTCTCAACCAAGTGACTAGTCAAATGGTCCTGCCCAGTCCTTTTTGGATAAACAGCCCAGTCTATTTTATTTAGAGCGATTGCTCTTGTATATATAATGTATATGTATATATGTATATGCGACTTGTAATTGCCAGATCACAGGGTTCTTGAGTCAATGCTAATATTTTCTCCTTCAATGGCTTCATCGCGTTTCATGAAAGGATAATAAATTAAGCTATATCTCTATGGATTGAAGCGAAGACTATATTCATGTTTAATTTGAGCATTCCGTTTTCTATGCTCTTTTGGAAATGTACGTTTTATGTTGGTCGATCATGTATATCTATCAATAAGTAGTACTATATGCTACATTAACTCTTTTGAATACCAACATTTCTTGCAATTTGGGTTGTTTATGTAAAAATTTAATAAGATCTATTATATGAAATTAGAACACTGATTCGAGTATTTACTTATTGAAGACATGATTACGTTTTTCGGGAATTGTCTCTGATCTGCACTATTCCTGAAATCACGAACTAAGTCTTCCTTTGCCTGGTCACAAACTCCGGGTTCTCGGTTCTCAATGGGGCAAACCGTAGACAAGCGTATGAATAGCGTGACGTAAAGGGGACCTAGCATCTCTATTTGTCAACCCTAGGCACCTCTCATCATGGGCCTAGTGGTTGGGCTTACACTATCTCTTACATAAATCAGAATTAGGTGTTCAAAGACCCATTACAATTGATCACTTATTTACGGGCTTGAACATCTTCAATTGGATCATAACATTAGCCCGTTTTTAGAAAAACCAAAAGGCCACAATTGATTGTAGCCCATAAAAATTATTAGAAAAAAATCTAACATTCTCCAACTTGGGCAAAATCAATTATACAATTTTAATTTGTAGAAAACATTTTGAAAATGACTATCGGGCTAATAACATACATCTTAACGTGGCCACTAAACACATGATCCCAAGATGCAACACCTAATTAAGACTCCATCCAACAAAAGCTAAATGATACCGAATCATGGCGATAGTCATATCTTATATCGGCATAACACCTTCCATGGTTACAAAAACCACCAACTTAGTCGACTAGTCATCTATGTGGAGTGTAGCAAGAAAACGACATGTCAATGTGATCTTACAGCCATACTGTCATTTTCTTTGCCAGTCCTCAATTTCTCTCAAATGCATTAAAGCCAAAGAAATTATAAGATTTATAAGAAACCATTATGTCTCAGCTCCATTATGGTATCGACCACCGACACAATGATCCCAATGACACCGAGTTGCGTGATCAACATAACCACAATGCCTCAGCTCCAATATGGTGTCAACCACCGGCAGAGTGGTCCTAGCAACACCGAGCTTCATGGTTTAACAAAACCACAATGATTCAGCTCCAACATGGTATCGACCACCGGCAGAGTGGTCCAAGCGACACCGAGCTTCATGGTTTAACAAAACCACAATGCCTCAGCTCCAACATGGTGTTGACCACAAGCATAGTGGTCCAAGCGACACTGAGCCTCAAGTATTTTAGCAGACATGCCTCAGCTCCAACATGGCATCGACCACATGCACAATGGTCCCAATGATACCGAGCTTTATAGTTTACCTAAACCATCATGCCATAACTCCGATATGGCATCAACCACGGGCATAGGGGTCCCTACGACACCGAGTTTCAACATTTTCGCATCTGATATACATATACAAAGGTATATAATAACATAATTCAATTCATAATTAGTTTCTTAAGTCAAATTACGAGAGCTAACATAACATAAAACACAAACTCCCATCAACCAAGCATATTATACAAACTCATAGAGCACATGTTCACAAAAATAATGATAAATAAATAATTATAGGCCAGAGTCTCTTAGTTAAAGGATCAACCAACGTGGAATTGATTTGAGAGATAGAAAATTTCTTCATAGCTCTTTGGATCAACAATTTCTTCAATTCCACAAACAAAAAGCCTCCCAAAATCATATATGTTACTTTTACTACCACTCTTGACATCAAATAATGACTAAAGTCAAAATCCTCCCACTGATGTCAAGATCCAACCATGTTAAATTTATAAAAAATTTATAATAAACTAACACAAACATCTAAAATCTTATCACGAACTTTCATGAAATAAATTTGGTAGTAAATCGTGATTTCAAGTAGAAAATCAACCAAGATAAGACATATAAAAAAATTCCAGTGATCCATATATCTACAAAAAAATGCAATAATGCTGATAATATTTTGGTTAAATTAAAAGTCTCTTACACTACAAGAAAACTCGGCGTTACCGACGGCCGCCAAAAAGCCGTCGGTAATGCGAAATTTTTGACGGATTACCGACGGCCAAAAGCCCGTCGGTAAAACAGGCATCGCAAATGTTTACCGACGGGCTTTTTTTTACCGTCACTATTGCCGACGGGCGAATCCGTCGGTCAAAATCCAACGGTAATTTCCGACGGCTAAAACCTTCGTTAATTTTCTGACGGTCATGACAGTCGGTAATGCCAAACTTGTTTTTCCGACGACCAAACCCGTCGGTAACGCCAAATTTTTTTCCACGAGGTTTAATTAAATAATTAATTAAATTAATTAAATAATTTTTATATTTAATTTAATTAATTGATTTATTTATTTTTTAAATTAATTAATTTCTGTAATTGATTTAATTACTATTAATTTAAGTTATTAAATTAATTAATTAATTTATACCCATATTAAAAAATGTGATAGATTTATTTATTTAATTTTTAAATTAATTAATTTCTTTAATTAATTTAATTAACTATCACTAGTAATTTAATTTAATTTAATTGATTACTTTTAATTATTAATTTATTCACATATTAAAAAATGTGATAACGTAAACTAAAAAACAAATTAAAAAAATGTAATAAATAAATAAATAAATAAATAATCCAAACAAACATCAGTAATTAAAAAAATATCCAAAAATATCAAAAAATATCAGTACAAACATCACTAATAATCCTGGTAGTCCTTATCATGATCGAGATACTCTACATCATCTGCGTCATCGACATGATCAGTACCAGGAGGCGGAGGCGGAGGAGGCTGCTGGCGAGCTAGCATCTGGTACATCTCTTCTTGTCGCTGCAGCACATGATGTTCATCCGACGGGTCTCCTCCTGCTGCTCGGCTAGTTTTCGCTTCACCTCGGCTAACTCCTACTCATCCGCGGTAGAGCGACGACTGACATCACCACTACTCAATGACTCCCTGATGTGGAGGCAGCTGGTCCCTTTCCTGTAGTTGCTGGCAAGGTCTCCAGCACCGTATAGGCGACCCTTTTTTCTTGCCGCTAACAACATCTGCCCAAACCCTTAGCGGTGCAGATGGATCCTCAGGGCTCTGAGACGGGGAACATGATGTTGTCTGAGATCTAATCCGAGACATCCTCGCCTCAAACTCCTCATATCAAACATAAACAAATAAGTCAATTTTTTTGGTAAGAAAATAATATAAACATTATTAACAAACTATTCATTATATTTTACAATTACTTGGGTCCGCCTCGACCGATCATCAACAAAATCAGTAGTACTCCTCCTAATATAAGTTGCACGATGGAGCTCGTGCAATTGTACCTCCCTACCCAACCTCCTCGACTGTAATTATTTAATAAAAAAACCTTAAATAAATAATAAATAATAATAATAATAATAATAATAATAATAATAATAATAATTATTATTATTATTATTATTATTATTATTATTATTATTATTATTATTATTATATAACACGTACAAGTCGAGCTGCGTGCTGCGCCTGACTGACGGAACCTCCGGTGTGCAAGCTCCCACCCTTCTCAGAGGCTCTATTCTTCTTTACCTTCTCGTTGGTCGCCTTGAACCCAGGGGAGTTCTAGTGCGCTACCAGCTGCTGCCAGAGCTGATCCCCAATCCAGTGGGGTTGTCCCCCGAGGTGGGCATCTCTAAGCATATCAAAGAGGTGGTGGGAGGCCTTCATATGGAAGTTCTTCTCGATCCGCCCCTCATTCTCTTCCTCCCAAGCAACCCTCGTCTATATCAATATAATACATTATTAAACATAATTGAAATTTATGAAATAAAAAAATAATATGCAACAAAATAAAAATTACAACTTACTCCGAAAGATCTGAACATATGCCTCCACTCCTCGTCCTTCAACGTCCCCCAGGTGGGCTAAAACGTGTGGTAATTATCCTCAATTACTGTTGTGATAGCCTTCGCAGCTGGCTTTAAGGGAAGGAACCTAAAAAAAAAGATGTCAAACAAATATACATATATATATATATATATATATATACATGTAAATTATTAATAACTAGAAAAAAAAATGTAAATACTTACCCTTTACCAGCTGGCCTGATAATAACTCGTCCATCATGCAGCATCTCAAGATCCTTAGCAACCTACTGCTCATCCTCGTCCTGCTCAACCCCGGTCTGATCAGGTGTATGGCCCGTACTATACTCATGGTCGGACTGATGAGTATCGAGCACCGTCTCAGGCACAATATGGGAGGAAGAAGCGTCATGTGTCTGCTGGAACCCCGGGTTAGGGATCATGTAAATGGGAGGCAAATGGGGTGTCGGTACAGAAGGTGTTGGATGCTGGGTATGTGCAGAAAGTGCTGAAGGCTGCGTAGGGGCCGAATGCGCTGGAGGCTGTGCAGGCGTAGATGTATGCAGACGTTGTGTGGATGACAACATCGAAAAGCCAGTAGTGTCACGCCTAATAATGTTCGGCCTCCTACGATGGGGGGTCGATGGCGATGGCCTTCCCCTTCCCTTTACCACCAGTGGGTGGTCGGGGGGGTCGGATCCTGATCCTTCTGATGCCATATATGTCTATAGAGCAATTCAACAATAATAGTCAAGAAATATTATATTTAAACATAACAATATTAAAAATGAATTCCATGAAAATAAACAACAAGTTATGAAAGTAACTGACAAAATAAAATATATTGTTAGACATTAATTTCTCTAATTGTAAAAAGTTAAACAATTTCATTCTGCCCACTATAATTCGGCATCGTCTTCAGATATTAATGGTTCTGCCACTTCTTCATTTAATTCCTCACCTCTATCTACATCTTCATATGTGATTGGATTGTCACGTAGTCGAGAAATGGGTTCTACTTCATTTACCACGTTGACATGAGACATCTCATTCACTTGATAAGCCACTTCTTCCTGTGGATTATCTGCTTCAATGCGACCTCTTGGTTTGGTCTTTATTACAACACACCAACCTTATTTGTCCCTTTGAGTTGATGGATAAGGGACATAATACACTTGTCTTACATGTTGTGCCATGATAAACGGATCAAATATTTGGTATCTTCTGCTCATGCATATATCCACAATATTATATTTTCGATCCACTCTTGTGCCTCTACTTGATGGATCAAACCAATTACAATAAAATAGCACTAAATGTGACACCCTCTACCCCATCATGTCATTATAACAACGTGAAAAGAAAAGAACACAAAATAAAATTTTGATCCAAGTAAAAGCTTTTCATTTCAAATAAGGTAAGGCTGTCACTCTCAACTTGCGGAAAACAACTTAGTAAGGGAGGGGAATCATCAAAAGGAAGTAAAACCAAGGTTCCCTATGTCACACTAATTCAGAGCTCTTCCCCTAACTATTACACCAAAGAAAATACAAAGACTTAAACAAGTAAACACAAGTCTTCTATCTATCCCAACGAGCTATCGTGATTACTCAAGATTCACATCCTCAACACCGCAGCCTCAATATCTACACATACCCGGTGGGATATGCATAGCCACAAGAGGGTTAGTCATCATAACCTCAAATAGTGCATACTGGTAGGAAATTAATGAACAATGCTAATACACAACAATTCCAATGAAGACATCTAATCACCAGTACTACAACATCAACCACGACATAAAGATGTTACCACAACAATTAAATATCACATGCCACAACATCAACCACAACATTAAAGTACACCACCCAAAAACTAAACAACCAGGCATGTTATCATGTAAAATGATGTATTTCTAGGACCATAACTATATGCATGTGGATCCAATTATAACGAGGCCGGGATACCTTGCCCGTTTCGGAATACCATGTCCGTAATGCCCCAATAACAACAGGACCGGGATACCACGCCCGTCACGGGATACCTTGCCCGTTTCGCCCCATTAACCCTAGGACCGGGAAACCTCGCCCGTCACGGGATACCTTGCCCGATACGCCCTACTAACAACAACAACAATGCCGACACCAGGATGCATGAACATGACCAAATGCGGTGTCTAACCATAATATCCTCTATCGCAATATCTTCGATAGAGTAACAACAACAACAACAACAACAGGACACAAATTCATAAGTCAGCCAGTGCCTTCAACCAATAACATAAACATTCAATGTTCTTAGCAACTTCGATTAAGCACATGACATCCAAGTGAAGCTTTGGAATAGAAAGATTAGTTCTCTCAAATTATCACACTAATAATTCCTTAGGCATCATAAATGAACTTTAGACATCCTACCTAGGCTTTACAATATCAACCTAATTACGGAACCCTAAGGGAACACGACAAAACAACACAAGTGCAGGCTGTCACTGGGCGCCTGGCGCCTGAGATCGTGGGCGCCTGGCGCCCTGCCACTGTCATCCAATTCGCACACAGAGGGTTCATACCCGCTTGGGGATCTAATGCCTCACCATTACGTCCCTCAGAACTTAGTTGAACATGGTTTAGAGTTCTTTGATCCATACTTAGTGATTACACAGTTATAGAGTCTAAAACTTACCCTTTAGCTATTTAAATTCCTTACCCTATCATTTGGTAGCAAACAAATTATGCACAACTTAACTTATCCCTACCGTTGACCCTCAATTCTCTTGTTAGAACTTCAAGTCTCTATCAAGGCATGGTTTATTCATATTCATGTGTCAATTATTCTAAATAATTAATCCTAACTTGATTCACCTTTTATTCCATTTTAACCTCTCCAGCATTCTGTTTTTAAAACATCATCACCGCTAATTCTTGCAACAACACTAGAGGTTTAGGCAATTCAACACTTTTAAATACTAACCATATCACATCTAGGCACACAACACTAATAATATATCATGTCATCAAGTATTGTAGGAGTTCATACAATGGCAATTTAAAGCTCAAGAACAACCAAGATTTTCACCTCTCAGAGCAATAAAAGAATAGTCAAGAGTAATGGCATGTAAACAATCAAGACTCAATCACCACATCAAATTCATCAATCCAATGAAATTATCACCAATAAGAATAATAATTGAAGAGTTCGAATGTCTCCTATCACTGGTGGTGATAAGTGCTCGCTTTTTCGTTATCACATGAGGCACAGTGGTCTCTGGGACACCCCTATTGTTCACACATGTTCCATACACTCACTAGAAGAGAACAACTACCTCTACCTCAAGTGAATTTCAGACTCCTAGGATGGACGAGAGAACACCAAGCTTTTCCTTTCCTAGTGAAGCTTTCTTCAGCAAAACACAAGAGCAAGGGTTTAGGAATGGAAAAATCATAGTTTAGAACCCTAACATTGATCTTAAAGACAAAGATTATCATTAGAAGACTTACCACCTCCTATTCCTCCCAATGAGGTCAGCATTTAGTTACAATAACGATGCTCCCTGGCCAAGTCCCGTGAGCGTAGTCTCGGAAGTTAGAGCCCTGACAACACAAAATTGGAAGAAGGGAAGTAAGAGTTTTTCTCTTTGGTTGATCCCATGAGCAGCTTAATCATGTTTAGGGTCTTAGAATCTGATGCTTAGTGGCTAGGTTAAGTCTAGGGTCGTGGTTGCTCTTTCAGGTCCAAAATGGGTCACACTTGGTCACAGAACTGCCCAAAACGAGTTAAAACGCCAAACAAAGGCACAAATACTTATCAGCCGTGGGCGCCTGGTGCCAGATCCCTGGCGCCCGCGCTACCAGGAGGCCGGGCGCTCGAAGCTTGGCCGCGCCTCGCGCCTGAGTCCGGGCACTCGCTTCCACTGCTTGGGTCAGATCCTGGAGTTATAGATGTCCGATTGAGGAGTTCTTGGTGTCGTTGGAAAGCTAAGAGAATTTCCTACAATTTTTTCTCTAATAGGCTTACCCAAATTCGGATTCTAACAAGATAAAACATGCAGTTAAAAAATACTATAATATTCCTAGGTGTTACGTTTGCGTTGTGTTGACTCCAGAGAGTATATCTAGAGTTGTAGGTATCGAAATCGAGTCGAACAAAAGCCAACTAAAAGATAAGAGATAACGCTACAACTTTACTGAAGGGATGGTAACATATATGAAACCCATCCCAAGCAACTATGAGCATCTTCTAATACCCTAAGACATATCCTAATCTTAAAGGATGAAAAATTTGGGCTGTTACAATTCTACCCCCTTAAAAGAATTTCGTCCTCGAAATTCCGACAAATATTAAGGACCTAAACTCCTATCCTAGCGTCTTCAAGGTTATTAAGGTGATTTCCCTATTAGTCCTTCCGAACGTCTCTTGGGTTATCATGGTAAGGCAATTAACCCCTACTTGTAAGTATATCCATCTAACTATGATAGTCTACACCACTAATCTTATTTATCCATGTCGATCACCTTTGCTTCGGTCACTGGCGATAAGTTATTGGGTGGCCATCCCTCCTACTTGTCTAGCCGAGTAACCGTGAGAGCAACGCACAATCGACACGCCATTTACTAGCACTTCTACGAGGATCTATGACAGGGCTGAGCGAAAAATGTTGGTACCTCACGCTACCCTCAAGCTCTATTAAAGTTCCTCCCTATTTGTTATTACCATAGCTCCACTGCTTACTCGATAATTCACCTTGATCTAACAAAGACTACCCATATCAACCACCCACTATCTACTATATCATAGTACATCCTCAAGCTTAACTCTCGTGGCCTATCGCTAATCTAAAATGGGGATCTAACGATTCAACGAACAATCTAATTCATACACAAAGGTTAATAAATAACTATGGTTTACCCCCCCACTCTACCTATCACAACCCAAGAACAAACGCTCAAAGCAAATCGCAATAAACAATCAACCTGAAATTCTCTCAATGCGACATATACATTGAATGAGGCCCTCTAACTCACCGCTTCTACCCTGCGGAGGGTGAAGACTCGCCAAAGGACTTTATCCTGGTTAGCTTAGGGCATCCGAGGCGCATCCCACCACCGGGTTCAAAGCTTAACTCCCCTACGCCTCGCGACTATGGCCCGCTTATGGCACTTGCAACCTATGACTTTAGTTTCCTGGCACTCACTAATGTAGTGACCCTTGCTACCCTTCGCACTAGAAAACACTTCTCCAAAGAAAATCTTCCATTGAACAAATTTTCCACCGATAGCAAACTTTAGCTTTTCCAAGCGTTAGTAGGTGTCATCCCACCAATGTTCAGCTTCGTTGGTCAATTTGAATGTAGCGAATGCCACCTTTGGAGCATCCGTGCAAGCCATCTGTATTGAACCGGTACACCAAGCCTAGCTTCATGTGCAAGATGCACTGGGAGATGCTCCATAGAGTCAAAAAAACCAGGGGAAATATTCTCTCTAACTTACAAAGAATGACTGGTATGTTCTGCTCCATCTTTATAATATCATCCTCTCTCAATGTCGCAGAACACAACAATTGGTTGAATCCCGTGAAACCTTTTCATAGAAGTTCATTGATATCCTCTTTTTATAAAGCAAATCGACTTCAATTTTTGAATAATCGATATTTCTCCTCCTTCTATTGTAACAAAATATTCCCTTTTTATGTGGAAAGGGCCTGTATCAATAACCATGATTTTACGACTTTAAAAAATTGGCTGAATTCAGTCAATGGATTTAAAACATTTGACGGCAAGGAACTAAATGCAATAGGAAGTAAACACTCCATGAATACATGACAATCATGGCTTTTCATCCCAATCATGGTTCTTTTGTTCACATCGGCACATCTTGCCAAATTAGAAGAATAACCGTCTGGCATCCGAAGTTCTTTTATCCACCGACAGACTGACCTTGCTTCCTCAGTAGTTAAAGAGTAACAGGCTTTGGGTTTTAGGGTTTTCCCATCCGACCGAGTCGTTAAATGCAAGTCCTTTTGCCTACAGTAAAGTGGTAAGTCCAGTCTGACCTTATCATTGTCTTTCGTTTTTCCTCTAACGTTCATCACTGTGAGAAAAATATTGTCAAAAAAGTTCTTCTCAATGTGCATAACATCAAGGTTGTGTCTCAATAAATTATCTTTCCAATATGACAGATCCCAAAAAATACTTCTTTTAGTCCAATTATGTCATTGTCCATATCCTTCAAATCAATCTAATTCACCATAATCTGTGATTTTTGGCAGATCCGTAACTCTGCTCCAA
This sequence comes from Calophaca sinica, assembly GCA_037113605.1. Classification (NCBI taxonomy): domain Eukaryota; kingdom Viridiplantae; phylum Streptophyta; class Magnoliopsida; order Fabales; family Fabaceae; genus Calophaca; species Calophaca sinica. The sequence continues at coordinate 107,477,983 of CM073733.1, forward strand.
ATCTGTTCGGATGTCAACCTTGGGGGGCGGGCCATCTAATTCGACTTCCCCTTTCTTGAAGGCGTTCTTATTCCACCTAAATGGATGAGCACCTGGTAAAAAACCTGCGATGTGAGTCAAACCAAGAACTCTTCCCCGCCGAATTTCAAGATAAAGGCCTTTGTATGCTCCATGCAATGGGGACATGCCATTTTACCATGAGTACCCCAACCAGACAACATGTCATATGCAGGGAAGTCATTAATGGTTCACATCAGAGCAGTCCTCATTGTAAAATTCTTCTTTCGTGCAATATTATAAGTCAAAACGTCATTCCACAATCTTTTGAGATCGTCAATGAGAAGCTATAAATAGATGTCAATACCATCTTTTGGATTATTTGGACCCAATATAATACAAGTCAAAAACATATAAGGCTTAGACATGCACTTTTCGGGAGGAAGATTGTATGGGGTAACAATAACTGGCCAGCAAGAATAAGGTTTCACCGTTGATTGAACATACGGGGTAAAACCATCAGAGCATAAGCCAAGTCTTACATTACGTGGATCTGCTGCGAATTCAGGATGCACACGATCAAAGTGCTTCCAAGCTTCACCATCAGATGGATGGCGCAACATACCTGAAGTGTTTTTATTCTCATAGTGTCACATCATTTCGTCTGTAGCTTGTGTTGATGCAAACATTCTCTACAGCCTTGGAATGATTGGCAAATAAAACATTACCTTCACTGGAACTGGTTTTTGTCTACCCTTCCCATTATCAGTGTGTGAAATACCTTGGCTCACCACAAAATTTGCATTCAACCAGTGCCCCATCGTTTTTACCGAATTCATTGTCGTAATATAACATACACCCTCTCACACAACAATCAATCCTTTTAGATTCCAACCCCAACTTGGACACTAAGCTTTTAGCCTCGTAATAACTTTTTGACAAACCATCTCTGATAGGTGACGAGTCCAACATCATTTTCGTTACGAGATCTAAGCACACATCTGTAGCACCACAGTTGGACTTAAGAGCTAAAAGCCTCACACACATTGATAACTTAGAGTCTGCAGACCCTTCAAACAACGACTTATTTGTTTCTAACAAGAGATTATAAAATTTTTGTGCTGTCTCATTTGGAAGTTCGTCTGTGTCATCATAATGTTGCTCCTCGAATGATACGTTGACCCCCAAGGCATCATAAACCATAGCATCAATTCAATTTGCTCACCATATCTTGTATCTACACAACTGCTTGAAGCACCTGTGCAATTATCACCAACCCCTAAATCAACCCGAGGTAACTCTTCACCATGTCTAGTCTAAATCCAGTAATTAGGCCTAAATCCAACTCTTTGTAGGTGATACATGACCTCACCTAGGCTCTTAATCCTTCTGTAATTGCAATTAAGGCACGGACATCTAATCCCTCCATTAATTATGAAATAGCCATTGCGGCTTGGAGAAAGTGATCAACCCCATCGCAAAAAGATTGTTTCAAATCCCCTCTCCCCGGATACAACCTATCGTACATCCAACTACGACTCGAAGGAAAAAAATTCCATCTTCTGTATGTTAAAAAAAATGACAATTTCAGCAGCACGACGTTCTTACAACCGCTGTCTTTCTTTAAATGGTATGACCCTATCCCTTTCGAGGAAAAACTTTTTCAGAACTCGTATAATAGTGCTTCCTTAATTCTCATATCTTATACTTGACAAAATTTAGGCAGCATTTCTCATTGGTCTCTGAGTACACTAAATGATCGCAGTTATGAATACCGCGATCAAGTATGCACCCAGAGAACAAAAGGAAATTAATCGAACCGAAATTTTATCAAATATAAAGATACGAGAATTAAGCAACAACTATTATACGAGTAAAGTAAATTTTTTTTCCTAAACTGTCCGACTTGGACAATTCAAGGTTCAATATACAATGAACACGTGATACCCTAAAAGAGTACATGCACTCAATAATTTGTTGAACCTCAAACCAGAAGCTAAGGCTTTTCTCCGATACTAATAACAATAATCAAACATCCATTTCATCAATAATTAACATAACAATTTTCGTATAATAGTTAAGTTAATTTTCTATACACGATTCACATGTAAAGAAGGATGCAAAGCAAATGATTCACTAAAACTCAAAAGTAGAGATGATAGAAGTAGAAAATCGACTCGTTCATTTAAAAAGAAATAGGTTGGAAGTTGACATCCTCTTAAAGGATAGAATTAGACAAGCAGAAGTGGCAAGGGAAAGAAGTACAGAGAGATGTGCAAAACAAATTGCAGCCAAGGAAGCACTTGGGAATAGGCATGGCAACAGATCTGAACCTGCGGGTACCCACCCGACCCCGACCCGATTTTGACTGGGAAAATCTGCTTTGACCGGGGGTGGGATGGAGTTGGGAATGTCGATACCCAACCCGACCCCGACCCAAACCCGCCTGACTAAATATAAATTGTTAATTTTTATTTTATTTTATACATGTATACTCATTCATTTTGTTTCATATATTTTATATATTTTTAATTTAATCTCTTTTCAATAGAACATTTTATTTTGATGTTTTTTATTTTATTTTATCATTGTATAATAATTATGATTTTATTTTATTAATTATCATAAATATAATTTTTTAATTTTTCTACATATTTAGAGCGGAGTTGGGGGCCCGCGGGGAAACCCGACCCTATCGGGACGGGGATGGGGAAGGCAAAACCTGAACCCGTTGGAAATGGGGACGGGGACGGGGGAGGCAAAACCCGCCCCTGACCCGACCCGTTGCCATGCCTACTTGGGAAAGCCAAACTTGCACTGGAAAATTAATTACTGGTGACTCAATGTTTATCCAATGAATGTAGTGGATAGTTGTGAGTAGTGTACTTGATTTCTTCCCCTACCCAGGGCCAATCTAACATATATATAATGTATTGTCGAGGTGTACTTGATCTCTAATAGGATCATGATGCCTAAGCATACATGAGATTATCAGCATTAATCACTTTACTAAACATTTCGTACTCGGGGTGTGACACTGATCAATTCGTAATAATAACCCCTTCCTAGACTCTCAAATATAGGTAAGGAATACAAAAGTACTCACTCACGTATATTTGTTAGCCAAAACATACATCACTTCAAAATTCTCTCTGTGGAGAGATCTATGAAGGAAATTAAAGATATATGTCGGTGTGGGGATCAACAGTCAACCCTTTTCCACCCAAAAAGAACCGACATTTCAAGCACCAAAGCATGATAGAAAAATATTCAATAATACTATTTAAAGCACAAAATCACTGACAACAAAATAATCCAATAACATATAATTTAATGCACGAAATCACTAACAACCCTAAACCCTATACCATACAATTTAAAGCACGAAATCCCTAACCATGTATGATCAAGTTTTCATAAAATCGGGGTGTGACACTGACCAATTCGTGATCATAACCCATTTCTAGACTCTCAAATATAGGTAAGGAATACAAAAGTACTCACTCACGTATATTTGTTAGCCAAAACATACATCACTTCAAAATTCTCTCTGTGGAGAGAACTATGAAGGAAATCAAAGAAAAATGTCGGTGTGGGGGTCAACAGCCAACCCTTTTCCACCCAAAAGGAATCAACATTTGAAGAGAGTGCATACCTAAATCTCAGAACAAGAGAGTGCTAAGGAGAAGTAGAACGTCCGCGTCATTCGATGCCAGTGGCGGTCTCGGAGTAGTGTGGCGGCCTCAGACAAAAAATACTGAAAAAACATAGAAAAGTTAAACTAACAAGCTACCATATATAGCAAATACTATTATAATAATTTAAAAAACAAAAAAACAAAGAGGGCACACAAAAAAATATCAATTAAATACAATAAACATAAAAAACATATATGAATGACCCAATCCCACTCATAAGTATGGCTTCCAACCCAATCTTAAAATTCCCAGGACCATAATAAAATGTAATCAGTAATTGCAAAGCAAGGAGCTCAACAACACACAATTAATATAACACATACATTCCACTAATTAGCTTAACACATGATCTTGAAAACAACCTTGTCAACCCACCCAAACACAATGTGATCATCAAAACAAGAGTGCTACCAACAAATCCTATGGACATTAAACTCAACACATCCATTAAACACCAAAACAAAAAGGAAAAAACACATGATTTCCATTGTGCCACTCCTCTTTAAGTTACTAAGTTCAGGTTTGAGGATCCGTTTCTCACGCTAACTTTCTTCCAATTTACCAAAGTAGTAATCCAGTTATATAATCAGAAACAATTTCCAATTTACCAAGACCTCTTCTTAAGTTCAATTTTGAGCTCACAATTTTGACTCAAAGCCGCAAGATGACAAATTATGCAGTAAAACAGAATTATTCATGCACTCTTGCGCTCAAGCAACACTAGTTTGACAGCTTTTACTTTTAACTAGCATCTATTGCAACTTTCTAAGCAAACCAATGCCAAAGAAATAATAAAACTTGGGGAAACAACAACCCCAATACAACCAACAATGAGGAGTTGAAAGAACTAAGCAGAGCTAAAATTTCACTATGGAGTCTAAAGTCAGATCTTTTTTTTATAAGCCATAGTATTATTAATATAAGAAATGATAGCTATAGCACAAGTAGTAATCCAATTGAAAGCAGAAGAAGTAGACTCTTGCAAAAACCAATCAAAGAATCATAACTCCCTTTTGAGAAAAACCAGAACCAATAAATCAATGTCTTCACAACATCACATGACACATGACTGTAGCATCACACAATATCATTAATAATTTGCAATCAACAATCATAAAAAAACTTTACTAATTTTTGATTGGAAGTTATGTGATGCAGTAATTATATCAAGTCCTATTTAAGAAGCATGATGTGTTTACTAATTGGTGAAGATTGATGAATCAAACTTTCTGTTTCTTAATTCTGGTTGGTTGGAAAACAACATTTCAAGGCAGAACACCAGTTAGATTACATTCATTCAATCAGAGTCATCAGAATAGCAGCTTCAGATTCAATCCAAATTTCAACAGGACAACTCATGCAGATTCAATCCAAATTTAGTCAAACTTTAGTATGTATTTGTATTGATAATAATTCAACTTCATCCATGGAATAACTTAAGGAGCAACATTCTCATGTAATATTAGAACACTCACCTTGGCTTCTTAGACACTTAAACTTCTCTTTCAGCTACAAATAGGTCAACTTCTTTCCCTTCTTCCCAGCTTCTTTTTCCTTGTTCCTCCTTCAGCTAGATGCGAGATGTGAGAAAGATTCGACCTGATGCGGGATTTTTATGAATTGGGATTTCAATTTGAAGCTAGGGTTTTAGAAATTAATTTGGGGAAAAATAAAGGATGAAGATAACTCACCAAGGGGAAATTAAGAGAGGTAGAAAGACGGTGGTGGCTTGGGTGAATGGCACAGCGGCTGAGCTGTCCCAACGTGGGGGTGACGTGGTGGCAACCAGCAAGTACAGGGACGGTGAGGCTAGCAGAAGCAGAACCACGACAGGAATGTGGCCGCGAGAGAGGGAGAAATGGAGGTGCGAGCTAGGAGTACTGTACGATAAAGGAATAATAGTAAGGGAAGGAGGTGAAGGCTCAAGGGAGGCGTAAGTGCGGTGGAGGGCAGCGTGGTGGCAGAAGAGAGAGAAGAGAGAATAGAAGACTGTTCTACGAGCGAATGGGGAAGAAAGGTTAACCTCTGGCCGTATAAGGAGATTATCGACGGCCTAATTTAATGTACCGACGGCTTAATCCCGTCGGTAATCACCACGGTCGGACGCGGCTTTACCGACGGCTAAGCCCGTCGGTACACTCATTGACTCAATTGACCGTCGTGATTACCGACAGTCTAGGACTGTCGATATTTGAAAAATAAGCGAGAACTTTACAAACAATGCGGATACCGATGATCAGAACCCGTCACCTAGAAACCGGGGTTTTCGACGGCTTTAGCCGTCGATAAAGTTAACCCATCTTATGCTAAACTTTACCGATGACGTAGACCGTCGGTAAAGTTTAGCATACGACGGATTGGGCGTCCAACGGCTTTAGCCGTCGTAAAGGCCAGTTTTTTTGCGATGGTTTTAGGTCGTCGGTATCCCAGCGTTTTCTTGTAATGTTATATGTCATACCAAAACATCATGCCTTTCTTTTGGAGTTTATAATAGGAAAAACTTATTTTCTCAGACAAGTGCGTTCAAAAATTAGGAATAATGATGATCAACAACAAACCAAGCAACCCAGTTGTATTAAAAAATTATTGTTAAGAAAAACTTGGAATGCTTAAATTAAGCAACAGAGCAAGACATAACTTCAGCTTAAATCAAGTTATTTTGAGGCCAACACAACAACACATTCCCCTTTGGGCAGAATGTGCAACCAAGGTCGCAACCGCGGTCAGAACCTCAGATGAGTTAATCAATGAGCTTACACTGGATTCAGAAAATTGTCCCCTTTGGGCAAACAAATCCCTTACATCAACGCACCTCCATTAACTTCATCCAACATAGTCAATAATAAGTTACTCAATGAGCATACATTGGGTTTAGAGATCTATCCCCTTTGGGCCGACAAATCTCCTAGACCAGTGTACCTCTAATAACTATATCGCAAATCAGCTTCTAATCATGACATACAATAACCCCCTTTGGGCAGAAAATTGTACGTGACAATCAGAAGCATTCCTTTAATGATAAAAAGAAATTCCACTAATTAATAATGAGTGATCCCCTTTGGTGGGAATCCCCACTATAATCAGTGAAATGCTTTTACCCAGGAATCAATATCTCTTGCCCTTAACCATGATGCAGTCCATAAGAAGGTGCATTAAAAAATAAACACCCCTACTGATCATGAATTTAAATCCATTAGCATTGTCCAAGTTTTGCACTTACAACAATCAAAACAAGAGTTCACAATTAAGTGAATTGACACTTTAAAATTACATGATATATGCTAAAAGTATTAATTTTCATAACATCTGTCAAACACATATACATCATGCACATATCTAAACCATGGTATATTATCTTTCCAGTATATTATTTATAAAATATCAGCAAGAAAATAAATAAATTATAATACATTTGGATCGTTTCCAACAGAGATATTTGTGCAGCGGAAAACAAAAACAATATACCATAAACACATTTAAACAATAGATCAAAATTCAAGAGCAAGCACCTGAAACATCCTCACATGCGATATCATAAATTCACTTGCCGAATTAATCGTGCAATAAATATCTCCAAATTTATACAATTTGTACCACTCAAAGACAACACAAATCAACATATATCATATATTGTCTTTTCAAACAACTATGATAATTATGGCAACAATGATCACCATTAATGGAAAATAATATGATGTGCATTGAGAATATTTTTCAAAAATTATGCCAATAAAGAGCATATACAAAATTTAACATTTTTAAGTTTCAATGTGGCGTCCACCCACCAATGACAAGAAGTCATTAGAAATGCTTTTATATATTTAAGCACAACATTTATTGCTTGACAACAAATAAATTAAATTGTTCAAAATGAAACCATACATGCTCAAGCATAAATCCAAATATGTTTGATAAATTAGAAGAAAAATTTTCAATAATTCAAAATTTGTCAAGTTATCAATCATCAAAATTAATACTCTCATCGCAATATTCAATAGTTCACTGTTAAGACAAAACTCGAATGCATTAAGACATGTAACATGACAAGATATAGCTCAAAATAAAACAAGCTATCACATTAAAGCCAGTATAATAGCACATTCACCTTTAGGTAGAATGCACCAACCAAGGTTGTAACCTCGGTCAAAACCTCGAATGGGTTAATCCATGAGCATACACTGGGTTTAGAACATTGTCCCCTTTGGGCAGACAATCCCTTAGCCCAATGCATTCCCCAATAACTCCATCTCCAATCAACTTTCAACCACAACATGCAACATCCCTCTTTGGGCGGGTAATTGCATGAAATAATTAAAAGCATTCCTCAAACTACAAAGAAATTTTCATGAATCAATACAAGCGGTCCCACTTTGGTGGTAATTGCTCATACCGATGACAAAAACTCTTGCATAGGAATTATTTTTCTCTTGTCCATACATATGACACAATCAACAGACAAGTACATCATTAAATGAGCACCCTTACTGGTCATACATCAATTCAATCCGCATTCCTAACATGTTTCACAACTCTATAGGGAGAGTGAACAGTACCATGTGATCCAGAATATAACATATTATTTTTCTAACATAATTTTCAATTTAATTTCTGCCAGAAAAATAATTAAAAATACAATTTATTACGTTATATTTTATAAAAAAAAATATTTAACGCAGCAAAATTTGTTTGAAAAAATATAGCAAAATCAAGCATAAAAAACAAAGCACAACACAAAATACAACGTAAAAAATGGACTCCTATGGGGGCCGCACTCTCTCTCACTCTCTCTACCCCGCGAGTTGGCTTCGCGCATGACTGAAAGTCATCTTCCTGCAGCCTCATCTCCAGAACGTGATAAAAAAAACGCAGGTACTGTTCACGATATAGTTTAGCTCCGATTTCGTTCGATTTACTCACGTTTTTCGTTGGGTTTTGATCAGAATCGAGCTCCTAACATTTCTATCACTTAAACCCGAATTTATAACAATCATAACAATGAGTTTTCAAGATCAAAATCGCGCCATTGAAACCCTAAACGGTCACGTTTTCGTTCGATTTCACCCTTTATGATTGACGAAAAAACACGAAATTTGTCCCATTAAATTCGTGTGAACGTGATCTACGATAACTCTATGGTTTGGAGCTTTAATTCTTTGCAAATCCAAATTTGAAATTTTCGAATTATAAAGAACGGGAAGGAAAAAAAATGCTGGAAAATAATCTGACACAAGCATTCTGATTTGTTATAAATTTGTGTTCCAAATTTGACCCGTTATTTAGAACGAATGTACCCAAAATTATTCAATTAAAGGGGACGACCATGCTTAATAATGGGTCACAAATCATATAATAACCGCTCTGATATCACATGTAAAAACTTAATAGGATCTATTATATGAAATTAGAACACCGATTAGAGTACTTACTTGTTGAAGACATGATTACGTTTCCCGTGAATTGTCTCTGATTTGCACTGTTCCTGAAATTATGAACTAAGTCTTCTTTTTCCTGGTCACAAACTCTGGGTTCTCAGTTATCAATGGGGCAAACCGTAGACGAGCGTATGAATAGTGTGACGGCAAAGGGGACCTAGCCTTTCTATTTGTCAACCCTAGGCACCTCCCATCATGGGCCTAGTGATTGAGCCTACACTGTCTCCCACATAAATCAGAATTAGGTGTCCAAAGGCCCATTACAATTGATCACTTATTTGCGGGCTTGAGCATCTTCAATTGGATCATAACATTAGTCCGTCTTTAGAGAAACCAAAAGGCCACATTTGATTGTAACTCACAAGAATTATTAGAAAAAATTCTAACAGTTTATTAAAGGGAGAAGGCTTCGTACAGTCCGTTATTTGATATGGTGTGCGGTAATTTGGAATTTATGGTTACTACATAATAGATTACTTTTCAGGGGTGCAGCGACAGAGCACTCTACGGTGTTGGCATAAATTAAAGCAACTTCATGGGGATGGTTTATTTGTAGGGAGGGAAGACATTCTAATTTATCTTTTGCACAATGGTGCACAAATCCTATTGAATGTATGAAAACTCTACGTAGTGGTGTAAGTTAAAGCAACCATTTTCTTTGATGCAAGAGCAGGGTCTCAATGAATAAAGTATGGGTGCAATACTGCAGAGCGTGTGGTGAATAGCTATGATTGAATTCTGTTTTTTGCTGTCAAGCTCTAGGAGGTTGGTAACGGGGCATATGGATCTTATTGTTACAAATTACTTCGTGAGGGTGTGCAGGTCTAAGCCAAATTGAAGGTGAGGCTCACGAACAGTGGCTGCTGCACCGAATTGTCTGATGATGGAAGATATGGTAGGGGTGCAAAGTAGTGCATAATTGTGACTGTATGCTGGTTTTTTTGGGGTTCTTTTATCGGTCTTGTTCAACTAGCGTGTATGGTGTATGTTTGGTGTTCTAGTCTGGCACTCTAGCACATGATAGTGTGGACCTTCTGCAACCCTTCATAGAAAGTAGGTAGAGATTGCTCACTTTGATGCTGTTGCTAGATTTTTTATGTTGGGACACCTTTGTATCGAGTTGAAATACCCCTTGTATTCCTGGTTAATAAAATTTTTCTCTTATAAAAAAAAACTCTTTTGAATACCAGTACCATTTAAAATTAATATAGCTTATTTGAAAGCAATATTCAAAAATTGTTGTTGGATAAATTGTGCCGTGAGATAGGGGTTGTTTAATACATATTACAAACGTGAAAACATTAATGTGTTCCACTGGGGAAGCTCAAGTGGCAACTTTGAGTTGCTTAAGAGTTGTCTCATCTGGCTTTAAGGAACTGGATTCGAGTCATATAAAAGAGAAAAGTGAGAACACTATTTATCCTCATTTAAAAGGTAAAAGAAAAAAATGTTAATGTGTTCCACAAGATTTTTGTGTATAAAAGAAAATGTGTTATCACGTTATCAGCCCATAGTGAAAATGAAGAATAAAGAACCACTACCTCTGGTCCTAATTAAGAGAGAAAATTACAAAAAATATAAATACCAATGAGATATATTTAATATTATAAAATTGTTCTCTCTTTTCAAATATACCCCAAATAACATTAATTAGGTACATAGGAAATATATATATCTATTAAATATAAGTCTATTAAAATAAAGGTATAAAAAATATTTTAGCAATTAATACATCTAGAAATAAGTCTATTTTTTTTTATAATTACGACAAACAATTTCTCCAAAAATTTTCTTATCAGAGGACAGGAGGCAGTAATAAAGACGACAATAAGAAGGAATATTTGTCTTTTCAATAGGCTTGGTTGGAAATTTTATACTCTGTAAAAGCTTTAGGATCTAATATGTAAAAACCACAATCACACATAATCATGCGTTTTATGGAATTCAAACATATATTGAGTACGTTTTCAGGTCCCCCAAGGCCACTGTTGTGGTTCTATTTGGTAAGACCAAAATATTAGCTTATAGAAAATAAGCTCGTAATAGATATTTAGTAATCATTAGCTTATAGCATTTTTTTTACTAATTTATAGTGTTTTTCCAGATGCTACTTGAATTAATGTTTGAGCTTATAACATATAGCGTATCATTTTTCTCTCGTTTTTACCCTTGTGACCCTTATGATTTTAATTAAATGCCTAATTTATCCTCTATTAAATGAAGTAAAAAATTATTAATCCTTACGGGCTCTCTCTCATTTGTTAAAATGTCATTTTATGTCATTTTGTATTTATCAGTCACTTCAACAAACACTTTAAATTCAATTTGTTAGATTATCTGCTATACATCAGCTATCCGCTAACTTATTCACTATCATCTAGCTAATCCACTATCCGCAACGTTTTACCAAACAAATCCTACACCTTGAAATTTAATCTTAAAATAGGAAAAAAGAGGCAACAAAAATTAAATCATTTACGAGTGAAACATTTATCATGCCAAGAAATTATCCATCCTAAAGTTCACACTGCGCGCTAAATGAATATTCAATAAAAGATTTCATCTTTAACTTGGTTGGGTAGTAATCCAAAACCAATCATCGTTACAACTTTTTTTTTTTATTCTCGTTACAGTTCTTAGAGCTTTACTATAATTTGTTTTAGCATTGAAGAGTATCTCAAAGAAAAGTTTGATGGGGAAATTTTTTTTTTGAGAAAAAGGGTATTGGGAAAAAGAAATTATCGCGTTGGCCGTAGATACAATCTAAGCGTGTGTTTGGTTCTCTGATGACAAAAATTGATTTTGACAGAATTGATTTTATAAAATTGATTTTGGTTAAAAGTGAGTTGAACGTAACATAATTTATGTTTGGGGCAAGTTCTATGGTGAACAAGTGAGGTGGGTAACACCACCATGCACAAGTTTGCTGAACCATTGGATATAACATATAATATTACACGACTGCGACTGTTTCTTCCTTTGTATAATGAATCGGTCAAGTCCAAAAAATAAGGTTTTGCAAATCTGTCCCTTTGAAAGGAAGGTGTATGGTGTGTCCCTTTGCAAATATGAGGACGTTGGAGGTGGCGATGACCATGTTGTTGCTGGCCATTATTATCGGTTTCCCCAAATTGTTATAACCCTAGATTTATGAATATAATGATCTGTTTAATGATATGTATGAATTTAATGCTTTGTGCATAATGCTATGTGGTTGATTTATTTTGAACTTCAGGGAAAGGGGAAGGTAGAGGAAAGGAAGCTTTGATTGCGGGGAAGCAGTTTAAGGGGATGGCGGAGAAAAATATTTTAGTTGCAAATAACAGGGAAGCTTTGATCGCAGAGGATTATGGTTCTATTGTTGCGTTGGCGTAGAAGGGATACACGGCATTGGCCAGGTAGGACGACATACCGGCGATGGTGACGGCGAATCCCCACATCCTTCCCTTATTTTGGCGACCAGATAGCTCCAACAATGGCGGGATGTCAATTGAGTTGAGTGGTGTTACTGATCTATTGGATGGTGGACTCGGGTATGGGTTTAGGGTTGAGAGACCTGCACAATAAGACCCAAAGTTTAGGTTCTTTTTTTTTTGGTATAGGTAGACAGACCTAAAATAGTAAGACATGATGATTTAACCATTTGGGTCTTTTTTATTGTTGTAGTCCATTGGGCTTTCCTTGTATTAGCATTTCATTAGACGGGCAGTTGTTAAAGGCACCCTCTCACCACCTTCTAATATAACCATCACCTTCTAATATAACCGTAAATATGGGTTATATATTTTGCTAATATGTGTAAATATCATATTTACGATTCTATATCTACATATAACCTTAAATATGATATTTACGGTTATATATTTACAAAATAATAAACATAAATTATTTTAGGATAAATCATGTTTGCATGTTAATCTATAACCGCAAATATCATATCTATGGTTATATATATTTTATATAACTATGATATTTAACTGTAAATATTCAACCGTAAATATGATTACGGTTCTATACACACGGTTATATATTTACAAAATAAAAAACGTAAATTATTTTAGGATAAATCATTTGTGCATGTTTACGGTTTAGATATATATTTACGGTTGGCTTGTGTTTTGTGTATATTTACGGTAAAAACTTGTATATACGCTCACTTGACTACACTTTTTAAAATTTCTAAAATGCTCTTGACAATATTTTTTCTTATTTTACCTTATCTCTTCACTTTTCAGATTACCCTTATCTTTATCTCTCATCATTTACTATTTGATCTCTCACATTTCCGTCTCATTTTATATACCCTATTTTCCTGCTCACATTTCCATCTCATTTTACATACCCTCTTTTCCTCGTCCTCTCCTTCCTTCCTCAACTCCTTCTTCCTCCCATTCCTACCAAGGTACTTCCAAGGTAATGTAGTTAGATATTCCTTCATATTTACGGTTTATATTCCCTCATATTTACAGTTTATTTGTTCTTAGATATTCCTTGATATTTACGGTGTTTCTTTAGATATTTATGGTTTGTGTATAGATTTACCTGTTTATATATTTACGGTTTGCCTTCCAATTTACAGTCTTGTACATATATATTTACGGTCTACGTTTTTTGCATATATATTTACGTTTCTTAATAGATATTTACGGTTTATCATAAAATTCATGGTTTTGCTTTAGATATTTACGGTTTAGATATATTATTTACAGTTTTATATTTTATATTTACCTATATATTGACTGTTTGTTTGTCATATTTACGTTTCCTAAAAATATATTACCTGTGAATATATTCTCTAACGGTTAATCAAAATTAATTTTTTTCATTTTTATTTAATATTAATAGGTATATATTTATGAGTAATTTCAAAATGTTTATTTGACAATTTGTTTTAATCTCAATTTATTTATAAAATATATATATATGTTATGGATATATGTGCTTTTTAATTGAAGATATTTTTTTTTTAATATTTGTTACTCCCTCCGTCTCATATTGTTTTAACGTTGTGTAAATTTCTTAATAAAATGATTGATTCTAATGATTTGTATAGTAAAATAATTTCCTTTAACTAAAATACCCTTATTAATTGGAGTGGTTAGTAGTACTGGAGTGGTCGTTAGGTAGGAGACAAGTAAGATTATTATTGAAAAATAAATAATTAATGCTTTTTGATATTCTAAACTGACAAATAATTTGAGAAAATGAAATATTCCAAACAGAACAAGACGGAGGGAGTAATATGTATATCCTAGTTGTTAATATATGTTATTTAATTTGCAGATATGCCAGTGCCAGAAGAGGCCATGTATCCGCTTCTGCGGCAATTATAGAGAGAGCACATCGCTGCTGCTACAGAGAGAGAGCGTGACTGCCTCTACACGTAGGAAGCGTGTAGAAGGTTATAGACACACACACCTGGCTGAGAAACCCCGACATGAGGAACCCCAACATGTTGACAAGGTCGATGGTCATGCACCAGTTGCAGGAGAATCATTTCCGGGAGGACCTTATAATAGGTCGATCCTAACAGTGTATGAGCACCATGTCGCTGCTGAGATATGGCGTGGAAGGGTAATAAATTTTTTACTGTTTGAATTTGATTGAATGTTTACTTTTTTCATTGTATAATGATGATCATGATAATATTTATATGTGTGTAGGATCGTGGTCCTCTCAATGTGAGGAGTGATGTATTTTGACACCCCCCTTAATCTACGTTGTTTGTAATTTACTTCCTATTTTGCTATGTGTGCAACTCTGGTTTGTTGATCTATCTTTGTTTTTAGACTAAAGTTAGATATTTTTAGTAAATTAAATGCAAGTGCTTAAACCATATTATTCAACAACGTGATTACATTGATGTAGCCACCTATCCTCAAGTTGTTAAACACAGATCATGGTTGAGCCAAGCTTGTGATGTCCGATGGCTCTGGATCACGCAAGCTAACAATGATCTGGTCGACTGTTCTCGGTGGAGTCAGCATTGCAATAATCTCGGCCGGTGATCTAACCAACTCTGTGTACAACTCTATAGGACCGAGTGTAGAGTGTTCGTTGAAGGAACATAGTGACGGAACATTTTTTTTTGGGACATCAAGTGAATTTCTTATAAATATAAGCTTAGCGGGCTTCCAAACACCACCGACTAGTAATTACATTAGCTTTATGAATTTTGAATAGTTAGGAGTCCATAATGGGCTATTTTGTTCGTCTTGTTTAGTAATGGACTTCATGTAAATGAGACAATAACTTTATGAATTTTGAATAGTTAGGAGTCCATAATGGACTATTTTTTTCGTCTTGTTTGTATCGTGGTGCAATTAATTATATTCACCGTAATGGAC
This sequence comes from Calophaca sinica, assembly GCA_037113605.1. Taxonomy (NCBI): domain Eukaryota; kingdom Viridiplantae; phylum Streptophyta; class Magnoliopsida; order Fabales; family Fabaceae; genus Calophaca; species Calophaca sinica. The sequence continues at coordinate 107,493,457 of CM073733.1, forward strand.
TTCATGTAAATGAGACAATTTACCCTTTTTTACACCATTATGAATCCCATCATCTCCATTGACCCATCATCTTTTTGCCTTCACAATAAAAAATTACCCATCAACAATTGTTGGGCCTATCTTCCTTTTCTTAAATAATATCACTTGACCCATAAACAAGTCATTAAGGGAAAGTGATTAACCGTGAATAACCAAATACATAAGATTCTAACTTTGGGTCTGTGCTCCCTAAAGTGCATGTCACATTTCTGGCCTACATGTTATTAAACTTCACGAAATTTATCAATACTATCACCTGATCATTAATAAAAATTGGCATTGCACACAATTGTATGATCTTTTCTAAGGGATGTATATTTTCTCCAAATTGTGGAACCAAGGATTAGGCAAACTGCAGCATACGTCAACATTTAACCATCATAATTATGCTTATGCTGACTTCTACTATCTCATATTTAAGTGGTGATCAGATTCCATAGACCATTGGGCTTAGAGATGTTCTGCATCCTCATCTTCGCCACTGACAAAGGAAAAACAAAACTATTCAGCACCTATTTCTTATAAAAATTTCATACTTACAATGACATCCAGCTCCATTCAATTAGCAGTAGACAATCATTGTTGCATAATAAGGCAATACATTATGTTCACAATTATGTATAATTACCTGGTTAGCATTCATCTCTGCACCACAACTCCTACACGACATCATCCTGTGCACTCAACGAATACGCCACTGCAGAATCAGTTGGTTCTTCATTTACTCGCCCAGCTGGACATGATCGTCTATTGTGACCAATTATTCCACATGAACCACACCTTTGTATTCGCTTGCCTTTCCCACTACCAGATGTTCTGCTCGTATCGCAACCCTTACTTCTCGCAGTAGGTGGAACTTCTAATATCTCAGGTGCTATTTCACACTGATTGTTATCCACGCCACCTTGTGCATTGTACTTCAATTTCAACACATTCAATTCATTTGTAACAATGTCGATAACATGTTAATAGTCGTTGTCATCGCGTGATGCCAAGCCAGATAACGGTTTGCATAGCTCCACCAAACTAGCAAATCTAGCAATCAAAAAAGAGTCCCAATATAAAGAACCATCATGGTAGGTAGCACGAATTGACTCCTTAGCATGGATCGACCGTCTGTCAAGTACCAAGCACTTAGGCAACTCAGTAAAGCCTAAACACACTAGTACCATTATAATGTGGTTGCATGGAATTCCCATTGACTCCATCCTTAGGCAAGAACACCTAAATTCAACCAGGGCAAGATAGTATGTCACACGCCAGATTTTGTCTAAACCTGGATGCTTTGACACTGTGTAAATAGTATACATTGACATTTCTTGGATATCAATAAGCTTTATTAATGACGCCTTCATGAGAACCTGAGAATTATTTAAAGAAAATATGAATAAAGGGTCATCTTATAGATGATTAAATTATCAACATGGTAGCTGAAAAAAATTAAAAATTACTAATTATATAAATCATTGTTACTTAATATTATATAATGCAGAGATGAACCGCTGTTACCGCACTGCATGGTATAAACTTTAAACATTACAACAAACACATCACACTTTAAATATAGAGAACGACCGCTAATAAACTAGCAAGAACAACATGAGTACCTGATGAAACATCAGAAATATCTCCTTTGTAAACTGTTTGGACGTCGGCCTCTCTAGACTTCGAAAACTCATCTGGAGGACTACGTCACCATATTGTGACTGAAAATAAGTTAGGCACCTATGAAATTGTTAAACAAACTCTGTCAAATTAATCCTTGAGTTAATAAACTTAAGCACATGGCTGTGAAATGCCTCACAACGTGACGTCGTCCGGATACCCGCTAAAAAATTCCCCTAATATATGTTGTTGCCCACATTTTTTCCCTCTCATACAACTCTCTAATCCATGTGTTATCTTCCAACCCAAACTTCACAACCATTTCTTCCCACAACTGCTCGAATTTAAGAACATCGTGATCACCCAACATGCATTTCTTCAACTAAGGCAGAAAACCTGGAATTGCAACATTGGTTGTTGCATTGCGAAGCAAATGCCATGCACATAGCCTATGGTGTGCTTGTGGAAACACTCTACCGATGACATTGTTCATTGCAAGGTCGCCATCAGTTATTACTGAACTAGGCTTCTTTATTACTGACGAAGGGGTCTTGCCATTCATTGCAACAAAAAATTGTTCCAACAACCACACATATGTCTCTTCAATCTCATTTGCCATAAGTGCAGTTGCAAAAACTATTGTCTGGTTGTGGTGATTAACACCAGAAAATATCACCAGAGGACACTTGTATTTGTTCTTACGGTATGTTGCATCAAATGCCAACACATCACGAAATATTTCATAGTTCATTTGACTTTCCCCATCACACCAAAACAGGTATTGAAGCCTGCTTTCATCATCAACAGTATGCACAACAAACATCAGTGGGTCCTTCAAACGAAGTTCTTTCAGATATTTCACGGCACCACTAGCATCTGATATTTGCTTTTGCCATTGTCTAGCCATCTGATTATAAATGTCCTTTGTTTAAACCTCATTTTATAATAGCCACCGGCAGTATTCGCAAATGAACTATATATTTGTGGTGTTCCTATCCTAACTTTTGTAGAATTTTCAATTTGCAAAACATCCGCAGCAATCATCTTCCTATGAGCTGGTAACATAGCACAATATATTTCTTCCAGCAACTCATGGTTATGATCATCCATGAATAATGAAACATACCACCGCCCTGAATGACATCAACGTGAACACGAAATTTTGCATCACATCCACAACTTGTATAGTTTATTTGTTCATGTCTTCGCATTTCAGGAGCCACTCCCTTATCTTCCCTAAATCCTTCTCAAAAACATACAAATGTTTGTTGTAATATTTCCCCTTTAGAACTTCTCAAAAGCCTGCTCTTACGAATAGAAAATCCATTCATTCTGCCATACCAACTGTAGAAAAAGTGTACGACGTGCAGATCAGCAAAACCGAACCTACTAACATCATTTGTGCTTATATTTTTCATGTCAATGTTCAAAATGTCCACTAACCCATTAATCTTTATGCCATCTTCCATAAAAGAGTCAACACCTCCTTCAGTTTCGTCATCATGTCCATCTCCGTCACCATCTCCTTCCTCATATCCATCTCCATCATCATCATCATTGTCATCATCATCATCATCAGTGGCGGACCTGTACACATTTGAGGGTGTGCACTTGCACACCCTCGGATTTTAAAAAATTCACTTACACTCCTATATATTTTTTTTTTGACCCCATTCATTTTAAATTTTTGCACACTCTGACTCATACACTTTCATCTCTCAACTCTCTCACTCAGATAGTGTTTGGTTGAAGATGAATGGAAGGGAGGGGAGATGATTTTGTTGTCTTTTATTTTTCTTTTACTCTTTTTTTTAATAAAATATGGTGACTTAGGATCACCTTGCCTTAAAAAAAGAATGGAAGGGACGGGAGGGGTTATTTTAATTTTTTTATGTTTGGTTCAATTTTTAGAAGAGGAGCAAAATCTCTCCTAACTCAATTTTTGCTCTCATCCAATGTTGGGTTTTTTAAAAGGGATAGGATCTTAAATCATTTAAAATAAAATGACTTAAATAACATTATATAATATATAATATAAACGATTATAAGGAAATATAAGTAATATAAATGATGAATTTATTTTTCAAGACACGCAACACGAAGTTGTAATCTAATGCAATTTTGCATAACCTAATCGTTTGAGAATGTTCTTATGGTTTTACTTTTCGTTACCGCTGCCAATCGTCCCTTAATTTTTTAACAATAATTTGTTATTAGAATTTTTTTAGCAATAATGACGTATAATTTTAAATTTTTTTGCATCCCCTAACCTAGGGTCCTAGGTCCGCCACTGATCATCATCAATGACATCTCCTTCTTCATGTCCATCTCCACCTACCTCTCCTTCATCAACATCAACTCCTGCTTCGTATCAGTCTCCATCTTTGTACCCATATCCACCTTCGATTATCTCATAGTTTCCTCCAACGGAAACTCCTAATTCCTCCAATCCCTACAATAAATAAAATTCAAATACAAATCAGCTAACTATATCCTCCATTTCGTGCCTTACTTTCATGACACAACCATGTTATGTTAACCAAGCTTTTTACTTGCAGTGTATACCTCCATCTCTCGTTGCCATGCATGCCTCCATCCATTTCTCACTCTCTCCTTAACTGTGTACACAGCTGGAACAACACCAAAGTTATATTTTTAATTTAAAGACTCCTCGAAAAGAAACCAGCATTTAACAAGACAAAGCTGTCCACAAGCATATAGACTATGTCAGTGAAAAAGATGATATAACTGTTAGGACTCTTAACAAAGCTCTATTTCAGCCACTCCATTCTTAAACTGAAGGGAGATAAAAGACAACATCAATTTGAGGCCAAAACACTACTACATCCAAATTGTACTGCTATCAACAATGAAGACTATGCACAGATCCATTTCAAATATCATTAACAAGACACTTCACAAACCCCACGAAGAGATCCAAACATGGCAAAAATAAACCAAAAAAGCAAAATCGCAAAAAATAGAACAAAAATTCAAAATCAACATACAGTAGCATCAGTATCAAACACAACACCATGTTCCATAACCATCAATGAAAATAAAGAGAGATCAAAATGAAACCAACCGAACCTGAGTGAGACACGAACTGCGAAAGACGACGGTTGGTTCCAACAAGTTTCTCGAGGTGCCTCGAAACTCGTCTCAAATGGGGCTTTGACCTACGAATCTGTTTTGGGGAAATGATCTCTGCACGGTGGGGGAAACGAAAACGATCTCGGCAGTGTAAGCTGAATCGTCGGCTTCTAGGGGTTCATACGGGTTGCTGCAAACGATGGAGAATGGATTGGCGTTGAATTGTTCCCAATTTTCCATCTCAATTAATTGATTATTTCATATTTTGGAATTAGACATAAATTCCACGTAGTTAGTTTTGTTGTGAAAATATGGATAACATGAGGTCCAGTCCGTGTAATTAACTGACAGTGCTTCAACTGGGAATAGCAAGTAAACAAACAGGTAATAACAGGTCAATCTCACTTGTGCATGGTGGTGTTACCCATCATGTTTGTTCACCATAGAACCCACCTTATGTTTGGATACATTCATGATAAAAGTGATTTTTATCAATTCTTGTTTGAGCGTGTGTTTAGTAACACGTTGAAACTCTACGAACGCGCGTTACGTGTTGTCAGACATGATTTTCCTCTTTCGCAAACTATTTGGGTTGCAGGAAAACAAATCCATTTTACTCCACATAATTGATTCTACCCAAAGCTACAACTTGGAGCTTTCACGGTGCAACCAAAATCGATTCTGAAATTTTAATGGTGTGGGATAGGTGTATCTTCCTCCATCTTCCTTCATTACCCTTAACTCTCAATAACTTCTATTTCTATTTTCATGCAGAAAAGTTATCGTTGCTTCATCTCCTACATTCCTCTCACACTCTACTTGTAGTGTAATGTTTCATCTTAGAGATTAATTACCAAAATCGATCCTATAGAAAAGATCTGTTACCACCTACTTGTTTGGTGAACATTTATTAATTATCAAATCAAAAATTTATTACCAGCTCTCTTTAAATTGATGGTTATTCTCTTAAGTTCTTCATTCTCACCGTTTGCACGGAAAAGGGTTGTAGTAGCTATTTCTTTGAAGGTGCAAGGTAAGTCCTAAGGTGTTTGATAAAATGTCTATGAATACATTCTTACTATTGTGTGAACAAAATAATTTTCACGTTTGAATAAATTGTTTTTTGTAATTTAGATTCATCTGTGGTGAACATTCTGCAATATAGTCTTATTGTTTGAAGAAAAAAGTTGAGGTTGAGAACAAGGACAGAGCCACTTGTATGGCTCCAAGGGCCTTAGCCCATGTTAAATTTTTTTAGAACTATCCATACGCTGTAGTGCTAATAGTGTAACATTCAGAAGCCAAAAAAAAATACCAATATATTGGTGGATCATTAACTGAACTAATTGCAAGCGAACTAATTTATATAAATCACAGTAGTGCTATACTTTGAATCACTTAAGAGTAGGTGGTAAAGCTATTAGCAAATGATTTCACCTTCTATATATGGTCTATGGTAATATTTTACTTGTTAAGTGGTAAATTTTGAGGAACATAACATCTATATGGTCTGTAGTAGTATTTTACTTTAGATTTGCAATTAGATTTGTGGAAGTATTACAGTTATAACATCATGGTAGTATTATACTTTGAATAAAATATATGTAATAGAAAATAATTATTATTCTTGGTGTTAAAATAGAATGGCCACTACTCTTAAGAAGAAAGTTATTGCGGATTCCCCTTCAATTAGTGATGGAGTGCAGAAATCAAAAGTTGTTTGGGATATTGCCAAATGGTCTTAATGATGATGATAATGATGGATATCACCCATGCCTATAGAATATTGGCCTAGATATGGAAGAAGGCTCAGGTGATAGTGAAGATGCAAGTGTCGGAGCAACAAATGAATTTGCAAATATTGGGCTGAATTCTTCTCAATGAGCCGTTAGCAAAAAGAGTGGAGAGAAGAGAAAGAGAACTAGTGGAGCCGAAAAAATAAGTAAGAAGAAGGCAAGTGCCTCCTCAAAGATAGCTGAAGCCGTTAATGTGATTGCGGAGACATGTAGGTCACGCAATGATGCTATAACTAGTGCATTTATTGGCGAAGTGATGGCTGAGATCCATAATTTGGATGAAGTTATGAATGATCTTGAGTGGCATGCAAGATGCTGTCAATTGATGATGTTTAATCCAGCAAGGGAGATGTTTGTTGCCTTGCGAGGTTCAGAGGGTAAAAGGGTGCATTGGCTTAAGCATGCAACAAATAACCCTTTGCCATTTATGAATATGTAATTGAGTCAATGTAGCTTAATTTATTATGAATTATTAGGACTTTCTTTAAGTAATAGGAATTATTAGAACTTGCTTTAAGTATTAAGAATTATTAGCTTATATATTAGGACATCCTTATGTATCAGGAATTCAGATGTTAGGACTTAATTATTCTGTTAGGACTTGAATTAGTGTTATGTTGTTAGGACTTGATTCAGTGCAATGTTGTTAGGACTTCAATCATTGTTTTTACAATGTTGTGTTATGACAGTATTATGATATCAACTGCAGCTTAATTAAACAGTGCTCCAATTTTAAGACAACACCTTATCAATATGTGTTGCTGCTTAATTAAAATATTATCAGTATGTTATATGAGTGGACCGCTTCACCTTATCAATTTTAAGACAACACCTTGACTAATTTATGAGTGGACCGCTGCTCCATATGGTGCGGTTCTTACCTGTTTGAGATTTATATTACTTAAGTTCTATAAATCTAAAATGTCATGTTGCAAAGGAGTAAATTAAGTGCTATAACTTTGCTTATCTCATAGTTTATTTGTTGTTCGGTGTGTTAGGCAATTGGCCATCTTTTTTATGCAAATTTTAGATATAACTAATGCTTGATATGTGTGCTTAATTTTACAGTAAAACATGAATGATTGGAATGAACAATTTTGACTCAATATAGATCAAGAAGATGCTATTTTTGAAGAAACTTTTTACATGGCTACAATAGTTGGTGAGTATGCAATAAAGCATTTATGCAAAATGCCATGTAGAACTAGTGAACTGACGGGTCATGCATGGGTGCAAGAAATATTGCAAGGGAATCCCATTCATTGCTATGAGATGTTTCGAATGGAAAAACATATTTTTCTTAGACTTTGCACTGAATTAGTTGAGCTTGGTTTGAAGTCCACTAATCGCATGGGGGTTGAAGAGATGGTTGCAATGTTCTCGGTTGTTGTTGGCCACGGAGTAGGTAACAGAATGATTCTAGAAAGGTTTCAAAACTCAGGAGAGACTGTAAGTAGACATTTCCATCGAGTACTATTTGCTTGCCTTAAGTTGTCCATGAAATATATTAAGCCTCAGGATCCTATATTTCGTGATAGTCATGCAAAAATTCGAAGTGATCAACGATATTGGCCATTTTTTAAGAATGCTATAGGGGCGATTGATGATACACATGTGCCATGTGTGGTTAGCACTAGTGAACAAACTAGGTTTATTGGAAGAAAGGGATATCCAACACAAAATATAATGGTTGTATGTGATTGGAACATGTGTTTTACTTTTGTATTAGCTGGGTGGAAAGGTACTGCCCATGATGCACGCGTTTTTGACCAAGCTCTAACAAATATGAATTTGAATTTTCCATATCTTCCACCAGGTATTTTTTTTGTATGGCTACAAATGAATTACTCTATTATTAATTTTCTTCTTTATATTTTGATAGTTTTATTTTTTATTAGGTAAGTATTATTTAGTGGATTCTGGCTATCCAACTCCAATGGGGTTCCTTGGTCCCTATAAATGTGAACGTTATCACTTTCCTGATTTTAGGCGTTCTCATGGGTTCGCAAATCATAATGAGGTATTCAATTATAATCACTCAAGTTTAAGGTGCACAATAGAAAGAACTTTTGGTATATGGAAGAATAGGTTTGCAATTCTACGTCGCATGCCTAAGTTTAAAAAGGAAACGCAAGTTCAAATAGTCGTTGCAACAATGGCGATACACAACTTTATTCAAATGAATGTTGATAAGGATATTGATTTCAGTCGCTATGAAGATGAAAACATAGACCTTCATTGTGATGATTATCAGAGACCAGTTAACTTGGATTCATCCTAAATTTTAAATGTAGCTTCTTCATCAGAGATGGAACATGTCTGTGACTCAATCCGAGATCAAATTATAGAGTACAAGCAAAATAATTAGTATTAATTGTAGTAATATTTGGTACTGTATTACACTTTAAATTATATTATCTATTTGTAATGTTTATTTAGATACTTTATATTTAGTATTGCTACGCTAATTTAGTACTTCAGTCATCTATTATATCAAATTTTAAGTTTTTAATATAATTTTAAGTTAGGGTCCATTTTAGTAATTGTACACCCAAAAGCAATTTTGATCCAAATTATCTAAATAACATGAATTGATAAAAATCACTTTTTTCATGAACGTATCCAAACATAAATCATGTTACGTTTAACTCACTTTAACTAAAATCAATTCTGTGAAAATCAATTTTTCGTTACCGCAGAACCAAACACACGCTGAATAGTTTGGTCAAAATTGCTTTTAAGTGTGTAAGATTTGAGAATTGATTCCAAGTCATTGCAAAAGCTACAAATCTTAGCTTTTGGGTAGAATTGATTTTAGGGCCGAAATCAATTTTGGGACGGGAAATCAAATATGACTAATTTGTGGTTAAACCGTGTTTGACCAATCCAGAAGTGATTCTCGAGGTTTGGCTGTGGAACCAGGGCCGGCCAAAAGCCCGTGCAACCTGTGCTACTGCACAGGGCCCAATTTAGGGGTCTAATTTAGGGGCTCAATTTTATTATATATTTTAAGGTTAAATATGTTTTTACTCCCTATAAAATTACGATTTTTCAAGTTTAGTCCTTATAAAAATTTAATACCTTTTTATTAGAGACCTAATTTTTAGGATTAAAACAGGGTCCCCAAAATGTTTAAGACGGCCCTGTGTGAAACTAAACATAGACTAAATTGTCGGTAAAATGCCATACTCTCGTAATTTGTGCACTTTTTCCCTTTTACTATAGGCATAGCAGATTCATATTTATCTGATTTGTTTATTGTATCTGAATGATGAGGCCAATTTAGCCTCAAGTTGATGAAGCCCCACATTTAAAAGCCGGTATTTATTATTGTGGTCATCATCTTTGTGTTCCTTTTTTATCATGTTGGGTTGAAAATGTGTAATGGTAAAGTAGGAGTGGTGACCTGTACCCCAAAGGAAAAAAAAAAAGTAGGAGTGGTGACCTGGAGAGGTAGTGAAAAATATGTTTCATTAAAGCTTTTTATTCATCTGGCAGGTACGCAGAGAAACAATGCCTACAACGGCCAGCACTAGTACACAATTAATTTGGTGGTCCTATATCTCAAACTTTATGAAATTTGACCAATTTGCTGTAAACCCTGTTGTTGATCAGTTCCAAACATTTTCTTATAGAAGATGAAACACAATGGTAATAAAGCATTGCGAAAGCGAAATGACATAAGCAAAAGGGACAAATGAGAAGGCCAACCCTCTTGCAAACAGGTGGTAAGGTTGTGACCTTTCAGCCTTCTGTACTTTATCAGCAGTCTCTCACATTCTCACCATTCACTTAAACTGCAACTCGTCATATTTGTTCCTAGTCGAAACACAAGGGATTTTCTTTCTTTGTTTTTTTTTTCCACAACGAATATTAGTGTGTTAGTGGTTACTCCTTGTTAGTGGGGGAGAGTGGATCGAACCTCTATCTCCTTAGCACTACTGCAGTTTTAGCTTTTAACATCGGTTATTAACAGCATTTAACATCGGTTATGAAAACATTATTGATGCGAGCGATATTAAAAGTTGGAACAATTTACATTGCAAAACGAACCAATGTTAAAAATGGCCTATGGTTACTACTTAAGTTACCATACGGATTCATTCCATCCGTATGTAGCAAGTCCAAGCCTATGGTTTCTTGGCTCATTGTCGAAATCCGGAAACAAACAATCAATTTTCTTCAATTGCAATGAGTCAGTCGGATGGCTAAGTTGTCCATCACATTTTCTTCCATCTGAGTGCCATCTAATGTTCTTTGCATCAAAACAGAATGTCAATTTTATAACCTGACTATCACCTTATAAAGAATAAACTTGTCTAAGTATTCTAACTCTCAGTTTTATCTGCATTGTTAAACCAGATCATACTAGCTCATGTTTTCTCAAAATCACATAAGCTCGTATCCAAAAAATCACATAAGCTCATCTTAAGCAAAAGGAAAAAACAAAAATCTGTTCAAAATAACCGTAAAGCCATCAAAATAGTTATGTTGCCTTCTCTTTGGTTCACACTTCCCAGAGGAAACACAGTAGAGTAGTCAATTCTCCCTTTTCCCCCTCCCTCGTCCCTCTGTTCCCACTCAATCCTCGTTTTGGATATAATAGAAGCTATCAGAAATAGATAATAATAATAATAATAATAATAATAATAATAATAATAATAATAATAATGCATCAGAAATAGAATGAATCATTTTAAGAACTCCATCTCTACACGGAGGTTTAGGGCTCAATCATCCAATGTGAGAGAAGGAAGTACAAAAACGAGTTTAAGAAAAAAAAATTGAGATTAAAGTTTAGAGAAAAAAATTATTATAGAAATGGTGAACGAAGAAGCAGAGGCGGTCAGAACGGTGAACGGTGGCTGTGATACTTTAGAACGATGAACGATGAACGATGAAGCATAGAGGCGCGGCGAGAGTGAGAGGGACGAATGGTGAAGTAGCGAGGCGCGAAACCGTGGCTGTGAGACTTCAGAACGACGAACAGTGGTCGTGATACTTCAAAACGGCGAACGACGAAGCAGAGAGGCGCGAGAGTGAGAGGGATGAATGGTGAAGAGAGGCACGAGAGTGAGGGACGAGGGTTCCTGTTGAGAGTAATAACAAATTCTACATCAGTTGGCCTGGAACCGATGTAGAAACTGAGGGAAATAAAAAAAAAAAAAGATTTCTACATCGGTTCTACAAATAACCGATGTAACTACATTCGTTTAAATTTCAATTATGCCACCACGTTTTTTTTTAAAATTGGTTGCTTAACAACTGATGTAAAAACCTGTTATTAAATGTGTTTTTTGTACTAGTATAGTCTCCTGGCTCTTTGAGTATCCCCAACTCACCATGTGAGTTGCCCCATGGGACAAAGATTTTTCTCTGGTGATTGAGATGTTCTCCAAGACTCAATAAGGGGTATGTGATGCATAAGTGAGACAGAGCTTTTAGAGAGCTAATGAGAGACATAGAAGTGAGTTACCGTATCTGAGGGGCCAAGCCCCCTTTTTATAGTGTCTGGGTTCACCACGATATGTGTGCTGATGACTCTCCTATCAGGATCGAGACTCTTTTGGTGTGCTGGATTCGAACCTACTAGATCTAATTTGTATCGCTTGCAGTTTGTATAATTTTGATCAATGAGTGAAATTAGGTAATTTCATGACTTGCTACCTTAAATAGGACTTAAACATAAATTATACGATACTTTTCAACTACACTGCAGTTGAACTCTATAAAATCCAAATTCTACAGCTGTGTCTCAGGGTAGCAAAGCAAAGAATGTTGTATGGTTTGCAATTGTCAGGTATAGGAACAAGACAAAAGAAAGCACGCGTAGAATTTTTATTTTTTTTTATGTTTTTTTAAATTTGATGAGCTAGGTTTGCGGAATGCCAAAGTGGTCACCACCACGCATACCACAACTCAGTATCACTTTCTTCATTGTTGGATGCAAACCAAGAAAGGTCGTCCTCGTGCCTCGCGGATTGGAGTGAAGGGTGCTATCTACTTGCTTTGCAAGCTACAGATGGGAATAATAATGCCATACGCACATGTTTATACTCAATCCTAATAAAAAATTTATTATTGATTAATAATTTCACATTTTCTGTATACTTTAATTTAAATTTTATCACTGTATGAGGTCAAAAGAGAATGCGCGTGTGTTATATACATATATAATGAATTTGTTCTTGAAATAAAAATGAGTTAAAACGTTTTTATTTTAAAATGCACAATAATCTTAATTTATTAAAATATAAAAATATCTTAATTGTTACTTAGAATACTTTTTTTGGTATTATTGTTAAATTACTTTAAAACAATTATTATATACATATATGTTTGTGGTCCCCTTTATATTTATATAATAATATATAATGTCGGAATCCTTGCTCTTCTTGTTCTGGCATCTGGCACTCTTCAGGCCCTCACAACTTTTTATAGGTTGCTACAAAAAAAAAATTACTTTTCTAAACAATGGTTAATAATTAATTAATGTGAAGGGTATTTCTTTGAAGAGAAGTTTAGTATTGGTACTCTCTACACATGTTACATTAGATTCCATTAATTTTTTTAGCATTACTGACGTTTCTCTTTGGAAATTGAAATATTACTTTTTTAATATATACATTTTTAAGCTTGTTTTGTTTTATAGTAAAAAATTGTGATACTCATTGATACTCGTGTTTTATATAGATGATTTATGAATGAAAAAATTCCATTAATTCTTTTTCTTATATATCATATCAAGAAATTAAAATAAAATAACAGAAAATATTAAAGATTGCAGAAAGTAAAAAGTGAGTTTGAGTAAATATTTTCATAAACACTTATGAAAAAGAAATATTGAAAAAATTAGGAGTTTTTTAAACATCTTACCTTATAAATTGAATTTAACTTCTGAATTTCATTTTTTTAGAAGCTTTCTCATTTAACTATTCTATAAATATTTATAAGCTTATAAATATTTGGCTAAATTATACTTTTGGTCCCTTATGTTTATTTTAGGTTTCAATTTGGTCCCTTATTTATTAAAAGTTTCGAATTAATCTCTTAATTGTGATCTCTCTTGTTTTTTTGTTCCGAAATGATCCATTGTGTTACAAAAATTATACTAATGTGGTCATTTTTTGTCCCTCATTTTGTAAAAAAATGGACCACACTGGTCTAATTTTTGTAACGTAAGGGATCATTTTGAAACAAAAGGACCACATTGATGTAATCTTTAGACATAAAGGACCAATTCGGAACAAATAATACATAAGGGACTAAACTGAAACCTAAAATAAACATAAAAGACTAAAAGTATAATTTAGCCTAAATATTTTACATAAGTGAAAAATTTATAAATTTAGTTTGATTGAGAAGCCCCCATAAAGTAGAAACTAATTCTAACAAGGCTTTATTAAAAGAATTTAGAAATAACTATGAGTAATTTAAACAACAACTTGTTTTGGACGAGTTAAAATTAGCTTTTGTATTTTTTTAAAAGCTCTCTCTCATGCATAACTGTAGAAACTAATTCTTCAAGCTAAAACTCATATTTAAACTCCAGATTACTAGTTTAACTTAAAAAAAGTCGTGTCATTCATTCAAGTACTATTTGGTTTGGGTACTTGTAAAGGCTTTTCTATGAGTGAAGAACTATATATATGTTTAATTTTTGTGGTAGAAATATATATGTTTAATTTAATTTAATTTAATTTAATTTAATTGAGAAACCTGTATGATAGAAATTAATCTGAAATGTGCTTAAGTCTCTTTAAAAAGTTTCAAAGAATGACACTTGTGAATGAAATTTGATAGTAATATTTTAACGGATTATAAGTTTATCCAAATAAGTTATCATTAATATAAAAGTGTGTCATTGTAATTTAAAAGACACTTAAAAATATTATGAAAAGTTGAAACAATATATTAGAAGATCAATTTGAATGGAAAATAATACTGCTGAAATATATAGATCATTTATAGAATTATATAGATTGGCAATTGCATTAGTTGTATATTATTTGCCTTATTAACTTTTATGGAATGCACTACCAAATTGGCCTTCTATTATAAATATCAATGAAACTAAATCAAATAAATAAGTTTTTTTAGAGCTATCAAATAAATTAGTTAAATCACAAATGTCATGTTCAGGACATCTGAAAAAAATACTGTTATTTTGTTGTGGCATTAAATATCAAAGAGAAGTACCAACAATTCGGTACTTATTTTGTACACTGAAAAAGACACCATACGAGCATCACGTGAAGCTATTTATTCGGAAGACCAAAATATCCATTTTCTTATATTTAGATTCTCTTCTATTAAAAAGAAAGACACTATTTTTGGAATAGAATTAACAGATCCTATAATCAAATTGCTTGAACCCTTGTAATTATATAAAAAAAATGCCACTCTCTTTTCAATAGGATCATATTCTTCTCAAATTTCAAACAAGAAAGGATCCGAATTCGATCCCTTCTCAATCAGCATTTGCTAAAATGTAAAATTAGCAAATTTAAGATAGTAAACCATAACGATGTTAAAATTCGGGAAAATAGAAACATGATTGAAGGAAAGAAAAATGCGATTAGACTTTTAATTTTAAGATTTGAGTGTTCCCCATTTTATGATCTTATTTGTTTTCTATATAAAATATCACGAAGCTTTTACTTTAGAAAATGAGTATTATTTATCCGGTACAAATGCTTCTTCCTAACCAAGTTAACTAATCACTAAAAGACAATTTACAATGTAATGGTCGAAATTATTGATGGCTTGGTCATCGGAAATACTTTGCATTATGTACCGACAACTTAACTGTCAGTAATCATTTCATATATTACAGACAAGTTCAAGTTGTCGGTAATTATCGACAGTTAAACCGCCTATAATCTTAAAAAAAAAAAATTTGTACCTGACTCTTTATCCATGGGTTACATACAGTCGGTGACTTTTTGTGGGTAATTAAAAGTTTTTTTTGTAGTGTATTGTAAAATTAGTGTAATAGTGCTGACAAAAAAAAAATAGTGTAATAGTGAAATTGCATTTTCTATAATAATTGCAAAATACATTTTCTTATAAATTTCACACACACTGAGCTTGGAGAAGTGGGGCATCGCGGGTTCGAACCCGCGCTCCGACACATTAAATGTCTCTGCAGTTTTTTACCATCTCAGCTGCACTTATATGACTAAAAATTTCATTTTATGCGAAAATGAAAATTGAAAATGCAGTGATTCGTTGAATAAAAAAAATTTGAACATCCTCCATTTTTTTTTCCTAATCTACAATCCCATGAGAAATATGAAAGAAAAAAAGGCCTCAAAATGTAAAACCAAAAATAGCTAAATAACTTTGATATATTTTTTAAATTTTGTTAAATAAAAAAAATACGAAATTCAATAAATGTTCTATGATAAACTTTTTATTGTATTCCCTGGCTACCACTGAGAGAAAGTAAAAGTAAAGTGCACAACAATGCATGTACCAAAAAAAAAAAAGTGCACAACAATGCAAATGCAGAAAGACAGTTAAAACGTATTTAATTTTCACAACCTCCAACTCCAACAACTTCCCCAATATTCTTAACTTTCTTCCTCAGCATTCTTCATTCTCAAACCCTAAAATCAACAAAATCACATTTTGATGCAAATGGGATCAACCCACCAACTCTAGAGCCACGCCCAGCAAAATTTAGCTCACACCCACTTCAATTATGGCTACATTTTCCACTTCCTACCACTTCACGGCTTTAACCTTCCTCATCTTATTCCTCAAAATCCAAGCTTTTGATCCATTTTCATCCTTCTCCTTCACAGATTTTGGAAAAGATCCAAGATTTAACTCAATTGTAGGACTTTATGGCAATGCAAAAGTTGTCAATGGAGGTTCTGAAGTCCTTCTTTCTGGGTATGAGAATTCAGGCAGTGGGAAAGTCATGTACAAGAAACCCATCAAGCTTGTTGACGGTGAAGCAAGGAGATTAGTCTCATTTTCAACCTACTTTACATTTTCATTGTCCTTTGATGATGGAAATGGCTTGACTTTTGTTATGGTTCCAAGTGGTTTTGAAGGTGAGGTATTTGATAATAGTTCATCTGTGTTTTCTTTTGGATTGAAGGAGAGGGAATCTAAGGTTGTTACTGTTCAGTTTAGTGCTTCAAGAGATGCTAGAAATGAGAGTTCTGCTAGTTGTCTTGTGTCCATTAATGTTGGTAGTTCTATTCCTGTTAAAACAATGAATACCTCTTCTGTCAATATTGGTATAAGAAATGGGGGAAAGTTACATGCTTGGATTGATTATGAAGCTAGTTCAAGGCGTTTAGAAGTCAGATTGAGTCAATATGGTCATTCGAGGCCCGTTGATCCATTGCTGTGGTACTCAATTGACTTCTCAAATGTATGGAAAACTGAAGAGATGTTTGCAGGATTTAGTTCAATGAAAGGGAAAACTTCTCGAGCATGCTTTCTCTATTCATGGAGCTTTATTGTAAGGCATTTTCCACATTGGATGCATTCCGAGCCTCTGGATCCGAAGGTCCTTGTTGCTAAGAACACAGAAAGTGAAGGTCCACTAGCAGTGAAACCAAGGAGTGATTGTATTTTAAGAGTTCTTGCTGCAATGATATTTGGTGCTGGATGTGGAGCATTGGCAGCGTTTGTTGTGCTTTATTTGTGGACCATCTTTGGTAATAGACGTCCTGTGGTGCCGGAGGAGTATGTTATGCAGCCTGTAGATTTTGAGTACAAGAAAGTGAACATTGTTGTAGATAAACCCCTTAAAGATGCTAAGGAGTAGATCTACAGAAGGGAAGGAACTAGTGGACGCGTGTGTTGTAAATCAGTGTTTCTTGTATTCAGGTTTTGCTTTGTTGTAGTTTGGTAAAGAACTATTTGATTTTACTTTTTCCTTATGTTATTGTCTATTTTTGAGCAAATTGAGATTGGGATCCCACTCTGCATTAAAGATTACATGGCCTGCTTCTTCCTCTTTTTCTTTTTTCTTTTGAAACATGGCCAAATCTAAGTTATCAATGTATTTAGATGATTATGATTATATGATGTTTGCTGACTGAAATTTTGTTGTATGATGATAGCAAATAACCACAATTCAATCTGTATATTTAATATTGGTTTCCTAATAGTAACAATGTAGATTTGGCTTTATCTGCATGACATTGTGTTCATTGTTCACTGTAAGGAACTCAGATATAAGAAAGAAAAATCTTTATACCATACACTAAGAGAGCATTTTTTAGGTATGTTTTACAGGTGTCAATCAATGAAACATGTTTGGCCACATCAGCATTTTTTAATTTTTTTTACATGCCTCTTTTGGTGAAAGCTCAGACCATTTCAAATTTAATAATAAAATATTTAAGAGAAAAACAAAAATAGCGGAGAGGGCTCCTGTGTAGAGCACTTTTCTCTGCTTCATTTCCATATCGGTGGAAGTTTTCAACTCAACTTTCACTCTGATCTACTCAAACCGTCCTCTACTCCTACCTCTCAGACTCTTTTTTTTTTTTTTTTTTAAATTTGAATTCAAAACCAAAAAGGAGAAGATACAACGCCTCTCACTTCTCTCACGCCTCTCCAATCGTTACTCGTGCAGGTTTCCTTCTCTCCCTGTCTTTTTATCTCCATCAATAATCTGAAGAAGCATTCATGGTATTTTTTGTAGTTGTTTAAAAAAAAAAATTGTCTCCTCTCTTGCTTTTCTTCTTCCTCTCATGTCTTCTCATTTCATCCGTACGTTCACCAAATTTACGGGTTCTGCTGGTTTTTATGTACATGTGTTTTAAGGCATCGAGACATGGAGGGAGGATATTGGGACCTGGAAGCTTACCATCTTTGGAACAAATGGTACTCTTGAGTACCGAATCCTGCATGTTGATTTTACACCTATAAAGGTACTGTTTCATTTTTTTATAAGCTGTTTCATTTTATTTTTTTTCCTTTCTACAATTGTTGATGTTGAGAAAATTATAGTTTTTATCAAATATACTTCTTTGAGTTGTTTTATTTTTTAAAGGTTTCTCTTTGATGAGGATGTTTCTATGGGTAAAATCCAGCTTCAATCCCAAATGTTGTGGTGGGTGTAACAGAAAGATGCCATGAAATTGGGGGAAAGACTAATAGAACACACACACAAATGAGAGGACTTATGTATTATTTACTGGAATTGATCTCAGAGATGTAACTCTGCTCGTACAATTATTGTTACTGAACCAGAAAATAGGAAGAACTAGAAAGATAAATGATATTCCCAGGATGAGAATACCCCCTACTGATGGTGAGAACAGCCTCACTCCTCAGTCCCTAATTTCCCACTTCAATTCCCAAATACCTTCTCCTTAGGCTAGACCCCCCCTTTATATAATACATAATCTTCACAGCTGTTACTGTACCTCTTCCTCTCCTTCATTAACCGTTACTCTCCCCACGTTTTGCTCATCATGACTGTCCTCTTCTCTGCCTCTTTTCCCTCTTTACCCCTCCTCTTATACACTTGTTTATATGGTCTATCAATACTCCCCTCCACAAGTGCCACCTTGTCCTCAAGGTGAAAATTAGGAAACACTTGTTGTATAACCTCATAATCTTCCCAAGTGTTATCACATTCAGCCAAGCCCTCCCACTTAATCAACACCTCTACCTCTCCATTGATCAACTTACGTGTTTTTAACATTTTTTTGGCTGAACCAGTAACTCCCATTCCTCATTCAGCTCCCGTGGCAGCTGCTGACAGGGTACTCCTTCTGCTATTGCCTTCTTTAATTGTGACACGTGAAACACCAGATGAATTCTTGTACCCACGGGCAACTTCAGGCGGTAAGCAGCCCCTCCTACCTTCTCAACAATTTCAATAGGGCCGTAAAATCTAGGACTTAGCTTCTCATTGGGCCTGTGAGCTAAAGACCGAAACCGGTAAGGTTGTGCCTTCAAATACACTAAGTCTCCCACCTCAAATTGTACATCCCTCCGCTTTTTGTCAGCTTGCAACTTCATGGTATTTTGAGCCTTACACAACTGCAATTTCAGCTCTTCAAGAATTGCATCCCTTTCCCTCAGCAGCTGATCTACTTCTTCCACCACAGTTCCCTCATTCTTATACCTAATAAGGACAGGGGCTTCCCTTCCATATACTGCTTTAAAGGGACTCATTCCAATTTACACATTATAAGCTGAATTAAACCAGAATTCAGCCCATGCCAACCATTTGCTCCACCTTCTCGGCTGCCCATTTACAAAACATCTCAAATATGCTTCTAAAGTTTGATTAGTCACCTCCGATTGCCCATCCGTTTGAGGATGATATGTCGAGCTGAACTTCAGTGTTGTTCCCGCTAAATTGAACAACTCTCTCCAAAAACCACTCATGAAAACTCGGTCACGATCAGAAATAATGGAATTTGGGAAGCCATGGAGCCTTACTACCTCATTAACAAATATCCCAGCCACCTCCTTTGCTGAAAATGGATGACTAAGTGGTAAAAAATGAGCTGCTTTGGTTATTCTATCCACCACCACCAATATAGTATCATACCCCTTAGATTTAGGCAATCCTCCAATAAAATCCATGGTGAGTTCCTCCCAAATTTGATTGGGGATAGGAATTGGCTGTAGCAACCCCGCGGGCTTCAACGCTTGATACTTATTTTTCTGACATACTTCACACTGCTGTACATATTCCTCAATATCCCTCCTCATTCCCTTCCAATAAAAGACATTGGCTATTCTCTTGAAAGTCCTCAATACTCCCGAATGACCTCCCCAAACTGATGAATGAAATTCTGCTAATATTCAGGGAATCCTAGCTGATTTGGCAGCCAAAACCAGCTTACCCTTGTACCATAAGCACCCCTTTCTCAGTTCATACCCCGGGTGCACATTAGAATCAATCACCAACTCCTGCATTACTTTTTTCAGCTGTTGATCTTGCTCACATTCTTCAGCTATAGACTGCATTTCCTCGCTACAAACCATAGAAATGGCCTGTAAAGTCCCCACCCTTGACAAGGCATCAACCAGCCTATTTTCTTTGCCTTCTTTGTAGTGAATCTCAAAGTCATAACCCATTAATTTGGTCATCCATTTCTGTTGTTCTCCATCTAGCAGCCTTTGGTCCAGCAAGTATTTGAGACTTTTTTGATCGGTTCTGATGATAAAATGGCCCCCCATCAAATAATGTCTCCACTTTTGCACCGCAAATACGATTGCCATCAACTCCTGCTCATAAACCGACTTCAACCGAGCCCTTTCCGATAAAGCTTGACTAATGAATGCCAAGGGTCGCCCTTGTTGCATTAACACAACCCCTATGCCAAACCCGGATGCATCCGTTTCCACCTCAAAAGGTGCCTCAAAATTAGGCATGTGCAGCAGCGACAATTCCGCCATAACCTTCTTCAACACATTGAATGCTTCTACAGCCTCTTCATTCCAATGAAAACTATGCTTTTTTAACATCTGTGTCAAGGGTCGTGCCATGACCCCATAATTCTTTACAAACCTCCTGTAATAGCCTGTCAACCCCAAGAATCCTCTCAATCCTTTGAGATCCTTTGGAAGAGGCCACTCAACCATAGCTTTCACCTTATTGGGATCGGCTTCAATTCCCTTTCCCGATATAATATGACCTAAATACTCTAATTGTGGCACCCCAAAGCAACACTTTTTGTAATTCACCTTCAAGCTATGATTCTTCAAAACTTCCAACACAATTCTCAAGTGCCCCAAATGAGTTTGTTGATCCTTGCTGTACACCAGGATATCATCAAAGAACACCAACACAAACTTCCTCAAATACGGCTTAAAGATCTCATTCATCAATGCTTGAAATGTAGATGGAGCATTTGTGAGCCCAAAAGGCATCACCAAATATTCATAGTGGCCTTCATGGGTCCTAAATGCCGTCTTATGGACATCACTTTCCTTCATGCGAATTTGGTGGTATCCGGACTTCAAATCCAGCTTCGAGAACACTACGGCTTCCCCCAATTCATCAAATAACTCATCAACTAAGGGTATTGGAAACTTATTTGGCATAGTGATAGTGTTCAAAGCTTTATAATCAGTGCAAAAACGCCAACTTCCATCCTTCTTTTTAACCAAAATAAGAGGGCTAGCATAAGGACTTACACTTGGTCAAATGAACCCAATAGCCAACATATCCCGCACGAACTCTTCAATGGCTTCCTTCTGATGATGAGGATACCGGTAAGGGCGTGTATGAGGAATTTGGGCCCCTTCTTTAATCACAATTGCATGATCACAATTCCGTGAAGGGGGAAGCTCATTCACCTCTTGGAACAGCCCCGAAAACTCACTTAACAGCTCCTCAATTGCCACTCCATGCCCCTGTACTTCTGCCACTTACTCTACCATTCCCAACTCCACATAGTACCCTTCACTCCCCTTGCTAAGTTCTTTAAGTATGGCTTTTAAAGAAGCCTCTGTCCTAGACAATTGAGGATCTCCCCTTACCTCCACTTTCCCTCCTCCTTGCTTCACCCAAATGACTGGTTCTCTGAAATCAGCCTCAAACCTTCCCAACCCTTCCAACCACTCATACCCCAACACCACATCTATTCCCCTAGCTCAAACAAGAAAAAATCTTGTTGAACCCTCAAATTTGGCAGTAAAATTTCAACTCCTCGACACATCCCTTTGTTGGTCACCTTCCTACCATCGCCCACCTCCACCACAAACTCAGGTGTAGCCTCCACCTCCAGGCCCAATTCCTCCACTACCATTCGAGAGATGAAATTGTGTGAAGCCCCCGAATCTACCATAACCATCACTAGTCGACCCCGTAGTTGCCCCCACAACCTCAAAGACTTACGTGAGGTGATTCCGGCAACACTGTACATGTGCAGCTGCATCAACGCCTCCCCTGTATTCAGCATTGCGACCTCCTCTGCCTCTTCGTCGGTCTCCTCGTCCCCGCCGTCGCCCAACAACAAAAC
The DNA here is from genome assembly GCA_037113605.1 of Calophaca sinica. Taxonomy (NCBI): domain Eukaryota; kingdom Viridiplantae; phylum Streptophyta; class Magnoliopsida; order Fabales; family Fabaceae; genus Calophaca; species Calophaca sinica. The sequence goes on from CM073733.1 coordinate 107,515,952, forward strand.
ATTCAGGTGCTTATTCCGACAGACATGGCCCGGAGAAAACGCCTCATCGCATCTGAAACAGAGGCCTCTGCGCCTCTTTTCCTCCCACTCTGCATCGGTCAGCCGCCGGAAAGACGAGCTGCGGCGATTTCCGGTGCCGATGCTCCCCTCCGGTCTCTGCGCGACCGACCCCGAGCTCCCTTCACTCTCGGGCCTCGTCGCTCGTGATTGCCCCGGTGTGTGCGATCCGCTCCTTTGTCGCAGAGCTGAAGACAAATTGGGCCTGTTGAGCCCACTCTAGTTATTACTCAAAGCGGGCCTCCCTGTAGCAGGCCCAAATCGTTTTTGAGGCTCTTCTTCTCGCTTCTTGCCCACCGAGTTCTTCCCCTCTACTTGTTTCGCGATCTTCATTAGCTCTCCCAAATCCGTATGACTGTGCAATCTTACCTCCGCCCTTATCTCCTCCTTGAGGCCATTCATGAACGCCCCAATCAACACCTCATCGTCAGCGTGTCGTAGTGGAGACGAGATCATTTCAAACATTTCGATGAACTCTACCACCGAATGTTTTTGCCCCAGCCCCATGAGCACTTCGTAGGGATTATCAGAAGCCGCATCCTGGAAACGGCCCAACAATCCCCTCCGCAGCGTCGCCCAGGAGATGCTCGCAGTCCTCGCTTCCCACCACTGAAACCAATTAAGGGCCTTGCCTTCGAAACAAATGGAAGCTGCGATCACCTTCTCATTATCCAGGATCGAATTGATCTCAAAATAGCGCTCCACACGGAAAATCCATCCATTGGGATCCTCGCCGCCAAAATATGGTACTTCCAAACGCCTCATTCTATCCTTCCTCCGGTGGTGCCGACTCTCTTCATCCGAGTTATCTCCGTTGCCGTTATCTTCTCCGCTGCGTCGATTTTGTGTGATTAGAGCGCGCATCTCATTCATCATTTTCTCCGCCGTTTCTCTGTTTTCTTGTCTCATCTCCTCAACTCTCTTCTCCAACACCTCGATTCTATTTTCCATTCTTGTCGATACCATAAGCTCCAAGGATCAGAGCTTTGATACCAATAATAGAACACACACACAAATGAGAGGAATTATGTATTATTTACTGGAATTGATCTCAGAGATGTAACTATGCTCGTACAATTATTGTTACTGAACCAAAAAATAGGAAGAACTAGAAAGATAAATGATATTCCCAGGATGAGAATACCCCCTACTGATGGTGAGAACAACCTCACTCCTCAGTCCCTAATTTCCCACTTCAATTCCCAGATACCTTCTCCTTAGGCTAGACCCCCCTTTATATAATGCATAATCTTCACAGCCGTTACTTTACCTCTTCCTCTCCTTCATTAACCGTTACTCTCCCCACGTTTTGCTCATCATGACTGTCCTCTTCTCTGCCTCTTTTCCCTCTTTACCCCTCCTCTTATACACTTGTTTATATGGTCTATCAAAGACTAAATAAAAGCTTTTACCCTATGCTTTTGAAGCAGAATTTGATTTGCTATGAGGTAAAAGCTTCTACCAATTATGGTGGTATATTCAATAAACTAATTGCAATTTGCAAACCTATTTTTGATCTCTGCAATATATATGATTTGCAGATATCCTCTTTTGTGACCTATATAACAATACCTTTCAGTCGAGTTCTCAGTTTTCTGGGAAATAAATCACAATGAATTTTGTTAGAGATGTAAAAAATCATTCATGGATGATGATGATATTACATATGGATAAAATGTCTTCTCCTTCATCACGAGAGCATGCACAATGCCTTTATGAAAAGGTACTCTTATTTCTCTCTTTTAGTCATTCACTGGGTTGGAAGGAAACCTTAAAAAAAATAGATAAACATTGTGTTGTAACCCCAAGTATAAAAGCGTAAGTGCAGTAGTAGTGTTCTTTGGTGTTTCAATGTTCAAGAAAGAATTGGATGGTGAAAAGTCTAAATTTATGAGCTTGTGCCTCTTTAGATGAAAGACATGTTAATGGTTATGGCTTTCGGTAACATGCTCAAGATGGTGGTCTTATTGGTTCAAGTGAAAGAGATATAATTAATGAATGAGAAAAACTTAAGGATACTGATGAATATAAACAAGCCATTTATGGCATAATATATCTATTTTATATCTGTTTCAATTTATGCCTTTACATGTCTTGGCTTTTCAAACATGTGCTCAATTGTCTTATAAGTTAAAGAGTATAGCTCAATACAAAATGGTTAAAACCCATAGCATGCAAGCTGTAAATTTAATGTTGCTAATGTTCGTTTCCATATTGTTTTATTTTGTTGATTATCAGTGGGCACAACATAAAGTATTATAGAAACCTGATATTATTGGGCACTACAAAAGTTGGAATGCCGCCAACAAATTGGTTATCCTTACTGTGGCTCATGGCAATTTCCAATTCAATTTGGTTTTAGTTGTTATTAACAATCTGGACATATCATCGAAATTCCAATAATACACTACAAGGAACAAGGCCAGCGGCGGCGGTTGCAACCTGAACCGCCTGCAGGTGAATAGCGGCGGCGGTGTACGAGGCGGTTCGTAAAACCACCCTTGAATACTTGAAGTTAGCGGCGGCGGTTGGTTTAAAATATTAAAACCCCCACGTTTCTGCCTCTCATTCAGCGGCGGTTGAACGACGATTAGCGGCGGTTGAATACTTGCCCTGATTTGTAAACCCGAATTTGTGTAAACCTGCGTTTCTAACTCTCGTTTGCCGCTCCCAGTTCGCCGCTCGTAACCCCAGTTCGCCACTCCCAGTTCGTTGCTTCAACTGACATTTTTGATTTCCTCTTTTGTTTCTGCTCGTAATCCCAGTTCGATTCTCACTGACATTTTTGTTTCTTGTTCATTTAGGTTCGTAAACGCTGGTGTAAACGGAAACAAGCAGCCACACCGTAATCTCTCCCTCTTTCTATCTGGTTTTTACCTTTTCTTTCTGTTTCTATTTCGGTTCATTTGAATTTGGGGGTTTCCCTTTTAAACCCCAAATTCATTGCATTACTTTCTATCATTGACTCTTTATTTGAAATTCTTACGACTGATTGTTATTGTAAAATTAGTTTGTGGTTTTATCTCGTTGGTTGTTGTTTTTGGGGGTGCATTGTGTTCTTCTGGTGCAGTTTGGGGTTCATAGAAGGAGATGTGATGTCTTTGTTGGGATGCTATTTGAAGGATGATGAAAATGTTGAGGAGGACTTTTTTCTGGTTCTTTTTTTCCTTGGCTAGTTGTAGCAGCAGGATTCACAGTTGAAGGATGATGAAAGTGTTGAACTGTGTTTCTGCTCCTTTGTTTTTCTTTGTTGGACTATGGAGTTTATAGTTTGTGGTGTGGCTGTGTGGCTAAAATTGGATACTAATGAATGAGGTGTTTGAATAGGAAATGTAGAAAATTGTATATGTTGTAGTTCCCTTTTTACCTTGTAGTTTTTTTATTTATTTATAGCTTATTTCCTTTGGGCCTTCTTCATTGACTGAGTTTTGGATCATCGTAAAACCTTGGTGGAGGTTTCTCCAACATTGTTAATTGCTTTTATCTATTTGCAAGTTGCCTGTAATAATTGTACTTGTAATTTCTACTTTCGAAAATTTTATTTACCATTTTGTTATGCCATCTCCATCTCACTGCATTAAATCTTATTTGCAGTTCTCTTTTGTCAACCCATCTGCTTCAGGTTTGTCTCTGCCTTGTGCAACATTATTATCTGATCAGGGTTTTATCTTTGCTTGCTTTTATTTGAACAGTAGTATATATATATATATATATATATATATATATATATATATATATATATATATATATATATATATATGATCAGTTGCTTGCTTTCATTCACTCTATAATGAATCCTGCTTGTCTGTAAGAGTTGAATACATAGCTCAGTTCTGTTATGGTTAGAATAACATATATGAAATATATGTTATTTGAAAGGTACAAATGGCATAAAAGATTAGGATCAATAAGAACTGCATCAATAGTTCATCAAGAGGGGCTTTTCAATAAGCTCTGTGCTGGTTCTGCCTTCCATTTTTTGCTCATGTCGTTCTGTTTCTACTCTTGATTGTTCATTTGGTTTTTGATTGTATTCTACAACTAGTTCTGTGTAGTGACCATTTCATTAAGGTATGAATCAATGTAGAGATGCTTCACATAGATATCCTTTTTAACTCACATAGCAAACATGGATTAACTGATAACTAGCCAAAAAGAATTATCAATTGATAACAATCTAAGAAAATGGAATATCATTTGCTTTTATCAATTATTAAAAGGAGAAACATGACATTATGCAAAGTTTTTATTTTTATTTTTGCTAAGCCAATATTGCTGAAGCACAAAAGTGGATGCATTTGTTTACAATTCTAAAAAGCCAATCGCCTACAACCTCTCAGACGTGTCGATTGTAAGGTAGCTCTATTCTAATATAACTTTCTCACGTAAAAATGACAAAAAACCTTCACAAAAGCACATGAAGCTTCACGCGTGCAGAGGAACAGAACCTTATTGATGCTTACACCAGAGAAGGATGAAAAGGTTAAGGGTGGAACCTTTAACTTTTTTATTTAAATATTTCATAAATGACAAGCCTATCATACCTTCTAATTGATCATGTAATTAAGGAGCTATTAGTGATACACATTCAAAGTTAGTTTAGTTAGTTATTTCAGTTAAGAATTAGATAAGGTTAGTTATAGTTAGTTATTTCTGTTTTATCATATTGGTTAATTCTGTTATTATTTGGTTAACTTCGGTTGCTTGCTTATTTAGTTACTTGCTTATTTAGTTGTTGGTTTTGATTTAAAGCTTGGATTGAGAAGTTTTTCATGAAACCTTGAATTTTTGAAAGAGGCTTGAGTTAGTGTGGTCTTGATCAGGCTTGGATTTGTGAAATTATCATTGTTTGGATGAAAGAAATAATTGATTGAATGATGTTGTTTAAGTAGTTTGGAACTTGCAAAATTTTTGGGAAGAAAAGGGGCAAACCTACTCCTAATCTTTTATGCCATTTGTACCTTTTTACTGCATAGTAATTAGATTAGTTCATTTCTTGCTTTAGAATTTGGAGTTAAATGTTAGATCTTTTATGCCATTTGCTTGCTTACTCAAACTCAGTTCCTTAAATCCAATTGATAGTGGTATTGTGCTTGAAGAAAATCAATGGATAAGTCATGGATTACAATGCCACAAAATTCATCCGAGTATGACCAGGGGATTAAAGATTTTATTGATATAGGCGGAACTAGATGAGAAAATGGATGACCCATCTGTAGAAAAGGATGCCTATGTTGAGGTGTTTGGAAAAGAGCACCCGGGACATGTGCGGGGCATGGGGTTTGGCATCACCCCCACTCAAGTCTTTGGACCCACTTATCGATATGGGAGCTCGAGTTCCTCATCATCTGCAGCTCCTTCGTCATCTGAATTTGAAAAGATGAAATTAGAACTGCAAGCAAGTAGGGAAAGCGTTGCAGCCTTGAAGCAACAGGTAGCAATAGTTCCCACTTTAGAAGCACAAGTGGCTTATCTTATGCAACACTTTGGCAGCCAATTTCCACCTACACTTAACCAGGTAAGAGTATTAAAATACCACAAAGTGTTTAATATTATTAATCACCTCCTGAGGTGAAGCACAAGTGGCTTTTCTTGTCATTCTATTATAACACGCATAACTACTTGTCATTTAAAAGACTGTTTAATATTTATTTTATTTTTTCAGGCTTCAGATTCAGGCTCACCTGCTGATGTGAGACTTTCTTCAAATGCAAGCCACGATTTAGGCTCACCTACTGATGGACATCGACCTTCTCCTTAGTTTTTAAGGATTTATTAATCAACTGATGCTTTTAAGGAATGTATTAATCGTATAATTGCACTTAACTATCGGTACTTTTAAGGAACTTGTGTTACTGTATTTTACATTTGACTACCGTTTTATATAATAGTTTTTTTGATAAATATGATGAGTGGTTAGATATTCAATTAATAGAGGAAATTATAATTAAATAGTTTATTAATAAAAGTAATTCATTTTATTGAGCAATTTTTATAAAAAAAATTTTGAATTGTGGTGGTGGTTGGATATTCATTTCATTGTAGTGGTTTAAAAAAAAATAAATTGTAATAATTAAAAATTTTAAATCAAACGTATAGGGAAACAAATAAATTGGTAATCAAGCACTTGGCAGCGGTTTCAACCGCCGCAGGTCACAAACTAAAAAAACAAAAAAGGCACTTGGCGGCGGTTACAAACCGCCTCTGTTTGATTCGAGCACTTCCAGGCGGTTGTAACCGCCGCAGGTTCCCACAAGGAAATTCAAACTTCTAACTCTGTTACCGTCGGTTTCAAACCGCCGCGTGAACCGCCGCGAACAAAAACCGCCGCCAGAACCGCCGCAGGTAACTCTACCGGCGGTTATACCAGCGGTTGATCAGAACCGCCGCAAGTAGACGTCTCGACACTGATAACTGCGACGGTTATTGAACCGTCGGCAGGTGCATTTAGCGGCGGTTGGAACCGCCGCAGATGGCCATTTGAACCGCCGCAGATAGCCCGTATTCTTGTAGTGATAACTTTATTTCATTTTACTTTAATCTATTCCTGTCTATTATATTTTTTTTTATTATACCTCCAAAACAAGAGAATTGCACATCCATTTTTCAATTGAAGAAAGAAATATGTGTAATGGTTTTATGTGCAATTCTCTTCAAGAATAAGAGAGAAGCCCTGATAAAGCAACTCAAGAAGGAAATGCCTAAATTACTACATATTGTAGTTGCTTTTCTTTTAGTTTTATCCTCACTTCTTTAGTATTTTTTATTCAAACTATATGTGGGAATAGTTCATTTGATTATCCCCATTTCGAAAACATTTTACTGATAGTGCAGTAACGTATAACACAATGAGATCTAATGCCAGACGTTTTAGAATGTTCAATGCTGCAGACATCGTGCAGAAGTTTAATAATGTTATCCGGGGTATGCAGTTTGTAGTTACCTAATCCCATCTGTTAGGTTGATTCTAAGGATGATTGCTTGAATGAAATAGAATCTAATGTGGTTGCATAAGTAACTTTTTGGATTTTTATTTCTTGATGTTTTTAATTGGACATGGTCCTATGAAATTTCTAATTTAATGGTCTCACCTCTATGTGAAGGATTTGATGCTGAAGTTTTCAGAGGTTGTGGTTGATAAACACCTTGGATGGAGCAAACCTTTACAAGAAATGTGTTTCTGCTACAAAAAAATGTGTTTTTGCTCTCTTTTTTGTGTTATTTGTGAATCTTCCTTTTGCCTTCATACTGTATCGAGAAAAAACCTTTGTTTGTTTGCTCAAAATGTATGTGGATAAAATTCTCCTGGAAAAATAAAGATTAGATTATTTAAGTATCATTCCCTCTTTTTTTTTTTGGTAAATTATCATTCCTTTTCTATCATAGTAGTATATAGAGAGCCTATGTATTATAGAATTTGCTTAGAATTGCTTACAAGGAATAATATTACTGTTAAACTGACTATAGAATAATAATTTAATATATTTTTTACAAGAATAATATTTTAATAGATACTTGCTTTAACTGTAGTTTTGGTCCCCCTATTTTCACCAATCTACAATTTTGGCCCCTCATTTTTTAATTTCGCAATTTTGGTCCCTTAATTTTTAAAATTTTTGATATTTTGCCAACAGTAAAATTATGTCAGAAAACTGGTGATGTGACAAGTGAGATGATGATGTGGCATATGATTGGACTGTACAGGTGGCCAAACTGACTCCCATTTAATTTCCAAGTCATTTAAACCATTTAAAATAATAAAATTAAATCATTTAATTTAATTTTGCAATTAAATAAATAAAATCATAAAATTAGAAGAGGAAGTGATGAAGCCACCCTATGGCTGGAATCAACGGCAACAACAGTGCTAATCCTCGGTTATAAAGTTTCTTTTTATGTATAATAATACTTAATTTATAGATTTTTTAAATTTATGATTCTAAAAATTCACGATCCTATCTATTTATATGCTTCATTTCTATTATCTTTCATTCATATTTCTGTTAAAGACCTCTCTCACCTCTTGATATCTCCTTGAATGATGTCTCAGTAACAGATTTACAAGATAACTTTTCTAAATTACCATTCCACCACCGCTTGATATTAGAAAAAGTATATAACACATACATAAACAGAATCTATTTCCTTATATTTTGTGGGTTGGGAAATGAGAGCATTTTATCTTGATTTGTACAATGTTGATAAATTGATTATTGCAAAAAAAAAAAACACAAATATTCATGGAACCTCTACAGATCCAGATTGATTATTTGTAATCCAAATATTCTTTGGATATACCTACCTAACAAGAGATAGTTATTTATAGGAAAAAAATCTCATTTGACCATTCTTCACGATATATATATATTCTTTTTTGTTACAGTTCTTCTTAAGATATATATTGAAATATTTAATATAAAAATATTATATCAAAAAGCAATTAATATAATAAAATTCATTTAATTCTAATTCTAGATAAAAACACATTGATTTAGTGTGTTCAGAATTTTCGAAGTTTGCATAAACAACAATAAAAAAATCTGTTGTGTTATTTTAAGAAGAGGAACTTGGGTGCAGTGGGAGTAATGCAAATATTGGTGCTGATACTATTCTTCTCTCTCTCTCTCTCTCTCTCTTAATTCTCTTGAAAATACTTTAAGGGTGTGATTGATTCACGAGAGAAATTGTGAAGAGAGAAATTGTGAAAAGAGAATATGAAAAGAGAGAAAAATGTGAGAAATTAGGTAGAAATTTAGGCAAAAGGAAAAACTTCTGCGCAAAACTATCCAACTTTTTCCTGCTAATGCATTGCCAATAACTGAACACAACAAATTATAAATTATAACTAACGTTGATTCTTTTGACGAATTTTTCTCCGTGCGTTGCACGGATACTCAATACTAGTATCATACATAAAGAATGATTGTTGTGATTATCTCATGCTAATGAAGTTGGAATTATTCTGTATTTCCTCCCTTTTATGTTCATTTAATTATTAATTATATTATATCATATTCCATTTTCTAACCCAAGATTAAATATAAATACTATTTTTTACGATAGAACTTTAACGAGCATCGAAAATAATAGAATCAGCAAAAGAATGAGCATCAGTGTTATGCATATTATGGTCTTAACTCTTAACTCTTAAATGATACTTTGTCCTTGAAATTGCTACAACTTCAGATTTGGATCACAACTTCATTTCATTTCAGGTTTCTCAAAGTACACCAACAGTTCTCTTCTCTTTCCTTTGTTGATCCTTTCCTTCATTCCTTCTGTGAAACTAATTTTTAGCAGTAAGAGAAGCATGTAGCTGTCTTATTGACGAAAACTTTGATTTGTTTGCGCACTCTGCCACCTTTCATTAATATTCTAGCACTTAATGTTGTATGGGATATTTGGTTTATTGGCATCTTTCAATCATATATTCTCTGGCTCTCTGCATTCAGCGGGTATTATTTCTGCAATAAAAAATCAGGCACTTGACATGTGTTACTGTGGAAGATACTTCTTTCAACGATATAGGATTCATCTAGTTTATTTATGGAATACCAAACATTTGTCCTCTACGTTGCATCCTCTAATGTTATCTTAAAATGTTTGAGTAAGACTTTGAGCCTTGTTCCTATTTGTTTTAAATATTGAAGTTTTCCTCTATCAAAGCATTTATAGCATTTTGGTATATTGTCATTAAATAGCCTCTCCAGATGTGTATGTTCTGCTTATGTTTTCTCAAATAGTCTGCTAGCCATGAGACTTTGCCTGCTATGGTCTAGTAGGTGGAGGAAATTTATTTTGATCATTATAGCTTGGCAAGCTATATAAAGATCTCCTATTTCTTGTTTTCGTTTTCGTTTAATTTTTTGTTCTTTTTATCAATTGGTTTCCATTTGCTACATAGTTTTGCTGATATTATGCTCATTTTAGGTACCATCTTTTTCCTGGTTTTTTAGAGGGTTTTCTTTGTTGGCATTATTACTGAACTGGAGCTTTTTTGAATGAGAATTATCAATTATGATACATTCATTCCTAAATAAAGTGTGTTTTATCTTTAACTTCAATTTGCCGGTTTTAATTTTGTAAGTTGAATTTTCAAATGCTACTTGGAAGATCTGTCATCTGTGTGTGATGTATATTCCTGTTTATGTTTATAATCCTTTTTCTTTTGCTGTCAATCCCTGAAGCAGGCTTAGGCTTAGAGGGTTTTGGCAATCTTCTTGGTTGTATTGCCATCTCACTCCAAATTTTGTGGTATGAATATCATGCTTTAGTTTTTCTTCATCTTGTAATGCTTTCATGGAGGTATTTGCTCACGGTTAATACATTGATCTTTTTTATCTACAGGCATTTAGTAATAAGTATTTTACATTTTGAAAAACATGAAGGCATCTCTTTTGCCAGCATTGCTCTCTCTTTTTGTTGTTTTGTATCAACTACAATCATGTGATTTTTTTTTTATTCTTTATTTCGAATGGGATCCGGATTCCCTGTAGTCGGGAATCATGTATTTTCAGAGTCATACAATCTGAAGCTTTGGATCAAGATCGGACGACCTATGCTTCGACTTTGGTAAATCAAGTCTAAAATATTAAGTGAGAACGTGAGCCATCCGATCTTGAATTTGATCCGACGGTTCAGATTGGCAACTACTTGAATGCATGGATGTGTCAATGCATCCCCAATCCACCAAACTGCAAGTAAGCCGTTCTTTATTGCTGCTGCAATCTCAACTACCTTAGACAGTTGTTGCAGTTCATTTAACAGAAACAGTTCATTGCATGTGGCCGGTTAGCATAATTCATAAGCTTGGAGGAAAATTAGCAAACATACTTAAATGTCGTGCTCTATATTTTCTAAGACTACGAATGGTACTAGTACTCAACATTGAAAGCTAACATGGTAGGAATTTTTTTTGGGTAATGTTATTTTGACACCCAAAAATCGACACCTGGACGACATCTGGTTAATGACGTGCAAAACTTTAGTTAATACTGTTCAGTAGATAATTAACGATGAATTATATCCATTAACCAAATATTTACATTATTAACCATCCACTGATTAACCATCTACTAAACTGAAATTAACCAAATTTTTGCACGTCATTAACCAGGTGTCGCTGCATTCATTGTTAACCATCTACTCAACTGAATTAACTAAACTTTTACACATCATTAACCAAATATCGCCCAGGTGTCGATTTTTGGATATCAAAATAACATTTCTCTCTGTTTTTTTTAGTATAACTTTATAACGTGGATTGATTGATTTTCTCACTTAATAGAAAATACGTTTGTTATTGATAACAATGAAATTTGAGCCTGTCCTTCACTGATAGTCAAATTTAATGGCTTTAACAATGCAGGGTTTTGATTTTGATTTTTGACCAATGTTATTTTACATAATCGTGTAATTATCCTTGCCTTTTTAATGGTACAAAAATTGGTACAACTTTATAATCCTAATGTTTTTTTCAAATATGTGAAAGTATTGTGAATTGCGGTATTGGTCACTTAAGTCCTTAGAAGCGTAACTCGGTGTCACTTTAGTCTCTGAAAGCATATAAACTCCAAAATAGTCCCTGTAAGTGTGCTCTGTCTGTCACTCACGAAGTCAATGAAATTGTTAACAGCAGGGACCAAAGTGACAGACGGAACACACTCACAATGACTATTTTGGAATTTATATGCTTTCAAGGACTAAAGTGATACTGAGTCACACTTCTAAGGACTTAAGTGACCAATACCCCTTTGTGAATTCATGTTCAGTAGTTTGCAACTTTGCATAAAAAAACATGTTTATTTGTGTATATGTATTGGAAGCGTGATGGTATTCAGAGGCTGCGGTATTCATCTGTATGTCATTCAAAGCAACCTTGTGCAGGCAAATAATGTATAAAATTATAATTCTGTTGTCAATAGAACTCTTTGCAAGCTGGAGTGAAAAACAATAATGGCTCTGTTTGGCAAGTTCTATGTATTACTCCTTTGTTCTTTTTTACTCATCTTTTTTTCAAAAAGAAATTTTGTTACTCCCTTAGTCTTATTATAATTATTATAAGTGTCACATTTGTGAAAAAAAAAAATAGTCTCAAAATAAGTGGACGCTAGTTTCTTTTCTTTTTCACCATACAATCATAATCACAGTGGAATTAATCAGACCATCCAAGTACTGAAAATAGTTCTTCAATTTTGCAGACATCATCAGATAACCAAGCACAAGGTGGAAGGTGCATGAACAATTTTTGTACATTTGAATGATGATTCCTGGAAATTACTTGCCAATGCTGCAGCAATCTTCTTAACGTGCCTCGTATTGGGCAATGCGACGTGTGCGCTTCTTGTAAAGGATTCTATAACCGCAATAACCGCACTCACGAGACTGAGTAGCATCACCTGGCTTCAGCGATTTCTCCTTTCCACAATCTCCACAGATGTATGTGACAGACTCAGGTTGAGGATCCATGACTGATTTAAGCACTGTACTTTAAGAAAAGTTAATACATATTATCATGAATTCTAGAGGTAGCAAAATAATCTTTATGTCTACAATCATACTAATCCAACCCAATACACAACTAAATCAATTATAAACACGGCTTCCACAACAGCAAATCAAATTGAAATGAAATCAAAAGAAAATCAAAATATAATCAATAAATAAAATTGAAAATAATGAAACATAATGGGGGAAGACGAATCAGAAAGAACGTAGCGATAAGAAGTTCGATCATATCAAACACATGATACTTGATCATCAGACATGTTATTTCTTTTTTGCTTTCATCATGTTCATCTTCCTCTGCTAAGGACCATTCTCAACCACATACAAGAAAAACTAAGCAAAATGAGGTTTTTATTAAACGGATCATGGATAAAATTAACTATTTTAATAGACCATCAATTTTATTACTACTACACCATAATATTAAATTCCAGTGGAGTAAATACTAATAGGAAAAAGATATTTGCCAAAGCTGTAACAGGGAAAAAAATTTGAAACCAAATCAAGCAAACAAATGCAACGTAACAGTTGAAAATGAAGTTTACATCACATTGGATCTCAGTATGTTATTGTTATCCTCAATTCCTCTAAAGAGGTTTCAGATAGATAACGCAGTTTACAGTAACATCACAGATCCATAAATAAGAAAAAATAAATAAATTAAACAACTTAATTTCATTAAACTGAGACTTTTAGAATAAACAATAAAGAGAAATTTGTAAGGAGAGCATCTCAGAGTAATAATTCCCCGTAAGTTTCTTCACTGACAATCAAAGTGCAAGGATAACGAATTATAATTGCTCATCACTGATGCTCGTGAGACAGAACCTTCGAGGATAATTGGAATACGAAACATGGATCACAGGTTTATACCTCGGATTTGATTCTTCTAATTACAAATGAATCGGAGGCGCTAATGAAGGGGACGGGGCTTTTAGTCGACAACTGTGTGTTGTATGCGTTCCGAGAATTTAAAGAACCGTGTAAAACCCTAGGGTGCTGTTTGGATCCTCGGATACTGTATTCAGTTTTCGCCAATAGATGCTAACTCCCAACCGGGGTTTTTGGGGTTTAAAACAACAACAATAGACAATTATTACCAGTGAAAATTTAGGATTTTATTTAAAAAAAAACATTTCTATATTTTTAAAATTTTTGATTTTGATACACCTCAAACTTTATTTAATAAAATATTCATTTTTTATATGTTTTGACTCAAATCGACTTTTTATGATAACTAAATATTTTTAAAATACAATAAGGGACTTTTTTTTTTCAATGCACACAAAAAAAGAGAAAAATATTTTTGTTTCAACATAGCATTTTAGATACGTTTCTGAGCAAGACTATTTTTCGTTTAAGAAAACAAACACAATATATTTCACATTCTTAAAATTAATTACTAATTAATTTAAAGTTTTGATTATTTTAAAATTTGTAATGAAACTATTCACTAATGATCTTGATAGTTCATCATTGATAAAGTTAAGAAATATATTATATGAAGGTTTTAGAGAATTGATGAAGTTACATATGAGCTTGACCTATTATCGAAAGAGTAATGTTATCTACACATTATTGCTTTCATGTGTGGTAAATAAGTTGGTGACACAGATAAGACTAAATTTATTATAACAAAGTCAAATGAGATAAAAGTACATAATCCAAATAAAGCTATCTCAACGAAGTGTGCAAATAACATATATTTTCAAGTATCACAAACAAAATTCACATTTTTATTTCTTTTAAATTTTCAAGATTGTAATGTATGGGTTTATATCTAGTTGTTGGTATACAAGCAAGACTCTTTTTTTTGGTGCAACAACCAAGACTCTTCTAACTGGATGTGTTCACTTTAAGAATTGCATTTGTTGTATTACCAAATGTTTGCGCGGAAAAATCAGCCGAGGGATTCGGCTAACGTCCAGCCAACAAATTGATTCCTGTTAAGCGATTACACCGAGAACGGAACTCTGATTCTCGATTGTGGGTTCCCCAACTGCTCCAGAAAGCGTTGAGTGTGATGAATCTACGCTATGCTAAGGCTAAGACTAAGATACATGGAATCGGCTAAGATAAATGCTGTAAAAAGCTGATAAAATGCAAAAGAAATAGTTGTTTGATTGATTTCGCGTGTGTCTTTACATTTCTCAGCGGATGTATATATATACAAAAGAAAAACAAAAACTGTAACCACCCCCTATCGGCCATTATGCGTTCCACACGTTCATGGCTGACCACGAGCGGTCGTGGGTGTCCCTCAACTGTTTCTTCATGCGTATCGTGGGTTAACCGCTCTCCCATCGGCTGGGCAAACGATTTATCACGTGTTAAATGCGTTGGAGACTTTCAACGGCTAGCTTTGGTCATTTTAGCGCCAAAGTACATGATTCTCATATATTCAGTCCTTGGTCGAGCTTCAAAGCTCTATATTAATTAAAAATAGCTCAGCCGATGCGACCATAATAATCGGCTATTTCCTTTATCCGTATCGGCTATACTCTTTAATAATCGGCTGGCCTCACGATGCTCCCTGAACTTCTAACATTTTTTCCTTTCTATCCTCGGTTCAGTGGGACCAATTTTGGTCGCAATCCGATCGGCCTATCCCATAGCAGTTGTTCCCTTCATCTATTGTTCCTTCATCGGTGTGGTGATATTTCGGTGATAACAATTGCCCTACATCATTTCATTGTAAATCTTTGGGTTGATGTATCGGATAAGATTCGAGTCTCTGAAACATCAGTCGTTAGTCACTTTATATGCATTTAATGTCACCCATTATGACCTGACCGGCCACTTTTCCCACACGATGATCAAGGCCGCTATCCGATAATATCTTAACAACTCTCATCGTTGATCGTGCGCATGATTCCTCTTTAAGTAGCTAACCCCATTCGTTTTTCTTACTACTCGGGCATTTCGAATTCTTTTGAACCCTTAAACCCTAGCTTCCTTTATTGTTCTAGTATGCTTTGCCAAACCGTGGGGTAGTATTTCTTCAGATACTTGCCATTTACGCTTCTATTCATTTCTTCGCCTTGCATGTTAATTAGCCGATACGCGTTTCCTGCGAATACTTGACTAACCGTGAACGGACCTTCCCAATTTGGTGACCACTTACCGAATTTAGGGTCCTTGACTCCTATTGGTAAAATAGTTTTCCAAACCAGGTCGCCCTCAACAAACTTCTTCAACTTAACATGTTTGTTGTAGGCACTGGCCATTTTGCGTTTGCTTGCCTCGATTCTTTCTAAAGCCATTAACCGATCTTCATCCAACTGGTCCAGCTCCATAAGCATGGCTTGCTGATACTCTTCTAGGCTTAAGGAATTCTGTTTCGCCACCCTTAGAGAAGTGACATTGATTTCCAAAGGCAAAACCGCATCTTGGCCGTAAGTCAGCCGATATGGAGTTGTGCCCGTGGCTGTTGACTTGGAATTCCTTATGGCCCATAAAGCCTCATCCAGAGTTAAGTGCCATTTTCTAGACTTGTCTTCCAAATTCTTCTTGATCAGGTCCACAATAATCTTGTTGGTTGCCTCGGCTTGTCCATTGGCCTGTGCATAATATGGGAATGAATGTATCAACTTAATCCCAAACTGCTGAGCAAAGGCAACCACCTTATCTCCAGTGAACATAGTTCCCTGATCCGTGGTAATGGTCTCTGGAATCCCAAACCTGTATAGGATCTGGTGTTGAATGAATCGGATAACGTCATCTTGCTGTACCTTGACCATCGGCTGAGCCTCCACCCACTTAGTGAAGTAATCGGTTGCCACAATAATGAAATTGTGTCCTTTGGAAGATGGCGGATGGATTTTGCCGATCAAATCCATGGCCCAGCCTCTAAATGGCCAAGGCTTCACCACTGGATGCATCAATTCAGCTGGTACCCTTTGAATGGGACCATGCAACTGGCATTCTTCACATCCTTTGGCGTATTGAAAGCAATCGGCTGTGATGGTAGGCCAATAATAGCCATGGCGATAAATTAACCATTTCATAACAGGCCCAGCCCTATGCGAGCCGCATATGCCTTCGTGAACTTCACCCATAACCCTTAGGGCTTCATTTTTATCTATGCACTTCAACAGTACCCTATTCATGCTTCTCTTATACAATTCATCATCAAGAAGCACATACCTTAGAGCTCGTCTCCTGACTTTGGGGTTAGTGCACTTAGACGGATTTTGTAAGTACTCGATCAACTCGTTCCTCCATGACTCGATTTGGTTTGCGACCATTACCTCGGCTGGTAATTCGTTGTACTCTAAAGTCAGCAAAGAATTCCTATACCCGGAGGCCTCTTGGGCCAGATCGTTCGCCTCCATATTAGCTCCTCTAGGGATGTATGACACCTTTGCATCAATAAACTGGTGAATCAGTCTGTCGGTAGTTGCACGCCAGCATGTGATTTGGATTGTTGCACCCATATTCTTTGGTTAGTTGTCGACCACTAGCGGGAGTCGCCACTTTACATGAATGTACTCGGCGCCCATCATGGCTAACAACTTTAACCCTATGATCATGGCATCGTGCTCGGCTTGGTTATTAGTTAAATGCGGGTTTAGCCGATACGCAAACCTCCACATCTTCCCATCTGGGTTGGTAATTGTCACCCGGCCCGAGCTCGCTACGGGTTTGGACCCATCAAAAGTTAGGACCCAAGACAATAGGTTTATGCAAGTAATTGGGGGTGTCAAGGGTCATCAACTTCCACCTTGAGGATGTTACGCCAGAAATCGGCTAGTGTCGACCGCCAGCGACCCTTAATGGGACGTATTTCAGCGCGAAGGCAGTAAGCTTAATGGCCCACTTCATCAAGCGACCTTGTAAGACAGGCCTATTAAGCAAGTACCTAACAATGTCAATTTTGCATAAAACTAATATTTCATGTGGCATTAAGTAATACTCAAGTTTTGTACAAGCGTAAAACAAAGATAGGCACAACTTCTCCAATGGAGTATATCTGGTCTCAGCATCATTGAGACTTCGGCTAAGGTAGTACACCGCTCTTTCAGTTCCATCTTCAGCATCCTGTGCTAACAGGCAGCCGATAGACTCTTCAGCGGCCGCGATGTAAAGTTTCAAAGGCTTCCCTGGCATGGGGGGCACCAAAACTGGTGGACTAGCTAAAGCCTTCTTTATTTGTTCAAAGGCCTCTTGCTGTTCAGGGCCCCACACCATCTCCTCAGCATTCTTGAGCTTTAGCAAAGGGGAAAAAGCCTTCATCTTACCAGCCGAATTAGCTATAAATCTTCTCAAAAAGTTGATTTTACCCAGCAGGCTCTGTAACTCCTTTTTGTTCCTGGGTGGTCTAGCCTCCATCACTGCCTTGGCTTTGTTTTGGTCTATTTCAATGCCCTTTTGATGCACCAAGAAACCGAGGAAGTTACCAGCCGATACACCAAACATGCACTTTACAGGATTCATCTTCAAGTTATGGACCCTCATCCTCTGCAAAGCCTGTTCCAAATCGGCTAAGTGGGCTTTAAAGTCTTTGGATTTTACTACCACATCATCTATGTATACTTCCATAATCTTGCCGATTAGATCATGGAAGATAGCGTTCATTGCTCTCTGGTACGTGGCCCCAGCATTCTTCAAGCCGAATGGCATCACTAACCATTCATAAATTCCCAGTGCCCCTGGGCACCTGAATGCAGTCTTGTGCGTGTCCTCCTCAGCTACAAGTATCTGATTATAGCCCGAGTACCCGTCCATGAAGGTTAAAATACCATGTGTGGCAGCTGCATCGACTAACATGTCTGCCACAGGCATCACATATTCGTCCTTTGGAGTGGCTAAATTCAAGTCTCTATAATCAATGCAGACTCGAATCTTGCCATTCTTCTTCTTTACAGGTACTATGTTGGCTAACCACTCTACGTACCTGGCTGTTCTGATGAACCCAGCATTGAGCAAACGCTCGATTTCCGCTTTGATTTGTGGTATCAGCTGAGGATGGTATCTTCTAGGTGGCTGCTTATGTGGTTTGAATCCCTCCTTGATCGGTAGCCTATGCTCCACCAATTCTCGTGCTAGCCCAGGCATCTCATGATAATCCCATGCAAAGCAGTCTTTATATTTTTTCAGCAGGGCTACCATCTCTTCCTTATCCTCTTCCCCCAGCAATCCGCTGATTTGCGTTAGCCGAGGCTCTTCTGGAGTTCCTAAATTGAGGTCCTCCAAGGGGTCTTGTGATTCGAAGGTTGGCAAAGTCCTCCGAATAGGTGATTCAAACTCCATCGGCAACTCCGTGATCTCGTCTGCCGATGTGAGGCCATCGCCTTGTTGTTTGTCTATCAGCCAGGACTCAGCTACGTGAGATTCAATCCTGAAAGCTTCTAGCCGGTCCCATAAGTCCTGCACCACCTGGGTGTCTTTAAACATATCAAACCTCCGTGGTTAGCCGTGGTTCGGCTAATTGCTCAATCTTGAACCCCTGGGGTGTCAAGTTACAAGATTCCCAGGATCCTTCCTCGTATTCTTCAGTAACAGCTATGGAAGCCACAGAGGGAGAGTAGAACAAGGCTTCTAGATTTTGTACCTCGGCTGGGAATGGATTGTCATCAGCTGGGACTATCTCAATTTTATCCCCTTCCCAAAAAATGAGCTTCTGATGCATGGTGGAAGGTAAGCATTGGCTGGTGTGGATCCAATCTCTCCCTAGCAGGACTGTATAAGATGGTTTGCCATCAATCACGAAGAAAGCTGACTTGATGCTTTTGGGGCCAACTGTGATCTCGGCTATCAGGATTCCTAAGGCAGACGAAGCTTCTCCCATGAAGCTAGCCATTTTCATGTTAGTTGGGATCAGGTCTTCTTCAGACTTGTTCAGACTCCTCAAGGTGGCCACTGGCATCACATTTAATACTGCCCCATTATCAACGAACACTCGACTGAAGGCCTTGCCATTGATGTGGGCTCTCACGTACAGGGGCTTCAGGTGCTTCACCATTTCTTCGGTTGGCCTACCAAATATAGTACCCAAAGCATCTTTTGCCGTGTCATCGGCTAAAGTTGCCCATTCTGCTTCTTCCACAAATACGTCTCCTTCTAAGTGTTCGATCTGGGGGTAACCAGCCCAGAACTCACTTGGGATCAGACTAACGACCTCGATGGCAGCCATCAGTCCGACTTCACTCTCATCTGAGAGATAATCCAAAATTGAATCTTCTCGGTAACCAGACTCTAGGATCGGCTCGTCATCACCATTTAAGCAGTTTGTGTATATGTGAATATGCCCTTCCTCTTCATCAGGTTCCCCTTTTCCTTCTTCAGGCTGCCCGATGTCTACCTCGGCGACCGGGATTGTCACTGGGCCCCCCTTGGTTTGAACAGTTTCACCTCTGTCAGGCTCCAAACCGCAAGGTCCAAAAGCCCTGTCAATGGCTTCTGTCACTTTAGCTTCTGGGATCTCCCTCTTATCGGCTGCCTTGGCATCGGCTATCATCTGCAAAGTTTGTTTCATTTTTTGCAAAGATCTAGCCCTCTGTAGCCTTCTCTTCTGCGTTCTAGTCAGTGTGACTGGTTTGAACTCTTTCTTCTTCGGAGGTTGATTAACCACCCACTTCCCTTCTTTGACATTTGCAGCTGGCTTGATCATTCTCTGTGGTTGGAGTTCATCATCATTCCTTACAGTTATGCGAAGAGAGGACATTCCCCCTTCAACATTGAATTCCGCCACTCTTCTCTTAGACTTTGGGAGAGGCTCTTCAGTGATTCTGGGCATACTCGGCTGGGCTTCAGCTGAGGTTCCCAGTTGAGTTTGCCCCCCAGTCTCCTGAGCATGCTGCGCTCTCTCGGTCTTTGCGTGCATTTTGCGGTACTGGCTGATCAACTCATTAGTCAGACGTCCGGGTTTGGGAGGTTTACCATGGAATCGGCTCGAAGATGGCTGGCCCCTAGCGTTTTTTGGTAACACTGGTGGGTTCCCCAATCTGTCGAACACAGATCCCCTGGTGACCTCTTGGTTTCTTTTGGATTCTTCTTTGGGCATCCAAACACTCCTTATAGATTGTTCCCCTCTTATTGGCCTGGGCTGATCAGGCTTTGAGAAAGACACCATGGCCATGGTTACAGCTGGGAATAGATTGGTGTCCACTGACATCTCGGCTATGCTCTTATCGGCTAGCTTGAACCTACCCTCTTTGATAGCCTTCTGTATGGCCTTCCTGAAAACTACACAGTTAGCTGTAGAATGGTTATATGAGTTATGCCACTTACAGTATTTCTTGTTCATCAATTCTTCAGGAGGTGGAATACGATGCCTGTCTAGCAGCCGAATTTGCTTGTCCTTGAGCAAGTAATTGAAAATCTGGTCTGCCTTGGTTATGTCAAAGGAGTACCCTGCCCTATCCTCTGTTGACTCAGTTTCTTTGGCTTTAGCGGCCTTCAATACTGGGCAGGAATAGCTCTTCCCTTTGACTATTTCGGCTACCATCATATCGTGATAGGTCGGTAGTTTGAGTCGATTCCTCTGCCTCTATAATAGAGACTAGATGAGGACCCTTTCCTCGGTTAGCCCTTCGCTTTTCCTTTTCCTGGATATATTGCTCAACTCGGATAGCCCTTTCTGCCAGCTGATTCAAATCTGTGCAGGCTTGTCCTACCAACTTCTCCTTCAACTGCGGGTGCATGTTGTTAATCATCATAGAAGTGTATTACATTTGTGGAATCGCACGAACATTTCCCTGCTTTCTTTCTAAATCTTTCAATATAATCGACAGCGAGCTCATCGACTTCTTTGCTGAGACTAGTTAGATCGGTTACCGTTACTTGGGGTTGCGGCCAATAAAATCTATCATGGAAACACCTCTCCATGTCGGCCCAATTCTGTACTGAGTTTGGAGGCAAGGAGGAGTACCAGGTGAACGTTGTCCCAGTGAGTGATAATGGGAAGAGCTGAAGCTTGTGATACTCATTCTGGCTGCTTTCACCACACTGGGCTGTGAAACGCCCTATGTGCTCCATGGTAGACTTGCCATCTTCCACGAGAATATGGTGAAATCGGAGTTTTGAATCCCCAGTGAGAGGAACCATCCGATCCACCCATTCAGTGCGGTTTCCTGTAGACAGGTCGGTCCAACGGCTTTAATTGTATTCCGAAATACTTCTTGATGGTATTCGCGATCATTTCTGGGTCTATCAAATGAGAGGCTCCCTGCCGATTATCTTGTGGATTCGGCGAAATCGAAATCGAGTGGTCTCCAGGGAAGCTTTGTTGGAGCAATTACGAAGGTTAAAGGTATTCGGTGGAACATTGCCTAGAGGTGGATTAGTAGTCCATTCTTTGCTCTGGACCATACTCCCAAAACCTCAGGCACGAGTCCTGGAACACCGATGCATTCGGGGTAAAGGTGGAACAATGTTCCATGTCCGCTCTCCCCATGGTTGCCCGGTAGTTCGTAGTGTATTTGAACTTACCGGAGGGTATGGCGTGGGACTGGTTGCGGTTGGTAGAATGGTGGATTGTTAGCATTCAATCCCAGATAGCTTCAGGAACCATAACCAGGGCCATCGGCCGCGATTCGGTTGTCCATATGAATTTGCACCGCACGGTAGGGCCATGCGTTGGAGCATATGACATCTGGCGATGGCCGATATGTCCAACCGTGTTAATTGGCCTCCGGGCCATGTTGATCTGCCCATACCGCAGATTCGGCTGATCAGGTGGCATCACTTGCCCTCAAAGACGGGGTGGTATCCATGTATTCTGGCGATCACCGTGACGTGCTGGTTGGTGGCCCTACCGTAGTGGTATGGCCGTGGTTCAAGAGGCCCATTTTGAACCACATTCGGCCGAGGCCGCCAAGCTCGACCGCTTGTGCATGTTGGGTTTTCCCGCTTCTTGCCAACGCAGAACTAGCCGAGTATTCACCTTCTTTGTCTCACGCTCTCCATGTCTCTACTTTGTTGAACCTCGTTATGCACCATGGGTCTGACAATGTCTGCCAACTGCCTTGACACTTGGTACATAAGGTCATGAATTCCCATATCAATCTGCTGCCTGATGAAAGAAGTGGTCATGACCACTGGAGCTTTGGTATTCTCTGGGTTATTCATTTCTGCAGAGGCTGGTGCGGAGGCTGGGATGTCTTCAACCGCTATGGGCATACCCAAGGTGTATGCTGGCTCGTTGTTCTTGCGTGGTGGGGTTCTTTTGGGATTGGAACTCGACTCCATGTTGTTGTTGAGTTTCTTTCCGGACCTCAGGTTCATACGCCAAGCGTGATCCTGCCCTGGAGAATCAAACCTGTCCTTCAACTCACCTATGGTCCCACCGGGCGTGCCAAACTTGTTTGTGCGGAAAAATCAGCCGAGGGATTCGGCTAACGTCCAGCCAACAAATTGATTCCTGTTAAGCGATTACAGGAGCGGAACTACGATTCTCGATTGTGGGTTCCCCAACTGCTCCAGAAAGCGTTGAGTGTGATGAATCTACGCTATGCTAAGGCTAAGACTAAGATACATGGAATCGGCTAAGATGAATGCTGTAAAAAGCTGATAAAATGCAAAAGAAATAGTTGTTTGATTAATTTCGCGTGTGTCTTTACATTTCTCAGCGGATGTATATATATATACAAAAGAAAAACAAAAACTGTAACCACCCCCTATTGGCCATTATGCGTTCCACACGTTCATGGCTGACCACGAGCGGTCGTGGGTGTCCCTCAACTGTTTCTTCATGCGTATCGTGGGTTAACCGCTCTCCCATCGGCTGGGCAAACGATTTATCACGTGTTAAATGCGTTGGAGACTTTCAACGGCAAGCTTTGGTCATTTTAGCGCCAAAGTACATGATTCTCATATATTCAGTCCTTGGTCGAGCTTCAAAGCTCTATATTAATTAAAAATAGCTCAGCCGATGCGACCATAATAATCGGCTATTTCCTTTATCCGTATCGGCTATACTCTTTAATAATCGGCTGGCCTCACGATGCTCCCTGAACTTCTAACATTTTTTCCTTTCTATCCTCGGTTCAGTGGGACCAATTTTCGGCTGCCAATCCGATCGGCCTATCCCACGCAACGGCTGTTCCCTTCATCGGCTGTGGCTGATATTTCTGGTGATAACACCAAAAATAAAAAAAATAAAAAATAAAAAAGAATTGCATTTGTTGACTTGTGACTTTGTGTAAGCTACGATTTATGATTTTAAATCAATTATCACATGCCCTTTAAGGGAATCGGGCAATCATCTCTCTGCAAAGGAATTGAATTATCCAGAAAATATATTTGGAGGCCCAGTATTGGCTTGATCCTGTTATTCATTACCTCTATGGATTAATTATTTTTTTATATACCTCTATGGATTAATCAAGAAAGCATGGAATGAAGCAAACTAGCTGCAAATTACAGTCCATGATACCATGCTGAAAAATTACAGTCCATGATACCATGCTGAAAATTATGATCAAACCAAGAATAAACAATAATATTACTATTAAACTTCCAAAGAAGATAGACCATACAATACAGTGATTATATTATATTATTCTTGTAAAAACTTTTCTGCTTGTGTTACTACTACTCTTAGGTATCTTAGCAGCAAGCAAATCCAAATAAGCCAACAAAAAAATTGAAAGAACAGAAGTTATTAAGTACTATTAAGCAATCCAAACGAGCCATGAATAATTAAAAGAATACCATCTAAGTACTCACCAGTTGCACTGGTTCTACTTGAATTTGGCTTTAATTCATATATATAATCCATAGCTGTGATCCATACAAGCCATTGAATAACTGAATAATTAAACAAAAGTCATATACAAACCTCAAACAGAAATCTGCTTCTGTTATTATTCAGAACAAACAAAAGTATTGATCAAAAAAAGAACAAACAAAAGTGAACATACAAACATATGTAGATAGAAACAAGTACAACCGCCAAATGCTCCAAGGATGAAAATTTGAAACATTACAACTTCAACCACTCCAAACAGGGACACAAGCCCCAACAATATCTAGAGGGGTAATAGTCCTTTAAGTACACCTCCCTGCTATATCCTATAATATAGAAACTGAAGGATTGCCGGCGACAAGACATTGTGACACGAGTTACCGGCACGACTGAGATTGTGTGTCTCTCACATATGACCCTTGCAGTGGCAGGTACTTGAGCTTTCTCAGCAATGACTTCAGAAGAGAACTTGTTGAGAAAAAAAGAATCAGCAAAAAAGGCTGGAGTGCATTGGTAAGCCTGAGTGTTGCATAATTGAACCCCTTTGGATCTATGGAAAACCTCATCTGGTACTGATGCTGCTCCTCTAGTTGCATTTACTTTCCGAGTTGAAAGTGTCTTCCTGTAAGCGCGCACACATGTTCTCATTTAGCATTGTCACTAAAAGAAGTCGATATTAAGAATAACAACATGAAACTGTAGGACCAGGAAATTCTTAAAAGAAGACTACATGTATGAAGTTGAATAATGCCTAAAAATTAATCTTGTAATTTTACAATATTTAATCTAATCTATTTCTAGTGAAAGATCTTAAATCTGCTCAAGGGATTGAGCAGTAGTGCTCAAACATCACACTTTGAAACATGCCTTTGTTCCTTACTATGGAGTCACAACAAGTACCTTCAAACAGTACAAAATCTTTATCTTAGTTACATAAAGACCATTCAACCCTATCAAATGCTCCATTTTCTACAAACTCTACTCTATTTTAATCATGTTCAAACCATATTATTAACCTCTCTTACAACTTTTTAAGTAGATTACCATGTTAGACAACTCTCCCATCAAACAAGAATTTAAAGCTTTACCAAGAGTTTTTCTTATCTTGTTTTGCCAACATTCACATCTTTTTACAATATCCAACCACAACATACAGCACATTGTATTGTAATACTTTGATACCGACTTCAGCTTTAAGAGCATGCTTAAATCTCAGAGTGTTATATACACATTCGGGTTACTTCAATTGTTGAGATACACTCTTGAAACGTGTTTTCCCTCTTAATACCTACGTTTACCATGTTTAACATTCCCTTGTTTTTGACAAGGGCGTGTTTGGGAAAAGAACTGTTACACCTTCTTAAATAAAAATTGGAGGAGGAGGGAGATTGTTGAAGTTACGGGGATTTAGATAAAATAAGGAGAAGAGAAAATAAAGACTTTTGAAATATGTATCATAATTAATAATGACTTGATAATAACTTAATACAAAAGACTGAACACTAATCCCTATTTATAGGGATATAAAACCTCTATCCTAATTAAATAGGGAGACTAGGAAACAAATCATGATAATAATTAAATGATATAGAAACTAATCCTAGAAGATAATCTAAGATATTCTAAGATTATAAACTAATCTTACGAGATAAACTAGAATAATATCATGATATTCTTAGATACTTTTCTATATTCTAACAGAGATAAAGCTAATAAATGTAGGACATTGTCAAGGAAAATCAAAACAAGATAGAACAAGTTTCTGCTGGAAAGTTATGAAATCTGAAAAATTGTAAATTTATTTTACTTTCCTATATGAATAATACAATCTTGGTACCAGACCCCAAGCGCCCGGTTTATTTAAACTAAACTGTATAGCCAGAGGATATAATCTACAGTATTCAACCATAATTAAGGATAAATCATATTATAGTTCATAACAACAGGTGATGCTATTCACTCTAAAGAGTTTTTGAATGCATCTCACTCTGGCTTAAACATTAAATATTTTATGGATGGGGATTTTGAAAAATAAGAAACCAACCAAATAAATTCCTACAAAAAAATATAATGCCTACTAAAGCACATGAGCCTTGAAAAAGCAACTCCTCCAGATAATGTATTATAAACAGCCACATTAAGTTCGACGAAAATGAATCTAAAAACCATTGATGCTTGTTCATTAGGCACCAATTGTACCCTTCATAGTTATTAAAGGTGCAACAGTTAGATGCTAGCAGATTAACATACCATTTAATAATGGCCACACTGCGTGCTAAAAGAGAACCACTTCCATTACATGTTGCACATTTAAGTAATCCACGAGATCCACAAGTCACACAAGGAAGCTTCCCTTTACCATTACATTTCACACATCTGCAAGAATGTGTAAATTGATTAAGTCAATTATGAGTATAAACTTCCAGCTTCATACAAGGCAATGCAGCCTAGACATTTGACATCGGCTTGAATTCAACATTTGAATTTTAGATTTTCAGTATTTCTATAAGGAAAATAGAGCAGCCAGTCAATGCTATGAAGGATAAGGACAATGAAGTTTGACCATATGATCATTGTTAGGATGAATCATCTAGGTAGATAAGGACAACTGTTAGTCAGTTAGTCCATTAGTTAGATAAGTTAGTTAGAAAAGATTCGTTAGATAAATAGGGGAAATAAGATTGGAAGTGGCATTCTGTACATTTTATAGCTTGTGAATGAAAGGAGAGATGCTTTGTGAAGGGGAAACCCATGGGGGAATTCTATTCCCCATTTTCTGTTCAGATTTCAATATCACAACTCCAATCTTTTGGTTCTTTCTATCTGGTTTTCCATCTCATTTTCTTTTAGTTCCTAACAATCATTGAATAGGAGCTTAAGCCATATGCACAATAGCTTCACCTAATCTACATAAGAGCAAATAAACTACTCACATTGTGTCAGAACCATCTTTATGAGCAATCAAACCCCTTCCATAACAAGTAGGACACTGAGCCATCTGATTTTCTTTATAATATCCAGGTTCTTGGTCTGGATTGCATGTAGCACATACTAGACTTCCTCGTCCAGCACAGCCTGAAAACAATTTGGAGGTTTTGTTCGGGGAGATAAAAAGAAATAGTAAGAAATAGCAATGTATATACATAGAAATTTGATTTGTGAAACTTTGAGATGCAAATCCGGAATTTACCTGAGCACTTCTCAATAATTTCAGAATGAGGAATCTTTTCGCGCACTTCTTTGTAGGGTACAAATAGAACAGGGAACTGAGACCTTAGATCCAATTCCCAAATACTAAGTTCAGGTCCATTATCCTTTCCATCAATACTGCCACCAAGGTATGGCTCTGTCTCTTTTATGATCTCTCTTTCCTCTATAAACGTATCCAGAGTTCCAACATAAACATTACAGTCTTCCACTGCATGAATCTTCCATGTTCGAGCAGGACGGCTACCCCAACAGCACCGATGACCAACGTGATCAATGAGCAACTCTCGTATCTCTACTTCATCCAAGGTTTCCCTATAAGTGGATTATCCATTTAACAAGATTATTTCCAAATATAGCGCTGGAATATTCAACTCAAGAAATCCTTATCATAATGGGATTTATTGAAACACATATACTATAGACAGAAGTGTAGAAGATGCTTTTTAATTAAACACGTATAATATGCATTACCAGGAAAAGCCTTGCCAAAATTAAGCCAAAAGTATATAAGCTAGCTGCTTCATGCTGCACATATGATTTCAATTATTGGTGCATGATTCCATATGAAAGATGCATAACCCACAAGTACCTGGATCAGATATATTTAACTACACATTTTCAACTTTCAAGTAGCAAAAATACCTTAATTCCTTAGGGGTCATACTTAGTCAAAGCGATCTAACCTTTTCAGCTATTGCTATTTTACTAAACCCTTTTGAGCCATTGCTATTTTCTCAAACATATAAAGTGGCAACCTACTATTTCTGAATTGCAGCATTTCCACTGTAAATATACGAATGATGCTTAACACCACCATTCAGATGAAATATATGTAATTAAACATTTTCAAGTAGCAAATGTTGTCAAACTCCCAAGAATAGAATCGTACGAGTTTATGACTCTTAAGTATCAAAATCGAGTTAACTCGCTTACAAAATCATTTGCGTAAAAACTCGGAGTAGACTCCCCTAGATTGTACATACTTGCATAGAATCACATGTGAGGACGATTGAATGAATCTACAACATTTGTTATTTTCCTCCAGACATGCTTAAAATGACAATGGTTCAATGTTTTTAAAGAAACCCAAAATGCAACAGTTGAATGATAAGGCTCCGTAGTGGACAGAATTTTAACCTTGGAGCACTTGACTCTACAAATGCATCAAACATCCCAACGTGAACCCATCTATAGAGAAGGTGAACGATGTTGTATTGAGTCTCAACCCCATAGCTCCCTTGCATAAACAAAGTCACAAACCAAAAAGCAAGAACAAATCTATCGTTACAAATTTGCAATAAACCCAAGACGTCAATGAGGTGAATGAACCCAAGTCTGATGAGCTAAAACCTAGCTCTAATAAGGGGAACTCTGTTCCGCCATCCTTCACTCTTTAGTAATTTTGAACCTTGTAATTTTTCAATTTATCTATTGATTTTAAACTTGTTACGTTCTTTGTGTCTGTTGAGTGTGAACCTATCTTGTAATTTGTGAGCTTATCCATCAATTTTGAATTATGATGCTATATATGTATATTATAATTTGGTCTGGTCTTATTGGTTGCTTATGGAATATTCAAGTTTTGATACTGTGATTTTCTTTATTATTAAGTCAGAATGTTGAATATTTACTTCACAAATAGTATTAAATTGTGTTTATATACTATGATAAATGTTTTAAATATTATTTTTGCATCAAGTAAACTCTTACGACCCAACTTGAGAGATTTCATAAGTTTTGACTCTCGAGCTTGAGAAACATGGTAGCAAATATACAATGATTCATTGGTGGTCACATTTAATCATAAAGACCTAAATCAACCCTTAGATACCAAACTCCATATACCTTCGTTTCTGTTTTCTGCCCTGATGTCTGAAGCTAGACTACTCATATCTATCTCTGAAAAAGCCCATCTAACTTTTAAATTTGTGCAATAACTATGTATACTCTATAGCACAGTAAATAACCCCTTCATAATAACTGAATCAATCATTCAATGGTTATTCTTGAAGCCATAATCCAAGAGTTGTACCAACTACAAACTACAAAGTAAAGACTAGCTAAATATCTATCGGCACAATGTCAACACTTCACAGAATAAGCAGCTTGATTATGTCTTGATCTATCATGTAGCTTTTATAATGCATAACAACAGCATCATCTTCACTATCTAATCTGATTGGGCCTCTCTTTTCTACCTCAAATATCATATTCTACCCATTCACACACGCAGAAAGTTCAAACCCACACCGAAAGAAAGACCAAAGTAAAATGAGGAATAGGCC
Source organism: Calophaca sinica (assembly GCA_037113605.1). Classification (NCBI taxonomy): domain Eukaryota; kingdom Viridiplantae; phylum Streptophyta; class Magnoliopsida; order Fabales; family Fabaceae; genus Calophaca; species Calophaca sinica. The sequence continues at coordinate 107,545,700 of CM073733.1, forward strand.
AAACAGACATATTGATCAATGATAAAAGTACAACCCCTAACAAAAAGAAATTGTATTTCCATCACCTAACATCTGCCATAATATGGTCTAAACCTTTGTACAATAAAACCACAACTAATAATTCTTTCGGACAATAAAACCACAAAATTAGATTGCTTCATGCACAGCCTAGTTTCAATTTGACAATTAATGTGAAACACATCTTTCATAGACATGCTTTATGTAATTATACCTCCGGAATTCAGGTCTAGGTCCGCCATAGTCTCCTCCATATCCGGCTTGATAAACAAGAGCTTGCACTGCAACAAGTAATGCATTTAACATCCAGGTTTATACATAGGCAAAAACTCTTCTGCAAAAAGCTTAAACAACAATAGCAACTCTCTATATGCCCCATAATTATAAAAGATGTTGCTGAAGAAAAACAAAACAAATTCCCCCAACTCAACCTCAAATTGTAGTTGTACAATACAATGAATGTTAGTTAGGACTCGATAATTTCACCAAATTTTACAATTTGTTTTTTTTTTTAAATAATGCGGATGAATCAACATTTCCGTGAATTAGTCATGGAAATGAAAATCAGAAACACAAAGTCAAAACCAATCATCAAAATTGAAAAGAAAAACAGAAATAATGAGAGCAACTACCTGCAGGATCAGGCTCAGGTGATCCAACCAAAGCCCCGTGAAGGGAAGGGGGATATAAACTTGCAGAAGAAGAAGCAGCAGCAGCAGCAGCAGATCGAATTTCATCCACACTCACCTCAGTTCCAGCCAATGAAGAAGTAGGTATCGCAGAATCGGTTCGTCCCACATATTGATACGAGCTCCACTTTCCATTCTCCTTCTCAGCCAATTCACTTCTTTGTTCTAATTCAACAGAGAGGAAAAGGAAAAAAAGAAAAAAAAAACCAGAATCAAAATCATGATTAAATTTCAAGATCAACAATTGAAACTTTATGGGAAAACATTGTCCCGGGCAAGAATTGAAATTGTACCCGATAGCAGAGGCTGCTCCATGGTGCTCAAGATAGCTCAGACAGAGACCATTTTATGGTCTACGGTGCCTTATATATTGGGTTTTAACTTTGCGATTAAGGAATTAGAATTGTGGATTATACAAATCACAGGAGTCAAATGGTGCTATGATATCAATGTGAGCGTTGTAGATGGTCCACGCTCTTAATACACGGTATGACGCTGACTCGCTGTTCTGTTCTTGTAATCTTGTTACACACACCGAACGGCAAATCCAAGACCAGAATTTTTGTTGTTACTTTGTCACGTGTAAATCGGTTCCGTCTACGGTGCACCAGTTAAGAATCGGTGATCTAACATTAGTATAATTTTTTATTTATCAAATGTTTAAATTAAATATTACTCTGTTCGATTATAAGAGTCATATTAGAAAATTTCACATATATTAAAAAGAAGTTATAAATAAATAAAATAGTATAACAATTTTATAAAATTATCCTTATTAATCATTGGGTATTAACAATTGTTATAAATACATAGTAAAGTATAATGACTTAGGAGTTCTGTACTCATTATTAATTTGAAGGCAAAACTGAGAAAAAAATAATTAATATTACATTAAAAACTTAATATAACACTTATTTTAGGCTAATTTTTTTTCCTATAAATATGACACTTATAATGGGACGGAGAGAGCATTATTAAGAGGCGCTGGTGCACTAACCAGTTGAAAACTTAAAGAAACGTCCCTTAATGTTTTTTAGTGTTGGAGCAACGTGACGTGTCGTTGCTGGTCCCTTAAAGTTTTGCAACGCATCTTGTGCAAATTACTTTGCTTATCAATTAAAAATAATTTCTTTCATCAACATACTGAATCAGAACAAGGGAAAGTAGTGGGAAAAAACCGGTCATGAAGCATAACACCATAGCCATCAAATTACAACAAAAATTGGATTACAAGACACCATAAAATTACAACAATTTGATTTCCAAAAAAAAAATACAACCATGAAAATTTATTTACAAAAAAAATTGCAAAAAATAAAAATAGGAACCTCATCGGAACCATAAACTCAGGTCTCAGCCAACAAACACGGTGTCGACGCCGCCGCCGATATGAGACCTTGCAGATCTAGACAGATGCAGAGCAGATCTGGATAGAAACGAGATCTGAAACGAAATGAGATCTGAGGGAGAGGGAGAGGCCGATGGAGTTACCTTTCTTTCTTTTTCATGAAGAATCAGAGAGGGTCAGAGTTGAGAGGGGAAAGGCGAGAATGAGAGGGGTAGGGCGAGGGAGATGAGAGGGTGGGCCGAGGGAGTTGCCTCTCCTTCACCCGTCGAAAAACAGAGACAGAGAGGGCGAGAGTTGAGAGGGGTAGAGCGAGGGAGATGAGAGGGTGAGAATGAGAGAGTGAGGCCGAGGGAAAAACAGAGACAGAGAGGGTGAGAGTTGAGAGGGGGAGAATTGAGATTGACCCTTGCCAGTGGTTCTTTCAATTAATGAATGTAACCCAGATGACGGAGCAAGCGGAGAATCTGGGACTCAGAGAGAGCGGTGAGGATAGTCAGCCACCTTCTACTGCGTTATGTTGTGGAACTTACTAGTAGTCTAGTAAGGAGTATAGCTTGTCGATCACTATAGAATATTTGTAGTTCATTTCGATTGTAATAAAATACCTATTATGTTTTCAGACATGTATTGTCGTAAATGAATTGATGGAATAAATGAGTATGGTTAATGTGGTTTATTTGGTGTCTTTAATTATTCACCGCCATGTTTCTAGAGTCATTTGTAATACTGACGCCTTTAAAGAAGTTTTAAAAAGAAAAAAAAAATATAGAACCACATTTTCGGAAAACGGGCAATGCAGGGTATTTCGCCTTTCAGAAATATGTCAACTTTTGTCAGGATATCTACTTTAGTATCGCTCCGGAAACGGGTTGTTACAGAAACAAACTTGATGAAGATGGCAAAGTGGTAAGAAACAAGGCAAGACTTGTTGCTCAAGGGTACTCACAAGAGGAAGGTATTGATTATACTGAAACCTTTGCTCCTGTAGCTAGACTTGAAGCAATTAGAATCTTATTATCTTTTGCTGCACATCATGGCATCACTTTATATCAAATGGATGTTAAGAGTGCATTTTTAAATGATTTTATAAATGAGGAAGTGTTTGTAAAGTAACCACCTGGATTTGAAGACATTACTTATCCAGAACATGTTTTCAAACTTAAAAAGACTCTTTATGGTCTTAAACAAGCTCCAAGAGCTTGGTATGACAGATTAAGTTCATTTTTAATGTCAAAGGGTTTTGAAAGAGGACAGGTGGACACTGCACTCTTTAGAAAATCATCTAAAAATCATTTTATTATAGTTCAAATATATGTTGATGATATTATCTTTGGTGCTACTAATAAATCTCTTTGTGAGGAATTCTCTAAGCTTATGCAGAATGAGTTTGAAATGAGTATGATGGGAGAATTAAAATTCTTCCTTGGTATTCAAATCAAGCAATGTCAAGATGGAACCTATATCCATCAAACTAAATATGTGAAAGAACTATCAGTATCAATAAATTTAATTTCAAGTATCCCTTTCTGAACATAGTCTTTAATGAAGTGATGTTTAATTTCAATATGTTTAGCACGTAAATGCAAAATAGGATTTTTTTCACAGTATATAGGAATGTTACTCTCTTTAATCTGATAGTCCTCGAGCTGTTACTTCATCCATAGTAATTGTGAGCTACTGCTTGCAGCAGATATATACTCAGCTTCTGCAGTTGATAATGCAATTGTTCTTTGCCTTTTGCTGGACTAAGAGATAAGGTTTGCTCCAAGAAATTGGCAGCCATCACTTGTGCTCTTTCTTTCAATTCTATCTCCAGCAAAGTCAACATCACAGAAACCTACTAGCTTGTAATTTTCTGAGTTCTTATAAAGTAAACTAAGGTTAGTAGTTCCTTTGAGATACCTAAAGATTCTCTTAACAACAGTTAAGTGAGATTCTCAGGCGAGAATGGGAGGGGTAGGACGAGTGAGATGAGAGGGTGAGTCCAAGGGAAAAACAGAGACAGAGAGGGTGAGAGTTAAGAGGGGAGAATTGAGAGGGGGAAGGCGAGAATGAGAGGGTAGGGTGAGTGAGATGAGAGGGTGAGGCCGAGGGTTCTAGAAGTTGGTCAATTTTGTGACCTGACCCAATTATTTGTGACCCAATTTCTTCTCCCATTTTTTGACCCTTTTTTGGTAACGGCTAGAAATAAAATCTGCTTGTTTTTTTATTGACCGTTTGAAAATTTTAGCATAAATAGAGGTTGAATTCACACCATTTTGTACACATATTTTTAGCTCTATTATTTTGTTGTTATCAAGCCCAAATTTTGTTTGTTTTTTATCACATGGATCCCAACCAAGCTCAATATTATGCCTACATGAATTATTTGCAAAACCAATCACCCTCTCCCGGCGACAATTCTCAAAATTCTTAGTATTTTATGTATCCACCACCACCACCAATCAATCCTCCATATGTGGTATCGGCCTCTAATGGGTACCAGTGGCATTGTGGAGCCTCCTAACAATCAACCGAATCAACCAGAATCACTAATCGGGTCCATGTATGAGTCTCAAGTGCCATAAGTCTCCACTCAAGTCGGGCTAGAAAACATTACGCTCACTAAAGATGAAGGGTGTCCTACTCAAAAAAAAAATGTTCCAGGTTGCAGAAGAGAAATTGCTTATTCAGACATGGCTCAACATTTCAAAGGATCCAATCGTGAGAGTTGACAAAAAAGCAGAGAGCTTTTGGGCAAGAATCAGAGACAACTATAACAACTATTGCGAGCGGCTTATAGCGAGGGAGGCAGGTGCCCTGAAATCTCGATGGCATCGGATGAATGCTTCTATACAAAAATTTTACGGGTGCTACAAAACAGCTGTTATTAACAACATAAGCGGTAAATCAGAGAATGACGTCATGGTGGCGACGTATAAGCTTTATTCTCAAACAACAAATGAGCGTTTCAAATTTGAGCATGCATGGAGGTTGTTGGGAGAGGAACCTAAATGGAAGGGAGAATCGATGGACAACTCTTCAAAGAGATCAAAGACAGGTGTTGGGACATACTCATCGTCGTCAAATCCAGAAACGCCAATTGATTGTTCAGAATATGATGCATCAATCCCAACAGACCGCCCAATTGGACAAAAGGTAGCAAAAAGGAAGAGCAAAGGAAAAGCAACGGCAACACCTGTTGTAGATTTGATTGCCATGGAAACTGCTGTGGCTGTAAAAAATATTGCCATGACAAAAATAGCTGAGGCAAAGCTTGTAGTTAGTGAGGCAATTATGGTAGCTAGCAAGGCAGAGGAGGCGGAGTGCAAGGCAAAGGAGGCAGAGTGCAAGGTAAAGGAGGCGGAGAGCATACCGGCATTGTATGAAATCCTCATGAAGGATGTATCTGCGATGGATGAAGCGCAACGTGAAAATCATTATTTTTGTTGTCATATTATTAGGAAAAAGTTAGGACTTATGTAGCTTTACGCTTTGAAATTTTATGCACTAGTCATGAAAATCTATCCTTATTTACCCAAGAAATAGCCGTTGTAAAACTAGCTATTTCAAACTTTTTATGCTAAAAATTAATTAAACTAAAATTTCTACTTTTTTAATATTTTACATTTTTATACGTATTAATTAAAATAATTGAATTAATATTTAAATTTGGATAAACAATTAAGTGCAAATAAAATAATATAAATATGTGGGGTCAAGATGGGTTACTTATATACAACCACCATTGGAGTAAAAACTAGGTGGGTTGCTTAAATTTTATGTGGCAATTTGGGCCCATAAAAAGCAATTTAAGCAACATATTTAGTGCCTGTTTGGTTAAGATTTTTTTCCACCGAGATTCTTCAAATTGCACTTTTCAATGCACCAAAACTGGGTTTTGCAGAAGGAGCTCAAATGTAGATTTTGTAAAATTAGGTTTTATAAACTAGATTTTGGGTCTCAAAATCTTAACCAAACAGCAAGGACGGACCCACGAGTAACGTTGTGTGGGCAAATGCCCCCACAAAGTTTGGGTCATTCTCAAACAATATATGTAGGCTGCACAATAATATTGCCCCCATATAAATGTTCCGTCAAAACTCTTCTTGACACACTCAGTGCCACTGTAAGCTTTTAGAAGATTAAAATAGTAATACTTGGCAAAATTTCTTCAATGGAGGATCGAACCCAGGACATGGGTGTTTTTTTTTTAAAATATTGCCCCTAAAACAGTCGACCATTATGGCATAATTGTGACAAATATAATACATATTTGTAATACTTCTATAATTAGGTTTTCAAAAAATAAATGTCATATTATTTTGAATACTATATATATAAGTTGCCCCCACACCTTAAAATTTAAGGGTCCGTCCCTGCCAAACAGGCTCTTAGAGCATCTTTATCGCCGGAAACTAAACCCGTTTCTTATTTTAGTTTGTGTTTCTTTAAGTTGCTCAGCGTTGGAGGATTCTGACGTGGAAGGAAGGGAGTTTCAATTTTAGTTTTCGTTATTTCTGCAGTTGCCGTTCTCTAAACATTAAATATTTATTCTTTCTCTCTCAATCGCACCAGATTTACCAGAAATCAGAAAGAAGAGGCAAAATAGGGGAAAAACGGTAATGTAGAATCATGATCCAGAAACAATATACTACCAGAAAAATCACAACCAAAATAAGAGAAATTAATAACAAGAAAGTTACAGAAACTAATAAAAAAAATTACAGAAATTACAACCGGTTGAAAATTACAACAAATTTATTTCCAACAAAAATTACAACCATGAAAATTTATTTACAGAAAAAAATTGCAGAAAAAAAGGAACCTCGGCCGGAAAAAACTCGTGCCGCAACCAATAAACACAGCGCGAAATCGCCGCCTCCTCCTCAGATATGAGACCTTGCGGATCTGGGCGAGAAAGCGAGATCTAGATTCGGAGCGATTACGGGCGTAAGCGAGATCGGGGGAAATGAGATGCGGGTGGGGAGGGAGAGAGGAGGAGATGAAGCAGAACGAGCGGAAGAGGGAGAGGATCTAGACGATAAAGAGAGTTTTCGAGGCCATGGTCGAGAAAAGTGGAGTGGCGAGAAGATGTGATACGCCAGTCCACCGTGAGGCGATCGTAGAGGTGAGGGTGAAGTTGAGAGGTGAGGGAAGAAAGAAGGTCGTGGGCGGAGAGGTGGCGAGAGAAGAGGAAGCGAGGGAGTGAGAGAAGAGGTGGAAGATTCTGGAAATGAAAAAGAGAGGTGAGTGCAGTCTTTGGAAAATGAAGCGAGGAGTGAAGAGCGATTGAAGAGGAAAGGAAGCGAAAAGAGAGGTGGCCGAAGAAGTGAAGAAAGGGAAGAAGCGGCGAAGAAATGAAGAAGGGAAGAAATTTGGCGAGCGGCGAAGAGAAGAAGGGAAGAAGTGATGAAAGTACAAAAAGTGAAGCATCTGGAAGCTTCAAGCTTCAACGTTTCAAAAATTAAAATAGTGCCGTTTGACCAGTGATATGCTCGTTTGGCTAAAGTTGCGATTAAAAAAGATCCGTTGTTGATAAAATTGAGCCGTTTGTGCATTGCAACGGCCATAATTTTATCTCATATATAAATATGTAGGGTTATTCACTTCATTTTGCACCCACTTTGTCATCTTTCAATTCTATTTTTTTTGTTGTTATCAAGTCTCAATCTTGTTTATTTTTTATCAAATGGATCCCAATCATCTTCAATATATGGCCTACATGAATTTTGCAAAACCAACCCCCTTCCCAGTGACAATTTTCAAAATCCCCAATATCGAGCCTATATGAACTACTTGCAAAATCAACCCCTGCGACAATTCTCAAAATCCTACCGGTTTATGTATCCACCAACATTAGTCCCAATCCCACCATGTGGTTTAGGCCTCAATGGGTACCAATAGCAACATGGTGTCTCCTAACAATGAACAGGAATCACCAATCGGGTCCATCTCAGAAGTCTCAAGTCCCACAGTTCTCCACTCAATTGGAAAACATTACGCTCAATGAAGAAGAAGAGGTACTACTAAGAAGAACAAAAGCGTGTCGTTGAATCACCAGGAAGGCGAGTTGCTTATTCGGACATGGCTCCAACATTTCAAAAGATCCAATCGTAGAGTTGACAAAAGCATATAGCTTTTGGGCAAGAATAAGAAGATAACTATAACAACTATCCTTGGCTTATAGAGAGGAGGCGGGTGCCTGAAATCTCGATGGCATAAGATGAATGCTTGATTACAAAAGTTTTGCGGGTGCTACAAAATAGTAGTTAGAGACAACACAAGCGGTAGAATCGAGAGAATAGACGTCATGGCGGGCGTTTAAGCTTTATTCTCAAATAGCAAAGGCGTTTCAAATTTGAGCATGCATGGAGGTTATTGAGAAGTGAGCCTAAATGGAAGGAGAATCAATGAACAACTCTTCAAAGAGAACAAAGGCGGGTGATCGGACGTACTCATCATCATCGAATCCCGAAGCCAAGAAGTTGTGAAGAATATGACTCATCAATCCCAGCAGACGCCCATGATTGGACAAAGGCAAAAGGAAGAGCAAGGAAATAGCAACAAGCAACATCCATTGTAGATTTGTTGCAAATAGAAGCTGCTATATCTGTAAAAAATTGCCATGACAAAAATAGTTAAGGCAAAGCTTGCGAGAGCGAGGCAATTATGGCACTAACAAGGCAAAGGAGGCCGAGTGCAAGGTAAAGGAGGCGAGTGCAAGGTAAAGGAGGCGGAGAGCATACCGATTGTATGAAATCCTCATGAAGGATGTATCGAGGGATGGATGATGCGCAACTTGAAAATCATAATTTTGTTGTGAAATTATTAAGAAGAAATTAGCGAGGACTTATGTAGCTTATGCTTTGAAAGTTTATGTACTAGTTATGAAAATATATTCTTATTTATCCAAGATATAGTTGTTGTAAAACTAGTCATTGTTATAAAAACTAGCGGATTGTAAACTAGCAGTTATAAAAAAACTAGTGATTATAAAAACTAGCCAGTTATAAAACTAGTAGTTATAAAAAACTAGCGTTATAAAACTAGCCGTTATAAAAACTATAGTTATAAAAAACTAGCCGTTATAAAAAAACTAACCGATTATAAAACTAGCAGTTATAAAAAAACTAATGGATTGTAAAGCTAGCGGGTTATAAAAAACTAGCGGTTAAAACTAGCGGATTATAAAACTAAATTGTAAAACTAGCCGTTATAAAAACTAGCCGTTGTAAAAACTAGCCGGATTATAAAACTGGCATTATAAAAACTAGCCGTTGTAAAACTAGCCATTGTGAAGAACTAGCCTATATATACCTCACATAAGAGAACCAAATTGTGCAATCTTCTCCCATTCTCTCATCTTCTCCTATTCTCTAATCTTTTACCATTCTCTTCTCATTTCTCACCTTCTCATATCATCCATATAATGGATCCAAACAAGCGACTTTGATCTGATGCGGAGCGAAATCGTAGATGAATGCCTCGAGGACAACATCAAGAGGAAGTCATAAGGTTGGTACGAGTCAACATGACAACCAACACCATCGGTATGAAGAAGAAAAGAAACGATAGATCGGTCGTGAAGAAGGACATAACCGATTATTCAATGACTACTTCTCGGAAAATCACTGTATACGGAGGCTCGATTTGACGAAGGTTAGAACGCGAAGACATGTGTTCCTTCGCATCGTAGAAGCACTTGGCAATCATGGCGAGTACTTCCAAAGAAGGATTAATCTGATTGGTAGAGGGCCTTTCACCATCAGAAGTGCTGCGCTCTTAAATATCTTGACATATGGATCACCACGTTGACGGTGTTGATGACTATGTTCGAATCGGTGAAAGTACAACATTGGAGTGCCAAACCAGTTGTAATGGGTGTGCGCGATATTTGGTGCTCGATCTGAGAAGGCCAAACAGCGAAGACATTGCACGCCTACTACAAATAAGGAGGCACGGCTTTTCAGGTATGTTGGGTTCTATTGATTGTATGCATTGGGAATGGAAGAATTGCCCGGTCGCGTGGAAAGGACAATTTTGTCGAGTGATCATGCCAAACACACAATCATGCTTAGGCGAAGCCGTGGCATCACATGACTTATGGATTTGGCATGCATTTGGCAACCTTCGCCAGGTTCTAATAATGACATTAATGTGTTAAACACATCCGATGTGTTTAACGCAGCGTTTTTGAGCAGACGAAGGACCCGTGATGCAATACGCGTGAATAAAACCCCGTATCATAGGGGGTACTACTGCTAATGGTATTTATCCCGAGTGGGCTACATTTGTCAAGACCATCCCATGAAGGAAAAAAGAAAACTATTTGCCCAAGCGAGAATCAAGAAAAGGGCGTGGAGCAGGCATTTGGAGTGCTCGATCTCGATTCACGATCAGACGTGACGGCCCGCGTGCGCTTGCACGTGAACACAATAAGCGTATATATTGGCATGCATCGTATTGCATAACATGATTGTTGAAGACGAAGCGGGAACACATATCTTTGATAATTTTGATTACGACCACAGGATAATGATATCTCAACACCGGTGGGTATCGCAGTAGTCACGATCCTAATTTTACTGACATTGTTTGAAGAGTAGCACATATTCATGAAAGACAAAACCACCGCCAACTTCAAAGTCTAATTGGTGGAGCATATTGAGCGGTTTGGATATGAAAATAACTAAAATTAAATTTTTATGTAATATTTTGTATTTCGGTTAAAATGTAATATTATGTACTTTCGTATTTATGTATTTCACATCGTTTTATTATTTAATATTATGTATTTCTTATTGTTTTAAATTTATTATGCTAAAAATTAATTAAACCAAAATTTCTATTTTTTTAATATTTAATATTTTTATATGTATTAATTAAAATAATTGAATTAATATTTAAATTTGGATAAAAAATTAAGTACAAATAAAAATAATATAAACATGTAGGGTCAAGATGGGTTGCTTCCAAAAAACTACCATTGGAGCAAATTGTGGTTGGGTTGGTTATGGATTGCTTAAATCTTATGTGGTAATATGGGCTCACAAAAAGCAATTTAAACAACTCATTTAGTTGCTTTGCACTAAAGATGTTCTTAGTTGCCCCCATTAAAGATGCTTTAAGGGTAAAATTGTCAGCTCGTTTTCGTCTCTCTCATGCCCCCCTCCAGCCACCACTGCTTCTCCCATCTCCTCTCCCTCCCACCCTTCAGGCATTCCACTCTCACTCCAGCTCAGAACAATCCTCATTGCCCCGCCCCATCGCGTCGCACACTGTGGCGCTCAGAACAGTCCTATTTTGCAACACAGATCTTAGATTTCAGAACCTACAAATGGCGGACACCATGATAATCGACCTCGAAAATGCTCCTTCTCCTCCTCCTCCTCCTCCTCAAGATCCAACAACAAATCGCTCGAAAAACAACACTTGTAAGTGGAAGAAGAAGGAGGCAAACACGCTGTAGCAGAACCTGCGGAGCCCCGAAGAGAAACAGATGCACATCAAAACCCTCAAGAGGGAGCTCCAAGGGTTGTTCGGTTACTACAAGGTGGCCATGAGTCAGAAAGTGGTCATTGACCTGAGGCAATGCGGTGGTTCAAGAAACGCCGTCGTTGCGGCACTGATGGAAGAGAGCGACCTTCCTCTGTTGATGCTCATCAACGAGATTCATTCTAAGCTAAACAGTGAGGTGGCGAACGACACAATCGTTCTGGCGGAAACAGTTATCTCTGCGTCGGTGAAGAGTAGCGTGCTTTTTGTTGGACAAAGGATGATGTAAGCCATGTCCAATGCCGATGCTGATATACTGGAGGATCATTCTGATTCATGTCTTTGATGTTGGGAGGTGATTATTCTTTTTTCTCAATGTATGTTTTGAATCGTGTTAATATTTTGCTAACAATGACATATTCGTCAGAATGAGAGATAGCCTCCACCCCTTTCTTCCACCTTCTGCATTCTCTTTTCCCCCCACAAGGATGCGCGTCGTCCGAATCATGTCCTCCAAAAGCACTGCGAACAAGAAGATATCTAGACAGAAGCTTATGAACAAAAGCAACATCTCACTCAAATTCATACCAAGAACAAATGCAAGAGCAGAAATTATAGATTCCATAGGATTCATTCACGTCTTTATGTTTTCCGATTCAACTACTCAAACCCACGACTTAATAGAAATCAGCAACACAACCCAAGCAAAGAACCCCCAATTAATTAAAAAAAAATGAATGTAAAAAGAGACAACACTAAAAAAAAAACACAATCAAGAAAAGGCATTTCTTCCTTCAGAATTTTACAAAGCTTTGCAGAGGAAATATTTTTAACATTTGAGTGATTATTTGTAACACATTATGAACTTCTAGAACTTCGGTTGCCAGTAGCGGAAGGGTGGGAGAAGGGAGCGGCGAAGGGAGGGGAAAGGGTTGGGGCTGTATGAGAAGTTGGAGGAGAGGAAAGCTGTCAGCGGAGTAAGGTGGAAGAGAGAGTGAGAGAGAAGACTAATGAGAAGAGATAACAAAGCTAAGACTTTTTTATTTCCAATATTGTCCATGGTGCACCGGTATAAAACACTACTAGCAAAGGAGTGTACCGTAGACGGAACCACTGTCGGATAACTTCCAAGCTCTAGAACTATAGTTTTTTCTTTTTAATAAATAAAAGTGCAGACGAAAAGCTTAAAGGCTCAAATAACACTTAAAGAAGTACTTATATATTTTCTACCAATATGGTTTTTACGGTATTAAGATTTAAACTCACGTTTTTATGAAATATAAATCATATCCTTAATTACGTTACCAACCTTTCTTGTTATGTTTTGCTCTACTGTTGAGATAGACATATGACTTTAAATTTTATTAACTAATCATTTCCATTTAATTTGACACGTATGATCATGCATCCCACATGTAATTTTTTCATTACAATATGACTATAAATACATATTGCTAGTATATATATTGAGAAATGATTTTTTGACAACCAAATTTAGACACCTTTGCGACAACTTTCTAAGTGGTTAACGCAGTTCAAATACGTGGTTGGTAACATTCAGTAAATGATTAATGGATATAACAGGTGACGAAACTCGTTAACCATCAACGTAACTTCATTAACAACGATTTTCAAGTATCCAACTACATGTAGATTTGAACACCTTAAAATTGTAGTTAATCACATTCAAATTCATGGTTAATGAAGTTACATTGATGATTAATGAGTTTCGACACCTGATATATTTATTAACCATTCACTGAACGTAATTAACTATGCATTTAAACTGCATTAACTACTTAAAAAGTTATTGCGAAAGTTGTCTCATTTTGGTTGTTGAAATAGACCGACGTATATTGTTAGCGACTAGCTAATGCAAAGTCCATAACTACTGGATATTCGATATATAAGTGGTGTTTTTGAGTCCATAATGTCCGATCATTTTTGGACAAAATGACACTAACCCAATTGAACTACTAAGCTGCGCAGATTGGGCCTACTGTGCATATGGGCCTGCCCTTTATATAAAGGCTTAAATATGTTTTTAATCCCTCAAATTGGGGAAAAGTTCGGTTTTAGTCTCTCAAAACAATTTCGTCTGCTTTTGGTCCCCATAGTTTGGAAATATGTCACATTTAGTCCCTGTGAGTTTAGTTTTAGTCCGTCAAAAATTTTTCGTCTGCTTACGGTACGCAAATTTTCGTTCTGAACATGGTACCATAAATTCCAATTTACGGTATGCAATATTTGGATACCGTAAATTTGAATTTACGGTAGGATTGTATTTTAACACTTTTTATACCGTAAATTCATATTTACGGTATACATTTTTTAAATTTCATACCGTAAATTAGAATTTACGGTATGTATTCCATACCAAAATTATGAATTTCTGCTAACAAATAAAAAAACTGTGTACTGAAAATTGGTAATTTATGGCATGAATATTTTTAAAAAATTTCATACTGTAAATTATGAATTTTCGGTACGCAGATTTTTTATTTGTTACCGAAAATTATGTATTTTCGATATATATATATATATATACACGCAGAATTTTTATATGTTGCTGAAAATTATGAATTTCTGGTATGGTATGTGTTTATTTATTTATTTATTTAATAAATTTTAATATAATTTATTTAAATAAATTTATTTATTTGTTTAAATAAAAATATATTTATTTGATATATTTAAAATAAGCTATCTTAATTTTTTTTAAATTTGTAATACTAATTATTTAGATTTTTTGTATGCTTTCAGATCTGCCTAGGTCGAGAGGAGCTTCCACTTCTGCCAGTGCACCACCTCATAGACAGCGGCAGCCTATGACTGCCTCTGAGCGTAGGAGGCGTGTTGAGCAGAGGCAGGTTGACGACGAGGAACCACATCAGGATATGGAAGCTCAGGACGAGGTACCTCATATTGTTGATGAGGACCCAGTGGATGTAGTTGGATCCCAGGATCCCTTTCTTGGAGGACCTTACGAGTGGATTGCACTGAGAGATACATTGAGTGGCATTGCAGGATGTCGCATCCACTTCTGATACCTCCGGCCATAGATGTCCCAGAGGTTGGGCCTGAGGCCAGAACTGCTTGTGTAAGTGTTTAGATATACATTATGTATTTTTCGTATTTTTTTATTTCCTCTGATGTATTGTTGTAATTTGCAGGCAAGTTGTCATGATATGATGGATAGGCTGAATTCAGTCACGGACATTCTCCATACGATGTCTGTGACATCCTAAGAAAAATAAAATAGTTCTAAAATGATAAAGAGGTTAAAAAGGAATAAAAGGAGACTAAAATGCCTTTAAAAACCCTAGAAAACCATTAGAAATCGAAGAAATTGGAAATTGCCTATGACGCGATGGAATAACAAAGGAAATAGCTCGCGACGCAATGTCGCAACGCGAGGACATTGGCGAGATAAGGCGGTGCAAGAGAGAGGACGAAGGATTTGGAACGCGCCCATCGCGACGCGACAGACTTAGCATCGCGACGAGATGCAAGGCGGTGCCGAAATGTTTGACCGTTCTCCACGCCTATAAATAGGGCTCCACCCCCTTTTCTCATCAATTTCTTCCAAGACCGCTTGGGGAAAATGTGGAGGAGCTCCAGGGGACGCGACAGGACGTACGCGGATGACAGCGGTCATCTAAGTCAGGTATAGGAAGATCTGGACTCTATACACTAGGGATAGTAGGAATAGGATAGGTGTAGAATAGGGAAGTAGGGTGACCCAAGCCCTACTTGGGGTTGATGCCCCAACACCCTAGGAGGGGTGTTGTGACTATGACTGCTAAGGATAGTAGTCAATAGTCCATCAACCATAGGTGTAGTGTAGTGTGAAAACCTTAGGGTAGAGAACTTATAATTGTTGATGATTGTGTGTATTGTTTGATGATGCGTTTGTAGTATGTCGCCTGAGCGACACTAGGAGTATGTGTTAATGTTTGCTGTGTATTGTTGTATATGTAGGGAAATCGCGCAATAATCAAAGATAAAACGCAGCGGAAAAAAAATTTCCCTTCCATAGATCCTTGCAAATGGTCATGATTCAGGGATTACGTTGGTTACTTCTTGTAGCGCATCGTTACAAGCGAATCGAGTCGAGCACGGCGTCGCATCGATGACAACGCCTCACGCAATCCACACGAGCAGACTTGAATGGGAGCGCCACCGCTTCATCGTGCTAGCCGATTTAACGAGCCGATAAATACGAACGCACCCAAGGTCTCTCAGTACGGCTAGGGTTAATTCCTTGTCTGAACTTTCAGCTTAAGTGTTCTATTTATAGAACCAATTAAGACTGACCTAGCGGTACACCATAGCTTACCATGTGCTGCGTTGCACTTGACTTACGATGGTGCGTCATAAGAGCACACCAATGAATACAACAAGTCTTACTCATTTATATTTAATCTCCCATTGATCTGTTCTTATGTGTGTGACCCTGTAGGTTCCCATAACATTGGCAATAATATTAACTCACTATTTAATATTATAAACAGAGAGCAGTGTCTAGCAACACATCACTGCTACTCAAGTAACGAGAATGTCAGTGTTATGACGTAACCTTTCCGTGATAATGATCATGTGTATAATTACCCTTTTGTCCTTATATCTATATTGAACACAAGGCATAGTGTGTGTCACCCTTGTATAGTTCAACATTATATTCCTTGATACCCAAGTAGACTAAGTAATAACAAATAAGATCAATATCTCATATTGACTTATTTCAGCATGGTCATGCATTTTACAGTCATATTCTATCAAGGGGCCCACAGATATTACTCCTGCTATGTAGGAGGGGCAAATCCCATCTAGGTCACTCATGTTTCTCTGCATGACTCGTGGAGTGCCTAGTTAACCGACTTTATAATTGTCTTGTTACAGACAATGTTTGACGGCAACAAAACACTCAACTCCTCATGTAGGGACCATAGTGGTTTCAGGTCAAAGGGCAGAATACACCACTATCACTATGAGAACAACTTATGACACTTACATAACGCACTATGTAGTGTTCTCATGACGGGTCAATCCAGTACACAATTACCCTAATGTGTACCTATGCGGTGACTTGATATCTCATATCTATAACCTGTGAGATAAGGTTATCAATCTATAACCTATGCAATACTGATGGTGCTGCCTTTGGTTCTCCTGGTGTGGCGGCTTGTGGTGGTATTTTTCGTGATAAGAGTGCGGCAGTTTTAGGTTGTTTTGCCAATCATCTTGGTATTCTTGATGCTTTCCATGCTGAGCTCCATGGGGCCATGTTAGCAATTGAGATTGCTCATTCCAGGGGTTGGCGAAATCTCTGGCTTGAATGTGACTCTATTTTAGTTGTCAAGGCTACCAAGAACCCCTCTTTGGTTCCTTGGCAGCTAAGCAATAGGTGGAATAACTGTTTGAATCTTGCTAAAAATATGCATTTCCTCTGCTCTCATATTTACCGGGAAGGCAATGCTTGTGCTGACAAGCTCGCCAACTTTGCCATCAATCACCACAATTTTCATTGATGGGACTCCATACCTAATTTTTTAGGCATAGATTTCTTTAATAATAGGTTTGGCTTTCCAGCCTATAGATTTGTGTAGTCCCCTTCTTTGGGCTCCGTTGTTGCTCTGTTGCTTCATGGGTTTTGGCCTAGTCCTCCCATGGATTCTTTGTTCTCTTTTTTCCTTTTTTTTCCAATAAATACAGGGAAGAGTACTCTTTTTCCTTCTAGATGTTTTTTCCCTAAGGAGGGTTTTGCATCAGAAGGTTTTAACGAGACTCCTTACCTTCACTTATAAAAAAAAAAGTCCACCCACATAATAGTCTTAATGTATGATTATTGCCCTTATTAATAATAATACTCGACTACGGATATTTAAGAGTAAGTTCTATAGCATCTCATAACCGAGTCATCTACTCGATATTCTATTAAAATTAAACTTTTACTCAAGGACTTTATTACGTTGAAACAAACATAATAACTGAAATGCCTCATATAATAGATAAATAACATGATACAAATTATAAGTTCGAAAGGAACTACATTGGCCTCTAGGGCTTACACTAACAGTATAATGTTTGTTGTTCAACTGTTTAATTATTATTCAATTATTATTTATACTTGTGTTGATAGTGTGGGGAAGAATAAGTAAATTGTTGGTTGAATAATAAAGTGATAAGAAACTGATAGGCTGAGCTGATAAGTGGTGATGAATTGTTAGGTGCTGAATAATAAAGTACATAGTTGTGTTGTAAATCCACCGCCGTACACATAGGTTGTGTACGAGGCCAGATGCTAGAGTGCGGGCACGATGCAGTCAGTATAGGACACGCCGGTCCTTGAGGATAGTCTGGGTCCGACAAGTTTACAGGTGACAGATGGCTCGCTACCATCCTGTCGGGACGTTGGGTAGCCTGGTCATCCTGACGGGGTACTACTGCATCACTGTCCATAGTGTCGATCTCGAGTGCCGCCCCGATACCTGTTCTTATTGAAGAGCAGGGATGCACTTTTAGGGGTACGATGAGCGGGATAGGGGATGGACAACTGGCTAGCCTAGTCGCTGAAATCTATCAAGGCAAAGTAGCTAAGGTGGGGCTGCTTCTGCCCTAGTTGAGTTGTGTGGCCACGTAGACATATAGATTCGAACTGCATGGGTATGGGTAGTTAGGCGATGATCCTAACAGTTGATCGAGAGATGTGTGACCTATTCTTTCACATGTTTTATTCCTCCACTTTCCCAATTTTGTTTGGTGTATAGTGTTCTTATCTCCTATGTGTTGCTTGTTTCCTTTTCTATGTATTTTTATATTTAGATTCTGAAGACCGACACGAGAGTGAAGATGTCGCACTACTTTCACCCGTCCATGCTACATGAGCCGAGTGTACCAGTCTAGGGTGACTTCGAAGTGTACTATCACGACATCGGAGGCGATAGTTGGGAGATAGATTACAACCGTCATGTCGTCATATATACAGGCTTAGTTAGTATTTTCTTCTGTATTTTAGGATCACCCAGAGCATCTTTTGTTGGGGATTTCCGGATCGCCAAGCGTTTGCCTTTTAACCGCATATGGCGGGAGCCGAGACGGCATTACCATACTACTCCATCTTCATCAGGATCTTTCAGTGTGGCCAGAGATAATGTAGGTGTTAGAGGTTTACGTCGTTCCAAGTCGACTGTTCCTTCGACCTCTAGGGATCACATGCGAGCATATCAGCCTAGGTTTCATGGGCATCCTTATACTGAGGATTCTCGCTTGCCACCACTATTCAGGATTCGAATCCCTGGGCCCGACCAGATGTAGGAGCAATAGTGCAAAAAACACCTATAATCGCGGTTTTATTGGACTTTTTACGTCAATTTTCATTCAGGCGTGTATTCTATCGACGTTGTAAGTGTGAACATTTAAAAACTGGCGTAATACCCGACGTGAAAAGGAACAATTTTTTTTTGAAAAAATGAAAAAATGACTTTTAATCGCGATTATTTGTAAAACTGCGATTAAATGTTACTTTTAATCGCGGTTATTTGTAAAACCGCGATTAAAAGTAACATTTAATCGCGGTTTTACTAAAACCGACGTGATAAGTTGTTTTTAACCTCGGTTTTAATAAAAACCGGCGTTATATGTATCTTTTTTTTTTTGCAGCTTGCACTCCAGCTAGCGCATCTTCAATAACAATCCAAGTCAACTTTCTGCATAGTAGCACTAGCAAACATTCAAGAAATTTATCATCTGATAGTATCCTTCTAAGTCCACGATTGTCAATTATTATCTACATATTTTTATTGCACTAATAACCAACAACAATAAAACACCGCCACTCTACAAAGTCAATCACCCAAAAATAAAAACTTAGGCCTCTAATGACAAAGCTCTAGTATCATATACCTCACTGGGGGGAACACTCAATATTCTTGACGCAGCTAAGAAAATATCAGGAGCAGGTTTCAAATTCTCAAAAGCATCTACAGACACAATTGCATCGAACCTGATAAAATAAATACAACTGCACAATTAGAGCAACCTTGATACACCGCGAGCAACCTTGATGTGGTTATAACAAATTGAAAAAATTTCATAACAATTTTAAAAAAATCAACAATGCACGCTACGTATTATGAATAATAGTTAAATTTCAATCTCCATGCACATTCAACAAGTCACCCAGAATGTTGGCTTAAATTGACAATGGCAAACCAGCAGCAACTAGATGCAACAGCCACTTTAAGCCCTTTGCTTTTACACTGTTAAATGTTGGCATGTCCCTTATTTGTCGCTTGATGAATCAGCTAGGTAATCAAATAATGTTCCTACATACCTGAGAAATGAGCTCAAGGGCACCTGGAAATCCTATTCCAGAATCTGGTTTTGCATACCTTATCCAAATATATTTCAAAGAACCTCTTTTTTTGCAGCTTCAGGGTTGAATTCTTTAACTCCCTTAACAGAGGCAACCCCTCCCAAAAAGTTTGCTTCACCTTTCATGTTTAAAAGGAGGCAACGAATATTATGAGCTTAATAATAATCAAATAAGCAGCTCAATAAAACAAATTGTGTTTGTCAAAGAAAAATTAGATAAAGGCAAACAAAGAATGCAGTATGACTAGAATCTACATAGTACAAAGACAAGCAGCTATGAGTTTATGTACTACAAGAAAGAATATATTGATTGATAGATAGATCTAAGCAGCTAAATTCAAGCACAAGATAAGTCTAGCATTATAAAAAAGAAAGAATCAGATGCTCAAAATCCATCATCATAGCCAGCCTCTGCAGCACCAAGATCATCACATCTGTAGGACCGCTCCCGAAAAATACATGCACACATAATAAATATGAGTCGATGTGAGGAGGAATGTCCCAGGAACTTCAATAACATAAACCCAGAGGCTCATACCTTCAATAGATTAGAGAGACAAAAGTGACCATCATCTTCCACACCTTGACTCCACAGGCCTCACCGCCACTGTTTAGCATCGATTAACCCAAACCCATTGTGCAAAAAAAAAAAAATACCAAAAACAGAGAAGAATTAGTAACGTCAGAAATAAAAAAGTGAGAAAAAAAAAAAGAGAATCTGAAAGATGGAAGAATAACCCTTCGCACGACTAAGCATTGAAAATGCAACCACCGAGCACAGCGTTATCGCGAGCGCCACTTCCCTGCCACCTCTACGAACCGCCGCAAAAATCATGGCACCAACGCGAGTACGCCATTCTCGCTCCTCTGCTCAGACGCTCGCACCTCTCACCAATTTCTCTTGAGCTTGGGAAATGGGAAATGCTGATTAAGGGGTTGACTAAGGTTTTCGTGGGTTTGCGGTTCATAATCTCTGTTGCGCTTCAGGTGAAGAAGAGTGGGAAAATGATTAATGGAGAGAAGAAGAAGAACGTTGGTGTAGGGGTTGAATAAGGGTTTTGTGGGTTTGCGCTTCAGATAAAGAAGAAGAAGAAGAAGAAGTGAACCCTAGTCTTAGAATCAGTGGTGGCTATCGTCGTGCTGTTCACGTTGGGGTTGCGATTGTGGTTAAACGACGACCAAGACGGGAAGCACTTCGAGGTGAACGGTCAAAGCTGTCCGCGAGGAATTGCTGCTGCAGCGAAGATTTTGTGCGCAAGGAAGGTAAACTAGGTGAGGGACGACGCGAGGGCTGAGGGAGAATGAGAGTGTGAGCCATTAGAAACAAAGGTTTTAACGTCGGTTATTCTATAAACCGGCGTTAAAAATCTTCTAATTTTAACCACAGTTTCCAAAAAAAAAAAAGAAAAAAGAAGACTGCGTCACAAGTTCACCCAACACTTATAACGTCGGTTTTAAAAATAGTCAACATAAAAAGTGATATGTTAATTTTAAAAATGCTATCGTGTCACTTTTTACGCCGATTATTTCCAAAATCGGCGTTATAAGTCTATTTTTAGGTATATTTTGTACTAGTGGAGTTTTCTCCGTATGTCGTTGGATTTTGATTTGTTGGACGGTTAGATGTTGAGATATTGGACATTTTGACCTTTGACCCCTTTGACTTTGACTTTGACATTTGACTTTGACCCTTTTGTTTAGGAGTGTCATTTTTGTGTACCCGATGGGTTTTGACACTGATGTATATTATCTATTTGGTAGTTTCGAGGAACTCTTGTATGTATTCCAAACTTGATGTAAAATATTATAGTATAATGAAAAAGTTTTCTTTCCTTATGTATTTCTTGATTATTATTATTATTATTATTATTATTATTATTATTATTATTATTATTATAACGCGAAATTATAGAAAAATATTATAAATAAATAAGGACGTCACAACGTTTGAGGATGAGGACATCCCGGTGGATCCTGCTAGGCTTGCTGAGTATATTGCCCAGACACCACAAATAGTGCAGGGTGGGATGGAGGGATCCACATTCGGGACAAAGCGTCCACATACGAGACGCTAGGATTTTTTATATTTGTTATTTTTTTTTGTTTGTTATATTTACACATATTTTTTTGTTATATTTTCATTTTGTTATTATAAGCAAAACATGAATTATTAACAAAATGAATTATAGCAAAATATGAATTATGAACCTAATTTGCAAAACATAAATTATTAACATAATTTGCAAAACATGAATTATCAAATAATTAATATTGCAAATTAAAAAAAATTAACTTAGCCTATTTAAATAAATCAAATAAACATATTTTTATTCAAACAATTAAATAAATTTATTTATTTAAAAAATTATATTTATTTTAATAAATTATATTTATTTTTAAAAAACCCAAATTAAAAATAAATACAAAAACACATACGGGAAATTATGAATTTCTAGTAACAAATAAAAAAACTGCGTACCGAAAATTCATAATTTCCGAAATGGAATAAAAAAATTCATACCTTAAATTCAAATTTACGGTATCCAAATATTGCATACCGTAAATTAGAATTTACGGTACCATGTTCAGAACGAAAATTATGCGTACCGTAAATTCTAATTTTTGGTAATTTTTTCCCCATGCCGTAAATTGAATTTACGGGAGATATGCAGGTTTTTGTATTTTTTTAGTGATATTTTGGTCAAATGACATAAATGGAGGGTGTGCTCAACACGTGGGAGTATATTTAATATGAGCCTAAAAGAATACCAGACGTGTGGCCTCTGAAGTTTACTCGAGTCCAAGCCGAACACAAAGGAGAAGCGGCAGTAAGTCACAATTGGCCAACAAACAGACCAATCCAATTGGACTTGAGGTGGAGTGTTGGAGAACTATAAAAGTCCCACATCAAGCAAACAAATACGAGCAAACGTATTGAGTTCAATTGGTTCGAACTTTTTGTAATGATGTACTGTTGGATTATCGTACAGATTTTTTTTTCTCTCAAAAATATCAGTTCGAAAATCCAACACAACCTCATGTACGAGTTTAGGAAATTAATTGTATTTGAGTAATGATACTAAATCATAGGCTTTTTTCCTAATTTCTCCTATGTTATGATTCTGCTTCTCGAGGCATTGAGCTTGTTTTTGGTTCATTCCTCTAACTATAATTTCTTTACGATGACGATAAATATAAAACAAATTTATAATTGAAGTGCCGAAATACATATTTGTGAAGGAGAAAAAAAAAAGATCAGTTTTTTTTATAAGGTCTCTTATCATAGCACATCGTTTATCTTATGAATACTTCCTTCATCACCAACGTTCAATGAACAACAGAGTTTAAATATGACCATCGGATTCACTTAACAGTAACAACATAATATCTCAAACACCAAAAAGAATGCATGGTTGCTCTCCAGCACCTCATATTATCACACCATGCCATAGGCTCAGGCTTCATTTTCTTCCTTTGGCCTCTTCATGTGGTACAATGGGCTACCTGTTAAAGCAGCATTGGATGTATAGACGGAAATAAGAAACGATTTGTATAGATGGAAATAATTTGTCATTTCTCCTACATAATGGTTCTTGCTAGCAGTATTTCATATGTGAGTACGTACAGGCACAATCATTCAAAAACTAGAGATAAGAATCATTCAAAAACTAGAGATAAGATAATATTAAAACAATTTCTGCTTGAGCTTTAATATCTTTTTTGTAAACATTTTAATGCATCACGACGTTCTGATTGGTTGAATACTGTACTCACGCAAGAATTACTTTGTAATGTACTGGTTGAGACCGTTTGTCAAAGCAGATGTTGAGGTCAATGAAGCTTTTAGTATACTGAGACCCTGTATTAGAACTCTCAGTTAACTTAAAATGTATTTACTTGTATTTAATTAGCTGTAAATAGAAGTGATAATGACAGCTGTAGTTAGTTAGTCATAGGTGTAGTTAGTTAGTTCCTAACTCTTGTATAAATAACTGTTTTACTCTCAGTTGTAAATACTTCGATACATTCAATCAGGAAATGAGTTTTCACTCAATCATGCAAAGCTCTTCATTCCCACTGTCTTGATATGGTATCAGAAGAAATTCTTCCGCAATCGATCCTTCATCGCGTTCATGCGATTTCATCTCTCTGATCTTTGATCTTTGATCGTTCTTAGGTGTTTCGCTGTTCCTGCATTCATCTTCATCTTCTTCTTCATTGTTCGATTTTTATCAACAATGGCGAATCAAATGCAGAATCACGATGATGCTTTCGATCTGCATCCTTCAGATAATCCAGGTCTCATTCTGGTTTCTCAACATTTAACTGAAGATAATTTCAGTTCATGGCGCAGAGCTATGCTCATGGCTCTCGATGAAAAGAACAAAGTAGGTTTTGTTGATGGAACAATTCCTAAACCTATTGAAGGACATCCACAGTATCGCGCCTAGATATGCAACAATAGCACCGTATCTTCTTGGCTCCTGAATTCAATTAGCAAGGAGATTGCCGCGAGTGTCATTTACTCTGCCAATGCTACTGCAATTTGGCAAGATCTGCATGTGCATTTTTAGCAAAAGAATGGACCGCGCGTGTTTCAATTGAAGAAAGAAATGCTCAATTGCACACAAGGTTCATATTCAATTGGTTCATACTACACCAAATTCAAGGCTATGTGGGAGCAACTTGGTGAATATGGCCCTGTTCACACTTGCAATTGTGGTGGAGTTCAACCTTTATTAGATCATCTCCAAAGTGAATGTGTTCATACCTTCCTAATGGGGCTTAATGAAAATTTTATGAATGTGAGAGGCCAAACTCTGTTAATGGATCTTTTACCATCCATTGATCAGGTATTTGCTCTTGTTTCTCAAGATGAGAAGCACATGCAAGTAGGAATCTCTTCAATGCCTACTGAATCTCAAATGGCCTGTGCGGTTCAAGCTGCCAAAGGGAAGTTCATCAAGAAAGAAAGACCTACCTGCTCCCACTGTTGAGTTCTAGGTCATATCAAGGAAAAATGCTTCAAGATTCATGGTTATCCACCATCATATAACAAGAAAAGTCCAGGAAATAAGTCTGTTGCTGCAGTAAATCATGTTGCTGACCAAGAAACTTCTGGTGCACATGATGCAAATGGCTTTTCTTCACTATCCACTCAAAAATACCACATGATGATGCAGTTCATTCAAGCTCAAATGGCTAAGGCTGCCTCCCCTGAATCTGATCAATCGGGAAACTCTTGCCTAGGTATAGTTCTTTCCACTCTTGAGTTTTCTAATCATAGTACTTGGATATTTGATTATGGTGCTTCCTCACGCATTTGTTGTGATCTGTCTATATTCACTTTTTTCACTCAATTGCATGGCAAACATTCACCTTACCAAATAAAACACAAGTGCCTGTTAGTGCCATAGGTTCAATTGTTCTTTCACCAACACTTACATTGCATAATGTGTTGTACATTCCTACATTTAATGTCAATTTGGTTTCTGTGAGTAAGCAACTGCAGAATTCTGAAATGACACTAACCTTTCTTGTAAATCACTTTCTTATTCAGGGAACCTAACAATCGAAGGAGATTGGCAAGGGTAACCTGAACAATGGACTTTACACTATGCAATCACATCATACATCAAATAAGTCATCCCATAAGCATGTTGTTTGTAATTCTGTTTTTTCCCCAAATCTGAATAAAAATGCTAATATTTGGCATTCTAGACTAGGTCATCTATCTGACCATGTACCGAAAGTTGTGAGTACTAAAATTCCTTTCGTTGTGCCTTCCAATTTCAATTCTTATAAATGTCAAATTTATCCTTTGGCTAAATTCAAGAGATTGTCTTTCCTTTCTTTAAATAATTTGTCCAAGAATCCTTTTGATCTAATTCATTGTGACATATGGGGCCCTTATAGCCAATCTACCTATGATGGTAAGACTTACTTCTTGACAATTGTGGATGATTGTAGTAGGTTCACATGGATTTACATGTTAAGGAAAAAATCAGAAGCACCTATCCGAATAAAACAGTTTTTTATCTTTGTTCAAAATCAATTTGGGAAAACTATTAAGTGTTTGAGGTCTGACAATGCCAAAGAGTTGGCTTTGACTGAGTTCTTGCAGGAAAATGGCATTGAACATCAGTTTTCTTGCCCATATAGACCAGAACAAAATTCAGTGGTGGAGAGGAAACATCAACATTTACTCAACATAGCTAGAGCACTCATGTTCCAAGCTAAGTTTCCTATCAAGTTTTGGGGTGATAGTGTATGTACTGCAGCTCATCTCATCAATAGAACTCCATCTCCTTTGTTGCAAGACAAGTCACCTTCTGAGATCCTCCATAATAAACTCCCAACTTATGAAAGTCTAAGAATCTTTGGTTGTTTAGCCTATGCTGCCACCATTCCTCAACTCAGAAACAAATTTTCACCTAGGGAATCACCCTGTATCCTGCTTGGCTATCCCCCTGGTTACAAAGGTTATAAGCTATATGATTTGACATCTAGAAAATTCATCATATCTAAAGATGTTATTTTTCATAAAGACACTTTCCCTTTTCAATCTTTCTCACCTACACTTTCCTCTGCTGACCAATTTCCTAATTTGGTCTTACCCAAGCCTTTACAATCACCTTTTGTGCCTTTTCATGATGACTCTATTCCTGTTCCAAATTCTGAAACAGAACCTGCTCCTGTCCTTCAAATAGTACATGATCCTGTCCTTGAAATAGATCCAATGGATCCAGTAATTTTACCTCAAACAGGTCCTGTAAATCAGCCTCAAACAAAACCTGTTAACCAACCAGTAGCACCAAATCTTAGAAAATCCTGTAGAACTCATAAAACTACAGCATACCTCAAAGATTTTATGTGCAACTCTTCTTATCCAATAGACTCTTATCTTACTTACACCAAAGTATCTCCTGCATATCCGAATTATGTTCTTCAGGTTGCATCAATTTATGAACCTCAATTCTATCACCAAGCTTGCAAATCAGTTGAGTGGTGTAAAGCTATGCAAGAGGAAATCAATGCCCCTGAAGCTAACAATACTTGGTTTATGCAGCCACTGCCTGCTGGAAAGAAAAGTATTGGGTGTAGATGGATTTTCAAAGTTAAATACAAAGCTGATGGCAGTTTGGATAGTTACAAAGCTAGACTTGTAGCTAAGGGCTATACTCAACAACTTGGTCTAGACTTTGCGGATAGTTTTTCTCCAGTGGCAACTCTAGCCACTGTTCGGGTTTTGTTGGCCTTGGCAGCTCAAAACAAATGAAAGATGGTTTAATTAGACATCAACAATGCCTTTCTTAATGGTGATCTATTTGAGGAAGTGTACATGCAGCTACCTCTTGGTTATCCTAGCAAGGGGGAGAACATGGTGTTCAAACTTAACAAATCCTTGTATGGATTGAAGCAAGCATCTAGACAATGATTCCATAAATTTTCAACAACCATTATGCAGAATAGTTTCATCCAAGCTTTTGCAGATCCTTCCCTTTTTACCAAAGGCACAGGTTTAAGTATGGATGTCCTATTACTGTATGTAGATGATATCATCATTGCTAGTCCTAGTGATCAATCCATTGCTGCAACACAGCTTCTACTTCAAAGCTTGTTTAAGTTAAAATTGTTGGGAAAGCTGAAATATTTCCTAGGTTTGGAAATTGCTACTTCTCCCAAAGGCATTTATCTATGTCAGAGGAAGTATGCAACTCAACTTCTCAGTGATACTGATTTCCTAAATTCCAAACCCCTTCCCACACCAATGGATCCGAATGTCAAACTCAGTGACACTGAGGGGGAGATGGTTGATGATCCTTCTCAATATAGAAGGCTGATAGGAAGGTTGATGTACCTTACTATCTCTCGGCCAGACATAGCTTATGATGTGAATAAACTCTCTCAATTCATGACTTAGCCTCGAATTCATCATCTACAGGCAGCACAACACATACTGCAGTACATCAAGTCTTCCCCTGGACAAGGTCTCCTATTTTCTTCCAAACCCTCTTTGGACATCTCAGCATATGCAGATGCTAATTGGGGAAGCTGCATCTCCACTAGAAAATCAACTACTGGTTTTTGTGTGTTCATTGGTGACTCCTTGGTGGCATGTTTTTGAAAGTCTGATATGTCCTGTTAGCCTACTTAAAAGCCTATTTGATATTAACGTCTTTGAATAAGTCATCTGACCGGTCTTTAAATAGACTAAGAGGCTAATTGGCCAATGAAGTTAAATTCTAATTTATAATAAGCTATAAAAAAAATTTAAAACTACTGCTACTAAAAGAATGAGACATACGGATGGAAATATATAGGACGAGCTGAGTTTTATAAGGTCTGATTCTGATTTATTCGTATGATATAAAGTTTTTTCAATGTCTAACATGACCTTTTAGAGAATCAAACCTTATATGATAACCTATTTAAATTCAATGTTGCAACAAGACCTTTAAGTATGTTAAAAATTTATGTAAGTCAATATGCTTAAATTATTGAAAATATCAGTAGGTATATGATTTAACACAATGTACAAAATCTACTACTAATAATAATAATAATAATAATAATAATAATAATAATAATAATAGCAATATAAAATCTATAAAATTATTATTTATATTTACTTAAATAGGCCGGGCTGTTAGGTTTAAAATGCTTTTTGGGTGGCCCGAAGCCTCGCCTTTTTAGCTAAATTGGCTTCTCAAAAAGCCTTGGCCTGGTATATTTTAAGAAAATCCTGGCATGGCGTGGGCCTATATACTTCGGCCAAAGCATACGGAAACCACCTTAGTCCAGTGTCTCTCTTGCCTTTCCTCAGCCATAGTGAAACCCATCCTCAGCTTCACCTTCAAATCGTTGCCACATCTCTGTCGGAAGTCATATACCAACCGCCGGAAGCAGCCCGTTCTCTCCCTGCAAGCCACCTTCCTCTCCTTCATCTCTTCTTTTTTGTGTCAAACTCTCCTTTTTCTCTCTGCATCGGCCACACCTTTTGAAATAGCCCAACCCGCTCCAACCCAACCGAATCACCCGCCCAACCCATGACCCGCGACCCGCTCAAACCGAATAACCAAACGAACGAGATTGTGCCAAGAATAACACTTTTCGGTTTGGGTCGGATTTGGTTTTTTGGATCCGAACCCGACCAAATCCGACCGATGCTCACCACTATTTGCGGTTATCTAAGAGAGTAAACAAAATATTCTTTCATAACTAAAACTAAACCTATGATCAAATAACTCTTCTTCATTTTCTTGTCTTATTTTCTCTAATAAAAATAGCTACATAAAATCTTTAGATACTTTCTTCCTTAACTGGGTTTAACACAATTGAAATAAACAAATAAAGTTACTTCAACGTGTTTTATAGTTTCTTGACGCAGTTTTGCTAGAAAAGAAAATATTACATCCGTCCCTATTGAAGGAAAAATAATTGTCCTTTATATAACACTCTTTCTAAAAGACTAGATGTATTTATTATTTTTTTATAAAAATACTCGGGTGACATTTTTTTCTCTAATAATAATATTGAAAAGATAAGCCTCAATAATTAATGTATCAATTAATTTTCTTAATTTATGTGAATTAGTAAAAAATGACTTATATATTGGGAGTAAGGTAGTAATGGTATTTTTTTAATCACGACATATCCATGTCCCATAGTCCCATAGTATAACTAATTGTTAGAACCCACATTTCTAGAAAAGATTTTACATGTTTGATTTGACGATTAGGGATGAGGCCTACGACCTAGCCTATGACAGGCCTAAGTCACGTCAGATTTTTTTTAAAATAGATAAAGTTAAGGCTTTTTGAGAGACCTATTTAAAAAAAGACCAGACTTCAGGCTAATCAAAAAGACTTTTAAGCCTAACAGACCGGCTTAAGTAAATATAAATAATAATTTTATTGTTTTTATTATTATTATATTAGATTTTGTACATTGTATTAAAACATATATTTATCGGTCTTTTAAATAATTTAAGCATATGGTCTTATATAAATTTTTGACATATTTAAAGGCCTTATTATAAAATAAAATCTAAATAAGTTGTCATATAATGTTAGCTTCTCTAAAAGGCCAAGTTTAAGCTTAAAAAAATTTATATCATACGAATAAATCAGAATCAGACCTCATAAAACTCAGTTCGTCTTATCTATTTTTACCCCTATGTCTCATGTCTCTAAATAGCAGTATTTTTATTTTTTATATAGTTTATTATTATAAAAATTCCCAAATTCTAATAATTATAAATAGAATTTAACCTCATTGACTATAAGTCTGTTAGTCTATTTAAAAATAGGTCAGATGTCTTATTCAAAGACGTTAACAGGTCACACCAGACTTTTAAAAATGTCAGACCAGGTCATAAAAAAAAAAGCATATGATAAGTAACAGACTAGACTTAGGCTTTGAATTTTTTGACCAGGCCAGGCTTGAGCCTGACAAAGCATATCTCGACCCAGCCTATTTTCACCCCGAGTGACTATTCATGGTGCAACACCTTACTGCATACTATATTCTTCTCAAAACCTTTCCAAACATTCTTCTGAAAACTCAAATATAACGACCTTGCATTAGAAATTCCCGAAGTGCTTCCGACGTCATCTTATGACCACATTATTTATGAGTGTTAAAAAATTTAAACTAAAAGTTAGTAATATTTTTTTACATATAAAAAGTTAGCAATATTTTTTTAATGTTAACAGAATTTATATCATCATTTAACGTTTCATCTTCTCTCTTATCTGTCCTTAGATACTCCTCGTGCAACGTTAATTTGTTTCTTGTCTTGCAAAAAAAAAAAAGTACATATCAAGAAAATCCCGACGCTAAGTCGCTAGCGCCTAATGCGAAGTCCACATTTTTTTTCTTGCAAAAATTACAGGAAAAAAAAACCCTTTATAGTTGCAATGATATCATAAAATAGTAGTATATAATTTGAGTTGGTGAATTTAAATAGAAGTTTAACAGATTGATGGCTACCAATGCTTTGCTTTCCACTCAATAACATGTGATTCAGAACACCAAAAAAAAAAAATTAACATGTGATTCAACATCTGGTGAAATTACTTTTTTTAGCAAATCTGGTGGAGTTACAGTGAACAGATTTGAATAGGACTTCGTATACAAGTTAAGGAATTTAATTTTATTTGAGTAATGCTACCACATTGATTTGAATAGGCTTTTGTCTAATTTCTCGTCCGTTGTGGTTCTGCTTATTGAGACATTGAGTTGCTTTTGGCTTCAATAATCACATAACTCTGATATGTGTCTTCTCATATATATATATATATATATATATTTTTTTTTGACTGAATATGTGCCTTCTCATTTCGATGACAGTAATTATATAACAGTTATAACCGAAGTAATTACAAAACAAATTATCAAAATATAAAAAAAGTAGAAACTTTTTATAAAGCCACGTATTAAAGCACTAAATTTATCTTATGAATACATAAAAGCATTTTTTTTTGGGTCAACTGAATACATAAAAGCTTAGAAGAGGATTATTCCCCCACCTCTCTAAAAAAAAAGGTTCTAAGGGCTTTCACTTTCAACTTAGAGCAACAGAATTTGAATATCACATATTTCAAGCACCAAAAAATTGCATGGTTGCTCTACAATTATCACCCCATAGGTCAGCTCAAGCTACATTTTTCTCATTTGGCTTCTTCAGGTGGTAGATTGGGCTATCTGTCAAAGCAGTTTTGGATATCAAATTAGCTCTGAACGGATCTACTACCTGACCATGTAAATACAACGAAGTAATGAATGTCACTTCAAAATTGTTAACTTCACAGATAACAAGTGGTAATGATTCTAACTTAAAGAAAAATAAGATCATTTCCTGCTCCTTCCTTATCTTCTCTCCTTTTTTTCTATATATGTTAGTTTCTACTCCATCCTTTTACATTTACACGTAACAAAAAGTTAGTTCAAATTATGCAATTAGAGTAAACAGACATAACCAATCAAAAGGAAAAGAAAATACTAACACAATCTTCGCATTTGCATGAGATTTAATACTTTTTCACCATTTTGTTAATATATCATGAGATTTTGATTGTTTAAATACTACAGCCACGAAAGAATAACTCTGCTATGTACGTAATGGTTGAGAACCTTTGTCAAAGCAGATGTTGAGGTCAATGCAGCTTTCAGTATGACGAGACCCTGCACCATGCAATCAAATCAATGTGAATCTGATACATGTAATATTGCGATCAATGACTGTGCTTAGTGAAGTCTCACGACTGCCTTACCTCCTTCAGACCAATGCTGATGACCCTTTCCTCCATGTCATCAAGGGGGACCTTCAATCTTTCTAGATAGGAAAGAACATTAATGGATGACATTGGAGTTACAATGTCACCATGAACTTTAACGGTCCACTTGCAGCAAATCCTCCAGAAGGATAGGATTTAGGATTAAGAATTTGCAATGGTACACACAAATCATCCTCCCAAAAGAGAGGTAACGGTGCCACGCCAATGGGTAATATCTGGTTCGTGAGCTCGAATGATTTGGCAATCTGAGGCATAGCTAATTGATTTTTTGAGACCCATAAATATCTGTCTAGACTAAACTCTGTCAAGCTCTTATATAAATTGTCAATGCAGCCTAATGAAGAGAATCCTTCAAGCATATGCAAAACTCCTCCTAAGGGGAAGGCGAGAAAACTAAAAAGGAAGTCTGCAAAATCTTCCCCTGCTTCAGCAAACATAATCTCACCATTTGATTTTCTTACCATTACTTTCACATCTATCTGCCTACCCTCATCAGATGTTACCTCGCCAATCTCAGACTCGGATTGGTCTCCTGAATTTGAAATACCAAGGGATTGTTTCTTCTTTAAGATGAAGTCTGTCAAAGGGGTCTTTGAGAGCAATGACAACTTGAGAAGATCAACTACCTGCACAAAGCAAAGGTGAACTAATAAATAAATGATGAAAGAAAATATTAATAGTTACATTTCGTTTTAAAACCATTTGATGTTAAGTGAAGTTTCCCCAAAAAGTATATAAACCGCACGCCGGATTTGAGACACACGATGTAGGACTTCTAATACTCTCCTTCACATATGTCTGACAAAACAGGCGATACAGATGAAGATTGCCCCCAACAAGGGCATCAATGACAGAGATGGACTCCGGCTCCAACACTAATCAACAACAAAATTGATCATATAAAAGCTAATAAAAAAAAAATGCCTCCTCCTTGCCAATAAGTATAGTTTTTTTCTCAATAGCCTCAATATCATTGATTCCATGCATCTGAAGCACTTGTAAGCTTGTTCCAATATCATTAGGCATAACATAAAGATCATCAGAAATGATAAAAGTAGCAGTTTCTTTAACAAAGCCTTTTTTTTTGGACCCATTTTCTGGGGAAATTACACTGTCCAATAGCCTTCCACAATCGCATTCTTGATTCCTGAAAGTGCTCACGAATCCCATAGGCATACGACAACCCCAGTCGAGATTGCCACAGATGAAGTACTGGGTGGGTTCTCTGTCGTCTATGTTCAGTTTCATATGCTGGCAATAAGCTTCCAAAGAGTTCATTGGCTTCAGTAACATTTCTTTGCAGGTCTGGTTAAATAGATATTCTTCTTTCAGATCTGCCACACTTTCATATAGTGAGCTCAGGCTGCCAACTCTTACTGCTTCAATATTTGACTCTTTAGCCACGATCCGAGCAATAGTCCCTAAAGGCAGTGTTAAGAAGCTCAAAAAAGCGTCAACAAAAT
Organism: Calophaca sinica; assembly: GCA_037113605.1. Classification (NCBI taxonomy): domain Eukaryota; kingdom Viridiplantae; phylum Streptophyta; class Magnoliopsida; order Fabales; family Fabaceae; genus Calophaca; species Calophaca sinica. Next base: position 107,579,373 of record CM073733.1, read on the forward strand.
CCTTCCCTGCCTCAGCATACACAACTTTCTTTTTCTCTTTGTCAACCAACACTCTTAGGGGAACTTTGTCATGTTGTTCATCTGACGTATTTGCAGCCATGGCCTGAACCGCAGAACACCGAGTCACTGATGAGAAATCACACAACACAGGCGTTACTACCTTCCCTACACCATATGCTAAAAATTTCTGCTGCAACTTTTGTCGGTTAAAGAAAATAAGCCCACATATAATGCATTTTTGCAACATTATACAATTACGTTCTGAATCGTGTACAGTTGAAAACCATTGAAATCTGCCCTTTAAATCAATTAAAACACTGAATAGTAACCTTGTTATACAGATATCTCTCGTGCGATAATCAGCAACGACCTTCCCAACAAATCGATCGGTCATAAAATTTGCCCAGCCATGCGCTAAGATGAAATATACAAGGAAGAAAGAAGGGGGAAAAAAAAAAGGAAACCATCTTTATCTTTGCATTTTAAAGAAAATGAATGGATTTGGAAAATATAAATGAATAGTAAAATCAACACACACCGCAGAAGATAACAGTGCCATACCTTTTCACTGGGTAGGAAGTGTCTTTAGTGATATCAGAGAAGCATGGAAAAAAATAATAATAATAAACACACCGACGGTGAGGAAATGAAGAGGAAGAGATTTCTTGCTATTTCATTCACACAAAATGGATACATCAATCTGATGGAAAGATGGCCTTTAATAGGCTCCCTTGATCCATAAAGTAACTCGAAACAATAGCTTAATGACTAAGATACTTAATGGGTAAGAATCAAAATGGGTGCAGTAATTTCGGTCAAATGGAAATTTGTCTCAGGTGGCCACGTTTTCTTTCATAACTACCGGTAAGATATCCTTAGATTCCCACGAGTCGTACTATTTTCACGTATCTTTAAAATAGATTTATTTATAAAATAAATTTTTAAATTATCACAAACATATTTACTAGTTTTAGTCTTTTAAAAATACAAAAAGATTGGAAGGATTCAAACAAAAAATAGTTATATTAAAAACATGTAATGTTTGTCCGTCGAGATTTAAAACTAAAATAATTATTTATAAATAATAAAAAAATTTACAAAATTATTATATACTCAAAGATAATAAAATTATACTAACATGTTATGTTTTCTCGTCAGAATTCACAAAGCAAAATAATTATTTATAAATAATTTTAAAATTATAAAATTGATATATACTTAAATACAATAAAATTATACCGATAAGAATAATATTTCTCCATCGGGACTCAAAAACAAAATAATTATTTATAAGTAATAAAGAGATTTCTAAAATTATTATGTACTTAAAAATAATGAAATTATACTGATAACATCCAATGTTTTTTGGGGGACTCAAAAAGTAAAATAATCATTTATAAATAAAAAAATATTATAAAATTGATATATGCTGAAAGACAATGAAAGTATACCGATAACATGTAATGTTTTCCAATCGGGACTAAAAAGCAAATAATCATTTATTAATAATAAAGTGATTTATAAATTTGATATGTGCTAAAAAACAACGAAATTATACTGATAATATATAATGTTATCCCGTAACGATCAAAAGTAAAATAATCAATTATAAAAAATATAAATATAAGAAAAATAGAAAAAGACAAAATTAAAAAAAACAAAAAACAAAAAAATGTTCATAAAATTAACACCTATTTCTTTTGGTTTCTAATGATCATTACACAAAGCACATAAGGATCATCAAGAAACCAAAAGTTAAGAACATCTCCAGCAGGAAATTTGTTTTCCCTCGTAGAAACGGAGACAAAATTAATAAAGACATTTATAAAACTGATATATTTTCAAAGACAATAAAATTATTCCGATAATATCTAGTGTTTTTATCTCGGGAAGCAAAAGAAAAATAATCACTTACAAATAATAAAAATATTTATAAAATTGATATGTGCTCCAATATTTCATCCCCTTACCACCGAAGTAAGAGTAAAAGAGGAAGAAAAATGAAAAGGTGAGAGTCTGATGAATGGAAAAGAAAGAATACTCTAAGCAAAATATTAGTGAATGAGAACAACTAGTGAAATGATGTTGGCTCAGTTTGCGCAACACAATATGAAATAAAGTAAGAAAAAGAAAATGCAGAAAGAGTAAAAGTAAACATGTAATGTTTCCCGTCATGACTCAAAAGTAAAAAAAAATCATTTATAAAAAATAAGGAGATTTATAAAATTGTTATGAGATAAAATACAATAAAATTATACCGATAACATGTAATGTTTTCCTGTCGGGACACAAGAGTAAAATACTTATTTATAAATAATAAAGACAAGACATTTATAAAACTGATATGTATTTAAAAAATCATAAAATTTAGAAGATAAAAAATAGAAATATAAGAAAAAAAGAAAAAGAAAATATAAAAATCCTCCCGTAAAGAAATTATAAGCACATTTAAAAAATTTACTCATGCTTAAAGACAATGGAATAAAAATACTGAAAAAATAAAAAATTTAGAAAATAAAAAAATAGAATCATAAGAAAAATAAAAAAATAAAATATAAAAGAGACAAAGTAATCATTTATAACACTACAACAAAAAACGACATAAACAATGCTTAATTTTGGCCTTCGCCAGCGCTTAAAATTGTTGCCTAATCGTCTGCTGGGGATTGTGATTTGATAGGACAATGTTTGGCAAACGCTGAGAATTTTGGACATAGACAGTGCTTCTTTGAAAAAGTGCTGTCTATATTTGATAATACACAGCGCTTTTTCAAAAGCGCTTCCTATTTTTTGTCATAGACAGCGCTTCTTTGAAAAAACGTTGTCTATAATATAGACAACGATTTTTCAAAGAAGCGCTGTCTATATTTTTTTAATAGCTGTTTCAGTATGCCGCATTCCATACATGTGATCCAATTCCTACATCAAAGATTCACAATAAAGGAAACAATCACACATGCAGAAAATACCATCACACATGCACATTATATGCAACAAGTCAATAAGTTACAGAGGTAAGATCATTAATGTCAATACATATAAAAACTCCCATGTTGTGACACAAAAACTACACATCCTTAATAAAAAATAGTGATAACAACAAACTAAGAGTGGTAAAAAAATAATAAAGAGTTTCAAAATAGTGATATAAATTGATTAATTGAATCTTACAGGTGTAAAAAATAGTGATAACAACAAACTAAGAGTGGTAAAAAAATAATAAAGAGTTTCAAAATAGTGATATAAATTGATTAATTGAATCTTACAGGTGTAAAACCGGAATCAATTGCCTTAGACACTGAAGAAACATCAGCTAAAGATATCTGCACATGTTGAACATGAACTTAGAATAACAACTTTATCTGATAAGACAACACAATTTTGAACAAAAAACAAGGTCCCGTGTAATCATCAACTTCACATGAGAATAAAGAGGGACTGATTTCCATCCTCAATTCAATAACTAAAAACTAGTTCAATTGTTTAATATTTCACCATAGAAATTGAATATTTGAGAATCGAACAACATGTTAACCAGATTATAATTAATCCACTATAATGACCAAGTTAATTTGTATTTAACAAAGTAAAATAAAAAAACTGGACATAATCTTCAATATAACACGAGAGTCAGAAAGATATGTAGAATTACCTATAACTTTGAAGATCTTTATAACTGAAGAATTACAATTTGCCATAGACTCCAAAAATTCAAAATAAAGAATAAAATCAGCGCTGCGAAAACACTCTTGTTGCAACCGGTGAACAGATGAAAAACTTAACTTCTTGGAACAGGTTGTAGTCGAGTAACACAGATACCAGAGATCCCTTGACATGCCTGAAATTACATCTTCATCATCATCTATGTTTCATATCCATTTGCTTATTATGCTCAGCGTTTTTAGATTAATGTAGGGAACAACTACATTCTAACAACACTGAGCATAATAAGCAAATGGATATGAAACATAAATGATGATGAAGATGTAACTCCAGCTTTGTGGAGGGACAAACTTAATCAACTCAGGGCAGAACACTGTGATATAATCTGGAGATGGCATATACCTGTGACCACAAGAAGTAGTAGTTGGCTCAAAGTATATCTCCCAACAAGCACATCGTGACAAAACAAGGAAAGTTGCTGGCTCAAGAACAAAAGGAAAAAAGAGAACTCTCAGTTGCTCAAATGAAACTTGTATTATTTTATGCCAAAGTACAAAGTGATGAGCCCTATTTATACTATTCTAGGAGGGCTATCAAAATACAGAAAAATCTAGAATCATTTAAAGCATTTAGTGATTACAAGAAAATTTTGGAAATGGTTCAAACTAAGTGGTGGACAGTGCATTTAAGTGGATGGTGGGGGTGGACGGTGCATTTAGTTGGATGGTGCATTCATAGTGCTTGGGCTTGATGGGAGTTTGGAAAGTAGATAGATTTCTGTATCAGTTGCATTCAAAGAAAATAATGAAAATAAGAAAGTTGAATCCATCTCCAAATTATCTAAACCAAAAACATACAGGTATATAAACATGCAAGTATATAGTAATTAAAATGAAACAAGGAGCTTCTGACAAAGATGTGCTACCTACATACCAAAACATCAACAAAATAGTTTCCCACTCAATCTATAATTTGACAGTCCATTAAACACTAACATTAACAGTAGCGATAGCAAGTTTACTTAGGGTTTTGAAGATTGAGTTTCTAATTCAAATTCAAATACAATATAGATACTCACAGAGGTGGTGTCCACCCAAACCTGCGATACGAATCCCAAGCTAAGAACAAAACGAATGCTTATCACCTAAATTGCCTATCACATGAAATATAGACATTTGTGTCTTGTTGTCTAAAACATGAACATGTTTTTGTAAAATTCTAACAGTTTTAGCCAACAAGACACAATTCCCATATTTCATTAGAAGAAATATGGGTTAGGGTTGATAGAAGAAAAAAGGAGGAGAAGAGAGGAAGAGGGAGTGGCTGCCGCGGCCATCTCCTAGGTTAACTAGGGTTTAATGGTGGAGGAGGGTGTCAAGGAGGCTCTGGGCAGTGGAAATGTTGAGCGAGGGAAACAGCGTCGTGGAGGGTGTGGGAGATGGAGTAGAGGAGGTCGAGGGAGAGATGGCGTGGAGGAAGTCGAGGGAAGAGATTAAGAGGTGGTGGTAAGCAATCGAAACGAAGCAGAAGCAAAAACCAACACATCGAAGGGTTAGAAGAGGGAGGAACAGAGGGCGTTACAAACGAGGAAGGGGGAGGGTCAGGGTGCAAATGAGAGAGGAGAAATGAGAAACAATGACTACTTAGGGTTATAAATTTAACAAAGGAAATAGACAGCGCTTGTGTCAAGAAGCACTGGCGAAGATTGTGTCAAAGACAACGCTCATCTTAGAAAACGCTGACTATTCTTGACGGGTACAACTAGCAGCGTTTAATAAAAAAAAAAGCGCTGGTTATTCTCCGACCTTTAGCAGCGTTTTTTTAGGAAAACGCTTTTGAAAGTGCTCCGCGTTTTTTAGCTAGCGCTTTAGTAACTAGCGTTGTTTAAAGCGGGTCTTTTTTTTGACAATGTGGCGTAGTGTAAATAATAAAGATATTTATGAAATTGATATGTTGTCAAAAACAATAAAAATGTACCGATAACATCTAATGTTTCTCCGTCAGTACACAAAAGACGATAAAATTATGCCGATAACATTTTACGTTTTTCCATCTGGACACAAAAGAAAAGTAATCATTTATATCGACAACATGTAATGTTTCCGTGTTGAGAATCAAAAGTAAAATAATCATCTATAAATAATAAATAATAAAGGCATTTACAAATTCTGATATGTGACCAAAGACAAAAATTATACAGATAATATGTAATGTTTTCCCATTAAAACTTAAAAGCAATATAATAATTTATAGATAATAAAAAAAATATAAAGATAAAATATAAAAAAATTAAAATTAAGGAAAAATAGGAAAATTAAAAGTAAGGAAATTAAGAAATAAAAGAATTAAGAAAATCAGAAATAAAAAAAATGAAAATTTAAAAAAGAAGAGAGAGAAAAAAGTGAACTCAAAAAGCGGAGGAAAGAGATAGATAAAAGTTTTTGAAATTTGAAAAGAGAGAAGAATAGATGGAAGATGTAAAGTTAGATTGACTATTTTATCCTTAAAATTGATGATGTGTCAAAATTTTAGAAATGAGTTGTTTAGTATTTTTTTTTTTGGTAGCTTGTTTTTCTATATTGATATTGATGGCAGCAGAGGTGTCTTTCATTTTAAACCACAAACAGATGTGGTAGTTTATTGCTTAATGTTGAAGGATAAAACTAAACATGTGGTTTCATAGGCGGTGCTTGATTTATTTACCGACACTACATCCCTTAAATCAAACTTATATCATTCCAAACATCTTCTTTAATTTGAAAATAATTTAATCTTTAAAGGCTTTGCAAAAATATCTGCATTGGGACAATAACTAATCACCAATTTTTTCTCGGTCATCGACTCGCGTATCTTGTGAAATCGAATATCAATATGTTTTGACCGTCCATGAAAAACTGGATTCTTGCATAGTGCAATGACAGACTTGTCGTCACAAAAAATTTCAGTGGGAGTATTCTGCTTCTGATTCATCACTTCTAAAATTCTCCTAAACCATATTGCCTATGTGGCACAACTAGTTGCTGCCATATATTCCGCTTCAGCAGTAAAGAGTGGGACAACTAGTTGTTTCTTTGATGACCATGATATTGCACCAGTACCTAGATGAAGTGTGTACCCTAACGTTCTTTTTCTCGTCTCGAAATCTCCTGTCCAATCACTATCTGTGTACCCAACAAACTTTACATCATTGTTATTATTATTAGCATAAAAAATTCCATCGGTCAGAGTACCTTTGATATAACATAGAATCCTTTTGGCTCCTTACAAATGACAAACATGTGACACTTCCATTGATTTGCTGAGCAATCCAACTCTAAAAACTATATCTGATTTGATCGTGGTCAAATATCTTAGACTTCCGATTAGACTTTTATAAAGGGTTGAATCTACCCTTTTATCTTAATTTCCTCTTGTCAGCTTCACCATATCTTCAACTGGTGTTAAAATCGGCTGTAGCATAGGGCAGCCAAGAAAAGCTACCCTTTAACATGCCAAAAAATTCTTTTTCTCTGTCTATATGTTGACTTAAAATTTCTTATATTTTGCGATATAATGTTTTTGATTCTTTTAATTTTTATATTTGACACAAATAAAATGTTTTTAGTATTTCATCAGATATTAAAACCATTTTTTATAAGGATAAGGATTAAAATATATAAAATTTTAATGATAACTAATGCTTCAATAAAGTCTATAACCAGGGGCAAATCTTCTTTGTGACAGGTGGAAGTCACGGCTCCCCCAAGATTTTTTGTTTCTTCATTAATGTATAGACATATTTTTGTTTTAGGAATAGCTCATATACATTTGGCTTGCTAATATAAGACAGTTATTTAAATTGTCGCAGTTGTAAGGCTATTTTTTCCAACTCCAAACAAGGTCTTAGTATTGAATTATAGAGTAGCCTTTTTTAACTTTTTGTTTGTGCATTTTATTTCTTTGCGCATAAATAACACCAAAAGGTAATTCACGTGTTATTCAAACCCACTTTATCTCGCTAATATACAAGGACTAAACCACTAAACTAGTAAGCAACAGACGTTAATTGGTGAAATCACTACAAAAAAATCGTCTTTTAGTGATTGATTTTTCAGTCACTAAACCTAAAAAATGGTCGCTAATTAGAGACCAACAAAAATCAGTAGCTAAACCACCAGTCGCTAATTGTTAGCAACCGATTTAGTGACCGAGTATGTAGCGATCGATTTAGAGACCGAATTTAGTGACCAATTTAGTGACCGATTTTAGAGACCGATTCAGCGACCAATGTTATAGACCAATTTAGTGACCGAATTTAGAGACCAAATTTGTGACTAATTTGATTGGATATTTTTTTATAATCAGTCAGTAATTTGGCCACTAATCTGTGTTTAGTTTAAAAAAATTAAACATTCAAAAATCTATTTTTCAAAATATGAGACATATATTTGGGAAGCATGTGGCTTTGCCGGATAGAACACCATTTGTGGCTTTGCTTGACACAACACATTTTATCAGATTCCTTAAAATGGCCATCCCCCTTTTTGATAATCAAATAAATTTTATTAAAGGTCAAACCCTCAGCACAAGCTTTACAGAGGGTGGCTGCGCAACATACATAGTCCTAATCCAGTACAAATTGAAATCAGAATCGCAGCCACCGGTCTATACATATAGACTCCCTGCGACAACTAACAAAATCTATCAAGAAAAGCAGAATGTTACATGAGTCTAAAATTGAGCCACAACAAAATTAGCAGTAATGCCACCAAATTTCAAATCATCGGATTGCATTGGCATCTTCGTAGTCTCCATCAATTCTAAAGTAGTAGTGCCACCAATGATAGATCCAATACCTTCAACTCTATAGAAGTAGTGCCACCAATGATAGATCGAACACCACTAATGCCAATCACCACCTCAGCCACAACAACCGAACTAAACCAGCACATAATTTTGTCAAAGAAGCAACAATTTTAATATATTTTGCCAACATATATCATACACAGTGCAAACCAAGGGAGACCAATCTACAACTTGTTAGAATGAAAAAAGTGAAGAAAAATGAAAAAATGAAAGCGAGTATATTAGGCAATAAGCAAAAATGAATGGGACATTGGCAATCTGAGGCCACAATTCTTTTTTTCACATTGAGGCATTTAGAAGAAAATTGACAAAGGCTTGGTATATGCAGTATAATAGGATGTTAGCATAGAATAACATCTTTTTTATTAGATAAACAACAGACATCCAAAATCAAAGGCACAAGCTCCGAAAACATGAGCCCCATTTATAAAACTTTTGAACAATAAAAATCAAAGATATAAAAAAATCCAACAAATCTATCAATCAAAAGTCCTTTCCTAAAGATATGTTGGCCTTCTTTTGCACAAACTGATGTGATAAGTTGATTACATAAACCACACAAAAATCTTAAAGGGAAGTGGTTAAAGACCTTTCACAGTGGATTAAATGCTCTAACCAGTTCCAATTAGAAAAAACCGAATCCCACATAACACAATGCTTATAGAGAGTTAACGAAACTGACAAAATTTAACGAAAGAAAAATAAAACAGGAAGCCAATCAAATTAATCCCATAAGAATGTACAACCAATCAAATATTCTGAGCATACAAAACATAAAAAAAATTCAATCATATTAAACTATCATTTACCTATCCTCACACCTCCAGGAATTATGGTTCCATTGTCACCAAAAATGGCAGTGACGATATCCTGCGCGGCGGAGCTCCGACGGACAATTTGGGAGAGAGAGGGAAAAGTTGAAACAATATGTTTGTGTCGTGGTGTCTTGGCTTTTTTTGATTTGGGGGAAAACTAAGTTGCAGGAAAACTAAGAGCGAAAGAAAGACTGAGAATAATTGGGAGGGAGATGAAACTGAAAAATCAGAAACATAGTGTTAATTATTAGTTAGCGAGATGAAACAGACAAATCGGAAACATCTTGGTGGTCCCATGTTCCTGTAAAAATTCAAAACAAGTATCGAAAAAAAAAATCAGAATCAGACTTGGGAAGTAACAACAAAGATCAAACAAAAAAAGGATAAAAAGAAAGATTGAAGGGGAAGAACCAACTCAGCGAGATCCCTTTTCTCCCTTGTTTCCGCCGCGAACTCCGCCATAGTGGCGAGGCACGCATCTACTCCCTCTTCTCTGGCGTGTCTTTGCAACTCCCATGACCCTCAACGCCTCAGATCCAACGTTCTCTCCATCACCACCACGATCCATCATGGATCTGTCAATAAATGTCCTCTCCGTGAGTACCAACATCACCAAGACCCCCTTTTTCCTTTCCCTCTCATTCTCTTCCCGTCTCTCTCCCTCTTTCGTTTCTTTTTCTCTGCCTTGTCTCAGATTGCCGCCGCCTTCCCTCTCTCGCCGCTGCTCACTCTCCCTCAGCTCTCGTCTCTCTCTGGTTGCGGTTGCAGCATCACTCTCGCCCTCCCTTCGTTCCCCTCGTTCTCTCTGCACGTGTAATTCAGTGTGTGTGTGTGTGTGTTCGGTGAGTAAGAGGGATTTAGGGTTAGTGCATGAGAGTGTGTTTATTTTTGGGTTTATAAAAAGTGCACATGCGTTTGGGTGATGGGTGGGCCATTTGATAATTACATCTCCTCTCTAAATATTTATATTAGCGATCAATTTTTAGCGACTGAAATATCAGTCGCTAAATATTGTTTTTGATGAAAACGCTGCGTTTCGTATAAGTGGGAGGGAGAGAATGAATATTTGGGAACCCGTTCAAAATATTTATATTAGTGACCGATTTAGCGATTGAATTATAGCGACCGAAATTTCAGTCTCTAAATATTTATATTAGCAAATATTTATATTAGCGACTGATTTAGTGACCGAATTTTAGCGACTGACATATCAGTCGCTAAATTTTTTTTGTGTGATGAAAACGTTGCGTTTCGTATAAGAGGGAGGGAGGGAATGAATATTTGGGAACCCACTCAAAATATTTATATTAGCGACCGATTTAGTGATCGATTTTTAGCGATCGACATATCAGTTGCTAAATATTTTTTTTGATGAAAATGCTACGTTTCATATAAGTGGGAGGGGGAATGAATATTTGGGAACCCGCTCAAAATATTTATATTAGTGACCGATTTAGCGACTGAATTTTAGCGACCGAAATTTCAGTCTCTAAATATTTATATTAGCGACAGATTTAGTGACTGATTTTTGGTGACTGACATATCAGTCGCTAAATAATGTGTGTATTGCAGTAGAGACCGAACTAACGACTGATCTTTTAGTCGCTAATTCAGTCTCTAAAATATATTTGCAACCGATTTAGCAACTAGCACAATTTTGGTAAAAAAGTTTGGTGTTTCAGTCTCTAAATCGGTCACTAAATGAAGAATTTCTAGTAGTGAATATATTTATATGTATATGTTTTATTGACTTGGCTCCCCCCAAAAATGTCAGGCAAGATCTGCCACTGTCTATGACAACGTAGACAAATATTGATTCCTTTTCTAGAAACAACATTTATGCCATTCATATGAAGTGTTTGTATATTACATACATGTTTTTTTTTGACAGATATATTAGATACAAGTTAGAAAGGTGAGTAATTTTTTTAAGAAAATAGATACAAACAAAATTTGAGACAATTGTACATTTAATCCAATCCAGATATGCCAATGCTTTGAGTCTTAACTAAAATAACATAGTAGTACCATTTTATTCAAAATTATCTAAATTTCTCGGGCATATGCACTGTTTTTTTGTGTGTGTAGATACTAGAACTACTGAAATGCTCCTTATTGTTCGTGACTCCTTTAACGGACTTATTCCTACTGAAGAAACAGTTTCACGAAAAAACAGTGCATATGCCCGAGAAATTTAGATAATTTTGAATAAAATGGTACTACTATGTTATTTTAGTTAAGCAGTTTCACGAAAATTCACAACCCGTCAGATCATTGGATTTTGGTAATGGTGACTTTACAGCAAATGGTGAAGGGAAGACAATAAAAGTAAAGGTAATGCCAAGAAAATTTGGACCGTTATACTAAGGTCGCCCATGAATGACCTTATTCTTCTGTATAGTCAATGAGCCTATAAAATCCGTACTGGAAGTCCATGAGGTCGGCCCACTACCCTTGGACTCACTTCCATCATTTGCCGACCTATTTCACTTAGTGGCTTGAAGCAGTTGAGAACGAAAGGCCACGTAAGAGGTAACTGCTCGCTAATGACGTGACTTACATAAAGGAAAATATCTCCCTCAGGGGAGGGAACTCACTCATTCTATACGAACAATTAATACACCCCTATCCTCCTCCTCATCGGAGAACTCCTTAGCGAGAACAAAATCCAATAACGCATTATCGTTTGCTTTGGGTGCAGAGGGATTTTGCGGACTTTGTCCTTAGTTTTTTGACGTTCCCCTTGGGTGGGGTGGTGCATATGTTAAATGGAAACTCTTCCATGGGTAGCATAGATAATCTATACAAGGGCATCCTTGATTTGGACTGTAATATATATTTGAGATCCTTTGATCTAAAGGATATGCTAGTTAAATCTCGACTTGCCCACCAATTTAAACTCCAAAACCTGATATTGCCAATTGATGAAGTGTTACCATTTAATTACTCTTGTTTCAGTAAATATGATAGCAGTAATGACAGGTATAACGGCTATCTTACTACATTGAAAAATATTCGTAAAACTTCGATTTATATGGTCTCCATTAAGCTATTTGGAGCGACAGTCGTCAACTATGTTAGAAAGCAATTTAATCATGTTAGTAGTTAGTTTGAGTTGTTATGTTAGTTAAGAGCTGTTAATGGTTAGTTAGTTAATATGTTAGCAGTAAAGTGTAAATGGGCCAAGAGTGTTGGGCCTTGTATTTTTGTGTGTAGTGGGCCTGTAAGGCTGTGTATAAAACCATGGTGTAAAGTGCAATAAACCAGTGAAAAGTTTTTTCAGTGAATCGAATTCTCTGTTTCCCTCTTATGTTCTCTTTTAATTTCCGAGTTTAGTGTATGAACTTTACTGTTTCATTAGTTTTCTCCCCGACAATTGGTATTTAGAACCAAGTTCTTGGTTCTGATCCTTGAAGCCAAATGGCGAGTGTTGAGAGGGACACAGTGTGGGTGAGTGAAACATTGTGAAATGCATGAAACTTTCATCAATGGCGGGATCAAATTGAAATGGATATTTCGGTGGAAATTTACCGATCTTGGATATCAAGAACTGGGACCGATCGAAGAAGCAAATGGAGGTGATATTTGGTTTCTAAGATGTGAAGGAAATCATGAAGAACGGATTCACTGAGCTGGAGGCAAATCTGAGTGAGGCGCAGAGATCAACCTATAAAGAATCCAAGAAAAAGGACAATAGAGCCCTTTTCTTGATTCACCAGTTGTAGATGTTGCGAATTGGGAGTAGATCTCATCGGCAGAAACGGCGAAGCAAGCATGGGACACTTTGGAGACAAGCCATGCTACTGATGGCAAGTTGAAGAAGGTTCGGCTGCAAACTTAGGAGACAATTGGAGCTGTTTCAGATGGAAGATCAAGAGAAGGTTGCTGACTATTTCACAAGGTTTCAGGGTCTCATCAATCAGATGAAATCCTATGGTGAAACCATTACTGATCAAATGGTGGAGGAGAAGGTGATGAGAACTCCACCATCAAGATCTGATTATATCTGCGTGGCCATAAAAGAGTCAAAAGATTTGTCCTCCATGAAAGTTGAAGAGCTTAGGAGTTATTTGGAAGCACATGAGCAACGCTTGATTGAAAAAAAGGCAGGGAAAGCCACTGAACAAGCATTGCAAGCCTTGATGGCTCAAAACTCAAAGAAAGGAGGTTCGGATAAGAACAAGAAAGGGAAAGGAAAAGAAGGAGACTTCAAGAACAAAGGTAGCACCCAAGGCACATCTGATCAAGAACTTGTTGGCACATTGAAGAAAGGAGGTTCGGGTAAGAATAAGAACGGGAAAAAGAAGTTTGTTAAAAGTAGAATCAAATGCTACAATTGTCCAAAGTTTGGACAATTTGTTAGTGAATGCAAGGAGAGCAAAGTACCATGGTCTAAACATGAAGATGAAGCAAATGTGGCACATGATAATGATAGTTCAAATTCAGATCAGATTACTTTAATGGTAACCACAAATATGGATACTGTTCCGGACTGGGCCGAGGCCCAATCCGGAGATCCAGCATTCACAGGCCCAACGGCTTCCCTCAATGCCACGTCGTCTGGCGATGCCTCTCCGCTTTCCTCAACGTGGCCGACTAACGGCTTTGCAGGCATTAATGGAATTTAATGCCGACGTGTTTCACGACGTTACATACATCGACAGAACTGGCCCTCGACTATATTTAAAGAAGACCAAGGCCGAACGGTCGAGGTAATCATCTTTCTACCACCTCTTACCTACCTCGACACAATCGAAGGCCGCGGAGTGTTTGCAGTACACCACCCAACCCGCCGCCGCCCTCCGCCGCGAGCACAACCGCACCGCTTCTCCGGCCATCCTCTCAAGTTCGCTCGTAACATTGGCGCCGCCTGGTGCGAATCGCTTTCGATTCCATCTTCTTTGTCGGTCTCCTTCTTCACCGACGATGATCGGATCGCCGCCGTCGCGACTAGCGCTCCACTACGCTAACGCAGATCTTGAACAACCTAACCACCGGGAGCAGTCTGGAGAGAACCACTTCTCCAAAGATGACGCCGTTTCGATCGTGTTGCCAAACCGATGCCGGAACGGAGACCACCGCCATCCCTCATTCGCGAAGTTCCGCGACCATCCGGCCACGCCGGGCCGATGCAAAGCTCAGAATCAACGCCTCGATCGAACGGAGAATCAGCAGAAAGAAATTCTCGCTGCACACAGATCGACAAATGGTAGAAGATCATGTTTCGCTCTCTCGTGAGATCGGGCGAACCAAAATCTCGTGTCCGTTTCATCACCACCACCGAGGCACGACTCAACACCGCCTCGGGCATAGAGCAAGCCAGAACACTTCGCAGATCGTGACTTCCACCGCCACAGATCCGAGGTCCGCTGGTTCTTCAAACTAAGACACGAGCAAACACACCGCGGTAAGAGTTTCTTCCGTAAGTCTTTCTCCTCAATCCGAGCATGCCACACTCTCCATCAAGCGCTATCGCCGCCGACGCTGCCTCATCGCGGGAAGGTACCACTCACGAGCACGACACTCAAGAAGAGCCGCCAAATTTCTAGCGGCGAGTAAAATCCGCCGCACCTCTCACCGGGCCGCCATGCTCATTCTCGCTCTCATCAACCCCTTCTCGAGCGATGACACAGATGACACGCAAGGCCTTCGTCCTTTTACGCCTAAGATTACGATTCCGATTCACATCTTCTGGTTCGCCGTTGACTTCCTACGACTGACCACCGACCTCGACTTAACATGTTGGTCGCTTTCTGACACTATCATGGACTATGTGGCGCTTCTGGCCTGGTGAAGTGCGTGATCTTTCCCTCACTCAAGAAGTCACTGCCTTGGTTCCGCACTTCAAGAGAAATTCCATTGATCGGATCGAGCTCGTCGACTGGCCCGCATTTCACCGCATCTAAAGTCCAACCTAAGTCGACAGCAATTTCTAGCCGCGATTCAAAGAGAGGAAAAGAGAATCCTCGTAGACTATGTCTAACGCCAACAAAGAAGCCATTTTGGGGAAAAAATGCTCGACGAGATGAAATTATACTTGCTAGAGCGCGTCTGGTCAAGGAAGTTTATTCAAGGTCGACATTGGTGTCGATAAACCGAGGTCCCCGAACAGTTCCCTGGCTTTAGCCTGCAAAATTCATGAATTACGGCAGAAGTTGATGGCATCGAAAGCCAAAGGTAAAACCCAGTGAGGAAGTCAGTGGACAACGCCAAGACAGTCGCTAGGAGAAGGAAAGCTTGGGTCCAAAGAAAGAGATACGATTTAATATACCCCTTTGAACACTACTCCTGTCGCAGATAATCGAATGAGTGCGCTAACAATCAATCTGATGCTGAATTAAATTTCCTAAGGTGCAGAAGCCTCAATGCCGATAAGTCGAGGTATCGCCACTTTCATGTTCCGCACGACCGGCCGAATGTTTTCACTTGAAGGACGCCAGAACAAATCATCCAAAAGGGCAAAGCTGACCAAATATGGGAAAGGAAAACCGAGATTTGAGATGGGCGTTCAGATCTAGATCACCTCGACCTCAAAGGAGAGACTCAGATTCGACGCAAAGACGGCGAACAAGCCAGGCATCCGAGGAGACTCGCCCTCCTCCCCGTCGCCATGGTCATTTCCGTGAGGATTCGATAAGGGAGGGGCGAGCATCAATTCAAAGAAACGAAAGTCGAGAGAAGCGATGATCATTTCATCGCTTTCCCTTCATCAAGCTCTGAGCAGGAAAGACTCACCAGCCTTTTTCCACTAAGACTCGTGAATGGAACGCCAACTATTTGATTCCCGCTGGTGAAAGCCTATATGGCTAACTTTGACGTCAAGAATCTTGATGTAAGGAGCTCATGGATATCATGTTCTACGAGCCGCTTAAAACCTTGAAACTACCGTAAAAGATCTCGCATCGTGATCGCCGGTCCGACCGACCGTTTCAACGTTCAAAACAAAGCCGCATGTGGGAGCGATGGTGACTTTGGAGAGCAACCAATCTCCAAAACTGTAAGGTCCAATTCATCGTGTTACCATGCAAATCACATAACCGCATCGCTTCGACGCCGACACCGGGTGAGTTAGGAGCCAGAACCCTCGATAGCTTCACTGAAATGCGTTTCATGATGACGAAGACAAAGTCGCTACCATCGGCCACCAAGAAGTCCGCAGAGATGTTATATTTGTCTTTGAAGGTCAAGAGCAAAAAGGAAGAGGAACAACTCCTTGACCAAGAAACTTGATCCTCGGTCAGCCGCAGCACGCTAATCTCACCGATTTCAACGCCGTAATCGAAGCTCGAGGACGAGATACAGAAGACGACTTCTGGCCCGCTGAGCTCCACCAAAAGATTAAAAGACCAAGACTGATGGAGAATTCATCCGAAGTTCAACTAGGAGAAGACCCGTGGAAAAGACAAAGTGAAGCTGCGTGTCGATCTCCCCGAACAAAGCCAAATTGCAAATACAGAGTGCTCAAGTCCAATGCCGACCTCTTCGCTGACAGCCGCTGACATGCCGTATTTCTCCCGATATTGCTCGCCACCAACTCGCCGCTCGACTCCCAAAGCTCGGTAGCTCAAAGGCGCTGTAAGCAAGCCCCCAAAAGCCGTCACGCCAAAGTCACAAGACTTAATTAAGGTCAATTCATTAGTGAGGTCAACATACCACTTGTCACAAATGTTGTATCAAGTTAAGAATCTAATGGAAAGCGCGAACGTGTGTCGATTACATCGATCTAATAAGGCGCGGCCCCAAAGACGCCTACCCCTCCCCAATATCGACAAACTCGCCGACAATTCCTCCGGTTTTCAATTGTTGTCTTCATGGACGATACTGGGTACAACCAGATTCCGATGCATCATGCCGATCAAGAAAAAACCGCTTCATGACGGATAAAGGTAATTATCGCTTATAACGTAATGCCTTTTGGCCTTAAGAACGCCGGAGCGATATCATCGGCACGATGAACAAAGTCTTCGCCAACCAGCATCGGTAGACGCCGGAGGTATATATGGATGATATGATAGTAAAACAACGAAGAAGTCGATCACGCTTGCCGATCTTAGAGAAGTCTTTGTCAAGCACGAAGACATAATACGAGGCTCAATCCGCAAAGTGCACTTTCTGAGTTCGAATCGGGTAAATTTCTGCTTACTTAACCGAGGTGGAATCGAGGGCCAACCACAATGGCTGGGTCAGAATAGAGATGCGTTAAAGAACCATCGCCAAAGAAAAACATCCAAGACCAATACTGAATGCTAGCCTCTCGACGAGGTTTATCTCAAAATCAGTAACATGCATTGCCTTTCTTCCGCTTTACTCAAGAAGCGGAATTCAGTCAATGGTCACCCGAAAGCGGTTTTAACACGTAAAACACATACTATCCCAACCGCCAAAGTTGTCGACGCAGGCCGCCTCTGTGGAGGTCCTTTATCTCTACTGGCAAAGGTCGAATGTTCTCCGAGTGCCGCCCATTCGCGAGGCGCATTTGAGACCAAACCTGGCCTATTTATAAGCAAAGCACTTCAGGCCCGGAGTCGAGATACCAGAATCGAGAAAGTCGACTCGTGATCGATAATCGCGCTCGACGCTGAGACAATACTTAGCACATCCCATAGTTGGTCCGAATCAAATTAATCAAACAGATCCTACACAAACCGACTCGCGCGATGACATCGTTGGTTTGGCCGAGTTGTCAATTCTGAGTTACTTTCGAGCCGTAGACAAACTATCAAAGCTCAATGCTTGGCGATTTCATTTGCCGAGATGACTCTCGGAGTTACGTAATCGTTGGTTCCAAATGGACGCACGCCGACTGATCGCCGACCCGGCGCGCGCGACTCGGGTTTGTTGCTCGAGAACGACGATGGCCGGTCGCCGAATTTTCATCGGGATTCTCCTTTCCCACCTCCAACAACCAGGCAGTACGGCGTGTTTATCCGCCTCCACACCGCTCGAGACTTCTCGGCGCTAAGAGGTAAAACCTTTAACGATTCGCCTAGTCGCAGGTCCCGCATAAGTTGAGAATACCAGTGCTAAAGATCCACTTCTTCAAAAATACCTCGCTCGGTAAAGAAGAAAATGAGCGATTTCAATCCGAGATCGTGACACGCCCGAGAGAACAAACGCCGAGCCGACATTCGCCCAAACTCGCCAAAGACGAGAAGCTCAGAAACAACAGATCGGGTAATACAAGAACATCGCCAAGCCTAGCATTATCGGGCCGTGGTCGATACCACTTATGACGAGGTAACGAGGAAACTTCCAAATTTCCGCTTATGATTTCAGGCAAGCGGCCGATGATTCGCCTGATGAGCCCGACAATGGATGACACCATTCAAGAATTTATTCAATCTTGGCCGCCACCTGACGATGAGAAGGAAGCCGCAAAACTGAAAAAAAGGCATCGTGATTCTACATCGACTGCATCTTATATCAAGCAGGTTCTCCACCTTCGTTGAAATGCGCCGATTACACCCGAGCTTAACATGCACTTGTCAAGGGCGCATGAAGGCATATGCAGCAACACTCGAGGACGCTCGCAAAGAAAATCCTCGCAGGTACTACCGCCGACCTCGAACGCGACGCGATATCGCTCAGAAGAAATGCGACAAATGCCGTAGACATGGCGATCTACACTTAGCTCCTCCTACAGCAGTTAACATCCTCGACATCACCATGGCCCTTTGTCAGCGGGCATCGATATACTTCGACCTTTTCCAATGGCTCTGACAGTGAAATATACCGGTCGCTGGCGTAGATTACTTCACCAAATGGGTCGAGGCAGAAATTCTCCGGCGAAGATAATCGCAAAGAACTTGATTAAGTTCTTCAAAAGATATATTCTGACAAGGTTCGGATTCCTGTGGTGGTCGCCACCGACAACTAACGCACTACAGATCGCGGATTCCGAAAGACCTTGGAAGATCTCGACATCAAACAAAGACTTCACCTTGCAGAACACCCCAGACGAACGCCAAGTTTAAAAACCGCTAACAGAGTTATCTTACGAGGTCCGAGACTAAGATTGATGAGGCCGCGGAACCGCAAGAGCTTTCCCAGTACTGGGGCGATCGAATTATTCCACATTCTGACGACAGGAGAATCTCCTTTTCGCCTCACATATGGGACAGAGCCATCATTCCCGCTGAGATCGGGAACTTAGTTGAGAACCTCGTGATCCCCGTGAGTAGCATTGACAACCGTCAGAGTATACGAGAAGTTAACTCGACTCCGACGAATGCAGGAGCTTGCAAAGACTCAATGAGGTCAGCAGAAATGTAAAATCGGCAGAAGATACAAATCAAGTGTTGTAGGGAATTCATGCCTGGAGACTTAGTTCTTCGACGAGATGTTGGCCAAGAACGCCACACAAGGGAAACTTGCACCCAACTGGGAAGCGCCCGCACAGAATTGTCGCAAAGACAGATGTGCAACGGCGCTACTACACCTCGAGACATCGCAAGGACAAAGAAATTCCAAGAACTTGGAACGCAAAGAAAGATGAAGAAATATTATACTGAAACAAATGTATCCTAAACACATAAATGTGAAGCAATGAAGCATGATTGGAGAAATACGCAACCAAAGCATTTAATTATCAAAGCCTCGTACCGCACAAGTATCCGATGTAGAGATCGACCATGAGACCGTGGCACGCAGCCTCGTGATAAAACCTCAGCGCTGGCACAAGCACTGACGATCGACGCCGAGACCGCGCATCCAGCCTGATAAAGCTCAGCGCGCTACAAGCACCTGATGAATCGACCTCGCCGAGACCGCGCACGGCAGCTCGTGATAAAGCTCGCGTCGCAAGCACCGATGAATCGATCGACCTCGTGCCGAGACCGCGACGAGCCTCTGGATAAAAAGCTCGGCGCGCGCAAGCACCTGATGAATCGACCGAGCCGAGACCGCGCGGCACGCAGCTCGTGATAAAGCTCGCGGCGCTGGGCACAAGCACTGATGAATCGCTCGACCTCGCGTCGAGATCAGCGACGCAGCCTGGTGATAAAGCCTGTGCGCTGGCGCAAGCACCGATGAATCGACTCGCGCCGACCGCGCACACGAGCCTGCGTGATAAAGCCTCGCGGCGCTGGGCACAAGCACCGATGAAGAGATCGACTCGCGTCGAGACCGCGCACGCAGCCTGGCGTGAAAGAAGAGATCGACCTGCGCGTAGACCGCGCACGAAGCTCGATAAAGCCTTGCGCGCTAAGCAATAAGCACCGAGATCGACTGCGTCGAGACCGCGCATACACGAGCTCTGATAAAGCCTGCGCGCGGCACAAGCACCGAGATCGACTCTCGCGCCGAGACCGCGCGGCACGAGCTCGCGATAAAGCTCGCGGCGCGCACAAGCACTGATGAAGAGATCGACCGCGTTTCAGACCGCGGCACGCAGCTCGTGAAAGAAGAGATCGACTGCCGGTGACCGCGCACGCAGCTCGATAAAGCTCGCGCGCTGGCACAAGCACCGAGATCGACCCTGCGTCGAGATCAGCGCGCACGAGCCTTGTCGGATAAAGCCTGCGGCGCTGGGCACAAGCACCGAGATCGACTCGCGTCGAGACCGCGCGGCACGAGCTCGCGATAAAGCCTTGGCGCTGGGCACAAGCACCGATGATGAAGATCGAATTCGCAGCCGACCGCGACACGAGCGGATAAAGCCTTGCGCGCTGGCACAAGCACCTGATGAAGAGATCGACCGCGTCGAGACCGCGGCACGAGCCACCGATGAAGAGATCGACTCGCCGAGACCGCACACGAGCTCGTGATAAAGCCTCGTCGACCTCACGCCGAGACCACGCACGAACTCATGATAAAGCCTTGTGCCTTGCATTAAGCACATCAAGCCTGGTGGTCGAATCGCCGCAAACAGACGTGGAACATGAAGGTCCCGAACGCAACCAATGAACAAGCACGCATGACGACACCGCAGTTTCCACGAACAAGGACGCCGAACGCCGACATCAACGATCTCGACATCAAGTCACCACCTCGACATTCGAAAGCCATCGACTTGGGGGCAATCAGCCGACCGGGCCGAGGCCCACCCGGAGATCCAAAGATTTACTGTGCCCAACGGCTTCCTCAATGCCACGCCGTCCCGCATGCCTCCGCCTTTCCTCAACGTGGGCCGACTAACGCTGGTGCATTAATGGAATTTAATGCCGACTGGTTCACGACGGTTACTACATCGACAAAGAACCGCCCGACCATATTTAAAGAAGACCGCTGGGCCGAATCGGCCGAGGTAATCATCTTTCTACCACCTTCTTACTCACTCGACACATCGACTCAAGGGCCGAGTGTTTGGCAGTACACCACCCAACCCGCCGTCGCCTCCGCGAGCACAACCGCACCGCTTCGCCTCCTGGCCATCTCAAGTTCGTTTCGTAATGTATACTAAGAAAACTGAGTCTTGGTACCTAGACACGAGTTGTTCCAACCACATGACGGGGCAAAGAGATTGGCTACTGGAATTTGATGGAAGCTATAGGAGCCGGGTCAAATTTGCTGATAATATCACAGTTCTTGCAGAAGGGAAAGGGAAAGCCATGATCAAAGAAAAGAATGGAGAGTCCACCTTTGTCACTGATGTGTTGTATATGCCCTCAATGAAGAACAACCTGCTAAGTCTTGGGTAGTTTCTTGAGAAAGGGTTTAGCATGGATATGATGGATATGAAAGAGAATTGTCTCAAGGTGTTTGATGCAAAACAATGGTTGGTGATAAAGTCTGTTCTATCCAGAAATAGGACTTTCAAGTTGAATTTGGAGGCTGCAGATATTCAATGTTTTTCAAGCATCAAAGTGGATGATGAGGTGTGGTGTGACGTCCTTATTTATTTATTTATTTATTATCCCATAATTGCATATAAATAAAATAATAAAATCCAAAAAGTACAAGAAAGGAACTTCTTATTATATTTTATACATCAAGTTTTGTTTACATACAAAAGTTCCAACCTCGGAACCTCCAAAAATAATATACACCTGTCTCAAAAACCCTAGTGGGTACAAAAGGGTCACTCTAGTCAAAAGTCGAAAAGTACAACAATCCACCAAGAAGCCTCCTACCTCTGGTCTGGTCTAGGGATCCTAATACGAAAACGTGGCGGAAGGCAGGGATCTCTAGCGTGAGGATGTCCCTAGGACCTAGGCTGGTAAGTCCTCATATGGTCTACTCTAGAAGATAAGGGAATAGTCAACTCTGAACGACGCATTCCCCTGACCTCGACACTATGCCTGAATACACTAAAAGACCCAGATGATGATGGTGTAGTAGGGTAGTGTCGCCTAGGTTCACGCCACATGCGATTAAATGGTAATCGTTGTGCAATCCTAAAGTCTCCTGCAAAAGAGGCCCTCGGTGACCCCAAAAGACGAAAGAAAATACTAAAAAGTCCTGTATAAATAACTACATGACGGTTGTAGTCAATCTCCTAACTGTCTGTCTCCATCTACATCATGGTAATATACTTCAAAATCACCCCATACTGGGATGCTCGACTCTTGTAGCATCGACGGATAGAAGTAATGGGACATCTTCACTTTCTCGTGAGTCTTCAGAGTCTAACTATATAAAACATAGAAAAGAAAACAAACAACACACAAAACATAGGAGATAAGAACATTATACACTAAACAAAGTGGGAAAGTAGTTGAATAGAATATGTGAAAGAATAGGTCATTCATCTCCTAATCAACATATAGGATCACCACCTAACTACCCATACCCATTGTGACAACCACCCTAAAAATTCAATGGAGCCGTCACCTATGTTTATTAAGGAAAACAATAGGAAAAACCTTTTTTGGAAATAACTAGGAAAAATGGTATTTGAACCAAATTTGAGGGTTCGTGAGTTAATTACGCATAGAGAAGGTATTAGCACTCCTATAACGCCCATTTAAAATGGTACCCCTAATTGTTCGAAAAGAAATATGTTTGCCTTAAAAAATGATTCCTTTAACAAAGATTATTTATTTATTTATTTACTATATAGAAAGGAGCCTCTAAATGAGTGAATCGTCATGATGGCACTACATGGACTTCTAACCATTGATTTTATTAGTAAGCAAAAGAATGGAAAGAATTGGTGCGAAATAATTATGCCAACGTGAATCAGAGGAAGAAAATTTCAATTAAAACACGAAGGAAGTTAGTACTATAAAAATTCAAGTTGCTAATCAATGTCAATACTAATATTAGTAATATTTACACCATTTGTTATCGTTTATAGTTATTAACGAATATCAAAATTTGTCTTAGAAAAAAAGAAACGCAATATCAGGAATTTATCTCAATCTTGTTTTCGATCACAAATATGCAAAAATACTCTAACTACAGAGTCTTAAGACTACAAATAAAAATAAATAAATAAAATGAGTTTTGATACCCTAATTCGATCCTAAACCTGAGGTTAGGGTTCACGGCGGCCAGGCTAACAGAGGACCGATTGGGGGGAACCAAGGTTCACCCCCTTGCTCCGGCCAAGGACAGTACCAAAAATTAAAAAAAAAATTGTAACATAGGAAATAGAAGAGATGAGGAACAAATAGTATTATAGGCAACAATTCTCAGCTTTACCAACAGATAAGCTTCTTCACAAAAACAGGGGAAGGGAAAGATTGAACCTTATATCAAGTTCTTCAAATCAATCCCCCAAAGAAAAAGAAGAAATTACAGAAATCAAAGAAAACCCTAAAATCTATATTCTCTGTATTTTGGTGCTCTCTTTCTTTTTGATCCCAATCGGCCTCCCCTTGTGCGTTGTCTTGAGCTTGGCTTTTATAGACCTGCGAAAACATATCAAAACAAAATCAGTCATTGAATCAAAGTAAAAAAAAGGAAAGGAAATGAAACGAAAACTCCCTTCGTCGCGTCTAGGTCTGTGATTCTCGCGGAGATTTTCGCGAAAATCGTTGTGATTCGATGGGGGTTACAGTAGATATGATCCGGTTCTGAGGGATTCGGAAGATTTGGGTGAGATTGAGGGAGAAAGGGAGAGATGTTCGCTATCCTTTAGGTTTAGGGTTGGAGAAATGAAGAGAAGAAGAAGAAGAAGAGAAAATGGAGAGAGAGTGAGGGAGGCCGAGAATGGGGAGGAGAAAGAGGAAGATGAGAGAAGTGGGGGAAGTGTTGGAGCGGCGCTAGATTAAATGAGGGAGGAGAGGAAATAATTAGGTTTAAGTTAGGGTTTGAGTAGGGTTGGGCTGCATGATTGGTTGGTACGCTGGTGGGCTTGGGGTAATGCGTAAGGGAAAACAGGGGGCGCGAGCAGCAGGGCGTGGCTGTGCGCTGGGTTAAAAAAAGGGGGAACGCATGAAAAGGGTACGGGTGCGAGAAGCAGGAGGTAGAGGGAGCGCCTAGGAGGCTACACGCAGAAGGATAGGGGGTGCGCATAGTAGATAATGAGAGACAGAGCGTTGGGTTGGGCTGGGTGCCTAAAATGAGTGCAGTTTGCTAGTGGCACCCCCAGTTTCATCATTTTGCACCCCTCTTTCCTTTTTATTCATTTTTCTTCCATTTTTTTCTTTTTTTTTCCTTTCTTTTTAATTATTGAGACCATGATATCATTATTATTACTAATTTAATAAGCAAGCAAAACTAATTAAATAAATAAATAAAACCCGGATAAAATTAGGGTACTACAGCTGCCCCTCCTTAATTACATTTTACTCGAAGGTCTTCGTGCATTCGTTGTAAAAGGTAATTAAGGATAAATGACTCTAATTTTGTCCGAAACAAGTGGTTTGAGATTGTGGGATTGGTTCCCGATTTTGGTGGGAGATTCTAGGGTCGGTATCCTAGTGAATTCTCAGTAAGGCATAGGTATTTCCTAACTCTTACAAAGTTGATCGGAGATTCCGGGGTTGGTTCCCTGGCAAATTTCTAGTAAGGCGTAGGTATGACTAGCTCTTACAAAAATGGTTGGAGATTCCAGGGCTGGTTCCCTTCGAATTCCCGGTAAGGCATAGGCTTGTTCCTAGCGCTTACAAAGTTGGTCGGAGATTCTGGGGCTGGTTTCCTGGCGAATTTCCTGTAAGGCATAGGTCTTGCTCTTAACCCTCACATCTTTGGTATTGATTACTTCCCTACTTAGGATAAGTCTGGGGTGCTAGCTTCTTCGTCACTCGACACAAGTTTGGGTCAAATTCCCAACAAGGGTAAGTCAGGTTCTTAACTCTTGCTAAAAGGTACGGATTGACTACCTTACTTTAAGAAATGTCTGTGATATGAGTTTCTCTATCACTCAATATAGGTTCGGTCAGATTCTCGGTAAGGTATAGGTCAGATTCCTTACTCTTGCTAAAGTATGGACTGGTTTTCCTATTGCAGGTGAACATCCAGTGTACGAGCTTCTCCATCACTCGACACAAGTTCGGGTCAGATTCCCGACAAGGTGTAGGACAGATTCCTAACTCTTGTTAAAAGGTGTAGATCGATTTCCATAATTAAGGAAGATCCGAGACGCGGGTCAGGTTCCCGACTAAATGCTTGGGTCAGATTCCCAAGGTGATGGGTCAGATTCTCAGCAAGGTGTAGGACAGGTTCCTAACTCATGCTAATAGATTGAATAGGCTTAGTACTAGTTCTTACTGAGTAACAACAGACCACCTGTATGTAATATTTGAGAGGGTGGGTCAATGGACCCAAAAACTTTGATGGTCATGCAGAATGCAATGAATGGTATGCCATGCATGAAATAAAATTTTTTATTTTTAGAGAAATGTTTTTTTTAAGATGGGTCGTGGACCCGAAAGTATTGATGATCATGCAAGATGCAATGAATTGTTACCAATTGACTTCAAACACAAGAGGGGGTGAATTGTGATAGCGGTGCTTATATAAAAAATTATAGAAAATAAATGACCGAATAATAAATAAAGAACAAAAATAAATAAAGTGCTTGAATGATAAAGAGACAGAGAGCAAAGAAGAGCACGCAGCAATTTATACAGGTTCGGCCACCAAACACCCCTGTGGCCTACGTCCTGTCCCCAAAGCAAACCACTATGGGATTTTCACTAAATCACTAGCTTTTAAATCAGGTTCAGCTAGAAACCTTTACAACTCTATACCAGAGCAATACGTTCAAGAGATATCACCTCTCTATGAACACCTTGGGATTCCTACCCAAAAAGAAATGATTTTCACAAATAAAATGAGATGAGAAAGAGACACTCAATAGTGCAGAGATAAGAAATTGAAGCTCAAAGAATACAACTCAAATTATGTAGAATAAAAGGCTCGTAAAATTGTGCTCAAATAAGGGTGAGTGATGAAAAATATTTGAAAGAGTTTTTGGCACAAAAATTAAGCACTGCGTTGTTGTATTTTTACAAGGCTCACGAGCTGTGTTTATATAGGCAATGGAGGAGCGTCACTTTAAGAAGATTTGTCCGTTGAGGATTTGCCCGTTGCGGCAAGGATCTGTCCGTTGGAATTTGTCCGCTATGCTGAACATGAAAGAATTGAAAACACTGAGGCGGCTCGTGGGCGACCTCGAAGACGGCTTGGCCAGGCGACCTCAAGACGGCTCGTGAGCGACCTCGCCACACCTGGTCGATGCACGACCTCGACACGGCTCGAAAAGACCTCGGCACACACGGTATCGATACCTCCTCATCAGCTCGGTTCTCATATCTCGGTACGCGACCTCATCAGCTCGACACGGATCATCAGCTCGGCACGCGATAAGAGCTCATCACGTGACCTCGGTACGCGACCTCATAAGCTCGGCAGACGACCTCGCCACACAACTCGACAGACGACCTCGACACAGCTCGGCATACGACCTCTGAACAGCTCGGCACAAGACCTCGAAACACAGCTCGGAATACGACCTCCTCATCAGCTCGGTTCTCATAGCTCGGTACGCGACCTCATCAGCTCGACACGGATCATCAGCTCGGCAGGCGACAAGAGCTCATCACGTGACCTCGGTACGCGACCTCATCAGCTCGACACGCGACTTCCTCCTCAGTTCGACATACGACTTCCTCAGCTCGACATCCGACACGAGATATGCATGTCAAAATATTTTGTGCGTGTAATTTAATTTTAATTGAGAGCTTTTTATTACTACTTACAAATTGTCTTAATAAAGATAAATAAATACCCAGAACCCAAAGACTTGAAAACTATCATTCTTGATACGCTGCCTTGGTATTCTTTTCCACTTTTGCACGCGGTTGACTATTTGTAAAGCTCCTTTGTCAATCATCAAAACCATCCTGTCAAGGCATGTATTCACAGACTTCTTTTGATGATTGACAACCATCTCTTGGAGGGAATTTAGAAAAATATAATCATGATATAGCAATGAGATATAAGCATGGTTTTTCAATAAAAGATATCAGAGTTTAAGCACAATATTTAGAAAAACTCCCCTCACAATAGGCAATACTTAAAAGATCACTCCCTTGAATCATGCATTCATGTACTTCTCTCCCTTTTGGCAACATCAAAAAGTGGGAAAGACAAATAAAGCAAGGCATATATTCAGGATTAAACAAGCATATTTTGATAGTTACGTGATACCAAGCTTGGTGTGTGACAGATGAGCTGGTTGGACATGATTAGCTAGTTGCATAAGACAAATGTGTCACCCACTCATTATTCCGTACTTAAAGAAAATGGAAGGGGAAAAGACTGCATAAACTTGTTAGCACACTCAAACGCCCAAGTTAGAATTTATTCAAAAAGAAAATGCAATCACAAAAATACTCAATGCATGATTGGTCTAAAATTCCCAATTCATTCTAATAAAAAGAAAGTTTCCTTAGGCAAAGGTTTAGTAAAAATATCTGCAAGTTGTCTAGATGTTTCCACAAACTAAATCATGCAATCACCTTTTGAACATGATCTCTAATAAAATGGTGCCTAATCTCTATGTGTTTAGTCCGAGAGTGATAAACCGGATTTTTAGTGAGGTTTATGGCACTAGTATTGTCACACTTTATTGGAGCAGTTTTCAAATTAATCCCATAATCATTCAACTGATGTTTCATCCAAATAATCATGTAACAACTACTGCCGCAACATATTCCGCTTTCGAAGGGACAAAGCCACACCGGCTTGTTTCTTACTATGCCATGAAACCAAGGCATTCCCAAGTAAGTGACATGTCCCACTAGTGCTTTTTCGGTCCATTTTGCAACCCGCAAAATCAATCCGAGTACCCAATAAGTGTACACAAGACCTTTGGGGTACCATAAACCCATAGTTTGTGTGCCAGTGAGATATCTCATGATGCGTTTTACCGCTAAGAGATGTGATTCCTTAGGATTTGCTTGAAAACGTGCACACATACAAACACTAGACATAATATCCGGACGACTTGCAGTGAGATAGAGAAGAGATCCTATCATACCTCGATACTTACTTACTTCGACCGATTTACCACCTTCATCTTTGTCAAGATAGCATGATGTGCTCATGGGAGTTGAGATTTCTTTGGCGTTGCTCATTCCAAATCTTTTAAGCAACTCCTTGCAATATTTGGATTGATTTATAAAAATTCCTTCTTTTGTTTGTTTGATTTGAAGACCAAGGAAGTAGTTGAGCTCTCCCATCATGGACATTTCAAACTCACTTTGCATGATTTTGGAAAAATCTTCACACAAAGACTCATTAATAGCACCAAAGATGATATCGTCAACATAAATTTGAACAAGTAAAATGTCATGATTTTTGTGTTTAATGAAAAGAGTGGTATCAACTTTTCCTCTTTCAAAACCTTTTTCAAGTAAATATTTGCTCAACCTCTCGTACCAAGCTTCCTGAGCTTGTTTTAAACCATATAAAGCCTTTTTCAATTTGAAAACATGATTTGGAAATTCAAAATTTTCAAAACCGGGGTTGATCAACATATACTTCTTCTTGAATAAAACCATTTAGAAATGCACTCTTAACATCCATTTGAAAAAGTTTAAAATCCATGATGCATGCAAATGCGAGAAGCATGCGAATAGCTTCTAATCTAGTTAATGGTGCATAGGTTTCATCGAAATCTATGCCCTCTTGTTGATTATAGCCTTTGCAACAAGTCTAGCTTTATTTGTAACAATGCTACCGTTTTCATCAAGCTTGTTGCGAAAGACCCATTTGGTCCCAATGACTAGGTGATCTTTAGGCCTAGGGACAAGTTCCCAAACATCATTTCTCTCAAATTGATTTAATTCCTCTTGCATAGCAAAGGTCCAATGCTCATCAAAGATGGCTTCATTGACGCTATTTGGTTCAATTTGAGAGACAAAGGCCATATGATGACATGCATGATTAAGAGAGTTTCGAGTCGTTACCCTTTTGAGATATCACCTATTATGTTGTCAAGAGGATGGTTCTTTGAGACTCTCCATTCCTTTGGAAGATTTGAGTGAGAGAGGTCTTGAGAGGGTTGAGGCAAGGACTCTTGATCCTCCTTTGAACTTATGATCTCTCTTGTTCCTCTAAATAGGTATCTCCAAATACTTCAAAGATCATCAACACTTTCTTCTATCAAGATTTGGGGTTAGATTCATCAAAAGAAACATGCATGATTCTTCAACACCCAAGTTCTTTTATTAAAAATTCAAAAGCTTTACTAGAAGTGGAATATCCAAGAAATAAACCTTCATCGCCTTTAGCATCAAATTTACCAAGGTTATTCTTACCATTGTTTAGGACAAAACACTTGCATCCGAAAACGTGAAGGTGGGAAATGTTGGGCTTCCTTCCTTTGTAGAGTTCATACGGTGTTTGCTTAAGGATCGGCCTTATAAGAACTCGATTCATCACATAGCAAGCGGTGCTCACGGTCGCCCAAAAGTACTTAGGAAGGTTAGTCTCATTGAGCATCGCCCTCGCTTAGCTCTTCAAGAGACCGATTTTTCCTTTCAACCACTCCATTTTGTTGCGTGTCCTTGGGAGCGTAAAAGTTGTGATCAATGCCATTTTCGTGCAAAATGCTTCAAATGCTTCATTCTCAAATTCCCCACCATGATCACTTGAATGGAAGCAATGTTAAGTCCCTTCTCATTTTGTATAACCTTTGCAAGTTTTCAAAAGCATTAAAAGCATCATTTTTGTGAGAAATAAATAAAGTCCATGTATAGCGAGAATAGTCATCCACAATAACAAGAGCATAGTAATTGCCACCAAAGCTCTTAGTTCTAGAAGGGCCAAATAAATCCATATGTAAAAGTTGTAAAGGCCGGTTTGTAGAAACAATATTTTTAGATTTGAAAGATGCCTTTACTTGTTTTCCTTTTGACATGCATCACAAAGTTTATCTTTTTCAAAACGAAGCTTTGGTAAGCCAATTACTAAGTCCTTTCGAACTAACTTATTAAGATGATCCATGTGAATATGAGCCATTCTCCTATGCCATAGCCAAGATTCATCCTCTTTACTAATAAGACAACATGCATCATTCAAGGTATTTTATCTAAATCAAGCATATAGATATTTCCAATTCTAGGTCCAATTACAATAACATTTTCATTTATAGAATCCATGACCATGCATTTTGAAGAATCGAAAACCACTTTGTTTCCTTTATCACAAAGTTGACTAATGCTTAGCAAATTATGCTTCAAACCATCCATATACAAAACATTTTCAATAGTGGGATTAGGACTCTTACCAATAGAACCAATCCCAAGAATTTTACCTTTGTTGTTGTCACCATACTGGACATAACCACTATTCTTAGGTACCAATGAGGAGAACTTGCTTTTGTCTCCTGTCATGTGCTTTGAACAGCCGCTATCAAGATACCAATTTAAGTCCTTGGCTTTCAAGCACACCTACAACAACAAATCATATTTTAACCTTTGGTACCCAAACCATCTTGGGTCCATATGAGTTAGTCTTGGGCAAGGTGCCCTTTGGAATCCACATCTTTTTGCCAACTACATTTTTATTCTTTCTAATATTGCAAATAGAGGCAGTGTGACCATTTCTACCACAGTGAAAGCATTTAATGAAAGGACTACTTGAGGGTTTGTTGTGATTGAAGAGTTTAAAAGATTTTTCATGAATTTTTGGATGATAACCTAAACCAGCTTTTCCAAAAGTACCTTTTTGGTTTCCTAACATAATGTTTAGATTATCTTTTCCCATCGTAAATTTTGCAAGAGTGTTATTTAAATCCTTAACCTTATTTTTCAAAACACTACACTCATTGCATTTTAAAACTTCATCCTTTTTATTTTCACAAGATATGGGAGGAGAAGTTTCAATCACAAAGAACTTGTTTTTCTTTAAGAATCACTATCTCTTTGTTTAAAATTTCAATTTTTGATTCAAGAGAAGAGATGGTTTTCTTAGAAGAAAGAACAATTTTTCCAAGTTTAATCGTTTCATTATTGAATTCTTCACAAGCGTGCAAGTAATTCATCATAAGTTAAAGAAGAGTCGATCATAAAATTTACCTCATCTTCATCATGATTTGCCATTAGACTAAGGTGAGCCTCTTCATTTTCAGATTCATCGAAGAATCCATATCATTATCATCCCAGGCAATGTAAGCTCTTCTTCCCTTCGAATCCTTTGGTGGTTTCTTTTCAAATTTCTCATTCCTCGTTTGGTTTTGAGGACAATCGGGTTTTATGTGACCTTTCTTTCCACACTTGTAGCAGGTAGGATTAAAAGAAGTTGTTTCATCACTTTTCTTTTGAGAGCTTGGGAACTTACCTTTGTTTCGAGTCTCATGAACCTTTGAATTTGCGAACCATTAGACTCATGTTTTCCTCATTATTTTCATCTTCAAGGAAATCACATTCGCCATCGCCACTTTCCTCAATGCTTGCTTTGAGGGCGAGCCCTTTCTTTTTCTTATCAGCTTCTTCGCTTTCCATGAGACGATTTAGTTCAATTTCATGTTCCTGAAATTTTCCAAACAAAGTAGCCAAGGTCATAGAAGATAAGTCTCTAGATTCAGCTATAGCAGTGACCTTGGGTTGCTAATTCTGCTTAGACATCTAAGAACTTTGTTAATCAAATCTTCACATCAAGACTTTCCCAAGAGCTCCGAGATGGTTTATTATATGGATGAACCTTTTTGCATATCTTGTATGTTTTCACTTGGTTTCATCCTAAATAACTCATACTCATGGGTTAATGTGTTCATTCGAACCCTCTTGACCTCTGTAGTACCTTCATGGGTCAATAGAAGGGTGTCCCACATTTCTTTATAGCCTTGCAATTTGAGACCCTATAGAACTCATCGTAGTTTAAAGCGAAGTGATGATGTTCTTAGCCTTCAAATTGTATTGACCTTTTCTTATCATCTTCGGTCCAAAGTGATCTTGGTTTGTCTACCATCGCATCATTAATTGATTGAGTGGGGACAAATGGACCATTTTCCACAAAGATCCCAAATATCAAGATCAACACCCTCAAGAAAGATTTGCATTCTATCCTTCCAATAACCATACCCTCACCATTGAAAAATGGGGGTCTGTTCATGGAAGTTCCTCGTAATTGTTTGAAGTCATTCTCTTGAGAGCGTTAAGTCCTTTATACAAGATTCTAGCTCGATACCAATTGTTACCAATTGACTTCAAACACAAGAGGGGGTGAATTGTGATAGCGGTGCTTATATAAAAATTACAGAAAATAAATGACCGAATAATAAATAAAGAACAAAATAAATAAAGTGCTTGAATGATAAAGAGACAGAGAGCAAAGAAGAGCACGCAGCAATTTATACAGTTCGGCCACCAAACACCCCCGTGGCCTCACGCCCCGTCCCCAAAGCAAACCACTATGGGATTTTCACTAAATCACTAGCTTTTAAATCAGGTTCAGCTAGAAACCTTTACAACTCTATACCAGAGCAATACGATCAAGAGATATCACCTCTCTATGAACACCTTGGGATTCCTACCCAAAAAGAAATGATTCTCACAAAAAAAATGAGATGAGAAAGATACACTCAATAGTGCAGGATATAACAAATTGAAGCTCAAATAATACAACTCAAATTATGTAGAATAAAAGGCTCGAGAAAATTGTGCTCAAATAAGTGTGAGTGATGAAAAATATTTGTGAGTTTTTGGCACAAAAATTAAGCAACTGCGTTGTTGTATTTTTACAAGGCTCACGAGTGTGTTTATATAGGCAATGGAGGAGCGTCACTTTAAGAAGATTTGTCCGTTGAGGATTTGCCCGTTCTGGCAGGATCTGTCCGTTGGAATTTGTCCGTTGCGTTGAACATGAAAGAATTGAAAACACGGAGACGGCTCGGCCAGGCGACCTCAAGACTTTCGGCCAGACGACCTCACGAAGACGGCTCGGCAGACGACCTCGCCACACGGACAGACGACCTCGACACGGCTCGGCATACGGCCTCACGAAAAGCTCTCGGCAAAGACATCCAGACAAGACCTCGGAACACTGATTAAGATACGACCTCCAAACGGCTCGGAAAAGACGGCACAAGACCTCGGAACACTCAAGATACGACCTCCTCATCGGCTCGGTTCTCATAGCTGGTACTCGACCTCATCACCGACACGGATCATCGGCTCGGCGACAAGAGCTCATCACGTGACCTCGTGACGCGACCTCATCACCGACACGCGACTTCCTCCTCGATTCGACATACGACTTCCTCGAGCTCGACACGCGACTTCCTCCTCACGACATCCGACTTCCTCAGCTCGACATCCGACACGAGATATGCATGTCAAAATATTTTGGGCGTGTGTGATTTAATTTTAATTGAGAGCTTTTTATTACTACTTACAAATTGTCTTAATAAAGATAAATAAATACCCAGAACCCAAAGACTTGAAAAACTATCATTCTTGATACGCGTCTTGGTATTCTTTTCCACTTTTTGCACGGTTGACTATTTGTAAAGCTCCCTTTTGTCAATCATCAAAACCATCCTGTCAAGGCATGTATTCACATGAATGGTATGCTATGCATGAGAATTATTTTGCTTTGGAAGATTTTTTGATTTCCCTGAATTCCTTTTGAGGACGCTGCCCCTAGACTCGTGGGATGATAACTTTCTGTCGGATTGCTTGTCCAAATGGTTGACTTTGTACTGCACCAGATTTGCATATTTGCCCCTTGATAAATCATTTTATGGATCCTCAAATTCTCCTTTTCATGCTTTGAATGCTCCTAAGAGGATCAGACCGACTCCTTTTGATCCTCAAGTTCTTCAGTGTCCTTTTGGCCTTTGCCCAACCATGTGAGGAAGGATCATGTTAAGAGACAAACCACTTTATATAGCTCTGCAACTGGAATGAAATCTTGAATGTGAAGCTTGTAGATGATGAGCACAGCATTTGTCCCTAGCTTCTTAGTTTCTGTTTAGATCTGTGAGATACAATCATGGTTGACATGTTTGTGAATTTGACCCTAACTTTTGCCTAGGCCGCTCTTTGCGAGTTTTCAACCTAGCAGGTCGCTCTAACTTTTGCCTAGACCGCCCTTTCGGGTTTTCAGCGTAGCGAGCATTTTATTTATACTCTTTTTTTTTGGTAAAGCAACTACAACGAGGAGTTTATATGGATTTCCTCTTTAAAAAATCAAGTTTTGAGAAAATATGAGCAATTTGACTTTGATCAGAATGGACTTTAATAAGGTTGTAACGTGTCCAAGGGTTAAGGGCTATGAAAGAAAGGATATTTCAGGCTCAAAAAGTATTTAAGAGTTTATGAAAACAAGGATCTTTAGTGACAAGATGTACTTTGATGGTTGCTAGCACAATTGTCTTGTTTTGCTTTTGCATTTTTTATTCATTTTTTTCTTTGCAAGCGTCTTGATACGTTGCATTTGATATTTACTTGCTTGTTTTTTTTTTTAACAGACAAAATTTAATGGACTATTGTGCTAGCCTTCAACGTATGGGTGATCCTTGTTTAGGGTACTTGAAAGGATTTTTTTAGGCTCAAAAGGGGTAGCAAGGGATAATATTTTTTATATTTTTTGGATAGAGAAAAACGGTCAAACTTCATCTCAAAACCTTATTGCTCAAATTTTCACAAAAATTAATTTTGATTATTGTGTATTTGCTTTACTATTTTATTTTATATTTTTTCTTAACTATTTTTTTTATCCCGGATTGACCATGTACCAAGAAGGAAAGTTAAAAAAATTCAAATTGCATTTCCATTGATGTATTGAAAAGATGGGAACAAAGTGGGCCCTTTACAAGATATGCCCCAGGGCTTCGGGCAAAGAGTAAAAACAAATGAAGGTTGTTTAAACAGGGCTATTCCTTGAAGTTTTACCACTTGGTGTTGATCAGAGCCCAACAATTCTCAATGGAGTGGCCCACTGCCTCAGCGTGGTATGTCGTGATGAGCAGCATTTGTATCTTCTTCCATATCTCGGCCAATACTGTGCGATGGTTGTTGAATGTTGAGGCTGCTAATCCTTCCGCTTATTATCCCTGCTTCCACTCTTTCCCCGACAATGATTAGGTCTGAGAAGCTTGAAGAGACATTTCCAATCATCATGTCATAGAAAGGTTGTTGAAGTGTGTCAATAAATGTGGTAACCATCTCCTTTTTAGACAATGGAGGTTCCACTTGGGATGCAATGCCTCTCCATCTTTGGGTATACTCTTTGAAGCTTTCATTGCCCCCTTTTACCATGGTTTGCAACTGGGAGCGGCCAGGAGCCATGTCCATATTGTATTTATACTGTTTGATGAAAGCTTTAGCCAAATCATTCCATGAGTTGATTTTGCTTCACTCTAACTGCATATACCAGCGTAGGGATGCCCCGGTAAGACTCTCTTGGAAGAAGTGGATTAGGAGCTTGTCATTACTGGAGCAGGAGGCCATCTTCCGGCAGTACATGATGAGGTGGCTTCTTGGACAAGTTAAACCTTCATACTTGACGAACTCTGGAATTTTGAATTTTGGAGGAATTACCATGTCCAGGACCAAACATACTTCTGAAGCTTTGAACCCAATATGATTTTTCCCTTCAATTGTTTTCAGCCTATCTTCCACAATTTGGAGTCTCTCCTGATCTAGGGGGTCTCTTAATGGGCCATTGGAAGCCTCTCGATACTCATTAGTGCTGATGGAATGGTTCTCATCAATGGTCAATTTTGCACCAAAGTTCTGCAAGAGGTCAAATATCTTGTCCATCTTACCCTTGATTTGGTCGAGTTCTTCTCTCATCACTTGTTGATTCTGTTCCGACAAGTCCATGAGTCTAGATTGGGCTCGAGTCCGGTAGGGATGCAGGGAAGCGTATTTGTATCTATTTTTCTGTTGAGGGGGAAAATGAGTTATGTTAGGAGGATGCCATGATTATGCATGTCATGAATATTTTTTTTATGTACATTTTATGCAAAATAATATGATGGATAATGGAGAAATATTTTTCTATTACATTTTTTTAATCTATTATTTTTTATGCAAAATGAATGCGATGGAAAAGAGAAAATATTCTTTTGTTTTTTTTAAAGGATTTCTGAAAAAATAATGGAATTTAAATGGATGGAGATAAAAATGGGCCAAGTGCCCCTTGGGAGGTAGACCGGTAATTCTTAAGACTTTAGGTTTTATGGCATTGATCACATGGAAACGAGACAGATAGAGTTTGCTCCTTTGGTGATATGGGCAGGTAGTTCTTTAGAATGGGTCTATGGTCCACATAAGTGTCTTTCCATTGGGTGGATTGAGGTACTAATCTAAAAAGGTTCCTAGAGCCGAGGGTCCCATTTTCGAATGTTACCGCCGATAATAGGTAAACTATTAACAGGAGGTTTTTTTTCAAATGGGGCCAAACTCTAGGTGAGGCCTTCGCGAGGACCCAACTGGTCGTACGTCCAGCAGGTGCTCACTACACAGCCTCTCCTAATTTAAGGTTTTTTTCTTTCTTTTTCAAACCCGGGTATAGGGTTCCACTCGTAGTGTGCAAAAAAAATGTGTTAAGTGAAGTGTGTGAAGGAGCAATTACCTAAAATACTACCCGTTGCAAAACAAATCAAAGCATAATATTTACAAATGTCTTTTATCCTAGAATTCAAATATACAAACATATGAGCAAAATATATAATGATCAAATAGGAAATCCCCAGTGGAGTCGCCAGCTGTGACAACCACCCTAAAAATTCAATGGAGCCGCCACCTATGTTTATTAAGGAAAACAATAGGAAAATCCTTTTTTTGGAAATAACTAGGAAAAATGGTCTTTGAACCAAATTTAAGGGTTCGGGAGTTAATTACGCATAGAGAAGGTATTAGCACCCCTATAACGCCCATTTAAAATGGTACCCCTAATTGTTCGAAAAGAAATATGTTTGCCTTAAAAAATGATTCCCTTAACAAAGATTATTTATTTATTTATTTACTATATAGAAAGGAGCCTCTAAATGAGCGAATCGTCATAATGGCACTACATGGACTTCTAACCATTGATTTTATTAGTAAGCAAAAGAATGGAAAGAATTGGTGCGAAATAATTATGCCAACGTGAATCAGAGGAAGGAAATTTCAATTAAAACACGAAGGAAGTTAGTACTATAAAAATTCAAGTTGCTAATCAATGTTAATACTAATATCAGTAATATTTACACCATTTGTTATCGTTTACAGTTATTAACGAATATCAAAATTTGTCTTAGAAAAAAAGAAACACAATATCAGGAATTTATCTCCATCTTTTTTTCGATCACAAATATGCAAAAATATTCTAACTACAGAGTCTTAAGACTACAAATAAAAATAAATAAATTAAATAAATAAAATGAGTTTTGATACCCTAATTAGATCCTAACCCTGAGGTTAGGGTTCACGGCGGTCAGGCTAACGGAGGACCGATTGGGGGGAACCAAGGTTCACCCCCTTGCTCCGGCCAAGGACAGTACCAAAAAGTAAAAAAAAAAACAGTAACACAGGAAATAGAAGAGATGAGGAACAAATGGTATTATAGGCAACAATTCTCAGCTTTACCAACAGATAAGCTTCTTCACAAAAACAGGGGAAGGGAAAGATTGAACCTTATATCAAGTTCTTCAAATCAATCCCACAAAGAAAAAGAAAAAATTATAGAAATCAAAGAAAACCCTAAAATCTCTATTCTCTGTATTTTGGTGCTCTCTTTCTTTTTGATCCCAATCGGCCTCCCCTTGTGTGTGGTCTTGAGCTTGGCTTTTATAGACCTGCGAAAACATATCAAAACGAGATCAGTCATTGAATCAAAGTAAGAAAAAAGGAAAGGAAATGAAACGAAAACTCCCTTTGTCGCGTCTAGATCGATGATTCTCGCGGAGATTTTCGCGAAAATCGTTGTGATTCGATGGGGGTTACGGTAGATATGATCTGGTTCTAAGGGATTCGGAAGATTTGGGTGAGATTGAGGGAGAAAGGGAAAGATGTTCGCTATCCTTTTGGTTTAGGATTGGAGAAATGAAGAAAAGAAGAAGAAGAGAAAATGGTGAGAGAGTGAGGGAGGCCGAGAATGGGGAGGAGAAAGAGGAAGATGAGAGAAGTGGGGGAAGTGTTGGAGCGGCGTTAGATTAAATGAGGGAGGAGAGGAAAGAATTAGGTTTAAGTTATGGTGTGAGTGGGTTTGGGCTGCGTGATGGGTGGGGACGCTGGTGGGCTGGGGGGGAGGCGTAAGGAAAAATAGAAGCGCGGCGGCGTGGCGTGGTGTCTGTTGGGTTAAAAAAGAGCATGAAAGAATGCAGTGCGAGAAGCAGGAGGTAGAGGGAGCGCCTAGGAGGCTACACGCAGAAGGATAGGGGGTGCGCGTAGTAGATAATGAGAGACATAGCGTTGGGCTGGGCTGGGTGCCTGAAATGGGTGCAGTTTGCTAGTGGCACCCGCAGTTTCATCATTTTGCACCCCTCTTTCCTTTTTATTCATTTTTCTTCCTTTTTTTTTCTTTCTTTTTAATTATTGAGACCAAGATATCATTATTATTACTAATTTAATAAGCAAGCAAAACTCATTAAATAAATAAAGCCCGGACAAAATTAGGGTACTACACCCATGCAGTTTAGATTTAAACGCCTACGCGGCCACATCACTTATTTATGGCATAAGCAGCCCCACCTTAGCTACTTTGCTTTGATAGATTACAGTGACCAAGCCAGTTGTCCAACCCCTTATCCCGCTCGTCGTACACCAAAGAGTGCATCCCTGCTCCTTGATAAGAACAGGTGTCGGGGCGGCACTCGGGATCGGCACTATGGACAGTGATGCAACAATACGCCGTCAGGATGACCAGGCTACCCAACGTCCCGACAGGATGGTAGCTACCCATCCGTCACCTATAGACTTGTCAGACCCAGACTATCCTCAAGGACCAGTGTGTCTTATACTGAGTACATCGCGCCCGTACTCTGGCACCTGGCCTCGTACACAGCCTACGTGTACGGCGGTGGATGACAACACACAATCATACTTATGATCTTTTCTTATATTCAGCTTTCCATTTCTAACTATTCAGCTTATCAATTTATTATTCGAGTCTATAATAATTCCCCACATCAGAATAGACAGCATATCAAATCTCAACGGATAATTAAATAATTAAATAAACAAAAGACAACAGTGCACACACAATCCTAATGTCGCTTAGGCGACCAACTATTAGCACATTACAAAACAGCACACACAATCATCAAACAATTATAAGTTTTCTACCCTAGGGTTTTCCACACAACAATTATTCCTATGATTGACAGACTAACGACTACTATCCTTAGCAGTCGTAGTCTCGGCACCCCTCCTAGGGTGTCGGGGCGTCAACCCCTAGTAGGGCTTGGGCCACCCTACTTTCCTATTCTACACCTATCCTATTCCTGCTATCCCTAGTGTATAGAGTCCAGATCTCCCCATACTTGGCTTAGAGGATTACCGTTGCCCGCATTCTGTCGTGCCTCCGGAGCTCTTCCACGTCCTCCCCAAAGTCCCTTGGAGAAGTTGGAGTAAATGAGGGGGTTGGGGGTCTACAGATGAAGTGGAGAGCCCCACATTTTAGCACCGACTTAGATCGCATCGCGACGACAAGACCATCGCGTCACGACGAGCACAGTCCAGAACGTTCTTGTTCTGTCTTGCACCACCTTATCACGCCCACGTTTCATCGCGTCGTGATGAGCTTTCCTTCCTTCCTCCATCGCGTCGCGATAGATGTGTTATAAAGCATTTTTATTTCTTTCGAATTCTAAGGTTTTTCTACAATATTCTTAACCTGATAAAAATACTTTAATTTATTTATTCACTTAATTTTCTCAGGATGTCACATGTGGATGTGGCACTATAGATTTAGGCATCTAAACTTTAAGAGCCTAAATCAGTTACAAGCCAAGGAGATGGTGAGTGGACTGTCAGAAATGAAGCAACCCCAGAAGCTGTGTGAAGGGTGCCTCATCAACAAGCAACCAAGGACCAGGTTCAAGACCTATGGTCCCTCAAGAGCCAAACAGTCACTAAATATTGTCCATTCAGATGTGTGCGGTCCGATTGAGACTCCATCACTAGGAGGTAACAAGTATTTTCTGACCTTTGTTGATGAATTCATTAGAAAGCTATGGTTGTAACTGTTAAAAGAAAAAAGTGAAGTCTTCTTTGTTTTTGTTAAATTTTGTGCTATGGCCAAAAGGCAAAGTGGAAATGAGTTAAAGATTCTCAGAATAGATGGTGGTTGTGAGTTTAATTCTAATGAATTCAAGGAGTTTTGTGATCAAAAGGGTATAACGCATGAGGTAACAGCTCCTTACACACCTCAACATAATGGCTTGGCCGAAAGAAGGAATAGAACTTTGCTTGATATGGCAAGGTGCATGTTGAAAGAGAAGGAGCTACCAAAGCAGTATTGGGGGGAGGCAGTGACAACAACTGCCTATGTGCAATAGGTGTCCATCCAAGAGGATGCTAACCATGACTCCTGAGGAAGCCTGGTCCGGATCAAAACCAAGTGTAAAGCACCTTAGGATCTTTGGCTCAATTTGTCATAGACACATTCCAGATGAAAGAAGGAGGAAGCTTGATGATAAAAGTGAAGCACTTATTTTGGTGGGATATCATCCAACAGGAGCTTATAAGCTCTATGATCCGGTTCAAAGGAAAATAGTGATAAGTATAGATGTTTTGATAGATGAAACTGCATCTTTGAGTAGCAAGAAAAAGTTGAATAAAGGTGTTTATATTCAACTAGATGAAGAAAAGCAGGCTGAGTTACAAGCTGAAAGGCAAGGAGAGCAGCAGGAGGCAAGGAAATCTCAGAGACAAATATTTCCATCTGTCAGGTTGTCAGGATATGAGGTGATTCCAGACGATACTGTCAATGATGAGGGTGAGCTGGGGTATCTTGCATTCATGGCTGATGTGGAACCAGTGCAGTGGGAAGATGCAGTGAAACAGAAGGAGTGGAATGATGCTATGGGGGAAGAAATGAATGCAATAGAGAGAAATCAAACTTGGCATCTTGTAGACTTACCAGCCAACAAGCAACCAATAGGAGTGAAGTAGGTCTTCAAGCTCAAATTGAAACCGGATGGATCTATTGCAAAGCACAAGGGAAGGCTTGTGGCTAGGGGATTTCTTCAAAGAGCTGGCATTGACTACTCAGAAGTGTATGCTCCTGTGGCCAGGTTAGAGACAGTCAGGTTGGTGGTGGCTTATGCAAGCTCAAGAGATTGGCCTTTGTATCAGTTAGATGTTAAATCGGCATTTCTCAATGGGACACTTGATGAGGAGGTTTATGTGTTGCAACCACTAGAATTTGAGGTGCAAGGTAAAGAGGATAGAGTGTATAAGTTGAAGAAAGCCTTGTAACAGTTAAAACAGGCCCCTCAGGCTTGGAATAAAAGAATTGATGATTTCCTGAATCAACAAGGGTTTGTCAAGTGCAGTGTTGAGTTTGGAATTTATGTGCAATGGAAGAACAGTGAAGATATGATTCTGGTATGCTTGTATGTAGATGATTTGTTAGTCACAGGGAATAACAAGTATGATATTGAGAAGTTCAAGGGGAGATTGATGGTTGAGTTTGAAATGACTGATCTAGATGTATTGAGTTATTTTCTGGGCTTTGAGTTGTCTACAACAGCAGGGCCACAATGATGCACCAGAACAAATATATTAGAGAGGTTCTGAGAAGGTTTCAGATGGAGAAATGCAATGAAGCAACCACACCAAGTGAAGGAAACCTGAAGCTCACATAAGGAGAAGAAGAAAAACCAGTAGATCCAACTTTGTTCAAGCATATTGTGGGATCTTTGAGGTATATTTGCAATAGTAGACTAGACATAGTGTTGGCAGTAGGTTCACGAATGAGCGTAAAATCTCTCATATGGTGGCTTCTAAGAGGATCCTAAGATATCTAAAGGGCACTCAGAATCTTGGATTGCTATTTCCTGGAAAGAATGAGAAGCATGCTGCAGAATTTGAAGCCTATTCCGATTCTGATTGGTGTGGGGATAAAGTGGAGAGGAAGAGCATCTCAGGGTATTGGTTCAAGTTTCTTGGTGCACCTATTTCCTGGTGCTCTATGAAGCAAAACGGTGTAGCACTATCTTCATGTGAAGCAGAATATGTTGCAACTTCACTAGCAGCCTCTCAAGCTTTATGGCTGGAATCATTGCTCGATGATTTGAAGATTAAGTATAAGAAACCAATACAGCTGCTTGTGGATAACAAGTCAGCAATTAGCTTGGCCAAGAATCCAGTGTCTCATGGCAGATCAAAGCATATTGAGACTAAGTACCACTTTCTTCGTGATCAAGTAAGCATTGGAAAGTTGGAGCTATGCTACTGCAGCACATAAGATCAGGTAGCCGATGCATTACAAAGCCTTTGAAGGTTGAGAGGTTCCAGGAGCTGAGAAGTATGTTGGGCATAATTGTGATGAGTGATTAAATTGAAGGGGAGTGTTAGAAAGCAATTTAATCATGTTAGCAGTTAGTTTGAGTTGTTATGTTAGTTAAGAGCTGTTAATGGTTAGTTAGTTAATTTGTTGTTAATGGTTAGTTAGTTAATTTGTCATCAGTAAAGTGTAAATGGGCCAAGAGTGTTGGGCCTTGTATTGTTGTGTTTGTGGGCCAGTAAGGCTGTGTATAAAACCATGGTCTAAAGGGCAATAAACCAGTGAAAAGTTTTTTCAGTGAATCGAATTCTCTGTTTTCCTCTTGTGTTCTCTTTCAATTTCTGAGTTTAGTGTATAAACTTTAGTGTTTCATTAGTTTTCTCCCCCAACAAACTGGTGAAGCATTCTATGTACATGCATGGTGACGGACGACTTAGTCGTTACGCCAGGTTCGTTGGCTTCCACCATTTCCTTTCTCACCAATTTGAAGATTCCTCAATCTGATTTGGAGGAAAGAGTGATAAGCATTGGCAAAAAAGAGGTAAAGCGTGTCATTGTTAAATTATTATTTTTAATTTCAACTAGGTTTTTTACATGATTTTAAATTGCTAATCAATTATTTGGTTGTCTTATTTTTTTCTTTATTGTATTTTTTATGGTTGTATTGCAGGGTCTCAGCCTTATGAAAGCGTCTTTGATCTCGTCTTCTGCTCTAACTAATGGTCCTGGTCCATTCCTTAAAATCAAGAATGAGAACATCCCTAACTAATTCTCTTGTTATCGATTATAGATATGATTTGAGACAATTAAACCAATGTTATGTCATTAAGATTGCTGACTGTTTGAGGATTGTGAATTTCGAATATTATATCAGGTAATGTTCCGTACCTGATGGGTATAGATTAATTGGATCGTTTGCTTCAAGCCAATGATATATTTTAGTCTTTTTTTTTTGTTGGGGTTGTTTTGTTCTCTACCAATAGAATCTTCATTTTTTTTTTGTTGGGGCTGTTTTTTTCTCTACTAATAGAGTCTTCAATTAACTTTTTTACTTAACATGGAATTCCCATTTTAGTTATTTGTTTTTTTTTTGTGAAATGGAA
The DNA here is from genome assembly GCA_037113605.1 of Calophaca sinica. Lineage (NCBI taxonomy): Eukaryota > Viridiplantae > Streptophyta > Magnoliopsida > Fabales > Fabaceae > Calophaca > Calophaca sinica. Next base: position 107,623,579 of record CM073733.1, read on the forward strand.
TTATCATTTTAATTGACATCATGTCATGCTCATAACAACGATGTATGGACTTTATTATGTTTTACGGTTGTACCTATCAATACTTGAAAATTACTCCCTCTATTTTTAATCGACCCTCATCTATGATTTTTTCACAAGGATTAAGAATATCAATGAATAAAATAAGGTGAATTCTTAGATACCCCGGAAGAAAGTTGGGTATCGATACCCATGAGGCAAAAATAACTTAAAATTTAGTATCATTTTGTTAGGGATTAAAAAAAATGATTTTGATATTAAATAATTTAGTGATTATTTTTTTTGTTTGAGATTTCTAAGAAAAGTAAATGCTAATTTATGTTTGTTTACAATCATAAAAATTACTTTTTTTTTAAAAATAAGTTATTTTTAACTTATTAAGATACAACCATATAAAAGTGCTTTTTTCTATAAAAAAATCATAAAAGACATAAAAAAATCATTTTCAGGAAAGCATATTTATTTTAAAAAATTAATTTTTATATATATTTGAATATTGTAATAATTCAAAATGGGATGAATTCAAAATGGGGGTAATTCAAAATGGGATAAAATAGCAATTCAAAATGGTTCAAAAAAATGATTTTTATGAGAATCTAGTGAAAATAACTTCTCACTTTTATTAGTTTTTAGATTATTTTAAAATTCTCATTTTTTTAAAAGATGTAATAAATAGATGCAAAACTCTTAAAAGTGATTATTTTTGGAAAAAATGATTTTTTTCATAAAAAAAATATAACAAACGAACTCTTAATTTCACTTAAAAATTAAATATAAAAAAATTATGTGGCATCAAATGATTGGCCACCGGGTATCATACCCAATAAAACTCTCGAGTATGGGAGTTGTCACCATAAAATAATGTGTGGAACAATGTAGCTAAAATGACCTCATCATTTATTATCTTTTTTTATTTTTATAAATAAATTATTAATCAATATTCATCAATGCACCACTTTGTTTCTTCATCAAATGAGATTAATGCACCATTTCACACAAGGAATTTTAACGTCACATTTTCAAATGTTGTGCACTTTCGGTGTTAAGCAAATACTCACGGAGTAAGAGAATAAGGGGAAAAAAAAGGCTTGTTTTGTAAAATTAAATAAAAAAGGCTTGTTACTCAGCGAGGCTGGATTGAAGGCTTTAAGCTAATTAATTAACATGTTAAGCGAGCAAGAGTAAATAACCAATTTTTATAGGTTTATTTTCGGGCCTACTCATTTTTAAAGAATAAATACCCAATTTGGTCCCAAAAATTACAGAATCGTATAAATTTAACTTCCCACGTTATCGTAATTCACAATGTTCCTTGGAATTTCGAAACCTTAATCAGGTTAGTCGTCCCTTCATCTGTATTTGGTACTCCCTTCATTACCCAATATATATAAGCAAAAAAATTTATGTATTTGGTCCAAATTTAGACCACATACAAGGACATTTTTGCTTATATTGGGTAATAGAGAAATAGTTAATAGAGTTAGCAGTGGTAATGTGGCATGTCAAGAGTCTGGCTGGCACCCATTTTTATTTTTATTTTTGGTGAGCTTGGCACCATGTTATTGAACATGTAGATGCCACATAAGCACACCCATCTTATTTCAATGTTAGGGACTAAATTGACACAAAGTTAAAAGTGCATTTTTGTCTATTTAATTTCACCCATATGATAACCATATTCCCATCTTCTCCCCAACTCCATTGTGAACGGTTTTCTCCTTCCCCTCCCTTATAAAACCTGAGAAATGTTGACGTTGTACGCACCATGACCTAGCTAGATTAGTCAACTCCGTGTCTTAGTATGTACCAGCTCCAAGGAGATCCATGTTGTTTACAAATATTTTAGTCTTTCATATTCTTTTTTTTTCCAGTGGTAAAATAGTTTTATAAGGGAGTACAAGGGGTACTCCAACCCAATACAAGTAACAAGAGAGCCACACAAAGAACACCGATACAGAGGGGGGTAGTCAACCCATACCTAGCATACCCCAGTCAAGTAACACCAAAGTACAACCAACTCAGTTTGTCAATAAAAGGCAACCAAGCAACCAATAGGGTCAGTATACCGCTCGTACTATAGGCACATATTAGATTTATCCCTAACTAGGAACCAGCAACAAGACACGACCTGAATTATCTCCAGAAGCTCATCCCTAAATGGCAACCAGTTTGAGAATATCGCGTTGTTGCGAGCCTCCCAGATATTCTACAAAACTGCATGCCAAATCAAGGCTAAACTTGATTTACGATGTGAGTTGCAGCCAAAAGATCCGAGAAGAAGGTATAACTGACAAAAGTCCCGAGGTAGCACCCACTCGCACCCCGGCCATCTAAAAATGTCATACCACACTCTAAAGGAGACATCACAGGTTAGGAATAAGTGTAAGCTAAACTCTTGGTGGTCCCCACAACGTACACGAAACGTAAAACAATTTAACATTTTACACCGGTTTCATATATAACAGGTGTAAAATGTGAACGTCGTGGCAATTTTACAATTAATATGTGAATTAGTTAATTTACGCGTCACATTTTACACCGGTTATACCTAAAACCGGTGTAAAATTAAACGCGATGGAAATTTTGCAATTAACTGGTGATTTGTCTTAACCTTTTACACCGGTCTTTCTAAATAACCGGTGTAAAACGTTTTTTACACTATCTCGTTCAAATGGCAGAACCCCTGTATCCTTGTTACGTTTCCAAATTTCCACTGCCTATACGATTCAGTGCGTACGTCGCTTTGTTTGCGATGTACTTAATCGCAAAGGTGGATATACCTTTGTGACAACCACCCTAAAATTTTAATGGAACCGCCACCTACGTTTATTAAGGAAAAACAATAGAAAAAACCTTTTCACATATTTACAAAAAAAAAAAAGGGTCTTTCAAACTAAAGATGAGTTCGGGAGTTGATTATGTTTAGGGAAGGTGTTAGCACCCCTAAGACGCTCATAAAAATGGTACCCTTTAGTTGTTCAAAAGTGTTTGCCTTAATTGAATTATTCCCAAAAATTAAAACTTGAAAAAAATGATTTTTGATTTCACAAAATATATAATCTCTCGTTAATCCCTTTTATTTGTTATTATCTCATCAAAAGAAAAAGAAAATGAATTTGATCAAATTATACTAACTTATTAATTAATTAATTTTAAAAATATAGAAACTTCTTTTTTGCTTTTATGCCCTTCTTTGCTTTTTATATTATTTGATTATAACATCTAAGAAAATAGTAATTACAGATTTGCCCCTTACTTAGGTTCGGCCCTATTGAAAGGCCAAACCCTAACCTTAATTCTATTTGGTCATTGCATGAATTGTTTTAGCATGGAAACAGAGAACATTTCATATTAACCCAGTCATTCAAATAAAAGATATAGAAAGAGCAAACAAAAGGAGAAGAAGGTTAAATCATTTTTATCAGCTTGATTCATTCGTTATAGTCCCAATATGGGTTCAACAAACATACAGAATGAACATCAAAAAATTAAAAGAGAGGAAACAGTAACCTGAATATAAGCCTTTCCCAGTAAAGCAAAAACAGAAACAAGATGATGGAGATACAAGAAAACCTAAATTTAAACCAAATGTTTATTTTTGGATCTAATGGCCTCACCAGTTCTTGCTATTTTCCTTGTCTCTGTCTCTTTCCCGTTCCTTCTTCTCGGCTCTGTCCGTTGTCCTTCTTTTTCTCCAGAAGGTTCGCTCCCCCCCTTTCTCTGTGACTTTGAGGTTGGCTTTTATAGCCTCTCACGAATCTGTAAGAAAAAAAAAGGAAAATAAATCAGAGGAAGGAAATAGAAAAAATAAATGGAATAATAATAAAAGGGACAAGAATACTTCCTGATTTGCTTTGAATCTTCTTGGTTTCCTCTTTTTCCAGCCGAATCTCTTTGATCATAGAACATGTATCTGGACTGGATCTTGGAGATATACTTCTCTCATGTGTAACCTACCACGAGATCATGTGATTTCTTGGTTGAATATACGGATTTGGAGGATTTTTGAGATCTTGATTCGGGGAGATTTGGAGAAAAAGGGAAGAAGAGATTAGAGATTGAGAGAGAGAGGGAAGGGGTTACGGCGCTAGGGTTAGGTTTGGGTGGAAGAAAAGGAGAGGAAGAGATGGAGAAGGAGTGGAGGGAGGGCGCTGCATGGAGGAAAGAATGAGGATGAGAAAGAGAGGGAGCAGCAGTGTTGGAGTATGGAGGGAGTGAGTGAAGGTTATCTTTGAGGGATTAGGATTAAAATGGATTGGGCTCGATCTGTGTTATGTGGGTAATGGGCTTGGGCGCGCGCAAAGTAAAAAACAGGGGTGCAGGAAGTAGCTCGTGAGGGAGGGAGTATGCAAGGGGCGCTACACAGAAAGATTGGGGGTGCACGTAGAAGTGCACTGGGTGAGGGAGAGTGAGTTGGGCTGGGGTGGGTTAATCGGCTGGGCTGGGCCATCAGCCCACCCCAGCTGATTGCTTTTTGCACCTGAAATTATTTAAATTTGCACCCCATTTCCTTTTCCTTTTTTCTTTTCTCTTTTCCTTTTCATTTCTTTTTCTTCTCTTCTTTTTCCTCTTTATTCCTTTTATTGCCTTCTTCTTTTTTATTATGAAACCAAAACTATTATTCTTTATTATTTTTCTTACCAAAATAAATAAATAAATAAATAAATAAATAGGGGCCAAACAAAAATAGGGTATGACAATCCTGTCGAGCGATACATGAAGATCTTGATAGGGTATGTCAAGAATCCATACCGTCTCGAAGCATCTATTGTTGAAAGGTACATCACAGAAAAAGCCATTAAATTTTGTACAGACTACTTGTCGGAAGCGAAACCTGTAAGGCTTCCAAAGTCTCGTCATGAGGGAAGATGTGATGGTAAGGTTATGAAAATGAAGTGGGCGATGTATATGCCACTCGTGATGATCATCAAGAAGGGATTTTAGAGGACAATAAAAAATGAACAAGAAATGCTTTCTAGGTTAGTACTTGATCGTTATATGTCCGTTATAATTCTTGTTAAATGATGCTTGTTTGTAATTTATTTATTATTTTAGTCATTTATATATTTTTTGACTAACATGTTCTCTTTTTTTGCGTGTAAACAGGCATCATGGCTGATACATCAGGCTCTTCTCCCACCAAGAGAAGTAGCAGACGTGCCACGACCATGACACGTTTCATTGCAAAACATGCCACTGGTCAGAGGTACGGTATCGATTTTGATCCTGTTACTTTATCGCCCACTGGAGACCTAATGATATAATTCAAGAGTTATGTCTGGTACCTTGCCCATAGCAAGGCTCTTACCCATGCAAAGTTGTGGAAGGACGTACACAGTGACAAGAAGCATAGGATTTGGTAAGATCTCATGGTATTTACTCTTAGCACAATTCTTTATAAGATATTAAATTATCCATATATATGTTTAACTACATTTATACTAACACCACAATTTTGTTGTGTAATTGTAGGAAACCTGGACTGTTCCTAATGAAGAAAAGTTTAGGAAGAAAATTCTTGCTTATGCAGGGGAGCGTTGGAAGCAGTTTAAAGTCATGCTTTCCAAGACCTATGTATTTGGGAATGAAGATGTAGATGGCAACACAATGCCATTTGCAAAATATAATTATATCTCCAAGGAAGACTGGCAATTGTTTGTTAAGAGCCGTCATGAAGAAGATTTTTAGGTTAGTTGAAATCATGGTTTTTTTTTACATGGCATAGCTAATTTAATATTTTTATTGACTTATAATTTATTGTTTCTTATTTGTAACAGGCCAAAAGCAAAAAAAGGAAAGGAAAATGCATCGAAAAATCTATACCCCATATAACGTCTCGTGGGGCTTCTTTTAAGCTTAATGCCAATATAATTGAAGAGAGAAGGAAAAAATTGAACAAGAGGCGGGTGATGGAGACTTAGTTATTGATGAGCCACTCTTACCTACACTAGAGGAGCTTTGCTTGATGGCCTGACAAAAGCGTTCAGGAGCGTTTACATCTGAGGCCACAGCCTCAGTGGCTTCAAGAATTGTAAGAAAATATTTCCATTGATCAATGTAATTATTTTACAACTTATGCATTGCATTACACAATGTATTAATTTGGAATTTAATTATGTGTTTTAGGGGGACCTGGTTGTACATAGTACAAAGGATACTTTTGTTCCACAGGGACGCCAGTATATCTTGACTGCTGCCCCATGGAACACAAGAGCACCCTGGTCATGTCCGCACTGCTGGTTAGGGTGTTGGCCTAAAGAAATACTATGGACGATTTTCACGCCGTATCACAGCCGGTATATCCAAGGAGGACCTTCACCAGCTCTAGGAGGAGATGTCCAGGGAGATCCGAGAGGAGATCCAAAGGGAGATGTCCTTGACTCGAAAATAGGATATCCAAATGGCGGTGAAGGAGGCCCAAAGAGAGATGTCCTTGATGCGGGCGCAGGAGATCCAAACGGCAGTGAAGGAAGTATGCGTAACTTGACACATTTAATGAAATAAAAATTACTAACTTTGGTAATATTATTTATTTTTACTTTATTTTGTGCAGGCGCTACAATCTATTGGTGTAGGAAGCAACTATACCGCTCCTCATGATTGTTGTGGTCCTAGAGGTACCGTGCGTGTGAGCACTAAGGGTAGTTGTTCACCAGATGATAATGAGAACCAGCCAAATAAAGAAGATTTTTGCTTAAAAATGAGGCTTCTCAAAGGTGACGGCTTTGTTAGAACAACAACAGTATAGATGAAATAAGGAAACGAAAAACGCAAAAGGGACACGATATTTGGTCACGCTGTTCGGCCAATGGTTGCCTACGTCAGCGACTACAGAGCAACTGTAGTTCCGTTTTATTTCTAAGTGAAAATTAGGGTTCAGTGTTACAAGCAATATATATAATATTCTGCAACAGATTACAACAATACCCATGAAGGGAGCTTTGCTATGCTCCGCTAGCTCAGCTCCCCCGCCCCCAGCCTTTTTGATATTGCATTATATGAGCCATACTTAACAATCTCCACCTTGGTGTAACATCCCAATTTTTATGAAAATTATTTTACTGTTCCGACTACTTAAAAATAAATCATAGAGATTGATCACCTCAATGGTTTGTTAAAAGTACGAAGAACTACAAAGATTTATTGTAAACAATTTTCCTTTTTAGTAATTAATTCAGATTAATTCAGATTAAGAGACAGTGTAGACGTATACTGTTTTTAATATGAATTAAGCTTAAAAAAATGTGAAAATTGTTGTTTGATTAAAGGAAAATATTTTATTGTAGGAGAAATAATTTTTAGGACTTAATAGATAGTTTGGATTTTCAATGTTTAGTTAATTATCAAATTGTCTGTTTTATATCATATTTAATATGACTTTTATTTTTATGATTTTTATATTGATGATTTTATTGTTTGAATAATATCTAGATGACAAGAGAAATTGAAATTAGTGATCCTCACTAATTTACTGTTTCTATTACGCTGCGAGAATTCTGTTGAATTATGTTGTAACTAGGCTATTGGCTGAGTTTCTAACTGAAACATGCCCAAACGTGATCCAAATTTTATAAAATTTTAGATCTTAGCATTTTCCAATATTTAGGATTTATTGGAAATTTTTCTGGAATTTTTAGGCATCAGAAAATAATTAGTGTATTGTCTACGCACCGAACTGCATTACGGTAGCGTTTTAGCTAGTAAATCGAGAAAGCGACATTCATAGAAATACTTCTAATATTTTTGGGGACATTTTGGTTCATTAATAATTTTTGAGTATAGAATAATTTATTAGATTTATTTTTGGAGTTTTTGGTACAAAAACCCTAATAGACGTGGAACGCCGCGCACCCGGTTGATCGATAACGCGCCGAAGCGAAACCCTTTGATTTTTTTAGGGGGATGTCGACAAAAATGGACCAATGGGAGGCCAGCCATGTGCTGGTAGCCTACAATTTGGAAATAGAGCCTTTTGATTGGCTTAGGTGTAATTGGTAGTTAGTTTACTTAGTTAGTTTGTAACTAAATGGTTAAGATCCAACTAAATGAACAATTTTTATCTCATCCTTGTCCCTTGAGATCTCTATAAATAGGAGATCAGCCCCTTCATAATTTTTCCATTTATGCTTGGTGGAGAAAATTCTAGAGAGAGAAAGTGTGAGGAATCTTGAAAAATTTAATGTTTTTTAGTGCAATCTTCCTTCCTTTGTTCTTGATTCTTGATCAACCATGCTTAGACTTCTTGGTAAGCCTCCTAAACCATGTTATTTTCCTCTTGGCTGCCATGGAAGAGTTCTTCAAGGTTTTAGTGTTGCTTTGTTTAGAAATTGTTAGATCTTGATGTATTAGCTTGATTAGTCTTTAGATCCATCATTTTCCTCCGTGATTAAGCTTGTTTAGTGTTTTTAAAATTTGAAAACTTCGACTCTTGGTTCTGGCCGAATTTATAGGGCTGTTGGGGGGGCTTGATGTTGGCTTGATTTTGTTGATTTAGAGTTAGTTCTTGGAGGGTTTTGAGCAGTATGTTTGAAAACTAGTCATATAAGCATGTTTTACAAAGTTTTGGAAAAATAAATTTGGTTGTTTAGGGGGCTAGAAACCGTGGCCTCTAAGATGGTTTTGGGGGATATTTTAACTTGATTTTAAAGTATGTTAGATGTTATGGAAGTTGATTTAAGGTTTAAGGATTTAAGTGTGGTGAAATGATATGTTTTAGAAATGAAAAGTTGAAAATTTTGGGTTTGTTTTAGGGCACCAAAACCGTGGCCCTTATGTTATTCTTAAACATTGTTTTAAGTTGTTTTGTGTCTCTAAAATATTGTAAAAGTTGGTTAAGAATTTGGTTTGGCAAAACATTTCAAAGAAGTTTGATTTTGGGAAAAGATTTGGTTTATGTTTCAATAATTGTTTTGAACTTGTAATAAAATTGTTTCTAAAATTTGGTGACATATTTTTGTGTTTTAAAAAGTGGTTCAAAGTTGGGAAAACACTATTCCAATTAGTAAAATTTTGGGTTAGGTATTTTTCTAAGTGTGTAGTGTTTGAAAAAGTTTCAAAACTTGCATAACTTTGACTTGATTCATGACATATGACTAGGTATGATTCAAATGGGATTAAGAGAGTAATTCTTAGGCCTTTTAGGGACCCAAACCGTGGCTGTCCTAGGGTGTTAGGAATTGTATTTTCGGGTTCTAATTGCATTAAGTTTGTGTTGTTAAGATTCGTGCTTAAGTTTCGCGCGAGGTTCGACTTGACGATAGTTTGGAATTGCCTTGCTTGGATTATTAAAGCGCCCAAGGTAAGGAAAATTCTTACATAATGAGTATGGGCTTTTCGCCTTGTTTGTTGAGTGGTTTGATTGATTGTTAATTGTGTGGTAGTAGTTGCAATATTACTATGTGTTGTAGATATATTTTAGCATGTTTTTGGCCCCGTGTTGCAACAATGATTTGGATTTTATGTCCTAAATCAATTATGAATGTTTTGATTTGAACTTGGAATTGATTAAAGTATGCATAAATAAGGTCAATGGTGATGGATTAATTATTAATGCGATGATCTACTGTTATTGGTTTGACGATTTACGAACGGTAAATCTGATGCGATTCCATAAGCTGAGAAAAGATTTCATAAAAGAAATATTAAGGGGCATTTTGACTTAAAAGTAAGCGTGAGGATTTTAGTAAAACTAGCCAAAGCTTGCAAAGAATTTTTCAATGGAACCATAGTAGAAAAAGAACTTGAGTAAAATTTGCGAAAATGGTTGAGTTGAATGATGCGTCTGGGAAAATTCTGGCTAGGAAAGACTTGGTAATTAAGAGTGTTCACACCGCCTCTCTTTCCTGGGAATTCCTCTAATGCCTTATTTAGTACAACTAGGGTTCCAACGACCTAAGCTCAAAAGCTATTTCTGGCACAATATCACTTAGATATGACACAAAAACTGAGATTTAAAAATTCACTAAGAAAATGAGGACTCGTCGATCCGCATTGATTAAAATAAATTATGTCTCAGACGCTCCTTAAAGGTAAGTGGGCTATATTAAAAAAAATTGTTTGGATGCATACCGACCATTGAGCATCGACACTCGTAGCGTTTGATTGTCTTAAGGACTTCAAAAGGGCGGGTTGTCACTTCATTGCCAGCTACCCAAGGTACCCATTGGACCAGAGGTAGTAGTTGGCAACACGGCCTAATGTGTGGCTATACCCTTGGTAGGGGACTTTGTTCGGACCTGGAAAAGGCTTTCCTTGCTCCTATTGTTGTCCTTGTTTAAGGCTGCAAGTGTATACACAAACTTGTTCATAATGCATTGGCATGCATGGCTAACCACATTTATGATATGTGATGAATTGTTTGATGAATCTGACATTATGATGACTAGATCATTGATCTGCTGATAGAACTGTTTGCTCACATGCAATTGTTTAATATTGTGGTGACTTGATTGTTGATCTGATTGGTTGACTTGTCTGTTCACATGCAAATGCTTGATATACCATGATGATGTGTGTGGTCTATTAATAAGTATGTATATGTATATAAAGGCGTGTTGTTGTATTATATATATATCGTGTTTGCATGCGACATAGCCTATGATAAACCCGTGGACAAAGAATTTACCCTTGCACTGTTGTTGGATTGGACATTCTTATGGATGTTACCAGATGGAGTGTCAGATTGCTGCTGTTGTTTCGTCCTTCCCGAATGTATTGAAGAATGAGCCAGTGGAGGAAGATTCCTCTGAGTGCTTTGTGTTGTGATCTTGCTGAATGATTTTTTAGTAAAGTTTATAGTTGTTGGCCAGTTTAGCTTAGGGTTTTGTTTTGATTGTTTGCGTAATTAAGTATTGCCTTGTAATTACACTCTTCGAAAAACTTGCCTCAATGCGAAATGATAATGTTATGTCTTATGTGATCTGAAGCATTAATTGTAATGTGATATACTCTGATATTTGCAAAACACTGATTTGACATCATTTAGAAAACTGCAGTACTCTTTATGTCTCAATTTTGAAAAGGATTTCAAGGAAAGAAAAAGAAAAAAAAATTTACTCCTATTTTCCATTGCGAAATACAGGCGAAATACAGAAGAGTACTTTTTACTGAAAGCATATAAGCATTAAATGTTCTTCAGCATTAGATTGGGTTGCACAGTAGCGCTCTGGAAATGGGGTGTTACACTTGGCGAATATCAAACCCCTATGACGATTCACTGCATGACAATCACATCCTTGGCACTGGGGGGTAGAGCTCCTGCTTGATCACTGAGTAATGTGTAACAAGTCCAAGCAATGCTTGAACTTGTCACTGGTGACTGGCTTGGTCAATATGTCAGCTGCATTCTCTGAAGTATGAACCTTCTCAAGTAGTATCTGTCCAGATGCAAGTAGCTCTCTGATCTTGTGAAATCTCACATCAATATGCTTGGTCCTGGCGTGATACACCTGATTCTTTTCCAAGTAAACGGCGCTCTGACTATCACAATGCAACCGAACTCCACCTTGCTTAACACCCAATTCCTTCACTAATCCTGTAAGCCATAAGGCTTTTTTACGCCTTCGCATCGCCATGTACTCGTCAGCTTGTCGACATGGCCACTATGGGTTGAACTGATGACTTCCAACAAATGGGTCCACAGCAAGAGTATAGACATATCCCGTTGTGGACCTCCTATCATCCATATCACCCGTGATAGTGCGAATCAACATATCCTACAACCTGTAGGATCACCCTTTTCACCGCCAAACATGATACCATGACTGTTGTACCTCTTAAGTACCTCAAAATCCACTTGATCGCTTCCCAATGATGCTTCCTGGTTTGGACATAAACTTGCAAACTTGACTTACAGCTTGTGCCAAATCCGGCCTTGTGCAGACCATAGCATACATTAAACAACCAACAACACGCGCACAAGGAACCTTTGACATATACTCGCCTTCGTGATCTTTCTTTGGACACTGATCCAACGAGAGCTTAAAGTGATTCACCAATGGAGTACTCACAGCCTTCGAATTACTCATGTCAAATCTGTCTAGCACCTTTTCAACATAGCTTTTCTGAGAGAGCCATAATTTTCTAGCACTCCTATCCCTGTGAATTTCCATCCCAAGAATCTTCTTAGCAGCCCCTAAGTCCTTCATGTCAAACTCCTTACCCAACATGATTTTCAGATCATTTACATCATGTAGATGATTAGCAGCGATCAAGATGTCATCCACATACAGTAACAGGAAAATAAAAGAGCCATCATCAGGGCTCCTAACACAAACACAACAATCATACTCACACCTTCTGTAGCCAATCTAAAGCATGTATGAATCAAAGCGCTTGTACCACTGCCTTGGAGACTGCTTTAAACCATACAAAGACCTCTTCAATTTGCAAACAAGTCTGCCCTTGCCAGTGTCGCTGAAACCCTCTAGCTACTGCATGTAAATTTGCTCATCTAAATTATCGTGAAGAAATGTTGTCTTCACATCCATCTGCTCTAAATGCATGTCTCGACTGTGTACCAAGGCTAACACTGCCCTGATAGAGGTATGTCTGACGACCGGAGAGAAAATCTCATCATAGTCAATCCCCTTCTGTTGTGAGTACCCCTTTGCTATAAGACGAGCCTTGAACTTTTCCCCTTCTTTTTCTGTTACTGTTGGTTTTCGCTTGTACATCCACTTGCAACCGATATGCTGTAAGAAGTGCATATGCTGCCAAGTCTTCAAACTCATATCTCTCTGGTGGCTTGATCTGCCATCGCTCTCTGTTACGTATCAGAGAATAGTCATGTACTTCACCTAAATCTTCAGGTCCATGGTATGGCTCAGTGGGAGAGCCTGATTCGTCTAGTGTTTCTGGTTCTGTCTGCACATTGCTCATTGGGGACGACTCAATATGCACCTGAATCACCTCATTGTTGGAAGTTTTCCCTTCAGAGACTGTCACATCTGTTGCAACTGACTTTTTCAACATGAACTGCTCATCAAAAACAACATCCCTGCTGGTAACCACCTTCTTTGAAACTGGATCCCATAACTTGAACCCTTTACACCTTTTGAGTATCCTACGAAGACACACTTCTTCGACTTTGGATCAAGTTTGGATCGATCTTCACTGGATATATGCACATAAGCTGGACACCCAAAAATCCTTAAATTGGTAAGATTAATGGGATTCCCTGTCCATACCTCCTCTGCAACTTTCCCCTCCAGAGAAGCCCGCGGTGACCTGTTGTGGAGATAGCATGCCATGTTAATTGCCTCTGCCCAGAAACCCTTTGACAATCCAGCATTCAACCGGAGACATCTTGCCTTTTCAGTTAGAGACCTGTTCATTCTCTCTGCCACACCATTTTGCTGTGGTGTCTTGCGAACTGAAAAATGCCTCTGAATACCATGTTCTTCACAGAATTTCTTGAAATTCGAATTAGTGTACTTTGTCCCATTATCTGACCGCAAATACTTGATTTTTCTGCCCGTTTGATTCTCTACTTCAGCTTTCCACAGCTTGAACTTTGTAACGACTTCAGATTTATGCTGCAAGTGCGAACGCCTTTTAACAGATTTCTCTTATGAAGTTCCATCATCCCACGCTCACTGAGATGACCCCAGACGCATATTCCAGAGCTTAGTTGCATCGTTATCTGACTCAACTGACGCAACATCACCTACAACTGTAGCGCCCAACAGTTTATAGATGTTACATGCAGTCCTCTTTGCTCTCATCATTGTCAAGGCACCCTTGCTAACCTTCATGATGTCCCTATCTCCATCAGACCTGTTGGAAAAACCATTTTCCTGTAGAGTACCTAAGGAAATCAGATTCTTTTTCAATTCTGGAATATATCTGACATCGTTCAACGTTCGCACGCCACCATTGTCCATAGCAATTTTGATTTGTCCCATTCCTTGGATAGCACTAGCTTTATCATTACCCAAATAAACAAACCTAAAACTGCCTGACCTGAAGGTAGTGAAACATTCCCGATGCGGCGTCATGTGGTAAGAACAACCAGAATCAAGAATCCACGCCTCTGTGCACTTGCTGTCTGAAACACAAAGCATATCTCCTTCACTGCTAGAATCATCGGTTTGGACCACATTTGCATAACTGGATGAGCCCTGCTTTCTGTTTGGACAGTCCTGCTTCCAATGCCCAGTCTGTTTGCAAATGTAACACTCTGTTTTCTTGTTCTTGGATTTATACCTCTTCTTTCTAGAACCTCCTTTACCCTTGTTCTGCCCATGATCTTGACCCCCTTCACATACAGACCCTCGCCTCTTTGACTTCCTTCCTCTGTGCTCTGTCTCCTTTGAGAATGAGACACGAGTGTAGCAGTAATATCATCTAGGCTAATAGTGTCTTTCCCGTAGGTAAGAGTAGTCACTAAGTGATCGAATGAACCTGGTAACGAGCACAGAAGAATGATTGCCTTGTCTTCATCATCTACCTTAACCCCAAGCTTTGCCAGATTCGTGATTATGGTGTTGAAGGTATTGACATGCTATTGCAAATCGGATCCTTCATGCATCCTAAAGCTGTACAGTCGTTGCTTTGCAAACAACTTGTTCATCAGCGTCTTTGGCTGATACTGACTCTCCAATTTATCCCAAACCTCCTTCGGAGTCGTTAGGCCCAGGATATGATACATCACCTCGTCTGAAACACATAGACATATCAATCCTGCGGCCTTCTCCTTCATCTCGACCCAATCGACGTCTGCCAAATCTGCCGGTTTTGTCTCACACAGTGCCTTCTGTAAACTTTGCTGAGCCAACAGATCCTTAACCCTTCTTTGCCATAATCCGAAGTTTCCCGTCTCGTCGAACCTTGCCACATCGAATTTCGCACCTGAGTTAAACGTCATCTGATACCAATTGTTAGAACAACAATAGTATAGAAGAAATAAGGAAACAAAAAACACAAAAGGGACATGATATTTGGTCACGTTGTTCGGCCAATGGTTGCCTACGTCAGCGACTATAGAGCAGCTCTAGTTCCGTTTTATTTCTCAGTGAAAATTAGGGTTCAGTATTACAAGCAATATATATAATATTATGCAACGGATTACAACAATACCCCTGAAGGGAGCTTCGCTTTGCTCCGCTAGCTCAGCTCCCCCGCCCCCCAGCCTTTTTGATACTGCATCATATGAGCCATACTCAATAATCTCCACCTTGGCTTGGAACATGACCGCTTGTCTTTGAGTGGTTTGCTGTTGATAGGAAGGACATTGATGAGGTTGATGATGGTGGTCATTGGCTATCTAGTGAAGTCTTGTCAGTATGGTGCACGTAAGTATAATTACTTTATAAAAATTATTTTGTATGCATCAATTATAATTAACATTTGGTTCAACATCTTAGGTATCTTTATCGCCTCTGTGTGACAAAGGAGTCCAGCGATTGGGTTTGGTTCTTTCACCCAAATAATATTATTATAATCGGCAAAATGGCGTTATCTCAAGTTTCAGTGCAATCATACATACAAAATAAAATGGACTTTGAGCCAAAAAAATGTTACCTTGGACCGTATCTGAATAGGAAAGTACATGTAAACTGTACTGTCCAATTGCTAGCCTAGTTTGCTTTTGTCTAATTATTGTTGTTCAATATTAATTGCAGTGAACACTGGCTACTGTTTATCATTTGTCCTGATGATTATTTGTTGTTTGGTTGTGTTCGTTGCATTATCAACCAACGTCAAACATTAAGGTCGTAATTGAGAGGTAAGCTTTCATTTTTAACATGTATATACACATTGATTTGTCTTTTATTAGATCTATTGCATTAATTTGATGAATTCATTTAATTTTCAGAGCTATGGAGGGATATTACCTGTTGAAAGGCCGTAAGAAGAAGAAGCCTATTAAGGGTCCGTTTGTTTTAGATTCTGGTAGAATAGATTGTGAAGAATCTTGTTTAAAAAAATTGATTTTAAAAAAATTAAGTTTAAAAAAATTGATTTGTGTTTGGTAATGGTAGTTTAAAAGTGAGTTCAAAAGAATTGATTTGTGTTTGGTTGACAAAGTAGAATCACTTTTGGTGTGTTAAAAATACGAAACGGCGTTTTGTAAAATGAAAAGCAACCCATTGGTTGCTGTGAAAATAATTGATTGTGGGTTGGTCAAACCCCATTTTTCCAATCCATAATCCTAACCAAACACAAAAAAAAAAATTGAGATTCCATTTTTTCAATCGCAGCCGGCATTTTGATGGCAAACGACATTTCACAATCTTATCCAAACATGCTCTAAATGGGTGATTCCTGAAGTAAGTACTTTGTCTACCCGAAAATTCATTTACATTTAATATTACTAGTTTAATGTGTATAATATTTAAATATCATTTAAATATTACTAGTTTTGTAGGAGACGCGACAAAATGACGGCTATGCATGTGGCTATTATGTGATGAAAAACATGTTAACCATTATGTCAGCCGATATTGTTGATCGTTGGGAGCTGATATTAGAATTTTTAAAACTATTCAATTAATATGTTATTTCTGATTTTAGCATATACTTGTTTAATTTAATAATATATATATATATATATATATTCAATGACCCATCACCATTTGAGAGAGATGATATAAAAGAACTCAGAAAAAGTTAGACATAATTTTTTCTACAGCTGCACGAGGAGAAAAAGATAAAGTTGCTGCAAGAGTCTAAAGGTGGAGAAAAGAATGGATCCAGAAAGTTTGTATATATAAGTTTGTATAGTATTTATAATTTAAGTTTGGGAATTCTGTGAATTTAAGTTTGTCAATTTTGTTGAAATGTTTGTTGAAGTATTTGTGAATTCCTGTAATACTGCATATTTCTGAATTCTGGTGCCATATTTTGGCAGGAAATGATAGAAAAAATAGACCAAATTGTTAAAAAAATCGAACTATTTTACACCGGTTATGGAAATAACTTGTGTGAAAATTTTGACATTTCACATTGGTTTTTTCAGAAAAACTGGGGTCTATTGTCTAACTTATTACCTCGGTTTGGTTGTAACCGGTGTAACACGTTTGATATTACACACTGGTTTATACTAATAACCGGTGTAATATACTATGTTAGACACTGGTTGGTTCCCTCATTTAACACCGTCTTTTAAACTGGTATAGTAAATATTCATTTTACACCCGTTAAAAAACCGGTGTAAAAAAGTCTACATACAACATCGGTAGTATCTATACCGGCACAAAAACCAGTGTTAAATGTGAAATTTAACCAGCGTAGATTACATTTTTTGCACTAGTGCAAAGAGCACAAGTAGTCCCTATGACCTCCCTAACAACCTTTATACAAAGGAGGTTCATGCGTAGGAAGCCCATCTAAGAGTAGTTGTCAAGAGAATGCAATTACCTTGGTAGGCACAAAACTCTTCCAAATCTTCCCTAGTGACAGAAGTGAATAAGCAGAGCTCACCGAGAAATGGCCACTAGGATGCCTGCTCCCCTTCTGTTTATGGAGTTTTGATTTTAGTCCTTATAAATATGATATTATTTTCTTTTCGTCTTTGTAAATATAATATTTCGTCCTTGTAAATAAAATTTGTTTTGCTTTTCGCCTGCTACGTGACATTCACCTATTATATGCTGACATGGCAAGTCAGTACCACGTTTCACCATCATCTAGGGGTGGCAAAATGGATGGATTAGATGGATTTTCTTATGAATCATAATGGATGGATTAGAAAAATACATTTATCCATTTACTATCCACTAAAATTTCATCAAGAAAATCCAATCCATCCATCATCCATTTAAAAAAAAAACCATCAAATCCATCCATTAACAATTTTTTTATGGATGGATATCCAATCCATCCACAAAAAATATTTTTAATCACAAAAAATTATTTTTAATCATAAAATATATTTTTAATCAAAAAAATTATTTTTAATCACAAATATTTTTTAATTACAAAAAAAAAAATTTAATCACAAAAAATTATTTTTAATCATAAAAAAATAATTTTACTCCCCTTTCTCCTCTCCCTCTCCCCTCCTCTCTCCCCTCCTCTCTCCCCCCTCTCTCTCCCTCTCCCCAATCTCTCTCTCTCTTCTCTCTCTCTCCCCGCTATCTCTCTCCCCCTCTCTCCCTCTTTCACAAGAATCACACTTCTGGAACAAAATTTTTCTCAAAATATTAATTTTTTTTACGGCCTCAAAATATTAATTACCTTCCGTCGGTTTATTCTTTTTCTGAATTTAAGACATTCCCCAAGTTGATTAAACACTTTTTATTAGAGCCAGCTCAACCAAGCTTACCACCATCTCACCAAGCACTTTTTAATTTCAATGTGAAACAGCTTTAGGGAATATAGCAATATCAAATATTGACTTCACAATTTCAACGAGTCAAATAAGCAACTTCAATCAGCAATGCGTAGAATTCGAATGCTAGCTATACACAAGTTTGTATCCTCACGACACGAGACATTTCCAACTCCTACTAAGGTCCCATATAGAGCATTGCTATTTATCACGACACAAATTTTTGTTAAACATCACGATAGAAATAACCAATTAATTGACTACTTTTTTTCCTAAAGAAATGGGGAATGAATATAGTAAACATCAAATATCAATATTGAATAACTCAACCACTGTAGATATCACTCACAGTGTGGGGGATACCATTATCCATGTCCATGGAAATGGAGGATATTCGTAATGATTATTATTCATTTGATAGACTAAAAAGGTTTTCATTGCACACTTAAAGACCTTGATTTCAAAATCAAAGACAAAGTTGGGCTGTATTCCACAAGCAGAAAAGCCACCATTTCTTTAATGGACCGCTTGACCATTTCACTAGACAGAGAATCACAAATAAGTTAATCCAGTGAATATTCGTGATTTTCTGGAAGCAAACTATTCGTGATGTTTAGCATTTCTGAATTAAATAAGGTGAAATAATGAATAATGCATGTGACGAGAAAGAGAGGAGAGAGAGAGAGAGGAAAGAGGGAAGGGAGAGAGGAGAGAAAGAGAGAGAGAGAGGAAAGAGTAAAATATTTTTTTATGGTTAAACATATTTTTTGTAATTAAAATATTTTTATGATTAAAAATATATTTTATAATCAATTCAAAAAATTATTCATTTCATCCATTTGTCACCCCTGGTACACTAGTGTGAAATACACCTAAAAAATAGACTTATAACGCCGGTTTTGGAGATAACCGGCGTAACTTATAACGCGGTGGCATTTTTGAAATTAATGCGTAACTTTTAACGCCGGTTTTTTAAAAAACCGGCATTATAAGTGTAAAGGTAAATCCGGCCAAAAGTGAGTGAAGTTACGACACCGGTTGCTCAAAAACAGCGGTTAAATGTTGAACCTATGGCACCGGTTTTTTGATACAACCGCGGTTAAAACATATGGCGCCGGTTTTTTAGAAAACCGGAGTTAGATCTTAAAAAACTTTTAACGTCGGTTATTTTAAAAACCGGCGTTATAAGTGAACAGATAAAAAACTTAAAAAAAAGCTGAAACTTATAACACCGGTTTTCTCGAAAAACCGTGATTAAAACTAAAAAAATAAAACCCATAACGCCGGTTTTTCTCAAAACTGCGATTAAAAACCAAAATCAATTTAAAATTTATAAACCTTAAACACTAAACCTATAACGCCGGTTTTTAACTTTAAACCGCGATTAAAAATGAAAATTAATTCCCTCTCAAATAACATCACCAGCAGCTTGGTCTCTCATTTGCGAACTCAAGCTTAACCTGAGAACTCAAGCTTCATCTCCTCTCCTTCGCACCGTAACTCTCTCCCTCACGCCATCCCTCTCCCTCGCATCGTCCCACTCTCCTCGTACCGTCCCTCTCCCTCTGCTTCGTCCCTCTCTCCTCGCACCGTCACTCTCCTCGCATCGTCCCTCTCCACGCGGACGCCATTCTCTCTAAACCAGAGAATCTGTAAGTTTCATCCCTCTCTCTCTCTTTTTGGGGTACATGAAAGGTTTAGTGTTGTTGAAGGGTTTAGTGTTGAAGGGTTTAGTGTTGAAGAGGGGTATGTCAGTAACGTTTTCAAAGAAAATAGACATTGGTGTCTTTTGTTTGTTCTGTTTCATGATTTGGAAAATTTCACATTATTTTGCATATAATTCTTCTGTGTTTGCCAGACTAAATTTTTTAATTCTTATTGAATGGTTTTGTCTCATGATTCATCTCTTTGGTAGGGTGGTCTACGAGTTATAAGATTGTCTACATAGAAAATATTCTGTCGTGATTAATGGGTCTATATATGAATTATTGATCAAGACTCGCTTTTTCTTCTCCTGTTGCCAAGATAAGTAGTGTTGGGAATGTTAACAATATTAATAACAATAGCAATAGTAGAAATAATGATGGGAAATCAAATACTTAAAGCAGGGAAATCAGAATTGAGTTGAAGACCAGACAAGAAGATCTTTACTGGGAACCACTTCTGTTTAACATGTAACTTAGTTTGAGTGATGAATTCTGATTTTATCATATGGATTGGTCTTGACTTGCAATGTTATAGTCTAGACAAGTAAAATGCGAAAGTGCTAATGCATGCTGAGTTTGGCTCAGGATTATTGTTGTGATAAACCAATTTTTGGCCTTCTATGTTGTATTATAATGGGGTAAATGTTATTTTCCTGTGAGGGTATTCTGTATGGTTTGAATTGAACTTTGAAATTTGTTGCACGTTAGCCATTAGATAGCAGGTTAAATATAGGTGGTACTTCCTTTTAGATTGCTGCTAACGAATATTTGGGAACTAATTGTAAAAAAAAAATTATATACTGGTATGGTAAATTGATTTTGAATGTATGGTAAATTTTTGTCCAGGCAGGTGAGGTAATAAAAGAGGTGGGTTTCTGTTTCAATGCCAAAGGAATTGTGATAGGTCATGATAATCTTTGGTGGTTTCCTCAAATCATTGATTTCCATATCTCATTTCTAGATTTGTTTCCTTACTATAAATTTAAGTCTTAAACTTCAGCAATATGTAATTCTGACTTATTTACTTTTACGTTGTTGCATCCTCCACCAAAGTTATGTTTTTGGCAGGTAAGTTGTTCATGAGTTGTATCACTTTCTTCTACTTTTCTTTTCTTAATTTCAGTTTCAATTTTTATTATCTACATATTATAGGGTTTAGGACTAAAATAACCTTCAATTTCACTTTATAGTTTTACCATCAACACTGGCATAAAACATATTTTTCAAAGGGTACATGTATTTGGAAAGAACGTAATTGTCTAAATGATAGTGAAGATTCTGTCGTGATCATATACTATACCTTTTGCTTCTTTTTCATAGAAAATATTTTGTTTTGCTTCTCTTAACTTATTCACTTGACTTTTAGTTTTTATGATTCGAATTTGTGTTGCTATTGGTATCATTCTTCAGACCAACGATAGTAAGTAAAAAGGTCCCCTAAACTGAATTGCTTTTGTAATAGCTCCTAACGATAGCGCTTCTTTTTGGAAGTTTTATAAATGATGGAATCCGAGATAAGGACTCGAGTGCCTCGTGGGAAGCAATAAACAGTGTGTATGTGTGAACATGTCTCTATTATTAGGGTTTTGTGTTGTTGATGATATGCAACTTGATTTTTTTTAATGTTTTTTAAGTTCAATTTTTTAATACCCTTGTTGTGTATTGTGAATTATGATGTGGGAAGTGTTGCTTTTGCTCTGATGAACTGATCAATGAGAAATTATTTCAATTGGAAATTTTGTTTTTGTGATGTGGGTTGGGTTTGTGGGATGGATTAGTTTTTGTTCTTTGTAAGTGATGGTTTTGATTGTGTGCAGTCTAATGTATTGAACAATGAGAGTCTTTGCTTGGCGGTTGCTAATCCTGTGGTGACGCGTGTGCTTCGCTTTCGATTCTGGTTTTTCCAGTAATTTTGTTCTTGAATTTTTCATTTTATTCAGGTAAATGCTTCTTGTAACCCTTTGTTCGTTCATATATCTGGTGTTTTAGATTCTATGAAATTGTTTTAGTTCTTTTCTTTCAGATAAACTCCTTTTTTATTTTTACTTTTTCCTGTTTTGCTCTGTTACTGCTTCCTCTGCTAAGGTTTCCTGCTTTTGTGTACATAGTGTTGCCAAATAAGATCTCAATTTGATCCCTTTTTAATTGCCTAATTTTGAGGCGTGCATACATCTTTCTATTAATTGTTCTAACAACATGTCAATGTTAGTTAAATATCTAAGCATAAAAGTATGTGTATATTATTTCAGAACACAATTATGGATCGTAGTTGGATGCAAAAACATCGCTTAGGTGATAAGTATAAGAACGGAGTCGAAGACTTCTGACAATTTTCCCAAGCAAAACTTCCTAATCAAACAACTTTCTATTGTCCTTGTGTTAAGTGTTTGAATGGGCCAACACTAAAAGTTGAGGAGATACGGAATCATCTTCGTGTTTTTGGGATTTGGCAAAGATATACGACATGGACCTGGCAAGGTGAAGTGTTAAACAAGCCAAGTGTGTCTACAAGAGAGGAAGTTGATGTAGATATGGACGATCGACTAGAGGACATGATTCGTAATATTGGACAAGAGTCTTTTTAGCGGGCATATGTGTATGAAACTCTATGCAGCGACAAGGAAAAACCTTTGTATCCGGGCTACAAAAATTTCACACGGTTGTCAGCGGTGTTGAAATTGTTCAATCTGAAGGCGATAAATGGGTGGACTGATAAGAGCTTCACTGAATTGCTTAAACTGTTGAATGACATGCTTCCGGAAGGTTACACATTGCCAAACAGTAATTATGAAGCGAAGAAGATATTATGTTCGATGGGTGTGGAGTATAAGAAAATACATGCATGCCCGAAGGATTGCATATTGTACTGGAAAGAGCTTGAAGACAAAGAAGAGTGTCCCGAGTGTAATACACCACACTACAAAAAGAAGGAGAGTGATGATAGTTGTGGTGATGTGAGCAAAAAAGGTCTTCCTGCGAAGGTGTTATGGTATCTTCCAATTATTCCCAGGTTTAAGCGACTGTTTGCCAATGTAAATGATGCAAAGAACCTTAGATGGCATGCAGATGATAGGAAATGTGATGGAAAGCTTCGCCATCCGGCCGATTCTTTGCAATGGAAGAGAATTGATTCATTGTTTCCGGAGTTCGGCAATGAGCCAAGAAACCTTAGGCTTGGACTTGCTACAGATGGAATGAATCCATATGGTAACTTAAGTAGCATCCATAGTTCATGACCTGTTCTTTTAGTAATTTACAAACTGTCTCCTTGGTTGTGCATGAAGCGCAAGTACAATATGTTATCTATGATGATTTCTTGTCCAAAACAACCGGGAAATGACATAGATGTTTATCTAAAATCCTTGATTGATGACTTGAGAACATTGTGGGAAGAAGGCATTGATGTGTTTGATAGGTTTTCAGGTGAAGATTTCAAGTTGCGTGCCATGTTGTTTTGCACTATCAACGACTTTCCAGCATATGGGAACTTGTCCGGGTATAGTGTTAAGGGGCATAAAGCATGCCCTATTTGTGAAGACGGCACATGTTTCTTTCAACTGAAAAATGGGAGAAAGACTTGTTACCTTGGGCATAGAAGATTTCTGAGACGTGATCACCAGTATCGCAGGTTGAAAAAGGCTTTTAATGGATGTCAAGAGAACGAAATTGCTCCGAAAGCTTTAACCGGAGAAGAAGTTTATCAACGGGTGAACTCCATCAATGTTAATTTGGGGAAAAAAATAGGAAAAAATATTCTTCTGTGAAAGACAAATGGAAGAAAAGGTCAGTATTCTTTGATCATCCATACTGGTCAAGTCTTGATGTAAGACACTGCATTGATGTGATGCATATGGAGAAAAATGTGTGTGATAGTGTAATCGGTACGCTTCTCAATATTCAGGGTAAGACAAAGGATGGAGTAAATGCTCATCTAGACCTTGTTGCCATGGGTATAAGAGAGAGTTAGCTCCTCAGCCAAGAGGTAACAAGACATATTTGCCACCAGCTTGTCATACATTATCAAAAGAAGAGAAAAAAAGCTTTTGCAAGTGCCTACGGGGTGTGAAAGTGCCATAGGGTTACTCTTCAAATGTAAAGAGTCTTGTATCGATGACATATCTCAAATTAGTTGGCTTAAAATCTCAGGATTGTCACGTCTTGATGCAACAATTACTACCGGTGGCTATTCGTGGCATCTTGCTAAAAAATGTTCGACATGCCATAATTAGATTGTGTTTATTCTTCAATGCAGTATGTAGCAAAGCTATTGACCCTCAGAAATTGGACGAGTTAGAAAATGAAGATGCTATCATTTTGTGTCAGTTGGAGATGTTCTTTCCTCCCTCATTTTTTGACATCATGGTTCATTTAGTCAGAGAGATTAGAGTGTGTGGCCCGGTTTACTTAAGGTGGATGTACCCTATTGAGCGATACATGAAAATATTGAAAGGATATGTGAAGAATCTATATCATCCCGAAGCATCTATTGTTGAAAGGTACGTAACAAAAGAAGCCATTGAGTTTTATTCAGATTATTTGTCAGAAGCGGCGCCTGTAGGGCTTCCTAAGTCTCGTCATGAGGGAAGATGTGAAGGTAAGGGTACACTAGGTCTAAAAACTAAGAGCATGGGTCGAGCGGAAGTGTTGCAAGCACATTTGTATATATTGAATAATATTGATGAGGTTGAACCTTACTTGTCTGCTCACAAAAATCATGTCAAGGCCAAAAACCCTCGAATGAATGAAAATTGGGTGTTGAAGGACCATAACAAGACATTCATACATTGGTTTAAAGAACAGATTTTGAGTGATGATACTGCTTCTGAGACATTAACATGGCTAGCACATGATCCTAAATTTAATGTCTTGACATGGAGAGGATACGATATCAACAAATTTTCTTTTTATACAAAGTCACAGGATGACAAGAGCACCGTACAAAATAGTGGTGTTATGGTTATGGCTTCTTCTATGCATTTCTCTAGTTCAAAGGATAAAAACCCCGTTCTGGCATCGATAGCTTATTTTGGGGTCATTGAAGAGATTTGGGAGATCGATTATAATAAATTCAAAGTGCCTGTTTTTCAATGTAAGTGGGTTAACAGTAATGGTGGCGTACAAACCGATGAGTTAGGATTTACAATGGTGGATCTTGGCAAGATAGGTTATAAGTATGAACCTTTCATCATGGCAATTCACGCCAAACAAGTGTTTTATGTCAAGGATCCCTCTAACAAAAGGTGGTTTGTGGTTCTCCAAAGAAGAAGTATGCATGAGAGTGATGAAAATCAAGATTCAACACTAGATATTAATGACACCCCTTCTTTCTCAACACAAAGACCCATCTTCATTGATGAAAATGAAGTAGACGATGTATATGCCACTCGTGATGATCATCAAGAAGGGATATTGGAGGACATTAAAACTTGACTACTAAAGAATTTTATAGGTGAATACATGTTTGTTAGATTATATATCCACAATTAGTATCTGTTAAATTATCCATTATAATTATATATATTGATACATATTTGTTAGATTATCTCTCATTGTTTCTTATATTTGTTTGTTTGTTTAAACAGGCATCATATATGGCTGATCCATCCATATCAGAGTCCTCCAAAAAAAGGACTAGAGGTGTTACCACTACATCACAATTGAAAAATAGACTTCTTCCTGGTCAGAAGTTTTCTATTGAATTTGATCCAGATAGTGGGCGACCTGATCGTGATAATGCAGCCAGCTTTTGCACTTATTTGGCGTACCTTGCACGAAGCAAGGCCTCCATTATGATACCTAAACTGAAAAAACTAAATATATGATATGGCAAGATGTCATGGTATTGACCTTTATCTCTAGTTGTATGCATATTTGTATTTAACTTTATTGATCTTTGTGTGTATGTATTTACTAACACCACCATTTTGTTGTGTATTGTAGGATATTTTTGATGTTCCCCATGATAAAAAGTTTAGGGACCAATGGTTGTCCTATGCGGGTGAGCGTTGGAAGGATTTTAAGTCTAAACTCTCCAGGACATTTGTATTTGGGAATGGAGACAAAACTGGTTGCACAAATTCTTGTCAGAAGTATAATTTCCTTTCAGAGGACATATGGGATGAGTTTGTTAGGAGCCGCAAGGAAGAAGCGTTTCTGGTTAGTTTGAATTATATTTTTTAACTTGCTTAATATAATTTTTTACTTATTTTAATTTGTGGTGTGTTATGTTATGTGTAATGTAAAAAAGAGAAAAGGGAAGGACAAATGTCGCAAAGAATCTCTACCCCCACTTATTGTCTCGTGGGGGTTATGATAAACTTGAGAAGAATGTAATGACACACAGAAGGAAAGCCTTGCAGGAAGAGGCTGGAGATGAAGCCTTAGAATCCCCTCCAAAACCAAACCGGTATGAGCTATGGACTATGGCTCGAACAAAACCATCAGAATCCTATACATCTGATGCTGTGGCCTCAGTTGCTTCTAAAATTGTAAGTGTATCTACCTTATTTAATATTATGTGATTTGTAACCAATTTAGGTCGACTGACCAAAGACCTCTTTGATTGAATTTGGTTGTATAAGTCATTGGTTGAAGATGAATCTCAGGGTACTTTTATTCCAACTGGACGTCAAGATATCTTGACCATCGCCTTGGAACACCCGAGCACTATGGTCGTGGTCCACCGCCGGGTCGAGGTGTGGGCTTCAAGAAATACTTCGAGGAACTTCACGCTTGATCAGTCAAAGCAAATGGACATGGATGCCATGAGACATCGATCATACAGAGGTTAGTCAAATGTTTGAAGCTAAGTTTGAAGCTTACAAATCTCACCAAGTCGGATGTGGAAGCCCAACTAAGTCACAGATAATGTCTTCTCCTAAAGCCACCGCGCATGTCAAAGACCAAGGATAGTTGTTAGCGTAAAATTAGGAGGATCCTAAAGACGATATTTTAAAATGCATTGGTCACATGGCTTTTGATCTTCCCGATGGACAAGTTGGGATTACCTTGGAGCACGACAATCTTCCAATTTTTTACATTTTTACGAAGGACTTAACGGACCTATCGCGCGGTGATGAGTTCTGGCTTGCCAATCAACACTTGCAATTATGGTGCACGTAAGTATTAATTAACATATTTGTATATTTTTATCTCCTTTGTATCAATTATATATAATTAACATTATTTTGTTTTAACTCCTAGGTATCTGATCAGATTCGTATTCGTAACAACAACATGATGTATATGGATTCTTGGATTCAACGTTGATGGTTGTTAAGCCCAACCCAAAAGAGTCTAATGAATTTGTTCAAGCTTACATCTTTGGATAAGCTAATTCAAACAGACAAAGATGTTTTCTTAGGACCGCATCGCACAGTGAGTACATTTTTATTCATAGCATACTTTTTCTCTCTGTGTTTCTAATATACCTTTATTGTTGTTACCTAGTAATCATTGGCAGTTGATTGTCGTTTGTCCTAAGCATAATCTCATAGTCTGGATATGCTCACTTCATCAAAGGCCAAACCTACAGATTAAGCGTGTACTTGAGGGGTAAACTTTTAATTTACTTGTCATACTTGTGATGTCATATATGTATTTATCTTATATCTATAACTTATATTATTTTATCAGAGCTATAATGGACTATAATAGTAAGAAAGGTCTGGGAAAAGGAAAGAGGCCTAATTGGAACATACTCGCGGTAAATAGTTTGTCTTTATATGATATTTAAATATTGAAAGCTGTATTAGTTATGTGTATATATAATTTGTACTAATTTATATTGTCATTTGTAGGGGCCTTACCAAGACAACTCATGGGCGTGTGGTTATTATGTCATGAAAACCATGTTATCTATTGTCACGATGAGGATTACCTCTGGATGGGATTTGGTAATAAAATATTTCATAACTTGTTATTTGATCTTTTTGATACCTTACACTATTTGTAGTTAGTTAATTACATATGTTTTGAATTGAACTTGTAGTTATTTGATGGTCGTGGCACAAACTCATACAATCATGAAGAAATTGTCGAGATTCGGAAAACATGGGCACGTTTTTTTGTGACTAAGATTGAAGAGCAAAATCTAAACCTAGAACCACCAAGACGCCGAGCAAGAAAAGCAACACAACAAAAATGAGAAGGTTTGAAGAGAAGAAAAAAAGGGATAACAGAATTGTGTAACTAATAATTCGTAGCATTTAGGAGTTGTTTGAATGTTAATTAGATGATAATTGAAGTTTTGTTTTTTTGACGATAGAGTATAATTGAAGTTGTAACAATTATTTTGTTGAGTGAATTAGGACAACTACCAGAACAAAGTTATCAGGTCAGAGACATCATAAGATTCATTACCACTCCCAAGAATAATGTAGGATGTGTTTTCTTCTTGTGTGAGTTTTGGAGTTCATGATGATTGTTGCATGACTGGATTTGTATGCAGTGGTTTGTTGTATGTATTGGCAGTTCTGTTGGCAGTTCTGGAAATAGAAATTTCAAAAATCTAGTATTAAAAAAAATTGATACATCTATGGCGCCGGTTTTCCTTAAAACCGCGGTTAAAAGTGATATATATATATGGCGCCGGTTTTCCTTAAAACCGCGGTTAAAGGTGACATACGGCGCAGGTTTTCTGAAAACCGCGGTTAAAGGTAACATACGGCGCCGGTTTTCAGAAAACCGCGGTTAAATGTCACATACGGCGCCGATTTTCCTAAAAAACCGCGGTTAAAACTTTTTTTCCAAAATTTTTTGTCCCATTACTGTAGGATCTAGCGCCGGTTTTATTTTAAACCGCAGTTAAAACTTTTTTTTTTCAAAATTTAGTGTCCTTTACATCATGATTTAACCCCGATTTTATAAAAAAATGCGATTAAAACTTACTTTTAACCGCGGTTTATAAACCAGCGTTAAATATTTACACTTACAACGTCGGAAGAAAAGACGCCGGATTGAAAACTGACGTTAAAAGTCCAAAAAAACCGCGATTAAAGGTGGTTTTTGCACTAGTGGTATTATCAAATAGATTTAGAAAAATAGTGGATGGATGATTAACCATCCATTAAGTTAAATGGATGGATTGGATTCAATTCATTTATTTTTATTGTTTGTAATAGATAGATTGGATGAATTTACTTATGGATGGATTAGATAGTTGATAGATAAATGGATGGCTTTGACACCCGTACCATTATCCCTTAAGACATTGACATAGGGTGTATTCATCTTACATAGCAGTGATAACGTATATTTTTGTCAACCACGTCTGAGTTTTTAATATAAGAAGATGACGTTGGGAGGGAAAAAAAAATGGATTTAACTTTGGAGTGATGAAACACAAAAAACTAATAAAAAATTGTTATATTTTTTTTGGTGAAGCCAAAAAAAATATAACATTTTTTTTATTAGTTATACTTAGAAGTACTAATTCCATATCTTTTTTTATTTCACATTTAGACCATTTTTAAGTGGTACTAACAAAATTTATAATTATTGGACGTTTCATCTTCTCCTGTCTCTTTTCCTTTAAATACTCCTCTTTTAATAAAAAAATTCCTTAAATACTCTTTTTGCGACGTTGCGTTTCTGAACCCACATTGTTTCTTTCTAATTAATAAAACCATAATTTTTTGGTGACTTGTTTATTATTTTGTCCATCGATTTTTGGTCACGTATTATTTTTGGACGTTAACCATCTCTATCCATTCTGAGAATTTGTTCCAACAATTATTATAGCTCACGCGCAGGATTTGAATCGTTTCTCTCAAATCAATAGAGCCTTGCCGATCCTTCTCTTCAGCTTCAACGTTTGAAATTTGTTTATATATACACCTATGTTTTTGTGAAAAGAAAATATCAGGAAGCATTTGTAAAGTTAGTTCTATCAATACTCATGGCTACGCCATTTTGCTTGAAACTTTTGATTGATGAAGAGAAAAATAAGGTCTTGTTTGTCGAGGCCGGGAAAGACTTTGTGGATGTGTTGCTAGGCTTCTTAACGTTGCCGTTGGGCAAGATAGCTAGGCTTGTGAGTAGGGACACAAATGTGCAGAAAGTAAGCTTTGGAAGCATTAGCTCGTTGTATGATAGCGTTGCCAATCTCGAGGAAAAGCAATTTTGGAATGCTACGTGTAAACAAATGCTGCTTCGACCAAGAAACTCAATGGAAGACTATTGCCAAAATTTGAAGTTTAACATTGATGACTCAGAAAAAATGAAGTATTTTATTTGTGAGGACTGGTACTGCAGTCGTCAATTCAGTGGTGGCTTGTTGACCACATTCTGGAATCAAACATGCAAGTGCGGGAAATCAATGAATCGAGAGATATCTCTTTCTAGTTCGCATGCTAATGAAAAAATTGATTATAAAGGGTTTGTCTCTGATTCGGCAAGTTTTATTATATCAGATGACTTAAGCGTGAAGCCTGATAGTTTTCAAAACTCTATTTGTCTATCCATGAATCTTCTTGGACATGAAGACTTCCATGCTATCAAGGTAGTAACCGTCAATGTCACTCAGAAAGAGGTATTTATTTCATTCACATAAAATTGCTAATACTGTTGTACTCAATAGTATAACTGAAAAAATCTATGAATTTGGTATAAATTTAGACTAATACATGAATTTTTTTTTTGTACGAAGGGAGTGGTGTATAGTTTTCTTTGCTTTTAATATCATTGTTACTACTTTTTTACTGTTCGGTCAAAACAATTTTAAATAATTTCATTGGGGAGATGGACCAAAGTTTTTGTTTTTAAATCCATCTCTGCATGAATTTGAATTTTATGACATTTTCCAGTATATTCTTTTTTTTATCCTTAATATTAACAATGTGTTTTTTTTTTGGTAAACCAAAGGGAAGAAAAAAAAAACAAAAAGAACAGCAACAATAATGTGTTTTTAGTATTGTACATACTGAGACTAAATCTATATTTCATAAAAATTAATTAAAAATATTTAAAAAGCTAATAAAAAAAGTCGTATGTCAATGGTAACAAAACCCCAAAAGTTGAAACTACTGGAGAAAACACAAATTTTTAACTCTAATGTATCATTTATTTTTGTAGCTACTGGACCTGCTGAAGTGCTCTTTATTCTCTATGACACCTTTGACTGACGTATTTTTGCTGAAGAAGCAATTTTTCGAGAATCCACGACAAAGTGTTTTGGATTTTGACATTGGTGACGTTGAAGCAATTGATGAAGGGAAGACAATACAAGTAAAGGTAATGCGGAGAAAATCTAATAAAACAATATTGTTTGCTTTGGGTGGAGATGATTTTGCTGACTTCATGCTTAGTTTGTTAACCTTCCCCTTGGGAAGGGTGGAGCACATGTTAAAAGGAAACGCTTGTGGGGCCAGCATAGACAATCTATATAAGAGCGTTCTTGATTTGGACTATTACACATTTTTGAGATCCCCTGATAATGATATTAAGGACCAACTCGTTAAACCTCAACTTGCCCACCAATTTAAACTCCGCAACCAGATATTACCCGTTGATGAAAAGGCTAGTTTTGATTACTTTTGTGTCACTAAATATAATAGAAGGAAAACTGGGTTTCATGCCTATCTAACTGAATTGGAAGGTTCTGGAACACTTTCTAAGGAGTTATATGTTCCCTTGAGCTATTTGGAGCCACGGTCATCAACTGGGGAAGAATATAGCAAATGTGGCGGAAGAGGATTTACCAAAAGGCCGTCACTCTACATGGTAACTGATGACTTGGTCGTCACGCCATGTTCCTCTGTCTCTGTCTTTTCCTTTTTGTCCAACTTGGGGATTCCTCCCTCTGATTTGGAGGAAAGAGTGATCACCATTAGCAATAAAGAGGTAAATAAAGCTTATAGCTTTCACATTAGTTTCTAAACCAATTAAGCTCATTATACAGTATTATAAATTGCTTTTTAATAAATTAATTTTTAGCTTTTTTTGCTTTTTTTTTGTGTTTTTTGTTTTTTGGGTGGTACTGCATGCAGGGTCTCAGCCTTTTGAAAGCTTCTTTGATCACATCATCGGCTCTGACGAATGGTCTTGGTCAATTCCTCAAAACCAAGATTGAGAACATCTCAAACTAATCCTTTTGTTGCATTGCGGTTATGTTACGATTCGAGACAATCAAACAACTCTAAAATGTATTTGAGATTATGCTGGTTTTTGTGTGCTGTTTATCGAATCGTTAGAATTTGAATCAATACTTAAGATGTTGACTGAGTTTGTATGCCAAGCAAATTTTCCATCACTCTTTCAATTAATTGTCTTCACAGGAGAGACAGAAAAAGGTCCGTTTTATAAACTCATCCATTTTAATATCAAGAATCAATAATAAACACGTATCGATTATCAAGACGCTATCTTTATGCTTATAAAAAAAAAGACGCTATCTTTATTTTTTGAGTGTATTATTTCCCGATCTTTGGTAAAATACGCTAGCTCGTTGTTTTCAAACAAATCATAGTTAGGTTAAAGAAGCTCATTGTTTACTAGACAAAAAAAAGCAATCAGTGACCAAAATTTGTAAAGGAACAAATGAAATTTGCACTAATTATGGGTCGCTAAATTTACTGACAAAATTAGAGATAAATTTCATATTTTCCGTCTCTAAGTTAATTTTTTTTAGTAGTTTGTCCTGTTTTTTAAATCTTTTAAATGTTTTTTTTTATAGAAGATGCTTAATTCATTTAGCTAGAAATCAAAGTGCCAATACAACGTGATATATCATAAAAAACTAAGGGGCTAGCCATGATATGAAAAATGTACTAAAATAGGCCCAATATTTATATGGGCAAAGACTAAAACCTGAGGCCAAAAAGAGTTGGGCTAAAGCTAAAGAAATTGGTCCAACCGACTAACAAACAGCCCAACAGAAAAACAAACTAAAATTACCAACTAACTGATATACTAAACAGAATTAACTAATTACAAATAATAGAGACTTAATAGCCTCACTCAAGCTGGACAGTGGATATTTTTCACTCCCAGCTTGGCAAGCAGATGATGAAATGGCTGGGGATCTAAAGCCTTGGTAAGTGTGTCAACCAGCTGGTCCTTAGAGGAGATGGGGAGTAAATGTAACAGCTTTGCCTGGAGCTTTTCACGAACTAAGTGGCAGTCACGCTCAATGTGCTTCGTGCGCTCGTAGAAGGAGGAATTAGCAGCTATATGGCGGGCGAACTGACTGCCGTAGTACAGTAATGCAGGAGAAATAAATGGAAGATGGAGATCTTGTAACAAATAAGTGAGCCATTGAATCTCAGTAACAGTTGAAGCTAAGGTGCAGTACTCGGCTTCAGAAGCTGAGCGAGAAACAATGGCTTGTTTCTTTGACTTCCATGAAATGGGGGGTTCTCCAAGAAAAATGTAGAAACCAAAAACTGATCTGCGTGTATCCGGATGTTGCCCAATCCGAGTCACTAAAAGCCTTCAGTTGCAGAGAGGGGCTGCTAGGAAAAAAAAGACCTTGGGCAGGAGATGTTTTAATGTAGCGGAGAACACGTACATCAGCTTCGTGGTGTAGATTTGTTGGAGAACTCATATATTAGCTTAACTGTTGAACAGAAAAGCAGATGTTAGGTCGTGTAGTAGTTAAATACAATAGCTTACCTATTAATTTTCTATAGGCAGTAGGGTCTGACAAAGGGGTTCCATCTTGAAGTTTTAGGTGTGATCCATTTGCCATTGGTGTTGATGAAGGCTTGGATGCATGAAGGCCACACTCGACCAGTATATCCAGAGCGTATTTCCTTTGACAAAGATGAATACCTGTAGATGATCTAGCAATTTCTAGGCCAAGAAAGTATTTTAAATGGCCCAAATCCTTAATACCAAATTTATTGTTTAAAGTAGATTTTATAAGTTCAATTTGGTGAGCATCGTTACGAGCCAATATCACATCATCAACATATACTAACAAAACAGTAAAGGAGGCAGAAGTATGTTCGGTAAATAAAGAAAAATCTGAACTACATTGTGAAAATCCTTGAGAAATTAAAAAAGTTGAAAGACTAGCAAACCATTGTTTACTAGCTTGTTTGAAACCATAAAAGGATTTTAAAAGTTTGCAAACTTGATTAGGCCTAGAGGAGGTAAAACCAGGGGGTAAATGCATGTAGACTTCTTCCAAATCACCATGCAAGAAAGCATTTTGAACATCAAGTTGATGTAAAAACCAATTTTGAGAAGAGGCAATTGCAAGAAGTCTAATAGTAGTTAATTTGGCAACAGGGGAGAAGGTATCAAAGTAATCAATACCTTCAACTTGATTAAAACCTTTGGCTACTAATCTAGCCTTATACCTTTCAATACTACCATCAGATTTATACTTTATTTTGTAGACCTACTTACATCCAATGGGGGTTTACAGCCTGTGTAGGAGCATATGCAGGAGCTTGTGTAGGAGCACGTTTCCCCGTCCCCATCGATGTCAATTTCAGAGCGGCATGCTCTGGGTGAGGAGCATGTATGACCTTCACACGCTGCACCTAGTGGTCCGACGGGAGAAAAGTCTCGACATTCCCTTCATAACTATGGGGAGGTACATGAGATGACACCTGATGGAGGACCAATCATTAAGCCTTTAAGCCAAGGGTACGTAACTGATTCATATTAACTTATCACTGTTATATGTATATGTCTGTTTGTGTGTATTTGATATTTTGTTTATAACTTGTTTGCAGCTTGATACCATCTAAGGTGGCCTCCAGGGCCATCACATCTGTCATTGAGTCACAGTTGCATGATCCATACCCTACCTGGGGAGAGATCCCAGAGGATGTGCAGAAACATTTCAGTCAAAGGTGCAGCAGGCCTTCCAGGTATGGGAGGCATCTGGCAGTGGCTCCCAAGTTGACCTCACAACTCAGTTAGAGTTATAGGCTCAATCTACTAGGGGCAAGACTCAGGGACGTCTCTACGGTGTCAGAGACATGTCCTCGCGTTATAGGCCAGGTGTCTCATCCCTGACCCAATAGTCTCATGCATCTGGATGCAGTACTCAAGTCCCGACTCAGTACTCTGTCGAGGTGACTGAACATTTGAGGGCTTTGGAGGAGTGAGCAAATGCGGCAGAGGAGGAGGCTCGACAGGCACAGGAGGAAGTACGACGGGTCAAGAAATGCGCACGAGAGCAGGATCAGCGCGCTACGGACTTCGAGCGGCAGTTGAAGGCCTTATCTGTCCAAGCCCAGGCCGCCACCCATCCTCGTCACCATCCGGACTATGATGAGTCTGTGGAGGATGAGTCTGACCATTAGGCTAGGGTGCATTTTTGGGACCTGTTTTATTGGTTTTTATGCACTTGTTTGACATACATTTTTTATGACTTAAAAATATATATTTGAACTTATGTATGTGTAGTACCCTAATTTTGTCCGGCCTTTTTTATTTTATTTTATTTTATTATTTATTTTAACTTTTTTTAAATTAGTAGTAGTAGTAGCAGTAATAATAAATATATTTAGAATAAAAGAAGAAAGAATAAGAATGAAAAAGAAGAGAGATAGAATGAAAAAGGAAATGAAATAAAATAAAAATTATTAAAAAGGGGTTGCATATTGCAATTTTAGAGGTGTAAATAGTAATCATCAAGTGTGGGCTGGTAACCTAGCGCCCCAGCAGCGTTTTACTTCGTGCACACCCTATTTCTTCTCCACATCCCCCCTGCGCACCTCTCACCCTCTGTTACTGATTGCACCCCACGCCTCTCAGCGCGCCCCTACCTCTTCTATTTAATTCGCGCGGCCCATTTCCTCCCAGCCCAGACCACCTCCTGATGAGTCACTTAAACAAACCCTAATTCATTAACCTAAATCCTCACACTCTCCCTCATTCACCTAGCCGCGGCTTCCCCCTGTTTCTCCCCCAAATCGTGGCCTCCTCTCCATCTTCTTCCTCTTATCTTCTTATCCTTCTTCTTTTCAATAAAAAAAACAAACCCTAATCGTTCATCATCCAGCCGCGGCCATGCTTAACCATTATCTCATCTTAACAGTTTTTTTTGTTCCCCTAAACCACGGCCCCATTCCTTCATCTTTCATCTCATCTTATCCCTAACTCACCAAAACCAAATCATATCCACGCCAAATCCGAATCAAAAGACTTCATTTTTCAGGTTTATGTTTTCGAATTCAAAGAAGGAACAAAACGAGAAGGGTCATGAGTCACTACCAGAAAACACGGGATTACCGACGGTCTAAAGCCGTCGGTAATCCATAAAAGCCGTCGGTAATCCAGATTTACCGACGGATAACCGACGGCCAAAAACTCGTCGGAAATATGGTCGTCGCAAAGGATTACCGACAGACTGTTCTTTACCGTTGGTATTACACCCGTCGGTAAATGATGACGATTTCCGACGGTGGATTACCGACGGACTGTTCTTTACCGTCGGTAATACCGACGGTTACACCCGTCGGTAAATGATGACGATTTCCGAAGGTTTTAACCGTCGGTCAATCCGAAATGTTTTCCGACGGCTTAGACCGTCGGTAATCGGGAATTTTTTTTTTTAAAAAAAAAAATTGATTAATAAAATAATTACTTTAATTAATTTTATTAATAAAAATAATAAAATTATTAATTAATAACCAAATTAATTTTATTCTTTAATTAATTAATTAATTTAATTTAATTATTTATTTGTTTAATTATAAAAATAATTTACTCTCATATTAAAAATATTTATTTATTAATTTAGGCGACCCTTCTTCTTTTTGCCAACCACTTCCGCCCAAACCCTCAGCGGTGTAGATAGATCGTCAGGGCTCTGAGATGGAGAACATGATGAGCTCTGAGATCTAAGCTGAGACATCATTGCCTCAAATTCCTCCTGTTAAACAAACAAATAAGTCAAATCTTATTTTTTTAACAAAACAATATAAACATTATTAAAAAAATATTTATTATATTTTATAATTACCTGAGTCCGCCTCGAACGCTCATCAACGAAATCACTAGTACTCCTCTTCATATGAGTTGCAAGATGGAGCTCGTGCAACTGAACTTCTCTCCCCAACCTCTTCGACTGTGATTGTATTAATAAAAAAACTTAAATAAAGAATAATAATAATAATAATAATAATAATAATAATAATAAAATAATAATAATAACAATTTTATAACACGTACAAGTCTAACTGCGTGCTGCGCTTGACTGACAGAACCTCCAGTGTGCAAGCTGCCACCCTTCTCAGAGGCCCTATTCTTCTTGGCCTTCGCGCTGGTCGCCTGGAACTCAGGGGTGTTCCAGTGCGCTACCAGCTGCTGCCAGAGCTCATCCCTTATCCAACTGGGCTGGCGATCCCTGATGCGGGCATCTCGAAGCATGTCAGAAAGGCGGTGGGAGGCCTTCATATGAAAGTTCTTCTCGATCAGCTCCTCATCTTTTTCCTCCCAAGCAACCCTCGTCTGTATCAATATAAGACATTATTAAACATGATTGAAATTTACGAAAATAAAATAATATGCAATAAAATAAAAATTGCAGCTTACTCTGAAAGAATTAAACATATGGTCCCGCTCAATATCCTTGGCGTCCCAGGTGGGCTAAAACTCCTGGTAATTTTCCTCAATTGTTGCTGTGATAGCTAACGCAGCTGGCTTTGAGGAAAGAAACCTGAACAATAAAAACATGTTAAATAAAAAAAATATATATATACATGTAAATTATTAATAACTCGAAAAAATTGCAAATACTTACCCTTTACGGATGGCACGATAACAACTCGGCCATCATACAAAGATCTCAAGAGTCTTAGGCTCTGCCCTCCCCTCGCTCAAGAACCTCCTCCTGCTGAACCTCCTGCTCCTCCCCGCCCCGCCCAACATCGGTGTGATCAATTGTATGGCCCGTGACTATAATCATGGTCGGACCGATGAGCATCGCCACCGGATCGTGCACAACATGGGAACTCGAGCGCCATGTGGCTGCTTGGAACCGGGGTGGGGATCATGTCAATGTGAGGCAAAGGTGCCGAACGATGCCCGAAGTCTGTGTAGCTGGTGTCGAATGTGCCTGAGTCTGTAGGTGGTGCGAGAAAGTGTCTAGGTGCAGGAGGTGTATCAGTGTCTCGGCGTAGATGTACTAGGACGACGTGTAGATGACAACGTCGAAAACCCGATGAGGTCACGCCTAATGATGGTCGGCCTCGACGACGAGGGGGTCGAGGGCGATGCCCTTCCTTCCATTTACCACCACTGGGTGATGCTGGAAGTCGGCTCTGAACCTCCTGATGCCATATATGTCTATAGAGCAATTGAATAATAACAGTCATGAAATATTATATTTAAACATAACAATATTACAAATGAATTCCATAAAAATAAACAAGTTATAAAAATAACTGACAAAAATTAAAATATATTGTTACACATTAATTTCTCAAATTGTAAAAAGTTAAACAATTTCAATCTGCCCATTCTGCCCACTCAATTTCGGCATCGTCTTCAGATGTTGATGGTTCTGCCACTTCTTCATTTAATTCCTCATCCCCATCTACATCTTCATATGTGATTGGATTGTCACGTAGTCGAGTAATGGGTTCCACTTCATTTACTACATTGACATGAGACATCTCATCCACTTGATAAGCCACTTCTTCCTCTGTATCATCTGCTTCAATGCGACCCCGTGGTTTTATCTTTATTGCGACACACCAACCTTGTTTGTCCCTTCGAGTTGATGGATAAGGGACATAATACACTTGTCTTACATATTGTGCCATGATAAACGGATCAAACATTTGGTATCTTCTGCTCATGTGTATGTCAACAGTATTATATTTTCGATCCACTCTTGTGCCTCTATTTGACGGATCAAACCAATTACAATAAAATAGCACTATTTTTTTAGTATAGTCTAAAGTATTGTACGTCAGTTCATATATATGTTGAATCACGCCGTAAAAGTCATCTTCACCTCCATCTGTGGCACCTTTTACATAAACCCCGCTGTTAACTATTTTTTCCCCTCTGTTTTTGACTGGGTTTGGAATTTATATCCATTTACAAAGAATGTGTGCCATTCTTTTACACGTGATTTAGGACCTTGAGATAAATTTCTCAAGTGTTGGATTTTAGGGGATTCTGCCTCGCTATACACCTGTGTACACACCATGTGCAAACCAATTATGGTTCTTATTTTCAAACAATATTTTTGTATTTTCAAACAATAAATAATAATATATATATATATATATGACAACTCAAAAAACATACCCGGTTCCTAAACCACGTTGGGAAATATTCATGAATATAGGCAGAAGAGTCTTGTACGCTTGTGGGCTTAGTTAACAAGAATGCCCTGATCAAGTCATTATCAAACAAATGATCAAGAGCAATTGTGGATTAAAGAAA
Organism: Calophaca sinica; assembly: GCA_037113605.1. Classification (NCBI taxonomy): domain Eukaryota; kingdom Viridiplantae; phylum Streptophyta; class Magnoliopsida; order Fabales; family Fabaceae; genus Calophaca; species Calophaca sinica. The sequence continues at coordinate 107,662,936 of CM073733.1, forward strand.
TTGAAAGTGGTCAAAATGATACATACGTTAGATACGGTGATACTTCTGCACAGTTGATCAACACGTGAACGTGGGCTGACTTCCACACTTCGCCCGTTATCCAGTTATCCACCTCCTTTCCACCATGACGTAGGAAGGCAAAATACTGATAAGGCAAGCGGGTGTCTTTCACTTTCAATTTCTACTTCATTCCTACTATTTGTTGGTGTCAACATGAAGTTCGTAAAATAATGGGAACAGAAATGGATTGTCTCACGGTGTAAGTAAGTTGCACAAATAGATCCTTCAACCCTGGCCTTATTTTTCACCGACCGTTTTGAGTCACCCATAAATCTACAAAATAACAACGTTGATGATAACAATTGATACATTTAACCCTTCAAATAAATATTTATTTTAGAGAATACTTTATTATAGTACCTTTCGAATGGATACATCCATCTGTATTGAACCGGTCCACCAAGCCTAGCTTCATGTGCAAGATGCACTGCTAGATGCTCCATAGAATCAAAGAAAGCAGAGGGAAATATTCTCTCCAACTTACAAAGAATGACTGGTATGTTCTGTTCCATCCTTATGAGATCATCCTCTCTCAATGTCGCAGAACACAAATCTTTAAAGAATTGGCTGGGTTCAGTCAGTGGATTTAAAACATTTGACGGCAAGGAACTAAATGCAATAGGAAGTAAACACTCCATGAATACATGACAATCATGGCTTTTCATCCCAATCATGGTTCCTTTGTTCACATCGGCACATCTTGCCAAATTAGAAGAATAACCATCTGGCATCCGAAGTTCTTTTATCCACCGACAGACTGACTTGGCTTCCTCAGCAGTTAAAGAGTAACAGGCTTTGGGTTTCAGGGTCTTCCCATCCGACCGATTCGTCAAATGCAAGTCCTTTCGCCTCTGAGAAAGTGGTAAGTCTAGTCCGCCTTCTCATTGTCTTTTGTTTTTCCTCTGACGTTCATCACTGTGAGAAAAACATTGCCAAAAAAGTTCTTCTCAATGTGCATAACATCAAGGTTGTGTCTCAATAAATTATCTCTCCAGTATGGCAGATCCCAAAAAATACTTCTTTTTGTCCAATTATGCCATTGTCCATATCCTTCAAATCGATCCAATTTGCCAAAATCTGTGATTTTGGGCAGTTCCATAACCCTTTCCCAGATCTGTTCTGGTGTCAACCTTGGGGGCGGGCCATCTAATTCAACTTCCCCCTTCTTGAAAGCGTTCTTATTCTGTCTAAATGCATGATCATCGGGTAAAAACCTGCGATGTGAGTCAAACCAAGAACTCTTCCCCCCAAATTTCAAGGTAAAGGCCTTTGTATGCTCCATGCAATGCGGACATGCCATTTTACCATGAGTACCCCAACCAGACAACATACCATATGCAGGGAAGTCATTAATGGTCCACATCAGCGCTGCCCTCATTGTAAAATTCCTCTTTCGTGCAACATCGTACGTCACAACACCATTCCACAACCTTTTGAGATCGTCAATAAGAGGCTCTAAATAGATGTCAATACCGTCCTGGTTTGATTATCCGGACCGGTATAACTCAAGTCAAGAACATATAAGGCTTAGACATGCACATTTCGAGAGGAAGATTGTATGGGGTAACGATAATCGCCGGCAAGAATAAGGTTTCGCCGTGGATTGAACATACGGGTAAAACCATCGAGCATAAGCCAAGTCGTATATTACGTGGATCTGCTGCAAAATCGGGATGCACACGATCAAAGTGCTTCCAAGCTTCACCATCGGAAGGGTGGCGCAACATACCTGAAGTGCTTCTATTATCATAGTGCCATGTCATTTTGTCTGCGATGCGTGGTGATGCAAACATTCTCTGTGACCTTGGAATAATTGGCAAATAAAACATTGCCTTCACTGGAACTAGTTTTTGTCTACCCGTCCGATTATTAGTATGTGACATATACCTAGGCTCACCACAAAATTTGCATTCAACTAGCGCACCATCGTTTTTACCAAATTCATTGTCGTAATACAACATACACCCTCTCACACAACAATCAATCCTTTTAGATTCCAGCCCCAACTTGGACACTAAGCTTTTAGCCTCGTAATAACTTTTTGGCAAACCATCTCTGATAGGTGACGAGTCCAACATCATTTTTCGTTACGAGATCCAAGCACACTTCGGTAGCACCACAGTTGGACTTAAGAGCTAAGAGCCTCACACACATTGATAACTTAGAGTCTGTAGACCCTTCAAACAACGGCTTGTTTGTTTCTAACAATAGATTATAAAATTTTTGTGCTGTCTCATTTGGAAGTTCATCTGTGTCATCATATTGTTGCTCCTCAAATGACACGTTCACCCCCAAGGCATCACAAACCATATCTTGCATCAATTCAATCTGCTCACCACATCCCGAATCTACGTAACTGCTTGAAGCACCTTCGCAATTATCACCAACCCCTAAATCAACGTGAGGCAACTTTTCACCATGTCTAGTCCAAATCCAGTAATTAAGCCTAAATCCAACTGAATACAGGTGGTGCGTGACCTCACTTGGGCTCTTAATCCTTCTGCAATCGCAATTAAAGCACGGACATCTAATCCCTCCATTAGTTTTGAAATCTTTATGTGCCATTGCGACTTGGACAAAGTACGCAACCCCAGCGCAAAAATCTGGTTTCAAACCCCCTCTCCCCGGATACAACCTATCGTACATCCAACTACGACTCGAAAGAAAATATTCCATCTTCTGCATGTCAAAAAAAATGACAATTTCAGCAGCACGACGTTCTTACAACCGCTCTCTTTCTTTAAATGGTATGACCCTATCCCATTCGAGAAAAAACTTTTGAACTTCGTATAATAATCATTCCTTAATTCTCGTATCTTATACTTGACAAAATTTATTGACATTTCCCATTGGTCTCTGAGTACACAAAATGAAGGCAGTTATGAACACCGCAATCAAGTATGCACCCAGAGAACAAAAGGAAATGAATCGAACCGAAATTTCATCAAATATAAAGATACCAGAATTAAGCAACAACTATTATACGAGTACAAATTTTTTTTCCCAAACTGTCCGACTTGGACAATTCAAGGTTCAATATACAATGAACACGTGGTATCTAAAAGAGTACACGCACTCAATAATATATTGAACCTCAAACGGGAAGCTAAGGCTTTTCTCCGATACTAATAACAACAATCAAACATCCATTTCATCAATAATTAAAAAGTAACATGTTGAAAGTTGACATCCTCTTAAAGGATAGAATTAAACAAGCAGAAGTGGCAAGGGAAGCATAAATCCTTTTAACAATTTTTGTTTTCATAGTGGTTTGGCTTGGTATATGCCATGCAATTAGAGCTCCTATATGGATGCAAAACTAGGTTGTAATATCCTTGCTTTCCCTGTTGATTACCTAGGAATCCCTTAAGGGGCAAATCCTAAGAAGGTAGCTACTTGGAAACCAGTGACAGCAAAAATTAGAAAGAAATTAGACTCAAGAAAAGCAAAATGTTGTCAAAGGCTATGAGATTGACACTGATTAAATCTGTCCTTAATAGCCTTCCTCTTTAGTACATGAGCCTCTTTAAGATCCCAATAAAAGTAGTAAAAGTCATTATAAGGCTACATAAGACTTCACAAGGTATTCTTTGTATGTTCTTATACTGAGTCTTGGCTGATACACATGTTCTTATACAAATCAGTATACTGATTTGTTATCATTGTATGTTCTTACACTGATTCTACACAAATTATTCTTTATTCTCATAAACTGGTCAGTTACAATGTTTATTTATTTTCAGTTTAATTTTTTTTATCAATTAAACGGATCAGTTTAGACAAGACTAGAATTTGATCCTTATTATGCAAGTTCTTCAGACTGTCTTGCTGGAATTATTTAATGGGACATCTTCTTTTCTATCAAGTTTTGAAAGCATGGTTGTTCTTTGAAAGCATGATGTTTCTTAAAAAATTCTGCACTTTGAACTCAACGATTGCATATATTGGTGCAGCAATATCTGGGAAGGGTATTCATGCATATTGGGTCTTATTTAACTAGAAACAACATACTGTTACTTTTCGCACCAAGGTATTACTACTACTACACTGTTACTTTTTGCACCAAAGGTGGATAGTCTGGGGTCAATAAGAGGCATAGGATCATACTGTTTTTAAATTAATAAATCTTGATTATTGTCTTGTGTTTTTGTGTGTGATTAATACTGATTAGAGTTATGGAGAAATTTTTACGATAAAAGCTACATGTCTTAATGGATTGATAAAAAAATAATAATTAAATCACTGATACTAATTTCAGAAGTTCAAAAAGAGTCCCAATTAATTTTTCAACTATCAAAGATTCACCTATTGTAGAACAATTGAATCACAATCCATGCATTTAAACGAATGACTGAAACGAATAAAGAAGGAACCAGGCAATCCTGAATAATAAGTCCGTGTGGGGGTCAACAGCCAACCCTTTTCCACAAAAAAAATAACCGACATTTCAATCATCAATGCATGATAGAAAAATATTCAATAATACTATTTAAAGCACGGAATCTATAACAATAAAATAATCTTATAACATACATCATTTCAAAATTCTCTCTGTGGAGAGAACTATGAAGGAAATCAAATAAATATGTCGGTGTGGGGGTCTCTCAGACGACCCTTTTCCACCCAATGAGTAAACCGACATTTCGTTAGAGTGCATACCTCAAAAAAAGCTTATCCTCAAATGTCAACTTCGAACTGGTAGTCACGAGACAACCCTAGCTTACTGCGATGGAGAACTTGCTCGAACACCTGTTTTGAACATAACCCACAAAATCAAACTTACAAAGAACATAATACACTTGACTTTGGATGATCAACCAACACAAAATTGATGGAAGTATATAACTTTTATAATATTTGTTTAAAGTACAGCTAAAATAATAATCGCACATTAGACATTCATTCAACCTGACTAAACTAATCACACAAGTTACTTTTGTATTTTAAATTTTAAAGTTTTAATTAAATGAGACTCGTGGTTAAATACTAGCCCCTAGTTCTAAAGAAACTATGCCAGAGAAGATGCCAAAAGGAAAAGCTCAATTCCAGAACTTCACAAACAAAGAAACATAAATAAATACATAATGAAATCTAAACTACTATAGAAAGGATTCCTCATTTGGGCTCATTTTTTCTTTTCCCGAGAAAAGCAAAGGCCCAATCTAGACTACTTATTTTTGTTTATGAATTCCATAAGGAATTTATTAAATGTTAGTAGCAAGTAGTAAATAAAGTACAATGTGCAGAAGAGTTGTTTTCAAACCCAATCTTGGTTATGTTAAATGTATGGTCTTAATTATTACCAAGGTTTGAAAGAGAAGTAGAAGAATATGAAAACAGGGGAATACAGAGAGGGAAAAGAAGCATATTAAAGAGTTTATTCTTGAATTTATGACTGCACCTGCTTTACAATGTTTAAACTTTAGATATTGGTTCGCTAATACAATTGCAGACAAAACGTCATAGATTTAGCAAGGCTTAAAATCTACATTAAAGAGATCTTTCATAAAAATGATTAAGTACAAACCAAGAACAAATAACAACACACACATTTAACAAGTAAATAGTCAGGTTGTATAATTAAAGTAACACCCCCTCCCATGCCCATCACCAAACTCGCCATATATGCTTCAAGTCATTGCTCAAAGTCAAAGAAAAATGATCAGTAACAAAATAACTCTCATTGATTTGTGTTATTGATGTGCCTTATCGAATTTCCATCAATTGAGGGCAATTTTGAACTAGGAAGCGCTAATTCCAAAATCAACTATTTTTAAAAATGAAACAATCAACTGTATTCCCCCAAAATCAGCAATTCCAGGTCCTACAAGAACAAACAGCAAAGCATATCATCTTGCACAAAGTCCTAAACATTTTGACCGGAGAGGACCATCCCTTTAATTAACCTTTGTTAATATAGCAACTACCAAGCAACCGGAAAGTAGAAACTAATCAACGACTACATCCCCAACTCAATGCTTGCGAGACATTGTGTAGCCAAATGACAAGTGCCAGACATCCCTTCGAACAATTACAAACTAGTAAAAACGTAAGACAATTTTTAAAAAAAACAAAATCTCAAGAGAAATGGAGTATACAACTAACCAGTCTAATCCTACATATGCCATGACATTCTTAAATTCCCTAAGGGCTTTTGTCAAAAGCTTTGTGATGATATTGCTAGATTCTGGTGGTCCTCTAAAGGAAAGTCCAGGGGCATCCATTGGAAGAATTAGAGGATCCTTACTAGTAGAAAGTGTGAGGGACGTATGGACTTCAAGAAAATGGAAGAAATGAATCTTTCTGTCCTTTCTAAGCAGGCCTGAAGAATTCAAAACAATCCTCAAGCCCTTTAGGTGCAAACCCTTAAAGGTATTTATTTTCCTAACTCTTCTTTTTTGCAGGTAAAGAAATCCAGAAAGTCCTCATGGGTGTGGGCTAGCTTACTGATGGGATGAGAGATCATAAAATCTAAAGGGAGTTGGGATATTGGCAATGGAAACCAGACTGATCTGAAGGAGGATAGATGGCTAGTTAATGGATCTAAAGCTGAAATTATCCCCATCAAGCATCGTCTCAATGGTATTGGATTTTCTCCTAACTGCAAATAAGGGTTGGGATTTTGATAAACTAAAGGTCTCTCTGACAAACAACTCTGCCATATTAGCACTCCAGACTCCTATTAGTGGGACATAGGATGCTGACGCTTACTAGTGGCCACATAACTCTGGGAATATTCAGTCAAATTAGGATATATTGTGGCTTTCTCTAAATATACTAGTAGACAATCTTTATATAATCATTATAGTAGCCAAGCCTAAACTTCAGTACCAATGAGCAAAAACAATGACCAAACCACAAATCAATGACAAAAAACAGTGAGCAAAAACATGTAAAATGCAATTCACTGTTTATTTTTAACAAGAACGTCCCTAAAAGAAAGATGTATAATTCCCACTACAACCTCTAAAGGCATTCAAGACAGAAAACAATCAACTTTATCAATTCAAAATGCACAAAAGATAATAGGCAGTAAGAATTCAGGAATCCTAAGCTCGAAATGGCGAGTAGTAATTGAGATATCAAAATTTGAAATTCAAAGACAATTCAAGGACTATCAAAGACAAAAAGGAACAAACCCTAAACCTCAAAAATGCCCGAATGCCAAAATTCAAAAACAAGACAGTGAAATGCCAAATGAACAAACCGAGGGGCATAAAGGAACCAGCCTAAAAAATGCCTCAGATTAGAAATCAGATTCAGAAGCCTTCGTGATATGGAATCTGGAGAGGAGAGCCTGAGAGATGAGATTTTTGAATTAGGGTTTTAGAGGGAAATTATGGGAAATTAAACTAGGTAGCAGAGAGAGAGAGTTAACCAGTGAGACTCACCAATAGGCAGGCCGCGTCAGAATGTGTGATGGTGTGTTGGTGAAGGTGTGGCGGTGGTGATCTCCAAGTGTGGTGCACCGCTACTCGTTCGGAATCTCTCACCCAGAGCAAAACAACAGTTTGGCAACGACTTTCCTGTGCAGAGGCGAGGGAGACGAAGAAAAGGGGTCGTGGACGTCGCCGGAGAAGAAGAAAGGGTAGAGGGGTCGTGGGGCATCCCCGGAGAAGAAGAAAGGGTGGAGGGTTCGTGGGGCGTCGCCGGAGAAAAAGAAAGGGTGGAAATGGATTCGGAGAAGAAGAAGAGAAAAGAAGAAGAAGAAAAGGAAACTGGGGGGAAGGGTCGGGTTATACAACTAAACGATGCATACCGACGGCCATTTTAATTATACCGACGGTTTAAGGCCGTCGGTAACTAAAGCACGGTCTTACCGACAGTCATTTTTACATACCGACGAGCGGTGCCGTCGCTACAATCTGCCCGTTGTCATCTCACCCTTACCGACGGACAAAGCCGTCGAAAACCGATGATCTTTACCGATGGGTAGGATTTTTACCGACGGGTTTACCCGTCGGTATTTGAAAACTGGGAGGGAAAATAAAAAGTGGGAACATTCGGCGATGGCTGGCATTTACCGACGGCTCTAGCCGTCGGAAACCGCAATTTTTTTGCGACGGGTAAGACCCGTCGGTAAAAACCGTCGGTACCTACGCTTTTTCTTGTAGTGAGTCACCACCGAAGAAATCGGCCCAAAAGCAGAAAAGGGAGTAGATTTATTCTTGTTGATAAAATTTCTTATCTTTCATCTGTTTTGATTTCTTATTCTATTTTGCAAAGATAAGGAGAGTTGGATCCGATTCCAAATAGACTCAGAGTCAAGACAAAGGGCTATAAATACCCCATCCTTCTCAAGGCAAAAGGACGCATAGAGAGTGAGAAGAAAAGACTGGAAGATCTCCGAAGAAGCTGAGGCGAGGCACTAGGGAGAGTCTTAAATTTTTCTTTCTTTAAACACTATTAGGATTTAGGGTTCTTAATCTCCTCTCCTTGTTTCGGATTAAAACCTGTGAAGTCAGGTTTTGTTTCCTTTCTTCCTTCTTCCTGTATACTTTCAGTATTCTGTTATGCATCTTATTGTGTTTGTACATGTTCTGGACTTGGATTTGAATCAATAATATGTAAACGTGATTCCATCTTTTTCTTTCTGTATGATGATTGCTGATTATCATTCGATTCAAACTCCTCTCTGTCTCTGTTTCCTACGTTCCATGAGTAGCACAAATTAGGGTTATGGGATTTGGCCTTCCAAAGGGGCCAAATCCAGGTTAAGGGCTAAATTGCAAATAGTTTAAGTGTTGTAATTGTAATAAGGTATAATTTGGGTATAAGAGCAAAATATATGTCTCAAAAAAAAATCAATTGTTATAAAATAAAAAAAACTAGATTTTTTGGGTCACCAAGGTAATCAAGTCCCCCCTGTCTTCTTTATTCGCTTATTGTCAATAAAAATTATATTTTTAGAAAAAAGAATGTGGAGTAGGTTTAGTTAATTTAATTCGATTTTCTTAAAAGTCGAAATTAGAGCTTTAGGTTTTTTTTATTTATTTCTTTTTTGATTCCTTAAATAATAATAAAAAACGACGAAAATCAGCTATTATTTCAATTAATATGTTATCAGCCAATGTTTTATAATATTTATGCGTATAAAGAATGTTGTTAGTGTGCTTGTATCTTTTAATTTCCCTTTTTTAAAAAACATTTTGGAAATCAATTTTTAAGGCAAGCAGCTTCTTTTTTTAAACAATAAAATGTACCATTTTTATGGGCGCTTTAGGGGTGCTAGTACCTTCCCTATGCGTAACCAACTCCTGAGCCTAAAGTCTGGTTCAAAAGACATTTTTCTTCAAAATAATTCAAAAATAGGTTTTCCAATGTTTTCCTATAAAAATAAATATTGGTGGCGGCTCCATTTAATTTTAAGGGTGGTTGTCACAGTATGTATGAAATTGATGCTGTTGCTGTGTTTTTTTTTTGTGCACGAAATTGATGGCCACTGAGGCCCTTGTTGCTACTGTTGTTGTTTGGGATGCAGGAAAAACAAAAAAAAAATTATTTGAAAAAAAAATTAAGCTTATTGACGGCCAAGCCGTCGATAAAACATTGGTCATCTGAAGCCGTCAATAAATCGAAACTATTACCGACGACCATAGATCGTGCATAATTACCGACGGCCTTATCGACGGTTTCAAGCAGAGGATATTTCCAACAGTTTAACCGTGGGTAAACTCTCGCAACAACCGTCAGCAGTAGACCGCCATGCATGGCGGCACGTTACCGACGGCCTAGCTGTCGGTAAAATCCACAAAAAACAGATAAAATCCACCGAATTATCGACGGTTTTTTTTAAAATTTACCAATGGCCTAACCGTCAGTGTTTACCGACGACCACGAAAGCCGTCGATAGCAATTTTCCAACGAGGCTATTACATAAAAACCCACGGCCGTCAGTAATCCATTAGTAATCCACGATTACCGACGGATTTTCACAAAAAGCCTTCGGTATTGTCGGGTTTTCTTGTAGTGACTTAGACGGAAACTCCCCATTGTTAGTTCCTTTAAGTAATAAGAGACTAAAACAACATGAACGGGAACTGAAGCGACTTACAATTAATGAGAGACACAGTATATTAGAAAAGTTATTCAAAGATATTGAATTGAAAGAGAATGAGATTTTCTCGATTCAAGTGATGTGTGTTTCCAATATAATAATTAATTATCATTTATAGAAACAAAGCGGCATAACTTGTAGTACAATGTTTTTTTTTTCCTTCTGGGGATCAACACTTGTTTCCAAATTCCCTCTTAATGCCTCGAACCACAGACCCAAGAGTCTAGGTGGCCCACAAGCCCTTAAATAACACATTGGAAGGCACTTGAGCTGCGCACGCTTAGCTACCTTGTAGTACAATAAATTTTGCTAACTAATGAAAAACATATAGGCGAAATTTTTTGGACATTTATGCCCTCATTTTGAGTGGACAAAATGGGCAGAAAACTCCCCATTGTTAATTCCTTTAAGAGATAACAGATTTATCAGACGATCATACGGTATAAATAATTGGAATCCGTTTTTTAAACAATGATGTTAATTGAACACAGCGTGCGACACACCAACGACACACATCACGTGTTCGTACAGTACGGATCTCACTTTTTTTTTTCAAATTTTTTTTTCAAACTTTTCTTTTTTTATCTGGTTAATGGAGTTCAGTTATCTGGTTAATGGTTCACATTATCTGGTGAATGCCAACCCTGAAACTTAACACATTCCATTTATTTATCTGGTTAACGAAATTCACTTATCTGGTTAATAGTTCTTATTATCTGGTGAATGTCAACCCTGAAACTTAACACATTCTATTTATTTATCTGGTTAACGAAGTTCACTTATCTGGTTAATGGTTTACATTATCTGGTTAATGACAAAAAAAAAATTAACCAGTTAAAAAAAATCTAAAAAAAATAAAAAATAATTTTTTTTTGAAAAAAAAATTATCCGTACAATACGGACCGTATATTATACGTGTCTGTGTAAAAAAATGTGTTCAAAAAAATTTTTCTTTTTTAAATTGTTTTTTTACGCGTGAAAATTCATAGCATCAACATTTTTCAAATTAATTACTTTTCACTTGAAATTCCCAATGTGCTTCCCACGTCGTCATTATTTATAAGCTATTTTTTTTTGACAAAACATTATTTATAAACTATTAATAATTAAATTAATGGTTTAAAAGAAAAGTTAAACTTTTAAACGTTTCATCTTCTCTCTTATCTATCAATAATTAATGGTTTAAAAGAAAAATTAAACTTCTAAACGTTTCATCTTCTCTCTTATCTATCAACTAGTCAGTTACCCGTGCATTCGCACGGGTCGCTTTGGTTATCACGCATGTTCTAAAATGCTTTATGTAAGTAACTATTTAATTATCAATAAGCAATAATTATTGATAGAGCATGATATATAAATTAGTAAATAGAATGAAAACTTCCAGGATTCAACTATGTTGAGTGCACAAACCATACTAATAAGCTTTCTATGAAAGATCAGAGTGTTAAGTTTCTTTCATCTATCATTATTATAGCAAGGGAAAAAAGGAGATCACAGGCCATATTTAAGTCTTTATATCAACACCTACCAATTTCAACATAAGATTAACCAGGTTGGAGAGAAAAACAAAGAGATGTTCCAGAAAAGAGATTTACTAAATAGTTGATAGTATTTATGCTGCCAATGCAGCATAATTTACAAATCCAACAATCCATCTTACATGAAATGCCAATTTTGCATTTCTGAAGCTTATACAGGCACAAAATATTGTGTTTACACTATGCAAAATCAAAACATAACTATTCAAGTCCAACAATAAAGTATAAGTATTAACTTTATCCACATTAACAATGTTCTTGAGACCAGCATTGAGAAACTAAGACTTGATTTTCTACCCAGCTTTGAATTCATTTTCTGCGCAGAAGCTTTTGCACCCCATTCCAATCTTGGTAGTAAAGCTAGAATTTCAAGTAAATGAAGGAAATTCTTTAGGTAGACCCTAAATAAAAAACAAAAGTCAGTAAAAAATGAGCAATAATAGCTAAATAAGAGATGATAATATATGATATTTATTGAATCAGCAATGAATGGGGATTCCGTGGATTTGTTGAATCATACCTGGTGTCGGTTTTCTTCTTGATCTATCAAATTCCAGAGTGGAGCGAGCTCATGAAAAATTTCCGATTAAAGTTTGGCTCGACTTCTCTATAAGCCTGTCAGATATAAAAATAGTTATCTTATTACAAAGAGAGATGTATTGATATCTCGGTATCAGCAGCTTCAGACACTATTATGGGTCATCGATTTTTTGTATTCTATGTGACAAAGGGTAGTTTCTCAATATTGAAATATCTCTTGAACAAAATACCTATCAAACAAAACTTCCTTAATCTTAATTTGTTTGTCCACAAAGCACTTCATTGAAACCAATCAAGACACAGAAGAGGAAAGAAAAAAGGAAAAAAAAAAGACATGAATGAGAAACAACTTTAACAAACATAAGCAAAAGGAATATAGTACATGAATGAGTATATAATGCGTAATGGATATGGATTAAAAAAAATTCATGAAACAAACTAAAAATAATCTAAACTATCAACTTGTTCGATGCAATAGTTTTTTCACATATATAAGTTATTTGGATTACATTAACTTTCAAGGACAGAATGGTATAATTCATCTATTGATTTGAAGGTTATAAAACTCTAATAGACAAAAGGAATATACTACCCAACTTCTTTCTAAAAGTCACTCCCATCAGGCCAAATATTGTTAAGTCAATAAAATGTTTTTCACAATTCTTTTTGACCATAGTATGCAGGATCCTAAGACAAGATAGAAACAATGCATTGATCTGTTCAACTATTTCCTTCACGAACATCTAATTCTTATCAACGTAGTATTAACAGCAATGCAAATATCTCAGCAGATAAAAATTAACAGCTGCTTGATAGGAATAATACCTTCAACTTCATCATTGAAGGTTGTGGATTGGATTTCTGAATTACCAGGTGACTCCCACTGATTTTCTGTATCAAAGTACTACCTCCTCTCGTGGGATGTCTGGATATTGAAGAGGTCATATTCTCACCAGAAACTGATGCTCTGTGATTCTTAGCGTTGTCTCCAGCAATTGCATTATCCTTTCTATGATTCAAATCACCATATTTACTCATTAGATTCACACCTAATGAATTAACATCAATTACTCTATTTCTTTGTGGTGTGCGTATGAGATTGCTAGAAGGCAGAGTATAAGCATTGGCACTGGAACTTCCTATGATATTAGTCCCTGCTTGGTCTTGTTCTCTATCATTAAGAACAATTGAAGAAATATTTGATAGAGGAGTGCCACTCATAACCCTTGTTCTTCTTGATTGCCTAGCAATACTCTGTGACGTAGAGGGCGTGCACATACTTTTGGCTGTGCAATTAACATCACAGAATTAAAATTGTTGAACAACTATGCCTAAGTAATATTGTGAAAGAAAAAAAATATTCGTAATAGTCATATTAAAGAATTACCATCATTTTGTTGTTGTGGGAAATAATGATTTTTATTATTACATCTGGATTTCTTTGTTTTCTTTTGTTGGACTACTAATCTTCGCTTCGAGCGAGTCTCTGCTGCTTCATCTTTGGAGTTTTGTTATTTGTCCATGATGGAGCAAGTACAATCAATCTTTCAAAAGCTGCAATCAATGGCACATATCATGTAAGTTCTAGTTAGTATTTTATAACTTCCAAAATTTGGACACTTCCATCATGTTTGGCTGAATCTTAACAAACACAAATGACATATATAGAATTATCTTTTAAATAAATTACTTTTTTTCTGAACTAATAAAATACATTAATGCAGTGAAGCTAAATAAAACTTAGCTTCAACCCCCCACATCATATTTAAACTTCTACACCTGAATAAGGGAGGAAAACCCCACGCCTAACACTGTCTTCCATATCAGTTTTAAATTTTAATCAACCACTTGCAACTAATAAATATTCGTTCAAACTTGTACATGAAGACACAGCCATACACATGATTTGTTTTAGTATAGAAAAAAGGAAAGGGAAGGAAGAGTAGAAATCAAAATGAAAAATGAGACTCAGAAGAAAACAATCTAAATGAAATTTGAGAGAAGGATTTGGAAATAGAAAATGAAATTTTAAAGAAGTGGCAAGTAACAGAGAAGGATATTTAGGAATAGAAGTGTTTGGAAACAATACCTTTAACAAACTGAAGTTCTTTTCGAAGAGCTCTTCAATGAGAAAGTTCATTGCAAGAAACAAATGGAAAAAAGGAAGAAGCTGCTTCAAGTGACCGGAGCTGAGAGATTATTAAAAATCGGATCACTTGCTTTGCCCCGTGACAGGAATACCACATTTTGTCAATGACATGACAGTGCTCCTTCTTCCAGCTTGCCGCCTAATGCCGCCTAAAATGAACCTCAGAGTTAAAGTGACTTCAATTCATGAGAAAAAGATAATATTAGTTTTTTATTTTTATTTTTTATCCTTTCCATCTTTGATGACCAGGCCCGTTTAGACATGCACTATATGTCCGGTGGAATAGAATTACCTCAAGGACTATTATTTCAATAATTTAGCTATGTGTCAATAATTTAGCTAACCATGACAGCACTTTAACATAGATTGAACTCCAACACATTGATGGAATAGTCGAGGCAATAGATTGAACTCCAAATCCCTTCGAAACATTGAATATAATCTAAGAGAATGGAGAGGTGGAATTTTAAGCATCGTATCTAACTTGCAGACTATCACTTGTTTAATGATATATATCAATGTGTGGGTTAGTAAATTCTGTGTTCTAGAGTCTTGTGAAGAGTGAGAGAGAGAGAGAGAGCACAATGTCATCACCTATCGCCTCATGGATCTTCGCAAGCGTAAGGATGATAACTATTGGACCACCACTGTGGTTATCGATGAAACTAACCATTTTGGAAGCATATCCTTCCCACAAAGTACAGCTAAGTACTTTTCCACTACAATATTGAGAAAACAGTATTAAGGAAATATAATATTCTAATACGCGAACTAACATAAAATGATTAACACAACTCTTTCATATACTTACGATCAATTCGTCTTGAGATGACAACCTTCTTTCGTGTAGCACCAGGATTGTACTATCCACGTTCAATAAACTGTCCAATCACATCTATGCAAGGGTGAAGACTAATTTAGTTGCAGCTCACAAATAGACAAAAAGAATGGACTGAATGATTGAAGTG
Organism: Calophaca sinica; assembly: GCA_037113605.1. Classification (NCBI taxonomy): domain Eukaryota; kingdom Viridiplantae; phylum Streptophyta; class Magnoliopsida; order Fabales; family Fabaceae; genus Calophaca; species Calophaca sinica. Next base: position 107,678,248 of record CM073733.1, read on the forward strand.
AAAAGATATATAATTCTAATTACCTAATGAAACATCTGTAGAGGCCTTGCCACTCAAGATTTCATCAAACGATGTGAAACGATATATATTTGTAGGAACTTCAGGAAGATCAATTTCCTTGGCAATTATTCCCGTGCTAAAGCTCAGCTTGAATGGATGGGGACTGTTCCTAAAGTGTCCATCAGCACGTTGGACAACAAAATTTTGCATTTCGTAGCAATGACCCTCCTTCAAGACGGGCTTCCATTTACTGAATAATTCTTTGTCTCTGATTGTAGCATTTATCTTATCTTCCTAATTGTGAGCAAATAACAATGGTAAGTAGAAAGTTATGATTGAAAATAGAATTGAAAAGAGAAGCATATCAGAAAAACAACTATACCTTTGCATCCATGAATACCATTTCTATGGCAGCCGGGTAAGGAGGATTATCGACATAGACATGTTATTCTGAATGCAAGCCTCAGTGTCTGTTTTAGAGTTTTTATGTCACCAATCATGTTGCTTTGACGCGCCATTATTACGACGATTAGTGTCAACTGCAAAGAAATAAACAAAATTAGTTCTTAAAAATATGTGAAAAAATGCATAACTACATGAAACTCTTAAATCAGAAAGTACAACTTATCAATCCCATGAAACTGATACATAACATCCTGCATGATTTTAATTTAACAAATATACGGTAGTATTTGCAAAATCATATATAAAGTAGTATTTTAATTTTACGTGTATGTTTCTCAGATTGGCAAATTAAATGTGACATATGGGACCCATAAACTAAACAAAATGGAAAAGGTCACTACTCTACCTCATCAATCCAATGGAGGGTCCATGTAAATACCACTTACATGTATATCGAACAAATATATATCCAAAAAAACCATGATTAAAAGCATATTATTGCAGGAAACTTAATAGCAGTGTACTCAAACATCAATATGATGCTATAAAGCTATATGTTCAATTTAATCCATATATATCATAATCAAATAAAAACTGAATCTTTATATGCCAAAAAAATTTAATCATGCCAAACATATTCTCATCAAATCCTTCGCATACACCCCGGTAGATTCTCTAAATGACCGGAGAAAACAAACAATTTTTGAATCCATATTTTGAGTCTATACAACAAACCAAGACAAACTAAAAAGTAAAAACAGAGTAGTTCATATGCAGTTTGATGCAAATCATATATATAAATGCTCTAAATAATTACACCCTTGAACATAGGTGCATCAGTTTCAACCTAATTATAGTGATGTCTTCTCAAGCTATTCCTTCACAGAGTATAGTCTAACAAAGCTCAGGTTGAGCTAATACCAAATTCGTTAAAAATAAAAGGTTAATCTGTTTGTTCTTTTGGAATGAATGTAATTTGTGATTTATAAAAGATGATTGGAACTTGGAAAAAGCATGTGAAACTTGGAAAAAGCACAAAAATCATGGAACAAAATCGTAAAATTAAGGGAAGGAAAAACACAACTTCAAAAACCTAAAATGAAGGGAACAAAATCTGAAACCCAGTAAAAATACAACCTCAAAAGCACCTCAAAGCAAGCTCAAACCAGATGATCTGTGACCTGCAACCGAAAAAAAATGTTAGCAACAATCCAATGAAAAAAAAATGCAAATGAAAAAGGCCCCCAAAAGATGAGGAAAAGCAGAAATGGAGAAATGCATCTCCTCACAACAAAACAGCCATGGAAGAGGAAGATGATAATGGAATAAAATCGGAAAAAAGAAGGGAAAACCGGTAGTAGTGAACAAAATGGGAAGAGAGATAACAAAATGGGAAGGGAAAATCGGTACCAATGGAACAAAATCAGAAGAAAAAAATAGATAAAGAAGAAGAGGAGGGTGGAAAATCGATACCAATGGAACAAAATCAGAAGAAAAAAAAATAGAAGAAGAAAATCGGTACCAATGGAACAAAATCAGGAAAAAAAAATAGAAGAAGAAAAGGGGGAGGAGGAGGAGGAGGAGCTCCCCTTGGTACCGAGAAGAGATGGAACAAAATCAGAAAAAATATAGAAGACGAAGAAGAAGAAGAAGCAGAAGAGGAGGAGGAGGAGGAGGAGCTCACCTTGGTACCGAGATCGAAAGATGAGAGTGAATTGTGAATTTGAAATTTGAAATGAGAGAGGAGGGCGCAGTTTACAGAGTCACCTGAGTGTGTTAAGCAAAAATTATTAAATTATTAGTGAAAAGAAGTAATGTAGAGGCGACACGTGTGAACAGAAAACATGATTTTATTATTAAGGATAGATAAATACTCCTCGTGCGACGTTACTTTTTTGCGATGTGTCCCTCATTTTTTTGGTGATGTACTATTATCCATCGATTTTTGCCACAACTTAACTGGATTGCCTTTTCCATTTTTCAATTCTACAGAAGTTAATATCCGCATACGACATTGACCATGTTTGTCTCTTTTGGGTCTTGTGTTAGATTAGAATCGTTTCCGTCTTGAAATCCATTGAACCTTACCGATGTATTGCTATTTTGACTCATCAAATACTCCTTCCGTTTTCGTTTATAAACAAAAGTCATTTTTTATGTTTATTGAAAAATGTATGTATATATACATTTTTTCATGAATGTAAAAAGTGACTTTTGCTTATAAACGAAAACGAATGGAGTATATGCTTTGCAACATAAATTTGTTTATATATATCCGTGGAAATTAAAGAAACTATCAAGATATGTCAAGTTAACAACTTTGTCATGGCTACACCTGCAAACGATGAACTAGTTTCCCTCACAGTTGTGATAGATAAAGAAAAAAAAAATGACGTTTTGTTTGTCCAAGCAGGAAAGGACTTTCTGGATATCTTGGCAAGCTTCTTAACATTGCCGTTGGGCACAATTGCTAGGCTTGTGAGGAAGGAATCTAATGTGCAGAATGTTAGCTTTGGAAGCATGGGCTCGTTGTATGAAAGTGTGTGAGGCCAATCTTGAAGAAAAGCACTTTTGGACACCTGCGTGTAAAGAAATGCTACTTCGGCCAAGGAACTCAATGGAAGACTATTGCCAACTTCTAAAGCTTAACATTGATGACACATAAAAAAAAAAATCAAATACTACGTATGCGAGAACTGGGAATGTAGTCGTAAATCCAGTGGTGGCTTGTTGAGCACGTTCAGCAATCAAAAGTGCAAGTGTGGGAAACAAATGAATCGTGAGATATCTCGTGCTACGTACTTCAGCTGCTCGTGTAATGTTTGATAGTGAGGAAGGGTTTGTTTCAGATGTTAATTTGGTAAAATGATCTCAATTGTATTAATCACCATCTAGGTGTTTATATACTGATTACAAAGAGTATGTGGCAAGCTAGTAAACTAACTAATGTCAAGTTAAGCTAACTAAGGCTAACTATCTGTTATAATGAAAACAGTGTTAACTACCTAACTAACAATAATGTTTAACCAAATACATAATGAACCAGTAAATTAAATACTGCATAATTAACAGCCCCCCTCAAGCTGGACTACTGATGTCATGTAAGTTCAGCTTGGACATAAGAGAATTAAAAACTGGAGGGTGCAGTGCCTTGGTGTGTATGTCAGCTAGTTGGGCTGCAGAAGGGACTGGCATTAGGTGAACAATTTCAACTCTAACTTTGTCTCTAATCAAGTGACAATCAAGCTCAATGTGCTTGGTCCTTTCATGGAAAGTTGGGTTTTGAGCAATCTGAATTGCTGACCGATTGTCACAATATAAGGGGACAGGATATGAATGAGATTGATGCAGATCCTTGAGTATGTATAGCAGCCACTGAATCTCAGAAGCAGTTTCGGCTAAAGCCCTGTACTCTGCCTCGGATGAAGACCTGGATATGGTGCTTTTCTTCTTGGATTTCCAACATATCAAGGAGAAGCCATAGAAGATGCAGAAGCCTGTCACAGATCTTCTACTTTCAGTGCAGGAAGCCCAATCTGAATCACTAAAACCCTTTAAAGTTATATCAGAATTGGAGGAGAAAAATAACCCTTTACCCGAACAAGACTTTAGATATCTCAGAACATGATAGGCAGCATCCAGGTGAGGTTTCAAAGGATTTGAAATAAACTGACTTAAGTGATGCACAACAAAACATATGTCAGGTCGGGTATTTGTAAGATATATCAATCGCCCAAGCAGTCTTCTATAAACTGCAGGATCATCAAGAGGAACTCCTTCAGTAGATGTAAGTTTTAATCCTGGCATTATGGGTGTGGAAGCTGGTTTACAACCAAGCATTCCAGCATCATCAATGATTTCTAAGGCATATTTTCTTTGGGACAAAGATAACCCCTTTGAAGATCGAGCTACTTCAAGCCCGAGAAAAAACTTTAGAGTTCCTAAGTCTTTGATTCGAAACTGCTTATCCAGAAGCTGTTTTACTGATTCAATTTCTGCAATGTTGTTGCCTATTAGAATCATATCATCCACATAGATGAGAAGTATGGTAATGTTGCTGCCTTCCTTTTTAACCAGCAAAGAGTAGTCAGACATAGACTGCACATAACCGAGAGGGAGCAGAAAATTGATCAGTTTTGAGTTCCATTGACGGCTGGCCTGTTTTAATCCATAGAGAGACTTCTGTAATCGACACACTTGATTAGAATTGTTGGATTGGAAGCCAAGAGGAACAGCCATGTACACCTCACCATGAAGAAAGGCATTATTTACATCAAGTTGATGTAAATGCCAATTGTGAGAAGAGGCAAAAGCAAGCACCAATCAGACAGTAGTTAATTTGACTACTGGAGAGAAGGTTTCTGAGTAATCCACCCCTTCGGTTTGTGTAAAACCCTTTGCCACAAGCCTGGCCTTGTGTCTTTCTATTGTGCCATCAGATTTTCTTTTTATTTTGAAGACCCATTTGCAACCAATGGGTTTCTTTCCAGCTGGTAAGTCAGTGAGAACCCAAGTTTTATTGAGTTCCAAAGCATGAATTTCTTTGTTCATTGCCTCTTTCCAACACTCATGTTTTACAGCTTGTGCATAGGTTCTAGGTTCAATGTCACTTGTAACAGCTAGAACAAAAGACTTATGTGATGAAGATAGGTTATCAAAAGTCAGAAAATCAGATAAAGGGTAAGGAGTACCTGAGGAAAATCGCAGAGGCAAGCAGATCGAGCAAAGATTACATTTATAGTCCCTGAGGTAATTTGGAGTTTTCTTGGTTCTGGTAGACTTTCTAAGAGGAAGGGATGGTATTGTGGTTAAAGAAGCAGTATTGTCTAAAGAAGCAGAACCAGAGTGCAGAACAGGTGCATAGTTCATATCTGCAGATGCAGAAGTTACATCTGCAGGTGCAGAATTGGGAAACACAGAATGTTGACAAGGTATGGGGGCCTGTAAATCTGCCATAACAATTTTAGAAGGTGTAGGAAAACAAGAATCAAAAGAAGACTGAGAAACAGAAGGATTAGAGGAGGAAAAAGGGAAAATATTCTCATAAAAAGAAACATGTCTAGAATAGAAGACTTCATGAGAATGCAAATCAAACAAAAGATAACCTTTTATACCTTGAACATGGCCTAAATGGATGCATTTGCGGGCTCTTGAAGCAAATTTTGTGCGATGAGCAGTATGTGTAGTAGAATAGCAAAAAGAACCGAAAACTCTCAAGGCAGAAATATCAGGCAGTTTATGAAAAACTAAGAAATAGGGAGAAACATCATGTAATTTTGGGGAAGGGAGCATGTTGATGATATGCACTGCTTGGGAAATGGCAAAATCCCAAAAAGAAAGAGGAACACAAGATTGAAACATCAAAGACCTAGCAACATTCAAGAGATGTTGATGCTTTCGTTCTACTACCCCATTTTGTTGAGGGTCTCGATTACATGATAACTGATGTCAGATGCCTCTAGATGCATAAAATGCAGGCATTTTAAATTCAACTCCATTGTCAGACCGAATAGTCTTGATAGTAGCACCAAATTGAGTATGAATGAAAGTTATAAAATGCATCAACATTGGTCTAGCTTGACTTTTGATTTCATCAATTTTATCCAAGTAAATCTAGACTTGTCATCTACCAAAGTAAGAAAATATTTATTTCCATGAATGCTTGGGGTTGCATAAGGGCCCCAAATATCCACATGAATTAGATCAAAACAGAATCCGCCATTGTATTACTAAGGAAAATGGAATTTTCTTTTGTTTTGCAAAGTGACAAACATCACAAGCAGTATGAATGGACTTTGGAATATTACAATGGTGCTTTTGAATGAGTGTGTGACAATGATGTGAAGGGTGGCCCGGCCTATGGTGCGGATATCAATGTCTACTGCAGAATGAACATGATTTATACAATGAAAGGAGTAGGAGCAGAAGAGGAATCGGGAACCGATGTGTAAAGCCCGCTTCTTTGCCTAGCATTGCCAATCGTCCTCAAAGTAAGATTGTCTGTATTACCTGACGAGAATCGGTGAAAATCACTTGGCAAGCTTGTGCCTTAGTGAGTTTAGAAAGCGAGATCAGGTTATTAGAAAAGTTGGGAACATAAAGCACATCATATAATGTAAGAGAAGAAGATAGTGGAATGGTACCATTATATGTTGCTAAAGTGGTATTGCCATTAGGTAAAGAAATGGGAATCGGTTTAATGGCCTTATAGGTAGTGAAGTGATGAAGGGAAGAAGTAATGTGATCTGGGGCTCCAGAATCAATTAACGAGTGGAGAGAATGTTTACCTTGACAGGAGGGTGAGGCAATGTGATGAGCACTCACTAAATTGTGAAGTGGCGATGCTTGATGAGTCTTTGTAGAAAGCGTGAGCCAACAAACTCTGAATCTGCTCTTGAGTGATGGACAGAGAACCAGCTGAAGGTGTATCAGAAGATGTAAAAACTTCAGAAAATTGCTCAGAATTAACATGATTGGCAGACTTCTTGAATTTGTATCCAGGGGGATAACCATGCTTCATGAAGCATGTATCAATTGTATGATTAGTTCGATTGCAATGTGTGCAAAATCTAGCCGAATTAGGCTTCTGTGAGAAAGGTTTGCCTCGGCCTCTTCCTTGAGAATGTGTTTGCACAGAGGCAGCAGATCCAGAGGTTTGCACTGCAAGAGCAGTGGATGTTGGAGATGGCAAAATGCCATTGCCATTGACAATTTTCCTCTCTTGTTGAACAATCATCGAGTAAACCTTGGATAGAGGAGGAAGACGTTCCATCAATAAAATCTGAGACTTAACACCAGCAAAATTTTCGTTCAAACCTTGCAAGAAACAGATTACACAATCGTTTTCACGATAAGTCATGTCGGCCTGCTTCACAGAGAAAAGATCATGTTGAATTTGAGCAATGCGAACGTGATCCCCTTGCGAAAACCGATTCTTTAATTCAGTCCACACGTTGTATGCTTCAGTGATCCAAAGAATCTTTGGAGGAAATCAGAGAAAGCGAATGATTAATCCAGAGAGAACTAACATATTGCATCGTTTCCATAAAGCAAAACTTGGATCTGTCACAGCAGGTCGACGAATTGAACAATCGACGAAGACAAACTTGTTCTTCATTTCGAGCGCCATTGTCATAGCTTGAATCCAGCAATTGTAGTTTGGTCCTTCCAGCACTGGTGAAACGAGAACCAACGAAGGATTCTCGTTCGAATGCACATAGTAAGGGTTTAGGAAATCCCGATTCGATTTCGAAGAATGGCGATGCTTGGAAGAAGAAGAAGAAGAAACTTTAGGCGGTGAAGAAGGAGGAGTAGGATCATGAACAGAGTTCTCAGAATCAGAACCTGCATGTTGAGAAGCCATGATCGAAAGGAAAAATGCAAGAAAGAGAAAACAGTTACGCGAGAAACCACACGAAAAAGGAACGGTTACGCGAGAAAATAGAGGAAAGGGGAGGAAAGTTTAGAGAAAGGAAATCAGAGAAAATGCAGAAGTAAAAATGTCTCGTGATACCATGTTAATTTGGTAAAATGATCTCAATTGTATTAATCACCATCTAGGAGTTTATATACTGATTACAAAGAGTATGTGGCAAGCTAGTAAACTAACTAATCTCAAGTTAAGCTAACTAAGGCTAACTATCTGTTACAATGAAAACAGTGTTAACTACCTAACTAACAATAATGTTTAACCAAATACATAATGAACCAGTAAATTAAATACTGCATAATTAACATCAGAATCGACAACTTATATAATTTTCGATGACCTAGATGTGATACCTAATAATTATGAAAATTCTATTTGTCTACCATTGGATATTGATGTTTCTTATACGGACTTCGATTCTATCAAGCTGGAAGCCGTAAATGTCACTCATAAGGAGGTATAATTAATCCCAATACTTCTCTTAGTATTTGCCCAAATAATTTTTGAAAATATCATTAATTTATTAATGAGTATATCATTTAATTTTATAGATACTGGACCTGCGGAAGTGCTCGTTATTTTTGGCGACCCCTTTAACAGACGTATTCTTGATGAAGGAACAGTTTCATGAGAATGAACAAGCCGACTATGAATTGGATTGTGAGGATTTAGATATTTATGACCTTGTTGATGCAAATGGTGGAGGGAAGATGATTAAAGTGAAGGTAATGATAAGAAAATCCAATAACAAACTATTGTTTGCCTTAGGTGGAGAGGATTTTGCAGACTTCATCCTTAGCTTAATTTTTGACTTTTCCCTTGGGAAGGGTGGTGCACATGTTAAGTGGAAACTCTAACATGGTCATCATTGATAATCTATACAATAGCTTGCTTGATTTGGATCCTAATAAATATTTGAGTTTCCCTGATTCAATCGATAAGCTTGTTAGATACATCTCAATAATATTTTTATTGTATTTACAGCTCATATTTACAGCTAGGCAAATGTATTAACAACTTTACTAACTGCCTAAGCTATGTAACAAAATGTAAATTGGAAAAATGAAACTTGATTTCATTGATCACTGAATTTCTGTATATATACATTAACTAACAAAGAAGAAAACAGAGTTGTTATTAGTCTAACAACTTTACTAACTGCCTAAGCTATGATTAGAGCTAACTAAGTATCTTATTGTTGCCTAGTTGTAAATACATTTGCCTAGCTGTAAATACAATAAAAATATTATTGAGATGTATTTAACACCCCCCACAAGCTGAACTATAGATGTCTTGGAGATTCAGCCTGGACACCAAAGCAGAGAAGGAAGCTGGATGCAGTGCTTTAGTATGGATATCGGCTAACTGAGTTGTAGAAGGAATAGGCAGCAAATGAACTATACCAGCCTGTACCTTTTCCCTTATCAAATGACAGTCCAACTCTATATGTTTCGTCCTCTCATGGAATGTTGGATTTTGAGCCATTTGAATAGCGAACGATTGTCACAATAGAGAGAAACAGATTTCGAATGAGGTTGATGAAGATCTTGCAGCAGGTATAAAATCCACTGGATTTCTCGAGCTGTCATGGCTAAGGCTTGATATTCGGCCTCAGAAGAAGAGTTGGAGATGGTGGGCTGCTTTTTAGATTTTCAGCTGATTAAAGAAGAACCATAAAACACACAGAATCCAGTCACTGATCTTCTGCTATCAGGGCATGCTGCCCAATCAGAGTCACTGAAGGCTTTGAGCTGCAGATCTGAATCAGAGGAGGAAAAAAACCTTGGCCAGGACAAGATTTTATGTATATGAGAATATGTAATGCAGCATCCCAATGAGGCTTCAAAGTCTTAGATATGTATTGACTAAGCTTGTGGACAGCAAAACACAAATTAGGCCGTGTGTTTGTTAGGTAAATAAGCCTTCCTATAAGTCTTCTATATGTTGTGGGATCAGCCAATGATTCACCCGAAGAAGAGCTAAGTTTCAAACCATGAGCCATGGGAGTAGATGCTGGTTTACAAGCCAACAACCCAGCATCATCAAGTAGCTTTAAAGCATACTTTCTTTGAGATAAAATGATACCTTTTGAAGATCTTGCAACCTCCAAACCGAGAAGAAACTTCAAAGGCCCCAAATCTTTGATTTTGAATTGATAATCAAGAGTCTTCTTGACCAATTCTATTTCTTTAATATTGTTCCCACTAAGAACAATGTCGTCAACATAGATGAGAAGGGGTGATAGAACTGGATGCAACCTTCACAAGCATAGAATAATCAGATTTTGATGAATGTAGCCCAAAGACAACAAGGAAGAAATGAGCTTAGAGTTCCATTGCCTGCTGGCTTGTTTTAAGCCATAAAGAGACTTTTGTAGCTTGCAAACTTGATTAGGAGAGGAAGTTTGGAAGCCTGGAGGAACACTCATGTACACTTCCTCATGTAAATCACCATAAAGGAAGGCATTGTTGACATTTAACTGATGCAAATGCCATTTGTGAGTAGCTGCTAGTGCCAAGACCAATCTGACAGTGGTAATCTTAACTACAGGAGAAAAAGTTTCTAAGTATTCTACTCCCTCAAGTTGAGTAAAACCTTTGGCGACTAGCCTAGCTTTGTATCATTCAATAAAGCCATCCGCCTTAAGTTTAATTTTGTAAACCCATTTGGATCCTATGGGTTTCTTTCCATGAGGTAATTCTGTGAGAATCCAAGTATTATTCAATTCCAATGCTTGAATTTCCTGGTCCATAGTAGTTTTCCAGCAAGCATGCTGAACTGCTTGTTTGTAAGTTCAAGGCTCAATGGTGCTAGAAACAACTGATACAAAAGCTTTATGGGAGGGAGAAATATGTGAATAAGAAAGGAAATTGGATAAAGGATAAAGTATACCTGAGGATGGATTGTCACAAGCAGAAGCATTGACTATATTACAATGATAATCCTTGAGATAACCAGGTTCAGCCCGAATTCTGGAAGATTTTCTGGGTAAATGTAATGGAGCAGGGTCAGCTTGGGAATGAATTGAAGGAGATGCAGAAACCTGTTCTGGTTGTTGAACAGAAACAGGTACAAAAGCAGTTGCAGAGACAGGGGAACCAGCAGTAGTAGAAACAGGTTGCTGAGCTGATATGGAAGAGGATTGTCCTGCATTTTCAAAAGGCATATCTGACTTGAAGATCAAATATGATGACTCTAGAAGGAGGGATAGTGTTTATGATGGGAAAATTATGATGTTGTGAAGGAGATGATGTATTAAGAAATGGAAATATGTTTTCATAAAACATAACATTCCTAGAAAGAAAAATCTCATGATTGACCAAATCATATACTCCCTCCGTTCCATAACTTTAGTGGTTTAAGGTTTTCACACACAGACCAAGGAATCATTTAATTGAAGTATATTTTTACCAAAATAGCCTTATTAATTGCTGCAGGTTTCAAAATAATCAACTAAATATTTGTGGAGTTGTGTCAATTTTCAATGTAAACACAATAAATATATGAAGGGTATACTTGGAAAAAAAATATAAATTACATCTTGGGTTTATAAAACACCCATTGTTTTGAAACAATTTTTTTTTGCTAAAACTACCAAAGTTATGGAACGGAGGGAGTAGAAGATAACCTTTTACACCTTGAGAATGACCAATGTGAACACATTTTCTTGCCCTTGATTGAAATTTTGTGCAATGAGCTACTAAAGTACTAGCATAACAAAGAGAACCAAATACTCTAAGGGCAGAAAAATCTGGTGGTTTATTATATAGAACAGAAAAAGGACTAGTTTTCAAGACTGTAGAAGGAATTTGATTTATAAGATGGACTGAATGAGAAATGGCAAAGTCCCAAAACTGAATAGGGAGTCCAGATTGGAACATGAGAGCTGGAACAACATTAAGAATGTGCTGGTGCTTGTGTTCCACAATGCCATTCTGTTGAGATGTCTCAGCACATGTTAATTGACGAAGAATTCCTTTGGAAAGGTAAAAAAAATTCATAGCAAACTCCGCCCCATCATCAGACCGAATAGTCTTGATAGAAAGGCCAAATTGATGTTGAATAAGAGCAACAAAATTCATTATATGAGATCTAGTTTCTGATTTAGCTTTCATGAGTTTTATCCAAGTAAGCCGAGGCTTGTCATCAACAATAGTTAAAAAATATCTATTGCCATGAATAGAAGGAGTTGAAAAAGGACCCCAAATGTCTACATGAATGATATCAAACAAAGATTGAGTAATAGAAGAGCTAAGAGAAAAGGAAATTTTCTTTTGTTTTGCAAAATGGCAAACATCACAGTTTTGATGCACTACATTTGGTATATTACGATGAAGTTTTTGTATCAAATGATAGCAACTATTGGATGGATGACCTAGTCTACTATGCCAAATGTCAACATTGGAAGGTGTGTGAATGTGATTTTTACAATGGACAGAAGCTGTAAAAGAGTTCACAGATGAGAAAGGAAACCCCATTGTATATAGTCTCCCTTGCTGCTTAGCATTGCCAATCATCCTCTTGAAAATAATATCCTGAATTGAACAACAAGAATCAGTGAAAGAAACTTCACAGTTCAAAGTTTGAGATAGCTTGGCAATAGAAATAATGTTGGAATTAAATTTTGGAACATATAAGGCATCATACAAAATAAGGGAGGAGGATAAGGCAATGGTGCCTCAAAATGATGTTGTGGTAGACTGACCAGTAGGTAAAGAAATACTAATGGGCTTAATTGCTCTATAAGAAGAGAAAAAAACAATGGAGGATGCAATATGGTCAATTGCACCCGAGTCTACTAGCCAAATTGAGACGAACTTACCTTGAGGAGAGGGCTTAGAAACAATGTGATGAGCACTAACAAGGTTAGAAGCAGCAGATGCACTTGCAGTAAGAGAGGTAGCAGGCAGCAAGGAAAGTAATCCTTGAATTTGTTCACTGGTGAGACTTGGCAGAGAAGAAGATGCCTCCGAGTCAGGAACACCAGATTGATCAACAACAAGATGATTCACTTGTTTCTTGGTCTTATAACCAGGATGAAACCCATGCTTCATAAAGCAAGTGTCCACTGTGTGGTTGGTCCTATTACAGAAAGTACAGACCCTGTTGTGACCAGTTTTGGATGAAGGAAACTTCCCTCTGTCACGACCTTGAGATTGATTATGTGCAAATGAACAATGTGCAGGTGAACCAGATTGTATAGCAAGCACTGCAGGTGCAGGATCAGGGAGAAGTGGAAGATTCAATTGACGTTCTTGCTGGATGATCATAGAATACACTTTGGAAAGTGGAGGCAAGGGCTCCATAAGAAGAATTTGCGATTTTACACCTGCACAGTTGTCATTGAAACCTTGCAAGAAACCCATAACAACATCATTCTCTCGATATTCAAGAGCAAGTTTGGATGCATCACAGCAACAACCAGAAGTAGAACCACACACAGGGATAGGTCTGAAATTAGAAAATTCATCCCAGAGAATACGCATCTTGGTTAAATAGGTAGTTACCGCAAGGTCAGATTGCTTCATGGAGAAGATGTCATGCTGAATTTGTGAGATGCGTGGGAATCGCCTTGAGAGAAACGATTCTTCAATTCTTTCCAAACGGTATATGCTTCCGTAATCCAAAAGAATGCTTGAAGAAATTTCTATAGATACAGAATGATTGATCTAAGATAGGACTAAAATGTTGCATCCCTTCCAAACAGGAAAATCTGAATCTGAAATTGAAGGTTTTGTGATCGACCCATCAGCAAACACAAACTTATTCTTCATTTCCAGAGCCATAATCATGGCTTGAGCCCAGAAATGGTAATTCGGTCCCTCCAAGATCGGTTTAACAAGAACTAGGGACGAATTTTCGTTTGGATGGATATAGTAAGGATTCAGAGAAGCAGATTTCAATTGCTTCGAAGCAGAAGAACGACGAACTGAAGAAGATCGTCGAGTGGAAGAATAATGAACAGAAGCATTATCATTAGAAGATGAAGAAGACGAATGAACAGAAGCCATTGTCGCAAGAATTGGAAGAATACTCGAACAGAAATCGAGCGAAAAGAGAAGCAATCGATGAAATAGGGAAAAATGAAAAACCCTAAATCAGAGCAAGAAGAAGAACGCGGAAGCGGTTTTAGCGAGTGAGACCATGTAACAGAATGTAAATTGGAAAAATGAAACTTGATTTCATTGACCACTGAATTTCTGTATATATACATTAACTAACAAAGAAGAAAACATAGTTGTTATTAGTCTAACAACTTTACTAACTGCCTAAGCTATGATTAGAGCTAACTAACTATCTTAGTTGTTGCCTAGTTGTAAATACATTTGCCTAGCTGTAAATATGAGCTGTAAATACAATAAAAATATTAATGAGATGTATCTAACAAAGCTCGTTAATTAAATTCGACTTGCCCACCAATTTAAACTCTAAAACCATATACTATCGATTGATGAGATGCATAGTTTTTTTTACTCTTGTTTCAGTAAGAATGACAGTGAGGGAAAGCTAAGCGGTTATTTAACTGCATCAAAATATTATGAAAAAAAATGATGATCAGATAAGTGCTCCATTGAGTTATTTGGAGCCACCATCATCAATAGGTGAAACATATAGCAAATGTGGTGGAAGAGGATTCACCAAGGGGTCATCAATGTACATGGCTACAGATGACTTGGTTGTCACACCAGGTTCGTCCATCTCTGCCATTTCCTTTCTCACCAAATTGAAAATTCCTCCCTCTGATTTGGAGAGTAAGGTGATCACCATTGGCATAAAAGAGGTAAAGCCGTCATTGTCAACTTAATTTTTTTTATTTTAAATAAGTGTTAGACAAAATTTGAATTTGCTAATCAAAAAATAATTTTTTTGTATGTTTCATTTAATTTTACCTTTATTTTATTTTTGGGGTGGTACTACTTGCAAGGTCTCAGCTTAGTGAAAGCTTCTCTGATTTCATCATCTGCGTTGTCTGATGGTCTAGGTCCATTCCTTAAAGCCAAGAATGAGAACATTCAAAATTAATACTCTTGTTATAGTTTTGATTTGAGATGACTCTTTGTCTTGCTGATTATGAATTTTGCATAATCAGTTTTGTTTTGAGATGACTCTTTGTCTTGAGCTTATGCTGACTCTTTGTCTTGATGATTATGAATTTTGCAATATATGTAATGTCAAGTAGTAATGTTTTCTTACAAGTGGTTACGTTTTTGTTTCGAAGTAACTCAGTTCTCTACAGATGAATTTATGTTTTACAGATGCATCTGTCGACTTGTTTGAATTATGTTATTTCTTATCTGAATAAGTAATGTTAAGTATGCCAGCCTAAAAGTTTAGCATCACTCTTTTATCCTATAACTTTTGATCTTTTGGTCTTTCTTTTTCTTCCCAAAACTATTGATATTTTACAAATTGGAAGTCTAATCAATTTTCCTCTCTCAAATATATATCCTTATTCCTTTGAAAAACTGTCTCTAAAATTGTCTTTTTTAAGGTCCAACCACGTAGACTAAACCCTCTAAAATTTGTGAGACGTTAACTTTTGCGGCACAACTCACTACAAGAATTTGGCTTATTTCCCACAAAAATTTCTTAGGGCCTGTGACCCTAGGAAATTTCCTAGGGTCACAGCCCTAGGAAAATACCCATGTAAGAGTTTCCTAGGTTTATTTAGGAAAAACCCTCGGAAATAAAAAACACAGATTTTTGTTATTTTTTTTAAAATTTTGGCAATACCTAGGGGCAGCCCCTCGAAATTTCAGCAGCCCATTTTTTTTTAAAAAAAAAACTTGGCCTAACCGAGTGCCCACCCCTCGGTTATCCTAAGTTAAGTTAATATTTTTTTTTATTATCATCACACTCTCTCGCTCTTGCTCTCACTCTCACTCTCACTCGTCCTTACTGCTTCTGCTTCGTCTCTCTCGTCTCGCCATTCCCTCTCTCTCGTCCTGCACCACGCCTCTTAGGCGAATTCTCTGGCCTCCACAGGCTTTGTCTTGCCAATCCACCACACTGTGCTTGCTTTTCTCCTCCATGGTAACTCCCTTTCCTTCTTCCATTTCTGATTTTGTTTTTCCCCCAAAATTTCCAAGAACCCTAGCTAACTCAGATTTGGTGTTTTTTTAGGTTAAATAGTGAGAACACAGAAAATCTATCACTTTTGCGAGTTTCAACAGGAGATCCAAGTGAACTAACCACCAAGAATAGAAGAGTAGAGGTGACGAGTTGGGCTCGTTTGTGAGTGAAGGTGCGGTGCTTGAAGTTGAAGGTGTTGCTTCCACCACAACAGCTACAACTTGAGGTTCTGGGTTCAGGCGCGCCAGGTTAGTTTTGTCGTTGAAACGACGTCGTTGGATGTGCCTCGTAATGGGAACGGAACCACG
This sequence comes from Calophaca sinica, assembly GCA_037113605.1. NCBI lineage: Eukaryota > Viridiplantae > Streptophyta > Magnoliopsida > Fabales > Fabaceae > Calophaca > Calophaca sinica. The sequence continues at coordinate 107,694,463 of CM073733.1, forward strand.
CGTCCATGAAGGGCACGGTTGTGCCACTGTAGTCATTGCTAAAGTATACACTGATTATGGAAACTCGTGGAGTGTGGAAAGCAAAATGTGAGTTACTATAAAAAAAATTGTTCACTGAGGAATTTCATTTTCTTTTTCTGGGAACTGAAGAGGAATTTCATTTTTGTTGGTGTGGATTTGTGCTAAAGTATACTCTGATTATGGAAACTCTGTTTGTAATTCTTTGTAATTTGTAATTTTTTTGCTATTTTGTTTTCTTCTCTTTTATGGTATTCTATTGGAATTTTTGTTGTATATTTTGTTTTCTGTTGTTTTTATTTGTAATTTGTAATTTCTGTTGGAATATGTTGCATTTTTACAGCTTTTGGGTTTATATTGTTTTTCTTCTGGGTTATATGTTGCGTTGCTTCTGGGTGGGTTTATGTTGCGTTGATTCAGGATGGGGTTCCCACAGATTATGGTTTTAATTTTTTTTAATTAAAAAATTGGCATTTCCTAGGGCTTTTCAAATTTAGCCCTCGAAAACTGTTTCCTACCAGTTTTTCACCAATGACACGTGGCCCTCGGAAATCTGGCGTTTTCCCATGGCTTTGGCCCTAGGAAATGCCAATTATTCTTGTAGTGACTGATTTTTGTCTAAATTCTATTTTTTTCTAGAAGTGAGCTTCTATTGGTTAAGAGTTAAGACTTGTCAGACTAGGGTAGTAGTAGTATGGATGGAAATCTCTTGTCTCACTTTTCTGTCACATTCCCTGTCTCTCACCAATGACAATTTGCCACATAATAAAATAGAATTATAATTTATTAACATATATGCATATCTCTAGTCTTTAATTGGTGGGAGACAAGGAGACACAATTTTCTAGGACAACAAATGTTTATTCGTAGTAGTATGTGTGTCGGTAACGGTCTAAATCAGGTAATGATAGGTTTCCACCTACAACTTCTCTTTGTTTTAAATAAAGAACTTAAGTGAATGTCAAGTAGAAGTAATGACTTGTTTTAGAAAATTAAAATAGGAAGTGATAAGTGATACATACAACTTCTATATTTGAAAAATAAAAATTGAGCCAGTTGTGAATTCAATCAACGACTTATCCTATACTTGTAATTTCTTTGGCTCTACACCAATTCAGTAAATTTTATTTCAGAATACATCCAATACAATAAAAAAATACTTATTGAAAAGAGAAATTAAAAAGGAGATCTGAAACATAAATAAGAATCAATAAATCACAAAAAACTTTTAAACCTTATATTTTCTAATGTTGTTCTAGGAAAATTAACAAATTAGTTTTTCTTTTTGAATGGCAAATAAGTTATATTAAAATGAGCACTAGGTGTACTCAAAACCACCCAAGGGGCCAATACAATGAGACAAACCAGTGCACGCAATCATCTACGAAAACATAAAAGCTAGCGCCTAACAATACATGCTATGGGGTCAGTGTACCACTCATAAAACATAGATGGTTGAGACTTCCTCCCAGCAAGAAATTATAAACACCTCCAAGATAAGGACATAGCGCGATCCACAGAGTATCCAAAATCAGGGACCCTCCCAGAAAAAATGCACCCATTTCGTAGGTTCCAAATAATCCATAAAACTGTATGTCAAATCAATGCCAGCACATGTGATCCTCTCGCCCCACCTGGAAAGGAACAAAACTGTGAGAATAGAGTGAAAAGATCAAGAAACATCACAAAATCATGCCCAACCAGTTCACAACTGCATACCACACTCGACAAGAGAAATCACATCTTCCAAAGAGGTGCCACGCGGACTCCTGGTGTCTACCGCACAGGATACATATAGTACCAGAAGGATCTGGAATAACTCCCCTCCTAAATAAGTTTATTTGACTCGGGACTCTATCCAAGAGCAGTCACCAGTAGAATGCAATCACCCTGGATCGGAAAACAAATTAGTACCTTGCTAAGGATCATTAGGTTATATATCTCTATTATTTTTTATCCCGAACATATATCTAGTTTGTTAAATTAGTCTATAAACATATTTTTTATTAATTAAATAAATTTTCAAATTTTTATATGTGAAAATTTCTTTATAAATACATATCTGTAGATTTTAAGTGAATTTTTATATTTTAAATATCCATAAATATAACTTTTGAAGAAATTAATTTTAATCCTTGAGTATTTTTTTTAACAGCAAAAAGGAATATATATATTAATGAAATAGGAGTGCTTAAGGGGTACTCCAACCCATTACATCGAGTACAAAGGGATACTCAAACTCATCCTATTGAGTACAAATGGGTACTCTAACCCATATCCTCTTGCAACACCACCACTCCTAGCTGGGCCTCAGGAAAGCCCTACACCTACAATCGTGAACGACAGACAACTACCCTACCTCCTCGAGATACAGTCTAATGGGTCAACCTCCCACTTATAGAATAAACACTGGCTCCTGCCCGACCTACCCAGAAACCACTTCCACGATATGACCTTCACAAGGTCCACTATTTCTTGTACAACCCGTGGCTCTCCCTTAAAAAATGTACCTATTTTGACACCCCTATAAAACCCACAAAACCGAGTGCCAGATAAGACCTAGCCCCTTCTTATTAACCCCCGATGGCCTGATGCAATAGAACATCGAGAATAAGTGCATCAAATCACCGGGCATAATCAGTACCCACCCCAGCCAATTAAAGACCCCGTACCAGACCTGTATGGAGAAATTACAGTGATAGAAGAGATATGTACTTGACTCTCGGGCATCGCTACACAACGCACATACCACGGCTTCCTGGTCCACTATAATCCCCCGCTGAAGGAGGTTACTCTGAGTGGGAATCCTATCCCACAAAAGCTGCCATGCAAAAGCAGATACCTTCAAAGGTGCATAACTCCTCCATTGGCATTCCAGTACCGAGGTACGCAGGTCGGATAGCCCTGCCTGTACGCGAAGGGACGAGGACAGGAATGAGTAGGCTGATTTGACAGAATAGCTTCCACTACCCTCTGGTTCCCAAATCCATCTGTCCTCTCCCTGGTTGATGACAACCGAGGAGAGTTTTATTATCAACTCTCGAACCAGGTCATCATTTTAATCCTTGAGAATATCTGTTTTTAAAAACCACTATTTACAATTTACTCTATTTTGTATCAGTAAAATTAAAATAGATTTTAAATTTTGAAAGCCCTGGAAATTTTTTATTTCAATAGAGGACAAAGGATTAATAAAAAAAATATAGAGGACAAAGGATAAATTTGTCTAAATGATAAGAAAAAATGAGAGTAAAAAAAGTCTATCAGTTATGAATTTAGATGCGTTTAAAAAACAATACAAACCAGTGAAATAAGTTGATTTATGAAACACCTCTATTTGGGTCAAACTTATATTAATAAAATAAATTATAAAAGAGTTGAATTGTCTTACAAAAAAGCATCATAGTAATAAATATTCTTTTACAAGTACACACACATATAACTCCGCTTAATAACTCCTTATAGACATTGAATTTCACTAATCGAATTGTAAAATTAAAATTTTTTATTGAGTAGATCAATTCCATAAAATTTTAAAAATATTTGATACTTCATCAAATAACTTTAATTCAACATATAATATATAATATATTTTTCAAAATATAAGTAAAATATTGATCATATGATTACATAGCTATGAATGTCTAATTTATCTAAAATTTAGTATGCTTGATTGTTAATGTAATATGATGATATTCAACAGTCGGATTGATAAATTTCAATGTCCATAATGAGTTATTAATTGGAATAACTCTGACAAGAATTACTCTTGAAGTCACTTGATCCCTCCTCATATATATGCTTAAACTTTTTCTCTAATAAAATTATCCACAAAATTTTTTAGATTATTTTATTCTTTAACTCAGTCAACATAATAATAATAAAGAAAAAATGTTATTCCAACGTGTTTTTTTTTATCAAAGGGAAATAAATATTCCAACGTGTTTTAGTTTTATAGGTAGTTTTTGGAAGAGAAATTAAAATATTACTCCATATTAATTAGCTGGAACTCCTCTTTCACAAAAAAAAAAAAGTTGTTACATGTGTCAATTTGTAATGTGATACTTTTACCCTTTCTTCTGGTAGAATTTTTCTTCCTGTACACCCGTTAACCATGCCAGTCAATTATGGGATTTAGTTATAACATTCCAATATATGTTCTGTTTTCCTCTTCTTCAAATTTATTGTTTTACAACCTAAAATTTTCTGTGTGTGTATTTTCACAAAATGACTCTACATAAAATTAATTGCTTTGCCAAGGAGAAAGTTTCAATAAATATTTTGATAGATGAAGTGGAAAATAAAGTTCTGTTTGTTCAAGCAGGGAAGGAGTTTGTGGATGTATTGCTGAGTTTCTTAATGTTGCCGTTGGGCACAATTGCTAGGCTTGTGAGTAAGGATTCCAACATGAAGAAAGTTAGCGTTGGGAGCATAAGCTCGTTGTATGAAAGCTTGGCCAATCTTGAGGAAAAGCGGTTTTGGACAGCTACATGTAAAGAAATGCTGCTTCGACCAAGGAACTCAATTGAAGAGTATTGCAAAAATCTGAAGCTTAACATTGATGACACAGAAAAAACAAAGTATTTTTTATGTGAGAGCCGGGAGTGTACTCGTAGTGGTGGCTTGTTAAGCACATTCAAGAATCAAAGATGCAGGTGTGGGAAACTAATGAACCGAGAGATATTTCATGTTACTTTACCTGCTAATAAAGGTTTTGTACCAGATGCTGCAACTTTTATGATTTCGGATGATCTAAATGTGAAACCAGATAATTTTCAAAGTACTATTTGTAAAACCAAGACCCTCGGATGCGAAGGCCTTGATTGTATCAAACAAGTAACCGTGAATGTCACAAAAAAGGAGGTATCTATCTATCTGTCTGTCTCTAGAATATTCTCAATACTCTTGTGTTGTATGCAATTTTCCTTGCTTTTAATTCTAGTGTGTCTGCTTTTTTTTACAATTTGATTAATTTTTTTTTTAAATATTTTAACGGGGAGGATTGGAAATCACCTCGACCCCACCAGCGTCGTCGGCTTTTCCCCATATATAAATATGAGCCATGAACAACATATTTAATGTTAATTTATTTACGCTTACGTTTTGATTCTTAAATCCAATCCAAGCATACAACTATTCTTGAATACAATCATAAATTTTTGTGCAAATTTTATCTGAGTTTCATGTGCAAAGATTTTTTTTTTTTTTAATTTAATTAAAAGCTATGCATTGTTTATTTTTGTAGATACTGGACTTACTGAAGTGCTCTTTAGTGTCTGAGACACCTTTAACGGACGTATTCTTGCTGAAGAAACAATTTCATGAAATTGCACAACCCATGATTAGTGTATTGGATTTTGACATTGGTGATCATGTTGAAGAAAGAGGTGGAGGGCAGACAATAAAAGTAAAGTTAATGGTAAGAAAATCCAACAACAAAATATTGTTTGCTTTGGGTGAAGAGGATTTTGCGGACTTCGTTCTGAGTTTTTTGAGGTTCCCCATGGTAGGAGTGGAACAAATGTTAAATGGAAACTCTTGCATGGGCAGCATAGATAATCTATACAAGAGCTTGCTTGATTTTGATCCTTATAGATATTTGAGATCCCCTGATCTAAATGATAACCTCAAAAATTATCGACTTTCCCACCGAATATTACCCATTCATGTGCCTACTCTTGATTCCTATTGTATCAGTAGAAAAGATGCAAAGTATGATAGATGCTATCTAACTTCTTGGAAAAGTTATAACCTTCGTTCTAATGAGATATGCACTGAACTGAGCTATTTGAAGCCACAGTCATTAACTGGTGAAGTGTGTAGCAATGGATTCACCAAGAGTCCATCACTGTACATGGTGACTGATGACTTAGTCGTCACACCAGGTTCATCTGCCTCCACCATTTCCTTTCTGACAAAATTGAGAATTCCTCCCTCTGATTTGGAGGAAAAAGTTATCAACATTGGCAAAAAAGAGGTAAAGCGTGTCAATGTTAAATTAACTTATTTTATTTCAGCAGAGTTTATTAGACGATTATAATTTGCTAATCAATAAGTTATTTTTCTTTCTTTGTTTTATTTATTTTTGTTTTTTTTTTTTCTGTGGTACTGCAGGGTCTCAGCCTTATGAAAGCTTCTTTGATCTCATCATCGGCTCTGACTAATGGCCTTGGTCCATTCCTTGAAACCAAGAAAGAGAAGAACCTAAACTAATACCCTTGTCACAGTTATGATTTGAGACAATCAAACAACACTAAAGCATTAAGCTTTTGTTTGCTGATTTTGAATGTCTTGAATGTAATTGTTGGAAAATGCCTTAGTGATGCTCTTAGGATTCTTTTACTTAGGATGCTTCTAAATAATTTGTCATCAACCAGGACTTTAATTATGAGTTGTTTTAATTTATTTGCAGTTATGCTTTAGTTTAAGATCTATAATTTTAGAAATTTAATTTCCCTTATGTAGTTTTGTTTCAGCTCTTTATAAAGAGTTGTCAAATGCTTGTAATGCTATGCAAGCTGTTATGAACTAAATCCTCTTGCTTTCTATGTCTCTATTTTTCAGATTATTTTTCTGCCTTTTACTTTTCTTATAACAATAGTAATGCCAAGCAATGGTTAGTAACCTGAAGGGTACGGATTAATTGGCTCGCTTACCTCTTGCCACAGTGACATATTTTAATCGTGTTTTGTTTTGAAGTTGCTCAGTTATCTACTGCTTGTGTCTTCAATTAGATTTTTACTTAATTTGGAATTCCATTTTTAGTGGACATCATGTCATTCTAATAACAACCGATGGATTTTATTATGTTTTGCAGTTGTGTCTGTGAATTGTGTTATTTAGTATTTGAATCAATATGTAAATTGTTGACCGAGATGTAGCCATAATTCTGACCCCAAACCAAATTCAATGACATGAGAATTAAAACCGCAAACCACTCCCACTTGTTAACTTGTGACAGCACCAAGCAACTAAAGTGCATAACATGCCAACAACAGTACCTTGAATAAGCCATCTGCCAAAACCAAAAGGAAGAGACATAAAATTTGACTTGCGACCATATGTCACACAAAATATTTGACAGCATGTGCATATCCGAACATCACGTTTGAAGGGTGCATAAATTTGTTTAGTTGATCATGATGATTTAATTGTTATAAACAATATTTGCATCATAATCTTCTTTTGCTTGAGTGGCTCGAGTTGATGTGCTAACTCCTTGCTAGCTTTTCATCGTACGTTGATCTTCTTTCCTCTGTTGAATTATTCGTCTATAGCTAAGTGGCTTTTTCCCCCCCCTTTGCAACACCATTGTGGCATGAGATTCAGAATTATGCCAACTTTTTGTTAATCAACATTTCATGGTTGGTTTTCATCATTTTCTCCTTTCCAAAATGCTCCAACTTCTTTTTCTCTCACTTTTCATTAGTTGTTTATCATTTTTTTTCTTAGCATTATTGTGAGTATTCTACATTGTATTTTTCCTAAAGTTCATTATTCTTCTCCCTTCATTGTTATTTATATACACACAACAACGATTAGTGGGTAGACTCTTATATTTGACCAAATACTCGTCCGGACATTATATTTTCTATGCAGCAACTGAGCCAATTCATGGCTAATCTCATTTCTGTCCTGTAAGACATGCACCGATTGAGGTTTTTAAAATCTCACTTAGCTCCTTGTAAAATTTTTTTATTTTAACCCTTTTGACTTTACGGTTTTGCACTCATTGCCCACAACTGCACCGTCTCTAGCGGGCCTGCCCGAAAAAGCCCAAAAAATCATAAGGCTTAGGCGGCTAAAATTGAGCCCATTTTATTACCGGGCTTTTTGGTTCGGCCCTATAAAACCCGAACTCGAAGCGGGTTAGCCCGGTCGGGTTTCGGGCTGCCAACATAGCCGGATCAAATTAAAAAAACGCTTGCCACTTGGCCCACCAGTAACCTTTAAAAAATAAAAAATAAAAAGACTCACGGCACTCAAGTTAAAAAAGGACAAAAGGCTCAAACACTGTCCCAATCAATCAGCTTCTGTTTTTTGTTTGAAAAAACAAATCCAATTCAATAAAATGATGTGTCCTTATCTCTTTGACTTTCTTTTTTAATCCAATTTAACCTAATTTTTTAATCCTTCTCACTTCTCAGTCTTCTCTGACGGTCGCTCTCCGCCGTAAGGACCACAAACAATGCAAGGGGTCTCTGTCTCTCTCGGTCTCATCGTCTCTCCTTGCTAGTTCCTTCTCAGCTCTCTCAACTGCACTGTACTGAACAGTCTGAACCGCACGACGCAACTCACGTCGTGCCGCACCGCGCGAACACTGACTGCACGCCCATCGCGCCGCTCGCTTGCCCCTCTGTCACTCTCACAGCACCGCGCCGCGCCTCCCTCTCGAAGAACCGCTCGTAAGGTTTTTTTTTTTGTCTCTAATCTTGTGATAGTTGTTTTCTTTCTTTTTTTTCCGTTGGTGATTGTTGTTTTTTTTTTCTTTGGTGATTGTTTTTTCCCCTCTTAACCTAACATGGTTTCCATTGTGATAAGTGGATTGTTTGCGGATGTTTGATTAAACTGATATAAATAATATGAATATGGTTCAGGGTATGGATACTTTGGGTGCTGGAAAATGTGTTGAGGATGATAATGATATTAAAATTTTGGAAACCCCACCACCATGTAGCCAACAAAATAATTTAATTAGGGCCAATATCTTAAAAGATGAAACTCTGCCTTCTCAGCCAAAGATGAAACTCTGCCTTCTCTAATGTCAGTTGTCCAAATTGGTCATTGACAAAAACACATAGACCTACATGGTCTATGAGAAATAAAAATATCAATTGGGTTATAAAAATATCAAATTATGATCAAATTAGTCATTTTTAAAATATTTTTAGGGACATTTTAATATTTATCAAAGACTAATTTGATTGACATTTGAAATTGTTAACGACTAAATTGATATTTTTTTCATTTCTTAGAGACTAAATAGGTCTCTATGTTTATTGTAAAGGACCAATTTGAGTCTTCTACTCCTCTTATTTATAAACAAAAAATATAAAACTAATTTAACTATTATTTTGAAAATTAGAAACAAGACCCACTACGGGTGCCTAACATAGTGAGTTTTGGTAGTACCTAATTTATTGTTAATTTCATTTTTGGCCATTAACTTTATTTTTAGGAGATAATGAACAGTTTTTTTTTTGAAAATGAGAGTATTATCAAATGAGCAACAATCTTGTGAAATCAACAATAACACATTGAAATGAAATCAATTTAGAAGAGTTGACATCAGATCTCAAGAAAACAAATTAAAATATTGACATATTATCCTAATAATCAAGATAAGATAAGGTTTTTTTTTTCCAACTAATAAGCACAATGCTTACAATAAACTATTATAAAGTCTTGACCTTAATAGCTAAGCAAAACTTTAAGAGTGGGTGCCTTTATTTTTTGTCCAATGAAAATGCTTCAAAGTGATTAAGTTTTGCAGCTGGATTCCGACACTCACATGACGTGGCCATACAATGCGGTTCTCTATTTACTTTAGGGGGTGCTCACAATTTCCATGCAGTTGTTTCATTTCGCCCAATAGCATCATTTCTTAATAATGAAGCATGAAGCATATAGATCATTCTTCTTAGGCAGTTCCCTTTTTTTCTTTTCTTAATAATTTCAAGCTTTGATTTAATCTCTAACATATTTGCTCAGTCACTCGGTGTACAACAATATAGCTGCCATGGCTGCCAATGCATCTCAATTAGTTGAACTAGTTCCCGAGTAGGGATGGCAAAAAAATCCGTACTCGCGGGTATCCGCGAGTAAAATCCGTCACGGATTTTAAATGGGTAGCTAAATGGGTACCCGCGGGTCTAACGGGGCGGGTTTTGTCTACCCGTGTATAAATGGGGTGGGTGCGGGTTTCATACTACCCGCCCCGTGGGTACCCGTATATATGAAATTACAAAACTACCCTCACCTATATAAATACATTTTAACCTAATTTCCTTCACTTGCTGAACTGATAGCAGCCGCAGGACTCCAAGAGAATAAAAGGGAAAGAAAAAAAGAACGATTCTCTCTTCTTCCAGCCGCAGCAGTGTGCTCCGCCCAGTCCTCCGCCTCGGTTCCGCCTCGTCCTGCGATGCTATTCTCGTCCTACGCTTGTGCTCGCTTCAGTGCTCCAGCGTCTTACGCTTTCGCCGCTTCGATCGCGGCCTCGTCGTCATCCTCATCCTCCGCGACCTGTCGTCATCCGCTTCTTCTCTAGGTATGTGGTGTTTCTTACATTTTAGCTATTCTGTTTCTTGTTTCACTTTGGTCGTTTGGCTTCTTTTATCGTTCTTTGGTTTTGGCTTCTGTGTTGTGATCTGTTTTGGCTTACATCATTTTTACATTGTGTTCTTTGTTCTTGTGATCGTGTTTTGGCTTGATGTTTTGTGATCTGTGGCCACGTGTTTTTGTGATCTGTTTTTGAAGAATTTTTGAAGAATTTTGTGTACCGTCGTTTTTACTGTTGTATTCTTGGTTTTGGCTTATGTTTAGGGTTCTATGATTTTGTGATCTGTTTTGAAGCGCAATCAGTACCTGTCGTGTTGTTCTTGAAGGTCGGCGTTAGCTTCTTTTTTGTTGATCTGTGGCAGTTGCTATGCTTGTTGATTAATCAAAGTTTGGTTTTAATTTTTGAAGAATTTTTGTTAACAGTGATGGAGAACTTTCCAGATCTAGCAAAAGTGGGTGTTTTTCATCAATGGCAGAGGTGCATAGAGACCCTTCCTGTGTTTCATTCACCACTTTCAACATTCTGGCTCCGACTTACAAACGGATTGACCCACAGGTATTGTCTTGTGTTCTTTTCTCTTAGTTTTATGTTGACAAGTGACTCCAAACACAAGAGGGGGGTGAATTGTGTGTGAACTGTGCTTTCAAAAACTTTTGGAGAAATAAGTGCTAATTATGAGTTGCGGAAATATTAATGTGAAATAGATAAATCACTTGAAGAATAAATTGCAAACAAGTTAAAAATAAAGTAAATAGTAAGATATAAATAACAATAAAATAAAGTAGAAATTTAATTGATCAAAAAGTAGAGAGATAAGGAGTAAAAAAGCACACAACAAATTATCCAGTTCGGCCACCTAACACCCCCGTGGCCTACGCCCTCGTCTCCCAAAGCAAACCACTATGGGATTTTCACTAAGACACTAGCTTTTAAATCAGGTTCAGCTAGAAACCTTTACAACTCTAAACCAGAGCAATACGTTCAAGAGATATCACCTCTCTATGAACACCTTGGGATTCCTACCCAAAAATAAATGATTTTCACAAATAAAATGAGACGAAAAAGATACACACTCAATAGTGCAGATATAACAAATTGAAGCTCAAATAATACAACTCAAATTTTGTAGAATAAAAAGACTCTCAGAAAATTGTGCTCAAATAAGTGTGAGTGATGAAAAATATTTGACAGAGTTTTTGGCACAAAAATTAAGTAATCTTTGCGTTGTTGTTGTTGTGTTGTAAGAAAGAGCACTGACGTTGTTTATTTATAGACCGATCGAGGAGCCGCTGTTCGCTGAGTTTTGATTTGTCCGCTGGAAGATTTGGACTCAGCAGGTGATGATTATTAAAAGGATTTGTCAGTCAGCAAGATTTAAAAAAGATTTGGTCTGCTGGAATTTGTCCGCTATGAAAACACGGGAGGACGCTTCTAAGATACGACCTCAAGACATTATGCAGACGACCTCGCCATTACACCGATTGCACGACCTCGACATAGCCTAAGATACGACCTCAACGAGCGGCAAAAGGATTCTCGACACAATTTCTAAGATACGATCAATTTCCGCGATACGACCTCCTCATCGCCTGGCCTCATAGTTTCTAGCGACCTCATCACCGACACGCGACCTCGACGAGACCTCATCACCGACAAGGATCATCACCATCACGCCGACCTCCTCCTCGATTCGACATACGACTTCCTCGAGCTCAACATCCGACTTCCTCCTCACTGACATCCGATTTCCTCGAGCTCGACATCCGACTTCCTCAATGACATCCGACACGAGATATGCATGTCAAAATATTTTGTGCGTGTGTGATTTAATTTTAATTGAGAGCTTTTTATTACTACTTACAAATTGTCTTAATAAAGATAAATAAATACCCAAAACCCAAAGACTTGAGAAACTATCATTTTTGATAATGCGTCCTTGGTATTCTTTTCCACTTTTTGCACGGTTGATTATTTGTAAAGCTCCCTTTTGTCATCATCAAAATCATCCCACAAGGCATGTATTCTGACTCTTTTGATGATGACAAACATCTCATGAGGTTTTTAGTAAAATATAATCATGATATAGCAATGAGATATAAGCAAGGTTTTTCAATAAAAGATATCAGTTTAAGCACAATATTTAGAAAACTCCCTCACAATAAAGCAATACTTAAAATATCACTCCCCTCTGAATCATGCATTCATGTAACTCTCCCCTTTGGGCAACATCAAAAGTGGGAAAGACAAATAAAGCAAGGCATATATTCAGATTAAACAAGCATATTTTGATAGTTACGTGATACCAAGCTTGGTGTGTGACAGATGAGCTGGTTGGACATGATTAGCTAGTTGCATAAGACAAACGCGCCACCCACTCATTATTCCGCATTACTTAAAGAAAATGGAAGGGGAAAAGACTGCGATAAACTCAAGTTAGCACACTCAAACTTAGAATTTATTCAAAAAGAAAATGCAATCACAGTACTAATGCATGATTGGTCTAAAATTCCCAATTCAGTTCTAATAAAAAGAAAGTTTTAGGCAAAGGTTTAGTAAAAATATCTGCAAGTTGTTTAGATGTTTCCACAAACTCAATCACACACTCCTTTTGAACATGATCTCTAATAAAATGGTGCCTAATTTCTATGTGTTTGGTCCGGAGTGATAAACTGGATTTTTCGTGAGGTTTATGGCACTAGTATTGTCACGACTTAATTGGAGCGTTTGATTGATTCCATAATCATTCAACCGTTGTTTTATCCAAATGATCTGCACAACAACCACCATAGAACGTGATTCCGCTTCAAAGATGGGACAAAGCCACACCGGGCTTGTTTCTTACTTATGCCATGAAACCAAGGCATTCCTGGGTAAGTGACATGTCCCACTAGTGCTTTTCTGGCCCAATTTACAACTCGCAAAATCGTAATCCGAGTACCCAATAAGTGTGCACAAGACTTTGGGGTACCATAAACCCATGGCTCAGGTGCCGTGCTGAGATATCTCATGATGCGTTTACCGCTAAGAGATGTGATTCCTTAGGATTTGCTTGAAAACGTGCACACATACAAACACTAGACATAATATCAGGACGACTAGCAAAGTGAGACAGAGAAGAGATCCTATCATACCTCTATACTTACTTACTTCGACCGACTTACCACCTTCATCTTTGTCAAGATAGTACGATGTGCTCATGGGAGTCGAGATTTCTTTGGTTGCTCGCTCCAAATCTTTTAAGCAACTCCTTGCAATATTTGGATTGATTTATAAAAATTCCTTCTTTTGTTTGTTTGATTTGAAGTCCAAGGAAGTAATTTAGCTCTCCCATCATTGACATTTCAAATTCACTTTGCATGATATCTAGAAAATTCCTTACACAAGGATTCATTAGTAGCACCAAATATTATATCATCGATATAAATTTGAACAAGTAAAATGTCATGCTTTTTGTGTTTAATGAAAAGAGTGGTATCAATCTTTCCTCTTTCAAAACCTTTTTCAAGTAAATATTTGCTCAATCCTTCGTACAAGCTCTCTGAGCTTGCTTTAAACCATATAAAGCCTTTTTCAATTTGAAAACATGATTTGGAAATTCAAAATTTTCAAAACCGGGAGGTTGATCAACATATACTTCTTCTTGAATAAAGCCATTAAGAAATGCACTTTAACATCCATTTGAAAAGTTTGAAATCCATGATGCATGCAAATGCGTAGAAGCACGCGAATATCACTTCTAATCTAGCCGCGGGTGCATAGGTTTCATCGAAATCTATGCCCTCTTGTTGGTTATAGCCTTTTTGCAACAAGTCTAGCTTTATTTCTAACAATGATACCGCTTTTCATCAAGCTTATCATGAAAAGACCCATTTGGTCCCAATGACTAGGTGATCTTTAGGCCTAAAGGGACAAGTTCCCAAACATCATTTCTCTCAAATTGATTTAATTCCTCTTGCATAGCAAAGGTCCAATGCTCATCAAAGATGGCTTCATTGACGCGTCATTCGTTCAATTTGAGAGACAAAGGCCATATGATGACATGCATGATTAAGAGAGGTTCGAGTCGGTAGCCCTTTTGAGATATCACCCATTTTGTTCTCTAGAGGAAGGTTCTTTGGGACTCCCCCTTCCTTTGGAAGATTTGAGTGAGAGAGTTCTTGAGAGGGTTGAGGCAAGGACTCTTGATCCTCCTTTTGAACTTTTGATCTCTCTTGTTCCTCTAAATAGGTATCTCCAAATACTTCGCAAGATCATTAACACTTTCTTCATCAAGATTGGGGTTAGATTCATCAAAAGAAACATGCATGCATTCTTCAATACCCAAGTTCTTTATTAAAAATTCAAAAGCTTTACTAGAAGTGGAATATCCAAGAAATAAACCTTCATCGCCTTTAGCATCAAATTTACTAAGGTTATTCTTACCATTGTTTAGACAAAACACTTGCATCAAAACGGAAGGTGGGAAATGTTGGGCTTCCTTCCTTTGTCAGAGTTCATACGGTGTTTGTTTAAGGATCGGCCTTTATAAGAACTCGATTCATCACATATAGCGGTGCTCACGCGTCACTTCAAAAGTACTTAGAAGGTTAGTCTCATTGAGCATCGCTCCTCGCTAGCTCTTCAAGAGACCGATTTTTCCTTTCAACCACTCCATTTTGTTGGGGTGTCCTTGAGCGTAAAAGTTGTGATCAATGCCATTTTACGTGCAAAATGTTTCAAATGCTTCATTCTCAAATTCCCCACCATGATCACTTCGAATGGAAGCAATGTTAAGTCCTTCTCATTTTGTATAACCTTTGCAAGTTTTCAAAAGCATTAAAAGCATCATTTTTGAGAAATAAATAAAGTCCATGTGTAGCGAGAATAGTCATTCCACAATAACAAGAGCATAGTAATTGCCACCCAAAGCTTTTAGTCCTAGAAGGGCCAAATAACTCAATATGTAAAAGTTGTAAAGCTCGGTTTGTAGAAACAATATTTTTAGATTTGAAAGATGCCTTTACTTGTTTTCCTTTTTGACATGCATCACAAAGTTTATCTTTTTCAAAACGGCTTTGCAAGCCAATTACTAAGTCTTTACGAACCAATTTATTAAGATGATCCATGTGAATACGAGCCATTCTTCTATGCCATAGCCAAAGATTCATTCTCTTTACTAAAAGACAAGATGCATCATTTGAAGGTAGTTTATCTAAATTAACTATATAGATATTTCAGCTTCTAGATCCAACTTAAAGCGTACTTTTTATTAAAAGAATTTACGACCATGCATTTTGAAGAATCAAATATAACATTATTGCCTTCCGTCGTAAAGTTGACTAATACTTAGCAAGTTATGTTTCAAACCTTCCACATACAAGACATTCTCTATAATGGGATTAGGACTCTTACCAATAGAACTAATCCCAAGAATTTTACCTTTGTGTTGTCACCATCTAGGACATAACCACTATTCTTAGGTACCAATGAGGAGAACTTGCTTTTTGGCTCTCACACGTGTTTTGAATACCGCTATCAAGATACCAATTTAAGTCCTTGGCTTTCAAGCACACCTACAACAACAAATCATATTTTAACCTTTGGTACCCAAACCATCTCGGGTCCATATGAGTTAGTCTTGGGCAAGGTGCCCTTTGAATCCACATATTTTTGCCAACTACATTTTTATTCTTTCTAATATTGCAAATAAAGAGGCATGACCATTTCTACCACAAAGTGAAAACATTTAATGAAAGGACTACTTGAGGTTTGTTGTGATTGAAGAGTTTAAAAGATTTTTCATGAATTTTTGGATGATAACCTAAACCAAATTTTTCCAAAAGTACCTTTTGGTTTCCTAACATAATGTTTAGATTATCTCTTCCCATCGTAGAATTTTGCAAGAGTGTTATTTAAATCCTTAACCTTATTTTTCAAAACACTACACTCATTGCATTTTAAAACTTCATCCTTTTTATTTTCACAAGATATGGGAGGAGAAGTTTCAATCACAAAGAACTTGTTTTTCTTTAAGAATCACTATCTCTTTTTGCTTAAAATTTCAATTTTTGATTCAAGAGAAGAGATGGTTTTCTTAGAAGAAAGAACAATTTTTCCAAGTTTAATCGTTTCATTATTTAATTCTTCACAAGCAATAAGCAATTTCATCATAAGTTAAAGGAGATCTAGGAGTTCAAGAGCATTTACTCTCATCCTCCTCGTGTTTTGCCATGAGACATAAGTTGGCCTTGTGAGTACCTTCATGGGCCAATAGAAGCGGTGGTGTCCCACATTTCTTTAGTCTTGCAATTTGAGACCCTATAGAACTCATCGTAGCTTAAAGCGTATGATGATGTTCTTAGCTTTCAAATTGTATCGACCTTTTTCTTATCATCTTGGTCCAAATTGATCTTGGTTTGTCTACCACCGCATCATTAATTGATCGAGTGGGACAAATGGACCATTTTCCACAAGATCCCAAATATCAAGATCAACACCCTCAAGAAAGATTTGCATTCTATCCTTCCACAACTATACCCCCTCACCATTGAAAAAATGGGGTCCTGTTCATGGAGGTTCCTCGTTATTGTTTGAAGTCATTCTCTTGAGACTAAGTCCTTTATACAAGAGTCAGCTCGATGCCACTTGCTTGACAAGTGACTCCAAACACAAGAGGGGGTGAATTGTGTGTGAACTGTGCTTTCAAAAACTTTTGGAGAAATAAGTGCTAATTATGAGTTATGAAATATTAATGTGAAATAGATAAATCACTTGAAGAATAAATTGCAAACAAGTTAAAAATAAAGTAAATAGTAAGATATAAATAACAATAAAAATAAAGTACGAGAAATTTAATCGATCGAAAAGTAGAGAGATAAGGAGTAAAAAGCACACAACAAATTATCCAGGTTAAGCACCTAACACCGTGGCCTACGCCCCGGCCCCCAAAGCAAACCACTATGGGATTTTCACTAAGACACTAGCTTTTTAAATCAGTTCAAATAGAAACCTTTACAACTCTAAACTAGAGCAATACGCTTGAGATATCACCTCTCTATGAACACCTTGGGATTCCTACCCAAAATAAATGATTTTCACAAATAAATGAGAAAAAGATACACACTCAATAGTGCAGATATAACAAATTGAAGCTCAAATAATACAACTCAAATTTTGTAGAATAAAAAGACTCTCGAAAATCGTGCTCAAATAAGCGCTGAGTTTATGAAAAATATTCGACAGTTTTTGGCACAAAAATTAAGCTAATCGCGTTGTTGTTGTTGTGTTGTAAGAAAGAGCATGGTTGTTTATTTATAGCATCGATCGAGGAGCGCTGTTCGCTGAGTTTTGATTTGTCTGCTGGAAGATTCGACCGCTATAGGATGATTATTAAAAGGATTTGTCGCAGCATTTAAAAAGATTCGTCATTCGCTGAATTTGTCCGATTAAGGCGTTGGAAAACACTGAGACGGCTCGGCATACGACCCTTCCGAAGACAGCTCGGCATTTACCTCGCCACACGGCTCGATGATTTCCTCGACATAGCTCTCAAGATACGACAACGCCAAGAAAAGGACTCGACACGCCCCAAGATACGACCTCTGAACATTTCTCCTCGCATACACCTCCTCATCAGCTCGGTCCTCATAGCTCAGAAGCGACCTCATCATTTCGACACGCCACCTCTGGGTGACGCGACCTCATCACCGATAGGATCATCACCATCACGCGACCTCCTCCTCGCCCGACATACGACTTCCTCAGCTCAACATCCGACTTCCTCCTCATTCGACATCCGATTTCTCAGAGCTCGACATCCGACTTCCTCAGCTCGACATCCGACACGAGATATGCATGTCAAAATATTTTGTGCGTGTGTGATTTAATTTTAATTGAGAGCTTTTTATTACTACTTACAAATTGTCTTAATAAAGATAAATAAATACCCAAAACCCAAAGACTTGAGAAACTATCATTTTTGATACGCGTCTTGGTATTCTTTTCCACTTTTTGCACGGTTGACTATTTGCAAAGCTCCCTTTTGTCAATCATCAAAATCATCCTGTCAAGGCATGTATTCACATTTTATTGTGGTTATGTGGAGAATCATGTCTCAAATGGTGTGTTTTGGAGTGCTTCTTTCTGAAATTTGTTGTGTTTTGTTTTCAACAGAACCAGTGCCTTCGAGAAAGTGACTTCAGATCATACTGGTTAGCTAGGAATCAAAGGATTACGAATTTCTTGCTTTACAATCACCTTCTATCATATGCCTCCAGGTAGCAATTTCTCTCCTTTCTTTCAACAATTATGTTATTATTATAATTGTTTTGTGTTTTTGTTTTTAATTTTTTAGTTGATTCTCTCCTTGTTTCTCCCTGAGGTAAAAGACATCAAGTTTTCTTCTCTTTCGCTTCAAAAGCGGCAAACCCGAAGTTTCTTGAAGATTTGTCTAAGTCTGTACAAAACACATCAAAGCGAATCTTTGGAGATGGAGAGATTTCAAAGCAAGAAGTTGGGGTTTCGATCCAAAAGGGTTCTGCTTGATTCCTTAAGTAATAAATGTGGAGATATTGGAAGTGTATACCTCTCTGTAATGTTTTGATGGATATTTAGTTGTTATTTTGTGTAATGTTATGATGGATATACATTGTTGTCTCTTCTTTTCTGTATGTTGGTCTAAATATGTAGTGGCATTTGGAGGTTAGCATTTGGATGTTGGTCTAATTTGTTTTTCCAGAATGTATTTTTAAAGAATTTTAATAGATGGCTAAAAAAAATTTATTAAAATTTCATGGATACCCGCGAATACCCGCAAATACCCGCAACCCATTTAAAACCCGTATAGCGGGTACCCGTGCGGGTACGGAGCGGGCACGGGGCGAATAATTACCCAACGGGGCGGGTGACGGGGGGCTACTACCCATGCCCGTCCCGCCCCGTTGACATCCCTATTCCCGAGAGTTTCGATAGACATAAAGAGAAACAAAGTTCTGTATGCTGAGGCAGGGAAGGATTTCATTGACGTTCTCTTCAGCTTTTTAACATTGCCTTTAGGGACAATTGGTGGAAGAACAAACTGTTCCTAAAGGAGATCTTTACGGCGATACATTGCCGAAATGATAGAAAGGTAACTTATGCAACTTTTCTCTTAGTTGGAGGAGCAGAGAGTTTGGTGGAAGAACAAACAAAGAATGCTAGAAACTGAAGGAAGGGTCATCACTTGGGAATTGTTTCGGACCTGCTTCTTAGATAAGTATTTCTTAAGTGCATTGAAACATGAGAAGGAGAAAGAGTTCCTCGGTTTAAAACAGGGAAAGATGACTGTGGGAGAATATGATATGAAATTTGAAACTTTGATTAAATACTCTAGATTTTACTAAATGAACCCAGATGAGGAGTGGAAATGAAGGCAGTTTGAGAATGGGCTAAAACCAGAACTGTTTAGATCAATGGTTCCTTTAAAAATCAGTTGTTATTCTGAATTGTTTGAGAAAAGTATTGAGTTAAAAAACCTTGACAATAGGATAAAGAAACTGAAGAATAATGGACCTGTAAGAAACAATTGAAGAAATGAAGATGAGACAAATAATCGAGGACCTTATGACCGTCCCAACCAATCTCTTGTCGAAACTAGAGGGCAGCAGAGACCGTTGAGATGTTTCCGTTGTGGAGGAGAACATCATATGAGAGAATGTCCTGAAAAAGAACCTATCGGTTATAAATGCAAGAAACCAGGACAAATTGCCCGGGATTTTAGGCAGGGAAAACCACTGGATCTGTAGATAAACAAAAGGACGAACATGCCGCATCTAAACCAGCAGCATTAGCAAAACCAACAACTAGAGCAGGGCGAATGTTCACGGTCAAAGGAGCTGAGGAGACCTCAGATTCAGGTACCTCCTGTCAAATTCCGATGACGAAATTTATTTTTAGGGGAGTAGAAATGTGACATCCTGACTTTTGAATAGAGTCTTAAAATAATTAGAATGATAATAATAACAATTGAGTACTAAAAATATTAGTTAGAATTAAATTGTGCGTAAAAATGGTTCATAAGAGGCTTAGAAAGGTCTAGAACACTTTAGAATCTTTAGAGGGGCAAAAATGGAAATTTTCTGTTAAAAGACCGTCGCGCCGCGACAGAGAAACAAAGGAAGTATCTCATGACGCGGTTACTCGCGACACGATAGGACCTGAGTGTAATTGGCTCGCGACACGATCTAAGTCGGTGCGAAAGGCGGTGATCAACGCCACGGAACGCTTGACATGTGTCCTCGTCGCGGCGCGACGAGATCCTATGTCTAGGCCTATCGCGACACGATGGAGCCAAATTATGCCTATAAATAGGCCTCAACCCCCTCCATTCAGCCCAAGGTCTTCCAAGGGCTTTTGAAGAGCGAGGAGGGCGTGGAGGAGCTCAAGAGAGGAAAGAGCGACGAAGGAGAGCGGCGACAGTCTTCTAAGCCAGGTAAGGGGGAAGATACATTAGTCTCTAGGAAAAATAGGTAATAGAGTAGTCTGTTAGCATGTGTAGGGTTCCTTAACCCTACTAGGAGGTTGATAGTAGCAATACCTTAGGAGTGGAGTTGCGGTGTATGGTGGCTAAGGATAGTCACCATAGACCTATCAACCAACATAGGTTATGTTGTATAAGATTAGTAGACAGTCGCTTGTGCGACGCTAGGATTAAATTATATGCTGTTAAATATGAGGGATGATATTCTGTATTATGCTTGATATTTATGTGCTGGTTGCATATAATATCTGCAAGTATAATGATTGGTGTGTGGTCTTAGAGTCAAGGGTGACGCCCTCTAGTTAGAGATATGCGAATCCCTAGATGATAATAGCAAGTACTATCATCGAGACCCTGTGATAGTGGTGACAGCCGGGTCAGTGTACCAGAGGTTGGTGTACCTGAGATGTATATGATCGATGGTACGGAGTAGTGTGGGGTAGGTGTAATTGAGATGGATATGATCGATGGTATAACCGAGCCTCAGGACTCCACGTCTGACGGGTGGACAATCTTGGCCATTCTCTGTATAGGGAATGCCGTCCTTGTGCACAGGACGGTGCCTTACTCCGACAATTGGAAATGGTAGTATGGGATGCCTTAACTGGTAATTGGAGATGGTAGCGTATCAGGATTTGTTCCCAGGACAACCAACTTATCATACTCGGTGCCCTGAGACTGGTAATCGGTCTATGGAGAAGGGCGATAATGGCCCGCAATGTTTAGTGATGGATTGGGTCAGTAGGGTTGGATTTGAGCCTGAAATCTCTGAAAAAGCCTGACATGTCCATAGGGCTCGTAATTGAGCCTGACATGTTCAGTGACTGATAGTTGAGCCTTACATGTCCATAGGGCTGGTAATAGAGCCTGACATGTTCACTAGCATGTGTCGGTTTGTGATGTCAGAAATACGATGTGATGTGTGACTATGTAGTCAAGTCTGATATGTCTGTAAACGAATTGGTTGTGATTATGTATCAGTTGTATTGATAATGTTATGTTTTGCTATACATGGTAACAAATGCTCTATCATGCTATTTTCCTGTTTGATAGAGGTTAATGGATATCTTATCCTTTTTTTTTTGGTGTGTTTCTATTTTTATGGTAATGATTAAACAACAGATGGGCAAAAACAACCTATAAGAAGTGGGTGGAAAATCTTTGAGTAGTCTGCTTGGAGGCAAAGATGAATATTTATGTCACGGCCAGTGTGTCTTTTGTCACCCCTGTGGGTGTAGATTCTGTATTTGTACTTGTATATGTAATATATTTTGTATACTTTGATAAATAAAATGTGTGTTTGTTTTAAATATAGTCTATTAACATATAAGTAAATTTCCTGTCCTGGCGGGGTGTTACATTTAAGGTATCTGGGCAGTTCGGTTCTAACTGGACTGTGGGGAGGGTCAAGTCACTGGTTGTGTCAGAGTCTAGTTGTACCCCACCGGGTATTAACTATAATTGGGAGTCTCGGGTAGAATTTAAAATTAAATGTTTACTTTATGACCACAAGTTAATTAGTTGCTTTGCCAGGTAACTAATGGCTCGACAAACACGAAACAGAGGAAGTAACATTCCAGAAACCGATGGAGAATTAGGAGAGACTAATGGGAATCGAGGATTAGAAAATCTAGTGGTAGCTATGCAGCAGCAGGCACAACAGAACACCCAGCTGATACATCAGCAGGGACAATTACTGCAACACCGGCTAAACCAAAGAGGTGGAGGAGGAGAAGTAACAGTTGATGCAGGGTAGACTGCCTTTATGAAGAATAAACCTCCACAATTTAAAGGAGAATATGATCCAGAAGGAGCAGAGTTATTGCTACAGGAAGTTGAAAAGATCTTTACGGCGATACGTTGCCGAGATAATAGAAAGGTAACTTATGCAACTTTTCTCTTAGTTGGAGGAGCAGAGAGTTAGTGGAAGAACAAACAAAGAATACTAGAAACTGAAGGAAGGGTCATCACTTGGGAATTGTTTCGGACCTGCTTCTTAGAGAAGTATTTCCCAAGTGCATTGAAACGTGAGAAGGAGAAAGAGTTCCTGAGTTTAAAACAGGGAAAGATGACTGTGTGAGAATATGATATGAAATTTGAAACTTTGATTAAATACTCTAGATTTTACCAAATGAACCCAGATGAGGAGTGGAAATGTAGGCAGTTTGAGGATGGGCTAAAATCCGAACTGCTTAGATCACTGGTTCCTTTAAAAATCAGTTGTTATTCTGAATTTTTGGACAAAAGTATTGAGTTAGAAAACCTAGACAATAGGATAAAGAAACTGAAGAATAGTGGACCTGTAAGAAACAACCGAAGAAATCAAGATGAGAGAAATAATCGAGGACCTTATGATCGTCCCAATCAGTCTCTTGTCGAAGTTGGAGGGCAGTAGAGACCGTTGAGATGTTTCCGTTGTGGAGGAGAACATCGTACGAGGGAATGTCCTGAAAAAGAACCTATCTGTTATAAATGCAAGAAACCAGGACACATTACCCGGGATTGTAGGCAGGGAATAACCACTGGATCTGCAGATAAACAAAAGGACGAACTTGCCGCATCTAAACCAGCAGCATCAGTAAAACCAACAACTAGAGCAGGGCGAATGTTCACGGTCAAAGGAGCTGAGGAGACCTCAGATTCAGGTACCTACTGTCAAATTCCGAGGACGGGATTTATTTTTAGGGGAGTAGAAATGTGACATCCTGACTTTTGAATAAGTCTTAAAATAATTAGAATGATGATTAAATAACAATTGAGTACTAAAAATATTAGCTAGAATTAAATTGGGCTTAAAAATGGTTCATAAGAGGCTTAGAAAGATCTAGAACACTTTAGAATCTTTTAGAGGGGCAAAAATAGAAATTTTCTGTTTAAGGAATGTCGCGACGCGACAGAGAAACAAAGAAAGTATCTCGCAATGCGGTTACTCGCGACGCAACGGGACCTGAGTGTATTTGGCTCGCGACGCGATCTAAGTCAGTGCGAAAAGCGGTGATCAGCGCCGCAGAATGCTTGACAAGTGTCCTCGTCACGACGCTACGAAATCCTATGTCTAGGCCCATCGCGACGTGATGGAGCCAAATTATGCCTAGAAATAGGCCTCAACCCCCTCCATTCATCCCAAGGTCTTCCAAGGGCTTTTGGAGAGCAATGAGGGCTTGGAGAAGCTCGAGAGAGGGAAGAGTGGCGAACGAGAGCGGCGACAGCCTTCTAAGCCAGATAAGGGGGAAGATACCTTAATCTCTACGGAAAATAGGTAATAGAGTATTCTGTTAGCATGTGTAGGGTTCCTTAACCCTACTAGGGGTTGATAGTAGCAACACCTTAGGAGATGAGTTGCAGTGTATGGTGGCTAAGGATAGTCACTATAGACCTATCAGCCAACATATGTTATGTTGTATAAGATTAGTAGACAGTCGCTTGTGCGACGCTAGGATTAAATTATATGTTGTTAATTATGAGGGATGATATTCTGTATTATGCTTGATATTTATGTGTTGGTTGCATATAATATCTGCAAGTATGATGATTGGTGTGTGGTCTTAGAATCAAGGGTGACGCCCTCTAGTTAGAGGTATATGAATCCTTAGATGATAGTAGCAAGTACTATCATTGACACCCTGTGATGGTGGTGATAGCCGGGTCAGTGTACTCGAAGTTGGTGTACCTGAGATGTATATGATCGATGGTACAGAGTAGTGTGGGGTAGGTGTACCTAAGATGGATATGATCGATGGTATAACCGATGCCTCAGGACTCCACGTCTGACGGGTGGACAATCTTGGTCATTCTCTATATAGGGAATGTCGTCCTTGTGCACAGGACGGTGCCTTACTCCAATAATTGGAAATGGTAGTATGGGATGCCATAACCGGTAATCGGAGATGGTAGCGTGTCAGGATTTATTCCCAGGACAACCAACTTATCATACTCGATGCCCTGAGACTGGTAATCGGTCTAGGGAGAAGGGCGATAATGGCACGCAATGTTCAGTGATGGATTGGGTCAGTATGTGAGCCTGAAATCTCTGAAAAAGCCTGACATGTCCATAGCGCTGGTAATTGAGCCTGACATGTTCAGTGACTGATAGTTGAGCCTGACATGTCCATAGGGCTGGTAATAGAGCCTGACATGTTCAGTGACATGTGTCGGTCTGTGACGTCAGAAATACGATGTGATGTGTTGTTGGTGTAAGCCCTAGAGGCCAATGTTTTTCCTTTGGACTTATATTTTGTATCATGTAGTTTATTTATTATATGAGGCATTTTCAATTATTATGTTTGTTTCAACGTAATAAAGTCCTTGAGTAAAAGTTCGTTTTCAATAGAACATCGAGTAGACGACTCGGTTGTGAGATACTAAAGAACTTACTCTAAATATCCGTAGTCGAGTATTATTATTATTAAGGACAATAATAATGCATCAAGACTATTATGTGGGTGGACTGATAACCTCATCTCACAGGTTATAGATATGAGATATCAAGTCACCACATAGGTACACGTTAGGGTAATTGTGTACTGGATTGACCCGCCATGAGAATACTACATAGTGTGTTATGTAAGTGTCATGAGTTATTCTCATAGTGATAGTGGTGTATGCCACCCTCAGACTTGAAACCACTATGGTCCCTACATGAGGAGTTGAGTGTTTTATTGTCGTCAAACATTATCTGTAACAGGACAATTATAAAGTCGGTCAACTGGGCACTCAACGAGTCATGCAAAGAGACATGAGTGACCTAGATGGGATTTGCCCCTCCTACATAACAGGACTAATATCTGTGGCCCCTTGATAGAGTATGACTGTAAAATGCATGGCCATGCTGAAATAAGTCAATATGAGATATTGATCTTATTTGTTGTTACTAAGTCTACTCGGGCATCAAGGAATATAATATTGAACTATACAAGGGTGACACATACTATGCCTTGTGTTCAATATAGATATAAGGGCAAAAGGGTAATTATACACATGATCATTATCACGGAAAGGTTACGTCACAACAAAGACATTCTCGTTACTTGGGTAGCAGTGATGTATTGCTAGACACCGCTCACTGTTTATAATATTAAATAGTGATTTAATATTATTGCCAACGTTACGGGAACCTACAGGGTCACACACATGAGAACAGGCTAATGGGAGATTAAATAAATGAGTGAGACTCATTTTATTCGGTGGTGCATTCTTACGATGCACCAGTATGAGTCAAGAAAGACGCAGAACACGATAAGTTACGGTATACCGAGAGCACACGGTAAGCTACGCGCACTAGGTCAGTCTTAAGTGAAGTCTATAAATAGACTCGTTAAGACTGAAGTCAGAACACGGAAAAAACCTAGCCGTTCCAAAGATCGTGACTTGCATCGTGACTGGTTCCGTACGTCAGCTAGCACTGTGACGGAGATCGCTCCCATTCGAAGGATGTTCGTGTGGACTACGTAGAGGCGTTGTTTTCTGTGCGACGCTCGTGCTCGATTCCAATTTTCATCTGCAAACGATCTGCGCTACAAGAGGTAATTCATATAACCCTGAGTCATGACCATTCGCAAGGATCCACACAAGGGAAAGTTTAAATTTCCGCTGCGTTTTTAAACTCTGTTATTGCACTATTTCCCTACATGTGTGACTATGTAGTCAAGTCTGATATGTCTATAAACGAATTGGTTTTGATTATGTATCAATTGTATTGATAATGTTATGTTATGCTATACATGGCAACATATGCTCTATCATGTTATTTTCCTGTTTGATAGAAGTTAATGGATATCTTACCCCTTTGTTTTTTTCTGGTGTGTTTCTATTTTATGGTAATGATTAAACAACAGATGGGCAAGAACAACCTGTAAGAAGTGGGTGGAAAATCTTTGAGTAGCCTGCTTGGAGGCAAAGATGGATATTTCACGGCCAGTGTGTCTTTTGTCACCCCTGTAGGTGTAGAATCTGTATTTGTACTTGTATATGCAATATATTTTGTTTACTTTGATAAATAAAATGAGTGTTTGTTTTAAATATAGTCTATTAACATATAAGTAAATATCCTGTCCTGGTGGGATGTTACACACCTCAAATTGATTACCGACAACACAGGACCCGTGCAGCACTTAAGTTGCGAGAATTGGGATTGTTAGGGAAGTTAAAGTAGGAGTTGTAGGTGTTTACATACATTAGAGCTGTAGTTGTAGCTGCTTGTGAGTACGTATTTGATACATCGACGCCATTTAAACAAATATTTGGTTATGTTGTTTGTTAAGTCAACGGTATATTTACATTTCTTGATATGATCCTCGGAACCATCGGTGACTAAATCGGGAGTCACGAGGTGGAAATGGTGAAGACGCCACAATCGGGATGAGAAATCCGATTGATAAGTCACGAGGATGCCACAACCGGCTATGGGGGTTCCAGTTGATAAGTCAAGGATGAGCTCCACAGTAAAGTCGATAAGCTCTAAGAATGGCTCACAAGAACCGGAAGAGAATCATCTCTATTTTACTCGATCAAAATTCGACTTGCTTTATTTCATAACAATATATAGAGTCCTAGTTCTCATTGACTCAATGGACCCTAATAATTCAAAAAATCACCTGATTGTTACCTAATCCAAATTTGAATTAAAATTCAAATCCTAAAATTAGTGAAAAATAAAGAAATAAAATGTAACAAATTAAAAACAAGAGCACAACGTATCATCCAAATAAAGACACAATGAATCTTCTTTTGATATGCACAGGAATCTTCTTTTGATATGCATGTGCTAGTGCAATTGGATAATTGGCCAACGAACAATGATGAATTAATTTGACCAGCTCTTGACTTAACGTGAAAATTGAAGCTCCCGATTTGCCCACGCAATTGTTTCGGAATGCAAGGAATAATTGAGATATGCATGCACTGGTGTGT
The DNA here is from genome assembly GCA_037113605.1 of Calophaca sinica. Taxonomy (NCBI): domain Eukaryota; kingdom Viridiplantae; phylum Streptophyta; class Magnoliopsida; order Fabales; family Fabaceae; genus Calophaca; species Calophaca sinica. The sequence continues at coordinate 107,722,167 of CM073733.1, forward strand.
GGTTGATTTGCAACGTAACATGTCACTAATTTAGCTCCATGAAACATGGAATTAAATTTAATGAATGCGAATATTTGGAAGGAGACATTCCCAATTAAATCATTTTCGGTCAAGAAATCACAAGGAGCATCTCGTAGTAACTCCTGGCGCTGTTGTAAGCAAACTCCGTGGCTCGCTTGGCTTGGACGCGAGTATAAGAAGCATAAGCTCTAGGCGTACAATTTGTTCACTTCACATGCATTCTTTGAGTGAATTCTTTGTAGGTTTCCTTCCACATACTCAATGCACCCATGATCACATTATTTCTCCATAGTTTTCTGTCTTCAAGCATGAATAGTAGCAATATTTCCCTTCTCATTGGTACTCTCCGCGATGAAGGATAGTCATCTGAACGACATTGCTGCGTCACAAAATCAAAAAACACTAATTTTAAGGGGTGTATTGAATTGTGATTTTAAAAGACTATTTTAGCATAAAAATGTCGTGTGCATTTTAAAAGATTAAGGGTCTGTTTTAATTGGCTTAGAACCACTTATTTAGGTTTATTTACTGGCCTAAGCACTTATGAGACTATTTGATAGAGCATATGAAAACAATGTTCTTAAGCTGTTTTCAATTTATTTTCATAAACTCTTTAAAATAGTTTATGACAACAGCTTATACAAGGACGAAGCCAGAATTTTTTATTCACGGGGACCATGGTCATAACTCCAAGTACTGTTTTTCTAATGACAACTACATTTTCTATGAAGTTGCAAATGGATGCAGAGGTGTGTTCATAACTCAAGTTTTGATCATGAATGAAGCTCAACAGGACCACTCTTTTATATATTTCTTAAGTTTCATATAACATAGTTATACTTTTTTTTTTGTTGACAAGATAACAGAATTATACTTAAGATATTGTTTAATGCTCTTTGAATTATTAGATATTATTAAGGTAATTGGACATTATTGGTTATGTGGCTGGCATGGCAAAGAGTAATTAACCATGGTTTTTTTATGAGAATTAAGTAACCATAGTGGTGCAGCCTGTTTCACTTTGAATAAACATTCTATTGTTTATTTTGACTGAAATATAAACATCTGTCGGTGATCAGGACTAATTCATAATCATTGTTGTTCAATTATTGGTTGCGGTACAATACGAGCCTCATCAATCATATAAAACAAAAAAGGTAAGACAAAAGATAAATGAATAATCCTTTATTTATTTATTGTTGGTATTTTTAATTCAGAGTTCTATCCCATAAAGAGTGGTGCGCGTGTAAGTGGATGGATTGACCTAGTTTAAAGTGGGAAGGAACAAAAAAGATAAAAAGAAATGAGAGGTGGGGTGGGACCACAGTGTTATTTTATGTGTACTAGTGTTTTGACCGGTACATCTCAATTTTTGCATATTGAATTCAAAAAGTTTATAATTTAAAAATTTATGAAAATTGAATTATAAAAAATAGAATTGGGGCAAAAAAGTAAATAGAATCACAAATTTAAATATTAGGAATAACATATTTCATATAAAATGTCAAAATTAGATAATTTTTATTTGCACATTTAGTTTCTATTAAAATCTTCATCAATAATAATATAGATATTAATTTTTCATATAAAATGTCCAAATTTCTTCATGTAAATTATCTTACACAATTCAAGCAATTTTGTACATGCAACAATCATGCATATGACACTCAGTTATCAGCAAGTTCCACAAAATACTACCACAAATTTGATAAATTATAATTCAATTAGGCAAAAGTATTAGGAATAACATATTTACTCCCACTCACATTTAGTCTATCTGGCTGAAATGCAAGCAAGTTAAAAATGCCCAGCAACATTGACATACAAACAATGGAACTCTAAACACAAGGAGTTTGCATTCTATACCTTCTTTCGGCCAACAAATGATACGTGCAGCAAAGCAAAAATTATATACTTTCTATCTCGACTAAAAATATTGCTATCTTTGGCAAGGGCAAGACCTTCGGCTGTTTCTCTTGAAAAAGCATTCCAATGCTTCTTCCAGCTGAATCAAAAAACAGTAACTTGGATGTATTTTCATTGTCAAACACTTTAAAAAAGGAGAATCAGCTTCTGCAAATTCCTGCAAGTTTGTTGAGACAAAAGAATTAAAAACATATCATTTTTAAAAAAGTGGTTGAGCAAAAGAATAATCCAACAATAGAAAGCTTTTAATCATGGTTCTGTGCAAGTATCAAGAATAGTTAAACCACACAACAGGCTAGAATGTGCAAGTATCAATGAAAATCTGCAGCAAGGAAACAAACAACTCTCTGTGCAAGTATAAGATGCTCAGGAACCATTTGTTTTTTTTTTTTAGTAAAGAAGCATAAATATGCATTGAAGCAATTGTCTATCTTTAAGAAATGTCTCCTCCTCACCATACACTGGGGATGAAGTATACAAATGAGTTAATTGCTATAAAATTGAATGGAAAAAGAATTAACAAAAGAAACTATCCTTGATACCATCGGAAACTAATTGCTTTTGATGATGTTCATTTTCATTAAATCAGAAGACAAACTTGATCTAAGAAGAAAAGAAGAATTTGCCTACACTTATAACTGGAGTGACTTTAAGTATTTGATCAGTTAATCCAGCATTGAAGCTTTGTCAGGTCATCAAATTCATAAAAGGAATCAAAATTAAAACAAGTTTTAAGTAGGACAAAAACAATCCCTCACCTGCAATCTTTATCAATTTGAACGCATGATTCAAGCATATTATATATTAATCCATCAAACTTCAATAGCAAATCTTCAAGCTAAACTATCATTCTAATTTCAAAAATACAATCAATCAATTTGCAGATGTTGTTGAATGAGAATGAAGGATCCGTTTCATGTTAAATCCAAATTAGCTTATCACTACTTCACCAAATCCAACAATCAATTAAAATTATTTACAACGTAGATTGAGAAAATTTTGATTTAAATCCCTGTGACCTGATATTTAATTGTGTCATGGAAGATTATGACATTTCAGATTCAGGTAATTTCATGGCCAAATATAACATGCATAAAGTAGAACTAATATAGATTTTGGCTCACAGCACATGCACTGACCCAAATGCACAAACAGATGTAGTTTTGGGTGTTCCAAGAAATTGAAGGACAATAATGAGTGTAAATAGCTTGAAAAGAAAAAATTTCAAATCAGGACTCATAAAATTCAGTCTATTGAATAATCACAAAAAAGTCTCAATAAGCCTACCAAGTATGAGGTACTAAGCAATCAGTTTGTAGCTATATGTAACTTCATATTTTCTTTATTTTCCTTTACATACGACACCAGAGAGAATTTTGTATTTTGGTTAAGCAGAAAGTATGCAGGAATGCATTTAAAGTTTAAGCATAAATCTAAGCAGCAAAATAGTTGATTTGTGATCTAAAAAAAAACATGATTTGAAGCTAAAGTCAACAAATTCCTGGCATATTAACAACTTAAAAACAGAAAATTAATCATAATGTTTACAAACATATACAAATATTGATATTGTGCTGGAGTAGAACTAAAACATACAATTGTAACAACAACAAAAAAAAAATGTGCTTGCCCCTTTCTTAGTTGACAGTGGCTTTCAGTCAAAAAACACTCTACAAAAAAAAAATTAAAGAGAGAGAGAAGAGAAGAGGAGACAAAGAGAGACATCTGGTGGCGGAGATCAACTGTGTACAAATTGAAGCATTCGAATGAAATAAAGGGGGGAGATAGAGTACACGTGAATGCATTGCAGAGACAATTGAAATGGCAAGAGATGGATAGACACAAAAATCGTAAACCACCGTGTGAATACCTATGCAAAGCCCCTCCCATGCTTGCGTCGACGTCTAGCCGCATCTTTCGCGAGATTGCTGCCGCGAAGACCCCTCTGTGAGTGTGAGCTCCTCCGTCTCCTCTTGAATGGCAAGCTTATGCTCTTTAGAAGTGAGATGCATTATAGCAAAGAGGAACATGAGCAGTGGGGAGAAGAAGAGGCTGAAAAATGAAAGAGGAGAGCAGAAGAGAACGAATGAGAGAGAGAGAGACGAAGAGAGAATTAAATTTGGATTTGGGAAAGAGAGAGAGGTAAGTGTTGCATAGGGAAGGTGAGTCTCGCTGGAAAACGTATCTGCGTTGTTGGCGAGTATCAAAACGTACTGAAGAAGTCCCCAATTTGAAATTTGAAAAAAAAAAATGCGGGAGAGAAGTGCGAGAAGGAAGATTAGCGAGAGGGTCAGAGAAGCCGAATCGCCAAAGATTTACACGTGTTAATATTTCCCTAAATAGTAAGTTTGCATAAGAGTATTGGAAAAGCCATTAAAGCAGTATTATTAAACCCGGACCGATCATCAACCCGGGTTATTGGGTCAACAGGTCAATAGGCAGACCAATGAGTTACTAGTTGAACCGCATGAACTAATATGTATTAAAATGTCGTTCACAATTAAAGTATATATATTTATTCAGCCACAAACTTATCACAACACAGCCTTAGCATAGTGGTAAAGGATGCGCTTTCAGCTTGATTGATGCACGATTCGCCCCCTTTAATTTCCATGCTACACGTGATGATGTGGCAGACGTGAACAAACAGGTTCGCTCCACACGGTTTGCACCAGTTGAATCCGGTTTATGTCCGGTTTGATGATGTCATTACCGGGTCAATGACAAGTCTGGTCGAATGACTAAACCGAACCGCCTAGTACTTCGGTTCCCGGTTCGACCTACCGGTCCGAACCGGTTTTAATAACACTGCATTAAAGGAGAAAATGACACATGCATGTCAAAGCTTTCCTCCAATGCTACTCTTTTTTATTATATATATTAAGATACGGTGAAGAAAGTTGAAATTTTCCGGGGGCCGACTGGTCCTGTTGGGCGCTAGCTCTGCCTTTCGCTTTATAGCTTATACGAAAATAGTGACTTTATTTCATCTTTTATTATATAAATAGTTTATACGTAAGCACTTATATGATAAGCGCTTATATTATTATATAAATAGTTTATACATAAGTCCTTATATGATAAGCGCTTATGTTATAAGCGCTTAATTAAGTTGTTTATCCAAACATAACCTAGGTATGATGTATAACTTATATTTTTTTCTCAAAAGACGTCTATTATCAAGATTTTGTAGTTCAGATTTTATTTTAATGGATTTATATCATCAGAATTTACGAGATTTAAAAGGATTATATGAATTCATAATATTTAAAAGAAACACATGATGGAAAATAAAATCAAAGCTTATAAATCAAATTCTATTTTTGATGTGGGTGAATAAACACGTGAACTCATTCACCGCAAAAAATAAAACAAACATATGAACTCTAATTACTACATTACAAAGGAAATTCATTTTTATAGTAGAGAAGATAACATACTCACAAAGCTATTTTATTCACGTCTTATTGTATTTTCATAATACCATAAATATTACATTCTATATTTTTGTCATTGTAATGAAATGTTTGCCTTTGGGGGATAAGGGAAAGAGACGAAAAGAGGAGAGAGATCTAAAGACATAAGGTGAAGAGAAATAAGGATTTCGACAAATCTTGTATGGTAGGATAAGACTTTTTATTTAGGTTTAAATATATGTTTAGTCCCTGTAAATATAGTATTTTTTACTTTTGGTCCCTGTAAAAAAAATTTAAATTCCCTCCCTGTAAAATCATGAGTCATCATTTTTTGTTCCTTGCATTATCCTCCGTTAAAAAACGCTTATGTGGCAAATGTTTTGCCATTTGGCCATGCTGATGTGTATCATTTAATTCAGTTGTCCTATGATGTGGCACTAAGTTGAATAATCAATTCACAAAGGAATTAACCAAAAAAAATGTAGAAGCAGTTGGAACCTTGATAAATTTCCATGTGCAACCAACCAAGGTTCAACCATGGAAGCTTCAAAGGAATCAACAATATGCCTATGATGACCATCCAATTTCTTAATCCCCAACAATTTGCTACACTCCGCCAAATTCGCCTGTTTTACCAGCCAATTCATCACCTTTAACCCATCCTCAAACGCTGCCAGATATCGGCTCTCCGAAACCAACCTAGACCCAACAGCCACCACCACAACGTCGCCTGTTTGTCACGTAAGCGTTTTTTAATAGAGGATAACATCAGGGACCAAAAATGATGACTCGTGATTTTGCAGGGAGAGAATCTATTTTTTTTTTACAGGAACTAAAACCAAAAAACATGATATTTGCAGGGACTAAACATATATTTAAACCTTTTATTTATTAAAAAAGACCAACAAAGTCCAACATAATCCACTTTACCCATTGAGTTTCTTAGTTACTAATCTATTGTTTCATGTACCAAAGGAGCCTATGAAAGGCCATCTTCCCATGAGATTGTTGTATCAAATTTTGCGAATGAAATAGAAAGAAACACCCTTCCTCTCTATTATCTCGCTTCAAGTGTGTTTAATTTTTTTTTTCATGCCTCTTTGATATCAAATTGGTATTATCAGAGCAGGAGATCCTACTAGTGTGTGAGTGTCAAAATATTTGAGTGTGTGAGGAACAAGAGAGCTCTCACCGTGTTAATTTTTTTTTGTTTTGTAGAAAGTATGTTTTGCGAGAAAGATATGGCAACCAACTTTAATATTGTTTGGTCCGGTCCCAAATTAGATGGGAAACTTGATTACAGTTATTGGGAGATGTTGATGTCTACTCATTTAAAAGCTCGCAAATTTTGGAGCTTTGTTGAACCGGGATTACAACAAAGAGCTGATGATACTGCTCGAAGGAAGGACCATTTGGCACTCTCACAAATTCAACTAGCTATAGATTACTCAATTTTCGACAAAACAGCAAATGCCAAAACTGTCAAAGAAGCGTGGGATAATTTGAAGCAAATGCCCAGAAATCCAAACTACAATATCTGCATCGAGAATATGAAAAGTATGAAATGTACAGTTCAGAAACTATAGAACAATATTTGTCACATGTTACAAATCTCGTCAAAAAAATGGGGGTGTATGGAGAAGATATTCTTGATAGCAAGGTGGTGGAAAAGATTCTACGCACTATGCTGATAAAGTTTCTGTTGTGAAAAATCTGCACATGTCACTCTGATTTACCCACACACGCCCAAGGATCTTTGATATCAGAGTTGGGAAACACTATACACACACAGAGAAAGTGATAAAGAACACATGAATTTACGTGGTTCAGCACCTCTTGCCTATGTCCACGGAACACCTCAACAAAATTTACACTATCATAAAAAAGAGATTACAAGATAGTATTGTAACCCACTCCACAATATAACAAGTTTTCTGGCACAAACTTGGATAACCTACCCAAAATTGTGTATCACCTTACAAACCCGAATCCTCACTCAAGAGTTACAAAGAACAATAACACTCACCACACAATACAAGTTTTCTGGTCTGAAACTTAGAAACCTACCCTACATTTTTTTTTCTCACGTGCTTATGTTGCACGGCTACCTCTCTCTCGGGTGTTCTCTACATTTTGCACCACCTTTTTCTCTCCTATGCCATACCCTTTATAGAAGAAAGCAACAAATACAAGCAACAAATTCAAAAAAAAAAGAAGGCTCAAGTCAGAAGGAACAGATCCGCGACGTACCTCACACATATCCGCGACACCACTATTGTGAGCCACTCAACAAAGACCCCGTTGCGCGCACCACCACATTGCGAACAAATCCACGACGATCCGCGACAAAACGCAACCATCTCGTCCCCCGTTTCTTCTCTGGCCGCGAACAAAACCACCGAAATGCGAACCACCACCACGAGCCGCATCCACTATCTTCTTCTTTCTTCTGATGCGAACAAAACCATCGTTTTCTTTTCTTCTTTCTCTCTCTCTGTTCAACCTCTGTTTTTTCTTCTGATGAACGCAACGCTCCCTCTTTCTTTTTTTCTTTTAGCCGGTTGTGTCTTATGGTATGTTTTTAGGCCAGTGTACCATTTTGTATTGTTTAGGCCGAGGAAAGATAAATCTGATATTTCACTTTTTAAATCGGTTGCCTTTTTAACCGATTTAAAACATATTTTTGTTGAACATTTTAAATCAGTTGTAATCAAGAACCGATTTAAAAACGTTTTTCCGTAAACATTTTAACTCGGTTATAACAAAAACCGATTTTAAATGTAGTCTCTTAGACATTTTATTTACAAAATTGCCACCGCGTTTACTTTTTAAATCGGTTTTTGTTGTAACCGATTTTAAATCCTTGATTTTTCTCCAATTTCTGCACTAGTGGTGGTTCAACACCTCTTGCCTACGTCCACGGAATACCTCAACAAAATTTTCACTATCATAAAAAAAGAGATTACAAGATAGTATTGTAACCCACTCGACAATATAACAAGTTTTCTGGCACAAACTTGGATAACCTACCCCAAATTATGTATCACCTTACAAACCTGAATCCTCACTCAAGAGTTACAAATAATGATAACACTCACCATACAGTACAAGTTTTCGGGTGAAACTTGGAAACCCACCCTACATTTTTTTTTCTCACGTGCTTGTGTTGCACGGCTACCCCTCTCTCGGGTGCTCTCTATATTTTGCACCACCTTTTTCTCTCCTATGTCATACCCTTTATAGAAGAAAGCAACAAATACAAGCAATAAATTTTGATCTGATTCTGTTAAGATGTGTCACTTATTTATTTTAAATATATTGAGATATGATTTCTTTTATTTCCACTTTTTAAATGTTCTTTATTTCCTTGTTTCCTCTTTTTATTGGGAAAACATATCTGTATCATTCATATATCTGACAAATAAACAAAACAACACCATATCTCATGAGTCCCACTTAGGAGGGAACCCACCCAATAGTTTGACCATGTGGTGACTACAATAATTAAGTCCCACGACACAGACACCATGTCAGTAGCAGAGTTGCAAGTAAGCATTGAAAGCTATGTAAACAGAATTTTGGAGAAGACAGAAAAAATGAATGAAGAACCGTTTAAACATCAGGTGAATCTTAACAACGCTGCTGAATCCAGTCAAAGTGTAGAAGAAAGAGATCATGGTAATTTCAACAATGGAGAAAGAGGAAATTATAGATGTAGAGAACGAGAATATTCTAGAGGAAGAGGACATGGCAGTTTCAACCAAGGGGAAGACAACGATTTCAGAACTCCCAACCAAGGAAAAGGTGAAACAATTTCGGATTTACCAGTCGAGGTAGAGGAAGAGGTAATAATTATCAAGAAAGAACAAATTATAATTGTTATCTTCTACCAAAAAAATTATAATTGTTATCATTGTGGGAAATTCATAAAGCTGCAGATTTAGACACCAAGTAAATGTGGCAGAAAATCAGTATCAAAATACTTGTGAGAATTATGATAAACCACAATGTTTATTTTTGGTAAGTCATACAATTTCAGAAGATTTACACAAGTGGAAAAAAGGAGCCAATGGATAAGAAGATTAAAGATTTGGATCGTGAGAATGAGAAGTCATATGTGAACGGTCCAGAAAAAGGAAACGAAGATTTATCAAAGAAAGTGATTATTATCCAAGATGTGACGTTCGATGAAGAAGGAATATTAGATTTGTCCTCAAAATTCTAAAAGGAGTCGGTGGTGATTCCATAAAATTATAAAGAGGAGAATGGGCATGGAGATCCAACACCTGATGAGCCAGAGACATCTAACAGACCACAGAGGCATCGTACAATACCAGCCAGGCTAGATAATTATATTGTAGCTTCAGGTGATGAGAACCAGGAAAAAACCATGGATAAAGAAATTAATGCAATTGAGAAGAATAAAACATGGGAGCTGACATGTTTACCAGGTGATAAAAAGCCTATAGGAGCGAAGTGAGTGTACAAAACTATGTACAAACCAAATGAAAAGATTGGTCGCTTTAAAGCGAGGTTCGTTGCGAATGAATACATACAAAAGCCAAATGTTTGAGTACTGTCCCACTAAAGGGTAAGTTGCAGATATTATTATAGATCCTTTGAAGATGGGGCTATTTTACCAGTTGCAAAAAATGCTTGGATTGTGCAAGCTTGATTTAAGGGAGGCAATGTGAGATATAATTAAATCAAGCATTTAAAAGAGTATGGAAGAAGACCTGGCGCTTGGCCTGTTGGTCAAGCTGCCGGTCTTAGTGTGTTGGTGTGTGTTGTGTCGCGGGATCGATTCCCACAGGTGACGCTCTCCCTAGCCCCGCGTGTGTGTGTTGTGTGTGTGTGTTAGGTGGGTTCCCCTTTGTACCAAAAAAAAAAAAAAAGTATGGAAGAATTGACCGGAAGCATTACCACCGCCTATAGATGCTACATGATGTTGTTTCCTTTAGTATTTAAGATTAAAAAAGTAATATTATTGGTTAATACCCCTCCAAGAGAATGTTTGCTAAATTGAAGCCACGTGCAACAACTTGAAACCAATTTCTATTGGATCAAAAAGTTGCAGCACCGACATTTTTTTCCCTTACCCGTTAAGCTTCTTAGTTATTAAGCTATTGTTTCATGTACCAAAGGAGCCTTTAAAAGGCCATCTTCCCATCAGATTGTTGTATCAAATTTTGTTAATGAAATAGAAAGAAACACTCTTCCTCTCTATTCTCTCGCTTCCATTGTGTTTAATCTTTTTTTTAAGTTTATAATTATATTTGCCAAGTCACTCGGTGTACAACAATGGCTGCCATGGCTGCCAATGCACCTCAATCAGTTGAACAAGTTGAAAAAGTTCCCCTGAGAGTTTTGGTAGACAGAGAGAGAAACAAAGTTCTGTATGCTGAGGCAGGGAAGGATTTTGTTGACATTCTCTTCAGCTTCTTAACATTGCCTTTGGGGACTATTGCAAGACTTGTGGCTAAGGAGTCAAATATGCAACCAGTGAGAGTTGGCAGCCTGAGCTCACTGTATCAAAGTGTGGCAGATCTTAAAGAAGAACATCTCTGGACAGAAACCTGCAAAGAAATGCTACTGAAGCCAAGGAACTCAATGGATTCTTATTGCCGGCAGCTCAAACTGAACATCGACGACACAGAACCCACGCAGTACTTCATCTGTGAGGACTTGACTTGTAGCAGACGGGAAAGTGTGAGCCTTTTGAACACTTTTAAGAATTATAAATGCTCTTGTGGAAAAGTAATGGACAGAGAAGTGTTCCCCGAATGTTTGAATCTAGAAAATGGCTTTGTTAAGGAAACTGCTACTTTTATCATTTCTGACGATCTTCATGTGATGCCTAATGTTTTCGGAACAATTGTACATCTACTTCAGAACCTTGGAGTCAATAACATTGACGCTATTGAGGAACAAACTGTTGATATCAGCAAGAAAGAGGCATGTTTTTCCAGCTTCTATATAATCTGCGCTGTTGATTTTTTTTTTTTTAAAGTTGATTATTTTATCTTTGATTTGTGTTATTGTGTAGGCAGTTGATCTTCTCAAGTTTTCATTGCTCTCAGAGTCCCCTTTGACAGATTTTATCTTAAAGAAGAAACAATTCCTTAGCAATTCAATCCCAGGAAACCAATCCGAGTTTGGGATTATTAGAAAGGCGGTATCATCTGATGAGGGTAGGCAGATGGATTTGAAAGTAATGGTAAGAAAATCAAATGGAGAGATTCTGTTTGCTGAAGCAGAGGAAGCTTTTGCAGACTTTCTGTTTAGTTTTCTCACCTTTCCCTTAGGAGGAGTGTTGCGCATGCTTGAAGGATTCTCTTCTTTAAGCTGCATAGATAACTTATATAAGAGCATGACAGAGTTGAGTCCAGACAGATTTCTAATCTCACAGGGACTCAAAGACGAACTAGCGAAGCCTCAGATTGCCCCACAATTCGAACTCAGCAACCAGATATTACCGATTGACGTAGCATCCTTACCTGTGTGTTATTGTCATACTTTCTATAACCATAACATTGGAGTGTGGTGTGCCGAACTTACAAAAGAAATGGTGCATTCCAGTGATCCTAATTATTGTGCTCATACTTTTGTGCCTGTTCAATTGGTTGATCCTAAGTTCTCTATTTCAAAATCATCAAGATCTGGAGAATTTGCCAAAGGACCGTCAATGTACATGGTGACAGCCGACTTGGTTGTGACTCCAATGTCGTCCGTATCTGCTATGTTGTATCTAAATAGATCAAAAGTCCCTATATTCGACGTGGAGGAAAAGGTCATCAAAATTGGTCTGAAGGAGGTAAGCCAATGAGTGAGACTTTAAAGTTCAGTCACTATATTTTCATTAGGTTTCAGTACACTGATTGATTTGATTACGTGTTGTGTAGGGTCTCTGCATACTAAAAGCTTGTTTGACCTCAACATCTGCTTTGACAAGTAGTCTCAACCAATTTATAAGAACCATTAAGGAGGAGAAATGACCAATTATATTCCTCTCTACAAGTCATGGATTCTTCAAAATGAATGTTTACAAACATTAAAGCGCCGTAGCTGTCGCTGCTTGAGGGTAGTTGATATATCAACGCTATTTCATTTGGTTATGTTATAAATATTTTGAATATGTCAATGTTATATTTACATTTCTCCATAATTTTCTGTCTTCGAGCATGAGCAGTAGCATTTCCCTTCTCATTGGTACTCTTCGCGATGAATGGTAGTCGTCCGAACGAAGTTTGGTCTCTCAAATATTTGTCGTTTGCAATTTTAGTCCATACTGTCAAATTTTTGCTAAATCAGCAAACGGCCATCTACATGGCAGTGTCACGTGAAATTTTATTGATGTGGCGTCCACATAGCAAGTGAGTCAGCAAAAATAATATTTTTTATGTTATTAATAATGATTTATTCATTTAAATAATTTTTTTTGGTGCAAGACATTTAAATAATTTAATTAACGGTTAAATAATTAAAACCAATTAATTAAAATCAATAAAACCAAAAAAAAAACAAACCAAAAAAACCCATTACTGCAAAACCCCACCCCTCCTTGTCGTCCAACACAACAACCTCATCCATAGCCACCATCTTTAGCAAGGTCAAACCTCCTGTGAACCACCGGCACCAATGAGCCAAACCCCAAAAATTGCAAAACATTGAACAAGACATTCACGCGCGCTCCCTGGTGAAGATCTGGGAAGGAAGGACTGTGGGGGTAATGGCCCAAGGGGGAGAGGGGGCGAATGGCATGGATAGGAAGGAAGGAAGGAGGTGGGGTCCGGTAAGAGGAAGCAGACGAAAGTTTTAATTGGGATTAGGGTTTTCATTTCAAAATAATTTTTCAATTATATTAATTTAACTAATTTATTATAATTAAATGATTTAAATAATAAAATGGGTTTAACAATTAAAAAATCATAAAAATGGTGAAACAGCTGCTGTCATGTGACGTCATGTTAATTAAAGTGTCCACATGGCACCTACCACGTAAATGGTCGTTTGCTGATTCAGCAAAAATTTGATAGTAAGGACTGAAGTTACAAACGGCAAATATTTAGGGGACCAAATTTTGAAAGAAAATTTTATAGGGACTAAAATTAAAATTTGAGATATTTATAGGGATTAAAAACATATGTAACCCTAATTTTTTTATGACTTTTATAATTTTTATGACTTTTCAATTCTAAGAAGTTTATCTGTAGTTAAACAAAGGCGGTAACAAAGGAATGTCTTTTATGTACCAAAAAAAAAAGGAATGTCTTTAATGCATTGTCATAATTATTATATATTAGTTAAACTACATTATTAATCTACAAAATAATATAATAATGCCTGGGCACTCCTTTGTTACCGCCTTTTAAAAAAGTAGCTATATGTTCGGGACTTTATATTACTAACTTTACTTTAAAAAGATAGAATTTTTACTTTAACACAATAGGAAATCATTAACTTTATATAATTTTACTTTATTTAATTCATTTTATACGTATTGCGGGTCAGTATCTGTTCTTAGCATAATGACATATTGAATAACTTTGTGTAGAATGTAATTTCACTTATCCAACTGTTGAATCATGTTATATTAACTTGATAACCATATATAAAATTTTCTAGATAATTTGGATATTCGTAATTATGTAATTTAATAGCACACATTTACTTATATTTTAAATATAACTTTATACGTCAAAATAAAGTGATATGACAAAGTATAAAAAAAAGTAGAGTTTTATGAATTTTTTATAGGTTTGATATATTTACTTAGAATTCTCAATTCAACATGTAGATCAGTAAAATTTACATTCTACACCAAGTTACTCAATGCGTCATTATGTTAAGTTTGACATCTAGTATCAATAAATGTTGACCCATGTAGTGTATACGTAATTATGTAAATATTTCCTAGTGCATTGTGGATTTCCTAATCAATGCCAATTTATAGCTCCTTTAAGGAATGTGATCAAGAGTATATTTTGTATTTTTAAATTGCGATTCACAAGTTGTTGCTATGTAAAAAGAAATTCATACTAAACAAAATTAGAGCAACTTTAACGTTGGTACCTTAGTTGACGTACCTTACAGTTGCTCAACGTTGAAGTTGATCCAGTTGGCACCTCAGGCAACAAAAATTTAAGCTACGTGCATTACTTAGTATACGACAACTAACCATTGTTTCTTTCTCAACAAGACAAAAAATTGAAATTATGGTTGAATCAAGAGGGAAAAAACTGACTTTACATTTCAGATCCAATAGGAACATCAACAGATTCAACATGTCAGAAGAAGAACAACAAACAGATATAACATTTCAGAAACATAAAAATTAAAAAAAATTAAAAAAATAGAAAAAGATCTGATGTTGCCTTGACCGAAGATGGTGGTGCCTTGAGGGCAAGATCTGGCGCGATTTGGCAAGATGATGATGAGATCTGAAGAGATGAAGGCGAGATCTGGATGGAATGGAGACTCCAAGCGAGATCTGGGATGGGATGATGGCGGCGAGTTCTGGTTGGGGCAGATGTTGAGACGAACGAGAGACGAATTCTGGTTGATGGCGAGTGAGGCGGTGAGAAGGTAGAGGCGACAAGTGAGGCAGCAGTGGCGGTGTGGGAGGGAGGGAGATGGCGGCGATTCTGGTTGGCAGTGGGAGGGAGAGGAGAGACAAAATGGTGGTGGCGATGGACCGAGGGAGAAGGAGAGGTTTTTCTGAGTGAAAATGGATGAAGGAGAAGTAGCGGTTTCTGAGTGAAATGTGAGTGACGTGGAGAGGGAGACCACTAGTTTCTTAAACTCAACCAGCGTTGTAGTAAATAATTCTCTCTGTTGCTTTATTCTGAGTTGGCCATTATGGGCCCACAAAAAATGGGTTAAGCAACCCAACTTGGCCCATTAACGCCACAACGATAAAGATGCTCTTACAAGTTCAGAGACGGTTATGCAATTCAAAATAGAAACCATCAATTAGTTTCAAATTAAACGTAGGTGTCTTACTTTTCATTAAAACAATTAAGAATACAATATAAAAAGTCTGGAGTTTGTCAACAGAAATCAGTCATATTTTTCAGACTTTTTCCTTCCTACTAAAAATCATTCTTATTTTCATAATTTACGTGATCACCATGTAAGTCAGAGTCACACACCATTTTTAATCAATCCATCACACCCACAGCAATTTAAACACACAGATATCAGATCAAATAAAAGAATTGATTCCGGAGAATTGATTTTAAAAAAAAAATGAGTTTAAAAAAATTGATTTTTATTTGATAATTATATTTTAAAAGTGTTAAAAAATAATTTCGTATGGATGATAAAAGTACAATCACTTTTAATGAATAAATATAAAGAATTTTGCGGATTTCATACCCATAATTGATTTTATACCCATAATTGATTTTATTTAGCACAAAACCTATGAAAGTTGTTAGGATCTCAGATTTCCTCATGTCTAACAAAAGTCTTGCTTCCAAAATAATTTATTCTAACTACTCAGAATCAATTGTATCCCCAGTGATTTTGCAACCCAAACACATGAACAGTAATTTTCAATTATATGCGCCCTATTTTTACTGCCAGAAATGATTCTGGGCTATCTAGAATCTAAACCAAACAGGCTCTTAATCCAGAATAACTGTCATCATCACATTCGCGCACACACAAATGTGGAAAAAAAAGGTCCCCATATTCTGAAACACGTATTGAAAAATGAAAATTGATTACAACTGAGAGTACTTCTTTATATACATGTCCAGATACATTAAGGTTAAAGCTAGGAATGGAAAGAACATTATGAAGAGTAAGATAGGACTTCAAAGCACACTTCCTATAGCTGCGCTACTGCTACCTTGGAATTATTTGGCAAAAGAATATATTTATTTGGTAGCCAATTCTAGGAATCAAACAGTTTTAAAGAAGACAAATGTGGGAAGTAGTCCCTGAATCAATGATCCGAGTACTATGATCAAGCATGGAATTGGGGTTATAATAAGAAAGGCTCATACCGACCATTTTTGTCCACCTCATCACTTTCTTGCACTGCAGCTCGAGAAAAGCTTGCAAGTAGTTGATCAGTTGATGATGCAACACTGGATCTGATGGAGGTAGTGATTGATTATCAGTGACATTACTCACTATCTGAGTAGATTCTGCGGGTTTGCCCTTTTTGTACCCGGGTTGATATCTACGAAGCTTGAAACACTTTTCTTTGATGTGGCCAGGGATGCCACAATGTGAGCAAATAGGTTTATCTTTGCACTCTTAGAAATGCTTCTGTTTTGAGCCTTGAGAGGATTGAACAGCATAGAACAAGTCAGACACACAACTGCTGTTGTCAACCTCGCTTTGTTTCTCCTCTTGAATTATGAGGGAAAAAACACGATTAATATTGAGAAGAGGATCCATTAGAAGAATTTTGCCACAGATATGGCTATAGCTCTCATTGAGTCCCATGAGGAATATGAGAACATATTCATTCTGAAAGTAATCGACCAGACTTGAGTATCAACACACACATCTGTGAATTGTTCGATAGTCAGTCAACTCTTCCCAAAGGTCTGGTTTTGGTAAAATACTGACTCACTGTGAAAGAACCTTGTGTGCAGCTCTGCAAATCACGTTTCAACTAAAATTTCCTACGTTCATTATTCTGCTGGAACCTTTCATGCAATTCTTTCCAAATCTCAGCAAAAGTGCTAGAGTAAATCACACTTGTTGTGATTTCTTTGGAAACCGAATTCATCAACCAGGAAGCAACTATATTGTTGTTGAAGATCCACAAACAATATTGAGGATGGTCTTCTGGCAAAGCATCGATAGTTCCACCCAAAAAGCCAAGCTTGATTTTGCCGATGAGAGCCGTTTGCATGGCGACACTCCATGATTGAAAATTGTCGCTTGTGAGAGGCTGAGAAACTAGCAAAAGCCAAGGATTATCGGATGGATGCAAGAAGGGATCAGATTGATTTTCCGCCATACTCGAAGCAGGAAAAAAAAAACTAGAACATATGAATGATCACAATGAGAAATGCGCAAGAAATGTGCAGAAAATGATCGAAGAAGATGAACAAAGAATGAATCTGCAAGGAAAAAATTGCAGAAAGAACCCTTCAACCAAGAAAGGCACAAAGAAGAAGCTGATACATCTGATCTGAGACCATATTGAACCAGATGCAGAGAAAGTGGAGAAGAGCAATGTACTCATGTTCTCATTCGATCAGAAAAAATGAAAATTGATTACAACTACCCGAGAGTATCGCTCTATATATACATGTCCAGATACATTAAGTTAAAACTAACTAACTCCAAGCAACTGTAACTAACTCCAACTAAGCCATAACTGGCTTAACTAACCCCTAATGACAACAAATCACACTCCGCAATCCACTTTTAACCAATCCATCTTACCCAGAGCAAATCAAAGACACAAAATGACAGATTAGATAACCATATGTAAAACTCACCATAGAAAAGTAAGGAAAGAAAGGGACAAAAGCCATAAATATTTGGAATCATGACTACTAATGCAGAATAACTGTCATCATCATATTTACACACAAAGGAACAGGTCCCCAAATTCTGAAGCATGAAAATAAGCATCCATACGTTAACATAACTAAGAGCATTCACAAATCACAAAGACTTGAAACACAGTGAAATGACATACGACAGAGGAATCAGTGAGCAACAACACACTATATGAGTGAAGAATCATATCTGATTAGAATAGAGACGGCGTCCGATCTCGAAGGAGATATAGGCATCGACGGTGGCATACTTAACCTGATCCGCATTGAGCCACGGATTGTCCCACCTACTCTTAGTGATTCTCTTCGGTTTCTGAACATCCTTCCCAAGCACGCGTTGCGCCAGTGTCTTAATCCCGGTCCTCCTCATCTCGGGGTCACCCAACACGTCAGCAGCGAGGGTGCGAAGGTCGACAAAGGTTGCCACGTGGATGGAATAATCTTCTAGAAGCTTCTCGACATCGGATTCGATCCCGACGCCAACGAACGTGTTGTTGGGGTTGGCGAGGAAGGAGAGGAGGGAGTTAGGGACGCAAGGGGCGTGGAGGATCTGAAATACGAGGCAGCGGTTGTTGACGCAGAGTTGGAGTGTGGCGACCGGGTTGGTGACGCCGCGTTGGAAGTTGGGGCGCCACTCGATGTCGAGGCCGACGATTAAGGGGTTGGGATAGTGAAGGCGGAGGATTTCGAGGAACCACGAGTCGACGAGGGAGGGGGATGAGGTGAGGAGGGTTTGGATGGTGACGTCGGAGTCGAAGGTTACGTCGTAGATGTTGTGAGTGTCGTAAGGGAGGTAGTGGTCCACCACGGTGATGACGAGGGGCGTGGGTGCGGGTGCGGTTGCGGGGTTGGGGTTGGAGTTGGTGTTGTAGGTTTGCGCGTTTATGGGCACGCCGTTACGGTCTACAAGGAAAATCGGCATTATGGATTTTACTTCACTGGTGAAGAAGGAATACAGTGAGAGAGATGCACAGAGGGTGGATTTGGAAATTTGATTTGGGAGGGTGGAATGTGGAATGATGAGTACGGTTGGGAGAGTAAGAAACTGGAAACTTGAAGTCAGTCAATGAGAAGAAACTGTGTACGGTAGGGAATTAGAATAATTTTTTTTTATGCTTCTGTTTTTTTATATAAAAAGAAAAAAGTAGGGTTAGGGGCAAGGTTGTCAAATACAAGAGTCTAGACAGACTCGTAGAACATATGTAGACTTGACTCTTGGGCTACTTAGTAAGTAGCTCGTCTGAGTTTAGGCAAACTTCATGGAATATAGGTAGGCTCATTTAAATGGCAGCATCTGAGTTTACCGAATATTTAAAATAATATTAAACAAATCTACACATCACAAATACTTACTATAATATTATCATGACAAAAAAAGTCAATATTTATGGGAGATTTTGTGCACTTGACTTGCTTCTATATCCCACACAAACTTAATGTGTTAAAAAATTCAAAAACTGTTACACAGAATAATAATTTATTTCAACAATTTCATTTTCTTTCATTTTTTTAAATTTACATTAGTGGTGTGTTTTAATTTACATAATTTATTTTTATAATCTAATTCACAAATTAAAGTTTTATCTCCTTATATATAGTTTTAACAATTTTATTTTGCAAATAATGATTTATTTAAAATAAATATTATTAGTAGTTATTAAATAATAAAAATAAGAATGAAGTCCAACGAAACGCATGAAATGGTATTGTTTTGGGTTTTTTTTTAAATATCAACACTGACTCGCTGACTCGGATCAGACTCGCGAGTCAGTCCGAGTCCACCCGAGTTTGCGCAAAAACGAGTCGGAGGGCAAGTCAACTCGTTTCGTCCATGTAGAAACATAAACTCGTAGAATCGGACGAGTCGACTCGCGAGGCTAACAGCCTTGGTTAGGGGATGACGCTCCAGTTTAAGGCAGACAAAACCTATAGGCTCGTAGACTACTTACCATGGGAATTACATTGGTGGTTGTTACTTACACCAATAACTTTTTATCCACAAATCCTAAATTTATTTTTTCCTCAAAATAGCCTCGCCCCCTTCCCGTATGCCCCAAACTCTCACTACTAAACACCTCAAGCAGCCCGCTACTACCGTTAGAACACCATTGTCACCTCTCACCACATCACCAACACCACTAAACCACGCTATCAAAGCCCCTGTTGCTCAATCAACAACCTCTATTGCCCTTGACATACCTCTATCGCCATGAAACATTGCTTTTCGGTTTCAAATTCTGGTTCTAGAAACCCACCACCAAGCTTGACTTCTAATTCTGGTTGGATTGTTGTCGAGTTGCGTTCTTTGACTAGGTCTCACTCTTTTTGTCTTAAACCACGTCTTCTCCAATATTCTGCTCACATGGCTTTCAATGCTTCCCTGCAATTCTGCTATTGACAAAGTGTATGCGTCATGAGACTCAATTATTGTAGTCACCACATGGTCAAACTTCATCCGCATGGTGCGTAGCATTTATTCCACCACCTTGCTATTGGAGATGTCTTCTCCATACACCCTCATCTTGTGGATTAGACCTGTAACACGCGAAAAATATTGTTCTACAATTTCTAAACTGAACATTTCATACCTTTCATATTCTCTAAGCAGAGATTGCAATTTGGATTTTTAGGCTTTCTACACTCCTTTATACGACATCTTCAAATTTTCTCACGCATCTTTGGCTGTTTTGGCATTTGCTATTTTGTCAAAAATTGAGTAATCTATAGCTAGTTGAATTTGTGAGTGTGTCAACTGATCCTTCTTTTGAGCAGTATCATTAGCTCCTTGTTATAATCTAGGTTCAACAAAGCTCCAAATATTGTGAGCTTTTAAATGGGTAGACATTAACATCTGCCAATAACTAAAATCTAGCTTCCCATCTAATTTGGGACCAAACCAAACAATATTGTAGTTGATTGCCATATTTCTCTCTCAAAATATATTGACAGAAAAAATTTAACACTGTTATCACCAGAAATATCGACCCACGGTAAGCGAAGGAGCAGTAAGCGAAGGAGCAGTAGATGAAGGGAACAGCCGAGGTGTGGGATAAGTCGATCGGATTGGTAGCCGAAAGTTGGTCCCACTGAACCGGGGATGGAAAGGAAAATTCCAGAAGCCCAGGGAGCATCATGAGGTCAGCCGATTATTAAAGAGTATAGCCGATGTGGATAAAGGGAATATCCGATCATTATGGACATATCGGCTGAGCTACCTTTAATTAATATAGAGCTTTGAAGCTCGACCAAGGGCTAGATATGTGAAAGTCATGTACTTTGGCGCTAAAATGACCAAAGCTAGCCGTTGGAAGTCTCCAACGCATTTAACACGTGATAAATCGTTTGCCCAGCCGATGGGAGAGCGGTTAACCCACGATGCGCATGAAGAAGCAGTTGAGGGACACCCACGACCGCTCGTGGTCAGCCATGAACGTGTGGAGCGCATAATGGCCGATAGGGGGTGGTTACAGTTTTGTTTTCCTTTTTGTATATATATACCTACACTGAGAAATGTAAACACACGACATCAATCAAACAACTATTTCTTTTGCAATTTATCAAGCTTTTTACAGCATTTTATCTTAGCCGATTCCATGTTTCTTAGTCTTAGCCTTAGCGTAGCGTAGTTTCACCACACTCAACGCTTTACGAGCGGTTGGGAACCCACAATCGAGAATTAGAGTTAGTTCTCGGTGTAATCGCTTAACAGGAATCAATTTATTGGCGGGACATTAGCGAATCCTCGGTGATTTTCCACGCAAACAAGTTTGGCATGCCGGTGGGACCATAGGTGAATTGAAGGGCGGGTTTGATTCTCGAGCGAGGATCACGCTTGGCGTATGAACCTGAGGTCCGGAAAGAAACTCAACAACAACATGGAGTCGAGTTCGAATCCCAAAAGAACCCCACCACGCAAGAACAACGAGTCAGCATACACCTTGGGTATGCCCATAGCGATTGAAGACATCCCAGTCTCCGCACCAGCCTCTGCAGAGATGAATAACTCAGAGAATGTCTAGGCTCCAATGGTCATGACCACTTCCTTCATCAGGCAGCAGATTGATATGGGAATTCATGACCTTATGTACCAAGTGTCAAGGCAGTTGGCAGATATTGTCAGACCCATGGTGCATAACGAGGTTCAGCAGGCGAGAGACATGGAGAACAGCCGAGGACAGCAAGGTGAACACTCGGCTAGTTCTGCATTGGCAAGGGGGAACGGGCAAACCCAGTATGCACAAGGTGGTCAGGCTTGGCAGCCTCAGCCGAATGTGGTTCAAAATGGGCCTCTTCAGACACAGCCCATACCACTACCGGTAGGGCCACCAACCCAGACGTACGGTGATCAGCAGAATACATGGGTACCACCCCATGCTGGGGGGCAAGTGATGCCACCTGATCAAGCGAATCTGCAGTATGGGCAGATCAACATGGCCCGGAGACCAATTAACACGGTTGGGCATATCGGTTTGCCGCCAGTAATGTCGTATACTCCAACGCATGGCCCTACTGTGCAGGCGAATTTATATGGACAGCCGAATTGGCAGCCGATTGCCCCTGGTTATGGTTCAGGGAAGCTATCTGGGGATTGGAATGTTAACAATCCACCATTCTACCAACCGCAACTACCCCCACGCCATACCCTCCATGAAGTTCAAATATACTACGAACGGTGGCAACTATGGGGAGAGCGGACATGGAACAATGTTCCACCTCTACCCAGAATGCATCACTGTTCCAGGGACTCAGTCGGAGGTTTTGGGAGTATGGTCCAGAGCAGCAATGGACTTCTAATCCACCTTTAGGCAATGTTCCACCAAATACCTTCAACCTTCAGAATTCGTTCCAACAGGCTTCCTCCTGGAGACCAATGGGTCAGAGTACGCCGCAGCCGAATCCACAAGATAATCGGCAGGGAGCCTCTCATTTGATAGACCCAGAAATGATCGCAAATACCATCAAGAAGTACTTGAGTACGATTAAAGCCGTTGGACCGTCACATTTACAGGAAACCGTACCACTGAATGGGTGGATCGGATTCTTCCTCTACCTAGGGGATACAAAACTCCAGATTTCACCATATTCTCAGGGGAAGATGGCAAGTCTACCATGGAGCACATAGGGCATTTCACAGCCCAGTGTGGTGAAAGCAGCCAGAATAAGTATCATAAGCTTCAGCTCTTCCCATTATCACTCACTGGGACAGCGTTCACCTGGTACTCCTCCTTGCCTCCAAACTCGATCTGAAATTGGGCCGATATGGAGAGGTGTTTCCATGATAGATTTTATTGGCCGCAACCCCAAGTAACGGTAACCGATCTAACTAGTCTCAGGCAGCAAGTTGATGAGTCGGTTGCTGATTATATCGAAAGATTCAGAAAGAAAGCAGGGAAATGTTTTGTGCAATTCCCTGAAACAGAATACACTTCTATGATGATTAACAACATGCACCCGCAGCTGAAGGAGAAGTTGGTAGGACAAGCCTGCACAGATTTGAATCAGCTAGCAGAGAGGGCTATCCGAGTTGAGCAATATATCCAGGAAAAGGAGAAGCGAAGAGCTAGCCGAGGAAAGGGTCCCCATCTAGTCTCTATTATAGAGGCAGAGGAATCTGACTCAAAGCGGTGACCTTACTACGGTGATATGATGGTAGCCGAAATAGTCAAAGGGAAGAGCTATTCCTGCCCAGCATTGAAGGCCGCTAAAGCCAAAGAAACTGAATCAACAGAGGATAGGGCAGGGTACTCCTTTGACATAACCAAGGCAGACCAGATTTTCGACTACTTGCTCAAGGACAAGCAAATTCGGCTGCTAGACGAGCATCGGATTCCACCTCCTGAAGAATTGATAAATAAGAAATACTGTAAGTGGCACAACTCATATAACCATTCTACAGCTAATTGTGTAGTTTTCAGGAAGGCCATACAGAAGGCTATCAAGGAGGGCAGATTCAAGTTAGCCGACAAAAGCATAGCCGAGATGTCAGTGGACACCAATCCATTCCCAGCTGTAACCATGGCCATGGTGTCTTTCTCAGGGCCCGATCAGCCCAGGCCAACAAAAGGGAAACAATCTATCAGGAGTGTTTGGATGCCCAAAGAAGAATCCAAAAGAAACCAAGAGGTCACCAGGGGATCTGTGTTTGACAGATTGGGAAACCCACCAGTGCTACCAAAAAACGCTGGGGGTCAGCCATCTTCGAGCCGATTCCATGGTAAACCTCCTAAACCCGGACGTTTGACCAACGAGTTGATCAGCCAGTACCGCAAAATGCAAGCAAAGACCGAGAGAGTCCAGCATGCTCAGGAGACTGGGGGGCAAACTCGACTGGGGACCTCAGCTGAAGCCCAGAATCACTGAAGAGCCTCTCCCAAAGTCTAAGAAAAGAGTGGCGGAGTTCAATGTCGAAGGGGGACTGTCATCTCTTCGCATAACCGTGAGGAATGATGATGAACTCAAACCACAGAGAATGATCAAGCCAGCTGCAAATGTCAAAGAAGGGAAGTGGGTGGTTAATCAACCTCCGAAGAAGAAAGAGTTCAAACCAGTAACACTGACTAGAACGCAGAAAAGAAGGCTGCAGAGGGCTAGATCCTTGCAAAGAATGAAACAAACCTTGCAAATGATAGCCGATGCCAAGGCAGCCGATAAGAAGGAAATCCCAGAAGCTAAAGTGGCAGAAGCCATTGACAGGGCTTTTGGACCTTGCGGTTTGGAGCCCGACAAAGTTGAAACTGATCAAACCAAGGAGGTCCCAGTGACAATCCCGGTCGCCGAGGTAGACATCGGGCAGCCTGAAGAAGGAAAAGGGGAACCTGATGAAGAGGAAGGGCATATTCACATATACACAAACTGCTTAAATGGTGATGACGAGCCGATCCTAGAGTCTGGTTACCGAGAAGATTCAATTTTGGATTATCTCTCAGATGAGAGTGAAGCCGGACTGATGGCTGCCATCGAGGTCGTTAGTCTGATCCCAAGTGAGTTATGGGCTGGTTACCCCCAGATCGAACACTTAGAAGGAGACGTATTTGTGGAAGAAGCAGTATGGGCAACTTTAGCCGATGACACGACAAAAGATGCTTTGGGTACTATATTTGGTAGGCCAACCGAAGACATGATAAAGCACTTGAAACCCCTGTATGTGAGAGCCCACATCAATGGCAAGGCCTTGGTCAGTGTTCGTTGATAATGGGGCAAGATTAAATGTGATGCGGTGGCCACCTTGAGGAGTGCGAACAAGTGCGAAGAAGATCGATCCCAACTAACATGAAAATGGCTAGCTTCATGGGAGAGGCTTAAATGCGCCTTAGGAATCACGATGGCGAGATCACGATTGGCCCCAAAGCATCAAGTCGACTTTCTTCGTGATTGATGGCAAACCATCTTATGCGATCTGCTAGGAGAGATTGGATCCACACCGGCTAATGCTTACCTTCCACCATGCATCGAAGCTCATTTTTTGGGAAGGGGATAAAATTGAGATAGTCCCGGTGATGACAATCCATTCCCGGTAGGTACAAAATCTAGAAGCCTTGTTCTACTCTCTCCTTACGTGGCTCCCATAGTCATTCTTGAGGAATACGAGGAAGGATCCTGGGAATCTTGTAACTTGACACCCCAGGG
Source organism: Calophaca sinica (assembly GCA_037113605.1). Lineage (NCBI taxonomy): Eukaryota > Viridiplantae > Streptophyta > Magnoliopsida > Fabales > Fabaceae > Calophaca > Calophaca sinica. The sequence continues at coordinate 107,747,689 of CM073733.1, forward strand.
GTTCAAAATTGAGCAATTAGCCGAACCACGGCTAACCACAGAGGTTTGATATGTTTAAAGACACCCAAGTGGTGCAGGACTTATGGGACCGGCTAGAGGCTTTCAGGATTGAATCTCACGTAGCTGAGTCCTGGCTGATAGACAAACAACAAGGCGATGGCCTCACATCGGCAGACGAGATCACGGAGTTGCCGATGGAGTTTGAATCACCTATTCGGAGGACTTTGCCAACCTTCGAATCACAAGACCCCTTGGAGGACCTCAATTTAGGAACTCCAGAAGAGCCTCGGCTAACGCAAATCAGCGGATTGCTGGGGGAAAAGGATAAGGAAGAGATGGTAGCCCTGCTGAAAAAATATAAAGGCGCTTTGCATGGGATTATCATGAGATGCACTGGCTAGCACGAGAATTGGTGGAGCATAGGCTACCGATCAAGGAGGATTCAAACCACATAGCGACCACCTAGAAGATACCATCCTCAGCTGATACCACAAATCAAAGCGGAAATCGAGCGTTTGCTCAATGCTGGTTTCATCAGAACAGCCAGGTACGTAGAGTGGTTAGCCAATATAGTACCTGTAAAGAAGAAGAATGGCAAGATTCGAGTCTGCATTGATTATAGAGACTTGAATTTAGCCACTCCAAATGACGAATATGTGATGCCTGTGGCAGACATGTTAGTCGATGCAGCTGCCACACATGGTATTTTAACCTTCATGGACGGGTACTCGGGCTATAATCAGATACTTGTAGCTGAGGAAGACACTCACAAGATTGCATTCAGGTGCCCAGGGGCACTGAGAATTTATGAATGGTTAGTGATGCCATTCGGCTTGAAGAATGCTGGGGCCACGTACCAGAGAGCAATGAACGCTATCTTCCATGATCTAATCGGCAAGATTATGGAAGTATACATAGATGATGTGGTAGTAAAATCCAAAGACTTCAAAGCCCACTTAGCCGATTTGGAACAGGCTTTGCAGAGGATGAGGGTCCATAACTTGAAGATGAATCCTGCAAAGTGCATGTTTGGTGTATCGGCTGGTAACTTCCTCGGTTTCTTGGTGCATCAAAAGGGCATTGAAATAGACCAAAACAAGGCCAAGGCAGTGATGGAGGCTAGACCACCCAGGAACAAAAAGGAGTTACAGAGCCTGCTGGGTAAAATCAACTTTTTGAGAAGATTTATAGCTAATTCGGCTGGTAAGATGAAGGCTTTTTCCCCTTTGCTAAAGCTCAAGAATGCTGAGGAAATGGTGTGGGGCCCTGAACAGCAAGAGGCCTTTGAACAAATAAAGAAGGCTTTAGCTAGTCCACCAGTTTTGGTGCCCCCCATACCAGGGAAGCCTTTGAAACTTTACATTGCAGCTGCTGAAGAGTCTATCGGCTACCTGTTAGCACAGGATGCTGAAGATGGAACTGAAAGAGCAGTGTACTACCTTAGCCGAAGTCTCAATGATGCTGAGACCAGATATACTCCATTGGAGAAGTTGTGCCTATCTTTGGTTTACGCTTGTACAAAACTTGAGTATTATTTAATGCCACATGAAATATTAGTTTTGTGCAAAATTGACATTGTTCGGTACTTGCTTAATAGGCTTGTCTTACAAGGTCGTTTGATGAAGTGGGCCATTAAGCTCACTGCCTTCGCATTGAAATACGTCCTACTAAATTTGTCGAGGTCGAGCACTAGCCGATTTCTTGGCAGAACATCCCTGCGTGGAAGTTGATGATCCTTGGGTACCCCCAATTACTTGCATAAACCTATTGCCTTGGGTCCTAACTTTTGATGGGTCCAAAACCCAGAAAGGAGTTGGGGCCGGAGTGACAATTACCAACCCAGATGGGAAGATGTGGAGGTTTGCGTATCGTCTAAACCCAGATTTAACTAATAACCAAGCCGAGTACGATGCCGTGATCATAGGGTTAAAGTTGTTAGCCATGATGGGCGCCGAGTACATTCATGTAAAGGGCGACTCCCAGTTGGTGGTCAGACAACTAACCAAAGAATATGGGTGCAACAACCCAAATCTGTTGGCGCGTTATGCAACGGCTGACAGATTGATTCACCAGTTTATTGATGCAAAGGTGTCATACATCCCTAGAGGAGCTAATATGGAGGCGAACGATCTGGCCCAAGAGGCCTCCGGATATAGGAACTCGTTGCTGACTTTAGAGTACGACGAATTACCAGCCGAGGTGATGGTCGCAGACCAAGTCGAGTCATGGAGGAACGAGCTGATCGAGTACTTACGAGATCCTTCTAAGTGCACTAACCCCAAAGTTAAGAGACGAGCTCTAAGGTATGTGCTTCTTGATGATGAATTGTATAAGAGAAGCATGAATGGGGTATTGTTGAAGTGCATAGATAAAAATGAAGCCCTAAGGGTTATGGGTGAAGTTCACGAAGGCATATGCGGCTCGCATAGAAATTTGGGCGATTATGAAATGGCTGATTTACCGCCATGGTTATTATTGGCCTACCATCACAACCGATTGCTTTCAATACGCCAAAGGATGCGAAGAATGCCGCTTGCATGGTCCCATTCAAAGGGTACCACCGAATTGATGCATCGATGGTGAAGCCTTGGCCATTTAGAGGTGGGCCATGGATTTGATCGGCAAAATCCATCCACCGTCTTCTAAAGGACACAATTTCATTATTGTGGCAACCGATTACTTCACTAAATGGGTGGAGGCTCGGTAGATGGTCAAGGTACAGACAAGATGATGTTATCCGATTCATTCAACACGGATCATATACTGAGTTTGGGATCCCAGAGACCATTACCACGGATCGAGGAACTATGTTCATTGGAGACAAGGTGGTTGCCTTTGCTCGTGATTTGGGATTAAGTTGATACATTCATCCCCATATTATGCACAGGCCAATGGACAAGCCGAGGCAACCAACAAGATTATTGTGGACCTGATCAAGAAGAATTTAGAAGACAAGTCTAGAAAATGGCATTTAACGCTGGATGAGGCTTTATGGGCCATAAGGAATTCCAAGTCAACAGCCACGGGCACAACTCCATATCGGCTGACTTACGGCCAAGATGCGGTTTTGCCTTTGGAAATTAATGTCACTTCTCTAAGGGTGGCGAAACAGAATTCCTTAAGCCTAGAAGAGTATCAGCAAGCCATGCTTATGGAGCTGGATCAGTTGGATGAAGATCGGTTAATGGCTTTAGAAAGAATCGAGGCAAGCAAACGCAAAATGGCCAGTGCCTACAACAAACATGTTAAGTTGAAGAAGTTTGTTGAGGGCGACCTAGTTTGGAAAACTATTTTACCAATAGGAGTCAAGGACCCTAAATTCGGTAAGTGGTCACCAAATTGGGAAGGTCCGTTCACGGTTAGTCAAGTATTCGCAGGAAACGCGTATCGGCTAGTTAACATGCAAAGCGAAGAAATGAATAGAAGCGTAAATGGCAAGTATCTGAAGAAATACTACCCCACGGTGTATGGGTGACATTAAATGCATATAAAGTGACTAACGATTGACGTTTCAGAGACTCAAACTTTATCCGATACATCAATCCAGCATGGACAGCTGAAATGATGTAGGGGGGCAATTGTTATCACTGTAAATATCGACCACACGGTAGATGAAGGAACAGCGAAGGAACAAATGATGAAGGAACAATGAGGTGTGGGATAAGCCGATCGGATTGGTAGTCGAAAGTTGGTCCCATCAACCAGGGATGGAAAGGAAAATTCGAAGCCAGGGGAGCATCATGAGGTCACCGATTATTAAAGAGTATAGCCGATGTGGATAAAGGGAATATCCGATCATTATGGACATATCTACTGAGCTACCTTTAATTAATATAGAGCTTTGAAGCTCGACCAAGGGCTAGATATGTGAAAGTCATGTACTTTGGCGCTAAAATGACCAAAGCTAGCCGTTGGAAGTCTCCAACGCATTTAACACGTGATAAATCGTTTGCCCAGCCGATGGGAGAGCGATTAACCCACGATGCGCATGAAGAAGCAGTTGAGGGACACCCACGACCGCTCGTGGTCAGCCATGAACGTGTGGAGCGCATAATGGCCGATAGGGGGTGGTTACAGTTTTGTTTTCCTTTTTGTATATATATACCTACGCTGAGAAATGTAAACACACGACATCAATCAAACAACTATTTCTTTTGCAATTTATCAAGCTTTTTACAGCATTTTATCTTAGCCGATTCCATGTTTCTTAGTCTTAGCCTTAGCGTAGCGTAGTTTCACCACACTCAACGCTTTCTGGAGCAGTTGGGGAACCCACAATCGAGAATTAGAGTTCCGTTCTCGGTGTAATAGCTTAACAGGAATCAATTTGATGGCAGGACGTTAGCCGAATCCCTCAGCTGATTTTTCCACGCAAACAAACACAGTGAGCACTCTTTTGTTCCTCACACACTTAAATATTTTGACACTCACACACTACCAGTATCTCTTACTCTAATACCAATTTGATATCAGGGAGGCATAATTTCACTAAAAAACTCACACACACGACATACACATACGCAGCGGAAAATAAATGAGGAAGACGGGTGTTTCTCTCAAATATGCTATCTCCGGAATGAATTATAAACAAATTTTATCCCATGTTTTTTGAAATAAAATATAAGCAAATGTTAACATTTTTTTCCTATTTAATGATAGCATCTCCAAAATACTCCTCATTTAATTTAACTTTTTGTATTTCTAATGAATAAATTTATTAGTCATTGAACGTAATTTAGCCTATAGAGTTAATTTTTTTTAATTAAAATTACATAGATTAAGGGCCCGTTTGTTACGGCTTAAAAAAAGTGATTATGTTTTAAAATAATCTAGAGATTATTTTTTATAGATTTTAAAAAAATCTGAAGCTAATTTGTGTTTGTTTAGGATTATAAAAATCATTTTTTCAACTCTTATGAATAAGAAGCTACTTTTTTCAGCTTTTCATTTTTAACCTAAAAATCATTTTCTAAAAAATCTGAAACAAACACAATTAAAATTAAAAAAATGATTTTTAACATAAAAAAAGTGATTTTATTCTAAAAAAAGCTGTAACAAACGCACTCTAAATGTGATTAATTAAATCTCTATTGTATACAAACATAAATAATATAAAAAAGAAAATTTAATAAATAACATCACATAAACAAAAGTCAATCGCCATGTCAATTAAAAATGTAGCCGTGTCATACACGAGTCAGTAGTTAAATAATAAATCAAAATTATAAAAAACAAAATAAATGTCAAAAAGAACTAATCAACACATTTAATTATCATCCTAAATATAGCAACAAATTTCAAAAACGGAATTACATCAATTGAAATGGGTGGAAATGATGAAATGAATTGAAATTTAATCATTGAGAATTTTAAGGAGGTAAAACGGAACGGGATGGAGCATCATGGTCATCCAATTGCATCCAATGCTCTATCTTTTTTTCCCTTTCTTTCAATTTCGATTACAGAACTCGAAGCAACTTTTTTTTTCCTTCATTTTGTATCATTTTATTTTATTTCATTTTTTTAATATATGTTTTAATTTATTTTATGAAATGTAAATTTAAGCCTATAACGAATTTCATCTTTCAGGATTTATTTAATTATTTAATCTGATTTTAAATTACAATGTAGTTACCAAAATATTTATGTAATGATTTTAACTTAATTTACACATTTTTTATGGTAAATTTGTTAATCGGAATAAAAAAAACATTTATTATTATTATTATTATTATTATTATTATAATATTATAATACTGTTAGATAAATGTATCATCAATCATCGTTTTCGTCGCTTTATCTTTTATTAAAAGGTTAATCTTCTGAGTTGCATTGTTGTTTAGGAAAATTGTTGTCAACTTTGTCAGATGATATTTGTTTTTGTGTATATATATCTTATAAAATAAATTAAGCAACCATTTTACAATTATGTTATGTTGTTGAATATATGAAAAAGTGATAATTTTCCTATATTTGACTATAGCGTGGTTTATGAGGTCAAACATTGAAGTTGTGAATCCATGAAGCAATTTTTGTGTATATATGTATGTGTATTTGGTTTCAACTTTATCGAATACTATTTGTTTTGTGTATATATATTTCGTAAAAATAAAATAAACTATCATTTAATAACTAATTTACATAGTGAATACATGGAAAGATAATAATTTCCTATATTTTATGCTTCCCTCATAATAAAAATATTTAATTGTCAGCTACTTTATTATTTCCAAATTTAAAATGAAAGTCATCTTTCAGCATAAACAAAATAAAATAAATCTATCTCATAAAATAAAATAAGCAACAATTTTGTTTTCTTATTATTTTTGTGATTGTAGTTTTCTTATTATTTATGTATTTTTTTTCCTTTTATTATTGTGTGTTTCAACTCTTATCAAATTTAATTGATTTATTCATTTCAAACTAATGTTTTTTAGGATTTTGATCAAGGTTTTTCTATTTGAAGATTAATTGAATCTTTAGGAAAGAAACGTTGCAAGCAATAAAATCAGGAAAGGATTGAGACATTACATTCAGTCAAATTGAATACTGATAAAAAAAATTCAGTCAAATTGAACAGTTTTTCGCATTATTTACCATGATTCAAATTTGATCTTTTTAGAATTTGGTAAAAGATTGATACTAACCAATTATTACTTTAAGGATCATGTGATAAAAAAAATCGGAATGTTTTTTCTTTTGCCTTGATTCAGATTTGATACTTTTAAGATTATGCATAAAAGTTAAAAGGTCATCGATTTTAATTTAAATTTGATTCATCTACATTTAAAATCAGGTAAAGATTTAAAGTTTGAAAGTTTTATTTATTTTTTAATCTTAAGGATTACGGTATAATTTAGAAGAAGAATAAAAAAATACCATGAGTTTGAATTTGATCTACTTATTATATAAGACTTTAAAATTTTTAAAAGATGATCTAAACAAAAAATATTTAAAAAATTAATTTGGTTTTGAGATTATGAGATAAATTTGTAAAAAGAATTATCTTGATTTGGATATGATGACCTCAGTTAATTGCGGAGTACGACATCAATGGCAAACCTTTTACACTTGAAGTTATATGCAGTTATGAGATACTATTGTTAAAGATTTTCATAAGAAGAAGACCAGTAGGTGAAGCATTTGAATGTGGCATGTAAATTTGACAGTTAATAGCATTGGCTTTACTTAACCATATCAAGTTGGCATAGAAATATGACAGTGATATCAGGGGCCACATTATCGATGTTTTTGGCTCCAAGTAAAGGAACTTTTGTAAGGGATGACATTTTGGAATAAAATGTCTTTTCGTGGATTAACATAAAAGGTGCAAAATAAATCAACTGATTAAGTCGTTATTATAATTAAGGTTTTTTTTTATACATAAATATTTACAGCTTAAAATTTAATCATTTAGCAGGTCATTTATGTAAGATAAAAAATATATAAATTAGCATGAAATTTTTCATTTCTCTCTCATTTCTTTCTTATCTCTCTTCTAAGTATAAAATTTAAATACAAAAGATAGGTGTAAAAGTAGAATTTGTTCTTTCGTAGAAAGACAACATCGAAAAATTTGTCTTCTCGCATTTATCATTCAGAATGTTATTTTGTATGAAAGTTATAGTCAATTTCTTATAACAGAATATAATTTATATACAATAAAAATTTATAAAATAAATGAGTGATTTATAAATTTTATAATTTATTTCTTTATTTATAAATCATTTGCAAAAACTTATTCAAAAAAGGGTTTACATCATTTATTTTGTTGCCAAATTTTTGTCAGATTTCTTTTTTAAAAAATAACGTGTTAATTTAATATTATACACCGTGCGTAGCATTGTCTATAATACTACATATATGGGTTATTACTATTTATGTAATATAAATTATTGAATATGACTATTATTTTTAATTACATTAATTTTTTATCTTTAAATCTTAGGACGACACAATAATGTTTGAATCATGGAAGTAGATATAATTAAACATGATAACCTAAGAGTAAAAATATATCGTACAAAGAAAAATATTTTACATGATAATAAATTAATACCTCCATACAAATTTAATGATACTTTAATTATTTGATAAAAATTTATTGCAAGGATATTGAACATTTTACATGCAAGAACGCTACTATTTTATTTACTATGGATACATGTCCAAAAAAAAAGGATAACACATTAACATTTTTATCTTTCTTTTTTTTACAATATTAACATTTTTTATCTAAAACCTCATCAATTTTCTTTTAGCATAGTATATAAAGCATAAGAGACAGTGTTGAACATTTTACAATAAAACACATAGAAAAAATTACCTTTAACACAACATTTTACACAAAATATTTGTTCACTATTACTCTATATATTTATGTTTAAATCCTATTTTTCTAATTGTTTATATCTACAATTAATAAACCGTGTTCAATATAATAATTTATTTTTCACATCAAGTATCAGTGTTCTATTAATATCAATAACCCCGTGCATGACATTTCAATGGTTGTACAATAGATATATCGTAAAAAAATGGGGACGGACATTTTATAAGAAAATGTAATTTTTTTGTTTATATTTTTCCACAAAAAATTGTAAATAGAAAACATGAAATCAACATTTACATATTTTTTAGTGAAATAAAAAATGAGCACATTCCTTAATTATGAACATTTTAATAGAAATTACAAATTAATATAAAATTTATAATAATTTTTTATTGTTTTTAACTATGTATAAAAGTATATCATAAGGAGATTAAACATCTTATATGGAAAAAGAATAATTGTGCAATTTTTATTTAATGGATATCTTCATAGAAATCACACATTAATATAATTTTTAATTTAAATTCCTACAAAAGTTCGGCTTTCCAAATTAATGGCGTAAATTTCAACTATTAGTTAATTGTTATATTGGTGAACATTTATATCTTATTAAGATAGAAATTATATGAATAATCTTATTATTCATCTTCATAGGTTATAATAAACTATTTTTCTTTTAGCTCTTTTTTTAGTACATTCTATAATATTTAGATTGTCATTTTATCAAAATTTTCTCTTATTATATTGTTCGAATATTTTTCTAGCAATTTAATGATTTCCTATTTAAATTCATTGTTTATTTTTTTACAAAAATTATTTTTTTCTATAATTTTGTTATTCTATAATTTTTTTATAATTCATTTTACACATAACCTTGTTTTCTTATATATATATATATATATATATATATATATATATATATATATATATAATTTTTACAGGCACATTCATGACCCTAACACACGAGTAAAAATACATCACATATAAATGATTTTTTTTGCATGAGACCATATTAGTATCTAAATAAAAATCTGTTAGTATTTAAATTTCAGCGTAAAAATATATTATAAAACTAGATTGAATATTTCACAAGAAATAACACTAATACATAAATTACTCTAAATGAATATTTTAATAAAAAAATATACATTAATATAATCTTTTACCATAAAATATATATTTCTAGATACACATTGTTTGTTACCTGGACCAAATATATAACTTGTGTATGACATAACTCCGCTGCGGTGTGCTCATTAGTGTTGTCGTCGTTCAATGGCAGATAATGTCATGGAGAATATTAACCACGAAAAGATGACGTGGTTTATGCAGAAGATAACAATTTTTTTTTGAAATCGCAGAAAGATAACAAATTAGTTGAGCTTCAATAGTTTAAATTTTGTTATTCTAATTATACAATATACTACTCATTATTTATTTGTTATTTGATATACATGCATTATACTACTATTAACATACTAAATATAAGTTATTGTATAAAAAATTTCAATAGAATATATACACCCGTACATTATTAAGATTTAATAATTAGTACTATAATATTTATTATATTTCATTATTGAAACCAACTATTTTTTGAAACCTATTTATAAGAATGTTCTCGTGTATGACATGAGTTACATACTAGTATCTTAATAGCTATGAATCAGGTAATTTTTTCTTATATTTTATTTGGGATGGAGTATATCTCACTATGAATTGAACAGACAATTTCAGTACACGAGGTTGTCTTTATATCGACAAGGATTCTTACACTGCAATATTATAAAATAACAAACTTAATGACTAAGCAAAAACTAAGAAACTTAATGCTAAAGATTTCAAAGATGGTGGTGAACTTTTGTACCAATCAAAATTGTCTAAAGTGTTAATATTTCTTTCCACGTGGATGGCTGTAAAATCACAATCAGAGGCTGTGGTTTTTACTTTTTAGGCGATGCTCCTTCTTTTTCTAAAGCTTATTTTTTTTTGTTAAGGCTTTTTTTTTTGGGGTACATTATTAAGGCTTGATTTAATCCCCAACAAGTAAATGCTGTAAAAATAATGCATCCCATCATAAGGGGAAAAATGGCAAAGAGGTTTTGCACAGACATATTGGGTCCAATATGGAGGCTTTGTTTAAATAGAAATGTTCAACAGACAACCACATTTGGGACACCATATAGTGCCCCCTTATTTCTGATGTATTACCAAAAAGTAAGAGAGAGGTAAAATAGGAAAAACAAGTGAGAGAAAAAAAAAGTAGCAAATAAGGTGTTGGTTTACGTTGTTCACTTTTGGTTGTCTGTTTAACATCTCTCTTGTTTAAAGTAGTTTATCATTCTTTGCGTTTGTTTTTTATTCACAAAAACAAAAAGCCTCTTATTTATATGTGATGTATATGTTTGTGGGGTAAAGGATCCTCAATTAGATCGTCCTTTTGTATCAAAATTTCCTTTCCTTTGTAATGATGCGTTTCTTCCATTTCCCCCTTTTTTTCTTTTCATTTCACACATTCAGGCATGGATTTGTACAGTGATTCAATGTTTTGTTTCGCTGTCAAAGAAAAATATTCACAAAATAATGAGAAATTATCAATGTTTTTAAAACCAGACTAGAGATTGAAATCAGTGAAAATACCGATTCACAGTTTAATGATTGAATCGGTGATAATCAATTAATAATGATCACATAAAATGAAAATATAATATACTAACTATTAATTTGATTAAAAAATTAAGACAAAATTTAACATAAAATAATCACATTATTTATTTTGTAAGTTAAAAAATTAATAGTGGAAGATAAATAATTAAAACTCGTATATATGGATTTTAATAACTTATCATTACCTTTATTTGGGTAGATAATATATTTTTAATAAAAAAATAATACAATTACAAAAAATTCGCTAGCCCACAAAAAAATCATTAGACCTTTATTTGGTTAGACCTTTATTTTTTTAATCAGTGTGAAAAGAAATACAAATGGAGCAAAACAAAAACAAGCTAAGGTCTTAAAGTCTTAATCCTCATAACATCCGCTAAAACAAAACTAGACAAAGCAAGGGGCAAAAATTTAACTCAGAGAAACTACTATTTGAATTAGCACCAGATTTGGCTAATCAATCCACACAAAAGTTTTCTTCACACAAGGTGTGCATAAAAGACGGCTTTCAAGAGAAAGACTTGAAGTTTTGAATACCACCAATGATAGGAGCATAAGGATGGGTATGATGAGGGATCTCTTCAATCAAAGTAAGAGCAGATAAAGAGTCAGATTCACAAATAACATCTTTATAACCTTTGTTCTAAGTTAAGTCCAATCCATACCAAATTGCCTAAAGTTCCGCATTAAGATTAGTAGTGAAACCACAACTCAACAATCCCAATTAACCAACCACCTGAAGAATTTCTAATTAAATCTTTATTTGGTTAGACCTTTACTAGTTCACTATCAACTATCACATTTTTTAAACGATTTCGGCCACTAGTTTTCACCTGTTGTGGCCTAGTTCAATCGGTTCTCACTCGATTCTTTAAGGTTGAACAGACCAAACATATGGCCGATTTCTGAAACCGGTCAGTTCTGTCTAGTTTCCACAACCTTAACAATATACATTTCAATCACTGTATAACCAACGAAGAATAACTTTTGTGTATGTGCACAAATGGTTTGTTATTATTATGGACAATAATTACCCAAACATATACTTAGACAACATTATTGAATATAATGACCTAGGTAAATATTATATTTTTCTTCTATCTCTTTATTACTATAAGTGCATTTCGCAAAGGAGTTTTACAATCCATTTCAATTCAATATCTCTGTGTTCTGTGATAGCTACTATGGCTGCCATTTCAATTCAATATCATTGACGCCACTGAACTGGAATCGTCGATTAGATCAACGTACCATAACAAGCTACACGTGATGTAGTGGCTTTATCGCCGTCCATGTACTCCGAACCCTAAAACGAATCATGTAAAAAGGGGACCCATAGTAAAATATGTACGCATTCATTACATCACACTTACCTCATTTGGGTAATAACTGACTTGAGCGTCAGAGTGCCTTTTGCTGGTACCCACCTCCGTTCTCCGTCGTCACCTCTACCAGTTCACGACGATCTCAACAACTCCGGCCAGATCCACGTTCCCTGCTCGGAACAAAAATAAAATTTATTTCATCTTAAAGTAATAAAAAATGTATTAGTATATATTATATATATTTAATAAAAAAGTAATTGTATTGAATATGCAGGTATCCGTGGATCGAGCATTATGTTCATCACTCCCATTTAATAGCTATCAATTTACTACTTATGGCGGATAATCTGTGCGAGTATCCACACTTGCGAGCTTTTCTACCATCCCTAGTTGTAACGTGAAAAGATCTTCATGATCACTTCAGCCAAAGGTTTGGTCCTGGTCCTCCCATCTTCCAACTCAAGGAGGAGTTTCTCGCATGTTCTCAAGGTTCTATGTCTACCGGGGATAAAAGTTAGGCGCAGGCTACCACGCACAACTTGACTAAGTTGTGTAAGCTACACAAGTTTTTTGAGCCGCAAGATTATGCGATACCACATATATTATGATGGAATTGCTGCACAATATCCTTCCCCATTCCTTCCAATCACTTCACGCTCATCCGCCGTCAACCCCCTCCGCACCACCACCTGCCACACCTTCACCGTCGCCTCCCGCCACTCCTTCCTCCCTACCACCGGTAACCCCTTTCGCACTGCCACCGGTGACTCCTTCCTCACTGCCTGCGACTCCCAAATCCCTTTACTTCGATATCCCAGTCCCAATTTTAAAGTGACTGAGACACAATGCTAGATCTAGGCGACAATGCACTGATAGTGGCTGAGGTGAGATGAGAGGTTTCTGCTGGATTGGTGGTAATGCAGCCTTCTGGTGTGATGGGGGCAATCTCGCTTCTCCACCACCATTTAATTTCTACCTTTCACCTCTTTCTTTTTTTGTCACATAAACATACATACATTATTATTATGTATCACAAGCATCACATTGCTTTGTGATTGTTTCTTTCTTTGATCTGATTCGCTGCTTCTAGGGTTTTTGCCATGGAGGATGCAACGAATCCAACGGGTGGGAGTCACGAAAGTGGAGGCGAGCAAAGCCCACTTGGTTGTTCTTCTGGTGCGCGTGAGCAGGATCGTTACTTACCCATTGCCAACAACAGGTGGGAGTCACGAAAGTGTTTAGAAGCTGCCTTTGGGAGCATCAGAGGATTGAGGTGGGTGGGGGTTTCCTGCGGGTAAACAAAATTGGGGGAAAGAGAAATTAAGGGGCAGAGAAGACCAGCAACGGTGCATTAAGGCGACAGGACGTTCGCGGCTGGGGGCTTTGGCAAGTCTTCTTACGACGGCACACAACCTCGCACGATGGTCGTACGATGGCACACAACCTTGCACAACGGCACACGAAAACGCACTTGCAGCGTTCACGATGACAAACAGGGAGGTGCTCACAACAGACGATGGAGCTGTGGGTGCAACAGCCCGTAGGTGGCTGCGGTGTACCATGCACCACCTAGCATGGTAGACAGCAATCTGCACCTTCTAATTTAAGTGTATTCAATCGAACGGTATTTTTTTAATCATCGATGGTTGCCCCACTAATTTCATCAACTTGTGTAAGCTACACCACCTAGCTAGCTTGTGCGTGGTAGCCCTGCGCTATAAAAAGTTATTAGTCTCTTGCAAAAACCGTTAAGTTCATTGTCATTGGTTAGCTTTTCAACGGATGTGACTATTCCTTTCCATAGTACTACACCAGTATTAGAAAATTTAACACATTTGTATAGAAAAAAGATTAAAGTAACTATTTTCCATTATTCTATTAATTCCATCGAGGTTTTTTTTCCCAATTTCAAGAAGATATTGTTACTATCTCTTGGATAACCGCAAAACAAATCCACTGTTATTTGTCCAAGTTTTTAACGAAACTAGTAAGATACCCGTGCATTCGCACGGATCACTTCGATTTTACGCATTTTCTAAATACACATGTTTTATAAAACTAAATTTTTATGTGACAAACTTGATTAATTGTTTTAATTCTTAAAAATGCAGAAAGAGTAAGGGAAGTCATGCTGAGAAAATAATTCAACCAAATCATATTGGGCCTTGTCGAGTTGGGCCTGTTCATTGTCGAGAAAATAATTCAACAAAATAATTACGCCTTTTTTTCTGGCTAACTAATAACCATGGCTCTTGATTATTGCACTATGGAGTATGATATCAGGGAGGCATAATTTCACTAAAAAGCTCACACACATGACATATGCATACGCACCGGAAAATAAATAAGGAAAAAAGGGTGTTTTTTTCAAATATATACTACCTCACTCCCTAATTATAAGTTTCATTTATGGTGTGTTTGGTTCCGAAGAAAAGTTGTGAAGAGAGAAATAAGTGAGCGAGAGTGTAGGAAGAGAGAAATAGGTAAGAAATAGAGTAGATTTGTGGTATTGTTTGGTTTATGAAAAAGAGAAGAGAAAAAGAGAAGAGAGAAGTGTTGATTACTTTTGAAAAGACATCAATATACTTGACTAAAAATTTAAATAATTTGAGATATAATAAGAGAATAGGGGTAGAATTGAAAAAAGCAAAAAAAATAAATGTTGCTCTCCCTTTCTTCTCAATATTGGAGAGAAACAAAAAAAATGGGTGGGACCCACTAATTTGCTCTCTCTCTCTCTCCAATTTCTCTTGCAACCAAATAAGAGAAATACCCCACTTCTTACCAATCTCTCTCGTCCCTCAATCTCTCTCACCCTTCTATCCCCAAACAAACATAGTGTTAGAGTATGTTGGTTAGTGGGTTTTGGAGGGGAGGAGAAGGGATGGAGGGATTATTTTACGTTATGTTTGTTTGGTTCAAATTTTTTTTAAAGGGGGAAGGGAAGGAGAAGTGAGCAAAATCCCTCGTAACCCAATTTTAGCTTCTCTTTCAAAATGGGAGATTTTGGAATGGAGAGGAGAGGATATTAAATAATTTAAAATAAAATTACTTAAATATCCTTATATATAATATAATATAAAATGCTATAAAAAAATTATACTAATGTGGTCCCTTTTTTGTTCCATATTTGTAAAAAAACAGGACCACATTGGTATAATTTTTGTAACATAAAAGACCATTTTAGGCAAAAAATAAAATAAAAAAGACCACATTGATATAACTTTTACATATAAGAGATCAATTTAAAACTTTTAATACATAAAAGACCAGACTGAAAACTAAAATATAATTTAACCTAATATTTCTTTCCATGTGGATGGCTGTAAAATCACAATCAGACGCTGTGGTTTTTAGGCGTGCTGCTGCTTTTTTCTAAAGCTTATTTTTCTTTATTAAGGCTTGATTTAATCACCAACAGAGTATATGTGATTAGTAAGATTTCGCTTTCCAAAATCGTCTACAAACTAGACCATTTTGAAGTAAATTTTTCTTCCATCTCTTTATTACTATAAGTGCATTTCGCAAAGAAGTTACATAATCCATTTCAATTCAATATCTAGGTGTTCTGCGATAGCTACTATGGCTGCCATTTCAATTCAATCTGTAGAACAGGTTGACACGGTTCCCCTGAAAGTTTTGGTGGACAAAGAGAGGAGCAAAGTCCTGTTTGCCGAGGCGGGGAAGGATTTTGTTGATGTTCTCTTCAGCTTCTTAACAATGCCTTTAGGCACAATTGCAAGACTTGTGGCTCAGGAGTCAAATGTTGAAGCAGTGAGAGTTGGTAGCCTGAGCTCACTGTATCAAAGTGTGGCAGATCTTAAAGAAGAACATCTATGGACACCTACCTGCAAAGAAATGCTATTGAAGCCGAGGAACTCAATGGAAGCTTATTGCCGGCACCTGAAACTGAACATCGACCACACAGAACCCATGCAGTACTTCATTTGTGAGAACTGGGATTGCAGCAGAAGGGAAAGTGGGAGCCTCCTGAGCACTTTTAGGAATCAAACATGCTCTTGTGGACAAGTGTTGAACAGGGAATTATCCCAACCAGAATGTTTGAACTTAGAAAATGGCTTTGTTGAGGAAACTGCAACTTTTATCATTTGTGACGATCTTTATGTGATGCCTGATGTTCTTGGAACAAGTGTACGTCTACTTCAGGAGCTTGGAGTTGATAACATTGGCGCCAATATTGAGGAACAAACTGTGGACATCAGCAAGAAAGAGGCATGCTTTCTGAGCTTGTATACCGTCTTTAATTTGCTATTGAATATTTTTTTCATCCTATGTTTTTTATGTCATTGTAGGTAGTTGATATTCTCAAGTTGTCATTGCTCTCAAATTCCCCATTGACAGACTTTATCTTTAAGAGGAATCAGTTCCTTGATAGTTTCAACCCAAGAAACCAATCTGAGACTGAGATTGGAGAGGTACCATCTGATGAGGGTAGGCAGGTGTCTGTGAAAGTACTGGTAAGAAAATCAACTAAAGAGATTTTGTATGCTCAAGGAGAGGAAGATTTTGCAGATTTTCTGTTTAGTTTTCTCACCTTCCCCTTGGGAGGAGTGTTGGGTATGTTTAAAGGATACTCTTCTATAAGCGGCATGGATAATTTATACAAAAGCATGACTGAATTGAGTCCAGAAGGATACTTAAGGTCACAGGAACTGAGAGATAAACTAGTCAAGCCTCAGATTGCCCCACATTTTCAGCTCAGCAACCAGATATTACCAATTGGCGCAGCATCCTTACCTGTTTATTATTGTTGTGTTTACATAGAAGAGGGACTGTTTCGTGGCACTCTTACTACTAGTCGATACTACAATTATTATTGTGGTGTACCGTTGGATTTCGTTAATCCTATGTTATCTATTTTAAAATCATCAGGTACCGGAGAATTGGCAAAAGGACCAATGTACATGGTAACAGATGACTTGGTGGTGACTCCAATGTCGTCCTTGTCTGCTATTTCATATCTAAATAGATCAAAAGTCCCTCTTTCTGATTTGGAAGAAAGGGTCATCAAAATTGGTCCGAAAGAGGTAAGCTAGTGCATAAGTCTTCAAGCGTTGTCATTCATCACATCTAATTCCATTAGCTTAATTACGTTACACTGACTGATGTGATTTCTTGTTTCAGGGTCTCTGCATACTGAAAGCTTCGATGACCTCAACATCTGCTTTGACAAATGGTCTCGAGCAATTTATAAGAGCCATTAAGGAGGAGAAATGATCGACTACTATTTCCGTTCTCTTGAGTACAAATCGTGGGTGCTACAAAATACTACGTTTATGCAAACACTATAGCCGTAGCTGTAGTTGTTTGAGAGTAGTTGATGTACACTGTTTCCTCAAATATACTGTTGTACTTCGTGTAAAATATTTTAAGTCTGTTAACGGTATGGTTTTCATTTCTTCATAATTTTATGTCTTCTAGCATGAAAATTAAGTACTTAATGTTAGTTACCAGAGTATCAGATGGTGTCACACAACTAAAATAAGAGACGAGAAAATAAAGAAATGAACACACAAAATTTACGTGAAAAACCCTCAACAAATAAGGGAAAAACCACGGGGCAAGACCAGAAGAATTTCACTATGTGGGAAAATATTACAAGAATACCTCTCACAAAATACCTCACAAATACTCTCACAATACTCTTGTTGAGTATAAGAAATAATAAAAGATGAAGAAGAGAAATGTTTGGGATGATTATAAAAGCATTACTAAGCCTCCTTATATAGGCTCCAAAGCCTTCACCAAAGCAAGAACCCACCGATGTGGGACTTGCTGTAACATTCTTCCACTTGAAGATTTTGATTGAGCCAATCATATCTTCACACCACTCTTTCTGCCTTGCCATTCCATGTCGCTTACGTTTCTGATAGGCCATAGGAGGATCGACACCAAATAAACTTGTCAGCATTGATCGGCCGTCATCACATCGCTAGGTTATCTTTGGTGTGAATCTTTGCATATCCACGGTTCCTTTCTCTACCATTTCACGAACAAAGTGATACTGGGTATCTATATGCTTTGTCCTGGAATGAAAAGTCGATTCCTTGCAATGTGCAAGGCACTGACCGTCACAATACACAGTAATCATCTGTTGCTTGTGCCCGAAGTTCCTCCATTAAACCTTTAATCCAGATAGCTTCCTTGCAAGCCTGGTAGTCGCCATGTACTCACCTCTGTAGTAGACAAAGCTACAACGATCAGAATTTAGATAACCACTCACCGCTCTCAGAATCGTGAATACATACCCGGTAGTGGATTTCCTTTTATCAAGATCACCTGCAAAATCTGAATCAACATAACCCCCCACAATGAATTACGATCCTCCGTAACATAATGCAACATCTGGGGTTCCTTTGATGTATCTAAGGATCCTCTTAACAATATTCCAATGTTTCTACCTGGATTTGCCATAAACCGACAAATCGCTGCTCCCATCGCTTGTGCAATGTCTGGTCTTGTACATATCATGGCATACATAAGGCTTCCCACCGCTGATGCATATGGTACTCGAGACATTTCCATCCTCTCCGCTTCATTGCTAGGACTCATACCTGAGGATAATTTAAAATTGACAGGAAGCGGGGTAGAAATTGGCTTACAGTCTTGCATGTTGAAGCGCCGCAAGACCTTCCTTAGATAATTCTTTTGAGAAAGCCAAATCTTCCTATCATTTCTGTCTCGGTGAATTTGCATCCCTAAAATCTTGTTTGCGGGTCCCAAGTCCTTCATATAAACTCCCTAGCCAATTGTGCCTTCAATTTCTGGATTCGATCTTTGTTGAGGCCTACCACTAACATGTTATCCACATACAACAGCAAAATGATGAAATCATTATCGTCAAACCTCTTGTAGTACGTACAATGGTCTGAACTCAGTCTGTTGTAACCAAGACTAATTATGAAGGAATCAAATCTCTTGTACCGACATCTGGGCGCCTGCTTTAGACCGTACAGAGATTTGGTCAACCTACAAACCAAGTTTTCTTTTCCTTGTTCTTTAAAGCCTTCTGGTTGGAGCATATAAATTTCTTCTTCAAGCTCTCCATGAAGAAAAGCAGTCTTTACATCCAACTGTTCAAGATGTAAATCAAATGCAAAGACACATTGCCAACACTACCCTCGATAGTAGTAAGTCCGACAACCGGAGAAAATATCTCGCCAAAATCTATCCCTTCTTTCTCGAGCATAACCTTTGACTACAAGTCTGGCACGATACCGTTCCACTTGATCATTGCCGTCTCGTTTGATTTTGAACACCCATTTGTTCCCGATGGCTTTCCGACCCTTTGGAAGTTCAACAAGTTCCCAAGTCTTATTTCTATGTATGGCTACCATTTCTTCCCGCATTGCTGTCATCCATTGAGAAGCATCTGAACTGTTCAACGCTTCTTGAAAAGCTGATGGTTCACCTTCTTCGGTCAAAAGACAGTATGCATTATGGCGTGCCATAACATAGTCCGAGTGCCACGATGGTGCCGCGATCCGACGTGTTGATCGTCGAACTTCTTCATCATTGACCTCATCCGGTTCTTGTTCTATGTGTTAAGTTCGCTCGTAAGAATCATCTTCTTGAGTCTTTCTCTCCAACCGCAAGATAGCAGTCTCTTTAGAAGTCTTGTCATTTTTCTCGCTCACTTTGTAATTCATTTTTGCAAAGACTACATCTCTGCTAACAACAAGCTTATGGGCGGTGGGGTCCCACAAGCGATACTCCTTGACATTGTCAAAGATAACCCAAGAATTTACTTTTTTTGGATTTTGGATCCAACTTTGTTCTTTCTTGGGAGTTGTACATTACGTACGCAGGACATCCGAACACATGTAAAGAAGAATAATCTATCGCTTTCCTTTCCACATCTCCATTGGTGACTTCAAACCAATCGCCGTTGATGGCGATCGATTTATCACGTAATGTGCGCTTTGATCGCTTCGCCAAAACGATTTGGCTAATCCTGGCCGTTCTCAAAGATAGCTCTTATTCTTTCTAGGAGAGTCTTGTTCATCCGTTCTGCTACACCATTCTGCTGAGGTGTATGTGCAATAGTGAATTGTCTCGTAATACCCTCTTGCTTGCAGAATGATAGAAAGTTACCATCTACATATTCTCCTCCATTGTCCGCCCTCAAGCACTTGATTTTCTTCCCGCTTTCAAGCTCTACTTGTGCTTTGAACTCCTTGAATACCGGAAACACATCCGACTTCTTCTTGATCGGTATGCCCACAATCTCCTGGAGTAGTCATCAATGAATCATACAAAATACTTTGCTCCCCCCATGGATGTTTCCGGCGACTCGCACACATCAGAATGTATCAAGTCTAGTATGTGTTTGCTTCTGGTAGTTACTTTTGCAAATTTCAATCTATGCTGCTTACTTGTCACACAAGACTCACAGAAGGGTAAAGTTACCGCCTTGAGCAGGGTAAAGAGACTGCGCTCGCAAGGACTTTTAAGCCACGCTCGACATATGGCCTAGCTCGCGATGCCACATCATCGTTGATTCTTCATGGCTCGCTGATGCAACTGATGCATCGGCCTCTTGTAACGTATCTCCCAAAAGCATGTATAGATTGCTTGTGATCTTTTCTGCTTTCATCACTACAAGATTGTCCTTCACTACTTTCAAGATTCCACCTTCAATATGAATCTTGCACCCGAGGTCATCCAATTGCCCAGTGGATAATAGATTCCTTTTCAAGCCCTTCACATGTCGTACCCCTTGTATCTTGCGAATAGTACCATCTTGCATCTTTATTCTGACAGTACCGATTCCAACGATTTCTAAGGTGTGATCATTTCCCATAAACACGGATCCTACCGAGACAGGCTCATAAGTACAAAACCAATCTCGGTGTGAAGTCATGTGCCATGTCGCACCTGAATCCACTATCCAGACATCATTGAGCTTCCTTCCACCTTTAGAACTTGTTGCTCCGCTATACAGGATTTCTCCATCATCTGAGGTACTTGCAACACAATCTTGCGAGGTTGATGCTTCTGAGGTCTTCTCTCCATTCTTCTTGTTCCAACACTCCTTCTTCAAGTGTCCTCTCATGTCACAGTTGTAGCATTTGAGATTCTTTCTTCTTCGAGATTTTGATCTACCACGATCTTGGCTCCTACTGGGGCCACGTTCTGTTGATCTGCCTCTCGTCATCGTTAAAGCTTCTGCTTGCTTCGAACTTTCTGACCTTTCCTCCTTATTCATGCGCCTGGATTCTTCTTCAAGGATTGCACCGGCAACATCATCAAAGTGAAGAGTGTCAGCAACATTGTTGTTTGTAATGTTGATGATGAGTTTATCATACGAATCTGGAAAACTCTGAAGTAAAAGTTCTGCACGTTCATTTTCTGCTATTTTGAAATCAGATGCTGTGAGCTGAGCCAATAGCATGTTCAGGGTGTTAATGTGATCCGTCATTAATGTGGATTCATTCATTCGAAGAGTGTAGAGTTTCCTCTTCAAGAATATTCTTGTGTGAAGTGACTTAACCTCGTACAATTTGTTAAGTACATCCCAAATCTCCCTTGCAGTTTTTTTTTCTGCAACACTTGACAAAACTGAATCCGCCATTGCTAGGTGCAAATTGGCAACAACATTGTCATCCTTCTCTTTCCACTTTTCATCAGTCATATCTGTGGGTCTACCTTCGATTGCTTCAAAGCAATTATCCTTCCTCAGAACTGCCGCTACCTTCAATTTCCACAGGGAGAAATTACTCCCATTGAACTTCTCTATCTCAAATTTTGCTGCCATGGTTGTACACGAACCGAACCGGATTACACTATTTCACCGTGAATAGCACAAAGATATCGTGAACGATGTTATGCACGTATCCCGTATACCGTAACAAATCCAAAGATATGTTAACAATTCGTAAAAGTATACAACCACACGTGTGAATAGTAACCGTGTCTGTGAATAGTACTATATACCGAAAAAGTGACTGTAGCCCGTAAAGAGTGCACCAAGTAAATTCCCAGGAAAGAGAGGTGTCACTAAGCGTACTTAAAAACCTTGTCTTTTCTTAGCCAGAACTTTACTAGACATACACTTTTATACTGCCACACTATTTTCGGTAACAATTCTTTTCTGATGTGGCAGATCAGACAATGCTGCAACCACAGAGCATACTAAGAACCAACACCTTCCTAAAGTGACGCAGCGAAATAGTATCACCAACCTTGGAGCTCTGATACCACTGTTAGGTACCAGAGTATCGGATGGTGTCACACAACTAAAATAAGAGACGAGAAAATAAAGAAATGAACACACAAAATTTACGTGGAAAACCCTCAACAAATAAGAGAAAAACCACGGGGCAAGACCAGAAGAATTTCACTATGTGGGAAAATATTACAAGAATACCTCTCACAAAATACCTCACAAATACTCTCACAATACTCTTGTTGAGTATAAGAAATAATAAAAGAGGAAGAAGAGAAATGTTTGGGATGATTATAAAAGCATTACTAAGCCTCCTTATATAGGCTCCAAAGCCTTCACCAAAGCAAGAACCCACCGATGTGGGACTTGCTGTAACACTTAATTCCCTTCTCATTAGTACTCTTTTCTCTACGAACTAGCGGTATACCCGTGCATACGCACGGGGCTCTTCGCGTTGGTTATTACAAATATTTCTAAAACTAAAATTGAATATTAATGAGTATGTTTTTTATCCAGCAAACTAAAATTGAATAGTAATTCAGTGCATCTTATATAACATGTAATGGTGATAAGACAAGATCCTTGAATATGTTAATTTAAATATTAATATTTTTTTATGTAAAATATAATCCCTTAGTGATATATATATATATATATATATATATATATATATATATATATATTACAATTTAGATATAAATAGTTTCTCATATATATATATATATATATATTACAATTTAGATATAAATAGTTTCTCATATAGATTTTAATATGTTTTTATGTAAATTATTCTATTGAAAAAATATTGTTTCTTCACATATTAAAGTAGTAAAAGTTTTTCCTGAGAAAAGAAAAAAGTGAGATTTCCAAGTTGGTTTCTCATTCTTTTATTCAATAAATGGATTTTTTTTATTATATGCTTTTAATCTTAATTTATTACCCCTTGATTATTAAGAATTAGGCATTGTGTTTTTATGAAAAAAATAAATTATCATGTAAATATTTCACCATATATATAGTAATTGCATTAAATTAATATATGTTGACAATTATTTCTTATATTCAGATCATATAAGTCTCTTTAAAAAAAAATCGTTTAGATTCATTTGAATATGTTTTCGTATCATGCAAAAAATCTTGCATAGGTTCCTTTATAATTAGGTTGGTTAATGTGTAGTCACGTCTTTCAAAACAAAACAAAATCGTTAGAAGAACGACATTAATGATGTGTTTGGGAGAGAGAAAAGAAAAAAGGATGGAACGAAAGTTTTTGATAAAGTGTAAAAAAAATGTATTAATAAATATGACAGACCAATAATAATATAACGCGTCATCAATTTTACACTTTAACCAATAAATTTTTTTCCCCCACTTTCTTTCTTCCTACTTTTTTACATACCAAACATACCATAAATTTTAATAAATATTTATGTTAAAACATTTTAAAAATATATAATTTAAAACTTAAAATGAGAATTAATATATATCCAGAACAATATTAAGTTTTAATAAATATTTGTGTTTACACATTTTGCCAAAAAAAAATACAAATTAAAAAACTTAAAAATGAGAATTAATATATATCCAGAGAATAGTACAAAGCAACAGTGAGCCCACATGCATTGAACAACCAAAAAATAGTACAATATAATTTGATCAAATAAGTGATCAATTTCAGTCAGTGAGTTACTCAACTCTACACAACAAAACCATTAAAATGGTAAAATTTAACAAATAGAAGAAAATAACTTTTGTTTCAATTGGACAAAGTCTTCAGAAAGTAGTTTCTCTTTACCAGGCCGATAGATTAAGAAAGTAGTTTCTCTTTAACGTCTTTGAATAAATCATTTGATCTATCTTAAATAGACTAATAGGCCGATAGATTAAGTTCTATTTCTAATAAACTATAAAAAAAATTGCTACTAAGATTCATGAGACATAGGGGAGGAAATAGACAAATGAGCTGAGTTTTATAAAGTCTGATTTTGATGTATGATATAAATCTTTTTCAATGTCTAACTTGACATTTTAGAGAATCCAACCTTATATGATAGCCTATTTAAATTTTATTTTCTAATAATTTAAATATGTCAAAAATTTATGTAAGCCAATATACTTAAATTATTGAAAAGATCAGTATATGATTTAACACATTGTACAAAATCCAATATAATAATAGCAATAAAAAATAGTATTATTTATATTTACTTAAATAGGTCGGCCTGTTAGGCCTAAAAGGCTTTTTGAGTGGCCTAAAGCCTGGCTTTTTTAGCTAAATATATTTTTCAAAAAGCCTTGGCCTTGTCTGCCTGGCCTAGGCCTGACGTAGGCTAGGCCTTAGGCCTTTGTCGGACGGCCTGACCTATTCCCACCTCTAGTGACATGGTACCCAAACTATCCATACTCAGACCTGGTAATGTAAATCACTGCATCAAATTAGATGATTTACTTATGCATGGTACCAACAAAAACTCCAAAACAATAACAAATAAAAATAAAAATAAAAGCAAATTACAATTTAATATTCAGAATCACAATTATTTACAGCAACATATCTAATGGTTCATGACAGAATGGAAAAAGCAGTATCCAGAACTACACTGTGACTGCTTAATAATGATATCATTTCAAATTCATTACTTAAAATATGTGACTTTTATCATTTTAAGACTCAATATAAAACAACTCTGTCATTATTGTGCACTGTCGCATTCCATGCATGCTAGCGTTATTTCACAAAGCATGTTGATGAAAATTTGAAACAATTTCAGGAACAAAAACCTGGAGGCTTCGTGTTTTATCTTGCTGCAGACAAAGAGACATGTACTTGAAAGGTCAGTGAACACACATAATCAAAACTCCTTGGACTTAAAAGAACCTTCAGAATGTAAACAGACAAAAATAAAAATTCAAGATAAAGACTATGGAATCATCTAAAATTTGAATCATAAAACTCAAAAGGAGTTTTTATAATTTAAATGTGTTGCTTCAAGCAATAATCAAAGAAAGAAATGGAAAAGGGAAGGAAGAGACTAACTGCATGTATACTCCAATGGTTGCAATGCATCCATTCTCATATAGTTTGTTATTTAACTCAATAATCAGATACACTGACCAAGAAACTTCAATGGAGAGGAAAAACTAACATAATAAAATAGACAAATAGTATACCACACGTGTGACTATAATGGTATGAATGTAAAAGAGTTTCTTTCTGCTTCCATGTGTCTTTTGTTCTGATTTGATTTATTATTAGCAATGGCAACTATGATAAGGTTAAGACCATATATTCATTTAAAATTAACTACTTACCCTTTAAATCAATATCACAGAGTAACCAAATATGTTAACACTTCCATGCTAGGAAATTAGAGAGGCCAAGTCCCTTCAGTTAGAGCATTTTACTCGAAAAGCTCAACTTCCAATCCAAATGAATAGCTCAATGTTGAATCACATATATTATAAATTGACAAAAACAATTTTATTAGGAGAGGAAAACTTGGTTCAATCTATCTCTTAGTGGATACTAATGCACAACAGATTATGCTTATCTATAAATGCCAATATGGATATTAAATATAGCAACACTGTCAAATATAGCAACCGATAGAAGCTCAATAAGGTAAAAGGAGAAGAACACCAAAAATTAAGGAAAAGAATGAGAACATGATCACCAGAACATGAAATCAATTTCCACTCTTCTCTCAAGCTCTTTCAAGTATTTGATTGTGTCTCCAAGAAGTGAAATCTTCTCCACCTGCACATGATTAGCAAGTCAAGGTATGTAATATTTATTTAGGGGATAATAGTGTAAATCGCTACATATAAGTAATTCTATAGCCCTATCTTGGCAACTTATGCTTGTAAGCGAAGTGTTTGTTTCACATGCTATTATTGTCAATTCATCTTAGCTGTAAAGTTGTAGCAAGTTAACACCAATTCATTTAACAGATTTTGAATCACATGGATGATGGGTCATGTCAACATGCATGAGAAGCCAAATCTAGAGCTTTACATCATCTATGTTGTCAAAGTATGAAAAAGACATCAAGAAGAATGACAAACAGACTAATAAGAAAAAAGAAGGAAAGAATAACATACACAAAATAAGCAAAAAAGAAAGGAAAAAAAGATATTTACATTGTGATTGCTTATCCTTTTCCCTTCCCTTAATTTTTTTTCTAGTTATTTCTAATTTCTAATTTACCAACATATAGTCTATTTTTTTAAGGCACTTCTATATGCATATCAGTTGAATCACTTTCCTATCATATCTAACCAAGTTAAATTTTTTAACAAAAGGAAGAAAGCATTAGCAAAAGGAATTTCAAGAAAATTTAAAGGGTTGGACGTAGATAAATAAAATAACAGAGGAGCAAAGGAATTTGTACAAACCAAAAATCTGCACAAACAAACAAAAAATAACAGAGGAAACTTTCTCATGACAAAAAATATGCACAAACCAAAAACCAAACATTTGAGTTTAATCATACACAAACCAAAAATAGCAAGAACAAACCACTATGTTATGCAACTTTTTGAAAAGATGGTTTACTGAATCAATCTCTAAGGCCAAAAAGATTTGTATAAAGTAAGGGGTTGATCACTACATGAGAATAAACAACTTATAAAGCATTTAAGTTGATGAAACAGGTTCCTAGGTTTAAAGAAAGACAATCTATCACTAAATAAATGGTTATCATCGACATATAATATTCACAAAAGTAAATCCCTAATGAAAATTACATCTGAAACACTTAGAGTAGCTCATACAGTAGTTGGAAAACTTCATGGCTAGTTGAAAATTACAAAAAGGGGAAATTTTTGACAGGAAGATAGTAGCTTTTTGACAAAACCACAAAACAGACCAAAACCATATCCCAAAAAAGGCAAAACAAAACAGGTTCTTCTACAATATTGACTAACCACCAAACTATAAAATTTCATCAGCAAGTTATATTTGTGTTTCAAATCCATAGAAATCGTAGGACTTGGTAACCCAACCCGGTTTCAATAATAGAAAAAATTGTGTATTGTGTATTGTGTATTGTTAATCTTCATACCTTAACCGAACGCGAACTTGAGCTTCACAATCGTAACAGGTAGTTACCTAGCAAAGAAAAAAAAATACATGCAGAAGAAGAAAAGGATGAAGAAAATGGTGAAGAAATAAAGAAGAGAAGCAGCTGGAAACGATTCTCACCGAGTTAGCCTAGAAGATGCAGAAATGGAGTAGTCTCAGAAATGTAGAAGAAGCAGAACTGGTCCGTTCGATTTGAAGAAAATGGGAGAGAGTGAAGGGTTTTCTCGTAACAGTGGAGAAGAAGAAGATAATGGTGAAGAAATAAAGAAGGGGGTGAATCTGGTGGTGTGAAGGGAGGAGGAAGAGCAAGATGGAAGAAGATGGAGGAGGAAGAAAGAAGGGAGATCGGATCGAGGGTTGATTTTTTTTTTTTCCGTATAATGTGGGTTCAAATTTTGAATCAGCAGCAGAAAAAAATGGGTTCTTCTAAAAAAAAAAGACAAATTTACTCTTAAAAATGACACGTGGCATAATTATAAGAACTCTAATTTAGTCATTAGACCAGCCTATTGTTCTCTAAAATTGAAAATTGATGGTAATCACCTGAGCGACGTTGCTGTGTGTCACAATTGACCGTTATCATATTGTAGTTTTTTTCCCTCTCAGAACCAGATTCAAATTAAAAATTTAACAATATATTTTTGTTATTAAATATTCCAGATGTGGAGACTCTTTTTTTATAAGCAAAAAACTTTATCAAGTGATGTTCAATGTAGCACAAGTAATAGTAGACTACTCCTACATCAATTAGAATATAACGGAAGAGCATAGCAAAGAGCATTATGGACACATATTGCAACCAGAATCCAATGACATCGGCCTCCGCATTGATTAGCATAGAAGAAAGCGATCCAGAGAAAAACATAAGTAGTGGCAGCATCCCAAACCAGCATGTCGCAAACAAATTGCCAAATTGGAACATATGCCTCCACATAGGAGATGCTGAATATCACTGAATCAACAATGAGATAGCATGCGAATTTGAGCAGCTATACAGCAGCAAGCATTCCTACAAAAACTACATTAACCGAATCCTTATCGCCAGGCAAAAAATTTGATCACCTCTTATTCCAATGTTGAGCCTATAGAAGCCTAATCAGACGACCTCACCAATAATACAGATCCTCCCAAGCAAAATTAAAACAAGGGGAATATAAGGCCAATTGCAGTGCTAATATAAGGCCACCAACAATTGGTTAGCTTAGCAATTCATAATCAACATAATACTAGATCTATGATCGCCCACTCAAATTTCTGAATTCAGCAAAATGGATTTGGACTCCTGAATGAAAGCAGAATCAGCAAGCACCCACCAAAATCATACCCCGCAAACAGAACAAAGACTCCAGACCACAACAAGAAGCTTTCAAAACCAAATCCAATGAAGTAACGAAATGCTTAGACCTATGAGTTAAGGCCAAGGTTATTAAAACTGGAACAGCCACTGAACCAAACAAAACACTGGTTCAAAGTTCAAGGGTTCGACTGAGGTTAAACCGGAGTCGTCGGACCGGAAATAAATAATATTTTTAATATAATATATCAAACAACAATAAACAAAATATACCATTATATTTATAACTTCACAGTATTAAAAATTAAACTTCAATTAAAATGTTATAAGTCAACATATAACATATAAAATTAAATATGAAACAAATGCAAATATGTCATAATAACATTCTAATCTATATCTATATCTATATCTATATCCATATTTATATCTATATAATATACAATCATAAAAATGTTAAAAATGGCAACTCACAAATGTCACGAAATTAGAACATGTTAATCACAAGTCAGTAACAAATTAATAACCCAATTAAATCGTTTCCCTCCAACAAAAACACTTCGTGGCATGACACATCAAAAACTAAAGTCAGTCGCAATGCCAACTCTGCAACTTTCAAAATCGCGAATCATTTTTTCAAATCACGTTCAATCGCTGGTCAACAAACATTTACTAACAGCATTAATACCAATTATTTCCACTGTTAAATTCGCTGAAAATCCCTGGTTCAAATTGTAAAATGGGCTTCCTTGGGCTGCCGTTTTCATAATTGGCAACCAAATCAAAACAAATAAATGTACACATTTAATAGGGAGAACAAAAATAATTATATTATTGTAAATAGAAAAGAAAGTAGAGAGATAAGACAATAGAAATATAGACTCAAAGACCGGTTCTTCAGGAACCAGGATTTAAAGGCTAGTTCTTCAGAAATTAGCTATAATCTTTGTATTGATAATCTGATCAAGTGTGTACAAGGACAAACCTAATAACCCTATTTATAGAGAATGGACTACTAGTTATGGACCAAATTAAGGGATATGGTAAAGATATAATGAGATAACAAATTGATATAGTCATCCATCAAATCAACATATTTATAACACTTCCCCTTGGATGACTATACACTATGAACATGCCTCGTTAAAACCTTGCTAAGAAAAACCTAGTGGGATAAAAACTTAGCGAAGGAAAAAGAGTACAATATTCATAGTGACATACTTTCCCTCGAAAATACATTATTTATGAATGTCCTTTAAATTGCTTATCGATAAACTTATTGAAAATTGAAGTTCACAATGCTTTTGTGAATAAATCTGCTCAGTTGTCATTTGATCGAATCTTTTCATGATGCATTATCTTCTTGAAATGTTGTTAGCTTGTCATCTTCTTTCATCAATTTGCATGCTCCTCTAATATACTGAGTCGTGGTTCTCAGTCATATGCGTTCACAACTTGCTGTTTCTCCACATGTGTAAACATCACCTGATTGTGATTGAGCTTTATGAGGATCAGAAAGAACGAAGAACTTGTTTGACTTCATTCCAATGTCTTCGGGTTGGTGCTGAACAAAATCTGGCTAACAAGTTCACTACAAAAACTATATATAATCTTGTGCTATTTGCAACATAAAAAAGTATTTCAATAACAACATGATATGGTACTTTAGGACCAAAGTTCTTTGTTGCAAATGCTCGAGTTGTAGGCTGAGACAACACCTTATCTTTCAAAACATTTTATTTGAAGATATTTATTTATATCATCTATAGTTTGGAACAAACTCAAGTAATTTCTAGAATATTAATAATCAAAATTCATATCAATCATATTAAACAATGTGAGAAAAAAGAAATAAACAAATTTACCCATAATTGCATCATGTATGTAACTCAAACATTTCTTACCAATATGAAATGTTTAATATGATAAATAAGAGAATATAAACTATCAGTATATGTAAATCCAAATAGATGATTTCAATAGTTTTAATCCTTCCGAGATTTTCAATATAGAGACCACTCTCTAGTTAACCATGAGCTGTAATAACACATATTCGTGTCATGAGAGTTCAGACTTCAGGTCCATTAAAACCATCTTTTGAATCTCGAACTATAGGTTCAAAGTCCTCATATTTCCAAATTAAACTGATTACATCAGTCAAAACATTTCAGATGCTTTAGATCCTTCATGGTTATGCTTCATGCATATTTATAATTCTTTAGGATTATGCTTTAGCTATCTTCAATCCTTCAGGGATATGCTTCATGCATTTTGAATTTTCAGAAGTATACTTCAGGTATCTTAAATCCTTCAAGTATATGCTTCATGCATTTTGAATTTTTCAGGGGTATGCTTCAGGCATCTTAAATCCTTCAGGGATTTTCATATATCTGTCATTATCCAATGACCCATATAAGCAAGCTGTCACTACACCCATTTGATGTATGTCAAGTCCTTCAAAGACTGCCAAACTAATACAAAATCTATAAGTAATTGCACGCATAACAAAGGTTGACAACTTCGTGTGCGGACTCATCGTCCAAATGCTTTATGTTTGGCAAATAAGTCTTGCTCGGCTTGCATTATTTTAATTCACTTTGGCCAATCAATTTAATGTCGACATTTCTATATGATTCGAGCTTCATGCTCATCGTGATTAATAATTTTATAATCAATTGCTATTGCATAAGCAAAAACATATCAACAACTTCACATCTTCCCCCCATATTTCCAGGGTTTAATGAGATCTCGTAATTTGCAGTGCAGGAACCACTTCTGGGGTTACTTAACTGGAAATATGGAGTTGTTGATTCATATTGCTTTTGACTTCTTCTAGAGTGTCAATGATCTTCTGGATCATCACTTTGAATTCTCCCTTTTAGGAATAATATCATTTGCTTTTGACCTCTTCTAGAGTGTCAATGATCTTCTGGATCATCACTTTGAATTCCCCCTTTTAGGAATAATATCCTTTGCACCAATAAGTCTACAACTCTTCTAGCGTACTTTAGATTCATGGGTTGCCATACTCGCTAGTTATGCGATAATATTTGCAACTAACACAAGTGATTTAGAGACTTTTTGGATGTTTGTAAAGATATCTAGTAATTGGTTTGCAACATTTTGCAAATGACTTATTCTTTGAACTTCAAGTTCACATTGATTTGTGCGTATATCAAACATGGATAATGTTTGTGTCTTACAACAAACTTCTTGTGCTTTTATTCTTTTATCTTTTTCTTCCCCTGATGAGGAAAACCGATTCATCAAATATATAATAATAAAATATATGTCAAGATATCACAATATCTAAATATACATGAAACAATGCACAATTCAAAATTGTCGAGCCATATAACCATCCAATAAATTATAAATTGCATAATATATAATTGTAAATTTATTAATCAATGCATGTTATCATCATATGTATCCAATTATATAACATATAATTGACATTTAAAAATATCAGAATAAATAAACTAATATTTTGCACTCACACCATGCTTTCAAACACAATATATTTAAATGTTTCAGCTCTTGTATATATTTAAATAATATATATTATTATAACTACTAGTTAAAAAATAATCAAATAATTTAATTAACAACAGTAAGTGACACTAAATTTTCAAGTGATAATTAAAATTAGCTTCAAAAGATTTGTTTTGCAATACCTTGAAATTTTTACTCGTATATATCTCATATGATAGTGTAGCAAAATAGCGACGCCTTTTGTTTCTCAATTAATTATTTTTACATAATAATTAAAATATTTCCTTTCAAAGAATTAGCACATAGGAAATATATGTCACCAAAAAAAAAATAATAATAACATGCAACTCAATCATATCCGAGCTTTAAAATAAAAGAGTAATTATCTTGAGCATGAGAATGACAAAAATAATCATCAGGTAAAAGGATTCTATAATCCTTTAATAAATATCCATGTGTATTTTCAATAATACATCGCATCATAGTTGAACTGGGATGACTAAGACGGTCATGTCAAAACATAAAAAGTTGTAAGATCTGAGCACTTCTGGTGCATATAATTTGACTCTGTCATCCTTACTTAAGTAAGATATAATCCAATTAACGAGAAATCTTAAAATTTCTCTAATATGAACTTTCAAAACAATAGAGATACACCAAATCTCCCTCATTTTTTGGTTTCAACATGATACTTATTGCGATGTGTATCTTTGAAATTTAGTAGATTTCTTCGGGATCTACTAAAATATAACGCATCATCAATGGAAATTTTGTCGTATTTGAGAATATATCACATGCTCTTCTGGAGCCTTCGATCATATTTGCAATACCAGATACAATATCAACATTAATTTCAGCTAATGTTAATTACATAAAATATTTTCTTAATACAAATAATTGTGTAGGTTTTGCCACTGTCTACTAAATATTGGTACTTCAAGACCAAAAAGAGACTATAGTTTGTGCATTGATCGTTTTTAACAGTTATGCGTGGATCCAATATTGGTCCTTCGAGACCAATTTCACAATTACTTGAAATTTTGTATCGGTACTTCAAGACCAATTTCACATTTACTTGGAATCTTATATTGGTATTTCGAGACCAATTTCACAATCACTTAAAATTTTGTATTGGTGCTTCAGGACCAATTTACGATCAATCTATATTTTTAATTACTTGAAATCATGTATTGGTACTTCGGGACCAATAAAAGACAAGAATGTTTGGCTATTCATTTGCTTTGGTACTTCAGGACCGATCGTGAGACAAATCTTGCAAACATTGAAGAATAGTGCATTTTTAGTTTTAGCATAAAAAAATATGTATACATAAATTCTTACCTTAAAAAGAAGCATACGTAAAGGTTGTTACACCGTTGAAGACTTGATCGTGCTTGGTAGCAATTGGCATGAATACTATTTGCTTGATGCTACACCTGAATGCACTCTTCAGCTTTCATTTAGTGTTGAGAAAGGTTATCTTATTATTTCTTCCAGGGACATAAGATTTTTTTTTTGTGCATTTATATGCGTGTCTTTATGAATTTCAAGCAAATAATTCAACTTTTCATTTCATAAATCAACTAATAAAAAATTTTCTCTTTTTTTTAATCAAAAATAGATATAACCAAATACATAGTATTTGTATGACAATGATCAAATGCATAACTTTCATAATCAAAATTTGAACACCAACATGAATTTAAAAATCCACATTTTAAATTTAAAATACATAACTGCCATATTAAAGGTCATATCTTTATAGCAACAAATTTTGAACGATTAATTAAAGATTGTATCTTTATTCAATTAGAAAAATAATATCTTTATATAACAACAAAATTTTCAAAATATAATTAAAGATCACATCTTTATATAAAATAAGGATAAAGATTCTAAAAATATATGAATCACAATAACAAGAATTACAATATATCACATACACAAAGATCCAAATTTATATGAAAACAAGTAAACAAATCAATGATAATATCTTTTGCAAAGAACACATGTTTTTGCAAATGGTTAGACTAGTTTTCCAAGAAA
This sequence comes from Calophaca sinica, assembly GCA_037113605.1. NCBI lineage: Eukaryota > Viridiplantae > Streptophyta > Magnoliopsida > Fabales > Fabaceae > Calophaca > Calophaca sinica. The sequence continues at coordinate 107,782,120 of CM073733.1, forward strand.
TAAAATTTAACGACTATTTTTTAGGAACTATGATTCAAAAGTTAATTCTTTGGGAATTAACATGTAAAGATCTCATCTTTAATATGAAAATAGGCAACGAGATTCAAATGTTAGTTCTTCAGGAACTATCTTGGAAAGATACAATTAATAATTTATTTTTTTCACTTTTCTTTTGTTTCAAACTGTATTAGGATCGAATCTAGTTCTTCTGGAACTTATGTAGCGCTAAAATAATCGTGTTGTTCTTCAGGAACTATACGCAGCACTAAAAAATTATGAGGTTCTTCAGGAACTATATGTAGTGATAAAAAAATTGTAAAGTTCTTCAGGAACTTTTCGTAATGCTAAAAAGTTATAAAGTTTTTCATGAACAAATCTCGTGCTATAAAGTTCTTCATGAACTTTTCTATCCAATACACAATTTCATTCATGGTCTAAAAGTCTAGTTCTTCAGGAACTATTCCACAAATTTTTATATAAAGATAACCAAGAAAACGTACAGTTTTGTGCAATCCTACTGGGATGCTTGAATATGAAATTCTTCCATAATTCTATCAAGATTCTTATACACAATATGATAATCATATAATCAGACAATATGAGAATAAAATTTTCATGAAAAACCCCAAATAACATGAAAAACACAAATATTAGAAAAACATGGTCTTCCAAAGAGTGTGAGAAAGAAAACAGGTTCTTTCAATAAAACCTCTTTAAGCAATTACCCGTATGGTAGAGTTTCGTGCTGATAACGTATTGTAAATAGAAAAGAAAGTAGAGAGATAAGACAATAGAAATATAGACTCAAAGACCGGTTCTTCAGGAACCAAGATTTAAAGGCTAGTTCTTCAGGAATTAGCTATAATCTTTGTATTGATAATCTGATCAAGTGTGTACAAGGACAAACCTAATAACCCTATTTATAGAGAATGGGCTACTAGTTATGGACCAAATTAAGGGATATGGTAAAGATATAATGAGATAACAAATTGATATAGTCATCCATCAAATCAACATATTTATAACATATATTTATATATTAAAACGTACTAGTAATCTTTAAAAGTACTGGTCAAATTTTGAAATAAGCAAAATTGGCAACTAAATCAAAACAAATCAGCATTTAATAGGGATAACAAAAATAGGAAATTAAAACGTATTCCATGCTGAAATAATATCGGAAAATATCTCTCAGTTATGCATGAAATGGTATTTTATGTAAAATATTTTGACCGTTAACGGTATGTTTTCATTTCTTCATAATTTTATGTCTTCTAGCATGAAAATTAAGCACTTAATTCCCTTCTCATCAGTACTCTTCTCATCAGTACTCTTCTCTCTACGAATGGTAGTCACCTGAGCAACGTTGCTGTGTGTCACAGTTGACCGTTATCATTTTGTAGTTTTTTTTTGTCCCAGAACCAAATTCAAATTAAAAATTTAACAATATATTTTTGTTATTAAATATTCCAGATGTGAAGAATTTTTTTTATTAGCAAAAAACTTTATCGATAAATAGTGATGTTCAATGTAGCTCAAGTAATAGTAGACTACATCAATTACAATATAACGGAAGAGCAAAGCAAAAAGCATTATGGACACGTGATTGAAGATTTGCATATGTGCTTCTTATTCTGCATAGGAATATTGAATCCAATGACATCAGCCTGATTAAACAATATCTTATGTATAATTCTGTTATCTTGTTAAAAAAAAAAACGTATAACTTATATGAAACGTAGGAAATATATCAGAGGTATAGATTATATTGGTGAAATAATACAGTGTGCGTTCGGTAAAAGAGCGGTCCTGTTGAGCTTCATTCATGATCAAAACTGGAGTTATGAACACCTCTGCTGCATCCATTCGCAACTTCATGGAAAATGTAGTTGTCATTAGAAAAACAGTACTTGGAGTTATGACCATGGTCCCGTTCAACCAAAAATTCTGGCTCGATCTCCGGATAAGTTGTTTTCATAAACTATTTTAAAGAGTTTATAGAAATAAGTTGAAAACAGCTTCAGAACATTGTTTTCATATGCCCTACCAAATAGTCTCACAAGTGCTCATGCTAGTAAATAAACCTAAATAAGTGGTTTATATAAGCCAATTAAAATAGACCCTTAGTCTTTTAAATGCACATGACATTTTTTTGCCAAAATAGTCTTTTAAAATCACAATTCAGTGCACTTTTTTGATTTTGTGACACAGCAATGTCGTTCAGCAATGTCGTTCAGATGATTATCCTTCATCGCGGAGAGTACCAATGAGAAGAGAAATGCTACTATTCATGCTTGAAGACATAAAATTATGGAGAAATGTAAATATACCGCTGACTTAATAAAAAAACATAACCAAAAATTTGTTTAAATGCATCGATATGTCAATAACGTACTCACAAAGCAGCTACAGCTACAACTCTAATGTTTGTAAACACCTACAGCTCCTACTTCCACTTCTCTAACAATCCCAATTCTCGCAACTTAAGTACTGCACGGGATCTCATGTGTTGTCGGTAATCAGTTTGAGGTGCCAGCAATCCTTGGCTTCAGTAACATTTCTTTGCAGTTCTGTGTCCACAGAAAAAGTGTGTGTATGTGTATGTATGTTAATCTAAACCTAATATTAATCAAAATTTGTAATTTTTTTGAATTTGCTATCCTGAAAATGTATTATATTATAAAATATTCAAACATAATATAATATATTGTATAGTTTCGAATTTCAATATATCAAACCCCAAGGGGTTGGCCTAGTGGCTCATGATAGGACTTGTATCCGATATATTGCGTGTTCAAGTGCCCGCTAGTCTCCTTGAAGTGACTTAAATGTAATTCCTTTTGTAAGAACCTAATAGATGCGTCATCCCCTCACCATAAATTTTATTGGAAAAAAAAAATATATCAAGAATAAATTTTATTGAATTGACAATTAAATGTTTTCAAAGAATTCAATATCATATAGCTTAATTTTGATTCAACTATTAAAACCTCTAATGACTTTCAATTTTTCAAATAGAATTTCACCATCAAGATCATAATAATTATCATGTTTTAGGTAAGTTTCAAGATGTTTGTAACATGATTTCAAATCCTTATCAGAGAGTAATCTAAGTCTTTTAATACTAAACAAAAAACAAAAAATCTCCTCATATGTGCTATACTACTCAAATCTTTTAATATGTGAGCCAATTCATTGATCTATATTATAAAAAATAATTAATCCTAAAAGTACAATCAAGTGAGCCAATGTAGTACGAGAGTCATTTGTTCTTGATGACTTACATTAGTAGTACAATCAAGAATCACATAAAATTATTTTGTTTCATTACCTAACATATTAATCAATTCATTTTGGGTCTTATGATTAAGATAATGGTAATGAATTTCATGATGCTTGATGTGATCAAAATATTTTTGCATGACATGATCTCATTTAGCGATTATCTCAACAAGAGAAAAAAAGTTCTCATTGTTTTCTACATTAATCTTCTCATTTTTTTTTCACAAAAAACATAATTTTTTGTAGCAAGATATCTAACAACAAAAATTATTCTAACTAAAATATTTTTTCAACGTTTTTTATCTTTTTCTTATAAGCCTTTGAAGATGTATATACCACTAAGTAAAAAAAAAATTGGTGTCCCTCGAAAAATAGAGCCCTGAGCGGTCGCCCATCCCGCCCATGCTCAGGGTCACCACTGATTCTATGCTCTTTTGTTTTGTGAACATATCAACGTGGCTCACGTGACTACCGACTACCATTCATATTCATATTCATAAAGTCATGAAAAGAGTACTAATGAGAAGGGAAGTGCATGCTTTCCAAGCTTAAAGACAGAAAATTACGGAGAAATGAAACGATACCGTTGACAAATTCAAAATATTCTACATGAAACGCGACAACATATTTGATGAAATAGTGTCCATAACTCTTAAGCAATGACATCTAGAACGTTTCTAAAGTTTGTAAACATATTTAGTAGAACCGACGATTCATACGGATGAATAAAATTGGCCATTTCTCCTCCTTAACGGTTCTTATAAATTGGTTGAGACCATTTGTCAAAGCAGATGTTGAGGTCAAACATGCTTTTAGTATGCAGAGACCCTGCACAACATGTAATTAAATCAGTCAGTGTAATGTAAGCTAATGGAAGTAAATTACAATAATGTACGCTGTCGTATGCACTGACTTACTGTTGAGAAACATGGCATCCATGAAAGGAGGGAAGAAGTTGAGAGAAAATATAAAAGAGTGTATTGATTGTATTTAAGTGAAATGTAACACTTATAATGAGACGAATGGAGTATCATTAAATAGGAGAAAAGTAGTTAACATTTGCTTATATTTCATTTCAAAAAATATGAGATAAAATTTGCTTATAATTCATTCTAAAAGGAGTATATTTGAGAGAAATACCCTTCTTCCTCATTTATTTTCCGCTGCGTATGTGTATGTCGTGTGTGTAAGTTTTTTAGAGAAATTATGCCTATCTGGTATCAAATTGGTATCAGAGCTGGAGATCCTACTAGTGTGTGAATGTCAAAATATTTAAGTGTGTGAGGAACAAGAGAGTTCTCACTGTGTTAAATTTTTTCTGTCAATATATTTTGAGAGAGAAATATGGCAATCAACTACAATATTGTTTGGTCCGGTCCCAATTAGATGGGAAGCTAGATTTTAGTTATTAGGAGATGTTGATGTCTACCCGTTTAAAAGCTCACAATATATGGAGCTTTGTTGAACCTGGATTACTACAAGGAGCTGATGGTACTGCTCGAAGGAAGGATCAATTGACACTCTCACAAATTCAACTAGCTATAGATTACTCAATTTTTGGCAAAATAGCAAATGTCAAAACAGCCAAAGACGCGTGGGAAAATTTGAAGCTATCATATAAAAGAGTGGAGAAAGTCCAAATATCCAAATTGCAATCTCAGCGTACAGAATATGAAATGTATGAAATGTTCAGTTCAGAAACTATAGAACAATATTTTTCACGTGTTACAGATGTAGTCAATAAGATGAGGGTGTATGGAGATTACATCCCGATAGCAAGGTGGTGGAAAAAATTCTACGCACCATGCCAATAAAGTTTGACCATGTGGTGACTACAATAATTGAGTCTCACAACACAGACACCTTATCAGTAGCAGAGTTGCAGGGAAGCATTGAAAGCCACGTGAGCAGAATATTGGAGAAGACAGAAAAAGTAAACAAAGAAGCCTTGAAGAGTCGGTGAATCTCAACAATGTTGATAAATCATGTCAAAGTGTAGAAGGTTATAGAGATCGTGAAAATTTTTATAATGAAGGAAGAGGAAATTACAAAGGTAGAGACCGAGGATATTTCAGAGAAAGAGGCCGTGACAATTTCAACCAAGGGAGAGACAAAAATTTCAGATCTCCCAACCAAGAAAGAGGTGGAAACAACTATAGGTTTACTAACCCAGAAAGATGGAGAGGTAATAATTACCAAGAAAGAACAAATTATAATTGCTATTATTGTGGAAAGTTTGGACATAAAGCTGTAGATTGTAGATTTAGACACCAGTCAACTATGGTAGAAAGTCAATATCAAAATATTGGTGAGAATTATGATAATTATTGGTGCTATTTCTTACGAAAGGTACACCGAATGAAAACACACGAACACGTGGTTGAACGCACCAAATCCAACTTACAGTTTTTTTTTTATAAATTATAAAATCAAATCAAATCTAAATAATCTAAATACCACTATTTCATCCACTTGTTGATACCTTCAGAATCGGATCACCTACATAACTGTATCACCATTTTTCCCGCGTTAGAAAGGGATTAGGATAGTTGCTCGTTGTCGCTGCTGTTGCCCGCCTCCACCACCGCCGCTGCAACAACTCATTAATGTTACGATCTGTTTGTATAACCTATCATTGTTCCCCCCGTCTTCACTGTCACCACCACAACTACCACTTGTCACTGCTATTGTGCGTCTCCACCGTCGCTGCCGCCACCACCAGCTTATTAGTTTTACAACCTGTCAGTGTTACCGCTCGTCTTCACCGTCACCGCCACAACTACCACTTGTCGTTGCTGTCGCGTGTCTCCACCATTGCTGCCACTACTAACTCATTACTTTTACAATCCGTGTGTAAAATCTATCATCGCCGCCCATCTTCACTGTCACCGCTCACAACTATCACTATAGTGTCTCGAAATTTTTTTATTATAAAAATCTGTAAGTATTTTATCTAATTTATTGTTTTTCTATACCATGATAAAGAAAACATATTACCAATTGATTGATTTAGTTTATTAATTGAAGTTATTTTTTAATTTATAGTGGAAGTAAGATTTTCTTCTTTTGATGAAGAGAAAATAAATGAAGGAAATAAAAACCATGATGACAGTTTAAAAAAAAAATTGCTCATGAGGATGAAATACCTAAGGCTGGGATGAAATTTAGCTCTGAAGATGAAGTTACCAATTACTACATGAATTATGCTCGATGCATGGGCTTTGGAATGGGTAAAATAAGTTCAAAGAATGGAGATGATGGAAAAAAGTATTTTAATCTAGCATGTAGTCGTGCAAGAAAATATGTGAGCAATTCAAATAATATTTTGAAGCCAAATCCTATTACGAAAACATAGTGCAAGGCTAGATTGAATGCATGTATGCCTTTAGATGGAATAGTTACGATTTCAAGCATTATTCTTGAGCATAATCATGATCTAAGCCCAACGAAAGCACGATATTTTAGATGTGTTGGTGTTCAATAAATAACAATGACAACCAATAACCAAACATCCCATCAATCCAAAAATTCAACCAAGAACAGAATCTAAATCAATGTGTAATAAAAGCCCTAATTCAAAGCCAAACAAATCAAAGATAGAGAGTAAAAGAAATTAACACCGCAATTGTTGATGCAGTTCGGTCCCAAAAAGATGACCTACATCTGCATGAGAGAACATCCCTCGATATCCACTATCATCATGAGTCTTTACAATGAGAAATTACAATTGTTCTTTACAACCTCTTCCAATTGTTCAAGATGAACAATCTTTAGGTCTCACAGTTGAAAAACCTCTCAATCCCTCAAGATTATAATAGAGAAAGCTTGAATCCTCCCTATATGAAACCCTAAGCCCAAAGTGTTTAGAATGTGTTTCCCAAACCCTAGAATCTCCCAAAATGCCCCAAGAATGCTCTATTATCGCGTTTTCTCCGTTTAAGCCTTTTTTCATGCGTTCTTCAACACCTGCGCATATATACTAGCATTTCTGAACAACATGAATCGATTCACACTAATTGGTGAATCGATTCACACTAATTGGTGAATCGATTCAATTCATTAAACCAGCATCCCGCGTCGCATGAATCGATTCAGAGAATCAGCTCCCAGAGAAAGACTTCGATTCATGACCTTGATCTGAAAGGTGAATCAATTCACCCATAGACACTTTGATTCACAGAGAGTTTGAAACCTCTCCCACGCCTAGAGCTCCTCATGATTCGATTCCCACTGCCTGTGAATCGATTCAAGCCTGTTAGAAATCACTCCTATGCATTCTAATGACTTCCAAAACTAATTTTAAGGCACAATTTCCCAACAATTCTCCACCTTGACTTCAAATCAGTGATGACGCTCAATAATAACCCATCATCCACTTGTTGCTCTCTCCAAAAATGGAATTACGTCTCAACGCAAATGATCAAGTCCAAGTGAAGCTTGAACCTTGATCTAGAATGGTACTTGGTGAGCATCTCACAACCATGCATAATCCCCAATTCACCAATCATACTCTTCATTGCATCTCCACCTTGAATTGCCTTCATGTGCCTCAAACCGCCTTTCAAAGAGCCATTCTTCCTCCTTTCCCGGTTCTTCATAATATCCATTCCAAGTATCCTCTTCACAATGCCGAGATCCTTCATCTCAAATCCAGAAGCTAACTTCTGTAACACCCCGTTTCTGGAGCGCTATAGTATAATAGTTTTTAACCCCTAAACGGATAATTAGGCAATATAAATATATAGAAAATAATATTTTATTAAAACTAAATAATTAGACACGTACATATCTTTAGGGAACCCGTGTCTAGGGCCCACAACTTATATGACACATATACAAACTCTGACTCATTGACATTGACTCACTAGCTGTAACACGTAACTGAAGAGAGTTACTCATACTGAGTACCCTCTGTACACTCCACGATGCGGGCGATATCTTCATCAGGTCCATGCATATCTGTTGTGTATGAAAAGAAAATACAAAACAAGAAAAACAAAAGAAAGGAGCTAAGAAACACAATACACACTATAAAAGTTGGGAAAGTAAGGAATAGAAAGTATATATAAATGGCACATAATCACAACGACTCTCGCGTATGCCCGGCTCACTCTCAGGTTTGCACCACTATATCTAAACCTAGCTCCACCTACTTCCCTTTCACACCTTAAAACCTATTCGTATCCCTGTCATCTCTAACAGTGTCCCCATCTTTACACTACTCCTAGTCAACTAACTTGGTATCCTCTATGGTTTATCAAGGTCTATCCCACCAGCTAGGGTCTAAAGGCATTTACGTAATATTCCCATCACAACAATCACCAGTAGAGTCAACGGTCAAAGTATATCTCAAGCATCAGACAATACATTAACTAACATATTCATATAGATAATCAGCAGCATAGTCACATACTCACAATCAATCATATATAATCAGCACATCACCAAGCATATATAGTCAGCACCACATCAACAATTATATTAAATCAGCACACACATCAATCAGCATTAGTCATCAACATATGGATTAACCCTAGTGTCAGTTAGACGACCTGCTACTAACATGTTATTAATCATAAAACAATCATAAGTTATCTATCCTAGGGTTCACTACAACAAAAACAGGATTTAGTGGCAGTTGCTTAGCGGCGGTTAAAGACCGCCGCGAGTCTCTGGCGGTTTTATTGCGACTGCTGGCGGTTTAGACCGCCCCCATAATTTTCGTAAATTTTTTACCCTTCTCCCAGATTTGCAAATTGCTGAAGCTAATTAAATTAAATGCTAGTGGCGGTGGTAACCACCCTTAACTTTGTTGGATTTTTATCCGCCTCCTTGTTTTTATAAAAAGGAAAAAATAAATAAATTGAAAAATATACTGGCAGTTGAAACCACCATGAAGAGAATGTATTTTTTTTAAATATAAATATAAATATAAATTTATTTTAGTTAATATACAGACGGTTTGATCGCCATTATAATAGTTTTAATATTTTTTTAAAAAATTTAGTAAAAATCTAGCGGTGGTTGTCTCAGAAACAACCGCCTTATTCCCTAAACCATGGCGGTCAAGTCTAGCCGCCATCGGTCCAAATCAATCCACGATCTGGCGGGTTTATTTTTCGCTGCTTTTATTCTCCCTCCGAAAACCAATGAATTTTTAAGTTTCCTATTTCTCTTCCCTCACCAAATTATCTTCTAGGTTTTATTTTTCACAAAAGAGAAGGACCCAAAATTAATGGAGGATTTGGTGAGGTCCTCACTAGTTCATCTCTCGAGATTGTGGCGCCTCCTCTTCCCGCCACGCTTTGGATCCTCGTTCGGTGAGCTCCTCTTCCCTTCAGGTATGAGATTCTCTTCTTTTATCCTTCCTATTTTCTTTCTCATGTCCCCATTTGCTTCATTCTTTGAAATCCCTTCCGCCGCCGACCCTCGAAATCCCCACGCTCAAATCGCCGTCTGAAAAATGGACACTTTGCCGCCGCTTTCATCGCTTCAAGCGAAGGAGTTTCTCAAGAGCAAAACGACATCAAGCCTGGGGTTACGGATGGGAGATGGGCCTGGGTTCATCGTGTCATTTGCTTTCTTCCCAATCATCACTCTGCACTCAAACGAATCAAAGGGACCATCCATCTACTTGCCGATGCTTCAACTTTCTTTTCTCGCTCATTATGTTCCGGATTGTTGTTTGGATGGACCAATGATATCCGTGTTTTGATATGCGATACTTGGCACGTTTTTAAAACTCTTTTATGTTCCTAAATGCTGATCTTTTGGTCTGTTGAAATCTTATGACTTGCGGTCGAATTCGATGTTGTGCTCTATGCTATCAATATTTGCTGCTGGTTACATTGTGAAAAAAAAACAAAGCCAAATTGTATTACAGACCATACCTTCCTTTTTTGGTACATTTAGGTTCCAACCTAGATATGAGTGATTGGTACATTTTCATATATATAGCAACGGTGGCTCTGCTCTATGTACAACTATCGGGTTAATTTGCTAATTAGAGAGTTGGACATTGGATTTAGGATTGAGAAATGGGATTTGGTTGGGGCTATGATGATGGGAACTATGCATTGTTGTTGTTGTGAATATTTTGATGCCACTGGGCAAAATGTTGAGTCGATGCTCTATCAGGAAGTTGAAAATCTATTGAAGTCTTGAACTATTTTTAATTTTAAGATGCATATGCTTGCATATTGTAATTCGGCTGAGCATGGGAAATTTGGGTAATTTAGTTTATCAAATTAATTTTGGAAGCTCTTCTTAATGTGTCTTTTTGGCATGGTTTTCCAACAGGAGGAATAAGAATTAGTAATTTAGTATAATGACAGATTTTTAGTGAATTTTTCTCAAAGAATTTAATGTTACTTGACGTTGTGGTTTTCTTTGATCAATTCTATTTTATGGGCTGTGGTTTTTCTTCCTTATTGAGTTTTGGTTGTGGGTGGTAACGAGGGAGCATCCATCAACGTAGTTTTCTTGTTGGATTCTGCTTTTTTTTGCATTATATCAATGTAAAACTTAGAAGGAAATATTTTAGAGATGAATGTAACAGTTTACAATAAGGATAATTATTGGATAGACGTGATGTATCAAGTAGTTTAGTTGTGGGTCAATAGGATTATGGTTTCAAAATAAACTTCCAGATCTACTACATCATTTTATGGCCAAAACAAAGTTTCTAATGTATCAAAAAATATCATAATCAATATAGTGAAATAGATGATGATATATTAGCAATTGCTTAATAGGTTCCAAAAAACCTAGTAAGAGAAGGCATTGTACTTTTTTTTTTCTTTAGCACAATAAATGTTCATATATTCTATATAAAGCTATTCATATAAAACTATAACTCTGGGTGCTCTTTCCTTTATTGTTTAGGTGTTCTCGTGTTTTGGTTTCACATAGAGAAGACTCAAGTTGTTTGTATTGGCTAGGTGCTCTCTATAAGGTTTTTTTTCCTATCACTCTTTCTCATTCCCCAATGCGTGTATTTTTTTTTTTTACAATGGTCATTCCCATTTTCTGGGTTTGGGATTTTTTGTCTTTGATAAAACAAGCATTCTTAGCTCAAATGTAAGGGGAAAATGGCTTTTAGAGCCTGTCTTTCTAATAAAATCTTATTTCTGATTTGTTTATAATTTAATGAAAGAACAAATGTTGGTTTGTGTAATACGCTTTTTGGATGATCTTTGTTTATCGATTTTGATACTAACATGTGCCTTATCTTTGTTATATCAATTTTCTATGGCTAGAATTTTTAATTTATGTGCTTCGCCACTAAAGGGTTTCATAGACTGAAATAGTTTTGGATTTACACCCTTTATGATTTTATCCACTTTGCTAAATGATCATATATTGCACTCTTTATGAATGTGGGCTGAATTAGAACAAATATTAAGGAGGTTTGTTGTGATTTATAACTTTAGAATTAATTGCTAATTTGCTACCACCATTCTAATAATGATTGAATTTTTAATATGATAATGGCACCTTCGATTGTGTAGTTGCTTTTATTTAGAAGAAATATGTCTAATTATTTTTAATAAATATATTTCAATGAAAATATAAAACTTTAAATGCGTAAAGTATAAGCAAATTTCTTGCACTTATTATTTTTCTCAGGTCGTTGTTTTTCTTATTTATTTGACTAATCCCCAATTTAGTCCTTAAATTTACACCCTTTCTCCTATTTTCCCATGCTTATAATCAGATATGGATAAATCTTGGATTAAAATGCCACTAATACACCCAGTATAAGGCAGATTGATAGGCTTTTTAAAATTTGCCTTTCGACATAGCTCTAGTGCGGGTAGAATATTATGTCCATGTAGCAAATGTGGCTTTACTGAAGCGGAAGACTCCAGCAAAAGTGTATGACCACTTGTTATTGACACCATTTCCTCAAGGATACACTTTTTGGTGTCGCCATGGGGAGACATTGTTGGGAGAACTCATTGCTTGCCCTTCCGTAATTCAAGAGAATCCTCAGAAATGAAGATTATGCTTCAAGGACTATAAATGAAGATCTGATGCAAGATATGATAAATGATGCATTTGGATTCTCTAAAATGTGTGCCAATGAAGTTCCCTTCCCATCATCAACCGAACATAGAGATGGAAGTGAAGGAGGTATGCCAGAATCACATCATGGAGCGACTGGTGGTGCTAAAGAGTTTTATGATTTGCTCAAAGATGGAGAACAACCATTGTATCATGGATGTACAAAGTACTCAAAATTGTCTTTTTTGGTGAAATTATATCACATTAAGTGTTTATGCCAAGTTAGTGACAAAGCAATGTCAATGATTATTGAGTTGTTGCAAGATGCCTTTGAACATGCAAAAATTCCTGCATTCAGCTACGAGGCAAAGAAAGTCATTAACAAGCTTGGTCTTAATTACACCAAGATACATTCGTGTCCTAATGATTGCATGTTATATTGGGGGGAAAATGAAGATTTAGAGGAATGCAAAGTATGTAAGATATCTCGATGGAGGGAAAGAGGTAAAGAAAAGTCGAGTGTTCAAGGTTCGACTCCCACCAAGCCAGGAAAGAAATTGCCAGCAAAAATATTGCGATACTTTCCATTGATCCCAAGACTGAAGAGGTTGTTCATGTCTTCAAAGACAGCCAAGAGTATGGTTTGGCATTCTGAGGAGAACAACAATGATGGGATGATGAGGCATCCTAGAGACTCTGAGGCTTGGAAGGATTTTGATTCGACACATCCTGATTTTGCTTCTGACCCTCAAACGCACGACCGCTTTAGCAAGTGACGGCTTCAACCCTTTGGAAATTTGAGTACCAATTATAGCATTTGGCCGTAGTTCTCATTCCATACAATATTCCTTCATGGACGTGCATGAAGCCATCAAACTTTATTCTTTCAAGCTTGATTCCTGGAAAGCGAATGCCAGGTAATGATATAGACATTTACATGCAACCTCTTATTACTGAGTTGAAGGAGTTGTGGGAAAAAGGTGTTGAGACATATGATGCTTCAAGAAACGAAGTGTTCATGATGCGTGCATGTCTTTATGGACCATTAGTGACTTTCCTGGCCTTGGGATGCTTTCAAGATGGAACACTTATACTGGGCTAGCTTGTCCTACTTGTAATTTCGACACAAATCCTTTCGCCTTCCATTTAGTAAAAAATGGTGTTTTATGGGCCATCGCCGCTTTTTGTCTAGAGGACACAGTTTCGGTTGAATCGAGTTCGCTTTAATGGGAACACAGAGGATAGGGATCCACCAAGAAACTTATCCTGCTCAAATTCTTAAACAAGTAGAGAATATTGAAGTCACATTTGGCAAACAACCACAATCGAGGGATAGCCGAAAGAGAGCTCGCAGGATCAACACTAATCGGCATCAACTCAACAATGGAAGAAGAAAAACATATTTTTTCAACTTCCATATTGGGAGTTTAACTTGTTGCGACACAATCTAGATGTAATGCATATTGAAAAGAATGTGTGTGACAATGTGATTTATACATTGATAAATGACAAAGACAAAAGAAAAGATCATGTGGAGGCTCGAAAAGACTTACAGGCAATGGGTATAAGAAAAGAACTTTGGCCCCCAGATGATGGAAAAAAGTTCCCAGCAGCTTTGTTTACATTGGCAAAGGAAGAGATAGAGGTTATGTTAAATACCTTGAAGGATATTTCTGTTCCAGATGGTTACTCAAGCAACATCTCTAGATGTGTTGATACAGTTCAACGCAAGATCTTTGGTTTGAAAAGTCATGATTCTCACATTATTATGGAGCAGTTGCTACCCTTGTCAATCAGAAATGTGCTGCCTGTTCGAGTTGCTACAATTATCGTCGATTTATGCAATTTTTTCAAGCTATTATGTGCCAAAGTGTTGAACCCTAGCGAGCTAGACAAGCTTAATGAGCAAATTATTCTCACTTTGTGTCATTTGGAAATGTTATTTCCTCCATCATTCTTCACAGTTATGGTTCACCTCATGGTGCATCTAGTTGATGAAGCCAAACTCGGGGGGCCAGTGCATTATCGATGGATGTATCCTATAGAAAGGTACGACCAATCTTTAATTGTGAGACATTCAATGCATTATCACTCATCATATTGGCTTGAAGATTTTGATGTGTAATAATTTTCAAACATCATAGGTTCTTTTCAAACTAAAGTCCTTTGTGCGTAATAAAGCACATCCCGAGGGCTCGATAGCCGAAGGATGGGTCTCCGAAGAGATACTTACTTTCTGTTCAAGGTACTTGGAGAATGAAATTGAGACAAGACTTAATCGAGGAGGTCGTGTTGATGATGATCCCTCTGAGTCGTCGTCGCCTGCTTTCCCAATATAGGAAAACCAATCGAGGTTCATCATATTTTAATTTGACACCCATAGAGTTGCTTCAAGCACATCGACATGTGTTGGTTAATTGCAATGAAGCACAACCCTTTGTTGAGTAAGTCACTTGAAACTTGCACATTTTATATTCTTGACTTCCATCAGAATTCTTATACTCATGATTGGTATAGGGAATTTAAAATTATAACAAAAAGGAAGTTAAGGAGTCGAACACGATCATCAAATGAGATAGAGAAGGAAGTTCATTGTGGCATTGTCGAATGGTTTAAACGACGTGTAAGTAGAAGAGATAACTTTTACTGCCAATATGTTATTATGCATTATTACTAAAACAATTTATTCTTTTTGATAGATTATGAATGATAGTATCGATACACACTCCGGTGATATTCATGTCCTTGCACGAGGACCACTACAAAGAAGCTAGAAGGTTTACTGCATATAATGTGAATGGATATAAATTTCGAACCTTGCAACGTGAGCAGGGGATGAAAACTCAAAATAGTGGTGTATTTAGTACCATTGGAACTAAAAGCTATGCAAGAGCAAGTGACAACAGGTCGATAGATGGTTTAGTGTCATACTATGGGAAATTGGCTGATATTATTGAGCTAAACTACTATGGGAGATTTGTAGTGACCTTGTTTAAATGTCAATGGGCTAACACTACAAATTATAGATGCATTAAAAAAGATGCATTGGGTTTCACCTCAATCAACTTTTCTCATTTGATTCATATGGGTGCACGAGAAGATGATGAACCATACATTCAAGCTTCTGAAGCTCAGTTGGTGTACTACGTGGAGGATAAGATGGATGAAGGAGGGTGTATCCCAAAGACACCTTAAACCGAGAGATTTGTTTGATATGGGTGAGGATGATGCAGAGACAAGTTATGAGAGTGAGCCTCATCATCAAGAGTTTCCCTTGCTTTGGCCAGATGATAACAATGAATCTCAGTTATTTAGGCCCGGTGTACATGTAGAATTTGAATAAGTTCGATAATGACATTTGTTATCTTTAAGCTTTTGTTCTTTCAAATGGAATCGTGATACTTTCTTTTGGTTAAGCCATGATGGTATTTAGAAAGATGTTGAGTGGTGTTGCTGTTACCTATAATATAGTATTTTTTTTTTAATTTTGATCAGTACTTGGCTAATTTTTGATTTCACAAGTAATGCTTTGCCAAATTTTAAATGACAAAACTAGTGGTATTTTTATGCTTTAAATTTAAATAAAATCTGTTATTAAGTGATTAAGTGCTTTAAGTTATAATGGAATTCTGTTATTACCCAAATGGCTTGTTACCTATATATTCTTGCGGACATTTGAGAATCTGTTTCATGTAACTTGGAAACAAAATTTTAAGACTTGCAAGTTTATAATTTGTTTCATGTTATTTATAGACATTTGCTCTAATTTGTCTCAATTTTAGTCCACTTGATCTGACATGGAGACACATCAAGGACCTTGTCATTCAACCGATGATGGACATGTTGTGCTCGATCGACTTGATGAACTACAGTCGAGTCCTTAGTTGATGTTGAAGGTACTTCTAATGGTGGAGAAAAAGACAATTTTGGAAGGTCCAAGTGAGAAGTAAGTCACACTTAATTATTGCTTTCTTTTTTGTTTATGTATTGGTTGATTTATTTGATATTAACTAGTTCACACTTTCTTTTTGCAGACAGTGAAGGACAGGATAGAGAACGCCCCATGAGGGTCAGAGATGTTAACTCGCTTCCAACTAGAGAGAGGGTACTGATTCCTTTTGATGGAAGCCAGCCGAGTGGCACAGACGCTGATGGGCTCTTAGGAGGTTTCTTAGGTCGATTAGCGCAAGATCACAATATCTTTCCAATTAGCTTTAAGAGGTGGCCTGAGGTGCCTGAGAAAAACTATAAGGAAGTTTCCTGGAATATTATCATTAAGGTATAATACAATGACATCATTCTTGCTACTTACATATGATACTTTATTTTTATTATAATATATAATATATTGATGTAACACCAATAATTGAATGAAGAACAAGTTTTGTTGGGAGCCAATACATGAAGATGCGGCAAAGCATTATATGATGAAAGATATAGGGAAAAAATGGAAGGAAAATGATTGAGACTGCTTGACACTTACTATGATGAGACAAAAAGTCGAGAAGAAAATATCAGAAATCCCCCAAAGTCAATTCTAGCAAGTGAGTGGGCTTCTTTTATAGATTACAGATTAGAAGGAAAAACTAAGGTACTATGCTTATTCATTATTTAAATGGTTTAACCATCATAATAGAACTAATTTGTTTTTTGGGTACGCGTTTGCAGCAAATGTGTCAAAAGAATGCCCAAAATAGGACCAAACTCACAATTAATCATACTGGAGGTTCTAAAAAGCTCAAGAGAAGGAGATTAGAGATCGTATGTATTTAGAAACATGTTCATTATAGCAAACTGTGCTGTTGTAACTTGTAATTATTATTATTATTCATACCTAACATTTAAACATATGATATTCATGAGCAGATGAATAAAACCGGGCAAGCAGTGAGTAGGGGAAATTTATATATCCAAACTCACAAAAGAATTGATGGAACATTCATTAATGATGAAGCTCGAGCTATTTGTGTAAGTAATTAGTTTCTTGTATAAATTTTAGAGAAGATTTCTTCTGTAAGTAATTGGTTGACACCCTCTCACTTTAATCATGTAGGAGAAGATTTCTGAGATTGAAAGTCAAGAAAATACTCCTGTAGAAATCTCACCTAATGACTCTCTTGGCCAAGTGTTTGGTAAAGAACATTCAGGTCGGGTTCGAGGTGTGGGTGATGGTGTTTCTCCGTCTCAAGTGTTTGGCTCTCCCTATCAACGATTCTCTACTTCGTCTAGTTCTTTTAATTCTGTTGAACATAACCGTGTCACACAACTAGAAAATCAAGTTCAGAAATTGACAAAAGAATCAGAAGCAAAAGATGAAAAAATGAACAGAATAGAGAAGTTGCTTGCTCAACTCCTTGCAAATTCATCAGTGAATGTACCTTCTGATCTTGATATTAGCCTTGATAATATTGTAAGTAATTTTATCATTACATAATCTATTATAACTCCTTAATGTTTTTTGTTGTAATAGTAAGTCATTCTTCGACTCCTATTTTTGCAGCAAACTCCTGGTGGTCCGTCTTCACATTCGGATATTTGAATTACATGGCATAAGAAAGTATGAGGTGTCCTCGTTAGAATTCGCAGCTCTGTTTTTATAAATTATAAATAGATGTTTTGTGTATATGTCCCATCAACACTAGCATCCTTTAGTTTCAGTTGTTTATGTGGGATGTATTTATCCCTCTTGTATTAGATTGATTCCTTGAACTGTTTATGAAATTATATGGATAAGTTTTTCATCTACGCTTTAGTGCTTAAGTAGTCTTTCTTTGTGGTCTGTCTTAGCTTTCTTAAATTGTTTAGTTTGGCAAAAGTGGCAGTTTTCCTTGCAACTCAACTAAAGTGGGCATATATTTGGGATTATGTTATGATTTGTTGGCTAAAATTGGGTATGTTTCTTTATAGAGACTGCATAATTTGTTTTCTGTTAGGCATCCGCTATGCTCAATCTGGTTGGGCATTGAGAATATAACATAACCAAACATGGATATGGTCTTGATTAAATAGATCGCTTTTGTTTTGTCGCTTTCACAGTTCCAATTTTATTGTTATTTTTATCACCAGTCCTAATGTAAAACTATATTTAGAGAAATAAGTATATTACTTGATGTATCTCGCTTTATGATTCTAAACAAAGTTTCTAATATTCCTTGTGCATAACTAGTGTTCTGCTGGTCCTGGGCAAATAATTGACCAGTCCCATGAACCGGGAAAGCTAAGTGCCTATTTGGCTCGGGAAAATATTTATGTTTTCACTATTAATTATAAGAATATCATCTTGGCTATGTTGTTAAGAAGGTAATGATTCCTATAACAACAAAGTCGATCCTATTTGCTTTTTTTCCCGGTTTTTTACCGCTTGTGTTTATAAATACCTCACACACCCAAACAAAAAATAATATTTTTCAAGTGATCAAGTTAGTAAACCGATTTGCAAAAGGTTGCAATATTCAAGATTGGTGGCTAAAGGGATGTTGCATCCGTGATTATTGTGTAATTTTAATGGGGTATCATCAGATACAAACCTTTTGATTTATCATGCATCATTTGAAGAATAGAGGTATATATTTGGGATTATGTTATGATTTGTTGGCTAAAATTGGGTATGTTTCTTTATAGAGACTGCATAATTTGTGTTTCTCTATATGGTTTGGTATAACCTCGTGTAGTGGGCATATATTGTGTGAAACTCTCTATGTCATGGACTATAATGAACTTGAACTTCTATTTTTCTATTTCAATATTGCATTCTTCATAGTATTTGCCCCTATTAACAATTCTTTTGTTGCAGTCGATTGTGTCAATTTGAAGGCTTTGAGGTTCACATTGGGTTGCTGGAGAAAAGAGAAGTTAATGCTGTTTTCCATCATGTATTTTGTTAGTCCTTTGCATCAATCAATATCTGATCCTGTAGGTTTAGGTACATCGTAAATGGAGGTTTTGTTTTGATGATACGTTATGTAGAAAACTTGTTTTAACTCCTTTCCATTTGACTCTCTTTTTTGGGGGTGGAGGCACTTCAATTAGTAGATTATATACCTTTAGGTCTTGCAGGATTTAACAGTGGCAAGTGGTACTTTATGTTTTTTGTTATCATTGATATGTTTTCTTCAATTATCTATCTTGTATAAACTTTTATTGCTGCTGAAATTTAGTAGTTGGACAACTTTTATCCCTTTGTTTTTCTATATGACAAGGAAACATGTTGAAACAAACATGTGCAAGGAGCTCTTTTTTTCTTTTCTTTACTTATTAGCCAATAAAATAAGGTTTTTTTAATATATAAGGAGGGTTATTGTGGCTTTGATCAAGAGAGCTGGCAAAATAGTGGCGAAAGAACCAATAAAACTTTTGAAAAGTCATTAGTATGTAATAAACTACTAATTAGGCAAGCTGTAAATGAAATACAAAAAAAAAAAACACGGGTCTAACTTAGTGGCGGTTTTACCCGCCACAAAAACTTTAGTCACCAGGAACAACGAACCCAAGCGCAGAATACTGTGGCCGTTAAAACCGACGCGAAGCAAAGACTTAAAGGCGGTTACAACCGCCACAGACAATTTAGGCGCCAAACATAACAGAAATGGAGGATGGGTTGTGTGGCGGTTGGAACCGACGCCAAGCAAAGCCTTAACGGCGGTTACAACCGCCACAAACAATTTAGGCGCCAAACATAACAAAAATGGAGGATGGGTTTTGTGGCGGTTGGAACCGACGCCAAGCAAGACTTAAAGGCGGTTGCAACCGCCACAAAGAATTTAGGCGTCTAACATACAGGAATGGAGGATGGGTTGTGTGGCGGTTGAAACCGACGCCAAGCTAACACTTAAAGGCGGTTTGAACCGCCACTAAAGTTATCAAGGCGCTGTACGGCCGGGTCAAAAATGATGTCAGATGGACTTGTGGCGCCAATTTTAGTGGCCTTTGATGAACCGCCAGTGAATTTTATTGTCAAAGTATGGTGTAGTGGTTTTTCATACACCCACAATTTTTCCTATGGTTGATGGACTAGCAACTATTATCCTTCGCAGTCATGGTCACAACACCCCTCCTAGGGTGTTGGGGCATCAACCCCTAGTAGGGCTTGGGTCACCCTACGCACATTCATATATACTACTCTATCCTACTATCCCTAGAGTAAAAGGTTTCTTGCTCCCACCTGGTTAGAAGATCCCTGCCGCTACTTTTACTACTCGTACTCTCTTCGTACCCACTACTCGTGCTCCACCTTTATGCCTGCTGCTCACGCTCTTACTCATACTCCACCTGGCCTTGCCAGGTCAACCTTCACTCTTTCCTCTTCCTCCTAGGATTGCCTACTAAGAGATTTCTGATGCATAGGTATAACACCCCGCAGTTCTATTCATGCTTTATTCTAATAATTAGCCTAACTCGCGTAATTAGCATGGGTAAAAATACGAAGGAATTAAAACTAAAACATAAATGACACTACGATGCGCTACGGTGAAGTAAACTATGTGTCTCGCATACAAATATATATATAGGTACATATCATCGGAGTGCAAGTGCGTAGTGAGTAATTTAAAGATACAGTCATCCAAAAGAAAGTAATCCTGTGAGGCTAAACTACTGCCTCAACTAAGCAAAACAACAACAAAACATAAAATAACCAACAAGACTCCTAGCCAACCACAACCAAACACCTCAGCGAGGGGAAATTGAGAACTCCCACTCGAAAACCCCGCCCGCCTCGAAAACAACCGATGATAATCATGAGCTATCATGTGGCGAGAGGGACCAGATGTAGCTCCTCTGCCACGTCTCTGTCTCCCACGGTGGCTAGTCACACCGTGATGGCTATCGGGTCGCATCGGCATCGGCTGAGGAGGCATCGGCGGATAACCTCCATAGCCAAAGCCTGGTGAAAATCCTGGTGCCTGCCACATCTGCTAAAAAGGAAGCCTCTGACAAGTCCTGAAGTCCGGAGAAGCTGGCTATAGGAAAACCTAGAATCCTGAAGTAGATAGAGATGGTACCAGTGTAGATCACCGCCTGACACACATGGTCAATCTCCCACCCCATGCCGTCGAAATCATGATACTGAATCTAAAAGTCACCCTATACGGGGATCCGTGGGGGTAGGAGCATTGACGGGTGCATCAGTGTGAATTGCTCCATCGGATGCTGCTGCGGCTGCATCGTCCTCCTCAACAAAGTCTAACATAGCAATAATACATATACAGACAAACATACAAACACAGGGAGATAAGAACAACACATCCATCAAAAAGCGGGAAATGCATAAGTAGAGTGGGTGTTAGACAAGCAAACAGGTAATAACATATATAACAGATAATATCTAACTATCCTCTTCCTCTTACCCCATGTCTCTCAATTAGTTGTGCTTCATGGCATCTTTTCTTTACTATTGTCACTGTACTCCCTGTTTCCTTAGGAATACTTATTGGCGAACCCCCTTTCCGTTAGGGTTGCCGTTCCCCTTTCTCGTTAGGGACTCCCGTCTCCCTTTTATGATAGAGCACAAGGCGACACTAGCCTAGTCCACGAGGTATTCCCCCTTTTCTGTTAGGAATCCTCCTCCCCCTTTTCTGTTAGGGACGTCCGTTTCTCGCTTTTTCCGATAGGGAACGGAGTGGATCTAACCTGCTGAGCGAGGTATCCCCCTTTTCCGTTAGGGATCCTGTCCACATCACATTCCCATCAAGAATGGAGTGGTTACTAATGCAATATCATGAGTATGCATCCAACACCTCATAATCATATGCCTCACATCATATTATGCACACATTCCCAAAAATACCCCTTTAATAACGTTAACTCATATTGAAAGCTATACTTAATCATTTAGCATGCTAAAGCAACATACAACACAGATTCACCATAATATATTTTTACTCATGTTACCCTAAGCATATTACTATTCACATAGAGCACATACATCACAACTTACAATTAAACATATTATCCGGCAATCACAAACAATAAAATAATCCTTGGGTCTACCACGCCTATCCTTAGATGTGGCACACCGTAACCCCTATCCTTAGGTGTTACTGACATCAAGCCCTAGTAGGTCTTAGGTCACCCTACACATGCCAAACAGTTATATCTACTATACAGAACCCAATGAAAGAGCATTCTTTCTCCCACCTGATAATCGGAGAATTCGGAAACACGACTGGATACTAGGACACACCCACGAACTCACGAACGAATACACCAATATTCTCACACTAAGCTCAGGTTCAGCCAACAACCATAAACAAGTCCAGAGTTACCAAACAATGTCACCGAGCAAGCCAGAACGACCCACAGTTAACCGGAAACACATAAACACACTCAGATTAGAATTAGGGCAGCTAATAAATTACTAGACCACAAAGGAAGGTCACGTCCAGGGGATGGCCGTCAAGGTTAAGTACCTCAACTTACCCAAAAATAGCATCAGACAAGGTTTCTCGGTCAACCGGTACTCGCACTGTCGCCAAAACTCTAAAATACAAAGAACAGTTAATGAGGGACAATCCAAACTAACAAAGGAATCACGAAATCATAGCTCAAAAATAGAGAACAAAGGCTTTGGTCTCTGTCTCGTGGTCCAAGGAATCTCCTTCAGGAGTTCCGGCAAAGCCCTAGCTCGTTCGGTACTCATTCGGTCAAATCGGGGTCCAAAACACAGTCTGACTAGGGCTAAGAACTAGAACCAATTCAAAAATCACAAATGACAATCTGAAATCAAGGATGAACAGTAGAGGGTGTTAGTTTTACCTCGACAAATGGCGATCGAAGATAAGCCCTAACAAGCCCGAACTGTAACAGACGAGTTTACACCGTCGGATTGATGAACAGATGCTTGAGATTGCTTTGGATCAAGATCACAAAGCTTGAGATGTTTAACAATGGAGGAAAACTGATGTAAGGGACTCTCTGGTCGTGAAATAGTAGAAAGAAGTGGAAGAAATGAATTAAATGGGTTTAAATGAGCTTAAATAGAAGATTAGGTGTCACGGGTGCACTCCACGCACGGCCCGCGCGTGCCCTACACGCCGCCTTTTAGGCGCGTCTATTTCTGCGCACTCAAGCGCATCCCACACGCGTCCTTCAGCTCCCTGGTGCGCTTACGCGCACCTCGCGCGCGCTACTTCACGCTGAAGCAACCTTACATGTATACCACGTGTCAGTGCCAACAATTAGACCAATCACAGAGCGCCACGTGGCACAGAAGGGATAGGAGACGCTGGTGCACCATACACCAGTGCACGCCACACTCACTCCAAGCGCACTTCACGCACACTTGCACTGTTTTGTCGTTTTCTGCGATTTCTTCGATTCTGACGTCCGTTCGATCTAGAACTCGATACCCTAACATTTAAACATGATTCCTTACTTAAGAGGACATCAAATGGACTCAAGAATAAAGATTTAAGGTCTCATTTACTCGTCCTAAAACTCACACTCGACTAAGGGCATAAACATACACAAATCCCTAGTTCTAACTCCGATTGTTCTCAAACTTTACCAGGCTTCCAAGACTCATACCAAAACCTTATCAAATACTATTCCAACCTCAAATACCATACCAATCCTCAACACACACTCTCTAATACATAGAAAAAGCGAGCACACAGGCAAAAGGTCAATCACACAGTCAAATACACACAAGTCCTACCTAGGGCACACAAGCACACTTAGTCACACATAAACACAAGTTAAACAAGATTAGAAAAAATGAGGACGTTACATTACCACCCCCTTAAAAGAGATTTCGTCCCTAAAATCAAGCACCTGAAAATAAATGAGGGTACTGCTGTCAGATCTCACTCTCACGCTCCTAAGTCATGTCACCCGTAACGTCATCCCACAGAACCTTGACTAAAGGAATAGTTTTACCACAAATTTCCTTCATCCTCCTATCCAAAACCCGTATAGGAAACGATTCGTACTCTAAGTTCTCTTTCAATTTTATTGACTCGAGTTCAAGCACATGTGATGGATTGAGAAAATATTTACGAAGTTGTGAAACATGGAAAACATCGTGATGTCTAGAAAGATTAGGTGGTAAGGCAATATGGTAGGATACTGGGCCAATCCTACGAAGAATTTGGAAAGGTCCAATGAGTCTAGGGGTTAGCTTTCTAGATTTGATGGCTCTGCCAATTCCAGGAATTCTAAAGGTCTCATCCTTTTATCGCTATAACTCTTCTGGCTATCCTGAGCCGCTTTCATCTTCTCCCTGATCCTCCTGACTTGTTCCGTGGTTTGCTGTACCAACTCCGAACTGAATACTTAGGTATCTCCTATTTCAAACCAACACAAAGGGGTCCTACACTTCCTTCTATACAGTGCTTCAAAAGGTGCCATACCTATACTTGAATGAAAACTGTTGTTATAGGTAAATTCCACTAAAGGCAAAAATTCATCCCAACTTCCTACATGCTCCAACACACAGGCTCTCAACAAATCTTCTAGGGATTGGATTATTCGTTCTGATTGACCATCCGTTTAAGGATGATAAGCTGAATTCAATCTCAACTTAGTCCTTAAAGCTCGTTGCAATTCGTTCCAAAACCTTGAGGTAAATATAGAGTCTCTATCATTGATGATGCTCGAAGGAACATCATGCAACCTAACAACCCCCTTGATGTAAATCTGAGCCAATCTCTCCAAAGGATACTTCTCTCCGATCGGAATAAAATGAGCACTCTTGGTCAATCGATCAATAATTACCCAGATCGTATCAAACTTCTTCGGCGTCCTTGGTAATCCCACTATGAAATCCCTCGCTATTCCATCCCACTTCCATTTAGGAATGTCTAGAGATTGCAACAATCCTGCCGACATTCTATGTTCAATCTTAGCCTTTTCACACACCAGGCAAGACAGAACAAAGTTTTCTATATCCTTCTTCATACCAGGCCACCAAAACATCTTCTTCAGGTCCTGATATATCTAAGTGGTGCCTGGGTGAAAACTAAGGTTGCTCCTATGGGCTTCTTCCAGAATCATTCTCCGAAGTTCCGAGTCATGGGGGACACAAACTCGGTCTCCAAATCTTATCACTCCATCTACCTTGATATTAAATTCTGAAGTCTCACTGTCTTTCATCGAATCCTTTATCTTGTTCAACTGCTCATCAAGCCCTTGCTTTGCCTTCAACTCTCGTAGAAATTCATTGGTCACAACTATCTGCCCCGAACACATCTTGTTCTTAAACAACTATACTCCTAAATTCAAATCTCTGAATTGCTCCACTAACTCCAACTCCTACACCATCAAAGCTGACACATGTAGGGATTTCCTACTTAAAGCATCAGCTACAATATTAGCTTTTCCTAGATGATATTGCAATTCAAGCTCATAATCCTTGATAAACTCTATCCACCGCCTTTGTCTCATATTTAGCTCCTTTTGGTCAAACAGGTATTTCAAGCTCTTATGATCACTGAATACCATGAACTTAGCTCCATAAAGGTAACACCACCAAATCTTCAATGCAAAAACTATGGCTGCAAGTTCAAGGTCATGGGTAGGGTATTTCTGTTCATGAATCCTTAATTGTCTTGATGCGTAGGCCACTACACTACCTCCTTGCATAAGAACACATCATAATCCTTGGTATGATGCATCACTGTACACTTCAAATTCTCCTAAGGTACCAGGTAAGACTAACACAGGTGATGTGTCAATCGCTTCTTCAGTTCCTGGAAACTCTTTTCACACTTATCAGACCACACAAAAGGGTTTTCCTTCCTCATCAACTGGGTCATAGGTAAGGCTATCTTCGAGAATCATTCTATGAATCTCCTATAATATCCGGCCAATCCAAGGAAACTTCTAATCTCACTCACTGACTTAGGCCTTTCCCACTTAGTCACAGCCTCTACCTTCGAGAGATTTGCAGTAATTCCATCCCTATTAATCACGTGCCCAATAAATTGTACTTCCTCCAACCAGAACTCACACTTTGACAGTTTAACATAAAGCTGCTTGTCCTTCAAAATCTGAAGTATAGTTCTCAGATGCTCCACATGCTCTTCTTCAGTGCGCGAATAAGTTAGTATGTCGTCAATGTAGACGACTACAAATTTATCTAAGAACGGTCTAAAGATCTGATTCATATAATCCATGAACACTACAGGAGCGTTAGTCACACCAAATGGCATAACCAAATACTCATAATGTCCATATCTGGATCTAAAGGCAGTCTTAGGGATATCTTCTTTCTTGACCCTAATCTGATGGTAACCAGATCTCAGATCAATCTTTGAAAATATCGTTGCCCCCTTCATTTGGTCCATCAAGTCATCTATTCTAGGCAAATGGTACTTATTCTTAATCGTTACCCGATTGAGTTGCCTATAGTCAATGCACATCCTTGCAAATCTATCCTTCTTCTTCATAAGCAACACCGATGCTCCCCCTGGTGACACACTGGGTCTAATGAATCCTTTCTTGGTTAGATCATCCAATTAGGATTTCAACTCTGCTAATTCTGCTGGGGACATTCTATAGGGTGCTATGGATATAGGTCCTGTACCAGGGATAAGGTCTATTACAAATTCTATATCTCTCTCTCTGGGGGTAATCCTGGAACATCATCTGGAAACACTTCTGGAAATTCTCTTACCACAGGCAAAGAGTCAATGCTAGGAGTATCCTTAGCTTCCATAGAAAATAACATGATATACTTCTGAGAGTTACTGCTAGTGGTAAATTGACTTTCATTAGCAGATACCATACAAGGTTGTTCAGAGAAGGTAAGGGTCTTACAGGAACAATCTAATAAAATATGGTTAGCAGCTAGCCAGTCCATTCCTAGGATAACATCTAAGTCTTGCATAGCTAAACAAACAAGGTCTACTAGGAAATTCCTATTCTCTACGGTGATAGGGCATTTAAGGCAAACAGAAGTAGTAGTCAAGGGATCACTAGTAGGAGTAGAAACTACCAGTTTACAAGGAAAAGAAAAAACATGCAATTTCAAATGATCCACACATGCAAGGGAAATAAAAGAATGAGTAGCCCCAGAGTCAAACAATACAAATAAGAGTTTACGAGAGACTAAGCACATACCTTGTATCAGATCTGGGGATTGAGAGGACTCAGTTCTCCTCATAGTAAACACTCTCCCTAAAGTCTGGGGTCCGCCTGTACCGGCTCCTCCTCGTCCTGCACCACCACGTCCTGCACTACATCCTGCTCCATTCCCATTTTCTCTTCCTCCGTGTCCTCCCGTAGTAGGTCTGTCTGCAGCTCTCTGTCCACCCCAACAATCTCTCGCTAAGTGATCCATCCGACCACACTGATAACATTGCTTCTCCTCCACTCCGCTAGCTGGCACTGTGCAATCCTTCATCATATGTGGATCTCCACACCTAAAACAACCCTGAGCTCTCACCATAACTCCTCCACATGCAGTAGCATTAGGCTATGCTGGCCTATTGTAGGGTCCGGCTCTGCCCTGCTGAGAATGTCCTCCACCATGCCTACCTCCACCTCTGTGTGCACCTCCTCTCGAACCACTACCACTCCTAATAAGACCACCACTCCTTTGTTGATTTCTCTCCCTATCCATACTCTGTAGCTCCATACACTATTCCACCACATCTGGAAACCTCGTCAACTTCAAAGGACTCACAGTTCGACGTATCTCATACTTCAGTCCATCCTAAAACCTCTAACACATCCACAACTCACTAGGATGCAAGCGATAGAACTCTGAATACTTCAGTAAGGCCTCAAACCGTGTAGCATAGTCTCCTATAGTCATGTTTCCCTGCTTCAGACTCTCAATCTCTCTCTCCCCTTCTCCTTACAGTTCAGCCTAGGAAAGAACTTCTTCATAAAACTCTCCTGAATGACTCCTAGTTCACCTCATGTCCCTATTCCTATAGCAACCTCTTCTTACCTATCCACCAAGATTCTGCATTACCAATCAGCATAAAAGAAGCAAAAGATACCTTCCTCTCCTCCCAGGTGTTCATAGCCACAAAGATCTTCTCTATCTCCTGAATCCATTTCTCAGTACCCTCAGGGTTAAACTCCCAATCAAACTGTGGAGGGTTTGCTTTCAGAAAAGTAGTCATACCACTGTCATCATTCCTCTCCTCCCTCCTGGTCTGAGTAGCCTGCAAAAACTGGGCATTCTATTATGTCCGCTGAAGCATAACAGTAGCCAACTCCCTAACAGATCTCAGGATCTCATCTGAATCATGACCTCCTCCAACTCGAGAAGTTTCTCCATTCCCATGACGTGCCTTATTCACTCTCTCGCTCGTAGATCTGCCGCGACGAGCCATGAAGTACTGAAAAAGAAATCTTTAGCTCGAGGTTCATAAGATATAAAGAATCATAGAAATATATGCCATATATCTTATGATTTGATAACTGGTCACCTTTATTTAAGCAATAAAGATAACATGGACACTCTACCCAACTTCTAAAAATAGTCATATTAGGTGGAAATACGACTAGACTCATCCAGAATCAATATCCTAAATGACCTCATAGTCCTATTAGGGCTGAACTACTCTGATACCACAAATGTAACACCTCATAGTCCTATTCATGCTTTATTCTAATAAGTAGCCTAACTCGCGTAATTAGCGTGGGTAAAAATACGAACGAATTAAAACTAAAACATAAATAAGACTACGACGTGCTACGGTGGAATAAACTATGTGTCTTACATGCAAATATATAGATAGGTACATATCATCAGAGTGCAAGTGCGTAGTGAGTAAGGTAAAAATACAGTCATCCAAAAGAAAGTAAACCTGTGAGGCCAACCTACTGCCTTAACTAAGCAAAACAACAACAAAACATAACATAACCAACAAGACTCTTGGCCAACCATAACCAAACACCTCAACAAGGGGGAAACTGAAAGCTCCCACTCTGAGACCCCGTCCGCCTCGGAAACAACCACGATAATCATGAGCTGTCATGTGGCGAGAGGGACCAAATGTCGCTCCTCTGCCACATCTCTGTCTCCCATGGTGGATAGACTCACTGTCATGGCTATTGGGTCGCATCAGCATCGGCTGAGGAGGCATCGGCGGATAACCTCCATAGCCAAAGCCTGGTGAAAACCCTGGCGCCTGCCACATCTGCTAAAAAGGAAGCCTCTGACAAGTCTTGAAGTTCAGAGAAGCTGGCTATAAGAAAACTTAGAATCCTGAAGTAGATGGAGATGGTACCAGTGTAGATCACCGCTTGATGCACATGTTCAATCTCCCACCCCATTCCATCGAAATCATGATACTTAATCTCAAAATCACCCCATATAGGGATCCGTGGGGGTAGGAGCATTGACGGGTGCATCAGTGTGAACTGCTCCATCGGATGCTGTTGTGGCTGTATCGTCCTCCTCAACAAAGTCTAACATAGCAATAATACATATACAAATAAACATACAAACACAAGGAGATAAGAACAACACATCCATCAAAAAGCGGGAAATACATAAGTAGAATGAGTGTCAGACAAGCAAACAGTAATCACATATATAACAGATAATATCTACCTACCTTCTTCCACTTACCCCATGTCTCTTAATGAGTTGTACTTCATGGCATTTTTCTTTACTATTGTCACTGTACTCCCTGTTTCCGTTAGGAATACTTATTGGCAAATCCCCTTTCCATTAGGGTTGCCATCCCTTTCCCGTTAGGGACTCCCATCTCCCTTTTCTGATAGAGCACAGGGTGACACTAGCCTAGTCCATGAGGTATTTCCCCTTTTCTGTTAGGAATCCTCCTCCCTCTTTTGCTTTAGGGACGTCCGTTTCCCCCCTTTTTTCGATATGGAATGGAGTAGATCTAATTTGCTGAGCGAGATATCCCCCTTTTCCATTAGGGATCCTCTCCACATCACATTCCCATCAAGAATGGAGTGGTTACTAATGCAATATCATCCAACACCTCATAATCATATGCCTCACATCATTGGTGTATTCGTTCGTGAGTTCGTGGGTGTGTCCTAGTATCTAGTTGTGTTTCTGGATTCTCCGATTACCTGGTGGGAAAAAGAGTGCCCTTTCATTGGGTTCTGTATAGTAGATATGACTGTTTGGTATGTGTAAGGTGACCTAAGCCCTACTAGGAGTTGATGTCAGTAACACCTAAGGATAGGGGTTACGGTGTGCCACATCTAAAGATAGGCGTGGTAGACCCATCAGCCAACTTAGGATTATTTTATTGTTTGTGATTGCCTGATATTATGCTTAACTATAAGTTGTGATATATGTGCTCTATGTGAATAGTAACATGTTTAGGGTAACGTGAGTAAAAGTATATTATGGTGAATCTGTGTTGTATGTTGCTTTAGCATGCTAAATGACTGAGTATAGATTTCAATATGAGTTAACATGATTAAAGGGGTATTTTTGGGAATGTGTGCATAACCTGATGTGAGGCATATGATTATGAGGTGTTGGATGATATTGCATTAGTAACCACTCCATTCTTGATGGGAATGTGATGTGGAGAGGATCCCTAATGGGAAAGGGGGATATCTCGCTCAACAGGTTAGATCCACTCCGTTCCATATCGGAAAAAGGGGGAAATGGACGTCCCTAAAGGAAAAGGGGAGGATGATTCCTAACGGAAAAGGGAGAATACCTCGTGGACTAGGCTAGTGTCACCCCGTGCTCTATCGAAAAAGGGAGACGGGAGTCCCTAACGGGAAAGGGGGACGGCAACCCTAACGGAAAAGGGGTTTGCCAATAAGTATTCCTAACGGAAACAGGGAGTACAGTGACAATAGTAAAGAAAAATGCCACGCAGCACAACTCATTGAGAGATATGGGGTAAGTGGAAGATGTTATGCACACATTCCCAAAAATATCCCTTTAATCATGTTATCTCATATTGAAAGCTATACTCAGTCATTTAGCATGCTAAAGCAACATACAACACAGATTCACCATAATATACTTTTACTCACGTTACCCTAAGCATGTTACTATTCATATAGAGCATATATATCACAACTTACAATTAAGCATATTATATGACAATCACAAATAATAAAATAATCCTAAGTTGGCTGATGGGTCTATCACGCCAATCTTTAGATATGGCACACCGTAACCCCTATCCTTAGGTGTTACTGACATCAACCCTTAGTAGGGCTTAGGTCATCCTACACATGCCAAACAGTCATATCTACTATATAGAACCCAATGAAAGTGCATTCTTTTTCTCACCTGGTAATCGGAGAATCTGGAAACACAACTAGATACTAGGACACACCCACGAACTCACGAACGAATACACCAATACTCCCACACTAAGCTCAGGTTCAGCCAACAACCATAAACAAGTCCAGAGTTACCAAGCACGCCAGAACGACCCACAGTTAACCGGAAACATAGAAACGCACTCGGATTAGAATTAGGACAGCTAATAAATTACTAGAACACAAAGGAAGGTCACGGCCAGGGGCTGGCCGTCAAGGTTCAGTACCTCAACTTACCCAAAAAGCAGCGTCAGACAAGGTTTCTCGGTCAACCGGTACCCGCACTATTGCCAAAACCCTAAAATACAAAGAATAGTTAATGAGGGACAATGCAAACCAACAAGTGAATCATGAAATCAGAACTCAAACATAGAGAATGTAACGACCCGTTTCCGGACCGCTACCGAGCTCAATATACCGAGCTCGAGTTACCGAGCTCAACACACCGAGCTCAACTAAACCTGTATGAGATGCGTTTTAAAACGATACTCTTGTGCCTTTTAAAAAGTACGATCTATTTTTTTTTATAACACCAGCTCGTGCACATCAGAGTAATTCTGACTTTTAAAAACATGGTGCAACTAAGACACAAGACATAAATTCTAATAAAACATACATGCATAACATACATATATATATCACTCGAAATAATAATGTATACAAAATACAGAGTAGTAAATGTACAAAGAAAATACACCTAAGGTATGACGACTTCAAAAGAGCAATCATACCCTGGGGTACTTGGCGAACTCCACGCAGGGTCGCTCCAAAAGTAAGACCACCAGTCTACCCTGTAACGACAAAACATAACCGGCCCAAACTGGTCACGACCTCTGAACACAAAGAAAAACGAGGTACAGTCATCAGAAAAACAAACATCCAACAACATAATCAATCACGACAAATAGAGGTCGTCGCCCTGGTCCTCGTCGAGCTCCTCCTCGGCATCATCTGCTGTCGAGTTCCCTGCGCCCTCGACATCGCCTGGGTAACCGTCATGGATTGAAGGCACCACGGGAAAGGGTCAACTTCTCAACAATACAAGATAAGCACGGCATAAAGAAATAAGCAAACAGCAAAGTATAACGTTCACCAACGTGACTCGACCATCTCACTCTAACTCGACACAACTCGCAAATCCATTTTCTCTCGACTCGACAATTTTTTCCGGAATGCACACGCCGTACCGTCTGGTATGTCGGAAAAGTCGGTAGAAGCCTTGGGATCCTCGCTCTCCCTAGAATGATCAACTCAGGTCCCATAGCGTGGCGACGTCTAGTCAATCTCCCGTAAAAAAAAGGGGACCTAGCACCCTTAGTTATCTGGGTCACGGCTCAAAAACGTCATACGACTCACCTAGCTCGCTCACTCAATGAATAATTCGCCGCATACGATATTCAAAGAGTTAAACACAAGATATTCAACGACATGTCAAATAAAAAGAGCAAGCTCGACATGAAAAAACGCAATTCAACATGCAATACACAATTCACAACATATATTCAATCACATATTAAATACATGCAAAAACCCAATCATATCACAACATTTCAAGCTCGACACAAATCAGGGAATCCATTCACAATAACATATAAAATAAAGTCTTAATAATGTCTAAAAGTTGCCCTTACGCACAAAACATAAACAAGTCGAATATGAAGTGCCCTTACGCACAAAACATAAACACGTAGAATATGAAGTGCCCTTACGCACAAAACATAAACAAGTCGAATATGAAGTGCCCTTACCGAACTCCAAGTTAATGCTGCTCGACAACGACCTCGACACGGCTGTCTTCAAACGAGCTCGACAACGACTTCTCTTACTCGATCTCGACGCGGCTGTCTTCAACGAGCTCGACAACGACTTCGACAAGTACAGCTCTCGATCTGGATCCCACTGCTCCCACGTCCTCGGGTTCGCTCTCCCGTACACCTCGATTCGGGAATCACACGATCTCGGGAATCAGACTTCCTAAAACAAGCACAACTCAGTTCGATCTATGGGTTCTAATAACACTTAGCTCTCATCCCAATCCTAACCACAAAGTTAGGGTTTTCGATCAAAAGTTCATGAAAAAGGTTATCTGATGCTACAACAGATAAATCGACAACAACAACAACAAGAAGCAACGTACAACGACCTAAGACAAGAAATCAAAACGGACCAAAAAGGAAGGGTTTTGAGCGCTGCCTACTGCAGAAATCAGAGGAAGAAAATTTGTTTTACAAGCCCAAATAATCGGTTAGAAAGGTAGGTAATATCATGAAGAAGAAAACCCATTAGTTTGACATGATTTGGAAGCATAAAAACTAGCTAAAATGGAAGGAAGAAGTAGCGCTAAGCGGTAACCACGAAGGAAGAGAAAAATCTGTTTTTCCTTACCTCAGATGATGGTCGAGATGGTGATTTATATGTCAAGGAGATGATGAGGAACAAGATTGATGAAGAAAGCTTATGCAGAAGCTCGATGGAACTCAAGGTTTCTTCGATGGAAATTTTGGAGAAAAACAAGGAACTCAGAGCAGAAGGAAGGAAGAAGAAAGAAGAAAAGAGAAAGTGAGTGTTTGAGAAAACTGATCGTGAATACAGCTGGTGAGGGAAGGGGCATTATCGTAACTCCAGCTATGAGATGCCAATCCCATCAGTCATTCTACCCATCTAATCGCTCCTCTCTCATAATTACCCTCTACTCTATCGGTCAAAGATCTAGACACAGCGACGAGAACGGCAAGCCGACAATATAATTATTACAACCAATATAATAATAACGCTGAATAACGTTCATAAGAATACGAGTTATCATCTCGACACGATGTCGACTAGGGTGCTCGTGCAAGCGCACAAGGTTCTAACACGAGTTCGTGCACGTGGCCTCCTCGATTCGACATGCGACCTCCTCGGCTTCGATGACGCGACTTCATCAGCTCGACACGCGATCTCTTCAGCTCAGCAGCTAGTGCACGCAGTCTCCTCTACTCGGCAAATGACCTCGGCACGCGATCTTGGCACGGGATCTCGACACAAGGTCTTGGTACGAGGTCTCGACACGAGGTCTCGATCCGACGTCCTAATACGAGGTCGATCTCGTCCTCAGGTGTTACAATCTCTCCCTCTAAAAAAAATTTCGTCCTCGAAATTGCAAATAAGATTCTTACCTCGGAAAAGTTCAGGGTACTGAGTCTTCATCTTCTCCTCCAGCTCCCAAGTCGCATCTCCCGTCTTCTGATCCCACACAACTTTGACAAGTTGAATTTCTTTGTTCCGCAACTGTTTGGCTTTCCGATCAACGATCCTTGCTGGTGATGCTTCAAAAGATAGGTCGTCCTTCAGTTGAATCACATCCGGTTCGATGACATGAGAGGGGTCGGAAACATACTTCCGCAATTGTGAGACGTGGAAGACGTCGTGAATGTTTGACAAGAATGGTGGCAAGGCAATCTGATATGCCACTGGACCAATACGACGAAGAATCTGGTAAGGTCCAATGAATTTAGGGGTAAGTTTCTTGGATTTGATCGCTCGACCAACTCCAGTAGTGGGGGTGACTCTAAGAAATACATGTTCTCCTTCCTCGAACTCGAGCGGTCGACGTCGTCGGTCTGCATAACTCTTCTGTCGACTTTGAGACGTTCGCATCCGATCTCTGATCAAACGGATCTTCTCGATGAGTCTATTTGGATCATATCTAGTCCCACAACGTAACGCCGCCGCCCTGGTACCAACAAAGAGGCGTCGACATTTACGTCCATACTGATGCTTCAAAAGGTGCCATTCCAATACTCGCATGGAAATTGTTATTGTAGGTGAACTCCACCAATGGTAAGACGTCGTCCCAACTTCCTCGGTGATCTAAGGTACACGCTCGCAACAAATCTTCAAGTGATTGGATCGTTCTCTCAGTCTGACCGTCAGTCTGGGGATGATATGCCGAGCTAAGCCTGAGCTCGGTTCCCATCGCTCCTTGCAATTCCCTCCAAAAATGAGACGTGAACTTCGGATCTCGGTTCGACAGGATCGAAGAGGGTATACCATGAAGTCGTACTATCTCCGCGATGTAGATCTCGGTCAGCTTTTCCACGTTGTATGTCGACCTCACTGGTAAGAAATGAGCAGATTTGGTCAATCGGTCGACGATCACCCAAATCGAATCATTCTTCTTCTGCGTCTTTGGCAAACCTACAACGAAATCCATGGAAATACTATCCCATTTCCAAACTGGTACGTCAAGCGATT
The DNA here is from genome assembly GCA_037113605.1 of Calophaca sinica. Taxonomy (NCBI): domain Eukaryota; kingdom Viridiplantae; phylum Streptophyta; class Magnoliopsida; order Fabales; family Fabaceae; genus Calophaca; species Calophaca sinica. The sequence goes on from CM073733.1 coordinate 107,817,868, forward strand.
GTAGCATTCCCGCAGGTCGTTGGTGCTCCACCTTTGCTTTCTGACACGTTAAACACGAAGCTACGTACTCGGCCACTTGCTTCTTCATTCCGGACCACCAAAAATGTTTCTTCAAGTCTTGATACATCTTCGTAACTCCTGGATGAATACTAAAGTTGCTCTTATGCGCTTCGTCGAGAATCAACTTTCTCAGCTCGGCTACGTTAGGTACACACACTCGGCCATTGCATCTCAAGATGTCGTCCGCTCCGACTTGGAATTCTGTCGCCTTCCCTTGCGCTATCAACTGAACCTTCTCTTGCAGAAGCTCGTCATGAACTTGCTGGTCTCGGATCTCGTCCAACAATCTGTTAGAAATGGTAAGCATACCAAATCTCAGCTTCCCCGGTGAAACTTCGACACTCAACTTCAAGTCTCGGAACTTCTCGAGCATCTCCAACTCCTTGATCATCATCGGCCGAGGTTAAAACGCTTCTTTCGCTCAATGCATACGCTACCACGTTAGCCTTACCGGGATGGTATTCCAACGTAAAGTCGTAGTCCTTGAGAAATTGCGTCCATCTTCGACGCATGTTGAGCTCTTTACGGTCGAGCAGTACTTTAAGCTCTTGTGATCGCTGAAACAAAGAAGAGTGCTCCCATAAAGGTAGTGCCTCCATATCTTGGTAGCAAAAACTATTTGCCGGCTCCAAGTCGTGAGTAGGGTAGTTCCTCTCGTGAATCTTAAGGTTGTCTTGAAGCATACGCGACCACCTTCCGATGTTGCATAAAGACGCATCCCAATCCCTGGTGTGACGCATCACAATACACCTCGTAAGGCTCTTACGGTTGGGCAAAATCAAACGAGTATTTGTCGTCAAAAGCTCTTTCAGTCTTTGGCGGCTTCACACTCCTCGGTCCAGGCAAAGGTTGATCCTTCCTCGTCGATCGTGTAAGGCGCGACAATCTTCGAGAAACCTTCAATGAATCTTCGATAATATCCTCGCTAAGCCGACAAAACTCGATCTCAGAATAGTCTTCTTGTTCCCACGCTTAACACCGCCTCAATCTTAGTTGGATCCACAGCTATCCCTTCTTTGGAAATCACGTGACCAAGAAAATTCACCTCTTCGAGCCAAAATTCACACTTCGACAGGTTGGCATAGAGTTGCTTATCTCGTAATAATATCGCGATGCTCGACATAAGTGTTCTTCGTGCTCTTCTCGGTTCCTCGAGTAGATCAATATGTCGTCGATGAACACTACAACAAACTGATCCAAGAACGAATGGAAAATCCTGTTCATGTAGTCCATAAACACAGCTGGCGCATTCGTCACTCCAAACGGCATCACCAAGTACTCGTAGTGACCATACCTAGTCCTGAAAGCTGTTTTGGGAACATCTTCCTCCTTCACACGAATCTGATGGTAGCCCGACTTCAAGTCTATCTTGGAAAAGATCGCCGCTCCATGAAGTTGATCCATCAAGTCGTCAATACGTGGTAACGGATAACGGTTCTTCACAGTAACCTTGTTGAGCTCGCGGTAGTCCATGCACAGCCTTGATCGTCCATCCTTCTTCTTAACCAACAACACTGGAGCTCCCCACGGTGACACGCTCGGTCGTATGAATTGCTTCGACTCCAAGTGTTCGGTCTGGGACTTCGCTTCTTTCATCTCGGCCAGAGACATCCTCAGATGGTGCTTTGGAAATCGGTCTGTCCCTGGAATCAGTGTCGATGGAGAACTCGACCTCTCAGATCGGTGGTAACCCTGGCACGCCTTTCTGAAAACGCCCTCAAAGTCACACACCGCTGGAACATTCTTCACGCCGACTGTTTGGAAAACTTCCGAACTAGCCAGGATACATGTATTCCCTAGTTCCTTCTTTCAAAGAAACTCCAATACGCTCGGCGAAAGATAATTGGAGACTCCAAGGACTGGGAAAATTACAATTTTACGGGCACAGACCAAGAGGACATGGTGGTGTGACAACCAATCCATCCCGAGAATGACATCTAAGCCCTTAAGAGGCAAACAAACCAAATTGACCACAAACTTTCTACTCAATAACCACTACACAATTAAGACATGCGGTGTTTGTGACTAAGGTTTTAGCAAATGGGGTTGTAACTACCAATTTGAGCAGTAAGCGATCACATTCAAGTTCAAATGGTTCACACAATCGTAAAAAATAAAGGAATGGGTTGCACCGAATCAAAGAGAACGGATAAGGATTTACCCTCGATCTCACATTCACCTTGAATAAGATCTTCACTGCTCGCTTCCTCCCACTCATGCGTAAAACTCGCCTTTAGCCACTGGACGCTTCCTTTGGCCTGCCGCAAGCATAGTCGGTTGCCTTTAGGTGTAGGACAATCCTTGGCAAAATGCCACAGCTTCTGCGGTTGAAACACACCTCCTCCTTCCGAGTACTGATTATTGGGCGTAATGTCCCGCTCTTTCCACAACGGAAACAAGTCACCTCGACACCGCCCGTCTCCTCCGCTTCGGTACACTGGGTCATCTGGACGATATTGTCCCCTCGTTGTCGTTCCTCCGAGGCCTGGTCGTAAGGCTTCTTCAGTAGTTGTTTCCCTTCGTGTAAACCTCGCACTCACACTGGGTCTCACCGGCCCGCTTACATGATCTTCTTCAGGGCTTACTCCTTCTACCTCGACACATCGATCAATCGACTCTTGGAGGTTTGAATCCTCAACGACACCATCGACTTACGAATGTCGAATCTCAATCCCCGTTGGAATCTCTCACTCAACCATCTTTGGTCAGCTCGATCACGAAATGGACTGAAATACCTCGCAAGCGACTCGAACTTGGCCGCATACTCGGACACTGTCGAGCTGCCTTGCTGCAGTTGAAGAAACTCTTGCTCCTTCTCGGCTCGTGCAGTATTTGGGAAGTACTTGTCCAAGAACCTTTCACGAAAAAGCTCCCAGGTCATCTCACGATGTTCCGCTATAAACGTTTGCTTCACTCCCCTCCACCAATACTCTGCGTCTCCTAGCAGTAAGTAGGTGGCATAGTCGACCTTCACGTTGTCCGGGCAATGAAGTGCCTCAAAGATCTTCTCGATCTCTTGCATCCAAAGATCAGCTTTATCCTGGATTTGGCTCACCATAGAACTGGTGGATCATGCTTCCTAAAGTCCGCGATCCTCTCGCTTCAAAGATTTCGCTCGCTTCGTTCATTCTTTGTAAGTTCTCTGGCGAGTTAACGCCGTCTTTTGAGCCATCGCGTTAGCCTGTTGAGTTGCGGCAGCTGATTGTTGAGCCATGGCTGTCGCCATCTCGGTCCATAGCTTGAATTGCTCGTTCCATGTCGGCGTTCTCGGATTGCGGTATCGTATTCCTCACGAGGTGGCATTAGATTCCACAAAGTTCAAAACCCCGCTGAATCTCACAACAAGGATGTGTTAAAACACACTGCTTCAATCAAGAAACAGTTCAAACAATTTTCAAGCAATAAGTGCTTCACTTAATCAAACAGCAATCAACATAATACAATTAGGTACCCAACCCATATATATATATATCCCGACCATGACGGTCCAAATCTCCTATGCGGCTTCGGTCCGAATCAAAGCGCTCGATACCAACAATGTAACGACCGTTTACGGACCGCTACTGAGCTCAATATACCGAAGCTCGAGTTACCGAAGCTCAACACACCGAGCTCAACTAAACTCAGATGAGATGCGTTTCAACACGCTACTCTTGTGCGTTTTAAAAAGTACGATCTATTTTTTTTTATAACACTAGCTCGTGCACATCAGAGTAATTACAGCTTTTCGAAAACATGGTGCAACTAAGACACAAGACATAAATTCTAATAAAACATACATGTATAACATACATATATATATCACTCGAAATAATAATGTATACAAAATACAGAGTAGTAAATGTACAAGGAAAATACACCTAAGGTATAGCGACTTCAAAAGAGCAATCATACCTGGGGTACTCCGGCAGACTCCCACGCAGGGGCTGCTCCAAAAGTAAAACCACCGCCTACCCCCTGAAACGACAAAACAACATCGCCTAACTGGTCACGACCTCACGAACACAAAAGAAAAGCGAGGTACAGTCATCGAAAAACAAACATCCAACAACATAATCAATCACGACAAATAGAGGTCGTCGCTCGTCCTCGTCGAGCTCCTCCTCAAGATCATCTGGCTGTCGAAGTTCCCTGCGCCCTCGACATCGCCTGGGTAGCAGTCATGGATTGAAGGCACCACGCGGGAAAGGTCAACTTCAACAATACAAGATAAGCGCGGCATAAAGAAATAAGCAAACAAAGAAAGTATAACGTTCACCAACGTGACTCGACCATCTCACTCTAACTCGACACAACTCGCAAATCCATTTTCTCTCGACTCGACAATTTTTTCCGGAATGCACACCCCCTACCGTATGTCGGGAAGTCCAACCGAAGCCCTGGGAGCCTCGCTCTCCTAGGGCCAACTCAGGTCCCATAGCGTGGCGACGTCTAGTCAATCTCCCGTAAAAAAAGGGGACCTAGCACCCTTAGTTAACTGGGTCACGGCTCAAAAACGTCATACGACTCACCTAGCTCGCTCACTCGATGAACAATTCGCCGCATACGATATTCAAAGAGTTAAACACAAGATATTCAACCGCATGTCAAATAAAAGAGCAAGCTCGACATGAAGAAACGCAATTCAACATGCAATACACAATTCACAACATATATTCAATCACATATTAAATACATGCAAAAACCCAATCATATCACAACATTTCAAGCTCGACACAAATCAGGGAATCCATTCACAATAACATATAAAATAAAGTCTTAATAATGTCTAAAAGTTGCCCTTACGTACAAAACATAAACAAGTCGAATATGAAGTGCCCTTACGCACAAAACATAAACACGTAGAATATGAAGTGCCCTTACGCACAAAACATAAACAAGTCGAATATGAAGTGCCCTTACCGAACTCCAAGTTAATGCTGCTCGACAACGACCTCGACACGGCTGTCTTCAAACGAGCTCGACAACGACTTCTCTTACTCGATCTCGACGCGGCTGTCTTCAACGAGCTCGACAACGACTTCGACAAGTACAGCTCTCGATCTGGATTCCACTGCTCCCACGTCCTCGGGTTCGCTCTCCCGTACACCTCGATTCAGGAATCACACGATCTCGGGAATCAGACTTCCTAAAACAAGCACAACCTGGCCTGATCTATGGGTCCTAATAACCCTTACCTCCCATCCCAATCCTAACCACAAAGTTAGGGTTTTCGATCAAAAGTTCATGAAAAAGGTTATCTGATGCTACAACAGATAAATCGACAACAACAACAAGAAGAAGCAACGTACAACGACCTAAGACAAGAAATCAAAACGGACCAAAAAGGAAGGGTTTTGAGCGCTGCCTACTGCAGAAATCAGAGGAAGAAAATTTGTTTTACAAGCCCAAATAATCGGTTAGAAAGGTAGGTAATATCATGAAGAAGAAAACCCATTAGTTTGACATGATTTGGAAGCATAAAAACTAGCTAAAATGGAAGGAAGAAGTAGCGCTAAACAGTAACACGAAGGAAGAGAAAAATCTGTTTTTCCTTACCTCAGATGATGGTCGAGATGGTGATTTATATGTCAAGGAGATGATGAGGAACAAGATTGATGAAGAAAGCTTATGCAGAAGCTCGATGGAACTCAAGGTTTCTTCGATGGAAATTTTGGAGAAAAACAAGGAACTCAGAGCAGAAGGAAGGAAGAAGAAAGAAGAAAAGAGAAAGTGAGTGTTTGAGAAAACTGATCGTGAATACAGCTGGTGAGGGAAGGGGCATTATCGTAACTCCAGCTATGAGATGCCAATCCCATCAGTCATTCTACCCATCTAATCGCTCCTCTCTCATAATTACCCTCTACTCTATCGGTCAAAGATCTAGACACGACGAACGGCAAGCCGACAATATAATTATTACAACCAATATAATAATAACGCTGAATAACGTTCGTAAGAATACGAGTTATCATCTCGACACGATGTCGACTAGGGTGCTCGTGCAAGCGCACAAGGTTCTAACACGAGTTCGTGCACGTGGCCTCCTCAGTTCGACATGCGACCTCCTCAGCTCGGTACGCGACTTCATCAGCTCGACACGCGGTCTCCTCGGCTCGTGACTAGTGCACGCGCGATCTCTCGGCTCGGCAAATGACCTCGTGACGCGATCTCGATCTTACGGGATCTCGACACAAGGTCTTGGTACGAGGTCTCGACACGAGATCTCGACACGAGGTCTCGATCCGACGTCCTAATACGAGGTCGATCTCCGCCTCAGGTGGTACAATCTCTGCCTCTAAAACAATTTCGTCCTCAAAATTGCAAATAAGATTCTTACCTCGGAAAAGTTCAGTGGTAATCGAGTCTTCATCTTCTCCTCCGGCTCCCAAGTCGCATCTCTCGTCTTACGATCCCACACAACTTTGTGAGTTGAACTTCTTTGTTCCGCAACTGTTTGGCTTTCCGATCAGCGACCCTTCCTGGTGATGCTTCAAAAGATAGGTCGTCCTTCAGTTGAATCCCATCCGGTTCGATCACATGAGAGGGGTCGAAAACATCCTTCCGCAATTGTGAGGCGTGGAAGACGTCGTGAATGTTTGACAAGAATGGTGGCAAGGCAATCGATATGCCACCGGACCAATCTGACGAAGAATGCGGTAAGGTCCAATGAATTTAGGGTAAGTTTCTTGGATTTGATCGCTCGACCAACTCCATTAGTGGGGTGACTCTAAGAAATACATGTTCTCCTTCCTCGAACTCGAGGGGGCGGCGTCGTTGGTCTGCGCATAACTCTTCCGTCGACTTTGAGACGCTCGCATCCGATCTACGATCAAACGGATCTTCTCGATGAGTCCGCTGGATCATATCTGGTCCCACAATGTAACGCCGCTCGCCCTGGTACCAACAAAGAGGCGTCGACATTTACGTCCCATACGATGCTTCAAAGGTGCCATTCCAATACTCGCATGGAAATCAAGTTATTGTAGGTGAACTCCACCAATGGTAAGGCGTCGTCCCCAACTTCCTCGGTGATCTAAGGTACACGCCGCAACAAATCTTCAAGTGATTGGATCGTTCTCTCGGTCGGCCGTCGATGGCCTGGGATGATATGCCGAGCTAAGCTCGAGCTCGGTTCCCATCGCTCCTTGCAATTCCCTCCAAAATGAGACGCGTGAACTTCGGATCTCGATGCGACATGATCGAAGAGGGTATACCATGAAGTCGTACTATCTCCGCGATGTAGATCTCGGTCGGCTTTTCCACGTTGTATGTCGACCTCTTTGGTAAGAAATGAGCGATTTGGTCAATCGGTCGACGATCACCCAAATCGAATCATTCTTCTTCTGCGTCTTTGGCAAACCTACAACGAAATCCATGGAAATACTATCCCATTTCCAAACCGGTACGTCAGCGATTGTAGCATTCCCGCATGGTCGTTGGTGCTCCACCTTTGCTTTCCGACACGTTAAACACGACGCCACGTGCTCGGCCACTTGCTTCTTCATTCAGGACCACCAAAAATGTTTCTTCAAGTCTTGATACATCTTCGTGAACTCCTGGATGAATACTAAAGTTGCTCTTATGAGCTTCGCCGAGAATCAACTTTCTCAGCTACACTCACGTTAGGTACACACACTCGGCCATTGCATCTCAAGATGTCGTCCGCTCCGACTTGGAATTACATTTGCCTTCCACTTGCTATCAAGCGAACCTTCTCTTGCGAAGCTCGTCATGAACTTCTTTGGTCTCGGATCTCGGATCCCAACAATCTGTTAGAAATGGTAAGCATACCAAATCTCGGCTTCCCGGTGAAACTTCGACACTCAACTTCAAGTTTCGAACTTCGAGCATCTCCAACTCCTTGATCATCATCGCTGAGGTTAAAGCGCTCTTTACGCTCAATGCATCCGCTACTACGATAGCCTTACGGGATGGTATTCCAACGTAAAGTCGTAGTCCTTGAGAAATTCGTCCATCTTGGCGCATGTTGAGCTCTTTTCGGTCGAACAGTACTTCAAGCTCTTGTGATCGCTGAAAACAAGAAGAGTGCTCCCATAAAGGTAGTGCCTCCATATCTTGGGCAGAAAACTCTGCCGCCGACTCCAAGTCATGAGTAGGGTAGTTCCTCTCGTGAATCTTAAGTTGTCTTGAAGCATACGCGACCACCTTCCGATGTTGCATCGGACGCATCCCAATCCCTGGTGTGACGCATCACAATACACCTCGTAAGGCTCTTACGGTTGGGGCCAAAATCAACACGGAGCGCCGTCGCCAAAAGCTCTTCGATCTTTGAAAGCGGCTTCACACTCCTCGGTCCAGGCAAAAGGTTGATCCTTCCTCGTCGATTAGTGTAAGAGGCGCGACAATCTTTGAGAAACCTTCAATGAATCTTCGATAATATCTCGCTAAGCCGACAAAACTCGATCTCAGAATCGCCTTCTACTGTTCCCACGCTAACACCGCCAATCTTAGTTGGATCCACAGCTATCCCTTCTTTGGAAATCACGTGACCAAGAAAATTCACCTCTTCGAGCCAAAATTCACACTTCGACAGGTTGGCATAGAGTTGCTTATCTCGTAATATCTGCAGTACTCGACATAAGTGTTCTTCGTGCTCTTCTCGGTTCCTCGAGTAGATCAATATGTCGTCGATGAACACTACAACAAACTGATCCAAGAACGAATGGAAAATCCTGTTCATGTAGTCCATAAACACAGCTGGCGCATTCGTCACTCCAAACGGCATCACCAAGTACTCGTAGTGACCATACCTAGTCCTGAAAATTTGTTTTGGGAACATCTTCCTCCTTCACGCGAATCTGATGGTAGCCCGACTTCAAGTCTATCTTGGAAAAGATCGCCGCTCCACGAAGTTGATCCATCAAGTCGTCAATACGTGGTAACGGATAACGGTTCTTCACAGTAACCTTGTTGAGCTCGCGGTAGTCCACGCATAGCCTTGATCGTCCATCCTTCTTCTTAACCAACAACACTGGAGTTCCCCACGGTGATACGCTCGGTCGTATGAATTGCTTCGACTCCAAGTGGTCGATCTGGGACTTGATTCTTTCATCTCGGCGGAGACATCACGTATGGTGCTTTGGAAATCGGTCTGTCCTGGAATCAGTCGATGGAGAACTCGACCTCTCGTCTTGGTGGTAACCTGGCACGCGTCTTGGGAAAACGCCCTCAAAGTCACACACCACTGGAACATTCTTCACGTCGACTTTGGAAAACTTAGAACTAGCGGATACATGTATTCCCTAGTTCCTTCTTTCAAAGAAACTCCAATACGTTCGTGAAAGATAATTGGAGACTCCAAGGTGCAGGAAAATTACGATTTACGGGCACAGTCCAAGAGGACATGGTGGTGTGACAACCAATCCATCCCGAGGATGACATCTAAGCCCTTAAGAGGCAAACAAACCAAATTGACCACAAACTTTCTACTCTGAATAACCACTACACAATTAAGACATGCAGTGTTTGTGACTAAGGTTTTAGCGGCTGGGGTTGTAACTACCAATTTGAACGGTAAAGCAGTCACAGTCAAGTTCAAATGGTTCACACAATCAGAAGAAATAAAGGAATGGGTTGCACCCGAATCAAAGAGAACGGATAAGGATTTACCCTCGATCTCACATTCACCTTGAATAAGATCTTCACTCGTTACGCTTCCTCGCCACTCATGCGAAAACTACGCCTTTAGCCACTTGACGCTTCCCTTTGGCTCTTGCCGCAAGCATAGTCGGTTCAGCTTTAGGTGTAGGACAATCCTTGGCAAAATGCCCTGGCTTCTTGCAGTTGAAACACACCTCCTCCTTCTGAGTACAGTTATTGGCGTAATGTCCCGTCTTTCCACAACGGAAACAAGTCACCTCGACACCGGTCTGTCCTCCGCTTCTCGGTACCTGGGTCATCGGACGATATTGTCCCCTGTTGTCGTTCCCCTGAGGTCGGTTGTAAGGCTTCTTCTGCAGTTGTTTCCCTTTCTGTGTAAACCTCTGCCCCGCACTCTGGGGTCTCACCGGTCCGCCTACAACAGTCTTCTTCTTGTGGCTTCTTACTCCTTCTACCTCGACACATCGATCAATCAGCTCTTGGAGGTTTCGAATCCTCAACGACACCACTGACTTCTGAATGTCGAATCTCAATCCCCGTTGGAATCTCTCACTCAACCATCTTTGGTCAGCTCGATCACGAAATGGACTGAAATACCTCGCAAGCGACTCGAACTTGGCCGCATACTCGGACACTGTCGAGCTGCCTTGCTGCAGTTGAAGAAACTCTTGCTCCTTCTCGGCTCGTGCAGTATCTGGGAAGTACTTGTCCAAGAACCTTTCACGAAAAAGCTCCCAGGTCATCTCGCGACGTTCCGCTATAAACGTTTGCTTCACTCCCCTCCACCAATACTCTGCGTCTCCTAGCAGTAAGTAGGTAGCATAGTCGACCTTCACGTTGTCCGGGCAATGGAGTGCCTCGAAGATCTTCTCGATCTCTTGCATCCAAAGATCAGCTTTATCTGGATTTGGCTCACCATAGAACTTCGGTGGATCATGCTTCCTAAAGTCTGCCAATCCTCTCGCTTCAGCATTTCGCTCTGCTCGCTGCTGTTGCTGTAAGTTCTGCTGGGTTAACGCTGCCGTCTGTTGAGCCATCGCGTTAGCCTGTTGAGTTCTGGCGGTGATTGTTGAGCCATGGCTGCCGCCATCTCGGTCATAGCTTGAATTGCTCGTTCCATGTCGACGTTCTCGGTTGCAGCTGTCGTATCCCTACGAGGTGGCATTAGATTCCACAAAGTTCAAAACCCTGTCAGAATCTCACAACAAGGATGTGTTAAAACACACTGCTTCAATCAAGAAACAGTTCAAACAATTTTTCAAGCAATAAGTGCTTCACTTAATCAAACAGCAATCAACATAATACAATTAGGTACCCAACCCATATATATATATATCCCGACACAGTGACCAGTCCAAATCTCCTATGCACAGCTCGGTCAGAACCGAACTGCTCTGATACCAACAATGTAACGACCCGTTTCCGGACCGCTACCGAGCTCAATATACCGAGCTCGAGTTACCGAGCTCAACACACCGAGCTCAACTAAACCTGTATGAGATGCGTTTTAAAACGATACTCTTGTGCGTTTTAAAAAGTACGATCTATTTTTTTTTATAACACTAGCTCGTGCACATCAGAGTAATTACAGCTTTTCGAAAACATGGTGCAACTAAGACACAAGACATAAATTCTAATAAAACATACATGCATAACATACATATATATATCACTCGAAATAATAATGTATACAAAATACAGAGTAGTAAATGTACAAAGAAAATACACCTAAGGTATGACGACTTCAAAGAGCAATCATACCTGGGGTACTTCCGGCAGAACTCCCACGCAGGGTTTGCTCCAAAAGTAAAACCACCCATCTACCCTGAAACGACAAAACAATAATGCTTAACTGGTCACGACCTGCGAACACAAAAGAAAAAGCGAGTGCAGTCATCAGAAAAACAAACATCCAACAACATAATCAATCACGACAAATAGAGGTCGTCGCCCTGGTCCTCGTCGAGCTCCTCCTCGGCATCATCTGCTGTTGAGTTCCCTACGCCCTCGACATCGCCTCGGTAACCGTCATGGAGTGAAGGCACCACGAAAGAGGTCAACTTCTCAACAATACAAGATAAGCACGGCATAAAGAAATAAGCAAACAGCAAAGTATAACGTTCACCAACGTGACTCGACCATCTCACTCTAACTCGACACAACTCGCAAATCCATTTTCTCTCGACTCGACAATTTTTTCCGGAATGCACACGCCGTACCGTATGTCGGAAAGTCGGTAGAAACCTTGGGATCCTCGCTCTCCCTAGGGACGGTCAACTCAGGTCCCATAGCGTGGCGGCGTCTAGTCAATCTCCGTAAAAAGGGGACCTAGCACCCTTAGTTATCCGGGTCACGGCTCAAAATGTCATACGACTCACCTAGCTCGCTTCACTCGATGAATAATTAGCGCATACGATATTCAAAGAGTTAAACACAAGATATTCAACCGCATGTCAAATAAAAAGAGCAAGCTCGAGATGAAGAAGCATAATTCAACATGCAATACACAATTCACAACATATATTCAATCACATATTAAATACATGCAAAAACCCAATCATATCACAACATTTCAAGCTCGACACAAATCAGGGAATCCATTCACAATAACATATAAAATAAAGCCTTAATAATGTCTAAAAGTTGCCCTTACGCACAAAACATAAACAAGTCGAATATGAAGTGCCCTTACGCACAAAACATAAACACGTAGAATATGAAGTGCCCTTACGCACAAAACATAAACAAGTCGAATATGAAGTTCCCTTACCGAACTCCAAGTTAATGCTGCTCGACAACGACCTCGACACGGCTGTCTTCAAACGAGATCGACAACGACTTCTCTTACTCGATCTCGACGCGGCTGTCTTCAACGAGCTCGACAATGACTTCGACAAGTACAGCTCTCGATCTGGATCCCACTGCTCCCACGTCCTCGGGTTCGCTCTCCCGTACACCTCGATTCGGGAATCACACGATCTCGGGAATCAGACTTCCTAAAACAAGCACAACTCAGTTCGATCTATGGGTTCTAATAACACTTAGCTCTCATCCCAATCCTAACCACAAAGTTAGGGTTTTCGATCAAAAGTTCATGAAAAAGGTTATCTGATGCTACAACAGATAAATCGACAACAACAACAAGAAGCAACGTCTGACGACCTAAGACAAGAAACCAAACCGGACCAAAAAGGAAGGGTGTTGAGCGCTGCCTACTGCAGAAATCAGAGGAAGAAAATTTGTTTTACAAGCCCAAATAATCGGTTAGAAAGGTAGGTAATATCATGAAGAAGAAAACCCATTAGTTTGACATGATTTGGAAGCATAAAAACTAGCTAAAATGGAAGGAAGAAGTAGCGCTAAACAGTAACACGAAGGAAGAGAAAAATCTGTTTTTCCTTACCTCAGATGATGGTCGAGATGGTGATTTATATGTCAAGGAGATGATGAGGAACAAGATTGATGAAGAAAGCTTATGCAGAAGCTCGATGGAACTCAAGGTTTCTTCGATGGAAATTTTGGAGGAAAACAAGGAACTCGAAGCGGAAGGAAGGAAGAAGAAAGAAGAAAAGAGAAAGTGAGTGTTTGAGAAAACTGATCGTGAATACAGCTGGTGAGGGAAGGGGCATTATCGTAACTCCAGCTATGAGATGCCAATCCCATCAGTCATTCTACCCATCTAATCGCTCCTCTCTCATAATTACCCTCTACTCTATCGGTCAAAGATCTAGACACAGCGACGAGAACGGCAAGCCGACAATATAATTATTACAACCAATATAATAATAACGCTGAATAACGTTCGTAAGAATACGAGTTATCATCTCGACACGATGTCGACTAGGGTGCTCGTGCAAGCGCACAAGGTTCTAACACGAGTTCGTGCACGTGGCCTCCTCAGTTCGACATGCGACCTCCTCAGCTCGGTACGTGACTTCATCAGCTCGACACGCGATCTCCTCAGCTTAGCAGCTAGTGCACGCAGTCTCCTCAGCTCGGCAAATGACCTCGGCACGCGATCTTGGCACGGGATCTCGACACAAGGTCTTGGTACGAGGTCTCGACACGAGATCTCGACACGAGGTCTCGATCCGACGTCCTAATACGAGGTCGATCTCGTCCTCAGGTGTTACAGAGAACAGAGGCTTTGGTCTCTGTCTCGTGGTCCAAGAAATCTCCTTCGAGAGTTCCGACAAAACCCTAGCTCTTTCGGTACCCATTCGGTGAAATTGGGGTCCAAAACACAATCAGATTAGGGCTAAGAACTAGAACCAATTCAAGAATCACAAATGACAATCTGAAATCAAGGATGAACAGTAGAGGGTGTTAGTTTTACCTCGATGAAACGATGATCGGAAATAAGCCCAAACAAGCCCGAATGATAACAGGCGAGTTTACACCGTCGGATTAATGAATGGATGCTTGAGTTTGCTTTAGATCAAGACCACAATGCTTGAGATGTTTAACAATAGATGAAAACTAATGTAAGGGACTCTCTGGTTGTGAAATAGTAGAGAAAAGTGGAAGAAGCAGATTAAATGGGTTCAAATGAGCTTAAATAGAAGATTAGGTGTCACGGATGCGCTCCACGCGCAGCCTTTCAGTGCATCTGTTTCTGTGTGCTCCAAGCACACTCAAGCGCGTCCCACGCCCATCCTTCAGCTCCCTGGTGCGCTTCAAGTGCACTTACACGCACCTCACGCACATGCTACTTCACGCTGAAGTAACCTTGCAAGCGTACCACGTGTTAGTGCCAACGATCGGACCAATCACAGAGCGCCACGGGGCGCAGAAGGGACAGGAGATGCTGGTGCACCATACACCAGCGTGCGCCATGCGCATTCCAAGTGCACTTCTGCACTGTTTTATCCGTTTTCTTGTGATTTCTTCAATTTCGACATCCGTTCGATCTTGAACACGATACCCTAACACTTAAACATGATTCCTAACTTAAGAGGACATCAAATGGACTCAATAATAAAGATTCAAGGTCTCATTTACTCGTCCGAAAACTCACACTCGACTAAGGGCACAAACACACACAAAACCCTAGTTCTAACTCCGATTGTTCTCAAACTTTATCAGGCTTCCAAGATTCATACCAAAACCTTATCAAACACTATTCCAACCCCAAATACCATACCAATCCTCAACACATATTTTCTAACACATAGAAAAAGCGAGCACTCAGCCAAAAGGTCAAACACACAGTCTAATACACACAAGTCCTACCTAGGGCACACAAGCACCCTTATTCACACATAAACACATGTTAAACAAGATTAGAAAAAATGAGGATGTTACAACAGGATCCTCACTCAAGGCAAGTGCAGAGCATACTCACTGCTTAGGAGAGATTCCTAGAGAGAGAAGCTAGAGAGAGAAGAGGATGTAGGGCAAAGTGGAATGGAGGGGTGAACGCTTATTATAGGCTAGAAAAGTTTCATCGTGTCGCGATGGACACAAACACGACTTTCGTCGCGTCGCGAGCATGCCACGTGTCAGGCATCTAACGACTGAGATCACCGACTTTCCACCGATATCCATCGCGTCACGATGGCATCAGTGTTATCTTGGTCGTGTCGCGATCCACCAATACCAGAAATATCTCTTTTCGTCCCTTCTAGATGTTTCTAGGGGTTCGACACCATTCGTAGGGGTATTTTTGTCTTTTTGAATGTCTTTATAACTCATTTGAGCCCATTTCTTCCCAAATTAAGGTTTTTAATACCCATTTCCTATTTATTAATCTAATTCATGCTTTAAGCATTATTAAAAGATTATCTAAAAATGGGATGTTACATTACTACCCGCTTTAAATAATTTTCGTCCTCAAAAATTCAGCTGTTGTTACTACTTTAGTAACATTACTACCTTATAATTTACCTTTTTCTTATCTCCTTAAAACTTGTCATGTTCTAAATTCCTAATCAACTTCCTACTTGTTCTTTTTCTGACATCGATTTATCCCAAGCATTAAGATCTTCACCAATGTCAACTAAATTACTGATATGATCAGTCTCGTAATTTGTTAACAATGTGAAATCACAATGTTGGTATAAACCGTCTCAGCAGTCTAACTTACTTCAAGAAATCCCTTGATGAAACTTCTAATAGAGTCATGATTAAGATTGCCCTGGTTCATTCTTATCACCATTCTCTAATAGAAATTTCATCACAACCCAAATTTCTACCTTCGCGATGCAATATATGCAACTACTACTTATACGACTCACCATGTGTGCAACTGCCGATCACAACATGGGAGATAACATGACTGCAATAACTCACTATGCGTGCAACTGTCGATCAAAACATGGGAGACAACACATCTGCAACTGACACTCACCATGTGTGCAACTACCGATCACAACATGGGAGACAACACGACTTCAACTACTCACCATGTGTGCAGCTGCCGCTCACAACATGGGAGACAACACAACTGCGACTGACACTCACCATGTGTGCAACTGCCGATCACAACATGGGAGTAAAACTAACATACATCTACTATTTATATAGCTACTACGCACAGTATGTGCAACTGCTGCTCACAATACTGTGCAACTACTGCTCTTAATCTATGTTTATACTTGTATGCAACTGCTAATTGGTTACTAAGACACAACTCTCTGTATTATTATTATCTCGGTATTTTCACGGCTTTTACCAGCTTATTATTTTCATTTCCTTACACCTTATTCTTTCCAGCTTGTGTTATTCGTAGTAGTTTTATTAGCTTAGTTCATTATAGACCTAATAACTCTACTTGTCATACTACCAAACCTTTTCCTCCTTCCATGATTAATTAATTCACCAACAGTACTTCTATCACCTAATACTTCTAAGCAAGCAAGCAAACATGAATGTTTATCAAAGAAGAATTAGAGGTCAGACAAAAGCATGGATAAGTACAGATGTAAGCAGAAGATACGTATATAATGAGCACACACATTTGCAAACATTAGATGTTATTACTAAAGAAGAGTTAGAATGCAAACAAGAGTATAACAAGCAAGAAATATTAGAATTAGAAAGCACACATAAAGACAAATTTATTTAAGCAAAGATGATTTAGAAGCTAAACAGGAATACAAATTCATATAAGCAGAAAATATACACATTCCAAGCAATCATTGAATGTTATTAATGACGAGAATTAAGAGTTAAGCAAGAGTATAGGTAAACATAAATTTTGAGCATATGCATTTAGCAATCATTATTTTTCAAGAAAATTTTAGAAAACACAAATTTATATAAATAGAGCACATATATGAGCAAACCTTATTTGTTCAACCAAGAAGAATGAGAAATCAAACAGTGACATAGGCAAGCACAGAGGTAAGCAGAGGATATAAGTACATCGAAGAAGAAATAAAAGGGCAAGTAGGAGTATAAACAAATATGAATCTATATAAGCAGGAAATAATAGAAAACAATTCTATGATGAGCAATTATTAAATGTTAATTAAAGAAGAATTAGAAGGCAACACAATTTACAAAAAATTATTTATGTATAATAAGTTCATACAAAGGTAGGAGTGTTTTATTTACATTCGGCATGAGAAAGATGACTTCCCCAAAACTGATTCCGTAGTCAAGACCGGGAGGATTTAGTTCCTCACGCTTTTCCTTGGGGAGTGACTTTTTTTTCCTACCTAGAAAGTCTTCATTGGTGACCTCTTGGGATCTATTGGGGTATCCTATCCTTCCTCAATCCTCCCCCTTTCTCCATATCTATCCCCTGTCCCGTGGGTGTTGCTCCTTACCTACATTCTCCAGATATATGCCCTGGTTTTTCGCACTCAAAGCATATGCATTTCTTAAATGGGCAGTCGTTTGCTATGTGTGCTCTTTCGAATTTAAAACATCTTCTCGAGTTCTGATGCCTTCCTTGGATAACTTTCACCTGCTGTGGTGGTTGGCCATTATTTCTTCCATTAACATTTTCAAATTGATTCTTACTGTCTCATTCCCCATTTTCATTTCTTTGCTCTCGACTCCTTATAACTCCTTTATTCGAAAACCTGTCTTTCTGACAATCCACATCTTCTAATTTCATACAACGCTCCACTAGGTCGGGAAAACGGGTTAACCGTAATGGTATCATTGATCGCCGAAGTTCATGCTGAAGCCCATCTTGAAATCGGTGACACATCCACTCCTCGTCAGGGCTAAGCTGATAATACTCAGAATATTTCATTAGAGATTCGAACTTTGAGGCATACTCGCCTACGGTCATCCTCCCCTGAGTTAATGCATTGAATTCCCTGGCTTTTTGTTGTCTTACAGTCGTAGGAAAATACTTCTCGAGGAAGTTATCCCGAAACAGTCTCAAAGTAATAGCTCGTCCTTCAGCCTCCAAAACTCTCTTTCTATTCTTCCTGTGAAGAAGATTTCCTTCTTAAACATGGCTGGGTTTCGAAGATGACAAGATTGCTGATCAAAAAGAAGAAAAGCCTCCGATAGATCAAGTCAAAGATTCTACAGAATTATTTAATTATGTATTTTCAATTCTCTGTAAGTATGGTTCGTATCTTTGACATATTACAAACTGTGATTATATAACTTAGATATGCTCAAGCAAATCATTCCTTAAGTTTAAAACTTAATCTAAGTTATTTTCAAAGTTAAGTGTTGAAATAAACCTTTTGAAATCTTAAGAAAAACATTTTTCGATTCTGTGAATCGATTACCTCAAAGATGTAATCGGTTACATATATACTGGTGATATGGAAAAACATTTTTTGTTGTAGCAATCGATTACCTAAAATGTGTGTCGATTACCTAAAGTCCATTGATGTGGATGTAATCGATTTCCTAAAATGTGTAATCGATTACAAGAACTAAATTTTTGAATATCGATTTTCAACGTACACATGTAATCGATTACCACAACGACGTAATCGATTACCAACGCTTCAAAATCAAATTTTCTGAAGCGTTATGATTTCAAATGGTATGTTTTGGTCCCTGGAAAGGTGCCAAACGATCACCTTGCTTGACATGATCCGATGTGTATATATATACCTTTCTTGTACATCGAACACACACAACTTTCATTCTTTCAAATCATAAGATATCAATATCATTTTACAAGTTCTAAACCTTCAAAACTTTCTTGCCTAGAACTTAGTTACTATTTTCATATTCTGAAAAAGTTCTTGAGCACTAAGTTGTATAGTTACAAAGTGATATTGATCGATCTGACCATATGCTTTACCATTCTTCACAATTATTAAACTCATCCTTGTGTTGGGTTTTGGTTTGAAAAAGATAGTGGGGTGCTATCTTGTTGTATAGAGATTGTTAGGGAGCCTTGGGGTGAGGCTTGCTTGTAACAAGAATTTCTATCATAGTGGATTGCTCTGCAGTGTCGGAAAAGCTGGATGTACCCAAGTGGTTAGGGGAACCAGTATAAATTCTGTGTCTCAATCTTCTTCCTTATCCTTTTACTTTTGTTTATCAATCAAACTCTATCTATTTGTCCATAAAACAAAAGAACGAGAAAAATCTCTAAAAGTTACTCGAAAAGTGTTCAACCTAATTCACCCCCCCTCTTAGGTTGTATACCAGACTTACAATTGGTATCAGAGCAGGTTAAGGTAACATGTTCCTTCGATCCATGGCTTCCGCAAGCAACAATCCTACTTTTAGAGATGGTGGCTGTAACAACAAGCCTCCATGTTTCGTTGGAGAACACTATGACTTCTGGAAGATTCGCATGCAATCCTATCTTGAAGCACAAGGAGAAGAAATATGGGATCTTTGTAGAGAATGGTCCTTATGTGCCTACAACAGTCATCAACAATGAAGTGCAAGATAAAGTCAAAGCTGCATGGGATGATGATGACAATAAGAAAGTGCTCTATGACAAAAGGCCAAGAACATTCTCTGATCGGCATTAGGTATGGAGGAATTCTTTCGTATCTCACATTGTAAAGCGCTAAAGAGATTTGGGATACTCTAGAAGTAACCCATGAAGGAACGAGAAGTAAAGAGATCTAAAGCTGAATACTTTATCACAAGAGTATGAAATGTTTAGAATGCGACTGGTGAATCAATACTTGATTTGCAAAGAGATTCTCTCATTTGACAAATCACTTAATGGCTCTTGGAAAGACCTTTACCAATGATGAGTTGAATCTTAAGATTCTTGATCATTGACTTCGTGCAATGGCAACCAAAGGTTCTGACAATTTACGAAAAGAAAAGTCTGTCAAAAATGACCTGCGGCATTATTTGGAAAACTCCAAGAACATGAATTGGAACTTGGAAGATTGGAAGAGGCGAAGTCAAAGAGAAGAAGAACAAAAGCATTGCCTTAAAGGTTGAAACCAGAAAACAACATGAAGAAGAAAGCAGCGATGAAGATGAGAACATCACTCTCTGGTAAAAAGGTTTGGAAAATTTCTTAAGAAAAACCAAAATATTAAATTTGATAACAAAAAGAAATTTTTCAAGAAAAGGGATACATCCACTTCAAATCGAACTTCACATGTTTTGAATGCGGTAAGGAAGGACATATGAAAGCAGAATGTCCTAATCTGACAAAGAAGAAGTACTTCAAAGGGAAAAAGGAATTCAAATCCAAAAAGGCCTACATTGCATGGAATGACAATGAAGTAAGCACATCCTCCGATTCAGAAAGTGGAGAATCTGAAGTCAAAGCACTAATGGCATCACATCACTCAGATGATGAACAAGAGGTTAGTTCTTCTATGTCTAATGAAAAACCATCTTATATAGAATTACAGAATGCATTTCATGAGTTACATGAAGAATGTTTGATACTTTCTAGAACAATTTCGAAACAAAAGAAATTAATTTTAGAACTAGAAAGAAGTTCAAATGACACATGTGTGGAGTCAGAAAATGTCAAAAATTCTGTATGTAATAAATGTTTAAAATATGAATCTAAGATTGTTGGTCTAAACCAAGTGATCAAGAGATATGAAAAAGGTCAAGTTGGTTTAGAAGAAGTGCTTAGTAGACAAAGGTATTCAAACAACAAACATGGTCTTGGTTTTTCAAATTTTCAAACACCAAGCTCTAACAAAACTATATTTGTCAAAGCAAGCACAACTACCAACAACTCAGAATCATCTAAATTGCATATTGGAAACTCTTCTAAAGTAAACTCTGGAAATGTGGTTAAGAATGGAAATCATTCAATTTCTAGAAATGTAAAAAGAAACAAGTCTAGTAGTTCTATCACTAGTCATATTTATAAGCATTGTGATTACTGTATGTCAAAAGGCCATACCTGATGCTTGCTACATAAGAAACTTTGGAGTTCCTTATGGAGAATTCATATGGGTATGGAAAGGCATTAACCCATCAGGACCCAAATCACTTTAGGTACCTAACATACATTAAATCTGTTTTGTAGAAATGCCTGAACAGCACCAGCAACACATGGTATCTTGATAGTGGCTATTCTAGGCACATGACTGGTGATTGTACAAAGTTTACATCTCTGAAGCTGAAATCTAAAGGATATGTCACATATGGAGATAACAATAGAGGAAAGATTCTTGGGATTGGAAAGATTGGAGCTTCTCCCTTCACAACTATTGATGATGTCTTATATGTCGAAGGTTTGAAGCACAATTTGATTAGCATAAGTCAACTCTGCGATAAAGGATTCAGAGTAAACTTCATCAAGGAAAAATGTATCATTGAAAATGAAGCCTCTCCTGAAGAGAAGTTAGTGGGAAATAGAATCGATAACTCCTATAAGGTATGTCTAGATGATTTATCTTTGAAGATTAAATGTCTAGTGGTAAACAATAATGATGCATGGCTTTGGCACAAAAGAATAGCACATATTCACATGGAACATTTGAATAAGCTTGTCAAACATGATCTCGTTATTGGATTACCCAAAATGAAATTTGTCAAAGATAGATTATGTGACGCATGCCAAAAAGGGAAACAAACAAAATCCTCTTTCAAACCAAAGAATGTGGTATCAACTACAAGACCACTTCAGTTGATTCACATGGATCTTTTTGGTCCCTCAAGAACTAGAAGCTTTGGAGGTAATGTTTATGCTTTAGTTATTGTTGATGATTTTTCAAGATATTCTTGGACTCTATTTTTAGCACAAAAAGGTGATGTATTTAAGGCGTTCAAGAAATATGCAAAACAAGTGCAAAATGAAAAATCTATGAAGATTGTGTCAATTAGAAGTGATCATGGTGGGGAGTTCCAAAATGCTCTTTTTGAGGAATTCTATGAAGAACATGGAATCACTCACTACTTCTCAGCTCCAAGGACTCCTCAACAAAATGGCGTGGCAGAAAGAAAGAATCGATCTCTAATTGAACTGGCTAGAACAATGCTCAGTGATTCAAGTCTACCAAAGTACTTCTGGGCAGATGCAGTTAGTACAGCTTGCTATGTTACAAATCGAGTTAATATAAGGCCAATCTTGAAAAAGACTCCTTATGAACTATATAAGGGAAGAAAGCCAAACATCTCACATCTTCATGTCTTTGGATGCAAATGCTTTGTACTCAGCAATGACAAAGACAACCTAGGTAAGTTCGATGAGAAATCTGTCGAAGGTATATTTCTTGGCTATTCTCTTTCAAGTAAAGCCTATAGAATTTATAATAAAAGAACCTTAGTTATAGAAGAATCTATGCATGTTTCCTTTGATGAAACTAACCCATTTGTAGAAAGGTTCTTGTGGCGATGATGATGATATAATGGAAGCATCTACAAAAGACATTACTAAAGATCTTTGAGTCGAATTATCTAAGGAAGACTCTAACAAAGAAAAACAAATTAATTCAATCAATCACTAAGACGACAATCTTCAACAAGAGCGAGTCATCCTGATCTACCTCGTGAATGGAGAATTCATCGGGATCATCCTCTTGACAAAGTAGTTGGTGATATTGAATCGGGAGTAAAAACAAGATTAAATCTGAAGGAAGCTTGTCTATACATGGCTTTTGTCTCTCAAATAGAACCTTCAAAGATAAATGAAGCTCTTGAAGGCGATCAATGGATTCTTGCCATGCAAGAAGAGTTAAACCAATTTGAAAGGAATCAAGTTTGGGAACTTGTCCCTGAACCACAAGACAAACACATCATTGGTACAAAATGGGTGTTTAAGAACAAACTTGATGAAAATGGGATAATTATTGAAACAAGGCAAGGTTGGTTGCTCAAGGCTATAATCAAGAGGAAGGAATTGATTTTGAAGAGACATTCGCTCCTGTTGCAAGGTTAGAAGCTATACGTTTATTACTTGGTTATGCTTGCTCTTTAGATTTTCAATTATTTCAAATGGATGTCAAAAGTGCCTTCTTGAATGGATACATAAATGAGGAAGTTTATGTCAAACAACCTCCTGGGTTTGAAGATTTCAAAAACCCTCACATGTATTCAAATTAAAGAAAGCTCTTTATGGCTTAAAACAAGCTCCTAGGGCTTGGTATGTGAGACTTAGTCAATTCTTAAGTGAAAAAGGATTTGAAAAAGGTAAGGTAGATACTACTCTGTTCATCAAGAGAATTAAGGATCACACTCTATTGGTCCAAATTTATGTTGATGACATCATTTTCGGATCAACCAATAAAGATTTGTGTGAAGAGTTCTCAATGATGATGCAAGGAGAATTTGAAATGTCCATGATGGGAAAGCTGAATTATTTTCTTGGACTTCAAATCAAGCAAACTAAGAATGGTATCTTCATCAATCAATCAAAATATTGTAAAGAAGCTGTTAAAGGTTTCACATGGATAACTGCAAAGAGATTGCAACTCCTATGGGATCTGGTACTTATATTGATCAAGATGAGTCATGTTTATCAGTAGACATCAAGAAATATCGAGGTATGATTGGTTCATTATTAAACTTAAGCGCGATCGTCACGACATTATGTTTAGTGTATGTCTCTGTGCTCGATTTCAAGTCAATCCAAAAGAATCTCATCTTTCTTCGGTAAAGAGAATCATGAAGTATCTGAAAGGAATAACAAATGTTGGCCTATGGTACCCCAAAGGTAGTATTTGCTCTTTAGTTGGTTATTCAGATTCTGATTATGCAGGGTGCAAAACTGATCGAAAAAGTACTAGTGGCACATGCCATATGCTTGGAAATGCTTTAATATCCTGGTCTTGCAAGAAACACGCAAGTGTTGCTCTCAGCACTGCTGAAGCATAATATATTGCAGCTGGAAGTTGTTGTGCTCAAAGTCTTTGGCTAAAACAACAACTATGTGATTATGGAATCAATCTTGGATGCATTCCTTTAAGGTGTGACAACACAAGTGCTATAAATATCTCAAAGAATCCTGTTATGCACTCTCGTACCAAGCATATAGACATTCGACATCATTTTCTATGAGATCATGTTCTAAAAGGAGACGTGGAGATTACATTTGTTGATACTCATGCTCAATTAGCTGACATCTTCACAAAGCCATTAGCCAAAGAACCCTTCTTCAAAATAAGAAGAGAACTTGGCATTTTGGATGAAAAGGATATATGAGACCAACACATTTGGTGACAGGTTCTTTCATTTAACTTATATGTTTTTATTATGTCATACTAGTGTATGTATGTCTTTTTACTCATAAATCTATGTGATATGTATGTTATACATAGAATAGATACTCATACATCGCATGTTTTATCAATAATTTTTCAATTTTTTAAAAATTTTACCATGTGTAATCGATTACATGTTTAGGGTAATCGATTACATTTTCAGAAATTTCAGTTTTCCGCTCACTGACCCGTATGGTAATCGATTACCACTTGGTTGTAATCGATTACCACTTGGTTGTAATCGATTACATCCGCGAAAATTTGCGAAAACTGACAATTTTTCTGCATAAAACAGTTTTCCAAATCAGTTTTATTCACTCTTGCAATCGGTTACCTCTCATCCTCTCTCAACCACCCACCTTCCAATCCTTATTTCTATCATTGTTGCTCAAATCTTTCACTTCTAATCCCTAATCCTCCTCCAAATCGTGGCCCTCTTCTGCTTTTTAACCAAAAAAATTCGAACCCTAACCCTCTTCCCACACTTTCATCACTATGGAATCTTCAAGGAAGTTCAGAAGCAAAAATCCTTCTGTGACTGATGCAAGAAGAGCAAATCCCAATCCTCTGGACTTATCACGGCTGTTGGCTAACACTGAACAAAGAACTCGTTTCCAACAGTTCATTGGTAGGAAACTAATCACTCCAAAGTATGTGAGTCTTCTTGCTTTTGCTAGATTCAATTTTCCTTCATTGATTGAAAGTCAGGAAGTGACACCACTTGCTATTGATTTTGGAACTTATTACCCTGATCTTGTTAGAGTATTCTACTGCAATTTAGAGGCTAAGGGTAGTGGTTTGGTTTCTTGGGTGAAAGGGGTTCCCATTAAATTATCCTTGAAGCAAGTTGGAGAGTTTCTTGATATTCCATTTGAGGGAGAAAGGATTCATACTGATTTCTTATGTGATTGGGAGGAGTATGACAAGAGAGAATTTTATTTATCCATGTGTCGATATGATGAGACTGAAATTGCCAACAAAAGACAAAGGTCTGGTGCAGCCTCCTCTGCTAGAAACATTCTTTCTGTAGGACACTTGAATGTTGATGATCGACTTCTGCATTATGTTCTTTGCTATGTCTTAGTGCCTAAGGCCTCCAACTACTCTCAAATCAATGATTTTGAAATGCAAATCATGTATGCTATCAAAAATAATAAACCTATCAACTGGGCCTATTTGGTTGTGAATCACATGTTGTCACTGAAGCAGCGAACTACCAGTTTGCCTTATGCTAGACAAATCTCTCGCTTGTTGGAGTGTTGCAATGTTGACACCAACAATGAGGTTTCTCTAGAAATGACACCTGCTGACAATGAAATCCATATGGATATCTTGCCAAAAATGGGTATAAACTGGGATGCTTCTGCACGAGTCTACAGACATCGAAGCGATCTGCTACACCCTCCTGCACAAGAAGATGAAGAACCTCAAGCTCAAGATGGTGCGGTCACCAATCAAATGATTATGGATGAGCTTCGGAGTGTCCGTGGTTTCATGACTGAGAGGTTTGATGAACTGTCTGCTCGCATGGACCGCCTTGAAGCTTTTCGAAATGCAAATGAGGAGGATGACGAGTAACTTTGATTTGCTTCATCATGCATGCATCACATTGACCATTATGTTCTCGTTTGTCTCTGTTGGATTTACTGCTTGTTTCCTTAATTGCACTTTGGTTTATGTTTTCTTTATTTGGACTTTACTAAGTAGGAACTTTGACAAGTTTGTATGGATGACTAATATTGATTATTTAGTTTGTGTTTGCATGAACTTGGGGAATCTATGTGCTATATTATATTTATGCTACTTTTTCTTCTTTTGATGATGTCAAAAGGGGGAGAAAGGAAATATTATTTGTATGTCTTGTATTTTACTAACTTTTCAGGTTTCCTAACTCCAATACAAAGGGGAGATATACAAGGCAGGGGAGCTTTTTCGTCAAGAAGCGTTAATAAGATTAGTGTTTGTCATCATCAAAAAGGGGAGATTGTGAAGAAGATTTCCTTCTTAAACATGGTCAGTTTCGATGATGACAAGATTGCTTTGATCAAAAAGAAGAAAAGCCTCAGATAGATCAAGTCAAAGATTCTACGTAATTATTTAATTATCTACTTTCAATTCTCTGTAAGTATGGTTCGTATCTTTGACATATTACAAACTGTGATTATATAACTTAGATATGCTCAAGCAAATCATTCCTTAAGTTTAAAACTTAATCTAAGTTATTTTCAAAGTTAAGTGTTGAAATAAACCTTTTGAAATCTTAAGAAAAATATTTTTCGATTAAAGAATCGATTACCTCAAAGATGTAATCGGTTACATATATACTTGGTGATATGGAAAAACATTTTGTTGTTGTAGCAATCGATTACCTAAAATGTGTAATCGATTACCTAAAGTCCTGGTGATGTGGATGTAATCGATTTCCTAAAATGTGTAATCGATTACAGCAACTAAATTTTTGAATATCTGATTTTCAACGTACACATGTAATCGATTACCACAACGACGTAATCGATTACCACTGCTTCAAAATCAAATTTTCTGAAACGTTATGATTTCAAATGGTATGTTTTGGTCCCTGGAAAGGTGCCAAACGAT
This sequence comes from Calophaca sinica, assembly GCA_037113605.1. Lineage (NCBI taxonomy): Eukaryota > Viridiplantae > Streptophyta > Magnoliopsida > Fabales > Fabaceae > Calophaca > Calophaca sinica. Next base: position 107,844,699 of record CM073733.1, read on the forward strand.
CACCTTGCTTCAGACATGATCTGATGTGTATATATATACCTTTCTTGTACATCAGAACACACACAACTTTCATTCTTTCAAATCATAAGAGATCAATATCATTTTACAAGTTCTAAACCTTCAAAACTTTCTTGCCTAGAACTTAGTTACTATTTTCATATTCTGAAAAAGTTCTTGAGCACTAAGTTGTATAGTTACAAAGTGATATTGATCTGATACAGCCATATGCTTTACCATTCTTCACAGTTATTAAACTCATCCTTGTGTTGGGTTTTGGTTTGAAAAGATAGTGGGGTGCTATCTTGTTGTATAGAAATTGTTAGGGAGCCTTGGGGTGAGGCTTGCTTGTAACAAGAATTTCTATCATAGTGGATTGCTCTGCAGGTGTCAGAAGAACTGGATGTACCCAAGTGGTTAGGGGAACCAATATAAATTCTGTGTCTCAATCTTCTTCCTTATCCTTTTACTTTTGTTTATCAATCAAACTCTATCTATTTGTCCATAAAACAAAAGAACGAGAAAAATCTCTAAAAGTTACTCGAAAAGTGTTCAACCTAATTCACCCCCCCTCTTAGGTTGTATACCAGACTTACACTTCCACCATCCCTCAACTTCACCCACCATCATGAATACAACATATGTCTCTATTCGATCCTCACTACAACGCATTGCTGTTAATACCATCTCAATTTCTTGAATCCAGTGTTTGGCTCCTTCAGGGTCATATTCACCCTTAAACTGAGGTGGTTTTCCTTTCAGAAAAACCATCAACCCAGAATCCTCCATTTTTGCTTCCCATTGCTGCCTTACAACTTTGCGTTCCTCTCTGAGCATCATTATCAGCTCTGCGTTATGCTGTGCTTGTTGCAAAACAGCAGTAGCCAAATCCCTTAAAGGCCTTTTATTAATGGGTTCCTCCCTCTGATCTTCTGTATGAGGAGTATTCTCATTAATCAGATTACTAGTTCCCCAGGAACGGCTCTAGCGTCATCCTCCTCAACTCGATCCATCCTAATTGCAACCGCCTGATTGAGGAGATTAACGATCTAAGATTTTATTAACCGGAAAATCTAAAATAGCTTTATATATCAAAATATCTCTCTCTCTCTCTCTATATATATATATTATACGCATATATGGATTGGACGACGACTCTTGCTTGCATAGGTGGCTCTTTCTCAATACAGCCCTATACTCTTCCTTGTCACCTCCGATCTTGCCGAAATACCTTAATATCGATACTTCTTCTAGAAGGTGATCACACGTCCTCAACTCACGTCCCAAAGGAAAATCCTTGGTTTCTGCCAAGTGATCCATGTAATGTACAAGGTATGAGGGAACATATCAATATGTGCCCAATACCTTGAGTCATAAGAAATAGCCATCTTTATTTACTAAAACAAAGAAGACTGACTTAACGAACACTCTACCGTTATCCAGACATAGTCAATGTCCGGTGGAGACCCTACTAGACATAGCCAGTGACAACATCCTAATGACCCAACAGTCCGGTTAGGACCGAACTGCCCTGATACCACCAATGTAACACCCCATTTCCGGAGTGCTACAGTATAATAGTTATTAAACCCTAAACAGATAATTAGACAATATAAAGGTATAGAAAATAATATCTTATTAAAACTGAATAATTTGACACGTACATATCTTTATAGAACCCGTGTCTAGGTGATAGGCCCGCAAGTGCACAATTTTATCGCGTAGTAAAATATCGTTCCCACAAGGACTTAAAATTGGGTACCAGTTTCTCTCACTAAGATGATTAGCTAAAGGAATAAATTAGAATGGTATTGTTGTTGCTGGAAAATAAAATGAGTTTAATTTAGAAAATAAAAATCTCTTGGGATTGATGTTCTTCCAATGAAAATTACTCTTAAGCCAATTCTTCGTCACTTTCCTTTGAGTATGAACAATGGATTCTTAAAGGCCAAATAATCAAATGTAATTATTGTCTTCTTTCAAAGTGCAATAAAATGTTTCAAACATAGAATCTACCTATTTTCATGGTAGAAGGTGTTACCAAGTGACTTCAAACACAAGAGGGGGGTGAATTGTGATAGCGGTGCTTATAAAAAAAAATTACAGATAAATTACTGAATTAAAAAAAAACTTGAAAGAAATAACTTGCGAAAAGATAAATAACTTGAAGAATAAATTGCAATAAATAAATGACAGAAAATAAATGATCGAAAAATAAATAAAGAACAAAAATAAATAAAGTGCTTGAATGATAAAGAGACAGAGAGCAAAGAAGAGCACGCAGCAAATTATACAGGTTCGGCCACCAAACACCCCTGTGGCCTACGTCCTGTCCCCAAAGCAAAGCACTATGGGATTTTCACTAAATCACTAGCTTTTAAATCGAGTTCACTAGAAACCTTTACAACTCTATACCAGAGCAATACGTTCAAGAGATATCACCTCTTTATGAACACCTTGGGATTCCTACCCAAAAGAAATGATTTTCGCAAATAAAATGAGATGAGAAAGATACACTCAATAGTGCAGATATAACAAATTGAAGCTCAAATAATACAACTCAAATTATGTAGAATAAAAAGACTCTAAAAATTGTGCTCAAATAAGTGTGAGTGATGGAGAATATTTGTGAGTTTTAGCACAAAAATTAAGCACTTGTGTTATGATAAAAACAATGCTCATGGTGCGATGCTTTTATAGGCACCGAGAGGAGCGACACTTTAAGAGAAATGTCTGCTGCAAAGATTAAAAGGATTTGTCCGCTGCAAAGATTAAAGGGATATCTGCCTGCTATGCTTTGATTATGAAGAATTTGAAAGCACGGAGACGGAAATGATTCTCGGACACACTTGGAGTTCGACATCGTATTTCCATACGACCTCTCCCACTCAAGCATACGACCTCCTCATTTCAAGATACGACCTCTTCACGGCTCTACAGACACGACCTCCTCACGGCAAGACGCGACCTCCTCATTTCGACGCGACCTCCTCACGGCTCGACGCGCGACCTCCTCACGGCTCAAGACGCGACCTCTCCACACAGCTCGGCATACGACCTCTCCACACAGCTCGACACGAGACCTCAGCTCGGCACGCGACTTCCCCACAGTTCGGTACGCGACCTCAGCTCGGCACGCGACTTGCATGTCAAAATATCACTGCTCGACATAGAGAATATTTTCCAAAGAAAACTTGAAATATTTTCCAAACAATATTTTGAGCACAACTTAAGAATTTATCAAAATACTTTGTGCCTAAAAATAATTTAGGAAAAATTATCATAAAATCAATTTTAGAATAAAAATCATTTTGTGAGTGTGTGATTTTATTTTAATTGAGAGCTTTTTATTACTACTTACAAATAGTCTTAATAAAAATAAATAAATACCCAAAACCCAAAGACTTAAGAAACTATCATTCTTGATACGCGTCTTGGTATTCTTTTCCACTTTTTGCACGGTTGACTATTTGCAAAACTCTCTTTTGTCAATCATCAAAACCATCCTGTCAAGGCATGTATTCACAGACTCCCCCTTTTTGATGATGACAAACATCTCATGGAGGGAATTTAGTAAAATATAATCATGATATAGCAATGAGATATAAGCATGGTTTTTCAATAAAAGATATCAGAGTTTAAGCACAATATTTAGAAAAACTCCCCCTCACAATATTTAGAAAAAAAAATATCAGAAAAACTCCCCCTCACAATATTTAGAAAAAAAAATATCAGAAAAACTCCCCCTCACAATATGCATAAAATAAAGCATAAAATAAACCACTCCCCCTGAATCATATAACTCTCCCCCTTTTGGCAATATCAAAAAGCGGAAAAGATAAAGGGAAAGGCATGTAAAACGTATGCATATACGTGTAACTAGATGGCGAAAAATAATTAAAATAGAGTATTAAGGGTTCAATGAAGCATAATTGTTTGCAGTTAACATAACCTGCACAAACTTTTATTTTAACGATTACAGGAAGGACGGTTGCATTTCTCCACTTTTAGTCTTGGTAATGGATCCTGCATAAAAATGTTAGCACACTCCAACGCCCAAGTTAGAACTTAATCATAATAAAATGCACTCACACGCAGTCATTCAATGCATGATTGATCTAAAATTCCTAACTCGGTTCTTATAAAAAAGAAGTTTTCTTTAGGCAAAGGTTTAGTAAAAATATCTGCGAGTTGTTTAGATGTTTCCACAAACTCAATCACACAATCTCCTTTTTGAACATGATCTCTAATAAAATGGTGCCTAATTTCTATGTGTTTGGTCCGGGAGTGATAAACCGGATTTTTTGTGAGGTTTATGGCACTAGTATTGTCGCACTTAATTGGAACAGTTTTGATTGATTCCATAATCATTCATTGTTGTTTCATCCAAATGATCTGCAGGCACAACAACTACCGCCAGAACGTATTCCGCTTCAGCAGTGGACAAAGCCACACTGGCTTGTTTCTTACTATGCCATGAAACCAAGGCATTCCCAAGTAAGTGACATGTCCCACTAGTGCTTTTTCGGTCCATTTTGCAACCCGCAAAATCCGAATCCGAGTACCCAATAAGTGTGCAGTCAGCACCTTTGGGGTACCATAAACCCATAGTTTGTGTGCCAGTGAGATATCTCATGATGCATTTTATCGCTAAGAGATGTGATTCCTTAGGATTTGCTTGAAAACGTGCACACATACAAACACTAGACATAATATCCGGACGACTTGCAGTGAGATAGAGAAGAGATCCTATCATACCTCGATACTTACTTACTTCGACCGACTTACCACCTTCATCTTTGTCAAGATAGCATGATGTGCTCATTGGAGTTGAGATTTCTTTGGCGTTGCTCATTCCAAATCTTTTAAGCAACTCCTTGCAATATTTGGATTGATTTATAAAAATTCCTACATTGTTTGTTTGATTTGAAGACCAAGGAAGTAGTTGAGCTCTCCCATCATGGACATTTCAAACTCACTTTGCATGATTTTGGAAAAATCTTCACACAAGGACTTATTAGTAGCACCAAAGATGATATCGTCAACATAAATTTGAACAAGTAAAATGTCATGATTTTTGTGTTTAATGAAAAGAGTGGTATCAACTTTTCCTCTTTCAAAACCTTTTTCAAGTAAATATTTGCTCAACCTCTCGTACTAAGCTCTTGAGCTTGTTTTAAACCATATAAAGCCTTTTTCAATTTGAAAACATGATTTGGAAATTCAAAATTTTCAAACCGGGAGGTTGATCAACATATACTTCTTCTTGAATAAAGCCATTAAGAAATGCACTTTTAACATCCATTTGAAAAAGTTTGAAATCCATGATGCATGCAAATGCGAGAAGCATGCGAATAGCTTCTAATCTAGCCACGGGTGCATAAGTTTCATCGAAATCTATGCCCTCTTGTTGGTTATAGCCTTTTGCAACAAGTCTAGCTTTATTTCTAACAATGATACCGTTTTCATCAAGCTTATTGCGAAAGACCCATTTGGTCCCAATGACTAGGTGATCTTTAGGCCTAGGGACAAGTTCCCAAACATCATTTCTCTCAAATTGATTTAATTCCTCTTGCATAGCAAGGGTCCAATGCTCATCAAAGATGGCTTCATTGATGTCATTTGGTTCAATTTGAGAGACAAAGGCCATATGATGACATGCATGATTAAGAGAGTTTCGAGTCGTTACCCCTTTTGAGATATCACTTATTATGTTGTCAAGAGGCTGTTTTTTTGAGACTCTCCTTTCCTTTGGAAGATTTGAGTGAGAGAGTTCTTGAGAGGGTTGAGGCAAGGACTCTTGATCCTCCTTTGAACTTTTGATCTCTCTTGTTCCTCTAAATAGGTATCTCCTAACACTTCGCAAGATCATCAACACTTTCTTCTCTTGAAGATTTGGGGTTAGATTCATCAAAACAAACATGCACAGATTCTTCAACAGATTAAAGTACGTTTATTAAAAATTGAAAGGCTTTACTAGAAGTGGAATATCCAAGAAATAAACCTTCATCAGCCTTTAGCATCAAATTTACCAAGGTTATCTTTACCGTTATTTAGAACAAAGCACTTACATCCAAATACGTGAAGGTGGGAAATGTTGGGCTTCCTCCTTGTAAATTTCATAGGGCGTTTGTTTTAGAATAGGTCTTATGAGGACTCTATTCATTACATAACATGCGGTGCTTACCGCTGCCTGTAAATACTTACGAAGGTTGGTCTCATTGAGCATCGTCCTCGCAAGCTCTTCAAGAGACCGATTTTTCCTTTCCACCACTCCATTCTGCTATGGTGTTCTAGGTGCGGAAAAATTATGCTCAATTCCATTTTCAGTACAAAAGGCCTCAAATGCCTCATTTTGGAATTCCCCACCGTGATCACTTCGGATGGATACTATGTTCATTCCTTTTTCATTTTGGATAACTTTAGCAAGTTTTCGAAAGGCAGCAAAAGTGTCATTTTTATGAGAAATAAATAAGGTCCATGTATAGCGAGAATAGTCGTCCACAATAACAAGAGCATAGTAATTGCCACCAAAGCTTTTAGTTCTAGAAGGGCCAAATAAATCCATATGTAAAAGTTGTAAAGGCCGGTTTGTGGAAACAATATTTTTTGATTTGAAAGAGGCCTTTACTTGTTTTCCTTTTTGACAGGCATCACATAATTTATCTTTTTCAAAACGAAGCTTTGGTAAGCCAATTACTAAGTCCTTTTGAACCAACTTATTAAGATGATCCATGTGAATATGAGCCATTCTCCTATGCCATAGCCAAGATTCATCCTCTTTACTAATAAGACAACATGCATCATTTGAAGGTATTCTATCTAAATCAACCATGTAGATATTTCCAATTCTAGGTCCAATAAGAACAACATTTTCGATTCTGAGTTCATAACCATGCATTTTGAAGAATCAAAACCACTTTGTTCCCTTTATCACAAAGTTGACTAATACTTAGCAAATTGTGCTTCAAGCCATTCACATACAAAACATTTTCAATAGTGGGATTAGGACTCTTACCAATGGAACCAATCCCAAGAATTTTACCTTTGTTGTTGTCACCATACAGGACATAACCACTATTCTTAGGTACCAATGAGGAGAACTTGCTTTTGTCTCTGTCATGTGCTTTGAGCCGCTATCAAGATACCAATTTAAGTCCTTGGCTTTCAAGCACACCTACAACAACAGATTAATTTTTAACCTTTGGTACCCAAACTAAGTTGGGTCCAGATGAGTTAGTTTTTGGCAAAGTACCCTTTGGAATCCATATCTTTTGCCAACCACATTCTTGTTCTTTCTAATATTGCAAATGGAGGCGGTGTGACCATTTCTACCAGTGAAAGCATTTAATGAAAGAATTTGCTTGAAGTGTTGTTGTGACTGACAAATTTAAAGGATTTTGCATGCGTTTGTGGATTATAACTCAAACCGGCTTTTCCAAAAGTACCCTTTTGTTTTCCCAATAGAATGTTTAAGTTATCCCTTCCCATGGTAAATTTGGCAAGGGTGTTTTCCAAATCTTCAATCTTGTTTTTCAAAACATTGCATTCATCACACTTGAAAGTATCAATCTTTTGGTTTTCACAAAAGGTGCAAGTAGAAACTTCAGTCACAACAACTTGTTTTTCCTTAAAAACTTCCATCTCTTGGTTTAAGAAAATAATTTTAGATTCAAGAGAAGAGATGGTTTTCTTAGAAGAAGAAATAATTTTTCGAAGCCTAGTCGTTTCATCATAAGTTAAAGGAGATTCGAGTTCAAGAGCATTTACCTCATCATAAGTTAAAGGAGATTCGAGTTCAAGAGCATTTACCTCATCCTCCTCGTGTTTTGCCATGAGACATAAGTTGGCCTCCTCATTTTCTGATTCATCAGACGAGTCCATATCATTGTCGTCAGATTCCTCTTTTTCATTTATGATTGCTTTGAGAGCAATTCCTTTCTTTTTCTTATCACTTTCTTCACTCTCAGTGAGTCGATTTAGTTCAAGTTCATGTTCCTGCAATTTTCCAAACAAGGTTGCCAATGATATAGTAGATAAATCTTTAGATTCAGATATAGCAGTAACCTTGGGTTGCGCTTTCTATTTAAACATCTAAGAACTTTATTAATTAAAATCTTCATTCATCAAGACTTTCCCAAGAGCTACTGAGATGGTTTATTATATGGATGAACCTTTTTGCATATCTTGTATGTTTTCACTTGGTTTCATCCTAAATAACTCATACTCATGGGTTAATGTGTTCATTCGAGCCCTCTTGACCTCGGTAGTACCTTCATGGGTCAATAGAAGGGTGTCCCACATTTCTTTAGCAGTCTTGCAAGTTGAGACCCTACAGAACTCATCGGAGCTTAAAGCGAAGTGATGATGTTCTTAGCTTTCAAATTGTATTGGACCTTTCTTATCATCTTCGGTCCAAAGTGATCTTGGTTTGTCTACCTTTGCATCATTAATTGATTGAGTGGGGACAAATGGACCATTTTCCACAAAGATCCCAAATATCAAGATCAACACCCTCAAGAAAGATTTGCATTCTATCCTTCCAATAACCATACCCCTCACCATTGAAAAATGGGGGTCTGTTCATGGAGGTTCCCTCGTTATTGTTTGAAGTCATTCTCTTGAGACGGTTAAGTCATTTATACAAGAGTCTAGCTCTGATGCCACTTGTTACCAAGTGACTTCAAACACAAGAGGGGGGTGAATTGTGATAGCGGTGCTTATAAAAAAAAATTACAGATAAATTACTGAATAAAAAAAAACTTGAAAGAAATAACTTGCGAAAAGATAAATAACTTGAAGAATAAATTGCAATAAATAAATGACAGAAAATAAATGACCAAAAAATAAATAAAGAACAAAAATAAATAAAGTGCTTGAATGATAAAGAGACAGAGAGCAAAGAAGAGCACGCAGCAAATTATACAGGTTCGGCCACCAAACACCCCTGTGGCCTACGTCCTGTCCCCAAAGCAAAGCACTATGGGATTTTCACTAAATCACTAGCTTTTAAATCGAGTTCACTAGAAACCTTTACAACTCTATACGAGCAATACGTTCAAGAGATATCACCTCTCTATGAACACCTTGGGATTCCTACCCAAAAAGAAATGATTTTCGCAAATAAAATGAGATGAGAAAGATACACTCAATAGTGCAGATATAACAAATTGAAGCTCAAATAATACAACTCAAATTATGTAGAATAAAAAAGACTCTCAAAAATTGTGCTCAAATAAGTGTGAGTGATGGAGAATATTTGACAGAGTTTTAGCACAAAAATTAAGCACTTGTGTTATGATAAAAACAATGCTCATGGTGCAGTGCTTTTATAGGCACTGAGAGGAGCGACACTTTAAGAGAAATGTCCGTTGCAGCATTAAAAGGATTTGTCCGTTGCAGCATTAAAGGGATATCTGCCCGTTGCGTTTTGATTATGAAGAATTTGAAAGCACGGAGACGGAAATGATTCTCGGACACACTTGGAGTTCGACATCGTATTTCCATACGACCTCTCCCCAGCTCGGCATACGACCTCCTCAGCTCGGCATACGACCTCTTCCGCGGCTCGGCGCAGAACCGACCTCCTCACGGCTCGACCGACGCGACCTCCTCATTTCGACGCGACCTCCTCACGGCTCGACACGCGACCTCCTCACGGCTCGGCATCGACCTCTCCACAGCTCGGCACGAGACCTCAGCTCGGCACGCGACTTCCCCACAGTTCGGTACGCGACCTCAGCTCGGCACGCGACTTGCATGTCAAAATATCACTGCTCGACACGGAGAATATTTTCCAAAGAAAACTTGAAATATTTTCCAAACAATATTTTGAGCACAACTTAAGAATTTTTCAAAATACTTTGTACCTAAAAATAATTTAGGAAAAATTATCATAAAATCAATTTTAGAATAAAAATCATTTTGTGAGTGTGTGATTTTATTTTAATTGAGAGCTTTTTATTACTACTTACAAATAGTCTTAATAAAAATAAATAAATACCCAAAACCCAAAGACTTGAGAAACTATCATTCTTGATACGCGTCTTGGTATTCTTTTCCACTTTTTGCACGGTTGACTATTTGCAAAACTCCTTTTTGTCAATCATCAAAACCATCCTGTCAAGGCATGTATTCACAGAAGGAATGATAAAACTCATTAAGAACAATTATTTCTAAGCCTCAAGAAAACCAATTCTATTTTCATGAATTGATCCCCTTGTTTAATCTTGTAATTCCAATATCGAATTTTCACCTTTCGGTGCTTAATAAGATATTTAGGATTCATACAATCATATTAGTTATGATTGCAGAGAAAGTAAAATTCAAGATTAAATTAAGAATGGAACAATGCTCATAACATCTAAGGAAAGAAAATTAGACTTAACAATAATTCATCATTGGAATATAATCAATCCCAAGATAAAAGAAACTACTCACACATGATTGGAATGTAAATAAGACAATGTAAATTAAACATTCAGAATTTGAATAAGTAAAAGATGAAGATTAGAAGGTAATAGAAACTGAAATTCATTCAAAACTTAAAGCCATAGAAAAGTTGCTTGAACATACATGAAGCAAAACACAAAAGAACACAAGTTTAGCTAAGAAAATGGAGAGGAAGATGGTCCAATTTTGTGCTCTGAAAGCCTCCATTTATAGCCTAATTCTACCCCAATCAAGTGTCATTACATCCCCTTTAAGACCCCTCTAAAACTGCTCAACAGTTTCAGCACTTAAGTTCTTCTTTATGGCCACGTAATTCTGGGGGGCCGTAATTCCCTTTGTTTGCATCAAATTCATCAACTCTTCAACTCCTTTTCCTACAAATCAAAATATAAACCAAAAGGTAATAAAAATAAAACATAAATAAAGATAAACCACTAATAAAACCTATTAAAGCAAGGTAAAAAACTAGATAAATTCTAACTTATCAAACTCCCCTATGCTTAGATCTTTGCTTGTCCTCAAGCAAATCCCAACAAATGGCCACACTTGGAAATGCCTTGTTTCAGCCACACCATATCAAAGTTCTTTGATGATATCCAATGACACAATTTGCAAAATTTCAACACACCACTTATTGGAACCTAGTGGATAGCATTATCAGATGGTTCAAGGCATCAGAACATTGAGTGAAACCTAAATTATTATTATGATCTTTTCATTTTTAAGCTTAGATTCCCAGCACTTTTGCTTGGGTCCTCCACTCATATGCAAACAAAGCAATTGCCACACTTGGTCTCAAAGGAGTGCCTTTGTTTCCCAGTAGCCAATCAGTCTCAAAAGGGTACAAAGAGTATTTTCCTAGTAACCTATGACCTCAAAGGGGTGTTGAGCTAATTTTTTCTATTCTCTTTTTTTTTTCAGCATTTATTCTTTTCTTTTTAACTAACCCCACTCTTTTTTTTTCTTTTTTTTCTAGCTCAACACAGACATTTCTCCAGTAACCAATATGCAGTGAGTGACACCAAGGGAACCAATAATTAGAATCAAAGCAAGGTTCTTCCCAATTATCCTAATGCCAAAACCCATCTAAGTTGTGTGTGTGTGGGGCCCCAACAAGCAGTAAAGCTTTCAAGATTCACAATGTGCTCACTGAATACCAATCAATTAACCAAGTAGTGCTATAAAAACAAGGATTTCCAGAGATGCCAATTCAAGAAAGTTTCACAACAAGGATCTCACAGGGGAAGAATGATAAAAGTCAGAAAACAGACACAGACATATGCAAAAACAAAATAAAGAAATGAAACAAAATAAAATAAGAGAAAGAAAAACAATACTCCCCTAATCTTGAGGTCACCATCAGTAGTGCCTCATAGAGAGTATTCCCGCCTAGTCGTTGTAGGCCCGCAAGTGCATCATCTAGCTTCAATGCCCAATCTTTCCTTGACTTTGAAACCGTCTTTTCTAGAATGGCTTTGATTTCTCGGTTGGATACCTCCACTTGACCACTTGTTTGAGGGTGATATGGTAAGGCAATTTTGTGTGACACCCCAAACTTCTTCAACAGAGCTTCAAACTGCTTGGCAATGAAATGAGATCCACCGTCACTAATCACAACTCTTGGCACTCCAAACCGAGGGAAGATGGTTCTTTTGAAAAGCTTGATCACTATCCTGACATCAATTGTTGGGGCAGCTACAACTTCAACCCACTTGGACACGTAATCAACTGCCACAAGGATAAATTTGTTACCAAGAGATAATGGGAAAGGTCCCATGAAATCTACTCCCCATACATCAAAAATTTCCACTTCAAGTATGTTGTTCAGCGGCATCTCATTCCTTCTTGAAATGTTGCCAGTGCGTTGGCACCGGTCACATTGAAGCACAAATTGTTGTACATCCTTAAAGAGAGTAGGCCAATAAAAGCCTGCTTGAAGTATCTTTGTAGCAGTTTTAGAAGAGTCAGCATGCCCTCCGTATGCAGAAGAGTGGCAATGGAATATGCTGCTTTTAACCTCATTTTCTGGAATACACCGTCTGAAAATGCCATCTGCACCTCTCCTAAAGAGTAAGGGCTCATCCCAATAATAAAACTTGAGATCAGAAAAGAACTTTTTCTTTTGTTAGTAATTCAATTCTGTGGGTAGGATGCCACATGCAAGGTAATTCACATAGTCTGCATACCATGGTACCTCCACCTTTGAAATTGCAAACAGCTGGTCATCTGGAAAAGAATCATCAAAGGGCAGCTCATCTCCACTCTTCTCATTAGCTTCTTGCCTCAACCTTGACAGGTGATCAGCATTCTCAGTCCCCTTTTTGTCCCGTATTTCGATGTCAAACTCTTGAAGCAAGAGTATCCACCGAATCAACCTTGGCTTGGCATCTTTCTTGCTCAATAGGTATTTGATGGCTGCATGATCTGAATAAACAATTATTTTTGATCCCACCAAGTATGGCCTGAATTTTTCAATGGCAAACACAACCGCCAACAACTCTTTCTCTGTTGTGGCATAATTGATTTGAGCCTCATCCAAGGTTCTGCTTGCATAGTAAATTGCATGAATCTTCTTGTCTTTTCTCTGCCCCAACAGCAAAATCGCTTGCATCACACATGACTTCAAATGGAAGACTCCAATCAGGTGGCTGCATAATTGGAGCTGAAATTAGAGCTTCTTTTAACCTGCAAAATGCCTCCTGACAAAGATCATCAAACTCAAAAGGTACATCCTTAAGGAGCAAATTAGTCAAAGGCTTTGAGATTTTAGAAAAATCCTTTATAAAACGACGGTAAAAATCGGCATGTCCCAAGAAACTCCGCACTCCTTTAACAGAAGTAGGAGGAGGCATTTTTTCTATAATCTCAATTTTAGCCTTATCCACCTCAATACCACGTTCAGAAACCAAATGTCCAAGGACTATTCCTTCTCTTACCATGAAGTGACATTTCTCCCAATTAAGGACAAGATTGACCTGTTCACATCTTTTAAGCACTTTGACAAGATTAGTCAAATAATCATCAAAAGTTGAACCATACACAGAGAAATCATCCATGAACACTTCCATAATATTTTCAGTGAAATTAGAGAATATAGACATCATACAACGTTGAACGGTAGCAAGAGCATTGCACAAGCCAAAAGGCATTCTCCTATAGGCAAAAGTGCCAAAAGGACAAGTAAAAGTAGTTTTCTTCTGGTCACTAGGATGAATAGGAATTTGAAAAAATCTAGAATAACCATCCAAGTAACAAAAATGCGAATGCTTTGCTAACCTTTCTAACATTTGGTCTATAAAGGGGAGGGGAAAATGGTCCTTTCGGGTTGCTTTATTCAACTTCCTATAATCAATACACATCCTCCAACCCGTGACTGTCCTAGTAGCTATTTGCTCATCCTTCTCATTTCTAATAACAGTTAAACCCCCCCTTTTTAGGAACAACTTGAACCGGACTAACCTACTTGCTATCTGAAATAGGATAAATTACCCCTGCATCTAACAACTTAAGCACCTCCTTTTTCACAACTTCTTTCATATTATGATTTAACCTTCTTTGATGTTCAATGGAGGGCTTATAATCATCTTCCAATAGAATTCGATGCATACAAATAGATGGATTAATCCTCTTAATGTCATCTATAGTGTACCCAATTGCTTTTTGATGCTTTATAAGAATGTCAAGCAATTTTTCAGTTTTCTTATCATTCAAATGACTGGAAATGTAGAATCGGGCCCAAGAAATTCATACCTGAGATTTGAAGGAAGAGGCTTCAGCTCTACCTGTGGAGCTTCTCCTAACCGAGCACCCTTGGGTTCAACCTTGAGTTCTTCAACTTTGAATTTTGAAGAAAAAGGGTTCGCATCCAGAAAATTTGCATATGCAACAACCTCTTGATTTTCACCCCCTTGATCACTACTCCCTACCAAACAGTCCTCCAATGCATCATTGGAAAATTTTCCAAGAGAATTTTCCTTAACACAATGGTCAATCAAATCTATCTTGCAACAAGAATTCTCAAGAGAAGGACATTTCATAGCATTGGGTAAATTAAATTCTACCTTCTTATCACCCACATTCAAAGAAAGTTTCCCATTTTTAATATCAATAACAGCTCCTGCTGTAGCAAGGAAAGGTCTCCCAAGAATGAGGGGAATTTTTGCATCCTCTTCCATTTCCAAAATAACAAAATCAGCTGGAATGAAAAACTCACCTACCTTGATAGGCACATCCTCCAATATTCCAATTGGGTATTTGACCGACCGGTCAGCTAATTGTAAAGAAAGTTTTGTGGGTTTCAAGTCACCCATCTCAAGCCTTTTGCAGATTGACAAGGGCATGAGGCTAACACTAGCCCCAAGATCACATAAAGCATGGTCAAAACTCATATCACCAATAACACATGGAATAGAAAAACTACCTGGATCCTTGAGCTTTTGGGGCAATTTGTTTTGAATTATAGCACTACATTCTTCAGTCAAAGCTACTGTCTCATTGTCATCAAGCTTTCTTTTATTTGACCAAATTTCTTTCAAAAACTTAGCATATGATGGTATTTGAGACAAAGCTTCAGTGAAGGGAACATTTATATATAACTTATTCAAAACATCTAGAAACTTCCTAAATTGCTTCTCAGTTTTAACCTTAACCAATCTTTGGGAAAAGGATATAGGTGGCTTATATGGTGCTGGAGCAATATAGGCTGTTTCTTCTTCCTTTTCCCCTTTCTTTTCATCCTCCTTGGGTAGTGGCTGGTCCTCTTCTTTCCTCTCACTCTCATTTTTTTTCTTTTCTCCATCCTTAGGTTCCTCTAGTTGTTTCCCACTCCTCAAAATGACAGCACTCACATTTGCCTTAGGATTAGGTTCTGGTTGTCCTGGAAACGTACCGGGTGGCCTAGAGGAAGAGCTAACATGTTGGGCTATTTGGGTGATTTGGGTCTCTAGCATCTTATTATGGGTGGTCAAAGAATCTACCTTAGATGCTAACTGCTTGATGGCCTCACCCACCACTTGATTTTGAGTTTTAAACTCCTCATTTTGCTTGCTTTGAGTCAAAACAAAATTTTCCAGCAAATTTTCCAAATTGGATTTTTGAGGAGGATTAAAACCCTTTTGTCCTTGAAAACCAGGGGGCTTAGATGTAGCTTGGGGAATAGGATTCAAAGGAGGATTTTTATAGGAAAAATTTGGGTGATTCCTCCACCCTTGATTGTAAGTACTAGAAAATGGATCCCCTTTTTGATTAAAATTGTTAACAAAGTTAACTTGCTCATTATTAGACCCCCCACTAGAAGAATTCCCAAGTTGACATTCAACAACAGTATGACCAACAACACCACAAATTTCACAAGTTGCAACATTAGGAGTAACAGTATTCACACTCATTTTATCAAATTTTTGAAACAAAGCATCAACCTTAGCAGCTAAATGGTCTATAGCATCAACATCATACCTGCCACCTTTCTTTTGAGGAGCACGATCGCTTGACCATTGGTAGTGATTTTGTGCCATATCCTCAATGAGAGCATAAGCTTCTGTGGTGTTTTTGTTCATCAAAGCACCTCCTGCTACTGCATCCACTGTCATCCTGGTGTTGTAATTGAGCCCATTGTAAAAGGTATGCACTATTAACCATTTTTCCAGCCCATGATGAGGACAAAGCCTCAACAATTCCTTGAAACGTTCCCATGCCTCATAGAGAGACTCTCCATCCTTTTGAGCAAAAGTTGTTATTTGATTTCTGAGTTGTGCAGTTTTGCTCGGAGGAAAGTACTTAGAAAGGAATGCTTGAGACAATTGATCCCATGTAGTTATGGAACCATTTGGAAGTGAGTGTAGCCAAGCTCTTTCTCTATCCCTCAAGGAAAAAGGGAAAAGCCTCAATCTTATGGCATCCGCAGAGACACCGTTCATCTTTAGAGTGTCACAAAACTCCAAGAACATAGACAAATGGAGATTTGGATCATCCGTTGGAACACTGCCAAATTGGTTTTGCTGCACCATGGAAAGTAGAGAAGGCTTCAACTCGAAGTTGTTTGCCTCCACTGTCGGGCGAGCGATGCTAGATTGCAACCCCGTGGTATTAGGGGAAGCAAACTCCTTTAAAGACCTTGTGTCTTCAGCCATGCTGGACTCTCCTGTTTTAGTCCTTGCCTTGCGTTGTTCTCTTCTTCTCCTATGGAAGAATCTTTCTATCTCATGAACTGGTTCAACAAGATCACCAAGACTTCGGACTCTTCGCATTCACTGAAAAATCAGCAGAAAACAAAGAAGATGATAACAGAAACAAAAACAAAAAAATAAAATAAAATTTAGTCTAACCGAAATAGAAAGAATAATCAATATCAATGACTTAAGTCCCCGGCAACGGCGTCAAAAACTTGATAGGCCCGCAAGTGCATGGTTTTATCGCGTAGTAAAATATCGTTCCCACAAGGACTTAAAATTGAGTACCAATTTCTCTCACTAAGATGATTAGCTAAAGGAATAAATTAGAATGGTATTGTTGTTGCTGGAAAATAAAATGAGTTTAAATTAGAAAATAAAAATCTCTTGGGATTGATGTTCTTCCAATGAAAATTACTCTTAAGCCAATTCTTCGTCACTTTCCTTTGAGTATGAACAATGGATTCTTAAAGGCCAAATAATCAAATGTAATTATTGTCTTCTTTCAAAGTGCAATAAAATGTTTCAAACATAGAATCTACCTATTTTCATGGTAGAAGGAATGATAAAACTCATTAAGAACAATTATTTCTAAGCCTCAAGAAAACCAATTCTATTTTCATGAATTGATCCCCTTGTTTAATCTTGTAATTCCAATATCGAATTTTCACCTTTCAGTGCTTAATAAGATATTTAAGATTCATACAATCATATTAGTTATGATTGCAGAGAAAGTAAAATTCAAGATTAAATTAAGAATGGAACAATGCTCATAACATCTAAGGAAAGAAAATTAGACTTAACAATAATTCATCATTGGAATATAATCAATCCCAAGATAAAAGAAACTACTCACACATGATTGGAATGTAAATAAGACAATGTAAATTAAACATTCAGAACTTGAATAAGTAAAAGATGAAGATTAGAAGGTAATAGAAACTGAAATTCATTCAAAACTTAAAGCCATAGAAAAGTTGCTTGAACATACATGAAGAAAAACACAAAAAAACACAAGTTTAGCTAAGAAAATGGAGAGGAAGATGATCCAATTTCGTGCTCTGAAAGCCTTCATTTATAGCCTAATTCTACCCAAATCAAGTGTCATTATATCCCCTTTAAGACCCCTCTAAAACTGCTCAACAGTTTCAGCACTTAAGTTGAGCTGTTACAAAATTCTGCCATAAACATGGCCGTAATGCACAATACTGTGGGACCATAATCTTCAAACTATGAATTTTCAGCTCACGTAACCACGAATTACGGCCATGTTAGAAAACACTGGGGGGCCGTAATTCTCTCTGTTTCTTCACTTGACCTTCCAACTGCTTCCCACGAATTATGGCCATGTTCTTCAATACTGGGGGGCCGTAATTCTCTCTGTTTGCATCAAATTCATCAACTCTTCAACTCCTTTTCTTACAAATCAAAATATAAACCAAAAGGTAATAAAAGTATAACATAAATAAAGATAAACCACTAATAAAACCTATTAAAGCAAGGTAAAAAACTAGATAAATTCTAACTTATCACTAGGGCCCATAACTTATATGACACATATACAAACTCTGACTTATTGACTTTGACTCACATGCTGTAACACGTAGCTGAAGAGAGTTACTCATACTGAGTACCCTCTGTACGCTCCACAATGCAGGCGATATCTTCATCAGGTTCATGCATATCTATTGTGTATGAAAAGAAAATACAAAACAAGAAAAACAAAAGAAAAGAGCTAAGAAACACAATACACACTATAAAAGTTGGAAAAGTAAGGAATAGAAAGTATATATAAATGGCACATAATCACAAAGACTCTCGCATATGCCTAGCTCACTCTCAGGTCTGCACCACTATATCTAAACCTAGATCCACCTACTTCCCTTTCACACCCTAAAACCTATTCGTATCCCTATTAGCTCTAAAAGCATCCCCGTCCTTGCACTACTCCTAGTCACTAACTTGGTATCATCTATGGTTTATCAAGGTCTATCCTACCAGCTAGGATTTAAGGGCATTTACGTAATATTCCTATCACAACAATCACCAGTAAAGTTAACGGTCAAAGTATATCTCAAGCATCAGACAACACATTAATCATACAACACATTAACTAACATATGCATACAGATAATCAGCAGCATAGTCACATACTCACAATCAGCCATATATAATCAGCATACCCCCAAGCATATATAGTCAGCACCACATCAATAATTATATTAAATCAACACACACATCAATCAGCATTAGTCATCAACATATGGATTAACCCTGGTGTCGCTTAGGCGACCTGCTACTGACATGTTATTAATCATAAAACAATCATAAGTTATCTATCCTAGGGTTTTCCATACACCCACATTTATTCCTATGGTTGATAGACTAGCAACTACTATCCTTAGCAGTCGTAGTCACAATACCCCTCCAAGGGCGTTTGGGCATCAACCCTAGTAGGGCTTGGGTCACCCTATGCACATTCATGTATACTACTCTATCCTACTATTCCTAGAGTGCAAGGTTTCTTGCTCTCACCTGGTTAGAAGATCATTGCCGCTACTATTACTACTCGTACTCTCTTCGTACCCACTACTCGTGCTCCACCTTTATGCCTGCTGCTCACGCTCCTACTCACACTCCACCTGGCCTTGCCAGGTCACCCTTCACTCTTTCCTCTTCCTCCTAGGATTGCCTACTAAGAGCTTTCTGATGCACATGATCTTCACTCGAGGCAAGTGCAGAGCATACTCACTGCTCAGGAGAGATTCCTAGAGAGAGAAACTAGAGAGAGAAGAGGATGTGGGGCAAAGTGGAATGGAGGGGTGAACGCCTATTTATAGGCTAGAAAAGTTCCATCGCGACGCGACGGACACAAACACGACTTCCATCGCGTCGCGAGCATGCCACGTGTCAGGCATCTAATGGCTGAGATCACCGACTTTCCACCGACATCCATCGCGTTGCGATGGCATCAGTGTTATCCTGGTCGTTTCCCAAGCCACCTATACCAAAAATATCTCTTTTCGTCCCTTCTAGATGTTTCCAGGGGTTCCACACCCTTCCTAGGGGTATTTTCATCTTTTTGAATGTCTTTATAACTCATTTAAGCCCATTTCCTCCCAAATTAAGGTCTTTAATAAGCATTATTAAAAGATTATCTAAAAATGGGATGTTACAACTTCCCCTTGAGCATATCAATCCTCTTCTTGCTAGAACATGCCATTAGGATATCATCCACATGCTCCAACCCAAGATTGTACTTATACACAAGCCTTTCCTTGCACCTTGGTTCTTCAACCTCCAGAATACTTTCCGTCTTCTTGAAGTTCCACTCACTATAAGAAAATTCGGATTTACCGACGGGCTTATACCGACGGTCACAGATCGTCGGTTAACGTGGGATTTTCCGACGGGCAAAACCGTCGGTAAAACAAAAGGTCCGTCGGTAAATCGAATCTGATTTACCGACGGTCAATGCTCGTCGGTAATTGCACAGAATTTTCATTTTGGCGCCTATTTTTCAAATACCGATGGCCTTGTACCGTCGGTAAATTAACAAACCCACAAGAAGGCCGGTCAGCTTTACCGATGGCCTACACCGCTTGCAGAAAGCCGCTTGCACGCGCGATAATAACCAGAAATCGAGCCTTCCCTTTCTCCTCCATCTTCATCCCTCTTCTCTTTCACTTCCCTCTCTTCCTCCGCCACCACCACCTCCACCCCTATGCCGCCCCCACCACGACCACCACCATCACCACCACCACCATGCCCACACCACCACCAGGCCGCCACCACCACCACGTTCATCTTCATCCCTCTTCTCTTTCACTTCCCTCTTTTCCTCCGCCACCACCGCCACCACCACTACGCCGCCACCACCACGCCACCACCACCACCACCACCACCACCACCACCACCACGCCCACACCACCACCAGGCCGCCACCACCGCCACTACTCTGTTCTCTCTGTTCTCTCAGTGTTCTCACTCTTTCTCTCCACCACCACGCCGCCGCCACCACCACCACCACGCCGCCAATCTGTTCTCTCAGCTCCTCCTAAAAGGTTAGGTTCTCATCTCCTCCTTCTATGTTTTATGCAATTATGCTGTGAATTTTGATTTCAATTGGTTCTGATTGTCTAAGAGTTTGAAGGTTGCTCTGCTCTTATTGATTTTGTAGATTGTTAGTTGTTTGATGGTTGTTCTGCTCTTATTGATTTTGTGGATTGTTAGTTGTTTGATGGTTGCTCTGCTCTTATTGATTGGTAGCTTGTTAGTTAAAATTTTCTATGTTTTTTCAGTATTTTTAGTTCGAGGCCACCACATTGCTCCGAGACTGCCACTCACATCGAAGGACGTGGACACTCTCTTGTTCTGAGAATTAGGTATGCACTCTAACGAAATGTCGGTTGACTCATTGGGTGGAAAAGGGTTGGCTGTTGACCCCCACACCGACATATTTATTTGATTTGCTTCATAGTTCTCTCCAGAGAGAGAATTTTGAGGTGATGTGTGTTTTGGCTAACAAAGGATGTTTTATGTTGAAGTGATGTATAGTTCTCTCCACAGAGGGAATTTTGTCTGATGTATATTTTATGTTAGAGTAAGGTAGCATGTAGATTATTCATTTAGCAAGCAACACATAAACTCAATTTCAGTAAGTGAATCTCTGATCCTATGTTCATCCATTTTTTGAATTTGTGTTGTCTTCTTCTTAAGTGAATCTGCCCACACACTAAAATGGGGCTTAGGGATTTTTATTTGAAATTCCCAATAGTTAATTACGAAGTCAAATTGGTCAGCAAGAATTATGCAGAAGCTCAACTCCTAGATTTGAAACTTTATCTTGTTTTAATGGCTGGTATAGGTGTAATTGTGATCTTTTGTTGCCACATAATAAGAGAGTGTATGGGTTACTGCCACGTCTCACTATACTTATAGAAACTACTCTTTTCGTTGCGTCTCCATGGCAAGAATTATTTTTTACCCAGCTGTTGCCTTTTACTCATGTTGCCGGGACTTTAACTATCACATTTCTAGTGTTTGATAGGACACTGAATTGTACCAAAGCATTTGTTACTTAGATAAGTTTTGTTCTTTTTCTTCCTTTTTGTTGTGTCTTAGTGGGAAAATTCTTGATTGTTGTTGTTATTGTTGTATTCCTAAGCATATCATTTTGCACTTTATATTATATCTAATTTTCTTTTCTTCTTAGGAAGTTTTTATTTATGTTATTTAGAAATGGAGATAAATTTGAAGAATCATATTCTTTCTTTCGCTACTTTTGCTTCGCTTCCCTATTTTGTCTCAGAAACAATTCATTTAATACTATAAAGTTAAAAGAAAAAACAAAGATATGTCAAGCACTTCGGCCTTCTGGTTATGAAGCCTTCACATAATGATCTGTAAATAATGTGATGATATGTATTAAGGTCATTGGAAACAAACGACATGTGGGAATGATAGGTCATTGATCTGTGTGTGATGTTAATGTTCACCTGAATTTTTTTTTGTTTACAACAATATTATGCATAACGCAGGTTATTTTACAACAATATTATACAACAATAACAACAACAACAATCGTAAAAATATCAAATATAATAGAGGTTGGCAGTGCATTAGACAGTGTGTGATTTAAACATCGTAAAAATATCAAATATAATAGAGGTTGGCAGTTCGTTAGAAAAGTTTGACCTTGTGTTACCATCAACTGCCTTGGTTAATGTAGTAGATTCTGGTGCTAGGCTAGTTTTTTAACTGCAGAAACAAAAAATGATTGTTTTTTGGCCAATTAATGGATTAGGATGTATGGTAGATGTGGCCATATAGGAGCTCTAATTGCATGGCATATATCAAGCCAAACCACTATGAAAACAAAAATTGTTAAAAGGATTTATGCTTCCGTTGCCGTCGGTATGCTTGTTTAATTCTATCCTTTAAGAGGATGCCAACTTTCAACATGTTACTTTTTAATTATTGATGAAATGGATGTTTGATTGTTGTTATTAGTATCGGAGAAAAGCCTTAGCTTCCCGTTTGAGGTTCAATATATTATTGAGTGCGTGTACTTTTTTAGATACCACGTGTTCATTGTATATTGAACCTTGAATTGTCCAAGTCGGACAGTTTGGGAAAAAACTTTTTCTTTACTTGTATAATAGTTGTTGCTTGATTCTCGTATCTTGATATTTGATGAAATTTCGGTGAGATTCATTTCCTTTTGTTCTCTGGGTGTATACTTGATTGCCTTGTTCCTAACTGCGATCATTTTGTGTACTCAGAGACCAATGGGAAATGCTGCCAAAATTTTGTCAAGTATAAGATATGAGAATTACGGAATGACTATTATACGAGTTCTGAATAAGTTTTTCCTCGAATGGGATAGGGTCATACCATTTAAAGAAAGAGAGCGGTTGTAAGAATGTCGTGCTGCTGAAATTGTCATTTTTTTTTACATGCAGAAGATGGAATTTTTTCCTTCGAATCGTAGTTGGATGTATGATAGGTTGTATCCGGGAAGAGGGGGTTTGAAACAATCTTTTTGCGATGGGATTGATCACTTCGTTCAAGTCGCAATGGCACACGAAGATTTCGAAATTAATGGAGGGATTAGGTGTCCGTGCCTTAAATGTGATTGCAGAAAGATCAAGAGCCCAGGAGAGGTCATGCTGCACCTGCAGAGAGTTGGATTTATGCCTAATTACTGCATTTGGACTAGACATGGTGAAGAGTTACCTCGGGTTGGATTAGGGGTTGGAGATAATTGCACAGGTGCTTCAAGTAATTGCGTAGATACGGGATATGGTGAGCAGATTGAATTGATGCAAAATATGGTTTGTGATGCCTTGGGGGTCAACGTATCATTCGAGGAGCCACAATATGATGACACAAATGAACTTCCAAATGAGACTGCACAAAGATTTTATAATCTCTTGTTATAAACAAATAAGCCGTTGTTTGAAGGGTCTGCCGACTCTAAGTTATCAATGTGTGTGAGACTTTTAGCTCTCAAGTCCAATTGTGGTGCTACGGATGTGTGCTTGGATCTCGTAACAAAGATGATGTTGGACTCGTCACCTATCAGAGATGGTTTGCCAAAAAGTTATTACGAGGCTAAAAGCTTAGTGTCCAAATTGGGGTTGGAATCTAAAAGGATTGATTGTTGTGTGAGAGGGTGTATGTTATATTACGACAATGAATTTGGTAAAAACGATAGCGCTGGTTGAATGCAAATTCTGTGGTGAGCCAAGGTATATGTCACATACTGATAATGGGAAGGGTAGACAAAAACCAGTTCCACGGAAGGCAATGTTTTATTTGCCAATTATTCCAAGGCTGCAGAGAATGTTTGCGTCAACACAGACTGCAGACAAAATGACTTGGCACTATGAGAATAAAAGCACTTCAGGTATGTTACGACATCCATGTGATGGTGAAGCTTGGAAGCACTTTGATCGTGTGAATCCCGAATTTGCAGCAGATCCACGTAATGTACGACTTGGCTTATGCTCTGATGGTTTTACCCCATATGTTCAATCAACGGCAAAACCTTATTCTTACTGGCCAGTTATTGTTACCCCATACAATCTTCCTCCTGATATGTGCATGTCTAAGCCCTATATGTTCTTGACTTGTATTATACCGGGTCCAGATAATCCAACAGATGGTATTGACATCTACTTACAGCCTCTCATTGACGATCTCAAAAGGTTGTGGAATGGCGTTGTGACTTATGATGTTGCACGAAAGAAGAACTTTACAATGAGGGCAACTCTTATGTGGACCATTAATGACTTCCCTGCATATGGTATGTTGTCTGGTTGGGGTACTCATGGTAAGATGGCATGTCCCCATTGCATGGAGCATACAAAGGCCTTTACCTTGAAATTTGGGGGGAAGAGTTCTTGGTTTGACTCACATCGCAGGTTTTTACCAGCAGATCATCCATTTAGACGGAATAAGAACGCCTTCAAGAAGGGAAGTTGAATTAGATGGCGCCCCCGAGGTTGACATCCGAATGATTTTTACCGTAGTTATGGATCCGCCAAAAATCACAGATTTTGGTGAATTGGATCGATTTGAAGGATATGGACAATGGCACAATTGGACTAAAAGAAGTATTTTTGGGATTTGCCGTATTGGAAAGATAATTTGTTGAGACACAACCTTGATGTTATGCACATTGAGAAGAACTTTTTGACAATGTTTTTCTCACGTTGATGAACGTTAGAGGAAGAACGAAAGACAATGATAAGGCCGACTGGACTTACCACTTCATCTTAAGCGAAAGGACTTGCATTTGATGACTCGGTCGGATGGGAAAACCCTGAAACCCAAAGCCTGTTACTCTTTAACTGCTGAGCAAGCAAGGTCAGTTTGTCGGTGGATAAAAGAACTTTGAATGCCAGACGATTATTCTTCTAATTTGGCAAGATGTCTTTGATGTGAACAAAGGAACAATGATTGGGATGAAAAGCCATGATTGTCATGTATTCATGGAGTGTTTACTTCCTATTGCATTTAGTTCCCTGCCGTCAAATATTTTAAATCCACTTACAGAACTCAGCCAATTTTTTAAAGATTTGTGTTCTACAACATTGAGAGATGACGATCTTATCAAGATGGAGCAGAACATACCAGTCATTCTTTGTAAGTTGGAGAGAATATTTCCCCTTGGTTTCTTTGACTCTATGGAACATCTCCCAGTGCATCTTGCACATGAAGCTAGGCTCGGTGGACCGGTTCAATACAGATGGATGTATCCATTCGAAAGGTAATATAATCAAATATTCTTTAACATAATTATTCACTGCCCCGGGTTAAATGTTGAAATGTTGATCACCAATCTTGTTATTCTGTAGATTTATGGGTGACTCAAAACGGTCGGTGAAAAATAAGGCCAAGGTTGAAGGATCTATTTGTGCAACTTACTTACACCGTGAGACAATTC
The DNA here is from genome assembly GCA_037113605.1 of Calophaca sinica. Classification (NCBI taxonomy): domain Eukaryota; kingdom Viridiplantae; phylum Streptophyta; class Magnoliopsida; order Fabales; family Fabaceae; genus Calophaca; species Calophaca sinica. The sequence continues at coordinate 107,870,268 of CM073733.1, forward strand.
ATTTCTGTTCCCATTATTTTACGAACTTCATGCTGACACCAACAAATAATAGGAATGAAATAGAAATTGAAAGTGAAAGACACCCACTGGCCTTATCAGTGTTTTGCCTTCCCGGCCATCTTTGGAAAGGAGTCAAGTCCTGGTTAACGGAGAAGATTGGAAGTCGGCCTGCGTTCACGTGTTGATCAACTGTACGAAAGTATCACCATATCTTACGTATGTATACTTTTGACCACTTTCAATTTATTTAGTCCACACCTATTCATGATCATTTGTTTGATAATGACTTGTTCAGGGCATTCTTGTTAACTAAGCCCACAAGCGAACAAGACTCTTCTGCCTATATTCATGAATATTTCCCAACGTGGTTTATGAGCCAGGTATGTATTTTTAGTCCTATTTCAACTATTTGTTGTTTGAAAATACAAAAGATTGTTTGCAAAAAGGAACCCTAAATCACTTGTGCATGTGTATACGCAGGTGTATAGCGAGTCAGAATCGCCCATAATCGAACACTTGATAAATTTATCTCATGGTCCTAAATCACGTGTAAAAGAATGGCACACGTATTTCGTAAACGGTTACAAATTTCAAACTTAGTCAAAAACAGAGGGGAAAAAACAGTTAACAGCGGAGTTTATGTAAAAGGTGCCACAGAGGGAGGTGAAGACGACTTCTACGGCGTGATTCAACATATATATGAGCTGGCGTACAATACTTTAGACTATACTAAAAGAATAGTGCTATTTTATTGTAATTGGTTTGATCCGTCAAGTAGAGGCACAAGAATGGATCGCAAATATAATACTGTTGACATATGTATGAGCAGAAGATACCAAATGTTTGATCCGTTTATCATAGCACAACATGTAAGACAGGTGTATTATGTCCCTTATCCGTCAACTCGAAGGGACAAACAAGGTTGGTGTGTTGCAATAAAGACAAAACCAAGGGGTCGCATTGAAGCGTATGATCCACGGGAAGAAGTGGCTTATCAAGTGGATGAGATGTCTCATGTCAACGTAGTAAACGAAGTTGAACCCATTTCTCGACTACGTGACGATCCAATCACATATGAAGATGTAAATGGAGATGAGGAATTAAATGAAGAAGTGGCGAGAACCATCAAGATCTCAAGACGATGCCAAGCGAGTGGGCGAGAATGGGCGAGAATAAATTTGTTTAACTTTTTACAATTAGAGAATTTAATGTCTAACAACATATTTTATTTTGTCGATTATTTTCATATAACTTGTTTATTTTTTGGAATTCATTTTTAATATTGTTATGTTTAAATATAATATTTCATGACTCAATTATTATTGAATTGCTCTATAGACATATATGGCATCGGGAGGTTCAGGCTCGACCCAAACCACCCGGTAGTGGGAAGGGCATCATTGCCGACCCCCTCGCCGTCGGAGGCCGAACATTATTAGGATTGATGATGCTGGCTATGCGATGTTGTCATCCACACTGGGCGTCGTGATACATCTACGCCTGGACAGGCTCCAGCCGAGTTCGCCCTACGCAGCCTTACGTCACATTGGGCACCTACACAAAGACGGGGACCTTACGCATCGACACCCATTTACATGATGCCCACCCCTTCCAGCAGACACTTGCCGCTTCTTCCTCTCATTTTGTGTCTGAGACGGTGCTCGACACTCATGTGTCCGATCAGGAGTATAGTGTGGGCTACCACTGATCAGGCCGGGGTTGATGGGGCGAGGAGGTTGAGCAGCAGCAGGATGAGCAGGAGGTCGTTGATGATATTCAGATGCTGCATGATGGCCGAGTTGCTATCAGGCCAGCTGGTAGAGGGTGAGTATGTAGGTTGAATACACATTTTTGCCCCTTATCTTTTTTTTAGTTTTCAATTTCGTCCCTTATCTTTTTTTAGTTTTCATTTAAGTCCCTTAAACTTCAAAAATCACATCAATTTCGTCTTTTCTGTTTATTTATTCATATTTTCTTAGACGAATCACCATCTGACACGTGGCAGAAAAATAAAATAAAATAAAACAAACTGCCACGTGTAAGATGGTATTTCGTCTAAGACAAAAAAAGAATAATTAAAAAGAAAGGACGAAATTGAAGTAAATCTTATAACTTAGAGGACTTAAATGAAAACTAAAAACAGGATAAGGGGCGAAAATTACTGATTTAACCTATATTTTTTAACTTGTTTGGTATGTTGTTATTGTTTAGGTTCCTTAGTCAAAGCCAGCTGCGAAGGCTATCACGGAAGTAATTGAGCAAAATTACCACACCTATTGGCCCACCTGGGGGACGCTGACGGTGGCTGAGCGGAGGCACATGTTCAATTCTTTCAGAGTAAGTTGTTTATTTTTTTTTTGTTGCGTATTATTTTTTTATTTCATGAATCTCAATTATTTTTAATAACATATTATATTCATACAGGAGAGGGTTTCTTGGAAGGAAGAGCAGGAGGAGCAGATCAAGAAGAACTTCCATATGAAGGCTTCCCACCGCCTATCTGATATGCTTAGAGATGCCCGCCTCAATGGGCAGCCCACTTGGATAGGAGATGAGATCTGGCAGCAGCTACAAGCGCACTGGAACTCCCCTGAGTTCAAGTGGTAGCGAGAAGCGAAGAAGAATAGAGCCTCTGAAAAGGGTGGGAGCTTGCATCTTGGAGGTTCGGTCGGTCAAGCGCAGACGCAAATTTCGACTTATATGTTTTATATTATTATTATTATTATTATTATTATTATTATTATTATTTAGTTAAGCTTTTTTATTAAATAATTACTGATCTTAGCTTGATTGCAAAGGAGGTTGATTGCACGAGCTCCATCGTGCAACTCATATTAGAAAAATGCAGGTGAGTTTGTCGATGAGCGGTCGAGGCGGACCCAGGTAATTATAAAACATAATGAATAGTTTTTTAACAATGTTTATATTGTTTTATTATAATAAAAATTGACTAATTTGTTTATGTTTGACAGGAGGAGTTTGAGGCGAGGATGTCTCAGGTTAGATCTCAGACATTCTCATGTTCCCCGTCTCAAAGCCCAGAGGATCCAGCTGCGTCGCTGATGGTTTGGGCAGATGTTGTTGGCGGCAAGAAGAAGGGTCGCCTATACGGTGCTGGCGACCTTGCCAGCAACTACAAGAAAGGGCATTGCCTCTGCCTGGAGAGTCGCCCAGCCGATCGTCTTTGCCGCTACGGATGAGCGGGAGAGAGCAGAGTTGAAGCGGGCCACGGCCGAGCAGCACTGATTGGCGGCCCAGCAGCAGCAGATCGCGGCCATCCGGCGGAGGAGGCCCAGGACGGCTGCCATGTTGGCTCAGTCTTTAGCGGCGGAGGATCTATACCATTTGCTAGCTCGCCAGCCGCCTCCTCCACCGCCTCCGCCTCCGCCTCATAGTACTGGTGATCATGTCGATGATGCAGATGGTGATCATGATCATGATTATCAGGACTATTAGTTATGTTTGTATCGATATTTTTTTATATTTTCGGATATTTTTTATTACTGTTTTGTTCGTCGAATTTTTTTATTTATTTGTTACGTTTCTTTTTTTTAATTTGTTTTATAGTTATGTTATCGCATTACATTTTTAAATACATGAATAAATTAATAATTAAATGTGATAACTAGTAATCGTTAATTAAGTGGATAAATAAATTAAATTTATTACAGAAATTAAAATTAAATAATTTAAAAAATTAAATAATTTTTTAATGATAATTTAAACAATTTTCAATTGAAAAAAAAAATTAAAGTCCGGCTTTACCGACGGTCATGGCCGTCGGAAATGTCATCGGAATTATCGACGGGTTAAAACCGTCGGAGAAGCCGTCAGTAAATTTCCGACGGGTTAAAGCCGTCGGAAATGTCATCGGAATTATCGACGGGTTAAAACCGTCGGAGAAAACAGTCGGAAATTTACCGACGGGTTAAAGCCGTCGGTACGTATTTGCGACGCGCACTTTACCGACGGACATTGGTCCGTCGGTAATCCGTCGGAATTTTTTAGTTACCGACGGTATTTGTGGATTACCGACGGCTTTTGGCCGTAGGTAATCCCGCGATTTCTTGTAGTGACTTGCATCCAACTACCCTATGCTTTCCCAGTAGATCCATAAGCTCCCAAGTCCGATTCTTCTCCAACGAATTCATTTCTTCATCCATTGCCTTCAACCATTTATGACTCTCCTTGCTCCCTATTGCTTCCACAACTTATATCCTTTCACACCCTTCGAATAACCGATGAAGATACATTTCACAGCCCTAGCTTCAAGCTTGTCTTGCCTAATATGGGCAAATGCCAAAGCCCCGAAAACCTTCAACTTAGAGTAGTCTGCCGGTTTCCCACTCTAAACCTCCATAGGTGTCTTGAAGTCTAACGCCGTTGATGGACATCTGCTGTTCAAATATGCTGTAGTGCTAGCAGCTTCTCCCCAAAAACTTTTAGGCAACCCAGCTCCCAAAAGCATACGCCTAACCCACTCCAAGATGGTCTTGTTCATGCATTCAGCTAGGCCCTATTTTTGCGGCGTGCTTGCCACGGTCCTAAGCCTCTTAATTCCCCTTTTCCTGCAAAACTCATTAAACTGCTCTGAAACAAAATCCAGGCCATTGTCATTCCTTAAAACTTTCAGTTTTGTTCCTATTTGATCTCCTATAAGAGTGTGCCATTCCTTAAACTTTTCAAAGGTGTCACTTTTGCTTTTGAAAATATAGACCCACACTCTTCTAGAGAAATCATCAATTATGGTGAGAAAATAGGAACCCCTCCATGAGTTGTCTCTTGAAGGACCCTAAAGATCCGAGCGAACATACTCAAAGGGTTTACTAGAATGATGCATACCACTTCCAAAATTAACCCTATGTTGTTTGCCTAGCATGCAATTATCACAAAATTCTAGCTTATCCAATTTATCACCACCAAGCAAACCTTGTTTAGTTAGCTCAACTAAACCTTTCTCACTAACATGCCCTAACCTTAAATGCCATGGTTTGATTTTATCATGCGGAGTTTGACTAGCTAATGATGCATGCGCAATAATAGTAGAACCATCTAATATGTACAAACGACACATTTTAGTCCCTTTAGCTATTATCAATGCACCATTCGAAATCTTAATCATGCCATGCTCAATCCTAGTGTTATAGCCTAATCCATCAAATAGGCTTATAGATAAAAGATTTCGTTTGAGTTCAGGAACATACCTCACATCTTGCAAAAAAAATTCGCGTTTGTCAAACATCTTAAGACGAATTGAACCCATACCATGAACCTTGCACGCTTTATTGTTACCAAGGCGAACAACTCCGCCAACTTTAAGCTCCTAAGTCTCAAAATATTCCTTCCTAGGGCACATGTGATAAGAACACCCTGAGTCCATGACCCAATTCTTTTCCGTTTCTGAACTCGTCACCACTCAAGCCCCTGCACTCTCATAACCATCCTCCGAAGCAATCACTACCTCCACGGAATCACCCTTGCCCCCTTATCAGGACAATCCTTCTTAAAGTGACTGGTCTTGTGACAATTAAAGCATTTGTACTTTGCCTTATTGTTCCCTTTGACTTGGATTTTGACCTAGATTTCTTCCTTTTACGGTTTCCTCTCCACTCACTTCTTCCCCTTGAGACACTTAAGCCTTCCCCACTGTCTTCCACCTTCAAGTCTTGAAGCTTAGTTAGCTTCTTGGTCCTAATTGATGATTGGACCTCCTCCAAGGCTATAGTAGACTCCTTCCCATAAAGGAGTGCATCCTTAAAGAGTTCAAATGACCTAGGCAACGAATTCAATAAGAGTAGAGCCTTATCCTCGTCATCGAGCTTCACATCAATATTTTGTAGGTCATCAATAATCTTGTTGAATTGTGTCAATTGCTCCACAATAGGTTTCGTCTCTACCATTTTAAACGAATAGAGATGCTGTTCCAAGCATAACCTATGTGTAACACCTCGAAGTCCTATTCATGCTTTATTCTAATAATTAGCCTAACTCGCGTAATCAACGGGTATAAAAACACGAAGGAATTAAAATCGCAACACGAATAAGACTACGACATGCTACGGTGAAGTAATACTAAGTTTGTCACATGTAGGTATATAGATAAGTACATACTATCAGATTGCAAAGTGCGTAGTGTAGATAGTAATGATACAGTCATCCCAAAAGAAGTAAACCTGTGAGTCTAACCTGCCGCCTCAACTAAATAAAACAGCAAAACACAAACACAACATAAGCATCAAGACTCCTGGCCAACATATAACCAAACATCTCAGCGAGGGGGAAACTGAGAGCTCCCACTCTGAGATCCCGAACGCCTCGAAAATAACCGTTTGTAATCGTGAGCTGTCATGTGGTGAGAGGGACCAAATGTCGCTCCTCTCCCACGGCTCTGTCGTCCATGGTGGCTAGACTCGCCATGATGGCTAACAGGTCGCCCCGGCATCGGCTGAGGAGGCATCGGGGGATAACCTCCATAACCAAAACCTGGTGGAAATACTGGCGCCTGCCACATCTGCTAAAAAGGTACTCTCTGACATATCCCGAAGTCTCCAGTGAAGCTAGCTATAAGAAGACTTGGAACCGTGAAATAGATGGAGATGATACCTGTATATATCATTGCCTGACGTACGTGGTCAATCTCCCACCCTATGTTGTTGAAATCATGGTACTGGATCTCAAAGTCACCCCATACGGGGATCCGAGGGGGAAAGAGCATTGACGAGTGCATCAGCATAAACTACTCCATTAGGTACTGCTGCGGCTGCATCTTCTTCCTCAACAAAGTCTAACATACAATAATACATACACACAAGCATACAAACACAGGGAGATAAGAATAACACAATCATCAAAAAGCGGGAAATGCATAAATAGAATGAATGATTGACAATCCAGACAAACCAGCACATATAAACAAATATGACCTAGCTACCCACTTCCACTTATTCCATGTCTCTCAATGAATCAATGTGTTGTGCGCTTCGGCATTTTTTCTTTCTGTTGTCACTGTACTCCTCATTTTCGTTAGGAATACTTATTGGCGAACCCCCTTTCCATTAGGTTGCCGTCCCCCTTTTCCTTTAAGGACACCCGTCTCCCTTTTCTGATAGAGCACGGGGCGACACCAGCCTAGTCCACGAGGTGTTCCCCTTTTCCGTTAGGAATCCTCCTCCCCCTTTTCCGATAGAGACGTCCATTTCCCCCTTTTTTGATAGGGAACAGAGTGGATCAAACATATTAGGCGAGATATCTCCCATTTTCGTTAGGGATTCTCTCTACAGCACATTCTTGTCAAGAACGGAGTGGTTACTAATGCAATATCATATGCATGCATCTGACACATCATAATCATATGCCTTACATCATATTATCCATACATTCCCAAAATATCCCACAATCAGGTTCATGCATGTCAACAGGCTATACTTAATCATTTATGCATACTAGGACAACAGGCAGTACATTTCCATGTAATAAAAATTTAATCATGCTACCCTAAGCATGTTACTACTCACATAGAGCACATATGTTACATCTCACAGTTAAGCATATTATCAGGCAATCACATTTAATAATAAAATAATTTAGTGTTAGTTATTGGGTCTACCACGCCTATCCTTAGATGTGGCACACCGTAACCCCTATCCTTAGGTGTTACTGACATCAACCCCTAGTAGGGTTTAGGTGACCCTACACATGCCAAACAATCATATCTACGATACAGAACCAAATAAAAGTGCATTCTTTCCCCCCACCTGGTAATAGAAGCACTCGGAAGCAAACTGGACAACGAGACGTAAACACGAACTCACCAACAATCACACCAACACTCCCGCACTATCTTCCGGTTCAGCCAACAACAAGGAATAAGTCCAGAGTTACCAACAGTATCGCCGAACAGTCCAGAATAGTCCACAGTTAACCGGTAACACAAACACACTATTAGAGTTAGGGCAACTAATAAACTAACTAAAACACCAAGAGACCCACGACCAGTGGCTGGCCTAGGACTCCAGAGAATAAGGCTTACCCAAAAATAACTCCAAACAAGCTTCCATAGTCAACCGGTACCCGCACTATCGCCAAAACCCTAAAATATGAAGAACAGGTAATGAGGAACAATCCAAACCAACAAGGAATCCATGAAATCAGAATTGGGACATGAAGAACATAGACCTTAGTTTCAGTTTCGTGACCCATGGAATCTCCCCTGGGAGTTCTGGCAAAATCCTAGCTCATTCGGTACCCGCACGGTCAAACCGGGGTCCAAAACACAATCTGATTAGGGTTAAGAACTAGAATCAATTCAAGATCATGGAATTACAACCTGAATCAGAGATGAATAGTAAATGGGATTAAGATTTACCTCGACGAAACAGCGATCAGAGATAAGCCCTAACAAGCTCGAACAGTAACAGACGAGTTAACATCGTCGGATTGATGAACGGTTGATAAAGTAGCTTGGGATGAGATCACAAAGCTTAGAAGTGTGTAACAATGGTAGAAACTGATAGAGAGGGTTTATTTGGTTGTGGAATAAGAAGAAGAAGAAGTCAAATAATCTGATTGAAATGAATTAAGGGCTTAAATAGGCAAAAAGCATTACACTAGGCGCGCGCTGCGTGCTGCCCTTAGTGTACCCGGCGCGCGCCATGCGCCCTCCATAATATACAGAAGCGTGTGATAGGGCCACGACAAGTGTACCGGGTCGTTGCAAGTAATAAATTCGGTAAATAACCGGTTATCGTTCTCAAGGATCGAAGGCCAAACACCAATGTACGTTAGCGACTACTAAGTAAACACCAAAGGATTTTATATGATTGGTGGTGGTAAGAGAATAACAAAGCACAATGCAAAGGGTGATTTGATTCAATGGAGGAAAGTGTTGGAGTCAAGCTTCATTCTACTTCTACTTTGGAATTTTAATATAGCAATTAACGCAATGTGGTTCTCTAGTTTGTCTATCAATTTCATTAAACTAGTTAAATCCCAATTCCTTGGGCAATTAACCCTTTTTATCCAACTAGAAAGTCCAATTCCTTGGATGCATTCAACAAGGTAAAAGCATGAAGAAAAAGAAATTACAAAGATAGCAAGTTCCTAAAGGCTATTCCTAGCTCAAAAGAAACAAGGGTCACCTTCCTAGGGCACATAAGCATATTGAACTTCCATTCAACACACAAATCAAAAGTTCATTCCAAGATTGATCAAGTCTCAAAAAGCATTAAGAAAAAGGAAGGAGATCACCAAACTAAAAGAAACTCACATACATTAATGGAAAACTACATCAAATATCCATAGTGTTCATAGAAATCCACTCAACTCCAACAAAAGGAGATTTAGTTCAACATGATGATAGTAGAGAATGAAAAGAAAAACAGAGAAAAGAGATAAGAACCCATCCACAAGCCAAGGAGTTGAGCTTCCACCCTTCTCCTCTTGCCTCCTTCAATGGGTGTGCTAGGGTTTGTGCTCCCAAGTCTTCTTTCTGCCTCTAATTCGTCCTCCTTTAGTTCAGACCATTAGTTAGGTATTTATACCAACTGGGCCTAAAAGAAAGCCCAAAACGCGCAAGAACAAAAGTTAGCGGCAGGCGCCCTGCGCCCCATGTTCACCGAGAGCAGCGCCGCTTCGAGGCGCCACGCCTGGTTCTTCGCCAGGCGCCTGCGCCTGCGCCGCGCCAGGATTCCCGAAAGCAGGCGCCAGGCGCTAGTTCGTTCTAAGGCGCCGCGCTCGCAGCTTCTCGCTCCATAAAGCTTTCTAAAGAGCGCCTGCCGATTGGCTGGCGCCGCGCATCGACTTCAGGCAAAGAACTCCACTTCAAAAAGCTATCATGGTCTTGGGAACATGTCTCCAATCAATCCTTTTTTTACCTACATTAAATCGAGACCAAAGTAATGACATTTTTCCATCAAAACAACAAAAGAGCTAACATGATTGTCAACTAGAATATCTCCACAACAAAGACTAAGACACCTAAGATTAGAGGCCAAACAAGGAATAAAGTCTATGTTTGCATGAGAATTCCCTTCAATTAAGTGCATGAAATTGAGCATACTAGGAAACAATCAAACACTCCAAACTTAAACCTTGCTTGTCCTCAAGCAAGAACTCAACAAAAACAACTACCCAAAATGTCAATCTTGATCTAACCACTGAACTAAACCACAATTTTTCACCGCTTTCAAATGTTATCACACAAAATGTACACCAATCACAGATTATTTTACTGGGCTTTGTCATCATCAGAACCATTATGACACTATTACAAACTAGAGATTGGAGTCACATAAGCAATGAATTCACCATTATAAACTCAATAAGTAATGGAATGTACAATCGAAACTTTCAATGTGATTGAATGCTCTTTTTCTACTCACAAAGATTAGGAAGAATTTTCACTCCAACTCTCAAGTGTTTGGGGTTTGTGTTTCACTCAGTCGACACTATTTAAGCCCGACCCCCATGGATTTGATTTTAATCTTTTTCTCACATGAGTACCACTTGCACAATGCTCCAATCAAAAGGTCTTTCAAGGTTGTAACTTGGCCAAGGTTAGGGTGGATGGATTAGACATTTAGGCTATCACCCTTCAAAGGTAGATGAGCATCAACCAACTCTAGAAATTTTCACTATAATTCCTCTTTTCTTCAATTTTCCAAAGGTGGTGTTTTCCAAAAGCTCAATCCTTAAACAACTTTGTATCACACAATTATTAATTCCCCCAATAACTCTTTGGTCTCAAAAGGGGTACCAATCCAAAACAAGCCATTTTTTTTTGTTTTTCTTTTTTTTTCTTCTTTTTTTTTCTCTTTTTTTTTTCAGCTCAACCCACAACCAATCATAATGTTGTTCACTTCCCCCCAACTCCAAACTTAGTTCTTTGTCAACCTTAGTCAATTCATGCTCATCCAACCTTCTTAGGTGGGTAACAAGTTAATCACAAGGTTAAAAGCTATTGTTTTGATAGGTTAACAAGAACAAAATGTTTTAGGCTCAACGGGGCTTTGCAAACAAAAGTCATATCATGTCGGGTTGGCTTTTTGGCTAATTGGCTTCCACAAAATTTGCCTTTTTATATCAAAGCATTGTACAACCAATAACATGCAACAAAGATTCAATCAAATTTTAGGGGGGTGTAGACTCAAATGTGTCCTCTCCAAAGAATTATTGATGAAGGTTCTACAAACACCACAGGACAAACACATATCAATCACAAAGACATTATAACAAACCAAACAATTGAGCAATGGTTGACTCACTCTAAAAAGTTTTTAGTCTCAAGTTGTAACTCTTCAGCAGCCCACTTAACATCACACCAAGTGATTGGTGCTTAACATAAAATTCAATTCACAAGTGGGTTCAAATCATAGTTCAGCCAGCAGTTATTTCAATTTGACATCTAGGACTTACAAATTAAAAATAAAGGAACTCCAAGCTTAAGCTTTGGCAACCATGCTAAAATGAAATCAAACAAACTAAATTCTAAAAAATGCAAGAGAAAGGGATAGAAACTCCCTCGCATGGGTTGCCTCCCATGAAGCGCTTCTTTAACGTCACTAGCTTGACGCATGAAGAGGTTGATCATGGCTCCTTGAATGAAGAGAAGAAGATTGAAGCACATCCATCTTTAGGAAGATGCACACCCATGACATTGGGTGCTTGCAAAGAAATCACCTCCCTTTTCTTCATCGGTCTTCTTTTTCTCCTCTTGAATTTATAAGGGTGGAAATTGTCACCCCTCACATGTTGAGTGTACTCTTTATACGAATGAGTAGGTTTTGCTTGTGCATTCTTTGGACTTTTGCAAATTGGGATTTGTTTCTCATCCTTCATATGCATAACACCCTTTTCTTTTGAAATTTTGATTCTTCCTCACTTCCTTTTCCTTGCACTGGAAATGTTTCAAGGGCCACATAAGTACATTGCTTGCTAGAGGCACCATCATACATATCATCAACCACATCCATGCGGTAGCATTGTTCTTCATCACTTACAAGATGGGTAGCATCAAATACGCTAAATGTTACCTTCTCATCTTGAACTCTAAGCATGAGCTGCCCTTTTTGTACATCAATAAGAGCTCTACCAGTTGCTAGAAATGGTCTTCCCAGTATTAGAGGGACCTGAGCATCTTCCTCCATGTCAAGGACAACAAAATCAGCTGGAAAAATGAATTTATCCACTTTCACCAAGACATCTTCTATAATACCATAGGGGTATTTGACTGATCGGTCCGCTAACTGGAGTGACATCCTTGTAGGTTTAACGTCATCTGTCAATAATTTCTTCAATATAGACAGTGGCATGAGATTGATGCTGGCCCCCAAGTCACATAGTGCCTTCCCAATAGACATATTCCCTATAGTGCAGGGAATTGTGAAACTACCAGGATCTTTCAGCTTTGGAGGAAGCTTTCTTTGTAGGATTGCACTGCACTCTTCAGTCAAAGCAATTGTTTCATCTGTCAATTTCCTCTTCTTTGAGAGAATCCCTTTCATGAACTTGGCATAAGTAGGCATTTGCTCAAGAGCTTCGGCAAAGGGAATGTTGATTTGCAATTTCTTAAATACATCTAGAAATTTGCCAAATTTTTTCTCCTTCTCCTTACTCAACCTTTGAGGATATGGCAATTTGATGATTGGCTTTGGATAGACCATTTTCCTTTGCACAATAGGTGGATTAGGTGCTTCATTTGGGTCCTTCTCATCTTTCTCCTCAGGCTCACTTGGTTTCTCCACTTCTTTCCTGGGTATGGGCTCAATCACTTTTCCGCTCCGGGTAGTGGTGGCACTAACATTCTCATGTCCTTTGGGATTTGGAACTGTATTGCTTGGTAGAGAACCCAGCGGTCTTTCTGTTATTTGTCTAGCCAGCTGACCAACTTGAGTTTCAAGGTTCCTTATAGAGGCCTCTTGATTTCTGAAAGCAGCCCTTGTTTCGGTCATGAAAGCTGAAGTTTGCCCAGCTAGTTTTTCAATAGCTATTTCCCAACCGGCTTTTTGCTCAAGGGCTTGTGGCTGAGATGAAGAACTTCCTTGCAGTCCATGTGAGGCTTGAGCACCTTGATCCTTCCAAGAGAAATTCGGGTGACTTCTCCACCCCGGATTATATGTATTTGAATAAGGATTGTTGTGTTGCCTTTGAAAATTATTGACAAAGTTGATCTGTTCTGAATCTTTGCTAATCTCCACAGGGGCAACACAATCAATGCTAGCATGTTCTCCTCCACAAAAACCACATTCGGGGTTTACAGAACCAACTGAATTTATGTTCATCCCTCCAATTTGCTTGGTTATAGACGCTAATTGTTGACTCATAGCCTTATTTTGGGCTAGAATAGCATCCAATGCACCCACTTCGAGCATTCCTCCTTTTCTTTGTTGCCTATCAAATGGTGCATTCATGGTGTTTTCCGCCATAGCCTCCATAATCTCAAGGCTTTCAGCTGGAGTTTTTAAGTCAAAAGAGCCTCCGCATGCAGCATCAATCATCACCTTAGTATTCGGAATGAGCCCATTATAGAATGTTTGGGCTTGAAGCCAATCGGGCAATGAATGTTAAGGGCACTTTCAAAGAAATTCTTTAAACCTCTCCCAAGCATCATAGAGTGTCTCCCCCTCCTTTTGAACAAAGGCAGTGATTTCACTTCTCAGCTTGGCAGATCTAGAAGTTGGGAAGAACTTGCTTACAAACTTGTTGGCCAAATCATCCCATGTGGTGATACTCCGCCAGGTAGAGAACTAACCCACTTCTAGCTCTATCCTTCAAGGAAAAAGTAAAGAGCCTCAAGTAAATGGCATCATCGATGAACGCCATCAATTTGCGGTATCACACAACTGGACAAAGACTTCCAAGTGTTGATTCGGATCTTCATGAAGTGACCAAGAACCGATTACGTTGAATAACTTGCAGGAGGCCCGATGGAATGGTGATGCTATGGCCTTCAACACGGGGCCTGACAATGCTCCCATAATACCCCCTGGGAGTGGCCTTGGAGTAATCTCTGAGAGTTCTCCTTTCGTTCTTCGCGTCACCCATCACCTCTTCTGGTGTTTCAACAATGGGTTCCGGAATCGTTTGTTGTGCTTCTCTTTGTCTTAGCCTTGCTTCTCTAGCCCTTGCTTCCTTTCGGTTAAGTCGGGCTGTTCTTTCTATCTCTGGGTCAAACAATAGCTCTTGAGGATCTACTGTTCCACGCATACACTGAAAAGCAAGCACCTCAAACAAGTGTCAAATCAACTGAGAAATAAAAAAAATATTATGAAAAATATGAAAAAGAAGTAACTAAACTAACATTAAAACAGAAATTAAAACGGGTTCGAAATAGAAGTCGCCTTCGAAATTACTGGTATTGGTAAAATCGATCCCCGGCAACGGCGCCAAAAACTTGATAGGGCCACGGCAAGTGTACCGGGTCGTTGCAAGTAATAAATTCGGTAAATAACCGGTTATCGTTCTCAAGGATCGAAGGCCAAACACCAATGTACGTTAGCGACTACTAAGTAAACACCAAAGGATTTTATATGATTGGTGGTGGTAAGAGAATAACAAAGCACAATGCAAAGGGTGATTTGATTCAATGGAGGAAAGTGTTGGAGTCAAGCTTCATTCTACTTCTACTTTGGAATTTTAATATAGCAATTAACACAATGTGGTTCTCTAGTTTGTCTATCAATTTCATTAAACTAGTTAAATCCCAATTCCTTGGGCAATTAACCCTTTTTATCCAGCTAGAAAGTCCAATTCCTTGGATGCATTCAACAAGGTAAAAGCATGAAGAAAAAGAAATTACAAAGATAGCAAGTTCCTAAAGGCTATTCCTAGCTCAAAAGAAACAAGGGTCACCTTCCTAGGGCACATAAGCATATTGAACTTCCATTCAACACACAAATCAAAAGTTCATTCCAAGATTGATCAAGTCTCAAAAAGCATTAAGAAAAAGGAAGGAGATCACCAAACTAAAAGAAACTCACATACATTAATGGAAAACTACATCAAATATCCATAGTGTTCATAGAAATCCACTCAACTCCAACAAAAGGAGATTTAGTTCAACATGATGATAGTAGAGAATGAAAAGAAAAACAGAGAAAAGAGATAAGAACCCATCCACAAGCCAAGGAGTTGAGCTTCCACCCTTCTCCTCTTGCCTCCTTCAATGGGTGTGCTAGGGTTTGTGCTCCCAAGTCTTCTTTCTGCCTCTAATTCGTCCTCCTTTAGTTCAGACCATTAGTTAGGTATTTATACCAACTGGGCCTAAAAGAAAGCCCAAAACGCGCAAGAACAAAAGTTAGCGGCAGGCGCCCTGCGCCCCATGTTCACCGAGAGCAGGCGCCAGGCGCCCTGCTTCTGAGGCGCCGCGCCTCTACGCCAGCGCCTGCGCTGGCGCCTGCGCCAGATTCTCGAGAGCGCCAGGCGCTAGCCTGTCTAAGGCGCCTGTGCCTCGATCTTACGCTCCATGCTTTCAAAGCGCGCCTGCGCTGGATTGGCTGGGCGCCTGCGCTACGACTTCAGGCAAAGAACTCCACTTCAAAAAGCTATCATGGTCTTGGGAACATGTCTCCAATCAATCCTTTTTTTACCTACATTAAATCGAGACCAAAGTAATGACATTTTTCCATCAAAACAACAAAAGAGCTAACATGATTGTCAACTAGAATATCTCCACAACAAAGACTAAGACACCTAAGATTAGAGGCCAAACAAGGAATAAAGTCTAAGTTTGCATGAGAATTCCCTTCAATTAAGTGCATGAAATTGAGCATACTAGGGAACAATCAGTGTGCCACGCGCATTGCTGCGCACCGCACGCCATGTGTTGCGTTCCCATTGGCTAACACGCCACGTGTCAAAGCTGACTCATGCTGCTGGCCCATCATACACCAGCACACGTCATGCACGTCCATAGGCAAAGCAGGCGCGCGCCAGGCGCTCCTACGTAGACTTGCCAGCTTTCGCGTGATTTCTTCGATTCCGACTTCCGTGCGATCCAGAACTCGATACCCTAACACTTAAACATGATACCTAACCCAAGAGGACATCAAATGGACTTAAGAACAAAGGTTCTAAGTCTCATATACTCATCCGAAAGCTCTCACTCGCTCAAAGGTACGAACACACAAAACCCTAAACTCAACTTCGATCGTTCTCAAACTTTACCAGGCTTCCAAGACTCATACTAAAACATTATTAAACACTATTCCAATCTCAAATAACATACCAAACCTTAAAACATGCTTTCACACAAACACCAAAAGAGAGCACACCGCCAAAAGGTCAAGTATGCAGTCAAAACACACAAATCCCTACCTAGGGCACACAAATACACTTCATCACACATAAACACACATTAAGCAAGATTAGAAAAATTAGGATGTTGCATTACCACCCCCTTAAAAGAGATTTCGTCCCCGAAATCACGCACCTGAAAATAAATGAGGGTACTGCTGACGAATCTCACTCTCATGCTCCCAAGTCAAGTCACCTGTCGCATCATCCCACAGAACCTTAACTAAAGGAATAGTTTACCATGAAGTTTCTTCATCCGCCTATCCAAAATCCGTATAGGCAACGCTTCATACTCTAAGTTCTCTTTCAATTGTATTGACTCGGGTTCAAGTATATGTGATGGATTGAAAAAATATTTGCGAAGTTGTGAAACATGAAAAATATTGTGGAGTCAGGAAAGATTAGGTGGTAAGGCCATATGATAAGCTACTAGGCCAATCTTACGGAAAATTTGAAAAGGTCCAATGAATCTAGGGGTTAGCTTTCTAGATTTGATGGCTCTACCAATTCTAGTTCTAGGTGTCACTCTCAAAAAAACATGGTCTCCTTCCTGGAATTCTAAAGGTCTCCTCCTTTTATCGCTATAACTCTTCTGCCTATCCTGTGATGCTTTCATCTTCTCTCTAATCTTCCGGACTTGTTCCGTGGTTTGCTGTACCAACTCTGATCCTAATACTTGTGTGTCTCTTGTCTAAAACCAACACAAAGGGGTCCTACACTTCCTTCCATACAGTGCCTCAAAAGGTGTTATACCTATACTTGAGTAAAAACTATTGTTATAGGTAAACTCTACTAAAGGCAAGAATTCATCCCAACTTCCTACATGCTCCAACACACAAGCTCTCAACAAATCTTCTAAGGATTGGATCGTTCGTTCCAACTGACCATCCGTTTGAGGATGATAAGCTGAACTCAATCTCAATTTGGTTCCTAAAGCTCGTTGCAATTCATTCCAGAATCTAGAGGTAAATCTAGGGTCTCTATCACTGATGATGCTCGAAGGAACACCACGCAATCTAACAACCTCCTTGATGTATATCTGAGCCAATCTCTCCAAAGGATACTTCTCTCCGATCGGAATAAAATGAGCACTTTTGGTCAACCGATCAATAATTACCCAAATTGTATCAAACTTCTTAGGCGTCCTTGGTAAACCCACTATGAAATCCATTGCAATCCTGTCCCACTTCCACACGGGAATATCCAATGATTGTAACAATCCTGTCGACATCCTATGTTCAATCTTCGCTTTCTGACACACTAGACAAGACATGACGAAGTTTGCTATGTCTTTCTTTATACCAGGCCACCAAAACATCTTCTTCAAATCCTGAGACATCGTGCCCAGATGAAAACTAAGCTTGCTCTTATGGGCTTCTTCCAGAATCACTCTCCGAAGTTCCGAGTCATGTGGAAAACAAACTCGGTCTCCAAACTTCATCACTCCATCTCTCTTGTTATTAAACTCCGACATTAGCTTTTCCTGGAGGGTATTGCAGTTCAAACTCATAATCCTTAATAAACTGCATCCACCGCCGTTGTCTTCTATTCAGCTCCTTCTAGTCAAACAGGTATTTCAGGCTCTTATGATCACTGAATACCGTGAACTTAGCTCCGTAAAGGTAATGTCTCCAAATCTTCAAAGCAAAAACTATAGCTGCAAGTTCAAGGTCATGGGTAGGGTAGTTCCTTTCGTGAATCCTTAATTGTCTTGATGTGTAGGCCACTACACTATCTCCTTGCATAAGAACACATCCTAACCCTTGATATGATGCATCGCAGTACACTTCGAATTCTCTTGAGGGATTGGGTAAAACTAACACAGGTGATGTGGTCAGCCTCTTCTTCAGCTCTTGGAAACTCTCTTCACACTTATCCGACCATACAAAAGGGTTCTCCTTCCTCGTCAACTAGGTCATAGGTAAGGCTATCTTCGAGAATCCTTCTATAAATCTCCTATAATACCCAGCCAAACCCAAAAAGCTTCTAATCTCACTAACTGACTTAGGCATTTCCCATTTAGTCACGGCTTCCACTTTCAAGGGATCTACAACAATTCCATCCCTATTAATCACATGTCCAAGAAATTGCACCTCTTCAAGCCAGAATTCAGACTTTGACAGTTTATCATAAAGCTGTTTGTTCTTTAAAATCCGAAGTATAGTTCTCAGATGCTCCACATGCTTTCCTTTGGTATGCGAATAAATCAGTATGTCATCAATGAAAATGACTACAAATTTATCTAAAAATGGTCTAAAGATCCGATTCATATAATCCATGAACACTGCAAGAGCATTAGTCACACCAAATGGCATAACCAGATACTCATAATGTCCATATCTAGATCTAAAAGCAGTCTTAAGAATATCTTTTTTCTTGACCCTAATCTGATGATAACCAGAACTCAGATCAATTTTGGAAAATAATGCCGCTCCCTTCACTTGATCCTTCAAATCATCTATTCTAGGCAAAGGATACTTGTTCTTAATCGTGACCAGATTAAGTTGCCTATAATCAATACACATCCTTGCAGATCCATCCTTCTTTTTTGCAAATAACACCGGTGCTCCCCACGGTGAAACACTGGGTCTAATGAATCCTTTCTTGATTAAATCTTTTAACTGGTATTTCAACTCTGCCAGTTCTGTTGAGGACATTCTGTAGGGCGCTATGGATATAGGCCCAGTTTCAGGGATAAGGTCTATTGCAAATTCTATCTCTCTTTCTGAGGGTAATCCTGGAACATCATCGGGAAATACTTCTGGGAATTCTCTCACTACTGGCAAAAAGTCAATGCTAGGAGTATCCTTAGCTTCCATTGAAAATAACATCATATACTTCGGAGAGTTACCATTAGCGACAAATTGACTATCATTGGCAGATACCATACTGGGTTGTTTAGGAAAGGTAAGGGTCTTATGGGAACAGTCTGTAAGGAAATAGCGCAATAACAGAGTTTAAAAACGCAGCAGAAATTTAAACTTTCCCTTCCATTGATCCTTGCGAATGGTCATGACTCAGGGTTATATGAATTACCTCTTGTAGCGCAGATCGTTTGCAGACGAAAATTGGAATCGAGCACGAGCGTCGCACAGAAAACAACGCGCCTCGTAGTCCACACGAGCGACCTTGAATGGGAGGCGGTCTCCGTCACGGTGCTAGGCGACGTGCGGAACGATCCACGATGCAAGTCACGATCTTTGGAGCGGCTAGGGTTTTTCCATGTTACGACTTGATCTTAACGAGTCTATTTATAGACTTCACTTAAAGCCCGACCTAGCGCCGTAGCTTACCATGTGCTCTCGGTAGACCGTAACTTATCGTGTTCTGCGTCTTTCTTGACTCGCTATTTGGTGCATCGTAAGAATGCACCACCGAATAAAATGAGTCTCACTCATTTATTTAATCTCCCATTAGCTTTGTTCTCATGTGTGTGACCACAGGTTCCCGTAACGTTGGCAATAATATTAAATCACTATTTAATATTATAAGCGATGGCGGTGTCTAGCAATACATCCTTTGCTACCCAAGTAACGAGAATGTCTTTGTTGTGACGTAACCTTTCCGTGATAATGATCATGTGTATAATTACCCTTTTGCCCTTATATCTATATTGAACACAAGGCATAGTATGTGTCACCCTTGTCTAGTTCAATATTATATTCCTTGATGCCCGAGTAGACTTAGTAACAACAAATAAGATCAATATCTCATATTGACTTATTTCAGCATGGCCATGCATTTTACAGTCATACTCTATCAAGGGGCCCACAGATATTAGTCTGTTATGTAGGAGGGCAAATCCCATCTAGGTCACTCATGTCTTTTGCATGACTCGTTGAGTGCCCGGTTGGTGACTTTATAATTGTCCTGTTACAGGACAATGTTTGGCGGCAATAAAACACTCAACTCCTCATGTAGGGACCATAGTGGTTTCAGTCCGAGGGTGGCATACACCACTATCACTATGAGAATAACTCATGACACTTACATAACACACTATGTAGTATTCTCATGGCGGGTCAATCCAGTACACAATTACCCTAACGAGTACCTATGTGGTGACTTTATATCTCATATCTATAACTTGTGAGATGAGGTTATCAGTCCACCCACATAATAGTCTTGATGCATTATTAGTGTCCTTAATAATAATAATACTCGACTCTGGATATTTAGAGTAAGTTCTTTAGTATCTCACAACCGAGTCGTCTACTCGATGTTCTATTGAAAATGAACTTTTACTCAAGGACTTTATTACGTTGAAACAAACATAATAATTGAAAATGCCTCATATAATAAATAAACTACATGATACAAAATACAAGACCAAAGGGAAAACATTCGCCTCAGGGCTTACACCAACAATCTCCCACTAGCACTAGAGCCACTTAGGCATGTACCTAATACCCATAGATCTAGTATGACCATCATGCTTCTGCTGGGTAAGAGGCTTTGTAAGTGGGTCAGCAACATTGTCAAGTGTTGGTACCCTGTATATTTTGACATCTCCTCTATCGATAATCTCTCGAATGAGATGGGCGCCTAAGTATGTGTTTGGATCGTTGGTGAGATCTGGGTTCCTTAGCTTGTGCAATGGCACCATTGTTATCACAAAAAGAGATCAATGGGGTTCACAATGCTAGAAAGCGTACCAAGTTGAAGAATGAACTTCTTGATCCAAATGACCTCCTTTCTTTGTATTGGAAGCGACAATATACTCGGCCTCTGTAGTAGAATCGATTGTTTCTGCTTTGAACTCTTCCACTCACAGCGCCACCATTTAGGCAAAACACATAACCGGATTGCGATTTAGAATCATCTTTATGCATGCGGAAGCTAGCATCGGTGTAACCTATTACAATGAGCTCTTCACGACCTCCATATACCAAGAAAGAATCCTTAGTTCTTCTCAAGTACTTAAGGATATTCTTGGCGACAACCCAATGACCATCAAGGGATCGGTGGTACCGCTCGTTGTGCTCAAGGCATACGAGACATGCGGTCGAGTACATAACATGGCATACATGATAGATCCAATTGCGGATGCATATGGAATCTTATTCATGCGATCCTCTCTCTTCTGAGTTGAAGGGATTGTGCCTTTGATAGGCATACGCCATGTGTCATGGGCAAGAACCCTTTCTTGGAATCATGCATATTAAAGCGTCTCAACACTTTATCTATGTATGTACTCGACTTAGGCCAAGCAATCTTTGCGATCTATCTCTATAGATCTGATTCCTAATATGTAGGTAGCTTCACCCAAATCTTTCATAGAAAAGCAATTCCCTAACCAAGTCTTAACTTGTTGCAAAGTAGGGACGTCGTTTAGATGAGTAATATGTCATCTACATATAACAACAGGAATACAACTATGCTCCCACTAACCTTCTTGTAAACACAAGGTTCATCTTCATTTTTAATGAATCCAAAGCGTCTCACGGTTTCATCAAAACGAAGATTCCAACTTACGGAAGCTTGCTTCAATCCATAAATTGATCGCCGCAACTTGCATACTTTCTTGGCATCATCTGAAGTGTCAAAGCCCTCGGGTTGTGTCATGTACACGTCCTCGAGGAGATTTCCATTAAGGAAAGCAGTCTTGACATCTATTTGCCATATTTCATAGTCATGGTATGCGGCGATGGCAAGTAAAATCGAACAGATTTAAGCATCATGGCTGGCGAGAAGGTTTCATCGTAGTCTACACCATGAATTTGCTTGAAACCCTTAGCAACTGATCGTGCCTTATAGGTATGAACCTTACCATCCATGTCATTCTTCTTCTTGAAGACCCACTTGCACCCTATGGGAGTAACCCGCAGGTGGCTCTACCAAGGTCCATACGGTTAGTGTACATGGAATCCATTGCGATTTCATGGCCTCAAGCCACTTCTCAGTTGAGGGCGATGTGGCCTCCTGGTAAATCCGCAGGCTCATCTTGATCCATGAGAAATACATCACCCTGTTGAGTCATGAGAAATCCATATCTCTCGGGTTGGTGGCGTATCTGCTAGACCTACGCTGGTCTTGTGTTACTTGGCGAGGTTGTTACTGTCACAACATCTTGTGCAGTTGCTCTTGTTCCTCCATAGATGTGTCACTACTACTGTTATACTTGAATTTCTTCAAGTTCTACTTTCCTCCCACTAATTCCTTTGAAGCGAATTCCACTTTCTAGGAATACAGATTCGGCGACAAACACTTTGCCCTCGGAAGGATTGTAAAAGTAGTATCCCTTGGTTTCTTTAGGATACCCCACAAAGAAGCATTTATCAGATTTGGGCTCAAGCTTAGTGGAAATTTGTCTTTTCACATACACTTCACAGCCCAAATCTTCATGAAAGACATCTTGGGTTTCTTGCGGTCCATATCTCATATGGTGTCTTTTCTCTGATTTTGGATGGAACACGGTTAAGTGTGAAAGCTGCGATTAATAGAGCATGTCCCAGAAGGAATTTGGAAGATCCGCATGACTCATCATAGGCGGACCATGTCCAACAAGGTTCGGTTTCTCCTTTCGAAACACCATTCCATTGCGGTGTTCCAGAGGGTAAGTTGGGATAGGATCCCACTCTTTCAGATGATCATCAAATTCAAGGCTCAAATATTCACCACCTCGATCGATCGAAGGATCTTAATATTCTTACCTAGTTGGTTTTGTACTTCATTCTTGAATTCTTTGAACTTTTCAAAGATTCGATTTGTGTTTCATGAGATACACAAATCCATACCTACTATAATCATCGATAAATGTAATGAAATCTTTGAAAACCCCCTACGGCTAATGTGTTTAGTGGTCCACATACATCGGTATGTATGAGGCCCAAAAGATCACTAGCCCTTTCACCTTTTCCTGTGAATGGGGTTTTTGTCATCTTTCCTAATAAACAAGACTCACATGTCTCAAATGATTCATAATCAAAAGAGTCTAAGAATCCATCTTTATGAAGTTTGGAAATGCGCTTCTCATTTATATGGCCTAAGCGACAATGCCAAAGATAAGTCGGATTCAACTCATTTGGTTTTATCCTTTTGGTATCGATGTTATAAATGGGCATTTCGAGATGAAGGACATAAAGTCCATTACTCATTTGTGCGCTAGCATAGAAAACATCATTTAAATAAATAGAGCAACATTTGTCCTTTATTATAAATGAAAAACCAGACTTGTCCAAACAAGAAACGGAAATAATATTCACGCTAATTGCGAGGCACAAAATAACAGATTCTCTAACTGAAAAATAAGCCCACTAGCCAAAGTTAATACATAAGTTCCGACAGCTAAAGCATCAACTTTTGCTCCATTGCCAACTCGTAGATCAACTTCGCCCTTTGCCAACGGTCTACTCCTTTTGAGCTCCTGCACATTAGTACAAATGTGAGACCCACATCCAGTATCTAATACCCATGATGCAGAAATAGATAAATTGAGTTCTATAACAAAAATACCTGAGGTGGAAGTCTCACTTCCCTTCTTCTTTTCTTCTAGGTACTTTGGGCAGTTCCTCTTCCAATGTCGATCACACCGCATGATGGAAGCAATTGCCTTCTTTAGCCACACCGCCCTTAGGCTTCAAAGCATAAGTCGCGAGGTTTGGGCTTGTTAATTCCCTTGCCCTTGCCCTTATACTTGTTCATGGGCTTCTTGAGCGCTTCTTGCCGCTTTCCACCATTGACCATCAAAATGGCCTTCCCTTTCCCTTTGTTGATGTTATGTTCGTGATTCTCAACATGCTTAATGACTCTGGCGAGTTTTGTCCATGTCATTCATAGTGAAATTCATGACAAAGCGATTGAAACTCTCCGACGCGATTGCGAGGATCGGATCAATCGCAAGCTCACGCTGAGGAAAAACCCAATCGATCGAGGTTCTCAATATACCCAATCATTTTGAGTACATAAGGACCTCTGGGCATCCTTACGCGGTTGCTTTGGAAAAGGGCTTTGGAAACTTCATACCGCTCATGCCTTGCTTGCTCTTGATAGAGCATCTTGAGGTGTTCGATCATATCGAGCGCTTCCATGAGCTCATGTTGCTTACAAGCTCAGAGTTCATGGTGGCTAGCATGAGGCAGGCAACTTCTAGGGCATCATCTTGATGCTTCTTATAAGCATATTTTTCAGCCCTAGGGGCATTAGCAGCAAGTGGCTCTTGGGGTATTGGCTCTTCAAGAACATACAGCTTTTTCTCTTGCTTGAGGACAATCCTCAAGTTTCGGTGCCAGTCCAGAAAGTTTGTTCCAGACAACTTTTCCTTCTCAAGGATTGATCGCAGTAGGTTATTGTGAGTGTTTGATGCCATGGTAATCTACATTAAGAAAATATGCAGAATATAAGTATCATGCAATAAACATATTTAATTAGGTCTTTAATTAAATACGCCTCCCACTATTTTACTCAAACCAATGACCCTCATCATTGATTTGGAAAATCCCGTTGGAAGATTTTCTAGTGGTAGAGATCCATATTTCACTTTATTTTAAGTCGACTTTGGTGATCACTTAAAATCGATTATTTAGGTAGGAACTCCTTCCAATTGTATCTTATACAATTCTCGGATAGTTGGGTGAATAACTATTTATTCTAATCCATCATATGGATGGTTCCCAACTCAACTTGCCTCTAAACCTTTCAATCCTATTATACTCGGTTTAGTTAAGTTAGACCCAAAGATAGCAGTTGGATATTACATTTATCCCATCGCATCTTACTAGTATGGAAAATGCACTCCGCTTTGGCGAACCCACATTTTCGATATTAGCCTTGATGAGTGCCCGACTTTGGAAGGCATTTAAACTTAATATTTCTTTTGAGGGATTTTTATTAAAGTTGATCTCTCCATTTGTTAAACTATTTAACCTATAATATTTATACATGCATCTCATACAAAATTTGTTAAACTATTTAACCTACTATATTTATACATGCATCTCATACATATATAGTAAATAAATGTGATGTGGTTATGGCCCTAACGCATTGATTCTCACAAGCCAATGAGAGAATCTAAGCTAAACCTAGAACGATCATACTTCTCCAAGTGTGACCTTCAATGTAGCCCTCTTATGATTTTGTCTTCTTGTCTCCTTCATTACATTAATGAGAGTACTCGTTTTACATACGAGGGAGTGAGATGAGAAGAGAATTTACATTCAGAACTAAAAGAGAGGCACGACACACAGCCGTATTTTTAATCCAAACAAAGGCACAGACGCAGCCGTATTTTAAAATTCCAAAATAAATAAAAAGGACTAAGGCCATAACCACTCACCATGCATCACAAAAACATTAATGACAATCAATAATAATAATACACATTTATTACTTATTAATCTTGTCATTAATAGTGATTAAAAGCAATTAATTAAAAATTAAAACTTTCAAAACTTCGCCATGATTCAAGACGCAGGCGTTTGATGAACATTTCACGTTGCAGAAAACATTGCCGCCTCATCGTGACCGTGAACGCTTCATGCCACAGTAATAACATCGCCGTTTCACGTTGTTACCAACACGGTTCTGGGTACCAACACTTGGACCCATCGATGCCTATCCTTAAACCCGCAGTAAAACATGTTGCATCAACACTTGACACAAAAACCGAATCAAACAAATATACAGAATCACAATGTGTATATATATATATCTCATATATGTATAGATTATTCGAAGCGACATATATATCACATATATATTCAACCGGGTTTTTGCAATCATACAAGGTATAATTTTTAAAGCGAACAGATTCATAATCTACCATAAAACCAACAGATTCGTAATCTAGCATACAAGAATGCATGTCATACACACATGTAACCATAGTAAACCGAATCATGGTTTCGCAAGTGGCTCGATACCCTTTGTAAGGAAATAGCGCAATAACGAGTTTAAAAACGCAGCGGAAATTTAAACTTTCCTTCCATGGATCCTTGCGAATGGTCATGACTCGGGGTTATATGAATTACCTCTTGTAGCGCAGATCGTTTGCCAGACGAAAATTGGAATCGAGCACGAGCGTCGCCGAGAAAACAACGCCTCTACGTAGTCCACACGAGCGACCGAATGGGAGGCGGTCTCAAAATCACGGTGCTAGGTGACGTGCGGAACGATCCGCGATGCAAGTCACGATCTTTGGAACGGCTAGGGTTTTTCCATGTTCTAACTTCAGTCTTAACGAGTCTATTTATAGACTTCACTTAAGACTGACCTAGCGCACCATAGCTTACCGTGTGCTCTCGGTACACCGTAACTTATCGTGTTCTGCGTCTTTCTTGACTTCCTATTTGGTGCATCGTAAGAATGCACCACCGAATAAAATGAGTCTCACTCATTTATTTAATCTCCCATTAGCTTTGTTCTCATGTGTGTGACCTGTAGGTTCGTAACGTTGGCAATAATATTAAATCACTATTTAATATTATAAGCGATGAGCGGTGTCTAGCAATACATCACTGCTACCCAAGTAACGAGAATGTCTTTGTTGTGGCGTAACCTTTCCGTGATAATGATCATGTGTATAATTACCCTTTTGCCCTTATATCTATATTGAACACAAGGCATAGTATGTGTCACCCTTGTATAGTTCAATATTATATTCCTTGATGCCCGAGTAGACTTAGCAACAACAAATAAGATCAATATCTCATATTGACTTATTTCAGCATGCCCATGCATTTCTGATCATACTCTATCAAGGGGCCCACAGATATTAATCTGTTATGTAGGAGGCAAATCCCATCTAGGTCACTCATGTCTTTTTGCATGACTCGTTGAGTGCCCAGTTGGTGACTTTATAATTGTCTATTCTGCAGACAATGTTTGGCGGCAATAAAACACTCAACTCCTCATGTAGGGACCATAGTGGTTTCAGTCCGAGGGTGGCATACACCACTATCACTATGAGAATAACTCATGACACTTACATAACACACTATGTAGTATTCTCATGGCGGGTCAATCCAAAGACACAATTACTAACGTGTACCTATGTGGTGACTTGATATCTCATATCTATAACTTTGTGAGATGAGGTTATCAGTCCACCCACATAATAGTCTTGATGCATTATTATTGTCCTTAATAATAATAATAATACTCGACTACGGATATTTAGAGTAAGTTCTTTAGTATCTCACAACCGAGTCGTCTACTCGATGTTCTATTGAAAACGAACTTTTACTCAAGGACTTTATTACGTTGAAACAAACATAATAATTGAAAATGCCTCATATAATAAATAAACTACATGATACAAAATATAAGTCCAAAGGAAAAACATTGGCCTCTAGGGCTTACACCAACACAGTCTAGTAACACATGGTGCAAACGAGTCCATTCCTAAGATAACATCTAGGTCTTGCATCAGTAGGCAAACAAGGTCCACTAAGAAATTCCTATTCTCTATGGTGACTTGACATTTAAGGCAAACTGATGTAGTAGTCAGGGGATCACTAGAAACTACCAGTTTACAAGGCAAAGAAGAAACAGGCAATTTCAAATGATCCACACATGCAAGTGAAATGAAAGAATGTGTTGCCCCAGAGTCAAACAATACAGATAAGAGTTTACCAGAGACCAAGCATATACCTTGTATTAGATTAGGCGATTGAGAGGATTCAGCTCCCCTCACGGTAAATACTTTCCCCGAAGTTTGAAGTCTGCCTGCACCGACTCCATCTCCTTGTCCTGCACCAACTCATCCTGTACCATTTCCATTTCCTCTTCCTCCATGTCCTCCTGCAACAGGTCTGTTTGCAGCTCTCTGTCCACCCCACCAATCCTTCGCTAAGTGACCCATTTGTCCACACTGATAACACTGTTTCGACTCTCCTCCACCAGCTGGCACTGTACAATCCTTCATAAGATGCGGACCTCCACACCTATAACATCCCTGAGCTCTCACTATAGCTCCAGCACCTTCTATAGCATCAGGCTGTATCGGTTTAGTATAGGGTCCGGCTCTGCCCCTCTGAAACCTACCTCCTCCATGTCTACCACCTCCTCTATGCGCATCGCCTCTCGTGCCACCTCCACTCCTGATGGGACCACCACTCCTCTACTAATCTCTTTCTCTATCCATACTCTCTAGCTCCATACACTATTCTATTAGATCTGGAAACCTCGTCAACTTCAAAGGACTCACAGTCCATCATATCTTATACTTCAGTCCATCCTGAAACCTCTGGCACATCCACAGCTCGCTAGGATGCAAACGATAGAACTCTAAATACTTCAGTAAGGCCTCAAACCATGTAGCATAATCACCTATAGTCATATATCCCTGTTTCAAACTCTCAAACTCCTTTTCCTTCTCCTTGCAGTTCAACCTTGGAAAGAACTTCTCCAGAAAACTCTCCTTAAACTACTCCCAGTTCATTGCACTTCCCTGCTCTTCGAATAACCTTTTCTTACCTCTCCACCAAGATTCAGCATTGCCAATCAACATGAAAGAAGAAAAAGATACATTTCTCTCCTCTTGGGTGTTCATAGCTACGAAGATCTTCTCAATCTCCTAAATCCACTTCTCAGCTTTTTTGGGGTTAAACTCCCCGTTAAAATTTGGAGGATTTGCCTTCAGAAAAACTGTCATCCCATTATCATCACTCCTCTCTTCCCTCCTAGTCTGAGCAGCCTGCAGAAACTGGGCATTCTGCCGTGCCTGCTGAAGCATAGTAGTGGCCAACTCCTTAACAGATCGCAGGGTCTCATCAGAATCATGACCTCCTCCAACTCTTGAGGTCTCTCCATTCCTTGCTTCATACACTCTCTCTCGAGTACCTCTGTCACGACGAGCCATGAAGTCCTGAAAAAGAAATCATAAGCTCGATGTCCATAAGATATAAAGAATCATAGAAATATATGCCGTATATCTTATGAATTGATAACTAGTCACCTCTATTTAAGGCACTAAAGATAACGCAGACACTTTACCCAACTTCTAAAGGTAGTCATATTCTGTGGGTATACGACTAGACTCAGCCAAAATTAACATCCTAAATAATCTCACAGTCTGGCTAGGGCCAAACTAGGCTCTAATATCACAAATGTAACACCTCCCAGTCCTATTCATGCTTTATTCTAATAATTAGCCTAACTCGGTAATCAACGGGTATAAAAATATGAAGGAATTAAAATCGGAACACGAATGAGACTACGACGCGCTACGGTGAAGTAATACTAAGTATCTCACATGGAGGTATATAGATAAGTACATACTATCAGAGTGCAAGGTGTGCAGTGTGGATAGTAATGATACAGTCATCCCAAAAGAATTAAACCTGTAAGGCTAACCTGCCACCTCAACTAAATAAAACAGCAAAACACAAACATAACATAAGCATCAAGACCCCTAGCCAACATATAACCAAATGCCTCAGCGAGGGGAAACTGAGAGCTCCCACTCTAAGATCCCGAACGCCTCGAAAACAACTGTCTGTAATCGTGAACTGTCATGTGGTGAGAGGGACCAGATGTCGCTCCTCTCCCACGTCTCTGTCGTCCACGGTGGCTAGACTCACAATGATGGCTAATAGGTCGCACCGACATCGACTGAGGAGGCATCAGTGGATAACCTCCGTAACCAAAACCTGGTGGAAACCCTGGCGCCTACCACATCTGCTGAAAAGGTAGTCTCTGACACATCCTGAAGTCTCTGGAGAAGCTAGCTATAGGAAGACCTGGAACCCTGAAATAGATGGAGATGGTACCCGTATAGATCACTGCCTGACGCACATGGTCAATCTCCTACCCCATGCCATCGAAATCATGGTATTGGACCTCAAAGTCACCCCATACGAGGATTCGAGGGGGAAGGAGCATCGACGGGTGCATCAGCATAAACTGCTCCATCGGGTGCTGCTGTGGCTATATCTTCCTCCTCAACAAAGTCTAACATACAATAATACATATATACACAAGCATAAAAACACAAGGAGTTAAGAATAACACAATCATCAAAAAGCAGGAAATGCATAAGTAGAATGAATGATTGACAATCTAGACAAACCAGCACATATAAACAAATATGACCCAGCTACCCACTTCCACTTAACCCATGTCTCTCAATGAATCAATGTGTGTGAGCTTCGACATCTTTTCTTTCTATTGTCACTGTAATCCCCATTTCCGTTAGGAATACTTATTGGCGAACCCCCTTTCCGTTAGGTTGTCGTCTCCCTTTTCAGTTAGGGACTCCCGTCTCCCTTTTCCGATAGAGCACGGGGCGACACTAACCTAGTCCATGAGGTGTTCCCCTTTTCCGTTAGGAATCCTCCTCCCCTTTTCCGATAGGGTAATCTGTTTTCCCCTTTTCTGATAGGGAACAAAGTGGATCAAACCTATTAGGCGAGATATCCCCCATTTTCGTTACGGATTCTCTCCACATCACATTCTTGTCAAGAACGGAGTGGTTACTAATGCAATATCATATGCATGCATCCGACACCTCATAATCATATGCCTCACATCATATTATGCACACATTCCCAAAATATCCCTCAATCAGGTTCATGCATGTCAACAGGCTATACTTAATCGTTTAAGCATGCTAAGACAACAGGCAGTACATTTCCATATAATACACATTTAATCATGTTACCCTAAGCATGTTACTACTCACATAGAGCACATATGTTACGTATCACAGTTAAGCATATTATCAGGCAATCGCATTTAATAATAAAATAATCTTATGTTAGTTGATGGGTCTACCATGCCTATCCTTAAATGTGGCACACTGCAACCCCTATCCTTAGGTGTTAGTGACATCAACCCCTAGTATGGTTTAGGTCACCCTACACATGCCTAACAGTCATATCTACGATACAGAACCTAATAAAAGTGCATTCTTTCCTCCCACCTGGTAATAGAAGCACTCGGAAGCAAACTGGACACCGAGATGTAAACACGAACTCACCAACAATCACACTAACACTCCCGCACTATGTTCCGATTCAGCCAACAACAAGGAATAAGTCCAGAGTTACCAACAGTATCACCGAACAGTCCAGAATAGTCCACAGTTAACCGGAAACACACAAACGCACTCGGATTAGAATTAGGGCAACTAATAAACTAACTAAAACACCAAGTGTCCACAGCCAGGGGCTGGTCTAGGACTCCAGAGAACAAGGCTTACCCTAAAATAACTCCAGACAAGCTTCCATAGTCAACCGGTACCCACACTATCGCCAAAATCCTAAAATACGAAGAACAGGTAATGAGGAGCAATCCAAACCAACAAGGAAGCCATGAAATCAGAATTGGGACATGAAGAACAGAGACCTTAGTCTCAGTTTCATGACCCATGGAATCTCCCCTGGGAGTTTCGGTAAAATCCTAGCTCGTTCAGTACCCGCACGGTCAATCCGGGGTCGAAATCAAGGAATTGCAACCTGAATCAGAGATGAACAGGAAATGGGATTAAGATTTACCTCGACGAAATGGCGATCAGAGATAAGCCCTAACAAGCTCGAACAGTAACAGACGAGTTAACACCGTCGAATTGATGAACGGATGATCAAAGTTGCTTTGGATGAGATCACAAAGCTTAGAAGTGTGTAACAATGGTAGAAACTGATAGAGAGGGTGTCTCTGGTCGTGGAATAAGAAGAAGAAGTGAAAGCATCTGATTGAAATGAATTAAGGGCTTAAATAGGCAAAAAGCATTACATAGGGCGCGCGCCGCGCGCTGCCCTTAGTGTATCGGGCGCGCGCCATACTCCCTCCATAACACACTGCACATGCCACTCGTGTTGCTGAGCACGCCACGCACATTGTTACGCACCATTTCTGTTTCCATGCGCGCCACGCGCGTTTTAATGCGCGCCACATGCACCGTTCAGATGAGATACCTTCGTCCGGAAGTTATTGCTTGCATGAGCGCCACATGTCGCGTTCCCATTGGCTCACATGCCACGTGTCAAAGCTGACTCATGTTGCTGGTCCATCATGCACCAGCGTGCGTCACGCACGTCCATAGGCAAAGCTGGCGCGCGCCACGTGCTCCTGCGTAGACTTGCCCGCTTTTGCGCGATTTTTTCGATTCCGACTTCCGTGCGATCCAGAACTAAATACCCTAACACTTAAACATGATACCTAACCTAATAGGACTTCAAATGGACTTAAGAACAAAGGTTCTAAGTCTCATATACTCATCCGAAAGCTCTCACTCGCTCAAAGGTACGAACACACAAAACCCTAAACTCAACTCCGATTGTTCTCAAACTTTACCAAGCTTCTAAGACTCATACCAAAACATTATCAAACACTATTCCAATCTCAAATAACATACCATACCTCAAAACATGCTTTCATACAAACACCAAAAGCGAGCACACTGCCAAAAGGTCAAACATGTAGTCAAAACACACAAATCCCTACCTAGGGCACACAAATACACGTAGTCACACATAAACACACATTAAGCAAGATTAGAAAAATGAGGATGTTACACTATGAGCCAATGATTTGGTCAAATACAACGATTTCAATTTGGCCCATATTTTCGCCCTGGTCTTCTCTCTTGCGACTTCCCTCAACGCCTTATCGCTAAGGCACAAGATAATGGCACTTCTTGCCTTATCTATCATATCCTTCTTCTCCATTTGAGATAGGGTGACCGGGATCCATGCCTCACCCTTTAAGGCATCCACACATTTCTATTATATTAAGATTGCTTCCATCTTCACTCTCCATAACCTAAAGTTATTGTTTCCAGAGAATTTCTCAATATCCCATTTGGTACCCATAATGCTCAAATAACAATGGCAACCAATAACCAAACAGCCCAACAATCAAACAATTCAACCAAGAACATAATCTAAATCAATGTGCAATATAAGCCCTAATTCAAAACTAAACAAATCAAAGATAGAGAGTAGAGGAAATTAACACCGCAATTATTGACGCAGATCGGTCCCAAAAAGATGACCTACAACTGTGGAGAGAACAACCCTCCATATCCACTATCGTCATGAGTCTTTACAATGAGAAATTACAATTGTTCTTTACAACCTTTCCCAGTTGTTCAAGATGAATAATCCCTAGGCCTCACAATTAAAAAATCTCTCAATCCCTCAATGATTCCATTAAGATTACAATAGAGAAAGCTTGAATCCTCCCTCTATGAAACCCTAAGCCCAAAGTGTTTAGAATGTGTTTCCCAAACCCTAGAATCTCCCAAAACGCTCCAAGGATGCTCTGTTATCGCGTTCTCTCCATTTCAGCCTTTTTTCACGCTTTTTGTAATACCTGCGCATATATACTGGCGTTTTTGAACAACATGAATTGATTCACACTAATTGGTGAATTGATTCAATTCATTAAACCAGCATCCCGTGTCGCATGAATCGATTCAGAGAATCAGCTCCCAGAGAAAGACTTCGATTCGTGACCATGATCTGAAAGGTGAATCGATTCACCCTTAGACACTTCGATTCACAAAGAGTGTGAAACCTTTCCCACGCCCAGAGCTTCTCATGATTCGATTCACACTGCCTGTGAATCGATTCAAGCCTATTGAAAATCACGCCTATGCATTCCAATGACTTCCAAAACTGATTTTAAGGCACCATTTCCCCATAATTCTCTACCTTGACTTCAAATCAGTGGTGATGCTCAACAATAACCATTATCCACTTGTTGCGCTCTCCAAAAATGGAGTTATGTCTCAATGCAAATGATCAAGTCCAAGTGAAGCTTGGACCTTGATCTAGGAAGGTACTTGGTGAACATCTCATAACCATGCGTAATCCCTAATTCACCAATCATACTCTTCATTGCATCTCCACCTTGAATTGCCTTCGTGTGCCTCAAACCGCCTTTCAAATATCCATTCTTCTTCCTTTCCCGGTTCTTCATAATATCCATTCAAAGTGTTCTCTTCACAATGCCGAGATCCTTCATCTCAAATCCAAAAGCCAACTTCCCCTTGAGCATACCAATCCTCTTCTTGCTAGAACTTGCCATTAGGATATCATCCACATGCTCTAACCCAAGATTGTACTTATAAACAATCCTTTCCTTACACCTTAGTTCTTCAACCTCCGGAATACCTTTCGTCTTCTTGAAGTTCAACTTGCATCCAACTACCCTATGCTTTTTCGGTAGATCCACAAGCTCTCAAGTTCAGTTCTTCTCTAATGAATTCATTTCTTCATTCATTGCCTTCAACCATTTCTGACTCTCCTTGCTCCCTGTTGCTTCCCTGAAAGTCCTTGGTTCCGAGTCTTGAACCCCTTCAGTCACAATCAAAGCATAACAAACAAGGTCAGCATACCCGTATCTCTTCGGTGCCACAGTTTCCCTATTTTCCCTATCTCTTGCCAACTAACAGCCAGGATCCACTATTTATTGTCTTCCTCTAGAACCTGATGGTGGATGACTATCCTCCTTATCATCCCCTGTCTCACTAGTGGAAGGCTCCACCTCAAACTGAATTTTCTCCACCTCCGCTTCTGAGCTATTATCCTCCAGGTCTTTGCACATCATCCCCATTCTGGTTTCATCAAATGTAATGTCCCTTCTTATGATAACCTTTGATCCTCCATGATCCATCTTCCACAGCTTATATCCCTTCACACTCTCCGAATAACCGATGAAGACACATTTCACAGCCCTAGCTTCAAGCTTGTCCTGTCCGATATGCGCAAATGCCAAAGCCCCAAAAACCTTCAACTTGGAGTAGTCTGCCGGTTTCCCACTCCTAACATCCATAGGTGTCTTGAAGTCTAATGCCATTGATGGACATCGTTGATCAAATAAGCTGTAGTGCTAGTAGCTTCTCCCCAGAAACTTTTAGGCAACCCAGCTCCCAAAAGCATACACCTAACCCGCTTCAAGATGGTCCTAGGCTAGGCTCTTATTTTGCGGTGTGCTTGCCACGATCCTATGCCTCTTAATTCCCTGTTTCTTGCAAAACTCATTAAACTACTCTGAAACAAACTCCAGGCCATTGTCATTCGTTAAAACTTTCAGTTTAGTTCCTATTTGATTTCCTATAAGAGTGTGTCATTCCTTAAACCTTTCAAAGGTGTCACTTTTTCTTTACAAAATATAGACCCACAGTCTTCTAGAGAAATCATCAATCATGGTGAGAAAATATGAACCCCCTCCATGAGTTGTCATTCTTAAAGGACCCTAAAGATCCGAGTGAACATACTCAAAGGGTTTACTAGAATGATGCATGTCACTTCTAAAATTAACCCTATGTTGTTTGCCTAGTATGTAATTATGACAAAATTCTAGCTTATCCAATTTATCACCACCAAGCAAACCTTGTTTATCTAGTTCAACTAAACCCTTCTCACTAACATGCCCTAACCTTAAATGCCATAGTTTGATTTTATCATGTTGAGTTTGACTAGCTAATGATGCATGCGCAATAATAGTAGAACTATCTAATATGTACAAACCACACATTTTAGTCCCTTTAGCTGTTATCAACGCTCCATTCAAAATCTTAATCATGCCATGCTCAATCCAAGTGCTATAGCCTAATCCATCAAACATGCTTATAGATAAAAGATTTCGTTTGAGTTCATAAACATACCTCACATCTTGTAAAAGGAATTTGCGGTTGTCAAACATCTTAAGACGAATTGAACCTATACCTTGAACCTTGCACGCTTTGTTGTTACTAAGGCGAACGGCTCCGCCTTCTTTAAGCTCCAAAGTCTCAAAATATTCCTTCCTAGGACACATGTGATAAGAACACCCCGAGTCCATGACACAATTCTTTTCCATTTCCAAACTCATCACTACTAGAGCCCCCGCACTCTCATAACTATCCTCCGATGCAATTGCTACCTCCGGGAATCACCCTTTCCCCCCTTCTCGAGACAATCCTTCTTAAAGTGACATGTCTTGTGACAGTTAAAGCATTTATACTTTGCCTTATTGTTCCCCTTTGACTTGGATTTTGACCTAGATTTCTTCCTTTTATGGTTTCCTCTACTCTCACTTCTTCCCTTTGAGACACTTAAGCCTTCCCCACTATCTTCCACCTTTAAGTCTTGAACTTTAGTTAGCTCCTTGGTGCTAATTGATGAATGGACCTCCTTCAAGGTTATAGTAGATTCCTTCCCATAAAGGAGTGCATCCTTAAAGTGGTCAAAGGACCTAGGCAACGAATTCAATAAGAATAAAGCCTTATCCTCATCATCAAGCTTCATATTAATATTTTGTAGGTTATCAATAATCTTGTTAAATTTCGTCAATTGCTCCATAATAGGTTTCGTCTCTACCATTTTAAATGAATAGAGATGTTGTTTCAAGCATAACCTATGAGCCAATGATTTGGTCATACATAGTGATTTCAATTTGACCCGCATTTTCGTCGCGGTCTTCTCTTTTGTGACTTCCCTCAACGCCTTATCACCAAGGCACAAGATAATGAGACTTCTTGCCTTATCTATGATCTTCTTCTTCTCCGTTTGAGATAGGGTGGTCGGCATCCTTGCCTCACCCTTTAAGGCATCCACACATTTATGTTGAATCAAGATTGCTTCCATCTTCACTCTCCGTAACCCGAAGTCATTATTTCCAGAGAATTTCTTAATATCCCATTTGGAACACATGGTGCTCAATTGAAAGATTTTTACCTTTTCCCATAGACGGCGCCATTTGTTGGTGTTCAAACAAGATAATGGAACAAATAACAATGGCAACCAATAACCAAATAGCCCAGCAATCAAACAATTCAACCAAGAACAGAATCTAAATCAATGTGTAATAAAAGCCCTAATTCAAAACTAAACAAATCAAAGATAGAGAGTAGAGGAAATTAACACCGCAATTGTTGACGCAGATCAGTCCTAAAAAGATGGCCTACAACTGTGAAGAGAACAACCCTCCAAATCCACTATCATCATGAGTCTTTACAATGAGAAATTACAATTGTTCTTTACAACCTCTTCCAATTGTTCAAGATGAACAATCCCTAGGCCTCACAATTGAAAAACCTCTCAATCCCTCAGCAATTCCCTTAAGATTACATTAGAGAAAGCCTGAATCCTATCTCTATGAAACTCTAAGCCCAAAGTAATTTGAATGTGTTTCCCAAACCCTAGAATCTCTCAAAATGCTCCAAGAATGCTCTGTTATCGCGTTCTCTCCCTTTCAGCCTTTTTTCACGCGTTCTGCAGTACTTGCGCATATATAGTGGCGTTTCTAAACAGGATGAATCGATTCACACTAATTAGTGAATCGATTCAATTCATTAAACAGCATCCCCCGTCGCATGAATCCAGAGAATCTGCTCCCTGATCAATGCATTTTAATGCATCTTTTATAGCTTTGCACTTGATGTTCTTAATTGTGTGTTTTGCCCAACAACTACTTTTTAACATGGTTTTATATCTTTGGGTCTTGATTGGCCTTTAGTGGAATTATTTGCTAATTTTCGGATTTTGTTACATCCTGACCCATGTCGCTTCTACAGGCCATAACTTGGGCTATACTTGTCCGATTTCAGTGTTCTTTGTGGCGTTGGAAAGCTAAGAAGCGGAGCTACAATTCTTATGTTGGTACCGAAGCCCAGTTCTGCCATTTCAAAGGTCGAAAATCCACTTTACTACTGCAGGTGAGGTTCACTGCGAGTTTTGGATCAATTACTCATGTGATTAGTTGTTATTGGGCTAATTAATCTCTTTTGGGCCCTTCTCTTTGGTCATAAACTTCAGGTTACCTAGGTTAACCTAAGGAGACATTATAAATAGGATTTTTAGAGTCTTAGGATTGACCTTTTGATTACTTTTGAATATTTTGCCGTTTTGAGTTTTAGCAATCTTTTCTCCTTCTCCCCTTCTTAATTTTCGTTTTGTGATGAAACCTTCAATGGAAGGCTAATTCTTTTCGATCAATTCGCTGGTTAAGGATTTCATAGAGGATCTTGAGGTTGGTTATTAATATTAATTTCGTTTTTGTGTTCTACTTCTTTCTCTTTTGATCCTTCATCTCTTCTAATTTCTATTTGCAAAATCGTTTTACATATTGATGTTTAATCATATAATTTCGGTTTTGCTCTCTGATTTGAGACTATTGGAATTAAACTTAACGCTTGTTTTGGTTTAGTTCGAATAGAGATCAATAAGGTCTATGACGCTTAGTTATAGGTTTGATGAATTCGGTTGTTAAATTGATTATATGTTTGTGACGCGTGTTTCTTATTTATAATCAATTGAATTCTGTGATGCTTAATCCAAGAGGGAATTCGTATAGGATTAATCACCCGCTTGATTGGTTAATTCTGCGTGATCAAACAAGATTAGAACACAATTAGAATAATCTTTTGAACCCGTGATAGATCCGAAGTGAAAGTTCTGTGACGATGGATTGGTTGTTGTTATCAAGTGATTTTTGTTATTAATTAAAATTGTTTTCACGAAACAACCCCCATTCTCGTTTCTTTGCGTGTTCTTGCTATTGGCCATTGTTAATTAGAGATCCTTGTGAGACGACCAAGGTTAACTGCCTTGTTACTACATTCTTATTTTATTTATTTTGACCCGTGCGCGACAGCGGATCACTCCCAGAGAAAGACTATGATTCATGACCATGATCTGAAAAGGGAATCGATTCACCCATAGAAACTTCGATTCACAGAGAGTTTGGAACCTCTCCCACGCCCAGAGCTCCTTATGATTCGATTCACACTGCCTGTGAATCGATTCAATCCTATTGGAAATCACTCCTGTGCATTCCGATGACTTCCAAAACTGATTTTAAGGCACCATTTCCCCACAAGATGCAACAAGAATTTGGGGCCTCATATAAAAATAAGGTTAGAGCTTAATGATCAAGCTGGCATTAATGTAAGCAGAAACTTTCGATTTTTGGTTGTTAAAGTGAATGGGTATGGGAATCTTACATTCGGAGAAAAAGATTGTAGAAACTATATAGACAAAGTAAGACAACTGCGGCTTGGGACAGGTGATGCTGAAGCTATTCAAAACTATTTTGTTAGAATGCCAAAGCAAAATAGTCAATTTTATTATGTAATGGACGTGGACGATAAAAGTTGTTTACGAAATATATTTTGGGCAGATACAAGATGTAGGGCTGCATATGAATATTTTGGCGATGTCATAACTTTTGACACAACTTATTTAATAATATAAATATGACATGCCTTTTGCCCCCTTTGTTGGGGTGAATCATAATGGTCAATCTGTTTTATTGGGTTGTGCTTTACTATCAAATGAAGACACCAAAACTTTTATTTGGTTGTTCACAACATGGTTAGAATGTATGCATGGGTGTGCTCTAAATGTCGAAATTACTGATCAGGACAGAGCAATGAAAAATGCAATTGAGGTTGTCTTTCCGAAAGCTCGTCATCGATGGTGCTTGTGGCATATCATGATAAAGGTTCTAGAAAAGTTGGGTAGACACTCTGATTATGAGTCTATCAAAACACTTTTGCGTTATATTGTGTACGATTCTTGGAGCAAAAGTGATTTCATGAAGAGGTGAGAAAATATGATTGAATTTTAGGAATTAAAGATAATGAATGGTTGAAAGGGCTATTTGATGAGCGCCATCGTTGGGTTTCTTTGTATGTGAGAGACACATTTTGGGTTGGAATGCCAACTACACAATGAAGTGACAGTATGAACTCATTTTTTGATGGGTATGTAAACTCAAAGACGACATTGAAGCAATTTGTTGAACAATATGACAACTCATTAAAAGATAAAATTGAAAAGGAAAACATGGTAGACTTTGTTTCTTTTAATACAGTAGTTGCATGTGTAAGTCATTTTGGCTTTGAGTTCCAATTCCAAAAAGCATTTACCAATGCAAAATTTGAAGAATTTCAGGCAAAGGTTGCTTCTATGATGTATTGTAACACTTGCTTTAAGAGAATGGAGGGCTTGAATTCGACATACGCTATTAAAGGAATTTTATGTAGACGTATCCTTTGTGTGCTTAAGCTCACTGGTAAAACTGAGTCATTGCCGCTGTATTATATTTTGTCCTGGTGGAGGAAGGATGTAAGTCGGAGACATACACTGACTAAATGTGGTTTTGATCTTTTAGCTGGAAATGCTGAAATGCAACATGTTAGTAAAGTCTGTGATGCCTTTTATAAAGTTGCTTCCATAGGGATAAATTCTGAAGATAATGTATTGAAAGTGATGAATTGGATCAAGGACTTGAAAAATGAGTTAACTTGTAAAGAAACATCCTCCAGGGTTACCAGAGAAGATAATTTAATTGGAAACCATATGGCTAAAATTCTTGATCCTATAACGACTCGAAGTAAAAGGCGTGCTCCTTCAAAAAGAAAGTCCTCTAAAGTTGATCAAATTGTGAAGAAGAAGTTTGCACGAAAGAAAACTCAAAAGAACATAAGATAAATATTATCAAAGTCAAGAAGACGTGATCTTAAAATTTTCAAATTTATTTTCTCTAGTTTAACATAATAGCATATACAAAGCATGTATGTCTAATTTTGGATTTTTGATGGCAGGGCATGTGTACATCTAGAGTTCAAGAAACTGTCAGCAAAGAGTTATTAATTAGATCTCAAATTATTGATAGAATTGACACACAAAAGAGTGTTCAAGTAAATAATGTAGCTCCATTCAATCCAAATCAAGAACATTTTGGTGAAGTAAACCAAGTGCAAATATGTAATCTAGTGCTGTGCTTATTTCTATTTCAGGTTTTATGTTATAGATGATTGCATACTTAAATTTTAAAATAACAACATACTAATTATTTATGTTTTGAATGTTATGTTTATAGTGTGAGCAAAGTCATATTTGGAGGAACGGATACGGTATAAACAATTCAGCTCCCTTAAATTCAAATCATCTTTGTGATGTAAATCAGGTCAAAATATAGAATATAGTGCTCTTTATTTTTTGGGTTAATAGCATTTTTCGTCCCTGTAATATAGAAAATTTTATTTTTTGTCCTTGTTATTTCGATTTTAATCCCTGTAATAGTTTTCCATGATGGTTCTAGTCCATGTAACATGTAGTCCATGTTGATTTTCGGCCATGTAATATGAATCATATAAGGACTAAATCCAAAGTAAATAAATATTATAGGGACTAAAGTCGAAATTACAAGAACTAAAAGAAAAAATTTCTACATTGTAGGGACCAAAAGCAAATAATTTTTTTTTGTAGGGACTAAAACCATACTTCACTTATCTTACAGGGACGAAACCCTTTTTTACGAGACTATTAACCCTTATTTTTTTTTTAATATTTATAGTATGGAAATAACTGATTTAGTGTATTTTTTTTTAGGTTCCATACTACCCTCAAATCATAAACCATAATGTTAGCTATTCAGTACTTTTACATGTATTTGTTCTTTATTTTATGGCAATACGGTCAAAGTTTAATATGAAACCACTAATTCTTTCGTCCATAAGTTCTTTTTGTAGGCACAATACCATATGACTGATCAACCACCGTCATAATGACACTGAAGGTATTGGGAATAATC
Source organism: Calophaca sinica (assembly GCA_037113605.1). NCBI lineage: Eukaryota > Viridiplantae > Streptophyta > Magnoliopsida > Fabales > Fabaceae > Calophaca > Calophaca sinica. The sequence goes on from CM073733.1 coordinate 107,912,028, forward strand.
AAGGAATCAGTTTGCTCTTTTCTCCTTTTAAGTGAAATTGATGTTACTATTTTCTGCAGAGTTTGATGTGCCATGGACATGGTTGTTGATCAAGCAAACTTGGGAGAGTCTTTCTGGTTGCGCTGACATAAATTATTATTAATTGATGTGCATAAATGGGCATGTCTGGCCTCACTTTATTTATTTTCTTTTTATTACTATAGATATATAGATCTTCCACTGATATTCATCCTTTTATAAACCTATGTGAGTTGAATTCAATTGTTTAATTTGTTTTGCATGGTTTCTATTTTATCTTTTTTCTGCATCATTACATGATAGTATTATCATCACTTTTCATTGAAAAATTTGGACTTAGATCTTTTCTTTGACGGTATTATATACTTAGGCATCACATAATTTTTTCAATGCGTACAGAAATCTATAAAAGTCTCAACCTCTAAGCTGGTGGCTTCAAATTCATGAACTGAAAATATGACGAATCAAAGTCTGTCATAATGATAGTAATGTAGCCAACACAATTTAGAATATAGGCCAGAGTATGCTCAAATTATGTGCAACTTTGTACTAGTGAATCATGTGTGGACATAAGCAAATTAAAACAGTAGCTCTGCTATATTTTTTGTAAAATCACTTGTCGAGATCGACCACTAGTAAAAGAACCAGAAAATAACATGAAAGAAAACAACACCAGGATTTATCATGGTTCGGAGCAATATTTCTCCTACGTCCACACTGACTCAGAATTTTATTGATTGATCAAAGAACACTCACTCACATACAAAGTGTTTCCCAGAGAGAACTCTCTCAACAATGATGCTCACACCCGATACAATCAATCCCAAAATTCTCACAACAAACAGAATGATCACACACTCTCTGGCCCCCCCATAACCTTGACTTATATATACTCCTATAGCCAAGGAACTCTTAGTTAAAAACAGTTACAACCGATTTAACAGAAAGTAGTTAATACAACAGTAAAAACTAACAAGAGATCCTATGGTTACAAAAGTATCACAAAGCTATAACTAACAGCACAACTAACTTACTGGCCAAGTAACAGAATTGATGAGCCATAGAAATAACAATCTCCACCTTGGATCTTCAATTCTTCACACAAGTCAGCTATGCTCCAAGTCTCCAGCTGAGACTTACATGTCACAAGTTCCAATATCCACCAATTGTAAGCAATGGTAGAATTTGGAACTAGTAACCACCTTAGTTAGCATATCAGAGGGATTATGCTCACTAGGGATTTTCTTCACATCAACAATCTCTTTGGTGATAATGTCTCGAATATAATGCATCTTGATATCAATGTGCTTTGTCCTCTCATGAAAAACTTGATTCTTTGAGAGACAAATTGCACTTTGACTATCACACCAAATGGTAACATTTGCAACGTCTTCAAGCTCACCAATGAAACCCTTTAACCAGATTCCCTCCTTGAATGCTTCTGTCAAAGCTACATATTCAGATTCAGTGGTAGAAAGAGCCACTATAGACTGAAGATTAGCCTTCCAACTGATCACACTACCATGATAAGTAAACAAGTAACCAGTCAAGGACCTTTTCTTATCAACATCTCCAGTAAAATCTGCATCAACATAGCCTGTTAGGCTGCTGTTTGCTGCAGCAGATTTGCCAAAAATTAAACCAACAGAGCTTGATCCTTTCAGGTATCTAAGGATCCATTTCACTGCATTCCAGTGTTCCCTCCCTAGATTCCCCATAAACCTGCTCACCATGCTTGTAGCATAGGCTAGATCCGGTCGAGTACACACCATAGCATACATTAAACTTCCAGTTGCATTGGAATATGGTATGCTATTCATGAATTTCTGCTCCTCCTCAGTCTTAGGTGATTGATCAACTGATAATCTAAAATGTCCTGCAAGTGGAGTTGAGACACTTTTAGAATTATCCATGTTAAACCTCTTGAGAACCTTCTCAACATAACCCTTCTGATGCAGAAACAGAATTCGGTCAGACCTCTTTCTTTCAATTTCCATGCCCAAAATTCTCTTGGCTGTCCCCAAGTCTTTCATCTCAAATTCAGAACTGAGCAATTCCTTCAAGCTTCTAATTGCATCACCATCAACACTTGCAATTAGCATATCATCTACATATAGTAGAAGATATATAGGAACACCAGATTTCTCTCTTTTGAAGTATACACAACTGTCATAAGAGCTTCTAGTATAACCATTTGAGACTACAAAAGAGTCAAATCTTTTGTACCACTGCCTAGGGGATTGTTTTAATCCATACAAGGATTTTTTCAGCAAGCATACCATGTGTTCCTTCCCCTTTTCCTCAAAACCTTCAGGTTGTTTCATGTAGATTCTTTCCTCTAGTTGACCATGTAAAAAAGCTGTTTTTACATCCATTTGTTCAAGCTCCAAATTGTGAATTGCTACCAAAGTAAGGATTACCCGAATGCTAGTGTGTTTAACTACTGGAGAAAATATTTCCTTGTAGTCAATACCTTCCCTTTGAGTGAAACCCTTTGCAACAAGTCTAGCCTTATATCTAACTCCTTTACCTTCTGATTTTCTTTTGAAAATCCATTTGCATCCCACAATTGCTTGCTTCTTAGGCTTCTCTACAATTTCCCAGGTCTGATTCTTAGACAGTGAAATCATTTCTTCAACCATGGCTTCTTTCCACTTGCCTTTCTCAGTACCAGTTACTGCTTCTTTGTATGTAGTTGGTTCAGTGTCTTGTGGTTCAGTTTCTATACTCAAAGCATATGCTATCAAGTCTGCATAGCCATATCTTTGTGGTGCATTTATTTCCCTTCTCAGTCTGTCCCTTGCAAGCTGCCATGAGGGACCTTCATCATCGGATTGTGGATCATTTTCATCTAATTCAGAATGTGGCAGTGATTCCACATGTTCTGAACTAGAATTCTCCACCTGCAGCTGCACACCACGACTTGCATTGCCATTCTGTTTCTCTGCTCCTGACAGCCTCGCTTTTGGCATGTTCTGCTTTCTCAAAATTTGACAAAGATTCCGTCTTCCTTGAATATCACATCTCTGCTGATAATTGCCTTGCCACCAACAGATTCACCTATCCACACTTTGTATCCCTTAACACCATCAGGATATCCTAAGAAAATTCCTTTCTTGGACCTTGGTTCCAACTTTCCTTCATTAACATGAACATAAGTAGTACAACAAAAAATTCTCAGATTTTCTAGACAAGGTGCCCTCCCATTCCACAGCTCTTCAGGGGTCTTAAACTCAATAGCTGAAGATGGACTTCTGTTTATCAAGTAACAAGCTGTATGCACTGCTTCACCCCAGAATTTCTTGGACAAATTTGCATTAGATAACATGCATCTCACCCTCTCCAGAATGGTTCTATTCATTCTTTCAGCTAGACCATTTTGTTGAGAGGTATGCCTTACTGTTTTGTGCCTTACTATCCCTTCATCTTTGCAGAAAGTATTAAATTCATCACTCAAGTACTCAAGCCCATTATCAGTTCTCAATACTTTCACCTTCCTGCCTGTCTGGTTTTCAACTAGAGCCTTCCACTGTTTAAAGCTATTGAATGCTTGGTTTTTATGCTTTAACAGGTACACCCAAACCTTCCTAGATTTGTCATCTATGAAAGTTATAAAGTACCTAGCTCCACCTAAGGATGGAGTCTTGGTTGGCCCCCAAATATCCGAATGCACATAGTCAATTAAGCCTTTTGTAGTATGCATGCCATGAGGAAATGCCACTCTTTTCTGTTTTCCAAAAACACAGTGATCACAAAAATCAAGCTTATCTAAGTCACCCTTTCCAAACAATCCTTGCTTATGCAATTCCTCTAAGCCCTTTTGACTAACATGAGCTAATCTATAATGCCATAACTTTGTAGGAATAGACACAATAGAATCAGAAATTACATTTGCAGAATTCATAATGGAAGTACCTTGCAATCTGTACAAACCATCTTTCTTGGTGGCTTTCATGATCTGAATAGGTCCTTTGCTGATTTTTAGAGTCCCTCCTTCACCTTTAAACGTGCAGCCAGCTTTGTCAAGCATACCCGAAGAAATTAGATTTCTTTTGAGGTCGGGTACATGCCTAACTTCAGTGAAAGATTTGATGGAACCATCAGCCAACTTGATCTTTATTGTACCAATGCCAACTACCTTGCAGGATATGTTGTTACCCATTAGCACCTTTCCTCCATCGAATTTCTTGTAAGTTTCAAACCAGTCTTCATTAGGTGTCATATGGTAAGTGCAACCTGAGTCTAGGATCCACTCATTGCTGCCATTGTCCGTCAGAATCGAGAGCACCTCTGCACTGTCATACCCATCTGCCACCACAGCAACATCATCAGAATTCTTGTTCTTGCCACTGTTCTTCTTCTTTCTTTCAGGACAATTCTTCCTCCAATGACCTTCCTTGTGACAGAAGTAACAGGTCTTGGATTTGGCCTTGGATTTGCCTTTGTTTTTGCCCTTGTTTTCTCCTTTGTTTTCTCCCTTTTCTGGTCTGCCCCGAGCATACAACAATTCAGAATCACCCCCATCACCTTTATTCTCAGTGATCTTCTTTTTCATCTCACGAGAATTAAGAGTGGCTTTAACCTCTTCCAAGGTGAGGGTTTCTCTTCCAAACATCATGGTGTCAACTAAGTTTTCAAAGGAACCGGGTAGAGAACACAGCAGGATCACAGCTTGATCCTCTTCATCAATCTTGACATCAACGCTCTTCAAATCAAGAATGGCCTTTGTGAATTGAGAGATGTGTTCCCTGATTGAAGACCCCTCCTCCATCTTTAATTGATGAAGCCTCTTCTTCAGGTAAAGCTTGTTTGTTAATGACTTAGTCATATACAAACTTTCAAGCTTAAGCCAAACACCAGCTGCGGTATCCTCCCCTGCAACTTCTCTCAACACTTCATCACCCAAAGAGAGTATGATAGTGCTATGTGCCTTGTTAACCATGTCTTTCTTCTCTTTGTCCGATAGAGTTGCTGGCATTTTGGCAATACCAAGCAAAGCATCTTCCAGCCCTTGATGAACAAGGAGAGCCTTCATCTTGATCCTCCACAAACTGAAATCATTATCACCATTGAACTTTTCCACCTCAAACTTTGCAGACCCCATCGCGGATAACTTCCCAAGAATGCTCCAAGAACTGAGCTCTAGATACCAATTGTAAAATCACTTGTCGAGATCGACTTGTCGAGATCGACCACTAGTAAAAGAACCAGAAAATAACATGAAAGAAAACAACACCAGGATTTATCGTGGTTCGGAGCAATATTTCTCCTACGTCCACACTGACTCAGAATTTTATTGATTGATCAAAGAACACTCACTCACATACAAAGTGTTTCCCAGAGAGAACTCTCTCAACAATGATGCTCACACCCGATACAATCAATCCCAAAATTCTCACAACAAACAGAATGATCACACACTCTCTGGCCCCCCCATAACCTTGACTTATATATACTCCTATAGCCAAGGAACTCTTAGTTAAAAACAGTTACAACCGATTTAACAGAAAGTAGTTAATACAACAGTAAAATCTAACAAGAGATCCTATGGTTACAAAAGTATCACAAAGCTATAACTAACAGCACAACTAACTTACTGGCCAAGTAACAGAATTGATGAGCCATAGAAATAACATTTTTTTTCCTCAAAATTACTCATAGTGTAATAGTAAAAAGATATCCAAATTGCTAAAGTATAATGAAAGATGTTTCCAAATTGAGGTAGCAGAAGAAAGCTCCACTGATAGAATGGGTGCTTGCTAAAAGAGTAGTAGAATAAAACAGGCTTGAATGTCTCGACAAAGCCTACCACTTATAATTCTCCTTCATCCTATGTTGCGTGGGACTCTTGTTAATAGGACCAAAGCATCTTGACCATTATATCTTGCCAGGAGATTAACCTATTAATTGAAAGGTATGGAATATTTGGGAGGATGAAGAATGTTTTTAATATTTGTTAAAACCTTGACTTGATGGAGATGCTGTAGGAGATGCTGCACCACTTGAAAGAAGAACAAGATGATGATTGTTGCACAAAAGATCCAAAGCATGTGTATCACACTAAGCTTTAGGTTCGATTCGCCCCCACCAATCTTAGATTATTGGATGCAACAGGGTTCTTGGCGAATCCCCTTCAGGACACGTTGGATTCCTTGAAGTGGTTTACATACACATTTTAAGCCTATCAATCAATGATAGTTTACAGAATAAAGTTTCCTCATTTAATCTTGTGCACTAGATAAGGAAATGAATGATTTAGAGATTAATTTTTGGTGAATTTTTGCAAAGCAAAAGCATGAAATTCGAGTGTTTTCCTGCATGCATAGAGCCTCTATTTATAGAGCAACTCATGCCTCTCAAAGAAGGGAAACAACTCTTCATAAGACTGGTTAATTCCAAACATCATATATTATCCACATTTGAACCGTAACACAAGTACCCTGTTGTCCCAGCAGTTGGCGCTTGCACCCCTTCACCACTGGGTGTCAAGTTCGAATCCCGCCGGATGCGATTTTTCATTTTAAAATTTTCGGCCGTTGAATAACGAAAAAATTCAACAACTGTCAACCAGCGGAATCGAACCCAGGTCGCGTGGTTTCGACAAACAGATGCGACAACTAAGCCAAGTGTGACAACCGAGTCCATTTTATACTGTTATATGTACTTAACAGTTACGATCCAAATATGAATTTTGGAAATTCCTCACAATACCCCACCATTTTCAAAATAGATCTAAATCCATTATTCTGGAAATCTCATGTTTCAGATAAAGGCGTCTCACTACTTGAACTTTCACTTAGTAAGCTATGGTGTCACTCATCCCTAAATAGATTGGTAGACAAGTTTTGAACCAACTATTCATTAGAACAAGTGTGCATAACTCACACATGAAATCTCGGTATCATTAATTGAATTATAAAGATGAAACATTTGATAAGGCATTGTATCATGTGCCCTTTTCATAAGAACTATTAGAGTCAAGCCCTTTAACTCTATGAAGCGGCCGCACTTCATTCTCATATAAGTAGACTATATCATAAGTGCACCCATAATATACTGGTGCCATTGGCTTTGGCCAAATTGGTATCTCATACAACAAATTTCTTAGCCATTCAACCTCTTTACTTCCTGCAGCTAATGCAATAAACTCTACAGCCATGGTGGAGTCGGCAATGCATGTCTATTTCTTGGAACCCCAAGAAATAACACCCCCACCAAGAACGAAGATCCATCCACTTGTGGAAGCATGATCTTCAACATACGTTACCCAACTGGCATCTGTGTAACCTTCCAAAATTGAAGGATCACCACTATAGTTCAAACTATAGTTAATTGTTCCTTTTAAGTATTTCAATACTCTATGAACAACATGCTAATGGTCTTTGCTTGGATTACTTGTATACCTACTTAACCTACCAACAACATATGATATGTCTGGTCTAGTCATTAAGCATCCAATTACTTTAGAATATTCATGTTGTGCTACAGGACAACCTTTATTTGGTACTAAACTGATATTTTGATCAAAGGGAGTAGAAACAGATTTACAATCAAAATGATTAAATTTCTTTAACACTTTCTCTATGTAGTGAGATTGTGACAATCCTATAGCTCCCCCATCTCTAATTATTCTAATTCCTAAAATCACATCAGCCACCCCTAAGTCTTTCATATCAAAGATTTTAGACAAGAAAAATTTAGTCTTTTCTACCTCATCTAAATCAGTACCAAATATCAACATGTCATCCACATATAAACAAATCATGACACCTTTTCCATTATGAAATTTACTATAAACACATTTGTCAGATTCATTTATTTTATAGCCATTAGCTAGCACAACTTGATCAAACTTTTGATGTCATTGTTTAGGAGCTTGTTTTAACCCATATAATGACTTTGTCAATTTACACACTTTATTTTCATTGACCTTTAACCGCAAACCCTTTAGGTTGTTTCATATACACCTCTTCATCTAGTTCCCTATTTAGGAAAACAGTTTTAACATCCATTTGGTGGATGACAAATTTATAGATTGATGCTAGTGCTAAAAGCACTCTTATAGAAGCAATTCTTGCTACAGGAGTATAAGTGTCAAAATAATCAATCCCTTCTTTTTGTGTAAATCCTTTAGCTACAAGTCTGGCCTTAAATTTGTCTATAGTACCATCCACTTTCATTTTCCTTTTGAAGATCCACTTACAACCTATTGGTTTGGAACCAGATGGGAGGTCTACTAGTTTCCAAGTTTTATTCCCCATTATTGAGTCCATTTCCTCTTGTATACCTTCTTTCCAGAAAGCAGCATCTTGAGACTTTATTGCCTCTTCATAAGTTTCTGGATCATTTTCCATATTGTAGCAAATTGGTCCATAACTATTAATGGACTCATTGGTTCCTTCAACAAGGAACATAAAGAAGTCTGGCCCATAAGAGTTTTCTTTTCTGACCCTTTTACTTCTTCTTGGTTCTGAACTAGTCAATGTATAATTATTAGATACATTGTTTTCTAGATTATGTGCATTAGTATGTACATTATCCTTGGGATTTGGAATTTTGTTGAATCTATTTTCTTGAAAAATTGTATCTCTTGACTCAATAACTGTATTTACAGGATATGAGTCATTAGATTCAATAACCATGAATCTATATGCTTTGCTATTTTCAGCATAGCCCCAAAAATACACATTCAATTCCTCTTTCACGCAATTTCTTTCTTTTTGGTTCAGGAAATTTTACAATTGCTCTACAACCCCAAACTTTCAAGTAGTTGAGATTAGGCTTTCTTTGTTTCCAAAGTTCATATGGAGTAATTTTGTTCCTCTTATTAGGAACTCTTTTTAATATATAGCATGCTGTTAGCATAGCTTCTCCCCAATTAAGTAGAAAAGGTTGCGCCCTGACTAACAATTATAGTTTTTGGCCTATTGGTAAGCGCTCGATCCAACAATTGGTGTCAGAGCCAAGGTCACGTGTTCGATTCCCAGCGGGAGCAATTGTTGAGGGGGAGATTGTTGCCGGGTTGTGGCATCAATTGTCCCGTGGCGGAGGCCCAGGTGGGGTCAAGTCACAATCGACACGTGGCGCTTGAGCTGTTACGATTAAGTAGAAAGGGTTGCGCCCTGACTAACAGCTATAGCTTTTGGCCTAGTGGTAAGCGCTCGATCCAACACGAAATAGGATAGCATGATATTTACCATTTCTTTTGGTACCCTATTTTTCCTTTCAGTTATACCATTTTGTTGTCGGGAATACGGTGCAGTTGTTTGATGCACTATACCAGTAGACCCAAAATAACTTGGATTATAGAATTCTCCTCCTCTGTCACTTCTAAAGCATTTAGTGAAAGTTTCATGTTTAAGTTCAACTTGGGCTTTAAATATTTTAAATATATCTAAGACTTCATCCTTTGAATGCATTGAGTAAACATAACAATATCTAGTGCAATCATCTATGAAAGTTACAAAATACTTATTGCCACCAAGGGTGGGATAACTATGCAGATCACATACATCAAAATGGATTAAGTCTAACACCTTAGAACTTCTTTCAACTCTTTTAAATGGTAGTCTTGTTATTTTAGTTAGCATGCAAGTAGTACATGAATTGGAATCTCTACTTAATTTTGGCATTAATTCAGATTTCATCATGTCATCCAATTTCCTAAATTAACACATCCTAGTCGCATATGCCCATAAATCACAAGACTCAACAATATAAGCAGAAGTAATAGCATTATTATTGACAACATTAGTTTGAACATATTCTCACAAAAGTAACCATTTCCTACAAACATTCCTCCCTTTGAGAGGATAAACTTATCCCCCTCAAATACAGATTTGAACCCAAACTTATTAAGTAAAGGAACAGAAATCAAATTCTTCCTAACTTCAGGAACATAAAATACATCTTTAAGAGTGAGTGTCTTTCCAGAAGTGAACTTAAGTTCCACTGTGCCTTTTCCTTTGATGTGGACAGTTGATGCATTTCCCATGTACAAAACACATCCATCTTCTTCATCAATGGACTTGAAGAGATCTTTGTTTTTGCACACATGGCGGGTAGCACCAGAGTCTATCCACCAAGAATCAACATCTTCAATCATGTTGACTTCAGAAATGACAGCAATAAGATCATCTTTTGTTACACTCGAATTCTTCTCTTGTTCTTCTTTTTCAAGAACCTGCACTCTTTCTTAAAGTGTCATGGTTTTCCACAATGGAAACAACTACCTTTCTTTTTCTTTTTCTTGTGGTCATTTCCATTGTTGTTTTCATGAGACTTATTTGAATCTCACTTTCTTTTCTTGGAAGATTTACTAGAATCTTCTTCCTCCATCACATGAACTTTTCCATGAGTAGATTGGTCCTTAGTATCTTCTTATTTTCGGTACTCTTCTTCTAAACGAAGGTGATTCGCCAATTGCTCAAGAGATATGTCATCTTTTCTATGTTTCATGTTTCTTTTGAAATCTTTCCATGAAGGAGGGAGTTTGTCTATAATGGAGGATACAATGATTATTTCATCCATAAGTATTTTATGTTGTTTGTAGTTATTAAGAATACGTTCTATCTCATGCATTTGTTCCATCATAGGCCAACTATCAACCATCTTAAAGTTATTAAAGCGACTAACAAGAAATTTCTTACTTGTAGTATCTTCTTACATGTACCTTGCTTATAGTTTCTCCCAAAGTTCCTTTACAAAGGTGCTGCTTTGATATACATCGAACAAGGCGTCGGGCATTCCATTAAGGATGTGTCCCATGCATATGTAGTCATCATTGTCCCATTTCTTTTTTTCTCTAACTTCAGCCACATCTCATCTTCCCTGTCAATTGGCCTTGAAGTGTTTAGGACATACACAACTTTCAAAGTGGTGAGTAGGAATTGCATCTTCTTTTGCCAATGAATGAAATTGCCACCATCAAATTTCTCCAACTTGACAAAGTCAGAAGTCATCTCTTTCAATGATGCAGCCATTGTTCACAAACCAAAATCGAACCTAAAGATTGTTAAAACCTTGACTTGATTGAGATGTTGTGGGAGATGCTGCAGCACTTGAAAGAAGAACAAGATGATGATTATTGCACAAAAGATCCAGAGTGTGTGTATCACACTAAGCTTTAGGTTCGATTCGCCCCTACTAATCTTAGAATATTGGATGCAACAGGGTTCTTGGCGATTCCCCTTTAGGATACTTTGGTTCCTTGAAGTGGTTTGCACACACACTTCAAGCCTATTAATCAATGATAGTTTACATAATAAAGTTTCCTCACTTAATCTTGTGTACTAGATAAGGAAATGAATGATTTAGAGATTGATTTTTGGTGAACTTTTGCAAAGCAAAAGCATGAAATTCGTGTGTTTTCCTGCATGCATAGAGCCTCTATTTGTAGAGCAACTCATGCTTCTCAAAGAAAGGAAACAACTCTTCATAAGACTGGTCAATTCCAAACGTCATATATTATCCACGTTTGAACCGTAACACAAGTACCCTGTTGTCCTAGCGGTTGGCGCTTGCACCCCTTCACCACGGGGTGTCAAGTTCGATTCCTGCCAGATGCGATTTTTCATTTTAAAATTTTCGGCCGTTGAATAACCAAAAAATTCAACAACTGTCAACCAGCAGAATCAAACCCAGGTCGCGTGGTTTCAACAAACAGATGCGACCACTAAGCCAAACAAGACAACTGTGTACATTTTATTCTATTATATGTACTTAACCGTTACAATCCAAATATGAATTTTGGAAATTCCTCACAATATTGCATTAATGGAGAGCAAGCAACTTATAGGTACATGGGAAAAGAAATTATGTGCTAATGCTAGTGAGGTGTTAAGCGCAGTAGTGGGAGCTATGCATTAAATTGTAGCTTTGAGTTTTCACTTGGAATCATTTATATTTTATGTTCATCCTTTATCAACCAGAGTCGCATGGTTGGATGGATGAATAAACCATCCACTGTCACTGTTCAAGTCACTACTTCGTGATGTTGGAACCTAAACGATTGAGACGTTTAGATCCTCATTAATTTTGATGATAACAAAGTATTTACAAGAGAACAATTTTACTTCTAATAAGTCTTGAAGTGTGTAGGTATTAAAATCATTCATGTTTTATGGCTCACTCAAGTAAGAAGAAGAAATTCTCAAAAAGATGAATACATTTTTATGTGTCTGCATCCGGTTCACTCCAGCGTCTTGCTCTATGCGCTCTTAGCAAGCGTCCGGTTATGTTATCTTATGACACGTGGAAAACTCGTTTTCTGCGAGCGTCCTATTGGTTTCTGAGCGAGCATCCGATCTTTTAACGAATCACGTGATGGTCACATTTATTCTCTCTACCCTCCGCTTTCCTGGAACGATAATCGGATTTGATTTTGTGCGCTCAATTTGATGTACGAGGTATCAAAAGCGACACCTTTAGAATAAGACAAATTCGTACAAGACAAATGTGTGAAAAGCAGATAGTACAAAAACGGTAAAGTGTACTATTCTGATATTCTCTGAAAAGGAAGAAAAGGACGTAATTTCAAATTACCTCACCCAATGATTTGGACCTGAAAATATCTCAACGGTATTATCCTCAAGGTCCTCTATAAATACCTCAAGCTCTCCTCTAAAGAAAGTGGCTAGAAACGAGATATTGAAAAAGTTATTACTCAAGTGTGCAACCAAGTTTCTTGCCAAGTTTCTGAGAACCAACACTGAACGTCAATGTCTTATATTCTTTCTTTTGAAAGCTATTGTTTTAAGCTTAATCTTTTCATCCTCTCTGTGAGAGTTATTTGATTGTATTCAAAATATCTTTGTGAAAGTTGTATTGCCTAGTAACAGGCTTCATTCCTCAAAGGCTCGATCGTACTAAGTCGTTTTGAGAAGTAAAGAGTATTGTCAAGTTTGTGACAGTAGAATACTCTTAAGGAAATTTGTAATCAGATTGATTATTGTGAAAATCCTTCAGGAACAAAAGGACTAGATGTAGCTATCAGTTTGGTGGTAAACTAGTATAAATCTCTGTGTCTCTTGCTTTACTGCTTTACATTTACGTTTGTTTTGCAAAGAAAAACAAGTTTTCATAAACTTCATTCCAACGTCCGATTAATTCTGCATCCGATAACAAACAGTTTTCATAACCAAGTGTTTATAACTTAAAGTTTACGAAAAGTTTTGAACACAATTCAACCTCCTTCTTGTGTTCACGTTCACATGATATGTTCTTTTTAGTGTTTACATCAGTGGTTCAAGCCATTAATGTAAAAGTTCAGAAATCATTAAATTGTAAATGAGGTAATGAACATGGAGAAGTGATCAATCTCCGTTGTAACTCAAACCCGAAAACACTTATTATCGTGTAATGATGGCTTGATGCATGTTAAACTTGGCCCAACAAATGCCAGTTCGTTTGCGAATTTTAAACTATTTCTTTCAAGACAACTCCAATATCATGTATCTAGCTAGCTTATATTTGGTTGATAGGCTAAAAATTTCATTAACCAAAAGAAATTACATAGTTCAGTTTATAAAAAATAATTAACAGAATTACAAAGTTAAAACCAATCCCAATCATCATGCGTTTAGAACAAATTTGACAGGAACCACAAAAGGACTAACATCAGACCAACCAGCACCTTCCGCAATGTGATAACTTCTCCATGTGCTAAGCCAAAATATTTGACTCTTTGAATTTCCCTTTTTGAATTTTCTTTCAAGTTGTTTTGTATCCTTATCATTCCAGCTTGTAGCTACCTTGAATCCTTATCATTCCAGCTTGTATCTTTATCAAATTTGGTCCCTAAATTCACTATAAATAGGACCAAACACTCATGTATTTTCATCCTTGAGTTATATGAAATATTGAGTGTTTTGAGTTTTAGAGAGTGATGCCGTGCAAAGTGACAAAACCAAGCTAACCGATAATATCTTTTTGTTTTATTTTTAGATAAATCTTATCGTTTGATTTGTTTTCCTTTTATTATTATCCTTTCCTTTTTTAATGATGTCGTGCAAAGTGGCTAAACTAAGCCAACTGATAATATCTTTTTATTTTATTTTTAGATAAATCTTATCGTTTGATTTGTTTCCCTTTTATTATTATCCTTTCCTTTTTTTAGGAACATATCATTTTGTTAGGATTTGATTTGCATTAGGATTTATCTTGTAAGGATTTGTTTTGCATTAGGTTTCATCCTTTTATTTCCTTTATATATTTGTTTCCCAAATACATTGGTTGTCAGTTTTGAATTATTAATGAAAATTGAGAACCTCTGTGTCAATTCTTCGGTATTCTTTGAATCAATGAGTTTTGATACTTTCTTCATTTTCCCATCACGTACGCTGCATCAGATTGGTATCAGTAGTCAGTTCGCTCCTACCCAATGCCACCAAGGAGACGTGGTGTTAATGCCAACCTGGACAACGTGCTTCAACGAGAAACGATTGCCCAATTGCAATCTCAGGTTGCACAGTTGACGCAACATATGGCTGCTCTCCAACATGCTCAATCAGAGTCAGAGCCTGAAAAGTCTGTTCTTGATGATAACCCATTCTCGTCTGACCATCAATCCGATCGTCGTTAGGAAAATGGATTCCGAGTTGATATTCCTGAGTTCCATGGTGATCTCCAAGGGGATGATTTCCCGGATTGGCTCACCGCCGTGGAGGAAATTCTGGAGTTCAAGCATGTACCAGATGATCGTCAAGTGCCTTTATTACCATGAGGCTCCGCGGAAGGGCCCAAGCATGGTAGCAACAACTAAAGAAAAGACGAGCCCGTTCTGGAAAGGCTAAGATTACTTCTTGGGATAAGTTCACAAAGCATTTACGAGCTGCTTTTCTTCCATATAATTATGAGCGTGAATTATACCAGCGTTTTCAACTCATTCGCCAGGGCACGCGATCTGTTGATGATTACACCGCTGAATTCCATGCGTTACTTACCCACACGGACACTACTGAATCACCAATTCAACTTGTCTCTAAGTATATTGGTGGTTTGCGCGTGCAACTCCGCGATGTTATCAACATGTTCGACCCTATGACAATATCTGAGGCTCATCAATGAGCTTTACAAGCTGAGAAACAACTAGCCCGTCGCATAACATCCAACCCTGTGAACAAGTCTACTACCCAACCACTGGCACGTACTGACACACAACCTCCTGCACCCACATAGAAACCCACTACAGGCGGAATTTGGTGCTTTAAATGTGGTGAGTTGGGCCATCGTCAAGCAGAATGCCGCACAACAAAACCTACCAATCGAGGTCTGTTGGCTGCTAATCCTGATGAAGATAGTGCCTCTATTTTTTATGAAGAGGTTAAGTCTAAGGAGGATGGTGAAGATGAAATCATTCAAGGTGATGTAGGTCCGTTGTTAATGCTACGCCGTACTTTCCTCAATTCCAACACCTTCGAGGATGAGTGGCGTCGCTCCTCACTTTTCAGCTCCATGTGCACAATTACTAGCAAAGTTTGTCGTTTTATTATTGATTCTAGAAGTTGTGAAAACATGTTATCAGAAGTTACAGTACAGAGATTGGGTCTCACTATTAAAAAGCATCCCAAACCTTATAAACTTGTCTAGCTGAATAAGAATACTGGTGTCACTGTGTCCCACCGTGTTTTGCTCTCTTTCTCTATTGGGTCCACATACACTGATGAAATATTTTGTGATGTAGTCCCTATGGATGCTTGCCATCTATTATTGGGTCGTCCTTGGTAGTTTAACTGCTCTACTATTCATGATGGTCGTGCAAACACTTATTCCTTCTTGTTTTATGGAGAAAAGATTGTGTTACTACCTAATAAGACTCACACTATTGGGGAAAGTATCACTCTTTTATCCCGGGCTCCTTTCGAAAAAGCTATGATAGAAATAGGACTTGTTTTTGTGCTCCTTTCTAAGCCTATGGGTGTTGTTTCCAACTCTACCACTACCACTCCTTCTTCTGTACAACTATTGTTGTTGGAGTTTGCAGATATTTTTCCAGAAACTCTACCCAATACTTTACCTCCACTTCGGGACATTTAACGTCAAATTGATCTGGCTCCGGGTGCATCATTGCCTAACTGACCCCATTACCATATGAGCCCCAAAGAACATGAAGAAATTCGTCGTCAGGTGGAGGAGTTGCTGGCTAAAGGACATATTCGCGAGAGCCTTAGTGCTTGTGCTGTCCCAAATTTATTAACTTCAAAGAAAGATGGTACATGGCATATGTGTGTGGACAGCCCTGCCATCAACAAGATCACAGTTCGTTATCATTTTCCTATACCTCGGTTAGATGACCCATTGGATCAGCTAGCTGGTGCCACGACTTTCAGTAAATTGGACCTGAAAAGTGGTTATAATCAAATTCATATTCGATAAGGTGACGAATGGAAGACTGCCTTCAAAACACGTGAAGGATTATATGAGTGGTTGGTGATGCCGTTTGGCCTTTCTAATGCTCCGAGCGCAATTATGCGTGTCATGAATCAGGCATTGCACCCATTCATTGGTAAATATGTTGTTGTCTATTTTGACGATACACTCATTTATAGCGCCAATCCTAAGTTACATCTCCAACACTTACGCGAAGTCTTACTCGTTTTACGCAGAGATAAGTTCTATGCTGCTTTGGGAAAATGTGCTTTTCTAACTGATACCGTTCACTTTTTGGGGTATGTGGTTTCCAAAGATGGTCTTGTTGTTGATAGTTACAAAGTTGCTGCCATAGATCATTGGCATCAACACACCTCCATCACGGCTGTGCGCAGTTTTCATGGTTTGGCATCTTTTTATCGCCGTTTTATACCCCACTTCAGCAGCATTATGGCTTCCATCACTGATTGCATGAAGGGCTCCAAGTTCACCTGGACAGCTAATGCCAAGGCTGCTTTCACTGAAATCAAACGGAAGTTGACTACTGCACCACTATTGGTACTTCCTGATTTTTCCCTACCATTTGAACTTCACTGTGATGCTTCCAAACTTGGTATCGGCACAGTTTTAAGCCAGTTTGGGAGACCAGTAGCCTATTATAGTGAGAAACTTTCCGGTGCCAAGCTTCGTTATAGAACTTATGATGTTGAATTCTATGCCATATTCCAAGCAGTCAAGCATTGGTGACATTATCTCTTCCAACGAGAATTTGTTCTCTTTACTGATCATGATTCTCTTAAATATCTTAGTAGTCAAGACAAGCTCTCAGCCCGACACGCATCTTGGCATGCTTATTTGGACCAATTCACTTTTGTTATCAAGCATAAAGCTGGAATTTCTAATCAGGTGGTTGATGCCTTAAGTCGCCGTCATAATCTTCTTGTTGAGATGCGCATTACAGTTCCTGGCTTTGATTCTTTTATGGAGCTATATCTTAGTGACCCCTTCTTTGCTGCAATTTTGGTTAAAATACAACATGGTGAGCGCACCGATTTTGTTCTCCAGGATGGTTTTCTTTTTCAGGGGCTCAAACTTTGCGTCCCAGAGTGTAGTCTGCGCTTGAAAATCATCCAAGAATTGTACAACGAAGGTCACATGGGTTGTGATCACACACTGCAGCTCGTTTCTAGTTCTTATTATTGGCCCACATTGCGCAAGGAAGTAGAATGTTTTGTGGAAAGGTATTGTGTTTGTCAAACGGAAAAAGGTACATCTTCTAATGCTGGACTCTATCTACCTATTCCTATTCCAACTCAACCATGGACAGATATTAGCATGGATTTTGTGCTTGGCCTTCCGCGTACTCAGTGAGGTAACGACTCTATCTTTGTTGTTGTTGACCGGTTCTCCAAAATGGAGCACTTCATTCAATGTAAACGCACCACTGATGCTGTTCAAGTAGCCCAACTCTTCTTTCGTGGGATCTATCATTTGCATGGTCTACCTGCTTCCATTGTTTCTGATCGTGACACTCGCTTCCTTTGCCATTTCTGGCGAAGTTTGTGGAGATCAGCGAACACTTCTCTCAACTTCAGTATCGCTTACCATCCCCAAACTGATGGACAAACTGAAGTCGTAAATCAGTCACTTGGTAATTTACTGCGTAGTTTGGTTGGTGCTCATATCAAATCCTGGGATCTAAAGCTCTGTCAAGCTGAGTTTTCCCATAACCATGCAGTTAACCGCAACACTAGTTACAGCCCTTTTAAGGTTATCTATGGGTCAGTTCCGCGTGGACCTCTGGACCTGATAACTCTTCCCAGTAATGTTCGGACACATGCCACAGCTAAGGAGTTTATTGACCAGCTTCTCGAGATACACTAGCAGACCATTTTGCAATTGACTGCTTCTATTGCCAAGTATAAGTTTCAGGTTGACCAAAAACGCAGATCTGTGGACTTTTTCGTTGGTGACCTTGTTTGGGCTATACTCACTAAAGATCGTTTTCCCGCCCATGAGTGTAACAAACTTGTAGCTCGCAAAATTGGTCCATTAGAGATTATTGAGAAGATCAACTAGAATGCTTATTGCTTGCAGCTTCCTAGTCACATCCATACTTAAGACGTTTTCAATGTGAAGCATCTCATACCATTTTCGGGTGACAATCCTTCAGCTGGTGACCCCCCATTTGATTCGAGGACGAATCTTTCTCATCCAGGGGAGAATGATGCCGTGCAAAGTGGCTAAAATAAGCCAACCGATAATATCTTTTTGTTTTATTTTTAGATAAATCTTATCGTTTGATTTGTTTCCCTTTTATTATTATCCTTTCCTTTTTTTAAGAACATATTAGTTTGTTAGGATTTGATTTGCATTAGGATTTATCTTGTTAGGATTTGTTTTGCATTAGGTTTCCTCCTTTTATTTCTTTTATATATTTGTTTCCCAAATACGTTGGTAGTTAGTTTTGAATTATTAATGAAAATCGAGAAGTTTTTCCCAAACCCTCTGTGTCAATTCTTCGATATTCTTTAAATCAACGAGTTTTGATACTTTCTTCGTTTTTCCATCACGTACGCTGCATCAGAGAGTTTTGGTTGTTCCGGAGCCATTTTGGCATCAGAGTAAGGTTCCTAGATCCCCAATGTTGAGTTTGAGTGAATAGAGTGCCAAATTTGAGAGAGTTTAGAGAGTTTGTGGTGCAACCACAACTGACTGTCCTTGAAACTCCTATCTAGAGTCATTTTTTCACAAAACTAACACTGTCATTGTGTCCAGAAGAGCCGAAAACCTTGGGAACCCAAGTTTCACGGCCAACGGAGCCTCCACGCGCCACCATGAGCATCGCCGGATAAGTCACCGGAAACTGTCCCGCCGCCGTCGGAGTTGCAGACCGCCGCCGAAAATTTGAGTTTGAAGACGACCACATCAACTGCCACATCAGTGTCCCATGTCATCTAAAACCACTCCCTGTGTACCACGTGTCAGAGGGAGCCACGTCACCAGTCAAAGTCAACCATTGACCAGTCAACATAATTTTCTAAAATTACAGATAAGCCCCTTCCTTTCTATATTTACATTTTGCCCCTAAACTTTCAGAAATAGCAATTTGGCCGCTGAACTGTTGGAAATTGCAATTTGGCCCTTGAATTTTTGAAAATTACAATTTGCCCCAGAACTTTTCCAAAATTACAAAATTGTCCCTCTGCTTAAATTTGCATTTTTTTGCCCCACACACCTTTGTAAAGTACCAATTCATGAGAAAAATTCCTAGTATGCTCTGTGGTTGCAGTATTGTCTGATCTTCCACATCAGAAAAGAATTATTCTTTGTTATTGGAAAAGAAATTGTGGAATTATAAAAAGTGCATTTCAAGAAAGGTTTGGCTAAGGAAAGACAAGGTTATTAAGTATGCTTAGCGACACCTCTCTTTCCTGAGAATTTCCTTGGTGTTCTAA
Organism: Calophaca sinica; assembly: GCA_037113605.1. Classification (NCBI taxonomy): domain Eukaryota; kingdom Viridiplantae; phylum Streptophyta; class Magnoliopsida; order Fabales; family Fabaceae; genus Calophaca; species Calophaca sinica. Next base: position 107,931,872 of record CM073733.1, read on the forward strand.
TTATAAAACTACAATCTCCAATCCGAGTAACCCAATACTTCAAATTTTCTCATACATCCAAAATGCCTCCCAGAAGACAACCTGTGCATGACCTCGCTATGGAAGACATGCAGAGACAAATAGAGGAATTACAAGACACTATACAGGCCTAACAAGCTCAGTTAAATGAACAGAACCAGCCTTCAGAAGATGTAGTCGAGTAATTCAGTGATTCCTCATCACTAGAACCAGATGACCCCAGTGATAACCAGTCAGACATGATGACATCAAAGTAGAAATTTCAGATTTTGAATGAAGACTTCAGCCAGAAGAATTTGTTGATTGGCTTTAGACTGTTGAAAGAGTATTTGAATGCAAGGAGATTCCAGAAGAAAAGAAGGTAAAAATCATTGCTGTGAAGCTAAAGAAACATGCTTCCATTTGGTGGGAAAATCTTAAAAAGAGGAGAGAATGAGAAGGGAAGAGTAAGATCAAAACATGGGAGAAAATGCGGCGAGAACTATCCATAAAGTTCTTACTCCTCAATATTATCAACAAACTTTTATTCGACTACAGAATCTTCGTTAGAAGAATTTGTCGGTAGAAGAATCCACCAGAGAATTTGAGAAGTTGATGATGCAATGTGATGTTCAAGAGAGAGAGAAGCAGACAATTGCCCGTTTCCTTGGAGGATTAAACACTGATATTTCCAATCCTGCTGAACTTTATCAATACTGGACATTAGAAGATGTTATTAGCCTCGCTACAAAAGTAGAGAAGCAGTTACCCAGAAAGTCTACCTACAGAAACTTCTCCTCCGCTAATAATCCTCCTTACCCCAGCAAAACACCCAAAGATCAACCCAGCTCATCAAGTAAACCTCCATCTAAACCCATCACTACCAAAAACAAAACAAGGTCGTTAAATGTTTCAAATGCCAAGGTTTTGGTCATATAGCCTCCAATTTCCCAATACAGAGAACCACTACCATCATCAAAGGAGAAGTTTATGAAGTATCTGAGCAAGAAGAAGCTCCATAAAAACCTGAAGGAGAAGAGGAGTACTTAGAGCCAGTGTATGATGAAGAACTCATTGTTGCTAACCATGGTGAATCCCTGGTGATCAAACGAAGCCTACATACAATGTCAGCAAAAGAAGAACCTTGGTTGAGGCACAATATTTTCCACACACGTTGCACTTTTGCTGGAAAAGTTTGTGATGTTAGTATAGACAGTGGAAGTTGTGAAAATGTAGTTTCTAACTACATGTGGAGAAATTGGATCTACCAACCTAGATACATCCACGCCCTTATAAGTTGAATTGGCTTAACAAAGGAAGTGAAGTAAAAGTTGACAAGCGTTTCCTTATGACCTTTTCCATTGGCCAGAAGTACCAGGATCAGGTCTGGTGTGATGTTGTACCTAAGGACGCCTGTCACCTCCTTAGAAGACCCTGGCAATATGATCGTCGTGCACTATTTGACAGTTATATCAATACCTACTCCTTTGTTAAAAATGGAATAAAGGTCAAGCTTACTCCCCTACCACTAAGTGAGCTTGATAAAGAAAAGAAAGAAACGAAGCCATTAGTGTCCTTAGTCACGAAGGAACAACTCAGAAGCTGTAGAGGAAGTTCAGACCATGAGCTTTGTTCTACTATTCGAATCAAATGAGGCAACCATTATTCCAGTAGAAATCAATCAGCTACTTGCAGAATTTCCAGATGTTATACTAGAAGAAGTTCCACATGCACTACAACAAAACCCCATATTACTGACGGAATTTTACCGACGGCCCCAACTCCATCGCTAATATTTTCATTACCGACGGCTTAGCGATCGGTAATGCACCGAAAAAAAGTTGCTTACGAAATTAAATTTTTCCTACTTTACCGAAGGTTAAGCCGTCGGTAAATAATTATTTCATTTGTAGTTTAGTTTTTAAAATTACTGACGAAAAATCCTTCGGTAATTGAAATTTTTTTACCATTGTATTTGGTCATTACCGATGGCTTAGCCTTCAGTAATGGCCTATTTTCCCGCATTTAATTTTCTGGACGGTGTTTTGTTAGTGAAGGCTGTACCGACGGCTAAGCCATCGGTAAAATTGATACAGATAGGGTTAATTGGGCATCTGTTTTCTCTTTTCATTTTCATCTTCCCTTCACTTTCACTGACACCACCCACCCCGCTGACCCTACCCACCGCTCCGCCGACCCCCACCCCGCTGCCACCACCCACCGCGAAGCTGGTGCTGCTACCACTCGCCATCTCCTCCACGTTCTCTCTGTGCGCCGCTGCTTCATCCTCGTTCCTCCTTTCAGGCTTTCACACCCCTGTGTTTCGTTCCCTCGCCGTTCTGCTTTCCAGCTCGCCGTTCCTCCTTCCAGGCTGCACCGATATTCACCGCCACACGCATCGTCGCTCACAGACCCCAGATTTGTCTCCAATAGGTTTTATGCGTTCCTTTTTTTCTTCTTTATTTTTTTCTAATCTGTTAAATGCCCCTAAAATGTGTGGTAGATGAATGCTTTCATTTCATTCTTCTATATTGTCCTGTTCCATTTGAATTTGATGACATGTTCAGAATCTGCAACTCAATTTGAAATACGGCTTGGGATATTTTTGGAATTCTATTCTAGGGTTCAATCAAAAGGTAGCGAGGGGGAATGATTCGTTTAATTATATTGCTTAGAAAGCAAAGAATAGGGTTTGAAATAGTAAGTATAGGCTCTGCGATTAGGTGTGGCAAAACGGGCTTGGCCCGTTGGGCCGGCCCGCCGAGCGCATAAAATCGGTCGGGTTGGGTTGGGATTCATCAACCCACTAGCCCATTTAGCCCAACCCTACGAGCCACGAGCGGGCCGGGTTGGGCCAACCCATCGGGCCAGTATATATATAATTTTTATTTTTTTCTATTTTTAAACAATTTTTCTTTCTTTTTTTTACATTTTTGGGCAGGCTACCCAACCAACCCGCTATTGTGGCCAGTTTTGGGCGGACTCTTGAGGGCCGGCCCGACAAGTTAGCCGATTTTGGCCTATTTTAGTCTAAATTTTAGATTTTTATTTATTTTTTATATTTTTTTTGTTATTTTTATTTTTTGACGGGCCAGCCTGTAGCCCGTCCAACCCGTCATAGATCGGGCCGGACTCAACATCTCAACCCATAATCTCTTGGTGGGCCGGGTTGGGCTACCCCGTTTTTATGCGGGCTCACGATGGGTCGGGTCGGGCTAACCCATTTTGCCATCCATATCTGTGATTCGTTTAATTATTCAGTAGTGATATGTCTCTGTGAGTATTTTTCTTACCTTAATTTCATCTTCTTGTACATTGCATGGGATGGATATTTGTTTTATTGTTGGGTTTGTTATTGCTATTTAACTTGGCTACATGCAGCATCTTTTGGATGAGAAAAATAAAGCAATAAAAAAATGTGTACCATGTGATATGAACTTTAGTTTGATTGGAGAATGTTCTTAATTATCATAAACTTCAATGATATAGCATTTTTTCCCAATAGGAAATTTACACTAATACACAGGGCTGCTATACGATTTATGTTTTATAAACATTAGCAATATTCGCCCCTATCTTAAAATGGAAAGGCTTATCAATGTTTATATTATGGTTAAACTTACTTCTTACTAATTGCCTTAAAATTTGCACAATGAAGTTTGTTGAAGTAAACAGGATGTCAGTTAGACTTGTGTAGGAGCTGCTTTTTGAATACTAGTATAGCATATTGTCCTTTCGTATTGGTCAGATATTACCAAATCTATGCATGTACTCTGATGACATTTAATACCAATAATTTTGTATCTAGTTTAACGTCAGCTTGTTGAATCTCCTGTTGCAGTGTGTTGAACAGATTCTCCCTTTCTTCCTATTGTTGTTGGTTGTTTTGATCCGCCAACATTTGCAAGGTATGCTTTTCTTGTTTTGTTTCGTCTACCATGTTAGTTTAGTTTTGCCTTCAAATGCTCCTGCATAATGGATTGAATTGGATTGGATTGGATTGTTCTTGATCTGTAGTATATGCTAGTTTAGATTTCAATGATATCAATATGGCTGGACCTAGTTCATTCTGTTGCCTATCAAATAAGAACTGGGTTACACTGAATTGTGTTGGTTAGGACATGCATAATTTGGTGTGGGATCTATTTAGATTCCATTCAATAATTAAAAAATATGTTGAAAAATTCTTAAACGAGAGTTTTGCTAACCTTGATTGTTGTTGTGGTTTTGGGGGAAAAAACTTTAGTGAGTTTGTAAGGAAGGAAAGTGTGTATGGCTCTTAGATTTTTGTAGGTTAAGATGAGCTTTGCATTATTTCAATGGGAGTTATGGTTCATACTCGTGTTTTATTGCCAAACTAAAGCATTTTTAATCTGTTTTGAACTCGGGTTCTTGGAAAAATGGGGTAGAAACCAGCCATAACCATTGTCTGAGTATTGAATTTTCCTTCATTTCTCTGTCTTTTCAGAATTTTTTTGTTAAAACGGTGCAAATATTCATTCACAAAGATTTCTCTTTATTTTTATTGAATGTTTCACATTGGATCAAATTAAGTCTTTCTTTTTCTTTTGCACTGAGCTGAAAGACAACAATCTTTTGTGATTGCTGAGTTGATGGCTATCTTCTCACGAGTCTAGATTATATATGAAGGAACCTGGGACATTAATTAGCCATTTCTCTTGGGCCTTGTTGTGTTTTCTTTTACTAGTTCATCCATTCTGATTATTATGAACGAATGTATTTGTTGGGCACATTGCTAATGTTCTTTTCGTCGAATGATAACGTGGGTCACACCCAAATAAGGATAAAAGATAGTGAAATTCGTGGTCTAAGTTATTCAAAATCAATGATTTTAACATAACTTTGGTTCAAATCAAAACATACAAAAGCAATGTTTTTTTTAACAAAAGGCAATAGCAATTTTTAGAATTAGAAAATAAGATGATGATATCATTCGTTATTTATGTTCTAGTTTTTTCTTTTATTTTCGTGGTTGGTTTAAAGAAAAGACAATATCTCTGACATCTTGAAGAAGAAATTAGCTAGGAAGATCAATTAACAACTTTTGTAAATTTAAAGCACTCCATTGTTTTTTTTGTATGTAAAAAGGAGTAAGATTAATTAATCAACCCGAAGGAACAACTCCTTCAGAGTCCTCAACTACTCACAAAATGGAAAAATACTATGAACAATTGTTAAAGCATAAGGCTGGCTTGTATGAGCTCAAAGGTTGAGGGATTTTTGGTTTGTGGTTCGTGAAATGTGATGACCTGGGGTATCCTAGTCCCTCAAGCGTAGAAGAGATGTCTTCAAGCAAAAATTATTTTTCTTTTTTATTTTGGTATTCAACTTTGTGTGGGGTTTGGTTTTATTCATGGTGCTCTTGAATTTGTTAGTTTTTGCTTTCATATAGCTTGGTTGCCTGTCTTGTTAAATGTTTTATTAAATAATTTGGTATTCAATAATGTTTTCATTGATAAAGGGGTTGAACATAGGAAAATATTATGTGAAATTATTTCTGAGGACCATGTAGTCTGTATAAGGAGAGGTCTGTTGTTTATCTATTTAATTTGAATTGATGTAGTATAGTGTTGAATTACCACCCTTGGAAGATGAGTACAAGGAGAGGTCTGATGTTCATTTATTTAATTTGAATTGATGTAGTATAGTGACACATTTCAGAAATGGATGGTTACCCTCCAGATCGGAGTTGAGTATATGATAGGCTTTATCCTGGTAGAGGAGGGGTGAAACCAAGCTTTGTAAAAGGGGTTGAAGAGTTTATACTGAACGCTAGAGCACAACTTGAAGTTGTAAGTAATGGTGGAATCAGATGTCCTTGTGACATTTGCAAGTTTAGGGGCATATTGTCTGAAGGAGAAGTCAAGGTCCATCTGTATAGTGTTGGGTTCCAACCAAATTATTAGTATTGGACTGAGTATGGAGAAGAAGCGCCACATGTTCACCCAGTAAATGTTCCTAGTAGTAGTGGACAAATGGATAATGATGATCCGTTCACGCTAATACAACATATGGTCGACGATGCGTTTAGGCCTAGGTATGATTTCCAAAGTAAGGGTGATGTGGGTAACGAGGAAGACGAGGAAGATATTCATGAAGACAAGGAAGATATTCATGAAGAGCCCCTAAATGCTGACGCTCAAGACTTTTATGATTTGCTAACTGCTGCAAACGAGCCCATATATGAGGGTGCTTCAATATGCGTGAAATTGTTGGCATGCAAGACAAATTGGAACATTCCTCAAAAGTGTTTTGATTTCATTGCAAGTATGTTGGGAGACGTGTGTCCTTCAAAGGAGAAATTTCCAAAAATATTTTACCAAGCAAAAAGATTGGTGTCTATGCTAGGTTTGGAATCTCAAAAAATTGATTGTTGTGTTAATGGGTGTATGTTGTATTACAAGGATGATAGTGTAGAACGACAATGTAAGTTTTGTCAAGAACCACGGTATGTTCCTTGTAAGACTGGGATGGGTAAGTACAACGATATTCCAGCAAAGAGGATGTTCTATTTGCCAATCACTCCTAGGTTGAAAAGACTGTATGCATCAATGGAGACTGCAGCTGAAATGAGATGGCATTTTCACAATAGATCTGGGTCAGGCATTTTACGTCATCCATCTGATGGTGAAGCTTGGAAGCATTTTGATACGTTGTATCCAAACTTTGCAAACAAACCAGGAAATGTAAGGCTTGGTTTATGTTCCGATGGGTTCTCACCTTACATTCAGGCATCTACAACCCCATAATCATGTTGGCCGATTATTGTGACCCCATATAATATCCCCCTTGAAATGTGTATGACTAAACCATTTATGTTTTTGACTTGCTTCATACCCGGATGATAAGTCTTCATCACATGTAGATTTATAGTGCTTAATTGGATATTTGTGTTGTGATTGAAGAGAATTCAAAGTGATTATTTACTTAAATTGGGTGATTTAGTGTATTTACTTGGATTCATTCTAAAGTTTGTGCATTAGTGTTTTCTATGATTTTTTATCTCTAAGTGCACAGGAATTGGAGCATAGCCAAAGGATTGACTTAGAAGCGCGCCTGGAAGCGCTGTTTCCTGACAAAGAAGATTCCAAAAGCTATATCTTGAGCCAAACTAATCCGAATGATATGATCTTAATCTTGTTCGAAAGATAGAAGAATTATCTACAACTTTGATGAAGAAATCGAGACCTAAATCAATCTCTAAGTTGGGTAATTTGTGTTACACGTTGATAAGGTGATATTGTCCCAGCCTGACACATGTTTGATGTTTTAATCATATCTAGAGTTTTAGGTGTCCAAATGAGATGAAATTGGTGCCATTGGAAAGCTAAGATCCATAGCTTCAAATTTTATGAAGACACCTTGAGCTAATTCAGAATTTATAGAGGTGGACAATGCAACACAACATGGAAGAACGGGTGCAGGAATGATCGCGTGCATGCGGAGCGCGTTTGGAGCGCGTCTGGAGCGCTGATCTGTAGCCCTTTCTGTCCCTGTGCTCGCAGAGTGTGCGCGGAGCGCACTGGTCATGCTGTTAGCATTTAAATATCATATTTTTGCTGTTTTGGCTTATTCTTAACCATTCCAAAGAGGATTCAAGCTTGAGAACAAGGATTGGAGTCTTGAATGGAGTGGTTTTCTATCTTTTATCTATTTTTCTGGTTTGGTTCTTTATTCTCTATGAGTAACTAAACTCTTTTAGGCTAGGGTTAGATAAATTTTGTGGAAACTCTTATGTAGTTTGATTTACTTATATCAATGCAAGTTTATTTCATTTATATTTGAGCCTTCATCTCTATTCTTAATGCTTTTAGTAATTGATCACTATCAAATTGATTTTGGGTTCATCACAATTGAGAAATTGGGGTTTTGAACTTGACATTGGAATTGTTGGCCATAATCATGATGAGTATAGGGATATAACTTTGTGATTATGTGTTCTTATAAATCACTATTCTTATTACTTAACCTAACTTTAAATCACCTAAGGGATTAGGGGTTCTAGTTAGAGTAAAGGGTTTATAAGGCAAGGGATTGACCTTAAACTAATTTTGTTGATTCGAACTTCAATTTTACATGGAATAACTTGTGTTATTTGTAGATTAAATGCATAAGAGTGGAAACAAGAGGATTCGATCCCTAGTCTCTTTTAATTATTTGAATACAAATAGTTTGTCTTTGTTATTGCTTATTGCTACAAGTATCCTAAAATCCAAATACCAAGAATTGATTCTCGTTCAAAATCAATACAAACTCGTTGAGTTAATTAATCGATCACAATCCTCGTGGAGACAATACTCTACTTTTCACTGTATTACTTGTACGATTCGGTACACTTGCCAAAATCTTAACAAGTTTTTGGCGCCGTTGCCGGGGATTGTTGAATTGATTTTTAACAAGGCAAACGAGTACTTTTTGAACAATTTATTTTTTATTGTTTTTATTTTCTGTTTATTAAAAAGATATTGTTATAATTGTTGCGGTGCTACTTACCTTTTCCTTTAGTGTTGTGCATGCGAGGTAAATAAACAGGTGAGCTGTTGTTTGACCCAGAAATAGAAAAGATAGCAAAGGCTAATAGGAAGAAGGCAAGGGAAGCAAGACAACAACAAAATCAAGCCTCTGCTTCTACTTCTCTCGTTACAACTCAAGTAGTAATGGGGGACATACCACCACCACTGCGCACCTTGGGTGATTTTGGGAGAAGGAATAATCATCCAAGGGTCGTCATGGCCTACCAACAGGTGGACGCAAATGCTTTTGAGATCAGACCATCTCTGTTGAACACTCTCAAGCAAAACCAATTCGCTGGGGATTAAATTGAAGATCCAAATCAGCACTTGGTAAATTTCTATAAAATCTGTGGCACCTTCATGCTGGGTGGAGTGACAGAGGGGGCCAAGAAACTAAGGCTCTTTCCTTTTACCCTGTGAGATAGAGCAAGAGATTGGTTGCACACCTTGCCTATAGGAAGCATCACTACTTGGGATGATTTGGAGGATAAATTGTGAACAAATTTTTTCCATCCTTCAAGTTCATCAAATGAAGAGGTGAAATTCATGGGTTCCAGCAGAACCAGATCGAAAATCTATATGAGGCTTGGGAGAGATTTAAGCTTCTTCTGAAAAGATGTCCTGGCCATGAGAATGATGAGTTTAATCATATGCAGATGTTTTGCAATGGGTTGAGTCCAAATACAAGAATGATGTTGGATGTCTCAGCTGGAGACACAATTAACAGCAAAACAGCTGAAGAAGCAAGAAATTTAGTAGAGCAAATGGCTTCCAATGAGCAGTTATGTCAAAATGATAGAGGAACACAGGGTAGAAGAGGAGTCCTTGAGCTAGAAATACAAGATGCACTCTTGGCTCAAAATAAATTAGTCTCTCAACAATTGGAAGCTATCACCAAAGAGCTTAAAGCACTAAAAACGGGAGCCTCTATTCCCGCTCAGGTGAACCAATTGAACAGGAACTTGAGATGTGATTTTTGTCAAGGGCCTCATGAGAATGGAGGTTGTGATGCTAAGGGAATTTCTAATGAACAAGCCAACTACATGGGTAATTCTCAAAAGCAAGGAGGAAATCCTTATTTTGACACCTATAATCCTGGGTGGAAGAATCATCCCAACTTCTCTTGGAAACAACAAGATAACCCATCATCAAGCAACCCTCCACAACCTAAAAAGCAAGAGAAGCCAAATGCATCTCACTCAATTTATGAAGATGACTCAATCCAACTTCCAGAACATCCACTCCAACTTTCAGACTCATGAGTCTCATTTCAAGAACCAAGAGGCCTCTATCAAAAATCTAGAGAATCAAATTGGGCAAATCTCAAAGCAACTCGCGGGGCAATCCAAAGGTAAGTTTTCTACTAGGACAGTAGATAATCCTAAGAGTGAGAATTGTAGTGTTATTACTTTGAGAAGTGGAAAGATGATGTCTGAAGTTGAGGGGAAGAAAAAGAGTGAAAAAAGTGAGGTGGATGGAGTTGAAAATGAGAGAAGTAAAAATAAAGAAAAAGAAGAGAAAAAAGAGGTTGAGAAGAAATCCAACTCAAAAGAGGAAGGCCTTGTTATTACTGAACAGCTGCAGGTGAGAAATAAGCCCAAGGTGGTTCCTCTATATATGAGGCTATGATATCCTCCTTTGAACAAGAAAAAGGAGAAGGATGAACAGTTTGCTAAGTTCATGGACATTTTCAAAAGCCTATAGATCAACATTCCTTTAGCAGAAGCTCTTAAGCAAATGTCCATACATGCCAAATTCATGAAGGAATTGTTGACCAAGAAGAGGAAGTTTAAAAAAGGTGAGATTGTGGCTTTAACAGAAGAGTACAGTGCTATCATTCAAAGAAAGATTCCTCCCAAAATGAAGGATCCTGGGAGCTTCACAATTCCTTGTACGATCGGGAATTTAAAAATTGACAAAGCCCTGTGTGATTTGGGAGCCAGCATCAATTTGATGCTGTTATCTATGCTGAAGAGGTTGGGAAGAGGTAAAGTCCAGCCTACAAAAATGACACTGGAGCTGGCAGATAGGTCCATCAAATACCCTTACGGGATTATGGAAGATATATTGGTGAGGGTTGACAAATTCCTTTTTCCGGCAGATTTTGTGATCCTTGATATGGAGGAAGACAAGGAGGCCCCTCTTCTTCTTGGACGACCTTTCCTAGCTATAGGAAGAGCCTTTATTGATGTCCAACAAGGTAAATTAATTTTGAGGTTCTAAGATGAGAAGGAGACTTTCAATGTATTTGAGGCTATGAGGCATCCCAATGACACCGAAAAGTGCTCTAGAGTTGATGTGATTGGGGTGCCGGTTGGAAAAATTCTTAATCAAGACCGACCTTCCAAACCCTTAGAGAAGGTAATAGTGGATTCCATTGAGGAGATATCGGAAGAGCAAGATGATGGGATGGAAAAATTGTCAGTGCAGGAAAAAGGAAAAAAAGGAAAGACTAGTCTGCATATGGGTCATGGGAAACAATTCCCAAATTGCAAAATTTCAAAGAAGGCACATGCAGAACCTACTTAGTCCTATGAAAAGTGCACCAAGCAGGTGAGGGATGACAATGTCCACCCACATAAATTCAAGAGGAGAAAAAGGAGACCAGTGAGAAAAAGGGAAGTGATTTCCATACAAGCACTCAAGACTATGGGTGTGCCTCTTCTCAAGGAAGGAAGTGCTTCAATTTTCTTTTCTTCCTTTAAGGAGCCTTGATCGATTCCTTCAAACATCAAGCTATGACGTTAAAGAAGCGCTTCATGGGAGGCAACCCATGTCCATCTAGTAAAATCATCAACAATGACTAACCCATATTTCTTTCCAGTTAAAGAGGTTGTCCTTGTTGGACCAAAAAGAGTAAGATGCAAAAGCTCAAGTGGTCTAGAGGTTGAAACAATATTTTTTGAATGAAAAGAAGTTTTAACTTGTTTTCCTCTTTGACATGCCTCACAGAGAGCATCGGATTGATACTTAAGATTTGGTAAGCCTCTGACAAGACTGTGCTTGTTTAATTTTGAGATTAATCTCAAATTGGCATGACCCAATCTCTTGTGCCAAATCCATTGTTCTTCGTCAACAGACATGAGACACTTGACATCTTGTTTTGCAAGTTCAGAGAGATCAATTTTGTAAATATTTTGTTTCCTCTTAGCAGTAAAGAAAGTAGAGCCGTCTTTCTTGCTTTTTACTAGACATCCAGTTTCTGTAAAGATGACTTCATAACCATTGTCACATAATTGACTTATGCTCAATAAGTTATGTTTAAGTCCTACAACATATATTCAGAGTAGGAATCATATACTATTACCTCTTTAGCTTCTTCTTCTGAATCAAGGTCAGTGTCTGCCATGAGAGCGAGATTTGCTTCTACTTCATTATCTTCCTCAGATGAGGATAAATCTAGATCTTCCCATGTAGCCATGAGGCTCTTCTTCTTTTTCTTGAAAGAACTTCTTGTGGACTTCTCCTTAAGATTAGGACATTCGGACTTGAAATGTCCAGGCTTTTTACATTCATAGCAAATGACTTGAGCTTTGTCCTTGCTTTCTTTCTTGTCCTTAGTATCTTTCTTCTGAAACTTCCTCCTGAAGTTTCTCTTCTTCCACATTCTTTGTATCTTCCTAGATATAAACGCGAGCTCATCTTCTGATGTGTCAACATCTCCTTCTGAAGCTTCATCTTCTGATTCTTCTTCTTCAGCCTGAAGGGCTTTGGAAGAACTGACTTTATGTTGAGCGACTTTCAAAGCAATAGACTTGCCCTTTTTGACAGGTTCTTCTTCATTTAGCTCAAGTTCATGAGCTTTCAACGAACTCATAAGATCTTCAAGTCGTAGGACATTTAGATCTTTTGCTTCCTGAATAGCAGTGACCTTGGGTCTCCACTGCTTAATCAAGCTTCTTAAGATCTTTCTAACATGGTCAGGTGTAGTGTAACTTTTTCCAAGGGCCTGTAACCCATGAACAAGTGTTTGAAATCTTCCAAACATGGTTTCAATGCTTTCACCATCTTCAATTTTGAACAACTCGTATTGGCGAACCAACATGCTAGCTTTGGTTTCTCTTACTTGGGCAGAGCCTTCGTAAGATAAGACAAGTGAGTCCCAGATTTCTTTGGCAGTATCAAATTTGCCACATTTATCATATTCTTTTTCTGTCATAGCACAGATAAGAATGAATCTAGCCCATTGATTGATTTGATATCTCTTTTTCTGTTCATCATTCCAATCTTCTCTGGCTATAGCAACGCCACGAGGATTAGTGGGAGGAATGTAACCACTTTGAACTATATCCCACAACTCAAGTTGTTGTGTCTCAAAGAAAGCTTTTATCTTATCTTTCCAGTAATCAAATTTTTCTCCATCGAATAGAGGAGGACGGTTCATATGACCACCTTCAGTAGATATGTTCACAGTATATGATCTTTTCTCTTAACACTGTTAAGTGCTCAACCAAAAGGCCGAGCCCTGGTACCAACTGAACGTGAACACAAGAAGGGGGGTTGAATTGTGTTAAAAACTTTTCGCAAACTATACGTAAAAACTTCAACACAGGTTTTTCAAAACTGTTTGTATATCGGATGCAGAGAATTAAACCGGATGCAGAAATTAAACAGTTTATAAAAACTTGTTTTACTGAGCAAGGTAAAGATAAATGTAAAGCAGTAAAGGATGAGATGCAGAGATTTATACTAGTTCACCACCAACTGGTAGCTACGTCTAGTCCCTTCGTTCCTGAAGGATTTTTCACTATAATAAACTGATTACAATTTTTCTCAAGAGTATTCTTCTGTCACAAACTTGATAATACTCTCAACTTCTCAAAACGACTCAATACAGTCGAGCCTTTGAGGAACAAAGCCTTCACAAGGCCAAATACAGTTTACAAAAGAGATTATACTTTTGAATACAATCAAAATAACTCTCACAGAGAGGATGAAAAGATTAAGCTCAAAACAGAATAGCTTTCTAAAAGAAAGTATAAGACGCTGAGTTCAGTTCTATGTAGACCAGAAACTTGGCACGAAACTTGATTGCTCACTTGAGTAATATTGCTTTCAGAATGAAGTTTCTTCACAGTTTTTCCATCTATTCTTCAATGAATACCTTGGGGTATTTATAGGAGTCTTCAAGGGTATTACCGTTGCAGTAAAAATATCTCATTTCCATTGAGTGAGGTAATTTGAAATGTAGTCCTTTTCTTCCTTTCCAGAGAATATCAGAATAGTACACATTACCGTTTTCGTACTATCTGCTATTTGCAATTGCCTTGTATGATTTTTGTCTTATGCTAAAGGTGTCACCTTTGCTTCCTCGTACATCAAAATGAGCGCACAAAATCAAATTCGAATTCCGTTCCAGAACAGTCTGAGGCTAAGAGCAAAAACGTGATCACCACATGCTTCATTTAAGAGATCAGACGCTCGCTCAGAACAGAGGACGGACGCTCGCAGCAATTGAGTATTCCACGTGTCAAGAAGTAACACTGCTGGACGCTTGCTGTTAGCAAGACGCTGGAGTGGGTTCGGATGTTAACACTAGTGGATTGTATTCAATTCTTTTGTAAATTTCTTCTTCTTCCTTGAGTGATTTGTACATATATATGAATCTTTGATACCTGTACACTCAAAGATATGTTAGAAGATAAATTGTTCTCTTGAGAAATATTTTGTTATCATCAAAATTAATGAGGGTCTAAACTTCTCAATCGTTTAGGTTCCAACAATCTCCCTTTTTTTGATGATGACAAATATCCAAGGTTGATGAACAATTTAATTTCAAAATAACATCAAGGGTCTCCCCCTGAATTTAACAATTAAGATATATAAGACAATTTTGGTATTATGGCGATTGTTGATAAACAAATTCATTTAAGTGATCGTAAAAATACGTAGATATATCAGAGCATATTTTTAACAGAGTGAGATCGGATGCTGATTTACATTTTATCAAAAAGATTTTCATTGTACCAATTTTATTGATCATTGTTAGATTATTGGGTCAATGAATATCAATGCATTAATAGATATTAGAGCAATGAATAATCATACACATGCTACGTATGAAATGATATGCATGATACTTCAGTTTTAGTGTATTTATCGGACGGTGAATTTGTTAATCAGACATTCACGTGTTCATCAGACCTTTCTTTTACTCCCCCTTTTGTCATCAGACCAAAAGAGTGTAAAGCACATCACAGTCAAAGAATGGCTTAGAAAAAATCTGAATATAGATAAACAGATAATCAGATAAAGGTATGTATAGTCAAATAATCCGAAAAACACTGAATAAAAAAAATAAGAGTACCAACAAAAAATTATATCATACAAAAAATAATTTAAGGGTTTGGTGGTGGTGGAGGGATGCTGAGACGTTCATATAGAAGTTTCAGTGCATTTTCCAGTTGAGTAACTTTCAGATTAGTGGCCTTCATTTCTTCAAACTCTGCTTTAGGAATGGTGACCATTTCAACTGCAGGAGTAGAAGTAGAAGGTCCAACTTCTGGTGCAGGTTTCATCTTCTGATGCTCTGCTAGCACCCAGTTGGAAAGCTTCAGTCTCAAGTCCTTCTTTTGTTGAGCCTTTTGAAAGAACGCATCATTTGGTATAAACCATTTGATGAGACTTCCAAGTTTCATCTGCTCAGATTCTGACTGAATTCTTCTCCTTTTCTCCACCTCTTCTGGTTACAGCAAATCCATGAAGATAGTTTCCCTATGCAGAAGCACGTCAGCAGTGAAAGCATCAAACTTATTCCCAGCTTCTTCTCCCCATATCCTTCTGTTGAAGTCACTCAATGCTTCAGAAGCAAAAGAGAGTCCTTCATTTTCTGCCAGGTATAATCTTCTCAGATTTTCCCTGTCATCTTCTGTAAGCATTAGGGAGACGAGGCATGGTAACAAAGCTTTATCTTTCCACGACTTCGACCATTGACTCCAAGTAAATCCAATGTCAAAGTGTTTGGTCACAGCAGCCCATTGGACATATGTCTTCATGCAGTCAAGTGATCTGATTACTGAGCATCTGAACATATCATCAAAGTAGACTGTTTCCAGATTGATGTCAGTAATTCTGCTGATAGTGCCAACTGTTGGAATTGTGGCCTTCTCGGCATTGCAGCAGTTTGAGGAGCCAGTTCTCCATTCATCTTCCTTCAGAGAACTCAGGTAAAACCTTCTGGCATGATCCTCAGTGATCTTGGCAATCGGAAGCTTAGAGAATTCCTTAAGATTATACTTCTTGGGAGCCTTCTCATACTCTGTGAGCCCGATCTTGCTGAATGGCTGCTTGCCAGGAGCAGGTTCTTTCCTTTTCCCAGGGATAGACCAAGGTAGCCACCTTTGTCTGTCTGGTACAATCTTCACTGATACAGACGAAGGATCCCTGAACTGTCTGATTACTTCAATCTTCTTCATCTCAAGACAGTGTGCCATGAAGGCAGCTTCTTCATCTGTGATCCACCTTCCGCATTCTTCCAATGTGAGCGGTTCAGTTTGTGGTAGGGATCTAGGAAGGTCAACAGAGAAGGGAATTGCTCTGCTACCAGGTGCTGGTCTCAATCTTCCTTTGAATGACATCTGAAAGTGATCTTCTCCATCCTTGAAGGTAGCATTCATCGGAGAGGCAATCTCCAGTCTGGCAGCTCCAGAGGTGAAGGTTTTCAAATGCCATGTAGAGGGACGATTGTAGATGCTGTGATATATCTCATACTTAACAAATCGTGGTTTGTTAATACATGAGACATTCTTCCTTCCACCAAAGTCTGTAGGTTTAAGGGTAATAGTGGGTAAAGTGGGAGTGGTTTTGGTGATTGAATAGGTTTTAGGCGTGTAGGATTTGAAGGGATTAATGGGAGGTACTTTGAATAATAGGTTAAAGGGATGAGAGTGAAATTTAGAAATGTATGTGGTAAGTGAAGTATTTGAGGAATTTTGTGGTAGGTCGAGGTTGAGTGTATAGGATGATGGTTGAGTAGGTTTAGAGAGGGTAGAGGTTTGTCGGAGGCTCATTCTGGTTTTCTTTGTTTGTAGTTGTGTTTGTGGTTGTGAAACAGACAATGGGGGTGCAGGAATAATATCATGAGCATCAAAGACAGATACTGACTCATCAGCAGTAAAGTTGAGTACCTTTGGGTTAACCTCTGAAGACTTAACCAACCTTATTTTTGTTCCTCTCGGGGCAACAATAGCAGGAGGAGGAGGAGGGACTTGCTTCCCTTGACCGGACGCTGAAGCATCTTTTTCAGCTGCTGGCCTAAAATTTTTCTCCAAGACCTTTCTGATGGGAATTCTATCCTCATCTTCTGGTTCCTCAACAGTAGGTGCAGGAGCCACCTTCTGTTTTGTTCTTCTTGTCTCTCTTGAAGTAGATTCAGCAGGTCTCTTCACACCAGCCATTGTGCTTCTGGTGGTTTTCTTTTCAGCTTCTCCTTCCTGTTGCTCTATTTTTACTTTCTTGATCATAGAGCCAGTAATTAGCTGCATTCTGACCAAACTGTTTACTCCAAAAACTTATGGACGAACAACAGCGCCAACACCAAAGTATTTTTCTTTTTCTTCTGTGTTGATAGAGTCAGTCAGCTTCCTCACAACGCCGTCTTTAATCATCATTATGGAGAGAAGAACTCCATAAGGGATAACCTTGACGATATTCTTCTTATCGACACTCTTCCTTGAGAAGACAAGAGCATTTATCAGATTGTTGATAATCAACCTTGGCAGATTGATTTTCTTCCCATCCATGTAGTTTCTCATAATGAACTTTTGCTCGTAGTTCACTATGTCGCTTGAGCCAGCCTTCAGAATCACGCTCTTAGCGATGATTTTGTGCAGTACTCTGTAGTGGCTTTTCAAGTCTTTGACAGTGGGAGTAATGTTCTTCTTCTTCAGTTCACGGTAGTTTTCAAACAGGGCTTCGTTGACGTTTTCCAGTCCTCTGTATGCATCAGCGCAGTTTGCATGGTAACTGATTCCTTCACAAGGGCACTTGATCGTCTGAGCAATAGAGTTGATGGTGAAGCATAGCTTGAAGCCTCTGATGTGTCCTTCTATGATTTCCCCCGGAAGAAAGTAAGCGTTCCCCCAGAACTCCTTAATAGCATAGCTCAGTACGTTGACTGGTTCCTAGATGAAGTAATTTTTCCAGCCAAGTTTCTCCAGACCTTCTTCAAAATCAAAACCGTATAGCTTGAAGTTCTCAAAATCAACCCGGTTCTCATTCATGAGTTTTGCC
The DNA here is from genome assembly GCA_037113605.1 of Calophaca sinica. Classification (NCBI taxonomy): domain Eukaryota; kingdom Viridiplantae; phylum Streptophyta; class Magnoliopsida; order Fabales; family Fabaceae; genus Calophaca; species Calophaca sinica. Next base: position 107,949,634 of record CM073733.1, read on the forward strand.
TCAGAGAAGACATCGAAGGCAGCAGTGTAATGTCCAACCTTTCTGTCAGCCATGGTAGTAGTTGCAGAGAGGGTGATGGAGGTTTTAGGGTTCGAAAACACACACACAGAGAGAGAGAGAACAGTTTTTGCAAGAAAACGCAGAGTGAAGTGATGGAGCGAAAAATGTGGAGTAGTGGGAAAGTTGATAGAAAATGGTACAGTCCTTTTTCAAAAAATCACTTCGTATTTCCACACAAAAATTAAATGAAAAGGAAAAGAAAATAAAGATTCGCCTTTTCATTAAATGCAGACGCCAAAAGAAAAGTAGATCAAGAAAAAAGATTCTTTCGAAAGACATAAATAATTATGACTCAGTAGATGTGACGAGACGCTTAAGTCCTTAACACATGTGACACGTGTGGGTGTGCTCGGACGCACGCAACCGATTCACCAGACGATGAGTTATAATGCACATGACAAATAAGATGCTTATTCATATACATGCTTATGTCATACCAGATGTTGAGATTGTGCATATTATCTGACGCTGAGATTAATCATTCTTCTATAAGATGAAAATTTAAATTTCTTCTTATAAAATTGAATCTATCTTCAGCAAGGGGTTTTGTAAATATGTCAGCCCACTGATGATCAGTGTCTACAAATTTTATTTCGAGAATACCCTTCTGAACACAGTCTCTTATAAAATGATGCTTAATCTCAATGTGCTTGGCTCGTGAATGCAATATGGGATTTTTAGTAAGACAGATAGCAGAAGTATTATCACAAAAGATAGGAATGTTACTCTCTTTTAACAGATAGTCTTCAAGTTGATATTTCATCCACAGAGTTGAGAGCTGCAACTTGCTGCTGAAATATATTCAGCTTCTGCTGTTGAGAGTGCAATAGTGCTTTGCCTTTTGCTTGACCAAGATACAAGATTTGCTCCAAGGAATTGGCAGCTTCCACTTGTGATTTTTCTTTCAATTCAGTCTCCGGCAAAGTCAACATCACAGAAACCTACTAACTTGTAATCTTTTGATTTCTTATAAAGCAAACCAAGATTAGTAGATCCTTGCAAATATCTAAAGATTCTTTTAACAGCACTCAGGTGTGATTCTTTAGGATCTGATTGAAATCTAGCACACAGACAGACGTTGAACATAATATCAGGTCTTGAAGCTGTAAGATAAAGTAGAGATCCAATCATACCTCTGTACATCTTTTGATCTACCTTTTTACCAGTTTCATCTTTACCAAGAATGCATGTGGGATGCATAGGAGTGCACATAGGTTTGCAATCCACCATTTTGAATTTCTTTAGCAATTCCTTGATATATTTGCTTTGATGTATATATATAGCATCATTGCATTGTTTGATTTGAATTCCAAGGAAAAACTTCAGTTCACCCATCATGCTCATCTCGAATTCAGCCTGCATTAGCTTAGAAAATTCTTTACAAAGGCTTTCATTAGTAGCTCCAAAAATAATGTCATCAACATATATTTGAACAATTATAAAGTGCTTGTTTGATGTTTTTCTAAAAAGATTAGTGTCTACTAGACCTCTGGTAAAGCCATTTTTCATCAAAAATGTACTCAATCTTTCATACCAAGCTCTGGGAGCTTGCTTAAGACCATACATGGCCTTTTTAAGCTTGAAGACATGTTCTGGAAATTCAATGTCTTCGAATCCAGGAGGTTGTTTTACAAAGACTTCCTCAGTTATAAAATCATTCAAGAAAGCACTTTTCATATCCATTTGATAAAGAATTATATCATGATGTGCAGCAAAAGAAAGCAAAATGCGTATAGCTTCTAACCTTGCAACAGGTGCAAATGTTTCAGTAAAATCAATACCTTCTTCCTGTGAGTACCCTTGAGCAACCAATCTTGCCTTGTTTCTCACAACCTTTCCATCTTCATCAAGCTTGTTTCTAAATACCTATTTAGTACCAATAGCTTGCTTATCTTCCTGGTAAGGTAACCGGTTTCCATACATCGTTTCTTTGAACTGATTCAACTCTTCTTGCATGGCGAATCCAGCCTTCATCTTTCAATGCTTGATCAATCGCTTTAGGTTCCATTTCGAGAGTAGTGCCATATCTGCATGCTCTTTAAAAGAGGATCTGGTTCTTACTCTATCTCCAGGTTTTCTTATGATTTGATCTTTAGGATGATTGGCTTCGTACTTCCAGCTATTTCTGAATTCAGCTTCTGAAGATTCTTGTGTCTGGTCACCACCGGACGATGAAGATGTAGGTTCACTATTTATAGTATTACCTATATTTAATTCTGAAAATAATTCATCTAGCTCTGACATGGCTGTGTCAGGCTTCTTGTCATCAAATTTGACATGAATGGATTCTTCCACTGTCATAGTTTCTTTATTGTATATTCTAAAAGCTTTAGATCTTTCAGAATATCCCAAAAAGATTCCTTTGTCAGCTTTTGAATCAAACTTACCAAGCTGATCCTTAGTATTTAAAATGTAACACGTACAACCAAATGAATGAAAATATGATATGTTTGGTTTCCTTCCTTTCCACAGTTCATATGGAGTCTTCTTCAAAATAGGTCTAATAGAAATTCTATTTTGAATATAACAAGTTGTGTTTACTGCTTCTGCCCAAAAATGTTTTGCAATATTAGCCTCATTGATCATGGTCTTGGTCATTTCTTGGAGGGATCTATTCTTCCTTTCTACAACACCATTTTGTTGAGGTGTTCTAGGAGAGGAGAAATTGTGGGAGATGTCGTTATCATCGCAAAATTTTTTAAAGCTTTCATTTTCAAATTCTCCCCTAAATGCAAATTCCTTTTTCATTTTGAACTGTTTTGCAGAATACAGTAAATAACTTATATGACTCATCTTTGTGAGCAAGGAATCTAACCGATGTCCATCTAGTAAAATCATTAACAATGACTAACCCATATTTCTTTCTAGTTAAAGAGGTTGTCCTTGTTGGACCAAAAAGATCAAGATGCAAAAGCTCAAGTGGTCTAGAGGTTGAAACAACATGAGGTTGAAACAACATTTTTTGAATGAAAAGAAGTTTTAACTTGTTTTCCTCTTTGACATGCCTCACAGAGAGCATCGGATTGATACTTAAGATTTGGTAAGCCTCTGACAAGACTGTGCTTGTTTAATTTTGAGATTAATCTCAAATTGGCATGACCCAATCTCTTGTGCCAAATCCATTGTTCTTCGTCAACAGACATGAGACACTTGACATCTTGTTTTGCAAGTTCAGAGAGATCAATTTTGTAAATATTTTGTTTCCTCTTAGCAGTAAAGAAAGTAGAGCCGTCTTTCTTGCTTTTTACTAGACATCCAGGTTCTGTAAAGATGACTTCATAACCATTGTCACATAATTGACTTATGCTCAATAAGTTATGTTTAAGTCCTTCAACATATAGTACATTATCAATAGAGGGAAGAGAGCCTTTACCAATGCGACCAATTCTAACTATTTTACCTTTCTGGTTTCCTCCGAAACCAACGAATCCAGCTTCTTTAGGCCTTAGTTCTTGGAACATATGCTTTTCTCCCGTCATGTGACGCGAGCATCCACTGTCTAAGTACCAAGATAGGTGTGTTGACTTTGTTGCTAAGCATGTCTGCAACATAGACTATTTTATCTTTAGGTACCCATATCTTTTTGGGTCCTTTCTTGTTAGTTCTTGAAGGAGGCTTATCCTTCACAGTTTTAAAAACAGTACATGCACTTTTCAAATGACCAGGTTTATTGCAGTAAGTACAATGCAAGCATTTACTATGATTATTGGATTTATCAGATGCTGAATCATTTTCTAAAAGAGGTTCATCTGATATATAACCAAGACCATGAGTTGTCGTTTTACTGACACCCAAAATCATTGAAGCTTGCTTGCTACGAGTTACACTCTCTGCAAGAAACTTTTGAAAAGCATATTCATAATCATTTGATTTGCATTTAGGATTGACTGTAACTGTAGAGCTTTCAGCTTGAAAGCTCTCAGCTTCTAGTTGCTTGTTAGCGGTCAGACGCTGGTTATCCATCAGATGTTGATTTTCAGTTTTCAGCTTCTGATTTTCTTTATTGAGTACAGATTTTTCTTTGTTTAAAGCTTGAATGTCTTGTGATAATTTTGAAAATTTCTTTTTCAAGTTCTTATACTCAACAGAGAGTGGCAGAGTCCTCAAGAAGATCATCAAATGCAAGTTGAAGTTCAGAGTAGGAATCATATACTATTACCTCTTCAGCTTCTTCTTCTGAATCAAGGTCAGTGTCTGCTATGAGAGCGAGATTTGCTTCTACTTCATTATCTTCCTCAGATGAGGATAAATCTAGATCTTCCCATGTAGCCATGAGGATCTTCTTCTTTTTCTTGAAATAACTTCTTGTGGACTTCTCCTTAAGATTAGGACATTCGGACTTGAAATGTCCAGGCTTTTTACATTCATAGCAAATGACTTGAGCTTTGTCCTTGCTTTCTTTCTTGTCCTTAGTATCTTTCTTCTGAAACTTCCTCCTGAAGTTTCTCTTCTTCCACATTCTTTGTATCTTCCTGGATATAAACGCGAGCTCATCTTCTGATGTGTCAACATCTCCTTCTGAAGCTTCATCTTCTGATTCTTCTTCTTTAGCCTGAAGGGCTTTGGAAGAACTGACTTTATGTTGAGCGACTTTCAAAGCAATAGACTTGCCCTTTTTGGATGTGTTCTTCTTCATTTAGCTCAAGTTCATGAGCTTTCAACGAACTCATAAGATCTTCAAGTCGTAGGACATTTAGAACTTTTGCTTCCTGAATAGCAGTGACCTTGGGTCTCCACTGCTTAGTCAAGCTTCTTAAGATCTTTCTAACATGGTCAGGTGTAGTGTAACTTTTTCCAAGGGCCTGTAACCCATGAACAAGTGTTTGAAATCTTCCAAACATGGTTTCAATGCTTTCACCATCTTCCATTTTGAACAACTCGTATTAGCGAACCAACATGTTAGCTTTGGTTTCTCTTACTGGGCGAGCCTTCAGAAGATAAGACAAGTGAGTCCCATTTCTTTGGCAAGATCAAATTTGCCACATTTATCATATTCTTTTTCACATAGCACGTATAAGAATGAATCTAGCCTTTGATTGATTTGATATCTCTTTTCTCGCTCATCATTCCAATCTTCTCTGGCTATAGCAATGCCACGAGGATTAGTGGGAGGAATGTAACCACTTTGAACTATATCCCACAACTCAAGTTGTTGTGTCTCAAAGAAAGCTTTTATCTTATCTTTCCAGTAATCAAATTTTTCTCCATCAAATAGAGGAGGACGGTTCATACGACCACCTTCAGTAGACATGTTCACAGTATAGGATCTTTTCTCTTAACACTGTTAAGTGCTCAACCAAGAGGCCGAGCCCTGGTACCAACTGAACGTGAACACAAGAAGGGAGGTTGAATTGTGTTAAAAACTTTTCGCAAACTATACGTAAAAACTTCAACACAGGTTTTTCAAAACTGTTTGTATATCGGATGCAGAGAATTAAACCGGATGCAGAAATTAAACAATTTATAAAAACTTGTTTTACTGAGCAAGGTAAAGATAAATGTAAAGCAGTAAAGGATGAGACGCAGAGATTTATACTAGTTCACCACCAACTGGTAGCTACGTCTAGTCCCTTCGTTCCTGAAGGATTTTTCACTATAATCAACTGATTACAATTTTCCTCAAGAGTATTCTTCTGTCACAAACTTGATAATACTCTCAACTTCTCAAAACGACTCAGTACAGTCGAGCCTTTGAGGAACAAAGCCTTCACAAGGCCAAATATAGTTTACAAAAGAGATTATACTTTTGAATACAATCAAAATAACTCTCACAGAGAGGATGAAAAGATTAAGCTCAAAACAGAATAGCTTTCTAAAAGAAAGTATAAGACGCTGAGTTCAGTTCTATGTAGACCAGAAACTTGGCACGAAACTTGATTGCTCACTTGAGTAATATTGCTTTCAGAATGAAGTTTCTTCACAGTTTTTCCATCTATTCTTCAATGAATACCTTGGGGTATTTATAGGAGTCTTCAAGGGTATTACCGCTATAAAGAAAAATATCTCATTTCCATTGAGTGAGGTAATTTGAAATGTAGTCCATTTCTTCCTTTTCAGAGAATATCGAGAATAGTACACATTACCGTTTGACTATTATCCGCTATTTGCAATTGCCTTGTATGATTTTTGTCTTATGCTAAAGGTGTCACCTTTGCTTCCTCGTACATCAAAATGAGCGCACAAAATCAAATTTGAATTCGCCTGCAATACCGAGGCTAAGAGCAAAAACGTGATCACCACGTGCTTCATTTAAGAGATCAGAAGCTCGCTCAGAACAGAGGACGGACGCTCGCAGCAATTGAGTATTCCACGTGTCAAGAAGTAACACTACTGGACGCTTGCTGTTAGCAAGACGCTGGAGTGGGTTCGGATGTTGACACTAGTGGATTGTATTCGATTCTTTTGTAAATTTCTTCTTCTTCCTTGAGTGATTTGTACATATATATGAATCTTTGATACCTGTACACTCAAAGATATGTTAGAAGATAAATTGTTCTCTTGAGAATACTTTGTTATCATCAAAATTAATGAGGGTCTAAACTTCTCAATCGTTTAGGTTCCAACAAGTGTTTGAGCCTAAACAGAATTTTATTTATTCTTGAGTGCTCCACTATTTGTATGAATTCTTCAGAACTTGACTCTATTCTTGATTGCTTTTGCATTGCATGTGAACACACACACAAATGATTGAGATCTTTATTTTTGTTTGAACAACTAGAGACTTTGATTGCCTACCCTTGTGAATTTATCCTTTGCTAGCCCTTTTGAGCCTTAAGCCTTTTTGTTGAATCTTAAGCACAATACAAGCCAATAACCGAAAAAACCAATTGTCCCTTTAAATTGGAGTTGAGAGATTGTGTTCTATAAAATTGGTTATTTGGTTGTAAATTAAGTTTGGGATTGCTTGAGGGCAAGCAACAATCTTAAGTTTGGGGTGGCTACACAAAGCATATGCATGTGCATGTAGTTCACTTCAAAAAAAAAAAGAACAGGCCAGAGGAGAACAACAATAAAAAGATCCAAATTGTTTTGTCAAAAAAAAAGAAAAGAAAAGAAAAGAAAAATCAAAGTGAGAAAGCAAAGAAAAAGTTCTCTTTTGGCTTGTTGGTATACAAAGTCGATGGTAATTTAGGGGAAGTTTGTGAATTGATACAAGGTATGGATAAGAAATAATAGAGGCATCTCTTGACTCTAATTAAGTTAGCCTAGATCCAAAAAATATCCTCCTTTACCTATGCCCCATTTCACCATTTGAAAAGATCTCATAATGTGTGTGGTATTTGTGTGTATTTGCTTTCCTAGAATTTTGTCAAGCCTATGGTAGATGATTACATTTGGTGTGACTTGAGTGTATACAGTACCCTTTAGACACTTGAGTGGAGTGAAACACATTATCTGAAAAGGTGTAATGGGAATTGATTTGTTGCTCTGAGTAAATAAATTCATTTTGGTTACTTGAGTTGTTTAATTTGAAATCATGAATTCAAAAAAGTAGATGAATTGATTGGGCATGGATTGTCAAAAAAATTTATGAAAAGTTCACCTAGATGAATTGGAATTATTTGAAATCCAACCCGTGTTTTTGATTGAGTTTGCTTGAAGACAAACAAAGAAAAAATAGATGTGTTCTTACAACAAAGGACAATGAAAAAGCAAGAATGAAAAATAGATGTGTTCTTACAACCTTTAATAGATAAGCTGCAATAATTGTGGAGTGAGGGTGTTTTGACTTATGATATCTCTAAAAAGTAAAACTTTCAAATAAGGGCATCCTTGATGTGGACAATTAATGACTTTCTCGCATACGGTATGTTGTCTGGGTGGGGTACACAAAGTAAATTGGCATGTCCTATATTTATGGACGACACAAAGTCGTTTAGACTAAAATATGGGGGAAAAGTCTCTTGGTTCGATTGCCACCGTCGATTTTTACCGCGTGATCACAAATTCAGAAGAAGTAAAAAGAGGTTTACAAAAAGTAGGGTTAAGAAACATGGGCCTCCTGCAATACTGACGGGTGATATCATATGGAATTGGGTCAGTGGGGTTCCAAGTGTGGTAGAAGATGGAGAAGTTGATAAGTTACCTGGGTATGGACATAGTCACAACTGGATAAAGCAAAGCATATTCTGGGATCTTCCATACAGGAAAAACAATTTATTAAGGCACAATCTAGATGTGATGCACATAGAGAAAAATGTATTTGATAATGTGTTTATTACAGTCATGAATGTTAAGGGCAGAGCAAAGGACAATGAAAAAGAAAGAATAGACTTGGCCCTCATATGCCAACATAGTGACTTCGAGTTGATTCCAAAAGCCAATGGAAAAATGACAAAACCAAAGGCAAATTATTGCCTTTCTTCAGATGAGGTAAAGAATGTGATGAAGTGGATTAAGGAGATTAAGATGTCGGATGGGTATGCTTCAAGTTTGGCAAGATGTGCAGATGTTAATAGAGGGAAAATGTACGGGATGAAAAGTCATGACTGTCACGTATTTATGGAGTGTTTGCTCCCATTTGCATTTAGTTCATTGTCTGGCCTTGTGTGGAGACCACTTACAGAGTTAAGTCAATTCTTTAAGGGCTTGTGCAGTAATAATTTGAGCCATGATGATTTGATCAAATTGAATGAAAATATTCCATTAATCTTATGCAAACTTGAAAGAATCTTCCCACCAGGATTCTTTGATTCAATGGAGCATCTTCCGATTGACCTCCCGTACAAGGCAACGCTTGGTGGTCCAGTTTAATACTGATGGATATATCCATTTGAAAAGTATTCGTTGATATCTGCAATTATCTCTCTCTATATTGTCATATCTTTATTATAAGCCATTCTATTCTCACTTATTTGTAAAATGATGGGTGATTTAAGTGGTCAGTGAAAAACAAGGCTAGAGTATAAGACTCAATATGTATGTCCTACTTACAACGGGAGACAACATATTTTTTTTCACATTATTTCAAAACGATTGACTTGTATGCTAAAAGTCAACGTAATGAAGCTGTAAGATTAAATGATAATGTCACATCAACCTGTCAATTAGCAATGGACTAGGACGTCCTAGTGGGCAATCCAAAGCTCACTGGTTGAGTGATGCTGAATGGAGGTCTGCTCATATACACATCCTCATCAATTCCATCGAGGTTAAGCCATATATTGAGTAAGTAATACACCATTAAACCCACACTCGGTGTATTTACTAGTATATACTCACAACAATTCTGTTTTTCTTGGTAGTTACTTTTTGCAATATAACTCCATCAATGAAGCAGATCCTTCAGCTCAAACTCATATTCATGCTGAATTCCCAGAATGGTTTCGGTCCTATGTAAGTATTTGACCAAAAGCCTATTGCAAATAAATTGTCTCCTTATCGTCATTGTGAATGTCTTGTTTGTATAGGCTACTAATCAAGCAAATGGCGTGACTGACATAAACTTGATATCGTTAGCTTGGGGTCCAGAGTCAAAGGCCATAAGTTGGCACAAATACTTCATTAATGGGTACAAATACCATACACAAGCATGGACTCAGGGTAAAAAGACCATAAATAGTGGGGTTTATGTCAAAGGGGTTACAGAAGGAGGAGAAGATGATTTCTATGGTATCATACAACATATCTACGAGTTAAAGTATCACAATTTGCCTCACAGGGTTACCTTGTTTTATTGTCAATGGTTTGATCCAAGACGGAATAGAGGAACCAAAGTTCATCCGCAATATGGCATTGATGAACAAGCATTATGATCGTTACGATCCATTCATAATTGCACAAAAAGCTAGACAAGTGTATTATGTACCTTACCCAGATATAAAGACAGACAAACGTGGTTGGTGTGCAGTGATAAAAACAAAACCCAAAGGTCGTGTAGAGGTGAATGAAATTGACAATGACATTCCCTATCAAGATGAAAAGATGACACGCATAGAGCAGATAACTGAAATTGAAGAAATGGATTGCTTGTGTGTTTAAACACATAGTGATGAAGAGGTCGATGTTACGTCAATTCCAAATATTGATATTGATAATGAAGTTGACATGGATGTTGACGATGATGATAATTGTGAGTCTGAGTTTGACTCTAATGAGGGAGATGAATATATGGTTGTGGATGATCAAGATAATGACATTGACTGAAGTTATTGCACTTGTTTATTTTAAAAGTTAGTGAAGTCATTATACTTGTTTATTTTAAAAGTTAGTAAAATCATTGTACTTGTTTATTTTAAAAGTTAGTGAAGTCATTGTACTTGTTTATTTAATTATTGTACATGTTGACTGACAATATGTGTGAACATATATGTGAATGCTTGTTTTTTTTTTACAGATGCCTCCTAAAGAGAAAGAGCATCGTAGGTCTAAGCTGCCTACGAAGAAGGCTAAGATGATTTTGCCACAACGATTAGCAAATCGATTGGCAGAGTCACCACTGGAGGACGACGCTAGCACACCACTCCATGAGGCTATTCAACAGCCTCCCCTGTCCCCTATAATGATGATCCCAAATCTGGGATTCATACCTCCTCCTGTACAGGTATGTATTTAACTAGTTGTTGGATTTGTTTTTTTATTGCTTTCCCTTTGTTGTAACAAATTGATTTTTATTGTAGGAGCATGTTTCCCCTTCACCACAGGCAACATCCATTTCTGAGCAGCACAGTCCTTCGAGTCAAGATGATGCAGGTAAAGGACCTTCGCACACTGCACGTAGTGGTCCGACAGTGCAGGGGTCATAATACTCCCATCCGGTCGGGACTGAGGTGACACCTGATGGGAGACCCATCATTAGGGTTCATGGCAAATCGTACGTTACTTTATAGTCTACCTATTTGATATTTTGTTTTTGCATGCCTTTATGGTTGTATCTGATATTGTGTTTATAACTTATTTATAGGTTCATCCTCTAAGGCCATCCCCGCGGTCATTCAATCACAGTACCGAGAAGCATATCATACTTGGGGAGAGATTCCAGAAAATACATTGGAGAAATGGCTTGAGAAATTTGAAGTAAGATTATGTTACTTTTCTTATTTCAAAGTTTTCGTTATTGTATGTTGATATTAATAATGAATATTGATCTTATTTTTAATACAATATTGTAGGAGCATGTTTCGTGGGATCGCAAAGACCATTATATGGTTGAGAAGGTCTTCAACACCAAAGGCTCAAAGCATCTTTCTGAGATGCTTATGGAGGTGAGGAAGAAGGGACAACACCCAACCTGGATAGGCGAGAGGGCTTACGCAGAACTTAATGTCAAGTGGAAGGCTCCAAAATATAAGGAGAAATGCAATAAGTCCAAGAAGAACCGCGCTTCTTCTAAGGGTGGTTCTGTATATACTGGTGGATCTATATCCATCACTAAACATGCCATGCGCTTGGTATGTTTTTTAAACACTTTATTGCTTAAAATTCATCACATAAATTTGTCGTTATATATATGTTCCTAGCATTTTTAATTATGTTTCAATCTGATGAGTTGGGTAGAGAGCCCACGATGGATGAGATCTTCTTGAAGACTCACACAAAAAAGAAGGACAAGTCTTCGGTGGACGACAGATCCAGGGAAGGCAACTGGCAGTGTTGACCCCGCAACTCAGTTGCAGTTATGGGCCCAATCTGCTGGGGGTAGGACTCGAGGACGGCGGTACGGTGTTGGAGGCTTGTCTGGACATTTTAGGCCTGGTGTCTCCTCTCTGACCCAGGAGTCTCGTGCATCTGGCACGATGTGATCCCAGGCTTCAAGATTTCATCGAGGTGGCTGCCTGGTGCGGCTTTTGAGGAGAGCACAAGAAAGGCAGAGGAGGAGGCTCGGTAGGCACGGGAGGCAAGGAGAATTGCCTCAGAGCGGGATCAGCAGTTTGAACGGCAGTTGAGGGAATTGTCTGCCAGTGTTGCCGCCATCCAGGCCCACAAATCCAGTCGTCGCCATCTGGACTATGAGGAGTTTGAGGAGGATTAGTCTTGCCATTAGGCTAGGGACTTGACTTTTTTTTTATTGACTTGTTTTGACATTATGGATTGCTATTGACTTGCTTATGACTTGTTGCGACTTGGTTTGTTTGCTATGGATTTGTTGTTTTAATGATTAAAAATGTTTGTTGATGGCCATTGAAGCCTTTGTTGTTGTTGCGCTCATATGGCATGTACTGTAAAATTTTGGGGCTGTTTAAAAACAAAAAGTTCCTCAAAAAAATATTTGATGTTACCGACGGCTTAGCCGTTTGTAAATGTGATGGAATTTTTCAATTTTGTTGTTAGCGTTACTGACGGCTGAGCCGTCTGTAATTTACAAATGGCTAAGTCGTTTGTAAATTACAGACGGCTAAGCCGTTTGTAAATTATAGACGGCTTAGCCATCGATAATTTGATGGAATTTTATATATTTTTTTTGAAAGTTACCGACGGCTTAGCTATCTGTAACCAACAGACGGCTTGGGCATCAGTAGATTACCGACGGCTAAGCCGTCGCAAACGTGGTGGAATTTTTTCAATTTTTCTGTGAGATTTATCGACGGCTAACTCTCACAAAAAATTGAAAAAATTCCACCAATTTTGTGACGGTCTTGTATAATTTTCCGACGGCTTAACCTTCGGTAATATCGACGGCCATAAATAACCGTCGATAAAATATTTCCCACGAGCCATTAGCCGACGGCCTCGAGGACGTCGGTAGGCTGTCGGTAATCCTGATTTACTGACGGATTTCATGCTTTACTGACAGAAAATGGCCGTCAGTAACAACGAAAATTCTTGTAGTGATGGACTACCACCCATGCGAGATATCCAGCACGCCATTGACTTTATTCTTGGAGCAGACATTCCCAATAGACCAGCTTACAGAATGAGTCCCCAGGAGCATGCTGAAATCCAGCGCCAAGTTGAAGGATTGTTGAAGAAAGGATTGATACATGAAAGCATTAGTCCCTGTGTAGTTTCTACCATCCTAGTACCTAAGAAAGACGGAAGCTGGAGAATGTGTGTCGATAGTTGAGCTGTCAACAAGATTACCATCAAGTATCGGTTTCCCATACCTAGACTTGATGATCTACTGGATCAGTTACATGGTTCCACTATATTTTCAAAGATTAATCTTCGAAGTGGATGCCATCAGATCAGGCTAAGACCAGGAGATGAATGGAAGACAGATTTCAAAACTAGAGATGGTCTTTATGAATGGACTGTGATGCCCTTTGGGTTGTCCAATGCCCCAAGCACCTTCATGCGTCTGATGAATCAAGTACTTCGTCCATCCATTGGGAGCTTTGTAGTTGTCTATTTTGATGACATCTTGATATATAACAAGGACAAAGAAGAACACTTAGAGCACCTTCGGTAAGTGCTACAGACTCTCTCCGTGAGCAAAAACTCTATACCAACTTGAAGAAATGTTCTTTCTTAACCAGTGAAGTTACTTTTCTTGGTTATATCATCACAGCCGAAGGCTTACGAGTTGACCCAGAAAAGGTAGAAGCAATCAACAACTGGCCCATCCCAAAATCAATCCATGATGTGAGAAGTTTCCATGGATTAGCCTTCTTTTATAGAAGATTCGTCAAGAACTTCGGCTCAGTTGCTGCTTAGCTCACAGATTACATAACGGGAGACAAGTTTCAATGGACCGAGGCCGCCCAGAAAAGTTTTGACGAGCTGAAGAAACATTTGACTGAAGCGCTGGTGTTAGCCCTTCCTAATTTTGACCAAGTGTTCGAAGTTAATTATGATGCTTCCAACACTGAAATTGGTGATGTTCTAAGTCAAGAAGGTCATCCCATAGCCTTCTTCAGTGAAAAGCTCAACAATGTTAAACTCTGATATTCTACATATGACAAGGAGTTATATGCAATTGTTCGTGCTTTGCAACATTGGAGCCATTAATTACTGAATAAGGAATTTATTCTTTATTCTGATCATGAAGCCTTAAAGCATTTGAACTCTCAACAGAAAATTAGTCGTAGACATGCTACTTGGAGTGAGTTTTTATAGCCTTACCCTTTTCTGATCAAGCATAAGGTTGGAGTTCAAAATGTCGTTGCAGACGCCCTCAGCAGACGTCATACTTTGCTTTCCACATTACAGACAAAAGTCATCAGCTTTGAGACTATCAAGGAATTATACTCAGATGACCATATTTCGAAAGGTTCTGGAATGCTACTAAATTACAATCCTCACAAGATTACTACCGACATGAAGGATTTTTGTATAAAGGAAAAACTCTGTGTATTCCTCAATGTTCACTATGAGATGCTATCATTTGGGAAGAACATCATGGAGGATTAGCAGGTCATTTTGGACGAGATAAAACTGTGGCCTTAGTAAAAGAGAATTTTTATTGGCCAATACTGGAAAGAGATGTTAACCGACATATTCAAAGATACAAAATCTGTCACTTGGCTAAAACCAAAAGCCAAAATCACCCTGGGAGATGTTAGCATGGATTTTGTCCTTGGATTACCTCGGACTCAGTGTCAGAAAGATTCCATTATGGTAGTCATAGACAGATTTTCAAAGATGGCCCATTTTATTCCATGTCAGAAGACCAATGATGTTGTTCAAGTTGCTAACTTATATTTCAAAGAAATTGTGCGTCTTCATGGAATTCCTAAAACCATCACTTCCGATCGAGACGTGAAATTCTTAAGCCACTTTTGGAGAACCTTATGGAAGAAGACGGGTAGTTCAATAGTGCCAGCCATCAAACAAATGGGCAGACAGAAGCAGTCAACCGACTCTTGGGAAATCTACTTCGAAGCTTTGTCGGTAAAAATTTAAAATAGTGGGATCTTATTCTGGCCTAGGTTGAATTTGCTTACAATAATTCAACTAATCAAGCCACCGGAAAGTGTCCATTTGAAGTTGTTTATGGCATTCGTCCCCATAGTCCGCTGGATTTAACACCTTCCTCTGATAAGCAACAATACAGTTCAAATGCAGATAGCAGAGCAAAGGAGATCAATAAGCTACATAAGCTACATGAACAGGTTCGAGAGCGGATTCGAAAACAGAATTCAAGGTATAAAGCTCAGCATGACAAGCACCGAAGGCAACAAATTTTTAAAGTTGGAGATTTGGTATGGATACATCTGCGGAAGGAACGATTTCCAAATCAGCCAAATGCTAGGTTGTCCTTTAGAGCTAATGGACCATTCATAATTGTGCAAAAAATCAACGACAATGCTTACAAGGTAGAACTACCAGGAACATATGGTGTCTCTGCAGCCTTCAATGTCATTGATCTTTCACCATATTTGGATGATGAAATAGAACTAAACTCAAGGGCGAGTTCTGTCCAACCCGGGGAGAATGATACTGCTCAATACTCTGAATCTTGACCAATGTGATAACTCCTCCATATGCCAAGCCAAAATATTTGACTATTTGAATTTCCCTTTTTGAATTTTCTTTCAAGTTGTTTTGTATCCTTATCATTCCAACTTGTATCCACCTTGAATCCTTATCATTCCAGCTTGTATCCTTATCACATTTGGTCCCTAAATTCACTATAAATAGGACCAAATACTCATGTATTATCATCCTTGAGTTATATGAAATATTTTGTGTTTTAAGTTTTAGAGAGTTTCTCTCTTGTTCTTGAGCCATTCTACTTATGTTAAGCCTTGTTGAATCAACACCATAATATGCTACAGCAACATCGACACAGCAGTCCAAATCTGTGACCATACACCCATCATTGACAAGCACCCTTACATATCATAATTCACAAGAATGCCTAATGTGTATATCTGATAATTGAAATTGTATCTTAAGTATTACAGCCATAAAATTTAGAATAGAAGTTTATTTGCTAATGATGGATCGCTTCCAACATAGACAACTATTGTCTTTTTTTTTAAGAGGCGAAATTTTATTCATGATAGCAAAAGTACTAGTCTTATGCACAAGGAGTGACAAGAACCAGCCCCCAAAGATACTACAAGGGATAGTTTTACAAAAGAGTCACCCAAACATTCGATCTTACAGAGATATAGATAACTTAAAAGCTGTTAAAATTGCCCAACAACACCCTCACAGAGGAACCACTTCACCCTTTTGTTTGACAACAAATTTTGCATGTATAATGAGTCCACCATAATCAAGCCTACGGCATGCCACTGTCATGGTAATCATGAGATATTTCCTTCAACTTCTCCATTCTATGCCAGGTCACCACACCACTTTTAGAGCTAGACCTTGTGTTATTAACATGTATTAGCATCACAGAACCTTGCTATTGTTTCCCCTCCAGCATTGGCTTACAAGAAACCTGCCCCTGCAATTTCAGCAGGATTTGTGTGCACATTAGAGTCCCCATGAGTTAGATTCTTGAGATCAATAGAATTGTCTAACATAAATCAAAACTTGTTGTGACAATGACTCCATAAGCTGCCAAACCAAAATAAATTGAGTAACATAGTCAAATGTTCCTAAGCATAACAGAGCAGTCAAGATAGCAGGTTGCTTCCAATATGTATAATTTTCAATATGAATCAACTGAAATAACAGCTAAAACTCCATTCAAGGTTTATTGGTTCAAGGACCATTGAATCAGAAACACCTTATCCCCACTCCCTTTTAGCCTTCAATTACTGATCCATGGAAAGTCCAAGCAAGCTGCGGGGTTTAAAATCCAAGCAAAAAAAGGATAAGAAAAACTTTTCCCTATAACCGATAACCATTCCCGTGCATCATGCTCTTACCTTGCTCAAATAATTGATGGGTTTAAAAACCAAGCAAGCGTCCGCCGCGGCCTTCACCGATCTCCGCCCTTGGCCTCGCACGAGATCCTCCGTGGACTACTCCGCACACTAAGGCTGGGTTTGGTAAAACTAATCCTTCGTGAACTACTCCGCACACTAAGACTGAGTTTGGTAAAACTAAGCTATAGCTTATAGCTGAAAAGCTAGCTGATAGCCTATAACTGAAAAACTAGCTAATTAAAATTGAAGTATTTAGTAAAATTAGCTGTTTAACTAACTGATAAATATAAAATAACAAAAAAGGATAACATTTTATTTTTATTTTAAATTTAAAAAAATAATAAGAGTAAAATAATAAAGATAAAAATGGGAGAAAATATAAAAAACTATAAGCTTTAAGCTGAGATGCTATTTCAAGTAGCATCTCAAAAAAGCTATATGCTAGTGTGATAAGCTTGCTTACCAAACACCTTTCATTAGGTTAAACAAGCTTATAAGCTAGTCCAATAAGCTATGAGCTAGCTTTTTGGCCTTACCAAACCGAGCCTAAGTCTTCCCCGTTTGCTGCCGATTGCTTGATAGAGTCCCTCTTCTCTCCTCTACACAAGGAACCCAATATATGCAATCAACAATTTACAAGAGATTAGAGGGTGATAACATCATTGCAGAGAATCTACATGAGAGTGGATCTACTAGGCATGGCAACGGGCCGGGTCGGGGGCGGGTTTTGCCTCCCCCGTCCCCGCCCCCATTTTCAGCGGGTTCGGGTTTTGCCTTCCTCATCCCCGTCCTGATAGGGTCAGGTTTCCCCGCGGGCCCCCGACTTCACTCTATATATGTAAAAAAAATTAAAAAATTATATTTATGATAATTAATAAAATAAAATCATAATTATTATACAATGATAAAATAAAATAAAAAAACATCAAAATAAAATTTTCTATTGAAAAGAGATTAAATTAAAAATAACAAAATATATGAAACAAAATAAATGAGTATACATACATAAAACAAAATAAAAATTAACAATTTATATTTAGCCAGGCGGGTTCGGATCGGGAGCAGGTCGGGTATCGATATCCCCAACCCCACCCCATTCCCGGTCTAAGCGGGTTTTCCACATCAAAATCGGGTCGGGATCTGGTGGGTACCCGCGGGTTCGAGTTCTGTTGCCATGCCTAGGATCTACGTCCTTTGCTTTCCTTATTTTTTATTTGATTTCTTGGATTTTTTTTAAAAATACTCTGAAACAGAAATGAAGAGTAGAACCCCAACTCTCGCGTAAGTCGTAACATACCGAAAAATTTAATCAAGTAGAATGGCCACATCATTTGTAAGTTTCGTTCAATATTCCCTTAGTAAGATTCACCATTTTCCTATGATAATTCACATTGTTTATTTTTGGCAAGTCATGCATTTTCAAGAGATTTACATAAGTGGAAAGAAGAGCCAATGAATAAGGTGATTGAAGATTTGGGCAGTGAGTAAGAGAAATAAGAGAAAGCATGTGAAGAGAGATATGTGAACATTTCAGAAAAAAGAAGATGGAGATTTGTCAAAGAAAATGATTATAAGTCAAGATGTGTCGTTTGATGAAGGTGTGGGATTGGTCCTCAAAGTCCCAAAAGAAGGCAATGATAATTTCAGAAAATCATTAAGAACAGAATGGACATACAGTTCCAACACCCGATGAACCAAAAACATTCAATAGACTGCAGAGGTATTATTGTGAACCTATAATTTTTGAAGGAGCCTTGTGTGATGAGAATTAGAGAAAAGTCATGGATGAGGAAATAAGTATTAGGATTAATTGATTCAGTCAATTCTATTTTCCCTTTGACTAATTAGTTAGTTAGTTATTTCTTATCCTCTGTTTTAAATAGGTATTATTCTATTACTGTGAGATAACTTAGTTAATAAACAGTTTGTAATCTTTCGTCATTTGTCCTATTCTTTGATCCTATATATAAGGGTCTATCTACTGTACTTGATATTCATTAAGAAATTAGTATACATGTGTTTTATTCTGATATCATGGTATCAGATTAATCTTTCTAACCAGCTTCCGCATAATCTTATTCTTCCTGGGTTTTATCCTCATCTTCAATCCTGATTCTGCATTATTACACCTTTATAACACCGCGAAGTCCTATTCATGCTTTATTCTAATAATTAGCCTAACTCACGTAATTAACGGGTATAAAAATACGAAGGAATTAAAATCGCAACATGAATAAGAATACGACGCACTACGGTGAAATAAACTAAGTGTCTCACATGCAGGTATATAAATAAGTACATACTATCAGAGTGCAAAGTGCGTAGTGTAGATAGTAATGATACAGTCATCGCAAAAAGAAGTAAACCTGTGAGGCTAACCTGCTGCCTCAACTAACTCAAAACAGTAAAGCATAAACATATCTGGCCAAAAAGACTGAAGACCATCAGCGAGGTAGATGCCAAGAGTTTCTACTCTAGAATCCAGCTCGCCTGCAACTCAGAACTCTCCCAAACACTGATATTTGGGGTTTGCTCCATCATCAACAGCATCACCAGGAACTGCTCCCTCAAATGGGCCTGCTGCTGCATCTTCCTCAAGACAGTCTAAAACAACAGTAATACATATACACACAAGCATACAAACACAGGGAGGTAAGAATAACACAATCATCAAAAAGTGGGAAATGCATAGGTAGAATGAATGATTGACAATCCAGACAAACAAGCACATATAAACAAATATGACCTAGCTACCCACTTCCACTTACCCCCATGTATCTCAATGAATAAATGAGTTGTGCGCTTCGGCATCTTTTCTTTCTATTGTCACTGTACTCCCCATTTCCGTTAGGAATACTTATTGGCGAACCCCCCTTCCGTTAGGTTGCCGTGTAGGGAAATAGCGCAATAACAGAGTTTAAAAATGCAGCGGAAATTTAAACTTTCCCTTCCATGGATCCTTGCGAATGGTCATGACTCAGGGTTATATGAATTACCTCTTGTAGCGCAGATCGTTTGCAGACGAAAATTGGAATCGAGCACGAGCGTCGCACAGAAAACAACGCCTCTACGTAGTCCACACGAGCGACCTTGAATGGGAGGCGGTCTCGTCACGGTGCTAGTGACGTCGGAACGATCCACAATGCAAGTCACGATCTTTGGAACGGCTAGGGTTTTAATTCAGTGTTCGACTTGATCTTAACGAGTCTATTTATAGACTTCACTTAAGGCCCGACCTAGCGCCGTAGCTTACCGTGTGCTCTCGGCGCACCGTAACTTATCGTGTTCTGCGTCTTTCTTGACTGTATTTGGTGCATCGTAAGAATGCACCACCGAATAAAATGAGTCTCACTCATTTATTTAATCTCCCATTAGCCTATTATCATGTGTGTGACCCTGTAGGTTCCCGTAACGTTGGCAATAATATTAAATCACTATTTAATATTATAAGCGATGGCGGTGTCTAGCAATACATCACTGCTACCCAAGTAACGAGAATGTCGGTGTTGTGGCGTAACCTTTCCGTGTTAATGATCATGTGTTTAATTTCCCTTTTGCCCTTATATCTATATTGAACACAAGGCATAGTATGTGTCACCCTTGTATAGTTCAATATTATATTCCTTGATGCCCGAGTAGACTTAGTAACAACAAATAAGATCAATATCTCATATTGACTTATTTGACATGGCCATGCATTTCTGATCATACTCTATCAAGGGGCCCACAGATATTACTCTGTTATGTAGGAGGAAAATCCCATCTAGGTCACTCATGTCTCTTTGCATGACTCGTTGAGTGCCCAGTTGACCGACTTTATAATTGTCCTGTTACAGACAATGTTTGACGGCAATAAAACACTCAACTCCTCATGTAGGGACCATAGTGGTTTCAGGTCTGAGGGTGGCATACACCACTATCACTATGAGAATAACTCATGACACTTACATAACACACTATGTAGTATTCTCATGGCGGGTCAATCCAGTACACAATTACCCTAACGTGTACCTATGTGGTGACTTGATATCTCATATCTATAACCTGTGAGATGAGGTTATCAGTCCACCCACATAATAGTCTTGATGCATTATTATTGTCCTTAATAATAATAATACTCGACTACGGATATTTAGAGTAAGTTCTTTAGTATCTCACAACCGAGTCGTCTACTCGATGTTCTATTGAAAATGAACTTTTACTCAAGAACTTTATTACGTTGAAACAAACATAATAATTGAAAATGCCTCATATGATAAATAAACTACATGATACAAAATATAAGTCCAAAGGAAAAACATTGGCCTCTAGGGCTTACACCAACATGCCGTCCCCCATTTCTGTTAGGGACTCCCGTCTCCCTTTTCCGATAGAGTAGGGGGCGACACTAGCCTAGTCCACGAGGTATTCCTCTTTCCTGATAGGAATCCTCCTCCCCCTTTTCCGATAGGGATGTCCATTTTCCCCTTTTCCGATAGGGAACAGAGTGGATCAAACCTACTAGGTGAGATATCCCCCATTTCCGTTAGGGATTCTCTCCACATCACATTCCCGTCAAGAATGGAGTAGTTACTAATGCAATATCATGTGAATGCATCTCAACACCTCATAATCATATGTCTCACATCATATTATGCATACATTCCCAGATATACCCTTTTTATCATATTAAATGCATATTAGAAACCATACTCAGGCATATAGCATGCTAAGGCAACGTACAACACATATTCCACATAATACACATTTAATCATGTCACCCTAAGCATGCCACTATTCACATAGAGCACATATGTCACATCTCATAGTTTAGCATATTATCAGATAATCACATTTAATAGTAAAATAATCCTAAGCTAGTTGATGGGTCTACCACGCCTATCCTTAGATGTGGCATACCGTAACCCCTATCCTTGGGTGTTACTGACATCAACCCCTAGTAGGGTTCAGGTCACCCTACACATGCCAAACAGTTATATCTATAATACAGAACCCAATAAAAGTGTATTATTTCCCCCCAACTGGTAATAAAAGCACTCGGAAGAAAACTGAACACCGGGACGTAACCACGAAACTCCCGCACTATGATCTGCTTCAGCCAACAACAAGAAACAAGATCAGAGTTACCAACAATGTTACCAAACAGTCCAGAACAGTCCACAGTTAACCAGAAACACACAAACACACTCGGATTAGAATTAGGACAACTAATAAACTAATTAAAACACCAAGAAAGACCACGGCCAGGGGCTGGTCTTCCAGTCCCAGAACCATAACTTACCCAAAAATAACTCCAGACAAGCTTCCACAGTCAATCGGTACCCGTACTATCGCCAAAAATACAAAGAACAGGTAATGAGGGACCATTCAAACCAACAAGTCTACCACGAAAACAGAGTTGGGACATGAAGAACAGAGACTCCTATCTCTGTTTCGTGACCCATAGAATCTCCTCTGGGAGTTTCGGAAAAACCCTAGCCCGTTCGGTACCCGCACGGTCAAACCGGGGTCCAAAACACAGGCTGATTAGGGTTAAGAACAAAAATCAATCTAAGATTAAGAATTGGCAAACTGAAACAGAGGTGATCAGAGGATGGGATTAGAGTTTACCTCGACAAAACGGCGATCGAAGATAAGCCCTAACAAGCTCGAACGGTAGCAAACAAGTTAACACTGCCGGATTAAAGAACGGATGATCAAACTAACTTTGGATGAGTTCACAAAGCTTTGAAATGTTAAAAATGGAGGAAGACAGGGAAGATGGGTGCTCTAGTTATAAAAGATGAGGAAGGAGGTGAAAAATAGGATCAGAGGGGTTAATTCCCTTAAATAGGCAAAATTTCTTACACAGGGCGCGCGCCATGCATAACCCATAGTGTATCGGGCACATGCCACGCGCATCGGTGCAAACAGCTTCTATCTCCATGCGCGTCAAGCCCGCGCCACGAGCACCGCTCTGAGGGGAACCTCGTCCAGAAGTTTGCTACTGCATGCGCACCACGTGTCATGCTGACTCATGCTGCTGGTCCACCATACACCAGCACGCGTCATGCACGTTCATAGGCATAGCAGGAGCACGTCACGCGCTCCTACACACACTTGTCCGTTTTCGCGCGATTTCTTTGATTTCGACTTTCGTGCGATCCTGAACTCGATACCCTAACACTTAAGCATGATTCCTAACACAAGAGGACATCAAATGGACTTAAGAATAAAGGTTTTAAGCATCATATACTCGTCCGGAAACTCTCACTCGCTCAAAGGTACGAACACCTAAAAGCCCTAATCTCAACTCTGATCGTTCTCAAACTTAACCAAGCTTCCATGACTCAAACCAAAACCTCATAACACACTAAACCAAACTCAAATAACATATCAAACCTCCAAACATGCTTTCACACAACACAAAAAGCGAGCACACAGCCAAAAGGCCAAACATGCAGTCAAAACACATTAATCCCTACCTAGAGCACACAAATACACTTAGTCACACATAAACACACATTAAGCAAGATTAGAAAAATGAGGATGTTACATTACCACCCCCTTAAAAGAGATTTCGTCCCCGAAATCACGTATCTGAAAATAAATGAGGATACTGCTAACGGATCTCACTCTCACGCTCCCAAGTCATGTCACCTGTCACCTCATCCCACAGAACCTCAACCAAAGGAATAGTTTTACCACGAAGTTCCTTCATCCTCCTATCTAAAATCCATACAGGCAACGCTTCATACTCTAAGTTCTCTTTCAATTGTATTGACTCGGGTTCAAGTATATGTGATGAATCAAAAAAATATTTGCGAAGTTGTGAAACATGAAAAACATCATGAAGTCTGGAAAGATTAGGCGATAAGGCTATATGATAAGCTACTGGGCCAATCTTACGAAGAATTTGAAAAAGTCCAATGAATCTAGGGGTTAGCTTTCTAGATTTGATGGCTCTGCCAATTCTAGTTCTAGGTGTCACTGTCAGAAAAACATGGTCTCCTCCCTGAAATTCTAAAGGTCTCCTCCTTTTGTCGCTATAACTCTTCTACCTATCCTGTGATGCTTTCATCTTCTCTCTAATCTTCCTAACTTGTTCCGTGGTTTGCTGTACCAACTCTGATCCTAATACTTGTGTATTTCTTGTCTCAAACTAACACAATGAAGTTCTACACTTCCTTCCATACAATGCCCCAAAAGGTACCATACCTATACTTGAGTGAAAACTGTTGTTATAGGTAAACTCTACTAACGGCAAGAATTCATCCCAACTTCCTACGTGCTCCAACACACAAGCTCTCAACAAATCTTCTAGGGATTGGATTGTTCGTTCCGACTGACCATATGTTTGAGGATGGTAAGCTGAACTCAATCTTAATTTGGCTCCTAAAGCTCGTTGCAACTCATTCCAGAACCTTGAGGTAAATCTAGGATCTCTATCACTGATGATACTCGAAGGAACCCCATGCAATCTCACAACCTCCTTAATGTATATCTGAGCCAATCTCTCCAAAAGGTACTTCTCTCTGTTGTACAAAATCGCAAGTGTACGATTTCGTCGTTAAGTAATAAAAGATCGAATCCACAGGGATTGTGACCAATTATTAACTAAACAAAAGTTGTAACTAATTGACCTATTGACGAATACGAATGTGTTTGAAAAGTTTGTTTAGCAACAAAAACAGTACTAACGAGACAATGTATTTGGATATTAAGGAGAATAAAATGACTAGGGCTCGAATCCCTTTGTTTCAACTTTTACGCTCTTGAATTCTTTTCCAATGCAAGCAATGATAACGTATTTGAAGTTCAAATCCACAATTTTAGATTAAAGAAAATCCCTTCTCTAATAACCCCTTTGATTAAATAAACGAGTCCTAATTCCTTAGGTCCAAATTAACTTAATCAAGCATAACGAATAAGGATTCATACAAACTCATACCACAAGAATTATATTCCTATAACTTTATTAAGCATGTCAAATTATCCCAAAGCAAGTTTAAAACCTCAATTTTCCAATTGATGCTAAAACCCTAGTTCAACTCAATGGTGATCAAGCATCGAATACATTAAGAAAAGAGATAAATGATCAAATAACAATAATCATACTTGCATTGAAATTCTGAATTCAATTACATAAAAGTATCCACAGAGTTCATCTTACCCTAGTACAAGAGGTTTAATTCCTCATAGAAGAGAAGAAACACATCAATTGAGATGAAGAAATAACAAAAGACTCCATTGATTCCTCAAATTTGCCTTTGATCCTTGTTCTTGATTCAGTCTCTAGCCAATAAGAAGTAACTAGGTTAATGTTTTCTCCCTCTATTTATAATTCTGGACCAAAAGGGTTGAAAAGCATCTCAAAATTAAGTCAAAACGCGCAAAATACAAGTCTGGACCGAGTCAAGACGGCAGTAGTGGAGCACAGTGCGGCTAGCCGTCTTTGCTCTTAAAGCACAAAATAGCAGATCTCTGACCGACACGGGCGTGGTGGAGGACACGGCCAAGCCGTGTTGTTCTCTGAACCTACAGGCACGGCCGTGGTGGAGAACACGGCCTGGCCGTGTTATTCACTGTTTGCTCAATCTTGAATTTCTTCATGTCCCACAAGGCACGGCCGTGGACAGCAACACGGGTAGGCCGTGTCTTCTTAAATCTTGCCATATTTTGTTATTTTGGCCTCCGAGTTGGTTGCAACATCCGTCTAAGTGATCTAGCTCTGCTTTCCTAGGCCAATAACCTTCTTTTCTGCACAATTGAACTCAAACCAAGTGCATTATCTAAATCAAGCAAAAAATGCATGAGAACTATGGGTAAAAACCACTAAAATGACTACTATGCAATGCAAAACTAACAACAAACTATATGCTATAATGAACGCATCAAATTAACCCAAGCTTAGAATCTTGCTTGTCCTCAAGCAATTGCAGTGGCCAAAGATCAAGCAGAGAAACAAGAGATGCAACAAATAAGGAACCCGAGATAAAAGCCAATTCAAGCAATAGGCTAAAGGCTACAAAAGACAATAGGGACAACCAACATCAAGTCCAATTAGAGAATCAGGCTCTCTGAAATCATGTCTCTCACTGATAGGGGCACTCTCCTTACCACTCTCAAAGTGTTTAAAGGTTATGATAAATCGCTCAAATCCATCCATGAAAGTGCACTACCATAAGCTTGACTATTAACCAAATCTCAGCATATACTTTATGAAAACACACAAGAATCAAAAGGTCTTCACAAGGTTGTAACGTGGCCATGGGATTTTTCTTGTAAGGTGAGATAAAAACAAAGAAAAGGGGAAATTCAAGGGCTAACAACATGAACAATTAAAGCAACCCTTTTAAGCAGAATAAGTGGAGCAATACATTTTCCCTTTTTACTTTCAAAACCTTTTTATTTTGCTCCTTTTCTGTTTTTTTTTTATCATTGAGATTTTTGCAGTAATGATGAATTTAAATAACAGAAGAGGTCTCAATTTCAAGCACCAATATAATTCACAGATTAAGCATCCAATTGCTCCCTTAAACATGCTCTAAAAGGTACCATAAACATTTAGCATGGGTACCAAGAAAATTTATTTCAGTTAAGGCTCAAAAGGGGCAACTAGAGGAAGCTTTCATTCAAAAGTCAGAGGCTTGAAAACATGCCTAAAATGCCTTAATCATATTCAAGTGTGTAATAAAAAAATTTCAAGTTTTAAAACGGTTTCAAGTCAAGTTCTAGAGAGCACAATCAAGAGGAACACACTCATACAAGGAGAAGGGGCATAAGAACATGATAAAGTACAAGCCCCAAATGAAGCTCAAGTCTCACATTTAGAAGTTCAAATCAGTGAAAGACATCAAATCAGAGTGCCACATGCTAATCATCAACTTATCAAAAGATTATCCCTATGTACATTAAGAACACTACCTTTAAGCCTATCACAAGAGAAAATAGTTGGGTTCCAAATCATTGCAATCCCAAATTTCAAAAAGATTGTAGCACACATGCCAAAGCACAAGAGGATAGTGTAACAATTTGGGGGATAAAATGATGCGCACAAAACAACAATTAACACAAAGATGCAAACACTAAAATGACATGCAATACTAACATGCAAAAATTTAAAACGCCTTACCCCAAGCTTAAGAATTTACATTTTTCCCAATGTAAACAATTAAACTGAGATAGGGATGATGCAAGGGAGGAACTCACTGTGGGGGAGGAGGAGGGAACTGGCCAGGATATTGCTGGAGATGCCAGTTATACAGTGCAGTGACCATGTCCTGAATGTTGTGGACAGTGTTGTCAAGACCCGTCAGCTGGGCCCTTTGAGCAGCCATCTCCTCCTGGAGAGCGGCATAAGAACCGGGAGGTGGCTGTGGAGCATAGTAATGTGAAGAACTGCCAGGGGCCTCAGGTCTCTGTGGGGGTGCCTCAGGTCTCTCCTCTTGAAGGGGCTCAGGTTGGGGGCCTCCGGGAAAATTCCAATTCCTCTGGTCTCTGATAGTGGTGTGCTCCTGGTCAGGTAGAGGATGGGTTTCCTCAGTATCAGGTAGCACCAAACAATAACATTGGCCTTCCCGGACTATCATTCTCATTGCCAAGCAGGCTTCCATGTCCAAGCGTGTGCTCCCACGAACAATTGGGAGGCCGGAGGTTCTATAGCCCAGAGCTTCAGCAATAGGGGTGATTAAACCACCAATAACAATTTTACCGGCTGAAGCTTTCCCTACTTTGACCATGTGGGTGATCAAATGAGAACCTGCATCTAGCTGAAATTCTGGGTGCAGCATGTTCCATAAAAACATCAGTTCCGACTGACGGACAACGCCGTCACTATCCCCTCGGCCAAACAATGTGTTTGACATTACTCTGTGAACATAGCGAAAACAGGGGTTTCGCAACTTTGATGATTTGGATGAAGAGGAGTCATAGGTGTCGGACTTAGTTAGCAAGTTCCAAAATCGTCTTGCAGAAAAATCATTGGGGACTTTTCGGTGACCACCATATGGCAATCCATATATTGCATTGAATTGGCTCAATGACAGGCTATGCTCAGTGTTGAATAACCTAAAGGTTATCAAATTGTCCTGGTGGTCCTCTGGCCATCCCTCCGCATATGAGACATTGGCATTAACGGATGATAGGAATTCCAAAGTAATTCTTGCATAAGTAAAACTTTTCAACCCCACAAACTTTGTCCAACCCACATTAGCAAATAAGTACTGGACATCATTTAGCAGTCCTAGAGTTAAAAGTGCAGATTCATCCATATAACGGGTGGGGACAATTACTCTTGCGACAAGAGAATTATACCTTGTCTCTTGAACGTCGTCCTGGAACTGAATTCCATACGGATTCTCGGTCACTTTTTTCTTGCCCTTTCCCTTGCCCTTGGCCAATGCTGGCTCTTTTGTGCCTGAGGCGTCACCCCTCTGTCTCTTGGAAGCCATAATACCCTGTAATCAAGTCACACAACACAACCAACACAGGTAAAATTAAAAATAAAATAAATTAGTGGTGAAGCAATTGGTGAGAAGGGAAACTGGCTGAGGAAGAAGGGTGGAGGGGATAACTTTGGTGGAGTAAGGGGGGAGTGCGACGGGCTGATGGAGGTGGCCGCCGCATCTTTAGTTGGAAGAGGGAAGAGGTGGTGGGGTGGTGGGCTGTGACGCGGCTGGAAGGAGAAAATGGTGGTGATGGTGGATGAGGAAAGATGGTGGAAGAGGCGCGAATGGAAGGGAGATTAAGGTTGAGAAAAGGAAGGAATGGTGGTGGTGGGAAAGGATTGTGACGATGCTTGAAGGAGAGGATGGTGGGAGGAAGAAAATGGAGGTGATGGTGGATGAGGGGTTGCGGCTGGAAGGAAAGATTAGGGTTAGGAAAGTGAAAGTGGAGAAGGGGTGGGGAACAGTGGTGTTCGCAACAAGGGGGTTTGGTTAATTTGGTTTTTTCTGTCGTGTGGCATGGTGTATGGTAAGTACGGTGGGTCTGCACCAGGACCACAGATTAAAAATTAAAAGGAATGGATGGTTGTGATTGGCTGGGGGAAGGATTGGGTAAGGGCAAGCACACATGAGGAATGCCTAATCTTGGCTGAAGGAAGCTCCAACACGGGCGTGCCATAGGGCACGGCTAGCCCGTGTTCTTCACTGTCTCGCCCACAAAAAAATTTTAACTCGAACACGGGCGTGCCAAAGGGCACGGCTAGCCCGTGTTCTTCACTGTGTCTCCACAACAAAAATTTTTTTGAACCCTCACGACCGTGGCATAAGACACGGCCAAGCCGTGTGTCACCGCACTGCCTCTTTTTTTTTTTCAAATATATGGATGCACTCTTCTACACCTTGGGTTGCCTCCCAAGAAGCACTTCTTTAACGTCACTAGCTTGACGCGTGATGGTATGCTCAAGGCTCTCGCAAGACTAGAGCAACCTTTGCCCTGTCAAGCTCTCCTCCCAAATAATGCTTCAGACGTTGACCATTAACCTTGAACGATCTTTGAGATGAAGGCTCCTCCACCTCTACTGCTCCATGTGGCATCACTTCTTTTACCACAAAAGGTCTCGACCACTTAGACTTGAGTTTGCCCGGGAATAACTTCAAACGAGAGTTGAAAAGTAACACTTGCTGCCCAGGAGAGAAGGTTCTCTGTACAATGTGCTTATCATGATAAGCTTTCACCTTTTGTTTGTAGATGAAAGCATTCTCATAAGCCTGCAAACGCATTTCATCCAACTCGTGTAGCTGCAAAATTCTTTTCTCTCCTGCCAGAGTTGAATCAAAATTTAAGAACTTAAGGGCCCAAAACGCCTTATGCTCAAGTTCAACTGGCAAATGACAAGCTTTGCCATAAACTAGCTGGTATGGAGACAATCCCATAGGGGATTTGTAAGCTGTCCTGTATGCCCACAAAGCATCATCCAGCTTATGGGCCCAGTCTTTCCTTGAGGCACTCACTGTCTTCTCAAGTATCTTTTTGATCTCCCTGTTTGATACTTCCGCTTGCCCATTGCTTTGAGGATGGTAAGGAGTGGCAACTTTGTGCTTCACACCATACTTTTTCAGCACAGCCTCCAATTTTGAGTTGCAAAAATGCGACCCACCATCACTGATTAGAACTCTAGGGACCCCACAGGAAAATATGTTCTTCTTTATGAATTTCACAATCTGAGAATCAGCGATTTGAGTTGCCCTTTGCCTCTACCCATTTTGAGACATAGTCCTGACTACCAAAATGTATTGGTTAGAGAATGAGGAGGGAAATGGCCCCATGAAATCAATTCCCCAACAATCAAAAAGTTCAACCTCCAAAATGGAGTTTAAGGGCATCTCATTCCTCTTGGAAATACTTCCCGTCCTCTGGCACTTGTCACAGCTCTTGGCATGAGCATAAGCATCTTTGAAAATTGAAGGCCAATAGAATCCAGATTGAAGCACCTTTGCAGCTGTGCGTTCACCATTGAAATGACCTCTGTATGGTGAATTGTGACAATGCCATAAAATTTTCTGGGCCTCATCATTTGCAACACACCTTCTCAGAAGTCCATTTGGGCCTTGTCTGAAGAGATAGGGATCATCCCAAATGAAGTAGTTAGCATCTTTGAAAAACTTCTTCTTTTGTTGCCAAGTTAGCTCTTCAGGTATCACACCAGCAGCTTTAAAATTTGTCATATCTGCAAACCAAGGCCTCTCAGTCACAGTTAACAGTTTCTTATCTGGGAACTCCTCTAGAATGTCCAACTCTTTAGCTGTAATTTCATTATTCTCCAGCCTAGACAGATGATCAGCCACCATATTTTCACTTCCCTTTTTGTCCTTGATCTCAAGGTCAAATTCTTGCAACAACAAAATCCACCGAATGAATCTTGGCTTGGATTCGACCTTAGTCATAAGATACTTGATTGCTGCATGATCAGCGAACACCACAACTTTGGAACCAATCGAATAAGAATGGAATTTTTCTAGAGCAAATACTATAGCAAGCAGCTCTTTCTCTGTGGTAGCATAATTGACTTGGTTCTCATTCAATACCTTGCTAGCATAATAGATGGCATGAAAGAATTTTTCTCTCCTTTGCCCCAAAACAGCCCCTACTGCGTAGTCACTAGCATCACACATTAGCTCAAAAGGTGACTCCCAATCTGGTGCAACTATCACTGGCACTGAAATAAGCTTCTCTTTCAACAATTCAAAAGCCTTCAAGCATTCTGGGTCAAATTTGAATGAGACATCCTTGATGGGGAGATTGCAAAGCGGCTTAGCAACCTTGGAGAAGTCCTTGATAAATAGTCTATAAAAACCAGCATGCCCAAGGAAACTCCTCACTCCTTTCACATTCAAAGGAGGGGGCAACTTCTCTATCACATCAATTTTTGCCTTGTCCACTTCTATACCCTTAGATGAGATCTTATGACCCAGAACAATTCCTTCTTTCACCATGAAGTGACATTTTTCCCAATTCAACACTAAATTGGTCTCCTTACACCTCTTAAGAACATCCTCCAGGTTATTCAGACAATCATCAAAAGAAATACCAAACACGGAGAAGTCATCCATAAAAACCTCAATAGATTTTTCAATCATATCAGCAAAAATAGACAGCATGCACCTTTGAAAAGTTGCGGGAGCATTGCACAGACCGAAAGGCATCCGTCTATATGCAAAAACTCCAAATGGGCAAGTGAATGCTGTCTTTTCTTGGTCTTTTGGATTGGCATAGATTTGATTGTACCCGGAGTACCCATCAAGAAAACAGTAGTAAGCTTGCCCAGCCAATCTTTCGAGCATCTGGTCCATAAATGGAAGAGGGAAGTGGTCCTTGCGAGTGGCTTGGTTAAGCTTCCGATAGTCAATACACATCCGCCAACCTGTGACAGTCCTAGTAGGAATTAACTCATTTTTTTCATTTGTTACAACTGTCATTCCCCCTTTCTTTGGAACCACATGTACTGGGCTCACCCATGCACTGTCAGAAATAGGGTAGATCATCCCAGCCTCTAAAAGTTTCAATACCTCCTTCCTCACAACCTCTTTCATAACTGGATTGAGCCTTCTCTGTGGCTGAACGACTGGTTTGAACTCTTGATCTAGCTTAATTTATGCATGCAAAAGGCTGGACTGATGCCCTTTAAATCTGAGATGGTCCATCCAATTGCCTCTTTATGTGCTCTAAGTATTCTCACTAGCTTCTCTTCTTCTAGCCTTGATAAGGAGCTACTGATGATCACCGGATTAAAAGCATCATCCCCAAGAAAAACATACTTCAAATGTGGGGGTAATTGCTTTAATTCCGGGCTAGCTTTCTTCTCTACCTCACCACCTTGCAAGTCCTCTTTCTTTCTAGCAACAGCATCTTCAACCTGTAGAGCTTCAAGTTGTGCAAGACATCTTTCTATTTCATCATCCATCTCTTCATCCACCTTTTCCATGGAGTTCACTAACACTTTCTCTAATGGGTGCGAGGGTTGGTCTTGCTCCATGATTTCCAAAACTGAGTCGTCAATCACATCAACTCGAGAGCATTTCTCAATATCATCCGGATGCCGCATAGCTTCAAAAACATTAAATGTCACCTTCTCATCCTGGAACCTCAAAATTAATTTACCTTGTTGAACATCAATCAAGGCTCTCCCTGTAGCTAGGAATGGTCTGCCAAGAAGAAGAGGGACCTCCTTGTCCTCTTCCATATCCAGGATAACAAAATCAACTGGGAACAAGAATTTGTCAACTCTAACCAACACATCCTCCAGTATTCCATAAGGATATTTGACCGATCGATCTGCCAGTTGCAAAGACATCTTTGTGGGCTTGACTTCACCTCCTCCCAACCGTTTCAACATAGAGAGGGGCATCAAATTAATACTCGCTCCCAAATCACAGAGAGCCTTACCAATATGCAAATTCTCAATAGTACAAGGGATTGTAAAACTTTTCGGATCTTTCATCTTTGGAGGGAGCTTCCTTTGAATGATAGCACTGCACTCTTCAGTCAAGACCACTGTCTCATCCTCCTTAAACTTTCTCTTTTTGGTCAATAACTCCTTCATAAACTTTGCATATGTGGGCATTTGCTCAAGAGCTTGTGCAAAAGGAATGTTGATTTGTAGACGCTTGAAGATGTCCATGAACTTAGCAAACTGTTCATCCTTCTGGTTCTTCTTGCTCAGATGAGGATAAGGAAGCTTCATGTGCTTTGAATAGCCTGGGTCGCTCTTGTACCTGCAGTTTGTCAGTACCACCCTTGTCTTCCTCACCTTCTTTTTTCTCTTTTTTTTCGACATTTTCTCTACTCTCATTTTCAACTCCACCTTTTTCTTTTTCAACTTCTTCTTCTACTTCCACTCTCTCTTTTTCAACTCGATCCACCTCACTTTTTTCGCTCTTTTTCTTTCTCTCTACTTCAGATAACAACTTTCCACTTCTCAAAGAAACAGCACTACAATTTTCGTTTTTGGGTTATCTCTGTACAGCGTAAAACTTCCCTTTGGATTGCTCCGCTAGTTGCTTTGAAAGTTGCCCAATTTGGTTCTCCAAATTTTTATAGAAGCCTCCTGGTTTTTGAAATGAGACTCATGATTCTGGAAGTTGGATTGTGTCATCTTCATAAACTGAGTCAGAGCTTCTTCTAATTGATTTGGCTTCTCTTGCTTTTGCGGTTGTGGAGGGTTGCTGGATGATGGGTTATCTTGCTGCTTCCAAGAGAAGTTGGGATGATTCTTCCACCCTGGATTATAGGTGTTAGAATACAGATTCCCACCTTGCCTTTGAAAGCTACCCATGTAATTAGCTTGCTCCTTGGAGTCTCCTAATGTATCACACCCTCCATTCTCATGAGGCCCTTGACAAAAGTCACATCTCAAGTTTTGATTTACCTGGTTCACTTGAGCAGAGGAAGAGGCTCCCACTTTCAGTGCCTTCAACTCCTTTGTGATAGCCTCCAATTGTTGAGAGACTAACTTATTTTGAGCCAAGAGTGCATCTTGCGTTTCTAGCTCAAGGACTCCTCTTTTTTCCAGTGTACCTCTATCATTCTGACACAACTGCTCATTGGAAGCCATTTGCTCCACTAAGGTTCTTGCTTCTGCAGCTGTCTTGTTGTTGATTGTACCTCCAGCTGAGGCATCCAACATCATTCTGGTGTTCGGTCTCAAACCATTGCAGAACATTTGCATTTAGTTGAAATCATCATATCCATGGCCTGGACACCTCTTCAGAAGGAGCTTGAATCTCTCCCATGCCTCATACAAATTTTCACTTTGGTTCTGTTGGAAGCCATGGATCTCACCTTTTCTTTTGATGAATTTGGAGGGTGGAAAAAATTTGATCATGAATTTCTCCTCCAAATCGTCCCAAGTTGCAATGCTTCCTGTAGGCAAGGTGTCAAGCCAATCTCTTGCCTGCTCTCGCAGGTCCAAGGAAAAGCCTCAATTTCTTGCTTCCCTCGATCACTCGGCCAGCCCAAAGGTGTCACAGATTTCGTAGAAACTCACCAGGGGCTGATTTGGGTCATCAATCTCATTCCCCGCGAATTGGCTTTGCTTGAGAGTGTTCAACAATGCCGGCTTGATCTCAAAATTAGCATTTGTCTCAACCTGTTGGTAGGCATTGACAGCCCTTGCATGGTTGTTCCGTCTCCCAAAATCACCCAAAGTGCGTGGTTGGTCCCCCATCACTTCTTGAGTTGGGACTTGAGAAGTAGATGCAGAGGATTGTTTTTGTCGTTGCTTTGCTTCCTTAGCCTTCTTCCTTAATGCCTTCGCTGTTTTTTCGATCTCCGAGTCAAACAACAGTTCACCTGTTTGTTTACCTCGCATGCACAAAACTAAAGGGAAAGATCAGTAGCAAAGCAACAGTTAATGTAATAATTTTTTTTATCAGAAAATAAATAAAAGAAATAGTTCAAAAAGGTACTCGTTTGCCTTGTTAAAAATTAATTCAACAATCCCCGACAACGGCGCCAAAAACTTGTTGTACAAAATCGCAAGTGTACGATTTCGTCGTTAGGTAATAAAAGATCGAATCAACAGGGATTGTGACCAATTATTAACTAAACAAAAGTTGTAACTAATTGAACTATTGATGAATACGAATGTGTTTGAAAAGTTTGTTTAGCAACAAAAACAGTACTAACTAGACAATGTATTTGGATATTAAGTAGAATAAAATGACTAGGGCTCGAATCCCTTTGTTTCAACTTTTACGCTCTTGAATTCTTTTCCAATGCAAGTAATGATAACGTATTTGAAGTTCAAATCCACAAGTTTAGATTAAAGAAAATCCCTTCTCTAATAACCCCTTTGATTAAATAAACGAGTCTTAATTCCTTAGGTCCAAATTAACTTAATCAAGCATAACGAATAAGGATTCATACAAACTCATACCACAAGAATTATATTCCTATAACTTTATTAAGCATGTCAAATTATCCCAAAGCAAGTTTAAAACCTCAATTTTCCAATTGATGCTAAAACCCTAGTTCAACTCAATGGTGATCAAGCATCGAATCGCATTAAGAAAATAGATAAATGATCAAATAACAATAATCATACTTGCATTGAAATTCTGAATTCAATTACATAAAAGTATCCACAAAGTTCATCTTACCCTAGTACAAGAGGTTTAGTTCCTCATAGAAGAGAAGAAACCCATCAATTGAGATGAAGAAATAACTAAAGACTCCATTGATTCCTCAAATTTGCCTTTGATCCTTGTTCTTGATTCATTCTCTAGCCAACAAGAAGTAACTAGGTTAATGTTTTCTCCCTCTATTTATAGTTCTGGACTAAAAGGGTTGAAAAACATCTCAAAATTAAGTCAAAACACGCAAAATACAAGTCTGGACCGAGTCGCAGCACGACTGTGGAGCTTGGCACG
Source organism: Calophaca sinica (assembly GCA_037113605.1). Classification (NCBI taxonomy): domain Eukaryota; kingdom Viridiplantae; phylum Streptophyta; class Magnoliopsida; order Fabales; family Fabaceae; genus Calophaca; species Calophaca sinica. The sequence continues at coordinate 107,985,254 of CM073733.1, forward strand.
GTCTGGCCGTGCTGCTCTTAAAGCACAAAATAGCAGATGCGCAGCCCGACATGGGCGTGGTGGAGGACACGGCCAAGCCGTGTTGTTCTTTGAACCTACAGGCACGGCCGTGGTGGAGAACACGGCCTGGCCGTGTTATTCACTGTTTGCTAAATCTTGAATTTCTTCATGTCCCACAAGACACGGCCGTGGACAGCAACACGGGTAGGCCGTGTCTTCTTAAATCTTGCCATATTTTGTTATTTTGGCCTCCGAGTTGGTTGCAACATCTGTCTAAGTGATCTAGCTCCGCTTTCCTAGGCCAATAACCTTCTTTTCTGCATAATTGAACTCAAACCAAGTGCATTATCTAAATCAAGCAAAAAATGCATGAGAACTATGGGTAAAAACCACTAAAATGACTATTATGCAATGCAAAACTAACAACAACCTATATGCTATAATGAACGCATCACTCTCCGATCGGAATAAAATGAGCACTCTTGGTCAACCAATCAATAATTACCCAAATTGCATCAAACATCTTAGGTGTCCTTAGTAATCTTACTACGAAATCCATTGTTATTCCATCCCACTTTCACGCCAGAATATCCAATAATTGCAACAATCCTGTCGACATCCTATGTTCAATCTTTGCCTTCTGACACACTAGACAAGACATGACGAAGTTTGCTATGTCTTTCTTCATACCAGGCCACCAAAACATCTTCTTCAAATCCTGATACATCTTAGTAGTGCCCGGATGAAAACTAAGCTTGCTCTTATGGGCTTCTTCCAGAATCGTTCTTCGAAGTTTCGATTCATGTGGGACACAAACTCGGTCTCCAAACCTCATCACTCCATCTATCTTGATACTAAACTCTGAAGTCTCACCGTCCTTCATGGAATCCTTAATCTTTACCAGTTGATCATCAAGTCCTTGCTTCTCCTTCAACACTAGTAGAAACTCATTGGTCACAACTACCTACCCCAAGCATATCTTATCCTTATACATTTGCATTCCCAAATTTCTCTGGATTGTTCCACCAACTCCAACTCCTTCACCATCAAAGCTGACACATGCAGGGGTTTCCTACTCAAAGCATCTGCTATCACATTGGCTTTTCCTGGGTGATATTACAAATCAAACTTGTAATCCTTAATAAACTCCATCCACCGTCGTTGCCTCATATTTAGCTCCTTCTGGTCAAACAGGTATTTCAAGCTCATATGATCACTGAATACCGTGAACTTAGCTCCATAAAGATAATGTCTCCAAATCTTCAATGCAAAAACTATAGCTGCAAGTTCAAGGTCATGGGTAGGGTAACTCCTTTCATGAATCCTTAATTGTCTTGATGCGTAGGCCACTACACTACCTCATTGCATAAGAACACATCCTAACCCTTGATATAATGCATCGCAGTACACTTCGAATTCTCCTGAGAGATCAGGTAAAACCAACACAGGTGATGTGGTCATCCTTTTCTTCAGCTCTTGAAAACTCTCTTCACACTTATCTGACCATACGAAAAGGTTCTCCTTCCTCGTCAACTGAGTCATAGGTAAGGCTATCTTCGAGAATCCTTCTATAAATCTCCTATAATACCCAGCCAAACCCAAAAAGCTTCTAATCTCACTCACTGACTTAGGTCTTTCCTATTCGGTCATAGCTTCCACCTTCGAGGGATCTACAGCAATTCCATCCCTATTAATCACATGTCCGAGAAATTGCACCTTTTCAAGCCTAAATTCACACTTTGATAGTTTAGCATAGAGTTGTTTGTCCTTCAAAATCCGAAGTACAGTTCTCAAATGCTCCACATGCTCTTCTTCCGTTCACGAATAAATCAGTATGTCATCAATAAAGACGACTACAAATTTATCTAAGAATGGTCTAAAGATCCGATTCATATAATCGATGAACACTGCAGGAGCATTAGTCACACCAAATGGCATAACCAGATACTCATAATGTCCATATCTAGATCTAAAGACAGTCTTAAGGATATCTTCTTTCTTGACCCTAATCTGATGATAACCAAATCTTAGATCAATTTTGGAAAATACTGCTGCTCCCTTCACTTGATCCATCAAATCGTCTATTCTAGGCAAAGGATACTTGTTCTTAATCGTGAACCGATTAAGTTGCCTATAATCAATACACATCCTTGCAGATCGATCCTTCTTCTTCACAAACAACACTGGCGCTCCTCACAGTGAAACACTGGGTCTAATGAATCCTTTCTTGATTAAATCGTCCAACTGGGATTTCAACTCTGCTAGCTCTGTTGAGGATATTCTGTAGGGTGCTATGTATATAGGTCTAGTTCCAGGGATAAGGTCTATTGCAAACTCTATTTCTCTCTCCGGGGGAAATCCAGGAACGTCATCTGGAAACACTTCTGGAAATTCTCTCACCACAGACAAAGAGTCAACACTAAGAGTATCATTAACTTCTATTGAAAATAACATCATAAACTTCAGAGAGTTACTGCTAGTTGAAAATTGACTATCATTAGCAGATACCATGTTGGGTCGTTCAAGAAAGGTAAGGGTCTTACGAGAGCAGTCTAGTAACACATGGTTAGCTGTAAGCTAGTTCATTCCTAAGATAACATCTAAATCTTGCATAGGTAAACAAAGAAAGTCAACTAGAAAACTCATATTTTCTATGGTGATTTGACATTTAAGGCAAACAGATGCAGTAATCAGGGGATCACTGGTAGGAGTAGAAACTACTAGTTTACGAGGTAAAAAAGAAACAGGTAATTTCAAATGATCCACACATGCAAGTGAAATGAAAAAATGAGTAGCCCCAGAGTCAAACAATACAGATAAGATTTTACCAAAGACTAGGCACATACCTTGGATCAGATCATACAATTGAGAGGACTCAGCTTCCCTACAATAAATACTCTCTCTCACGAGCGTTTCTAGTACTCCGACGAGTCATGAAGTCTGGAAAAAGAAGCCATTAGCTCGAGGTCCATAAGATATAAAGAATCATAGAAATATATGTCGTATATCTTATGAATTGATAACTGGTCACCTTTATTTAAGACAATAAAGATAACGCGGACACTTTACCCAACTTCTAAAGATAATCATATTCGGTGGGAATACGACTAGACTCAGCCAGAATTAACATCCTAAATGACCTCACAGTCTTGTTAAGGCCGAACTGCTCTGATACCACAAATGTAACACCCCGAAGTCCTATTCATGCTTTATTCTAATAATTAGCCGAACTCGCGTAATTAACGGGTATAAAATACGAAGGAATTAAAATCGCAACACGAATAAGAATACGATGCGCTTCGGTGAAATAAACTAAGTATCTCACATACAGGTATATAAATAAGTACATACTATCAGAGTGCAAAGTGCGTAGTGTAGACAGTAATGATACAGTCGTCGCAAAAAGAAGGACACCTGTGAGCCTAACATGCTGCCTCAACTAACTCAAAATAGTAAAGCATAAACATAACATAGTATCAAAACTCCTGGCCAAAAAGACTGAAGACCATCAGCGAGGTAGATGCCAAGAGTTCCTACTCTGGAATCCAGTTTGCCTGCAACTCAAAACTCTCCCAAACACTGATCTTCGGGGTCTGCTCCATCATCAACATCATCACCAGGAACTGCTCCCTCAGATAGGGCTGCTGCCGCATCTTCCTCAAGACAGTCTAACACAGCAGTAATACATATACACACAAGCATACAAACACAGGGAGTTAAGAATAACATAATCATCAAAAAGCGGGAAATGCATAGGTAGAATGAATGATTGACAATCCAGACAAATAATCACATATAAACAAATATGACCTAGCTACCCACTTCCATTTCCCCCCATGTCTCTCAATGAATAAATGAGTTGTGCGCTTCGGCATCTTTTCTTTCTATTGTCACTGCACTCCCCATTTTCGTTAGGAATACTTATTGGCGAACCCCCTTTCCGTTAGGTTGTCGTCCCCCATTTCCGTTAGGGACTCGCGTCTTCCTTTTCCGATAGAGCACGGGGCGACACTAGCATTGTCCACGAGGTATTCCCCTTTCCCGATAGGAATCCTCCTCCCCCTTTTCCGATAGGGATGTCTGTTTCCCCCTTTTCCGATAGGGAACGGAGTGGATCAAACCTACTAGCTGAGATATGCCCCATTTCCGTTAGGGATTCTCTCCACATCACATTCCCATCAAGAATGAAGTGGTTACTAATGCAATATCATGTGCATGCATCTCAACACCTCATAATCATATGTCTCACATCATATTATGCACACATTCCTAGATATACCCTTTTTATCATATTTAATGCGTATTAGAAACCATACTCAGGCATATAACATGCTAAGGCAACGTACAACACATATTCCACATAATACACATTTAATCGTGTCACCCTAAGCATGTAACTATTCACATAGAGCACATATGTCACATCTCACAGTTTAGCGTATTATCAGATAATCAAATTTAATAGTAAAATAATCCTAAGCTAGTTGATGGGTCTACCATGCCTATCCTTAGATGTGGCATACCGTAACCCTTATCCTTAGGTGTTACTGACATCAACCACTAGTAGGGTTGAGGTCACCCTACACATGCCAAATAGTCATATCTACAATACAGAACCCAATAAAAGTGCATTCTTTCCCCCCCAACTGGTAATAGAAGCACTCGGAAGAAAACTGAACACCGGGACATAACCACGAACTCACCAACAAACACACCAACACCCCCGCACTATGATTTGGTTCAGCCAACAACAAGAAACAAGTTCAGAGTTACCAACAATATTACCAAACAATCCAGAACAGTCCACAGTTAACCGAAAACACATAAACACATTCGGATTAGAGTTAGGGCAACTAATAAACTAATTAAAACACCAAAAAAGACCACGGCCATGGGCTGGTCTTCCAGTTCTAGAACCATAACTTACCCAAAAATAACTCCAGACAAGCTTCCGCAGTCAATCGGTGCCCGTACTATCGCCAAAACCCTAAAATACAAAGAACAGGTAATGAGGGACCATTCAAACCAACAAGTCTACCACGAAAACAGAGCTGGGACATGAAGAACAGAGACTCCTATCTCTATTTTGTGACCCATGGAATCTTTTCTGGGAGTTCAGGCAAAACCCTAGCTCGTTCAGTACCCGCACAGTCAAACCGAGGTCCAAAACACAGTCTGATTAGGGTTAAGACCAAGAATCAATTTAAGATTAAGAATTGGCAAACTGAAACATAGGTGATCAGAGGATGGGATTAGAGTTTACCTCGACAAAACGGCGATCGGAGATAAGCCCTAATAAGCTCGAACGGTAACAGACGAGTTAACACCGCCGGATTGAAGAACGGATGATCAAACTAACTTTGGATGAGTTCACAAAGCTTTGAAATGTTAAAAATGGAGGAAAAAGATAAGATGGGTGCTCTGGTCGTAAAAGATGAGGAAGGAGGTGAAAAATTGGATCAGAGGGGTTAATTCCCTTAAATAGGCAAAATTCTTTACACAGGGCGCGCGCCACGCGCATCCCATATTGTATCAGGCGCACACCATGCGCATCGTTGCAAATAGCTTTTGTCTCCATGTGCGTCATGCGCGCTTGAGCACGCGCCATGTGCACCGCTCTGAGGGGAACTTCATCCAGAAGTTTGCTGCTGCATGCGGGCCACGTGTCACGCTAACTCCTGCTGCTGGTCCACCATACACCAGTGCACGTCACAAGCGTTCATTGGCATAGCTGGCACGCGTCACGTGCTCCTGCACACACTTGTCCATTTTCGCGCGATTTCTTCGATTCTGATTTCCGTGCGATCCTGAACTTGATACCCTAACACTTAACCATGATTCCTGTTCGGTCAAAATCGCAAGTATACGATCTTTGTCAAGTTATAGTATAAAAGATTATCGTCTCCACAGGGAATTGAAATGATTACTGCTCTACTTAGATCAATTTGTTATTTAGACAAATGATTCGAGGTGAAATTGATTAAAAAGTGTATAAAAACTAAGTCGAAAAGAGATTATAAAATATTTTAGAAAGGAATTAGATTATAAAAGCACTAAGGTAATGGGTTCACTAATACTTGTATCTGTGTATTTGATTAATTTAAAACATGAGTAACAATTCTTACTGATTACCAATCACCTATTTAAAAGCTATTAATACCCAATGATCATGCAATATTAACAGTCTTCTTTCTAATTTATTACTCAGTTTGATCATGCAAAGTAATTAAACAGAAAGAGCATGAAGTGTCAATAGATTTATCAATTCAATGACTGACTGAAAATGAACACGCAATCCTTGATCCGGCAGAGCATGCAAATTCAATTATTCCTAGAGTTCTATTAATTAATTCAAGGTACGATCGCCGAACAATTAATTAACTGTGTAAAGAGTAGCTAATTCTTTTTAAAGTAATAGTACCAGGAATAATTTAATCAAAAGGATTTAAACACTCATATTATAAATCATAAAGATATCACAAATAAAGTAAAAGATCCCCCGTCATATCAATAATGGGATTAGTTTCTAAACATATTTGAATATAGCAACAACATGTTTACAAAAGACATATTTAAAACTAAAACTAGCAGAACAACTATAAAGTAAGACTAGAAGATTACAGAGAAAAGAAGAGAATTGGGAGAGAATCAATCCCGGGGAACTCTTAAATGTTCTGCTGAGCGTTCCTTTTATAGGCAAAATTTGGGGTCAGCACAACACCAGCACGGCCGTGCTCCAAGGCCGTGCTCCATCTACACTTGTTTTACGCGTCACCGACCTTGCCGACATGATTTTCTGATATTTTTGCTTGAGCACAGCCTTGCTGGTCAATGGAGAGGCCGTGTCTACTTCTTGAACCGCCTCAAGGCTGTGTTGGTCAATGAAGAGGCCGTGCTGGTCAATGAAGACACTAGTGCGAAATACACCTAAAAAATAGACTTATAACGTCGGTTTTGGAGATAACCGGCATAACTTAAAACACGGTGGCATTTTTGAAATTAATGCATAACTTTTAACGCCGGTTTTCTAAAAAACCGGCATTATAAGTGTAAAGGTAAATCCGGCCAAAAGTGAGTGAAGTTACGACGCCGGTTGCTCAAAAACAGCGATTAAATGTTGAACCTATGGCGTCGGTTTTTTGATACAACCGCGGTTAAAACATATGGCGCCGGTTTTTTAGAAAACCGGAGTTAGATCTTAAAAAACTTTTAACGTCGGTTATTTTGAAAACCGGCGTTATAAGTGAACAGATTAAAAAACTTAAAAAAGCTGAAACTTATAACGCCGGTTTTCTCGTAAAACCGCGATTAAAACTAAAAAAAAAAACCTATAACGCCGGTTTTTCTCAAAACCGCGATTAAAACCAAAATCAATTTAAAATTTATAAACGTTAAACACTAAACCTATAACGCCGGTTTTTAACTTTAAACCGCGATTAAAAATAAAAATTAATTCCCTCTCAAATAACATCACCAATGGGCCAGTAACTCTCTCATTTGCGAACTCAAGCTTAACCTGAGAACTCAAGCTTCATCTCCTCTCCTTCACGCCGTAACCCTGTCCCTCATCACCAGCGCGCCGTCCCTCTCCCTCACATCGTCCCACTCTCCTCGTACCGTCCCTCTCCCTCTGCTTCGTCCCTCTCTCCTCGCACCGCCACTCTCCTCGCACCGTCCCTCTCCACGCGGACGCCATTCTCTCTAAACCAGAGAATCTGTAAGTTTCTTCCCTCTCTCACTTTTTGGGTACATGAAGGGTTTAATGATGTTGAAGGGTTTAGTGTTGTTGAAGGGTTTAGTGTTGAAGGGTTTCTTCCCTCTCTCTCTGTTTCATGATTTGTGATGCGTTTTTCTTTATAAAAAAAAATACAACTGGAAGGGACTAATCATATGTTTTGTTCTATGATATAACCCAGTTCTTCACTTATGCATATGTGTAGGAAGTATACTATTGGACTAGGACAAGATTGTATGGCGTTTTGTACAGAGTTAGAAGATGTCATCTCAATGAGGTTTCTACTTTGAATTTGATATACTCTGTAATTATTCAAGCAGTAATAGATACCACCATGTTAGGACTTGCCATTGCATGAAGTTATTAGCAGAGCCACAAACTTAGTGTGAGGGGAGACTGAAAAAGACATATAAACATGAAGAGAAATTATTTTCCTTTTACTTTCTTTTGAACCTTTTTATTTGGTATGGGTAAATGTTGTATGGTAGTAAAGATTATATATTATTTATTTGCACAGAGTATCATGACTCATAAAGTTATGTAAATGCTGAAGTAACTTTCTTAATTTACAAGCTTGACTTGCAATGTTATAGTCTAGACAAGTAAAATGCGAAAGTGCTAATGCATGCTGAGTTTGGCTCAGGATTATTGTTGTGATAAACCAATTTTTGGCCTTCTATGTTGTATTATAATGGGGTAAATGTTATTTTCCTGTGAGGGTATTCTGTATAGTTTGAATTGAACTTTAAAATTTGTTGGCACTTTTTTCAATGAATACATAAGTTATTTACTTTTACGTTGTTGCATCCTCCACCAAAGTTATGTTTTTGGCATGAGTTGTTCATGAGTTGTATCACTTTCTTCTACTTTTCTTTTCTTAATTTCAGTTTCAATTTCTATTATCTACATATTATAGGGTTTAGGACTAAAATAACCTTCAATTTTGACTTTATAGCTTTACCATCAACACTGGCATAAAACATATTTTTCAAAGGGTACATGTATTTAGAAAGAACGTAATTGTCTAAATGATAGTGAAGATTCTGTCGTGATCATATACTATACCTTTTGCTTCTTTTTCATAGAAAATATTTTGTTTTGCTTCTCTTAACTTATTCACTTGACTTTTAGTTTTTATGATTCAAATTTGTGTTGCTATTGGTATCATTCTTCAAACCGACGATAGTAAGTAAAAAGGTCCCCTAAACTGAATTGCTTTTGTAATAGCTCCTAACGATAGCGCTTCTTTTTGGAAGTTTTATAAATGATGAAATCCGAGATAAGGACTCGGGTGCCTCGTGGGAAGCGGTAAACAGTGTGTATGTGTGAACATGTCTCTATTATTGGGGTTTTGTGTTGTTGATGGTATGCAACTTGATTTTTTTTAATGTTTTTTAAGTTCAATTTTTTAATACCCTTGTTGTGTATTATGAATTACGATGTGGGAAGTGTTGCTTTTGCTCTGATGAACTGATCAATGAGAAATTATTTCAATTGGAAATTTTATTTTTGTGATGTGGGTTGGGTTTGTGGGATGGATTGGTTTTTGTTCTTTGTAAGTGATGGTTTTGATTGTGTGCAGTCTAATGTATTGAACAATGAGAGTCTTTGCTTGGCGGTTGCTAATCCTGTGGTGGCGTGTGCTTACATTTACGATTCTGGTTTTCTCAGTAATTTTGTTGCTGACCCTTTTCATTTTATTCAGGTAAATGCTTCTTGTAACCCTTTGTTCGTTCATATATCTGGTGTTTTAGATTCTATGAAATTGTTTTAGTTCTTTTCTTTCAGATAAACTCTTTTTTTATTTTTACTTTTTCCTGTTTTGCTCTATTGCTGCTTCCTCTGCTAAGGTTTCATGCTTTTGTGTACATAGTGTTGTCAAATAAGATCCCAATTTGATCCCTTTTTAATTGCCTAATTTTGAGGCATGCATACATCTTTCTATTAATTGTTCTAACAACATGTCAATGTTAGTTAAATATCTAAGCATAAAAGTATGTGTATATTATTTCAGAACACAGTTATGGATCGTAGTTAGATGCAAAAACATCGCTTAGGTGATGAGTATAAGAACGGAGTCGAAGACTTCTTACAATTTTCCCAAGCAAAACTTCCTAATCAAACAACTTTCTATTGTCCTTGTGTTAAGTGTTTGAATGGGCCAACACTAAAAGTTGAGGAGATACGGAATCATCTTCGTGTTTTTGGGATTTGGCAAAGATATACGACATGGACCTGGCATGGTGAAGTGTTAAACAAGCCAAGTGTGTCCACAAGAGAGGAAGTTGATGTAGATATGGACGATCGACTAGAGGACATGATTCATGATATTGGACAAGAGTCTTTTCAGCGGGCACATGTGTATGAAACTCTATGCGGCGACAAGGAAAAACCTTTGTATCCGGGCTGCAAAAATTTCACACGATTGTCAGCGGTGTTGAAATTGTTCAATCTGAAGGCGATAAATGGGTGGACTGATAAGAGCTTCACTGAATTGCTTAAACTGTTGAATGACATGCTTCCGGAAGGTAACACATTGCCAAACAGTAATTATGAAGCGAAGAAGATATTATGTCCGATGGGTGTGGAGTATAAGAAAATACATGCATGCCCGAAGGATTGCATGTTGTACTGGAAAGAGCATGAAGACAAAGAAGAGTGTCCCGAGTGTAATACACCACGCTACAAAAAGAAGGACGGTGATGATAATTGTGGTGATGTGAGCAAAAAAAGTATTCATGCGAAGATGTTATGGTATCTTCCAATTATTCCCAGGTTTAAGCAACTTTTTGCCAATGTAAATGATGCAAAGAACCTTAGATGGCATGCAGATGATAGGAAATGTGATGGAAAGCTTCGCCATCCGGCCGATTCTTTGCAATGGAAGAGAATTGATTCATTGTTTCCGAAGTTCGGCAATGAGCCAAGAAACCTTAGGCTTGGACTTGCTACAGATGGAATGAATCCATATGGTAACTTAAGTAGCATCCATAGTTCATGGCCTGTTCTCTTAGTAATTTACAATCTTTCTCCTTGGTTGTGCATGAAGCGCAAGTACATTATGTTATCTATGATGATTTCTAGTCCAAAACAACCGGGAAATGACATAGATGTTTATTTAAAACCCTTGATTGATGACTTGAGAACATTGTGGGAAGAAGGCATTGATGTGTTTGATAGGTTTTCAGGTGAAGATTTCAAGTTGCGTGCCATGTTGTTTTGCACCATCAACGACTTTCCAGCATATGGGAACTTGTCCGGGTATAGTGTTAAGGGGCATAAAGCATGCCCTATTTGTGAAGACGGCACATGTTTCTTTCAACTGAAAAATGGGAGAAAGACTTGTTACCTTGAGCATAGAAGATTTCTGAGACGTGATCACCTGTATCGTAGGTTGAAAAAGGCTTTTAATGAATGTCAAGAGAACGAAATTGCTCCGAAAGCTTTAACCGGAGAAGAAGTTTATCAACGGGTGAACTCCATCAATGTTAATTTGGGGAAAAAAAAGAGGAAAAAATATTCTTCTGTGAAAAACATATGGAAGAAAAGGTCAGTATTATTTGATCTTCCATACTGGTCAAGTCTTGATATAAGACACTGTATTGATGTGATGCATGTGGAGAAAAATGTGTGTGATAGTGTAATCGGTACGCTTCTCAATATTCAGGGTAAGACAAAGGATGGAGTAAATGCTCGTCTAGACCTTGTTTCCATGGGTATAAGAGAGGAGTTAGCTCCTCAGCCAAGAGGTAACAAGACATATTTGCCACCAGCTTGTCATACATTATCAAAAGAAGAGAAAAAAAGCTTTTGCGAGTGCCTACGGGGTGTGAAAGTGCCACAGGGTTACTCTTCAAATGTAAAGAGTCTTGTATCGATGACATATCTTAAATTAGTTGGCTTAAAATCTCATGATTGTCATGTCTTGATGCAATAATTACTACCGGTGGCTATTCGTGGCATCTTGCCAACAAATGTTCGACATGCCATAATTAGATTGTGTTTATTCTTCAATGCAGTATGTAGCAAAGCTATTGACCCTCAGAAATTGGACGAGTTGGAAAATGAAGCTGCTATCATTTTGTGTCAGTTAGAGATGTTCTTTCCTCCCTCATTTTTTGACATCATGGTTCATTTAATTGTTCATTTAGTCAGAGAGATTAGAGTGTGTGGCCCGGTTTACTTAAGGTGGATGTACCCTATTGAGCGATACATGAAAATATTGAAAGGGTATGTGAAGAATCTATATCATCCCGAAGCATCTATTATTGAAAGGTACGTAACAGAAGAAGCCATTGAGTTTTGTTCAGATTATTTGTCAGAAGCGGTGCCTGTAGGGCTTCCTAAGTCTCGTCATGAGGGAAGATGTGAAGGTAAGGGTACACTAGGTCTAAAAACTAAGAGCATGGGTCGAGCGGAAGTGTTGCAAGCACATTTGTATATATTGCATAATATTGATGAGGTTGAACCTTACTTGTCTGCTCACAAAAATCATGTCAAGGCCAAAAACCCTCGAATGAATGAAAATTGGGAGTTGAAGGAGCATAACAAGACATTCATACCTTGGTTTAAAGAACAGATTTTGAGTGATGATATCGCTTCGAGACATTAACATGGCTAGCACATGATCCTAAATTTAATGTCTTGACATGGAGAGGATACGATATCAACAAATTTTCTTTTTATACAAAGTCACAGGATGACAAGAGCACCGTACAAAATAGTGGGGTTATGGTTATGGCTTCTTCTATGCATTTCTCTAGTTCAAAGGATAAAAACCCCGTTCTGGCATCGATAGCTTATTTTGGGGTCATTGAAGAGATTTGGGAGATCGATTATAATAAATTCAAAGTGTCTGTTTTTAAATGTAAGTTGGTGAACAGTAATGGTGGCGTACAAACCGATGAGTTAGGATTTACAATGGTGGATCTTGACAAGATAGGTTATAAGGATGAACCTTTCATCATGGCAATTCACGCCAAACAAGTGTTTTATGTCAAGGATCCCTCTAACAAAAGATGGTATGTGGTTCTCCAAAGAAGAAGTATGCATGAGAGTGATGAAAATCAAGATTCAACACTAGATATTAATGACACCCCTTCTTTCTCAACACAAAGACCCATCTTCATTGATGAAAATGAAGTAGACGATGTATATGCCACTCGTGATGATCATCAAGAAGCGATATTGGAGGACATTAAAACTTGACTACTAAAGAATTTTATAGGTGAATACATGTTTGTTAGATTATATATCCACAATTAGTATCTGTTAGATTATCCATTATAATTATATATATTGATACATATTTGTTAGATTATCTCACATTGTTTCTTATATTTGTTTGTTTATTTAAACAGGCATCATATATGGCTGATCCATCCACATCAGAGTCCTCCAAAAAAAGGACTAGAGGTGTTACCACTACATCACAATTGAAAAATAGACTTCTTCCTGGCCAGAAGTTTTCTATTGAATTTGATCCAGATACTGGGCGACCTGATGGTGATAATGCAGCCAGCTTTTGTACTTATTTAGCGTACCTTGCACGAAGCAAGGCCTCCATTCTGATACCTAAATGGAGAGATGTCCCTGAAAAAACTAAAGATATGATATGGCAAGATGTCGTGGTATTGACCTTTATCTCTAGTTGTATGCATATTTGTATTTAACTTTATTGATCTTTGTGTGTATGTATTTACTAACACCACCATTTTGTTGTGTATTGTAGGATATTTTTGATGTTCCCCATGATAAAAAGTTTAGGGACCGATGGTTGTCCTATGTGGGTGAGCGTTGGAAGGATTTTAAGTCTAAACTCTCCAGGACATTTGTATTTGGGAATGGAGACAAAACTGGTTGCACAAATCCTTGTCAGAAGTATAATTTCCTTTCAAAGGACATATGGGATGAGTTTGTTAGGAGCCGCAAGGAAGAAGCGTTTCTGGTTAGTTTGAATTATATTTTTTAACTTGCTTAATATAATTTTTTACTTATTTTAATTTGTGGTGTGTTACGTTATGTGTAACAGAAAAAAAGAGAAAAGGGAAGGACAAATGCTGCAAAGAATATCTACCCCCACTTATTTTCTCGTGGGGGTTATGATAAACTTGAGAAGAATGTAATGAGACACAGAAGGAAAGCCTTGCAGGAAGAGACTGGAGATGAAGCCTTAGAATCTCCTCCAAAACCAAACCGGTATGAGCTATGGACTATGGCTTGAACAAAACCATCAGGATCCTATACATCTGATGTTGTGGCCTCAGTTGCTTCTAAAATTGTAAGTGTATCTACCTTATTTAATATTATGTGATTTGTAACCAATTTAGGTCGACTGACCAAAAACCTCTTTGATTGAATTTGGTTGTAGGAGTCATTGGTTGAAGATGAATCTCAGGGTACTTTTATTCCAACTGGACGACAAGATATCTTGACTACTGCCCTTGGAACACCCGAGCACTATGGTCGTGTCCGCACTGCTGGTCGAGGTGTGGGCTTCAAGAAATACTTCGGAGGAACTTCACGCAGTCAGTCAAAGCAAATGGACATGGATGTCATGAGACATCAGATCATACAGGAGTTTAGTCAAATGTTTGAAGCTAAGTTTGAAGTTTACAAATCTCAGCTCAAGTCAGATGTGGAAGCCCAACTAAGTCAGCAGATAATGTCTTCTCCTAAAGCCACTGCGCATGTCAGCACCAAGGATAGTTGTTCGCTAGAAAATGAGGAGGATCCTAAAGACGATATTTTAAAATGCATTGGTCACATGGCTTTTGATCTTCCCAATGGACAAGTTGGGATTACCTTGGAGCACGACAATCTTCCAATTTTTTACATTTTTGCGAAGGACTTAACGGACCTGTCGCTCGGTGATGAGTTCTGGCTTGCCAATCAACACTTGCAATTATGGTGCACGTAAGTATTAATTAACATATTTGTATATTTTTATCTCCTTTGTATCAATTATATATAATTAACATTATTTTGTTTTAACTCCTAGGTATCTGCATCGTATCTGTATTCAGAACAACAACAGTGATGTATATGGATTCTTGGATCCAACGTTGATGGTTGTCAAGCCCAACCCAAAAGAGTCTAATGAATCTGTTCAAGCTTACATACTGGATAAGCTAATTCAGCAGGACAAAGATGTTTTCTTAGGACCGTACTGGCACAGGTGAATACATTTTTATTCATAGCATACTTTTTCTCTCTGTGTTTCTAATATACCTTTATTGTTGTTACCTAGTAATCATTGGCAGTTGATTGTCATTTGTCCTAAGCATAATCTCATAGTCTGGATATGCTCACTTCATCAAAGGCCAAACCTACAGATTAAGCGTGTACTTGAGGGGTAAACTTTTAATTTACTTGTCATACTTGTGATGTCATATATGTATTTGTCTTATATCTATAACTTATATTATTTTATCAGAGCTATGTTGGACTATAATAGTAAGAAAGGTCTGGGAAAAGGAAAGAGGCCTAATTGGAACATACTCGCGGTAAGTAGTTTGTCTTTATATGATATTTACATATTGAAAGCCGTATTAGTTATGTGTATATATAATTTGTACTAATTTATATTGTCATTTGTAGGGGCCTTACCAAGACAACTCATGGGCGTGTGGTTATTATGTCATGAAAACCATGTTATCCATTGTCACGATGAGGATTACCTCTGGATGGGATTTGGTAATAAAATATTTCATAACTTGTTATTTGATCTTTTTGATACCTTACACTATTTGTAGTTAGTTAATTACATATGTTTTGAATTGAACTTGTAGTTATTTGATGGTCGTGGCACAAACTCATACAATCATGAAGAAATTGTCGAGATTCGGAAAACATGGGCACGTTTTTTTGTGACTAAGATTGAAGAGTAAAATCTAAACCTAGAACCACCAAGACGCCGAGTAAGAAAAGCAACACAACAAAAATGAGAAGGTTTGAAGAGAAGAAAAAAAGGGATAACAGAATTGTGTAACTATTAATTCGTAGCATTTAGGAGTTGTCTGAATGTTAATTAGAGGATAATTGAAGTTTTGTGTTTTTTGACGATAGAGTATAATTGAAGTTGTAACAATTATTTTGTTGAGTGAATTAGGACAACTACCAGAACAAAGTTATCATTACCACTCCCCAAGAATAATGTAGGATGTGTTTTCTTCTTGTGTGAGTTTTGGAGTTCATGATGATTAATACATGACTGGATTTGTATGCAGTGGTTTGTTGTATGTATTGGCGATTACATTTGGCGATTAAAATGGAAATTTCAAAAATATAGTATTAAAAAAATTGATACATCTATGGCGTCGGTTTTCCTTAAAACCGCGGTTAAAAGTGATATATGGCGCCGGTTTTCCTTAAAACCGCGGTTAAAGGTGACTTATGGCGCCGGTTTTCTGAAAACCGCGGTTAAAGGCAACATACGGCACCGGTTTTCAGAAAACCGCGGTTAAATGTCACATACGACGCCGGTTTTACTAAAAAACCGTGGTTAAAAATTTTTTTCCAAAATTTTTTGTCCCATTACTGTAGGATCTAGCGCCGGTTTTATTTTAAACCGCGGTTAAAACTTTTTTTTTTGTATGATTTAACCCTGGTTTTATAAAAAACCGCGATTAAAACTTACTTCTAACCGCAGTTTATAAACCGGCGTTAAATATTTACACTTACAACGTCGGAAGAAAAGACGCCGGATTTAAAACCGATGTTAAAAGTCCAAAAAAACCGCGATTAAAGGTGGTTTTTGCACTAGTGAGAGGCCGTGCTGGTCAATGAATAGGTCGTGCTGGTCAATGAAGAGGTCGTGCTCTGCTTCTTAAACTGCTTCAAGGCTGTGCTGCCATGTACAGGCCGTGTTGAAGGTCTGGTTTAGCATTTTGGACCTGGTTTTTGGCCAAATTTCAAGCCCATAACTGTATTTGACCACCGTATTGCCTAATTTTTCATTTCTACAAAATATAGAGAAAAAAAGAGTGAATTTCGGCTGATAATATTCAATAATTTATTCAAATCACACTCTACTATTCCTAATAAAATGATGCAATATTGATGTTATCAATACCCCACACTTGAATTTTGCTTGCCCTCAAGCAAATTGGTTTTATGAATTCTCAATAATTTTTCAACAACAGCTAACAATGAATGGAGCAGAGCAAATGTTTCTAAAAGACAGCTTTTATCTCTTTGAAAAAATATTTCCATTTTGATTGAAACTTTTAAAAAGATAAGCACTTTGATATTTAAATCAACCAAGAATATGTCGCTCTCTTTCAATCTCTCAAGTGTTTTAATGGTTAAGGGAAATTCACACATTTTCTCAGAAACAATGTATTTACCATAGGCTTGACAATAGATCAAAACTCGACTAACAATTCACAGAAAATTTTGAAATTAAGAGGTCTTGGTATAAGGTTGTAATGAGGCTAAGGGTAGAAATTCAAGGTATAAAGATCCAGAAAAAATGGTTTTACAAGGGCTTTGGAAAATTCAGTTTTTTCTTTTTGAGCATAAATCCTTGTTTCACAATTTTGGCATTTTTAGGTGCAGAAAACCACATTTTTATAAACTTGTTTTTTTTTTTTTACCAATGCCACGTTGCTCTTTATAACTCAATGATAGCCAATTTTATAGTTCTTTCAAAGGAATATGAGGTATCAAATGAATTTTATCTTGAAGGCTCGAAATGGGCAGCTAGTTGGTAAAAATTTCCAATTCAAAGTGTTGGAGGCTAGAAGCAATCCTAAGTGACTCAATCATTTTTCAAAAATTTTGTAAATTAGTTTCGCTTTGAATGGTCACATGTCAAGTTCTAGAACACAATTGTTACTGAAAACACTCAAATGAAAAATAGGGGTTTTAAAAATCAATCCGTTAAATGTAACCCCTAGATTAGGCTTGAATTCTCACATATAGAAGTTTTTCTTGGAGATTTTGTCAATGAAGGGCTTATTCAAATTTCTCAGCTTTTCAGAAAATATTTTTAAGAAATTTAAAGCTGTCTAAAAATTTTTATTTTCCCCAAAAATTAATTAACTTCAATTTTCTAATTTTAATTGAGAATTCATAACTTCAATTTTCCAATTTTAATTGAGAATTCATGAGTTGTGTTGTTCTCCCCCCCCCCACACTTATTACTAGCTAAATACCAAAAAGCTAGTGAAAGAAAAATAAAAGAACGTCAAATATTTGCAATATGAATGACGTCACGTATCCAAATAGCAAAATAAAATACGAAAATATAATTAAGTGATAAAAACTCCCCTGAGATGTCCTGGAATACATTATACAAAAGCAAAACACTTTTTGTACAAAATATCATGAAAGCATGGCATCAATGCGGGGGTGGATGCGGGTAGTGCAGCTGCATCTGCCGGAGAAGCTCTATGATGGTAGCTTTGTGGTAGTCTGCACGATCAAATCGAGCGGTATAATCCTGCTACATTCTCTGAAAGTCTGCAGCCATCTGGTCAAACCGTGCGTCATAATGCTGCCTCATGTCATGGAAGCGCTGATCCAACCCCTGAAAATACTCGTCATATGGCTGCTGATAATGTGGTGGAGGTGGAGGTGGTGCCTAATCATGAGCTGGTGAAGGTGGAGGGGGTGCCTGATCAAACTCGTGCGCTACGTCCTCAACATCCTCCCCATGGGCCTCTGGCTGATCTTCATCATGCCCCTCATCCTGATCCATCATCTTAGCAACAGGCTAGGGCTCCTTTGCGGCATTATCCAGAACTAAGACTCCCTGGTCATTTCGCCGGAGAACACCAATGGATAATAAAGTAGTCTGAGTAATCCCCTCCATCGGAATAGTAGTGGTCTCCTCAGTAGGATGATAACCAAGGTTAACAGCCAGTTGGGATAAGAATGACCCAAGCACCACATGTCCGGTGTTATTGGCAGCTAACCTCTTGCCTAGGTTAGTGCACGTACGTAAAAACCACATACCAGGGTTGCAGGGCTGTCCGTCCTCCCTAGTCATGCACCATAAGAGGAAAAGGTCGCCTCTAGAGACAACCCCCTCACTGGAGAACCTACCGTGCACCGATGAAGAGAGCCAACGGTGTACGGTTCTCATAATAGGGTTGCGTAGCTTACTTGCTTTGGACTGCCTGGGATGGTAAGCAGCAGCTGGCTCACCTGTCATCTCTGCCCAGGTAACTCCGTCAGACTAGTTCTGAACAGGAACATCATGGTGGGCCCCCTCATATGCAAGTGTCTCAACCTCCTCTGGTGTGTGGAACCCCAGATGGATGTTGAACTCTGCTAAAGAATAATCATGCTCCACCTCATCTAGCATGAATTTAACTCGGTACTCCTCCTCTGGGTTTGGTGCATCGTAGTACGTCAGTGTACCTAAATCTCGATCACCGGCTCTATGTAAGTGGGATATCGTATGGCAGCAACCCTCGTCCATCTGATCCTCTCCAGCCAGGTGGTGACTGTGCCTAGCATATGAAATCTGTCTAAGGTGTGCTCGTCTAGGTACCTGGTAGGATGGAACTCAAATCCTCGGACCTGGCGGTATCTTTCCCTCAAATTCAGAGGGATATGACCTGGAACAGGAGCTAGCACTCTGGATCTGACAGCGTGGTCATGTCTGGCCCTTTTAGGCATTTTTCCTGAAAAATAGATTAAACAAGATAACAAGGAAAAATATAATTTTGTTAGAATAACAATTTAAGGCCTTTAAGTGGAAAAAATTTCAGCACGGCCTAGGAGCACGACCTGTTCATGAGGAGCATGGCCGTGCTCCCTTGTCAGACGCGAATCCCAGATCACTGAATCAGTCCAGATCGCTAAAAACATCAATTTTCGCCATTTTTGAACCAGAATCATGCAAAATAGACGTCTCCCAACATACAAAACGAGTTCTATTTAATTTCTAAGTCTAAAAACACATCTATATAATGTATTTTGGATCTAGATATGAGATTTCTCCAAAAACATCAATAAATCCCTAAACTACCATAAATCTTTAGAGAAAATAGAGATGTGAATGTTACCTGGCTTAGATTGATGAAGAAATACACAAAGAACTGCACAAAAGATCAAGAAAACAAGCGTTCTCTCGTTTTTCTCTCTGGAGTGAATAGTAGAGGGCCGTGCTAATGAGAGCCACGACCTCTTCATTCTGGTTTTAAGCTGGAAGACGAGCAGCACGGCCTTTGCATCGAGGAGCACGGCCGTGCTGTATTATTATTATTTTTTTTATTTTGATTTAAGTAAAATACGGGTTGCCTCCCGCGAAGCACATGTTTAACGTCCCGAGCCTGACGGATATATTTCTCACAGAGCTTAGTTTAAATTGACATGACAGTAAGGGTTTCTTGTTGGAAACCCTCCTCATAGATCTTGGCCCTTTGGCCATTTATCTTGAAAGTTTCACCATTATCTTTTTGTAATTCAATAACTCCATATGGGAATACCTTGATTATTTTGTATGGTCCAGTCCATCTGGATTTAAGTTTACCTGGAAAGAGACGCAGACGAGAGTTATAAATTAAAACCTTATCACCTACTTTAAACTCTCGTCTCAGAATATGCTTGTCATGCCATTTCTTTGTGCGCTCTTTGTATAGCTTAGCATTTTCATATGCTTCTAGACGGAATTCATCCATCTCATCCAGTTGTAACAACCGCTTCTCACCTGCATCTTTTATTTGAAAATTCAAATATTTGATGGCCTAATAGGCCCTATGTTCCAATTCTACAGGTAAGTGACAAGCTTTTCCAAAAACCAATTTATAAGGAGACATGCCAATAGGAGTTTTAAATGCCGTCCTATATGCCCACAAAGCGTCATCAAGTTTTAATGACCAATCTTTCCGAGAATTGTTAACAGTTCTTTCCAAAATTTTCTTTATTTCTCGATTGGAAATTTCAACTTGACCGCTTGTTTGTGGATGGTAAGGAGCGGTTACTTTGTGAGTTACTCCATATTTTGCTAACAGATTTTCAAATTGTTTATTGCAAAAATGGGAGCCTCCATCACTTATGATTGCCAGGGAGTACCAAAGCAGTGAAAATATTTTTCTTTAAAAATTTAATCACTCCCTAGTATCATTTTTAGTTAGAGCCACCGCTTCTACCCATTTGGACACATAGTCATCGCAACGAATATAAACATTATTATAGGATGACATAAAGGTCCCATGAAATCTATGCCCCAAACATCAAACAATTCACAGACTAAAAATCTTTGTTAGGGGCATTTCTGTCTCAGGAAATATTTCCACTTCTTTGACATTTATCACAAGATTTGACAAAATTGTATGCATCCCTGAAAAGGTTAGGCCAGTAAAAACCACATTGTAAAACTTTGTGTGCAGTCTTTGTGGGACCAAAATGACCTCCCACTTCTTTCGAGTGGCAATGCTCTAAAATGGAATTAAATTCCACTTCTGGAATGCATCTTCTAATGATATTGTCAGCACAGATCTTGAATAAGTATGGTTCATCCCAAAAAAAATGCTTAACATCAGAAAAGAATTTCTTTCGTTGAGCATAAGATAAATTAGGAGGAAGAACATTACCAGCCAAGTAGTTTACAAAATCTACATACCATGGTAATTCAGAAATTGCCAGCAATTGTTCATCAGGGAAGGTTTCCTTTATCCCTTCAACAACATTTGGTCTTACCTCAGGATCAATCCTGGACAGATGATCAGCAATGACATTTTCAACTCCCTTTTTGTCTCTGATCTCTACATCAAACTCTTGAAGCAAGAGTACCCATCTGATTAGTCTTGGCTTAGTATCCTGTTTAGCAAGCAAATGTCTAATAGCGCATGATCGGTATAAACAATTATTTTAGATAAAACCAGGTAAGGGCGAAATTTGTCAAAAGCAAATATTGCGCCATAACTCTTTCTCAGTTGTCGTATAATTTTGTTGCGCATCATCAAGAGTACGACTGGCATAATAAATGACATGAAATATCTTATCCTTTTTACGGCCCAAAGCATTTCCCCCGCCATATCACTAGCATCACACATTAGTTCAAAAGGCAGTGACCAATCAGGTGCCATAACAACAGGTGCTTCAATCAGCTTTATTTTCAGAGTGTTAAAAGATTTCAAACAATCTTCAGAAAATTGAAAGGGCATATCTTTCTTTAAAAGGGTTGATAGAGGCTTTGCAATTTTTGAAAAATCTTTTATAAACCTCCTGTAAAATCCAGCATGACCCAGAAAGCTTCTAATAGCTTTCACAGAATTAGGAGGTGGAAGTTTTGCAATAACCTCTATTTTGGCAGGATCTACCTCAATCCCTCTTTCAGAAATTTTATGCCCGAGTACAATGCACTCACTGATCATAAATTGACATTTTTCCCAGTTCATAACCAAATTTGTTTCTGTATATCTTTTCAGCACAAGTCCCAGATTAATTAAACAAGCATCATATGATGTACCATACACAAAAAATCGTCCATAAATACCTCTATGCAATCTTCTAAAATATCAGAGAAGATAGACATCATGCATCTCTGGAAGGTGGCAGGTGCATTGCATAGACCAAATGGCATTCGTCTATATGCAAATGTTCTGTATGGGCATGTAAAAGTGGTCTTTTCTTGATCTTCAAAAGCCACGGGTATTTGCATATATCCGGAATAGCCATCTAGGCAACAATAATATTCATGCCCGGACAATTTTTCTAACATTTGATCAATAAAGGGGAGGGGGAAATGATCTTTCCTAGTGGCTTCATTTAATTTTCTATAATCAATGCAAACACGCCAGCCAGTAACTTTTCTAACAGCAATTAATTCTTTCTTATCATTTTCAGTTACTGTCGTCCCTCCTTTTTTTGGGACCACTTGGACAGGAATCACCCAAGGACTATCAGATATAGGATAGATTATACCTGCATCAAGAAGTTTGATAGCTTCTTGTTTTACCACTTCTTTTAAATTTGGGTTGAGCCTTCTTTGGGGTTGAACCCTTGGCTTGTGGTCCTCTTCCATATGGATTCTGTGAGTGCAAATGGATGGGCTTATTCCTTTGATGTCATGGATAGTCCATCCAAATGCCTCCTTGTGTTCCCTCAGAACTCTCAATAGCCTTTCTTCCATTATACCTGTCAAAGATGAAGAAATAATAACAGGCAAAGAGGAAGGGGGATGCAGGAATGCATATTTTAAATTAGCAGGCAGAGGTTTAAGCTCAAGCTCAGGCGGTTCTTCAATGGAAGGCTTGGCTTTTTGTAGATTATCTCTTTCCAAGTTTTCATATTGCCCTTTCCATTTGACACCTCCTTGATTTATTCCAGCATCCAAGGCTTTGACTTCATCCAACATTTCCATATTATCCAAAAAATCAAACTCACTCATTGTTAAAGCTTTTTCAAGATTGTTACTACTTAATAGTTCCTGCAAATTGTACTGAGTTAAAGCACTCGTGTTATCCACAGAAGATATGAAATTACAGGATTCAAAAGTCGACGGGGTTTTCATAGAGTTAAAAACTTTGAAAACAACCTCCTCATCATTTAACCTTAGAGTAAGTTTCCCTTGGTGAACATCAATTAGAGTCCTACCCGTGGCCAAGAATGGTCTTCCCAGAAGAATCAGTTCTTTATCGATTTCCATATCAAAAACCACAAAGTCTACTGGAAAGATAAATTTATCTACCTTAATAAGAACATCTTCTACTATACCTCGTGGATACACCACAGATCTATCTGCCAGTTGGATTTGGATAGTTGTGGGTTTTGGCTCTTGAATTCCCAACTTTCTCAAAATGGACAAAGGCATCAAGTTGATACTAGAGCCTAAGTCACACAGACACTTTTTAAAATGTAAATTACCTATTGAACAGGGAATAGTAAAACTACCTGGATCTTTCAATTTAGGAGGTAATTTATTCAGAAGTATAGCAGAGCACTCCTCATTAAGTTTGACTGTGGCAAATTCCTCTAGCCTTTTTTTATTGGACATAATGTCCTTCAAAAATTTTGCATATTTGGGCATTTGAGAAATTGCCTCCACAAAGGGTATGTTAATTGTTAGTTGTTTTAACATATCCAAAAATTTGGCAAATTGTGGATCAACTATGTTACCTTTTAGCCTTTGTAGAAATGGGATATTTGGCTTAGGGTTTTCGGGTAGAAGTGATGAAACTGCAGGAATTGGAGAAGTTTGTTCATTTTTTTCTTTTTCTTCAATTTTTTCACTTGAGTCCCTTTCAGTAGGGACTAGACTACTCTCATTTATCGGTGAATTAAGAATTTTACCACTTCTAGTACTCATGGCCTTCATTTGCTCCCTAGGATTTTGTTAATTTGGTGAGGAGCGACCCTTGCTCCTTTTGGTCATTAGTTGCACGTGAGTGGCAACTTGGCTTTCTAAGTTTTGTGATTGGAAACTGAAGTATTTCTTGTATTTTCTAGTGATTTAACAGTTCCCACAAGGCTATCAATTTGATCTTGAAGGTATGGCCTTTTTGTGGTTGAGGTTGGACTTGCATGTTAGGGGTTTGTAGGGGCTTGAATCGATTTTTATTCGATTCGATTACGGTTTTGTTGCCCTCCCCACGCGAAGTTGGGATGGTCCCTCCAACCCAGATTATAGTTATTAGAATATGGATCATTTCTAGGCCTAGAGCCAATGCCTACAAAATTAACTTCTTCTAAACAATCCTTGGTCTCATGACCCACTGTTCCACAAGAATTACAAGAGTCCATAGGGCCCTTCTTCTCAATGCTTTTTAGCCTTTCATTGGTTTTCTCCATATAACTAGCCAAGACACCCATACACGGATGTCCATGCCTTTGCATGTATTTGAGCATTGCTTCTTGCATTTCAAGTTTTGGATCAGAATCTTTGATGGCGTTAACTTCTTCAGTCATGCCACTAAACTCAATAGGCCATTCATCATTGTCATGAGAAACCGAGGCAACTGTTTTAGACTTTGAGGTTAAGAGAGCCTCTAACTTCTTGCTCATTGCCTCAATCTTGGCCTCTAAAGCAGTATTAGAATCTACCTTAAACATACCTGACTGCGTAGATTTTTTCGGGATATGTCTCTCTCCTGGTGCCCACTGAGCACTATTCTGGGCAATCCTGCCCATAATCTCATAGCATTCAGATGGTGTTTTGTAGCCTAAGGATCCACCACATGCTGCATCTATAGCTGCCTTATCCTGAAAAGAAAGACCATTATAGAAAATTTGAACTATCAGGGATTTATTAAAACCATGATGGGGACAGCCTAAGATTAGATCTTGGAATCATTCCCATGTTTCATGCATAGTTTCACCATCTTTCTGAGTAAATCCAGAAATTTATGCTCTTAGTTTAGAAGACTTCCCAGGTGGGAAGTATTTGTTCAAAAATTTACTCTTCAGATCTGTCCAAGTTGTGATGGAATTGGCTTCCAATGAGTCCAACCAGAGTTGAGCTTTTCCTTGCAAAGAAAAAGTAAACAAGCGGAGTCTAATGGCTTCCGGAGGAACCCCATTAATTTTTACAGTTTTTGTAATCTGCTGGAATCTTTTAAGATGGGCATTTGGGTCCTCATGTGGTAAGCCTGAGAATTGCACATCTTTGACCATAGAAATTAGGCCTGGTTTAAGCTCAAAATTGTTGGCTTCCACCACTGGATATTGGATACTATCATGTTCTTCACAAATCGGTGTGAAGTATTCATTCATAGTCAATTCCTGTTCTGCCATTGTTCCTCTTTGTCTTCTAACAGCTCTTCTTTGTCTTCTGAGAGCTCTTGCAGTTCTTTCAATTTCAGGATCAAACTGAAGGATAGGATCTTGAGAGCGTGTTAGCATACACTGCAACAAAGCTGGATCACGTGATCAAAAACTGAAATTTTAATTATTTTTAAGGTTAGTCTGGAGAAAAGAAAAGAAAAATTAAAAGAAAAGAGAAAATAATCTAGTGTTCCAACCAGGAGACGCTAAATAATAAGTTTAAGTAATAAAATAGAAAGAAAATCTAGTCTTCCAACCAGGAGACGCTACACAAAATAAAATCTAGTCTTCCAACCAAGAGACGAAATATAAAAATAAAATCTAGTCTTCCAACAGGAGACATAGTCTTCCAACAGGAGACGTAACATAAAAATAAAATAAAATGAATAATTACAAAAAGCATCTAAATTAACAATTAACCATTTTGACCAATACCATTAACAATTCCCCGGCAACGGCGCCAAAAACTTGTTCGGTCAAAATCGCAAGTATACGATCTTTGTCAAGTTATAGTATAAAAGATTATCGTCTCCACAGGGAATTGAAATGATTACTGCTCTACTTAGATCAATTTGTTATTTAGACAAATGATTCGAGGTGAAATTGATTAAAAAGTGTATAAAAACTAAGTCGAAAAGAGATTATAAAATATTTTAGAAAGGAATTAGATTATAAAAGCACTAAGGTAATGGGTTCACTAATACTTGTATCTGTGTATTTGATTAATTTAAAACATGAGTAACAATTCTTACTGATTACCAATCACCTATTTAAAAACTATTAATACCCAATGATCATGCAATATTAACAGTCTTCTTTCTAATTTATTACTCAGTTTGATCATGCAAAGTAATTAAACAGAAAGAGCATGAAGTGTCAATAGATTTATCAATTCAATGATCGATTTGAAAATGAACACGCAATCCTTGATCCGTGAGCATGCAGATTCAATTATTCCTAGAGTTACATTAATTAATTCAAGGTACGATCGTAGAACAATTAATTAAGCGTGTAAAGTAGCTAATTCTTTTTAAAGTAATAGTACCAGGAATAATTTAATCAAAAGGATTTAAACACTCATATTATAAATCATAAAGATATCACAGATAAAGTAAAAGATCCCCCGTCACCTCAATGATGGGATTAGTTTCTAAACATATTTGAAGATAGCAACAACATGTTTACAAAAGACATATTTAAAACTAAAACTAGCAGAACAACTATAAAGTAAGACTAGAAGATTACAGAGAAAAGAAGAATTGAGAGAGAATCAATCAGGGAACTCTTAAATGTTACTGTGGCGTTCCTTTTATAGGCAAAATTTGGGGTCAAGACCTGACACCAAAGACGGCCGTGCTCCAAGGCCGTGCTCCATCTACACCTGTTTTACGCGTCACCGACCTTGCCGACATGATTTTCTGATATTTTTGCTTGAGCACGGCCTTGCTGGTCAAATGGAGAGGCCGTGCTGGTCAATGGAGAGGCCGTGTCTGCTTCTTGAACCGCCTCAAGGCTGTGTTGGTCAATGAAGAGGCCGTGCTGGTCAATGAAGAGGCCGTGCTGGTCAATGAATAGGTCGTGCTGGTCAATGAAGAGGCCGTGCTCTGCTTCTTAAACTGCTTCAAGGCTGTGCTGCCATGTACAGGTCATGTTGAAGGTCTCGTTTAGCATTTTGGACCTGGTTTTTGGCCCAATTTCAAGCCCATAACTGTATTTGACCACCGTATTGCCTAATTTTCCATTTCTACAAAATATAGAGAAAAAGAGAGTGAATTTCAACTGATAATATTCAATAATTTATTCAAATCACACTCTACTATTCCTAATAAAATGATGCAATATTGATGTTATCAATTCCTAACACGAGAGGACATCAAATGGACTTAAGAACAAAGGTTTTAAGCCTCATATACTCGTCCGGAAACTCTCACTCGCTCAAAGGTATGAACACCTAAAAGCCCTAATCTCAACTCCGATCGTTCTCAAACTTAATCAAGCTTCCATGACTCAAACCAAAACTTCATAACTCACTAAACCAAATTCAAATAACATATCAAACCTCCAAACATGCTTTCACACAACACAGAAAGCGAGCACACCACCAAAAGGCCAAACATGCAGTCAAAACACACTAATCCCTACCTAGGGCACACAAATACACTTAGTCACACATAAACACACTTTAAGCAAGATTAGAAAAATGAGGATGTTACAACCTTCAAACATCAATCTTTGTTTTTCAAGGTTGATCCCAGTGAATCTTTTTCTCACGTCGATGAGAACTCACCACAACATCAACCACATAACACACCCCCTAAATCCTAATCTTGATCCCAAAAATCCCCTTAGCCCCTATTATGTCCATCCCGGCGAGAACCCAGGAGTGACTTTAGTTTCCCCATCTCTCAATAGTGACAACTACAATTCTTGTAGTAGAGCCATGAAACGCGCCCTATTGACCAAGAACAAATATAAATTTTTTGACAGATCAATTCTTCAACCTTCAAGTTCTCATCCTCTTTTCGATCCCTGGGAACGTTGCAATAACATGATTATCTCTTGGATTACTCATGTGACATTCCATTTTTTCAGATAAACGTTAATAACATTTAAAGTATAATTAGACTGGTAATTAGGTGGATGAATGGGTATTAAAAACCTTAATTTGGAAAGGAATGGACTTAGATGGGTTATAGAAGCATTCAAAAGGACCAAAATACCCCTAGGAATGGTATAGGAACCACCAAAAAACGTCTAGAATAGAAGAAATTACGAATATCTCCATAGCCTTAGTCACGTCGCGGCCAGAACACACTATGGCTCATCGCGACATGACGGACTTTTAGTGGTAAGCCATCGCGACGCGATCGACTCGCGATCAAAGGCGATGGTGAGAGGAGGAGCTCTCAATCTCGCCTATAAATAGGCCCCCACCCCCTCCATTTCTCCATGTTCTTCCAAAGGTCTTTGGGAGAATGTGGAGGAGCTCTAGAGGCGCGACAGGACGCGAGGACGTGGGACAACGGCAGCCTTCTAAGCCAGGTATGGTCTTAACCTCTTCTCTCTCTAGTTTTCTCTCTTTAGGAGCTTCTAAGGGTAAGTATGTTATGTGCTTGCCTCTAATGAGCATCTGGCATATCAGAAAATTCTTAGTAAGTAATCCTAGAGATTGAGAATAAGAGTGAGACTTAGAGGGCCGCTAAGGAGCAAGTATGCTCTGCACTTGCCTCAAGTGAGGATCTTGTGCATCAGAAATCCCTTAGTAGGTACTCCTCTAAGAGGAGAGGATGAAAGTGGCTTGGTAAACTAAGTAGGAGTGTCTAGAGGTAGGAATACGAGTAGCAGAAGTAGTGAGGACGCGGAGAGTGACAACAACTGCAATAATCTTCTAACCAGGTGGGAGCAAGAAACCTTACACTCTAGGGATAGTAGGATAGAGTAGTGTATATAAATGTACGTTGGGTGACCCAAGCCCAACTAGCGGTTGATAACAACAATATCTCAAGAGAGGGGCTGTGACCTATGATAGCTGATGACAGTTGTCAAAGGTCTATCAACCATAGGATTAACTTTTCTAATATGTGAAAACCCTAGGATAGACAACTTATGATTACTTTATGATTACTGATTAGATATGATTGTTGGTATTTGTGTGACTGTGTTGTTGAATAATATGTTAGTCAGTGGTGCCCATAGCGACATTAGGATTGATCTATGTGATGTCTGTACTAATTTGATATATCCTTTGGTTATGCTAGTTAACTCTAGTTGACCCTGTCTGTGATTGTGATGACCTATGGATGTGATAGGAGTGTCAAGAGAGTACCGTTAGGCCTTAGCTAGTATGTTAGAGCTGATAGTTTAGCTAGTGGTGGTGCGGAGTAGTTATAAATAAATTATGTAGAAGGCTATAGGGTGTGAGAAGGAAGTAGGTGGAGCTAGGCCTAGGTGTAATAGTGCAAACCTAAGAGATAGTGAGTGTGATCTAAGTAAAAGCGAGAGTTAGTTGTGTTTGCCTCTGTGTGAGCCATTTATATATGCTTTCTATCCCTGATTTCCCGATTTTATAGTGTGTAATGTGTTTCTTAGCTCCTTTCTTCTGTTTTTCTTGTTTGTATTTTCTTTTTCATATAAAACAGATATGCATGGACCTAATGAAGATATCGCCCGCATCGTGGAGTGTACAGAGGGTACTCAGTATGAGTAACTCTCTTCAGTTATGTGTTACAGTTAGTAAGTCAAAGTCAATGAGTCAAGAGTCTGTATATGCATATATCGTATAACTTATGGGCCCAAGACACGAGTTCCGTAAAGATATGTACGTGTCATTTATTTAGTTTTAATAAAGTATTATTTTCAATACATTTATAATGCCTAATCACTCATTTAGAATCTAATTAATATTATACTGTAGCGCTCTAGAAACAGGGTGTTACAACTCACTCCCTTTCTACTCAGATTCAACAAAGCATCTTCTACATTGATACGACTCAAGCTCTATGGATTGATCTGCAAGACAGGTACTCCAAAGGAAACCACTTTCGGGTTTCAGACATACTGCAAGAAATACATTCAATACGAGAAGGTGATAGATCTGTATCTTCATTCTTTAATGATTTTAAAACATTGTGGGATGAGCTTCCATCTTTGCATCCAATTCCTTTTTGTTCTTGTGAATCCCCCTGTTCTTGTAACTTGACCAATGCAATGAACAAATTTAGAGAAATTGAATATGTTATCTACTTTCTAAAAGGGCTGAATGACAGTTAGAGTACTGTTAAAACTCAAATTTTACTTCTTGATCCTTTGCCCACCATCAATAAAGCTCTTTCTTTGGTTATGTAACAAGAAAGAAATTCAAACACAACCCCAATCAATGATTCCATTGTTCTGGCTACAGCCAATAACACTAATCAATGGAAGCCACAGAACAAGAACTTTAATTTTCAAGGCAGGAATAACAATTATCAAGCTGGTCGAGGAAGAGAAATGACTAATGGCAAATTATGCACTTTTTGCAACCGACCAAATCATACAATAGAAACATGCTATTTTAAGCATAGATTTCCCCCTAGGTACAAACCCAAAAATTCCAATTCTGCAACTGTTAACTCCGCTGGCAATTTCCAAAATGACAACTCTGGGCATCAACAATTCGCACCTACTTCCTCTTTTCAATTGAACAAAAAGACTATCAACAATTAATGTCCCTGCTTCAAGCATCCAAGAATGAGTCCTCTACCAATCCTAAGAATAGCTCTACAAGCAGCAAAACTGAACCCTCTTCCACCAATCACATTATCTCTCAAATCAGTCAGGGAGGTACATCTTTACACAGTTCTCATATATGGATTTTGGATACTGGTTCTACTGATCATGTTTCTCCTTTTTTGTCTTTGTTTTCATCATATAAAAGTATTAATCCCATCCTTGTCAAGCTTCCTAATGGCAACACTATTAATGCAAAATATTTGGGTCCTGTGAAAATTTCTGATCACATTCAATTGCATGATTTCCTTTATACTCCATAATTCAGTTTTAATATACTATCAGTCAGCAAACTTAGCTCTTCTTTAAATTGCAATCTATTATTTTCTTCTAACACTTGCCTCATATAGGATCGCCTTTCACAGAAGAAGATTGGGAATGCTGAAGCTTATAATAATCTTTACCTTCTACATGACTCTGTTGCTTCTGCTAATAAGCCAGTTTTGAATTTGACTACTTGTAAATCTGTCACTAATGTGAATTTTGATACATGATACTATAGGTTAGGCCATCCTTCCTCTACCATTCTTGATCAAATTTGTAAACAATTTCCCTATGTCAAGTATAATAAAAACATTGTGTGTGATTGTTATCATCTGGCTAAGCAAACTAGATTACCTTTCCCTACTAGTAATATTGTTTCTACCAAACTTTTTGACCTTGTCCACATGGACATTTGGGGTCCTTTGAATGTGGCATCATTTCAAGGTCATCATTACTTTCTTACCATAGTGGATGATTTTACTAGATTTACTTGGGTTATTTTTGTTAAAATCAAAATCTGAAACAATATTCTGTGCATTCTGCATTTCATCAAACTCATTGAAAACCAGTTTTAATCCAAAATTAAAATCATAAGGTCTGATAATGGCATGGAATTTCATATGACATCCTTTTATAATGAGCATGAAATTGTTCACCAAACATCTTGTGTAGAAACACCAAAACAAAACTTAAAGGTTGAAAGAAAGCATTAGCACATCCTAAATATTACATGTGCTCTCTTATTTCAATCAAATTTACCAAGAATTTTTTGGTCATTTGCTATTTGTCATGCTATTCATCTTATAAATAGGCTTCCCTCATTTGGTCATGAAAAATCTAAAATATCGGTCAAACTAATCTTTGATGAGACTAAAATATTCCTAAAAAGTATGCTAAAAAGAACTACTTTGACTGATATTTGAGATTATTGCGACCAAATTGATAACTTTTATTTCCGAGGGACCAAATATGTTTCCTGTCTTTGCTTGAGCACCACTTTGAGTCTTTACTCTTCTTTTTAAATGAAAGATATAAGAGATAAGAAAGAATATCAAAACAACAAAAAACTACATATTTTGTAGAAGCATACAATATTTTTCTTTCCTAAAAATATTATATTCTTGCCTCACTAACAAAAATTCTGGATCTGCCAATGATCACATAGTGCTATGCAAAGTGTAAATCATATGAGTAGTGCTATTTATTACGAATCAAATAGTGCCAGAAATGCATGAATGCCACATGTAAATGTTTAAAGAGCCGATAAATTATCATTTCCGTGTTTGATGAAAAACCCCGAGAGATGGGTGAGAAAATACACTGAGGGATGGCTTCATACGTTTTTTAAGGCTGGTTTTCGTAAAAAGAAGCATTTTTCAAATTATATATGAGGATTAATATTTTTGTTATTTTAATAGGTAAAATATATTTGAAACATAAAAATAATGACAATAACAAAACAACAATTTAATATTTTTTTTGTTGTCATTAATTGAAACATAAAATGTAGAAAAATAATCTCTCTCTCTCTCTATAGACACACGCGCGCGCACACATTGATATAAACAATTAGTGTGGACCCATTATAGGTAAACTATGTGAAGTCTATAGGACATAGTCTATACTTAAATTCGACCAAGCAAGACTTTCGAAGGCTAAACACATGATTATCTAAGCATAACATTATCCAAGAAATTCAATATACAACGCAACCAAATTATATCCTCCCGATAGAATGTATACAATTTCACTGTGGGGAATGTGTACAATTTGCCTACTAAAACATTGAAAACATTACATTTGAATGAATACAAAATTCTGATAAGCATATATATCCCCAATGTTGTCATAAATTAGCATAAATTACCTGCATAAGTTTTGGTCATTATGCAACCATAATGTTGCCAAAATTTAAATCAACAATGCATCAGAACAGCTCCAGCAGAATATTTTCACACTTGCAGGGTAGTTTATTTAGGTGCTAATGCTACTTCTATTACCCCGCATTCAGCAGGATTATTTAGTTAAAACAACTAGGCAAACCACCTGCAGTTTCCTCCATGTGAATTGATCCTTGTTTGGCTGCAAAGGGATCCATAGTAGCAGAAGGATCAGCTGTAGCCGAAGGGGCAGCAACTTCAGGGATAGTGTAACGCCCGTAACTCAGTATTACTTGAATTTACAATTTACAAAAATGGCACAAGGCTTACCAATAATTTAAACTTGAAAATGGGCATTACAAGTCCAAATTTAAAATATAGTCGATGGTCTAAAAGTTAGGTTACAACTTCCAAGTATTAAGTATTTGGATTACAAAATGCGATAACGAGGTTCCAAATATCCAAAGGACATATGAGTTGTTACATCACAAAATGTAGAATTAAACTAAAGGATTCAACTTCTAACTTGCTTGACCGCCTTTCGGGTCCTGCTTATCTGAAAAACAATGGAAAGAGTGAGATAAAAATCTCAGTGAGCCCCCCAACGGACCCCTTACCAACCCATTTCCCAACACAATATTACAAACTCACAGTGAAGACAATTCATAATGTACAAGAACCCAATTAACATTCACAAATGCTCAATGAATCCAAGAGGGATATATAATTAACCCCCAATGGAATTCTTCTATCAATGATACACAATGAATCCAAGTAAGTATAGCAGTGACTTTCCATGGAATCTTCAATAAACAATACACTATGAATCCAAGAAAGTATAGCAGTGACTTTCTCTGGAGTTCTTCAATAAACAATTCGTTATGAGTTATTACACAATCAATAAGTTCAATCCTATGAACAACTTAACCATTCTCATAAGCATTTTAATAGTCTACCCATTGATACAAATCTCCCTAAGACCATAGCATTAAGTAAGATTGAACCAAAAGAGGAAGGATTTAGAAATAAAAAGGGGAAAATCTGCCCCAGAATCGCTTAAGCGAATTCGGGGTCGCTCAGCGCTACCTTCGCTCAGCGCCAGATTTTCGCTCAGCGAAAGTCGCGCAGAATACACCCCCTGGGCAGTGCGTAGCCACCGCTACCGCTTCTCGCAAAGCGAATTTGTGGTCTGCTCAAATTTCAGATTTTCTTTCCAAACCAAACATCACCAAATCCAACCATACTCAATCCCAATCATCAATCACCAAGCACAAAGCTCTAAATCAAACATTTAACATATCAATATACAAGATCAAGAGCATTGCATAACTTATCAACTACACAATCAAACATATTTCAACATGTCTTAGAATCTTCAAAATAAACATAAACTCATCTCCCTCATCATGCATTCCCAAATCCACAACTTGCATTAAGAAACACACAACCACACAAGTAAAATGGAAAGTCCTAAATAGTGGGACTTATGGGTTGCCCAACCTCTAAGTAAGAGGAACTCACATTAAGCTCAAATGAATGAGCTAGGGAGCTTGAAGACTTAAGACCCTCTCCTCCTCTTCTTCTCCAAGTTCAAACTTCTTTCCCAATGATCTAGAACAACTCCAAATCTTCAATGTAGCCCCAAATACTCAGTTTCAAATGTTTAGAAGCAAGGAATGGTGAAGGAAACACCAACTCTCCTCTTCCCCTTCCCAAGCCAAAGCCCTAGCTCTCCACCTCCTTCCTCTTCTTTCCTTGATCAGTAAAAATAGAGAGAGTAGAAAGAATGGGTGGTTGTCGTGGGTGAGGGGAGAAAAGGGAGAAGGAAATTGTGGTTTGACCAATTTACCCTTCCTTCAATCACTTAAATACACTACACCTTGCTATTCACACCCCCAACATTTCTAAATACTATCCCCTATTTCAATTACTTAACTATTAATTTGAAATCCAAGCCTAAATTAATTTAATTAAATAATTGAATTAGGCAGGGTGTTACACTACTACCCACCTTTTAAGATTTTTGTCCTCAAAAATGAGACAAGGTACATACCTATTGAAATAAATACGGGTAGTGAGTTCGCATTTCTTCCTCAGTCTCCCAAGTAGCCTCCTCAGACGTAGATCCTTCCCAGATGATCTTGACCAAAGGGACGTCCTTATTCCTTAACCTTTGAAGTTGCGGTCCACAACTTGTATAGGCATAGGTCGGGTATGTCAAATCTGATCTCGCTAGTATCGACTCATGATCCAAAGGTTGACAAGGATCAGAATGTACTTTTAAGTCGAGACACATGGAACACATTGTGTAGATTTGTGAGAGATGGAGGTAGAGCGATTTGATAAGCAACAGACCGACTCTTTGAAGGATTTCAAAGGGACCGATATAACGAGGACAAAGCTTTAGCTCCTGAGTGCCCTACCAATGCCTATCGAGGAGTTGACCCTTAGGAACACATGTTCTCCTTCTCCAAATTCAAGGGGTTTCCTTCTCATCAAAGATAGCTCTTCTGTCTACTTTGAGCAATTTTCAACTTGTCCCTAATCTTCCAGATTTGATCCGTAGTTTCTGAATTAGGTCCGCCCTAACAATCTTTTCTCACCTACGCCAAACCAACACAGAGGAGTTACGCACTTGCGACCGTGATAGTGCCTCATACGGTGCCATGCCTATGCTCGAATGATAGCTATTGTTGTAAGCGAATTCAATGAGAGCCAAATGCTCGCCCCAGCCTCCTCCATCATCTAACACGCATGCCCTAAGCATATCCTCTAGGGTTTGGATAGTACGCTTCACCTGACCATCCGTCTGTGGGATGATAAGAGGTGCTAAGATTTAGCCTTGTGCCTAAGGCTCGCTGGAAGTGCTTCCAAAATCGGAGGTGAACTTAGGATCTCTATCGAGACAATGCTAGTGGGTACCCATGGAGTTTAACAATTTCTCTAATATATATCCTAGCTAATCTCGGCCGTGTTGTAAGTGGACTTAATTGGGAGAAAATGGCAGACTTAGTTACCGTCAACAATGACCCAAATGGAGTCATACCTGCACTGCAAAGGGGCAAACCCGCCACGAAGTCCATGGATATGCCCTCCCATTTCCATTCTGGAATTTCTAGAGGTTGAAGTAAACCAGAGGGTCTTTGGTGCTCTATTTTTGTTTTCTCGATTGCATCAAACATTGAGCAACAAATTCACCTATGTCATTTTTCATTCCCGGCCACCAATACCTTTGCCTAAGGTCATGATACATCTTGGTAGAACCAGGGTATACCGAGAATCCACTCTTATGGGCTTCTTCAAGAATTTGACTCTTGAGTGCCACATCTTTTGGAACACAAATCCTTTGATTGAAAAGGATCATACCATCATCAGATTTGGAGAATCCATAGTGATGTTTCCTAGCTTGCAATTCTGCATCCAAAGCTTGGGCATCCCTAATCTGGTCTCTAAAACCACAAGTGATCTCCAGGTGTCCTACAATCAAACTATCCCCGGTTGTGAATATTCCCAAGTTTAAATCTCTAAAAGATTCTAACAATGCCATCTCCCTAACCATCATAGAAGAGGCGTGAAGAGATTTCCGACTCAGGGCATCGGCAACTACATTTGCCTTACCTGGATGATATTTTAAATCAAAATCATAATCCTTAAGGAACTCTACCCACCTCCTTTGCCTCATATTCAGCTCCCTTTGATCAAACAGATATTTTAAACTTTTATGATCACGAATACTTCAAATCGAGCACCATATAAATAATGCCGCCAAATTTTCAAGGCAAAGACTATACCGCAAGCTCTAGATCGTGAGTTGGATAGTTTTCCTCGTGGGGCTTCAATTGTCTAGATGCATAGGCGACTACCGCTTATTCTCAAGATCAAGACACAACCCAAACCTCTTTTAGAAGCATCATCAAAACTTCAAACCTAAGGTTGGGTCGTGGATAATCAAAACCGGCAGATTTGTCAACCGGAGTTTGAAGTTTTAGGAACCGTCCTCACAACTTTCATCCCACACAAATGGTTGTCCCTTGTGGGTTAATCGAGTCAAAGGAAGAACCAATTAAGAGAATCCATGGATAAACCTTGGTAATACCCTGGCTAATCCTAAGAAACTTCTAACCTCCGTGAATAAAGAGCTGGTCGCCCCATTCAAGAACGGCCTCTATCTTACTAGGATCAACTGCTACTCACTTTGAGAAATGACATGACCCAAAAACTTAACTTCCTGAAGCCAGAACTCACACTTCTCGGGTTTTGCAAATAATCTCTTCTCCCTAAGAATGCCTAACACAATTCTAAGGTGTTCCGTGTTCCCGGGAATCCCTAGAATATATAAGGATATCATCAATGAATACCACTACAAATCTATCAAGGTAAGGTCGAAAAATTCTATTCATGTAATCCATGAATATTGCCGGAGCATTTGTTAAACCAAAAGGCATCACAACATACTCGTAATGGCCGTACCGAGTCCTAAATGCGGTTTTCAGATATCCTCACCTTGACTCGATTTGGTGATATCCGCACCTAAGATCAATCTTAGAGAATACCAAGCTCCCTAAGTTGGTCTAACAGGTCATCAATCCTAGGAAGCGGATATTTATTCTTAATTGTGACCTTATTCAGCTGCCTATAGTCTATGCACAAACGCATCCTACCATCCTCGCTTCTTGACAAGGAGAATGTGTGCTCCCCAAGGAGAAGCACTAGGCCTAATGAACCGTCTAGAAATCAAATCCTCCAATTGAACCTTAAGTTCTTGCAGTTCTAAAGGGGACATCCTATACGGTGCCACAGAAATTGAACCCGCTCCTGGAGCCAACTCTATTGAGAACTCAACCTCTCTATCAGGTGGTAAAGAAGTAACCTCATCCGAGAATATATCTAAAAATTCATTCACTATAGGGACGGTTTCTAATTCAACATCTGAAATTGAAGAGAGCAACAAGATATAACCCAAGTGTCCCTCAAATACGCAATGGTGCAATTGAAAAACACTAGCCATTTCATTCAGACAAGCCTGAGTAGGAAAGGACTGAGTTAAGGGGAATTCTATAGTTTTTGTAAAACAATTCATAACCACTTGGTTAGCCGAAAACCAATCCATACCAGTGATAATGTCCATCCCTTTTAAGGGTAGATGCACCAAATTAACCACAAATGTTCTTCCTTGAATAACGAGAACAATTCTCGCATATCGTGGAAGTGGAAATACTACCTTCAAATTTGGGGTTTGGACATTCAAAGGAATAGGTAGGGAAGAAACACATAACTCTAGCCTTTTCACACACTTACGGAGATGAACGAACGGGTCGCACTGCAGTCATACAATATTACGAAAGTGTGATCATGAAGTGACATATACCTTTCATCGATTTTCCACATCCTGCGCCTTCCTACCACTCAAGGTGTGAACACGCCCTCAAGAATGGTCGTCAGTCGGGACAATCCCCTTGCTTTCATCTTGTTACAATCTTTAATGAAGTGTCCTGGTTGTTGGCGAAAATGCATGTGTTTCCTGCACTGCACTCTCCCTATGGGACTTGCCACATTTGGAACATTCCTTCTACCTGGAAGCCTCTAAGCTTGAACGTGTTTTCCTTTATCCTTGTTTCCTTTACCCTTGGAGGTTGGGATGGCTTGCCTTCATCATTCCTCTTTTTCCACAGGAGATGACGCTCATCATACATTTTCTTCAAGCTTTCTTCTACTTGTAACTTTTGCGAACCAATGAGGCAAAGGTATAGAATCTGATTTGGGCTAAGTTATTCGAATGTCACCCTAAGTCCCCACATAAACCGGTTTATCTTCCATGTCTCATCCGGCGCATATTTGGCATGAGAAGAAAACCTCGCTAACTCCTCAAACCTCTCGACATATCTGAGACATAGTCGATCCCTTGCTTAAAATGAGTGAACTCGCGTTCCTTCCGATCCTTGACCGTTTGGGGAAAATATTTCTCTAAAGAGGCCTCCTTGAAGTCTTTCCATTCAATCTGTTCCTCATCTTCTTCCAAATATGCCTGTGCCCCCTCCCACCAATGGGCAACCCCTTCGGTGAGGTAGTGCGTAGCAAAGGTTACCTTTTGTTCCTCCATACATATCACCACTTTGAATATTCGTTCCATAACTTCCAGCCAATGCTGAGCCTCCATAGCGTCATCACTTCCAGGGAAACTCGGAGGATTAAGCTTATGAAACTTAAGGAAAGCTGAATGTGGGTCAGTTGGTTGAACAGCTGGTGGCTCAGGTGGAGGTGGTTAAGGGACTTGCTGTTGTTGCTGAAGAAATTGCTGCATCATATTGTTAGTGGCTTCATTTTGGGCTCTCAGAAGTTCATTCTGATCCCTCAACATTTGCATCATATCACCCAAATGAGCCTCCTCCGCAGATCTCGCTGCTCATGTCTCCTACTTGCCTTCCATGTTCATCCGCCATATTCTCGCATACACTGCAGACAAAGTATTAAGTCGATCGACTTAATATTCCATACTAAGTACCAGAATATAGAGAGAATTTCAAGCAAAAAATAATAATAATCCGCAATAATAGATTACGCCCCTAATGGACTAAACCGCTCTGATACCATAATGTAACGCCCGTAACTCAGTATTACTTGAATTTACGACAATTTACAAAAATGGCACAAGGGTTACCAATAATTTAAACTTGAAAATGGGCATTACAAGTCCAAATTTAAAATATAGTCGATGGTCTAAAAGTTAGGTTACAACTTCCAAGTATTAAGTATTTGGATTACAAAATGCGATAACGAGGTTCCAAATATCCAAAGGACATATGAGTTGTTACATCACAAAATGTAGAATTAAACTAAAGGATTCAACTTCTAACTTGCTTGACCGCCTTTCGGGTCCTGCTTATCTGAAAAACAATGGAAAGAGTGAGATAAAAATCTCAGTGAGCCCCCCAACGGACCCCCTGACCAACCCATTTCCCAACACAATATTACAAACTCACAGTGAAGACAATTCATAATGTACAAGAACCCAATTAACATTCACAAATGCTCAATGAATCCAAGAGGGATATATAATTAACCCCCAATGGAATTCTTCTATCAATGATACACAATGAATCCAAGAAAGTATAGCAGTGACTTTCCATGGAATTCTTCAATAAACAATACACTATGAATCCAAGAAAGTATAGCAGTGACTTTCTCTGGAGTTCTTCAATAAACAATTCGTTATGAGTTATTACACAATCAATAAGTTCAATCCTATGAACAACTTAACCATTCTCATAAGCATTTTAATAGTCTACCCATTGATACAAATCTCCCTAAGACCATAGCATTAAGTAAGATTGAACCAAAAGAGGAAGGATTTAGAAATAAAAAGGGGAAAAT
The DNA here is from genome assembly GCA_037113605.1 of Calophaca sinica. Lineage (NCBI taxonomy): Eukaryota > Viridiplantae > Streptophyta > Magnoliopsida > Fabales > Fabaceae > Calophaca > Calophaca sinica. Next base: position 108,025,490 of record CM073733.1, read on the forward strand.
CTGCCCCAAAATCGCTTAAGCGAATTCGGGGTCGCTTAGCACTACCTTCGCTCAGCGCCAGATTTTCGCTTTCGAAAGTCGCAGAATACACCCCTGGCAAGGCGTGTAGCCAGCTCGCTCACCGCTTCTCGCAAGCGTAATTTGACAGATTCTGCTCAAATTTCAGATTTTCTTTCCAAACCAAACATCACCAAATCCAACCATACTCAATCCCAATCATCAATCACCAAGCACAAAGCTCTAAATCAAACATTTAACATATCAATATACAAGATCAAGAGCATTGCATAACTTATCAACTACACAATCAAACATATTTCAACATGTCTTAGAATCTTCAAAATAAACATAAACTCATCTCCCTCATCATGCATTCCCAAATCCACAACTTGCATTAAGAAACACACAACCACACAAGTAAAATGGAAAGTCCTAAATGGTGGGACTTATGGGTTGCCCAACCTCTAAGTAAGAGGAACTCACATTAAGCTCAAATGAATGAGCTAGGGAGCTTGAAGACTTGAGACCCTCTCCTCCTCTTCTTCTCCAAGTTCAAACTTCTTTCCCAATGATCTAGAACAACTCCAAATCTTCAATGTAGCCCCAAATACTCAGTTTCAAATGTTTAGAAGCAAGGAATGGTGAAGGAAACACCAACTCTCCTCTTCCTCTTCCCCTTCCCAAGCCAAAGCCCTAGCTCTCCACCTCCTTCCTCTTCTTTCCTTGATCAGAAAAATAGAGAGAGAGTAGAAAGAATGGGCTGGTTGTCGTGGGTGAGGGGAGAAAAGGGAGAAGGAAATTGTGGTTTGACCAATTTACCCTTCCTTCAATCACTTAACTACACTACACCTTGCTATTCACACCCCCAACATTTCTAAATACTATCCCCTATTTCAATTACTTAACTATTAATTTGAAATCCAAGCCTAAATTAATTTAATTAAATAATTGAATTAGGCAGGGTGTTACAGATAGGATTAGGAAGAGCTTCCACAACAGGCACAATTGGATCAATCGACTCTTCTTGTTGATTGGTTGAAGTGTCAGCTGCAGCATCAGCTTCTGTCCTCTTTGATTCCTCCAACAGCTGCTTCAAGAAGTCCCATGCCTTATTGGCTTCAGCTAGACCATCATTCCCAGACTTGAGGTCCTTTTCCAAGCCAGTCTTCTGAGAGAATAACACTACTATCTCACTGTCTAGAGAAGTGGATTGAGAATACAAGGCAAGGCAGATGATTTGGGAATCCAGCTCTCCCATTTCCTTCTTTGCTCGATCGAGTTCAGCTGTTAACACGGCTAGCAGATCATCTATAGCCTTGCATTGAGCCAAATCTTCTTGGCGTTTCGCCTCAAGGGCTTGATAGGAGGCCTGAAATTGAGACTTCTTCTCTTGAAGCTCTCTCAGCCTTTTGAGGTCGAAGAAGGCAATGTCATGAATCTCCTTGGAATAACCATACTTCTGAGCCAGGTCATTAAGTTGAAGAGTTATAGTGTTATATACCTCTCGGCTAGCCATAGGGATGTCAGCTAAATTGGCCAGCTTGGACAATGAAGTTCTCAGAGATGCAACCTGATCCCTGCTGGTTGGAATTTCTCCCATCAATGCTGAATTGACTCTCTCTAAATGATTGGAGATGGGAGAAGAAACCATTGGAAGGGGGTCAGCTAAGGTAAAGTATTTAGACATTGATTAATGGGGCTCTAAGTGGAGATGATACAGGAGGAATGTGGTGAGCAGGCTCTGAAATAGGAGGTGGAACAACTGAGGACTTAGGAACTTGAGCATTCCAATATAGGATTATTCGATGAACAAGTAATCAAATTATGCATCAAAGAAAAAGGAAATCAGTTATATCGTTGAGGCGGCCTGAGAGCTGGTGCCTTGGAAGTATTCTGGATACCAGGAGCAGGAGGAACTACACGCGACTTCTGAAATTATTAGGAATAATTAGATTCAAGAAGATAAGAGGAAAGTTTGGAAAATCTAGAGAAAGTATAAAGAAGAATTTACCTTAGGTTGCTTGCCCTTGTCAGCCGAATGAGCCTTGTGGGATTCCTTGGACTTGGTAGGAACTTGAGTTAGCTCTTCTATGGTAAAGCCAGGACCCCTTGACCTCTTCGTAGAATGGGGAGTGGTAGCTTCATCCTCAATGATGATTACCTTGGGTGCTATTTTAGCTACCAAGAGATGATAAAAAATAAGAGATAGGTTTGAGGAGAATAAAAGTAAAATAGAAGAGTTGAGGTCAAGATACTTACTGGTTGGTGCAGCTGGAGTTTTGATTCGGGAAGACGACTGCTTGTGAACCCGAGGCCTAGTGTTGCAGCTCAGGCAAGTGCATCTGATCGTAACTTGTAATAATAGTGGAGTATAATTAGGACTCCGAATGTCGAACCCACAGGGAATGAGTGAGTACCAATGACTTAATATGATTTTATTCTATTAGGCGAACAGAAATTGTAATTGCGAAAATAGAGAAAGTTGTCACGTATCAAAGTAATAATTAAACTAAATACAAGAACGGTTTAACTATGTTATGGGAGGTCTAGGGGAGCCGGGTTCCTCAATACTCTACTCTTGAATTCACTAAATAATTACTGTAAGTTATCTATCATGAAAGAGAGCTAATCACCCACTCTAAATTACTAAGGGCTACCTAGCTTGCATTAGCCTTCTTCCTAACTAATTACTCTATTTGGTCCTAGAAGGTAACAGCATTAAGCACAGGTGGGTTGTTAATTTAATAACCGATTAGAAACAAGCAATAACCTATCCGGCGTATAAAGCGAGTTCTTTTATTCCTATGATTCCATTAACTAATCATGATCATGTTACCACAATTAAGTTAACTAATTAAATGTTGATCAGGCCTTATAAGATTAAGCACAATAGGCATAAAACACTCAAACATTCAATAAAAACTCATATAATTAAATAGATAAAGCATCAAGAGTATTGTACAGGATCTCCCATCACCCCTAGTGATAGGTTTAGCTACTCATTATAAATGATAATAACATAAACTTAATCATAAAACCAGAATAATCCATAACAAGAGAATAAATCTAAACCGGGACACCTTGCGGTATGACGACGGTCCTTAAGCACATTCTTCGCGTCCTCATGAGCTCCGGTAGCGATTCGGGATGGCACCAATCTCCAAGGAAACACACAAATCAATGGGAAAGGCAAGGAATTGATATAAACTCTCAAAAGGTAGCTCTTGACTTGGGAATTCGTCAAAAAGTCTTTAGAAAATGTTAGGAGCCCCTATTTATATTGTTGGCTGGGACTAGGTCATCTGGCTATTAAATCTGCACAATCTGAGACGGGGTACGGCCGTACCGTATATATACACGGTCGTACCGAGCTTTCCTTGTGACGTTGGCTCGTACCCATGCGCGCTGCATCCCTGACATCATTGTGTACGGCCGAACTGCCTTTGGCACAACCGTACTTGACTTTTTCATCGGCACTGGGTGGTACAAATTGAGGGGGTACACCCTTACTGAGATTCTGATCTAGGTACGGCCGTACCGGATATAGGTCAGGTCGTACTGCTTGTCCAGTAGTGCTAAAACTCTCTAAAACTTGCCAGTTTTTTGTCCTTTTTCGTATCTTTTGCTCTGAATGGTGTCTTCAAGATAATTCTGCAAAATAAGACATAAATGAGTACCTTTGTACTTTAATTAGTGCAAAATGGTATATTTAGATACTAAAAATGTCCTATAAAAATAGACAAATTGGTATGTTAATACATCCCCACACTTGAGCTTTGTTTGCCCTCAAGCAAACTACTTGGGTAATTATAGTAAGAAAAACTGAAAAAAAAAAAACTATTTTCATTGGATAAGGGCAAAAACATAAGTAAGACAACAACATGATATCACAAAACATGCCAATAAAAAGAATGCCCAATTAGATGGTGTAAGTTCAAATAAGCCAACAACCTGTGATTTTCAAGTCACACTCTCACCAATCTCAAAGTATTTATAGGCATAGTCATTAACGCTCAGATTTTTCAAATGAAGTGACATTGCCATAGACTTGTACATTAACCAAAACTCAACTATTAGAATTTATATGACATGCAAAAGAGGAATGAAGTTCTTTCATTGATTGTAATGGGTACAAAGCTAATAATGTTAGGTATAATAAAAGAAAGAAAATGTCATGCAAAGGGTCAGAATCAAATCAACCAAAACAAGCAACCTATTTCTTTTTCACTTTAAAGAGCAGGCAAGAATCCCAAATTTTTCAATCAATATTTTTTTGCAATTTATTAAAGAAATGAGCCGAATAAACAATATGTTTTTCAATGCTCTTTCTTTTTTTTTCCTTTCCTCCCTTTATGCATTTATGCAGCAATCAACATTTTAAGAACTAGGAGGGGAAATAAATACCAAGCCTTCTTTTTGTAACATATGAGAGGGATTCAAAACATTACTCTTTTGATTTTGCCACTAATTGCTCTCAAAGAAAATTTTTCCAAGGTTACCTTCACAGAGAATAATCAATAGTAACAAAAAGGGTAACAAAGAAATTAAATAAAGTACTTTTCGGCACAAAAGTGGGCAACTAGTGGTATAATATATTCAAAGTGGTAGTAGCCTGAAGAATTCCTAAAATTTTGCCATTTCCAAATTTATATGAAAATAAACTTATATTCGCTTCGTAATGGTCTGAGCACAAGTTCTAGAATGCACATTCACAGAAAAATATCACTCAACAAAGAAAATAGGCAAAAGCATGATGTGGTCTCTTATTTTAGGCTGAAATCTCACATTTAGTAGCTTACACAGGATAGTTAAAACTCACAGAACTTCAATGCTAATTTTCAGAAAATTCCAATACTAGCAAAGAATTTACTCAATCACATGTTGCCTGGAAGAAGAAAAAAAAAATTGTAGCCCCTAAATCAGCAAAAAATTAAGTTCTTCTATAATCATAAATTGTTATGAGCACAGCTAAGTAATAAGCATAATATAAAATTCTCTCCTCACACTTATTTTTAGCAGTGTCCCCACTGCGACTAAATTAAAGCAAGCACAAAAAGATAAAATAAAAGAAAATAAATGCTATAATAAAAGAATATGGAAAGAGACTCCCCTCTGAAAAATATCACGAGCAAAATGGATGGGGATATGGGCAAAATATGTTATTTCCTTGTCGCAATACCAATGGAACTGGTAAGCAGCAGAAGAACTGTGCAACGCAAAACTCAAAAATTTAGAAACAAAATAAAAAGAGATAACAATAAAATAAAATATCAAAATATAAATTAAAAGCAATAAAAATAAAATGTATCCTGCGAGTGTGCCAAAATATGTACAACTCTTTTTAATACAAAAGCAGAGCCTAAGTACTAAAAGAGGAAAATAAAATGAAGTCCCGCATCACACGACAGGAGGGAAAGGCTGGAGACGCTGTAGGTGCTCCAATTTAAGTGCCAGCTGCTGGTCCACATGGGTCCTATGCTCCATAAAGCTAGATTGCATCTCATCGAGACGCATCATGACGTCCTCGTAGGACTGGCCCTGTGCTACTGGCTGAGGCTGAGACTGAGGCTGTGGTGGTGGCGGTGGATGCTCCTCTGCTAAGGGCACAAAATCTGCAGCCTCGTCCTGCTGCTCCTCCAGTCTAATGACCTCATAGTCCCCGTGCCACAATCTCCGCAGAACACCAATGTTGGTGAGGGTCTGAAGTCCAATGGGCTCCATCTCAATGGTTGTGGCTCCTGCTCCAGTGCGAATTCCGAAGTGGGCTGCCAGACGGGAGATGAAAGAACCCAAGACAATGTGCCCGGTGTTCTGAATCTGAAGGTGAACGCCCAACCGAGTGCACGTTCGCAAGAAAAACATCCCGGCGTCCTTGTGTCATAGCCCAAAGCAGAAAAAGATCTGGTCTCATGATCGTGTCATCACTCAAGGCTCTCCTGTTTATGGAACGGGCAATCCATCTGTGTAATGTCCGGACAGCTGGGTCTCTGATTCTGCTGGCCTTGGCGCGGTAGGGAATGTAATGGGCATCCCCAGTGAGAGCTCTCCAACTCTTAGAATCCTGTCATCCTTCTGGGATCTCCAGAAGGGCCTCCAAATACTCTAGCATCTGAACTGACTGCGCCGTCTCAAAACCTAGCCCGATGTTGAAATCGGCCAGGGTGATCTCGTGGTGGGCCCCACGGATCCAAAAAGTGACCACCAGCTCCTGCTTCGGCTCATCCTTTCAATCTGGGTGCTGGGGCTCCTTGTCCCTCATGTGGTAGCCACAAGTGGCCAAAAAGTCCAAGACAGTCTCCCCATAGAAGGGTTGTCTGACAGAGGCTACCTGGAGCCACCCTATCCTCTACAGCAGAGTCTCTGCCTCCTCCCACAGGCTAACCTGCTTGAGGACATCAAAATCAAGATATCTCTGGGTGTGGGTGTGGAAGTCCCGCGGCTGCTTGTATCTATCTCTGAACTGCTGGGGAATAAAGTTAGGCACGGCCCTAGAGGCACGTGCTGCTGCAGAAGAAGAAGAGCCTTTGGTTTTCTGGCGTTTAGGCATTTTCCTGCAAAATAAATAGAAAAAATTAATTTTTAAGCAGAAACTGTATTAGGTACGGTCGTGCTTCGTGTGGTACAACCATACTACATCTCAATGTACGCCCTGTTCTAAAATGCTAGTACGGCCTGACTAAAGGATTATGTATGGCCGTACATTGCCATAGGTACGCCCGTACATATAGTCGTTCTAAACTCTAAGGCCGCCAGTACAGCCTTCAGTACGGCCGTACTGCGCTACGGTTTTGTGAAAAATCTTCCCTATGATCAGATTTTCTCAATTTTAAGCCTAGATTATAAGTCTCTAATCATTCCTAGGGTCTCTAAACATGCAAAACCAAGCCAAAACTACTCCTAAGTCACTAAAGTTAGAATTAAACAAAACTAAAAACCTAAACTAACTAAAAACCTAAACTAACTAAAAACTTAAAATAACCAGTAAAACAGGCAATAAATCCACAAATTGAGTTTAGAATTAGTACCTAGATGATCTTGTGGATGGAAATGCGAAGAAATTGAGAGAAGAGGGTGCTCGAATGGAGAGGTTTTGGGCGTACGAGAGTGAGGTACGCCCTTACCTCTCACTGTTTACCTTATATTCTGCCTCTGAACCTGGGGTACGGTCGTACCTGGTTTTATGTTCGGCTGTACCTGTCTGTGCTCTGCATTTTTTTTAGGATGAAGTCGTGTGGTACGGTCGTGCCTGATGTAAGGTATGCCCGTACCTACTAGTTTTCCAGAAAATTTTTGGTTTTTTTAGAATATATTATATTTTTATATTTTTTTTTAATAATCATAAAAATAAAATAACATGGAAATAAAAATAAAAATAAAAACAGATAAGAGAAAAATAATAAAAAGGAAAATGTTAGTAACACAGGTTGCCTCCTGGTAAGCGCTTGTTTAACGTCCCGAGCCTGACAGTTCGGAGGACTTAAAAATTAGTCCTCAGCGAGCAATGGCCTGTCTTTGACATTACCTTTTGTCTTCTCGCCATTGGGAAACATAGTAAAGTGGTTACCTTTTTCATAGTGGTCCATCCAAGCAAGACCTGAGCATTTTTTTGGTGGGTTCATTGTGTACCCACAGTCTTCACAGATGTAGATTGGCTCCTGAAGGTTGGGTGAAAATGTCCTAATGAATTTCTTCACTAAGTCATTCAACGTTTTTATTTCTTCAATTAGTAGGAGATAGAGCCACAGTTTGACTTCCTCATCTAATGAGAATGGGAAAATCATCATTTTTGCTTCATCTGGAGACAAACTCTCATATTTTGCTTTCCTTATCTTCTTGCAGAACTGTCTCACGTGCTCAATAGGATTTTGTCCTATCGTTCCTTTGAATTGTAATTGTGACACCTCTGAGATGATGGGCGGGTTTAATTTAAAACCAGTAAATTCTTCTTGAGGGTCATCCTTTAGTCCTTGGAATCCTTGGATTTGGTCCATTTTTTCTTCTTGAGTGGGCTGGAAAGTTCTTACAAATTCTTCCATTAGTTCCTCCTAACTTGAAAATTGAAGCTTGGGGTATATTGAGAACCATTGCTTAGCTAATCCTCCTAGAGAAAGTGGAAACAACTTAAGTCTTATTCTACCTGCGGTGATTCCTGCAAAATTGTTAGTTTTGACCAAGTCATAAAAATTTAAAATATGAGGAATAGGATCCTCTCCACAGAGTCCTTTAAATTTAAGCAAACAAAGTGCCTCCAAAATCAATGAAGGGGTTATGTCCTTATCCTGCTCCAAAGAGTTGCTATCTTGTTCTTCAACTTGATCTCCTTTTTCTTTTTCCTTTTTAACTTCCACATCTTGCAAGAAACAATAAGAAGCACTAGATGAAGAATTCTTGTTAGAATTATAAATATTAAAAATTTCTTCTTTATCCTCAATTCTCAGAGTCATGGTTCCCGTTTTCACTTGAATATTAGTATATCCAGTTGCTAAAAATGGTCTTCCTAAAATAATAGGAACATCTCTGTCTTCCTCCATATCCAGAACTACAAATTCAACAGGGAAAACAAATTTCCCCACCTTAACTAGCATATCCTAAACAAGAGTTCTGTCAGCTAACTGTAAGGACATGTTAGTAAGTTGTGGTTCCTGCAAATTCAATTTTCTCCAAACAGACAGAGGTGTTAAATTGATACTTGAACCCAAATCATACAATGCCTTAAAAGTATTATTACCAATTGAGCAAGAAACAGTAAATGTTTCTGGATCTCTAAGCTTAGGAGGTAATTTATTCAATAACATGATAGGGCAATTTTCATTTAATTTGACAGTCTCATCTTCTAACTTATTTTTGTTAAAAATTATTTCTTTTAAAAATTTAACATATTTAGGCACTTTAGAGACAATTTCAGCAAAAGAAATATTGACATGCAACTTTCTAAGTTTTTCTAATAATCTCTTAGCTTGTCTATCCTTACTAAAATTTTTAGAACGTTGGAGAAAGTTACTTACCTGCTGAGACTCAGTTTGAGCCTTCTCCTCTTTTGGTTCCTCCTTTGCCATGAAGATTGTATTGCACTTCTCATTTGGATTTGGTTCCACTTGACTTGGAAGTGCTCCTTTTTTTCTTTGAGCCACTACATTCAACACTGTTGCCATTTGTTCTCTCAATGCCTTCTGTTCCACTACATTAGCAGTAACTAACTTTTCCAAGCTATTGTATCTTTCATTAATTTGTCCCATAAAGTTGTTGATCTCATTTTCTCTGGGACTTCTATCATTCTGAGCACGTTTCTGCAAATATGGAGGTTTATAAGTATTCAGATTTTGATCTTGTGATCTCTGTTGATTTCCCCATGAGAAATTTGGGTGGTTCATCCATCCGGGGTTGTAGGTGTTTGAGTATGGGTCATTCTGCTGTTTATTTCCAACAAAATTCACCTCCTCAGTACAGTCATTTGATTCATGACTTGTTATCCCACAGAAATTGCAAGATGCCTTAGTTGCCTTGGTTTCTATAGCCTTTAGCCTTTCTTCAGTCTTTTCCATGAAACCGGCTAAAACTCCCATACACGAATGTTCATGCCTTTGCATAAATTTCAATATAGCTTCTTGCATCCCCGTTTTTGGGTCAAAATCCCTCTGTCCTATAGCATTGACTTCTTCTAATTAGCCTTTAATTGCCATGCATCCCCAAGCATTATTAGCATTAGACTAGGTTTGCGCTACCATCAAAGTCTCTATTTTCTTAGTCATTGCCTCCAATTTGGCTTCTAGAGCTGTGTTGGCTTCCACATTATAAATTCCAGCATGATGGTTCTTTCTTCCGGTTTGTCTATCACTAGTAGACCACTGAGCATTTTTCTGAGCCATTTCAGTCATAATTTCATAAGCCTCAGTGGGTGTCTTTTTTCCGAAAGATCCTCCATAAGCAGCATCAACAGCTTCTCTAGTCTGCATGGTAAATATAAAATCTGAACTAGCTGCCACTTGGTGAAACCATCGTGAGGGCAGCTTCTAATTAAATCTTGGAATCTTTTCCATGCCTCATGCATAGATTCTCCTTCATTTTGAGCGAACCCAGATATGTCAGCTCTCAGTTCTGTAGATTTTGCGGGAGGAAAGTACTTATTCAAGAATTTGGTCTTCAGGTCCTCCTAAGTAGTAATAGAATTTGGTGAAAGTGAATCCAACCATAATTGTGCTTTCCCTTGTAGTGAGAAAGAGAACAATCTTAATTTGATAGCCTCCGGTGTCACACCTTGACACTTGATAGTATTAGCAACTTTCTGGAACCTCTTAAGATGGGCATTTGGGTCTTCTGATAAGCCAGAGAATTGCATTGCAGATACTATAGTGATCAGTGCTGGCTTTAATTCGAAATTAGTGGTCACAATTGCTGGATAATTGACGCTGTCTGCCACATCCATTGTTGGTGTGAAGTACTCGTTCAACGTTAGTTCGTTATCCATCGTTAGTTGTTGTCTTCTCAACAATCTGAGTGTTCTTTCAATTTCAGAATCAAAAATCAATTCAGGATGTTGAGACCTTGTCTGCATATACCGAAGGTAACCAAATTAGAATGTCTTTAGAACTAAACAGAAATAACAGAAAATAATAACTAAACAAAATAATGCCTAATGAAAATAAAATCTTTAATTCAATTAATATCGCAAAACATTCCCCGGCAATGGCGCCAAAAACTTGTTGAGGCTCAGACAAGTGCACCGATCGTAACTCGTAATAATAGTGGAGTATAATTAGGACTCCGAATATCGAACCTACAAGGAATGAGCGAGTACCAATGACTTAATATGATTCTATTCTATTAGGCGAATAAAAGTTGTAATTGCAAAAATAGAGAAAGTTGTCACGTATCAAAGTAATAATTAAACTAAATGCAAGAACGGTTTAACTATGTTATGGGAGGTCTAGGGGAACCGGGTTCACCAATACTCTACTCTTGAATTCACTAAATATTTACTATGAGTTATCTATCATGAAAGAGAGCTAATCACCCATAAGGTTCGGTCAAAGTTCTACATGGTTCCAGAATCTTTAACCATTGCGTTGCGATGACTTCCAGTATAATCTTGGTCGCGTTGTGACCGTGGTTAGGGGGACACTCGGTTTCTAAACGTTTCTAGGGGTTTTTAGACCCTTCCTAGGGGTATTTTGGTCCTTTTGAGTGTTTTATAACTCAGATAAGCCTATTTCCTTCCAAATTAAGGTTTTTAATGCCCATTCATCATCTTATTACCAATCTAATTTTACTTTAAATATTATTAAAGATTTTCTGAAAAATGGGATGTTACATTGTCGGCCAAAAAGGTTAAGTAACCAGAGGTGTTCTTGGTAAAATGGATTCCTAATGCAGGAATAGGGAAAGAATGAAGAGCTGGAACTTCATATCCTACAGGGGGAAGCCCCACTATGGCTGCCACATCTAACAGGGTAGGAGTAATCACACCCTAAGGAAACACGAAGGTGTTGGCAGGAATGGACCAGAAACCAAAAAAGGCATAAAACAGATTCAAATTGGGTGGAATGTCATGCCTAGATAGCATGATCATATCAAAAAGGCCCCATTTTTTTTTTCATTGGGTGGACTTGGCAGCTGCCAATCGGTTAACCCAGTCGATGTAGGGTTGAGTTACACGGAGCCCAGATCAAAAATCAGTTGGCTTAGATTTTGTGGTAAACCAATCACACGAAATTAGTAAGCCATAAAGTGAGGGACACATGTATTCGTTCAAAAATTCGGCTCAGAAGGATGCAGAGATAGGAATTCCTGAATTTGGAAAAGAGGAGGTTCAAATGAAGGTTCAGAAGCTGTTAGGGGACTTAATGAATGGCTAATGCTGGAAGAGGCTGATGATTGGTCATCATCGTACTCATAGGAGTGGTTTTGGGAATCAGAAGCAGAAGACATAGTGATCGTAAGTAAGAAATTTGAAAGGAATAAGGCAAAGTTACAGGGTAACATTGTTCATAGAGAAGTCATTAAGGTAATTCGGCTAAGGAATATTTAAAGGGGATTCTGATTACTGAAGATAAAAGCTGTTGAGGATAAATCGGATGGGATAGGTCTTATCAAGTTAGTCGCTGCTCATTTTAAAAGTTTGTTGCTAACGGATAACTTAGTATTAATGACTAAGGTGGCATTGTCAGTAATTAGTACGTTGCATCAGCCTAAACCTAAAGTGTTACAGCTAAAGCAACGTAGGGGGCAATTGGTTACACCCAAAATATTTCTAAGTGACAGCCGAATTTAATGGCAGCCGATTGGAAGAAGCTACCCGAATAGAGGTCAGCTGAATCACAGTTCAGCCGAAGTTACAGCTAAGAAGCTGAGGCATGAAGCAAAGAGCTTGGTGGAGGTTTCAGTTCTATTAGGCTATTGTGAAGATGTTACTCCTATTGGGCTGAGGTGAAGTCATTATTGGGCTAAGTTTAGAAGTTACTCCATGAAACAGAAATGATGGGGATGAATCCTGATATAATTTAAATTTAATAGAAATTGAAATTGAGGATTGTCACCAGGTTTTTAGGAGCAGAGCGAGGGAATGAGAAGATAAGATCAAGCCATATAGCCATTGGTTGGAGACGTGGCCATGAAGCAAGCAAGCGCCTAAAATTTAGGAACGTGGTTAGTGGAGCAGTGGCACGATCTAGCCGATTAACTGTTAACTAGGATATTGCTGTTGTTAGCCATTGAACGTGGCGAATAGGTGCAGTTCTTAGTTACTACTATAAATACCCAAGTTGTACAAATTTTAAACACATCAATCAATACAAAGAACTTATTTTTGCTAAGTCGCATTTATGTTTATCTTTACGTTCTTGCTTTTAGATTAGTTCACCTCACTTAGTGCCTCCTGGAGTGAATTAAGGGACCCATAGTTAAGGAACAGAGTTCCTTCCTCAGTGTAACCGTTTGAAGAAAAAAGAATCATTATTGTAGAGTTAGTCGATCCATCGGCTAAATTTCATTCCAGTCAACACATTGATTTCTTTATCCAAGGTTTTTTTTCGGTTCTCATCACTTGAAGCTACAATATAATTATCCTGCCTGGCTGGTAATGTATGATGCCTCTGTGGTCTGCTAGATGTCTCTGACTCATAATTTTCTGGAATCAGCACCGGTTCCTTTTGAAATTTTGAGGACCAATCTGATATTCCTTCTTCATCCAACGTCGCATCTTGGATAATAATCACTTTCTTTGATAAATCTTAATTTCCTTTTTCTGGACTGTTCACATATGACTTTTCATCCTCACGATCCAAATCTTTAATCTTCTTATCCATTGGCTCCTCTTTCCACTTGTGTAAATCTTCTGAAATTGTATGACTTGACAAAAATAAACATTGTGGGTGATAATTCTCGCCAGTATTTTGATACTGATTTTCTGCCACATTTACTTGGTGTCTAAATCTGCAATTTGCAACTTTAAGTCCAAATTTCCCACAGTGATAACAATTATAATTTGTTTTTTCTTGATAATTATTACCTCTTCCTTTACCTCGGCTGGTAAATCCGAAATTGTTTCCACCTTTTCCTTGGTAGAAATTGCCATGTCCTCTTCCTCTGGAATATCCTCATCCTCTACCTCTATAATTTCCTTTTTCACCATTGTTGAAATTACCATGATCTCTTTCTTCTACACTTTGACTAGATTCAGCAGCATTGTTAAGATTCACCTGACTGTTTAAAGGCTTTTTCATTCATTTTTCCTTTCTTCTCCAAAATTCTACTTATATAGCATTCAATGCTTCCCTGCAACTCTGCTACTGACATGGTGTCTGTGTTGTGGGACTCAATTATTGTAGTCACGGCATGGCCAAACTTTATCGGCATAGTGTGTAGAATCTTTTCCACTACCTTGCTAGCAGGAATACAAGGACGGGCCCAGAATTTTTGCCTTGTGGGGGCAATCCTCATGTATAAATCCAACTATAATCAGCACAAACTGATGCCTCAATCTCAACCACATAAAGGTAACAAGCACATTAAAATAATAATCCAACTTTATCCACTTTCCTTTAAGGACACACAAGAAAATAATCACAAAATAAATCAACACAATAGAATGGAAATTGCACAAGAGAGAGATTATGTGTTCTCACTTCTCACAAAAAAGTAACAGGGTCGCTGCACAAGTCACAATAGTTAACATATCAAGACACAAAAAATAAGGTGTTAAGGAAAAAAAGGTTTTTTAGAAAAGGGAGAAAAAAAAGCAAAAAGAAAAGGTGTTATGCATGGTATGGGCCGCATGGGCCATGACATATAGTTTTAGTCTTATTTGTTCTTGACTACATGGGGGCATGTCACCTATATACATTATCAGGTCGATTGAAATTAAGTGGGGGCAAATGTCCCTAGTGTCAGTGGTAGGCTAAATCGTAAGTGTACGATTTTGTCATCAAGTAATAAAAAGATCGAATCCACAGGGATTGTGATTAATTATTTAACTTAACAAACTTTGTAACAATTTTGAACAGGAACCAATCCTTTGTATTTGAAATTGATGATATTTGTAACAACTGAAAATAATAAAAAGTAATAGAATTCGAATGAATAAAAGCGACTAGGGGTTGAATCATTCTGCTTCCACTCTTATGCATTTAATCTACAATCAACACAAGTTATTCCATGTAAAATTGAAGTTCGAATCAACGAAATTAGTTTAAGGACAATTATTTGCCTCATAAACCCTTTATGCTAACTAAAACCCCTAATCTCTTAGGTGATTTAAAGCTAGGTTAAGCAATAAGAATAATGATTCATAAGAACACATATTCACAAAGTCATATTCCTATAATCATTATGAATATGGCCAACAATCCCATTATCAAGTTCAAAACCCCAATTTTTCAATTGTGAGGCGAACCCAAAATCAATTTGATAGTGATCAATTACTAAAAGCATTAAGAATAGAGATGAAGGCTCAAATATAAATGAAATAAACTTGCTTTGATATAAGTAAATCAAACTACATAAGAGTTTCGACAAAATTCATCTAACTCTAGCCTGAAGGAGTTTAGCTACTCATAGAGAACAAAGTAGCAAACCAGAAAATAGAAATAACGATAGACAACCACTCCATTGATGACTCAATTCCTTGTTCCCAAGCTTGAATCCTCTTTGGTGATGGTGGAGAATGAAACCCTAGTACTCCTTGACAAGCGTCCAGCATTTTTTTGTCTTTGGAATGGTAAAGAATGAGCCAAAACAGCAAGAATACGATATTTAAACACTAACAGCGCGACCAGTGCGCTCCAAGTGCACTCACAGATCAGCGCTCCAGACGCGCTCCGCGTGCATGCGATCATTCTTGCACTCGTTCTTCCCTGTTATGTTGCATTTTTCACGTCTATAAAATCTGAATTAGCTCAATGTGTCTTCATAAAAGTTGAAGCTATAGATCTTAGCTTTCCAATGGCACCAGTTTCATCTTATTTGGACACCTAAAACTCCAGATATAATTAAAATATCGAACAGGTGTCAGGCTGGGGCAGCATCATCTTATCAACGTGTAGCACAAATTACCCTAACTTAGAGATTGATTTAGCTCTCGATTTCTTCATCAAAGTTGTAGATAATTCTTCTATCTTTCCAAAAAGACCAAGATCATCTCATTCGGATTAGTGTGGCTCAAGATATAGCTTTTAGAATCTTCTTTGTCAGGAAACAGCGCTTCGAGGCGCGCTTCCAGGCCAATCCTTTGGCTATGCTCCCATTCCTGTGCACTTAGAGATAAAAAATCATAGAAAGCACTAATGCACAAATGTTAGAACAAATCCAAGTGAATACACTAAATCACCCAATTTAAGCAAATAATCACTTTGAATTCTCTTCAATCACAACACAAATATCTAATTAAGCACTATAAATCTACATGTGATGAAAACTTATCAGTCGGTAACATAGGTCAGTCCCTGCAGGAATATCTTCTCCATACACCCTCGTCTTCTTGACTAGATCTGTAACACGTGAAAATATTGTTCTACAGTTTATGAACTATATATTTCATACCTTTCATATTCTCTATACAGAGATTGTCGTTTGGATTTTTGGGCTTTCTCAACTCCTTTGTATAATAGATTCAAATTATCCCACCACTACTAGAAAAACTAAAAACAGCGACGGATACATAAGAAAAATAATATAATGACATTGACAGAAGAAATAGAATTAAAATATAAAGAATTAAATAAAACATTAGAAGAAATCAATAAAAATATAATTCTATTATTAGAAGTCACTAATAAAATTGTAAACAATATTAGATTACAAAAATGGACAGAATGAAATAATTAATATAAAAGATACAATAAAGAGTATAAATATTTGTGAAACGAAGGACATCGATAGGATTAAAGAAATTCTTAAGTAAAAATTGTATAAAATAAAGAAAATAATAAATATATAACATTACAAGACCTAAAAGAATGTTTGAATGAAGATAAAAATAAACAAAAAGAGGATAGTATATCTTTAGTTTACCCACCAGGATTATTATGGAGGAATTAGTTAAAGAATATTACGAAGATATAAAAAATGCAACAGAAATAGAAGAAATAAGTAGACTTATGAATGAATTAAAATTTTAAAGGACAAAATTTGCAATACAAAAATATACAAAATAAATAATGATCAAGAAAATGATTTAGAAGAAGTTATTTTAGGATATGAGGACAAAGACAAAGAACATATAAGAGTGCATATGGAAAATGAAGGTAATCAAGAAACCAGTGACCAATCAAATCAAGGAACCAGTAACCAACCAAATTACCAAAGAAAAAGGACTTGGGATACCTATTGGATCCAAATTATTGGAAATCCTATTATGAACCACATATGGGAAGACAATGATATTATAGAAAGAGAGGAAAATGGGAAAAATACCCAGCGGATTATCAACCAAAGGTAGAAACGCTTAGACACAAAAATATTTTAAATCTAGATTGTGTTACAAATAAAGAAGAATTGATAATGAATCGACGAATGAAATGAGCTTAATTCTCCAAACAGATGAATA
Organism: Calophaca sinica; assembly: GCA_037113605.1. Classification (NCBI taxonomy): domain Eukaryota; kingdom Viridiplantae; phylum Streptophyta; class Magnoliopsida; order Fabales; family Fabaceae; genus Calophaca; species Calophaca sinica. The sequence continues at coordinate 108,042,528 of CM073733.1, forward strand.
TTTAAAAACAGTAGATTTTGATGCAGTTATAAATTTAGTTTTATATAAAACATCGGGAAATGTTCAAAAATGCTAAATAGTATTGGAATGTTTCAATGGCAACATATAATAAGTGATGTCACGATCTGATATAATACAAAGAATTACAAAAATCATCTATAGAGAATTCATTAGTTTTGATAATGAATTTAGTCAACAGGAGTTAGACAGAACAAGACATAAAAAAGCATTACTACATCTGAATAATATGAATATATGTGATATATGTTACTTGAAGAATTTACTTGTAAATTATAGAAATATTATTATCAATTAGATAATCAATCTAAGGAAATATATAAGGGTATATTTATAAATAAATTACCATTTCTAATAAATGAAAAAGTTAAAGAATTATGGCAATAAAGAAGAATTGAAGTTGCAGACTCCTTAGGAGGAGTTATATCAACTTTTTATGAATTGCTATCTAGGGAATCTCAACAAAAGCAAATAAGAAAATCCATGAGATATAATAAAGGAATTTGTTGTAAAAACCCAAATATAGATGTTCCAAATCAATGGGATGTAACGATTCTAGAAAACCATATAGAAGAAGGAAATATTTCAAGAAAGGAAAGAAATATAAATTTAGAAGATCTTATCCTATAAAAGAAGCGTATAAAAAGAAAAGATACTTTAAGGAAAAAAACCCAATAAGATCCCTAAGAAATATTGTCCTGAAGGGAAAAAAAAAGAAATGTACATGTTAGTTATGCAAAGAAGAAGGACATTATGCAAATGAATGCCCTAACAGAAATAAAAAGGAAGAAAATTTTAAACTGATTAATCTAGCTATTAGAAATAATTATTAACCAGTATAAGAAGAATTTAGTTCAGATGAAGAAATATATGAATATAGTACCGAATCTAGTATCGATGGGGCAACTACGGAAAGCGAATCTGAATAGTACATATATTAAAATAGATATAGAAATAAATAAGATTAGATATGCTACAGAAGCATATATAGATAGTGGAGCAAGTATTTGTTTAGCAACAAAATATTTATTTCCAAAAAATAAATGGATTAATTTAGACAACCCTTTAAAGGTTCAGATTGTTGATGGATCTACTAAAGAAATTAACAAGTTTATTAGAAGAACTATAGCATATATACAAAATTATATATTTGTTATACGTACTGTAAGATTTAACAAGATCTATTATATGAAATTAGAACACTGATTAGAGCACTTACTTGTTGAAGACATGATTACATTTCCCGGGAATTATCTCTAATCTCCACTATTCCTGAAATCACGAACTAAGTTTTCTTTTGCCTCGTCACAAACTCCAGGTTATTGGTTCTCAATAGGGTAAACTATAGACAAGCGTATGAATCGCGTGACGGCAAATGGGGCCTAGTCTCTCTATTTGTCAACACTAGGCACCTCCCATCATGGGCCTAGTGGTTGGGCCTACACTGTCTCCCACATAAATCAGAATTATGTATCCAAAGACCCATTACAATTGATCACTTATTTGCGCTTGAGCATCATCAATTGGATCATAACATTAGCCTCTTCTTAGAAAAACCAAAAGGCCACGATTGATTGTAGCCCACAAGAATTATTAGAAAAAATTCTAACATTCTCCCACTTGGGCAAAATCAATTGTATAATTTTAATTTGTAGAAAATATTTTGAAAATGACTCTCGGGCTAATAACATACTTCCTAACATTGCCACTAAACATATGATCTCAAGATGCAACACCTAATTAAGACTCCATCCAACAAAATCTAAATGATACCGAATCATGGCGGTAGTCATATCTTATATCGACATAACAGCTTCCATGGTTACAAATACCACCAACTCTGTCGACTAGTCATCTATGTGGAGTGTAGCAAGAAAATGACATGTCAATGTGATCTTGTAGCCATACTGTCATTTTATTTGTCAGTCCTCAATTTCTCTCAGATGCATTAAAGCCAGAGAAATTATACGGTTCATAAGAAACTATCACGCCTCAGCTTTGACATGGCGTCGACCACCAATACAGTGATCCTATTGACACCGAGCTCTAATGTTTTAGCACTCATTCCTCAGCTCCAACATGGCATCGACCACTGGCATAGTGGTCTTAATGATACCGAGCTACATGGTAAAACAAAACTACAATGTCTTAGCTCCAACATGATGTCGACCACCGGCATAGTGGTCCAAGCGATATCGAGCTTCATGTATTTTAGCAGTCATGCCTCAGCTCCAACATGGCATCGACCACGGGCACAGTGGTCCCTATGACGCCGAGCTTTATGGTTTACCTAAACCATCATGCCACAACTCCAATATGGCGTCGACCACGGGCATAGTGGTCCCAACGACACCGAGTTTAAACATTTTTGCATCTGATATACATATACAAAGGTATAATTCAATTCATAATTAATTTCTCAAGTCAAATGGAAAATGTTATCAAAAGCCCAAAAGTGTTAAAAAATACAAGAGCTAACATGACATAAAGTACAAACTCCCACTAACCAAGCATACTATATAAACTTATAGAACCCATGTTCACAAAAAATAATGACAAATAAATAATTATGGGCAGAGTCCTTTGATTAAGGGATTAACCAACGTGGAATCCATCTAGTTTCATGATAGCTCTTTAGATCAACAATATCTTCAATTCCACAAACATAAAAAATTTCTAAAAATCATATATTTCAAAAAATTATTTTTACTTCCACTCTTGACATCAAATAATGACTAAAGTCAAAATCCTCCCACTGATGTCAAGATCCAACCATGTTAAATTTACAAAAAAATTATAGTAAACTAACACGAGCATCTAAAAGCTTATCACGAAGTTTCATGAAATACATTTGGCAGTAAATCGTGATTTCAAGTAGGAAATCAACCAAGATAAGACAAATAATAAAATTCTTGCAATCCATAGATCTACAAATAAGTGCAATAATGCTGATAATATTTTGGTTAAATTAAAAGTCTCTTATATATATGTCATACCAAAACGAAGTAAACTTAACACCATGCCTTCAAAAATTAGGAACAATGATGATCCACAACAAATCAAGCAACACAGTTGTCTTGAAAAATTATTGTTAATCAAAACTTGGAATGCTTAAAGTAAGCGACAGGATAAGACATGACTTTAGCTTAAATCAAGCTATTTTGAGGCCAACATTACAACACATTCCCCTTTGGGTAGAATGCGCAATCAAGGTCGTAACTGCAGTCAAAACCTCAGATGAGTTAATCAATGAACATACATTGGATTCAAAAAATTGTCCCCTTTAGGCGGACAAATCTCGTATACCAACGCACCTCCATTAACTTCACCCAACATAGTCAATAATAAGTTACTCAATGAGCATACATTGGGTTTAGAGATCTATCCCCTTTGGGCAGACAAATCTCCTAGACCAGTGTACCTCCAATAACTATATCGCAAATCAGCTTCTAATCATGACATACAATAACCCCCTCTGGGCAGAAAATTGTACTAATAATTAGAAGCATTCCTCTAATGATAAAAAGAAATTCCACTAATTAATAATGAGTAATCCCACTTTGGCGGGAGTCCCCACTATAATCAGTGAAATGCTTTTACTCGAGAATCAATATATATTGCTCTTAACCATGATATAGTCCATAAGAAGGTACATAAAAAAAATAAACACCCCTATTGATCATGAATTTAAAAATCCATTAGGATTCTACAAGTTTTGCACTTATAACAATCGAAACAAGAGCTCATAATTAAGTAAACACGTGATATAGGCTAAAAGTATTAACTTTCATAACACCAGTCAAGCACATATACGTCATGCACATATCTAAACCATGGTATATTCTCTTTCCAGTATATTATTTATAAAATATCAGCTAGAAAATAAATAAATAAATAATAATACATTTTGATCATTTTCCAATAGAGAAATTCCTGCAGTGAAAAATACAAGCAATATACCAAAATCACATTTAAACAATAGATCACAATACAATAGGAAGTACTTGAAACGTTTCCACATGCTTCCCACAATTTCCAGCTTGATCATAGTAATAACTGTGAATGATTACAGCACAATATAAATAATTAAATTCCGCAAAGGAACCGCATATGTGCATAACTACCAACTTAAACATTCAATGGATATTAAAGACATGATTATACAATGCTTTCTAAAATTAAAGATTATCACATCAGAGATATTTATCAATTTACTTGTTGAATTAATCATGCAATAAATATCTCCAAATTTATACAATTTGTACCATTCAAAGAGAGCACAAATCAACATATATCATATATTATCTTTTCAAACAATTATAACAATCATGGCGACGATGATAACCATTAATGGAAAATAATATGACGTGCATTGAAAATATTTTTCAAAAATTACGTCAATAAAAGAGCATATACAAACATTAACATTTTCAAGTTTCAATGTGGCATGCAACCACCAACGGTAAGAAAGTCATTACAAAAATACTTTTATATAATTAAGCACAACTTTTATTGCTCGTGAACAAATAAGTTAAATTGCTCAAAATGAAACCATACGTGTTCAAGCATAAATCCAAATATATTGATAAATTAGAAGAGAATTTTTCAATGATTCAAAATTTATCAAACTAGCAATAATCAAAAGTAATATTTTCATCATAATATTCAATGATTCACTGTTAAGACAAAACACGAATGCATTAGGACATGTAATATGGCAAGATATAGCTCAAAATGAAACAAGCTATCACATTGGGGCCAGTATAATGGCATATTCACCTTTGGGTAGAATGCACCAACCAAGGTTGAAACCTCGGTCAAAACCTTGGATGAGTTAATCCATGAGCATACACTGGGTTTAGAAAATTGTCTCATTTGGGCAGACAATCCCTTAGCCAATGTATTCTCCAATAACTCCATCTCCAATCAACTTTTAACCATGATACACAACCACCCCTTTTGGGGAGGTAATTGCATGAAATGATTAAAAGCATTCCTCAAACTACAAAGAAGTTTTCATGAATCAATACAAGTGGTCTCACTTTGGTGGTAACGGCTCATAGCGACGCACAAAAACTCTTACATAGGAATCATTTTTCTCTTGTCCATACATATGACACAGTCAACAGGCAAGTACATCATTAAATGAGCACCCTTACTGGTCATACATCAATTCAATCCGCATTCTCAACATTTTTTCTACTTTAGAGCGTAACAATCTAGTCTATTAAGGCACATATATAAAAATAGTAGCATACAATCATGCGTAACTCTACAGGGAGAGTGAACACTACATTTAAATCCAGAATATAACATATTATTTTTCTAACATATTTTTCAATTTAATTTTCGTCAGAAAAATAATTAAAAAATAATTTAATGCATTATATTTTTGAAAAAATATCTAACGCAGCGGAAAAATTCTGGAAAACACATAGTAAATATAAGCATTAAATTTAGGGCGTAACACAAAAAATCGCGTCAAAAATGGACTCCTGTGAAGTCTACACGCGCACTCAGCCCGCGACTGGGCTTCGTCCGCGCATGAACAGATCTTCATCTTCAACCTTTGGACACGATTTCTCTTCCGTTTCAGATCCGTTTTACGCGATTTTTTGTGGGTTACAACTAGAATCACGTTTCTAATAATTCTAGATCAAAAGCTAATTTTTAACAATCAAAACTTGAGATTTGAACAATTTTGGATATGAAACAATTTTGCCAAACCGTGATACGAAACTGTTTTGGATCGTGATATGTCCAAATTTCGCTTCGTTTTTGTCATATATATCCAGACCGTGATATGAAACAATTTTGGATGCGAAGTTGTTGATTTCTTTTTTTTTTTTGTTAAAAAAAATAAACATCCATGACATATTGACATATGACAGCGAATCAAGATAATCCGGAGAAAAAAATGAAATCCGAAAATCAAACAATATTATGAAGAATATGCAGATCATATTTGTCGAACGTTGATAGACAACAGACAAAAATCACGATTGTCGTTTTTCAAGATTAGGATTCATAAACATCAGGAAAACAAGCATGGATATTCAAAAGGGGGTCCTAATTCATATAATATAGGCTCTGATACCACATGTAAGATTTAACAGGATCTATTATATGAAATTAGAACACCTATTAGATCACTTACTTGTTGAAGACATGATTACGTTTCCCGGGAATTATCTCTAATCTCCACTGTTCCTGAAATCATGAACTAAGTCTTCCTTTGCCTCATCACAAACTCCGGGTTCTCGGTTCTCAATGGGGCAAACTGTAGACAAGCATATGATTCGCGTGACGGCAAAGGGGACCTAGCCTCTCTATTTGTCAACCCTAGGCACCTCCCATCATGGGCCTAGTGGTTGGGCCTACATTATTTCTCACATAAATCAGAATTAGGTATCCAAATGCCCATTACAATTGATCACTTATTTGCGGGCTTGAGCATCATCAATTAAATCATAACATTAGCCCGTTTTTAGAAAAACTAAAAGGCCACAATTGATTGTAGCCCACAAGAATTATTAGAAAAAATTCTAACACCTACTATATATCAACAAGAGTCATGATTAGATTTAATATTGAGAAATAACTTTTTGCGGTTATATGCACCCTTTTGTTAGTACAAAAGATTTATTCAGCTAAAGACATCTTATATAGCAGGGAAACAAAGAAGAAGTCTTATATCAATCCCCATAATTCATGAATCCGAAAATAGAGCTAAAAAACATAAATAAGAGTTTCACGCGCAAAAACGTGGTGATATTTATAATAAAATAACAAAAAATTTAGGACTTTTTGAAGGAAAAAATATATGTATTAGGCCAAAAGGAATTTCTGACTCCTCAAGAAATAGAAGAACTTTTAAATAAGGTATGTAGTGAAAATCCACTTGATCCTAAGATTAATAATAAAAATCAAGAATTAATTTCTCTTAGGTTAAAACACCCCAACAAAAAAATTAAATGTAAACCTATGTTTTATACTAAACAAGATAGAGAAGAATTCGAAGAAGATATAAAGAAATTGTTAGATTTATGACTGATTCGATCATCTAAAAGTAAACATTATGGACCTGCTTTTTATGTAGAAAATCATAATAAGCAAAAGAGAGGCGAAAGAAGAATGGTGATTAATTATAAAGCTATGAATAAATCTTTAGGAGATGCATATTTTATTCCTAGAAATGATCATATAATAGAATTGGTTCGGGGAAAGAAATTATTCAGTAGTCTTGACTGTAAATCAGGCTTCTATCAATTAAGACTTGATGAGGAAAGTAAACCCCTAACAACATTTAGTTGTCCCCGTGGACAATATGAATGCAGGAATGTGTTACCAATGGGTCTGAAACAAGCACCAGGTATTTTCTAGCGAAAAATGGATAATGTACTAAGAGATTTTAAAGACTTTGGTATTATTTATATTGATGACATTCTTATATTTACTGATAAGGATGATTTATTAGATCATTTTAAATATGTTAAGAAAGTTTTAGAGAGATGTTTAGAACAAGGAGTCATCTTAAGTGAAAATAAAGCTATTATTGGTCAAAGAAGAATAGATTATCTTGGTCTAGAAATAGATGGAGGTAATATTGTTATGCAAAAATATGTTTTACTTGGGTTACTAGCATATATTTCAAATGAAAGATTTATTAAAGATCTTGTTGAGGAAAAAATACTTTTACAACTTAAACTCAAGAAAGACGCAGAATGGAAATGGACAGAGGAGGACACTACAATAGTTGAAAGACTAAAGCAGTTGTGTAAAAAACTGCCCGAATTATACCACCCTCATGAAGAGGATTATATAATTATTGAGACTAATGCGTCTGATATAACTTAGGGAGGCTGCATGAAAGCCAAACCAATAAATAAGTCAAAAACAGAGTTACTCTATAGATATATGTTAGACTCATTTCATGATCATTTAACAGCTCACAAAATTTGGAGCTTTGTTGAACCGGGATTACAACAAGGAGCTAATGATATTTCTCAAGTTACCTTTCTCATTTTTCAAGACTATTAAGGGAGAGAGAATTAATGCACCTTGTTATAGGAGAAAATTTTGTAAAAAAATAATTAATGTATCTTAGTCTTTGAAAATGATCTTATATTAAGGGACAGAGAAATTTTACAAAAATGTCATATATTAAGGGAGAGAGAAATTAATATTATTGGTTAATACAGAGGAAGTGACACTAATTTCTCCTAGCTGAATTTGTCAACAACCAAAAAAAAAAATCTCCTGGCTGAAATGTACTCTCTCCATTCTAAAATATTTGATGTTTTGGCCTTTGGCACATGGAATAAAAAATTATTAATTAGTATATATGTAAGCTAAAATACCGCTAGTTAATCATGTGTTCTAACTACTTTATCATAATTTTTGACAGCTCACATTGGTAAATGTATTCCCCACAATTAATATAGCTACAAATATCAAGGGTATAGTTGGAAGAAAAAATTTAATGTAGTCTTGGATATATAAAATATCAATAGTTTTAGCACAAAACTAAAAGGCCAAAAATATCAAATGTTTTGGAATAGAGGGAGGAGTAACCACTCCAAGAGAATGTTTGCTAAATTGAAGCCACGTACAACAACTTGAAACCAATTTCTATTGGATCAAAAAGTTGCAGCACCGATTTTTTTTTTTCCCTTACCCATTAAGCTTCTTAGTTGTTAAGCCATTGTTTCATGTACCAAAGGAGCCAATAAAAGGCCATCTTCCCATCAGATTGTTATATCAAATTTTGTGAATGAAATAGAAAGAAACACTCTTCCTCTCTATTCTCTCGCTTCCAGTGTGTTTAATTTTTTATTTTTTTTAAGTTTATTATTATAAGTTTATAATTATATTTGCCAAGTCACTCGGTGTACAACAATATAGCTGCCATGGGTGCCAATGCATCTCAATCAGTTGAACAAGTTGAAAAAGTTCCCCTGAGAGTTATGGTAGACAAAAAGAGGAACAAAGTTCTGTATGCTGAGGCAGGGAAGGATTTCATTGACATTCTGTTGAGCTTCTTAACATTGCCTTTGGGGACAATTGCAAGACTTGTGGCTAACGAGTCAAATATTGAAGCAGTGAGAGTTGGAAGCCTGAGCTCACTGTATCAAAGTGTGGCTGATCTTAAAGAAGAACATCTCTGGACAGAAACCTGCAAAGAAATGCTACTGCAGCCGAGGAACTCAATGGATTCTTATTGCCGGCAGCTCAAACTGAACATCGACGACACAGAACCCGTGCAGTACTTCATCTGTAAGGACTGGAAGTGTAGTCGAAAGGACAGTGGGAGCCTTTTGAGCACTTTTAAGAATCGTAAATGCTGTTGTGGAAAAGTAATGGACAGAGTAGTATCCCCAGAATGTTTGAATCTAGAAAATGGTTTTGTCAAGGACACTGCTTCTTTTATCATTCATGACGATCTTTGTGTGATGCCTAATGTTGTCGGAACAAGTGTACGTCTACTTCAGGAGCTTGGAGTCGATAACGTTGACGCTATGGAAGAACAAACCGTTGATATTAGCAAGAAAGAGGCATGCTTTATCAGCTTGTATATCATCTGTGCTGTTGTTTATTTTATTTTTCTCTCTCAGTTGATTATTTTATCTTTGATTTGTGTAGGTAGTTGATCTTCTCAAGTTGTCATTGCTCTCAAAGACCCCTTTGACAGACTTTATCTTCAAGAGGAAACAATTCCTTGGTATTTTTACCCCAAGAATTGAGATTGGAGTGGGACCATCTGATGAGGGTAGGCAGATGGATTTGAAAGTAATGGTAAGAAAATCAAATGGAGAGATTCTGTTTGCTGAAGCAGAGGAAGATTTTGCAGACTTTCTGTTTAGTTTTCTCACGTTCCCCTTGGGAGGAGTGTTGCATATGCTTCAAGGATTCAATTCTTTAAGCAGCGTGGATAATTTATATAAGAGCATGACTGATTTGAATCCAGACAGATATTTCATCTCACAGGGACTCCAAGATAAACTAGCTAAGCCTCATATTGCCCCACAATTTGAGCTCAGCAACCAGATATTACCGGTAGCATCCTTACCGGTGTGTTATTGTTATACTTACTATAACATTCGAGCGATGTGTGCCGATCATACAAAAGAAATGGTGCATTCCAATGATCCTAATTATTCTTCTCAGATTTTTGTGCCTGTTCAATTGGTTGATCCTAAGTTCTCTATTTCAAAATCATCAAGATCTGGAGAATTTGCCAAAGGACCGTCAATGTACATGGTAACGGATGACTTGGTGGTGACTCCAATGTCGTCCTTGTCTGCTATTTCATATCTAAATAGATCAAAAGTCCCTCTTTCTGATTTGGAAGAAAGGGTCATCAAAGTTGGTCCGAAAGAGGTAAGCCAGTGCATACGACTTTAAGCGTTGTCATTCATCGTATTTTATTTCCATTACTAGCTTACATCACACTGACTGATGTGATTACTTGTTTCAGGGTCTCTGTATACTAAAAGCTTTGATGACCTCAACGTCTGCTTTGACAAATGGTCTCAACCAATTTATAAGAACCATTAAGGAGGAGAAATGATCAACTACTATCTCCATTCTCTTGAGTACAAATCGCGGGTGCTACAAAAATATATGCTACGTGTATACAAACACTATAGCCGTGGCTGTATTTTTTTTTTTTTTTTTTTTTGGGTGAACTCCGTAGCTGTAGTTGTTTGAGAGTAGTTGATGGACACTGTTTCCTCAAATATTTTGTTGTTTCATGTAAAATATTTTTGTGTCTGTCAAAATGGGAACTCATGCCTCCACATAGAAGATGCTGAATATCACTGAATCAATAGTGAGATAGCAGGCGAATTTTAGCAACTACACAGCAGCAAGCATTCCTACAAAAAAAACATCAACCGAATCCTAACCGCCAGCCAAAAAATTTTGATCACCTCTCATTCCAATGTTGAGCGTATAAAAGCCTAATGAATCAGACAACATCACCAATAATACAAATCCTCCCAAGCAAAATTAAAGCAAAGGGAATATAGGGCCAATTGGATGTTTCAATCAGTTGTCCATTACCAACACCCGCAGTGCTATTATAAAGCCACCAAAAATTGCTTAGCTTAGCAATTCACAATCAACATAATACTAGATCTATAAGCACCCACACAAATCTCTGAATTCAGCAAAATGGATTTGGACTCTTGAATGAAAGCAGAATCAGCAGCCACCCACCAAAATCAAGCCCCGCAAACAGAACAAAGACTCCAAACCACAACAACAAGCTTTCAAAGACTCCAAACCACAACAACAAGCTTTCAAAACCAAACCCAATGAAGTAACAAAATGTTTCGACCATTGGGTTTAGGCCTCGCTTTAGAGCTTGCTTTAAGCCTTAATGGGTGTTGGACTGGCCCCAACTATATGCTCTATTATATAATATATATGTCCAACGAACATGCTTTTGGCTTTGATGTTGCATGGAGGTACGATGAAATTAACTCGGTCATACTGCAAAGATTCTGGCATGCTTTCTTGTGGTGATCTTCATTTGGGAAATCTCTAGATTCTTTAACATATTACGGAGAGCGTTTGAAATATCTACTTGAGAAGCCGGTGTCAATAATAACTCTGCTGCATTCTCTTGTTCTCCCTCTTCCCTTGATTCTGGTTGTTACATAGTGTTTTTCTACTTCTTTTCCATGTTATTGCCTAATTGGCACTCCTTTTGGATTTTCTGTTATACAACCTTAGATTGCTAAAGACTTACAAATAAGTAGGCCTAGCAAATACTTTTTCTAGCTAGTGATTCTCATGATGAACACCTCATATAGCAATTCTCATTCTGGTTTTTAATAATAATAATAATAATATTATTATTTTTTTTTAAGGTAACAAATCTATTCCATATCATTCAAAATAAGGTCCGCAATACAGGTTGACATATAATCAAAAACTTGGCGACTAGCCTAAAATCTTGATACCCCTGTTAAAGAGTGGGCAATAACATTTACTTGTCTCATAATAAAACTAACCGAATAGTTTTGACAACGACTCAGCTTATCCTTACAGCTGCTAATAATGATCCCCACCTCCGTTTGGCAATTTGAGACTCCCGTTAAGCCATCCACTACCGCTTTACAATCCATCTCAATAGAAATGTTTTGGTAGCCTAGATCACCCAACCAAGAAAGCGCTTCCCAAAGGCCCCTCGCTTCTGCCTCCAACGCCGGAACAGTGCCTGGTAGACAAAGAGTCTTGGCGTGCACAAATTCCCCAAGATGATTACAGATGCAAATGCCAATCCCAAAGCTCAATATATCTTTAAAAATTGCAGCATCAATGTTGACCTTTAATGTGCCCTCAGCTGGCTAGTTCCATCGAATCTGTTGCAAATGATTATGGGACTGTGTTGCATGCTGGTTACATGCGTGAGCATCCTTGGCCGAATCCCAGTCACTTAACATGTTCCAAGCCATGATAATCGATCTTGTTGCATCCAATTCCTCATTCTTCCAAACTTTATCATTCCTTCGACGCCACAAACACCACAACACCAGAGCAATCTCACGCTGCCTCTGCTGATTCCCACTATGCAGCAGCCTAAAGATCATGTCATTGAAGTCCCTTGCATGGGTATATGTTCCTGTATCAGCTGATGTAGAGATGCAGCCTCCCAGCACCTAGCCGCTCCAGCACAACCAATGAAAATGTGTCATTCGTTTTCCTCTCCAAGCTCATAAAACTGACAGAAACTTGGACAATTAACTCCCTTTTATTATTATTATTATTATTATAAAGTTGGTGTCTATTATTATAATCAAGTTAGTTAGAACTATATATTCATAATAAGTTCCAGATCTCATAAATCTAGCATAGCTTATCAGATCTATCTATTATCTATTTAAGAAAATCAATTACACTAAGGACACGTAACAAAAAGCTCATTATCTATTTTCCTGCCAAAAACTATTTTTCCACAAAAAACTTAACTAGATTGTTGATTATGTTTTTTTTTTTTTTGCCACCCGTGTTGTAGCACGGGTTCTACCAGCTAGTTATGAAAGGAAATATATTAGTCTTTGTTCTCGCATATAACAACATGTCTTTACAAAAACAAGCAATTTCCTAAATTTAATTTTCAAAAATAGATATTGTGGAAATGGAAGAGAGGAGTGTATTAGAAAAAAGAGGTGAAAAAGCAATTCCCAAACTATTATCCCGTCAATTTAGAGGGTCAAATATTCAGGCGCGTACTCTCTCTACCCTGTAATCCCTATCTAAAGACAGATGGACTTACATAAGCAAATAAGGAAAATTAGAATGATCTGATTCAAATACGAGTGTATCCTTATCCATTTCTCGATCTAAAATAGGTAAAAGAAATTATAAAAAGATTATCTAGTCATATAAAATGTGAGCACGCTTAAAACATTGCTCAAATATACTTTAAAAATGCATAGATTTAATATAAGTTCGATGAACTAGTAAATTGTAATGTATGCAGACTGCAATTGTGAACCTCTATTATTAAATCCTTTTTTTCAGAATGTGTAAATTTTCAAATTAAATTGTATTAAACAATTAAAATGATAACACTTCATCAGGTCATTGCATAAAATGGAAATCATATTGATTTATAAAATAAATAAAAAAATTGGAAATTACATTCAGCCAAAAAGCTAAACCAGAATGTAGCTTGACTGTGGTCAAAATCTATCTGGATTGCATTCGATCACGCATAACCTACATGGATAAATTGGAATTATTTGGTTTTTTTTTTAATACTCAAAAGTGAATTGTTTAATATTATTAATAATTTTTTAAATTTATAATAAATGATTGACAATTATTTAATACAAATATGTATAAAAATAGAATTTAAGCATTTATTTATTATAGCATAAAAAGTTTCACGTAGACATCAAATCATAGCTATAAAAATATTGTAAAAAGTAATATATATTTGTAGAGATATTGTAGAAAATAATATAACAAAATAATATTGTTTTGAGATTTGATTAGATTTATTAAAAAATATTAAAAGAATATAGATTTATTCTAATTAATAATTAATATAAGGAAAGAGCTTGATTCTTTTGTGGAAATAGTTTTTTATTTCCTATTATTTTGTCGTAATTTTTTAAAGTAATTCTTTTATGTTTTTTTAAAGAATTTCGTTTCTTTTAAAATTAAAATGGACCCAATATTACGAAAATTTCGCAGTGGCGATCGGTAGCATAAAGCCTTGGGCACTTCTTTCCTTTGCTATTGCGCCAAAAAAAAAAAAAAGTTTTTTCTTCTTCTGAAACTACTATTATATATATACACTTCTACTTCATCTTCTTCTTCTCGATTGTTTTCGGTTCCTTCTTTTGTTTTCTCTCTTCACTGGTTTATCTCATTAACCGTAACATTTTTATTTTATTTGTTGCCAATTTTGAAGCCATGGTGGCAGGTGGCAACACCAAATCCGATATCTCCTTTGCTGGCACTTTCGCCAGCAGTGCTTTCTCTGCATGTTTCGCTGAGGTATGTCTGTGTCTGTACTCTCATCTGGGTATTAATTATTTGGGGATTCTCTTTTCTGGGTTATCTCTTTTTGTTATGTTCTTTTTTAAGACACCCCCCATTTTTTTGGGTTTTTGTAGTTAGACCCCATTATTTGTTGTTATGTAGTAAAGGATCATACTTGTAATGTTCACTGCAATGAACTTTGTTTGGTGCATTTTTTTGAAGTTCTGGGTGTTTGTGCTTTTGTTGTGAGACAATTGACAAACATCCATGCTGGAGCAGAAAATGGGATGAGGAAGTGAATATGAATGCTTTTATTGCCTAACTTGCCCGTTGTTGACTTTGATTACTCTTTTCTGGTCAGAATTAAGTTGAATATGGGTTGGTGCAATCTGTGTTTTGTCATCAAATAGGACTTTCATGTGGGTTGCCTCAATTTGTGTCGACCCTATTGCTAGTATTCATTGGACAATGGACATAGGAAAGGTTATTTTGAATGCTCTGATATGATGAAAGGCATTTGTTTTTCAAGACTTAACAATTAGCATGGATTATGATTATTCCATGGTTGATGATTTGTAATTGTAGATCTTGGAATTAGATGGTTGAGATAAATTGATTGTCTAGTTGAAAGTCATAATCACTTGTTTGCTGGGAAAATTCTGAAAACATTGTTTGTGGTATTTGCAGACCAGTGCAACAGTGAAAAATTGCGTAATAATTGAATAGTTTTCCATAAAATCTCCTGTATTAGCTATAGATTTATCCAGAAATTTTCCTGTTATATAGATTTTTGTCCTAAGTTGCTCTTATGAAGATTGGTTCAGCTTCTCATATATTAACTATGCTGTTTTGCATGTTCGGTTCACTTGTTAGATGTCGTGTCATTGTGCTCTTATAAGAACTCAGTTCAGGCATATATTGAAATTATATCCTCAAATTTATCTTTGATATAGGCATGTACTATTCCTCTGGACACTGCCAAAGTTAGGCTTCAGCTTCAAAAGCAAGCCGTGGCAGGTGATACAGTGACCTTACCTAAATATAAGGGCATGCTGGGAACAGTTGCAACAATTGCCAGGGAAGAAGGTCTTTCAGCACTCTGGAAGGGAATTGTGCCGGGACTACACCGTCAATGTTTGTATGGAGGTTTAAGAATTGGGTTGTACGAGCCTGTGAGTATTGAGTCTGTTAGCTGTGTCTCAAAGATTGTTCATTTATTTCAGTTCATATCTACTATTTGCTTATGCAATCTGATGCAGTGAATTACATGGGATTTCTAACAGGTTAAGACTTTGTATGTTGGGAGGGACCATGTTGGAGATGCTCCATTGTCAAAGAAAATTCTTGCTGCATTAACAACTGGTAAAGTCCAGTGTATTTCTTTCTAGAACTCTCGGTACATAATGCAAAATTCTGATATTGAACCCTGTGAATTTGTCTTATCAACAGGTGCTGTGGCGATTGCAGTGGCAAATCCTACTGATCTTGTGAAAGTTAGACTTCAAGCAGAAGGAAAATTACCTCCTGGTGTGCCCAGGCGCTATTCTGGATCATTGAATGCTTATTCAACAATTGTTAAACAGGTATTTGCATTTAACCTGATATGATTTGTGAAAGATAAAGATGCATTTAGTCCTTTTTAAGGTCATAACTAGTTTTGTTTAATCTGTGGCAAACAAACAGGAAGGAGTCAGAGCTCTTTGGACTGGCATTGGCCCCAATATAGCAAGAAATGCTATCATTAATGCTGCTGAACTAGCCAGCTATGACCAAGTGAAGGAGGTAATGTAAAAAATACTCAACTGCATTTTGGAGTAAAATTTTGTCATTGTTCCTCTTTTATTTTATTTTTTTTAATAACCTAATTTTTTTTTTTGCTGCAGACCATTTTGAAAATTCCAGGATTCACTGATAATGTTGTCACACATCTTCTTTCTGGACTAGGCGCAGGATTTTTTGCAGTCTGTATTGGCTCCCCAGTTGACGTGGTAATTTATTAGTGTTTAGCTGTGAATACCAATATTTGATTTGGCACTTTTTATTGTCTCGTCATTTTATATATAATAGTGTTATTCTACAGTTTGCTTTAAGTTTTGAACATTCTTTCTTCTGTGTTCACGTCTGATAAACTGATTCTCCAGGGATAATTAGAATTTGGTAGAATCAGTTAATGCATCGAATGCGTAATAAAAAAAAATTCATGTTGATAGCTGATCGTTTTAAGGTCCATTGGTGTGGATGTGTATGACAATTTTTTTGTTTCTATGTTTTTTCAGTTGCTCAGTGAGCTTAACTATGCAGTCTTACTATTCCCCTAATTCAATTGGGCAATCTTCGTTCTGGTGTATATGCAGGTTAAGTCGAGAATGATGGGGGATTCTAGCTACAAAAGCACAATCGATTGTTTCGTCAAAACATTGAAAAATGATGTATGGTTGCTTTCTAGTATTTTTACTTTTCCCTCATCCCTAGTTTTCTTTAGTTAGAAGCATTAAATGTATGCAAATATAGTTGCTCTGGTATGTGAATAAAATGTTTTGCAGAATTTGATCATATCTATTGGCAAGTGGTGGTGACTAGTGTATTAACCGCAAGCATTGCGAGCTGAACAAACTTCCTTGTGACTTTTCAGTTTTGACGACTTCTTCATACATTCTCATTTCTCAGTTCTCACCTTTGCTTATATGCCAATTTGCCAAAACAAAATTGATCAATTTCACTGCTGCGTTGCATAATATGCCCTTTTCTTTGCACGTCTTTCTTTGTTGAACATTGGGGGGAGTGCAACAGGAATTGTCCAAGAAATTCTTTCAGAATTATTGAATTATTATGTACTTGTCCATATAGTAGGTGTTCACATGGATTTAAATAACCTGCCCTCATTGCCTGTTCCCTTGTTCCTCTAGTGGAAAAACAAAACATTACTAACAAATTTTCTCTCGCTCTTAAATAGTTACACATTCTTGGTTGTTATATTTTTTTTTATTTTTTGCTGAGATGTTATGTTTTAATTGGAGAAATAGGAAATGAGACATAAAAAGGGGACAAGTGATTTTGTTCTGTGTTGCATAGGGTGTCTTTGTCTATTCTGCCTGAATTTCATTAGACAAGGAACTACATTGTCAGCGGGTATCATTTATCACAACTGATTGGTTTTGCAGGGACCTTTTGCCTTTTATAAGGGGTTCATACCAAATTTTGGACGGCTAGGATCTTGGAATGTGATCATGTTCTTAACTCTAGAACAGGTATGAGATGAGTACTTTGTGATAGCTTTCCAGCATTCTTATACCTTTTTAGTCACGCCTATCTCATGGAGTTCTAGTTTATTTTTATATCATATACTTGTTTGTTGTGGCAGAGGTCACAAAATCCAAAATTTGCAAAAACAATTGTGTGTATTTAATATCAAGATGGCTGAGATATTGATAATGGTTTGAACAAAAATAAAACACTTCTCCAAACCCAACCCTTATCCTTTAATGGGGCAATGTGGCTTCACATTTCTCAAACCTCACACTTGCCTTGCCCTGTATCTTCTATTTAATTTATTAAATATATATAAAAAGTGTTGAATGCAATGGTTATGCGTTTATTATAAATTTGCTATGATTATATATTATATGACATTTATATA
Source organism: Calophaca sinica (assembly GCA_037113605.1). Taxonomy (NCBI): domain Eukaryota; kingdom Viridiplantae; phylum Streptophyta; class Magnoliopsida; order Fabales; family Fabaceae; genus Calophaca; species Calophaca sinica. Next base: position 108,060,685 of record CM073733.1, read on the forward strand.
TCAAGAAAATATAAGTGCATCTAACTAAATTATCTTTTTATTTATTAACATTTTCTAATGATCAAATTGGATAAAAATATTTTGTCTTTTTTTATTTTTTTCAAAAGTGAGTAAAATTTAAAAAAGAAAATCTTCTATAACACGACTAATATATGTAACAAAGCAAGTATAATTTTAATGTGTATGGATTAACTTAGTTAATATTCAAATTCACTTAGAGTTCTTATAAAGAAAATATATGTTAAGTCAAACTGTTGTCATGGATGTACCCAAGCATGATGACATCTGTGAATGTTGATTGACTCTATTCCTACATAGATTCTCACAAAACCCATCTAACTTTAAACTGTAAAGTATTGCTGTTTTCTTGCTCACTTTTATTTTTTTTGGTGACAGACTAAAAAGTTCGTCAAAAATTTGGAATCAGCCTGAGCTCAACCAATTACCAGTAGAATTTTATGAGAATGCCCGCAACTGGAGGTGCAATGGATGGAAATCCAGACAATAAAACTCCTTTTCTCTTCATTTTCCCTGTTGGAATGTGTCAAGCAATTTTTATTTTTTTTTGGGGGTGGGGTGGGGGGACAAATTAAATATTACTCCCACCATTCCAAAACATTTAATATTTTAGCATTTTAGTTTTGTTCCAAAACTTTTGATGTTTTACAAATCCAAGATTAAATTAATGCATTTTTTCCAAACATACCTTGATTCCAATTAATATTATGTGCTTATTACGAGACTATTACAGTTACCAAGCCAATAGCTAACTACTCATCAATGAGAATGATCACATTACATAGTTTTTAGGCATGATTAAATAAGGGTATTTTGGTTTAGGTATATACCATTTAATGATTTTTTAGTGGGTGTGTTACAACGTTAAACATCAAATATTTTGGAATGGAGGGAGTAATAAATGAAAATAAGCATATCCATATATGCTAGTTTTAAAACTTCAAAGCACTGTATTTTTTTTCTTTGGATAGTTGGGTATATGAGGACTCAAATTTGATGGGGTCCAACCCTCAAAAACCATGCCATCGTTGACAAATTAAACATAAAGCATCAAGTTTGAAGTTCACAATCATCATATCATATTTTTTTAACTTCTATTGTCTGTTAGCATAGGCGGTAAAGTTGGAGAAAAGTGACATCAATTTTTAGAGTTTAATTTATATGTACCGATAGTTTAAAAAAGTTTTAAATTATCATCCAATCACATCTCACTATTGTGCCACATTGCTATATAATTTTCTAAAATATTTCAACAAACATCTAGATGGTGATATGTAATTGGATAATGGTTGAAAACTTTTTTAAATCGTAAGTGTATATAAGTTAAATTCAATTTTTTATTAGTTTTTTAACGAGGAATACAAAGGAGGATGTGTAAATTTTTCTCATGGGTTCGAATCTAGTATTAGAAGGTTGAAAGATATGTTTCAAACCAATCAATTACTCGGAAACTGAGGAGGATGTGTAAATTTGAATCCTCATTTTTATGAAGTCATGTTTGTCATTTTAGATCAACGATTTTTCTGAAGTGTGCAATTTCGCACACGTTAAGTCTTACTAAATATCTATTTTTTTATTAATTATCTATTTTTCTTTTTATGTTATTAATGTAATCTCTCTCTTTCTGTCAAATAAGAAAGTGAGTAATTAATTAAAAAAATAGATATTTAGTAAGTCTTAACGTGTATAAAGTTGTACACGTTAGAAACATCATTAAATCAGATTAATATTACTTTGTCCTTAATGATTATTAGCTATTCAATTGAATAACATTTATACTTTCTCTAATTTCTCTAATAATAACTAAATTTTTATTTCAATTAAACATCAAATATAATATGTTACTTATAAACAAGCAATTAAAATATTAAATGCTTCTAATACTTGAGATTAAGACGAGAAATTTATATCACGAGGTCAATTTAGTTTTATGCTAAGGAGATTGACCATAGAAGTCATAACTAGCGTCTGGAAATACAAAGATCTTTTTGAGAACTGTAGTGTGCATTAGGGTCAACTTTGAGGGTGGATTCTACCGTGAGTAAGTAAAACGGTGCACAAGGATTAATTACCACTAGATAAATCTATCCACACATTAATATGGTGGACCAAATGTACTGTATCTTTTCCAACTCCTCTATCCTTCTTCACTCATCTATCTATGTTGCCTTCTCTTGGAAACCACCACTTTCGTCGCTTTCAGGCACGATTTTCGGCCACCACGAGTGCCGTTTTGATGAACCAAGGGTGGATTCACAATCCCCTTTTTGTGATCTACCATGTGTGATGTGTGTTTTCTCCGATTTGTGAAGTCATCGTCGCTCCTCCTCCATGACTGCCGGCTTCGAGCTCATATTTCGGCCACCACGAGCACTGTCGGCAAAAACAGAGACCAGATCTAAGATCCTCATCGCAAAAGCTTCCTCATATTGTAAATCAAAGTCGAGGGGGATGTGTTTGCCGGTACGGTGTTATCGAGGTTGGTGAAGGTGGTGATTCGTGATAGAAGATAAAGGGGTTGTGGTTGTTGTTACGCCATCGGTTTGGATTCACGACGGGTCTTGCAGTTGAAAGATGGTGAGATGGGTTTGCTTCTCTCTATTTCTTCTTCTCTTGTTTTATCAAGTATCGTTGGTTTTCTGTTTTTTGGCACAATGGCAGCAAAGTGGTTTTTGTTTTGTGCTGGGTTTTATGGTGATTGGGTTGAAATAGATGGTGGTTGTGAAAGGTTGGGGTTGGGCACAACTGATCTTGTCTGGGACTGGGAGGTTGAGCAAGAAGGGAACATTCACTGCGGAGAGAGGGTGAGGGAGAAAAAAAAAATATTATTATGGAGATGAATTAAATCAACGATTAAAACTAGTGGTCCACCGTGGTACTACCCATCAAATTAGTTCACGGTAGAACCTGCCCAACTTTGAGATCTTATGATTTTGTCTTAGTTAAGAAAGTAAGGCAAACATGTTTTTTTGCATATGATGTAATCTTAGTTGAATAGTCAAGAGAATAGATAAATGAAAAGTTAGGGATATGACGATAAGTTTTGAAAACACATGGTTTTCGCTTAGATAGAAGTAAAATTAGCAAGAGCTGGACAAATTCTAACGTAAAGATAAAAATTAAAATTAAAGAACATATAATACAAACAGAAATGATAAATGAACAACTGATTTTTGACAACAAAAGTGGACACCGTAGGGGCATATGAGTGGTCTGACACTTCCGTGTGACTATACTAAAAGAGAGAAAACAACAAAAGAATGAAAAGGGGGTTGGTATACGATGTCGGACAACCTTTTAGTTGTCCCTCTATCATTCCTCTAATACAAAACATCTGACACTTTAAGTATCTTGAATCCATCATAGAAGTGATAGAGAGATAAAATGTGACATCTTGAGAAAATAAAATAGACTAAGAAATACCCAAAAAAGTCCTAAAATGATAAAATAGGTGAAAAAGGATTAAAAAGGACGAAATTACCCTCAAAAACCCTAGAAAACCAAAGAAATAGAATATTCTAGAATCATGTCTATCGCGACGCGATGGGCCTAGAGAGGAAAGGAGCTCGTGACGCAATCATAAGTCGATGGATCAGGAGCGTTGGATCCGTGACACGTGTTGTGCATCGCGACGCAATGACCTTTGTGCCTGTAGACCGTCGCGACGCAATGGACCTAAAACGCCTATAAATACCGCCCTTCACCCTCCTCACTTCACACCTTCTTTGGGAGCGCGTGGAGGAGTTCCAGAGACGTGGCGGGGGACGCGGGCAGCGATAGTCTTCTGGCAGGTATGGGGAGATCTGGACCCTATATGTAGGGAAATAGCGCAATAACAGAGATTAAAAACGCAGCGGAAATTTAAACTTTCCCTTCCATGGATCCTTGCGAATGGTCATGACTCAGGGTTATATGAATTACCTCTTGTAGCGCAGATCGTTTGCAGACGAAAATTGGAATCGAGCACGAGCATCGCACAGAAAACAACGCCTCTACGTAGTCCACACGAAACGACCTTGAATGGGAGCGGTCTCACACGGTGCTAGGCGACGATTGGAACCGGCCACGACGCAAGTCACGATCTTTGAAACGGCTAGGGTTTTAATTCCAGTTTTGACTTGATCTTAACGAGTCTATTTATAGACTTCACTTAAGCCCGACCTAAGACCGTAGCTTACCGCGGTGCTCTCGGCCAAGACCGTAACTTATCGTGTTCTGCGTCTTTCTTGACTCGTATTTGGTGCATCGTAAGAATGCACCACCGAATAAAATGAGTCTCACTCATTTATTTAATCTCCCATTAGTCCGTTCTCATGTGTGTGACCAGAGGTTCGTAACGTTGGCAATAATATTAAATCACTATTTAATATTATAAGCGATGGCGGTCTAGCAACATCATCCGCTACCCAAGTAACGAGAATGTCAGTGTTGTGACGTAACCTTTCCGTGATAATGATCATGTGTATAATTACCCTTTTGCCCTTATATCTATATTGAACACAAGGCATAGTATGTGTCACCCTTGTATAGTTCAATATTATATTCCTTGATGCCCGAGTAGACTTAATAACAACAAATAAGATCAATATCTCATATTGACTTATTTCAAAGATGGCCATGCATTTCTGATCATACTCTATCAAGGGGCCCACAGATATTACTCTGTTATGTAGGAGGGCAAATCCCATCTAGGTCACTCACGTCTCTTTGCATGACTCGTTGAGTGCCCAGCTAACCGACTTTATAATTGTCCTGCATGGACAATGTTTGACGGCAATAAAACACCCAACTCCTCATGTAGGGACCATAGTGGTTTCAGGCCTGAGGGTGGCATACACCACTATCACTATGAGAATAACTCATGACACTTACATAACACACTATGTAGTATTCTCATGTGGGTCAATCCAGTACACAATTACCCTAACGTGTACCTATGTGGTGACTTGATATCTCATATCTATAACCTGTGAGATGAGGTTATCAGTCCACCCACATAATAGTCTTGATGCATTATTATTGTCCTTAATAATAATAATACTCGACTACGGATATTTAGAGTAAGTTCTTTAGTATCTCACAACCGAGTCGTCTACTCGATGTTCTATTGAAAACAAACTTTTACTCAAGGACTTTATTACGTTGAAACAAACATAATAACTGAAAATGCCTCATATAATAAATAAATGACATGATACAAAATATAAGTCCAAAGGAAAAACATTGGCCTCTAGGGCTTACACCAACACTATATACTAGGGATAGTAGGAATAGGATGGGTGTAGAATAGGGAAGTAGGGTGGCCCAAGCCCTACTAGGAGTCGATGCCCCGACACCTTAGGAGGGGTGTCGAGTCTACGACTGCTAAGGATAATAGTCGCTAGTCCATCAACCGTAGGAATAATTGCTGTGTGAAAACCGTAGGGTAGACAACTTATGATTGTTTGATAATTATGTGTGTTGTTTAATAACATGTTAGTAGTTGGTCACCTGAGCGACATTAGGGTTAAGTGTTGCTGTTAATTATTGGTTGTTTATCTGTTTGGTTATTGTTAAATTTTTATATGCAGCTCATGTTGATGTGGGGAGAAAATAACTACATTCTAAGTGTTAATTGGAATCATAGACTGATGAGTTGAGTTGATAAGAAATGGAAATTTGTGGAATAATGGGTAATCATATGTGTGGTTGTAATCAACCGTCGTACACATAAGTTGTGTACGAGGTCAAGTGCCAGAGTGCGGGCACGATGCAGTCAGTATATGACAACGCCGGTCCTTGGAGATAGTCTGGTCCGACAAGGTTCCCAGGTGACCAATGGTTTGGCCGCCATTGTTTCGGGACGTCGGGTAGCCTGGTCATCCTGACGGAGTACTGTTGTATCACTATCTATAGTGTCGCCCTGATACCTGTTCCCAACGTCGAAATTAGGGAGCAGCGATGCACTCTTAGGGGTACGATGAGCTGGATATGGGGATGGACAACTGACTTAACCTATACACATGCCGGTGGTAGGTAGCTGTTATCTGCAAAGGCTAAAGTGGCTAAGGTGGGGCTGCTAATGCCATCTTTGGTAGCTGTGTGGCCACGTAGGCATATAGAGACTTAGACTGCATGGGTAGGGTAGTTAGGTGTTGATCCTAAACTGTTGATCGAGGATGCATGAACCTATTATTTCACATATTATATTCTCCTTCTTTCCCACCACTTTGAGGTGTATTATCACGACATGGACAGTGAGTGCTGGGAGATCGATTATAACCGTCATGTCGTCATCTACACAGGCTTAGTTAGTGTCTTCTTCCGTTTGTTAGGTTCTCCGAGGGCCTCCTTTGTTGGAGATTTTAGAATCGTGCAACAGATACCGTTTAACCATATGTGACAGGACCTTAGGTTTAGGCAGCGTTACCCTACGACCTCGTCATCAGGTTCATATAGTATGGCTAGGGATAGCGTGGGAGATTGGGGGCAGCGACGTAGGTCAGAGTCGACCGTCCCATCATCTCCTGCTGCTCCACTGGTGGAACCTATGAGGGTCTATCAGTCTAGGTTTAGAGGGTGTCCTTCCACTGGGACTCCTGACTTTCGCTGCATCCGCGCGTTGGGTTTGCTGGGCCAGGTCAGAGATAGAAGGTTCCTCGATTAGGCTTTTGATACTTTTGATTTTTGACAGTATTCTTTTGTATACCCTTTGTGGTTCATGTGATTATTGTATATTATTCTTTTGGAGGTTCCTAGGAGAGAACCCATGTATGTATAAACTTTGTTATATTAATAAAAATATTTTCTTCCACTGTACTCTGATGTAATGTTATTTATATTTATATTTATATTCGTATTTATTGGATTATATTATAAATGAGGCAAGGGTGCCACATAAAGGGGGATGTTAATCATAGCATCCAAGATTGTACATAAAATAGAGAATGATTCGGGTGTGATATATAATCAATAAATGCCACTAAAGTTTTAGAAAAATATTATTGTACAACCGAATATTGTACGAAATTAAAGGCCCGATTGATTACACTTTTTAAAAGTAGTTTTTTGTTTTTTAAATATTTAAGAAGAACAAAATTTACTTTTTGTTAAGTTTATGAAATATAAAATAATTTTTAAAAAACCAAATCAATCGGACCCTAAATATTTGTTCGACAAAGTAAGAAACTAGATGTTGAACAATAAAAAACCAACAAAAAAGCAAGGTTATCAAAACTGGACCCGACACTGAACTGGTGTAGGCACTGGTTGAAGGTTCAAAGGTCGGACCGGGGTTGAACCAGGGTCAGGCAGGTAATTATTAAATATAATTTTTTTAAATTTTAATATAATATATAAAGCAACCATTGCCAATTTTTTCTTTTGTTTCTTTTTTCGAGTTCTTTCCTTTTATTTTTCGGATGGGAGAAAGTGCATAGAGGTTTTTTGGGTAGGCATCAAATCAAGTCATAACTACCTTACTTGCTGCATTTCTCAGTTTCCAACTTTCCATGCTCCTAGCTTCTTCTTCCTCATCCTTCGCTCTCTTTCTCTCCCCCTCTCTCTCTCTCTCCATTAAATCGGTTTATTTCACAATAAATGACATAAATCTCACACTGAAGCATCAATTTATTTTTTCCCTAAATCAGTTTCTTTCTATTTTTAGTTTTTTAGGAAGTTGAATAAAGGGGGACAAATTGTACCAAAAAAAGGGGGGGACGAACGAATTGCAAACGAAGCTGAAAAAAAATTACAAAGCACACAGCTGAAATATAGACACCATAAACCAGTTTCAATGGCTTACCTGAGGATTCGTTGACATCTTGGCACCGATGGGATGGAAGAAGCACTCACAAGTTGCAAACAGAGCACAGCGACGTGGGGAAGAAGAAAAGACACTGTTTTGAAAAGTTGAAAACTCAAATAAACTTCAAAACTCAGTTGTTTTGTAACCTGTGTTATTAAAATGTGGACCCTTAAAAGTTTGAGGAGCCAAAACGACATCGTTTTGGTTTTTTTTATTAAAAAAAAAAATTTAAAACTGCTTTTGTCCTTGAACCGCCTAAAACTGCTGGACCGCCGGTTTTGGCCGGTTATACCGGTTTTAGGCCGGTTTTCTTCTTGAGCGGTTAACAGGTTCAATCGGACCGGACACAAGTCTGGTTCCCGGTCCAACCGGTCGGGTTTTGATAACTATGCAAAAAAGTAAATTAAATGTTGTAGAGATAGAAATGTTGTGACAGATGAGTAATTACACAAGATAAGAAAAGATTAAAATATAATTGTTAAAGAGAAAATTGATGTAATCTCTATTATAAAGATTGATAGATTATTGTCTTAGTGATCTTGGTATGTATAGAAAAGACATGTAGACAGTGTTATAAAGCTTGGACTGGACCGGCCGGTCCGACCGGGACTTGGACCCAGGACCGGTCCGGTCTTCCTTTTTGATCAGTTGTGCTTATGATCGGGACATGACGTCATTAGCTCGGCTTCGAACCGATAGACTCAAACCTGGGCTCTAGGCATTGTAAACAAGGCATTTGCCACAACACCACATGCACCTTTTAGTATATCCACGACAAAACATTTATATATCGGTGGACGAAATTTGTTTTAATTGATATAAATGTAACTGATTCATGCAGTTCAATAAGTGATCCATCGGTCCGCCCAGTAACCCACTGACCCAGTACCCCAACCGAGTCAATGACATGCCCGAGTTTTATAACTCTGTAGAAGCGCAATAAGAAAAGATAAAGGATAGTCAAATATGTTAAATGTAAAAGCAGATAAAGAAAAATTGTCTATTTTTAAATTTCGGGTTGGGATCCTGCTTACCGTAAGAAGAGCAAGTTTTCTCAATTTTACTCCATTTATGACTTTTCTTTGATTATGAATTTAACAAAAGCTTTTTTTTTTTTTTTTGATAATGGAAGGATGAATTTAACAAATTCAATCACTGAATCGTGTCACATTCACATAATGATCGTATATGCCAAAGTTCAGAAACATTGGAGATATGTAGGATCGTAATCGCCTAATCGATATTTACTTGATCAATTTAATTAGAACTTTCAATTTATCGGTTGAATTTATTAAATTCATATTATAAAAAAAATTATTAAATAGAGTAAGATTGATAAAACTTACTCATAAAAATAAGTAGATTATCACCCCCTTAAATTTGATGCGTGACAGGAATTTATGGCATTGATTGATTTATCTAAACTGACCCCACTTAGTAAAACAAAACTTGATTATTACTATTGTCGTAAAATATTTGTTTATCAATTAAATTAGTTTTTCAAAAATATATTTTTATTTCATTTTTTTATTTTATGAAAATACCTATATATTACATGAAATATTGCTAGATTAATCTAAAAAAATTTATAGATATTTTTTTAATCTTTATTGAGGTTTTACTCAAACTTATGACCCACAATGATTTTAAAATTTTATTTATTTATCAACTCCGTTTATGATTACTTGAATATTTTCAGAATTGCAGACTCGCAATCGCAGAAAGCAAATCAGTTTATTGAAGCGCGCCGGCGTGGCGAGTGAACTAGCGAAGAACCTTAAAGCGAGGTAAATCCAATTCGTTAACCGCGTGCAAGTTAGTCTCTATTAATCCTTCTTCTTATTCTCAAATTTCATCGTCAATCAAACTCTATAGGTTCAAAAATTCCCTTTTTTCATTCTTTTTGTAAATTTAGGGTTTGATATAGGGCCAACCCAGGAACACCATCGAATTCGGTCCCATGTTTTTTATATCCTATAATATGAAGCTTGTCTGAGCTCAAATGCCTCTGCTTTTGTGAAAGCCAGATTCAATATGCTCCACAAATTCGTGGCATTATTGTTTATCCTGGTTTTATCAACTTCATGTAATTTACATGTTTCTGGGCTCTTTTAGAACTTCTATATATTTGTAATTTGATTCATGTGCTATTTGTCAAATAGAATATAAAACTTACTGATACAATACACGGGAAATCCTAATCATTTTTATTTTTCATTTGTTTTAATTTTTTTTTTGTTTCATTGATTTCTGCTTCTGGATATATGCTTCACTTATCTGTTCACCATTTTCTGTGTTCAAATCTGAAAGTTTTTTTTTTTTTTTTAATTGATTTGCTAAAGGAGGAGGGGCATATTTTGGTGTCATTCTGTACCCAATTTGAAGCACTGCATTGAAAGGGGTTGTGAGTTGAGGGAAGAAGTTGATTGAAACATGCTTCAGATTCGGCTTAGCAAGGCTCCTGCCTCAGACGGGTCGGCAGGGGTGAAGCAGTCACCTGTTGAGACTGTCACAGTTGCGTGCCCTGACCATCTGGTCCTTGCTGATCTTCCTGTTGCAAAGGGCATTGGGGCAGCTACTGCTGCTTCCCTTGTAAAGACCTTGGGACGTAGATCCCGCCGCCAGCTCGGCGAGCGGGTCCATTTCTGTGTTCGCTGTGATTTCCCAATTGCTATTTATGGAAGGCTGGTAATTACTCTCATACATTGTCATCTGTTTTTGAATTGAGATTTCTGCTTATTATGATACTTTTAATCATGACAAGATATAGATCTGTTTGTCCCAATTTAAGCTTTTCATTCAGGCAATCAGGCTTAGTTTCAAAAATGGTTTTTTTCCTTGACATATTCTTTGCTCTAGGATTAACCTGTGTCCACTCCAGAAATTTAAGGCAGAAAAAAATAAGAAATTTATTAAGAAAGCACGCTTGCTGAATTGCTGAATGGCTATTAAGTGGAGTAGTGGACAGCTCACTTTTCTTTCATATGCATATCATTTTTTAACTGAAGCTTTTATGTGAATATGAGTTGTATGTTCTTCTATGCCTTTGATTTGGTCTTGACTTTTCATTTTCTAATATTCGGGTTATTAGATGCCTCTTAATATGTTACTGTAATGGACCTATGATTTTATCTAGCATTTATAGATAACACTTTCATTTCATTAGCGCCTTTGCATTTTTATTGAAATTTGGCTGAAACTGAAAATGACAATGTACCTTATACTTGTATCAAAACACTTTTTTTATGTAGTTTGTTTGCAGTTTAGAGTTTTAGATGTTAAGCATGCCCCGGGTGGTGGGTTGTTTAGTGATATGGCTGCCATGTTTAAAATTTTGGTAGTGTTTTTTCTCGCTGAACATGTGCTAGAACTTGTTAATTTCCTTGATGTATGCTTACAGTAAATTAACAGGCTCATGGTCTTGCAGAGCCCTTGTGAGCATGCTTTCTGTCTCGATTGTGCTAGAAGTGATTCACTGTGCTACCTGTAAGTATATTTCTTATCTTCTGATCTTCATGCAGCAAAGCATTGAACACCAGTGGCTCTTCACTTTGAAGCTTAATGTTTGCTAATTACTTGGGATATCTCAGTTTCCACCTAACTGGCCCCTTTTTAAGTCCTTTTTACAAATTTCTTTCACACAATAACTAAGTTGAATTGTACTACACGTCTTTCATTTTGCAGTCATGGGGTGCATTATGAAACTATGCTTCTAAAGGGATGCATTCAACCTCTCCTTTGTTACATTATTTTCCATGAATTTGATTTTACTTTAAGTACTTTGGAAATATGTTTTAGAATTCATTCTTAACTATTTGTGCATTTTTGTTGAGTCCAAATACTTACACCACTTGCAGACATATCATTCACACCTGATATCTGGAGGGTGGCTTATTTTGATTGTTAAATGTCAGCTGCACACAAAATCAAAATCTGCCCACTTGAATAGGTGATAACGGTGCCTGTGCAAGTGGTGTGTAGCAATACTTCTTTTTTCCTTTTTTTTTTTTTTTTTTTTTACTTTGCAACAAAATAGATGCTAGAAATTTTAAATAGGCATGGAAAAGGAGTGGCTCATTTATTCAATCATTTTTACTGTTTGCCTTGTGTTTTGGGGGCCTTTGTTATGTCTCTATTAGATATAAAATCATGCATGTTCTTTCACTGAACAGCTTATGCTTATAGGATAGTTCATTTATAACATGATATCGAAGTCTTTACGACCAATTGGTCTAGAGTTTGATATAGTTCTAGGAAACTCTGAATTGTAAAATTGAGAGAGTACTGAAGACAGAATTCAAGAGAGATGAAACTGAAAATCTGTAAAAACTATTTCATGAATTGTTTGTCTGTACAACATAGATTTATATAGAAGGTATCACAACTGCCTAACTGACTCAACCTGACAGAACTATCTGTGGCAACTGTAGATAACATAATATGTTGTTTCGGCATTCTGTTATTTACAAGTGTCATGTATAAGTGCAACAAGTATGATAACTTAGCTTAAGAGTATTCTGCTATTTCATGAATTGTTTGTCTGTAGAACATAGATTTATATAGAAGGTATCACAACTGCCTAACTGACTCAACCTGACAGAACTAACTGTAGCAACTGTAGATAACATAATATGTTGTTTCGGCATTCTGTTATTTACAAGTGTCATGTATAAGTGCAACAAGTATGATAACTTAGCTTAAGAGTATTCTGCTACTAGACAAGCTATACTCTAATACCCCCACCCCTGAAAATCAGGGTTGAGGCTCCAAAGGCAAGCACCCTGAGTCTGTGCGAAGATCACAAAATTTGAAGAAGACAATGTCTTAGTGAGTGAGTCAACTAGCTGATCTTGAGCAGGAATGTGATGCTCTGTTAGAGACTTCAAGAAGACTTTCTCCCGAACAAAATGGATGCCCAACTCCATGTGCTTTCTATGAGAGTGAGAACTGGATTGTGAGAGGGAGGGAGAGAGATACTGCACTGAGACTGTCACAAAAAAGCATTGGAATCCCTGTATGAACATGTAGCTCTGTTTATAGTGACTGAATCTGGAGGATCTCAGCAGTAGTATTAGTCATGCTGTGATATTCAGCTTCTGTACTGGATCTAGCCACCAAAGGCTGCTTCTTGGACCGCCAAGAGATAAAATTTGGACCCAAAAGATAAAAGAACCCAAGGTTGACCTTTGATCAACTGGGTCACTAGCTAATCTGCATCATAGAAGTATAGAAGCCTTTAATGGATAGAGGCTCACTAGATTTGGTTGGCTGTAGCAATAAACTGTGATGCAGAGATCCCTTTAGGTGCAGTGCAGCAATATCCTTTTAACAACCTTTCAATGAGATTCCAGAGGATTAGACAGAAATTGGCAGACCTTGTTGACACTGTAGGAAATTTCTGGTCTTGTCAAAGTACCATATTGAAGAGCACCCACAATGGACCTATACAAATGAGGATCAGACAGCACATCAGTACCATACTTGCCGAGCTTACTAACCATAGGAGAGGAAACGCCTTTTGCGTCGACCGTGTTGGCTTTATTTAGAAGTCCCTTATGTATTTGGACTGAGTAAGAAGAAAGGCACCATCAAGAAGCTTTTTAACCTCTACTTCCAAGAATAATCAAGAGATCCCACCTGTTTAAATGCAAATAATGCATTAAGTTTGTTGTTCAAACTGTCAATAAGTCGTCCACATAAATCAAAACATAGAGACAAGTGTTGGCTTTAGAAAAGATGAATAGAGAGGGATCACACTTGCTGGAGTTGAACCCAAAATGTAACAACGTGGATGTCAACCTTAAGTACCAAACAAGTGGTGCTTGTTTAAGGCCATAGAGAGCCTTATTCAACCAGCAAACCTGTTAAGACCCCACCTAGGCCCATAGTGTGGAGATCTTATGTTAAGTGAAATAGGAAAAGGGGTAGAATGGGAATACCCAGTACCCACGTGGCTGAGTGTGAGAGGAATGAAATGGGGAGTGAACCGTGTAAGGGAATTGGTTATAAGGGAGAGAGAGAACGTGTAGTGAGCATCCATGGGTGATCATTTGTTTGTTGAGGCAAAGAGAAGATTTTCTCTCTGAGTGAGGAGCATCGCTCTGTGGGGTAGTTGGGATATTCCATCCCTCTCTCAGTTTAATTCAATCAAATACATAATACATATTTCCTGAGTTGTTGAGTTCATATTCATTGCTTTACTGCTTAATTTCTGCATTTGTGTTGAGGTACGCATCAAAACCAGTGATTTATCTTCTGCTTCAAACCCTGCACCATGTATGTTCTTCATGAAGATGCTCCTTAAGAAAGGCATTATTAACATCAATCAGCTGAACAGTCTGCCTGTTAGTGAGTAACCGAGTATTACCCGAGTAGCGACAGGTTTAATGATTGTGGATACTGGATAATGTTTCAGTATAATTGAACCCTGGTTGCTCATGAACCCTTAGCAACCAGTCAAGCTTTTACTTATTTACCCTCCCTTCAGGGTCCTCTTTAACCCTAAAGACCAACCTGCAGTCTATGCTTTTCTGTTAGGTGGAAGACCGACCAAAGTCCAAATATTGTTGATTGGCGCTGCATATTCAGCCTCAATAGTAGCTAGCCACTGAAGGTTAGACAAGGCCTGCTTGACAGTAGAAGGCTCAACATGTGTGAGGAATACACGAGGTTTAAGACTACCAGTCTTTGACATAGTTAACATAGGGTGTAGAAAAGTCTGAATTGTAAAATTGAGAGAGTAAGAGAGACAAACTGAAAATCTTCAAAAATGATTTCATGAATTGTTTATGTACAACAAAGATTTATAAGAAGAGGACCTATCCTAACTGCCTAGCTGACTCAGCCTGACAGAACTAGCTGTAGTAATCGAAGATAATAGAATGTGCTGACTCAGCACATTCTGTTATTTACAAGTGTTATGTACAAGTATAACAAGCATGATAACTTAGCTCTTGAGTATTAAGCTACTATACGAGCTATACACTAACAGAATTTGGTTCTTGTTGAGTTTCTGTCTCCACTCTAATAAAAAATCTGAATGGGAGCACAATGTAGATTATAAGGTGGGTCTGTTGCATTATCCATCCTTCAATACCACAGGGCTCTTTCTTGACGGAGCATGTTAAATATAAATCATTCACATGTATTTACCAAAAAACTTAAGTTTTTTGGGATAATTAGTTCATCCTATCAACCTTAATATTGACCTCAGGGAATTTGTTATGTAATTGATAGAATCCATGGATATAAGTTCCCTTTTCTGTATACCATCTTGTGTCTATGTAAAAAATGGTTTTCATCTTCCTTGGAACACAGGTGTGATGAACGAATCCAGAAGATTCAGACAATTAAAATGATGGAAGGAATCCTAATATGTGCAGCTCCTCATTGTCTCAAGTCTTTCTTGAAGAAGCCTGAATTTGAATCTCATATCCAAGACAACCATGGTAATCTTCTTCGCCCCAATGCAGATAAAGAAGATGGAAATGAGTCAGAGGCACAGAGTGTTAGGCAACCTACAGCCTCGGATTCTACTGCTAGAGGCCCACAAAGGCCAGTTTTTTCTCCGGGTTCAAATTCCCAACAGCATGATCTGGAAGACAGAACTCGTCGCCAGCCACCAAGAGAGCAAGCTCCTTCAAGGTCAAACATGCAGCCCAAGCCACCATTTTTTGGTCAACAACATCACCCTTCAGATACCTTGTCTGGCTCTGTTGGTATGCAACAGGGCTTTCATCAACAAGGTTTCGACATGCAGCATCCCTCACAAGAACCTTCCCAGTTTGCTGACAGACAGCAACCAGTTGGTCCAGAGACCTCATTTCCTGAGTATCCAACAATGCACCCTGCACAACCGTCCAATGTCCCCTCAATGGTTACTTCAAACCCAATGCTGAACCCGCCTATGCCATTTGGTTATCCCCCTTACCCCCATGAACGAGCTCAACCATTTTATGCTGCACCCTATGATATGCCTAGGCAGGACTCAGCTTCTGATATAGGTGGGGAACAGAATTCATTACTGGGTTTCCCACAAGGTGGCCCAAGTGGCCCAAATTTTCCAGGAAATTATCCCCAGCCCTGGCATGCTGGTGTGCCTTTTGAACAAGCACAGAGTGGTGGTATGGCTGTGGATCCACGGGATACCAAAGGTATATTGTCCCCACAACCCATGCCCCTCCCACCGCCACCACCACCTCCACCCCACATGTCACATTTGAAACAGAACTACTATTCTGGTGAGCATGGACATGATGGTCAGGGTTATGGTTGGCAGCATGATAGCCGTGATAGCTTTGGTGGCCAAGGCTAGCAAGGTTTCCAATAGTTAATTTCCTGTATTAGGGTACCTTGGAAGATGTTACTGCAAGCATATGTATCTTGCGCATCTTTCGAATCACTAAACTGCAATTTCTCTTATATTTTGGCCTTTTTGCGTTTGTACATTCTAATCGAATTGAGTTTTTCCTTTATTGTTTACCAAAGGTAATCGAAAGTTTTATTATCCCGTATTTAATACTAGAATCACGAAATAAGAATGGAACCGAATGTGTTGGAGTGAAGTGGCTTGTTTTTTTTTTTTTTTGGAAAAGGTAAAACCATTCCATTTCATTCATAAAAATATCAGCAATACAGGTTGGTAAGTAATCAAACACTTGGGTACTAGCATAAGATTTTGACGCTCTTACTAACAAGTGAGTAACAAAATTTGTTTGTCTCCGAACGAAACTAACCGAATAGTTTTGAAAAAAATTAATTTGATCCTTACAATCTCTAATAATAATTCCTGCTTCTGTCTGGTGGTTTGTGTCTCCCAAAATGCCATCCACTACATCTTTGCAATCTGTTTCAAACAGGACTTGGTTGTAGCCCAACTCCCGCATCCATGTAATAGCTTCCCACAAGCCTCTAGCCTCTGCCTCCAATGCTGTGATCACACCCGGTACACAAACTGTCTTTGCTCGAACAAAGTTACCATGGTGATCACTCACACAAATACCAATACCAAAACTGTTGAGATCTTGAAATGTTGCAGCATCAATATTGCACTTCAGTATTCCAATACTTGGCTTTTCCCACTTAGTTGTTCCTCGGCCTGTAGTATGGGTGGCGCCACTTTGGCTGATCTGTTTTGCTATTTCCCAATCAATTAGCATCTGCTTTGCTCTCATAAAAGTGGCATGCAACTCCTTGTCCTCACCAAGCCAGACTTTATCATTTCTTTTTCTCCACAAAGCCCCCAAAATAATAGCCACATCCTTCTTTTGATCTGGAATGAAGTGGCTTTTAAACCTCATCAATTATTTTGTACTTGGAATTTTTGTTTTGACTCAATTTGGTACTTGGAGTTAGAACTTGTTTAAGTTTCTTTTTTAATAAAAATGGATTGAAGTTTGTTTAAAAAAAAGTATTGAAGTTGTGTAGAAAGATAATTTATTTTTTAGAGATTTTATGCAAAGTAAAAATTATTTTGTATTAGGTTGTAATTATAAAAGCCATATTTTTAAAATCTTATTCAAACATTGCACCCAAAAAAAAAACTTATTCAAACAAATTCTGATAAGTGAGATATATTTTTAAATAAAAGTTTAAAAATTATAAAAAATCAAACGCACAGGTAGCATGAAATCAAATGTGATTCAAATGATATAATGTCCCTTATTAGAAAAATTAAGAATAAGGTGGTGATTGATTTGGTGCCTATTT
Organism: Calophaca sinica; assembly: GCA_037113605.1. Classification (NCBI taxonomy): domain Eukaryota; kingdom Viridiplantae; phylum Streptophyta; class Magnoliopsida; order Fabales; family Fabaceae; genus Calophaca; species Calophaca sinica. The sequence continues at coordinate 108,078,197 of CM073733.1, forward strand.
GTTTTAGATTCTGGGCAGCTCAGAATCAAATCTGGAAACAAAAACAAAGTTAATATAATTGAAAATTACTATTTTTGTATTTGGGTGATAAAATCTCGGTGGATAAAATTGATTATAGGGTGGGTAGAATTGATTCTGATGGAAGCAAAAAGTTCCTAACTTTCGCGTTGAATAAAATCAATTCTAAGTGTGGGATCCACAAAATTCTTTGTATTTACACATCAAAAGTGATTATACTTTTATCACCCAAATGAAATCAATTTTTCTGAACTCACTTTTAAAATATCATTACCAAATACAAATCAAATTTTTTTATACTAATTTTTTTAAAAAAATCAATTCTTTTAAAATCAATTTTCAGAATCAAGTCTATCACAAATATCACGTGATGTCAATTCATTTTTTATTTGTTTTTCATTATCAAGATTTTGTGAAGGTAACAAATAAACTCTGTTTTGGAAATGTTCATGGTTTATCATCCACCGCAAAGGTTACAGGAAAATAACCACAATCTACTCCTATGCATCTGCTAACTAATGCCTATGAACTCTCCTATTTGATTTATTTACGACAACTGTACAAAGCAAATCAATTATCAGCAGGGGATTCGCTGTTACAAGATTTTTTTTTTTGTTGCTGTTACAAGATTGTTATAGGATATAAAAATGGGTTGTTACATATGTACACATAACACAATGAACATAGCTCATTACCGTGGCGCCGGTTACCCCTTGTAGTTAAATTAACGATAAAACATGTAGAAAAGTCATAAACATTTAAAACTAAAAGAAATGTAGCAAAAATCACTTAACAAATTCAAATAACAAGTTGTTGGAAAATAGTTCGAAAATGAAAGTCAAGTTGATGTAAAAACCCAACATCCCGATCTCACACGTAATCAGAGCTTTACCAACTAATACATAGCTTAAACCATAACAAAATGTGAAAACATAACGAATTCTAAGTTAAGCTGCGACATGCGGACTACTCCTCAGCGTCCACATCCACTAGATCATCATCACCTGCAACTTCACCATCTACCCGTACAGAAGGGTGCACGAATATCAACAAAGAAAGAAGAGGTGAGGAGTCACATTCATGTAGAAATCACATGGTAGGGGAAATAACAAACATATGTGCATACAACTAACGCGTGATCCTACCAATCATCTAACGTCGTAGCTAAAACCAATAAACAACATACAACCAGGTCAATGACAACGAAATGCAGGACTCAAGCTATCATCTACTCCGTCAATGCATGTTGATCCATCTAACTCAGGGTGAGCTAATGAGAGTGCCCTCACTATCCATAAAGACAAGCAGAGTCTAGTCAGGGTGATCCAGTATATCAGTGAGATGCCCCAACAATGCCTCGCTTTTACGTAAAACTCCTACTGGTAACTACCCACAAGGCCGAGCAGAACTCCTTGTGACCGTTAACACATTGTTCTGGCGTTTGCTCACCACCCCAGCTAATGACAACGACGATGCATGACAATCTAGCCTAAGCGTCAAACGATAACTTGTGGTTTACTCTCGACCACATGGCGGACACGCAAGCATGTTATAACGTAACAAGGCACTTCTCGCCCATACTACAATGAATTCTTGCCCATATTGCGACAAGGTTTCCCCCAATTGCGGACAAGTCCGCTTAACGATTTGTAACTAGCATCGACACTAATTTGTAAGTCGTCTCCACCTAATTCGTACAACATTTTGATTATTTGTTTCTTAATGTTTCGCTCTCTCCCACCTATTTGAAAGTCATGATCTCCATTTCATTCCTTAACTTGAAGAAAGTGTGATATATACACCGTGATTCGAAAGCAAGTGCAGGAAACCAAGCTTGCTGGAACAATCTGGATCTCTCTCTCTCTCTCTCTCTCTCACACACATCTTGATTTCTGATAACACTCTTGCTGAAAACATCTAGATTTACTAGCCTTTGTTATTTATATAATTGAAATATGTGGAACTTTTTTTAGTGTTAAAATTAATTTTGAAGTTTCTTTTTTATAGTAGCAAAGAAGTTGTGAAATTTTATTTACTGCATTATGAAAATGTAGTAGTCTAGATATATCACATGTTAAACACATATTTTCATTTGTTGATTACAACATAATATTAAAATATTTATCAATTAAAGCTGTAAACTTAAAAATAATTTAAGAATTTTTTTTATAAATATAAGATTAATATAGTTATAAATGAGCTAAACAAGTCAAGCTCAAACTTTAGTTTTTTTTAACAAGTCAAGCTCAAACTTCACATTTTTTAACAAATCAAGCTCAAACTTTTTAGCATAGTTGTCAAAATCGGACTGGACCGGCCGGTTGAACGGGGAACCGGACCCCTGTCCGGTCCATTTGAACTTTAAAACCGGATTGTAGTTGAACCGGCCTAAAAACCGGAAAACCGGCCAGGACCGAGAAAACCGGAAAAAGGGACAAAACCGGGAACCGGGCGGTTCAACAAAAATTAATTTTTTATTTTTTAATTTTTTTTAAAAAATGGTAAATGACATTATTTTTGACACATAAGAGATTTTATATCCATTTTTTCACGTTGATGAGTTAAATTAAATATTATAATAAAATTTAAAATTAATTTATATATTAATATAAATTATGAGAATACTTACATTATAGTATTTGTAATTACTGAATATTATAAAGTTATTATAACATATTTATTTTAGTTTAATATATAATTTTTGCATGTTATATGTTGACATATAACATTTTAAGCATAGTTTAATTTTTTATGTCGTGATGTTATGAATATTATATTATTTTTTGTTTATTAGTGCTTTATATGTTATACTAAAAATTTTAAAAATATAATTTAATTCATTTTCGGTCCGACCCCGGTTCGACCTCGGTTCGACTTTTGAACCTTGAACCAGTGCCTACACCGGTTCAATGTCCGGTCCGGTTTTGATAACTTTGCTTTTTAGTTAGACTTGTTTAAATAAATGAGTCAAGTTTAATCAACACATTTTTTCACAAGCCAAACTCAAACTTCAAGTATTCGGCTTGACTCGACTAATTTACACTCTTATTTAAAATTTATTTTTTAAATTACCTGATTATTTAATCAAATTTAATAATATTTAATTTCATATATATGTTTAAATGAAAATTTTAAAATTTTAAAATCTAAAAAAATACTATTAAATAATATGTATAACAGTCACAACATATATGTTACGTAGCTAATTTAATATATGTTTTTTTTTTTGAAGAATTTAATATATGTTACAAAGTATTATCTTACACAATTTTATGTCTCGTACATGTTCCGAACTCAAATATAAGAAAAAATAACTAAATACACATTAATTAAGAATATTAGTTAAATTAATTTATTTTTTTGATGTAAAAAAATTATTGTCTTTCCTAAATTACCTTTTTCTTTCATTTAATTTTAATGAGAACTTATTTCATAAGAATAAAAAATAGTTATTGAAAAACAAAATCTGAATTAATTGAAGAGTATTTTGGAAAAGATAACATTTAATTGGGTAAAATTAGTTAGAATTTATTTATATTTTGATTCTATATGGTTTAATTTTTTTTTTGTTTATATTTGTGCCTAGAGGAAGTAGTCGCCAATTAGGTATAGATGAAAGCAGTAACCAGGACATGGCAGCCGAAGCAAAAGTCCCATTTTTCTCGGTCTCTCGCATGTAGAGTAACATGTGTAGTGTAACTTTCTTGTGTTGTCGATGGTGTGTTATTTTTTTTATTTTATTTTTTGTCAAAATAACTTTAGCGGTCATTTATCGTAATTTAAAATTTCACTTCAATTTTTTATCTTTTTATTTTGTGTCAAATTAGTCCTTTAAAATTAATTTTAGTTTCAGTTTAGTTTCACATGCTCTAAAATGTGACAATATTTGTCAAATTAGTTTGTTTTTTGCTTTTTACAATATTTTTTGGGTTTTAATTTATGATACAATTTATACAATAAATTGTGCTTGTAGTACACATATATTTCTCGTTGGAGATAAATTAATTTAAAACTTTAATTTAAAACTTTAAATTAAGATAAATGTTGTTTACAGTAATTTTGCCTTTTCTTTTTTCCTTTTTTGTTACAATTAATTAATAAAGAATAATTATATAATTAATAAAGAATAATTATAGTTCCTTTTTTTTCCTTTTTTTGTAATGTGTATAGAAAGGGCGAGGTCTCTCTTCCTTAACGGCCAAACCGAAAAGAGCTGGCTCATTATTATAACACTCGGAGCATAAGTAGTATCGCCCTCTCACTATTCACCTTTGGATTTTTCTTCTTTGAATGAACACAAACCCCAATCTCTATTCTCTATTCTCTATTCTCTTCTCTTCTCTCTACCTATTCATTCATCTTACTCCATACTTACCAACAACAAACAACAACTCCCTCCTCTTTCTTTTCCTTCATTGACGATCTCCACGAAGCTAATAGTAATACACACCTTCCTCTCTCTCATTCCTTAATAATCCCACTCTCACCACGCATTCTCTTTCTCTTTCTATCATCAATTCTCCTTTCTCTCTCTCCCCCCTTTCTCCTCCTATTTTGGATCTTCAACTTCTCACTGGTAATTTTCATTCCCCCTTTTCTCCCTAGAAAATGGAGATTCCTTTTTCCTCAATCACAGGAGCATGTTTCATGGTTTTTCAAGTTGTTCGTTCATGAGTGATTGATCTCTTTTTTATTCTGTGAATTTGAAATTCTTTCTCAATGTCTGCTTGGATTTTATCGAAATGAAGCTTAGTTAAGTTAATGGGTTAATCAAAAGATTCATTTTTTTGGTTTGGATCGAGATTAAGTTTTTTTTCTTTTTTATATTATTTTTCACTCCTTTTTTTGGATTCCCTTTCTGTGTTTTGTTTATTTTGTCTCCTTTTTTAATAAAGTGGTAGTTTTTATGATATATATTTAGCCACCGTTAGTGATCTTTTTATGTTTTGTTTGTGTTTTTAGATTTTGCTGATTTGGGGGATCGAGTTTGAAGGACTCTTGGTGAGGAAATATGGCATCCTCTTCTGCATCTCTTGCTGGTTCTTCTGCTTCGGATCTTCTGAGGAGTTCAACTAGCGGTTTCACTGGTGTCCCTTTGAGAACCTTGGGAAGGACAGGGATGGTTTTGAAAAGGAGGGATTTAACAGTTTCTGCTAAGCTGAGGAAGGTTAAGAAGCATGAATATCCATGGCCTGATAACCCTGATCCCAATGTTAAAGGTGGGGTGCTGAGTCATCTCTCCCCTTTCAAGCCACTCAAAGAGAAGCCAAAGCCTGTTACTTTGGATTTCGAAAGGCCTCTTGTTGATCTGCAAAAGAAAATCATCGAGGTAACTTCTAATTCAACTCTCTATCTGTGTGTCTTGCTATGTGCTTTGTTTACTCAAGTGAAATGAATTAGATTAGATATAAGAGTTTGATTTTTCAAGGTTATGCTAATAGTCATGTTTTTTCTTAATGGTTGAAAACAGGTTCGGAAGATGGCGAATGAAACTGGTCTGGACTTTAGTGATCAGATTCTCTCATTGGAGACTAAGTACCAGCAGGTTCGACTGTCATAAAGATTAAGTGTTATTCCCAAGAAAATTGGATTACTTGAATGAACAAACTGATGATGACTAGTGGATTGAATTATGTGCTCAATCTTATGCATACAAGAGTTCTAATGAGAAAGCTGTTATGATGCTGTTCTGATTGTCGTCTGCAAGAATGAATATATAGCATATTTTAACCCACGCTGGTTTAGTTATGTTATAAATGAATTGGTTAAGCTTGACTGTTATTCATGTTGGCAATTCCTTTGTGACAAATCCTATATTCCCATTGGCTTCTTAGTTGCTTGTCTCATATCTTTGTTTCTGAAATACAAATTTAACTGTTTAGGCAGTTGGATATACTTTTTTCTTGTATTTTGCCAGATGATATTTTTCTTTACATTTAAGTGACTACTAGAATATTAGGGTATGTTACGCTGAAGAGTGTTACCGTGTTTTCATATTGTGTTGACATGTTGCGTGTTATTGACTTGGGTTTGTGTAAACTGCACTTGTACTTGACCTATATTATTATTATGAATAAGGTGTAATAGTTATTCAGAGTTTCATTGTTTACGTATATACTCTTTTTCCTTTCATTGTTTACATATATACTCTTTTTCCTTTTCCTCCTAATCCCCAAAAATTGCAACAGTAAAAGTTGGTAAAATTCTCGTGCTTTCACTGCCTTCTTTGCTATTTCAGGCTTTGAAGGATCTATATACACATCTAACTCCTATACAGCGGGTCAACATTGCTCGGCATCCTAACAGGCCAACTTTCCTTGATCATGTCTTTAACATAACTGAAAAGGTCTACTAAATATTTTTGTTGTTTTCATTTTTTCACTCTAATGTATAATTTACTGCATTCTCTTGGTATATTTTAATTGGTTGATTGTTATTGAACTGCTACCTTTAATAGAATTCTCATCTTTCCTCTTTTTGCAGTTTGTGGAACTCCATGGTGATCGGGAAGGTTATGATGATCCTGCCATTGTTACTGGTATAGGGACTATAGATGGTAGAAGCTACATGTTCATAGGCCACCAAAAGGGTAGAAATACTAAAGAAAACATTCAGCGTAACTTTGGGATGCCAACTCCACATGGGTATGTCCACTTGAACTCTAGTTGATACTGAGAAATTCACTACTTGTAATGTGAACTCTGTTAATTTAATTAAGTTTATGTACTTTCAAATTTCTCCACATTTGACACTGACGGATGGTAAATTTTCAAATCAAACAGTTATAGGAAGGCTCTACGCTTGATGGAATATGCAGATCATCATGGGTTCCCGATAGTTACTTTCATTGACACGCCTGGGGCATATGCTGACCTCAAATCAGAAGAACTAGGCCAAGTATGTTGCTAGTTAGTAGTTATGTTTTACTATACTTTGGCTCTCTTTTGTTACTATGTTAATCCATTTGATTGATTTTCATGCATGCAGGGCGAAGCAATTGCTCATAACTTGAGGTCCATGTTTGGTCTGAAGGTGCCAATTGTGTCTATAGTTATTGGGGAAGGTGGATCTGGTGGTGCTCTCGCCATTGGATGTGGTAATAAATTACTCATGCTTGAAAATGCAGTTTTCTATGTTGCCAGGTAATTTAATTTTTAACTCCATTATTTGCAAGTTTTATAATATTACATTAACTTTTTCAATTATGTGCCTCTCTTTTTTCCTCCCTTTCAGAGCTGCTTTGTAATACTGTTAACTTTGCAATTTATATGTGGCTGAAGGTTTTAATAGTTACGTATTAACATATATTGTTAGTACAGAAATGTGTTAAGCGTGACTATATTTAAACCAGTGATAAGATTATATGAGTCATTTAGAATGTGCTTATGAGGGGATGATTGTTCATCTGTTTTTAGTTGTACTTAAATTTGGTAATGTTTAGCCCATCTTACAAAGATGCGTCTTAGACTCTTAGCAGGAGCTACACACAGATATGATAGGGCTGACTACTTGAGTTATTTTAAATCATTTGCTAATTGAAAAAGTATGTTCCAATCTGTTCTGCTGGTTTGATCATTATTTATTTCATAATTTAGTCCAGAGGCCTGTGCTGCAATCTTGTGGAAGAGTTCTAAAGCTGCTCCAAAGGTATATACAAGACTGGTACTTGAACCTTTAACTTTATATTGTATATTTAATTATTTATTTTGTCCTTTGCAGGCTGCTGAGAAACTGAAGATTACAGCGCCTGAATTGTGCAGATTGCAAATTGCAGATGGCATTATACCTGTAATAATCTTATTAATTATGCTTTCTGCTATTAAATTTTATTCATATATATGGACTATACTATACCGTCTTAATTGTTTAAAAATGGTAATAAGTATTTCAGTGTTGAGGCAAATTTGTCAAACCTTGTAAATCCTGCTTTGATTTGTTCTGATCTTATATTTTCCTCTATGCAATGTAGATAACTACATAGATTGATAACAATATTCTATATGAAACGCAATCTAAGTAGAATATCATTTTGTCTTTTCGATAGGAGCCCCTTGGTGGCGCACATGCAGATCCACAATGGACCTCTCAACAGTTAAAAATTGCAATCAATGAAGCTATGGATGTAAGTTTTACTGGCTGAATGTGTTCTACAGAAATCAAATATGTTAAAGCACATGTGATATGGAACTTTGGCTTGTCCATTATGTAGGAGCTCACCAAGTTGAACACAGAAGACCTATTAAAAGATCGTATGCATAAGTTCCGAAAACTTGGTGGGTTCCAGGAAGGAATTCCTGGAGACCCAAAGAAGAAAATCAACATGAAGAAGAAGGATGTACCTGTTGCTACAAAGATTTCCGATGCTGAATTGGAGGTTGAGGTCGAGAAACTGAAGCAAAAAATTTTGGAAGGTAAGGAATCCTCTTCGGAGCCTCCAAAACTCGATCTGGATGAGATGATAAAGAAATTGGAAAGGGAGGTTGATCAAGAATTCTTCGAGGCAGCTAAAGCCATGGGCTTAGCAGACAGGTTGTCGAAACTACAGGAGGAATTTTCAAAAGCAAATTCAGATAACCAAGCTATTGATCCATTGCTGAAGGATAAGATAGAAAAGCTAAAGGCAGAATTTTATCAGGGTTTATCAGCAGCTCCTAATTCTGGCAAGCTGCAGAAGAAGCGTGACATGTTGAAAGAATTGTCTAAAGCAAAGCTTCTGTCAGACAGAAACAAGGAGGCTGCAAAACTTAAGCAAGAATTGAAGAAAAAATTTGATGGTGTCATGAATAATCCTAGAATAAAGGAAAACTATGAAGCATTACAGGCTGAAATTCAACGTGTTGGTGCATCCTCACCAAGCGATTTGGATGATGAATTGAAGAAGAAAATCATTGAATTCAATAAAGAGGTAGACTTGCAGCTGGTTAATGCTCTGAAGTCAGCAGGCTTAGATGTCCAGTTTGTAAAACCAGGACGAGATGTGCCAGAATATGAGTCAGAGATAGAAGAACTGAACAAAGATGTAAAAAAGGAAATTGAAATTTTGGCAAACTCGTCATCAGATATTAAGAACAAGATAGAGCAATTGAAACTGGAGGTTGCAAGGGCTGGAGAGACACCTGATTCAGAATCAAAGAATAGAATTGCTGCTTTAACACAACAAATTAAACAGAGCCTTGCAGAGGCCATTGACTCATCTAGCTTGAAAAAGAAGTATGAAAATCTGGTCTCCAAGGTTTCCAGTGAATCTGAAACCTCTGGTGATCCATCAGGAGACAGCCTTACCGATGACGAATTGAGAGAGAAAGTTGGTGCAAACCGCACCTTTTCTTAATGTGAGTTCATCTAATCTACACAGAAAAAAAAAATAGTTTGTCGCTGCGTTTTGAAAATATTTGAGGCATTATAGGGAGCATTATCTGTAACATATACTATTGAAAGTTGTATTTTCCTATTAAACTAAATTGCATGACTAACATGTATAGTGGTTCCAAATTGAAAACTACATCCTGGTGTGCAAAAAACAGTTTTAAGGTTGTTTTAAAAATGACTGCAGGAAAGAAATAAGGTTGCATTAATAACTAGTTGTTTCATTGTGTGTATATTTTCTTTATCTTTCATTTGAAAATTCGCCACTTAACAATATTTTGTTGAATATCTTTTTTTATCAGCCTGCTGCTCTTATGGAGTTGGTGAAGATGGTGTTGACCTGCAATGGAATAGTGGAAACTGCATCAATGTCTTCCTGATATATTTTCTTAATATCTTCAGCTGGTTGTACATCATCTAGCATCATGGCCATATTTCTTAGAAAACATGTTTTGGGGATTTAAAGGACGTTCGAATTGTGGCTGATATTTTTTTTTTCATCTAGACTACAAGGGGGAATAATGTTTAAAACCATTTTGTATTTGTTTGAGTTAGAATGTTTCAGTTAATTTTAGAAATACTTACTATATCTGCATTTTTTTTCTTTTTTCTTTTTAACCTGAAATGTTTTGCCTAAATAGACTTAGATGAACATTGTATAAATTATTTGTGTTTGAGGATCCTAATAACATGAAGTTGTGGTGTTAAAATGTCTTATGTGCAAGAATGATTGCCATGCTTTTTTGGGGGGAGAGGAGTACTTGATTTTCTTACTCTTATATCTGCCTCAACATTACTGTAGGAGTTTTATGCATTGGTGTTGCAACAGTTTCTGGATAAAAATCGACTGATTATCCCTTCATTGTTGCCTTGTAGCAATCTTCCCTCAAAGATATAGAATTGAATGCATTGTGGTAAGTGGAAGCTCCTATTGACGCAAAGTTTAAATCGAGAAAACAATTTATTCAAATTTTAAGTTAAATGTTTTGGTCTATATACGTGACATCGATTCTTAATTTGATTCCTATACTTAAAAAATTATTAAAACAATCCCTACACGTGAAAATCATTACCCCATTTGGTCCCTGCCGTCCAAACCACGTTTTCTAATTGTTACCCATTTGGTCCCTATACGTGACATAAATTCTTAATTTGGTCCTTATACGAAAAAAAAATTATTAAAACAGTCCCTATAAGAAACAGTGACTAAAAGCTTATTAATATGGCTCCTATGCGAAAAATAAACTATTAAAACAGTCCATGTAACAAAAAAAAAGACTAAAATCTGCCCATGTTGTAATCCAAATATGGTTCATAATGTGACACTTACTCATGTATTAGGTACATATAAGACATATTTAATCCATAAACAAAAATATAAGACATTTAATACATAAACAAACATATAAAATCACATGGGCAAGTATCACATTAAGGACCATATTTGGATTGTAACATGGGCAGGTTTTAGTCATTTTTTTGTTACTGAGACTGTTTTAATAGTTATTTTCGTATAAGGAGTGGTTTAATAGTTTTTTTTTGTATAGAGGCTGTTTTAATAGTTTACTTTTCGTATAGGGACCAAATTAAGAATTTATGTCACATATAGGGACTGCTAATAATTGTTTTTAAACAACTAACGCCGTTACAAAACAGTGTTAGACGGCAGAGACTAAATTAAGAATTTATGCACGTATAAGGACTGTTTTAATAACTTTTTTCGTATAGGGACCAAATTAAGAATTGATGTCACGTATAGGGACCAAAACATTACTTTAACCTAAATTTTATTAATGAGATATTGAATAGTTGTCAAATAGGGTCTATTTAGGTAAACAACTTAATTAAACGTTTATTGGATAAATATTTATCATATAAGTGCTTATGTATAAACTATTTCTAAAATCAAAGAGAAAATATAGATAAACTGTTTTTATATAAGCTATAAGTTGTTTTCATAAGTTATTCTGGAGAACTCATCAAAATAAACTGAAAATAGGTTATGAATGTGTTATAAGTTGTTTTTGTAAGCTCTTCTAAACACTCTGACAAGTGTTTATGCCAATAAGAAAGCCTAGACGAGTTATAAGTTAGTCTAAACATGCCCATAAAGCTAAAACAGTATAATTGTTAAAAACTGTCATCCATCCATAAAGCTGAGAAAAATGATTCTGTCAAAATCACGACCCCTTAAAGGGCTAACCATCTATCTGCATCTGCATCTCCATCTCCAATTCTTTATTGTATTGTCCATTTATTGCAAAATTCTTAATTCAAAGCCGTCTCTTCTTTTTAAAATGTTCAATTAGAATTATTCTAGATTTTGGGATTATAATAACCTTGTACAATGATGAACAAATACACCTTTACAAAATCACTAATTAATGTACCACGAACAATTCCTTTAGTACCAAGAAGGGTTAAGAAGATGGATCCCATTGACGAGTTGGTGAATTTCATTACAACAGAGCTACTTATAATTGTTAGTTATGCTATTGGTTGGAGTGGAGACATGCTCTGACCTTTAGAAGAGAACTCGGGTTTGAATCTTAGGAGGCATCCCGTTTGGGAGGTCGCAAAGTCCAATGGATTAATTCTCGTATGTCTATGGACTAAATCGGGGATTGATTTCATAGTCAATCTAAAGAGTCTATCGTGGATCCATTCGAAAGTCAAAGATCTTAATTATGATGAGTTCCAAATATAAAAAAAGTTGTAGTTATAAAATATATGCAATCTGTTTGCTCTCTTTTTTCCCAATACAAGACTACGAGAATAGGCTATAGAATTGAAGAGTATCATATATATACCCATAGTACTAAAGAAAAGCCAAACAATTGAGATATAGCAAGTCCATTGCGTCAGAAACTACTTTCACTTGTTGGTAAAATATGCTTAAGATCCGTAAATTATTATTTTTGGTTAACAACCCCAGGAGTTTCCACATTTTGAAAGTGAAATTAATCTCCGCTGTTAGGTTGATTTTGTTGTTGTTGACATTTGCGCATGTCGATGTCTGTCTATTGATATTGAACTGCTGAAACCTTAGCTGTGCTCCTCAATTTATTTATTGGGTTGAAGCACAACAAATATGACCCACAAGAAAACATATGTTGTATTTTGATTTTTCAGCAACACTTGAATAGCAAATTCCTTCTTGTATCCTCAAGATCTCAAATTCCTCAAAAGGAACAAAGAAAACAACTAGCAAGACCAAAACAATGTCTCAAATTTTCAGGCCTTAATACATTTTGTCATTTTGTGCCTCGCATTATTTGTGCGGCCTCTTGCAGAGCCTCGTTGGAAGCACCATTCAAAATGTCAACACAAAAATCCCCCTCTTTTGTTCAAGAAAAGATGTGGATTGATTGAAGGCATAAAAATGAATGCATATTACTCTATAGAACGAATGCAAGAGTCAAATTTATTCCACAGCCTTAGCACTAATAACAAGAAAGGTGACTCTGCCATTAGGTGATAGTTTAAGGGAACACATTTTGCTCTGTTGCTTCAAGTTTAATCCTAAAACTGCTATCTGCATTATTTTGGACATACAGCACATAATATCTTATACACTATGAGTGTCCTAAATGTAGCTTATTTTTCAGTCTTAGTTGGGTTCTCTAATATAACTAACTAATTAAAACAGAACAAAGAAATCAATGGAATATTGGTTTTGTGGTTTTCAAGCCTACAACTCTTTTGAAATTGATAATGGAATGATTTGATTTTATATGGGGAAAAGTGGGCTAGACACCAGAATAATTCTATCTATTACATGCACAGTGAAATTGCATCAGGAAACAATGCATGAAAGCTGGAAGCCTTGGTTTTAAAATATAAGATTATGCTGGTTGACATGCTTTTTCATATTCTTTTTTGGCCATACAGGGGTTTGAACTTTAGTAGTGCTTTAACTATTCTTTTTCATACTCTTTTTGGGCCATACAGGAGTTGACTTTATTTTTCATAATCTTTTTGGGCCATACAGGGGTTGAACCTTTAACTTTATCTTGTATATTCAATTATTTATTTTTTCCTTTGCAGGCTGCTTTGAAACTGAAGATTACAGCACCTGAATTGTGCAAATTTCAGATGGCATTATGCCTGTAACAATCTTATTAATTACGGTTTCTGCTCGTAAATTTTAGTCATATATATGGACTATACTATACCGTCTTAATTGTTTAAAAATAAAACATGGGTAATAAGTATTTCAGTGTTGAGGCAAATTTGTCAAACCTTGTAAATCCTGCTTTGATAGTTACATAGATTGATAACAGTATTCTTTATGAAATGGAATCTAAGTAGAATTTCATTTTGTATTTTCAATAGGATCCCCTTGGTGGCGCACATGCAGATCCACATTGGACCTCTCAACAGTTAAAAATTGCAATCAATGAAGCAATGGATAGAAGTTTTACTGGCTGAATGTGCTCTACAGAAATCAAATATGTTAAAGCATATGTGATATGGAACTTTGGCTTGTCCATTGTGTAGGAGCTCACCAAGTTGAACACACAAGATCTATTAAAAGATCGCATGCATAAGTTCCGAAAACTTGGTGGGTTCCAGGAAGGAATTCCTGGAGACCCAAAGAAGAAAATCAACATGAAGAAGAAGGATGTACCTGTTGCTACAAAGATTTCCGATGCTGAATTAGAGGTTGAGGTCGAGAAACTGAAGCAAAAAATTTTGGAAGGTAAGGAATCCTCTTCAGAGCCTCCAAAACTCGATCTGGAAGAGATGCTAAAGAAACTGGAAAGGGAGGTTGATCAAGAATTCTCCGAGGCAGTTAAAGCCATGGGCTTAACAAACAGGTTGTCGAAACTACGGGAGGAAGTCTCAAAAGCAAATTCAGATAACCAAACTATTGATCCATTGCTGAAGGATAAGATAGAAAAGCTAAAGGCAGAATTTTATCAGGGTTTATCAGCAGCTCCTAATTCTGGCAAGCTGCAGAAGAAGCGTGACATGTTGAAAGAATTGTCTAAAGCAAAGCTTCTGTCAGACAGAAACAAGGAGGCTGCAAAACTTAAGCAAGAATTGAAGAAAAAATTTGATGGTGTCATGAATAATCCTAGAATAAAGGAAAACTATGAAGCATTACAGGCTGAAATTCAACGTGTTGGTGCATCCTCGCCAAGCGATTTGGATGATGAATTGAAGGAAGAAAATCATTGAATTCAATAAAGAGGTAGTGATGGGTATCAAGTGCAATGTAAGTAGAAGAAATAAGAAGAAGCAATAGAACAGTAGTAATTCAGGATCAGTACTTGTATTCCATGGAAATCAGTGATGATACAAGTATGATGAAAGCAGAAAAAGGCACAGTTCACCAGTGTAGTGACTGTCCTCCTAGTCCCAGCCCAACCAATCAGGTTAATTCTCGCCTCCCCACAATGAGATCATCTTTCTTCTTTTATTCACAACAAACCCGTGTGAATCGCTCACACCCATCAGCCTCTTTCTCTCTCATGCCAACTCAGCAGAGTTGGTTAAGAGATTCCCTCCACTACTCATTGAGTTTCCCTTCCTACCCTTCCTAGTGTAAACCTTACCAAATATTCTATTAATTCCAACATTACCCTCGTTCTCATCAACACTCCCCCTTCAAAATTCACCTTGTCCTCAAGGTGAAGGTCTAGGAACTGTTCCAGAATTGCGTACCAATCCTCCCAGGAGTTTTCAAACTCTGGTAGTTGCTGCCATTTGATGAGAACCTCCAACAACCCATCCTTGTTCTTCCTGACAGCTAGAACATCCTCAGGTACCACCTGTAATTCCCAATCTTCAGCAAGGCAAGCAGGCAGGGGCTGTACATTAGTCTCAGCAGCTATGGCTTTCTTCAATAGGGATGTATGAAACACAGGATGCACCCTAGAGTCAGGTGGAAGCTTCAACTTGTAAGCAGCTGGCCCAATCTTCTCCAGAATCTCATAAGGGCCATAGAACTTGGGACTTAACTTCTGGTTCACACGCTTTGCAAGTTGCTTCAGCTTGTATGGTTGAATCTTCAAATAAACAAGCTCTCCC
This sequence comes from Calophaca sinica, assembly GCA_037113605.1. Taxonomy (NCBI): domain Eukaryota; kingdom Viridiplantae; phylum Streptophyta; class Magnoliopsida; order Fabales; family Fabaceae; genus Calophaca; species Calophaca sinica. The sequence continues at coordinate 108,093,617 of CM073733.1, forward strand.
ACCTCAAATCTGACTTCTCTCCTATGCTTATCAGCATACTGCTTCATGAGATTCTGTGCTTTACTGAGTTGCTCTCTCAACTCTCTCAGCATCTCATTTCTTTCTTTGGTCAACAGCTGGACTTCATCCACTGTAGTACGGTGCTCATCTCCTCTAATTAGAACAGGTGGCTGCCTTCCATAGAGAGCTTCAAAAGGAGTCATTTTGATGGCTGAGTGATAGTTGGTGTTGTACCAATACTCTGCCCAAGCTAGCCACTTAGGCCATTGTTTTGGTTTTCCACCAGTTAGGCATCTCAAGTAGGTTTCAACACATCTATTAACCACTTCAGTTTGTCCATCAGTCTGGGGGTGATAGGCTGAGCTCATCTTCAACTTAGTGCCAGCCAATCTGAAGAGTTCACTCCAAAATGAGCTAATGAATACTCTATCTCTGTCAGATACAATGGAAGTAGGAAATCCATGTAGCCTAACAATCTCCTTCAAAAACAGAGCAGCCACATCTTTAGCATTGTATGGGTGACTTAATGCTAAAAAATGTGCATACTTAGTTAATCTATCAACCACCACAAGTATAGTATCTACCCCCATTGCCTTAGGCAACCCTCCAATGAAGTCCATGGAGATATCACTCCAAACTTGTTCAGGTATAGGAAGTGGCTGTAACAGCCCTCCCGGGCTCAAAGCTTGGTATTTGTTTTTCTGACACACTAAACAAGCTTGCACATACTTCTGAATCCTCCCTTTCATACCCTCCCAATACACCACAGCAGATACTCTTTTATATGTTCTCAATGCTCCAGAATGTCCCCCTATGGCAGAGTCATGGAATTCTTCAATAATCTTAGGAATTCTGGGTGAATCTTTTGGAATGACAAGTCTGTCTCTGTAAAACAATCTGCCCTGCTTCAATTTGTAGCCCTCATGCGTAGTGACTTGAGCTGCTAAGTCCTGGACAATACTACTTAGCTTGGCCTCTGCTTGTATTTCATCTTCAAGGCCCTCCCACTCTTGCAACTGGACTGTGGAGCAGAGTACTGCATCTGTCGTGACAGTGCATCTGCAGCTCTATTGTCAGTTCCTGGTTTGTACTTGATATCAAAGTCATAACCAAGCAACTTAGTCACCCATTTCTGCTGTTCCTCCCCCATTAATCTCTGGTCAGTCAAAAACCTTAAGCTCCTCTGATCTGTATGAACCGTGAAATGCCTTCCCAATAGGTAATGTCTCCACTTCTGCACAGCTATCACAATAGCCATCAGCTCTCTCTCATGAAACGGACTTGTTACGAGCTGCATTTGACAAAGTTTGACTCATATAAGCTACTGGTTTGCCCTCCTGCATGAGCACAGCCCCCAACCCTCTTCCTGAGGCATCCGTCTCAACAACAAATGGTTTAGCAAAATCTGGGACAGCCAATACAGGCAATGTTGTCATAGCTTTCTTCAACTGCTCAAAAGCTGCCTGAGCATCCTCATTCCAAGCAAAGCTGTCTTTCTTCAACTATTGAGTTAAAGGCCAAACAATCTTCCCATAGTTCTTTACAAATCTTCTATAATAACCTGTGAGCCCTAGCAACCCCCTAAGTCCCTTCACATCCTTCGGTTTAAGCCAATTCGCCATTGCTTCAAGCTTAGCTGGATCTGCAGCTACACCTTGACCTGAAATCAAGTGGCCTAGGTATTCAATTTGCAATTGGGCAAATGTACACTTCTTCTTGTTAGCATATAGCTGGTGGTCTCTCAAGATCTGCAGGACCTGCTGCAAATGATCCCTATGGCTGCCCAAATCTTTACTGTATACCAAAATGTCATCAAAGAACACCAACACAAATTTTCTCAAGATAGGCTTCAAAATTCTATTCATGAGAGCTTGGAAAGTGGATGGAGCATTAGTGAGTCCAAATGGCATCACTAATTACTCATAATGCCCCTCATGTGTCCTAAAGGCTGTCTTATGAATGTCTTCATCTCTCATCCTTATTTGGTGGTATCCTGATTTTAAATCTAGCTTGGAAAAAATCATAGCAGTCCCAATCTCATCAAGTAATTCATCTATGATTGGAATAGGAAATTTATCAGGGATAGTATACTTGTTTAGAGCCCTATAATCAATGCAAAACCTCCACCCACCATCCTTCTTCTTGACTAATAAAGCGGGCTCGAAAAAGGGCGTCTTTGGGCCTAATAATTCCGATGAGACAGCATTTCATTAACAAATTTCTCAATTTCATCTTTACGATAATGGGGATACTGTAAGTAGAATATTTGGTATAGGAGCACTTTCCTTGAGTGTGATTGCATGATCTTGTTTTTACGGGAGGGCGGTCCGGTGAGTTCCTGGAAAACATCATCAAATTGAGAGTAGTTGCATCATTCTGCGCACTCTCTTCTTCAATAATTTGTTGTTACATCACGGATGAGTTGCGGCGGTGTAGCGGATAGCACTCCTCCTCTTGCTGCAGTGACTTCACCAATGTTTTGAATGAAGCTTGATGGCTGCTCAATGATGGCTCTCCACGAATTCTCAACTTCTGTCCGTCTACTCTCCATTTGATGATTAAGTTCTTGAAATTGGCTTTTATATCACCCAAGCTAGCAAGCCAATCCATCCCCAATACCACTTCCGTCCCTCCTAAAGTCATCAAGAAGAAGTTCTGTGTGATTTCAATTCCTTGCACTTGCAAGCGTAAATCGACACAAACCCCCTTCTGTTTCAATTTCTCGCCATTCCCCACTTCTATAGTATACTCAGCTGTGTCATCAAGTTGTAACTTCAATTCTTCTACTAACTTGTATGAAATGAAGTTCGATGAAGCCCCTGAATCAATCAATACCAGCACCACCCGATCTCCGATTCTTCCCCATACTTTGAAAGATCGATTTGATGTTAGCCCTTCCTTGCTCTTGAGCGAGAGTAGCAACGATTTCACTTCAAACTCCTCACCGGGTACTTCGAACACCTCCTCCTCACCGTCATCATCATCCACAATCTCAAGATGATAGTGTTTCATCTTGCAAACGTGATCGTGCCCCCATTTTTCCCCACATTTAAAACAGAGCCCCTTTTTACTCAGGTCCCTTAGTTCTTCCTGCGTTAATTTCTTTCCCGCACCCCCTGTTTTTTTCTCTGCACCACCCCCACTAAGTGGTTTGGACTCACTTGGGCCTCCAGAATTTGACCCGGACCCCCATTTGGGCTTCGTAGTGAACACTCTGTTCCTACCCGACTCCCACCTCGAACCATTTCCACCGGGTTTCCATTTCGTTCCTTCGTTCTTCTCCTTCAACGGTTCTTTCTCCTTTCTCATCGCAACGTTGCGCTCTTCGATTAACAACGCTCGATCCATCAACGCGTTTAGCCCACGCGTGTGATGAAGCTTCAACTCAGCCTGTATCTCTTCGCGCAAGCCATTCAGGAAAATGCTCTCCAACATTACGCGTCCGTTTCGCTTCAAAGGGGCCATGAGCATTTCAAACTGTTCACGATACTCCATTACCGTTCCTGTTTGTTTCACGTTCAGAATCGGACCAAGTGGGTTTCTCACCATGGACGGTTGAAAACGCCTTATCACCGCCTGTTTGAACTCATCCCAGCTTGGATCATGGTGGTGTTCTTCCCACCATTGGTACCAATTGAGAGCTCTGCCATCGAGAGCTATGATTACTGCTTCAAGCATCTCGTCTTCCTCCACTCCGTTGATCTTGAAGTATCGTTCTACCTTTACCAACCAACCATATGCTTCACCTCCCTCAAACACCGGAATCTCCAACTTTCTCCCTCTCACACGGTGACGGTGACTCCCTGGCCTAGAGTCAATTGACGATTCCTCCTCGGTGGGAACTTCCTCCTCGTCATCTTCCTCACCATCGTCTTCGGTCAATCCACTATCCTCCCTTCCACGAGGACGACGACCAGGTGGTCGCGGCCGTCCACGACGCCTTCGTGGTTGTTTCACCAAGAGTTGCTTAATCTCGTCAAACTTAGCATCGGTACTTCGTTGAATTTCTTCGGCGCACAGTTTCATCGCTTGGATGTCTTGCTCCAATTTCTCAAAGCGTTCCTCTGCAGCGTTCTTTTTCGACATGGCTCAAGCTCCAGGAATCGTGAGCTTTGATACCAATTGATGGGTATCAAGTGCAATGTAAGTAGAAGAAATAAGAAGAAGCAATAGAACAGTAGTAATTCAGGATCAGTACTTGTATTCCATGGAAATCAGTGATGATACAAGTATGATGAAAGCAGAAAAAGGCACAGTTCACCAGTGTAGTGACTCTCCTCCTAGTCCCAGCCCAACCAATCAGGTTAATTCTCGCCTCCCCCACAATGAGATCATCTTTCTTCTTTTATTCACAACAAACCCATGTGAATCGCTCACACCCATCAGCCTCTTTCTCTCTCATGCCAACTCAGCAGAGTTGGTTAAGAGATTCCCTCCACTACTCATTGAGTTTCCCTTCCTACCCTTCCTAGTGTAAACCTTACCAAACATTCTATTAATTCCAACATTACCCTCGTTCTCATCAGGTAGACTTGCAGCTGGTTAATGCTCTGAAGTCAGCAGGCTTAGATGTTCAGTTTGTAAAACCAGGACGAGATGTGCCCGAATATGAGTCAGAGATAGAAGAACTAAACAAAGATGTAAAAAAGGAAATTGAAATTTTGGCAAACTCGTCATCAGATATTAAGAACAAGATAGAGCAATTGAAACTGATATTTTTCTTTCATCTAGACTACAAGGGGAAATAAAGTTCAAAACCATTTTGTATTTGTTTGAGTTAGAATGTTTCAGTTAATTTTAGAAATACTTAATATATCTGCATTTTTTTTCTTTTTTCTTTTTAATCTGAAATGTTTTGCCTAAATAGACTTAGATGAACATTGTATAAATTATGTGTTTGAGGATCCTAATAACATGAAGTTGTGGTGTTAAAATGTCATATTTGCAAGAAGGATTGCCCTGCTTTTATGGGGGGAGTACTTGATTGTCTTACTCTTAGATCCGCCTAATATTACTGTAGGAGTTTTAGGCATTGGTGCTGCAATAGTTTCTGGATAAAAATCGACTGATTATCACTTCATTGTTGCCTTGTAACAACCTTCCCTCAAAGATATAGAATTGAATGCATTGTGATAAATAGAAGCTCCTATTGACACAAATTTTAAATTGAGAAAACAATTGGTTTAAATTTTATTAATGAAATATTGAATACATCTTCCCGTAATCAATTTGTCAAATAGGATTTATTTGGGTAAATAACTTAAGCATTTGTAGGATAAACACTTGTCATATAAGCACTTATATATAAGCTATTTTTAAATTCAAAGAGAAAATATAGTCAAATTGCTTTTTGTTGTTTTTATAAGCTATTTTGAAGAGCTTATTAAAATAAGTTGAAAACAGCTTATCTAAACATAGGTTGTCTATAAGCTGTTTTCATAAACTTTTTCAAACTCTCTGACAAGTGTTTATGTCACTGAAAAAGCCCAGATAAATTGTTTATAAGCTAATAGAAAACTTTGTCATCCTTCCATAAAGCTGATAAAAATTATTCTGTCAGAATCACTAACCCTATCAGCAAAGAGGGGGGCATTGAGTGAAGAAAATCACCATGTGGCACAGTAATATCAGAGCTAACAAGTTTCACTGAATAACATCTCATTGTATTGAATCAATTGAATTGGGATTACAAGCTGATAGATCCTTATATACTGATCAAGGACCAACGAAGTAACCTACATCAGTTACTAACAAACAAAACCAAAAAACAGAAATAACTAATTAAGTAGAGTACAAACTAACTAAACTAACTTTTGAATTCTGTTTCTTACTCTCTATGTTCAATACACAGCTTCAAACAGCAAAATTTCATCTCAAAAGGTGATTTTCCATTATATTCTTAGTCCATCCAGAAAAGTCTGCAACAACAAGCGATAGAGTACAAACTAGTAAGCTCAAAGGTCAGCAACATGCACATCTTCTTTTGGATAGTGACAGATAACAGCAATATAACTTGAGATGGTACCCCGTGCTATTTGGAGTCTTATTAAGCCAGAATTACATGCTTGTACTCAAAATTTCAAGGGTATGTTAGTAGCCACATATAGTCTTTTTTTATGCCGAATTTTGTTTCATATTAGATGGATAACATTTCTAGAAAATATTCAGTCAAAAGTAGTATAGGTATCATGATTTAAAGAATCAGTCAGATTTGCACATAATACCATGTTATAACTCGTGACTAATTCATCATATTTAACATCAAGGAAATATCAATCCATGAATTATGTGATATGTCCTATTGAACAAAATCTTAAATATTAATATCTATCACTAATGAATTAATTGTACCTCATCCCTTGATGCATCTTGCTGCACATATATTAAGATGTACAAAAAATAGGTGTATCTTGTAGAAGTGGTGTCATAAAATAGTCAGCTCTAAGTAACCTTGAATAACATAAATAACAGAGACTTCTGAAAAGAAAAACAAAATTCCTTAGAAATTAGAATCGTACCAATCCAAGATAAACCAAGTTTCTCTGCAATGCTTCAGCAACACAATCTCATTATTTTGTCCCATGACACCTATACACCCCAATTACAATTCAGAGAGGTAAAAAGATCAATTCCAAATTCCGTTATCAGCCACATAACAAAATTGGTTTTCTTGAAATCATGAGAAGTACAAGGCAATCCATCAACACACAAACAATCGGCTCACTATGTAGCAACAATTGTGTGTATGTCTCCGAGCACAGATCAAGCCAAATAATCACAACTTGCTCAACACTAATAGCTTTCCAATCATACCTGAAGTTATTAGGAACAACCAATCATTTAAGAGTGTCACTCATAGTGGCTGTCGATAACCACGCCGATCCTTGCTACCGATTGCAGGGACCAAGGATCTCGTGGCAGCCCTTGTCCTTCAATTGCTAGTAAAGATCGCCCGCAAGGGTAATCGGCAGATCTCCAATCTTAAGAGATATGCACGAATTGTACCTCACCCTATTGGAGATCTGTAAACGACGTGCAGATCTCCAATCCTACCTTCGTCAAAATGCACCTTAAGAGATATGCACGAAATGCTCACCTCATCCTATTCTCTTAAGATGTATTTTGACGAAGTTCGGATTGGAGATGAGGGTATTACAACACTTGCCTATGCACGGAAGTTGTTGCATTAGAGATCCCAGCAGGATACAGTCTCACCGATGATAAAGTTGGTGCAGACTGCATTCTTAATGTGAGTTCATGTTATGGCCCAAAAGCATAGCAACAGATCCAATTCCTCAAACCAGCCCAAGTGTTAGGAGTTGCTCTAAGTGATAACAATTAGAGAGAGAATGGTCTAGAAGCTTTCTTTAATTCTGTTATGCTGAGTCATTGTTATTAATTCCAAAAACAGTTTTATGGAATTTGGTTGAAAAAGAATGAAAGTCGATCGGAGGTTCGAAGCTTTGGATGTGGGTGGCAGCGTGTCTCACAGGCAACAATTGGGTCATGGATTAGGAGACTTTTGTAAATTCCTTGTATCCTCAAGATCTCAAATGCCTCAAAAATAAAAATTTTACAAATAAAACAACTAGCAAGACCAAAATAATGTCTCAAATTTTCATGCCTCAACACAAAATAATGTCTCTAATTTACATATTCAAGGATCCTTGGAGATTTGTTTTCTAGTTAAACAATTTACCTTTTACAATACATGCTTACTACTGAGATCTTGTAATGTACATTATTTGAATAAAAAAAGTCGACTTTCGTGACATTAATATGTTAAATAATTTGTATGTAAGCATGGAGAAACAAAAAACAATAAAACCTGATAAATAATTAAGTATGCGTGCTACATTCAGGTGACAGGAAAATCATTCAATTGCAAAACCCAGACTAAGGACCAAGTCAAGCTTAACCTATACCAATGTTTACATTGTATGTTATTACCAGGGGAAAGATAAAGGCATTGTTATGTTCATCATAATGAGGGTTGTGTTATTAGATATAGAAATAAAATATTTCTTGCTTCTCAAATTAGTGTGGATGTGCTTGAACTTGTGTCAACAAAATCGGACAAAGAAGAATATCCAATAAATGTTAATTGCTTAAGGTGGGTTGGTTTGGCAAGTTATATGGTTCTCAATCATTTGGTCCAATTGATTGGCTAGAAACCAAATGAGGTTCTCTTCCAAGCGCATTCCTGTCATTCAGATTTTTTAGGAAGCAAGGCACAGATCATGGAATTGGTTGTCATCAAGGTTTGATGGATTCTCATATCCCTTCTTCTCATGGATTGTAAATCCTGCTGGCTGTCTTGGATAGGCTGCAGGTGAGTGGAGTGTGTCAGATGAGGCAGATAGTGCAGAAAGTAGTCTATTTAGGGATCTGGATCACAACCAGCATTTTTGTTATCTTTATCCTGGGTTCTGGAGGTTCAATCATGTCTTGTGTTAACAGATTTTGGTGGTTGTCTTGAAGGTATCTGATAGGAGATGGATAAGAAAAGGGAATTCTTTATTGAACGAATGAACAAACACAGGTATTCAAGAGACCTAAAACTCTCCTAATAGACTAACCTCACTAATTGCCTACTCTCATCCAAACCCTCTTTCCTATTTATAGCCACACGCCTCATATATTCTAACGAACTCAGCTTAACTAAACAAGCCCCTTAATTAGCCTATCAGGATCTAGTCATAGGTGGCATGTTCTCGGTAAAAACACAATCTTAAAGCTGATCTTGGAGATCTTTGGACTGGTTAATGCATTTTTGTGACTTTATGCCCTTGGCACAAGTATACCTGATTCTAGCTGTCAAGAGCTATTTGTTTACGACTGGGAGATCAGACTTCAGATTAGTTTTTCAAATGGTTCCGGTTGGCTTTCTTGGTTCAAGAACTTGAAGACAGGAGGGGTGGTGCGGTTGACTTGAAGCAGGTGGTTGCTGTTATGTCATTTCTTGGCAGGGGATCCTCAGCTTCGTGTGCTAAGCTGCTGGTTTTGGTTGCTGTCACTCCGATTTTATAGTCTACAAGCTGCCACATATCATATCTCATGAAGATTTTGGTTGCTGTCACAATAGTTAGGTTGTTGTCACATGTATTGTTCAAATAATCATTGTCTATCTTTTGGTTGCGGTCAATTATAATTATATTCATAAAATGCTGGCTTTTGGACTGGTCTGCTGTTGCCTTTGTTGGCTTAATTCTCTTGCAAGGATTGGGTGTCAACAGGTGTGTTAATCAGAATATTGTCTCCCAAAAGCCAGTTCTTTTCGGTATGTGTGTGATTGGGCCATTGTTGCAGGGGATTTGAGCTTTAACAACTATATTGGGAGGACGATTGAATGCTTTGGAACATTGAGTCGGGATGTTAAGCTTGTAGTGTGATAGATTTTCGAGATCTCATAGGTTCAGAGCTGCATAGGCATTGGAAGCATTTTGGTAGGAAACTGATCCAAGAATTGCAATTTGTCATGGCAGTGCTCTGTGTCAAATGGATTGCATTTTCTCTTGGGTGGTCTTTTCTTGTTCTATATTTGGTTTTTCCATTGTAATTGGTTATTTATTTTGCTGTCAAATTTTGGCACATCTTGTGCTTGGAGTTTGGTTCCAAATCTTTAATAGATTCATTATGCCTATTAAAAAAAATCTTTATTCTTAAAATATACACAGATAACAGAGTTCTAAACATGGCAATAAGATCACTCATTTTGAATATTCAATATATTATCTGTAACAAAGTGTTGAGTAGTAAAAGAAAGTAATAAAAGTCAATACAAATAAAATAATTATGGGTTTTCCTTCTCTCATCTATCTATAGACCTGTAGATATAATGAGATAATGAATCTGTCTAAGTCTGCTTGAGTTCTGATATGTGTCACTTGCTCTCATTAACCTGTTACTCGCTTCCACCTTTCACTATATTACTTTTTAAGTTTTTTTTCTTGCATTTCGGACTTGACAAATGTATTACCTTCCCAAATCGAGGACTGTTTAATACTTTAGATTTGTTCAAAACATTATGAAGATCAACCCAATAATATCCAAGAGAGAATAAATTTCCTTTTGGAAGAATCATCTTCTAACTAATTACCTTGAAAAAAATCATCTTCTAGCTCATAACAAACATAAAAACAAAACAAACCCATTCAATTCAGAGATTGTCAAACCATTAACAATAATCAATAGTCAATAGATAATCATTCAACAATACAATCAAACCAAAGGCATTATGAAAAAATAACTAGACATTGAATTAAACAATGCACGTGGTTTAACACAAAATAAAACAAGTAAATCGCCGAACAGGAACTTACTATCAACGAGTCGAAACCATGCTTTCAGCATAATCCTTGACAAAGTGCCACGATTTTCCATAACTAATTCTAGTTCGCTCTACTCTATTATCTCTCCAATTATAGAGAATCGCTTGACTTTCTAGCTCGTTTGTCAATATCAGTATACCATCTTTCTCAGAAAGACCCAATGGCAACAATTGAGAACAATAATAATGTATGAATTGAAGATTCTGATAACTAATTTTAAAGAGTTGAGTCCATGACTCTTCAACTCCAAATTGTGTCATCTTCCATATAACAAAATTGGTTCCCTTGAAATCATGAGAAATACAAAGGCAGTCCATCAATACACAAACAGTTGGCGCTACATGTGGCACTTCATCAAAACCCCGAGGGAGCATCAACTGTGTGTATTTCTCTGTCCCCAAATCAAGCGAAACAATCACAAATTGCTCAACAGTAATAGTCTTCCGATCATATAGGAAGCCGTTACGAATGGCCAACCAGTTAAGAGTGCCTCCCAAATACACACCATCATTCACTGCAGAACGATTCCAATGCAACTGAAGAGGAACCACAGGGAAACTTTGGATATCTCTCCAAATATTATCACTCAAACTAAAAACCCTCACCTCGCTTCTCCCTGAACGGAAAGACACTACCTTAAAAGTGCATGTTGAGTTATCATAGCCAAAAGCGAACTTTAAAGTGCTACACGGACCCTTAATACAATTGTGAAAAGACCCTAATTTCTCAGATATTGTCCTCATCGCAGGGTTCCAGAAATAAAACCAGAACTCTGGATACTCACTAGTGAAAGAAAAACCGAGCAAGCAGATCAAGCCATTGCAGGAACCAACGATCTCGTTGGAGTCCTTGTCCTTCAATCGGTAGTAAGAATCGTCGGCTAGGCTGATCAACTGGTTCTCGAGTAAACGCCGTATGGGGAAGGGATTGAATAGGGTGTATCTGGAGTTCCCTGAAAAATGTTCCGAGAATAGTGTGAGGTGCACGTTTCGTGCAGATCTCTTGAGATGCATTTTGATGAAGGTAGGATCGGAGATGAGAGTGTTCCAAGACCTGCTCACCCTTCTCAATTGCATTAGGGTTTTCACGCTAACGAAGGATAGGATTTCGGCGATGAGTTCGCCGGGAAGGATAACCCGCGATGATGCTCTGCGCTGGCGCCGCCAATTAACCGTAGGGATAGTCATCAGAGCTGCACCGTTAGAATTGAAAATTGAACCCTAGCACGAGCCAAAGAGTTAAGGGCAAATCAATACATCCACACACACACAGTTGTACGTCGTGCAAATGTGTTGGTCACTCTTACACTTAATATAGGATACATAGTATATATAGGACTCTTTTCTAGAATTTTCTTATTATTTAATATAAAACTTTTTTTAAAGACGTATTAATTTTTTTTTATAAAATTATCTCCATACTTAGGTGTATTAATTCTCCCTCTCTTAATAGTTTTAGAAGATAAGAAGAGTAACTTAAAAAAATAGCACACATTTTGTACAAATTTAATGTTAATAACTAACAAAACTCATTTTCTTAAGGGATGTGAAACGGTCAAAGGGATCGTATATTAAGGGACGGAAGAATGGTAACAATAAACTCTCTAACACACATGTCACAACACTCACTTCATAATTTGTTGAAATTCATTTGTGTCCTACTATCATGTGTCTCACTTCCAAAATAGTGGGACCAGTGACAGATGTAGGAATTTTAACTAGTAGAGACAAGATCATATACTTTAAATATTTATATAAAAATTACATCAATGCATTGTACTAAAAAAAAATTACATCAATACATTAGCAATAAAATAATGACAAGCAAAAAATTAGTGATTACAAAAACTATAATATTATATACCCCAAAAATTGAAGACATATCAATATTTACGAATTATAATTGATCTCTACGTGTCTTCAAATTTTGAAATGTTGTACGACTTTTTTCATTTTTAACATTATTAAAAATATCTCTCTCTCTCTCTATATGTAACCAAACAATTATTCAACAATTCATCTTGCAATTATATCAAAAGAAAGTAGCTCATTTTCTATTTTTTTCTCTTTAGTGGAGTCAACACTTAATTTTAAGTGGGGGCAAAAATAAAATTACTTAATAATTAGTAACAAAAAAAAAGTCAATGGGATCAGTTGCCCCCAATTATCACCACATAGATCCGTCATTGAGTGGAACCCACATGAATTTTAACCAATCATGAGAGTGCTGGAAAGAGTCTGTTAGAATATGTATCGCTAGCATTTCTCTACTTACTAGTGTTATACAACAGTTTGCTTTTTTTTTAATTAATAAAAAACATGTATACAAAAATTATGATAATTTTTCAATAAATATAATTTTACAAAATTTATTGAATTTTTTGGATGGATCTGAATTGTCTAATAAAACATAAACAATTTCATGTTGACAGGTTCTTTTTTTGGTAATGGGTACTACACGCACATTATCTCGAGGAAAAGGGATTAATTTGTGTTTAATCGAGAGGTAACTAAAGTTTAGCACCATATTTTTCAAGTAATTGAACTCAAATACTAATTAAACCCGTCCTTTTAGACTGTGTGTATTAACCACTTGTATTTATCCTAGTAGTTAAAATTGAAACTATTTTTTATGGTAAAATGATATTATTTTATTTTAGTGAAAATAATTTTATACATTTGATTCACAACAGTATGGGATCGCAGTAAGGGATTGCAATATCCCATGAATAAGATTTGTTTCAAAATTGATTTATAAAGAATTAGTGTGTTAACTCGTATACAAAATTTATGATAATTTTTCAATAAATATAATTTTACAAAATTTATTGAATTTTTTGGATGGATCTGAATTGTCTAATAAAACATAAACAATTTCATGTTGACAGGTTCTTTTTTTGGTAATGGGTACTACACCAACATTATCTCGAGGGAAAGGGATTAATTTGTGTTTAATCAAGAGGTAACTAAAGTTTAGCACCATATTTTTCAAGTAATTGAACTCAAATACTAATTAAACCCGTCCTTTTAGACTGTGTGTATTAACCACTTGTATTTATCTAGTAGTTAAAATTGAAACTATTTTTTATGGTAAAATGATATTATTTTATTTTAGTGAAAATAATTTTATACATTTGATTCACAACAGTATGGGATCGCGGTAAGGGATTGCAATATCCCATGAATAAGATTTGTTTCAAAATTGATTTATAAAGAATTAGTGTGTTAACTCGTACATCGAACGGGTTATAAATCAATGATGTCTATAAGCTATATAAATTTTTTTAATGAAATCTTTAATAAATTAATTTTAACAGTCATGTAATTAAATATGAATTTATTAGGTAAACGAAAAATCAAACTTACTTAGACAAAAAAAAAACTTAAAAAAATTGATTACATTATAAAATAATAAAAGCATAATGTAAATGTTGAAATGTTTAACCTACATGTTTCGCCTACATGCTTTAGAGGGACAATAAATTACTCAGGAGATAACACATAGAATATTCCTACGTGACAAAACTTAACTTTTTTTTTTGATGGGAAACTTTACTTTATAATAAATAGTAGATAAATAGTAGATAGATTACGACAACTTTTTTTTTTGTTATGATTTATGACATGGAAATAATTAACTTCACAAATGTTCTTTTAGGATAATAGAAACGGTCTTGTTTACCCAAATGGAAACGGTATCTATCAAAATTTTCTTACTTGCATTGACATTATATTGAGTTTAATCTTGCTGCAGAAAGAAAAATGTAGCATTATTTGTAAAAAAAAAAAATATGCTCCAACTTTATAGCTAAATTTGACAAATATTAAAACATGTTTTAATTAACTTAAAATTGCTCGGTTCTTAAATCCAACATTAGATTCCAAAATAGTATTCTCGTGCTTAACATGGTCTAGTTAATGCATTTGGATACTCATATTTGGTCAAAACTTTGCATATTAGTGTTGGTGTTGGGACTTTTAGTCCCACATCGGGTAAAATAATAAAGAGGAGTGAACCTCTTTGTTATAAAAGGAGGCTTGGGCCTTGGTTTTATGTACACCATTCAAAAGCTTGTCTAGCAACTTTTGTCTCTAGATAAATTCCTCTCTTTGTTTTAGAATTTAATAGAATTCTTAGTATGCTCTGTGGTTGCAAATTTGAACCTCCACATCAGAAAAAGAATTTATTAGGAATATTTCTTGTAAAAGGAGAGGTGTGAGGAATAAGTTTTGCTTGTGGTGAAGGTTTGTGAGTGTGTGGGGGTGTAGAGAGAAAATTGTGTAGTTGTAATAATTTTCTACATAGTGGATTTTTCTCTGGTGCTGGTGGTTTTTCTCCTGGTTTGGGAGTTTTCCACGTTAAATACTTGTGTTGTTATTATTTCTCTATTTTGTTTTTCCAATTTTCCACAAGTGCAGTTTCTGGGGAAGAGAATTTGAAGAGTCAAATTCCCAACAATTAGGACATGAGTCACCAAAAGGAAAACTTTGAAAAATTGAGTGCTTTTGCTTCATTTCTTCAAATTTTTTTTTTTTTGGGAAACTCAGAATACATAGCAAGTTACAAGGCTAGAGAACATAAAAAATAAGAGAAAAAGGTTAGAAAACATAGGGTCACCAAAATGGCCATAGCTAAGTAGTCCTGATGCAGCTGCAAAAGAAATTACAAGGCCTATAAGCATAATTTGATAAACAGCAACATAGAAATAGCATAGAAGGCAGCAGAGAAGCATCATGACATAAATCAAAACAGAGAAAAAACAGCACAAAAGCAACAACATCATAAAACAATAGCAGAAAAAAATAGAAGGCAGATTGTCAAACCATTAACAATAGCCAATAGATAATCATTCAACAAAACAATCAAACCAAATCCATCATAAAAAATAATAATCAGACAAGGTATTAAACTATGTACATGAATTACATAAATTCGAACAAGTAAATTGTTAAAGACAAACTTACTTTCAAAAAGTTGAAACCACGCTTTCAACATAATCCTTGGCAAAGAACCAACATATATTTTACTGGTAATTCTTGTTCTCTCTCCTCTATTATCCCCCCAGGTTATAGAGAATTGTTTAGTCTTCTAGATCAGTTGCCAATACTAGTATATCACCGTTCTCAGGAAGGTGCAACGGCAACCATTGAGAACGATACTCCAAGTCGCCAAAGTCATAATCTAGTTGAAGAGTCTGATAACTAATTTCAAGGAATTGAGTCCAAGACTCTCAACTCCAAATTATGTCATCTATCTATCTATCTAGTATCTATCTACTATCAAACTAATAAAACAAACTACTAGCAAATTACAAAATTAGAGCTCTTATACACATGACACCTGTACTAACTAGGGATACAAATATAATTTAACAGATGATGGATCACTTTCATTTCACGGGAAAAAAATTATTTCCCACTCTTCTCTCATCTCTCATTTCTCATCTGTTTCCCTCTTTTCTATCTTCTTCTCATTTCAAATTTTTTTGAAATTCGATTCACTCTCTTCTCATCTGTTACCCTCTCTTTCATCATTTTTCTCTTCCTCTTTTTTTCTTTTTTCATCATCTTCTTCTTCTGAAGATGAAAGCTCCCTCTCTTCTCACTCTTTCATTCATTCTTTCTTTTTCTTTTTTTTTCTGAAAACCTAGAGAGAGAAGATGAAAGCTTCTCCCGTCCGATTAGATGAAACCACCGCCGTCACCATCTTTTAGGAGCTCAACTGTCGCGCTCTGGCCATGTTTGGCCAAAACAATTGCATATTCTTCATCCTCACAACCTCTTCTTTCATCTTGTCCGATTAGATTTCTGAAATGACCAAACACTCTTCTTCTATTTCTCTTTCATACAAACGGGTGCTCTCTTCTTCAAGTTTTTTCCTTTTTTTCGTTCTGCTGGTTTTGTATTTGCTATTCATCTTCTCCTTTTTGGTGAGATACTCCCGATTCCTTCCTCGATGACTTTTTTTTATTTTTTCAGGGTTTCAGCTTTCAACAAGAGATTGTTGTGTTTTGTTATATTTCAAAAGTGGGAAGTCCCACATAGGATGGCCTTTTGAGACTCATAGTGTTTATAAGCTAACATGTTAGATGAGATTGTAAGAGTGGCTAGGGAAAGAGATGGGCCTCGCGCACATGAGCCTGGCCCAAAGTGGGTGATTTCAGTGCAAATCTTCCGATTTACCCCTTGCGCGTATGATAAGGACTTGCGTTTCTTTTTTATTTCTTGAATTAATATTTTCGAAAATATTTTTTATTTGAGAAGGCTTATCTGGATACCCCTGATTTTAGTTAGTTTTTGTTCATTGACTAAGTCTTAAACGTGTTTGGTAGTCCTTATCCACTAACGATAACATTCCCGACTTTTAGGCCACGACTTGATCCACTATCTGCCACTAACAGCTATATTTTAATTTTAAACGGATATATTATCTTTTAATTACTGTTTTTCGGATTGGGTTATTTAAAGCTTGCCAGGCTAGTTATTTTGATATACCAAGACTAAAACTTTCTCATCTTCCCTTCTCAGTTTTCGAGTTCCTGGGTTACATCTCCTATTTTTTTTCTTGTTGTTCGGGTACATCGGGTTTTCCCGGGACGGACCTGTTGTACCCTGGGGGATTTGCGCGCAGTAGGCAAATAAATCCTTAAGGGCAGTCTCACTGACGCCTCAAGTTTCTTCGTCACAAGTTTCTGTTTTGCAGGTTCTTCGATTCTTCCAGCGTCATTCAGCAATTTAGTCCAACAAGAGACAAAGGCGACGAGGGAGCAAGGAGAAAGAGAAAGAGAAAGAGAAAGTTAGACTATGTTCTCTTTATAGGTTTTTTTTTTTTGAAAAATTTTTGTATTGTGGTTTTAGATTATGCATTTGCCTTTTCTCCCCCTCTTATGTTCTGTATTCTGAGCTTGGATTGCAGGTGGATTTAGGGTTTTCAGGTCGATTCATTTGTCTCACAAGGTGTTTGTAAAAATGTCTGAGAAGGAGAAGGTGATACCATATCTAGACAAATGAAGCTTCTCTCCTCACTGTAATCTCTGACGATTCATTCTCAAATTTTGGTAACTTACGTTTTTAAGCCATTTGGGGTTGTCTTGAAACCTTTCTTATGTTATTAATATACTGTCTTTGTTTCTGGATAATCACTTTGTGTTGATTTTTAAAATACCTGTAGAGTATTTTTCCCAACTATACGACATTCAGTATTTTTTGTGGTTCCTTTTTCAGCAATGGCAAGAGGAGAAATAAAAAAGTATGAGTTTTATTTGCTGCTTTTGTCAAAGGAAAGACAGAAGTTATCAAGCTTTGGGGTTGAAAGATTTGGTTTTGTTTTCAAGGGGTTATTTTGGGATTCATTATGGAAGTAAGTGGTAAAATTTATCTTTACTGTTCTGCATATTTCTGAGTGGTTTTGAGTTCTCTTTTTTTTCCCCTTGCTTTATGATTTTCAATGGTGCTCTGTCACTTGTGATTGGAAATGTGTTTCATTGTTTTATATGGGGTGTGTTTTTTGTGGGTTTGCTAGAAGTTCCATGTAAGTTGAATTTTGTTCATTCGGATTGTTATCGTTGAGCATATTACTTGTCATTTTTTATTCATTTATTGGTTTGAAATTATTGTTTTCAGGTCTTAAACAATTTCTCAAATGTGTGATTATCGTGGTCTGCATTCTCGGTATTTTATTTAGTTAATTGATTTTGGTATATGGTTGTAGGTATTTATAGATGGGAAGTTATCATGTTTGCATGAAGGGTACTGACTAAAGATGTATTATCTATGCCCAACAAAATTTATTATTATTGCATCTATTAAACTTGATAGCTGACAAAAGCTTGCTTGCTTCATGTACAAAATCCAAAATATATTACTTCTTCTTCATTTTAACATCAGTAATTACAGAATAATTATAGAATTATTGCATGACTATGAAGTCTGAACACACTGTTGTTTCATTGTTGATGTTTTAAAGTAATTTTGTAACACCCCAAATTCTCTAAGCTAAGTTGAGAGTAAGTTATGAGGAGTTGTGTGATTGTATTCAAGCTTAATTTGGATTCAAATTGAATGAATATAATTATACAAAGTTTTAAGGGGTAAGCTATTGATTTTGAGTTAAGAAATAAGTTGGATTTAATCCTAAAATGATTGGAAGTGTTAATTAGGAGTTAATTAATGAAGATTTGATGTTAAAAGATGATTTCTCACATTTTAGTACAGTGTGAATCGATTCCCACAAGCCTGAATCGATTCACAACTGTGTTCCAGACCACAAAATGATGTTGTGAATCGAATTGGGAGTCTGTGAATCAATTCACATATTAGATTCACGAAAGTTTTAAGTGGATGAATCGATTCATAGTCTGTTGTGAATCGATTCATACACTGTAAAATGCTTAAAAACACTGCAGAACGAGCAGAAATGCGAAAAAGAGGAAAAAGGGAAAGGAAAGAAGGAAAAGGAAAAAGAGAAGAAGAAGAAGAAGAAGAAGAATTGAAGAAGAAAAAGAGGAAGAAGACCAAGCTCCTTCCAAGATGGCTCAAGTTCTTGGATTTGAAGAAGAAGATTGAAGGTTTTAGCTCAAGATTTGAGAAGTATTTGAAGAACCCTAAGTTGAGAAAAAGGGAAAAGCTTGAAGAAGAGTAAGGAGGGCAAAGTTCAACCTTTCTAGCTCAAGATTGTGACTAATGGAGGTGAGTTCTTCATCCCTTAGGTGATGGGCACCCGTAAGACCCACATATAGGAATTTTCTCAAAAAAGTCTTTGAACCCCAAAGGGTTCAAAGTTAGGGTTTGTTAACCCCTTTGATTATGAGTTTAATTATGGTTATTGTTATGTCTATTTAGTGGGTTTGACTGCAAGAGGTTGGATGGCTGCCCCTAACCCCCCACAAGTTGTATGTTTTATGTTTAAACCGTTGGATGTTCCATAGAGCTCCAATGGTAATGTGTCTTAGTTTTGAAATGTTTCCTTGACTTAAGATGATGTAGAGTTTCATGTGAAATGTGTATTGCCATGTTTATGTAATTAGGTGAAGTTATATGTAATATGAGTTAAATCTCCTAAGTTATGATTTTTATCTCAAAATGTTTGATGTTTGGCTCCCTTGTTAGCACCATGGAGCTAAAATGGAGATGAGTGTTTGGCTCATAAGGAATGAGACTCAAGTGATGGAAGTTTAGATAAGTAAAGATTTCATAAGGTTAAGTGGCCTAAATGCTTAGAATGTATAAGAGAATGATTTCTTAAAGTCTCCTTCCTTATTTATGTGTATCGAAAATGCCTGAGATGAAGTTAAATAATTATAAGACAACAAGCGTTAAATGGTGAAATATGTTTAGTGGTGTTTGAGTGTAATATGAATGTGTGTTGTCTTGTCTTTATGATCATTAGATATGCATGTTTTGGAATAAGATAAGATTCAAATTACATGTTATGTTAGATTCCTTGATTTTATGCAAGCTTCTTGAAACAGTTAAATGAGTATGTGGATTTAAATTCCTATTTTGTGTGTTTTACTTGATTGTAGTCATGCAAAGTTGCATAAGTTAAGTCCAAGAGTCTTAAAAGACACCAAGATTCCTCATAAGAGGAGATGTTCGGTATGGTTAGCCTCGTGGGACGCCACTTGGAGGGTTAAGATGTCTAACCACCATATCGAATGCTATGTTGAGCGGGGTCCATGGAATTAAGCATATGACCAAATCCGACAACATAGAAAAGAATATTTATACGATGTTTAGCTTTGTTGAGCGGGGTCTATGACCAAATCCGACAACCTAGCAAAGAATGTTTGTATGATGCATAGTTATGTTGAGTGGCAGTACGGGTAGTCATCTGGTAGCCACTTGGCACAAGGCCAGTGGTCAATAGTCCAGTGGTGAATAGTCCTTGCTGTTACAATAAGTCCTATGAGTGACGTAGCAGGTAAGCCACATGGCTGAACAAGGCCAGTGGTGATAATATAATCCCTGTGCGTTACAATAAAAGCAACATAGAAAAGAATGTTCATATGATGTTGTGTGTTTGCGATATATGTTTATGTCCAGTTTGATCACAAGTTGTCACTATGAATATTGGACTGGGATAATTAAGGTTTAAGTTTAAGTATAAGTTTAAGTTTAAGGTAGTATATCCTATGGTTTCAAACTTAAGGTGCCTATTAAGTATTATGTTTTGAAGTTAATTTCTGAGAGAGAGAAGAAAAGTAAGGCTCGACAGATAAAGTCTAAGTAAGTCTTTTCAGTCTAGTAAGAGTCGACGAGAGAATGGTGAGGAGTCCGTGAAGGGCTCACTGAGATTTTATATCTCACCCCGTTCCTTTTATGTTTTTCAGATTAGCAGGTACCGATGACTGACGAGGCGAAACTCCAAGCTTGGGACTCATAGACTAGTTTTATATCGTTGGGAATTTTATATTCCAAGTATTGTATAAGTTGTAATATATTTATTAGATTAATGATTTGAGTTTAATTTATGACTTGGATTACTGTAATCAAGTTTGCAGATTATTAGTAATTCCTATGCTTTAATGTAATTTGTCGTACTTTCAATTTATATTGAGGTATGGGTGTTACAAATTTGATTTGAGTTTAATCTGTCTTTGTGTTTGTGACTACATGTTTACACCACTTCAATTAATTTGGAATTTGAACACCTTAACTAACAATAAATCCTTATTTTTCATTTATTTGTAGTACTTTCATGTTGTTAAATCATTTCTTCATGTTTTCTGAAATTTCACAATGGAAAAGAAGCAGCTTCAAAAACTGCAGAAAATAGTCTACAATCATATTTTCTACTTCCTCTAAAGTCTATACTTAGAAGTAATGCACGGAGTGGTCCTTTTAAACACACTAAAAGTAAGTGTTTGTGGGGCTTCGACAGTGGATACTGGAGATATCTCAATTACGTGGAAAATATAGAATCTTTTATCAATTGCTTTTTGATACTTCTAAATCCTTGCTATTCTTTCACACATATCTTTAGTTTTGCTTCTGCTTCAGTTTATCTGTTTTTGTTGTCTAACTAATTTTTACTTTTGACCTTGAAACTGAATATAGGATAATCCTTGGTGTGAAGACAGAAGCACCAGAAGAACTGCTAATTCTCTAAAATAAGTATCTAAAAGAAAAACAAGTGAATGGCATCAAACTCAATGTGTGAAAGGCCGGATTTATTGTTGTTTATACTGCTTTGCAAGTGTATCACTTCATATATTTGGAATTTATAGGATTTAAGGATAACAAATCTGTACTATTTTATTGGTAGATATGTTTTTTTACATATTTTTAGTGCATTTGGTGTCAGTAGCTTTTGTGTAAATGTTGAGTTTAGTTATTATGTTGTGGTCATTGCCACTATAGTCTGAACTGTCGATTTCCAACATATAGGCCCACCTGCAAGGGTGAAAACAAACCCAGTCGTAGACCTTCTGTTATCCAAATCACCGGCATAGTCTGAATCCACATACCCAACAACTGAAGGATCACTCCGCTGACTGCCAAACATTATACCATGACCTGTAGTGCCCTTCAAATATCTGAAAATCCACTTGACTGCCTCCCAATGCTGCTTACCTGGATTAGACATAAACTTGCAAACTTGGCTTACTGCTTGTGCCAAGTCCGGTCTAGTGCAAACCATAGCATACATCAAGCAACCAACTGCACTGGCATAGGGAACTTTCGACATGTACTCAGCTTCCACCTCTGTCTTTGGGCACTGTTGCACTGAGAGCTTAAAGTGATTCGCCAATGGGGTACTCACAGCCTTAGCATTGTTCATATCAAATCTGTCTAACACATTCTGAACATAGCCCTGTTGAGAGAGCCATAGTTTTCTTGCTCCCCTGTCCCTGTGAATATCCATCCCAAGAATCTTCTTAGCAGCCCCCAAATCCTTCATATCAAACTCTTTCCCTAGCAGAATTTTCAGCTTATTCACATCATGCAAACTGTTAGCCGCAATCAACATATCATCAACATAAAGTAACAGAAAAATAAAAGAACCATCGTCAAGGCTCTTCACATAAACACAACAATCATACTCACAACGCCTGTAGCCAATCCTAAGCATATAAGAGTCAAAGTGCTTGTACCACTGCCTTGGAGACTGTTTTAACCCATATAGAGAACGTTTCAACTTACAAACCAAATGGCCCTGTCCAGCTGCACTGAACCCTTCTGGCTGCTTCATATAAATCTGTTCCTTAATTCACCATAGAGGAAAGCTGTCTTCACATCCATCTGCTCTAAATGCATATCCCGACTGGCTACCAAGGCTAGCACTGCCCTGATAGAAGTATGTCTCACGACCAGAGAGAAAATCTCATCATAATCAATCCCCTTCTGCTGTGAATACCCCTTTGCAACAAGACGAACCTTGAACTTTTCCCCTTGTTTTTCTGATACTGCATGTTTCCTCTTGTACACCCACTTGCACCCAATAGCACGTTTTCCCTTAGGAAGCTCAACTAACTCCCAAGTTTGGTTCTTATGCAAAGACTCCATCTCTTCCATCATGGCACTCATCCATCTGTCCTTCTCTTGGCATTGAATTGTCTCTTTAAAAGTAGACGGATCACCTGAACTGATGAGAAGTGCAATAGAAACCAACTCTTCGTAACCATATCTAGTGGGTGCCTTAGTAGTACGACGATCTCTATCTCTGGCAAAGATTATAATCCTACAAAATGCCTGGGCCATCTGTTTCAACATCAGATTCATGCTCCTGCTCATGTATATACTCATGTACTGGCTCAGGCTGAGGCACTGGCAAACCACGAGCCACTGGTAGCTCTTCCACCTCCACCTCAACTGTCTTGGAGCTAGAGTCAACTCCATTTGTCACTGCGGCAGGAGCATCTGTCGCAACTTTCTGCTTTAACATGAACTGCTCATCAAACACTGCATCCCTGCTGACCACCATTTTCTTTGAAACTGGATCCCAAAACTTGAACCCCTTCACGCCTTTGGCATAACCTACGAAAATGCACTTTTTTGACTTTGGATCAAGTTTAGATCTTTCATCACTGGATATATGCACATAAAAAGGACATCCAAAAATTCTTAAATTATTAAAATCAACTGGGTTACCTGTCCAAACTTCCTCTGCAAACTTCCCCTCCAATGAGGCCCTTGGTGAGCGATTGATGAGATAACATGCCATAATAATTGCCTCAGCCCAGAATCCCTTTGAAAGTCCAGCATTCAATCAAAGACATCTGGCCCTTTCTGTGAGAGACCTGTTTATTCTCTCTGCAACACCATTCTGCTATGGTGTTTTCTTCACTGAGAAGTGTCATTGAATACCATGTTCTGCACAAAATTTCTGAAACTGCTTGTGGGTATACTCTGTGTCATTGTCTGATCTCAGATACTTGATTTTCCTGCCCGTCTGATTCTCTACCTCTGCCTTCCATAACTTGAAGTTATCAAAGACCTCTGATTTCTGTTTCAGAAAATAGACCCAAACCTTGCGAGAAAAATCATCAACAAATGTTACAAAATACCTAGATCCTCCCATTGAGGGCTCACGGGTAGGCCCCCATACATCAGAGTGCACATAGTCTAGAATACCCTCGGTTTTATGCTTTCCAGGCTGAAAACGAACTCGGGTCTGCTTCCCAAGTACACAGTACTCACACAATCCCAACGTGCAGCTTCGAACACCCTCCAACAGATTCCTCTTATGAAGTGCTGCTATTCAACGTTGACTGAGATGAACCAAATGCATATGTCACAGTCTAGTAGCATCATCATCTGACTCAACAGAAGCAACTCCACCTACAACTGTACTTCCTAACAGTGTGTATGTATTCCCTGCAGTCCTCCTAGCTTTCATCACAGTCATAGCGCCCTTAGTTACCCTGAGAATGTCCTTATCTCCATCTGCCCTATAGCTGAAGCCATTTGCTTGCAAAGTGCCCAAGGAAATCAAGTTCTTTCTCAGGTCAGGAATATGCCAAACCTCACACAACGTCTTGACACCACCATCATCCATTGCAACTCGGATCTGTCCCATGCCTACAATAGCACAAGCTTTATCATCGTCCAAATAAACAAAACCAAAATTACTTGACCTGTAAGTGGTGAACCACTCCCTGTTTGGAGTCATGTGATAAGAGCATCCTGAATCAAGTATCCATGCATCTGTGCACTGAGTAGAGGAAACTGAGAGCATGTCGCCTTCACTGAAATCTGAGTCATCTGACTGGACCACATTCGCAGCACTGGTTGTCCTCTTTTTCTGGTTTGGACAATCCTGCTTCCAATGCCCGATCTCGTTGCAACCAAAACAACGTGCTGTTTTCTTGGATTTCGACCTCTTCTTCTTCTTCTTGCCATCTCTGCCTTGTTGCCTCCCACGGTCCTGATGCCCCTTCACATACAGACTCTCCCCCTGGGATGGACCCTCTGCTACGTTCTATTTCCTCTAACTGTGAGACAGAATTGCAGCGGTAATATCTTTCAGTTTAATAGTGTCTTTCCCATACGTAAGAGTGGTCACCAGGTGTTCGTAAGAACTCGGCAAAGAGCACAACAGAATTATCGCCTTATCCTCGTCATCAATCTTCACATCCAGATTCACCAAATCCCTAATGATCTGATTGAAGTTATTGACGTGTTGTTGCAAATCCGAACCCTCCTGCATCTTCAGGTCGTAAAGCCTCTGCTTGAGATACAGTTTGTTCATCAGGCTCTTGGACATGTACTGACTCTCCAATGTCTCCCAGACCTTGAGCGAACATGTCAAATCCATGACGTGATACATCATCTCGTCCGCCAGACAAAGTCGAATAGTCCTAGCAGCCCTCTCCTTCATCTCCGTCCAGTCCAGTTCCTCCATTGCAGCAGGTTTCGCCTCACGCAGCGACTTTAGCAAACCTTGTTGTGCCAACAAATCCTTAACTCGCCTCTGCCATAGTCCGAAATTGCCAGTCCCATCGAACTTGCCCACATCGAACTTCGCACCGGAATTAAGACTGCTCTGATACCAATTGTTGGAACACACGCAATCGGGATTGTAAAGGTAAACTAACGGCGAACACACGCACACACGCGAGAAAGTAAAGAAGACAAGATTTACATGGTTCGGCGAATAGTGCCTGTTACGGCTGTGTTTTCACTATATCATAATAGGGTTACATAAGCACAGTATATATACTAATCACCACTGTGATAGAAATTACATCAATAACCCCCATGTACCGTACCTCGGGCGTCGGCCCAACTGTCAGTATCTATATGAGCCATACTCAACAAGATGTTAATTAAAACACATTATATTTTGTTATGGGAAAAACATTATAGAGAATTGAAAAATCAGCAGCTAAACAATATCTTTGGATGCTGCTCAAGCTAAACATTCCCTTCTGTACAGGAACAAATCAGTCTAGGAGTAAATTTATTAACGGGGTATGATTCTTAAAAGTTCAACGAATTGAATTATGTTTTTATATTGCCATAGCTTGGCTTTCCCAACTAGATTTGTGACTTTTGACATGCTAAAGTTAAGCAAATACGGGTCTTGATACAAGTCAAAGGTAAGCAATGTGTACCAGGCCAACACCATACACGAAAACAAAACAAAGCATGAAAATAACCACAAAAGCTACCCAGGAAGCCCCTCCAAGTCTAGGCCAATTGTACCAAAGCCAGAGTTGCCGACTCCAAGTTGACTGTTGTGGTTTGCAAGTCGTGCCAAGTGTTCTAGAGTCCCGCACCTTGCTGAAAAAGAGTTAGATCACGTGAATACATCTTTTTATCTTTTACAGTTCACATATTCTGTACTGGGGCCAGTGGTGTTAAAACTGATGATCGAAGGGATGCATTTTTTTGCGGAAATAAATGTCTAGCTATTCTATAGTCGTAAGTTGAATTGTGCTAAATTTTGACTTGCAACAGAGGCTTCAATTCTAACGGTTTGTTGATTCCCGTGAATACTTAATCTTAAGGCATTTTTTGTCACTATAATAAAACTAATTTATTGTTATTTTGTCCTCCAATTTTAAAAGTTGACAAAGTGCTATAATTACAAAGGAATTATGATATAAAGTATTTAACGTAAAACATAACAATAAAGTTTAGCATGTTCACGTTTTTTCAAAAAGAAATTTTTTTTTCCCATTAAAATTGTAGAAACTTGTGTTCAAGATTGACACAAACCCAGGACCTAACAAGAGTAATCAAGATCGAATGCAATCAATGAACAGAATTATGCAGAAACATTAATGAAACAGTAAGCAAGTTTAAGGGAACGAACACACCAAGAATTGATTACGGAGTTCGGCCAAACAGATGTCTATGTCTCTGGGACTTTGCACCAGCTTAGTCCAACTTTATTGAAGAGCCAAATCAAGGTTACAATGAGTATTGCTTTCCATTTCCTCTCCCCGTGATGCACACCCCTTGATCCCAATTACACCCGAGAGTATCTTCCCAGAACTCACTCACAGTGATTCTCTCAATCTCTCAGTCTTTGTAATCTCTCAAGTTTGTGTGTTCTCACTTTTTTTTAATGCTCTCTCTGAGTTATGCTTATATAGGCATACTGCAGAACAACCGAGCCACTAGCACAGAGGGATCGGGAAAAGCAAAACAGAAAAAATAACTAACTTAACAAACTAGCTAATCACCTAACTAACTAACTCCTAAAACAGAGAATTAACTGAACTGTCACATCAGTAACAATCTCCACCTTGGCGAGAAGTTAATGACCCTCAACAAAGATTGCTTGAACCTGGCGCTGTCCAAACAATAGATGCTCACCCAGCGCCTATCCTAAGCAAGTCAAGGCAATGCTTGAACTTGCTCAAGGGAACAACTTTGGTAATAAAATCAGCTGCATTTTCTGATGTATGAACCTTCTGGATCTGAACCTTTCCACCAGCAATGATGTCTCTAATCCAATGTAGTCTAGTGTCAATATGTTTTGTTCTCTCATGATAAGAATGATTTTTACAAAGGTGTATTGCACTTTGGTTGTCACAATACACATTGACACTATCTTGAGATACTCCCAGTTCACCTATCAATCCTTGTAACCATAATGCCTCCTTCACAGCTTCGGTTACCCCTATGTACTCTGCTTCTGTAGTAGATAAGGCCACCACATGCTGCAAAGATGCCCTCGGTGATTGTATTCCCAAAGTGTAAACACATAACTTGATGAGGATCTTCTCTTGTCATGATCTCCAAAGAAAATATGAGTCTACAAACCCCAAAACTCCACCGACTCGACCTCTCTCCCATACTTCAGTCCCACATTTGCAGTTCCCTTTAGGTACCACAATATGTGCTTCACAGCAAGCCAATGTTGATTTCCAGGATTTGCCATGTATCTGCTGACTAAGCTGACAGCATAGGCTAAGTCAGGTCTAGTGCACACCAAGGCATACATCAAGCTCCCAACAGCACTTGCATAAGGCACTTTCTCCATTTCATTCTGTTCCTGACATGTGGATGGACAGTCTGCACTAGACAGCTTGAAGTGTGAAGCAATTGGAATATTAGCAAGCTTTGCCTCTGTCATGCTAAACTTTCCCAGCATTTTGTTGATGTAATTTTCCTGAGTAATGAAAATCGAACCATCCTCATGCTACCTGGTTATCTCCATGCCCAGAATTCTTCTAGCTTGACCCAAATCCTTCATTTCAAATTCTTCCTGCAGCAGACTTTTTTAATTTCTGTATCTCAGCCTTGTTTTTGCTTGCAATCAGCATATCATCCACATACAAGAGTAGATAAATGTAATCACTGTCATTTATCCTCTTGTAATAGACACAACTATCATTATTACTCCTTTTGTATTCAATGCTTATGATGTAGCTGTCAAACAGTTTGTACCATTGCCTTGGTGATTGTTTCAATCCATAGAGAGACCTTTGAAGAAGACACACCCAATTCTCCTTTCCTTGAACCTCAAATCCTTCTGGTTGTCTCGTGAATATTTTCTCTTCAAGCATACCATGCAAAAAAGCTGTTTTCACATCCATTTGCTCAAGGTGAAGATCAAATTGAGCAACCAATGCAAATAGCACTCTAATGGAGCAGTGTTTTACAACAGGATAGAAAATCTCATTAAAAATCCACACCTTCTCTTTGAGTATAACCCTTGGCCACTAACCTGGCTTTGTACCTTGGAGGATCATTGTCTGAATTGCCTTATTTCCTCTTGTAGATCCATTTACAACCCACCAACTTAGCATCTGCAGGTTTCTGTACCAGCTTCCATGTCTTATTCTTGTATAAGGAATCCATTTCATCAATCATAGCAGTCTGCCACTGCTGATGATCCTTGCATCTCACTGCTTCTCTGTAATTTCTAGGTTTCTCATTGGTGAATGCTATAGCACTTATCAGAGCATATGCAGTCACACCATCATCATGTCCATATCTGTTAGGAGGTTTGATAACCCTTCTAATTACGTCACTGCAATGCAGATATTGCAGTTACATTTCCTTTGCGGAATCACCGCCTGTCTCAACAACTTGCTCTCGATTCTGAGTAACTTGCTCACCAACAGCCTTGGTAACCTGCTCTTGTAACTCCACCTCAAGTTGATGATCTTCCTGCCTTGAAGTGTCCCCAAGAACCTCACTGACTTGCTTGTCTTTGATCAGTTCTGACTCCTTGAAAACAACATCCCTACTGATTATGCACTTCTTTCCTTCTAAGGACCATATCATGTAACCTTTGACACCATCCAGATACCCCATGAACAAGCCTTTCTTTGCCCTTGGTTCAAGTTTTCCTTCACTCACATGGTAGTAGGCTGGACACCCAAATATCCTCAGCATTCCATAATCAGCAGGTTTCCCATTACACACCTCTTGAGGTGTTTTGAACTCTAGTGCAATAGAAGGACTTCTATTTAAGAGGTAGCAAGCTGTATGGACAGCCTTACCCCAAAAATTCTTGGAAAGCTTAGCATTAGATAACATACATCTAACCCTTTCCAATAAAGTCCTATTTAACCTCTCAGCCAAGCCATTTTGCTGAGGAGTTCTACTCACTGTATTATTCTTATATATTCCATGATCTTTACAATACTGGTTGAATTCATCATTGCAAAATTCTAAACCATTGTCAATTCTTAAAGCCTTTACCTTCTTATCACATTGATTTTCAACTCTAGTTTTCCATTCAACAAAAGTTTTAAAGGCTTCATCTTTGGTTTTTAACAAATAGATCCATACTTTTCTGCTAAAGTCATCTACAAAGGTTATGAAGTACCTTTTTCTACCATGAGTAGGTGTTTTAGATGGTCCCCACAAATCTGAGTGGATGTATCCCAGCTTCTCTTCAGTTTTGTGAATGGCAGCAGTGAACTTGATTCGAGTCTATTTCCCAAAAACACAATGTTCACAGAATCCTAGACCTTGAATCTTGTCTCCACCTAGCAGCCCTTGTTTCTACAGTTCCTTCAGCCCTTTCTCACTCATGTGCCCGAGCCTTTGATGCCAAAGTTCTGTCTTGTCTCTGCTAGATGTTTCTGCAACATTTGCAGCACCAGTAACTGTATTGCCTTGCAGCACATAAAGGCAATTCTTTCTTCTTTCTCCCTTCATCACCACCCTGGATCCCTTCATAACTTTGAGCATTGAATTCTCAGCCTTGTAACTGAAACTAGCTTCTTCAAGAGTTCCAAGAGATATCAAACTTTTCTTGAGATCTGGCACATGCCTCACTTTGGTCAAGATTTTCTCTGTACCATCAGTGAGCTTCAGCTTTATGGTGCCAATTCCAATGACACTGCATGTGGCATTGTTTCCCATCACCACTTGACCTCCATTGAATGGTTTGTAATCAATGAATCATTCCCTAACAGGACACATGTGGTAGGAACACCCTAAGTCCATCACCCATTCGGTTTCACCTTGACAGTTTGCAGCAACCAAGAGCTCAGGGCTCTCATAACCATCAGAGGCAGCCGAGGCATCTGCACTTTCATCTAAATTGTGCTTCTTCTTGAATTTTCAATCAGGGCAATCTTTCTTGAAGTGACCTTCTTTATGACAAATGAAGCACTTGAATTTTGTCTTTGATTTTGATCCGGATCTGTTCTTCCCTTTTCCCTCTTTCTTTTCACTCCTTCCTCTAACCATGAGATTCTCACCTGACTCAGATTCCTTCCCCTCTGTTTTCTTGGACAATTCTTTGGCCATTAGAGCAGCTTGAACCTCTTCCAGAGATATGGAATCTCTGCCATATATCAGTGTATCTGATAAAACCTCATAAGAGCTTGATAGAGATCGAATTAAGAGTAGTGTTTGATCCTCATCCTCCAATTTCACATTAATGTTCTCTAGGTCAATAATCAACCTATTGAAATCATCAATGTGATCTGCAATCGAAGTTCCCGATTGCATCTTGAAGGTATACAATCTTTGCTTG
Organism: Calophaca sinica; assembly: GCA_037113605.1. Taxonomy (NCBI): domain Eukaryota; kingdom Viridiplantae; phylum Streptophyta; class Magnoliopsida; order Fabales; family Fabaceae; genus Calophaca; species Calophaca sinica. The sequence continues at coordinate 108,124,342 of CM073733.1, forward strand.
AGATAGAGCCGATTTGCTAGAGTCTTAGTCATATAAAGATTCTCAAGCTTGAGCCATATAGCCGCAGCGGATTTTTCCTTTGACACTTCCCTGAGAACCTTATCTCCCAAACACAAGATTATAGCACTATGAGCCTTGTTCATAAGATCTTTCCTCTCCCTTTCTGTAAGTGTGCCCGGAAGCTTCCTCTCCCCTTCCAGTGCATCTTCAAGACCCTGTTGAACCAGTAATGCCCGCATCTTCATCCTCCACAGAGCAAAGTCATTCTTCCCATTGAACTTCATAATGTCGTACTTCGCCATGGCCATCAATCTTCCTCCTCTCCGATAGCTACTGATACCAGTTGTAGAAACTTGTGTTCAAGATTGACACATACCCAAGACCTAACAAGAGTAATCAAGATCGAATGCAATCAATGAACAGAATTATGCAGAAACATTAATGAAACAGTAAGCAAGTTTAAGGGAACGAACACACCAAGAATTGATTACGGAGTTCGGCCAAACAGATGTCTATGTCTCTGGGACTTTGCACCAGCTTAGTCCAACTTTATTGAAGAGCCAAATCAAGGTTACAATGAGTATTGCTTTCCCTTTCCTCTCCCTGTGATGCACACCCCTTGATCCCAATTACACCCGAGAGTATCTTCTCAGAACTCACTCACAGTGATTCTCTCAATCTCTCAGTCTTTGTAATCTCTCAAGTTTGTGTGTTCTCACTTTTTTTTAATGCTCTCTCTGAGTTATGCTTATATAGGCATACTGCAGAACAACCGAGCCACTAGCACAGAGGGATCGGGAAAAGCAAAACAGAAAAAATAACTAACTTAACAAACTAGCTAATCACCTAACTAACTAACTTCTAAAACAGAGAATTAACTGAACTGCCACATCAGTAACAATCTCCACCTTGGCGAGAAGTTAATGACCCTCAACAAAGATTGCTTGAACCTGGCGCTGTCCAAACAATAGATGCTCACCCAGCGCCTATCCTAAGCAAGTCAAGGCAATGCTTGAACTTGCTCAAGGGAACAACTTTGGTAATAAAATCAGCTGCATTTTCTGATGTATGAACCTTCTGGATCTGAACCTTTCCACCAGCAATGATGTCTCTAATCCAATGTAGTCTAGTGTCAATATGTTTTGTTCTCTCATGATAAGAATGATTTTTACAAAGGTGTATTGCACTTTGGTTGTCACAATACACATTGACACTATCTTGAGATACTCCCAGTTCACCTATCAATCCTTGTAACCATAATGCCTCCTTCACAGCTTCGGTTACCCCTATGTACTCTGCTTCTGTAGTAGATAAGGCCACCACATGCTGCAAAGATGCCCTCCAACTGATTGTATTCCCAAAGAGTGTAAACACATAACCAGTAAGGGATCTTCTCTTGTCATGATCTCCAGCAAAATCTGAGTCTACAAACCCCAAAACTCCACCTGAATTCTGACCCTCTCTCCCATACTTCAGTCCCACATTTGCAGTTCCCTTTAGGTACCACAATATGTGCTTCACAGCAAGCCAATGTTGATTTCCAGGATTTGCCATGTATCTGCTGACTAAGCTGACAGCATAGGCTAAGTCAGGTCTAGTGCACACCAAGGCATACATCAAGCTCCCAACAGCACTTGCATAAGGCACTTTCTCCATTTCATTCTGTTCCTGACATGTGGATGGACAGTCTGCACTAGACAGCTTGAAGTGTGAAACAATTGGAATATTAGCAAGCTTTGCCTCTGTCAAAATAGAGAATTAATTGAACTACCACATCAGCAACAAAAATAAATGTTCAAAATGAGTCATGCTTATCCAATAGAAATGTGATAACATTTTAAAAATTTGAAATATCAACTCTTTTTAAAATTAATATAAGGACTTTTTAAACTCTTAACGGGAAAAACATTACATACTAATTTTAGACTTCTTATTCTAATGACACATTGTATATTGTGAGTATAATTACTTTCTATATTCTGATTTTACGAAAGCTATTATTTTTTATAAATGATTATTTTGTTTTTGAGTCCCGGTGGGAGAAAATAACATGTCGCTATAATTTCGTTATTTTTTAGCACATATCAATTTTTATAAATGTTTTTATTATTTATAAATGATTATTTTACTTTTAAGTCTCGACGGAGAAAACATTACATGTCGGTATAATTTTATCGTCTTTGACACAGATCAATTTTATAAATTTTAAGTTATTTATAAATGATTATTTTGTTTTTAAGTCGTAACGGGAGACATTACATTTCAGCATAATTAATTTTTAATTTTTTTATAAATATATTTAATTTTTATAAATGATTATTTTATTTTTGAGTTCTGACAGGAAAACACTACTTAAGTACAAACCAATTTTCATAAATATTTTTATTATTTATAAACATTATCTTACTTTCAAGTATCAACAGAAAACATTACATATTATCGGTATAATTTCATCGTCTTTGAGGATAAATCAATTTTATAAATATCTTAATTATTTATAGATAATTATTTTGTTACTGATTCGTGACTTAAAAATATTATATATTATCGATAAAATTTCTTTGTCTTTGAGCATTTATCAATTTTATGCATGTATCTCTATTATCTATTTTATCTATCTATCTAATCAAGAAAACCCTAACCATTTTTTTTAAAAGGGAATGGGGGAAGAAATATTTTATTAAAGCAGTGGCACTAATAGCCATATTACAACTGTCCTCTAGAGGATTAGAACCCTGTCCCTTGGAGTTAAAAGACCAAGCTCTTACCACTGTGCTGACACCCCATGAACAAAAACCCTAACCATGTTTGTTTTATCTTAGCCATATATAGTATACAAGTCACAATTACATAAATAATAATATTTGATACACATTTACTATAAAATTAGTTAATTTTTAATACATTGAATCAAAAATATCATTTACTATAAACAACTACCGTCTTAAAACATTAAGCGTAATAAACAACGCGCGCCCCGTGCGAATGCACGGGTATCGTACTAGTTTGCCATATAACAATATCGGTTCTCTTAAAATCATGAGGAAAACAAAGGCAGTCCATCAACACATAAAAAGTTGGCTCAACAGTTGGCACTTCATCAAAACCTCAAAGGGGGCAGCAACCGCGAGAATGTCACCATACCCGGATCAAGCAAAATAATCACAAATTGCTCAACACTAATAGCCTTCCAATCAAAAAGAGAACAAAAGTTACTGTGAAGGGTCAAGCAATTAAGAAAACCACTCAAATACACACCATCATTCTCACCAGGATGAGTAAAGCAGAGAAGAGCCACAGGGAAGCTTAGGATATTTCTCCAAACATCACCATCCAACTAAAAACTCTCACCTGGCTTCTCAGCAAAGTGCTTGGTTTGAGTTCTTCAAAGAAGCAAAATGATCATGCTTAAATAAACGATAGTAGCCCTTGAAAGGTTGAAGGTTGGCTAAGTCTAAGCTTAAATAAACGATAGTAGCCCTTGAAGGGTGTAACAAGCCTAAGCTAAATGGAATTGACTTGCAAAATAAATGACAATCAATCCTTCCACTTCCAATTAGACAAGACTTTATTATTAGTGCTTTACATCCTTCTTATTGTATAACAACTCTCTAATTAATAACACAGACACATGGTAGAGAGATACTAAAATGGCCTTCTTTTCTATAAAAAAGTGTGACAATGTATAACCAAATAAAAGAGGGAAAAAAGAAGAAAGAACCATCAACCACAGATTACTGATATATTAGTAAGTAGATCTTGTGCAACTACAACACTATTTCTATCATACCCAAATGCTCCTACAAAAAGTGCACTCAAATTACTTATAAATAGTTGAAGTTCAAACAAGAGTAGAGTTGTAAAACATAACAATTATTAAGCTGTATGTATGTTTCCAAAGGAACCTAAAAGATAGATATCAAGAGGACCATAAATGTCTTCTATAAAACAGGGTACTATAACCGTAGAAACCATGGTTACAGTAAGCCCCAAATTTTATTTTATTTTTTGGGTGAACAATGATGGCAATGGGATTTGAACCAATGACCCCATGCATACTACCCACACCCCTTACCACTAGCCCAATCCTAGTGGCTTTTTTTATGAGATGTAATGTACCTTTCTACCTACCATCCCGCCATGTATCATAAATAATGCTTGATGCACTTCAAGTTGGGGTTGCAGATCTATAATTCGAAAAGGATGCTTGATGAACTGGACTGATACTTTGGCTACAATAGATGGTAAAAAGAGAAAGCATTAGAGTGATTTCTCAATGGATTACTCTGCTTTATTATTCAGTTCCCTTGTAGCAAGAGCAACTTATAATGAAATTTCAAATACTCATTAGAGTCAACATGGCATTGAGTGAAGAAAATTACCATGTAGTACTGCTTCAAATAGCAAAATATAATCTCTAAAGGTGATTTTCCATTACTATTCTCAGTCCAATCATAAAAGTCTTCGTCACTAATTCCCTCAATGTCAAAATCAAAGTCTTTATCACTATTCTCATGCCAGACTTCCAGAATGTTCCCTTCCTTACAGAGCTTTCTCTCTTCCCCGTTTCAAGGATAGCAACCCATAGCCATACCCACAAGCCACATTAGGCTGTGTTGGCCCCTTGATGCTCTCTGCATTTGCTTCTCTCACATCACAACAACAGAATATTTAAGTGTGGAGCATGTAGCAATGATTCAAAAAAAGGTAGCTGGTATACACATTTTGAGTGGAAGATACTGCAACATGTGCATCTCTTGGATAGTGAAAGATATCAGCAATATAACTTGAGATGGTGCCAGGTGCTATTTGGAGTTTTATTAAGTTTTCAAGGGTTGGTTTGTAGCCATATAAAGTCTTCTCTGATACCAAATTTTGTTTCATATAGAATCATAGATAGATAACACTGCTAGAAAATATTCAGTGAAAAATAGTATAGGTATCATGTTAATTTAAAACAAAAAAAAAAAAAAAAGCTGTCAGATTTGCATATAATATCATGTTATAACTCATTTGACAAACTCTTCATATATCAATCCATGCATAAATTATGTGATATGTCCTGTTGATCAAAATCTCAACATTAATATTTACCACTGATGAATTAATAGTACTTCATTCCTTGATGCATCTTACGCATACATTAAGATACACAAAAATAGGTGTATTTAGAACAAATGGTGTCATAAAATAGTCAGCTCTAAGTAACCATGAACAGTATAAAACAGACACTTCTGAAGAGAAAAACAAAATTCCTTAGAATCATACCATTACCAACAATCCAAGATAAACAAACTTTCCCTGCAATGCTTCAGCAATATATTCTCATTATAGTGTCCCTTGAAACCTATACACCCCAATTACAATTCAGAGAGAGAGAGAGAGAGAGAGAGAGAAACAAACAAAATCAATACAAGTATGGAATAACAGCTTTCCTTTCCTTAGGATAGTCCTCCCCAAATTTCTCCAAATACCAGTGATGATTGGCACGTGCCCTGGGCCCCAAGTTAGCAAAAGTGTAGAGAAAAAAGCCCAGCCCGGCCCAAGACCAAGTCATCAAAGCCCAACCAAGCCACTCCACAATCTCCCCAAAGTAATTAGGACAACTCACAAGCTCAAACAACCCTCCTTTAGGCACCACATACCCTTTCCCTTTACCCTTCAACTTCAACAACTCCCTATCAGACCAAACATTAATTCCCATCCCACAAAAAAACACCAAAAGCCCAACAAAAAACATCAACCAAAAACACCACCCATCACCACCATCATCATAGTTCTTGTAGTGAGAGACCCATCTGGCTTGAACGTAGGAATTCAACAAATTGAACAAAAAGGCGATGAGGGCGATGCTAAGGGGGAACCCAGATAGGGTTTTTGATGATGTTGTGAGGAGGAGGCGGAGAGGGTAGAAGCAAGTGCGGTTGAGGTAGTGGAGGAGGAAAGGGGTGATGAGGAGGATTGATTTAGGGTTGGAGGAGTGTTGACCGTGAGGGAAGAGGTAAAGGGTGAGCCAAAGTGTGGGACTTTCCATGAGGAACCATGCGAGGGGTGAGGGAAGGTTTGGACCCCAACCTGGCCTGTGGTGTTTGCCGTATGGGGCTTGGAGGAAACGGAGGGAGATGAAGGTTGGTGGAGCTATGAGGTAGAGAGTGAGGAGAGCGTAGCGGAATAGTGACTCGTCTTGGATCATGATGGTCAATTTGGTGGAGCCTTGGATGGAGAGTATGGATACCTGCTGCTTCCCGTGATGACGGCTAAGGAACAAGATCTACATGTTATTATATAAGAAGGAAAAATTAAAAAAGAAGAATAATGACTCATTTTAGTTTAGCCACTTCCCACAATAAATACGTGACCCATTTTAGTCCCTCGCAGAAAATAAGTCTTGAAATAGTCTTTAGAATTTCAAAAGAGGGACACGCTAATATTTCTATCTATTTCCATTCAAAAATGTCTGTTAAATTGAGAATGTGGACCGTTAAATAATGTCACGTCGTAATATGATGAACACGCATATGTATTTCGGGACAATTTAGTCTTTGTTTTAATTCCTTTGCAGAGATCCCACATAGGCCCAAAATAGTCTCTAAGAAATTTGACTCATTTCTGTCCCTCATCAATCTTTTATCTTTGGATCTTCTTCAACTTTCAAACCCTAACTCTCCATTAGAGCACTTTCTCAATTCGCTGTTGGAGCCTCGTTTCGTCGATTTATTTTGTGTATTTGTTTGTTCTTCAACAACAGAAACTAGTTTGGTTTGTATGTTGGATTGTATGTTGATCTTGGGTTGTAATTTTTTTTTTTGGGTACATCTTGTCTTGGGTTGTAATTTAATGTTGAATGAATGGATATTGAGATTTTTTTTTTTTGTTACAACATATGGAGAATGATGTACTTCTTTCTAATATTCTTAGAATTAGGTTTGTATGTTGATCTAGGACCACAACTTATATTCTTTAGTTTACGAAATGGGGCTCTAACATATCAGCGAATTAAGAATGTGCTCTAATAGAGGTTAGGGTTTAGATGTTGAAGAAGTCTCAAAGATAAAAGATGAATGAGGGATTAAAATGGGTCGAATTTCTTAGGGACTATTTGGGGCCTATTTGGGATCTATCACAAAGGAATTGAAATAGGTACTAAATTGTCTCGAAATACATAACTTGTTTATCATATTCCAGCATGACATCATTTAACAATACACGTCAGCATTTAACATTCCACGTCATCACTTTAACGGGTGTTTTTGGACAGAAATAGACGGGGACTAACGTGTCCCTCTTTTGAAATTCTCAGGGATTATTTCATGACTTACTTTTTCTGAGGGACTAAAATGGGTTGTGCATTTATTATCAGTGACTAAAATGGGTCTTTATTCAAAAAAGAATAAGACCAAACAAGGGCATTTCAATGAGAGGAAGTATCTATTGGAAAAAACAAACAAGAGTAAAGTAAGTTTTATCTATATCTATCTATTTATCTATAATCTATAATCTATAATCTATAATAATATCGATTTTTCTAACGCGTGCAACCTTGCACGCGTTAAGGTGCTTTAAATATCTAAATTTGTAATTAATGTAGTATAGTTAATTAATTATTATTCTTTCAAAAATATGATTATATCTCTCATATTAATTTTGTGGATTTTTCTCCCCTATAATATCCATATTTCTACCAAAATATAATAACTATTTGATTCTTGTTTTTTATTGTCTGCACTCTTTCTCTCTCTTTCAAGACTTCTCTTTCTTTTTCATGACTTTTTCTATTTCTTACATGGAGATCTCTACTTAAACATGTTTGTGAAAAATTTCTCACCATTATTGAAAACACGTGGGTAATCAATCGGCCTTTTTTTTTACTTTTGATATTAGTCCTTTTTTTAGTCTTTTTTTCTGGAACTAATACATTTTTTTTTGTTGCTTTTAGGCTATTTTCGTTTTATTTAGTCGCTTCATGGATCTTGCTTCCACAGTGTCATGTTCATTGTTTTTGTTTGTTTTATCGTTTTGACACTGTCATCTATTTTTTTCACTATAGTATCTTTTTCAGTTGATAATTGGTTCAACCCAAAATGTTTGATGTGCTACAAAATAAAGGAAGCAAGCTGTCAGAAAGTGGCATTTTTGCTATGAAAGTCATCATTCCAGTATTTCTTACGTGTAACATAAAAAATATAGTATTATTTTCATAAAAATAAAAAATATATAGAAGAAGGGAAAAAATATAGAAAAAGTCATGGAAAAGAAATAGGTGTTTTGAAAGAGAGAGAGTGCAGACAATAAAAAGCAAGAATTAAATACTTATTATATTTTAGTAGAAATAGAGATATTATAGGGGAGAAAAATCCATATAATTAATATGAGAGATATAATCATATTTTTTAAAGAATCATAATTAATTAACTATGCTACATTAATTACAAATTTAGATATTTAATGCACCTTAACGTGTGAGGTGCAAGGTTGCACGCGTTAGAAAAATCGTAATAATATATACAATTGAAAATAACTTCCAAGAAAAACTTTATAAGTGGCAAGCTCTCCTTAAACTACTCTCTCACCCGTCAATTTATAGAACATTCCCTCCAGAAAAGTCATGTGTTGCAATCTCATGAATTTGATATCCACCATTTATTGTCTGTATTTACCTCAATTTTTTATTGCAAATCAAATTTTAAAATTTTAAAATCTAACAACAATATTGTAAGATTATTATAACCACATTTAAATAATTTACTTCCTTAACTGCATTTGATTACTTTAAAAGGAATCTATTTTTATTTGTTATAAGCACACACATGGAAACTTTTAAAAGGAATATGGTTTAATTGCTTTTTACTATTGATTTCCATATTATCATAAAAAAAATTATTAATTTTAAAAAAAGTATTAGTATTTAGTATTCAAATACATTTACAATTACTTTATTTCTAATTTGGTTTTCCCTCTCTACAATTAATCAATTTTCATATTGTATTAAAAAAGGGTCGAGCATTTATTGTGAGTGACTAAAATGGGTGTTTATTCAAAAAAGAATAAGACCAAACAAGCGCATTTCAACAAGAGGAAAGTATCTATCGAAAAAAAAAGAGTAAAGTAAGTTTTATTTATATCTATCTATTTATCTATCTTTCTATACTATATACAATTGATAGTTGTATATAACTTTTAGGATTTTTTTTATAATAGGAATAGGCTTCCTAATTATAGATTTAAATAATTTCTCTTGGGTACGGTTCATGTCCCCCAAGTCCCCTCTTGTATCTATTTTTCCTTTTTTAAATAAAATGGTCGTATGCTACAAATGATTGCTAGAAGCTGTGGTGCCAATCTAGTTAGGATCGTAGTTTTTTAGAATGATGCTTTTGCATATCATTTTGCTTTAAAAAAAATTGTACAAGTGGCAAACTCTCCTTAAACTACTCTTTCATGTGTCAATTTATAGAACATTCCCTCCAAAAAAAGTTCTATGTGTCACAACCTCATGAATTTGATATCAACCATTTAAAGTTTGTATTTACCTCAAAAATTTTATTGCAAATCAAATTTTGAAATTTAAAAATGTAACAACAGTATTGTAAGGTTATTATAACCGCATTTACATTTTTTTTCCTTAATTACATTTATTTACTTTAAAGGGTATCTATTTTTATTTTTTATAAGCACATATGTTAGCTGCAATTTGCACAAAAGTAGGCAAACGCAAATACAATAGAAACAAGCAATTATATTTACCCTGAATTGGCATGTTCTCTCTCCTAGTGAGACAGTAACCCTAATTTTCTTCCATTCAACAACCTACTGAGTACGTAAGGTGTTTCTTCACACAGTCTTGTTCATGGCTACTATAGTTAACCTGGGTGACTTATCTTTGGGCGATGAGGAGGACAAGGTTGAGTTGCAAGCGGGTGAAGGGCAAGGAGTGGTGGAGAACAGATCATTCACGTTGGTAGGGAGGTTTCTCACCGATAGATCTATCCGGGTGCACAAAATGAAGGATGTTATGGCGGACATTTGGAGACCGGTATATGGCGTGCAGATCACGGAAGCAGAGAAGGGGATATTCATTTTCCAGTTCTTCCACCATAAGGACTGGGTTCAAGTTTATAACGTTCCAACGGGGCTGATGGCTGAGAATGTGGGGCAACAGCTAGCAAATTTCATAAGAGAGTTCCTTGAGTATGATGCCAATAATAATTCAAATTTCATAAGAGAGTTCATAGGAGAGTCATGGTGGATGTCAGGAAACCATTGAGGAGGATGATAAGAATCAAACGGCCGAGTGGAGAAGTAGTGGAGGTGACATTTAGGTATGAGAGGTTAGGGACTTATTGCTATTTTTGTGATCACATTGGCCATAATGATGCATGCTGTGCTACCTTGTTCGCTGTGGAAGTTGATGATGGTCAACGTGGGTGGGGACCGGAGCTCAGGGCCGAGACGAGGAGGCAAGGAGGCGGCGGAGGTTCGCGTTGGCTTCGAACAGAAGGTCAACCACTTACAACTAGGGTGGTGCAAGTTTCGCATGAGATTGATAACGCAGTAAATGAGAGTTATGGGGCTCAAGTGAATCATGCAGGTCACGTGGAAATTAAAGAGACAAAAACTCAGAGGGATAAATTACTGGGTTATTTTAAAACTCATGAGTTAATGATTACAAAACAGCATTTTCCAGTAAATGCTAATCCTATGATGGGCCCAAATAAAGAAGTGGGTCATGATGGTGGGGATGGGCCGAGTGAGATTCGGTTGGAGGATATAGATGTTGAAGCAAGTATTGAAGGAAAGAAAAAAAATGGGGCGTCCGGAGAATGATAAGGGGGGTATGACTAGCACTATGGGGGAAAAAGAATCAGGAGGACCACCATAGCGAGAATGGTGTGAATGGAAAGGAGAAGGAAGTTTGTGTTGACCATTTTTTATCGGCTGGCCCCGGCACGGAGGCCTACCGGGGACAATGAGTATTCTAAGTTGGAACTGTCAGGGACTGGGCAACCCTCGGGCAGTTCCATCTCTCCGGGACCTTGTCCGGAAATATCACCCCGATGTTATTTTTCTTTGTGAGACTTTGGTTCAAGCTAGTAGGATTGAGGAGATACGAGTACGTTTGGGATTTGACTTTGCTTTTGTTGTGGATAGGAATGGTCGAAGTGGGGGGCTTGTTTTGTTGTGTAGGCAAACGTTTGAATGTAACATTATCAACTATTCCATGAATTTTATAAATGTAGAAATCACTCAAAGAGGTAGGCCTAACTGGAGGTTTACTGGTTTTTATGGATACCCAGAGAGAAGTAGGAGAAGGGAGTCTTGGGACCTCCTCCGTACTTTAGCGCAAGATAACTCTCTTCTGTGGTGTACCATGGGGGACTATAATGACCTCTTATTGAATGAGGATACTAGCAGGGACGAGGGTCACCCTCCGTGGCTTCTAAGAGCGTTTAGGGAAGCTGTCTTGGATAGCAATCTCAATGACCTTCCATTAGAAGGTTATTAGTTTACCTGGCGGAGGAGCATAACTGACCCGGATACAACAAAGGAACATCTGGATAGAGCTCTTGCAACCCAGAGTTGGTTGGACATCTTCCCAAGTAGTAGGCGCATAAATGGGACAGCAGACCGTTCAGATCATACTCCACTACTTCTCAAACTTTATGAAAGGGAGAGGAGGAGAGGATGCAAACCCTTTCGGTTTGAAAATGCTTGGCTGGATGAGGAGGATTTGGATATGGTGGCTAAGGCAGGGTGGGAGAAAGGCCTATCGGGTGATCTTTTGATGAGACTCAACTTATGCACAACCGAGTTGAATGCATGGGGTAGGAAGCTAAGGAGTAAGTATCGTGTGGCCGTAGAGGATTGTAGGCGAGAATTGGAGGATATAAGGGAGGGACATGGAGGCACTCGTAGCTACAAAGAGGTCTAAACCGAGATGAATTTGCATTTGGCTCGTGAAGAAGCTTTTTGGAAGCAGAGAGCAAAGATCTTTTGACTTCGAGATGGGGATGCCAATACAAAATTCTTCCATGCAATGGCTAGTGCAAGGAAGAGGAAGAACACGATCCACTCTCTTGAAAAAAAATGATGGCACCAAGGTGGAGGACCATGAGGGTATGTGTGACATTGCAAAAACTTATTTTGATGATCTGTTTGCTCAGGATCCAGGTGATTATGCTTCAGTCACTGATTTGATTAGCCCGAGGATCTCTGAGGATGATAATTCTAGTATGACGGCAAATTTTACAGTTACAGAGTCTAGGAAAGCCCTTTTTCAAATGCACTCTGATAAGGCTCCAAGGCCTGATGGTCTGAACCCGGCTTTCTATAAGAGGTTTTGGGACCTTTGTGGAGTTGAAGTTTTTCATGCAGGTGTTTCGTGGTTGGAGAGAGGTTCTTTTCCTCCACACCTAAACGATACAAATATTGTTTTAGTGCCAAAGAAAGAAGACTCCATGTCGATGAAAGACTTAAGACCTATATCTCTCTGCAATGTGGTCGACAAGATCATTTCAAAGGTGCTGGCAAATAGGATGAAGCCTCTGATGTCTAAATGCATTTCACAAGAACTGTCTACTTTTGTGGAAAATAGATCCATCCTGGATAACGTTATGGTAGCTATTGAGACTATTCACCATATAAAGTGTAAAGTTAACGGGAAAGAAGGAGAGGTTGCCCTTAAAATTGACATTAGAAAAGCCTATGATAGGGTGGATTGGAGGTACCTAAAAGAAATGATGCTCAAGCTGGGTTTTTGTCAGAAATGGGTGGACTGGATGGGAATGTGTTTGGAAACAGTACAGTACTCAGTAATGTTGAATGGGGATAATGTGGGACCTATCGTCCCTAGGAGAGGCCTAAGGCAGGGTGACCCACTATCGCCTTACCTTTTTATTATATGTGATGAGGGTCTTACTTCGTTGATAAAAAGAGCAGAATCGAGAGGAGATATTCACGGAGTGAAAGTGTGTGGGGGTGCACTGATCCTCACACACCTTTTATTTGCTGACGATTGTTTTTTGTTTTTCAGGGCTAATGACAGGGAAAGCAGGACCATGAAACAGCTACTAGAGACTTATGAGCGAGCGTCGGGGCAAGCCATAAACATGCAAAAGTCTGAAGTCTACTTTAGTAGGAACACGCCGCATGACATGCGATTGCAGATAACGTTTTTCCTGGCGGTCACTGAGAGTCTAGGCACAGGAAAATATCTGGGCATCCCCTCTATGGTGGGAAGAGATAAAAAAGATGTTTTTACCTATCTGAGAGACGGGGTGTGGAGGAAAGTTCACAATTGGAATCGAAAGCACCTCTCCAAAGCTGGAAGAGAAACTCTTGTTAAATCGGTGGCACTGGCAATTCCAACCTATTGTATGAGTACCTTTCTTCTCCCTACTACTCTCGGCAATGAAATCGAGCGGATGATAAATTCTTTTTGGTGGGGCTCTAACGGGAGGTCCGGAAGAGGTATCAATTGGCTCAGTTGGGAAAAGCTCTCCATGAGGAAGGAATATGGAGGTATGGGTTTTTGTCATTTCCACGGATTTAATTTGGCCATGCTAGGGAAGCAAGTGTGGCAAATAGCCACCAATAATGATGCTATTGTGTCGAAGGTCTTCAAAGCAAAATATTACCCGAAAAGGACCTTTTGGGAGCCCGTTTGGGCCATAATCCCAGCTATCTATGGCGTAGCATCCACATTTCCCAGGTGTTGATCAAATTGGGATCAAGATGGAGAATTGGTGATGGGAGGAACATACGCATATGGCACTAACCTTGGGTGCGATCAACTGAGAGCTTTTCGGTGACAAGCTCCCAAGTCGTAGGAACTGAGGATTGGAGTGTTGCTCAGCTTATTGATTCGGCTACTCATTCATGGAAGCAAGACTTAGTGAGATCTATCTTTAACCATGATGATGCAAACAACATTCTTGCCATGCCCCTGAGTTGTTTGCAGGCCGACGATAGTCTCATTTGGAAATTTAGTAGGAGTGGATCGTATTCGGCAAACTCAGCTTATTATGGAGCAATGGAGCGACTCATTGACAATACTCACTTAAGGGTGCCAAGTGATTGGATGTAGATATGGAAACTCAAGGTACCTCCAAAGGTTAAGCTCCTCACTTGGAGAATCTTGAGAAGCGTCATACCTACTAGGAGCCGTCTAAACCGAAAGGGTATGGCTAGCCCGAGTTTCTGTCAGTTTTGCGAATACGGCGAGGAAAATGACTGACATGTCTTCATGGGTTGCGAGCAAGCTAAGAGAGCTTGGCAACAAGTGGGGCTGGAGCAAGTTATCTTGGCCAGAATTCCTTTTGTAGCTGACTTAAAGGAGCTGATCTTTAGCATTCTGCAGACTGCCGAACAGGATCAAAGACATGATATTGTGATGACGTTGTGGTGCCTTTGGAAGAGAAGAAATGATAAGGTTTGGAAGGGTGAGGAGAAAGATATTGCAACCTATATCATGGTGGCTCGGCAATCGCTGTTAGACTGGAATTTGGCCAAGGCAACCCGATCAGCAAGCAGACGTGAACAGCAGCAACAGACCCTTAGGGAGCAGTGGAAAAAACCAGTTGAAGGGGTGGTAAAGTGTAATATAGATGCTGCAACTTTTGTGGAATAAAACCGGTTTGGAATTGGCATCATTTTGTGTGATCACAGAGGACATTTCATGCAGGCTAAAACCATGTGGAGAGAAGGTATCATTCACTCTTCAGAAGTTGAGTCAATCGGACTTTGTGAGGCCATTTCTTGGGTAGGTAGCTTGGGCTTTCATAATGTTATATTTGAAATGGACTGCAAGCTTGTTGTTGACAGAGTCCATGGAGAAACAAGTTACCAAACTGAGGCGGAAATCGTTATAAATCAATGTAAGGAGAAATTGAGATCGTACCCAAACTATTTAGTTAGTTTTATTAGGAGACAAGCGAATTCTGCTGCCCATTTGTTAGCAAGGGCGTCAAAATTCTTTGCTAGTCACCAAGTTTTTGAATATGTACCACCTATATCTTTGACACTATTATGAGTGAAATGGAATGAGTTTATTTGCCTAAAAAAAGCACATACATTGAAACTTTAAAAAGGAATCTGATTTAATTGCTTTTTATTATGGATTTCCATATTATCGTAAAAAGCATTAATTAATTTAAAAAATATTATTAGTATTTAGTATTCAAATACATTTACAATTAATTTATTTCCAGTTTGGTTTTCCCTCTACAATTAATCAATTTACAGATTGTATTTTAAAAGCTTTTCATATGTTGGTAATTAATATTGTCTCCACAGTTGTCATTAATTTTTTTTTTAAATTATAGGGTCAGTTATGGTTTTAAAATTGGCACCATCAAATTTACATAAAAGGGTCTATGTGAATGATTTCATTCCACAACAAGTATAATTTCTTTCCACAATCTATGTTAGCCTATATGCCAGTGTCTTACCTGTATTTTGGTAAATATTTATATCTGATAAAGATAGAAGTTATATGAAAAATCTTATTATTCATCTTCATTAGTTACAAACAAGTACCTTTTTTTATAATAAAACAAGTACTTTTCTTTTAGCTTATTTTCGGTTCATTTTATAATATTTAGAATGCCATCTTATCAAAATTTTCTCTTATTATATTGTTTAAATATTTTGCTAGAAATTTAATGAATTCCTATTTAGATTCATTATATTTATCTTTACAAAACTATTTTTTTTAATTTTTTGAAATAAAATCCTTTTGAACTTTTTATATGCATTTTAGATACATTTCTTATGAAGTTTCTCATAGCCTTTCTTTACATATACTTTTATTTATTGTTATTTAATGACATATAATATATTGAATGAATATTATGTGTGTGTGTGTTTTAATTCTAATTTTTATTTCCTAATTCGTACAGACACATTCATAATCCTAACAGTGAGTAAAAACACACCAAACATAAACAAATATTTTGCATGAAAATAAATTAATTTATAAGTTAAAATACATTAATTACTATTTATTTCCAGAGTAAAATTATATTATAAGCATATTGAATATTACACAAAAAAATAATACTAATCCATAAATTACTGTAAACAAATATTTTCATAAAAAAATATATTAATATAATATTTTAACATAAAATATATATTTTTAAACACACTTTGTGCGTTGAGTGGGCTAGATATGTAATATGTGTATTACATGACTCGATCCGTTGCAGTATGCTCATTATTGTCCTCGTTATTCAGCAGCGGAATATGCGATGGAGAACCCCAACCACGAAAAAATGAGTGATTTATGCAGAAAGATAACAAATTAATATAAAATTTTAATAGTTTAAATTTTATTATTCAAATTATACAATAAACTACCCATTATTTACTAATTATTTAATTTAATATAAAAATATATTACATTATTCTATAGCCATTTTCAATAAAATACATATACATGTGCATGGCACAGGTCAAACACACTAGCATTTTTATAATTACTAGTACGAAATACACATAAAAAATAGATTTATAACGCCGGTTTTGGATATAACCGGCGTACAAAGTGACGCAGTGACATTTTTAAAATTAACGCGTCACTTTTAATGTCGGTTATTTAAAAAACCGGCGTTATAAGCGAACAGGTAAAATGTGGCCAAATTTTTCGCGCCACTTATAACGCCGATTTTTTCTAAAAACCGCGGTTAAAAGTTCTAATATCGGTTTTCTTTAAAAACCGCAGTTAAAACATAAAAAAATTAAAACTTACAACGCCAGTTTTCGCGAAAAACCGCGACTAAAACTTAAAAGTCCAAAACCTATAACTCCAGTTTTATGTTAAAACCGCGATTAAAAATTAAAAAAATCTTCCTCAAAAACCCATCACCAACACCAGTCCCTCTTTGATTTTTTCGAACTCTCCTGAGCCAAGCTTCGGTGCAAACTCTCCTCTCCCTCGCGCCGTCCCTCTCCCCCGCGTCGTCCCTCACCACCGCCACTCTCCTCGCATCGTCCCTCTCCCTCTGCGTCATACCTCTCCCTGCGGACTCTCCTTGTGTCGTCCCTCTCCACGCGGACGCCATCTCTTCACGCCATCTCTTTGGTGCCGGTTTTGCAACAAGGCAGATCTGAAACGAAAAGGGGTACCCACCAGCTTTCGCCTACGAAGGAGGCTGAGAGAGGAATGAGAAGGCGGTGGTGGCTCCGTGACGGCGGATCTGAAGATCTGAGGTGGTGGGAGAAGCCGCGGAGGAGGGAGGAAGAGGAGATGGGCGCGGTGGGGGAGACGGAGAGTGCGACAGTGAGAGGGAGAAGGAAGTTGAGCGTCGGTGAGAGGTTTAACTCCAGGGCGAGGGATTTTTTTGAGATATTAATGGCTGATAATAGATGAAAGGGCTTCACTCAGAGCAATGCGAGGATTAGTAAGACATTGGTGGAGAGTCTAGCATCTTCGATGGGTCTGTGATGGGGGCAGGAAGGGAAGTTAATTGTTCAGAGATGGAGATCTGGGAGTTGGCTACATGGGATGCAATCAATGGTCAGTTATTTTTTGTTTTGTTTTGGGAATGTGAATGTTTTAGTGTTTGTTTCTAAATGGTTGTGAATTTTGCAGGTGGGGATTGTGTTTGAGGAGCCTGAATCTGGAGTTACGGTTGTGAAGCTCACACATACTGATGTGCCTGAAGAAGACAGGTTAGTCAGGGTTAGATTGTTTTAGTTTTGATGGAATTTTTTTGTTTTGGATAGTTGAGTTATTCATTTGAGGGGGTTGATTGAAAATGCAGGGGATCATGTGGTTAAGTATACATATAATAACCTTTTTTTAGATTTCCTGATAATTATAGGGTATCTTGGTTCTACTTTTGTTTTTTTCTTAAGCTTTTGAAGCTTAGATTGTCTCTATATGCCTTTGAAACTAATCTATTTCCTGGTACACGTGTACAACTTTTTGTCTGGTTGAGAATGCATTAGTACTATGTTGCTTTGTGTAGTGGTATATTGCTTGTTTTATAAACAATTAAAGAAGGTTATTTTTTGAACTGAAAGTGGAAATTACTTGCTTGCCGGAAGGCTGCTCGATTAAGTTTACACCAGCTGCTCCCTTAAATTATTTGTCCAACTGCATTTTCTGTGTTTTTGACATGGTAAGTGTTTTTTATGGCTAGTTTTGAATGAAAATTGTCGTGTTGCAAGAACTATAAATTTGGGTTGGCATATGTTAATGAAGATGCTGCAGCATGTGCCTATGACTTGTGCTGCTGATTCTTGTAATGTTTAAAACTTAAAATCTAGTCTATGCTTGAATTTCTTTCACAAGCAGTAATTGTTTTGTGTTTTGGCATGCATTCTGTTGTTCAATAAAGTAATGTACACTGTTTTTCATGTATATATATTGTTTCATTCACCATGATTTTGATTGTATCTATACTTCCCAAGAATAAACTGCTCCTGGAATGGAGCTTACAAAAGAGTCCAATATCCTGGAGGCCTGTCTAATGTCTATGGAACTCAATTTCTCTAAACAAGGGTGCGCCAGTTTCACTATCAGTATGCATAAGATGTTAAGATTTGCTGGATAATTAAGAGATTTGCTGGATAATTAAGTTGATTCTGATGGGAAAAAAGGTGCTATAATTTTCTTTTGGAATATGTTCCTTTTTTTCTTTTTCTTTTTCTTTTTTTTAAACCTCATGTCTTTGGTTGAAAACATGGACATCTGTACATGGTAAATTCCCAGTTGAAACCAATGATGACAAATACATGGTGAAAACTGCAGTTGTAGCATAAACATTTTGACGGTTCCCTATCATGCTCACTTTCATGCACTTAATTGAAGGGAATTTTCATGCAAACCTAGACTTATTTCCTTGTTTGGCCTCTAATCCTAAGAGTTGAGTCCTTATTGTTGGGATAACCTAATTGATAATCATGTTGGTTCTTTTGCTATTTTGATAGAAAAATATCCTCATTATGGTCATGTTTTAATGCAGGTAAGAAAAGGATTATTTGAAGACATGTACCTAAAGTTCTTGGGAGCATTTTGAAGTGTAGAAGCTGCAGCTGCTCAGGCGCAGGGCGCACCACTAGGAGAGGCGCAGGGCACAGGCTGGGTTTTTGGAAGCACACAGCAGGCGCCTGGACATCTTGGCGCTGGCGCCTCCTTTCGCTTTCGATGCGCAGGCGCTCGCCGCGCTGTTTCCTCTTCGGCGTTACGGCGCAGGTGCCCCAGCGCAGTGGTGCTGCGCTTGTTTCCCACTTCGCGTTCTAGGCGCAGGGCGCCCCAGGCGCCTCGTATCAGGCCCAATCACTATAAATACTCGTTGTTTTGCTGTCCTAGAGGCCATCACGACTTGGAGGCTGAAAAACGCTCTGGAACTCAAACCCTAGGTTGGGAACTGATTGGAAGGTGGGAGGTGAAGACATTCATCAACATTTCTCCATGGATTCCACTTGTTCTTTCTTCTTAACTCTTCTTTTTATTTATTTCTCTATGTCTAGCTAAACCCCTTGTATTAGGGATGAGTGGATATTGATGGAACACTGTTGTATTTGGTTTGGGATACCCTAATGACATATTCCCTCTTGCTTTGTGCATGTAATCTCTGTTTTTAATGCTTTTCATGATTTGATCACCCATGGAATGATTTGTGGTTCATATGTTGAATGGAAGTTCTATGTGTGAATGCTTAAGAGTGCATGCATGCAATTCTTAGTCTAGGAATAGTCTTTGGATTGTAGTATTTTTATGAACTCTTGGTCTTATTGCTTGGTCTTCAACTACATTCATCTATGGAATTAGGGTTTCTAATAGAGACAAAGAATTAATTGCCTAAGGAATTAGGATTTGATTACCATTGTGAGTTCGATAACAAAGCTAGAGAGGGAATTACTTGCTAATACCAAATCAACATGCAATAGTGGGAAATTAATTGAAGCTTGTCCCTAATGCCTTTTACCATCAAGTACATTTTCAAATAGCTCTATTATACTCTAAACCCATAAAAATACAAAAACAACTTACTGCTTCTCTTTTTACTTCACTGTCACTTGATATCTCCAACCTTATTAAAATCTTTTGGTGTTCACCTAGTAGTCGTTAACGTATATTGGTATTTGGCCTTCGATCCTTGAGAACGATAACCGGTTATTTACCGACTTTATTACTTGCAACGACCCGGTACACTTGCCGTGGTCTTATCAAGTTTTTGGCGCCGTTGCCGGGGATCGATTTTACCACTACCAGTAATTTCGAAGGCGACTTCTACTTCGAACCCGTTTTAATTTCTGTTTTAGTGTTAGTTTAATTACTTCTTTTTCATATTTTCCTTAACATTTTTTTTTATTTCTTAGTTGCTTTGACACTTGTTTGAGGTGTTTGCTTTTCAGTGCATGCGTGGAACAGTAGATCCTCAAGAGCTATTGTTTGACCCAGAGATAGAAAGAACAACCCGACGTAACCGAAAGTGAGCAAAGGCTAGAAGAAGAGAAGCAAGGCTAAGACAAAGAGAGGCACAACAAACAATTCCGGAACCCATTGTTGAAACACTAGAAGAGGTGATGGGTGACGAGAACAATGAAAGGAGAACTCTCCGAGATTACTCCAAGGCCACTCCCAGGGGGTATTATGGGAGCATTTAAGGCCCCGTGTTGAAGGCCATAGTATCACTATTCCATCGGGCCTACTACAAGTTATTCAACATAATCAGTTTGCCGGTTTGCCTCATGAGGATCCGAATCAGCACTTGGAAGTCTTTGTCCAATCGTGTGATACTGTGCAAATTGATGGTGTTGCTGATGATGCCATTTACTTGAGGCTCTTTACCTTCTCCTTGAAGGATCGAGCTAGAAATTGGCTTAGCGCTCTACCTGAAGGGAGTATTATTACATGGGATGATTTGGCTAACAAGTTTGTGAGCAAGTTCTTCCCAACTTCTAGGTCTGTCAAATTGAGAAGTGAAATCACTGCCTTTGTTCAACAAGAAGGGGAAACACTCTATGATGCTTGGGAGAGGTTCAAAGAATTGCTTAGAAAATGCCCTCAACATTCATTACCAGATTGGCTTCAAGCTCAAACATTCTACAATGGGCTCATTCCTAACACTAAGGTGATGATTGATGCGGCATGTGGAGGGTCCTTTGATTTAAAAACTCCTGCAGAAAGCTTTGAGATTATGGAAGCCATGGCAGAAAACACCATGAATGCGCCCTTTGATAGACAACAAAGGAAAGGAGGAATGCTCAAAGTGGGTGCATTGGATGCTCTTCTAGCCCAAAATAAGGCCATGAGTCAACAATTAGCCTCTATAACTAAACAACTTGGAGGGATCAAGGTAAATTCAGTTGATTCTACAACCCCAAAATATGGTTTTTGTGCAGGAGAACATGCTAGCATTGATTGTGCTGCCCCTGTGGAGATTAGCAAAGATTCAGAACAAGTCAACTTTGTCAACAATTCTCAAAGACAACATAATAATCCTTATTCCAATACTTACAATCCGGGTTCGAGAAATCACCCGAATTTTTCTTGGAAGGATCAAGGCACTCAAGCTTCACAAAGATCGCAAGGAAGTTCTTCATCTCAACCCCAAGCCCCTGAGAAGAAAGCTAATTGGGAAATAGCTATTGAAAAACTAGCTGGGCAAACTTCATCATTTATGACTGAAACAAGGGTTGCCTTCAAAAATCAAGTGGCCTCTTTCAAAAATCAAGAGGCATCCATAAGGAACCTTGAAACTCAAGTTGGGCAACTGGCTAGACAAATGACGGAAAGACCTCCGGGTTCTCTACCAAGCAACACAGTCCCAAATCCCAAGGGAAATGAGAATGTTAGTGCTATCACTACCCGGGGTGGAAGGGTAATTGAACCCATGCCAAGAAAAGAAGTAGAGAAGACAAGTGAGCCTAAGGAGAAAGAGAAGGAGGGCTCAAACGAAGCACCTAATCCACCTCTTGTGCAAGGAGAGGTAGTCCAACCAAAGCCAATCATCAAATTGCCATATCCTCAAAGGTTAAGGAAGGAGAAGGATGAGAAACAATTTGGCAAGTTTCTAGATGTATTCAAAAAATTGCAAATCAACATCCCCTTTGCCGAAGCTCTAGAACAAATGCCTACCTATGCAAAATTCATGAAAGAGATTTTTTCAAAGAAGAGAAGGATAGGTGATGAAGAGACCATTATGCTCACCGAGGAGTGTAGTACAATTTTGCAACGGAAGCTCCCACAAAAACTTAAGGATCCCGAAAGTTTCTCCATCCCTTGCACTATAGGGGATAGAACTTTTGGGAAAGCCTTATGTGACCTTGGGGCAAGTGTAAGTCTCATGCCTTTTTCTATTTTCCGAAAGCTAGGGATTGGCCAAATAAAAAACACCATGGCAACCTTGACATTGGCAGATAGATCGGTGAGGCATCCTTATGGTGTAGTTGAAGATGTTCTTGTGAAAATTGATAAATTCATCTTTCCAGTGGATTTTGTTGTCCTTGACATGGAGGAAGACAATGACATCCCACTCATTCTAGGGAGACCTTTCCTAGCTACCGGTAGAGCTATTATTGATGTGGCGGACGGAACTTTGACATTGAAGGTCCAAGATGAATCCATCACTTTGAATGTTCTTAAAGCAATACAGCATCCAAGAGAAAGCTCTCATTATGTCAAAAGAGGAGATTGAAGGAGGGATGGATTCCAAGGTGAAAGAAGCTCTCAGTATGCTGGATGCATCTCCATCTTATTCCCCCCATGCACCACCCAATTGGGAGGAGCTAAAAAAGGAAGAAAGGACACCTCCGAAAAAATTTGAAGAAGCACAAAAAGTTGAGCTCAAGCAATTGCCATCCCATTTGAAATATGCTTTTCTTGGAGAGGGAAATGTATATCCCGTCATCATTAGTTCTAGCTTGAGCCAACTAGAAGAAGAAAAGTTGATGAGGATCTTGAGGGAGCATAAGGGAGCTATTGGTTGGACCATTGAAGACTTAAAGGGGATAAGCCCTTCTTTTTGTATGCACAAGATTCTTATGGAGGATGACTATAAGCCGGTTGTTTAGCCACAAAGAAGACTCAATCCGGCTATGAAGGAAGTGGTTAAAAAGGAGGTAGTCAAGCTTTTAGAAGCCGGTCTTATTTACCCCATTTCAGATAGCCCATGGGTAAGCCCCGTTCAAGTGGTGCCTAAGAAGGGCGGGACAACAGTGGTGATGAATGAAAACAATGAATTGATTCCTACTCGGGCTGTCACCGATTGAAGGGTATGCATAGACTATCGAAGGCTGAATTCTGCTACAAGAAAAAACCATTTTCCCTTGCCTTTCATTGATCAGATGTTGGAGAGATTGGCTGGACATGAGTACTATTGCTTCCTAGATGGATACTCTGGCTATAATCAGATTGTTGTGGCCCCGGAAGATCAAGAGAAGACAGCTTTTACATGTCCCTACGGGATATTTGCTTACAGGAGGATGCCTTTCGGGTTATGCAATGCACCAGCCACATTCCAAAGGTGTATGATGTCCATTTTCTCCGATATGATTGAAAAACATATCGAAGTGTTTATCGACGACTTCTCTGTCTTTGGCTCTTCATATGATAATTGCTTGCATAGTCTCTCTCTTGTTTTGGAAAGATGTGAAAAATCCAACTTGGTCCTTAATTGGGAAAAATGTCATTTCATGGTCAGAGAGGGGATTGTTTTGGGACACCGTATCTCCCACAAGGGGATAGAGGTGGACCGTGCAAAAGTGAAAATTATTGAAAAACTTCCCCCTCCCACAACTGAAAAGGGCATTAGAAGCTTCTTTGGCCATGCCGGATTTTATAGGAGGTTCATTAAAGATTTTTCAAAAATTGCTAAACCTCTTACAAATTTGCTTGTGAAAGATACTCCTTTTGTGTTTGATGATGAGTGCTTACATGCTTTTAATACTTTGAAGCATTTATTGGTAACTGCACCTATTGTCACTGCACCTGATTGGTCTTTACCTTTTGAAATTATGTGTGGTGCAAGTGACAATGATGTTGGAGCAGTTTTAGGACAAAGGAAGAATAAGTTGTTGCATGTGATTTATTATGCTAGTCATGCTTTGAACCCTGCACAACTTAATTATGTCACCACTGAAAAAGAACTCTTAGTTGTAGTTTATGCATTTGACAAGTTTTGTTCCTACTTGTTAGGGGCGAAAGTGATTGTTTACACTGACCATGCTGCTTTGAGATATCTTTTTGCAAAACAGGAATCAAAGCCAAGGCTAATCCGGTGGATCTTGTTGCTCCAAGAATTTGACTTAGAGATCCGGGATAAAAAGGGGTCAGAGAATTCAGTGGCGGATCACCTTTCTAGGTTGGAGAATACCGAGGAAACTGAAGAGACAAGTCCCATTCAAGACCAATTTGTTGGTGAGCACCTTTTTGTCGTGTCAAACTTACCTTGGTTTGCAGACTTTGCAAATTTCAAGGTGGGTAAGACCATTCCAGCTGATTTCAACTTCCAACAGAGGAAGAGGTTCATTCATGAGGCAAAGTTCTATGTTTGGGATGAGCCCTTTCTCTACAAAAGAGGTGTTGATGGCTTGTTGCGCAGATGTGTGCCAGAAGAGGAGCAAGAGAAAATTTTGTGGCATTGTCATGATTCTGGGTGGAGGCCATTTTAGTGGAGATAGGACATCTGCCAAGGTCCTTCAATCAGGCTTCTTTTGGCCCACACTCTTCAAAGATGCATTTTCATATGTTAAGAGGTGTGACCGATGCCAAAGGACCGGAAATATCTCAAAGAGGAATGAAATGCCCCAAAACCCTGTGTTTGAAGTGGAAGTCTTTGATGTGTGGGGAATAGACTTCATGGGACCCTTCCCATCCTCATACTCAAAGGTCTACATATTAGTAGCTGTGGATTATGTCTCCAAATGGGTTGAAGCAGCAGCCACTCAAACCAATGATTCCAAGGTTGTGATGAGTTTCTTGAAGAAAAACATATTTTCAAGGTTTGGAGTGCCTAGAGCCTTAATTAGTGATGAAGGAACCCATTTTTGCAACAAGAGGATGGAGACTTTGCTTAAGAAATATGGTGTGCATCACAAAATTGCCACTCCCTACACCCACAAACTAGTGGTCAAGTGGAGGTGTCTAATAGGCAGCTGAAGCAAATACTTGAAAAAACAGTCAATTCCACGAGGAAGGATTGGGCTGTGAAGCTAGATGATGCACTTTGCGGATATAGAACGGCCTTTAAGCCTCCAATTGGTATGTCTCCGTATCAATTGGTGTATGGCAAAGCTTGTCACTTACCTCTTGAACTAGAACACAGAGCACTATGGGCTACGAAATACTTGAATTTTGACTGTGAGAAAGCGGGTGAAGCTCGGATTCTTCAACTCCATGAGCTTGAGGAATTCAGAAATTTTGCCTATGAAAATGCCAAAATCTATAAAGAAAAGACCAAGAAGTGGCATGACAGAAGAATTCAAGCTAAAGAGTTTCGGGAAGGACAACTAGTTTGGTTGTTCAATTCAAGGTTGAGGTTATTTCCTGGGAAACTAAAGTCAAGATGGCCAGGCCCCTTTGAGGTCAAAAAGGTCTTCTCTTATGGTACAGTGGAATTAAAAGATCCAAACTCTGACAGAAGCTTCAAGGTGAATGGCCAAAGACTTAAGGTGTATTTTGGTGGAGAACTCGAGCGTTCGAGGGAATCTATCAATTTGATTACCGCATAAAGGAGTGCACCGTCAAGCTAAGGATGTTAAACGAGCGCTTCATGGGAGGCAACCCATGCGAGGGAGTTCCTATTTCTTCTTCTTACAATTTTAGAATTTAGTTTGTTTGATTTTCATCTTGGTATGTTTCTCAAAGTTTAAGTTTGGAGTTTTTTATTTTATTCAAAAAAAAGGATGAATTTAGTGTAGGAGGCACAGGGCGTCCACGATAGGACTGCACCTAGCGCCTGCCCACTGTATCGGCCCTGCGCAGGGCACACCATAGCGCCTGGCGCACCGGATCACACCCTTTTAACAAAAAAAAATATTAAGGAAACGTGCTGCTCCCATCAGCAGCCGTTTTCTTCATTCTTCCACACACACACTCAAACACTCCCACACAAACCCTCATCCCTCACAACTTCACTCTCATACTCATCCCTCACAACCACCACGCCGGAGCTCCGGCGGCGCAGCACCACCACCGTACACCACTCTCTTCCCTATTTTGATTTTTGCATCATCCTCTTCTCTCATCTTCAAGAGTTACCTTTTCCTCTATTATGTTTTGTGTGTGAAAAATGAGTAATGGGTCTTGATTTGGTGATTTAATCTCTAGTTTTGGGCATACATCTTCCACCCATTCTCGTTCTTTCATGATTAGGAAGGGAAAGGACCACCATTGATGAATTGTGGTGGAGTTTGAAAAATGGTTTTTTTAAGAAGGTGGGGAATCAAAATTTAAAAAAAAAGAAAGAAAAAAAGCATTGATTTGTTCTTGAATTGGTGTGTAACATTAGCTTTTAATTGAGTGGTGTATTGTGATGTGTTGTGTATGAAAAATGATGAATCACCTTTGTGGTTGGGAAAGCTTGGATATGGGGTTGTTGTTACCTTGTGATGAAAGAGCATGCATGTTAGGTGTTTGTGTAAATGTCACAATGAATTATTGTGCATAATTCTTTTCTGGTGGTCTGGACTGTGAAAAAAAAAAAATTGTTTCTCAACTGATTCAATTATGTTGGACTAAGTTTACAAGCTAAAAACCTTTAGTTCCAATTTGAGTTGAATTTTGCAGTTCAAAAAAATGGCTCCCTACAGTCACAAGTTCTTAACCGAAGAGCATGAGTTCAGAAGTTCATCTGTGAGCAATAGGGACATAATCCAGGAGAGAAAGTTGTTGCTCCCTTCTGATGTGAAGGAGGTGGGTAAAGTAGAAAAACAAATTTCTAAAAGAGGCTAGAGGAAGTTGGTCACCTACCCTAATGCTGCCTATACAGAGATGGTTCGGGAATTCTATGCAAATGCTTTTTGTGCTAAACGGGCGGATCAGTCCTTTATAAGCTATGTAAGGGGGAACTATGTAAGGTTTGATGCAGCCACCATCAATGATATCCTGAAAACCAAGATGCCGAAGGGCAAGGATGAATGGGAAGCCATAAAAAAGGAAAGGTTGAATCCGGACCTTTTGATTAAGGAAATCTGCATGGAAGGGACCTCTTGGACTCTGGATAGAAGTGGGGGACCAAAGAAGGTTCCATCTTGCACCTTGCTTCCAATACCCAAGATTTGGGCAAACTTCATCATCTACAACCTCACACCGTGCTCGAACAAATCGGATATCCGGGTTGAGAGAGTTTTGTTAATCCATGCCATAATGACAAGCAGAAGAATTGATGTGGGGAAGATTATTCAAAATCAAATCCGTGCCATAGCTAATTCTGCAAAAAATGCCCTTGGCTTCCCACACCTCATTACTCTCCTTTGTCAGAAGGCTCATGTAGACATGGATGTGTTTTCGCTCATGAAGCCCACTTCTATCATTGATCTTGACTATGAAGAGAAACACTGTGGTGTGCTGGTTAGTCATAACCTAAATACCAAGATTCGATACCCTAGGCTTCTAAAGAGAAAATGCCAAGGTGGAGAATCTAGTTCTCGGGTAAGGGTTCCACCCCAAGTTGTGGAGCAAAGTGAACCAATAAGGGAATTGGATAGAAAAAACATGCAAGCTTTATACAGATATTTGGGGGTCCTGAGAGAGGATATTTTAAGGTCTAAGGATATTAACCTTCAAGTGGCCAGAGCACAAAACATAGAAGTGCATCCAAAAGGGTCCATAACGGACGAGGAAATCGCCCAATATGTGGGCTGGACTCCTTACCCAGCACCAACCCCTCCACAGGGAAATGAGAATGAAGAAGAAGATGAAGAAGAAGAAGAAGAGGAAGAAGAAGAAGAAAAAGATGAAGAAGAGGAAGATGGAAGCGAAAGTGGAAGCGAAGGCTATAGAGAGTCGGGAGAGGACTAGGAGTCCTCTCGTGGGAGAGACCGTGCAAGGAGAAAATGGGTTCTTAACAAAACCCACCAGATACATACTTTCTCTCCCTACCACTCGTGTTTTAGTTTCTGTTTTATTGTTGTTTAGTTATTCTGTCTTGGTTTAAGTTATTTCTTTGCCTGGTTCTCATTCTTGCTTTGTTGATATTTTAATTCAAAAAAAAAATTGTGTTAGAATGTTTTTAGTCCTTTGGTTTGTAAGTCCTAGATGTTAAGTTGAAATAACTGTTAGTTGAACTATGATTTAAAACCCATTTGTAATTTGAATTCTGTGTTACGCACCAATCACATGGTGTGATGTTAAGTGGGCTACTAAAGAGTTACAACTTGAGATTAGAAACTTATTGGAGCGAGTCAACCATTGCTCAACTGTTTTG
This sequence comes from Calophaca sinica, assembly GCA_037113605.1. Classification (NCBI taxonomy): domain Eukaryota; kingdom Viridiplantae; phylum Streptophyta; class Magnoliopsida; order Fabales; family Fabaceae; genus Calophaca; species Calophaca sinica. The sequence continues at coordinate 108,152,721 of CM073733.1, forward strand.
GGTTGTTATAATGTCTTTGTGATTGATATGTGCATGTCCTATGGTGTTTGTAGAGCCTTCATTAATAATTCCTTCTGAGAGGACACGTTTGAGATTACATTCCCCTAACTTTGATTGAATCTCTGTTGCATGTTATTGGTTGCACAACGCTTTGATATAAAAAAAGCAAATTTTGTTGGAAGCCAATTAGCCAAAAAGCCAACCCAACATAATATGATTTTTGTTTGCAAAGCCCCGTTGAGCCTAAGGCCTTTTGTTCTTGTTATAACCCAGTAATACCATAGCTGTTACAATTGTTATTAACTTGTACCCACCTAAAGAGGTTAGATGAGCATGAATTGACAAAGGTTAACAAAGAACTAAGTTTGGAGTGGGGGGGAGTGAACAACATTATCAATGGTTGTGGTTTGAGCTGTTTGGTTCCCAAAAAAAAAACTTGTTTTTGGAATGGTACCCCTTTGAGACCAAAGTGTTACTGGGGGATCATAATTGTGTGATAAAAGTTGCTTAAAGAATGAGTTTTTAGGGAAATGCCATCTTTGGAAAAATGAAGAAAAGGGGAAATGTAGTGAAAATCTCTAGAGTTGGTTGATGCCCATCTATCTTTGAAGGGTGATAGCCTAAATATCTAATCCATCCACCCCGACCTTGGCCAAGTTACAACCTCAAAAGACCTTTTAGTTGGAGCATTGTGCAAGTGGTACTCATGTGAGTAAGAGATGAAAATCAAATCCATGGGGGTGGGCTCAAATAGTGTTGAATGAGCAAAACAAAAACCCCAAACACTTGAGAGCTGGAGTGAAAATTCTTCCTACTCTTTGTGAGCAGAAAAGAAAGCATTCAATCACACTGAAAGTTTCAATTGTACATTCCATTACTTGTTGAGTTCATAATGGTGAATTCATTGCTTATGTGACTCCAAATTCTAATTTGTGATAGTCTCATGTTGGTTCTAACGATGATAAAGCCCAGCAATTTAATCTGTGATTGGCGTACTTTTTGTGTGATAACATTTGAAAGCGGTGAAAAATTGTGGTTTAGTCCAGTGGTTAGATCAAGATTGACATTTTGTGTAGTTGCTTTTTGTTAAGTTCTTGCTTGAGGACAAGCAAGGTTTAAGTTTGAAGTGTTTGACGGTTTCCTATAATGCTCACTTTTATGCACTTAATTGAAGGGAATTTTCATGCAAACCTAGACTTATTTCCTTGTTTGGCCTTTAATCCTAAGAGTTGAGTCCTTATTGTTGGGATAATCTAATTGATAATCATGTTGGTTCTTTTGCTATTTTGATAGAAAAATATCCTCATTATGGTCATGTTTTAATGCAGGTAAGAAAAGGACTGTTTGAAGACATGTACCTAAAGTTCTTGGGAGCAGAAGCTGCAACTGCTCAGGCGCAGGGCGCACCACTAGGAGAGGCGTAGGGCGCAAGCTGGGTTTTTGGAAGCACACAGGCGCAGGCGCCTGGACATCTTGGCGCTGGCGCCGCTTTCTGCTGCGCAGGTGCCCCAGCGCAGGCGCTGCGCTTGTTTCCCTCTTCGCGTTCTAGGCGCAGGGCGCCCCAGACGCAGGCCCAGGCGCCTCGTATCAGGCCCAATCACTATAAATACTCGTTGTTTTGCTGTCCTAGAGGCCATCACGACTTGGAGGCTGAAAAACGCTCTGGAACTCAAACCCTAGGTTGGGAACTGATTGGAAGGTGGGAGGTGAAGACATTCATCAACATTTCTCCATGGATTCCACTTGTTCTTTCTTCTTAACTCTTCTTTTTATTTATTTCTCTATGTCTAGCTAAACCCCTTGTATTAGGGATGAGTGGATATTGATGGAACACTGTTGTATTTGGTTTGGGATACCCTAATGACATATTCCCTCTTGCTTTGTGCATGCAATCTCTGTTTTTAATGCTTTTCATGATTTGATTACCCATGGAATGATTTGTGGTTCATATGTTGAATGGATGTTCTATGTGTGAATGCTTAAGAGTGCATGCATGCAATTCTTAGTCTAGGAATAGTCTTTGGATTGTAGTATTTTTATGAACTCTTGGTCTTATTGCTTGGTCTACAACTACATTCATCTAAGGAATTAGGGTTTCTAATGGAGACAAAGAATTAATTGCCTAAGGAATTAGGATTTGATTACCATTGTGAGTTCGATAACAAAGCTAGAGAGTGAATTACTTGCTAATACCAAATCAACATGCAATAGTGGGAAATTAATTGAAGCTTGTCCCTAATGCCTTTTACCATCAAGTACATTTTCAAATAGCTCTATTATACTCTAAACCCATAAAAATACAAAAACAACAGCTTCTCTTTTAACTTCACTGTCACTTGATATCTCCAACCTTATTAAAATCTTTTGGTGTTCACCTAGTAGTCGCTAACGTATATTGGTATTTGGCCTTCGATCCTTGAGAACAATAACCGGTTATTTACCGACTTTATTACTTGCAACGACCCGGTACACTTGTCGCGGTCTTATCACATTTTTCTTTCCTTTGACATTTTCCTCCTTTTATATTTTATTTAATTTTGCTTGGAAGGCTACTGTCATAACCACAGGAGAGCTCATATTATGCTGTACCCATTTAATTATCATATTGCTACGCTTATTGTCCTTCTGTAATGTCATCTTTGCTTAGGCCTCGCAACTGGAATGCTCCTGCAAACAGGCGATCCTTGTGGGATTATTATGAAGTGGGTGAGCTTAGCAAATATTTATGCATGAACCAACTGTTCTTTAGCTGAAAGCTGCTGTTAAAATATTTGGTTATCTTCATGGTCAGTTCGACTATTTGATGAATCTGGAGTTATGAATTTCCTTCACTAGCAGGAAGCATCACACAAGTTTGTTACATGTAGGCTTTGGTAGATTAACATTGCTTGTGTATCAAAATAGCTTACGTATAGATTATAGTATCAATCAGTTCTAGCATACCATGTAATCATGCCTTTGTAGTAAGATCAACATATAATTAGAAATTAGAAATGCTGGTTCTACTTTTTAGAAGATCAGCATGCTACCTATATTGCTTAAGCTATGTACATAATACTTAATAGTTTGTGTGTATAATCAAGAACACTAGCACCAGTAGCACTATGCATCCTAATTATATGAATATTTACATACAGTTCTGACTATTTTTTATCTTTTCGTTTTTAGATTACAACTCCTTTTGGAAGTTTGATAAATATTTTGTATTTGTAGTTGTATTTTTGGGCTTTAAATTTGGATAATACGAGCAGGCATGGAAGGATAAAAAAAACACTTTTAACGCCGGTTTTACTAAAAAACCGCGATTAAAAGTGTTTTTCTCGTTTTTCCAAAATTTTTTATTTCTTTTCTTGCCGGAATTTAACGCCGGTTTTGATAAAAACCTAGATAAAAAGATACTTTTAATGCCGGTTTTACTAAAAACAGCGATTAAAAGTGTTTTTTCATTTTTTCCAAAATTTTTTATTTCTTTTCTCACCGGGATTTAATGCCGGTTTTGATAAAAACCGCGATTAAAAATTACTTTTAATGTCGTTTTATAAACTGGCGTTAAATGTTCACACTTACAACGCCAAAAGAATACACGCCGGTATGAAAACCGCGATTAAAAGTTTATTTTAACAGCGATTAAAAGTTTATTTTAACCACGATTAAAAGTGTATTCTGCACTAGTGAATCTTGTTTATTTGTGGAAAAGTTAAACCCTCGATTTGATTCGTTAAGTTCACAGAAAGCTGAGAATTAAGTATGTTTTACTCTAAGGTGGTGAAAATTGAATTGAATGTAAACTGATTTATGTTTGTGTTTACATAAAAGTGGGTTGAACAATAAATTTGAGGCTAAAAAACAGACAAAAGCTTCAAATCTCAGGTTGAAGTTAAAATTCATTCCACGGGGAAAATGAGAACACTCAAACATGTAAAAATCAATTGTATGTCTCTAGAGTCATTTTTGTCTCTCACAAAAGTGAATCCAAACATTCACTAGTAATTGCACACGATCCGGATAGGCCAAAAAAATTAATATTATTAAAGTAACTGAAAATTATTGAATAAATGTAGTAATGTACCATTGTTTTCTAAAAAATCTAGATTAAAAAAATGTGAGTGCTGACGGATGTAATTTAGGGTTCGACAAATCAGAGTCGGGATGAGATGGCATAACGCTTGGACGAGGTGTAGTGGTCTTTTCCAGCTTAACTATGGTATCGAGTTTAAATCCAAGTTAGAGAATGCATCAACGTTAAAGCTCACAAGGGAGAGTTTTGCCACCCATGTAGTCTTACTTGGCTCGATAGATTCGGTTTTGCAGTTGCACGCAGGGATATTCGATTTATGCCAAAAAAAAAGAACTCAAACTAAAATCACAGTTTGATATTAATATTTAAAGGTAAACAAGTTATAAGTCACTCATATGATCACTTTAAAACATGTCATCCATAGGAATCTTGCTCTTTAGAATGAGTGTAACACCCTCTATTTTATTATTATTATTATTATTATTATTATTATTATTATTATTAATCAAACCTCTTATATTAATCTCTGATCTTATATAAATAGATATGTGATTAATTATATTAGTTTGTGAGTACGGGTTCTTGAGTGTTAATATATAATATTGTGCGTGATAATGTATGATTATGTTGAATATGTGTTTAATATGTTAGTGTGTGATTTATTCATTTAAATATATGTTGTGTTAGTATGTAGTATATTGGTATGATGTATTATTATTTTATTATTTAAATTTTTATTAAATATTAGTCTTCATGTATTAATATTATTTTGGAAACAATATTTTTTCTAAAAAGAGTGTAGAAATGAGTTTAGAATTATTAAGGAGTATATGATATGAATGTTTCAAGAGATAATTGTTAAAAAAAAAAAAAGAAATGGATTTGATCACAATCCACGCTGCAGCTTCTCGTTTTCTTTAAAAAAAAAAAATCCTGCTAGCTGCACCCCACGTTTCCTCCTGCGGCATACCCCAATTTTATTATTAATATATGAGTATACATATGTGCATATATTAACAATTTTGTGATAATTTTGTGTGTGCTTGTTTTAGTGAATTGCATATTTTCATTTTATTATTATTATTATTATTATTATTATTATTATTATTATTAGTGTTGAATTTATTAGGAATGATTATGTGAGATGAAAAAAAAAAGTGTTAGAGATAGATGGACGTGATACTGCACAACCCATGTGGTTGACAGTTTTTTTTCAATAAAAAAAAAATAGGGTGAACTTCACGCACAGGTCCTTTCTTTTTAAAAGAGATTGAACTGTTCATCGTCTTCTCAAAAGAGAAGAACGTACGCGCTGTGAACAAAAGCTCTCCACCTCCAAAACTTCTCTGTTTGATTTCTCTCTTTTCAGACCACGAAAAATTACCAAATTTCACCCTCTCACTCGAAATTAACCATAGAATTCGTTTCTGGCCTCCGTTCGATCAACTATTGTGCTGTTCGTCTTGTCTTCTCTCTCCAGCCGACTGTATTTTCATTTTTCTGGCCACCACGGCTGTCGGTTGGAGAAACGGACGGCATTTCTGGATTCCTCGTGTCGAAACCTTTAGGAAACACAACTCGTTCCCTCGTTCTGGTGAAGTTAACGTCGGACCCCTCGTAACCCCGTTGTCTCGGTAAGACGTTTTTCGGTCAATCTTTTAGCTTCTTTTTGACTTCGTTTCAGCTTTAAAAATTCTCAAATATTATTTGATATTGATTATCATTTTTTTGCTAGTCGTATTCCGTCCTTTGCGTGACCATTAATTTTCTCTGTGCTCGTTTGGTGCCTAATTCGAGTGCTGTAGGCAAATCCTCTTTGCTCTCTTAAACACTGCGATTTTTCTCGACCAAAGTAAGGGCTTTTCTCCTACGAGTTAGAGCTAAACGTTGGTAGTTGTTTAAATATAGATAGAAATTTGTGTGGTGTCTTGTTGAAAGGAAAAATTCATATCCTTATCAAATAAAAGTCTATAATGTTTCACTATTTTATTTTTATTTTTGTGTAACCCTCTAAATGAATATGTTGATGATTTTCTTGCTATTTTATTGATTCTATACTCATATGTTGTTGAAAATCGTGGGAGTTATATTTTTAGTGCTAAAGATTTATTCTATATTGTCCATGAAATATGTATTGTGACTCCGTAATTTGATAAGGATGGATATAAATATGTTTTGTCTCTTGATGATTTATTATATTTCATTTGATAAGGAAAACGATTTTTGATATATGTAGAGTAACATGGATAGTTGCTAATTCGTGTCATCTTGATTTGGTGCAAATCGGTTATGTGATTTATTTATTGTGATTTTAAATAATATGTTTATTGTGGATTGTTGAACTTGTTTAATTAATTTGTGATGGATGTGCATTTGTGGTGCTATGGCCTTGAGATGACGAGGTTAGTTCAGGAAGGAAATTTTGATATGTGTGATGTGCATTGAGTTGTGTTAAGATCGTGATAAGATTAGGCTATTTCATAAAAGAAAATTTGATATGTGGTATTTGGATATGACGTGTATTGGATTTTCTGGCGAATTACCTCTCATGGCATGAATTGACTTAACTAAATGACATGCATCATGTAGAACGACATGTGTAGGGCCTTCGTGGCGGTGATATGATTTAATTCCCCATTGGTATGGGAGGTAGCTATTGTTTTGGACCTTTGTATTTAAGGCCTTTATGGAGGTGATATGCTTTGATTCCCCATTGGTATGGGAGGTAGCTGTTGTTTTTGGACGACCTTTGTGGTTAAGGCCTTCGTGGCGTTGTTAAATTAAATTCCCCATTGGTATGAGATGACTATATCGCGATCATGAGAGTCTTGCATAAGGCATGCATACTAACTTGAACATGCTGATTTTTGTGGTGTTGATAAGTTGATTATTTTATTTGTAAGTTAGTATAAAGAAAAAAAAAAGAATAGATTTTCTTTTGTCTTAAAGGTGATTAATTTTAATTTCAAGTTCGTATGTGGATGTAAATACATTTTCTCATTGATTGTTTGTTATGATAATTCTTGTCTTACTTATTTTTATTTAAATGTGAAAAGAGAAATTATAAATAGTATTTGAGCAATTTTTCATGTTTTAGCTTATTACAACTTGTCACGTGAACTGACCCTTACACCACTTTTTAGGTACAAGTGGATTTGAGAAGCCTCAAGTATAATTTGTTTGCATTATGTGTGATGGTGTTGTCGACGAATAATTGTGGGTACATGGGTGTTAGATGTTTTGTGCAACTTTTGAACGTTAACTTTATTTTGCACAAATTGAACTTGGTATTTTCTTTTTATTGCGGACATAATGTTTTTCCCGCTAAGCAATTGGGATAATTTAAACTTGGTTATTTTTCCTATAATTTATAATTTCAGAATTTTATTACATTTCGGTTGGGTTGAAGAGTAGTTACAGGCATTTATTAATTTAGTTTCACCAGATTTAAAATTAAATTAAATTTTCAATTAGACTAAAATTAGTTTAATGATTAATTAGAGTCGTTGCTATTAATCAAATTTTTATAATTGACAATAAAGCAGTTCCGCGATTATTAAACGCTTTACTAGTTATTAACGGTAACTTTATTTCTAAAAAAAAAATATAGGCCGATTTTTCTAAAACAGACGAGTTAACGCTTCGAAAATTCGGGGCGTTACATTGTGGTATCATAGCTTAGGATGAGTCTCCGGACTTTTGGGTGGGGCGATCTTGTTTGGCGTATGCATCTGATTACTTTCTTGCATTAATTAATTTAGTTCTTAATTCTGAAATACTATTTGCAAATTTGCAGATTTATTGATTTTGTTTTATTGTGATAATAGCATGCTTGGTTTTCCTTGATCATTGATTGCTAAATTATTAGTTTGGTTTTATAGACCCCAGAGTTACGATCAGATCGTGAAAGTCTTTTCTGACCCAATAAAACTGTAGGAATTAAGATGGTTCGTCCTGCAAGTCAACCCGCCTCAGCTGAAGGAAACGAAATGGCAGGAGCTATCCGAGCCATGATTGCTATGGCCGCTGCAATGAACCAACAGGTAGCTGCGGTTGCTCAACAGGCTGAAGCCCAGACTCAGCGTGACATTCTGAGACAACAAAGAGAGGAAGCCGCGGTTGCATCCAAAGGCCTGGTGGACTTTCGTCGTCACGACCCACCTAAGTTCAAGGGGGAGCATGACCCAGACAAGGCTGACCTGTGGATGCAGGAGATTGAAAAGATCTTTAACATTCTCCATTGTCCTGAGAATGTGAAAGTAGAGTATGCTACTTATCTGCTGTCAGGAGAGGCTGAATATTGGTGGAGAGGCACCAAACAGATGATGGAGGCCAATCATGAGGAATTGACTTGGGAAACATTCAAGAAGAAGTTTCTAGACAAGTACTTCCCAAAGAGTGTCAGAGCTGAGAAGGAGGCACAATTTCTGAGACTATATCAGGGGAACTTGACCATTGCTGAGTATGCGGCCAGATTTGAATCACTGGCTAAACACTTTCGCTATTTCCAGAACCAGATGGACGAGGAGTACATGCGTGAGAGGTTTGAATATGGACTCAGGTATGAGATCAAGGAGTCGGTGGAGCCACTTGAGATTAAGTGAGTATCATTTGGTGGAAAAGTGTAAGAAGGTAGAGATTATGAAGAGAGGCAAGGTGAGCAGGCGGAACAGGTGGACGATTAGGTCCCAGGCGAATGACAACCATCAGGGTAGAGGAAGACAGATTTTCCAGCCGAAGCCCTATGCCCGTCCCCAGGGGAATGCCAGAGAGCAACCCCGACCACGACCACCTTTTGGAGGAGGTCAGAGAACACAGAACCAGGTGCAAAATAGGCCACCAGGGCCGAACCAAACCCAGATTATCCGTTGTTATGCTTGCGGGAAAGAGGGGCACAAAGCCAATGAGTGTGCCGACAGGGCCAAAGTTTGTTACAACTGCCAGAAACCGGGTCACCTTTCTAGAGATTGTCGAGTACCAAGGGTACAACCTGCTGCCAACAACATCAGTGCTGCACGTCCTACTGCTAGGGGCCGTGTCTATCAGATGGGTGGGGAAGAAGTCCTGCCTTCTTCGGAGCTAATTCAGGGTGAGTGTGAAATTGCTGGTAAACTATTTTCTGTGTTATATGATTCAGGAGCAACACATTCTTTCATTTCTTTGGATTGTGTGAATTCTCTGCAATTGCTTGTTACTTCACTGCCTTTTGATTTAGTGGTCACTATACCTTCTGCTGAACCGGTGATTGCTAATACGACATGTTTACAATGCCCTTTGACTGTGCTAAACATGAAATTCAATGTTGATTTGATTTGTATTTCCCTTGAGCATTTGGGAGTGATCCTTGGGATGGATTGGCTGTCTAGCCATTATATTCTACTGGATTGCGCTCGTAAGTCTGTGATATTTCCAGACCCAGGTGTTTCGCGATTCCTCGATGCCAACAAGTTGAAGTTTTCTCTGAAGGGAGGAGTTCAGAAGTATGTATTCCTCAATTCAATCAGTATGAAGCCAGAGGTGGAGATAGACGGAGTACTTGTAGTCAGAGATTTTTCGGAGGTGTTTCCGTCAGATGTGCTAGGGTTACCCCCAGTCCGGGATATTGAGTTCTCAATTGATGTGACTCCGGGTACTGGACCTATTTCTATTGCCCCATATAGGATGTCTCCGTCAGAGCTGTCAGAATTAAAAAATCAGTTGGAAGACCTCTTGTCTAAACAGTTTATACGACCAAGTGTCTAGCCTTGGGGAGCTCCTATGCTCCTAGTAAAGAAGAAGGATGGAAAGTCCAGACTTTGTGTAGATTACCGGCAACTCAACAAAGTCACCATTAAGAACAGGTATCCCTTGCCACGTATTGATGACTTAATGGACCAACTTAGAGGAGCCATGGTATTTTCCAAGATTGATCTGAAGTCGGGGTACCATCAGATTCAGGTGAAGGAAGAGGATATACCTAAGACCGCTTTCAGGACGCGTTATGGGCACTTTGAATACTTGGTGATGCCTTTTGGAGTAACCAACGCGCCAACTATTTTCATGGACTACATGAATCGCATTTTGCATCCGTTCTTAGACAAGTTTGTGGTGGTTTTCATTGACGATGTATTGATCTATTCAAAGAGTCGGGAGGAACACGAAGACCATCTGCGCCAAGTTTTGCAGGTCTTGAAAGAAAAGCAGTTGTATGCTAACTTGGGGAAATGTGAATTCTGGTTGGAGGAAGTGAAGTTTCTGGGGCATGTCATTTCTAAGGAAGGAATTGTTGTTGATCCAGCCAAAGTGGAAGCTGTCGTGGCTTGGGAACAGCCAAAGACTGCTACAGAGATCAGGAGTTTTGTGGGCTTGGCAGGGTATTATAGGAGGTTCATTGAGGGGTTCGCTAAGATCGTAGCTCCGTTGACACAGCTCACTAGGAAGAATCAAATCTTTGCATGGACTGAGGAGTGTGAGAGGAGTTGTCAACAAATGAAGGAGAAATTGACCACATCACCGGTGCTAGTGTTGCAACGGCCGAATGAGCCATATGAAGTTTACTGCGATGCATCTCATCAAGGGTTGAGCTGTGTGCTTATGCAGAGTAAACAGGCTGTAGCCTACGCTTCGAGACAGTTGAAGGTTCACGAGAAAAATTATCCCACACATGACTTGGAATTGGCTGCAATAGTTTTTGCATTGAAGATTTGGAGGCACTATCTTTATGGGTGCAACTTCGAAGTATTTAGCGACCACAAGAGCTTGAAGTACTTGTTTGATCAGAAGGAGCTTAACATGAGACAGAGGAGGTGGATGGAATTCATCAATGATTATGAGTTCACGTTGCACTATCATCCGGGGAAGGCAAATGTCGTGGCCGATGCCTTGAGTAGGAAGTGGATTCACGCCTCGGCCATGACGGTAAAGGGGTTAGAGTTGTTGGAAAATTTTCGCGACTTAGAGATTAACATGGACTCATCGACAGGAGAGGTGTACTGTGGGATGATTACTATAAGTAATAAGCTGATGGACGAGATCAGGATACTTCAGGAGACTGATGAGGTGATTCAGGAGAAAAGGAGTTTGATTGAGACTGGTAAAGCACCTGAATTCAAGGTGGGTCCGGATAATATCTTGAGGTGTAACGAACGTGTTTGTGTGCCCAACGATTCTGAGTTAAGAAGGACTATCATGGATGAGGCCCATAAAAGTAAGCTGAGTATTCACCCCGGTGCTACGAAGATGTATCAGGACCTAAAGCAGAGATTTTGGTGGCCAGGAATGAAGAAGCAGGTGGCAGAGTATGTAGCATCGTGTTTGACTTGCCAGAAGGCTAAGGTGGAACATCAGAAACCAGCTGGGATGCTACAATCATTGAATGTGCCAGAGTGGAAGTGGGACAACATATCTATGGACTTCGTAGTGGCATTACCAAGGACCCAGAGGAAGTTTGATTCGATTTGGGTGATTGTAGACAGGTTGACGAAGTCTGCTCACTTCCTACCGGTGAAGACTACTTATGATGTGGCTAAGCTGGCAGAGATCTATGTTGCAGAGATTGTCAGATTGCACGGAGTACCTTCCAGTATTGTGTCGGATAGGGATCCGAAGTTTACCTCTCATTTTTGGAAAGCATTGCATGAGGCTTTGGGCACCAAGCTGAGGTTGAGTTCTGCCTATCACCCCCAGACGGATGGGCAGACAGAGAGGACCATTCAGACATTAGAGGATTTACTGAGGGCTTGTGTACTGGATGATCGGAGAAGTTGGGATAATCTGTTGCCCCTTGTTGAGTTCACCTACAACAGCAGTTATCATGCGAGTATTGGGATGGCCCCATATGAGGCTTTGTATGGGTGTAAGTGTCAAACCCCCATATGTGGTATCAGGATGGAGAGAATTTGATCGTAGGACCTGAATTAGTGCATCAAACCACCGAAAAGGTCAGACTAATTCAAGAAAGAATGAGGACAGCTCAGAGCAGACAGAAGAGTTATGCAGACCACAGGAGGAGACCTCTAGAGTTTCAGGAGGGTGAACATGTGTTTTTTAGAGTGACGCCTACTACCGGTGTGGGCAGGGCTTTGAAGTCCAAGAAGCTTACCCCTAAGTTTATTGGGCCATATCAGATTCTTTGACGTGTGGGTCCTGTAGCGTATCAGATTGCTTTACCTCCGAATTTGGCCAACCTCCACAATGTGTTTCATGTGTCTCAGTTGAGGAAGTACATGGCCGATCCTTCACACGTTATTGCACCAGATGATATCCAATTGAAGGAGAACCTCTCCTTCGAAGTTCCACCGATTAGTATTGGAGATAGGACAGTTAAGCACTTGAGGGGCAAGGAAATTCCCTTGGTGAAAGTGATTTGGAATCAGACGACTGGAGATGCTACTTGGGAGTTGGAAGACAAAATGAGGGAGCTCCACCCTAACCTCTTCGAGTCTGCCTAGTTTCGAGGACGAAACTATTTTAAGGGGGTAAGTATTGTAACACCCTCTATTTTATTATTATTATTATTATTATTATTATTATTATTATTATTATTATTAATCAAAACTCCTATATTAATCTCTGATCTTATATAAATAGATATGTGATTAATTATATTAGTTTGTGAGTACGGGTTCTTGAGTGTTAATACATAATATTGTGCGTGATAATGTATGATTATGTTGAATATGTGTTTAATATGTTAGTGTGTGATTTATTCATTTAAATATATGTTGTTTTAGTATGTAGTATATTGGTATGGTGTATTATTATTTTATTATTTAAATTTTTATTAAATATTAGTCTTCATGTATTAATATTATTTTGGAAACAATATTTTTAAAAAGAGTGTAGAAATGGGTTTAGAATTATTAAGGAGTATATGATATGAATGTTTCAAGAGATAATTGTTAAAAAAAAAAAATGGATTCGATCACAATCCACGCCGCAACTTCTCGTTTTCTTTAAAAAAAAAAAATCCTGCTAGCTGCATCCCACGTTTCCTCCTGCGGCACACCCCAATTTTATTATTAATATATGAGTATACATATGTGCATATATTAGCAATTTTGTGATAATTTTGTGTGTGCTTGTTTTAGTGAATTGCATATTTTCATTTTATTATTATTATTATTATTATTATTAGTGTTGAATTTATTAGGAATGATTATGTGAGATGAAAAAAAAAAGTGTTAGAGATAGATGGACGTGATCCTGCACAACCCATGTGGTTGACAATTTTTTTTCAATAAAAAAAAATAGGGTGAACTTCACGCACAGGTCCTTTCTTTTTAAAAGAGATTGAACTGTTCATCGTCTTCTCAAAAGAGAATAACGTACGCGCTGTGAACAAAAGCTCTCCACCTCTAAAACTTCTCTGTTTGATTTCTCTCTTTTCAGATCACGAAAAATTACCAAATTTCACCCTCTCACTCGAAATTAACCATAGAATTCGTTTCTGACCTCCGTTCGATCAACTGTTGTGTTGTTCGTCTTGTATTCTCTCTCCAGCCGACTGTATTTTCATTTTTCTGGCCACCACGGCTGTCGGTTGGAGAAACGGACGGCATTTCTGGATTCCTCGTGTCGAAACCTTTAGGAAACACTACTCGTTCCCTCGTTTTGGTGAAGTTAACGTCGGACCCCTCGTAACCCCGGTAAGACGTTTTTCGGTCAATCTTTTAGCTTCTTTTTTACTTCGTTTCAGCTTTAAAAATTCCCAAATATTATTTGATATTGATTATCATTTTTTTTCTAGTCGTATTCCGTCCTTTGCGTGACCATTAATTTTCTCTGTGCTCGTTTGGTGCCTAATTCGAGTGATGTAGGCAAATCCTCCTTGCTCTCTTAAACACTGTGATTTTTCTCGACCAAGGTAAGGGCTTTTCTCCTACAAGTTAGAGCTAAACGTTGGTAGTTGTTTAAATATAGATAGAAATTTGTGTGGTGTCTTGTTGAAAGGAAAAATTCATATCCTTATCAAATAAAAGTCTATAATGTTTTACTATTTTATTTTTATTTTTGTGTAACCCTCTAAATGAATATGTTGATGATTTTCTTGCTATTTTATTGATTATATACTCATATGTTGTTGAAAATCGTGGGAGTTATATTTTTAGTGCTAAAGATTTATTCTATATTGTCCATGAAATATGTATTGTGGCTCCGTAATTTGATAAGGATGGATATAAATATGTTTTGTCTCTTGATGATTTATTATATTTCATTTGATAAGGAAAACGATTTTTGATATATGTAGAGTAACATGGATAGTTGCTAATTCTTGTCATCTTGATTTGGTGCAAATCGGTTATTAGATTTATTTATTGTGATTTTAAATAATATGTTTATTGTGGATTATTGAACTTGTTTAATTAATTTGTGATGGATGTGCATTTGTGGTGCTATGGCCTTGAGATGATGAGGTTAGTTCAGGAAGGAAATTTTGATATGTGTGATGTGCATTGAGTTGTGTTAAGATCGTGATAAGATTAGGCTATTTCATAAAAGAAAATTTGATATGTGGTATTTGGATATGACGTGTATTGGATTTTCTGGCGAATTACCTCTCATGGCATGAATTGACTTGACTAAATGACATGGATCATGTAGAACGGCATGTGTAGGGCCTTCGTGGCGGTGATATGATTTAATTCCCCATTGGTATGGGAGGTAGCTATTGTTTTGGACCTTTGTATTTAAGGCCTTTGTGGCGGTGATATGCTTTGATTCCCCATTGGTATGGGAGTTAGCTATTATTTTTGGACGACCTTTGTGGTTAAGACCTTCGTGGGGTTGTTAAATTAAATTCCCCATTGGTATGGGATGACTATATCGCGATCATGAGAGTCTTGCATAAGGCATGCATACTAACTTGAACATGCTGATTTTTGTGGTGTTGATAAGTTGATTATTTTATTTGTAAGTTAGTATAAAGAAAAAAAAATAGATTTTCTTTTGTCTTAAAGGTGATTAATTTTAATTTCAAGTTCGTATGTGGATGTAAATACATTTTCTCATTGGTTGTTTGTTATGATAATTCTTGTCTTACTTATTTTTATTTAAATGTGAAAAGAGAAATTATAAATAGTATTTGAGCAATTTTTCATGTTTTAGCTTATTACAACTTGTCACGTGAACTGACCCTTACACCACTTTTTAGGTAAAAGTGGATTGGAGAAGCCTCAAGTATAATTTGTTTGCATTATGTGTGATGGTGCTGTCGACGAATAATTGTGGGTACATGGGTGTTAGATGCTTTGTGCTACTTTTGAACGTTAACTTTATTTTGCACAAATTGAACTTGGTATTTTCTTTTTATTGCGGACATGATGTTTTTCCCGCTAAGCAATTGGGATAATTTAAACTTGGTTATTTTTCCTATAATTTATAATTTCAGAATTTTATTACATTTCGGTTGGGTTGAAGAGTAGTTACAGGCGTTTATTAATTTAGTTTCACCAGATTTAAAATTAAATTAAATTTTCAATTAGACTAAAATTAGTTTAATGATTAATTAGAGTCGTTGCTATTAATCAAATTTTTATAATTGACAATAAAACAGTTCCGCGATTATTAAACGCTTTACTAGTTATTAACGGTAACTTTATTTCTAAAAAAAAATATAAGCCGATTTTTCTAAAAACAGACGAGTTAACGCTTCGAAAATTCGGGGCGTTACAATGAGATTAATCGGAACCTATGAAAGGAGCTTGCATCAAACTTAAAGTCAAAGATCATCAAGTACATGTTCTCTACTTAACAACAAAAGTAAAGCAACATCAGGAGATTACAGTAATAGTACTATAAGCTTGATTATTAGATAATAAGGCTATTGCAAAACCATCACACGCTTAATTGGAAGTATGAGAAGCTTGATTAGTATTCAGAATAACATTACAATGACATCAGGAGCTTATGCATCAGAAGAATGAATCATAAGTAATAGCATTATAAGCTTATTGAACACCTTAGAAGAATCTTGCAGCACTATCAGAAGTTTTCTCATCACATCATATGAATATTACAGTACATAAGAAACATCAGAGGCTTATATATTTAATCAGAAGAATATTGTAGTACCTATCAAAAACTTATTCACTTAACATCATAAGATTTCTTAAGACATCATGAGAATGGCAAGAACTACAATACATGTCAAAAAATGTCTTCTTACATTGAGATGGCTAGGAGAACTCATAAAATATCTCAATCAAAGGAGAAATTAGAACAAAGAGAAAGAGTTGCAAAAGAAGTGTGTGACATTCCTAATCAATGCAATAATCAGAAGCTTCTCAACATCAGAAGCCACATAAGAATGTTCATATCAAAGATATGTTGTGACTCAAAAATATTCCACACAAATGTTTTCACACAATTAGAAGAAATATCCTTGAAGTTAATTCAAGTTATTGAACATTTAAGACATGGGAAGTTCATATTGAGAAAGTTTCAAAAGCTGGTCAAAGCTTCACCTGACATACGTGTACTGGATGATTGGATAAAATATCGGCACGATAGTTTTGTTCTCGTGTGACATGTCAAATTTCCACTTTGTTGAAGTGGGAAAATGTAACAGCCGGAGGTTCCTTTGTCCCCCGCACTGCACATCACGGTCTTCTCCCCCCCTCAAGAGGAGTTTTTGCCTTATGCAAGGTTCGAACCCGGGACCTGAGGGCTTAAGTACCACGGGAATCTCCTTGCCATTACCACTTGAATTGCAAGGGGATTCTCGTGGTATTTAAGCCCTCAGGTCCCGGGTTCGAACCTTACATAAGGCAAAAACTCCTCTTGAGGGGCGAAAGAAGACCGTGATGTGCAGTGCGGGGGACAAAGGAACCTCCGGCTGTTACAAAAAATAACTCCTTAGCCTCAGTAGGTACTTTTGCATCAAAGGTTCCCTTGCAAGGTAGTCTCTCTTAATTTGCAAAACAACCAGCTATGAGTCATTGCATAGGGAAACTTTGTCCGCTTTGAGTTTTGCTGCTATCCATAATCTTACTACGAGGACATCATATTCGACCTGGTTATTTGATGTTGGGAACGAGAAATTAAGTGAGTAGTCAATCACAACGCCTTCGGTATTCTCCAGTAAGATTTTGTCTCTACTTCCTTATGGGTTGGATGACCACCAATGTGGATTGTCCACTTACAAGACTCTTTATCTAGTTTGTACGGAGTAAATTCCGCCATAAAATTGAAAAGTGCTTGGACTTTAATGGCTTGTCGTGGCTCGTACCGGAGACCAAACTCCAAAATTTGATAGACCAAAAGATCTTTCTCCCAACTAACGTCCAACTAATGTAGTATTTTTTGAATTAGTTGATCCGATCACACCATAACTCGATGTCCTTGGAAGTATTGTTTGTGTCGTCATGTTGTGATGACTAACGCGAATCCCAGCTTCTCTATCAAAATATATTTTCAAAAAGTCATGGTATAATTTATTTACAAAATAGATCTAGTTTGACTAGACCTACTGCTAGGTCATATCATAATCTTCTATTGTAATGTTCATCAAGCAATGGATTTAGATCAATTATATGTGCACATGATCTCTATATATATATATATATATGGGTCAGGATTAAATGACACCGGTGTCAAACCAAAAGTTTGACACCAAATCTTATCCATTTATTTTTGTTTGATCGGAAGGTAGATATTAAGTCACTTAAACTCTCACGTGATCCTCTTGTTACCGCGTCTCTGCACTTTTTTGTGCACATTGTCCTCATGATTCAATGGCGTCCTCGCCTTTCCTTGCATACGGTCCCTTTCCTTTGAAGCTCTCCATCCCTATCGTTGTGAGCTTTGAAGCTCTCCACTTATTTAATGCTCTCCATCCCTATCCAGCTACTCTTTGCCTATTGAAGCTTCAATCCCTATCATTATAAGCTTTGAAGCTATCCATCCTTACTCTTTGACTACCCAAAGCATTTCCCAACCTGGAAGAAGCACACCAACTTGGGAAAAACACCTCTGCATCATGCCGCGGTGAAGGTCTCTCAACGCTTGAATCAGGTAGTCTACACATCTCTGTGGCGAGAATCAATTGGTTATCAGCGTTATCATATTAGTAACTAATTACAGCACAAATGAGGGGGGAAAATCCAGTATCATGGTTATAAAATCTCCACTCAAACTGTCACTCATGCGAGTAAAATTTAACCACAACTTTCATTGTTTATATATGGTTAAAATATTATAGAAAATATCATCAAACAATTATAAGTCGTCTACCCTAGGGTTTTCACACAACAATTATTATTATGGTTGATGGACTAGCGACTACTATCCTTAGCAGTCGTAGTCTCAACACCCCTCCTAGGGTGTTGGGCATCAACCCCTAGTAGGGCTTGGGCCACCCTACTTCCCTATTCTACACCTATCATATTCCTACTATCCCTAGTATATCGGGTTCAGATTTCCCCATACCTGATTAGAAGACTGCCGTCGCCCACGTCCCCGACGCGCTTCCGGAGTTCTCGCACGTCCTCCAATGGAAGCCTTGGAAGAAGGTGGTTTGAAGGGAGGGGAAGACGCTATTTATAGGCGCGAAATGGGTCCATCGCATCGCGATGGTCACAGACACAACCTCCATGCATTGCGATCGTGCCACATGTCAGTGGTTCAACGGTTGTGATAACCGACATATCTCACGTCGTGATACACCTCTCTCTGGAGTCCCTCGCGTCGCGATAGTCATATTCCGAAAAATTCCTAGTCTCTTGGATTCTAGGGTTTTCTAGAATGTTCTTTGCTTTCTAAGGTATTTTCGTCCTTTTTAATCCTTTTTAGTCTATTTTTATTGTATTAGGACTTTCCTAGGTATTTCTTTTGCCTATTTTATTTTCTCAGGATGTCACAAAAAACACTTTAAAACTCTTACCTCTAATTTAAGTAGATGGATTAGCTTATTCCCCACTTATTTTTTGCTTGCAACTTCTTCGATTATGACTATGCTCTCCACATATTTGACATGATCGTCTTTTCATTGAGAGTCGATTCATTGACAACTCTAGACTACTTTTGATTCTTCCAGGTTGAGACATCCTTTTGCCTTCCATTAGTTTGTGATATTATTGGGTCTCTAATATTAGATTCAAGCTCTTCATTTACTTGCTCACACATGGTCATATCTTAATAGCTTGCCTCTGAAAGAAGTTTTTCCTTACTAGTTTGCATTTCAGGATCCATCATTGTGGCATTTTTATAGACTTGTTCCAACTTTCATAATATAAACTTGCATATTTTCTCAAATTTTGCAGCAAGATCAGATAATAAGCTTACTTGATTGAACACATGCACAATTTGCATAGTTGCTGAATTACCATCCTCGCATACAGAATTTGTTTCATTAACTCCAAATCCAAAGCCCCTGTTAGCATCCTTTGTCCAGCATTGCAAAATATACTGATTTGGAATTTCAACAATATTTTTTGCTTGATAAATCACCAAGATGTGTCTACATAATATCCTATAAATTCTTAAAGTTGACAACCACATTTAGCATCCCTTGTATCAAGATCCACACTAACAATAAACGAGTCCCGAGAATTAAAACAGCTTAGATACCTTATATCTGTATTAAGACCCATTTTTGTCAATTTTCTCCTTTACGAATTGGCTAACATTTGCGAGCTCATCTTGGAACTTATAAAAGATATTTCTAGTATAAAGAGTTGCAATATGCTCTTCAAGTTTTGATCCAACACTTAAGATACTTGATCGATGTCTCGATTCAAAATCTTCTTTTCTTTCTTTCTCGTAACGACTATCCACTGCTTTGTCAAACTTTCTTACAAAATCTCGCAGTGTGGTTAAAGAATCAACAAAAGAATCAAAAAAATCATTGATGCTCTCACTCCTTTGTGTAGTATTCATCCCAGCAAAAAAAGTATTTCTATTATAAACAAGAATCCATGACTCTTTTATATTGTATAAACCTTGAAGCCATTCATTTTTCTCCAAATCATACTCAACCATTATACGGTGCCAATCTTCTTCAAAATTGTTTATGCATGATGAATCACAAATACACCTTTTCATATCACGCTTAAAAACTGAATTTTTATGATATATGTGTGAAAGCTTCTCAGGAATTTTTTTTCTAATGTGCCATAAACATAAACGATGTCGAGTATGTGGAAATACCTTAGATATTGCAGCTCCAATTGCCAAATCTTGATCCGTAATTATAAACATCTCCAAAAAGTTTATAAGTTAACTTCGATCTTGTGTCAACCCAAAAAAATTAATCATCCTATCATCATTATCACATTGTATATCATAAAAGAAATATGGATTCCCGACATGTTTTTGCTTACAAAAGTTAAACACAGCTTGAGCATCTCCACCATCTAAATTTCTAGATCGAAAATCTCTACGATGATTCCAACAATCTCTATTAGAGAAAGTTTGACCTCCGTTGTTAAACATCGTAGCAACTTTTCCGGTAGGTAAGCTCTCTTGATTAAACTTTTCAACAAGGTTCTTTGCTGTCAAACTCATTTTTTTACGACACCTAAGATATTTCACACTCTTAGGGCTAACCATAACATGATTATGAACACCGTTAAATCTAATGATAGTCCATTTATGTCTCTTTCCTGCTTTTGAAATAAGAAGTGATGCCTTACAACCAGTTCTTGAAGTTGAGTACCTTTCTTACCTTTTCCCGTGATTGCATTGCTTTCTTCATTACCGTTGCTATTAACTACACGTTGACCGGCATTAGAGCACACAAGCATGCATGAGTTTGGCTTAGTTGAACAAATTCGAATTCCAAAGCCTTCTTCCTTAGCAAATGCTTTGTAGAAGTTTTTAACATCGTCAAGAGAGTCAAATTATAATCCAGTACGACGATAAAGGTTATGATGCTCATGGACATTAGGATCGTGTGGTAAAATATTCTCTGAGCTTCTTTCTTCATTGTTTTGAGAACTCTCAATGCACTATATGTAAAGAATAAAAATAAAAATATACCATTATACAAGTCTTCAAAGCCAGAATTCTAAATAATACTTACAAAATTTTATCAGGACTATATCAAAGATATAAGACAAATAGAATAAAGGAATTAATGAATAATACCTCTGTGTTATAATTCTCTTCTTCAGCATTTGTTTTTGTATTCTCCGTCACACTATAAGCCTTGAAATAAGAAACCATATTTATGATAGTTTAACTTGCAGCAACAGAGAGGGAAAGCTTCAACAGAGACATGGCATTATGAGAGGTGTGCAGATTATTGCAAGATTATTCAACGAAACAGAGGCATGGAGTGAAACAGAGACATGGGATTGTGAGAAGTACGAGAGAGCAAAATCGTGATTATTCAATGAATCAGAGGTATGGGGCGAAACATTGGAATGGGATATTCAGTGACGCAGAGCCCTGAAGCAGAATTAGGATTCAGAAAAGTGGACGCGGGCAAGGATTAATGGTGCAAGAGAAAAACCGAGAAACAGTTGGTGGGAGAGTGAGAAACGTAGAGGATCATGTGAGGGTTTAAGTGACTTAATATCTACCTTCCGATCAAACACAAATAAATAGATGAGATTTGGTGTCATACTTTCAGTTTGGCACCGATGTTATTTGATCCCGACCCTATATATATCATACACAATGAATCTATTTTTTTGCGGTCACAGGCCTCACAGTTGTTGTAGTCAACACATCTTGGCCATTGGAGGAATATCAGGTGACTTATATTCCGATTTCATCAAATTGGAACCTGTTAGCTGTAATGACCGTAGATTTTTTGAGTGCGTCAAATTCATATCCCATCCCATACACATTATGCTAATAAATTTTAGTATGTACATATAGACAGACATGTCGGGGACAATTCACTTATTTAAAAAGTGAGATATCTCAAATTTAATCTATCTAATAATTTTTTTATAAATGTTAATTTTTTTTTGGTGCTATATAAATGTTAAATTTTATTAATCTAACAATTGAATTGAAAGTTTTAATAGGTAAATCAAGTTTACAAGATTCATACATTTAAGAGCTAACTGATAGTTGATGAGACAGTATCATTCTAACACATAGTATACTCTTTAAAATATAAATAATATTAATTACAAAATTACATTATACTCGTACCATTTAATCAATTTTTGAAATTGTAAATTTCATGACCCAATCTTAAATTTTTTGTATGAAATAAATCAAGCCTATAAAATTTTATAAATAAAAAACTAATTATTACTTCATTTTTTTTACAAAAAAAGTATTTTTTTGACTAAAAAAAATATTTATTCATTCAAATTGGTAAAATACATAAAAAACAACACAAATCAACATCGGTAAAAACCAAAAAGGATGAATCTATGAACAAACTCACAGCACTCAGATTAATAGCATAAAATGGCAAAATGCCTACAAATATGACAAAATTAAAGTGACCGGAATACCTATGTTTCTGGATCTATAACGTTGACGCCCAAGTCTTCATTGAATCTGTAATAGATCGAAGCTGATCTGCCAATCTGAACTAAACGAACACCGTAACAAGACGAAAAACCAAACAACGCCGCACCAAGACGACGAACAAAATAACACCGCACTCAGACGACGAAATCACGGAAAAACACGAAAGAAAAACTAGATCTAAGTGGAAAAATCACTTATTTAAATAAAATGAGAGAAAAAACGATGTAGATGAGTGATTTCAGGCCAAAAATCACCCCCATCCGGTGGATGAGAAAGAAAGAAAAGAGGAATAAAGGAAAGGTTGAAAGAGAGGCGGCTCAAGAAAAAATTAGGTCACCGTTCATCTATGCTATTACAAAAAAAAAAGTATAAAATATTATATATATATATATATATAATATAAATTATTACTTCATTTCGTCACTTTATTTTAATATATAATTTAAAATATAAATGAATATTCACTTGTCACAAGTGTCTAAATTATTTAAAATTTAGCATCACAAAAATTAGCTTGGCATCATCTAATGATTGAATTGATTAACTCCACATTTTAGAACATTATTAAGGGGCATAAGTTCGTTGCATTTATTTACACGTAATGTGAGTGGATTATATTATCGTGACCCTATATAATGTTTTCTTCTGACCCGCAAACTTCGAATTGCTTTTCGTTTTTTTGTCCACGCCCTGCTTCGTCTCTCTCACTCTTTCTCTTTCCAAGCACCAACAAACAGCTCCTTACTCCTCTCTCTAATCCAACTAACAAACAGACACCTCTCTCGCTCTCTCTTTCTCTCTCTAGGGTTTGGAGCTTCGACTCCAATACTCAGTGACGAAAGAGAAGCGCTGCACGCTACAATTATCGTACGGTTTTTGCTGTTCCTTCATGTGAATTCCAACGAAACTCCCTCTCATTGTGATCGAGCCATTTTCGCTGTTCACTCTCGAGCGAAGAAGAGATTGCTAGTTCGTTTTTGGATTGTCGTTTCGCAAGGGGAATTCGTCGTCGTCGAATTTCGTTTGTCTGGCGTGAGGTAGGTTTGCTACTCTTCCATGCTCTCGTCCTTGTTTAATTTCGTATTCAGTGGGGAGTACTGATCTGAATTTTGCCAGCTTTTGGTTGAGAGTGTGTGCTTCTCTTAGTTAGGAGGATATAAGAGAGAAAAAGTGAAACAGAGTATTTTTTTTTTGGGGGGGGGAGAGGGGTAAAAATTGAGTGTTAGGTTTATTTGAGTTGGAGAGAAAACTGAAATTGCATGCGTTTTTTTTTTCTCTTGATAGGAGGATTAAGTAATTGTTCTATTGTGATATCTGAAAAATAAGCTAGTAGATTTTTTTTTTTTTTATTTTTAAAATGAAGTATTGCCGAGGCATGCCGGCTTATTAATTGGATTGCTATTTGAATGGTGCAGGTAGAAGGATTTTAGGTTCTGACACATGTAGGTAGTCGTGGGTTATTTGAATTGTACTGTGGCGGGCGAATGTTGCTTGGTTGTGCCTAATGACAGTTTCTGTGGACTTGAATGCCTCTCCGGTGCCGGAGGAAGATGAAGATGCTTTTGAGGGCCACGTGGAAGAGTATAATGCGCCAGAAGAGCGCGTAGAAACCGCAGTTGATATAGCACGCCGGGTACCCTTTCCTCTGTTTTATGTTTTTTCTTTGAGTATTGCTATATGGTACGAAGAAAATTTAATAAGAATTGTAAGAATTGACATGTGTCATTATTTTAAAGAAAGGGGAAACGGATTAATTGATACTTGGCGGAAATCACGGGAAGAAGGGCCACTGATGTTGTTTCGTTTATTTTCTTACGATACTGTTTCATACAATAAAGTATTTCCTTTTTCTTTTCCATTTGATAATGT
Source organism: Calophaca sinica (assembly GCA_037113605.1). NCBI lineage: Eukaryota > Viridiplantae > Streptophyta > Magnoliopsida > Fabales > Fabaceae > Calophaca > Calophaca sinica. The sequence continues at coordinate 108,177,022 of CM073733.1, forward strand.
CATGGTGGCCTAAGTTGGATTTGATTCATGGCGCCTTGGAATACTGTGATGGTAGTTTCTTATTTATTGGTATGGTTCATACATATAGGATTTTCATCAGGTTTGGTTGGGACTTTCACTTTCATTTTGATGGGTCGTTTTTGTGGTTAGCTTGACTGTATTTGGTTATACAAAGAATCATATCTTTCATAGTTATCAATAGAGGTGCTATCGTGGCGGAGCAGCGGCTGGCTGCTATTCTCCAGCCGTAGCGTCGCAGTTTAAAGGTGGGGCAGTATCAGGCGCAATTGCAACCAGAAATCACGGCTTTGCATCTCCTTCAGGGAAGGGACCCTGAAAGCCCAAAAATGCCCTTAAAAAATAGACATTGCAGAGGGGATTGGAGTTTTTTTGGGATTTCGAGTCAATCGCATCTTAAGAGACTAAAAGAAACCCTCGACGCTTACTGTTATCTCACATTCAGAGTAAAGAAGCTGCACATCCTACTGATTTCTGGCGAACCAGCCTCCCATGAACCTCCCCTGCGACTTTTCGGCCAGCGCCTGTTGATTTCTGGCTAGTATGTTGCGTATGCTGGACCCAGTCACCTTTCTTCTGTGTTTCTGGAGACCCAGTACCTCATGTTTCTTACAGCAGCTTCTGTTTCTTTCTTTTTTTGTTCGAGAGTGAATAGTGGATGTGTGAAAGGCAGCTTGTGTAGTGTGTGCATTTGTGGGCAAAAGGTTTATGGAGAGAGAAAAGCGGAAACACATAGAAAGAGAGTGGTATTTGCTGCTTTATGGGAAAGATGAAAAGAAGCAACAATATTGTATAATTGTTTTTTTTATTCTGAACAAACTTGGAATTAATTTTTATTAAGATTTTTATAATACATGATATCTTATTATTGTCTTTACTTGTATGTTTTGCTTAAGATCAATGAGTTTTTATTGCTCTTTATGATTATTTCATGAATTTTGAATAATTTGTTTAATTTTTCAGCATTTATGTGTTTATAGCATTATTATTTATATATATATATATTAGTATAGTGGTCTTCCCGCCATGCGCTATACCACTATAGCGTTTTCAGGGTCGGCTACTATGCGTTGATATTCGGGTTTAATAACTATGGTATCTTTTTCTGCGAAGCTGGATACAAGTCTTAATACTGGTAAACACTGCATACAAATTGTAAATTTGGATGCAACCATCCCCTGGCGTGGAACAAAATCAGTTTATATGATTTATGATTTTCAAAAGAGCTGTTGGAAACTTGTCAGGAGTCAAATCATATATCCTGCCATAATAAGGACTAAGCTGATTCTGCAGCAGCATTAATAAACATCTCCAATAAACTGCCTTTCTTTCCCTGGAAGTCTTTATACCCATGCAAATCCATGCACTTATACGCGTGCAGCAGCCCGTTTTGATGCTAGTATAAGGCAGCGAGTGTAGTGCCTGCGTTTGTGGGTAAAAGGTTTATGGAGAGAGAAAAAGTGGAAACGCCTAGAAAGAAAGAGAATGGTATTTGCTGCTTTATGGGAAAGATGGAAATGAGTAACAATATTGTATAATTGTTTTTTTTAATTCTGTACAGACGTGGAATTAATTTTATTAAGCTGTTCTATAATATATCATATCTTGTTATTGTCTTTACTTATATGTTTTGCTTAAGATGAGATCAATGGACTTTTATTGCTAATTATGATTATTTCATGAATTTTGGATAATTTGTTAATTTTTTCAGCAATCAGCATTTTTGTGTTTATTATAGTATTAAATATTTAATCTATATATTATTTTAGAATAGCGGCTATTCCGTTATGCACTATACTGCTTTAGCATTTTGGGGTCAGCCGCTACGCGCTGCTATCTGGGTTTAATAACTATGGTATCTTTTTCTGCAAAGCTGGATACAACTTATAGAAGTATTAATACTGGTAAATACTGCATCCAAATTGTAAATTTGCATGCAACCATCCCCTGGGATGGAACAAAATCAGTTTATATGTTTTATAATTTTTAAAAAGCTGTTGGAAACTTGTCAGGAATTAAATCATATATCCTGCCATAATAGGGAATAAGCTGATTCTGCAGCAGCCTTAATAAACATCTCTAATAAACTGCTTTCTTTCCCTGGAAGTCTTTATACCCATGCAAATCCATGCACTTGTACACATGCAGCAACATTTTGATGGTGGTATAAGGCTCGAGAGCATAATTTTGATAGAAGTCGAGCATGCGTTTGGTTTTGTTTAAATGAGTGGATAGCTTGGAAATTGCTGTAAATATTTTTAACTGTCTTGTTTGTCATATAAAAGAAAATTATGAGACATAAATCTAATTCAGTCAAACTATACATTGTAGCTTTGTCAAGAAAATTGAGTTGAGGCTTTTGAAGATGCTTAAATATATATGAACTCAAATGGTCTAGGAATTTGCAGAAGTTCATCATATGTTTTGCATACCAAAAATATTTTGTCGCTGTCTTTCTCCCCCTCTGCCTCTGCGTCTTCCTCTTTTTTTCCACTTCCTCATACAACAAAGTTAATTGATAAATAGAGAAGATGGAGATAAAGAGAAAAATCACAATTCTTAAATCGAGTCTTTGCCATATTAAATATAGTCATATTTTAGTTTTTAATCAAAACTGGTTGGAGTCCCTGATAAGCTTTCTTTGTGGCCTTCCAGTTATATCTATGCCATCTTTTCTGCTTATTCTTTGGGCTCCATAAGCAATAAAATGTATTTTACTTTTAAAAGCATCTTCGTTAACTCATTTGCTAAACTCCTGCTTTGTTTTAGGAACGTGAAGAAAGAAAGAGACGGTTAAAGAGAGAACATTCGGATGACCGGCCTGTGCAAGTATCACAGTCATCTGGATATGATCGGCATTTTCATACTAAGATCCTTAAATCATATGACGGAAGTAAGCTTCCACCAGGTAAGGATTTCCTCCCTAGTCAATTTGCTACCTTGTTCGTGGTAGTTGGTGATGTAGTTTCATTCATATCTTGTCTCAACAATTTGTATTTTCAAATAATACTATTCTTCGGATAAATGGTAAATATGATAGCTCTTTATACAGTTCCATTTATATAATTATGTAGATATACAGTTCCATTTATATAATTATGTAGTTATGTTGGACTATTCTTTAGGATATTTATTAGATGTCACAGATGCTATTTGCTTTTATTTTATTGTAGAATTTGTTTTGGGTGAATAAATTTGGCTTGATATTCTGTCAAAGTCACAAGCAGTTTGAGTTCTTTTGGGGCTATGAGTGGAGGTTGAGTGATCTAAGCAAATACATGAATAGAGGATTTTCTATTTATAAAATGTTGATGGATAGTATTTTATATTTTCCTTAAGTCATTAAATATATTTACATTATATTTCATCTGACAGATTAATATATACATATATATATATATATATATTTATATATTAGTAAAAAATGATTTTTTAATTATCATTTTATTATTTACATGCAGGTTGGTTGGATTGCCCTTCATCTGGCCAGGAAATTTTTGGCATCATACCTTCTAAGGTTCCACTTGGTGAATCGTTTAATGACTGTATCCCTCCTGGTAAAAGATACTCATTTAAACAAGTGATACATCAACAGAGAGTTTTAGGGAGAAAAGTAAGTAGAACTTATTCCAAAAAATTTATGTTTCATACGATTTTAGTCTGTTTTCTCTACTTTTTTATTTAATTTTAAGTGCAGGAATGATCAAAATGAAAGGAATTCTAGATTCTTAAAAAACAAGGAAAGAAGAAAGAGAATGCCATGATCTTGTTTTTTCAAAAGTGACTTTCTTTGCTACTTGTCATCAGTAGCACAATCTATTTTGCACCCTTGTTTTGCTTCAGTAGAATGCCTTTATACAGTTTGTCGTATTGGCTTGCAGATTGGTCTGGTCATTGATTTGACGAATACTTCTCGATACTATCCAGTATCAGATCTAAAGAAAGAGGGTATCAAGCATCTTAAGGTTTGTTGTGGGCAACCTTTGCTCCCCAACCAAAGGTTTTTTTTAGTGTGTATTATATCTTTAAAACTTGGCTCTTTTTCTTGTCCTTACATTTGAAGATCATGGTTGTGGTTTAGATCCAATGCAAGGGCCGCGATTCTGTACCTGATAATACATCTGTTAATCATTTTGTCCATGAGGTTTGTTTCTTTCTTAATAGTATTGTTGTAGTCTTTCTGAGTTATTTTGAAGAACGTGGTATCTATTTCTCTTTCTAGGGTAGGCATGTTTTTCTTTACATGAATATATATTACCTCAGCAACATGCTCCAGTTGTATGGATTCCTGATACTTTTGACACTATCTGATGTATTGATTTCATATTTACTTTAACAAAAATTCTTTTTTATACATTTTTCTTTAGATCATTAAGCTAGTATAAATTGGATGCTTGCAAATTTAATTGCTATACCATCTGAATTTCATTTTTCTTTTAATTATTATTATGTTTTATTTAACTAATAATTAATTGGTTTTATATCTTAAATACTATATGGTTCTTTATTCTTCAACATTATTTTCTAATTTTATGCGCAAAGTGACGTGATTTTCAGTTCATTACCTTGTCTTTGCGTTTTGAAAATATTAATAAAAAATCCATGACCGGTTTGTCCTTTGTGGAGAGGGAAAAAAATGCTCTTTCTTGTCTTATTACTGCAATACTATTTTGATCACAGGTTTCTAACCATATGATTATTTTCAATTCCAGGTTACTCAATTTTTATCGCGTCAAAAACACTCGAAGAAGTATTTACTTGTTCATTGTACACATGGTCATAATCGTACAGGATACATGATCATCCATTATCTAATGCGCACAATGTCAATGTCTGTTACTCAGGTCAGCATTGGAGTTATCATTTGATTTCAAATCTCTATGTGACGAAGTTACATAAGTTCGGTATTTATGCTTGTTGATTTTCCTTTTCTGCAGGCAATAAAAATATTTTCTGATGCACGCCCTCCAGGAATCTATAAACCTGAGTACATTGATTCATTATACAAATTTTATCATGAAAAAAAGCCTGAAATGATAGTTTGTCCCCCTACTCCTGAGTGGAAGAGGACTCTCGAACTTGTCGATCTCAATGGTGAAGCAGTTCCAGATGATGACGATGATGATGGAGTACCAGGCCATCCTTTGCTTGTATGGATAATATAGAAAGTGAATTCTGATATTTTGATTTTTTATGATATCTCATACTATATGAATGGGTTGCTGTTTCTTATTAGTTCCAACACATGGTTTCGGTTTTTTTTTTTTTTTTTTTTTGGGGGGGGGGGAACTTGAAGATTTATTTATTTTTCAATCCTACCTGTAAAGACATGGCATTTTAAAAACTTTTTTTTTGGGGGAGAGGTGGGGGTATCCGCTGCACCATCCATATAAGCTTGAATTCAAAAACCGTGGTCCAAAGTTCAGTTGTTTCTACTTTCTACTTTTAGGGTGGCTATGATATAATCAACTGATGAGAAGAAGGAAAATTAGAGGAAAAGAATGAATGAATAGGGTAATCACCCTATATTTGTTTATTACTCGGTTGCTCTCTTGATCAAGGTGACCAAGAAGCTAACTGCTAGTGACAAGATAGGTGAAATTGGAGGGTTACCTTCCCTCCCACAATTGAGTCAATCTCTAACTAACTTCCCTCTCCCTCCTATTTATAGTAAAAGGTATTAACAGCTGATTCTCCCCCTATTCTGTCCCCTTTCCCTTACATACACTTTCTTCACTACTGGTGATAGCTTTCACCCTGTCCTAGCCTTTTGTACAGCTTCAAATGTCTCCCAGGAATTAGCACACTGGTGGCACTGTGCTAATTTTGTACTTTGATGTACTTGGTTGGATTAGAATGAAAGTGGGACTCTACTTCTACCATAGATATGCTATAGGATATGATTGTGTTCGAGGCATTTCATTATCTTTTGCTCATGGCTGTTTCAAGGGATTTCCCTATTCCCTTATGTGGAGAGAATGAACAGCCTTGTTACATTCTCAACATTTTAATTTTCCACCTTGTTCTTTTCCTTGTTTTGGGGATTATCTTAACATCCTCCTAGTTGTACTTCTTTTGTGTCTATTTTTTATTTAAAAATGGTGTCTAGAAAATTTGTGGGATTTCTTCTGAGCAAGTCATTTGCCTCTGTTTTTCCTCCTTTGCATCTTTGCCTTGTGTCCATTTTCACTCCTATCAAGTGTGCCATAACTGTGGCAAGTTCATTTGTCATTGAAGATAATGTTGCACTTTTTGTGGTATCTGTGAATGAGACTTACTGTAAGGCTTATTTATTTTAAATTTTGGCCGGTCTCGAATACCACATATGTTACCTTAGCACATTCTTGAACCTAGTTGTTAATTAGCTTTGGACTTTAGATGCCTTCGTCTGATAGTAATTAAATCTTGATGTCTTTCCTATTCTCCTAGGAGAATCACGAGACTGGCACAGTAATGACAAATGATGATGTTTTGGGAGATGAGACACCTAATGATCAGCAAGATGCATTTCGGCAGTTCTGCTTTCAAATACTCAGATTGGGTGTTGGGGTAAGCCTTTTTAAATTGCTGTCTTTCATGTGTGAATTTATTATTTGGATTTCCTTTGTGTTGACAACTCAGTTATTATTTAATTAGGACGTTTTGAGTTTTAATAGCTTCACTGCATCCTTTCTCGCTTGTTAAATTGCATGGCAAGAAAGGAATTGGTGGGGATGTATTCTGCAAGCTGTTACTCTAATTATTTGGAATTATGTCTTTATGTTGTCACGTGTTGGGTTAAATTTTGTGTGGTTGGACATGCCATTATATGTTTGCAAAATGTTTCTTATTCCATCATTGTAGAGGTTTTGATACTTTTGTTGAAGAATTTTATTTTGAGCCAGAATATTGTGATTCGTGGTTGCTTTACTGGGAGCCTCTTTAACCATGCTTTGAAGTCAATAAGATTTTCTTTAAGTTGGATGGATTGCATTTTATTTTTCAAGGTGCTTGTCCATAAATGGGTTTAGGTGATAGCAGATGCAAACAATCTACAGTTAATCTGAATCAAAATTTGGTGCTTCTCATAGGAAGCAAAATCATATGCAGTGAAGGCTACTTTTACACCAAATTATTTCTTTCTAATAGCAATTTATGTAGGTATTTTTAAAACAAACTAATTATCAAAAAAGCAAAGTTTCACAGCAAGGACAAACAGGGCAACTATATCTTTCGTTAAATCCTCATTTTTTATTTTTGTCATTAAAATCAAGCTTGACATGACATTTTGATGAATAATTTGTAATTTTTTGTTTCTGTAAAGTTCATTATTCTTTATAGATGCTTCTTTTGTGTAGATCTTCCATTTTGCTGCAGGTGCGACATTATTTTGGAAACATTCATGAATAAATTTGATACCCTTGTTGAATTCTGTGTTCTATTTTGTTCCATATATGTTTATCTTAGCTGCTAATAACATAGTTTTACTTTTCTTTTTTCCCCTTTTTAAATTATGATTTACCTATTAACGTATCTATTATGCTTGTTATATTGCCATTTTACTAATTCCTGGTAGTGCAGGCCAGAGGACACATGCAATTTCCAGGGTCACACCCAGTGTCTTTAAACAGGTCCAACTTATCTTAAGCTATTAACATACTATATTGTGATATGTTATACTAATTAAGTAGTAAAGCTAGGGTTGCTAGTTCTTTAGCTACTATACTTTCATGTACCGTTCTTTTATGCCTTAACAAATATATGATTATGTTGGTGGTTAGCATTGGATTTCTTATGTGCGTTTCTGTCCTTTCCATTTAATTTTTTAAAATGAGTCATGCATGTAACTTGTCAGTGTCACCGAGGATACCGTGTGAAACTAATTCTACCCAGCATTAAATTTTGCAAGTTTTTTTTTTCTCATGATAGAAGAAGAATTTTATTAACAGGAAGAGGAAAAATTGCAAAGGGAAAGTAGGACAATGAATCCTCCTAAACAAAGGAAGTAAAAAACAAAACAGAAAACCAAGACAAAAGAGAATGTCAATGGAACAAAGCTTCCCAATCCTGCAACATATCTAGTCATGCTTACAATTACAAACCATTGCCCCAGTGGCCAGATCCCACAAGAAGAAGGAAAAAAAAAAAACAATCATATTTTACTGCTCTGTGCTTTAATATGTGGTCATTTAAGAATATATTAAATGCTACGTTGTTTCTTATTTTTTGGCCTTTGGGGGTGGGGGCGTTAAATTTGTATCTATGCAAGAAGAAAAATGAGCTACTTATGCTGATGAGGAGGTTTTGGGAGTTTATACAGACATGGACTTAGCGCCAGACAATATTTTTTGGTTATAATTAAACTAATTAGTGAAATTTTCCTTTTTCTACTAAAATTGAAATCTCTCTTATAGACTTGTCATTTATTTTTATGCTTCCATAACAAGTATAGTAATTGAAGTTCCTTATTGATTTGGCCTTTTTATCCGTAGTATGTAAAACGTTAAACTTGATTGCTTGGTATGCAGGGATAATTTACAGCTATTACGACAGCGTTACTATTATGCAACATGGAAAGCTGATGGAACTAGATATATGATGCTAATAACTATGGATGGATGTTACTTGATTGATAGAAACTTCACCTTTCGAAGGGTCCAAATGAGGTTTCCTTGCAGGGCTACAAATGATGTATGTCTGGTGTATACTGTTAATTTGTAGCGGAAGTTTCTGATTATGTTGCTGTTTAAACTTAATGGTGCAAAAACTAATATGTTTATATCTTTGGCTTCCAAGGGCTTGGTGGAGAAGACTCACCACTTCACATTACTTGATGGGGAGATGATTATTGATACATTGCCAGATTCAAAAAAACAGGAAAGGAGATACCTCATATATGATCTGATGGCAATCAACCACATTTCAGTAATAGAGGTTCGATTTATCTGTAATTGCACAAAATAATGCTGGTTGTTCTCATTTTGGTTTTGATTAATACTGTTCCATAGTTTCGGGGACAGGAAGTCACTTGTTCTTACCTTTAGCTGTAAGTTTATTTGCATTGTGGAAAGATACTGAAATTAATGCAACCTTTCTTAACTTCAAGTTATTGTGGTTAACTAAGCAAATGCAACCCTAGTTTTTGTAGAGAGCTTACCAGCAGTATATTTTACGACGTTACATGACTGTTGTTTCTTTTTAATGTAGTTTATTTTCTATGAATAGCTATATAGCAATTGTTTATAGTATACTTTTCATCATCTTCTCTTTCTACTAATTTATTTTCTGATTGGGGTAAGAGTTGAAGAGAATTATGTTCACTGGATAAACAAACTGACTTAAAAATGTTACCTTTTTCATTTTTTACTTTGCTTTCTGTTTGCAGGATTCTTTATTAATTGTTCAACGTTCTTATCATTGTAGCTGATTGTGTAATCTTCTTGGCTATATATTATGATATGAAACCAGGGGTTTAGTTCTTTAGTTGACATATTTGATCAAATGTATGGTTTTGTAAAATCTTGCATCGTACATCAACCCTTAGATTTGAGGTTTCTTTTTGTTGCAATTTGACATTGCTATTGATTTTAAAGACGAGTTTAAGTCTTCAAGTTCAACTCATCATTAGGTTATTGTCAGGAATTTGGCTTTCTAAGTAGGATTAATACAGGAAATATTAGTTAAATGTCGCCTAACAGAAAGAGAAAACCGTCTTCATATTCCCTTGACTAAGCAACATGTCAACACCTACGAGAACATCCATATTTTAAAACTTAAGCATGGTCAATAAAAAGTATGGTTTGTATAATCTGTGTTTTCTTTTTTTTTATTATTGTTAAGCAATGTATAATTGATGTGGTTCAAACTTGGTGCAGCGACCTTTCTATGAAAGGTGGAAGATGCTTGAGAAGGAAGTGGTTGAACCCAGGAATCATGAACGGTACCAGAGCAAAAATCCTTACTATAGATATGACATGGAGCCATTCAGGGTATGCATTTCTGACATTTAATTGGGCATAGCTTAAGCTTCATTTTCCCCCTGGTAGTCTGGCTATTGATATATTTGAAATGATTAGGTGAGGAGGAAAGATTTTTGGTTGCTCTCTACTGTCACGAGACTTTTGAACGAATTCATTCCGAAACTCTCACATGATGCAGATGGTCTCATTTTTCAGGTGGGTAATGGGTTTGGATCACTTTCATTGTACTGAACATTGAGGATGAGATTATCTCTTCTGATGTGTTGAATAACTTGCTTCTGGCTCAATGCCAGGCTGACAAGTAATCAATCACGTGGCTTTTAACCTTTTAAGATATTTGTTTTTCCCATTGATTCTCTCTCGCCTCAGGGTCTACACACTGCTGCATCGTATTCAGCATGAGAATGGATATCCTTGTGGCTTCTGTAGTGATCATAATAAGATGTCTGGTAAAAGAGACGTCACATCTAGCGTAGCTTATAGAGGATCAATGTTACCTAGACTAGCTTATAGTCCAGGTACATTGGTCCATTCATTTTATTTTCTTACCACATACATAGTCTTTTTTCCCCCTTGTGTTATTAAAGTGATTGGAGGCTGTTACTGACAATATTTATAACCAGGGATGGGACGATCCTTATGTACCACGCACTCATGAAGGCCTCTTAAAGTGGAAATATGCTGATCTGAATTCAGTTGATTTTCTCTTTGAGGTAGTATTATCAACTCATGACACATGTTGTTGAATAATACTCTTGATGTATCTCGCTCCACTTATCATCTGGTCACTCTAGTTTGTTGCTGATGCACCTAACTAATTTCTTGCTGCGTGTATTTGACAGATTGATGATGACCGTCAGCTACTTTTTCTCTATGAACGAGGAAAAAAGAAACTCATGCAAGGGTATAGTGTTGCATTTGAAGGTCAGGAATTTTTTTTTATTACATTATACATGTCCCACTCATTCAGTTTTGATGTTAGTTGTTTGAATATGTTCAAAGTTTCATGGGTGTATCTGAGAATATTTTAGAAAATCTTAAAAGATCTTTGAAATATAGTGGAATTAATTAGTTATTTCCTAATTTTATTATGGTTGGTAATCTTATTGTATCAGTGGCCTTGGGCTTGTGTTAGTAATATTACACTTGTACTTTAAGTAAATTATTATTATAAATAAGACCATTAGTTCAGTATTTCGTAATACATTATAACACTGCATATAAATATAATAGACTATTGTTTGAAGTTTTATTCCCTCGTCCACCCCCTCTTTCCCCTACCTAAACACTATAATTTCAACAAACGATAGGACATTACCTAGATTATTACATTATTATTACGCCGTATATCAGTATAATAGACTATTTTTTGAAGTTTCTATTCCCTCTTCAGCCCCCTCTTTCCTCTACCTAAACACTAATTTTAACTAACGATAGGATTTCATGCTTCATTGTTATTTTGTTGGGGGTTAAAAACATCCTTGCTTCATTGTAGTATAGGAAATTCTATTATGTCAGAGCCGTGGCTTTATTTGTTTCTTAGTACTGTACAGATTTACATGCCAATTTGGTGTCCAGATTGGTGATTTTCTTATCACTGTAAGTCTGTAACCAATTTCTAGCACCCACTAGAAAAGTGGGTATGGGAAGTAGTGTCTTAAGCTTTTTGGGATAATGTTTCAGTAATACTATTCCGTTCTGTGCATGATTTTGTCATGTTTATGTTTTTTTAAGTCTGCAGCTTGTCAAATTCTTTTTAGTTGCATTTGTTGCAAATGCTTAATGAAAATCTAATATCTGCAGAAGGTTCAGATCCCTTGCTTTATTCAGGAAAGATCATCGAGTGTGCTTGGGATTCTGATAAACAGGCATGGATATTCAAGCGAGTCAGAACGGATAAGTCAACTCCCAATGACTTCAATACTTATAAGAAGGTCGTTTGCCAACTCCTTTGATTTTTGTTTCCCTTTTGTTTCTCAATCTTTACATGATTTGAGCTATCTGCTCAATTTATTACAGGTGATGCGAAGTATAAGAGACAATATCACGGAGGATGTCCTGTTGAATGAAATAAATGAGATAATTCGCCTTCCCATGTATGCCGACAGGATAAGAATTGATAGCAAAGGCCATCACCACACTAATATGGCTAGGCGAAGATAATCAATCATTCAGGAACTCATGGCCTGCAATTTTTCACTGGTGGGAGAATCATCTATTGGAAGTGTATTAAATCTGGTGAAAACAAAATCAAATGGATCTACTGATGGTCTTCTTGTGGCTATCATCCAAAGGTTCATCATATCATGTAATTAGTTAGTCGTAGCAGTAATCTTACTAAGGAAGTCTGAATCCATTTCCTATGGTTATCTGGATGAAGAGTTAGGTTTAGGATCTCAATGTATATTATAAATTTCATAGTTAAGTAGTTATTATAGGTTGTTCAAAGGGTAGCTGTTTCTTAGATTCAAGTTTCACTACATTGGTCAGAATTTTCCCTGTATGTGAATATTAATTTGGGGAAGTACTGACGAGCATTCCATTCTCTCCAACGTGGAAGTTATTCTGAATTTTACCTCCTCAGTTTAAGCTATGTTCTGATGAGCTCATCCAGTCACTACACCGTATTCTTCTCTAGCAGCAAATAAAAAAGGTATTAGAGGTTGTACAAACTCTGGAAAGGTCCGAAGGGAGAGAGGCAGCAGCAATTGGCAGGGTTAATGGGGCAGGGTGGGGGCGAGGAGTATTCCACATGGAAAAATTTATGCCAGTGGATTCCAAATGGGATAGTCCTGTGGAAATTTTCACGTACAGATGGAACCCTAGTGGAATAGAAATGGAAAAGAAACTAATTTTCATAATAATCACATTGTTGAAAGTATTCAGATTTTCAAGGGCTAACATTAACCTGCGAAAAAGAGTAGCTGCAAATTTCTGCAAAAGAAACAGAAAAAATGATATTCAAGTAGCAAGTAAATGCCCTCAAAAAAGTAGCCAGAAAATGGTCGCTGGGCCTCGATTAATTAATTCGTATGCTGCTTTAGGGAGAACACGTCACATGAAAAAAGTTCTTATTTTTGTTACAATTTCAAGCGGTGTTGTGCTTCATATCACATCAAATCAAAGTCATACTACTAAATTGTGAGCACCACGCAGCCTTCACCTTGAAGATTGGCAAGCCAATCGTAAAACACCATTATCCCCACCGACACGACCTTGAATGAATGCATCTGCACTTCAATATTTCCTGTAGAGGTGTCGGTCTGAAACACTTCAAATTTCACAAATCACAAACTGACAAACCTACACACAGACCGTCCAAATGAGATCTATGGAATATAAAATATAAACACACTGAATTAGTGCTTTCAAAATATCATAATTATAGGTTAGAAAACTTCAAAAAAAAAAAAAAAGGTGAGCAACAGATTCCTGCTCAAAGAAAGAAATGAAATATCTAAACAAGAAGCCACATAAATTTACAGGTAAATATCGAATCACAGAATTAGTTCTCAATCAATGGTGGAACTGAACATTTGATTGCACTTAACCAAATTGAAAGATTCGTTGAATGGACACTGGCAGTGAAGAACATCATATCTACTTCCTTGTTACAGAAAAAGATTCAACTATTCTGTTTTATAGATGAATTTTTTTTTTATATAAAAAAATTTAGAGAATAAAGATTACAAAGTAAAAAAGTAGGATAAGATTCTCCTGCACAAATACAGTAATAAACAAATAAAATGCAAAATAGCCATTCAATCAATCAGCCCGGAAAAAAGCCATAAAAGAAAAAAACCTTGGACCTGTTTACTTTGAGAAAATGTTTTCCTATTTTCACTTTTAATTGCCACTTATTTGCACTCTGTTTTCTATTTTTAAAGATTTGTACAAGAAACACAGGGAAAGCAATTTTGTTTTTTTTGTTTTTTTTTGTTTTAATGATTTCCTGTACAAACCTTTGAAAACAGGAAACAAATTGAAAACAATTGGCAATTTTACGATCAAAAGTGAAAACAGATAACTTTTTCTCAAAGCAAACAGGAACTTAGGAAGAACACCAAAGAGAGGGTACAAAGCAGTCCTAACCCAAAAAATATTTGAAGGCAACAAAACTACTTTATAGATGATCAAAAGGAAACTTAGTAGCTCAATTTGTTATTTTACCCAAGTAAAGGTTTTCAATATGAAGTATAATACACAAATTGTTTGCCTTCTGCCAGATGATTCAAAATGAGGGTTCTTTCCAACCTTTCAAGATCATTATGAAACTATACCATAAAGAAAACACTTCAGGTTTCTTTGATAACAGAAAAGCACACCTTTTTCATCAAGGAAATACACTAAGAGACTTCCACAAAGAGATTTAGAGCTCACAACTAATGTACTTTCTGAATCCCTAGGGTCAACCAAACAAATAAAGTTTAAAAAAGGCAAAAATAAAACAGGAAAACTTCATAGCATAATAACATTTGTAATGTAGAAGCAAAGATAAGTCAAAGCCTTTTACATCTTCATCATGCAATCTTTTCGAGGTTATGACGGTTGCCAGTTGCCACTATCCTATGGAATTAGCTTAGAAAGCAAATTCTTCTATTAAATAATGTTACACTGATGGGCAATAGATCTTTCATAAATTTCTAAATGAAATATGCAATTGGAAATACTCACTGTCACTTAGGAAATGTTATTGCATCTGCAGTGTATTATTGTCTACTTAGGAAATGTTATTGCCTTTGAATTTTCAGGCATTATCAACACAATTTCAACATCTATGTATCTGAACACAACAAATTCTCCTACTCCAATTCTCTTCAACTCATTGCTTTGTCCAGCTATGTTGTCTTTATGATAGTCATTTCAATCCAGCAAATTGCAGTATCACACTCACACACAAATTGGTTTCACTCAGTTATCAACATATTTCAGCAAAATCATCCATAGCCAATCAAGTCAATAACAAAAACAATTTTTTTTTTATTGAAACAAACATGCACACAAAGAAGTTCAGATGCAAACTCACCTCAACAACAAGGATCAAGCTTAACAAAGAAATCAGAACACTTGCAGCACAGGTCTTTTACCAAGCCTCTTGATCTCTCTATCCATTTGCCCAGTAAGCATCAACCCAAACATCTTGTAATCACACAAGAGTGACCAAAAGGGGTGTCCAAAAGTCGCTGGAACATTCTTTTCAACAAAGAAATGACTATACCATGCACATCCATACCCAGATAAAGGCACAAAGAACAAGAACCACCAACTAAAGAAAACCGAAACAAGCAAGAAGCAAATACTCAAAAGGGTTCCCACAAAGTGCCACTGCCTTGTGGCTCTTTTTGAATGCTGGCTCACATAAAAAGCCCAGAAATCTTCCAAGTTCCTGAAATTCATTGCTTTCAGAAACGCATAAGCTGAAAATAACAATAACAACAACAATAACAATAATAAAAATCAGATTTTTTTTTTTAAAACCCAATTGGGGGAAAAGGTTGAAAATCTATGTGGGGTGTGAAATTGAAGGGATTGAGATCAAAAAAGGAAGAGCGTGGCTTCTAAAACAGGGAATTTGGAAGCAAAGTTGGAATTTTGATGGGGTAAGGGTATTGTGGGGAATAGACGGAAGATATCAGAGGAGTTGTGCATTGAATTCCACGGATGTGTGCGTTTGTTTGTGGTGTCGTGTATGTATTGGATTGGATTTGTTGGACTTGGATTGATCTGAAGGAGACTTCAAGGCCAAGCGTACTCGTCATCCTTTTAGGCTTTTTGTTTGGATGATAAAAGAATGTTGAAGGTAAAGTGAGTAGAAAATTTTGAGTTGTTTGATAGGAGTGGAAATCAACATAAAGTTAATAAATAAATACTCCTATATATATATATATATATATATATATATATATATATATATGTATAATTTTAATATTACGTCTTCTAATAAATATAAGTTCATTAATTTATTTTACGCCAAGGCTATAGGACTGGAAAGTTGCTTTAGCTCCCTCAGTTGTCTTGCGCCCGTTGTAAACCCTAAAATAAATTTCATACTTTAAAGAATTATATTCATTATTAATTTTAATTATCAAAAATAAATTTTATTGTGATAGTTTTATTAATTCTTTTGCATTTTGTAATAATTTGTTATTAACACAAAAATTATTATTGATTTCTAAATTTTTTTATATGTAATATTTTAATTCTTTTTCTTTTTTTCTTTTCATCTTCTTATTGATTTCTTGTGTCTTTTCAATTTCTTGTTCTATATTACTCTTTCTGTTCCTTAATATAGGAACTTTTTAACTAATGCTCTCCTATTAAAAAAGTTGCTTAATTTAGTTAGAATTACCCTTAAGATTATTGAGATTCTTGATCTCGCTCTGTCCGCCTAATTAATTACTCACTTCATCTACTCAATTCTCACAAGAGAGAGAGAGAGAAAGAGTTTCTTATTAATTCACCTCATTTATTGTTTATTGACTAAAAAAATATAAATTAATTGAGAGTATTGGGGGGTAAAAAAAGGCTTAACTGCAGTTTTGGTCACCCTATTTTCACCAATCCCTAATTTTGGTCCCCTAATTTTTAAAATTTCTGACATTTTGCCCAATGATAAAATTGGGTCAGAAAATTCGTGATGTGGTAAGTGAGATGGTGATGTAGCCTATGATTGGACTGTACATGTGGCCTAACTGACTCTCATTTAGTTTCCAAGTCATTTAAACCATTTAAAATAATAAAATTAAATCATTTAATTTAATTTTTTAATTAAATAAATAAAACTAAATAACTAAAATCATAAAATTAAAAGAGGAAGTGATGAACCCTAAATCCCTAAACCCAGTCTTCGACCCCTTTCTTCTTCCTCTCATCTTCCTAGACCCAGAAGATGAGACGAATCTGCTTGTGAGAGACACCTTTGTTCCCTCCGGCTTGCCTATTAGTTTCAGCCTACAAAAATGCATAGTACTTTACAATCTCAAATTCAACTACTATTTTCGAAATTGAGAGAGGTGGAATGAATCATGACCTGAATTACACTGAAAGACATCGCGACGCGATGGTAGAAGATTCTAGAACCATATAGAATTTTGACCGAACCTTGTAGAACTTTGACCATCGCGATGCAATGGGCTATGTGCCTGTTGGCCATCGCGACGCGAAGAAATTCGGTGGAAAGTCAGTGATCGCAGTTGTTAGATGCTTGACACGTGGTAGTGTTGCGACGCGATGGAGGTTGTACCTTGGGCCATCGCGACGCGATGGAGGAAAATCTCACCTATAAATACCTCTTTACTCCTCCATTTCCAACTCGCCTCAAATACTCTTCTCTCTCTAGCTTTCTCTCTCTAGGAACTTCTAAGGAGTAAGTATGCTCTGCACTTGCCTCTAATGAGGATTTGGTGCATCAGAAAACCCTTAGTAAGTAATCCTTGAGATTGAGAAAGGGAGTGAGATTTAGAAGGCCACTAAGGAGCAAGTATGCTCTGCACTCGCCTCAAGTAAGGATCTTGTGCATCCGAAAAGCCCTTAGTAGGTAATTCTCATAGAGGGAAGGATGAGAGCGGCCTAGCAGACAAGGTAGGAGTATCTAGAGGTAAGAGTACGAGTAGTGGGAGCGGCGAGAATACAGAGAGTAGCAGCAGCTGCAACGGTCTTCTAACCAGGTGGGGGATCTAAACCCTATCCACTAGGGATTGTAGGATTAGAATAAGTGTATAATTAGGCGTAGGGTGACCTAAGCCCTACTAGCGGTTGATAACAGTAGCACCTCAGGAGAGGGGTTGTGACCTGTGATAGCTGAGGACAATTGTTAGAAGTCTGTCAACCATAGGAATTGATCTATTGATATTCGTGGATGGATGTTGATTGATGTGGTGATTCTTTATGATTGCTTTATGATTGTGTGTGATTGTTGGTATGCTGATTAATAACATGGCAGTAGTATGTCGCCTAAGCGACACTAAGGTTGATCTATATGTTGATTAAGGATGGTTGATAATTGACATGTGGTATGCTGGTATAGTGTTGTATTGTTGATGGTACTGCTTATGTAGATTTGATATTAAGTTATTATATATTATTGCATATGATGAGCTGTTTATCTATAATAAGTTGACAATAACGGCTGAAATAATAAACTGATAAGCTGAGCTGATAAAGAAGGATAAGAGATGAGATAAGATGTTGATGTTGGTCGAGCTGATGTCGGTTGAGTTGATGATAAGATGGTAAGTGTTGGGATAAAATGATGGATAATGAAATACTACGAGGAGAGGTTTCATATGCATGGTTGTAATCCACCGCTGCGTACATAAGCTGTGCACGAGGCCAGGTGCCAGAGTGCGGGCACGATACAGTCAGTACAGGACACGTCGGTCCTTGGGGATAGTCTGGGTCCGACTTTATTCCACAGGTGACCATTGGTTTGGCCGCCTTTGTGTTGGGTCGTCGGGTAGCCTGGTCATCCTGACGGGGGTACTGTTGTATCACTGTTCATAGTGCCGATCCCAAGTGCCGCCCCGATACCTATTCCTAACGTCGAAATTGGGGAATAGAGATGCACTCTTAGGGGTACAATGAGCGGGATAGGGGGGTGGACAACTGGCTTGACCTATCACATGTCGATGGGAGGTTGTTGAGTTATTATCTATAAAGGCAAGGTGGCTAAGGCGGGGCCGCTTCTGCCATTCTTGGAAGTTGTGTGGCCACGTAGACATGTAGAATCCTAGGTGCATGAGAGTAAGAGTGATTGATCTGCTTGTGTGTGCTTTTTTTATACATGAGTTCTAATTCCTGCTTTCCCATTTAATGGTGTGTATAGTGTGTTCTGAATCTCCCGTTTTATTTCATGTTTTGTATATTTCTGTCTACGGTCCTAACAGGTATCAGACGATTCAGAAGAGGGAGAGATCGTTGATCCACAGCCAGTGAGTCAGAGTCAATAGCTGGGGAGTCTAAGTTTACATACACATTGTATGGATAGGGCCCTAAGGAAGGGAACCTTTAGGTACATTCTTAGTTACCTTTGTACACTTTTGCTCACAATAATAAAATAAATTATTTCCACTATTATTAATAAATTAATATACTTATGAATTTTGGAAAATGGAACAGGGTCATCATATTTAGTGGTATAAGAGCAGTTAGGTCCTAACCGGACTGCGGAGTCATTAGGATGCTGTCACTGGCTGTGTCTAGTCGGATCCCCATCGGATACTAACTATACTTAGAAGTGGGTAGAGTGTCCATTTAGCAATTATCTATGTCATCAATGATGAGATAGATGGTTGTTCTAGCCAACTCATAAGATAGTCAATCTCCTGGATCATGAGTTGTAGAACTCTTACTAGAATTCATGGCCCCTTTGATGCGATAAAATCGTTCCTCTTGAAGGGTGATGGAGTTACCATAGGGAAGACAACTAAGTCTAACAATGATGCTAATAATAGGACTAGGAAGGTTACACTTAGAAGACAATAAGACAAGAGTTTTCTGGGGTTGAAGAAAAATCAGTAATAAACATTCTGCAATAGGTCTAGTAGAATGCAAAGCATATGCAGATGTTTAATAGGAAACAAAGGTCCTAGAGAAGATTTTGTGATAATGAAGTATCGAGAGGATAAAATAGAGACTTATATACCATTAAGGATCAGTGGATAGGCGAATGGAGAGTTTTGGAGATTGAGTTGAGCTATTGATAGGGATATCAGGTGAGCATCGTTAGACCTTAACCTGTTGATTAAATCTTAATTTGGAATAATCGAAGTAGTTGATTTGGAACAATGTAAGAAATGGAAACGTTGTTGGAGCTAACAGGTTAGCTAGAGGAGTAGGATGTGAAAAGAAGGTTATAGGGTGTGAAAGTGAATAGGTGGAAATAGGCTTAGATATATATAGTAGATCTTAGGGCCTGATTAGGTAAAGTCTTTTGGAGAAAATTTTCTGGAATGATAAAGTAAAAGAAAGAGTGAATTAGGTAACTTGACTCAAGGTAGGAACTAGAGTGGATTTTCGATTATTATCAGTAGAACCTTAGAAAAAGATGCATGGTAATAGAAGATATAGAACTAAGAGGTGACCAATCTGATAATGGTGAAATCAATGAAGGTCAAATTTGGGAACAAAGAGGTAAGAATAGAAGTAATGAAGGATAAGATGGTCCACATGTTAGATGGAAATTTTTGATTGACTGCAAAGGTAAAAGGGGCTTATCAATTAATGATATGAGAGTTCGACTCAGAAATAAGACTAGAAGTAGTGTAAGATGAGAAGGTCTATATGCTAGATCAAAAATTCTGACTATAGAGGTGGAGGAACTCATCGATCAGCGATCTGAGATATGTTAGACTAGTTCATAGGAAGAGTTAGTTTTCGTTATGTGGCCAGCGGATCTAGTAAAAGTATGGTTAAGATGAATGATGTAATTAAGGAGAACCATGTCATCACTAAAGGTGAGACTAAAGGAAATAAGGAGGAAAGGTATAGAGTATGGAAGCAGTAAGAGAATGAACTCCCAGATGTTAAGTTGTGATTGGTGGTGAAAAATCAAAATAAAGGAGTTAGGTGGTAATTGGGGTGACCGTTATGAGAGAGTAAAGGATGGAGGATTTAGTCGATGATAATAAAAGCATTGGTAGAGACGAAGTGTGACATATGAAAGGAAAATTAGTCAGGAGTGAAAAGTCTTAAACAAAGTTGTTGCTATAGGAAGAGTCAGATTAAGGATAAAGAGAAATCATAAGTAAGGGTGACAGTTGTAGGAATAAGGAATGAGAGATATGACCAAAACATAACCATAGCATCAGTATAAGATAAGAGTACGAGAAGTATCGGATAAAGGATAAGTCTTTAGGAGGATAATGAAAACCTTTAGGATTGAAAGTGACATTTATAAGCAGGATTTAGGGAAAGGTAGGAGAGACCAAGGACAATAAGGGATATCGACTGATCTGGCGAATGTCACAAGTTATCACTTATAGAAGTTAATTAAGAAATACAATCATGAGTAAAATATCAAGGATTAGAAAAAAATTTATGGGACAATTTTCTTAGGACGGATATGTTCAGGAGTAACTTAGAATAGTAGTAGAATTACATAAAGTCTATCCATAGTGATTTTGGGTCTATTAGTAAATTATGATCTAGGAGTTGGAATCATCAAACCAATGGTTAACCCCACTCTTCTGGAGAACCCTTAAAGATGATAGGTATGGAATCTTTTACCTCTCTCATTTCCTTATAGGTAAACTCCAACATTCTCCCCAAAGTTGCTTCTTCTTTGTTGATCTTGTATTAACATGGGTAGTAATAGGATTATGGGTATAACATCCTGGTTTTCTAAACTCAATTAAGAAGACAAGTGTGTGGGGTTTAAGCCTTGAATTAGGATTAGGAAGTGATTATATTATGGTTAAGAAAGTGCGAGTATTTGAGTCACATAAGCATAGGAGAGTGTAAGAAGTATGATTATGGTTTGATTAAGGAGTGATTGATGGATTCATAGAGTTTAGTTAAGAAGTAATAAGTGTTGAGCCAAGTGTTAGGTCAAAATTTCAGGAATTAGGCGTTACTATAAGAATAAGTTTTAAGGAATTAGGAAGACTTAATTAGGTGAGAGGATGAAATTGAAAAAGTGTTTTAATAGATCTAAGCGTTATAATGGACATAGTAATGAAAATAGGAAATCTTCTAAATAGTTTCTCTGGAATAGGAGAATAGGTTCTTTTAAGGAATTGAAATAGAAATGGTGTGGTCAATAGATTAGTAAGAAGCAAGGAAAAGGATCAAAGAAATCTATTGTGGAGGAAGGATTGAAAAGAAGTAAGCTTATAGGATGATAATCGAAAGTAAGGGAAGGAACAAATAGTACGGAACTGATGAATAAGAAGATTAAGATGGAAAGTAAGAGAGGAAGATGAAGAACTAACTTTTGGATATAGCTAGTTGTGATAATGATTCTAGAGGATGATATAAAGTTTGAGATTAGAGATAACAAAGTATGATTGAAGCTGGGAGGACTTAAAGATGAGATAGGACCAAAATAATATACAGAAAACCTTGGTGCAATCCTGATAACAATCGCAAACAAAAATGGAATTTAGACAAGTTATATGTATTATTGAGAAACCTCTTTAGTATAGGTTGGTAAGAGAGAGACAATGTTTGAATAATAACAGATCAGAAGTAGATTAAGAGTTACACATTTGAGAGAAGAGAGTTTAGGATATTCAAGTTTCATGAATATTAGGAAAATAAGAACAGGGTAAAACTTAAGGTAGTAGCATTCCTAGAAATATAGCACCGCTAAATTTTTGAGGCCGCAAATTATTTAAGGGGGGTAGTAATGTAACATCCAATTTTCAGAAAATCTTTAATAATATTTAAAGTAAAATCAGAATGATAATAAGGTGATGAATGGGCATTAAAAACCTTAATTTGGAAGGAAATAGGCTTACATGAGTTATAGAAACACTCAAAAGGATCAAAATATCCCTAGGAAGGGTCTAGAAACCCTAGAAATGTCTAAAAATGAAGGAACCAGATATCCCTCCTTAGCCACGGTCGCGACGCGATGGTAGAAGATTCTGGAACCATATAGAACTTTGACCGAACCTTGTAGAACTTTGATCGTCGCGATGTGATGGGCTATGTGCCTATTGGCCATCGCGACTCGAAGAAAGTTGGTGATCGCAGTTGTTAGATGCTTGACACGTGGAAGTGTTACGACGCGATGGAGGTTGTACCTTGGTCCATCGCGACGTGATGGTGGCAAATCTCTCCTATAAATACCCCTTCACTCATCCATTTGCAACTCGCCTCAAATCCTCTTCTCTCTCTAGCTTTCTATCTCTAGAAACTTCTAAAGAGTAAGTATGCTCTGCACTTGCCTCTAATGAGGATCTGGTGCATCAGAAAACCCTTAGTAAGTAATTCTTGAGATTGAGAAAGGGAGTGAGATTTAGAGGGCCACTATAGAGCAAGTATGCTCTGCACTCGCCTCAAGTGAGGATCTTGTGCATCAGAAAATCCCTTAGTAGGTAATCCTCAGAGAGGGGAAGAAGAGAGCGGCCTAGCAGACAAGGTATGAGTATCTAGAGGTAAGAGTACGAGTAGCGGAAGCAGCGAGAATGCAGAGAGTAGCAGCAGCTGCAACGGTCTTCTAACCAGGTGGGGGATCTGAACTCTATCCACTAGGGATTGTAGGATTAGAATAAGTGTATAATTAGGCGTACGGTGACCTAAGCCATACTAGCGGTTGATAACAGCAGCACCTCAGGAGAGGGGTTGTGACCTGTGATAGCTGAGGACAATTGTCAGAGGCCTGTCAACCATAGGAATTGATCTATTGATATCTGTGGATGGATGCTGATTGATGTGGTGATTCTTTATGATTGCTTTATGATTGTGTGTGACTGTTGGTATGTTGATTAATAACATGGCAGTAGTAGGTCGCCTAAGCGACACTAAGGTTAATCTATATGTTGATTAAGGATGGTTGATAATTGACATGTGGTATGCTGGTATAGTGTTGTATTGCTGATGGTACTGCTTATGTAGATTTGATATTAAGTTATTATATATTATTGCATATGATGAGCTGTTTATCTATAATAAGTTGACAATAACGATTGAAATAATAAACTGATAAGCTGAGCTGATGAAGAAGGATAAGAGATGAGATAAGATGTTGATGTTGGTCGAGCTGATGCCGATTGAGTTGATGATAAGATGGTAAGTGTTGGGATAAAATGATGGATAACGAAATATTACGAGGAGAGGTTTCATATGCATGGTTGTAATCCGCTGCCATGTACATAAACTGTGCACGAGGCCAGGTGCCAGAGTGCGGGCACGATACAGTCGGTACAGGACAGTCGGTCCTTAGGGATAGTCTGGGTTCGACTTTATTTCACAGGTGACCAATGGTTTGGCCGCCATTGTGTCGGGTCGTTGGGTAGCCTGGTCATCCCGACGGAGTACTGTTGTATCACTGTCCATAGTACTGATCCCGAGTGTCGTCTTGATACCTGTTCCTAACGTCGAAATTGGGGAACATGGATGCACTCTTAGGGGTACGATGAGCGGGATAGGGGGATGGACAACTGGCTTGACCTACTCATATGTCGGTGGGAGGTTGTTGAGTTATTATCTATAAAGGTAAGGTGGGACCGCTTCTGCCATTCTTGGAAGTTGTGTTGCCACGTAGGCATGTAGAATCCTAGGTGCATAAGAGTGAGAGTGATTGATCTGCTTGTGTGTGCTTGTTTTTTTATACATGAGTTCTAATTCCTGCGTGCCCGTTTAATGGTGCGTATATTGTGTTTTGAATCTCCCGTTTTATTTCCTATTTTGTATATTTCTGTCTACGGTCCTAACAGGTATCAGACGATTCTGAAGAGGGAGAGATCGTTGATCCACAACTAGCGAGTCAGAGTCAATAGCTGGGGAGTCTAAGTTATCATACACATTGTATGGATAGGGCCCTAAGGAAGGGAACCTTTAGGTACATTCGTAGTTACCTTTATACACTTCCACTCGCAATAATAAAATAAATTATTTCCACTATTATTAATAAATTAATATACTTAGGAATTTTGGAAAATGGAACAGGGTCGTCACAAGAATCAATAAAAAAATTGACGGTATTAATTAAAAAAGGAGGGGCTGGGGAGACGGGGGCAAAGGGAGGGGGTGACAATACAAATGGTGGGAAATAGAAGAGGGAGGGAAAGGGTATTTTAGTGAAAATAAATAAAAAGGAGAGGAAGGTGTGGGTAACTCTTCCCTACGCAAAACTTCTCATATTTTATAAATAGGGAGGGATCAAATTACACCAGTGTAATACTTGAGTAATGTTATACCGTTCAATAACTTTGCAACTAATATTTATATTATAAAACTAACCGTTGGATTGAAAAATACTATCATATAGATCATATCTATAAAAAATTACATTAATCTAAAATCATTTGATATGTCATTGAGATGCATCAAGATTAACGTTGTTTAATAAAAGTGCATAAGACGTTAATTTTGATGCATCTCATTGACATATCAAATGATTTTGCATTAATGTAATTTTTTGTAGATATGATCTATGTGATAGTATTTTCCAATCCAACGGTTAGTTTTGTAATATAAATATTAGTTGCAATGTTATTGAACAGTGTAACATTACACAAGTATTACACCAGTATAATTTGATCCCTCCCCTTTATAAATATGTGGTACTTAAATCACAATCCAATATTTTCGTACTAAATTATTGAAAATATCTCTTTCTCCATAATTTAGCTTATCAATCACTGCAAAAATTTTAATCTATTTCTTAAATGTTATAAAACAAATCCTTTTATATTTTTTTCAAATGCATTACAATTAAAGCTCTGTTTCGTAGAATTAATAAGCTAGATTATAGCTTATTTGATTATCTTGTAAACTTGTTTGACTAAACTAGAGGTGTTTGATAAAGAAGCTTATTTAATATATAGCTTATAATATTTAATGAGAAGCAACTTCAAGTAGTGATCGAGCTTATATCTTATATTTTTTCTCTCACTTTGACTTTTATTATTTAAATTTTATTCCTCTTTTACCTTCTCTTATTATAGAATAATTTTTTTATTCATAGCACAAAAGTAAAATTTATACTAAAAATTATTAAAGTGTCTTTTTATTTTGATTATCTTATATTAATTAAAAAATGATTATTACAAAAAGTAGTGGCGATGTAAAATTACTTAATTATTCTAAGAATAGGTTTGATGATAAAGAAACTTCAAAAAATTTATTTTGAGAATAAAAATGATATTTTATAAATGTATGTTATGTTATGATGATAAACAAAAGCCAATAATAATTATTGAATTCTCGTAAATAGTAATAATGATTATTATAAAAAATAATAGCGACCTAAAAACCCTTAATTATTTTAAGAATAGTTTTGACGATAAAACACCCTTAATTATTTTAAGAATAGTTTTGACGATAAAACACACCAAACAACTTTTTTTTTTGGAGAAAAATATTTTTTTATGATTGTATGTTATGATGACAACCAAAAGCCAATGACAGTTATTGAACTATGCGGGAATACATTTGGTAAAGTATATTTTAACATCAACGATTATATAACATAGTGTCAAGAATAATCTTATCGTAAGGGTTGGAATTTTTTATTGTTAATCAAGATAAGAAATATGCATGCCGAAAAGTGCAGTCTATCAAAAAAATGTTTAATAATATTTTTTGATAAGTTACTAAGGTGTCAAAAATAATTTTACTAAAAAAATGATAATTCTTGTTAGTGGATATGATAAGAAATATACTAACTAGCTACGCAAAAAAATAGTGTCTAAAGGAATTATTTACTAGGTGTTCTGAACAGAACTTCAGAGGATGACCGGAGGGAAGCAGTGCGGTTGTGCTCGCGACGGATGACGACGGCGTGTTGGGTGGTGTACCTGCAAACACTCCGACGCTCAAGTCAGTGTGTGTCGAGGTGAGTAAAGAGGTGGTAGAAAAATCATTACTTCGACCGTTCGACGCGGTCTTCTTTAAATATGAGTTGAGGACGGTTACCGATGAGTAACCGTTCCGTGAAACCCGGGAGTCGGCAGTAAATTCCTTTAATGCTGAGAACCGTTGGGTCGGCCGCGTCGATGTGGTCTCGAGGGAAGGCGGAGCGACCTGACGCGGACATGGGCCTGGAAGGTGGATCTTCGGATTGGGCCTCGGCCCAGTCCGGAACACGTTTGATGACAAAATAAAATCATTCTTAAAATGTTTATCATCAAGTACTCTATCAGCTTGATTGGTTCCTAAAGCTTACCGAACAACCCGGCAATGATATATTAAGAACTGTTCTGAACAGAACTTCAGAGGATGACCGGAGGGAAGCAGTGCGGTTGTGCTCACGACGGATAACGACGGCGTGTTGGGTGGTGTACCTGCAAACACTCCGACGCTCAAGTCAGTGTGTGTCGAGGTGAGTAAAGAGGTGGTAGAAAAATCATTACCTCGACCAGATTCGGCGGTCTTCTTTAAATATGAGTTGAGGGCGATTCTGGAGTGACCGCAGTGAAACCCGGGAGTCGGCATTAAATTCCTTTAATGCTGAGAACCGCTGGGTCGGCCGCGTTGAGGGAAGGCGGAGAGGCGAGCGGAAATGGGCCTGAAAACGTTGGATCTCCGGATTAGGCCTCGGCCCAGTCCGGAATAGTTGCCCCCCAAGTCGCTAGCTCGAATGTCGAGGTGGTGACTTGTTGTTGAAGTTCATTGATGCCGACGTTCGACGTCTTTGTTCGTAAGGAACTGCAAGCATCGTCGGGTCGTGCTTTGTTTATTAGTTCGTTCGGGACCTTCGTGCGCGGTCTCGGCACGAGGTCGATCTCTTCATCAGGTGCTTGTGCCAACGCACAAGGCTTTATCACGAGCTCGTGCACGCGGTCTCGGCACGAGGTCGATCTCTTCATCAGGTGCTTGTGCCAACGCACAAGGCTTTATCACGAGCTCGTGCACGCGGTCTCGGCATGAGGTCGATCTCTTCATCAGGTGCTTGTGCCAACGCACAAGGCTTTATCACCAGCTCGTGCACGCGGTCTCGGCATGGTCGATCACTTCATCGGTGCTTGTGCCCAGCGCACAAGGCTTTATCACGAGCTCGTGCGCGCGGTCTCGACGACGAGGTCGATCTCTTCATCGGTGCTTGTGCTAACGCACAAGGCTTTATCACGAGCTCGTGCACGCGGTCTCAGACGAGGTCGATCTCTTCATCGGTGCTTGTGCCCAGCGCACAAGGCTTTATCACGAGCTCGTGCACGCGGTCTCGACGAGGTCGATCTCTTCATCGGTGCTGGTGCCAACGCCCAAGGCTTTATCACGAGCTCGTGCACGCGGTCTCGGCACGAGGTCGATCACAGGTGCTTGTGCCAACGCCCAAGGCTTTATCACGAGCTCGTGCATGCGGTCTCGGCACGAGGTCGATCATAGGTGCTTGTGCCAACGCACAAGGCTTTATCACGAGGCTCGATCTCGGGCTTCATCTTTGCCGCGTTCCAAGTTCTTGGAATTTGCAAGCATTCTGTCAAAGTATAGACAATTTGCAACAACTTGATGTAATAAAGTTAGCGTTAATTTTTATCTTTGAGTAAAGTGCTCGTAGTCGAAGTTTTATACTTCCCTGTGGGAGTAGTTGATCCGGTGTCCAAGCGGCAAGGTTGAGGTCATCAAATAATCAAGGTCAATGACGTGGCGAGTTTAAAGCGTCTGAATTTTGAAATTGCGAGGTGGGCCTGGTAGGTCGCCGAGTCGGATCGCGTATCCAATTGCAGAGGTGCTTGTGCAGCGCACAAGGCTTTATCACGAGCTAGTGCACGCGGTCTCGGCACGAGGCTCGATCTCTTCATCAGGTGCTTGTGCAAGGCACAAGGCTTTATCACGAGCTTGTGCACGCGGTCTCGGCACGAGGTTCCATCAGAGGTGCAAGGTTTTGATAGTAAATAAATGTTGATTGCGTATTTCTTCAATCATACTTCACTGCTTCTGCTGATTCTCCATTCGATCGAGGCGTTGATTCTGAGCATGCATCGCTTCGGCATGGCTTCGGATGAATTCGCGGAACTCGCGAATGAGGATGGCGGCGGTCTCCGTTCCGGCATCGGTTTGGCGACAACGATCGAACGGCGTCATGCGGAGAGGTGGTTCTGCCGGAGCTATCGGCGGGTTTGGTGGTTCAAGATCTGCGTTCGCATGAGTGGAGCGCTAGTCGCGACCGACGCTCGATCCGATCATCGCCGAGTGAAGAAGGAGACTTCGACAAAGAAGATGAAATCGTAAGCGATTTCCCGCAGACGGCGCCAATGTTACGAGCGTAACTTCAGGAGGATGACCGAGGAGGAAGCGATGCGGTTGTGCTCGCGACGGATGACGACGGCGTGTTGGGTGGTGTACTGCAAACACTCCGACGCCAAGTCGATGTGTGTCGAGGTGAGTAAAGAGGTGGTAGAAAAATCATTACCTCGGCCGATTCGACGCGTCTTCTTTAAATATGAGTTGAGGGCGATTCCGATGAGTAACCGATTAGTGAAACTCGAGTCGGCATTAAATTCCTTTAATCTTGAGAAGCCATTGGAGTCGGCAGCGTTGAGGAAAGCGGAGCGGCGGAAATGGGCCTGAAAACGTTGGATCTCCGGATTGGGCCTCGGCCTAGTCCGAAACACTAGGATTTCTCAATATAATTATATTTGTTATTCATTATATTTTATAATTTATTAATAATTACACATTTAAGTTACAATAAAGTTCACACATATTTAAAAAAAACTTATTTTTGTGAAATATTATAAATATAAAATATAAACAAATTCTTGGAATGTATAAGAATTATCTCTAGTGATAAATTAAACTTCACGTCCTTTGTCTCTCATTTTTTTTTGTCACAATTTTTCTGTCATTTTTCTTGTTATACTTGAGTTTGTCTTTAGTTCATTTAAATACACTACTTTTTCCATTAATTTTGATAGAAGTATACATTTTTCTTAAGTTAATTACTCTATCAAAGTTCTTTTTTAAAAGCAAATAGCGTGAAAAATAAACAATAATTTTATTGAATATATGTTGACAAAGTGTAGTAGAAGAGAACAAAGTGTAAAATAAACAGTGACTGGCGTTAGAAATTAAAATTGATTTTTTAGTTTAAACTAAAATTGAAAGGGTGCCGAATTAAAAAATTAAAAAGGATTCTTCAAAAAATGAAAAATTTAGAAAAGATATTTCTACAGGAAATACAAAATAAAAAAATTGAAATTGTCATGTGACACGCAAATTACATAAAAGATTTTGTTTTATATTATTAGGCTATCAACAATTACACCCCATCATTATGCAATTTTTAGTGTATTAAATGACAGATATGGCCAGAAGAATAGATACATAGAATAAATTTAGGTTGCAAATGACCAATAATTCTATCATATACGATTTACAAGACTTGTACAAACTCACACGTTCCAAACATTTTCTGAGTGGTCTAGATTATGAACATACTTGACACACATATATTTGTGCAAAGTACTTCTTTTCACCGTGAAAATATTACAATTTTCTTTGATATGAAACTAGAGAGAGAAAAAAAATTGATATTCATATTCATTTCTTATACAAGATAATGAAAATTTGAAATTCATAATTTCCTGTGCTTTTGATGATGTGAAAAGGTCACAAAACTTGCTCGCCTGTGGCAAAAAGATTCCAAAAAATAGTTGTCACAACATAGAGAACTGCTGTTAGAGTTAGGAATGCCTGAAATGATCCCAGCCATTGTACAAAATAACCAGTTCCAATTGTGCTTATGATAGCTGCTAAAGTTCCAGCTGAATTTGATATTCCTGTAATAGTTTTTGTATTGTTAAAGAATGAACCATTATGTAAAAGCAAAATTTTGGGGGGGGGGGGGGAAGAAGAAAGAAATTTCCAACACATTTTCTCAAACTTCTTACCGTGTAGAATTCCTGCATACTGAGGAGCAATGTCCTGATCATATAAAATGTAAAAGTTTTGTGAGGTTTAAAGTCTTACTAATATATTTGTAAGTTCATCTAAAATGCCTTAAATATAGTGTTTTACTGCCTTCAGTCCTAATTATAAAAAGAAATTATAAAAAACATAAAAACCAAGGAGATATATTTAATGTTACAAAATTGACTTCTCTTTCCAAATATAATAATAGTAATTAGATGCATCTGAAATATACACATCTATTAAATATACAAGTCTATTAAAATAGGGGTATAGAAGGTATTTTAGCAATTAATACATCTAGAAATAAGTCACTTTTTCTTATAATTAGGATAAAAAAATTCCTCCAAAAATTCTCTTATAATTAGGACCGGAGGTAGTAAGTTTCAGTGTATGTATATATCATAAGTGTTGTCAAATTTCCGCTATGGTAATGTCGTGACTTTATGGCATGGCGGAATCTGTGCCAGCCGCAACACCTATTATATTCGCAAAATTTCTGCCATGGGCCGCAACGCCATATTTATAAGGCGGATTTTTGGTCGGCCATCATAATCTGCCATCTGCCATCGATAACACTAGTATATATGTGTGTGTGTGTGTGTGTGTGTGTGTGTGTTGCTGATCTGGACTTACTTGTATGTTGAGCATAAAGCCAGCTTGGCTGAAAGAGCTCAAGCTCAAAGCTACAGTCATGAGTGTAGCAGCAATTGTTGGTGTATTGGCATAATTCAAGCAAAGCAAGGTCACTGCAGGCCCAATGAATCCAATAGTCTGTAATATACCATTTATAAATCAGATTATTGTTAAAGATGCATGCCCTTGTGCTTCACATGTATTACTAAAATCAACATTTATAAGGAAATAGTCTCCACCAGTTAATATGAATTATATCTGATTTTGGTCCCTAGTTGCTTCAAATTGAAAAAAGATAGATTTCTCACAATCTTAAAAATGTTTCTTCTTTTTGGCAAGTTAGTATCTGTTCAGTGGTAATTTATGGAGCATTCCAATTGATCCTTCTTGTATCTAAAACTAGCAAACATCATATAGATACAACCTTATGCATGAAGAGTTACCTGCATGAGCTTTCGGACAAATGTTGTGGGGTAACCCGCGTTGATTAAGAAGTCTGATGCCGCACCAGCTAGATAACCCGAAATTGCCATTGTTGCCCATGGAACTGCACTAAACCAAGCTGCCTGCTTCAAATTCACATGATATACCTACAGAAAGAAGAAAAAAGTAGTCAAAGGTTGAATGTTCGAGGCTCCTTAAATATATACACATTTGGGTGTTCCCAGGGTATCCTCTGCACGCAACTTGGGAGACTAATCCCTCAAGATACTGAGATACATTTAAGGGATTGAACTCTCCCAACAGATGTTCTGTTCTTCCATGCACACGGCTTTCAGATTGTGTATTTTTTAAGCAATATATGAAACAACAACATAAAGCACTAAGAAAGTAATTACAGTTTTGAAATAAACCGGCATCCATGAGAGGAGAACAAAGTAACCCTGCAAATAAAGAGAGGATAAGATTAGCATGCCTAAAATTGGATTTATGATATCAAGTTTTTCTCTTCACTCAAAAAGCAAATAGAACTCACCCAGTTGTTAGTTGCATTGGCAAAAATTATAGCCCATGATGGTAATTTCGATAAAAGAAGGCGTAGGGGAGGAAACTTGTTACTTTTTTTGGGAAAACCAGTTTTTCCAGCTTGGATTAATCTTAGTTCTGATCTTCTGATGTAATTACTTTCCAAAGGATCATCTGTAACTCGACACGCCCATGTCATCACCCAGAGCAACCCAAGAGATGAGAATAATATAAAAGGACCAGAAATTCCAATAGTGGACAACATAATTGGTGTTAGCAACAAGCCAAAGACATTGCCAAGATGAAATCCAGCCATTGAAATTCCTACAGCAGTTGCTCTCTCATTATTTGGAAACCACCTATTCAAATAAGAAGATTAGATCAGCTTTCAAATTATAGAGAACTACCTTTACATACACAACAATGACATGCTTATAAATTTATATTGTGAAGAATCACGGTCAAATGCGGCCAATGCAAGCTCAATCGTGATCGTTGAAATATAAAAAGCCATGATGTTGCGGCCCAAATCGCGCTCGCGAAACTTCTTTTTTTTTTTTTTATTAAAACCTTGCTTATAAGAGAAGCCTATTAAGAAGACCTTCAGCTCCCTTTTCAATATTAACTAGAAATGAAAAGTTTTGCAATGAGATAGTTTATGCAATCAAGCAAACCAATTTTTATTGGCCACCTAAAACATGATTGATATACTCAACTTTTCAATACCTGGTTTCCAAGTTCTGCAAATATATGAGAAAGCTAAATATTTATGTCAAAGAGGATTATGGAGGCATCATCACCTTGATAAGAGAGTGCTCATGGATGGAAGAGCCACACCTTCAGCTAGTCCAAAGAAAGCACGAACTGCTAATAAGCCCATTGTTGAGTGGTTGGCTGCCAAAGGTGTAAGAAGAGTTGCCAAAGACCACAACAATACACCCCATGCCATCACCCTCTTTCCTCCATATCTATCTACCAAAGCTCCTCCAATCACTGAAGAGAATATGTAACCCCACAGGAAAGATGACTGAAAATCCATCAAATATGAACTTCATGTTAGCCGGTGGCTCCACCACAAACAAACAAAAACAAAACAACTAGTTTGGTTTTAAAAGAGACTTTTATGTATTACAAAACACTCAAATGAAATTAATTACTTTTAAGGAACTATAAACCAGTTTGAGCATGGTTATTAAACCAAAAACAAATGCTTGTCTTCAACTGACTTCTTCAAAAAAATAACCAGGAACTAAATTGATTTTTAATATAATCAAGGTTTTAAATCGTGATCACTTTAACAGCCACGATCCTTAATATTGCGAAAAAACTACGGTCAAATACGATTGATGCAGCCTCAATCGTAGTTGTCTTGCGTTCGCGGATACATCAAAAACCTTGATGTCGCGGCCTAGATTGTTGCCGTGAAACTTTTTTTAAAACCTTGATATAATTAATGATTAATACTTTTTTCCAAGTCATTGACTAGAATTATAAATTGTCCTCACTTTTTTTGTGTTAGTTTCATTTATTCATAATAAAAAAAAATTGGAATCATTTTTGGAGTACCTGAACAATGCCAAGAAAAGAACTAGACCAACCATATTTAGCAGCAAGAGGAACAACAGCCACAGACATGACCACACGGTCAGCATTACAAAGACACATAACACAAGCCACCAAAGACACAACCTTGAACCTTTCTGGAATGCTAACAACAATACCATCTTCTCTACCTCTCCCTCCTAAAAACATTCCTTTGTCTATTCCTTCTGCAGTGCACCTCACACTCCATTCTCTCCTCCTCCTTGTTTTGTTCTCCCACTGCTCTGTCCTTCCCCTGCTTAACCCTTTCCATTCCAAATTTTTGGTTGAGATTTTGGACTCAAAACCCAACTGGGCCTTCTTAAAACTCACAAAATTCAAATGGGGTGGTTCCAATGGACATGAAGAAGAAGAAGAAGAAGGCGGCCTCCTTGTGGAGGAACAAAAGTGGGATAGTAATGAGTTTGTTGGAGCAGCCATAATAAAGAATGATGATGATGATGATATGATCAAAGGAATTGTATGTCACAAACTCATCAATAGGTTGTTATGATGAAAAGAGGTTATCTTTGTGTGAAAGTGAAACATGGTTGAGATAATTTTGCATGTATCTTCTTTCCATTGCTGAATAGGGTGAGTTTGGTGAGAGGGTAATGCATTGAACAACCACCCAAGAATTGAAAGCGAAGAAAGAAAGAAAGAAATACAAGTTTGTTTGTTTTGAGGGGGTTGGTGAGAAAATGAAAAATACCACTCGCTCGGAACCAACCAAATTATAAGATTATAATTTATAAGAGTATTTTGGCTTTTTTACGAGAAAATGAAAAATATCACTCGCTCGGTATCAACCAAATTATAAGAGTATTTTGGCTTTTTTATTTGTCTTATTTTATAAGATATTTTTAAAGTTTTTTTATAGCATTAATTATTTTTTTCTCTATTACCCTTATTTAATTTATTTTTATTTTAATCAATAAATTAAATGAAGTGTAATGTAATTTACCTTTCTAATAAATTTAAGAGTAGTTTAGATAAAATAATAAAAATTGTAGATAAATTTATTGTTTTTAACTATATTAATTATATGTATTAATTAGAGAGATTTTGTCGAAATAAATTTAAGAGTAGTTTAGATAAAATAATAAAAATTGTAGATAAATTTATTGTTTTTAACTATATTAATTATATGTATTAATTAGAGAGATTTTGTCGAAAGAATCTTATAACTTGCTACGGAACGAGGACCACCTAAAGACTTGGTGCCTTGTTGAAGAATATGCACGCGGAAGGGTAATTATGGAATTTCGGGTTTTTTCAATTGAAATTGTAAGTAAGCAAGCGCATTGCGTGGCACCACGTGTGGGAATGAACACGTGCAATCAATCAAGCGCCATTAACGACACCAACACCAACCTCGTCGCTCAAAATCTTCGGTCTGTTGCTTGTACTGTACCTTCATTGACTTCCATAAAAATAAAATTGACCAAATAAAGAATTTACAATTGTCCGTCAAAAAAAAAACAAAAGAATTTATAATTAGGTCCTAAAGACTTTTTCAAAACTAGTTAAGAAAAAATATTTATTTAAAATTTAGTGATATTTAATTGTTTAGATGGATAAAAAATGAAGGAAGGAAGAATAAGTAAATTTTTATATTGTTTAAATCAATAAGAGATGAAGAAAACATATAATTTTCAGTTTTTGACTTTGATGGGATGAGAAAGTGAGAAAAATAAATAATTTACATAAATTATTTACCTTCAATAAAATGAGAAGAAATAAAAGAATCTCATACCATAGGTGACTCGGGGCAAGATTTTCATTTTTTTCTTTCGAATTTGGTTTTTAGTAACTTTAGTCAACCACAATTTTGAGGTGGCGTCTAGAGTGAACCATCACTTAAGTAGTTCATCATGAACTATGAATAAGAGCCATTGGATCAAGCAGCTCAACTAGATCTTACCATATATCGTTCGCATCGAATAATTTTTTCATCTTCCTCCCATGGAGCTGTTTCAACACAGTCACCTTCAACTTGGTCCATCAGAACACCAACACCGTCGAGTTCATCCTGAGTACACCTCAAAAGATTCCTTTTTAGACTGAACTTTGTCCATCTCATCGCAAATTTTAGAGATAGACATAGATCATCATATATCTTCACTTTTTTTGTGAAATGAAATGATTGTTTTCTCTGTAAAACCCTTGTTCAGTGTTTTTGTCGTCTCATTCACTCTCCTTGTGGTTTTGACATTGCCATTGCCTCATTAACCTTTCTCCCTGAATTGGATTTCTGGGAAACCCTGTTCACATTTTCAATTCCCTTCCCTTTTCTGGGTTTAATAAGCCAAGAAGTTTTGAGCTTGACAACTGGGCATTTTCAATATGTAATTTTTAGTATCATGGACGGTAACAAATTTTTTTTAATTTTCTTTTTCTGGTTGCTGGCCTATGAATTGGTAGAACGCATAGGGGAGTTGGATATATAAACTTATAAAGTACTTAATCAATTATTATTATTATTATTATTATTATTATTATTATTATATAATAAAAGCAAAACTCAATTTTAACTTAAGCATATAATTCACGTATTAAATTTCAAGTTCAAAAATTTGAGCAGGAGCTCGTATGAAAACCCAATCATACTGTTTACTATAAGTGCACGCGAAAGTAAACTCAGATTTTAATAGAGTGGATATGAATTGTTCTCCATCTCTCTCTGATGGTCTTGTTCTTCGGTTTTAAGTCCATTTTGTATTTTTTGTGTATCCTGTAGCTTCCAGAGGAGAATCTCACATACGCGTATTTTCCAATTTAATAGAACAGTGGTTGCGACAGAGGGGTGTTCGAGAGATACATAGAGAGGGAGAGGAGAGAAAGAAGAAGAAGAAGAAGAGAGAGAGAAAGAGAGAGGGGTGAGGGAGAGAAAGAGCAAACAAGGAGGAGACGGTAGCCGAAAGCTCGAAAAAAGGGGGAGATTTTTTTTTTTTTTTGGAAAAATATTGGGTGCAGAATGTTAGTCAAAGGAGGCAACCCACTAACCAAAATAAGGAAAAACATGGGTTGAAAAATATGGAAAGTCATAAAACACATGATGGTAGGTGGCCATCCAATTTGATGTGTTCATATTATATGTTCACATTGCAAACCTTGCCTAAGTCATAAAACACATGATGGTAGGTGGCCATCCAATTTGATGTGTTCATATTATATGTTTACATTGTAAACCTTGCCTATAAATAGAAGCTTGAAGGCAAGAGCAAATCATTCCAACATTGAGTGCATTCCAAGTTGAGAGAGTGAGCACCGAGAGAAAATTCCAGTGAGGGAGTTTTTGTGAAAAATATTTAGAGAGAAAAATTTTGGGTGTAATTGGGTTGTGGGTTTTGTGAGAGAGTGTGAGTGTTTGTAAACACAATGTGTATTTCCCTTTTCAATATAAGGTCTGGAGCAGTCCGGAGACGTAGGCATTATTGGCCGAACTCCGTTATCAAATTTTGTGTGTGCTTCCGCATTTATTTTTTGCTCTTCCACTAATCTGACTATGGGAAAATTTTGCGTAATTTCCTAACAACTGGCATCAGAGCTAGTTGGTTATTTCTGCTAAATCTTGGTGAGGATACTGTTCACGTGAATAGTAATTTTCGTGAATAGTAAAATTGGTCGGCACTACCAATTTGTCCACGGAGGTGTTCTAAAGCACGGTGGTTAGCAGAAATTGTCAGAAACGATCCTGAGAAGTCAGACTCGAGTGGGAGTATGGCCGCAGACGAAGGAAAGGTGAAAATTGAAAAGTTCGACGGTGCGGACTTTGGCTTTTGGAAGATGCAGATCGAGGATTATCTGTATCAGAAAAAGTTGTATCAACCTCTCACAAGAAATAAACCAGCGGAGATGAAGGAAGATGAATGGATCCTTCTTGATAGACAGGCCCTTGGCGTTATCCGTTTGACGTTATCCTGTAATGTTGCGTTTAACATTACAAAAGAAAAGACCACGGCAGATCTTATGAAGGCTCTTTCCAACATGTACGAAAAGCCGTCGGCCTCAAACAAAGTTCATTTGATGAGGCGGTTGTTTAACTTGCGGATGACGGAAGGCGCATCGGTGGCACAACATCTCAATGAACTCAACATAGTCACAACCCAGTTGAGTTCAGTTGGAATCGAATTTGATGATGAGGTACGAGCATTGATACTTTTGTCTTCTCTTCCAGAGAGTTGGAATGCTCATCACGGTGTGAGTAGCTCAGCGAAACAATAAGTTGAAATCGGCGATGTTCGTGATCTGGTTCTCGATGAAGAGATCAAGCGGAGAGAGTCGGTGAATCTTCATCCTCTTGATGTGCATCTGAGTCAAGGGAAGAAATTCAACCGAGAGGAAATGGGCGTGGCAAATCAAAGGGCAAGCGGTCCAAATCCGAGAAATCATCATAGTTCTCAAAACTCCAACTCAAGACTATCGAGTGTTGGAATTGCGGGAAGAGGGCACTACAAAAATCGGTGCGAGTGCAGAAGAACCAGGAGAGGCGAAGGGCGAGACAAATGTTGCTTCCACCTCGGGAGGAGGTGGCGGCGTTGATATGCTCTTTGGAGAGCAAGGAAGAGTCTTGGGTGTTAGACTGGAGCATCTTTTCATGCCACTGCGAGAAGAATTCTTCGAGAACTATGTACCGAAACCTTGGTAAAGTTTACCTTGGTAGCGAACAATCTTGTGAGATTGTCGGCAAAGGTGTGGTGAAGATTAAGTTGAATGGAGTGCAGTATGGGAATTGAAAAATGTCGGACATATTCACGACTGACGAAAAACTTAATCTCGAGGGCCGATTGGCGATGTGGCTACACAACAGCCTTCCATGGCGATCATTGGAAGATTTCAAAGGGTGCAATAGCGATTGCTCGCGGCAGAAAGAGTGGTACTCTTTACAAGACAGCAGGAGCATGCCATTTGATTGCAGTTGCAGCAAATGAAAATCCCAATCTATGGCACCAGAGACTAGGCCATATGAGTGAGAAAGGGATGAAGATCATGCACTCGAATGGCAAATTGCCGTGTCTCCAACAAGAAAATTGACATGTGTGAAGACTGCATACTTGGAAAGCAGAAAAGAGTCAGCTTTCAGACAAGTGGAAGAACCCCAAAGAAAGAGAAACTCGAGCTTGTCCACTCTTATGTTTGGGGTCCAACGACTGTCTCATCCATCAGTGGGAAGCAATACTTCGTGACTTTTATCGATGATCACTCTAGGAAGGTATGGGTATACTTTCTGAAACATAAGTCTGAAGTATTCGAGGCTTTCAAGATGGGGAAAGCCATGGTAGAAAATGAGACAGGATTGAAGATCAAAAAGCTTAGAACCGACAATGGTGGTGAATATGAAGACACCAGATTCAAGAAGTTCTGCTATGAGCACGGGATCAGAATGGAAAGAACCGTGCAGTGCACGCCAACACAATGGTGTAGTGGCGTATGAATCGAACGTTGACACGAGAGCGAAGCTTGCGGGTGCGGTCAGGGCAAGCGATTACGGGCGAAGCGATCAACACGCAGACTTACTTGATCAACCGAGGTCCATCGGTACCATTGGAGCACAGAATACCAGAAGAGGTATGGAGCGGAAAAGAGGTAAAACTCTCACATCTTAGAGTTTTCGGTTGTGTAGCATATGTGCATATCAGTGATCAAGGCAGGAATAAACTTGATCCCAAATCGAAGAAGTGCACTTTCATCGGTTATGGTGAAGATGAGTTTGGCTACCGCCTTTGGGATGATGAAAACAAAAAGCTGATCCGCAGTAGAGATGTGATCTTCAATGAAAGAGTGATGTACAAGGACATGCATAGCACAGACACCAGCAACTCAGAACAGAGTGGGTCAGTGTATGCAGAGGTGGACGATGTCCTAGAAAGTCCTATGGTTGAGAATCCTCAGTCAGAGGAATCAACTTATCCAGGTAGCAGACAACAATTTGACACAGTAGAGCATCCTACTCCAGCTCCGGTAGTGAGAAAGTCTTCTCGAGTTCCTATGCCCAATAGGAGATACATGGACTACATGTTGTTGACTGATGGAGGGGAGCCTGAAGATTATGCAGAAGCATGTCAGACCGCAGATGCTAGCAAGTGGGAGCTTGCCATGAAAGACGAGATGAAGTCTTTGATCTCCAATCAAACATGGGAACTAGCTGAGTTACCCGTGGGAAAGAAGGCAATTCACAACAAATGGGTGTATCGGGTGAAGGAGGAGAATGATGGCTCCAAGAGATACAAAGCCCGACTAGTCGTTAAAGGATTCCAAAGAAAAGGAAGGAGTTGACTACAGAAATTTTTGCTCGATTGTGAAGCTTCAATACTATCAGTCGATGTTAAGTATTGTTGCAAGCGAAGAGCTCTACCTTGGCGATTGGGCGTGAAAGCTGCGTTTCTTCACGGAGACTTAGATGAGGCGATCTATAAGCAGCAACCTGAAGGATTCTTAGAAGATGGAAACAAAAATATGGTGTGCAGCTTAAAGAAGAGCTTGTATGGCACGAAACAAGCTCAGAGGCGATGGTACAGGAAGTTTGAAAGCTTCATGCACAAGGAAGGCTTTCGAAGTGCAACGCCGACCCTTGTTGTTTCTTCAAGAGATATAAGTCGATTATATCATTTTGTTACTTTATGTCGATGATATGTTAGTAGCGAGTTGAGATATGGATGAGATTAAAAACTTGAAGATGCGGTTGTCAAAAGAATTTGACATGAAGGACTTGGGTCCAAAGACAAAGAAGATCCTTGGAATGCAAATCACGAGAGATAAGCGAGAGAGGAATTTTGCGATTATCTCAAAGTGAGTACATCAACCGTGTTTTGCAAAGATTCAACATGGGCAACGCTAAACCCACAAGACACCTTTGGCGATCATTTTCGCTATCGAACAGTCACCTCAGGCGGAGGAAGAAAGAGAATCCATGGCTAAGATACCATATGCTTGACCATTGGAAGTTTGATGTACGCAATGGTGCAGACGAGGCGGACATTGGTCATGCAGTGGGAGTAGTTAGCAGGTTTATGTCAAATCCAGGAAAAGCTCATTGGGAAGCTGTGAAATAGACTTTGAGGTATCTACGAGGCACCACAGAGAAGTGTTTGTACTTTGGCAAAGGAGAAATAAAAGTACAAGGCTACGTAGATGCAGACTTTGCGGTGAAGTCGATCAGAAGAAGTACCACCGTTACGTATTTCTTGTTGGTACTACTGATTAGTTGGATGTCGCGGATACAAAAATTGTTGCTTTATCCACTACAGAGGTGAGTATGTAGCGAATGAAGCCAAAGAAAGAATTGATATGGCTTGAGGGATTGTTAACAGAGTTGGGTTTCACACAGAGAAGAGTGTTTTGCGGTGATAGTCAGTGCGATACATCCGCAAAGAACTCAAGATTTCACTCGAGAACAAAGCACATTGGTCTTCGTTATCACTTCATCGGATCTACGCTTGAGGATGAGGTGTTAATGTTGAAGAAGATTCAAGGAAGTAAGAACCCGGAGACATGTTGACAAAGGTGGTGACTATCGACAAACCGAAGTTGTGCTCAACTTCGGTTGGCTGCTCAAATAACGGCCAGGGAAGGCTGCTGCTTGATCGAGGTGTGAAGACCGACTGAAATCAGTCTTCAAGTGGGAGATTGTTAGTCAAAGGAGGCAACCCACTAACCAAAATAAGGAAAAACATGAGTTGGAAAATATGGAAAGTCATAAAACACATGATGGCAGGTGGCCATCCAATTTGATGTGTTCATATTATATGTTCACATTGCAAACCTTGCCTAAGTCATAAAACACATGATGGTAGGTGGCCATCCAATTTGATGTGTTCATATTATATGTTCACATTGCAAACCTTGCCTATAAATAGAAGCTTGAAGGCAAGAGCAAATCATTCCAACATTGAGTGCATTCCAAGTTGAGAGAGTGAGCACCGAGAGAAAATTCCAGTGAGGGAGTTTTTGTGAAAAATATTTAGAGAGAAATATTTTGGGTGTAATTGGGTTGTGGGTTTTGTGAGAGAGTGTGAGTGTTTGTAAACACAGTGTGTATTTCCCTTTTCAATATAAGGTCTGCAGCGGTCCGGAGACGTAGGCATTATTGGCCGAACTTCGTTATCAATTTTTGTGTGTGCTTCCGCATTTATTTTTTGCTCTTTCACTAATCTGACTATGGGGAAATTTTACGTAATTTCCTAACACAGTGTGTAATAAGATCCGGTGGAACTCTTTAATCTAATGACTGTTAATAATGGTCTACCCATGAACTATTTGATATACTTTTCCACCCTAGAAGCCATCCGATTTTGATCCTCGATATGACTCATTGATGAATCATTAATAGCATCCATAATTTCTGACCATTAGTCAGTTAGAGCCATCTGTGGGCCGGAATTAAGGTTACACAACCCCGACCACTAATTGAAAGACAACGGTGCTGGATAATACACCTCGGCCGGGAGAATACTTAACCCTTCGAGCATCGAGTATGAAAGGCGTGAGTGATTGGCAATACAACTCGGTCGAGAGGTTACACAAAAGAAGAATAATATGATATTTGAACATTTTGTTGGAACAATTCGATTTCTTCGCATTAGGCAAGTTTTAGTCTGACTGTAGTCAAGTTGTAGCATGTATTCGTCAAGCAAACATTCTTATCTAACTTCGCGTGATTGCTACCGAGTTGTAGTTGATATGCATCAATCCAGTTTTATGCATGATCTGCTACCGAACTATAGTCGGAATGCAAGTTTTGTATGTGACTCCTACTAGACTGTAGTTGGTATGCGTCAGACCTTAGTTGGTATGCATGACACAAGTTGGTTTGTGTCATTGTCATACAAGTTGGTGTGACTATTACCGAATCGTGGTTCGTATGCGATAGTGAGTTAACCTTATAATTATCGAGCTGTAGTCGGTATAGGTCAGACAAGTTTTTAGATTTGCCTATAAAATTACTAAGTTCGTGTTTGGATCTAAACTGAAAATTTGTAAAAGTTCGTTTGGAACCAAACACATGTTTACAACATGATTCTAAATGGGGGTCGACCCTATAATGTCCAATTGTGAGTGAAACCCAAAGAAAACTTTAATAAAGATATTTTTATTTTAAGTGAGAAAATTTTAAGTTGAGTTCTTTCATCAACATATGTGACTTTTTTTATTTTTAAAAACTAGTAACAAATAATTTTGTTGTTAGTTGAACTAAAACTAGGGCTCTATTAGTCTTATCCTTGGCCGGCTTGTTCCAAACATGCACTAAAACAACGCAATTACACTAAAGGCACTAAAGACCATATCTTTCATTGCATTCATCCCGATTATACAATATGAAAATTACAAATAAATGACAATAAATGTTAATTATAATTACATAAACGGTAAACATTAATGATAAAATATTAAGTTACAAATGACAGATTTAAATTCATGATTGAATCAATTTTCAAAAATGTTATAATGAGAACGAGAATGAGAATAAAAATCAGCTCCTATATTAATATGCAATATTTTCAAAATGGACCGAACCGGCTGGTTCAATTGGGAATCGACTAGTTCGATGGTTGGTTCAACCTCATTTGAACAGCAGTTTGGTTGAACCGTGATTAAACCGTTTTGAACCACTAATTAAACTGGGTTGGACCGTTTGAAATGTTTTTTTTTATTTACTTTTCTCACCAAATTTATTTATTTACTTATTAGTCATCTGATTCAACTGTAGTTGAAGCTGAACCGAATGAACTAATTAAACTATGACTCGGAGGTCTCGCTGGTTCGATATCTGGTCCGGTTTTTAAACATTAGTAATACGTTTACCAAAATTTAAAATAGAAATATTTATTTATTAAAATAGATTTTTTTGATGCAATTAATTCAAATAAAAAAATGAACACTTTCAAAATTGAAAGAAACAAAATAGTGGCATGCATGTATATATGACATCCGTTGAGTA
This sequence comes from Calophaca sinica, assembly GCA_037113605.1. Taxonomy (NCBI): domain Eukaryota; kingdom Viridiplantae; phylum Streptophyta; class Magnoliopsida; order Fabales; family Fabaceae; genus Calophaca; species Calophaca sinica. The sequence continues at coordinate 108,220,642 of CM073733.1, forward strand.
TAATTAGAATTGTTTTTATAAGGAATCAATCCCAAGGTCACGCCGTTTCAACAATTTGTACATAAGCACGAATTGTGGTCTCAAATTAATTTTTCCTGCTAACCCTAAGGTTGGGTGCGACTCGTTGACACACTATCTAAAGAGACGAATTTGGTTAGTACCAGAGTTCGATCCCTAGCGATGAAACAACTTTGGGTCAGACTTTACTTACATCCGGGCGAACTCTGTATTAGTCTGACCTCTTTTCCCCGGACACTAGAGCGAGGTCAAAGACGACCTCTAGAGCAATTTTTTCCCTATGCTTAATACCAAGAGATATTTACTTGTATAAACCATGAAAATGGAATATTAACATGTATATGAAAACAATATTTAAAGTGTTACAAAATGAATAGAAAATAAAAGAGATGAAGTGTTACCAAAAAAAAAAAAGAAGAGATGAAGTCAATTATTAGTTCTTCAAGAACTAAGATTCAAGTGTTAGTTCTTTAGGAACCAACTATAAATTTTGTATTAGTAATGTGACTAAGTGTGTACAATGACACACCTAATACTCATATTTAAAGAGATAATGACTCTCAATTCTGAGTCCAACCATAGAATAATAATGAGGAACAATTATATAATAATCCAAGATATAATAATCAGAAAGTCATCCATAAATATCCATATATTTACAACATAAAGAAAATTATTGCAAAGAACAAAGATAAAAATAGCATGAAGATAGGCCGATTGATTCTATTCTTGTTTTTTGTTTTTAAACAGAATTTTGTGAAACAATTTTATGAAATTGTCTTTTAGAACCAAAAAAACAAAAACAAGAGCAGTTTTGGTTTTTTAGTTTTAAAAATAATAAAATAGTAAACAAATTTCAAAACAGAAGGTTTTCGCTTTTCAAAATTTCAAAATCAGAGAACAATTTTAAAAAGATTATTCAAACATGTCTAGGCTACATGGCACATAAAAATAGAGCATAACGTTAGCAATAATCTATTATTTTTTATTTAAGAAATTTGATTACACTAAAGACACGTGATAAAATTTTATTTATCTATTTTTTTGTCAAAAATTATTTTCTCACAAAAAATTTAAATATGCTAAGATATTTATTATTTTTAGATATTAATGTATTATTTTGAATAATATTTTATAAATATTCTTTTTTTCCATTATTTGAAACACATTTAAATATAACAATTACTTATATTAATAAAATTTAGTATTTATAAAATAAGTTTTGTATATTTGTCTCGCAAAATACCTTGTAACATAGTGGCTTACCATTAGGGATGGCAAAATGGGTTGCCTGACCCAACCCGACCCGGCCTGTCGTGCGCCCGCGTAAAAACGGGCTAGCCCAACCCCGGCCCGTCAAGGGATTATGGGTTGAGATGTTGAGCCTGACCCGATCTATGACGGGTTGGGTGGGCTTGGGCTGGCCCGTCAAAAAATAAAAATAACAAAAATAAATTAAAAAATAAATAAAAATCTAAAATTTAGACTAAAATCGGCCAAAATCAGCCAACCTGTCAGCCGGCCCTCAAGAGTCCGCCCAAAATGGACCACAATAGTGGGTTGGTTGGCTAGCCCGCCCGAAAATGTAAAAAAAAGAAAGAAAAAATTGTTCAAAAATAGGGAAAAAATATAAAATTATATACATATTGGCCCGATGGGTTAGCCCAACCCGGCCCGCTCGTGGCCCGCAGGGTTGGCGAGCTAGATGAGTTGGGCTAAATGGGCTTGTGAGTTGATGAACCCCAACCCAACCCGGCCCATTTTATGCGTCCGGTGAGCCGGCCCGATGTGCCAAACCCGTTTTGCCACCCCTGCTTACCACCACTTTTTTTTGTTGATAATTAGTGCAATTAAACCTATTCTTTTTAAAAAATAATAAAAGAAACTGAAAAAACTGTAATTAAATGCTATTTAATTTAATTTAATAAAATAAAAAATAATAATGCTTTTTTGTGATTTTTTACTTGTAAATGTTCGTTTTCATTTGGGCAAAACTCCCGCCTCTCTCTCTCTCTCTCTCTAGTTCTCACTTTTTCTCTATCTAAGATCCAGTGAGATCGTGAAACGAGGCCTCGGGAAGCTGAAGATGATCTTCAAGGTTGCTTGATTAGTGATCCCTTCGTTCTCTTGTCAGAATGAAGCCAACTCGCAGATTCAACAAACCCGATACTGTATCAAAGGTTATTTTTATCCTTGCGTAAAACAATGTGTATTTTGATTTTGCGAACAATCAAACCTAAAATTGTTTTTTTTTCCTGGAAATTCGAGCTGAAATCTGTGATCTAAGTGAAATTTGCGTACTGAGAAGTACTGAGCAGTATTTCCCCCCGAATTAATGCGTAATCGCTCTTCTGGGGTGCTACAAATGCTACAAATGTTTGAATTTTTTTGAAGAATATGCGTTTTTATTATCCGTAAAATTTCGTAATAAATTTACGTATTGAGTAGTACTGAGCGGTGATTTTTTTTTTGAAACCAAGCACAGTGCTACGGGGGTGTTCTTAATGTTTGCATTTTTTCCAGCTGGTTTTGGAGGAGGTAATTGGATTGACAACGAAGAATGGCAATGGCTTAGCTTCAAATACCTCGAGTTCCAAATGTGCTTATTTGGCAGGTTCTGTGGTGGTGATTTTGGATGTGAATTTGGGTACTCAGTCGCACCTCATGGTGTCTAATAGATTGCCAAAGCCTTTGAGCTGTGTAGCTTTGTCACGAGATGGGCGCTTTGTTGCGGCTGGAGAGGTATGAATAAATTCTTATAACTTGATCATGGTGTTAGTATTAGTATTCTTTTTTTTTGATTTCCCACATGTCTCTTCCAACGGAGGCAATCTTGTTCGAGGCGTGTCGGACACTAAATGTGGGTATCTCTCCTGGCGGGGATTTGAACCTTGGTTCGCCATGTCGTGGGAGACTACAAATAAAATAGCTTCATCTTGTTGAAACTGCTAGCTCAAGGATGGTGTTTCTTCAGGGTGAATTGAAATCTATTTTTTTTTTTTATGTCCGATTCCTGAGGATATTGACTTTTATTTGCTTAATAATGTTCTATTCATATATCATTTGATGGATGTCCAAGGGTATATTTTTTTGACTACGCATTTCTAAATTCATAGAATTCTAAAGTGTTTATGAAAATTGATAAGGGACTATTAGGATATAATCACTAATCTTTCATTAAAAATTTTCCAAAAAATCATATAAATCTCGTTACACGATTGTGAAGTTGTCTCCAACAAAAATAATAAAATATATGCTTAATTGTACTTTTGATCTCTTTAGTTTGGAGTAGGTGTGGTTTTGGTCTTTAGAGTTTTTTTTAGCCAATCAAGTCTCTCTATTTTTAAAATTAATCAAATTTAGTCCTGCCATCAATTTTCTTCCACTCAAAACCCTTAAATTATCATTTTATATGCACATATTTGGGGGTTTATGTTGAATTTGAGATATGAAATAATTGTAAAAATTTATTAGTAAGAAATTTAGTGGAAATTTGATAAAATTTGAAGGATTTTGTAGGATGTGAGATTAGGGTTTGAAGAGAGGAAAAATTTGTTTTGTTTTGAGTGAAATTTGATGTCTTGGTTGGTGAGTTTTGAGCCAAAGAAGATTTAAAACAATTTAATGGATTCAATTTGTTAAGATGAAAAATTTCTCTCCCTTACTTTCCTTTCTAACTCCTTCATCCAAACATACCCTAAATGAATTAGTAAGATTGATGAATATGTTTTTGCTTTTTAGGCATCTGGATTTGTCATATTCTACACTGATTCATCACACTTTTTATTCCTTCCGACCAAAACAGAAGCTATCTTGTTTGTGATTTTGTTGTAGTTTCTACTTTCATTTCAAAAGACTTTTACAAATTTTACATAATTTTCTGAAATTGAAATATTATTGGTTAGACGATATTTTGTTACAGTAGTGCATAAGTAGTAGGTTAGGTATTCCTTTGTTTCCTAGTTATTGAAAGAGAAAAAAAAAAAGAAAAAAAAGAAAGGTATGTGGTGAAATCCATGTATTGCTACACAATGATGAGTAAATTATATCGATACAAGATAATTAATACAAGGATCACCACAATTCTAATTACTGTAATTACGTCATTATAGTTAGCCTATATTAGGTACATTCATGAATTGGATTGGATGGCTTTAAGAGAGAAAAGTCATCTGATCCAATCTATTCAGTTTTTATAATCATCTAATCAGTTTGGTTCTAAATTTAAATCCCGTCCAATTTTGGATGGAATCGGTTTTTCACTTTTAGTTTTAAGTTCATTTTTCTTTGAGAAGTTACTAATTAAATCTGAAATTATTTAAGAAATTTAATTAAAAAATTTAAAGTATCAAACATCTCATTTGTAAATCACAACATGATTAATGCTAATAAAACACTTCAAATCCATACTATTTGAAAAAGTATCACTTTAATTTCATAATTTATGTTTCAAGTCAAATAAATAAAAATTTATTATCTAATAAATTATGGTTATTTTTGGTCACTTAGATATCTTTAAAATTTATCTTCACTGAAAAATATTTTTCACAAGTATAAATTGTATAGTAATTTTATAAATATATGGAAAAGTAAATATGTAAGTATGAATGATATGGTAAATTTATGCATATGTTTGTGTATGTGTGCTGTTTGTGTGTTTGCGCATGTTCGGTTTGGATTGGATTAAATTGGTTTTCAAAATTAAATTTGGAATTTAATCTAATAAAAAATCGTTTTTCCTTTTTTTTTTGGAGGGGGGGGTTGGTTCTCAATTTATTCGGTTTTTGATTGTTCAGATCCTTTGGATCGGTTTTAATCACCCTATCCTATATACACTGAACCTAGATACTATTTATTGCATACACTAACAACACTAGCTATACAGACGAATTTGTTGTAGGCAAGGCAAACGAATAGGAGTATGATGAACTTTTTACATAATAGTTGAATAACCATTATGAGTAGAATTTTTGGAAGTGAAGGTATAACAGTAAAGATATCATGTTCATTGTTATGTATTTCAGTAGATGGTCTTGATTGAAGCATGCTGGAGCATTACTCATTCAATAATACTAGTATGGATATGGAAAAGATTGAGAATAACTGAAGAACACAGTTGAAAGGAATAGTTTTCTGAATATCATTCACTAAGTTAATCTATAGGTGATTTTAGGCTTGTGCATAAAGGAAAGATAAATGCAAAATCTATCCTAATAAATGGGAAATAATACAGCAGTGGTATTTATCTATTATGGCTTACAGTAGTCCTAAAGTAGTGCCATTTACATTAATTCTCAACACTCTTGAGTTGGTGAATAGATATCAATTGTTTCCAGTTTGCAAGTAAGTTCCCAGAATCATTCTGTTGTGTCTTTGGTTAAAACATTTGCTAGTTGGAGCTCGAAAGGAACATATTTTTTTGCTATCAAATCACTATCCAGCTTCTTCTTAATCAAGTTTTAGTCTATCTCAAATGCGGTTTGTCGTGTCATGTTGGACTGGATTGTGAGCAATGCTAATAGCTGATTTGTGGTCACAAAACATTTTCATAGGATCTTTGTACTTAAGGTGTGTTAGGGTAAACAATTTAATTAGACGCTTATTGAATAAATGTTTATCATATAAGTGTTTATGTAGAAACTATTTCTATAATCGAAGAGGGAACGTGGTTAAAATGTTTTCATACAAATTGTAGGCTGTTTTCATAGGCTATCTTAGAGAACTGTTGAAATAAGCTGAAAACAACTAATGGACATATGACAAGTTATTTTCATAAGCTCTCCCAAACACTTACCCAAGTGCTTATGTCATAAGATAAGTCCAAATAAACTGTAAATAAGCTCTTCCAAATGCACCCTTAATCTTCACGTCATCCAAAACAACCTGAATCTATAATAGCTCACAAACTCCCTATGTCTTAGCTTAAAATTCAGCCTCTGCATAGGACGAAACAACTACATCTTGTTTGCCTACCAGATTTCCACATAAAAATATACAATAGCCTGATGTACACCTTCTTTAAGTGACAACATAGTAGACAGGAGCGCGCTCCGGATCGTAGGAGCGGACGATCCTACGCTCCTACTCCCCCTCTGCGAACTCACTCCCATGCAGGATCGGAAATTGCAGGAACGCTGGCAGGAGCGTCGCTCCCGATTTCAGGAGCGTTCGGCGGCGCGTAGGAGTGATCGCTCCCGACGAACTCGCGATCCTGGGCAGTTTGCAAAACGCTGCGTTTTTTTTACATTACCGGGTCGGTTTCGCGACCCAGTTCTTTTAAACTGGTATTTTGGGGGTGAAAACCCTAATTGCGCAGCTTTTTCTGTCCAAAACAGATACATAACCTCTTCTTCCTTCCTTGCTATCGTGTTCTACCTTTGAGCGCAGCTTTCTTACGCCGTTCGCTCGCTTCGCTTCGCCGTTCGCCCTCGCCTGCACCGCCGTCTTCTCGCTTCTTCCTTTCTTCCTCTGTTTCGTTCGTGTTCTCCACTTTTACGCTTTGTGTTCTTAAATCGTGGTGTTTACGCCTCTGTTTCTCCTGTAGCCGTGTTCTCCACCACCGCTTACAGGATGAGGCTTAGGGTTTGGTAATGGGCTGCCTTAAAATAAGCCCAACAGTAATAACTAGTGACACCTACCTTTTTTTTTACAACACCAGACAGTATAACAATTTATTTGTTTAATCTATATAAAATTCATTTAATTTATTTGTTTAAACTAGTATAAAATTCATTTAATATTGCTTTATACATTATAATAAAATTTAAAAAATATAAATACTAGTAAATATAAACATATATTGTTTATATAATAGAAATTATTTATGTATATTATTATATATTTATATTAAAATGTATTTTAATATTTTTGGTAGGAGTTTACGAACTTTGCTACGAACCCCGCTCTTACGCTCCTATGACCCCTCCCCGCTCCTAAGTAGGATCTCGCTCTTGTCTACCTTGAGTGACAATGCTTGCACAGTTTGAATTTCTATACACCCCATGGTCAAATTTCCACCTCTTTTAAGAATACAGTAGGAATATATATTCTATCCTAAAAAATAGTGCTATTTTCATTATTTACAACACAAATAATGGCATCATTTTTTCAAAAATTTTACAAGAGCCTAACTATGCTCTGCAGGCAGGAAACCAGTCCTCAGTACTAGTTTGGGATTCTTCTACTGTGTCTGTTGTCTCTGAATTGAAAGGTCATCTATATGGAGTTGCATGCATCTGTTTCTCACCGAATGGTTGGTTACACTTTAGCAATCTATTTGCTTGCCTTGAATTTTATTACTCTCTGCTTCTTACTCATTATATAGTATGTTTTCCTAGGTAAACATCTGGTATCTGTTGGGGGATATATTTACCTTTGGAACTGGCGGAGCGGTGAGCTGATAACAAAGCTTCAAGCAACTTCATCTTATTCTGCTGTCTCAAGTGTTAGCTTCTCATCAGATGCAAAATTTATTGTAACTGCTGGGAAAAAGCACTTGAAATTCTGGACACTTGGGTCATCAAGAAGAACTCAACAAAATGGAGGGAAGAGTAGGACTTTCAGGACAGCATCATTAGCTATACATGAAAAGCTTGCCAATCTTTCAATTCACAAAGAAAGCTCTTTTACATCTATTGCTTTTTCTGTGTGGAGCAGTAGCAGCGATGATAATTGTAAACAAGCTGGTGATTTCTTTCCCATATATATATTGACTGATTCAGGTTTGGTTTAGTTTAGACAAGTCTAATACTGACATTTTATTCGTTAATATTTTGATGCATTGGCATTTCTTGGCCTGCATTATGCATTAGCTATTAGTTCAATTTCATTTTCCTTCCGTTTTCAGGCATATTTTACATTATTTCTTTCTGTTTACAGGCATTTTATACGTTATTGATTCTGGGTTGTCAGTCAAAAAGTCGGTGATCTTGAAGGTACATAGTAATATATTCATGTGTGCCAGAGGCATATTTATCTTGGTGGATGAAATGTTAAGTAAATTAAGTTGTAACTGATCTGTAAAGACTTAAAATTGATTTCCCAAGTAGAAGAGAATGTTGTTCCAAGTTAAAGCTTGAACATTCTTATAATGTTTGTAGTTTCTAAGATGGAAAACTCATAGAGTTGATCTTTCCATTATGAACTGTTCCATAAATTTGATTCAGTTGTTAGGGAAATTAGCCTGGACTTTGGTGTTAGACTGTAGTTCATGATTTTTAACAATTCCAAATTATCATTTTCAGGTTCGAAAAGCTTTTGCATTATCAACATCGGGAAAGCTAATTGCTTGTGCATGCAATAATGGAACAGTCCAATTATATACCCCCATGTCTCTGGAATACGCGGGCAGTATATTATATTCAAAGGCCCAAAAGTTTTCTGAAGAAAACAACACTGTTTACCATGCCGTAGTTCCTGAACGGGATATCCAACAGTTGCCTGCACTTCCTGATGCAGTTGCATGTCAGTTTTCAGCCTTAGAAAAGCTTGGTGAGTGTATTGTTTTGATAATTATATTTAACACAATCTTGAATTGTGCATTGATATGTTCTTTATTTTTGCCCCTACAGTGGTTATTTACAGAGATCATAGTCTCTACATCTGGGACATCCATGATGTGAATCAGGTAAATGATTTTGTTGGTATGTTTGTTATGATAATTTTCATGTTTGATAAAATTCAGCCTCTCTTGTAAATGCAAGGCAAGGCTGTCTACAATAAATCTACAGTGGGTCTGATCTTTTCCTGGACCCTACGTTGGAGCTTTGTAGCACCAGGTTGCCCTTACATTATATTCACGATAGATTAATGTCTTACTCTGAAAATCCATTGCTTTTAAATTAGTGGATGATGCAGCAAGGTTTTTCCCATATTCTAAGGTGTTGTATAAATTTAGTAGTTGTTAATGCAGAAACAATCTTGTTCTTATTTTCCAGGTCACAAAGTGTTTTGTGCTAGTTTCGCATTCCTCATGCATATGGGATATCAAGAATCTATGTTGTGAAAACATGCATGATCCATCTCTTGCATGCACTGCTAGAGGTTGTTCCGGGGGGATTTCTTTTGCAACATGTTCTGCTGATGGTACAATTAGGCTATGGGATATTTCTTTGCAATCTGATTTATCAAATGATTCTGAAGAGCTGAAGACTGAACTATTGGGTTATTCATGTCTAGGTAACTCAAGATTATTGACAAAAGCGATTTGTCTTGTGTAATAACATCCAATAAATCATCCACATCATATCAATATAATTTTATTTTTTGAGTATTCCTGTTCCTCCCTGACCCTGTGTACCAAAAGGACTAAATTCAACAGCTTCTTATGTTATCTACTTCTCACATGTTGTGTTCTTCCTGTTTATTGCTGCAGTAAGTGCTGGGACTTTTGAACGTGATGCAGTTAAGGGGGATGTTACAGGTCAAGGATTTCGTTCGCTTGCTGTTAGTTCAGATGGAAAGTATCTTGCTGCTGGTGATTGCACAGGAAACCTTCATGTATACAACCTTCAAACATCGGATTACACATGTTTTCAGGTAAATTCAGGCACCTGAGTTTATTTTATAAATTAATGTGTAATAACATCATATTTGATTGTATACCCGTTATGCTTATGGTCAATTTTATCCTGCATATTGTTTCAGGGTGCACATGGCGCAGAGATTCTTACATTAAGCTTTACGTTGTCAAACCAAGACATATCTGGGGAAATTGCAAAAACCGGTTACTTTCTTGCTTCAGGGGGACGAGATTGTATAATCCATCTCTATGATGTTGAAAGGTGTGGTTATGCAGTTTTCTAGGATAACCATATTGGTTGGTTATGCATTTGATGACTGTATGGGTGTGCAGGAATTTTGATCTTATTGGCAGCATTGATGATCATTCAGCTGCTGTGACTTCTATCAAAATTAGTAGCACGGACAGCTGCAGGATCCTCAGTTGTAGTGCTGACAGGTATGCCAGTAGAGGTTTGGTACCACAATTCACAAACAATAAATGAATTAGAAACAAAAATAAAATAAAATGAATGGGCTATGTAAGTTTTGCTGAACAATTGAATAATAGGAAACTGAAATTTTCCACTCTAAGGTTCTGATTCTGTTTGGAAAAAACTTCAAATAAATTTGAACTATACCAACCTCTTATGGTTCATTACTACAATTAGGAAATACTGTCTAGTAGTGCCTACCAATTGAAAAGTATTACTGGAGTCAAAATGTACAGCGAAGACATTCATTGAATAACCAAAACAAATTATAGTTCTTCATTATTTTATTTGTCTACTCGATCACTCATCAATAATGCAATAGGCAATTGGTTGACTACTTGACTGGTTATGTACTTGTGTGGCAAACGTGATTCTAGTGAGAGCAACTTTAATTGGTTTGTATAGCTCAGCTACCATATGCCAATGCATCTCAAGTTTAAATTTTGCATCAATTTTACAACAGTGGTGTGTAACATAATACAGTCATTTAGAAATATAAACATTTAGCTGTATTTATGTATGCAAAGGACATTAGGATTGTATTTTTCAGTTGATCTGAAATGGTCTGAAAGCAATCTCACCATCCTTAAAAATCTAGGTGCAGACCGATCACCCCAACAAATATTTGAGAAGTTTCTATGACAGCACATTCTCAAAAAGCACAAAATATCATTTTTGTTTCGATCCTAATTTGTAATTTTGAAGAAAACCCATTTGAACCGTTAATTAGTGAGAGCAACTTTAATTGGTTTGTATAGCTCACCTACCATATGTTGTAAAATTGATGCAAAAATTAAACTTGAGATGCATTGGCATTCGTTATGTACTTGTGTGGCAAACGTGATTCTAGTGAGAGCAACTTTAATTGGTTTGTATAGCTCAGCTACCATATGCCAATGCATCTCAAGTTTAAATTTTGCATCAATTTTACAACAGTGGTGTGTAACATAATACAGTCATTTAGAAATATAAACATTTAGCTGTATTTATGTATGCAAAGGACATTAGGATTGTATTTTTCAGTTGATCTGAAATGGTCTGAAAGCAATCTCACCATCCTTAAAAATCTAGGTGCAGACCGATCACCCCAACAAATATTTGAGAAGTTTCTATGACAGCACATTCTCAAAAAGCACAAAATATCATTTTTGTTTTGATCCTAATTTGTAATTTTGAAGAAAACCCATTTGAACCATTAATTAGTGAGAGCAACTTTAATTGGTTTGTATAGCTCACCTACCATATGTTGTAAAATTGATGCAAAAATTAAACTTGAGATGCATTGGCATTCGTTATGTACTTGTGTGGCAAACGTGATTCTAGTGAGAGCAACTTTAATTGGTTTGTATAGCTCAGCTACCATATGCCAATGCATCTCAAGTTTAAATTTTGCATCAATTTTACAACAGTGGTGTGTAACATAATACAGTCATTTAGAAATATAAACATTTAGCTGTATTTATGTATGCAAAGGACATTAGGATTGTATTTTTCAGTTGATCTGAAATGGTCTGAAAGCAATCTCACCATCCTTAAAAATCTAGGTGCAGACCGATCACCCCAACAAATATTTGAGAAGTTTCTATGACAGCACATTCTCAAAAAGCACAAAATATCATTTTTGTTTTGATCCTAATTTGTAATTTTGAAGAAAACCCATTTGAACCATTAATTAGTTCCCTGCTAATTTTGAACACTTTTCTCCAGAGAATAGTTTTCATATATACCAGATAGAGGCCCATAAAATCTGCTGTTTAAAAAGTAGCCTATTAATTGCTTGGAAATGTTCACAAATTTATTCATAACAAATCTTTTTCAGTTAAGTTTTGCTTTTTGGTATTATGTGCTTATTCTATATGGCCACTCATTTCTGGTTTTCAATTATTTGCTATAATTACCAGTGAACCTAATATTACTTTTATGGAATTGAATGGTTTCCTCTATGACAACATAATCCCTTTTTATTGTACAGTTTCCTGGTGCTTCATGATGTAGCAATAGCAGATAATGGTTATAAAATATTGCTGCAACATCGTCAAAGGGCTTCACAATGTGGAACTGTTTATGACATGGCTGTGGATCTAACATGTGAGACTATTGTCACAGTTGGGCAGGTAAAGTAGATGTTTGTTAACAGTGATATTCATCAAAGTTCAAGGGTGGGTTACATTGTTTAGAAAGCCTCCCAAGTAAATTCTAAACAATTAGTCCTAGTAGTTCTGTGCATGTGTCAAATTGATTAGATCATCACTCATAATTTGCAGATTCTGTGCTTAGAGTTACTAATTTCATTGTCATACTCATAGGATAAGAAGATAAAGACGTTTGACATGGCCGCTCGGAGACTAATTAGGTCCTACAATCATGATAAAAATTTTGGAGAACCTATAAGGGTGAGCTTCGTTGTCTGAAAAGATTGCAGATATCATCCTTCTTTACCAGGAGCTAATAATGTTAACAGGTTATAATGGATCCAAGCTGCACTTATGTGGTCTGTTCATTCTCTAACAAGTCCATCTGCATATATGACTTTATGACCGGAGAGATGGTTGCCAAGGCCACAGGGCATGCTGAAATTGTTACTGGTGTCATCTTCTTGTCTGATTGCAAGCATATAGTTTCAGTGAGTATCTGTATCTATTTTTTATGTATCTATTTTGCCAAGGCCACATGTATATGTTTTATGTGTGTATCACTATCTATTTATCTATATATATATATGTATGTGTATTATGAGTTTAATAATTATACAATGACAGTGTAAACAAGCTTTTAAAACTTGTTCACATTATGACAAGATAGTGAAATATGTTTGGATGTCTATGCAAAACTTGTTTACACTCGGTGTATAGTTATTAAATCTTTCTATATATTAGGTAACTATACACAATTTCAAAGTGAAGAGATTATCACTTATTCAATTTCTTATTTATTTTAACGCAATTAATTTTGCATATGTTAAATCATCTATTAGTATAACATTTAAGTATCATGTAGCAGAAACTAGAAAGGACATAAAAAGATGTCCCATGCATTTGTTTAAACGTGTAACATTGACGCACTATCTTGCTAATTGGAAATGAAAAGGCATACTCGCGGACTTCTAGGCGTTAGTCGTTACTTCTGTGGTTGTAAAAGGAATTGTATTGGAATGTTGTTTTTGATAATTACATGAGATACCTATATATAGTACAAGGCGTATCTACGTAATAAATACAAATGATCACTATGTGAGTCATTGTCTAGTCAGCATCTATTAGGCTACACTAAACACATTTAACACATGTTAAATGTGTTATTCTAACACTCCCCCTCAAGCTGGAGCATATATGTCATATGATCCCAGCTTGTTACAAATGTGGTCAACTCGAGAGCCTCTAAGGGACTTAGTGAACATGTCAGCCAATTGGTCCTCAGACTTGACAAAGTCGGTGGTGATTTCTCCTAAGAGCACTTTTTCTCTTACATAGTGACAGTCTATCTTTATGTGCTTGGTTCGTTCATGGAAGACCGGATTTGATGCAATGTGAAGTGCAGCTTGATTGTCACAGATAAGCTTTGTATCTTGGAGGTCTCATAATTTCAGCTGTTGGAGTAGATTCCTAAGCCATGCAAGCTCCTTTGTAGCTGCTGTCATAGCACGGTATTCTGCTTCCGCACTGGATACGACAACTGTGTTTTTCCTCCATGAGATCATATTTCATCCAATGAGAACACAATATCCAGTAGTGGATCTTCTATATGATGGTATTAGAAACTTAGAAACTAAGCTATTGAAAACTGTAAACTGAAATCTGAATGATTGTGTATTTCATTTCTTAACTGAAACAGTTACAGCAGTGCCCTTATATAGGTTCACTGATTCATCACAGCTGTCATAACTGTCACTGATATGTTTAGATCAGTTGGAAGCTTCTGGAAGATTCTTAGCTGTTCTAACTAACTGAGTTAGTTAGTTATAGGGGAATACTACCTTACATGAGAGCCTATCCTAGTTACTCTAGGCTACAAGAGATGTATTCTCTTATACTCCCCCGCAAGCTCAGCTGTGGGTGATTTTGGAAGAGTCACAAACAGTGAGCTTGGTCCTACAATCTTCAAACTTGGAAGGAGGTAGTGGTTTGGTCATAATGTCTGCACATTGATGGACTCCTGGAACATGTGACACTAGAAGCTGCTTCTTTAGAACCAACCTTCTCTCTTAGAAAAAATAGATCAAGCTCCATATGTTTTGTTCTGGCATGGAGAACTGGATTATGAGCCAATGCAATGGTGCTCATGTTATCACAAAATACTGTGGGAACAGAAAAGGGAACTCTCAATTCAGTTAACAAGGATTGCAACCAAAGTAATTCTTGAGTTGCAAGTGCCAAACTTCTGTATTCGGCTTCTGTGCTGGACCTGGACACCACTGGCTGCTTTTTGGCCCACCAGGAAACCAGATTCTGTCCAATGAAGATGCAGGCACCTGAAGTTGATCTCCTATCATCAATGTCAGAGCCCCAATCTGCATCACAGTAGGCTGATAGAGATAGTGGAGATGTTGAGACAGGTTTGAGATGTAGTCCCCATGAAATGGTACCGTTTAGATACCTAAGAATCCTCTTGACAGCAGCCCAATGAGATTCCAAAGGCTGTGACATAGACTGACAGACTTTGTTGACTGCAAAGCTTATGTCTGGCCGAGTTATAGTGGCATACTGCAATGCCCCAACCACTGATCTGTAGTAGGTTGGATCTGAAGCAGCTGGAGAACCATCCTTTGATAGATGACAACCAGAAATCATTGGAGAAGGAAGAGGTTTTGCTTCTTGAAGATTGGTTTTAGCTAACAAATCTTTGAGATATTTGCTTTGGGTTAGAATGAGAGAGCCATTAGATTGCTTCTTTACTTCAATACCCAAGAAATAATCCAAGTTTCCCAACTCTTTCAAGGAGAAGACAACATTTAGTTTAGAGACAAGTTGAGCAAGAAATGTTTGATTGTTTCCAGTCACTATTATGTCATCTACATAGACCAACATATAGGCAATTATTGACCCATGAGAATAAATAAACAATGATGGATCACATTTACTTGCTGAGAAACCAAACTGCAGTAGTGTTGTTTTCAATCTGTCAAACCAAGCCCTTGGGGCTTGTTTGAGCCCATAGAGTGCCTTATTGAGTTTGCACACCAAAGATTTATTTGAACCTTCAAAACAAGGAAGTTGAACCATGTAGACTTCCTCTTCAAGTAGCCCATTGAGAAAGGCATTATTGACATCAAGTTGTTGGAGTGGCCACCCTCTTGAAATGGCCAAAGTGAGCATTGTCCTCATAGTAACCGGTTTGATTACTGGTGAAAATGTCTCTGTGTAGTCAGCACCATATTTTTGATGGAACCCTTTGGCAACTAATCTTGCCTTGTACTTATTGACCGAGCCATCAGGATTTTCCTTGAACCTGAAAACCCATTTACAGCCAATAGGGACTCTGTTAGGTGGAAGAGAAACTAGTGTCCATTTGTTGTTTTTCAGCAGGGCATTATACTCAGCTTACATGGTAGCCAGCCATGTTGGACTAGCAAGAGCTTGTTTTCTAGTTTTAGGTTTCAGCATGGGCTAATAACAAAGTAGGATTAAGTCTAGGACAAACAATCCCAGACTTGGCTCTTGTTTGCATGGGATGGACATTATGAGGTCTAGGAGGAGAAATGGAGGAACTGGAAGTGGTAGTTTGCTGAGAAACAGTAGGGACAGAGTTATTGGACATAGAAGCAGTGTCATTTGGTAAAGAGAGAACAGGGTTAGACACAGAATGATGTGAGGAATCAGATGCAGAGGCAGAATTAGATGCAGTGTTAGTTGCAAAACTAGGAGCAGCTGTGGAAGAGCTCCCTACAATAGATGCAGAATTATGTGCTGAACTGTATGCAAATGCAGGAGCAGGTGTGAAAGAGCTCACTGCATTGGGAATAGTAGAAGAAGGTAAGGTGATTATAGGAATGGAAGCAGGAACATGAAGACTTCTTGGAGAAGACTTATCAGAAGCAAAAAGTTCCTTATATGGAAACCTATACTCATTGGACAATACATCTTTAGAGATGTAAAGTCTACCATTTGGTGCTAGGCATTTGTAACCTTTGTGAGAAGAGGAATAGCCTAGAAACACACATTCTTGAGACCTAAACTGTAGTTTATGCTTGTTATAGGGCCTTAACAAGGGAAAGCAAGCACAACCGAACACATTAAGAAAGTGAAAGTCAGGTTGAACATGAAATAGTTTGGTAAATGGCATTTCAAATTGCAAGGCTGAATTTGGTAGCTTGTTTATGAGATAAACACTAGTTAGAAAGGCATGATCCCAAAATTGTAAAGGAAGGGATGCTTGAGAAAGAAGAGTAAGACCAACTTCTACTATTTGCCTATGCTTTCTTTGTACCATACCATTTTGATGGTGAGTATGACGGCAAATTAATCTATAAACTATGCCAAACTGTTTAAGATATTGGGTGAATGGTCTAAATTCACCACCCCAATCAGTTTGCAAAGCCTTTATTTTGTGGGGAAATTGATTTTCAACAAGGGACCAATGTTATCAATGGCGGATGGCGGTCCACGGTGGAAAGCCAAAAATCCGCCATAAAAAAATGGCGGATTGCGTTGCGGGAAATGACGGACGCCATGGCGGGCAATATATATATATATATATATATATATAAACTGTAGTGCAAAAAAAATGCTACATAACTAAAATATAAGGCTTCAATTAAACTAAAATATATTACTATTACTATTTGATATTTAATTTATTATATTTTTCTGAATTTTTTATTACTATTGTTATTATTATTTAGATTATTATTACTATTGTTATTATTATTTAGATTATTTTTTATTACTATTGTTATTATTATTATTTAGATTATTTTTTTGAATTTTTTTATTACTATTGTTATTATTATTTAGAATATTATTACTATTGTTATTATTATTTAGATTATTTTTTATTACTATTGTTATTATTATTATTATTTAGATTATATTTCTGAATTTTTTTTATTACTATTGTTATTATTATTTAGAATATTATTACTATTGTTATTATTATTTAGATTATTTACTGAATTTATATGGAATGCGTTATTTAGATTATTATTATATATATTATATTGTATGTTATCAGTGGAACACGTTATGGCCATATTGAGGCCCATATGGCCACATGGCCCAATTTGTAAAAAACCCTAATCAAGCTAACTCGACCATTCAAAGACTCAATGAAGTCACCGTCGCCACTATTTGAAAACGAGCAACAGCAAATGGTGGAAAACAAAACACGCAGAATCGGGTCGGATCCAAATTCAAGCACAGAAAACTCTCTCCTTCTTCTTCCTCCATACTTCTTCGTTGTGTAGCCAAATTCGAGAGCCTCTCGTCTCCTCCTCCGAGGCCGCGCGCCCCGATCCAAGAAAAAACGCAGAAGACGCAGAACCGGGTCGGATCCTGAGTCGGGTCATCTGGCCAAACACGCACGGTTTCACCATTTTTGGCCGGGTTTCCGCCATGGCGCGCGCCATCCGCCCTGGCCGCTACACGCGAGGCGGCCGCCATGATCCGCCATGCAGAACCCGCCCCGCCACCGCCTGGTTTGTTGCGGTTTGTTGAAAATCCGCCATCGCCTTCCGCCATAGCGCCGCCATGGCCGCTTTTTAACAACATTGCAAGGGACTTAAACTCTTTGAACACAGAAAGAGTATCGGTTTTTCTTTTTAAAAGAAAAATCCAAGTGAATCTAGTGAATGCATCAACAAAGGTAATATAATAGTCAAAACCAGTGGTGGAAGTGATGGGTGCAGGACCCCACAAGTCACTATAGAAAATGGTATCTTACAATTGTTGAGTACAAGTTTCTGCACCTCAAGGCTAGGATGTCCAAGCCTTGAGTGCCAAAGAAAAAAGGAGCTGGTATTAACAGGGGTATCCGAATTAACAGTAGCAGAATTAACAGAAGGTAAACTAGCAGAATTACAATGCAAATTAGGGGGAATTACAAACTTGAGTGCAGAAGTTTGGAGCAGATTTGTGAACTCATATAGGCCATCCTTGCCAAGCATATCTTTGAGTAAAACCTCATTGGATGCCTGTGATTTGACAAGACATTTGTTAGGCCAAAACTCAAAATAAACTGAATTATCTTTTGCAAATTGACTGACACTGAGTAGATTTTTAGTTATGGAGGGAACATGCAAAAGATTATTGAGAACAAGGTTAGAACTAGGGTTGAAAGGTGATTGAAAGGATGTAGAACCCATGGAATTTACAAACAAACCTTTGCCATTTCCAATGATCAACTGGTCTGGCCCCTCAAAGGGAGAAATCTGCTGGATGTTTTGTGAATTTGAGGTCACATGGTGTGAAGCCCCAGAGTCCGGGTACCAATTAACAGAGGATGCTGAATCTGCACTTGTGAGGAATGCTTGCGGTCTAATTTGAGGGACAGGTGCTGTTTGTGGAATGAAAGGTGCAGAATATTGCCCTGTAAACATGTTAGGCACCTGTGGAGATTGTATTTGAGGTGTAGACCTGGCATTTGCATAATAATTCCATGTGGAATAGGGCCAGGGTAAAGGACATGACATAGTAGGCCATGGTGCCGAAGGCATTGGAGGTGCTGCAGGCATTGGAGAGAAGCCTAGTTGAAAGAAACTAGGTTGCTGTGACCAAGGAGCAGTGAAGGCTGTTGGAGCAGATGAATTTCCAGAAAGGTTGGAAGGAACATAGTCCTTTTTGAAGCGATGGAAACAGATTGAAGCATCATGCCCGAACTTATGACAAACTTGACACTGGACTCCACCGCGGCCACGGCCACCGCGGCCACCATTTCCACGACCTCCATGTTCAGAATGTCGTTGCACTTGCGCATTAGCAGTGTTGTTCTCTTGAGATGAGGCAGCAAGATTCACCTGAGGCACACTAGAAGAATTAGAACTTTGCGAATTAGGGTTCGCTGATGTTGCAACATTTGCAGAGGCAATTGATTGTTTCTTGAAACAATTGAGGCGAGACTCATGACCAAGCAACAGAGTCGTAACCTCTTCCATGGAAACATGTCTGAATTTTCTACAAATCAAAGAAATCGTGGACTCGTAATCTTGCGGAAGTCCTTCGAGAACAATGTCAAGATGTTCGCGAGAAGCGACCGGTTCACCAAAGGCGTTTAACGAATCAATCAGCGTTTGAACACGAAGAAGGAATTCAGAGACTGAAAGACCTTCGAGTGTTGTACCACAAAGCTCAGAGCGAAGCTGACGAGCCTTCGCTTGTGTATGTGATTGGAAATAGGCGTGAATCGTATCCCAGAGTTGCCACACATGTTTTGAACCGATTACGCAACGGAGCATATCCTTTGAGATCGTCGATTGAAGCCATGCGAGCAACAGTTGATCCTGTTGCTCCCATTTTTCGAACTCAGGAGCGACGTGATTTGCAGAACTATCTTCAATTGTGTTGAACTTCGGTGGAATTGTAGGATTCACCAAGAAATGATGAAGCTTGTGTGCTTTGATCACAGGCTCGACCTGTTGGCACCACAAGAGGTAGTTTTCTGAGTCTAATTTCTCAGAAATTGCAGTGAAAGAAGAAGACGAAGACGAACAAATGAGCGTTGGTGACGAAGACGTCACGGTTGCGGAAGCTGAAGGTGACGATCCTGCGTTCACCAGCGGCAGTGAAGGAGGCGGTGAATGCGGATCCTCTGGACTCAATTATACCATATTAAAAACTTAGAAACTAAGCTATTGAAAACTGTAAACTGAAATCTGAATTATTGTGTATTTCATTTCTTAATCGAAGCTTGATTATAGCGATTCTTATATAGGTTCACCGATTCATCACAATTATAATCACAGCGATCTGTTTAGATCAGTTGGAAGCTTCTGGAAGATTCTTAGCTGTTCTAACTAATTGAGTTAGTTAGTTATAGGGGAATACTACCCTACATGAGAGCCTATCCTAGTTACTCTAGGCTACTAGAGATGTATTCTCTTATAGATGGTGAGTAACAAGTGATTTTGGCATTGCCTTTATTTTCTTATAATAGTCCTCTCCCTGGTGCATTTTTGATGTATCGAAGAATACGGATGACCGCATTCCAATGGCTATCACAAGGAGCATTTAAAAACTGGCTTACAATACTCACTGCAAAGGTGATATCAGGTCTGGTGACTGTGAGATAATTGAGTCGGCCCACAAGACATCGGTATCTTCTCAGGTCTTTCAATGGCTCCCCCTGACCCGAAGGAAGCTTGACATTGGGATCCATAGGAGTATCAGCAGGGCGACAATCAAGCATACCGGTCTCAGTGAGAATATCCAGAGCATACTTCCGTTGGTCAATGGCAATGCCTGAAGTGGACTGAGCAACTTCAATCCCTAAGAAGTATTTGAGAGGACCCAAATCTTTTGTGTGAAACTGTTTTAAAAGATGGGCTTTGAGCCGCTGGATACCTTCGGTGTCATCACCAATAATGACGATGTCGTCCACATACACTACAAGAAAGATGCGCCGGCCGGTAGGGGAATGGATGGAGAAAACAGAATGGTCATATTCACATTTGGTCATGCCAAATTGTATTAAGGCAGAGCTAAATTGTCCAAACCAGCCACGGGGGGACTATTTCAATCCATAGAGATAACGATGAAGACGATAAACAAGATGAGAGTCACCAGGAACAGTAAAACCTGGAGGTTGGTCCATATAAACTTCTTCCTGCAACTCACCATGCAAGAAGGCATTTTTAATATCAAGCTGGTGAGGAGGCCAATGATGAATGGCAACCATGGCAAGAAACAGACGAACAGAAGTGATTTTGGCCACTGGGAAAAAAGTGTCACCATAATCTAGGCAAAAAATTTGTGTATAAGCTTTAGCCACCAAATGGGCTATGAAACGGTCAATCTGACCATCTGGCCCAATCTTCACTGTATAAACCCATCGACAACCCACTGTTGTTTTGTCAGGAGGTAAGGGAACAATTTCCCAAGTGCCATTTGAATGTAATACTGCCATCTCTTCCAACATCGCCTGACGCCAATTGAGATCAGTCATGGCTTCACCTGTAGACTTAGGAATAGACACAGAATCCAAAGCAGAAACAAAGGAAACATAGGATATAGATAAACAATTAATTTAAAGTACAAGCATATTGAGGATTAGGGTTGCGAGAGGACCGGATACCTTTCCTTAAAGCTATAGGAAGTTCAGGTGCAGGCAACGTAGTCGGAGGGGTGATTGGAGTAGGAGATGAGACTGGAGGATCAATGGAAGGAGGTACCGCTAGAGGCTGTGTCCGCCGCTGGTAGGTACGTAAAGGAGGCGGAGTAGAGGCTACAATGGTTACCGGAATAATAGGTGGGATATCTGGAAGATCGTCAGTGAAGTTGACATCAAGTACCGCAGAAGAGGAGAAGAATGGACGAGTCTCAAAAAAGGCGACGTCAGCCAAGACAATGTATCGTTGTAGTTGAGGACAAAAACAACGATAACCTTTTTGTAGACGTGAGTAACCCAGAAAAATACATTTGAGAGATTTAGCAGAGTTTTTCTTTACCTGGAGTGAGGTCTTTGGACAAAATATGTGCAACCAAAGACACGAAGCAGAACAGGATAGATATCCTGCTGTGGATACGAGAGTGTATGGATCCTGATCTTGAAGAACAAAGGAAGGCATGCGGTTGATAAGATAGCAAGCCGTAAGAAGTGCATCACCCCAGAAGCAATGAGGGACATTATGGTGAAGGAGAAGGGTGCGTGCTGTTTCAACTAAATGTCGATTTTTTCTTTCGGCAACACCGTTCTGCTGTGGTGTATGAGCACATGATGTTTGGTGAATAATTCCCTATGAAGTCAAAAATGATTGAAACTAGGAAGACAAATATTCACGGGCATTATCAGTGCGTAAAATTTTAATGGAAGTACCAAATTGAGTTTGAACTTCAGCACAAAATCCTTGAAAGATATTAAAAACATCAGAACGATTTTTCATTAAAAATAACCAAGTGCATCGAGAAAAATTGTTAATGAAAGTGACAATGTAATAGTATTCTAAAGCTGAACAAACACGACTAGGACCCAAAATATCAGAATGAACCAAAGAAAGGGTGATGCAACACTTTTATTGACTCGCTGACTATAAGTATGATGAGAATGCTTCCCTAACTGACATGACTGACATTCAAAAGATGAAAGTTTAGAAAAATCAGGAACCATAAGACGTATTTTATTAAGACTAGGGTGACCCAAACGTTGATGTGTAAGGGTTTTAGAAGCAGCAGAGACACAGGCTACCGGTTGTGAAAGATGATATAATCCTCCATACTCATGTCCTGTTCTAATCGTCCGCCCCGCATAATTGTTCTCGGACATGTATGTAATTATTAACAAAGAGAACTGAATAATCAAGGGTGCGAGTGAGTTTGCTAATAGAAATTAAATTAAAAGGACAACCAGGAACATAAAGCACATAATCTAAGGAAAGATTGGGAAGAGGTTATACTTGACCATGGCCTTGAACTTTGATTTTAGAGCCATTCGCCATTGTCACAGAAGACAAAGAATCAGAGTAACACCAGTGAGAGAAAAAGGATTTGTTACCAGTCATATGGTTAGAGGCACTTGAGATACAAAGGCTATAGGATTACCAGACTGAGCAACGGCAGCAGATGATGTAGATTGATGAGCAACGGTCAGTTTTTCAGACAGGATCATCGGGACATTGGTGAACATCATAGTGTCCGAATCGGAGTTATCACTCGAGTTTTTGAAGGTGGGAAACTGCTGGACAGGGGCGCCTGGTGGTGGGGAAGGCGGCAGAAGTGGCGCCGGACGGTGGGTCTCGCTGGAAAACGGCGAAAAATAAGATTTGCATCGCGCGCGTGAGATGCACGTGCCGGGGAAGAAGCCGCACGTGGAGGCGCGTGGGGCGGCGGACGGCGGCGGGGTTTGGGCGAGGGGGTCGCCTGAGGATGGCAGTCCTGATGGTGGTGGCACTCCGGAGAGATGACGCACGGTGGCTGAGAAAAGTGGCTCTCAGTGCTGTGGGTTACTGTTCACCCGAAAAAAAAAACTGAGGCAGAAAAAATAAAAACAAAGGAAGGAGGGATCGAAAACCTGAGCTTATGATACCATGTAAAAGGAATTGTATTGGAATGTTGTTTTTGATAATTACATGAGGTACCTATATGTAGTACAAGGCATATCTACCCAATAAATACAAATGATCACTATGTGAGTCATTGTCTAGTCAGCATCTATTAGGCCACACTAAACACATTTAACACATGTTAAATGTGTTATTCTAACTGTGGTCAATAATTGTGTTCTACTGTTCTTGATTTTCACACAACCAAAAACTTATTCTTAATTTAATTTAATGACTTCGAATTGTTATCATAATCTCACGGAGCACAATGATTGCATTCTTCGTATGTAAAGTGATATTTTGCGTATGTACCCAAAAAAAAAAAACTGATATTTTGCGTTTGGTTTTTCCGTTTCATAACAATGTCATTAAGTATTAACATCTTAGCTCTTTATTGCAGTCTTATCAAGATAGAAAGGTTCTTTTTGGAATGAATATTAGATAATTTTTTTTAATATTTTTCTTGGCTTAAAAATTCTTGCTTCCTTTCTATAGGACATTGGGTGGACAAATCTTGGCAACAAAAACTTTAGACATTGCTTTTCTATGATTTTTCTGACACGAGCCTCTTTATGTTTCCAAATATGAGCTAAATATTTATTAATGTGCAAAATTAGGCGATCATGGGTTGGGGGAATTTTTTTGTTCAAGACAACCCAACCCAACCTATTCATAATGGGGTTGGGTTGAACCCTTGTGTCCAACATAGATTAAAATGAAAAGTTTGCATGCTAAAATAAATGTTGGAATACATAAGTTCTAATTCATTACATATACCAAATCTTAGCTAAATATTAAAAAATTCACATTACAAGCTTTAAAAAAACTTAAGCTTTTTTTTTGTTTTTTTGACAGAATACATAAGTTTCAACTTTCAAATAAGCTAATGCCTACATAACAAGTCAATCATAAGTCTCAAATGAACCTAGGTAACATAAGAATCAGTCACATAAGCCAATCAAAGCCAATATAATCACAAATAATAAGAATGTTGTAGTCATTGACTTCATTGTTAAATTTTCAAAATTTTGTCATTCAAATGATTCATTCGTTTCTCATCACAATAGTCTGTAAGATGCTTCATCAATTTCTTATCTCTATTCACTTAAACTTGATAGGCTGCACATGTGAGCAAAAAGCTTGGTTTGAAACAAAATAAATAAAATGATATGTGCATTGGGTTGTGCAGGTTAGGAAAGTTCAACCCGCAACCCAATCAATTTTTTATGGGTTTAGTTTTTAAACCCAACCCCAGCATGCAGACTCAAACGAACCCATCATTTGTGGGTTGGGTTAGGTCAAAAAGACTCAACTCATGGGTTTACAGCTTGACCCGACCTAGACTTGGCAACAGAACCCAACCCCGCGGGTACCCACCCGAACCCCACCCCGATTTTGACGGGAAAAACCTACTTTAACCGGGAGTGGGGCGGGGTTGGGGATGTCGATACCCGCCCCGCCCCGCTCCGAACCCGCTCGGCTAAATATAAATTGTTAATTTTTATTTTGTTTTATTTTATGCATGTATATTCATTCTCTTTGTTTGATATATTTTGTTTATTTTTAATTTAATCTCTTTTCAATATAAAATTTTATTTTGATATTTTTTATTTTATTTTATCATTGTATAATAATTATGATTTTATTTTATTAATTATCATAAATATAATTTTTCAATTTTTCTATATATATGGAGCGGAGTTGGGGGCCCGCGGGAAACCCGACCCCGTTGAAAATGGGGGCGGGGACGGGGGAGGCAAAACCCGCCCCGCCCGTCCCGTTGCCATGCCTAATCGGGTTGGGACAGTCCCAACCCGATAGACACCCCTGGGCCAAAAATAGTACTAGAACTATGGAAAAATCTTCATAAAATTAAGATTTCTTGTAATTTGCATGAGACAAAATAAATGATGAGGAGCTGAGCTTAATCAAATTCATTGGTAGCTTTGACAGTGGCCGTGTCGGTTTACTCTGTTATAATAACTAATGATAGACAGGGGAAAGATGTTGGTGCCCTCTCTTTTGCAACCATCAACAAATTTGTTATTGACTTATCCATATTCAGGTAGATGGTGATGGTTGTGTTTTTGTATGGAAATTGCCTACTCAATTGTCTTCTAGAATATTGGAGAGAATAATGGAAAAAAGCAATCCATTGCCTTCAAGAAGCTCAGATCAACCTCCTTGTAGTCATCTATCATTTTGCAAAGAGGAGTGTCAGCACTTCAAGATCAATCCTGAGGATGTCTTGTCATTGAGGAAAAACAGCCAAAGTGAAGATGGATTGCTTCATTCAGAAAGTAGTCAAAGAGAGGCTTCATCTTTTAAATTCAGTGTTTCAAGACTTCCCAAATGGGCACAAGCGAAAGTGACCAGCTGCAATAATGTCTGCAGGAATCCTAATTACACTTCATCAGAGGTATCTGTATTCTGAATTCTTTTCCTTTCTGAGAAACTCCATTATATTTAAATCCCCATCCCCTTACCCACAGTTTCTAAGGTGCGGAAGCTTGTTTATGTCTTTATGAAAGCCTCTTTCGAATTTGGAGATCTATGCTTGAGTAGAGCTATATGTATTGATTTGCATGTTCAAGAACGTATATATATGACCTTTCAATTGACCTTTCAGTGTTGGAATGCACAAGAGAAACTATTTCCTTCTTAGTAACTAATCCGTCAATGAAACTAGGCTAAGCTAGTTTACTTTGTTCCTCATCATTTATAGGAGAGAAAATTCTACCGGCCATGAAACCATCTGTGGTGATTGAATTTCAATTTATTTGTGTTAACAAAGTCTGCATCTGCTTTTGATGTTAGTTGTTCTTATTCTTGTGTAACGAGATATTAAACCCAAAGCCATATTTATGGCTAACATTTTGGGTGGGGATCCGTGGTCGTCATGATGGCATTTCATGAAAACCTTCTAAATTTTTTTTTGAAGCTTCTCTTGTAAGGGTGTCAAGGTTTAAAAATTAGGAGTCTATTTCTATGGTGTCAATTGTCAAGACTCAAGCGTACATTGCAGATGCCGGAACACAGAAAACCTCTCTTAGCTCCATGATTACCAACATATGGTTTTAAATTTTTGACTATGAAGTCAACTCTCTAATATCGCTTGCATTGATGACGGCCAGGCATATTCTCCTTCATCCCCAGAAGTTCAAATACCATCTGATCATGCTTCTTTGTCGCCAGAGACTTTGAACACGCAATGTTCTTCATGGCCTAGAGGTACTTTCAAGTAAGCATTGAATCTGAATCCTAAATATCAACTGGTGGAATATCGGTTCTTTACTCATGAAAGCACTATAATTTCAGCAACATTGCTTTGGACAACAATTGGCTCTCTGTTTACACTGTTTGTATGGATGCACTTTCCTCCCCAGAGATGCAGAGTGTACTTGACACAGAGTTTCCAAAGATTCCCTTGAGTTTAAGTAAGTTGAACTATTCTACTAACATCATATTTCTCTCAATCTCACAGTTTTGTTGACGATAGCACAGAAACCATGTCTGTCAACAAAGTTCGTTTTGGCTTTAGTTTTTGAAGAATATGATTTTAATGACAAAAGCTAGTGTAACTAACAAAAATGTTCTGGATATACACAATAGTTTCTGTGTGTAGTTTTGAATGTACCTATAGGTGATGGGAATTTGGTCATTGATTAGGGAATAGTATGTGGTGGTTTCAATTTTCAAAATCACTAATCCTTTTAAATGTCAACATAATTTATTTTATGATAAAAGAAGTAACATACAGCATCACTGATTTCTTTCGGGCTTGTCCTTTTAAATCTATAACAGCCCTGAACTCATCATCAGCTATGACGTCAAATAAGTATAATATGGTGCTAATAATCAAATCTGCCCACTTTCTGTGGATTGTGGATGTACCATGTGCATCCTTGACCAATTTGGGTGAATCAATCAATTAAATTAAGAATACTTTGGGTTAACCAGTTAACTATAGCTGCAAAGGACTTTAATGCCCAGTGATGCCGCTGCTGATACAAATCCTACTCAATGTTAATCAACCAATATTATTGGATGCATCTAGTTGGAGAATCATCAAACATCGTCTATGTAAATTTATTCTTTTCCCATGTGACTTTGGCCCCTTGGATGGTCTTTACCAATTTTTATACAATGTTTTCGTGATTTTTTTTTTTGAGCTTATAAAAAAATATGCTGTAATGTTATAAATGATGGCTTGTTGCAGGAAAAGATGGGGCTGTGGTCAGTAATGACCATAAATCCTTTGAGCTTAGTAGCCTTAGCAAGAAGGAAAAGATGGGCCTCGTTTTGGACCAGCATGTTGGTTGCAACAATAATGATTCTTCCTGGTGTTCTGAACAAGTTTCTGATAGAAAAGCAGATCAGTTGCATTTAGATGAATCTGGAAGCATGTCAAAAACAACACTTGAAGATAACTTGGACAGTCTGTGCTGTGAAGAAGACAGTGATATCTTTAAGCGACATTTTGGCAGCTTATCAAATACACACAAGGTTAGTGTTGCATGCAATGACTAATATGTAATGTTAGCTATTATTTGGAAGAGTAAAAAAGGAATTTCAAAAAGAGTAAGAAGAGTTGTGTTTCTACATCTTTGAATTATTCTCTTGATTTTGTTTGTTCTATTTCTCTTATATGAAATTTATTGTAAGCTTCCTTTTATTGAACTTAGAATATAATTTTGCTAATAAAACTGGTTTCTAATGTTACTTTTAATTTAAAATTATCTTTGGCTTTGGAAATGTACTACTACCATAGTTTTTCAGAAAATGGTGCCCTCAACTAATGGATCAAATGAGGACCTGTCAGCTCTGGACATGTCATGCAGTGCCTTACTGAGAAAATCACTGAAAAGGACCTTTTGGTGATGATAATTATATCAGTTATGATTTTTTCCTTTCCAATAAATTTTGCAACCCACAGATCTTTCGTAATAGGTTTTCCTTTTTTGTAATCATAATTCTGTTTGAAAATCACATTGAGCAAGAATACTGGAAAGAGATTGGTATCCCACTCAGTTCCCTGGATTATGGATTCAAGAAAAGTTGAGTATTAAAGCTTTAAAAATTAATTTCTTGAAAAAAAGTAAAAGCCTTCTTCATTGAGAAAAATTGCAACAAAAATTTGTGATAAAGAAGTATATCTAGATGGGATTGAATTTCTCCGAACTTAAGAGTGTAAGATATCTTATAAGGTTTTCTTGAGCTTATAATTTTTATTTTTAATTGTTTAACCTGATGTGTCTTCTGTACAGATAGAGTCAAGGAATTCATCAGTTAGAAGGTTTTCTGCAAGGTATATTGTGCAGCGGGATTACCCAGGGGACTGCAAGAAATTATTCAGCACTCCTGTCAGAAATATGACTCTTAGCAAGAGCTCTGTGGAAGAAGCTGAAACTCATATTATATCAGAAAACAGATCCTTGCAAGGGATGGAAATCGAGGAAGTGAGAAATTCTTTTGAACAGGTATGTATGATGTACAGATTTATAAAACCATGCCCTTCCATTCCCAATCAAACGTGCTAAAAGCGCTTAAAAGAATATTAGGATTTGTAGCAAATGGATAGTTTTGTTGTTTGAATTACCGCTCACGGGGTCATGTTGTTTCTTCAAAGCATGAGACATTGTTCATTTAGTCCATGTTATGCATTCTGGCTCTTAAGTGGTCCTTTCTGTTTCGATACTTCACTATGGAATTTTGAAAAGCCTGTTATTTTATTATGAAAAGTAGCACCATGAATGACTTTGCTCAATATTTACTGCTGAAAATGCCTATTGTAGGACCTCAAGAATTCATCACTAGGTTTAGCAAATTCGACGCGTGAATTGATCAGATGCCCTGTCAAAGAGAATTTAGTTGACAATCAGGTGGGACTAGGCAGAGATCAAAAGGAAGGTGGTGATGAAGGGAGTGAATTGCGAGAAACCATAGATGCATGCAAGAAAGCATTTGGTAGCTTGGATGCAGCAGCTGAGAGTGCACTGCAATTATTTTCAAAATTAGAGAAGGGTTACGGGGAAGAGATTTCGAGAGGAGCTGGAGCTCAATTTCTAAATGAAGCAGCTGAGCTACTTCCACAAATTGTTGAGAAAGTAAATGCTGTTGCTAGATTGGTTCAATGTAGGGAGAACAGTAAGTCGGAATTAGACTAGGCAATCCAGAATAAAATTCATTGTTTGGTAGATTTGCCAAAGGCATTTCAGAAGTAAATCGACCAGACTTTTAGTTTAAATTGAATTGTTTAAATCGGACTAGGTGATGTATAAAATCTTTAGAACTTTCTTTTATGAAGAAAAGTTTAGGTGAATTGGGTCCTGGGGCTTATCAGGTCAAGAGAAAGCTCAAAGCTCTTTAAGCGCTTACAGATGTATTTACATATTATAAAATCTTTAAAAATTTTGACAAAACATGACAATTATTGAAACAATTGGTCCCGATGGTTGCTGCACTGGTTGGTTGGTGAATGGCGGCAGGCTGGCAGCATAACGGTTGGGTTTAAATTGTTCACGAGATAAAAAATAAGGAATCAAATAAAAGTATCGTCGACTTTAAACCATGTCATTTTGCTTGTTTTAAACCAAGTAAGCCGCTAAACAAACATGTTAGTGCCAGATAATCGTCGTTAGAGGTATGTTCTCGTGTTCAGTTAGCGAGAGTAATGAAATCTTGATGGACGGCCAAAAAGATTAGCAAATTTCTACTGAGGAGATTAAATTGACAAAAAATACGAAACCAAATTAAAATAAATAAAGCTAAAGAATCAAAGAATCCTTTTTGCCTAACATTTGACAAGGCATTTTCTCGAGTCAAGCAGAGTTTAACAGGATCATCTTACTCTTTTTTAGCACCTCATGAACTCGCCTCTTTATAGATTAACAAGAGTATCATATATTGAATTTTGATCTTTGCATCATTATAATAAGTTGTATCGGTATACCAAGTGCCACATTGTTAAGACAAAGAAAAGGGTATCGGATCTAAAAACAAGAAAAGATTGTTGCAATATATGGAAACAAACATGGTCATTGATATTTCATCAGTACATATACGAAGTACATATTTCCTCAAACTAAATATATTGAAACTTATACAGAGCACATATATCAAAAGCACATACATTATATGATTAGTCCAAGCTCATAAGTTAATTCCAAAAGTATAAGTTAATTCCAAAAGTATATCCAAGTCCAAGCATTGCCAACAAAACAGAACTTTCACGTAGTTCTAGATATATACATCCTTAGCAAAGTCCAAACCTTTGCAAAATAACTTAACCCAGTTGTAAAAACAACAACCATGTGCTACTACATGTTACAAAAAAGGGTTAAATATACTGTATGACTTCCTGAAAAAACATTGGATATTGGTATTGGGCCTGGGACAAAAAACTTTTGTTTCAAGACTGTAATTGCATATTGAATAACTGTAGTTAGTACATATTTATGTTCTATCATGTTTAACTGAAATAAAACATCAGCAGGAGACCATGTTTTGTTTATTTTCTTGAAGGACATACTGCAGTTAGCATGGTTGAAGGAGATTAGATTATATAAACAACAACAATGAAGCATCAATAGTAACCATGTTTGATATTCAGTCGAGAAGCTAGATTATCATAATAACTAATAGGTTGACAGAGTATAATTGATTATGTTTATTAATTATATCACATGTTTTCTATAAAATAGTTTAACTAATGCCAAAACTGACTTCAAAATAAAATAATTGTGCACAATAGTATCATCCAGAAACAGGAATACTGTACTGATAGGAAACTATAAAAGGCTACGGTTTTAGTTGCATATTAACTCTATTGCTTGTTAAATTTTAAGTGACTAATGCATATCATAAGTACAGGGGTAGAAAGCATAATGACCATTGATTTGCAGAATGAAAGTCTGTTTTAGATTATTAGAATGCAATGTTACTAATTAAATAAAATGTATCCACATATCTATTTTGAACTAACTGTTAAGTCAAGCTCAATGAATGATTCATACCTCAAAATTCAAGGATTGAAGTTGTTTCAACCAATAAATGATCCCCTATGAAACAGAAACACCAATTAATTATATAATTGAAAAGTTATTGGAAGCCAATAGAAAGAGTCTTAAGGAATATCCATCAATGCCAATAAATTTGACCCACATTTGAGATTATTAAGGATTAAATTGGTATTTTTTTATTTTTCAGGGACTAAATTGGCCTCTATAATTTTTGTTAGGGACCAATTTAGATATTTACTCGCAAAAATATTGACCAAACCACTTTCCCGTTTTCTAAAATGCCAACACATACGTATTCGCAAACTTGGTGATCACAAACATTCGCGACATGTAACATTGCTGCATAGTATAATATTAAGGATTCTTGCAAGGTCGTAGTGTGCAATTGTATTACCCACAAGAGCTATATAAACATTAGTACTCCCTCTTAAATATGGACAATTCCTTTTCATCGTCTTTATCAGTGAATCTCCCTTACTCAACCAACCGATAGTTTTTAACTCACTCCCTCCGAACTCAGTTATAAACAAAAAAGTCTACGTATTTAATCGTTTATACCCTCATCTTACTTTCTGGTAAGTATGAAGTGTACTTGGCAACCCCTTAGGATGGTGCTTTAGGGTGCGTTTGGCCTAGTTTTTTTTGGGCTTAAAAGCTACTTTAAAGCTAAAGTTAAAAATAAAAGCTTTAGAAAAAAAGTTCAAGTTGTTTGATAATTGTAATTTTTTTTTAGCTTAAAAGTTATTTTTAAGCTAAAAGTTGTTTGATAAATTTTTTATATAAAAGCTCTTATTTTATCATAAATTATCCTCAATGATTGAAATATTTAAAAGACATATTTTTTATAATATGAACACAAATTTATAAATTGTCATGTTAAAGAATTCGTTAACATTTTTTTCGATAAAAATATTACAGTTTGTAATATTACATAATTTTTTATGTAATATTTCATAAATATTATAATACGCTTTTTTTTTTATAAAATATAGTTAGTTCATAAAAAATATAATTTGTAAAACTCATAAAAATCTCATAAGTTTCTATTTCAGACCACGTCCGTTTGCAACTCTAAATTTATATTACGATTTGTTTTTTTCCCCCTTATGTTACTGCTTTTTTAAAAAATCTATTGATATTTATATGCAACGCTGACCAGCTCATGGTAAGTAGTATGTGCTTTTTGTTGACCGGAGAATATGTACGTGTTTACTGTTTAGCATGAATATATGTTAAATCAAATAAAAAAAAGAAGAAAAAAAGCATAAAAGTATGCTTGTTGGGTTCGAAGAGCTACCCACCCAAAATAAGCTCCGCATAAGTGGTGAAAAGCTCCCCCAATTAGCTTTATTAGAAGCTCCTTATTTTTAATTTTTGTTCTATGAAAATAAGCTCCTTTTTTATAAGAGCTTTTTTTTAATAAGTGTTTGGCCTAACTTCTCCTTTTAAGGAGAAGAGAAGCCAAAAATAAGCTAGGCCAAACACTACCTTAGTTTATCTCTCTGTGATCCGGTGCCTTTGTTGATCCTTTAGTGTATGATACGCTATCAAGGCACAATACAGATCTCTTTGTTGGGGCCTTGGGCCTGTTTGTATGGGTTTCAAGCCCAGGTTTTCAACTTGAATGAATCACGTTTTCCTGACAAAAAAGAAAAAAGAAAAAAAAAAAGAGTCCGGAGAATTAATAGGCTATTGCGAGCAACTCAGTCTTAATGCTTTGGGAATTTGGACAACAATCTGAATTGGCTTATCCCAAGAATTTCTCCATTCGAGGGCAGCGACTTTGCGTGTGGGACTTAATTAGTTCCAATAAATTGCACAGTGCATATAAGCCTCGAAATATATACTAACATGTACTACTAGTATCAAACATAACAAAAGAACCGCACGAACAATAAAGGATTTCAAACGGGTTTCGTAGATGAGGAAAGATCTTCCCATTTTTATCGCTTTACAATTGGATTTTCTTCACTTACCCGGGTCCTATATACCATGGTTCGTTTCGTTTATTGGTTAGGAAGAAAGGCCAAACAGAAAAAAGAAAGAAAGTTTGGAGGGAAAAAAAAAAAGGAAAATCGAAAAAGAAAGAAAGGATACGGTGCAAGCATCAAATTATCCTGATCAGTTTTGGTAGTCCAATTACACTTTTTAATTTGACCAAGAAAATTAAACATTTTTAATCTTTTATTCTAACAAAAAAACTTAAATAATTAACGATTTTTCTAACGTGTACAACCTTGTACACGATAAAGATTATTAATTACACACATTTTTCCTTATTAATTACATATTTTCCTATTTTGTAGGTAGATATAGATTACATAAATGTGAATCTATATAATAAATAGGAAAGTGAATAATTAATAAGAAAAAAAGTGGACAACTAATAATTTTTATCATGTGCAAAATTGCATACGTTAGAAAAATCGAATAATTAATATCTCTGTTCTTTTTTAGTTGTCATTTTGATGTTGTTTTACACAAATCAAGGAAACCAATAAATTTTATTTTTCTTGATGAAATTATTAGTATTTTTATTATAATACTCTTGACTGTTTATTATTCAATTAAACTTATTTATCTCTCTTCAATAAATAGTTAAGTGTATAATTGACAAAAAAATAATTAATGTAATCTTGAACTTTGAAAACGACAAATAAATAATAACAAAATTTTTCTAAAAAATAAACAAGTAAAAAGGAACGGATGAAGTATATATGAAGTTATAAATGCAATCGTCAAACCTTTTGCCCTTTCAAAAAAAAAAATGCAATCGTTAGACAAGTTAAGTAGCTGGTTTTTTGTTGTTGTGAATAGTTATACAAGTATAGTTATTTTTTCCCCCTATACTTTTGACATCAGGAAGTCACATTAGACTCTGACTATTTTCAGTCAAGTCAGATGGATTTATATAAACAGATAAAACTCTTTCAATACTAACTTTTTTTATTCGCAAGACTCAAACTCAAAACTATATTAAGATAAACCAAGTTCTTCACCATTTACACCAACGTAAAATGTTATTCAAATTGTGAGTGAAACTTGTAGCGACCGAAAAATCAGGACGGATTTGTTCGAGTTTAATGGAGCCGCCACCAATAATTTATTTCATAGGAAAAATATTGGAAAAAACCTTTTTTGAAGAAGAATGGTCCTTGAGACCGGATTTGGGTTCGGGAGTCAATTATGCGTAGGGAAGGTATTAGCACCCCACGACATCCTTTCAGAAAAAAGTTACCTTTAATTAATTGTGCAAAATTTATATTAACTTCTAAAAATATTTATTTCCCTTTTATTAAAAAAAGACAAGGATTTACAATGACGAAATAAATAAAAAAAAGGGGCTTAATGAAAGTTGTTTATTTTTGCGCTTGACAGGAACGTGCTCCTGTTCCTACGTATCTCCGGGTGCAGTGGAGAAATCAAAGGCTACGTAGTTCTTGGGTAAAAAATGGTTGTGTGTTGGTTGATTTTAATTAATCAATTTGACTTAAGTTTTTATGATTTGCATAGTGACTAAGCCAAAAGTGGATTTAGCGTAATCACTACTAATATCTTAAGATGTATTATTAAGAGTTTGTGATGACCAAACCAAAAGAGAATTTGGAGTAGTCATTGATTTTAAGTTTTTTTCAAAAGGGTTTGCATAGTGACCAAACCAAAAGCGGATTTGGTGTAGTCACTACTAGTATTTATTCAAGGAGATTGAAGAATTTTACAACAAAAAAGTATGGTTAACAAAAGGGATGAGGGGGACATTCACATGGTTTTTTTTTGTTAGGAATCCTGGATTGGGTCAAAACTAGTG
Organism: Calophaca sinica; assembly: GCA_037113605.1. Taxonomy (NCBI): domain Eukaryota; kingdom Viridiplantae; phylum Streptophyta; class Magnoliopsida; order Fabales; family Fabaceae; genus Calophaca; species Calophaca sinica. The sequence continues at coordinate 108,255,664 of CM073733.1, forward strand.
AGCTGAAGCCCAAAAATAAAAATGAAAGGGGTCAGAAATTAAAAAAAGGGGGACAGGGTGTAAAAAGAAAAAGGATGGGCTTCCAAACAAAGAAAAAAAAGAACAAAAGAAAAAAAAGAGGTGAGGGGGGCGTAGAGTGAAGCCCAGCTAAAAAAAATGAAAAAAGGAAGGTGGGCTGGCTGAAGCCCAACTTAAGAAAGAAAAAATAAAAAAATAAAAATAAAAAGGAAGAAGCAGAACGTGAAACAAAAGGGGAGGGGAGTTATTTGCAGCTTCTCATTTCAATATCCTAAATCAAAGAAAGAAAAAAAAACAAAGAGAAAGAAGAAAAGGAAAGCAGTAGGGGAAGGAGGGAAGGAGGCGTGGCGGCGTGCATGGCCGATACCACACCTTGTGGCGATCGAGAAGGAGAGGGGGGACCGGTCGCGAAGGAGAGGGAAGGAGAAAATGAGAGAGATTGTGAAGAGAGGGAGGTCGAGACAGGGGTTGAGGGTGCGGAGGCCGCGAGAGGGAGAGGGAGACAGAGGGAAGTAGGGAATCGCGAGAGGAAGGAAGGAGGGAGGGAGGCTGAGAGTGCGGTCAAGGGGTAGGAGAAGAGGGAGGAGGAAGTACGACCGAGGGAGAGGGGAGGAAGGAGGGGAGGAAGGAGGAGGAGATGCGGGGCTGAGAGGGAGAGGGAGAGGGAGATACAAACGTTGAGAGGGAGATGGAGATGCAAACCTTCTTCTTCTTCTCCTCCTCCTTCTTCTTCTTCTTCTGTTCTTCTTTTTTGCTCTGCTTCTGCGTTTTTTCTTTTCCTCTGTTTTGTTTTTTTTTGTTTTGGTGAATTAGGGCTTCAGTGTGGAGCCTCTAATTCTTTGATTGGTTGTAAAAACGCCCAGAATTCTCCCTTTTTTTGCTGTTCTGTTGTTGCATTTATAGAGCAAAGGGGCTCCAATAGGACAATGGTTGCTGACCCTTGTATTGGCTGTTTGCTGTAGGTATGGTTGGTGATGCAGAGGAGGGCTGGTGGTTCTGGGTGGTGCCTACAAAGCTGCTTGGTTGGAGAAGAAATGGAAAAAAAAAAACAAAGGAACAAGAAGAAAGCACCTTTGACCCATTCTCAAAATGCTTCTGCCCCTGCCTCTGTTGCTGTTGGTTGTTGTGGTCAGGGATGCAACGTTCCTGCGTTGCTTTGTTATGGTTTTTTTTTTTGCTTTTTTTTGTTTTTTTTTTCATTCTGATTTTGTGATTGTTTTGGGCTTGGTTTGTATTTTGGGCATGGAATGGACTGTATTGGACTGTTGGTATTTTTTGCAATTTTGACATGTAATGGACATGGTTATTATTATTGGACTTATGTTTGTGATTGTAATTTGTAACAAAAAGGCCAGCAACTTGTACCTCCCTTTTTTATTGCAATTGAGCTGAAATTAGCCCAAAGGATTTAACAAAAATGAACCCAAAATATGTTGCTAAGAATAAAGTAAAAACAAAAATAAAAATAAATTACAGGAGGTAGGTGGACAAAATTAGGGTAAAACAGCTGCCCCTCTTTAGTTATATTTTATTAGAAAATGTGAACAACAAAGGTTTTCATATTTTCATCATAAAATAGAAGTAAAGATAAAGACACTAATTTTGTCCCGAACCAGGATAGGCAAAGGATGACAACGAGGGATTAACGCTCAGTGCGTTTAATCGGAAAGCAATAAAGAAAGATCACTGCCAGGTCGGGTACTGACGCGGTGATCAAAAGGCAATAATGAAGGATTAACACTTGGTGCATTTATAGGAAAGCAATGAAGAAGGGTCACCGCTAGGTCGGGTACTGACGCGGTGGTCGGAAAGCAAAAATGAAGGATTAACTCTTGGCGCGTTTATCAGAAAAGCAATGAAGAAGGGTCACCTCCAGGTCGGGTGCTGATACGGTGATCGGAAAGCAATAATGAGGGTTCGACGCCAAGCAGGGTATTGACGCGTCGATGGGAAGTAATAAAGAAGGATCACCACCAGGTCGGGTACTGACACGGTGATCGGAAGGTTCGACGCCAAGTAGGGTATTGACGCATCGATGGGAAGCAATAAAGAAGGATAAACATCAGGTCCGAAACTGATATGTTGGTCAAAAAGCAATAATGAGGGATTACCGCCAGGTCGGGTACTGACGCGGTAATCTTAAAGCAATAAAAAGGGGTGATGCTTGGCGCGTCGCTTAGAAAGCAAATTAAAGGATCAATGCTCGGCGCATTGTTTTGGAAACAATTGTGAAGGATCAACACTTGGTGCGTGGACCAAGTGGAACAAAAACGGCTAAAAGGTGGTGATATGAGGATGATGCATGAATATATGGTATGTGATGCATGTATTCAACGCGATTATTATTTTTACTGATTCCTCGTCCCGTATAATCTCTAGTGCTTAAAGATATGGGACGGACTGAGATTCATCGGATTTATTCATGCTATGCCTTCGACTGGGAGGGAGCGCGAGTTATCGATGCAGTGCTTGTCATTTTTTATAGGTAATCCATTTGCCCTTTTGAAACTTATTTGTTGAGATTTGGTGTTTCCCCGTGATTTTTAAGATGTATATAATAACCATAATGCTTTTCAGTATCATCACATATTTCACAATTCAGTGCCCGTTATCATAGAACAACATTTTGAAATACGAGAGCGGAGGTGTTTGGTATTCAAAAAGAGTCATGTGTACATGGACTGAAGTTACACAGACTTGAAAATACATCAAGAAAAATGCGGGAAAAAGGAAAAAAAACAAAGAAAGACAATAACTAAGCAGATATTTTATAGTTTGTGTCTTTGTAGGAACAAATGCCAACTTCTCATATCCATAACTTTGAATAATCATTACTCTACTTCTGAATATATAGAACTGCCCAAGTTGGGTAACAGCCTCTCGATGCATTAGCTGACTTTAATGTCCAATTTCAGACCCTAACTTCTGCTTGGATTGCCTTTTCAAGTTTTCAATCCAACGGGGGCTTTAATTTTTGCCTAGGTCGCCCTTTTAGGTTTTAAACCTAGCGAGCTCATTTTTGCTTGGCTCTTTATAAATTTTTTAGGCATAATATTTTTTGACTGCATCAGAGTTTACTGGGAGTGGGAGATCTTCACCGTCCATCCTTATGAGGATTAAGGCTCCTCCAGAACAAGCTTTTTTCACAACATACGGGCCTTCATAATTCGGAGTCCATTTTCCACGAGAATCCTTTTGGATGGGCAAAATCTTCTTGAGCACTAGGTCTCCTTCTTGAAATTCCGAGGGCGAACTTTCTTTTCGTAAGCCCTCTTCATCCTGTGCTGATATAGCTGTCCATGACATAAGGCCATCACTCTGTTTTCTTCAATGAGGTTCAATTGATCCAGCCGAGCCTGAACCCATTCTGCCTCTTCTAGTTTTGTCTCCATCAATACCCTTAACGAGGGGATCTCGACTTCAATGGGAAGTACTGCTTCCATTCCATACACCAGCGAGAAAGGGGTTGCCCCTATTGAGGTGCGAACCGAAGTTCGATTTCGTGCAAGGCAAAAGGGAGCATTTCATGCCAGTCTCTAAATGTTACAACCATCTTCTGGACAATCTTCTTGATGTTCTTATTTGCAGCTTCAACTGCCCCATTCATATTTGGGCGGTACGGTGAGGAATTATGATGTTGGATCTTGAAGTCATTACACAGCTCCTTCATCATCTTGTTGTTCAAATTAGTCCCATTATCAGTGATGATCTTATTTGGCAGACCATAGCGGCAGATCAAATCTCTCTTGATGAATTTGACAACCACATTTTTTGTCACACTCACATATGAAGTTGCTTCAACCCATTTAGTGAAATAGTCGATTGCGACAAGGATGAAGCGATGTCCATTTGATGCCTTAGGTTCAATGGGTCAAATGACATCCAATCCCCACATTGAGAATGGCCATGGTGCTGTTAAGATGTTCAGAGAGACTGGTGGCACATGGATGTTATCGGCGTAAATCTGACATTTGTGGCATTTCTTCACATAACCGAAACAATCAGTCTCCATAGACAACCAATAGTAGCCATCCCTCAAGATTTTTCTTGCCATTGCATGCCCATTTGCGTGAGTCCCAAAGGAACCTTCGTGAACATCTCGCATAATCTTTTCCGCCTCAGTCTTATCAACACACCTGAGAAGTACCATGTCATGGTTTCTCTTATAAAGCACTTCATCATTTAGAAAGAATCCCATTGCCAACCGCCTTAATGCCCTTTTATCATTCTCCGAGACATTAGGAGGATATTCTCTACTTGTGATGTATCGTTTGATGTCGTAATACCAGGGTTTGCCATCAAGCTCTCCTTCTATTGCTAGGCAATGTGCCGGTCATGATTCTGTATTTTTATGAGTGGTAGGTTCTCCTTGTTACTGATTTTGAACATTGATGATAGAGTAGCTAAGGCGTCAGCTAGCTGATTATCTTCACGGGGAATGTGATGGAAGGTGACTTCGTCAAACTGCTCCGTCAATTCTTTGATGTGATTATGGTAAGGAACTAATTTGGAAACCCTCGTTTCCCATTCACCTTTTAACTGATGGATAACCAAAGCCGAGTCTCCATATACTTCGAGAATTTTGACCTTCGATTCAATGGCCGCCTGAATGCCCATAGCACATGCCTCATACTCTGCCATATTGTTTGTACAATCGAAACACAATCTTGCAGTAAATGGGATGAAATGACTTTCTGGGGAAATCAGCACAGCTCCGATCCCATGTCCCAATGCCTTAGAAGCACCGTCAAACAACAAGATCCATATTTCACTGTCAGGGGTTTCCTTTCCTTCAAATAGAGCCATTATGTCTTCGTCTGGGAAATCACACTGCATTGACTGATAGTCTTCTATAGGTTGATGAGCCAAGTATTCAGCTAAGGTACTGCCTTTAATTGCCTTTTGGGTGACATACACAATATCATACTCGGATAAAAACATTTGCCAACGAGCAATTCTTCCTGTGAGAGCAGGCTTTTCAAAAATATACTTGATCGGATCCATTTTGGACACCAAACAAGTTATGTGGGATAGCATATATTGTCTCAAACGATGTGCGGCCCAGGCTAAAGCGCAACATGTTCGTTCTAAAAATGAATACCTCGTCTCGCAGCTAGTGAATTTCTTGCTCAAGTAGTAAATGGCATGCTCCTTCTTACCAGATTCATCATGTTGTCCTAGCACACAACCCATTGATTCGTCCAACACTGTCAAGTACATGATGAGGGGTCTCCCTGGCACATGGGGCACCAAGACCGGCGGATCATGTAGGTACTGTTTAATTTTCTCAAAAGCTTTATGGCAATTGTCGTTCCATTTGGTTTCCTGATTCTAACACAGCAACTTGAAAATTGGCTCACAAGTAGTAGTTAGCTGGGATATAAATCTAGCGATGTAGTTCAATCTTCCCAAGAATCCACGAACTTCTTTTTCGGTGCGAGAAGTCGGCATTTCCAGGATTGCTTTTACTTTGGCCGGATCAACTTCTATTCCCTTCTGGCTGACTATAAACCCTAGCAGCTTGCCTGACCTTACACCAAAGCTACACTTAGCTGGGTTTAACCGGAGTTTATACTTTCTCAGTCGCTCAAAAAGGTTTTTTAGGTTAATAACATGATCTTCCTCTGTTTTGGACTTTACAATCATGTCATCCACATAGACCTCTATCTCTTTGTGCATCATGTCATGGAACAAAGCCACCATTGCTCTTTGGTATGTTGCCCCAACATTTCTTATTCCAAACGACATACTTTGTAACAGAAAGTTCCCCATAAAGTGATAAATGTGGTTTTCTCCATATCTTCGGGAGCCATCTTGATTTGATTATAGTTAGAATATCCATCCATGAAAGAGAAGACAGAGTGTTGAGCAGTGCTATCTACCAAGACATCAATATGTGGCAAAGGGAAGTCATCCTTAGGGCTGGCCCTGTTTAGATCTCTATAGTCAACACACATTCGAACCTTTCCATCTTTCTTTGGGACTGGGACAATATTAGCCACCCATTGAGGGTATTTTGCTACAGCCAGAAAACCGGCGTCGGACTTTTTTTTTACCTCATCTCTAATCTTGAGTGACATCTCTGGTTTCATTCTTCTCAACTTCTGCTTGACCGGTGGGCACTCAGGTTTCAATGGCAATTTGTGCTCGACTATGCTATTATCTAATTCAGGCATATCTCAGTATGTCCACGCGAAAACATCAACATATTCAAATAGGAGTTTAACCAATTTTTCTCGCTCACTGCTTTTCATTGTGGTGCCGATCTTAACTTCTTTCTTGTCGTTTTCAGTGCGCAGATTGATTGTTTCAGTTTCTTCCTCGTGGGGTTGAATCACTTTAGCTTCTTGTTCTATCAACCTTATTAATTCAGGAGCGGTTTCCCAATTGTCCTCATTATCTTCCTCGGTATGATTAATGGGGTATTCAAAATTATAGTATGAGTTACTGGCATCGTTATTTTCAAAGACAATGTTTTTGGATCTGCATTAGTTAAAAAATAACGAAATGAAAAGCGGAAAAAGATGAAGAGAGATGGAAAAGATGGAAAAGGAAAGAAAAGAGAAATGATTGGAAAATTCAAAGTGCATTTTATTGATAATGACACTGAAATAAAACATGTACGCCCTTTTGACAATAAATTATTCTAAAGCCTTGGGCAGAGCAATAGAATTTGCATTACATAATTACTTTGAATCAAAGATCACGGGAAACTCAACGATCTCCCAATTTTCAAGTTCTTCATTCGGCGAGCAAGGGTGGACAAGGTTGACATTGTCGTTTTCTGCACTGCGATCGTCTTTGATAGCTGCTTATCTCGATTCAGATTCAATATTCTGCACTCAAAGCTTTGCCTGATGTCGCAGATAAGGATACTCTCATCTTTTGGCTCCCTGCCTTCCAATCTAGCTATCCTCTTTTCTTTTCTTTCTTTGGCAATTCTCTTTTTGTCAAACCTGTTAGGTTCGTATCCCAACCCATATCTGTTTCTGTTATCTGGAAGTTCTACCAGCATCACGATCCCTTGTTCATATCTTCCCAATCCATATCCGGCCTGATACCCTCCTTTCATCATAACTTTAGCGATCATCATGGAAGTTTCAGACAACTTTGGTTTCTTCATTAAGACTCCTTCTCCCGCGAAGGTGGCATTCGTAATCTCCAACGTTTGAAAAGACGTCTCAAGAGCTTCTTCTGTAGCCTCGATATAGTGCGTGGAGGATGGCTTGCTTACTAGCATCTCTTCTTCACCAGAGACAGTCATCAACTTATTATCCATTGAAAATTTCAGCTTTTGGTGTAAGGTTGAAGGCACAACTCCAGTTGAATGGATCCATGGTCTTCCAAGGAGGCAGCTGTATGCTGGTACGATTTCCATCACCTGAAAGACTACCTCGAATGTGCGAGGGCCGACTTGTATAGGTAGCTCAATTTCTCCAATAACCTCTCTTCTAGACCCATCGAAGGCTCTTACCACCATGGTACTGGGCTTTATATACGATCCATCAACAGACAACTTTGCCAAGGTAGATTTTGGCATAACATTTAGAGATGACCCATTATCGACGAGTACCCTAGCAAGGATATAGTCCCCATATTTCACAGAGATGTGCAATACTTTGTTATGCCCCATTCCTTCAACTGGAATTTCTTCATCAGTGAAGGTAAGGTAATTACTAGCAACAATATTACCCACAATCCCATCGAATTGGTTCACTGTGATGTCATGGGTTACATGGGCTTCATTTAGCACTTTCATCAATGATTCCCTATGACGCTCAGAATTCAGCAGCAGTGATAACACATATATTTTTGCAGGAGTATGATTCAACTGATCCACCACCTTGTATTCACTCTGCTTCCTAAATTTCAGGAATTCACAAGCCTCTTCTTCAGACACTACTTTCTTGTTTTCTCTTCTTTCTTTGCCTTCTTACCCACATCCTTATCAATGGACTCTTCTTCTTTATCCTTTCCCTTAAGAGCTTTGTCCATGGGTCCGATAGGGGTATAAATTCGTCCACTTCGGGTCATCCCACCGATTCCAGAGATGTTAGTGATAGCAGGATTGCCAGATCCAGACGCCGCTTTTAGCTGGTCATCCCCTAAATTGTCCACAAAGACCTTCATATTGTAATCCCATGGCACTGCATTAACGCTTTTGAAAGGGAAAGAAGTTGGTACATGAATAGTTATCAGTTTAGGTATGCCTAGGACTGGCTTTAGATTCCCCTTATTGTAGCAAATCTCCAATGGTTTTGGGAAAGTCGTGTTTTTATCTTCACTTGACTGAAGGGTCAATATGTTTTCATCTTTCTTCATACAACCTACTTGTATCAAGTGTCTGTCTAATAATTCTTGGAGAATTTGTCTGAATTCCTCGCATTCCTCTATGCAATGATTGCCATCAGGATGCAAGCTACACAAGTCCCTCTCATCGTATTTCATCTCAATTATACCGAACTTGCAGAGTTTGGCATAAATGATCCTTAAGGGAGTACAAACATCTTCCACTTTCATTATCAGTGGCTGATTCCTAAACTCTTCAATAATGGCGTTAACTGCTGAACCTCTATGACCTGGAAGGGGATTATTACCCACATTAGGACCATCCTCCTTAAAACTCAACCATTTGGCATTGATCAGATCTTGAACCACGTACTTCAAAGCCTTGTAATTTTCAGTTGTGTGACCTATTGCCCCTGCATGAAACTCACACTTGGCATTTGGGTCATACCCTCTTGGGAAGGGAGGTTGAAGTGGCTTCATTGAGCGCAGGGAGACCAAGGAGTTGCTGATGAGGTGCTGGAACAAATCTGTATAGGTCATGGGAATATGATCAAATTGGACTGCTTTCTTTTCTTGGTCATTTGGTTGTTTCTGGTTTTGGTTCGGTTAGGTGGGAGCAACTGGCTGTGCTTGTGACTAGATGGGGGAAGGTGGTCGAAAGGGCATCATTGGTTGGTTTGGCCGGGGGGTTGGGTTATGAGAGGCGGCGACAATGTATGGAGGTGGAAAGTAGGGGTATGGAAAAGGATAGGGGAAATTAGTAAAGAATTGGGGTGGTTTTCCTTGTGTTTGTCCTCTCGGGCTCGTTATCACAGCATTGGTTTCCCCTTCTTTCTTCTTTACGAAGTTTGTCGGGAGTCTCTTGACATTATTGGTTCCAGCAAAACTTTGGGTAATCTTTCCGTTCATCATTCCTCCTTCAACTCTTTCCCCTACGATGACCATATCTGAAAAGTTTGATGATACACTTCCGATCATTTTGTCATAGAAGGGTGATTGAAGAGTATCTATAAACATGGACACCATTTCTTTTTCGATCAGAGGTGGTTCCACTTGGGTTGCCAATCCTCTCCATCATTGGACATATTCCTTAAAAGTCTCATTGTCTTTTTTTGCCATATTTTGCAACTGCATTCTATCAGGAGCCATATCAATGTTATATTTATACTGCTTCAAAAAGGCGTCCGCCAAATCTTTCCAACAGCGAATATGAGATCGCTCAACGTGTGTATACCAACTCGACGCTGCCCCTGTTAAACTATCCTGGAAGAAGTGAACCAGAAGTTTGTCATCATGTGCATAGGACGCCATCTTCCTACAGTACATGGTCAAGTGGCTTTCCGGGCAAGTTGTCCCTTTATACTTGTCAAAGTCTAGCACCTTAAACTTTGGCGGTACAACCACATCTGGTACGAGACAAAGATCTGAAGCGATACTTGAACCGAGATAACTCATTCCTTCTACAGCTCTTAGTCTATCTTCGAGGATTTGCAACTTTGTATCAGACCATTGATTCCCAACTGGGACGCTCAGATTGGGTCCCCCCAAAGCTGGAGACCAGGCAATGCGGTTAGTCTGGGGATTTAATGGATTTCCTTGAATATAATAAGGGTAACCAAATGGTCGGGGATTCACTACGGGGGTCACTACGGGCATACTGACTCCTTGAGTATTCCCGACATGGGGTGGTGCATAACCAGGTGGAAATGTGTATGTCATGAAGCCAGGAGTTGAGCTTTGAACTGGTATGGTTTCAGTACCTGAACCGGATCCTTAAGCTACATCTTGCACAACAAGTGCTTGGGAATCAGTTTCTGCAGAGTTATTGTTAGCACCTGGCGGTGTATAACCGGGCGGGAGACCAAATAGTGGGAACTGTTGTGCCTGGGGCCTTGAGGGTTATGGTTCGCAGTATCATCATTCGCCATAGGTGGCGTATAACCAGGTGGGAGTCCGTAAGTGGGAACTGCGGTACTTGATTCTGAGGGTTGCTAGCTGGCGAATGTGTAGGACCATGGGGGTAAATTGCAAAAGGTACCATCATCCCTTGAGTATTGAGACCATATTGCAACTGCATAGGACCGAAGCCAGGTGGGTGGGAAGGTGTAGCTTGACTTTCATCATTCACTGCTGGAGATACCCCATCTGCAATCTTGTCTTTGTTGAGAGACTGCAGAAGCTCTAAAACTTTGCTCATCTGTTCCTTCAGCTGGTTGACGTCATCTTTCATCTCTTGGTCATCCATGATCTTTGATTGAGAGCGAGTTCGATAAGGGTGTCGAGGAACCAGTTTATTTGATTATTTTCTTAATGATTAAAAAAATGATATGAGTATGTAAGAAAGGAAAAATGAATGAATGGATGTGGATGTATGAGTCTATTCATCTTGTACCAGGGAACCGTAGGCCTCATTGCTTTGTTATAGTTATCCGTTTATTTCTTTAAAAGCATTAAGTAATTTGGAGAATAAAATGGGAACAATAAGCAAAGTAACAAATCCTTTGTTGATGAGAAAGAAAAATAGTACAATTCATTCAAACTAAAACCTCATCAATTAGCTGCCCTTTTTTTCTTCTTAATAGGACAACCAGCCTTTACTCTCAACTCTTCTATCAAAATTTTACAAAATTCAATAAACTTGTAAATAATGACTGGAGTATTCAGTGGGTGCATCGCCGCATCAGCCTCCTCTAGACGCCTTGGGATATCTATGATCGCTTGATTGGCTAAACTTGCCAACTTTGAAAAATAATCCCTCCAATGCATGCCTTCGTTCCTCAGTTCATTAAAGAGCTCTTGATTTTCTATCTGACTGACCAATTTTGTAAAGCGATTCTCCCAATACATGCTTTCATTTTTTAGGTCGTCATAGATCTTCTCTTGGTATTCAATATAATTCCGCAACTCATTTGCATCTTCTTGTTCTTTTTTCAGCGCCTCTTGATACTTCACAAGCATCTCTTCCATTTCTTCCTTGTATTGCTTCTCCTTTTGGGCTCGGTTCTCATACCCAGCTACCACCTTCTCAAGATGTTGTTTTAAACCTTCAAGCTCCTCTTGCAAATTCTTTTCAGTAACCGAGGATTTTTTCCACAATCCTTTCCATATATAAGCGTTATCTATAGCCTTATCCCTCTCTTGATTACGCAAGCTCAATTGTTCATTTGTACCTCTTAGACAAAGTTGTATATCATGCTTGTTTTTTTCCTCTATTGCTGCTCTTTTGTTGCTTCTTTCGATGAATTGCCCTTTAAGAGTGTTTTCTGAACGTAAGTTCCTGTTCTCTTGAAGCGCTTTTTCTAACTTTGCTTGTAACCCTTCTTTTTCCTCTTCAGACTTCAGCAGTGATGCCTTAAGTTCTTCTACCTCTTCATTTGTAATAGGGATAGGTTCATGTGTCTCTTGCTCGGGAGGAGGTGTCCCATTGAAAGGCAACTTGATTTCCCGAACTCTATCTTTAACCCACTGACAGTAGCTTTCTTTGGCGTCGGTGCTTCTTTTCCCAAGTATTTTCCCCTTTCGGATGACTTGGTTCCACGCCTGCCTGATCCTTTTGTGCTCTTCTGTATCTTTCTTATCTATCCCATACACAATGAAATGGGTTATCAACTCTTCGGCTGGGGGATGCATGATGGGATAACACAATTGTCTTAGTGATATAGAGGGGTTATAATTTATGCAACCCTTCGTTCCTAAGAGCGGTACATTTGGGTAACTGCCACACTGGTAGATTACCTCATTCACTTCTTGCCATTTAGGATACCAACGAATAGTCTTCTCATTAAGGTCACGTAGATATTGAGCCCACTCTGGTTTGCTCTTAGTTTTCACGGAGCACCAATTGGAATCAACAATAGGGCATAGTGCTCTTCGCCCATCATGAAATACATGGGTGACAAACCATACATAGAGCGCCGGTAGGCAACAAGATATCTTCTTCTTTTTCTTCTCATGACAGGTGTTAAGGATGTAATACGTATCAGCAAGCACAGTGGGTACAGGGTTCTCGCCCTTGTTTTTTACTGCCATGAAAACATCAATCGCTGCAAAATCAACATGGTCATCTATCTGTGGGTACAGAACAATCCCGAAAATGGCAAGAGCTAATACATCCATGAAAGCAACCCATTCCCCACCTTCAGATAATGACTTTAATCTCTCCTCTAGGTATGCTAGTGGGAAGCCATCAACACCATTTAGATTTTTCATGTTAGCTTTCAACTTACTTTCCTCAACTTTTAAAATTGAAGCGACTGCTGGGTACGAGGGATAATGCCCTATATAATGGTAAGGCTTAGCATTTTCCAAAGGGTACCCTAAAATTTGCTCATACTCTTTTAAAGTGGGCGCCATTTGGAAATCTTGAAATGTGAAGCACCTCATTGGGGGATCATAAAATTGGGCTAGTGCAGTAACAGCCTCTACTTGTACATCTACCTCCATCAATGCAAGAATCTTCCCATATTTATCATTGAAGGCTATGCGATTTTTCCCTGTTAGCAACTTCCCAAATTCTTTTAAACCTTGTATTTCCGGCATCTTTGCTTTGGCATGTATGAGTTTTTTTGAAACTGTTTCCTTATTTGATCCCATATTATTTTGCTGCAAATACTCACAAGCTTGCTCTTCCTTACGATTCCCTGGTGAACCTATTCAAAAAAAAATGAAATGAGGATGAATGCAATATGTTCGAACTTTTATCATATTTGATTTTAAAAAAAATGCATGAACATGACGAGTGATGCAACTACTAATGAAAGGGACATATTTTGAAATGTTTGTAAATGATGGGATGCCTATACTACTTTGAAAAGAAGCATTTAAAAAGATCAACCAAAAGTAAGACTGCCTCCTTGTGTCCTAAACAAGGTCACTCTAAATTAGAGGATTTCTATCTCTAATGATCTATAGGTCATTCGACTTGTGAACACTTTCATAGGTGGTACTAACACTTCCTCACCAAAGGTCTCTAGAGCCAAGTACCATTTCGGGATGTGACCACCAATAGGAAGAGGATCCTACGTGTGGGCATCCACGAAACGGTCGCACTCTAGATGAGGTTCTCGTGATACCCAAATCGAAAATAGATCTGAAGTGACTATCACTAACAACCTCTCACTCCCTAAGCTGCACTCGGGCCCCGGTATAGGGTCCCACTCATAAGTGTGTGTAAAAGGTGTGTAAGTGAGGTGTGTGATGGAGGCAACCTAAAATTACCCAAGCTGCAAAACAAATAAAATATACAAAATATGGTCTTCTAACCTAAGGTTCAATATATGCATAATATTCACAACAAATATTCACAAAAGAACAGTAAATAAATAAATAAATAAATAAAAAATAAATAAAAAAAGAGAAACTAAACATAAGAGTTAACTATTTAGCACAATAAATTACTTAGGCTTGACTCTCTAAAAAATGTCCTCAGTGGAGTCGCCAGCTGTAGCGACCGAAAAATCCGGAGGGATTTGTTCGAGTTTAATGGAGCCGTCACCAATAATTTATTTCATAGGAAAAATATTGGAAAAAACCTTTTTTGAAGAAGAATGGTCCTTGAGACCGGATTTGGGTTCGGGAGTCAATTATGCGTAGGGAAGATATTAGCACCCCACGACATCCTTTCAGAAAAAGGTTACCTTTAATTAATTGTGCAAAATTGATATTAACTTCTAAAAAATATTTATTTCTCTTTTATTAAAAAAAGACAAGGATTTACAATGACGAAATAAATAAAAAAAGGGGATTAATAAAAGTTGTTTATTTTTGCGCTTGACAGGAACGTGCTCCTACTCCTACGTATCTCCGGGTGCAGTGGAGAAATCAAATGCTACGTAGTTCTTGGGTAAAAAATGGTTGTGTGTTGGTTGATTTTAATTAAACAATTTGACTTAAGTTTTTATGATTTGCGTAGTGACAAAACCAAAAGTGGATTTGGCGTAATCACTACTAATATCTTAAGATGTATTATTAAGAGTTTGTGATGAGCAAACCAAAAAAGAATTTGGAGTAGTCATTGATTTTAAGGTTTTTTCAAAAGGGTTTGCATAGTGACCAAACCAAAAGCGAATTTGGTGTAGTCACTACTAGTATTTATTCAAGGAGATTGAAGAATTTTACAATAAAAAAGTATGGTTAATAAAAGGGATAAGGGGGACATTCACATGATTTTTTTTTGTTAGGAACCCTGGATTGGGTCAAAACTAGTGGGCTGAAGCCCAAAAATAAAAATGAAAGGGGTCAGAAATTAAAAAAAGGGGGAGGGGTGTAAAAAGAAAAAGGATGGGCTGAAGCCCAAACAAAGAAAAAAAGAACAAAGAAAAAAAAAGAGGGGAAGGGGCGTAGAGTGAAGCCCACTAAAAATGGAAAAAGGAAGGTGGGTTTGGTGAAGCCCAACTTAAGAAAGAAAAAAAAGGAAGAAGCGAACTTGAAACAAAAGGGAGGGGAGTTATTTGCAGCTTCTCATTTCAATACCCTAAATCAAAGAAAGAAAGAAAAACAAAGAGAAAGAAGAAAAGTGGAAAGCGGCAGGGGAAGGAGGGAAGGAGGCGTGGCGTGCCACATGGCCAGCCTTGACATGACGCGATCGAGAAGGAGAGGGGACCTGGTCGCGAAGGAGAGGGAAGGAGAAAATGAGAGAGATCGTGGGAGAGGGAGATCGAGACAAAATGAGGGTGCGAGGCGTGAGAGGGAGACAAAGGGAAGTAGGGAATCGCGAGAGGAAGGAAGGAGGGAGGGAGGTTGAGAGTGCGGTCAAGGGGTAGGAGAAGAGGGAGGAGGAAGTACGGCCGAGGGAGAGGGGAGGAAGGAGGAGATGCGGGGCTGAGAGGGAGAGGGAGAGGGAGATGCAAACGCTGAGAGGGAGAGGGAGATGCAAACCTTCTTCTTCTCCTCCTTCTTCTTCTTCTTCTGTTCTTCTTTTTTGCTCTGCTTCTGCATTTTTTCTTTTCCTCTGTTTTGTTTTTTTTTTGTTTTGGGGAATTAGGGCTTCAGTGCGGAGCCTCTAATTCTTTGATTGGTGGTAAAAAGCCCATAATTCTCCCTTTCTTTGTTGTTCTGTTGTTGCATTTATAGAGCAAAGGGGCTCCAATAGGACAATGGTTGCTGACCCTTGTATTGGCTGTTTGCTGCAGGTATGGTTGGTGATGCAGAGGAGGGCTGGTGGTTCTGGGTGGTGCCTGTAAAGCTGCTTGGTTGGAGAAGAAATGGAAAAAAAACAAAGGAACAAGAAGAAAGCACCTTGGACCCATTCTCAAAATGCTTCTGCCCCTGCCTCTGTTGCTGTTGGTTGTTGTGGTCAAGGATGCAACATTCCTGTGTTGCTTTGTTCTGTTTTTTTTTTGTTTTTTTTGCTTATTTTTTTTTCCATTCTGATTTTGTGATTGTTTTGGGCTTGGTTTGTATTTTTGGCATGGAATGGACTGTATTGGAATGTTGGTATTTTTTGCAATTTTGACATGTAATGGACATGGTTATTATTATTGGACTTATGCTTGTGATTGTAATTTGTAACAAAAAGGCCAGCAACTTGTACCTCCCTTTTTTATTGCAATTGGGCTGAAATTAGCCCAAAGGATTTAGTAAAAATGAACCCAAAATGTGTTGCTAAGAATAAAGTAAAAACAAAAATAAAAATAAATTACAGGAGGTAGGTGGACAAAATTATGGTATAACAAAACTGATATTTAATTTACATTATACAGGATTACAAATTTCAGAAGCAACACAGGTCTCAAGCTTACAAGTTAAGACAAGCTTAATCTTCGCCGAAGGATATATATTCCTCCATGTGGAAACAAAAACACTCTCTTTATTGTAAAATCCTTTCAAGTACATCTTCATCAGCCTCCCTCCACTTTATCACTAAAAAGGAAAAGGGGCAGTAACAAAAGCAAAGATAATCTTTTCTTTTTCCAATCCTTTCAACTTTCAAAACCAATTTCACTGATGATTTTCATGCAATTAAAATACAAGCTAAAATAAGTAGGTATATATACTGCCCCATCTCACCTCCTCCTTTATTTATCTTATCTTACTCTTTTTTTTCCTCCTCCCTCTTTCACATTTTCAAGGTAGGCAGTGAGTAATGTTGCTCTTTTAGACCTAAAATAATAGCCACATTAATATATATTAATTGGAATATATTATAAACCCCTAGGAAGGGTATCCCTAGATATATGTCCCTCTGGGGTACACTCTTTGCCCCCTTTGTCTTGCTTTAGTAACATGCCAAAATCTACATTCTCCATTGGGATTCCTTCACTCTATAATACAACTATATATCCTCTCAAATTTCAAGGACTATGACTTAAATTTGCACCATGATCAAAAAAATAAAAATAAACCCTAATCCTCAAATGCAACCTAATTGCCCAAGAAATGCGCAATCATGGCCATCCCACAAGGGCCATATATAGGTGCTAATTATGAAATCTTTAGAATCTCCAACTTTAATCAAACGGTATAGAGAGAAGTTTGAGTTAGATATGGATGCCATGTGGAGTGATTAGCGGCAAGAAAAGAGGGTTTATTTTCTATTATTGTGTTACACATGCATTGAAAATATTTCCATGGTACATATGATTAAGAAAAATAATTATTGTGGTTTTAATATTATCAAGTAAATGCTGTCAAAATAATGCATCCCATCATAAGGGGAAAAATGGCAAAGAGGTTTTGCACAGACATATTGGGTCCAATATGGAGGCTTTGTTTAAAGTAGTTTATCATTCTCTGCGTTTGTTTTTTATTCACAAAAACAAAAAGCCTCTTATTTATATGTGATGTATATGTTTGTGGGGTAAAGGACCCTCAATTAGATCGTCCTTTTGTGTCAAAATTTCCTTTGTAATGATGAGTTTCTTCCTTTTCCTCCCCTTTTTTTCTTTTCATTTCACACATTCAGGCATGGATTTGTACAGTGATTTAATGTTTTGTTTCGCTGTCAAAAAAAAATTCACGAAATAATGAGAAAATATCAATGTTTTTAGACCAGAAATTGAACCAGTGAAAGTACTGGTTCACGATTTAGTGGCTAAACTGATGATAATTAATTAATAATGATCACATAAAATGATAATATAATATATTAACTAATAATCTGACCAAAAAATTAAGACAAATTTTAACATAAAATGATCACATTATGTGTTTTATAAGATAAAAAATCAATAGTAAAAGATAAATAATAAAAACTCATGTATATGGATTTTTATAACTTATCATTAGACCTTTATTTGGTTGGATAATATATTTTTAATAAAAAATTAATACAATTACAAAAGATAACAAAAAACCAAAAAATAAATAAAAGACCAGTTCTAACCGATTCTGGTCACCGGTTTTCACCGGTTGTGGCCCAGTTCAATCGGTTTTCTCCCGTTCTAACACAACTCCATTCTTTGGGTTGAATAGACCAAACATGTAGCCGGTTTTCGATCTAACTGGTCGGTTCGGTCTAGTTTCCACAACCTTAAAAATATACTCTCTCCGTCCCATTTTATTTGTCGTTTTAGTAAAGTAATATTGTCCCAATTTAATTGTCGTTTTACAATTTCAATGAATCATTCAATATTTTTTTTTCTCTTTTACCCTTTACTAGTGTTAATGCGTTTTCATGGGAAAAAGTGGAAGTGGTTGTAATGTAGACTTAATTAATAAGGGTATATTAGGAAACCAAATACTACCTTCGGTCCTATATATAAGAGACATTTTTCTCTCACAAAAGTGTCTCTTATATATAAGACCGGAGGGAGTACTATTTTTTTTGAATTCTATAACATTAATTGTTCTCCTTAATTCTTGTGTATAACTTTAACCTTAAACGACATATAAAATAGGACGGAGGGAGTACATTTCATTCACTGTGTAACCAACGAAGAATAGCTTTTGTGTGTGTGCGCGCACAAATGGTTTGTTATTATTATGGACAATAATTACCCAAACGTATACTTAGACAACATTATTGAATATAATGACCCTAGGCAAATATTAGTGGAATCTATGGATTGGATGCGCACGTCTATATCTACACTAATCTATTGATTGCCAAGATATATAGCCGTATCAATTTCAAAACAATCTATGATTTTGTAAGAAAGATGAGCTAATTTACAGCCCCATATATGTCACTATAATTAAACTTTAGGATAATAGGCTTAGTATTGAGTTTTCAGTCAAGTCCAAAAGCAAAACGTAGGCATACAAATAAGCTTCTCAGCCAATCTCCTTACATTATCACTCCCTTATCCTTGACTAGATAGAACACGAAGGGGCCAACAACTCATTTGGTTAATAGAATTCACGGTATAATAATAAGTTACTCTTCTTACATTATCAATCATGTGGTTCTACTGTACTACTGCCCAACTTTCCGAGAAAATCTTGGTAAAAGAAAAACTTTCCGAGAAAAGCACTAAGCAATTACTACTATTATGATGCTTACATATCATTATCGAAATACTTCCTCCGTTCCATATTATAACTAATAAAAAGGTCTATTTTTATTGTTTTTCCGAGAAAATCACTAAGCAATTACCGCTATTTATGATACTTACATATCATTATCGAAATACTCCTTCCGGTCTAGATTATAACAAACAAAAATGTCCATTTTTTTTGTCCAAAATATATATCACTTTGTTAATTTCAAATTATACTCTTATTTATAGTATTGTCATTAATTACAAACCATCATTTCATCCATTTCATAGAAGGAGTACTTTTGGGAAAAAATAAATTTTTATGAGTATTAATTAAAATTAGCTTATTTCAAAGATTTTCTTTGGTCCGTGTGAATTAGAGTGTTGTCTCTTATAATATGAATCGGAGGAAGTACCATACACATTCAATATCAAACTTGGAGCATTTAATTTTTTTTTTACCATGTTATAGGTGCGAAGTATTTATTCACTTTGCCGATGACTAATCTCCATAAGGGAACCTGATTGACTATCTTTAGTGGAGTCTCCCCTCTCAACCATATTTTTTTTTTCATTCACAAAGCTTGAACTCGAGAGCTTACTTAAGGGATCAAAATCCAGTTCCACTCGAACAAGTGTAATGTTGGTATATTTATAGGTTTAACTTCATATTGGATCAACACTTAAAAACTTACTAATTCTCCTAAATAGTACACCAAATTGAAAAATCACTAAATTAAAAGAAGCATTAGATGAATGGCTAACGTTCTACTACTAATTAAAAGTCCGCCCAATGGTTCAAAGCCTAAAACCTCCATTAGCTAAAGAAGCACAACTTGCACGTTATAGAGTACTAGTAGTTATTACTCCAACATTATTTTGTAACGCACAGAATTCAACTGTATAAGTCAATTGTTAGGCCAAACCATTTTTAATAAAAGCTGTAAGTTGTCCAAGTATTCACGCTTGATGTTTATTGTACATCATTATCTACTCTTCTACTTATTCCATGTGAAATTTTTAAAGTACTAGCATTTTTATTTCATGCATTCGCCTGAGCTTAAATTCCTTTGATTATTAGGAGAAAAAAAAGGTTAACATGAAACCATAAATGTAACACTACAGTAACTTTGACATTTGCAACCTAGTTTTAATTATAACATCATTATTATTTATAATTAGTACTGTCAATTTTATGGCATTAAAGTACCAGATTGCCGCGGTAATTTTATCATTGTTTTGGAATTATTAAGGTTCTGACACACTGTTCATTTTTCCAGTTTTTTCAAACAAAAACTCTATAAATATTGAAACATTGAGAATTTCAGTTGTTGTTTTCAATTAGAAAATGACAAAATCTTAAAAGAAGCATGGGAAAGCTCATTCTCACTGTAAAAAAGCTTTTGTAGGGGACAGAACTAATATTAGTCTGCTACCGAATCTTCAGTTTCTCACTAGAGAACAGAAAACAAGATTAAAAAAATTTGCCTCTCCAAATCACGAAGTGTTATCTTCCTGTAATCTTTGTTTGCATGCTTGAATAGTACTAATCAGCCACTTTACATGTCATATAATTAAAAAATAGCGCACCATGTCTCCATAGGCTACAAACCTTCTAAGCTACCCTCCAATGGCGCACAATTGCAGATAAAATGGTCATACTACTTTACTGTAAGATGCTGTTACATTATATATGTCAGTATATCATTCTTCCTTAATTAAATTGGCATCAGTAATTAAAAATTGGCAGTACAATAGTTTTAAGGGTCTTGCTAACGAGTGCCCTAAGGGTATTGGTTAAGAAATCTATAAAAGGAAAGTTTGTCTTGAAAATACAAGTTAAACACTTTTCAATGTAATAAATATATCATTTTTTTATACAAACTTACCTCTTTTGACTCCTTAATCAATGTCCTAAAGGCACTTGTTAGCATTTTCCTAGTTTTAATGCACGGATGTTTGGATCGAGTTACATTAGTTAAACCTAGGTCATAATAATTGTCCGATTTACCTTTGTTAGAAGAAAAAATAGAAGTAAAAAAAAATTAATGAAATAATCAAAATTGAACAAATATATTTTAAAACACGCATGCTTCATATTTAGATATATTAGTAATATTTTATCTGTCTTTTATATATATTTTCACACTCATATATTAATTAAGAATTTTTTTAAGAATTTAGAAAATTATTTTTCTTAAAAGTAAGAATTTTTTTATAAATACACAATTTTTTTTATGAAAGGAGCTATCATTACTGTTGCAGGGAATCTTTCAATTCAAATAAAGGAAATAATTTTACTCTCATGATAAAATATTTTTCGTGTTCTTAAAAGTAAGAGAACCCAGATACTATCATATTCTGCAACAGCTATTGTTGTTTTAATGTTCCTGTGATATGAGAGAGATTATGCGCATATCATAAATGAATGATGGAAAAAAATAATGTGTGAAATACCAATATTTAATATATGAAATTACAGGTGTTGGACAATTTAGTCTCATGCATAAAATTTAATGAAATATAAAAAATATCATTAAAATTGAAAATTCACTATTATATTAATTATTCCTTTTGAGTTGATTAATTTATTTTTTCAGTTGTGCTGGAGGGACTAAGGTGGTGAAAAAATTTCAATTTCGAAATTATTTTAGAATTTTGTTAGTTTTAGAAATAAAAATTGTCTCGTATCTAGAATTTTAGGGACTATATATATAGTGGGAATTCACTAAAAAATAACTTCTATAATATAACTATATTCATAATACTCCACACGTCAACAGCAATATTGCACATAAATGTTGGAGATGTCACTTGGGGGTAGACGTTGAAGTTTGAAAGGAGTTCAAGGCAACAAAACACAAATACGCACCCCATTGAAAAAAGTATTACATGTTGAAAACAATGGCTCTATGTTTCATATATAGTGGATGATAGAGAAGTGACAAATAAAAAAGATCGATCGATCAAAGCAAGATGGGGCCAAAGCCTAAAGTGGAGAATTTTTGTCACAAAATATTATACTTATAATATATGTCCCACCAAATACCACAACACATGCATGCTCTCCCTATCCACTTTACATATATACAGGAATTATCATATTCAGATCAACCAACCAAATTAGCTGATTATTATTAAGTATAGAAAGACAAACCAAAACTCAAACCTAGCTTGGGTGCGACATGGTTTGAGAAAGACAAAAACATATCACAAATAATCCATTTTGTTTGGTGAAAATTGCTTTTTCTTTGTGGGAATGGAAAAAGGCGTAGGAGAGAGGGACAGGTGAACACTTTACGCCTCATTCCACACGTACCCATCAATATATACTGTCTAATCTAATCTAATCATAATCACTATACATGTTGCATACGTTAGCAATTGTCTCTTTGGTCACACGAGTCTCCACTCACAAATAATTTTTCAGATAGTATATATTATTATGTTTTTTTTTTAAATTTGTAAAAACATCATAATTTTTATTAAAACCCAACGGATACAAAATTGCATACATTTAAAACACCGTTAAATTTATTTGTGAAAAAAATACTACTATTGGTTTAATTATGGCTGAATACTGTAGATTAAATAGAACTACTTTTAGCATATTTATAATAAATAATTTTAAAGTATTATTTGGTATTGCTTGTTAATTAAATATTTTTTTGACCAAATAATCTCAAATCGTGCCAAGTTTACAGTGATGATTTTTTATCGAAATAATTTTAAAAATCTCAACCAAACAATAATCACACAGAAATCATTAAAGCTACTATAATTTCGGGTTTTCCGTTTGACGGAATTGATATTTTAATAAAACTCGTTTGGGTTATAATGAATTTTACAATTTAGTTATGGATAGCAAAATACACAAATTTTTATTTTTTTTTAATATAAAAAAAAAGTTTAGCTGAGATGGTTCACGGGGACTCATCAGATCATGAAAATTAAGCTTCAAGACTCAAAGAACACTTACCGAGCTAGAGACTTATATATACTATATTACTTTCTCCGTTACTTTTTATAAGCTTCTTTTAGAAAAAAAAATTGTTAACTAATTATAAGCCTCTTTTCAAATTACAAGATACATTAATTATTTTTTTTCAAAAGTACCCCTAATTAATTGCCTAGTATTTAAAAATCCAATACATGCATTAATTAATTAAAAGTATGATTGAAGGATAAATTTGGAAAAACATACACATTATAGACAATTTAATTATGCTAACTACTTTTCTTAATATGTGTTTTTTTGTCTAAAAGGACTTATAAAAAGTAATGGAGGGAGTATCCACCAACGAGATTCTTATATCGGCAGCGAGATTCAAACTCACGTTCTCGTGAGATATGTGTCGTATCCTTACCAAAATTTATTACTCTCCCGTCTCATTTTAATAGTATCTTTTGTCTTTTCACGATTCTTAAGAAAATGATTTGATTTTTTGATTTCTATAATAAAATGATACTACTGGACTAAAATACCCTTATTTAAATTGGATAGCTGCAATTATTACTCACTAATAGAGGTTAGTTGAGATAAATGGTATATTTGAAAAAAAAGTAATTAATACTCATTGATTTTCTAAAGGGACAAATAATTTGAGACAATGAAAAATTCTAAAACAGGACAAGTAAAATGAAACGGGGGGAGTAGTAAGCTTAATCTTATACCTCATGAAATATCATTTATTATACACACCATTTAATCAAATAAATGAGAATTTTACACAGCTTACAAAATTCATACCAAGCATGCACGTACAAGAAGACTAATCTTTTCTGACGCCAAAACCTGCCCTGAAGCGTCCTTTCTCTCTGGCCGCATTCGTATTCAATTTTCATTGGTTAAATAATGTGCCACGCGTGTGAGTGAAGAAAGGTGTGTCACACTTACATTGAGAGAGAGAGAGAGGATATTAATGAGAACCCGTGATATGCAACTGAAAGGAGGAAAGGAAGGGGAGGTTGCATTGTGTGCAATGCATGGATAAGGGGTTGAGCCGATCGAACCTGAATTGAGCAAAGCAATGAGAATTGAAGAGGCAACACGGAGAGAAACAAAGGTTAAAGGAAACAAAATTAAGAGGTAGCAGAATGTGTTGTGTTGTGTTTAGTGGACCCATCATGTTAATGAATGGCAAGGATCAGAGGATGGCAGGGGTTGGGTAAGTATTGGTTTGGTGTTTGTAACGTAAGACACTACTGCAGTGCAGTGTGGCTAGGTGGGTGCAGCAGCTACAGCTAGCAGTGTTTTCGAGACACAAACGAATTACTATTGAATACTGAATAGACACGAATTAGACAGTTGCAATTCTCTTGCGTGGCCGGGTTTTTCTCGTGACTTAGCGGCGACTCATCTCGGAAACCCCATGCTCCCCATCAAATCAAATTTCTTTCTTATCTCTTTTTTGGGGACCATTCCACAAATCCTAAGAATTTGGTAGATTAATGTTTTGGCAAAAATTAGGTAGCTTAATTGCCGAATGTTAGGATGTGAAATGATATATAATACCCTCTCCGGTATGAAATATAAGCGAACTTTTTTTGCTTATATTTTATACTAGACGGAATATATGACATGGTTTTAGTATGTACTATTAGGGGGAAAAAAGAGACTACGCCACTTGTTCTAGATTTGGCAATTAAGACGAGTCCATCATACACCTCTTGCGAGATTGTAACGAAGTTCTGACTTTTGGGACCCTATTATTAAAGAAGAGCACAAGAGCATGTTCTTTAGTCTTGACTTCTACGATCGGTTGTAGTGGAATTTAATATCTAATAATGTAAGTTCCCTTGATCTTAATTGGCCTTGCTAATGACCAGGTTCTATATGAGTCTATGGATATTGAGCAGCATATTCTTGATTACTACATTTCTTTGTTCAATTCGGCTCCTTACATTATTCCTAATCTGGTCTCAGAGGAGGATAATGTGAAGCTAGTAAATTTGCCAAGCAAAGATGAGGTCAGAGACGCAATGTTTTCTCTTAATGGAGATAGTGCTCCTGGTCCAGATGAGTTTGGAGGCTTCTTTTATCATCATTATTGGGACATAATTGGAGAGGATGTGTTTCAATCTGTTATTCAATTCTTCAGGCAGGGTTGGTTATTGCCTAACATTAACTCAAATGTTGTTGTTCTCATTCCAAAGACTACTGGTGCTAAGAAAATTGAACAATATAGACCTATTGCTCTTGCAAACTTCCAATTCAAGATTATTTCCAAAGTGATTGCTAACAGGCTTGCACTAGTTGTTCCCAAAATTGTTTCTCCAAACCAAAGGGATTTTATCAAAGGAAGGAGTATATCTGACTGTGTTTGTCTTGCCTCTGAGGTGATCAATTTGTTAGATAAGAAAGCTTTTGGTGGTCAATTGGCAATGAAAATAGACATAAAAAAGGCTTTTGATACAATGATAGGAATTTTCTTCTAAATGTTCTTAAGTCCTTTGGGTTCAATGATATTTTCTGCAGTTGGATCAAAACCATTCTCCACTCAGCAAAGCTTTCCATCTCTGCCAATGGGCATGCAGTTGGTTACTTTTCTTGTAGCAGGGGTGTTCGCCAAGGGGATCCTCTATCTCCTCTTTTATTTTGTATTGCAGAAGAAGTCAGCAGGGGCATTGCCAAATTAGTGCAGGGGGGAAAGGTTCAATTGATGACAGGACCTAGAGGACATAGAATGCCCAGTCATATTCTATACGCTGATGATATTTTTATCTTTTGTAGAGCAAACAAAAAAAGTTTGGATAATCTTACAGATTTCTTTCAATCCTATGCATGTGCCTCAGGTCAGTTTATAAGCTTTGAAAAATCCAAATTCTATGTAGGCAATCTAACACCTGGAAGGAAATATTTTATCCCTGAGATCCTTGGGTTTACTGTTGGATCAATTCCATTCACTTACTTAGGTGTACCTATATTTAAAGGTAAGCCTAGGAGAGCTCATTTGTTACCTATAGCTGACCGGTTGAAGAGCAAGTTTAGTCTTTGGAAGGGCACCACGCTATCTTTTATAGGAAGAGCACAACTTATCAAGTCAGTTTTTCAAAGTTTTCTAGTTTATAGCTTTCATTTTTATAGCTGGCCTGCGGCTCTCATCAATTCAGTGGACAGATGGTTGAGGAATTTTTTGTGGACTGGTGACATTAACACTAGGAAAATTGTGATTATAGCTTGGCATAAAGTTTGCAAGCCTTTCCCCGAAGGAGGCTTGGGTATTCGTTCTACCAAAGCTATTAATCAAGCAGGCATTCTAAAGCTATGCTGGGACCTTTTCTCTACTAATGATGAATGGTGTAATTTGGTTAAAGCAAAAGCCTTTAGGAATCACAGGATAGTTTCTTACCATATAAATTCATCTATTTGGGCTGGTATTAAGCATGTTATTCCTACAGTTCTCTCTAATTCAATTTGGCAAGTTGGTTCTGGTGAAAATATTAATTTTTGGGTGGATAGATGGTTGTCTCAACCTATAGCCAAGATTATTGGAATACCGGAGGAGCTGTACAAATTTTTAACGGCTACTGTCAGTGATTTTGTATGCAATAGTAATTGGTGCATTCCTCAATCTATTCTCTGTCATGTCCCTGCTGTTAAACTTGAAATTGAGGATATTGTTATACCTACAACGCAGATTCCTAATAGATTGATTTGGATTGATTCCAAATCTGGTTTGTTATCTTTTAAGGATGCCTACTATTTTAACAAACCTCTTGGTCAGAAGGTGCCTTAGTCTAAATATATGTGGAGAAACTGTGTGCCTCCCTCCAACTTATTTGTTCTTTAGAGAATTTTACATAACCGTATGCCAACAGATGAACATCTCTGAGGCAGCGGCTATGTTCTGGTTTCAATGTGCTCTCTTTGTCAATCAGCTGCAGAAATTACTGATCACCTATTTTTGGATTGTCCCTATGCCCGAAAACTTTGCTCCTGGTTAGAATCTGTTATGAATTGTGCTGTTGATACTTCCTTAATGCATACGATTTTGACTATATGTGACAATCAATGGAGTTCGCAACTTCTTGACCTTATTATTGCTGTCATCACTTTCATTGTCTGGATCATCTGGCATTGCCGTAATAAGGCTAGATTCGATAATACTTTCATTCTGGCTTGATCAACCATTAATATTATCATTGCCAAAGCTTCCTTGTCAGGTAATATGAGCAAAGGTTTCATGAGCTCTTCGATTTAGAGTTTTGAATTTAAAGTCCTTAGTAGTTACTTGCGCTCCTCCTCGAGCTCCTATGATCAAACAGGTGGATTGGAGACCTCCTTTATGCAATTGGGTGAAATGTAATGCCGATGGACCAGCCAAAGGGTCCCCAGGACCAGCTGCTTGTGGGGGAATTTTTAGAGATAAAAGTGACGTCGTGCAAGGTTGTTTTGCTCAAAACCTAGGAATTTTAGATGCTTTTCAGGCTGAATTATTTGGAGCAATGATTTCCATAGAAATGACTTTCTCTAAAGGTTGGCATAGCCTTTGGCTAGAGTGGGACTCCAATCTAGTGATAGACTCCATTCATGATGAATCTATAGTTCCTTGGAAGCTTCGTAATATGTGGTGTAATTGCGTTGATCTCACAAAGAAAATGAGGTTCATCTATTCACATATCTATCGTGAGGGTAACGTATATGCGGATAAGTTAGCCTCTTTTGCCACTTCTGTACAGGGTTTTCATTAGTGGGACAATATTCCCAATTTTATTTGTATAGAATTTTTCAATAATAGGCTAGGTCTCCCTGCCTATAGGTTTAGCTGATTCTTTTCATGGGTTTGGTTTATGTCCCCCATGTTTTTGTTTTGTTTTGTTATTTTCGATATTTTAATAAAATATTAATGTGCTGCATATGATTGTTAGTAGTAATGGTGCCAGCATAACTGAGATTATTGCTACTATAGTGATGCTTTTGCACATTAAGTTGATAAAAAAAAATGGCCTTGTTAGTTTCTTTGGTGTTGCAACTTGGCTTCTTTGGAAGGACCGAATTAATCACCTTGTCTTTGAAGGGAAGACTGATCATGACCGAGGATTGTACCACTCCATTGTCAGCTATGTCAACCTTATCGATCATGATAAGTTTATGCCTATTTCTACATATTACAGTCCATCAAAGAGGGAGCTCCATATTGCTTGGAAGCCACCTCCTAAGCACTCTCTCAAACTCAACGTTGATGAATCGCATTGCACAACTAATAGAGCCTCTGATTGCAGTGGCTTGATTAGAGATGCTACTAACCATTTCATTAAAGGATTCCATTGCATCATTGGAATCTCCACAACTATTTCATCGGAGTTTTAGGCATTCTCCTTGGCTTAAAGCTTGCCCTCAGCCTCAAAACCTCATCCCTCTTAGTGGAAGTTGATTTTCAAGCAGTTCTTCACTTGGTGCGCAAGGGAACTTGCAGCAATGCATCCCTTCAACCCATTCTAACTGACATCATTCCGCTTGATCCATCTTGACGATTGGTTTGATGATAAAGAGGGAGAGCAAAGAAGATTAAGGAGCAATTAGAGACTCAAATGGCTTATTTGCTTGATGATAGCAAGAGTTCTAAGATTTATCCTTGTCTTATAAATCTTTTAGTAATTGAAATTGTTTAGATTTCCTTTAATTGTAATAGACTATACTTTAAGTTTGTAACTTGGGTTTAAATATGTAGGCATGTGTTAAACTCTTTGGGCCATGTTTTGGGCTTGTATGTGGGCCTTGCTTTGCTTGTGTGGCCATGGCCAAACCCTACCTATATAAGGCTAGGGTGTGCTTCATGTAAGGACCTTTTGAATCATTTTATAATATTGTGAGTTTAGAGCAAGTTGCTCCTCCTAGTTCTTCTTAGAACCTCCATGGATCTCATCAAGGACTTGATTGTGCTTGTGGCGGTCCAACAATGGGATTCATCATTCATCCTTGAATGTGGCATTCCTTCACTTCTTTGAACCATTTCTTTCTAGTCCACATTTTGTAAGTTCTTCACCTTTTTATTTAATCTTTTGTTTGGAAAAATTATGATGTATGGAATGATCCTTGGGTTTTTAGTGAATTTACATGTGTAGTTCACATCAATTGGTATCAGATTAGCCAACTCCATGATAATTGATTGAAATTTTTTCAACGGAAAAAAAAAAAAGAAGTTCGGCGGTGTTGAATTTGTTCGCGTCAGATCCGAAATTGTTATCCCTTTGACTTCTCTTTGTTTTCCTTTAGGGTTCATGGTGTTCCGTTTTTCCTATTTTGTGAGTGTTGAATGGGGATTGGCCAACCAAATTGGTCTTGCAAGTCAATTTCATGATTCAAGACATTTGGTAACACCGTCAGTGCGCATCAAATAGGCGCTATTTTTTTTTTTTTAATCACGTTTTTGTCTTGATCCACGTTCTGTGTAGTACTTGTGTTGATGTTAATTACAAGTGCTAATTTGTGTGTTTTAGGGTCCATTTTATTGATTAAATTCTGATTTTGAGTAAAAATTGCAAATTCTAGTTGCTGAAAAAAAATTTCTGCACATCAAGTGTTCATCATCATCTTTTTCACTTGACAGTGTTTGATCCAAAATTTTGTGTTGAGAAGTTGTGTTGGTGTTATTTCCTCATTTTTTACTCAAATCTGGAAATTCAAAAGCCAAAGTAACAAGAAAAAATATGAGGAATCTGATTCTGTGGAAAAAAAAAATATTCTATCTGGGGGTGCAAATAGCATACGTGGCAAATTAAAAAAAAAAAGGCGCTACTGAAAAATATACTGTCATTTCCAGAAAATTCTGAAAAAAATTCCCCAACACTTCTCAACATATTTGCTAGCTTCTGAATTTTTTTTGGAATTTTTGGACCATGTTTGGTTGGTGAAAAAAAAAACACAATTAAGTCATTTTTTGGCACTTTTTGACTTCCTACTTGTCTCCTTTGACCTCTAATATTTGAGTGTGCTTTCTAAATGACATTTTTTTTTGTCTTTTAAATTTCTTTGGTTTTGTCTTAGAGTCTCATTTTGTCATTTTTGACCTCTTGAATGATATATTTCATTGTGTGTTTCCACAAGTGCATTTAAGTTTTCCACATTCTTGATTGAGCAATTGGTGGGTTCTTTGAAGAGCTTCATAAGTAGCAATTTTAGGGAGTGAAAAAAGGCAAGTGTGAACATCAGAGAAAAAGCCTAAATTGTGTGAAACACGAGTGACACTTTCTTTGAGTGAAACACTTAGCGAGTGGTGAGGTCCTTTCTTTGTGTACTTGTGATCTTGGAATTTAGATATGGGTGACTCTCCCTCTACTTCCCCAAGGACGGCTTCCCTTATTGGTCATATGACTAGAATGTTGGAGGCTCAAACCAATATATTCAATGCTCAAGTCAATGAATTGAGGGCGGAATTTTTGCATCAAAGGGATGATAGGTCCGCACATGAGAGACATTCTAATGTTGGTGAGTATGACGATGAATCCGGAAGGGATGAGAGGTATGAACATCATAGGCATAGGAGAAGGCATAGGGGACATGGAAGGCACCATAGGGATCATAGTGATGATGGAAGGAGGCATAGAAGGCATGATGATAGGTATGAAAGTGGCAAAATTAAATTTCCCTCATTTCATGGGAAAAGTGATCCGGATGCTTATTTAGATTGGGAACTTAAGATGGACCAATTGTTTGAGGCTCATGATATTCATGAAGATAGGAGGGTGAAATTAGCTTCTTTGGAATTTAAAGATTATGCTTTACTTTGGTGGGACCAAAATGTAAAGGATAGGAGAAGGTGTGGTGCTAGAGAAGTGGATGATTGGGAAGATTTGAAAAGCATTTTGAGAAACAGATATCTCTCCTCTCTTCACCATAGGGAATTACACCAAAAGCTCCAAAAGTTAAAGCAAGGGTCCAAAAGTATTGAAGACTATTACAAAGACTTTGAAACCTTGAGGATTAGATCCAATACAAGGGAGGATGAAGAAGCTACAATAGCTAGGTTCCTCAATGGCCTAAGCTATGAAATAAGGGATGTGGTGGAACTCCAACATTTTGTAGATATTGAGGAGCTTGTCCATCAAGCTTCAAAAGTGGAGCAACAAATTAAAAGAAAAGCCAACTACAAGAAATACTCCTCAAGCAAGGATAAAGATGCTTCACATTGGAAGGATAAACACAAGAGGAGGGCTCAAAGTCCCCAAGGCCGCCACTTCAAAGGAGGGAGGTAAGTTTTTTAACCCTTCTAAACCTACTTCTTCTAGTTCTTCATCCATCAAATGTTTTAAATGTTTGGGAAGAGGTCACATAGCATCAAATTGCCCAAATAAAAAAACCATGATTGCAAGAGGCAAAGATGTTTATGAAACCGCTTCCTCATCATATTCTTCCCCTTCACAATCCTCTTCAAGTGAGCAAGAGAGTGATTGTGAATTGGCTCCCCTTAAAGGAGATCTTCTCATGGTAAGAAGACTCCTAGGAGTCAAAGTAAAGGAGCATGATGATTCTCAAAGAGAAAATATTTTCCATACAAGATGTTTAATTCATGAAAATATTTGCTCTTTGATCATTGATGGAGGTAGTTGTACAAATGTGGCTAGCTCTAGATTAGTCAATAAACTTTCTTTGAAAACAACTATCCACCCTAGGCCATATAAGCTTCAATGGCTTAGGGAAGAAGAAGAAATTTTGGTGAACAAACAAGTTTTAGTTTCATTTAGCATAGGCAAGTATAAAGATGAAATATTATGTGATGTTGTGCCTATGGAAGCCGGCCATATCCTTTTGGGTAGGCCTTGGCAATTTGATAGGATGGTCATACATGATGGTAGGACTAATACTTTTACCTTTGTGCATAACAAACACAAAGTGACTCTTTTACCTCTTAGTCCCAAAGAAGTTTGCAATGATCAAGTTGTTTTGAAACAAAAAAGGGAAGAAGAGAAAAAGAGTAACAAGGACAAAACCATCTTGAATGTGCATCCATCATATAGCCTAGATTCCACCCCAAAAGTGGAAAGTTTATTTCTTAGAGAGCATGTGGTTAGGAAAGCCTTGTTGGCAAGACAACCTTTATACTTTCTTTATTGTAATGACTTGTATTTGTCTTCCTCTCAAGAGGCTTTGCCTAGTGCTTTGGATTGTCTGTTGCATGAATTTAATGATGTGTTTCCAAAGGATATTCCTCATGGCCTACCTCCTTTGAGAGGCATTGAACACCGAATTGATTTAATTCCCAGTGCTTCTTTGCCTAATAGGCCTCCCTATAGGAGTAACCCGGAACAAACAAAAGAAATAGAAAGACAAGTTCAAAAGCTTTTGACTAGTGGTTGGGTTAGGGAAAGCCTAAGCCCTTGTGCTATGTCCGGGTTATCTTAGTCCCTAAAAAGGATGGATCTTGGCGCATGTGCACTGATTGTAGGGCTATAAATAACATCACTATCAAGTATAGGCACCCAATACCTAGGCTTGATGACATGTTAGATGAGTTACATGCAGCTTGTATATTTTCCAAAATTGACTTGAAAAGTGGGTATAATCAAATTAGGATCAAAGAGGGGGATGAATGGAAAACTGCTTTTAAGACGAAGTTTGGTCTTTATGAGTGGTTAGTCATGCCTTTTGGCTTGACCAATGCCCCAAGTACTTTTATGCGTTTGATGAACCATGTATTAAGACATTTTATTGGAAAATTTGTTGTTGTGTATTTTGATGACATCCTCATTTATAGTTTGAATTTGAATGACCACATTGACCATTTGAGGAGTGTCATTAATGTTTTGAGAAATGAGAAGTTATATGCAAATCTTGAAAAATGTACTTTTTGTAAGAGTGAGGTCATCTTTTTGGGTTTTGTTGTGAGTGCACAAGGTGTCAAAGTTGATGAAGCAAAAATCAAGGCCATCAAGGATTGGCCTACACCTAAGTGCTTGAGTGAAGTTAGGAGTTTCCATGGCCTAGCTAGCTTTTATAGGCGCTTTGTGCCTAATTTTAGTACCTTGGCCGCTCCTTTGAATGAAATTGTGAAAAAGGATGTTCCTTTTAGATGGGGAAGAGAGCAAGAAGAGGCCTTCAATGCTCTCAAGAATAAATTGATGAATGCCCCAGTTTTAGCTTTACCCAATTTTGCAAAAACTTTTGAAATTGAGTGTGATGCCTCCAATATAGGCATAGGGGCCGTGCTCTTGCAAGAAGGTCATCCTCTAGCTTACTTTAGTGAAAAATTAAGTGGAGCTAGTTTAAACTACTCTACTTATGACAAAGAGTTGTATGCTTTGGTGAGAGCATTACAAACTTGGCAACACTATTTACTTCCTAAAGAATTTGTGATCCATAGTGATCATGAATCTTTAAAGTATCTAAAGGGCCAAGGCAAGCTTAATAAGCGACATGCAAAATGGGTTGAATTTCTTGAACAATTCCCTTATGTCATTAAACATAAAAAAGGAAAGGCAAATGTAGTGGCGGATGCTCTTTCTAGGAGATATGCCTTACTTTCTACCCTTCAAACAAGGCTTTTAGGTTTTGACCATGTGAAAGAATTGTATGCATTGGATGATGACTTTGCCTCTCTTTTTCATGCTTGTGAACTTATGTCTCATGACTCATTCTATCGGCATGATGGGTATTTGTTTAAAGGAACCCAATTGTGCATTCCCAAGTGTTCATTGCGTGAGTTACTTGCTAGGGAAGTGCATGAAGGGGGATTGATGGGTCATTTTGGGGAACATAAAACTTTAGAGATGTTGCATGAGCATTTTTTTGGCCTAAGATGAGACATGATGTGCATTTGATATGTTCTAGATGCATTGTTTGTAAAAAGGCCAAGTCTAAGAGCATGCCTCATGGATTGTACACCCCCCTCCCTATACCATCTTCTCCTTGGGTTGATTTATCTATGGATTTTGTGTTAGGCTTACCTAAGAACAAGCATGGCCGAGATTCTATTTTTGTAGTGGTTGACCGTTTTTCTAAAATGGCCCACTTTATTCCTTGCCATAAGGTTGATGATGCATGTCACATTGCTAATTTGTTTTTCAAGGAAGTTGTTAAATTGCATGGAGTGCCCAAATCTATTGTATCGGATAGGGATTCAAAGTTTTTAAGTCACTTTTGGAAGACTTTATGGGCTAAGCTTGGAACTAAGCTCCTATTCTCTACTACATGCCACCCTCAAACGGATGGTCAAACCGAAGTAGTCAATAGGACCTTAGGAACCATGCTTAGGACTATTTTACAATCCAATTTAAGGGCATGGGAAGAATGTTTACCTTTTATCGAGTTTGCATATAATAGAGTGCCTCATAGCACTACATCTTATTCTCCATTTGAGGTAGCATATGGTTTTAATCCACTAACCCCTCTTGATTTGATTCCATTGCCCATAAGTGATGAAGTGTTACATAAGGATGCCGAAGCCAAGGCACAATATGTGCAAGAGCTACATGCTAAGGTCAAGGAAAATATTGAGAAAAAGGTTGAGCACTATGCAAGGAATGCCAACAAAGGAAAGAGAAGAGTGGTTTTTGAACCCGGTGATTGGGTTTGGGTTCACTTTAGAAAGGAAAGGTTCCCTTTCCAAAGAAAATCCAAACTCCAACCTAGGGGTGATGGACCTTTTCAAGTCTTGGAGCGCTACAATGACAATGCATACAAGATAGACTTGCCCGGTGAGTATAATGTAAGTGCCACATTCAATGTTAGTGATCTTTCCGCCTTTGATGTAGGTGAGCATGGAGACCTTGGAGAGCACTCTCATGAAGATTCAAATTCGGGGTCGAATTCTCTCCAAGAAGGAAGGAATAATAAGGACATAAAGATTCAAGATTTGGCACTAGGACCAATAACAAGAGGGAGAGCAAAGAAGATTAAGGAGCAATTAGAGACTCAAATGGCTTATTTGCTTGATGATAGCAAGAGTTCTAAGATTTATCCTTGTCTTATAAATCTTTTAGTAATTGAAATTGTTTAGATTTCCTTTAATTGTAATAGACTATACTTTAAGTTTGTAACTTGGGTTTAAATATGTAGGCATGTGTTAAACTCTTTGGGCCATGTTTTGGGCTTGTATGTGGGCCTTGCTTTGCTTGTGTGGCCATGGCCAAACCCTACCTATATAAGGCTAGGGTGTGCTTCATGTAAGGACCTTTTTGAATCATTTTATAATATTGTGAGTTTAGAGCAAGTTGCTCCTCCTAGTTCTTCTTAGAACCTCCATGGATCTCATCAAGACTTGATTGTGCTTGTGGCGGTCCAACAATGGGATTCATCATTCATCCTTGAATGTGGCATTCCTTCACTTCTTTGAACCATTTCTTTCTAGTCCACATTTTGTAAGTTCTTCACCTTTTTATTTAATCTTTTGTTTGGAAAAATTATGATGTATGGAATGATCCTTGGGTTTTTAGTGAATTTACATGTGTAGTTCACATCACTTCAACCCATTCTAACTGACATCATTCCGCTTGATCCATCTTGACGATTGGTTTGTTTCCATATCTCATGTCTACAGAGAAGCGAACACATGTGCAGATTGTTAGATAATATGGGTCATCAGGATGATTTTATGTGGACTATTGTAGGTATCTCTTACCCCTCACTTAGTCTTGATTTGTGTTATGATGTAACAGGGTGTGCTACCCCTATGCTTGTTTCTTAATTAATTATTCTGTTACTCCCTTCATTTATAAGAAAAAAAAGAGACCACATAGTTTTAGAAAATTTAGATTATTACAATTTAGTCCATTTTTGTAAAATTTACAATTTTGATCTTCATAGTTTTTTCTCGCCCTTATTTGCTATGTTATATTACTCTTCTTGATCTGTTCCACATCATCATCTTCATGGCAAACATAGTCTTATCACCACTCTCCAGTTTGGCTTTTACAACATTATTGCCCCTTGTGCACTCATGATTTGAAATTATGGTCCGCAACAAAATTTATGGCAGTAATATAGAAGGTTTTGGAGGATTTAGCTCCTCTAAAGTGAGTAGAGGGTAAAGTGAGAAAATCAATGGTTATTATTTTAACAAACTCATTATTTGTTATGATGTACCTGTAATATCAACCATTGATTTTTTTCATCAAGAGTTGATTTTACTTACTTTAGACTCTAAAGTAAGTTACTCACTTTAGAGGAACCGGATCCGGTTTTGGAGGCCTTTGTAACCGCATTGTGACCATATTTGTGGTCGTATTTGTCTATATTTTATTTGTGAAACTAAGAAACACGGCGTAACTGAAATTACGCCCAAAATAATAATTTAAAACCTTAGATGTGCTCTCTGCCCAAATCTTGCCTCCAAGATGCTTCATCCATCAAGCATTAAATCTTTCACTGAAATTCGCAAATGGATCCGCCAAACCCTCCTTGCTCGCTTCAAATCTGCTTTAAAAGTGATGGAGTGAAGGAAATTTTGGTGATTCAAAGAGTGTGCATCAAAATCGAAGTTTGGAGGCAATTACCCACAACTGAAGGACTTAGACAGATGGAAATCCCTAAAGAGAGCATATGTTTTAGCCAGTTAATGATAGTTTCAGATTGTATAAGAAATAAAGGAGTTGTTAATAAACTACTTTGCTATGTGTTAGATGCATGTGAATTAGTAGTTACATTACAAATTTACAATGTCTATATATGCTAGTTTAAACAATGTTTTAAGGGTTGAAAATATCACAATTCAAATCCAACCAATCAGAAAATACAATGAATTCACAAATCATTAATTAAATAAAATTATTTACTTTAAAACAGATTTTAATATTAAAACATAATTTAATATAAAACAAAATTTAATTATAAAACAAAATTTAATTACTAAACATAATTTAATTGTAAAACATAATTCAATACTTAACCATAATTTTATACATAAAAATAGAATTTAAATCTTTTAAGAAAAATTAAATTGTAAACATAATTTGAATTTTACGATTATAATTATAATTTATTAATGAAACAAAATTTATTATTGTAAACAAAATTTATATTTTAAATTCTAGGGTTAGGGTTTCTTAAAAATTGGCCTTTTCTCAATTCTAAAATGTATAAGGGTGGAAGACCCAACCAAGTGATGAGCGGGTTCGACAACGACGAAAATACAAGGGTACCGATGATAGTGGCGTGGCGGAGGAGCAAAAAATCATGACTAAAAAAACCAATGAAAAATATAGTTTAGAATAAAAATGCAAAAGGAAGGAAGAAGAATGGTTGAAGGAGGCCGACCCACGTCAGAGGAGGGAGGTTTCTAGCGAACTCATGGTGGTGGAGAGGAAAAAACAACGGAGAAGATGATCATAAGTAGGGGAAAGTAGCTACGATGGTCTTTTTTCGATAGAGCACAAAAGTTAAAGGAATAACTCTCCAATGGTGCGAAATGCCAGAGATAAAAGTTAACAAAGAGATTTTGGTGAAAGAAATTTAAAAAACAGGTAAGTGATAAATCCTCATTATAGTGGATTTAGAGCGCTTAAATGAATTAAATGCATGAGGAATTGACAGAGTTGAATAAATGTTGAGCTTAAAGTTTGAAATTCTTTGCACTTGGTTGATTGATTGCATATTTTAACTTCTACATTATTCTTATGTGTTGTTGAACTTGATTTGCCAGGAATGAAAGCAAGATCAAAAGAAATTACTCTCAAGAACTCAATGGAATGCAAAGAAGAGAATTCGCGAGTGCCTATGATCCGAACGCATCCGAATACACGAAAAAAGCCAAGTATAGGAGCAGCGTGTGGCGCGCTGCTGAAGGCATAGGATTGCGCATCATGTGCATCTCAGGTTTTTGCTCTCTGTTTCTGTGCGTGTGATGCGCACTTATGGCCATGTAACATGTGCGTGACGTGCAGCGATGCTTTTTCTGCAACCGACTCTGTGCGCATGGCGCGCAACTGATAGCGCATGATGCGCCCTGTTCTGCAGAAATCATATAATTAGATAGCATCTTGGACCTTTTCTGAAACCCTAAACACTGTGGATATTGACAAGGAGTGCTAGGGTTATTCAATCTTGGGAACAAGGTTTTGAATCATCAATAGAGTTTTCTTCTTCCATATGTTTATTTTTCTCTTTCACTACTATGAGTAGCTGAATTTCTTAGATTAGGATGAGATGAATCTTGTTCAAACTCTTATGTAGTTAGTTCTCTTATATTAATACAAGTATATGTTATGTAATTTGAGTTTCCAATCTCTATGCTTAATGCTTTTCAATATTTAATCACTATTGCATTGATTTTAGGTTGTTCATCTTGATTGGAAAATAGGATGAATGAATTTGAACTGAGATTGGGAACCATAATCATGTTGAGTATAGGAATATAACTTTGTGGTTATGCGTTCTTATGAATCACTGCTTCTATTGCTTAATCTAATCATAAATCACCTAAGGGATTAGGGGTTTTGGTTAGAATAAAGAGTTTGTGAGGCAAGGGATTGTCCTTAAGCTAATTCAGTTGATTCGAACTTCAATTTATATGAGATTGCTTAAAGTAATGATGAACTAATTACATGAGAGTGGAGACAAGAGGATTCAACTCCTAGTCTTTTTTTTTATATATTGATATTTCACTTCAAACTCTAATTTTACTTGTTCTAAGTTACAATTGAAATCAAAATACCCATACCATTCCCGTTCAAAGTAATTACATATTTGTTTTCATTGACAAACGTCACAATCCCTGTGGAGACGATACTCTACTCACTATTATATTACTTGTTGCGATTGGTGCACTTGCCGTAAAAAGTAGTGTTTTGAATTACGCTATCAGTAAGAGAGAATAGGGGTCAGCGACAGACTCAATGGAAGAGAAAAGTGAGTGATTTTTAGGGTTTTGAAGAAATGAAAAGTTGAGATCAACCCAAAACTAAAGAGACATTTAACTACTAGATCAAAATAAAGGGGTGTGCATTTGATAAGTAGAAGAAAGAAAAGGAGTATGCACATGTAAAAAGAGGATGTGCAAAGCAAAGGAAAAAAATACAATTCTTATTTATTTTAAATGCATTTTTATTTTAAAACAAACAATAACATACTTGGCTCAAAATTTGAAAATTAATTTCTTAAATTAATAACACTTAAAAATAATATTTTATAATTATAAATTAATAAAATATTAATAATACCTCGAAAAACATGTGAACACGACAAATCGCAATGTCAATGCATTCAGTAATTCAAACACACTAAAACACAACAAAACAATTATTCACTCATATAGTTACACAAATAATCAATTAAATACACTTATAATCATATAAATAATTATCTAAATCTTTATACTTTGCAAAGGATGTAATGCTAATAGAGGTCTATAATACTGATATGTTATTTAATTCTGATAAGTTAACTTTAACAGTCTTGAAGAATGCGTAGCACATTTCGAATGCATGCTTGAATTATAGTGGTAAGTCTTAATTCATAATAAATGAACATTGAGGTGAATAAATCAGGAGACTTGCAACATGAAACAATTAATGATGATTCGAAGCACAGAAATAAGGACATGCTCAAATAGCAAGAGGAAGTCTATGATGAATTTCTTGATTGTATCTATGATGATTCGCCACTTGGATTCAAAAGATCGTTGTCATATGATGTATGGAATCAGAAGATCCTTTAGAAGAAGTTGGTCTAGAGGATAGGGCCAAACTAAGATTATTAGGATGATCCAGCTCCAAGCTCTAAAGAGTCTGGAAGAAATGGTATGAGATTATTGAGTTGATCTTCTTCCAAACTCTAGAGTTTAGAGGGAAGAGTCCGAGATTATTAAGTCGATCCTCCTCCAAACTTCGAAGAGTTTGGAAGTAAGGGTTCAAAATTATTAAATTATTGAAAAGAAGGGGTTCGAGGTTATTACATTGATTCTCCCCCAAAATTCTTAGGAAAGGATCTAAGATTAGATATGTGAAAGAAATTCTTTAAAAAAAGTGAACAATTTGAGTCATTAGATTGCAGAAGTGCAAGATACAAAGAAATGAAGAGTACAAAGGTTATGAACTATTCTATACTAAGTCAGCCATGGAAAGGCATAATAAGAAAGGAAAGGCATAATAAGAAAAACACTTCTTAGTTTCGAGGGATGGTTGCATCCCAATTGACCTCTAGGCAAAATCAAGACTGGGAGAAATCTGGAAAATGCAGACCATTTCTATCCTCATCCTTCACAAACGTCTTTGGGTAGGATCGACTTCCATCCCTGGAGAATCCCACATAGCTTTGTCAGCAAAGTAATCCCAATACGCACACTTTAAAGGCATGGGAGAGTTCCTCAGCTGAGGTGGGGGACAAACGAGCTTGGAAAGGCTACCCAAAAGGGAATTTATCCACTAGTCCTGAAACTACCAAGTAAACGACCCTATTTCTACCAACAACTTACAGTAGAAACAGAAAAGGTCGAGAGGGACGAGAAGGAGGGCCTTCAAGTGAGTTCTAAGATAAATCCAAAAATCAAGAAGACGTTGATTGACGAGGGCTCCCAATCACACCAACACAAGGTAGAACAAAATGACTTTGATTCATGAAGAGACAACCTCTACAAGAATATTAAAAGTGATGTTCAGTGGTCAAAAATAAAGAGAGGAGTCATGATTTATAGAAAAAGTGAGACACAAGAAGGTGCAACCAACCGCCCAATATCACAAAGGCGATAAATAAGATATTATGGCAAAGATGAAAACGTCATTAGAGATGTGACTAATAGGAAAACTTCCAAACATTGGAAAAGGGGAACCACATGCCAAAATCAAGGACAAAGTACCTTGTTAAGGTATGTTCAATCTTTTAACCTGTACATGAAAAGGCAGTTGAAGAGCAGGGTCGAATGGCTTACTACTTTCAAGAATGTCGACTTCTTTTTGGGAACTCATAACATAAGAACTTCATAGTTAAGCATGTTTGACGTGGAGCACTTGTGGGATAAGTGACATTCTGGGAAGTTTCCCATAAAGCCTGTGAGTGATAACAAAGCACACTGAAAAGACTCATGTTGGTTTGTGGGGACAATCACCAATCTTGAAAGCAGTCAGTACTGTTACAGTAGCTTGGTAGGAAGAACAAGGTACAACAGATAATAAGTAAACAAGTTTGGAATTTCTATAGCTTGTTTACACTTTAGTAGATGAATACAAATCAAATTAGACAAGCCACACAACACTCTATATGATAATTCTTAGGTTACTGTGCAGTGATCAAGAGTGTGGTTGAGAGGATTATGGTTTATGATTAGATCTTGTATAATTGCTCGAATGCACTCTCACACCTTCTCTCTGTGTTCTTCCAGCACATATACCTGAGTGAAAATGTTTTTTACTGTTGGAAAGGTCATTATGACAGAGACAAAGCATATTTGATATGTCACGGGAAAGTACATTTGCTTTTATACTATCTATCAGTTGCTATCAAATCATTCTCAGCTACAGAAGCTTCTCTTCCTAGTATCCTCAGTAGAACATTCTCTGATGCTTCTGAGACATCCCCTGCTTAGTTTTCCTGTGTAGGATCTTCTCTGCAGCTTCATTAACTATGTGCTAGACTTAACAATATTTAATTTACAATCATAAATGTTGGCTTCTCCATTCAAAGGACAATGTTCTTCAATGCGTGAGTGTGGTAATTCAAACCTACTCACCCCAAAGTACACAAAATTTTTCTTATGATAATTTTATGTGGTCCATCCTCTCTTTTGACACTTGCACTTCTTAGTCTTTGAACCTTCTCAATTTTGCTTTGCTTGTTTCCTTTGCTAAAAGCACTTTCAGATAAGTTGCCAACATCATCTTGCTTCATTTCTGAATCTTCTCTCCATGCCTTCTCTACTTGGTTAACTTGGAACTTACTCCTCTTGTAAACACTCAAACAAGTGTTTAATAGACACGTGATCAGATAACTTAAGCATCATTCATAGAATTTATTTTCATCAAAACATTGTTGGAGAGATTTTTGCCTTAACAATAACTCTATATAAAAGGAATCATATCATCTTACAAAGGCATGTTATTAACTTATTATGTCCATTCTCTAAGCTTAAAATTAATTCTCATACTGACTTGAGCGTCAGAGTGCCTTTGCAGGTACACACCCTGTCGCTTATTACTAGATCAAACTAGAGGAATTCATTTGTGGATCATACAAAGGGAGACTCAATCCAATACCAAGCATGCTGGAGATTTGGGACATAACAGTAAATATCAGTAAAAATTATTAAATATAACGATAGGTGTTAATCATATGACAATTTACTTTAAGCTTGGGTACCTTATTTAAACAAATTACATAGATATTAGAGTAATCCCAAAAATTTTGGCACATTAGCGGTGGTTTACATTGTTGTGCAACAAACTCTAAACTCGAACCGAGTGCATGTTTGGTCTCACGTCCAACAACGTCTAAGATGTGTTCATGGTGGTCAAACACGATTTAACTGGGTTTGGAAGATGTTTGGATCTCAGTTGAGAAAGTGTTTCTGGATCTTGAAATCAATTCTAGCTGAAGCAACTATTCCTTGCTTTCACTTTTGGCTTAAATCAATTCTTAGGCTTCCATAGGTAGTTTCTCTACTTTGCCCCCTTTAATAAAAGGAACAAGCCACCCTTAGAGTGTTTCTTGATTTGCAACCAAGTAACCCCTCTTTATCAAGGTTAGAGAAGAGAAGATTGACTGGGCTCCAAGACCCATTTCTTTAATAATTAATAAATTAACAAAGTGGGAGAACCCTTTTTTTAATAAGGTGGAAGTTAATAACCCCATGAGGTTAGCCTAGTGGAACATGACATGACTTCTATCTGACATGCCGCAGGTTCAAGTCTTCACTAGTCCCCTTGAGGTGAAGTAAATATAATTCTCTTCGTAAATGTTGATTGAGCTAGGAGGTTTTCTCTGCTTTGGAGTGAAACCCTAAAAAAATTTTATGTGTAAAAATATAAGGTAGAAGTTAACAAGGTGGAAGTACCTTTTTTTTATAACGTGGAAGTCCCATATTTTTATAAACAACGTGGAAGTGATTGTTTTTTAATAAATTAACCAAAATTAAGTAATGAATTATATATATATATATATATATATATATATATATATATAATATTTATCCTTTTTTACATAACAAATTTCTTTGGCAATATTTTATTTAATAAATTAACATAAAACAAAAAGAATCAAAGATAAAGGATAAAATAAAAAATAAATATATGCCATAAATATACGAACATTCAAAACAATTTTGGTCATGATTACACACTCAAAAGAAATTTTAACCAAAACTATCAAAACAATATTTCTTTACAAAATAACTTTTGCATAAACATATCAAAACATAAACCATTTTACTTTCAACCCACTTTTAACCAAAATCAATTATATAAATCAATTTATTTAAAATCAATTTTTATCCACCGTGGAACAACATACAGACCGAATCAACGCCATTTTTGTACACTCAACAAACCCCCCCTCTCTCGCTCTCTCTTTTGTTGTGCTATAAACTCTCCAAGCTCGAACTCAATTAGTGCCTTTTTTCACACTCAACAAACCACTCTCTCTCTATATAAGAATTTTGTTCTTAATTTATGTGATTATATACATGATTAATTTTATAGTCCTTCCGTCTCAAAACTTTGGTTATTTAATGTCTTGATACATAGGCTAAGAAATACTCCCTTAGTCCCATTTTGTTTGACGTTTAAGTTTTGCACAGGAATTAAGGAATGCAAATACTAATAGTTTGGATTTCATAAAAAAGGTAATAAAATTTTCTAATATACATTTTATCTCTCGTATTAATTACGAGAATTGAAAAAGAAAAAACAAGTTGATCAAAAAGTACATTAATAATAGTCAAGGGTATAATAAAAAAATAACTAATGCTTTATTGATATTGTAAAATGACAATCAAAATGAGACAACAATATTTTGCTAAAACATCAAATAAAATGAGACAGAGGGAGTAATTAATTGAGACAAATTTTTACTAAAATACCTTTGATAAATGTGTCACTTTTCAATACAAAATTTATTGAGAATTACTAATACTCCACTAAAGTTACTTAGTAAAAATAAACTATAGTTAATGTATACTATTAATCTAAAGGTATATAGGAAGAAACACATAATTGTACTTTGGATTTCAAAAACACCCAAAGTTTTGTGACAAAAATCAAAAATTAAAATACCCAAACTTTTGATACGAGTAGTTTATTGGCCTTAGAAAGGCTTGAATGGAAGACATTAGGTAGTGTTAAGTGTTAATGTAAACACTCAGGTAGAAATTTTGCTTATCCCAAAAGTTGACATGGATGAGTTTGGCATTTGGGAAACTAGAGTTTTAAGGATAAAGCTTGTTTCCTTTTGAAGTGGATGGATGGAGGAGCTTATGGCCTTTCACATTATGCTTTGAGGGATACCATTTTTGTCTTTTGGGAAATTGGGGGTGGGACTTGGTTCATTAATTTGTCTAGTCTTTATAGTCTCCTACGTACTCTTTCTTGCCAAATGTAAAAGGGCAGGCCAAGCTAAAGCAAACCACTTCCTTCTGTCCCATTCTTCAACCCGCATAAGGCAAAACATCTCGGAGAAAACACAAACACGAAACCAAGACTAAGAAGATTTCTCCAAATTGTTCTCAATTTTATACAAGCACAAAAAAATCAACAAAATACCCCGT
Source organism: Calophaca sinica (assembly GCA_037113605.1). Lineage (NCBI taxonomy): Eukaryota > Viridiplantae > Streptophyta > Magnoliopsida > Fabales > Fabaceae > Calophaca > Calophaca sinica. The sequence goes on from CM073733.1 coordinate 108,300,014, forward strand.
TTATAAGGAAAAATCTTTTATGTATTTTTATACTCAATTAACATGTGAATTAAATAATCAAAGCATCTAATCTGCCTTATTCAAAAATATTATGTAATAAACTTTAAATCAAATATCAACTTAAAAAATATTACTCTCAACTGATTTATCAACATGTTTTTAAGACGAGTGAGTACACTAGAGTATCCCCACGGCTTAAACTCTTCAGAACCGCTATGAGACTATTATCCGATTAGACTGATTGAGCAGAGTTTTACTTGGTTCTCAACCTCCCATTAGGGTGACTCCCCAAAATTTCGAGTTCAAGTTCCTCAGATTCTCCTCTTTATGGGATAAGTTGTTTCCACTCGAACAACATCTGATTGATTATCACACATATGTTTAATCACTACGAGGTTTATCATGTGTCTATGACTGGTAATTTATTGAGTACTAATATACTAATTATACTAGCTAAGATTTTTCTTATGAACTTGTCGTATAATTGAATATAAAGTTAGAGGTTCCACTTTAGTGTCACTATATAATATTTACCTACATGGTCAAGATGATGAGGTTTAATTGAAGTGATATTTTGAGTAGTTGCAAAATAGTACCATTCTCCATTTAACTTTAAAAACTATTTTTGGTAATGCAGTGATGTGGGGCCTGGCTTATGTACCTAGTGTTTGGGATACTGATGGAAGCACAGTTTGTTTGCTTACGAAGCAGAATCAAGTGGGAAAAATGGAGCTGTATGGAGGAAAAAGAAAGCCGAAAAACAAAAAGGAACTTGAAACAGGAAAAAGAAAAAGAGAAAAGGAAAGCGAAAGATAGAGAGGAAAAATATATATAAGAAAAGAAAAGAAGGTAAAGAGAGAATGAGTGAGAAAGCAAGAAAGAAAGCGAAATGTGAGAAAGGAAGAAAACAGGGCAGATGAATTCCTTTTCTTTTCTCTCTCTCGAAATGTAAATTGTGATGGACTCATTAACTTTTGCTTTTTGTATCGACACGAATCTTTAAAAATTGGAAGCATCCCCATGTAAACCGAAAGAAAGCAAATAAATTTAAGATGAAGAAGGAAAAAAAAAAGTTTGTAACCATGGACCTTTAAATTTCTTAAAAAATTAAAGGTGCATAAAACATGTACAAAACAAAAGTATTGAAAGTTATATTCATGCAAAGTTATATAAATGAAAATAATTGATATCTACAAGGAAAGTCGTGAATAGTAGGTGATTTCTATCGTGCATCAATGGTATAGTTGTTCACAATGCACCGATTTTCTTTACCATTTAATTTGACGGTCCCATGGTTATGATGGTGAAACTCTCCACATCAGATTTTTTTATTTTTTTTTATTTTCCTTCTCTAAAATTGTCATCTTTCTTTCCTCCTCCCCTTGACGAGTTACCCCAAAGTAACTTGTCGATTCAGTCTCCTGTCATGACGGTTTTATAGCTCTGAAATCATTCATCATGCATGTACCTTGAATTTTGCGGGTAGGACTAACGAAGTTTGCGGCCTGGGTGTGAACAAGTGAGGATGGTTGGGGGATATGGAGGAGACGACATTGCCGACCATTCTTAAGAGCCTGATCATGGCGAAGAAATTGAATCGATTCAATTCCCCAAAATTGAATAAATTCAATTTTCAATCAAATTGATTCATTTATGGAAAATTGAATCAATTCATTTAACAATGCTTGAAAATTGAATTGGCTTAATTTGTCACTTGATTTAATTTACCTCTTTGCACTTTATTTCCATCTTCTTGTTCTATGTGCAGAGCAAAACACGACACAACTTGTTGGATGACTGGCGACAATTCACAGCCCCATGGCGTGGGACTAAAAAGAGAAAAACCGTTTTGGCTATGAAATCGTTCATCATCTACCTTGGCGAAAATCAAAGGAGATACCACTTGGGAGCCTTTTTGTGTGAAACTTATCCCCTTCCAAAAGCATCGCCCCTTGTCGCAAACCAACCCCCATCAGACGCTGATGTAGATGCCACTGTTGGTCACAGATTGAGGGATTTGCGGGTTCGCGTCAATAATCTTCTCAGAGTGTTACCTAAGTCACGCCAATGTGGAGGACGAGTCGAAGGTCTAGCGGTGTATGAGTTGTGGTGGTTCCAAACTGACGTTCCATGAATTTGTGGTGGGGAGGGGATAGATTTGGTGTTGATGGTCCAACATCTGATCTTATAAGACTACTTAATCTAACGATAAAGAAAAATGGTGCATTGCACACAACATATATCACTACAGCACGATATAAATCGACGAATAGTAAGTCAGTTTGACAATAGTACTGGATGAAAGATCAGTAGTCCTTAAGAAAGAGAGACTTAAGGGTTTTGTTTCCACGATTTTATTTATCAGTCGAAAAAAATATTAAAAGATAAAAAATAGTTATTTGGAGTTTTTCAAACATAGAAACAAACAAACTGTAATTTAGTTAGAAGGTCGATTTGGTTAACGAATCGGGTCGTTGATCAATGTTCAATTGTAAGGTTGGGTTTTACCAATTGTTTTAAGCAATACAATCTGAAAAAGTCTTGAATCAGCTCCTTTTGTGTGTTGCTGAGATGTGGGGGTTGGTTTTTGGTTTACGATTGACTAGAGACCGAGGCATATCACAGTTACTTGTGGAGTTGGATTCAGAAGTCATTGCGAATATGATAAGGTTAAGAAGATGTAGTTGTCTCAATATCAAACCATTCCTTGATCTATATATAGTACTGATTGAAATTGCTCTGTTTTGCATATTTTCAGAGAAGCAAATAGGGCAGCCGATTTCCTAGCTAGTATTCGACATCCCGAATGTTTTGTTGACAACGGAAATCGACACCCACACTGTATATCCATACGGTTTTTATTTTTTAATTCTTTTTTCTCAAGTCCCGGTCAAATTGAGCTGCAGTGTTGTGTGTGTGTTTATACGGTGTCACACATCGGTTGTCGATTTCCGTTGTCAACATAACATTGCTCATTCGACATTTAGGTTCTTTTAATTGTACAATAGTTGATCATCCCCCTTTCTCTATTAGTCTTATTTTAGAGAATGATAGTAAGGGGAGTCTTTACCCGGGTAACTCATTAGTTGTATTCTTTCATTCCATTTATATATGTAAAAAAGAATATCAAAAATAATATTTGTACTCACTTTTGGCGACACCCCACCTGACACCATATTTTGCCCCCTTTTTTTAGTTTTTGAAAATATATTATTTGGTGAAAAAGTTATTAAAGTCGTGAATCACATGTGGTTAACAGAGTTAATATAAATGGTTAATACATTATTGAAAGTGGTTAATGAGTACAACTTGTGGTATCAGAATAACCTATTAACCAGTTAGTGAACTGAATTAACCATTTATTTGCAATGCATTAACCACTTCTAATACTGTATTGATAATGCTACTTGGTTAACTAAATTGATATTACTGATTAACACAATGGTTAATGCAGTTTATGTTAGTGATCAATACAGTTCACTAACTGGTTAATGTACTACTCTGATGCTAATTTGTCAAACTGCACTCATTAACCACTTTCAATACTGTATTAACCACTAATATCAATTCTGTTAACGACTTATATCAACGAGTTGCACTTGTCCCCATTAACCACTTTCAACATTGTATTAACCACTTTCAATACTACATTAACCAGTAATATCGACCTTGTTAACCAGTAATATCAACTATGTTAACCACTAATGTTAGAATAGCCCATTAACCCGTTAGTGAATTGAATTAACCATTTATTTATACCGCGTTAACCACTTTTATAATAATTTTTTAAAAAAATTAAAAAAAAAACATGTCCGTACATGTACCGACATACGGTCTGTACACGTACGGACGTAGGTGTCGTGTACGGTGTCGCTAAATGTGGTGTTCATTTAGCGCGCCCGAAAGAATATACATTACAACATGTTTATCAAAAGCATGTTTGTCTCCCTAAAAAAACTTGTTTGTCGATTAAACGCCCATTTGGATGGTTTCAATTGTAAAAACACTAACTCTAATTCATCTGGAAGATTAACATGGTTAACGAATTGGGTCATTGTTCAATGATTAATTGTAGATTGAGTTTCTCCGATTGTTTTAAGTAATTCAATCGCAAAAAACTTCATCAAAGAAATATACATATAATTGGCATCAATAACCAGTCTCAATAAACCAAAGTGGTTTTTTGCAAAAAAAATAAAAAATAAAATAAAGAGAATGCATTTGTACTATTCCATCATTTCCATATTATAAAAAACAAAAGAGATTATTTTTTAGGTCTAAAATATAAGAAACATATATTAATTTTTAAATACATTAGATGTTAATTTCCATATTATACCCTTATTTATAATATGATTCATATTTATGAGATGCATTTATTAATTGTATGCCATCATTTTATAGAAGGAGTATTTTTGGAAAAAAATTAAATTTTTAAGAGTATTAATTGAAATTAGCCCATTCCAAAGCTTTTCATTGGTCAGTGTATAAATTAAGATAAACAATTGAATTATATTATTATCATAAAGATAATTTTTTACTTCAATCTTCGATATTAATTTTTACAATATCAATTAATTATTAGCATTTTTTTGACACTAGTTAATTATTAACGATTTAAAAATATTAAAATCATAAATACATTTTATTCTTCATTTTTACACTTTTTATTATTCATTTAAACATTTAAAGATTAAAATAAAGAAGTAAAGTTATTACAATTTTCATTTTAATAATTTTAATTATATTTAAATATTATAAAATTGTTACTTTATATTCATATTTACTACCTATGTCCCAAAATATAAGCCAACTTTGAAAAAAAAATTGTCCCATTTTATATAAGCCATTTTCAAATTAATAGGTGTATTAATTATTTTTTTTACAAGAATACTCTTAATTAATTTACTCCCTCCGTTTCTTTTTATAAACCCTTTTTAGAAAAAAATTTGTAACTAAATATAAGCCCATTTTCAAATTACAAAATACATTAATTATTTTTTTTTTTTCAAAAATACCCCTAATTAATACAAAATCCAAGACATGCATCAATTAATTAAAAATATGATTTATAATAAATGAAGGATAAATTTGGAAAAATATACACATTATAGACAATTTTAATTATGTTAAATACTTTTCTTAACATGTGTTTTTTGTCTAAAGGGGCTTATAAAAAGTAACGTGGGGAGTATATTATTTTTTGTAGTCAATAGTAAACGAGGTGACTATTTTTGTCACTTAATTCAATAATTGAATGGTAGTTTTGAAAAAATAGTACATATTATAGATAAATTAAATGAGTTAACTAATTTTCTTAATTTGTGTGTTTTGATCAAAAGAGATTTATATTTAGGGATGGAAGTAATACTACTTAAACTCTCTTTTTTGACTGGTACTTTAAAATCTCTTTATTATCATTGATTATTTATTTATGATTTTTAAATACCCTTTAATATCATTTAATATTTTAACAAAAAAGCAAAACTAGGAATCAGTATGTTATCAAAAAAAAAAAAAACTAGGAATCAGTAGTACGTAATATATCATCAATCAATCAATTAATAAGCTAATAAAGGATAGTAATCACTCATAAACTTAACGTGACATACATTTAATAACAAACAAATGAAAAAAAAATTTTCTTAATAGGTTTCCTAAAGACATTGTTTAAGAATTTTAAACAAGATAATTATTCATTAAAAAGTTAAGTATATCTCTTCCCAATGTATTAAATACACAATTTTTCATAAAAACTTATTTTTTTAGGTTTCTTAAACAATACCCTTAGAGCACTCATTAGCATTTGTGAAAAAAGATTTATACTCATGCTTTAAAAGTTTCTTTTTACAGAAATGTTATTTAGACATCAGTTTTTTTAACCACCGTATGACCACCGTATTAGGTAACAGTAACAAGGATGCAAAACGCGGCCAAAAAACGCGCTCAAATTCTCCTCTCACCTTTTGTTTCTCATTTCAAAAACACACCAGTCCTCTGCTCTCCTCTCTCGCCTCATTGCCGTTGCCATCGAATCTCGCTTGTAGAAGAACCTCAGGTAACGGCGACCTGTGTTTCCCTGTTCCTTCTTTGCACACACCGTTCCTTCTTTGCGAACATCGTATATGCATTCTGTCCGAATCAGCCAAAAAAGGCCGCCCAAACTCGTCTCCCTCGTTTTCTTTCTCATTTCAAAAACACACAAAGGAAATTGAACCTCCTCTCCTCGACTCCCCTCTGTCGCCTCAGTCTCGATCTGTCGACAGCTTGATCTCGACAGCTTGATCTCGACAGTTTGAGCTTGATCTCGACAGCGGGATCTCGACAGGTTGAGCTTGATCTCGACAGCGGTGCGATGGCGAGACAGACCCCGAGTGGTGCGGCGGTTCTGCGGTGCAACCAGAGCAATCAAGCGAGAGAGCCCCTCCACGCGACGGAAGAAACAGACCGCCGAGAGAGAAGAGGGAGACGACAACGGAAAAGCGAGAGCGAGAGGGCGAGAGGAAGAGAGAAGCGGCCGTCGGAGAAGAGAGCACGCCGAGAGAGAAAGAGCGACGTCGAGGGAGACGAGACACGCAGCGTGAGAATGGATCGAGCGGAAAGCAATGAGGCGAAGATTAGAGCAGATGACTGGTGTGTTTTGAAATGAGAAACAAAGGTGAGAGAGAGGAGAATTTGGCGCGTTTTTTGGCGCGTTTACATCCTCATTCATATCAGAATACGGTAGTCATCTGGTTAAAAAACTGATGTCTAAATAACATTTCTGTCCTTTTTATCATATCATAAACGCCGAAGTTCCCTTGACATCATACATAAACTAGTAAAACCACTTGAAAAAAATGTACCAAAAAAAAAAAAACCACTTAAAAAAATTACTAAAATATTATTTTATCTTATGAGTTATAATTATAATTATACTAATAATAATTGTATTTATGCCGCGGCTGTAAACGTTTATTTATTTATTTTTCATTTTATATTATTCTCAGAGCACTCTCCTCTTCAGTCCCCATCCCCAATCACGCACACTCTCTCTTCACTTTTCTCTGTGTCCGTTGGAACCAAACAGTTTTCTCTCTCCCTCCCTCCCTCTCTCTCTCTCTCTCCCCTTTCTTTGTCAATTGCCATACACACACAGAGACAGAGACAAAGAGCGCACACACTCGCACTCCTTTCTCTGCTCCTTCACTTCACTCTCTCTCCCCCCCTCTCTTTTCTCTCTCACAGACACAACACACAACCCTTCTTCTTCAGTTGTTCTTTCACCGTAACATGACCACACTCTTAACAACATCACACCACCATATACGGTTATGAATCCCACCATCCAACCCACACCATCCCAAACGCAAACACAACCACCGCCATTGTTACAACCATCACAACAACAACCACCACCACCGCCACAGCCACTGCTACAACCCCACCGTCCCTCCACCTCCTGCCACCGCCATCCACAAGAAAACTTCACCGGCTTCTGCCCCTCATGCCTCTGCGAGCGCCTCGCCGTTCTCGACCCCAACAACGCCTCCTCCTCCACCTCCTCCTCCGCCCGCAAACCCCCCACTTCCTCCACCGCCGCCGCCGCCCTTAAAGCCATTTTCCGTCCCTCCTCTTCCTCCCAACGAAACAACAACAGCAACCGACCCCCCACCACATCCACTTCCTTCCTCCCCGAGCTCCGCCGCACCAAGTCCTTCTCCGCCTCCAAAAACGAAGGCTTCTCCGGCGCATTCGAGCCCCAACGAAAATCCTGCGACGTCAGAGGCCGCAGCACCCTCTTTTCCCTCTTCAACCAAGACGCCGAACGCAAAATCCCCAAACCCGAACCTCCCCGCATCCACGAACTCGAAACCAGAAACTTACCTTCCTCTTCCATTGTCCAGAAACCAGTCATCGAGTCAGAAGAAGAAGCCGAAGAAGAAGAAGAAGAAGAAGAAGAAGAGGAGGAGGAGGAGAACATCGTTGTTGAAGACGAAGACGACGACGAGATTAGGGTTTTAGAAGAACCAGAACCAGCACCAGAACGAGAACGACCGAATGTGTTTGAAGAGTGTGTTCAAGAAATTATAGAAGAGGAACCCGAACCAGAACCCGAACCAAAACCAAAGTCCGAACCTGAGGTTATTTTTGCGGAAGAGGAATCGTTGAAGCCAATGAAGGAACACATGGATCTAGATTCACAAGCGAAGAAGAGTTCAGGTCGAGATTTAAAAGGAAGTTTCTGGTCAGCAGCTTCTGTTTTCAGCAAGAAGCTTCAGAAATGGAGGCAGAAGCAGAAAGCGAAGAAGCGAGGCCCTCGAAACGGCGCCGTTTCAGGTTCCTCCGCACTTTTACCAGTGGAGAAGCCAATAGGCCGTCAATTTCGGGAGACTCAGTCAGAGATCGCGGACTACGGCTTCGGCCGTCGTTCCTGCGACACCGATCCGCGTTTCTCGCTCGACGCCGCTCGCATGTCGTTCGACGACCCTCGCTACTCCTTCGACGAGCCACGTGCCTCTTGGGACGGTTACCTCATCGGAAGGACATTTCCAAGAATGCCCTTACCTACCATGCTTTCCGTTGTTGAAGATGCTCCCGTTCATGTTCTCAGAACCGATTCCCTTATTCCCGTTGAGGACCCCACCGATGAGACCGTCATTAACATGCCTGGTAACTCTACTCAGACCAAAGAGTATTACTCTGATTCTTCATCAAGGAGAAGGAAAAGCCTTGATAGGTCTAACTCTATAAGGAAAACTGCTGCTGCTGTTGTTGCTGAAATGGATGAGTTGAAACCTGTTTCCAATGCCAAGGTTACTCCTGCTGCTGCTGCTGCTGCTGCTGCTGCTGTTGATTACTTACATGGCCAGAAAGCTGATAGAGATTTGAATTTGAGAGATTTGAATTTGAGGGATTTGAATTCGAACTCAAACTCGAATTCGAATAATTCCTTGAGAGATGACTGTTCTGAGAGCTTTGAATTGGGTTTCCGAGATAATGCTTCCGTTGTTGGGAGTAATGGTGACCGGAAAGGGTCTAAGAAGAGTTCTAGTAGATGGAGTAAGGCGTGGAGCATTTGGGGCTTTATAAATCGCCGTGGAGGGAATAACAAAGAGGAGGATGAGGATAGGTATAGTAGAGGAGGTATTGGAAATGGGGTGGAGCGTTCTTATTCGGAGTCGTGGCAGGAGTTTAGAGGGGAAAGGAATGGGGATGTTAGAGGTGGTGTTGGTGGTGGTAATGGTATTGGTGTTGGTTTGAATAGGAAGATTTTAAGGAGTAATAGCAGTGTGAGTTGGAGGAACGCGCCGAGCATAGGAATAGCAGGATCGATTAGTGGGAGGAAGAGTGATGTTCAGGGTAATGGGTATAATGGAAGGAAAGGCAGGGATGAGTTTGTGTTGGAGAGGAATAGGAGTGCGAGGTACTCTCCTAACAACATGGACAATGGTCTCTTGAGGCTCTACTTGACGCCCGGCGGCCGGAGAAATGGTTCCGTGAAAGGAAGGTCAAACCAAGCACATTCTATTGCCAGAAGTGTACTTCGCTTGTATTAAAATGAAAAAAAAATTGAAGTTCCATTCCATATGCTGTTCTTTGGTTTGATGTTGTTAACATTTGCTGCATTTGTTGTTTAAAACTCACAGATGGCTATGTATTCTTGATGGTTGGTTGGTTGGATAAAGTACCCTGCATTTTTCTTTTACACTTGAGTAGCTACAATGCTTCTTAGATAGATTACTCTTAATAACAATAATTTATTTTAGGTGTTTTCTTACAATAACTATATGCAGATGATTGTTAATGGCATGAGTCTTTTCTTTCCCTTTAGCTCCATGGTTGTAGTGGTTTTTTTTTTTTTTTTTGCCCGAAAAGGCTGAGGCATATGGCTTGGTGTATGGCGCTAGTGAAAATTGTGCTCTGTCTTTGGACAGTGTGTTTTATTTTTGTGTCTTTATGCTGCAAAAGGTTAACTGATTGGTGCAATGTTGGGGAGGCTTATAATTTGGGAGCATTTTAACTTGAATTTTTGGAATGTTATGCATTCCTGCAAAAGTGGTAACAAGGTGGGCTCATGCTACCTGGTTTTGCTGCTTGTCATAAGTTGTAGCTTTGAGTACAACACGCATACCTGCTGTAGTTCAGTGCTTTTTTCATTTGAAATCAATTAATCAAACTTTATTACATGTGACTTATTCCAGACAATGGTCCCAACAAAACATTACCTTATTAGCTTTGTAATATCGATATATTCATGTTCATTCCTTGCCAAGCGTTGAGAAGAGCTCTACATGGCTTTGACTCCTGTATACCAAATTTCTGCAATGTTGTCTCTTGATATTTTTGAGATTGTTATGATTTTGTTACTGTTTTGAGAAGTTGAAATCAATGTTTTAAAAACTGAACTGGCCAACGAATAGACGAGACTTTCGGGTCATGGTTTAATCGCTTTAAACCGTTGAAATCGAGACGAAATCGCGGTTGAACCGCCAAAATAACAATACCGTAAACAGGGCCGGTTCAAGAACTGGCCAACGAACAGACGAGACCTTCGGGTCATGGTTCAACCGCTTTAAACAGCTCAAATCGGGATGAAATCGTGGTCAAATCGCCAAAATAACAATACCGTAAATAGGGTCTGTTCAACCGGTTGAACCGTCCGATTCGATTCAGTTTTTAAAACATTTGTTGAAATATGTTCATTTATATGTACGTTGACCTTAGTGTGATGGATGGTACTTAAGAACTTGTATTTAGGTTTTTACTAGGGGTGGCAAAGTCATCCATTTATCCATCATCCATCCAATCTATCCATAAAGAAATTCGTCCAATCCATCCATTATAAACAATAAAACTAAATGGATGGTTAGTCATTCATCCACTATTTTTCTAAATCTATTGGATTACACTAGGGGTGACAAATGGATGGAGTGGATAATTTTTTAAAGTGATTATAAAATTTATTTTTAATCATAAAAAATTATTTTAATGACTAAAAATATTTTTAATCATAAAAAAATATTTTACTCTTTCTTCTCTCTCTCCCCTTCTCTCCTACCTCTCTCTCCTCTCTCTCTCTCCCTTCCATCTCTCTCCTCTCTCTCTACTTATTAAATTAATCTGTCAAAAAAATCTTTATATTATAAATATACTGCGCAGGTCACATGTGATAAGGCCGATTCTCATACGATACAATTGTTGGTAATTACGCCATTGTTCATACTTAATTTTGAGAGTACTTGTCAAAGTCCAAATCCTAACATCGCCAGCCAAACTCAATTTGCAATTTTGTTAATTAATTACTAATAAAATTTGTTTAGTTACCGTAAACAAAGTTTCCTATAATGAAGCGTAATACACGACCTACTATATCAATATTGGAACGGTGACGTTGAAGTCCAAAACGACGGAGATCGTGATGCAAGACGAGTCGCCTCACCAAGTTCACTCGGTTTCCGAGTAGTTCAAGACTGAAGTCACTGCTCTGTCCTTGCCTGCACATTCTGGAAATTTGATACTCCTCCGTAAGCTACTGGTAATTAACGCTTTCGAATAGGGGAGAGTGCGGAGAGAGGAAGGAGAGAGGAGAGAGAGGAGAATGAGAATAAAATATTTTTTGTGATTAAAAATATTTTTTGTGGATAGATTGAATATCCAACCATAAAAAATTTGTTAATGGATAGATTGGATGATGGATGAATTGGATTTTCTTGATGAAATTTTAGTGGATGATAAATGGATAAATAGATTTTTCCAATCCATCCATTAGGATCCATAATAAAATCCATTCAATCCATCTATTTTGCCACCCTTAGTTTTTACCAAGACACCGAACAAAGGATTTCAACAGTGCGGAAAAGAACAGGGATTAACAGTGAGAATATATAGAAGAATTCAGAAGGGTTGGCCCTGCCCTGCAGCTTCTGAAAGAACAATTTTGTAGATTTATCGTGTTGGAGATATTGGTTGAAACTAGAAGAATGTTATTGCATGTGGCATCATGATAGGTCAACATCATTTGAAGCTTGATGTGTTTTTCCTTAATTTGGAGATAGCAGGAACTTATTCCTTTGTTCCTTTCCAAAATTTATTATTACGGATTTGTCTCTAATTATATATGCTTAAGTACTCTATATTATTTGCTCTTTTCAATAGGGAATAATTTAAGATTTTTACTCAGGATTTTGCTTATATGCGATGAAAAATGTGTTTTCGCTGGCTTAGGTGTGTTTGAACAGTTGGGAATTTTATTGGATAGTTCAACTGATTCTTTTTATTTGAATAATGGGAGATATTTTCTTTTATGTAGATCAAAGCAAGCAGTTTCTGGTTGCCCCAAAACAATTTTATGTAAACTCAACGGGAAAGAAAGAATTTTGATCACCTACTTCAAAGAGTTTAAACTCCAAGTTGACGACCCGGGTATCCGCCTTTTGTCGGAGGCGGGGTTGCCAAGCTTTGAGTCTGGAGAGGGGTACCTATATAGGGTACCCCAACGCTCAGTATTTGGTGTAGGTGGTGAGAATGCGAATAGTGCACATACTTGAAGACGAGGCTCTCTTCTCCTACATATATTGAGTTGACGATGTGATAAGGAGTATGTATGCTCTGTGCACGCCCCTGCAGGCCTTGTCTCCCCACTACTTAGGTTAGGCCTTGTTTGACCGTTGGAGAATATTCACCTGGGTTGTCTTGTATGTTCAGTGATGGTGACATAAAATGGGAAATCCCGAAAGGGTCAAATGAAAATATTGGGCTTACCTCAGATCTCAACCCATCCAGTGTGTGGGCTAAGAGTTGAGCACATAACCCAACTGGTAAGAGCTCCCAGGTCACGTGTTACCTAGATTCATGGTACCCAAGGTCACGACGGCTCCTCAAAAGTACCTCAGAACACTAACCAAGAACAAATTATTGGGTTGCACACATTTCAAAGTAACATTTAATGAGAAGAAAAACAATGTTACTCCCCCCATTGCTTATTATAAGGAACAAAACCCTAATTGACACAAAACAATGAAAAACATTGAAAATAATTTTTCAATTAATACTCCTAAAGAGTTATTTATTTATTTTCCAAAAATACCCATTTTATGAAGCAATCCAATTGCATAGGAAATATGTGTATCTTATTAATACAAGTCTTACTATAAATAGTATAAATAAAAATTAGACATTTAATGCATTTAAAAATTGATTTTGTTTCTTATAATTATGGCCAAGAAAAGAGATTATTTTATTTCTTATAAGAAAGAACGGGGGGAGTATTTCATGTGAATGTGTGCATGAAATCCATTAAACGTGAGAATATATAAGCACTATGTCTTACAACATGAAATATAAATTTAGGGCCTGCATGGCACAATGTATTAGGCTTTGATAAGAGATCAAGAGATGTTTATCTATTAAATTCTTCTTATATATTGAAAGAATAGAAAAAAATATAGAATCTTAAGGTATAAAGATTAGGTCGGATTAGATTTTGACTAATCAAATTTCATCACTAAATCCATATTTCGATTCACTTGTGTAAGAGGTAAAAGTGGTTTTGGAATCATAAAATTAATTTTGACAAATATTTGAGTATTTAGCTTCCATGAAGAGAAAACAATTTTAGCCCCAAAATGGATTCAAGCATGAAGTTTTTTTTAAGGTGGCTTCTACGATGGAGATTTACGTCAAATGGTTCATGGGTGAACCATGATTAAGAGTCATTGGATTAAACAAGCTCACATGATTATGTTAGTCATGAACACACCAGATCTGCCCTCCTTCACCCTCTTTCTCTCTCCCCGTAGATCTCTTCCTCTCTCCATAGCTTCCGTTGCACTTCATCGGGTACAGGCCCTCACTTTTGACTTCGCCTTCGTAAGCTCGCCGCTGGAAGCCAACTGCAGGAACCCCTCTGATTTGTGCCATTCTTGGAGCCGCGAGACTCCTCTGTTTGTGTCGATTTCTATGCAATGATTCACCGTTTTGGGTTGTCTCCATCACAATTTTTGGGTCTTCTTCACCAGTCCTGTATCTTTTTCACCGTTCCTTTATTCACCTACCAAAATCCACTATCCTAAAAATAACCCACTCAGCAACAAAACCAGACATCAAGAACATGTTATTTTCTCAAGATCTCAGTTCAACCCTTAAATCAAAGAGAATAAAATTCATTTTATTTTATTTTATGAAATAAGAATAAACTTCATTTTAATTCAGCATGTCCTTGGTTTTTTGAAAAAGATCAAAGAGAATGAACTTATTTCATTTCAATTATCTTGGCTTGATCTCAAAATATCAAACGAGAAATTTGGAGTTAAATAAGAAATGAATGAAAAAGAATTAAAAATAGGAAAAGGGAAAAGGAGACCTGAATGTTCGTGATTTCCGCAAACAAGATTGAGAAGGGACTTGTCTGCGGACCAAACTTTGATGATTCTTGGAACGGAGGATGCAGCACCATGCCTTCGTTGATCTCCTTGATTCTTTGGATTGAAGCGACCAGAATGGAGATGAGCCAGAGACGAGTTTTTCGTCGTCGTTGATGGAGGGCAGGGGTACCTTGATTTTCGAGAGTGCGTGCCGGTAGTGATTTTGCTACTGCTACCACAGTGGCAACTCTGGTAGTGATTCGCGGTGGCAGTGCAGGTCGGAGAAAGGAGGAGGGTGAAGGGAAAGGATGAAAGAGAAAGAAGAAAAAGAAGAAAATATTTAGTGTGTAAAGTGCATCATAAGATACTGTAAAACTACACGGTCTAACGATTCTTAATCATGGTTCATCATGAACCACTTAACAGCTGGTTCACCCTAGATACCACCTTTTTTTAAAGGGGATGAGGTAAGAGGATATATTATTATTTCAGTGGCGCTAATGGCTATATTACAACTGTCCCCGAGGAGATTTGAACTATGTCCCTTGAGGATATAAGGTCATGCTCCTACCACTGAGCTGACACCATATGGACATTCAAACATGAAGTTAGAATTTGGAGATTTTATGAAGAGAAAACAATTTTATCCTTAAATTTATTATTCAACTCATTTTCATGTGAATATATCTAATCATAAATCATTTTATGCTCAACTCAGTTTTAACCAACATCAATTTGACAAAAATCAATTCATTCAAAATCAATATTCGCTATTGTAGAACCAAATACACACTAACTTCACCTTTGCAATCCTAATTCCTCTTCATTGCCTCACACTCCTTCTATATCTCTATCTCTCTCTCTCTCTCTCTTTTGAGTCTCATCCCTTAATTACACATTGGTTCTCTCTTCATGTCTCTATTAATAATTCATAATCATTTTTTCTAACTACAATTTCTTCATTTTTTTTTCAATTTTCTGTTTCTCTTCATCTCTACGTTGTGTTAATATGTGAGAATCCTTGCTCCTCGACGTGTTTGTTCCTCAATGTGCCCTCTGTTTCCCTTTTTTTTATAGTATAAATTAAATTTCATTTATAAAACCAGAAAACATTACATAAAGGTCATTCAGAGAACAAAGGGGCAAACCTCAACCAAGATTTAGAGCCTATGTAACATCCCGTTTTTCAGAAAATAATATTTTAAAGTATAGCTAGACGATTAATGAACATTAGAAATCCTAATTTGAAAGGAAATAGGCTTACATGTGTTATAGAAACACTTAAAAGGACCAAAATACCCCTAAGAAGGTCTAGAAACCCCTAGAAATGTCTAGAACGAAAGAAATTACGAATATCTCCTTAGCCTCGGTCGCGACGCGACCAAGACTTTACTAGAGGCCATCAGAAAATTTTGGAACCTTGTGGAGTCTTCAAAGTCGGTAATCACAGCCAATAAACGGGTGACACATGTCTCTATCGCGACGCGATGGAGATTTAGTCTTTACTCCCCGCGACGCGATGAAAGGCGGTGGGAAAGTCGGTGTATCAGGAGCGTTGGATCTCTGACACGTTTTCACTGTCGCGACGTGATGGTCCTTGAGTCTTGACACCATCGCGACGCGATGGACTCAAAATCCACTATAAATAATTAAATACCCCTTCACCCCTCCATTCCCAACTCGCCCCAAATCCTCTTCTCTCTTTAGGGACTTCTAAGGAGTGAGTATGCTCTGTGCTTGCCTCTAATGAGGATCTGGCACATCAGAAAACCCTTAGTAAGTAATCATTGAGATTGAGAAGGAGAGTGAGACTTAGAGGGCAACTAAGGAGCAAGTATGCTCTACACTTGTCTCAAGTGAGGGTCTTATGCATCTGAAAGCACTTAGTAGGCAATCCTCTGAGATGGGAGGATGAGAGAGGCCTAGTAGGTTAGGTAGGAGTGTCCAGAGGTAGGAGTGCAAGTAGCAGGAGTGGCCTGGGAGCAGAGAGTGGCAGGAACTATAGCGGTCTTCTAAGCCAGGTATGGGAGATTTGAACCCTATCCACCGGGGATTGTAGGGTTAGAATAAGTGTATAACTAGGCGTAGGGTGACCCAAGCCCTACAAGAGGTTGATAACAGTAGCACCTCAGGAGAGGGGCTGTGACCTGTGATAGCTGAGGATAGTTGTCAGAGGTCTATCAACCATAAGAATGATCTGTTGATATTGATGGATGGATGTGGATTGATGTGATACTGATTCTGTGTAATTGCTTATGGTTATGTGATTGATTGATGGTATGCTGGTTAATAATATGACTGTAGTGGGTTGCCTGAGCGACACTAGGGTTGATCCATATTGTTGATCAAGGATGGTTGATATAAGTGATGTGTTGGTTAACCTATGTGATACTGGTTGGTAATTAATGTTATGTCGTACTGACAGTTGTGCTGTATATGTTGGTAGTTCTTCTTATGTTAAGTTACTAAATAATGCTATGTGTGTGGGCATATGATGAGTTGTTTATCTATGGTACGTTATTAATAATAGCTGAAATAATAGTAAATTGATAAGCTGAGACTGATAGAGCATGATAAAAGATGAGGTAAGAGGTTAACGCTGGTTGAGCTGATAAAGCTGATGAGTGCAGGCTGAGTTGTGTTGTTAGTAATGGTTGAGCCTATAATATTAGAGTGACCATTCTTGGCTAAAATAATCCATGCCCAATAGAACCTTTAAGATAACTTATTAAGGATTAGCTACTTTCTATGAAATTAAGCATACTAAGATCAACACATTCATAAGGATAATAAGAAATTCAAAATAGCTATTAAATAGAAATCAAGAACATTGTAAAAGGTCCCCGTCACCCCTAGTGATGGAATTAGCTACTCATATTGTTTTGCAACAAAATAAAATATAATAAATCCAAACATAAACTCTTAAAAGACATGATTAAATAGAACCGGGACACCCTTTTGGTAAGACGGTGATCCTCTCGTTTGTTTCTCACATCCTCACGAACTCCAACAGCAATTCAGAATTGATCGGAAGCTCCAATGATTCAAGACTCACTCCAATATCAAAATGTTTGTGAATAACTCTCAAAGAGGAGCTCTTGACTTCAGAATTCGTCAAAAAGTCTTTAGAAAAGGTTAAGAGGCTCTATTTATAGTGTTAGCTGCAGATTAGGTCATCTGGCTTTCAAATCTGCACATTCTGAGATGGGGTACGACCGTACCGGATATATACACGGCCGTACCGAACTTTTCTTGTGACGTTGGCCTGTACCTGTGCGTGCCGCATCCTTGACATCATTTGTGTACGGCCGTACTGCCTTTGGCATGGCCGTTCTGGACTTTTCCATCGGCGCCAGGTGGTACTGACCACGGGGGCACGCCCATACTAAATTTCTAATGTAGGTACGGCCGTATTGAATGTAAGTCAGGCCGTACTGCTTGTTCAGTAGTGCTAAAACTCTCCAAAACTTGCCAGTTTTTGTTCCTTTCTCGCATCTTTTGCTCTGAGTGGTGTCTTCATAATAATTATGTAAAATAGAACATAAGTAAGTACCTTTGCGCTTAAAATAGTGTAAAATGATATAATTATATACTAAAAATGTCCTATAAAAGTAGACAAATTGGTGTGTTAAAATAATCCAATTTGAATCAATATTGAGACCTCTTTATCTTTAGGAGATGATTCTTGGACTTTTGTTTCATCTGAATTCATAAACCCAATCCTGATAAAATACGTTGTCTCTCCCTCATACGATTTGAGTGTTTACTCCTTTAATATAACTTTTAATCCCATTTACAATAGGATTAGGAAAATATTTTAACTTGCACAAATCATCACTTGACTCAATATATATTGAATCAATGAATCCATACTGAAGTTAATCGACAAGGAGAGTGATATCTTGCCAATCACTTAGAATGACATGTATCCTTGGGTGAATACTTTTATACTCAATCACATACGATTTGAGTTGTCTTGAGCTTCCCACACACACACACATCAATGAATCCATACTGAAGTTAATCGACAAGGAGAGTGATATCTTGCCAATCACTTAAAATGACAAGTATCCTTGGGTGAATACTTTTATACTCAATCACATGCAATTTGAGTTGTCTTCTCAATCACACACACACACTGAGAATTAATATTAATATATTCAACCAAAAACAAAGTTATGACAATGACTCCTCACAAAAAGAATACTAAGACTAAGAGGCATTATGGAAAAGTTGAAGGAGATGATTCTCATACATCGTATCTACAATATACAAATTACAGCCTCATTATATAGAGGGAATAGCTGTTACAAAGGAATAAAAGCTAACCTAACAATTAGGAGAAAAAAGCTGTACAAATATCTCACTCAATAATTACATCGCTAATTTATAGGGATTGACAGATAATTGATACGTGGCTGATTTGAGGAGATAATTGATACATGGTTGATTTGAGGATTAACAGCAGATTTTGTTCGTAAAATATAGAGCTTCCTTCAATACTCCCCCTCAAGCTGGATCAAGGGGATTTTTTGATCCAAGCTTGGACAGTAGACGATGAAATTGGGAGCTTGGCAACATCTTAGTGAATACATCAGCAAGTTGATCATGGCTCCGAATATAGGCAGTTTGAATAATCTGAATCTGAACATGCTGGCGAATAAAATGACAGTCAACTTCGATGTGTTTCGCTCGTTCATGAAACACAGGATTGGATGCTATATGCATAGCTGCCTGATTGTCACAAAAAAGTGTCATAGGGAGACTACATGGAAAACCAAGATCAGCAAGAAGACCTTTGAGCCACACCATTTCACAGGCAGCAGATGCCATGACACGATATTCAGCTTCGGCACTAGAACGAGCAACGACATGTTATTTATTGCTACGCCAAGAGACAAGATTACCACTAACAAACATACAGTAACCAATAGTAGATTTTCGATCAAGTGCATTTCCAGCCCAATCAGAATCACTATAACCAGTTATTTATGTGTGACCATTCTTGGCTAAGATAATCCATGGCCAATAGAACCTTTAAGATATCTCAAAGATTCACTTGATAATG
The DNA here is from genome assembly GCA_037113605.1 of Calophaca sinica. Taxonomy (NCBI): domain Eukaryota; kingdom Viridiplantae; phylum Streptophyta; class Magnoliopsida; order Fabales; family Fabaceae; genus Calophaca; species Calophaca sinica. Next base: position 108,319,427 of record CM073733.1, read on the forward strand.
CCCAGATGAAAACATGTAGGTGCATGTATAAATTGGCTAACAAGACTAACAGCATAAGTGATGTCAGGTCGAGTGATAGTAAGATAAATAAGCTTACCAACCAACCATCGATAGTTATTGATAGCCTGTAAGGGTGCACTTTCTGTGTCAAGATTCAACTTACTATCCAATGGAGTAAGAGTTGGCTTACAGTTCGTCATCTGAGCATCTTTAAGCAAGTCAATAATGTACTTTCGTTGGTTAAGAAATAAACCTTTACTAGAAACTGCCATTTCAATTCCAAGAAAGTAGTTTAGGTGGCCGAGATCTTTGATAGGAAAACGAGACTGCAGTATGCCTTTGAGTTAAGAAATAGCATGGTTGCTATTCCCAGCAATAATAAGATCATCGACATAAACCAAAACTACCACTGTTTCATTTAAGACATTTCGAACAAATAAGGAAGAGTCTGCAACACTTCTCAAGAAACCCACTTCCTGAAGAATAACACTTAATTTTGCATGCCAAGCACGCGGAGATTGTTTCAAGCCATAAATTGATCTGAGCTTTGTGGATGTCCCGGAGGTAATTTCATGTATACTTCTTCTTCAAGATCTCCATGTAAAAAGGCATTTTTTACATCCATTTGGCTCATCGACTATCCACAATTTACAGCAACAGAGAGCAAAACACGTACAATATTCATCTTAGCAACAGGGGCAAAAGTATCCTTATAGTCCACACCAAGTGTTTGAGTAAACCCCTGGGCTACAAGGCGGGCTTTATGTCTATAAACCAAGCCATCCGACTTAAACTTTGTTTTGTACACCCAACGACTTCCAACGGGCTTTTTACCATTGGGGAGCTTAACAATACTCCAAGTGTGATTTTCAGCGAGGGCCTGAAGCTCTTCATGCATAGCCTTTTTCCAAATTTCATGAGAGTTAGCTTCGTAGAAGTTTTTTGGCTCATGTACACTAGATATGGCAGAGAGAAATGCTGATTTGGAGATTGGATGGCATACTAAGTAAGTAACAAAATCTTGGAGCTTTGTTGGAAGTGCATGGTTTCGAGCAGGATATCGACGTGGCTGAGGAACATCTTGACACACAGGAGACATAGACTCAGCTGGTAATGACTCACCTTGTGAGCAATTTGATGAATCAGTTTGGGAACAATCAGGCTGAACTGCATTTGTGTCTGAAGGTGTACAGGCAGATTCTGTATTTCCATAAGTAGAGATTGTGGAGTAGATTCTACATTTGTGTCTGAAGGTGGAGTAGCGCTACTGCTTGTATCTGTTGTAGTATCATACAAAATTGGAGAACCAAGCAACTTAGAACCTGCAAGAGGCAAGGGAAAAACATCCTCCAAATAATTTTGAGAGCTGTTATAGTAAGGACTTGTTTCTAAAAATTTAACATCTCTAGTAACAAACAATTTCCTAGAATCAGGATGATAGCATTTGTATCCTTTCTTCGTTGATGAGTAGCCCAAGAAGACACACTTAGCAGCTCGTGGTTCAAACTTATCACGAAAAGGAATCTGTATATGCACAAAACAAGTGCACCCAAAGACCTTCAAATGGCACAGATCAAGAGATTTTCTCTGCAAAACTTCAAGAGGAGATTTAAAGGACAACACCTGGCTTAGTAACCGGTTAATAATATAAACAGATGCTAACACCCCTTGAGACCAAAATAATTTTGGAACATGCATTTGTATCATCAAGGCACGAGTTTTTTTCCCCAATAAGTCTCTATTCTTGCGCTCGGCTACTCCATTTTGTTGAGGAGTACTAACACAACTAGTTTTATGCACAATACCATGGGAATTTAAATACTGTGTCATGTTTTTGGACATGTATTCTGTGCCATTATCAGAATGAAGAATTTGAATTTTGCTAGAGAATTGATTTAGGACAAGCATGTGAAATTCCTTGAAAACATCTACAACCTCACTTTTAGATTTCAACAAGTACACCCAAGTAACACGAGAAAAATCATCAATAAATGTGATAAAATATTTAAAACCATCAAAAGATTCAATGGTAGGTCCCCATATATCGGAGTGTTCAAGCGCAAACATTTTATTACTCCTAGATGAAGATGAAATAAAAGGTAGTCTAGTAGACTTAGAAAAGTGACAAGTATCACAAGAAATGGATTCATTATCCAAATGAGGAAGCAATTTGGTAAGAACATTTACAATACAATCCGTACAAAAATAATCCCAAGATAAGAAGACGAATCACGTCTCTAATAATAACTAGTTGAGTCCTATGATAATGGGTCTCTAAAAAAATGCTAAGGGGCGTCATTTTGCTTGTTACATAATTTTTTAATATTTATTAAAATATAATATAAATTGACTATTTAAAAAATACTTTTTCTTTAATGTTAGGAGCATCCGAGAAATGTCCAGCCAAGATTAGGTGTCAATTGAATCTCTTGGCGCGTGTGCATGTCATGTCTAACAAGTGTTTGAGGCGAATTTTATTTTAATTGGTCACCGTTAAGAGGTGTCTCACACATGTCCGAGAAGTGTGATGTCTAAGACGTGTTTGACACGCCGAAATTATTGAGTATGTCAATCGTTTAGGTTCCAACAATACTCAAGAAACAAGAGATGAAGGAATACCTACTTATGCAGATGAAAATATTATATTAAATGTGATAATTTAATTCCATTGAAATATGTTCCATATGATAAAGAACCACAACAATTAAATCCGACAAGGGTATATTTAGATGTTGATTGTGCTGAAGATTTAGAAAAAAAAAATGATAAGTATATGGATTAAAGAAAAGGGAGCCAATTTAAATAAAGATGGAATGACAAAGGATCAAGCATTAGATTTTCTTAGAAGAACTATAGGAGAAAGTGCTGAAAGATATATTAAAAATTTAAGATCAATTATAAATAGATTAAAAAACGAGTCTTCAAATACAACAGTCCTAATTAGCAGTTTAGAAGAGATTTTGAGACAATGATTTTTAGGTCAAGCAGTTAGCGCTACTATAGAAGAAAGGTGGGCTTTAGACCGAGAAGCAGGAAGAGCAACTCGGTGATGCCTTCAGTTGTGTCTACCAAGTGCTTGATGATATGCAAATTATCAAAACAATTTGTACAGTATTTAAAACGGGAACAATTTTTGTACCAAAAAAAAAACAGGAACAATTTTTAGAAGAGAAATAAGAGTAAGGCTTACCTACACTCACAGTTAATCTACTATGTGCTATGTGCAACTTTGACTTCTTAAGTTTTTTTTTTTTTTTTTCGCGCAATTTAATCATCCCATTTTAAATATTAAGTAAATATGGTCTTGTCGTCAATTTTCTTTAACTTAAACCTCTTAAAGTCTTTTTACTTTATCTCAGATCGAGAGCCAAAGACTTTTCCCTAAGTGTATCAATATTTTACTTTATACACTTATCTTTTTCTTGACAACTATTTATATTTTCCATCTTTAATATTTACTCTAGATTAAATAATTGTAAAATTGAAATTTAAGAATCTTTTATCGGTAATTTGCCCATGGTTTGAATTGGCAAGAATCTTTTTATGTACTTTTTTTTATTAAAATAAATAAAATAATAGTTTTCTTAACTACCAGATAAGATTCATTTCATTTGATAAGATTATCTAACAATATAAATATGTGAAAAAATACACATAACAAACAAAATAAAAAATACAGAAAAACGGGTATGCCCTTCTTTCAACTAATATCTTTATTTTTTATTTTTTTAATAACAAAGGAATAACAACTACATATTCAAGCCAGGAGGACAGTCCTTTCCCTTATCAAACCTAAGAGCAAAATCTAACATAGGAAAAATCCGATCAATATGGCTGATCTCAAAAGAAGCCAAATGACTCCTACTAGCTAACAAATCAGCACTATTATTAGCCTCTCTACAAATATTAACAATAGAAGAATTTTAATCCTTAAGTCTAAGGAGATGTAGTGCCTCTTCAAATAGAGGTTTAATCGAATGTAGAGTGGTGGATTTTTTCCGGAACATATCAGCAATAACAGCAGAATCGACCTCGAAAATAACTTGCTTCAGACTCATATTTCTAGCCAATCTTTGCACATGCAATTCAACATGTAGAGCATTGCAAGTTCCAAGTTTGCAATAAAAACCTATTATGAAGTCATCGAATTCATTTCTAATAAGCCTGCCATATGCAGAGCTTCCCAAATTATGACTATGAGACCCGTCAGTATTAATTTTGAAAAAACCAGAAGGCAGTCACTGCCACTTAGAATACCTGTTCGCACCATGAACAGAAGGGTTGGGATTTTGGAATTCTTTTTCAATAACATGCACATAATTAGCGACATTATGCAAAAAACTATGACTCATATCACTTGAGCAAGAAAACACAAGCATATTGCGGTCCTTCCAGACAGCCCAAATAGCCACTCCAAAAAAAGTACTCCAATTCCAAGGCATGGTCCCCATCTTTAATGTTGTTATATATTCGATATAAGATTATTTATATACAACAAAAAAAGTATTTTACTCCCAAAACATTTCTGGCCAATTAGGGTTCAATTACCTTAAAACAAAATAATTACACCTCCACTTACCAAACTGAAGCCTAGTTAGTCTAGTTAGACATGGATAACAGAAAACTCTCATCATAATAGAGAAGATTTTGGTCAGGAAACCTAATCCAAACCATAGTTCGATTGACTCAACACTTGAAGAAGCAAAGTTCGGAGTCCACTTTGAGACTGGCAGATAATGATCGAATATCATCTAGGGGCCACCCTTTATGATCCTTTCTTTGTCGTCCGAGGGATCAAGTTTGACCATGTAAAAACCATTGTCAATTTCCATAATGTCAAATCCACCATAGAACTTCCAAATATTGTTCAATTTATCCTTCATGGTGTTATAACCAATGCGTTTCCCCGGGAGTTTGATAACAAGTGCATCCAAGGACGGACCTAAGTGATAGAAATTAGGGGCAATGTCCCCACCAAAATTTCCATAAACTCAATATTATTATTATTATTAGCGGCCAAAACTTATATTATACATTGTATATTATATGTGTATTACCCCACTACTTTATATACATGTGTTTTTCCCCCACAACTTAAAATTTTGGGTCCGTTACTGAGTGCATCTTGCCAAGGAGTGCATAGATCTTTGAAGATTCCCTGGTCAATAACAACAATTGGAAGGAGGCTATTGCCATTGACATATTCAATATGAACAAGCTTCGAACTAATTAGATCAATAGTTTCGCACACACGGGGGAGAGTTGGTACTGGGGACCTTGTCACAAAAGGAGACATGGGGTTGCTTGCCTCGGTCAGAAGGTTTTGGCGGAGGAATATTTTGAGGTTTGAGAGCATTTGCAGAGAGAATGATGCCCTCCATATTTATATAATATCTATCTTGTTGTTTGTGGCTTTCGTTACTGTAATAAGGTTTTATGTACTAAAGTTAATAAAGAATTTTAACACAAAATTCAGAGAGTTTAATTATTGTTCGCTCATCTCCTCAAAAGAAAATTGCTATTCACTCACAGTATAAAAAGATTTTATATAGATATTGAATGTGAACACAAGAAGGGGGGTTGAATTGTGTTGAAAACTTTTCGCAAACTTTAAATTAAAAGCACTTGTTTTGAAAACTGTTTGTTATCAGATGCTGAAAGTGAGCTGGACGCTGGAATGAAGTTTATGAAAACTTGTTTTTCTTTGCAAGACAAAAATAAGTGTAAAGAAATAAAGCAAGAGACACAGATATTTATACTAGTTCACCACCAAACTAGTAGCTACGTCTAGTCCCTTCGTTCCTGAAGGATTTTCACTATAATCAATCTGATTACAAATTCCTCAAGAGTATTCTACTGTCACAAACTTGACAATACTCTTAACTTCTCAAAACGACTCAATACGATCGAGCCTTTGAGGAATCAAGCTTGTAACTAGGCAATACAACTTTCACAAAGTAGTTTTGAATACAATCAAATAACTCTCACAGAGAGGATGAAAAACTTAAGCTCAAAACAATAGCTTTCTAAAAGAAAGAATATAAGACGCTGAAGTTCAGTTCTTGGTTCTCAGAAACTTGGCACAACAACTTGGTTGTTCACTGAGTAATAGCTCTTGCAGTATATCGTTTCTAGCAACCTTCTTCAACGAAGACCTTGAGGTATTTATAGGAGTCTTGAGGATAATACTGTTATAGATATTTCAGCTCCAAATCATTGGGTGAAGTAATTTGAAAAAGCACGTCCTTATCTTCCTTTTTAGAGAATATCAGAATAGTACATATTACCGTTTTTGTGCTATCTGCTTTTCACACAATTGCCTTGTACGAATTTGTCTTATTCTAAAGGTGTCACTTTTGATACCTCGTATATCAAAATGAGCGCACAAAATAAAATTCGAATTTCGTTCCAGGAAAGCTGAGGGCAGAGAGAATAAACGTGACCATCATGTGATACATTAAAGGACAAGATGCTCGCTCTGAAATCAATAGGACGCTCGTAGCAATTGAGTAAAACATGTGTCATAAGAGTACATAGCCGGACGCTCGCTAAGAGTGCACAGAGCAAGATGCTGGAGTGAACCAGATGCAGACACATATGAATGTATTCATCTTCTTGTGAAATTCTTCTTCTTGCTTGAATGAGTCATAAAACATGAATGATTTTAATACCTACACACTTCAAGACTTATTAGAAGTTAAATTGTTCACTTGCAAATACTTTGTTATCATCAAAATTAATGAGGGTCAAAACTTCTCAATCGTTTAGGTTCCAACAATCTCCCCCTTTTTGATGAAAACAAATATCCAAGGTTGATGAACAATTTAGTTTCAAAAACAATTTCAAGGGTCTCCCCCTGAGTTCAACATACTCAGATATAATCAAAAAATTTCTAAGTATCAGGGCATTTGTATGATAGCATAATACATACATGTATCAGAGTATATATTTAAATAATATTGAGGATCAGATGCTGAGATCATTGTATCAGTATCAGATATAATTGTAGCAATGAATATCAGAGCAACTAAAAAATATACTGTGTATGATAAATGATGCATGATATGTGTTACTTAAGCGCATTCATCAAACCTTACTTTTACTTCCCCTTTTGTCATCAGACAAAAAAAGTGTAAAACACATCATTGTCAAACAGTAATGAGAGAAAAATTTGAAGTTAAAAGATACTGAATCCAAGAGAGAATAATAACATAAAGGATAATTGTAGCAAAATCAAGAATAATACAAAACATTTGAAATAAAAGAAAAAGGTTTAAGGTGGAGGAGGAAGAAGTTGGTTGAGGCGTTCCATGAGGAAGTTAACAGTATTCTCCAATTGAGTCACTTTCTGAGTAGTATTCATGAATGTCTCATACTGTGCTCTAGAAATGATGACTGGTTCATCATCTGCACTGCATCATATCATCAAAGTGCAAAATAGCAAGATTCGTGTCATAGACTCTGGTGATAGAACCAACAGTTGGAACTTCAACTTTCTCTTCTTGACTCATTTCAGAAGCACCAGTATGTCTGGAATCCCTTGAGATTCGAGTGTGATACACTTGCATGGCATGGTTCTCAGATATCTTTCTGACAGGTTTCTAAGAGAAGGAATTTGTGTTGTATCTTCTAGGAGCTTCTGCAAACTCTTTGAGAGCCATAATCTTTGGAAGTCCCTGAGGTGGTTTATTTTTCCTCTTCTCAGGAATTAACCACGGAAGCCATCTTCGTCAGTCAGGCACAATCTTGACAGTGGCCAAAGAGGGATCTTTGTTCAGAAGAACTAATTCATGCCTCTTCATCTCCAGGCAATGGTTCATGAAGGCCCTTTCTTCGTTAGTAATCAACCTTCCACACTCTTCCAGAGTGAGAGGTTCATTTTGTGGCAGATTCTGAGCGAGTTCAACTGAGAATGGAATAATTCCACGGTTTGAAGGAGGTCTCAACCTTTCACCAAATGTAGTCTTCAGTCTGTTATTGTAGCTGAATGGGGCAATTTCCAGTCTAGCTACCCTTGAAGTAAAGGTCTTCAAATGCCAAAGAGAAGGGTGATCATATACTGATCGGTACTCTTCTTCTCTAACTGGCACTTGTCTAATAGTGGACTTGAAGGCACCAACACCTGGGGTATTTGACGTGGGAGTAGCAGAGGTGGTTATGGATATGCATGTGAGAGTGAGAGTGGGAGTGGGAGTGGAAGTCACCTTGACTTTGTAGGTTTTAGGCTTGTTGGGTGTGACCTTAAACAACTGATTGAAGGGGTGAGAGTGAGATAAGGAAATGTATGATGTGAGAGAAGTGTTTGAGGATGCAGAGGATTGTGGTGTGGGTAATGTAAGTGTTTCTGGTGGGACTAGTGTTTGGGTAGGTTTGGGTGATTGGTTTCCCAAGTACCATGAAATGGTTCATGAGGGGGTGATGTAGAGTTTAATGGATTTGTTTTGGTAGTGTGGGGGAAGTGGTTGTTGCTGTGTGGTAAGGATAATGGCTTGTGATTGGGATTTTGTGGTTTTCTTGGAGGATTGTGGTTTGGTGGGTGGAGGTTGTGTGGAGTGAGTTTGTGGTGTGGAAACAGACAATGGTGGTGCAGTAATAGGATTATCAGAACTAAATGAAAGTACAGAATCATCAGCAGTAAATGTTGGAATTAAGTGGATTCAGAAACAATGACCCTTAATTGTTTTGATGATAACAAATAGTAAATAGAATAATTTATCCTCTGATGTGTCTGTTAGTGTGCAGTGAATCACTATTCATCAGAAGAAATTGTCTCAAAAGACTTAGTGAAATTGTGAATTTCACACTCAGATCCATAAATCTAAGTCTGGCATGGATCCTCTGAAATCTCGCTGACGTCATCATGTTAAAGCCCTGCTCTGAAAATGGTCAACTCTGTTGGTGGTCAACACTCTGGTAAGACCATACTTTAGCTTGGTCAACTCTGTTGTCGGTCAACGCTCTGGTAAGACCATACTTTGACTTGGTCAACTCTGTTGGTATTCAGCATTGAGACATACTTTCACTCGGTCAACACTCTGGTAAGACCATACTTTGACTTGGTCAACTCTGTTGTCGGTCAACGCTCTGGTAAGACCATACTTTGACTTGGTCAACTCTGTTGGTAATCAACATTGGCAAGACTATGTTCTGGCTTAGTCAACTCTGTTTCTGGTCAACACTCTGGTATTCAGTCAACGCATAAACAGACTTTGGTTAGACTATTCTATGGAAGCTTTCGTCCAATTCTTCATGACTCTCTCATATGAAAGGCCAACACATTTTGTGCTGAAGAACTCACCTCTGTTTCAAGCTCACTCTGGTGAACAATGTGGTTCTGATAAGAAATCAGACTGAAGTTCGTTTAAGGCTACTTCATGTATTTAAGAGACCTCATTGATGAAGCTTTTTAATGTACGAGGTATCAAAGGCCAAAGGAAATGTCAACGAATATAATCATCAGGAAACTTGCTCTCGAAGGGTCTTATATTCAAAAAGCTCATAAGAGACAAACATTCTGATTTTGTCTGCTGTGTCAGTATGCTTTGAGCAGAGTGGAAAACGACGTGACTTGCTAAAGCCACAAAAAGGGGATCTGAAGTCTTTTGACCTAGGTGAAAAGAGTTGTTAGGTCACAACGACACTATTCACAACCCTAGCTATATATACCTTACCTCATCCACAAAAGTAAGTTAACATTGTGATACAAAGTGAGCAACCAAGAATCATTCTAAGTATCTGAGATCACATTGAACAAAGCACCTAATTGTTTTTTACCCTTTCAATTTGAAAGTTATTCTTTGTGCTTGAGTTTTTCATTGTATATCCTCCCTGTGAGAGTTATTTTGATATTGTTTCAAATCATTTTTTGAACATTGTATTTAGCCAAGTAGTGACTGTATTCCTTAGAGGCTTGACTGCGCTAAGTTGTTCTAAGAAGTTGTGAGTATAGCCAGGTTGGCAGTATTATACTCTCAAGTGTAATCAGGTTGATTATAGTGGAGAAATCCTTCAAGTGTGTGAAGAGACTAGACGTAGCTATCAGGTAATAGTGAACTAGTATAAATACTGTGTCACTCTCTTCTCTTTGCTTGCGTACTGCCTTATTTTATTAACGAGTTGTTTTGAAAAGGTTTTCATAAACACACAAGCTTTGCGAAAAGATTTCTAAAACCCAATTCAAACCCCCCTTCTTGTGTTTTTGCCATGTTCAATTGGTACCAGAGCTCGGCCTCTTGGTTGAGCACTTAACAGTGTAAGAGGAAAATATCTTATTCTTTATTCATGGCAAGCAACGAAGCCGGTGGTCACGTTAACCATCCTCCCTTGTTCACTGGAACAAACTTCGACTACTGGAAAGATAAAGTTAAATCCTTCTCCGAGTCTCAACAACTCGAACTCTGGGATATGGTTCAAAAACAATACACCGAACCAGTTGATTCCAAAGAAAATCCCATTCCTAGGGATAAATGGACAGAAGAGCATAAGAAAGCTTATCAACTAAATCAAAAAGCAAGATATTTCCTTATCTGTGCTATCTCTGAGAAGGAAAAGAATGATACTGCCAAGGAGATTTGGGACTCATTGGCCTTGGCTTATGAAGGTACTTCCCAAGTGCAAGAAACCAAAGCTAATATCTTGGTTAGACAATATGAACTCTTCAAAATGGAAGTGGGTGAAAGCATTGAAACTATGTTTGGAAGATTTCAAACACTAGTTCATGGTCTAAAGGTTCTTAAGATAAGCTATACCACTGTTGATTATGTAAAGAAAATCTTAAGTAGCCTGCCAAAGAAGTGGAGACCTAAGGTCACTGCTATTCAGGAAGCAAAGGACCTGAATGCCTTGCGACTTGAAGATCTTCTGAGTTCCTTAACAGCTCATGAGCTTGAGCTAGACGAAGAAGAACCTCCCAAGAAATCAAAATCTATTGCTTTGAAATCTACAAACAAAGCATCTACCTCCAAAGCTCTACAAGCTGAACTTGAAATAGACGAAGCATCATCTGATGAGAGCGATGGAGACACAGATGAAGAAATTTCCTTAATATCAAGGAAAATTCAACGTATGTGGAAAAACAAAGGAAGGTTCAGAAAGCAGTTCCATAAGAAGGACTCAAGGAAAAGACAAGACTCAAGGGATAAGAAGGACTACAAGGACAAAAGCCACGTTACTTGCTACGAGTGCAAAAAGCCAGGACATTTCAAGTCTGAATGTCCACAACTTGAGAAACCAAGGAAAGGTGGTTTTAAAAGCAAGAAGAAGAAAGGTCTCATGGCAACATAGGATGATTCTGATTCATCTTCATCTGATGATGATGAGGAACAAGCAAACATGGCTCTAATGGCTACCATAGGTCAGACAGTGAAGAAGAAGATGAAGAGGTAGATTCTAATCCATCTTTTGATATTGAAATAGCTTTTGATGAACTATTAGATGAGTCTTCTAAACTCAACACTGAGTATAAAGCTTTGAAAAAGAAATTCTCAAAATTTTCAAAAGAATGTCAAATACTCAAAAGAGGAGAATGAGAAGCTCAAAGCTGAAAATCAACGTTTGGTGAATGACAGCTCTAAGACTGAGGAAAAGGTTGAATGTAACTCTTCAAAATATGAAGATGGATTTCAAAGATTCCTTGCTGAATGTGTTACACGAAGCAAACAAGCATCTATGATTTGGGGCGTAAGCCAAAATGGTAAAAAAGGTCTTGGTTACAAACTAGAGGAACCCACCTTTCAAAACACAAATTTGAAAACCAAAGATACCAACAATCATAGTAACTGTCTGCTTTGTACATTTTGCAATAAAAAAGGACACATTAGAAGTACTTTTTATGAATTGAAAATTAAGAAGGACAAGTTTCCTTCTAGAACTAACAAAAGAGGACCCAAAAAGATTTGGGTACCTAAGGACAAAATTGTATATGTTGCAGATCTGCTTAGCAATAGAGTTACAACACCAGTCCTGGTACTTGGACAGTGGATGCTCACGTCACATGACGGGAGAAAGACGTATGTTCCAAGAACTCCAACTTAAAGAAAGTGGAACAGTAGGTTTCGGAGGAAACCAAAAAGGTAAAATCATTGGAAGTGGAAAAGTTGGTGAGAAATTCCTACCTTCTATTAATAATGTCTTATTGGTTGATGGCCTGAAGCATAACTACTAAGTGTAAGACAATTATGCGATAGTGGTTATGATGTTGGCTTTAGTGATAATGCTTGTATAGTCAAAAGCAAAAAGGATGGATCCATTTTCTTTAAAGCAAAGAGAAAGAACAATATTTATAAAATAAAACTTTCTGAGTTGTCAAATCAAAATGTAAAAAGCTTTTTGTCAGTTGATGAAGAACAATGGACTTGGCACAAAAGATTGGGTCATGCCAGCTTGAGGTTAATCTCAAAGCTTAACAAGAAAGAACTTGTTAGAGGCCTATCAAATCTTAGGTATCAATTTGATGCTCTTTGTGAAGCATGCCAAAATGGAAAACAAACAAAGAAGAGAAGTTTGCCTTTCTTGGGTCAATTTCCTGTAGAGTTTCATCCATATATTGATGACATAGTGGATGTGGGAGATTATGGAAACTGCGGATATCGTTCGATTGCAGCATTACTTGGTAAAATTGAGGATGGCTGGCCTCTAGTCCGTTAGGACTTGGATAAAGAGATCAGAATGTATTCTGATTTATATGACTCGCTTTTTGGTGCACGATTACAATAAGTGGGGCATCTTTGTGTGGTGTAAATGGTGCTTGTTGTCATGATAACTGGATGTCCTTACCAAACATGGGTTATGTAATACATTCAAAATATAAACTGATTTTGGTCTCTTTATCACCCTCCTGAACAACGTGTTGGACATTTTTTTTCCTCTCAAGGGTGCACGTATAGCAACCCAGACAAGTAACCTTCCAATTTTTGTTGGGTTTGTCAACACTAATCACTAGGTACATGTAATTCATTTACGCTTATAAATCTTTTAACTTAATTTTGAATATGGTGGTTGTTCAAATTACATATTTGCATTCTTTCATGTAGTTTTGAAGCCAGGATGTCCATTACCTACCATTGCTCCTATTTGGTGTGAATATTGTCGTCCTGAGGCTCAATCATGGCCAACACCATATATTGCTCGATTGTAAGAATGAGTTACATTATTTCCACCACGATTCACGATTCCATCACAGGATGCAAATAACCATATAAACTTGGATGAAAATTGATTATTTTGTCTAAACTTGATTATTTTGTAATGAACTTGATTATTTGTTACTCTGTGTACTTTTTATACATGGTCTTGTCTTTACTACTGTGCACATGGTCAGAGTGTCAGAAGGTAGTAATGACTTTCACTATATGCGGCTCAAAAGGAATCAATTCCCTTTTATCCATTGTGCTGAATAAAGCCAATAGACGAGATCCGACCGACACTTTTAACAATTGATATCGCACCCATTGTTTTACAAATAGAACCGTTCTTATGCACCCCTCTTCAAAAATCATCAAAACCCTTTCATCACTCAGTCCATTTGTCAGCCATGACACTCACTCAGGTAACCCAATTCTTGATGGTTTCGAGCATGACCGTTGTTTATTACGATTGTAGAATTAAACAATTGTTGATGGAATGGTTTTTGAATGTGATGTTCCAAAAATATTTAGGATTAAGTCATCCATTACCGTTGAAGAATTGAAGCAAAAGATCAAACCTGGATCACGAAGGGTGGCAGAGATATATTATCGATGCCATATGCCGTTAGCAAATAAGTGTGTTCAATATATGAATATGATACTTATAAATCACGGCAACATTCAAAGGATGTTTGACACATTCGGTGATTATGCTAGCCATGACCCTATAAAGTTGTATGTTGTTTTGATTAGATCGACTGACGAGATCATTGCCATCTTACATCAACCACAATTATCGAACAGATCTGATGACTCTGCCATGTAATGTAATGTAATGTGTTTTGAATTCCCCCATATAATCTATTGTGCTATTGAATAATATTGTTGTCTTACCAGCTTGATTAAGCAATTACATTTAATTTTGTTCATAAAACATAACATAAACAACAAAGTAGAAAAAACGATAATAATGAAGTAGTAATAACAATAAAAACATCTTAGATAAAAAGCCAAATACAACACTCCTCACTTAGTGGATCAAGACTTCTTTCTGGTCCGAGACATAGATGTCGCCTCCATCCCACCCTGCGCTATGTGTAGTGCCTGGGCAAGTACTCACAAAGCTCAGTGTCTGGAGTAGCCATCTCTTCCTCATAGATCATCTGGAGAATGTCAGTAACTGAGTCTAACCTCTACCTCACAACACGACAACTCGCCTGCAAATGACATTAACACATTATAAGAAATAATCATATACTGTTAGAAATGGACATCATATACATGGCCTATATCTAATTGCATTGGCACACACAGTCTTAGTCTCTAGGCCTTATATGGCCAGAGGTATCAGAAGTGGATGCGAGATCTTGCGGTACCACTCGATGCATCCCTCCATGCAGTCTGCTAGATGAGAGGCCACAATGATGTTTCAAATAGAGTGCATGGGAAAACATATCCAGACATCAGTAACCATGTCAGCCGGGGGAAATGGTGCTGGTGGCCGAGTAATGTCCTGTCTATAACCAAACTGTCTCACTACCCTCTCCAGCAGGTGCGGCACCATGATGGAAGCACAACAGATGTACCCTAAAAATAATGTCACCTCTTGTAGGCCACAAAAGGCCCATGGGTAGTCCACGGTGTTCAACAAACATCATCAGGTGTCAACACATCGAGTGCTCTCTTGATGGCTCCACCTGGTCTGTACCCCTGACAGGATTCCAACGATTGCTCGACACATGTACTCGTTGTACCACAAAATCTTATTTCGGCAACAGATAGAAGGAAAATACTCATATCGAAGCCTGACACAACAATAATGAATCAATTAACATACCATTACAAAAAATAAGTAATTATCTAAAATAAAAATTTGTACATGTAGGAGGCGTGTTCAAGGTAGACAGTTTACGATACGTTTTTTTAATATATATATATACACACACACACACTGTAAATATGTAATTTTACGGTATCGTATATTACATATTTACGTTACTCTTTTTTTTTAAATGTTGTATCAGTAATTAACAACGTATTTACGATATTTTAAAAACAATATTTACAGTATTGTTTGCAAAAAAAAAAGTTGCCCATATCGTAAATATGTAATTTATAGTACGTAAAATTTACATACCGTAAAATACATAATTACGGTATGACAGACAAAACAGGGGAAAAAAGGGGGACAACCACCATACCTAAAATCAAAGTTGGTGACCAGAGATGGGAGGGTGGAGGAAAGAGGAAGAAGTTGGGGGGGGGGTTTGGAAATTTTAGTGAATTTATGGTAGTGAGTGTGGGGAAATTTAGTGAGTCTAAGAATTTTTTAGTTAGGGATATTTTTAGGGATATTTTGGGGTTTTCATATTTTGGAGGGTGTGGTTGATGAGTTGATGGGTGTTGTTGCCAACTCCCATAAAATACAGTGAAGACAATATGCGATCCTAAATAAAATACAGTAAAGACAGGATGAAACCAATGCCTATTGAGAAAAAACTTGGTAAAATAAGAAATGAAAGCAAGTATGTATTCACTGACCTCATGCCTATATATTGTTAGCACTACTTCATGTGTTAAAGGGATGTTATAAATAACTTACATATGTTTTTTTTTTTTTGGCAGAATAACTTACATATTCTATTTTGTATTAGTGTGCGAAAACTTGTCTCAAGACCTATAGCTCTTCTTCAATTACAAGTAGGGTATTGGTTCAAGTTAAAATATTAGTAACAGATAATTGCAAAGTTGAATATTCTATTTTGTATTAGTGTTTGTAATGTTTACATAAGGCAATACTTTTTTTTTTTGTTAGAAGGTGAACATTATGGCAGTTAAAATTGCCATAACTTTCTTTTGTTAAAAAAAAATGTGAACATATGGGAGTTGAAACTAACATTTTTACCAGAAAATTTTGGTTGTTATAACAGCCATTTCTTTCCGCATGAACATGTTTTTAACAGTAAATTATGGCCTTCTAAACTGCCATTATTTACAAAAATCAACAGTCTTCTTATACAAAGTATATTGTGGTGGTTTATATGGCGACGAAACTATGGCTTCAAAAATTAACCATCATTTTTATTTTTTTTGGGTAGTGAACGTCGCCATTTTAACAGTGTTTTGACAGAGAAGCACAGTTGAAAAATGCACAGAGGTGTACGATAACACTTTACTACGGTCTATTTTAGATAGCACTTCTTTACTGAAGTGTAGTTCATGTGTATAACCTCATGCTATATGTGGATTGGTGGAATGAAATGAAATTAGCACCTCACTCCTTTACATGGCTCACCCTCCCTCGCACACACAAAGCATATTTTTAGGAAGCATTGTTGCAACGGATCTGCGATAGCACTTCAAAAGTGCTCTCTTTGGTTACCTTCCAGAGCACAGATAGGAAAGACACCACTTTTAAGCATTGTCTTAAGCCACACAAAAGGAGTGTCAAGCTATCTTCAGGCATCGGATACTAAAATTGATGGGTTTTGGGATTCTTTGTTATGTGGAGAAAATCCCAAATGTTGAAACCCACTTTGTGTCTCACTTGTCTAAGTGGGGACCGGTAGATTAGGGATTGTGAGAGTTATTTTGATGTGAGACTGAGAAAAGAATAGAAAAAGCCAACTCGTATAGTCACATAATTGTCACCGTAAAATCGCTATTGGATGATCGTTCATTGTTAGATCAGGCTGAAATTTGTGCAGCGGGTTCAATACGCATGGTTCTTTGTTTTCAACTATTTGATCAGTTATACGATGTCTGAAGTGCAAGATATGCAGCTCGCAGAGCTGCTGCTCTTTTGGATATTTCTTATTTCAAATTTATAAGCATTGGTACTTCTATACTTGGTTGTACTGGTTGGTTGTAAGCACGATTTGTGCACGAGATTGAGTTTCTTTTGTACCTCTATTTGATCGTATGGAGTTGTTTATTTGATCTGGACAACCCGTGGTTTTTACTTTTGCTTTGAGGAGTTTTCCATATTAAAAATCGCGTGTCTCGTGCATTTTGTTGTGAGAGATTTCCAAAATAAAGGAATCAGAGAAAGCACTCCAAAATGTGTCTCTTCATGGATTCAAGATTCAAATTAATAGGATATGATCTTTCATGATTGAATATGTTTATTCGTGAAATAATATATCTTTTCATTTGAACCAATTCATAAAAGAGTGCAACTCTTTGTTAAGAGTTGTTTCTCTTCATCAAGTGGTATGAGTTACTCTATAAATATATCAACTCTACATGAAGAAGTGACAATGAATTTCATGTGCTTTGTCCCAAAACTCCACCAAATTCATCACTCCAAATTATTTCCTTTCTTCTCTTACGCGCAAATTGAAGTTAGGAAACTATTGTTCTGTAAACTAACATTGACGATATGCTTGATGCGGGTGAGCAAACCATATTGAGGGAGCTCCATTGTATCCTAAAGGGAATTCATTGTTCAACCATTTGCATCCAGTCATAGAAAGGACTGGTGGGGGCGAATCGAATCTAAAATCATACGCCTTGAAGTCTTACGCAATGATTATTCGCCTTTTTTGTTCTTTATTTTACATCATCTTCACCTATATTTGAAGTTATCATTTCTGTTGTTTGTTCTTATTAGTTGCAGCATCCCCGTCACAAATATCACCAACATCAGCTTCTCCTGTTGTGCTGTTATTCCCCCATCAGAGTGGCGGCATCAGAGGTCTTTGCTTTGGGGTTATTGTGCCACACAAAGTTGGTGTCAAACTTTCATTAGGCATAATATACTAGAATATCCAATATTTTTTTAAATGAGATTGAGAAAGATTTCAAATATTTTTTATATAAAATATAAAATAAAGACAAATAATAGGTTACATATACGTTAAAGGACTAGATCCTTTCGTACCCAACAAAAGGGACTAGAGCCTAATAGAACAAAACAACTCCAACATATTTTGAACAAATAAAAGAAGAAATCTTCTTTCATTGGGAGCAATATAGTTTTAGATTTTGATAATTTGAGTGTGCTAACAAAAAAGTTAGACACACTATTGATTAAATAAAATCTTTTTGAGTACAAATCATGGCAAGACTCACACACCATACTACGAATTGAAGCCTCAACAAGAAGTCTAACAAAGAGACTTAGAACAAACCCTCGGTTTAACACAAGCTTGACCATCTGAAATTTGAAAGAGATATAACGTAAATCAGCACACTGATGAAATATTGTTCAATATAACTAGTGAGACCAGTAGTCTACTATACAACTTTAATTATGTAGGGCATAAGCTAATACTTGATTAAAATGAGAGCATGTATTGAGTATTCTTAAAACATAACAAACTCCTTATCTTTAAGGGTACTCAAACCCTTGTCAATTTTGTGCTCTCCATCAGTCAGTCAGTCATGGAGCACTTAAAGGAAAGTTAAAGTCAACAATTAAATTTTCCGAAGTTTCTTAACAAATTATTATATTCTTTAATGTACACTAGTACAAAATTGACTTTCGGAACAGGGTTTTTAAATCGGTTGTTTTAAACAACAGATTTAAAATGAAATGCGGTGGCATTTTTGAAATTAAGACTTTTTTGTTGAAATCTTGAGTCAATTAAGACTTACACTATAAATATATAGGTATTTCTTTTGAGTTTAGTTATTCCTTTTAAATATTAAAACATTTAGAAGATTTTTATATTAAATAAACTAATTAACTAATTAACTAATAACCTAATTTATTTAATTTATTTAAATTTTAAAATTTAAATTTAAAATATATACAAAAAACTAGAGGATGTTGACTACGTTTAGTTTTAATACGTTTAGTTTTAATAATGAATAGATGATAAATATCATATCACAAAGTAAAGCGACGTTAAAAAGCTTATTTAAAATCTATTATTAGGACTTATTTAATTATATAAGTATTTATAATAGTATTTTGATATACTTCTAAAAAATAATGTATGACATGTTCATGAGTTATTTTCGACTAAGTTCACGGTGCTTTTGAGTAATCAGTTTAGTTAAATGTTTATGGAATAAATGCTTATCATTTAAGCATTTATATGTGACAAATTTCTATAATCAAAGAGGAAACTTGGTAGAACTGTTTTCATATAAGTTTATATTGGAGAGCTTGTTGAAATAACCTGAAATAGCTTATGATCATATCGTAAGCTATTTTTATAAGATCTCCCAAACACTTACACAGAAACTTATCTACTATATTATATAAAATGGAGTTTTGCCACGTAGACTCATATCACGAGACAGCTTCACATTCATTCTTTTCCCACCAAAATAAAAAATAATTTATTTTTTAATTCATGTTATTTCATTAATTAAGATATATCAATCAAGTAATGCTCATATCTAGACTTTTACCATTCAATCAAATTTGAATTAAATCAAATTCAAAATGTAAATAAATTAAAGCATATCAATCAATTAATTCTCATTCTCATATCAGGACATCTATCATTTAATCAAAATACTATCCAATCCATGTGACAACATAACAATCATTAAATTTTTTAACTAAATCAATTTAATTTTTTAAGCTATTGTTTTAATTATAGCAACCATTATTACCCCATGTTAAACAATAATTTCAAAATGTAAAATCTTTAATTGACTCATATATTTTTATTAATTATATCAATTATCAATTATTATTCATTATTATTTTACTATACAAATTTAGCTACTTTTAATTTTATAATTTTTCATAAATGATTTATTTTTCAGTCAAAAAATAAATAAATTATTTATTTTACTTTGCACATCATAAAATTTAGATAACCCGTGCGAGCACGGGTAAATACACTAGTTACATTATAAGATAAGCGCATATAAACTGTAAATATGCTCTTCCAAAAGCACCTTAAAAACTCTAAAAAAATAGCTAATGAATAAACGCTTATTTAAGTTGTTTACCTAAGTGTGACCTTAATTTGGTGTTATGTGCACATGTGAAACTCAAATTAAAAGTCGAGTTAGGGTTAAACTAAATTGATGATGCATTAATAGCCACAAACAATATGATGTGTAGTACTTGATTTTCAAAAATTGCAAATTGGAAGCATAGTCATACCTTTAGATGATGTTCAATCTTGTAGTTTTCCAGTTGGTTTCCGACCAACTGCACCAAAGGAAGACCTTGTCTCCATGCTCATACGTCTCGGGATGTATACATTAAAATAGTAACTTACCATGCACTTCATGGATTTTGATGGAAAGTGCTCCATGGCAAGCTCCCAAAAGTTAGTGCCATTTGATAATGGATTCAATTTTACTAAAGATTCAAATTGCTTTTGTTCTTTCAATGTCCATGACTTTGAAACATCTTCTCCCATGTCATCAAACTTCCAACTTAAGAAAGCCGTACCGATCTCCCATTTTAAGAGTTTTCTTGTTTCACTAATGTGTTTTTGAACACAACCAACCGATCCAGGAAAGTCACACGAGCATGAGTCAGGCCTACCTCTTCCAATACCTTTGGTATTAGTTTCAGACTTAATAGGCATTGGCCATATTTGGGTGCCCAACCACTTCAAACCATCATAACTATTATGATGTTTAATGTTGGTTGTGCCTTCCCATTTAGGAACTTCCGCTTGAAACCTAGGTCCAAGAGGAATAATTGGTCTTGGAAGATGGTTACCCCTAGAAGGTAAAAAGTTCTTGTGGGGGTGAATGAGTTCTATGTCTTCCACTTTTGAGCTTAATGAAGGTGAAGTCTTACTACCGACAAAATCTTCATTGCCCAACTTCAATAATTCGACAAATCCCATTTTTCGTTTCCCCCTAATTGATGTCTCAGTGCTAAAAGTATAACTACTACTAGCCATTAAATCTTTAGGCTGACTTTTTATGCTCCTATGATTCATAGGGTTTAGCCCCGTATTAGAATCATCAAAGTCACTCAGGTGTGAATAGTCTTCCGTACAAATCCTACAATATTCTGCATCGTCATTTAGAGCAGGAAAAGCAACATGTTCTTGGGTTGCTTGCGAAATATCCCATTTTTCTTCGAATAATGGTGAACATGAAAGGGAAGAAGACTGGCTTCTTTCGTGAACTTTGTCATTTACATTACCATATTTCTCTTTGCCAATGAGATCAAAAGTAGTAGCGGATTTACCATTGTTTATATACCGATCAAATTTCCTCTTCTGAAATAAAAAACAAAAGCATTGTTGAAAAATGCCTAAATAGCTGTAACAAATTGACTACAAAGTTCTTCCTTTGCCAACTAATCAAACATTGGCTCAGATCAGAAATCCTGAGGAAAGAAAAAACAAGAACGTCAAAGGTAAGAGCTTCTTGTGTGTTGCTATCTCACAAGAAATTTTCACCAAAATCATGACCACGTCAAAAACAATCAAAAGAGCATGTCGATAAACTTCTCAACATTGCTAATAAAATAAGATTGCAAGGCTAGAGATTTTTTAATTCTAGAATAGTCTAGCAAATGCTTGTGGCTATTCGTTGTGTATTTGAAACTACAATTACTTCTTTAGAAAATACCAAGGATTTGTCAAAGATTACCTTGACAGAACTATTAAAGGCACAAGAGCAAAGAGGACTCGGGCGAAAGGAGGATATGTAGGGGGTGCTTTTCAAGAAAAATTACAAAACTACAAAGGTGGCATAAATAAGAAAAAAAAAAGCAACCCAATGATTCCAGAAATGGCACCCAAAGCAATATTACTCAGGTTTTTCCACCACCTCCTTGTTGAAAGAAAAAATCGATCGTCCATAAAAAATAAAAAAATAAAAAAATTGTTGGTGGAAGTCAGATGAAAGATGTTACAAGTGTGGTCAATTAGGATACATGAAGAAGATGTTGCAAGTCTCTTCAACAAGGAAAGGTCAAGGTTAACGAGACGAGGATCAACTAAAAGAGGAGCAACTATTTTCAATATCTCGTCTTACAGCCAACAACCCACAAAAAAATGTTTTAAAATGTACTAATGTATAATATATATTTACTTCTTAGGAGATAGGACTATAGATAAGATGGGAGGACAATGTAATTTAAGCATTCTTTTGAGTGTAATTTTAATTATATTTTACATGACTAAAATAAATAAATGATGGAAGGAACATGAAAAAAAAATATAAAGTGAGCATATCTATCAGCATATGATTTTAGCGGGATTAAACCTTGATAGAAACTATATACATACCCGTGAAACTTTAGAATTAGGATTCAAATGTACGGAGACTTTATGCATTTGATTATCAAGTTTTTGATGGGATGACTTCTCACCGCAAGGTTCGAAAGCAAGTGCTTTTGATCGTGTCACCCTATCTCTATGGTCAAACGATCCAAAAGCATATTTTTCATTCCTAGTTGTTCCTCCGGAGGCAAAGTATTCACAACCATTGTAACTACGAGAAAATCAAATTTATGAAAACATAGTATGAGAGACACCTCCGAATAAAACAAGACATGACATATCATAAATGTATCTATTATATACAAATGACTATCCTATTTACTCCATCCCTTTTTTTATAAGCAAAAGAGTACATGTATTTAGTCCAAATTCCCTCCCTTTTTTTATAAGCAAAAGAGTACACGTATTTGGTCAAAAAATACATGTACTTTTTTTTTGCTTATAAAAAAAAAGTTTTGACCAAATACATTTAGATCAAATGCATGTACTTTTTTTTTCCTTATAAAAAAACAGTTTTGACCAAATACATGTACTTTTTTGCTTATAAAAAAACGGAGGGAGTATACTATCAACAAATGTCAAGTATTAATCTAGTATAACAAGAATCCTAATCTTCTACCAATTGCGACATTTGAGTCATAGAAAAAAGAAAATGCCATGTATTACTCACTCTTGCAGTACATTTTGTTGCATTCCATTTTGTTCCATTATATTCTGTTTATTGCTCTTTATTAATATTTAAGCATAGGTTGTTTGGAAATTTCATGGAAAATGGAATTAGATGATAGAGAATATATTACAATGAAACTGAATGAAATAATTAAAGTTATCTAGGTATAGATAAAGAGAAGAAGAATGAATACGATAATATGATTGATGATTATTAATAGAAATGCAGAATTTCACACAACAAACAACAAACACAGTGAAGCAAAGATAGGAGATGTCTCGTTTTATTGAATTGGAAACAGAAACTCAGTAAACAGAAAATCAGTAAGGGAAAGTGTTCCTTTACTGCCACAGAGCGTGATGCTCCTTCACAGTGCCTAAAAGCTCTCTGCCATACAATTACAATTCAAAATAAACGATAACCTCTTCCCACACCCCACTACTCCCTAAAACTGACTCCATAAACGGTTACTAGGCAGTTGCCTCCCTTGTCACATTACAATTTCCCTTCTTACCCTTAAATCTCCTCTCATATACTCTCCACACTCTTGGCTTAACCAATGGACCCACATCAGTAACCACTCCCCTATCAATATCCCCTCCTACAAGAGGAGACTTGTCCTCAAGTCTCAATTTGGGAAATTGACTTCTGATGTTTAACTCATCTTACTAAGTAGGATCTTTTACCCCTTGACCCTTCCATTGGACCAGCACATGTCATATAGCATCCCCTACTTTAGTGATAGTTCTGCCGGCCAAAACAGATTCTGGTTCCACATTATTGGTGTTGTCGCTTGCCAATTCCTAAGGTAGATTGGTTTGAACAGTATAATTCCCCACAGCCCTCTTCAGCAATGATACATGAAACACCAGATGAATGCGAGAAGATTCGGGCAGCAGAATTTTATAAGCTACTGCTCCAACTTTATCTAAAATCTGAAATGGCCCGTAGTATCGTGGAGATAACTTAGGACAGATGCGAGCACCAAGTGTAACCTAGCCATGGGGCCTCAATTTCAGAAAAACCCAATCACCAATGGAAAATCCTGTCCACCCTTTTTTATTTGCCTGACTTTTCATCAGATTTTGTGCCCTCTGCAGCTGATACTTTAGTTGTTTAAGGGCCTCATCCCTATCCCTCGATTCTCATTGCACTGCTTCCACTTTCACTTCCACAAGGAGAAACCGATTCAACACAGGTGGAGGCCTTCCATAAACATTCTCAAACGGGGTAGTACCAGTAGACACATGGAAATTGGTGTTATACCAATACTCAGCCCAAGGCAACCATTGCACCCATTGCTTGGGCTGATCAGCAGTGAAACAGCGGAGAAATGTCTCTTAGCACCGGTTAATTACCTCTATTTGACCATCGGTTTGAGGATGGTATGCGGTGCTCATTCGCAGCTGAGTGCCTTGCATTTTAAACAACTCCTTCCAAAATGAACTCACAAAAATTGGGTCCCAGTAACTGAGAATTGAAGCTGGAACACTGTGCAAGCATACCACCTCCCTAGTGAAAATCTCAGCCAACAACCTTGCTGAATATAGATGTTTAAGGGGTATGAAGTGATTGTATTTTTTAAATCTGTCCACAACCACTAAGATGGCTTCATATCCATTAGACTTAGGGAGTCCAGTGATAAAATCCATGGATATCTCCTTCCAAATCTGATTTGGAATATTAAGAGGTTGCAGCAAACCTCCTGGGGCAGCAGCCATGTATTTTTGGCGTTGGCAAACATCACAAGCCTTGACAAATTTCTGCACAGATTTAATCATACCAAACCAGAACAAATTGGCAGCCAACCTTTGATAAGTTCTATACACCCCCGAATGCCCTCCTTGAGGAGTTTCATGAAATTCTTTCAACATTTTTTGAATACTTTAAGATTTCTCAGACAAAACCAGCCAGCCTTCATAAAACAACATCCTTTTCTTGTTAGAGAACCCCTTTTTTACCTCCTGACCCGATTCCAATGCTGCTATGATTTTGGACAGCTTGGAATCTTGATGTACTTCCTCCATAATCTGCTTGCTTCCTAACTAACTAGGTTGTAAAATCATAGTGGACATTTCAGACCCCTTATGAACCCGAGAAAGAGCATCAGCCCCCTTGTTTTCTAGCCCTGGTTTGTAGATGATCCAACAACTTGGCCACCCAATTCTGTTGATCAGTAGTAGTTATTCTCTGCTGAAGCAACTGTTTGAGACTCTTGTGATCGGTGCATACTGTAAATTTCCTCCCTAAGAGGTAGGGTCTTCAATGTTCGATGGCAAGTGCCACTGCCATCAACTCTTTCTCATAGGTGGATTTGGCAAGATTCCTCTCACTAAAGCTTTACTGAAAAAAAGCTATAGGTCTGCCTGCTGAACCAAAATTGCCCCTATTCCCATTCCTGATGCATCACACTCTATAAAAAATTCTTGTGATGAATCAAGGAATGTCAAAACCGGTGATGAAGTAAGTTTAGTTTTGAGCTCCTCAAAAGCCTCTTGTGCCTTATTGCTCCACTTAAACCCCTCTTTTTTTTTTGTCAATTCAGTTAGTGGCTTGGCAATCTTGCCATAATCTTTTATAAACTTCCTATAATACCCCATGAGGCCAAGAAATCCTCTCACTCCCTTTACATTCTTTGGAATTGGCCATTCTTGCACACATTGAACTTTCTTGGGATCCACTGCCACACCCTCCTTGGAAATTATGTGACCCAAGTAATCAATTTTGGCTTGAGCAAATGAACACTTTTTTTGGTTAACCACTAATTTGTTCTGCTGCAGCACCCCTAAAACCTCCCTTAAATGCTTCATATGAGACTCCCAACTTGGACTATAGACCAAAATGTCATCAAAGAACACTAACACAAATCTTCTCATCATTGGTCTAAATATATCATTCATTAAAGATTGAAAAGTGGAAAGGGCATTCATCAAACCAAAATGCATTACCATAAATTTGTAGTGGCCCTCGTGAGTCCTAAATGCGGTCTTGTGGATGTCTTCCTCCTTCACCCTCACTTGATGGTATCTGGATTTAAGATCGAGCTTGGAAAAATATTTGGCACCATGTAATTCATCCAAGAGTTCTTCAATCACCGGAATAGGGAATTTGTCAGGTATGGTGACCTTGTTCAGGGCCCTATAATCTATGCACAACCTCCGTGTATTGTCTTTCTTCTTCACCAGGATTACCGGACTGGAATATGCACTCTGACTAGGTCTAATCATCCCAGACTTCAATAATTCATGCACCTGCTTCTCAATCTCAATTTGTGATGATGTGGGTAACGGTAAGGTCTTACATTCACGAGTCCTTTTCCTTTCTCTATAAAAATGGCATGATATTTTCTCCTTCTAGGAGGTAGTCCCTTTGGTTCACTAAAAGCTGCAGCATAACAATCCGAAACCTCCTGTAATTCCCTACTCAATTTGTCTCTCTTCTGCTGTTCCAGACCTTTTCCCTCGGTGTTAGCCAACAAAAGCATCTCCATGGACATTAGCAGCCCTTCTACCAACTGTTTACACCTTCCCAACAAGCTTTACAAAGCCACGAGTTGCTCTGCATCACCTACTCCTCCACCAAATTGAACCCATTATCCATTCAATTGAAACTCCATAATTTTCTCCTTCCAATCCATCCACATCCTTCCTACTGTTTCAAGCCAATCCATCCCCAACACTAGGTCCACCCTTTCTAAGTCAAACAACACAGCTTCAATGGTGAATTTAGCAGTCCCAACCTCAACTTCAATATCAGAACATTTTCCCTGTGTAGTGGTTTGAAATCCATCAGGTTTGAAATCCATCACCTAGTTTGATGCTCATTGTTTCAGTTTTCGTAATGGGCCACCCAAGTGCTCTCACTAACTTCCTAGCAATGAAGTTGTGAGTAGCACCACTATCCACCAAAAGCAAGATGGGCACTCCATTGATCATAGCTTTCAATTTCATGGTCCTTGGCCTCTTTTTCTCTACCTCAGTGATGTTTGCTCAAAGACATGCTATTGTACTCCCCCTCCTTGGTCTCCACTTTCTCTTCTTCCTTCACATCTTCCATGGCATTGGCCTCCCCATCTCCTTCTTCGGATTCATCCATCATCATCACCCTTAAATGGCGGTCAGGGCATTGGTGTTGAAGGTGATAATTTCCCCCACACTTGTAGCATAGTCCTTTCCTCCTTCTCTCCATCAACTCATGGTAAGGTAAGTGCTTAACTCCTCTGTCCCGTGGCATTTCCTTCTTGGACTAGCCCTTGTTGTCATTTTTGGACCTTAGCCCATTTCCATGTTCCTTGTTGGGCTTCAAACACACCCAATCAGATCCACTCGAACGAGACCCACCAGCATATTGTGGGTTCGGCCAGTTGAAGACTCCACCCGACCCACTCCTTTGGTTGGCTCCACGTGACCCGATCCAATTCCCTTTCTTCTTCGACAACTCCATCTCAACCACCCGCGCCATGTTCATCAACCTTGAGTGCGAGACCGGTCCCATTGCCATCATACTCCTCACTCGCCCCCATATTCCTTCCCGACGACCATGTAAAAAATAGCCCATATACTGTGAATCGGGTATTCGATCCACCTGCGCCACTAGCCTCTGGAAATCCTTGATATATTCCTCTACACTTCCCTCTTTCTGAATCGAAGAAAGTTGTTTGAACAAATTACCTTCTCCAATCCCTCCATATCATTCAATCATCCTTGAACTTCTCCCATGTCAGATCTGTTTCCTCCTCCGCCAATGCCTTGAAAAGTGAATTGTTGACCCCTCCATGCACAACTGGGCCAGACTCAACTTCAACTCCAGACTAGTATCAAGAACCTTGAAGTAAATCTCAACACGCGCTATCCAACCGGCGGGGTCTTCACCATCAAAGGAAGGAAGTTCCACCTTCTTCACAGATTGACGAAATTCATCAAAGGTTTCGCCCTGGAATTGTTGGTTGTTTCTCTTCGAAGTCTCTAAATATCCAGTCGTCTTCTCCGCGAGACTCTGGGAAATGAGCAATACAAGTTTCTCCTGCAACTGAGCGGCTTGGAGTCGCATCTCAGCCAGAGTTTGTTTGAGTGATGCGACCTCCGACTCCAACTCGTTCACCTTCGTTTCCATCCTCTTGAGTGGCATCCGTTCAGAGCGCTGGTCTCCGATGTCTCTCTCTCCAATTAACCGATCCGGCAGATTAGACCAATTAATATAAATGCAAAATTTCACGCAACAAACACAGTGAAGCAAAGACAGGGAATGTCTCGTTTTATTGAACTGGAAACAGAAACTTAGTAAAGGAAGTATTCCTTTACTGCCACAGAGCGTGATGCTCCTTCAGAGTGCGTAAAAGCTCTCTGCCATACAATTACAATTCAAAATAACTGATACCCTCTTCCCACACCCCACTACTCTCTAAAATTAACTCCACAGACGGTTACTAGGCAGTTGCCTCCCTTGTCACATTACAATTTCCCTTCTTACCCTTAAACCTCCTCTCATATACTCTCCACACTCTTGGCTTAACCAATGGACCCACATCAATAGCCACACCTCTGTCAATTATGATTTGATGGTTTGATACAAAGAAAACTAAATAATAATCCTTATTTATAATAATACAAAACTCCAAATACCAATTAAATAGATAAACAAATTATGATAATAAACTAAATAATATGAAAACTAATATTAAAATATAATCTAATTAAGATACTCCAAGATAATATATGATATTATAGGATAATTCCATATCTTCTAACACCTAATTTATTGGGATATTTTTATAATGTATATGAAAAAATGCAAGGACAAGATGACATATAATGAAATGTTCATATATCGTTCCGTTCCACTTCACTTTATTCAGTGTCAAACATGGATTATGAGTTACATTTGATAATGAGAAAAAAAAAATAGATGTAAACAACTTTACATTTATCATACAAAAATAACTTAATAATTATATGCTGGCAGATTTTACATACAAGTCTAATCATATTTTTCCATCTTACGATAAACAGGTTTTAAGAAATACTATATTAATATAGCAATGTCATCAATGTATAGTATTAAACTCATACAAAAATACATCTTTTAACTCTAATCATTTTAAGCTCTATGACTATAATTTTTTATTTTATCATATTTTACAACAATGAATTCTTTCTAAATTACACTAACAACTTTATATAGTAAAATTCAAAAATCAAACAACTCTAGTAAAAGTGATATGACTTACTTGTTGTTAGAGACTTCAAATGGCAAGATCAACCTCAAATCTAAACTCATTGCTTTTTAAGCTTTGGAATAATGATGGGAGAGATGCGATAAGGCTACGTAGTTGGGGTTAAAGTCTGACAGAGAAAAGAAAGAAAATTTCATATGTTTCAACAATTAAAAGCAACAAAATATTTTTAGAGATTAAATAAAAAGTACATATTAATAAATACTCCTTCCGGTCCCATATACTACTCTGGCCTCATTTATAAGCAAAAAAGACATTTCCACATTCATTAAAAAATATATGTATCTGGTGTCTTTTTTGCTTATAAATGAGGCCGGAGGGAGTATAAGAGACAAATACACTTTATAGGTTCATTAAATAACTGATGTATCTGGTTAGACCAGATACATCAGTTATTCAATGAACTTAGAAAATGCATTTGTGAATAACTGATGTATCTGGTTAGACCAGATATATCAGTTATTCAATGAACTTAGAAAATGCATTTATCTCTTATATATGGGACCGGAGGGAGTAACAACCATGTAAAATATCAACTTAGATAGCTTGCAAAAATTACAAATCTTAAAACATAATTATAATGATGACAAAGAAGAAACACTACTTTTAAACAATGCAGTACCCTAGAAATGAAGAAGAAACATATTAGTCTTTTAGCTTAAAATAATTACACAAATATACTTCCGAGAGCCTAATTTCTTAAAGTCATAGGTAGAGTGTGACTCTAAGCATACCTACCATTGTCATCCATTACGATTAAATTTAGTCTAATCCCAAATGATAAGAGAATGTTTGTTTTAGAATTCCAGAGGAAGCAAACAAAAAAACTTTTTCCAATATGATTTGTACTACAGGAATTCAAAAGCTAAAACAAACGTATAAGCTTTTAATCTTCTAGACTGCGTTTGAGTAAACAACTAAATAAAACATTCAACAAACGCTGATCACATGAGAGATTATATTATAAACACTTAAATTTAATAAGACAAATATGTTTGAATAATACACGTTGAATACTCACTTATAAAACTTTGAAGCATTTATGCATCAATACATAAACACTTCGTTTGAAGGTAAGGATAACATAGATACATAAGATATGATAGGCTATCATATCATGTTTTAATTTAGTGTTTGATCAGCCAACATGAAAGAATAAGACAATCGTGTCATTCTATCATATCTTGTCTATCTAGCGTAAATCGTATCCTGATGTGCGAGTTGGGTTAGAAACCAACACCATATGATAAGAATTGTTTTCCCATTTACCCTTGAAACAATAATTTAAATTCTAATAAAACATAAAAAGTATTTAAACTAAAAAACTAAAAAACATTAATATTATAAGAACTTATCTATACCTATCTATATAGAAAGTTCTCTTCAACAACTACCCTCATCTTGTATCACTTTTTAAATATCAATTCTGCTTTTTGATAAATTGAATGTTTAGTTTTCAAAATTCAAAATATTTTTACTTCTAAAACCAAACATGATACAATCAACGATTAACATAACTGCAATCAAATTAAAAACTCTTTACGAACAACAATGCGATAAAATAATACATATTGTAGCACAATAAAAATATCAAAAAAAAGGGCACGATAGTGCCAGTTTTGCAGCAAGTAAAATATAAAAGTACTTAAAATAAATATAAAAATTTAAAAACCGTGAGGATTTCGCTATGAAAACCGTGATACAATTCGAGTTTCGCTACAAGGGAAATAGCGGTCGCTAACTATTTTTTGCCATATCAAAATAGCGAAAACTTGAGGTTTTTCTTTCCTTTTTTTGAAAAACTCCAGGTAACATGTGCACTACACACGAATCGTTTTTAAAATACAAACAGTGAAGAAGCACACTCCATTCCATTCATGTAACCATTCCAATACGCAAATGGTGCTATGCGCTCTTCATCCTTTCACATCCTCCTCTATATCTGATGTGTCTGTGTTTCCAACGACTCTGACGTTCCTCAGGTGAGCATCTTTCTTAGTTAATAAAAGTTACTTTTCTCTTCCTTAAGGTATTTTTCTTTCCTAGCCTTTCTCTTCTTTCCTCTCCATTCTCTTATTATGTTTTTATTTAGCTTCTTTCCTCTACTCTTGCTCTATTTTTTAGTTTCTTTCCTCTCTCTTACTTTCTTTTCTTTTTTCAACCCTTCCTCTTTATCATTTTTACTTAGAACCAAGGTTGTCAAACTCGAGAGTCTGGGTAAACTCGTCGAGCCTAGGTGAACTCATAAGAGTCTACCTAATATTAAAAAAAAAAATTAAAAAATATATACATGACATAAATACTCATATAATACCTTCACGACACCAATAATTCAGAATTTCAACCCCATAATAAAAAACTACAAAGATGAAAAAAGTCAAAATCTGAGATTAAAAAAAAAAAGTTGAAAAAACTGGGACATTTGATAATAAAAAACTAAAAAAAGTCAAAAAATTTGACACCAAGACATACAATATTAAGATATTACGAATAAGAAATAAAAAACATATGATATTACTAATAAACTAAGAGACGAAGAAGAAGTTTGTTACGAATAATAAAAAAAATAAAAAACAAAAACTAAGAGACAAAGGAGAAACCTAATAAACTAAGAGTCGAATATATAAATTACAAGACAAAAACTAAGACAAATAAACAAAACACTGAGACTTAAGAACGACGCTTTGTTTTTGACCGAGAGAAGACATTTTTCTTCAAGCCAAAGAGGACGCGGTTCACGTAGCCATTCGCATCGCCGGACAAATGGCGTCGTTCGTGTCGCCAGCACCGTGAGAAGATGGTGTTCGCGTTAACTTAGGAGATAAGAGTTTGCTCTGTTTTTGTTTCAACTTTTTTCCAATTCTAGTCTTCCTGCGTCGTTTTGAATTCAGAGACAATGAATAGTACTTTTTTTTTGCACCGCTAGTTGGGCCTTTATGTTTTGGGCCGAGAATTAAGAGGAAAAAAAAACACTCGTTTGAATCTTATGATTCCAGGCGATTTCAGCGAGTCCAAAGTGAGATTACACGACGAAACTCGCACGGTCCTCCAATTCTACTCGATTTCGATTCCACAAGCGAGTTAACTAGGATTTGATACCTAATATCGTGGAATCGAGTCGAATCACGATTTTAACTACCTTGCTTAGAACAATTGAATTAGAACAATTGAACTTGAGATAATATTATGTCATTTCAGTCTTGTCAAAAAATTATTTCATTTCAGTATTTTATTCAGAACAATTGAGCTTTTGAGTTAATATTATGTCACCTTTTATACAAATAATGTTTTCATATTATAAATATTTACATATTATGCTTATATAAATCTTGTGTTAATATTATCATAGAGCCAACTTATGTTTACATGTTATTATACAATTTTTGAGTTAATATTATCCAACTAGTTTATTTTTGTATACAGCATAATTTTACACACGCATAATTTATAATGCAGAGGGATCAAATTACACTAGTGTAACACTTGGATACTGTTACACAGTTCAATAACTTTGTAACAGATAACTGTATTACAAAACTCACCGTTGGATTGAAAGATACTATCACAAAGACCATATCTACAAAAGTTTATATAAATCTAAAATCATTTGATATGTCATTGAGATGCATTAAGATTAATGTTGTGTAATAAAAGTGCATAAAACGTTAATCTTGATGCATCTCAATAATATATCAAATGATTTTAGATTAATGTAAATTTTTGTAAATATAATCTATGTGATAATATCTTTTAATCTAACAGTGAGTTTTGTGATATTAGTATTCGTTACAAATTTATTAAATGGTGTAATAGTAACCAAATATTACCCCGGTGTAATTTGATCTCTCTCTCTATATATAATAGATTTATGTCAACCGCTTTTTGGTTTCCACTATTTACCTGCAATGTTATTCGCTATTTCACATAGCAAATTTTTGGCCTTCCGCTATTTCCTGCGATCCGCTATCGAGGTCAAAAACTATTTTTATAACTCTTTCAATCACTTTCAAACACTTTCATAAGTGTTTATATCGGTAGATAAACCTAAATAAAGTGTTCATGAGTCAATCCAAAGGCAACCTTTACAAAATTTTATTTATTTGTATTTCCAATAATCAATTGATAAAATAAAAAAAAATCGATTGTTAATGGGGATTTGAACTCATGACCTATTTATCACTTCAACTTCTATATCCCTCCTCAATCCAACCCCTATGAACCCATGAACAAGAGCTTTGTGTTTCTAACCAAAGAAACTTGAATAACCCTAATTTAATAGGGATTGAACATATGTATTTTCTTAAATTAAAAATTACTAGGTGTCTAAAATCCTAACTAACTAATTGGTTTTCAGATTGGTTGTGTTTGTGTTGGAATTCATTGAATGGATCAAATTTTCTTTGGAACCGGTTAGATTATTCAACACCAAAAAAAGAAAAAGAAAAAAGTAAACCAACCATGAAAAGGTAGAAAACGCAGGTGATAGGGGAAACAAATATAAAAGGCATGCCATAGATATACAACAAGATGCATGCGTAACAAGAAAAAAGAATAAATGGCTGACCTTACAGAAAGAAGCAGCGCGCCTGATGCAGAGAAAAAAGAAGAGGAGGCGATGGCTCCACCAAAAGCTAGAGAAGGGAGAGAGGAGTTTTAGGGTACAAAAATTGTTGGAATTAGATATTTATATTGAGCCTAATGGGCTAAAATAAGCTACCCAACAAAAAATGGGCTAACAAGCCCAATAATTTAAACAAACAAAAACAAGTTAACTATAATACAAAATCTGTTGTTGTTGTTCCAAGTTTGATTTAAAATTGGGTCATAGTACTAAACAAAATAAGAAAAAGATAGCATAAAAACTCAATCTTGTCTCTCAACAAACTATGGGATAACTTTGTGTCTCACGGATAAACTATCAAAAAGACTAAAATACCTATTTTTATTTTCACTCAATAATCTCTCTATATATCTATACTTATATAAAAAGAGAATATCCTAAAGTAATTAACTTTTATGTGTCCATATTTTCTTGGCATTTTTGTCCCTTAATTGAAATTTTAAACTTAAATTTAAATCTCTATATATCTCTCATCTCTAATTTTTTTTTATAAATCAAATAAGATAATAGGTTAGTTAACTATCAGATAAGATCTTTTTTATTTATATATAAAGAGAATATCCTAAAGTAATTAACTTTTATGTGTCCACATTTTCTTGGCATTTTTGTCCCATAATTGAAATTTTAAACTTAAATTTAAATCTCTATATATCTCTCATCTCTAATTTTTTTTAAATCAAATAAGATAATAGGTTACTTAACTATCAGATAAGATCTATTTTATTTAATAAATTTATCTAATAATACAAATATGCGAAAAATATGCACAACAAACAAGATAAAAACTATGGAAAGACGGACATAGTAGTGCTCATCTTTCCGCTAGTATATATATGAAGAGGAATCAAATTACACTAGTGTAATAATTTGGTACTGTTACACCGTTCAATAAATTTGTACCAAATACATGTATTACAAAACTCATTATTGAATTGAAAAATGCTATCACGTAGATCTTATTTATAAAAGTTTACATTAATCTAAAATTATTTGATATGATATTGAGATACATCAAAATTAACGTCGTTTAGTAAAAGTGCATAAGACATTAATGTTGATGCATATCAACGACATATCAAACGATTTTAAATTAATACAAAATTTTATAGATATAATTTACGTGATAGTCAATCCAACAATAAATTTTGTAATACGGTATCCGATACAAAATTATTGAACGATGTAGCAGTTCCCAATTATACCAATGTAATTTGATTTTTATATGTGTATATATATATATATAGGCAAACCTAGCTTGTAATCAAGGTGTGCAAGTGCCCCCCTTGGATCTAGAAAAATTGCAAATAATTTATTAAATTATAAATAAAAAATTAATTAATATATTACATTATTGGATTTTATTTCCTCTATTTTTATATATTTGCAACCGTTCATCCTTATTTTTATATCATATTCTCATTGACTCAGGGTCCTAGATCTACCACTGATTATATATATGTATTATATACAATCAAATGTATACTATATAATATAATATTTTTTCGGCAAAACTACTCCACCGGTCATTTATCTTAATTTAAAAGTTCACATTATCATTTATATTTTTATCCTCAAGTTGGTCCTTTAGGTTTCAAAACGTTAACATCACTGATCATTTTTTAAGTTTACGTTTAACTCCATTAAAAAAACCTACGTGCCTGTTACAATACCTACGTAGATGTTACATATGCTTATGTGGAGGTATACACTTGCTGAGTCATTATTTTAAATTATTTTTTATTAAAAACAAAAAAATATTGAGAACCATAAGTTCATCTTCTTTCCGTCACTCAACCGTCTTCTTCCCTTCACACAAACAGTACACACCTAAGCCATGGAACCCTAATAGAAAAATAATCTTAGAACTCAAAGATCCCTCCTTTTTTGCATAATCATTTAACCGAAAACTGGATCCATGGGCAGTCTAGTCCTCTTATTCGATCGGATGTGTAATTGGACCGACACTTACATCATTGACTCGGTAAAAACCAGGTTAAACCAATTGAATCGGTGACTCCATATGTCCAACATCAACGACTCCTGCTTTAATGGTAATGTGCACAGTTTTCAAGACCCTGTTTCCAACAAATGCTAGAATGTAGTTGTCATATAAATGTGCTACACCACACTTACACACTGCACCACACACTACTTTTTGTGTTGCACTCATGTTAAGTTTGAAAATTTAGGATACTAGTTACAAAAATATCTCCTCCAAGGTTCGAACACAACTTCAAGTGGAATCCAACAAATACTTTTGCCACTAAACCAGCGAATGTGTAATTGGACCGACACTGACGTCATTGACTTAATAAAAACCTAGCTTAAACCTGTTGACTCTATATGTCGAACATCAACGACTTCTGCTTTAATGGTCACGTACACAGTTTCCAAGACCCAATTTCCAGCAAATGTCAAACTGTAGTTGTCACATAACTGTGTTGCACCACACTTACACGCTGCACCACGCATGTTGCACTCACGTTAAGTTTGAAAATTAAGAATAACAATTACAAATATGTCTCCACCAAGGTTCGAACACAGCTCCAGGTGGAATCTAGCAAATGCTTTTGCCACTAAACCAGCGAATGTGTTTGCTATTGGCTTGATAAATATATTATATATAATATTTCTAATATAAAATTTATAAATTTAATTCATATTGGTTCATGCGGTTTAACTACTGACCCACCGATTCGATCAGTGACCCAGTAGCATCACCGGGTCGTCCGAGTTTTCAAACTATGCCCACAATAGTTTTTTCATGGGGACTCAATGGTAAGTTTATGTCTAATAAAAGTTGAAACTTGTTATTTAATTTTATTCAAATTCAAATTTCTGCATTCAATAATTAATAATTCTAATACTAGCTTTCCACATTTTTTATTTTAGAATATTTATATTGTTAGATAAGTTTGTTAAATATAAAAGATCTTATCTGGTATATAAACACTTTTATTTATATAAAGAGAAATGCTAGCAACTAGGCATGAGCATTGGTTTGTTTCGAGCCGAAGAAACCCAAATTAATGAAAATCGGAGAAGGCAAACGCTCACCCACTCCTGTCCGTTTTGTTTGGTCGAATGATGGAAGATTCAGGTGACGAGCAGGGTGTCTAGATTTGTGCAAGTGAAGACCAAAACACGACGTGATGAGTTTTTAGTAATATCCCAGTTATATAATTTTTTTCCCTTCTCCCATTAGAAGTAGCTCAACAGCAGTTTTTCAAGTCTTTCCCTTTTGGTGATTATTTGATTTGAGAGATAGGAGGGAGAGAAAGTGAGTTTACTTGACTTAGTAGAGCTAGAAGAGAAAGGAAAGGCGGAAAATAAAGGCAGTAACAAGGGTGTATGCAACTTTGAAGAAGCAAAATGAAAAAAAACACAATGAGTGGTTGAAAGATAAATGAGTGACAGTATGGGAAGATTCCCAGAGTTGTTGGTGCATATTATTGGCTCTGCTTCTTTGCTTTCTTTGTTTATTTAATTGTTTTAAAATCGATAATGTAATCTCATTTTGATTATTTCGTTAGTTCTCAAAAATAGAATTGCGTTAAATCCTAATAAGGTAAAATTTGGAACAAGGGTACTTTAATTACAAGCATTTAGGAGTGATGATGATCCTAGTGATTTTTTTTTTCATTGGATGGAAGTATTGTGATTCATTGACAAGACAAATTTGCAAGTATATCGAGAAGGAGTTGGGATTCTCTCTAGTGGGATTTTCACTGGAAAGGGTCCAGCGAAAAATCCCCACCATTTAACCTTTCACTCTCCCTTTTTTGTATCTCGAAGTTGAAGTACCAGGAAAATACAAGAAGGAGGTTGAATCGTGTTTTAAAAAACTTTTTCTCAAAGCGTATTTCAAAACACGCTGATCAAAAGATACATTGTTTGTGATGCTCGTACTGCGTTTTAATAGTGCAAACGCAAAAAAAAAATAGTGCAGACACACTAAGTCAATCAGACGTTAACAAGTTATAAAATCCTTATCACTTAATTTAGTTTGAATCATACTTAAGGACTAGTATGTTTCAAAGATCATTAAGTGTAAGTGTCACATACTAATTAAAACCAGACACAAGGTGACTTGTCGTTAGGAGGTTTTAAATACTTTTCTTAAGTTAAGTTAAAACGACTTGTGTTAAAGATTCCTCCCTAAGAAAACAAACGTAAAGTAAAGAGAGTATAAAGAAAGTGGGGAAGAGAGAATGACGCAAAGTATTTTTGTACTAGTTCATTATCGGTCTGATAGCTACATCTAGTCCCTTCAACCTTGAAGTATTTTCACTATATATAACCGACCTCGACTACAATCTTGTGTGTATTTTCTGTCAACTTGGCTATACATCACAACTTCTTAGAATGATACAAACCTA
The DNA here is from genome assembly GCA_037113605.1 of Calophaca sinica. NCBI lineage: Eukaryota > Viridiplantae > Streptophyta > Magnoliopsida > Fabales > Fabaceae > Calophaca > Calophaca sinica. The sequence continues at coordinate 108,357,617 of CM073733.1, forward strand.
TGCGCCTCTAAAGCAGACAGTCTTTTCAAGACCAAACTTTTTGAGTACCTACTAACCAAACCTGGTTGTACTTCACAAGTTCTTAGACAGCTACAAGATCTTTTCCCTTTTGCAAAAAGAGCCTTTATGGCCATCGTCATGTGTATCTTTTGCCAACCTGTCTATACACACAGGTATCTTACTAAGCACACAACATAATCTCGTACTTCGAAGGTAACATCCTTTTGTAAAAAGGTGTTTGATAACACTTCTTTCAAGAATGAAAGAGTATTTTGACCAGACTCAGCTCTCACTAGAGAGGATATTACAATTTAGTTCTGGTGTTTTTTCTCAACTCTATTCCTAGAGGGTATTATCATTTCGCTCATCTTCTTCTTCTAAATAACTCTCATGGAGATGATGTATATGATAAACTCATGGTGGGATAATGAGATAAGATTTCAGCAGAGTTTCTACACGCACTCTCTCTTCTGCCACATTCTTCTTCAGTCTTCTGGAATATATATAGAGAGAGCCAAAATTATCTGTTATCTTTGTCTTCTTCCCTTGAAAGTAGTTGTTATAGAGCTTGAAGTGAACAACAATATTTCCATAGACTTCTCAGAGTAGTGGTAGCTTTTGCAAAGTAGGTGTTCTGATTTTTAATAAAGATGTATCGTACTCTGAACCGCTTGCTTTCAAAGTTTTCCTTCTTGTACTTAGGACAATATTGGTGAATATAAAATTGTTTTATACTTGTCAAAAGTGCGAAAACTTTATTTGGGAATACTCATTTTAAAAAGATACGATTGATATTTTTTTTAGTTGACTCTCTTTTATATCCCATGATTCTAGTGTAGATAAATGTTGATGTGGCTGATGATGGGGTGGTCTATTAGACGTTGCTTGATCTCAAGTGACCAGACGCTCATGAAGTCTTGTTTGCAGCAATGTGTTATGTAAATTCCGCCTTGCTTCATTCGTCTTATCTTCTTGTAATCTTCTAAATGATAATATATTGAAGAGTGTATCAGACTCTTAATATAAATGAAATCCAAGATTATATATCAACAAAAGTTTCTTCATAGTTGCAATCTTTTGTGGTGTAGAAGATTTCTTCTTGGATGTACTCCTTTTGTATGCAGGCAATAATTCTTCTCATTTACTCATGAGGCAATACCGATAAATATGATAGCTCTTTATGTCTTGCATAATCCCTTTGTGGGTAGATGTTTCTCTTGATGATATTAGAGTCGTCATCAGATGCACAAGTATGTGCCATGACTTATCCTAGTCAGACACAATACTTCTTTATATCAGATGCAACACTTGATTGGTTATTGAGCACATGTTGCTTGATATAATATTTCATCTGTCATGGAGACATATCGCTCAGACTTCTATATGATCTTCATATTTATCATTCAGTCTGGATGTTTTGTAATTAAGTACTTTGTATATTCTCCTTATGATGTTTGAGAGTATATTCTCCATTCAGTGCTTCATCTCTCCCTTTTATGCTTCTTCTTAAGCTTATCTTGATCACATGCATAAATATATCTTCAAATCATTTATGTCTTCTTATGCTTCACACGATCCAATGTTGAGGCTTCATTCTTCTCAGTGCTTGAGCTAAGCTTAATCTTTTGAGTTTTTCATCTAGTTCATACACTACCATTTAGTGTTTTGATTCTGACGATGGTCTTCAAATGTTTTTCTTCAGTCTTCTTCATCTAGATCAAACACAACTTGTTGGATTGTTATATTTGACTAGGTCTTTGTCTTCATCTTCATCTTTTAGTTTAAACACAACTTGTTAGATTGTTATATTTCACTAGGTCATCATAGTCTTCATCTTTTAGTTTGAACACAACTTGTTGGATTGTTGTATTTTACTAAGTCTTCGTCTTCATAGTCTTTATCTTCTTCAATGTCTTCTTGGTCAGACAAAACAGTTATAATGTTGTTTCTGATGTTGTCTTTTTTATGCTTCTTCTTTTCTTCATATCTGTCCAGTTGATCATGTAGACGATGTTTAATGCAGATGTTGTTTGATGCAGACGCTTGCTTCAGTTGATGCTTGACTTATACTTGTAGATGTATACTTGTTGTGGGATTTTTGCAGGCTTCTTTCTTCATTGTATATACTTGCTTCTTGTATATACTTTCTTCATCTTCTTATTTCTTGCAAGTAGATGCAGTCTTCTTTCTTTCCTCTTGTTTGTTAGTAGCTTTTCTACACATTTAACAAACTTGTTTGATACTCATAAGATTAATTGTTCATTTCTATGGTTTCATTGTCATCATCAAAACCTTAAGATATTAAGACACGATTGTTCATTTTGCTCTAACAAAAGTCTCTCTCTCCTCTTTTTAAATCTAATGGTTGACATTTCACTGGGTGAAAATGTCACAAGAGAGGATCCTTTCCCATCGAGAAGGACATAATAGGTCACCTCAACTGATGTTAAATCCCATTGTCCGAAAAAACTTGTGTAGCAATGTTTTTTTTAATACTATGTCTCTCGTTTCTGCCATTTCCTCTTGTAGCAACCCATTGGTCGGTTTTGGGCACGATGGGTTGAATTTTTTGGAACCGAAACCGACCAAGCTTAACCGTGCCTAGCACACTCCATTTTTTCACCTGAACTTCAATGACCCGTGTGAATCCTTCTGTTGCATCTGAATTGGTGACGGTTTATCCGGGATGGTTCACTTTTTTATGATTGCCCCAACGAGGAACACACTCTTTAATACTCTCTTTATTTGAATTTCAGCCAATAAGAAAGAGTGTGTTGGGAAGAGAGTGTTAGAGTGTGTTGGTAGCACTCCTCTTATATAAATATCATTTATGCGTATTTACTGAATCAATCTTGTTGACTCAATGCTTTAACCAAATTGAGTTTAAAAATAATGAGTTAAATGTGTTAGTGTTAGAATGAAAACTGTGATTTAACTTATAGATGTGAATATAAAAAAGTGAAAACAGCAATGAAAGTGATATGAATCTATTTGCGAAGAAAAAAGATGAAATGGCAATAAGAGGAATAGGACCAAAGCTAAGAAGTTTTTCTTGGAGAATTTGTTGAGAATGTCAATGACTGGCCAGAAAATTGTAAAAGAATGTTAGGTAATATAAAAGGCAACGACAACAAATAAAATAACATAATTTTGATCCAATCACATGCATCGTAAAAAATTTATTTGAACCAAGGGCGGAGTGAGACAAAAGTCTCATGGGAAAAATCAAATATTATTCAAAAAACCTTTATTAAATATTGAATCAAGATAATATTGTGTCGTTAAAAAATTAAAAAAAAAAGTACTAGATTGTTCTTTAGCACACAAAAATTGTGCAAGGTGTGCAATGTTGTATCTTGATTTCAAGAAGAACGATATGATGCATAACAAATAATAGTAATACCAACAAATAAAAATATTAATTTATCAAAAAAGTCAGCGGGGACTAAAGTCCCTCCAACCACATACATGCTTCCATCTTTAAATTGAACCTATGGATAGTTCGAAGAGCTGTCGCATCTGTAAATGGCCAAACTAAGGAAAGCACCTTAGGACCGTATGGTTCGAATGGAAATATTAGAGATGACATATGAGTTGCTTCGAAGAACCATACTGCTGAAATTGGCTAAGTGTAGTGGCCAGGTTAAGAGTGGCACCTAAGAGGCCTACAGATCGAGGAGGATTCGACGATCAACCAAAATGTGCAGGTCGTAACTTTGCAACAAAAACATTTCCAATATTTGTCAAATTCCTCTTTCTTCTTCAACAACATTTCTCTTATAACATCATCAACATTATATCGGTTCTTCTATAAAATGCACACAATTTCTCAAACTTGCATGAAATATAAGTTTGAAGTTGAATAAGATGAACTAGAGATCAAGCGTGTAATATCATGAAATGGTTCTAAGAACTCACAAGTTTTCTCCACCGTCTCCTTTCCTCATCAGATGAACAATATTTATAATTCCTTTTTTTGCTAACAAAAAGTTTAAGTGAGTTGGGTTTCAGGGGCTCATCAGAGTTATGGAAAGCCTCAAGGCTCAAAGAGCGCTTACAGAGGTACTTACATATTATCTACTAATGAGGTCTTCACATCAGCAACAAAATTCAAACCCATGTCCTTATGGGATATTAGCTGGATCTTTATCAACTAGACCAACCTACGTTAACATATTTATCATTCCTATATGCTACCCTCAAAATTTTTCTTTTTTATATTTTAAGGCACTTTCAAGCATTAGATATGTGAAATTTCACCTTGTAGACACATTTAATCTCAAACCAATATGTTTATTCCCGCATCTATGTCACAATCTTTAATTTAAGCATCCTCTCATCCGTCATTTGCTTGGCATGTTAGATTAATTATTTAATTGATCAATTAAATGGATGAGCATTAACCAATTATTGAGAATTATTCTTTAATTATTAATATAGTAGCTTATGGCTAGTAGTAATTATTATAACAGTTAACCAATTGATGGACATTGTATTGGGCATTTGTTTGGGAATGGCCTTGTGATGGGTTGAGTCATTCGGTTAATGGTCCGTTGGGAGGTCCATACTCTCTACTGATAAGTTAAAATATTGCCTCCCCATTAAGCAGTATGATATTTGATTCTTTGTAGGCTTATAAAAAAAAGAGTAGTTTACTCTCACATTCATCTTCCTCTTAAGAGCAGTCAAGAACCATGGGTCCTACAATGCTAGGTACACAAACCTTGATCTATCCCATTGGTATGAGATGATTGACATACTATATTTGTATCTATATATGATCTAAATTCGACAATTGGTATCAGAATTTATGTATATTAAATTAGTCTAAAAATGGCATAATTTTTTATTTTACTACTATACTGTAAATTTAGACCCATGATTCACCCTTCTTAATTTTGTATCAAACACGTACTAAGTATTTTCTCTAATCAGATGCCTAAGTCACACACAAAAAAATTGGATCATAACAAAGTTAAATCATGTGTGTGTGTGTGTATATAGGGGAGGATCAAGTTATTCCAGGAGTAACTCTTATCTGAGTTACTCCGGTTAATATCTCTCTACAGACATCAAATTTCATCAATCGAATTGTTAAATTAAATTTTTTTTATTGAGTAGATCAACTCCATAAAACTTCATAAAACTTTTAAAATATTTGATACTTCATTAGATCAATTCAATTCAATGTATAATATACGTTTTAATTTACAAGTAAAATGTTGACCGTATGATTATATAGCTACAAATGTCCAATTTATCTAAAATTTGGTATCTGTGATCAATAACATAATATGATAATATTTAACGATTGGATTGAAAAAATTTGATGTCTATAAATACTAACCGGAGTAACTCAGATAAGAGATAATCCTAGAGTAACTTGATTCCTCCATACACACACACATAAATAAGGAGAAAACATAGGACAATAAAAGAAAGTTATAGTAATAAGGCAGAAGATTTTATTAATAAGGAGATAATAAAAGATTACAAAGATTAACACTTACAAATAAAAGGCTTCAAAAACTTTCTTTCAGAGAATTCTTATATGAGAACTCTTCAGAAATTTTTTTATGTCTTGTAATGCAGAGAAGACTCTCTTTTAAAGAGAGAAGTGAATGCCTCCAATTACAATAATACCCTTACATTGGATTCTAAAAGTAATAAAACAAACAACTTTTCTAAAAGTCTTAAATAGTAAAGGTAATACCATTTTCAAAAGTAATAATAATGATGCAGGGAGAATCTTCAAAAGTAATAATAATGATGTCGGGAGAGAATCTTCACTGTATTCCACTAATGCCAAAACAGTCATCCTCATTACCTGGTGAGTAGCTCTCTGATGATCCTATTGAGTCTGAATCCTTATCTTAATTTGCATCGGATTCCGATATTGCTGATTGTAATTTCTTCAAAAATTCTTTTTTATTTAGAGATGAAGATAATTCTGCCGTAATCTTTGATTTTTTGCCAAAAATATTGCTTCTTTGTCTTCCTCTTTAGATTTAATAAGATATTTTGAATTCCTTCTGAACCAATCATTTAATCTTGAAGTGTTTAATAATTCTAGTTTAAACTTATTCCACCATTTAATTCTGATAATCTTTGATGTCCAATTTACAGTACATTCGTCAAAGAGTAATTCATTTCCATAAGTCCATAAGTACATTCGTCAAAGAGTAATCCATGATATACCAAAACTAGCACAAAATGCTAACATTTGCATGTGCTTTTGGAAGGAAGTCTCTTTAATAAAAGTTTGTAATGCAGTGTTTGAATAATTTGGGAAAATCTGAGCATATGGTCCAAAGTCAGAGAACCACTTAACAAACCAGTTGGGAAAGTTTAATGAGATATCCTTTTTGAACCATATAAACCAGGTATGGCTATAGGGAAAAAAGCTTTTTAATGACTGAGGATGGCCTTTCCATTCCGATGGAGATAAGACCTTTAATATCATTATTTTTGAGTAAATAATCTTATTTATCTCTTTTACATCATAATGATGAGTAACATCAATAGATTCAGTATTAACCAGGATAAATTCATAAAAAAAAATCTAGTTTTTTTTCTGGAGAAATGGGGACATAATGAAATCTAGTAGGAAAGTATTTAGAGGTTGTTTGTAATGGAGAACTATCTCTTGAGTAATACTCTGGCTCATTAATAAAAAGAAATAGTCTAATGGGTTTTTCAAGGAAGACAGGAAGGGGCAGAAGAAGGAGGAGTATAGTAAGGTAATTTTTCTGGGTTTTAAGGAGAAGGTGATTTAATTTGGGAGGAAGAAGGTTCTTGTAATTCTTTTATGAAGGCTAATGGAGAGACAAATGCTTGGGTGGCTGGAGGTCTTAAAGCTCTGGGAGACGGATAAGAAAAATTAGGATAAGGTAATGCCAAATGGTTAAATCTATTTTGAACTGAGGGAGTAATACTTTTCTCCTTTTTTAGGAGTTTGTAATACATCCTAAAAATCTTAGTAATTGAGTTTTATCTTTAATTTTATCAGGAAATTTATCACTAAATTCTATTGATCTAATAGGAGTAACCATTCCTTGATAAATATTAAACCCTAAAAATCTAACATTTACTTGAAATAATTTCATCTTTCTTGCTGAAACAACTAATCCATTTCCTTTTATAATATCAAAAAAATTATTTAAATGTTCAAAATGTTGATTAATAGAATTAGAGAAAACTAATACATCATCTAGATAAACTAGAGTAAATTATTGATAATTATTTAAAATATCATTCATAATATGCAGAAATTCACTAGGTGCATTCTTGAATCCTTGGGGCATAACATTCCATTCATAATTACCAAAGGGTACTACAAAAGCGGTTTTATACCTATCTTTTTCATCTACTTGCACTACAACATGTTAAGTCTATGGCTACGCGTGAAAAGCGTTGCCTAAGGTCAAAAAACCGTTCTCGTTTTCTTTCGGCGACGGTTTTTTACCCTCATCATATACAACACTTCATAACCGTTGCCAAAGGTAATAAACAATAAAAAAAAATTATAGAAAATAGATTTAGAGAGGCTCATTTCATTCAAATGGATATGTTAAATTGTACTAATATGACTTAGAGCAACAAACAAGAATTGTGAAATCATTAAAACGACTAATAACACATTGTTGAATCTCAAGGCTTAAAGCATGAATTTAACATTTAAAACAATGAGTATAAACTATCCCATTAAAGCTAGCCAACTATGAACTTTTAAAATTAAAAGTAACAAGATTAAGTATTGCATTCAGTCTTGCATAATCAATGTTGCAATTCAGTCTTCCGCCAATCCCTTCTCCTTGTTTCCAGCTTCCTACATACATAATAGAGGATATTCCTTTCCCTATGGAATGTACTGGTAGTATAACCTGACTAAGAGAACATGAAAAAGGAAAAACACAATCAATTAAACTTAAAAATAAATCAATAGCCACCTTAAATACTTATTGTGAGATGAGAACCAATAGCCAGCCAATCAATGTGTAAGAACACTTTTTATTTTCTTTTTCATTTCAAAGTAAAAGTGGTCCAACAGAATATCAAGCAGCAGCACCATAGGAAGGAACCCCCGGCAGAACCGCTGAAGGAATCCTAGAATTTAACAGCTCATAAATTCATTTTGTACTTCCATTTCAACAACGTTTTATTCAATTTAACCTTGAATTGAAATCTGAAAACCGTTTGTTTTAGGGAAGAGGAATGAAAACCGACCTCCTTGGCAACCTGAGCAGTGTTGAGAACAATGAGGGTGGAAGAACCTGCTCTGATGGAATAAATGGGTCCATATTTCTTAGATGTCTGTGTGAACATCTTGTGAGGTTTCTTTTCCTTCAATTGCAGCACAGAAAAAATTCCAAACACTAACCAAAGAATGCACAGAAAAAATTTCTTCTCCTTCGTTCCTTTTGAACTTTCTGCACAGAAAAAATTCAAAACACTAACCAAAGTATGCTCCAAATCACAAGCCATTAAGAAAACACTATGTGCAAATTCAAAACATGAAGAAAAACATTACAACCATGAAGAAAAACAAACTATTACTTACTTTCCAACTGTTGATGGGCCAAATCATAGGGGGTTGAACACATGAAAAACATGTATACAAATAAAAAATCAAAATCAGCATAAGAGTAAACTAGTGAGGGCATAAATATTAAATAACCTTTACATTTTAAGTGGCTTAAAAGAGGAAAGTAAGTAACATCATCAACATCTGGTTAAGTGATTAATATCATAAAGAGTTCAATACTTATTTAGAAGGACAAACACCAATAGTGAATATCGAAAGTTCTGCTACAGATTTCATTACATAGTACTCTTTAAATATATTTTTTGAAATACTAACCACTACTTTTGCCACCTTTTCATTTGAAATAGTAAGCGCTCTCATATCATAATTTGTATGTGCATATGACACCAATTTTAACCACACAATGCAAGTCAACAACATTAGTGTGGCACCTGATAAAAAAGCAGAATCACACCTGAACAGAAAAGCAACTGATCCATAAGATATCTTTGTATTACCAATATCCATGAAATGGCTAAGAACCTATAATTATAGTTATTATATCCATCAAGTACACACTTTTGATGTATATCTCATAAGGAAAATCATTGTTTAAAAAATGTCACAGATGTAGTCAACTTTAATGCTCATGAAACATGTGGATTTACTTTGATCTTATAGTCAGTTAAGAGCTTGTAAACGTTGCATGAAGTACTCTCCTCAAAGCTATAAAATGAGTTGCTTTCTTCCTTAACTCCTGAATTTTCATAATTCCCAATAGAGTTTAGATCCATGAGAGGATTGTTCCCATAATATTGTGTTGCTGAGGAAATATTAGACAAGTTAACATCACTAAAGAGAAAGAAAAGAATTAAAGAAATAGATTTTGTGACCTTACTAGCAAAAGAGACCCATAATTGGATGCCCTCAAGTGAATTCTTCTCATTGGAATCAACAACTCTCATTTGATTACAGGGGATATCTGATAAGCATATATTCTGATTCTAAAGTTTCAGCCCCATTTACCACATTACAAGTTATCCTTGGCCCTAGAGTTACCTATTAAGATTGCTAAACAAAGACACCATTTAACTAAATTTTATTAGTTGATTCCTAAACAAAGTAAACCTTTCCATTTTGTTCAATAAATACAATTACTAATATGTCTTAAAAGATGGTTATTCAGTCAAATAAATTTCCTATTATACAATTAAATATAACAAGTGACCAAAACAGGAGATGGTTAACCCAAGGAAGAGCACCAAAAATATTCGGAAGGGAACGAGATCCAAAGAGAAGACAAAAAACAGTAACTGTAAGAACAATTTAAAGTGAAACATGAAATACATTAGTAACTTGCATGACTAGTGTTCCAACAGATTTCAACCAAAAGCGAAAATTTCTCATTTCCTTCTAGTTGTGCCACACGCTACAAACCAATAGTAGTATTTGAAAAGAGGAATAAATGTTCTGAAATAAACAAAAGGCAATAGCAACAGCAATTTCATTTCAATCAAAACCCTCATTTGTTCTGTAAAGGAAATCACCTCTTGATCCTCTTCAACAATCCAGTAAACCAAAAAACACAACATTAACAAATCAAAGGAATAAATAGAAGCTATAAAACAGAAGAAGAGAACTGAAAAAGACAAAAGATAAAACAAACAAAAAAATAGTAGTAGATCATTATGCACATCAGCTAACAGCCAAAAAATTTACTAATTCACACTAAATCAAAAAAAAAAAAACTTCACATATCAGGGAGTATATAACAGACTTAATATGAATATAGACATAACACTTTTGAGGCATATAATTCTGCTCATCACATCACAGACTTTTAGAAGTTTATTGGCAAACTTACACTGAATTCCAATAAAAATAGAAACTTAGTGCAAAAAAATGCATCAAATGCCAAAAATTCCATTAAAACGATCCATCAATTTCTTGTCTGATAACAACCATGACAACAGCAAATATATTAAACTAAACCCCACAAACCGGTCGATACTAAAAGAGTTTAATTTGGATAAACTATAAATTTCTCATACTATCGTCGTACGACTCTCGAATACCTGGATGTGTTAGCAGAAGAGGAGTTCTAGCTACTCATTCCATCACAGAACCTCCTTGCAAAACTTCTCTCTAATTTGGGGCTTTAGGATTTACGGGAGAGATGCAAACTGCATTAAGGAGAAAAGATAAATTTTCTGAATCAAAACAAAAAGAAAAAGAAAAGCGAGCCACTGTGAAGAAAATGAACCTAGGGTGTTGAATCGGAAGAATAAGAACGACTTTGACGGAGGAGAGGCAGGCAGGAGAGAGAAACGCGTTAATCTTCCAATGTAATGCAAACAGATGATTGAGCTGCAGAAATTGAGGGTGTCCCCGGTGGTAGTGAACTGCAGGAGAACTATGAAATCGAGCAAAACAGAAATTAGCAAGAGAAAGTGACAAAGGAAGGAAGTAACAAAGCTATTGCGATGTACCGAAACTGAGAATTTTTGGCAAATCAGATGAGATGAACTAAGAACTGGTGCAGTTGAATGGTGAACCGATACGAAGAGAATGGTGCACTACTGCAATGGATACGCCTTTGGAGAGGGATGCGCGCGGTGGATGCACGCCGTCCCGTGGATGTTGGAGATGGATGTGCGCCGGTGCGGTGTATGCGGGTAAAGAATCTGTTCTGAAGAACTAAAAGGGATGCACCGAATCTGTTCTGAAGAACTAAGGCTTCATGATTTTAGGGGTGCGGTGGATGCGGGTGAAGAATCATTTAAATATTCTGAAGAAAACTTTGGAGACAGACATTAATAATGAGAACGGCCTAGACGAAAATAGTGAGCACCTAAACGAAAATAGTGAGTGGGATTTTTATTTTAAAAATAACAAATTAATAAAGAACAGTTTAAAAATGTTGGGAAAAAAAATTAAAAAAAAAACCGTTGCCATTAACTTTTTGAGAACGGTTTCTGACCGTTGTATATAAAAAATATAAAAGTTTGTCTAACATACCAACGGATTCATAAAACCGTTGCCTATTATAATATAAGAGAATGGTTTTTTGGCGTTGTAAATTTGGGCGTTGCCGTAGGTGCAAAATGTTGTAGTGTTGTATTTGATAATACCCTGATTTCATATCAAATTTAGAAAATATAGAAGCATTACGTAATCTACCAATTAAATCTTTTTTATTAGGTATGGGATACCTTATCCATCTAAGGAACTTATTTAATGGTTTATAATTTATTACTAGTCTAGGGGCTTCTCTTTCTAATTCAGATGAATTTATGACATAAAATCCTGCACAACTCTAGGGTGACTTACTAGGCCTAATTAGCTTTTTATCTAAATATTCTTGTATTTCTTTCTTACAATATTCTAAATATTGCTGATTCATTTGTATGGGCCTAGTCTTTGTGGGAATATTTTTCTCATCAAAGTCTGGCTCATAAGGTAATGAAACTATATGTTGCTTTCTATCCCAAAACACTACAAGAAAGAAGGCCAGCAGCGGCAGTTAGTTTGCGACGGTTTATGCTGTAACCGTCGGCAGTTGAAAAGCGGCAGCAATGTAGGCGGCGATTCTTATAACCGCCCTTCAATACTTGCATTTTGCAGCGGTTGATGGACTCCGGCGACAGTTGAAAGAGAAACCCGCGTTCCTGACTTTCAATTTGCGGCGGTTGACTGGTAATTTGCAGCAGTCCAAATAAAAAAATATACTTACCCTAATTTCTATTCCTCATTCTTCTCTAAGCAGCAGTGACGCACCCCAGGTTCTCATCCATTTCTTCCTCCATGATCATCCATGATGAACCACCATGGTGGCTGCCTCTCAGGTAAACCCTCGCTGCTCGTAATCTCTGCTCAGGTGCGTCCTATCCCAGTTCGATTCTCACTGACATTTTTTATGGTTTATCTTCGTCATTAACACACATGGTGAACCCTAGATCTTGATGAAACCAGAAACGGGTAGAAAGCCGTGCGAACAGTAGAAGACCGGGGTTGTTTGGTGCTGTGTGCAGTAGAGGTTTGGACGCCATGGTGAACCCTAGATCTCAAATTGTGAGGGATTGGACGCGGTGGTGAGCCCTATCTCGCACTCACCTTTCCTTTGTTTCTTTGTTTTATCTCTGTCTCAACAATTTCTCTCTCTGTTTTTTCTTTGATTGCTAGCAGAAACAGAAGGACGTTTTGATTGCTAAGAGGTTTAAGGTTCGTTTGTTCATTGTTACACTATTCGGGATTCTCAATTGTTCAACTGATTCCCGATTTTTTCACAATTTCATTGTTGTTCATTCATGATTTCATTTGTTCGTTCGTTCTTTTGCGATTTCATTTGCTGGTGCGTGATGCTTGTTCTACTTTGGTCCTTGCTTGCATGGTATCGAAGGTTAGACGATTACTTTGTTTCACTTGTCTTTGCAATTTTTCCTCCATTTTTTCATGGATTTTACTTTGTTTCACTAGCTAACTGTTTCTTCTATCTCTTCCTTTGTGAATGTTGTAGATTGGATAATTTGGACTCTTTTTCTATTCTTTGGTGTGTTAGTTTTAAATTTTAACATTGTTGGCATTCAGGAACAAGCCCCCAAAACCGGTTGAAGTCATCCCTAAGAATATCATTTTCCCTCCTCCTCAATCCAAATCCTCTAAGCCCAGGCAATACATTCCTTAGGTATGTTAGCTCTAAGTAAAAATTGTGCTTCCTTTTATTCCTCAGGGATGTTTCCAAGTTTTCAAGGTACATTGGCAATTGTTCAATATGTTAGATGTATAGCATTGCATTGTAAATTATTCTTTTTTCATTCTTATACTCTCAGATCTCAGTTGCAAGTTGTCCTTTATTTTCTTGTATAGTATGTTACTATGGTTAATTTGGCTTGATTTTGGAATTTCTAAAATGAATTTCCATAAGTCATTTGTAATTTAATACTACAGTTATGAATATTCACATTGTCAACTAAATTTTCCTTACACTAACAATGATATAGACATTATTCCATCTGTTGACCTGCAGACCCCATTTTTTCTATTAATCGGCTCATATATATGTGCTCTTTCAGTAGATAATTGAAGCATATTTATAAATGGTATATTTGTTCTTCAGGAGTTATGAATTAATGGAGCGCAGGCTCAAAGTTTATATCTCTAGAGAAGGAGAAAAACCTATATTTCATCAACCAAAGATGAGAGGAATTTATGCCTCAGAGGGTGGTTTATGAAATTGATGGAGGGAAACAAAAGGTTCACTTGTGAAGGATCCCAAAACTGCGGGAATTTAATTGCGAGAATATATCGTTTCTGGAACAGAACTGTTTCTTGTTGCCTGTCATGATTGGGTAGGCTTCCAATGCATCACTTTGAGTGGTATTTACACAAGATAATGTTAAGAAGATTTTCTTATAATCCTTATCATCACACTCCATGTGCTTTAAATGATAAAGCGCGATGCAAATTTTAAGAAAACTGTTTTTTTTGAAATTTTTTAGCATAGTGCTTCTGTGTCTAGTGAAATGGGATGATGGCTCCATGCTATATTACTTTATGTTGTTGAACCTGGATCTAAGGCAGCTTAAAATTTTCTACAATATTAACACAATGTGATGTATGAAATTGCAGGCCTCCCGAATCATAAGGCAACCAATGAAAAGTTGTATTAGGTCTCTATGTAATGCTAACGTTGCTAAAGGCTTTGGAATAGGCAAGGACACCACGCTACCTGCTACATACATACACTTTGCAATGGATCCACTCAGAAGATATGTGCTAGAGGTTACGAGGTCTACTCCCCAAGAATTGTTGAGGCCATTTTTTCTGAGTGTAGCTAGCTATCATATCAGATAATTATGTGCCTCCTTTCTTTGAGGTGTTGAAGTGGGAAGCATTTTCTTTATTTATTCGCGAAAGGCATGTCCCTAGTCTTAGAAGCATACTTCTCTCAATCCCAAAAGAGAAGTACCTGGCACTTCATTTGGGAGTAAAGAAGGTTCAGCAGCATTTCCTTTGGCACAAAGTTCCTGTTAAGTATGACTTATTTCATATGATTCTTCATGCTGTATGGAACAACAGACTTTCTCATCTTAGACTCAGGTGATGATATCATTGATGCAAACAAGTTCAAGTTGTCGAGACTTGCGAATCTCTTAAATCAGTTGGGGCTGAAAGCACTTTGATAATTATAAACGAGTCAACTGAAATTAGTCCAAGGGCAATACACGTTCTTTTGGGCTATTGTGTAAATAAACTTTTTCTTTAGTTATTTGATGTTTACCTTTCTTGTCCAAGTTTTGAGCATTCATGAGGAAACATGTTGTAATATTTAATTAACAAAATTTTAGTTCAGATAGAGCTTTTTGTTTCTTGTAAAACAGATTAAAGTGTAGTTCACCAGGTGATACGTTCCAATTCTGTTTTTTTTAAACCTTGGCGGCGGTTACAAACCGCCATTAAAATATAGTTTTATTTTCTTTTTTTGGCACCTTGCAGCGGTTCAAAACCGCCTCTAAACACAAAACAGTAATAAAAGCACATGGGTATTTAGCAGTAGTTCGAAACCGCCGCTAAATACAAACTGCCGAGACAACCGTCGCAGGTTACTCAGTCGGCTGTTATACCAGCGGTTGGTTATAACCGCCGCGAAATGACGTCCCGACACTAATAACTGCGACGGTTGACGAATCGCTGGCAGGGATATTTCGCAACGCTTTGAACTGTTGCAGAATGCCCTCAGAACTACCACAGTTTGCCCGAATCTTTGTATCCTTCTATAATGAACTTCTTTATTTAACATTCCTATTTGTTTCTTTTTCTGACTAATCAAATTAACAACTGAAGTTGAAGCTTCCTATACTATACTTAATTCTTTAATTCTAGGTGACCGTAAAAGTTCAAATCTAACTTCCCTTCACAGAGCTTTTGAAGTAATTGCATCATTTGTTACTGAAAAATGATATAATAAAGATATAAAAGGGGTTCCTAAAATAATTTTTTCATGGATATTTTTTACTAATAAAAATGAAGTCTTATTACAAATCTTATTTTTACATATTTTTTCATTTGATAATTTATAAGAAACTATTAATCTAGAACCATTAGCACCACTTAATGATTCTAAGATTTTTTCATAATACTTAGTAGGAATAATACCTTATTGTATACAATTCATATTAGCGCCTGAATCAACGAAAGCAATAAGATCAAATCTTTCTCCTTTAATAACTAATGTAATTGGACAATACCATTTATGATCAATAATCTGACTTAATATATTGATATAAGAAGCATCACTAGATTCTTCTTTATCAACTTTATTTCTATTAACTAGTAACCCATTTGCCTTTAATTCTAAGTATTTAATTTCTAAATTTAAATCTTTTTGTTTTAAAATTCGTATTTCTTGTTTTAAAATCCTAATTTCATTTTGTAAACCATGTAAAGTAATCGAAGGGGATTATGACTGTCTAAATTTATTTATTATTTCTTTAAATTCTATGTTATGGACCTTATCTTTTTCTTTTTCTTCCTAATCTATAATGTTCTTAATTCGTAACATAAATTCTTCCTTTGGGGTGACTCAGACATTCCTTGTAATATTCCTATAAAAGTATTTGCCTGATCTGAAGTAATAACGTTTATGCTTTTAATACACCCATCACAAGGGCATAATCCAGGGCCTAAACATTCTTTATCAGAACTTTCATTTCTGATTCATAATCATCTAATACCTGATTTATTAAATCTTCTTCTTCATAAGAAGATTCTTCAGAACTATCTGAACTATTAATTATCATAATATACTTTAGAATATTAATAAGACGATCTTTTAATTCTCCTTGTATTTCAAGATTATTAATCTCATTTATTTTTTGCTTTACTCTACAATTTTTTGCATATTGACCAAATCTACCACACATGAAACATTTAACTTCTTGCTTATTAAATTTCTTTTTAACCTGTTTTTTCTTATAATTATTCCTAGGTTGCTCTTATTGATTATGACTTTTAAAGTAATTCTTTTTCCTATAATTCTTATAAGGCTTAATTTGCTTCTTCCTAGCTTGTTTACTAGGAGCTTTAATTGGTTCTATTCCAAATTGTTCACGGAAAGATCTTAATTTTCTTCTACTTTGCATAGCCTCTGTCCTAATCTTATTTTGTAATTTATAATCAGTACAAGTTTGTATTCCTGTATCTACTACATAATTATGTAAAAAAAATGTATTTGTCCCATTGTTAATTTAGAATAAGAAATAACCCCACCATACTTATTTTTAATATTATTATTTACCTTTTCACTAAATAACTTAGGTAATCCTGTTAAAAATCTTTCTTTCAAATAATCAGCATCACCATCAGGCCTCACATATAATTTGCATAAAAACATATCTTTATACCATTTATAATCTGACATGGTTGGACAATACAAATTTGCTAATTGTTCTGCAGCTTTTTGCTGTAATTGTAAAGGATCTCCTATAAAATGCTTAGTAATAGCATACAATAAAGTATTTACTATAGTAGGGTTTATTTTTACGGCTGTTAACAAACCAATTTTGTTGGAACCTAAACGATTGAGAAGTTTAGACCCTCACTAATTTTGATGATAACAAAGTATTTTCAAGAAGAACAATTTATCTTCTAACATATCTTTGAGTGTACAGGTATCAAAACTTCATATATATATGTACAAAACACTTAAGGAAGAAGAAGAAATTTACAAAAGAATTGAATACAATCCACTAATGTCAGCATCCGAACTCACTCCAGCGTCTTGCTAATAACGAGCGTCCGGTGGTGTTACTCTTTGACATGTGAAATACTCAATTGCTGCGAGCGTCCGTCCTCTGTTCTGAGCGAGCGTCTGATCTCTTTAATGAAGCACGTGATGATCACGTTTTGGCTCTTAGCCTCAGACTGTTCTGGAACGGAATTCGAATTTGATTTTGTTCGCTCATTTTGATGTACGAGGAAGCAAAGGTGACACCTTTAGCATAAGACAAAAATCGTACAAGGCAATTGCAAATAGCAGATAGTACGAAAACGGTAATGTGTACTATTCTGATATTCTCTGGAAAGGAAGAAAAGGACTACATTTCAAATTACCTCACTCAATGGAAAGGAACTATTTTTACTGCAACGGTAATACCCTTGAAGACCCCTATAAATACCCCAAGGTATTCGTTGAAGAGAAGTTGGAAAAACTGTTAAGAAACTTCATTCTAAAAGCAATATTACTCAAGTGAGCAATCAAGCTTCGTGCCAAGTTTCTGGTCTACAAAGAACTGAACTCAGCGTCTTATACTTTCTTTTAGAAAGCTATTCTGTTTTGAGCTTAATCTTTTCATCCTCTCTGTGAGAGTTATTTTGATTGTATTCAAAAGTATAATCTCTTTTGTAAACTGTATTTGGCCTAGTTAAGGCTTTGTTCCTCAAAGGCTCGACTGCACTGAGCCGTTTTGAGAAGTTGAGAGTATTGTCAAGTTTGTGACAGTAGAATACTCTTGAGGAAAATTGTAATCAGTTGATTATAGTGAAAAATCCTTCAGGAACGAAGGGACTAGACGTAGCTACCAGTTGGCGGTGAACTAGTATAAATCTCTGTGTCTCTTCCTTTACTGCTTTACATTTATCTTTACCTTGCTCAGTAAAACAAGTTTTCATAAGCGGTTTATTTTCTGCATCCGGTTAATTTCTCTGTATCCGATATACAAACAGTTTTGAAAAATCTGTGTTCGAAGTGTTTTTTACGTAAAGTTTGCGAAAAGTTTTTAACACAATTCAACCCCCCTTCTTGTGTTCACGTTCAGTTGGTACTAGAGCTCGGCCTCTTGGTTGAGCACTTAACAGTGTCAAGAGAAAAGATCCTATCTTTGTGAACATGTCTCGAAGGTGGTCATATAAACCGCCCTCCTCTATTCGATGGAGAAAAATTTGATTACTGGAAAGATAAGATAAAAGCTTTCTTTGAGACACAACAACTTGAGTTGTGGGATATAGTTCAAAGTGGTTACATTCCTCCCACTAATCCTCGTGGTGTTGCTATAGCCAGAGAAGATTGGAATGATGAGCAGAAAAAGAGATATCAAATCAATCAAAAAGCTAGATTCATTCTTATCTGTGCTATGACAAAAAAAGAATATGATAAATGTGGCAAATTTGATACTGCCAAAGAAATCTGGGACTCACTTGTTTTATCTTACGAAGGCTCTGCCCAAGTAAGAGAAACCAAAGCTAGCATGTTGGTTCGCCAATACGAGTTGTTCAAAATGGAAGATGGTGAAAGCATTGAAACTATGTTTGGAAGATTCCAAACACTTGTTCATGGGTTACAGGCCCTTGGAAAAAGTTACACTACACCTAACCATGTTAGAAAGATTTTAAGAAGCTTGACTAAGCAGTGGAGACCCAAGGTCACTGCTATTCAAGAAGCAAAAGATCTAAATGTCCTACGACTTGAAGATCTTATGAGTTCGTTGAAAGCTCATGAACTTGAGCTAAACGAAGAAGAACCTGTCAAAAAAGGCAAGTCTATTGCTTTGAAAGTCGCTCAACATAAAGCTAGTTCTTCCAAAGCCCTTCAGGCTGAAGGAGAAGAATCAGAAGATGAAGCTTCAGAAAGAGATGTTGATACATCAGAAGATGAGCTCGCATTTATATCCAGGAAGATACAAAGAATGTGGAAGAAGAGAAACTTTAGGAGGAAGTTTCAGAAGAAAGATACTAAGGACAAGAAGGAAAGCAAAGACAAAGACAAAGCTCAAGTCATTTGCTATGAATGTAAAAAGCCTGGACATTTCAAGTCTGAATGTCGTAATCTTAAGGAGAAGCCCACAAGAAGTTCTTTCAAGAAAAAGAAGAAAAGCCTCATGGCTACATAGGAAGATCTAGACTTATCCTCATCTGAGGAAGATAATGAAGAAGAAGCAAATCTCGCTCTCATGGCAAACACTGATCTGACTCAGAAGAAGAAGTTGAAGAGGTAATAGTATATGATTCCTACTCTGAACTTCAACTTGCATTCGATGATCTTCTTAAGGACTCTGCCACTCTCTCTGTTGAGTATAAGAATTTGAAAAAGAAATTTTCAAAATTATCACAAGACTTTCAAGCTTTAAACAAAGAAAAATCTGTACTCAATAAAGAGAACCAGTGAAAGCGAAAATCAGCATCGATGGATAACTGCCTGGCCGCTAACAAGCAACTGGTGAGAGCTCTCAAGCTGAAAGCTCTAAAGTTACAGGCAACCTTAAATGCAAATAAAATGATTATGAATATGCATTTCAAAAGTTTCTTGCAGAGAGTGTAACTCGAAGCAAGCAAGCGTCAATGATTTGGGGTGTCAGTAAAACGACAACTCATGGTCTTGGTTATATATTAGATGAACCTCCTTTAGAAAATGTTTCAGCATTTGATAAATCCAATAATCATAGTAAATGTTTGCATTGTACTTACTGCAATAAACTTGGTCATTTGAAAAGTGCATGTACTATTTTTAAAACTGTGAAGGATAAGCTTCCTTCAAGAACTAACAAGAAAGGACCCAAAAAGATATGGGTACCTAAAGATAAAATAGTCTATGTTGCAGACATGCTTAGCAACAAAGTCAACACACCTATCTTGGTACTTAGACAGTGGATGCTCGCGTCACATGACGGGAGAAAAGCATATGTTCCAAGAACTAAGGCCTAAAGAAGCTGGATTCGTTGGTTTCGGAGGAAACCAGAAAGGTAAAATAGTTGGAATTGGTCGCATTGGTAAAGGCTTTCTTCCCTCTATTGATAATGTCTTTGTATGTTGAAGGACTTAAACATAACTTATTGAGCATAAGTCAATTATGTGACAATGGTTATGAAGTCATCTTTACAGAAACTGGATGTCTAGTAAAAAGCAAGAAAGATGGCTCTATTTTCTTTACTGCTAAGAGGAAACAAAATATTTATAAAATTGATCTCTCTGAACTTGCAAAACAAGATGTCAAGTGTCTCATGTCTGTTGACGAAGAACAATGGATTTGGCACAAGAGATTGGGTCATGCCAATTTGAGATTAATCTCAAAACTAAACAAGCACAGTCTTGTCAGAGGCTTACCAAATCTTAAGTATCAATCTGATGCTCTCTGTGAGGCATGTCAAAGAGGAAAACAAGTTAAAACTTTTTTTCATTCAAAAAATGTTGTTTCAACCTCTAGACCACTTGAGCTTTTGCATCTTGATCTTTTTGGTCCAACTAGGACAACCTCTTTAACTGGAAAGAAATATGGGTTAGTCATTGTTGATGATTTTACTAGATGGACATGGGTTAGATTCCTTGCTCACAAAGATGAGTCATACAAGGTATTTACTGTATTCTGCAAAACAATTCAAAATGAAAAAGGAATTTGTATTTCTTCTATTAGAAGTGATCATGGGGGAGAATTTGAAAATGAAAGCTTTCAAAAATTTTGTGATGATAATGGCATCTCCCACAATTTCTTCTCTCCTAGAACACCTCAACAAAATGGTGTTGTAGAAAGGAAAAATAGGTCCCTCCAAGAAATGGCCAGGACCATGATCAATGAAGCTAACATTGCAAAACATTTTTGGGCAGCAGCAGTAAACACAGCTTGTTACATTCAAAATAGAATTTTTATTAGACCTATTTTGAAGAAGACTACATATGAACTGTGGAAAGGAAGAAAACCAAACATATCATATTTTCATTCATTTGGTTGTACGTGTCATATTTTAAATACTAAGGATCAGCTTGTTAAGTTTGATTCAAAAGCTGACAAAAGAATCTTTTTGGGATATTCTGAAAGATCCAAAGCTTTTAGAATATACAATAAAGAAACTATGACAGTGGAAGAATCCATTCATGTCAAATTTGATGACAAGAAGCCTGACACAGCCATGTCAGAGCTAGATGAATTATTTTCAGAATTAAATATAGGTGATACTACAAATAGTGAACCTACATCTTCATCGTCCGGTGGTGACCAGACACAAGAATCTTCAGAAGCTGAAGCCAGAAAGAGCTGGAAGTACAAAACTAATCATCCTAAAGATCAAATCATAGGAAAACCTAGAGATAGAGTAAGAACCAGATCCTCTTTTAAAGAGCATGCAAATATGGCACTACTCTCAGAAATGGAACCTAAAACGATTGATCAAGCATTGAAAGATGAAGGTTGGATTCTGGCCATGCTAGAAGAGTTGAATCAGTTCCAAAGAAATGATGTATGGAAGCTAGTTACTCTACCAGAAGATAAGCAAGCCATTGGTACTAAATGGGTATTTAGAAACAAGCTTGATGAAGATGGAAAGGTTGTGAGAAACAAGGCAAGATTGGTTGCTCAAGGTTACTCCCAGGAAGAAGGTATTGATTTTACTGAAACATTTACACCTGTTGCAAGGTTGGAAGCTATACGCATTTTACATTCATTTGCTGCACATCATGATATAATTCTTTGTCAAATGGATGTGAAAAGTGCTTTCTTGAATGGTTTTATAACTGAGGAAGTCTTTGTAAAACAACCTCCTGGATTCGAAGACATTGAATTTCCAGAACATGTCTTTAAGCTTAAAAAGGCCCTGTATGGTCTTAAGCAAGCTCCCAGAGCTTGGTATGAAAGACTGAGCACATTTTTGATGAAAAATGGTTTTACCAGAGGTCTAGTAGACACTACTCTTTTTAGAAAAACATCCAACAAGCACTTTATAATTGTTCAAATATATGTTGATGACATTATTTTTGGAGCTATTAATGAAAACCTTTGCAAAGAATTTTCTAAGCTAATGCAGGCTGAATTCGAGATGAGCATGATGGGTGAACTAAAGTTCTTCCTTGGAATTCAAATCAAACAATGCAATGATGGTATCTATATACATCAAAGCAAATATATCAAGGAACTGCTAAAGAAATTCAAAATGATGGATTGCAAACCTATGTGTACTCCTATGCATCCCACATGCATTCTTGGTAAAGATGAAACTGGTAAAAAGGTAGATAAGAAGATGTACAGAGGTACGATTGGATCTCTACTTTATCTTACAGCTTCAAGACCTGATATTATGTTCAGTGTTTGTCTGTGTGCTAGATGTCAATCAGATCCTAGAGAATCACACTTGAGTGCTGTTAAAAGAATTTTTAGATATTTGCAAGGATCTACTAATCTTGGTTTGCTTTATAAGAAATCAAAAGATTACAAGTTAGTAGGTTTACGTGATCTTGACTTTCTTGGAGACCGAATTGAAAGAAAAAGCACAAGTGGAGGCTGTCAATTCCTTGGAGCAAATCTTGTATCTTGGTCAAGCAAAAGGCAAAGTACGATTGCACTCTCAACAGCAGAAGCTGAATATATTTCAGCAGCAAGTTGCAGCTCTCAACTTCTGTGGATGAAATATCAACTTGAAGATTATCTGATAAAAAAAAGTAACATTCCTATCTTTGGTGATAATACTTTTGCAATCTGTCTTACTAAAAATCCCATATTGCATTCACGAGCCAAGCACATTGAGATTAAGCATCATTTTATAAGAGACTATGTTCAGAAGGGTATTTTCGAAATAAAATTTATAGACACTGATCATCAGTGGGCTGACATATTTACAAAACCCCTATAGATTCAATTTTATAAGAAGAAATTTAAATTTTTATCTTATAGAAGAATGATTAATCTCAGCGTCAGATGATATGCATCATCTCAGCATCTGGTATGACATAAACATATATACGTGTAAGCATTTTATTCATCATGTGCATCATAACTCAGCGTCTGGTGAATCGGTTGCGTGCGTCTGAGCGCGCACACACGTGTCACACGTGTAAAGGACTTAGGCGTCTCATCACATCTCACTGAGTCATGATTATTTATGTTTTTCGATAAAATCTTTTTACTTGATTTTACTTTTCTTTTGGCGTCTTCATTTAATGAAAAGGCGAATCTTCATTTTCTTTTCTTTTTGATTTAATTTATTTTGGAAATGCAAAGCGGTTTTTGAAAAAGGACTGTACCATTTTCTATCAACTTTCCCACTACTCCACATTTTTTCGCTCCATCACTTCACTCTGCTTCTACTTGCAAAACTGTTCTCTCTCTCTCTCTCTGTGTGTGATTTCAAACACTAAAACCTCCATTACCCTCTCTGCAACTGCTACCATGGCCGATAGAAAGATTGGACAATACACTGCTGCCTTCAATGTCTTCTCAGAAGCAAAACTCATGAATGAAAACAGAATTGATTTTGAGAACTTCAAGCTCTATGGTTTTGATTTCGAAGAAGGTTTGGAGAAACTAGGCTGGAAAAATTACTTTATCTGGGAACCAGTTGATGTACTGAGCCATGCTATAAAGGAGTTATGGGGGAACGCTTACCTACTTCCGGGAGAAATCATTGAAGGACACATCAGAGGTTTCAAGTTACGTTTCACCATCAACTCTATCGCTCTGACCATCAAGTGCCCGTGTGAAGGAATCAGTTACCATGCTAACTGGGTTGACGCTTACAGAGGTCTGGAAAACGTCAACAAAGCTCTGTTCGAAAACTATCGTGAGTTGAAGAAGAAGAACATAACTCCCACTGCCAAAGACTTGAAAAACCACTATAGAGTATTACACAAAATCATCGCTAAGAGCGTGATTCTGAAGGCTGGTTCAAGCGACATAGTGAACTATGAGCAAAAGTTCATTATGAGGAACTATATGGATGGAAAGAAAATCAACCTGCCAAGGTTGATTATCAATAATCTTATCAATGCTCTCGTCTTCTCAAGGAAAAGTGTTGATAAGAAGAATATTGTCAAGGTTGTCCCTTATGGAGTTCTTCTTTCCATTATGATGATAAAGGATGGTATTGTGAGAAAGCTTGCTGACTCTACTAACAAAGAAGAAAAAGATAAATACTTTGGTGTTGGTGCTGTTATTCGTCCTGAAGTTTTTGGAGTCAACAGTTTGGTCAGAATGCAGTTGATTACTGGCTCAATGATTAAGAAGGTGAAATTAGAGCAGCAAGAAGGAGAAACTACTGCGAATATTGGAGAAGCTGAAAAGAAAAACACCAGAAGCTCAATGACTGGTGTGAAGAGACCTGCTGAATCCCCAATAAGGGAGACAAGAAGAATGAAACAGAAGGTGGCTCCTGCACTTACTGTTGAGGAACCAGAAGATGAGGATAGAATTCCCATCAGAAAGGTCTTGGAGAAAAAGAATAAGCCAACAGCTGAAAAAGATGCTTCAGCGTCCGGTCAAGGGAAGCAAGTCCCTCCTCCTCCTCCTGCCGTTGTTGCCCCTAAAGGAACAAAAAGAAGGTTGGTTAAGTCTTCTGAGCTTAACCCAAAGGTACTCGACTTTACTGCTGATGAGTCAGTATCTATCTTTGATTCTCATGATGTTATTCCCGCACCCCCATTGTCTGTTTCACAACCTCAAACTCAAACACAAACTCAGAAAACCAGAATAAGCCTACGACAAACCTCTACCCTCATCCCCTCAAAACCTACCCAAACACCATCCAATACACTCAACCTTGACCTACCACAAATTTCCTCAAATACCTCACTGACTACATACATTTCCAAACTTCACTCTCAACCCTTTAAACTATTATTCAAAGTACCTCCCATCAATCCTTTCAAACCCTACACACCTAAAACCTATAGAATCACCAAAACCACTCCCACTTCACTCACCCTTACCCACAAACCTACATACTTTGGTGGAAGGAAGAATGTCTCATGCATTAACAAACCTCGGTTTGTTAAGTATGAGTCATACCACACCATCTACAATCATCCTTCTACTTGGCATTTGAAAACCTTCACCTCTGGAGTTGCCAGACTGGAGATTGCCTCTCCAATGAATGCTACCTTCAAGGATGGAGAAGACCATTTTCAGATGTCATTCAAAGGAAGATTAAGACCAGAACCTGGTAGCAGAGCAATTCCTTTCTCTATTGACCTTCCTAAATCCCTACCTCAAACTGAACCTCTCACACTAGAGAAGTGTGGAAGATGGATTACAGATGAAGAAGCTGCCTTCATGGCACACTGTCTTGAAATGAAGAAAATTGAAGTTATCAGACAGTTCAGAGATCCTTCTTCTGTATCTGTAAAGATTGTGCCAGATAGACAAAGGTGGCTACCTTGGTCTATCCCTGGGAAGAGGAAAGAACCTGCTCCTGGCAAGCTGCCATTCAGCAAGATCGGACTCATAGAGTATGAGAAGGCTCCCAAGAAGTATAACCTTAAAGAATTCTCTAAGCTTCCGATTGACAAGATCACTGAGGACCATGCCAGAAGGTTTTACCTTAGTTCTCTGAAGGAAGATGAATGGAGAACTGGCTCCTCAAACTGCTGCAATGCCGAGAAAGCCACAATTCCCGCAGTTGGCACTATCAACAAAGTTACTGACACCAATCTGGGAACTGCCTACTTTGATGATACGTTCAGGTGTTCAGTAATCAGGCCTCTTGACTGCATGAAGATATATGTCCAATGGGCTGCTGTGACCAAGCACTTTGACATTGGATTTACTTGGAGTCAGTGGTCGGAGTCTTGGAAAGATAAAGCTATGTTACCATTCCTCGTCCCCCTAGTGCTTGCAGAAGATGACAGGGAAAATCTGTGAAGAATATACCTGGCAGAAAATGAAGGACTCTCTTTCGCTTTTGAAGCATTGAGTGCCTTTATCAGAAGAATATGGGGAGAAGATGCTGGAAACAGGTTTGATGCTTTCACTGCTGATGTGCTTCTGCACAAAGAAAATATCTTCATGGATTTGCTGTATCCAGAAGAGGTAGAGAAAAGAAGAAAAATTCAGGCAGAATCTGAGCAGAGAAAACTTGAAAGTCTCATCAAATGGTTTATACCAAATGATGCATTCTTTCTAAGAGCTCAACGAAAGAAGGAATTGAGACTGAAGCTATCCAACTGGGTGCTAGCAGAGCATCAGAAGATGAAACTGCAGATGTCGGTTTTGGACCTTCTACTTCAACTCCTACAGTTGAGATGGTCACCATTCCTAAAGCAGAGTTTGAAGAAATGAAGGCCACAAACCTGAAAGTTACTCAGCTGGAGAATGCACTGAAGTTACTATATGAACGTCTCAACATCCCTCCACCACCTCCACCAAACCCTTAAATTTATTTTTTGTGTGATATAAATTTTTTTTTGGTACTCTTATATATATTCATTGTTTTTGCTCTGATTATCTGTTTATATATACCTATATCTGATTATCTGTTTATATATATTCAAATTTTTCTAAGTCTTATTTTGACTATGATGTGTTTTACACTCTTTTTGTCTGATGACAAAAGGGGGAGTAAAAGAGAAGTTTGATGAACACGTGAAAGTCTGATTGACTAATTCACCGTCCGATGTTCAAACTCCGGTGGATACGCTGAAACAGAAGTATCATGCATATCATTTCATACATAGCATTTGTGTGGTTATTCATTGCTCTAATACCTATTAATGCGTTGATATTCATTGATTCAGTACTCTAATAATGATCAATAAATTTGGTACAATGAAAATTAAATTTGGTACAATGAAAATCAGTATCCGATCTCACTTTGTTAAATATATGCTCTGATACATCTACATATTTTTGCGATCACTTAAATGAATTTGTTTATCAACAATCGCCTTAATACCTTAATTGTTCATATATATCTAAATGGTTGAATTCAGGGGGAAACCCTTGATATTATTTTGAAATTAAATTGTTCATCAACCTTGGATATTTTTCATCATCAAAAAGGGGGAGATTGTTGGAACCTAAACGATTGAGAAGTTTAGACCCTCATTAATTTTGATGATAACAAAGTATTTTCAAGAAGAACAATTTATCTTCTAACATATCTTTGAGTGTACAGGTATCAAAACTTCATATATATGTACAAAACACTCAAGGAAGAAGAAGAAATTTACAAAAGAATTGAATACAATCCACTAATGTCAG
The DNA here is from genome assembly GCA_037113605.1 of Calophaca sinica. Classification (NCBI taxonomy): domain Eukaryota; kingdom Viridiplantae; phylum Streptophyta; class Magnoliopsida; order Fabales; family Fabaceae; genus Calophaca; species Calophaca sinica. The sequence continues at coordinate 108,385,090 of CM073733.1, forward strand.
CATCCGAACTCACTCCAGCGTCTTGCTAACAGCGAGCGTCCGGTAGTGTTACTCTTTGACACGTGGAATACTCAATTGCTGCGAGCGTCCGTCCTCTGTTCTGAGCGAGCGTCTGATCTCTTTAATGAAGCACGTGATGATCACGTTTTTGCTCTTAGCCTCAGACTGTTCTGGAACGGAATTCGAATTTGATTTTGTGCGCTCATTTTGATGTACGAGGAAGCAAAGGTGACACCTTTAGCATAAGACAAAAATCGTACAAGGCAATTGCAAATAGCAGATAGTACGAAAACGGTAATGTGTACTATTCTGATATTCTCTGGAAAGGAAGAAAAGGACTACATTTCAAATTACCTCACTCAATGGAAAGGAGCTATTTTTACTGCAACGGTAATGCCCTTGAAGACCCCTATAAATACCCCAAGGTATTCATTGAAGAGAAGTTGGAAAAACTGTTAAGAAACTTCATTCTAAAAGCAATATTACTCAAGTGAGCAATCAAGCTTCGTGCCAAGTTTCTGGTCTACAAAGAACTGAACTCAGCGTCTTATACTTTCTTTTAGAAAGCTATTCTGTTTTGAGCTTAATCTTTTCATCCTCTCTGTGAGAGTTATTTTGATTGTATTCAAAAGTATAATCTCTTTTGTAAACTGTATTTGGCCTAGTTAAGGCTTTGTTCCTCAAAGGCTCGACTGCACTGAGTCGTTTTGAGAAGTTGAGAGTATTGTCAAGTTTGTGACAGTAGAATACTCTTGAGGAAAATTGTAATCAGTTGATTATAGTGAAAAATCCTTCAGGAACGAAGGGACTAGACGTAGCTACCAGTTGGTGGTGAACTAGTATAAATCTCTGTGTCTCTTCCTTTACTGCTTTACATTTATCTTTACCTTGCTCAGTAAAACAAGTTTTCATAAGCGGTTTATTTTCTGCATCCGGTTAATTTCTCTGCATCCGATATACAAACAGTTTTGAAAATCTGTGTTCGAAGTGTTTTTTATGTAAAGTTTGCGAAAAGTTTTTAACACAATACAACCCCCCTTCTTGTGTTCACGTTCAAATTTGTCTACTTTTATAGGACATTTTTATTATCTAATATACCATTTTGCACTAATTAAAGCACAAAGATACTCATTTATGTCTTATTTTGCAGAATTAACATGAAGACACCACTCAGAGTAAAAGATGCGAAAAAAGACAAAAAACTGGCAAGTTTTGGAGAGTTTTAGCACTCTTGTTATGGATTATTCTGATTTTATGATTAGGTTTAGGTTATTATCATTTATAATGAGTAGCTAAACCCATCACTAGGGGTGATGAGGGATCCTTTACAATACTCTTAATGCTTTATCTATTTGAAAAAGATAAAATTTGTGAAGCTTGTGTTCGAGGAAAACATGTCAAATCTAGTTTTCATTCCAAAAACATAGTCTCTACACAAAGACCACTTGAACTACTACATGTTGATTTATTTGGTCCAACAAGAGTTGCAAGTCTTGCTAGAAAAAGATATGGCTTTGTGATTGTGGATGATTATTCAAGATATACTTGGGTCTTATTTTTAAAGAACAACGATGACTCCTTTGAAGCTTTCAAAATATTTTGCAAAAAGGTTCAAAATGAGAAAAGCTGCAACATTGTTTCTGTGAGAAGTGACCATGGAGATGAATTTGAAAATATATCCTTCAAAACCTTTTTTGATGAAAATGGTATCTCTCACAACTTTTCTTGTCCTAAAACTCCTCAACAAAATGGGGTAGTTGAAAGGAAAAATAGAACCTTACAAGAAATGGGTAGAACCATGCTTAATGACTCAAAAGTTGAAAAATACTTTTGGGCTGAAGCAATTAACACAGCATGCTATATTATAAACTGAGTATCAATTAGAAAAATCTTGAATAAGACTCCTTATGAGCTATGGAAAGGTATGAAACCAACCGTTGCCTACTTTCATATTTTTGGCTGTGAATGCTTTATTTTGAATCATAAAGATAACTTGGAAAAATTTGATTCAAGATCTGATAGAGGTATTTTCCTTGGCTATTTAACTTCGTCTAAAGCTTATAGAGTGTATAATCTAAGATCTCAAATTGTTGAAGAAAGCATGCATGTAAAATTAAATGAATTTAATCAACTTCCTGAGAAAGAAGCTGATGATGCTGAGGATACCATAGAAAGATCCAATCCTCAAATTCAGAATAAAGTTCCAAAGCAGAATACTGATTCTAAGGAAGTTCCTGAACTTACTCAAAATCAGGGCAGCTCATCTCAGCAACCTACTCAAGCGCCAACTTGCCCGTGTGGAGAGTAATTGCAAATCATCCTCAAGAGCAAATAATTGGAGAAACCTCTGAACCTGTGAGAATAAGAAGATCCTTCAGACAAGAATCATCAAATATGGCATTAATCTCAGAAATTGAGCCAAAATCCATAAAAGAACCCATAACTGATCCATCTTGGGTTGAAGCTATGGAATAGGAACTTGCTCAGTTTGACAAAATCCAAGTGTGGACACTAGTCAAGCAACCTACTCACGAGTCTATCATTGGAACAAAGTGGGTCTTTAGAAACAAACTTAATGAGGAATGTAAGGTAACAAGAAACAAAGTTAGATTGGTAGCTCAAGGCTACAATCAACAAGAAGGTATTGACTATGATGAAACTTTTGCCCCAGTTGCTAGATTAGAAGCCATAAGAATATTGCTTGCCTATACTGCTCATAAAAATTTAAAATTGTTTCAAATGGATGTCAAAAGTGCCTTTTTAAATGGCTTTTTAAATGAAGTATATGTTCATCAACCTCCTGGATTTGTTAACTATAAGAAACCAAATCATGTATTTAAATTGAGTAAAGCCTTGTATGGACTCAAACAAGCTCCAAGAGCTTGGTATGAGAGACTAAGTGCTTTTCTAATCAAAAATGGTTTCTCTAGAGGAAAGGTTGACACAACTCTGTTTATAAAAACTCACAAAGAGAACCTACTCATTGTTCAAATCTATGTTGATGACATAATCTTTGGTGCAACCAAAGAAAATTTATGTGAAGATTTTGAAAAGCTTATGAAAAGTGAGTTTGAGATGAGTATGATGGGTGAATTAAGATTTTTTCTAGGGCTACAATCAAGCAACTTGAGGATGGCATCTTTATTTTTCAAGAAAAATATATAAAAATCTTTTGAAAAAATACAAAATGAGTGAAGCCAAAGCTATGGCTACTCCAATGCATCCCTCCACAAGCCTTGATAAGGATGAAAATGGGAAGCCTATCTATGAAAAAGAGTATAGGGGAATGATAGGTTCTCTATTATACCTCACAGCAAGCAGACCTGATATTGTTTTTGCTGTAGGATTATGTGCAAGGTTTCGATCAGCTCCAAAAGAGTCACACTTAATGGCAGTTAAGAGGATACTCAGATATTTAGTTGGGACACCTAACCTTGGTCTGTGGTACAGGAAAAATTCTCATTTTGATCTAATAGGTTATTGTGATGCTGACTATGCTGGAGACAAAGTAGAAAGAAAAAGCACCAGCGACTCATGTCAATTCCTTGGAGAAGCAATGGTCTCATGGTCTTGCAAGAAACAAAACACCATTGCCCTGTCAACCACAAAAGCTGAGTATGTTTCAGCCTCAGCATGTTGCCAACAGATTTTATGGATTAAAAATCAATTAGAAGATTACTCTCTCAGGTATGAATGTATTCCCATTTTTTGTGATAACACAAGTGCAATTAATTTAACAAAGAATCCTATTCAGCACTTTAGAACTAAGCACATTGATATAAAGCATCATTTTATTCGTGATTACGTTCAAAAGAAAGAAGTGGAATTAATTTTTGTGGATTCAAAGAATCAGCTTGCTGATATTTTTACTAAGCCTTTTCAAGAAGAAACCTTTAGTTTCATAAAGAGCAAGTTACACATAATCAAATCTCCATGATTTGGTGTAAGTGTGCAAACTTACTTAAATCTGAGTAAGTTTCTGTGATGTGCACTGATCATACTCTCAATCTTTGCTGATAAGTGAATTTACTCACTTATCCAAATAATTTAAATATATTTAAATATATAGGACTGTAAAAATGTCACTTTGTGGCACGTTTTTAGTTCACCGCTAGTAACGGCTACCGACATGACCTATTACCACCTTCCCCATTATTTCAATCACATCTCGTAAATGAAACTTAGCCACTCTCTCACTCTCTCTCTTTTTCTCTCGTCTTCTACAATCTGAAACTGCCCCCTCCTTCTACTTAACCCACGTCGTTCCTCATTTTCTTCTTCACTTCAACCAAAACACTGAGCAAACCCTAAAACTCCCAAAATGGCGTGAACAAAAACCCCAAGTGTGAGAAGAGTTCCTGGAAGCTCTTCAATGGCCATTATTCCATACGTATCTCCTACCTCATTCATATTCGCCCAACCTCCTCCCATATCAACCACTTCATCAGCTCCATCACCCTTCCATTTCTCCTCTAAAATAAAAATTCCCAACATCTTCGAAAGCTTCATCTGTTCCCAGTAGAAGATCAAACCGGATTGCTACTGGTATAGGAACATCTTCATCAATAAGGTCTCGGAACGAAGAAGTGATACACATTCGTGACGATGATGATTCAGAGGCCACTCTGACTGATCCTCCTCCTAGGAAAGAGGAAACCATTTCTGAATCTATCGCAAGGGTGAAGAAAGAAAAAATGCAAAAGAATACCAAGGAGAAGAAGGTCCAGAAAGTAACCAAGAAGGAAAAAGAAAAGAAAGAATCTAAGGAAGAGAAAGATTCTTCTAAAAGAAAAGGAAAGAGGGTTGTAGAAGAACAATATGAAGTGAGCAAGGAATGGGAAACCAGAACTATAGTTCTTCGAAGAATCTTCAAGCTGGATAATCTGAAAGATTCTGGGTGGAATCTCTACCCCTTCCTAAACAAACCTAAGTGGTCTGAGTTTGTTCAGATTGAAGAAAGGATCTATGAGGGACTGGTGAGAGCTTTCTATGCCACTGCCAGTGTTGATGAAAAAAGTCCCTCTATGACCAGTAAAGTGAAGGGGATAAAGATTCATCTCACAACTAAAATCATAAGCAAAGCTCTGCAGATTCAAGAGGATGGAACCAGGCTATTTGAAGATGAATGGTACCCTAAGGCACACACCACAAGAGAAGAAGTATTGGAGCATGCTCTCAAACAACCCATCCTCAAAGACATAGCCACCAACCTAAAGGGACTGAAGTGAATTCTTCAAAACATGGCCTGTCATACCATCATTCCAAGGGCAGGTAGCTTCGAGAAAATTACCGATCTGGACTTATTAGTTGTTTATCATCTGATTAAAAGAAAACCTTTAAGCTTGCCATACATCATACTCTATCATATGAAGAATGCTGCCACAACCCTTAGAAAGGCATCCTCCCTACCTTATGGCATGGTCATGACAAAAATCTTCAGTTACTTTGAAGTACCTTTGGCTGGTGAAGCTTACTCCAGAAAATGCACCACCTTTTTTCGCAAAAATCTCAACCAGATGAACATTAAAGTAACCCCTCGGCATGTTGGTGAGCAGGAAGATAAATCAACTTCCTCTAAGAAAAGGAAGGCATCAAAGAAGGAAGTTGATGTTGAAGAAGAGAAAGAGGCAAGGAGAAAAGAAAAGAAGGGCAAAGGTTCGAAAAAATCTTCTGTGGAAAAGGAACCAGCACAGAAAAAGTAGGTATTTGGAACATCTGAACTTGCTCAGGAAGAACTTGCTCAGAAGCAAGTGGAAGAGAACCCAGAAGAACAACTTGCTCAGGGGGAGCAAGACAATGAAAAGGAAGCCATTGCTCAGGGGGAGCAACATGCTCTAGAAGAACAAACAAAGGAACCTGAGGAACTCTCTCAGGAAATGCAGGTTGAAGAAACTTTGGTGGAATATACTCATTCTTCTCCTGCAAGTGAGGCCACTCAAATGAACACTGATGAGCAATAACAATCTTCTCCATCCCCTGGAAAAGGCAAGGCAGATGAAGAACTGGCATCCATTGCCTTGACCCAACTGGTTCAAACCACTCCTTCTCTACAACCCCACTCTAAACCTACTCCAGAACTGAGTCAAAAGGGCCAAGAAGACATTTTGAAGAATCTTTTTCAGTCCTTTCAGAAAGAAGGTACTTCAACTACTGCAAATCTTTATCACATTCTGTCCCCTCCTCCAATCTATGACTCATCACACCCTCGGATTCCAACAGGGCCTGATCCTATTTTTTCTAACTTGCCAGAAATGTTAACACATCATTGTTCGTTGGGGTCTCTCTACACGCAAAGGACTGAATAGCCTCACTTAATCCCTACTCCTCCAACAGGCCAACCAAGTGGCCCTTCTGTTGAGCAAGCACAAAATATTCCAACTGGATGGCAAACATGGAGAGGGAGGTGAAGAAGATTGTTAAAAGAAGCAAAGGAAATGCTAGGAGAAGCAAAAAGTATTCCAAAGAAATGAAGAAAATTCTGTTTGGACTCACCTACCTCCAGCAAGATCAAAGAAGGGAACATGAAAGGAATTGGGCAACGAGGTGATTGGACCTCTAGGAACATGGACCCAAGACTTAATCCTCCCACATTTGAATTTCTTACTCGCTTTCCGGACATTCCAGCTCCTGTTGAAACTTCAAGCTCTGAATCCTCAGGATGGTCTTCCTCTGAGTAGCAGCTTAATGTGTGCTTCTGCCCTCTGTGTGTTTTTGCTAATGACAAAAGGGGGAGAAGTGAGATTAAGTTTGTGGGCTACTCTAAGAAGCTACTCTAAGAAGTGTAGTAAGGATTAGGATGAATTTCATGCAATTTTTTTTGTTGATCTGATATATCACATGAACTTTTGCTCTGTTTAAAACTTATGTTGTTTAAATTTCTTTTTTTTGTACTGGCCAATGATGTAATAGAATCTCAAGTTTTAATGAAATCTCCAGTTGCTTCTTATTGTGCCACTCTGATAAATCGTTACATATACATAACTTACTGTCACTTACAAATTTATACATTGTTGGTTTTATGGGGTAGGCCGATCTCGGTGTTGCGGTTCTGATGGTAGGGTCATCTGCCAAAAACGTCGCCAGAGACAGCGGCGGTGGACGCGGCAGTGGCGGTTCTGATGGTGGCTGATAGGAAAACTAGAAGGTTGCTCCAAAATAGAGGCAAGAAGAAGTAAACTGAATGCGAAAGCATGCTAGAAAAATATGAATACTTGCTGGAAAACGTTTTTCGGTGGCGGCCGCTGGTGGCTAGCTGCCACCGGCAGCGGAAGTACTCTTTGGTCACAAAATCAGAGAGATGGCTTTGATACCATGTGAAATAGAGAGAAAAGTGAGAGACTATGCTGAATACCGTTTGTTTTGACTACACAACGGAGTCTGTTTTATATAGGCTTAAAGCAATAAATACAATTAAATATATGAGATTCTATTCTTATTTATATGACAGGATATGCCTAATAATTATAAAGATCCTAATTAAATAAGGAAACAACTTATATAATATAAAATCTTAACATATCATCTAGGATACTCTAAAATAATCTAAAGATATTATCAGATATTTTAGAGTATCCTAGATGATACGTTAAGATTTTATATTATATAAGTTGTTTTCTTATTTAATTAGGATCTTTATAATTATTAGGCATATCCTGTCATGTAAATAAGAATAGAATCTCATATATTTAATTGTATTTATTGCTTTAAGCCTATATAAAACAGACTCCGTTGTGTAGTCAAAACACACGGTATTCAGCATAGTCTCTCTCTTTTCTCTCTATTTCACATGGTATCAGAGCCATCTCTCTGATTTTGTGACCAAAGAGTACTTCCGTTCCAGTGCAAACAACCCCGTTTCACTCTCCAGGACGCGTTTCTCTCTCTCTCTCTCTCCTGTGACTGAAACATGGGATCCTTTACTACCGATGCTTCGAAGTCTATCTTCACCTTTGTTGCCGTATCTTCACCTTTCGTGCAGATCTTCTCCCCTTTCTCTCTCCTGTTTGGCGCATTTTCTCTCTTGACAACTGATCTGGTCAAATCTTTCAAAGGATTCTTGCTGGTTCTGATTTTGTTTGTCATGCCTTCTTTTCTCACTAATGGATCATAGCAATGGCTTTTCTTCCCACCGACGATTATTCCGGTAGTGTCTCTTTTCCCATATATGAACTATGTTAGTGGTGACTTCTTTTCCATCGATGACTATTCTGGTGGTGTCTTCTCTTCCCACTGATAATCATCTCGATGGTGACTTATTATGGCGATGACTCACACTAGTCCAGCTCGTCTTCATCCCAGATGCACTGACCTCGTCTTTATCCCAGAAATAGTTGTCAGACTTGGTTTCAAGTTGAAAGTCCCCAATATTATTGGTTTGAAGCTTCCAAATGTTGTTTTGAGAAAGGTCGGACCTTGCTTTACTTCACTGCTTGCCAAGAAATTTGTTTCAGGCTGATGATTGTTCCAGTTATCTGGCTAAGCTATCTTTGTCGCACTTCTCTCCGGCTTCTCCAACATCCCTGAGTTGCCTTCCCAATCATGATGGAGCTCAATTTTCATGTTTTGTTGATTTTTATTTCATGAAAAATGCGTTATTTTCTTGTAACAAGCTAAAAGCTTAGTAAGCTTTAGCTTGAGGGGGAGAGTTAGAATATTATAAAACTATTTGATAATATCTTTAGATTATTTTAGAGTATCCTAGATGATACGTTAAGATTTTATATTATATAAGTTGTTTCCTTATTTAATTAGGATCTTTATAATTATTAGGCATATCCTGTCATGTAAATAAGAATAGAATCTCATATATTTAATTGTATTTATTGCTTTAAGCCTATATAAAACGGACTCCGTTGTGTAGTCAAAACACACGGTATTCAGCATAGTCTCTCTCTTTTCTCTCTATTTCACAGTTATTAAAAAGGTCATATAAACTTAATACTCTATCTAGAGTTTGTCATCATCAAAAAGGGGGAGATTGTTGAAACAAACTCTCAAATTCTAGTTTTGATGATCAACAAACTCTGAGAAAAGATGCTTAAGTTTATTGGCTCATTTATGTTTCTAACATTTAAGTGTGAGTAAGTTCCAGCAATAGAAAGAAAAGCAAAAGAAGCATGTCAAGCAAGAAGACAATGGAATTAAACATAAGATGCTGTGAAATATGGTGAATTGACATTGGACATCATCTTGAGAAGGAAACTGTTAAACAAAGTGGAAAATAGTTAATTAGGAAATGGCATTGGACAACATTTCTGAGAAACAAAGCTGCAGTAACTAAAATCAAAAGCTAGCAAACTTACTCGAGAGTGAGTAAGTTCCAACTTATTCTCAACTACTGCAGAAACAGATTCAGTAGCAAAAGGAACAAATTAAATGCATCAAGTGATCACATTTATGAGCACACCATGAAGAACAATCACTGAAATCAAGAGTTAGTTCCTGCTACTGCTGCAAGTGAGGAAGTTCAGTAAGAGAAGGTTCCAAAAGCTTATGTGACAATGGGACAGAACTGACAGTTGGTAAAAAGCAAGACTGCAATGTGTAGAAAAATATCAGAATTCTGCCCAATGCTTCCTCAAGGATTTCCAACGGCTTTGCAACGGCTATGAAGCCATAATCAAGCCTATAAATATCAGTGTTGGAAGATTTGAAAGATTGAGAGAGCCAAATTCAACTTCTGAATCAAGTTCAAATTTGCTAACCAACTGCCTCTCAACTCACTCAAAAGTGCACTCTGCAGAATTTATTAGGGGATCCTTTTGTGCACTTTTCTGCTTGTAAACACAATGTTTTAGATCATATTTTTCTCTATGTAATCAAGCCTTAAACCCCAAAAATACCTTATCCATGTATTTGTTTTGTCTTAGTTGAATCCTATTAAACTACCTAGGGCAGGTGAGTGTTGGTGAGGAGTTCCACTAAGGGAGATAGTTCAGGAACAGGAGTAAGTTCCTAGTTGTGCTTGACTTGAAGAAATTTGGGTGAAAGAACACTTGTACTATTTGGGAAATAGTGGAAACAGTCACTGGGAGTGAGGAGTGGATGTAGCCCAAGGTTTGGGGTGAACCACTATACATCTGGTGTGATTTCTATTTATGCTTTTACATATATCCACTTGTGACACTTCACACACTCTTCGCTTAACATTTAGAAATGGTGTTCATTAAGCATTCTATAAAATTGTCATCCACTTACTGCTCATTCATCACATATGTTTCTGATTGACATCATACAAGTTTCATTTTGACATTATACAAACTGTTCAAACATTCTGCATAAGTAACGCTCAACTCAAACTGTTCAAACATTCTGCATCACTAACTTACTCAACTCCAAGAACTGTCTTGAGAGCAAGATTAAAACGGTTTAGTGTAGGATTTTTAATAGGTCACAATTCAAACCCCTTTCTTGTGACATCTTTTCACTTCAGCCCTTAATAATTTAGAGTGGGTGATTAGCTCTCTTTCATGATAGATAACTCATAGTAATTATTTAGTGAATTCAAGAGTAGAGTATTAGTGAACCCGGTTCCCCTTGACCTCCCATAACATAGTTAAACCGTTCTTGCATTTAGTTTAATTATTGCTTTGATACGTGACAACTTTCTCTACTTTAGCAATTACAACTTTTGTTCGCCTAATAGAATAGAATCATATTAAGGCATTGGTACTCCCTCATTCCCTGTAGGTTCGACATTCATTATAACACCCCGATTCCGGAGCGCTACTGTGCAACCCAATCTAATGCTGAAAACATTTAATGCTTGTATGCTTTCAGTTAGAGAGTACTCTTATGTATTTCGCAATGGAAAAATAGGAGTAAATTTTTTTCTTTTCATATTCTTTCCTTTGAAACCCTTTTCAAGATGAGACATAGAATACTACAGTTTTCTAAATGATGCCAATTCAAACTTTTGCAATTATCAGAGTATAATGCATCACAAAATAATACTTTACATAACATAATCATTTCGCACTAAGGCGAGGTTTTCTGAAAGAGTAATTACAAAACAACAAATACAAAACCCTAAGCTAAGCTGGCCAACAACTACAACCCCATCGAGAAACAACAAGAAGATCAAACATGAGGTACTCAGAGGAATCTTCCTCCACTGGCTCAATCTTCAATGCTCCTGAAAGACGAAGCTGCAACAGCTACCGAACTCCATCTGGAAGTGACATCCATAAGGACATCCAATCCAACAATAGTGCAAGGGAAAATCCTTTATCCACGAGTTTATCATAGGCTATGTCGCATACAAACAATATATACATATATAATACAACAACATGCTTTTATATACATATACATACTTAATAGACCGCACGCATCATCATGGTATATCAAGCATTGCATGTGAGCAACCAAAACAACCAACAGATCAACAATCAAGTCACTACAATATCAAACTATTGCATGTGAGCAGGCAAATCTATCAACAAATAAGTGATCAAGTCATCACAATATCCAATTCATCAAACAATTCATCACATATCATAAATGCGGTTAGCTATGCATGTCAATGCAGTATGGCAAGTTGTGTATACACCTGCAGCCTTAATAGGTCAGCAGTATGACGGGGACTACTTTCCCAACGTCCGAACAAAATAGCCTCTGCTTAGGCTTGCTGTAACGCCCGATATTTAATTATTTATTAAATTAAATATTTTCGAATATTTTTCCGATTAAGGCTTCGAAGTTGTGAAATATTGATTTAAGTGGTGTTGGTTTTAGTTGGATTAATTTAGTTGAATTAAGTTGTAGAATGATATTAGATTAGTACTATTATTTGTTATGGGCTTATTTGGGTGTTAGATGTGGAGTTTAGAGTGCCTTAAAATCAGTTTGGAGGATCATGGAATTGCTTGGAAGTGTTTCTTGAACACTGGGAATCGATTCCTTAGCTAGGTGAATCGATTCAAGCATGTTTGATCCTCTGGGAATCGATTCCTTAGCTAGGTGAATCGATTCAAGCATGTTTGATCCTCTGGGAATCGATTCCTTAGCTAGGTGAATCGATTCAAGCATGTTTGGTTCTCTGGGAATCGAAGCACGCCTCTGTGAATCGCATGGGAAGCTTGCAGGAATCGATTCACTTCATTAACTCGTGCAGGGGAGAATTTTTAACTAGGTGAATCGATTCACCCTAGCCTGTGAATCGATTCACAGTCGGGTTATATAAACCTGACGCTGCAGAATCGTCAGGTACGACGTGCAGTCTTTTCTAGGGTTGTGTGCAGCCATTCTTGAGCGTCTTTGTGAGGTTTTAGGGGCTGGGAAATACGGTTAAACACCTTGGGATCTTAGGAGAGAGTAGAGTGAAGATTGAAGGCTCTCTATTGTTGTTCTTGAGAGGTTTGCGTAGAAGGAAAGAAGAAAATAAGGGCTTGGGAGGAGATACGAAAGTTGCCGGCAAGGAGAAATCTAGGAGTCAATCGGAGAGTTAGAGCAACCTTCAATCCAAGGTAAGGGTGGGGTTCTGACTTCTAATGGGTTGTATGATAAGTAGTAAGGGGAAGATTAGAAAGAGAATCAAAATTTTTAAATGCTGAATTGATAAATTTAACAGGAAAATACCAATAATAGGGATGTTAATAATTAGAGATTTACGGGGCTGTTTTGGAACGACTAATTTGTTTATATTTTCTTTTGTGACGTGTATTTGATATTTATGATGATGCGACTATTTTGTTGATAAATGCGAAGTTGCAGAAATTATTGTGATGATGAAATTACCTCTATTAATTGGTAATGACAGTGATGTAGGCGTATGCCTTGTGAAGAATGACGTTTGTCGAGTTGTGTAATGTGATGTCATGTTCATTGAGTCACATTTCATTTGCATACTTCGTGACGGCCTGGATTGGCAAACTGCGACGAAGGCTTATGCCTTGTTTTGATACCTCTATTAATTGGCAATTGGCGACGAGGGCTGAAGCCCTGTTGGTACCACATGCATGTGCATTGTCCGTGTCTCATCATATTTTTGCATGAGTTATTTAATGATGTGAAATCTTTGTGACTTGAATTGTGATGTGAATTTTGGTGAAGTACTGTGACTTGAATTGTGATGTGAATTAGTGAAAGTTTACATGATGTTGTGACGTGAAGTGGGTTGTGATGTTGATACGTGCGAAGTGATAAATTTTATATGACTAAATTCGATATCTCGCTTATCTTAAACTCAATTATATTGTTCGATATCTCACCCTTTCTGCTGATGTTTCCCCTACCATGGGAAATGGGCAGGTACTCAAGATTAGCTGTGGAGGTTCGAAGTAACTGTGTGAAGTCTTTTGTTGCTTTATGCAAGTCGAGTCGGTGTTGTCGCTCTGATACGTAACACTCGGGGGGATGAACGCTTATTTGCTATTTTTATCGTTTTGTTCTGTTGCTGGATTTTATATTGGTTTTGTTAAACCTTCGTTATTTTGAAGTTGATTTTGAGTTAGACTATGATGTTATCATTTTAATACGGTTGTGATTCATTGCTTGATTAAAAAAAAAAAACATTTGAATCTAAAGGCTAATAGTTGATGTTAATGATTCCTCCGATTATTTTAAAGTGTTATGTATCTGATTTAATATGTGATGAAGTTGTTGATTTAAAGTTGAAAAAAATGTGACATCCTGTTTATGTTGGGATTTTATAACTCTGATTTTACTAATATTCGATGGGTAGAAATGGGGTGTTACATTAGTGGTATCAGAGCAGTTGGTCCGTCCGGCCAAGTTGTCGAGTCGTAGTTTTGTTTAACAATCGAGTATTGTTAATTAGTTCTAACCTTTGTTTATGTTATAGTGATAAGTTGAGATGGTTTGGAAGGAGCGATCTTTGCAATTCTTCTTTGCTTTACAAGCAATGACTCAAGCTTTGCAAAATCGGTAGAATCTTGTGAGAATCTTTGGATCTCGTAGTTTGGCGACTTTTCGGAGGGAGAATCGCCTACCTTCAAGGGTAAGTATGATCCTGATGGAGCGTTGGGTTGGTTGAAAGAGATGGAGAGAATCTTAGTGTGATGGATCGCACTCCGACACGAAGGTTCGATATGGGACTCATATGCTAGCAATCGAGGCCGATGGTGGTGGCTAGAGACTCGTCGAGGTTGGAAGGCTGCGGTGAAGGTATCACTTGGGATGTGTTCCGGCGGAGTTCCTGAGGAAGTATTATCAGGAAGGATGTTCGTGGTAAGAAGGAAATTGAGTTTCTTGAGCTGGAGCAAGGAAATATGTCGGTTACTGAATATGCTGCAAAGTTTGTTGAGTTAGCTAACATTTATCCGCGCTACAGTGGGGCAACCGCCTTTGAGTTTTGAAGTGCATCAAGTTTGAGAAGCAGGTTGCGCCCAGAAATCAAGAAGGCAGTTGGATACCAAAAGATTCGTGTCTTCTCTGATTTGATTGACAGCTGCAGGATTTATGAAGAGGATAACAATGCTCATTATAAGATCATTAATGAGAGGAAGAGCAAGCGCCAACAGAATCGTGGCAAGCCTTATGATGCTCCAGTTGGTAAAGGTAAACAGAAAGTGGCTGATGGTAAGAGGACTAGTGGGGGAGATGCTCCTGCTGGTGTGGTTTGTTTCAAATGTGGGAAACCTGGTCACAAGAGTAATGTGTGTACTACTGAAGGGAAGAGGTGTTTCCGTTGTGGCAAGAGTGGGCATACATCTTCTGAGTGTAAGTTTAAGGAGAATGTATGTTTCAACTGTGGCGAAGAAGGACATATTAGTAGCCAGTGTCAGAAACCAAAGAAGGCACCAGGCAGTGGAAAGGTGTTCGCTTTGGCTGGGACTCAGACATCTAGTGAGGACAGACTCGTCAGAGGTACATGTTTCATTAATAGTACCCCTTTAATTACTATTATTGATACTGGTGCTACTCATTGCTTTATTGCTGCTGATTGTGTTAAGAGATTGGGTCTTACGTTGTCTTCTATGAATGGAGAGATGGTCGTCGAGACTCCAGCTAAGGGATCGGTGACCACTTCTCTTGTGTGTTTAAAGTGTCCTTTGTCGATTTTCGACCGAGACTTTGCTGTTGATTTGGTTTGTTTGCCGTTAAGTGGGATGGAAGTGATCTTAGGCATGAATTGGTTAGAATATAACCATGTTCATATCAATTGTTATAGCAAGTCCGTGAGGTTTTCTACTCCCGAAGAGGAGGGAGCTGGATTGTTATCTTTTAGACAGTTAGGGCGGTTGATGCAAGAGGAAGCTCAGGTGTTCTCGTTGATGGCGTCGTTATCTATTGAGAACCAAGCTATAATTGAGGAGTTACAGGTAGTGCGCGAATTTCCTGAAGTTTTCCCTGATGAAATTCCTGATGTACCACCAGAAAGAGAAGTTGAATTCGCTGTTGATCTTGTACCTGGTACCAGACCGGTTTCTATGGCACCATACAGGATGTCTGCATCTGAATTGTCAGAATTAAAGAAGCAATTGGAAGATTTACTTGAAAAGAAGTTTGTAAGACCAAGTGTGTCGCCGTGTAGGGAGCTCGGTGCTACTAGTAAAGAAGAAAGACGGGAGTATGAGGCTTTGTGTTGATTATAGACAATTGAATAAAGTGACGATTAAGAACAAGTATCCGCTTCCAAGAATAGATGACTTGATGGATCAATTGGTGGGTGCTCGTGTGTTTAGCAAGATTGACTTGAGGTCGGGTTATCATCAGATTAAGGTGAAGGATGAAGATGTTCAGAAGATGGCCTTCAGAACGCGATATGGACATTATGAGTATACGGTGATGCCTTTCGGTGTTACTAATGCGCCGGGAGTATTCATGGAGTACATGAACCGTATCTTTCATTCTTATTTGGATCGGTTTGTGGTGGTATTCATTGATGACATTTTGATTTACTCTAAATCGGAAGAAGAACATGCAGAACACTTAAGACTAGTATTGCAAGTTTTGAAGGAGAAGAAGCTATATGCAAAGCTGTCTAAATGTGACTTTTGGTTAAAGGAGGTTAGTTTTCTTGGTCATGTCATTTCGGGTAGTGGCATTGCTGTGGATCCATCTAAAGTAGATGCCGTGTTGCAATGGGAAACTCCAAAATCGGCTACAGAGATTAGAAGCTTTTTGGGACTAGCTGGCTACTATAGAAGGTTTATCGAAGGTTTTTCTAAGTTGGCACTTCCATTGACTAAGTTGACTTGTAAGGGTAAAGCTTTTGTGTGGGACGTTCAATGTGAAGAAAGTTTTACAGAATTGAAGAAGAGATTGACGTCGGCTCCGGTTTTGACACTACCTAATCCAGGAGAATCTTTTGTGGTATATTGTGATGCTTCTAAAATGGGTTTAGGAGGTGTACTTATGCAGAATGATAAGGTGGTTGCTTATGCGTCGAGACAGTTGAGGACTCATGAAAGGAACTATCCTACGCATGATTTAGAGCTTGCTGCAGTTGTTTTTGTGCTGAAGATTTGGAGACATTATCTCTATGGTTCTAGATTTGAAGTATTTAGTGACCATAAGAGTTTAAAATATCTATTTGATCAGAAGGAATTGAACATGAGACAACGAAGATGGTTGGAGTTGTTAAAAGATTATGACTTCAGTTTGAATTATCACCCAGGTAAAGCTAATGTTGTGGCTGATGCCTTAAGCCGAAAGACTTTACATATGTCGGCAATGATGGTTAAGGAGTTGGAATTGATTGAACAGTTCAGAGATATGAGTCTAGTTTGCGAAGTGACACCGCAGAGTGTTATGTTGGGAATGTTGAAGATTAACAATGATTTTCTGGACAGTATCAAAGAAGCTCAGAAGTTAGACGTGAAATTAGTAGATTCGATGGTCGGAATCGATCAATCTGAGAATAATGATTTCAAGTTAGACGCCTTGAGTGTGTTGAGATTCCGTGTCGAATTTGTATTCTCGATGATGCGGAAATGAAGAAAGTAATTCTTGAGGAGAGTCATAGAAGCAATTTGAGTATTCATCCGGGAGCCACAAAGATGTATCAAGATTTGAAGAATTTGTTTTGGTGGCCTGGGATGAAGCGTGATGTGGCGCAATTTGTGTATGCATGTTTAACTTGTCAGAAGTCGAAGGTTGAACATCAGAAGCCTGCAGGATTGATGCAACCGTTGGAAGTTCCAGAGTGGAAATGGGATAGCATTTCAATGGACTTTGTGACGGGATTACCTAATACTTCAAGGGGACATGATTCAATTTGGGTGATTGTTGATAGGCTTACGAAGTCGGCTCATTTTATTCCTATTAACATCAGTTTTCCGGTATCGAAGCTGGCTGAGATTTATACCAGTGTAATTGTAAAGCTGCATGGCGTTCCTTTGTGTATTGTGTCGGATAGAGATCCGAGGTTTACTTCTGATTTTTGGAAGAGTCTGCAAGCGGCGTTGGGTTCTAAGTTGAGGTTGAGTTCGGCGTATCACCCTCAGACGGATGGATAGACAGAGAGGACTATTCAGTCATTAGAGGATTTGCTGAGGGCATCTATTCTTGAGCAGGGAGGTTCGTGGGACACTTACCTTCCGTTAATAGAGTTCACTTATAATACTTGATTACCATTCGAGTATTGGAATGGCACCTTTGAAGCGTTGTATGGCTCGGAGATGTAGAACTCCTTTATGTTGGCATGAATCTGGGGAAAGTGTAGTGCTTGGACCTGAAATTGTTCGAGAGACTACGGAGAAGGTGAAGCTAATTCGAGAAAAGATGAAAGCTTCTCAAAGTAGACAGAAGAGTTATCATGACAAGCGAAGGAAAGATTTGGAATTCCAAGCTGGTGATCATGTGTTTTTGAGAGTCACGCCGGTGACCGGTGTTGGGCGTGCATTGAAGTCTAAGAAGCTCACTCCTCGTTTTATTGGCCCGTATCAGATTTTGGACAGAGTCGGAAATGTTGCTTATAGAGTGGCTTTACCGCCTAACCTTTCGAATTTACATGACGTGTTTCATGTGTCACAACTACGGAAGTACATTTCAGATCCATCTCATGTGATTCATATGGATGATGTGCAAGTACGGGATAATCTTACTATGGAAACGATGCCCGTACGGATCGCAGAACGTGAAATGAAGACTTTAAGAGGCAAGGAGATTGCTTTGGTGAAAGTAGTCTGGTTAGGGGCTGCCGGAGAAAGCATGACGTGGGAGTTGGAGAGCAAGATGCGGGAATCCTATCCCGAGTTGTTCGAACCAGGTAAATTTTCGAGGACGAAAATATTTTTAAGTGGGGGAGAGTTGTAACGCCCGATATTTAATTATTTATTAAATTAAATATTTTCGAATATTTTTTCGATTAAGGCTTCGAAGTTGTGAAATATTGATTTAAGTGGTATTGGTTTTAGTTGGATTAATTTAGTTGAATTAAGTTGTAGAATGATATTAGATTAGTACTATTATTTGTTATGGGCTTATTTGGGTGTTAGATGTGGAGTTTAGAGTGCCTTAAAATCAGTTTGGAGGATCATGAAATTGCTTGGAAGTGTTTCTTGAACACTGGGAATCGATTCCTTAGCTAGGTGAATCGATTCAAGCATGTTTGATCCTCTGGGAATCGATTCCTTAGCTAGGTGAATCGATTCAAGCATGTTTGGTTCTCTGGGAATCGAAGCACGCCTCTGTGAATCGCATGGGAAGCTTGCGGAATCGATTCACTTCATTAACTTTCGTCTTGAGGGGAGAATTTTTAACTAGGTGAATCGATTCACCCTAGCACGTGAATCGATTCACAATCGGGTTATATAAACCGACGCTGAGAATCGTCAGTACGACGTGCGATCTTTCTAGGGTTGTGTGCGACCATTCTTGAGCGTCTTTGTGAGGTTTTAGGAGCTGGGAAACACGGTTAAACACCTTGGGATCTTAGGAGAGAGTAGAGTGAAGATTGAAGGCTCTCTATTGTTGTTCTTGAGAGGTTTGCGTAGAAGGAAAGAAGAAAATAAGGGCTTGGGAGGAGATACGAAAGTTGCCGGCAAGGAGAAATCTAGGAGTCAATCGGAGAGTTAGAGCAACCTTCAATCCAAGGTAAGGGTGGGGTTCTGACTTCTAATGGGTTGTATGATAAGTAGTAAGGGGAAGATTAGAAAGAGAATCAAAATTTTTAAATGCTGAATTGATAAATTTAACAGGAAAATACCAATAACAGGGATGTTAATAATTAGAGATTTACGGGACTGTTTTGGAACGACTAATTTGTTTATATTTTCTTTTGTGACGTGTATTTGATATTTATGATGATGCGACTATTTTGTTGATAAATGCGAAGTTGCAGAAATTATTGTGATGATGAAATTACCTCTATTAATTGGTAATGACAGTGATGTAGGCGTATGCCTTGTGAAGAATGACGTTTGTCGAGTTGTGTAATGTGATGTCATGTTCATTGAGTCACATTTCATTTGCATACTTCGTGACGGCCTGGATTGGCAAACTGCGACGAAGGCTTATGCCTTGTTTTGATACCTCTATTAATTGGCAATTGGCGACGAGGGCTGAAGCCCTGTTGGTACCACATGCATGTGCATTGTCCGTGTCTCATCATATTTTTGCATGAGTTATTTAATGATGTGAAGTACTGTGACTTGAATTGTGATGTGAATTTTGGTGAAGTACTGTGACTTGAATTGTGATGTGAATTAGTGAAAGTTTACATGATGTTGTGACGTGAAGTGGGTTGTGATGTTGATACGTGCGAAGTGATAATTTTTATATGACTAAATTCTGATATACTGTTTATCTTAAACTCAATTATATTGTTCGATATCTCACCCTTTCTGCTGATGTTTCCCCTACCATGGGAAATGGGCAGGTACTCAAGATTAGCTGTGGAGGTTCGAAGTAACTGTGTGAAGTCTTTTGTTGCTTTATGCAAGTCGAGTCGGTGTTGTCGCTCTGATACGTAACACTCGGGGGGATGAACGCTTATTTGCTATTTTTATCGTCTTGTTCTGTTGCTGGATTTTATATTGGTTTTGTTAAACCTTCGTTATTTTGAAGTTGATTTTGAGTTAGACTATGATGTTATCATTTTAATACGAAGTTGTGATTCCGCTGCTTGATTAAAAAAAAAAAAACCATTTGAATCTAAAGGCTAATAGTTGATGTTAATGATTCCTCCGATTATTTTAAAGTGTTATGTATCTGATTTAATATGTGATGAAGTTGTTGATTTAAAGTTGAAAAAAATGTGACATCCTGTTTATGTTGGGATTTTATAACTCTGATTTTACTAATATTCGATGGGTAGAAATGGGGTGTTACACTTGCCACTACTTTGGCTGGCCACTACATTGGCGTGCCTCTACTTAGGCAATGCAGTGTTAACTCGCCTTTTGAAGTCTGTACGACCAATCAAACGCTACGAGTGACATGACAACTCGTCTTTTGAAGTCTTTAAGACCAATCAAACGCTTCGAGTGTCGATGCTCAATGGTTAGTACGCATTCAAAGAAATTCAACAATATGGCATGCTCACCGTAGTGAACGCCCGAATGATATCCAACAAATTCAACAATATGGCATGTTCACCGTAGTGAACGCCCGAGTGATATCCAACAAATTCAACAATATGGCATGTTCACCGTAGTAAACGCCCAAGTGATATCCAAACAAATTCTGCAATGTGGCGTGTTCACCGTAGTGAGTGCCTGAGTAATGCTTTAATTAATCAATGCGGATCGACGAACCCTCACTCACTCAACTTAGTGGGTGTCCAAATCTCAATTAACTAAGAGTTCAACACAGGACACAAGGTCCGGGTGTTCAATTGCGGAACGCTAGTCCCAATCTTAGATCAGAACTCTAGGCACGTAATACGGAACGCTA
This sequence comes from Calophaca sinica, assembly GCA_037113605.1. Classification (NCBI taxonomy): domain Eukaryota; kingdom Viridiplantae; phylum Streptophyta; class Magnoliopsida; order Fabales; family Fabaceae; genus Calophaca; species Calophaca sinica. Next base: position 108,405,892 of record CM073733.1, read on the forward strand.
GGCTCAACTTTTAGGTTAAGATACTAGGCACGCCATACGGAACACTAGGTCCAATCCTTAATCAAGAAAATGCGCACGCAAGTAGGACATTAAGTCCCAGCACAGGACACATGGCCCATATGCTCAATAGGAACACTAGGTTCCCTATGTCTTATTCTTTCGAAATCCTGAATCATGAAATCTCTTTCTCAGTTCTTGTATCACTCCTATGTATCTGAAAATACTTTGTAGTTCTAGGTCGTTGAAAACCCTAGTTGTGCTAAATAACACACTGGAAGAATTCCCAGAAAAGAGAGGTGGTGCGAACACTCTTAATTACCAAATCTTTCCTAGCCAAAATGTTCCCAGGCGCATTATTTAACGCAACCGTTTTCGCAAATTGGACTATTTATTTCAAGTTCTTTTCTCCACCATTATTCTATTGAAATTTCCTTGCAAGCTTTGGCTAGTTGTACTAAAACCCTCACGCTTACTTTTAAATCAAAATGCCCTTAACAATTTGTTTACGAAATCAGAATTCGGCTTATGGAATCGCATCAGATTTACCGATGTAAATCGTCAACCAATAGCAGTCGATCAACGCATTGTTAATTAATTCATTATCAACAATAATATTTTTCATATTCCAATTCAATACCAAGTTCCAATGAAATCCAAGGTGATTCAAGGAAAACAATACAACTCATAATGCCACGCAGGGCCAAGAACATGCTACATATTATCATCAATTTCAAGTCCACTTAAATCAATCAAGTATGATTTAAGTCACACAATACAATTCAGTCTTGCCACACAAGGCCAAATCAATACACATCAGTTCATGCTACAATATCTCAACAGCACATAGTAATACTACAAGTACTACCACACAATCAATCAACAATCAAGCAAACAACACACAAGGCGAAAAGCCCAAACTCATTATGTAAGAATTTCCCTTACCTTGGGCGCTTTAACAATCCAAGCAAGGTAAATTCAAAACCATCGTCAAGTCGCACCTCGCGCGTACCCTAAGCACGAACCTTAACAACACAAACTTAACAAAATTAGAACCAAAAACCCAAGTCCTATGACTCTAGGGCAGCCACGGTTTTAGTCCTAAAAAGGGCCTAAAATCTTTCCAACTTAACCTATTTGGATCACACCTAATCATATGCCATGAAACAAATTCAAACCATGCAAGTTTTCAAGCTTTTACAAAAGCTACACACTTAGAAAAATGGCTAAACCAAAATTTACCAATTGGAATAGTATTTTTACCAAATGAATAGTGTTTTGCCAACTTTGAACCATTTTTCAAAGCACTAAAACATGTCACAAAATTCTAGAATTAAATTCATTACAAGTTTAAAACAATTCTTAAGACATAACCCAAAACTTTTTTCAAAATCATGCTTCTTTGAATTGTTTTGCCAAATCAAATCATCAACCACTTTTACAACTATTTTTAAGCATAAATGCAAGTCAAGAACAAGTTACAAAACATTCTTGAAGGCCACGGTTTCAAAGCTTCCAATACAACTCCAAATTTTCAAACCTTTTAACATCAAAATCTTACAAACTTCATTCAATCAAAACTTCTTATCAAAACCAAACTTATTTACCACTTTAATACACTTAAAAACAAGCTAGAACTCACCTAAAATTTAATCATAAGCCACTGTTTTAGAAGCCCCAAAACAGCCCCAAATTCATTTTGTTTCAAACAATTTTTCAAAGCTTTAAACTTACAAATCTTTATAGATTTAAAGTCCTAATCAAAAACCAACTTCCAAATCACTTTGATACACTTAAGAACAAATAAAAACATCATCAAAACTATATCAATGGGCCACGGTTCCAGCCCCTCAACAATCCAAATTTATTTTTTTCAAAACTTTGTAAACATGCATATATGACTAGTTTCCAAACTTAGCAAGTATAACCCATCAAGAATCAACTCTAAAACACTAAAAACCAAACAAAACCAAAGCTTAAAACAGCCCCTAGGTTCGGCCATGTCTCAAGGTTAGGGTTCCCAAATTTTCAAATACTCTAATCATGCTTAATCATGGAGGAAAACAAAGGGCTTTAAGACAAATCATGCATATCTAGCAAAATCTAACACTTTTGCCCAAAAATAATTCCTAAAACCGACCAAACCCATATCATGAAACTCAAGAGAGAAAAGAATGGGTATGAAGCTTACCAAGAAGTTTGGAGGTGATGGATCAAGGATTAAGAAGAAAGGATGGAAGATTGAAGCTTAAACATCACTTTCCTTCAAGAATCAAAACTAAAATCATGAGAAACAACTCTAGAACCATGAAAGCTCATCCATGGCAGCCATGGAGAAAGGAGAAGGGATTAGAATCCTTACCAAGAAGATTAGAGATGATAGAACAAGGATTGAGAAGGAAGGAAGTAAAGATGGAAACTTTGATCATCAAAACTTCCAAAACCACCACTTTCTCTTTCTAGAATTTTTTTCAAGCTTTCCAACAATGAAAGGAACTGAAATGGAGCAGCCAAATGGAAGGAGAAGCCACGAAATTTTGAGGGGCAATGGTGGAAGAAAATGTTCATTTAGTTGGAAACTAACTAACTAGTCACAAACTAACTAAACTAACTTAACAAACTAACTACCCATTACCTCCTAAGCCAATCAAAAGCCTCCATTCAAAATAGTAGGCTACAAGCACATGGCTGGCCTCCCATTGGTCCATGTGTGGCAGCCATTTGCTCAAAATATCTCAGGGTTTCGCTACGACGCGTTTTCGCTCAACCGGGTGCACGACGTTATGCGTATATTAGGTTTTAACACTAAAAACTCCCAAAAATAATTCTAATTATAACCCCACACCCAAAAATTACAAATTTTCCTCGCGGCATAAGAAAAGTATCCAAGTATCTCGTTTTCTCAAAATGCGAACCGAAACGTCGCAATTAGGCAGTCTTTGGCCATAGAAAATACACTAAATATTTTCTGATGCCCAAAAATTCAAGAAAAATTAAAATAAATCCTAAATATTGGAAAATGTTAAGATCTCAAATTTTATAAAATTTGGATCACGTTTGGGCATGTTTCAGTTAGAAACACACACAATAGCCTAGTTACGGCAGAATTCGATAGAATTCTCGCGTAGTAATAAAGCGTAAATTAGTGAGGATCACTAATTTCAATTTCTCTTATCATATAGATATTATTCAAATAATAAAATTAACAAGACAAAATCTTTAAAATAATAGTCATATTAAATATGACATAAAACAGACAATTAATACAATAACTAAACCATGAAAAATCAAACTATGACTTGAAAATATTTATTAAATCCTGAAAATTATTTCTCTTTCAATAAAATAATTTTCTTTAGTCCGTGGTGCTTAGCACAACTGGCAAAGTATTTGCCGCTTGGACGCTTGGGCGCGGGTTCGAACCCGCTACGCCCCCTTTCAGTGCTCTTTGGAGTGCGTAGTAGGCCGCTGGGCCATAAGACCAAAAAAAAAATTCTTTAATCAAATAACAATCTTTCACATTTTTCGGCATTAATTCATATTAAAAACAGTATACGTCTACACTGTCTGTTAATCTGAATTAATTACTAAAACAGTAAATTGTTTACAATAAATCTTTGTTGTTCTTCGTACTTTTAACAAACCATTGAGGTGATCAATCTCCATGATTTATTTTCAAGTAGTCGGAAACTATAAAATAATTTTCATAAAAATTGGGATGTTACATTCATAGTCCTAATTATACTCAACTATTATTACGAGTTACAATCAGGTGCATTTGCCTGAGTCGCAACAACGGCTCCTAAAATAATATTCTTTTCTTCTTCGGTAACAATATTATCCCACCGTCCTTTTAACTGTCTAGTAAAACCAGTAGCCACTAGTGCAGAAGGAGATTTCTACACTGGTTAAAATTGACATTTTACACCGGTTTTGGTGCCCGTGTAGATGCTCCCGGTGTTGTATGTTGGAGTTTTTTCACAGGTTATTTAATCGGCGTAAAATGTCAATGTTTTACACCGGTTATATATCCGGTATAAAATTTCAATTTCTGTTTATTTGTTATTTTTTTGAATGACCTTTTACACCGGTTATTTATATAACAGGCGTAAAAGGTTACCTTTTTTTCATCCGTACCTTCCCAGAGGCTTTCTAAAATGACAATATTGCAGGAAATTTGACAAAAATTGGCAGCAGAATATATTGACACCAAATTTGCTAAAAATTCAAATAATAATCCAATTTCGCAGTCAATTTTATACATAAATAAAAAAATAATGACATATCTACATTATTACATTACTACATTGTTTATACATAAATAAAAAAAAACAATGTTGTTTGGAATCTACTCCTTCGAAGGACTACTGCCCAATTTTGTCCTAGTTGCTTCTCTAGGACTGGCCAAAACTTTGCGTCACTTCCCTCTACTGATTCTTCAATTTTAACATGTTGCCATTTAGGAGATGGAACCTTCCGAAGGCTTCATGATTCTTCTCCACATAATGCAGGAATTCTAGGGTTGATGCATTAGTTGAAAAGATACAATGAAGAGCAACATGATGCATTTTGTCCACCAGATGATGGCGGAAACAATGAGTTCTTCTCTGGATTCTATAATGGTGTCTTCGGACAAATTTCTTCAGCGAGGAGGAAAACCAGGGAGTTATTTTCATGACACCATTATAGAATCCAGAGAAGAACTCATTGTTTCCGCCATCATCTGGTGGACAACATGCATCAGCTTTCTCTTCATTGTATCTTTTCAACTAATGCATCAACCCTTGAAAATATGCATTATGTGAAGAAGAATCATGAAGCCTTCTGTAGGTTCCGTCTCCTAAACTGCAACATGTTGAAGTTGAAGAATCAGTAGAGGGAACTGACACAAATGACAACATCGATGACTAGTGTCCATCTTGAGTCTAGTTTTAACTAGTACTAGAGGAGTAAGTAGGAAAAAAATTGGGCAGTATATTCCTCCGAAGGAGTCGATGGAGTGTACTCCGGTGCGATGGGAGAATACTCCGGTCTGGATGGACTATATTCTCCTATCTCATCCTCATCGCTGGGGATCTGAACAACATCCGGCTCTTGATGAACCTTCCTGGAAGCTACAGGCTTCCTGGTAGAGGGTGGTCTCCCCTGAAGCATGTGCATACGAAGGCCTGGCCCCAACGGTTAGCGTCGGCATGGGGATCAACATACTGGTTCATCAAATCGCGATCCTCATCGCGATAAGGATCCGCAAAGACGAGCATCATGTTCCTCATTCCTCACAAAGATAGCTCGATACTCCCTTGCAGTCATCATCGGTCTGCTAATAGAGGGACGTGACCTCCTGGAAGCCATGCGAATACGACGACTCCACAACCACGGTTTTCATCTAAAGACATCGTCTGTTGTCAACAATAAGCAATCATGAGCAACCAAATTGAAGTTTGATAGAATGGCAATAAAAAGCATAATAGGGAAGCAGCAGTTTAATTACTATTCATGGAATTACCTTTTTGTAAAAGATATAAACTTCCTAATTACTAACATGTACAAACGTTGATCCTCTAACCATCCATCATAACACAATACATGAACTACATCAGAATAGATCCACAGCCACACCAACCCTTTTCGAAAATATTTCCTTTTAAAAAAATTAATAAAAACCAGAGCTTACTAAGAAATCTGAACGAATAACTGAGAAATTAAAAAATTAAAGATAAAAAAGATAAAAACAAAAATGCACAACACATTTCTATCTGAAAAATATCAACACATTCGGAACCCAACGAAAGCAAAATGGTAAACAAAAAAAAATGAAAAAAAATGAAGCAGTGACGCAACTATACAAATGGAAGGTTGATTGAGCAGAAGAGAGAGTGAAGACGAGAGATTATTATTATTATTATTATTATTCTATTTTTCAAGCTTTGCTCAGAGGGAATAAAAGAGCGTGAGTGAAACCTAAAGAGATTATCAAACAGATTAAAACCAAAAAAGGCCAAAGCTATAAGGTAAAGGAACAAACTTATAAGCAAGGAGAAGGAAACTCAACCAGATCTGCGACAGGGCTTCAAAGGGGAACGGCGGTGAGAACCACGAGAAGCAGAACGGCGGGAAGAACCATGTGAAAAGGAGGTATTCGAACGGCTATGAGAGAGGATGAGAACAACGACAGTGTAGCGGCGAGAGAGAGGGCTCGAAGGCGGAGAGAACAATGAGAGTGAAGTAGGGTTATCTTAGAGTAATGCTTCGCACGTATATGAGAATGAGAGGAAGAAAGTTATTTTAAACAAAAGAAAGCCTTTTAACACTGGTTATGAAAATAACCGGTGTAATATGTTAGGTTTTTAACACCAGCTCAGTTTTTAAAACGCAATCCTTTTACACCGGTTGGTTATATAACTAGTGTAAAAAGTGATGCGATAATTTCAAAATTGCCACCGTGTCACTTTTGACACCGGTTAAACCTAAAATCGGTGTAAAAGACCTAATTCTTTTCCGTTTCGTGCACTGGTGAGCTAATAATATTGCTGCTTTTTTATTACTATTATTTCCTGCTGTTTTATGGTAGTGGCTACCATAGTCATTTCTTGTACTACATCTAATATATTCTGATCATTATGACCATCTATATTCCATTCTACTATAGTTGTACCAGAATACGAATTTTCACTGTGATAATATTTTTCTTCAAGCTGTAAGTTAGGAAAACTGGGTTTAGGATAATAATTTCTAGTTCTTCCTAAATAATTCCTAATTTTACTAGTATTTTTTATTTTATTAATCCTTACTAAATCATCCTCTGGTGACAACATATTTATCTTTAATGAATTAGAAGAACTACTAGGTGGTAAAGTTAAATTCTTTAATTGCTTTACTAATTCATTCACACTATCATTTTTTGGGTGGCTTCTAGGGTGAAGATGTATATCAAATGGTTCATGGGTGAACCATGATTAATAGCCATTAGATCAAATGAGCTCATAAATTCATCATACATTCATCACATTAACGCTGTGTTTGTTTCCTGTGATTTTGAGGCGAGAGACGAAGCTGCGAGAGAACTTGCAGAGAGTTATACCACTTCTTTCGTTTGGTAAGCAGAGAAACAGCAGCGAGAGATACAAATTGTGAGGGACCCACATGAAAATTCAATCTCCGCAAATATGCGATGAAACAGCGAAGAAATGCAGCCACGTCAGCTTTTACACGTTTTTTTTTTCAATTCTACCCCTATTCTCTCTTTATATCTCAAATTATTTAAATTTTAGTCAATGATATTGATGTCTTTTCTAAAATAATCAACACTTCTCTCTTCTCTTTTTCTCTTCTCTTTCTCATAAACCAATCAATACCCTAAATCTACTCTATTTCTCACCTATTTCTCTCTTCCTACACTCTCTCTAACATATTTCTCTCTTCACAACTTCTCTCCGAAACCAAACATAGTGTAAATCTCTTTTCTCACCCCCCCTCCTTTTCCCCTGCCATCAGTCGCTGGATCCACCCTCAAACCCAAAAAATTCATCATACATTCATCACAAAATAAGAAAGATCTGCAATGAAGAAAAACCCAAAAAGTGGAAGCAGATTTGACGAAACGAGGCTATCGCATTTTTTTTTTCATGAACAAAGACAAAGACGATGAGCAGAGAAAAAGGAAAAAAAATGCCTCTTGTGGAAACAAATTCAGGTGGAGAGATCCTGGGAAGCAAAATCAAATGTGACGCAAGCATTGAATCATTCCAATAAAGAAACCAAAAATAAATCAATTCTGACAAAAACCAATAAATCATAATCCCCAAAATTTAGCAAAAAGTACATATTGTTGAACACATTCAATTTCAGGGTCATTTCTGAAATCAATTTTTGGGTTTTTCTCATCTTTTTTTTCCCCTTTATGAGTGTCGCAAACTTTGATATTTTTTTTTCAAGCTCTTTTTTTGGGGGGTTTTCTGTGAGAACTGGGCAGCTGTCATGTCCATATGTTCTTCAAGCGATTTGGACCTGTGTTCATTTTTTTTGTGGTATATGCACTTCTGGGCCACTAAAATTTCAAGAAGAATTGTTGTTTCAGAGAAGAAGAGTTAAGAGTTGTACAAAAAAAAAAAAGAGTTAAGAGAGAAAAAATGGGAAGTGTGAATTGAATTTAGTTTGATTAATTCTTGTTCGGCAGGCTATTGATTTTTGATAACTTTTCTCATGGCAGGCAGAGCCGATGGAGGAGAAGGGAAAGTGGGGAATAAAAGAGAGAGAAAGATAAATTATTTGATATTTACGGTGTATTATAAGATTTAGTAGATCCTCAAAATCCAATCGTTAATCAACTTGTCTATCCATGAGCCACCTATTAAATGGTCCACCCTAGATGCCACCCATTTTTTGGACCTAAATTTGTTTCTTTTAAATCTTTTTCAGGAACATTTATTAATTTATAAATAGGTCTATCTGGGTTTAACTTAAATTCTTTATAGGAATTTATATTCTGAGTGGTAATGGGCTTGGAATTGCATAATTATAATTCTACTCTATCTAATTGTCGTGCTATGGTATGTAAAGCTTGGTTAGAGTAATTCAACTGAATTTAAATTCTTCGTAATTCTTTTTGCTCAGGGGCTGGACTTATAATGGTCTTGAAAGGAGAAGCCTCTATTTTTATTCCTTCTTTTTCTATCTTAATAGTCTCTAATGGAAGATGTATTGATTCTACTATCTTATTATCTAAAGTCTTCCATTTACTATTTAATCTAATGTTAACATCTATATAAGAATTATCTATAAATGGATTCTCTATTCCTTTTTCTAAACAATAATTCTAAAACCAAGTAAAGAAATAAATATTTAATTATATTTTTCTAAGATAATCATAAAATTCTTGCAAATAATATGAAGTTTGTTCTTTATTAAAAGAACTAAAATACCAATCTTTTTTTTCTTTATTATACTCTGCGTCAAAAACCTTTCTAATCCATACTTTGTCTATTTCAAATACTTCTTCTCTATTTATGACTCCTATAATCTGAGATCTAGTAGGTGACATCCTAGCAGATTCAGATTCTCTAGAAGGAGAGGGTTCATATAATGGTTGAGGAATATTTGGAGTAAAATTAACACATGTTAAATTCACATTAATTGTAGAACTAGAATCTACTGATCTTCTAGATGATTGAGGAGTAATTATTTGAGGCTCATTAATTCTTAAGGACTGGCTTCTATTCATTCTAATTCTAATAGTTCCATCTTCTTCTAGAGCAAATTCCCTAGGCTTTCTATATTCTATTTTTGGTACTTCTATAACTTCTTTTAATATCAACTGTTCTGGTAACTTGGCTATTATTTCTGATGCCTTTAATTTCTTAGGGGTAGTAATATTATATCTACTCAAATTTGCTTCTATGATAACAGTTTCATTTCTAGGTGTACTTCTTAATGCTTTAAAATTATAATTAACAGTAGATACCTTATACTTAATTCTATATATAATATCTATATTAGAAACACCTTCATACAATAAATCATCCATACACTGAATATTTATAACTAAAGAACCTTTTGTATAATTAGCTTCTAAATTCATAGAAAAATTAGAATAACAATTAAAATATACTGGTCGATCATTCAAATTAGATTCTAATATAGCTATAATAGATTCAGGAAAACTTTTAATTCTACTATCCCTTAGTATTAATAATAAAGGAGTATTTAATCCTAACTTATCTACTGGTTTAACTGCTACTTGTATTAATCCTATATGAATATAATGAAATCTATCTCTAACATGATTTTCTATCATGTCTGCATCTAACAAAGTAATAGTCTCTTGGTTTTGTTTAATAGATCTAGATGATTCTATAGTATGTATAATATCTTGATTTCTAAATCTCTCAAAAGTACTAGTCTTATATATTTCTTTATATCTAATATCTGGTAGTTTCCAACTTTGTAACCTATTTTCTATTTCTGTTATCTGTAATTCTCTATTTTGATAATTATCTTGATCTCTTATGGCTTCTAATTCTTGTGGGGATAATGAGGTAAAGAGAATTAATGCCCTATTCTCTCTTCTGGATCCTAACTTGCTCAAGGTTCTGAGAAATTCGGCCATTTTTAGTTCTAATTCACTTCAATTTATCTTTTTAATCTCTCTCTTTTTCCGAGACCATTGTTCCTGGGATTTCTCCTATGCCTATGGGAACACCCACTCACACCCTATCTCCGGGCTCCAAAAGGGCTTACAAACACAACCTTTCACAGCTGACCAATATTAAAAGAAAGAAGATGTTGAAAATAACAATTTAGTGAATTAAAACTTTAATATATATATATATATTGCATTGTGCATTATTTTATGCAAAATTAATCCAAAGCTTGGATTAGATGCTATTTTGCCTCTTTTTTATTAGTACGCTCACTTGTATAATATAATCAAAATATTTTTTTGAGCAATTCTTAAGGCAATCTAAAATCGTATCATTCTTGTATTGAATGATTTGTGTTGATTTAAATTAAACCTTATTTGAGTATAAATTTCATTCTTTGGTTTATTGCTAATTTGTGAACCATTTGAGATGACATTGTATAAGATCTCATGATACTCTCGTTAAGTCATCAACATGAAAGGATCCAGAATTCTAACAGGGGGCGAAAAAATATCAAATAAACATCGAATCATAATAGTTAAGCATATCATACCATTTATTTACGTTGTGCATCTCGTTCCTTCATTATTTTATTTGAGAAGCAATAGAAGGATTTATTTTTCTAAAACAAGAGTGATTTTCTTTTAAAATTATTTAGTTATTTTAAAAAAATAAAATAAGATAAGCTCATATGTTTCCCATGTACAAGGTATATAAAAATAAAAATAAAGTTAGTCGAAATGGGATATGACTTGCAATTTAATTAAAAATTATTGCTACAAGTCCTTGATCGATTGTATATCTATTTTGGAAGGAAAAAAAATTCTAGAAATTGGTGGCTGGTGGATGATAATTTGGTTGTGCCACTGTTATAATTTGTGTTATATTTGGCACGTGGATGTTGACGATGAACACTGAGTTGGCGTGCTACCATGAACTGATTGCATCGAAGCATTTACATGCTCAAAAAATGATGGTGAACACTTAGTTGATCTTTCAAATATGTCACACACACTCTTGCGTTTCTTTGATGCACATTTTGTTTTCACCTTCTCCGGAGGTGGACACAATGAAGTTGTGTCTGCGAAAGCAATTTAACGCATCTGATCTTTGATTTGTATTTTCATAGAGTAGTCATCTCTATCAAACCTCTTTTGAATAGCTTCCCACTCTGTTAAAAGTGATATGTCTCGAGAATCTTCTTTGGTTGTGTCACCACCTCAAAGCACAACCTTTTCCAATGAGTATGAATTTCTTCCAACGAGATAGGTGAACCATTCATCATCCACCTAGCAATCTTGCATGCACATGGTAACCTTTGTGTTGTTCTGAGTGAGCAACCACAGGCAGAGCTATCAATACCAACAGTATTTACTCGGTCTACTTCACGGGCAATAAAATTCAGTGCACTCCTGGAAAAGTAACCCAATAATCTGGCATACAAAACAATGTTGAATCTGTGTTCCTGTACAATCAAACTATGCTGGAACGACTTAGGAATTTCAGTGTGTTGTAGTCTTATCATTTTGTTAATTGCTACCCAACATTTGCATAGATCACTCATACTATCCGGCAACATCTTCAACCTCCCGTGTGCCGATTCAAACCTGGATATAAGCAAATTGCAACATCAAATTAATTACATGAATATGATTACAAGAATATGCTTACATGAATATGATTAATTACATATCTATTTGTTGTTGTGTTCCCTATGTGTATCACACAATCTACCGATAACCTTACAAGTTTCTCCTTGCCAGCATCCAATATAGTAGTCTACAAATAATTAAGGAACTTCAGAAACTTTGAACACACGTGTTGAAATGTACTGAGTCGGTCAATATATGTTTGCTCATCTGGAGAGTCAACTACACCATCTCATGCAATCATGATTGTGTCCCATAAGCTTGACGGTTTGACATCCAATTTGCATCTAGCTCTGACATTACAACCAATATGATACTGACATAATAATGCAGTAGCACTAGGGAAAACTGTATCAATTGCCTTCATCAATGCATTGTCTCGGTCAATAACAATTACCTTTGACATATTGTGAATAGAATACAACAAATCCTGACACATTTGTAAAGCCCAAGTGACATTTGCTTCCTTTTATGCCTTTGTATAAGCAAATGCAACTGAAAATGTCAACTCAGTAGAAGTCACACCAACAATCTCAAGCAACGATAAGCGATATTTGTTGATTTTATATGTTGAATCAATCAACAAAACAATGTTAAAGGTGTTCAACAATTTGATGGAGTCCGGATTAGCCCAAAATATATTTATAACAATTTCAAATTCTTCCATGGTAGTCAAAATCGAGATTAAAATCGTATAATCGTCCGTTTTCATGATTTTGCAGCCCCTCAGCGATTAAGAAGATGAACATAATCGCAAGATGGTGGAAACAGGTGGAATCGCCGTCGTAAATCGCTAAATCGTGGAAACGGCGATTAACCTGCGTTCCTGAATCGTTTCTGGGCCGGGTGCTGTGTAGCCCATTTTTTAAAACACGGGTTATTAGGGTTTTTTAAAACGCGGGTTAAAGCAATCTGGGTCGGGTGCTATGCAGACCTTTTTTTTTTAAATTAGGGTTATTAGGGTTTTTTAAAACTGAGACCTTGATAGAAAACGAGCCAGGCCCGTTACTGTGACATTGTCTCTCTCGCGCGACTAAACTCACCAAACTGGTTCTCTTCTCTCTCGCGACCCCTACTGGTCCTCTCTAATTTCCGTGCGACCAGCTGGTCCTCTCTCGTTTATGTGAGACTACGGTTCTCTTCTTCGCGACCCAAAGGTTAGTTCCTTCTCCAACATATATTTCCCACCTACTTCTCTGCATCTTTTGAAAACAAAACATTGGTAAGGAATTTATGATTACTTCTCTAATATTTCTTTTTTCTTTATTCCATTTGCATATGGTTTTGTTCTGCCATTGGTTGTAGTTGAAGCTGTCAACTATTTTTGTTCTGCCATTTGCATTTGGTTTTATGATCCCATTCTTTTTTCCGTAAACCATTTCGGTTGGTTATCTTTGTAAATAGATATTTCAAAAATCATCATCATTGGAATTTTTTTATTTATTTAATAAAGGACAATATCACTGAGAGCACTCTAGTTTAAATCAGGGCCCTCGAAAGTTTTCTTCTTGTTTCCTATTTTGGTTAACTTCTTCTGTTACCCTCAATTTTATTCTTAGTAGAATTTTATTCCTTATTACCCTCAATTTGTTTGTTGTACCGTTTGTTTTGTGAGCTGTTGTTGCTGTCTTTGTTCTGTCTCTGCTTCATTTTAATTGCTGGGAGATCCATTTAATTATGTGAAGTGTGCATATATGTGTTATATGCATATGTATATGTGTGTTTTATGAATTTTGTATAATCTTACGATTAAAGTTATGATTCCACGATTTACGATTTTAAAACCCCTTTCTGATTATGCGTATAATCTCGATTTTGACTACCATGAATTCTTCGCCCTTATACATATACACAAAGTTGTCGGTAGGCAACAACTTCATCAAATGCTGACATTCTATTCTAGGACCTCTCCTGGACTTCCTATACTTCGCACGTGCATTGTAAACATGCTTTATAGTACTGACATTTTCAGCACTGCGATCCTTCAATGTGATGAGAATGTCCCTAGGCTAGACCATGTTCTTCGTCATCTTATCAACCATAACCCTCTCTTCTCCACTTAGCCGACCTGCGTATGCGTGACCTACTAATATATCTGCAACTACATGGTTATGTTTTCCACACACCACGCTCACCTTCCAAATATGTGACGACAAACCTACCTCGTAATCTGAAAGGACATTCACATTTTTTTGTTCCACTATCCTTACGTTGTCTTTGCCTGTTGTATTCTTTGTATTTACCAATCCTTTAACATCCCAACACCAATGTGACCTTCCTCTTTTGAGTCCCATGATCTGACCTTTGAATGACAACAACAAATCCTAACGTGTTTGCTTGTTGTCTAACTCATTTCAGTAGAACATCTCAGGTAGCAAATACCTAAAATAAACAGCACGAAAATGATTATGATAATATCCCTCTATATTGATAATTAAAATCCAAAAACTTAACTTAACTGCACTACACACCAATCTAAACAGTAGTGAATTGTTCTATAAAATTGGGATATTCCACTATGGGTTGATCATCTAACACTCCAGGTTTTATTGATGGAATCCACTCAGATGGCATGGTAACTTCATGTGATCCAACTTCCATACCTGCACAACCCAATAATAAGCAACCATTAACTGTTATTAACGGTCCGAAAGCGCGCATCCAGATTCACTTCTAGTATTCTCCAAAAGCATGCATCCGGACACAGTCGTCCAGATGTGTTCCAGAAGCGCGCTTCTGAACTCTAACAATTAAGAAGAATCTAAAAATGCGGCAAAATGCGACCAATGAACAACAAATATAGGAAATAAGAAAACAAATACCTTTTGTGTGTAGTTTGATGCTAGACATGCTTGCCTTAAGAGCAAAACATGTGGATTTGAGGGAGATGAGATAAAAGTGAAATTAGTGAAAATAGGAGAAAAGGGGAGCATCACGTGCTTTTGATTTCTGATTCGAATATAACTGAATGTGCGCGTCCGGATAAATTTCGTCCGGAATTGGGCATCCGGTCAGGGTTAAAAAGGGGGGAAAATGCTTGGTAGTTTATAGCAATATGGGGGGGGGTGAAAAATAGCCCCTGTTATATATATAACATTGGGCCATGCATTGGTCTTTGTATATAAATGTGTGTATTTTCATACGATAACGTAACAACTTTGGCAGTTTATAATTTTTTTATAATAAGCATATATGTTTTCTTTTCCAAATTTTCTGGGAGGGGGAGGGGCTTGTGCTCAGGCTTGCCCTCCCCTAGGTCCATCCCAGGTCATCAAAGCTCATTGGCTCTACACACAAGGATGAATGTTACACACTCTGAGGTTAGTTTTGAGATCTTTTAACTTTTTTTGGATTATTTTATTGTTGCATATATGGAGAAATTAGTTAATTAGTTAAGAAAATATTTTTCTCCTTTTGAGATTATTAGTATGCAATTATATATGAGAGTATGCCTATTTCCTAAAATATTATGAAATTGCATAACTAATTAATTAATTATTAAAAATGAATTTAATTAAAACCAATATTTAATAATACAATTATAGAAACATAATTTCACTATGATTAAAAATTAAAAATACAAATACAAATACAAATACAAAAGGGGCACAAATGCAAACGATAAAAAAAATTATTATGCTGGATTAGCTGAGGACGGTGAGGGCATTTTTCCTGCTAAGACCTTCATTCCGACACTGTCCACATATCTTAAGGTGACAACTCATTTCCCTCTGATCCATTTCAGTACGAATACAGGTAGACTGTGGACGACCTTTTGGATTTCTCTGCATCATGGATTGTGGCACACCTCAGGTCCAGTGTATTTCGGCCAGCATTCTTTGTTCTACACCACGCTGAACTCTTCGCGGTAAATGTTCAAGACATATTGCAACGTATATTGGGGAGGCACATACATATTGTAGTTGTGGTGAATATAGGAACATGCAACGATGACATGGGAACATGGATAGTGTAATGCCTGAAATACGCCACAGCCACAGTCTGGCTACGAAGGTCTACCTTGAATGTCCCTGCAGGTCGGCCTAATGGTGGGTGGATCAACTCCTCGATCATGAATTGACTTTTCTCTCAGTCAAAATATCGAACACGGTGTGAGTTGGATATTGCTCGTTCTCTCTCAAATGCCTTGATGATAATTTATATGTAAACCAGGTCGGATGCCATCATGGCTTGGGGTTGTGTCCCCCTTTCGACGAAGTTTCCAATCAACTTGTAATAGGTTGATTGGACTAACTTAGTTATTGGAAGATTGCGTGTCCTCTTTAATACCTTGTTGATGCACTCAACAAGGTTAGTTGTCATGTGCCCCCAACGCCGCCCTCCATCCTATGCCTGGAGCCACTGTACCATTAGGATATCGTCAACCCACCTAAGGGCATCTTCATTCCAATTAGCGATTTTGTTCCTGTAATGTATGATGCCCGATTGAGTCATTGAGCATCCTCAATAGTCATTTGCTTTTACACCAACACACCAAGATCCTCTTTAAAATTATAATACTTGTAGACACTCTATCGCTTCCAGCAACAAGGATTTTATGAGCAATTTATTTGGGATCAACATGAATACACCAGATTCAGTTCATTATACGAATCAATTGTACTCATTTAGTGTTCCATCGTTCCCCAACCAACCAAGATGCTCCTTAAAATTACGATACTTGTAGACACTCTATCGCTTCCAGCAACAAGGATTTTATGAGCAATTTGTTTGGGATCAACATGAATACACCAGATTCAGTTCATTATATGAATCGATTGTACTCATTTAGTGTTCCATCGATCCCCAACTAAGTGGTTCCTAGTTCTTCAACGATGTATATCACCAAATTAAGAGAAGATCTGATCTAAATGAGGTTGTGCAGCAATATACATTTTATTGTTTCTGTCCTCAAGGGAATGGCAAGACAATATGCAGTCCTCAATAAAATACAGTGAAGAGAGGATGAAACCAATGCCTATTGGGAAAAACTTAGTAAAATAAGAAACGAATCCTCGCACACAGCAAGTATGCATTCATTAACATCATGCTTATATACTATTAGCACTACTTTCCTGTGTTAAAGGGATGTTGTAAATAACTTACGTATTCTATTTTGTATTAGCATATGAAAACTTATCCTAAGGCCTTTAGCTCTTCTTCAATTACAAATAGGGTACTAGTTCAAGTTAAAATATTAGTAATAGATAATCGCAAACTTGAATATTTTGTTTTGTATTTGTGTTTCTAATGTTTACATATGACAATATTTTATTTAAAAAAATGTGAACATTATGGCAGTTGAAACCACCATTTTTACCAAAAAATTTTAGTGGTTATAACAGTCATTTCTTTCGGCATGAACATGTTTTTAATAGTAAATTATGCCTTTTTGAACCACCACTATTTACAAAAATCAACAGCCGTCGTATACAATGTATATTATGGCGGTGTATATGGCTACGAAATTATGGCTTAAAAAAATAACCATCATTTTTACCTTTTTTTGTAGTGAATCTCACCATTTTAACAATGTTTTGACAGAGAAGCATGGTCGAAAAATGCACAGAGGTGTAAGAAAACACTTTACTATGGTTTATCTTAGATATCACTTCTTTATTGAAGTGTAGTACATGGGTATAACCTTAGGTTATATGTGGACTAGTGGAATGAAATGGAATTAGCACATCACTCCTTTAGGTGGCTCACCCTCCCTTGCACAACCAAAGCATATTTCTAGGAAGCAATGTTGCAATAGATCTGCAATTGTGCTTCAAAAGTGCTCTCTTTGGTTATCTTCTAGAACATTTATAGGAAAGACATCACTTGAGCTTTCATGCATAATTTGGATTCCTTCCTATGTGGAGAAAAGCCCAAATGTTGAAGCCCACTTTGTATCTCACTTGTGTAAGTGGGGAAGGGTAGATTAGGGACTGGGAGATAGTTGTTTTGATGTGAGAACAACAACCAACAATTGAGAAGAGAATAGAAAAATTCAACTCGTGTTGTCACATAATTGTCACATCACTATTGGATGATCGTTCATTGTTAGATCAGGCTGAAATTTGTGCAGCACGTTGAATACGTGTGGTTCTTTGTTTTCAACGGTTTGATCAGTTATACGATGTTTAGAGTGCGAGATATGCAGCTCGCAGAGGTGCTGCACTTTTGGGTATTTCTCATCTCCTTGTTTCAAATTTATAAGCATTGGTACTTTTGTGCTTGATAGTATTGGCTGGTTGTAAGCAAGATTTGTGCACCTGATTGAGTTTCTTTTACCTCTATTTGATAATAGTGGAGTTGTTTCTTTGATCTAAACAACTCATGGTTTTTACCATTGCTTTGATGGATTTTCCACGTTAAAAACCATGTCTCTTGTGCATTTGTATTGTTCTATTTGTTGCCATGTTTGTTGCCATATGTTTGTAGTTGCTCCTCATAGTTTCTTGCTAATTATAGAATTTATCTCCGCTGCATATGGTTATGCAATTGGAGTCAAGATCCTATGAAGGGTCCATTTAAGAGAGAGATAGACACAAAAGTTTTAAATGATTTAATTTTTTTTTAGATAATAATAAAAATTTGTTACACCAAATCTCTTCTTTGTCTTTATTTCTCTCCTAAATGGACCCTCCATTTCTTTTGAGAAATGAAGAAGATCTCAACTCATGCAATTGTGCTTCTCTTGTGTTGTTATTCCTCCCATCGGAGTGGCATCAGAGGTCTTTGGTTTGGGATTGTTGTGCCACGCAAAGTTGGTGTCAAGCTTTCCTTAGGCATAATATACAAGAATACCTAATCTATTTTTAACGTGTTATGTAGCTATAAAACTCTTAAAACAGACTATTAGAATATTCAATCCTGAACTAAATGCAAGCATATGAGATTGAGAAAGATTTCAAATATTTTTATACAAAATTAAGACAAATAATAAGTTACATCTATGTTAAAGGACTAGAGACTATCGTACCCAAAAAAGGGACTAGAGCCTAATCAAACAACTCCAATGCATTTTAAACAAAGAAAAGAAGAAATCTTCTTTCAATGGGAGCAATATAACTTTAGATTTTGATAATTTGAGTGTGCTAACAAAAAAGTTATACACACTATTGATTGATTAAATAAAATCTTTTTGAGTACAAATCATGGCAAGACCCACACACCATACTACGATCTTTCGAAGAAATTTTTACAGAAAATTCAACAACATTGAAGCCTCACCTAGAAGTCTAACAAAGAGACTCAGAACAAAAGCTCGGTTTAACACAAGCTTGACCATCTGAAATGTGAAAGAGATACAACGTAAATCAGCACTCTGATGAAATAATATTCAATATAACTAGCGAGACCAGTAATCTACTATGCAACTTTAATTATGTAGGGCATAAGCTAATACTTCATTAAAATAATAGCATGTATCGGGTATTCCTAAAACATAACAAACTCCTTATCTTTAAGGGTATTCAAACCCTTGCCAATTTTGTGCTCTCCATCAGTAAGTCAGTCATGGAGCACTTAAAGGAAAGCTAAAGTCATCAATTAAATTTTCTAAAGTTTCTTAACAAATGATAATATTCTTTGTCAAAACAAAAACAAATTATAATATTCTGTTTTTTATAAGAAAATTATAATATTCTTTAATGTATACAAAATTCTTTTGAGTCAATTACAACCTACATTATAAATATATAGGTATTTCTTTGAGTTTAGGTATTTTTCTTAAATATTAAAACATTTAGAAGATTTTCATATTAAATAAACTAATTAACTAATAACCTAATTTATTCTTTTAAAATTTAAATTTTAAAATTTTAAAATTTAAGTTTTAAAAAATATACAAAAAACTAGTGGATGTTGAATAAACGACAAATATCATATGCCATAATTAAGTGACGTTAAAAAGCTTATTTAAAATCTAATAGGACTTATCTAATTACATAGGTATTTATAATTTATAATAGTATTTAGATATACTTACAAAAATAATTGATGACATGTTCATAAGTTATTTTTAACTAAATCCACGGTGCTTTCGGGTAACAGCGTTGTTAAACGTTTATGGAATAAATGCTTATCATATAAGCATTTAAACAATTTCTATAATCAAAGAAGAAAAATTGTTAAACTGTTTTTATATAAGTTATAAATTGTTTTAATAACTTATCTTAGAGAGCTTGTTGAAATAACCTAAAAATAGCTTATGGAGCTCAAACAATTTTTCAAGAGCTCTTTCAAACACTTACACAAATGCTTATTACGTTATAAGATAAGCTCATACAAACTGTAAATAAGCTCTTACACAAATGCTTATTACGTTATTTAAATTGTTTACCTAAGTGTGCCTGTAATTTGGTGTTATGTGTACATGTGAAGCTCAAATTAAAAGCCGAGTTAGAATTAAACTCACTTGATAATGCATGAGTAGCCACAAGCAACATGACGTGTAATACTTGATTTTCAAAAATTGCAAATCAGAAGCATAGTCATACCTGTAGATGATGTTCAATCTTGTAGTTTTCCTTTTGGTTTACAATCAACTACACCAAAGGAAGACCTTGTCCTTGTCTCCATGCTCATACGTCTAGGGATGTATACATTAAAATAGTAATTTACCATGCACTTCATGGATTTTGATGGAAAATGCTCCATGGCGAGCTCCCAAAAGTTTGTGTCAGTTGATAGTGGATTCAATTTTACTAAAGATTCAAATTGCTTTTGTTCTTCCAATGTCCATGGCTTTGAAACATCTTCTCCCATGTCATCAAACTTCCAACTTAAGAAAGCTGTACCAATCTCCCATTTCAAGAGATTTCTTGCTTCACTAACGTGTTTTCGAACACAATCAACCGATCCGGGAAAGTCACACGAGCATGATTCAGGCCTACCTTTCCCAATACTTTTTGTATTAGTTTTAGACCTAATAGGCATTGGCCAAATTTGGGTGCCCAACCACTTCGAACCATCATAACTATTAAAATGTTTAATGTTAGTTATGCCTTCCCATTTAGGAAATTCCGCTTGAAACCCAGGTCCAAGAGGAATAATCGGTCTTGGAAGATGCTTACCCCTAGAAGGTAAAAAGTTCTTGTGGGGGTGAATGAGTTCTATGTCTTCCTCTTTTGAGCTTAATGAACGTGAAGTCTTACTATCGACAAAATCTTCATTGACCAACTTCGATACTTTGACAAATTCCATTTTTGGTTTCTCCCTGATTGATGTCTCGGTGCTAAAAGTATAACTACTACTAGCTATTAAATCTTTAGGCTGGCTTTTCATGCTCGCTTGATTCAGAGGGCTTATCCCCTTAATAGAATCATCAGAGTCACTTAGGTGCGAATAGTCTTCCGTACAAATCCTACAATATTCTGCATCGTCATTTAGAGCTGGAAAAGCTACATGTTCTTGTGTTCCTTATTAAATATCCCATTTTTCTTCAAATAATGGTGAACATGAAAGGGAAGAAGACTGGCTTCTTTTGTGAACTTTGTCATTTACATTACCATATTTCTCTTTACCAATGAGATCAAAAGTAGTAGCGAATTTATCATCGTTTATATAACGATCAAATTTCCTCTTCTGAAATAAAAGACAAAAGCGTTGTTGATAAATGCCTAGATAGCTGTAACAAATTGACTACGAAGTTTTTCCTTTGCTAATTAATCAAACATTGGCTCAGATCAGAAATGACGAGGAAAGAAAAACAAGAACATCAAACGTAAGAGCTTCTTGTGTGTTGCTATCTCACAACAATTACTTCTTTAGAAAATACTAAGATGGTGTTTGGTTGGAGAAGAATGGAGGGGTGGGGAGATGAGGGGAGTAAAATCCCTCCTAACTCAATTTTTGCTCCCCTCCAATATTAGGGTTTTTTGAAGGGAATAAGAACTTAAATCATTTAAAATAAAATGACTTAAATAACTTTATATAAAATGTAATAAAAATGATTATAAGGATATATATGTAAATTAATCTCTGCTCTCTATTAAAATCCTCATCTCTCCTGCTGAACCAAACAAGCAAAAACTTTCTTCCCCCTCCTGTGAACCAGAAACAATATCAAATTAAATCACTCATCTCCCCTCCATTAAAATCTCTCATCTCGACTACCCTCGTTTGAACCAAACAAACCCTAAGGATTTGTCAAAAATTACCTTGACAAAACTATTAAAAGGCACAAGAACAAAGAGGACTCGGGCGGTAAAAGGATCTGTAGAGGATGCTTTTCAAGAAAAATCACAAACCTACAAAGGTGGCATAAATAAGAAAATGGAGCAACCCAAAGATACTAGAAATGGCAACCAAAGCAATAATACTCAGGTTTTTCCAACTTCTCCATGCGCAAAAAAAAATAAAAAATTAATCATCCACAAAAAAGCTTATTGGCGGAGGCCAGATTAAAGATGTTACAAGTGTGGTCAATTAGGATACATGGAGAAGATATGCAAGTCTCTTCAATAAGGACAGGTCAAGGTTACTGAGGATCAACTAGAAGAGGAGCAACTATTTACAACATCATGTCTTACAACCAACAACTCCACACACAAAAAAGTTTTTCAATGTACTAAAGTATAATATAAATTCATTTCTTGGGAGATGCTCTCTCCGGCCTCATTTATAAGCAAAAAAATCCTTTTAACATCCGTTAAAAAATATCTGGTCCAAATTTAGACCATACATTTTTTAACGAATGTTGAAATGACTTTTTTGCTTATTAATGAGACCGGAGGGAGTAAGAGTGTAGCTAAGATGGGAGGATAATGTAATTTAAGCATTTTTTTAGGAGTGTAATTTTAATGATATTTTACATGACTAAATAAATAAATGACAAAAAATTTTAAAGCACCAAAGCAATGACATTTGTACATTTAGAAGATAAAAATAAAAATTTTCTTTAAAATAAAATATGTGTGCACACTATCCATGTTTCAAATTTTGATGGAAGGAACATGAGAAAAAAATATATAAAGTGGGCATATCTATTAGCATAGGGATTAAACCTTGATAGTTGATAGAAACTATATACATACCCTGTAACCAAAAAAATAAAAAAAATAAAAAAGAAACTATATACATACCCGTGGAATTTTCTCATTGCAAGGTTCGAAAGCAAGTGCTTTTGACCGTGTCGTCATATCTCTGTCATCAAACGACCCAAAAGCATATTTTTTATGCCGAGTTGTTCCTCCGGAGGAGGCAAAGTATTCACGACCATTGTAACTACCAGAAAATCAAATTTACGAAAACACGGTATGAGAGACGCCTCTGAAATAATAAAACAAGATATGACATGATAAATGTATCTGTTGAATGAGAGAAACGAGAGAGACATATGTTGAATACCGTGTGTTTTGACTACACAGTAGAGTCCTTTTCATATAGGCTTAATACAATAAATACAAAAAAATATAGAAGATTTCACTCCTATTTACATGATATGATATGCCTAATAATTATGGTGATCCTAATTAAATATGGAAACAAAACATAAATTATTAAATTCTAACATATCATCTAAGATACTCTAAAATAGTATAAAAATATAAAACAGATGTAATTAGATATTTTTCACATTTTCTAGCAATCCCCCTCAAGCTAAAGCTAACTAAGCTTTAAGCTTGTTACAAGAAACCAATGCATTTCCATGAAATAAAAATAAATAGAAAACATAAAAATTTAGCTCCACCAAAACAATAATTGGGAAGACAACTCAGGGATACTGGAGAAGCCTGAGAGAATTGCAACAAAGATAGCTTAGCTAGATAGCTGGAATAATCATCAGCCTGAAAGAAACTTCTTGACAAGCAACGAAGTAAAGCAAAGCCCGACCTTTTCAAAACAACATTTAGAAGCTTCAAACAAATAATATTGGAGACTTTTAAACTTGAAACAAAGTCTGGCAACTATTTCTGGGATAGAGACGAGGCCAGTGCATCAGGGAGGAAGACAGGGCCAGGCATCTGGGACGAAGATAGGGCCAGTGCATCTGGGAAAAGACTGAGGCCAGGGCCGATAGAAGAAGACACAAAAAAAATGCAGACAAAAGAAAACACAATCTGTGTAACGAACTCACAAACGAGCATTGAACAGATGTCAAAACTACGCGTAAACAGTAATGTAGATGAACAAGACACAGCTGAAAAGCATTGATCAGTGGCACCAAATGCAACAAACATCACAAAAGAAACCCTTGAAAGTGGGACCCATAAGCTGGATGGAGTCCTAAACAAACCAAGAGAGTCTGACGTGTCAAATGGCACCGATGGCACTACAAATGGAGGTGCAGACCTCAACAAAGAGCAACAAAACAAACAGAAACGCACAATGCCCAGAAAATGCGCAGAAGGCAAAGTCGCAGCAACAAAAGGAGCACGCAATCGAGGTTGTAACAACAGGAAGTCATGTTTCGAAGTCATAATATAACAAAACAAGGACAGATCCTGGTAGAGGAGATAGAAAATACGCCAAAATAGGGTTGTTTAGAACAGTAAACTGTATCACCGTGTTCCGAAACACAAAAACAAGGTCAAATCTAGAACTAGACTGTTGTGACGCCCTACAAGAGTGAAAATGACGCCACAAAGCTTGCCAGACGCGCATGCACGGCTAAGGGCGATAGCCGGAAGTGAAATTGTCAGAACTAGTGGAGGCGCATGAGAGCGCGTGAGAAAGATCCTAAACCTGCAACCTCATGGTTTGGTAGATCGGGAGATTATGCTCCTGATGGTGCAATTCTCGCCGAAAAACGTCGCAGGCGGCAGTTGACAGCGACGATGGTTGCCGGAAAAGATGACAAATAAGTCGAAAATTATAAACGTAGCAGTGATAGAGATGAGCATAGGCACAATGAATTCTATATACAATTGATATTACATTTCTAAATTTTTGGAAACTCGACAGTGGAATAATAACGAGACAAATCACGGAAGATGGTACCGCTCTGACACGATGTTGAATGAGAGAAAAGAAAGAGACATATGTTGAATACCGTGTGTTTCGACTACACAGCGGAATCTTTTTTATATAGGCTTATTGCAATAAATACAAATAAATATAGGAGATTTTACTCCTATTTACATGATATGATATGTCTAATAATTATGGTGGTCCTAATTAAATATGGAAACAAATCATAAAATATAAAATCTTAACATATCATCTAGGATACTTTAAAATAGTCTAAAGATATGACACAGGTATAATTAGATATTTTCATATTTTCTTGCAGTATCTATTATATACAAATGAATATCCTATTTATACTATCAACAAATGTCAAGTATTAATCTAGTATAACAAGAATCCTAATCTTCTACCACTTGCGACATTTGAGTCATAGAAAAAAGAAAATACCATGTACTACTCACTATTGTAGTACATTTTGTTGCATTCCATTTTGTTCCATTTTATTCTATTTATTGCTATCTATTAATATTTAAGCATAGCTTGTTTGGAAATTTCTTGGAAAGTAGAAGTAGATGATAGAGACTATAGTACAATGAAACAGAATGAAATAATTAAAGTTAAATAGTTTTAGATAAGGAGGAGGAGGAGAATGATTTTGAATTATGAATACAATTTAATATGATTGATGATTATGATTTGATGATCTGATAAAAATTAAAAAAAAACTAAATAGTAATCCTTATTTATAATAATACCAGACTCCAAATACCAATTAAATAGAGAAACAAATTATGATAATAAACTAAATAATATGAAAACTAATAATCTAATTATGATACTCCAAGATATTATAGGATAATTTCATATCTTCTAACACTTAATTTATTTGGATATATTTATAATGTGAATGAAAAAAATGTAAGTACAAGATGAAATATAAGAAATGCATTGTTTCATATATCGTTCCATTCCACTTCACATTATTCTATGTCAAACATGGACTATGAGTTACATTTGATAATGAGAAAAAAAAATAACAAATAAATAGATGTAAACAACTTTACATTTATCATACAAAAATAACTTAATAATTAGGTGGTGTCTAAGGTGAACTATTAATTAAGTGGTTCATGAAGAACCATGACTGAGAGCAATTGGATTGAGCAGTTCTACCGATTCTTATGACGCACCATTCACACCAAATAATTTTTTCCTTCTACTTCTCTCAACCTTTTCTCTAGCTATCATCTGGTTCTCAACTCCTCTGTACACTGAAATCTCTTCTCTTCATGATATGTACTTCTCTCACGTGCTAGAAAATTTTATGGTTGTACATGAATTTTTCGTTTTTTCCCTTTTGGTTTCGATTTTTTGATCCAATTGAACGAATTCAGTTTTTGAATTTGTATCGAGCATATGTTTATGTGCCAATCGACGATGTATGAGTGCAATAGCGTATATGATACCATCAATAATTATTTTTATATATTTTGTAGCCATATTGATTTCACGAATTTTAAATGCATTACGTGTTTGGTTTTGATTTCTTTGATCCCATATGTGGCTTATGGATCTGTCAGCCGAGAGATAGGTTTGGTTCTTTGGATTATATGAAAGCCGCATTTCCGTCCTTTACTGTATTTGAGATGTGTCGATTTGATTTAATGCCTCGTGAACGTCTGGCTGTTGATAGAACTTCAAATCTGAAGGCAAAGGTAGGAATTTGCCCAGCCGCGGAACCACAAGCTGAATTTGCAGGGAGAGAGAAACAAACAATGTGGATGAAAATATGATCCAGTGTGGTAATGCCTAATGAGATTGTATGGGCTTCTTTTATCTAACGGTTGTTATTAGTGGTTTACCGGTGAATCGCTTGGTGAAAAGTTCACCCTAGAAGCCACCTAATAATTATATACTGGCAAATTTACATACAAGTCTAATCATATTTCACCATCTTAAGATAAAAATGTTTTGAGAAATATCATATTAATACAGTAAAGTAATTAGTGTATAGTATTAAACTCATACAAAAATACATCTTTTAACTCTAATAATTTTAAATTCTATGGCTATAATTTTTTTACTTTTATCATAATTTACAACAATAAATTCTTTCTAAATTACACTAACAACTTTATATAGTGAAATTCAAAAATCAAACAAATCTAGTAAAAGTGATATGACTTACTTGCTGTTACAAACTTCAAATGGCAAGATCAACCTCAAATCTAAATTCATTGCTTTTTAAACTTTGAAATAATGATGGAAGAGATGCAATGAGGTGGGTTAAAGTCTGAAAGAGAAAAGAAAGAAAATTTCAGATGTTTCAACAATTAAAAGCAACAAACCATTTTTAGAGACTAAATAAAAAAGTACATATTATTAAATAACAACCATTTAAAATATCAACTTAAATAGCTTGCAAAAATAACAAATCTTGAAACATAATTATAATGATGACAAAGAAGAAACACTACTTTTAAACAATGCAATACCCTAGAAATGAAGAAGAAACACATTAGTCTTTGAGTAATGATAGATGAACACCCCTTTTGGGGACACCGTATGTCTGTACATGTACAGATAAAACTTTTTTTATTTTATTTTTTTTTCCAAAAATGCTTTTTTTTCAAAAAATAATTATTATAAAAGTGGATAATGCGGTGTACATTTCACTAACTGGTTAATGAGCTACTCTGACGTCAAGTTTCACTTGTATACATTAACCACTTCCAACACTGTATTAACCACTGATATCAACCTTGTTAACCAAGTGTCATTCAACACCTTTAATAACTCTTTCAAAAATAATTACAAAAGTGGTTAATATTGTGCAACTAAGAGGTTAATACAGTTCATTAATTGGTTAATGGTTAATCTGATGCCACAAGTTGCACTTACACCCATTAACCACTTTCAACACTATGTTAACCAGTAATATCAATCCAATTAACCAAGTGTCATTCATCACTTTTAATAACTCTTTCACAAATCATTATAAAAGTGGTTAATGTTATGCAACTAAGTGGTTAATACAGTTCACTAACTTGTTGATGGTTACTCTGATGTCACAAATTAAGTTGACCACTTCCAATAATGTATTAACAACTAATATCAACTTTGTTAACAAAAAAAAGTTCTTTAAGATAAATAAAAATAAAAATATTAGCTTTTCAACAAAAAAAAACTATACAGACATACGGTGTCGTCCGTACAAGTGTCCCAAAATGGGTGTTCATCTATCATTTTCATCAGTCTTTTAGCTTAAAATAAATACACAAATATACTTATGAGAG
The DNA here is from genome assembly GCA_037113605.1 of Calophaca sinica. NCBI lineage: Eukaryota > Viridiplantae > Streptophyta > Magnoliopsida > Fabales > Fabaceae > Calophaca > Calophaca sinica. The sequence goes on from CM073733.1 coordinate 108,433,876, forward strand.
CCTAATTTCTTAAAGTCATAGGTAGAGTGACTCTGAGCATACCTACCAGTGTCATCCATTACGATGAATTCAAACTAATCCCAAATGATAAGAGAATGTTTGTTTTACAATTCGAGAGGAAGAAAACAACAAAACTTTTTCCAATATGATTTGTACTGCAGGAAGTTTTTTTCTCGTTTGAAAATTTTCAAAGGCTAAAACAAATGTATAACATTTTAGTCTTTCAGATTGCGTTTAAGTAAACAACGTAATAAAACATTCAACAAACGCTAATCACATGAGAATTTATATTATAAGCACTTAAATTCTATAAGACAAATATATTTGAATAATACACATTGAAAAATCACTTATAAAACTTTGAAGCATTTATGCATCGATACATAAGCACTTCGTTTGAAGTTAAGGATAACAGATATCAGATATGATAGGCTATCATATCATGTCTTAATCTAGTGTTTGGTCAGCCAACATGCAAGAATAAGACAATAATATCACTCTATCTTATGTTGTCTCTCTAGCATAAATCTTATCGTGGGGTGGGAATTAGGTTAGAAACCAACATGAAATGATAAGAGGGACCCTTTTTTTTTATTTCCTCTCTCATCCTTTGTTTTATTTTTTCAACACTTCCTCTTTATCGTTTCAGTATTTTACTTAGAACAATTGAACTCGAGTTAATATTATGTCATTTCATTATGTTGTTTACAACAATTGAACTTTTGAGTTAATATTATGTCACTTTTTATACAACTCATGTTTACATATTATCAATAATTTTGTGTTAATGTTAGCACAGAGTTAACTTATGTTTACATATTATTATACAACTTTTGAGTTAATATTATGCAACTTGTATATATATATATATGGGGAAAGACCAAATTACACCGGTATAACACTTTGGTACTGATACACCGTTTAATAACTTTGTAACGAATAACTGTATTACAAAACTTACCACTGGATTGAAAAATACTATTACATAGATCATATATTATTAATCTAAAATCATTTGATATGTCATTGAGATGCATTAAGATTAACGTTGTTTAATAAAAATGCATAAGACGTTAATCTTATTGCATCTCAACAACATATCAAATGATTATAGATTAATGTAAACTTTTGTAGATATAATCTATATGATAATATCTTTCAATCCAATGATCAGTTTTGTGATACAATTATTCGTTACAAAGTTACTGAACAGTATAACAGTACTCAGATATTACATTGTTATAATTTGATCCTTCCCCTTACTGCTATTTGGTTTCCACTATTTGCCAGCAACGTTATTCGCTATTTCGCATAGCGAATTTTTGGCTTTCCGATATTTCTTGCATTCTGCTATTGACAACACTCGTATAAAACCATTTTTATAACTCTCAATCACTTTCAAACACTTTCACAAGTGTTTATATCGGTAGATAAACCTAAATAAAGTGTTCATGAGTCAATCCAAAGGCAACCTTATTCGGACAACAAAATTTTATTTATTTGTATTTCCAATAATCAATTGATAAATTAAAAAAAATCGATTGTTAATGGGGATTTGAACTCATGACCTATTTATCACTTCAACTTCTATATCCCTCCCTCAATCTAACCCCTATGAACCCATGAACAAGAGTTTTGTGTTTTTAACCAAAGAAACTTGAATAGCCCTAATTTAATGGGGATTGAAAATATGTATTTTCTTAAAATTAAAAATTACTAAGTGTATAAAATCCCAACTAACAAATTGGTTTTCAGATTGGTTGTGTTTGTGTTGGAATTCATTGAATGGATCAAATTTTCTTTGGAACCGGTTAGATTATTCAACACCAAAAAAAGAAAAAGAAAAAAGTAAACCAACCATGAAAAGGTAGAAAACGCAGGTGATAGGGGAAACAAATATAAATGGCATGCCATAGACACACAACAAGATGCATGCATAACAAGAAAAAAGAATAAATGGCTGACCTTTGAGAAAGAAGCAGCGCGCCTGATGCAGAGAAAAAGAAGAGGAGGCGATGGCTCCACCAAAAGCTAGAGAAGGGAAAGAGAAGAGTTTTAGGGTGAAAAATTGTTGGAATTAGGTATTTATGTTCGGCAGTTGCTTCCTCCACCCCACCACATTGCTGCCAGCACCCCCCACCCCATTAAAATTCCAAAAGTACCCCCAAATTTAATTTTTTTCCCTCACATTTCTTCTTCTTCTTCTTCTTCCCATCCCTCCTCCACCACCTCACCACCGTCCTCCACCACCGACCACCGGAGCACCACCCCTCCACCACCACCACCTCCCTAAAATACCGTCATTCCTTCTTCCTCCCATCCCCCTCCACCACCGGAAAACTCGCCGGAGCCACCACCCCTCCACCCCAACACCGGAACACCTCCCTACGGGCTACCGCGACCAACCCAGCGGCCATCGGAGCTAAACCTGTCCATTTTTGCGATTCTGCTTTTTTTTTCCTCGAAATTTTATAAGCTTCAGGTAATTGAATTACAGGAAACTTAACATAAATATGTTTCCGGTAATTCAATTACCGGAACATAAATATTCCGGCAATTGAATTACCGGAACATATCATAATTTTGAAAAAATATGCTTCTGGTAATTGAATTACCAGAATACATTTGCATTACTTGGAGGTGTATGTATTCCGACAATTGAATTACCGGAAGCATATTTATGCTTCCGGTAATTCAATTACCGGAAGCCTGTAAAATTTCGAGAGAAAAAAAGCAGAATTGCAAAAATGGACAGGTTTAGCTCCGATGGCCGCTGGGTTGGTCGCGGTGGCCCCTAGGGAGGTGTTTCGGTGTTAGGGGTGGTGGCTCTGGCGAGTTTTCTGGTGGTGGAGGAAGAAGGAAGAAGGAATGGAGGTATTTTGGGGAGGTGGTGGTGGTGGAGGGGTGGTGCTTCAGTGGTTGGTGGTGGAGGACGGTGGTGGGGTGGTGTAGGATGGTGGAGGCGTGGTGGGAGGAAGAAGAAGAATAAAAATTAGCTTTTTTTGGGTAGGTGTATTTTTGAGATTTCATAAATTTAAGTGGGGGTGGAGGGTGCTGGCAGCATGTTGGTGGGGTGGAGGAAGCAACTGCCTTTATGTTGAGCCTAATGGGCTAAAATAAGTTACCCAACAAAAAATGGGCTAACAAGCCCAATAATTTAAACAAACATAAACAACATATATGTGTGTTTGATTTGGGAAAAAAAAAGTCAACATACAATACAAAATCTGTTGTTCCAAGTTTGATTTAAAATTTGGTTATAGTACCAAACAAAATAAGAGAAAAAAGATAGCACAAAAACTCAAAATCTTGTCTCTCAACAAATTATGAGATAATTTTTTATCCCACGGACAAACGATCAAAAAGACCAAAATACCTATTTTTATTTTTACTCAATAGTCTCTCTATCTATATATATCTATACTCATATATAAAGAGAATATCCTAAAGTAATTAACTTTTATGTGTCCACATTTTCTTGGCATTTTTGTCCCCTAATTGAAATTTTAAACTTAAATTTAAATCTCTATATATCTCTCATCTATACTTTTTTTAAATCAAATAAGATAATAGGTTACTTAACTACCTTATTTAATAAATTTATGTAACAATATAAATATTCGAAAAATACGCACAACAAACAAGATAAAAACTTTGAAAAAACGGACACAGTAGCGCCCGTCTTTCCGCTAGTATATATATGAGAAGGGATTTAATTACACTGTGTAATAATTTGGTACAGTTACACCGTTCAATAACTTCGTATCGAATACCTGTATTACAAAATTCACTGTTGAATTGAAAGATGCTATCATGTAGATCTTATATATAAAAGTTTATATTAATCTAAAATCATTTGATATAAAATTGAGTTACATCAAAATTAACGTCGTTTAGTAAAAAGTGTATAAGACGTTAATCTTGATGCATGTCAATGACATATCAAATGATTTTAGATTGATGCAAAATTTTATAGATATAATTTACGTGATAGTATCATTCAGTCCAACATTGAGTTTTGTAATATGGTATCTGATACAAAGTTATTGAACGATGTAACTGTTACCAATTATACTAATGTAATTTGATTCATATATATATATATAGAGAGAGAGAGAGAGAGAGAGCAAGAGACAGAGGGAGAGAGGGAGGGATCAAGTTACTCCGCTTAACATCTCTTTATAGACATTGAATTTTATCAATTCAACCGTTGAATATCGACATATTATATTAACGATCATGCATTCCAAATTTTAGATAAATTGAACAATTGTAACCATGTAATCAAATGGTCAAAATTTTACTTGTATTTTATAATATATATTATATGTTGAATTGAAGTTATTTGATGAAGTATCATATATTTTTAAAATTTTATGAAATTTTATGTTGTTGATCTACACAATAATAAACTTTAATTTGACGATTTGATCGATGAAATTCAATGTCTTCTCAATAACAACTTTTAATTTGATTGTTCGATTGATGAAATTTGATGTCTATAAAGAGGTATTAACCAGATTAACTCAGACAAAGGTTATTCCTGGAGTAACTCAGACAAGGGTTACTCCTGGAGTAACTTAATCTCTCCCTATATATATTATATACGTAGACAAACCTAGCTTGTAACCAGGATGTGCAAGTGCCCCCCTTTGATCTAGAAAAATGACAAGTAATTTATTAAATTATAAAAAAATTACAAGTGATATATTACATTTTTTGATTTTATTTCCTCTATTTTTATATATTTGCAACCGCTTATCCTAATTTTTATATCATGTTCCCACTGACTCAGGATTCTAAATCCGCCACTAATTATATATAATCAAATGTATATTATATAATATATTTTAGGCAAAATTACTCCACTGGTCCTTTATATTAATTTAAAAGTTCACATTGTCCTTTATCTTTTTTCCCTCAAGTTGGTCCTTTAGGTTTCAAAACATTAATATCGTTGATCATTTTTTAAATTTCCGTTTAACTCCGTTAAAAAAAACCTACGTGACCGTTAGGGTGTGACTCAAGCACTTATCATGTGTTGATCTCCTTGTCTTGTACCTCAGTGTGTATCAAACGCAACCGCAATTAGTGTTTTAAAACTCAGACCAAACCGGTCGTTCTGACCAGTTTAACCCGAAATTGGATCCATGGGCGATCTTGTCCTCTTATTCGATCAGATGTGTAATTGGACTGGCACTTACGTCATTGACTCAATTAAAACCCAGGTTAAACCAGCCGACTCGATATGTCCAACATCAATGGCTTCTGCTTTAATGGTCACGCACAGTTTTCATGACCTGGTTTCCATCAAACGTTAGACTGTAGTTGTCACATAACTGTGCTGCACCACAGTTACACGTTGCACCGTGCGCCACTTTCATATGTTCCACTCATGTTAAGTTTGAAAATTGAGGATGCCAATTACAAAAATATCTCCACCAAGGTTCGAACACAACTTCAGGTGAAAACCATCAAATGTGTTTGCCACTAAACCAGCGAATGTGTAATTGGACCGGCACTGATGTCATTGACTCGATAAAAACTCGGGTTAAACCAGCTGACCCGGTATGTCCAACATCAACGGCTTATGCTATAATGGTCATGTGCACAGTTTCCAAGACCCAGTTTCCAACAAACGTCAAACTGTAGCTGTCACATAACTGTGTTGCACTATACTTACACGCTACACCACACGTGTTGCACTCACGTTAAGTTTACAAATTGAGGATAACAATTACAAAAATGTCTCCACCAAGGTTCGAACACAACTCCATGTGGAATCCAACAAATGCCTTTGCCACTAAACTAGCGAATGTGTTCGCTATTAGCTTGATAAATCTATTATATATAATATTTCTAACATAAAAATATAAATTTAATTCATACTGGGTCGTGTGGTTCAACTACTGACTCACTGATCCGACCAGTGACACAGTTCCATCACTGAGTCGTCTGAGTTTTAAAACTATGCCCATAATATTTTTTTCATGGGGACTCAATGGTAATTTTATGTCTAATAAAAGTTGAAACTTGTTATTTAATTTTACTCAAATTCAAATATCTACATTCAATAATTAATAATTCTAATACTAGTTTTCCACATTTTTATTTTAGAATATTTATATTGTTAGATAATCTAGTTGAATATAAAAGACCTTATTTGGTATATAAAATACTTTATTTATATAAAGAAAAATGCTAGCAACTAGGCCTTAGCATTGGTCGATTTCGAGCCAAAAAAAACCCAAATCGGCGAAAACCGAAGAAGGCAAAAGCTCACCCACTCCTGTCCGTTTTGTTTGGTTGGGTGATGGAAGATTTAGGTGACGGGCAGATTGTCTGGATTTGCGCGGGTGAAGGCAAAAAATGCGACGTATATCTAGAAGTTGGGATTCTCTCCAGTGGGATTTTCACTGGAAGGGTCCAGTGAAAAATCTACACCATTCAACCTTTCACTCCCCCTTTTTTGTATCTTGAAGTTGAAGTCCAGGAAAACACAAAAAGGGGATTGAATCGTGTTTTAAAAAACTTATTCTCAAAGCCTATTTCAAAACACGCTGATCAAAACATACATTGTTTATGTGACACCCATACATTCATGGTAGCTTGAAAGTAGAATATTGAGCATTAAGGTATAAATTAATAACAAGAATTTGAAAACTTGAGTACATAACCAAGTTACAATCCATCTGTCATAATTCCCCTTCTTCTTACAACTTAGATTCCCAAAATATACAACTAGTTAAGATACCAATTATAAAATACTTAAATCTTGTACTCAGGTACTTAGTTCAGTTACATGATTCAAAACTAACTAAGCTAAGAAGAGGTAAGCCATCGAATTCCTCAAGTCTTCCTTAGCAATTTGCTTATCTGGAACAAAAGGGAAAGAGGAGAGATAAATCTCAGTGAGTCCTTCTTGGACCCCTCACCATCCCTATCCACATCAATGATGAATCAATATAAGCTATAAAACTTGAGATTCAAAGGCTTAACACAATAACCTTAACTAAAGTTTCCAGTATTAAGCACAGCTGATCTATTCCCTTAGGGTCCAATCGATATTAAACCAGGAATCTACGCCTCCGGATTTGGTCGAATTAAGAATCACAAGACCCCAGCAGACGTTTAACTACGGTATGGATGGTTAGATGTTAATAACATGTAAGTGGCGTCCAAACTTGCCTAACCATATCGCTCCCCTCCTCTTATGAGGAATCTTGCTTAAGTTTTACTTTTGTTCTACTCAAGCTTTGGCATCATCGTTAACTTTCTCAAAATCTAACACATGATAATGAAGTGCAATACATGATCATTAAGAATAACTCTAGAAATAATGAGGCTCATCCAAAAACATTTCAATAGTGTACATAGTAGCCTTATTACATGCATAATGTCAACAGTATAATCATCTAAAAGAGGAATAAGCATTTCCTAAGGGAAGTCCTTCTACACCCTTAGAATTATGAAATATTAGTTTTTCTGCAGAGTGACGCTCTTAAAGCGTTCCTGGGTGCGCTTCAAGCGCATGACATGTAGAAGCAAACTGGAGAAATGCGCTCCAATCACTCAGGTTTGCCCTCATAGAGCATCGACCCGTGCTTCAAGCGCGTCAAAAGTAGTGACAGACCAAGGAAAATACCCGAAATGCGCTTCAAGCGCATGGGCATACACCCTCAAGCGCATGCTCTACAGAATGCTGCATAATTTGATTTCTCTCACCTATTTGAGCATGGCTTCTATCCCATCCCATTCCCACATGATTACAATACATTCAAGCACTAAAAAGACCACTTAAACATCCATATTAGGGAAATCACCCATGAAATTTTTACAAGGAAATCACTTCCAAACATCAAATTTTCATGACCATTCCTATTAGGCTCATGAATACAAACTTATGTACATAATTGTAAACCATTTCTCAAATACTTTGAATACACATTCAAGCAAACAACACAAAATACCGTTTCGTACCCATTTGTACAAGTAAGAACAGAATCCTATCACATGCAAGCACTATCACCAAAAGAAATAGCAACATTGAATCCCAAAAGTCAGTTTCTAAACACATGGGTTTAAGAATTCCCTAAAATTCCAAAAACATAATCTTCAATTCAAGGTATGAAGGATGAAGGAAGCTTCTAACATGGGACTTATGGGTGCCCGTGACTAACATACTATAGATTCAGAAGAAACTCACCTTAGAATGGATTTTGAGCCGAAGAAATGAGACCAAGGGTTCTTGCCTCCTCTCCTTCTTTCCCAAATCGGTTTTCCCCCTTTTTCTTGAGTTTCCTCCAAGTTATTCTTCCTCTAAGACCAAATCTTATGCGGTCAGCCCTTAGTTTCTTTCTACCCAAGTGCTTGGAAGATTAATCACACCCATTTTCCCACTTTTCTCTAGAAATTTCCATTCGAACTCTCACCTCATTCTCCTTCTCTCTTTTGCATGTCATAGAAATAAAATGAAGTTATGGTGCTGTGTGGGTGTTGGTCGACCAAGTTAAAAGAAAGAGGGGATATGGTGTGTCTTTTATTCATATGGTCTATGCTACTCCCAACACAAGGATGGGTTCACCACTAGCCCTCTATGACTTACTATTTCCTCTTAGGCCCCTAAGTCGGTTTTATTCTTGCCCCTTATTTATTTAACTCCCAACATTACAAACCCATAATCACACTAATTGTATGAAAAACTTGTTTATAATAATGATAATTAAAGAAGAATCATACAATTGAATTAACAAGCTAGGGGGTGTTACAGTTTGTGATGCTCGTACCACGTTTTAATAGTGTAGACGCAAAAAAATAAAAATAAAAATAGTGCAAACGCACTAAGACAATGAGACGCCAAAACAATTGGCGTCTAAAGGTTTTATAAAACTTTACACTAGACACAAATAAATGTTTCTAACCAAAAACAAGTTATAAAAACCTTATCACTTAATTTAGTTTGAATCATACTTAGTATGTTTCACATATCATTAAGTGTAAGTGTGACTTACTGATTAAAATTAGACGCAAGGTGACTTGTCGTTAGGAGGTTTTAAATACTTTTCTTAAGTTAAGTTAAAACAACTTTTGTTAAAGATTTTCCCTAAGAAAACAAGCGTAAAGTAAAGAGGGTATAAAGAATGGGGGAAGAGAGAATGATCCAAAGTATTTTGTATTATTTCACTATCAACCTGATAGTTACATCTAGTCCCTTCAACCTTGAAGGATTTTCAATATAACAGACCTCGATTTCAATCTTGAGTTTATCTTCTGCCAAGCTGGCTATACATCACAACTTCTTAGAACGACATAAACATATGTGCCTCTAAGGCAGACAATCTTTTCAAGACCAAACTTTGTGAGTACCTACTAACCAAACCTGGTTATACTTCACAACTTCTTAGATAGTAACAAGATCCTTGCGCCTTTCAGAAAGAGCCTTCATGGCTATCCTCATGTGTATCTTCTGCCAACCTAGCTATACACATAGGTATCTTACTAAGCAGACAACAGAATCTCATGCTTCTAAGGCAACATCCATTTTTAAAAAGGTGTGTGACAACACTTCTGTCAAGATTTAAAGAGTGTTTTGACCAGACTCACTAAGCTCTCACTAGAGAGGATATTACAATTTACTTCCAATGTTTTCTCTCAACTTTATTCCTAGAGGATATTACAGTTTCGCTCACCTTCTTATAAATTACTCTCATGGAGATAATGTATATGATAAACTCATGGGGGGTGATGAGATAAGATTTGAGATGAGTTTCTGCACACACTCCCTCTTCTGCCACATTCTTCTTCAGTTTTTTGGAATATATATATATATATAGCCAAAATTATGACCGTTGGTGCTTGGATTTTATCCGTTGAGAAAGACATGTTCAAATACTCAAATGTGAAGATGATTTATCTGTTGTCTTTGTCTTCTTCCCTTGAAAGTAGTCATTTTAGAGCTTGGGAGTGAATGGTAATATTTCTATAGACTTGTCAGAGTAATGGTAGCTTTGGCAGAGTAGGTGTTCTAAATCACTTGCTTTTAAAGTTTTCCTTTTTGCACTTAGGACAATATAGGTGAATATAAAATTGTTTTATACCGTGTCAAAACTAAGGAAACTTTATTTGGGAGTACTTGCTTTAAAAAGATGTCAGATCTTTTCTTCAGTTGACTTTCTTTTGTATCCCATGATTCCAGTGGACATAAATGTTAATGTGGCTTCAATGTATTTATCCACTTGGATATGTCATTCTTGAGATGTTGGGATGGTCTATCAAACGCTGCTTGATCTCAAGTGACTAGACGCTCATGAAGTCTTGTTTACAGCAATGTGTTATGTAGATTCGCCTTGCTTCATTCATCTTATCTTCTTGTAATCTTCCAAATGATATTATATTGAAGAGTGTATCAGAGTCTTAATATAAATTAAGTCCAAGATTACGAACCAACAAAAGTTTTTTCATAGCTTCAGCCTTTTGTGGTGTAGAAGATTTTTTCTTGGATGTACTCCTTTTGTATGCAACCAGTGATTCTTCTCATTTGCTCATGAGACAATACCAATAAACACGATAGCTCTTTATGTCTTGCATAATCCCTTTATGGATAGATGTTTCTCTTGATGATCTTAGAGTATCCATCAATACGTCATAAGACACATAAGTATGTGTCATGACTTATCCTAGTCAGACACAATACTTCTTTATATCAAACGCAACACTTGATTTGTTATTGAGCACACGTTGCCTGATATAATCTTTGAGCTTCTTCAATCTGCTTGTAGCTCATTCATATGATGCTTGATAAACAAGCATTTTTCATCTGTCTTGGAGACATATAACTCAGACTTCTATAAGATCTTCATGTTTATCATTCAGTCTGCATGTTTTGCAGTTAAGTGTTTTGTATATTCTCCTTCTGATATTTGAGAGTATACTCTTCATTCATTGCTTTATCTCTCCCTTTTTTGCTTCTTCTTAAGCTTATCTTGATCAAATGCAGTAAATAGATCTTCAAATCACTTATATCTTCTTATGCTTCACATGATCCAATGTTGAGCCTTGATTCTTCGTGATGCTTGAGCTGAGCTTAATCTTTTGAGTTTTTCATCTAGTTCAGACACTACCATTTAGTATTTCGATTCTGACAAGGTCTTCAAATGTTTTTCTTCAATCTTCTTCATCTAGATCAAACACAACTTGTTGGATTGTTGTATTTGACTAGGTCTTCATCTTCATCTTTTAGTTCAAACACAACTTGTTGGATTGTTGTATTTGACTAGGTCTTCGTCTTCATAGTCTTCATCTTTTAGTTCAAACACAACTTGTTGGATCGTTGTATTTTACTAGATCTTCGTCTTCATAGACTTTATATTCTTCAATGTCTTCTTGGTCTTCTTGATCAGACACAACAATTATAGTGTTTTCTGATGTTGTCATTTTTATGCTTCTTCTTTTCTTCACGTATGTCTGGTTGATCATGTAGACGCTATTTAATGTAGACGTTGTATGATGCAGACGCTTGCTTCAGCTGATGCTTGACTTAGACTTGCAGATATATACTTCTTGTGGGCTTATTTCTTCATTGTATATACTTACTTCTTGTACAAACTTTCTTCATCTTCTTATTTCTTGCAAGTAGACGTAGTCATCTTTCTTTCCTGTTGTTTGTTATAGCTTTTCTACACACTTAACAAACTTGTTAGACACTCATAAGATTAATTATTCATTCTTATGGTTTCATTGTTATCATCAAAACCTTTGGATAGTCAGACACAATTGTTCATTTTGCTCTAACAGAAGTCTCTTTCTTCTCCTTTTAAATCCAATGGTTGACATTCCAGTGGATGAAAATGTCACGGAATTAGATCCCTTCCCATCGGATCCCACTGTCTGAACAAACTTGTGTAGCAGTGTTTTTTAATACTATGTCTCTCGTTTCTGTCATTTCCTCTTGTAGCAGTACATCGGTTGGTTTCGGGCACCGATGGGTTGAATTTTTCGGAACCAAAACCGACCAAGCTTAACCGTGCCTAGCCAACTCCATTTTTTCACCTGAATTTCGGCAACTCATGTGAATTCTTCTGTTGCATCTGAATTGGTGACGGTTTATTTGGAACGGGTCACTTTTTTATGATTGCCCCTACTAGGAACACACTCTAATACTCTTTTTGTAACACATTCTCTTCTATTGGTTGAAATTCATATGGATCACACTAATTTTTTTTTTATGTTTTAACGCACTTTCATGCGTTAGATATGTGAAATTTCACCTCGTCGACACATTTAATCTTGAACCAGTATGTTTATCCCCACATCTATGACACAATCTTTAAATTTAAGCATCTTCTCATCTGTCATTTGCTTGGCATGTTAGATTAATTATTTAATTATTTAATTAATCAATTATATGGATGAGCATTATCCAATTATTGAGAATCTAAACTTTCTAAATCCTGTATAGTCTCCATTTTATTTTGCCCGCCCAATATCCATTTAATGTTGTACACTCACATTTCCACATCGCACGTGTACTTGCTTTCAAATCCTCTGTGCCTTCCTTAATGCATCATCATTTAATGTGCCGCTCAGCCAATGCACCATGCCAACTATTTAAACAACCTCAACCGAAAGATCTGAGAAAGTTAGCTTTTGTGTACCAACCCAACTGGGCCCGAGAAAATTGATTTGAATCCTTGATTGAAAGAAGTAAGCCGCAAACCTCCCATTTTTCCATTTCTGTCTACCAAACTATTTCAATAGTTATTACATTAGAGTACTTATCCTATTTATTCAATGCGTCTCTTTAAATGTATTTAACTGTTTTCCTATTTGTTAACCATTCTAGGTAGGAGATTTGTCTACAGTCTGACCGAAGCATGGAGAATGTTGGTTATCTGGATCTGGAAAAGCAGTTACTTAAGTTTCGTATTGTTATATGTATTATGTGCTGACTTTTGTTTTTTAACAGCTTCCAAATGGACCCCAGTTTGACAACGACCCATTTTTGCAAGCTGTGCGAATGAGGTTGAACAATTACCATACTGAATTCGTCCACCTGTACGACCCGGTAAAAACTAATTTGTACACTACTCTTATGCCTTATGCTTTTCTAAACTGATAAAGTTGCTACCTAGAACGTTTAACATTTTCAGACAAAAATAATGTTGCCTATGATTTTCTCCATTGATGCCTACGATAGCATAGCCAGTACTGTGATGTTGGTCGACCCAGTGGGTAACCAATTCGAGGTGGTGGTAAAAAGAAACAACCAAGAGTTTACCTCACTCAAGGAACAGAGAGGATTGGACAACACTACAAACTTTTTCAGGGAGGTTAGTTAACTTTCATTTACATAAATGAAAGAACTTTGGTCATGGAAGTTAGAGACAGGCTTTTGAACATGTTGTCTATCATATTCCTCTGCGGGCTTTTTATATTGGTAACAATAGTAATCCCATTAACATTGATGATGATAAGCTGAAAGGTCCTGTACATTCTATGTTCAACCAACTTGATGAAACTTTCCATCATTCTCTGATCAAAACTTTTTCAGAGTCAGATGTTAGCACCAGTGTCTTGGTAAGTGACATTCATATGTGAATCACAAATCTATAATCCGTGTACATATTGATAGTGGAGGTTTGGCACGTTGTTAACTGAATGCTGATGTTCACATTTTTTTTTGCAAAACATAGATGGTGGTTTTCTTCATCAGTCTGTTGATCCCACTACCACTAACTTCCAAATAGTGGATGATGCAGGCAAGGTTTGGCCATGCAAGTTAATGAGGGAAGGATGTTCTACAGTCAAGTGGAAGTTAACATCTGGATGGCTTAAGTTTTGCAATTGTCGTGGCTTGAAGGCTGGAACAACTATACGTTTGGGTGTTCCAAAACATGTTGGAAATCAGATTTACTTTAAACTATTTTAAATTAACTTAGTTGGATGTTTCGGTTTGTCTCCTATGTTTTGAAACAATGGCCCAATGTTAGATCTGTTTATCAGTGGAACTGAACCCATTAGCTCAGTGTAATCATCAAGGGTATCGAATATCAATGATAAGTTTGCCATTGTATAATTTCCACGTGTGAACTCAAATGATAACACCTTTATATAACACCAGATTCATTATAGAATACACTAACACAATAACATGACAACGTCCTACATGCTATTTCTTCACGTACAAATTATTTAAATCAACATAATCCTGGTCAATCAAAATATCCACTCATAAGAAAACATTTGATGTATTTGTCCTAACACATGGTTCCATATAAAATTTCAAAGACCTGTGATCACTTATGATATTGCAATAATAACTGCAATTGATAGTGCATGAATGCTGAATAAAACTGCAATATCTGCACAAACAACTCTGTATATACAACGGGTATTGCCTTTAGTATTTCTATTTGCCCAGTTATGGGGAAACATTACTTCTTTTGTTCACAGTTGCAGAACCATCTTTTGAACAACAGATTGTATTGTTATTCATTTGAAAGTTTAGATTTGCGATATTAAAACATTTAGTCATCATGATGAGTTACTAATAGTTCTACTGTCCTAACTTAGAGTACTTTTAACTCACTGTCTAAAGGATACATATTAGTTGTTTTCAGTATTTTGTAAGACCATATTCAAAAACATGTTAATCAGGATTAATGCAAAGCTTCTTTTCAATTACACAGTAACTGTCATCCTCTTAGTATTCACATCACACTAATACTGCTTGCTGATACGCATTAACAGCAAAATAACCTAATCAACATCAAATTAAGAAGGCAATTATAACCAAGGTTGTTAAAATCGCGTTTTAACTCGTAAACTCGTGCGATTTCACGATTTTAGGCAGCAAATCTTGGTCAACTCGCATGTGGACTCGAAATTGGGTGGAATCGGGGTGTATGTCGAGTTTAGACGAGTCAACTCGTTTTGGAATTGCTGAAATCGCATGAACTTGGACGAGTCCAGCGCATTTATGGTTTCTTAAATTCTCGGCCCAAATTTTTGGCCCAACGTTCGAACGGCGCGCAAAGCCTGTCTTACACGCTATTGGGACTATTCTTCTGCTTCACGTTTTGATAGGCAAGCCAGTTTTCCTAAAAAAAGAAAGGCAAGTCAGAAGCTATGAAACAAAGAAGTTTCAGAAAACAGAGCAAGAGCAACGCATTCCTTCCACCGCCTTGAACCCTAAGCCTTGAACGGCGCAGACCACATAGCACTGACGGCGTGAACGACGCACTCTCCAGTGACTCCAATGGCGGCGCGAACGACAACCTTTCTCTAGCGACGTTGAACAGCGACTTGAACTCGATTCCTTACTTTCTTCAGTTTGAGGTTCGTTTCCTTTTCTTTTTCTTTTTTTTTTTTTGTCTCTCTCTGTAGGTGCATCTCTTTTTCTTTATTTCCTTTACTCTCTTCAGTTTGGGTTCGGTTCCTTACTTCCTTTTCTTAACAAAAGTTCTTCTCTTTTTTTTTTTAAATGTCGGTTCCTTTTCTAAACAGTGAAACTATATTCCTATTCCGGTTGCTGTGTTTTTGGGTCTCTCCAAATTTCTAAATTGTTTCATCTCTGCTGCTGTGTTCCACTTTGGCCCTCTCCAAAAAAAAATTTCTATTTGTTGTTGTGTTCCTCTTTGCTGTGTTCCCTTTGTTATTGTGTTCCTCACTCATATTTTAAATACAGCTAGCACATAATGGCTGAGAATATTGGTGGGTCTGGTTCAAAAACAAGAAGCAACGCCGGTGTAAACCCTGGTTCCTCTTTCAGAGGCAGGGGGATGAAAAATGCCCGTGGAAATAGGACGTACATTGGGTGGAAACTGTTGGAACCTAAATAATTGAGAAGTTTAGACCCTCATTAATTTTGATGATAACAAAGTATTTTCAAAAGAACAATTTATCTTCTAACATATCTTTGAGTGTACAGGTATCAAAGCTTCATATATATGTACAAAACACTCAAGAAAGAAGAAGAAAATTTACAAGAGAATTGAATACACTCCACTAATGTCAGCGTCCGAACTCACTCCAGCGTCTTGCTAACAGCAAGCGTCCAGTAGTGTTACTCTTTGACACGTGGAATAATCAATTACTGCGATCCTCTGTTCTGAGCAAGCGTCTGATCTCTTTCATGAAGCACGTTATGATCACGTTTTTGCTCTTATCCTCAGAATGTTCTGGAACGAAATTCGAATTTGATTTTATGCGCTCATTTTGATGTACGAGGAAGCAAAGGTGACACCTTTAGCAAAAGACAAAAATCGTACAAGACAATTGTGAAAAGCAAATTGTACGAAAACGGTAATATGTACTATTCTGATATTCTCTGGAAAGGAAGAAAAGGACTACATTACAAATTACCTCACTCAATGAAAATGAGCTATGTTTTTACTGCAAACGGTAATATCCCTGAAGACTCCTATAAATACCCCAAGGTATTCATTGAAGAGATGTTGGAAAAACTGTGAAGAAACTTCATTCTGAAAGCAATATTACTCAAGTGAGCAATCAAGTTTCGTGCTAAGTTTCTGGTCTACAAAGAACTGAACTCAGCGTCTTATACTTTCTTTTAGAAAGCTACTCTGTTTTGAGCTTAATCTTTTCATCCTCTCTGTGAGAGTTATTTTGATTGTATTCAAAAGTATATTCTCTATTGTAAAATGTTTTTTGGCCTGGTTAAGGCTTTGTTCCTCAAAGGTTCGATCGTACTGAGTCGTTTTGAGAAGTTGAGAGTATTGTCAAGTTTGTGACAGTAGAATACTCTTGAGGTAAATTGTAATCAGTTGATTATAGTGAAAAATCCTTCAGGATCGAAGGGACTAGACGTAGCTACCAGTTGGTGGTGAACTAGCATAAATCTCTGTGCCTCTTGTTTTACTGCTTTACATTTATCTTTATCTTGCTTAGTAAAACAAGTTTTCATACACGGTTTATTTCCTGCATCCGGTTAGTCTCTCAGCGTCCGATAAACTAACAGCTTTGAAAAATCTGTATTCTTAGTGCTTTTAACGTATGGTTTGCGAAAAGTTTTTGGACACAATTCAACATCCCTTGTTGTGTTCACATTCAGTTGGTATCAGAGCTCGGCCTCTTGGTTGAGCACTTAACAGTGTTAAGAGAAAAGATCCTATACTGTGAACATGTCTACTAAAGGTGGCCATATGAACCGTCCTCCTCTATTCGATGAAGAAAAATTTGATTACTGGAAAGATAAGATAAAAGCTTTCTTTGAGACACAACAACTTGAGTTGTGGGATATAGTTCAAAGTGGTTACATTCCTCCCACTAATCCTCGTGGTATTGCTATAGCCACAGAAGATTGGAATGATGAGCAGAAAGAGAGATATCAAACCAATCAAAAAGCTAGATTCATTCTTATCTGTGCTATGACAGAAAAAGAATATGATAAATGTGGCAAATTTGATACTACCAAAGAAATCTGGGACTCACTTGTTTTATCTTACGAAGGCTCTGCCCAAGTAAGAAAAACCAAAGCTAGCATATTGGTTCGCCAATACGAGTTGTTCAAAATGGAAGATAGTGAAAACATTGAAACTATGTTTGGAAGATTCCAAACACTTGTTCATGGGTTACAGGCCCTTGGAAAAAGTTACACTACACCTGACCATGTTAGAAAGATCTTAAGAAGCTTGACTAAGCAGTGGAGACCTAAGGTCACTGCTATTCAAGAAGCAAAAGATCTAAATGTCCTACGACTTGAAGATCTTATGAGTTCGTTGAAAGCTCATGAACTTGAGCTAAACGAAGAAGAACCTGTCAGAAAGGGCAAGTCTAGTGCTTTGAAAGTCACTCAACATAAAGCTAGTTCTTCCAAAGCCCTTCAGGCTGAAGGAGAAGAATCAGAAGATGAAGCTTCAGAAGGAGATGTTTATACATCTGAAGATGAGCTCGCGTTTATATCCTGGAAGATACAAAGAATGTGGAAGAAGAGAAACTTCAGGAGGAAGTTTCAGAAGAAAGATACTAAGGACAAGAAGGAAATCAAAGACAAAGACAAAGCACAAGTCATTTGCTATGAATGTAAAAAGCCTGGACATTTCAAGTCTGAATGTCCTAATCTTAAGGAGAAGCCCACAAGAAGTTCTTTCAAGAAAAAGAATAAAAGCCTCATGGCTACATGGGAAGATCTAGACTTATCCTCATCTGAGGAAGATAATGAAGAAGAAGCAAATCTCGCTCTTATGGCAAACATTGATCTTGACTCAAAAGAAGAAGTTGAAGAGGTAATAGTATATGATTCCTACTCTGAACTTCAACTTGCATTCGATGATCTTCTTAAGGACTCTGCCACTCTCTCTGTTGAGTATAAGAATTTGAAAAAGAAATTTTCAAAATTATCACAAGACTTTCAAGCCTTAAACAAAGAAAAATATGTACTCAATAAAGAGAACCAGAAGCTGAAAACTGAAAATCAGCATCTGATAGATAACCAGCGTCTGGCCGCTAACAAGCAACCAGAAGCTGAGAGCACTCAAGCTGAAAGCTCTAAAGTTACAGGCAACCTTAAATGCAAATCAAATGATTATGAATATGCATTTCAAAAGTTTCTTGCAGAGAGTGTAACTCGAAGCAAGCAAGCGTCAATGATTTGGGGTGTCAGTAAAACGATAACTCATGGTCTTGGTTATATATTAGATGAACCTCCTTTAGAAAATGATTCAGCATCTGATAAAGCCAATAATCATAGTAAATGGTTGCATTGTACTTACTGCAATAAACCTGGTCATTTGAAAAGTGCATGTACTATTTTTAAAACTGTGAAGGATAAGCTTCCTTCAAGAACTAACAAGAAAGGACCCAAAAAGATATGGGTACCTAAAGATAAAATAGTCTATGTTGCAGACATGCTTAGCAACAAAGTCAACACACCTATCTTGGTACTTAGGCAGTGGATGCTCGCGTCACATGACGGGAGAAAAGCTTATGTTCCAAGAACTAAGGCCTAAAGAAGCTGGATTTGTTGGTTTCGGAGGAAACCAGAAAGGTAAAATAGTTGGAATTGGTCGCACTGGTAAAGGCTCTCTTCCCTCTATTGATAATGTACTTTATGTTGAAGGACTTAAACATAAATTATTGAGCATAAGTCAATTATGTGACAATGGTTATGAAGTCATCTTTACAGGAACTGGATGTCTAGTAAAAAGCAAAAAAGATGGCTCTATTTTCTTTACTGCTAAAAGGAAACAAAATATTTACAAAATTGATCTCTCTAAACTTGCAAAACAAGATGTCAAGTGTCTCATGTCTGTTGATGAAGAACAATGGATTTGGCATAAGAGATTGGGTCATGCCAATTTGAGATTAATCTCAAAATTAAACAAGCACAGTCTTGTCAGAAGCTTACTAAATCTTAAGTACCAATCTGATGCTCTCTGTGAGGCATGTCAAAGAGGAAAACAAGTTAAAACTTCTTTCCATTCAAAAAATGTTGTTTCAACCTCTAGACCACTTGAGCTTTTGCATCTTGATCTTTTTGGTCCAACAAGGACAGCCTCTTTAACTGGAAAGAAATATGGGTTAGTCATTGTTGATGATTTTACTAGATGGACATGGGTTAGATTCCTTGCTCACAAAGATGAGTCATACAAGGTATTTACTGTATTCTGCAAAACAGTTCAAAATGAAAAAGGAATTTGTATTTCATCCATTAGAAGTGATCATGGGGGAGAATTTGAAAATGAAAGCTTTCAAAAAATTTGTAATGATAATGGCATCTCCCACAATTTCTCCTCTCCTAGAACACCTCAACAAAATGGTGTTGTAGAAAGGAAAAATAGGTCCCTCCAAGAAATGTCCAGGACCATGATCAATGAAGCTAACATTGCAAAACATTTTTGGGCAGAAGCAGTAAACACAGCTTGTTACATTCAAAATAGAATTTTTATTAGACCTATTTTGAAGAAGACTTCATATGAACTGTGGAAAGGAAGAAAACCAAACATATCATATTTTCATTCATTTGGTTGTACTTGTTATATTTTGATTACTAAGGATCAGCTTGGTAAGTTTGATTCAAAAGCTGACAAATGAATCTTTTTGGGATATTCTGAAAAATCCAAAGCTTTTAGAATATACAATAAAGTAACTATGACTGTGGAAGAATCCATGCATGTCAAATCTGATGACAAGAAGCCTGACACAACCATGTCAGAGCTAGATGAATTATTTTCAGAATTAAATATAGGTGATACTACAAATAGTGAACCTACATCTTCATCATCCGGTGGTGACCAGACACAAGAATCTTCAGAAGCTGAAGCCAGAAAGAGCTGGAAGTACAAAACTAATCATCCTAAAGATCAAATCATAGGAAAACCTAGAGATAGAGTAAGAACTAGATCCTCTTTTAAAGAGCATGCAGATATGGCACTACTATCAGAAATCGAACCTAAAATGATTGATCAAGCATTGGAAGATGAAGGTTGGATTCTGGCCATTCAAGAAGAGTTGAATCAGTTCCAAAGAAATGATGTATGGAAGCTAGTTACTCTACCAGAAGATGAGCAAGCCATTGGTACTAAATGGGTATTTAGAAACAAGCTTGATGAAAATGGAAAGGTTGTGAGAAACAAGGCAAGATTGGTTGCTCAAGGTTACTCACAGGAAGAAGGTATTGATTTTACTGAAACATTTGCACCTGTTGCAAGGTTAGAAGCTATACGCATTTTACTATCATTTGCTGCACACCATGATATAATTCTTTATCAAATGGATGTGAAAAGTGCTTTCTTGAATGGTTTTATAACTGAGGAAGTCTTTGTAAAACAACCTCCTGGATTCGAAGACATTGAATTTCCAGAACATGTCTTCAAGCTTAAGAAGGCCCTGTACGGTCTTAAGCAAGCTCCCAGAGCTTGGTATGAAAGACTGAGTACATTTTTGATGAAAAATGGTTTTACCAGAGGTCTAGTATACACTACTCTTTTTAGAAAAACATCAAACAATCACTTTATAATTGTTCAAATATATGTTGATGACATTATTTTTGGAGCTACTAATGAAAGCCTTTGCAAAGAATTTTCTAAGCTAATGCAGGATGAATTCGAGATGAGCATAATGGGTGAACTAAAGTTCTTCCTTGGAATTCAAATCAAACAATGCAATGATGGTATCTATATACATCAAAGCAAATATATCAAGGAATTGCTAAAGAAATTCAAAATGGTGGATTGCAAACCTATGTGCACTCCTATGCATCCCACGTGCATTCTTGGTAAAGATGAAACTGATAAAAAGGTAGATCAGAAGATGTACAGAGGTATGATTGGATCTCTACTTTATCTTACAGCTTCAAGACCTGATATTATGTTTAGTGTCTGTCTGTGTGCTAGATTTCAATCAGATCCTAGAGAATCACACTTGAGTGCTGTTAAAAGAATTTTTAGATATTTGCAAGGATCTACTAATCTTGGTTTGCTTTATAAGAAATCAAAAGATTACAAGTTAGTAGGTTTCTGTGATGCTGACTTTGCTGGAGACCGAATTGAAAGAAAAAACACAAGTGGAGGCTGCCAATTCCTTGGAGCAAACCTTGTATCTTGGTCAAGCAAAAGGCAAAGCACGATTGCACTCTCAACAACAGAAGTTGAATATATTTCAACAGCAAGTTGCAGCTCTCAACTTCTGTGGATGAAATATCAACTTGAAGATTATCTGATAAAAGATAGTAACATTCCTATCTTTTGTGATAATACTTCTGCAATCTGTCTTACTAAAAATCCCATATTGCATTCACGAGCCAAGCACATTGAGATTAAGCATCATTTTATAAGAGACTATGTTCAGAAGGGTATTCTCGAAATAAAATTTGTAGACACTGATCATCAGTGGGCTGACATATTTACAAAACCCCTTGCTGAAGATAGATTCAATTTTATAAGAAGAAATTTAAATTTTCATATTATAGAAGAATGATTAATCTCAGCGTCAGATGATATGCATCATCTCAGCATCTGGTATGACATAAGCATGTATACGTGTAAGCATTTTATTCGTCATATGCATCATAACTCAGCGTCTGGTGAATCGGTTGCGTGCATCCGAGCGCACACACACGTGTCACATGTGTAAAGGACTTAAGCGTCTCATCACATCTCACTGAGTCATGATTATTTATGTTTTTCGATAAAATCTTTTTACTTGATTTTACTTTTTGTTTGGCGTCTTCATTTAATGAAAAGGGGAATCTTCATTTTCTTTTCTTTTTGATTTAATTTATTTTGGAAATGCGAAGCAGTTTTTGAAAAAGGACTGTACCATTTTCTATCAACTTTCCCACTACTCCACATTTTTCGCTCCATCACTTCACTCTGCTTCTGCAAAACTGTTCTCTCTCTCTCTCTCTCTGACTTCAAACCCTAAAACCTCCATTACCTTCTCTGCAACTGCTACCATGGCCGATAGAAAGGTTGGACAATATACTGCTGCCTACGATGTCTTCTCAGAAGCAAAACTCATGAATGAAAACAGAATTGATTTTGAGAACTTCAAGCTCTATGGTTTTGATTTCGAAGAAGGTTTGGAGAAACTGGGATGGAAAAATTACTTTATCTGGGAACCAGTTGATGTGTTGAGCCATGCTATAAAGGAATTCTGGGGGAACGCCTATCTACTTCCGGGTGAAATCATTGAAGGACATATCAAAGGTTTCAAGTTACGTTTCACCATAAACTCTATCGCTCAGACCATCAAGTGCCCTTGTGAAGGAATCAGCTACCATGCTAACTGGGTTGACGCTTACAGAGGTTTGGAAAATGCCAACGAAGCTCTGTTCGAAAACCATCGTGAGTTAAAGAAGAAGAACATAACTCCCACTGCCAAAGACTTGAAAAGCCACTACAGAGTATTGCACAAAATCATCGCTAAGAGCGTGATTCTGAAGGCTGGTACAAGCGATATAGTGAACTATGAGCAAAAGTTCATTATGAGGAATTATATGGAAAGAAAATCAACCTGCCAAGGTTGATTATCAATAATCTTATCAATGCTCTTGTCTTCTCAAGGAAAAGTGTTGATAAAAAGAATATTGTCAAGGTTATCCCATATGGAGTTCTTCTTTCCATTATGATGATAAAAGATGGTATTGTGAGAAAGCTTGCCGATTCTACCAACAAAGAAGAAAAAGATAAATACTTTGGTGTTGGTGTTGTTGTTCGTCCTGAAGTTTTTAGAGTCAACCTGGTCGAATGCGATTGATAAGCGCACTATGATTAAGAAGGTGAAACTAGAGCAGCAAGAAGGAGAAACTACTGCGAATATTGGATAAGCTGAAAAGAAAACCACCAGAAGCTCAATGGCTGGTGTGAAGAGACCTGCTGAATCTCCTATAAGGGAGACAAGAAGAATGAAACAGAAGGTGGCTCCTGCACCTACTGTTGAGGAACCAGAAGATGAGGACAGAATTCCCATCAGAAAGATCTTGGAGAAGAAGAATAAGCCAACAGCTGAAAAGATGCTTCAGCGTCTGGTCAAGGGAAGCAAGTCCCTTCTCCTCCTCCGACCGTTGTTGCCTCTAAAGGAATAAAGAGAAGGTTGGTTAAGTCTTCTGAACTTAAATCAAAGGTACTTGACTTTACTGTTGATGAGTCAGTATCTATTTTTGATTCTCATGATGTTATTCCTGCACCTCCATTGTCTGTTTCACAACCACAAACCCAAACACAAACCAAGAAAACCAGAATGAGCCTACGACAAACCTCTACCCTCATTCCCTCAAAACCTACCCAAACACCATCCAATACACTTAACCTTGACCTACCACAAATCTCCTCAAATACCTCACTTACTACATACATTTCCAAACTTCACTCTCATCCCTTCAACCTATTATTCAAAGTACCTCCCATCAATCCATTCAAACCCTACACACCTAAAATCTATACAATCACCAAAACCACTCCCACTTCACTCACCCTTACCTACAAACCTACAAACTTCAGTGGAAGGAAGAATGTCTCGCGCATTAACAAACCTCATTTTGTTAAGTATGAGTCATATCACAGCATCTACAATCACCCTTCTACTTGGCACTTGAAAACCTTCACCTCTGGAGTTGCCAGACTGGAGATTGCCTCTCCAATGAATGCTACCTTCAAGGATGGAGAAGACCATTTCGAGATGTCATTCAAAGGGAGATTGAGACCGGATGAAGAAGCTGCCTTCATGGCACACTGTCATGAGATGAAGAAACTTGAAGTTATCAGACAGTTCAGAGATCCTTCTTCTGTATCCGTAAAGATTGTTCCAGATAGACAAAGGTGGCTACCTTGGTCAGTCCCTGGGAAGAGGAAAGAACCTGCTCCTGGCAAGTTGCCATACAGCAAAATCGGACTCAAAGAGTATGAGAAGGCTCCTAAGAAGTTTAATCTTAAAGGATTCTCAGAGCTTCCGATTGCCAAGATCACTGAGGACCATGCCAGAAGGTTTTACCTCAGTTCTCTGAAGGAAGATGAATGGAGAACTGGCTCCTCAAATTGCTGCAATGCTGAGAAAGCCACAATCCCCACTGTTGGCACTATCAGAAAAGCTACTGACACCAATCTGGGAACTGCATACTTTGATGATACGTTCAGGTGTTCAGTAATCAGGCATCTTCATTGCATGAAGATATATGTCAAATGGGCTGATGTGACCAAGCACTTTGACATTGGATTTACTTGGAATCAATGGTCTGAGTCTTGGAAAGACAAATCCATGTTACCATGCCTCGTCCCCCAGTGCTTGAAGAAGATGACAGGGAAAATCTGCGAAGAGTATACCTGGCAGAAAATGAAGGACTCTCTTTCGCTGTTGAAGCATTGAGTGTCTTTATCGGAAGAGTATGGGGAGAAGATGTTGGAAACAGGTTTGATGCCTTCACTGCTGATGTGTTGCTGCACAGAGAAATTATCTTCATGGATTTGCTGTATCCAGAAGAAGTGGAGAATAGAAGGGAAATTCAGGCAGAATCTGAGCAGAGAAAACTTGGAAATCTCATCAAATGGTTTATACCAAATGATGCATTCTTTCAAAGAGCTCAACAGAAGAAGGAATTGAGACTGAAGCTATCTAACTGGGTGCTAGCAGAGCATCAGAAGATGAAACCTGCACCAGTATCAGAAGCTGGACCTTCTACTTCTACTCCTGCAGTTGAGATGGTCACTATTCCCAAAGCAGAGTTTGAAGAAATGAAGGCCACAAACCTGAAAGTTACTCAGCTGGAGAATGCTCTGAAATTACTATATGAACGTCTCAACATTCCTCCACCACCTCCACCAAACCCTTGAATTTTTTTTTTTTTGTGATATAAAATATTTTTTGGTACTCTTATATATATATATATATATATATATATATATATATAATTTTGCTCTGATTATCTGTTTATATATATCTCTATCTCACTTATATTCAAATTTTTTTAAGTCTTATGTTGACTATGATGTGCTTTACACTCTTTTTGTCTGATGACAAAAGGGGGAGTAAAAGAAAGGTTTGATGAACACATGAAAGTCTGATCGACTAATTCACTGTCCGATGTTCAAACTCCGATGGATACGCTGAAACTGAAGTATCATCCATAGCATTTCATACATAGCATTTGTGTGGTTATTTATTGCTCTAATACCTATAATGCGTTGATATTCATTGATCCAGTGCTCTAATAATGATCAATAAATTTGGTACAATGAAAATCTTTTTAATAAAATGAAATCAGCATCCGATCTCTCTTTATTAAATGAATATATGCTCTGAGACATCTACGTATTTTTGTGATCACTTAAATGAATTTGTTTATCAACAATCGCCTTAATACCTGAATTGTTCATATATATCTAAATGATTGAATTCAGGGGGAGACCCTTGATATTATTTTGAAATTAAATTGTTCATCAACCTTGGATATTTGTCATCATCAAAAAGGGGGAGATTGTTGAAACCTAAACGATTGAGAAGATTAGACTCTCATTAATTTTGATGATAACAAAGTATTTTCAAAAGAACAATTTATTTTCAAAGCTTCATATATATGTACAAAACACTCAAGAAAGAAGAAAAAAATTTACAAGAGAATTGAATACACTCCACTAATGTCAGCATCCGAACTCACTCCAGCGTCTTGCACAAAGAAGCGCCCAAAGAGTGTTACTCTTTGACACGTGGAATAATCAATTCTTTGCGGCGTCCGTCCTGCATTACGGCGGCGCCTGATCTCTTTAATGAAGCACGTGATGATCACGTTTTTGCTCTTATCCTCAGAATGTTCTGGAACGGAATTCGAATTTGATTTTATACGCTCATTTTGATTTACGAGAAAGCAAAGGTGACACCTTTAGCAAAAGACAAAAATCGTACAAAAGTAGATAGTACGAAAACGGTAATATGTACTATTCTGATATTCTCTGGAAAGGAAGAAAAGGACTACATTTCAAATTACCTCACTCAATGAAAAGGAGCTATGTTTTTACTGCAAACGGTAATATCCCTGAAGACTCCTATAAATACCCCAAGGTATTCATTGAAGAGATGTTGGAAAAACTGTGAAGAAACTTCATTCTGAAAGCAATATTACTCAAGTGAGCAATCAAGTTTCGTGCCAAGTTTCTGGTCTACAAAGAACTGAACTCAACGTCTTATACTTTCGTTTAGAAAGCTACTCTGTTTTGAGTTTAATCTTTTCATCCTCTATGTGAGAGTTATTTTGATTGTATTCAAAAGTATATTCTCTTTTGTAAACTGTTTTTTGGCCTAGTTAAGGCTTTGTTCCTCAAAGGCTCGATCGTACTGGGTCGTTTTGAGAAGTTGAGAGTATTGTCAAGTTTGTGACAGTAGAATACTCTTGAGGTAAATTGTAATCAGTTGATTATAGTGAAAAATCCTTCAGGATCGAAGGGACTAGACGTAGCTACCAGTTGGTGGTGAACTAGTATAAATCTCTGTGCCTCTTGCTTTACTGCTTTACATTTATCTTTATCTTGCTCAGTAAAACAAGTTTTCATACACGGTTTATTTCCTGCATCCGGTTAGTCTCTCAGCGTCCGATAAACTAACAGCTTTGAAAAATCTGTATTCTTAGTGCTTTTAACGTATAGTTTGCGAAAAGTTTTTGGACACAATTCAACCCCCCCTTCTTGTGTTCACGTTCAGAAACATGGGTCAGATGTTCTGGGCAATTCCAAAAAAGTTAAATGCAACTATTGCTCAAAGATCATCAGTGGAGGAATTTTCAGATTCAACATCATCTTGCCGGTACTAGAGAAGATTCTGAACCTTGTACTACAAAGGTCTTGGGATGATGTGAAAATATTAATGTTGAAAGTTGTGGCTGATGCTAAAGAGGCATCAATGAAGAAGAGAAGATTGATTGACATTGATGAGCATGAAGATAATCCCACAATGGAGATGGATGACTCCCAGCAAACATTAAAGCTTACAAAGGGAAAGGGAAAATTTAGTACTGCGGGGATTCAATCAACTATAAACCAAATGCTGAAAAGACCCCTAAAGGAGGAAGCAGATGATCATGTTGCTGAGTTTTTCTACACAAGTGTCATTCCTTTTAATGCTATAAAAAATACATCCTTTGAAAAAGTGTGTGAGACAATTGGCAAATATGGAATTGACTATAAGCCTCCTTCTTATCAAGATATCAGGGAAAAGCTATTGAAAAAAATAGTAGATCGAATTGATTCAATGCTTGAAGAGTTTAGGGATGAGTGGAAGAGAGTCGATTGTTCAATCATGTCTGATGGTTGGACAGATAGAAAAAAGCGTTCAATTTGTAACTTCATGGTGAACAGTCCTAAGGGTACTGTTTTTCTCTATTCATTGGATACTTCTGACTTCTCTAAAACAACTGACAAAGTTTTTAAGATGTTGGATGATGCAATCGAATTTGTAGGAGAGGAGAACGTGGTCCAGGTGGTTACCGATAATGCTGCAAATTTTAAGGCGGGGGGTGAGAAGTTGATGCTGACACAAACGAAGTTGCATTGGACCCCATGTGCTGCCCACTATATTGATTTGATATTTGAGGATTTTGAGAAAGATCTAAATGTTCATAAGGTCACTATAAATAAGGGAAGAAAGATCACTACCTATATTTACTCCAGAACAATGTTGATTACCATGGTGAGGGATTTCACAAATGGGAGAGACTTGATTAAGCCTGTTATGACTAGATTTGCTACTGCATATTTGACTCTAGGTTGTCTCAATGATCTGAAAGCAACATTGATGAGCATGTTTAGCTCGGAACAGTGGAGATCTAGTAGGTTTGCAGCCACCCAAGAGGGAAGAAAAGTGGCAAACATGGTTTTGGATAGCCGATTTTGGAAGAATATAATTACATGCCTCAAGACTGCTGCTCCTCTCATGGAAGTGCTTCGGTTGGTTGATTCTGATGCAAAACCCGCCATGGGTTTCATATATGAGGGGATGGATCGTTGCAAAGAAAAGATTAAAAACAACTTCAACAATGTTAAGAAATTGTAAGTTTTTCCAACTTTGTCTCCTTTGAAATTTAATTATCTTCTTAGTGTTTATACATTTTGATATAGGATATTTGTTATTTATTTGTAGCTATGAACCTGCATGGAAAATTATTGATAAATGTTGGAATGCCCAACTCCATAAGCCCTTGCATGCAGCTGCATATTTCCTTAATCCCCAATATCACTTTGAATCGAATTTTAAAGCTGATGATATTAAGGTGAAAGATGGGCTATACAGTTGTTTGACAAGGTTAGTGAGTGATGATACGGTGAGGGCCAAAATCAATGAGCAGCTCAAAGACTTTCATTTTCGTAATGGACCTCTTTTTAATTCCGAGTATGCAAAGAAAGCTAGGATGACTATGCATCCTGCAGAATGGTGGGAGATGTATGGGGATTATACTCCAGAGCTAAAGAAGTTTGCTATTCGTGTTTTGAGCTTGACTTGTAGCTCTTCTGGATGTGAGCGTAATTGGAGTGTATTTGAAATGGTAATTGAAGTTATGACTTTGCTTATAGTTTTTAATTTCCTTCCTTAGTGTTAGGTAATCATAAAGTTCTATTCATGTTTTATTTTCTAGGTTCATACAAAGAAAAGGAACCGCTTGCATCAAAAGAATATGAATGATTTGGTTTATGTGATGGCCAACATGAAGTTAAGAAGGAAAGCAACAAGAAAGAAGGAACCACTTTCATTTAATGAGATTTCTTCTGATGATGAATTTCTGACTACTGAATAGGGACATATTAATGTTACTGTTGAGGGACGTGTTGATGAAGAGTATGTGGAGCAACCTATCAATGTTGAAGCTGAAGTTATTGTTCAACTTCAAGCAACCCACCACCTTAGATAATTTTTTTTGTTAACTTGGTCTTTGATAATGTTGAGGAATCTTTATCATCTAGGGCAGAGTTTGATGGAGATGGAGATGAAGGTGGAGATGGAGATGGAGATGGTGATGAAGATGATAATGATGATCAAAATGATGTTATTGGAGGAATGGATATTGGACGATTCATTTAGCTCATTTTTTAAAATGTTTTAACTTTAGGAACTTATGCTTTTATGAATTTATGTATGATTTGATCATTTATGCCTTTTGATATGACACTTTACTATGGTGATTTGCTATTTTGCTTTATTATGGAGTTGAATTTTGGAATTATTGGTGTCTTCATGGTATTATATAAGTATATATGTCATGTATAATTTTTTTAATATTTTTATTTAATATTAGGTAAACTCGACAAGTCTACGAGTCGAGTTCACCTAGGCTCCACGAGTTTACCTAAACTCTCGAGTTTGACAACCTTGATTATAACTACCCTTATATTTACAATCCACAATTTTTTAAGTGAAGTCCATTTCAAAAATGAATAACTAATATTTGACATATACTTAAGAGTGTACAACAATCTGGCCAATTAATTGTACTGATTAATGCATAATCTAACACAAATTGAATCTTCTAGGCCTCATGTCCCTTCGCATTAATACTTCAAACAATAGATGAATGACAACAATGCGATTCTGTAGTAAATATCTGAAGAAAATCAAACCATATCCCATATTAAAGTAGCTAGATATGATATGTTGGAAGAGATATCAGACATACTAGATATGAAGATCGTATATGGGTTGCTTCCATGCACCCAATAAAACAACCATTTTAAGTGAAATGATAGGAGACGTTGCTATCATTAATGTCAGATGTATGAAGAAAATCAATCCATATCCCATAATAAAGTAGCCTATATATCTTGGAAGATATATCAGATATACAATAACTTGGAGATTGAATCTTTTAGTGCTTGATTCCATACAAGCAATTAAAGTGAAATGAAAGAACACCTTCATGTCATTAATGCCAAATCTATGAACAAAAGCAAATCCCATATTAAAGTAGCTAGATATGATATGTTGGAAGACATATCAGACATGTCACTATATTACTTTAAATAGAGGTTGCTTCGATGCACCCAATAAAACAACCAGTTAAAGTGAAATGATAGGAGACTTGTTGTCATTAATGCCAAATGTATTAAAAAAATCAATTCATATCCCATAATATAGGTACCCTACATATCTTGGAAGATATATCAGATATACAAAATCTTAGAGATTGAATCTTTCAGGGCTTGATTCCATACAAGCAATTAAAGTGAAATGAAAGAACAACTTGATTTCATTAATGCCAAATCTATGAAGAAAAGCAAATATCATTAAATACCATAGTATTAACTCCCCATTGTATCACATTGGGTGTATCTGTAGGATCCATGACCAATTATTAACATTATGTGTATCACTAAAAAATCCCAACGAAGATTTTGGAACGATCTTCAAATATACCAAATGCACTCGCAGGATGCCTCCCTATGTCATGTCTATTCACAATTAATTGAAGATCCATACACTCAAATAGAGATCAGCCAGACGACATGCAAGGTAGATGGAGATAAATAGTTGTCAACTAAATTAATTAATCTGGTATAAGCTGAAACCGTTGTATTCCTACTCGATACGTTCACTGTCCTCAACTACAACTTTGCCACACATACATGTCTGTCATACTGACACCATTTAATATTTGGATTCCTAAAATCTTTGAAACCATAACGTGTTCCATCCTGTAGAATTGTAAAACGCCTTCAGATGCACTCATTACCTGGACATGGTTTTAACAGATGTTATAAGGACCTATATATGGCTTTTAATACCACGTGCTACCCATCCAACTAGACGAAAAACCAATTACATGTTATAATTGCCATATAGTTTAGATACGACAAGCTAACAAAGGTATTGAATTATATTTATCATGCACATAACATTCTTATCATCAGCCTACAAGTATAGTTCTTTGTGTGTCACATGGATACTATATAATAATCACATTTAATGTTTGATTATGTCTATAGCAATGGCTACCAAGGTTACCCCTTTACCTAAAATTGTTCCCGGTAAGATTGATTGGAGGGTCAAGGTTCGTGTGATTCGTCTTTGGTGCCTTCCAAAATTTAAGAATCCAAATGATACAAATAGTATCGAAATGATATGGCTTGATGAACAGGTACTACTTTGTTTTTTTTTCCAACTAAATATATAAAACTCAAGTTAGTTGGACCTCCATATCGTTGATGTTGTTTACAACCTGGTCACTAATAGGGTGGGAAAATTCATGCATCTGTGAAGAAAGCTCTAATCACAAAGTTTACGAATATTTTGGAGGAAGGTGGTACCTATTTTTTTCAAAATTTGTTAGTGGCTCAAAATGATCCAAAATTCAAGAGCACAAAACATAAATATAAGCTCACTTTCATTGGTACCACAACCTGCGAAAAAACGATTGATGAGTCCATTCCTATCAATCATTTTGATTTTCTTGCTTTCAAGGATATCCTTCAAGCAACTAAAGAAGACAAGTTGGTTGGTGAGATCATATTCAAGTTACATAGTTTACTATAATTAAATGTTAATTATGTATAACAAAGTGCTTGAAACATGCTAAATACATAGGAAATCCAGATGTCATAGGCCATATCGTGGATAAAGGAAACATTAAGGAAACTGAGAAGAATGGGACTAGGAGTAAACTGATTGACATTGTTCTACAGGATCTCCAGTAAGTTTGTCATCTTATTTAGGATGAGATCTTTATCACATTAGAGCCTACGAATAACCAGTTGTTAAATCTTCTAATTATAATTGAAATCCTAGGGGGGGCACAGTACACTGTACTCTGTGGGAAGGATATGCTGATGAGATGCAACAATACTTGGACAAGCATGAGTCAGATGGCCCAATTAAAATGATCTTACAGCTAGGGAAGTTGAAGAAACATAGTGGTAAAGTTTGCACAGTTAGAGTGCAACTTGCTGGGGTGAGAAAGGTTGCTTCGTTTAATGCATTCTGGAGCTTTAGTTTTTACTTTGATAACTTATGCAGGTATTATGGGCATCTCAAATTCATTCTTCGGCACTAGGCTTTTGCTCAATGCTGATATTCCTAAAGTTAATGAGTATAGACACAAGTAAACAAATTAAACTTTCCACATCTCAGCGTCCATTCCTTTTACACATAATGCTTTACCAAAGAATGAATTCATGCAAACTTACTGCAACAACTCACTTTTTCTTCTCGTAGTATGGATCATTCTCAATCTCAGCTGACTCAGGTCATCAACCAGATGACTGGTCACACTAACATCACATTACATGAAGATTTCATGCAAACTACAATGATGACTATTTCAGATTTATATGAAGCCAATAATGTATTTTATACCAAGCTTTGTTTTAGTAATCTTTGAAATTATATGTTAGTTGGTGATAGTTAGTTGATCTGCTATTTTGCATGTTACTCAGAAATGCTTTGGTTCTGTGTATGCTACAATCATAAAGGTGGAATCTGAGAATGGGTGGTACTATGATGCATGCTCCAAATGTATGAAACGTGTTTCCACTGTCGGAAACAAATATTTCTGTGACAAGTGCAAAAAGATAGTTACTGTCGTCCCTAGGTAGGTCATGCATAATATAGCCACTATAATGTTTGTTTCAAATTTACTACAAATCGTTATTTGACATACCTTAATAATCAACTATTACATAAATAACTGGTATCATACATGAAACCAGTTTCAAGCTACGGGTCAAAGTGATGGATCAGACTGGGTCTGCAACTTTCATTATGTTTGATCGTGTTGTGACCCAATATTTGGACAAATCAGCAAAGGAATTAATTCAGTCACACCAAAAGGTAAGTCAGGAATACCAGTTTACGTTTATTTGTTGAAATGTACTTTTGTCAATAAGGACGACCAACAAAATGGTATTGAGAAATTATTAACTATGCATAATTTTGTTGTTCCTCTAGACATCAGAGACTCTGGATCTGCATGTTCTTCTTGAATCATTTGTCAACAAGGACCTGTTGTTCAAAGTAGAAGTCAGCGATGGTAATATTTATCAAAATTGGTAGACTTATAGTGTCAAAAAAATTACTACTGACGTTGAGATTGTCCAACAAGTTTTAGCTAACAATATGGACCAGGTTCATTTCTAAACCATGTCCAACTAATTCAATTCCATATGTTATTTAACTGTTGACAATCTCAAACTAAATGCTAGGGACAGGGAGGCAATGTTGTACTGGAGGCAGCTGCTGACGATGATTCAGTTAAGGGTAAACCGGTAATTATCCAACCCTTAAGGCACATGCCATTTAATTATTTCTCATACACAATATACTGAGGTTGTCCAATTACAACTTTGAAAAACATGTTGGTATGTGCTCATAATCTACTTTAACATTCTCAGTCAGGTGTCGAGTCAGGTGTCAAATGTGGTGATTCTAACAACAATAAGGATGAAGGCCAAACAGACGTCGATGAGACCCCAATTAGCAAGGCAATTGGAAAGAGAGCACCAATTACTGGAGAAGATTATCCAGTCATTAATCTTGCTGACACTCAGGCATCTGCAACAAAGGCACCAAAGGTATCACATGAGAACCAGACGATTGCAACGAAGTCACATAAAATGGGGGTGTCAAGTCTGAGAAAGTTGACTGAAGGGCAGTAGTGAATATGGCAACTTTGGGTTGTCATGAGAGATAGGTTTGATGGTTGTTTGATGGTTGATTAGAATAAATAATATCCATTCGGTGTTTGTAGCTGGATGTTGATTTCCCACCTTAGTGTTTGCCAACACCTCAGTTTGTAAGTTAATAATTGTGCCTATTGTGGAAGTAGCACTTCAGAGGTTCAAGCTATGTCAATATGATTGGCTCAACGTGCCCTTTAGCTGTTTACAAGTTTGTATCCCCCATGTTTCACTTATGTTTAAGGTTGCGGAGTTTGTAACACATAATATAATATATTTCCAATGTTTACACATATATCACCAAATTATAACCATGTTACTCCACAATTGTCATGTATAATGAGGCAAATCGAACGTTATGGTGGCACAGCCGATAACAAGTCCATCTCACAATATTCGAGCAATCTCAAACTTCCTTTGTATGGCATCAAGGATAGTTGAATGGCTGCTATACTGATCTTATAGTTACAAGTAATTTATAATAACCATATGTGAATGCTCAAAAGTATGTATTAACCCTATGCAAATGATGGTTTATATTTAATAATAAAGTCAATTGCTTAAGTCATACACCCGTCAATAACAGCGGGTGGTTAATCAAATGTGAGAAAACTCAAACCTAAAGGGTGACCAATGAGAAGCAGATTACTTGGAACACATGTATGACATCCCTGCTACCTAAAAAGTTGGTACTGTTTACAAATAATAATAAATGTCTGAATCTTATAATCAAAATAGTAAACTATAGTCATTGTTGAGATACCATACACCTCTTTATTGTTTTGTATTCACCCAATAAAGATAGTGTCTATTAATTGAGACAAGTAAGATACTGGAACATGTCAACCATGAGGATCCCAAAAAGTAGATTCATTTATTTGAGACAACTCACATAGTCAATATTAGGCTCAATTTTAACCAATAGAATGAACAGACAATATTAAATACAAAATTTTCTGTCAACTCAAGCCACTCAATTTAATCATGTTATTAGTTGGCAAGCCTTTAAGTTAAAATGATATACCCTTCGATTAGATATGCTATTGAGTAGGGGATATACTTTGTTACTAGTGCTGCATTATAGTATTTAATGCAAGTGTTGGCATTGGCCTTTGCGATGCTTAGTGGCAATAGTCTGTTATTCTTCTTAACCAACTACATCATAAAAGAGTTGCTTCCCTTATATAATACACCATACGAGTGGTGGCCATGTAGGTGCCCCATATGACATTCACAACTACGAGGAGCCAAAAGTCATTTCACTGCTCATTTCCATACATGCACAACCACTCGAACTACATATAGAGAAAAGGTATGTATGTTTTCGCGCGTTCTCTGTAAATTTCGTTTGGGGATTATCAAATGCTATCGTCTATTCATATTTCAGGGCAACGTCAGAAGGGTGCATCTTACATTTCAATACCCAGGTCTTTTCCGAGGTATAAATGCTTCCCTGAGAATAACCATAGTTGTTGGTACAAGTATTCAACTCTACCATTACACAGTAGCAAAAAAAGTTGGTCTTACTATATCTGTTCGTATGTTTATCACCTGGTTTTGTACACATTTTGGGTAGCAGTAAATCCCAACTCTAGACTAAACTGTATAATTAGGATGTCTTTCTATTTCTTTAATTGCACATTTACGTATTCAACAAGGTTCTTTTCAATTCTTACACAAAACATATGTTTGTTGTTGGTACAATTATTCAACTCTACCATTACACAGTAAACAAAAAGTTGCTCTTACTATATTTGTTTGTATGTTTATCACGTGGTTTTGCACAACTTTGGTAGCAGTAAAGCCCAACCTTACACTAAACTGTATAAATAGACTAATTTCAATATGTTTAATTGCACATTTATGCATACAATAAGGTAATTAGCATGTCTATCACACAACATATGTATAAAGTTCTTGCTTCCAACATAAGTGCTTCCTTGCATTATGGAACATTCATTTTTCAAATAGTAGATAATATAAAACAAAATTTGTAAGTGGTCGTAAAATATGTCAGTTTCTGATGGAGTCTATAATGCGTAAGCGTCGTAAAAGGACCCAAATGTCAAATAATGGGCAAAATATCCAACCAAAGGTCGCAGAACTGACCCCTAATCGAAGCAGCCAAACAAATACACAACATCCAGATGTATTTACCCTTGTGTTGAAAGGTATGTAACCAAGAATATGAAGAGATCCAATATTATTTTATTATTCAGTTTCAACTCATATTTTAACCAAGTATTAATACATCATTAAAATTATTCAGGGAATGTAACGGTGGGGAAGGATGTCATTGGTTCAATTACTTCACATGAAGAAAAGATATTACAATCTAATGAAGAGTTCATTGGAAGCAATATATTGTCTGATATTACCAATGATACTTAACTGAATATAGTCCACTAAGATATATGTAGTAATCAACAATGGTGTTTTGCTTAATACTATTACTGTATGTGTTACTGCAATTATCTCCACTTATTGCGGCACTAAATTTGTTCATGTATGCAGTGAACAGGTTGTCCTTTCAAACACCTATGCAAAAGAAAAAGTTGTTACCTCTATCACTAACTATTGGTCTAGGAAAGTTTGTTCTAAGAACAAACACATTTTCTACCCCATCCCCTAATAAGGTAGATGATACTAATTGTGACAAGGTTGTTGGATACACAAATAAGAATATATCAGCAGGTATGGTTGCTTAATATTAAATGTCTACATTATTATGTTAACAAAAAATTTATTATGCTATCACTGACATCATTTACATGTTGTAATTCAAGCTGTACAAACATATACATGTTCACTTCCGTAGTCAGTGTGATGATAACCATGTATCTTTTTGTTATATGTTTACAGTTCCAGTGATCAACTTAGAAGGAGAAGATTCATACAATGTATGTCAGTCAAACATACTCAACGATCGTTCCCGCCATTTTGTTAACACCCAATCTACAATTACATATGACAAATATGGTCTATACGCCAGTATACATGTTGTTGGAACCACACCATTATCTAATATTACCAATGGTGAGTATTTGTCCACAAGGGACTATTTTTTGAGCATTCAAGGTGTCATGTAACAACATGTTTAAAATGTTGGATTACTTTCAGTCAGCAACTCCAAAGGAGTGTTCAACTCAGTAGGACAATCATCAACTGAAAGCATTCAAATAGACGTGGAACATAATGATCCCCAACATCCAGTCTCTCCTGATGTTGGTATGCCCTTCATCAATATACATATATCATATATTATATACTTTTACAGAAGTCTATTGGTATAGAAAAATTACAATTATTTGTTGAATTCAATAGAAGAAGCAAACGACGTAAATAACACAACTCAATCAGTCCAACAACTTCAATGTGCTGATGCTTCAGGTCATGGTAAAATAATCTGCACTTACTTTGGAAACACTACATTATTGTATCGTGTATCCTATACATATACATTGTATTCTTTACATGTGTAAACGTGTAAAACTAAAGAGTGATGAACATGCATTTTACATAGGTAAATCCCAATACTGGGATAATGGTGAACCAACATATGTTTGCAAGGATTGTGGTGCAATGATGTGGTTTGAAGAAAGAACTCTAAAGCATTACAAGCCAAAAATTCCTAAGTTTGCTCTCTGTTGTAGTCAGGGACAAGTTGTATTGCACAAATACAAGAGACCTCCTCAGCCACTTTATGACTTATTTCACAGCGGTGACAAGAAAAGCAAATATTTCTTGGATAACATTAGGTCCTTCAATAGAATGTTCGCATTCACCTCTATGGGCGGCAAGGTAAATAAGTCAATAAACAATGGAAATGCGCCTCCAATGTACGTACTGGAATGTGAGAATTATCACCATATTGGAAGTTTGCTTCCTCTACCAGAAAATCAACCTAAGTTTGCTCAGTCATACATCTATGACACAGAAAATGAAATAACCAACAGACTTCCCGTTGTCAGGTGATTTTATATACTTTCTCATTATATGTATTATATTTACATTTAATTTCATACATCATACTAATATGGTTACTATTATTGGAGGTATTAGCATGACTTAAATATGCATCATCGTTTTTTTTTACGTAAAACAGGATGGAAGACAATGAAGCCTCATTTAAGGCGACAATTGTTAATGAGATAAAGCAAACTCTTGATAATTATAATCCATATGCCAAAATATATAGAGTGATCAGAGCAAAACTTAAGGATAATGATGCCCCCAACTTGAAGTTGCAGATATTAAGCAAGAGAGGTCATGATGCTAGGATATACAATGTCCCATATGCATCAGAGGTGGCAGCATTAATTGTTGGGGATTTCGATGCATCTGAGGTTAAGAGAGATATTACTATCGAGACTCATTCTGGATTGCTACAACGTATTTCAATAATGGAATCGTCATATTACCATTACAATATCCACTTCTCTTTCTGCGAGGTGAAGATGGATATAAAGATAATATTAGTTACAATGATTCAGGTGGTCAAAAAATTAAAAAGACAAAGAGTGACACTCAGGGAGTGGTTTGCATATAGGTTCCAACAAAGAGAAGATGAACATTCAACTTTCTTGTTTGGAAGGCGCCGATTTCAGCAACTGTTGGTAGATGCTTACAGTACAGTAGAATCAGTCAGATTGATGTGGGTTAGAACACATCAAAAAGAATTAAGAGCTAAAATGTACAAGGGTCTGACAGAGCAAATTCTTAGGGGTGAAACAAATCCATCAACCGCAGGTAGGAGAATCATATTGACATCAACTTTTCTAGGAGGAGCACGTTATATGTTTCAAAACTACCAGGATGCTATGGCAATCTGTAGTTGGGCTGGGTATCCTGACTTATTCATTACTTTCACATGCAATCAGAAGTGGCCAGAATTACGTGAATTCTTGACCAAGTATGGACTAAAGTCAGAAGACAGACCTGATTTAGTTTCTAGACTCTTCAAAATAAAGCTTGATAAATTGATAAAGGAGATTAAGAAAGGCGATATATTTGGTCGAGTTAAAGCAGGTAATCTTCAATTAATATCAATTTCTAATAATTTATACACCACTTCCAGTAATCACCACAACACTAATGTATTTGTTTTGTTCATAATATATTTATTTTTTTCTTTTCCAGTAATCTACACTATTGAGTTTCAAAAGCGAGGACTACCACATGCTCACATACTGGTCTTCTTGCATGCTGATTCTCGGTACGTACATCCTAATGATATAGACAAGATCATTTCTGCTGAGATCCTAGATAGAGAAAGTGATCTTGAGCTATTTGAAATAGTATCATCGCTCATGATCCATGGTCCATGCGCAACCAAAATAAAAAATCACCATGCATGCAAAATGGAAAATGTACAAAGTATTTTCCTAAAAAGTTTGTTAAACATACAACTGTTGATGCTGATGGATATCCAGTTTATAAACGAAGTGATAATGGGGTGTTCGTTCAAAAGGGTAATTGTTTTGTGGATAACAGATTTGTTGTCCCTTACAATCGAAATCTCCTGTTAAAATCCAATGCTCATATCAATGTTGAGTGGTGTAATAAGTCTCGATTCATTAAGTATCTTTTTAAGTATGTAAACAAATGTCATGATCGAGTTACTGCAACTTTCTATAGTGGTACTGAAAAAGACAAAGATGATCATTGTGTTGATGCAATAAAGATGTATTATGATTGTAAATATTTGTCATCATGTGAAGCTGCTTGGCGAATATTTAGTTTTGACATAAACCACAGATAACCATCAGTTGAAAGGTTAACATTTCATTTGCCTGATGAGCAAAATGTTCTTTTTGATGATGATGATGATTCTATTGATATGGTTGTTAACAAGCCACACATTACTAAAACTAAGTTTCTTGCTTGGATGGATGCAAATAAAAAATATCCAGAAGCAAAAAGTCTAACTTATAATCAATTTCCATTGATGTTTGTTTGGGACGATGGTAAGCGAGAATGAACTCTACGTCAAAGAGGTACACACATTGGAAGACTTCATTTCATTCCTCCTGGAGCTGGTGAGTTATATTACTTGAGAACTTTGCTTAATTATGTGAAGGGACCTTAAAGTTATGCCGATACCAGAACGGTAAACAATGTTGTCTATCCAACCTATAAGGATGCTTGCTTTGCTATGGGTTTGTTAGATGATGACAAAGAGTATATAGATACGATTACAGAGTCAAGCCAATGGGGAACAGGAAGTTATTTACGGAGACTTTTTGTAACTTTATTGTTATCAAACTAGTTATGTAGGCCAGAATTTGTTTGGAACAATACATGGGAATATCTGAGCGATGATATCTTGCATACCCAGAGAACTTTACTTCAATTTCTAGGTATTATTCAATAATTGTTGGGGATGTTTTAACCCGTAATCTTAACTTCATTTATGCATATGAATTATGTTAATATGTTTTTATATTGTTGGTTTGTGTTTTTTAAACATACTAATATATTGTTCAACATGACAAATTTGGTATTGTCTGAAGAAGAGCTCAAAAGCTTTGCTTTGGCTGATATACATTCATTATTACAAAGCAATAATAGGAGCTTGAGTGATTTTCAAACAATGCCTTAACTAGACATGCCATTGATCTGTGAGCGGCAAAATAGGCTCATTTATGATGAGTTAAATTATGATAGGGTATCTTTGGCTCAAGAACATATTCAATTGATGTCAACCATGACTTCAGAGCAAAAAGCAATATATGACAAAATCATGAAACGAGTTGCTGATAATCAACCTGGCTTATTTTTTCTTTATGGTTACGATGGAACAGGGAAGACTTATATATAGAGCGCTTTGTCAGCAGCATTAAGATCACAAGGATATATTGTGTTAACAGTGGCATCAAGTGGAATAGCTGCTTTGTTGATCCCAGGAGAAAGAACCGCACATTCAAGGTTTGCAATACCTATAAATGTCGATGAAGATTCGGCATGCAATATAAAGCAAGGAAGTCAACTAGCAGAGTTAATAATTAAGACAAAGCTCATCATTTGGGATGAAGAACCAATGACCCATAAGCATTGTTTTGAAGAAGTTGATAAAACTCTACGAGATGTCATGCAGTTCTATGATGATAGAAATATAAATCTTCCTTTCGGGGGAAAGGTTAGTGTTTTGGGCAGAGATTTTCGACAGATACTCCCAGTGATTCCAAAAGGTACTAGACAAGAGGTTGTTCATGCTACCATAAACTCATCATATCTTTGGAATTTTTGCGAGGTGCTGACACTTAGTACTAACATGAGACTGCTAAGTGGCAGCTCAAATATTGATGCTAAACAAAGAAAGGAATTTTCAGATTGGGTTTTGGGAATTGGTGATGGAACAAATGGTGACAATGATGATATAGATATAACAGTTCAGATACCTGATGATATGCTCATAAAGTCCATTGGCGACTCAGTACCAACTATTGTTGATGCAACATATCCATCATTCTTACAGAATATGACTGATGCATCGTTCTTTCAAGATAGGGCAATATTGGCACCTACAAATGAGACAGTTGACGTGATAAATAATTCTATGTTGTCATTGATTCCTGGTGAAGAGAGGAAATATTTGAGTTTAGATACTCCTTACTCAGTAAATTCAGATACTGATACCTCAGATAATGTGCACACTCCAGAGTTTCTAAACACAATCAATGCTTCTGGCCTACCAAATCACATTCTCGAACTGAAAGTTGGAGTCCCGGTAATGTTATTGAGAAACATAGATCAATCTTCAGGATTATGTAATGGAACTCGACTAATCATTACCAGAATGGGAAAATATGTTGTTGAAGGCAAGGTCATATCGGGATGCAATATTGGTGATAGAGTTTATATACCTAGGTTGTCACTCATACCTTTAGATGTCAGAATTCCCTTCAAATTTCAAAGAAGACAGTTTCCACTGACAACTTCATTTGCAATGACTATTAATAAAAGTCAGGGTCAATCTTTAAAGCACGTTGGAGTATACCTTCCACAACCTGTTTTCTCACTTGGACAACTATCTGTCGCCACTTCAAGAGTTACAAGCAGGAAAGGTTTGAAAATTCTGGTCACAGAGGATGAAGGTACTGACACAAAGCAAACGACAAACGTGGTATACAAAGAAGTATTTCAAAATTTGTAAGGTTGCATAACTAAAGTTGTTGGTTTCTTGCTTAAGTTGATTTATATCAGTATTGGTTAACTCACTGTTTTTTTTCCTGTAAAAGCATATATGCTTGATCACAAAGCTTACCAAATTCTTTACATGCATTTTCCTTTTTTTTTTTTCAAAGGCAAACGATATTATTAAAAAACGGGAGCATGAGGAGAACTCCAACCCATACAAAAGCGTCTGAGTATGGGTCTAAATATAGACCCTACAACCTCTTAGACCATACACACATAAGCACTAAGTTCTAATAATACAGCTCAGTGGGTCCACAAACCACTCATAATACATGCACGGCGGGGACTTCCCGCGGGCCAGAAACCACCTCCAAGATAGAACTCGATTACGGTCAATAGTCTGACCCAGGTCTGGCACCCGCCCAGAGAAAATACACCCATTTCGAAGCTCCCATATGACCCACAGGACTGTATACCAAATCAACCACAACCCCTGTCTGCCCGCCGACCTGCCTGCATAGAAGCCAAACTGGGAAAACAATGACGCGAGGTCTGGAGGGAGCACAAAATCGAACCCAAACCAATTCACCATCGCATACCACAACATGGAAGAGAAGTCACATCTGGAGAACAGGTGTAGGGCGGACTCCCGATGGGAACCGCAAAGGACACACATAGTTGTAGTAGGGTCAGAGATAACCCCCTTCTAAGCAGGTTTGTCCGGGTCGGGACTCTATCCAAAAGCAATTGCCAAGAGAAAGCAATTACCTTAGAAGGAGTCAAACTCTTCCAAAGCCTACCTAGAACACCTATCTCAAGATCCGAGAGGCGGTCCACCCGAGTGGATGACTCTGAGAGAAAACTATAAGCAGAAGATACAGAGTATACACCACTAGGGTACCTAGTCCACACCCACCGATCCGGCTCATCAGACAGACAAGCAGTCGCCAAGAAAGAAAGCAGCTCCCCCACCAAGGCCTCCTCCCAAGCCAACAAGCCTCTCCTCTAAGGAATATCCCAAATCCAGCTCCCTTCCCCCCATCTGGCACAACTCCGTACCTATGCATTTCGGTCCGTTGTAATAGAGTACAACCTGGGGAACCGGCACCTCAGTGGAGAATCCCCCAGCCAAGTGTCCTGCCAAAAGTAAGTAGATTGCCCATCTCCTATCCTTCTCTTGACACTAGATGAGAACCAATCTGAACTGTCACCTCCTAAGCTTCCAATCAAACATATATCCTTCCACCACACTGACGCCGAAGAGGGGATATGCTGGTTGCCAAAATAGGCCAAAGAATTAACCTATTGACCATACCTCGCAGATAACACCCTCTTCCAGGGCGCATCACTTTCCTGAAGTAGCCTCCACCTCCATTTCCCTAACAGACTAAGGTTTTCCCTCCTCAAGTCCCTCACACTCAGACCTCCCCCACTCTTTGGCTTACACACATCATCCCACTTCACCCACGGTATCTTCTTGACCCCCGACGTCCCACCCCATAGAAAGTCCCTCTGGATTCTGACCACCTGTTTCCAAACCTTCACTGACATCCTCATAACTAATAAATAAAATATAGGAATACTGCTCAGCATCGAGTTTAGGAGGACAATCCTTCCTCCCAAACTAATACTCCTGTGCCGCCACCCATGAAGCCTACCACGTAACACCTCCACCATCGGAGCCCAGGTCGATGCGCGTCTAGGATTTGCCCCAACTGGAAGGCCAAGGCACTTAAATGGAAGCACCCCAGTCTTACAGTTAAGGAATGCCGCCGCCATTTCCATAAATGCCCCATCCACATTTACCCCTATCAAACTGCTCTTTGCAAAGTTAACCCTGAGACCATAAGCCAGCTCAAACCATCGGAGGACGGCTTACATAGCCCAAAGGTTATCCTCGCTCGCCTCACCAATGAATAGGGTATCATCAGCATACTGTAGATGTGTCACCATAAATCTCGGGTCTCCCACCCTGAAACCTATGAAATACCGAAGTGCAACTGCCTGTCTCATAAGCCCACTTAGCCCCTCCACCACCAAAAGGAAGAGAAATGGGGCTAATGGATCCCCTTGTTTCAACCCCCTTTTGATATTTATCTCCTCTATAGGGCTCCCATTTACTAATACTGATAGACTCCCAGAAAACACACATGCTCGGATCCAAGCTCTCCACCTATCATCGAAGCCACAACGCTGCATCATATAATCCAAGAACCCCCAATTTACAGAGTCATATGCCTTCTCAAAATCCACCTTAAATATTAAACATTGTTTGCCCCTCTTCTTTGCATAATCAACCACCTCATTCACCACCACCACCACCCCATCTACCAAGTTTCTCCCCTTAATAAAAGTAGACTGATTAGGGGAGATGAGAGCATCCATGACCTTACTCAACCTAGAAGCCAGCACCTTAGCTACCATTTTGTATA
The DNA here is from genome assembly GCA_037113605.1 of Calophaca sinica. Lineage (NCBI taxonomy): Eukaryota > Viridiplantae > Streptophyta > Magnoliopsida > Fabales > Fabaceae > Calophaca > Calophaca sinica. The sequence goes on from CM073733.1 coordinate 108,478,547, forward strand.
GACACCCTAGTAAAGAGATTGGCTGATAGTCCCCCAAAGAAAAAGGGCACTGGACCTTAGGGATGAGAGTTAAGAATTATGATGAAAAGCTTCTTAGTAACTTGGCATTTAGAGTAGAACTCATCAAACATAATGCCCACCTCATTTCGCATAAGGTCCCAATATGATTTACCAAAAGAGAAGTTAAACCCATCGGGCCCCGGACTCTTATTTCCATCACATGCCGCCATCACATCTCCAATCTCCTCCAATGTAAAAGGCAAGGAAAGCGAAGAGGAATCAATAGAGGAAAGGATAGGAAAAACAATACCATCAAGCCTGGGGCGTTCCCACTCCTCCTCCGAGACGTGCTCCCTGAAGTAGCATGTAACTTCTGACTGAATCCCTGCCGGGCTATCAACCCATCCCGCTCCCACTCGTAATGTTGAGATTCTATTCCTCGCACCCCTTGCCTTCATACACGAATGGAAATACCGTGTATTCGCATCACCCTCCTTCAACCACCTAGCCCTAGACCGCTGGAAAGTAAGGTTGTCCTTGCTCCTCATTAGTTCCCATAGCTGTGAGAAACTGAACTTCCTAAGCTCTATATCTTCCCGTGAAAGTCCCACCTCCTCACATTTCAAATCAAGAGCTCTAATATTCTCAACCAGCAACTAAATCTTAGAGTCAACATCTCCAAAAGTCTCCTTGTTCCACGCTTTTAGATCCCCTTTCAATCTCTTCAACTTCTCCTTGAGGATGAACCCTATCCACCCCGCAAGTGTAGAAGAAGACCAGCTTTTCTGCACCACCTCCTTGAAATCTTTGTGCCTTAGCCAGTGATTGTTGAACCTGAATGGCTTCGGCCCCCAATCGTCAGAGTGATACATGATAATAAGAGGGTAGTGGTCAGAAATATCTCTCTCTAGTGCCCATAACGCAACCTCCCCCAAGAATCCACCTACTCCTCTGAAACCAGAATGCGATCCAACCTACTCACAGCCGGACCGTTGGGCTGGAACCAAGTAAATTTCCGGCCCAGCAGGGGAGATCTAGGAGTCCAAAATCATCAATGAAGTCACAAAACTCACTTACTTCGACGGCATCAGTGTGAGTGTCCGGACCACCAATACCTCTCCTCTCATTCAGAGCACATACCGAGTTGAAGTCACCAACTACACACCATTTACCATCCCCGAAGCCCCTCCTCGACATAAGTAGCTCACCCCACAAATGCCGTTTGTCGGGAAGATTACATTTGGCATATATGTTCACCACAAAACACCTATGCCTCTCCACCCCCCACTCTAAGCAAGCCCCAACAAAACCAATGCCAACCCGAATCGCGCCCCTCAATTAGCCGCTTCAGGTTCTGATACTCGCACCCTTTTATTTCCACCTCTGAACCCCCTTATTACACTCAGCGTGGCCCATTAGTAATGCATCCTCATGACCCAATTTTTGAATACCTGGGCCCAATACCTCACTTAACCTAGTCGGCCCATATACTACATCCCCAACAAACCCAAGTTGTAGGGTTTTATCCCTAACCACATGTTTATTCACCAAATATTGACCATAGGATAACCTAGAGCATGTACAAGAAACCATTACTTTACATACATTTACATACATTTTACTGTTAAGTATGTACAAGAAACCAACTTATGCGTAAGTAGCAATATAAGATTCTGAATTCATAACACTTTGCTATCATACTATTAGTTGTTACTGGTTTCTTTTACAAGAAAAACAAACACCATGTATACTAAGGCCCAACTATAAACCCCAAGTGCAACGATGAAGAATACAACATCTCTGGAACCAAAAAAAAAAAATTAACAATATAACATAGAGTTAGGTGTCCTATGTGGCCGAATATTAGAAAGTTGTTTGCGGGCCATGTCCAACTTGAATAATGCATCCGGTTCACTCAAAATGTGTTGCGGTACAGATATGTGGATATCCACATAATGAGATTACAGTGCCATGTAAAAAGGGTTGTATGGCCCATGACATCCAATTTCTGATCACTTGGCCCAACCAATGAGGCACAATTAAGACCAGAAGAAAAAAAAAACACTACACTTATCTATTAGGTACCCATTAGTTCATTTTTACTCTGACCAGAATTTTACTGATAACGTGTGCAAGTGGCCAAAGGGAAAACCCAGTGGTCTTCGCCTTCATAAGTTATCTTCGAAACCGATGAGTAAATCGTTCACATTGATCAATATCATTTACACTTATTTTGTCGATTTCATCGTTCGTTTCGTCGTATTTAATCCGAGCGTTGTCAGTATTTTTCTTTTCACAGGGAACATGAACAACAGGGATCTTTTTAAACAAGTGGCCAAACACCTTATTCCGAAAACGAAACCACAAACGACTGGAGGGACTACAAATACAATCTCCGCAAGAAAGCTTATTAGGAAGGAAACCGTTGGATATTTTTCAGCTGTGCATTTCAAAGGCCAGGTTAGTTGCATACTTTTCAATCATATTTTGTGGCAATGCTTAAAGAATTGATCAACTTTATACCCTTTTTGTGTCTTTATACATAATATATGTAAAAGTAGAACATGTTGATAGCAATTTCTCTGGCTGAGTCATTGGATGTCTATGATAAGTGTTCGAGTATTTGGGGTAAAGTTTGCAACGTTACCATATTAGAAAGCATAACCGGTTACCTAATGTGGTCCCAATGTCGTTTTTTGTCCCATTTTCAAGTTTAATAGTTGTTTTCAGTAACAATTGACGCGGCCAATTTTCACGCGGCCCATAAAAACAAAATTTTTGATTGACCATGTGATTTGAATTTTCATCTTATCGGTATTGTAGTCACAATATTTAGTTACCTGACAATTTTTGGATTCATATAATTGACATGTTGTTGGTTGCAATTTTGGTAAATTAATTATTGTTTACGTCATTGTTATTTTATCATTCATGTATTTGTTTCCTGTCAGCCATATGGTAAGGTCGAGCCATTTTTCGCTCGAAATTTCTTTCATGAGCTCGGTCCAGTGTGGATATTCATAGATTCAATTGGAAATCAACTCCAAGTGAGATTCAACCGATCTCTAGAAAATCCACTACTAACGGATGGATGGCTGGAGGTTAGAGACATGTACGGATTGACAGGAAACCACAATGTGTTGCTGCGATATGTTGGAAGCAATATTTTCCATATCACAGTATACAGCATCAATTTGGAACAAGCATCATTTCCATTGTTTCATAGTCTGTGTTCGCGACGTCCAGTAGTTTCCTTTGAAGTTAGTCTTCAAAACCAAAAGTAACTGCCAGTTACTTGGTTTGTTTCTAAACCTTTTCATTGTATCATAATATAAGGCTTTATAATACATTTATAACTCTCATTTAACCACACCCAGGATTTACCCAAGGACATTGGTGCACACGTAAGAAAGGCAAGGTTTACTACCCTACTACTATGAGGTCCTTCTGGTGGGAAAACAATGTGTAAGTTACTCTTTCGAGATGAGCCAAACATGACCACCAATATTGGCAAGGGGTGGAAGACCTTCTGTAACGAGAATAAACTCAAAGTTGGGTACAATATCAAATTTCAATTTCACAATCTTAAGGTCAACAATGTCATTTATGTCAACAGACTTGCTAGAGGTATATTATACTTTCTATTATATATAATGTGTTGTAACATAGGAAAGTGGAAAATATGATTTATTGTTTGAAATAATCTATTGTATTAGTTAACCTTATTTGTTGTTACCGATTTTGGTGATAATGATAATGGATATACATAGTGTGTTGGTTGAAAGTACAATGTACTTTGGTGTTTGTTAAATTATGCCTGTAATAGTGTTTATTACTTTATACATTATTCATTGCATGGTGTGTTACCAAGTGACTTCAAACACAAGAGGGGGGTGAATTGTGATAGCGGTGCTTATATAAAAAATTACAGATAAATTACTGAATTAAAAAAAACTTGAAAGAAATAAATTACGAAACGATAAATAACTTGAAGAATAAATTGCAGGAATTAAATTGCAATAAATAAATGACAAAAAATAAATGACCGAAAAATAAATAAAGAACAAAAATAAATAAAGTGCTTGAATGATAAAGAGACAGAGAGCAAAGAAGAGCACGCAGCAAATTATACAGGTTCGGCCACCAAACACCCCTGTGGCCTACGTCCTATCCCCAAAGCAAAGCACTATGGGATTTTCACTAAATCACTAGCTTTTAAATCAGGTTCAGCTAGAAACCTTTACAACTCTATACCAGAGCAATACGTTCAAGAGATATCACCTCTCTATGAACACTTTGGGATTCTTACCCAAAAAGAAATGATTTTTACAAATAAAATGAGATGAGAAAGATACACTCAATAGTGCAGATATAACAAATTGAAGCTCAAATAATACAACTCAAATTATGTAGAATAAAAAAGCTCTCAAAAAATTGTGCTCAAATAAGTGTGAGTGATGGAGAATATTTTGACAGAGTTTCAGCATAAAAATTAAGCACTAGCGTTGTGTTTCTAAAACAATGCTCATGGTGCAGTGCTTTTATAGGCACTGAGAGGAGCGTCACATTTAAGAGGATTTGTCCGTTGCAGCATTAAAGGGATTTGTCCGTTGCAGCATTAAAAGGGATTTGTCCGTTGCAGCATTAAAAAATTGAAACACGGATACGTAAATGATTCTCGGACACAATTGGTGTCCGACATCGTATTTCCAAACGACCTCTCCCCAGCTCGGCATACGATCTCCCCAGCTCGGCATACGACCTCTCCACACAGCTCGACATACGACCTCTCCACAGCTCGGCATACGACCTCTCCACAGCTCGGCATACGACCTCCCCACAGCTCGGCACGCGACCTCAGCTCGGCACGCGACTTCCCCACAGCTCGGCACGGAGAATATTTTCCAAAGAAAACTTCAAATATTTTCCAAACAATATTTTGAGTACAACTTAAGAATTTTTCAAAATACTTTGTGCCTAAAAATAATTTAGAAAAAATTATCATAAAATCAATTTTAGAATAAAAATCATTTTGTGAGTGTGTGATTTTATTTTAATTGAGAGCTTTTTATTACTACTTACAAATAGTCTTAATAAAAATAAATAAATACCCAAAACCCAAAGACTTGAGAAACTATCATTCTTGATACGCGTCTTGGTATTCTTTTCCACTTTTTGCACGGTTGACTATTTGCAAAACTCCCTTTTGTCAATCATCAAAACCATCCTGTCAAGGCATGTATTCACAGACTCCCCCTTTTTGATGATGACAAACATCTCATGGAGGGAATTTAGTAAAATATAATCATGATATGGCAATGAGATATAAGCATGGTTTTTCAATAAAAGATATCAGAGTTTAAGCACAATATTTAGAAAAACTCCCCCTCACAATATTTAGAAAAACTCCCCCTCACAATATTTAGAAAAAAAGATATCAGAAAAACTCCCCCTCACAATATGCATAAAATAAACCACTCCCCCTGAATCATATAACTCTCCCCCTTTTGGCAACATCAAAAAGCGGAAAAGATAAAGGGAAAGGCATGTAAAACGTATGCATATACGTGTAACTAGATGGCGAAAAATAATTAAAATAGAGTATCAAGGGTTCAATGAAGCATAAGAAATCCTTGGTAAAAAAAAAATTATTCAGGGAGATAGCAAAAATAAAGCACTAGGATAAGAGTTACTAGTCCTCGTTCAACTCATTCTCATCATCAATTGTTTCCTCATCTTCACTGATATTAAGCGCATAATTGTTTGCAGTTAACATAACCTGCACAAACTTTTATTTTAACGATTACAGGAAGGACGGTTGCATTTCTCCACTTTTAGTCTTGGTAACGGAACCTGCATAAAAATGTTAGCACACTCCAACGCCCAAGTTAGAACTTATTCATAATAAAATGCACTCACACGCAATCATTCAATGCATGATTGATCTAAAATTCCTAACTCGGTTCTTATAAAAAAGAAGTTTTCTTTAGGCAAAGGTTTAGTAAAAATATCTGCGAGTTGTTTAGATGTTTCCACAAACTCAATCACACAATCTCCTTTTTGAACATGATCTCTAATAAAATGGTGCCTAATTTCTATGTGTTTGGTCCGGGAGTGATAAACCGGATTTTTCGTGAGGTTTATGGCACTAGTATTGTCGCACTTAATTGGAGCAGTTTTGATTGATTCCATAATCATTCAACCGTTGTTTCATCCAAATGATCTGTGTACAACAACTACCGCCGCAACGTATTCCGCTTCAAAGAAGTGGACAAAGCCACACCGCTTGTTTCTTACTATGCCATGAAACCAAGGCATTCCCAAGTAAGTGACATGTCCCACTAGTGCTTTTTCGGTCCATTTTGCAACCCGCAAAATCAATCCGAGTACCCAATAAGTGTGCAACAAGACCTTTGGGGGTACCATAAACCCATAGTTTGTGTGCGGTGAGATATCTCATGATGCGTTTTACCGCTAAGAGATGTGATTCCTTAGGATTTGCTTGAAAACGTGCACACATACAAACACTAGACATAATATCCGGACGACTTGCAGTGAGATAGAGAAGAGATCCTATCATACCTCGATACTTACTTACTTCGACCGACTTACCACCTTCATCTTTGTCATGATAGCATGATGTGCTCATTGGAGTTGAGATTTCTTTGGCGTTGCTCATTCCAAATCTTTTAAGCAACTCCTTGCAATATTTGGATTGATTTATAAAAATTCCTTCTGTTGTTTGTTTGATTTGAAGACCAAGGAAGTAGTTGAGCTCTCCCATCATGGACATTTCAAACTCACTTTGCATGATTTTGGAAAAATCTTCACACAAGGACTCATTAGTAGCACCAAAGATGATATCGTCAACATAAATTTGAACAAGTAAAATGTCATGATTTTTGTGTTTAATGAAAAGAGTGGTATCAACTTTTCCTCTTTCAAAACCTTTTTCAAGTAAATATTTGCTCAACCTCTCGTACCAAGCTCTCGGAGCTTGTTTTAAACCATATAAAGCCTTTTTCAATTTGAAAACATGATTTGGAAATTCAAAATTTTCAAAACCGGGAGGTTAATCAACATATACTTCTTCTTGAATAAAGCCATTAAGAAATGCACTTTTAACATCCATTTGAAAAAGTTTGAAATCCATGATGCATGCAAATGCGAGAAGCATGCGAATATCTTCTAATCTAGCCACGGGTGCATAGGTTCCATCGAAATCTATGCCCTCTTGTTGGTTATAGCCTTTTGCAACAAGTCTAGCTTTATTTCTAACAATGATACCGTTTTCATCAAGCTTGTTGCGAAAGACCCATTTGGTCCCAATGACTAGGTGATCTTTAGGCCTAGGGACAAGTTCCCAAACATCATTTCTCTCAAATTGATTTAATTCCTCTTGCATAGCAAGGGTCCAATGCTCATCAAAGATGGCTTCATTGACGTCATTTGGTTCAATTTGAGAGACAAAGGCCATATGATGACATGCATGATTAAGAGAGTTTCATGTCGTTACCCCTTTTGAGATATCACCTATTATGTTGTCAAGAGGATGGTTCTTTGAGACTCTCCATTCCTTTGGAAGATTTGAGTGAGAGAGTTCTTGAGAGGGTTGAGGCAAGGACTCTTGATCCTCCTTTTGAACTTTTGATCTCTCTTGTTCCTCTAAATAGGTATCTCCTAACACTTCTGCAAGATCATCAACGCTTTCTTCTCTTGAAGATTTGGGGTTAGATTCATCAAAAGAAACATGCAGATTCTTCAACAGTTAAAGTACGTTTATTAAAAATTTGAAAGGCTTTACTAGAAGTGGAATATCCAAGAAATAAACCTTCATCAGCTTTAGCATCAAATTTACCAAGGTTATCTTTACCGTTATTTAGAACAAAGCACTTACATCCAAATACGTGAAGGTGGGAAATGTTGGGCTTCCTTCCCTTGTAAATTTCATAGGGCGTTTGTTTTAGAATAGGTCTTATGAGGACTCTATTCATTACATAACATGCGGTGCTTACCGCGTCTGCCCATAAATACTTAGGAAGGTTGGTCTCATTGAGCATCGTCCTCGCAAGCTCTTCAAGAGACCGATTTTTCCTTTCCACCACTCCATTCTGCTGTGGTGTTCTAGGTGCGGAAAAATTATGCTCAATTCCATTTTCAGTACAAAAGGCCTCAAATGCCTCATTTTGGAATTCCCCACCGTGATCACTTCGGATGGATACTATGTTCATTCCTTTTTCATTTTGGATAACTTTAGCAAGTTTACTTAAAGGCAGCAAATGCGTCATTTTTATGAGAAAGAAATAGAGTCCATGTATAGCGAGAATAGTCATCCACAATAACAAGGGCATAGTAATTTCCACCAAAGCTTTTAGTTCTAGATGGTCCAAATAAGTCCATGTGTAAAAGTTGTAAAGGCCGGTTTGTGGAAACAATATTTTTTGATTTAAAAGAGGCCTTTACTTGTTTTCCTTTTTGACAGGCATCACATAATTTATCTTTTTCAAAACGAAGCTTTGGTAAGCCAATTACTAAGTCCTTTTGAACCAACTCATTAAGATGATCCATGTGAATATGAGCCATTCTCCTATGCCATAGCCAAGATTCATCCTCTTTACTAATAAGACAACATGCATCATTTGAAGGTATTCTATCTAAATCAACCATGTAGATATTTCCAATTCTAGGTCCAATAAGAACAACATTTTCGATTCTGAGTTCATAACCATGCATTTTGAAGAATCAAAAACCACTTTGTTCCCTTTATCACAAAGTTGACTAATACTTAGCAAATTGTGCTTCAAGCCACCCACATAAAAAACATTTTCAATAGTGGGATTAGGACTCTTCCCAACGGAACCAATCGCAAGAATTTTACCTTTGTTGTTGTCACCATAGGACATAACCACTATTCTTAGGTACCAATGAGGAGAACTTGCTTTTGTCTCTGTCATGTGCTTTGAACACCGCTATCAAGATACCAATTTAAGTCCTTGGCTTTCAAGCACACCTACAACAACAGATTAATTTTTAACCTTTGGTACCCAAACTAAGTTGGGTCCAGGATGAGTTAGTTTTTGGCAAAGTACCATTTGGAATCCATATCTTTTGCCAACCACATTCTTGTTCTTTCTAATATTGCAAATGGAGGCGGTGTGACCATTTCTACCACAAAGTGAAAGCATTTAATGAAAGGGCTGCTTGAAGTGTTGTTGTGATTGACAAATTTAAAGGATTTTTCATGCGTTTGTGGATTATAACCCAAACCGGCTTTTCCAAAAGTACCCTTTTGTTTTCCCAATAGAATGTTTAAGTTATCCCTTCCCATGGTAAATTTGGCAAGGGTGTTTTCCAAATCTTCAATCTTGTTTTTCAAAACATTGCATTCATCACACTTGAAAGTATCAATCTTTTGGTTTTCACAAAAGGTGCAAGTAGAAACTTCAGTCACAACAACTTGTTTTTCCTTAAAAACTTCCATCTCTTGGTTTAAGAAAATAATTTTAGATTCAAGAGAAGAGATGGTTTTCTTAGAAGAAGAAATAATTTTTCGAAGTTTAGTCGTTTCATTATTTAATTCTTCACAAGCAATAAGCAGCTCATCATAAGTTAAGGGAGATTCGAGTTCAAGAGCATTTACCTCATCCTCCTCGTGGTTTGGCATGAGGCATAAGTGGGGCTTCTCATTTTCTCGATTCATCGACGAGTCCATATCATTGTCATCCCAGGCAATGTAGGCTCTTCTTCCTTTTGATTCCTTTTGTGGTCTTCTATCAAATTTTTCGTTTTTCTTCTGACCATGAGGGCAATCGGGTTTTATATGTCCCTTTTGACCACACTTGTAGCAAGTTGGATTAAAAGAAGTTCCTTCCTCATTTTTCTTTTGAGGATTTTGTACCGTGCCTGTTCTCCCCTTTTGCCTCATGAACCTTTTGAACCTTCGAACCATCAAACTTATGTCTTCCTCATTCTCATCCAGACTATCATTGTTGTCAGATTCCTCTTTTTTATTTACGATTGCTTTGAGAGCAATTCCTTTCTTTTTCTTATCACTTTCTTCACTCTCAGTGAGTCGATTTAGTTCAAGTTCATGTTCCTGCAATTTTCCAAACAAGGTTGCCAATGATATAGTAGATAAATCTCTAGATTCAGATATAGCAAAGAACCTTGGGTTGCTAGTTTCTATTTAAACATCTAAGAACTTTATTAATTAAATCTTCATTCTTGAAGACTTTCCCAAGAGCTACGAGATGGTTTATTATATGGATGAACCTTTTTTGCATATCTTGTATGTTTTCACTTGGTTTCATCCTAAATAACTCATACTCATGGGTTAATGTGTTCATTCGAGCCCCCTTGACCTCGGTAGTACCTTCATGGGTCAATAGAAGGGTGTCCCACATTTCTTTAGCAGTCTTGCAATTTGAGACCCTATAGAACTCATCGTAGCTTAAAGCAGAAGTGATGATGTTCTTAGCTTTCAAATTGTATTGGACCTTTTTCTTATCATCTTCGGTCCAAAGTGATCTTGGTTTGTCTACCACTTGCATCATTAATTGATTGAGTGGGGACAAATGGACCATTTTCCACAAAGATCCCAAATATCAAGATCAACACCCTCAAGAAAGATTTGCATTCTATCCTTCCAATAACCATACCCCTCACCATTGAAAAATGGGGTCTGTTTCATGGAAGTTCCTAGATTATTGTTTGAAGTCATTCTCTTGAGACGGTTAAGTCCTTTATACAAGAGTCTAGCTCGATGCCACTTGTTACCAAGTGACTTCAAACACAAGAGGGGGTGAATTGTGATAGCGGTGCTTATATAAAAATTACAGATAAATTCTTGAATTAAAAAAACTTGAAAGAAATAAATTATAAACGATAAATAACTTGAAGAATAAATTGCAGGAATTAAATTGCAATAAATAAATGACAGAAAATAAATGACCGAAAAATAAATAAAGAACAAAAATAAATAAAGTGCTTGAATGATAAAGAGACAGAGAGCAAAGAAGAGCACGCAAAGAAATTATACGAGTTCGCCACCAAACACCCATGTGGCCTACGTCCTGTCCCCAAAGCAAAGCACTATGGGATTTTCACTAAATCACTAGCTTTTAAATCAGGTTCAGCTAGAAACCTTTACAACTCTATACCAAAGCAATACGTTCAAGAGATATCACCTCTCTATGAACACTTTGGGATTCCTACCCAAAAAGAAATGATTTTTACAAATAAAATGAGATGAGAAAGATACACTCAATAGTGCAGATATAACAAATTGAAGCTCAAATAATACAACTCAAATTATGTAGAATAAAAAGCTCTCAAAAATTGTGCTCAAATAAGTGTGAGTGATGGAGAATATTTTGACAGAGTTTCAAAGATAAAAATTAAGCACTAGCGTTGTGTTTCTAAAACAATGCTCATGGTGCAAAGGTCTTTTATAGGCACCGAGAGGAGCGTCACATTTAAGAGGATTTGTCCGTATGCAAAGCATTAAAGGGATTTGTCCGTTAAAAGATTAAAAGGGATTTGTCCGTTAAAAGATTAAAAAATTGAAACACGGATACGGAAATGATTCTCGGACACAATTGGTGTCCGACATCGTATTTCCAAACGACCTCTCCCCAGCTCGGCATACGATCTCCCCAGCTCGGCATACGACCTCTCCACACTGACTCGACATCGACCTCTCCACGGCTTTCGGCATACGACCTCTCCCATTTCGGCCGACGCGACCTCGGCTCGGCCGACGCGACTTCCCCACACCAAAGACGAGAATATTTTCCAAAGAAAACTTCAAATATTTTCCAAACAATATTTTGAGTACAACTTAAGAATTTTTCAAAATACTTTGTGCCTAAAAATAATTTAGAAAAAATTATCATAAAATCAATTTTAGAATAAAAATCATTTTGTGAGTGTGTGATTTTATTTTAATTGAGAGCTTTTTATTACTACTTACAAATAGTCTTAATAAAAATAAATAAATACCCAAAACCCAAAGACTTGAGAAACTATCATTCTTGATACGCGTCTTGGTATTCTTTTCCACTTTTTGCACGGTTGACTATTTGCAAAACTCCCTTTTGTCAATCATCAAAACCATCCTGTCAAGGCATGTATTCACATGGTGTTAGTGTTAGGAAGGAGAATAATGCAAAACAATTATTTTAATAGAAAGTCTGATGTTATATGTAACAGAAAGTCTGATGTTATATTAGAAATTATTGTTGGACAACAACAAAGTTGTCCGGACACAGTAATATCATGCTTCCACCATTTTTTTTACTCTTTTCCTTTAACTGTCTCAGTAATTCTTTTATTGTCTTTGTTTTCCTATATTAAGTTGTGCTTCCTGTACACTTAACTCTATAAGGGATACATACTACAATGAACTGGTGTTGTCTCCGTCTGTAGGAACATGACTTCCGTGTGATGGTACTTGAAGGCAAGGTGTACGATGGGGATGGTGAATAGAGACTTGGTAAAGGAATGATGTATTTCTGACAATGGCAAATGTTTACAAGTACATGGTTTTTTGAAATGGGTGTTTTAATATTCATGTTTTGTAGCCATGGTTCAGCTGTTTAGTATGTGTTATTACTATATGGTTATCGTCTTCATTTGAATTGGTGGTGGACGGACCTCATAATTATGCATTACAAACAGTCTGGACAGTTTGTATGGAACCTTATAATGTTTATTAAGTACTTGCTAATTCATGTTGTTGTCATGTTCAATATGCTATTTCAATATTTTGGGCCATTTGAAGATGTGGCATATAGTTAACCATAATACTGTGGATTTTAAAATATGGTTTCCGTCCTATTATGTGGAGTATTAAATATGTGTGCATCTTTAACATGTCAAGTTACTGTTATGCAAGTAAAATAGTGGAATGCCAAAGCCCATTCAACGCATATGTTAAATTCGCATTCGCATTTGCAAACAACCAATTCTTTCGATAGTTATCAAATAACACAAAACTATAGCATGAACATGTGCGATGCACGGGTGGATTTATGTGCATGGAATATAGGACATGTGTTTCCAATTAGATCCTAAATAAAACAGACTTTATTTATCATGAATTTGATTATATCGAGATCTCTGTGTTAGTAATTTTGAAAGGTATATTTTTTAACAACTAATATTATTAACAAATTTCAGAAAACACAAAATAGACAACCACAACAAAACTAAAAATATAATTTTGTTATCATTTTTTTCAGTTCTGAAAAAATCATTAGTTGTTGTGTCACACATGTGGTTGCTCAAAATATATGTTACAGTTTTTTCTTTTCTTTTTGTGGAAGACTATTTTTAAAGTTGTTAAAATCAGACCATATCTCCGTCATAAAAAAAAATACACCAGTTCAATATTTTCTATAAATAAGGCACAATTATGTCATGAAGGTCCATTATGTTATGGTGAAAAACAAAATTTAAGACCCATCATGCAAGCCCAATTACGAAGGTGCAGCGAATGATGAACCTGAAGCCCGTTTGCATACAAGCGCAGCAACAGGGTTCAATGTCACCGACAAAAAATTAAAAACAATAGACTTCTAGAAAATGAGATATTTGCAACTTCCTTTCAATGCCTTCTTTGTAGGTCAGAGCCTTGGAGTAGTCTTATTCAGACAAAGTTTTCATTCCAGTCTGGGGAACCAGAACGTCCTAAAAAGTGCGTCACTTACTTTGCCATAAAAGGGGACGACATACTTCGTTGTTTTCCAGCTACGAACCATCTGTGCTGCAAGTCAGAGACTGAGTAAGTGACTAAATGTGAAGTTTTCTTTACTTTGTTTCAGTTCGCTGCAACAAACAAGTAGGATACGATGGCACAAAAGTGAAATGCATTTCGTTTGAATAGTGTTTTTCTTGGAGATCTGGAAAATGACAACCATATATGTCTACAGATTCAACCATTTCTGATATCAAAAATAAAATAAAAATAAAAAATGAAAATATTCAACCTTTTCTACTTCTGATAGTGTAACAATACATGCGTTTATTTGACATAAGTACCTTCCTGTCTCTTAGGCTTTGTTGACAATATATCACCCTTCACAATAGATGATGCATTGTACGTAACAGAGGGTTAACAACCCAACTAGTCCCGTTTACCCAATTCTTCAAATATACCCAGTTGCTTTTTTTTTGAGTACGTATATTCAGTTGCCTTTTCTTCTTATTTTGTGAAAAATTCATTATGGTATCATATCATTGTTTTACACGTCACAAGTTGTTATCTTCACTAACAAACTTATTTTCTATTATATAGAAAATCAATCTTAGTGAAGATGAACCCCAACAGGATGTTTCCTGTTGACTACTTTTGAAGAACACAAAAGGATGTTTCCTCACAGTGCATGTGATGACACAGGTATACTTCTAAATTTGTAAAAGTATTATTCAATTGTTAAGTTATTGTCGACTATGTGAGGAAATTCCCTTTAAAGTTGAGGAAAATTTAGTTGGTAGTTTTGCAGTCCCTACAAAAAGTTGTTTGTTTTGGTACTTCCATCTTTATTAGTATGGAACTTTTATAGTAAGTGGGTTAGAATACTTTATTACATATTGAAGACAAATGTACTTTTATGAATTTGGCATTTTCTATCATCGAACGTAAATTGTAATTCTAAGCCTCATGTAGAATATATGATAACATGTATTCACTGTGTCATAAGCATGGTGGGACCACAGGGTTGTGTAGGTAGGGTTACATACTTTAAAGTATTGTACTTACATAAATCGGAATTGTAACCATGCAACTACTCTGGTACGATCCAATATAAAATTTCAAATTATTATACTTTATTAATTATTTAAATGTTACTTTCATAATTGCTGCAGGGTTTTTGGGTGACATTTGTATTTGTTCAACTGGTATAGATTTCGAACCATATATAACACTATTTCATGCAATCATAAGCTACTTTATTTGATGTGCGTACCTTACTTTTCATCTATTTTGAAAACCGACAATGTATTCATTGCGGCTGAAATTATTATGTTGATGATCATAAATTAGTGTTGCTCTTATGGGTTTGGATAATTGATACCCATAGTGTTGGCTGCTCAAATATGTTTTGGTTTTTTTTGACCAATTCGTATCATAAACACTATAACTATAGATTATTTGTTTTCTAACAGCAATTTGGAGAGGTTGAGCCCAACTTCAACCGTGATTGGTTTCATGAACTACGCACCACATGGTATCTCATTGATGATAACTTAAATGTTCATGAGGTTGGTTATAATAAAAGTATTCAACAACCACGTATTACTAATGGGTGGCAAGAATTACGACCATTTTATGACATGATTGGTGATCACAATGTGTATTTGGGATATTTGGAAGACGGGCTGTTCAAAATTATAGTGTACGACCAAATAGTAGAACGAACTTCATTTCCAAGATTCCATAGTTTTAGTGCTCGAAATGAACCACTATCCTTTGAAGTAACACTTTCCAAATGTTCATCCACTGGGAGTCATTTGGTAAGTTTGTAAATGTTTTTTTGTTTGTTATATTTCTGAATATTCATGATGTTTTTCACATTTCATAACCTGTTACTGATTATTACTATTGGTATAGGATCTTCCACAAGATTTTGCTGGTTTTCTCGCGGAGACTGAATACACATTTCTATATATGTATGGACCAGTTCCTGATCGTGTCAGTTGCAGCTTATTGTTCGATAAGCCAACCAAAAATAGCGTCAAAATTGGCAAAGGATGGAAGGAATTTTGCAGAAAAAATCACTTTCTGGCTGGGAAGAAGCTTATTTTCAAGTTTGTCTACCCAACTCAGAATAATATCGTCGATGTCAAAATGGTAGACAATTGATGGGTTGGTTATTTCAACTCAATGTAATTCATCACCAACTTCGACGACTCAAGAAATTGTTATCTGTTCACGGAATTTGTCATTTTCGAATCGCAACATCAACTTTAATTACATATGGAACTACTATGTCTTGGTTTTGATATCACAAACAATATGTGAAGTAATTTTAAGTTTGTATGTGCTATTACAGACTTATTACATATGCGTACTATATATAATACGACTTTCTATTGGATTAGCATGGACAAATCCTTTACTCCGACATTGCTAAAGTCATAATTTAATGTTACACAAATTCATTTACTTGCATTACGTGTACTGAAGATGCAGTTTGTTTTAGGTGTATGGAGCATAATTATTAATTTTTTGTGTAAATTGCTCCATTGAGTGTCAAATTTATAAACATATTATCAGATTTCCATATTCTTCGAAACGAATACACAAGTTGAAAAACCTGTTAAATATTTTTTGATAAAAAGTATTGTAATCTGGACAGACTATTGCCCCGTGCATCGCACGGGTAGTAGTCTAGTTATTCTTTAATTATTAATATATTAGTTTATGGTAATAGTTATTATTATAGCACTTAACCAATTGATGGACATTGTATTGGGCTTTTGTTTGGGAATGACCTTGTGATGAGTTAGGTCATTCAGTTGGTAGTCCGTTGAGAGGACTCTACTTTCTGCTGATAAGTTAAAATACTGCCTCCCCATTAAGTGGTATGATATTTGATTCTATGTAGGCTTATAAAAAATATAGTAGTTTACTCTCATGTTCATCTTCCTCTTGAAATCAGTTAAGAACCATGGATCCTACCATGCTAGGTACAAATCCTTGATCTATCCCATTGGTATGATGATGATTGACATACTATAATTTGTATCTATATATAATCTAAATTTGACAATTGGTACCAGAATTTATGTATATTAAATTAGTCTAAAAATGACATAATATTTTATTTTACTATTATACTCTTTAAATTTAGACCCATGATTCACCCTTCTTAATTTTGTATCAAACATGTACTAAGTATTTTCTCTAATCAGATGCCCAAGTTACAAATGAAATTTTGGATCATAACAAAGTTGAATCATGTATGTATATGTAGTGAATCTATATATAATCTAAATTCGACAATTGGTACCAGAATTTATGTATATGAAATTAGTCTAAAAATGACATAATATTTTATTTTACTATTATACTCTTTAAATTTAGACCCATGATTCACCCTTCTTTATTTTGTATCAAACATGTACTAAGTATTTTCCCTAATCAGATGCCTAAGTCACAAATGAAATTTTGGATCATAACAAAGTTAAATCATGTATGTATATGTAGTGAATGATGCATTGTGCATTATTTTATGCAAAATTAATCCAAAGCTTGGACTAGATGCTATTTTGCCTCATTTTTATTTGTATGCTCAATTGTATAATATAATCAATTTTTTTTTGAGCAATTCTCAAGGCAATCTAAAACCGTATCATCCTTGAATTGAATGATTTGTGTTGATTTAAATTAGAGTTTATTTGAGTATAAATTTCATTCTATGGTTTATTGCTAATTTGTGAATCATTTGAGATGACATTGTATAAGATCTCATGATTCTCTCGTTAAGTCATCATGGCTCTATACACAAGGATGAATGTCACGCTCTCTGAGGTTAGTTGTGAGATCTTTTAACTTTTTTGGATTATTATATGATTGCATATATGGAGAAATTAGTTAATCAGTTAATAAAATATTTTTAGTAATTATTATCAAAAAAAATTCCTGTTGAGATTATTAGTATGCAATTATATATGACAGTATGTTTGTTTCCTAAAATATTATGAAATTGCAGAACTCTAAAATTAATTAATTAATTATTAAAAATTAAAAATGAATTTAATTAAAACCATGATATTTAATAATACAATTATAGAAACATAATTTCACGTTGATTAAAAATTAAAAATACCAATACAAAAGGGGTACAAAAGCAAATATTATGCTGGATTAGCTATAGGATGGTGAGAGCATTTTTTTCTTGCTATGACCCTCGTTCCGACTATGACCCTCGTTCCGACACAGTCCACAAATCTTAGGGTGACGACTCCTTTCCCTTTGATCCATTTCAGAACCTTTTAGATCTCTCCACATCAATGGATTGTGGCACACCTCAGGTCCAGTGTATTTCAGTTAACATTCTTTGTTCTACACCAGCTGAACTCTTTGCGGTAAACGTTGAAAACATATTGTAACGTGTATTAGGGAGGCACATACGTCATGTAGTTGTGATGAATATAGGAAGAAGCAGCGATAACATGTGAACATGAGTAGTGTAATGCCAGAAATGCACCACAGTCACACGTCTGACAACAAAGGTCTACCTTGAATTTCCCCGCGGGTCGGCCCGATGGTGGATGGATCAACTCCTAGACCATGAATTGACTTTGCTCTCAATCGAAATATCGAACACGGTGTAAGTTGGATATTGCCCATTCTCTCTCAAATGCCTTGGTGATAATTTATGTTAAACCAGGTAGGATGCCATCATGGGTTGGGGTTGCGTCCCCATTCAACAAAGTTCTCAATCAACTTGTAATAGGTTGATTTGACTAACGCAGTTATTGGACGATTGTGTGTCCCCCTTAATACCTTGTTGATGCACTCAGCAATGTTAGTTGTCATGTGCACCAATGCCGCCCTCCATCCCATTCTTGGAGCCATTGTGCCTTTGGGATATCATCAACCCACCTAAGGACATCTTCGTTCCATTTAACAATTTCGTTCCTGTAATGTCTGATGCCCAATTATGTCATTGAGTATCTTGAATAGTCATTTGCTTTTACACCAACAAACCAAGATGCTCCTTAAAATTACGACGCTCAAAGACACTCTATCGCTTCCATGACGTATATCGGCGAATTAAGAGAAGATCTTATGCAACCTACCGCAAATGTTGATCTAAGTGAGGTTGTGCAGCAATGTAAATTTTATTGTTTCTGTCCTCAAGGGAAAATGGCAAGACAATATGTGGTCCTCAATAAAATAACACTGAAGAAAGGATGAAACCAATGCCTGTTGGGAAAAAAACTTAGTAAAATAAGAAATAAAGCCTCACACACAGCAAGTATGCATTCATTGACATTATGCCTATATATTATTAGCATTGTTAAAGGGATATTGTAAATAACGTACGTATTCTATTTTGTATTAGCAAGCGAAAACTTGTCCTAAGGCCTTTAGCTCTTCTTCAATTACAAATAAGGTACTCATTCAAGTTAAAATATTAGTAATAGATAATCACAAATCCGAATATTCTGTTTTGTATTAGTGTTTGTAATGCTTACATACGACAATATTTTATTTGAAAAAAAAATGAACATTTTAGCGGTTAAAACTGCCATAACTTTCTTTTGTAAAAAATGTTAACATTATGGCAGTTGAAATCGCCATTTTTACCAGAAAATTTTGGTGGTTATAATAGCCATTTCTTTCAGCATGAACATGTTTTAACAGTAAATCGTGGCCTTTTGAACCGCCATTATTTACCAAAATCAACAGCTGTCTTATACAATGTATGTTGTGGCGGTGTATATGGCGACCAAATTATGATTTAAAAAATAACCAACATTTTTACCTGTTTTTTGGTAGTGAATGTCACCCTTTTAACAATGATTTGACAGAGAAGCACGGTTAAAAAATGCACAGAGGTGTAAGACAACACTTTACTATAGTTTATCGTAGATAGCACTTCTTTATTGAAGTGCGGTACAAGGGTGTAACCTTTGGTTAAATGTGGATTGGTGGAATGAAATTGAATTAGCACCTCGCTCCTTTAGATGGCTCACCCTCCCTCGCGCAACCAAAGCTTATTTTTAGGAAGCATTGTGGAAACAGATCTGCAATAGCGCTTCAAAAAGTGCTCTCTTTGGTTATCTCCTAGAACATTGCTAGGAAAGACATCACTTTTAAGCATTGTCTTATGCCACACAAAAGGAGTGTTAAGCTTTCTTCAGGCATAGGATACTAAAATTGTTGGATTTTGGGATTCTTCCTATGTAGAGAAAAGCCCAAATGTTAAAGCCCACTTTGTGTCTCACTTGTGTAAGTGGGGAATGGAAGATTAAGGATTGTGAGAGAGTTAGTTTGGTGTGAGAACAACAACCAACAACGGAGAAGAGAATAGAAAAAGCCAACTCGCATTGTCACATAATTGTCACCGTAAAATCACTATTGGATGGTCGTTCATTGTTAGATCAAGCTTAAATTTGTATAGCATGTTGAATATCTATGGTTCTCTGTTTTCATCGGTTTGATCAGTTATACGATGTCTGGAGTGCGAGATATGCAGCTCGTAGAGTTGCTGCTCTTTTGGGTTTTCTCATTTTCTTGTATCAAATTTATAAGCATTGGTACTTCTGTATTTGGTTGTATTTGCTGGTTGTAAGCACGATTTGTACACCAGATGAGTTTCTTTTACCCTCCATTTGATAATAGTGGAGTTGTTTCTTTGATCTAGACAACCCATTGTTTTTACACTTGCTTTGAGGGATTTTCCACGTTAAAAACCATGTCTCTTGTGCATTTGTATTGTTCTATTTGTTGCTATGTCTGTTGCCATATGTTTGTAGTTGCTCCTCATAGTTTCTTGCAAATTATAGAATTTATCTCCGCTGCATATGGTTATGCAATTGTGCTTCTCTTGTTGTGTTGTTATTCCTCCCATCAGAGTGGCATCAGAGGTCTTTGGTTTGGGGTTGTTGTGCCACGCAAAGTCGGTGTCAAGCTTTCCTTAGGCATAATATACTAGAATAGCTAATCTATTTTTTAACGATTATGTAGCTATAAAACTCTTAAAACAGACTATTAGAATACTCAATCCTGAATTAAATGCAAGCATATGAGATTGAGAAAGATTTCAAATATTTTTATATAAAATTAAGACAAATAATAATAAGTTACATCTATGTTAAAGGACTAGAGGCTATCGTACCCAAAAAAAGGGACTAAGCCTAATCAAACAACTCAAATGCATTTTGAACAAATAAAAGAAGAAATCTTGGCAAGACCCACACACCATACTACGATCTTTCAAAGAAATTTTTACAGAAAATTCAACAACATTGAAGCCTCACCAAGATGTCTAACAAAGAGACTCAGAACAAAAGCTCGGTTTAACACAAGCTTGACCATCTGAAATGTGAAAGATATAACGTAAATCAGCACTCTGATGAAATAATGTTCAATATAACTTGTAAGACCAGTTACCTACTATAAACCTTTAATTATGTAAGGCATAATCTAACACTTTATATATTACAATAACATAATAGCATGTATCGAGTATTCCTAAAACATAACAAACTCCTTATCTTTAAGGGCACTCAAACCCTTCAATTTTGTGCTCTTCATCAGTAAGTCAATCATGGAGCACTTAAAGGAATGTTAAAGTCATCAATTGAATATTCTAAAGTTTCATAACAAATTATAATATTCTTTTTTATCGGAAAAATATAATATTCTTTAATGTATACAAAATTCTTTTGAGTCAATTAAGACCTACACTACAAATATATAGGTATTTCTTTGAGTTTAGGCATTTTTTTAAATATTAAAACATTTAGAAGATTTTTATATTAAATAAACTAATTAACTAATAACCTAATTTATTTAATTAAATTTTAAAATTTAAATTTAAAATATATACAAAAAACTAGAGGATGTTTACTACGTTTAGTTTTAATAATGAATAAACGATACATATCATATCCTATACCAGAGCTGTTATTTGAACACACAAATGAACACAACAATGGACACACATACTGTCCGTACTGTACGGACACCACTTTTTTTTTGTAAAAAAAAAAAATTCAAATTTTTTTTTATCTAGTTAACGGAATTCATTTATCTGGTTAATTATTCACATTATCTGGTGAATGTCAATCCTGAAACTTAACACATTCCATTTTATTTATCTGGTTAACGCAGTTCACTTATCTGGTTAATGGTTCACATTATCTGGTTAATGCCAACCCCGAAACTTAACACATTCCATTTTATTTATCTGGTTAACGCAATTCACTTATCTGGTTAATGGTTCACATTATCTGGTGAATGTCAAACTCACATTTCATTATTTATCTGGTTAACGAAGTTCATTTATCTGGTTAATGCAGTTCATTATCTGGTTAATGACAAATATTTTTTAACCGATTAAAAAATCTAAAAAAATTTTAAAAAATTGTGTCCATACTGCATTTGACCGTATGTCCGCATAAAGATGCATCAGATAATCGTATTGTGTCTGTGTCATTTTGTGTTTAAAAAACATTATTGTATCCTATAATTAAGTGACGTTAAAAAGCTTATTTAGAATCTATTAGTACTTATCTAATTACATAAATATTTATAATTTATAATAGTATAATAGTATTTAGATGTACTTATAAAAAAATAATTTACGACATCTTCATAAGTTATTTTCAACTAAATCCACAGTGCTTTCGGGTAACAGCGTTGATAAACGTTTATGGAATAAATGTTTATCATATAAGCATTTAAACAATTTCTATAATCATAGAGGAAAAAAAGGGTAAACTGTTTTCATATAAGTTATAAGTTGTTTTCATAACTAATATTGGAAAGCTTGTTGAAATAACCTAAAAATAGCTTATGGACCTCATAAACTATTTTTCAAGAGCTCTTCCAAACACTTACACAGATGCTTATTACGTTATAAGATAAGCTCATAACAAACTGTAAATAAGCTCTTCCAAAAGCACCTCAAAAACTCTCTAAAATAGCTTATAAATAAGCGCATAATCGCTTATTTAAGTTGTTTGCCTAAGTGTGCCCTTAATTTGGTGTTATGTATACATGTGAAGCTCAAATTAAAAGCCGAGTTAGAGTTAAACTCATTTGATGATGCACGAATAGCCACAAACAATATGACGTGTAGTACTTGATTTTCAAAATTTGCAAATTGGAAGCATAGTCATACCTTTAGATGATGTTCAATCTTGTAGTTTTCCTTTTGGTTTACGATCAACTGCACCAAAGGAAGACCTTGTCCTTGTCTCCATGCTCATACGTCTAGGGATGTATACATTAAAATAGTAATTTATCATGCACTTCATGGATTTTGATGGAAAGTGCTCCATGGCGAGCTCCCAAAAGTTTGTGTCATTTGATAGTGGATTCAATTTTACTAAAGATTCAAATTGCTTTTGTTCTTCCAATGTCCATGACTTTGAAACATCTTCTCCCATTTCATCAAACTTCCAACTTAAGAAAGCTGAACCGATCTCCCATTTCAAGAGCTTTCTTGTTTCGCTAACGTGTTTTCGAACACAATCAACTGATCCTGGAAAGTCACACGAGCATGATTCAGGCCTACCTTTCCCAATACCTTTTGTATTAGTATTAGACCTAATAGGCATTGGCCAAATTTGGGAGCCCAACCACTTCGAACCATCATAACTATTATAATGTTTAATGTTAGTTATGCCTTCCCATTTAGGAACTTCCGCTTGAAACCTAGGTCCAAGAGGAATAATTGGTCTTGGAAGATGGTTACCCCTAGAAGGTAAAAAGCTCTTGTTGGGGTGAATGAGTTCTATGTCTTCCTCTTTAGAGCTTAATGAAGGTGAAGTTGGACTACTGACAAAATCTTCATTGACCAACTTCAATACTTCAACAAATTCCACTTTTGGTTTCTCCTTGATTGATGTCTCGATGCTAAAAGTATAACTACTACTAGCCATTAAATCTTTAGGCTGGCTTTTCATGCTCGCTTGATTCATAGGGTTTATCCCCTTAATAGAATCATCAGAGTCACTTAGATGCGAATAGTCTTCCGTACAAATCCTACAATATTCTGCATCGTCTTTTAGAGCAGAGTCACTTAGATGCGAATAGTCTTCCATACAAATCCTACAATATTCCGCATCATCATTTAGAGCGGGAAAAGCAACATGTTCTGGGATTCCTTGTGAAATATCTGATTTTTCTTCGAATAATGGTGAACATGAAAGGAAAGAAGTCTGGCTTCTTTTGTGAACCTTGTTATTTACATTACCATATTTCTCTTTACCAATGAGATCAAAAGTAGTTGCAAATTTACCATCGTTTATAAAACGATCAAATTTCCTCTTCTGAAATAAAAAACAAAAGCATTGCTAATAAAACAAAAGCATCCCTCATTGTGTATTTGAAACTACAATTACTTCTTTAGAAAATAATAAGATAGTGTTTGGTTGAAAAGGAATGAGGGAGAGGAGAGGGGAGTAAAATCTCTCCTAACTCAATTTTTGCTCCCCTCCAATGTTGGGGTTTTTTGGAGGGGAGGAAAGCTTAAATCATTTAAAATAAAATGACTTAAATATAACCTTATATAAAATATAATACAAATGATATATAAAATATAAAATGTAATACAAATGATTATAAGAATATATATGTAAATTAATCTCTCCTTCCCTCCTAAACCAAGCAAGAAAAACTCTCCTCCACCCACCAATTAACCAGACACAATATCAAATTAAATCTTTCCCCTCCCCTCCACTACTATCGTTTGAACCGAACAGACCCTAAAGATTTGTCAAAAATTACCTTGAAAGAACTATTAAAAGCACAAGAGCAAAGAGGACTAAGGCGGAAGAAGGATATGTAGAGGGTGCTTTTCAAGAAAAATCACAAAACTACAAAGGTGGCATAAATAAGAAAAAGGAGCAACCCAAATATTCTAGAAATCGCACCCAAAGCAATAATACTCAGGTTTTTCCATCTTCTCCAAGTTGAAAAAAAAAATCAATCATCAACAAAAAAAAAGTTGTTGGCGGAGGCCCGATGAAAGATGTTACAAGTGTGGTCAATTAGGATACATGGAGAAGATATGCAAGTCTCTTCAACAAGGAGAGGTCAAGGTTAATGAGGATCAACTAAAAGAGGAGCAACTATTTTCAATATCTTGTCTTACAACCAACAACCCACCAAAAAAAAAATGTTTTAAAATGTATTAAAGTATAATATATATTTACTTAGGACCGTAGATAATATGGGAGGACAATGTAATTTAAGCATTTTTAGGAGTCTAATTTTAATAATATTTTACATGATTAAAATAAATAAATGATGACTAAGAATTTTAAAACACCAATGCAATGACATTTTTGTATATTTAGAAGATAAAAATAAAAATTTTCTTTAAAATAAAAATTTTCTTGATAGAAACTACATACATACCCGTGAAACTTTAGAATTAGGATCCAAATGTACGGAGACTTTATGCATTTGATCATCAAGTCTTTGATGGGATGACTTCTCACTGCAAGGTTCGAAAGCAAGTGCTTTTGATCGCGTCATCATACCTCTATCATCAAACGATCCAAAAGCATATTTTTCATACCTAGTTGTTCCTCCGGAGGCAAGGTATTTACGACCATTGTAACTACGAGAAAATCAAATTTACGAAAACATAGTATGAGAGACGCCTCCGAATAAAACAAGATCTATGACATATCATAAATGTATCTACTATTATATACAAATGACTATCCTATTTACTCCCTCCCTTTTTTTATAAGCAAAAAAATACATGTATTTAGTCCAAATTTGGACCAAATACATGTATTTTTTTCTTATAAAAAAAGTTTTGACAAAATACATGTACTTTTTTACTTATAAAAAAACGGAGGGAGTATACTATCAACAAATTCAAATATTAATTAATCTAGTATAACAAGAATCCTAATCTTCTACCACTTGCGACATTTGAGTCATAGAAAAAAGAAAACGGGTAAACTTAGATACAATACCATAGGTATTGTAACTGCTGTTCCTAACTAAAAAAATGTTAAAAAATTTTGAAACAGCACCCTACTTGAATTTCATTGGTAGCAGTTCGTGAAAGTTTTTTTTTTTAAATTTAGTACAGAACATTAAGACTAGCACAATGGGCACCGTATGTAAGTTTTTTTCAAAAGAAAATGCCATGTATTACTCACTATTGTAGTACATTTTGCTGCACTCCATTTTGTTATTCTGTTTATTGCTCTCTATTAATATTTAAGCATAGGTTGTTTGGAAATTTCATGGAAGGGAGAATTAGATGATAAAGAATATAGTACAATGAAACTGAATGAAATAATTAAAGTTATATAGTTTTAGATTTTGAAATAATAAAGATTTTGAATTATGAATACAATTTAATATGATTGATGATTATGATTTGATAGTTTTGATAAAAATAAAAATAAAACTAAATAATAATTCTTATTTATAATAATACAAGACTCCAAATACCAATTAAAAAGAGAAACAAATTATGATAGTAAACTAAATAATATGAAAACTAATATTAAAATATAATCTAATTAAGATACTCCAAGATAATATAAGATATTGTAGGATAATTTCATATCTTCTAACCCTTAATTTATTTGGATATTTTAATAATGTGAATGGAAAAATGTAAGGACAATATTAAACATAATGAAATGCATTGTTTCATATATCGTTCCATTCCACTTCACTTTATTCTGTGTCAAACATGGACTATGAGTTACATATGACAATGAGGGAAAGAAAACAAATAAATAGATGTAAGACACTTTACATTTGTCATACAAAAATAACTTAATAACTATATGCCAGCAGATTTTTTTTTCTTTTCAAAAAAAAAAAACTATACGCCGGCAGATTTTACATACAAGTCTAATCATATTTTGCCATCTTATGATAAACAGGTTTTAAGAAATATTATATTAATACAGTAAAGTCATTAATGTGTAGTATTAAACTCATACAAAAATACATCTTTTAACTACTAATTTTAAACTCTATGACTATAATTTTTACTTTTATCATATTTTACAACAATAAATTCCTTCTAAATTACACTAACAACTTTATATAGTGAAATTCAAAAATCAAACAAATCTAGTAAAATTGATATGACTTACTCGTTGTTAGAGACTTCAAATGGCAAGATCAACCTCAAATCTAAACACATTGCTTTTTATGCTTTGGAATAATGATGTAAGAGATGCAACGAGATTAGTTAGCAGGGGTTAAAGACTGAAAGAGAAAAGAAAGAAAATTTCAACAATTAAAAGCAACAAAATATTTTTAGAGACTAAATAAAAAAGTACATATTAATATATAACAACCATGTAAGTTTTGCAAGTTTTGCAGTGGCGAAAATTGATTTTGAATGAATTGATTTTAGTTAAAAGTGAATTGATTTTAATTAAAAGTAAAGTGATTTATGTTTGAATACATTCATATAAAAATGGGCAAAATTACTCCATGTCCTTTATCTTAATTTAAAATTTCAAGTTAGTCCTTTATCATTTTTTTTTGTTTCAATTTAGTACTGCGTGTTTTAAAACGTTAATTTTGAGGCAAATTATTGGTTGATCTACAACGAGAAATGCATGTGTATCATAAGGACAATCTGCCATATCATTTGTGCCACAAATCAGAACCCAATAAGCTGTTGTAAAAAACGGAAAACAGACCAATTTGGCCAACATTGTTAACATTTTAAAACACGTGGGACTAAACTGAAACTAAAATTAACTTTAAAGGAATAAATTGACACAAATAAAAATTAAAGGACTGAAATGAAACTTTAAATTAAGATAAATGACCTCTAGTGTAATTTTGCCTATGAAAGTGAGTTGAACAATAATTTGAAAGACAAAAGCACAAAATCCTAGTTTCAAGTTAGATTCAATTCTAGAAGCAAAATCAATTCTACTCGAAAACAACCAAACTTGTCAACATCAATTCTATGTCTATAGAATCACTTTTTGCACTCTCTAGCATAGCGGATTTTGAGGATTCCGCTATGAAAACCGTAATTCAATTCGAGTTTCGCTACGCGATAGCGATCGCTAGCCATTTTTTTGCCATATCGAACATAGTAGAAATAGCAAAAACTTGAGGTTTTTCTTTCCTTTTAAAAAAAAAACTGAAGAGGTAACATGTGCACTGCACATGAATCTTTTTTAAAATGAAAAAAGTGAAGAAGCACACTCCGTTCCATTCACATAACTCTTCCAAGACGCAATTGGTGTTATGCGCTCTTCATCCCTTCACGTGCACATGAATCTTTTTTAAAATGAAAAAAGTGAAGAAGCACACTTCGTTCCATTCACATAACTCTTCCAAGACGCAAATGGTGTTATGCGCTCTTCATCCCTTCACGTCCTCCTCCATATCCGATGTGTCTGTGTTTCCAACATTCCTCAAGTGAGCATCAGTCCTAGGTAATAGAAGTCTTTTTTCTCTTCTTTCCTCTCCCTTCTCTTCCTATGTTTTTATTTAGGTTCTTTCCTCTCCTTCTCTTGCTCTATTTTTTGGTTTCTTTCCTCTCCCTTCCTTTGTTTTCTCTCGCCAGTTTATTTAATCTTTCTTCCTCTGTTTTCTTTTTTCAACCCTTCCTCTTTATCATTTCAGTGTTTTACTTAGAACAATTGAACTTGAGTTAATATTATATCATTTTAATATTTTATTTAGAACAATTGAGCTTTGAGTTATATTTACATATTATGCTTATGTAAATCTTATGTTAATATTAGCATAGAGCCAACTTATGATTACATATTATTATACAACTTTGAGTTAATATATGTTAATATTATGCAGCTTATTTATTTTTGTATACATCATATTTTTACATAAATATAATATATGATAATAGATTTATTTCATCCGCTATTTGGCTTTCACTATTTGCCTACAACATTATATGCTATTTCACATAGCGAATTTTTGGCTTTCTGCTATTTCATGTGATCCGCAATTGACAACAATGGTCAAAAACTATTTCTTATAACTCTCTCAAACACTTTCACAAGTGTTTATATCGGTAGATAAACCTAAATAAAGTGTTCATGATTCAATCCAGGGCCTACCCATAAAATATTATTTGTTATTAGTTTTATAAATCAAAAAGGCCACATATCTTGACAAAAAGGCCAAACCTCAAGATTTCTCACTTAAAATAAAAAAACATCAAATAAAGTTTGTTTTAGGTCTCACTTACTATAGAACATTATTGATCCGGCACAGATTCAATCCAAAGGCAACCATAATCCATGTAAAGCTATCCATTGCAGTTATAAAAAATAAAATAAAAATAAAAAAAATAAAAATAAAAAAACTTCCCCAATGTCTTGAATACAAGGTACAATATTCACAAAGAACAGTCAAACGACAAAATTTTATTTATTTGTATTTCGAATAGTCGATCGGTAAAATAAAAAAATCGATTGTTTATCACTCCAACTTCTATATCCCTCCCTCGATCCAACCCCTATGAACCCATGAACAAGAGATTTGTGTTTTTAACTAAATAAACTTGAATAGCCCTAATTTTATATGGATTAGAAATATATTTTTTTTTCTCAAATTAAAAATTGATAATTGTTAGAGAGAATTTAGTGTCTAAAATCCCAACTAACTAATTGGTTTTGAGATTGGTTATGTGTTTGTGATAGAATTGATTGAATGGATCAAATTTTCTTTGGAACCTGTTAGATTCTTCAACACCGAAAAAAGAAAAATTAAAAAAGTAAACCAACCCTAGAAAAGGTAGAAGTAGAAAACGCAGGTAATAGGTAAAAAAAACTATAAAAGGCATGCCATTGAGACACAATATGATACAAGCGTAACAAGAAAAAAGAATAAATGGCTGACCTTATAGAAAGAAGCAGCCCGCCTGATGGAGAGAAAAAGAAGAGGAGGCGACAGCTCCACCCAAAGCCAAAGTAGGAAGAGAAAATAGTTTTAGGGTGAAAAATTGTTGGAATTAGGTATTTTGTATTGAACCTAATGGGCTAAAATAAGTTATCAAACAAAATATGGGCTGACAAGCCCAAACAACATAAGGATGCCTTTGATTCGGATAAAAAAAAAAGTCAATCTACAACACAAAATCTTCTGTTCTACGTTTGATTTAAAAATTAGTGATAATACTGAACAAAACAAGAGAGAAAATATAACACAAAAACTCAATTTTTTTCTCTCAATAAACTATTAGATAAACTTTTATTCCAATGACAAACAATCAAAAACCCCAAAATACTTATTTTTATTTTCCCTCAATTATCTCTCTCCCTGTCTATCTATTTATATAATATATACGAGGAGAGATCAAATTACACTTGTGTAACACTTTGATACTGTTAAACCATTCAATAACTATGTACTGGATACATGTAGTACAAAACTCACTGTTAGATTGAAAGATATTATCGCGTATATCTTATCTATAAAAGTTTACACTAATCTAAAATTATTTGATTAGTTATTGATACGTATCAAAATTAACGTCGTTAAGTTTTATTTTTTATTTTTAACAAAAAAAAGACATGCAAATACATCACAATAGAAGAGGTAATCCTCACTAGGTTGGCACCACCACCCCTACCAATCATCTGTAGCATACTCGGATTTATTGCAAAAAAATAGAAAAATAAAGAAAACAAAAACATGGGGGACCAAAGCAAAACTCATGTGAGAGAAAAACACTATGTGAACTTATAATTAGAGAGGTCAATCCTATTTCAATAAAAAAATCCTTCTTAATAAAACTATGAACTAAACCCGCCAAGTGGAACCTCTATTTACAATAGCATAAGAAGCTAGTTTGTCCACGCAAGTATTATCTTCCCTATAAATATGAGAAATTAGTAGTTGCATGTTCCTAGAAAGAATTAAATAATTTTGCATCTTGTTCTAAAATTCCAAGGAACAAGGTCAATAGATTTCAAAGGTGCAACAAGTAGAGATGAGTCACACTCTAACCAAAGATGTCGCCAGCCTTTTTGATAGGCAGTTTCAATTGTCATCATTGCTCTAGTTAACTCAGCCTGAAGAGAAGAAACATTCCCAATAAAGACGTCAATGGTGGTCATCGTCTAGCAAAGGTGTATAAGAAGTTAATCTTGATGCATGTCAATGACATATCAAATGATTATAGATTAACGCAAAATTTTATAAATATGATTTATGTGATAGTATTTTTCAATCCAACAGTGAATTTTGTACTACATGTATCCGATGCAAAGTTGTTAAATAGTGTTACAGTACCCAAATATTATACCAACTAAATTTGATTTTTTTTTTTTGATAAAGAATTAAATTTGATTTATATATATAGGGTATCGACTAAACAATATTTATCTTTTAATTTTTCAATTGAATTTTTTTATTTTTAAGTTCAATAAAAATATATGTTAGTAAATATGAATATGTGAATACCTATATAGTTTTATTATATATAGTGTATATATGTCTTATATTATTGCAAGTTTTGTAAACATATATTTTTAATAAATTAAATATATATTTACAACACTTGTGATAATAAAATGATTGGGGTTTATACGTTGGGGTTGAAGTTCTAATTATGTCTATGGGCTACGCAAAAAGTCTCTGATAAAAAATAAAAGTTGTTTTTGAAATCTATAAAATTTTAAGGTAGAGATGAATATTGAGATGAAATCAATTGAAACATAATAATCCATAATAATTTAGGATTCGGTAATTGCATATGGATATGCGCTCAACCTCAATTGTATGAAAAATCAATTTAAACATGTTATCTAGATTTTATTTTTAAAAAACCTTAACCTAAATCAATTTACAATGAATTAGTTTTCAAAATTAGTTTTTTAAAATATAAATTTTGAAAAAAAATATCTTAAATTAAAATTCAGAATTAAATATTCTATATCTGAAAAATAATTATATTGAATAAAATTTTAAAAATTAATTTTGAAATAATATATTTCTTTTAGGCATGAATTTTGAATTTTATTAATTATTTGATTTAAAAATAAATAGGTTAAATTATTTAACTATATTTAATTAGCTTTTGTTTAAATATTCAAACTGAAATAAATGTAGGATTGACACGTGAAATAACTGAACGTAACAAAACTATCTTTAAACACATACACGCGCCCATGCTCACGCACACACACATAATAGATATAATATATAATATATACTAAATAAATTTAAAGTAATTTGAATATATTATTTTTATAAATTATCTTAATTTAAATTTTATTTATATGATGAATGTATTTTTAAACCGTGTTAATTGGATACATATCAATATAAATATTTTTTACAAAAATATTAAATTAATTTAAATAGAATTTGTTTTAAACTAATGATTAAACTAAATAGATTTTTTTAATATAATAATTGATTTAGATAGTATAACTGTTTGTAACAAAGCTTTAAATTTACTTTTTAAAAATAAAAATAATTGATTTAGATAGCATAACCGTTTGTTTAAATTTAAATTAAAATATATTTATTTATTTTAAAAGACTAATTAAAAAATTGTTTTAAAATAATAATTGATTTAGATAGCAAATCTCTTGTTAACAAAGCTTCAAATTTTAATTATATCTATCATAGATTTATTTATAAATAATTTTAATTTATTTTAAATATACTAAATTAATCTATTTGTTTTAATTTAAAATAAAATATTTTGATTTATTTTAAAAAAAATAAAAATAATTAAAAATTGTAATAATTTATTTTAAAAATTTTAAACTAAGTTAAATAGATTTTGTTTCAATATAATAATTGAAATAATTTTCATGCTGACACGTGGCATAACTGCTTGTAGCAAATCTTAAATTTCAATGTAAATTTTAAGTATATCTATCATGAAATTTTTTCAATCATTTTAATTTATTTAAAAAATATTAAATTAATTTAAATAGAATTTATTTTAAAATAATAATTAATCCAAATAGATTTTGTTCTAATAAAATAATTGAAGTAATTGTGATGGTGACACGTGGCATAACTGATTATATATATATAATATAAGATAATAATATTATATAATTTATTATTTATTATATATGTTATATACAGTATTATATCATACAAAAGGTATTTAAGTAAAATTTATATTTTTTTTGGTGTGTTGTACATTGTGTATCAAACAATGTACCGGACAAAAAGTTGTGTTATGACTCAAACACTTAGCATGTGTTGTTCTCCTTGTCATGTACCCCCAGTTTGTATCAAATACAGCCACAATATTTTTCCATGGGGGAGTCAATGTATGGGTGGAAATAGGCTGGGTCAAGCTAGGATTTGCAAGACCCAAGCCTGGCCTGATCAAAAAATTCAAGGTTCAAGTCTGGCATGTTACCTATCATAGACTTTATTTTCAGGTCTGGCCTGGCCCTTTTGAAAATTTGGTATGACCTGTTAGTCTACTCAATGACATATTTGATATTAACGTCTTTGAATAAGTTACATGACCGATCTTTAAATAAACTAATGGGCTGATAGGCCAATGAGATTAAGTTCTATTTATAATAAACAATAAAAAAAATTAAAATCATTGCTACTAAGAGACATGAGAATAAGAGTGGAAATAGATAAGACACGTTGAGTTTTAAGGTCTGAATCTGATTTATTCGTATGATACAAATCTTTTTTAAGGTCCAACCTGACCTTTTAGAGAATCTAACCTTATATGATAGTCTATTTAAATTATATTTTGCAATAAGGCCTTTAAATATTTCAAAAATTTATGTAAGTCGGTATGCTTAAATTAAGAATAGTTCAACAAGTATATGATTTAACACAATGTACAAAATCTAATATAATAATAATATTAATAGCAATATAAAATTATTATTTATATTTAATTAAGTAGGTCAGCCTATTAGGCCTAAAAGACTTTTTGGGTGGCCCGAAGCCTGTCTTTTTAGGTAAATAGGCTTTTCAAAAAGTCTTGACCTTGTCTATTTAAAAAAAGTCTGGTCTGGCCTGGGCCTGATGTAGGTTAGGCCGTAGGCCCTTGTCGAACAGCCTGAGCTATTCCCACCCCTAGTCAATAGAAGTTTACGTCTAATAAAAGTTAAAACTTGCTATTCAATTTTATCCAAATTCAAATATTTGCATTCAATAACTAATAATTCTAATACTAGCTTTCCACATTTTTTATTTTTGAATATTTATATGGTTAGATAAGCTTGTTAAATATAAAATTTTTCACCTAGAATATAAAATAATTTTATTTACATAAAGAGAAATGCTAGCAACTAGGCCTGAGCATTGGTTTTCGAGACAAAAAAACCAAAACCGGCAAAAATCGAAGAAGGCAAAAGATCACCCACTCTCGTCAGTTTTGTACTGCAGATTGGTCGGGAGACGAAAGATTTTGGGTGACGGACGGGTTCTCTAGATTTGCGTGGGTGAAGACCAAAACGCAATGTGCTGAGTTTTTACCAATATTTCAGTTCTATAACTTTTTTATTCTCCCATGATGAGCAACATGACGACAGTTTTACGAGTCTTTCACCTATGGCGATTATTTGATTTCAGAGACACAAGGGAGAGAGAGTGAGTTTGCTTGGCCCAGTAGAGCTAGAAGAGAATGGAAAGGGGAAAAAATGAGGGCACTAACAAGGATGTATGCAACTTTGAAGAAGCAAAATAAAAAAAACACAATGAGTGATTGAAAGATAGAAAGATAAACGAGTGATAGTATGGAAAGATTCCCGGAGTTGTTGGTGCATATTAGTGGCTTTGCTTCTTTGCTTTTTATTTATTTATCTGTTTTAAAATTGATAATGTAATCTCATTTTGATTATTTTGTTAGTTCTCAAAAGTAGAATTGCATTAAATCCTAATGAGGTAAAATTTGGACCAAGGGTACTTTAATTACAAGCTCTTAGAAGTAGTGATGATCCTAGTGATTTTTTCTCATTGGATAGAAGTATTGTGATGCATTGACAAGACAAATCTGCAAATATATCGAGAAGGGGTTGGAATTCTCTCCAGTGGGATTTTCACTAGAAGGGCTCCAGTGAAAAATCTGCACCATTCAACCTTTCACTCCCATTTTTTTTGTATCTTGAAGTCTCTCTCTTCTCCTTTTAAATCTAATGGTTGACATTCCACTGGATAAAAATGTCACGGGAGATGATCCCTTCCCATCGAGAAGGACATAATAGGTCACCTCAACCGACGTCAAATCTCACTGTCCAAACAAACTTGTGTAGTAGATTTTCTTAATACCATGTCTCTCGTTTCTGTCATTTCATTTTGTAGCAACACATCAGTCGGTTTTGGCTACCGATGGATTGAATTTTATAGAACCGAAACCGACCAAGCTTAACTGTGCCTAACTCAATTTTTTTTCACCAGCATATTGACGACCCGTGTGAATTCTTCTGCTGCATCTGGATTGGTGATGGGTTATTCAGGTTTCGGACGAGTCACTTTCTTATGATCGCCCCTACTAGCAACACACTCTCTAATACTCTCTTTCTAACACATTCTCTTCTATTAGTTGAAATTCATATGGATCCCACTAAATTGACATTGGTCTCGCATGATTTGGTAGCAACTATTTGAATTTCAACTAATAAGAGAGAGTGGGTTACGAAGAGAGAGTGGGTTGGTAGCACTCATCTTATACAAATATCATGTATGCTTACTTACTAAATCAATCTCATTGACTCAATGTTTTAACCGAATTGACAACCAAATTGAGTTTAGTAGTAATGAGTGAAATGTGTTAGTGTTAGAATTAAAAACTATGATTTAACTTATAGACACAAATATAAACAAGTGAAAATAGCAATGAGAGTGATATGAATCTATTTGCGAATAAAAAAGATGAAATGGCAATACGAGGAATAGGACCAAAGGCTAAGAAGTTTTATGGAGAATCTATAACATATAATAAAGGGGATACAAGAGTTTTGGTGTGGACTTTTTCTTCCCGAAAATACTCTTCATATTAATCACTCTCAAACCACAACAAAGAGTTGGTTAATTTTTTTCTCCAGTTTTACCCATAACTCCCGTCCAATATTATACTGTTACTGAAAAAAAAACTGTATAGAGTGGTTTTGAATTTACAAAAGGAAAAAATGTCTCAACTATTAAACATTAAAACACGATAAAATAATACATACTGTAGCGTAATAGAAATGCGGAAAGACGGACACGGTAGTGCCCGTCTTGCCGCTAGTTTGTTGATAATGTCGATTACTAGCCAAAAAATTGTAGAAGAATGTTAGGTAATATAAAAAGGCAACGACAGCGAATAAAATGACTTGATTTTAATCGAATCACATGTAGCGCTTGAGCGAACCAATTAAAAACAATTAAAGTAAAAATTATTTATATTTAGATTATATATATAACACCTTTTTGTTTTAATTATTTAAACAATTTTTTGTTGAAAATTTTTAAGTAACACATTTTGTTGAAATATTTTGATGACTATATGTTAGTGTAAAAATTTTATTCGAACCAAGGGTGAAGCAAGACTTTTATCTCAGGGGGAAAGATCAAATATTATTCATAAAACATTATAAAATATTGAATCACAATAATACTGTCCCCCGAGAGCGTATTCTGATGGTAAAACATACGTAAGTGCTATGTGGACGATAGGAGTAGGATTCGAACCCGTACCGCTCCACTTTCTCCTCCCCTTTTACCATATATACTAGACCAAAAAAAGAACCACAATAATATTGTGTCGTCAACACCTTAAATAAAGTTAAAAAATATTGGAATGTTCATTAGCACACAAAAGTTGTGCAAGGTGTGCAATGTTGTATTTTGATTTCAAGAAGATATGATGAATACCAAATAATAATAATACTAACAAATAAAAATATTCATCAAATGAGATATGCATTGTGTAAAAATAATTCATCAAAATAGTCAGCAGGAGCTCAAGCCCCTCCAACCACATCCATGCTTCCATCCTTAATTTGGACATATGGATAGTTCGAAGGTCTATCACACCAGGAAAAATGGCTAAGTGCAAATGGCCAAACTAAGGAAAGCACCTCAGGACCTTATGATTCAAGTGGAAGTATTAGAGATAAAGAGCGAGTTGCTTTGAAGAACCATATTGCTGAAATTGGTTAAGTGTAATGGTCAGGTTAAGAGTGGCACCTAAAAGACCTATAAATCGAATAGGATTCAACGATCAACTAAAATGTGCAGTTCAAAACTTTGCACTAAAAACCTTTCCAATATTTGTCAAATTCCCCTTTCTTCTTCAACGACATTTCCCTTATGATCCGGAGTGGCCAAAGGCCCACTCCGCCTAGGCCGAACCGGCCCGATAAGGCAGATAAGTCTGAGATCCGAACACTGACTCGAACAGGCCCAAAGCCCACTTCGGTTGGTTAAACCCGACCTAGGGATTCCTTCCTCGGGAAATAAACCCTAGGATCACTCTGCCACGGCGCGGAACCCTAGAGCATAAGGCATTGCGGCACTGACCCTAAAAGCAACCTTATCCACTCATAATCCTAGAATCGACATAGACCATCCATTACATCTGACGGCTGACAATCAATCTAGGTTTACACGATTTCATCCACACGTCAGCAGCCTGACCTCACCTATAAAAGGTTTATGACCTAATCAATAAAGGTACACACTGTTCATATTTTCTTACCTCATTTTGCTCTGATACTGACTTAGGCATCGGAGTTTGTGCAGATACACCCCCACCGTCGTACTCCGCCGCTCGCGCTTCTCCTCTGGCCACCTCTGAGATCCACTTCGGATCAGTGGCGACCACAGTGGGAGATGTTTTCTTTGTTTCTTTACCAAATCATTCGATTACGATGGTCAGACCTAAGCGACACACCACGCGGAATACGACCCGCATACCTACATCCCCTGATGTTAGCGAATAGGATGAAGAGATCCCTGTCACTATCGAAATTGAGTCCCACTCAGTCCCGCTGAGAGACCCGATTCCAACTGCTGAACCGGGGGCCATACCAGCGCCAGAATCAAAGACTGCCCTCGCTACTGCTGCCACTGTCAATGAGGTGCTCGCCCTCGTTTGACAACACACGGATACCATGGAGGCCCAGAACCTCTATCTCATTAACATTGAAGACCGGCAGAACGATTTGTACAAAAGGGTCGACGCTTACCGTCGCTCGCCGAGTCGGAGCCCCTCTGACCGGCGGGAAACCTCCCATGACCGAACCATCACTGGAGACAGAACTGGCGATCACCAAACTTCCAGCCACAGATCTGCTACTCGCTCCTCTCACAGAGATTTGAAACGGTCTCGCCGAGGCGCCGTCACGACGAGGTCTCGACGCACCATCGCCCGACGGCCGTTCCTCAAAGAACGTCGTTCTCCGGATGGTGTGCGCCGCCATGGCCGTCACACCCCAGAACGCTCGTCCCCTCGATGCTCTACCTTATCACGACCCCAGCACCATTGACGGTCCCCGGGCTACAGCGAACACCCCGTCTCCTGCCGTTCCGTATCCCCCCAGGGATCGCGAGAATGCGCTCATCACCACTGACGCTGCCGTTCGACGCGCGTGTCCCCTCGACTGACAAACAGCCACGTCCGACGTTCGCGAGCTAGTGTGACACCACCAAGACGTCGTCGACCGTCGGCCTCACCAACTGCATATTACGGAACACAAACTTTCGAGGAGACCGATGACCACTTCTCCTTAGGCCCCTTCACTGCGAGGGTCGCCCGATTCCAAATTCTGAAGGACCTTTGAAAACCTGCCCTGCTGGAAACCTGCAATGGCACAACAGATCCCGATGAGCACATCGGATGCTTCGACACCATAATGGGGTTCTGCAGGGCCAAAGGGCTGGTGAAATGCAAAATATTCCCGCTCACCCTCAAGAAGGCGGCCCTGACTTGGTTTCAGGAACTAAAACCAAAGTCCATAGACTCTAGGTTTGAGCTCACCGCTCAGTTCTGCTCTCATTTCACATCATCTCGCGTTCAGCCGAAGTCCGTAGCCACACTCAACGCTATTTACCAGCGAAAGGACGAACCACTTCGGGATTACATCGAACGCTTCAATAGAAAAGCCGTTTTCGTCAAGAAAGCCTCCGATGAAATGAAACTGTATTTGTTAGAACAAGGCTTGATTGAGGACAGCCTGTTCTGCATCAACGTCGGGGTGGACAGACCCGAAACTCTTAACGACTTCCTCCGACGCGCGGAGAAATACATCAGCTTCGAAGAGAAGCAAATGGCCTTACGGTTTAAAAAGTGGACCTCCCAAGGGAAAGGTTCCGCAACGAGGAAGATCGACCGGGCTGAGACAAGGACCTCAAGGGTCCCCGAAGAAGGTACGAAGAGTACACTCTGCTGACCGCCTCTCGATCCCGCATCCTGCAGGAATGTGCCAGCACGGAGTTCAAGGATGCGGGAGTAAAATTTCCCAAACCTCTAAAGGAGCGTCCAGGAACAGATAGGACGAGGTATTATCGATTCCATAAATGTGCAGTCACAATACCGACGAATGCATCCAACTGAAGGACGCCATCGAAACCCCTAATCAAGAAGGGGAAACTACAGAAATATGTTAAACCGAGGAACCGAGGAGGACGAGACCGATCCTGATCCCCCCGACCTAGGCGCGATAATAGCTCTGCCTTGACCCAGACAGAGAATCGCCCTCAGCAGGCCGCCAAAGATGGGGCCAGGCCCTCACCCATAGCAATGGTAATTTCTGGAGGCTTGGTACGATACGGTGAGCCTTCCACCAAGTCCTCCAAACGGAAGATGCGGGAGGCGATGTCTATAGCTATAATCTACCCTCCTATAAATCGACCTAGCTCAAGCCGGCCACCTTTGGCTTTTTATGATGAAGACCTACTAGATGGTGGCCCAAACTACCAAACCCCCTTGCTAATTTGTGCCTACATGGCAAATTTCGATGTTAGAAGGATCCTAGTTGATCAAGAGAGTTCGACTGACATCATGTTTGTCACCCTATTCAAAACCCTGAAGTTGGCCGAAAAAGACATGATTCCCTATCACGGCTTCGATCTCCAGGGATTCAATGGTTCCACGACCAAACCCCTTGGCTACATCAAACTGATGGTCACGTTCGACGACAAAACCGACACCAGGACCGTTAAAGTATAATTTATCGTCCTCCCATGTCCGTCCCCATACAACTGTATCCTGGGACGACCTACCCTGGAAGAATTAGGAGCGATTACTTCCACCGTCCACCTCAAGATGAGGTTCCACTCATTCGAAGGAAAGATCATCACCATTCATGGCGACCTTGAAGCAGCCAGGCGCTGCTACTAACTGTCAATCAAGGGGCAAGAAAGCAAGCCGCCAAAAAAGAGCACCGGGTCACTGGATGTTAACCTCATGGACTTCGATGCAAGAATCGAGCCCGAGGATGAAGTTGAGGGAGAGGCAGACCCTGTCGCCAAAGAACTCCAAAAGAAGATACGCCGACCTGTACCCGATGGGGAATTCCTGAAAGTCCAACCGGGAAACGATCCGGCGAAAACTATCCAGATCGGCATCGACCTTCCCACCGAAGTGAAAAATGAGCCGATCAAATGCCTAAGAGCCAATGCCGACCTTTTCGCGTGGACCACAGCCGACATGCCGGGAATCTCCCCCGACGTCGCATGCCATCGCCTCGCCCTGGATCCCTCCATGAAGTGGGTCGCGCAAAGGAGGAGGAAGCAATCCCTTGAGAAGGCCGAAGCTGCCAAGAAAGTTGTTAGTGATTTATTTAAGGAAAACTTTGTAAGGGAGGTCAAGTATACAACTTGGCTCTCGAATGTAGTCCTCGTTAAGAAAGCTAATGGAAAGTAGAGAATGTGTGTTGATTATACCGATCTCAATAAGGCTTGTCCAAAAGATGCCTATCCCCTCCCCAACATCGACAAACTCGTGGATAACTCCTCTGGTTTTCGATTACTGTCCTTTATGGACGCGTATTTTGGGTACAACCAGATACCGATGAATCCTGCCGACCAGGAAAAGACCGCATTTATGACTGACAACGGCAATTACTGCTACAAAGTAATGTCGCTCGTCTCAAAAATGCCAGAGCGACTTACCAACGAATGATGAACAAGGTCTTCAAAGACCAGATCGACAACGTGCTCGAAGTTTACATGGACGACATGATCGTCAAATCAGCCGAAGAGCCAAACCATGTGGCCGACCTATCGAACATCTTCGAACAGGCACATCGACACAACATGAGGCTCAACCTTGAGAAAAGCACGTTTGGTGTCAAAACGGGCAAATTCCTAGGCTTTTACTTAACAGAGCGCGACATCGAAGCCAATCCCGATAAATGCCGCGCAATCACTGAAATGCGGCAGCCAAAATCTAAGAAAGATGTACAACAACTGACAGGAATGATAACCGCCCTCACCAGATTCATTTCCAAGTCCGCCCAAAGAGCACTTCCCTTCTTCAAATTACTGAAGAAAGGAGTACAATTCGAATGGACTTCGGAATGCGAAGAAGCCTTCGCACGGCTGAAAGAAACACTATCTACTTCGCCAATCCTAACAAGGCCTTGTGCCGGAGAGACCTTGTACCTTTACCTGGCAGTTTTCGAAGAGGCACTCAGTGCCATCTTGATCAGAGAGACAACAGAAGGACAAAGGTCAGTTTACTTCATAAGTAAAACACTGCAAGGCCCCGAACTTCTGTATCAGAAAATCGTAAAGGTCGCTCTAGCGTTAGTCATTACAGCAAGACGACTACGACAATACTTCCTATCCCACCACATTACAGTCCGAACCGACTAACCAATCAAGCAAGTCATCCACCGACCCGACCTGGCAGGGCGGATGATTAAATGGTCCATAGAACTCTCCGAGTTCGGCATTTCTTTTGAATCCCGACAGGCACTCAAAGCTCAGAGCTTGGCTGACTTCATAGCGGAGATGACTTCAATGACCGAGGACTCAAGCACCAAATAGAACATCCACGTCAATGGGTCCTCAAATTCGAAGGGAAGTGGAGCCGGCTTGATCATGGAAAATGCTAAAGGCTTAACCATCAAATTCTCCCTAAGCTTCTCATTCCCCACATCAAACAATCAAGCCAAATATGAGGCGTGCATCGCCGGGCTGACCTTTGCCCGCGATTTGGAAGCCACCGAAGTCAGTCTCCGCGCCGACTCTCAACTTATAGCATCACAAGTTAACGGGGAATATCAAGCAAAGGACCCGTTGCTGTAGAAGTACCTGGTCGTAGTCCAGCAGCTGATGAAAAGCTTCCAGAAAATAGAAATCGTACACGTGCCTCGAGAGTAGAACTTGAGAGCCGACATTCTATCTAAACTAGCAAGCACGAAGATAGCCGGGTGCAACAGATCGGTCATTCAAGAAACCCTTTCCCATCCAAGCATCATGACCACATTAGAAATCTCGAACTCTCTGAAAGGGGTCGACCGAAACTTCGAGTGTGTCCTCATTACACCTTCGGTATACATAATTACTAATTTCGGCAACTCGTGGATGACGCCGATCCACAAATACATCTGCGAAGGCAAACTTCTCCCCGATGACAAGGCAGCATCAAAAATTTGTCGCAGAGCGTGCTCCTACTTCGTCATCGAAAACCGCCTATACTGAAGAGGCTTCTCAGCACCTCTTCTCCAAAATGTACTTGCCGAGATCCACGAGGGCGTCTGCGGTCAGCACCACAGAGGTCGATCTTTGGTCAAGAAAGCACTTTGAGCCGGTTACTACTGGCCAAAAATGGATACATATGCCATCATCTACGTGAAAAAAATGCAATAAATGCCAAAAGCATGTCGACGTCCATAACGCTCCTCCTTGCGAGATGACTGCCATGTCTTCCCCCTGGCCGTTCGCCTGGTGGGGAATCGATCTAATCGGACCGTTTCCTATGGCCCCAAGACAAGTCAAATACTTGGTCGTGGCGGTAGACTACTTCACAAAATGGATTGAAGCCGAACCAGTGGTGAAGATCACCGCAAAAAACATGATCAAATTCTTCAAAAGGCAAATCCTCACGAGATTCGGCATTCTCGAAGTTATTATCACCGATAATGGAACACAATTCGCGGACAAGGGGCTCTAGAAAACCTTAGCAGACTTCGGGATAAAGCAGAGATTCACTTCGGTCGAACACCCGCAAACAAATGGGCAAGCCGAGGCAGCAACAGAGTCATCTTGAGGGGCTTGAAAAAGAGGCTCGACGAAGCCAAAGGAAATTGGGTGGAAGAGCTCCCACAAGTACTATGGGCATACCGAACTACTCCCCACTCCTCCACTAGAGAAACACCATTTCGGCTTATTTGCAGATCCGAGGCCGTGATCCCAGTCGAGGTCGGAGAGTTGAGCTGGAGAACACTCCACCCTCTTCGAACCTCGTTCAATCACCAACAGTTAAGAGAGGAGCTAGATCTCCTCGAAGAAAATCGAGAGCTAGCCTCCCTAAACAAAGCTACTGTAAAACAGAGAATTGCAGCAAGACACAATCAACGAGTAGCTCATGAATTCGAAAAGGAGGATCTGGTCCTAAGGAGAGCCGATATCAGCCTAAAAAATGCAAGCCAAGGGAAACTGGCACCGAACTGGGAAGGCCCATATCGGATTTCCTCGAAGACCGACTATGGCGCCTACACCTTATAAACCTTGCAAGGCCAAGTAATTCCTCGAACATGGAATGCTGTCAAACTTAGAAAATATTTTAGCTGAATGCTTATGTAACTCCCTCATGAAAGGGAACCCGCAACTTGTAAAAATTCGAGCATAATGAAACTTGGCGACTATTGAGGTTTTAATATTGTTGTTCATTTGGGTAGACCAGTCAACTCTGACCATACGAAGTTCCGCATCGTCACGCCTCCTTTGGGAGTCTTAACCGACGTGACTAGCCATCACGATGGTCTACGGACATTTATAACCCATCGCACACCCAAGGCTTGTCAACTCGTCAAGTTTCTGGGGAAGAGGGAAGGTTCCCTTGGCCAAGCTCCCTTCCCGAAGTGACGGAATCGCAATAAGAAATCATGTTGCAAAATAATAAACAAACACTACATCTGCCAATAAAGGTCGAAAAAATGAAAATTTCATTAAGTTGAAATAACAAAGTACAAAATGTCCTTAACAAAGGAGCAAGTACAAAAGACAAGATAGTCATAAACAAAAACAACTGCAGAAACAAATAGACAAATCAAGCATTGGCCGAAGGGCACACGATCAGGATGGCTTGGGTCTCGGCATTGATGATGTGGTCTCCTGAAACTATTCCCGAGTCGGTGGCACCCTCAATTCGAATCTCGACTCCGCGATTCAGGAAAACTATCTACTCAACGACATTCTTGAACTGAGTAGAGCCGATCTCCAACATGGTTTTCTCACAAGCATCCCTCTCCGCCAAGGCAGTCTTCAGCCTCTGACCCTCCTCCTCCGGCGCCTTCTTTAGCTTGGCGACCTCAGAGCGGTAAGCATCCCTCTCCTTGCGACAAGCATCCCTATCCGTGGCGATCTTGCCTGCCTTGGAATTAAGGTCATCATTCCGCTTTCAGAGTTCTTCATTTGCTGACGACAGCTCACGGCAATTCCTCTCGGCCTCTTCAGCCCGATTTGTCTCTTTAGAAAGTTGGGTCTGAAGACCCACGACATTCTGCACCTTGGAGAGAAGATCCTCGTTCTTATTTACCAGATTGT
This sequence comes from Calophaca sinica, assembly GCA_037113605.1. Taxonomy (NCBI): domain Eukaryota; kingdom Viridiplantae; phylum Streptophyta; class Magnoliopsida; order Fabales; family Fabaceae; genus Calophaca; species Calophaca sinica. The sequence goes on from CM073733.1 coordinate 108,522,921, forward strand.
GGATCCGATCTTTTTGATCCTGATCTCGCTTCAAGGCGGTCTCCGCTTGGCTCTTCGTCTTGCGCAAGCGAGCGATCTCCTCCTCCATTTTCTTCACCTTGTCACCAATCTGTTGCCAGATGGGCCGACGAGCCACTTCGGAGGATTAGGCAGGATCTTGAGGTTTGAAAGGCAGTACTTGTTGCTCCAAACCTTTTGCCTTCTTCGGCTTTGAATGGGAGAGATCGAAAGAGGGAGGCCTCTTATGCTTCTCAACATCGATGATGTCCGCAAAAGCACCGACCACTTCGGGCATCGCGGAAGGTTCCGAAGTCACATATTGAACCGAAGAACTGGTCTAGAATTACTATCCTTTGGTGTACTGGAACTAGAGGCCCCAGGCACTTCGGCGACAGCAGACAAAACCCGAACTCCATTCCCTCCATCGGGACCTCCTTCCAGCTTCTTTGCCAGGGCGGCCTTGGCAGCAGCAAAAACGACAATCTTCGACATGGACTCTGCAAAAAGAACAAACATGTCAGACAAAGACCTACATAACTTAACACAAGCAAATGAAACCCCTACCTAAGATGCTTCAGGCATCCTCCCAAGTCGGGCACTGCAGCAGAGTTCGAGTATCGATATGCCGCTTGACCAATATTTGCTTCTGAGTTTTAGGGTCGACGAAAACCTCGGGCTCAAAGCCGCCGACCCAATTGCGGACCTTCTTCACCCAACCTTGCTCCAGCTCGGTGAGGTCGGAGATCTTGAAGGTATAAGACCCAACCGGGCGATCAAAAAACGCCCCCGACCAATAAAAGGGGAACTTCGGTACTTCCGAACCGTCCTCGGCGAGATAAAAAACACACTCCCGGGCGACGTCGTCCATCGGAAGAAGAAAGAAATACTTTATCTTGAATCTCTTAAGAGATTCACTATACAAATCAAATGTTTTGCCATTCGGCTTGAAGGAAATCCAACCCTGCCATTAGTCGACCTTCTCTGAGGTCTTTATAGGCAAAAACAAGTGAAAAAAGACTCGATAAGAGGCCGAGACTTCGAGATACCTACAGACCAAGTCGAACGCCCTTATAAAGGCCCAACTGTTAGGATGAAACTGAGAAGGGCCACGCCCAAATGCCCTAGAACAGACCATTCGAAGTGCAAAAAGGGGAAGAAAACCCACATCTCGGTAAATAACACCTCGTACATCAGAATGGACCACAAATCACCGCCTTCCGCGGAACAAATCAGATGATCGACTCCCGGAGCTAAGAAGGCCCACTCCCCTCCAGACTCCACCGTCTCCACCACTCGAACCCGACTCTCCAGCTCAACAATGTCTTCATCCGTAGAATATTCGGATAGGAGGCTAAGAACCTCGGGCGAAACCCAGCCGTAGTCCCCCACATCGGTAGGGAAGAGCAGAAGGGTCGTCCAAATCGATTCTCCGCTTCTTTCCCATGGTAAACCTGTCCACGGGGACTTCAGGGTAAGAGACAGTATCATATACTTCTTTATACCACCAAGCTACTTCGCGAGAGTCGCAAGGGTGTTGGAACTTGTTTCCCAAAACCACCCAGAAGCGCTCCAACCGTTCGCAAGTAATTTCTAATCCGCGTTTTAAACGCTCCTCCGCCCCTTCCTCACGGGAAGGAGGCGGCGCCACCGGGGGCACCGCTGTAGAGGTACAAACAGGAGGGGGAATCTCCAATTGAAACCCCCGTTGCCAGAAGCCGAAAGAGAAGCATGAGACTCCATTGATATTCGCAAACAAAAGTTTCGAACGTCCCTATTCGGTTTCTGATAAATGAACAAAAAGAAGGGCAAGAAAGTAGAAAATACCTTTTGTACATGAAGGAAGCACGAGCAGAAGGAGGAAATCCTAAGAGCTTGGCTCTCACTGAAACTCTGCGCGCGAATGGAAACGTTTGCAGAAAATGCAAGGAGACAGAAAGGCAGTGAAGTAGGAAAGAAGAGCGAAAGGCAAGAAAGTTGGCAAGGCTACTCCCCTTCAGAATTTATAAGGATTCTGAGTGGGCAGTAATCAATGCCAAAAGTGATAATAATGACAAACCCAAAAAACGAGGCGACTTTTCGGCGAAACGTTATCCAATCACTGCCACAACTACCTTGGAAAATGGGCGCGTCTTTTCAAAGGCCTCGAATTTGAAAATAGACCGCCTCGGCTCAAAACGAAACATCGTGAATATAACCGACGTACTGAGACGTCGTGGCAAACCAATGCCACTATTAGCATGGTCGAAGTGTTCACTTCCCACATTGGGCCATGACCTAGAGCAGAGCGACGCACCAAACAAACGCCATACACTAAACAATAGCCAAAGTCATCAATGAATGATAACATCGGCTAGGGGGCAACTGATCCAGAGTGGCCAAAGGCCCACTCCGCGCTGGGCTGAACCGGCCCGACAAGCCAGATAAGTCCGAGATCCAAACACCGACTCGAATAGGCCCAAGGCCCACTTCTGTTGGTTCAACCTGACCCAGGAATTCCTCCCTCGGGAAACAAACCCTAGGATCACTCTGCCACGGCGCGGAACCCTAGAGCATAAAACATTGCGGCGCTGACCCTAAAAGTAACCTTATCCACTCATAACCCTAGAATCGACATCGACCGTCCACTACATCCAACGGCTGACAATCAATCTAGGTTTACACGATTTCATCCACACGTCAGCAGCCTGACCTCACCTATAAAAGGTCTATGACCTAATCAATAAAGGTACGCACTGTTCATATTTTCTTACCTCATCTTACTCTGATACTGACTTAGGCATCGGAGTTTGTGCAGGTACACCCCACCGTCGTACTCCGTCGCTCGCGCTTCTCCTCCGGCTACCTCTGAGATCCACTTCGGATCACCTTATAAGATCATCAACATTATACTGGTTCTCCTTAAAATGCACTAAATTTTTCAAACTTGCATGAAATGCAAGTTTAAAGTTGAAAAAGATGAATTAGAGATCATGCATGTAATATCATGAAATGGTTTTAAGAACTCACAAATTTTCTCCCCCTTCTCCTTTCGTCACCAGATGAACAATATTTATATTTCCTATATGCCACCTTCAAAAGCTTTTTTATATTTTAAGATACTTTGAAAGATATGTGGAATTTCACCTTGTAGACATATTTAATATCAAACCAATATGTTTAACCATGCATCTTTGACACAATCTTTAAATTTAAGCAGCTCTCATCCGATATTTTCATATACTCGATACTCTTTATGATTTTATTAACTGCTTCATAGGCCACTAAGAAACCTTCTTGAAAAATTAACTTTAATATATGAGAAGAACAACAGATATGGAATAATACGCCATCAGACAACAAATTTCTCTGCACGTGAAGATGGTTTTTCAAAATATCTTGCATGTTATCATTAGCAGAGGCATTATCCAATATAATATAATACTTTCTTTTCTATTCCCCATTGCTTCAACAATCAAACAAAGTAGTTTCCAATTCAATACTAGTGTATGGAGGCTTCATTCCACAAAAGTTAAGAACCTTACTAGTCAAATTCCAATTTTCATCCACGAAATCAGTCATTAAGCAAATATAACCTTCATTGGCAGTTGTTGTCCAGATATCAGAAGTTAATCACACTCTGTAGGGAATCCTACACATCATTTCCTTAAGTTTGCTCTTCTCTTTGATATATATTTTTTGAATATTCGACACAACTGTATTCGTAGAAATCATTTCAGCGTCAATGTTCAAAAAATTCACCCATTTTTTGACTTTTTCATATTTAGCAACGCTAAAAGGATGATTATGTGCAATAATAGTTTCTGTAAGCAAATCAGGATGAGTTTTAAGATTGATCTTTCTATTGCCACTAGATGGTCCATCTTGATTAAGGTTCACATCCATACTTTTACAAACAGAAATATGGCGACGTAGATATGAAGTCCTATAATTGTTGTTGGACTTTGGGTTTTTGTCGATTGCGTACTCACAACTACTGTAATTTCATTGAGTCCTTGCAATGCCCTCATTATCTATAACAGTTTTTATAAAAATATTCCAAACATTTGACATTGCTTTCTTAGTTGTCTCAGTACTTCCAGATACCATAAAAGGAGTTACAGAAACAACATCATCATCTACATTTAAAGTCTTATCTGTAGACTTCATAACAAAAATATAAAAGTGAAGTTCCTATGAATTAAAACAAACAACATATACTCAACATGATACGCAAAAAGAACAAAATTTGTACAAATACAATAACATATAATATGAATATATCGTGTCAAAACTCAAAAGAACAAAATTTGATATAAAATGATTATGAGATATGATCCGCTGTCGCGCACGGATCAAAATAATTAAAATAAGAATGTAGTAACAAGGCAGTTAACCTTGGTCGTCTCACAATGATCTCTAATTAACAATAACCAATAGCAAGAGCATGCAAAGAACGGAATGGGGGGTTGTTTCATGAAAACAGTTTTAATTAATAACAAAAATCACTTGATAACAACAACCAATCAACTGGTCACAGGAACTTTCACTTCGGATCTATCACAGGTCCAAAAGATTATTTTAATTCGTGTTCTAATCTTGTTTGATCATAGAATTAACCAATCAAGCGGGTGATTAATCCTATACGAATTCCTACTGGATTAAGCATCACAGAATTCAATTGATTATAAATAAAGAACACGCGTCACAAACATATAATCAATTTAACAACCGAATTCATCAAACCTATAACTAAGCGTCATAGACCCTATTGATCTCTATTCGAACTAAACCAAAACAAGCATTAAGTTTAATTCCAATAGTCTCAAATCAGAGAGCAAAACCGAAATTATATGATTAAGCATCAATATGTAAAACGATTTTGCAAAGAGAAATTAGAAGAGATGAAGGATCAAAAGAGAAAGAAGTAGAACACAAAAAGGAAATTAATATTAATAACCAACCTCAAGATCCTCTATGAAATCCTTAACCAGTGAATTGATCGAAAAGAATTAGCCTTCCATTGAAGATTTTATCACAAAACAAAAATTAAGAAAGCAAGAAGAGGTCTCGAAATAAAACAAAGGCTGAAAATTGTCAAAAGCGGCTCAAGATTCTAAACGTAATAATAATCCCCGACCTAGGACTCTAACTAACGAATTTATAATGTCTCCTAGGTTTACCTTACTAATCAGATGTTAAGACCAAGAGAAGGGCCCAAAAGGGTTTAATTAGCCCAATAACAATTAATTACATGAGTGAATGGTCCAAAACCCGTAGTGCAACTCGCCATCCTCAGTAAAGTGGATTTTTGACCTTCAAAACGGAAGAATTGGGCTTCGGTGCCAACATAAGAATTGTAGCTCTGCTTCTTAGCTTTTCAACGCCACAAAGAGCACTGAAATCGACATAAGTTATGGCCTGTAGAAGCGACATGAGTTAGGATGTAACAAAATCCAAAAATTAGCAAATAATTCCACTAAAGCCCAATCAAGACCTAAAGATATAAAACCATGTTAAAAAGTAGTTGTTGGGCAAAACACACAATTAAGAACACCAAGTATAAAGCTATAAAAGATGCATTAAAATGCATTGATCAAGATACTCTCAAGATTAGAGCATCGGTTCGATATGAAATATAATAACATACACTCAATTGATCATTTGTAACATACTAGAAACATGTGCAAACGAACCATCAACAAGGGACAAATGACAACAAACTTCAACATGTTAAAATCACTAGTTTCTGACTAAATAGTTCAAGATTGCTAGATTAAGGGGGCGTTTGTTACAGCTTTTTTTAGAATAAAATCACTTTTTTTATGTTAAAAATCATTTTTTTAATTTTAATTGTGTTTGTTTCAGATTTTTTAGAAAATGATTTTTAAAAAAAAATGATTTTTAGGTTAAAAATGAAAAGCTGAAAAAAGTAGCTTCTCATTCATAAGAGTTGAAAAAATGATTTTTATAATCCTAAACAAACACAAATTAGCTTCAGATTTTTTTAAAATCTATAAAAAATAATCTCTAGATTATTTTAAAACATAATCACTTTTTTTTAAGCCGTAACAAACGGGCCCTAGATCTGTAACTATAGTGTGGGCCATAGTATGGACCCTCTAGATCACTTAAAAGAGCGTCATAAATGTGAAGGTTGCTAGCAAAATTGAATTCTAAGATGGCGAGAGAGAGAGAGAGAGAGAATACCAACAAGTTGAAAGCAAGCATAGGATCACAAACAATTATTTTAGAACAATGATTGGGTTTTGATTTTGTGTATTTTAGAACAATATCTAGATTTTTTTTGCTAAACAAAACAATATCTAGATCTTGGATACATGGCACGCAATATTTGTTATCATGCATGATAATACTATGCTCCTCCTCTTGTTTGATAAAGATTTCTTCTTAAGTAATGTTTTAGACTATAAATGTTTTTCTCTTTTTTCCTTTATGTAAGAATTAGAAAGAATCAAAATAGAAAGTTAAAACATTAAAAGGTTACTGATATGGAATATACTGCGATGAACATTATGTGGGACACCTTCTCTCTTCGCTGTAGTAGCAATTGGTTGCCGATTTGGAATCTTAAGGTCCCTTCAAAGGTGAAGATCTTCTTGTGGCGAGCATGTCGTGACACATTACCAACCCCCCAAATGGAATCACAGCGAAAAGGGAATGCCTTGCTCCTGCTTATGTGTTCAGTGTGATGCTGAGAACTTATGACATGTTTTTGTCACTTGCTGTCAGTTATCATTGCTAGTACAAAGTTGGATTATCGGATCACGTTTTTTCTGTTATGCGATGAGTCAAGTCTCTAGAGGATGGGTACAACTAACATTTGCCTATAAAAAAAAAAAAAAAAAAGTCTCTAGAGGATGGGTGTTTAACATGTTGAAAACATTGGATCATACAGCAGAGCCATCTTTGCAACCACCCTATGGAGTTTATAGAAGGCAAGAAATGATACAATTTGGGAGAACAAGGACTCTAAGTCGTCCTCAACTTGCTTGCGGGCAATCACTATTAGCTGAGTATTGTCAGGCTCGGACATTGCATGGAAGGGGTACACTTGCTACAGGCAATTATCGACTCACCACTTGGGAAGCTCCTCCTTTGTGCTTCATGAAGTGCAACGTCGACGCATCATTCTTGGCTGATAGAGGTTACACTGGCATTGGTTGTATTCGAAATGATAAAGGCGAATTCATTGTAGCTAGAACGCTTTAAAGTATCCTTTGTCTCCATGTTGTCGAAGGTGAAACTACTAGCCTCCTATATGCCCTACAATGGGTAGTGAGTCTTGGTTTAAGCAATATTATTTTTGAGTTAGATTATAAAACGATTTTGGATAGTATGTATTACCAATCCTAGAGTTAATGTGTTTGAATTTGGTTCTTTAGTTAATGACTGCTCTAGGCTTCAAACTTTTTCTACAAATTTTTGTGTGAAGTTTACTCGGAGACAAGCCAATGGAGTCACCCATAGCTTAGCACAGGTAGCTCCATCCATGCCTAGCCTCCAAACTTATCATCATATTCCACATTTTATTGCTTAGTTGATTGTTAGTGAAATGAAGTGGATTTGTTCTCGTACAAAACAAAAAAAATTCCAAATTGTAATTCCGTAAATAATGAGTAAATAACCAATTTGATCTCAAAATTGTAAGCCTATATCAACATAGTCTCCACATTATCAATATTCCAAAATCATCCCTAGAATTAAGTTGGTAATGTCAGAGATATATGCTCACAGATCTAGACAAAGGGACGAACCCGATTAACGTTTTGTAATTTTAGGGATCATTTTGTAATATTGATAATGTGGGAGACTAAGTTGTATGGTCCTAAAATTTTAGGGATCAAATTTGGATATTTACTCCTTCCAAAATTCTAATCAATATTTTATTTTGGATTATAATTTTTTTTTACAAACTTTGCATTATACTCTGTCCTTAAATATAAGCCATTTTTTGAAGGGAAAAAATTGTCCCTTTTTATAAGGCATTTTCCAAATTACTAAATGCATTAATTAATTTTTTTACCAAAATATGCCTAATTAAATAGGGTGACCATTTCTCTCTTTTAAGAGTCTTAGAGAGGTGAATCATAATAATTAAAGGATAATTTTGAAAAAACAATGCATGATTGACAAATTTAGTGTATTAACTATTTTTTTTTAATTTGTGTGAATTAGTTAGAAGAGGTTTATACATAGGGACGGGGGTAGTAATAGATAACGGTTGATAAATTCAAAACAGTTCCGTTATTTGATCATAAAAAATCAACTTAAAAAACTGACATCAAAATACGTGATTAATGCAGTTAAAAAACGTGATTAATGAAATATTGAGTTTGGTTAATGGACCAAGGTGTCACAACTCATTAACTATTAATTTTTTTCTTTGACAAGACTCATTAACTATTAATTAAACTTTATTAACCACGATTTTAAACGTCATTAACTACGATTTTTTGATGTTCAGATACATATGTAGTATATTATATTTGAACACCTAAAAATTGTGGTTAATAACGATTCAGTTGATGTTTAATGAGTTGTAACAGTATATTTATTAACCGAGTTCAACACTTCATTAACAACGCATGTGAACTGCATTAACTACTAAAATTGTTGTCCAAAAGTGTACAAATTGAGGATTTGGCTTCTCTAAAGTTAGTAGAGAGTAAAGTAAGTAATCTAACAATTTATGAGAAAATCAAGGGTGATTTGTTGTGCATGTGTAGTTAATATCATCCATTGATTTTTTCATCAAGGATTAAAATTGCTTATTGTACTCTCTAAATGAATTGCTCACTTTAGAAAATTCGAATCCAAAAATTGGAGTATCAAATAACATTTCTCAATCTTTTTTTTTTGGTCTGAAATATCACGGGATTTCCATTAGATGCAAGAACGGCCCAATGGGCTTACACAAGTGAACGAATCGCGTCACAGCTCTGGGTCTCACTCCTCTAGAGTGCATAGGCTATCAGGGGCAGAGGAGCACCAGAGAAAAACACTAGATAATCAAATCGAAACTAGTGAAACAGAAAAGTACACCACAAACTGACAATAACATAAAAGTCTAACTGGTCTATCACGAGGCCAACCTACCGCACCACACTAATCAAGCTACAGGAGGGACGAAGCCTCTCCTCTGCCAAACGTTGCCCGGCTCTGGGGAGGAGAACTACAAGTTCCGGTGAGACCCTGTAGAACAACACCCACCACCTGGTGCTCGCTAGTATCAAACTCTTCTTCCATCTCACCTACCAGATCGCATCTTGTATCAGGGGGCTGGAAGCCAATCGAATCTCTCTCAAGCACATCAGCCAGGTTCTTTGGAGGATCACGCAGCCAGTTGCAAGGTAATGATCGGTTTGCCATCATGAGAGTCTCGGTATGAGCCGCCTCGTTCCCAGATCTAGGAGACCAGGTGAAACCACAATGTTCAAAGTCACTCTTAAAAGCTGCGATATCCAAAATTCAAAATATGCGATGCAATACAAGTATGCTTCCAACTTCGGCTACGCTTAATTCGTCCTTGCCGTGCCATGGTGGACCTTCCCAAATCCCTCTCTCCCCACCGTCTTCTGAAGCTCCTCGAATCCGAGAAGAACCCTAACTCCGCCCTCCAACTCTTCGACGCCGCCATGCGCCTCCCAGGCTACGCCCACTCTACCGACGTCATCCTCCACATTCTCCGGCGCGTGGTTTCCGACCCCACCCTCCTCCATTCCCAAGCGCCTCGAATCGTTCAAACCATCGAAACACAAAACCTAAACTGCCCCGAAGACATCCCTCTCACTCTCCTAAAAGCATACGCCAAACGTTCCATGCCCGACCAAGCCCTCAACCTCTTCCAAAACATGGGTCGGGTCTTCGGGTGCCCACCCGGAATCCGCTCCTTCAATTCCCTCCTCAATGCCTTCGCCGAATCGCACCAATGGGACCGTGCCGAGAAGTTCTTTGCGTACTTCGAAACCGCTGGTGTGTCACCCAACGTTCAAACCTACAATGTCTTGATGAAGCTTCTTTGTAAGAAGCGCGAGTTTGAGAAAGCGAAAGGGTTGCTGACGTGGATGTGGGAAGCGGGCCTCAGGCCCGATAGGTTCACCTATGGAACTTTGATCAATGTGTTTGCGAAAAGTGGCGACTTAAACGCTGCGTTGGAGGTGTTTGATGAAATGTCCGAACGAGGTGTGGAACCTGATGTGACGTGTTATAACATCATAATTGATGGGTTTTTTAAAATTGGTGATTTTTCAAAGGCTAAGGTGATGTGGGAGAGGTTGTTGAGGGTGGAAACGGTTTTTCCGAATGTTGTGAGTTATAATATTATGATTAGTGGGTTGTGTAGGTGTGGGAGGTTTGGGGAGAGTTTGGAGATATGGGAAAGGATGAAGATGAATGATTGGAAGCATGATGTATTTACTTATAGTGCTTTGATTCATGGGTTGAGTGAGGGGGGTGACTTGGATGGAGCTAAAAGGGTTTATAAGGAGATGGTTGGGAGAGGGGTTAGACCTGATGTTGTTACTTGTAATGCAATGCTTAATGGGTTGTGTAAAGCATGGAAGGTTGAGGAAGTTTTTGAGTTGTGGGAGGAGATGGGGAAGTCTGGTTCGCGTAATGTGGTGAGTTACAACATATTTCTTAAGGGGTTGTTTGAAAATGGGAAGGTGGAAGAAGCAATGGATATGTGGGAGGTCTTGTGTAAGAGGGATTGTGGTGTGGATGCTGCTACTTATGGAATATTGGTTCATGGTTTGTGTAGGAATGGATACGTGAATAAGGCTTTGTGGGTGTTGGAAGAGGCTGAACGTAGCAATGGTGATGTGGATGCCTTTGCATACTCATCGATGATTAATGGGTTGTGCAAAGAAGGAAGATTAGATGAAGCGGCTGGTGTTTTGAATTTGATGGATAAGCGTCGATGTAAATTGAACCATCATGTCTGCAATGCACTCATTGATGGGTTCATCAAACATTCCAAACTTGACAGTGCAATTCAAGTCTTTAGGGAAATGAGCAGCAAAGGTTGCTCACCAAATGTTGTGTCTTACAATATTCTTGTAAATGGATTGTGTAGAGCAGAAAGATTTCTTGAGGCATATCATTGCATTGAGGAAATGTTGGAGAAAGGGTGGAAACCGGATATTATCACATACAGCACGTTGATAGATGGCCTTTGTCAGAGCAAGATGAATGAGAATGAGACGACCCTTAGGTTATGTTGTCAGTTTCTGGCCAAGGGCTTTAAGCCTGATATTACCATGTATAACATTGTCATCCATAGACTTTGTTCTTATGGGAAAGTGAAGTATGCTTTGCAGCTCTATTGGATGATGAGAAAGAGGAACTGTGTTAATCTTGTGACCCACAATACCATTATGGAGGGTTTTTACAAAGTTGGGGACTGTGAAAAGGCATCAAAGATTTGGGCTCAAATCTCAGAAGATGGGCTAAAACCTGACATCATCTCGTATAATATTACTCTTAATGGGCTTTGCTGTTGTGGTAGAGTGGTGGATGCAATTAGGTTTCTAGATGATGCTTTGGCGCATGGTGTTCTACCAACTGCTATTACTTGGAATATACTAGTTAGAGCAGTGATTTTTTATGGGGCTTCAACTTGATTTTTTGGGGTTCTAAAACTGATTTAAAATAATTTTTTCAGCTTGGAGTGGGAATTGGATGCATTACAGCTTGGAGCGTGCCCCGAGGGAGTGCCTGCAGCTTGCAGTTGTTTGAACAGAAAGGGTCATGTGTTTTTGGTTTGTGGGATATTTATTAATCTGCCTCAAACTATACATGAGATAGTTGGTTTCTTTATAAGGCATTGGGAGTTTCAGGCAGCAATTACTATACTCCTCTGTTTGATACACGAATTTGTTAAGCTACTCAGAAGGAATGACCCTGTATAGTTACTAGTTACTCAGTACTACTTGTTTACATGATAGAAGATGCAGAGATAAATTTAGCTTCTAAAGGAATCTATAAATATAATAAAACAAGGCTACACCTATAGTAAGTTTTTACAGGTGTCACTTTCTCATGCAATTGCTTCTTTAATACTCTTTTTGGGATCTTTCTATATTTAGAAATTTTGCTTACTTCTAGTTTCTATCACTCAGTGCTTTCCAGCTTATTCTCCAGCCCACTTAATTTCAAATTAGAATTAAAATTTGAAATCTTTTTCTTTATTATTTTACCTCGGTAATGAACATATGTGATTATGATTTTTTTTGGGAATGCAGGCTATACTAACTCAGTCGTTCTCCACTTTCAATACCCACTTCTTGAAATCCCAGTTCTCCTCCTCTTCTCCTCCTCCTCTCGCATTTCTGCAAAGACGAATTTCTCACAGATTCCTTCACGAACCCGACGATGACGACACTTCCACGGCCAAAGCTTCCTTGAACCACCTCGACTTTGGCAGCTTCATCGACGACTGAACACATCGAGCAGAAAACGCCGAACAGCACCTTTGTCCAAGTCGAGCCGTCAAACTACAGGGCAGTAGTCCAGATTCTAATCAGAGAGTAGAGCACGAAGGTGCTAAATCTGGCAGTGCTCTAACGCATGGACCCATTCATCTACGAATCTCCTTCTACGACTTCAAAATCGAAACCAACCAGTGGGTTCGTTCTTTCCCTCCTCCTAGCTCTCAATCATATTCTCATAATTATCAGTCCCCTTATCTCTCAATGAAAAGAGTTTGGTATTTTGCGTATGAGTACCATGGAATAATTTGATTTAATCAATTAATCAATGGGTTCATATCTTACTGGATTATACTGTTTATCGTGTATGGATTGCTTTTAAGAGCACTGGCTAATGCTATTTGTTTCAAGGGTATTTCCTTATTTTACTTCTGGCTGTTAGTGGTGTTTGTTATAAGGAGGAGCTCCAGACATTGTTGCTATGGTGATGTTGACAATCCTGCCCTCTGAGATATTCATATTGTTTTGATACTGAGAAAATAAAGCAACTGAAGCAACAGCGATAAGCTTACTACAGAAGCCAGGGCGTGTCATGTTTTTTTCTGGCAAAGTTAGTACTGATTTTTCCCTTATATGGATGATTTGTTATGCTTTTTTCTGGTCTGCTTCCTAATATTTGTCCCTAAATTTTGCAGGATTCATTGCACAGGTACTGATATTCTTTCCCTAAATTTAGCTAATGGTTGCAGTTTTTTCTTATTTATTTACCATATAATTTGGTTGGTTAGCATTTGACCAATATGATGAACAGAAGTTCCCATGAACTTGATCTGTAAAGACAGTTATGCTATTATTTTTTTGATATAAAAAATATTTATTACAACTGAAGTACAACAAGGGGAACTCAGAATGCAGCAAGGCTGCCCAGTGCCCAAGGTCACTCAGTAAGATGCACTCTTATCCCATTGCATATCTCCTTCTTCCATGCTCCTTTCTCGACTTATTTCAGCAACTTTGCTATGAGTGGGGATCCTATACAAGCAAGGAAGAGGTACAATGGCTCTGGATAGAGATAACATCTTGTACTTGCATTTTCTATATACTGCTTTTCTAATTTTTTTGTTGGCACTTGGGAATAGCTTTATGCATTCATGGGTTAACCGAATTGTAAGGGGAAAGGAAAACATCATTCATAAATATTGTCTAAGTTTAGTTATAGTATTGTGATTTTAGAAACTGAAATATGGCCTGTACTCAACATTCTCATTGACAGAATAGAATTAGTGACTTGGAAAAACACATTCTGCATAATATATATGATGCGATACAATAGATTGATTACTGTCAAATTCATAAGCAACTGTCTTATTTTTTTGTCTTGGTTAGTCTATTTCTGATTTATACTACTTAAATATTTTAAAAAATCGTACCAATCAAAGACGCGCGACCCGTGCGTATGCACGGGTATTCTACTAGTTACTACCAAAACATGGATGTGGAAGTTCTCACTTAGGCTTTGGAGACTAAGATGATGGTAGTTTGACTCTATATATTGCATTTTTATATCTGACAGAAAATGGATGTCCTTTTTGGTAGGCTCTATATATACCATGTATGATCTGTCTATTTTTTATTTGGTAAAATGATATCTATATGTTTAATTTAGGAAGGTCAATGTTTAGGAAATTATCAGCCAGGGAAACTCGAGCACTAAAAATTACTTCTCCAAAAGTTTTTGTTTTGTTTTACTGTAATCATTAGCAACCAGCGAGTATATCTATACAACCTTAATGATCTAAACGTTTCCTCTCTCTTTTTCCCCCTCCCCAATGTACCCAAGTTTTGTCAGTTTCTATATACTGCATTATATAAAAAACTCCAGTTCTGATCTAAATGAAGCCATCAAATATTGTAGGATGAGATTTTGAAGGAAAAGTATTGGAGAATTGTACCTCTGTTAATGGATGATTCAGTGCCTATGAGAAAGATGGTCAGATGACTTGGTCCCTGTGAGATGCTTTCACAATTTAAATGACTTGCTCAAAAAAAAAGATAGTGCGCTAATAGAGGCAAACAACTAATTTGGGCCGAAATGGATAATGCAAGCCTTACGATCGACAGTAGAAAGTTCCACACAGCACTTGGCATGTGTTAAGAATGACTATGTTTAAATTGTGAAGCCCTGAAAATAGAAAGTTCTACACTTTCATATATAAAAAATAATATATTGTAATATAAGAATCGTTATATTATCAATCCTCATATTTCCCTTGCATCTCGCACGGGTAAACAATCTAGTATTTCTAAAGGTTGAGAAAAATGTTTTTAGAATACTGACATAGGATACAAAGAATTTCATCGGCATCACAGGATAACCCCTTAACACGGATTTTGGTGATTTTAGTGATATCTCCTATTTCCACTGTTGTTGATGCCGAAGCAAATCTGCATGATACACGAATTTGTTAAGCTACTCAGAAGGAATGACCCTGTATAGTTACTAGTTACTTAGTACTTGTTTACATGATAGAAGATGCAGAGATAAATTTAGCTTCTAAAGGTATATTTCTAAAGGTTGAGAAAAATGTTTTTAGAATACTGACATAGGATACGAAGAATTTCATCAGCATCACTGGATAACCCCTTAGCATGGATTTTGGTGATTTTAGTGATATCCCCTATTTCTGCTGTTGTTGATGCCAAAGCAAATCTGCATGATGTTATCAGGCCCAAGTAGTAAGCCTTTACTTGGGGTTATTGTATCATGCAATATCAATTAATAAGCTGTCTTTACCAGAAACTTGCAGCAAATGACAGCAAAAATTGAAATCGTTTATTTTCCTCTTCATTGTGTTGATATACAAGATTTTTTTTTTTTTTTTGGCTTCCCACCAGATATAGGAATAATGATATGTTTAGGTTTGAGCCAAAACAGCATCTGATGGTATGGTTATTTGGGTGCATAAAGCTTGGAGCTTTCCTTGAGGGAGTGCCTTCTGTTTGCAGTTGTCTGAACATAAAGGGTCATGTGTTTATGGTTTGTGGGATATTTACTAATCTGCCTCAGGGCTCAGGCTGTACATGAGTTGGTTGTTTCCTTTAAGGCATTGGTTGTTTCGGGCAGCAATTACTTACTACTCTTTCTGATACATCATTTTGTTAAGCTACACAGAAGGAATGACCTCGTATAGTTACTAGTTTTTCAGTACTTGTTTACATGATGATGGAAGTTGGAGATGAATTTTGCTTCTAAAGGCACATTTCTAAAGGTTGAGAAAAATATGTTTTTCTGTATCGACATAGGATATAAAGAATATCATCAGCATCACGGCACAGTTACACGGATTTTGGTGATTTTAGTGATATCACCTATATCTGCTGTTGTCGATGCCAAAGCAAATCTGCATGATGTTATCAGGCCCAAGTAGTAAGCCTTAACTTGGGGTTATTGTATCATGCTACATCCATTAATAAGCTGTCTTTCCCAGAAACTTGCAGCAAATCACAGTAAAAATTGAACTCATTTATTTTCCTCTTCATTGTTGGTCTTTCTTGGGGCTCCATAGTCTGATGACATGCTTTGTTCATAGATGAACTGAGAAATCAAAGCCACAAGAATAGTTCCAAAAACTGCCACTTTTCTCCAATCAGTTGATGATGAGGCAATAGATTCAACTATTACAAAGGTCAGCAGGCCAATGAAGAAGAGGTAAATGTTTTTCCTGGTACTGCTACCAGCCTTTTCTCTCATTACATCTCTAATTCTTTCTGCCTCCTCTTTGGCTTTTGCTTTATCAACAGGTGCCTTCTTTTTGAGGTTCTTGAAGAATAACCCTTCATTTCTGCCGTCTTCCATTTGAACTTCAAACTCCTCGAGTTTGTTTTTGCGCTCTTGAATCTCTTGTCTGTTAAGTTCTGCAGATTCCTCGAATTCTAGCATGTTGCTCTCTATGTTTGCTTTTATCTGTTAAACACAAATGAATATAAGATGTTATTGCTGATGTATGTACCTTTTACGTGTAGATTTTCTGGATTTTCCTTCATGCTATGCATGATTTACAGGGTTAACTCAAAAGTGGAAGCATACTCTGGCACTGGCATCGTCTAATCCTTTGAGGGCATCTTCTCTAAGTTCGTCAAACTCAGCTTTGGCTTCTTCACCAAATTGGGTTAAATATGCAGATCTCTCATCTATATAATCACTGAGACGGACTTTTCGTGTTTGAAGCATGGCGATTTGAGCTAGCAGTTCTTGTTTCCGAGTATCTCCTGGTTGTGGAGCTTGAGAATCAGACTCATTGGACTTGCAGAGGCATAAAATAAAATTTCTTGTGTTGAGTCTTGTGCAGTGGATATTGCATTTGATATTGGTAGGACTGAAGGAAGGTTGTGTGGATTTGAGAGCAATCATCATCTCATAACAGTGGAAATATGTATTGGCAAGGGTTCAAAAAACAAATGTAGGGGAGGAGAAAGGGGTGTAGCACTCAGCAGGACAAAATTTAAGTGTTAACAGCAAGCATTTTGAACCTCCCATTACGTTATCTGTTGTAAACAAAGATGGGGACATTTTTGTCTTCAACAAGGGGAATCCAGCGTACCCTTTAATGGATATTGGAATCTATATAACTAATTCAGCTGGGTAAATAATTATTGATGTGCTTTTTTATAAATACTCAAATTAATTGGATAAATAAAGAATAAAATTGTGATTAAAAATATGCAAATAAGTATTAAATTATATTCAAAATTGATTATTCCATTAAGTTTGACTCTTTAACCTGCGAATTAACAAGTTAAGCGAAAATTAGTTTAAATAGAGCCCAATGGGTATGTTTGGATTAAAGTTTGCAAACATAAGTTTGATTAAACCTCATTTTACAAACTTAAGTTTGGTTGAAAATGAGTTTACATAATTGAGTACTTTTTTCTCAAACCTATGTCAGAGACAAAATAAAATTTGTTTGGTCGATACAAATCAAAAGTTTTTTTAAATATGTAATTATCAAAAAGGTTACGAGTTTTATAATGTATTATAGCAGACACAGGACAAAATGGTAAATGAAATCGTTCATGGCAAACAGAAAAGATAAAAACGACAACCCTCTTACTAACCAAAGTTTGTGTTAGGCCTCTTATTAGTAAGAAATGTAAAAGAAGGCCCAGACCATCCTAGGGACCGAATTAATTGCTGCTATGGCAGTTAATATCAGTTAATATGTCAATTATGTTACTGCAATGGCAGTTACTGTCAGTTGTGTGCTATTTCTGTTTTCTGTAATTTAAATAAATAAAGCGAAGAGATTAGAGGTTAGATAGTTATTTGGTTGGTTATTGGGAGGGAGAGACCAAGCTCCGTAATCTTGGTAGGGAAACCATTGTAATATGTCACATTTCACCCCAATTCTTTCTCTATCTCTGTCTCTCTGTCTCTCTCTCTCTCTCTCTGTTTCTATTGATGTAATCAGTTTCAATTCAGTAATACAAATCCTATTTCAATTCATTTCTCATTAATCATAACCAGTTTCTATCAACTGGTATCAAAGCACTAAGATCTTGGGAAGTTGATGGTGTTAACAAGGAGAATGGAAACACGCATAGAGGCCTTGGAGAGCGGGTTTGAAGGGTTGTTGGCCATGCGACAGACGTTGGAACAGAACATGGAGGAAGAGCGCAGAGAATGTGTAGAAACGTGACGACAGTTAAGTGCGCTGATGGAAACGGTTCGTGGTCCGATCTGAAGATGATACGGATGCAGGAAGTCACCTAGGGCATGGCGTCGGTTCTGGGATTCAATCTGATTCTAGGAGTAAGGAGGAATGGTGGAGGAAATTGCAAATTCTTGTTTTTGAGGGAGATGATGCATATGACTTGACTAGTCGCGTGGAGAGGTATTTCGAATTGAAAGGAGTGACTGATGTAGAGAAGTTACAAGCAATTATGGTCGCCATGGAAGGAAAGGCATTAACGTGGTATAAATGGTGGGAGTTTAGTGCACATAACCCAACTTGGGATGATTTCAAATCAGCGGTAATTAAGCAATTCCAACCTTCCATGATACAAAGTCCATTCGAATTATTGCTTAGTCTTAAACAGACAGGAACTGTGGAGGAATACAGGGAGCGATTCGAATTATATGCAAGCCCTCTCAAATGCATAAAACCAGCATATTTGAAGGAAATTTTTATGAATGGCCTCAAGGAAGTAATAAGGGCGGAACTCAAACTTCACCCTGTTGAAGGATTGTCTGAATTGATGGATTATGCTCAAACGGTGGATGAGATGAATGCTTTGCTAAATAAGGGGAACACAGGAGCTAGTTCAATAGGGAGAACCTTCAGAACTTATAACAGTTCCAGAACGGTGACTTGGGAACCTACCACAAAGAATCAAATCCAAATGAATCACATATCCAATCCACTACATCAGCAGTTGGAAGTTCTATAGGGGAGGTAAGTAGTGGGGAACCTTTTGGATCTTTTAGAGGAAGAGGGTTTAGGAGGTTGACTGATGCTGAGATGCAAGAAAGGTCTAAAAAAGGACTTTGTTTTAGATGTGATGAGAAGTTCAGTCCAGGCCATGTGTGCGCAAACAAACAATTACAAGTATTACTATTGGAAGAAGAGGTGGATAAGGAAGATAAGGAAGAGGAGCCGAGGGAACAAGAAGAGGAAGTGGAGATGAAGACTTTACAATTATCCATGTTCAGCATATCCGGACTTACCTCTAAGAAATCTATCAAATTATAGGGTGCCTTAGAGGATAAACAAATGATAATCCTTGTAGATTGTGGAGCCTCACATAACTTCATATCCTCTGCATTTGTCAAAAAACACAAGTTACAGGTATATGAAATTTCACTTTATACTATGGAGGTGGGGGTGGTAGGAAAATTATTTGTGAAGGGGTGTGTCCTCAACTAAAGCTAGTGATTCAAGGATTGAAGATCCAACAAGATTTCTTTATCTTTGATCTAGAAGGATTTGATGTGGTGTTAGGAATGGAATGGTTGGTTAGCCCTGGGGAAATCCGAGCAAATTTCAAAGACTTAACACTTAAGATTTCTAATGATGATGGGTATCATATATTGAAGGGTGAACCTGGGCTGATCTATGCAGAGGCTTCTTGCAAATCTATTCTCAAGGCCATGAATGATCAAGGACAGGGATTTCTGCTAGAATATCAAAGTTTGCAAGCTGAGTTCGAAACTATCACATCCTTACCCTAGTGGTTAGAAGCAGTATTGGGTGAATATAAGGAAATATTTCAAGAACCACAGGGATTGCCTCCACCGAGAAGACAGGATCATGCAATTGTTCTTAAAGAAAGAGCCAACATACCAAATCTCAGGCCTTATAAATATCCACATTGCCAAAAAAATTAGATTGAAAGGTTAGTTGATGATATGCTTAATTCTGGTATAATTAGACTAAGTCTGAGCTCTTATTTTAGCCCAATTTTCTTAGTCAAGAAAAAAGATGGTAGATGGCGTTTTTGTGTAGATTATAGGGCTTTGAATAAAATCACAGTGCTAGATAAATTTTCTATTTCGGTTATTGATGAATTGCTTGATGAACTTGGAGGTGCAGTAATTTTTTTGAAATTGGATTTGAAATTTGGTTATCACCAGATTAGAATGAAAGAAGAAGATATTCCTAAGACAAATTTCACAATCCATGAATGGCATTATGAGTTTGTTCTCATGCCATTTGGCTTCATCAATGCCCTTTCTACCTTCCAATCTTTCATGAATGAAATGCTTAAACCATATCTCAGAAAAATTGTTTTAGTTTTCTTTGATGACATTTTGGTTTATAGCAAAAATGTGGAGGACCATCGAAGACATTTACAAGCAGTTTTGGCCTTGTTAAATGAACATCAATTTTTGCCAATTTGAAGAAATGCATTTTTGGGCAGACTCAGTTGGAATATCTTGGTCATTTCATTTCAGCTAAAGGGGTGGCAGCCGACCATAGGAAAATTGAAGTAATGATGGAGTGACCAACACCAAAAGATATTAAAGCTCTCAGAGGATTTTTGGGTCTCACGGGTTATTACAGAAGGTTTGTGCTAGACTATGGCAAGATAGCCCGACCTTTAACACAACTGTTGAAGAAAGACAGCTTCCAGTGGACTTCAGATGCTCAGGTAGCTTTTGACCAATTAAAAAGACTTATGGCTGAATTACCAATTCTTACTGTACCGGATTTCTCTAAGGTTTTTACTATAGAGACTGATGCTTCAAATAAGGGCTTGAGAGCAATTTTGTAGCAAGAAGGACGACCAATGACTTTTCTCAGTTAGGCTTTATCAGAGAGGGGCAATCCAAATCAGTTTATGAGACGGAATTAATGGCCATTGTCATAGCTGTCCAGAAATGGAGGCATTACTTAATTGGCAGGCATTTTGTCATTATCACTGATCATAAAAGTCTCAAATTTCTCACTGATCAAAGGGTGTTGGGAGAAGACCAATTCAGGAGGACTTCTAAATTGATGGGATTGGATTTTGAAATACAATACAGGTCGAGAAATGAAAATGGGGTTGCTGATGCCCTCTCTAGAATAATGACTTATGCAGCCCTTTCCAAAGTTTAATTTGATGACTTAAAAGCCTGGGAATCCGAAATTCAACATGATCCAAAGTTGCAGCGTATTATTCATGACATTTTGCAAGATACAACATCTCATCCAGGTTATAGCTTCCAAAATCGCAAGTTGTTTTAAAAGGGAGATTGGTGCTGCCAAAAATTTCTTCAAAGATACCTATGATATTTGGGGGGTCATTCAGGATTCTTCCGCTCATACAAGCGCCTTTTTGCCATCGTTTATTGGGAAGGGATGAAGAAGGACATTCAACAATATGTGGCATCCTGTGCAATTTACCAGCTAAATAAATATCAAACTTTGTCTCCTGCTGGATTGTTACAACCTTTTCCAATACCTACTCAAGTTTGGGCTGATGTGTCCATGGATTTCATTGAATGTTTACCCAAGGCTCAAGGCAAGAATGCTATTCTTGTAGTGGTGGACAGGTTAAGTAAATATGCCCATTTCGTTGCTTTGAGTCATCCATTTACTGCTAAAGACATTGCTGAGGTTTCTTACAAGAAGTGGTCAAATTACACTGATTCCCCTCTACCATTGTGTCTGACAGAGACAAAATCTTTCTCAGCCATTTCTAGACTGAGTTATTCAAGATGGCAGGTACCAAGTTGAAATTTAGTTCTGTATACCATCCACAAACAGATGATCAAAAAGAGGTAGTCAATAAATGTTTGGAAACTTACATGAAATGCCTCACTAATACAAAACCCAAGCAGTGGCCTAAATGTCTTAGTTGGGCTGAATTTTGGTTTAATAACAACTATAACAGTTGTACTAGGATGACTCCATTCAAAGCTCTTTATGGCCGAGATCCATCACATTTGCTTCAGGGCACTACTATTCCTTCAGTAGTTTAGGAGTTGAATCTGATGACTCAGGACAGGGATCAACTTCTTCATGATCTAAAAGCCAATTTATTGAAGGCCCATGGTCAGATGAAAGCATATGCAGATAAATCCAGATGCCATATTGAGTTAACTACTGGTGATTGGGTTTACTTGAAATTGCAACCTTATAGGTTGAGGTCTCTTGCTAAGAAGCGAAATGAGAAGTTAAGTCCTCGATTTTATGGCCCTTATCAAATTATCAAACAAATTGGACCGATGGCATTTGAGTTGGCCCTTCCATCTGACAGCAAAATCCATCATGTGTTTCATACTTCCTTGCTAAAAAAAGCCATTTCCCCTTCAGCTACCCCGCAACCACTCCCACCAATGCTTTATGAAGATTTGGAGTTACAAGTTGTATCGGCAGCAGTCAAGGCGGTTTGTAATATTGATGGTAACGCTGAAGTTCTTATCCAGTGGCAGTATCTTCCAGAATTTGAAGCTACTTGGGAATCTGTTGCAACTATTATGAACCAATTTCCTTCTTTTCACCTTGAGGACAAGTTTGAGGGGGAGTATTGTTAGGCCTCTTATTAGTAAGAAATATAAAAGAAGGCCCAAGCCAACCCAGGGGCCGAATTAACAACTGCTATGGTAGTTAATATCAGTTAATATGTCAATTTATGTTACTGTAGTGGCAGTTACTGTCAGTTGTGTGTTATTTCTGTTTTCTGTAATTTAAATGAATAGACCAAGCTCTCTAATCTTGGTAGGAAAACCATTGGAATCTGTCACATTTCACCCCAATTCTTTCTTTCTCTCTGTTTATTTTGATGTAATCAGTTTCAATTCAGTAATAAAAATCCTGTTTCAATTTATTTCTCATCAATCATAACCATCACAAACATAAAGTCAAATTTTGTTTAGCGTATAAAAGTAATTTTGCTAAAAAATGTCTATTGTCAATAGTGAACGAAACATGCACAATATTTTTAAGGTGACGTCTAGGGTGCCGCACCTTAATAGATGCAACATGTGCACCACCTTTCCTCACCATTGGATTGGAAAGTCCTATATATCTTAGGATGAAA
This sequence comes from Calophaca sinica, assembly GCA_037113605.1. Classification (NCBI taxonomy): domain Eukaryota; kingdom Viridiplantae; phylum Streptophyta; class Magnoliopsida; order Fabales; family Fabaceae; genus Calophaca; species Calophaca sinica. The sequence continues at coordinate 108,545,873 of CM073733.1, forward strand.
TGCTGCACACAAAATCAAAACATTCACACTCACTCTCGAAGCTCATCACGGTGGCGATTCTCACTGACGGTGGTGAGGGTGGGTTGCACCAAATCTGGCAAGGGGAATGGATCGCAAAGCTCTCCTCAGTCTCCACTCCAACGACCACATCAGCGAGACCCCAACCGATTTTTCAACAAAACACACGAACCACAATCAAATTTCCTCATCCATCGCAAAACCTTAGCTTCCATGGCGTCAAGAATAAACAATTAGTATATTCATGATACGTGAATGATTAAGCTCTCTTGGAGTGAGGGTGGAGGCTCACGGTCGTTGTGTTCTCTGATGGAATTGGATTCGTGTAGTTCTCAAAGCTTAAGGCGCTGTGTGCAATAGTAGTTGGGCTCACAGTGGTTTTGGGTGGTCCACAGTGGCTTTTGGGTTTGAGGTTGACACGAGCCAATGGTTTCACGGTACCAGTTGTACTCGACGTTGTTTTGTACGGTGTTTTTGCGATTAAGCAAATTGTGTTTCGATGACTTCATGTGCGAGTGCAACAACTTGAAGGGCAGATTCACATTTCGTTTGATGGCATTCTTGATTTTTTATTGCTATGTTCAGCTTCAAAAATCTTTGATTTCTTGCGATTTTGAAGATGACAGACACCTCTCTCGGGAAGCAGTGGTGGGATGCGATGAGAACGTACGACAGAGGGAGGTTGTTCGTGGTTGTTGGTGGGAGCTAGGGTGAGAGTGTGGGAGAAAAAAATCTGATATGTTGAGTGTACGATTAGATATAGTGAGACTCATCATCCAACGATCAACAAAAGATGCGGCCCAAACGCCACCTATAGTATTGTGGCATGCTAGACAAATCCATATCTTTAATGCCTGACCTATCGTGATACCCTATAAACAATCAAGCATTGAAGTAAAAGTCTCTTGATAGTCAATGTATATTGCATTACTCAATGGATTCATCATAACGATATTAATTTAAGATTCCTTCACACGGAACCAATGGACTTTTTGTGTCCCCATGACTGCATAATCGTCCATTTATTATTAATTTGTTATTGTTATGTTCGAGAGAGTAATAAATTCTAACTAAAGGTGAAGTAGCATTGCAGCCCCAGAGAATCATAACGGGTGAACCCACTTCTGGATCAAATCTCAAATGAGTATGTAGTTAAGGAAATTCCAAAAGACCATCAACAAAACAATCTTTTAATTTACTGAAGTACCCCAAATAACATATATACAAACGAATTGTTACTTATGGCTTGAAGCTCTATGGGGTGTGTGTTAAGTAATATAGGGGGTGTATTCTGTTATTGCCTTATAACAGAATTGAGCCCGAGTTAGTTGATTGGTTAGTTGATAAGTGATGTATGTGCAGTCTATAAAAGGCTTGTAATCGATACACTGAATCAATGGAATAACAGAATCAATACATTCACACAATACTCTCTCTTCTAAATTCTCTCTTTCATTTAGAGTTCTTGTTTTCACTGCAATCAAGTTGCAGGGTCTGTTTTCATAACAGATTGGTATCAGTAGCAAAGGTTTGAGATTCTGGGAAAGACTCAGCAAAGACAAGAATGGCTTCTGCAAAATTCGAGGTGGAGAAATTGACGGGCAAGTATGATTTCAGTCTATGGAGGTTGAAGATGAGGGCCTTCTTGGTTCAACAAGGAATTGAGGAAGCCCTGACTGGTGAATCGAAGCTGCCTGCTACAATGGCCGAGAAGGAGAAGAAGGATATGCTGGACAAGGCACACAAAACCTTGATCTTGTCTCTGGGTGACAAAGTTCTTCGAGAGTTTTCCAAGGAGAAGACAGCTGCGACAGTTTGGCTCAAATTAGAGAACCTGTACATGACCAAATCCTTGGCCAACAGGTTATATTTGAAGCAAAAGTTGTATACAATCAAGATGGCTGCTTGTAAATCGGTGGAAGATCATTTAGATGATTTCAACAAGATCATTCTTGATCTTGAGAATATTGACATCAAGGTTGATGATGAAGATCAAGCCTTGCTTTTGCTTAGATCTTTACCCAGTGAATATGACACTCTCTCCTACACACTCATCTATGGCAGGGATACATTGTCAGTAGAAGAGGTTCAGACTGCATTGTTTTTAAAGGAGTTGAAAAGGAAGTCTGAGGTCAGGGAGGAACACGATGCTGAAGGATTGTATACAAGGGGCATAACCGAAAAGGAGTTTAAGAACAAGAAAGTATCAAGATTCAAGTCAAGGGAGGGAAATAAGAAGAAGTGCTTCATCCGTGGAAGTGAAGAGCATTTGAAGAAGGAGTGCCCTGAAAACAGAAAGAAAAAGAAGCATGGAGATCAAAAGGGCCACAATGGTGATGCTGACTTTGTCTCTGATGGTTATGAAAGTGCCGAGGTCATGTGTGTTTCAGAAGGTAAAGGCAAATCTAAATGGGTATTAGATTCTGGTTGCACATTCCATATGTGCCCAAACAAGGATTGGTTTATTTCCTACAATGAAAGCCATGGAGGAAGGGTGTTGCTAGGGAATAACAAAGCTTGCAAGGTGATCGGTATTGGTGACATAAAGATGAAGATGGCTGATGGTTCAATAAGAATCTTGCATGAAGTGAGACATGTTCCTGACTTGAAGAGGAATTTGATTTCCATTGGGATGCTTGACAAACAAGGCTTTGTATGCAAAGTGGAAGGTGGTGTCCTGAAAATCACGAAGGGATCAATGGTGCTAATGAAGGGAAAGTTGGAACATGGCTTGTATTTCCTTCAAGGAAGCACACTGGTTGGTATTGCTGCTGCTGTTTCTGAGGCTGATGTTTCTCAAGCAAGTCTCTAGCACAAGAGGCTTGAGCATGTTAGTGAGGGAGGATTGAAAGAACTGAGCAAGCAGAAACTCTTAGGCAAAGACAACATTGATTCTTTAGTTTTTTGTGAGCATTGCATCTATGGAAAGGCAAAGAGGTTGAAATTTGCCACTGCTGTCCACAACACCAAAGGGACTCTTGACTACATTCATAGTGACTTGTGGGGGCCATCAAGAGTTCCACCACACAAGGGAGCAAGGTATTTCTTATCCATCATTGATGACTTCTCTAGGAAGGTGTGGATTTATGTTCTTAAGAATAAGAATGCATCTTTTGCAAAATTTAAAGAATGGAAGGCTTTGGTTGAAACTCAAACTAGTAGGAAGACAAAAAGGTTTAGAACTGATAATGGTTTGGAGTTTTGCTCTGAAGAATTTGATAAATTCTGCAAAGATAATGGCATTGTAAGGCATAGGACAGTTAGAGGAACACTTTAACAGAATGAGCTTGCAGACAAAATGAACAGGACAATTATGGAGAGGGTTACATGTTTGTTGTCTAATGCTAATTGTTTTGCACATTTTTGGGCTGAAGCTGTGATGACTGTGTCCTATTTAATAAATAGATGTCCTTCCACTACTATTGGTAAGAAGACACCAGAGGAAAGGTGGTCGGGTCACCCTCCAAGTCTTGAAAATCTGAGAGTTTTTGGATGTGTAGCTTATGCTCACATAAATCATGGCAAGCTTGAACCAAGGGCCTTGAAATGCATGTTCCTTGGTTATCCTAAAGGAGTGAAGGGGTTCAGATTATGGTGCACTGAGAAAGGGCAGCCTCGGGTATTGATCAGCAGGGATGTGGTGTTCAAAAAAACAGAAATGTTCTACTCAAAATTGGACTCAAATCATCATCAACATGAGCTGATTGATGATGAGAGGGTTCAGTTGGAGGTGGAGCATGTTCCAGGATCAATTAATCAGGAGCAAGATACAGAATATGAAGCAGAACAACATGAGATTATTGATGAATAGCAAGCAATCTGAAAATTGGATTGAAGCTATGAATGAGGGATTAAGTTCTCTACATAAGAATGACACTTGGGAACTAGTTGACAAACCAAAAGGGAAGAAGCTAGTTAGCTGCAAGTGGTTGTTCAAGCTGAAGGAAGGGATTCCAGGGGTTGAGAAGCCTAGATTCAAAGCTAGGTTGGTGGCAAGGGGGTTCACACAAAGAGAAGGCATTGATTACAATGAGGTTTTTTCTCCAGTTGTGAAGCACTCATCTATCCGAATGGTGCTGGCCTTGGTTGCACAAGAAAACATGGAATTGAAGCAGCTTGATGTTAAGACAGCTTTCTTACATGGAAAGCTTGATGAGAAAATTCTCATGACTCAACCAGAAGGATTTGTTAAAAGGGGTGAGGAAGATAAGGTGTGTCTACTTAAAAGGTCCTTCTATGGCCTTAAACAATCCCCTAGGCAATGGTACAAAAGGTTTGATACCTTCATCTTGAAAAATGGTTTTGGTAGATGCAAACATGATGATTGTGTTTACTTGAAGGAAATTGGAGATGGTGTTGTCATATACTTGCTCCTTTATGTAGATGACATGCTAATTGCTTGTAGTAGCAAAGAAGAAATTGAAAAGGTGAAGAGGTTGCTGGAAGGTGAATTTGAGATGAAAAATATGGGGGCTGCTAGTAGAATTCTTGGTATGCAGATTGTGAGGGACAGGTCCAAGGGAATTGTCTTCATAAACCAGAAAAGTTAGTTGCAAAAGGTGTTGAAGAGGTTTAATATGGATCAGTCCAAGGCAGTGACAACCCCTATGGCTCAACATTTCAGGTTGTCTCACAAAGATTCACCCAAAACTGATGAGGAAATTGCCTATATGCAGAAGGTACCATATGCAAATGCAGTAGGTAGTCTCATGTACTATATGATTTGTACACGGTCTGACTTGGCTTAAGCCATGAGTGTGGTTAGTAGGTACATGGGAAAGCCTAGGAAATTGCATTGGGAAGCCATGAAATGGATCTTCAGATATGTGAAGGGGACTTCTGAAGTTGGTTTGCTGTATGCAAGGCACAAAAGCAGTGCTGCTGTCACTGGTTTTGTAGACTAGGACTATGCTGGCTGTTTGGATACTAGAAGATCTTTGACAGGCTATGTGTTTCAGTTCTATGGTAACACTGTTAGTTGGAAATGCAATCTTCAACATGTTGTCTCCTTGTCCACAATTGAGGCCGAATTGATTGATTTAACTGAAGCAATCAAGGAGGCAATTTGGATGAAAAGAATGGCAACAAGCTTGAAGGCAGAAAGAGCAGCTCCAAAAGTGTTTTGTGATAGTCAAAGTGAGATTCAGTTGGCTAAGAATTCCATGTACCATGAGAGAAGAAAACATATAGATGTCAAATTGCACTTTGTGAGAGAAATCATTGCAAAGGGGGAGGTACTTCTAGAGAAGGTCCGAACTGAGGATAATCCAGCTGATGCTTTGACCAAGGCACTACCAGAGCCTAAATTCAAGCACTGCATGATGATTCTGCAGGTTATGCAGGCTGCAGGTTATGCAGGATATTCAGGTTGTATTACATAGAGTCAAGCCAAGGTAGAGAATTGTTACTTATGGCTTGGATCTCTATGGGGTGTGTGTTAAGTAATATAGGGGGTGTATTCTGTTATTGCCTTATAACATAATTGAGCCCGAGTTAGTTGATGAGTTAGTTGATTGGTTAGTTAATAAGTGATGTATGTGTAGTCTATAAAAGGCTTGTAATCGATACACTGAATCAATGGAATAACAGAATCAATACATTCACACAGTACTCTCTCTTCTAAATTCTCTCTATTCTCTCTTTCATTTAGAGTTCTTGATTTCACTGCAATCAAGTTGCAGGGTCTGTTTTCATAACACAAATGTATAAGAAAATGATGCATATATCAAGATAAAAACTAATCAAATGAAAAACCAAACTTTTCAGCAAATAGAGTTGTGTTGTCTTAAAACAATCATCTCAATAAGCATTTGCAGCCACCTTCTTATACTTGTACCTCTTTGCAATCCAGAGATATACAAGGAAGTTAAGAAAGCTGAGAATGGACAAAAGCCAGTAAAAGTAGTCAAGATGGCCTCTATTCAGATTATCTGGAATCCAACCAAGACTACCATGCCTTGTGGTAACTTTTGTTACAATAGCAACAAGCAGAGTGCTAATGTAATTTCCCAAGGCATTAGTTGTGAGTGAGAGAGCTACACCCAAGCTTCTCATAGCATCAGGTGCCTGACCATAAAAGAACTCCAGCATACCAATGTTGGTGAAAACTTCAGCACATCCAACAAGAAAATATTGGGGTACTTGCCAGAAAATTGACATGGGGATGGTCTTAAGATCATAGTAGTTATTCTTCCTGATCATGTCGAGGCGAATGACCTCTAAAATCCCAGCAACGACCATGGAAACAATGGAAATGACAAGGCCAATTCCCATTCTTTGGAGTTGTGTGAATCCTTGTTCATGGCCAATGAACCTTCTTGCGAATGGGACGATGATGCGGTCATACACTGGAGCCCAGAAGATGACACTAAGAGTGTCGAAAAGGGATAGGGATGCTGATGGGATTTTGAAGTGAGGGCCAATGTGCTGGTCCATTGTGTTGCCTTGTAAAACAAACATGGTGTTCATTTGACTGTATACAGTTGCAAAGGCTATCAGTGATGCCCAAACAGGGAGCAAACGGATTATGGATTTGAGTTCCTCAACTTGTGTTACTGTACAAAGCCTCCAAGGATTTGACAATCCTTTCATGCGGTCTGATTGTGTCTCTACTGCTGCCTTATCCAAACACCTGGATGGATTCAACACTTTATTAATCAGGAAAACACATAATATCAATCAAACAAGTATATTACAGGACCATAAACAGCTTATAGCCAAAGATGTTTTATGATGAAGTCTTATAAAATATGAAAAGGAGATACTAGCGAAATACTTCTAAATTCTAACTGCCTGATGTGCTATTCATCCTTTACATTCAATAGGAGTTGCTAGTTTATTATCATGATAAAATAATCACTAAAAAGTACTTTTTTGTTGAATATGAATATATGTATCCTATACTAAAATTAGAAGTAGGACAGCATATGAATATTTCATTTTCATCACTGATGTTAATTTAGAGAATTAGAAGTAGATGTAGATGTGTCTTTAACAAATTACCTTAAGTAGTTTGTATGATCCAGCTTGCGGCTCCCTTTGATGACAGATTCTAAATCTACTGTCTCATGAAGAAGAGACTTATCATCTGGCACTTGAATACTAAGTTTTCTAGTGGCTGCAACTATGACTTGACAAATCCTTGTAAGGGGGCTGCCTCCAGGTATTTGAAGTCTGTAGAGAGGACTGCCACCAAAGAAAAATATAATTGCAAGGACCATTGCAACTGCAGGAACTCCAAAACCCCATCCCCATCCCACATTCATTTGTATCCAAACCAATACCGATGAAGCAATAAGTGCCCCGATATTAATTGAGAAGTAAAACCAGTTGAAGAAAGAGCTCTTCTTTTTTCTCTCTTTCTCATCTGATTCATCAAATTGGTCTGCACCAAAAGATGAGACACATGGTTTGATACCACCAGTTCCAAGAGCAATCAAGTAGAGTGCTATAAAGCAAGCTGCAGATTGTGTCGATGTCGGATGGCAGCCATTAGCATCACATGATGGCTTTAGTCCAGGGGCAGAAGCAGACAAAGTTAAAAGTATCATTCCCTGCATAGCAAATAAACATTCATCACTAATATAAGGTTTACCCTCCTATGAATTTAGGGAGAGGTTAATGCTAGCATTGTCTATGCTTTTATTCCTCATAAAAAGGTTCTGTTAAGAGATAGAATGAAGTTTAAAGATGGAACTATCATGTATCAATATCATATTGTTCTCAAAACATAATGAAACTCAACATATAGTTTTCTGTTGAGTTGAAAGCAACAAGATTAGCAATTCAATTGGCATAACTTTGAACTTCATAAACATCAAAATGCAAATTCAGATAAGAAGAGTGAGAATTAAATGTAACTCACAATGACATAGATAGTAGAAAAACTGGAAATTGTCCAGTATCTTCCAAAGTATGCATCAGCTAAAAAGGCTCCAAGCAATGGTGTGATGTAGCATGTGCCTGACCAGGTTGTGACACTATTTGCAGCAGCTGCATTTCCCATGTTGAAACGTTCCTTAAGATAGTTCACCAGGTTAGTACTCATACCATAGTATGCCAATCTTTCACAACATTCATTTCCTGTCACAAATGTTTTAAAATTCAGCATCTTAGAATCTTCAAATTATAATAAACAACCATATGTACTAGATTTCAGATACATTATGTAAGTTTACACATCATTATTTCTACTTTCCAATTCCAAGAAACAAAGAACTAAAATAATTAAATACCAAGAATGAACCAGCAAGCTTTCCAGTTTCCAGTCTTTTTCTTAGTGGCAGGTTTTCTGTTGATGTTAATGGTACCATCTTGTGTATATATGTCATCATCTGCCATAGTACTATCAACGCAGATTTCCTGTTCTTCTCTTTGTTATCTTCAAAGGCTCAGTTGCCTACAAATATCAATTTGTAGGCTTCCTGAGAAAAATGAATTAGATAATTAGAGGTGCAAACTTATAGACAGAATCCTAAATTGAATTGGCCAATTGGGCTTGAAATAATTAAAATTCACAAAAAACAGGAACACTGACAAGTGATAAAGTCTTGTAGAGATGAGAGTGGACCCCTTAGTTTCAAACTTGAACTACCATTAGTATATATCTTGTAAACTGAGATATCCTGAATTCAAAATTATGGCCTTAGTGATATCAAAAGCACATAAAAATACAAGCCAACCTTATGATAACAACACCAAACAGAAACAATATATCTCCATAAACCGGGAATACACAATCCACTTTCTCATCATAACAAAAAAGACTAAACAGAAAAGAGACACGGAGAGAGAGACTGATCTCAAATAACAAAAAAAATTGGCACCTTTGTGAGCTTTTTGGCGTAAAGGTACAATTTCCCCCCCCCCCCCTTTTGCCACTACTGGAAGTGGAGTTATAGATATCAGTCAACCAATATTATTATTAAAAAATTCATGGGACACAATGGTAACTGAATAAAATAAAAAATTAAATATAAAAAAATATATCAAACACAACTCAGAGGGAAAAAAAAAAAAGAAAAAGAAAGAAGAACACACAATTCAAAGCAAAACACATCTCAGCACAACGTCAAGGTGATTCAAATTTTTGGACCATGCTTACGACGAAACGATTTACGTACAAAGAAAAAACAAAAACTCCAAAATGAACAAAAAGAATGGAATTCAAGAAAGAAAGAAACCCGCCGAACCCAAATCCAAAATGAACAGTGCATGCAATTATGTGCAGATAGATAATCAGAGAGGAGTGGCAGAAACGATGGAATTGAGGATTGTTGGCGCAGAGAATAAGGGATTCAATTGCACCTTGTGGTGAGCAAAACTAGAAAGAGCAGTGTGCTGAATAATTATCACCGCAGCATTTTCGTCAAATCACGTATTGATGATATGGTCCTATGCATCTTCTTCAGTTTATAGGTAATATACACAGATACTGAGATATACACCATCCCTTTTCAATTAATGATTACCTTTATTTGGTTTATTATATCTTTATTTTAAAATTTGAAATAATATTAAGAGAAATATTATTGTACAACCTAATTTAGACAAATTTTACGATAATTTTTTAAGTTGTTAACGCAGTTCAAATACATGGTTAGTAAATATATCAGATGTCGAAACTCATTAACTATCGACGTAACTTCATTAACCATTAATTTGAACATGATTAATCACGATTTCCAAGTGTTCAACTACATGTGGATTTGAAAATTGTGGTTAATCACATTCAAATTCATAGTTAATGAGTTTCGAAACCTGATATATACATTAACCATTCATATAACATAATTAACCACGTATTTGAACTGCATTAACCACTTAGAAAGTTATCGGGAAAGTTGTCTCATTTCAGTTGTTTAAATAGGCGACCGTAAGATTCAAGGTAATTAAAACCGGACCGGGTATTGAACCGGAGTAGGCAAGGGTTAAGGGTTTTAGGGTCGGTCTGGGGTCGAATCAGAACTAAAAAAATATTATATATATATATGTGTGTGTGTGTGTTCGGTCAAAATCGCAAGTATACGATCTCGTCAAGTTATAGTATAAAAGATTATCGTCTCTACAGAGAATTGAAATGATTACTGGTCTACTTAGATCAATTTATTATTTAGACAAATGGTTCGAGTGAACTTAAACAAAGAGTGCATAAAAATAAGTAGAAAAGAAATTATAAAATATTTAAGAAAGGAATTAGATAATAAAAACACTAAGGTAATGGGTTCACTAATACTTATATCTGTGTATTTGATTAATTTATAACATGAGTAACAATTCTTACTGATTACTAATCATCTATTTAAAAACTATTAACACCAAATGATCATGCAATGTTAACAGTCTTCCTCCTAATTTATTACTTTGTTTGATCATTCAAAACAAGTAAATAGAAAGAGCATAAAACATCAATAGATTTACCAATTCAATGACTGACTGGAAATGAACACGCAATCCTTGATCCGGCAGAGCATACAGATTCAATTATCCCTAGAGTTCCGTTAACTAATTGAATGTACGATCGCCACACACTTAATTAACTATGTAAAGATTAGCTAATTCTTTTATTAAAGAAATATCGCCAGGAATAATTTAATCAAAAGGATTTAAACACTCATATTATAAATCATAAAGGCACCACAGATAAAGTGAAAGATCTCCCATAACCTCAGTGACAGGATTAGTTACACAACATAATATAAGAAAACGAACAAAATAAGACTAGAATGTAACAAGAGAAGAAGAGAATTGGGAGAGAATCAATCCCGGGGAACTTTCAAATATTCTGCTGAGCATTCCTTTTTTAGGCAAAAATTTGGGTTCAGCACGGCCTAAGCACGGCCGTGCTCCAAGGCCATGCTCCCTTTATAGCCTGTTTACGCGTCACCGACCTTGCCGACATGATTTTCTGATAATTTTTGGTTGAGCACCGCCGTGCTTCATGATGAAGAGGCCGTGCTTCATGTTAGAGTCCATCCAATTTGTAATAAAATTGTAGGAAATTCTCTTAGCTTTCCAACGCTACAAAGAATGCCTTTAATCCAATAACTACAACTCCAGATATGATTAAAATACCAACCAGCTATCCGGGGAGCGCGTGGATGCGCGTGAGGCCCGCTCGTGGCTAATTGTTGCTTCAGGTAAGCATGGACATGCTTCATTATATTACGCGAAGGCCGTGCTTAGCATTTTGGGCCTATTTTAAGCCCAAATTTGTATTTGATCACCATATTGCTTAATTTTCCATTTCTGCACAATTTAGATTAAAAGAGAGTGAATTTCAATTGATAATACTCAATAATTATTCAAATCACATTCTAATATCCTTATAAAAATGATGCAATATTGGTGTTATCAATATACCAAATATATAATATATATACATAACATTTAATTTATACACAAAATAACATGGAGCCTAGTGTAAGATGACTTGTTGTGGCCTTGAGGACAGGGGGTTTAAGTCCTATTGAGACCAAAATCAATTTTTTATTAATAAAGGCAATTAAAAATTTTCAAAAAGCGGTTCGACTTCAGATCGGTTTGTCGCCACGGACAAAGTTTTACGCTAGCCGGTTTGAACGGTCACTCGGACAGGACACAGGCCCGGTTCTCGGTCTAAACGGCAGATTCGGTTTTAATAACCTTGGTAATATTAGTTATTAATTTTTTATTTTTATTTTTATCTTCGTTTATTTAGTAAGTAGATAACTAATACAAAGGATTAAAAAGATAAAGAATATATCAGTAAGTTAAAATATTTCAAATAAATACTACCTCACATTCTTTAAAAAAATTAGTTAATTTCATTTAATTTTCTTAATATTATCGAAAATTTAATTGCATTTCAATTCATCATTCCCTGTTTGTAAAAAAAAATTGTAATTGCATTTCCTAAACTCCTCTTTATGGGAATTTGTTCCATGGTCGAAAAAAGGTTATTGAAAATAAAAACTAAATTAACTTAAGGGTATTATAGGAATAATATCATTAAATGAGATGAAATAAGTTAAAATTTGCATATTTTTTACCACCAAACATGAGTTTTTTTATTGTTTATGTTCGAGACCGGAGTAATATTGATGAAGGAATAAAAAAAATATAAACATTTAATACTTTCGGTCATATATATAAGAAACATTTGACAAAATCATCAGAACCAAGAAAACGTATTAAAATGGGTAAATTTCAAAATTAATGATGCTATAATTTTAATTTTTTTTTTACAAATATCCTTTGCATTAAATGACCCAGAGAGAAAAATATGTGAGTTAACTGTGAAGTGGTCTCACAATGAATAAAAGTAAATATGGAATTGAATAATTAATATGGTAAAAAATAAGACTTTATTTTTTACATTTAAGACTAAGAAAATAAGTCATTTTGTTTGTTATAAATAAAATTAGAGGTAATATAAAATAATATAACATTTAATGTTATCATTACGTTTTTTTTTTTACAGAAATGTTATCAATACGTTAAATATTGTATTTAATAAATAAAAAGATAGTATTTAATGTTATCCATCTATTAAATATTGTATTTTATTGATTTAATTTTACTAATAATATTTTATTGATGCCTTTTCTAACACTTGTTGGTGTCACATGAAACCTAAACTCGTTTAATCTTAAATTACAGGGAATTTTAAAACTTTTGAAACATTAATCAAATAAAGAAAGTATTCGTATATAAATGCCGGTCAACACGTACTCATTGTTATCAAAGTGACATGCAAAAGTTAATGGACGGAGGCAGTAGTTACAACACATACTCTCTCTCTCACTGGAATAAATTAATTTATAATTATTAAAGTAGTTAATTAATCACATTTAATCTATATAATTTTAATTAAAAAATTAATTCTATTGTCTAAATTACTCTTTTTGACTAATAAATTGGTTCATTGAAAATACAAAATATTAAATTAAATGAGGAGTATTTTGGAGATACTATTATTAAATAGGAGAAAAGTAATTAAAATTTGCTTATATTTCATTCCAAAACACATGAGATAAAATTTGTTTATAATTCATTCCGGGTGGCTCCTAGGCTACCTCTCCGTTGAAAGAGGGCAACGTTACCCCTTTGACGTGGTCCAATATGATAGCGCCATCTGTATTAGAGAGACCATGTCATGCTTGTTATTTTAGTTTACAAAATTGGCCATTTATTTTTGCTTAATTATAGATTCACCCCAACTGCATTTAATTACCAATCTGTTTCCAATGCTCAGCTTTCTTGCGTTTCCAATGTTCCCAACCACTCCTTAGTTCAATTTTTGCTCCCAGTTTGAATTTCAATTTCATCTCTCCTTAGTTCATCTTGATCTCCCATATTCCATTCGCGGACCCCCATTTTTTTCAATCGCATCAAATCTCACAAATGCACAGACTACTTGCATTTCCAATGTTCCCAACTTCAATCATTAGTTTGAATTTCAATTTCATCTCTCCTTAGGTCATCTTCATTTCCTCATATTCCATTCGCGGGCCCCCATTTTTTCAATTGCATTTGATTTTTGTTCTTCGGCAAATCAAACCTCGCAAATCAAGGAACCCTTGTTCTTCTGACTCACAGGTTATCGCATTCCTTCAAAATCAAAGATAGTTTGTATATAGTTTGTTTTGCTTCGTATTGTTGTAGTTTCAAGCTGATTTTCTGGTATAATAGCAAGTCTATCCATTTGCTGTTTTAAAAATTTGAACTGTGTCTGTTTTAAGTCTTGTTGGTGTTTGAAAAATTTGAACACCATGTGTATGTTTTAAGTCCTACGTGACTATGAATCTTGGTGTTGGTTTTACAAGTTTTTGGTTTTTTCCCCTAATTTTAACCATAGAGGGAAGAAGGGTCAAATGTGTCTGTGGATATTTGAGTTGGATTGAAATGTATGAGCTGCATAATTGGGGAATTCATTTGATTGACGTATATTGGTTGTAAGACTTTTGGATTGTTGTATATATTGAATGATAACTTGGGTAAGGTTTAGGACCTATAAGTTATAAGAGATCGATTTTAGTGATTGCTGCTTGTTAGTTAGTATTTTGCGGGTGTGTTCACTGTTCAGTTAGTGCGGCACATAATTGATTGAAGGGAGTTAAAATTTGTAATTTTCAGGAAAGAGATAGAGCAAGAACTTTGTAAGTGTTTTGATTGGTTTTGCTTTTTAATGGTTGATGAAGATTGAGAGAACATGTAGTGCAAATGGAAGATAAACTGGATAGAATGACTGGAACACAGGAAAATTGATCCCCACTACTATTGTGTCTAGTTCAGGGGCATTCATAGTTATGTACTGGATCCTAGTAGAAGTTGATTGAGACATGATCCATAGTTATGCTATTAATCCATTCACTGTTAGTCTCTTTCACAGAAGGTAAAAAAAAGTGTTCTGTCTTCATTTGGTGACTATGAATTTAGGTGTTTGTTTTACCATTTATTTTTATTTTTATAATTTCAACCATAGAGGGAAGAAGGGTCAAATGTGTCTGTGGATATTTGAGTTGGATTGAAATGTACTAGCTGCATAATTGGGGAATTCATTTGATTGATGTATGTTGGTTGTAAGTGTAACACCCCTGGATTTGGGCCCCTCACAGCCGGGACTATTCACCCTTTGGGCTACCCATACTGCAGGTAGTCCGATCCAGCGATTGCTACTCATAGGAATTTATTCCCCCCTTAAGGAATATTTTTGCCTTATGGAGGTTTCGAACCCACACTTCGAAACCTCCATAAGGCAAAAATATTCCTTAAGGGGGGAATAAATTCCTATGAGTAGCATTCGCTGGATCGGACTACCTGCAGTACAGGTAGCCCAAAGGGTGAATAGTCCCGGCTGTGAGGGGCCCAAATCCAGGGGTGTTACAATAAAATGCGCTTTTTTTGTAACAATTGGGATTTGGCCAGTGGCCTTGTGCCACGTGGCCTCCGCACCATTACTCATAGGACTTTTCCTCCCTCTAAGGGAGTTTTTGCCTTTAGCAGGACTCGAACCCGTGACCCAGAGGGCTACAAGTACACGGAAGCATCACTACTCATCACCATCTCAACTATATGTAACGCCCCAAATTCTCCAAGCTAAGTTGAGAATAAGTATGAGGAGTTATGTGATTGTATTTAAGCTTAATTTGGTTTCAAATTGAGTAGATATGATTATACAAAGTTTTAAGGGGTAAGTTATTGATTTTTAGTTAAGAAATGACTTGGATTTAATCCTAAGATGATTGGAAGTGTTATTTTGGTGTTAGAATTGAGTTTCTTTGATTTCTATGCACTGGGAATCGATTCCCACATCTTTTGAATCGATTCAGACACTTAAATCCATCTGGGAATCGAATTGGATCAGTTGTGAATCGATTCACACACCCTGTGAATCGATTCACACGAAAACAAGTCACTAGGAGTCGAATTGGGAGCTGTAGCGAATCGATTCACTCACTTAAATTCGAGCAGACACTTTTCTGACTGTGTGAATCGATTCATACTAAGCAGTGAATTGATTCACAGGCACATAAATGCTTAAAAATGCAGTAGCAGCGAGCAGAACGCGAAAAAGAAGAAAAAGGGAAAGGAAAGGAGAGAAAGGAGAAGGGAAAAAGGGGAAAAATGCTAGGGTTTCAACATCCTATGAGAGATTTGTGAGATTCTTGCTAGATTACTTCAATTTCTAGCTTGAATAGAGAGTTAAAGAGTTGAGATTCGAGTTTTTATGGAAGTTGGAGGAACCCTAACCAAGAAGAAGAAGAAGAACAAATTGAAGAAGAAGAAGAGGAAGAAGACCCAGCTCCTCCTAAGATGGCTCGAATTCTCGGATTTGAAGAAGAAGATTAAAGGTTGTAGCTCAAGATTAGGAAGATTTGAAGAAGCCCTAAGTTGGGAAAGAAGGGGAAAACATGAAGGAGGTCAAAGAGGGCAAAGTTCAACTATTCAAGCTCAAGGTCATGAAGAATCAAGGTGAGTTCTTCAACCCTTAGGTGATGGGCAACCAATAAGTCCCACATATAGGAACTTTATTTCCTTAAGTATTATGTGAACCCTAGTTTCAAGTTAGGGATTTTGAATATCCATATGAAGTAGGGTCTATTAGTATTATTATTATGATTTAATAGTGGGTTTTTCTAAAAGAGGTTGGATGGCTGCTCCCAACCCCCCACACTTGATTATATGTTTGATGTTTTCTCTCTTGTAAACTCCATAGAATTTCAAGGGATATGTTTAATGTATGTGTTGTCCATTAATTTGCTCAATTGTGAGGCTTATCAATGAGCCCTAAGTGTAGGCCAATAATGTCAAAGAAAGGACCCTAGGAAAGTATGTGACAAGTGAATGCTTGAAGTAGATATTCATGATTTGGTATGAGTCTTATTATGAGTATAGCATGTTTTAACCTCCAAGTGAGTAGTTAGCTAGAAATTAATGTTGTTAATGTTAAGCTAGATTTATTGAAATGATTATAAATTTCCTTGAATAGTTAAATGGCAGTGAGGGTTAATAATCCTAGCCAACTAAGATTGCATTTTGTATACATGCATAAAAGCATAAGCATGGTGATATATAAAAATCACCTAAAGTCCATGGCAAAGTCTCCTCTATTTATAGGAGAAAGCGGTATGGTTAGCCTCGTGGGACGCCACTTGGACGGTTAAGACGTCTAACCACCATATCGTAAGTCGTTATGCGGGGTCTCGGGACCAAAGCCTTGACAAAAACCCAGTAACGAAGATTCCTTGTTGAATATCGATTCAACCGGTGGGAATAGCTAGAACGCACTTAGTAGCAAAGCAAAGCTGACTATGAACTTAATAATGTTCAAGTCTATGAATGTTATGCGGGGTCTCGGGACCAAAGCCTTGACAAAAACCCAGTAACGAAGATTCCTTGTTGAATATCGATTCAACCGGTGGGAATAGCTAGAACGCGCTTAGTAGCAAAGCAAAGCTGACTATGAGCTTAATAATGTTCAAGTCTATGAATGTTAGTGTATTCTTTGTATATAAGTATATATCTTTGGAATTAGCTTAGTTATTTAATGATGTTATGGATTGTAAATCCTTAGTTGTTAAATTACTCAATAGTAATAATGCATAGTAGTAAAAAGAGCTGTGACAAGATCACCTAAGGGATAACCAAGCTAGGCTGGTTGGGGTTTGTGGTATAAAGCATGAGATCAAATCCAATAGCATAAAGAAAAGCAAAGATGTGTTAAGCACAAAGTAAGTAAGTAAGTAAGAATAATATGTTCTTAGTTAAGAGGGTTGTATTATAATGCATCAAGATTAGCCGTCTTAAGTATCAGTGAGAGAATAAATGTTTATAGAATTGATGTGTGTTGCTATACAATATTGTATCTAGTTATTCACAAGTCTTTAAGTGGTATATTGGACTTAGGATTTTCCTACCCCGAAATATGCTAAGTTATAAGTCCAGGTTAGCACATTCTAGGGCGTTTTCGCTTAGGATGTCTACTAAGTTTTCAAGCAAGTCCTTATGGTATATAGGGAGAGTATGTTTAGGATTGAAATGTTAGTGTAAGCCCTAGAGGCCAATGTAGTTCCTTTTGAACTTATAATTTGTATCATGTTATTTATCTATTATATGAGGCATTTCAGTTATTATGTTTGTTTCAACATAATAAAGTCCTTGAGTAAAATTTCAATTCTAATAGAACATCGAGTAGACGACTCGGTTGTGAGATACTATAAAACTTACTCTAAATATCCATAGTTAAGTATTATTATTATTAAGGACAATAATAATACATCATGACTATTATGTGGGTGGACTGATAACCTCTTCTCACAGGTTATAGATATGAGATATCAAGTCACCGCATAGGTACACATTAGGGTAATTGTGTACTAGATTGACCCGCCTTGAGAATACTATATAGTGCGTTATGTAAGTGTCATAAGTCATTCTCATAGTGATAATGGTGTATGCCACCCTTTGACCTGAAACCATTATGGTCCCTACATGAGGAGTTGAGTGTTTTACTACCGTCAAACATTGTCTGTAACAGGACAATTATAAAGTCGGTTAACTGGGCACTCCATGAGTCATGCAGAGGGACAGGAGTAATATCTGTGGGCCCCTTGATAGAGTATGACTGTAAAATGCATGGCCATGCTGAAATAAGTCAATATGAGATATTGATCTTATTTGTTGTTACTTAGTCTACTTGGGTATCAAGGAATATAATGTTGAACTATACAAGGGTGACACACACTATGCCTTGTGTTCAATATAGATATAAGGGCAAAAGGGTAATTATACACATGATCATTATCTTGGAAAGGTTACGTCATAATACTGACATTCTCGTTACTTGGGTAGCAGTGATGTGTTGCTAGACACCGCTCTCTGTTTATAATATTAAATAGTGATTTAATATTATTGCCAATGTTACTGGAACCTACAGGGTCATACACATAAGAATAGATTAATGGGAGATTAAATATAAATGAGTAAGACTCGTTTTATTCAGTGGTGCGCTCTTATGACGCACCATCGTAAGTCAAGAGCAATGCAGCACATGGTAAGCTACGGTGCGCCACTAAGTCAGTCTTAAGTGGTTCTATAAATAGAACACTTAAGCTAAAAGTTCATACACGAAATTGACCATAGCCGTACAGAGAGACCTTGTATGCGTTCGTGACAATCGTCCCGTTAAATCGGCTAGCACGATGAAGCGGAGGCGCTCCCATTCAAGTCTGCTCGTGTGGGTGCGTAGGCGTTGTCATCGAAGACGGCGCCGTGCTCGACTCCGATTCTCAAATGCCTTAGCGGTCTGCGCTACAAGAGGTAACCAACATAATCCCTGAATCATGACCATTCGCAAGGATCCATGGAAGGGAAATTTTAATTTTCCGCTGCGTTTTATCTTTGATTATTGCGCGATTTCCCTACATGAAATGCCTAAGTTAGTCTTTTCAGACTAGTATGACTCGATGAGAGAATGGTGAGGAGTTCGTGAAGGGCTCACTGAGATTTATAATCTCACCCCGTTCCTTTTATTTGTTTTTCAGTTAACAGGTAGCGAAGACTGATGAGGCAAAGCTCCAGGCTTGGGACTCATAGACTAGTTTTATGTTATAATGGAATTTTACATTCCAAGTATTGTCTGAGTTGTAATTTATTCATTAGATTAATGATTTAAGTTTAATTTATGACTAGGATTACTGTAACCAAAGCTGTAAATTATTAGTAATTTCTGTGTTTTAATGTAATTTGTCGTACTTTCAATTATATTGAGGTATGGGTGTTACATTATGGTATCAGAGCAGTTCGATCTTATCAGACTAAGAGTCACGAGTTTAGTAGTGACTCAGTTTAGGAAGTGACAGTTTAGTCCTTATAGCACTGTAGTCAGTTAGCCAAAATTTTTCTTTGTTCGAGAATTTCTCTCTATATTCTTATTCTTAGTATGGAATATTAAGTCTGATCAACTTAATACTCCATACCGTGTATGAAGAATGTAGTAGATGGAGCTGGCGGACGAGGGAGAGGACCGAATAGGAGCGCAAACTCTGAGAAAGTTTAATGGATAAGGAAGGAACGGATGCAAGAGCTCTCAATAAGTAAGAATCTTTGGAAGATACGGATAAAGGGAAACAAGTTCCCACCTCTCCGGAACTAGGAATCAAGGAATGTTTTATGTGTGATCGGAACCACAGAGGCGAGTGTTTGGTTGGACAAGCGGGTATGTCATGTGTTGTCAACCAAGATGCTCTGCAAGTAATTAGAAACAACGCGTAAGTAAGTGTTTTAATTGTAATATTTCAATCGACTTAGGATGGGCGTTTGTAATTGATTGGGGTTACGACACTAGTGAATTTACCAGGTTGTTTAGCATAATCTATTATGAATGGATGCAAGATTGATTGAGATCCTATGATAATACCCAAGTGATCCATAGTGTTCTGAGTGATTAGTAGTAGGATAGGAAATATGGTGACAATAGGCCTTTCACTTCAATGCCTATATGATAGTAAGGAATCTCGAGAGAGAGCAAGCCCTAGAGGAGCAGAAAAAAACACTAAGACTTTTAGGTATATTGATACTACTTGAGTAGCTAGCTTAGAAAGGAGAATTTGACTATAGTATTTGAACTATAAGAGTTATAAGCAAAAGTTAACCGGCGAAAATTCGAGGTTATCAATGTTTGCATTCGATCCAATTAATTCATCTGACCAATTATAGACTTTATCTTAACCAAATAAGAACATTATTTTGAATGAGACTTAGTCTATAAACTCTCAGGACAATTAGTTCCTTTGCAGAAATTAATTTCTTCCGGAGTTTCTAATGATTTAGTAGTAGTGTAGATAAATCCGATTAAGAGAGTAGTAGGAAAATCCAACTCAGAGTGAAACGTTATGGACACGAGTTAATCAGTAGACATATGAGATTATAAGTTACTGCGAGTAAAGTCATTAGGTTGGGTCTGATGTGATTCTAACTAACCACTTGCAAGCTGAGTCTCCAACCAAGTGAGTCTTAGACCTCGTGTGAGGCAAAGTTTGTAACCAACTGGTGAAAATCAAGTCAGTCTAACCAACGGACACCTCCCAGTAGATGTGCAACCTTAGAGTTTAACTTTTTCCTAGACCAAGTATAGTGGTAAGAGAGATGAGTACCAATGCTCTAAGTTGCGGAAAAAGTCTCTGAGGAAGGGATTTCCATTGGTAACATAAGAGTGAACCTCGCGAATGGAAAATTTTCAAGGTATGTATTAGTTACTTCAAGGTGACAATCTTATTTTTATAAGTTAGTTGGCCAACGAAGAAGTCACGAAACCACCAATGGTAATATGGGATGCTGTTTTGGATGAATTTCCAAAGAGTACTCGAGGGAAAGTATCTTCGAAGGAGTCTAAGATCCACTCGTTTGACACCAAGAGGCACATCCGTAGGAGAGTGTGTAGTAGAATTTGAAGAATTGTCCACACACTCAACCTACCTCAACGTGTACAAGATGATGAGTGAGAAACTCATCAGATGGGCTAAGAACTCGAACCGAGTCAAGTAATTTCGTGTGTCAATTTGAGGAGGATGACTATGCGAGACTGTGGGTTACTACAAAATTGCAAAGGAAGCACAGACCGATGTAGTAGCAGGGCATCTAGACAAGTAACAAACGAAGAAGAGTAAACGTAAGAGTTCAAGAACAACTGAATAAGAGAGCAGCAATATAGTTAAATTCTCTGACTATAAGTAAGGTGTTCCATTTGATCGAATTAAGACGAAAGGGGATCTTGGAGTAAAACTCGTTCCATGAGAAGGATTTAAAGTTCATAAGGAAGTAAGTTGCCACCAAATCGGTAGATACTTAAAGTTTTTCACAATTACAAGTATTTCGTTGATTGATGTTAAGAGTAATCCCACTTAACCCGTTGCAAACTACGCCCTAACCGGTAAAGTAATATTTCTCGGTAAAAGCCTAGTCTGTGACCGGTTAACGCTATCACGACTAACCCAATTGAGGGATGCTTTGTAAGAGTTAATCATTTTAGGTCTTCCAATGAATGAAATTGGCTATGGAATGAAGTTGTAGTTGAATTCACAATGTTGGATGTAGCAATTTTCGAGGACAAAATTTTTTAAAAGGTGGATAGTAATGTAACGCCCCAAATTCTCCAAGCTAAGTTGAGAATAAGTAAGAGGAGTTGTGTGATTGTATTTAAGCTTAATTTGGTTTCAAATTGAGTAAATATGATTACACAAAGTTTTAAGGGGTAAGTTATTGATTTTTAGTTAAGAAATGAGTTGGATTTAATCCTAAGATGATTGGAAGTGTTATTTTGGTGATAGAATTGAGTTTCTTTGATTTCTATACAGTGGGAATTGATCTCTTGAATTGATTCAGACACTTAAATCCCTCTGGGAATCGAATTGGATCAGTTGTGAATCGATTCACACACCATGTGAATCGATTCACACGAAAACAAGTCACTAGGAGTCGAATTGGGAGCTGTAGGGAATTGATTCACTCACTTAAATTCGAGCAGACACTTTTCTGACTGTGTGAATCGATTCACACTAAGCAGTGAATTGATTCACAAGCACAGAAATGCTTAAAAACGCAGCAGCAGTGAGCAGAACACGAAAAAGAAGAAAAAGGGAAAGGAAATGAGAGAAAGGAGAAGGGAAAAAAGGGAAAAATGCTAGGGAATATCCTATGAGAGATTTGTGAGATTCCTGCTAGATTACTTCAATTTCTAGCTTGAATAGAGAGTTAGAGAGTTGAGATTTGGGTTTTTATGGAAGTTGGAGGAACCCTAACCATGAAGAAAAAAGAAGAACGAATTGAAGAAGAAAAAGAGGAAAAAGACCCAGCTCCTCCTAAGATGGCTCGAATTCTTGGATTTGAAGAAGAAGATTGAAGGTTGTAGCTCAAGATTGGGAAGATGAAGAAGCCCTAAGTTGGGAAAGAAGTGGAAAACATGAAGGAGGTCAAAGAGGGCAAAGTTCAACTATTCAAGCTCAAGGTCATGAAGAATCAAGGTGAGTTCTTCAACCCTTAGGTGATGGGCAACCAATAAGTCCCACATATAGGAATTTTATTTCCTTAAGTATTATGTGAACCCTAGTTTCAAGTTAGGGATTTTGAATATCCATATGAAGTAGGGTCTATTAGTATTATTATTATAATTTAATAGTGGGTTTGTCTGAAAGAGGTTGGATGGCTGCCCCCAACCACTACACTTGATTGTATGTTTGATGTTTGCTCTCTTGTAAACTCCATAGAGTTTCAAAGGATATGCTTAATGTATGTGTTGTCCATTAATTTGGTCAATTGTGAGGCTTGTCAATGAGCCCTAAGTGTAGGCCAATAGTGTCAAAGAAAGGACCCTAGGAAAGTATGTGATAAGTGAATGCTTGAAGTAGATATTCATGATTTGGTATGAGTCTTATTATGAGTATAGCATGTTTTAACCTCTAAGTGAGTAGTTAGCCAACTAAGATTGCATTTTGTATACATAAAAGCATAAGCATGGTGATATATAAAAATCACCTAAAGTCCATGGCAAAGTCTCCTTTATTTATAGGAGAAAGCGGTATGGTTAGCCTCGTGGGACGCCACTTGGATGGTTAAGACGTCTAACCACCATATCGTAAGTCGTTATGCGGGGTCTCGGAACCAAAGACTTGACAAAACCCAGTAACGAAGATTCCTTATTGAATATCGATTCAACCGGTGGGAATAGCTAGAACGCGCTTAGTAGCAAAGCAAAGCTGACTATGAACTTAATAATGTTCAAGTCTATGAATGTTAATGTATTCCTTGTATATAAGTATATATCTTTGGAATTAGCTTAGTTATTTAATGATGTTATGGATTGTAAATCCTTAGTTGTTAAAGTACTCAATAGTAATAATGCATAGTAGTAAAAAGAGCTGTGACAAGATCACCTAAGGGATAAGCAAGCTAGGCTGATTGAGGTTTGTGGTATAAAGCATGAGATCAAATCCAATAGCATAAAGAAAAGCAAAGATATGTTAAGCACAAAGTAAGTAAGTAAGTAAGAACAATATGTTCTTAGTTAAAAGAGTTGTATTATAATGCATCAAGATTAGCCGTGTTAAGTATCGATGAGAGAATAAATGTTTATAGAATTGATGTGTGTTGCTATACAATATTGTATCTAGTTATTCACAAGCCTTTAAGTGGTATATTGGACTTAGGATTTTCCTACCCTGCAATATACTAAGTTGTAAGTCCAGGTTAGCACATTCTAGGGCGTTTTCGCTTAGGATGTCTACTAAGTTTTTAAGCAAGTCCTTATGGTATATAGGGAGAGTATGTTTAGGATTGAAATGCCTAAGTTAGTCCTTTCAAACTAGTATGACTCGACGAGAGAATGGTGAGGAGTCCGTGAAGGGCTCATTGAGATTTATAATCTCACCCCGTTTCTTTTTTTTGTTTTTTAGATAACAGGTAGCGAAGACTGATGAAGTGAAGCTCCAGGCTTGGGACTCATAGACTAGTTTTATGTTATAATGGAATTTTACATTCCAAGTATTGTCTGAGTTGTAATTTATTCATTAGATTAATGATTTAAGTTTAATTTATGTCTTGGATTATTGTAACCAAAGTTGTAAATTATTAGTAATTCCTGTGCTTTAATGTAATTTGTCGTACTTTCAATTATATTGAGGTATGAGTGTTACAGTAAGGCTTTTGGATTGTTGTATATCTTGAATGATAACTTGGGTAAGGTTTAGAACCTATAAGTTATAAGAGATTGATTTAAGTGATTGCTATTTGTTGGTTAGTATTTTGCGGGTGTGTTCACTGTTCAGTTAGTGCGGCACATAATTGATTGAAGGGAGTTAAAATTTGTAATTTTTAGGAAAGGGATATAGCAAGAACTTTGTAAGTGTTTTGATTGGTTTTGCTTTTTAGTGGTTGATGAAGATTAGGAGATCATGTAGTGCAAATGGGAAGATAAACGGGGTAGAATGACTGGAATACAGGAGAAATTGATCCCCACTTTTGGATTGTTGTATATCTTGAATGATAACTTTGGTAAGGTTTAGGAGTTACGTGTTATACCCAAAATTCATCAGTCAGCTGCTTGTGGATTACATGTTGCTTTCATTGTTATTTTATGGTTTATTAACTGTCTTAACAGTAACATACTGTTGTTACTGTTATGGTGTTTTTCATTTCCAGATTCTGGTTTGTTTGTTCACATGGATGACTTATGTGCACATTCAGCAGGAACAGTTTCAGTCATTTCCTTCTTCTTTGAATGGCGACGAATCGACGGCTCCTAAAAAGACAGACAAAGGGTGGTTTCTCTACAGTACATGTATCAAACCAGGTAAATTTGTATTTCGAGCAACTATTTTTAGTTAATATTAGTACCCAACTGTTCAGAACATTCTGTTTTCATGATTAATAAGGTTTTTTTTTTTATATTTTGTATCAGCCATATGGTGAAGTGGAGCCTAACTTCAATCATCAATTTTTTCATGAACTTGGTACAGTCTGGCATTTAATAGATGGACTAGGAAATAGGCACCAAGTGACATTCAACAGATCTATGCAATCTCTGCTTATCACTGATGGATGGCAGGATCTAAGAGAGTTTTATGGATTGACTAGGAACCACAATGTATATCTCAGATATTTGGGAAATAATCTCTTTCATATTACTGTTTACAGTCGGCACAATAATCCAGATTCATTTCCAAGTTTCCATAGTCAATCAACCAGGCGTCGCCCCGTCTCATTCACAGTTACTTTGACAGAAGAGAACGCAACTGCCAGTCATTTGGTTGAACTCAAAATATTATGTTTAATTTAATATTTTAGTATTATTATTGATTATTTTATTATTGACATAGTTTTATATAAACAGGACCTATCAAAGGAAATGGCTGAGCATGTCAGAAATTCTGCGTTTGATACTCTTTTGCTATGTGGTCCAGCTGGTGGCCAAAAGGAGTGTAATTTATTAATTCTAGATCATCCCAAAAAATTCACCAAGATAGGTATCCCTTGGAAAAGCTTTTGTATAGAGAATGGACTGTTACCTGGTATGAAGCTAAAATTCAAGTTTGTCAACATTCAAGTCAACAACATAGTTCATGTTGAAGTCATTGGTACTCAAGGTTTATCTGAATTTACTGCTTCTTTTATTGTTTTGTAATTTAATTTTTGGTTATAATCATAATGAAGTCTGTATATGCAACTTATTGTATTACATTTTAAGATTTTCATTTTGTAGGAAGTTAAGTCCGACGTCAAGGAAGTTTGGGAAAGTATTGCAGCATGGTGGTTATTACTTAGGTGTTTGTGTCTGATTAGTAATTCTATTTGGCACTGTTCGTCCAAACAGAACCTTCACTTTTTGTTATTATATTTTGTTATAACAATGTGCTAAAACATTGGATACGACAGACACTTCCTTTAAAGTCATATGACATATGATGCATATAATATCATGCTTTCATTACCTTATGCAATGTTTATAAACATTGAAGTTGTTTATGGTTTATCTCGTTTAGTTTCTATATGTATATAGAATTGCCAAATCCAATATAGCAAATAGAGCAGTTTAATTTATGTTAGCCAATTAGTGGACTAAAAATTGCACATATTCTCTGTTTCAAGACTACAAATTGGACTATATTTTCTTACATTTTCAAAACAAATAACATAGCAATCAAAATAAAGACAGCCCAAGACACTAAAACTACATTCGTATAGAGTCTCGTGGAGTTCTTTGCTTCTGTTAATGATGCTTGAAGGAGGCCATTTTCATAAGTTTTTAACGCGAGTCTTCACGCAACTCCATGACCATGCTATCTGTATCGTTAGTAGCATGTATAGTAACCAATTGTGTCTCTCTTTCAAATAAATGTTTGTAGCATATATCATAGCATGTATCGTTGGTGGGAACAGGAAAATTAAGACTGTTAAAATTGTTAAAATGTTACATCAACATCGATTGCTCCAATAACAGCAACAACAACAGTTGTAACTACAACAACAACATCGACTAAAATTAAGAGCTATATCATATTGCAACTAATCTATTAATTAAGTTATAAAACATTGTTCAAAGATGAAAGGCAGGTTCATAGCCGATTTAACAGAAATAAAAAAGGGCATCATAAAGCCCATGTGTAGCAAAATATACAAAACGATGCCAAAATGTGGCAATCCAGCACTAGGCCTAACAAAGCCGTCCAAAATATTTTTAAAAAAGCAAAAGGAATCAACTATAGACTACAGAGTCTAAGTGAATGCATCAATAATGCAGTAAACTTGAATACAACTTTGTATAGTCTGCTGCATTCACTGTGAGTCTGATCTTGCTTCCCTTTTTTAGCTAGTTTACCCTGCAGAAATGAAGCCACTGCCCTCCAAGATATGCCTCCAAGATACTGCAAAGAAAACAATAAACACAATGAATTAGTTAGATTAAATAATTACTAATAACCAAAATAACAACAATTAAGAAGATTAGCAATACCAAATTATTAGCTGTGGCCTTTTTCTTGCTGAGTTAAATATGTATTTTGCAATGAGTTGTGGTGTGAAACCCAATCTTTGTTTAGGGAGGCTGTAGCCAACATAATGATGAAATACAAGTTATTGGTTTTGTTCATTTTTGTCTCGGTATTCATATGTTACCCTACAGGGTTTCATTTTTTATTATGCAATTGACAATGTCATGGTGTAATTTTGTTTGATAATGTCAACACCAAACATAACAAACATAATTTTGATTGATAACATGATGAACAACAAACAGAAACTTATCAAACATAGATATGGTTACCAATCAGAAGTTTACCAAAGTACAAAGTGCCTAAAATCATTACATCAAAAGACTGGTTAAACCAGTTTATCAAAGAACAGTATCCAAGTTCCACCAAACCAAAGTGGATCAAACACTCACACCAATATCCACGAGGCATATACATACCAATCAATCACGCAGTACAAGAGTTAAACTAATAGTGGTTATATTTTATGTACGTTGATTGAAATGTAACAAGTTTTCATTATAGATTGAAATATAATCCCAAATTTAGCATAAAAAAGATAACATCCATCCAAACAAGTTCCAAAATTTAAATTCAGAATTGGCATCAACCAAACAAGTTCTATATCCAAAATTTCGATAGAACATCTGTCAGTAAATTTCAAAAAAACTCATGTAAACTACTACTTGTTTTCACTTGTCATCTTGTCACTTTTCTTTGTGTTCATAAATTCTTCTTTGTGTTGCAGTCCCTTGGACAATATGACATCTCTGTTTGGGTTGCAAGAGTCTATTGTTAAATCTAATGCAATTTTCAGTCTAGACCCTTCATCCACCTGAAATATACATTTTGGAAAAAAATTTGTTACACATATATTCATTTTTAATAAGAGCCATGAACTGAACAATGAAATTATCCATGACATTTGATTTCATGATCAGTAAAAATAGTAAGGAAATACTTTATTTAATTGATCTATACAAACTTACGAGCATTGCTCTTGTGTTCCCAACCCATGGGGAACGACAAACTTAAATTCAGAAATGTTCCATGTATGTGTTGACTCAGTATCAGAAAATGTAGGATCACTTAGTAAATCATCCATATATAGTGCCTGAAACCAACAAATATATTAGTGATATAGTAAAGCATTTGTGTGTAACTTCTAAAGAATCATATATCCATATTTAGAACTTTAAGTATCAGTTTTCCACCAGTTTCTTGATACTTGTCACTCTGCTTGCATGTGCTGATGAACTTGGATATGAGTCAAGACAAACCAGTTCTTTCTTCACAAAGTCGATCACCAAAAGGAACCAGTGCACGTGGTCTACATCATGAACTAGTAAAAAAATCTGTATATATCCAAATTCAAATATTATTTACACATGTAGTCTTGTATTTGAAAACAGAAAGTATTTGTACACACCAATAAATTACCTTTGAAATGAGATCAGCATAATCCATAAATCGATCCCGGTAACGATTTATCGTGGTTTGTATAGGAGCACCTCATGATAGCACAAATAGCTACATTACAGAATGCAATTTCAAGTGGCAATTAGCAAGGTGTGAAGTACTTGATATATATTATAAAATGCAATTTTGTTTGAAGAAGGTAAAGATTGTTTTAATTTTGTACCGCGAAAGTCGTAGGCAGAAACCAAATAGCTGGAGTGATCATTTGATTCCTTTCTTTGCTAGTCAGCATAGATACAACAAGGTCAATTATCTGTAATAGAGTAAAGACATTATGTCATAAGGATTGACAAATGTATATTATATAAAAAAAAGAGTATTAATTCAATATCACACTACTACATCTTGGTAAATCATTTTCTTCGGCTTCAAACACTGAAGCAACTTTCTAGTTCCATCACAATACCCATTTTCTGTACCAACAATGACTTCCATCCAACAACAAAGAATATGAATCATTAAACAATTTGTTTCATCCAGAATTTCAGAATTGTTCAACATAAATTGGATAACAAAGACAATGACAAATAGGTGACTTACTCATCAGTTGTAATATGTGGTGGACAGCCAAATATATAACTTGCAACAACACATTCTTCATCACTTATGTTCATTTTCCTATTTGGTTGAAACATTAAAGACAGCCACTGCATCAACATAAAAAAACCATAAGTACAAACAAACTAGATTTAATGATTAGAACAAGGCCTTAAATCAAAATAGTATAGCTGAAGTATGTTACTTACATTTGGAATAGAAGGACCAGTTAACGTAGATCAAATAGCTTTGTTTTTTCGGGGTGTAATCTGGTACCTCGTAGGTGTAGTGGTTACCACAATAGGCGGGTTTCCTGTCTTTCCATGTGAAGGTGAGAACAATTACCGGACACTTCCACCCCTGTTTTTATATCCTTGTGGTGTTTCTTTTCCTACTTCATTGCCCTTTCTATTTTCCTCTCCTTTCCACATGCATTTTTTTCTTCAGAAAGTTTCTTCAGAATAGGTGCAACAATATTGACGTCACTAATGTCCAATTCTATGGGTGTTGATGAGGGGTTAAATTGTAACGGAAACTTCTGGTTGGGTGGAGTATCATATGTAGTTGATCCTGTTTGTGTCACAAGCTTCAATATGATTTCCTTCAGTTCATCAATTGATTGTTTCATACCATCAAACCCGCTCTCCAGCTTGGCTACTCTTTGTGTCAAACCCTGATAACCATGTTGGAAAAGTGATGAAAGTAAACACATGACAGGAAATATCCTAGGAAAATTTAAAACAATACTATAAAGTAATCACCTCGCCGACATTACCAGTTATCCTCCTAAACAATAAAGGATTCCAATCCTCTAAATTTTCCCTTTTCCCTTGTGATGGATTATCAGTGTCTTGGTGACTATATGTTAAATTCAAAATAAATTTACTGTTAGTATTTGAACACATAAAAGTTACGCAACCAAAAACACTATAAAAAGTAACCAAATTATTCATTACCTGCCCGAAATCAGATTCACATAAGCAATAGTTTTAACTTTTTCACTGCCTCAATGTTTATGTTCTTTATTTCCATTAGCCAAAGGGGAAGTAATTGAACCATCATCCACATCATTGCGTTGGCATTTTTGATTTCTGTCGTTACTACTGGAATCAACCATGATTGACGAATGTAGCTTCAGGTACCACTATGTGTTAGGTGAAGAAGTCTGTAATAGGTTTGTGTAATGTGTCTATGCAATAATGAGATGACCGGCCATCTTCATGTGGTGAATATTAGCGCTAGGAGTAATCACTATTTAATCGATCAGCTCAATGGACACACATTCATGAACTAGGATGGTTTTTGGCAGCTTTGAATATAGGGAGTACAATAGGCACATATATCAAACGATAGTTAACAATGTAATTTCAGATAATGTACAATCTTATAAAATTGAAAAATTAGTTTATAATCTTGTAAATTATAATTGATAGTGTACAATATTATAAAATAAAAAATTTGTTTACAATCTTATATTTTAAAAATGATAGTGTACAATCTTATAAAGTAAAAAAAATTAGTCTATAATGTCGCCTATTAAAAATGATAGATTACAATCTTCTAAATTTAAAATTTGTTTACAATCTATTATATTTTAAAAAGTTAGTTTATAATTTTATGAAATTTGTTTACAGTTGATGCACTTGATGCCCCCAGGAGTTAGTTATGTGAATTCAAGCACAGTAGTCATGATCACATGATCAATTATGTGATTTCAAGCCTTGGAGTCATGAACACATGATCAGTTGATGTCACTTCATGCCCAAGAGTGATGATCACAAGAACAATTGATGTCACTTGATGCCCAGGAGTCATGAGGTGATGATCAGTTGATGTCACTAGATGCCCAGGAGTCAGTTATGTGAATTCAAGCACAGTGGTCATGATCACATGATCAGTTATGTGACTTCAAGCCTTGGAGTCATGATCACATGATCAGTTGACGTCACTTCATGCCCAGGAGTGATGATCACATGATCAGTTAATGTCACTTGATGCCCAGGAGTCATGAAGTGATGATCAGTTTATGTCACTTGATGCCCAGGAGTCAGTTATGTGAATTCAAGCACAGTAGTCATAATCACATGTTCAATTATGTGACTTCAAGCCTTGGAATGATTATCACATGATCAGTTGATGTCACTTCAAGCCCAGGAGTGATGATGACATGATCAGTTGATGTCACTTGATGCCCAGGAGTCAGTTATGTGAATTCAAGCACAATAGTCATGATCACATGATCAATTATGTGACTTCAAGCCTTGGAGTCATGATCACATGATCAGTTGATGTCACTTCAGACCCAGGAGTGACGATCACATGATCAGTTGATGTCACTCGATGCCCAGGAATCAGTTATGTGAATTCAAGCACAGTAGTCATGATCACATGATCAATTATGTGACTTCAAGCCTTGGAGTCATGATCACATGATCAGTTGATGTCACTTCATACCCAGGAGTGATGATCACATGATCAGTTGATGTCACTTGATGCCCAGGAATCATCAAGTGATGATCAGTTGATGTCACTTGATGCCCAGGAGTCAGTTATGTGAATTCAAGCATAGTAGTCATGATCACATGATCAATTATGTGACTTCAAGCCTTGGAGAGATGATCACATGATCAGTTGATGTCACTTCATGCCTAGGAGTGATGACCAGATGATCAGTCGATGTCACTTGATGCCCAAGAGTCAGTTATACGAATTCAAGCACAGTAGCCATGATCACATGATCAATTATGTGACTTCAAGCCTTGGAGTAATGATCACATGATCATTTGAAGTCATATCATAGCCAGGAGTGATGATCACATGATCAGTTGATGTCACTTGATGCCCAGGAGTGATGGTGACATGATCAGTTGATGTCACTTGATGCCCAGGAGTCAACTATGTGAATTCAAGCACAGTAGTCATGATCACATGATCAATTATGTGACTTCAAGCCTTCGAGTCCTGATCACATGATCAGTTGATGACACTTCAGGGACATGAGTGATGATCACAAGATTAGTTGATGTCACTTGAAGCCCAAGAGTCATCAAGTGATGACCAGTTAATGTCACTTGATGCCCAGGAGTCAGTTATGTGAATTCAAGCACAGTAGTCATGATCATATGGTCAATTATGCGACTTCAAGCCATGGAGTATTATCATAGGATCAGTTGATGTCACTTCACGCCCAGGAGTGATGATCACATGATCAGTTGATGTCACTTGATGCCCAGGAGTCCGTTATGCGAATTCAGGCACAGTAGTCATGATCACTTGATCAATTATGTGACTTCAGGCCTTGGAGTCGTGATCACATGATCAGTCGATGTCACTTCATGCCCAGGAGTGATGATCACATGATCAGTTAATGTCACTTGATGCCCAAGAATCATGAAGTGATGATCAGTTGATGTCACTTGATGCCCAGGAGTCAGTTATGTGAATTCAAGCACAGTAGTCATGATCACATGATCAATTATGTGAGTTCAAGCGTTGGAATGATTATCACAAGATCAGTTGATGTCACTTCATGCCCAAGAGTGATGATGACATGATCAGTTGATGTCACTTGATGCCCAGGAGTCAGTTATGTGAATTCAAGCACAGTATTCATGATCACATGATCAATTATGTGACTTCAAGCCTTGGAGTCATGATCACATGATCAGTTGATGTCACTTCATACCCAGGAGTGATGATCACATGATCAGTTGATGCAATTGATGCCCAGGAATCAGTTATGTGAATTCAAGCACAATAGTCATGATCACATGATCAATTATGTGACTTCAAGTCTTGGAGTCATGATCACATGATCAGTTGATGTCACTTCATGCCCAGGAGTGATGATCACATGATCAGTTGATGCCACTTGATGCCCAGAAGTCATGAAGTGATGATCAGTTGATGTCACTTGATGCCCAGGAGTCAGTTATGTGAATTCAAGCACAGTAGTCATGATCACATGATCAATTATGTGTCTTCAAGCCTTGAAGTGATGAACACATGATCAGTTGATGTCACTTGATGCCCAGGAATCAATTATGTGAATTCAAGCACATTAGTCATGATCACATGATCAATGATGTGACTTTAAGCCTTGGAGTCATGATCACATGATCAGTTGATGTCACTTCAGGGACATGAGTGATGATCACAAGATCGGTTGATGTCACTTGAAGCCGATGAGTCATCATGTAATGATCAGTGGATGTCACTTGAAGCCCAGGAGTTAGTTATGTGAATTCAAGCACAGTAGTCATGTTCATATGGTTAATTATGAGACTTCAAGCCTTGGAGTGATGATCACAAGATTAGTTGATGTCACTTCACGCCCAGGAGTGATGATCACATAATCAGTTGATGTCACTTCATGCCCAGGAGTCAGTTATGTGAATTCAAGCATAGTAGTCATGATCTCATGATCAGCTGATGTCACTTCTTGCCTAGGAGTGATGATGATATGATCAGTTGATGTCACTCTATGCCCAGAAGTCAGTTATGTGAATTCAAGCACAGTAGTCATGATCACATGATCAATTATGTGACTTCAAGAATTGGAGTGATGATCACAAGATTAATTGATGTCACTTCATGCCCAAGAGTGATGATTACATGATCTGTTAATGTCACTTGATGCCCATGAGTCAGTTATGTGAATTCAAGCCTTGGAGTCATGATCACATGATCAGTTGATGTCACTTCATGGCCAGATGTCAATTCATGCCCAGGAGTGATGATCACATGATCAGTTGATGTCACTTGATGCCCAGGAGTCATGAAGTGATGATTAATTGATGTCACTTGATGCCCAGGAGTCAGTTATGTGAATTCAAGCACTGTAGTCATGATCACATGATCAATTATGTGACTTCAAGCCTTGGAGTGATGAATACATGATCAGTTGATGTCACTTCATGCCCAGGAGTGATGATCACATGATCAGTTGATGTCACTTGATGCCCATGAGTCAGTCATATGAATTCAAGCACAGTAGTCATGATCACATGATCAGTTGATGTCACTTTGTGCCCAGGAGTGATGATCACATGATTAGTTGATGTCACTTGATGCCCATGAGTAATGAAGTGATGATCAGTTGATGTCACTTGATGCCTAGAAGTCAGTTATGTGAATTCAAGCACAGTAGTCATGATCACATGATCAATTATGTGACTTCATGCCTTGGACTGATGATCACTTGATAAGTTGATGTCACTTCATGCCCAGGAGTGATGATCACATGATCAGTTGATGTCACTTGATGCCCATGAGTCAGTTATGTGAATTCAAGCATAGTACTCATGATCACATGATCAGTTGATGTCACTTCATGGCCAGAAGTAATGATCACATGATCAGTTGATGTCACTTGATGCCAAGAGTCATGAAGTGATGATCTGTTGATGTCACTTGATGCCCAGGAGTCAGTTATGTGAATTCAAGCACAACAGTCATGATCACATGATCAATTATGTGACTTCAAGCCTTGGAGTGATGATCACATGATCAGTTGATGTCACTTCATGCCCAGGAGTGATGATCACATGATCAGTTGACGTCACTTGATGCCCAAGAGTCTGTTATGTGAATTGAAGCACATTAGTCATGATCAAATGATCAATTATGTGACTTCAAGCCTTGGAGTCATGATCACATGATCAGTTGATGTCACTTCATGGCCAGATGTCACTTCATGCCCATGAGTGATGATCACATGGTCAATTGATGTCCCTTAACGCCCAAGAGTCATGAATTGATGATCAGTTGATGTCACTTGATGCCCAGGAGTCATGATGTGATGATCAATTGATGTTACTTGATGCCCAGGAGTCAGTTATGTGGATTCAAGAACAATAGTCATAATCACATGATCAATTATGTGACTTTAAGCGTTGGAGTGATAATCACATGATCAATTGATGTCACTTCATGCCTAGGAGTGATGATCACATGATCAGTTGATGTCACTTGATGCCCATGAGTCAGTTTTGTGAATTCAAGCACAGTAGTCATGATCACATGATCAATCGATGTCATTTCATGGCCAGGAGTGATGATCACATGATCAGTTGATGTCACTTGATGCCCAAGAGTCATGAAGTGATGATCAGTTGATGTCACTTGATGCCTAGGAGTCAGTTTTTTGAATTCAAGCACTATAATCATGATCACATGATCAATTATGTGACTTCACGCCTTGGAGTGATGATCACATGATCAGTTGATGTCACTTCATGCCCAGGAGTGATGATCACTTGATCAGTTGATGTCACTTGATTCCCAAGAGTCAGTTATGTGAATTCAAGCGCAGGAGTCATGATCACATGATCAGTTGATGTCACTTCATGCCTAGGAGTTAGTTATGTGAAAAAAACAATATTGTTAGAAAAAAAACCTTTTTTAAATATTATTTATCAATATTAAACAATATTGTTATGAAAAAAACATTTTATAATATAGAAAAGAAATTATTGAACAATATTTAAAAAACATTTTGAAATATTATTTAGCAATATTAAACAATATTATTAGGAAAAATATTTTATAATATAGCAAAAAAATTATTTAACAATATTTAGAAAACATTTTATAATATTATTTAAAACATATGTAAATTTTTTGTCAAAAAAGAGATCCGGATTCTGTGCAGTTGCTGATACCCTAAATTCACGCAGTCACCATCTCAACACTGTCCGATCAAGATCAGTTGGTTCAGATTTTAAGAGAGCATTTTAAATATTTATAATACCTGATTTACGTACTTTAAATTGTAGCCATTTGATCAAGATCGGACGACACAGAGCAGTTGATTGCGTCAATTTGGTGACGTCGCGACTGCAGTGAATCCGTGTTACTTTCGAACCATCAAGCACACCGGCACACTCTTGGTTCTCTGTGCCTGTTATCAAAATTTTCAAGGGGAACTTGGAAAGACGCCTACTTACTGCGTATCCATCGCATCCCTCTGTGAATCATTACAACCTACAAGAGCAGAGATGCCACTCCGGCCGCCCTACTACTATAAATACTGTTTCTTCTTCTTCTTTTTTCTCTTTTTCATCTCTGTGCGAAGTTACCCGGAAGAAACCCAACCCCAATCGCGAAACTTTGCCCGGAAGAAACCCTACCACATAAACATCAATCGCGATATGGATGGAGCCAAACAATGACCCACGAGGCAACATCAATTTTCAGTTTTACTTACGATTTTTGCCGTGTTTTTGCTTTAAAATAATGTGTCTAGATAACATTCCTCTGTTTGTTGTTCATGGCCTCTTTCGTTTTTGTTACTGCTTGTGGCCTTTATTTTTTTTTTGATATAATACTGGTGGGCTTTATTAGTTCTTCACCTTGGAATTAGTTTGACGTGAATAGAATGTTTGGTTGCTACAATATAAATTTCGGCTAATTCGTTTTTTATTAAATGAATTTTTTTAAAATATGAAAACTAGAATAGTTACATGCATATCTAGATTTTAAAAAATGATGTTATATTTTTAATTCTGCAAATACCCACACATGAGTTTTGCTCCCACAACCCAAAGTTTATGGGTCCGTCCCTGCCTATCACTGACTTCTATTGCAAGGGTACAGTTTGAGTGTCTTTTTTTGCGTGTATAAAACTTCAAAATTGTTAATTTGCGTGTTGCTAATTACTTATGTTTAACCTTGTAAATCATACTATTGGAAAGCCTTTATTTTCCTAATGCAAAGAGGAGTGTTAAATGTCATGTTTAGGACTGCTAATGTGGAGTTGAATTGTACTGGGTGTTGGTTATTTTTATAATTTTAGTAACTGCTGTTAAATGTTATGTTTAGGACTGCTAATGTGGAGTTATATTTTTTTTTATTTCATTTGAACATTCAGTATTGTAGTTCTGTTCCTTCTCTGTCCAGTAACAATAACTATGTTTTTCTTTTTTCTTCTTCAATTAACAACAATTGACCTTTTTTCTTCACAGGACATGGTTGAAGTACCTCGGTATTTTTACCAGGCTTTCAGAACCAGCTTTGGAGAAAGGGTCTACTTTGAGGACATCATGACAACTAGAATTGGTGTCTTCTTATTGAAGCTAGAAAGCCGGAGTTTTTTTCACAGAGGGATACAGAGGATTCTGGAGCACTACAACCAACCGGATGGATGCTAGCTACTTGTCCTATACCTTGGAGGAGACAGATTCTATATCAGTGTCCATACCTTGAACATCAGGAGTATAAGATATCTATTTCTTGTCGTGTTGATTAACCATGAATCCTATTTGCCTCCTCATCAGTTTATGGCACTGCTTCAACAAGATTTGCCTCCCAATGAGTTTTTGGCTAGGCTTGACAATGCTGGTGTTCATGGTGCTGCTCCTGCAGCCCAGGATGTTGATAATGTTGCACCTACTGGTGGTGGTGCTGAAGTAGATGATCCTGCTCCTGTTGATGAGGATCTTGACAATGCTGCTCCTGTTGATGATGCTGCTGAAGATGATGCCCCTGTTGATGATGGTGCTGAAGATGATGCCCCTGTTGATCATGGTGCTGAAGATGCCCCCAAAGATCCCTTCCATGACATGGTCAATGTTGAAATTAATCTCTCCAATAACTAAGCCACTACTAATAATCTGGTATTGATAATTTTTTTTTAATAAGCAATCTGGTATTGATAATCTGGTACATAACATGGTCATTTTCTGTATTGTTGCAGAATTTACCATTTAGGTTTGTCCGGGAGGGGCTGCTAATGGACAAACCTACAGAAGTGGTGCTTCGTGATCAACTGGGAGTCCAATATGAATGCAGAATAAGATGGAGTACTAGAAGACAAGAAGAAGCATATCTGGGGGGAAATTGGCTTCAGTTTTGCAGACAGAATAGGCTGAAGATGGGGAGCATGATTCTGTTGGCAGTGGATACAGCGGACTGTACTAGGCTGTATTCCAGGATTCTGCATTTATGAAAAATGTGATAATTTTTTTCCTGGTTGCCATTAACCTTTTTTTGTGACAAATGTATGTAATTTTTGGTTTGTTTGGATATGCCTTTGTTTTGGCCTAATTTTGAAAAACTCGATACTGTTCTGGGCTTTGTTATGCCCTGTTTATGGTTGGTTTGGATGGGCCTTTGTTTTGACCTAATTTATTATGCCCTAATTTTGGAAAAGGCCTTAGTAAAAAATGTATGGATTTCTGTTTGGTTTGGAAAGGCCTTTGTTTTGGCCTAACTTTGTAAAATTTGGTACTATTAACATAGCACCTAAGATTATTACTAATTTATACTCCAGCCATCCCCTTTTTATGATTAATACTATTTTTTTTTTTTGATTCTAGGATGTGATTGATAATAATGTGTTCAATTCAAAGAGATACACCACCTAATCCCGTCCACACCCTTTCATTCCACTTCAGTTTAGTCCGAAATTATTTCATATATAACATAGTAAAAAAAAATAGTTTGCTTCTTAATGAAATTACAGCGATAGTAACAAGGGACCAAATGAAAATGGATTAATTTCATTGTTGCTACACACTCAACTGATAAATAGTGAAAAACTCTTCAAAAATACAACAAAAGGGTGCTAATCAATTAACCAAAAAAAAGTAGCATTTATCTCTCTATCTATGCGGTCTGCACACCCCTATCTTGCCATTTATGTCTCTATCTGATAAAGAATCAACAATCAGTACGATGAAACTGGAATACATCATTTCACTGTCTTTTGCCTGTTGCCTTTTTTGCGGAACGCTCCATCTCCTCCAGCACATGATTTCATT
Organism: Calophaca sinica; assembly: GCA_037113605.1. NCBI lineage: Eukaryota > Viridiplantae > Streptophyta > Magnoliopsida > Fabales > Fabaceae > Calophaca > Calophaca sinica. Next base: position 108,584,670 of record CM073733.1, read on the forward strand.
AAAGGACTAAAAAATACAAATTCAGCGAATTATACCCTACATAAAAACATTAATGATGTGTTTACACACCGGTGTATGACTAGTAAAACTGTATCTTTCGCTTTCGGTATACTGACTTGCGCTTGAATGTGATGGTGGGATGCTGACTGATGGAAATTGTGGAAACATGGAAGTACCAGGATTTTGAACACCATTGTGCATGGTAAATCTGGTATTACTATATGCAAAACTGGTATTACCATATCCAAAAGTGGGATTAACATATCCAAAGGGACCAAAACCATGGCTCATAACATTCTGAAAAACATAGGTACAAACAAGTAAAAAATTAATAATATAAAACCATTTCCAGCAACAAATATAATATAACAAAGGCCTTACATTTTCAGAATTAGTTGTGTTGTTCACTGTGACAGAAGCAACCCCTCTTCTAGTGCGTATATTTGTAATTGATATATCTGGATTACGTCCTCCAGAAATTTGTTTTTCAACCTGACATGACATCACAATACATAAAAACCATAAAAACTACTTAAATACATCAATTATAAAGTTTCAATATAAACCATAAAAACTGGGATAAAAATCTGACATGTTTTGCGGTTCTTCTATTTATAGAGTCTTGTGTAGAAGGAGTATCGTTGACACCATTTCTGTTTTGCATACTAGCAGAATTATTATCACATGGTGATTGGAGACATGCCTCATATCCACTATTTGAGACTGTAGCAGAGTATATATCATCAGTCTTATCATGACTTATGAACACCTGCACATAAACAATATACAATGGAATTCTTATTAATTACAAGATGAAGATGACACTAATTCTAAAAAGCAAATACAATGATAAAAATAATACTAACAGACTTACATCCAAACTTTTTGATTCATCATCAGATTTGCCATATAAAACCTCTTCCACATCTTCATGTACTACACCACTTCCATCTACTTGTGGACACTTTCGTATTGTGTGACCAGGTCGTCTACAATGAGAATATCGTTTCTTCTTTGTGAATTTTTTCTTCTGAGGGGTACCTTTTGTCTTCACAACAAGTGGATCACGAATAACAGGTCCACTGCCCTTATGCTTGCCATTGCCATTGCCATTGCCATCAACACGATGCTTGCTTATTTTGTCACGTAGACTGTAAATTACTTCCAAAGCCTCTTTATAATCACCTGCACCTTCAAAACAAACTTTGCATAAAGCATTAAAGGCCTGCATAAGTGCCCCTCGATGGAACATGACCATTTTTTCATCTTCACCTTATTGGGAGGCAATTGATGTGATGCAATCATTCTTTGCCGATTTAGTTCACTTTTTACAAATCAGACTATCTGGAAACTTATCCATGTCCTCATACTTCATTGAACAAATAACGTGAGAACATGGAAGTCCTCTACGTTCAAAGTGTCTACAATCACACATAAATTTGTTTTCCACCTTGTCAAGCGAAACCAAAAACTCTGAATCATTATCGCGGTATCTATTGATCCATAACGTGACAGTGTTACCAACCTCATTCTGTTCAACAACTTTTAAAGCAACTGCATCTTCTATAGCCTTTTTCTCTTCTTTAAAATTTTTATTAGTAAATATCCTTGAAGCCCCAAGCTCAATCCCTTGCAGTTCAGTTGTCAACGCAGGCTCATAGTAGGACGATTTAAAATCAGATATCAATTCATTGTGCCTATACTCTTTTGCTGCCCTCTCAAAATTATGCAAAAAATCTACAAGGCTGCTTTTGTGTTGCACATACTTCTTGATAAATGAATTCACACCTTCACAAATTGATGTAGTTCTAATCCCACAGAAAAATTTATCTACCATGTAGGAACTTGCCCACATTGTTCTGCTCCGATAAATTTTTTTAATCCAAGGATTCTCTGATATACCATACATATCGATAACCCTCTTCTACTCGGTTTCAAACTTCTCAAGTGTATGATAATAATACATCAATGACTTAAAATCTTCTAAGAAATTTGGAATCTTCACATTCTCACAAGCATTTTGGTGTATATACCATGAGCAAAGACGATGCATTGTATTTGGAAATAAAACTTTAATAGCTTCCCTCATTGCTTTGTCTCCATCTGTAACTACTACATGTGGATGTTTCGACATTGCTTTTGAAAACATGTTTAAGACCTACTTGTATGTCTCTGTTTTTTCATTAGAAATCAAGGCACAAGCAAAGATTGTAGTTTCTCCGTGGTGGTTGTAGCCACAAAAAATGACAAGGGGCTTCTTATACCTATTCTTCTTATAAGTGGTGTCAAAAGCAACCACCTCGCCAAAACATTCATAATCAAACCGGCTTGTAAAATTTGCCCAGAATAAATTTTCTATCTGTCCATCGTCAAAAAGGGTAAACTCAGAAAGAAAAAAAAACATGTCGTCATTGTCAGCTTTACCCTGTAAATAACTCAAAGCAGCATAAGTATCCCCATCTTCTACTTTAGCCCTTCCTTGATGTTCAGTAAAGTTATATAGGTCCTTCTTGATAAATCCAAGACCCCTATGACCACCTTTTTGACCCATCATATAACCCAAAATGTGACAAGTTCTAACTCCTTGTGAATGCAAGCCACTAGCAACCTCTTTATCAGCTTGACTCAATTCACGATAGTTGGGAATCAAATGAACAAAACATGATGGAACTAAATCATGGTTGTTGAAGGCTTAAATACAGAAACTCTCCAAATCATAGCAACAGAATCAAAAACAAATCGAATCCTAGCTTTAAAACCAGCTCTAATAGTTAGCCTGTGATGTGTACATTCGTCCTCATTCAGCTTACGTTTCTTCTTGCTCTTACCCTCTTTGTTGCATACTAACTGACGCATTACAATATTCTTGTTACAATCACGTTGCAACTCATCTCTCCTTACAACAAGCCCAAGATCTTTTGTATACATTTCATAAAATTCACAAGCTTTTTCCTCTGTTTCAAATACCATCCCTCTTATATCCTCATCTGTTAATTCACCATATCTTTTGTAACAACCACTGTCCTCTTTACCTTGCTTATTACACACACCATTACCACTGTCCTCTTTACCTACTTCATGACACACACCATTACCACTGTTCAATTGTACATCATCCATATCTATATGATGATCCAACGATGGTTCACTATTGACAGCCATTTAAAATTTTTTTGAAACAAGTTTTGAAAAACAAACAAATTACACAAGAAAAATAACATATATAATTCATAAAAACGATTTCAGAACAGGCTTCAGCTTCAACAACCAAAATCACACAAACACCACCCCTAAATTCAAACACTCTGATAACTAGGTTACCCACCATTAATCAAAGTGTACTTTCAGCACCCCTAAAACCATCACCAACATTAATAGTCAAATACGACTTAAAACATACACATTAACATTAATAGTCAAATACGACTTAAAACATACACATTGTGTTCAAATTTTTTAAACAGCAACAACGGATAGACTTGCTATTAAACCCAAAAATCAGCTTCAAACTACAACAATACAAAGCAATACAAACTATCTTTGATTTTCAAATGCCATTATCATGTAGTACAACGGATAAAGATACATTAGTAATGAATGAACCTTCAACGAATGTGATGTTATGTTATGAGTCGGAACGAAAGGGGTTGCTTGATTTGCGATATTTGCTTGGCTCAATGCGATTGATTTGCTTGCAGAGATGAAGAAATGGAATATTATGAGCAAATTTGCTTGCCCTTGATTTGCGATATTTGCTTGCCCAATGTGATTGAACAAAGTTGAGTATGGAATATGAAGAGATGCGATTGAAAAAATGGGGGTTTGCGAATTGCTTCCAGGGGAAGAGCATGGACGATTTGCTTGCAGAAGAAGAGAATGGAATGTGAGGAGGTGCATGTTGAACCCAATTAGATGAAATTCAAATTTGAATTGATGATTGAATTTGGGGACATTGGAAAGGCAACAAAGCTGAGCATTGGAAACAGATTGGTGATTAAATGTTGTTGGAGTGAATCTACAATTAAGTAAAAATAAATAGCCAATTTTGTAAACTACACTAACTAGCATGACATGGTCTCTCTAATACAGCTGGCGCTATCTTATTGGACCACGTCAAAGGGGTAACGTTACCCTCTTTCAACCGAGGGGTAACCTAGAATTTGCCTTCATTCCGAAGGGAGTATGTAATAATTTATCAAAAGGATAATTCATTGGCTATTATACTTAAAAACACTAAGGGAGACTTTGCAATGTCTCCGAAGGTCTCCTACATCATCAACAAGAATAATAACTTCAGTGGTTGTTTCTGCTTCCACTACACTAGACCTATCTCCCCACTTGTAAGCTTGGATGACAGACTCGTATAATGTTGGTAGATCCTTCAATACAAAGATAGAAAAGACATAAAGAGATATAGGAGATAAGAAACACTATAATCATCATCAAGTAGGAAAACAATGTAGGATACAACATATTAACATGCACACACAACGATCATCAATAATCACAACCATCTCTATAGTCAACCTCATCAATCATCTCCAATGTCACCACTACTAGGAATCATCACTAAAGTTATGATTCTCATATCATCAAGATCTAAAATCAACATTGCACAAACATAAAGTCTAAATCTCAATAAAAGTATATCTTTTGAAAATCAAGATTGTCTTCTAATCACATGCACATCAATAATTCATCATCTTAAGATGCCAATGTTTAGTCTTTCCCTTAAAATTCTACCAAGGGTTTGGTAAAAATATCAATAAGTTGAAACTTGATTTCAACAAACTTAAGCTTGATTTCACTTTTTCTGAATATTGTCTTTTAAGAAATGAAGTTTAATGTTAATATGTTTTGATTTGGATGTTGAAATTTTTAGATAGATTTATGGTATTGGTGATGTCATATAATATGAGGATCTCAGTGTACCTCATAAAATAACTTTCTATTTTATGTTTGACTAATAATATTTGTGAGCATCATGCTGCGATTAAAACATACTCAATTTTTGCTGTTGAGAGCAATTGTATTTTGCATTCTTAAAGATCGCAAATGAATGATTCTCCAAGCAGTTAACAACTTGCACTTCTATCACCAACATAATCATCAATTTAATAATCTACAAGTTCAAAACTTGATTTTTTCTCGTACTATAGTCCATGACCAGTAGTGCCAAAAAAATATCTAAAGATTCTCTTCACAATTATGAAATGTGATCTTACTTTTTTTTCAATTACAGAAGATGCAGGCATGGATGTTGCCACTAGCTTTGCTTCATCCATCTTGAATCTTCCAAGCTGGTCTTTTGCATATTTTTCTTAATGGATAATGATTCCATCATCTAATTGTTCTACTTGCAGACCTAGGAAAAATTTCAATTCTTCCATCACGCTTATTTCAAATTCATCGTTCATAAGATCAAAAAATTCTTTGAATATTTTCTCACTTGCGACACCAAAGATTATGTCATCCACATAAATTTGAACAATAAGAAAATTTTTCTTTTGGATTTTCCTAAATAAAGTGGTGTCCACATTCCTTCTTGAGAAGCCATTTTATGCAATAATTGAAACCTGTTTCTCATATCAAGCTCTTTGAGCTTATTTTAAAGCATATAGAGTTTCGCTCAGTTTAAACACATGTTCTAAATGCCTTTGATATGTAAAGCTAGGGGATGATGTACATAGGTTAATTCATCTATGAATCCATTCAGGAAGACACTATTGACATCCATTTATAAAGTTTGATGTCTTTGTAAGCATAATAGGTAATCAAGATTCTAACAACTTCCAAACTTGAAACTTGTGTAATTGTTTCTTCATAGTTCATTCCTTCTTGTTTGTTATATCCTTGTGTAACTAGCCTTGTATCGTTTCTGTAACTAGCCTTGTATCGTTTGTAACAACTTTGCCATTTTCATTAAGCTTATTTCAAAATACCTATCTGGTTCTAATTACTGAATGATTCTATGGAGGATAAACAACAATCCGATTGAATAGGCAACTTAGTCCCCAAAAGTGTAGCATAGTGGCAATTTAGTCTCTGAATTCTATTTTAATTCAAAATAGTTCCCCGTTATGCACTCTTTCCGTCAAATACATCCAAATGTTAACCCCAATTACAATATCCGTCACTATAGGTCTTTCATCCGTAGGTAGATGCCCATTTTACTTCCACCTACAGTTGCGAGTTGTGGGTAAAACCACAGTTGGAATGTAAAAATAAATTGACTTTTATTTACAGTTATTGTCTGTCACTAAAACACATTACTATTTAATAAATTAAATTTTTCCTATTTTTACTACTATTATAGACTTTAACAATAAGTAGCTTCAAAGAGAGGAAGTAGGGTAGCTTTGAAAGTCACAACAAGAAAGCTGAAATCACTAAATCACAAATGTAATATCAAGCAATCAAGCAAATGAAAGCCCACCACATGGTAAGGTCTAAGAATAAGAATACATACAAGTTAAATGGAGAAATTAAAAGAAAAACAAAAGCTTTGTGCATGATTTGCAATGATTGAAGTGAAATTCACTGGTGTGTAAGGTCATACATATATATAACTTGCAAATGTAATGTTTAACAAATTTCAATAGGACCAGTTTAATTTAATAAATAGTAATGCGCTTTAGTCACAGACAAGAATTGTAGGTAGGAGTCAATTTATTTTTCACATTCTAAGCGTGATTTTTACCCACAGCCGGAAACCATAGGGAGAAGTAAAGCGGGCCTCTACCTACGGGTGAAAAAGTATAGTGACACATTTTTTTAATGTGGTTCACGTTTGAATGTATTTGATTGGCGAAGTGCACAATGAGGGACTATTTGAATTAAAATGGAATTCAGGGACAAATTGTCATTGAACTAAAATGAAGCCTTTCTCATGCTGCCATTTGCTGAAGATAGATTTTTTTATGAAAACAAATGAAGGTAACATTCTAAATTGTACCAATAATCCTCTTGAGAAGTCAGTATGTTGATGGAGGAGCTGGTGGATGAGTCAAAAATTTCCTCTCTAGAAGAAAACAAAGATTTTTCTCAAATCACACTTGCTAAGCTTGTTAATGCTTTGCAAGTTACTAAGCAAAGAAGATCTTTGAGGATGGAAGAAAATGTAGAAGGGGCTCTTGTGGCCAGCACCAAAGGCAAAAACCAAAGTTGTAACAGTTCCGGGAAAAAGTTTTTTTGGTGAGAAGAAAGGAAAAGGAAAAAAAAGAGGTGGACAACAACAAAGGAGGGGGCTGGAAAAAGAAGTTTTCACCTTGGCCAAATTGCAAAAAGAATACTCATTTAGAGGCTAGAGTCAAATTTAGGGCATATAATCAACTCGGTCTTATATAGAAAAATTGCAAAAATAAGGTAAACCAGTAGGGGAAACAAGCACAAGTGGTCGAGAACCAATCGCAGAAGAGGAACAGTTATTTGCGGCGTTTTGCTATTCAACCAGCAGTAGCAAGGAAGGATGGCTAACAGACAGTAGGTGTACTAATCATATGACTTATAATGCAAGTATTTTCAAAGAACTCAATCGGTCCTTCTACTCAAAAGTTACCATTGGCGATGGAGGTTGTGTTGATGTCAAAGGCAAAGAAGTTGTCGCTATTGAAACTCCCTCAGGTATCAAATATATTTTAGATGTTTTATTTGTGCCTGAAATAAATCAAAGTCTTTTCAGTGTGGGACAGATGATGGAAAAGAATTATTCTTTACATTTTGAAGACATGAGAGATATATTATTTTTTATCCTTCTAGGTTTGAATTAATGTCTGTTGAAATGAGAGGTAAAAACTTTCCAATAGAATGGAAGCAAATAACTATGCATGCTTTTCCAAGTGCAGTAGATGATTCCTCTTTGTGGAATAAAAGGTTGGGTCACTCTCGTTGCTCCACTTTGAAGCAAATGAGTTCACATGATTTAGTTTAAAATTTACCAATCATTAAAGATAAAGTTGATGTGTGTGATGTATGTCAATTTCGAAAACAAAGTAGATTGCCATTTCCTGCAGAAGCAACTTGGAGAGCTTCTAAAAAATTATAGCTCATACACACTTATGTGTGTGGCCCTATGCGAGCAACATCATTAAATGGTAGTAAGTATTTTCTGTTATTTATAGATGATTTTACAAGGATAAGCTAGATATTTTTTCTAAAATAGAAATTAGATGTGTTTGGTACATTTCAGGGGTTCAATCTTATGGTTGAAAACGAAGTTGATTGTCAGATTAAAAAGCTCAGATCTGATAATGGACTTGAGTATACAGCAGGAGAATTCAAAAAATTCTGTAAACAAGCTGGAATCCAGCATCAATTTAATGTTCCTTACACTCCTAAACAAAATGGAGTGAGTGAAAGGAAGAACAGCACAATGATGGAGTTGGCCCGGTGTTTGCTTCAAAAAATTCTGTAAACAAGCTGGAATCCAGCATCAATTTACTGTTCCTTACACTCCTAAACAAAATGGAGTAAGTGAAAGGAAGAACAACACAGTGATGGAGTTGGCCCGGTGTTTGCTTTTTGAGAAAAGTATTCCTAAAACTTTTTGTGCTGAGGCTGTAAACACCTCAGTATACTTGCTGAATTTAATGCCTACCAAAGCCTTGAAGGGAAAAACACCCTTTGAAGCATGGTAAGGAAGGATACCTTCGGTGGAACATTTAAAAATATTTAGTTGTGTGTATTATGCCCATATTCCAAATGTGAAAAGAGACATATTGGATTCAAAGTCTGATGTTGGTATATTTTTGGGTATAGCAATAGCTCCAAAGGTTACTGAATATACAATTTGGAGACCAAAAAAATTATGCTCAACAGAGATGTGAAGTTTGATGAGTTTTCAAAATGGAACTAAGAGAAAAGTCAAGCAAAAGGTTTAAGTAAGGGACTTCGTGCAGAAGACAAATTGGAAGAGCAAAATTCTGAAGATGAAGGAGAAAATCATGACAGTGATACTGATTTTCCAATCCAACTTACCAAAACCTTGGACGATGTTTATGCTAGATGCAATATAGCCACATTGGAGCCTGCATGGTATGCTGAAGCTGATGAAGTTGAGGGATGGAAAGCTACCATGCAGGAGAAGATAAATATGATTGAGAAAAATAATGCTTGGCAGCTTGTAGACAAACCAAGTAATCAAAAGGTGGTCGGTTTTAAATGGGTTTACAGAACTAAACTCAATCCCGATGGTTCTGTGAACAAACTTAAGGCTAAATTGGTGGTGAAATGTTACTCCCAACAACATAGTGTTGATTTTTAGATACTTTTGCACCTGTTGCAAGGCATGATACAATCAGATTGCTGGTCCCCATTGCAGCAAAATTGGTTGAAAAATTTATCATTTTGATGTTAAATCAGCATTCTTAAATGGGCTGCTTGATGAAGACATTTATGTTGACCAACCTAAAGGTTTTAAGGTTGCAGGATATGAAGATAAAGTTTACAAGCTTCACAAAGCCCTCTATGGCTTAAAACAGGCTCCAAGGGCCTGGTGTATAGCAGAATTGATGCTTATCTTTTGCAGAGAGGCTTTAAAAGAAGTGAAAATGAGGCTACTTTGTATGTGAATAAGCCAAAGAATGAAGTGCAGTTCATAGTCTCCTTGCATGTTCCAATTCCCTAAAGCAATTTAAGCAAGATATGGAGCATGAATTTGAGATGATAGATTTAGGTGAAATGAAATATTTTCTAGGGATGGAGCATATGCTTCTGTTTATAGAAGTATAATTGGAAGCTTGTTGTATCTTTCAACAACCAGGTCAGATATAATGTTTGTTGCCAGCTTATTTTCCAAGTTCATGCATTCTCCAAGTAAAGTCCACCTTGGTGCATCAAAGAGAGTTTTGAGGTACATAAAGGGTACAACTGATTTTGGTCTGTGGTTCTTGAAAAATGAAAGTGGTAACCTCCAAGGTTATGCAAATAGTGACTGGGCAGGAAGTGTAGATGATGCCAAGAGTACATGTGGCTATGTTTTCTCATTTAGCAGTTCTGTTTTTCCATGGAATTCAAAGAAGCAAGAAGCGGTGGCCCAATCCTCAATTGAAGTTGAGTAAATTTCTGCTACAGGAGCAACTAATCAAGCTATTTGGCTAAGAAAGATCTTAAATTAATAATAACTCCTAAAATATTCTCAAAGATATTGTTGATAGAATTTTTTTTTATAGAGAAAAGTGTTAGCACATAAGACTAAGGAACCAGATAGGGGGGTACTACTTCCCATTACTTCAAAACGCAGTCTGAGACTAAGTTGAGGGGGTGGAGTATCTAGGACAGCCCACGAGAAGCCTCCTTGATGACCCAAATTTGAAAATAAATCATCGCAACTGTTTTTCTCTCTATAAATGTGATAGATCGATACTCTCCAATCCAAGACACGAAGAAGGTGAATCACCTACATGAGGAGAGGCTAAAGAGCATGATCAGAGCAAAATCCATTTTGCACAATTCTAGAAATGACTTCGGAATATACCTCGACAAGGAAGGATTAGATATTGAGTTGCCTTGCAAGCCTGAGGACATAGTAAAGACCTCAAAACTCAGTAATAACATCAGTGGAGGTTACAAGGTGACAACGGAAACCTTTAACATAAACGCCTCTAAAGTCGCGGATTAAACACCACAAGCTATAGATTTGTTCCCATTACAATGAGAGTCATCTATATTTAACTTATAGGAATTAGGAGGAGGGAGCTACCGCCAGAGGTAGAGCCAAGGGGGTACACACTGGTGCCATGGTCCCCCTGGCTATTGGTAACTTCTTTGTAATACTCCTATATATTATACTAATAATGTTTATGCATCCCAGGATTTTTCCGTTGAGAATAAAATTATAAAACTGGCAGAGATCTAATGGTCTATGTTCATAATTTTGTTCACATCATATATCATATCTAGTAATAATTAGTATAAACAAAATGTAAAACAAATTAGGAAAAAGAATTAGAGAACCAACTTATGAATTTATTTTAACTGATAAAGGGTATAAATTTTGTTTTCATAAAAACTGATGAATTTATTTTAACCCTTTGATCATACTTAGTTTCAATTTTTATTTATCTCAAAAACATAAAACATTCAACTACCGGTGATTCAAAAAATTGCAAGATTACCACGGGACAAAATTGTTATTTTATCCATATCATGTGCTATATATTATATATTTTTTCTCATGTGGTCCCCCCAAAAATAAAATTTTGGCCCCGCCCCTGGCTACCATGTTGTATGAAATTCCTTCTTCGAACTACCAAAACAGATAGGTAGAGGCTTCCTTGTGTCTTGGTTGATAAAAGAGACACAATAGAATTATTTTGATAATTTTAAATAGTTTTTATATAAATTGTCTCCATAATTACTAAATGAAACTATAATCGTAATTTATCTCTTACACCATAAACCACAAATAACCTATGTTGCTCTATTTACTCCCTATGTTTCTTTTTACTTGTTGTTTAAGGTTAATTTACAATAAACAAAAAAATTAATAAATTTTGTTGTTTTTTATAAAATTATTAATATTTTTCTTATGATATCCTTAACGTTTCATTATCCCATCAAACATATTTTTTTCTATACAATAAATAGTTAAAGATATAATTAATAAACAAGTAATTAATATAATATTAAATTTTGAAAATACCAAGTAATTAAAAATAAAATATCTCTAAAAAATCGATACGAAAAAAAGTATACGAGGGAGGGAGTACCTCTAAAGAAACAAAAGTGAATTGAAGTGATTCACATAATTAGCACATAATTTAAGACTTACCAATTTTTTTTTTTTAATACTCTCAGCCCCCACAAACATCGCCTGCACCAATCACAACTCAACCCCTTTGACCTCTCTCTTTCTTTCTTTTTCTCTCTCTCCTCCTCTTCCCTGTTCCATAGATCGCTGTCTTTCAATCACTACCAACACCTCACACATTTCCCTTCACTCGTTCTACTCCCCTCCAATGCACTGCTTTCACAACCACCACTTGTGTTTCAAATCTTCTTAAAGTTTATGGCTTTTTCCCTTTCTCAATTCCACTCTTCACATGTTTTTGTTCCATCAATATTCTAGAACCCATAATTTATGTATATATGCATCTTCTATGTATACTCTTGTGAATTGTGCCAGTTATTGAGTGCCACTCCAAAATCTTTAGGTTCAGGGGTTGAGGAACCTCTGCAGATTTTAGGGTCTAATTTCTAAATTTTGATGTAGGTTTTGTTTTGTACTTTTCTCTTAGATCTGAATAATTTCATTGAAGTTCCTACTTTGCCCACCATCTGTTAAATTTTGGATTTTTCCTTGGATTTTGGAAAAAAAAAAGCCTTTTTTAGATTCCTTAGTTTTATGAGTAGCTGAAATAGGCAGCAGATTCCTCACCCAAATGCTTTTTGATTAAATGCTTCTTTGGCCATTAGAAGTTCCACTTCTCTGCATTTCTTGTGGCTTATCTCTCTCTCTTTGTACTTCTCTTTGAGAGAGAGAGAGAGAGATGGAGAGTTAGGTTTTATGGTATTGTTATCTAGAACAATGAATAGGGGAATTGAAGTTCTCTCTCCAGCCTCCTATATGCAAAATTCAAATTGGTTGTTCCAGGAAAGCAAGAGTGCTAAATGGACACCAGAAGAGAACAAGTTGTTTGAGAATGCTTTGGCTTATTATGATAAGGACACCCCGGATCGATGGATAAGGGTGGCAGCTATGATTCCTGGAAAAACTGTTGGTGATGTGATCAAACAGTATAGAGAGCTTGAAGAAGATGTGTGTGTAATTGAAGCAGGTTTGATCCCAGTTCCTGGGTATAGCACTAGTTCTTTCACTTTGGAGAGGGTTAAGAATGAAGGGTATGATGAGTTCAAGCAATTTTATAGTGTTGGTGGGAAAAGGGGTGCATCCACTAGGCCTTCTGAGCAGGAAAGGAAGAAAGGCGTGCCATGGACTGAAGAGGAGCATAGGTAATTTGTAACCTTTTTTTATTGGTTTGTTTAGTATGTATATTGTGACTTCGGCTGTGATCCCAATTTAGATTAATGTTCAAATTTATGGATGATTCAAATGATGGAGAAAGAAATGAAGAATAAATGGCTAGCTAGGATCAAGGTTTAAAATTGCGGTCGTAATCACAGTCACGATGGCTCGAGATCCTTGATTTGTGGATAATTGCTATCAAATATGGCTGTTGTTGTGGCCTCTGTCACAGTCGCGGAGATATAAAAAAAAACCATGACATTGCGGCTTAGATCGCAGTCGCAGACTTAATTTTAAAACCTGGGCTGGGATGGTGAAAATCATTGTAGTTAAGATTTTTATTTTTTTATATTTTTTTATTATAGGTTTTCAGTTTTCAGCTTTGGAGAGTTCATTTATACTGTTGGTTTGAGTGATTATAAATTAGATTCGGTTAATTAGTATATGGTTTTCCCTTGATAAATGCTTTTCTTGTTGGTTCCTTGCATTTGATATTTGCCTCAAACCCAATATTTTTGCTCTTTGGGTAATTTAATAAGGGAATCTTTGCTTGTTAAACCACCACAGGAAATTTCTGCTGGGTCTCAAGAAGTATGGTAAGGGGGATTGGAGAAACATCTCTAGGAATTTTGTGACCACAAGGACACCAACTCAGGTTGCAAGTCATGCTCAGAAGTATTTCATCAGGCAGGTTACAGGAGGAAAGGATAAGAGGAGATCCAGTATCCATGATATCACAGTGGTCAATCTCCCAGAAACAAATTCTCCTTCATCAGACAGTAACAGTCCTTTATCTCCAAATCCACAGCAGAATCTGAAATTGTCTAGCATGGTTAAACAGGAATATGAATGGAATTTACCAGATGAGAGTATGCCATTTGTTTTCAATTCAACTAAGGGAAACATGTTCGTCGCACCGTTGCTTGGGATTTCTTCGTATGAATCAAAACCACAGGGGCGTAATTTACTCAGAGGCACTCACCATGGATGCCAGTTTTCACCTTATGATACTGTTATGCAAATGCATTCTATGCAGCATCAATGAACTAATATGATGCAGGGTTTAGAGTTTTTAAGGTACTAAAATTCTATACCTTTTTCAGTGATGATGGGTTATGTATGTTGAGGAGAACTTCAGTTAGTCCTTTAGCAATTAGAATCTATGAAGAGATTAGTTCATACTTCCTATTGTTTCTGATATTAAATTCTGGGACTAGTTTGTCAAATAGAATAAAGTTTGGGAATGTATGATATGATTTTCTGATTACATGTTTGGTAATTTTATTGTAATTAGCAGATTTGAGTGAGACTGCATCTTTCCTATATTAGCAGGAGTTATATGCAGAATTCCCTAAGCAAGAGGATTTATCTCTCAACTTTTTATGAGATGCTTGAAATAAATATGCAGTTCCAAGTTCACTTGAGTAATTAAATAAAGGCATCAATCATATTGATGTACTTGTAGTGTAATTTGTAACAAAAAGTATATATTTGTGGTGATTATTGTTATAAGCCTATGTTAGGAGTGTTTATAGCCTTGAGTATGATTAGACCAGAAAGCTTTCTAATGTGGTGAGGAGTTGGACAGAGTATGTGGTTCTCATGTACCAAGGAAATGAAAGTTATCATGAAGCATTTGATTTGAACTTTTGAAGCATAATGTCTTGAAACCATTAGTTCTACAACCTGGTGGACATAATGATGCAAGCTGAAAATCCACAATGCTCTAATTTTATTGGGTTGAATCCAGGATATCTCGCCAGTGACTAATTTCTCGAGTTACATAGATCTATTTAAGGGATTAATCTCTCCCAACAGATGTTTTTTCATAAACACAGGTTTGAAATTGAACCTTTGACCACATGTTTAAGGGATTCGACTATCTGTCAACCGTGCAACACAATGTTGGTTCCACGATGCTCTAATAATTCATTGTTTTATGTGCTGCCCTAATTAAGTCCACGAGTTACTTTTGATTCTAATATATGTTCATTTAGCCGACAATTGGTACATGGATCTTACGTGGAGAATATTAATAGTGAAGAAGAATTTTAATGCGTGGAATGATAAAAGTAAAGAATCATTCACTCACGTTCTTTTTAAGGCAAGTGGAAGCAGTTGATTTGGACACTAGGCCATGTCACCATATGCTTGGTCCTGAATTGCTGAGTCACACAGCATTTCTTCAAAGTGACACAAAAGTACTTCGTTCCCTTGATTCCACTTTTAAAAGAGTTGCTTTTTTAAATTAATTTAAGTGTATTTTTTAAAATTTTTAATCGCTTAAGATTATGGTATAATAATTTATATTAAATCAAAGATAAGTATAATTTGTTGGTGAACTCAAGGTATCTCCTAGTCAGAACACTGAGAAACACGTGTTTTTCTATATACATAGGTATGAAATCGAATTGCTGATCATATACTGAAGAGACTCGGTTATGAACATATACTTGATGGATTTGATTATCCGTCAATTGCGACCAACCATGATTGTAGCATACTCATTTTTTTTTTGTTGCCACGACATAAGTGTGAAGTATCCATTTTTTCTATTCACAAGACTCAAATCGAGATCTTGTTTAAGGGATCTGGGCCCAGTTTCACCCGGACCAATGAAATATTGGTGTACTTTATATATTCATCTTATAAATACGCACACTTTAAAAGAGTTTAATGTTGTTTCACCTTCCCAAAATAGGTAAATAATAAATGAGTCAACTAAAGTTCATGCAGCATATAAGCCACATATGAGAGTTAAGGGCTAAACTGATTTTGATATGGAATCTTGACCATATATGAAACTGAGAGCCACACATTGAAATGGAGCATCTCATGCTGCACTTCCTCCACTTTTAACTTTGTTCTCTCCATAAGAATCTAAGCATCTTCTTACTAGTTCTTTCTTCTTGTCTCTCTGGGTTTCGGGTGTTTACTTTTATAATCTTTGGTGCGTGCCCCTGTTTCGACATTTCCTTTGGTACCAAACTATGGCTTGTTTTTCCTACATTAATAAGCAGTTAACTCCATTACTTAGGGAACCATAATATCATGCTGCCACTCAACTTCCAAATCCCAATATCTTTATCTTGGAACCTTATACCTATCAGTGGGGTAATTTGATGGATTCTGTTGATCAACCAATGTTAACTAGCTAGGTTCATGCTTTTAAAAATGTAATAGTGAAACTTAACTTCTTATCTAAGATTAGTTGTTTTTTTTTTTTTTTTCTTCTCAAGCACAACTTGGCGATTAATTATACAATGGAGGCTTTCCAACGAAGCAACATTTGCTCAACCTCTTCATTGGTGTTAGCAAGATTTACCGAAACAGATAATCATTAGGGTTAAATATATTGTTGGTCATTAACATCGTTCAACTTTAGTTTCTATAAAAATTTTATTGATTTTTAGTTCTCCTAAAATATTATACTTTGGTGTCCGGATAACCATTATAGTACAACCATTCTGGAACATTGAATGAGAGGAGACTATTAACTGAGAATAGAAAAAAAAGATTACTGACTTCTGAGTACCTTTCAGAGAATATAGCTCTCTACAGATTCCTTATAGTTTAGGCCATATCAAAATTCAAGGCAAGCTTGATATGATATATAAATATGTGGTGATATTCCACTTTTGTTGACTTTTTTTGTGACCAGTTTCCTCTTCATACATTTATTTCTCAGCCGCTTGAAGCTGGTCTTGTATTTTGTAATTGTGTTCCTCTACCATGCAATTACAATCCTAGTGGTATTTGGTACTGTAAAATGTAAATATTGCAAGAATATTTTCTGGAAGGATAGACAGACATGGGGAACATAATGTGAATGCTCTGGCAGCTGAAAGGTAGAGAAACCGAATTGCATTCACATTGTCAAAAGTGTAGTGTCATGATGAATTTAGCTAGTGTCATAATAATGCTCTGTTGTAAGGCCCTAAGAAGAATCATTTGCCAACTGGTTGCCAATTCCACGAGGAGGGGATCGATGGATCTTCACTCGTTTTTTGTTCTTTGAAAAAGCGTGAAACATTGGAATAATAAAAAATATAAATAAATTGTTATTTCGTAGTATTCAAAATATTAAAGTAGAAGGAGTAAAGTTAATATAATTTTATATGTTTCGCAGTGGTTGGGTAGGAATCTCGCGAGCAATTCCTTATCTCGTGGCTGCAAGTGGAACTTAATCTTTGGTGTGGCTGTTTCAATTTCTTGGCAGCAGAGAAATGAGAAGGTTTTTAATGGTAAGAGGGCAGGAGCCAGGGATTTGGTTCATCGGATTTCTTGCTTGTGCATTTCTATTATGTAGAGTTAGAAGGATCATGGTTTCATGAAACATGTGGAATCGCCTTCTATTGAGACGCAGCATCTAAAGTGGCAAGTTCCTGATTGCGGTTGGGTCAAGCTGAGTTGTGATGGTGCAGTTTTGCAGCATGGTAGTATAGCTTTTACTGTGGTTTCTTCGAAATCACAGAGGTGAATTTATATTTGGGCTTGCTTCTAATTTGAGGCCTTGCTACATTACGGTAGCTGAGCTTTGGGCAAACCGTAGTGTCCTCACGTTAGTTGTGCTCAAAGGGTTTTGGTAATGTAGTCATAGAATCTGATTCTTTGACGGCGGTTAATCTCATACCGCTGG
Organism: Calophaca sinica; assembly: GCA_037113605.1. NCBI lineage: Eukaryota > Viridiplantae > Streptophyta > Magnoliopsida > Fabales > Fabaceae > Calophaca > Calophaca sinica. The sequence continues at coordinate 108,602,273 of CM073733.1, forward strand.
GGTGCTCTTCCCAACATCCCTGTTACAGTTTGGTGGTGGATATCGTTTGTATCAGGAGATCCGTTGGTGGTATTGTGGTTCAACATGTGCACCGACAAGCTAATCAAATAGCGGATGACTTAGCTAAGTTTGGGCTTAGCTTAGATTCTTGTAGTAGATTTTTTTTATAGCATTCCTGCTTGTGTTAAATGCCATGAGGGCTGACTATGTTGGGACTTATTTTATTAGGGGATGCTAATTGTTATTATTTTTCAGGGCCTTGTTGCCCACCAAAAAAATAATAATTTTATATGATAACATTAGAACATAAAATAATTTTTTTAAAAATTGTAAAAAATGTATATACATCACTTTTTCTGAGAATACATACAAATCATCTTTAATGTTTTACTATATATGAATATTTCTTGACATGATATTAATGAGTATTTATTTTTTTAAAAACACTGCTGTTAAAACTTATTAGCATAACATTTATAACTTTAGTGGCTTAAGAGGGAAAAAAAAAAAGGAAAGACGTGGGAGAGGAGAGGACATGCAACTACTTACTCCTCTCTCTAAACATTTTTTGTTTAAGATTTTGGCACAAAGATTAAGAAATAATTATCTGAGATAAAGTTTGACTTATATACGCTTAATGGAGGTGCCATTTTTCAATACAAAACGTATATTGAATTACTAACATTCCACTATAGCTTACCTAGTAAAAATAAACTATAATTAATACATGTTCTTAATCTATAGGTATAATTGAAAAAAAAAAAAGCTTATTTATACCTTTAATTTCTAAAACACTCAAAGTTCTGAAACAAAAATCAAAAGCTAAAACAATCAAAGTTTTGAGACGGAAGGAGTATGTCATAGGCCAGTCTCCTATGCTATCCCATTTAACCGCCACTTTGATTCAGCTTTGCCTCGATATACAACAAACCAAGAGGGTCAGTAGTAGTGCGAAAGTGTTTTAGCTAGTTGGGAAAGAGTATAGAACAAAAGAAGCAATGATGATGTCGTGACTGAGAAGGTTAGTAGAAAACTCAGAGATGAGTACCCCATCAGTGTCATAATATTATTGCACCTCGCATCCTTTGAGCATATATAGTGCACAGAACACGCATACTGGTATGAGATTTCTTATCTCCCTATCTCTTTCTTGTTCCCTTTCTTGTATATAAAACATAAAACCATAGATCGCATGGACACTAATGAGATAGAGGAAGAAGGAGAACCTCGTGAAGAGTCTTTTGATCCAGCTACTTGGAGATCAATCTAGTTCCCAAGATGGCCAGTGACTACAAATGCTTCCCGGTGTTGTCTAATGTTTTTGGTTGCCTTGTCTTACGACTGTACCCATCACCACCTTTATGAACACTATGTACTACTTGTTTCCTTTGGGAAATTATGAATAAATAAATTACTTTCTGCACTCTGATGTCTTATTTCTCGTTTACATTATTATTGCTTAATTAGAAATTAGGACGTCACATTGTGGTATCAGAGAAGTTCGGTCTTTCATCGGATTGTGGTGTTCTGAGTCGAGTCAACACTAGCCATCCTTTAGCTAAATCTTCCCTTAGGAATTAGTTATATTAAGAATAGTCATTTTGGGATCAAGTACGATCTGATTATTCTTAATGCTCTCTACAAGAGAAAAATGGTAAACACTCGCAACTGAGCAGTTTACTTCCCTGAAGAGGATAGACGAAATGATGGAAATACTAACCCTCGTCATATTAACTATAATGGTGAAACCACTCGGGCAGGAGGCAGTAGGGAGGAGTCTTCTGATACAAGGTCCCTTCGAGATCTTGTTGCGGCTGTACTATAACAAACACAACATAATGATGAGTTTATACAATTGTCTCGCGAGGAGCGTGAAGTTCATCGTCAACACCTGTCTGAAGATGCCGGATTGACTGCCTTCCTCATAGGCAAGCCGTCAATTTAAAGGAGAATTTGATCCTGAAGGTTCCAAGCAGTGGGTTCAGGAAATCGAAAAGATATTCGCGGCAATGCATTGTAGGGAAGATAGGAAGGAAATATGTGTAGCCTTTATGCTTATAGGAGGTGCCGAGAGTTAGTGGAAGGGACGTGGAAGAGTGTTGGAGAATGAAGGATGAGCCATTACTTGGGAATTATTTCGAGAAAACTTCTTAGATAAATATTTTCCCAGATCATCTAGGTAACAAAAAGAAAAAGAGTTTAGTACCCTGGTTCAAGGAAATATGTCTATCGGAGAATATGTGACCAGGTTTGAAGCTCTAGTAAAGTACTCAAAGTATTACAAGCTAAACCCGAATGAAGAATGGATGTGTAAACGTTTCCTGGATGGGCTTCATCATGATTTGAAGAAATCAATCATTCCTTTAAGACTGACTTATTTTCCTAATCTGGTGGAAAGGTGCATGGAATTGGAAAATATAGACCCACCAGACCCTCCTAAACATAGTGGACCCATTAGGAATAACCCATTTAAAGAAAGAAATAAGTAGGAAGGAAAAAATAAACCTTACTAGAAAAACCCCGCTCAAGGGCAAACGACGGAGATTGTGTGTGTCAGATGCAGAGGTCCACACTTTGTAAGAGATTATTCGATGAAGGACACTCAGACTTGTTACATGTGTGGACAAACTGGACACATTGCTAGGAATTGTTATTCTACACAATGAATAAAAGACCCTATAGCTGGAAGGGCAACTGGAAGGCTAGAAGGTCCAGGAAGTAAAAGGGACGACACCGTAAGAGCAAAGAAAGACAAACCATATGTAGCTAACCGACCTTTTACTACGGGAAGGGTATTCACTGTCAAGGTGCTGAATCAACACAATCGCCCGCCTTAATTCAAGGTATGTGTCTAATTTTTGGTTGTCTTTTGTCTGTACTGTTTTACTCAAGAGCTACGCATTTATTTATATCCAATGATTGTGTGGAAAATTTTAAACTCATTAAGTCCGATTTGAATAAGCCTTTGCTTATTTCCACTCCTACTAATGAGTCTCTTCGAACTTCTTAGTTTGTAGACAATGTCCTCTTATCATAGAAAACAGGAAGTTCACCATTGATCTTATATGTTTACCTCTCCAAGATCTGGATATTATCCTTGGAATGGATTGACTTTCTGCCAACCATGTGATCTTAGATTGTGCCAATAAGACTTTGGTCTTCCAAGAATCATCTCCTTTAAGAATTGAAAACATTAGGATAGGAACAAACTCTCAACTCTTTGTTATGATTTCTCCTTCTGAGCCCAAAAAGCACTCTTCCTTGGACAATTTACCTGTTGTCAAGGAGTTTCCTGAAGTTTTCCCAATGATGTCCTGGTATTACCTTTAGTTAGGGAAATAGAATTCGCTATAGACCTGATTCCTGGAACTGGACTGATTTCCATCACACCATATAGATTGTCCCCAACTGAATTGATGGAACAAAAGAAACAATTAAATGAGATGTTATGAAAAGAATTTATTACACTTAGTGTATCTCCTTGGGGTGCTCCAGTTTTGTTTGTTAAGAAAAAGGATGGATCATCTAGGTTATGTATAGATTATAGGCAATTGAATAAAGTGATCATTAAGAATAAATATCCTTTTCCTAGAATAGATGACCTAATGGACCAACTTCGTGAGGCTACTATATTCTCTAAGATAGATTTGAGATCTGGATATCATCAGAAAAGGGTCAAGAAGGATGATATACCCAAAACTACATTCAGTTCTCGATATGGACATTATGAATATCAAGTAATGCCTTTAGGTGTTACCAATGCCCCTACAGTATTCATGGATTATATGAACCACATTTTTCAACCATTATTGGAAGGATTTGTGGTTGTCTTTATAGATGACATACTCATCTATTCCCGCACTTCAGAGGAACATAAGGAACACCTAAGAATAGTACTTTAAGTTTTAAAGGACCGATAACTTTATGTTAAGTTGTCCAATTGTGAATTCTGGTTGGAACATGTACAATTCTTAGGACATATAATTAATAAAGAAGGAATAGCTGTAGACCCTGCCAAAGTAGAGGCGGTATTAAAGTGGGAAAGACCTAAGAATGTCAGTGAAATAAGAAGTTTCCTAGGTCTTGTAGGGTATTCCGAAGGTTTATAGAAGGATTTTCCAAGATTACGGTTCCTTTAACACAATTAACCAAGAAAAACGTGCGGTATGATTGGTCGGAGCAGTGTGAGAAGAGTTTCCAAGAGTTGAAAAGGAAATTAACTACCCCCAGTCCTAACTTTACTGGCCCGTTTGAAGAGTTTGAATTATATTGTGATGCTTCTCACTTAGGATTAGGTTGCGTCCTAATGCAAGATAAAAAGGCGGTGGCTTATGCTTCCCGCCAACTTAGACCACGTGAGCAAAATTATCCCACCCTTGATTTAGAATTAGCAGCTATTGTCTTTGCCCTCAAGATTTGGAGACATTATGGGGTAAGATTTTGCATATTTATTGGCTTATGCGACAAATAAGGTTGACGGAATTCATAAAGGATTATGAATTTGAGCTGCTATATCACCCCGGGAAAGCTAACGTCGTCGCAGACGCGTTGATTAGGAAAACCAATTATGTATCTGCCATGATGGTGAAAGAACTTGAACTCATAGAACAATTTAGAGACCTGAATTTAGGAATGGAGATCTATGAGAATCAAGTATATTTGAGCCACCTGACTATAAAAAATGATTTTCTGGAATCTATTAAAGAAAAGCAGAAGGAGGACAAATATTTGAAGAAGATGGAAGAAAAGATGAATTCTAATCTGGATTTTAAGAAGAGAGAGGATGGTATTATTAGGTTTACAGGAAGAATTTGTGTTCCACAAGATGGAGAAATAAGGAAGGTAATTTTGGAAGAGGGACACAAAAGTAAATTGAATCTTCACCCAAGAGCCACTAAGATGTATCAAGATCTTAAGAAAAGTTTCTGGTGGCTAGGAATGAAGAAAGAAGTAATAAAGTATGGTTTGTCTTGTCTCACCTGCCAAAAAGCAAAAGTAGAACATTAGAAACCAGCAAGGCTATTACAACCATTAGATATCCGAGAATGGAAATGAGATAGTATAGCTATGAACTTTGTAAAAGGATTACCTAAGACTACTAGAAAATTTGATGGAATTTGGGTAATCGTAGACAGACTTAGCAAAAGTACCCATTTTCTACTTATTAACATGGGATATTCATTGGAACGACTGACCCAACTCTATTTGAAAGAAATTGTTCGATTAAATAGGGTTCCATTAAGTATTATTTCTGACAGAGATCCTAGATTTACATCTAGACTCTGGAAGAAAATCCAAGCAGCCATGGGAACTAAGTTGAGTATAAGCTCAGCTTATCATCCCCAAACGGATGGTCAATTGGAAAAGACCATCCAATCGCTAAAAGATCTCCTTAGAGCTTACACTCTGGAAAAGATCTCCTTAGTCCATACAACAATAGTTATCATTCCAATATAGGAATGGCTCCCTATGAGGCTCTGTATGGAAGAAAATGTAAAACCCCATTATGTTGGTTTGAGTTGGGAGAAAGTCTAGTCTTAGAGTCTGATCTAATTCAACAGACAACTGAACAAATAAAAATGATTAAAGCTAAAATAAAAACTGCGCAGGATAGACAGAAAAGTTATAGTGATAAGTGTTGCGGCTCAAGCAAGTACACCTAATCGTAACTCGTAATAATAGTGGAGTATAATTAGGACTCCGAATGTCGAACCCATAGGGAATGAGCGAGTACCAATGACTTAATATGATTCTATTCTATTAAGCGATCAAAAGTTGTAATTATGCAAGTAGTGAAAGTTTTCGGTATCAAATCGATAAACAAACTGAATTCGAGAACGGTTGGGAAGCCTAGGGGAACCAGGTTCACCAATACTCTACTCTTGAGTTCACTAAACAATTGATATGAGTTATCTATTATGAAAGAGAACTAATCACCCACTCTAAATTACTAAGGGCTACCTAGCTTGCAATAGCCTTCCTCCTAACTAATTACTCTGTTTGGTCCTAGAAGGTAATTAAAGGAAAGAGCATTAAGAACAGGTGGGTTTGTTAATCTAATAACTGATTAGAAACAAGCTATAACATATCCGGCGTATAAAGCGAGTTCTTTTATCCTATGGTTCCATTAACTAATCATGATCCTATTACCACAATTAAGCCAACTAAATAAAGGTTGATCAGGCCTTATAGGATTAAGCACAATAGGAATAAACATTCAATAGAAACTCATATAATTAAATAGACAAAGCATCAAGAGTATTGCAAAGGATCCCCATCACCCCTAGTGATGGGTTTAGCTACTCATTATCAATGATAATAACATAAACTTAGATATAAAATCAGAATAATCCATAACAAGAGAATAAATCTAAACCAAGACACCCTTCTGGTATGACGACGGTCCTTAAGCACGTTCTTCGCGTCCTCACGAGCTCGGGTAACAAGTCAGGATGGCACCAAGCTCCAAGGAAATACACAGATCAATGGAAAAGGCAAGGAATTGATGTGAATTCTGAATAGGGGGCTCTTGACTTGGGAATTCGTCAAAAGGCCTTTAAAAAAGGTTAAGAGCCCCTATTTATAGATTAGGCTGCGAACTAGTTCATCTGGCTATCAAATCTGCACTATCTGAGATGGGGTACAATCGTACCGCATGTATACACAGCCGTACCGAGCTTTGTTGATGACTCTAGACCGTACCCATGCGTGCTGCAGCCTTGACATCACCTGTGTACGGCCGTACTGCCTTTGGCACGGCCGTACTGGACTATTTCACTGGCGCCAGGTGGTACAGACTGAGGGGGCACGCCCTTACTGAAGTTCTGCTCTAGGTACAGTCGTATTGGGTATAGGTCAGGCCATACCACTTATCCAGTAGTGCCAAAATTCTCCTAAACTAGCCAATTTTTGGTCCTTTTTCGCATCTTTTGCTCTGAGTGGTGTCTTCATGATATTTCTGCATAATAGGATATAAATGAGTACTTTTGTGCTTTAATTAGTGCAAAATGGTATATTTAGATACTAAAAATACCCTATAAAGGTAAACAAATTGGTGTGTTAACAATAAGGGAAATAGAGCTTTGGAATTCCAAGAGGGTATCATGTTTCTCTTAGAGTTTCCCCTAGAACCGGTGTAGGTAGGGTCATTAAGACCAAAAAGCTTACCCTAGGTTTATTGGACCTTTTCAGATTCTTAAGAAAGTAGGACATGTAGCCTACCATATAGCTCTACTACCCAATTTGTGTAACCTTCTTTTTGCAACAACTACACTTGGCCATAAGCCAAGTTATTTACATTTTGACCAGGGTTCTGGTTTGGTTGATTTACTTCATTTTATACTAATTCGGGGTTAATCATATCTTGTTGAATGCCCTCATGCCCTGACCTTGAGGCACCGCTCTTGGAATTTGTTGGGCATTTTCATTCACAGGAACTGCCAAACCTAATGTTTGATTCAGCCTTTCCATTTGTAAAGCCAACGCATTGCATGCTTGGTTAGTTGTTTCCATAAGAGGCGTGATCACTGCTCCCATTTATTGAGTGAACATGTTTACCATCTCATAGTTACTATCATCAACTTGTTATCGAATGCTCGCCAACGAGTTTTGTGTCAATCCCCCACTATTTTGAGGAATTTTTATTGACATGTTCCCTGGTCCCGAACCTTTTCTATTTATCATAGTGGTAGTTATTCCCGCCATTCCTTGGGTATTGGTAGCATTACCAAACGGTATATAAGGCTGATTGGAAAATCGATTAAACATGGTCGAACCAATAGCGGGAACTGTTGAATTACTGAGATAATCGTAAGGCATCCCAAACATAGGTTGTGTTACATTCGGTGTTGAGCATCGAGGTTGTCAATCCTTCCGTTTGTTATACCCGCTTCCACTCTTTCACCGATAACGATTAGGTCTGAGAAACTTGAACAGATATTTCCCATCATCATATCATAGAAAAGTTGCTGAAGTGTGTCAATGAATGTGGTAACCATCTCTTTCTCAAGCAGTGGAGGTTCCACCTGGGTTGCAACGCATCTCCATCTTTGGGCATACTCTTTGAAAGTTTTGTTGCCTCCTTTCATCATAGCTTGCAACCGGGAACAGTTGGGAGCCATGTCCATATTGTAGCTATATTGCTTGAGAAAAAGCATTAGCCAAATCCTTCCATGAGCTGATTTTGCCCCACTCTAACTGTATGTACCAGCGTAGGGATGCCCCAGCCAGACTTTCTTGGAAGAAGTGAATTAGGAGTTTATTGTGACACCCTCTACCCCGCATGTTATCGTTACGAAAATAAATTAAGAAAAAATGTAACTGCTGAAAAATACAGTCAAATAAAATTTTCATAAATAAAGGTAGAGTCGTCACACTCTCATAAACTTGCAGAAATAATCATTTGACGGTTACGAATAAAATTCACATGATACAAACACCCCGATGTCACAACGTCTCAGAGCTGACCCTAGACATTTACCTCGAAAATAACAACATCGATAATAACCAAAACATCGAAAATCCTAATCTACGATGACCGCGCCCATAGATCACTCCTCAGCCACATCGTCATCGTCACCTGCAGTCTCATCGTCTAAACATACACAATGGTGCATGAGTAGCCACAGCAAAAGGGGTTAGACTTCATATACAATCATAGCACAAAATGACAAAGGACATAGCTTAAGCAATGCGCATACAACACGTTAACTTAATCAAAACATAACATGAATGCTTGACTCAACGAGTACTTATGCAATCCTAGACAACGTCTACTTCACCGAACATGTGGATCCAACCAACTCAGATGAGCGAGTGAGAAAACATCATCACTCTTGAGTACGAACAGTGTCTAGTCAGGGTAACCGGTATATTTATAGGTCACGCCCCAGCTGTGGTAGCTATCCACCACCTTTATATAAGACGCTCCTACCCGATTGACCCCCAAGGCTGGGTACCTTACCCATCATGGCCGAGCATCAGATCGCATCATCGTTTCTCACCCCCAATAACGTTAACTTAACAAGACACATATGATGCATGAACACAAACCAAGTAAGTGTCTAACAACAACAACAACAACAACTCACCAACCATCTCATCAAGCGGCCGCTATAACAACGATAACAAGGTACTACTCGTCAGTAAACTGACAAATTTCCCAAAATCTTGGCACAAGTCCAAGTTATCAACCTACCTCACCATACTAAGTCTAGGCTAACTTATCTAAATTTCCAACTCTTAACTCAAGTGTTTCAACTTACTTATTTGACCGGACGTACCGTACTACTCCCATAAAATTATAGGACACTATCTAAGAGAGTTTGGGTCAATACTTATTATATCCTGAATTTAAAAGTTCAATTGGTGAGACTGTGCTAAAATAATTCTAGACTTAGTCATCTTTCTGCATAATTTTTCTGTATAACTATTACTCTAAGTTGTCAACTAGGCTGAAATACTCATAACACCAAATCTTGCTTTTAAAGCACTTAAACCACCGACACCACAATATGACCATCATATCCTAGTCCTAAGACTTGCTTGTACCATAACTTAAACGCTAAAAATATCATTATACCTTAGTTAACTCCTAACAATTACACTCATCATCCATACTTTATCCTTTCACATAACCAAGATATACACCACCTAGAGAATCTAAGTGTAACAAACCACACTCTATGATAATCTAGCTCTCACTCAACACAACAAATCCAGAACATCAAATAGCAACAAGCAATCTCATTTAAACACATTTACATACATTTATCAATAACAAGCCAAGACAACCAAATCATCATATGATCCATACATGACATTTCATCGTAACACATCAATTCAAACAACACTTTATAAGACAATTTCAATTAACATTAACATCATGACATAATTTAATATCAAATTTTCTCATCACAATGGCAATGGTACTTATTTTGCACAACCGCGCCAAGTCTAGGGACCATGGGACGTCCCTATTGCCTAATTATATCCATAAGCCCACTAATCTTGTATCCATCTACCCCCTTACCTCAATAAAAGGTTTGAAGTATTCCAAGGTGAAGAGCGGCTACAACGATTTATTTAAGCACCAACCGAGCATAGGATAAAATTTTTCGAAGCGCGAACGCAGTGGAAAAAATAATAATTAGTATAATATATTTTTTTTATAATTTTTAAGGCTGAAACGAAATTAAAAGGAAGCAAAAAGAGTGACCAAAAAACGCCATACCGAGACAAAAGGGTTACAAGGGGTCCGGCGTCAACTTCACCGAATCGAGCAAAGGAGTAGTGCTTCTTGAAGGTTTCGACGCGAGGAATCCGAAAATGGTGTCCGTTTTTCGAACCGAAAATTGTGGTGTCCGAAAAAGTGAAATTACAGCTCACCCAGCGTAAATAAACGCGACGAACGGAGCCGCGGTTGAACGAATAGAGGTCGGAAACGTGTTCTTTGGTCGATTTCGAGTTGGGTTGTAAGTTTTGGGATTTTTCTGTGGCCTAGGATGTGAGAACAAGAAAAGAAAAGAAAAGGAATAAGGGTTTCGTATTTTTTTTTTCAGCCGAATGCGTGAGCAAGACGAGGAACAGTACCACGTGCGTAGAGAGGAGAAAAGACGTAAAAACGTGGTCAGGCCCTGTACTTGGCCCAACTTCTTTCTATCCACCATTTGTAAAAATAAAATAATAAAAATTAAATAAAAGAAAGAAGTACAAAACGCTGCACTTGCACCACGAGTCTGTATCGTCAGCTGCAATCCAACCACTGATTCAACTAGCTGCACTATTGTGCATATATATGTATTCTTTTGCAAACAATTATCACTAAAAAAAATGATTTTTATACTAACTTCTAAAATATACCATTATTCTAAAATATCTAAAACAAATTCAAGACCCTTATTTAATAAAATAAGGTAAAATAATATAATTAAAATATACTAATTATTAAGGTAAACACACACAACTTGTCACAAAATTATCATATTAGCACGCAATTTATAGATCCTAAGAATTCAGATTTGAGGGTGTTACAATTCTTTCTTAACAATAGTACTAAGAATAATAATAAAATATCATTCCAGTACTCCTTAAATTTAAATAATTATTAACAAGATAATATTAATATTTCAAACTAATGTTTTACAAAAATAAGGATAATAATAAAACAATAAAGCATTACTAAAAATACTAGTTTCCAAAGTAACTTACATAAAAATTATCACAAAAATTATTAATATATTCAGGCATATATACATATGTATTAATACGAAAATTGGGGTGTTACAATTCCACCCCCCTTAAAAAAAATTCCGTCCTCGGAATTTCTCTAGGTGCTATTAAACGATACGGTTCATGTCCTTAAAACATCATGCAACCATCTTCACTATTGCTATATATATTCCACGCAATTCCTTCTTAAGAGGGTCAACTAAGGTCACTAGCTGGAGAACTTAGTCCTTTTAAAGGTCTAGAATTTCAAAAGTTGTAACTTAAATGTCTAGTGTACTAACCAATCATGCTCAGGTGACTTTCATGGCTCTTTCTAGGATTAACTCCTTAAACTAAGGAATACCAAAAATTATTATCTTAAGGCTTCAAAACTGCAACAACCACAACGAATCAACAAGGCTAACATCTAAATCCTTAAGAACCACTTCATAATTAAAGCTATAATATATATATATACACACACATTTAGCAACATATCATAAACAACAATTCAACAATCAATATTCACTTAAACATAATATACAAAAGTTAACGACCAAAGTACGACAAACTAAAGCATCAATTTAGAAAGAGAAAATAATATTTTTTTTATAAATATTAATACTAATAGAAAAAATGAAACACAAACAAAACAATTTCCCTTATCAAAGGCATTTGATATTGCAGCCAAGATTAATCACGAGCTAAATACATAAGCTGATCAAAAGGCATCAGACATTTAAACTAGAAATCAATAATTTAGTAATGCAACACAGTCATATAATTATCTAACAAAGTTCAGAAACTTACCTCGGTTCAAGCATGTAACATTTTCAAAGCAAACTAAGCAACATATATAACGTAGCGCTTTCACATTTCAATATAAATATTCAGCATAACCTGAAGTCCCCTTGAAAGAAATAACACGTTTGTATATTGTATTTAATAGAGAGTCAAATGAAGCATAAAATATAAAAAGATCAATTAACCGCATGTCAGTGAATGTAACAAAATAATTTTAATTTTTTTTTATATCATATCAAAAATAATTCAGCAATCAAGACTTAGTTAAGCATAATGCACACAGAAAAATTATAGGCTAAAGTATGTTAGACTAAAACGTTAAAATAAAATGAATAAAAAAAATTATTCATCATTTTTAATCTATTTATTCCGTAAAAAAAATAGAAACCTATTTATCCTAAAAGAAATAACATGTTTGCATGCAATGTTTCATAGTCATTAAAGTTAAGCACACAATATAGCAAAAGTAGTTTATCGCAAATTAAGGCATGACTAACTACAGTATTTATCTTAAGGTACCCTACGCAAAACCTTTATTATTTCTACTGCTCAACTTACTCTAGGAAAAACATTCTATAGGGTGCTACACAATAATAGACTCGGTTTCTGTTAGAACATCTAAAATCGGTTTTATGGTCTTATCAGAAGGCAAAACAATATATTTCCCAAAGATTAACTAATGTCCCCCATTACGTTCTACTTCTATCCTCACTCTAAGCTTGTCTCTACGCCTATGAAAAATTACTTCCCACTTTTAGAATCTACGGTTTCAAAGCCTTATGCCTATCCGAAGCCCTTAAGAATTTATCTGCAATGTAGATAATCTATGCCCATAACTAATTCTAGTATCTAAGGTAATTCAAAAAAAACTAATACTACCCACCAAACTGATTATCATTGCTTTTCCCACCGGCGGTAAGTGATTGGGCTGCAGTCCCTCCTACTCGTTCAGCCAGGTAATCCAAGCAATAATAACCATGTGCAACAATCACCTATTCTTCTATAAGGTTCTCTGATCGGGGCTTAAGCGTAAAGATGTCGACGCCACATGATTACCCTCAAGCTCTACAAAAGGTCCTTCCTATAGCATGGCCACGATTCCAAGGCTACTCGATAACATATTTCCACCTAACAATGTCAGTAAATCTAAAATAAGGTCAGCTTATCCTTTCTAGTTAAGCTACTAGCCCATTGTACTTACTAGAATTCCTTTAAGGTAATGGATAAAAGTCTTGCACCTTAAGTGCAACAACTAAGGGTTAACCTGCATCTCTCAGTTCTGGGTTGATCCTTCTCAATTCACTAAGCGTAATTTTAAACAAGATACTAAGAAATTAACAACTTAGGAAATTGCTAACCCAAGATTCATAGCTAATGGTTCAGTACCTACTATCTTAGCTCTATCTATCATATACTCCTGTGAACTTAGCCCATCGAGAATTGTTCGTGTACTAGAACAACAAAATTAAACAAGTAATGCATGTAACTCAACTCGAGTTCACGCCTTTGAAACACAATAGACCACACACAAAGCCGGTTAGAACCGAATGGCCTGATACCACTAATTGTGACACCTCTACCCCGCATGTTATCGTTCACGAAAAATAAATTAAGAAAAAATGTAACTGCTGAAAAATACAGTCAAATAAAATTTTCATAAATAAAGGTAGAGTCGTCACACTCTCATAAACTTGCGGAAATAATCATTTGACGGTTACGAATAAAATTCACATGATACAAACACCCCGATGTCACAACGTCTCAGAGCTGACCCTAGACATTTACCTCGAAAATAACAACATCGATAATAACCAAAACATCGAAAATCCTAATCTACGATGACCGCGCCCATAGATCACTCCTCAGCCACATCGTCATCGTCACCTGCAGTCTCATCGTCTAAACATACACAATGGTGCATGAGTAGCCACAGCAAAATGGGTTAGACTTTATATACAATCATAGCACAAAATGACAAAGGACATAGCTTAAGCAATGCGCATACAACACGTTAACTTAATCAACACATAACATGAATGCTTGACTCAACGAGTACTTATGCAATCCTAGACAACGTCTACTTCACCGAACATGTGGATCCAACCAACTCAGATGAGCGAGTGAGAAAACATCATCACTCTTGAGTACGAACAGTGTCTAGTCAGGGTAACCGGTATATTTATAGGTCACGCCCCAGCTGTGGTAGCTATCCACCGCCTTTATATAAGACGCTCCTACCCCGATTGACCCCCAAGGCCGGGTACCTTACCCATCATGGCCGATACTGTATCGCATCATCGTTGCTCACCCCCAATAACGTTAACTTAACAAGACACATATGATGCATGAACACAAACCAAGTAAGTGTCTAACAACAACAACAACAACTCACCAACCATCTCATCAAGCGGCCGCTATAACAACGATAACAAGGTACTACTCGTCAGTAAACTGACAAATTTCCCACAATCTTGGAACAAGTCCAAGTTATCAACCTACCTCACCACACTAAGTCTAGGCTAACTTATCTAAATTTCCAACTCTTAACTCAAGTGTTTCAACTTACTTATTTGACCGGACGTACCGTACTACTCCCCTAAAATTATAGGACACTATCCAAGAGAGTTTGGGTCAATACTTATTATATCCTGAATTTAAAAGTTCAATTGGTGAGACTGTGCTAAAATAATTCTAGACTTAGTCATCTTTCTGCATAATTTTTCTGTATAACTATTACTCTAAGTTGTCAACTAGGCTGAAATACTCATAACACCAAATCTTGCTTTTAAAGCACTTAAACCACCGACACCACAATATGACCATCATATCCTAATCCTAAGACTTGCTTGTACCATAACTTAAACGCTAAAAATATCATTATACCTTAGTTAACTCCTAACAATTACACCCATCATCCATACTTTATCCTTTCACATAACCAAGATATACCACCTAGAGAATCTAAGTGTAACAAACCACACTCTATGATAATCTAGCTCTCACTCAACACAACAAATCCAGAACATCAAATAGCAACAAGCAATCTCATTTAAACACATTTACATACATTTATCAATAACAAGCCAAGACAACCAAATCATCATATGATCCATACATGACATTTCATCGTAACACATCAATTCAAACAACACCTTATAAGACAATTTCAATTAACATTAACATCATGACATAATTTAATATCAAATTTTCTCATCACAATGGCAATGGTACTTATTTTGCACAACCGCGCCAAGTCTAGGGACCATGGGACGTCCCTATTGCCTAATTATATCCATAAGCCCACTAATCTTGTATCCATCTACCCCCTTACCTCAATAAAAGGTTTGAAGTATTCCAAGGTGAAGAAAACTGGCTACAACGACGATTTAAGCACCAACTGAGCACAGGATAAAATTTTCGGAAGCGCGAAACGCGGCTGGAAAAAATAATAATTAATATAATATATTTTTTTTTATAATTTTTAAGGCTGAAACGAAATTAAAAGGAAGCAAAAAGAGTGACCAAAAAACGCCATACCGAGACAAAAGGGTTACAAGGGGTCCGGCGTCAACTTCACCGAATCGAGCAAAGGAGTAGTGCTTCTTGAAGGTTTCGACGCGAGGAATCCGAAAATAGTGTCCGAAAAAGTGAAATTACAGCTCGCCCAGCGTAAATAAACGCGACGAACGGAGCCGCGGTTGAACGAACAGAGGTCGGAAACGTGTTCTTTGGTCGATTTCGAGTTGGGTTGTAAGTTTTGGGATTTTTCTGTGGCCTAGGATGTGAGAACAAGAAGAGAGAAGAAAAGGAATAAGGGTTTCGTATTTTTTTTTTCAGCCGAATGCGTGAGCAAGACGAGGAACAGTACCACGTGCGTAGAGAGGAGAAAAGACGTAAAAACGTGGTCAGGCCCTGTAATTGGCCCAACTTCTTTCTATCCACCATTTGTAAAAATAAAATAATAAAAATTAAATAAAAGAAAGAAGTACAAAACGCTGCACTTGCACCACGAGTCTGTATCGTCAGCTGCAATCCAACCACTGATTCAACTAGCTGCACTATTGTGCATATATATGTATTCTTTTGCAAACAATTATCACTAAAAAAAATGATTTTTATACTAACTTCTAAAATATACCATTATTCTAAAATATCTAAAACAAATTCAAGACCAATATTTAATAAAATAAGGTAAAATAATATAATTAAAATATACTAATTATTAAGGTAAACACACACAACTTGTCACAAAATTATCATATTAGCACGCAATTTATAGATCCTAAGAATTCAGATTTGAGGGTGTTACAATTCTTTCTTAACAATAGTACTAAGAATAATAATAAAATATCATTCCAGTACTCCTTAAATTTAAATAATTATTAACAAGATAATATTAATATTTCAAACTAATGTTTTACAAAAATAAGGATAATAATAAAACAATAAAGCATTACTAAAAATACTAGTTTCCAAAGTAACTTACATAAAAATTATCACAAAAATTATTAATATATTCAGGCATATATACATATGTATTAATACGAAAATTGGGGTGTTACATTTATCATTATTGCAATAGGAGGCCATCTTCCGGCAGTACATGATAAAGTGACTTCTTGGACAAGTTAAACCATCATACTTGTCAAACTCAGGAACTTTGAATTTTGGAGGAATTACCACCTCTGGGACTAAGCATACGTCAGAAGCTTCGAACCCAATATGATTTGCCCCTTCAATTGCTTTCAACCTCTCTTCTATAATTTGTAATTTTTCTTAACTAGGTGGTCCTCTTAAGCGATCATGGCAACGAATTGTGGCCCAGATGGATCGATGGAAGTTTCTTGACACTCATTGTTGTTGATGAGAGGATTTCCTTCAGGGGTCAATTTTGCATCCAAGCCTAGCAAGAGGTCAAAAATTTTGCCCATATGTACCTTCATTTGATCGAGCTCCTCTCTTATTGCTCGTTGATCTTGTTCCAGCGCATCCATGGTCTAACTCGGGCTCGAGTCCGGTAAGGGTGCAAGGAAAGCTTGATTATAGCTATTTTCTTAGATGGAGAAAAGCATGGGTTGTGTTATGAAGATGCCATGGTTTTGCATGCTATGAATGCATTTTTTTTTTGTATATTTTATGCAAAAGAGAATATGATGGAGAAAGGAGAAACATTTTCTTTTATTTTGCTCTTTTTTTTTTACAAAAATAAAATGAATGCAGCGAGAAAGAGAAAAGTTCTCTTTTTTTCTTTATTTTTTGAAAACTTTTTCTTTGTAGAGGGAAAAAGAATGAGAAGAGAAAATATTTTTTTGAAACTGTATTTTTTTGCATAAAAGAATAACAAATGATTTTTTTTTTTGTAGAAAAAAAATATCGTTTATTATCTTTTACAATTTTTGAAAAATGAATGGAAAATAAATGGATGAAGGAAAAACAGGGAGAGTGTGCCCTTTGTGAAGTAAGCCGGTATTTCCTAAGATCTTAGGTCCTACGACTTTTGACACGTGGGAAATGGGATATATAAGGGATGCTCCTTTTGTGATATGGGCCGGTAGTTCTTTAGAAGGGTCTATGGTCCACATAAGTATCTTTCCATGGGTGGATTGAAGTACTGATCTAAAAAGGTCCCTAGAGCTAAGAGTTCCATTTTCGAATATTATGCTCCCAATAATAGGTCACTATTAAAGTAGAGCTTTTATCTCAAATGGAGCCAAACTCTAGGTGAGGCATTCGCAAGGACCAAACTGGTCGTACGTCCAGCAGGTGCTCACTACGCAACCTCTCCTAACTTAAAGCATTTTCAAACCCGTGTATAGGGTTCCACTCATAGTGTGTGAAAATGTGTAGGTAATACGTGTGATGGAGCAATTACCTAAAATGCTACCCGCTACAAAACAAATCAAAACATAATATTTACATAAGTCTTCTACCCTAGAGTTCAAATATACAATCATATGAGGAAAATATATAATGAACAAATAAGAGTAAAAAGAATTAAATAAAAGTAAATAATTCATGTACGACAAACAAACTAATTCAAACAATTTTAGGGCCTAACTCTCTAAAGTTCCCTAGTGGAGTTGCCAGCTGTGACAACTACCCAAAAAATTTAAATAGAGTCTCCACCTATGTTTATTAAGGAAAATAATAGGAAAAACCTTTTTTAGGAATAACTTGAAAAAAATGGCCTTCGAACCAAATTTGGATTCAGGAATTGGTTACGCGTAGAAAAGATGTTAGTACCCATACGGCGCCTACTAAAAAAAATGGTACCCTTTAATTATTTGTAAAGATTGTTTGCCTTAAAAATTAATTCCCTTAAACTCTTATTTATTTATTTATTTATTGTAAAACACGGTATTCATTAACTGTCAAATATTATTACTAATTAATTAATATTGAGATTAAACATAACTGAAACCTTAAAATGAAAACGTTTTCTAAATAAAAACGTTTTACTCATTTAAAATTCAATTTCAGGTTCAATTAAAAAAAATTATCTACAAAAACAAATTGGAAAATTAGAGAAAATAAAAATTAAATAGGTAATTGCTTTTGAGACCCTAACTTAAATAGAACCCTAAATCCTAAATGTGACGGCGGTAGCGGCGACGGCCAGGAACGTGGTTCTAGTCGGTACCCTCATTGGTCAAGGGGGAACCTTAGGTTCCCTTCCTTAACCCGCAAATAACAACGCACAAAGAAGAACAGGAACAAAAGAATACAAAGGAGAAAAAAAAAGAAAATAAACAATATATTGTATAGTCCCAAATCCAAGCTCAGATTACATGCCCATATCAAAACAGAGACTAAAAAATAAAACAAAAAAACAGAGGTAGGAAGAAATAAACCTGGGTGTTTCACTTTTGGACCCAGAAAAATACACCAATTATAAAAAAGAAAATTTAAAACCTAGAGCTAAAGTGTATGTTTTATCTTTTGGGTGGTCTCACTCGAGATGCTCTCTTTTTTTGCTTATGCTCTTTTCCTTCCTCCTCCGGTCCGCTCAAATGCTCTCGGTTTTCCTCCCCTGGGTTCGCTTTCCCCTTCCTCCTCTTCTTGATCTTGAAAGGCTTTTATAGCCATGTTGAATCTGTGACAAAAATTGAAAGAGATCAGAAAAAAAAAAGGAAATAGAGATGAAAAATAAAAATAAGAAGAAGATACTCCCTGATTTAACGTCCAATCTCCACGTTTTCATCTTTTCAAACAAAATTCGGTTGAATCGGGTCCGAATCATGAAAAAGGAGACGGGATCCATGATGAAAGCTTTGTGCAATTTAGGGATATGATTGAGGAAAGTAAATGGAAAAGGGAAGAAAATATTGAGATGTGGGTGAAGGCTATGGCCGTTTTAGGGTTTTTTCGGGGTTAGGGTTTGATGGTGAAGGAGATGATGGAGAGAGTTGTGACATCCTGATTTTTTAAACAGTGACAGAAAAATAATTAGAACAGTAATTAAGTGATAAACGAGTGTTTAAAATCTTAGTTAGAATTAAAACTTGGCTTAAAATGATTCATAAGAGGCCTAGAATAGTCTAGAAACCCATAGAATCATATAAAGGGGCAAAAATGGAATTCTTCTCCTTAAGACCATCGCGATGCGACGGAGTCAAGTGTAAATCGCATCGCGACGCGATGCTAAGTTGGTGGAGTAAGTCTGTGGATCAGAGCACGTGATGGCTGACATGTGTCCCGCATCGCGACGTGACGGGACTAATGTGTAATTCCATTGCGACACGATGGGCCGATTTATGCCTATAAATATGCCTTGATCCCCTCCATTTAGGCCAAGGTATCGCAAGGGCCTTTAGAGGAGCTTGAAGGGCATGGACAGCTCGGGAGAGGGAAGAGCGATAGAGCAAGAGCGGCAGCAGTCTTCTAGACCAGGTAATGGGGAAGATACCTTAATCTCTAGGAAAAATAGGTAGTAGAGTAGTTTGTTAGCATGTGTAAGGTTCCTTAGCCCTACTAGGGTTGATAGTAGCAACACCTTAGGAGAGGCGTTGCGGTGTATGGTGGCTAAGGATAGTCGCCGTAGACCTATCAACCAACCTAGGTTATGGTTTTAAGATTAGTAGCCAGTCGCTTATGCGACATTAGGAATATTTATATGTTGTTAAATATGGTTAATAATATCTTATTTAATGTCTGAGAATTCATGTGTTGTTGCATATAATATCTGTGAGAATGGTAATTGGTGTGTGGTCCTAGAGTCAAGATGCGAATCCCTAGATGGTAATAGCAAATATTGCCATCGATACCCTGTGTTAGTAGTGATAGTCGAATCAGTGTATCCGAGGTTGGTGTACCGAGGTATCGATGGGATGGTAATGAGATAGTCGGTGGCCTTGAGGAGTATGCTCGATCTTTTCGACGAGGCTCTCCATGCCCGTGATACCCAAGGTACAGAGTGGTTTAGGGATAGTCGGTGACCTTGAGGAGTATGCTCGGTCAACCGGACGAGTCTCCAGGACTCCACGTCTGATAGGTGGACAATCTTGGCAATTCCTGTTATGGGAATGTTGTCCTTATGCACGGGACAATGCCTTACTCCGGTAATTGGATATGGT
Organism: Calophaca sinica; assembly: GCA_037113605.1. Taxonomy (NCBI): domain Eukaryota; kingdom Viridiplantae; phylum Streptophyta; class Magnoliopsida; order Fabales; family Fabaceae; genus Calophaca; species Calophaca sinica. The sequence continues at coordinate 108,622,858 of CM073733.1, forward strand.
AGTATGAGATGCCATGACCAGTAATCAGAGATGGTAGCGTATCAGGATATGTTCCCGGGACAACCAACTCGTCGTATTTTGTGCCCTAGGACTGGTGATCGGTCTAGGGAATAGGGTCGGTGATCAACCCGAACGATCAGTGACACTTGTCAGTCTGTGATGTAACCATATGGTCAAGTTTATCGGTATGGCGTATCAGTATGATCTGGTCTGTGATCGTGTGCTCAAGAGTCTGAGCGAGGTATCTGTGGTAACAATTGTGCTAATATTTGTAATGACGATTGTCATGGTGTAATGGTATATTGTGCTGGGCATGGTAACATGTATTCTACTATGCTATTTTCCTTTTGATGGAGATTAATGGATATCTTACCCCCAGTGTTTTCTTGTGTATTTTTATTGTATGTTATTATATATAACAGATGAGCAAGAGCAACCTGTAAGAAGTGGATGGAAAGTTTTTGAGTAGCCAACTTGGAGGCAAAGATGAATACGTACGTCATAGCCAGTGTGTCTTTTGTCACCCATGTGGGTGTAGAGTCATGTTTGTACTTGTATATGTGATATGTTTTGTAGTAAATAAATTATGTATTTGTCTTAGTTGAACTATTTTTGTACTAAATAAATAAAGTTACACCCTGTCTCGAAAGGGTGTTACAAGAGTGGTGATGGGCGCCGCGGCTAAAAGGCTCTGCCTAGGGTTATGGTTGGAGAGGGTTGAGGAAGAAAGAAAAAAAGAAAGAAAAAAAGAAAGAAAATAAAAGAAGAGAGAAAAAGAGGGAGGGGGCGAACGACGTAAAAGAAAGAAAAGGGGAGAGTGAGAGGATCAGGTTTTTAAGGGTTAGGAGAGATTTGGGCTTGATGGGTATTGGGCTAATCTGTTAGAGGTTTGGGGATCAGGTGCGGGAAAAAAAGGGGTGCGTGTGGAAGGGAGAGGGGGATGCGCACAGAGGGCACTGCTCTGGGCCTGGGGTGCGAGTAAGCGGGCTGCCAACTAGCAGACTGCTAATTACACCCCTCTATTTTATAATTTGCACCCCATTTCTTCAAAAATTTATTCATTTTTTCAATTTTTCTTTTATTCTCTTTTTCACTTTATTTCTTTTCTTTTTCTTTATTCATTTTTTCCTTTTTTATTTCAAGACCAAAAATATTATTTTATTTATTTATTTATTATTACTAATCTATTTTACTAATATATATAATAAGCGAAAACTAAAAAGAAAAGGGGCCGGATAAAATTGGGGTATGACACTGGTGAAATAACTTAGCCCACTACTAGGCCAACTGATACCACCATAATCAAGCGCTTTGTTGACCCTTTCGGCAGCCAACTCAAGCCCAATGAATCCATTACTAGCCATATGTCACAGGTGTTGCAACACCTGCTGCGGCACCAACAGGCTTACTGGAAATTTGCTAAAGATAGTATGTGTGGCAAAAAAGGATGTTTGAATTAAACTTCAAGGGCAAATTGATGAACACCTCTCCTCAGTTTCCAAATTGGATTCTGGAAACCCCTTTGCCCACTCAAATTGAAGCCAGTGAGCCTGGCCCAAGCCAGAAGAAGGGAAAGAAAACGGATCCAAAAGGAAAGGGAGAAGTTATGGAAAAAGAAGGGGAAGAAGAAGTATAAGGAGGAGGAGGAGGTGGAGGAGGAGGAGGCAAGAACATTCTTCACACCACCATCATCACCACAAGCACCACAACCACAGAGCAAGGCACCACCAGCAAGCACCAAGGAAAGAGAAGACACTATTGAGAAAGAAGTAGGTGCTGCCAATGCTGAGGAAGCACATGATACTGCACCAGAGAAAAGGATGAAGATCAGACACATTGCCAACAGAAAAATTAGGAAGACAATTAACAAGGATAAGAGCATAGAGGAAAAAGGCAGTGACATTGAGGATGACTAGAGTCCTCCTCCACCTCCTCAACCCTCTCTTCCAGCCTAGTAAACCAAAAAGTCCAAGAAAGAGCAAAAGATTGAGGAAGAGAAGGTGATCATTGTCATAAAAGAAACTGATTCTGACGATGAACTCTTGGCCAGATTTGTGGGAGAAGCTACAGGAAAGAAGAGAAAAGTAGGACAATCCAGCCAAGCCAGAAGGACCAGTGCAAGGTTGCAAGTAGGGGTTTTCTCTCCCTGATCTTTTATGGTTTTCAATAAAGTTGCACGTGTGTAGGTGTTGCAGCACCAGTGCCTATTTTATGTTTTTCTATTATATGTGGTGTCTTGTTATTTATGTTTTGTAAGTTAGTTCATTAATGTTTAAAGTGTGTCCAGCCACCTTTCCACCCTTCTAAACCAATTGCAGTGGGGCACTGCAAGGATTTATGTTAGGAGGGGGTTTTTTAAGTTCAAGTTGTAACTTGTCTCGTTGGAAACTTAATAGAAAAAGGTATGAAAATAGGGTTGAACTCAATGAGGTACAACTGCATCAAGAGTAATGTTGGTGGTCTAGAACTTATGGTTATGATGCTTTAGTCTGAATTGATTTGGCATTCAAATTTGCTTTGGATGGAATAGGGACATAAACGATTTAAGCTATGATATTAATTATCAATCCACTTTACTATGGCACAAAATTAGGTGCAACAAGTCACCATATTGTACGCTCCATTCCATTATATTCAGAAAATGAATGCATTGCACTGAATCAACCATAAAATTATCCCAAAGAATACAAGTCTTATGTGAAGTCAAAGCATCCAATGAACCAGCCAAGCTTGGAACTTGGAAGGTTTATTTACATCACCTATAGTTGACTTGTGGTGATGGAAAAACACGTTTTGCCACCCATTGTAAAGGTCTCAATAGTTGAGCCCTTTTCTTGCGCCAGAACCAAATGGCAGCATTGTATTGTTCGTTGCGAACCTTTTGCGTGGCTGCCTTCCAATCATATTTCTCCATCTCGTCACGTGCAGCTTTTCCCATGGTTTCTCTCAACTCTTTGTTGAGCAAAAGGGGACTCAATTTTCTCAAGCAGTCTTCAAGATCTCCTGGATTATAGAGATAGCCAGTTTTACCCTCTTGATCTGCGGGGATTATATCCGGAATGCCTCCAGCGCGTGCTCCAACTACAGGGATCCCTGAAGACATGGCTTCCAAAACAACAAGTCCAAGTGTCTCTGACTCTGAAGGCATCACAAATACATCTCCACTGGCATATGCTTGAGAGAGCTCTTCCCCTCCTAACATTCCAGTGAATACTGCTGGCATGCCTTCAAACATTTTCTCCAGCTCCTCCCTGGTAGTTAAGAACACGTATGACTAAAAGTTGCCAAAGTTTTCATATTTAACATTGCCTTATCTAGAGGGAGGAGAATGATATGAAAATAAAAAAAGATTGGGATGTGGACTAAAATCACCATAGATCTCCCCCCAAACCCTCAGAAGAAAGGGAATAAATATGAAATGATAAAATCATTTTCATGATGATTATATGATTAGAAAGGCAAGAGGTATGAATACTAGTGTATTCACTCATAGAAATCCATAAGTTATAAGCCACACGATATCACTTGAACAGATATAAAAGCAGAGACATGTCATAGTAAATCACCTGTACGGTCCATCTCCAATGAAAGCAATTCGAGCTTCAGGAAGCCTATCCATGAGCCTGCCAAACCATGTGGTTCAGGTGTGAAAGGCAAGCTAAAGATGTTCAAATTCCCATGCAAGATATATTGTTTTGTATGTAAGAAGCATCAGAGAAAGCTACGGGCAAGTCAAAGTGAATTTTTAGATTGCATATCTTGGAAAGATTATAAACTTATAACAAATTTCAGCTTCAGACTCGGTACATCAATAATCAAAAGGCAGTTTTTACTGCTCTTTGAATTTATATTCTGGATTTTTAATTACAATCTCAACTTAGGCAACTTTCGAGATAAATTTCACTACCTTTTGAGAAAATCTAAGCTCTTTTCAACTCCAAGCCGTCCAACATGAACTATCAAGGGTTTCTCCGGCTCACCATTGCTGTATAACAAGTGTTTAAGAATAAGTGGAAATCCCATTATTATCAAAACTTGTACACATGAAAAAATGACAAAAGGTTCAAACCTTAGTCTTAATCGCATTTCATGCGAGCGGTATCGAGGATGGAAACTTTCGGAATCAACACCCTTGTTCCAAAGACGAATCTTGTTAGCTGGATATCAACAAAAGAAACAAGTCAGTCTCTAAATTTTGCGGCATTGACAAAGGCATGCTAAGAATTAAGTATATTTAGATGCTGTGATCAATTAAGAACAGCTAAAAGACAAGATAAGCGGATTTTCTGTTCACCTGCTGTTACTCTAGCTGCTTGGAGATCCCTCCCAATGGCAAGAGACGGCACCAGAGTCAGGTCAGCTGCTCTGTGAAGAAATTCTATATGAAACAAAATTTATGTTATGCTCACAAATATTTTAGTTCAAATCTAGAAAAAGTAAGCAAGAAAGTACACATACTTATGACCAACCACATGGGTTTCACCAGCCAACTAAAGGTATATCTTGGAATGTACCTGAAAACACAACAAGATTAGCCATAAGCAAAACATGATTTAATATAGAGCAGATCTGACATCATAGTGTCATATATGAATAATCATAAGCAGAAGTGCCACGCTCATACAAAAGCGGTAAACATATTCAAAAAGAAAAAATCTGAAATCCGGCTGAAACTTACACTGGTACATGGGTATGATAGGACATGACTATTGGAACACACAAAAGTTTTGCAATGATAAGAGCACCAAATACCTGAAAATAAGCCAACATCAGACATGTAATGTGACAAATAAGTCTTTACACCTACATTTTCCTTATTAACCCCAAAATTTAGCAAATGAGGAAATAGGAGAATTGCAAACCAACCATTATGCCTGGTGATGATGCATGTATTATGTCTGGCTTGAACCGGGCTACCTCTGAAATTATTCTTGGACTAAGTGCCAAGGAGAGGGGTACTTTTTGATACCAAGGGCAGGGAAAGCTGCATTTCTCATTTGTTTTTGGCACAAATAAAAAGTGTTGGTATAAAATATGGTAGTGATAGACATAGTTGTGGAAAACTATGTAAATAGGCAAAACAAATCTTGTGATTACGGTAATAATTAAGATATTTGTGACTCCTGTAATTTTCACATCAACTCTATATAATAGAGCCTCCACTATGTAATTCTAACAAACAGATTTCATCATATGTCTTCACAGTATTAATCATACTTCTCAAGAGCATATCAAACTATTCACATTCTGAACTGATACCAAGGCGTCAAAAATCATAAAATGATGATCGTAGGAATGTAATTTAAAAATAAGTACACAACATATATTTCCAGAGATGAGGTAAGGGAATGAAAGTTGACAAATATATGCAACGAATGCAACTAAGAAACAAGAATTAAGCACATAAATCATAGTGACCCACAAAACCCTATGTTTATGATTCAAAAACAATATTTTTAGATTTACAAGTAGAGCAAAGGGACGATAAGGAGATGTGAGTTAAGCAGCTAAAACAGATGAGGTTAGCAACCTCCAAGATCCAATTAATTTGGCTCCATAAAATTCCTGGGGCACTCCTTTATGCGTTGTCACAACCATCACCTATAACACACAAATAAACACTAGTAGTTAGTATGCAATGAAAGAGGAAAAAAAAGTTCAGGATAAATGTTGAAACAATATTATTTATAATGGAGAAGTCATTTATTCCATATTTTCTGGGTTACTGGGGGATACTGCTCTAAAAACACCAAAAATAAAGGAAAATAAACATGTGCATACCTTGAAGCAAAACAAGTAGAGAAGTTACCTCGTCTCCCATTTCACGAAGGCATTTAATGAAATTCTGAAACCGATTTTTGTATCCCGAGACATATCTGCAACATAGATATGGCTGTGAATAAATATTCTGTTAAAAATGAAGACACACATCTTTTTTCTTACACAGCTAACATGACACATCTTCTTTTGAAGAATCACACATGAATAATGCCAATTACAGTTTGATGTCATTTGGATTGCAATGAAGACAGAAACTAGAAATCTAAGTAGATTAATTGCTTGGTCGACATTTCCTAACCTATAATACAAAATATTCGTGTTTGAGATGCATCACAATACAATAGCTAAGATGCAATTTTTCTGAGGGAGACTATGATAATAGAATGGATATCCAAAAAAGATTAACACAAAACAAAATCAGCTCAATCCATCTGATACAGAAAATCCTGATTCCAGCAAACCACAATTTATGCAATGCAATGCAAAGCCAGAGTAGAATCAAGGAAGCTCAGACACTTCAAAATAATAGTTATGCCCATAATGTATATTATTAACTTTAGTGCATGTCTGCTATTTCATTGCATATTATTAATTAGTCAACGAAAGGAGGAACTTGACAAGTTCGGGGAATAATTTGTGTCCCCTAACAATTTTAGGACCAAAGCAACACTTGTTGCCCACTTTCAGAGACCAAAATGTAGATTAACTATAAGGTATTTTATAATGTCTGCAACAATTTATGCTCACTTTCAAAACATCAATTCTGTATCTTGACTGCATATTTGTGTTTTATGTTAATTTTATATATTGTATCATTGTTGCATCTTGTCTTATACAACAACAACAACAACAACAACCAAGCTTTATTTTTGATAGACCACTATGACATTGAGTGACCCATGTAGCTGATTCCACCTCCTAGTGGAATCAGCTACATGGATCACTCAACGCAATAGTGGTCTATCATAAATCATGTCTACAATGAAACCATTAGTCTCTAAATCTTTCTTCATTTTTGCCTATAGTTCTTCTTGGTCTTCCTCTGCCTCTAGCGATTGCATCTTGTCTTATAAAATTTGTTGTATCTCTCATATCATATCTATAATTGAGGTGGTATCTGTACTTTCTAGAGTAGAATAGCAACGATGTTAAGCAACAACAACAGAACTGAAAAATTATTTCTACGTTTTACCAACAACTAATCATAGAAAGTATATGTTATCGATACACTGCTAAGCAAATATACATAATTCAAATGAACCAAATGTTGAACTCTGACACTTTTGACATAAAAATACATGCCACCTCAGTCAATTCATCAAACAGAACGAACTCAACACTAAAACCAAACCAACTGCAAAAATTGAAATTGGAAAAATGCAGCAATTGAATTGCCTTGTTGGTTTTGGTTTTAGTGTTTGACTTAGTGGCGTTAGATACTATGTACAATGACGAACAAAATCAAGAAGCCAAAAAAACAAAAAACAAAAAACAAAAACAAAAACAAAACAAATGTAATGGGGTTTCAACAACAAACACCCCAACAAAATGAAGAGAAAATCAAGAAGCAAAACAAAAAGGGGACTCACGCAAAGGGAGAAGGCTCAACAAAGAGAACAATTCGACGAGGCCTTGAATTTCTCTCATTCTCAGAGTCAACCAAAGCAGAAGCAGGACCCTCTTCTTTTTCCTCCTCTTCATTACTGCCAACCTCTGTCGTGGCCATGTTTCTGGCTTCAAGCACCAAACTTTTTCTACCCTTCAAAGTTTTTAACCCATGAAAAGAGCACAATCGTGCTCCTCTGCAAGAAAGAGTAATGGGTTTTGCTCCAAACGGTTGAAAGCGTCGAAATTTAAAAGAGTTGGGAGGGTATGAAGAACATGAAGCAGAAGAAGAAGGTGTGGTGGAAGTTGAAGAAAAGGGAGGAGGGAGAGAGGGATTTATAGAGAGAGCGGTAGTATTCATAACGGTAAGACGTTGTGTTTGTGTGTATGATGTAAAAGGAACAACCTTTACAATTTGGATAGAATCAATTCAATACTATCATGCAGTGGATGTGCCAGAGAGAGAGAGAGAGAGAATCCAACAAAATGGGAAAGGACTGTTGAGAATAATGGAAGGTATTGAGTTTATTGGTATTCAAAATTACAAACAAGACACTTCTTCTTTTGGGGCAAATTTTTTTGGCATATACCTTTTCTTGAATAAGAAATCACTCATTGCCTATTCAAGAAGGGTATAACATCCTTCTTGTGTAGTCTCTTTTGCTGGTTATTCTGTGTGGAAATGGCGCTTAAAGGGTTAAAGATGAGCAGATTTTACGTGCAGATTTTTTTATTTTATTTTTTTCATGTGTTGACTATGAAAAGATGTTTACATCTGCGTGCCTGTAGCATTACGTTAAGTTAAAATATATCTTTTGGTTTTATGGGTAAATTCTAATATGGACCACCTTGATAAGTGGTCCACCGTGAAAAAAAAGTCCAAAACTTCAATGACGACCGACATCGTTGCTTGGAAGCAGAAGCACGTAGTCCTATTCGTCATTACGACTGAGACGATGACTTGAATGGTGTTCGTTCGACTAAAAACAAATGAAACGGATATAAATTGAATTTTGAGACTCTCATATTCATTTCTCTTGTTTTTAGTCGAACGAGCATCAATCAAGTCACCGTCTCATTCGTAATGACGAGTAGGACTACGAGCTTCTGCTTCCAAGTAGCAATGTCGGTAGTCGTTGAAGTTTTAGGCTTTTTTCCACGGTGGACCACTTGTCAAGGTGATCCATATTAGACATAACCTCTATTCTGAAGATTAAAAACTAAGGAGAACTTCTGTCAAAAAATATATCTTTTAGGTCTATTATTAATCACTATAAGACCATCTTATCTCTCGAGCCAAACTTAGGTTGAGTTTGTTAGGAGAGAAGCGAATGAAATAACTCATACTCTAGCAAGGGCGGTTTCATCTTGGATTTTTGAGTCTGTACCTACTTGTATTGCAGACATTATTGAATTAAAAATACTATGATTTTGTTTCTAAAAAAAAAAAAAGGAATTATTCACTACAACAGATATGTAGAAAAATGGCGCCCCCTTAACTAGCGTTATCCACTGAAAGCGCTAGCTAAAAAAATCCGAAACTCATCGCTAGCACTTCCTCCAGGAAGGGCTATCAGTTATCTGATCTTCACTAGCGCTTTCTTAGGGAAGCGCTATCTATGATTTGCGACTGGACTTCACTAGCGCTTCTCCAAGAAAGTGCTAATTAATGTCTAACCTGATTACGACTTCACTAGCATTTCTCCAAGGAAGCGCTAGCTAATGTCTTATCACTATATTTTAACCTTTTCTCCCACGCGTTCCCTCATTAAATTGCTCTCTCTCGCTTTGAAACCATATTTCCTCTCACGCGTTCCTCTTAATCTCTTCCCTCCCACACCATCTCTCCCTCGACCTCCTCCACTCCATCTCCCACACCCTCCACGACGCTATCTTCCTCAACTCCCCAGAGCCTCCTCGACTTCCTCCTCGCCACCCTCGACTGCCATCTCACCGACTGCGATGTCCTGTTCTGCAGCGGCGTCCTCCTCATCGCCCATTTGCAAATCGAGTCCCCCGAATCCAGAGCCACTCCCCCCATTCTCTTCCCAATTTTCGGATCCTCCCTCTTCTTCTTCTTTCCTTCATCCCCCCACCATTAAACCCTAACCCTAACCCTAATCTAGATGGCCGCGGCAGCCACTCCCTCTTCCTCTCTTCTCCTCCTTTTTTCTTCTATCAACCCTAACCCAAGGGAAACAACGCAGCTTGTTGGCTAACGAAATATAGGAATTGTGTCTTGTTGGCTAAAACTGTTAGAATTTTACAAAATGATGTCCATGTTTTAGACAACAAGACACAATTGCCTATATTCATGTGATAGGCAATTTATTCAAATTTAAGTGATAAGCATTCGCTCTGTTCTTAGCTTGGGATTCGTCTAGCAGCTTTGAGTGGACACCACCTATGTCAGTAATAGTTGAAATTTGTTCATTTGTTAGCAAGTTTGGTTTTTTTTTTTGGAATTATTTATTTGTTGGATTAAGAAATTTATTTGTTTATTTCCAGTGGATGGTGTGAGAAACTGACAACAAGAACCCAACTCATGTGATAGGCATTCGCTCTGGTCTTAGCTAGCTTGGGATCCCTGAAGCATCTACCTCCTTCAGAAAGTCCTCATCTTCTTATTCATCTATGTGCCTCAACATACTCGGCAACTAAAAGTATCACTGAGTATGTTGAAGCACATAGATGATGATGAAGATGTAATTTCATCTATGTGCTTCAGGCAGATTGTAATTCTTCGGTTATAAAGATCTTCAAAGTGATAGGTAATTCTACATATCTTTCTGACTCTCGTGTTATATTGAAGATTATGTCCAGTTTTCTTATTTTACTCTTGTTAAATGCAAATTAACTTGGTCATTATAGTGGATTAATTATAATCTGGTGAACATGTTCGATTCTCAAATATGTCTTATCAGATAAAGTTGCTATTCTAAGTTCATGTTCAACATGTGAAGAAATTAAATTATTTGTTTTATTTCCAGTGGATGGTGTGAGTGTCTATATTGTATTTGAATTTGAATTAGAAACTCAATCTTTAAAACCCTAACTAAACTTGATATCGATACTTGCATGTTTGTATACTTGCATGTTTTGAGTTTAGACACTTTGGAGATTGATTCAACTTTCCAAACTAAATGCATCGTCCACCCCCACCATCCACTTAAATGCATCGTCCACCACTTACTTTGAACCATTTCAAAATTTTCTTGTAATCACTAAATGCTTTAAATAATTCTAGATTTTTTTGTATTTTGATAGCCCTCCTAGAATAGTATAAATAGCCCTACTACTTCTTGTGGTCATAGGTACATATCAAATCATGACACAACTTGGAATGGATGCCAATCTATCCCTCCACAAAGCTGGAGTTACATCTTCATCATCTATGTTTCATATCCATTTGCTTTTTATGCTCAACATTTTTAGAATGCAATAACAACTACATTCTAAAAATGTTGAGCATAAAAAGCAAATGGATATGAAACATAGATGATGAAGATGTAACTCCAGCTTTGTGGAGGGACAGACTTAATCAACTGCTGACCTATGGTGACTATCTATAGCATGTCAAGGGATCTCTTTGGTATCTATGTTACTCGAGTGCAAGTTGTTCCAAGAAGTGAAGTTTTTCATCTGTTCTCTGTTAGAAGTAGAAAACCTGACCTGTGGTGACTATCTATATCAATATTTGTTGAAGTTTTTCATCTCTGTTATCTGTTAGAAGTAGAAAAACTAACCAATATATTTGAAACATTTGTTATAAGTATGTTACACTGCTACTGTAAACAAAACAAAAAGGAGAATAGCTAGTGCTTCCTTGAGAAAGCGCTATCTATTATTGAAAATAGATAGCGCTTCCTTTAAAAAGCGCTAGCGATTCCAGTTTTCACTGACGCTTTTAAAACGCTGTCTTTTCGAATCAAGATCGCTAGCGGCTGAATAGGTAGCGCTTTTAAGCGGTAGCAAAGGCAAAAAATAAGCGCTATCTATTTCGTTTTGTGTTGTAGTGTATTGTTTATTAGACCCCACACATTTAAGTTTATGTATGCTAAATTTATACATGTATTTATTTCCTTTAAGGGTATACCCGCACAGTGCACAAGTAAATTGGGTATACCCACACCGTGCACAAATACTTACAAATCACTCAAAACTCTAACAACAATCGACTTTGTCCCTTAGAAGCAGAAACTCACGGTCCTCCTCGTTTTCACGACCGAGACGGTGACCTAATCGGTACTGGTTTAACAAGAGCAAATGAAAACAAGTAAAAATTGAGTTTTGAGGAAGTTTTGAGACGCTCATATTCGTGAGGTGTATGGGGAAAGAAATAAAGAATATGATCTCAGATTGAAGGTTCAAAAAAAATGCTTCCAGAGTTGACAAAAACTGAGGGGTGAGAAAGAGTACGAAACCTTTTTTTTATTTGTCAAAATAGGAACCCCTGTTTAAAACACAACCATTTGTATCTCCATCTACCGTGACAATGAGTTGCATCTCCACATAATATCTACTCTCTGGAAACTAAAAGTCATGTCACGTGTTTTTTCAAGCATTGAAAATACCATTTCAACAATTAAGGCAAGGTAAGGCAACCCATCATGATCCACTATGCCACAAAAAACCTTACGTTGTGAGTATCAACGGTAATCATAAGCTTTAATCCCTGGTTGGTATGTATTGGAAAGATAATCATTGATTTCCTCTCAAACTTGTATTGGAAACGGCTCTATTAAATGAGAAAATGGCTACAGGTGAAATGAATCCCGGGCTCCAACTGACCCATTGCCTCATTGGTTGGCATGTACGCAAAATTAAAAAAACAGCTGAAGAAAGGGAAGTGGAACGCATTGGAACCATGCAACAGGGGAAAGAATATTTATTTGCATGTGTATGATAATAATTGCCGCAGGAGATGAATAGACACACATGGAAAATGTGATTTTTGGCAGACAAGCAAGGATTTTTGGCGGACAATTGGTAAGCAATGGCGCCCAAATAGAAATGGGAATTCTGGCCTAATGTTATTCAACTTTAATAGATAAAGATAGAGAGAGAGAGAGACTTGATGATAAGTATGATGCCTTTAAAACGCCACTAAATGGGAAGAGCTAGAAGACCCTGTCTATTTTTTAAGATAGATCAACACGTTCCATCCCGTTTTAGACCTATTGATAGGAGCGGGAGGGTTGGCCTATCTTGTCATATTGGAAAAGAAAAACTCATATCCCACATAGACTAGAGATAAGACCTGAAATAGTTTATAAAGAATAAGCACTCCTCACCTTATAAGTTGGTTTTGTGGGGTTCAGTTAGGCCCAAAATTCTAAGATGGTGTCAAAGTCGATCCTATATCTGTTAATGGGTCACCCACCATTATTGTAACGACCCGTTTCCGGACCGCTACCGAGCTCAACATACCGAGCTCGAGTTACCGAGCTCAACACACCGAGCTCAAGTTACCCTGTATGCGAAGTGTTTTAAAACGATACTCTTGTGCCCGTTAGAAAAGTACGGTCTATTATTTTTTTATAAGACCAGCTCGTGCACATCAGAGTAATTACAGCTTTTCGAAACATGGTGCAACTAAGATACAAGACTTAAGTCCTAAATAACAACACGCAGGTATAACAAGTACATACTTATATATACAAGATATAAAAAGTGCATACAAAAAGATGAATAATGTACAAAGAAAATACACCTAAGGTATGACGACTCCAAGAGAGCAATCATACCCTGGGGGTACTTCCGGCAGACACCCACGTAGGGGGCTGCTCCAAAAGTAAAACCACCCGTCTACCCTGTGCTCAAAATGACATCTAGTCCAAACTGGTCACAACCTCTGAACACAAAAAAAAACAAAGCAGTCATCATCCCAAAAACATCCAACAAACATAATCAATCCACGACAAATATAGGTCGCCGCTCGATCCTCGCCGAGCTCCTCCTCGCCATCATCTGTTTGTCGAAGTTCCTCGCACTCGACATCGCCTGGGTAACCATCATGGATTGAAGGTACCACGGGAAAGGGTCAACTTCTCAACAATTCAAGATAAACACGGCATAAAGAAATAAGCAACACAACAATATTTATCAATCACCAAACGTAACTCAACCAATCTCACTCTAGACTCGACTCAACTCGCTATCCATTTTCTCTCGACTCGACAATTATTTCGGAATGCACACGCCGTACCGTATGCTGGAAAGTCCAGCCGGAGTCTTGGGATCTTCGCTCTCCCTAGGGCAATCACCTCAGGTCCCATAGCGTGGCAACGCTTAGAAGTCCCCATAAACTAAAAGGGACCTAGCACCCTCTCCGCTTATCCGGTCGCAACTTCAAACGCCAACGACTCGCTAAGCTCTCTCACTCAATGAACACCACAGATACGATATTCAAAGAGTTATACGCAAGATATTCAACCGCATGTCAAATAAAAAGAGCAGGCTCAACATGAAGAAACGCAATTCAACAGCAACACGCAATTCGCAGCATATATTTAATCTCATATCAAATAATGCATAACTCAATCATATCACAACATTTCAAGCTCGACACAAATCAAGGAATCCATACATAGGAATATAACAATAAAAATCCTAGAATGTCTAGAAGTGCCCTTACCGAACTCCAAGCTACGCTGCTCGACAACGACCTCAACACGGCTGTCTTCAAACGAGCTCGACAACGACTTCTCTCACTCGATCTCGACACGTACGGCTCTCAGTCGACCTCGGTTTCGTGTTCTCGTACACCCTGATCTCTTTGCAAAGACGATCTCTAAATCGACCGCCTAATACGAGCACAACTTAGTTCTATCTATGGGTTCTAATAACACTTAGCTCTCATTACCCCAATCTTAACTACAACCCAAGTAAATATTAAAACTCCTTTTCTCTAATAATTTTATTAAAACATCTTTCAAACATATCATCAGTCAAAGCCATTTTTCCTAAGTATTAACTCAAGCTTAAAATCAAGTAGCATATTACGCACAAATTAATCAAAATCTAAGTTTATGTTTTCTGAAAAATATTTTCATCATGAAGAAGAAAACCTATCAATATGACATGATTTGGAAGCATAAAAACTAGCTAAAATGGAGGGAAGAAGTGGCGCTAAACAGTAGCATGAAGGAAGAGAAAATTCTGTTTTTCATACCTCAAATGATGATCGAGATGGTGATATATGTCGAGGAGATGATGAGGAACAAGATTGATGAAGAAGGTTTGTGCAAAGACTCAATAAAATCCAAGGTTCTTCGATGAAAGTTTGGAGAGGAAGAGGAAACTCAGAGAAGAAGAAAGAAGAAAAGAGAAAGTGAGGGTTGTGAGGGCTGATCGTGATATACAGCTGGTAAAGAAACCATTTAAATGAATTTTTCTTTTTTAAAAAAAAACACAAATAAGTGACGTGTAACTACTGTTATGAGATGCTAATCCCATCAATCATTCTACCCATCTAATCTCTCCTCTCTCATGATTACCCTCTAATCTATAGGTTAAAGATCTACAAACACAGCGACGAGGACTGCAAACCGATAATATAAATATTACAAACAATATAATCATTAACGCTAAATAACGTTCGTAAAATACGAGTGTTACAGTCTCGACACGAGGTCGATCAGGGTGCTTGTGCAAGCGCACAAGACTCTAACACGAGTTCGTGCACGCGGCCTCCTCAGTTCGACATGCGACCTCCTCAGCTCGGTACGCGACCTCATCAGCTCGACATATGACCTCGGCACGCGATCTTGGCACGGGATCTCGACACGAGGTCTCGACGCGAGGTCTCGATACGATGTCCTAATACGAGGTCGATCTCGTCCTCAGGTGTTACAATCTCTCCCTCTAAAAAAATTTCGTCCTCGAAATTGCAAATAAGTTACTTACCATGAAAGAGTTCAGGGTACTGAGTCTTCATCTTCTCTTCCAGCTCCCAAGTCGCATCTCCAGTCTTCTGATCCCACACAACTTTGACAAGTTGAATCTCTTTGTTCCGCAACTGTTTGGCTTTCCGGTCAACGATCCTTCTTTGGTGATGCTTGAAAGATAGGTCGTCCCTTGATTGAATCATATCCGGTTCGATACCATGAGAAGGGTCGGAAATATCCTTTGGCAACTGTGAGACGTGGAAGACGTCATGAATGTTTGACAAGAAGGGTGGCAGGGCAATCGATATGCCATTTGGACCAATCTGACGAAGGATCGATAAGGTCCAATAAATTTAGGGGTAAGTTTCTTGGACTTGATCGCTCGACCAACTCCGATGAGTGGGGTGACTCTAAGAAATACATGTTCTCCTTCTTGAACTCGAGTGGTCGACGTCTTTGGTCCGCATAACTCTTACGTCGACTTTGAGACGTTCGCATCCTATCTACGATCAAGCGGATCTTCTCGATGAGTCCGCTGGATCATATCCGGTCCTACAACGTAACGCCGCCATCCTGGTACCAACAAAGAGGCGTCGACACTTCCGCCCATCTGATTAGCTTCAAAGGTGCCATTCCAATACTCGCATGGAAGCGTATTGTAGGTGAACTCCACCAATGGTAAGACGTCGTCCCAACTTCCTCGGTGATCTAAGGTACACGCTCGCAACAAACCTTCAAGCGATTGGATCGTTCTCTCAATCTGACGATCAGTCTGGGGATGAGATGCGGAGCTAAGCCTGAGCTCCGTTCCCATCGCTTCTTGCAATTGCCCGCAAAAACGAGGCGTGAACTTGGATCTCGGTCCGACACGATTGAAGAGGGTATACCATGAAGTCGCACTATCTCGCGATGTAGATCTCGGTCGACTTTTCCACGTGGTACGTCGACCCCACTGGTAAGAAATGAGTAGATTTGGTCAGTCGGTCGACGATCACCCAAATCGAATCATTCTTCTTCTGCGTCTTCGGTAAACCTACAACGAAATCCATGGAAATACTATCCCATTTCCATCTTTGATACGTCAGCGATTGTAGCATTCTCGCTAGTCGTTGGTGCTCCACCTTCGCTTCGACACGTTAAACACGAGCTACGTGCTCGACCACTTGCTTCTTCATTAGGACCACCAAAAATGCTTCTTCAAGTCTTGATACATCTTCGTAACTCCTGGGTGAATACTAAAATTGCTCTTATGTGCTTCGTCAAGTATTAACTTTCTCAGCTCCGCTACGTTAGGTACACACACTCGGCCATTACATCTTAAGATGTTGTCCGTTCCGACTTGGAATTACACGCCTTCCACTTGCGCTATCAATCTGGACCTTCTCTTGCGGGGAGCTCGTCATGAACCCTTTGGTCTCGGATCTCGTCCAACAATCGGTTAGAAATGGTAAGCATACCAAATCTCAGCTTCCCCGGTGAAACTTCCACACTCAACTTCAAGTCTCGGAACTTCTCGAGCATCTCCAACTCCTTGATCATCATTGCGGAAGCTAGAACACTTTTCCTACTCAACGCATCTGCTACTACGTTAGCCTTACCGGGATGGTATTTCAACGTAAAGTCGTAGTCTTTGAGAAATTCTGTCCATCTTCGCTGACGCATGTTGAGCTCTTTCTGATCGAACAGGTACTTCAAGCTCTTGTGATCGCTGAAAACAGTAAGAGTGCTCCCATAAAGGTAGTGTCTCCATATCTTCAGTGCAAAAACCACTGCTGCCAGCTCCAAATCGTGAGTAGGGTAGTTCCTCTCGTGAGTCTTAAGCTGTCTTGAAGCATACGCTACCATCTTCCGATGTTGCATCAGCACGCATCCCAATCCCTGGTGTGACGCATCACAATACACCTCGTAAGGCTCTTCTGGTTGAGGCAAAATCAACACAGGCGCTGTCGTCAAGAGCTCCTTCGCCTTTGAAACCGGATTCGCACTCCCCAGTCCAGGCAAAAGGTTGATCCTTCCTGGTAAGCCGTGTAAGAGGCGCGACAATCTTCGAGAAACCTTCAATGAATCTTCGATAATAGCCTGCTAAGCCAACAAAACTCCTGATATCGCTGATCGCCCTCATTGTTCCCACGCTAGCACAGCTTCAATCTTAGTTGGATCCACAGCTATCCCTTCTTCGGAAATCACATGACCAAGAAAATTCACCTCTTCGAGCCAAAATTCACACTTCGATAGGTTGGCATAGAGTTGCTTCTCACGCAATATCTGTAGTACTCGACGTAAGTGTTCTTCGTGCTCTTCTCTGTTCCTCGAGTAGATCAGGATGTCGTCGATGAACACTACTACAAACTGATCCAAGAACGAATGGAAAATCCTGTTCATATAGTCCATAAACACAGCTGGCGCATTTGTCACTCCGAACGGCATCACTAAATACTCGTAGTGACCATACCTAGTCCTGAAAGCTGTTTTGGGGACATCTTCCTCCTTCACGCGAATCTGATGATAACCAGACTTCAAATCTATCTTGGAAAAGATCGCCGCTCCACGAAGTTGATCCATCAAGTCGTCAATACGGGGTAACGGATACGGTTCTTCACGGTAACCTTGTTGAGCTCGCGGTAGTCCACGCACGACCTTGATCGCCCATCCTTCTTCTTAACCAACAACACCGAGCTCCCCACGGTGACACGCTCGGTCGTATGAATTGCTTTGACTCCAAGTGTTCGATCTGGGACTTCAGTTCTTTCATCTCGGCAGGAGACATCCTGTATGGCGCTTTGGAAATCGGTCCTGTTCCTGGAATCAACTCGATGGAGAACTCGACCTCTCGTACTGGTGGTAACCCTGGCACGTCTTCGGGGAAAACGTCCACAAAGTCACACACCACTGGTACATTCTTCACTTCGATCTGCTGGAAAACTTCCGAACTAGCCAGATACATGTATTCCCTAGTTCCTTCTTTCAAAGAAACTCCAATACGTTCAGTAGAAAGATAATTGGAGACTCCAAGGTGCAGGAAAATTACGCTTTCACGGCACACCCAAGAGGACATGGTGGTGTGACAACCAATCCATCCCGAGGATGACATCTAAGCCCTTAAGAGGCAAACAAACCAAATTGACCACAAACTTTCTACTCTGAATAACCACTACACAATTAAGACATGCAGTGTTTGTGACTAAGGTTTTAGCAGCTGGGGTTGTAACTACCAATTTGAACGGTAAAGCAGTCACAATCAAGTTCAAATGGTTCACACAATCAGAGGAAATAAAGGAATGGGTTGCACCCGAATCAAAGAGAACGGATAAGGATTTACCCTCAATCTCACATTCACCTTGAATAAGATCATCAGCTCGCTCTGCTTCCTCACCGCTCATGCAGAAGACTCTGCCTTTAGCTACCTGACGCTTCCCTTTGGCCTTTGCCGCAAGCATTGCCGGTTCAGCTTTAGGTGTGGGACAATCCTTGGCAAAATGCCCTGGCTTCTTACAGTTGAAACATACCTCCTCCTTCTGAGTGCAGTCACTCGCATAATGTCCTGGCCTTCCACAACGATAGCAAGTCACCTCGGCACCGGTCTGACCTCCGCTTCTCGCTCCCTGGGTCATCGGACGATATTGTCCCCTGTTGTTGTTCCCCTGAGATCGGTTGTAAGGCTTCTTCTGCAGTTGTTTCCCCTTCTATGTAAACCTCTGCCCCGCACTCTGGGGTCTCACCGGTCCGCCTACAACAGTTTTCTTCTTGTGGCTTCTTACACCCTCTACCTCAACACAACGATCTATCAGCTCTTGTAGATTCCTGATCCTCAGTGACACCACCAACTTCTGAATGTCAAATCTTAATCCCCGTTGGAACCTCTCACTTAACCATCCTTGGTCGGCTCGATCACGAAATGGACTGAAATACCTACTTGATGACTCAAACTTGGTTTGCATACTCGAACCTTTGTCATCTTTGCCTTGTTGTAGTTGAAGAAACTCTTGCTCCTTCTCGGCAAATGCGATGTCTGGGAAGTATTTGTCCAAGAACCTTCCACGAAAAAGCTCCTGTTATCTCGCGACGTTCCGCTATCGGTGCTTGCTTCACTCCCTTCCACCAATACTCTGCCTCTCAGCAAAGAAGTAGGTGGCGTAGTCTACCTTCACGTTGTTTGGGCAATGGAGTGCCTCGAAGATCTTCTCGATCTCTTGCATCCAAAGATCGACTTTATCTGGATTTGGCTCACCGTAAAAACGGTGGATCATGCTTCCTAAAGTCCGCTAATCCTCTCGCCTCGACTCGCTCGCTCATTGTTGTTCTTTGTAAGTTTCTTGGAGTTAACATTGCCGTCTGTTGAGCCATCGCGTTAGCCTGTTGAGTTGCAGCACTGATTCTTGAGCCATGGCTGCCACCATCTCGGCCATAGCTTGAATTGCTCGTTCCATGTCGATGTTCTCGCATACCGTCAGATCCCTACGAGGTGGCATTAGATTCCACAAAGTTCAAAACCTCACAAAATCTCACAACAAGGATGTGTTAAAACACACTGCTTCAATCAAGAAACAGTTCAAACAATTTTTCAAGCAATAAGTGCTTCACTTAATCAAACAGCAATCAGTATAGTACAACCATGTACCCGACACACATATCCCGACACAGTGACCAGTCCACAATTCCTATACACAGCCCGGTCAGAACCGAACTGCTCTGATACCAACATTGTAACGACCCGTTTCCGGACCGCTACCGAGCTCAACATACCGAGCTCGAGTTACCGAGCTCAACACACCGAGCTCAAGTTACCCTGTATGCGAAGTGTTTTAAAACGATACTCTTGTGCCCGTTAGAAAAGTACGGTCTATTATTTTTTTATAAGACCAGCTCGTGCACATCAGAGTAATTACAGCTTTTCGAAACATGGTGCAACTAAGATACAAGACTTAAGTCCGAAATAACAACACGCAGGTATAACAAGTACATAATTATATATACAAGATATAAAAAGTGCATACAAAAAGACAGTAATAATGTACAAAGAAAATACACCTAAGGTGTGACGACTTCAAGAGAGCAATCATACCCTGGGGGTACTTCCGGCAGACACCCACGTAGGGGGCTGCTCCAAAAGTAAAACCACCCGTCTACCCTGTGCTCAAAATGACATCTAGTCCAAACTGATCACAACCTCTGAACACAAAAAAAAACAAAGTACAGTCATCCCAAAAAAACATCCAACAAACATAATCAATCACGACAAATATAGGTCGTCGCCCTGATCCTCGTCGAGCTCCTCCTCGCCATCATCTGCTGTCGAGTTCCCTGCACCCTCGACATCGCCTGGGTAACCATCATGGATTGAAGGTACCACGGGAAAGGGTCAACTTCTCAACAATTCAAGATAAACACGGCATAAAGAAATAAGCAACACAACAATATTTATCAATCACCAAACGTAACTCAACCAATCTCACTCTAGACTCGACTCAACTCGCTATCCATTTTCTCTCGACTCGACAATTATTCCGGAATGCACACGCCGTACCGTATGCTGGAAAGTCCAGCCGTAGCCTTGGGATCTTCGCTCTCCCTAGGACAGTCAACTCAGGTCCCATAGCGTGGCAACGCTTAGAAGTCCCCATAAACGGAAAAGGGGACCTAGCACCCTCTCCGCTATCCGGGTCGCAACTTCAAACGCCAACGACTCGCTAAGCTCTCTCACTCAATGAACAATTCGCCGCATACGATATTCAAAGAGTTATACGCAAGATATTCAACCGCATGTCAAATAAAAAGAGCAGGCTCAACATGAAGAAACGCAATTCAACAGCAACACGCAATTCGCAGCATATATTTAATCTCATATCAAATAATGCATAACTCAATCATATCACAATATTTCAAGCTCGACACAAATCAAGGAATCCATACATAGGAATATAACAATAAAAATCCTAGAATGTCTAGAAGTGCCCTTACCGAACTCCAAGCTACGCTGCTCGACAACGACCTCAACACGGCTGTCTTCAAACGAGCTCGACAACGACTTCTCTCACTCGATCTCGACACGTACGGCTCTCAGTCGACCTCGGTTTCGTGTTCTCGTACACCCTGATCTCTTTGCAGCACGATCTCGGAAATCAGACTGCCTAATACGAGCACAACTTAGTTCTATCTATGGGTTCTAATAACACTTAGCTCTCATTACCCCAATCTTAACTACAACCCAAGTAAATATTAAAACTCCTTTTCTCTAATAATTTTATTAAAACATCTTTCATACATATCATCAGTCAAAGCCATTTTTCCTAAGTATTAACTCAAGCTTAAAATCAAGTAGCATATTACGCACAAATTAATCAAAATCTAAGTTTATGTTTTCTGAAAAATATTTTCATCATGAAGAAGAAAACCTATCAATATGACATGATTTGGAAGCATAAAAACTAGCTAAAATGGAGGGAAGAAGTGGCGCTAAACAATAGCATGAAGGAAGAGAAAATTCTATTTTTCATACCTTAAATGATGATCGAGATGGTGATATATGTCGAGGAGATGATGAGGAACAAGATTGATGAAGAAGGTTTGTGCAAAGACTCAATAAAATCCAAGGTTCTTCGATGAAAGTTTGGAGAGGAAGAGGAAACTCAGAGAAGAAGAAAGAAGAAAAGAGAAAGTGAGGGTTGTGAGGGCTGATCGTGATATACAGCTGGTAAAGAAACCATTTAAATGAATTTTTCTTTTTTAAAAAAAACACAAATAAGTGACGTGTAACTACTGTTATGAGATGCTAATCCCATCAATCATTCTACCCATCTAATCTCTCCTCTCTCATGATTACCCTCTAATCTATAGGTTAAAGATCTACAAACACAAATGATTTAGGATCGCAAATCGATAATATAAATATTACAAACAATATAATCATTAATGCTAAATAACGTTCGTAAAATACGAGTGTTACAGTCTCGACACGAGGTCGATCAGGGTGCTTGTGCAAGCGCGCAAGACTCTAACACGAGTTCGTGCACGCGGCCTCCTCAGTTCGACATGCGACCTCCTCAGCTCGGTACGCGACCTCATCAGCTCGACATATGACCTCGGCACGCGATCTTGGCACGGGATCTCGACACGAGGTCTTGACGCGAGGTCTCGATACGATGTCCTAATACGAGGTCGATCTCGTCCTCAGGTGTTACAATTATTATCCACGCACCGATCATAATAGTGCTAGGTGTGATGGATTGTATTGGGAAATACCTCAGTCCCACATAGACTAGAGATAAAGCATGAAAAGAGTTTATAAAGAATATACACCCATCACCTGACAAGTCGATTTTTTGGGGTTAAGTTAGAACCAAAATTCTAAGATAGTATTATAACTATCCTAGATCTATTTCTTGGGCCACTTGATATCAGGCCACCTGGATTACGCTCCAGATATTCAGTCTTGAGCGTGAGGGGGTGTGTTGGGATCCTCATGAGCTAGCTTATAAGGTTGAGTTAGATCCAAATCCAAATTCTAAGATGTCATCCATATCAAGTTATTATCTTTTAATGATTGGCTCAGCTAGGGTTTATTTCTCCTAGGGTTTCTCCTCTACATGATCAATTTGGCTTGCATGATTGAACAATGGTAGGTCTTCCAATCTGCATGTGGTCATGTTTTAGCCCCACCACAACGCCAGCACCTCTCTCCAACACTGATAAGGTAGATGCTTCTCCTTCTATGAGAGCCAGCTCTCCTTCTCCTTCTCCGGCACGCAAGACCTTTATTCAGGCGATCACTAATTCTTGTGCCATTCCTCGTAGTCATCTTCCCAAGCCTTGCATGAAAGGAGATGACTGGTCCACCAAGATTTCAGAAGAAGAGTATCATGCAGGTGTTGCTAACTACAGTAATGTCGCAGCCACTTCGCCTTACTGATCTGCGTGTGCGTATCATGAAGCTTTGGCGCACTACGGGTTCTTGGTCTATGGTTTCTTTGGGAAATGGCTATTATGAATTTGAATTCTCATCCATGGAAGATATGCGATCGGTCAGAGCAATTGGGTCTTGGAATCTACAGCCTGGAGTCTTGTGATTGTTTGCGTGGTCTCCTGATTTTAACCCAAATCAGATTAAACAAACTAATGTTCAAACTTGGCTCCAGATACATGGTCTTTCTCGCGAGTATTGGCATCCCAAAATTTTATTTGAAATCGCTGGTGCAGTAGGGGTTCTGCTAGCTTTAGATGATGCTACCATGAAGAGGTCTCTTAGTCACTTTGCTAGAATCTTGGTGGATATAGACTTGAATTCGATTATGAGGGATAGGCTTTTGGTTGAGCGTGAGGATTTTGCTTTTTTTGTTGATATTGAATACGAAAGAATCCCTACTTTTTGTTCCTCATGTCAGATGATTGGGCATAATTTGAATAATTGCAAAAGCTACAAGCATGGTACAGCTCGGTCTTCTGTAGAAAATAAGGAAGCCAAGAAATCTTCTATGCAGTATGCTCCAAAGAATGCAGGGGTTGTTCCTAAGCAGAACCTGTCGCAATGTGGCTTGCTTGATAAAGGCAAAGCAATTGAGAATAATGACAAAGCTGCAATGGTGACAGAAAATTCTGCTAAGGATTTGGAAGTGGGCTCTTCTTCTAGGCCTGTTATGCAGCAGTAAGTGGAGGTTATCGATGTTCAATCTATTGTGGATAAGGATGCATTTAAAGGAGTGAACAATGTCCCTTGGGACGGGTTAAAAACTAAACCATTAATTGGTTTTATTGATGCAACTCATGTTCAAGGAAAAGACTCTCATCATGGCTTGCTTAATGATTCAGTTACAGCTGATATGATTGGCTCGCTACAGCAAGATATAGGCTCTAATAAGCAGCAAATCGAAGCTCCTGTGAGCGAGCATTTAGGTGAAGTTATGCATCACACTGGAAGTAAGGCATCAGATATGGTGGTGCCAGATTCTTTTAACAATTATGGTTCCGATGCGGATAAAGTTTTGGTGGAGAATTGTTCTACAAATCATGAACCTCTGATACATAGCGAACAAGAATATGCAGCAGTGGCCTCTGTTACTCATTCTGCTGCCCAGGTTTCTCCTCAAATTCCTCAGGTTTTTGCTCTTTCTATTAATGATACTATTAGTGGCCGAAATATAGACACCCCTATTGCTCATCCTAATGCTAATGTTGTTAAAGATATGCAAATTGTTGGTAAACTTTGGAGTGATTCTGTTGATGATACTGAAGAAGTTCCAGATGAAGAGGATTCCAATGTAGTATTTAGTTGAGAATATTGATGCTAATTTTACAGAGGTTATGTCTAAATCAAAGAAGAAAAAATTGCGCAAAAAGCAATTACAAGTCCATAAAAAGGCTGGTTATATGACCCGTTCTAAGGGTGTCTCTAACACTCTCCTCAATGTTGAAAGTGGTTTACTGGAATGTCAGGGGTCTTGGTAATCCTGACACTAGAGTAGTGTTAAAAAAGCTTTGCAAGTTACATAAGCCTGATTTTTTGTTTATATCTGAGCCTTGGATTGGTTTACATCAAATCCTTTCTAATTTTTTTTCTAAATAAAATTTGAAGATGTTTGCACAAAATAATAGAGGTTCCTTGTCCTCTAATCTTTGGTGCTTTTGTACTGATGCTTTCAGTCCTACTATTATTTCTTCTACTAATCAGCAGGTGGCCTTCTCTTTAGTTGTGGATAATCATACTATTTATTTCTCAGCTGTTTATGCGTCCACAAATTACATTGCTAGGAGACAGCTTTGGAGTGATTTGAGTCAATTGCAGCATGCTTATCCAGCTCCTTGGGGTTTTATAGGAGACTTTAATGCTATTTTGGGTGCTCATGAACAGAGAGGTAAGGGTATTCCTTCAGTTATCTCCTACAATGAATTTGTGAATTGGTCTAAATTGAATCAATCGATTCATCTCAATACGAGGGGATCTCAATATACTTTGTCTAATGGTAGAGTTGGTAATAATTATACTGAGAAGAGATTGGATAGATCAATTTGTAATGACGATTGGATTAATTTTTGGGACAGTGTTGACTGTAGTACCATTACAAGAAGTAAGTCAGATCACTACCCGCTTCTTTTGATTATGAAAAAGGATGCTCCTCAGAAACGTTCTTCTTTCAAATTTATGAAGATGTGGGCTCGACATCCTGATTATAAGAGGGTCCTTTCTAAGGTTTGACAAAATTCTATAGCTGGCTGCCCTATGCATGTCCTTTCTCATAAATTAAAAAAATTGAAGGCTAAGTTTAAGGATTGGAATGTTTCTATTTTTGGTAATGTTTTTACTGATGTTACTGAAGCTTTAGCTAAGCTTGATAATATCCAGGCGCAGATTAATACTCATGGAGGTTCTGACAACTTATTTTCTCTTGAGAAGAAGGCTCAGACTAGTTTACAGATTGCGTTGAATTATGAAGAAGCTTATTGGAAAGAAAAATCTAGAATTAATTGGCATTCTTTTGGGGATAGAAATACAACCTTTTTCCACCAAATGACTAAGATCAGAAATGTTACTAAGAGAATCTCTGTTATGAAAGATGGTGATCGTGTTCTTTTAAAGGCTAGTGATATAGAGAACCATGTTTTGAACTACTATCAGAATTTGTTTTCTATTAATAATGATTGCCATCCTAATGGTCTTGTCAGTGAGGTTATTCCGGCTTTAGTCTCGGATCAAGATAATGTTGTGCTTACAAGTTTCCCCTCTCTTGAGGATGTAAAAAATGCAGTTTTTTCTCTTAATGGGGATAGTGCTCCTAGCCCTGACGGTTTTGGGGGTTTTTTCTTCCATCATTACTGGGATATTGTTGCTCAAGATGTTTATAATGCTGATGACAATTCTTAGAAATAAGAATTATCTATGCTCTTTTGGTATTAAATCATGTGAGTCCAACAGTAATTTAGAGTATTTAGTTAGTAGAAATATGTAAATAATGTGTTTTCCTATGTTTGGAGCTGTTTTGAAGCACTTTGGTGCTTTTGTGAACATTTTAATGTGTTTTGGAGCTATGCGGAATTTTTAAGATAATGGTCAGGTGCTAAATAGGTGCTATATGGCACCAAATTGCTGTTGAGTAGAGGAGCTGAAAAATGAGTCAAGTTGAAGACACTGCATTTTGCTAAGCTGGCGTACTGAATTCTTGCCCTCCAGGTGTGGTCCCAGCTTGTTTGTGTAGATATTTTTAGCTAGGACAACTTGTCTTTAGTGGGTATGGGCCAAAGATACTCTCTCTTATAGTACTTTACTTTTTGGGCCCATAAGGAGGGAGAATTTAAAGGGGAATAACCTAAAGGGAACCAGGCTGGTAGAGAGGCTATTCCCTAAATCAGAAGTCGTTTGTATTCCTCTGGAAAGCATCCACCCTCACCTCACCTCACCTTCATCCATCATTCTCCATTTCCATACCCCTTCCATACACCATTTTGATGAGAAAAACAAGCTGGAAAATATGGTTGCTGAACCAATCTCAGCCGTAGCAAGGAAATACAGTAACAAGACATTGTTGGAGTGAAGTGTTCTCTCATCTTGACAGATCTGAAGGCCTTCTACGTGCTGTTTTTTGCTTCTGTTTGTAAACATTCTGAACTGCAGAGTTTAGGTGCCATGGATCTGTTTTACAGCACCTATTTTTGCTATTTTGTGTTTTTGTTCAGCATGAGCTAAATACTTTATGCTAGGATGATTTGAAGTTGTAATCAAACCTTGTTGGTGAAGTTATGTGATGTTGCTTAGCACTTTTAACTCATGCATACTTACTATTATATGCTTAATTTGAGCCTGTACACCTTAGGTTAGGCACATGTATGTTAAATACTGAAATGGTTTAATGTGCAGAATTCATAAGTTGATATGGACAGCATTAGTGAAGGACACTTCATCTAATCTTGATTAAACTAGACATAGGCAATCAAATCCATCGAATGGTCTGAGTCACACTCAATAGTCAGGGGGAATATAATGGGGGCTTAGACATATGGTACCCTTTACTTAACCCCGTAGCAAGTGACTGAAAAGCACACACATCAGCACTCTGCGTTCAGGTGCCAGATGGACTCATCACAGTACCTAGCCAACTTGGTCAAGTTATAATGGATCTGAAATCGTAGCTGTTTTTCTCAACTTTTTACCACATATTTTTAAGGTTTTTTTACTGTCAATTGCATTTTAAATTACTGTCATCATCACCTCAAATTAATGTGTTACTTGTTACTTTGTTTCCTCACTGATTAAATTAACGAAATTGGGAATTTGTAGAAATAACCGTAATCAATCCCCGTGGGAACGATCTTTACCTACTCTTTATTACTTGTTACGATTGTGTATACTTGCACATTGCACTTTATCGCAAATAGCTGTCCTGCAATTTTTTCAACAATGTTGGTTGCTTCCTAATTTTAATTCTAATGTTGTTACCTTGATTCCTAAGATTCCAGGAGCTGATAAAATTGAGCAATATAGACCTATAGCTTTAGCTAATTTTAAATTCAAGATTATTACTAAAGTTATAGCTGATAGACTTGCTTTGGTGGCTCCTAATATTATTTATGATAATCAAAGAGGTTTTGTGAAAGGCAGGAACATTTCTGATTGTATCTGCACTGCTTCAAAATCCATTAACCTGCTTCAGAAAAAAGCTTCTGGGGATCAATTAGCCTTGAAGATTGACATTAAGAAGGTTTTTGACACTATTGATTGGAATTTCTTGATTCAAGTTCTGACAACCTTTGGTTTCAATGATAAATTCTGCTCTTAGATAAACATTATTCTTCACTCTGCTAAGCTCTCTTTTTCTGTGAATGGTGCTACTGTTGGTTTCTTTGGTTGCAAGCGAGGTGTTAGACAGGGAGATCCCCTTGTCTACTCTCCTTTTTTGCCTAGCGAAAGATGTCTTAAGCAGAGGTATATCTAAGCTAGTTGATGATGGTCAGCTTCAGCTGATGATTGGCCCCAGAGGTTTTCGTATGCCCAGTTATGTGTTATATGCTGATGATATAATGATTTTTTGCAGATCTACCAAAAAGAGCTTATCTAGTCTCTTGGGTCTTTTTACTTCTTATGAGCAAGTCTCTGGCCAAGTTATTAGCAAAGAAAAATCTAAATTCTACACTGGTAGCATCACTCAAACTCGTATTGAGGTTACCTCAGACAAGCTTTACTTTTCTATAGGTACTATCCCTTTCACTTATCTCGGGGTTCCTTTGTTTAAAAGTAAGCCTCGAAGAGTGTATTTATTGCCTATTGCTGATAGAATAAAGACAAAATTATTCTCCTGGAAAGGCTCTTTATTATCTATCATTGGTAGAGTTCAACTTGTGAATTCTATTATTCTTGGTATGATGGTTTACAGTTTTCACATTTATGTTTGTCCTGCTTATCTTCTCAATTATGTTGATACTTGGATTAGAAACTTTATTTGGTCTGGGGATATTAGTAACAAGAAAATTGTTACTGTGACTTGGAGTACGGTGTGTAAGCTGCTTCAGGAAGGTGGTTTAGGCTTGAGATCTATCAAAGCTATTAATAATGCTGGCATGTTGAAACTTGGGTGGCATTTCATTTCTTCTGATTTAAATTAGGCTCTCTTAATGAAAGCGAGGGTTTATAGAAATAATGCCCCTGTGAACTATCATGTTTCCTCTTCTATTTGGCCTGGGATTAAATCTTGTATTTCTGATATCTTGGAGCATTCCACTTGGCAGATTGGTAATGGTCTCAAAATAAATTTTTGGACAGATTCTTGGATTTCTAGACCAATTGTGGATGTTCTTGGTATACCTTCTAATTTGCACAGGGACTTTGAGGCTACTTTGAGTGACTTTATTATTAATGAGAGATGGTCCATTTCTGCTGCTCTTATTATTCATTTCCCTCAGCTTTATGCTGAAATCCAGGAGGTAGTTATTCGTACTATTCCGGTGGATGACAAGTTGATGTGGAATACATCTACTTCGGGAGATCTGTCTTTTAAAGATGCCTTCCTCTTCCATAACCCTGTGGGACAGGTGGTTCCTTGGACCAAAAATATCTATTTGGAATTGGCTTGGAGGTATCCTGAATACTTCGATAGATAGTTCCTCTTTTCAGAGCATTTTATCTTTACCTCTTCATGATTGGAGCCTTCAGGTGTGTGACATTGTCTCTGCTGCGATTGTTAATGTTTGTTGGGCGATTTGGCATTGCAGGAACAAGGATAGGTTTGATAATAAAATTATCCCTCTGCATTCGGTTATTAATTTAATCTTCTCTAATGTGGCTTTAGCAGGCAATGCCTCCAGTTCTTTTATGGCTTCTTCTATTGATGATTTTATGATTGTTAAGGCTCTCAAGGTGAATGGTAATTACAGAAATTCTCCGAATATTAAAGAGGTTACTTGGATTCCCCCAGCTCCTTATATGGTTAAATGCAACACTGACGGGCTGCCAAAGGTTGTCTCGAGCCAGCCTCTTGTGGTGGTATTTTTAGAGATAAAAGTGTTGTTATCCTCGGTTGCTTCTCTGCTAACATTGGTATCAATTATGCGCTTCATGCTGAGCTAATTGGAGCCATGCTGGCTATAGAAATTGCTTTTAACAAAGGTTGGAATTTTTTGTGGTTGGAGTGTGACTCTCAGTTGGTGGTTTCAGCTTTCAAGAATGGTAAGGTAGTCCCTTGGAGGCTCAGAAATAGATGGAATAATTGTCTTCATTTGACCAGACATATGAGCTTTATTTGCACCTATATTTATAGAGAGGGAAATGTTTGCGCTGATAAGCTTGCTGGTCATGGTTCTAGCATCAGTGGTTTTGTTTGGTGGGATCTTATCCCGAGTTTCATTGCTGGGGAATTTTTCTAAAATAGGTTAGGTTTACCTAGCTATATGTTTAGGTGATTTTCCATGGGTTCGTTGCTAGTCATCCCATATGGATTTTTTTCTTTTTCCTTTTTATTTTTTGATTTTGGTGTGCTGCAAATGATTGATAATGTCTTTAGTGCCAACATAGTTGGGATAAAAGTCATTATAGTGATGCTTTTGCATGTTATTATTGCTTTTCTTAGATTTAGTCTCTTCTATTATTGCTTTTCTTAGATTTAGTCTCTTTATTATAGGTTTGGTTCTCCTTCCTATTGGCTTCAATTTTGTTTATGTTCATGGGTTTTGGCCTAATTTTCCCATGTTTATTTGTCTATCTTTTTCCTTTTTTTTATTAATAAAATTTATGGGAGAGTACTCTTTTTCCTTCTAGATTTTTTTCCTAAAGAAGGTTTTGCATCATAAGGTTTTAACGAGGCTCATTTCATTTCTTTTGCTTTAAAAACAAAAGCTGCCACGTGACATATGTTTACGTGGCAAAACTCTATTTTATATAATATAATAATAGATAGTAGATAATAGATAACTAAAAAATTGATTCATATATTTTGGTAAAAATAAATAAATAAAAAATTGAAATAGATTTAGGCAAAAAATGTAATGATTCATATCGTGTCACATGACTTAGATAATATTTTGATTATATCAACAGAAATATAATAGGTCCAGATATGAGAATTAATTGAATGATATGTTTTGATTTATTACATTTTGAATTTGAATTAATACAAATTTGATTGAATGGTAAAAGTGCAGATATGAGCATTAATTAATTGATATACCTTAATTAATGAAATATCATGAATTAAAAAATTAAAAAATATTTTATATTTTAGCAAGAAAATAATGAATGCGGAGCTGACACGTGACATAAATTTACGTGACAAAACTTTATTTTATATAATATAGTATATTAGATAATAAAAAAAAATGGATATCATGAAGAAAGAAAATATCCGAGGAACATATTCCATTGGATACTCGATGCTTAACGTATAATTCAATAATAGTCTAGTCTAGTTGAAAGGTGTGGGTCAAGGGAGCAGTACTTATCGAACTTAAAGCTAGAAATAGAATGTCTATATTTGTTAATTGATGTTCAGGATTATGGGGTTGATGAGTAATTAATACTCCGTCTGGTTTCATACAGATTAGGGAAATCCAATAAGTGAATGAAAAAAAAAATATAACAATTTTATATAATTATTCTTATTAGCTATTAGATATTAATTATTGTCATAAATATATACTAAAGTATAATGGAGCGATGCACACAATTTTAATTTGAGGGTAGAAATGAAAAAACTAATAATTGGTATTGTATTGAAAAGATAAAATAACAGTTATTTTGAAATTTTTTCTTTGTAACACGACACTTATTTTGGGACGATACCATATAAAAAACTGTCAATATGTTTGTTTATACATAGACATTAAAAAATTGGAAATATTGGTTATATTCTATGTTTTGTAGAGATTAATCTGTGCAAAGTTGGATAGCTTGCCTTTTGCAAGCTATAGGAAATGAGTTTAAACAACGTCATATTTGAGCTAGATTTTAAGATTGTTGTTGATAAATTTAATAATGGTTAGGAGGACTATTTTGAATTTAGAGCTATTATTTCTAATTGTAGGCGGTTTATTTCTTCATCATTTCCAAACTCTTTAGCAGAGTTCACTAGGAGATAGGACAATATAATTGCTCATACCTTAGTAGAAGTGGCTATATTATGGTTAGCTCTCATACTTTTGATGAGATTCTCATTTTGTATTGTGGATTTGCTTTTAAATGAAATGGGTAACCTTTGTTTTTTGAAAAAAGATCATTATTCAAAGTTTACTTTTGTTGTAAGCATAATAAAATGCATAACAGATGACAAAATATTCGCATTTGTTGACGTCAGGCGGATTCTAAGGTGCAACACTTGGTAGGCGTTGCACCGTACCTCAATTATTATTAACGTTTTCTCCCGTTCAATTTGTTAACCCCACCCAATCTTATCACAGATCCTAAACCTTAGTTCCATCATTGCCCTTCTCTCCTCCTCCTCAGCTCTATATTATTATCGATGCAACATCAGCAATCGGGTTTTGTCAATTGTTGGATTGGACAAATCGCACACCATAAAACCAGCAACCACCTTCATGATGTTCTTCCATAACCTTGAGCATGTTGACAACACCACCTTCTCCCCTAAGCACCATCACCAACTATCCCCCTAAAAACAACAAAAAACACCTTCAGTAACAACCCTCTTTCTATGCTAATCAGTCCCATAGGATCCCCTCAATTAGGACCAAATCCACCTCCTTAAGACCCTCGGTCAGTCGCCCGCCATCGCGAACGATCTTTCCCCCTATAAATTTGTGAATCGTTGTTGCATGTGCTGTCTCGGGATGTCGCGCCACCATCACGAGTCCCCATTGTGAACCTGTGGACCTCACTGTGGCGTTCCCAATCCTCCTCCATTGTCAAGCCTCGAATGCCTCCGTCCACCTTGCGGCAAGCTCCACGGTCTTCGTCACACCTCGAATGCCACCGTCCACCTTGCGACCAAGTCCTCCACTGCAGAGCATCGTTGCCGACCTTCCTTCCGTCATCTCACTGTGCGTATCTCGTGTTGAGATTTTCTCGACAACCATGGGAAAGAGAGAGAGGAACATTTAGAAAGGGAAGAATTTGGTGAGAGGAATCCACCAAAAGATCTGTAAACCTTTCCAATCATACGCCAAAAAAAAGGAGGCAAGTGTCGCCCCTACGAAAGTGCGACATGTTAGACGTGGCCTTGAAGTCAATATCATTGCGTATTGTCATCTTGGATTTCTTTTGCTTACATTATCAAATTGGTGCAAAGACTTGCATAGAAAAGATTACTTAATCTACTATATATGAGACCGTTTATGAATCCATCTAATTTGTTATCTATATAAGAAACTAAACTACACAAAGAAATGTGGCAAAAACACATCCATTCTTTTTTCCGCCAAAAACTATTTTCACACAATAAAACTTAATTACACTCCAAAAACATACTACACTGTAGGTTCCATTTTTTTTTGCTATCTGTGTTGAGCACAGGTTCTCTCGATTAGTGATATTACATAAAATATATACACTATGTAGTTAAAATGTGGATCTGCGTGGTCTTTTCTTTTTTTGACAGGCTGGATGGTCTTGCTTAAAGGGGCAACTGAGAAGTGAATTGACTTTTTTTTTTTGATACCATGTCATTGGTGGAAGTATCCCCCGGCTTTGCCGAAGACTAATCTTCCCGGGGCTTTGGCTGCATTAAAGCTACCCCTCCCAACGACGTTTTTTACTATACCCAAGTCTCGAACTCGAGACCTTAGGTAGGGGATCAAACTGCAGTACCAGTCGGACCAACGCTTAATTGGTGAGAAGTGAATTGACTAATATTAATAATATAATTATATTAAAAAATAATCATTTTACTTGATCGTTTAAAATTTAAGAGTCACCACACTAGTCCTTCGAATATTTTTGTAATCAAATTAGTCTCTTAAAAGTTAGGTGTTAATGCACTAGTATACTAAAGATTTTTAACATGAAATAAATCATTTACAAAAACACATTTTTTGAGTTGTCTTTTGTCTCATTATATTAATCTTTAATAAGAAATAAAATAACATTTCGAATCTTTAAGGAACTTTTTGGTAACAAAATTCCTAGGGGCTTTACCCCCAGTGACCACAAAAAAAAAATGGTAACAAAATCTTTAAAGGTAAAATGGTGATAACTAAGCTAATCCAAGAACTTGAAGGCTTATTATTCTCCCAAGCTCATCATATTCAATTTTTTTATCATTATACATTCAAAGCCCACAATCTACGGGCCGAAGCATATGTATAAAACTAAATTCAGGACATCAGAAGAGACAGGGGACACTATTTGCACCCCCCTTTTTCTTAACTTTTTTTCTAAAATATTCTGCTTAGAAATTAACTTTCGGAGCCCCTTCTCACTCTCCTTTTCTCTGCCCTCTCTTCTCCCCCTCTACATCTTTTTCTTCATGCCATGTAGCTCCATAACTTCTGTCAACATCTTCGCCACACTTACTAACACTAACAAATTGAGGAACAATATTAGGAGGTAAATGGGGTGGCAGAGGCAAGTTTTCACCTCCTCCCCTCCCGCTGCCTCCCCCTATGCCCCTCCACCAGCACAAACAAAAAAATCACATAAGAATTAAATTGGAAAATTGGAGCTTAAAAGTTGAAAGGAGTGTTGGTGAAATTAAAATGGTTATATGTACAATGGAGTGAAGCTTAGATCTGTTTGGTGAGAAATGAATGTCTCAGTCTTACTTTGTAATCTGATGTTTTGCGTGTTTGTTTCATTATTCAGAGTGTCTCAATTTCGTAATGTTCTTGAAGTTAACTTCTGGAATGTAGTTTTACATTCCGAAAATTCACTTCTGGAAGCTAACTGTTCTAGACCAGTATCTTGGATACTCAGCTCAGTGCACTACAAGCCAAATAGTGAAGCCTATTAGCTCCATTATGAGATATTCAGATTAACAACAACTATATATGATATCCTAATTGAAGATAACGATCTTATCCTAACGGAATAACGACTAACCGCATTTTCATTCTTAAGACTCCCCGATATTAAACACGCATTGACTTGAGCGTCGAAGTCCTTACAGATGGCCACATCATCACATTAGAGACTTCAGCGATTCATCGTTATCAGCCGTGATCCTAACACATTTGATTCTTCGGTGTTCTCACCCATTGAAGGTTTCTTGCCAGATTCTCAACCGTATGTTCATCTCTGAACAATGGCGCCATCTGTGGGAACTAGGCCTGGCCCAAGAGTGAGGTCCCTAAAGCAAGGGCTTTAGGCCTCACCCTCTTGAACAGAAGAAAAAGCCTCACCCAAAAACTTTTTAGTTTATATATTACAAGTCCAGGCGGCCCAGTTCGTATGGCATCCTTTCCCATTTCCCAGCTGTCTCTACTTTCATGCGCTGACCCTTTCACATGCGTGTTATTATGCAATTGTTTTGTTTTTGGGGTAAATGCATTATTATTTAAAATTGAAATAAGCATTGTTTTTAATTGATTTAAATGGGCTGAATTTGCTAATTGTGTTTTCAACTAAGGTTGTTGCCAACTTGCCATCACATTGCGCAGGTTTTGATTGAATAATAAAGGCACCTACTTGAGTTTAGCCCTTACTAATACCTGCACAGCGATTTTTTTTAATACGTATACAGTGATTGGTGTAACGTCCTGACTCTAATCAGAGTATTACTTAGGAAACCTAAGAAGAATTCAAGGTAAACGAAAAAAAAATCCGATTTGGATGCTAAACAACATAAAAT
The DNA here is from genome assembly GCA_037113605.1 of Calophaca sinica. Taxonomy (NCBI): domain Eukaryota; kingdom Viridiplantae; phylum Streptophyta; class Magnoliopsida; order Fabales; family Fabaceae; genus Calophaca; species Calophaca sinica. The sequence goes on from CM073733.1 coordinate 108,658,343, forward strand.
TGAAACTTTATAAATACAATACTTTTACTCGAAGAAATATTGAAATAAATAAAGTGTTTGAATACAAATCCCCACAAGGGTTCGTCTACAAAATTAAAATAATACTTAAAACCCTACAAAACTCATATAGACCATGACTTGACTTATGATCTGGTGTCATTAATCAAGATCTCGCGTGGTTGTAAGACCGAGCATAGTTTCATGCTCTAACTTCTTTGATATGCTTGCACCTAAAAACAACACCCCAACAATAGTGATTTTTAAACTCAGTAACATAGACTTAAAACATAAAACACTTTACTGTTGTTTTCAGCTATACGTAGTGTGCTACATATGAAAAACTCCTCTCAACAAAGATACACTTTTAGAGCCAATCAAACATGTATATTAATATAATAATACATCTAATCGATTAGAAATTACAATTATGTTACCGGCCTCATCAAAGGGTAACACTCAAAGCATAGAAACAATTATAGAAATCGTAACTAAGCATACATTTTCATAATTGCAAACTCAATTTGCTTAAGTGGATAATTGTTATCCATGACAAGCGTCAAGAAATGTCCTTAAGAAGAATGGCCTATGACAAGTACTTAAGTGGTCTTCCCCACATACATTTTTTAACAGAACTCAGACTCCTAAATTCTGCCCAAAATTCGCTTGGCTCAGGGAAATTCACTGAGCGAATTCAGTACAGAAAAAGGGGACGATTTCTTAAGAAAACAGGACGGCTACTGGCCTTTAACTTGTAAATTTGATATCTAATTCAATTCTTAATCTTTTCAAGTGATTCTTGTCCTCATTTTGAAGAACTTTGAGTCTAGTTTCTCATAAACTAAACCTCATCCCAATTGGAGCTCTGTGGAGTTCACAATGGGCAACACATCTCATGGATGTATGTGGGGGTTAGGGATAGCAACCAACCCTCCTCAAATAAAACAATGACAACTCACAAAATAATCATCCAATAGCCAAGCCACTTCATACACAATCAATTAACTTGTATATAAACACAAACATGTCAACTTTAAGCAATCTAAGTTCCTATGTTTAACCCAAGCCACAGCCAAAGTAATACCAAATTCCAGCAAGATCAACAATATGACATCTAATAGGCATCCTAATACATGTGAAACATTTCAAAATCCTGAAATCTCCATCATAAACATAAGCACCCAACCAAGAAGGGAATCAAGTTAAAATCTAACACACCCTAAATAGAGAGGTTTTTAGGGGAAATCTATGTTACCTTGACATTCCAAACTAATGGTGGCAAAACCCCCCAAAATGCAACCTTGAGCTCAACACCAAGCTTGAGTCTTTGACTCTACTCCATGGGAGTTTGAACCCAAGCCCTAGCTCCAAATCCTTCTTCTTCTTCTTCAACCAAACCTTGATTGGAATTTGGATCCTCCTTCTTTCTTCCGTTTCCCTTTTCTTTCTCCTCTTCTCTCTCTCTCTCTCGGTGCTCCCTCTCTCTTTCTCACTCCACGGTGCACCGTCGTGCGCTGCCACCATCATGGCTATCGCAGCCACCACCTTCTCCCTCTTCCTTCTCATCGTCGCCCTCCCTTCTCTCTTTTCTCTTTCTTTCCTTTCTTTCCTTCTTCTCTTATGTTCTTTCTCTTCTTTCTTTTTTTTCTTCTTTTTCTGTTTCACGATGGCAGCCCCCTCATAATTCCTTCTTTTTTTAACAACTATTTACTTCCTACACCTCCTTTTTTAAACAATATACCCCCTTCTTATTAATCCTCACAAATATAACTGCCTAAGGGTTTGGATCTAACCATTTGAGTTTTCTAAAATTAGTCCCTTTTATACTAAATTAATCAATATTAGTCTAGCTTAATCCTTGGGAAAAATTACTATTTTACCTCTAAATTCCGACATTGCTTTAAATCACTACATTAAAGGCTATTCCTAAGTTACTAGTTTTACTTCTCTTCCATTAATCCTCTAGTAATTCTTCGTCTAGGCTATTAACCTCGTTAATCCTTAGGAATTAAATCCTGTTTTCACTTAGGGTCTCTAATTACTAAGCTTAAGGGAGTTGGGGTGTTACCTTACTCCCCTCTTTTTTTAAAATTTTGCCCTTAAAATTTGCCTTATCTTATACTTAACTAACCTATGGAATCAACTCCATTTTGTTCCTGCTGCGAACTCTGATTCTACGCCATTCCAAATGAGCAAGCTCCTTTCCTTGATTTAGGTCTATCAAAGGTTACTTCTATTACTCCTGAAGATAGTACGCCTATTACTAACTACACTTAGCAAAGAATGATATACATTTGCTTCAAGCATATAATCAAGATTTTGCTAATGCATACAACTAAACATCGAATTAACAAAGAAAGATGTAACATTCATACAATCTAACTCACTCCTCCTATTCCTCTAAATACCATTCACTACTTGAACTAGGAATACAAGTTGTGAGTGCATTACTCGTGTCTACTATTCCCTTAGGGTCGTTCATTTATTGAACTAGGAATCTTACGCCGCCGGATTCGGTCGGATGGACAGACATCTGACCCTGGATCGACGTTCTCTATGCCCTAGGATTCGGTTAGATTGACCGTTCATTTGACCCCGGCACAACACATAACATACTGCCCAGATTCGGTTGGATTAATCAACCCCTAACTGACATAGTATGAGCATAAAGCTCCTTAATACACTCGGTTACCCTCTAATGTAACCGACATGAGCGTCCCCATGTCTGAGCATGTATTTAACTACGATTTCTAGTTAATTAGGCCATTCCTGCCATAGGACATCATTACTTAGAGGTTTTCCTCCTTGTGAGGAATATTTCTCCTTGTGAGAAATTTCTCTCCCCTTGTGAGGAGTCTTTGTGTAGTTAACGTCTACACCACGTGAAAAACATTTTCTTTGACAAAACATTTTTAGTTTACTCAAAAGTTCTAGTTTTCCCCCAAAGGCATCCTATAATACTGTTGGTGGTTCTGTGACTTCTTCATTAGTCAACTAACTTATCAATATAAGACTGTCACTTTGAGTAAGCTATTACATACATTGAAAAATTTTCATTTCCAACATTCATTCATGCGTGAAAATGAAAATTCTTCCTTAAGTACCTTTCCATATTTTTATGGAATCGGTGCTTATCACTTATCATATTCTTAGCATACAGGAAGATTACGATCTAGATCACGCCATCACATTATACTTGATCTTATTACATACTTGGTCCAAATAGTTGGAAATTCTAAACATAACTAACTCTTACAAGGTATTTGTTAGTTAGACGGATCTGAATTACACTAATCGATTACAAACTAGGCCTCAACCGAGTAACAATTCTTATTAGATGAAATCACATCAAACACAACTCAATGAACTATTTGTAATAATTAATAACCTTAGGCTTCCACCGATTAAACCACGCCCCTAACAGTATGCCCTTTGTTGGAATTTACTACAGTTACTCCTTAGGCCAGTTGGTTTAGCCAAAACAAATCTACTTAGGGGATTGCTCTTTCCTTGCCACTAACTACTTAGGACACTATGGTTCATTTAGGGATTATCACAGGATTCTTATTCCATTGCTAAAATCCTTTTTAAACACGTGGGGTTTACCACTTTTAGGATTTCGAGATACACTAAGGTATTTCGAATTAAGAGTTCTATAGGTCCTTTAGAAGACTTTGTGATTCCCAAATCAATCTAGGATCCATTCGTAACGGGTTAGGTTAAACAAACTTGATTAATTAACATGTATTGAAAAACCAAATCGAGTATAAATGTCCATCCTAATTGATTAAAACTATACAACAAAGATTGTGTTGTATGTAAATGTCCATCTCGAATATATGTAAGGAATAAAAAGTATTCACTCACGTATATTAGTGATAAGTCTTCATCACATGTAGATTTATAGTGCTTAATTGGATATTTGTGTTGTGATTGAAGAGAATTCAAAGTGATTATTTGCATAAATTGTACGATTTAATGTATTCACTTGATCCCGTTCTAACGTTTGTGCATTAGTCTTTTCTATGATTTTTTTTGTCTCTAAGTGCACAGGAATGGGAGCATAACCAAAGGATTAGCCTGGTAGTGCGCCTGGAAGCGCTGTTTCCTGACAAAGAAGATTCCAAAAGATATATCTTGAGCCACACTAATCCAAATGAGATGATTTTGGTCTTGTTGGAAAGATCGAATAACTATCTACAACTTTGATGAAGGAACCGAGACCTAAATCAATCTCTAAGTTGGGGTAATTTATGCTACAAGTTGATAAGGTGATGCAGTCGTAGCCTGACACATGTTCGATGTTATAATCATATCTGGAGTTGTAGGTGTCCAAATAAGATGAAACTGGTTCCATTGGAAAGCTAGGATCCATAGCTTCAACTTTCATGAAGACACCTTGAGCTAATTCGAACTTTACAGAGGTGAAAGATACAACACAACATGGAAGAACGGGTGCAGGAGGGTATGCTGTGCGCGAGGAGCGCGCCTGGAGCGCCCCTGGAGCGCGAAATTTGGTCCACATCTTGTTTGTCTGCTTGGCAGGAGCGCTTCGACGTCTTTGAAGCGTTAAAAACTTGTGTTTTTGATGTTTTGGATCATTCTTTATCATATCTAAGACCTAAAAACGCTGGGAGGCTGGTCTAGGGTGCTAGGGTTTCAATTTCTTCCATCTCCAAAGAGGATTCAAGCTTGGGAACAAGGATTGGAGTCTTCAATGGAGTGGTTTTCTCTCTTTTCTCTATTTTTCTGGTTTGGTTCTTGTTTCTCTATGAGTAACTAAGCTTTTTAGACTAGGGTAGATGAACCTCGTGGAAACTCTTATGTAGTTTGATTATATTATTTCAATGCAAGTCTATTTCAATTATGATTGAGCCTTCACCTCTATTCTTAATGCTTTTTGGTAATTGATTGCTATCAAATTGATTTGGGGTTCTTCTCACGATTGGGAAATTGGGGCTTGAACTTGAACTGAGTTTGTTGGTCATGTTTAGGAGGATTATATGAATATAACCTTATGAGCATGTGTTTTTATGAATCATTGATCTTTATGCTTAAGTTTATCATGGGTCACCTAAGGAATTAGGGATTTTTGGTTTAGTTAAATGGGTTATGAGACAAAGAATTCTACTTAATCTAATATCGTTGATTCGAACTTCAATTGTACATGGTGTGACTTGTGTTGGATGTAGAATAAATGCATAAAAGTGGAAACAAAGGGGATTCGACCCCTAGTCGTTTTTAATCCTTTGATTTTTAAATCGTTGTTATTGTTATTTTTCAGTTGTTACAAATATCATCAATTTCAAATACAAAGGATTAGTTCTCGTTCAAAATTGTTACAAAGTTTGTTGAGTTAATTAATTAATCACAATCCTTGTGGATTCGATCTTTTTATTACTTGACGACGAAATCGTACACTTGCGATTTAGCCTATCAATTAGCTAGTCGAACCATACATCACTTCAACATTTCCTCTGTGTGGAGAGAATAATGAAGGAATTACAAAACATATGTCAGTATGGGGGTGAGGACAGTAGTTCACCCTTTCCACCAAAAACTGACATTTCAAAAATCAAAACATGATAGTAAGGCATTCAAATATGCATATATTTCCCAAATTCATTCTAAACATAAACAACACCATCTATTCATTCTCAAGAATGGATTATGTACTTTATCAAACTAACAAAACTTCACACATGAATTCATTACACACATAAAGTTAAGCCAAACAAGAGAATAACAAGGATCCTAACACATTCATCGTTTAACCATTAATTTCAATTCAATGATTTAAAATTATATCACATAAGTAGAGTACGATACCAATTAAACTGAAATCATACCCTAACATGCAATCCTTGAAGATAAATAGGGAATACAAGAGTATCCTCTTATATGTCATTCGTCATCCATTTCATTCATCACTAGGCTCAACCAACAAATTGCACATTAGGGTTAACCACATATTGGTTATAAGTTGCGAAGATACCTTGAAGTCCCCATTCCGACTAACGGTATGGATTTCCGTTTTATTCCTCATGTAGGAACATATAGGTATACACCCATACGTAAAAGTATATACATATATTAAGGAGTCTCGTAAAAATGAGTAAGTAATCATACTATTTTCTGTTATTTTCATCCTCCTTATTCCTCGGACAAATCCTTGAGGTGACCTACCTCAATAATAATTCATCAAAAGAACTTAGAAAATTCAGATTCACAGACACAACCGACACTTCCTAAACCGGATCACTTCTAGACACAAATAACTCACAGTCCGATGAGATCGAACTGCTCTGATACCATAATGTAACGCCCTGACTCTAATCAGAGTATTACTTAGGAAACTTAAGAAGAATTCAAGGTAAACGCAGAAAATTTTCCGATTTGGATGCTAAACAGCATAAAATTGAAACTTTATAAATGCAATATTTTTTTTAGGCAAAAGAAGGTAAGGAGCCTCGTTAAAACCTTCTGGCGCAAAACCCTCCTTAGGGAAAAAAACACCAAGAAGGAAAAAGAGTGTCCCTCCCTTATTTTATTAGAAAAAAAAAACAAGAATATGCGTGTAAGACATGGGAGGACCAAACCAAAGCCCGTGCAAAAGCATTATTTGAATCTGTAGTTAGGAAGGCCTACTCTATTTCTATAGAATTCCGCACTAATAAAATTAGGGATGGTATTCCACTACAGAAGACTCTGAGTAATGACGCCATAATTAGCTAATCTGTCAGCACAAACGTTGACTTCCCTGTAAATATGAGTACACCGAAAATCCATATCAGAAACTAATGTCAACCAGTTGAACCACCTATTCCTCAGTTGCCAAGGGACAATCTTTGAGGATGTGAAGGTTTGTACCCCCAAAGTAGAGTCACACTCCAACCACAACTTATTTATTTCAATCTTTCTTCAAGTAAAAATATTGCATTTATTCATTTTTAAAAATGCAATATTTTTACTTGAAGAAAGATTGAAATAAATAAAGTGTTTGAATATAAATCCCCACAAGGGTTCGTCTACAAAAATAAAATAATACTTAAAACCCTACAAAACTCAAATAGACCATGACTTGACTTATGATCTGGTGTCATTAATCAAGATCTCGCGTGGTTGCAAGACCGAGCATAGTTTCATGCTCTGACTTCTTTGATATGCTTGCATCTAAAAACAACGCCCCAACAATAGTGCGTTTTAAACTCAGTAACATAGACTTAAAACATAAAACACTTTACTGTTGTTTTCAGCCATATGTGGTATGCTACGTATGAAAAACTCCTCTCAACAATGATACACTTTTAGAGTCAATCAAACATTTATATTATTATAATAATACATCTAATCGATGAGAAAATACAATTATTTTACCAGCCTCATCAAAGGGCAACACTCCAAGCATAGAAACAATTCTAGAAATCGTAACTAAGCATACCTTTTCATAATTGCAAACTCAATTTGCTTAAGTCGATAATTGTTATCCATGACAAGCATCAAGAAATGTCCTTAAGAAGAATGGCCTATGACAAGTACCTAAGTGGTCTTCCCCACATACATTTTTGAACAGAACTCAGACTCCTAAATTCTACCCAAAATTCGCTTAGCTCAGGGAAATTCGCTGAGCGAATTCAGTAGAGAAAAAGGGGACGATTTTTGCTGATTTTCATCAACTTGAGTGATTTTATTAAAATACCAAACGATGTCGGATTTAGGAAAGTAACCACTCGTTGGAAAGCTTAGGATGTCTAGTTTATGAATCTAATTTTTATTTTAGAACGTAATCATCCACTTAGTGCAGTTTAACAAAATCACACACTGACGTAAGAAAATAGGACAGCTACTGTCCTTTAACTTGTAAATTTGATATCTAATTCAATTCTTAATCTTTTCAAGTGATTCTTGTCCTCATTTTGAAGCACTTTGAGTCTAGCTTCTCATAAATGAAACCTCATCCCAATTAGTTCACAATGGGCAACACATCTCATGGTTGTATATGGGGGTTGGGGAGAGCAACCAAACCTCCTCAAATAAAACAATGACAACTCACAAAATAATCATCCAATAGCCAAGCCACTTCATACACAATCAATTAACTTGTATATAAACACAAACATGTCAACTTTAAGCAATCTAAGTTCCTGTATTTAACCCAAGCCACAGCCAAAGTAATACCAAATTCCAGCAAGATCAACAATATGACATCTAATAGGCATCCTCGGTGCGCTCTCTTTCTCTCTCTCTCTCTCTCGGTGCTACCACTCTCTTTCTCTCTCTCCACGGTGCACCACCGTGCGCCGTCACCAGCATGGCTATCACAGCCACCACCTTCTCCCTCTTCCTTCTCATCGTCGCCCTCCCTTCTCTCTTTTCTCTTTCTTTCCCTTCTTTCCTTCTTCTCTTTTCTTCTTTTTCTTCTCTGTTTTTCTTTCTTTCTCTTCTTTCTTTTCTTTTCTACTTTTTATGTTTCACGATGGCAGCCCCCCTCACTATAACAGAAAACGAAATAAACAATGCTTATTTTTTACCTTTGTCAGCGCTTAAAACCGCTACCTAATCAACCGCTAGTGATTGTGATTCGAAAAGACAGCGTTTGGCAAGTACTGAGGATTTTGAAACTGGACAGCGATTCTTTGAAAAAGCGCTGTCTATCTTTGATACTAGACATCACTTTTCCAAAGAAGCACTATCTATTATCAAAGATAGACAACGCTTTTTCAAAGAAGCGCTAACTATTTTGCTTTTTTTTTAGATTCAGTATCCTGTTGCCGCATTATGTGATTCAATTCCTGCATCAAACATTCACAACAAAGAAAACAATCACACATACAGAAAATACCATCATACACACACACACAGAAAATACCAACAAACATCACACACACATATACAAAAAATACCATCACACACACATACAGGAAATATCAACCAATTAATCATTGACTTATATATTTTTACACTTCAATTTGAATTTCTAACAAAATTTTGGTGGAGTCTCCCCTAAAATATGGACATTCCAAAATTTATCTAATACCTGTAACAACAAAAAATACCATATACTAGCCAGCACAAATCACTATAAAGTCTACCTAGTATGCAACATAGCCACTAGACAAGTATACTTAGTTACCAATTCACAAATACTAATTAATCTACCGAATTTTGCCTTTGAAGTAATTTGATTTATTACCTTGTCGAGCTAGCGATGCTAAAATATGAGCGTCATCTTTATGTCCTAACTTATCTTGGATTGTGTTGAATCTCCGATCCTATCCTAATGCTTGCACTTGGATATCTGATTCCCGCATTTTTCATTTCAACAAGTTATCAAAGATGATGACAAAAAGCTGAATGGGCTCATAAGAAGGTTTGGTAAACCGGCTTATAATGTCGTGGTGGCAGCCTTAAAAGAGAGAAATGAATATAATTCGAGTGGGGAAATTACATACCCCCACTCGAATTGTATTCATTTCTCTCTTTTAAGGCTGCCACCACGACATTATAAGCCGGTTTACCAAACCTTCTTATCAGCACATTCAGCTTTTTGTCATCATCTTTGATAACTTGCTGAAATGAAAAATGCAGGAAACCAAATATCCAAGTGCAAGCATTAGGATAGGATCGGAGTTTCAACACAATCCCAGAGGAAGTACAAAAGAGACAACCAGAGTAGCAGGCTTAAACCTATACAAACAAGGAAACACATAAAGAACTGAACCAAATAAAGAGACCTAACCATTTTTTTTGAAAGGAAAAAAGACCTAACCTTTATCAAGCTAATAATGAGAGAAAACTAATAAAGAGTTTGAAGCCCTAACTCTGGTGTAAGAAACCCATTAATGATGAACCTGAGATGTTTCTGCAAAGAAAAATCCCAATCTATAGTATAAGGAATGTGCTAACTTAGAAATTCATGTCAAATAGCAACTTTGAAGTAATTTGATTTATTACCTTTGTCACTTAAGAATGCAACTATCTCTGGCACTATCTCTGGCTTGGAAGATATACTTCTTCACAGTCGGTCCAGAAGAAGCCATCTAGCTATCTGCAAAAAAAAATTAGACATACAAGTAATTAGACACACAAGTAAAATTCATAGTCATATAACAAGTAACTAAAAAAACACAATCTACATACATGCAACTTCTTTTCTTTTTTCTTTTCCTCCTACTAATCCAAAGCCCCTCTTTATGATTATGTCTAATATATGTATCATCCTCTCTTGATGTACTTTCCTCAGCAAACATTGATTGTATCACAAAGAAAGGGTCATCCTCAATATCAGCAACTTCATTTGCTTGATCATCAATCTAATAACCAATTTTTTTGTTAGTCAACAAAACAATGGACCAATTCGTATCGATAGGACCAGTGACATAAAACACTTGTTGAGCTTGCGATGCTAAAATAAAAGGCTCATCTTTATATCGTAACTTACTGAAATTCACCTTCATGAACCTCAAATCATCTGTTTCTACACCGTAATTATTGTCACCCACTTACATTGGAACACAGGCACCCGAAACATAGCATAATTTAACTCCCATATGTGTTCAATGACCCCGAAGTATGACATATTTGCATATATGGGATTTCTGTCTTTGGCACTTGAGATATGCATAGCTTGAACAACAAGAGAGACCCCACTATTTTGCATTTTACTCTGATCATCATGTTCTATTGTATTGAATGTGTACCCGTTCATCAAATAACCGGTGTAAGAGATAATATGTATACTTGGACCCCTCGCTAACCATCTGAGTCTTTCTGAAACCGAGGTAGGATCTGCAGAAATATGATCTCTTAGCCACGTTATAAAACACCGATTATGTTCTCTTGTTATCTAATTTTGATTCTTATTTGGGTGCATACTCTTGAGCATTTCGTTGTGTTTTACAACATACGACTCAATCTCATTGGCGTTGTGTAAAACATATAAGTGTGCTTGCTCCATCTGCTGCCTTGATATAGTCAATATTTTACATCTAGTAATCCTTTTCCCTTTGCTTCCTCCTGTGTGACGAGACTTTGGCAACCTTATGGAATATCCACCATTAGATAGGTAGTCGGAACAGAATTCAACAGCCTCTTCGACTGTGTATCGCTCAATAATACAACCCTCTGGCCGTGATCGGTTTCTCACATACCCTTTTAATATCTTCATGTAACGCTCAAACGGGTACATCCATCTCATGTAAGCTGGTCCACATAATTGTGTCTCCCTAACCAGATGAACTCTCAGATGAATCATTATGTCAAAGAATGAAGATGGGAAATACATCTCAAGCTCACATAAAATCAAAACAATTTCTGTTTGCAATGCTGGCAACTTTCCAGGGTCAATCACTCTGCTGTAGATTGCCTTGAAGAATAAACAAAGTTTAGTTAAGGTCTTCCGCATTTTGATGGGCAAAATGGATTGTATACCAATGGGTAGCAAATTCTCCATGAGAACATGGCAATCATGGGATTTTAGACCCTTTAACTTGAGATCTCTCATTGATACGAGGTTCATAATGTTTGAATAGTACCCCTCTGGAACCTTAACCCCGTGAAGAAACTTACAAAGAACCGTTTTCTCTTTTCTAGACAAAGTATGAGCGGCTGGAGGTAGATATGTACGTTTTTCCCCTTCTTTACGGGTCCTAATTCCCGTCTCAATCCCATACTAATTAAGTCCCGCCTTGCATTGTTGCCATCTTTAGTCTTCCCGGGCACATTGAGTAAGGTACCAATGACACTATCAAAGACATTTTTTTCAACATGCATCACATCAGCAAAATGGCTCACGTATAATGAACTCCAATATGACAGCTCAAAGAAAATCGACCTTTTCTTCCACCCTCCTGTGACAAGCTCTCCCGCAAAAGGCTTCCCGAATTCAATACTCAAATCTTTTACCTTTTCAAATAGTTGTGCACCCGTCAAAGGTAAAGGAGCTCTACGTTCTTCAGTATTCCCATTAAATGCTTTCCTCCACGACCGATAATGATGCTTTTGAGGCAAAAACCTACGATGCCTAAGGAAGACATTCTTCTTACCATGTTCCAACCGCATCCAATCTGTACCATCTTCACATATAGGGCATGCACACTGGCCTTTAGTACTATATCCAGACAAATTACCGTATGCCAAAAAATCATTAATTGTGCCGAAAATCATAGTCCTCAAGGTGAAACTTTCTTCTCTATACCCATCATACACCTCTACACCCGTCTCCCACATTTGCTTCAAGTCTTCGGTTAAAGGAGCCAAGAATATGTCTATATCATTTCCTGGTTGTTTGGGGCCAGAAATTAACATAGACAATATCATATATTTGCGCTTCATGCATAGCCATGGAGGTAGGTTATAAATCACCAAAATCACAGGCCATGTACTATGAGAGCTACTCTGAACACCATGCGGGTTAAATCCATCAGTAGACAATGCAAGTCTTAGGTTTCTAGGTTCTTCCCTAAAATCAGGATGCTCAATATCAATTTTCCTCCATCGAGGAGAGTCTGTCGGGTGCCGTAGCATGCCATCCTTAATCCTTTTATCCTCATGCCATGTCAAGTGTTTTGCATCTTCTGAACTGCGGTACATGCGCCTGAATCTGGGAATTATGGGGAAATACCACATAACCTTCTCTGAAGCCGATTCTTTCTTCTTATACTATGATGCATTACATTTTGGACACGACTTTAACGATGCATATTCATTTCGAAATAAAATGCAATCGTTAGGACAAGCGTGTATCCTCTCATAACCCATGCCAATAGAGTATAACATTTGTTTAGCCTCGTATGTCCGACTAGGAAGCACATTATCAGTCAGCAACATATCCTTCAATAAGGTGAGTAATTCCGTAAATTTCTTATCAATCCATCCATTGCCCGATTTCAAGTTATACAGCTTTAACATCGCCGATAATCTCGTAAATTTCGTACAACCCTTGTACAACGACTTCTCCGCATCACTTATCAACTTCTCAAATATTTGAGGACAATCACGAAGATCTTCTTCAACCACATTTTCCATCTCTTTAAAGCGGTCGCCATCATATGTATTTATAGCGGTGTCATCTGACGCATATCTCCCACTATTCCCCATGGTATTAGAAGATTCACCTCTTGTCTCAAAGTGCTTTGTCCAACAGGTATAACTTTGATCAATCTCATTGCTCACTAAATGCCATTCCAATTCTTTAACACTAACTTTGTCTGCATAACAACAACTTAAACAAGGACATATGATTCTACTATAGTCTGTTGTATGCCCAACTACAAACTTAATAAACTCTTGCCCTCCATCCTTATATTCCTTTGACAAACGATTGGCAGACATCCACTTTCGATCCATTCTAACTTCAACATTTAAAAAAACTAAGTTAATCCTTGAGTAATATAACATCATATTAGTTAGTCTTGTTAAGTAATACAATATCACAACAAAACATATTCAAAACTTCTTTTCAAAACTTTGTACATATTTTCTCAAAATTTTGACATGACCTATTTGTATTCTCAATAATTTCCCACTTCCAATTGTAATCTAAACATATATAGTCAAAATTTGATTAACTAACGCATCGGGCTATAGCTAATGCTATGCCATCAAACCACAATTCACAGTTCGTATTCAATTACATATGCAATTTACAATTTGCATCACTTATACAACATCCCTATTGTACACCACCCTTCCTCATACAAATAAAATAAATTAATGTGTTAACACAACCAGAAAGGAATTGTGGAAACCCTCTAGTTACAAAATTCTTCAGATTACCAATTTCTCACCATGGAAAAGATAATCAAAACCCATGTTTCGTTTCAAATAAATTACCCATCTTCTTTGTAAAATGTATTTGATGTATTTCAGGCACACTCTCTACATATAAGATAAGCTTGGAAGAGTATTATTTGTTACCTTATTACCCTAAAGCAAGGTTTTCTTTTCTTCTGTCAACTAACGTGAATGATTGAGCTGCTGGTCTGGTGAATGTTGTTTGAGGGAGTCTATCACTGAATCAAACTTGCTCAATCTCTGAATGAAACAAATATATATGAGAAAATGAAAAAAAAAACTGAGATAGTGGGCGGTGAAACAAAACAAATATATATGACCAAGAGGTGGTGGTGGTCGTGAGCAACGTGAGAAAGAGAAAATGGGCTGGGAAACAAAACTGAGATCTAAGCCTTGCTGGGCTGTGAGTAGAGGACGCGAGAAACGAGAACATCGAGTAAAATGGCAGCTTGAGAAAGAGAGAGCAGAAACGACATGCAAGAGCCTTTATGTAAAAAGAGAAGCTGCACGGCGGAACGGCGAGTAGAAACGGCAGCGTGAGAAACGGCAGCGTGAGAAACGGTAGGCAAGAACGACGAGCAGAAACAGTGCAGACAGCGTGAGAGAGAAAGAGCAAACGAGAGTGATGAAATAGAGGTATACTGCTTAGGGCGCACGTTTTGTCATTTATGTTTTGAAATAGACAGTGCTTTCTTAGGAAAGCGCTAGTGATTAGGATAAATGACAGCGTTTTCTTAAAAAAGCGCTGGCGAAGGTTGAATAAAAGACAGCGCTTATTGAAGCAAGCGCTGTCTATTCGTGAACCGGGTATTTAGCAGCGCTTCTTCAAAGAAGCGCTGTTTAAAGTCAATCAGATTTTCTTTTAGCCAGTGCTTTAGTGGCAAGCGCTGTTTAAAATGGCGCCATTTTTCAAACTTCCTGTTGTAGTGCCTCTTAATTCCTCCTTTTTTTTAACAACTATTTACTTCCTACACCTCCTCTTTTAAACAGTACACCCCCTTCTTATTAATCCTTACAAATACAACTGCTTAAGGGTTTGGATCTAACCATTTGGGTTTTCTAAAATCAGTCCCTTTTATACTAAACTAATCAATATTAGTCTAGCTTAATCCTTGGAGAAAATTACTATTTTACCCCTAAGTTCCGACTTTGCTTTAAATCACTATATTAAAGGCTATTCCTAAGTAACTAATTTTACTTGTCTTCCATTAATCCTCTAGTAATTCTTTGTCTAGGCTATTAACCTCGTTAATCCTTAGGAATTAAATCACTTTTTCACTTACGGTCTCAAATTACTAAGCTTAAGAGAGTTGGGGTGTTACAATTGGAACTTCAAAATTATTATTAAAATACTATTATTAGCTATAATAAAATATCAAAACATTATTATTATTAGTTTTAAAAAAGCCTCATTTCAAAATTCATTTTAGGCATAATTAGATGTTGGGCCGACCCTAGTGGGAACGACCGACTAATCGTTCTGTTTCTTTCCTTGCCATCATTTTTCTGAGCAAGAGCCGAAGATGGTCGACATCAGAAAGACTGTCATTGCGAGACAGGACCAGACCCTCCCCACCTTCTCCTTACCTCGAGGAACCTATCGATGTAGTAGAGGCCTTCCTCACTATAAATCCTTAAGATAACCAGCAACCATCCATCGTCAACAAGCCTTTACCACCATCGCTACCGGTTCTTAACCAAGAAGCGGCTCAACTCCTTCTGTTCTGCCCCAAGGTCAAGAAACACTAGTACGACCCCTAACAACTAGAACTGAGATGCAAAGATCTGTTGGAACTTCTGGCCCAACAACATCACTTTATCTTCGATTAGAATCCTTAGGTTGAACGCCATGAGATACGCTAGACGTACCTAATTTCTGCTCAGCATGACTCTGGACACGCTCCTTTTGTGCCAAGAAACGTGTGCCCCAAGATTCAGAGCATTTCGTGTCATGACCCTCTCTTCCCCATGTCAAAACACCATGTCACATTATTCTGGTTTCTTCCAAATCAGCGACACACCAGCTTCACTCACTTTCCCACTGGCATTCTTCACGACGTTCACTAACACAGGTCCAAGGAATCCCTATTTTTGAAGACCACAAAATAATCTCAAACAACCCGCCCTTCTCAAAGTGGATTATGCTCTTTTACATTCCATGCACACTTGAACAACTCCCAAGCATGGAGCAATATGATGGGGTAGGCAAACCCCACGAGGTCTCGGACATCTTTGAGACATTTATGTCTTACAGGAGAAATACCTATTCAAGTTAAGACTTTATCTCTAGCTAGGCGCATAACTCCGGCACAAAGTTTCATTATGAGTATCCCTAATTACATAATGCAACTTCTTGTGTACAAGCTTCCATTTGTGATTAAGTGAAACATCTTTGTAGAAATTTCATATGGGCCTCTAGGGATTTCAATTATCACCCATGCACGGTGATCCCCGTGGGGACCGCCCCATTCGGGGCCCTACGGGTGGGGAATTTTTTCCCGTGGGGACGGGGAAGAAAATCCCCCCAAAAGCAATTTGGGGATGGGGACGAGGACCATACCCCCTGCCCCATGGGTTCCCATCCCAAAAAGATTACATAATTACCCTTAATATATATTACAACTACTAATAATTCTTGTCTTTTATGCATGCTTGTTTTAGAAAACTAATAATTTTTTACATGTTAATTAATATATTACTAGTTTGCATGATGACTTTGGCCACTGGCCAATCTGGGGTATTGGATTTCTATTTTATTGAATTTTAGTTTATAATTTTGTTTTTTTTAATGAATTTTTGGGGTCCCCGTGAGGACTGCAGGGATCCTTGGGGACGGGGATGGGGGAGAAAAACTTTCCATGATGGGGATTAGGGATAGGGATGGGGTAATCTGGGGGGGAGTGGGGGAGTACTCCCCGCCCCATTAACATCCCTATGGGCCACCACTGCTAAAGCTAGGAATTGTCATCTAATTTCTTTGGACACTATTTGGAGACCAAAAGAGGAGGGTGGCCTTGGCTTTAGGAGTTAGTGAATGGTGAACACTAGCTAGATGTCCCAACTTGGTTGGGAACTTATTACTGATAGAGATGTTCTTTGGGTTAAGGTTGTTCAAACCCAATATAATTGTGGTAGTCTTCTTATTCCTTCTGTTAAATGTGGATCAAGAGTATCCCATATTTAGAGAGGGATCACTAGACACTGGAATCTGGTTGAACAAAGCCTTTCTTGGAATATTAGAGATTGACATAGTATCAGATTTTGACAAGATCCTTGGTTGCCGAGGTTTAGTCCCATAAAAATAGGAATATCTTTTATCTTATAATCCTGATAGGTCTGCACTAAAAAAAAATCCCGCCCATACTCCTTTCTTTTATCCATTCTACTGCTTCCTAATATTTCCCATTTAATGTTTACCTACTAGCCAGCCATCTGCACATACCCAACAACCCTCCCTTCTTCCCCGTCGCATCTTCTTCTTATCAGATTTAAAAATTTTGAATACCTCTTCTCTCTTCTCTCTTCCAACCTCCATCCGCCACACCACCTCCGACGACAATGAACAAGAACCCGACGAGGATGAACAAGAACCTGATGACAACAACTTCGAGCTGCGGCGTACTGTTTCGCTGGAGGGCATAATGCTAAAGAAGCTGAAGGACAATTTGAAGAAGATTTCTGAGGATCAGGGGTTGGACGAGTTCAAGTATGTTCCTGTCGAGGGTTTCGGCATGACCCTTCTTGCCCGATACGGTTGGTCTGAAGGAATGGGGATAGGGAAGAATGCTGAGGAGGATGTGAAAGTTGTCGAGTACAAGCCCAGGATCGCAAAGGAAGGCTTGGGTTTCATCATCTCCTTCTTCTCTCACTGTGAGTCTTCCTCTCTCAAATTCTTCTCATATTGTTTTTCCCAAATTCTCCCCAAGTCTCTAACCCCAAAATTCGCCCCAATCTCAATCTTTTCTTCTGATTTTAGCTTAATCTAAAAATTGATCCTTCTAAAGTCATTTATTGATGTTAATTATTGTTGTTTATGGTTTTGGCTGATCTGTGTTGATGGTGGAGACCTTCTGCCTAGTGGAACCACGCCTATATCAAGGAAGAAGAAGAGAAATTGAGGTTGAGGCAACATTGTAAGGATGTTGTGTTATGATAAAAAGGAGGAATTGCTCAGGTAACAATACCTTTTTTATTTGGTGACAACCAGCTTCATACTCTAATGCTATCATCATTTAGGACCATATATGTAATTTTATTTGCTCCCATTTTATTTCAGCTATAGACAATTGATGATGCCCTTGCTTGAAAAGTTAAGCTCCAAGCCCATTTTGAGTAGGCTATTTAAACTTTCTCACTGATCCATTACTTTTCGTGCATGTCTTCAAACAGATAAAGGTTGAATTCTATATTCTTCTGGACTCCTCATCTTAGGGTTTCATTTATTTGTTCATCACAAGTTAAGGTTTTTTTTTGTCATTTTTCATTGATCTGGTCTAGGTTTTCTAATTTCCACTTGGTAATTGCAAATAGGTGTCCCAGTTGCCACTATTGCAGTTAACAATGCACCTAATGTTGGGCTGTTTGTAGGATGTTGGGTATTGCCAATGATAATCTCCTATTAAGGTTTGTTACTCCCCCTTTCTTCTTTTCTGTATATTTGTGATAAAGTTTTGTTCTTTTTTAATTATTTTTAA
Source organism: Calophaca sinica (assembly GCA_037113605.1). Taxonomy (NCBI): domain Eukaryota; kingdom Viridiplantae; phylum Streptophyta; class Magnoliopsida; order Fabales; family Fabaceae; genus Calophaca; species Calophaca sinica. The sequence continues at coordinate 108,676,828 of CM073733.1, forward strand.
TAATATTTATCTAAACTTGCTTCTAAATCACACATTATCTCAACTTGCTTCATTTGATTCATGCAAACATCACGACCTTTTTCATGATTGGATTGGAATTGGAATTGGAATTTTATAATTATATTGGCTGTAAGATTTTCTAATGAGCTTGCCATATATTGTCAGGATCAGGCACCAAATTGCATTTAGCACCAAATTGGATTCATTCTTGACCTGGACTTCCCGTAAGTTTTGCATGTTGCTTATTCTGCATATGTTTTAACATAGACTAATTTTGTCTAAGTAGTTGATGCCCATCTACTTTGATGCCTTATTATATTAACTTTTACAGTAGGAAAACCCCATTCCAAAAACAGTAATGAAAACCTCAAATAGAAGGTACTTTAAGGTTCCTTTTAAAGTTTTAATTGTTACCTATACATAAATTACTATCTTTTACTTACTATCCATTCTTATATATGTTATATTTGTTCTCTCTTTTTCACATATTGATAAACACATGGGTCTCCTGTAGATGCCACTCCTTCTTCCCCAACACCCTAGAATTTACCAATCTTTGTTGCATTTTGACTCCTCAGTTGATAAAGGCTTTTGGAGGTACATATGATGGGGCATTTTGGCAAGACATTTTGGAATCATTTTCTTCAAACCTTACTGAATAAAACTGCCTAAAGGTTCAAGGTCTAAAGCTTGGTCTCATCTTTTGTGGCAGATAAATAAAACTTTATTTATGTGATGTGTTGAGGATAGTATTAAATTAAAAATCTGTTGTTTAATTTGTCCATTTGCAGTGGAAAAGGTTTGATGGTGTAAACAATTTTTAAAATGCTTAACCACATGCATTCTGTTTTAATTTAAATCAGTATTTTCCTGTGATGTTTTCTGAAAATCTAAAAATATAAGCATGTTTATATGTATGCTAGGATGCTTCATATTAAATTTGGTAGCATTTGGATGATATTTGATGAGTCAAGTAATTTTGAGAACACCTACTGCTCATGCTTCCCTAGATGCAGATTTTTCTGCACATGCACGATCCTCAAGATATTGGCAGGAAGCACATGGTGGACCCTGAAATGGTTTGTGTGCTAAGAAGATCAACTTTTTATGACACCAATTTAGCATCTTCTCTATTATCTTGGTGGTGAGGTAGTAGTTTATACTCATGTCTTACACAAAATGCATATATTGTGTTTTGGTTTGTATTAACAGAATTGTCTATGTGTTTTTTGAGTAATACAAATTAGAATTTGATATTTCTATTTTATACAATGCAGAAAAATTGAAATGATTATTTATTAAGTCCAAAAGGTAATATGGTTTTTCTTCATCCCTAATATCTCTATGCTTTTATATTTTCCAAGGTTTTTAAGCTATCTCTGCATTTATTCTTAACTTTGTGGATAGTCAATTATGAACTCAATTTAGCTGTTCCAAAAATGCAAAGATCAACTTATTTCCAAGTCCCATTTTTTATGCCCTGTGATAATCTATATGTTCACAAGAATTTGGTTTTTGCTTATTTTTTATTTCTGTACTTTTACATCTGCAGAATTAGTGTATTTGTAGAATTTTAGGTGGTGTGGTTGACCTATAAAAGGTTAGAATTGATGCATTTATAGGCCAGGAATAATAACCCATAAGGACTTACATATAGAAATAATCAATTAGGCAATCCAAAATATAGGACTTCAAAAAGGTTTCACTATACAATTGCATTGAAAAGTGGTTGCTGTCATGTGCATCAAATATCAATGAATATTTGGTTTTGTTGCTCTTGTATTACTGACATATGTGTTAAAGGTTACATATTTTTGGATGTATCTTGCTCCTGTAACTAAAAGTTGTGATGTTTAGGCAACTTCTACTCTCTACACGTGTATATCTTAGGTAGCTTCTACTCTCTATGTATATATATTTTGGAACATGTGCAGCTGAAGCGTCCAATCCTTCTACATGGTTAGAAATAATAAAGGATTTTACTCGCCATAAAAGAGAGCTTAGTAGATTAGAGAAAGAGGAGGGGAAACATGTATTTTATATGCGTGGCAAATTTCAGGGTCATTTGTATAATTAATTTGAGGATATGATTCATGTAGAACTAAGCAATTTGTCATTTCTACAATAACGAGTTCTATCAATGCAAGACATTTGCTATAGGGAGTTCTACCATGAGGGATTTGTCAAAAATATCATCTTTTTTAACTTTCACTTGGTATGTTTGAAGTTTTCTTATTGGTAGGCTAATGCTTTTTTTATTTATTTTACTTATATTGACAAACTTTTATGCTACTTACTCAGGTCAGCATAACAAAGTAATATTGAGGGATGCTACTTTGCTGGCTTATAGAGGTTGTTCTATGCAGTATCCAAATTATTTGGAGGTATGACTTTGCATCATTAGCTTTATAGACATGTTATATTTTTGTATATAATTTGTTGGTAGTCCTGTAAGAATTTTCCTATCTCTGATTGGTTTTTCTTTTGAAACATTGGGTTAGTGATTCATGTTATTGTTTTGAATTATATTTATCACAACTTGGTTCTAAATCAACCATTGTTTGCAATGTTGGATTATTTTGATTTTTTATCTGAAATAGGTGCAAGGCCTAAAGGAATTTCGAGGATTAGTAAGCACCTCACATACACATGCACAACTTAGAACTTACAGTTGATATGTGTTGCATCTCTTTCTTTCATTTTGATTGAAGGTTTTTTGGTTTTTTAATATGATTGAGGACAATTTATAGAGTCACTAAAGATCAAACTGTTTATTTTGGCTATTTGGGAAACAGTCAACTTAAGATTACTGTTTTCAAACCATCTTCAACTCCAGTTTCAATTCCTAAATGGCATAGTCTGAGTCCTAGACACCCCATCCCTTCTTTTATTGTTACTGTGTCTAAATACTCAAAAAAGCACAGTCATTTGGTTGATGTTCTTAACAATATCTTTAATATTTATTAGAATTTATTGATGCAGAAAAGTTATAATTAAGTTTAGTATTTCATTGACAGGATCTACCACACGATTTTGGAGAGCATGTGAGGATCTACCACAGGATCTTTAATATTTATTAACATTTATTGATGTAGAAAAGTTGTAATATTTATTTACAGGATCTACCACATGATCTTTAATATTTATTAGAATGTATTGATGTAGAAAAGTTGAAATATTTATTGACTGGATCTACCACAAGATCTACCACAGGATCTTTAATATTTATTAGAATTTATTGATGTAGAAAAGTTGTAATTAAGTTTAGTATTTCATATACTAGGTTGTTATATTATCTGATAAGTTAACTATTTTTGAAATTGTGAAGCTGTAAATATGTTTGTAATATAAGTACATGAAATGAATATCCTACTATGACCAGATATGATTTTTGGATTTGGTAATATTGGTTCAATTGTCAGATTTCTGTGAAAGAGAACGATTTCTAATGACTATTAAGCAGAGAAATTGAGTATGTGGGTGCCCCAAATAGTATACTAGTTATATTACTATCCCCCTAAATTACATAAATAGTGAATCATATATTTGAGATGATGTACCCAAGAATTCTCTAACAATTTTACACATATTCATTTGATATGAAAATATTCATTGGGTATTCAGCTTTTAGTTTCAATATTGAGTAAGAGTCATTTTCATTAATAGGTATATGGGTGTTGTCTAGAATGCCAATTAGCCGCAGATCGGCTAAATTCCAAAACAGTGATTCCCTTTTCTTCAAGCGATTACGCCAAGGAAGGAACTCTGTTCCTTAGCTATGGGTCCCTTAACTCACTCCAGAAAGGTTTAAGTCGATGAACTAAGATAAAAATTGGGACATAAAGGTAAACATAAATGCGACTGAATAAAAACTTGAGCGAAAAATAAGTTGTATGATTGATTGATCGTCCTTAAAACTATTTACAACTTGGGTATTTATAGCAACAACTGAGAACTACCCTTATTTGTCACGTTCAGTTGGCTAACAATGATAAATTCTTAGTTGGCAGTTATTCGGCTGAGCCGTGCCACATTCCACTAACCATGATCCTAAAATCTAGGTGCACTACCACGTTATGGCCACGTCTCCCCTTTCAACGGCCTTCACGTAGATCTTATCTCAGGTTCCTTCGCTTAGCTCCTAAAATTGTGGAGAAAAATCTTGACTGCGTTATACCTTGGATTCAAATTAAATCAAAATTATTTCCACGTCTCTCGGCTCATGGAGCAAGAATCTGATCCAATATGTGACTTCATGCTAACCCAATGGACCCAAATATCTTCCTTGAAGCCTAGTAAGCCCAAGGCCCATTGTTCACACGATTTCTGTCTGTGACTCTATCACCGCAAAAATCGACTATCATGCAGTTCGGCTGACGTCCAATCGGCTATTTGATCCATTCGGCTGTGGCTGGCTTTGGCTAATTCTAAGGAATATTTTTAGGTGTAAACACATGCCCCCCTACGCTGTCTTTAGCCGGTAACTTTAAATTTAGGCTGAAACGGCGTAATGATTCAAGTCAAATCACTTCTTTCCATCATAAATGCAAGGTAATCCATTTGCAACAAACTTTTAAACAGTGCAACGGTTCGCCTCATCCATCCGATTTAAGTGCCTTCAAATCCCACTATCAGTGATTCTTCCATCTCTTTAAATACTCACTAGCCGAATTACCTCTCACGTTTACTACCAGCCCTAAATCCTGTAGCTTTCACCATCCTCCAACTTTCGTCTTTCACCTACAAACCAAGCCCACCATGTCTTCTGCTTCTGATTCTCAAAACCAATCCTACGCACACGCTAGCGAACAGTCTTCTTCCTCCTCCGTGAACCTTGACCGCTCCCTTAGCCCCCCTGAGGCTCCTGGTTCTGGCCTTCAATCTCCTCTGTTCGAGATTCAAGACTCTCTTTCTTTGGCTCCTTCCACTTTAGATATGGGTGAAGGAGCGATCTTTCTGAAGGAGTACATGGCCCCCTCTCTCTACGCATTACCAATCTCCTGTGATTGGTTCACCACGAAGTCCAAACCCACTGACCTTCGTTCATGGCCTCGTTCGTCTCAACCCTACCTTGATTGGGTGGATCGGCTGAAGGCTGCCAAATCTGATAAATGGAAACAGTGGGGTCTCTATGACATGATTATGTTGTCGACTCAAGATATTCCCCTTAACCTGGAGTTGCTTTATGGCTTCTTCGGCTATTGGAGTATTGCTACCAACACCTTTACCTTTCCATGGGGCATGGTTTCCCCTACTCTCCTGGATGTGGCGGCTATTTTGGGGCTTCCGATCACAGGCGATGATGTCCTCTCTCACTATTCCTTCCAAATTCCAGAACTGGGATTCCACTTCTCGAAAAACACTTCCGGGTATTCCAATTTCCTTGCCAATAATGCCAAGTCCAGAGGATCTGTGTCAGATGCTGAACACAACGCATTTCTTCTGTACTGGTTCAGCAAGTACTTTCTCTGCTCCAGCTCTATTGTCGTGGTTCAAGAGTTACAGCTTTTTATGGCCCTTGTCAACTCTGATGGCAACTTCTCCTGGGGAACCCTTTTCCTTTCATACCTCTACCACTGCCTGTTTACCATTATGGATCGACTGCAAAGAGGCGAAGACATTAAGAACGTTCAGGGACCACTCTGGTTCTTGCAGCTCTGGATAGTGCTCTACTTTCCGGAGTTCATCGACTCACGTTTCAACCCTAGCATTCTTCCTCGGGGTGCAAGCATTTTGGGCACCCACTTGGTACTCACTCCCTGTGAACCCTCTTATGCTTTCACCGTAGCCACCAAACTCTTCAGTCTGACCCGAATAACCACTGACTGACGTCTTGTCTTGGAGAAAGGTATTGGGTCTTTCTGGATTTTCTCCACAAATGAACCTCTCCCAGTCGAACAACAAAACCAATTAGAGCTCAACTGGAGCTCAGTCTTGACTTCTCGTGACTTGCTTTGTGGCCTCAAACCCACCTCACGAAATAACAAGTCTTCGGCTGAATTCTATTTCCCCAACTGCATAGCGAGGCAGTTTGGGTTGTTACAGCATATACCTCTGCCGTACAACTCTATGGTAGGGAGCCTGGGTCGGCTGCCCTTTGGTGCCAATGATGTAATGGAGGTGGTCTCTACCAACTTCAAAAGAACTCAGGCTTTCCGTTTCATCCCTTTCACTCCAGTATCTGGTGAAACTTCCGCTTTCGCCAATTGGTGGCCATCAGTGAAGGACAGCCTGTTCCCCGATCGGCTGGACAGATATGCAACCCGATTAGTACTCACTGATGTAGCCGAAGCAATGAGGCCACCGCCCCAACCAAAAAACACTCCCGTTAAAACCAAGCCTCAGGTACAAGTTCCAATCCAGAAACGGACTTCCACTAGGATGAGAACCTCGGTATTCCAACCAAGTAAGTGCCTTTACATTTGGCTCTTTGCGGCTCTTGCTTTTTTTAATTCAACATAGTCTCTTACTTTTCTTGTCTTATCGCAGCCACCACCACTACTCCGCCATTTATTGTCGTTGAAGACGACCCTGTTAGTCCTCCCTCCAAGAAAAGAACAAGGGCCCCTGGCGTTGTAATAGAAGAACACGCCTGTGTTCAAAGCAAGCCCAAAGAAAAAGCACATTCGGCTAGTAAAGGAAAGCAGCCGAAGGTGAAGGTAAATATCTTATCCTTATCCCCCCTTTTCTTAATATCCTTTGTTAGCCTGAACCTAATCACCTTGTTTTCAGAAACCACGTGTGCAAATTCCCTTTCCGTATGTCCAAGAATTTGTTGAAGGCGCTAGCTCTCAATTTCCCCCAATGGTACGGCTGTTTTCTTATTCCTTTCAACATATATTGTTTGCTTACTCAATCGGCTAACCATCATCTGTCACAGGATCCTCACTCACAACCCGAAGAGGCCATCTATGAGGCTCCCCTGGTGCCTTCGCCTCCCACAGCTCCTGCAGTGGCTATCTTAGAAGAAGAATTGACAAAGTATTTTACCTCTGCTGACCTCTACTCAATGGCTTCCTCTCCCATCTCCAACCACTTGGAGAGAGTCAATGCCGCATTGATGGGGGAAATACCAACCAACAGGGAACAGGTTGCTACTTTAAGAACTTCTTTGTTCAAACTAGCCAATTCGGCTGATATCCCTGCAGCTAGCCAAGAGGTGTACAACACTTTGGCCCTCCAACTGAGCAGTTTATCTCAGCAATACGGGCGTTCCCGGGAAGTTCATGACATGACGTCTCATGACCTCCAAAGATTGAGGGACCTCCAGGCGCAAAAAACTCATTTCCAAACCTCCTTCATGACCTTGGAGAAGGACCGCCAGGAAACTCTAACCCAACTTAAGGACACGGATGAAAGGTTATCCGTTTTGTCGGCTGAATTAGAGAGGGTTAGAAGGAAATAGCAGAGTTGACCCCTCAATCGACTGCCTTAACTGAGAAACTCCGTTCTAACTCTCAGCAACGTTATGGTCTCTTCAAGCAATCTTCTTCTTTAGACCGTGACTTAGCAGTACTGGGCGCTCAGAGGACGTGCCTAGAAAAAGATCTTGAAACTAACAGCGCTGGGTTAGCTGAGGCCACTCAAGCCTGGAACTCCTTTAAACATCAGCTGGATGAGATTAAGAGATAGGGAGCTGTTGTGGCAGCCGATCCTCTAGCCACCCAACAAGGCGATTCTGAAGGTGCTACTGTCCCACCAGGGGAGGCATTAGTTGATGCACCAGCACCTGAGCCCACCCTAGATGTAGCTGCAGCCGGCCATTTAATGATGCTCATGCATCGTCAGCCGATCCAGGTCCTGCCCCAATTGAAGAAAAATCAAGTGATGATCCTGAGGCTGCAGCTCCCTAGCTTTTATATCTTGGGCTAAACTTTTGTAATTTTGGCTAGGTGGCCAGCCTGTGGTCACCAAAAACAATTGCACTTTTATGTTAATGCAACTACTTTTAATTCTTCAATATGCCTTCCCACATAGTAGAATAGTATCTCTTAAGATGTTTTCCATTGATGCTTCTATTTAGTTCTTCGCCTTGCATGTTAACTAGCCGATAAGCACCACCATGATAAGCTTTGCTAACAACAAATGGTCCTTCCCAATTTGGTGACCATTTCCCAAACTTGGGATCCTTGATCCCAATAGGTAGTATGGTTTTCCAAACGAGGTCTCCTTCAACAAACCTTTTTGGCTTCACATGTTTGTTATAAGTCCTAGCCATTTTTTGCTTGCTATACTCAATTTGGTCTAAAGCCATGAGTCGATCTTCGTTAACCGAATCTAACTCCATTAACATGGCCTGTTGATATTCATCCAGGCTTAGCCGGTTTTGCTTTGCTACCCTTAATGAAGTCACATTTATCTCTAAGGGTAACACTGCATCTTGACCATATGTCAGTCCACACGGTAAAACCGCATCAAGACTTGGAATTCCTCACGGCCCACAATGCCTCATTCAGTGTTTCATGCCACTTCCTTGGCTTGTCCTCAATGTTCTTCCTGATTATATCAATAAGAACTTTGTTGGTTGCCTCTGCTTGCCCATTGGCTTGAGCATAATAAGGGGATGAGTGAATTAACTTAATCCCAAATTGTTGCGCGAAGGCCACCACTTTCTCCCCAGTGAACATAGTACCTTGATCTGTGGTGATGGTTTCAGGTATCCCAAATCTATAGATGATTTGGCATTGTATGAACCTAATCACCTCATCCTGAGTCACATTCACCATTGGCTGGGCCTCTACCCATTTGGTAAAGTAGTCAGTCGCAACTATGATAAACGCATGCCTCTTGGACGAAGGTGGATAGATTTTGCCTATTAAATCCATGGCCCATCCCCTGAATGGCCAAGGCTTTATCACTGGGTGGAGGTTTTCAGCTGGAACCCTTTGAATTGGACCATGCAGCTGACACGCCTCACATCCCTTGGCATATTGATAACAATCAGCTGTAATGGTAGGCCAATAATATCCATGTCTGTATATTAGCCATTTCATTGTGGGCCCAGCCCTGTGAGATCCACAAATTCCTTCATGTACTTCTCCCATGACCTTCATGGACTCTTCTTTGTCAATACACTTAAGTAATACCCCGTTGATGGTTCTCCTGTAGACTTCATTGTCTACCAATACATATTTAAGTGCCTTCTGCTTAAGCTTGAAATCAGTACTACTTGAAGGATCTTTAAGATAGTCGATTAACTCTTGTTTCCAGGAGTCGATCGTTCCTATGGGTGCATACTCCCAGGTTGGGCATTCTTCCTGTTTTACTTCGACTATCATGTCTTTGTACCCTGAAGCTTGTTGGGCCAAATCATTAGCCTCTTCATTCTCTTCCCCAGGAATGTGATGTACTACTGCATCAGCAAACAAGCGCAATAGCCTGCTAGCCATTTCATAGCACTCTCTCAAGTTAGTGTTATTACATCTATATTCCCCAGTTGACTGTTTTATCACCAACTGTGAATCTCCCATGACTTGAACATAATTCGCTTTCATGGCTGCCAGGATCTTAAGCCCCAAAATCAGAGCTTTGTACTCTGCCTGATTATTAGAATTCCCAAGATCCAGCTGACACATGAATTTCCAACTTTTCCTTGCTGGGTCCGTAATGGTGATACCAGCACCTACCCCTCTTTGCGTTTTTGATCCGTCAAACGTCAGCACCCAAGGTTTCAAGTTAATACACGCAACGTGTTCGGCTAACGGGTCGTTGACTTCAACACAAGGGTGTTGAGCCAAGAAATCGCCATCGCTCGACCTTTCATTGCTCTCAATGGAACATATTTCAACGCAAAAGCATTTAACTTAATGACCCATTTCATTAATCGACCTGTAAAGACAGCCTATTAAGTAAATACCTAATAATATCAATTTTGCACAAAACCAATACTTCCTTAGGCAACAAATAATATTCAAGTTTTGTACAAGCATAGAACAACGATAAACATAACTTCTCAATAGAGGTATATCTGGTTTCGGCATCATTCAAGATCTTGGTGAGATAATATACTGACTCTTTCAGTCCCCATCATCAAAGATCTGCGAGCAAGCAGCCGATTGACTCTTCTTCTGCAGCAATATACAATTTGAGTGGCCTTCCTGACACCAGAGGTGTTAGCACAAGAGGTCTGGCCAACCCTTGTTTAATTTGATCAAAGGCCTGTTGTTGCTCTTTCCCCCATACCATATCCTCCGTATCCTTTAATTTCAGCAAAGGGGAAAAAGCCTTCATTTTCCCATCCGAATTAGCTATGAACCTCCTTAGGAAATTGATCTTGCCAATCAAACTTTGCAGTTCCTTCTTGTTCCTAGGAGGTCTGACCTCCAGGATAGCTTTCACCTTGTTCTTGTCTACTTCTACTCCTTGATGGTGGACCAAAAATCCTAGAAAATTGCCAGCTGCTACTCCAAAAGTACATTTGGCAGGATTCATTTTCAGCCCATGGGCTCGCATCCTCTTTAGGGCCTGCTCTAGATCTACTAGGTGGCTTTCAAAACCCTCAGACTTGACAACCACGTCATCTATGTACACTTCCATTTCTTGCCGATCAAGTCATGAAAAATGGAGTTCGTGGCCCTTTGATAAGTGGCTCCTGCGTTCTTGAGCCTAAAAGGCATGACCACCCATTCATAGATCCCCAATGCTCCTGGACACCTGAAGGCTGTCTTGTGCGTATCTTCTTTCGCTAGAAAGATCTGGTTATACCCCGAGTATCCATCCATAAAGGTGAGAATACCATGTGTGGTTGCCGCATCGACTAACATGTCAGCCACAGGCATAGCGTACTCATCCTTTGGAGTGGCCAAGTTCAAGTTTCTATAGTCAATACATACTCTTATCTGGCCATTCTTCTTGATGACAGGGACTATATTAGATAGCCATTCAACATACCTGGCTGTCCTTATAAAGCCTGCCTTCAGTAGTCTTTCAATTTCAGATTTAATTTGAGGCATCAGCTGGGGATTGAACCTGCGAGGCGCCTGCTTGAAAGGTTTGTATCCTGCTTTGATAGGCAACCTGTGTTCCACTAATTTCCTCGCCAAACCAGGCATTTCGAGGTAATTCCAGGCAAAGAAATCTTTGTACCGCTGGATTAATTCGACTATCTTATCCCGTTTGTCTTCCTCAAGCAACCCACTCACCTTCACGATTCTGGGTTGTTCTGGCGTATCCAAATTTATCTCAATTAAAGGATCCTCTGCCTCAAAAGCAGGAGTCGTCTTGTGAAGAGGGGAGTCCAATTCCATAGGCTCAGCTGCACACGCCTTATCAAGCTCAGCCGCCGCACCTTCCTCCTTGGAGAATATGACCTCCTCTTCCTCATCAGTATCATAGTCTTCCATCATGGCATCCATCACTTTGGACTCGGCCTTAAAGATTTCTAGCCGACCCAAAAGGTCTTCGAGTACTCGTGGTGCCCTATTCATTAGTCACCTGCGCATTAGGCCGTGGCTCGGCCTGAGATCTTAGCTTGAATCCCTCATTAGTAAGGTTGCATGCTTTCCAGGCGCCTTCTTCATAATCCTCTGGGATGGCAATAGGACCTAGGTGTGGGGAATAGAATAAGGCTTCTAGCATCTTTACTTCAGCCGAAAAAGGATTCTTGTCTGCTTCGACTGTCTCAACATTGTCTCCAACCCAAAACATAAGCTTCTGATGAAGTGTGGAAGGGACACACTGACTTGTATGAATCCAATCCCTTCCCAGGATTACGCTATAGGAGGGTTTGCCATCAACCACAAAGAAAGCTGCTTTGATGGTTTTGGGGCCTACCGTGACTTCGGCTATCAAGACTCCAAGTGCTCTGGAAGGTTCCCCCAGGAAATTGGACATTTTCATGTTGGTAGGGACTAGGTCCTCCAGACTTTTTCCAAGTTTCCTCATGGTCGTCACAGGCATGACATTTAGCACCGCCCCTCCGTCCACGAAGACTCTTCCAAAGATCTTCCCGTTGATATAGGCCTTGATATAAAGGGGCTTCAGATGTTTCACCATTTCTTCTGTAGGTTTCTCAAACACTACCTTGGTAACCTCATCAGCCGGTGTATCGGCTAACGTGGCCCATTCTGTCTCCTCAGCAAACACGTCTCCCTCCAAACCTCCTGGTTGTGAGTTGTTTGCCCAAAACTCTTCTGGGAATAGGCTAATAGCCTTTATCTCAGCCAGTAGGCCATCAGCTTCTTCATTGAACAGGAGATCCAACAAGGAATCTTCCATGATATCGTCTTGCTCCCAATACCTCTCTAGGATCACTGAACCTTCTATGGTGACTGCCTCTTCGCCTATGTCGACTGAGGCGATAAGACCCTCTGCTTCAGGAACAGGTTCCTGCTCAGTAATCGGCTCTATATCTTCGGGCACTTCCTCTTTTCCAGCTTCCTCAGCCTCCAGCTTTGGGAAAGCCTTATCCAGTGCTTCATTCACAGTTTCAAAGGGGACCTCGCTCTTTTCACTGATTTTACATCGGCTATCATCTGCAGAGTTTGTTTCATCTTCTGGACAGACCTCATTCTCTGCATCCTTCTCTTTTAGGTTCTTGATAGTGCGGCTGGTACTGCCTTCTTGTCTTTGGCATACTTATTCAAGAACCGGTGCCCTTCTTTGACGTTAGCCGGGGGTTTTAACATTCTCTGAGTCCTCAACTTCTCATCATTCCTTATTGTTATCTTCAAGGAAGATATGCCCCCTTCTACCGTGAACTCGGCTACCCTTCTTTTGTCCTTGGGGACAGGTTCCTCATCTATCTTGGCCTACCACTTTCTCTGAGGGTTAGCCGATCTTGCCCCCCAGTTTTAGCAATGGGTGCCTTACTCTTCTCCTTGTCAGGCTTCCCTGTTAGGGCCTGGCCATGTGTAATGTACTGTTTTACTAATTCCTGGGTGAGCCTACCTGGTTTAGGTGGCTTGCCCCTTTGCCTATGTCTTACCTCCAGTTGGGGTTTTCCCAATTTGTCAAAGACGGAAACCTTTGCAGCCTGAGGTTTCAGTCGATCCATATGGGTTGAATCGGCTGATCCCTTTTTGGGCCTCCAGACTTGTTGTACAGATATCATGTGCTTGTGGCTGGGTCCTTCGTCATCGAATCCTGAGAATGAGACCATGCCTACCCCAAGGGCAGGGAATGGATCAGTATCCACTCTCATTTCAGCGATTCCTTTGTCCGCAAGCTTGAACCTCCCCTCTTTTATCCCCTTCTGAATGGCCTTCCTGAAAACCATGCAATTTAGAGTCGCATGATTATAAGAGTTGTGCCACTTGCAGTATTTCTTATCTTTTAACTCCTCAGCCGGTGGGATTTTGTGCCCATCCAGCAGCCGAATCTGCCTATCCTTAAGCAAGTAGTCAAAGATCTGGTCTGCCTTGGAGATATCAAAAGAGTATTATGTCTTGCCGTCTCCTGAACTTGGCTCCTTTCCTTTGGCAGCTCTTAGGCGAGGTGTATAACCTTTACCCTTTACTATTTCACTACCATGATGTCTGTAGTGGAATCAATTTGAATCATCATCGGAGTCTTCAGCTTCTACAATGGACACCAGCTGAGGACCTCTCCCTCTACTGGCTCGCCTCTTTTCTTTCTCCTGGATAAACTGCTCAATGCGTATCGCCCTTGAGACCAACTGGTTTAGGTCAGTACAAGCTTGCCCTACTAGTTTCTCCTTGAGTTGAGGATGCATGCTGCTAATGGCCATGGCTGCATATTCTGTCTCAGGGAATTGCATCAACATTTCGACCATTTTCCTGAACCTTTCCACAAAATCAGCAGCCGATTCATCTACCTGTTGTCTCAGGTTCATGAGGTCAGCCGCAGTGACTTCGGGTTGGGGCCAGTAGAATCTGTCGTGAAAGCACCTCTCCATATCTGACCATGTTTGTATGGAATTAGGTGGTAAAGAGGAATACCATGTAAATGTTGTCCCGGTAAGTGACAAAGGGAACAGCTGCAGCTTGTGATATTCATTCTGGTTCCCTTCACCACATTGGGCAGTAAACCTGCCTACGTGCTCCATAGTCGATTTGCCATCCTCTCCGGAGAAAGTAGCGAAATCTGGAGTCTTATATCCTCTGGGCAGAGGTACCAATCTGTCTACCTACTCAGGGTATGGTTTCCTACAGATTGGACGATCCAAAGGCTTCAGCTGCACACCAAAGTATTTCTTGATGGTGTCCGCAATGATGGCTGGGTCTAGCAGCTGTGAACCCCCCGGCCTCACTTCTCCTAAGTTAGGAGCAGCCGTTTGTGGTTGCTGTCTCCAAGTTGGGGATGTGCAGGATACTTGTTACGGAAGATTAGAGGCGGTGGTTGGTTAAGCGATGGAGGTGGGTAAACCCCATGGTTGCTCCATGTTCCTTCACCAGGTGCCTGTATTGAGTTCCGTGAACGCTTTGTGTTAAATGGTAGAGGTGGGATCTGTCCCATGATCGCTCGCCATCAAACCAGGTGCCCTTGGAGGAGTTGACCCCATTTGAGCGCTGCAGACCGCCAGGATAGGATGGATAGAATGGAAGGTTAGCCGTCTGGTGGAACATTGTTCCATGATCGCGACCAAGATATCCCCAGGTGGTCTTGTACCACCCATTCCCGGGCCAAGAGTTTGCCCCCCAGTGTACTGTGGGTTAGTCGCCTGCACCGCAGAGCCATAAGGCTGAACCCATGGCATAGCTTGCGGCATACCAATTGGTCCCACTGCATCCGGTGGTCTCCTAGCCATCTGCACCTGTCCAAAATGAAGATTAGCCTGGTTAGTCATGTCATTCGCCACCTGTTGACCTCCAGTGTTCAACGTGGCAAAAGCACCATGCTGGGAATTACTTGGATTAAAAGGTACCTGTACTATATTCGGCTGAACCTGAGTGGGTCCTGCCTGAATGTAGGTAGGCTGAACTTGCTGTGCACCTGCCTGAGTCACGTTCGGCTGAACCTGAATTGGTCCTGCCTGAGCTGCACTCGGCTGGATGACGAGTCCTGCCTGGGTAGGGTACCCCACTTGCGTTGGGATAGTAGAATTGATAGAGCTTTCACTTGGGTGAGCCCTCTTAGCCTCTATCTCCCTGGCTTGCTGCACTTCGTTATGTACCATGGGTTTCACAATATCGGCCAATTGTTGTGACACTTGGTACATGATATCATTGATTCCCAAATCGAGTTGTTGGCGTATAAACGAAGTGGTCATCACCACCGGGGTCTCATTGGGCTTGTTGGGTTGAGTTTCAGATCCTATCTCCACTTGTGTTTGCTCTGCTGGTGGAACATGGCTTCCACGGGATGGACTTCCTTCAATCGGTTTCCTGGGATTGCTTTTTGCGGTCATATTGCTCAAACTTTTGCCCGAATGCAAGTGCATACGCCAATGGTAATCCTGACCTGGGGATTCGAACGTGTTGATTCATTCACCTTTGGTCCCACTGGGCGTGCCAATTTTGTTGTCTAGAATGCCAATTAGCCGCAGATCGGCTAAATTCCAAAACAATGATTCCCTTTTCTTCAAGCGATTACGCCAAGGAAGGAACTCTGTTCCTTAGCTATGGGTCCCTTAATTCACTCCAGAAAGATTTAAGTCGATGAACTAAGATAAAAATTGGGACATAAAGGTAAACATAAATGCGACTGAATAAAAACTTGAGCGAAAAATAAGTTGTATGATTGATTGATCGTCCTTAAAACTATTTACAACTTGGGTATTTATAGCAACAACTGAGAACTACCCTTATTTGTCACGTTCAGTTGGCTAACAATGATAAATTCTTAGTTGGCAGTTATTCGGCTGAGCCGTGCCACATTCCACTAACCATGATCCTAAAATCTAGGTGCACTACCACGTTATGGCCACGTCTCCCCTTTCAACAGCCTTCTCGACGTAGATCTTATCTCAGGTTCCTTCGCTTAGCTCCTAAAATTGTGGAGAAAAATCTTGACTGCGTTATACCTTGGATTCAAATTAAATCAAAATTATTTCCACGTCTCTCGGCTCATGGAGCAAGAATCTGATCCAATATGTGACTTCATGCTAACCCAATGGACCCAAATATCTTCCTTGAAGCCCAGTAAGCCCAAGGCCCATTGTTCACTTCTGATTTCCTGCCTGCGGCTCTATCAGCTGCAAAATCGACTATCATGCAGTTCGGCTGACGCCCAATCGGCTATTTGATCCATTCGGCTGTGGCTGGCTTTGGCTAATTCTAAGGAATATTTTTAGGTGTAAACAATGAGCACGAGTATATGATGAATTCAGATTTGCTACAGTCAAAAAATGTTGTAGTTGTCGTAGTCACGTGATGTAAGATGTCCAATCGCAATCATACGACTCATGTTTCGAGATTGAATTTTAAATCTAATTTACTCAACTCAAAACATGAGACATCTGATAGAGATGGGATGACCCCACGTCGCGTGAATGTCGCTGACAACCCCAATTCAGTATATGATACTCCACCATGTCCACTACCATCCTTTGTGGAAGGAACATTATTCTATGAATTTCCTTGTTTACCATTGTTTTACCCACAAGCTGATAAAAAGTTGTCACTCATGAGAAAAAATGGTTAACGAATTACCTAATATTCACGCCAACCCAATATTCAAACAGATTCCTTCTTCACTTCTTTATTCTCTTGATGCACACAAGATACAACAGGGGCCATGATATATTTCGATTTCTGATTTCAGAAACAGAACCAAAGAGGTAGTAGCAAAAAGCATGAGTTGGCCCTGCAATAAATAAATAACCACCTAAAAAGCAACGTCAATTGGAGGAATGTTCAACAGTAATTCCCTCTGCCCTCTGTCTCTGTTACCCTCCTTTTTTTAACAAGACAAGAAACTGTTTCACTCTGTCTCCTTGTCAGGTCTTCACTGATCCACCACTTTGTCTTTTGACCAAACCCTTTATTTTTTCCCCCTCCTTGGTCTCTGCGAAATTCTCACACAATCTTGTAATTCATGCTTTGTCTCAAGTCTCAACCACCACAATTACCTTGTTAATTTCACAATTAGTCACATGTGGGCATGTCTCATGCACGTTATAATTTGCAGACTAATCCTACGTAACACTCCTTGAGCTTATTTTAGTCCTTAGGACTTAAATCTTCTCTCTAGGAATATTTTAGTCCTTAGGACTTGAATCTTCTCTCTAGGACTTAAATTTGCAGATCTCCTCTGTATTCTCATTGTCACCCAATAAGAAATCGCTAACAAACAAACAAAATGTTCTCAATAGGAATATCTTTGGTAATCTGTGTAGGATAATTTTTAAAACTTCTTGGGAATAATTTGAAGATCATAATATTTTCAGTTACACAACCAAAAATTTTCAATTTTCGTGTAAAAAACCAAAATTTAATTTTTTTTTAATACTAACCATTGTTTTATTTTTGATAACCTAATACTAACCGTTGTTATTAGTCTATAAATAATGAATATAATATAGTTTTTCATATGACGTGTCACAATAGTAACTTAACACAACATTTCTTGACACCAATGGGGTTGAGTCAAGCCTTTTCGGAAGAAGTATCTACATTTAGTGTCGGACACAAATTTAAACAGGATTACTTCCTATATATGGAAAATACATGTGGGAATAAAAAACGAAACAATGCTAGGATTAGTTTTTATTAATTCTAGTATATCCTTTTCCCATTTTTTATTGGGTGTCTTGTTTTCTTCAATTGATTTATCTATATATACTCCTCCTATCCAACTGTCCTCCCTTACAAACATTCCCAACCTGCCTCTCAACCCCTCTCCCCTTTTCTGAATCTGTTTGTCTTTCCCTTCACTAAACATAAAGAGAAACCAAACCAAAATAATAGTCTTAATTTTTTGCAATCGGAAGTCTCCTATAGCTGTTGAAATGTCAATTAGAAGCAAAAGGGTGTTGTTTAGTCCTGATGTGAATGACAAAACAACCATCATTCTCAAGCATGGTAGTGGTGGCAATGGTTATGAAGGTGGCAGAATTTTAAGAAACAACAAGAAGAGGAACACTGGAACCTCAAAATTGTCTCCTGTGAGGTTCCTAATGCAGCTAGGAACAAAGGTGGCAAGTGCTATAGGAGGTGTTTCTATGAGAAGGAGATCCTCTCGGAAGGTTTCTTCATCCACTTTGGTAAGGTCACGTTCAATATCTGACCTTACAGATCCACATCGAGCTGAAACTGTTGAGGATTGCATTGAGTTCTTACATTCATCTTCATCTAGGGAGAGACCAAGTTTTAGTTGAATTGAGTTGAGTTGAGTTGGGTTGAGTCTCTATGAAAATTCTCCCAAGTTTTGTAAGGCATGTATGTTAAGAGAAAAAGGGTATGCTTCAAAGTTTATTGATTTCAATTAACATGTTTCACGAGGAAGGAAAGAGAGGTGCATCCTTTGTGCATTATGCAACTTTAATTTAGAGTTTGAGTAGAGATTCTCATATTAACATTTGGCTCGAATCATTGTTTGAATTGTACACTCTGTATTGTTGCATTCAATATAATACGTTGTTTTGTCCTTCAAATTTGCCATATATATTAATTCATCCTACGATAATTAGTGTAGTTCTTGTTCTAAGCTTACTTCAAAAGAGTGTGAATCAACGTAATTGTATATAACTGTATACTTTGTGATTAATAATAAAAAGGATAAATTTGAGATCAGAATCATTGTCAAATGGAGCAGCAAGTATCTAAAGAGCAACTCTATTGGGGTTCTTAAAGTGTGTTGTTAATTTTAAGAAACTGTTATTAACTTACTCAACATTGAAAAAAATGAGCTGGCTTGCCATGTGTGTTGGAAGAATAAATCAGTTAGGCGGTTACAATTTTTTTGTTAGGTTTGTTGGATTGAATAATGCATATAAATGCCCCTTCCATTGTGTCATTTTAGCATATTTTTCATTCATGATTCGATATGAGTTAAACTCAATCTCAAGCTCCTGAGCTTTTCTCTATTTCCCTTCTTCACCTCTGATTTCTAATAGCATGTAAGAATGGTTATATAAAAATGAGTTCTTGACATTTTAAAATTATTTTCTCAATTGAAGTTTTAAAAATGTGGGATCTATTTTAAGTTCTCAAGAGTTTTATTATTGAAATGAAAATTTGGTGCTTTTAAATCTTATGTAAAATCCATTAGCTAAGGCTGTCCTCTGATGTTTTCTTAGAGGGTCAGGTTTTGGTGTAATACCAGATGTGGAGATTTTGTATTATGTAAGGATTATTGTATAGTGCTTTGGTTTAGCTCTCTTGCACATGATAGTGTGAGCGCTTATGCAACCTTTCATAAAGGATGGATAGTGTTTGCTCGCGTTGATGTTTTTTTTTTTGAAAATACAAAAAAAGTTAATAAATTAATAAATAACAAGATGTCCAAGGCACAAGATGAGCCAAGACAGCACAACTACACCCGACGGCATCAATTGTTGAACCAATAACAAAAATGGGCACATATATCAATTGAAATTGAGTTTTATAATAAATTTTCGTTGATGGTGTGGCTGGATAGTTTTATAATAAAATTTCATTTATCAAAAAAAAATGTGACATTGTAAAGTCCACTAAAAGTAAATTAAAAGTTTAAATTGAGTTCTACCATTAGAGATGGCCTAAAACAAATGCATATAATGTGACAACGTTGAGTGAGTTAATCTCACATGAGTGAGGATCTTAAGCTCCACTTTGTGTCTTCTCACATATATCACCCTCCATAAAAGCTATTTTCTAAAACACGTCCTTTTTGGGGGTGTTCAAAAGAAGATAAGTAACCTAATGGAAAATTAACCATGTTAAGTATAAGTTGAAATTAGCTGGCACAAGATACTTGTCTAAATGAAATAAATCTTTGATAATGTTGCATGACTAAATTAATTAGGCTACCGGCAATTTCATTTGGTATAGGACCTAAAAGATGAATTTGGCTAATACAAAAAAAAAAAAAAAAAAAAAGATGAATTTAGCCCCTCAAAGATACCGAAAATACAATTCTTGTTATGACATGACACCCCACTGTCAATAGACAGAAGCATTCTCGTGTATCTAGGCCTCTTCTATTCTCTGCCCAACATCTAAAAAGCCACTGTCACCCTTATCCTGCAAATCAGAGAATATCCCTATTGATATCAACTTTACAACAACCCCTTTGACCAAAGCATGAAAAATGCAATCTTAACTCCCTATCCGAAAAGCATCCAACAACGAGATAATACTCAATTTACTCTTTGGAATTTGCTGGTATTAACTTGATCTTTTATTTTTTGAATATTTTAAAGTAGTCTATGATATTTCTTAATATTGACCAATTTGGTCTTTCAGTTAGTTAACTATTAACCGACTCTGTTAACATAATCGAAGTGAGAGTAGAGAGATTTCTGTAATTCATTTCATTGATCTATAGAGTTGATGAACATTGCAGTATTTATACTGCATGAGCTCAAGTAACTGCTCCTAACAGAATGCCAAGCTGGCTGCCACGTGGGCTTACATTAATACAACCATCATCACTTTAGTCAACTAATCACTTATACTATTATAACACAATAATGTATCATGTTTATTGTCTACGTGGCGCACATATGATTGTACATGCAAATATTACCTCAACTGACTTATCCCACGCAAATACGAGGACAAAATCGATACAACGAAGAAAAATTGCAATGTTTTAAAAACCGGACCGGTCGTTGAACCGGTGAGACTGTCGGGTCATGGTTCAATTGGTTCAGCCGGTTGAACCGTCGGTCGAACCGGATGATAAATAAATAATTAAATAAATAAAAAAGTACCAATTTTGAGGAAAAAATAAATAAAAATAATAAAAAAAAAGCTAAACCGGTCCAACCCGGTCCAATTAACCGGTCCAACCCGGTCCGACCGCGGTCCAACCCTGCTCGACGGCCCAACTAGATCATGGCCCAACTACACTGAACCGATCCAGTGTGTGCCGGTCAACGGTCGGACCGGTCGGACCGTCCGGTCCGGTTTTTCAAACACCGAAAAATTGTTCATTGCAGAGCAGTTCCAGAGAACCACACTGCTACCCATCTTCCCATTTTCCCTCAAACTTGTTAAAGCTTGCAATTTTCCCGTCTTCCTTAGCTTCTAGAACCTTCTCTTCTGTCTCTTGCTCCCTCACCAAAGACCCTGCCCCTGTTCTCCCATTGCAGGATGACATCAAGCTTGAAAACGGGTCGGTTTTGCTCCAGAGACCCGATTCGTTTGGGAGGTTTGGGAAGTTTGGTGGGAAGTATGTCCCTGAAACTCTAATGTATGCACGCACTGAGCTTGAGGCTGCCTTCCATTCCCTTACTGCTAATGAGGATTTTCAGTTTCTGTGCAATGTGGGGTTGAGCTGAATTTTGGTTATAATGAGTTTGGTTTTCAATGTTGCACAATATTTTCTTTTTGTGGTGCACATTAAATGATTGTTGAAATGTGACACTGATGTCAATGGTAGCTATTTTGAAAGTTTACATACGTTTGGGATGTCATTTTGTTTGTCTGATTGAATTTGAAGCCTCTTTGGTTTGCCATGGAAATGGGGCATGGCTAGAAATTGGGTTGAGGTTAACTTTCTGCTATGGGAAAGACCAAGGGTTGCACTCAACCTTGTTACTTTGAAGTACAATATTTGATGCTTTACTTTTTTCTTTTTCTTTTTTCCCCCCTTCTTCCCCGTTGTTCCTTAGACTTTTGATGCTTGGGAAATTTGCATATTTATCACAATTTGAATGTTTTATATAAAGTGAAAATCGGATGGATCTTAAATTTTAGTTGTCATGATTTGTTCAGTTGCGCTTTATAATTGTTAGAGATTCTTTTTTTCGGTACATAATTGTTAGAGATTCTTTTGTGTGAGAATCACAGATATCATTCCAGTCACTTATTCTAAACTTATTATACTGCATTTTTCCAGTAATCTTGACCTGGTTTTCCCGTAATTATTCCTCACCGCTTATTCTGCATAGACTGATATGTGACTAATGTGAGAGCAAGCAATCCTGATGAGGAGGGGGAGAAGAAGGAGAAGAAGGTGGGGGAAGGTGGAGAAGAATAAGGAGAAAGGAGAAGAAAGGGGAATAGATTTGGTCATGAAGTTATCGTTTTGGTCCCTGTAATTTACGTTTAATGAGACAGATGATGTTGCACATACGTGGACAATGATATGTGTGTCACATAGATAGTAAATGTGACACATAATCGTTTTAAGTCAACTAACCGAGGGATCAGATTGATCAATATTGGGAAATGTTAGGGACTATTTTGGAATATTTCAAAAGTAGAGGACCAAGTTAATACGAGTGACAAATTTCAGAGACTAAATTAGGTATTACGCCATCTAACAACTATGCAATTCAAGTCATCCTCTTCAGTGCATTAAGAAGTTAAATACGAACTAAGATGTAATTCAACACCAAGTGGTAGGTGTATATGTAATGTACTTCAAACTACACAAAACTGTAACATGACTAATGAACAAATTTTAAAATACAATAGACACTGTTAAGGTCACCCACTATTAAATATTACCTCTAATCCTTATTATAAAAAAAATCATTAATTAAACCAAAAAAACTCATTTAAGGTTAGAAGTCTTACATGGAAGAATGAGATGGTCTGATTAGTGGTTATAAGTGGGAGGCAACCCTCACCGTATGAGCTAGCTTTTGGGGTTGAGTTAGGACCAAACCCAAATTCTAATATGGTATCAGAGCCTATCATAGATCTATTTGTTGAGCCACCCGTTATCGGGCCACTCGGGTCACGCTCCAGTTGTCTAGTCCTGGGCGTGAGGAGGGTGTGTTAGAAGTCCCACATGGAAGAATGAGATGGCCTGATTATTGGTTATAAGTGGGGGCAATCCTCACCCTATGAGCTAGCTTTTGGGGTTTAGTTAGGACCAAACCCAAATTCTAATATTTAATATTATAAATTGAAAGTTGATTCTAAATATATCCTACCAACAAAAGCATGAAGCATGTGTGGATTGGTGAGAAATCCACTTAAGCTCAAATAATTGAGTGTATAGGAAAGGAAACGGATTTGCTGTAGTTACTGCAAGACGTAATTATCAATCTCAACCGTCCAATTTGATTGGCCGACTTATATTATAAAACACGATTTGGTGAAGTTATAATCTAAGCCATTCAATAAAGATCGGATAATCGAGATTAAAAACTGCGTGTAACTTTGAGAATTTCTACTGTAGCAAATCCCGGTCCGTATAGAAAACAAGTGTGTATCTAGTAAATATACATCTCACGTTAAAATAAGGATATAAAAGAAATTCTAGTAATTAATACATCTTAAAATAAGTTTATGAACGTGAACACAAGAAGGGGGGTTGAATTGTGTTAAAAACTTTTCCCAAACTTTAAGTTAGAAACACTTTGGAACACACGTTTTTCAAAACCGTTTGTTCTGGGATCTTTGGGAATAATCGGATACTGGAAAAGCGGTTTGATAAAACTTGTTTTTAACACAAAGAAGATAGAAATGAATAGAAAGCGAAAGCGGGAGACACGGAAATTTATACTAGTTCACTACCAAACTGGTAGCTACGTCTAGTCCCTTCGTTCTCAAGGATTTTCCACTATAATCAATCGATTACAATTTCCTCAAGAGTATTCTCTTGTCACGACTTGACAATACTCTCAACTTCTCAAAATGACTCAAGACAATCGAGCCTTTGAGGATACAAATTTTAACTAGGCCAAAACAAACTTTTACAAGTGAGTTGAAATACAGTTAAAAATAACTCTCACAGAGAGGATAAAAGATTAAGCTCAACTATAGAAAAACTTTCTTAAAGAAAGGGTCAGACGCTAAGTTCAGTTCTTGTAGTCCAGAGACTTAGCACGAGACTTGGTTGCTCACAGAAGCAGTGCTTGTTCTCAGTAAATGAGGTAATATTTCAGCAGAATATCAGCAAGCTTTTTCACAGTATGTTCGTTACTTCTTCAATGGATACCATGAGGTATATATAGGAGTTCCAAGGATATTACCGTTACGGTAAAAAATGGCTCCTTTCCATTGAGTGAGGTAAATTCAAAAAGCTGTCTCTTTCTTCCTTTGCAGAGAATATCCCAGTAGTACATATTACCGTTTTCGTACTACCTTGCTTTTCACAATTGCTTGTACGATTTTTGTCTTCTAGCTAAAGGTGTCACCTTTGAAACCTCGTACAACAATTTTAGCGCTCAGAATCAATTTTGAAATCCGTTCCAGAAACTTCTGACAGGAAGAGCAGCAACATGACTAACATGTGATTTGAAATGAAGTTCAGACGCTTGCTCAGAATCGGAAGTTCGGACGCTCGTAGCAATTGGAGAAGCATAGTGCGTAAAGAGGAAATTCCAGACGCTCACAAGGATGAGCCGGATGCTGACACATAGAATGAATCATTCTCTTGAGAATTACTTTCTTCTTGCTTGAGTGGCTTAGAATATATGTATTATTAGTATCTGCACACTTCAAGAAATGTTAGAACATAAATTGTTCTCTTGTGAATACTTTGTTATCATCAAAATTAATGAGGGTCTAAACTTCTCAATCGTTTAGGTTCCAACAATCTCCCCCTTTTTGATGATGACAAATATCTAAGGTTGATGAACAATTTAGTTTCAAAAAGACATTAAGGGTCTCCCCCTGAATTTACTTGATTTAGATATATATGAACAATTCAGGTATTAAGGCAATTGTTGGTAAACAAATTCATTTAAGTGATTACGAAAAAATCCGTAAATGTATCAGAGCATGTATTTAATAGAGTGAGATCGGATGCTGATTATATACCAAATAGATTGATTTAATCAAATATATTTCATTGTACCGAAAATTTATTAAACATTATCATAGCACCAGATCAATGAATATTAGCACACAAAAATGTTATGTATGAAATGATATGCATGATACTTTAGTTCCAGTGTATCCATCGGATGGTGGATAATCGGATTCTCATATGTTCAATATACCTTTCTTTCGTGTTCATCATACCTTTCTTTTACTCCCCATTTTGTCATCAGACAAAAAGAGCGTAAAAACACATCATAGTCAAAATAAGACTTAGAAAAATTTGAAAAAAAAGGAAGATAATTAGATCAAACATATTTATATATATATAATTGTATCAACCAAATAGATTTTATATCACACACAAGAAAAAAAAATCAAGGGTTTTGAGGAGGTGGAGGTGGGATATTGAGACGTTCATAGAGTAGCTTCAGTGCAGTCTCCAGCTGAGTAACCTTCAAGTTTGTAGCCTTCATTTCTTCAAATTCTGCTTTGGGAATGGTGACCATCTCAACTGCAGAAGTAGAAGTAGAATGTCCAAATTTTCGGCAGATGCAGACTTCATCTTCTGATGCTCTGCTAGCACCCAGTTGGATAACTTTAGTCTCAAATCCTTCTTCCTTTGAGCTCTTAAGAAGAATGCATCATTTGGTATAACCCATTTGATGAAATTTTCGAGTCTTCTGAGCTCTGATTCTGTCTGAATCTTCCATTGATGCTTCACATCCTCTGGATATAGCAAATTCATGAAGATGGTTTCTCTATGAAGGATAACATCAGCTGTGTAAGAGTCAAACCTATTCCCAGCGTCTTCTCCCCATAAATTTCTGATAAAGACACTCAATGCTTCACAGGTGAAGGAGAGTGCTTCATTTTCTGCCAAGTAAATTCTTCTCAGACTTTCCCTGTCATATTCTTCTAGCACTAGGGGGTCGAGGCATGGTAATATGGCTTTGGCTTTCCACGATTCAGACCATTGACTCCACATAAACCCAATGTCGAAGTGCTTGGTCACAGCAGCCCATTGGTCATAAATCTTCATGCAATCCAGGGGTCTGATTACTGAGCATCTGAACATGTCATCGAAGTACACTGTTCTGAGATTGATATCAGTAACTCTGCTGATTGTCCCAACAGTTGAAATAGTGGCCTTTTCAAAGATTGCGGCGGTTTGAGGAGCGGTTCTCCATTCATCTTTCTTGAGAAGTCGTAATACCTTACGGCATGATCCTCGGAGATCTTGGCAATCGGAAGCTGAGGGAATTCCTTAAGACTGTACTTTGCAGGTGCCTTCTCATACTCCTTTAGGCCCATCTTCTTTGAAGAAATTTGCTTGCGAGCGAGTTCCTTCCTTTTCCCAGGGATAGACCAAGGTAGCCACCTTTGTCTATCTAGTACTATCTTAACAGATACAGATGATGGGTCTTGATATTGACTTATGACTTCAAGCCTTTTCTGCTCAAGACAATGTGCCATGAAGGCAGCTTCTTCATCTGTGATCCACCTTCCACATTCTTCCAATGTGAGCGATTGATCGTGTGGTAGGGATCTAGGAAGATCAGCGAGAAGGGAATTGCTCGCCAGGATCTTGGTCTTAACCTTCCTTTGAAAGACATTTGGATGTGGTCTTCCCCATCCTTGAAGGTTGCACTTATTGGAGCGGCAATTTCCAATCTAGCAGCTCCAGAGGTGAAGGTTTTTAAATGCCAGGTGGAGGGACGATTGTAGATGTTGTTATATATCTCATACTTGACAAACTGTGGTTTGTATGAGATATGTTTCTTTCCACCAGCGTCTGTGGGTTTAATGGTAAGGGTAAGTAAGGTGGGAGTGGCTTTGGTGATTTTGTAGGCTTTTGGTGAGTAGGGTTTGAAGGGATTAATAGGAGGTGTTTTGAAAAGGAGGTTAAAAGGATGAGAATGAAGCTTGGAAATGTATGAAGTGAGTGAAGTGTTTGGGAAAATTTGTGGTAGGTTAAGGTTGAGTGAAGTGGATGATGTTCGGAGAAGTTGTTTAGAAACTATGGAGGTTTTACGTATACGGGTTTGAGTGTTTGGTGGTTGTGCAGCGGATATGGGTGGAAGCGAGAATGGTATCGGATGCAAAAGCGGATCTGGACTCATCATAAGAATTGATACCTTTGGTTCAGTTCGATTGCGACCAATCTCTTGAGCTTTTGTCTAGGAGCGATTCTCGAGGCGGATGCTGAATTTTCTTCTTACGTAGGCCGGATCTTTGAGACTTGCTTCTCGACCACGGCTTGCTCCTTTCTCGAACCTGGTGATGGGAACTCTGTCCACATCTTACGGTTCTTCAATAGTAGGTGCAGGAGCCACCTTACATTTTGTTCTTCCTGGTCTCTCGTGAAGGAGACTCAAGAGTCTTTTCACACCAGGCTTTGAGCTTCTGGTGGTTTTCTTTTCAGCTTCCTCTTCCTGGTGCTCAACTTTCACCTTCTTGATCATGGACCCAGTGAGCAATTTCATTCTTACCAGGCTGTGACTCCAAAAGTGTCAGGGAATCACAATATTATCAGCACCAAAATACTTTGCCTTCTCTTGATCTGGTAAAGCGGTCGACTTATTTATGACGATTCTTGATCATCATTTTGGTGAGCAGGACACCATGAGGAATGAACTTGTAGGTGTTCTTCTTGTCAGCAACACCTTTTCTCGAGTTAACCAGTGCATTAAGCAGGTTGTTGTAAATCAACCTTGGCAGGTTTACCTTGTTTCCAGCCATGAAGTGTCTCATGATGAATTTCTGTTCGTAGTTGACAATGTCACTGGAGCCAGCCTTCAACAAGACGCTCTTGGTGATTATCTTATGAAGAACTCTGAGATGACTTTTCAGATTCTTGGCAGTAGGTGTTTCACCAGATTCTTTCAGCTGCTTGTAGTTCTCAAACAGATCATCATTGACCTTCTCAATCCCATGAATCGTCGGCCCATTACGAATAGAAAGCGATGCCTTCACACGGACACCCAGTAACCCGTAAATATTTTTGATGGTAAAAACAAACTTGAATCCTTTCTTGTTCCTTCAAAGATGCCACCTTTGTGTAACAGAACATTACCCCAAAATTCTTTAATCGCGATCACCGTAACCTCAACCGGGTTCCCGGAAGAAATCTTGTTCCCGACCCATTGCCTTGAACCCATTGTAGAAGTCGAAGCCATAGAGCTTGAAGTTTTCCAAATCAACTCGATTTTCTAACAAGACTTTTCCTTGATCATGGTGTCGTAGATAGATATTTGTATATTCGAAGTTGTTACTCGGCCATGATTGCAGTTGAGAGATGGAGGTGATGGAGGTTTTAGGGTTTAAACACACACACAGAGAGATAGAGAGAAAAAGAGAACGAGTACAGTTTTGCAGAAAACACAGTGGAGCAAAAAATGTGGAGTAGTGGGAAAGTTAAAGGAGAATGGTACAGTTATTTTTCAAAATATCGCTTCGTATTCTCTTATAAAAATAAATCAAAAAGAAAAGAAAATAAAGATTCGCTTTTTCATTAAATGCGGACGCCAAAATAAAAGTAAAAGATTTTATTGAAAACGTTAATAATCATGACTCAGTAGATATGATGAGACGCTTGAATCCTTAACACGTGTGACACGTGTGGGTGTGCTCGGACGCACGCAACCGACTTACCGGATGATGAGTCATGATGCATATGACAGATGCTTATGCACATACATGCTTATGTCATGTCAGATGCTGAGATTTAGTTTGTCATCAGACGCTGAGATTAATCATTCTTCTATAAGATGAAAGTTTAAATTTCTTCTTATAAAATTGAATCTATCTTCAAGGGGTTTTGTAAATATGTCACCCACCGATGATCGGTGTCTACTGATTTTATTTCTAAAATACCCTTACGAACATAGTCTCTTATAAAATGATGCTTAATCTCAATGTGCTTTGCTCTAGAATGCAATATAGGATTTTTAGTAAGATATATGGCAGATGTATTATCACAGAAGATAGGAATGTTACTCTCTTTTATCAAGTAGTCTTCAAGTTGATACTTCATCCACAGAAGTTGAGAAGCGCAACTAACTTCGAGATGTATTAAACCTGGCTGTTGAGAGTGCTATTGTGCTTTGCCTTTTGCTTGACCAAGACACAAGATTAGCTCCAAGAAACTGGCAGCCTCCACTTGTGCTTTTTCTTTCAATTCGATCTCCAGCAAAGTCAGCATCACAGAAACCTACTAATTTGTAATCTTTTGATTTCTTATAAAGCAAACCAAGAATAGTAGTTCCTTGCAAATATCTAAATATTCTTTTAACAGCACTTAGGTGTGATTCTTTAGGATCTGATTGAAACCTAGCACACTGACGGCATTGAACATAATATCAGGTCTTGAAGCCGTAAGATAAAGTAGAGATCCAATTATACCTCTGTATAGTTTCTGATCTACTTTCTTACCAATTTCATCTTTACTAAGAGTGCAGGTAGGATGCATAGGTGTACACATAGGCTTGCACTCCAGCATCTTGAATTTCTTCAATAATTCTTTGATGTATTTGCTTTGATGAATATAAATACCATCACTGCATTGCTTGATTTGTATTCCAAGGAAGAACTTTAATTCTCCCATCATGCTCATCTCAAATTCAGCCTGCATAAGCTTAGAAAATTCTTTGCAAAGGCTTTCATTAGTGGCTCCAAAAATAATATCATCAACATATATTTAAACAAGTATGAAATGCTTGTTTGAGGTTTTTCTGAAAAGAGTAGTGTCAACTAAACCTCTTGTAAATCCATTTTCCATTAAAAAGGAACTTAGTCTATCATACCATGCTCTGGGAGCTTGTTTAAGACCATATAGTACCTTTTTAAGTTTAAAAACATGTTCTAGAAATTCAATATTTTCAAAGCCAGGAGGTTGTTTAACATAAACTTCCTCATTTATAAGACCATTTAGAAAAGCACTTTTCACATCCATTTGATATAAAGTTATCTCATGATGTGCTGCAAATGAAAGTAAAATGCGAATAGCTTCTAATCTTGCAACAGGTGCAAAAGTTTCAGTGAAATCAATACCTTCTTCTTGTGAGTAGCCTTGAGCAACTAACCTTGCTTTATTTCTGACAACTTTACCGTCTTCATCAAGCTTATTTCTGAATACCCATTTAGTACCAATAGCTTGCTTATCTTCTGGTAGAGTGACTAGCTTCCAGACATCATTCCTTTGGGCTGATTTAACTCATCTTGCATTGCTAGAATCCACCCTTCATCTTCCAACGCTTGATCAATCGTCTTAGGTTCCATTTCGGAGAGAAGTGCAAAGTCAAAGATGCTCCTTGAAGGAGGATCTGGTTCGTACTTTGTCACCCGGTTCTCCTATGATTTGATCTTTTGGATGATTGGTCTTGTACTTCCGACTTTTTCTCGCTTGACTTAAGCTTGAGTAGAATTCATCGTCTTGTCACCACGGATGATGAAGATGTATGTTCACCGTCGACTTGTCACCGAGGTTTAAATCTGAAAATAACTCATCTAGCTCGACATTGCGATTGTCGGGCTTCTTATCATCAAACTTGACATGAATGGACTCTTCAATCACAAAGTTTCTTTGTTGTATATTCTAAAAGCTTTAGATCTTCGTAATATCCTAAAAGATTCCTTTGTCACCTTGGAATCAAATTTACCAAGTCGATCTTTAGTATTCGAGGATATAACAAATACAACCAAAAGGATGAAAGTAAGAAATGTTTGGTTGTCTTCCTTTCCACAATTCATAAGAGTCTTTTTCAAAATAGGTCTTATATAAATTCTATTTTGAATATAACACGCTGTGTTCTTTATCGCTTAAAAATGTTTTGCAATATCAGCTTCATTGATCATGGTCTGGCCATTTCCTAGAGGGACCTATTTTTCCTTTCTACAACACCATTTTGTTGAGGTGTTCTAGGAGAGGAGAAATTGTGGGAGATGCCATTTTCTTCACAAAATTTTTGAAAGTTCTCATTTTCAAATTCTCCCCCATGATCACTTCTAATAGAAGAAATACAAATGCCTTTTTCATTTTGAACTGATTTGCAGAAAACAGTAAATACTTTAAAAGACTCATCCTTGTGGGCAAGGAATTTAACCCATGTCCATCTAGTAAAATCATCAACAATGACTAAACCATATTTCTTTCCAGTTAAAGAGGCTGTCCTTGTGGGACCAAAAAGATCAAGATGTAAGAGTTCAAGTGGTCTAGAAGTTGAAACAACATTTTTTAAATGAAAGGAAGTTTTAACTTGTTTTCCTTTTTGACAGGCTTCACAAAGGCCATCAGATTTGTACTTAAGATTTGGTAAGCCTTTAACAAGATTGTGCTTGTTTAATTTTGAGATTAACCTCAAGTTGGCATGACCTAATCTTTTGTGCCAAATCCATTGCTCATCTTCAACAGATATAAGACACTTGACATCTTGTTTTTCAAGTTCAGAAAGATCAACTTTATAAACATTTTGTTTCCTCTTTGCTGTAAAGAATATAGATCCATTGTTTTTGCTTTTTACTAAACATCCAGTTTCTGTAAAGATGACTTCATAACCATTGTCACATAATTGACTTATGCTCAATAGATTATGTTTCAGTCCTTCAACATATAAAACATTATCAATAGAAGGAAGAGAGCCTTTACCTATGCGACCAATTCCAACTATTTTACCTTTCTGGTTTCCTCCGAAACCAACGAATCCAGCTTCTCTAGGTCTTAGTTCTTGGAACATATGCTTTTCTCCCGTCATGTGACGTGAGCATCCACTGTCTAAGTACCAAGACTGGTGTGTTGACTTTGTTGCTAAGCATGTCTGCAACATAGACTATTTTATCTTTAAGTACTCATATCTTTTTGGGTCCTTTCTTGTTAGTTCTTGAAGGAGGCTTATCCTTCTTAGTTTTAGAAACATTACATGCACTTTTCAAATGACCAGATTTATTACAGTAAGTACAATGTAAGCATTTGCTATGACTATGGGATTTATCAGATGCTGAATTATTTTCCAAAAGGGTTTCATCTGATATATACCCAAGACCATGAGTTGTCGTTTTACTGACACCCCAGATCATTGAAGCTTGCTTGCTACGAGTTACACTCTCTGCAAGAAACTTTTGAAATGCTTGTTCATAGTCATTTGATTTGCAGTTAGGATTGCCTGTAACTACAGAACTCTTAGCTTGAGAGCTCTCAGCTTCTGGTTGCTTGTTAGCTTCCAGACGCTGGTTATCAACCAGACGCTGATTTTCAGTTTTCAGCTTCTGGTTCTCTTCATTGAGTATAGAGTTTTCATTACGTAAAGAATGAAAATCTTGTGATAGTTTTAAAAATTTCTTTTTCAAATTCTTATACTCAGTAGAGAGAGTGGCAGAATCCTTAAGAAGATCATCAAAAGCAAGTTGAAGTTCAGAGTAGGAATCATATACTATTACCTCTTCAACTTCTTCTTCTGAGTCAATGTCAGTGTCTGCCATGAGGGCAATGTGAG
This sequence comes from Calophaca sinica, assembly GCA_037113605.1. Lineage (NCBI taxonomy): Eukaryota > Viridiplantae > Streptophyta > Magnoliopsida > Fabales > Fabaceae > Calophaca > Calophaca sinica. Next base: position 108,709,082 of record CM073733.1, read on the forward strand.
CTTCTTCTTTATCTTCCTCAGAGGAGGATAAGTCAAGATCTTCCCATGTTGCCATGAGACCTTTCTTCTTTTTCTTGAAGGAGCTTCTTGTGAGCTTTTCTTTAAGATTAGGACACTCGGATTTGAAATGTCCAGGCTTCTTACATTCATAGCAAATGACTTGGGCTTTGTCCTTGTATTTGCTCTCCTTCTTGTCCTTTGAATCTTTCTTCTGAAACTTCCTTCTAAAGTTTCTTTTCTTCCACATTCTCTGGATCTTCTTAGATATGAATGCTAGCTCATCGTCTGATCCATCAGAATCTCCGTCTGAAGCTTCATCATCTGATTCTTCTTCTTCAGCCTGAAAAGCTTTAGAAGTACTAGGTTTATGTTGATTAACTTTTAAAGCAGACTTACTCTTCTTGGTAGGTTCTTCTTCATTTAACTCAAGTTCATGAGCTTTCAAAGAACTCATAAGATCTTCAAGCCGAAGAACATTTAGATCTTTTGCTTCTTGAATAACAGTGCCTTTGGGTCTCCACTGCTTAGTCAAGCTTCTCAAGATCTTTCTCACATGATCAGGTGTAGTATAACTTTTTCCAAGGGCCTGCAACCCATGAACAAGTGTTTGGAATCTTCCAAACATAGTTTCAATGTTCTCTCCATCTTCCATTCTGAATAGCTCATACTGGCGTACCATCATGCTAGCTTTTGTTTCTATTACTTGGGCAGAACCCTCATAAGATAACACAAGAGAATCCCAGATTTCTTTGGCAGTATCAAACTTACCACATTTATCATATTCTCTTTCTGTCATAGCACAGATGAGAATAAATATGGCCCTCTGATTGGTTTGATATCTCTTTTTCTGATCATCAGACCAGTTTTCCCTAGGTATTGCAACACCAAGGGCATTAGCGGGAAGAATGTATCCGCTTTCAACTATATCCCACAAATCAAGACTTTGTGCCTCAAGGAATGCTTTCATCTTATCTTTCCAGTAATCAAATTTTTCTCCATTGAATAGAGGAGGACGGTTCATATGACCACCTTCAGTAGACATGTTCACAATATAGGATCTTTTCTCTTGACACTGTTAAGTGCTCAACCAAGAGGCCGAGCTCTGGTACCAACTGAACGTGAACACAAGAAGGGGGGGTTGAATTGTGTTAAAAACTTTTTCCAAACTTTAAGTTAGAAACACTTTAGAACACACGTTTTTCAAAACCGTTTGTTTACCGGATGCTGGGAATAATCGGACGCTGGAAAAAGCAGTTTGATAAAACTTGTTTTTAACACAGCAAGATAGAAATGAATAGAAAGCAGTAAAGCAGGAGACACAGAAATTTATACTAGTTCACTACCAAACTGGTAGCTACGTCTAGTCCCTTCTGCTCCTCAAGGATTTTCCACTATAATCAATTTGATTACAATTTCCTCAAGAGTATTCTCATCACAGCTTGACAATACTCTCAACTTCTCAAACGACTCAAGACAATCGAGCCTTTGAGGATCTGACCTTAACTAGGCCAAAACAAACTTTTACAAGTGAGTTGAAATACTGATTAAAAATAACTCTCACAGAGAGGATAAAAGATTAAGCTCAACTATAGAAAAACTTTCTTAAAGAAAGGGTCGACGCTAAGTTCGATTCTTGTAGTCCGAGAGACTTAGCACGAGACTTGGTTGCTCACGAAGCGTGCTTGTTCTCGCAAATGAGGTAATATTTGTGAGAATATCGCCAAGCTTTTTCACGGTATGTTCGTTACTTTCTTCAATGGATACCATGAGGTATATATAGGAGTTCCAAGGATATTACCGTTACGGTAAAAAATGGCTCCTTTCCATTGAGTGAGGTAAATTCAAAAAGCTGTCTCTTTCTTCCTTTGCAGAGAATATCCCAGTAGTACATATTACCGTTTTCGTACTACCTTGCTTTTCACAATTGCTTGTACGATTTTTGTCTTCTAGCTAAAGGTGTCACCTTTGAAACCTCGTACAACAATTTTAGCGCTCAGAATCAATTTTGAAATCCGTTCCAGAAACTTCTGAGAGGAAGAGCAGCAACGTGACTAACACGTGATTTGAAATGAAGTTCAGATGCTTGCTCAGAATCGGAAGTTCGGACGCTCGTAGCAATTGGAGAAGCATAGTGCGTAAAGAGGAAATTCCATACGCTCACAAGGATGAGCCGGATGCTGACACATAGAATGAGTCCTTCTCTTGAGAATTACTTTCTTCTTGCTTGAGTGGCTTAGAATATATGTATTATTAGTATCTGCACACTTCAAGAAATGTTAGAACATAAATTGTTCTCTTGTGAATACTTTGTTATCATCAAAATTAATGAGGGTCTAAACTTCTCAATCGTTTAGGTTCCAACAGTTTATTTTTCTTATATTTAGGATAAAATATATACTCAATATTTTCTTATAATAGGGATTTGAGATAGTATAACACCTTCTTCTTACGGATATCTAACGCTTTTGTAATTAAAGAGTAGTGATAGATGAACATCACTTTTGTAGGCACCGTATGTCCGTACGTGTACGGACCGGACCGTATGTCCGTACATGTACGGACAAGATTTTTTTTCAAAATTTTTTTTAAAAAAGATATCTTTTTAAAAAAAAAATAATTATTATAAAAGTGGTTAATGCGATACAAATAAGTGGTTAATACAGTTCACTAACTGGTTAATGGACTACTTTGATATGAAATTTCACTTGTATCCATTAACTAAAAGTGGTTAATATTGTGTAAATAAGTGGTTAATACAGTTCACTAACTGTTAATACAGACACAGAGTAGTCGTTAACCAATTAATGAACTACATTAACCACTCACTGGCATAGTATTAACCAGTTTCGCAATTGGTTAACAAGGTTAATATTAGTGGTTAATGAAGTATTGAAAGTGGTTAATACAATATTGAAAGTGGTTAATGGGTGCAAGTGCACTCGTTGATATAAGTGGTTAACAGAATTGATATTAGTGGTTAATACAATATTGAAAGTGGTTAATAAGTGCAGTTTGACAAATTAGCATCAGAATAGTACATTAACCAGTTAGTGAACTGCATTAACCACTTACATGAACTGCATTAACTACTATGGTAATAATTTTGTAAAAAGTGTTTAAAAAATTTACAAAAAAAAAATCCGTATGGCCGTACATGTCCACACCGTATGGGTACAGTGGCAGATCTAGAAATTTTTATTCGTGGGGGCAAGAAATAGTTATAATATTTTCATATAAAAAAATATTATAAGTTTTTACAAAATACATAATCTTTATGACTAAAATACCTAACCTTCTACAAATTACGATTGTGTTCTACGCATTTTCATATTTTAAAAATGTTATATAATTTTTTCAATGTCAATACTATAATACCTCTATGTATGTAACAAACAATCATTTAAACATTTTTCAAAAAGAAAAAAAACAATCATTTAACCATTCATCTCTGATATCATCTTTACTGGTATCATTTTTTGTATCTTAGTCTAATGATATTGATAGAAAATCATCAAAAATGTGTTTATGCTCTTTGAGTCTCTTTATCTCTTTCTCTATCTTGAAAGATGTTTTTTTAAATCTAATGTGTTTTTGTCACTGTATGAGTTTAACGTTTGAGAAATGATAAAAATTAGAAAGATAAAGAGATAAAATTAGAACCAATTTATTTTCTCTTTTATTTCTTATAACTTTCTTCAGTTATTTAAAAAATGTCATATATGGGGCAAAACCTAATTTTTTTATGGTGATAAAATAAAAATTATCAAATATATTTAACTAAAAAATAAAAATATCGCGGTGACAATTACCCCTAACTCTCTCGACCTCTATCTACCACTGTATGGATATACCGTGCCCAAAGGGATGTCCCAATTCGGGTGTTTATTTATTTTTATTTTACTTTATTATTATTATTATTATTAATTTTTTGGTAAAATTGGCTTCCTACCGGAGGTTGTGCGTTAATTCCCAAACCCTTGAAAAAGTAAACAAAAGAAATGACCCAACAATTGTTTCCTCAGTGACAGCATATCTATCTTGTCTTTATCTTTTTGTTTTTGTTTTTGTTTTTTGACCTTTACTTTTAATGAAAGAATTTAATAAAGCACCAGTAATATCACAGTCATCGTTCAGTGTAACACTTTATAAGCTTGGACGGTTATATGCTTGTACTAGTATTTGCTTAAAATATTGTGATTAAAAAGACTGGCACTGGCAGGCGAGGATTTCACACGTACGTTAATAGGAGTAATTATCAATCCCCTAGTCTAATCATTTTTTTAGGGGAAATTCACTTGTCTAATCATATCATGGTAAATCAAGAACTCTAGATGCCTAATTTTTTTTTATTTTTTATATAAGAACTCTATCACTGTGTTTGATTCTAAAGAGAAATTGTGAAGAAAAAAATAGGTAAAAAAGAGTGTAAAAAAAGAAAAATAGGTGAGAAATAAAGTAGATTTGTGATATTGTTTGGAATAAGAGAAAGAGAAGAAAAAAAGAGAAGAGAGAAGTGTTGATTATTTTTTAAAAGACATCAATATCCTTAACTAAAAGTTTAAATAATATGAGATATAAGAAGAGAATACGGGTATAATTGAAAAAAGAAAAAAAAAATGGCTGCACAGCACCCTTTCTTCGCAAAGTTGCGAAGAACTCAAAAAGTTAAAAATTGATCTCTCCTCTCTCTCGTTTCAATTTCTCGCCGCAACCACGCTCTCTCTTCGCGCGCGCGCTCTCTCTCTCTGCTTGCTCTCTCGTCACATATCATCCACAACCAATCAAAGCGTAGATGCATAATGAATAAACAGTGCATGGCATGATCAATTGTTTTTTTTTTTTTGTACAAAGCAATTGTTATTTTCAGTAAGATGTTATTTTCAATTGTTAATTAATGTGTTCCTTCCTGCAGTCCATGGAAGCTTCTCTAAACCACAGAATGGAGGGCCAATTGGGGTTGCGTGCACAGGACCCAACAAGCTCCTACATATGTCCGGTTCCCCAGCAACCTTTTCGTAGTGGATTTGAGCGATCAGAATCATGCTTGCTTAGATTCCCACGGGCTAGAAATGGGATTGTGCGATTTACCATAGTTGTCAAAATCCGACCAGTTGGACCAAGAATTGAACCCTTGTTTAGTTTGATTGAACTTCAAAACTGAACTGTATAAGAATCGGCCTAAAAACTGAAAAACCGGTAAAAAAACCGGCTAAAACCGGGAAAAAACTGGGAACCGGCCAGTTCATAAAAAAATTAATTTTTTATTTTTTAGAAATGGTAAATGACATTATTTTTGACACATAAGAGATTTTTATCCATTTTTTCACGTCGATGGATTAAATTAAATATTATAATAAAATTTAAAATTAATTTATATATTAAAATTATTATGAGAGTACTTACTTTACAATATTTATGATTATTGAATATTAAAATGTTACTATAACATATTTGTTTTAGTTTAATATGTAATTTTTTGCATGTTATATGTTGACTTATAACATTTTAAGCGGAGTTTAATTTTTTATGTTGTGATGTTATGAATATTATGTTATTTTTTTGTTTATTAGTGCTTTATATGTTATATCAAAAATTTTAAAAATATAATTTAATTCATTTTCGGTCAATTAGGTTCGACCCGATCCGAATTTATAAACCTTAAACCAAAGGTTTACACTGTGGTTCAAGATCAAGTCCGGTTTTGATAACCTTGCGATTTACACACCCATTATAAAATTTGGTCCTAGAGAAAAACTAAGGAGAACAATTCAATCAACAGAAATGAAAAATATTATTTTAGTCTTTTAGAATATTAAATATAGATTAAATTAGTCTTTTATAAGAATTAAAATATTTTTAAAAATAATTCTAAAAAGAATTAATATAACTCATATTTAAGATTCTTAAGGAACAAAATGATATTTTTCATTTTTCAGGAATTAAATTAGAATCCATGATTTTTTTTAGGGACCAATTTGGTATTTATTCTAAAAATTTTCAATGTTCAAACCCACGAACTTGTTATATACTCCATCCATTCCTTTGTACTTGTCAATTTTTTAGAGAAATTTTGCTACTATTTATCGGTCGTTCTCAAAGTTTAAAGCTATAATAATTACCTTTTTGTCAATTATACCCTTAACTATTTACTGTAGAGAGGAAAATAAGTGTAATGTGATAATAAACAATCAAGGGTATCACAGGAAAATGACCAATAATTTTATCTAAAATAACAAAATTTATTGGTTTATTGGTTCGTGTAAAACAACTTTAAAAGACATCTAAAAAGGAACAGAGGTAGTAATCACTTGATTATACTCTCTTAGGATTTAATTATAAGCAAAAAAAATGTACAAATTTGGAAGATTAAAATATAAATAAATTTCAATTAATATACTCATATTTAATGTCATCGTTGCAAAAATACGCTTAAGTTAATTTAACTTTTGTTTTCTATGAAAAGTTGTGAGGACCATTATGATTAAGGGTAGTTTAATAAATGTAATTCCTATTTTATAAGTATGAAATAAAAAAATAAATGCACTTAACTAATTTGTCAAAAAAAAACTATCATTTTTAATCAATGTAAAATTAAGTATTTTTACTTATAATCGAGATTACATCGTGCTGAAGCATTAAAATAAGAATGCATGGTGTACCATATCTTACGGGTGCAAGCCATCGGCATTAACATGGGCAAGTTCTAGGGTGGGAAAGCATGGTGGGTAACATCACTATGCACAACTTTCCTCTACCCTTGGATTAAGAGTACCCCACAATAATATCATGCACCCTCTCCACCAAATCATTTCTCTTTAAAAAATAATTTTTTTTTTTTGGAAAATAAAATTTGAACATCACTTTTCGCGACACCCATTTCGACACCGTATATCTGTGTACGAACAATATTTTTTTTTCAAAATTTTTTTTTAAAAAAATTTCTTCAGAAAAATAATTTTTTTCCAAAAAATAATAATTATAAAAGTGGTTAACGCAGTACAAATAAGTGTCCCATATATTTTTTTTTTGGAAAATGATATTTGAACATCACTTTTCGCCACACCCATTGTGACACCGTATATCCGTACGTGTACGGACAATATTTTTTTTTTCAAATTTAAAAAAAAAAAATTTTTCAGAAAAATATTTTTTTCTAAAAAATATAATTATAAAAGTGGTTAACAGAGGGACACTTACGGACAATATTTTTTTTTTCAAAAAATAAAAAAAAAATTTCTTCAGAAAGATAACTTTTTTCCAAAAAAAAATAATTATAAAAGTGGTTAACAGAGGCACACATAAAAATAGAGGGGCACTTATTTGTACCGTGTTAACCACTTTTATAAATATTTTTTTTTGGAAAAAAATTATTTTTCTGAAGAAATTGTTTTTTAAAAAAAAATTTGAAAAAAAAAATATTGTTCGTACACAGATATACGTGTCGAAATGGGTGTCGCGAAAAGTGATGTTCAAATTTTATTTTCCAAAAAAAAAAATATTTTCTAAAGAGAAATGATTTGATGGAGAAAGTGCATGGTATTACTGTGAGATACTCTTAATCCAAGAGTAGAGGGAAGTTGTGCATGGTGGTGTTACCCACCATGCTTTCCCACCCTAGAACTTGCCCATTAACATGACCCATTATTAGTGTGTTTGTTTTCGGTGATTTGGGAAGAAGAGAATTAGCTGCGAGAGTTAAGTAAGAAATGGACACTTTTGTCGTTTGGTTGTGCAGGGAAACAGAGGAGAGAGACTAAATTGGGTGGGGTCCATACACTTTTCTTTTCTTTGCTGGAATGGAAAGAAAGGCAGGAAATCAGTGTTTTCCGAGATGAAAAATGATAAACCAACACCGCTTTTGCGACACCTACTGTGGATACCGTATTTCCATACGGTCCGTATAATCTGGACTTTATGCGGATCCGCATTTTTTTTTCTGAAATAGATTTTTAAGCTGGTTAATGCACGATTCGTATAAGTGGTTAACGCATTTCATGTAAGTGGTTAACGCTTGATTCACTAACGATTAATAGACAGATTTTTTTAAGCTAGTTAACGCAGATTCATGTAAGTGGTTAACGTAGTCCACTAGCGGTTATCTGAATCTGATTTTTAAGCTGGTTAACGTAGTTCATGTAAGTGGTTAACGCAGTTCACTAACTGGTTAACGATTACTGTGTCTATTAACCAGATAGTGGACTGCGTTAACCACTTATACGAACTGCGTTAACCACTTATACGAATCACAAGTAACTACTTATACGAATCAAGCAAGTAACCACTTACAAAAATCTGTAAAAAAAAAAAAGTATTCGTACGGATGTCCGCATTTGCCTGCATATATCCGCACTGCATTTTGATACATACATCTGATACGGTGGCTGGAAATGTGGTGTCCATTTATCATAACTCTTCCAAGATTATCTTTGTAGATATCATTATTTCAACTACACAAAATCATTCCAAATTTTCTCAAAAAAATCTATGCATTTCAACGACATTAATTTCTCCACTTACATTTATTAAAAAAATATAATTAATATAATATATTAATTTACTAGAAAACTAAATTAAGTAATCTATAAATTAATTAATTGAGTTTAAATAAAAAAAATTAAATTAATTTAGATGGAAGTTTTTTAGGAGTATTCTTGTACATTTAAAAATAATCAACGCTTCTCTCTTCTCTATTTCTCTTATCTTTTACTTATACCAATCAACACCTCAAATCTACTTTATTTCTCATATGTTTCTCTCTTCTTACACTCTTTCTTACCTCTTTCTCTCTTCTTAAATTCTCTTCACAACCAAACACACCATAGTAATCCGAGCAATTTGCATGTTTAGGATTATTAGGTGATTATTACTTGATTTTGATTGCCGGTAAACTTCACAATTATTCTGGGCTAGAAGCTGTGTACTGTACATGGGCTCTTCTTAAGCCAAATCGAGTCTTTCATTCTTCGTGTTTGGTATAACTAATGCCACAATGATTTTTGGCAACACATTCCCACTTTTTTCGGAAGTTTATTTTTGAACGGCAATTTTTTTACACTCATTTTGCCAACTATAAGAACCATTATGTCGTAGAGAAAAGTGGATCGCTCAGGCACACGCGTGATTGGAAATGTTGACCGTAGCGACAGTGGACTGATGGATGGGATTGTTGGTATTTCAGTAATGCAATGATCCTTCAAGAATTGTAGAAAAAATTCTTGTAACCGTGCCTGAAAGATATGAGACGTCTATAACCTCTTTGGAGAACACAAAGGATCTTTGTAAGATCACTTTGGCAGAAGTCATACATGCTTTGTAAGCCAAAAGCAACGGAAGCTTATGAGGCAAGATCGTACGGTTGAAGGTGCTATACCAGCCAAGAGCCAAGAAGTCGAAACAAACAAAAAGAAGCCAGCAAGCAGCAAAAACACGGCAGATAATCACAACAAAGGAAAGGGTAAAAAGAAAAGTTACCCATCTTGTCAGCATTGCGGGAAAATGGGTCACTCACCATTGAAATACTGGTGAAGGTGATGGAGACCAAGAAATGATCCTCTACATAGACTTGGCGGCCCAAAAGATTCAAGGCCCAATAATGTTCTACATGGACTTGGAGGCCTAATGAAAAGGTCAAGGACTACGAAGGCTAAAGAGGCGTTGGACAAAAAAGTCAAGCACTTTTTAAATCTCAAGCCCATTCCGGAAGAGACCATACTCAAAGTGGTCCAATCAAGAACCTAAGAGAGACAAGTCTCACAAAAACTCACAAAGGAGTGAAAATTCTAATCAATTCCAAAAGTCCAAAACATGGAGGTTACAAGGCTATTTATAGCTAGGTCCAAATCAAGAACCCAAGAGAGACAAGTCTCACACAAACTCATAAAGGAGTGAAAATTATAATCAATTCCAAAAGTCCAAAACATGGAGGTTACAAGGCTATTTATAACCATAATGTATCATCAATTCCCCATCCTTTCCTAATATAAAAAAAAGGCTAGACCTAGCTAAGGAAGCTAGCATGTGGTGCCTAATAACCCTAGTTGTAGTGCTCAAATATGGGCCAAGCCCAATACACCAGAAATAGGAGAAATTGTGGAGTTGCAAAACTATGACCATCTTGAGAACATAGTACATCAAGCCATATGTCGTACCCTAATTTTGTTCGGCCTTTTTTTAATTTTATTTTTTGCTTATTAAATTAGTAGTAATAATATTAAACAAATAATAATAAATAATTATGATATTTTTGGTTTTGGAATAAAAACAAGAAGGCAAAAAGTGAATAAAGAGAAAAAGGAAAAAAGGAAAAAGAAAGAAAAAAAAAGGAAAAGAAATAAGTAAAAGAGAAGTGGGATGCAAAAAAAAAGTTTGGGTGCCGCTAGCAAATCTGCTAGTGGACACCGAGGCCCAACTACAACAAGCCAGCGCCCAGCCAAGGTTTACTACGCGCACCCCCATTTCAGGCGTGCACCCCCCGCTGCACTCTCTCTTCACTCGCTAACCGCACCCCGCGTTTCTTTCAGCGTGCCCGCTAGCCCTTTTCTTTATTTCGTGCGATCCACTTCTTCAAGCCCAAATCCAGCCCAAACTGTTAACCCTAATCTGAAAATACATGAAAACCTAAGAGAGCCTCTCACCCTCCCATTTGTCTTCAGCGCTGATCTTCCCCTCTCTCCCCTATCTCTATTTCTCTCTCACCCTAATTTTTCTCTCTCAAATTCCCTTCTATCTCTCCATCTTTCTCTTCCTCATCTTATCTTCTTAAAACCCTAAACCTAAAAACTCTTCCAAGCTCTCTCCTTTCTCTCCCAGCCGCGGCTCAAGTCTCCTCCTTTCTCCTCCATTTTCGCACCTTATCTTATAACCAACATCCAAACCCCAACCTTGATCCCACCAAATCCGAATCTCAACCCTTCAAAGAGACTCCGAGCAGAGCAAAGAAGGGTCACCAATGCTCTAGAAAATCGGCCTCAGAAACAGAAGGGAGTATCCTAATCTCTATCTCTTATCCTTATTTTTTTCTATTAACTTGTATCTTCGATTCACTTTTTCAGGGAAATATGAGAAGATCGGGTGTGAAGGGGCTTCCTCTGAAAGGCTCTAAATACCTACCTCCAGGGCTACGAAAAGGGAGGCAGTGAGAGTGAGAGTGAGAGCAACAAGGCTGAAATGAAAAGAAGCAGAAGCAATGGCGTGGAGAAGCGGGAGTGATCTAAAAAAGATCAACAACAACAACAACAACAACAACAAAGCCTTTTCCCACTAGGTGGGGTCGGCTACATGGATCAAACGATGTCATAGTGGTCTATCATGAACCGTATCAATAGTGAAGCCATTCACTTCAAAGTCCTTCTTGATAGTTTCACTTATAGTTTTCCGTGGTCTTTCTCTTCCTCTAGCAACTAGGTTGACCTCCATCTGATCAACTCTCCTTACTGCTGAATCTACTGGTCTCCTCCAAACATGCCCAAACTACCTCAACCGAGATTCAACCATCTTTTCCACAATAGGTGCCACCCCCACTCCTTCTCTGATACTATCATTCCGGATCTTGTCCCGTTTAGTCTTTCCACTCATCCATCGCAACATCCTCATCTCTGTCACCTTTAGCTTAGTCTCGTGTTGACCTTTTGCCGCCCAACATTCAGTCCCATACAACATCGCAGGTCTAACCGATGTCCGATAAAACTTACCTTTTAAATTGAGTGGGACCTTGTTATCACATAAAACACCTGATGCCTTCCTCCATTTCAACCACCCCGCTTGAATTCGATGGTTCACATCACCCTCTATTTCTCCGTCGTTTTGTATGATGGACCCCACGTACTTAAACTTAGTAACTTGTGATATGATATGGTCCCCAACTTTCACCTCTATGCTAGAGGTGTTTTGCCTTCTACTAAACTTGTATTCCATATACTCCGTCTTACTCCTACTCAAGAGGAATCCGTGTGTCTCCAAAGCTTGTCTTCAAATCTCAATCTTCTCATTTATCTCCTCTCTCGATTCTCCGACTAGGACAATATCATCTGTAAACAACATGCACCGCGGTACTGGCTCTTGTATGTGTTTCGTGAGCACATCTAAGACCAATGTAAACAGATAGGGGCTTAAAGCCGACCCTTGATGCAGCCCTATAGTCATCGAAAAATCTTCTGTGGATCCGCTTTGAGTCCTCACATTAGTAGTGACATCATCATACATATCCTTGATGGCTCGGATATAGGCCATGCGAACCCCTTTCTTTTCTAAAGCTTTCCACAAGATCTCTCTAGGAACTTTATCATACGCCTTCTCCAAGTCAATAAAAACCATGTGCAAGTCTTTTTTATCCTCCCGGTATCGCTCCATGAGCCGACGCAATAAGTATATTGCCTCCATAGTCGATCTCCCAGGCATAAAACCAAATTTATTCTCCGTAATGTAAGTTTCCTTTCTCAACCTCTTCTCAATCACTCTTTCCCATAGCTTCATAGTATGACTCATGAGTTTATTCCCTCTATAATTAGCACAATTTTGTATGTCTCCCTTGTTCTTATAAATCGGGATTAAAGAGCTTCTCCTCGATTCATCCGGCATTTTCTTTGACCGCAAAATCTCATTAAACAACTTGGTGAGCCAATGAATACCTGTATCTCCCAGGCTCTTCCAAACCTCAATCGAAATATTGTCTGGTCCGACTGCCTTGCCATTGTCCATCCTTCTTAAAGCCTCTTTAACTTCGCTCTCTTGAATTCTCCGATAAAAGGTATAGTTTTGGTCCTCCTCTCTAGTGCATAGCACATTAGAGTATGAAGAAGTTCCATGGCCCTCATTGAATAAACTGTGAAAATACTTCTTCCATCTATCTTTGATATCCCACTCCATAACCAATACTTTACCCTCATCGTCCTTGATACATTTCACCTGATCCAAATCTCTCGTCTTCCTTTCCCTACCTTTGGCAAGCCTGTAAATAGATTTTTCTCCAGCTTTGGTGCCTAAGAATTGATAAAACCCTTCATAAGCTTTAGATCTCGCTTCACTCACTGCCTTCTTGGTCTCCTTCTTAGCTTCCTTGTAATTATCCCAGTTTTCCGCATTTTTGCACAACGACCAAGCCTTAAAACATTCCCTTTTGACCTTAACTTTCTCTTGCACACTATCATTCCACCACCATGATTCTTTATCCCCATGATCAAAACCTCTTGATTCCCCAAAGGTCTCTTTTGCCATCTTCCTGAGCCCCTCAGCCATCTTGTTCCACATGACATTGGCTCTACCGTTTGCCTCCTAGAAACCTCCTTCCAGGACCTTGCGTTGGAAGATCATATGTTTTTCACCCTTCATTCGCCACCATCTGATCCTTGGAACCTTATCGTGGCATCTTTTCTTCACTCTCCCCTTAACTCATACATCCATAACCAAGACTCTATGTTGAGTACTCAAGCTCTCGCAGATCTAAAAAAAGATCAAACACTTTTTTTCTTTTTAGGGTTTTAGTTTCTTCTTTTTTTTTTCCTGTAATTTCGAATTTGGCATCTGGATAGAGCTTTCATCAGGTTTTTTACTCCTTCTATATCATATGAATTTGGTTGATTAAGTGCCTCTGATTATTCATGATTGCTTGAATCTTTTGCTTTTTTTATTTATTTTCCCGATGTTTATTTATCCATCTTTGCATCTTCTTATTATTGTTGGGAAACATGAATTACAGTGATTCAAATTGGTCCTCCTCCTTCGTTCTATTTTTATTTTCACGAAAATGGTAAATAAAAAAGGTTGACAAAGTTAGATTTCAAAAAATAAAATAAAATCGTGACTGAATTTCGTCTTCTTTTTTATTTTTTTATTTTCTTCTACTATTTATTTTCTGATGTAAATAAAGAATGATAAAATAAATAAACAACGTCTTCTAGTTGAAGTACTTTATACATCTCTTAAGAAAAATTATAATCTTTGAAATCAATTTCTGTAGAATAGGTAATAGGATAGAATCGGTTTCTAAATTGGTTTTAGGGTTCACCTCTTTATAATAATAAAATAAATAGTTTCTTCTTTTGGGAAAATAATTCTTTTAAAGGCAAACAAATCTTTTTCTAAATAATCAAGAAGTACCGATTTACGGGCGCTGCGGGATGTTAACATCTTTCCCGCGCGTAAATAACTCCTGAATTCAAATTCGGTTAGAAGACCTCTTTGCTCAAAATATTCAAAATAGGTTTTCCAATCTTTGCTAATAAGATATTGGTGGCAGCTCTGTTTAAAAGTTGAGCAACAACTCAACAGGAAAGGTGCATCAAAGAAAACTTCTTCCAACTTCACACCTTCCACTTGGAAGGGCAAGCAACCTAAGGACGACCCTTCAACCCACCCCAAGGAAGGTGTAACATCTAAAACCTCTGCTAAATTTCCTTTCGCTGGCGACTCTTCTTCTTCTTCTTCTTCTTCCAAAAGTAGGTACATAAAGTGTTTCAAGTGTTTGGGAAGTAGGCACATAGCCTCTTAATTCCCAAACAAGTGCGTCATGGTGATGTGGGAAAATGGGCACCTTTCTGAATCTCCACCTACAAGTGATAGGGAAGAGAACTGTGAAGCCTATGCTCTGGAAGGAGACTTGCTAATGGTAAGGAGGCTTTTGGGAAGCCAAGCCATGGCTGATGACCAAAGCCAAAGAGAAAACATTTTCCATACAATGTGCACCATCCAAGGAAAAGTATGTCCCCTAATCATTGGTGGGGGAAGTTGCACCAATGTGGCCAACACTTGTTTGGTAAGAAAACTTGAATTTCAAACTATTCCTTATCCCCGACCATACAATGTTCAATGGTTAAGTGAAATTGGTGAGTTAATAGTTAATCAACAAGTGTTAGTAAGTTTGTCCATTGGTAAGTATTATGACGAGATTTTGTGTGATGTAGTCCCTATGGAAGCCTGTCATATTTTTTTTGGTAGGCCATGGCAATTTGCTAGGGAAGTAACCCATGATGGCTTAACTAGAAAGTTATCTTTTGTGCATAATGATAACAAAATCACTCTTGTACCATTATCTCCTAGGGAAATACAAGAAGATCTAGTAAAGTTGAGGCTCAAGAGAGAACAAGAGAAAGAAGAATTAAAAGAAATAGAAGGTGTGAAGAGAAAGGTTGATCCTTTAGAAAAGAAAGAAGGAAAGAGAGAAAAGAAAAAGAGTGAAGAAAAAGGTTAGAGAAAGCTAAAGAGCTTTGTAATCAAAGAGGGTGTGGTGAAAAGAATGTTGCGTCTCAGGCAAGTGCACCTGATCAGCTGTAGTAATAAATGGGATTTTAAGTCATGATTATCAAACTCACAGGGAATAAGGATAAGTATTAATCTACTCTAGGGGTCTCAATTATTTAAGCATCGAATAGTTGGTTTGAATGCGCAATGGAAAAAGAAAGCATTTAAGAGAACAATAGAGTTAGAGACTAGGGCATTAGTTTCGTTTATTCTGTTCGTTCATTTCTTAATCATATTCTATCATATTCGTCCTTTACTCCATGTTATTGACCTCCTTCTATTTATTAGTCCTGATCCTCAGACAACCAATAACCTTTTCTCCCTAAGACTAATTTCTTGAATTAACGTTGGTTGAAAGCATTAAGTCTTATGAATGTCTAGGAGTTTGAATTGGTCAAATGGTCCTATATCTCCCATTGTCGGTTCCATTATAAGTCCCCAATTCCCTTATAAGTCAATTAATTAACCCCGAATCATACGACAGATTAAATAACTAAAACATGCAATCGATTTATCTAAGGTTCCTTTATTGGCCTGTTGTAAAACCTCGGTTCCTCTGCAGATAATGCAACGACTCATACATAGATAAATAAATCATAAGCAATCATAATACTAAGGGACTTTAACATGGATGATAAATTTGGAATAGAAATAGAAGAAAATAGCTACTAAGACACAACTAAGGAATTACTAAGGTAAACTACACCAAAGACTCTAGAAGAGAGCTTAGCTACTTATATCACAAAATAGAAAAGCAATATAAACAGGAAACAAATTCAAGAATAGTAAAAGAAACTGGGAAAGAATCCTTTCTAGTCTTTAGATGAATCCGGGCTCACGCTCCAAAGTCCTCTTGACGGCTCCACAGGTTCAAAATTAGGATTTGGCCTTTTTCTCTCTCCAAAAGCATTCCCCCAAAGGAGGATTAAGCCCCTATTTATAGAGTTGGGCAAAATTAGGTCAACATGCCTTCAAATTTGCCTGATTCGTCATTACGTACGGCTGTAATTCCTTAGTATATACACCCGTACTTCGCACAACTCTTGAATCTACACTTTCACGCACAGGTATGTACGGCCGTACTTAGGGTATATGTGGCCGTACATCTGAGAGACTTCGACGCTGGCCCGTGCATGCTGCAATATATGCCCTTACTGATCATAAGGGGTGTACGGCCATACATAAAGTATGTGCGCACGTACCTCCTGCTCATAAGCTCAAAATTTCGCTATTTTTTATCCATTTTTGCCCATAATTGCGTACTTTTGCTCTAAGAGGGTCCTTTTACTCTTTTCTGCACAATATGAAAAAATATGAGGATTTTTCATATAGAATGGGTTAGAAATATGGGGAAATGAACTTAAAATACCCTCAAAATATCACAAATTATTCACTCATTAATTCCCTTACACTTGACTTTTGCTTGTCATCAAGCAAACATAGGCTCAAAAATCAATTTCCTAAGCAATAAAGATAACAAGATTGGGAACCCAGAGTCAAGAAGGTGGATGGAAATACTCAAGCAATTGGGGTTGCAAATTAAGTGCCCAATTAGAGGCTAGAATTTTCTGCAAAACAATTCAATGCGAACAAGGGCACTTAGCTCACTATCTCTCCAAGTGTTTAAGGGAATAGGAAATATTATCACTCAAATTTCACAATTAAGCACATTACCATAGGCTTGTAACCGGACCAACATCTCCACTAAAATGTTTACTTGCATGCAAAATAATATTCGGGGACCAGAATACTTGTAATGAGGCTAAGGTCAAACTCTTAGGTGGGAATAACAAAGGAAAGGTTAACCAAAGAAGGTAAACAATCGTGCATAAACAATAGAGGTAACCCCTTGGAATCACCGGAACTTTATTGGGATAAGACTTTTGTCTTCAAACTTTACTTCTTTCCTCCCTTCATTTTCCTTTTGAGTAGACCATTTTTATTTATTTTTCCTCTTCTTCTTTTCTTTTTGCTTTAAGCTCAAAATTCATTTTTCTTTTCTTTTCTTTTTCTTTTTCTTTTCCTGAAAGGAAGAGAGATTTACAGCTTTTGGTCCTGCCTCGTTGTTGTGTTGGGGAGAGAAGTAAGTGTTTCCTAGTTGCTCCTTCTTCCACTTCCAGGGGTACCAAAAGGATCTTGCAAAAATATTACTGGGTACCAAGGAAAATATAACAATGTAGGCTTAAAGGGGGCAACTAAGAAATAAAATTGTGACAAAAATTGAAGTGGTCTGAAAATTGCCTAAATATTCCCCAAAATAATCTACATGAGGCAAATCAATTTTTTCGCCTTGAAATGGTCATGAGACAAGTTATAGAATGTGTCAAAATTGGAAATACACTCAAAAAAGAAAATTTTGGGAGCGAGATTAGCCGTTTCAGAATAGCACCCTTTTTCAAGGTCCAAGGTTTCACAATTTAGAAGCAAGTTCACATCAAACAATTAAAAAGGTTGATAAATGACCCCTAATTAAACACAATTGTTTCCTTGTCATCCATAAAATTTTGTGGGGTTCCCTGAAAACACAAGTCTTTAAAGGTTGAGAAAATTTTCAATTTGAGCATAAAAAAAAGGACATAAGCACGAGTCAAAATAATGGTATGTATCTCTCCCCCAAACTTAAATCAAGCAATGTCCTCAGTGCTTCTATAAAGTAAATAAGGATGGGAAGAAGGGTATTAGGGACTTCCCTGAAATAGGATGTTCGCCAGAGCTTTGTTCCATCAGCTAAAAGAAAAGAAAACATATTAACTAAAATAAAAATAAGAATCAATCCTAACCAACAAGTTTCCTCCTGTCCTATGCTTGTTTAACGTCTCGAGCCTGACAGTTAAGTAGTGATGGCCTCAGTCTTTCCTCGAGGGTGCTCGCCTTCTGTGAACATCCACTACTTGGTGGAACTGTGGAGCTCCACGTGGCAGAGAGCAAGTTGAATCTCTGCATACCCCCATGTCATGTAGTAGACTATAGGCTTCTGAAGGCTTATATTTGAACAGTGGTTTTTCACATTCGACCTCTATAGCTTGTTTGCTAATGCTGCATAAGCTTTCATGAAATATTTGGGCTAGAGCCCAAGACTGGAAACCATGGTTCGAGCAACTTGCTATTAGCTTATGGAATCGCTACCAAGCCTTTATAGGTGTTTCATGTTTGAGCGGGGTGAGGTTTGCGATTTCAAATCTCTTTCCTGCAGTAATGGACCTTGGATAGAATCTTCCCAGAAAGTGCCTAGCCACCTCAGATGTAGCACCCCATTTCCGGAGCACTGTGGTGCGACCCAATCTAATGCTGAAAACATTTTATGCTTATATGCTTTCAGTAAAAAGTACTCTTCTGTTATTCACAATGAAAAATATGAGTATATTTTTTTTCTTTTTCTTTCCTTTAAAAACCCTTTTCAAAAATAAAGCATGAAGAGTACTACAATTTCTAAATGATGAGAAATCAGTCTTTTATTAAATATCAGAGTATATCACATCACGATGAATGCTTCACATAACATAAAACATAACATAATCATTTCGCACTGAGGCGAGGTTTTCTAAAAAGAGTAATTACAGAACAATGGCTAATTATGAAAATCACAGAGACAGTACCCTAAGCTAAGCTGGCCAAAAACTATAACTCTTACTGAGAAGCCGTTCAGTAAGATCCAAACATAGAGCATTCAAAGGAATCTTCCTCCACTGGCTCATTCTTCAACGCTCCTGGGAAGGACGAAATTGCAACAACAATGTGATCTCCATCTGGTAGCATCCATGAGAATGTCCAATTCAACAACAATGCAAGGGTAAATTCTTTGCGCACGAGTTTATCATAGGCTATGCCGCACGCAAATATATATATATATATATATATATATATATATATATATATATAATACAACAACATGTCTTTATATACATATACATACTTAATAGACTGCATGCATTATCATAATATATCAAGCATTTGCATGTGAACAAACAATTCAATCAGCAAATCAACAATCCAGTCATCACATATTACAATGTCGTTAATAATGCATGCCAATACATTATGAACAAGTTTGTGTATACACTTGCAGCCTTAAACAAGGACAACAATAAGACATCGAAAAAATCCTCTTGGTCAAGACAAAATTCCCCTACCAAGGGTATTGGACATTGGAAAAATCCTCCAGGTTGAAATGCTCAGTGGTCAATATGCATCCAAACAAATTCTTTAATATGGCTCGCTCATTATAAGGAGCGTCCGAGTAATGTTTTAATTAATCAATGTGGATCGAAGAAACCTCAACTCACTCAATTTAGTGAATTTCAAATCTCAATTTACTTAGAGTTCAACACAGGACACAAGGTCCAGGTGTTCAATTGCGGAATGCTAGTCTCAATCTTAGATTGAAATTCTAGGCACGTAATGCGAAACACTGGGCTCAATCTTTAGGTTGAGATACTAGGCACGCCATACATAACACTAGGTCCAATTCTTAATCAAGAAAATGTGCACGCAAGTAGGACGTTAAATCCCAACACAGGACACATGGCCCACATGCTTAATAGGAACATTAGGTTCCCAACATTTTATTCTTTAAAAATTTGGATCTTTGAAATCTTTGAAATTCCATTTTCAGTTCTTGTGTCATTCCTTTGTACTATTGTATCTGAAAATGCACTTTAGCTTTAGGTCGTTAGAACCCTAGCTGTGTTAAATAATACGTTAGGATAATTTCCAGGAAAGAGAGGTCGGTGCGAACACTCTTAATTACCAAGTCTTTCTTAGCTAGAATTAGCCCAGATGTAATATTTAACTCAACCGTTTTCGCAAACTGTACATATCTTGAGTCATTTACTTAGCATAATTCCATACTAAAACTTTTTACAAGCTTTGGCTAGTTTCACTAAAACCCTCTCGTTTGATTTTAAATCAAAAGCCTTTAATCTTTCAATTTTAGAAAACCTTAGTTTGGCTTGTGAACTCGCATCAGATTTACCGATGTAAATAGTCAAAGCAATAATAGTCAATCAACGCATTATTAATTAAACCATCATCATCATCATTATCATTATCATTATCACTATCATTTTATTATCTTTATCATGCATACTTTAATCAATTTCAAGTCTAAATCAAATGAATCAAATATGATTTAAGTCACACAATACAATTCAGTCTTGCCACGTAGGGCCAAATCACATCACAGTCATTCAAGCTAATATATAATAATAATACACGTATTAACACATGATTAAACAATCAATCAAACCACACAACAAACAAGGCGAAAAGCCTAAACTCATTATGTAAGAATTTTCCTTACCTTGAAGGCATTCCAAAAAAGGTAATCTAGAGTTGTCGTCAAGTCGTACCTCGCACAAACCATAACAACGCAAGTTCAATCAATTAGAACTAAAAACTCAAGTCTAATTCCCCTAGGGCAGCCACGGGCTTAGGGTTCTAAAAGGCCTAAGAATTACTCACTTAATCCCATTTGGATCACACCTAGTCATATATCATGAATCAAATCTAAGTTATGCAAGTTTGGAAACTTTTACAAATACTACACACTTAGAAAATGCCTAACCCAAAATTTACCAATTGGAATAGTATTTTACCACTTTGAATAGTGTTTTCCCAAATTTGAACAACTTTTTAAAACACTAAAACATGTCATAAAATTCTAGAAACAAATTCATTTTAGTTTTAAGACAATTCTTAACACATAATCCAAAACTTTTTCCTTAAATCAATTCCTTTCGAAAGTTTTTGTTAAATCCAAGCACTAACCACTTTTTACAACATATTTAAGCATAAAACAAGTCAAGAACAAGTCACAAAATCCCTTTGAAGGCCACGGTTTCCAAGGTTCAAAAACAATTCTAATTTTTCAAACTTTTAACTTCTAAATCATACAAACTTGTTAAACATAAATCCTTTTATCATAAACTAACTTCCAAATCACTTTGATACACTTTAAAACAATTTAGAACATCATCAAAATCACATAAAATAGCCACGATTTCAGCCCCACAATTTCACCAAATTAATTTCACAAAAACTTGCTTAACATGCATATATGACTAGATTTAAGTATACTAAGTTAAAACCTTGCAAGATTTAACTCAAAAAACAACTAAATCAAACCAAAACAAGTCCCTTAATCAGCCCCATAGATTCAGCCACTTCCAGATCTAGGGATTTCAGAATTTTTAAATACATTAAAAAAGCTTAATCATGGAGGAAATTGGTAGATCTAAAAGGTAACCAAGCTAATCTATCAAGATCTAACAATTTCTAAGCAAAACAACTCTAAACCATGAAGAACTTCATCCATGGCAGCCATGAGAAAAGGAAAATAAGTTAGGAAGCTTACCCACAAGGATGATGGTGATTGGATCAAGAAGGAAGAAGAAATGATTAAGTTTACAAGCTAAAACACTAAGTTTTTCTTCAAGATCATCACTTTCTTTCTCAAGTTTTTTTTTTCCTTCTAAGCTCTCCAACAATAGAGAAATGAAATGGATCTGATCTCTAATGAGGGAGAGAGCCACGAAATTGGAAGGATAGGGATGGAAGGAAATTTGTTCATTTAGTTGGAATTTAGCTAATTAGTTACAAACTAACTAAACTAACTTCCTACCATTTACAACTTAACCAACCATACTCTAACACTTGTCATGGAACCTTCTAAGGATGAGATTCAGTTCCCCTTTCCCTATTGCAGCCGTGGTGCATCCCCCTTGGCTCAGGTTTTCGATTCGTCGCGTATCCGATCAACCGGGTGCACGGCGTTTCAAGTATATTAAGGTTTTTGATCCAAAAACTCTAAAAATTAATCTAATAAATTAGTCCACATCTAAAAATTATTATTCAATCAAAATTTACCTTAAGACATTAGAAGTATTTTTATGAATATCGCTTTCTTGATTTACGAGCTAAAATATTACCGTTAGGCAGTTTTTAGGCGAAAAAAATACCCTATATTTTTCTGATGCCCAAAAATTTCCAAAACATTCCAATAAATCATAAATATTTGAAAATGCTAAGATCTCAATTTTTATCAAATTTGGATCATGTTTGGGCATGTTTCAGTTAGAAACTCACCCGATAGCCTCATTACGGCAGAATTTGACAGAATTCTAGCAACATAGTAAAAACTATAAATTAGTGAGGAGCACTAATTCCAATTTCTCTTATCATATATGTTGGAACCAAAACGATTGAGAAGTTTAGACCCTCGTTAATTTTGATGATAACAAAGTATTGTCAAGAGAATAATTTATCTTCTAACATATCTTTGAGTGTACAGGAATCAAAGCTTCATATATATGTACAAAACACTCAAGGAAGAAGAAGAAATTTACAAAAGAATTGAATACAATCCACTAGTGTCAGCGTCCGAACTCACTCCAGCGTCTTGCTAACAGCAAGTGTCCAATAGTGTTACTCTTGGACACATGGAATACTCAATTGCTACGAGCGTCTGTCCTCTGTTCTGAGCGAGCGTCTGATCTCTTTAATGAAGCACGTGATGATCACGTTTTTGCTCTTAGCCTCAGACTGTTCTGGAACAGAATTCGAATTTGATCTTGTGCGCTTATTTTGATGTACGAGGAAGCAAAGGTGATACCTTTAGCAAAAAACAAAAATCGTACAAGGCAATTGCAAATAGCAGATAGTACGAAAACAGTAATGTGTACTATTCTGATATTCTCTGGAAAGGAAGAAAAGGACTACATTTCAAATTACCTCACTCAATGGAAATGAGCTATTTTTACTGCAACGGTAATACCCTTGAAAACTTCTTTAAATACCCCAGGTATTCATTGAAGATAAGTTGGAAAAACTGTGAAGAAATTTCATTCTGAAAGCAATATTACTCAAGTAAGTAATCAAGCTTCGTGCCAAGTTTCTGGACTACAAAGAACTGAACTCAGCGTCTTATACTTTCTTTTAGAAAGCTATTCTGTTTTGAGCTTAATCTTTTCATCCTCTCTGTGAGAGTTATTTTGATTGTATTCAAAAGTATAATCTCTTTTGTAAACTGTTTTTGGCCTAGTTAAGGCTTTGTTCCTCAAAGGCTCGATCGTACTGAGTCGTTTTGAGAAGTTGAGAGTATTGTCAAGTTTGTGACAGTAGAATACTCTTGAGGAAAATTGTAATCAGTTGATTATAGTGAAAAATCCTTCAGGATCGAAGGGACTAGACGTAGTTTCCAGTTGGTGGTGAACTAGTATAAATCTCTGTGTCTCCTCCTTTACTGCGTTACAGTTTTCTTTATCTTGCCCAGTAAAACAAGTTTTTATAAGCGATTTATTTTCTGCATCTGGTTAGTTTCTCAGCATCCGATAAACAAACAGTTTTAAAAATCTGTGTTCGAAGTGTTTTTACATATAGTTAGCGAAAAGTTTTTAACACAATTCAACCCCCCTTCTTGTGTTCACGTTCAATATATATATTATTCAGACAATCAAATTGTCAATAAAGAATTATTAAAATAAAATTAGTATTAAATACGACTTAAAACAACAACTTAACAATCTTCCAAATATTGAAAATTCAAACTGTGACTTAAAAGTATTTATTAAGTCCTAAAAATTATTTCTCCTTCAATAAAATAATTTCATTTAATCAAACAAAAAGTTTACATATTTTTCAGGATTAATTCATATTAAAAACAGTATACGTCTACATTGTCTGTTAATCTGAATTAATTGCCAAAACAACGAATTGTTTACAACAAATCTTTGCAGTTCTTCGTACTTTTCACAAATCATTGAGGTAATCAATCTCTTTGATTTATTTTCAAGTAGTCGAAAACTGTAAAATAATCTTCATAAAAATTAGGGTATTACATCAGACCATGGGATGGATGAGTCTGTTGGAATGGTTTCATACCAATAATGGAGACGGTCTGCCAGAGAGAAGGGTAATAGACGCAGTTTCTCCTCGTTACATGTAGCTTCTTCCTCTATGAAACTGTCCACCATCTCTGTGAACTTTAACAAGTGGGCTACATCATCCTTTCCATGTTTCCCTTTAAACTTGTCAGCGCGGATAACTTTACTAACCAAAGAAGGTGCAATTCCAGGTGTGGGAGGAGACTTATGGTGGTTCCGCTGAACATAGTCAGTAATTTTCCTGAGGGCTCTTTCAACAGAGTTTTCTAACATGGCTCCTCCGCAGATATTATTAATACGTCGCTTCCCTTCAACTGAGAGTCTTGCATAAAAAATCTGAAGAACTTTCCAGGTTACAATTCTGTGCTGAGGGTACTCTCCTAAGATGTCTTGAATCCTGTCATATGCCTCAGCTACAATTTCGTGTTCTAATTGGAAGAATTTGTATAAGTTCTTTCTGACCTCTGCCTGACAGACATGGACTAGAATTGTTAGTGCAGGAATGGGAGTCCCTATGGATGGTTCTTGAAATGCATAGGTGGGCACAAGACTGGCCTTTCTTTTGTTTGTCTTTCCAAAGTTGAATGTCATCATATCATCCCAAGTGCGGATGGTAAGCTCTCCCTTATTTAAGAGTATTCGTTGTTGCTAAGAATGGCCTTCCCAGAATTAATTTAGCACATGGGTCTTCAGGTGTATCCATAATAAGGAAATCCACTACAAAACCCTTGGTGTCCACCTGCACTAAAACATCTTCTGCTACCCCTGTTGGGAGCACAGTCGATCTGTCTGCCAATTGCATTTGCACTTCAGTGGCTAGCATCTTCAAATTTAACTTGGTAATCACTGAAAGTGGCATAACGTTAACTGCTGAACTTGTGTCACATAAGGCTTTCTTAAAGTATATGCCCCAATAGAACAAGGAATGCAGAAGTCTCCTAGCTCCCCTTGTTTTTGTGGTATCTGAGGACTTAATTGAATGTCCTCCTGTTGAACTTTCTTGGGGTCTACTACTCCCTTGACTAGATGAACTGACAGTTATTGCCTTGCACGGTTCCACCTTCTCTATCGGATTAGGCTCTGTCTGAGTTGGCAACACTCCTTATGCTCTCTGCTACAGCAAGTTAGTGATTGTAGACAATTGAGACTCTACTTTTGTCATTCTCTCTTCAATCTTCTCTATATATTTCCCCTGGTCTTCACTAAGGCTCGGCTTCCAGTCTTCCCAGTTTTGCAGAGGGGGAGGCCTGCATGGTGCTGAGTCCCCAGATTTCTGTCACTATCCTCCCTAAGAGAAATTAGGATGGGGTTATATGTTGAAGAGTAGAGGTTGTTCTAACTCTTGAATTGACAAAATATTCCTCTTCAGTCTGATTGGTCCATAGGTTTCCTGGGCAGCTCTCGGTTTCATTACCTGTTATTTCACATTTTCCACAGTGGGTATCAGCTACTGCTGGAGCTAGTTGGCTGTGTACTTTCATCAGGCTTTCTAACGGTTTGGTGATTACCTCCAACCAAGCATTAATAGCGGTATTGGCTTTAACCTGATACAATCCTCCCTACTTCTTTCTAGAGCCCCACTGCCTATTATTGACTGCCATCTCCTCAATAAGTGCGTACACCTCCTCAGGCTCCTTTTTTTTGAATATATCCTCCACAGGCATCATCAATGGTTGCTCTATTATGAGATGAAAGCCTGTTGTAAAAGATCTGGATTAGTTGCCACTCCTCATACCTGTGGTGGGGACAACTGTGCAAAATGTCCTTAAGTCTTTCCCATGC
The DNA here is from genome assembly GCA_037113605.1 of Calophaca sinica. Taxonomy (NCBI): domain Eukaryota; kingdom Viridiplantae; phylum Streptophyta; class Magnoliopsida; order Fabales; family Fabaceae; genus Calophaca; species Calophaca sinica. The sequence goes on from CM073733.1 coordinate 108,734,977, forward strand.
CTCTGCTAAGGACTTACTCTCAAACTGATTAAAGTTAGCAATTTCGGCCCGAAGCTTTGTAAGCTTGAAGTGTGGGAAGTATTTCTTGAGGAAATTTTGAGTCAGTTGTTCCCATGAAGTGATGGAACCTGTCGGTAATGATGAAAGCCATAGAGCAGCTTTATCAGCCAGACTGAACGGGAATAATCGCAGTCGTATGGTATCCACTGGTACTTGTTTGTACTTAACCGTGTCCATGATTCGAATAAACTTCTTCAGTTGAGTATTGGGGTCCTCAGATGCAAGTCCCCTAAATTGAACTGGCAATTGAACCATGGTGATGAGAGCTAGTTTCAGTTCAAATGTGTTGGCTGCTACCTCAGGGGTTGCGATGCTCTCATTCAGTGCTACAGAGGGGAGAAGTAGTCTTGCATAGTTCTTCTTTCTCCTATGTTTCTTCCTCGGTGCTTCACTCTAATCCTTGTTACAATTCTTTCAATTTCCGGACAAAAATTAGGGGAGGTTCGTAAGAGCGAGTGAGCATAAACTATCACAATTCTGGAAGAAAGAGAAACCAGATTATTAGTAATAAATTTTAAAAGACAAAAATTTCACAAAGAAAAGAGTAATAGATTTTTTTTGGGTTTTTGAATAAAAAGTAAAAATAAAAAAAATAAAAAGTGCTTAAATTAATTAAGAATCCTTTTTCGATCAATATTATCCGTTATTCTCTGGCAACAGTGTAACACCTCGAATTTCTTAAGCCTAAGCGTTAGAAATTATAGGGCCATTGGGTGTTTTTTGAGTCTTGAGAGTGTTAGTACCCATTTACATAAGGACGTGTCTAAACTCAACTCTATCATTAAGTTTAGTCAATCCAAACATCATATTCTTTATTTTCTAACTCTTTGACGACTGAATGAGAATTACACGTCTTCATGAAAGTTGTAGCTTTATCTCTTATCTTTCAATTGGCATTGGTTTGACTTAATTTCAATGCCTAAAACTCTAGATATGCCCTCTTGAGTCAATGCAGCGCAAATGTAGAATTGGGAACACCTGAGTCAACCTTAAATAGATTTTACACCATGTTATAGTCCGTTTTAGCAAAGGACCGTGAAACAGTACTTTGTAGGAAATTCTCTTATCTTTCCAACGCTACTAAGAATGCCTCAATTGGACATCTGTAACTCAAGTTATGCCCAAAAACAGACTCTATGAATCGATTCATACCTGCTGATAGCATTTTTTAATTAGCGAGTCTCCCCATTTCGTCCTGTTTCGTCTCCAAACGTGATAAGACTCCTAAATCACGACTCAAACATGATCCTAGTCCTATTAGGACTCTAAAAACTACTTTTAAACATTGGTTAAGAGCTCTTAAGAACCCTAGAACTCCTTAGAGCTCTATTGTTGCCGTTGCCACCGTTTTCGCTGTTTCTCTCTTGTTTCTCAACCAAATCGAGTCTCATCTTCGAGGCTGTGATTGTAATAACACTCTTTTCATTCCTCTTGGTTTATTTTATGTTTTTATGAATCAAAATTCGTGACCCTCACTGTTCTATGGTTTTTGCTCTTTTCTCTCTATTCTAATTATTGAACTTGGAGCTGTTGGACACCACAAGACTTGGACTAGCAAAGAACTCAATCCCGAACCCTCTAGGACACTTTTGGTTTTGGAGGCTGCGACTATCATAAGGTAGGGGTGGGTGATCTCTTGGAAAGAGGCTTATGGCTTCAAATAATATGCTAGGGATGTCCCATGATCTTTATGCCTTGCGAGGCAAAGCTATTGTTGTATAATCCTTGCAAGAGCATGGATTTGAATGTCTATGGTTTATGTTTTAATTTGATTGGAGGCCCTTGTATGAGCGAGGAGTCATAGGTGTTATTAATTAACATGTTTATGTTGATTGAAGTATGATTATTATGAAAAGTTTAATGCTTTATGTGTTGTTATGGGAAAAGGCATGTTTTAGGATAAGTAGTATTATTTGGATTGTTTAATGGTATAACTTGTAATATAAAGTTGCTGTTTTAAATATTGATTAGGTGTTCTTATGCCTAGAATTAAATTAGAATTGATGACAAGCATGTTTTAGTAGATTAATGCATGTGTAATAACAAAAGGTTGATGCTTTTTGGGTTTTGGAACAACTTTGGATCATTAGTGATAGTTGTACTGTTTAATAACATGAATTGTGGTATGAAGTTGCTATCTTGACAATTTAATTAAGGGTTCTCATGTTTAGAAATAATTTAGAATTGATAAGTATCATGTTGTAGTAATTGGTTGTATGTTTGATAACAAAAGGTTTGTGCTTTATGTATATTTATTAGTAAGAGCATGATCTAGGATTATTGCTTATATTTAATTGTAAAGATGATGCATATGTTTTAATTGTTCTTTTAGTAATTGGCTAAGAGTTCTTGTAATTAAAAATTAACCTGGGGTTGTTAACAAGTGTATTTATCTGGCTATATGTACAATTAGCATTAGTTGATTGTGTTGAAAGTGTTAATCTAGTAAAAGCATGATTTAGGACTCAATAGTTTTAGGATGATTGTGTGAAGGCATGGTACGTGTGTTTTAGTTTCTATTTTGAGTATTAAGTGTACGCTTATATGTGTAGGATTAATTAACTTAGAGTTATTAAATGATATGTGTCATAGTCAAGATTCTATTCACCCTCCAGCTGTACTCACGGTCTTTTCCACTCCCATATGAAATTTTTGCCTTATGCAAGGTTCGAACTCGGGACCTGGGGCTTAAGTAACCCGGAAGCACCTTGCCACTACCAACTTAGCTCACCATGGATAAAGATTGGATTATATGGGATTAAATTCGTGAATCAAACCTAAGGTAAAAGATTAGAGACTACAGGGACAATTTAGTAGTTGCCCCTGACCTTGGATTGGACATGGGACCACTTAGGAGGACTCCCCAATGCACGAAGTGCAAAAAAATAGTGTTACTGCATTTCTGCAGGTCCTGTGAATCGATTCATTACTGCATGAATTAATTCAGACCTGCAGTGTTTTATATTTTGTGAATTGAAGCTGTGAATCGATTCACAACTGTGTAATTCGATTCACATAATGTCGTTTTGACCTTGAATCGATTCATAGGGCTCATGAATCGATTTATACCCCTGTTTGTTGATAAAATGATGTTTAAAATGACTTGTAAGGGTTGGTTAAGGGTAGTAACCACCTAGACTTATTGATTGTTGAATGTTTGACTTGTTTGAAGGGATTACTGGTTAGTAACCTCATGATTGACGTTGGTCGCGGATGCGTCCAAGTATTGTGTATGTTGATTTGTCTAGTTGATTGTTGTTTATTGATCACGAGTTTGTGACCAATTGGTAGATTAATTGGTATCCAATGGTTTTTGTTGGATATCGTGTGTTTGTAAGACTCGTCGACAATTTGTGATGTAGTAGATTTCATTGCTTGTATTCGGATTTCTATGGTGGCACTCATCGACTCTTCAGTGATGGAGGGGACCTCGTGGCTCATAAGTATTTATTCGAGGATGGCGAGTTACTATGACGGCACTTAGTGACATCTCACTGCTTGGGGGGCCGCATGGCTCATTAGACTCCATTGTTCGGGTGTAGACTTCGGGATACTACAGCAGTACTCGTCGATCTTTCTCTGATGGGGGTACCCCGTGGCTCGTTGGTACTGATTAAAGGATGATGAGTTACTATGACGGCACTCAATTTGCGGGGATCGTATGGCTCATTAGAACGTCGTTTGAAAAGAGTTACTATAGTGGCACTCGTCGAAGTTACTTCGACGGAGGGGATCCCATGGCTCGATGGCGTTGTACGGATATTGGGGACGCTCGCATTCGCTCACCCGAAAAGTAAACAAAGGATCTTAAAGTTACGTTGAATAAGTTGTAGGTTCGTGTTAGCTAGTTGCCGACGTAGGACTACCGACCATTTGATGACACACGAAGATTTATTGTCGAGACTTGTTTGATCAAGATTGAAATGTTGTCTGGCTGTTAACGCAACATATTATTTTGCCTATGCCGTTGTCCTTTCATTTGAGTATAATTCCTCACCCCTCTATCTTTTGTGACTACTTGTACACCCCGTGTACGAGTAGATGATGAGTTTGCAGGTGATGACGTGGATGCGGACGCTGAGAAGTAGACTATGTGTTGAGGTTTGTCTAAGGATTGAAGAAAATGAAGACTAGCAGAGAATGTTTTAAGTTCGTTCTCATTTTACGAGACCTTCTCATATACTTATGTATTTATACATATAGTTTTGGAATTCCATAATAATCGTCTAATGGTAGTTCAGGTAGTGCACACTGCGCATAAGACCCACCTATTGGGGGCTGACAGTGGGGCCTGACAGTGTGTCACTCTATCCTGCCTAAGTTCACGGATGCATACCTGGCCGCAGTTGAGATAAGTTGACCATGTTAAACTCTGCTACTATGGAAAGTTCGTTACGAGAGTTATGGTATGATCGATTTAATGATCAGAGTAGTCACGGGACTAACTAGAGTATAATGGGATGCTCTTGGACGTACTGAGGCTTTTAGGTAAGGTACAAACATTTTGTGACTATAGTCCACAATTAAGGGGCAAGAAGAAAAGTTCAGGAAGCGAGCTGTGGCCCGAACTCGTCAGGTTTAACCCACCCACCCAGTTTCCTCAACCTATAGTCCACAATTAAGGGGCAAGAAGAAAAGTTCAGGAAGCGAGCTGTGGCCCAAAAGTTTGACGCGGATTACCTTACCATTTAGCATTTTTTTATTATGTGACTAATTTAATTTATTCAGATTGGAAAATATCAAATGTGAAAAATTCTTAAGACTCATGAGTTAAAAATATCATTGTATCAAAAAAAAGAACTGAAAAATATCAAAGATTAATACAAACTAGATTGTATGGGGGAAAAAAGCTAGATTGGAGTTTCGTTGAAGGTATGTTGTCGCTAATTGGGTTTAAAAATGGGTTTGTTGATCTTGTTCATTGTTGCAATGATTTTGTGAAGATGAGGATCTTGATTAATGGTTTTCCTTCGGATTCTTTAACTCTGAAGAGAGGTTTTTGCCAAAGGGATCTGTTATCTCTGTTTCTCTTTGCTCGGTGTATTGAGCAACTCTCGAGTTGCATTAAGAGGAAGGCCGAAGTTGGAAATAGATAGCCTATTCGGTTGTATCGCAATGGTTCTCCTATTTTGCATTTACTCTTTGGAGATGAACTATTACTCATTGGCAGGGCTTCTCTGAAGCAAATGTCAACAATGATTGGTGTTTCGAGCTATTATGTAGTTCCTCATAATTGTTTGCTTTTGTGTACAAAAGCTTATTTTAACAAAAAATGGAATTAAGGCTATGTCATACTACTGCTAATCATAGATGCCCAATAGCATTTCATCCTCGTCCTAACCATCATGGAATAAAAACCAGCATGCCATTACAGCAAACATCCTGTCCTGAAGTCTGGACTCTGAAACCATATCAAAACTCATTAACTAATGTTCCCACCTACCCATCCATTTATCTATCTATCTATATATCCATCTATCTACCTAGTCTATCTATCAAGACAAGTAGCTCTAAACATTTTTTCCTACAATTGAATTCAAACTACTCCTTATTTGAGTCTCAAAAGACATAAATAGGCCCTTAACAATTCGTAAAATTCACTAATAATACTAAACCAGTCCTACATTATAGGTGCTTAATCCACAGGTAACCAATCGAATAGGATTTCATCCTCTTCCTAACCATCATGGAATAAAAACCAACTTGCCATTACAGCAAACATCCTGTCCTGAAGTCTGTACTCTGAAACCATATCAAAACTCATTAGAAGACCTAGCACTGTTTCAACCATTTTTGCAAACAACACATATAACGGCTGAAAATGGGAGAAAATAGAGGTCCTGGTTGGCCAAAGAGGATATTAAATGCAAGAAATTTAAAAATCACATTCAAAAGTATATACCAAGACATTTTTTGTCTGTGTTTTCACCCCCTCACCCTTGACTTAGAGGCCACCAAAATCCCACACATACCCGATTTCATTGCAGCACACAGCCTAAACCCCCTCATCAAGATTTCTCTAACTCGCGCATCAAACAAAAGAATAAAATCACAACTTATCTCAGTAGGCACTTGGTGCAAGGTTGAGCTGGTATAACTAACAGATTCCTTTACGCATGTGAACAGAGATAATAACAAAGATTTATGATAATTAGGTTAATTTTTCGTGGTGACAATGCAGCTCCCATCTTAAACTAATTTCATGAAAGCACTTTTTTATTATGTCCTAATTTCATAAGCAAAAGGAAGGAAAGCTAGATAATCATAAAACACAGTAAGTCTCATCATAATCAACTTAAGGAGACGAAGAATAAGCAAAACAATAGAGACAAACATACCAATCCTTTCCACCATTACTATTGTTGTTGTTGTTGTTAATTTGGAGCATTTGGTGGAGGGGGCATTCCAGGCCGAGGAGGACCATAAAGAGGAGCATTACCGCCAGGAGGAGGCGGCATGCCAGGGCGAGGCAAAGGCAGAGCCAGCATTCCGGGACGAGGAGGAGCCGAAGGTCCTCTCACCATCTGTCCTGGCAGGGGTGGCCCCATGCGTCTCTGCCCATACTGAGGCGGCGACATTGAGAATTGGGCGGAGGACCACCGGGTCTTTGACCAGGCGGAGCGAATTACCTTAGAGGCAAAGGCGGTGAGGGACCCCTCGACATTGGCGGTGGATACCCTGGCATCTGACCAGGAGGTCACATAATCGGCGTCGTGCCAGGGTATGAAACAAGCAGAGTTGCTAGCTGCGGAGGGTGCAAGATCTGTAGCTGCATCATGCCGGGAGCGAGCCCACCGACGGCGCGAATAGGGGCGAAAAGACTGGGTTGAGCTTGAATAACAGGAGCCGGGGGAATGCCCCTGCCAGCGGCACGACCGATGCCAGGACCGGCTAATGCAGCGGCGTTAACGGCCTTGGAACGGGATTCTTCGGGAGGAGGAGGACCCTCAACGGTCATGGAGATAACCTCTTCACCGTGGAGGAGGACAAGGCCGAGTGTACGGCGGTCCTCGCACTCGCCACCGGTGGTTTTCTTGCCCTTAGTGGGTGGAAGCTTACGGAACTCTTCGCAGTCACCGAGGACGAGGTTCATGTGGCGATCGAAGGCCATGAACTTTCCAACTAGCTGGCGACCGTCCTGAATTATCACCCTCATGCGATAGTTGATGTATTGCAGCATCTTCGAACTCTTCGACATCGACATTGTGACTGTGTTATGGATTCTCAAACATGTTTCTTCGTCGAAGGGAAGAAGAAGTGAGTGTGCGTCTAGGGTTTAGATATATAAGAAGAAATGATACTTTATAATTTGAAGAGAAATTATCGGGTGACCCAAACCCATCAGGTTTAACCCACCCACCCAGTTTCCTCAACCTATAGTACACAATTAAGGGGCAAGAAGAAAAGTTCAGGAAGCGGGCCGTGGCTCAAAAGTTTGACGTGGATTACCTTACCATTCAGCATTTTTTTTATTATGTAACTAATTTAATTTATTCGAATTGAAAAATATCAAAAGTGAAAAATTCTTAAGACTAGTATGTTAAAAATATCATTGTATCAAAAAAAGAACTGAAAAATATCAAAGCTTAATGCAAACTAGATTGTATGGGGAAAAAAAGCTAGATTGGAGTTCCGTTGAAGGTATGTTGTCGCCGATTGGGTTTAAAAATGGGTTTGTTGATCTTGTTTGTTGTTGCATTGATTTTGTGAAGATGAGGATCTTGATTAATGGTTTTCCTTCGAATTCTTTAACCCTGAAGAGAGGTTTTTGCCAAAGGGATCTGTTATCTCTGTTTCTCTTTGTTGTGTATATTAAGCAACTCTCGAGTTGCATTAAGAGGGTGGTTGAAGTTGGAAATAGAAAGCCTATTCGGTTGTATCGCAACGGTTCTCCTATTTTGCATTCACTCTTTGCGGAAGAACTATTACTCATTGGCAGGGCTTCTTTGAAGCAAATGTCTACAATGATTGGTGTTTCGAGCTATTATGTAGTTCCTCATAATTGCTTGCTTTCATGTACAAAAGCTTATTTTAACAAAAAATAGAACTAAGGCTATGTCCTAATATTGCTAATCATAGATGCCCAATAGCATTTCATCCTCGTCCTAACCATCACGGAATAAAAACCAGCATGCCATTACAGCAAACATCCTATCCTGAAGTCTGAACTCTGAAACCATATCAAAACTCATTAACTAATGTTCCCACCCACCCATCCATTTATCTATCTGTCTATATATCCATCTATCTACCTAGTCTATCAATCAAGAAAAGTAGCTCTAAACATTTTTCTTCTACAATTGAATTCAAACTATTCCTTATCTGAGTCTCGAAAGACATAAATAGGCCCTTAACAATCCATAAAACTCACTAATAATACTAAACCAGTCTTACATTATAGGTGCTTAATCCACAGGCAACCAACCAACCAACCGAATAGGATTTCATCCTCGTCTTAACCCTCACGGAATAAAAACCAGCTTGTCGTATCCTCGTCCTAACCATCATGGAATAAAAACCAGCTTGCCATTACAGTAAACATCCTGTCCTGACGTCTAAACTCTGAAACCATATCAAAACTCATTAACTAATGTTCCCACCCACCTATCTATCTATCTATCTATCTATCAAGACAAGTTGCTCTAAACATTTTTCTCCTACAATTGAATTCAATCTACTCCTTATCTGAGTCTCAAAAGACATAAATTGGCCCTTAACAATTCATAAAACTCACTAATAATACTAAACCCGTCCTACATTATAGGTGCTTAATCCACAAGCAACCAACCAACCAACCGAATAGGATTTTATCCTCATCCTAACCTTCATGGAATAAAAACCAGCTTGCCATTATAGCAAACATCCTGTCCTGAAGTCTGAACTCTGAAACCATATCAAAACTCATTAGAAGACCTAGCACTGTTTCAACCATTTTTGCAAACAACACATATAAAGGCAAAAAATGGGAGAAAATAGAGGTCCTGGTTGGCCATAGAGGATAATAAATACAAGAAATTTAAAAATCACATTCAAAAGTATATACCAAGACGTTTGTCGTCTGTGTTTTCATCCCTCACCCTTGACTCAGAGGCAACCAAAATCCCACACATACCCGATTTCATTGCAGCACACAGCCTAAACCCCCTCATCCAGATTTCTCTAACTCGTGCATCAAACAAGAGAAAAGAATCACAATTTATCTCAGCATGTACTTGGTGCAAGGTTGAGCTGGTATAACTAACAGATTCCTTTACGCATGTGAACAAACATAATAACAATGATTTATGATAATTAGGTTAATTTTTCATGGTGACAATGCAACTCCCATCTTAAACTAATTTCACGAAAGCACTTTTTTATTATGTCCTAATTTCATAAGCAAAAGAAAGGAAAGCTAGACAATCATAAAACACAAAAAGTCTCATCATCATCAACTAAAGGAGAAGAAGAATAAGCAAAACAATAGAGACAAACACACCAATCCTTTCGACCATTACTGTTGTTGTTGCTGTTGATTTGGAGCGTTTGGCGAAAGGGGCATTCCAGGCCGAGGAGAACCGTAAACAGGAACAACACCGCCAGGAGGAGGGCGGCGGAGCCGGCATTTTGAGACGAGGAGGAGGGTGGTGGAGCCGGCATTCCGAGACGAGGAGGAGCCGGAGGTCCTCTCACCATCTGTCCTGGCGGGGGTGGCCCCATGGATCTCTGCCCATACTGAGGCGGCGACATTGAGAATTGTGGAAGAGGACCGCCAGGTCTCTGACCAGGCGGAGCGAATTTCCCTAAAGGCATAGGAGGTGGAGGACCCCTTGACATCGATGGCGGATACCCCAGCGTTTGACCAGGAGGACGTATAACCAGTGTCGTGCCAGGGTATGAAATAGGTGGAGATGCCAGCAGCGGAGGGCGCGAGATCTGCGGCTACATCATGCCAGGAGCGGGCCCACTGATACCACGAATAGGGCCAAAAAGACTGGGCTGAGCCTGAATAATCGAGCGGGGAATGCCCTGCCGGTAACCTGGTGATCTGGGGCCGGCAATCTGGCGGCGTTAGCGGCCTTGGGCGGGATTCGCCGGAGGAGGAGGACCCTCGACGGTCATGGAGATAACCTCTTCACCACGGAGGAGGACAAGGCCGAGTGTGCGGCGGTCCTCGCGCTCGCCGTCAGTCATTTTCTTGCCCTTAGTTGGTCGAAGCTTGTGGAACTCTTCGCAGTCGTCGAGGACGAGGTTCATGCGGCGATCGAAGGCCATGAACTTTCCAACTAGCTGGCAACCGTCCTGAAGTGTCACCCTCATGCGATAGTTGATGTATTCTAGCATCTTCGAACTCTTCGACATCGACATCGACATTGTGACTGTGTTGTGGATTCTCAAACCCTGTTTCTTCGTCGAAGGGAAGAAAAATTGAGTGTGTGTCTAGGGTTTTAGATATATAAGAAGAAATGAGACTTTAGAATTTGAAGAGAAATTATCGGGTGACCCGAACACGTCAGATTTAACCCACCCACGCAGTTTCCTCAACCTATAGTCCACAATTAAGGGACAAGAAGAAAACTTTAGGAAGCGGGCCGTGGCCCAAAAGTTTGACGTGGATTACCTTACCATTTAGCATTTTTTTTATTATGTAACTAATTTAATTTATTCGGATTGGAAAATATCAAAAGTGAAAAATTCTTAAGACTCATAAGTTAAAAATATCATTCTATCAAAAAAAGAACTGAAAAATAACAAAGCTTAATACAAACTAGATTGTATAGGAAAAAAAGCTAGATTGGAGTTCCGTTGAAGGTATGTTATCGCCGATTGGGTTTAAAAAGGGTTTGTTGATCTTGTTCGTTGTTGCATTGATTTTGTGAAGATAACGATCTTAATTAATGGTTTTCCTTCGGATTCTTTATCCCTGAAGAGAGGTTTTTGCCAAAGGGATCTGTTATCTCTGTTTCTCTTTGCTCTGTGTATTGAGCAACTCTCGAGTTGCATTAAGAGGAAGGTCGAAGTTGGAAATAGATAGCCTATTCGGTTGTATCGCAATGGTTCTCCTATTTTGCATTTACTCTTTGGAGATGAAATATTACTCATTGGCAGGGCTTCTCTGAAGCAAATGTCAACAATGATTGGTGTTTCGAGCTATTATGTAGTTCCTCATAATTGTTTGCTTTTGTGTACAAAAGCTTATTTTAACAAAAAATAGAATTAAGGCTATGTCCTACTACTGCTAATCGTAGATGCCCAATAGCATTTCATCCTCGTCCTAACCATCATGGAATAAAAACCAGCATGCCATTACAGCAAACATCCTGTCCTGAAGTCTGGACTCTGAAACCATATCAAAACTCATTAACTAATGTTCCCACCCACCTATCTATTTATCTATCTATCTATCTATCTATCTATCTATCTATCTATCTATCTATCTATCTATCTACCTAGTCTATCTATCAAGACAAGTTGCTCTAAACATTTTTCTCCTACAATTGAATTCAATCTACTCCTTATCTGAGTCTCAAAAGACATAAATTGGCCCTTAACAATTCATAAAACTCACAAATAATACTAAACCAGTCCTACATTATAGGTGCTTAATCCACAAGCAAGCAACCAACCAACCGAATAGGATTTTATCCTCATCCTAACCTTCATGGAATAAAAACCAACTTGCCATTATAGCAAACATCCTGTCCTGAAGTCTGAACTCTGAAACCATATCAAAACTCATTAGAAGACCTAGCACTGTTTCAACCATTTTTGCAAACAACACATATAAAGGCAAAAAATGGGAGAAAATAGAGGTCCTGGTTGGCCATAGAGGATAATAAATACAAGAAATTTAAAAATCACATTCAAAAGTATATACCAAGACGTTTGTCGTCTGTGTTTTCATCCCTCACCCTTGACTCAGAGGCAACCAAAATCCCACACATACCCGATTTCATTGCAGCACACAGCCTAAACCCCCTCATCCAGATTTCTCTAACTCGTGCATCAAACAAGAGAAAAAAATCACAATTTATCTCAGCATGTACTTGGTGCAAGGTTGAGCTGGTATAACTAACAGATTCCTTTACGCATGTGAACAAACATAATAACAATGATTTATGATAATTAGGTTAATTTTTCATGGTGACAATGCAACTCCCATCTTAAACTAATTTCACGAAAGCACTTTTTTATTATGTCCTAATTTCATAAGCAAAAGAAAGGAAAGCTAGACAATCATAAAACACAAAAAGTCTCATCATCATCAACTAAAGGAGAAGAAGAATAAGCAAAACAATAGAGACAAACACACCAATCCTTTCCACCATTACTGTTGTTGTTGCTGTTGATTTGGAGCGTTTGGCGAAAGGGGCATTCCAGGCCGAGGAGAACCGTAAACAGGAACAACACCGCCAGGAGGAGGGCGGCGGAGCCGGCATTTTGAGACGAGGAGGAGCCGGAGGTCCTCTCACCATCTGTCCTGGCGGGGGTGGCCCCATGGGTCTCTGCCCATACTGAGGCGGCGACATTGAGAATTGTCGAAGAGGACCGCCAGGTCTCTGACCAGGCGGAGCGAATTGCCCTAAAGGCATAGGAGGTGGAGGACCCCTTGACATCGACGGCGGATACCCCGGCGTTTGACCAGGAGGACGCATAACCAATGCCGTGCCAGGGTATGAAATAGGTGGAGATGCCAGCTGCGGAGGGCGTGAGATCTGTGGCTACATCATGCCAGGAGCGGGCCCACTGATACCACGAATAGGGCCAAAAAGACTGGGCTGAGCCTGAATAACTGGAGCGGGGGGAATGCCCCTGCCAGCGGCACGGCTGATGCCGGGACCGGCCAATGCGGCGGCGTTGACGGCCTTGGAGCGGGATTCTTCGGGAGGAGGAGGACCCTCGACGATCATAGAGATAACCTCTTTACCACGGAGGAGGACAAGGCCGAGTGTGCGGCGGTCCTCGCGCTCGCCGTCAGTCATTTTCTTGCCCTTAGTGGGTCGAAGCTTGTGGAACTCTTCGCAGTCGTCGAGGACGAGGTTCATGCGGCGATCGAAGGCCATGAACTTTCCAACTAGCTGGCAACCGTCCTGAAGTGTCACCCTCATGCGATAGTTGATGTATTGCAGCATCTTCGAACTCTTCGACATCGACATTGTGACTGTGTTGTGGATTCTCAAACCTTGTTTCTTCGTCGAAGGGAAGAAGAAGTGAGTGTGTGTCTAGGGTTTTAGATATATAAGAAGAAATGAGACTTTAGAATTTGAAGAGAAATTGTCGGGTGACCCGAACACGTCAGATTTAGCCCACCCACGCAGTTTCCTCAACCTATAGTCCACAATTAAGGGACAAGAAGAAAAGTTTAGGAAGCGGGCCGTGGCCCAAAAGTTTGACGTGGATTACCTTACCATTTAGCATTTTTTTTATTATGTAACTAATTTAATTTATTCGGATTGGAAAATATCAAAAGTGAAAAATTCTTAAGACTCGTAAGTTAAAAATATCATTCTATCAAAAAAAGAACTGAAAAATATCAAAGCTTAATACAAACTAGATTGTATAGGAAAAAAAGCTAGATTGGAGTCCCGTTGAAGGTATGTTATCGCCGATTGGGTTTAAAAATGGGTTTGTTGATCTTGTTCGTTGTTGCATTGATTTTGTGAAGATAACGATCTTAATTAATGGTTTTCCTTCGGATTCTTTATCCCTAAAGAGAGGTTTTTTCCAAAGGGATCTGTTATCTCTGTTTCTCTTTGCTTTGTGTATTGAGCAACTCTCGAGTTGCATTAAGATGGAGGGCGAAGTTGGAAATAGAAAGCCTATTCGGTTGTATCGCAATAGTTCTCCTATTTTGCATTCACTCTTTGCAGATGAACTATTACTCATTGGCGGGGCTTCTCTGAAGCAAATGTCTACAATGATTGGTGTTTCGAGCTATTATGTAATTCCTCGGGTGAAATTGTTAGCATTGATAAGATGAGAGTGACAACACATTTTAGGCTTTGGGGGCGATTGCATTTGCCCCCATGAGAGAAAAAAATTACTTGAAAATGTATAATAAATATTTTTTTGTCCCCATAAAAAAATAAGTATTTCTCTGTAAGATAAATATTTTTTAAAATGAATGTAGAAAGTTATAAGATAAACCACTGAAAACCGCCCTTTCTCCCAAAAGAAAACCCTCTGTACTCCTAAAAGACATCCATCGATAAACCAAGCTCGTCTAGCCGACCACCTCCTAAGACCAATACCGAAAATAAGCCTAGAGCCACCAAATGTTTCAAGTGTCAAGATTTTGGTCATATCGCCTCTAATTGTCCAACCCGTCGAACCATCACCATCATCAAGGGGAAGGCTTATGAGGTCTTTGATGAAGAAGAAGCTCCAGAAGAATCTGAGGAGGAAACGGAGCCAATATACGATGAAGAATTCACCTCAGCCGATTATGGTGAAGCATTGGTGATTAAGAGAAGTCTTCATACAAAGTCAGTTAAGGAAGAACCTTGGTTGCGGCAGAACATTTTCCACACTCGTTGCACCATTACCGGAAAAGTTTGTGATGTCATCATAGGCAGTGGAAGTTACGAGAATGTAGTATCCAACTACATGGTAGGGAAATTGAAGCTTCTAACACAAAGTCATCCCCTCCCATACAAGCTACAGTGGCTCAACAAGGAAAGTGAGGTAAGGGTTTCTCAACGTTGTCTTGTTTCTTTTTCTATTGGCATGAGATACCAGGACGATGTATAGTGTGATGTTATTCCCATGGATGTCTGTCACCTTCTCTTAGGAAGACCTTGGCAGCATGATCGTCGCGCCTTATACGACGGTTATACCAACTCCTACTCCTTTGTCAAAGAAGGAGTAGCAGTCAAGCTAGCACCTTTGCCACCCAGTGAACTCAATAAAGACAATAAGGAATCAAAACCTTTGGTTTCTTTAGTAACAAAGGAGCAGCTCAATCTGACAGTAGAAGAAATTCCTACAATGAGCTTGATTCTACTGTTCGAATCAAACCAAGAAACAAAAGTCGCAAAAGGAATTTAGCCATTACTTGCCGAGTTTTCAGATGTTGTCCCTGAAGAGATTCCACCAGAACTTCCACCCATGCGCGATATTCAGCATGCTATTGATTTCATTCCCGGAGTTGTTATTCCCAACAGGCCCGCCTACATGACGAGTCTTTAAGAACATGTAGAAATCCAACGCCAAGTTGAAGAACTGTTGAAGAAAGGACTAATCAAAGAAAGTGTTAGTCCATGAGCGGTTCCCACAATCTTAGTGCCAAAAAAAGATGAAAGTTGGAGGATGTGCGTAGACAGTCGAGCTGTTAACAAGATCACTATCAAGTATCGATTTTCGATACCAAGGCTCGATGATCTACTAGACCAGTTGCATGGTGCCACCATAATTTCAAAGATTGATCTTCGAAGTGGATACCATCAGATCAGACTCAGGCCCAGAGATGAATGGAATACTGCCTTCAAAACCAAAGATGGCCTCTATGAATGGAAAGTGATGCCCTTTGGTTTATCTAATGCTCCTAGTACATTCATGTGGTTGATGAATCGGGTACTTCGGCCTTTCATTGGAAAATTTGTTGTTGTTTACTTTGATGATATTCTAATCTACAACAAAAGTCAAGAGGAGCACTTAGATCATCTACGACAAGTACTTCATACTATTCGAGGGCAGAAACTGTTTGCCAACTTGAAGAAATGTTCATTTGCAACCGAAGAAGTTGTTTTCTAGGTTACATCATCACTAGTAAAGGCATCCGAGTTGACCCAAGCAAAATCGAAGCCATTCACAGCTGGCCCACTCCAAAGTCTATTCATGATGTGCAAAGTTTCCATGGATTAACTTCCTTTTATCGCAGGTTCATAAAAAATTTTAGCTCTACTGTTGTATCCCTCGCAGAATGCATAAAAGGAGACCAATTTCAATGGACAGAACAAGCTCAAAAGAGTTTTCAGTAGTTAAAGAGGCGACTGACGGAAGCACCTGCGCTCGCCCTTCCAAATTTTGACCTAATATTTGAACTCAGTTGTGATGCCTCTAACACAGGTATTGGTGCTGTTTTAGGGAAAGAAGGTCATCCCATAACCTTCTTCAATGAAAAGCTCAAAATGGTAAACTCAAGTACTCTACTTATGATAAAGAATTCTATGCCATTGTCTGTGCCCTTCAACATTGGAGTCATTACTTGTTGCACAAGGAGTTTATTCTCTATTTAGATCATGAGGCACTCAAACATTTGAATTCCCAACAGAAGATCAACCACCGACATGTTGCTTGGAGTGAGTTCTTGCAGGCTTATCCATTCTTAATCAAGCACAAGGCAGGAGTTCAAAATGGTGTAGCCGATGCTCACAGTAGGCGGCATACTCTTCTTTCGACTATCCAAACCAAGGTTGTTGGATTTGAAGCTATTAAAGAGTTATATCTAGATGATCTCGACTTCAGCTGATTTTGGGATGCCACAGGATCACAATCCTACCAAAGTTACTACAGGCACGATGGGTATCTGTTCAAAGATAAGGCCTTATGCATTCTGCAGTGTTCACTACGGGAAGCAATTATTTGGGAAGCTCATGATGGGGGATTATCCGGTCACTTTGGACGAGACAAAACTGTTGCTCTAGTCAAAGAAAATTTCTATTGGCCATAGATAGAAAAGGATGTCAATAGACACGTTCAAAGGTACCGCCTTTGTCACTTGGCCAAAACAACAAGTCAGAACACGGGATTATACATGCCCCTTCCACTTCCTGAAGCAACTTGGGAAGATGTCAGCATGGACTTTGTCCTTGGACTACCTCGAACTCAATGACAAAAGGATTCAATCATGGTGGTTGTTGATAGGTTTTCTAAAATGGCTCATTTTATTCCATGTCAAAAGACTAACGATGATGTGCAGGTTGCAGATTTATATTTTAAGGAGATTGGTCGTCTTCATGGGATTCCAAAGACCATCACTTCCGACCGAGATGTCAAATTCTTAAGTCATTTCTGGAGGACCCTCCGGAAGAAGATGGGAACTAAGCTACAGTTCGGTAGTGCTAGTCATCCCCAGACTGATGGGCACACCGAAGCAATCAACAAACTTGTAGGTAATTTTCTCCGAAGTTTTGTTGGAACAAACTTGAAGCAATGGGATCTTATTCTGGCACAGGTCGAGTTTGCTTACAACAACTCTACCAATCAAACAACCGAAAAATGCCCATTTGAATTGGTTTATGGAACACGTCCCTTGGGTCCACTAGACTTGACTCCTTCGTCTAGTACTCATCATTACAGTGCAGATGCAGAACAAAGAACAAAGGAAATCAAGAAGCTGCATGAAAGGGTTCGTGAGAAAATTCAAAAGCAAAACTCCAAGCGCAAGGATCAGCGAGACAAAAACCAAAAATTGCAGATCTTCAAAGAAGGAGACTTAGTGTGGATACATTTGCGAAAGAAGCGATTTCCAAACCAGAGAAAATCTAAGTTATCTCCTCGAGCTGATGGCCCTTTCAGAATTGTGCAAAAGATCAATGACAATGCATATAAGGTAGAATTACCTGGAGCTTATGGAGTTTCCGCAACTTTTAACGTCGTTGATCTTTTACCGTACTTTGAAAATGAAGTTGAACTCGACTCGAGGACGAGTCCTCTCCATCCCGGGGAGAATGATGCAAAATAATTCATCAGCTGAATAATTCATCATCCACCACCACCAACCCCAACTCATCATCCCACCACCACAAACCCCCACTTTGTTATTTTAATTTCATTGTAATCCTTTTTGAGTTGTCATTGAGTTGTATTTTGTTATTTGTATCTGTCATAATATTCCTTCTACTAGTATAAATGGAAGGTATGTATGTGTGTTAAGGCATTGAAGAAGAAAAAGAAATAAATTGAGTGTGCTTGAGAGTTTTCTCTCTTTTCATCCCTGGTTCTGTACCAGGAAACCTAGCAGTTAAAAATAGCTTAGTGGATCCAACCATTTTCCTAATAGAAAATACCATGGATGTATCTAGTGAGAGGACTATATATTTTTATAGAAGTGAGATGAGTAAATCTTGACCATATAATCATATATGCATATGGTCAAAATTAAAAGTTATTTAATGGTAACATAACCATTTAAAAAAGTCACACGACTTTATGTTTTATTCTTGACTATTTATGATTCGATCTAACGATTATGATTCACTATTTTCACTCTCATATAAAAAAGACTCATTTGATGTCTTTTATACACACACACACACACACACACACACATATATATATATATATATATATATATATATATATAGACAGATAGCTCTAAACATTTTTCTCCTACAATATATTTTCAAACAACTCCTTAATCGTGCCTGAAAAACATAAATAAATCCTTTTTGTCCATAAAACTCACTAACAATACTAAACAAGTCCAGTGGAAACGTTTCATGCTAGAATAGAATTTAACCTGAAGTAAGGAGAAAAAAAGGCAAATTGCACCCACATCATTCAACTCCATGGAATTTGAATTGGACTGTACCTCACCAACCCAACTTACTCATTTGACGGACCCACACCCATAACCATCGTTCAAGTGTGAAAAATTAGTTCATTAACTATGTTATATAACATATTGCACGTAGAACAACACATATCAAAACCACGTGTATTCAGTTTCTCGCATAAAATTATTTTATTTTATTTCTTATTATTTAAATGCATCCATTATTAGGATATCTTAAGAAATATGATTAATATATATCAATCAATGTTTCCAATTCTAATCCCGTTGACTTTGAGTCAAAACAATTCTATTGATTAATTAACAATAAAAAAAATCAATCAGTATGATAATATTCCTAATGTAATTCATAATTTTAAATTAAGTGTATCCATAAACAATATAATTATTTTCTTTTAAAACGAAAAAAAGTGTGCATCAATTCAGACAGAATCAATTTAATATACTAAATATGGAACATATTTTCTATCATTCAATCGACGTAAACTACAATAAAATAATTTTACAATCAAACCTTTTATTTTTATATTCATAAAATTTAATTTGATTTAATGAATTTGATAATAATATGTTTCAAGATATATACTATAGTTCTGTCAAAAAAAGATATATACTATAGTATTTCTTCTATAATATTATACTATATTGATTGGTTATATTTAATAATATTTGATTTGATTTATAAAATGTTATTTGGTGCTTACGGAGAGGGATTATTATGCATTAGATTAGCCTGATCCCTAATCATTAGAGGAAAGCGCGCAAGATCCGTTTGTTAGATTATATTAGAGAATATTCAAAAATATTTTGTTCAGGGGCGGGAGAGCCGGAGAGCCTTTTTATTCCCTTTTGTTGTGGATTGTCATCGACAAGGCTGTAAGCTTTCTATTACAAGAGTTTAATTACTGCTGTAATAGCACTAGGTACAGAAACACATTGTTTTTTAACGGATAAACACATTTATCGAATTACCAATTTTTCCCGTTAAATAAATATTTCCAATCAATTGACAAACAAAAGTAACATATAGACAGAAAAATAAAAAAATACAATTAAATCTCATTTCATAAATCACACCCCTTTTCTTGTTGCTACCTTTTTCTAGACGGTATTTTTTTTTTGTATTCATTTCTTGTATTGTTTATTAGTAGTAGTTTTCATTTCACTGATATATAGGTACTGTTTGTTAGACAGGTTTAGAGCAGGAGTGCATATTAAATTTTAAGAGATGATGAAAACATGAAATAAGATAAAAGATGAATACATCTTGGTTCCACTAAAATGGGTAAAACCAAAGAGAATAGAATAGGATAGGCTGTCCTGTTCTTTTTTGGTTGTATGCCAAATGCTACCATAGTTTCTCATGACATGTTGAAATATGTTGAGTCATGTAGCAATGCTGCTGATCTGGCCTTCCAAATGAATTGCTCTAATCCTATCTTTAGACAACATGGAACCAATAGCTTTCCATCGATTTGACTGTTGTACCTTGAGTACTTACATTTATCTTACACGTGCTTACTATTCTATGAATATTTATGTTACTTTACAATACAAAAAGATGCACAAAGAAAAACAGAAACAAATTAGCAGTTGGAACCTATATGCATTTGCATGTCTGCTTTCTATTTTACTGAGGTAAAGAAAACAACTCCAGGTGAAGGATACATTTTGAATGGCACAATAGTTGACGTTATGATAGGAACCAAATGTGTATTGAAGTGTGATAAAATTTATACGCGTTTAAAGACGATAACAATATATCGATAACATGTAATGTTTTCAGTTATTTAAAAGTAAAATAATCATTTATAAATAATAAAGATATTTAAAAATTGATATGTGCTCAAAGACTATAAAATTATACCGACAACATCTAATATTTTTCCTTCGGTATACAAAAGAAAAGTAATTGTTTATACCGATAACATGTAATATTTTCCTCATTGTGAATAAAAAAACCTATAGATAATCAATTATAATTAAAAAAGATAATATAAAATAAAAAGTGGCCAAAAAATAAAAAAAATAAATATAAGCAAAATAGAAAAATTAAAAAATAAAAAATAAAAAAGGATATTAAAAAATAACAAAAATAATAAAAAATAAAAAGTAACGAAATTATTCCGATAATATGTAAGGTTTTCTCATTGAGTCTTAAACTCAAAATAATTATTTATAAATAATAAATACTTTTATAAAGATAAAATATAAAAAATTTAAGAAAAAATAGAAAACTAAAGAAAAAAATAAAAAATAAAAATAAAAATATAGTAAAATAGAAAATTAAAAATAAAAAACAAAAAATTAAAATATAAAAATTAATAATCAGAATATCAAAAAATATATAAATAAATTTAAAATTAACAAACTATAAAAAAGCAAAACAATAAAAAATTTAGAAATTATACACAAAAGTAATCATTTAGAGTTTTCCGGTAAAGAAATTATACAAATATTTATAAAATTTGATACGTGTTTAAAAGCATTGAAATAAAATAACCACAAAGTTGGAGGTAAGTGGTTAATGCGTTTCATCTAAAGGGACGAGTTTGGCTGGCACCCGAATTCGATCCCTGGTGATAGAACAATCTGTGATCAGATTTTACTTGCCTCCTAACCAAACACAGTGCCCCTTCGCCCTGGAATACTATGGGTATAAAAAAAGGCAATGAAATAAAAATATTAAAAAATGGAAAATATTAAGGAAAAACAAAAAAAAATAAAAAAACATAAATATAAGAAAAGTATAAAGATTAAAATGTAAAAGAAAATTCTCTTAGGGACTCAAAAGTAAAATATTCATTAATAAATAATAAAATATTTACAAACTTTTTTTAGTATAAATAGGGTATCCTCTTAGCGCAATTCCGAAGAATAATCCCCCCGAGTCGAGTCGGACTACATAGGCGACAAAGCTCTTCCTCAAGAGTTTTAACACTACTGCATTCTCAGGGCTGGATGCGTACTCAAAGACGATGAAATTATATCGACAATATGTAATGTTTCCTGTCAATACTTAAAAATAAAATAATTATTTATAAAATAATAAAGACTTTTATAAAATTTAAATGTGCTGAAAGACAATAAAATTATATCGATAACATCTAATATTTCTCCATCGGGATGGAAAATAAAAGTAATCGTTTATAACGATAAATATGTAATTTTTCTCATGTTGAGAATCAAAAGTAAAACAATCACCTATAATTAATAAAGACATTTATTTTTATTTTTATACATTGTCAAAGACGATGAAGTTTATACCGGCAATTTGTAATATTTTCCCATTAGGACTTAAAAACAATATAATCATTTATAAATAATAAAGACATTCATAAAAATAAAATGCATAAATTAAAATATAAATATAAGAAAAAATATAAAAACTAAAAATAAAATAAAATAAAATAGAAAATTAAAAATCATAATATAAAAATGTCAGAAAAAATTAAAAAATAGAAAAAAAAATAAATTAGAAATTGAACTCAAAATTAATCATTTTGAGTTTTTTCGTAATATAAAATTTGATACATGTTTAAAGAAAACGAAATAAAAATACTTAAAAAATGAAATTAAAAATGTTAAGAAAAAATAAAAAATAAAAAATATGACAAATAGAATAATTAAAATGGAAAAACAAAATTCTGTATGGACTGACAACATGTAATATTTCTCCTTTTTGTTGAGAATATAAAGTAAAATAATTATTTATAAATAATAAATAATAAAGAAACTTAAAAGACGATAAAATTATACTGATAATATGTAATGTTTCCTTATTGAGATTTAAAAGCAAAATAATCATCTATAAATAATAAAAAAATTTATAATGACAAGTTGTAAAAAATAAAAAATATGAAAATGAAAACGTAAACAAATTAAAAAATTAGAATACAAAAAAATTAAAAATTAAAACAAATAAAAAAATTGGAAATAAAAAAAAAAAATAAAAAAACTAAAATTGAAAAAAGAAGAGAGAGATAAAAGTGAACTCAAAAGATAGAGAGAAGAGAGAGATACAAGTTTATAAAATTTGAGAAGAGAGAAGAAATGGATGGAAAAGGTGAAATTAGATTGATTATTTTATCCTTAAAATAGATTATTTGTCAAAATTTTAGAAATGGGTAGTTTGGTATTTTTGTCGGTAGTTTGTTTTTCTATATTGATGATAGTAGATAGATAGTAGATGTAACACCCCGTTTCCGGAGCGCTACTGTGCAACTCAATCTGATGCTGAAAACATTTAATGTTTGTATGCTTTCGGTTAAAGAGTACTCTTATGTATTTCGCAATGGAAAAATAGGAGTAATTTTTTTTTTTCATTTTCTTTCCTTTGAAACCCTTTTCAAAATGAGACATAGAGTACTACAGTTTTCTAAATGATGCCAATTCAGACTTTTGCAAATATCAGAGTATAATGCATCACAAAATAATACCTCACACAACATAATCATTTCGCACTAAGGCGAGGTTTTCTGAAAAGAGTAATTACAAAACAACAAATACAAAACCCTAAACTAAGCTGGCCAACAACTATAACTCTTACTGAGAAACAGCTCAGCAAGACCAAACACGAAGTGCTCAGAGGAATCTTCCTCCACTGGCTCAATCTTCAATGCTCCTGAAAGACGGTCGCAATGACCATCGAACTCCATCTGGAAGTGACATCCATAAGGACATCCAATCCAACAACAGTGCAAGGGTAAATCCTTTGTCCACGAGTTTATCATAAGCTATGTCGCATGCAAACAATATATACATATATAATAAAACAACATGTTTTTATATACATATACATACTTAATAGACCGCACGCATCATCATGGTATATCAAGTATTGCATGTGAGCAAACAAAACAACCAACAGTTCAACAATCAAGTCACAACACTATCAAATTATTGCATGTGAGCGGGCAAATCTATCAACAGACCAGTGATCAAGTCATCACCATAACAAAATTCATCAAACAATTCATCACACATCATAAATGTGGTTAGCTATGCATGTCAATGTAGTATGACAAGTTGTGTATACACCTGCAGCCTTAATAGGTCAGCAGTATGACGGGGACTACTTTCCCAACGTCCGAACAAGATAGCCTCTGCTTAGGCTTGCCACTACTTTGGCTAGCCACTACTTTGACTTGTCTCTACTTAGGCAATGCAGTGTCAACTCGCCTTTTGAAGTCTGTACGACCAATCAAACGCTACGAGTGACATGACAACTCGTCTTTTGAAGTCTTTAAGACCAACCAAACGCTCCGAGTGTCGATGCTCAATGGTTAGTACGCATCCAAACAAATTCAACAATATGGCATGCTCACCGTAGTGAACGCCCGAGTGATATCCAACAAATTCTACAATATGGCATGCTCACTGTAGTGAACGGCCGAGTGATATCCAACAAATTCAACAATATGACATGCTTACCGTAGTGAAAGCCCGAGTGATATCCAACAAATTCAACAATATGGCATGCTCACCGTAGTGAACGCCCGAGTGATATCCAACAAATTCTATAATATAGCGTGCTCACCGTAGTGAGTGCCCGAGTAATGTTTTAATTAATCAATGCGGATCGACGAACCCTCACTCACTCAACTTAGTGGGTTTCCAAATCTCAATTAACTAAGAGTTCAACACAGGACACAAAGTCTGGGTGTTCAATTGCGGAACGCTAGTCCCAATCTTAGATCAGAACTCTAGGCACGTAATGCGGAACGCTAGGCTCAACTTTTAGGTTAAGATACTAGGCACGCCATACGGAACACTAGGTCCAATCCTTAATCAAGAAAAAGCGCACGCAAGCAGGACATTAAGTCCCAGCACAGGACAAATGGCCCATATGCTTAATAGGAACACTAGGTTCCCTATGTTTTATTCTTTCGAAATCCCGAATCATGAAATCTCTTTCTCAGTTCTTGTATCACTCCTATGTATCTGAAAATACTTTTTAGTTCTAGGTCGTTGAAACCCTAGTTGTGTTAAATAACACACTGGAAGAATTCCCAGGAAAGAGAGGTGGTGCGAACACTCTTAATTACCAAGTCTTTCCTAGCCAAAATTTTCCCAGGCGCATCATTTAACTCAACCGTTTTTGCAAATTGTACTATTTATTTCAAGTTCTTTTCTCTACTATTATTCCATTGAAATTTCCTTGCAAGCTTTGGCTAGTTGTACTAAAACCCTCACGCTTACTTTTAAATCAAAACGCCCTTAACAATTTGTTTACGAAATCAGAATTCGGCTTGTGGAATCACATCAGATTTACCGATGTAAATCGTCAACCAATAGCAGTCGATCAACGCATTGTTAATTAATCCATTATCAACAATAATATTTTTCATATTCCAATTCAATGCCAAGTTCCAATGAAATCCAAGGTGATTCAAGAAAAACAATACAACTCATAATGCCACGCAGGGCCAAGAACATGCTACATATTATCATCAATTTCAAGTCCAATTAAATCAATCAAGTATGATTTAAGTCACACAATACAATTCAGTCTTGCCACACAGGGCCAAATCAATACACAGCAGTTCATGCTACAACATCTCAACAGCACATAGTAATACTACAAGTACTACCTCACAAGCAATCAACAATCCAGCAAACAACACACAAGGCGAAAAGCCCAAACTCATTATGTAAGAATTTTCCTTACCTTGGGCGCTTTAACAATCCAAGCAAGGTAAATTTGAAATATCGTCAAGTCGTACCTCGCGCGTATCCTAACAACACAAGTTTCAATCAATTAAACCAAAACTCAAGCCCTAATACCCCTAGGGCAGCCACGGTTCTAAGGTTCCTAAGGCCTAAGAATTACTCACTTACTCTCATTTGGTTCACACCTAGTCATATGTGATGGAACAATTTCAAATCATGCAAGTTTTCAAACTTTTTCAAAAGCTATACACTTAGAAAATACCAAAACACAAAACTTACCAATTGGAATAATGTTTTACCAAATGAATAGTGTTTTCCAAACTTTGGACATATTTTTAAGGTATCAAAACAAAGCAACAATTTGAGAAACAAAAGCCTATTGGTTTTAATTATAAACCTTTAACTATACTCCAAAATTTATCCCAAAATCAAAACTCCTTGTATAGTTTTACCAAATCCATTTTCTATACCCTTTTATAACACACTTAAGGCTTGAAATCAACTAAATTTTTACCTTAAAAATCTTTATCAATTTCGGCCAAATAAAGATCAAAACATAACCTAGTTTTTCAATCCTATTTAAAACACTTAACATACTAAACGTTATGGATTCAAGCCATAACCAAAAACCAATTTCTTTACCACTTTAATACAACTAAAGACAAGTTAAAACTCACCCAAATCTTGTTCATAAATCACTATTTTTACTACTCCAAAACAGCCCCAAAATTTATTTTATTTTAACCTATTTTTCAAAGCTTTAAACCTACAAATCTTTATAGATTTATAGTCCTAATCAAAAATCAACTTCCAAATCACTTTGATACACTTAAGAACAAATAAAAACATCATCAAAACTATATCAATGGGCCACGGTTCCAGTCCCCATTTGCAAGCAAATTCATTTTTCCAAAACCTTGTAAACATGCTTATATGATTAGTATCCAACATACAACTTATAAACCTTCAAGAACTAACTCCAAGACCACAAAATCAAGCCAAGAATGAACCCCCTAACAACCCCTAGCATTCGGCCAGACCTCAAGGTTAGGGTTCCCAAATTTTAAACATCATTAACAAAGCTAATCATGGAAGGAAACAAAGGGCTTTATGGCTAATCATGCATATCTAGCAAAATCTAACACTTTTGCCCAAAAATAAATCCCAAAACCAACCAAACCCATATCATGAAACTCAAGAGAGAAAAGAATGGGTATGAAGCTTACCAAGAAGTTTGGAGGTGATGGATCAATGATTAAGAAGAAAGGATGGAAGATTGAAGCTTAAACATCACTTTCCTTCAAGAATCAAAACTAAAATCATGAGAAACAACACAAATACCATGAACACTCATCCATGGCAGCCATGGAGAAAGGAAAAGGGATTAGCATCCTTACCAAGAAGATTAGAGGTGATAGAACAAGGATTGAGAAGGAAGGAAACAAAGGTGAAAGCTTTAACTCCAAAATCCTTCAAAACCAACACTTTCTCTTTCAAATTTTTTTCTCAAGTTCTCCAACAATGGAGAATGAAATAGTTCTGAACTTGGGCAAGGGAGAAGGCCACGAAAATAATGAGGACAAGGTGGGAATAAAATTGTTCATTTAAGTTGAATCCTAACCAAACTAGTTACAAACTAACTAAACTAACTTAACAAACTAACTACCCATTACCTCCTAAGCCAATCAAAAGCCTCTATTCAAAATTGTAGGCTACAAGCACATGGCTGGCCTCCCATTGGTCCATGTGTGGCAGCCATTTGCTCAAAATATCTCAGGGTTTCGCTACGACGCGTTTTCGCTCAACCGGGTGCGCGGTGTTTCGCGTATATTAGGGTTTTAATACTAAAAATTTCAAAAATAATTCTAATTATAACCCCACACCCAAAAATTACAAATGTTCCTCGCGGCATGAGAAAAGTACTCATGTTTCTCGTTTTCTCGAAATGCGAACCGAAACGTTGCGATTAGACAGTTTCTGACCATAGAAAATACACTAAATATTTTTTGATGCCCAAAAATTCTAGAAAAATTACAATAAATCATAAATATTGGAAAATGCTAAGATCTAAAATTTTATAAAATTTGGATCATGTTTGGGCATGTTTCAGTTAGAAACACACACAATAGCCTAGTTACGGCAGAATTCGATAGAATTCTTGCAACGTAATAAAAATTATAAATTAGTGAGGATCACTAATTTCAATTTCTCTTATTAACTAGGTATTATTCAAACAATAAAATTATCAAGACAAAATCTTTAAAATCATAGTCATATTAAATATGACATAAAACAGACAATTAATACAATAACTAGACAATAAAAATCCAAACCATGACTTAAAAATATTTATTAAATCCTGAAAATTATTTCTCTTTCAATAAAATAATTTTTTTTAATCAAACAACAATCTTTCACATTTTTCGATATTAATTCATATTAAAAACAGTATACGTCTATACTGTCTCTTAATCTGAATTAATTTCTAAAACAGTAAATTGTTTACAATAAATCTTTGTTGTTCTTCGTACTTTTAACAAACCATTGAGGTGATCAATCTCCATGATTTATTTTCAAGTAGCTGGAACTATAAAATAATTTTCATAAAAATTGGGATGTTACAGTAGAGTATTAATAGTAGAGTAGATTTTTAATTCCCTCACCTACACCATTAGCATTGTTGACCGAAATAGATATGTATAGTCACTTCTTTCTCCTACCCTGGACACTTTCCTCTACTACCTTGATTTTTTTTTTTGAAATTCCAACAAACTTTATTAGATAGAAACAACAACATTACAACAGTTTTGAGATGGATGGTTTGGGGGAATGCCAAGACATTGGACCAACTTTCTTGGCAAAGCCAACTAAGCTATGAGCTCTTACATTCAAGGTTCTGTTAATGTGTTTAACAGTGGCTTCATCAAATGTACTCATGAGTTCCTTACAATCTTCTATAATCAAATCTAAATCAGCTCCAGAAGAAACACCACAAATACAATTTACAACAGCCGCAACATCTGATTCAATAAGGATCTTCCTGCATTATTGCTCTTGGGCTGTTTGAAGACACCGTCTGACACCAAGTGCTTCGACCATGGAAGGATCAAAGGAGCAGCTTTCCTTCTTACAAGCTTCAAAGAGGATGGTTCCCTCATGGTTGCAAGAAGACAACCCCCAAGAAGTAGTACCATCATTAAAACAACCTGCATCGACACTAAACATAACAACATCAATGGCAGTGGCCACTGCAGCAGCAGGGGAAATCTGTCTCCTCTGGTTCTGGACTTGTTTGTTGGCTTAGTTATATTCATTGAAAAAAAGGACAGAGCCTCTTCAGCAATTGCAATTAGGTTTACTGGTTTAGTTTGGAAAATCAGATTGTTCCTCGCATTCCAAGTCTTCCATGGAATAGAAAGAACAACTGGGAACCAAAAGTATCCTGACATAATAGCCCATTGCAACAACCTATCATTAATGGTCATTTGAACTGGAATATGAATTCCAAGCAAATATGAAAACCAAATCAGATGTGACATATTATACTGCATAAAAAGATGGTCAGTAGTTTCAATAGCAAGGTTACAAACATGATACAAAATTTCAATCTTAATTCCTTTTCTTCCTAGGTTGGTTCTAGTAGGCAAGATGTTGTTAGCAAGCCTCCAAAGGAAATTCAGAATTATGTTGGGCAGGGGAACCCTCCAGAATTCTTTCCAAAGATTCCTAGTTTGGATAGTTGAGTAGCTAGGGAGATCCCTGCTCTTCTTATCACCAAACATATGGTAAGCTAACCTCACTGAATATTGCTTATCAACCTCCCAGTGCCACACAAATTTTCCTTTAGGAAGCCTGTAAGAGACAGGGATACTAACCACTTGCTTAGCCTCATTCAGGTTCAGGCCTGAGAACACGAGGGACCTCTTCCATTGCCCATAATTTTGCTCTATCGGTTCACTCACCAAGGCATCAGGTTCCAACACTGTCACAGGGCTCTAGATCTTGAAATCCACTTGGTGTATCTCCCCAGATTCGGATCTTCTGACCATTCCCCATTCACGATCTGGCACCTTTCTCAACCACCTCTCTAGCACTCAAGATACTTCTCCAAGCATAGCTTGGTTGGTATCCTTCTTTAGCTTCCATGAAGTTGCATCTTGGGTGGTGTCTCTGTTTGAACACTCTAGCCATCAAGGAATTCTCATCATTACATAGTCTCCAACAGTGTTTTCCCAAGAAAACTCTATTGAAGTCACTAAAACCTCTAAAGCCCATTCCCCCCTTCTTTTTAGCTTTAGGCATCCTTTCCTGACTCATCCAATGCACATTCCTGCTCTCATCCTTGGACCCCACCAGAATCTAGCCAGCATGGCTTCAATTTCCTTGCAGCAGCCTTCAGTGAGCTTATAGAAGCTCATGATGTAATTAAGTATAGCTTTAGCCACTTCCTTGATTAGAGTCTTCTCACCTGCTCTAAAGAGCCACTTTTCCTCCATCCCGTAAGTTTCTTCCAAACTCGGTCAATTACAAAGGAGAAAACCTCCTTCTTGGATCTTCCAAATAGCACAGGGAGACCCAAGTACTTAGAATGAGACTCCACAGTCTTTACACCCATCATGTTACAAATCATTTCTTTATCTTCTTCACGCACATTTCGACTATATGAAGATTCAGATTTGTCCATATTAACCACCTGGCCTGAAACCTTTTGGTAGTTGGAAAGGACTTTGAAGATTGCTTCAGCCTCACGAGGATTAGCTCTGACTAAGAGGAGGTTGTTATCAGCAAAGAACAGGTGGGATATTGAGGGAGCTCTTTTGGTCAATTGTAACTCATGGATACTACGCTCCTTCACTTCCTTGTGGACCATACCGGAAAGGACATCTACACAAAAGATGAAGATGTAAGGAGATAAGGGATCTCCTTGCCTTAACCCCCTCTCCGGATTAAAACTTTTGCTTGGTTGTCCATTAATGAGGACTTGGTAGAAGACTGATGAGATACATCTCATAATCAGGGACGCAAAATTTTCAGGAAACCCTAAAGCTCCATGCACTTTTAGAACAAACGGCCACTCAATCTGATCATAGGCTTTTGACATGTCTAGCTTTAAGGCCATCATGCCTTTCTTACCCTTTTTCTTCTTCTTGAGCCAATGGAAGCATTCCATTGCTACAAGAGCATTGTCAGTGATCAACCTGGCTGCCACAAAGGCACTTTGCTCTTCATCTATAACTTCTGGAAGAGTGAGTTTCATTCTATTTGCAATAGCCTTGGTAACCATTTTCATGACAACGTTGCATAGGCTAATCGGTCTAAAATCTTTTGGGGGAGGAAGGGTGTTTACCTTTAGGGATAAGGTCTATAAAGGTTTTATTGATTCCATCAGGGGGTTCTTCATTGTTAAGGGTGCCAAGGGTCATGGCAAGCACATCCCTCCACACAGTGTGCCAGTATTTATGGTAAAATAAGGCTGGAATTCCGTCAGGACCTGGGGATTTAAGAGGGTGCATCTAGTTAATGACAACCTCCATCTCAGCTTTAATGAAAGGGCTAGCACAACTAGTTTTATGATCCTCGTTCAGTTTCCCGTTTACTACCTCACAAGCTTGCTCAATTTCCCTCTCATTTGGTGATGAAGAAGTGAATATGTCAGAGAAATAATCTATGATTTGTCTTTCGATATTGTCTTCCCCATACCACCAACCTCCATGTTCATCTTTCAGTTTAGTGATCTCATTGACTTTTTTCCTTTGGTTAGCTTTGTCAAGGAAAAACTTTGTATTTCTATCTCCATATTTCAACCATAATGCCCTACTCCTTTGCCTCCAAGTTGTCTTTTCAAATTGTAGGAGTTCAGCATGTTTCCTTTCTAGATCCTTGTACTTAGCAATTTCCTCCTTCAATTCCAGTTAATTTCTATTCTTCAGCTGGTTCTCTACCTTTTTTATCTTCTTCCTAATGTTTCCAATAGTATAGTCCTCAAACTCTAAGTCAAGAGTTCTTAGACCCCTCAGTTTAGCTTCACAGTTATAACCATAGCTCAGCCAACTCTCCTTAATGAGCTCTTCACACTTTTCATCCTTAGTCCAACACTCTTCAAATCTAAAGAGTTTACATTCCTTCTTCCTCCCATATTGATGTGCTTTAAGGAGGATCATAATGGTTGCATGATCCGATCCATACTTAGGAAGATGAATAATTCTATAAGGGGAGAATCGATTGAGAAGAACGTCCATGCCCAAAACTCTATCAAGTCTCCCTTGGATGTTATCTTCTCCTTGGTGACCATTTGACCAAGTGAAGGGGTACCCACATATACCCCACATACCCCATGTCAATAAGGTCACAGTTTGCAGTAGTTTCTCTACTATATTGCATTTGTGATGGGGTACGGGTATTCCCACCACATTTTTCGTCAGGGACAGAACATCATTGAGATCCCCACAACAAAGCCACTTACTCCCAACTTTTAAAGCTAGGTTGTTGATCAAGACCCAAGTTTTCCTTTTATGTTGATCCTCCGGATAACCATAAATCCCAAAGTGAAACCATGGTTCCCCCTTCATTGTCATTACAAAAGCCAAAAATATGGTTTAAGGAGAAAGAAAGGGTTGAGAATTGTACCTGCTTCATCCAAAGCAAGGCAATTCCACCAGCCCTGTCCCTTCCAAAGCCCAAGTAAGAGGCTGTCAAGCAAGAGCTGAAACCATACTTTATCTTTATTCTTTCTATCTCCGAGTCTTTGAGCCTAGTTTCCATCATGAACACCACCTGGGGATTTTCCAATCTTGTGAGCCTCAACAAGGCTCGAACTGCTAGGGGATTCCCCAACCCCCTACAGTTCCAACTGATGAGCTTCATTTGGCTAGGTGGTACTGGTCATCCAACACCACCTCCTAGTCTTTGTCACATGAATCCACCATCACAATATCTTGCCTTGCCTTCTTGTCACCACCGCTAAGATCATCTAGGTTTCCCTCAGAAACAACAACCTCAATGAGCTAGTGCTTGCCTAACTTTTTTTCCAGCTTAGAGGCTTGAGCAGGCTTAGTTCTCTTGCCTCCCTTCTGTCAAACCCATTTCTTCCCCTTCCCACCTTCCTTTTTTCCTCCATCTCCAATGGTGAATTTTGAAATGGCCACAGTCCCGAGGAATTCAACTACACTTTTAACTTCCTTTGAAGCCTTCTTTTTCTCCTCCTCCTCAACCTCTGGTGATGGTTCCACCCCTCTTGCTCATGATACTGCCTTGGTCCCCTGTAGCCTCTGCTTCCTTACCTGCAGTTGTGGATTCACATTTGCTATTGCTAGCTGCTGCAAATAGATTTCTACTACAAGTACCCAAATTGCTCTCCTTCCTTTCCTCTGTCGTGATCTTTAGTAGCGGAGATGCCCTCAGCCAAGGGCCAAAGGAATATTCTCTCTCCTCTACTTCCTCATAGCATTCCCCTTCATTTTCCCCTTGGTCTTCACAGTCTTTCACCTGATGTCCCATTCATCCACAAGCATAGCAAAATGTGGGCAATCGTTCATATTTGAAGAAAATTTTGAGGTCTCTGCCTTGGTACTTCAGGTCGGTGCCCCTCATGAGAGGTTTCCTCAGGTCTAGGGAGACCTTGATGTGGAGGAATCGTCACATTTTGTTTACATCCCTATGATCAGCTTCCTCATGGACCCCTATAATGTCCCCAATCTTTTTTGCCAAGGAATCAGATCTAAGCTTCAGGGGTAATTCATAGATCCTAACCCAAAAAGGCACCCTTTCCAATTCCATCCCTGACTGCTGTTCCTCACTGGAAATGCGCTCAAGAACCAATAGATTTCTATCGAAGATCCACGGCCCTGTTTAGAGCACAGTCTCTGCGTCCTTTTTCGAGGTGAATCGGAACAAGAACAGGTTCTTATTAAGTTCCTGAACCTCAAGAGGGTTCTTTATTCTCCAAGCTTGGACCATAGTTTGTTTAAACGCTCGGATATTAAACTGGTTTTTGGTCCAGAGCTTACCTGCTTATGTTCGTTGGAAGACCTCCTCCTCATCACAGACATTGTCATCCTCCACTTCAATACCTGTTTCCTCCTCCTTCGATAAGTTAACACCCTTCCAGTGATCCATGATGGCCCCGACAACGCTAAAGGGAACCAGTTACAATGTCACCTAGAATACACAGAAAAAATTAGACAGTAGCCAACACTAGATGGGAGAACAGACAAACAAGCTTGGGTGGAGCCAGGATGGCATGGGTCAACGGCAGGAAAACACCTGATGGCCGCCCCACATAACCCTAGCAGAGCGAGAGTTGGGGGAAAATAAGAGATGAGGAATTGGAGAATATGAGTTATGATATTGTTGAATAGGAGTTATGAAGGTTGAGTGCCAGTGAGAGGTAGGAATTGGACGAGGCACAATGTGGGTGTAAATAAGAGATGGGGAATCGGAGAAAAAGGGGGTCTCAATTGCGTTATTGAATGGGTATTGAAGATATGAAGTAACAATGCGGTGGGTCATTAATATATGAAGTAAAGATTATAAATAGAATGGGCAAGTAAAAATTACAGAATACACTCAATAGAGAAGAAATAAATAGTAGGAGCTATCATAGGAGTGGTTGGCTGTGTTTTGAAAGGTGCCACCTAGGATTATGTCTGACGTGTCAAAATTTAGATTACAAGACATAGGAAAAGTTGAAGTGTCGATGTTATAATTTGTGACTCTTTTTTTATAGGTTACTAGTATTTTATGCGTGCATCTGTGCAGATAGAATATTGTTTTTGTAATTATATATGACTATAAAGTAATTGGAGGAAGCACCTAATGAGATTTTTGTGATCCAGATTTAATATATTTCAAACTATTTAGACTACTTTTGAAATTGAAGAAATAATAATGTAATCTTGTTTTGATATTTTTATAATTAGAAACTTTTATAACAGAAAAATACCAAAGAAACCATTCCAAAAGAATTGGTCATCCTTACATACCAAAGAAATACCAAATCCTTCCAAAATATGACAAGACTTTATCAATAACAATAGAAAACTAAGTAGTAATCTTTTTCACAACCAAAGATGTTGTTACGATTGGGATAGAAAGTCAAAGATGAGTTTGTTGCCACCCTTAAAACCATTAATTCTTCAAAAAGTTTTCCATCAAGCATCAACCATCAATCGATAACTTCTTGAATGAGCAAAAAAATTTGATCATAAATGAAATTGTGAAATAATAGTTGTAGTTATCAACCTTGTCACAATAAGTAAAGAAAAAAATATAATAAAAGTCCATTAACACGAACATACCTAAATGCTACAGGTTGTGGAACACTTTTTTGAACACAACGTTTGTGGTTGTGTTCAATGGTTGTTTCTCCTTATCATGTATTAATATCTTTAACCCTTTCTTGTGCAATTTGTGGAAATTGCTACATATAACTGGCCATGACTAAAAACTGGTCTAGGTAAGTACAAACCAACACTTGCTAGTGATTGACCCTGAGATTTGTTTATGGTCATAGCATATGAGACAATTATAGGAAACTGTCTCCTAATTAACTTAAAAGGCCATGGGGATTGGGATTGTGACATACACATTCGAGAAATATATACGTTGTCCATATTACCATTTGAAGACATCTTTTTGGCTTCAATGACACGATTTCCCAATCTTGTCACTATCAGTCTGGTACCATTACATAAACCTTCTGCTTGGTCTATATTCCTCAAAAGCATAATAGGAGTTCCAATCTTAAGTGTAATCTTATGGTTGGGAAGTCCAGAGGTTCTGAGAGAATTAAGAAATTCAGGAGTAAGAATCTCAAATGGTTCACATTCATAAGCATCAGACTTATCAATAGAATCAGAGCTTAGATATTCTCTTTGTTCACCTATGTTGACAAAAAATATATAATATCATCAATCATTAGAAAACTAACCGATATAAAGTCTTTGGTATGTAAGTAAGTGTAAAATAATAATGATGTAATACCTGGAAGCAAGTTCATCATATAATCATTGATTTGGTCGACAACTTCAATTGTTGATGCCAGTATTGCTCTTGACTGCAAAAATACCTCATTATTGTGTTGCTGTATAAAATCTGGATATGTGCTTCTAACTATAGCATCAATGGGGTCATCAAAATCTATTATCAAACATTCATCTGGAATTTTGATTTCTGCATATCCATCATTAGGTTCAGATAATTTGCCATCCCCAACATCTAGTATCCATTGTGCAAATTGAGCAAGTTCAGAAACACTTGTATCTTGTGGATCATGCTGTAAACGCATGTTTTTTGTTAGAGTTAACACTTTACAGTGATCCCAAAGATATGATGCATTTATAGAAGCATGTACAATGTCAGAGCGGCTCCCTCTTGGAACTCTTTGGTAAGATTTGTCTAAAGTCACCCCAAAAACAATGACTTTTCCTCCAAATAGTAAAGACTCACCATTTTCACTACTCATTATATCTCTTAGACTTCTATCCAATGCTTCAAAACAATACTTATTTGTCATTGGAGCTTCATCACATATTATCAACTTTGCTACCTTTAACAACTCGGCTAGTTCACTACCTTGATGAATGTTGCATGTGGAATTTTCTAGTGTAGGAATTGGGATCTTGAACTTTGAGTGTCTTGTTCTACCTCCTTGTAATAAAAGTGATGCTATCCCACTTGATGCCACATTTAATACAATATGTCCCTCGAACGTAAACCACATGTGAAAGTTCTCCACATGTGTGTTTTTCCAAAGACCTCCAGAAACCATATAGGAAATACATACCTCCTTTTCCATTATTCATGACTTCCATAATCGTATCAAATATTACCTTTTGCTCATCTACAAAATTTATGTTGTCAACCATAAAAGTAGAACACAATTTTTAAATTATATTATATAATTTCAGGTGGGAATGAAAGAAATTCCAAATACAGTAACATAAGATTGTAACATTTATATGAATATAATTTATGAATGTCACCTGTGAGAGTAGCAAGCAAATTCTGGAATTGAAGTCGCAACTCAGATAAATTATAATCACGTTCTGCTGCGATAAGTCTATTTCCTGACTGGCTTATTACATAGCCTTTTGGATATGGTATTGATGGGAATTCCTTTAAGCTTCTTCTATTAGCTTGCATCAGGTTCTCTATTTCAATTAGAGTCAGATTCTGTAAATCCTCGTTGCTAAGGTGCTGGCCTATAAATTCAATGATTCAATGAATGTGAAAATGATTATAAACATTTGATACCATGTAAGACAATTTTGTTGGTTCTCAAGCTGTCGAAATCAAGCTTGATCTCGACAGGTTGAGCTTGATCTCGACAGATTGAACTTGATCTCGAAGCTGTTGATCTCGACAGCTATTCACACATGTCGAGATCACGCTGAAGCTGTTGGTCCTCAAGCTGTCGAAATGAAGCTTGAATGAAGCTTGATCTCGCAGCATGAGCTTGATCTCGACAGGTTGAGCTTGATCTCAAGCTGTCGAGTTCAAGCTCAACCTGTCGAGATCAAGCTCAACCTGTCGAGATCAAGCTTGGTTTCGACAGGTTGAGGACCAACCGCTTGAGCTTGATCTCGACAGGTGTGAATAGCTGTCGAGATCAACAGCTTCGAAATCAAGCTCAACCTGTCGATATCAAGCTTGATTTCGACAGGTTGAGCTTGACCTCGACAGGTTGAGCTTGAACTCGACAACTTGAGATCAAGCTCAAGCTGTCGAGATGAAGCTCAAGCTCTCGAGATCAAGCTTGATTTCGACTTGAGGACCAACACTGAGCCTGATCTCGGCGGCTTGAGATCAAGGTCAACTGTCGAGATGAAGCTTGATTTCGGCGACGAGGACCAACGGCTTAAGCGTGATCTCGACATGTGTGAATAGTCGCCGAAATCAACATCTTCGAGATCAAGCTCAATCACGAGATCAAGCTCAATCACCGGCCTATAAATTCAATGATTCAATGAATGTGAAAATGATTATAAACATTTGATACCATGTAAGACAATTTTGTTAGTCGTATGAAATTGTTATTAGTTGCATACCTTTGTTATTGGATAATCTTCTATGTTCATATAGAATACCATCGATAAACATTCCCATGTTTCTTTCCACACATGATCTGGTGCATTAATGCAACTCGATAAGAGAATGGTGACAAATAATTTTCTCAAGTAGTAGCACGAACCCCAATTATTTGCTTGTGCGATACCTTCTATGTATTCTTTATCATCTTCAAGTAACCCCATAGCAAAACAAAGCTTCTCTGTAAGTTGGGTACTCAATGTTATCAACAGTCCTTAACTGTTCATAGCTAGTTGCTCCTTCACATGACTTAGCATCATTCTCAAGTAGAATAATTCACCGTAGTTGGAGGAACCCACATCAACCTACCAATTGTGTATCCTTTCTTGCGAGGTTTCCATTGTCTCGGCTTCTTTACATAGACAAATTTTGAAACAAAGCGAGCATATGTCAAGTGTCTACCTTGTGGAAATATCTTATTTGCTTCCATCCATGAAGTTAACATTGAGTCTGTGACACTTGGCTTAGAAAGAACATCATCAATATCCTCGTGATCATTAAAGTAAGCGATCCGCTCTCTGGTAGGTGAAAGAATAGCCTCTCAACAATTTGGTGTCTACCATGAATTGGAAATGAGTAAATTCTCCAACATGCCTCGCATGGAGAAACATACCGCAATCAAGGTCTTGTTTGATTTCATCAATGTTGCCTCTTTGATATGATCCCTCATTACGTGTTTGTACCATAACAAATTGTAATTCGATCATATCCCTTGTTTATGTACTTGAACAAATACTTGATGGAGGTACTGGTTACACCATTCCATATTAATATGTGCTTGGTACTTCAATAACAACTTCGGATTATAGGGCACAATATGGCGGTTGTCAATAGAAACACCATTTTTTAAAAATGTGTTCTTAGGAATTTCTTCTCCTATAAACTGGATAACCTTCTTGATCAACAATTGTGGTGTTCTGAAAATTCTTTGGATAATACCTAGAGCATTTACCGTCTTTCATGCACGGAGCTGACTTGTTATGTGCTCCACATGGACCATGGATCATGTGAGTTTTTACCATGTTATATAACTGTGGATCAATTTCCTTGTCTGGAATTTCAGCTGAAATAATTTTGTCGATGTCATCTGGAGTTGGATATTTGTTTGATGGATGTAGAAAGATAAGGATGTGTGCATGTGGCAACCCTCTTTTTTGAAATTCAATAGTATACATATCTGAAATGAGGAAATGAGAATTTAAACATTAGTATGTTAGTGATGAAAATGAACATGGGTTAATAAATTTGTGTGAAAAACAAATATGTAACTTACATCCTAGTACTTTGCCAAATATATGTCTCTTTGTCAAATCCGATAACAACTGATCAAACTTAATTTTGAAAACTCTTGAGATGATATCTGGTCTATCATGTGGCTTCAAATTCATTGGCTGAAGAAACCTTTCAATTTCTGGCCAGTTGGGATTGCATGTAAATGTTAGAAATAAATCCGGGAAGCCTATGTAGCTACATATTGCCATCCCATCAAAATATAACTGATCCATATATCGACGACTACAGACAAATGAGGACGGCAAAACAACTCTTTTTCCTTTATTTGATCCTTGTGTCTGCCCATGGTCACCTACTTCATTCAGACTCCGGTATTTATCAACTCTTAATTTTGACTGGTTTTTCCTGATGAATGATAGTCTCTCAGACTCTATCATGGTATAACCATCAACTACGAATTGCTGAAACAACCTTCTTGAACGCATTAAAGTTTGTGCCTCATCTTTTCTTGTTTGCTTTCAAAACAGAGCCATTCTCTAATTGTAAGTCGATTCCTTTTACTTTTGTGACCATTGGCTCTATCTTTATGCAACACATCATGCCTATAACCATCTTCACCATAAGGAAATATAAGGGGATACTGGTAACCCAAATAACTTGTATGTAACTCATCTATTCTTTGAAGTTCTCCACTTTGTGTCTGCATAATGATATTTCTTGGTGAAGCAGTGTCAACATCTCCCACAATAAGTGCAGCCACTTCTGAAACTTTAGG
Source organism: Calophaca sinica (assembly GCA_037113605.1). Classification (NCBI taxonomy): domain Eukaryota; kingdom Viridiplantae; phylum Streptophyta; class Magnoliopsida; order Fabales; family Fabaceae; genus Calophaca; species Calophaca sinica. The sequence goes on from CM073733.1 coordinate 108,774,300, forward strand.
AATATTATATATTCTGCCATCAGTGGACCTATCTGAGATCAGCCTCAACTTAACATCATGAACATTGGATTCTTTCACTGCTCGCTTGCCATCCTGAATGATTTAGCATGACTGTTATATTTGTCTAGCATGGCAGACAAATTTTTTACTATTTGTGGATCAATATTCTCTTGGTTCCTAAGATAAAAGAATGAAAACAGTGATGAAATAGTGAACGTAGCATGCGATAATGTTAAAATATTTGACAAACAATTTAAAATAATTAGTGATAGTTGTGTTATTACCTTCCAATGCCTTGTATTCTATTTTGAATCTCATTCTCTGTATCGTAAATATAAAGTTGTGCAAACTTTGGTGGCTGACCAGGCATTGGCAATAGACTTCCAATTCTATGGCATGACTGGCCTTGTATCCTATAAGTTGGTGGTCCTCTACCATTATTGATGGCCCTATCAAGTTTGGCTCCAGGAGAGGTGAAAGCAAACATCATATTGTACGCTCTAATGTGTTGTTGAAAGTTTTTGCTATCTACTGCATATTGATTAAAAAGTAGATGCTGAAGCAATGTTGGTGGTTCTCCCAAGAGTGGAAGTTGAATCTTTCCTTGCCCACAACAAAGATGATATCTAGGACATGCAGAGTCTCTGTTTTTTCGTGTTCTCTCTTGATACCACATATATGCATGACAATCTTGACATTCAATCATTGGATCACCAATGTCATAGTATCCTAATAATTAAACAAAGTGTTAATAAACAGATAAGAACATTCATGGCGCTTGTTTAATTAATAATTATAAATTCGCACCTTCACTAAGATGTGTTTGATTTGCACCATTCATGTTGACATTTAAATCTTCTTCATCAGAAGATGAATAATTATCCGAACTGAGATCTATTTATCAACAAAGATGAAATGTGCCAATGAAAAATGGGTAATAAAGTATCTAATGAAATGTGCTAACTGAAAGTTATCTAATTTAAGCTCTATAAAAAAATACATAAGCATACCATGTAAGCCATGACTTTGTTGATCGTTGAAATCTGAAAGGATGTCTTCCTCAGAATCTGTATGATAAATTTCTTGTGTAAGAACATTTGTTGCTGACATGAGTTGTTCAGAATTTGGAGAAATGGAGCAATTTGGATTTGAAGATGATGATGCAATATTTAGATTCCTAATAGCTGCAGGATTGTAGTCATTTTTCTGAGTAACAGCAGTAAATTTTGCCATTAGATTGAGACCTAAAGAACCAACATTTATGGCCCTTCTTTTTCGTTCTGATTCTTCTTTGTAAGTGCTTGGTTGAGTATGCATAACACCACTGGAGTTGGAGGTGCTATTTAACTGAGAATATGTCTGAACTCCTTCGTTAAGGCAGCTAGAAGTTATGTCTGACAGTGGTGTGCTGCTTCCTGATCTCATTCTAGCACGCAGTTTCTGATTTTGCAATCTACTATATGAGAAATTTTCATTCTTCTGCCGCAATAAATATTTTCTTTTTGAACGTGCTTCTGCAGATAACTCTTTGATGTCTTTATTTCCTTTGTTGTCCATGTCTTCAGAACATCAGACAAATAAGCATATAATGTAAATAAATTTCTTACATTAATTCAGCAGCAAAGTTATAGATATAAGACAAAGTTCAGCTGCTTCTCTTAATTCCAACAACTCAAAGGTTGATATCCTTGTGTGAAGTTATGTCCATCTTGAAAAATAAAAAAAGGAATCGCAGGTGTATGGGAGGGAAAAAGGAGGGAGGGAAAAAGGAAAGAATTTGGAATGCTGAAATCCTTATGAGCAACACAGTGGAATGATTGTAAGCGCTTTTTTTTTTTTTTTGGGTTTATCGGTGTTAGTCTTTCGTGTGAGGTCAGTAACTTCCACCACTGCTCCATTCATTAAATGCTTGTCTTAGTTGAAGGGATTTGGTGTCATCTTGGTTGACATCGTATCTATTCTTTTTGGCTTTTTGACAAGATAGTCACGCACATTATACAATGTAATTGAAGGTATTGGCTTTTAGCTTTTTGTTTTGCTGTCCTTGTGACTTATTTTGCGGTAATGGCTTGTTAAAAAAACATGAGTGAAGTAGACAGTGACTAAGTTGATGGTAGTAGGTAGGAGTGCTTTTGTGTGTCTGCATTTCTAAAATAGGCTGCAATAATTACTTGCTATATCCTATTAGTTGCTATATCCTATTAGTTGCTATTAGTTAGATTTAGTTAGATACCAACTAATGAGACTGAACCTTCCTTAGTTACATAACTATTACTTACTTAGCAGGTTGTTTTATCGAAAAAAGTACAAATATATATTAACTTGATTGAATATATATTAAGTTCAAGTTGTTTGTGAAAAAAGAACTCCTACTTTTTCTATATATAGCTGTCGAGATCAACCTCTTCGAGATCAAGCTCAATCTGTCGAGATGAAGCTCAACTCGCCGAGATCAAGCTTCAACTCGACAAATTGAGGACCAAGCTCAACCGAGATCAAGCTCTGCCGTTGGTCCTCGTCGCCGAAATGAAGCTTGATCTCGCAGCTGAGCTCGATCTCGACAGGTTGAGCTTGATCTTGCCGCCGAGTTCAAGGTCAACCCGCCGAGATCAAGCTCAACCCGCCGAGATGAAGCTTGATTTCGGCGACTTGAGGACCAAGCTCAACCGAGATCAAGCTCTGCCGTTGGTCCTCGCTTATCGAAATGAAGCTTGATCTCGCAGCTTGAGCTTGATCTCGACAGGTTGAGCTTGATCTCAAGCTGTCGAGCTCGACAGCTATTCACACCTGTCGAGATCAAGCTCAAGCGGTTGGTCCTCAACCTGTCGAAATCAAGCTTCATCTCGACAGGTTGAGCTTGATCTCGACAGCTTGAGATCAAGCTCAACCTGTCGAGATGAAGCTTGATTTCGACAGCTTGAGGGCCAACAGCCAAATGTGATCTCGACATGTAATAGTCGCCGAGATCAACAGCTTGAGAACCAAGCTCAACCGAGATCTTTGCTGTAGAAACAACAAATTCGAACAGAGGTAAATATCAGATATATGTTACAAAACGAAAATACGAAAATAAGAGGTAAAATAATAATGAGAAGAAGAAGAACAACCAACAATGGATATGAGAAAAAAAAGTCTTAGTCCTCGCCAGAAAGAAAGAAAAGAAAAGAAGAGAAGAGGAGGAGGAGGAGGAGGAGGAGAAAGTATTGAGAAGAAGAAGGAAGAAGTACCGAAAGTTGATGCTGAGAAAGTGAAGTGTGAAGTGAGAAGGGATAGCACACCAGGAAAGAAGAAATGAGACTAACTTGTAATAGGAGTGATATAGCACGATCTATGAAGCTGGTAGCCTCGCTCTGAGTTGACTACAAAACTATCATTTTTCGTTTTTTTTTAATTGCTACACATTGCTACACAGCAAAATAAAATTGTTGAAGGACCGAAATCTCCTTGTTTTGGACAGGTGGCAGTAGCCTCAGGTGGGCATAATTGTTATTTCAACAGGTAGCAAATAGTATATATTTATAGTAGATACAAGAATAAATTTTATTGTTGGTCCCTTATCTTTATTTTAGGTATCGGTTTGGTCCTTTATGTATTAAAAGTTTTGATTTGGTCCCTTATGTGTAAAATGCGGTCCCTTTAGTTTTATTTGTCCCGAAATAGTCCCTTATGCTACAAAAATTATACCAATATGGTCCCTTTTTTGTGCAAAAAATGGGACCATATTGGTCTAATATTTATAACATAAATGACCACTTTGAAACAAATGGACCATATTAGTGTAAACCTTGTACATAAGGGACCAATTCAAAACTTTTAATACATAAAGGACCAAACTGAAACCTAAATTGAAGATAAGGGACCAAAAATATAATTTAGTCATTATATAAATAGAAATAGATGCAACCATTATTGAGATATCTTAATAAATATGATTATTAGAACGTGTGCTTCGGCCTAACTCAACCTCAAAAGTTAGCTTGTGTAGTGAGAGTTGCTCCAAGTTTATAATTACTAGTCAAACCATCTAACTCTTCCATGTGGGACTTTTAAACACACCTTTCTCACGCCCAAAATTGGACATCTGGAGTGTGAATCGAGTGACCCGATAATAGGAGGCCCAACAATGAATCCATGATAGACTTTGATATCATATTAGAATTTGGGTTTAGCCTAACTCAACCCAAAAACTAGCTTGTCGGATGAGGATTGTCCCCCACTTATAACCACTAATCAGTTCATCTCATTCTTTCATGTGCGACTTTTAAGAATGATTAATATAATAATCAACGTTTCCGATTATAATCACATTGATTTTGAGTCAAAAAAATTCCCGTTGATCAATCAGAAATAATAAAAAAATTCAATCATTATGGTAATTTTCCTAATGTAATTCATAATTTTAAATTTTAAATTTTAAATTAGATGTATTTATTTTGAGAGTATCTATTCTCTCTCTCTCTCCGCGATTAAACTTGGTGGACTTATATGTAATTTTCTGTGACTATAAAAATGGCTTTGGAAATAATGTTATTTATTCTTTAAATTTTTATTTATAGGGTATAAATGTTTTAAAGTTGACATTTTCAATTGTAATTTATAATGGAAACTAGGCGTTTAATATGTGAATAGAAATATAATATTTTTATAGCTCAAGAATTGTTGGCCTAAATGAACAAAAGAAGCATGTATCCATAAACAATTTAATTATTTTCTTTTAAAACAAAAAATAAAGCATGTATCCATTCAGAGAACCAATTTAACATACTAAATTAGGAATATATTTTCAATCATTCAATCAACATCAATTACAATAAAATAATTTTATCATCCAACCTTTTATTTTTATATTCATAAAATTTGATTTGATTTAATGAATTTGATAATAATATATTTCAAGATATATACTGAAAGTATTTCTTCTATAATATAATATATTGATTGATTATATTTAATAATATTTGATTTGATATATAAAAGGTTAATTACATTTGATACTATATATGGGAAGATTCGATCCGATCCGATCCGTTTGTTACATATGTTAGAGAATATTCAAAAATATTTTCGTCTTATATAAATCCTTCATCGCATTCCCGTCAAATACGAAAGCTCTCTGGCTACTATTCATCCTTTTCTCCTCAGTCTCTCTTTTGGCCTCTAACCATGCCATCTATCAAATATAAATTCATTAACGTGTTTTCTTTTTTTGATTGTTTGCACAGAAAGCGGGACACAATTGCCTCAGCGGATGAGCCAGAAAGTCAAGAACTTGGGCCTTTTGATAATCTTCCATCAGATATCACAACCCACATTCTACTTCAACTTCCCATTAAGTCTATCCTCACTTGTAGAGGAGTTTGCAGAACTTGGAATGCACTAATTTCAGACCCACGTTTTGCTAAATTGCACCTTGAGTGTGCATCACTTGGTGTCATGATACGGACCAATGATTATTACGGAAGGAGTAGCATTTGATTTTTCACGAAAATAACTAGAGCCATAACAAAAATGCCCAAACAACCATAGATAAATAAAAAAGGGCAAAATACATTAATCTCCCCTCAAGTTTGTTCAAATGTCGCTCACACCCCCTTTAATGTTACAAAAACACTAACCTCCCCTAACCTTAAGACCGTTAAACTACCGTTACAGAAAAAGAAAAAAATAAAACTCTTCTTCACTTGTTCTCCTCAAAGAAAAAGTGTTTCATCAGCCTCTTCTTCTCCTTCGCTGTGTACCCTCTGTGTCTTGTTCGTGAAGCCCATTCGTGAACCTTTAGCTCCTTCGCTGGACAATAATCTTGATCTTGCACATAATGAACACTCATTATTATCATATCAGCAATGCATTTAACATTCTTACTTTGCCAATGCAATTTTACTTGTAGATGAATAAAGCCCTCATCTTACAATCAAATCTCAACAAATTCAAATCTCAGATTGCAAAACCAGGAATTCAAAATATCAAAAAACAAAAGCAAAAGAAAGAAAAGGGAACAAATGGTGATATCGAATTTCAGATTACATAAATGCTACTCCATCTCATTGGATTAAATAGATCTTTGGATGTCGAATGGTGACCGGTAAAATTTCATGTTAAACACACATTTCTTGTAACATCATTGTTATTTGTTTACTTAAGGTGGATACTTTATTCCTCTTAATCTCTTTTCCCCAAAAAAGAATGTTAGCTTGAGTGCAAAGAAAAATTCGGACAGAGACGTGATTCCCTATCTTTTTTCATGCACATAAGTGCAAATATCTATTGATTACGAAGAATGCAGCCTCTTGCTTGGAAATATAGGTCCTGTAAAGTTAAAAGCTGAAGCTTTGCTAGATAATCTTATAAAGTTTCCACCTTCCAACATATATGTGCTTTGGCCTATAGGCTATAGTCTACTACATCAATTAGCGTCCCTCAAATCTTTTCTTTGCATTGAATATTCATTTGGGAGGGGGGTCGATTGTAGTCCAATGCGGGAGTAGCCATTTAATCCATACGGTGGGAATAGCTTCACCAATGGGGGGAAGCTTTCTTTGCTTGTCTTCAGCAACGGGGAAGTAGCAGCGTGTGTCAAAGTGGGGGAGTTGCCTTGAGATTTTTTGTTTCAACAGAGCACAAACACTGTTAATGTGAAAGGGAGGTATTTGTTACTTAGAAAAATAAACAAGGGAGGTTAGTGTCTATCTAAAAAATAGAACGGGTGATTATGAAATTAAAGGAGACCTTAGGGGAGGTGAGTGCAATTATCCCAATAAAAAAACTACTCAAGGAACATTTCCCAAATCATAATTATGTTATATAACCCAAAAGATTTAAAGGGGTCACAGATCATCTCCTACATTAACAAATCGGTAAGCTGACTTTGCAAGCAAGCATTTTCTTTCCCAACAATCTACACAGCTGATTTATATGTCTAATGCTCAGGTTGCATTTCAATAACTTCCTCGAAAACATTAATGCTGTTCTAACATATCATAATCTAATCAAAACATGGAGAGAGAAAATTCCTAATAAGAGAACCATTAAAGGTTGTACAAGCAACAATTACTTCCTAGGTACGAGCAGGATATTGAACTGTGACAAGAAATCTGATGTCCATATCTTCAGAGCTCCAGCAAGAAGAAACCTGCCACAATGTGAAGTTTTGTATTTAGCACACAAACTAAAAACGTTAGTTACACACACAGGTCACGCAACAGAAACTAAATCTGCTACAAGGTGAAGCAAGACAAACAAGTATCATAGGAACAGCAGTGCTACAGCCATGTAGATTTCTACTAGTACTCAGTCTAGTGCAATCAATTGTTCATAAAAAAATTAATAAATATTCTTCATAGAAATTTGTATTTCACAATAATTGTCCAACATTCCATCGATAAGCGAAAATGTTAAAAAGTGCGGTCCACAAGTGCATAAAGAATGTGCAAGTAAATATCTCACTAATATTTACTAATAATTTAAATTTTGTTCTTGCTTTATTGGCAGAAATATGAGCTTCATTACAATCCCTCCCTGAATGTGTCCAAACTTGAGACAAAACTGGATTGAGCTCTCAGCACTGTTTTTTTTTTTTTGTATTGAAATCAGTGGAAGAATCGATAAGGAAAATGTGGAGCAAGCCAGCAAGTAGTAGTTAGTGGTGACTAATCAAGCTCAGCTTGTGATATGATTATGATTTAAGTGAGTAAGGATCCTCATCCCCATGTGCCAATCAGGGGCGGAGCGTAGTGTTGTGATGGAGTAGCCATTGCTGCCCTAAAATTTTCCAAACTTGTTGTAATATGACGATGCTTTGTGATAATGGCTACCCCACAATTTTCCAAATATATATTAAGTTGTCATGTAGCGCTCAGTTATGAACCGTGGCGCAGTGGTAATCCCATATTTTGAAAACAAGAGGACTGAGGATCGATTCCCGGGAATGCTTTTTTGCATTTTCATCATATTTCTTGCAAAAAAATAGTCCAAAAACGTTCTAGACAAGGTGTGAAATGCGTACAAATACCAGAAACAAGGGAAATAAACCACCACGACAGCAACGATTAGCTGAATACTGATCATGTATCTCATATTATATATTATCCTTAATTTTGCCCCCCCAAACAAATTTACCACACTCCACCACTGGTGCCAATGGTAACAGACTTCAAATAATAAGATATTTTGCTTTGCTTTTACTTTGACTCCCATATATATCTCAATTTTCTCATTTAAGTGAGCTAGAATCTCCCTACTTTCATAACATGTTTCATTCACATAACATCAAAGCTTAGCAGTACTTCTTCATAGAACTAAAATTATGAACATCTGTTTCTTCCTTCCCTATGTACAATATGGTTTCCCAAAGGGTTTGAATTATCTTCCTTTATCCACTACACGGTTTAAGTATCAATCAATAGTACCATACTATTGATTTATCAAGTAATAAAGAACTTGAAAACTAATAATCAAATCAAACAATTCAATATAATAAAGGGACAGATTTTCATGCAAAAAAACTGCAGCTCTATGCGGAATTATCAAGCTATATTTTAATTCAACAGCAAAAGGTGGAAAATAGAATTTATGGAACTATAAAAAATGTAAATAGAAGGAAAAGAATCAAAAGATTTAGAAAAAATATGACATATAAGGAAAACTAATGATTCCTATAAACCCAAGGCACCAATAGACAGTAAATGAGCATCCTAAGTAGTAAACGAGAATATGATACACTGTTAAATCAATCCAGCAACAGAAACATGGTAGGTCACTATTGTATGGACTTGTTATGGAGGTGTAACAGCACAGTAGTCCCACAAAACTAAGGCATAAAATAAATTTTTAGCTAAGATCTTCATTTAAAGACTATGATAACTAAAGAAACCTTAGCTTAGTCTTGCAGAAAATGATTATCCCTCTATATATGAAATTCTCAATGACTAGCCAGTTTTTATCACCTTAAAACAAGATTTGGACTAAATCGTGTGTTCAAGACCACAAAATTGCATAAAGTAGACATGCAAAAAAGAACAGTGCTATTATAAAAACCTATACGCTAAATTTCATTTCTGCATACCATCTAAAATCATGTCTTAAGAATAAAATATTGACATGACCAAAATGTATAAGGACAATAATATGGCCAGCAATGGAAAAGCATGCATGTTCTTAGATAGACCAGTTGAAATGGTGCATGCTAGAACATAATTTAACCTGCAGTAAGGATTCACTCAAAAGTCAAAGCTTGAATAGGGATAAAACATTATAAAAACAAATCCGAATTCTGAAGTCGACCAATAAGCACAACTCCATTTTGTTTTGGTCAGAAACTCTTTTTTCTTTAAGGAATTCAAGACATAGAAAACTTGAAGAACTATTACCCCAACAATTTATTTGGCTGTGAGCTTTCTAAATTATAAACCATATATCTAAACAGCCTTTACAATCTTAAATGTTTTAGTCAGAAAAGTTTACTCTGATACCACTGAATGTTGTTTAGCTACATAATAATAAATTCCTACTCCATGACAGATTCCTTAAAAAATTCAAAATACATCTTGACAGTCTGACAAATCACTTGACTAAGTGAGCAAAATCGAAGATTTCTACATTCCTCATTCTTGTTTGCTTTAATGTACAAAAGCTTATTTTAACAAAAAATAGAACCTAGGCTAAGTCAACAATGTGAATTCAATTTCAATAATGTATAAATAAATTAGATCAGCGAAGTCTGGAATTAAGTTCTGAACACCAAGTTTGAAGACAATCCTCATGAGAAAAACAGCGAGTTAAATAAAGGCTTATAGCTACATGATTAATAGTACAGATTTTGATATTTTTTTACAAATGAACATTGATTTTTCTTCATTAGAATTCACTGATTAATTACTCAAATTTTCCAATTTTTCATCCAATATAAAGACCATATCTCCCCATTATATCTATATAGATATTAAGAGTATTTTTTTTATAAAAAAAAGGAATCCATGCATAATAGCAATATGGATGATACCAATACGCAGGAAAGCAGAACAATAATATTAACAATCCGTAGATGTGATGAGGTAAATGCTGCAACAGATACCCGTCACAGCAAACCAGTACCAAATTAGAAACTTCTATGAAATTCATAGCACTAACTCAAGGCTCCAAACACAATCAAGAGTCATCAATCTATACTAGAACATCCCCTTGCATTACACATCCATGACTCCCTACACACAACCATGGAGCATTCAAATATTTCCCAAAATTTTTATGACACCTACACAACCTTCAGAATCCCCTTTACATGCAGGTATGGCATGCCCAATTAAAATGTAAAAAAATAAGTAATTAACATACAAATTCATGATAAACATTAAAAATGATTTTCTAGAGAAATGGGGTCTTAATACCAAAGTAACTTGACAGCGGAATACGAACAAAACCAATAAGAATGTCACTGCTTCAAGCATTTTTGCAAACAAGTAATTTACACACATAAAGGCTGAAATGAGAGAAAATAGAGGTCCTGGTTGGCAAAAGAGGATATTAATTCGTGATATTTCAAAATCACATTCAAAAGTATATACCTAGACATACTCATCTGTGTTTTCCCCATAAGGCCTAAGCCCTGACCCAGATGCACCCATAGTCCCACACACACGATTTCATGGCAGCATACAGCTTAACCCCTCATCCAGAGTTCTCTAATTCGTGCATCAAACAAAAGAATAACATCATAATTTATCTCAGCATATATGCTTGGTGCAAGGTTGAGTTCGTATAACTACTAGATGCCCTATCGCATATGAACAAACATAATAACAAAGATGTATGATAATTAGGTTAATTTTTGGTTGTGACAATGCAGCTCCCATCTTATCCTGATTTCATGAAACCACTTGTCTATACTGTCCTTCTATACATACCACTTTCTCTAAAGCAAAAAGGAGAGCTAAACAATCATAAAACACAAAAGTCTCATAATCAGCAACTAAAAGAGAAGAAGAATGAGCAAAATAACAGAGATAAACATACCACAATCCATTCCACAATTACTGCTGTTGTTGATTTGGAGCGTTTGGCGGAGGGGGCATTCCAGGCCGAGGTGGACCATAAACAGGAACACCGCCACCAGGAGGAGGCGGCATACCGGGGCGAGGTGGCGGTGGAGCCGGCATTCCTGGACGAGGAGGAGCCGGAGGTCCTCTGACCATCTGTCCTGGCGGGGGTGGCCCCATGGGTCTCTGCCCATACTGCGGTGGCGGCATGGCGAATTGCGGCGGAGGAGCACCAGGTCTCGGAGGAGCGAATTGCCCGGGCGGCATGGGCGGCGGAGGACCCCTCGCCATAGGCGGCGGACCCTGTCCAGGATAACCCGGCATCTGACCAGGCGGTCGCATAACCGGCGCCGCACCGGGGTACGAAACAGGCGGCGCGGATAGCTGCGGAGGGCGCGAGATCTGCGGCTGCATCATGCCAGGAGCAGGGCCACCGACGCCACGAACGGGGCCGGAAAGACCGGGCTGGGCCTGAACAACAGGAGCGGGGGGAATGCCCCTTCCGGCGGCGCGGCCGATGCCGGGACCAGCCATTGCGGCGGCGTTGACAGCCTTGGAGCGGGACTCTTCGGGAGGAGGGGGACCCTCAACGGTCATGGAGATAACCTCTTCACCACGGAGAAGGACGAGGCCGAGGGTGCGGCGGTCCTCGCGCTCGCCGTCGGCGGTTTTCTTGCCCTTAGCAGGTGGAAGCTTGCGAAACTCTTCACAATCGCCGAGGACGAGGTTCATGTGGCGATCGAAGGCCATGAACTTTCCGACTAGCTGGCGACCGTCCTGAATTGTTACCCGCATACGGTAGTTGATGTATTGCAGCATCTTCGAACTCTTCGACATCGACATTGTGACTGCGTGTAGTGGATTCTCAAACCGTCTTTCGAAGGAGGAGAAGATGAAGAAGTTGGGAGTGAGTGTGAGTCTCAGCGGCAGAGTAAATAGAAAGTGGATTCTCAAACCGTCTTTCGAAGGAGGAGAAGATGAAGAAGTTGTGAGTGAGTGTGAGTCTCAGCGGCGCTGAGAGTGCATAGAAAGTGGATTCTCAAACCGTCTTTCGAAGGAGGAGAAGATGAAGAAGTTGTGACTGAGTGTGAGTCTCAGCGTGCATAGTGAGAGGAGAAGGGAATTAGGTTTTTTTCAGGTTAATGAATTAGGGTTGTGAAGTTTGGGGTAAGGTCATTTGTGTTTTGGGTTATTGGGCTGGTTATGTGCGTGTCGGGCCGTGTGGGTTATGTGCGTTGGAGGCGGGTTAAGTGAGCAGAGGAAGGCGCAAAAATAAAAACGCGGGGTGCGCCTAGCAGACCGTGTGTGGGGCGCCTGGGAGGCGCTATCAAGAAACAATAGGGGGTGTGCGAAGTAAGGGGCTGCATAGGAGCGCTGGGCTGGGTCATGGCCAGCTGGGCTGGGCTGAGTGCATGAAATAGGATTCACTTTGCTAGTAGCACCCTCAGTTTCATCAATTGCAACCCTCTTTCATTTTTATTCATTTTTCTTCGTCTTTTATTCTTTTTTCTTTTTCTTTCCTTTCTCTCCTTTTCCACTTTTTGCCTCCACCTCTTCTCTCATCTCTCCCATTCTCTCACTCCTTCTCTCTCACTAAACCCTAATATTGTCGTTGTGCCCTCTCTCTCATCTCTCTCCCTCTTTCTCACCTTATCACATTCCCTTCCAACAAACCATATCCTCATCTTATCACAAACTCAACCAGCAAAGTCGCGGCCCCCCTATCTTTCTCTCCTCATCTTCTTTATTTTTTCTAAAATAGGATCACACCTCAAATCTTGATCGATTCCACCATCATAATCTCCAACAAGATCGCACCTAGGTGCAAAAGGGGGTTTTATCGTTCCTATCTCTTTGTTATTTTTTATATATTTTGATGTGATTCCATACTAATTGGTTTCGGTTTTTTCGCAGGTATTTGGGCTATAAAAGCCGCACTCAAGCCAAAGGCAAGAGGGGAGAGTGTTCAGATAAGCAAAACCCTAAGGAATAAGGAAGGGATCGAACTTGGAGTCGGAGTCAAGGAACATGGAGACAAGAGGAAGGCTGAGAGAGAGATTAGAAATAAACACTTTTAGATCTAAGTTTTCTATTTTTGTTATTCCTCTTGTGTAATTTCTAGGGACTGAAGCAGAAAAACCAGGTTTTGATTCCTATTTCTTTTTCCACTTATCTTCTCTTTTTTTATTCTGTATGATTGAGACTGTGTAAGGACTCCATATGTAATACATTCGCATCTTTTTTCTCTGCATTCTCTCTGTGTCCAGTTCTTTTCTCTTGCGTGTTAGCTATATTAGCCGCGTATCCATTCTGTAATTAGGGTTATAGGAAAGTCTACTTTTTTATTTATCTGTCTTTTATTTGATTCTGTCATTTCTTAACAAAGGAGAAGATGTTTACTTGGTTTTGAGATGTTAATAAAATTTTCTTTTCAGTTTTCTTTAAAAAGTAAAAATGGGATAGAATAAGTTTGGAAATTTAGATCTATGTTTATTAAAGTTTTGTTTTTAGTAGTGAATTCATCTCGGATTGTGTTTATCACAATAACTATTTTTTGAGGAAAATATTCCTGTAACAAATATGAAATAAAGGTTTGAGCCTTAGATCTGTATATATCCAATAGTATTAATTTTACTTTTATTGAAAGTTCTCTTTTTTATATCACGTAAGCATTAATTATTTCAGATGTTAGAAACCCACGAAATATTATTTGCACGATTCGGTCATTTTTAGGTTCCTACTATTTTTTTTAAAATAAACAAATAAATACTGATAAGAAACAAATAAATACTGATAAGAAAATAACTTATTTGAGGTAAACAACTTTTTAAACAATTAAAGATCCTATTTTTATAAGCATTTTAGGGGTGCTAACACTTTTCCTATGTGTAACCAACTCTCGAATCCAAAATTTGGTTAAAAAGACCTTTTTACGCGTAAAATTCAAAAAATACGAGAGTAAGTTTTTCAATGTTTCCTAAAAAACAAATATTAGTGGCGGTTCCATTTAAATTTTGATGTGGTTATTACAGTTTGGCAACTCCACTGGAGTTTTAGATATATAGAAGAAAAGAAAAATGAAACTTTTGAACTAGAAAAACTACCCGTGCTAGGTCTCTTTTCATTTTTTTTCTGAATTAATTCATGTAAAATTAATATATTCATATTACATAGTTAATCTAATAGGCACACATGCATATTATTTTAATATTTTTAAAGATACTAATTATTTGTAAAATAAAATTAAAAAATAATCATCTTATGAAATTTAATACTCTAAATCAAATCAAATTGTTCAACTAAAACTGAATTTAAAACTAACAAAATTAAACTAAAATAAATATTTTATTACTACTTAAAAAATAATATCAAATTTTCAGAGTTGAATATTAGAACTGAGTTAGTGATAAAAGATTTAGGTAATAATGAATAAGCACCAAAATTTATTGTATGTAACTTTATTTAGCACAAAAGTAATACATAGTATGACACAGAACAAAAGTTTCTGTTGACCACAAAAAAAAAAAAAAAAAATTCTGTGTGAATCTGGAAATTGGAAATTTGGAATGAAGAAACAAACATTATGCAGTGATTGCACCGATTTTAGTCTTTTAGATCCTAATTTTAAAATATAGAGAATATAAAATTATAAAATAATATAGATAACAAATAACAAATAGAAAAAAATGGGAAAATTGTTTCTATAAAAATAACGGGAGATTAGCAATGATACGAAGACCGGACTGGACCGGACGGTCCGATCGTCGACCGGCACCCTCACTTGCCGGTTTAAACCCAATTGGATCGCAGTCTAGTTGGATCACCCAGAACTGGGTTGGACCGCGGTTGGACGGGTTTTGCTTTTTTTAATTATTTTTACTTATTTTTTCCTCAAAATTAATACTTATTTATTTATTTATTTATTTATTTATTATTCGGTTCGACTGACAGCTTAACTGGTTAAACCAATTGAACCATAACTTAGCAATCTCATCAGTTCAATGTCCGGTCTGGTTTTTAAAAAATTGGAGATTAGAGACCGTTGAGGAATAATGTGGAGTGTTGTCGGTATTAGTGTAATTCTTGCGTGAATCTCTTTTTTGTTTTGATTTCCCAGCCTTAAAGATGTGCAGCGTGTCCCTCTCTGTTTACCGGAAAAAAAATAATGTGCAGTTTGTTGCTGGCGTTTTATCAAAGCAATAAAAAAGTGTTGTTAGTAAAAAGTAAACCCTCAAAGATGTGCAGTGTGTTGCCAGCGTTTTATCCAAAGCAATAGTTAAATGATTGTTACTGTAGCGTACTGTAGCGTACAACGGTAACTCAGCTACCAGATTTATAATAGACTAGATTGTTGACCCGTGAGATGTACGGGAAGAACTGAGTTTATGAAAATAAATTTGTATTTTTTATTTGAATTTTTTTTGTTTGTGTCATAAAAATTGTGTAAGATTATTAAAAGTATTGATAAATAAATATTAAGATAATATGAACACAATTCTTTTAATTATGGTAACTCGAATGCAATACACTCGTGTGTTACACGTGTAAATGTGCAATGCACGTAGTAATGTTTATACTATTTAATTATTTTTTTAGGATTTTGCTCTCTTTCTTTCATTTATTTATTTTTATAATTATTAAATACTAAAAGACATTAATTAGTGTTTATCTAAATGATTTGACAAAATTACTATCAAATACTATTACTTTTATAATTATGAAGATAAAGATAAAGATCTTTGAAATTCAACATTTAATACTAGATATATTTACATGTGGTTTATTAAAAGAAAAATTATATGCAAAACTAAAAAAAAAAAATCAACACTTGTTGCCAAAAAAAAATATCAACACTCATGTAAACTTCCACTCCAGAGTAATGTGCTAACTTGTGCTTATTTATTTATTTTTTTGGTATTATTATTTATTTTTATTTTTGGTGTTATTATTTATTTATTTTTAACCTGTGCTTATCAACACACATTTTGTCAAAAAAAAAAAGAACCCATAAATATCAGTAACTGCAGCGCATCATCTTTGTTTTTTATTGGCAGCGCATGATATTTAAACCATTGAAATTATAATAAGGGAAAGAGAGGTCTACCAAACATTTCTATAAGGGAAATAACATGTTTGACAAAAAACTTTTAGGATTGTTCTAGAAAACAAAAAAAGATGTAAATTTTTTGACTTTGACAAAAAAGCTGCACAAATATCAGTAACTACATCGCATCATCTTTGTTTTTGTTTTTTTTGGTAACGCATCATATTTAGATAAGCGGGTAGTTGTGACACTGTAGTGCACTGTAGATAGAACAGTGTCACAACTACCATTTTTAATATAATATATAGATTAGATAGATTAGATAGATTAGAAGAGAAAGAATCGGGTGACCCAGACATGTCAGGTTTAACCCACCCAGCCAGCTTCCTCAACATATATATAGTCCACAATTAAGGGGTAAAAGAAAGAAAATCATATTAAATTTGACGAAACGGGTCGAGGCCCAAACGTTTAAGATGGATCACCTATTTACCCCCCTTGAAAATTACTTCCAGCACCCCATAATAGCCAACAACACCCCAAAACTTTCTTTTTCCAAAAATACCCCTATTCTCTTTTTCTCTCCTAAGGCACATTTTTTTACAATTTTTTAGGAAGGTAAATAGAGGGATAGTGGAAGGGTAGAGTGAAAATGGTAGAGGTATTTTGGAAATATTGGGGGTAGGGGGTGCCGGAAGCAACCCTTACCCTTTTTTTTTGTAAAACTCTTGCATGTTCTCGAATGTAAACTCTAATTTGTTATCTATCCTTACCCTCTTAACTTTCTTTCTTGATGGAAGTCTCACATCGCCTGCTGAAATCCCGGTATTCGTTTAATATGCCTATTGGGCAACTCCACTTAACACCAATTGGTTTTATGATAGAATCTAACTTGGTATTAAACCTAGAGCTCATCTCCGCCATTTGTTGCCTGTTATGGAAATTTTCCTGTGTATCGCCTGTTCTAGAAGGAATCTCTGGAGGGGGAGTTGGAAGTCCTATACCGCATGCCTTAAATCCCGGGGTGCGGTTTATATACTTGTTGGACAACTCTACTAAACATCAATTGGTTTTAGGATGAAATCTAACTTTTCCAAATTGTGTTTCTATCATGCATATAAACATTGATAAATAATGCTCAACCTTTGATTTGTGTTTGTGAGGTATACACATACTCCCCTACTGAAATCATCAACAATAGAAAAGTAATGTGCCGCGAGGTTGATGCAGTGGCATAACACCCCCATATGTCATAGGGATTAACTCAAAACAAGAAGTAGATTTCGTTGAACTAAAAGGAAATGGAAGCCTTGTTTGCTTGGCTAGTATACATGAGTCACAAGGCAATTTATTTGGATCTTACCTAGACTCAAATTTGGCTTTACATATGCCATCTGAACCCTCTGATGCGTGCCTCAGTCGTCCGTGCCATAGATCCATGTATGTTGACCCACCAAGCTTCATTGGCACTCCTTAGTCCTCCATTGGCTCAAGGAGGTATAGTCCACCCTTTTCCTTACTCACACTAATCAAGGTCCTCGAAGGTAAGTCATGTATTGTACACAAACCAACAACAAAATTTAGTGCATAATTATGGTCTCTTGTTAATCTACTGACAGAGAGAAGGTTGCATTGAAAGTCCGGAATGTGTAAAACATCATTCACTTCCATCCCAGTGTTGTTTCCTTGGAATCCTTTATTGGCAACCTCTCCCTATTGGTAATTTGCATTGACCGCTTATTTCAGATGCACTGCTCCCTTAGTAAAGTTTCGTCATACGTGATGTGCTCCATGACCCCTAAGTCAATCACCTAAGGCTTCACAAAGAAAATGTTTCCTGCCATGTTGAGACTAGGATTTCCACATTGAGCTCATGTTGTTGGCTCAGCATCTAGCTTCAGTTACTGCATCAGTTTTTCATATTGTGCCATGGTCAATCCCAGGATTGAGCTGTGTTATGTGTTTGACATGTGCAACCTTGTATCAATTCTTCTTGTCATACCGTGATCCTCCTTTCTCCCTTTTGTCACATCTAGACTTCCTCCAAACTGGCGGATAGCCAATAATCTCATAGCATTCATCATGAGTATGACCCAACTTCTGGAGTGCTCACATTTGGGCCTCTCCTTCTTGTCACTTCTTCGCTCCACTCCTTCTCTAGAATGTGTTCCCTAAACTTGAAAGGAAGTTGCTTCAGCCACTCGCTTATGCATTGTGGAGATTCGTCGTCGAAACTTTGTCATAGGATTTCGGCTCGTGATGCTATGTAAAATGTTGTGAATGTAGTGATTTCATTTATTGCATTCTGCATACACTCTGCGAGTATTTATGCACATATAATCTCAACTACCTTAGACCTCTATTTCACATATAATCCCAACTACCTTGAGTTCTATCTTATCTATATATATCTTATCTTTATCAAACATCCTCAAGTATTTATATTTGAATACAAGACCTTATCTTCTGTATAACAAACCTAGTTGATAGTTAACATTGCTAAAAACCATGTCTAGAATTCTTCATAATATAATAAAAAATAAACAAAATGCTTAGCAAAATGTTTTTTTACTGGAAAACTAACTTATTTACCGGTCATATTGAAATTGAGCTCAGTAAAAGCAGAAAGTCCACATCCACCGATGATTGGAATTAAAGAGAGATAGACCAGCACTGGAAAGGTCTCACCCAAAAGATATCTGGAGACCAGTACACTGAAAGTTGGCTCTTCACTCTTGATAATATGGGTGAATGATACAACAACATTTGACATGCTAACAGTTGCTGCTACATGTCCTATTGTATGTGCAATATCCACCTAAAGATAAAACAACAAACACTAAGGTCCCTATCCAATACCGTTTAATAATAACGAGAAAATCCTAAACTGTTTAAGATATTATCATATAAATTAATTGTAATTAGTTTCCAGCTGTTGTATTAGTGCTAGCTGTTATTTAGTTAGGTAGATATAGTTAGTTTTGTTTTTTGCTTCCTTGTATATATACTGCTCTTGTATACCTTGTTAATTAGATCAATGAGAATCAGTTTTTCTCTCCAACTATGCCTGCTCTGATTATCAACATGGTATCAGTTTGCGATCTCTGTTCCGCTTCGTCCTTTCGTTGATTGGTTTGTTCACCCTGTTCCATTCTTGCAATTCTCTGTTGCGATTTGCTTTCTCTGTTTCATCCCTGTGCTTCATTTTTTTTTCTTTTCTGTTTCATTCTTGTTCTTTCTGCGATTCTTGAATTTCTGTTCCAATGGCGAACCCACCATATTCCGATTTTGCTACCAATCCATCGAACCCGTATTACTTGCATCCTAATGAGAATCCATCGCTTATTCTTGTTACACCGTCACTGGATCACAAAAATTATCAGACTTGGTCGCGATCAATGCGCGTTGCCCTAATTTCCAAAAACAAATTGAGGTTTGTTGATGGAACCCTAAACCCTCCTCCTGTGTCGGATCTCCTTCACGAACCTTGGTTACGGTGTAACAATATGGTTCTCTCATGGATTCAGCGCTCGATTTCAGAGAACATCGCAAAATCCATCATTTGGTGCGATCGTGCTTCTGTTGTTTGGAAGAGATTGGAGAAACGGTTTGCACAAGGGGACATCTTCAGAGTTGCTGATATTCTGGAAGAATTGGCCAAATTTCAACAAGGTACTCATGACATTTCATCCTATTTTACTCAATTGACTACACTGTGGGAAGAAATTTAGAATTTTCGCCCAATTCGTGATTGCATTTATGCCATCCCCTGCACTTGTGGTGCTGCCTCTGATCTTAAAAAGTACAATGAACAAGATAAAGTGATCAAGTTCCTGAAAGGTCTGAATGAGCAATATGCTCCTGTACGCTCTCAGATCATGTTAATTGATCCTCTACCGGACTTGGACAAAACCTTTTCTCTTGTTCTTCAACAAGAACGACAAATGATCATTCCTACTCTTAGTGAGACTCCTGTTGATCAACAGTCTGCTGTCATGCAAGTTCAACAAACTTCTCAATCTTCTAACAAAGGTTTTGGCCGTGGCTCATCCAACCATAGAGGCAGGGGTAGAGGTTCCTATAATGGAGGAAGAGGACAGAATCAAGGTTTTTCCAGGACTTGTACACACTGTGGTAGACACAATCACACGATTGAAACCTGTTTCATTCTCCATGGCTACCCACCAGGTTATCAAAATAAAGGTTCTAAATCTGTCAATCTTGCTATGTCTGAGCAACAAGCTACTGACTCAGTTCAGAATCAGGGAGCTTCTACCACCAATTCTGCTACTCCTTCATTGACTTCTATTCAAGAGCAATATACTCAGATTTTGCAGCTTCTACAGCACTCAAATCTACAAGCTACACCATCCAAAAACACCTCCACTGTGCCTCAGCCAGCTGTTAACTCTGTCATGTCACTTCCTGCAGCCTTCAATTCTACCTCCAACCCTACATTTGGTAAGAATTCTGCTCTTTGGGTCATAGACTCAGGGGCAACAGACCACATTACTTTTTCATTACAGAATTTTACTTCTTTTCATAACATTCCACCTATTTCCATGTCCTTACCAAATGGTAATAAGATTGTTACTACCATAGCAGGCACAGTGGTCTTATCCAATTCCCTCATTCTTCACAATGTCTACTATATTCCTGGTTTTAATATCAATTTACTTTCTGTCTCTCAACTTTTCAAAACCTCTAACATCAATTTCTTGTTTTCTGTTGATCATTGTTTTCTTATGCAGATTTCCAGCCAGAGAGTGATTGGTACAGCTAAGAAGTTTGGAGGACTGTATGTCTTGGATTCTACACTGCTGAAGCAGTCTAAAAATTCTGGTTTAGTTTCTACTTTTACTTGTAATTCTGTTTCCCACATTTCACCACCTAAGACCAATAATTCTGCCTCCATTTGGCATCTTAGGTTAGGACGTACATTTCAGATTCCATACACAAATGCATTTCAATTCAATTTCCTTTTGTAACATACAATACCACTCATCCTCCTTGTGATATATGCCATTATGCCAAACATAAGAAATTGTCTTTTCCAAATAGCTTTACTCATTCTACTCAAATGTTTGATTTACTTCATGCTGACATTTGGGGACCTTATGCAACCCCTTTTGTTTCTGGTTTTAGATATTTTTTAACTTTGGTTGATGACTTTAGTAGATTTACTTGGGTCATTTTCATGAAAGTTAAGAGTGAAACCAGAAACCATCTCATGAATTTCATTTCTTTTATTGAAACTCAATTTCATAAGAAACTCAAATGTTTGAGAAGTGATAATGGAATTGAATTCTTGATGTCTGATTTTTATCTCTCTAAAGGAATTATTCATCAAAGGTCATGTGTTGAGACCCCTCAACAAAATGGCATTGTTGAGCGGAAACATCAACACATTCTTAATGTGGCCCGAGCCCTTTCTTTTCAATCCCATATTCCTACTAATTTTTGGCATTTCTCCATTCAACAAGCCGTCCACGTTATTAACCGATTACCCACTCCTCTTTTACAACATAAATCTCCATATGAATTCCTCCATAAGCAGCCACCATCTTTAATGCACTTAAAAGTGTTTGGTTGCCTTGCATTTGCTTCAACCATACAAAATCATAGAACCAAATTTGATTCTAGAGCCAGAAAATCAGTCTTTCTTGGCTATAGAGAAGGCACCAAGGGTTACCTTCTCTATGATCTTAATACCCATGATTTTTTTCTATCGAGGAATGTTATCTTCTATGAATCATTCTTTCCATTCTCTTCACAGAACCCTCCTACCTCCCCTACACCTCAAGTCTCCATTGACAATTCTCATCTATCTCCTTTTGTTGAACCATCTCCACCACCTATTAACCCAAATATTGCCATACCTACATCTACATAATCTGTTTCTGCAACACATGCATCTGCAGAATCTGTTTCTGCAGCTCCTGTTCTTCCTGCTGCAGCCTCTAATTCTCCTGTTCCTGTAGCTTCTACTTCTCATATCCCTGCAGTTTCTAATTCTGTAGCTCCTGTTCTAGCAGCCCCTGTTCCTCTGAGACAGTCTGCAAGAGTAAAATCTAAACCAAAATATCTTGAAGAATACCACTGCAGTCTCCTTACTTCTTCTGCACCTCAATCACACTCAGGTTCAGGTAATTCTGCATATCCTTTGTCATCAGTTTTAACATATGATAGATGCACTCCTTCTTACAAAAATTTCTGTCTAGCTGTTTCATCTAATGCTGAACCTAAAACATATAATCAAGCTTGTAAATTTGACTGCTGGAAAGAAGCTATGAAAGCTGAGTTATAGGCTCTAGCTGCCACAAACACCTGGTCCATTGTTGATTTACCGCCAGGAAAAACCCCTATTGGATGCAAATGGGTTTATAAGACCAAATATCATGCTGATGGGTCTCTTGAGAGGTATAAGGCCCGGTTGGTTGCAAAGGGTTATACTCAAATGGAAGGAGTCGATTATTTTGACACTTTTTCACCGGTTGCTAAAATAACCACTGTCAGAACTTTGCTTTCCTTGGCAGCAATTAAATGATGGTTTCTTGAGCAACTTGATGTCAACAATGCTTTTCTACATGGAGACCTCAATGAGGAGGTTTACATGATGCTACCACCCGGCCTTAAAGCTCAAGATTCAGCTTCAACCATTCCTAAGGTTTGCAAATTACATAAGAGTCTTTATGGCCTCAAACAGGCTAGTAGGCAGTGGTATGCTAAACTTTCTGCAGCATTGGTTTCTCTCGGTTACCATCATTCTTCTGCAGATTACTCTTTGTTCACCAAACTGAATGGGACAAAATTCACTGCTTTGTTGATATATGTGGATGATATAGTGTTATCGGGCAATGACCATGCTGAAATTCAACGTGTGAAACTGTTTCTGGATCAGAAATTTCGCATCAAGGACCTTGGTTCTCTCAGATTCTTCCTAGGCTTGGAAATAGCCCGATCCAAGAGTGGTATTCTAATTAATCAACGCAAGTACACTCTTGAATTGCTTGAAGATAGTGGTCACATGGCTGTCAAGCCTAGTTCTACTCCTTATGATTCTTCCTTGAAGCTACATAATTCTGCTTCACCTCCATATCATGATGAATCTGCCTTTAGAAGATTGATTGGTAGGCTTTTATATTTGACCATTACACGGCCTGACATTGCCTTTGCTGTCCAACAACTTAGTCAATTTGTTTCTCACCCACAAGAGGTTCACTTCCAGGCTGCCACAAAAATTCTTAAGTACCTTAAGAGTTCTCCAGCTAAGGGTTTGTTCTATTCTTCATCTTCTTCTCTCAAACTTTATGGTTTTGCGGATTCGGACTGGGCTAGTTGTCCTACTACTCGAAGATCAGTTTCGGGATACTGTGTGTTTCTTGGTTCTTCCCTAATTTCTTGGAAGTCCAAGAAGCAATCAACTGTTTCTAGGTCCAGTTCAGAGGCGGAATATAGAGCATTGACAAGTCTCACTTGTGAATTGCAATGGCTCTATTATTTGTTCAAAGATCTTCATGTCACTTTTCATCAATCGGCATCTGTGTATTGTGACAATAAGTCCGCCATTTATTTAGCCCACATCCTACATTTCATGAGCGCACAAAACACATAGAGATCGATTGTCATGTTGTGCGTGAAAGAATCCAGAGTGGCCTCATTCACTTGCTGCCCGTGCCATCATCTGCTCAGTTGGCAGACTAGCTAACTAAGCCGCTGCTGTCTACTTCTTTTGGTTCTTTGGTGTCCAAGCTTGGCCTATGTGACCTCCATAGTCCAGCTTGAGGGGGCATATTATCATATAAATTAATTGTAATTAGTTGCCAGCTGTTGTATTAGTGCTAGCTGTTATTTAGTTAGGCAAATATAGTTAGTTTTGTTTTTTGCTTCCTTGTATATATACTGCTCTTGTATACCTTGTTAATTAGATCAATGAGAATCAGTTTTTCTCTCCAACTATGCGTGCTCTGATTATCAACATAAGATCTCTTTTGAATCTAGGTAAAGTGAATCTTCTCTTTCAATACTTAAAATTTCCATCATTGATTGGAAAAAAAATAATCTGATCAGATATAAACCTCTACCCAATATATCTAACATGGTTTAAATGAATTTAAGTCTATTTTTTCTTACTGAAAATCAACCAAACTTAAAGTCAAACCACATAGATATCCATAGATGATAGAAGATAAGTAGAGTTAGCTTAGTCAGTTACAAAACTGATTTTCAGTTTTGGTAGTTAAAGTTAGTTGTCAGTTTTCTCTGTTACTATTACTTTTCTGTTATGAGCTTCAGCTCCTGTAAAATGTGACAATCCTCAATTGAATGAATCAGAAATGAGTAAAACAGAAGAACAGGAAATTAAAATTGAAACGATGGAGACACATTTGAAATTCGAATAGATTTAGTTTGATCAAAAGAAAGGATACGGTCAGGGATATTTGAAGCAGTTAGATTGAAAACATTACCAAATTAAATTTGAAAGATATATTGTTGATTGATTCTACTGATTGTGCAAGATAACTATGAGTAAAGAAGATAACTATGAGTGAAGAAGATATCTATAAGGTCAAACTATTGTTTCGTTATTTAATTCGGCGCCAAATTTATTACGAACACACTAAAAATATTTCAAACCACGGCCTTAATTATACTTGTGAAACCTTCAGAATTAAACTGGTGAAAAACGTAGACGAGGCTATAACTTATGATGTCAATGGCGATCGATTCTCAGCGACCAAAAAAGCATTGCGCAACAAAGGGAAAACCATTCTTCCTCAAAAGAAAATGCGTCAAGAAGGCAAAATTGGCTTCAATTAACGTGGTCGTGGAAAAGATAACGTCTGAAGAAGAAAAAGTTAGCGATGAAACCCCGTCGCCACCGCCGCAAACTAGTTACAAACTAGCGGCTACTTTTGCTTGTGATGATAACGATGATGCCGTGAAGAAGACTTTGTCTAATTGGAAACAAGTGAAGATACAGCGTCAGAGAGAAATCGCTCGACTCCAACTTGAACAGATCAAAAACACTGCTGGTTTCGACGATAACATGGAGGCTATGCATGATTTTCACAAGCTCATTGGGTGTTCTGAGTCTTACTCTACGTTGACGCGCTCACAGTGTTTTGGTAGTCCTGCAAAGAAAAATGAAGGATTAATCGTGATTAACGTAACGCCTCTATACTCTTGCATATTTTTTTTACTACAATTTAAAATATAAAAAATGTTAAAAAATAAAAGATTAATATTGATTATGTATACTGTGTTCTTTAATGAATATTTTTTATTTTAATTTTAGTTGGTTTCATTATTTTTATTGATCTCTCATGTGTGTTTTTTTTTTTTTAAATCAGGAACAGCGTAGTCCAAAAGAAATTCATCAATTCTAAAGTCACTGGCAGTGAAAATGATCAACGGTGAAATTACTTGTTCCAATCCGAATCAAAATTATTTTATTTCATGAGGTGAGTCAATCGTCTTCAACTTATAAACTATTTACTATTTTTATTCCATCAAAAAAAAAAACGTATAAACTATTTACAACAATCCAAACTTACTTTCGCGGGAACATGAGCCAACTTTGTAGCATTAATTAATTTTCCGGTTTGGGGTCTTGTAATCACTTTTTTCGGTGAAAAATGCAATTATTTTCCCTCTGTTTATTTGTGTTGTGTAATGCCCGTGTAGACTCGTAGGCCATCTCCAATGAGTTTTCTAGGTAATGTATAATTCTAAAATTTAATTTTAAATAGTAAGAGAAAATAAAAATATTTTTCTAATCATTTAAGTTTTGAATGGAAGTTTAGAGGAGAGGGAAAGGAAGCGAAATACTCGTGATTAATAATTAATTTATTAGTAATACTTAAAAAAATTATCTTCTAAAACCTTGCAAATCACTCTCATAATTTATTTTTTAAGTTCTCCTAAATTGAGAATTTTAGTTCTATGGACAAAAAAGTAAACCCTCATGAAAGGTGGGAGGTTATCCTCCCATGCCCCAAGCTCCCTTTTTTTGTGAATCTCTTCCCCTTTTCTTTTTTAACTCTTTTCCCTCAAACCCCTCCCCTCACAACTCCAAAACTAAAGAAAATGTACACATATACATATAGTTTATATAATTAATGAGTAATAAATTAGTTTTAAATCCCATTATTCGTGTATACTTAAAATTTTGCTTCTTTCCTATATATTTCCTAATTATCTACAATTATGAACTAAGGAATTATTAGATTCATTATAGTTGAATTAAATTTACCCAAGGAAATCAGATTTTATTAATTTGTAACTCGTAACTCTCCACCATAAAATATCATTAGAACAAAGCTTATTAAGCACATAGTTTAGTTTTCTAAAACAGCATAATTTGTTGGCATCCAGCCAATATGAAAGCAAATTGGTGAGTCAAATGGTTGGTGAGTCAAATGGTTGGTGGCCATCTAAGATTGACACAATTTGCAAGTGTTCACACCATTCATTTCTTCTATAAATAGGGAGTGGATGGTAGAGCAAAAATCATCTCATTCACAACTAAGTGCAACAAGCATTAGTTAGAGAGAGAAGCCTTGCTTAAGAGAAAGAGTGAGAGAAAAATTAGAGAGAGCCAATTTGTGAGAGTTTTATCCACAAATTGAGAGTACAATCTTATTGTATTAATTTTGAGAGATCACCTAAGGGTGAAGTTTGTAATCCCATTATTGTTATAGTGGAAGTTTAAGCGGCTTACGGGTCCCGTGGTTTTTACCTTCACTTTGGAGGGTTTTCCACGCTAAAATCTTTGGCGTTATTTTCATCTATTTGGTTTGGGAAATTATCCTGGGGTTCGTGGAAATTTATTTTATCTCACTTACACAGTTTTTCCCAACAAAGTGGTATCTAGAGCTAGGTCTGTGGAAAATTCTTAGTATGCTCTGTGGTTGCAGCTTTGTCTGATCTTCCACATCAGAAAAGAATTATTCACCGGTCACTATTCATTGCCGAAGAAGTTTCAAGCACAGCGAAACTTGTTGACTGCCATCAAAATGGAGGAGAGCACCGGCAATATGATAAAGCTGACTGCATTTAATTATGCAATCTGGAAGCCAAAGATGGAAGATCTTTTATACATTAAAGATCTATGGAAGCCGATCGTGATGACGAAGGAGAAAGCAACAACTACAACTACAACAACAACTCCGTCAGATGATAAGGCGGCGGCAAAGCGAAAAAACCAACCGACGCCGACCAAAGACATCGCATAATCGACCGGGTAGTGCTAAATCGGAAGTGTGCTGCTCAAATCCGTCAATGGATTGACAAGAGCTTTTTCAAAACTTTGCTAATGAACATGATGCTCATGCTCTTTGGCAAAAGCTGGAGAAAATGTATGCAAGAACAACCGCACAGAACAAAGCCAATCTGATGCGACGATTAGTCAACCTAAAGTACAAAGACGGTAGCAGTGTATCGGAACACATGAGTGAGTTCCAAGGCGTTGTAGATCAACTCAACTCGATGAAGATGACCATCGACGATGAGTTACAAGCACTGTTGATGCTGAGTTCTCTACCAAAAAGCTGGGACACCTTAGTTGTGTCAGTCAGTAACTCTGCTCCTGAAGGCAAGCTTACCATGGATATGGTAAAGGATAGGATGTTGAACGAGGAGTCTCGACGAAAAGATGAAGGATATAATCCTGAATCTGAAGCGCTTGTCACAGAAAAACAAGGCAAGCAAGAAGGACGTGGAAGAAGCAAAGGTAGAAGCTCTCAAAGCCAAAACTGGCAAAGAGGACGATCAAAGTCCAGATCGAGGTATGATAAGAAGTGTCACCACTGCGGCCTTCCCGGGCACTTCATTCGAGAGTGCCGAAAGTTGAAACAGTTAAAGAAACAGGAAGCAGAAAGCCAAACAAATGACACCGCAACTGTCACCGAAGATGTTACCATTGTTCGAGATGCAGATTATGTCAATCTTGCATGTCAAGACTCTACCTGGGTAGTTGACTCAGGTGCTTCCTACCATGTCACCTCAAAACGGGAGTTCTTCTCAACCTACACTCAGGGTGATTTTGGACGAGTGAGGATGGGAAATGATGATGCATCCACAATTATTGGCATCGGCAACATTTATTTAGAAACTAACCTTGGATGCAGGTTATGTTTGAAAGATGTGAGGCATGTTCGATATACGCCTCAACTGATCTCCACCGAGTACTTGATGATGATGGCTACAATAGCTATTTTGGTGAAGGAAATTGGAAGCTCACCAAAGGAAACGTGGTGGTAGCAAAGGCAAGAAAGATACTTCTCTCTATTTAATAGAAGCCAAGTTATGTAGAGGAGAAGTAAATACCAGCAAGAAAGAAGTTCCAACCGAGCTATGGCATAAGCGGCTCGGCCACATGAGTGAAAAGGGTCTTAGGATTCTTTCCAAGAAGAATCTCTTGCCAGAAATGACAAGTACATCATTGGGGAAATGTGTTGATTGTTTAATGGGAAAACAACACAGAGTTGCATTTCGAAGTTCCCCACCATCTAGAAAGGCAAATCTTCTAGATTTGATACACACTGATGTCTGCATGATGAATGATAAGTCACAAGGAGGTGCACTTTATTTCGTGACTTTCATTGATGACCATTCCAGAAAAGTGTGGGCCTTTGCTTTGAAAACCAAAGATCAGGTGCTGGAAGTTTTCAAGCAATTTCATGTGAAAGTTGAAAGAGAAGCGCGGCAGTTGAAGTGTGTACGAGCGGAACAATGGCGGTGAGTATCGCGGACCATTCGAGGAGTCTTGAAGTTTTGGCATTAGATTAGAAAAATCGGTGCCAAAGACACCTCAACACAACGGTGTTCTTTGAAAGGATGAATAGAACCATCTGTGAGAGAGTCGATGTATGCTCTCAAATGCAAAGCCGCCAAACTCCTTTTGGGGGAGGCAATGAGACAATGATCGATTTGATCAACCTTTCTCCATCAGTTCCATTGAACTATGATGTACCGAAGAAAGAGTCCGGATAGGGAAAGATGTTTCATACAAACACTTGAAGGTGTTTGGTCAGAGCATTTGTTCACATCCCAAAAGATGAGAGGTTCAAGCTGGATGCAAAAACAAAGCTGTATCTTTGTGGGATATGCCCATGAAGAATTCGCCATGCACTGGGATCCAGCTACCAGAAAGATCATTAGAAGCAGGGACGTGGTATTTTTTGAAGATCAAACAATCAAGAAGAAACCAGAAAATCCACAGTCAGATGAAATTCCAGTTAATCTGGAACCAGTCTCTCCACCAATAGATTCTGATGACGGGGGAGCTACACCAGATACTGATGATGTTAATCCACTAGCTGAAAGTCCGTAATCAGAGCAGTTTACGCTCGTAACAAGAGTTAGTTCCTAACAGTGTCCAATCAAAAGCAAAGAAGAAGGAAATCTACCAGAGCGAAAGCCGAGTCAAAAGTATTCACCTACCGAGTATGTGATGCTCAGCGACGGGGAGAACCAGAGCTATGACGAAGCTCTTACTCACCAGCATAAGAATGAGTGGTTAAAAGCCATGCAAGAAGAAATGAAATCCTTGCATGAGAACCACACATATGATTTGGTAACACTACCACAAGGAAGGAAAACACTCAAGAACAAGTGGGTGTACAGAGTAAAAAGTGAAGAAGGCAGCTCACAACCACGTTACAAAGCAAGGCTGGTTGTGAAAGGATTCGCTCAGAAAAAGGGAGTTGACTTTGATGAAATATTCTCACCGGTGGTGAAGATGTCATCGATCAGAGTTGTTCTTGGCTTGGCTGCAAGTCTCAACCTAGAGATTGAACAACTTGATGTAAAAACCGCCTTCTTACATGGTGATCTTGACGAGGAAATATACATGCAGCAGCCTGAAGGTTTCCAAGTCAAAGGGAAAGAGAAATTGGTGTGCAGACTGAAGAAGAGTTTGTATGGTCTGAAGCAGGCACCGAGACAGTGGTATAAAAAGTTCGACTCATTCATGGAGAAAAATGAGTACAATCGAACGACGGCAGACCACTGCGTCTTCATCAAGAAATTCTCTGATGAAAATTTCATCATTCTTTTGCTTTATGTTGATGACATGTTGATTATTGGCCGAGACAGCGGCAAGATTAGCAGGTTGAAGAAAGAGTTGAGCAAGTCCTTTGCAATGAAGGACTTAGGACCCGCTAAACAGATTCTTGGCATGACGATTACCCGTGACAGGAAGAATCACAAAATTTGGCTATCTCAAGAACGGTACGTGGAAAAGGTTCTTGAAAGATTCAACATGGACAAAGCAAAATCATAGTTCTCCACGGCTAGTCACTTCAAGCTCAAAGTGAGCGGTGTCCCTCAAGTAAGGAGGAGAGAATAGAAATGAACAAAGTGCCATATGCATCGGTTGGCGATCGATGTACGCTATGGTATGCACTAGACCAGACATTGCACATGCAGTTGGTGTTGTGAGTCGATTTTTATCAAAACCTGGAAAAGAGCACTGGGCAGCAGTCAAATGGATACTCAGATATCTCAGAGGTACATCTAGTCATTGTTTGTGTTTTGGTAATGGAAAACCTGTATTAGAAGGATATACGATTCAGATATGGCTGGAGACGTGGATACCAGGAAGTCTATTTCTGGGTATCTGATAACATTTGCGAGGAGCTGTCTCATGGCAATCACGATTACAAAATTGTATTGCTTTAAGCACCACAGAAGCGGAATACATTGCAATCACTGAAGGTTGCAAGGAGATCCTGTGGATGAAGAAGTTCCTACAAGAGTTGGGACAAAACCAGGAAAATTATGTTCTCTATTGCGACGATACCAAAGCGCAATACATCTCAGCAAGAATTCGACATTTCATTCAAGGTCGAAACACATCGACGTAAGATATCACTGGATCCGTGATGTGTTAGAAAGAAAGCTGCTGAAAGTTGAGAAGATCCACACCAACGACAACGGGGCTGATATGATGACCAAAGCTCTACCAAAGGACAAGCTAGAAGTCTGCAAAGAAGTTGCAGGCTTAATATCAACCCCATATTGATACGAGGATATTTCCCCATTGACTGGAGGGGGAGATTTGTTGGCATCCAGCCAATATGAAAGCAAATTGGTGAGTCAAATGGTTGGTGAGTCAAATGGTTGGTTGCCATCTAAGATTGACACAATTTGCAAGTGTTCACACCATTCATTTCTTCTATAAATAGGGAGTGGATGGTAGAGCAAAAATCATCTCATTCACAACTAAGTGCAACAAGCATTAGTTAGAGAGAGAAGCCTTGCTTAAGAGAAAGAGTGAGAGAAAAATTAGAGAGAGCCAATTTGTGAGAGTTTTATCCACAAATTGAGAGTACAATCTTATTGTATTAATTTTGAGAGATCACCTAAAGGTGAAGTTTGTAATCCCATTATTGTTATAGTGGAAGTTTAAGCGAACTGCTTAAAGTGGTTTTTACTTTCACTTTGGAGGGTTTTCCACGCTAAAATCTTTGGCGTTATTTTCATCTATTTGGTTTGGGAAATTATCCTGGGGTTCGTGGAAATTTATTTTATCTCACTTACACAGTTTTTCCCAACATAATTATACTCCAACACTTATTAATTCTCCCTCATTAATTTCCATCATGCACGTGTTCTCTTCCACTTCAATGACATTTTTCTCATTCATGAAATAGTATGTTGATCTTTGGCCTTTGGGAGCGAAGATACCATTTCTGTCGCAGATTGGAAAGCACTCAACGATTATAATGGGCATAAAGAGACCCATATTCAGATATCTTAGTTTTGGGAGGTATGTTCATGGTGCTATTTTTAAATTACAATGTCTATCTCTCAATGTTCTATCTTCTATGTTTTTTTCATCTATAGGGAGCAATAAGTACCCACTGCATCATTCCCCTGTCAAAGCATTGAGTAATTGGCTTCTAAAATGCTTGTTGTATGAATCTGAAGGTAAAGAAAATAAAGAGAAAAGTGGTTGTACTGTAATATCACATGTTCATTGCTATCATAGGGTACCATGTTTTTGTTTTCTTAAAACACACGGTCATCATTTGCTTTTATTTTGTAATTCTGTATATTTTTCTAGCTAGCCAGCCTATTGAGGCTTTCTCGACATGCCAACGAATCACCTCTTTAAATTAAATGTGAAAGAATATATTGCTTTGATTTGGTACTGACACCACTTAATTTGTCAGTAATACAAGAGCTATGGGCATAATATGATTATTTTGGCTGGTGCTTAGTATGGGAGTGGAAGTTATCGTGATTGGGCTGCAAAGGGACCAATGATGCTGCTAGTCCTTGATGCCATTCTGCTCTGACCAGTTTGTGTGTATTCCATTAGTTTTATGGGATGTTGTATCGTAAAGGATGGTGTACTCTTTTTCCTCTTCAAGCTTTTTTTCCCATTGGGTTTTTAGTTTGGAGAGGTTTTAACGAGTCACATCCTAGTTTTTGTAATTTTCAATAAAGTCTATATTCAGTACATGATTCAGTATCACAAGTGAACAAAACGAGGTTAGCATAAGGATCTATATAGCTTGAAAAAGCTCAAGCAAAACTAGGTTTGGTGTACGGACCTATAAAGCTTGAAAAAGCTTAAGCAAAACAAGGTCGGCAAAAGGACCTATAAAGCTTGTCTTTCATTGTGTTTGCGCTTGCATGTAGTTTTGGATTGGTGAAGAATCAATATCACCCATGTTATGAATTGTGTAGTCTTAGGTTTGAGAAGAATAAGGAGGGATGGAGAGGTTTAAAGTGGGAAAATTAAGGATTATTGTGAACTCAAAAGGAATAGTTGAACTAAGGGTACAAGCTGATATGTGTGGTTTTGAAGTGATTCAACATAATTGGAATTATAGTTGCTGTCATGCAAGGTTTAATTTCTGATTTGGTGAGTATTAGATATTTAATTAATGTTTGATCTACTGTATCAAAGGTTTGGTGTGTGATGGTTTGTTGGAGTCTAAGTCATAATTCGGGTATGACAAGTAATGTAAGAGTAGTATCCACAACATGAAGTAACTTTGTTTTTTTATATAAGTAGGTGATGCTAGTACTAAATTCAAAAGTCGTAAAGGATAAGTGAGTGCAATTAATAAATAGGATTGAGTAGCATTGTAAGGAAATTCAAGGTATAGGTATTACCCGAATTTTTCATAGTTGGAACCACTGGTAAAATAAGTCTCTGTATAATGTACTGATATAGATGCTGCCGTATCAGATTGGCGTGTGTAAGTGTGAACTAAATCTGTTCGTTAGCCTAACCAAGAGCCTGGAAATGAAGTTGGAGTGTTAGGATTACATTGGGAAGCTAAAATTGAAAATCTTACATATGAGGTCTATAACAAACATTGGCATAACTACCAAACTGGTGATTTTGAGTTCAAAAGAATCGAAATCTGCTATAGCATATCAGAAAGCATAGTTATAAGTTGTTAGATTTCAGAAGCAACTACATGGAATCCCTAAGTTGAACAATTAGAGCTAAAGTATCAAAACATTGTTCAAGGCCCAAATTCAATTCGGTATAATTACTAAACCAAAATAGATATTAAGGTGGGGTTTTCTCCTACAATTTACATATACCAAACCTGAGGTGCACACCAAAAATCCGCTCAATTAGTTGACTATAGCTCATATTGGACCCCTAGAACCAAACCCATAAAAATAAGGCTAAAACAAGTGGCTTAAACTCTTAAAAGGGTCAAATCCTAAAACACATACAGAAATAGTCTAAACTCTTTACCATCAGTTCACATATATTAAAACAAACTTTCATGAAAAGAATTAGAGGCATCTGACCCCTATAGTTTGAAATAGGTGCTAAAGTTCTAAGTTGAACTTCAAGTAAAGCCTGAAGTGACCTCAGGTGCAAAACTCAAATATGATGAGATCTTGAATCCAAACCTTTTTCTGCAATTTTAGAATGATAAAAGTATTTAGGTTGCAAAAGATGGAAGCAAAATATGGTATATAAGTCAAATTTACCCGTAAGTTCCTAAATTAAAGCAAATGGCTTCAAAAGGGGGTTATAAGCACTAATGCTACTTTTGATATGATATGGGACTGAACCTTTTTCATCCAGTTTTCATATAAGCTTAAATATAACTTGGTTTAGCCCCCTAAAACCAAAGTGTAAGCTTAAAAGGCTTAATAGGTGACCTACATGTACAAGTCCCAAACCAGAGGTGAGAATGGAATGAAACCTTCTCTCACAATATGTATCATAAAATAAGCTTAAATATCAAATAGCAGATCAAGAGGACAAGTATATCAAGAGTGTAAGTAAAATGGGGCCAACCGAGGACTGTTTTGAGTAGTTTTTGTGGACATGGCTAGAGCCTAGATTCTAATCACTTCCCTCAGACTTCTTATGTTAGAATAACTCTAAGGTTAAGGAATATGACTATTTATCCAGTTTGGCTTATTTGACTGCTCTGAGTTGTGTGCAGTGTTTGGAAAACTGGAAATTAGATATTTGAATATGCATTCAGGCATATCATAAATAAAGCATATGCATAGTTGATGATTTTGAGGTTTGATACTTCATGAAAGACTGAAATGTTGTTTCAAGTGACTAAGAGCATCTCCATTGGTGAAACCAAAGTGAGTTGCTTAAGTGGGTCTTATCAATGTCGCATCATTTTAAAGCAACTCACATCTTTTTTACTCAAATTGTGAACTCTTTAAGAACCAAAAATAGGCCCCACAACTTATCCCACTTAAATACTTTTTTATTTTTCTTTTATTTTCTTTCAACTTATCATTTATTTTAAATATAATTCCCAATTTATTAATTCATTTATTTTATATAATACCTAAATTTGTTTATTTTAATTAATACGTAAAAACTAAAATATATTAATAATGTAGCAACTTATTAATTTTTTTCACGTAAAGTTAAAAATGATGCGAAATAAATTTTATTTAATTTAAATCAATGGAGAATACATAACGTTATATAATCAAAAAGAAGAAAAACACAACAATACATAATTAAAATAAAATTTAAATTTCGTTGTTCTAATGTTCAAAACGTTCCCAAATATACTCCACCAAGTCTATTTGAAGTTGACGATGATTTCGTTTTTCACGAAGATCTGCTCCCCTTCGTAGGTATGTTGCAAGATCGGCATGAGGGCTATTAGATATTTCAGCTGTTGAGACGTCATCGCCAACATGATCATAAGAATAATCAAACTCACCACCATATGTGTGTCGCTCATCTTCAACGATCATGTTATTCAATATGATGCATGCCTGCATTATATACCTGAGAGTATCCATATACCAAGCACGCGCTGGGCTACGTATAATTGCGAATCCAGATTGGAGTACTCCAAATGCCCGCTCCACATCCTTTCTTGTTGATTCTTGTCGTAGGGCAAATAATTTTCTCTTTTCTCCTTGTGGGATTGGGATGATCTTGACAAATACAGCCCACTCGAGATAAATATCATCTGCTAGATGGTACCCAATTTATATTGGGTTTTAGTCACTGTATACTGCACAGTGGGAGCTTGTCCATCCAAAATGGGATTAAACACATTGGATTGGTTTAACACGTTAATATCATTATTTGAGCCTGCAATGCCAAAAAATGCATGCCAAATCCACAAATCTTGTGGTGTCATTGCTTCAAGCATGATCGTGGGTTTGACATGATCACCTCGACAAAATTGGTCTTTCCACGCAACCGAACAATTTTTCCATTCCCAATGCATGCAATCAATGGAACCTAACGTACTTGGAAAGCCACGTGCCTCCCCCATTTGTAGTAGGCATTCGATGTCATTGTTGTTAGGCCTTCTCAGGTACTCATCCCCAAACAAAGCGCAAACACCACGTACAAATCTCTCTAAGCACTCCACTGCAATACTTTTGCCCATTCGAACATAGTCGTCTGCACTGTCGCAGGTGATCCATATGCCAATATACAAATTGCACAAGTGCATTTCTGCAATGGTGAAAGACCTATTATACCAGTTGCATCAACCCTCCTTTGGAAATATTCATCATGATTTTCAAGGGTTGTTACAATCCGAAGAAACACATGCCTATGCATTCGAAACCTTCGTCGAAATTGAGCATCTGTGTATACCGGACTAGTGGAGAAGTAGTCACTGAACAATCAATTATGCCCTTCTTCACGGCTTCGATCTATTACTATTCTTCTTCGCTTGGGCCTGTTAGTGTTGTTGGATTGTTGTCTCCTCTTAAGTGTTGACCTCATAAATTCTTCATCAGTGTTGTCCACGAGTTCTTCTTCGATTAATTCCCAAAAGTGTTTATTGAGGTCGTCTGCATTGTTAGGATCCATCAGATGGGTGAACAGTTTTACACAATTTGGTAAGAAGAATGAGAGTGGATTGCACTTATTGATAAGAAGAATGAGAGTATATATAGTCTACAATATAACAGCTAGTTAACTGCTAGTTTGACTAATTAGAATAACGGCTAATTTGACTAATTAGAATAACGGCTAGTTTGACCAAATATTCACAAAGACTAGTTTTAATAACAACTAATTTGAAGTAATTTGAATAACAACTAATTTAAAGTAATTTCAATAATAACAAATCTGAAATACGACTAATACATAACAAATCTGAAATATGATTAATACATAATGACTAATACTAGTAATTTTAAATAACATTACAATATTATATTAACTAAAGTCCATGCTTTGCTATGAGCTTCTCCCATTTTTTTACATGACTTTCGCGTTGTCTCTCAGTCATCATGGATGTGTCCTTCATGATGTATTCCATCGCCTTGAACTCCATCTCTTCCTCCTTAAGGTCTGCCAATTTTTCTAGAGCTACTTTTTTTTACCAATTATTTCTTGCACGTCATTGTTGGTATTGTTAGAAGACGTTTCAGCCGCCTTTTCCTTGCCCTTCTTCTTCTTTGCTGCCTTTTGTCCCATTGGGTGCTCCAATGGCGTCCCTGGGTTAGAAGTTGATGAGTACGCCCTAGTATATGCTCCCAACCATTTAGGTTCATCTTTCAACAATCTCCATGCATGCTCAAATTTGAAGGGCTCTTTTTCATTATGAGAAAAAAAATAACATATGCATCATTCATGATGCCCCAATATATGCTCCCAACCATTTAGGTTCATCTTTTAGCAATCTCCATGCATGCTCAAATTTTTTGAAGTCCCGCTTTTAGGGTTCTCAGCAAGATTGTTGTAAATCCCGACAAATTTTTGGACAACAGAATTTATCCGATGCCATTGAGATTTTATTTGAGCTATATTCCTCACTCGTAATTCCCCACGATAGTTGTTATAATTGTCTTTGATTCTTAACCAAAAGTTATCCGACTTTTGGTCAACTCCCACAATTGAATCATTTGAAACATTGAGCCATGATTGAATAAGGAGTTTATCCTCATCTATTGTAAATCTGATTCGAGTTTGTTTTTTCTGACTAGAATTTCCTCTTTCTTCGTGGACAATAATGTCTTATAGGCCGACTTGGGTGGAAAATTGAGGAACTTGAGACATGGACCCAACTGGTGTTTGAGGTTCATCATTAGTGGGTGCTACACCGTAATAACCCATTGGAGGCTGGTTGGTGGGGTTGATTGGTGGTGATGGAAACATGGGAACAAATTGGGGATTTTGAGAATTATCACCCGTAGCGGGTGATAATTCTCAAAATATTAATTGGGATCCATTTGACAAAGACAAATAAAATAAAATTGAGACTTGAAAGTAAGAAAGAGATGAAATAGTGAGATGAAAAATAGTGTACAATTTTTTTTTACATGATCACACAATTTATAGGAACATCTCAATGTAAAAAACAGTCATAAAAACTTTCTCACGACGGTCATTTTTTTACTTTCAAATGGTCATATTTTCACACTGGAATACAACTTTCACACAGTTTGGACTCTACCGATTACTCTCAAACAGTAAAAATAAAGTCCTTGAACGGTCATATTTTACTTTCAGATCAATTGTCCATTATTTTATTTTTAATCCCATTTTTCATCTAAAAAGGAAAAAGACAGAGGCAGCCACGTGATCCCATTTTTCATTTGATGCCCTTTTTTCCATATAAAAAATGCATTTTATGTTTAAGAATGCGGTGCATACTGACGAATGCGTTCACCAAGCTGGCAATCATGCGACGAACTTCAACCTTGAACGATGAAAAATACGGTTTTTAAAGTTATGAACCTGTTAAAAACATATCGATGGAGATGCTCTAAGGCCCTTAAAGCATGTTGTGTTTAGAGCGAATTACATGAACGATGCATGTGAATTGGGTCGGAGGAGGTTATTTGTTGAAAGACCTTGGGGATGAGTGTATTGTTGAACTCTACGTGGGCACACCCAATGTAACACCACAATTTTTCCTTCTCATGGCTCATATATTGTTTGTTGATTCTATAAGGTGTTAACATGAGTATTTGAGTCTTTTAATTGTTAATTGACTCAATGAATACCAATTACATTAAGACTTGTCTAGATGCAACACAGTTCTTGTGTCTAATTCCGTTCAGTCATAGTATTCTTCAATTTCGACCCCTTTGATGATTGAATTTGATTTTGTTTCATTCTTCCATGTTGTAGATCTTTCTCTTATCTTTTCAACGCAATAAAGAACTCCTTAATCGGACACTCGTAGCTCTAGATATGACCAAAATAGTGACGAGGTATAGATTTACCATGAGAATTTGCTGATCGCTCAAGTAGTGAGATGACCGCTCAAACGGTTTGTAAAAAGAATGGGAGAATTTTTTGGGGTCAAATCGCTCAAACGGTGGTATGACCGCTCAAGCGGTTTGGGTAGTATAAAAAAGGAGAATTTTGTTCTAGGCCATATCGCTCGAGCGGTGTAATAGCCGCTCGAGCGGTTTAGGTACAAATAGGGTGAAATTTGTTGTAGGTCAGAACACTCGAGCAGTGGGATGGAAGCTCAAGTGGTGGTGTGCACTGTAGTTACATTTTTTTACGGTTTTGGTTGTTTTACCAACCCATTGACCCATTTTTTGACCCAACTCGACCCCTAAACCCTTACAAGTCAGAAACACTCAGCTTTTCTTCATTTTTCACTCTTGCCCTCTTTCTAAACTCCATTTCTCTCTGCAAAATCTCTATGATAATGAGCTAACTTCATCCATGGAGCTTAATTATTGAACTCCTTCAAGAGCTCTCTCTATTCTATGGTTTAGAAGTTAAATCACTCTCTTAATCTTTGGTAAGTGTTTAGACCTAGGTTTTCCTTTGACTTTAGGTTTTCATTTGGATATTATGATTTTGATGATTCTAATGGTTGAACCATGGATTGTAGTGGTCAAATTCTGGAAAATGAAACTGAAATCAAGTTTGCTCCTTCCTTGGTGTTTTGCAATTTGGATTAAGGTATGGGGGAGAGGTTGAATCATGCTATATGGGAATGTTAAGATAGAGTTGAGGTAATTGGGGTGACCTATGACTCCTAATTGTTCTATATGTTGTTTTTTGTGTACCACTGTAGGGGCAATGTGTAACATCCCAATTTTTATGAAAATTATTTTACTGTTCCAACTACTTGAAAATAAATCATAGTGATTGATCACCTCAATGGTTTGTTAAAAGTACGAAGACTACAAAGATTTATTGTAAACAATTTACTGTTTTAGTAATTAATTCAGATTAATAGACAGTGTAGACATATACTGTTTTTAATATGAATTAAGCTTGAAAAATGTGAAAAATTGTTGTTTGATTAAAGAAAAATATTTTATTGAAGGAGAAATAATTTTTAGGACTTAATAGATATTTTTAAGTCACAGTTTGGATTTTCAATGTTTAGTTAATTGTCAAATTGTCTGTTTTATATCATATTTAATATGACTTTTACTTTTATGATTTTATATTGATGATTTTATTGTCTGAATAATATCTAGATGATAAGAAAAATTGAAATCAGTGATCCTCACTAATTTACAGTTTTTATGACGTTGTGAGAATTCTGTTGAATTCTGCTGTAACTAGGCTATTGGGCGAGTTTCTAATTGAAACATGCCCAAACGTGATCCAAATTTTATAAAATTTTAGATCTTACCATTTTCCAATATTTAGGATTTATTGGAAATTTTTATGGAATTTTTGGGTATCAAAAAATATTAAATGCATTGTCTACGCCAAGAACTGCATTACGGTAGCGTTTTAGCTCGTAAATCGAGAAAACGACATTCATAGAAATACTTCTAATATTTTTGGGGACATTTTGGTTGATTAATAATTTTTGAGTATAGAATAATTTATTAGATTTATTTTTGGTACAAAAACCCTAATAGACGTGGAACGCCGCGCACCCGGTTGATCGATAACGCGCCGAAGTGAAACCCTTTGATTTTTTTAGGGGGATGTCGACCACTTTAGACCAATGGGAGCCAAGACACATGCTTGGGACCTACCTTGGGCAAATAGAATGTTTTGATTGGCTTAGGTGTAATTGGTAGTTAGTTTACTTAGTTAGTTTGTAACTAGATAGTTAAGATCCAACTAAATGAACAATTTTTATCTCTTTCTTATCCCTTGAGATCTCTATAAATAGGAGATCAGCCCCTTCATAATTTTTCCATTTATGCTTGGTGGAGAAAATTCTAGAGAGAGAAAGTGTGAGAAATCTTGAAAAACTTAATGTTTTTGAGTGCAAACTTCCTTTCTTTGTTCTTGATTCTTGATCAACCATCCCTAGACTTCTTGGTAAGCCTCCTAACCCATGTTATTTTCCTCTTGGCTGCTATGGAAGAGTTCTTCAAGGTTTTAGTGTTGTTTTGTTTAGAAATTATTAGATCTTGATGTATTAGCTTGATTAATCTTTAGATCCATCATTTTCCTTCATGATTAAGCTTGTTTAGTGTTTTTAAAATTTGAAAACTTCAACTCTTGGTTCTGGTCGAATTTATAGGGCTGTTGGGGGCTTGATATTGGCTTGATTTTGTTGATTTGGAGTTAGTTCTTAGAGGGTTTTGAGTAGTATGTTTGAAAACTTGTCATATAAGCATGTTTTACAAAGTTTTGGAAAAATAAATTTGGTTGTTTAGGAGGCTAGAAACCGTGGCCTCTAAGATGGTTTTGGGGGATGTTGTAACTTGATTTTAAAGTATGTTAGATGTTATGGAAGTTGGTTTAAGGTTTAAGGATTTAAGTGTGGTGAAATGATATGTTTTGGAAATGAAAAGTTGAAAATTTTGGGTTTGTTTTCGGGCACCAAAACCGTGGCTCTTATGTTATTCTTAAACATTCTTTTAAGTTGTTTTATGTCTCTAAAATATTGTAAAAGTTGGTTAAGAATTTGGTTTGGCAAAATATTTCAAAGAAGTTTGATTTTGGGAAAAGATTTGGTTTATGTTTCAATAATTATTTTGAACTTGTAATGAAATTGTTTCTAAAATTTGATGACATGTTTTAGTGTTTTAAAAAGTGGTTCAAAGTTGGGAAAACACTATTCAAAGTGGTAAAACACTATTCCAATTGGTAAAATTTTGGGTTAGGTATTTTTCTAAGTGTGTAGTGTTTGAAAAAGTTTCAAAACTTGCATAACTTTGACTTGATTCATGACATATGACAAGGTGTGATTCAAATGGGATTAAGTGAGTAATTCTTAGGCTTTTTAGGGACCCAAACCGTGGCTGTCCTACGGTGTTAGGACTTGTATTTTCGGGTTCTAATTGCATTAAGTTTGTGTTGTTAAGGTTCGTGCTTAAGGTTCACGCGAGGTTCGACTTGACGATAGTTTGGAATTGCCTTGCTTGGATTGTTAAAGCGCCCAAGGTAAGGGAAATTCTTACATAATGAGTTTGGGCTTTTCGCCTTGTTTGTTGAGTGGTTTGATTGATTGTTAATTGTGTGGTAGTAGTTGTAGTATTACTATGTGTTGTAGAGATATTGTAGCATGTTTTTGGCCCCGTGTGGCAACAATGATTTGGATTTTATGTCTTAAATCAATTATGAATGTTTTGATTTGAACTTGGAATTGATTAAAGTATGCATAAATAAGGGCAATGATGATGGATTAATTAATAATGCGACGATCTACTGTTATTGGTTTGATGATTTACAAACGGTAAATCCGACGCGATTCCATAAGCCAAGAAAAGATTTCATAGAAGAAATATTAAGGGGTATTTTGACTTAAAAGTAAGCGTGAGGATTTTAGTAAAACTAGAGAAAGCTTGAAAAGAATTTTCCAATGGAACCATAGTAGAAAAATAACGTAAGTAAAATTTGTGAAAATGGTTGAGTTGAATGATGTGTCTGGGAAAATTCTGGCTAGGAAAGACTTGGTAATTAAGAGTGTTCGCACCGCCTCTCTTTCCTGGGAATTCCCCTAATGCCTTATTTAGCACAACTAGTGTTCCAACGACCTAAGCTCCAAAGCTATTTCTGGCACAATATCACTTAGATCTGACACCAAAACTGAGAATTGAAATTCACTAAGTTAAGAAAGTGAGGACTCGTCGATCTGTATTGATTAAAATAAATTATGTCTCAGACGCTCCTTAAGGGTAAGTGGGTCGTATTAAAGAAATTGTTTGGATGCATACTAACTATTGAGCATCGACACTCGTAGCATTTGATTGTCGTAAGGACTTCAAAAGGGCGGGTTGTCACTTCATGGCCAGCTACCCGAGGTACCCATTGGACTAGAGGTAGTAGTTGGCAACACGGCCTAATGTGTGGCTATACCCTTGGTAGGGGAATTTGTTCGGACCTGGAAAAGGCTTTCCTTGTTCCTATTGCTGTCCTTGGTTAAGGCTGCAAGTGTATACACAAACTTGTTCATAATGCATTGGCATGCATGGCTAACCACATTTATGATATGTGATGAATTGTTTGATGAATCTGACATTATGATGACTAGATCATTGATCTGCTGATAGAACTGTCTGCTTAAGTGCAATTGTTTAATATTGTGGTGACTTGATTGTTGGTTTGAATGGTTAATTTGTCTATTCACATGCAAATGCTTGATATACCATGATGATGTTTGCGGTCTATTAAGTATGTATATGTATATAAAGGCGTGTTGTTTTATTATATATATATATATATATCTTGTTTGCATGTGACATAGCCTATGATAAACTCGTGGACAAAAAATTTACCCTTGCACTGTTGTTGGATTGGACATTCTTATGGATGTTACTAGATGGAGTGTCACATTGCTGCTGCTGCTTCGTCCTTTCCGGATGTATTGAAGAATGAGCCAGTGGAGGAAGATTCCTCTGAGTGCTTTGTGTTTTGATCTTGTTGAATGATTTTTAGTAAAGTTTATAGTTGTTGGTCAGCTTAGCTTAGGGTTTTGTTTTGAT
Organism: Calophaca sinica; assembly: GCA_037113605.1. Classification (NCBI taxonomy): domain Eukaryota; kingdom Viridiplantae; phylum Streptophyta; class Magnoliopsida; order Fabales; family Fabaceae; genus Calophaca; species Calophaca sinica. The sequence goes on from CM073733.1 coordinate 108,817,689, forward strand.
TATTTGCGTAATTAAGTATTGCCTTGTAATTACACTCTTCAAAAAAAACTCGTCTCAGTGCGAAATGATAATGTTATGTCTTATGTGATCTGAAGCATTAATTGTGATGTGATATACTTTGATATTTGCAAAAGACTGATTTGACATCATTTAGAAAACTGCAGTACTCTTTATGTCTCAATTTTGAAAAGGATTTCAAGGAAAGAAAAAGAAAAAAAAATTACTCCTATTTTCCGTTGCAAAATACAGAAGAGTACTTTTTACTGAAAGCATATAAGCATTAAATGTTTTTCAGCATTAGATTGGGTTGCACAGTAGCACTCCGGAAACGGGGTGTTACACAATGGATATTTGTGATTATTGTGATGTTGATCTAATTGTATTCATTGTAGGAGCAATGAAATAAGTTATGTGTTTTGTATGTATGTTTATGGTTCTTGATGGAAATCATGCTTCGATATAAATTGCCAATTTGTGAATGATTGATGAATTCTCATGTATGTGGATTGAAATGTAATGTCCATGAAGTGTTTGATAATTTTCTTGTGAAGCTTGTGACTCATGATGAGTATTGGAAAGTTTATGAGCCAACCTTAATACGATGATGAATTTGTGTGTTTAGAATTGTGTTAATGAATGATATGTGCCTTGTTAGTGTCTTAGTTATGTTCCTTTGGGTAGACTAAGATGGTCCTTAATGAGTTTATGTCAATTGGTTGGTAATTGAGAAGTTGGTTTTAGTCTAAGAATAGTTGGCAATGGATTATGCAGAAAATTATATTGGATTAACGTTTAAGATTTGAATCTTGGATTAATGACAAAGTCTTTCATTTTGGTTAGCCTTAATGATAACTTTATTAAGTACATGATTTGGTAGGAGTTTGGAGTGGAATTTCAAGTAATGGAAGGGCATAAGTTTGGACAATGTAGATTTACTGGTTTAGGGAACCTCTTGATTTTGCTGAAAACACTTAGGCTCATGATCTTATTTGTATAATTAATGGAAATTAATGGGAGATAGTTATTGATAAAAGAACTTTTAAGAAAGATATAGTTGTACTTGATGACTTATAGTTAATTATAGTTTCGATGATGATTTGAAGACATGATTTAGTATGATGATATATAGGTGATGATATTACAGTACTTGATTAAGATGTGATATGCTTACCGTAGTTATTATAGGGTATCTAGAGATATAAATGTCTTAGTTAGGAGTTGAATGTATTAGAATTAAGAATTAAAATGTGAACCACTTTGTGATGGTTGAATTACGTTGTGACGAGTCATCTAGCCATAAGTGGCCAAGATGGTACTCATATGATTTATATCGATGAAGATGGACCTAGCCATAAGTGGCCAAGATGGTACATCTATAAAATTGAGTACCCTAGCCAAAAGTGGCCAAGATGGTACTCAAATATGATATTGATAAAGATGGACCTAGCCATAAGTGACCAAGATGGTACATCTACAATTGATATCGATGAAGATGAACCTAGCCATAACTGGCCAAAATAGTACATCTATGAAATTGGGTCACCTAGCCATAAGTGGCCAAGGTGGTACTCAAATGTGACATATATATATATATATATATATATATATGAGATTTATGACTATGTGTATCTGTGTGTGTACCTATCTTAATTTCTATTTCATTTCCTTACATATAGCTTGAATATGATCTATCACCCCTTGTCTCTGCCTCTTCTCTTGTGAAATATGTTGTGTGTATAGGTGATTCTCAAGCGATTGAGGAGCAGCCCTTGAAGACTATTTTGATAGTGATGATAAGGATGTATACGTCCCGTTTGTGTATTGAATTTCATTTAAATATTTTGAGTCTTATATCTTAAATACTATGGGATCTTGTGTATCCACGTGACATCGGGTTAAGGGATTAATTTTATTATGTTATATCTATTGCTGTGTAAGATTTGTAAATACTTTATGACTATTACATTTTAAGTTTTGATTGGTTGAAATTTTGTGTTATAAAATGTGGTACTCTTAACTACGTGAGAAAATGTTTTCGAAAGTCCATATTTTTATTCCGCAAAAGACCTTTATTAATTGAATATATAATAATCTTATATTGGGTTAAGAGTGTCACACCCAACAATATCATCCTAACAAGACACATTCCAATATCGGGTCAGTCAAGTGTGTCCCAGTAGAGCACGCTCAGGGAGGTACTGATAAAAAATTTATACGCTTTGGGTGGTGCTGAGGTGCATAATATAGTATCTTTGTTCCTATATATAAGTCCCTTTTGACCTATTCACACAAATTAAGAAAATTAGTTAGTACATTATATTTGTCATCAATGTGTATTGTTTAACCAAAATTACCGCTTTATTATTGTGACTACAAAAGATGTACTCTTCACCCAATTTACTATTGTCACACAAAAAATGTACATTAATTAGGGGTATTTTTGTGAAAAAATAATTAATACATTTAATAATTTGAAAAGAAGCTTATAAAAATGGACAAAATTTTTTTTTTTCAAAAAGAACTTACATATATAGGGATGGAGGTAGTATATGTTATCACAGAATCGTTGTTGTACATCGAGACACCCTTAGTATCTCATTAACTTAAATCTAATTATTTTACTCTAACATCAATTACGTAGCAATAATAACAATAATATTTATCACAATTTAAAAAAATTTAAAAACTCAAAAACTGAAAAGGTCATAATGAAATTATTGAAAGCAGACATAGCATAGTACAGGTACATACATCAGAGTATTTTATACATAATTGTGAGGAAAATATAACATCAACATACATTGCAATGATCCCATTGTTACCCAAAATACATATCCAAAAAAACTGTACAAAGTTGGCCATACTATAGAGACTCTAAAGGTGTGGCCTAGAACTTTCCACCTCCTCTCTGACAATCCTTGCCCTCCTTTCATATATCCTTAGGAAACTTTCTCACGACTAGGATTACTCAACGACACACCTCCGAAGAGCGGTGCCTCTGGCACGATCCCTGTAGATTGAATCCCCATCGACTAGCAGCCCTGGAGTCTCTAGGAGAAGTAGAATCACGCTGGCAATCCCAAGGAGCTTGTTGCTTGCAAGGAAAGGCAGGTCTAAGTTTCACCATAAAGTCTCCTACAGAGAAAGATCTAAGAAGACTTCCAAAAGTTGAGTAAATGTTAAGACTAGAGTCCCAATGTAAGTCGCTGTAGTGGTAGATAAATCCAACCCAACCCTTATCGTCATCATGGAATATGACCTCCACATTTTCCAAGATCGATCTCATCTTTAGCTTCATCCTTGTCATCTACTCTCGATCCAAGCAACATAAAATAGAATAATAAAGATAGACATGGGAGGTAAGAAATAACTATTAACATCATACATGTGTAGCAAAGTAAATTAAAGCATCATAACACACAACAAATATAACAATCAACACATGTCATGTACATGCAACTGACTTTATGCTTGTTGGACAAATCTCTAAATCTCATCACCTTTCCCGTGAAAGATGACCAGGTTAGCTATCTAGGAACTGATTCTGCTTGTCATGAGCAATAAGAGTGCATCTCATCAAAGGGCCCCAACTTGGTCGTACCAGAATCATTCGCTTCATATGTGGAAAATGTAGTGACTGGTCAAGATCACTGAGTCTTATTTGTGCATTCACGACATAGTTGGGAGCTACCCACTGGGAGCTACCCATTGGTGACATGTGAATTTGACGAACCCAGTAATGTCCTTGCAGGTCATTAAGACCTATCACTATTCAAATTATGTACCATCCTCAGGTATATACTAACTTAAAATGATCCACTTATCCTATATCAATATTGTTTAATTGATGCACATGCCATGCCATGCCAATGCACTAACATTCAAAGATATCTTTTGGCTTATGAAGTTGCTACCTCTAATTCATCTTCACCATAACATGATGACCACTTTCCCCTTGGGGTTTTTATCAATCTTTCAGTTTCTTCTCAATGCTTGGGTTTTTGAGAAATGAACGCCAAAGCATTACAATGCTTAAGTGATACTAATGTCATTGTTGTAGGAAGAAGATCATGAGAACAAATTAGGATTGTGTTGCCCTGTTAGTGCAAGAGACATGAGAGATACTATACATGTGGATATAAATAGTGAGGGTGAGGGTGAAAATGAAAGTAGCCAAATGGGTTGGTACATATAGTTGAATCCTCCACTCACGCTACTTATAATTTGGGTTCAAATCTTTAAGTCTCTTGTTGGGCTATACTTAGTGATTTTTTCTACCATTACATGAAAGTGTGTCTCTCTTAATCTAAATTTTCTCGTATATAAAAAAAAAAAGTGAAAATGAAAGTAAAGTAAAAGATTCAAAGATCTCAATCAACATAACGGGGATAACAAATAATCTTATATTTTTTCGATAAGTTCAAATATTATATTTTAAAATAAAATAATATTTCGACTTGAATTTGAAGATAATATAACAATTACAACAATAATATATTTTATTTACAAGGAAAAGAAAAACATTCCAGAAACTATCTAATTACACTTGGTAATCTAATCCCCTCGAATCATCATCAAGAACAATACTATCTTGAATTTAACTCAAAATAAGATAATATTAAGATTTAAAATTCTCAGACAACAAGATTTACAAAATTGAATCGATTTTGATCAAATTTGAAGATAATAACATGTATAATAATTTCAAATAAAATACAATTTTATTTAAATTTAAAGATAATAACGAACTATAACAACAAAATTTTGAATTTAAATCAAATTAAGTTGATATCAAAATCCAAAGTCAGGCAATAGTAATATTTATAAAGCATATTGTTATATAGAAATTATTTATAAAACTTATTAATATTTAATTTGAAAATAATAGCATAATACTAATAACAATATTTTGAATTTGACTCAAAATTTAGAGTCCTAATTCAACAATAAAACTTGTATAATTGAATAGGATTTAATTTTTTTTACAATATAATAGGATTTGATTTGAATCTAAAGATAATAACATACTTTTTTTTTTTACCTGGAAAGATAATAACATTCTTGTGACAACAATATTTTAAATTTAACTTAAAATGATAATAAAACTATAAAAATCTTAACTCCTCCTCCACTAGAAAATTTACAAAACTAAATAAAATCTAATTTGATCTTAAAAATGATAGCATAAATATAACAATAACATTCAAATTTTACCCAAACTAAACTAATATTAAATTTTAAAGTCATGTAGTATTATTAAAATTTACAGCCGTCAAAAAAAATATTAAAATTTACAAAATCAAATACAATTTAATTTTAACTCAAACACAACATGTGAGAGTCCTCACGTGTGTATATATATATATATAGAGATGTGGAACTAGTGCTTAAGTCATCTCTGCACTCCTCGTTCGCAGGTCCACTAGGGTAAGCATATCTGGAGTTCCTCGATCCTTCCTTCTAAGTCTTTTTTGCTCTGGCGGCTTATTCTTGACAAAATCCCCTCGGACGATCAATTGCAATCTCGAGGGTGCACTGTAGTGTCCAGATGCAGCCTGTGCTGCTCAGCTGTGGAAATCACTCAGCATCTCTTTTTTGAGTGCCCTTTGCCACTAAGCTTTGGAATTGGTTGGCCTCTCTTTTGCAGAAGCCCATTGACCATTCCAACATTTCCACTATCATGGCCATCATGGATCTTCATTGGAGTCCTCATCTTAAGGATATTGTGCTCTCGGCCATTGTTCATATTGTTTGGGTTATTTGGTATTCTCGAAACCAAATTAACTTTCATAACAGGTGCCTCAGTCATCACAGGGCTACCCATTTGGTTATATCTTCAGTCTCCCTTTCTGATAGAATTTCTAAAGGTTGCTCCTCCTCTTCTATTGAGGAGTTCTCCCCCTTAAAGGCTTTCTCCATCCCCTATCATCCTCTTAAGGCTCCTGTCATCATTCAGGTGGATTGGATCAAACCCCCTGCGCCTGGGTTAAGTGCAACACTGATGGAGCCTCCAGAGGTAACCGCGGCCTCTCTGCTTGTGGTGCTATTTTCAGGGACTCCAGTGGTGCCATTCTTGGTTGCTTTGCAGATTTTCTGGGTGTTTACACTTCCTTTCATGCGGAGCTTATGGCTGTTATTATGGCTATTGAGTTTGCTCATAGGCGTAGGTGGCTTTGGCTTTGGCTGGAATGTGACTCCATGTTGGTGGTTCAAGCTTTTAAAAATTTGAATTTGATTCCTTGGAAGTTTAAAAATAGGTGGCCTAATTGCATGTTCCTCATCCGACAAATGCAATTTCATGTGTCTCACATCACGAGAAAGGACTTGGTGTTACCAATTGACTTCAAACACAAGAGGGGGTGAATTGTGATAGCGGTGCTTATATAAAAAATTACAGAAAATAAATGACCGAATAATAAATAAAGAACAAAAATAAATAAAGTGCTTGAATGATAAAGAGACAGAGCAAAGAAGAGCACGCAGCAATTTATACTGAGTTCGCCACCAAACACCCTCGTGGCCTACGCCCCGTCCCCCAAAGCAAACCACTATGGGATTTTCACTAAATCACTAGCTTTTAAATCGAGTTCACTTAGAAACCTTTACAACTCTATACCAGAGCAATACGTTCAAGAGATATCACCCCACTATGAACCCCTTGGGATTCCTACCCAAAAAGAAATGATTTTCACAAATAAAATGAGATGAGAAAGATACACTCAATAGTGCAGATATAACAAATTGAAGCTCAAATAATACAACTCAAATAATGTAGAATAAAAAGGCTCTCAAAAATTGTGCTCAAATAAGTGTGAGTGATGAAAAATATTTGTGAGTTTTAGCACAAAGAATTAAGCAACTGCGTTGTATTGTCGTGTTGTAAGAAAGAGCACAGCGTTGTTTATTTATAGACTGACCGAGGAGCGTCTCACGCACTTAAAAAAATGTCCGCTGAGGATTTGCCAGTTGAAGATTTTCCTGCTATGCTGATTATTAAAAGGATTTGTCGTTGCAGGAAAATCGCCTGCTATGCTTTGAAATAAAGAAATTGAAAACACTGAGCGGCTCGGCATGCGACCTCTGGACGGCTCAGTGAGACGACCTCGAAGGCGGCTCGGCAGGCGACCTCGCCACCGCGGCTCGACAGACGACCTCGACACGGCTCGAATCGACCTCACGAGCGGCTCGGCAAAGACCTCCGGCACCACGACCTCGGAACACGGCTCGGATACGACCTCCTCATCACTCGGTTCTCATAGCTCGATGCAGCGACCTCATCCCGACTTGACACGCGACCTCGATGACGCGACCTCATCGGCTCGACACGCGACTTCCTCCTCGATTCGACATACGACTTCCTCGAGCTCAACATCCGACTTCCTCCTCACCGACATCCGATTTCCTCGAGCTCGACACTCAACTTCCTCCTCACCGACACGCGACTTCCTCCTCACCGACATCCGACTTCCTCAGAGCTCGACATCCGACACGAGATATGCATGTCAAAATATTTTGTGCGCGTGTGATTTAATTTTAATTGAGAGCTTTTTATTACTATTTACAAATTGTCTTAATAAAGATAAATAAATACCCAGAACCCAAAGACTTGAGAAACAATCATTCTTGATACGCGTCTTGGTACTCTTTTCCACTTTTTGCACGGTTGACTATTTGCAAGACTCCCTTTTGTCAATCATCAAAATCATGTCAAGGCATGTATTCACACTTGGAAGTTTAAAAACAGGTGGCCTAATTGCATGCTCCTCATCCGACAAATGCAATTTCATGTGTCTCACATCACGAGAAAAGAATTCTTGCGCGGACAAGCGGACCTCTTTTGGCATTTATTCTCATTGTTTTACTTGGTGGAATTTGTCAGCTAGTTTTATTTTGAAGGACTTTAATCGTAATAGATTTAGCCTCCCCTATTTTCGCTTTAGATGATCGCTCTTCCTCATGGGTCTTGGTGTAGTCCCCCATGTTTTTGTATTCTTTGTTTTTCTACTTTTTTAATATTATATCGTGATGTGCTGCAGATGATTAATAGAGTCTGAAGTACCAACATAATTGAGATCTTTTTCTCTCTAGTGATGCTTTTGCACTCCACTTTGCCTAAAAAAAAGTAGTGCTTAAGTACTGTTAGCTTTGAAGTTGAAAAACATAGAAAAAAACCCACAACTACTACGTTCTTTCTCAACCGTCGGAACAAACCTGGCTCCTCACTGGCTACTTCTCCTTTTTCTAATACAGATTGATTCCAGGGATCATTCCCTCCGTCCGTTACCATTTTTTCCAATCATTTACTAATCACACTTAGTCCTTTTTGATTCCCTAATATTTGGACTTTTGCATAAACCTTTCGAGATCCCATAGGTTATCACATCAAAAGCCAGATCATAAAGACCTTTTTTTACTATCACATAATAGTGTTCAGTCCGTGAAAGTTCATTTCACGGTTCTGACACTAACACACACGCATACAAAGGATCTCTATTTTTTTCCCCTTCAATTATTTAACAACCCATTAAGGTTTTGTTCTGAAAGTTTAGATTTTTAGTTCTATTCTATTCTATTCACCCCCATCATCGATCATGATGATCTGCACTGTGAAACAACCTAGTATATCGATCATAGGTTCTGATGTTGTCCTCAGAAAAAATGGTTTAACTTTAACCCCAGTCCAGTCACTACCCCTTGTTTTACCTTCTATGCCAGGAGAAAAAGCTCAAAGATCTTTGGTTTCAGTGAAAAAGCCACTGCACCTTTCTTGTGTTGGTGTTGGGAATTTTGTTGGGTCAGTGAGGCGTGAAAGAAGTGATTTTGTTACATGTGGAGCGTATGAGGCAGATAGATCAGAGGTTGAAGGAGCTGGGGCTGCTACACCAGAGGCTGCTAAGAAGGTGAAAATTGGGATATACTTTGCAACATGGTGGGCTTTGAATGTGGTGTTCAATATTTATAACAAGAAGGTGCTCAATGCATAACCTTACCCTTGGCTTACTTCAACTCTCTCACTTGCATATGTGGGTCTCTCATGATGTTGATCTCCTGGGCCACCAGGATAGCTGAACCACCTAAGACTGATCTTGAGTTTTGGAAGACTTTGTTCCCTGTAAGTGAATTGATTTTTTTTTTGTTTGTTTCCTCAAAAAAAAAAAAAAAAAAAAATTTGAAAGCAAGTTGTTGTTTGTTCATACCTTATATATTTTTTGGACCCATCTATGGATATCTATGTGGTTTGACTTCAGAGTTTGGTTGATTTTCAGGGAAAAGAAAAGAGAGACTTTAATTCATATAAGCCATGTAGAAAAATTGGGTAGAGGTTTATATGAGATCAGTTTTTTCTTTTCCCAATCAATGATGGAAATTTGAAGTATTGGAAGAGAAAATATACTTTACTTAGAATCAAAAGAGATCTTAAACAGTTTAGGATTTTCTGTTTATTATTAAACAGTATTGGATAGGGACCTTAGTGTTTGCTGTTTTTTCTTCAGGTGGCTGTTGCACATACTATAGGACATGTAGCAGCAACTGTTAGCATGTCAAAAGTTGCAGTTTCATTCACCCATATTATTCATGTCAAACAGAACATTAACATCGGCAAAGATGCAATTTCTCTGTATTTAGAATATTACTATTTACCAGATATGATTAAAAATAATGTCCATCATTGCATAGCTAGTGTTAGGGATCGTATCTAAGCCCAGAAGAACATTAAACATTCCATAAATTTTTCAGCCGACATTGAACTTCAAGTTTACAATTTGAACGACCATTTTCTATTCATAGAAGAAATTACCAAGTTGCTTTAGTTGGCTTGGGACAGTGTCAAAGCTTATGACAAAATCTTTAAAGAAAATATCTTCCTATTGTATATTAGTTAACTAGGTATTTTATTGCTTCTTCTAAATTGAAAGAATATTAATTTTGAACTTTGTTAGCAATTTAATCATTCACAAATCTTGTGACAGCCCAGAAATCAAAAACTACTCGAAAACAACATGATTCAAAAGACCAAATAAATAAGGGTCTTCTTGAAATTATATAGCCTATGAATTCAATTCAATTGAAAAAAAAAAAAAGAGGCTACAATCAAGAACCGGTTAAGTGAGACTAAGATATAATAACTTACAAAAATTCAGCCGATATATTGTCCTTGTTCACACCAGCAGGAAGCGGCCATACCACCTCATATGGTCCATATAGTATCTCTCTCTTGTGATAAGAAGAAAATGAAGATTTTGGACAACCTGCTACTGTCCAAGAGCTAGTAGAGCGTCTACCTTTGACAAACAACCTGTCACAATTCATGCATTGGCTCTTTTATTAGAAAGAAAAGAGATCTCACGATTCAAATGATTTACAATAAAAAATGTCCAACACTGAGATTTCCATTTAGCATTTTCCTTCCAAAGTTTATACAGTATATAATGCAAAAATTGGATCCTCCCCCACACAAATGACAGAACAGCTAACATAATGAAATTGAAATAATATCTTGAATGGAAGTAGTATTATCCTTTTCTTTAACACCCCCCCCCCCAAAAAAAAAAACTGTTCTATAGGTTAAAATAAATGATAACGCCTAACACCATAAATTGCAAAGTGTGTTACAATTAATTAACATGGGGATGTAAAATTGTATACAATAAATAAGTGCTTCTTACTTTTGATCATCAACCTCCACTCTTGTGTCACTAATACTGACACCTGGAACTTCCACCATGATAACATATTTGCCTTCTGATTCTGCAACATCCATTCTAGGGGACCACTCAATTCCTGCAATAAAAAAAGGAAGAAAGAAAGAAAGAAAGAAAAAGGTTACACAAATAATATACTTCTAAGCTCTAACTGTCATCTCCTTAGATATTATAACTTCTAAAAAATTTCAGAGTTCAAAGCACTAACCACCAATTTCAGAATAGCAAATTTTTTTTTTCTCATTATTTAACTGGTCTCCTTGTCCAGTCAGTTTGCTTGGCCTAGCAAATATTGGGGGCTCAAGTGTACTATAATCATAGCCCTGTGCCTTAGTCATTGGTTGGGCTAATGAATTTGAGAAGGTTGATTCTGTCCTTGCAGGCCTGGCAAAGCATGGTGCTCTTGCATTAGAAGGACCTTCAGATTTAGCACTATTGGTTTTAGGAGCAACAAAGGAAGTTGAGTCACCCTGGAAATTCATTGTGCTAAATAAGCCAATGAGTCATTTAAATAAAATATATAGAAGAACATTGTGGAGTATTTCAGCAATAAGAACACTGTAAGTACCTCTTCAACTAAAGTCTGCCTCATAAAATTACCAAGAGAAGCAGATGCTTGGCGTGCAAAATATATCTTATTGTCACATCTCCGAAGCACAGAGTTCAGACTACCACTGCAGTTCTGGAAGGGAGAGGAAAATGGATGAACAAAACAAATTGCAAACAGATTCATGAAAGAAAGAAAAAAAGGATAGTGAGACATATTATTTTATTGGACATTCAAAGTAAAACAAAATTAGTAATATGCTTAAAGCAGAATTTCCATATGCTAAAAGCAAGTGCAGCATATGGAAATTCTGAATTAATATTCTCAAAGAACTGATTTATTCCTTGTCCTTTTGGTGGAAGGAAAACACACAAGATCTGTTGTTAAACATTTGGGCTTAAATAATAAATATAAGAAAGGAAAAAGATGAAGAAAAATTCTAACTAAAACAATAAAAATTTCCGACCTTGAACTTATTAATTGTAACTAGCATAAGAAACAATCATAATTTGTAATGCTTACTAATTGCAAAGTCACTTCTCTTCCATAAAAATTTATCAATACGAGGTAATAATTCTCATAAATGCAAATATGCAATAACAAAGTCACCCAAAATCACTGGGCGCGCGGGTTTGAATTCGCAATGCTCCATTTCTCCCTCTCCATCCCGTGCGCACGACCATCTGTATTAAGGAGAAGAAAAAAAGTCACTCAAATTATAAGCGGTTTGATTCTCCTGAGACTACAAGCAATAATGTTCCAGTTATATGACCTTTCTGTTTATTACATACAAAAAGGAGAACATAAAAGAGCATAGTAGATTACCATAGGCAGAAGATGGGTAGTTGAAATCTCATCATTGGGTGCAAAGTGTGCTGCGATTGTATCAATTCTGCGTCTCACCAAGGCACTCTCCATTTCTAGTAATGCTTCTCAGCAACTTCAGCTAAACAGATAATGCAGCATATGGCACACGAGGATGAGAGGATAAATAATATATACTGGGGAAGTCATTTGTGAATGGAAGATATTTTATGAGAAAAGAACAATAAGTGGGGCCCATTGAATCTAAATATCTCCAAAAAGATACAGAAATAGAAATAGAAAGGCTATGAACCAAAATATCAGTTTTTATTTTTAAAAAGTCTAAGTTATGCAAGTTTTGAAACTTTTTTAAATACTACATACTTAAAAAAATATTTAAACCAAAATTTACTAATTAGAATAGTATTTTTACCAAATTAATAGTATTTTATCAATTTTGAATTATTTTTTAAAACACTAAAACATGTCACAAGATTTTAGAAACAATCTTATTATAAGTCCAAAACAATACTTGAAACATAACCAAAATCATTTACTAAAATTAAGCTTCTTTAAAAGACTTTGCTAAATCAATTTACTAACCACCTTTTACAACAATCTTAGGCATAAAACAAGTCAAGAACAAGTGACAAAATTTCCTTGAAGGCCACGATTTTAGTATTCCAAAAACAACTTCAAGTTTTCAAATTTTTAACTCCTAATTCATTATAATTTTGTTAAATCCACAACTTCCTATCATAAACCAATTTCCATACCACTTTAATACAATTAAAAACAAGTTAAAACTCACTCAAACTTGATCATAAGCCACTGTTTTGGAAACCCCAAAACAGCCCGAAATTTATTTTGTTTCAAACAAATTTTTAAAGCTTCAAACATACAAATCTTTATAGACTTAAAGTCCTAACTAAAAACCAACTTCTTAAACACTTTAAAAACGAATTAAAACATCCGCTAAATCTTGCTCATGAGCCACGGTTATTAGCCCCAAAAACTAAATAAATTCATTTCTCAAAACTTTGTAAAACATGTATATAAGACTAGTTTCAAATATACCACTTAAAACTCACCAAAGAACTAACTCCAAATCAACAAAATAAAGTCAAAACAACCTTAAACAGCCCCTGATTTTGGCTAGCCCCAAAACTTAGGGTTTCTCAAATTTTAAATTCATCAAACAAGTTTAATCTAGGAGGAGAATGATGGATCTATGAAATATACAAGCTATTACATCAAGATTTAACAAATTCTAAGCACAATAACACTAAAACCATGAAGAACACAATCATGGCAGCCATGAGAAGGAAGAAAGGGATTATGATCCTTACCCACAAGGATGATGATGACAGATCAAGAGTTAAGAAGAAAGGAAGGAAGATTGGAAGCAAAATCACTAAGTTTCTCACTTAAAACAACTTTCTCTCTCAAGGAATTTTTTTCTCAAGCTTTCAACAATGGAGAAATGGAATGGGCTGATGTCTAATGAGGGAGAGAGCCACGAAAATTTGGGGACAAGAATGGAACAAAAATTGTTCATTTAGTTGGAAACTAACAAAACTAGTTACAGACCAACTAAACTAACTTCCTACCATTTACTAACCAACCAATAATCTTGCAACACTTGTCTTACAACCTTCTAAATCACATGGTTCAGCTCCTATTGGTCCATGTGTGGCCTTCATTCTTGCTCACTAAGCAAGGGTTTCGCTACGACGCTTTATCAATCAATCGGGTACACGACGTTACGCGTATATTAGGTTTTAATACAAAAAATTTCAAAAATAATTTTGATAAACAAGTCCACACCCAAAAATTATTGTTTAGCCAAAATTTTCCTCACGACATAAGAAAAGCATCCATGTATCTTGTTTTCTCGAAATACGAACCAAAACTTTGTAATTAGACAGTTTTTGGGCACAGATAATGCACTAAATATTTTCTGATGCCCAAAAATTTCAAAAATATTCCAATAAATTCTAAATATTGAATAATACTAAGATCTCAAATTTTATAAAATTTGGATCACGTTTGGGTATGTTTCAGTTAGAAACTCTCCCAGTAGCCTCCCAACGGCAGAATTCAACAGAATCCTCGCAGCGTAATAGAAATTGTAAATTAGTGAGGATAACTAATCTCAATTTCTCTTATCAAATAAATATTATTCAAACAATAAAATTATCAAGCCAAAATTATTAAAATAATAATCATATCAAACATGACATAAAACAGACAATTAATACAATAACCAAACAATAAAAATCCAAACTATGACTTAAAAATATCTATTAAGTCCTAAAATTATTTCTCATTCAATAAAATAATTTTCTTTAATTAAACAACAATTTTTCATATTTTTCAAGATTAATTCATATTAAAAATAGTATACGTCTACGCTGTCTCTTAATCTGAATTAATTACTAAACAATAAATTATTTACAACAAATATAGCAGCTCTTTATACTTTTCATAAATCATCAAGGTGATCAATCTCTATGATTTATTTTCAAGTAGTGGGAAACTATAAAATAATTTTTATAAAAATTGGGATGTTACAGATGGTCAAGCCTTCAACATTTCCAAGATCAAGCCGGCTCCATTTCCCTTCGAATTTGAGGACCCATCGACATGGATGGTCCATTTGGTGCTTGAGTCCTCGGTCGTCGAAGCCATCTCCGCTTTGAAGTCGGCCAAGCTTTGAGCTTTGAGTGCCTGTCGGGACTCAAAAGAAATGCTAAACTTGGAGAATTCTATGGACCATTTAATCATCCGCCCTGCCAGGTTGGATCGGTGGAGGACTTGCTTGATTGATTGGTCGGTTCGGACTGTAATGTGGTGGGATAGAAAGTACTTTCGTAGTCGTCTTGCTGTAATGACTAGTGCTAGAGCGACCTTTTCGATTTTCTGATACCGAAGTTCTGGGCCTTACAGCGTTTTACTTGTGAAGTAAATCGGCCTTTGTCCTTCTATTGTCTCTCTGATCAAGACGACACTGAGTGCCTCTTCGAAAACTACCAGGTAAAGGTATAGGGTGTCTCCGGTACAGGGCCTTGTCAGGACTGACAGAGTACATAATGTTTCTTTCAGCCGTGTGAAGGCTTCTTCGCATTCCGAAGTCCATTCAAACTGTACCCATTTCTTCAGTAATTTGAAGAAGGGAAGTGCTCTTTGGGCGGCCTTGGAAATGAATCTAGTGAGGGCGGCTATCATTCCTGTCAGTTATTGTACATCTTTCTTAGATTTCAGCTACCTCATTTCAGTGACTACGCGACATTTATCGAGATTGGCTTTGATGCCGCGCTCTGTTAAGTAAAAGCCCATGAATTTGCCCGTTTTGACACCAAATGTGCATTTCTCAGGGTTAAGCCTTATGTTGTGTCGGCGCACCTGTTCGAAGACGTTCGATAGGTCAGCCACATGGTTTGGCTCTTCGGCTGATTTGACGATCATGTCGTCCATGTAAAGGTCGGCCACATGGTTTGGCTCTTCGGCTGATATGATGATCATGTCGTCCATGTAAACTTTGAGCACGTTGCCGATCTGGTCTTTGAAGACCTTGTTCATCATTCGTTGGTAAGTCGCTCCAGCATTTTTGAGACCGAATGGCATTACTTTGTAGCAGTAATTGCTGTTGTTAGTCATAAATGCGGTCTTTTCCTAGTCGATAGGATTCATCGGTATCTGGTTGTACCTAGAATACGCGTCCATAAAGGACAGTAATCGAAAACTCGAGGAGTTATCCACGAGTTTGTCAATGTTGGGGAGGGGATAGGCGTCTTTCGGATAAGCCTTGCTAAGATCGGTATAATCAACACACATTCTCCACTTTCCATTAGCTTTCTTAACGAGGACTGTTGGAATCAAGTGAATTCAGAAATAATCACCCTTAATTGTTTTGATGATAAGAAATGATTAAGAAAATAATTTATTCTCTGATGTGTTTGTCAATATGCAGAAATCACTATTCATGAGAAGAAGATATCTCAGAAGACTTAGTGAAATCTTGAACTTCACACACCTAAATCTGGCATTGATCCTGTATTTTGATGCTGACATCATGCTAAAGCCTTGCTCTGAAGTTGGTCAACTCTGTTGGTGGTCAACGCTCTGGTGAGACTATACATGACTTAGTCAACTCTGTTTGACCAGTCAACTCTGTTGATAAACCAAGCTCTGGCAAGACTAGCTCTTGACTTAGTCAGCTTTGTTTGTCAGTCAATGCTCTGGCAAACAACACTCTATTGAGACCATATTCTGTTTGGTCAACGCTATGGTCTTCAGTCAACGCATACAATATACTATGGTTAGACCGCTCTGTGGATGCCTTCATGCAATTCTACAAGACTCTCTATCTTATGAAAGGCAAATGAATTCTACGCTGAAGAAGTTGTCTCTGTTTCAAGTTCACTCTGGTGAACAGTACTCACTCTGGTGAACAGTGTAGCTCTGATACGAAATAGACTGAAGCTTATTTAAGACTACTTCACGTATTTAAGAGACCTCATTGATGAAGTATTTAATGTACGAGGTATCAAAGGCCAAAGGGAATGTCAACAAATATAATCATCAAGGAAACTTTCTCTCGAAGGGTCTCAAATTCAAAAAGCTCATAAGAGACAAACATTCTGATTTTGTCTGACATGTCAGTATGTTTTGAACATAGTGGAAAATGACATGACTTGTTAAAGCCACAAAAAGGGGATCTGAAGTTTTGACCTAGGGTGAAAAGAGCTGTTAGGTCTCAACGACACTACCCACAACCCTAGCTATATATACCTTACTTCACTCACTGAAGTAGCTTAACACTGTGATACAAAGTGAGCAACCAACAATCATTCCAAGTATCTGAGATCACATTCAACAAATCACTTAATTGTTTTTATCCTTTCAGTTTGAAAGTTATTACCTGTGCTTGAGTTTTTCATTGAATATCCTCTCTGTGAGAGTTATTTGTATATTGTTTCAAATCATTTTTGAACACTATATTTAGTCCAGTAGTGGCTGTATTCCTTAGAGGCTTGACTGCACTAAGTCGTTCTAAGAAGTTGTGAGTATAGCCTGGTTGGCAGTATTATACTCTCAAGTGTAATCAGGTTGATTATAACGGAGAAATCCTTCAAGTGTGTGAAGGGACTAGACGTAGCTATCAGGTGATAGTGAACTAGAATAAATCACTGTGTCACTCTCTTCTCTCTTCTCTTTACTTACGTACTGCCTTATTTTATTAAAGAGTTGTTTTGAAAAGTTTTCATAAACTCACAAGCTTTGCAAAAAGATTTCAAAACCCCAATTCAAACCCCCCTTTCTTGTGTTTTTGCCACGTTCAATTGGTACCAGGGCTCGGCCTCTTGGTTGAGCACTTAATAGTGTAAAAGGAAAAGATCTTATTCTTTATTCATGGCAAGCAACGAAGCCGGTGGTCATGTTGATCGTCCTCTTTTGTTCACTAGAACAAACTTTGACTACTGAAAAGATAAAGTAAAATCCTTCTTCGAGTCTCAACAACTCAAACTCTGGGAAATGGTTAAAAAACAATACACCGAACCAGTTGATTCCAAAGAAAATCCCATTCCTAGGGATAAATGGACAGAAAAGCATAAGAAAGCTTATCAACTACATCAGAAAGCAAGATATTTCCTTATCTATGCTATCTCTGAGAAGGCATACGAAAAATGCGGAAAGAATGATACTGCCAAGGAGATTTGGGACTCATTGGCCTTGGCTTATGCGGGTACTTCCCAAGTGCAAGAAACCAAAGCTAATATCGTGGTTAGACAATATGAACTCTTCAAAATGGAAGAGGTTGAAAGCATTGAAACTATGTTTGGAAGATTCCAAACACTAGCTCATGGTCTAAAGGTTCTTAAGAAAAACTATACCACTGTTGATCATGTAAAGAAAATCTTAAGAAGCCTGCCAAAGAAGTGGAGACCTAAGGTCACAGCTATTTAAGAAGCAAAGGACCTGAATACCTTGCGACTTAAAGATCTTCTAAGTTTCTTGAGAGCTCATGAGCTTGAGCTAGATGAAGAAGAACCTCCTAAGAAATCAAAGTCCATTGCTTTGAAATCTACAAACAAAGCATCCTCCTCCAAAGCTCTACAAGCTGAACTGGAAACAGACAAAGCATCGTCTGATGAAAGCGATGGAGACACAGACAAAGAAATTTCCTTAATATCAAGGAAAATTCAACGTATGTGGAAAAACAAAGGACGATTCAGAAAGCAGTTCCACAAGAAGGACTCAAGGGAAAGGCAAGACTCAAGGGATAAGAAAGACTACAAGGACAAAAGCCAAGTTACTTGCTACGAGTGCAAAAAGCCAGGACATTTCAAGTCTGAATGTCCACAACTCGAGAAACTAAGGAGAGGTGATTTCAAAAGCAAGAAGAAGAAAGGTCTCATGGTAACACGAGAAGATTCTGATTCATCTTCACCTGATGATGATGAGGAACAAGCAAACATGGTTTTAATGGCTACCATAGGGTCAGACAGTGAAGAAGAAGATGAAGCGGTAGATTCTAATCCATCTTCTGTTATTGAAATAGCTTTTGATGAACTATTAGATGAGTCTTCTAAGCTCAACACGGAGTATACAAGCTTTGAAAAAGAAATTCTCAAAATTTTCAAAAGAATTTCAAATACTTAATGAGGAGAATGAGAAGCTTAAAGCTGAAAACCACCGTTTGGTGAATAACAGCTCTAAGACTGAGGAAAAGGTTGAATGTAACTCTTCAAAATACGAAGAGGGATTTCAAAGATTTTTTGCTGAATGTATTACATGAGGCAAACAAGCATCTATGATTTGGGGCGTAAGCCAAAATGGTAAAAAGAGTTTTGGTTACAAGCCAGAGGAACCCACCTTTCAAAACACAAATTTGAAAAGCAAAGATAACAACAATCATAGTGACTGTCTGATTTGTACTTTCTGCAATTAGAAAGGACACATTAGAAGTACCTGTTATGAATTGAAAAATAAGAAGGACAAGTTTCCTTCTAAAACTAACAAAAGAGGACCCAAAAAGATTTGGGTACCTAAGGACAAAATTGTATATGTTGAAGATCTGCTTAGCAACAGAGTTACGACACCAGTCCTGGTACTTGGACAGTCGATGTTCACGTCAAATGACGGGAGAAAGACGTATGTTTCAAGAACTCCAACTTAAAGAAAGTGGTACTGTAGGTTTCGAAGGAAACCAAAAAGGTATAATTATTGGAAGTGAAAAAGTTGGTGAGAAATTCCTACCTTCTATTGATAATGTCTTACTAGTTGATGGCCTGAAGCATAACCTACTAAGTGTAAGTCAATTATACGATAGTGGGTATGATATTGGCTTTAGTGATAATGCCTGTATGGTCAAGAGCAAGAAAGATTGATCCATTTTCTTTAAGGCAAAGAGAAAGAATAATATTTATAAAATAAAACTTTCTGAGTTGGCAAATCAAAATGTAAAATGCTTTTTGTCAGCTGATGAAGAGCAATGGACTTGGCACAAAAGATTGGGTCATGTCAGCTTGAGGTTAATCTCAAGGCTTAACAAGAAAGAACTTGTTAGAGGGCTACCAAATCTTAGGTATCAATCTGATGCTCATTGTGAAGCATGCTAAAAACCGAAACAAACAAAATCTTCTTTTGAATCAAAAAATATTGTTTCCACCTCAAGGCCACTTGAGCTTTTGCATTTAGATTTATTTAAACCAACTAGAATAACTTCTTTGTCTGGAAAGAAATATGGTCTTGTTATTGTTGATGACTATACCAGATGGACATGGGTAAAATTCCTAGCTCACAAGGATGAGTCATTTGTAATATTTTCTGTGTTCTGCAAACAAGTGCAAAATGAAAAAGGCTTTTGTATTACAACTATTAGAAGTGATCATAGTGGAGAATTTGAAAATAAATCATTTCAAAACTTTTGTGAAGAGCATGACATCTCTCACAATTTTTCATCCCCTAGAACACCACAACAAAATTGTGTTGTAGAAGGGAAAAATAGATCTTTACAAGAAATGGCCAGAACCATGATTCATGAAACTAATATTGCAAAACACTTTTGGGCAGAAGCAGTAAACACTGCATGTTATATCCAAAATAGAATCTATATTAGACCTATTTTGAATAAGACTCCTTATGAATTGTGGAAAGGAAGAAAACCCAATATTTCATACTTTCACCAATTTGGATGTGACTTCTTTGTTCTTAATATAAAGGACAGTCTTGGAAAATTTGATTCAAAATCACACAAAGCTATCTTTTTTGGATATTCTGAATGCTCTAAAGCTTATAGAGTATAAAACAAAGAAACATTAATTGTTGATGAATCTATGCATGCAAGATTTGATGATAAGAAGCCTGACAATGAACTGTCAGAGCTGGATGAAGTCTTTGCAAGTTTACAGATAAGCAAAGGAACAGATGAAGGTGTCATAGGTGCTGACTCTAATTATGTGTCTAGTTCTGCGTCTGGTGATAAGACCCAAGAAGAGTCAACAATAGACTAGAAGTTCAAACCTCATCACCCAATTGACCAGATTATTGATGAACCAAGTGATAGAGTTATAACAAGATTATCTCTCAGGGAACACTCTGACTTTGCATTGTTATCAAAAATAGAACCTAAAACAATTGATGAAGCACTAACAGATGAATGGATACTTGCTATGCAAGAAGAGCTCAATTAATTTTAGAGAAATGATGTTTGGAAGCTTGTGCCTCCTCCAGAGGATAAGCAAGCCATTGGAACCAAGTGGGTTTTCAGAAACAAACTTGATGAAGATGGCAAAGTGGTAAGAAACCAGGCAAGAATTGTTGCTCAATGGTACTCACAAGAGGAAGGTATTGATTATACTGAAACCTTCGCTCCTGTAGCTAGACTTGAAGCAATTAGAATCTTATTATCATTTGTTGCACATCATGGTGTTATATTATATCAAATGGATGTTAAGAATGCATTTTTAAATGGTTTTATAAATGAGGAAGTTTTTGTAAAACAACCACCTGGATTTGAAGACATTGCTTATCTAGAACATGTTTTCAAACTTAAAAAGGCTTTTTATGGTATTAAACAAGCTCCAAGAGCTTGGTACGATAGATTAAGTTCCTTTTTAATGTCAAACGCTTTTGAAAGAAACACAGGTGGACACTGCAGTCTTTAGAAAATCATCTAAAAAACAGTTTATTATAGTTCAAATATATATTGATGATATTATCTTTAGTGCTACTAATGAATCTCTTCGTGAGGAATTCTCTAAGCTTATGCAGAATGAGTTTGAAATGAGTATGATGAAAGAATTAAAATTCTTCCTTGGTATTCAAATCAACCAATGTCAAGATGAAACCTATATCCATCAGACTATATATGTGAAAGAACTCTTAAAGAAGTTCAAGCTTGAGGAAACCAAACCTATGAGCACACCAATACATCTAACATGTGCTCTCGGCAAAGATGAATCTAGTAATAAGATAGACCAAAAGGTATATAGAGGGATGATTGGATCACTCCTTCATCTTACTGCTTCAAGGCCTGATATTATGTTTAGTATGTGCTTATGTGCAAGATTCCAATCTGACCGTAAAGAATCTCACTTAACTACTGTTAAGAGAATCTTTAGGTATCTCAAAGGAACTACTAGTCTTGGTTTTCCTTATAAGTGTTCAAAAAATTACAAGTTAGTAGGTTTTTGTGATGCTGAATTTGCTGGAGATAGAATTGAAAGAAAGAGCACAAGTGGTGGCTGCCAATTTCTTAGAGCAAACCTTATATGTTGGTCCAGCAAAAGGCAAAGCACAATTGCACTATCAAAAGTAAAAGCTAAGTATATATCTGTTGCACGCTGTAGCTCACAACTACTATGCATGAAGTATTAGCTTGAAGACTACCGGATTTAAAAGAGTAGCATTCCTATATACTGTAATAATACCTCTGCAATATGTTTGACTAAAAATCCTATCTTGCATTCATGTGCTAAACATATTGAAATTAAACATTATTTCATTAGAGACTATGTTCAGAAAGGGATACTTGAAATTAAATTTATTGATACTGACTATCAATGGGCAGATATCTTTACAAAACCCTTTGTTGAAGATAGATTCAACTTTATAAGAAAGAATTTGAATTTGAATTTTATAAAGGATTAAGTTTTTAATTTGAATATAGTTGCCTCTATTTTGTGTGCCTCTGAAATGCCTGCGTCTGATTGCTTATATGCCTCTGTTTTGTTGCTGCCTTTGTTGTTACACACGTCCCTCTATTTGCATATGTGAGTCTGTCTGATATGTGCCTCTGTTTATATGTTAGCTTTGATTATTGCTTAATTATTAATCATTTGTTTATAATTTATTATCTTATTATTATTTAATATTTGTATCATCTGTTTTGATGACTGTTCATATGAGTCTGTTGCATTTATCACAAAGGTGCCTCTGGGAATCTTTGTGTACACGTGTCTCTATGAGACTGGTTGATGCGTTAGTGGCTGAGAGTTACTCTCACTGAGACTTTATTATCTTTTACTACCCGATGACAGTTTTACTGCGCCTCGTTTACTTAGTGTATGGCACGTTTTAGTTTTGAAATGACACATAATTTATTTCATTTATTTTGAAAATTAAAAAAGGCAGTTTGCCGTCTTCAACACGTTTTATTACCCATTCACTCACTCTGAGAAGCCTCACTTTTTGTAACCCTAAACCCCTTTTGTCTTCTACCTTCTCTCTGTAATTCTCTGTACCTACAATGGCCGCTCCACAACTATTTGCTTATGGTCCTGAGGAAGAACCTCAACCTACCTTGGTGAACGCTGAGCAACACTAACTGAAGTTGATGGTGGAACACCAAGTTAACTTCCAAGACTTAGCTGATAAAGTGTACCCCTTCCGAACTGATTTCATTGATATGGGTATAATGGATTTTTTTTTTATGGAAACTATCCAGTATATGAGAAACTGGTAAAGGAATTTTGGATGTATGCTTGGTGCAAGGACAACACCATTCACAACTATATTCAGAAAAAGAATATTCTTATCACATGGGACATCATTGCCGATGTTATCAAATGCCTTAATTCTGGAGTTGTTATCAAAGAAGGCTGGGAAAAGGATTTTGGTGGCTGGGAAACAATCAACGACTCCATCTATGAGAAATCTGGTAGTTCAAAGGCTGTGGACATGAAGAACAGGTTCAGAGTGCTCTTCAAGATCATAATGCACTGCATTATTTCGAAGTTTTGATCCGTGGACACTGTGAGCAGTGACCACAAGTTCATTATGTGGAACTATGAGACCAAGGCCAAACTCAACATGCCAAGCCTCATTTTTTATCATCTGTGCAGAAACGTTATGTTCTCTAGAAAAGGAAAAACTTGAACATCCTTTATAGAAGGATGCTCTCTACTATAATGGAAAATCAAGGCTTGATTCGGCATCTTCAAGAGCTTCACATTGAAGAAGCTGGAGTTGCACTCAAAACCATAAGTGTACCAACCTTCTCCAGTGAGAACTTGAGGAGAATGAAGCTTCTATCCGAAGAGGTTATTGCTGAGATGCAAAAAGAATAAGAAAGTGGGAGAAAACCTATGAGGAAGGGAAAGAGGAAGATAAGTGAAGTTACTGCTGAGCCAACAAGGAGAGTAACTAGGAGCACTGGCATCCACATTGCTGAGCCCACTCACTTGATTCAACCGGTGAGACCTGCATTCATGCCCACAGTGATGCCAGAAGAAATTGAGGAGAAGAAAGTTGAGGTTGATGAGATGATAGCCAAATGTAAGGAAGACAGCTATCAATATTACCTATACCTCAAAGAAGAAAGGCTAAAGGGATAAGCCTCTGCTACACCTACTGCTCCTTCCTCCACTGCTCCTGTTGTTGCCTCCAGCACTACTGCTACTGCAACAACCACTTCTACTCCTGCAACCATCAACACTGATGTTCCTGCTACTATTGCTGAACCTGCTACTTCAAAGTTGAAGCGGATAACCAAGTTGGGTGATTTCCCAGCAGCAAAGAAAACCAAGGTACTAAATGATGAGTGCATTTGTATGATTCTGTTTATGGTTCTGCATCTGTTGGGTCTGAACATTCTACACAACCCATTGTGTCTAAACCAATCCTTCCTCCATAACCCTTCAAAACTATTCCCCCATCGAAACCTTCTCAACCCAAACCTTCTAAGAAACCCTATCCTCCTAAAAAGCCTTTGCCTTCTTTACCCTCTGACTTATCGTCATCTAATGATGAGGAAGCTGATTATGTTCCTCTGAGACAGAGATAGATACCACTACCCCAAGTTCAAATTCCTTATATTGAACCCACTTCTGCTATTCACCCTTCAACCTCTACTTCTGCATCACCACCATCACAAACCACTCACATTCCATCACCTAACCTACAACCAACCAAAACACCATACCACCTAAACCTAAGTCACCTCCTAGACATCCATCACCTTCATTACTTCAACCTGAACTCAACATACCTTCACAATCGGAACCTGTTACTAAAACAGAACCTGAGCCCTTTGTCCAGGAAACCTTATTCCCTTTACCTGGCTCTGATACTGTTTGTGAAGCACTACCCCTCACCATACTTCAACCCGTGCCTGACCCCATATTTAGACTCCCTATTCTTGTCCCTTTCCTGCCTCAATCCATTTCTCCACCCCATTCACCCATATTGGCAGAACCTGCGTCTATTGCAGAACCTATGGAGAAAGATGAAATACCCATTGCAACTGTAATTGCCTCTGAGATAGTTCAGGATCTTGTTTTGGAATCTGATGATGATGATGTTGCAATCATTGATCCTCCAACTCTGGCTCTTCCTGCAACCCCTGGTCCAGATGCATAGAGTGAGTGTCAACCCTCACCAAAAGCTGTGCCTGAATGCTATCTTCATTTGATTGCCAGTTTTGAGTCTCTTAAGGCTGCGAGATACAGAGAGTATTGCTTCTGGAAATTCCAGAGTTGATCAAGTTCCTTTTGAACTAGCTCAAGAGGACCGCTATGAAAATTGGATAATTATGTGAAACTGGTTTGATAAGCACAAACAAGATCAACTTGAAAGAAATAGGAGATGGCACGCTGCTCTTAAATGGAAAGTTCCTCCAAAGGGCACAACTCCTATTGTTTGGGAACCTGAATTTGCTCCAATTCTTTTACCTCATCCTCCTCCTCCTCTTCGTGTACCATCACCTCAACAAGAATCTGTTACACCTCCTCCTGCCTTTACTGCAATGGTTTCTTAACCATCTTCTTTAGGGACAATTTCTACCTCTGCTACTAAAAGCCATTCTGTGGTGGTTCCTCAGGATGTTTTCGATAAACCTGTTGAAGAAAACAAGAAGTTCACCAAATTCATGGAAGCAACTGAGAAACATTTTTAATAATCTGACAGAAGGCAGGACAAGATGACTGAGTTATTGTAGGCTATTCTAGCCCGATTGGAGAAGCCATAGAAAACCTTATGCCTTTCCCACATTTTTTTGTTTCGGCCTCTTATTTTTTTTTGTTACATCTTTTGTACTTTGACTTTATAGTATAATGAAATCAATTTTTGGCACTTATAGTTTTCACTTTATCTTTCTTAAACTGTTTTGACTATGATGCTCTTTATTTCTGTCTTAACCTTTTTGTCTGATGACAAAAGGAGGAGAAGAAAATATAGATAGAGTAATTGATGAACCTAATGTATCAACCAAGTGTCATCATGCATTGCATTTCTTGCACTATTAACTTTGATACATTAACATGGAATGAAGTTACGTGCTTTGAAAGTTGTATGTAATTGTTTGGCAAGTTCTGATACTGCATCAAATGCTCTGGTACTGTATTGAATGTGATCTGATATTTACACTTAGAAAATATTTATATATGCTTAATTCAGGGGAGCCTCTAAAATTATTTGAAATAAATATTATTCTAAAGATAAATTGTTCATCAATATATGTATTTGTCATCATCAAAAGGGGGGAGATTGTTGGAATCAAGTGGATTCAGAAACAATGACCCTTAATTGTTTTGATGATAACAAATGATTAAGAGAACAATTTATTCTCTGATGTGTTTGTTAGTGTACAAAAATCACTATTCATCAGAAGAAGATATCTCAGAAGACTTAGTGAAATCTTGAATTTCACACATCTAAGTCTGGCATTGATCCTCTGTTTTGATGCTGACATCATGTGAAAGCCTTGCTCCGAAGTTTGTCAACTCTGTTGGTGGTCAACACTCTGGTGATACCATACATGACTTAGTCAACTCTGTTTGACCAGTCAATTCTGTTGGTAAACCAAGCTCTAGCAAGACTAGCTCTTGACTTGGTCAGCTCTGTTTGGTCAGTCAACGATCTGGCAGACAACACTCTATTGAGACCATATTCTGTTTGGTCAATGCTCTGGTCTTCAGTCAACGCATACAACAGACTATGGTTAGACCACTCTGTAGAAGCCTTCATGCAATTCTACAAGACTCTGTTATATGAAAGGCAAATGAATTCTACGCTGAAAAAGTTGCCTCTGTTTCAAGCTCATTCTGGTGAACAGTACTCACTCTGGTGAACAGTGTAGCTCTGATAGGAAATAGACTGAAGCTTATTTAAGTCTACTTCACGTATTTAAGAGACCTCATTGATGAAGTATTTAATGTACGAGATATCAAATGCCAAAGGGAATGTCAACAAATATAATCATCAAGGAAACTTTCTCTCGAAGGGTCTCAAATTCAAAAAGCTCATAAGAGACAAACATTCTGATTTTGTCTGCCATGTCAGTATGTTTTGAACAGAGTGAAAAATGACATGACTTGCTAAAGCCACAAAAAGGGGATCTGAAGTTTTGACCTAGGGTGAAAAGAGCTGTTAGGTCTCAACGACACTACCCACAACCCTAGCTATATATACCTTACTTCACTCGCTGAAGTAGGTTAACACTGTGATACAAAGTGAGCAACCAACAATCATTCCAAGTATCTGAGATCACATTAAACAAATCACTTAATTGTTTTTATCCTTTCAGTTTGAAAGTTATTACCTGTGCTTGAGTTTTTCATTGAATATCCTCTCTATGAGAGTTATTTGTATATTGTTTCAAATCATTTTTGAACACTGTATTTAGCCCAGTAGTGGTTGTATTCCTTAGAGGCTTGACTGCACTAAGTCGTTCTAAGAAGTTGTGAGCATAGCCTGGTTGGCAGTATTAAACTCTCAGGTGTAATCAGGTTGATTATAGTGGAGAAATCCTTCAAGTGTGTGAAGGGACTAGACGTAGCTATCAGGTGATAGTGAACTAATATAAATCATTGTGTCACTCTCTTCTCTATTCTCTTTACTTACTACTGCCTTATTTTATTAAAGAATTGTTTTGAAAAGATTTTTATAAACTCACAAGCTTTGCAAAAAGATCTCAAAAACCTAATTCAAACTTTGCGCGACCACTTCGCGGAGGGATCCAAGGCGAGGCGATGGCATGCAATATCGGGGGAGATTCCTGGCATGTCGGCTGTGGTCCATGCAAAAAGGTTGGTGTTGGCTCTTAGGCATTTGATGAGCTCGTTTTTCACTTCAATGGGAAGGTGGATGCCGATCTGGACAGTTTTTGTCGAATCGTCTCCCAGCTGGACCTTCAGAAATTCCCCATCGTGAACAGGTCAGCATATCTTCTTTTGGAGTTCTTTGGCGAAGGGGTCTGCCTCTTCCTCAACTTCGTCCTCGGGCTAGATTCTTGCGTCGAAGTCCGCGAGGTTAGCATCGGGTGACCCGATGCTCTTTTTTGGTGGAGTCGGCTTGCTCTTTTGCCCCTTATTTGACAGTTGGTAGCAACGCCTGGCTATTTCAAGATCGCCATGAATGGTGATGATCTTTCCTTCGGATGAGTGGAACCTCATCTTAAGGTGGACGGTGGAAGTAACCTCTCCTAACTCTGCCAGGGTAGTAATTTATTTATTAACCTTTGTTTTTACTGCATATTGACCCCTGTCTACTCTGCAGGCCATAACTTTGGCTGCGGTTATCCGATTGAGGCGTGCGAGCATGCGTTGGAAAGCTAAGGAATAGAGCTACAATTCTTCTGTTAAGATCGAAACCCAATACTGATGTCTTGTATGTCAAAACTACGAATTACTGAAGCAGTACAGTGTAAAACGGGTTTTGGGCCTAACTTAGTTTGTCATCTGGCTTTTATCATAGAACCCGTTTAGGGATTTAGGTTTTTTGTTGAGCTGAGATTAAATACACCAGGACCAGCCGTTTTTCAGTATCTTACGTTTTATTTTACAAAACTTGTGTGCCCTAGCCTCGATGGAAGCCTAAGCTCCTAAGTTGATTCATCGGTGAAAGGCTGCCGTTTACGAATTTTGAGGTTCGGTACCTAATGTTTTAATACAAATTCGTTTTAATTTCTTTAATTTCATCTTTATCAATTTCGAATTTGGTTTTGAATGTATGCAATCTATCCAATTCATTTTCTGCTTAGCTAATCGTTTTGTCTTCGTTAAAAAACGCGATTCAGTTGTGTATGACGCTTGATTGTATGCAATTCTGTTTCGTAATTTTTAATATTTCGAATTACTTGATTGCTTAGATTAATTGATTCGAGTAGAAATTGATAGAGGGTTGATTAGAATTCTGTTATGATATTGGTTGCGTTTTAAACGACGCTTGTCCGCTCCCGTGACCGATTGAACCTGCTGTTTCGGCGCTTGCTCGAAATGGTGTGAATTCATATAAACTGATTAACGCTTGTTTAGTTAGTTTATGTCAACTGCGAATTTGAAATTAAATGAATTGTTGTTTTTAAAACCTGTGATAAATCCAAGGCGCGCACTCGGAAACCGGTGAATCAATTGTCTCTCTAATTTGATAAAACCTCAAACAGAAACTGTCTTCACAAAAAAAAACCCCTTTGTTATTGTTGATTTTCGTACTTCCTGATTTTGATAATTTTGGTTTTTATAGGTCCTCGTGAGACGACTAAGGTCTCTTGCCTTGAATACTATATCAAATCTTTTAATTATTTTGACCCGCGTACGACCGTTGATCAGGTTTCGATGACGTCCTTCAGCTGGATGCATTCGTCGGTATTATGACCTGCACATTTATGGAATCGACAATACCTCGTCTTATCTATTCCTGGGCATTGCTTGAGAGGTTTGGGGAACCGAACTCCCGCATCCTTGAACTCCGTACTGGCACATTCTTGTAGGATGCGAGATCAAGAGGCGGTCAGCGGGTTGTACTCTTCGTAGCTCGGCCCGACCGATCTTGCTTGTGGGCGGAACCTTTCCTTTGGGAGGTCTGCTTCTTAGAACGTAAGGCTATTTGCTTCTTTTTGAAGTTGATGTACTTCTCCGCACGTCGAAGGAAGTCGTTAAGAGTTTCGGGTCTGTCCACCCCGACGTTAATGTTGAACAGGTTGTTCTCAATCAAGCCTTGTTCTAACAAATACAGCTTCATTTCGTTAGAGGCTTTCTTGACGAAAACGGCTTCTCTATTGAAGCGTTCGATGTAATCCCGGAGTGGTTCATCCTTTTGCTGGTAAATAGCGTTGAGTGTAGCTACAGACTTTAGCTGAACGTGAGATGCTTTGAAATGAGAGCAGAACTGAGTGGTGAGCTCAGACCAAGAGTCTATGGACTTTGGTTTTAGTTCCTGGAACCAAGCCATGGCCGCCTTCTTGAGGGTGAGCAGGAATATTTTGCATTTCACTGGTCCTTTGGCCCCGCGGAACCCCATTATGGTGTCGAAGCATCTGATGTGCTCATCAGGATCTGCTGTACCATCGTAGATTTCCAGCAGCAGAGGTTTTCGAAGGTCCTTTGGAATTGGGAATCGAGCGACCCTCGTAGTGAAGGGGCCAGAGGCGAAGTGGTCATCAGTCTCCTCGGAAGTTTACATTCCCGAATACGTAGTTAGTGAGGTCGATGGTTGACGACGTCTCGGTGGAGTCACACTCACCAGCGAACATCAGACGTGACTGTTTGTCAGTTGAGGGGACACGCGCATCGAACGGCGGCGTCGGTGGTGATGAGCGCATTCTCGCGATCCCTGGGGGATGCGAAACGGTGGGAGATGGGGCGTTCGCGGTAGTCCGAGGACCATCAACGGTGCTCAGGCCGTGATAAGGTAGAATGTCGAGGGGACGAGCGTTCTGGGGTGCGACGGCCGTGGTGGCACACACTATCTAGATATGGAGAACGACGTCATGGAGAAGAACGGTTGTCGAAGCGGTGGTGCATCCGAAACCTCGTCGGCAAATGGCGCCTCGAAGGGGACCGTTCTGAAGTCTCTCTATGAGAGGAGCGAGTAGCAGATCTGTGGCTGGAAGTTTGGTGATCGCCAGATCTATCTCCAGTGATGGTACGGTCATGGGAGGTTTCCCGCCTGTCAGAGGGGCTCCGACTCGGTGAGCGACAGTAAGCTTTGACTCTTATGTACAAATTGTTCTGCCTACATTCAATGTTAATGAGATGGAGGTTCTGGGCCGCCATGGCCTTCATGTGTTGTCGAATAAGGGCGAGCACCTCATTGACAGTGGTAGTAGTAGCGAGGGCAGGCTGCGATTCTGGCGCTGGTATGGCCCCCGGTTCAGAGGCTAGAATTAGGTCTCTCTACGGGACTGAGTGAGACTCAGTTTTGACGACGACAAAGATCTCGTCGTCCTATTCGTTAACATCAGGGGATGTAGGTGTACAGGTCGTATTTCGCGTTGTGTTTCGTTTAGGTTCGGCCATGGTAATCGAATGATTTGGTAAAGAAACAAGAAGATGTCTCCCACTGTGTTCGTCACTGATCCGAAGTGGATCTCGGGAGTGGCCGGAATAGGATCATGAACGGCGGAGCACAGCTAAGCATGATGGTGGGGGTGTACCTACACAAACTCTGATGCCTAAGTCAGAACCAGAGTAAGATGGGGTAAGGAAATGTGAACAGTGCGTACCTTTATTGATTAGGTCATGGACCTTTCATAAGTGAGGTCAGGCTGCTGACGTGTGGATAGTATCGAGTAACCCCATCCGACGGCCGATATCATTTCTAGGGTTGTGAGCGGATAAGGTTGCTTTTAGGGCTAGCACTGCAATGCCTTTTGTTCTAGGGTTTCGCACCGTGGCCACGTCCCTCTTAGGGTTTGTTGCCAGAGGAAGGAACTCCTGGGTCAGGTTGGACAACCGAAGTAGGCCTTGGGCCTATTTGGGTCCGTATCGTACTAGGGTGAATTCCTCCTGTTGGATCGGATCGGCCCAGTTCAGAGTGGGCCTTTGGCCACTCCGGATCAGAAGTTAAACTGTGTATTACGAAGCTATAACTATCATTTGCATCATCAGTTAATTTTTACCTTGTAAATCTACTATTAATTTTTCTTATGTGGATGGTCTGCTTTGTGTAGGGCAAAGAAATAATATTGATAATTCCATGCAATCATGTCTGAGTAATTATGCATTATTAATCATTTAGTGCTAATTAGATTAGTAAATATAACTGAAAAATACTTCTGGTAGCAATGGAGCAACAATTTGTAATATATTTAGTCTAGACCACAAACTATGATTCTAATTATGTAAGATTACTATTACTATATTGTGTTACAAAATTGGTTGCAATGAACAATTATTAGTAGCAATCAACGACGCCACCCTAAAAATCTAAAAATGTGTACATGTTTATATGTATAGACTATTTTTTGATGTGGTACAATATGGTAACTATATGACTTTTGTGAATTTATTTAGGTAACTATATGGTAACTATATGGTGATTGCCTTTTGAGTTTTTTAAACATTTGCTATTAACTTTTGTATACAAATGTGATGGCATACGTTGGTTAAGCATTTTTATTACATACCTAATGAATTTTTCCACTACATTAATGTCATATTGTGATGTATTATATGATATCGTTACATCTCAAACAAAACAATTCTTCAACGAATTTCTCCCCGTGCGTTGCACGGGTCCTCAGTACTAGTTAATGACAGATGACAACCGTCAGTAGTTACTGATGACCAAGACGTTTACAACCCCAAAAAAGCCTGCTCAGTCCCCTCATTATTACCGATGGGTTACTGATGATTTGGCTATCAATAATTTATACGTTTCTGATGGCCCACAAGGCCATCAGTAAAAAGTCATTGGAATTTCTCTATTTTCATGTAGTGTAAATTCTGTCGGCCTCACAGCTAAACGAAACATTTCTTATAGTGTGCCCCATGCCTCCCCCACTGTTTGCCACCCTATCCATTTCTTCCTCCACCCCTACTCCTATCCCCCACCATCTACCACCATCTTTACCCCCCGGATTCTCGACAGCAAATAGAGTAACAAATGGAAACACAAAATGAATATAAAAAAAAAATAAAGATAACATCCTAAAAATAGTAAGATGAGGTTTCTCCGTTGTCGTTGTTCTTGGAACCTTGCAATCCATCCTCTATCGTTTGTTACTGTGCCAAGTGCCTTTTCGCGTGGTCTAGCCCCTTTGAGTACTGCTGCCCTTTTCTACCTAAATTACTACGAAGGAACTGTTGTCGAGGATGGCTGATCGGCGTACGAAACCTGAGGCATGTAGTCACTGTCCTAAGGATTTATCAGCAAGATTGCACAAATCTCCCAGGATACAACACGTTCTTCCCGGCGATAAGCGTGCCGGGCTATCAAAACTCGAGAACGTAAATAGAACGGCAACCTAGGCAGAGGGCGATAACGTCTGAGTATGGATTTAGGGTTAACTTGCAGTTCCGAATTTATAATAAAAATTATTAACGTTAAGAAAAGATTTTTTAAACATTAGTGAAAGATAAAGCTACACAAAATCGGGAGCACTTAGCAACAAATCAGAGTTTTCCAGATAAGACTAAGTCAAAACAGTTTTTACCTCTAAATGGCCACTTTTCGGATAAGGCTTTCAGAAAATATTTTTGAAACAAAAATAAATAAACAGGTCGGACCAAAAAGTTTGGGCTGGCTATTATCATGCGCGCAGGGAGGGGACAAATCGGAGGATTTGCACTGAAACAGGCCAACCTGGCCAATGCTTATGCGCGCGAGGCCCATGCTTCCACTAGCTTGTGTATTAGCTCCACTACATATCTAAGTATATAAAGCCTTAAAAGTCTCAAAAACTAAGCTATGTGTGACTTGTAACTTTTGAAATATTACAGAATATACAACAATCCCGCAGATATTTCAAAAGTTTCAAAGCAGAGAAGAATATAATAAAATTTGCCTGGGTTAACATCTTGAGTGTAATGAATTGAATCTGATGAAGCAAACTTTATGAATCAAATCTAGACTGATAAAACTTAGCAAACAGTGAATTGGTAAAGCAAGCTTTATGAACCAGAGAACTTTGTAGAGGTCTATCAATCATATTACACCCCCATTGTTCTCGTATTATCGCAGTGTTGCACATTTAGGTCGTGCGCTTGCCTGGTATTCATGAGTGCTCTAGAGACCCGCAACGGTCTCGTGCAAGTGGCCCCAGTTAACACTCATATATGTGATTCCATATAGTGCATGGTGCAACCATACACCACCCATAAGAGCCTATGGAAATCATTAAAAGCCTTCAAAGCTTATCCCTCAAGTTTAAATAATTTAGCACATTCTCATAGCCATTATCGTAACACCACAGGAAAGGGACAAAATTATTTTAGTCCTATCTTAACTAACAAGTGACGTGTTTTTACCCAGATGAACCTTCTTCATGGGATCTCCAATCATAAATGGTGGGCTCCCATCCCTTGTCGTTTTCCAGCGGCATAAGTCCCATTCCCCTCGATGTTTCACTTATTAGTTTCCTCCTCAGGGGTTTTGTTAACGGATCCACTAAATTCATTTCTGACTTCACATAATCAATGGAAATTGTTCCATCTTTTAGCAGCTGCTTTACTACATTATGCCTCAACTGTATATGTCTATATTTACCATTGAAAGTTTTGTTCTTTGCAATGGCTATAGCTGACTGGTTATCACAATGCATCGACACTGATAGGGTTGGTTTTATTCCTAAAGGAATATTTGCTAAGAAGTTTTTCAACCACTCAGCCTCACTACCA
Organism: Calophaca sinica; assembly: GCA_037113605.1. Lineage (NCBI taxonomy): Eukaryota > Viridiplantae > Streptophyta > Magnoliopsida > Fabales > Fabaceae > Calophaca > Calophaca sinica. The sequence continues at coordinate 108,851,807 of CM073733.1, forward strand.
GCCAATTCCAGAGCAATAAACTCTGACTCCATAGTTGATTTTGCAATGATCGTTTGTTTGGCCGATCTTCAAGTAACCGCACCACCACCAAGTGTGAATACATAACTACTAGTAGATTTCATCTCATCTGAATCAGAGATCCAGTTAGCATCATTGTATCCTTCTAATATAGTAGGAAATCCACTATATTTAATATCGCAATTTATAGTGCCTCTCAAGTATCTCATGAGTCTAACAAGTGCCTCCCAGTGATCCTGATTAGGATTATGTGTATATCTACTCAATCTACCTACTGCATACGCAATATCAGGAAGAGAGAAATTCATCAAATGCAGTAAGCTCCCAATAATTTAGGCATATTGAGATTGCTCAATAGGATCACCTTTATTTGTCTTTAATTGAGAGTTAGCATCATAAGGGGTACTCACAGGCATAAATTCAAAATAACCAAACTTATTGAGAAGTTTCTTAACATAATGGTCTTGAGATAGCATTATACTATCACCCTTTCTTATGATTTTAACTCCCAAAATTACATTTGCTTGACGCATGTCTTTCATATCGAAATTAGAAGCAAGAAAAGACTTAGTTCTAATGACGATGTCATCACAAGTACAAAAAATGAGCATGTCATCTACATATAGACATATAACAACATCTTCACCATTCATAGATTTGGTATACACACATTTATCAACTTCAATAGGTGAAAAACTATCACTAATCAAAATATGATTGAACTTTTCATACCATTGTTTTGGTGCTTGTTTCAAACCATATAATGATTTTAAGAGCTTGCAATCATTATGTTCTTGACTAGGAATTACACATCCTTCGGGATGAGTCATATATATTTCTTCCTCCAAATCACCATTCAAAAAAGCTGTTTTCACATCCATTTAGTGGATCACAAGTTTATAAACAGAGACCAAAGCTATTAAAACTCGAATTGAAGAAATTCTTGTCACAAGAGTAAAAGTGTCAAAATAATCAATATTTTCTTTTTGAGTAAAACCTTTCGCAACCAATCTAGCTTTGTATTTTTCAATTGAACCATTAGGTAAATATTTTCTTTTAAAAATCCATTTACAACCAATGGGTTTTACTCCATGAGGTAAATCAACCAAAGTCCAAGGTCCACATTTTGAAATAGAATCAAGTTCGGTTTTAATAGCCTCTTTCCAAAATTTTGAATTAGAAGAAGAAATTGCTTCAGAAAAAGTTTGAGGATCATTTTCAACAAGATAAGTGTAAAAATCACTTCCAAAGGATGCTTCTTTCCTTTGTCTTTTACTCCTTCTTAATCCATCATCCAGATAATCACATGCAACTTCTAAAGGTTCTCTAGGCACACATTCAATTTTCAAAGGAAAAACATTTTCTAAAAATTCAACATTTTTAGTCTCAACAATTGTATTGCGATCAAGAACATCGCTATTAAGAACAAGGAATCTATAGGCAGCATTATGTTCAGCATATCCTATAAACAAACAATCAGAAGTCTTAGATCCTATTTTCCTTTTCTTAGGATCAGGCAACATAACTTTAGCTAAACATCCCCACACTTTCAAATATTTCAAATTAGGCTTATAACCTTTCAACAATTCATAGGGGGTTCTACCTATTTTCCTATGCATAATTCTATTTTGTAAAAAACATGCAGTTAAAAGAGCCTCACCCCAAAGGTTGTCAGGTGTATTAGAACTAACTAGCATTGCATTCATCATTTCTTTCAAGGTTTTATTTTTCCTCTCAGCTACACCATTCGGCTCAGGAAAATAAGGGGGGTTACCTCATGTACAATACCTTCCTTATCACAAAATTCATTAAAAGATATACATTCACCTCCTCTATCAGATCTAATTCTCTTAATCTTTCTATTCAATTGGTTTTCTAACTCGGCTTTTTAAGAAAGGAAAACACTAAAGGTTTCATCCTTATGCTTCAACAAATAGACCTTAGTGAATCTTGAAAAATCATCAATAAAGGTTACATAATATTTATTACCTTCCCTAGACATGGTTTGTTTCAAATCTCCTAAATCAGTATGAATTAAACTAAGTGGTTCAGTTTCATGCAGTTGAACAGAGGGACATGATTTTTTAGTCAATTTTGCGTCAATGCATACATCACATTTATCAAGTTGATCATTACCAAAACTAGAAACCATACCAAGATGCTGTGATTTCTTAACATATGAAAAGCTAACATGTCCTAACCTAGTATGCTATATATCATAAGAGTCAATCAAATAAGCAGAAGTAGATGCATTATTATTAATAACTTCAGAAACATTGAGTACAAAGAGTTTCTGATCGCAATACCCCTTCCTAACAAATACATTATTCTTTCTCATTACAATCTTGTCAGATTCGAATGACACTTTAACCCCAACTTTACTAAGAGTGCTACAGAAACCAAATTGGTCCTAATAATAGGCACATGTAGCACTTCACTTAAAGCCAAAATCATCCCAGATGTGAGCTTTGTTGGAACCTACACGATTGAGAAGTTTAGACCCTCATTAATTTTGATGATAACAAAGTATTTCTCAAGAGAACAATTTATCTTCTAACATATCTTTGAGTGTACAGGTATTAAAGCTTCATATATATGTACAAATCACTCAAGGAAGAAGAAGAAGTTTACACAAGAAATGAATACAATCCACTAGTGTCAACATCCGAACTCACTTCAGTGTCTTGTTAACAGCAAGCATCCAGTAGTGTTACCCTTTGACATGTGAAATACTCAATTGCTGCGAGCGTCCGTCCTCTGTTCTGAGCGAGCGTCTGATCACTTCAATGAAGCACGTGATGATCACGTTTTTGCTCTTAGCCTCAGACTGTTCTGGAACAGAATTCAAATTTGATTTTATGCGCTCATTTTAATGTACGAGGAAGCAAAGGTGACACCTTTAGCATAAGACAAAAATCGTACAAGGCAATTGCAAATTACAGATAGTACGAAAACGGTAATGTGTACTATTCTGATATTCTCTGGAAATGAAGAAAATGACTACATTTCAAATTACCTCACTCAATGGAAAAGAGACATTTTTACTGCAACGGTAATACCCTTGAAGACTCCTATAAATACCCCAAGGTATTCATTGAAGAGATGTTGGAAAACCGTGAAGAAACTTCATTCTGAAAGCAAAATTTACTCAAGAGAGCAATCAAGTTTCGTGCCAAGTTTCTGGTCTACATAGAACTGAACTCAGCGTCTTATACTTTCTTTTAGAAAGCTATTCTGTTTTGAGCTTAATCTTTTCATCCTCTCTGTGAGAGTTATTTTGATTGTATTCAAAAGTATAATCTTTTTTATAATCTGTATTTTAGCCTTGTGAAGGCTTTGTTCCTCAAAGGCTCGACTGCACTGAGTCGTTTTGAGAAGTTGAGAGTATTGTCAAGTTTGTGACAGAAGAATACTCTTGAGGAAAATTATAATAAGTTGATTATAGTGAAAAATCCTTCAGGAACGAAGGGACTAGACGTAGCTACCAGTTGGTGGTGAACTAGTATAAATCTCTGCGTCTCATCCTTTACTACTTTACATTTATCTTTACCTTGCTCAGTAAAAAAAGTTTTCATAAGCTGTTTAATTTCTGCATCCGGTTCAATTCTCTGCATCTGATATACAAACAGTTTTGAAAAACCTGTGTTGAAGTTTTTACGTATAGTTTGGAAAAAGTTTTTAACACAATTCAACCCCCCTTCTTGTGTTCACGTTCAGTTGGTACCAGAGCTCGGCCTCTTGGTTGAGCACTTAACAGTGTTAAGAGAAAAGATCCTATACTGTGAACATGTCTACTGAAGGTGGTCATATGAACCGTCCTCCTCTATTCGATGGAGAAAAATTTGATTACTGGAAAGATAAAATAAAAGCTTTCTTTGAGACACAACAACTTGAATTATGGGATATAGTTCAAAGTGGTTACATTCTTCCCACTAATCCTCGTGGTGTTGCTATAGCCAGAGAAGATTGGAATGATGAGCAGAAAAAGAGATATCAAATCAATCAAAAGGTTAGATTCATTCTTATCTGTGCTATGACAGAAAAAGAATATGATAAATGTGGCAAATTTGATACTGCCAAAGAAATCTGGGACTCACTTGTTTTATCTTACGAAGGCTCTGCCCAAGTAAGAGAAACCAAAGCTAGCATGTTGGTTCGCCAATACGAGTTGTTCAAAATGGAAGATGGTGAAAGCATTGAAACCATGTTTGGAAGATTTCAAACACTTGTTCATGGGTTACAGGCCCTTGGAAAAAGTTACACTACACCTGACCATGTTAGAAAGATCTTAAGAAGCTTGACTAAGCAGTGGAGACCCAAGGTCACTGCTATTCAGGAAGCAAAAGATCCAAATATCCTACGACTTGAAGATCTTATGAGTTCGTTGAAAGCTCATGAACTTGAAGAAGAACCTGTCAAAAAGGGCAAGTCTATTGCTTTGAAAGTCGCTCAACATAAAGCCAGTTCTTCCAAAGCCCTTCAGGCTGAAGAAGAAGAATTAGAAGATGAAGCTTCAGAAGGGGATGTTGACACATCAGAAGATGAGCTCACGTTTATATCCAGAAAGATACAAAGAATATGGAAGAAGAGAAACTTCAGGAGGAAGTTTCAGAAGAAAGATACTAATGACAAGAAGGAAAGCAAGGACAAGGCTCAAGTCATTTGCTATGAATGTAAAAAGCCTGGACATTTCAAGTCCGAATGTCCTAATCTAAAGGAGAAGCCCACAAGAAGTTCTTTCAAGAAAAAGAAGAAGAGCCTCATGGCTACATGGGAAAATCTAGATTTATCTTCATCTGAGGAAGATAATGAAGTAGAAGCAAATCTCGCTCTCATGGCAGACACTGACATTGATTCAGAAGAAGAAGTTGAAGAGGTAATAGTATATGATTCCTACTCTGAACTGCAACTTGCATTCGATGATCTTCTTAAGGACTCTGCCACCCTCTCTGTTGAGTATAAGAATTTGAAAAAGAAATTTTCAAAATTATCACAAGACTTTCAAGCTTTAAACAAAGAAAAATTTGTACTCAATAAAGAGAATCAGAAGCTGAAAACTGAAAATCAGCATCTGATGGATAACCAGCGTCTGACATCTAACAAGCAACCAGAAGCTGAGAGCTCTCAAGCTGAAAGCTCTAAAGTTACAGGCAATCCTAAATGCAAATCAAATGATTATGAATATGCTTTTCAAAAGTTTCTTGCAGAGAGTGTAACTCGTAGCAAGCAAGCTTCAATGATTTGAGGTGTCAGTAAAACGACAACTCATGGTCTTGGTTATATATCAGATGAACCTCTTTTAGAAAATGATTCAGCATCTGATAAATCCAATAATCATAGTAAATGCTTGCATTGTACTTACTGCGATAAACCTGGTCATTTGAAAAGTGCAATTATTGTTTTTAAAACTGTGAAGGATAAGCTTCCTTCAAGAACTAAAAAGAAAGGACTCAAAAAGATATGGGTACCTAAAGATAAAATAGTATATGTTGCAGACATGCTTAGCAACAAAGTCGACACACCTATCTTGGTACTTAGACAGTGGATGCTCGCGTCACATGACGGGATAAAAGCATATGTTCTAAGAACTAAGGCCTAAAGAAGCTGGATTCGTTGGCTTCGGAGGAAACCAGAAAGGTAAAATAGTTGGAATTGGTCGCATTGGTAAAGGCTCTCTTCCCTCTATTGATAATGTACTATATGTTGAAGGACTTAAACATAACTTATTGAGCATAAGTCAATTATGTGACAATGGTTATGAAGTCATCTTTACAGAAACTGGATGTCTAGTAAAAAGCAAGAAAGACGGCTCTACTTTCTTTACTGCTAAGAGGAAACAAAATATTTACAAAATTGATCTCTCGGAACTTGCAAAACAAGATGTCAAGTGTCTCATGTCTGTTGACGAAGAACAATGGATTAGGCACAAGAGATTGGGTCATGCCAATTTGAGATTAATCTCAAAATTAAACAAGCACAGTCTTGTCAGAGGCTTACCAAATCTTAAGTATCAATCCGATGCTCTCTGTGAGGCATGTCAAAGAGGAAAACAAGTTAAAACTTCTTTTCATTCAAAAAATATTGTTTCAACCTCTAGACCACTTGAGCTTTTGCAACTTGATCTTTTTGGTCCAACAAGGACAACCTCTTTAACTGGAAAGAAATATGGGTTAGTCATTGTAGATGATTTTACTAGATGGACATGGGTTAGATTCCTTGCTCACAAAGATGAGTCATACAAGGTCTTTACTGTATTCTGTAAAACAGTTCAAAATGAAAAAAGAACTTGCATTTCTTCTATTAGAAGTGATCATGAGGGAGAATTTAAAAATGAAAGCTTTCAAAAATTTTGCGATGATAACAGTATCTCCCACAATTTCTCCTCTCCTAGAACACCTCAACAAAAAGGTGTTGTAGAAAGGAAGAATAGGTCCCTCCAAGAAATGGCCAGGACCATGATCAATGAGGCTAACATTTCAAAATATTTTTGGGCAGAAGCACTAAACACAGCTTGTTACATTCAAAATAGAATTTCTATTAGACCTATTTTGAAGAAGACTCCATATGAACTGTGGAAAGGAAGAAAACCAAACATATCATATTTTCATTCATTTGGATGTACGTGTTACATTTTAAATACTAAGGATTAACTTGGTAAGTTTGATTCAAAAGCTGACAAAGGAATTTTTTTTTTGGATATTCTGAAAGATCTAAAGCTTTTAGAGTATACAATAAAGAAACTATGACAGTGGAAAAAACCATTCATGTCAAATTTGATGACAAGAAGCCTGACACAACTATGTCAGAGCTAGATGAATTATTTTCAGAATTAAATATAGGTAATACTACAAATAGTGAACCTACATCTTCATCGTCCGGTGGCGACCAGACACAAGAATCTTCAGAAGCTGAATTCAGAAAGAGCTGGAAGTACAAAGCCAATCATCCTAAAGATCAAATCATAGGAAAACCTGGAGATAGAGTAAGAACCAGATCCTCTTTTAAAGAGCATGCAGATATGGCACTACTCTCAGAAATGGATCCTAAAACGATTGATCAAGCATTAAAAGATGAAGGTTGGATTCTGGCCATGCAAGAAGAGTTGAATCAGTTCCAAAGAAATGATGTATGGAAGCTGGTTACTGTACCAGAAGATAAGTAAGCTATTGGTACTAAATGGGTATTTAGAAACAAGCTTGTTGAAGATGGAAAGGTTGTGAGAAACAAGGAAAGATTGGTTGCTCAAGGTTACTCACAGGAAGAAGGTATTGATTTTACTGAAACTTTTGCACCTGTTGCAAGGTTAGAAGTTATATGCATCTTACTTTCATTTGCTGCACATCATGATATAACTCTTTATCAAATGGATGTGAAAAGTGAGGAAGTCTTTGTAAAACAACCTCCTGGATTCGAAGACATTGAATTTCCAAAACATGTCTTCAAGCTTAAAAAGGCCCTGTATGGTCTTAAGCAAGCTCCCAGAGCTTGGTATGAAAGACTGAGTACATTTTTGATGAAAAATGGCTTTACCAGAGGTCTAGTAGACACTACTCTTTTTAGAAAAACATCAAACAAGCACTTTATAATTATTCAAATATATGTTGATGACATTATTTTTGGAGCTACTAATGAAAGCCTTTGCAAAGAATTTTCTAAGCTAATGCAGGCTAAATTCGAGATGAGTATGATGGGTGAACTGAAGTTTTTCCTTGGAATTCAAATCAAACAATGCAATGATGGTATATATATACAACAAAGCAAATATATCAAGGAATTGCTAAAGAAATTCAAAATGATGGATTGCAAACCTATGAGTACCCCTATGCATCCCACATGCATTCTTGGTAAAGATGAAACCGGTAAAAAGGTAGATCAGAAGATGTACAGAGGTATGATTGGATCTCTACTCTATCTTACATCTTCAAGACATGATATTATGTTCAGCGTTTGTCTGTGTGCTAGATTTCAATCAGATCCTAGAGAATCACACTTGAGTGATGTTAAAAGAATCTTTAAATATTTGTAAGGATCTACTAATCTTGGTTTGCTTTATAAGAAATCAAAAGATTACAAGTTAGTAGGTTTCTGTGATGCTGACTTTGCTGGAGACCGAATTGAAAGAAAAAGCACAAGTGGAGGCTGCCAATTCCTTGGAGCAAATCTTGTATCTTGGTCAAGCAAAAGGCAAAGCACGATTGCACTCTCAACAGCAGAAGCTAAATATATTTCAGTAGCAAGTTGCAGCTCTCAACTTCTGTGGATGAAATATCAACTTGAAGACTATCTGATAAAAGAGAGTAACATTCCTATCTTTTGTGATAATACTTCTGCAATCTGTCTTACAAAAAATCCCATATTGCATTCACGAGCCAAATACATTGAGATTAAGCATCATTTTATAAGAGACTATGTTCAGAAGGGTATTCTCGAAATAAAATTTGTAGACACTGATCATCAGTGTGCAGACATATTTACAAAACCCCATGCTGAAGATAGATTCAATTTTATAAGAAGAAATTTAAGTTTTCATCTTATAGAAGAATGATTAATCTTAGCGTCAGATAATATGCACAATCTCAGCATCTGGTATGACATAAGCATGTATATATATAAGCATCTTATTTGTCATATGCATCATAACTCATCGTCTGATGAATCGGTTGCGTGCGTCCGAGCACACCCACACGTGTCACACGTGTTAAGGACTTAAGCGTCTCATCACATCTACTGAGTCATAATTATTTATGTCTTTCGATAAAATCTTTTTTCTTGATCTTACTTTTCTTTTGGCGTCTGCATTTAATGAAAAGGCGAATCTTTATTTTCTTTTCTTTTTGATTTAATTTTTGTGTGGAAATACGAAGCGATTTTTTGAAAAAGGACTGTACCATTTTCTATCAACTTTCCCACTACTCCACATTTTTCGCTCCATCACTTCACTCTGCATTTTCTTGCAAAAAATTGTTCTCTCTCTCTCTCTCTCTCTTTGTGTGTGTGTTTTCGAACCCTAAAACCTCCATCACCCTCTCTGTAACTGCTACAATGGCCGATAGAAAGGTTGGACAATACACTGCTGCCTTTGATGTCTTCTCTGAGGCAAAACTCCTGAATGAGAACAGGATTGATTTTGAGAATTTCAAGCTATACGGTTTTGATTTTGAAGAAGGTCTGGAGAAACTGGGCTGGAAAAATTACTTCATCTGGGAACCAGTCGACGTACTGAGCTATGCTATTAAGGAGTTCTGGGGGAACGCTTACTTACTTCCGGGAGAAATCATAGAAGGACACATCAGAGGCTTCAAGCTACGTTTCACCATCAACTCTATTGCTCAGATGATCAAGTGCCCTTGTAAAGGAATCAGTTACCATGCAAACTGGGCTGACGCATACAGAGGATTGGAAAACGTCAACGAAGCCCTGTTTGAAAACTACCGTGAATTGAAGAAGAAGAAGAACATTACTCCCACTGCCAAAGACTTGAAAAGCCACTACAGAGTACTGCACAAAATCATCGCCAAGAGCAGTGAACTACGAGCAAAAGTTCATTATGAGAAACTACATGGATGGGAAGAAAATCAATCTGCAAGGTTGATTATCAACAATCTGATAAATGCTCTTGTCTTCTCAAGGAAGAGTGTCGATAAGAAGAATATCATGAAGAATATCATCAAAGTTATCCCTTATGGAGTTCTTCTCTCCATAATGATGATTAAAGACGGTGTTGTGAGGAAGCTGACTGACTCTATCAACACAGAAGAAAAAGAAAAATACTTTGGCGTCAGCGCTGTTGTTCGTCCAGAAGTTTTTGGAGTTAACAGTTTAGTCAGAATGCAGCTGATAACTGGCTCTATGATCAAGAAAGTGAAAATAGAGCAACAGGAAGGAGAAGTTGAAAAGAAAACCACCAGAAGCTCAATGGCTAGTGTGAAGAGACCTGCTGAATCTCCTTCAAGGGAGACAAGAAGAACAAAACAAAAGGTGGCTCCTGCACCTATTGTTGAGGAACCAGAAGATGAGGATAGAAGTCCCATCAGAAAGGTCTTGGAGAAAAAGTATAGGCCAAAAGCTGAAATAGATGCTTCAGCGTCCGGTCAAGGGAAGCAAGTCCCTCCTCCTCCTCCTGCTGTTGTTGCTCCGAGAGGAATAAAAAGAAGGTTGGTTAAGTCTTCAGAGCTTAACCCAAAGGTACTCAACTTTACTGCTGATGAGTCAGTATCTGTCTTTGATGCTCATGATATTATTCCTGCACCCCCATTGTCTGTTTCACAACCACAAACACAACCACAAACCAAGAAAACCAGAATGAGCCTCCGACAAACCTCTACCCTCTCTAAACCTACCCAACCATCATCCTATACACTCAACCTTGACCTACCACAAAATTCCTCAAATACTTCACTTACCTCATACATTTCTAAACTTCACTCTCATCCCTTTAACCTACTATTCAAAGTACCTCCCATTAATCCATTCAAACCCTACACACCTAAAACATATTCAATCACCAAAACCACTCCCACTTTACTCACCATTACCCATAAACCTACAGACTTTGGTGGAAGGAAGAATGTCTCATGTATTATCAAACCACGGTTTGTTAAGTATGAGTCATATCACAGCATCTACAATCGTCCCTCTACATGGCATTTGAAAACCTTCATCTCTGGAGCTGCCAGACTGGAGCTTGCCTCTCCAATGAATGCTAACTTCAAGGATGGAGAAGATCACTTTCAGATGTCATTTAAAGGAAGATTGAGACCAGTACCTGGTAGCAGAGCAATTCCCTTCTCTGTTGATCTTCCTAGATCCCTACCACAAACTGAACCTCTCACATTGGAGGAATGCGGAAGGTGGATCACGGATGAAGAAGTTGCCTTCATGGCACACTGTCTTGAGATGAAGAAGATTGAAGTAATCAGACAGTTCAGGGATCCTTCGTCTGTATCAGTGAAAATTGTACCAGACAGACAAAGGTGGCTACCTTGGTCTATCCCTGGAAAAAGGAAAGAACCTGCTCCTAGCAAGCAGCCATTCAGCAAAATTGGGCTCATAGAATATGAGAAGGCTCCCAAGAAGTATAATCTTAAGGAATTTTCTAAGCTTCCGATTGCCAAGATCACTGAGGATCATGCTAGAAGGTTTTACCTGAGTTCTCTGAAGGAAGATGAATGGAGAACTGGCTCCTCAAACTACTGCAATTGTAAAGCCCTGACTCTAATCAGAGTATTACTTACGACAATTTAAGATTAATTAAGTCAAAATTAATCAAAAGCCATTCAGGTAATTAGATAAAACGTGATAAACTAGAATCTGTTTAAAAGAAAATCCTTTAACTTAAAAAGTGCACATTTCAAAATTTAAATACATTAATTACAAAGTTTCCCCGAAGGGTTTTTCCACAAATAATTACAATAAAGCTAACTAAAGAAAACCTGCACTCGACTCTATCTGTGATCCGATATTGAGACATCGAGGGTCCTGTAACTATAATGTCGAGCATCCAAAAGGGCTCTCTAATCCTCCGATCAATAAGTACCTGAAAACAACGCCCCAAACATAGTGAGTTATCACAACTCAGTAACATAGACTTTCATAAAAACCTTTACCGATGTTTTCAGCTATACGTGATGTGCTACGTATAGAAAACTCCTCCCAGAAAAGCATAATCACTAACATCTATGTCAGACCATAATACTACACCCAATAGTAAAAGATTAGACATGCATGTTACAGTTCCTAACAATACAAACATTATAACTTCATAATAAAGAAATCTATAATGTTATCACAATCCAATAAGCATTTAAAATGCACAATGAATCCAAGGAAGTACCCAAGAAACTCTCAATGGAATTCTTCGGTAAACAGTACACAATGAATCCAGGGGAGGGGAGTATAACACAGACTCATAGTGGAATTCTTCCCATAAATAATACACAATGAGTCCAGGAAAGTATAGTAGTGACTTTCCATGGAGCTCTTCAATAAACAATATCCAATGAGTCCAGGAAAGTATAGCAGTGACTTTCCATGGAGCTCTTCAATAAACAATATCCAATGAGTCCAGGAAAGTATAGCAGTGACTTTCCATGGAGCTCTTCAATAAACAATACACAATGAACCTTAACACGTTATTAAGTTTATTCAAGTCCAATCTCATCCATTAATATAGGCATTCCAATGGCATTCAATCAAGAAACCAATCGATTTAACACAACATATTAACATGCATTCAAATCAAATGTTTCAAAGGTCCTTTTAAAGTGTATGAACACATTTAAAACCATTTCCACGAGATACTCCCAAAGACTCAAAAACCAAACATTAATAATAACAAGATTAAGAACTATTTCATTAGACGTTAAAACCACAACACAACCTGATTAGAAGGTCATAACTCATCAATACATCAACTATAATCAATTCCTAAAATCATAGGAATATGGAACTAATTTTAAGGAGACATAAAGCCCTCCATTAATTCAGACTCAATTTATCAAATGACCACTCTAAACCAAACATTCCCAATTGAAGCTCGGTGGAACTCACAATTGAGCAACCATCATACATTGATTTAGGGGGATTGGAGACAGAATCCAACCCTATTTCAGTCAAACCCCATACAAGATCGTAATAATCTATACAATAACTATCTACTTCTAGAATTAGACAATAATTCCTAGCACACCCTAATTGGGAGTTTGAGAGGGGAATCTATGTTACCTTTTTGTTCCCAAATGCTTTGGGATAAAAGCCCCCAATTGGAACCCTAGGCTTGCCTTCAACTTCCATTAAAGCTCCAACCAAGCTTTTCATCTCCATCTTTTTCTTCATTCAGCTCCAAATTCCATATCAGATCTTCCTTCTCTTCCATTTCCATGAACCCTAGAAGTTCATCTTCTTTTCTTCTCCATGAATCACAGTAGCATCACGAAATGAGGAGGGAGGGAGAATGACAAAGCTCACGAGAGGATAGAAAGGATGGAAGAATGAAAGACTTCCTTGATGTTATCTCCTTCCTTCTCCTTCGTTCTTCCTCTTCTCCTTTCTTTCCTTCTTTCTTTTTCTCTTCTAGGTCACAAAAGAGAGAGAGAGCGTGAGAGAAAGAGAGAGAACTGACGTTTAAAACAAATCAGGAAAGTCGCAGCTCGCTTAAGCGAGCTGGAGTCGCTTAGCGAGAATGGGGCAAAGAATGAGGTCAGCTGGTCGCAGCCTTGAAATTGGCCGAGCGAGAGGTCGCCACGCGATTCAACGACCATTTCGCTTTTGCTTAAAATGGGGCGTGTTTACCCCCGACAAAGAATGAGGGGCGCCAACACATCCAAAGGGCTTAATCGAATTTAGCAGCAGAGTTTTCTGCATAAACTCATGTTTTCTCATCCTAACTCATCCAATCTTAACTCCTTTAAACCCAATCTAACTTCAATTAATTCCTAACCAATACTTTCAATCATTTCTAGGATTAAATCCCACTTAATTCTCAACTTAAAATCAATGACTTACACACCAAAACTCTATGTAATTATATTCACTTCATTCTTGGATTCAAGTTAAAGTTAAACATAATCACACAACTTCTCACAACTTAACTCAACTAGGCTTAACACTTAGTATAATTAATTACTAAGCTTAAGAAAGTTGGGATGGTACAGCAATGCCAAGAAAGCCACAATTCCAACAGTTGGCACTATCAGCAGAATTACTGACACCAATCTGGGAACAGTCTACTTTGATGATATGTTCAGGTGCTCAGTAATCAGACCACTTGACTGCATGAAGACATATGTCCAATGGGCTGCTGTGACCAAGCACTTTGACATTGGATTTACTTGGAGTCAATGGTCGAAGTCGTGGAAAGACAAAGCTATGTTACCATGCCTCGTCCCCCTAGTGCTTACAGAAGATGACAAGGAAAATATGAGAAGATTATACCTGGCAGAAAATGAAGGACTCTCTTTTGCTTCTGAAGCATTGAGTGACTTCATCAGAAGGATATGGAGAGAAGAAGCTGGGAATAAGTTTGATGCTTTCACTGCTGACGTGCTTCTGCATAGGGAAACTATCTTCATGGATTTGCTGTATCCAGAAGAAGTGGAGAAAAGGAGAAGAATTCAGTCAAAATTTGAGCAGAGGAAACTTGGAAGTCTCATCAAATGGTTTATACCAAATGATGCATTCTTTCAAAAGGCTCAACAAAAGAAGGACTTGAGACTGAAGCTTTCCAACTGGGTGCTAGCAGAGCATCAGAAGATAAAACTCGCACTGTAAGTCGGACCTTCTACTTCTACTCCTGCAGTTGAAATGATCACCATTCCTAAAGCAGAGTTTGAAGAAATGAAGGCCACTAATCTGAAAGTCACTCAGCTGGAGAATGCACTAAAGCTGTTATATGAACGTCTCAACATCCCTCCACCACCACCAAACCCTTAATATTTTTTTATTTTTTTGTGTGATATAAATTTTTTTAATACTCTCATATTTATATATATATTCTGTGTTTTTGCTCTGATTATTTGACTATACATACCTATATCTGATTATTTGTTTATATATATTCAAATTTTTTTAAGCCATTATTTGACTATGATGTGCTTTACACTCTTTTTGTCTGATGACTAAAGGGGGAGTAAAATAAAGGTCTGATGAACACGTGAAAGTCTGATTAACAAATTCACCATCCGATGAATACACCAAAACTGAAGTATCATGCATATCATTTCATATATAGCATTTGTATGGTTATTCATTGCTCTAATATCTATTAATGCGTTGATATTCATTGACCCAATTATCTAACAATGATCAATAAAATTGGTACAATGAAAATCAGCATCCGATCTCACTTTGTTAAAAATATGCTCTGATACATATACATATTTTTTTTGCGATCACTTAAATGAATTTGTTTATCAACAATCACCTTAATACCAGAATTGTCTTATACATCTTAATTGTTAAATTCAGGGGGAGACCCTTGATGTTATTTTGAAATTAAATTGTTCATCAACCTTGGATATTTGTCATCATCAAAAAGGGGGAGATTGTTGGAACCTAAACGATTGAGAAGTTTAGACCCTCATTAATTTTGATGATAACAAATTATTTCTCAAGAGAACAATTTATCTTCTAACATATCTTTGAGTGTACAGGTATCAAAGCTTCACATATATGTACAAATCACTCAAGGAAGCAGAAGAAGTTTACACAAGAATTGAATACAATCCATTAGTGTCAACATCCGAACTCACTTCAGCGTCTTGTTAACAGCAAGCATCCAGTAGTGTTACCCTTTGACACGTGGAATACTCAATTGCTGCGAGCGTCCGTCCTCTGTTCTGAGCGAGCGTTTGATCACTTCAATGAAGCACGTGATGATCACGTTTTTGCTCTTAGCCTCGCATCGCTCGAACTAATTGAATTTGATTTTATGCCCTCATTTTGATGTACGAGGAAGCAAATGTGACACCTTTAGCATAAGACAAAAATCGTACGAGGCAATTGCAAATTACAGATAGTACGAAAACGGTAATGTGTACTATTCTGATATTCTCTGGAAAGGAAGAAAAGGACTACATTTCAAATTACCTCACTCAATGAAAAGGAGACATTTTTACTACAACGATAATACCCTTGAAGACTCCTATAAATACCCCAAGGTATTCATTGAAGAGATGTTGGAAAACCGTGAAGAAACTTCATTCTGAAAGCAAAATTTACTCAAGAGAGCAATCAAGTTTCGTGCCAAGTTTCTGGTCTACATAGAACTGAACTCAGCGTCTTATACTTTCTTTTAGAAAGCTATTCTGTTTTGAGCTTAATCTTTTCATCCTCTCTGTGAGAGTTATTTTGATTGTATTCAAAAGTATAATCTTTTTTATAAACTGTATTTTAGCCTTGTGAAGGCTTTGTTCCTCAAAGGCTCGACTGCACTGAGTCGTTTTGAGAAGTTGAGAGTATTGTCAAGTTTGTGACAGAAGAATACTCTTGGGGAAAATTGTAATCAGTGATTATAGTGAAAAATCCTTCAGGAACGAAGGGACTAGACGTAACTACCAGTTGGTGGTGAACTAGTATAAATCTCTGTGTCTCATCTTTTACTGCTTTACATTTATCTTTACCTTGCTCAGTAAAACAAGTTTTCATAAGCTGTTTAATTTCTCAGATCCTGCTTCAATTCCTTCAGATTCGATATACAAACAGTTTTGAAAAACCTGTGTTGAAGTTTTTACGTATAGTTTGGAAAAAGTTTTTAACACAATTCAACCCCCCTTCTTGTGTTCACATTCAAGCTTCAGGAGTACTTTGCCTTTCCCTTGAACTGCAGCAATTCTAGAATCACCAAGGTAAACTTGATCTTCTCCATCCCCTACAGAAGTGTAGGAGGTAAAGGCAGCTCCAGTTGCACAGATGTGCCTGGTAGCCTCAGAGTCTACCAGCCATTTTCTCACATCACTGACCATATTCACTTCAGATATCACAGCAGGAATAATGTCATCTCCTTTAGTCAGATTGACTTTTGGCTTTGGAGGATTGTCACCTGTTTTTCGATATCTGCAGTGATATGCTTTATGACCTGGCTTTCCACACACAAAGCAACAACCTTTTTTCTTAAGGTTGGGGTTAGTTACTCCGGGCACATAATCAGGTTTCTTTTCAGATTTCTTGTCATACCTCTTATTGCGCTCAATGTTCTGGACTAAGTTTGCCTGGGATGCCAAAGCTTTAGCACATGCCGCATTGCATTCCTTCCTGCTGGTGTCTTCAATGATTAAGTGCTTGATGAGTTCCGAGAGAGTCATTTGCTTGTGGTTGTGCTTTAATTGTTGCTTGTAGTTGTTCCATGAGTTTGGTAATTTCTCTACAAGGGCTCCAACAATGAACTGATCTGGAAGGTTGATGTTCTCCGCCTTCAATTCCTCCAGCAGTTTGTGGTATTCGTTGGCATAGATGACCTGAATTGGAGGTGCGGTAACGTCGTCTTGAACAGCGACCTGTTTGTCCTTGGCATGGTTCTTGGGGGAAGCGTCATCGCCAGCCATTATAAATCCTTAGATTGTTGTCGCGGATGGCTGATCGGTGTACGAAACCTGAGGTGTGTAATCACTGTCCTAAGGATTTATCCGCAAGATTGCGCAAACCTCGGGGCTATCAAAACTCGAGAACGTAAACAGGGCGAAAACAAAAGGGAGAAGGGAGATAAGGTCTGAGTATGGATTTAGGGTTAACCTGCAGTTCCGAATTTATAATAAAAATTATTAACGTTAAGAAAAGATTTTTTAAACGTTAGTGAAAGATAAAGCTACACAAAACCGTGAGCACTTCGCAACAAATTAGAGTTTTCCAGATAAGACTAAGTCAAAACGACTAAAAAGTTTAGGCTAACTATTATCATGCACGCAGAGGGCAAATTGAAGGATTTGAACTAACACAGGCCAACTTGGCCTATGCTTGGGCGAACAATTATCATGCATGCTTTTACTAACTTGTTTACTAGCTCCACTATATATCTAAGTATATAAAACCTTAAAAGCCTCAAAACTAAGATATGTGAGACTTGTAACTTTTGAAATTTTACACAATATACAACCGGAACTACGCAGCCAAGCCCCCGATGTATGTGAAATAAGCGACTTTTCCTGGCTTGCAGATCTGTCCTTTGTCGCACCTACACTAAACTCAGTCGCACCTTCATTGCACGTGCTCCAAAAACACCAGTAATCAACATTTGCAGACACGTAATTAGCATTAGCAAAATTGACCAGTAGGACACACTCTTTGATTAGACCCCTAAATCTAAAATAAAAAACAAACTCAAACTAAATTATTACAACTGACATCTGCACATATGATACACAACCTCAAAAATTTTGATTGTCTATTTCTAAAATCTTGAAATTAGTTCCAATTCAATGACAAGATAGGAGATTATTGAAATGCAAAATAAATAAATGACTCATAAAACTTGGTTATGAAAAAACACCAAATAATCCCCGGGTTACATAAATGTAGAGTAAGTAAGTTGAACAAATGTAAATGGTAATAATACTTTAATTTGTATTATACATATACTAAAACATGGATCGAAATTTTAATGAGGAGGAAAAGAGTGAATATCCATTGATTTAAACCAGCCCCAAAACTATAGGATTGTCAGGAACTGTATCATTCTCCACAGGAGATCCCAACGGTGGATTTTCTGTATTCCTGTATGGAAATTTCAGAGCCAACACAACATATAACACTAAATTGATGGAAGATAACGTGGCCAATGACCAATAATAATTGTCTAGACGGCTTTTATTCAGGGTATCCTGAAACCAATTCGAATTTCCTCCAATTTCACTAATCTTTCCCACCACATAAACAGTGACAACACTCCCCATGATTCCTGCTCCAGTTACCCCAAGTGTGATATCAACCAAGTAACTTCTAAGTGAATCTGGAATTTGATCATTGATGAAACGGGAAGAACTATAACTAGATATTCCATTAAGGGCACTAAGAAAAAGATACTGCGGAATCAACCAAAACATTGTCATTGGGATCTTGCTTTTATCTCTGGGTTTGTCCATTAATCCATAGATTTTGACGACATCCAATCTCTTCCTTTCAATTGCAGCAGCAGTTACACAACACAAAATGGAACATAGCATAGCTACTACCATTCCAATTGGAGCCACATATTTCCTTCGGCTTTCACGTACCCTGTGTCTAACTATACCACACATAAAGGAGAACAAATTCTCACCCAACTTATGAAAGACCAAGAGTGTGAACAGTGGGAGCTTCAGTTTTCCAAGATATGGGTTCATTTGGTTTCCTTGCTCTACAAAGTAAGTGCCTCCAATTGAAGTAACAACCCCACACATTGCGAAATTCATCCATAAAGGTATCATGTATAGAAATATCTTAGCTTCCTCTACTTCAGTTACACTGCAGAGTTTCCATTTGTTGCATTTTTGTTCCTCAAGGCTCGAATTGGGAAGTATAATGGCAGCCCTGTCCAGGCACCTAAATGCATGCAGAAAAAGTACACTTTAGGTACATGACATGAAATGGAAATATAGGTAAAGTTTTACTAGAAAATTAGACTTTATTATATACTCCATTCGTTTCTATTTAAATGTCAATTTAAGATTTTTGTACACGAATAAAGGAAATTAATGATTTTTTGTGTGTGTTTCTGATGGTATTATTAATCTGCGATACTCTTGACAGTTTATTATCTCATTTCACATATTTATTTATGTTCAATAAATAATTAAAGATACAATTGATAAAAAAATTAATTAACGTAATATTGAATTTTGAAAATGATAGATAAATAGTAACAAAATTTTTCAAAATAATAGATAGTTAAAAAGGAATAGTGGGAGTATATATTCTTCTTGAGTACAACTAGACGTATGTAATAAACCTTGTTAAAAATTTACTACTACCCCTATCTCTATATATAAGACCATTTCGACAAAAAATTTTGTCCCTTTTTATAAGATCATTTTCAAATTTCTAGATGTATTAATTATTTTTTTTACAAAAATATCCCTAATTATTTAAAAACTCGTGACAATAATTAATGTGAACAAATGATGAGTCCCAATAACTGAAAAGTAATTTTTTAAAAAAATACACATTACTATTGACAAATTTAATGTACCTAATTGAATTAAATAATTTTCTTAATTCTTGTGAATTGGTTAAAAAAGTCTTATATACAAAGACTGAAGGTAGATGAAGTCCATTTTGACAAAATTGTTAGGCCAATAAATTATCCATTTTCATAATGAAGGATGTATTAAAAGTAAGTAATGACTTGCAATATATATATATACATATATATATATATATATATATATATAAACGATATAACAACTAATGAAAATGATGTAGAGGAGGAAATTAATATGTTATGGAGAATTATTTTCTTATTTTTGAATGTGTTAAAAAAAGGCTGTAACAAGAAGATGCCAAATGACCCCAGAGAATCAGAGAATGAGAGCAACCTGAGCCTATCGGTATGTGGCATAGTGGTGGGAACACCATTTTGTTGGTAAAGCACATCTGCATCTACTGGGAGAGCTTCAGACTTCTTTGAAAAAGATGCTACCAAGACTCTACAGAACGTTGTGAGAGGGCTTCCTTTTGGAATGCCTTTCCTGTAAGAACCTATCCCAGTCAAATAGAGAACCGTAGCTACGATGACAAAGATCGTTGAAATGCCAAAACGAATTGCCCATGACTTCACGAATTGAATTGCGAAACCACCAACATGTGAGAGGAGATAAATGGTGACACCACCCACAAATTTATAAGACTTTATTAGGAGTCCAAAATCACAAATTATTATAGCCATAATCTTTAGTCCCTTTTTGATGTTCTCCCACAAATCTTCATAAGTGATGTGGGTATCAATTTGTGACTCCAAAGACCTTTGGTAGGAAGCTGCATGTCCCGCATACCCAATGGCTAGGAGGGTTAAGGCAGTATAATATAGGCCCTTTTGGGTTTTGCTTACCTCCTTAGAAAGTAATGGGGGTGTGGATAATGATAATAAGCTCATCCCCTATAATGAAATATAGTCAAATATTCATCCACTAAAGTTGAATAATAATTCACTTGCTATGACAAAGAATAAAAATAAATCTACTACAAGAGCAGGTGGAATATATATATATATATATATATGAGTCAGGATCCGTTAACACCAGGTGTAAGTGAAAAAACTTACACCAAATCTCAACCGTTTAAATCAATTAATCCTATGGCTCAAAACATTTAGATCAGAAAATTTTAAAAAATTAAAAACATCACGTGGGAGCTTTTTTTTATTTTACTTCCTCTCTTTCCTTTCCCGGAGCGATCCTTTCTTATCGATCAGAGATTTTGCTGTCAAAAGGGCGTCGGAGCACGCCTTGCCGTCGCCGATGGGAGAGTCCTCCTCGTCGCCCTTGTTTTCATTCTTTCCTTTCTTCTCTAATTGGTCGGTCTTATTTCTTCTCCGATGATGTCGAGTAGTATTGCGGCGCTGCTATAATCCACATCTCAACCAGATTCTCCTTCTCCAAGATGTTCTTAATCCAGCTTAATCCTATCGTGTGCTCTTTCTTTATGAGCAGTAATTGATAGACTAGATTCAACTTCTGGGTTGTGTTATGAATGCCCTGCTCCTTGCAAACCCCTGGCTTGTATTATGAAGTTTTGCACAGTGCGGTAAAATGATTCTACAGACTCGAAGGAAATATCAGGGGACAATACCTATAATTTATCCAAAAGAGTTGTTCCACAATTTAATCTTTCCTTAAAAAAACAATATAATCTTAATTAATTAATTAATTTGATTACTTAATTGCATTTCAGAACCCGTTAAACAGTTTGCATATAGTACCGGAAGTGGAATCTAAATGATCGGTGGATATATTTACATTCACACTTTTTCATGCTATGATAGAAAGGAATTTTAATCCAATGGAGCCATCGATGCAGACTATATTAACGCTGCAATACTGCCCGATTTCATCGCCGGATAAGAAAGAAGATAGGATTACCAGAGAAGAAACACTACAGCATTTTTGACTTTAAATTTCCACGCTAAACTCGCTTACTCGCTAAAAATCGCACTAAAACCTAATAGACAACCGCTTTATAAAAGGCTTGCAGTTAACGTATAAATTTCATCCGTTTTTGGATTTTGAACTTACAACCGCCGCTTCTTTTTATCTAAGAACGCTTTAAAAAATACGACGATAAAGCTACTAAGCATGAAAATGTTACGCTGGCGCCACACTTATTGCTCGCTACTACATGATATTACACACAACCGTGGGTTAAAGCGGGACTTCTACTATCTATTTAAGCAACTATTAGGCTTTTTAAATACCTATTTTCTTCTCCACAGCTAACTGAAACGTGTCCTAATTAAGGTTAAATATGTCATTTTAAGTGCTAATTTGAAACCAAATCTGAATCTTGTCAAACTCTCCATCTTACTCACTCATTTTTCTCTCTTTGTCGTCCCTGCCTCTCTCTCCTTCTCCGCTCATCTTCCTCCTCCTTTCTCCTCCATCTGCCTCCTTCTCCCTCCGGCCACCACAGATCGCGAAACAATAAGCCAAACCAATCACTGAGATGCTCTCAACCTCCTCTACAAAACCCATGGCTGATTCGAAGCAAAGGAACGATTTTGAAAACCCTATATCCAAAACTTTCGACCACTGCGCCGAAAATGCGCCACCGTGCCGGAGTACTGGGTCGCGGCCATTTCTTCTTCTTCTTAATATGGTGAAGACCCACTATTGATGGTAATAATATTTTTTTGGTTTTTCCATCTTCTTCCTTCTCGATTTTTTTTTTGCCTTCGTCGTTTTTTTTGTTGGCAAATCCCGAACTTCCCCTTTCATTTCTCTATTTTGCTTGACTTTACTATTTTTGTTGTAAAACAGAGAACATAACTTGCTTTTGGAGAATACCCACCATTGAAGGTAACAAGATTTTGTTTGTACTTTTATTGCTGGTCTTAATGGTTTAGAATATGCATAGTGAAGCCCTTTGATAATGTATAATCGCTTGGTTTATTGCTGGTCTTAATGGTTTTGACAAGTTGCAATTTTTATTATGTTTTTGAGTTTAGTTTCTTTACTTTTGTTGCTGGTCATGTTTCTTTAATGTCATTCTAAACAAAATCTTATGGTTCTGAACCTCTTTGATAATATATAATGTCTTGGTGTGGATTCATTTTTGTCAAGTTGCGATTTTTATAGCGCTTTTCATCGATTCTCATTGGTGTGGAAAATAGGGAGATTGGTGACAGAGACAAAAAAAAAAAGGAACCTAATGCAGGTGGTTTTAAAGTAGTTTTGGAGTCCATTCACAGGTATCTTCTATAAACTTATTTTTATACAATTCTAATGTAATGTGATCCTTTAAAAAATTCTTCGATGTTTCCTGTTGTTTTGATCAATTCGTAACAAAATTAAATTGAAAGCTCCTTCTGAACTATAATATGGTAGTTCGCATGACTACAATATATCAGAAAGGGAAGTTGCCATTTAAAGTTGCATGATAAAATGTGAACACATTTGTTTGTCATTCATTTTCTAGCATTATCATTCTGTTGTTTGCATTGATACTAGACAGCTTCCAACCCACTACAGTGGGATATATTAGTTACTTTTTGTTATGTATAATATGTTTCTGGCTGAATGGATGGCTCCAGAAGTGTTGAGAAATGAACTTTCAGATGAAAAGTAAGCTTCTTTCTCTTGGTATTTGTTATTTTGCCTGAGGGAGAAGAAGGTGTTGTTCAAACCCTGCCCTTCTTGCCACTCTTCATTTCCTTTACATTTCCATAAAATGAATGACTAGCGTGTTGTGCTTGCTAATAGAAATTGTAGGTAAAATATGTTATATTATATGTAGATTTCATTAGCTTTAATAGATAGGCAGGAAAACTAGTTCTAATCAACATATTCTGAATATCAGTAGATAATTTAATGAATTTATGTTAAGTATATATATCATATTTGGAATTATTATCATTCCCAGTGGATGTATGAATGTTGAACACATGTTTGGATATATAAATAACTAAGGATGCTCTATGATGTACAGTTTAGAAGCTATGGGTTTAAGGATTCAAATTGAAGAAGAATGTAACAGTGTTGCAATCTCATCCTTTTCTTTGTAATAAAACTTCTTTTATCAACAAAAAAAAAAGAAAATAACAAGAAGCCTGTTTAGTTTACCTTCTCAATCCTATGTTCTCATTGGCTCTGCCACTTTTTTAAACCTTCAAGCTTTTATGGTGATAATAGTTTGTGATTCTTTTTCTAGGTGTGGCGTTTTTAGCTATGAAGTCATATTATGAGAGCTCTCTACTATGCGGCAACCTTGGGGAGGAATGCAAGTTGTTGGTGCTATGGTTTCTATGGACTACTTTGGTTTGTGGCAGGATGGGGTGTCTTATGATCTGAAGAGTTTGGTTAGCTGTTTAGCTTGAGGTGTTTGAGGCTGGTCTATAGACATTACATGTGGATAGGTTGCTGCACTTTTTTCTTTCAACTGAGGGGTATGGGTATGACGTGTGACAAGGGATATAAGTACATCAGCTTGAGCCCATTTTGTGTTGAGTAGTACTTGATTAGGTTGATTTAATCGTATAGTTTCTGACATCTATAATCCTTATATTTTCTTCCATTTGCTGATTTGAATGCTCAATTTTTATGATTGAAAATTGTCCACATTATGCAGCTATAATTGGCTTAATTATACAATTTGGATGGTTGGATTGTGTAGCTAAACATTGGTTCCATTTTGCCTTTTTTTGTTATCCTACGTGTGGTTATGCAAATGCAAATCAGATACAATGGAGTGTAACTGGGGTGCTATATGCAAATGCTATTATGATTTTTTCTCCTTTAGGCTTAGATGAAGGACTAAGGTTTTTCTATCACTGACTAAGGTTTTTGGCCCAAGGATTGGCCATTATCAACTTTACTAAGGTTTTGAAGTAAAAAATGCAATAGATTCTATAACCTTTTATACTTTGGTATCAGTATAGTATTTCTGTTTGTGGCTGATACTAATGTGCAGAATTGTTATATTTTCAAGTGAATGTATGTTGCAGTTTAACTATTCTGCAGCAAGCATATTATATAATTATGAAACTTAAATAATTCCCATAGTATCACTTATTGGTTATTATGCTAATGTAGGTTCTAGGCTGAATCTCAAACACGTGACTTCCTTTGTCACAACTACTTCATTGTTGTTGTTCATATGATATGAATGGGATAATGCTCTATACAATATATGTCCTACAACATTTCTTGCCAATTTCTTCAATATTCCTTATTTTTCTACTTTGTGTTATGTAGTTTTGGTTTCAATTTCAATTTTGATTTTAATTTCATTTTGTATGAGGGATGCAAGAGATAAAGAACTAGATAGAGAAAGGGTCATTTTGTTGCCCATTAAATTTAAATTGATTCTCATAGGAATTTTATATTACATATCATTTCAGGATCAAGGTTGGATGCATACAAGAGATATTGCATATTTTGATGAAGAGGGAAGTGTATTCTAGCAAGCAGATTCTTCAGATTTTCTTGCTTATTCAGATTCTTGACAAGGATAATCTAATATTTTCTTGCTTTTTCTCTATTTTCCTCAATTATTTTGCAGGCAGATTCTTCAGTTAGAAGGTAAACCCTATAACTCTTTTACGTAGCAATAGTTGGTTATGGCTTTGTTTGTGAAAGAGATGTTTGAACAAAGAATCACTTAAATAGCAATACATGTTGAGCCTCCATCACTTAAGCAACTAATTAAGTAGCCTCCATTTGCAGTGGTATCTATCTCCATATATTTGCACTCCATCTATACATGTTGAGCCTCTCTATTTGCTAGTGAAAGCTGCTGATCTGACTTTTTGAGTGATCCATTCATATTAACTTGTTTTTATATGTGCAGTCTATACACGAAGATCATCCTGATGAAGATCATCCTGAAGATGAATGAAGTTAATTCGTGGAAGATTTAGATGTTTTTAGACTTATGATGACAAGATGTAATTATGTACTGGTGTTTTATGGTTGCGTAGTAGTGTTATAATATTTTGATATACTTAGACAAAGTTTTTAACCTTTGCTACTTGTATTAAGACTTGGTTATATTAAACTCTTGTTTATTATTAAATAGCTATAAAAAATTTAATGGTTTAATTGTTTTAAATGATAGTAATTAATTATCTATATGGTTTATTCACATTTATAATTTACCGTATTTATTTAATTATGCGTTGAAATTATTTTATTGAAAATGAGTCGTGGCTAAAAAAGTATAACCGTGGCTTAAAATATAGGCAATGCTAGTATAACTGTGGCTTAAAATATAGGCAACGTTTATGTCACCGTGGTCTAAAACAAGACCAGAAAACCGTGGCCTAAAACAGGTCTAGAAAACCGTGGCATGTTCTTGAAGTTGGCAACGTTTGCATATGTGTGGCCTAAAGGTATAGGCCACGGTTAAAATTTTGTTGTCCAAAAGACGAAACAACGCTAGTATAATCGTGGCTTAAAGTATAGGCAACGCTTGTGTCACTGTGGTCTAAAACAAGACCAGAAAACCGTGGCCTGAAACCGGTACAGAAAACCGTGGCCTGTTCTTGTGTTATAGGCAACGGTTATCTTTGTAGCGTGGGCGAAAACAAAAAACCGTGGCGTAAAGGAATAGGCAACGGCCGTATACTCCACGCCTACAAAACAGTGGCCAAACCGTTGCCTAAAGTTTAGGCCACGATTTTTTCATTTCTGGTCACAGTTTTTTGTTGTTGCCTAAACTGATTTTTGCTGTAGTGAAAGGGGAAGAATGAGAACAGAGGCGACGAGAGTACCCTCCTGCGGCGCAAAATCCCCAAAAGAAAAAAAAGGGGTTGCTCGCGAGAAAGAAAAGGGAAGAAGGAAAATGGGAAAGAGCTCTCACGTGACTTTTTTTTTCCTTTTAAAAAAATGTCCTAAACCGAATATTTTAGGCCATAGGATTAATTCATTCAAACGGTTGAGATTTGGTGTAAGTCATTTGACTTACACCTGGTGTCAACGGATCCCGACTCTCTCTCTATATATATATATATATATATATAATTTTCTCATTCGATCACTTTCAACCTAAACACCAAGCAAACTCTAATCCTTTTAAAAAAAATAATAAATAAGAGAAAATAGAAGGAGATGAAAAATATTTTGATTTTGACACTTCGTTATATATTAATTACTCATAGAAATAAACATCTGGTGTCTCAAAAAATGGTGTCTCTGTGTCTCCCACCAATCAAAGGTTAGGAATATGCATATATGTTAATGAGTTATTATTTTATTTTTTTACGTGGCAAATTGTCATTAGTGGGGGACAGAGAATGTGACAGAAAAAGTGAAACAGAAGATTTTCATCCTACTCATAGAGGGTAAAAAGATCACTTTCACCTAGCTTCATGACTTATGTAGGAGGTTAAAAGTGACCTAAAAATGAATAGAATAATCTCAAACAAAAAATGAGTAGAATATGAACGAATTGGAGTTTAATTTTGTTGGAAACTAAAAAGAGTGAGCCCCATGTTGGATGGATGAGGAAGAGAAAAAGCTTTATAAGGTGGTGATTGACTACAAAAAAAGGCATGACTTTTTGGACCAATATACTTACACTTATACAAGCGCATTAACTCCACACTCAAACACAAATTGGGCCTGTGACTCAAAAAAAAAGAGTAGAGGTAGTCACACAACCCCACTCCGTTGAGGACAAGCCCAAGAGGGGAAAAAAAGGTAGCCCATGTGTTAAAGAAAATAACTTAAAAAAACGAAAAAAGGCATTCGCGTTATTGGGCCTATGATTTCACTACAAATGCTAATTGGTATCAAAAGCCAATATGGCCTAACAACCCTAGCCCAAACAAAATCTAAAATACCGAGGAACTAAAAAATCGAACTGGGCCTCTGATTGAAAAAAAAAAAGAGCACAAGTAGCCACATGTACTGGCTCCATTGAGGACAAGCCCAAAGGGGAAAAAAAGCCCGGGGGTTAAAAAAACAACTAAAATTTGAAAAATGCATGAGGTAAAATATGTGGAGCAAGTCACAACTGGGCCTACTAACAGACTGATCTAATTGGACTTGACGGGGAGTGTTGGAAACTAAAAAGAGCGAGTCTCATGTCAAATGTGTTAAGGAAGAGAAGAGACTTTATAAGGTGAGTGATTGAGTATGAAAAAGTCATGAGTTTTTGGACCAAATACCCACACTTATACAAGCTCATTGACTCTACACAAATTGGCTTGCGTAATTAAGTAATTTAACGTGTGCAACCTTGTAGACGATACAAGTAATTTAAAAAAAAAAGAATTTTTTAAGCATGCAACCTTGCATATGATCGATAAAGATCATTAATTGCCAACTTGTTTCCTTTATTAATTACTCATTCCTATTTATTTTATAGATTTGCTTCCATGTAATCTCTCTCCACCCATAAATTAAAAAACTAGGTAATAATTAAGGAAAAAATCAGAAATTAATTATCCTTATCATGTTCAAGGTTTTACATATAAGAAAAAACTAAAAACTACAAATTAATGTTGTAAATGGGCATAATAATTCTTATTTAAGATTTTCTAAACAAGCACGTCTTAAATCAATAGAAGGAAACAATTAAGATGGAGTTTTCTTTCGCATTGATAACCCATCTATGAAATATTTACTCCATTAGAGAGACTTTACAAAGTAATTTGTGGTTTTGGTAATCTAGCAGTAGCACATACCACACAATTAAGAAGAGCTGAAATGAGGAACATGTGGTGGAAACCCAGAAAAGCATCAACAAGAAAGACCATTCCAACGAGTAACATGTCACGTGCACCCACGAAAATGTTAATGATTGAAGCAGCATGTGTCAAGCTAATGTTCCAAACATCAGTTAAGTATGTTACCATCACTTCAAGAACGTATATAGCGAAAAGATCAGCACTGTTCACAGCTGTATAGATGAAATTAAAACGACATTATAATTGTCTTCCAAGGGTAGTTTTGCCATATATATAATTGCGAAGGTAGAAGTAAATAAAACTAGTGTTTATTTAATCAAATCAATTACCAAGCATTCTGAAGAAGGATGCCATGTTGAGTTTTGTTTCTGCAAGCCAAAGATTAAAATATCAGCAGGAAGGCAGATGCAGATTGTAAGTAATGAAGGCCTAAATTTACTCTCTATGAATAGAAAAGTCAAGAAAAGAACGTACTTACAGGGTAGTATTCCTATCTCCGTTTCCAGCAAATTAGTTAACATTTAGGATAAAATATTTTTAAATACCAAAATAGGGGTTAAAAGGGATCCTATCCTAATGCAACTGTGGAAAAAGAGATTCTTAGTACGATAAAAATAAAAATGATGCCTTGCTACCAACCTGGGTTTTGCATATTTTAGTCCTTTTAAGAGTGTATCATGAAAAGAACTTAATTAGGCATATAGGTAAGGGGAAAAAATGATATTCTTAGGTCGAGCTTAAGTAAAAGTTTTTTCTGACAGAAGCTTAACAAAAAGTTATGATTATAATCAGTGTAAATTTTTCTATTCAAATGTATCAACCTAAAACTTATAATTCAATCTAACTCTAGCTAGTGCTTTCTTCAAAAAAAAAATAAAATCTAACTCTAGAGCTAGACGAAAGAGGGACACCGCACCCGTACTTTTAAATTAGGTAAATTCTTAGGTACCTTTTAAATTAATCGGGTACCGTACTCATATTAATTGTTCTAATAAAAATAGTCAACTTATTTAATATTTTTCATATATCCGTTAAAATATATATTTTTTTATTATTTTAAAAAGTAAGCAATAAGTTATGAATAATTATTTCGGTGCCTCAAAAAATATTTTACAAATTTGTTAATGTGTTGTTCTTTCTCTTTTCTCTTGAACGTTTAGAATGACCATCATATTAGAAAAAAGTGAATAATCAAATAGCAGTAAATTAATATATATCGATGCTAACTTGTTTTCGATATCTAGGCTCTATCGGAAGAAGAAGAAGAAAAGAAATCAAATCCATGTCGAGAGAAGAAGAACCGTGGAGTGGGTATAAAGAGAAGAAAAGAGAATACAAAGAGATACCGTAGACACAACAAGAAATTCGCACATTACCGAGGGTCAAAAGCCGTCGGTAACCCTCGAAAACCGTCGGAAACGGCCAATTACCGACGGCGTCGGGGCCTTGGGAGTTTTGCTCGCTGCTAATTTTACCGATGGCCACACGACAGTCGTGGGTAATTACCGACGGCTAAACCGTCGGTACAGTCGTCGGAAACAAGACGGAACCAACAAAGTTCTGGTCGCATTTAGCGACGACTTGGCTGTCGGTAAATTATCAACGGATTAGCGATGGCTATAATCGTTTTTTTACCGACGGCTTCACCGTTGGTAACGAAAGGAATTTAAAATAATTAAATTCCATTTACCGACGACCTAGCCGTCGATAAGTTATCGACGGCGTAGCGACGGATTTAACCGTTGGTTTTACCAACGGATTACCGACGGAGACCATTAATTTTAAACTATTTTGGTGTCTTTGCCAACGGCTTTACCGACGGTTTATGTTGAAAATTTTAGAAGGTTTTTTTTTGTTTTTCTGACAGCCCAACCTGCATTTTTAACAATCAAAATACAGATAAATACTAATCAACAAGGGCTCAATGGCCCACCAGCACAATCATAAATAAGTAACATAAATAAAAAGCACAAAAATATGTAAAACAAGTGTTATAAATGTCAAACAAAAATAAACATGTATGTGAAGTCAAGTCAACATACAACACAAAATAAAACCTAATCTAATCCTCCTCCTCCTCCTCCTCGTCGTTGTCCTCATCCTCCTCCTCGTAGTCCAGATGGCAACGGACGGAATGGATGTTGGCAATGCTGCTTGCCAACTCTCTCAGCTGTCTCTGAAAGTCCGTAGCCTGCTCCTGTTGGCACACTCTGCCGCCCGTACTGCATCCAAAACTGCCTGACGTGCCTGACGAGCCTCCTCCTTGGCCGCTCTTGCGTGCTCCTCAATGGCCGCCAACTATGCTGAGTACTGACTGGGGATAGGGGTAGTACTGGCAGACGCACGAGACTCTTGAGTTAGATAGGAGACACCTGGCCTATAATGCAAGGACATATCTCCGGCACTTTAGAGACGTCCCCGAGTCTTTCCCCCGGCAGTCTAATCTAGTCGACGGGTCAACCTCCTGAGGGCCACTACCAGATGCCTCCTCTGGCTGAGAGGCTTGCTGCAGTGCCTCCTAAAATGACTCCTGCTCAAAAGAAAATGGCGTTAAACTAGGATACATTACTTTTTTTACAACAAAATCAAATATAAAATAATAAACAATAAATACAATGTTAAATCTTACATATGTCTCCCTAGCTCTCTCGTCCACCCAGGATTTGTCCTTCTTCCTCTAATGAGTCCTCATGAAGACCTCATCCACCGACACTTCCCTACCCAACTCTTTCGCCTTAAACAAAACAAATAATACGAAACAGACATTAACAATAATTAACAAATAAAATATGTGTTGCAATTATCAAGTGTTTAATTGAACAACATACCATCCGTATGGCATGCTCAGTGATGGAAATGGATCCACTTGTATGGACAGATCCACCCTTGGCAGAGGCACGGTTTGCCTTTGCCCGAACAACATACCATCCGTATGGCATGCTCAGTGATGGAAATGGTTCCATCGAATCAAATACTACTGGTGGGAAGATTCTTTCAAGTTTGCATATGATAAACGGAATGTTTTCATTCAATTTGATCAATTCATCAAGTTTCAAAGTATTACTGCATAGGGCCTTAAAAAATTGACTTAATTCTGTAAGTAGTTTCCACACAAGGTCAGGCAGCGAACTAAATGCAAATGGAAGTAAACACTCCATAAAAACGTGACAATCATGACTTTTCATCCCATGCATTCTGCCGGTGTTAACAGTCGCACACCTAGCCAAGTTTGAAGCATATCCATCTGGCATCTTAAGCTCCTTAATCCATTTACATACTTTTTTTGCCTCATTAGAAGATAGACAGTAAGTTGCCTTAGGTCTTGTCATTTTTTCATTGTTATTTGGGACCAATTCCAAGCCACTACGCGCACAAATGAGGGGCAAGTCCAATCTCACCTTTTCATTGTCCTTTGTTTTGTCTTTATCATTCTTGACTGTGTTGAACACATTATCGAAGACATTTTTCTCTTGTGCATCACATCTAGGTTGTGCCTTAACAAATTATCTTTCCAGTATGGAAGATCCCAAAAGATACTCCATTTCACCCAATTGTGGGTAACTCCATAGCCAGGTATCTTAGGAACTCCATCCACTGACACATATGGCAGTCCATGCACCAAATTCCATATTTCATCCCCTGCCAATGCATCAGGCGGCCCATCCTTTTCAACTCTCTTTTTTGTGAACCCCTTTCTACTTCTTTTGAAGATGTGATTAGGTGGTAAGAATCGACGGTGACAGTCGAACCATGAGTTTTTCCCTCCATATTTCAGCCTAAAAGTCTTTGTGTCGTTCATACAAATGGGACATGTCAATTTACCTTGAGTGCCCCACCCGGACAACATACCATAGGCGGGAAAATCATTAGTTGTCCACATCAAGGTTGCCCTCATTACAAAGTTTTGCTTCGTGGAGATATCATAAGTCAAAGCATCATCACTCCATAATTGCTGAAGCGCATCTATTAAAGGTTGTAAAAACACATCTATTTTTGCTTTAGGATTACGTGGTCCAGGTATAAGGCACGTCAAAAACATAAACGGTTTAGTCATGCACATTTCAGGACGGAGATTATACGGGGTCACAACAACTGGCCAACATGAATATGCGGTTGAAGAAGCTTGCACGTAAGGTGTGAATCCATCAAAGCATAAACCAAGCCTTACATTTCGTGGTTCATTTGCAAAGTCCAGATACATCAAATCAAAATGCTTCCAAGCTTTCCCATCAGATGGATGACATAAAACGCCTGAACTAAGTCTATTTTGATGATGCTATCTCATTTGAGCTACAGTCTCCGTTGACGCATACAGTCTTTTCAACCAATGAGTGATTGGCAAGTAGAATATTCTCTTTACTGGAACGTCTTTATGTTTACCCATCCCGATCTTTCGAGGAAGATATCGTGGTTCATTACAAAACTTACACTCTCGATCGTTCTCATTGTCTTTCCAGTACAACATGCACTCATCTCGATAACAATCAATTTAATAAGACTTCAAACCTAGCATGCTCACCAATATTTGTGCTTGGTAATAATTTTTCGGCAATGCATATTTTGAAGGATACACGGCTACAAGCATGCTTGCAAAGAAATCAATACACTTTTGAGGAACAATCCAATTTGACTTGCATGCCAAAAGTTTGACAAAAATCAAAAGTTTGGATTCCGAAGCCCCCTTGTATAACAGCTGGTTTGCAACAATTAGTAAATCATAGAAGTCTTGTGCGTCCTTATTTGGAGGCTCCTCAAAAATCTCTTCCTCGTCTTCCTCATTGCCATCGTCCCCCATACCTTCGAAGTCATAGTTGGGCCCAAAGACATCGTCCACCATATGTTGCATGTTAAGGAAGGGATCATTGTTAACATCATCTCCACCACCAGTTGGCACATTACTCGGATCGATATGCGGCACTTCTTCATCATGTTCAGTCCAATACCAATAATTTGGCTGGAATCCAACCCTACCCAAGTGGACTTTGATTTCAGCAGAAGATAGTATGCTTCTGCACATGCACTTGAGACAGAGACATCTAATTCCACCATCGCTTACAACCTGAGGTTGTGAACTAGCCTGCTTTATGAACTCCGTAACCCCCTTTACGAACCTTGGTTTCAACCCCCCTCTACCAGGATTAAGCATGTCATATACCCAACTATGATCTAGGGGATAACCACGATTGTCCATTTTCTGGAGAATGGAAACACAAGTTATTAATTTGTGAATGTCTTAAAGATATCACAATAGTAGACAATAATAAAACAATAGCTAGTAGTAGACCCCAATAACGCCTTTAAGGGAATGGCAATAGGAAAAATCCATCATTTTCCCTATCACTTCCTCAAGGCATTACTTTGAAAACAAATCCTTTCATATGTGAACCCCTAGGAGCTAATTTTGATGGGGACTGTGACCACACACTTAGTTATCGTATGCGGCAAGACTTGAAGTAATAGAGTTATTCTCTGTGGAGAAACAACTTATAGGTTCTTAGATTACTTCTGGTGAGAACATAAGTTGTTTCTCCACAGAGAATAACTCTATTACCTCAGGTCTTGCCGCAGACAGCTGTGGATAACTAAGTGTGTGGTCATAACCCCCATCAAAATCAGCTCATAGGGATCCTCACATAAACGGATTTGTTTTCAAAACGTGGTCAAAACAAACCAGCTACATTTTTTGTACAAAAATCAATTAACTAATAAATTCTAAAATACACTAAATGATCCATCAAGTTTGGGCATAATGATCATTATGTTTAACAAGGTTACTGTAAATTGCCTCTACATCGGGCAAGAACACATTCGCTAATAAAAAATTACAGTGTTCTTGCCCGATATAATGACCACATACAATAACCCTGCTAAACACAACAAACAAATACAACACCAAACAATAACCTAACGCATAACTAATATAACATTACCGAAACTATATTAAATCAAAACACAAAACAGCCAATAGACATTTCCTTGTACTCATCTTTCAAGGGAGGTAATTCAACAGTATACTATATTAAATCATATTGAAATTCAATACTAGAAATGTAGTAGTTAAAAGTAAGGCTACTCAAGCAAAAAGGGGTTGGGTCTATCATTCCTGGTGGCGTCACGCTACATCAATTCAAATTAAATAAATAAATAGCAGACCTCTCCTTGTACTCATCTTCCAAGGGAGGTAATTCAACAGTATACAAAATTAAATCATATTGAAATGCAACACTAGAAATCTATTAGTTAAAACTAAGGCAATTCTCTGAAAAAAAAATACTGCATTTTTTATTCATACATCCCACAAGTTTTAATAAGCAAGACAATAGAATGATATTTCTTAATTGCATTAATCACAATAGAAATGATCCTATTATAAGTCTGCATTTATGCTTTTATAATTTGCCCTCCAACAACAACGACAGCAGCAGCAACAACAACAACAAAAACAACAACAACAACAACAACAAACACACAAAATAGGAATAAAAAGGGTAAGGAGATAATAAGAAACTGACCTTGCAAGAGAATGGAAACGAAACTGGACAAAAATTCTGGATCATCAACAACACAAACACACAAAAATTGAAACATGTGAAGAAAAATATGAAGAAAGAAACAGAGAGATACCGTTCACACAAAGAAGGCCGGAGAAGGGAAGCACACCGGAGAAGGAGGGGCACGAGAAAGGAAGCATGCCGGAGAAGGGAAGCACGCCGCCAGAGAAGGGAAGCGAAGCACATCGGAGCAGGGAGACGATCGCGGTTCTGCGAACGGAGAACAAAGGGAGGTCGGAGAAGGAAGGCACGCCGGAGAAGGGAATGGAAGCACGCCGACAGAGAAGGGAAGGGAAGCACACACGTCGGAGAAGGAATGGCGGTCGCGGTTCGGTACTACAAACAGAGGGAGTAGAAGAACTGAGGGAGAGGGAAAGTGAGAGGGAGGGAATCAGGAAAGTTTATTAATTTTCAGTTTTATCTTTACTGATGGCTTAGCCGTCGGTAAAGGCCGCCGATAATTAACACACTAAATGCATATCAAATCAAGTTCACCGGCCAACCAGCTGTCGGTAATCATCTCAGTTTTAAAAAAAAATTAATGTCACAATGACCACATTTCACTGGCCACATTACCGATGGCTAAGCGGTCGGTAACCGTCTCATTTTTTGTCACTGACCACATTACCGACAGCTTAGCCGTCGGTATACCCGTCGCAAGTTTAACGTTTAAATCCTAATCACGTATCGACGGCTAAGCCATAAGTAATTATCGACGATCAAAAAGCCATCGATAATTACCGACGGCTAAGCTGTCGATAAATAACACGAAAATGAAAACCAGATTTGGTCCTTTTACCGTCAATGTAGCGACGGCATGGCCGTCGGTAACAAATTCATTACCGATGGCCACGGGGTCGTCGGTAATAATCCGTGGGTATTTTACAACATTCTTGTAGTGAGAGAAGTTTTTGATAAAAAAATCATTATTTAGTTTAAAAAATGTGCATCTACAATTTAAAAAAGTCAAATAACTAATTCAAAGTAATTAAAAAAGAATTTAATGACATCATAGGTGGATACAAGCTCACTTGGATATCGTACCCAACACTTTCACCGCCTATTGTGCAAAAAGAGACTCTTATAGTACGAAAAAAAAAATGATGCCTTGCTACCAACCTAGGTTTTGCATATTTTAGTCCTTTTAAGAGTGTACTATCTTGGAAAGAACTTAATTAGGCATATAGGTTAGGGAAAAAATGATATTGTTAGAGCATTTTTAGTGGGGTTATTTTAGAGCGTGTCTTATTTTAGATGACGACAACTCTAAGAAATCACTGTTGCAGCAAGCTGACTTGGAGTGAAGGGAGCTCAAATTTTAGTTGACGGCAACTCTGCAGTTCACCGTGTTTTAACTTAAAATACTCATTCTTTCTCTCTCAATCTCACCCAAATTCTTGTTAAAAGAAGAGGGAAAAAAACAGAAACATGAAGAAGGGAAAAAATCGAATCTTGCAAAATAGAAATCAGAAGCAAAAACTTACAAATCACAATTAGAAGCAACAAATGGGAAATGAAACCAGAAGCAGAAAATTACATTCTCAGATGTAACCCAAAAAAAAAAATCCAAATTTAGAACCAACACAGAGAACCGGAAATCGAAGATTCCAAGTCAGACATGCGCCGTGCCATGACTCCCCTGTGCCGTGTCGTGACTCGTCGCGCCGTGCCGTGACTCGCCCGCAGATCTGGGGAGAGATGGATGAGTGTTTGACATAGATGTGGGTGAGGGAGGGTTTGGAATAGGGAGATGCAGCGAAACGGAGGGAGAGGGGGCGAAATGGAGAGGCGCCGCGAGGGGTCGAAACGGAGGGAGATGAGGGAGATGGAGCATCTGGAGAAGAATGAAGACGCGATGGAGGAGATGAGGGACGCAGGGAAGTAGGCCATTGAGAGAGGCTGAGCAGAGAAGAGGAAGCGAGGCAGTGAGAGAAGAGGTGGAAGATTCTGGAGATGAAGCAGAGAGAAGAAGAAGGCCATTGGGGAGGCAGAAGCTTGTTGATCCACGTGGGTTTCTTACAATTTACCTGCGTTGGAGTAAAAATTGGGTCCATTTCTTATTTCTGAGCTGGCCTGTTTGGGCCCACCCAAAAATAAGAAACCCAACTTAAAATAACCTACTATTAAAGATGTTCTTAGGTCGAACTTAAGTAAAAGCTTTTTCTGACAGATGCTTAACTAAAAGTTATGATTATAATTAGAGTTTAAATTTTTCTATTCAAATGTATTAACTTAAAACTTATAATTCAATCTAACTCTAGAGCTTTCTTCAAAAAAAAAAAAAAAAAAAAAAAGCGGCAATAAAAATGGGCGCTAATTTTACCAACAATTAGCCAACGGTCAGTGCCTTTACCGGCAACTAGTGAGACTGCTGGGAAAGACCTATTTTATTGATGGGAAAAAAAATTAGAACATTTAGCGGCAATTCCTGTGGCCACTAAAGCATTTGAGTATTGCCGCTATAAGTCCGCATATTTGCCTTCTGGTTCAAGTGGACATTCATCTGGATTATTTGATCAGTAACCCATTTGGTGATAATAATAGTTCCTCTTAAAAAATGAAAAACATAGAGATATTCACCATAAGTTATACTAAAATTAATTATAGAGAAGCAAAATATATTCATTAAATTCACAATAAAATAACAATTGTTAAAATATATTACATTCACAAGTGTTACCAACAAGTATAAAAACTACAACATTCAAATTTGATAACTAATATAATTCTAAGTCAAACTACAAAATATAATTGATAAACTTTTCTTCTCTATATCCTGACAAAATCTTTCACATCTTCACAACCAAAAGACCACATGGTCGATTGAACTTCTTTTCGGATATATCTATGTTCAATTGGAACAACCTGCATCAAAATTTGAGAAATTTATGATTCATAAGAGAAGCCTAATCATACTATGATTCATGAAATCAGTAGACCAAGGGCATAGCTTAATTAAAACTAGAAGGGGTTTACAAGAACTAGCATATCTGTAGAGTACAAAAAAGGACCATTTAATTGTATGAACAAAAAAACAACCATACCTGCAGACTATCATGGACGTGTGAATCAGGTACTCCATAAGAACTTGCAAAGTTAGCATCTCCAGAAGTAAACATTCAAATGACCAAATATCAGCTTCCTATCATAAAAATAAATAAAGAAATTTACAACCCAGGACAATAGTCTGGTCACCAAGCAAACTGAATTATTTTCAGAATATACCTATTCTTCATTGAAGTTCATAAAAAAAATGAACCAAATCAATAGGTGCACTTATTCCCCTAACCAAAACAAAAAAGGGAACAAATGAAACAGCAAATTTGTAACAACTAGGCATGTATGATAATAAAATGACCTCTTTTCATAAGCAAAACAAAAATCATACTTTGTAGTTATGGCTTCAGAGCTGGGTTTACTATTGTTGGCAGCCCTGCAAAACCAAATAAAAAAAAATTTAGGGTGGAAGCCGGCTATTTGAAATTGACCTTGATCAATGACTTTTTTAAGATAAACTTACTGAGTTTGTACCAGAAGTTCAAAAGCAGATGTGAAATTTGACATTGCAACGGTCATAGGAGGATTGCTAGCATGTTGGCACATACATGCACAATCATTAGCCAAAATAGAGAGCGAATAGAGAAAAACTTAACTACCAAAAAGGACGTGGACTCCTTGTATTTTACCCTCAATACCGATGATATTTATTTAATTGTGTATTAGTCCCAACATCTGAAACCACTAGTATCTCAATTGTTTGATATTTACTCCTCAAAACTAATAAGCATGCATATAACCTATTACTTACCCTACAAATGCAGCATCATAGCGAAGACCATCAAAAGCACACCTAAAAACAAACCAACAGAATGCAAGACCAAGAAAATTACAAAGTTATACACGAAATAAATGATAATTATAACTTCAAAAGTTAAACCATCAAATCTTCAATCATACTGGTGACCACTGCAAAAGTATCATATACATGGTCATTTGGATTTACAACAAAAGAAAAGAACTTACGTGCAAGAAAGAACCAAGTTGAACAAACCCATGAGGAAGCACTGGAATAACTGTTGCTGTCTGCTAAAAAAAATACAATATTGTACCATGAAACATCGATTCAAAATCTATAACAAAAAGCAGAGAAAAATGAAAATCATAAACCAACATTCCACCTGAAAATTGGTGATGCACTTCAGCATATACCTATATAAGAAATTGAAAAGAAGATATAAAAATTACATTCAATTCAATAACTAATTAATGTCATACAAAAAGGTAGAAATAGAGCTTTTACTAATTTATTGTTACCACTGTGAAAATGGAACATGAAGGAAAAGACCATTGAAACGTTACTGAGAACCATTGGTATTTGGTTCGCTATTTGCCTGCAGATTAGACATGCTGGACTTGAGCTTTCATTATATTGGAATAAGTAAAAACACTCTCTTGGCCACTCTTTTTGGATGGCTTAATTTTGTAAACATATGCTCTAACTAAATTTCTTGTGGAGTTTAGAGTGCCTTAAAATCAGTTTGGAGGATCATGGAATTGCTTGAAAGTGTTTCTTGAACACTGGGAATCGATTCCCTAGCTATGGGAATCGATTCAAGCATGTTTGGCTCTCTGGAAATCGAAGCACGCCTCTGTGAATCGCATGGGAAGCCTGCAGGAATCGATTCACTTCATTAATTCGTGCAGGGGAAGTTTTTGTACTAGGTGAATCGATTCACCTTAGACTGTGAATCGATTCACAGTCTGGTTTTTCTATAAAACCGGCGCTGCAGAAATCAGTACGGAGAGCAGATTTATTCTAGGGTTGTGTGCAGCCGGTTTTGAGCGTCTTTGTGAGGTTTTAGGGGCTGGAAAACACGGGTAAACACCTTGGGATCTTAAGAGAGAATAGAGTGAGGTTTGAAGGCTCTCTCTATTGTTGTTCTTGAGAGTTTATCATAGAGGGAAAGAGAGAGGGATTGGGAACTCTTGGGTTTGTTCTTTGTGGACATTGTAAAGGGGGTTCAAAGCAATTGTAATCTCTTGTAAGACTCATTGATAGTGAAACGGAGGGCTGCTCTCCCCCGCAGACGTAGGCCATCTTCTTTGGGGCCGAACTGCATAACCAAATTGCAGTGTCTTCTTCTCAACTTTTATCTCCTTTGTTTGTTTGTTTTATTGCACCTTGTTGATTGAGTGGTTGATTGCTAATTTTTAGTTATTGGTTGCCATTGAAGTTTGTTCCATTAATCTTGTTTGAATCTCAACAAGTGGCGCCGTCTGTGGGAGGAACAAATCATTCAAGTGAGCACCATGGGTACTAAATGGGACATCGAGAAATTTTCCGGTAACAACGACTTCGGTCTATGGAAGGTGAAGATGGAAGCAATACTTATTCAACAGAAGTGTTTTGAAGCCTTGAAGGGTGAGGCAAGAATGCCGCCAACTCTGTCTCAAACGGAGAAGAAGGAGATGATAGATAAGGCAAGAAGTGCCATTATCTTGTGCCTTGGCGATAAGGCACTGAGGGAAGTTGCAAGAGAGAAGACCGCGGCGGAGATGTGGGCAAAGTTAGAATCGTTGTACATGACAAAGTCATTGGCCCACAGATTATGTGCGAAACAACATCTCTACTCATTCAAGATGGTAGAGACCAAACCTATTGTGGAGCAACTAGCGAATTCAACAAAATTATTGATGACCTGCAGAACATTGATGTGAAGCTTCGATGGCGAGGATAAGACTACGCTCTTATTGAATTCGTTGCCTAGATCCTTTGAACACTTTAAGGATGCACTCCTCTATGGAAAGGAGTCCACTATTACTTTGGAGGAGGTCCAACAATCTATTAGGACCAAGAAGTTAACCAAGCTCCAAGACTTGAAAGTGGATGAGAGGGGTGAAGGGGTAAGTGTGTGAAGGGAAGAAGTGAGAGTAGAGGAAACCACAACAAAGGGAAGAATTCTAGGTCGAAGTCCAAGTCAAAGGGGAGCAATAAGAAGTATAAGTGCTTCAATTGTCACAAGACCGGTCACTTTAAGAAGGACATCTGAGAAAGGGAGCAGGGGTGATTCTGTGGATGTTGCAATTGCTATGGAGGATGGTTATGAGAGTGCGGGGGCTCTAGTGGTGTCGAGTTTGGAATCTGAAAAGAACTGGGTCATGGACTCGGGATGTTCTTATCACATGTGTCCTAGGAAGGAATACTTTGAGACTTTGAAGCTTAAAGAAGGTGGAGTCGTTCGCCTGGGTGACAACCGAGCTTGTAAGGTGCAAGGTATGGGTTCGATTCGTC
The DNA here is from genome assembly GCA_037113605.1 of Calophaca sinica. Classification (NCBI taxonomy): domain Eukaryota; kingdom Viridiplantae; phylum Streptophyta; class Magnoliopsida; order Fabales; family Fabaceae; genus Calophaca; species Calophaca sinica. Next base: position 108,892,977 of record CM073733.1, read on the forward strand.
TCAAGATGTTTGACAACCGTGAATTCCTTTTACAAGATGTGAGGTATGTTCCTGAACTCAAACGAAATCTTTTATCTATAAGCATGTTTGATGGATTAGGCTATAGTACTAGGATTGAACATGGCATGATTAAAATTTCGAATGGTGCATTAGTAATGGCTAAAGGATCTAAAATGTGTGGCTTATACATATTAGATGGTTGTACTGTTATAGGGCATGCATCATTAGCTAGCCAAGCTCCGCATGATAAAACTAAACTATGGCATTTAAGGTTAGGGCATGTTAGTGAAAGAGGTTTAGTTGAACTAGCTAAACAAGGTTTGCTTGGTAGTGATAAATTGGATAAGCTAGAATTTTGTGATAATTGCATACTAGGCAAACAACATAGGGTTAAGTTTGGAAGTGGCATGCATCATTCTAGCAAGCCTTTTGAGTATATTCACTCGGACCTTTGGGGTCCCTCAAGAGTGACAACTCATGGAGGGGGTTCCTATTTTCTCACCATGATTGATGATTTCTCTAGGAGAGTATGGGTTCACATTTTGAAAAATAAAAGTGACACATTTGAAAAATTCAAAGAATGACATACTCTCATAGGAAATCAAATAGGAACTAAACTGAAAGTTTTAAGGATCGACAATGGCCTGGAGTTTGTTTGAGAGCTTGATTTAATGAGTTTTGCAGAAACAGGAATTAAGAGACATAGGGCCGTAGTAGGACACCGCAACAAAATGGTGCAGCGAGCATGAGCAGGACTATTTTGGAGCGGTCGATGTATGCTTTGGGAGTGGGCTACCTAAAAGTTTCTGGGGGAAGCTGTGAGTACAGCAGACTTACTTGATCAACAGATGCCCATCAGCGGCTTTAAACTTCAAGACACCTATGGAAGTTTGGAGTGGAAAACCGTGAATATTCTACATTGAAGGTTTTCGGGCTTTGGCGTTGCTCATGTCGACAAGACAAACTTGAAGCTGTGGTGTGAAATGTGTCTTCATTGGCTATCCGGAAGGTGTGAAGGGGTACAAGCTGTGGAAGATGGAGCCTGGGGGATCAAGATTCATAATAAGCAGGGATGTGACTTTTGATGAGACTCGTATGGGGATGAAGTGCAAGGACCTGGAGAATAGTAACTCAGAAACAGAGGTAGAGAAGACTCAGTTTGAGGTGGAGCCTTCCACTAGTGAGACCGGGAATGATGAAGAGGAGAACAGTTCTCCACCATCAGGTTCTAGAGGAAGACAACCAACAGTGGATCCTGGCTATCAGTTGGCAAGAGATAGGGAAAGGAGGGAAACTGTGGCACCTAAGAGATATGGCTATGCAGACTTAATTTGTTATGCTCTAAATGCGGCTGAAGATGTGCAAGACTCAGAACCAAAGACATTCAGGGAAGCAGTTGAGAGCAAAGAGGGTCAGAAGTGGTTAGAGGCAGTGAATGAGGAAATGAATTCATTGGAGAAGAACCAGACCTGGAAACTTGTGAAACTACCTAAGAAGCAAAGGGTGGTTGGATGCAAGTGGATCTTCAAGAAGAAGGAAGGCATTCCGGGAATTGAAGAACCAAGATATAAAGCAAGACTTGTGGCCAAGGGTTTCACACAGGTTGAGGGAATTGATTACAACGAGATTTTCTCACCCGTGGTGAAACATTGTTCCATAAGGGTTCTTATGGCAATCGTAAATCAGTACGATCTTGAGTTGGAACAAATGGACGTGAAGACCGCATTCTTACATGGAGACCTAGAAGAGACAATCTACATGCAACAACCAGAAGGTTTTGTAGAGGACAAGTCTAAGGTATGTCTTTTGAAGAAATCCTTGTATGGGTTGAAACAAAGCCCTAGGCAATGGTATCTTCGTTTTGACGATTTTCTTCTGAAGACGGGATTTGTGAGAAGTGTGTACGACAGTTGTGTGTACATTTTGAAGAGGGATGAGAAAGTGGTTCTCTACCTACTTCTCTATGTTGATGACATCCTGATGGCAAGCTCTAGCAAAGAGGAGATTAACATTCTCAAGGAGAAGCTAAATTCAGAATTTGAGATGAAGGACCTTGGGGGCGGTAAGAGAATACTTGGGATGGAGATCATGAGGACCAGGAAGAAGGGTGAGTTATTCTTATCTCAGCATGGGTACTTGAAGAAAGTGGTGGAGCGGTTTAGGATGCATGAAGCTAAACCGGTTAGCACTCCTTTGGGTCATCACACAAAGCTCTCGGTGACACAAGCTCCTGAGTCCGAAGAGGAGAGGAGGAAGATGGATACTACTCCATATGCTAGTGGGGTAGGAAGCATCATGTATGGCATGGTTTGTAGCAGACCAGACTTAGCATATGCAGTCAGCATAGTAAGTCGGTTTATGGCAAATCCGGGCCAAGCTCATTGGGAAGCACTGAAGTGGGTTTTGAGGTATTTGAATGGGTCACTCAAAGGTGGTTTGAGGTACACAAGAGCAACTCAAGGAGAAGACGGTTTGGAGGGTTATGTAGATGCAGATTATGCAGGAAATGTGGATACAAGGAAATCCTTATCTGGGTTTGTATTTACATTGTTTGGAACGGCAATAAGTTGGAAGGCTAACCAACAGTCCGTTGTGGCGCTATCTACTACTCAGGCGGAGTATATCGCCCTAGTTGAAGGGGTGAAGAAGGCCATATGGTTGAAAGGTATGATTGGGGAGCTAGGAATTACACAAGGATGTGTGAAGGTACATTGTGATAGTCAAAGTGCTATCCACTTGGCAAATCACCAAGTGTATCATGAAAGGACAAAGCACATTGACATCCGCCTACATTTCATTAGAGACGTCGTGGAATCTAAGGAAATTGTGGTTGAGAAGGTTGCATCAGAGGACAACCCGGCGGATGTATTCACTAAGTCATTACCTAGATCAAAGTTCAAGCATTGCTTGGACTTGATGAATTTCTCTGAGACGTAATTCCAATAATGGAGAGAGCAGCTAGTGGTTGATGGATAAAGTTGAGCATCACCACTGATTTGAAGTCAAGGTGGAGAATTGTGGAGTTTAGAGTGCCTTAAAATCAGTTTGGAGGATCATGAAATTGCTTGAAAGTGTTTCTTGAACACTGGGAATCGATTCCCTAGCTGTGGGAATCGATTCAAGCATGTTTGGCTCTCTGGGAATCGAAGCACGCCTCTGTGAATCGCATGGGAAGCCTGCAGGAATCGATTCACTTCATTAATTCGTGCAGGGGAAGTTTTTTGTACTAGGTGAATCGATTCACCTTAGACTGTGAATCGATTCACAGTCGGGTTTTTCTATAAAACCGGCGCTGCAGAAATCAGTACGGAGAGCAGATTTATTCTAGGGTTGTGTGCAGCCGGTTTTGAGCGTCTTTGTGAGGTTTTAGGGGCTGAGAAACACGGGTAAACACCTTGGGATCTTAAGAGAGAATAGAGTGAGGTTTGAAGGCTCTCTCTATTGTTGTTCTTGAGAGTTTATCATAGAGGGAAAGAGAGAGGGATTGGGAACTCTTGGGTTTGTTCTTTGTGGACATTGTAAAGGGGGTTCAAAGCAATTGTAATATCTTGTAAGACTCATTGATAGTGAAACGGAGGGCTGCTCTCCCCCGCAGACGTAGGCCATCTTCTTTGGGGCCGAACTGCGTAACCAAATTGCGGTGTCTTCTTCTCAACTTTTATCTCCTTTGTTTGTTTGTTTTATTGCACCTTGTTGATTGAGTGGTTGATTGCTAATTTTTAGTTATTGGTTGCCATTGAAGTTTGTTCCATTAATCTTGTTTGAATCTCAACATTTCTGAATTCCATGAATGGGAAAGGAAATTAAGAATCAATTTTCGCTTCAAACATACAAATAAGATACTATTAAAGAAGTACTGACCTGAAATGGATTGTTACGCAAAAGCACTAATGCTCTGTATTGTCTCTTTGCATATATACTAGTTATTGTTGCTTCAAGTCCGTAGACCTGTAATGAAGATATCCAAAAGGATAAAAAGACTGCTCCTCAAAACAATTATTCCAATCAGCATCAGTTGATTGTTCAATACTATCAATGAAGGTATGAATTAAGTAACCTCAATATATTAATAGAAAAGTTTTACACATCATTAGTTGGTAAGAGTTTCAATTTAGAAAGGCAAAGTAGAACTGGGAAGCAACTTTCCCTTCAATCTTGGTTTTATTAATAGAACTTTGTAAATAACAATTACAAAACCAAATATAAGACAACAAAACATAACTTAAAATCCATTCTTTTGCATTTTTTTTTTTTTTAGGTAGTTCTCACTCTTAAGTACCTTGCTTCACCTACATTGACAAGGAGTGAAGTATTCTGCAAATGCTTCAGAAGCAGTAACTATCCTTGAGGAGGCAATCATTTTGAAGAGACTAAGACTTCCACCATTTTTCAATCAAAGAAAAATAATCAGGGTCCTTATAGTGTGCAGAAAATCTACCTTTGAAAATTAATAGGCTTCACCGTGATCTTATTATCATCGTTTTATAAAATCTAGATTTATGAAAGGTACATTACATTTTAATTGCAAATTGGCTATATGAAGGCCCACCACTTACAACTACTGCTTGTTTTAAGTAACTCTGAATAATATAAATATATAAGGCAGTTTAAAGCTCTGTGAAGGGTGAGTCCCTTAATACTTAAAGAGCATTGAAGGTGCGCAAAAATAAATCGTGACAGCGAAAATGAATCACAAGTAGTGAATGAATGAGCGAAATCTTGAGAGCATGTAACAGTGTGGGAACGAAATAGCGAGTGTATATATCTATCATCTTACCCTGATATGCGAACCCTAAAATTAGCAATAATGGTCAGCAATGAGAGCGTTAAAATCAGAGCAGAGAAAAGAAGCATCATGAGACGGGAATTTGGATTCTAGGGATAAATCCAAAAAATCCATTACTCACTCACAAGCAGAGAATTCAAGTGATTGAATGAATTCTGGTGCAAAATGGGTAAGTAATTGCAGAAATAATATTGAGAGTAGAGAATATGGAGAAAATATATTTTGTGTAAAACGTTGATTAATACTTTTCATTCAATAGTCATGCCTTACATATAGTAGCACTAGCTGATGGTACCAACAAACTTTCAACTCAACATATGAAGTAAAAGACTAAAGTGTCCCTACATAATTTTAATAAGACTGAAAATAAAGGAATTTAAGAACTATGGATTAAAGCATAAACCAGTAACTATCTAATGCATAAATCCTACGACAATACTCCCCCTTCAAGACATCTTTATCCTCAAGGATAAATATTTCCAAGTGTCATGCTTAAGAGGTAAAGCCTTCCATTTGAGCAGAATTTTAGTAGCTTGAACACTTCCCCTAGGAATCATTTTCCTATGCAAAACAGCCACATATTTTCCTCCTTCACGTGCTAGCTGAAATCTTTGGCCAGAAGCATAAACAGTTGCTGTGCATAACTGCAACACAGGCACATGAAACACTATTGTGATCTCTAAGTTGGGATGGTAAGCAATAGATGAGATGAACGAAGCCCCTTGGAGCTTAAAGAGTTTAATTCCCTCATACAAAGGACCCAAATCATTTTCAGGAGTAATTTGATGCCTCAATGGTTGTTGGACAAGAACTATGGCATAAACTATCACAAAAGCAACAATAACAGCTACCAACTCAAATCTGAAAGCATTCACATAAACATTTAACAAAGTATTGTAAGTGAAAACACCGTCCTCGCTGACCACCTTAAAACCTTTCTTGAATTTGTCATCCAGGAATAAAGAAATAAACTCATTTTTAAATGCCAAGCTGCTGCTAGAAAGTTTGGAACCCTTCAAAATAGCTATTTCTTCTTCCACATAGAAGTCCATTGGCAGCCTTGAAGAAACCCAATTTTCTAGATTTGTTGTGGATAACCCTTGTGATTCCAAAACCAAATCACAACATCTCAAAGGTAAGGTCATCAACTCATAAGTAAACTTGGGTTGTTGTTGTAGTTGCCCAACAAACCTTCTACAATTAGATGGTGCACCTTTTAACATTCCACCAGCCACATTAACTGCCACTAGTGTATTGGCCTCCAATTTACAAATTAAATTCTTAGCTAGATCAAGGTCTAAGAATTTATTTATAATGCCACTGTCAATTAGTGTTGACAACTGTCCTTTGCTACAAGGGTCACTTTCCTTCTTGGTTTGAAAATTTGAAACTCCAATCAAAGCCTCCAAAGACCATTGTGAATTTTCAATTTGGGTACTATCCATATTCACTATGTCAGCAACCATATATGCCTTAGATTTAGAGTGTGAATATGCTTCCAACTTAGTGTAAAAATTTTGCTCATCCACCCAAACCTCAAGTGCTTTTGTCAAGCGGGAAGTAAAATTTGGAAGTTTGATATGCTCCACAGTGTATCAAGATACAAACCCACAATATTCGTAGACCCATTCAGCCAACAAATCCAAAGCAGAATGCATATAAAATTTTACATACCAAGGATCATGAACATAAGCTTCTTGGAAGTAAACATTATTTCTAAAAAATAGACAACCCTTCTGTGAACTAGCACCAATGCAAAAGGCAGGTTCTGCTTCTTCAAATTTCTCATAAGCATCAAGAGCATAACTATAGTTATAACACATAGTGATGAGAGAATTTACCCCAAAATGGACGTGTCTTCCATCATTCACAAGCTCCAAAAAGCACAAACTCAACAGGCTGGAAAAAATGCAATTACCCGGCCCCACTTCTAGCTGCTATAAGTCTTTAAACAATTCACAAACAACATCTTCATGCCTATTAAATGTGCACCCAGTAATGGTGGCATTCCAAGCCTCCAAGTTGCACTTCAACATTTGATCAAACACTTGGTGGGTATAAGCCACGAGCCTCAGTCTAATAGAAGCAATTAGCAGCAATGTATAAGAATTAACATCAGCATTATCCACACAAGTGCTAACCGCATGGCCAACCTTCTCAAAACATAAGAGGTCATTAATTACTGCTGAGCAAGGGGTGAACTCTCCTAGGGTGGTCTTCAGCAAATTCTCCTTAATGGTGGCACGACGGATGTTTCTTGGTGACACCAATACAACAACTCTGTCTGGTGGCTTTGTGTTAAGGAGGTTCGGCAAGTGTACCGAATCATACAAGTAAAGTGATAAGAAAAGTATCGTCTCCACGAAGATTATGATCGATTAATTAACTTAATAAACTTGGTATCTATTGTGAACGAGAACCAATTCCTTGTATTTGAAACTGAGGATAATTGTAACGATAATAAAAACAATAACAAATTATTTGAATTCGAATAATTAAAAGCGATTAGGGGTTGAATCCTTTTATATCCACTCTCATGCAATTAGTTTAACATCAACTCAAGCAATTTCATAAAATTTAAAGTTCGAATCAACTAAATTAGTTTAAGGACAATCCCTTGCCTCATAAAACCTTTACTCTAACTAAAACCCCTAATCCTTTAGGTGATTTATAATTAAGTTAAACATTAAGAATAGTGATTCATAAGAACACGTAATCACAACGTTATATTCCTATACTCATCATGATTACGACTACCAATCTCAGTTCAAGTTCTTCACCCAATTTCCTAATCATCATGAAAAACCCCAAATCGATTCAATAGCGGCCAAGTATCGAAAAACATTAAGCATGGAAATTGAAAGCTTAATTGAAATGAAATAAACTTGTTTTAATGTAAAAGAACAAACTACATAAGAAGTTCAAACAAGATTCATCTAACCCTATCCTAAAAGAGTTTAGTTACTCATAAAGAACAAGGAACCAAACCAGAAAATTAAAATAAAGATAGAAGACCACTCCATTGATAACTCAAATCCTTGTTCCCAAACTTGAATCCTCCTTGGAGATGGTGGAAAGTAAAACCCTAGCACCCATTGACGAGCCCCACGGCGTTCTAAGTCTTTGGAATGGTCCAGGATCCCCCGGTCAAGTGTTTAAAATGTCTATTTATAGTCTAGGTCGAAAAAGGGGGTGAAAAATAAGCTAAAACGGTGAAACAGCGCCCAAAAACGCGTCCAAGACGTTCCGCAGCACGGTCGTGGTGTGAGGCACGGCCAGGCCGTGCTTCTCTCTGTTTCTCTAAGCACGACCATGCTTCAACACACAGACAGGTCGTGCTTCATGCAGTTTTACATTTTTCACCTCTATAAAGTCCGAATTAGCTCAATGTTCTTAATGAAAGTTGAAAATATAGATCTTAGCTTTCAAATGGCACCGATTTCATCTCATTTAGACACCTAAAACTCCAGATATGATTAAAATATCGAATATGTGTCAGGCTGGGGCAGCATCACCTTATCAACTTGTAGTACAAATTACCTCAACTTAGAGATTGATTTAGATCTCGATTTCTTCATCAAAGTTGTAGATAATTCTTCCATCTTTCCAACAAGACCAAGATCATCTCATTCGGATTAGTGTGGCTCAAGATATAGCTTTTGGAATCTTTCTTTATCACGAAATAGCGCTTCTAGGCGCGCTTCCAAGTTAATCCTTTGGCTATGCTCCCATTTCTGTGCACTTAGAGATAAAAAATTATAGAAAACACTAATGCACAAACGTCAGAACGGGATCAAGTGAATACACTGAATCACGCAATTTAAGCTCAAATTCACTTCAAAAGTTCTTCATGCATCATGCAAAACTCAACTTTGGCTTTATAAATATTCATGTGATGAAGATTTAGCACTTCGGCGGCGGAATCCTTGTCGGTATTAGCGCAGTAGGAGTGAAGAAAACCTCTTGTTCGGTCAACCGTGTAAACATATTATGCTTTTGCTGTAATATTGGGTCAAAACCTGTAGGTGGTGACTGTTGGTGGTAGCTACTGGTGGGAACGGAGACCAATAATGGCGGTGAGCTTTGAATCTCAAAGCAAGCAGAGTTACGTTCCGAACGTTCTGGTAACAACTGCAGCAGATTTAGAGCCTTGGAGAGTTGAGGGATAACCTCCTTCAGTTGGTGAACGACCACTGAGTCTAAATCGGCAACGGCGTTCGCTATTGGAGTGAAGAACAAATGGTTTGACGCTGGATCTATGACGTGGTTGTTTACCACATGTGATTTCTCTGTGTCGTCCTCACCAGTCTTTGACGGTTCGAAGAATAAAGGAGCTGAATTGTTTAGAAAAGGAGTTTCGGTTGGAACTGTGGTTGGGAGGCCACGATTCAGCAACTGATCTTCATCTTCGTGTTTTCCTATGTAAACCCTTGACCCATCAAATCTGCTGAAATCAGTTTCTGAAATCCTTGTTAGATTGTGACTCTGAGTTGAAATTGGGGCTTGCTGGTTACAAACGGAAGTTTGCTGGAAACTCTCAACAATTAATTGAGCTTCCTCGCGTTTTTCTGGGAGATCGAAGGAAAATGGATCAGAGAAAGGAGGAGTTGAATCGCATGAGAGTGGGACTGCACTGGGAAGGTTGAGATGCTGATCTACTTCTTGGTACTCGGTCTCGTCCTCATCGTTCTCAATCACAAACATCCGAATGTTCTGATGAGCCGATTGATGTTCCACAGTAAATGGTTTATCACATAAGATACATAAACTCATTTCCATCTTGTTATCCACTTCTAAAGCACTCAAAATCCTGATGAGTTTGGAATCCATGGAAGCACCAGATCGATGCTTTGATACCAATTGAGACGGGAATTTGGATTCTCGGGATAAATCCAAAAAATCCATTACTCACAAACAGAGAATTCAAGTGATTGAATGAATTCTGGTGCAAAGTGGGTAAGCAATTGCAGAAATAATATTGAGAGTAGAGAACAAAGAAAAGAGATATTTTGTGTAAAATGTTGATCGATACTTTTCATTCAATAGTCATGCCTTACATATAGTAGCACTAGCTGAGGGTACCAACAAACTTCCAACTCAGCATATAAAATAAAAGACTAAAGTGTCCCTACGTAACTTTAATAAGACTGAAAATAAAGGAATTTAAGAACTATGGATTAAAACATAAACTAGTAACTATCTAAATGCATAAATCCTGTGACACATCAAAACTAAAAAACAACTCAAAATTAGAGCGTTAAAATCAAACTAACTCAGCAATCAACGAAGAAACACAAAGCAACATAATTTTCAACTCAAAATTCAAAATCAAAAGAGGTGAAAATCGAAGAAAATGAGACCTGAAATTCCGAAACGTGATATGAAACAGAGACGACGCAGATTAGATAGCACATAGCACAGATCCAAAAGAAATTTACGAACAAGATGGCGCTGAAGATAGGTTCAAAAGAGAATTAGGGTTTTTCAATCTGAAAAAGAATTAGAGTTCAAAGTATTGTGGAGAGATTGAGAATGAACACGATGAAATTGAGGAAAATAAATTGGAAAAGTATAATTTGAAAAATCAAAAAGCCAAACTACTATTTAATATTGTTTTTAGTGGTTACCGTCAATTATTGTCGGTGTGATGCATTTTAGTCGTAAAATCTTTAGTTCGGCAAAACAATTACCAGCAATAGCATAATAGTCGTTACATAATTGTCAGCAGAAGTCTTTTTCGTTGTAGTGACTCTAGAGCTAGACGAAAGAGGGACGCCGCGGTCTGCATCTAATATCTATCACATAAAGATGTACTTTTAAATTACTCCGAGGTATCCATTTTATAAGAGACAAAACTCTAATTTACATATATGAAAAAAATATTTTGAAATTAGCTAATTCTAATTAATACTCCTAAAAAATTTAACTCTTTTTCCAAAAATATCACTTTCATAAATAGTGGCTGATAATTAATGACACTTAATTCACACAAATTTTATTAACTTAAATTACGACATAATCAAAAATTGGCATTTAATGTGTATAAAAATTAATGCTTGTTTATTATATTTTAGACCAAAAAATTAGACTTATTTATTTATTATAATATGGACCCAAAAGAAGTATTACAGAAGAAAGCAGCCAATAGGGATAACAAAGCGTTAGGTTTAGACTACATATAGCTAGAGTTACTGATTAGCTAACTGTCATTCAATCGCTGAAACGAAAAAAAAATTGTGAATAATAGATATTAAAAATCTATTTCTGTATATATTTTTTTCTTATCTTTTTCATAAACTTCTAAGAAATACTAATATATATACGATGTGTGGTCTTCGATCTACATGATTTTCATGTTATACCAACGAATGAACTAGGCCGGAAAAAAACTATGGTAATGGTTTCCTAACGATATTTAGTAGCACTTTCAATCGCTAAGGTAGTTAATTAGATCGGCAAAATAAGATCAGAGACATTTAATAGCAATTAAGTATCGCTAACAAATCTTACATTAGTTAACCATAGTTGTGCTCCCAAATTTATAGTTACCGATGGGGAAATACTTGTTGTTACGAAAGATACTGATACGAAATCAGATAAATTGTTTACCACCGTTTGATTTTGTTTTTCACTCCCCGTGATTATGTTTTCTCTCTCTTGTCTCGTATTTTAGTCAAATGATTTTGGTTTTATGGGATTTCGTGCGAGATGCATTCTTACAATATAACATTGTTGTTACCGATGTGTCACCAAGAGTAGTTGTTTGCATTTAAAACTGCTACTCTAAAATGATAAAGTATCAATATCATAACAATTTCAAATAAGGAATCACTATTCAAAATATTTTTTTTATTTAAATTGCTTACTAAAACTTTATGACTTGTACTCAAATAAATAAATATTTATTTGTACAAGCACATAGAGTACTATTGTCCAAAACATATTGAGAGAGAAAGGGAGGGAGTAGAGGTATTTGGGAAAGGAAGGGATTGGTGGTGCTCTTGGCAAAATTGGGGATGTTGGAAGCAAGTCCTTTTTATTGTGTTCTTTCTTGGTGTCTTTGTATTTTGTACGGACTCATGTATATGTTGGGCCTAAGCATTGGGTCTGATGAATGTAGATTTTTTCATGGCCATTATTAAATGCACCCTCCCACCTGGTAGGTACATCCCCCCATTTTGCAAATTTCCCAAAATACCTCTCTAATAAAATCAGCAAATTTTTTTTTTTTTAATTTTGAACATTTTACCGAAAATTACAATTTTCGGTATACAATTTGTATACCGAAAATTGCAATTTCCGGTATACAAATTGTATACCGGAAATTGCAATTTTCGGTAACAAATTTTACACACAATATTACCGGAAATTGTAATTTCCGGTATACAAATTGTATACCGGAAATTGCAAGTTCCGGTATATAATTTGCGAATTTCTCATAATACCCCCTTGAATAATACTACAAAAACTCAACCTTCACCCCGATCCACTCACACTCACGCTTCCGGAAATTCTAAATCCTTGAAGCGGCAGCTGCATTCTTCTGGAAATTGAAAATTTTCGGTACGCTTTTTTTTTTTAAGCATTGTCCCGGAAATTGCCATTTCCGGTATACAAATTGTATACCGAAAATTGCAATTTCCGGTGATTTACATCTGTTAGGAATTGCAATTTCCGGTATACAAATTGTATTCCGGAAATTGCAATTTCGATGCACTGTAAATCACCGGAAATTGCAATTTTCGGTATACAATTTGTATACCGAAAATTACAATTTTCGGTACACAAATTTTACACACAATTTTACCCGAAAGAGATAATTCTCTTTTGGGGGTAAAACTGAATCCTTTGATTAAAGATTTTCACCCATACTGTCAACAATCTCTCGATGTATTCGGACTAGCTTACTTTGCATCGAAGACTAGCTTACTTAGCAAAGTAAGCTAGTCCGAATGTATCGAGAGACAATCGTTGATAAACAGATGCCAGTTTATGATGGTCAAAAGAGCTTATTTACGACATGTTCATTCCCCTTTACATCAAAGGATTTTGTAATCAAACACTCATTTTTTATGTTTTTGCACGCAGACTTGGTGTAAAACGCTCTCATCGTACCGGAAATACGAATTTCCGGTACGTACTTTGTTTCGTTTTGAATTTTGTTCCGGAAATTGCAATTTTCGGTATACAAAATAACGTACCGGAGTTTTGCAATTTCCGGAAAAAGATTAAAAATATTGTGTACCGAAAATTTTGAATTTCCGGTACGTTATATTTTTAATCTTTTTCCGAAAATTGCAAATTTCCCAGACGTTATTTTTTTTTCAAACTTTTTCCCACGTAATAATCTATTGTTTGTTTCATTTTAGTTTCATTGGAAATGGATGATTTTAGTGGCTTCAATTCGACGAAGGTGACAAGCCAAGCGTTTCCCAACATTTCGATTGTAGTGATGTATTCACTACTACGCAGGTAATTTAATTATTGTTTGATATTGTGAATATGTCGTTTTTTTTTTGTAAAACATTAAGATTAATACTTTTTTGTAGATATTTCCTACACGAGATGACCTTTTGTATTGGGCTCGAGAGGTTGGGAAGGAAAACAATATAGTTGTTGTCATTATAAGATCAGACACAGAAACAAGACAAAGAGGAAGAAAAACAAAAGTCATTCTGGGTTGTGAAAGGGGTGGAAAGTATAGATCAAAGTCATCAAGTTCTTCAAAGTCAACTGGATCTCATAAGTGTGAGTGTCCGTTCGCGCTTAAAGGAAGACCCCTGTCAATGGGTGAAGGCTGGATACTTAAGGTCCTCTGTGGAATTCACAACCATCGGATACCTGAAAGCATGATGGGTCATCCATTTGTTGGTCGTTTAAATCAAAATGAGAAAGAAATTGTTCATGATATGACAAAGAACAACGTAAGGTCGGAAGCATTCTATTGACACTTTGAAAAGTCGCAATGTGGCCAATCTCACTACCATCGATCAAGTATATAATGAGCGGCGTAAGTTTCGATCAACACGAAAGGTCCAAGAATTGAAATGCAACACTTGTTGAACTTAATCCAACGTGATCGATATGTGTCCTGGTATAGAAGACATGAAGGTTACGGCGTTGTTAGAGATATTTTTGGACACATCCAGATGCCGTCAATTTATTGAATACATTTCACGTTGTCTTGTTCATGGGCGGACACCTACAAAACCAACGGATATCTGCCCTTTGTTTGAAATTGTTGGTGTTAAAGACATCCCTTACATACACCGTGGCATTTGCCTATTTGGATTCGAGCAGCGGGATAACTTTGAATGGGCACTCTTAAAGTTAAAAGGTATGTTTGTGCGACAGGAATCATTTCCTCAAGTTATTCTTCTTGATAGAGATCTTGCTCGATGAATGCAATTGCGTCTGTTTTCCAACTTCGCCAATTTCTTTGTGTCAATGGCACATAGGTAAGAATGTCTATGCGAAATGCAAGAAGTTGGTATTTCATGAAGACAAACATGAGGCGATGAAGAATGCATGGGATGGTGTTGTTGATGCGATCGACGAGTTTGAGTATCAAAGAATCGGTTGATGACTTTTGAGTGTGTATGTTGAATTTCCTATTTTTGTTGAATATGTCAAGAATACATGGTTGAACCCCTTTAAGGAAAAGTTTGTTGCGGCATGGACCAACCAAGTCATGCACTTCGAAATACAACAACAAATAGGTATGCTTAAACGGTAGATAAAATTATGTTGATAATTTTGTTTTTTAAATGGTGTCATTGGTATTTGATGTGGTTTAATTTTTGTTTGTTATTAGAAATTTGAGTCGCACATTGGACATTGAAGAGGAATCTACAAAACAGTAGGGGTGACCTGTGTCATTGTTGGGAAGCTATGAACAATATGATTGCACTGCAACACACTGAGATAAAAGCATCATTTGAAAGAAGCATAAACGTAGTGGAGCACAGGCACAACAACCGTTTATTTATCAGATTGCATGGATTTGTATCAAGGACTGCACTACAACTTATTGCCGACGAGTGTGGCAGAGTGAATTATGTGGGTATCGATAAATCTACTTGTCGTTGCCTAATCAGAACGACACATGGGTTACCTTGTGCTTGTGAGTTGGCGGGTTACATAAGACTGTTTACACCTATTCCATTGGAGGCAGTTCACTTGCACTGGAGGAGTTTACATTTTGGTGAATACCAATCGCAACAACACAAAGTTGAGACAGAAGGCGGGGTGTCAGAGGAAGAGCTTGCGCTTCAGTGGGATGCATTGGTAAATCGATTTCGATCACTTAATGTGATTGGCAAGAGGACACTGTTTGCCAAAGTGCGTGAACTTGTATTTCCAGACACAACTTCAATGTGTCCACCTCCTCAAAAGGTGAAGACCAAGGGAGCACCGAAAAAGGGTAAAGGTAAGGCCCCAGCAATGGATGGATATGATGTTAGGCGCGACCCATCATATTTTGAGCCTGTGGACAACATGTATTCTGAGCATGTGGGCAACATGTATTCTGACGTACCATCTGGGAATACATCACAGACATCTAATCTACCAACTAATGTGCCTACAAGGAAAAAGAAACGATCTGATGTGCCATCTAATGTACATCAAACGCCTTACCTGAGCCAATTTCCTCCACAGTTTCATCCATATAATATTGAGCAAATAGTGGATGTCGAAGATGATGGAAACTGCGGATATCGTTCCATTGCAGCATTACTTGGTAAATATGAGGACTGATGGCCTATAGTCCGGCAAGACTTGGAAAAAGTGATCAGAATGCATTATGATTTATATGGCCGGCTTTTTGGAGATCAATATCAAGCATTGAGGGAGTCGTTGATAGGTGTAACTGGTACCTGCTTTCGTGGCAAGTGGATGACCTTACCAGACATGGGTTACGTAATAGCAACCAAATATAAATTGGTTCTAGTCTCTTTGAATGAGTGCATCAAACGTGTTGGACATTTTTCCCTCTTAGGGGCATGTGTCACCCAACCCAGCTAAACAACGCCATAATTTGTATTGGGTTTGTCAACAAAAATCACTAGGTACAGGTAAATTTTTTTTACAGCAATGTGTTTTAACTTAAATTTATCTTTTTAATCACTGGGTACAAAAATCACTGGGTACATTGTTTAATGTAAAATTAAACAATGTGTTTAATTAATCAATCTGCATTTTTTCAGGTATTTCTTAAGCCCGGATGTCCATTGCCTAACGTCGCTCCCAGTTGGCGTCAATATGCTTATCCGGAGGCTCACTCATGGGCAACACTGTATGCTGCTCGATTGCAATAATGGTTTATATTATTTCCGCCGTTGCGTCATACTACACGACAGTACCCAGATGACCATGTACGATTGGATGACGATTGACTACATTGTAGTGATATGTAGTACACTTTATTATTTTTAAATGTGGGTTTGGTTTTTTTTAATGTTGAATTGGTGGCAGAGTGAATTATGTTGTTGGTTATGCAATGTAATGTAATGTGACGTTGGTTTTTTTTGTGTTGAATTTGCAGTCCAAATGTATCATTTTTTTTCTATAAACCTCGTGAAGTTGGTTCATTGTTGGGAGCATAGGCTACGCGAATAAAAAAGAACGAGCGAGTGGCCACGATTAAACAACATCAAAAAAGAAGCGCAAATATAACAAAATGTAAATATAACAACAAAAGATGTCCAAATATAACAAAAAAACATAATAAACATAAAAAAAACCCTATCTTCTCCGCTGTCGACGCCTTATGCGGATGTGGTCGTCTCCGTCCCACCCTGCGCTATCTGTAGTGCCTGGGAAATATACTCGGCAAGCAGAGCGGGGTCCATCATCTCATAGTCAGTCTCAGAGGCTGTCTGGAGAATGCTGGTGACTGAGGCCAGCCTCTCAGCCATATCATCACAATGCGGCTGCAAATTATAACAAGACATCAGAGAGACATAAGAGAAAATAAACAAACACAAAAAATACATAATGTATATCTAAACACTTACACAATCAGGAGTAGTCGCAGCCTCAGGAGCATCCGGATTGATCAGGAGTGGATGCGACATCCTGCGATACCACTCCATGTACCTGTCAGTGCACTCTGCTGGATACGAGGCCAGGTATAAATCGGGGACAGTCGACATGATAGAGTGCATAGGAAACTGTATCCATGCATCCATCATCTCTGCAGCTGTGGGACGCGGTGGTGGTGGCCGGGGAATGTCCTGGATGTAGCCGAACTGCCTGACTACCCTCTCAGGCAGGTACGACACAATAAATGAGGCACACCGGATGTACCCCGAAAACAGGCACGCCGGATGACAACCCGCCCTAATGCCCTCCCACGGTCTCCAAACAACGTCATCGACTGCCAACGCATCCAGCGCTCTCCTGAAGGGCTCCACCTGGCCGTCACCCTTAACCGGCGACCACCTCATGGCTCGTGTCATGCCCGGGGTGATGCCGTTATCCTTCCTCTTGCAGAGACGAGGGAAATACTCATATATCCATGCCTGTGACAACAATAACGAATCAACACGCCATACAATGTACTTTAAATAAATAATTGTTTACAAAAATAGGCTGCGTACCTGAAGAAGTGTCATGTATCCGCCAATCTGCTTAGTGTCATGCAGGCTAGCGTCTCCCAGATATCCGTACAAGAAGGCTAGTGCAGCACTAGCCCATGCCACCCTCCCACCCGCCCCCAAGTCACGTACCAGGTCCAGGTACTTGATGTCAATATATACATGGCTCTTGTCTGCCAAAATGGTACAGGCCAACAACAACATTATCATGGCCCTGGCCGCAGTCCCCACCGGCCCATCGTAAACGCGTCTTTGGTCATATGTCTTCATCAAGAAGTCAATTCTCATATGAGCGCCCTCATATTTGTCGTCTCCTTGTTTGCCTCTTCATATGTACACCCCAAAGAATGTGCGTAAATAAGATATGGAAATGTCTGGATCCATCACCGGGGTACATAAAAAGAGCCGCTCACTTTAAGGCCTAGGAGGATCGACACATCATCAAGCGTGGTATCGCTATCTCTCCAAAGGGCAGATGGAAGCTACTCGTCTCCCGATGCCATCTCTCTGCAAAGGCTGACAGTAAGGCCCTGTCAACCATCCTGAAGCTGCAGTATAGCAAGGAGGTTAGGTCGGCCTCCAAGAGATGCTCATTTACATGAGGAGGCGGTGGTACTCTTCCACTCAACCATTTTTGCAACTTCAGGCCATGAGAGGCCACCTTAAGCGCATCACGCTCCTGCACACAAATAAACATCATTGATCATATAAAAAAAATAAACATTTGATCAAATAACAACCAGATATATACCTGCCCCTGCCATATCTGATAGGCAACGTGATGCTGATAATCTGTAAGCAACGACCCATCGTAAGGTCCTCCAGGAAAGGGAGCCTAGTCTCCAACTATACCATGGTCTCCTCCAGCTATATCCTCTGGAGCCTCGTATACAAAATGGGGATCCTGGTCGCCAACTACATCCTCGTGCGGCAGCCTGCTAGCAATACGCCTCTGACGCTCAGAGATAGTCACAGGCTGCCGTTGTCTACGTGGGGGCGCACTACCAGGAGTGGAAGCTACTCCTCTCCCTCTCGACTTAGGCATATCTGAAAGACAAATATATCAATTATAGTAAAATGTAATAAAATAAATTCTGTACCGGAAATTGCAATTTCCGGTATACAAATTATATACCGGAAATTGCAAATCACCGGAAATTGCAATTTCCGGTATACAATTTGTATACCGGAAATTGCAATTTTCGGAACAGAATTGTAAATCACCGGAGAAATTGTAATTTCCGGTGATTTACAATTCTGTTCCGGAAATTGCAATTTCCGGTATACAATTTGTATACCAGAAATTGCAATTTCCGGAACTATGTTTAAAAAACAAAACAAAAAGCGTACTGAAAATTTTCAATTTCCGGTAAGAACAGAGCGTTTTCAGTTTCAGGAATTTAGAATTTCCGGAAGCGTGAGTGTGAGTGGATCGGGGTGAAGGTTGAGTTTTTGTTGTGTTATTCAATGGGGTATTATGGGAAATTCGCAAATTATATACCGGAAATTGCAATTTTCGGTATACAAATTGTATACCGGAAATTGCAATTTCCGGTAACATTGTGTGTAAAATTTGTTACCGAAAATTGCAATTTCCGGTATACAAATTGTATACCGGAAATTGAAATTTCCGGTAAAATGTTCAGAATTAAAAAAAAAAATTGCTGATTTTATTAGAGGGGTATTTTGAGAAATTTGCAAAATGGGGGGTGTACCTACCAGGTGGGGGGTGCATTTAATAATGGCCTTTTTCATTATGCGTGTTTTTGTCGAGTATGAACCAATTAATGGGCTGGGCCTAAAGAGTGGCTCAAAACCATCAAACAATGGGCTGCAAAATGAATTCAATTTTTTTAGATATGACATAATGACAAGGTTAATAAGAAATAAAAGGAAAAACACATTAAGGGGAGAACAAAATATGGTATCACACATTTCTAGTAATATTTTGCTACGGAAATATCATGCTGTATGGTGCACCATGCGCATGCTAAACAAATCCAACGTTAGCACTATGAGTATTGATTACTCCATCATTTTCTTCAGTGAGGCCTTATAATGAGGTTGAGTTTTCTACCTGGTTTGTGTGTTGCAACTAACTTGAGGACACTACAGCATCAATGAATACTTGGATTTGAGTGAAAAATTACCCAAGCACAATCTCCCCTCATCGATCCCTTCTTTAATTTTCAGTTCTTGTTTGTTGTTTTTTTTAATTAAGTTTTGAATTTATTGTATAATATCATACTCCCTCCGTTTCTTTGTACTTGTCCATTTTTTAAAGAAATTCTGTTACTATTTATTTTTCATTCTCAAATTAAATATTACATTAATTATTTTTTTGTCAATTATATCCTTAACTATTTATTGTAAAGATAGAAGAAGTATATGTAATGAGGTAATAAATAGTCAAAGGTATCACCGGAAAAAAAAAACCTATAATTTCATCAACACAACAAAATTTATTGGTTTTTTGGTTTGTGCAAAATAACTTTAAACAACATATAAAAAGGAACGGAGGTAAAATATTGGTTTCTTGATCTATGCGAAATTTTTTTTTTTGGGTTTATTTTTACAGAATTCATCGCCATCGTTGACATAGACTCTATGTCACCGAACCTTGCCAATGGACACCTTTATTGCCTGGCGTTGTCATCGCACAGCCCTCCTCTACCATCCCTCCTATGTTTATGTTAAATCCCTGATTTTCACTTTCTTCCAGCAGGCCATGCCTCGACCAGCACCATCCTCAACTGCCTCACCCCAAGGCCGACCGAATATGTTCCTTTTTTGTGCCGCCCCTTAGTCCTAGGCTTTGTTTTTGGCCGATTTTGTACCGGTCCAAAAGTCATCAACTTTCGTACTGTAGCAATACCCTTAAGTCTTCTATAATAGTTTCCAATAATATAATTATAAAAATAAATATAGAAAAAACCCAACAAGTGGTATCAGAGCTCGTTGGCGTAGGCCCAATAACGATCCAAACCCTCTCATAACGGGATGCATACATATGGGCCCGAGACTCACACTTGAGGGGGAGATGTTGGGTATCCAAGTGTGAGATATCTCCACATACCCTAATAATAAACAAAAAGTTAAATATGTTTTTAGTCCCTCAAAATATAGCGAATTTTGGTATTAATCCCTCTAAAATTTTTCGGATACTTTTGGTCCCCAGTTTATTTTCTGTTTGCACTTATGATCCCTGAGGTTAAGTTCCTCCGTTATCTGTCGACATGGCAACCAACTCACCATATGATGTAGTTAATGATGCTGATGTGTCACCCATGTAAATATCCACATAGATAAAAAGACGATTTAATTAATAAAATGTTATTTTTTTAATAATTAATCAACTGTTTGGGTAAAACGTTTTTGAATAGATCTTCTTCATCAGTACGTGAGAAACCGAAATCCATCAAGGTCAGTTCTCTTCCATTGCAATCGCTCTTCTCCCTTTTCATCTTTTCAGGTTGCAGCGCTGCTATCCATGGCCAATCGCTGGCTTAGGCCCGAGGTATACCCGCTCTTTGCTGCGGTCGGACTTGCTGTTGGGATCTGTGGGTTTCAACTGGTTCGCAATATCTGCATCAACCCTGAAGTCAGGGTGAGCAAGCAGACCAGAGCTGCAGGAGTATTGGAGAACTTTGCTGAAGGAGAGAAGTATGTAGAACATTTCTTGAGGAAGTTTGCACGCAACAGAACACTAGAGATTATGCCCTCCATCAACAACTTCTTCGCTGACCCTAGTCGCAATTAAGTTGCTTTTGGATAAACAGGAGTTAATTTCAGATTTGAGATATATTGTGTTGAAGACAGTTATATTATTGTGCATTAGAAAACAAATTGTGGTTGATCTCTCTGCCTGAAAAATAAGAGACAAAGAAATGAAAAAAATAGGATTGTTTGCTTACTTATTTTTCGTAACAAATTTCAATGAACAATATCAACTAAGAGGGATTACTAGCACTATAATTTTATTTTTTTTCCAGAAACCCATAAATTTATCAAGAACTGTAGAACAATATCCAATGAGATCTTCATCGTCACCTTCTTATTCCTGCAAAATAGCCATAAGAATCTGGCCTCGTAGCTCCGTTAGCCACTGCTCTGTCACCCCCACGAACACCACTCCAAAACGTCACATTCATGATGGAGGGTTTGCATTTTTGAAAAGTCCAAATCTGAATGAGGGTTTAGAAATCAAAGCCCCTAATTTTTATAAAATGTACAGATCAGAATTAGAAACAATAAGTTAAAAAAGATTTGTGTCTGCATCTTCATGTTTTTGATTCTGAAGCTTCAATTTTTGAACAGAAGAAAAGAGCTTCAGTTCTTCCATGGAGGCGTTGGTTCAGAACATAAAGAAGAAAGGGTTGGCTTTTAACCCTAAATATATTTTTTAATTGTTTATACATGTGGAACTTGACTGAGCGACACATCAGCATCATTATCTACATCATATGATAGTTGGTCTGCCATGTCATCAGATAACGGAGAAACTTAACCCAGGGACCATAAGTGCAGACGGAAAATAAATTAGAAAAGTGCCCAAAAAAATTTAGAGGGACTAAAACTAAAATTCATTATATGTTGAGGGACCAAAAACATATTTAACCCTAAATAAAATATAGAATATATAAGATGTTAGACTCATGAACTTATCACCTTAAGGTTTTGGGAACAAATGTGGTCAAAGTCTCATGCTACATCAAAAAAAAAAATAATAATAATATAAATATAAAAAAAACCCAACACCTCTTACTAAGGTTATGTTTGACAGCTAAGAAAGTGGGAGGAAAAAAAGTGAGAAAAAAAAAGTTTATTGATTAAAGTGTAAAATTGCTGATGTGTCACACTATGATAGACTTGTTACATTTATCCATGCATACATTTCACATTTACCAATTTTTTTTTTCTTCCCCCCACATTTTTTTCTTAGAAACAAACATAGCGCAAGAGTCTTTGAAATTTTATCTTATGTCGGAATTTAACTTTCTATAGATCAAAAGATGAGAATGACTAAACCAATAACACTTAATCATAAAGATTATAATATCACCTAAATGACTAGCTCTCAAATATATCAATTTAGTTTTATTAACGGTGTATTTTGGGAAATAGCACTGTTCAAAAAAAAAATTCATTGGCCTCCAAATTGAGTCTATCAAATCTGAAACTGAAATAAAAGTGTCATTCCATACATGTTTCAGCATCCAAGTATGGATACTGATGTCGTGCAACGTGGCTAAACCAAGTCAATCGATAATATCCTTTTTTGTTTTATTTTTAGATAAATCTTATCGTATGATTTGTCTCTTTTTTATTATTATCCTTTCCTTTCTTAGGATTGTATCAGTTTGCTAGGATTTGATTTGTATTAGGAATTATCTTCTTAGGATTTATTTTGCATTAGGTTTCTCCTTTTATTTCCTTTATATATTTGTTTCCTAAATATGTCGGAAGTCAGTTTTTGAATTATTAATAAAAAACGAGAAGCTTTTCTCAAACCCTTTGTGTCAATTCCTCAGTATTCATTTGAATCAACGAGGTGTTATCGTCAACCTCTCGGGTATTGTTTGACTAAACGAGTAGTTGAATCTTTTTTCCACACACTTACGTACGCTGCATCAGGTTGGTATTAGTAGTCATAGTAGTCAGTACGTTCCTGCACTATGCCATTAAGGAGATGTGTTGCCAACACTATCCTGGAAAAGATGCTCCAGCGAGACGAGATTCAGTGGGATGATATCGTACGATTGCGATTGCAGGTGTACCATTTGACCCAACAGTGGGCTGCTCTTCGGCCATCAAAACATCAACATGTGTTTGATGTAGACCCATGGTACGATAAAGAGCGCTTTGATATATGATAATAAAGATGAACCAATGTTTGCTGAAGAACTAATATTTGATAGAAAACCACTATTTGTTGAAGAGCATGAAGAAGATGAATGGTCGATGTTTGACAAAGAATCCATTTTTGACGAAAGACCAATCTTTGACCAAGAACTAGAGTACGATGTTAGACAGAATGTTGAGTCCGGAAAGTTTGAGATATTGGAAGAGCATCGATTTAAGGAGGAAAGTATATTGAATATTGAAAGACAATCCTCGTCCATGGCAAAACCATCCAAGGAAGTCGTTCCACTAGTGTTTTCAGTTGCAACGAAAATGTTCAAGGTGACAACCGAAGAAGCCCAAGGCGTGATTTTTGTTAGGTTGCTCGAATCTCCAATACAGGACATCCAACATGTCAAGGATTTATTTCTTAAAACTATCATCCTACACAAGTCATATTATTGGATGAGTACAAAAGAGCATGGATGAAGCAAGACGTCTAATTTGAGGACGAATCTTCTCCATCCCGGGGAGTATGATGTCGTGCAACGTGGCTAAACCAAGTCAACCAACAATATCTTTTTTTGTTTTATTTTTAGATAAATCTTATTGTTTGATTTGTTTCTTTTTTATTATTATCCTTTCCTTTTTTTTGGATCGTATCGGTTTGTTAGGATTTGATTTGCATTAGGAATTATCTTCTTAGGATTTGTTTTACATTAAGTTTTCTCCTTTTATTTCCTTTATATATTTGTTTCCCAAATACATTGGAAGTCAGTTTTTGGATTATTAATGAAAATTGAGAAGCTTTTCTCAAACCCTTTGTGTCAATTCCTTGGCATTCATTTGAATCAACGAGGTGTTATCGTCAACCTCTTGAGTATTCTTTGACTAAACGATTTTTCCGCCAATCACGTACGCTGTATCAGATACTCAACATCCAAACATGATGTTTCCATAATTTTGAGTCCCTCTTTGTCAATGTACCTGAACAATACACCTTAATAGTAACTCCCCTTGAGATCACAGTCTGGCACCTCCACATGCTTTATTGAATATTGTCTCATACAAGTTCAATTCGTTGTAGACAATGGCAAATGGTCCCTAATCCCTCCAGCTTTTTGTGAAGAAGAAAGGACCACATTCTTATTCAGTTAAACATTTAGCTCATTCTTAAATATCTCCCTTGCAAGTTAGGTTCATCTTATATTTGGCTTGTAAATGTTCACTACTTGATCTCAGATACTTTATTTTACAGGTGTAAAAATGACAAATTTATTTATTAAATTTAAATGTCTGTTGCAATATTTTTAATTACAATATTCATTGTGACTGCATTGCTTTCACGGGTATCATAGAACAGAGGACCGATTATAAATAATTAAGTAGGTGAGAAATCAAGAGAAAATTACATGGAAAAACCCAAAAGAATTCAAAGCAGCTATTGAATCTTTGCCAAATGAAGACAAACAGGAGGGATAATAGTATGTTTGATTAGTTAAATGTTTCTTCCTATATAAGAAACTTTTATTCCCAACGGCCAACTGCCAATAAAGGTGGAAATGAATTTTTTTCCCCTCTCATTTGCAAATTTTCATTTCTGGATAGTTTTTACTTGTAATAATATTCCCTTTATTTTATATAAATCGATGTTTAAAGTTTTCCCTTGAAGACTAAAAGAAACAATAAATAACTTCATGACTAAAATAATTTTACCAAATATCTGTATTAATCATCGGAGTATTTATCATGTGGAATTTAATGGCTCAAGAGTGATGCACAATTATTTATTAAGGGGTAAAATTGGAATAAAAAATTAATGTTTCATTGAAAATCTAAGACATCAATTAGTATAAAATTTAGTAAAACCTAGGTCCAGCGCTTTTCAAGGTGCTTATGAATTGAAATTGTTTCAGTAGCTTTGACTCTGTTTTTAGTGAAGAACAGGATGTATAGTACATGTACCTAATTTTTATCCATTGTTAAAACCTCTTATAAAATGGAGATAGTAATTTTTTTTTCTTATACAGAACTTTTTTTTTTTTACTTGAAAGTGTTGTCTGACTAGTGAAGCACATTTAGTTTATGAAGACAATAATGTGCATACTTGTGGCTCTCTTGCTAGGATCCAAAGTCTTTATTAGGTGCTTTTATTGGTAAGTTTGTCTTATTTCCTAGTGAATTAAGTGCATCTTGTTGTCACAGTTATTTTATCACGTACCAATTTAGCTGAGTAATTAAGAACCGTCAGCATAATAAAAGGATCATGTAAACTTGTCATATCATATCATATATGCATATAAGTTTCTACCACTTAAATATTTATCTTTGTTTAGACATGCTTGTCAACAGTGTTTAAAATAAAGGTCGGCAAATATGATCTCGGCCACGACATAAAGGATTTTTATGTCTTTGCGACCACGATTGAGGCTATATCAACCACATTTGACATGATTCTCAAGGATCACGATGCCATCGTGACTGTGATTTAAAATCTTATTTGTCAGTATTCTAGCTGGACTTTCCTGCATGTTGATGATACTACAGCAATGCTATAACTATTACGGTTTCATTGAAAATGAATGCGCCACATGATCCCAGATGCCACATGCAGCATCACCATCAATTAATCCAATATCTGCCACACCTATCACACAATCATTCTGGCAAAGACTATATATGTAAAACCATCAAGGCACAAAAATGTACTACATTTCAGGACTTGATCCAATAACAGAAGCTATAATTTTGTATAATATATCATAATGGCAAAATATACATAAACAGTTATTTGTTCTTTTATGGCCACCATCACAATCAGTTTTTATTACTATCATCATAAATCTAAGCATTTAGAAACACAATATAGAATCAAAAGGGAATAATAACTTTGTCCCTCTCTGCATCATCAAGCTTTCTCCTTCTTACAAGGAACTCTCCCATCAGTTCCAGCAAGCATAGCATACTTATCCTTCCTTGTTAAATTGGTGCACTCAAATCCAAGAGTCCCAGCAAGAACCTTTTGAATGTAATTAGCAACTTCAATTGCAGATTTCCCTTCACTACAAGTAAGCTCTTTAGGAAGCTGGTTCAAGAAAGTGATCTCATAAGTAGGCATTGGATTCATGAACACAAAATAAGGGTCTAACAATTTGTGTCCGCGAACTGTTGTACCATGAAACACACTTTGTTTTGTGTTGATTGCAACTGGGACAATCCTATCAGTTAGCTCAGCAAAAAGTGCACTGAACCTTAGAAGGAATGGTTCTCTACAAGTTGTTCCTTCAGGGCAAATCACTAAGTCCCCTTCTTCAAGCAATCTTCTTATGTTGGCTGCATCTTTTTCCCTATCCCTTGAGAGTGCCACAGCTTTGATTGGTGAAATTATTTCACTGAATTTGCTAATACTGTACGTGACACAACTAATTTTTCTTTTTAATGCAACTGCTGTAACCACTGGATCTAAAATTGTGCGGTGGTTACAAACAAATAGGACTCCTTTTTGACCTTTCTTTGGGGCTGGTGGAGGGGTACCCTTCACTGTAACTTTGATTCCTAAGAGCTTATAGTTGTACCAAGCAAGTCTTTCAGGCAAAGGGATGTTGAGATAGACTCTTAGGATTGAGAGTATGATACCAATTGGGAGCCATAGGAAGGTTAGGAGAGCAGCAAGAGGAGTTGGCCTTTGAACAAATCTACCCTCATGAAAAATAATTGGGCTTAGAAGCTTGGTTCTTGGGAGTGGCTGACATTT
Source organism: Calophaca sinica (assembly GCA_037113605.1). Taxonomy (NCBI): domain Eukaryota; kingdom Viridiplantae; phylum Streptophyta; class Magnoliopsida; order Fabales; family Fabaceae; genus Calophaca; species Calophaca sinica. The sequence continues at coordinate 108,919,957 of CM073733.1, forward strand.
TGTTCTTGGCACCATGTATCCTTCCTGCAGGGGAAAATATTGTTAATGACTTGATTAGATGTATATATGGATAGTAATTGGGGAATCCTGCATTCATGCAGTTGACACATTAGTGGCTGTTAGATCAAAGATCGGACAGTCCAGATTTCGAGTTGAGTAAATAAAATTTATTAAAAAAAATTGGCGCATTTTGAGTTGTCCTATCAAAATTATATGGCCAGGATTGCTTGACTGTTGGATTCCAGACTGTAGGATTGGGATTCCCCGCTGTCGGGAATCCAGCAGTCAAGCAATGTTGACTATATAATTTTAGTAATCATGAGTGACCCTTTTCATCAAATTCATTTATCTTGAACTGACCAAAATTAAAAGTTGTCACCCTTAATTTTCTAATGTTGGTTTACTTTGGATAATGAGCTGGGGTATTAGTTGTTTTTTTAGTTACAAGATTTCATAGTAGCTCTTCGCTAAAATTACTTATGGATTAAAATTAACTATCCCCCATGAATCATTCCTTCATTAAGGAAAAAAAAGAAAGCAAGTACAATTAAAATTGGATACATTAAGTTGACTGGGAATGTCACAAGGATTGTGCTTACTGATTAAATGATGATAAGCTATGGAAGGAGATGTGTTTTGCAACTTTGCATATCTTTTACATGAGCTAGAAAAAAACAGGGCTTGGATTTTATGTTAAAAGTTGGTTGGACATGAAAAATTCGTGGAAGTCTATAGTCCTCAATTTGGAAATTGAATTTGGTTGATGTATGGCTTACAATAATTAGTGTTTAAAAGTAGTTAAGGGTTATGATTTATGAGAGAGAGAAGAACTCAACTGAAAAGCAGAGGCATAGCTAGCCAGCTCAATTAAAAGGTGTATCCATAAATGGCCTATAAAACATGGGGGGACCAATATGTATATGGTTGTAAATATATAGAAAAAGAAGGACTAGATCTTCAATACAAAAAAAAAAGGACTAGATAAAAGAAGGGAGGGGTTTACATATGCCGCGAGAGAATAGAAACAGAAAACTGGAACTGGAAGAGAGGCTCATTATGGGTGATAACAACATATCGTGGTCATTAATAACTCTCTCACCAAACATGAATTTAATTTTTTAGTAAAAACTATATACTAACTTTTCATTTCACTTTTTTTTTTTCAAATAAATACTACTAGCTCTATATATAGTATTGATCTAAGAAGCAGTCCACAAAAATCTCAAAACTGGTACCTCATACTAAAATAGGAAAGTTGAACAAAATGAAAACAACATTAAGTGAATGTAATTATAGAATAATGATATGCATATATTTCTTTTACACCACTACTAGAAAAAGTTGAAATAATGATGAAAAAAAGCAAAATTTGTCTCTAATTTCGTTGCTAAGTATTAGCAACAACAAATTTGGAGACAAATTTCAATTTTTTCTTTCTCTAATTTCCGTTTCTATTTCAAATTTCAACATTTTTTTAGTAGTGACTAGTAGAAAGACAAATACTGTCATGTCTGTCTGTCTACATTTTAATTGATAGAGAAAAGGAAAGTTCTTTCGTGAAACTTATTGCTGTGTGAGAATGTGACCCAATCTAAAATTAGAGTCAAGGATATATAGAATTTGAAAAAAAAAAAATTGTGTAGATCAAAATATGTTATTAATTGTCATTATATATTATAGGAGTATATAGTTATAGATATAATACAATTGTATTGATGACTTTTAAAATGTATTAATAATATAACTTGGACAGTAATTAAGAGTTGCCGAAACAAAATAGTATGTTACTAAGAAGACAAACATAAATTAATAATCTATGCTAAGTATGTTTGATAAAAAGATAGAAACATAGGAGAATAAACTAACATTCTTGTGAAAGATATGTATATGATTATACCAACCTTGCAAATTGACATGAAATCATGATCACTTTCACTATCTCCCAATCCCAAGTCAGGTAAGTTAGTTTGAAACTCCTTGACAACAGCACCTTTCTTGTGAACCCCAACAAGCACTCCAGGTTCCTTAACAAACCCAGTTACCCTTCCTGATTTTGTTACCTCAAGTTCTGTCCCAAGCACCTTATCAGCCCCCAACAAGGTCTTAACAAATGGTTCCACCATCAACCTTGGACTAGCAGTTACAATGTAACGCTTACCGAAAGAATTGAACACTCTCCATGTCTCGGGATGCACGTCGTCCGCATAGAATTTCGGCAACACCGACCTTGACACCATCTCAACATCTCTAATCTTCAAACCCGCGAAGGTTATGAAGATCAATGTTTTGATGGCGACGGTTTCAGAGACAAAAAGGTACGTGAAATAGACGAAGGGGACAGAGGCTAAGAGGACAAGTCCTCTTAGGAAACTACCAGCTTCAATAGCAACAAGCATGTAGTAAGGGAAAGCATTTCTTGACACAAGAAGTGTGCCATCTAAGTCCGAAGCTACGGTTTGATTTGATCTATCTTTTGTGCTGCATTTTGAGATTGGTTCGAAATGGCGAAAGGCTCCCATGACCATGAAAAATGGAGAGTGAGACTCAGGAGATATATGTGTTGATGAGGTATATAGCCAGCTTAGAAATGTTGGGGGGTTTTAAAAGGCGTGGGGGAGAAGACACGGTGATGTTGTTGAACTATAGTTGAGCATGAGGTTATATAATGAATATAATATGCGGTACATGGAGTGTTAAATCATAAATGACCAAGATACATGGCTGCTATCCTTTTTCTCTCTCTTATTTCTAGAGAAATATTAGGTGTATTAAGAAAGAAATACATTAATGATTTAGGGATGTGAATATGTTGTAAAATTAAATAAATGAAGGGAGCACATTTAATTTGTGATGACTTGTAAGGGATGAGTTGTATGGTAAGTGAGTTGTAATACAAGTAGGAACAAAGTTTAAATTTGGGATAAAGCAATTATCAAAAGAGTCTTCTAATTGTGACAGTATTGTGAAAAGGTATATATTAGTTTATTTTAATGGAAAAAAGTGTATATATTAGTAAAACAATACTAATAAAATGGCATTAATAAATAATTTTATGAAACAATGGGATGCTAGGTCCAGGAATAATTTTTGTAATAAAAACCAATGTGTACAATTTATAATAGTAGTAGCTCATAAAAAAAAATTATAATAGTAGTAGAAGTAATAAGTTTAATCAATCCTACATTTAAAAGTAGTTAAAAATCTTTAAAACATAAAAAGTATTACAATTATTAATTACCAATTTTTATGACAGCAAAATCTTGGCCAAAATAAAGAATCCATAACAGGCCAAGATAATTACATTTCATTTTGTCAATATAATATAATCACATTTCCCAAAATCATAAATTTAAAAACAATTTGTTCTAAAAAGATAAAATATATATATAATGTACAAATATTAAAACTATTTACAAGATATAAAAATATTATTATTTTCTATAGAAATATCTAAATTTGAACAAGCTAATGTAATCTTATAATGTTAAATTAAAATAAATAGGAAATAAAAATGAATGGGAGTACGTAGTACGTATAACGTACTCATGTATAGTATAAATTAATGTGTTGTACGCTTCAGGGACAACTATGAAATTATTCAAAATGTCTATTTTTCTAATAAATTCATCTATGTCAATTGTGAGCGACACCTTATATTTAATTGGATCATTGTGTGACTTTCAACGGCAATTAAATTTTTTAATTTGTTGTATATATTACTTTTATCATAAAAAAATATTATCAACTATAAGAAAAACAAATCTATAAGAAAACACGTATATGTTTTTTGACAGAGAGAATATATATGTTTTTTTTTTACTATAGAGAGAATATATATGTTAAAATGCGGTATTTTTATTGAACAAATAAGATTTCTACGAAAACAAATATAAGATTAGTAGTAACAGGAAGTGGAAACAAAGGAATTGAATTCATGAGAAATTAATAGAGACACGGCATGTCAGAATGATAAACTGTCTAAAATCAATTGTGTAAATTAAACCACCAGTACTGTTCTATATAAACAACAGCTATATATATAGTGAAATTTTGAGATAATTATATATTACCTAAAAATTTAATGTTCATATTTATTTTCCATATATGTTGATAAAACTTGCTTGATCAATCTAATATTATTAATAAAAAAATAAATACAAAAAATTATCATGAAAAAGTAAGACGCATTTTTGGCACATGCGAGAAGGAAAGGTTAAGAGACTGTTGTATTTATTTTGTGGTTGGAAGGAGGCGTCCAAGTAGTTGAAGGTCAATACCAACATCTGCGTTACATTCAATTAGCCCTCTTTTTAGTTTATTGACGCCGCCCTCGGCGCCCTAATCACACAAGCTAGGCTCGGCTTCAACACTGTTTTATTTGGCTAACTTAATTTATTCGTAATAAGCCGAAAAGTCTTCAACTACGAAATTATTCACTTAAGTATTGTCCATTCGTCATTAATTTTCAGTATGTTAGGGATTTCTCTCTCTCTCTCTCTCTCCAGTTAACATTCCTTACTAAATTTTTTGACTTAATTACACTTTTGGTCCTCTAAGTATCACGATAGTGCGAGTTTGGTAACTCTCAAATTTTAATTGTGTGAATTCGGTCCTGCAGGTATTGCGATTGTGCAATTTTGGTCCCCCAAGTTCCAATTGTGTGAATTGGATTCTCCAGCTATTGCAATTGTGCGATTTTGGTCCCATATGTCGTTCAATTTCTAATAAAAAATATTGATGTCATGTGTGGGTATGACCTAATACCTTATTTGGTCTATGTGACATGTTAGTTGACTTAAAAATTAAAAAACCTTTACAATATTTTTAGTTATAAATCGAATGACAATTGAACAGAGGGACCAAAATCGCACAACTGCAATACCTAGAGGACCCAATTCGCCCAATTATAACCCTAGGGAACCAAAATCATTCAATTGTGATACCTGGAGGACCCAATTTGCTCAATTGGAACTTATAGGACTAAAATCGCACAATTATAATACCCGAGAGAGCAAAAGTGCAATTAAGCCTAATTTTTTTTTAACAATGTGACTGATTTTTATCTCTTTTCACAAATGTTTTTCATAATAATTTGGACAAAAAAATGAACTCTTTTGTTTCTTATAATACAGACGGGAGGGAGTACAATACAAAATTTGGAATTTTGCGTGTGTCTATCGTAATTACACTTTTGGTCTCCCTATTGAAATAGTTTAACTCCATCATAGTTTTCGTCTCAAATCTGTCCATATTCGATCTAAAATAAGTGTTATGCAGATTTCTTTAGCAAATTCTTCCCAAATCCGTCCGAAAGTTTGACACGGATTTGAGACAAAAAACATAATCATCAAGTTATGATTTATTTTTGGTTTATTTCGTCTCAAATCCGTCCGAAAGGTTGGGACAGATTTAGGACGAAATACATCATCATTTGCCTTTTTTTATTTTTTATTTTTGGTTGATTTCGTCTCAGATTCCTGTAAAATGAAGTGTATTTGTTAAACTCAAGTAATTGATTTTTTTAATTGATATCTATTTGATATTATTACTCCTTATTAAATTTGATTATTTACTAGTCAATATTCAATATAAACAAAAAATAATAATCAATTATATTAATTATTATAATTATAATAATTATAACTTGAGAAAAAAAATAAAATAAATTGAAAAAGGCTTCATCCCCCACCCATAAGTTTCTTTTTGTTTTCCCACTTTTCATTTTTGTCATACCCCGTTTCATTTTCCCGGTTTTCATTTCCTCCCGCCCCCAAATCATTTTGGAACTAGTAACCCTAGTTTTGTCCAGTGGCTTGGCTTGGTCCTTGATTGCCAAACCACTACTTAACTTGCAATTGCAGGGGATCTTTCCTGTTCGTAGTGAGAGGCGGAGGAGGGATGTCACCGAACAGATTGGGTCGCGCAACACTGAGTGTGATGGCCGGGCAAGAGACCGAGTTAGTCACCCAGGTTTGTGCTTGTCTAAAATTGTCTGAAATCCATTTGAAACAAATTTTGGACGAAAACTCTCAATTAGCGACGAGGGTTTTTCAGACGAGAGATAGTCTGTCTGAAATCTGTCAAATACAATATTTTCATCCGAAAACCATGGGAGACGTGTGTGAAACCCGTTTGAAAACGACATTTTTATAGTAGTGAACACTACCTAGGATTTGAGCACATGATCCAAGAAATTTGTGCATCAGCATCAACCGCCAACCTACAAGATGTTTTTATTACATGTTTGCAAATTTATTTTAGCTAAATTATGCTTTTGGTCCATTATCTATATTTTAGTTTTTAGTTTGATCCCTTATCTATTTAAAGTTCCGAATTAGTCCCTTATCTTTATTTTAGGTTTCAGTTTGGTCCCTTATGTATTAAAAGTTTCAAATTGGTCCCCTATGTTCGAATATTATACCAATGTGGTCTCTTTTTTTACATAACAAAGTGACTACATTGATATAATATTTATAACATAAGTGACCAATTCGAACAAAAAAAAACAAGAGGGACCACATTTTACACATAAAGGACCATGTCGAAACTTTTAATACATAAGGGACCAAACCAAAACCTAAAATAAACATAAGGGAACAAAAACATAATTTAGCCTTTATTTTATATAAACCAATTATATATGATATACTATAATAAAATTTATTATTAGAAAATTATATAATATTTCGGTACTAAATATCACAGCCACATCAGTATCTCCATCAACTATATTATATAAAATAGAGTTTTGCTACGTAAACATATGCCACGTGGCAACACTAGAGACATTCAACTTCCCGCCTAAATTTATTTCATAATTTTTATTTTATTTTTTATTTTTGTTTTTATGGAAACCATTTAATAACTTGCCTATTTTTCTATGAGTATAAATTTTAACATCCTATAAATATCACAAATTTACCAAATTATTACTATCAATCATATTAATATGATTTGTAATAAATTTAAATCTTTTTAATTAAAATTCTAAATTAGGTTAGTATATTTATGGAGAATATTTCCATATGCCTTCTATTTACTCATTCATTTATGTCTCACTATTTTTCTTTTACACGCTTTCTTGACTCCTCTATTGCTCCTTTTATTCAGTTGATTTCTTCGTCTTCTCCTCCTCCTCCTCCTCCTCCTCCTCCTTTTCCTTCTTTTTATCTCGACTCTTTAACTTTTTTTCTCTGGAATGTCTTCATTATTTTTGTTCTCTCTCTTTAACTCTTTTTCTCTCATTTTTTGTTATCTAACTCATTCTTAATTTTTTTTTCGTTTTAGATATTCTTTTTCTATTGAGAATATAGGAGGCAAGGTTTGTCTTCATTCTTTTGTATGGTATACATTTATTTCTTTGTACATGTTCTGATCTTTCTTCATTCTATCTTTTTATTGCAAACTTAACATGCAAGTATTTGTATGCTTTTACATGACTTCTTCACGCCTCTTCCTCTGTGACCATCTCTCTTTTTTCTCGTGCATATAACGGATAATGTTGTCACCATATAATTTTTCTCTTTCTCTTTCTCCTTTTGCAAATTGCGTCTCTATTTTTTTCAAGTCGATGACAGTGTTGACGTGTTAAAAGTCAATGCTAATGGTTTTATTATTGATCCGGACCTATCCTAGGCCCAAGTACCATTTTAATGGGCTCCAACATGTTAGCCCAATTGGCATGGTTTCTCCTAGAAGCTAACCCTAGCTTCAAGGCTATATAAACCTAATGTAGTCACCTCTACAGGTATGCCTCTTCTAACCCTAGTACCCACCTCATTCATAGGCTGACTTGAGCGTCAGAGTGTTTGCAGGTGGCCACCACCCACATCGTCCACCGGGGCTCGGTGCAGCACTTCCACTCATTGCGATCATTTCCACCATCCTACCGCCGTGAGGTATCACCTTCCTCTAACTTTGAGATCCACTCCGGATCAGTGGGGATGATTTTCTGTTCTCCATTCTCATTACCTAATCACAGTGGTTACTGGAAGGAAGAATCAAACACAAATTCTACGAAGAATTAGGATAGCGAACTGTGACTAATTTCTTCCTCGCACATTACTCCTGGACCTGTTCCGACTTGCCTCGAACGACAAGGGTATGGCTGTTTGGGTGAATCCCCACGATGTCCATGAGTTAGAGCAACTACGCAGCGGTGACCTCAACTTCGTTCTCCTACCCCTGGTATGCTAGAATGTCGACAATCACAGCAGCATCTGGACATTTAGATCTTTTCTTCGTCAGCGATTTACTCCGTCCTCTGAAACAGAAATCAGATCCAAGATCTGATCATGAGCATATTTGGGCAAGGACCCGAACCTCCATAAGTAATACCAAACCCAGATCTGAAATTTGGGAAAGGTTCATGTCACGAATCTCACCAAGGACCCAAAGACCTTCCTAGATCGTGAATATAGTTACCTCTGCTCCTCTATCACGGTTCGGCAATGAACCATTTGCAGATTTCCTTCTGCTGTTCCACGACGCTACCACGTACGACGAGTGGGTGACTGACGCTGCCATTGGGTCCAGGTTCTATCCCTGCCCGACCTGGTCAAGATCTGAACGGAAGCAGGGCAACAAACATTGTTCCATGCTGTCTCGATCTGAATCGATCTTAATATGAACTCGGCTATGGCTTCTTCTCTGTGCTTTTGTCAAATCGGAAGTGAGGTTCATGCCCTTCTTTATTTAATTTTTGCTAACCTGTTTGTTCAGGGTGTTGGAACCTCAACGATTGAGAAGTTTAGACCCTCATTAATTTTGATGATAACAAATTATTTTCAAGAAGAACAATTTATCTTCTAACATATCTTTGAGTGTACAGGTATCAAAACTTCATATATATGTACGAAACACTCAAGGAAGAAGAAGAAATTTACAAAAGAATTGAATACAATCCACTAGTGTCAGCGTCCGAACTCACTCCAGCGTCTTGCTAACAGCAACCGTCCAGTAGTGTTACTCTTGGACACGTGGAATACTCAATTGTTGAGAGCGTCTGTCCTCTGTTCTGAAGCGAGCGTCTGATCTCTTTAATGAAGCACGTGATGATCATGTTTTTGCTCTTAGCCTCAGACTGTTCTGGAATGGAATTCGAATTTGATTTTATGCGCTCATTTTGATGTACGAGGAAGCAAAGGTGACACCTTTAGCATAAGACAAAAATCGTACAAGGCAATTGTAAATAGCAGATAGTACGAAAACAGTAATGTGCACTATTCTGATATTCTCTGGAAAGGAAGAAAAGGACTACATTTCAAATTACCTCACTCAATGGAAAGGAGATATTTTTACTGCAACGGTAATACCCTTGAAGACTCCTATAAATACCCCAAGGTATTCATTGAAGAAATGTTGGAAAAACTGTGAAGAAACTTCATTCTGAAAGAAACATTACTCAAGTGAGCAATCAAGTTTCGTGCCAAGTTTCTGGTCTACAAAGAACTGAACTCAGCGTCTTATACTTTCTTTGAGAAAGCCATTCTGTTTTGAGCTTAATCTTTTCATCCTCTCTGTGAGAGATATTTTGATTGTATTCAAAAGTATAATCTCTTTTGTAAACTGTATTTGGCCTAGCGAAGGCTTTGTTCCTCAAAGGCTCATTGACCGAAGTCGTTTGAGAAGTTGAGAGTATTGTCAAGTTTGTGATGAGAATACTCTTGAGAAAAATTATGTCGATTGATTATAGTGAAAAATCCTTCAGGAACGAAGGGACTAGACGTAGCTACCAGTTGGTGGTGAACTAGTATAAATCTCTGCGTCTCTTCCTTTACTGCTTTACATTTATCTTTACCTTGCTCAGTAAAACAAGTTTTCATAAGCGGTTTATTTTCTGCATCCGGTTAATTTCTCTGCATCCGATATACAAACAGTTTTGAAAAATCTGTGTTGAAGTGTTTTTTACGTAAAGTTTGTGAAAAGTTTTTAACACAATTCAACCCCCCTTCTTGTGTTCACGTTCAGTTGGTACCAGAGCTCGGCCTCTTGGTTGAGCACTTAACAGTGTTAAGAGAAAAGATCCTATACTGTGAACATGTCTACTGAAGGTGGTCATATGAACCGTCCTCCTCTATTCGATGGAGAAAAATTTGATTACTAGAAAGATAAGATAAAAGCTTTCTTTGAGACACAACAACTTGAGTTGTGGGATATAGGTCAAAGTGGTTACATTCCTCCCACTAATCCTCGTGGTGTTGCTATAGCCAGAGAAGATTGGAATGATGAGCAGAAAAAGAGATATCAAATCAATCAAAAAGCTAGATTCATTCTTATATGTGCTATGACAGAAAAAGAATATGATAAATGTGGCAAATTTGATACTGCCAAAGAAATCTGGGACTCGCTCGTTTTATCTTATGAAGACTCTGCCCAAGTAAGAGAAACCAAAGCTAGCATGTTGGTTCGCCAATACGAGTTGTTCAAAATGGTAGATGGTGAAAGCATTGAAACTATGTTTGGAAGATTCCAAACACTTGTTCATGGGTTACAGGCCCTTGGAAAAAGTTACACTACACCTGACCATGTTAGAAAGACTTAAGAAGCTTGACTAAGCAGTGGAGACCCAAGGTCACTGCTATTCAGGAAGCAAAAGATCTAAATGTCCTACGACTTGAAGATCTTATGAGTTCGTTGAAAGCTCAAGAACTTGAGCTAAACGAAGAAGAACCTGTCAAAAAGGGCAAATCTATTGCTTTGAAAGTCGCTCAACATAAAGCTAGTTCTTCCAAAGCCCTTCAGACTGAAGAAGAAGAATCAGAAGATGAAGCTTCAGAAGGAGATGTTGACACATCAGAAGATGAGCTCGCGTTTATACCCAGGAAGATACAAAGAATGTGGAAGAAGAGAAACTTTAGGAGGAAGTTTCAGAAGAAAGATACTAAGGACAAGAAGGAAAGCAAGGACAAGGACAAAGCTCAAGTAATTTGCTATGAATGTAAAAAGCCTGGACATTTCAAGTCCGAATGCCCTAATCTTAAGGAGAAGCCCACAAGAAGTTCTTTCAAGAAAAAGAAGAAGAGTCTCATGGCAACATGGGAAGATCTAGACTTATCCTCATCTGAGGAAGATAATGAAGTAGAAGCAAATCTCGCTCTCATGGCAGACACTGACCTTGATTCAGAAGAAGAAGTTGAAGAGGTAATAGTATATGATTCCTACTCGGAACTTTAACTTGCATTCGATGATCTTCTTAAGGACTCTGCCACTCTCTCTGTTGAGTATAAGAATTTGAATTTTTTTTTCCAAAATTATCACAAGACTTTCAACCTTTAAACAAAGAAAAATATGTACTCAATAAAGAGAACCGTGTTTGAAAATCGAGAATCAAAGATATGATGGATAACCAAATACGGTCGCCAACAAGCAACCAGAAGCTGAGAGCTCTCAAGTTGAAAGCTCTAAAGTTATAGGCAATCCTAAATGCAAATCAAATGATTATGAATATGCATTTCAAAAGTTTCTTGCAGAGAGTGTAACTCGAAGCAAGCAAGCTTCAATGATTTGCGGCGTCAGTAAAACGACAACTCATGGTCTTGGTTATATATCAGATGAACCTCTTTTAGAAAATGATTTCAGCATCTGATAAATCCAATAATCATAGTAAATGCTTGCATTGTACTTACTACAATAAACCTGATCATTTGAAAAGTGCATGTACTGTTTTTAAAACTGTGAAGGATAAGCTTCCTTCAAGAACTAACAAGAAAGGACCCAAAAAGATATGGGTACCTAAAGATAAAATAGTCTATGTTGCAGACATGCTTAGCAACAAAGTCAACACACCTATCTTGGTGCTTAGACAGTGGATGCTCGTGTCACATGACGGGAGAAAAGCATATGTTCCAAGAACTAAGGCCTAAAGAAGCTGGATTCGTTGGTTTCGGAGGAAACCAGAAAGGTAAAATAGTTGGAATTGATCGCATTGGTAAAGGCTCTCTTCCCTCTATTGATAATGTACTATATGTTGAAGGACTTAAACATAACTTATTGAGCATAAGTCAATTATGTGACAATGGTTATGAAGTCATCTTTACAGAAACTGGATGTCTAGTAAAAAGCAAGAAAGACGGCTCTATTTTCTTTACTGCTAAGAGGAAAATATTTACAAAATTGATCTCTCTGAACTTGCAAAACAAGATGTCAAGTGTCTCATGTCTGTTGACGAAGAACAATGGATTTGGCACAAGAGATTGGGTCATGCCAATTTGAGATTAATCTCAAAATTAAACAAGCACAATCTTGTCAGAGGCTTACCAAATCTTAAGTATCAATCCGATGCTCTCTGTGAGGCATGTCAAAGAGGAAAACAAGTTAAAACTTCTTTTCATTCAAAAAATGTTGTTTCAACCTCTAGACCACTTGAGCTTTTGCATCTTGATCTTTTTGGTCCAACAAGGACAACCTCTTTAACTGGAAAGAAATTTGGGTTAGTCATTGTTGATGATTTTACTAGATGGACATGGGTTAGATTCCTTGCTCACAAAGATGAGTCATACAAGGTACTTATCAGATTCGCAAAAACAATTCAAAAAGAAAAAGGAATTTGTATTTCTTCTATTAGAAGTGATCATGGGGGAGAATTTGAAAATGAAAGCTTTCAAAAATTTTGTGATGATAACAGCATCTCCCACAATTTTTCCCCTCCTAGAACACCTCAACAAAATGGTGTTGTAGAAAGGAAGAATAGGTCTCTCCAAGAAATGGCCAGGACCATGTTCAATGAGGCTAACATTGCAAAACATTTTTGGGCAGAAGCAGTAAACACAGCTTGTTACATTCAAAATAGAATTTTTATTAGACCTATTTTGAAGAAGACTCCATATGAACTGTGGAAAGGAAGGAAACCAAACATATCATATTTTCATTCATTTGGTTGTACGTGTTATATTTTAAATACTAAGGATCAACTTGGTAAGTTTGATTCAAAAGCTGACAAAGGAATCTTTTTGGGATATTCTGAAAAATCTAAAGCTTTTAGAATATACAATAAAGAAACTATGACAGTGGAAGAATCCTTCATGTCAAATTTGATGACAAGAAGCCTGACACGGCCATGTCAGAGCTAGATGAATCATTTTCAGAATTAAATATAGGTAATACTACAAATAGTGAACTACATCTTCATCGTCCGGTGGTGACCAGACACAAGAATCTTCAGAAGCTGAATTCAAAAAGAGCTGAAAGTACAAAGCCAATCATCCTAAAGATCAAATCATAGGAAAACCTGGAGATAGAGTAAGAACCAGATCCTCTTTTAAAGAGCATGCATATACGACACTACTCTCATAAATGGAACCTAAAACGATTGATCAAGCATTGAAAGATGAAGGTTGGATTCTGGCCATGCAAGAAGAGTTGAATCAGTTCCAAAGAAATGATGTATGGAAGCTAGTTACTCTACCAGAAGATAAGCAAGCTATTAGTACTAAATGGGTATTTAGCAACAAGCTTGATGAAGATGGAAAGGTTGTGAGAAACAAAGCAAGATTGGTTGCTCAAGGTTACTCACAGGAAGAAGGTATTGATTTTACTGAAATATTTGCACCTGTTGCAAGGTTAGAAGCTATACGCATTTTGCTTTCATTTGCTGCACATCATGATATAATTCTTTATCAAATGGATGTGAAAAGTGCTTTCTTGAATGGTTTTATAACTGAGGAAGTCTTTGTAAAACAACCTCCTGGATTCGAAGACATTGAATTTCCAAAACATGTCTTCAAGCTTAAAAAGGACATGTATGGTCTTAAGCAAGCTCCCAGAGCTTGGTATGAAAGACTGAGTACATTTTTGATGAAAAATGGCTTTACCAGAGGTCTAGTAGACACTACTCTTTTTAGAAAAACATCAAACAAGCACTTTATAATTGTTCAAATATATGTTGATGACATTATTTTTGGAGCTACTAATGAAAGCCTTTGCAAAGAATTTTCTAAGCTAATGCAGGCTGAATTCGAGATGAGCATGATGTGTGAACTGAAGTTCTTCATTGGAATTCAAATCAAACAAAGCAATGATGGTATCTATATACATCAAAGCAAATATATCAAGGAATTGCTAAAGAAATTCAAAATGGTGGATTGCAAACCTATGTGTACTCCGATGCATCCCATATGCATTCTTGGTAAATATGAAACTGGTAAAAAGGTAGATCAGAAGATGTACAGAGGTATGATTGGGTCTCTACTTTATCTTACAGCTTCAAGACCTAATATTATGTTCAGCGTCTGTCTGTGTGCTAGATTTCAATCAGATCCTAGAGAATCACACTTGAGTGCTGTTAAAAGAATTTTTAGATATTTGCAAGGATCTATTAATCTTGGTTTGCTTTATAAGAAATCAAAAGATTACAAGTTAGTAGGTGATCAATGCATTTTAATGCATCTTTTATAGCTTTGCTCTTGGTGTTCTTAATTGTGTGTTTTGCCCAACAACTACTTTTTAACATGTTTTTGCATCTTTGGGTCTTAATTGGACTTTAGTGAATTTAATTGCTAATTTTTGAATTTTGTTACATCCTGACCTATGTCGCTTCTACAGGCCATAACTTGGGCTATACTTGTCCGATTTCAGTGCTCTTTGTGGCGTTGGAAAGCTAAGAAGTAGAGCTACAATTCTTATGTTGGCGCCGAAGCCCAGTTCTACCGTTTTGAATGTCGAAAATCCACTTTACTGAGGCTGACGAGTTACACTACGGGTTTTGGATCATTCACTCATGTAATTAGTTGTTATTGGGCTAATTAAACCCTTTTGGGCCCTTCTCTTTGGTCATAAACTTCAGGTTACCTAGGTTAACCTAAGGAGACATTATAAATAGGATTTTTAGAGTCTTAGGATTTACCTTTTGATTACTTTTGAATATTTTACCGTTTTTGAGTTTGAGCAATCTTTTCTCCTTCTCCCCTTCTTAATTTCGTTTTTGTCAAATCCTTCTATAGAAGGCTAAGACCTTAGATTAATTCACTGGTTAGGGAGTTTTTATAAGGATCTTGAGGTTTGATTATTATTGTTAATTTCGATTTTTGTGTTTCTATTTCTTTTCCTTTTGATCTTTTATCTCTTTGATTTCTGTTTGCAAATTCGTTTTGAGTATTGATGCTTAATCATATCAATTTCGTTTTTGCTCTATGATTTGAGATTATTTGAATTAAATTGAATGCTTGCTTTAGTTTATTTCGAATAGAGATTATTAGGATCTATAACGCTTAGTTGTAGGTTTGATTGAATTCGGTTATTAGATTAATTGTGTTCTTGTGACGCTTATTCCTTGTTCATGATTAATTGAATTCTGTGATGCTTAATCCAGTAGGAATTCTTATAGAATTAATTAAAGCTTGATTGGTTAATTTTATGGTCAAACAAGAATAGAATCATGAAATAGAATAATCATTTGAAACCCGTGATGGATCCAAGTATTAATTACATTGAACAAGTGGATTAGTCGTTTTTATATATTGATATTTGCATCTTTTATAACCTGTTTCTTGAATCAAAACACCCCCAATTTTATTTCTTTGTAAGTTCTTGTTTTTGGTTATTGTTAATTAGAGATCCTTGTGAGACGACCAAGGTTGAATTGCCTTGTTACTACATTACTGTTTTATTTATTTTGACCTGTGCGCGATAGCGGATCAAATTGGCGCCGTTGCTGGGGATCTCTAATCTATAGTTGCCAATTCAAGGACCCTACTAACGTCTCTAACAATTGGTTTTGTGTTTTTGGGGTGTGTTTCAGGTCTTAACATCGGATTTGGCATTGATCAGTAAAAAAATCGGTTTTCGATCAACTTGCTTGGATTGCTCCGAAATTTGGCCAGAAAATCCGGAAAAAATCAAGGATCCAAAGTCCCATATCAAAGACTGATATAGGGAGTAGAGGCTAAAAATCCGAAATTCCATCGTTTAGACCACTTTTTTATTTTTTTTATTATTTCATTTTTTCAAAAAAATCCAAAAAAATTAGTGTAATCTTTATTTGATTTTTAGAGATTTTTGGTGCTGTTTTTAGATTTTTTAGATTTTATTTGATAGGGTTTCTCGATTTCTTTATTGTTTTAGCTATTAGGACATTGTTGGTATTTTCTGATTTGTTAGTTTATGTTGCATGACTAGTAATAACATAGGTAGTAATCATATAGGTGATAGTGATAGTGATAATTATAGCTTATTTAGTCATACTCTCTTTGATCCTAATTTTGATTCTGATTTTGATTCTGACACAATGATTGCTAGAACATTAAGGGAACTTGCTGATGCGTTCGAAATAGCATATAATTTAGTGTTAGTTTTGCATCACATTTTAGTCATTTTAGTCATTTTTATCCATGTTATTTATACATTTGGCTTGATTTGAATAACGCACTTGGTTTTGGTTCAATTGTGCTTAAAAGGAAGGTATTTGTCCTAGGAAAAAGGAGAAAAATCACTTGGAATAAGTTGGGGTAATTTGTGCTACAAGTTGATAATGTAATGCTGTCTTAGCCTGACACGTGTTCAATGTTTTAATCATATCTAGAGTTTTAGATGTCCAAATGAGATGAAACCGGTGCCATTGGAAAGCTAAGATCCATAGCTTCAACTTTCATGAAGACACCTTGAGCTAATTCGGACGTTAAAGAGGTGAAAAATACAAAACAACATGAAGCACGGCCTAGCCGTGTCAGGAAGCACGGCCGTGTTGCGACAGCACCTAAACAGTGCGAGAAACAGAATGAAGCACGGCCTAGCCGTGCCTCACGCCACGACCGTGCTACGACAGCACCCTGGACGCAGAATTTTACGTTTTTACATGTTTTGGACCTGTTTTTTACTCCTTTTCACCCTAGACTATAAATAGACACTTTAGAGACTTGTCTAGGGTTCGAACTTCGTTATTTGGAGGCACGGTGGAGGATTGGGAACGATCTCTTCATCAATTCTCATGAATTTCTGGTTTGGCTTTTCCTTTTCTATGAGTAGCTAAATTCCTTAGGCTAGGGAAGATGAACCTTGTGAACACTCTTATGTAGTTGTTTTACTTATATCAATGCAAGTTTATTTCAATTATGATTGAGCCTTCAATTCTATTATTAATGCTTTTTGGTAACTGATCACTACTGAATCGATTTTGGGTTATACTCACGATTGGGAAATTGGGGTTATGAACTTGAACTGAATTGTTGGTCATGTTTAGGAGGATTATAGGAATATAACCTTGTGAGCATGTGTTCTTATGAATCATTAGTCTTATTGCTTAATCTAGCTTTAATTCACCTAAGGGATTAGGGGATTTTAGTTAAAGTAAAGGGTTTATGAGGCAAGGAATTGTCCTTAAACTAATTTTGTTGATTCGAATTTCAATTATATGGAATAACTTGCGTTGGTTGTAAATTGATTGCATAAGAGTGGAAGCAAGAGGATTCGATCCCTAGTCGCTTTTAATTCTCCTTAAAATCCAAATTTTTGTTTAGTTGTTTACTGTTTTTGTCTTTTGATATAAGTCATAAATATTTCAAACACATCACTTAGTTCAATAGTTCAAATTATTACAAGTTTGTTAAGTTAAATAATTAGTTACAATCCCTGTGGATTCGATCTTTTTATTACTTGACGACGAATCGTACACTTGCGATTTTGCCCAACACTTGCTGCACCTGATGTCACTTATAATGATTTATGCATTGAATACCCTGATGTTGAGGTGCCTTTTGAGCTTAAATCTGGCTTAATACATTTGCTTCCTAAGTTTCGTGGTCTTGCAGGTGAAGATCCCCACAAACATCTTAAGGAGTTCCATATTGTATGCTCCACCATGAAACCTCAAGGTGTCCCAGAAGACCATATCAAGCTGAGGGCTTTCCCATTCTCATTGCAAGACACTGCCAAGGACTGGTTGTACTACCTTCAACCAGGTTCTGTGACAAGCTGGAATGAATTGAAGAAGTTGTTTCTGGAGAAATTCTTCCCTGCCTCTAGAGCTGCCGATCGAAAGGAAATATGTGGCATCAGGCAGATTGCGAATGAATCTTTGCATGAATACTGGGAGAGATTCAAAAAGTTGTGTGCAAGCTGCCCTCACCATCAGATTTCTGAACAGCTGCTCATCCAGTATTTTTATGAAGGCTTGCTGCCTATGGACCGAAACATCATGGATGCTGCTAGCGGAGGAGCACTTGTGGATAAAACCCCAGCAGATGCAAGAAGCCTGATTGAGAACATGTCCATTAATTCTCAGCAGTTCACTACCAGAAACAATTCAGTGGTGTTGACAAAAGGAGTCAATGAGATACAGGTTGCTGAACACAAGAACTTAGAGACCATGCTTGATAAACTTGTTTCATTGGTGGAAAAGTTAGCTGTAACTAAAACTCAGGCAGCGAGAGTTTGTGGTATTTGCACCTCTGTAGAGCACCCTACAGATGCATGTCCTACATTGCAGGAGAGTGACAATGCTAATACTCCTCAGGCCTATGCAGCAAATATATTCAATGGCAGGCCCCGGCCCAACTATGATCTGTCTTCCAACAGGTAGAACCCCAATTGGAGAAACCATCCAAACTTGAGATGGAGAGATGCCTCTACACAGCAGCCCAGGCTGCAACCTGCCCCACTGCTAGCCCCGCAGAAATCTGAACCTTCATTGGAAGACCTTGTTAAGCAAATGGCAGTCCAAAATCTCCAATTTCAGCAGAGAACATATTCAACCATTCAGAATTTAGAGACAAAAATTGGACAGCTAGCAACTTCCATTAATCGATGCGATCGTGGGTCTGCAATTTGCCTGCTCAACCAGTAGTGAATCCAAATGTCAGTGCAATCACTCTCAGATTTGGAAAAGCTGTTGACACTCCAGAACCTCCTCCAGCAGAAAATGCAAGCGGCAGCAGCAGGAAAAAAGATAAGCCACCTTCTGCACCTACCTCTGTTGATGATGATGATGCACAGCCTATACCAATTCCCTTTCCCCAAAGGGCTGTGATAACTAAGAAGATGGATGAGGCAGACAAAGATAAGGAAATCTTGGACACATTTAGGAAGGTTGAAGTTAATATACCTCTTCTTGAGGCGATTAAGCAGATTCCAAGATATGCTAAGTTCCTCAAAGAAATGTGCACACACAAAAGGAGGAGGAGGCTGAAGGGAAATGTAAAGGTCAACATGAGTCACAATGTTTCTGCACTCATACAACCCATGATGCTACAAAAGTGCAAGGATCCAGGAATTTTTACTATTCCATGTACCATAGGCGAGAGTAAATTTGAAAATGCCATGCTGGATTTAGGTGCTTCCATTAATGTGATGCCTACATCTATTTTTAACTCTCTGGCTCTTGGACCTTTGCAGAATACAGGTGTTGTTATTCAGTTGGCAAACAGGAGCAATGCTCACCCTACTGGACTTGTGGAGGACGTACTTGTTAAGGTTAATGACTTGATTTTTCCTGCAGATTTTTACATTTTAGACATGGAGGGAGAGACACAATCCAGCAGGGCACCTATCATCCTAGGCAGACCATTCCTAAGAACAGCAAGAACCAAGATTGATGTCCATGCTGGAACACTCTCCATGGAATTTGGGGATAGCATAGTTAAATTTAACATCTTTAATGCTACTATGAAGTATCCCATGGAAGAGCCTTCTCTTTTTCAAATAGAAGTACTTGCTGACTTAGTTGAAGATGCTCATTCTGATGTTACAAATTGCATGGTTGTGCCTGTTAATGTTACAAATGATGTTGCTACACTGCAAGCTTCTGATGTAACTCCATCCACCAAGATACTTCCCTCCATTGGGCAGAAGAAGGATGTTGTGAAGAAGAAGAAAATCAAACACTTCCATGTGTTCCATTCTCGCCTTAAAATCATGGCGGGTAAGCTTTGATCCAAGTGGATTGGCCCTTTTGTTGCAACTAGCACTTTTCCTTATGATGCAAAGGGAATAAAAAGTGAAGCCACCAGTAAAGTCTTCAAAGACAATGGACACCGCCTCAAGCTTTTCCATAAGAGCCCCGCACTTGAAGAGGAGACTGTAGAAGAGCTCCACTTGAAAAAGCCACCTTGAAGAGGGAGTTTTCTTTCCTTACTCCTTACTCTTATTTTATACTTGTTGCTTACATTGAGGACAATGTGTGATTTAAGTGTGGGGGGGATCTTTTAGCGTAGTTTTGTTTTTGTTTTTTTTGTGTTGAGTTTTTGTTATTATAAAAAAAAATTTGCATGCATTTTCATTGGATTTCTTGGTTTATATGAGTGGGGAGTGATTTCACTATTCTAGGACTATAGGTCTTGTGGCATGATATGGATGATTTCCTTGCATTCTTAGTGTGATAAGTTGGATTGGAATATTAAATTGTGCATCTTTTGTGATAGATCATTTTCCTTGGTGAGGTTTGGGCTTTATAATGGATGGAATACATTTTCCCATTCTCTTTCTTTCTTATGTGATGTTACTCATGATTGTTCGTTACTCTAGAACTTGACTTGACTCTTGTTGAAACTCTTATTCACATGCATGCATTGAAATGATCTAGGCAATTTTTGTTCTTTTTAGCCACTAGCCAAATAAGCCTACCTTGCAATTATCCCTTTGTTTAGCCCCTTTGAGCCTATTTATCCCATTCTTTGTTATATAGCTCATTACAAGCCTAAAAGTGGAAAACCATGATATGACCCAACCTTAGGGGATAAAGGAGCTTTGTTGTTTTGGAATTATCTTAATAATAAATATTGCATAAGTGTGGGGGGCTCAAAAATGTGGTTGTGATAGAATATCTAATTTTGTGCTTCATTGGGAATTTGGCAAGTGAAAAAAAAAGTAAAAAAATAAAAATAAAAACAAAAAAACAAAAAAAAATAGTGGAGCACAACATTTGGTTAAAAGAAAGTGTGAAAATGGAAAAATGGATTGAAATTTGGTTGAATTGCCCCCCATGATTATTTGGCAATTGTTTTCCATTGCTCCTCTACCCTCTTTGATTTTATAGCCTAATTACCCTTTCAATTATCTCACCTTGACCTTAGCCCCATTATAACCTTAATAAAGACCTTTTGATCTTTGTGTGCATGTGTTTCAAGTGTGGATGTTAGAGTCTTGTCAAGCCTATGGTAGTGCTAGCTTTCATGATGTGATTTGAGTGTAAACATTAGCCTAGACACTTGAGAGTTTGAGAGAAATATTTTTCTGTGAGGATTCTATCACTTTTGATGCATTCATTGGTTATTATATCCTCTTGTTTGCTTTGAAAGTAATAAGATGTTATTCATGATTGTCATGAGTCCTTGAAACCTTGAATGAGCATTTTGCTTGCCACTATGCATCCTTGGGATTCATTGAAAATGCATCTTTGCTTTGTTTTGACCATGAGTTTTGCTCGGAGTGCAAAAGCTTAAGTGTGGGGGAATTTGATCAATGCATTTTAATGCATCTTTTATAGCTTTGCACTTGGTGTTCTTAATTGTGTGTTTTGCTCAACAACTACTTTTTAACATGTTTTTGCATCTTTGGGTCTTAATTGGGCTTTAGTGAATTTAATTGCTAATTTTTGAATTTTGTTACATCCTGACCCTTATCGCTTCTACAGGCCATAACTTGGGCTATACTTGTCCGATTTCAGTGCTCTTTGTTGCGTTGGAAATCTAAGAAGCAGAGCTACAATTCTTATGTTGGCACTGAAGCCCAGTTCTACCGTTTTGAAGGTCCAAAATCCACTTTACTGAGGCTGGCGAGTTACACTACGGGTTTTGGACCATTCACTCATGTAATTAGTTGTTATAGGGCTAATTAAACCCTTTTGGGCCCTTCTCTTTGGTCATAAACTTCAGGTTACCTAGGTTAACCTAAGGAGACATTATAAATAGGATTTTTAGAGTCTTAGGATTTACCTTTTGATTACTTTTGAATATTTTGCCGTTTTTGAGTTTGAGCAATCTTTTCTCCTTCTCCCCTTCTTAATTTCGTTTTTGTCAAATCCTTCTATGGAAGGCTAAGACCTTAGATTAATTCACTGGTTAGGGAGTTTTTATAAGGATCTTGAGGTTTGATTATTATTGTTAATTTCGATTTTTGTGTTTCTATTTCTTTTCCTTTTGATCTTTTATCTCTTTGATTTCTGTTTGCAAATTCGTTTTGAGTATTGATGCTTAATCATATCAATTTCGTTTTTGCTCTCTGATTTGAGATTATTTGAATTAAATTGAATGCTTGCTTTAGTTTATTTCGAATAGAGATTATTAGGATCTATAACGCTTAGTTGTAGGTTTGATTGAATTCGGTTATTAGATTAATTGTGTTCTTGTGACGCTTATTCCTTGTTCATGATTAATTGAATTTTGTGATGCTTAATCCAGTAGGAATTCTTATAGAATTAATTGACGCTTGATTGGTTAATTTTATGGTCAAACAAGAATAGAATCATGAAATAGAATAATCATTTGAAACCCGTGATGGATCCAAGTATTAATTACCTTGAACCAGTGGATTAGTCATTTTTATATATTGATATTTGCATCTTTTATAACCAGTTTCTTGAATCAAAACACCCCCAATTTTATTTCTTTGTAAGTTCTTGTTTTTGGATATTGTTAATTAGAGATCCTTGTGAGACGACCAAGGTTGAATTGCCTTGTTACTACATTATTGTTTTATTTATTTTGACCCGTGCGCGATAGCAGATCAGTAGGTTTCTGTGATGCTGACTTTGCTGGAGACCGAATTGAAAGAAAAAGCACAAGTGGAGGCTGCCAATTCCTTGGAGCAAATCTTGTGTCTTGGTCAAGCAAAAGGCAAAGCACGATTGCACTCTCAACAGTAGAAGCTGAATATATTTCAGCAGCTAGTTGCAGCTCTCAACTTCTGTGGATGAAATATCAACTTGAAGACTATCTGATAACATTCCTATCTTTTGTGATAATACTTCTGCAATCTATCTTACTAAAAATCCCATATTGCATTCACGAGCCAAGCACATTGAGATTAAGCATCATTTTATAAGAGACTATGTTCAGAAGGGTATTTTCGAAATAAAATTTGTAGACATTGATCATCAGTGGGCTGGCATATTTACAAAACCCCTTGCTGAAGATAGATTCAATTTTATAAGAAGAAATTTAAATTTTCATCTTATAGAAGAATGATTAATCTCAGCGTCAGATGAAATGCATCATCTTAGCATCTGGTATGACATAAGCATGTATACTTGAAAGCATTTTATTTGTCATGTGCATCATAACTCAACGTCTGGTGAATCGGTTGCTTGCGTCCGAGCGCACACACACGTGTCACACGTGTAAAGGACTTAAGCATCTCATCACATCTACTGAGTCATAATTATTTATGTCTTTCGATAGAATCTTTTTACTTGATCTTACTTTTCTTTTGGCGTCTTCATTTAATGAAAAGACGAATCTCCATTTTCTTTTCTTTTTTGATTTAATTTTTATGTGGAAATACGAAGTGGTTTTTGAAAAAGGACTGTACCATTTTCTATCAACTTTCCCACTACTCCACATTTTTCGCTCCATCACTTCACTCTGCATCTACTTGTAAAACTGTTCTCTGTGTGTGTGTGTGTGTGTGTGTGTGTGATTTCAAACCCTAAAACCTCCATTACCCTCTCTACAACTGCTATCATGGCTGATAGAAAGGTTGGATAATACACTGCTACCTTCGATGTCTTCTCAGAAGCAAAACTCATGAATGAGAACAAAATTGATTTTGAGAGCTTCAAGTTATATGGTTTTGATTTTGAAGAAGGTTTGGAGAAACTAGGCTGGAAAAATTACTTTATCTGGGAACCAGTCGATGTACTGAGCTATGCTATAAAGGAGTTCTGGGGGAACGCTTACCTACTTCCGGGAGAAATTATAGAAGGACACATCAGAGGCTTCAAGTTACGCTTCACCATCAACTCTATCGCTCAGACCATCAAGTGCCCTTGTGAAGGAATCAGTTACCATGCTAACTGGGTTGACGCTTACAAAGGACTGGAAAACGTCAACGAAGCCCTGTTCGAAAACTATCGTGAGTTGAAGAAGAAGAACATAACTCCCACTGCCAAAGACTTGAAAAGCCACTACAGAGTACTGCACAAAATTATCGCTAAGAGCGTGATTCTGAAGGCTAGTTCAAGCGACATAGTGAACTACGAGCAAAAGTTCATTATGAGAAACTACATGGATGGGAAGAAAATCAACCTTCCAAGGTTGATTATCAATAACCTTATAAATGCTCTTGTCTTCTCAAGGAAGAGTGTCGATAAAAAGAACATCGCCAAGGTTATCCCTTATGGAGTTCTTCTCTCCATAATGATGATTAAAGATGGTGTTGTGAGAAAGCTGACTGACTCTACCAACACGGAAGAAAAAGAAAAATACTTTGGTGTTGGTGCTGTTGTTCGTCCTGAAGTTTTTGGAATCAAAAGTCTAGTCAGAATGCAGTTGATAACTGGCTCTATGATCAAGAAGGTGAAATTAGAGCAACAGGAAGGAGAAGTTGAAAAGAAAACCACCAGAAGCTCAATGGCTGGTGTGAAGAGACCTGCTGAATCTCCTTTAAGGGAGACAAGAAGAATGAAACAGAAGGTGGCTCCTGCACCTACTGTTGAGGAACCAGAAGATGAGGATAGAATTCCTATCAGAAAGGTCTTGGGGAAAAAGAATAAGCCAACAGCTGAAAAGGATGCTTCAGCGTCCGGTCAAGGGAAGCAAGTCCCTCCTCCTCCTCCTACCATTGTTGCCCTTAGATGAACAAAAAGAAGGTTGGTTAAGTCTTCTGAGCTTAACCCAAAGGTACTCGACTTTACTGCTGATGAGTCAGTATCTATCATTGATTCTCATGATGTTATTCCTGCACTCCCATTGCCTGTTTCACAACCACAAACTCAAACACAAACCAAGAAAACCAGAATGACCCTCCGACAAACCTCTACCCTCTCAAAACCTACCCAAACACCATCCAATACACTCAACCTTGACCTACCACAAATTTCCTCAAATACCTCACTTACCACATACATTTCCAAACTTCACTCTCACCCCTTTAACCTATTATTCAAAGTACCTCCTATTAATCCCTTCAAACCCTACACACCTAAAACCTATATAATCACCAAAACCACTCCCACTTCACTCACCATTACCCATAAACCTACAGACTTCAGTGGAAGGAAGAATGTCTCGTGCATTAACAAACCGAGGTTTGTTAAGTATGAGTCATATCACAGCATCTACAATCGTCCCTCTACATGGCATTTGAAAACCTTCACCTCTGGAGTTGCCAGACTGGAGATTGCCTCTCCAATGAATGCTACCTTCAAGGATGGAGAAGACCATTTTCAGATGTCATTCAAAGGAAGATTAAGACCAGAACCTGGTAGCAGAGCAATTCCTTTCTCTGTTGACCTTCCTAAATCCCTACCTCAAACTGAACCTCTCACACTGGAGGAGTGTGGAAGGTGGATCACGGATGAAGAAGCTGCCTTCATGGCACACTGTCTTGAGATGAAGAAAATTGAAGTTATCAGACAGTTCAGGGATCCTTCTTCTGTATCCGTAAAGATTGTGCCAGATAGACAAAGGTGGTTACCTTGGTCTATCCCTGGGAAAAGGAAAGAAGCTGCTCCTGGCAAGCTGCCATTCAGCAAGATCGGGCTCATAGAGTATGAGAAGGCTCCTAAGAAGTATAACATTAAATAATTCTCTAAGCTTCTGATTGCCAAGATCAATGAGAATCATGCCAGAAGGTTTTACCTTAGTTCTCTGAAGGAAGATGAATGGAGAACTGACTCCTGAAACTGCTGCAATGCCGAGAAAGCCACAATTCCAACAGTTGGCACTATCAGCAAAGTTACTGACACCAATCTGGGAACTACCTACTTTGATGATACGTTCAGGTGTTCAGTAATCAGGCCGCTTGACTGCATGAAGTCATATGTCCAATGGGCTGTTGTGACCAAGCACTTTGACATTGGATTTACTTAGAGTCAATGGTTGGAATCTTGGAAAGACAAAGCTATGTTACCATGCCTCGTCCCCCTAGTGCTTGCAGAAGATGACAGGGAAAATCTGCGAAGAATATACCTGGAAGAAAATGAAGGACTCTCTTTCGTTTTTGAAGCATTGAGTGCCTTCATCAGAAGAATATGGGGAGAAGATGCTGGAAATAGGTTTGATGCTTTCACTGCTGACGTGCTTTTGCATAGAGAAAATATCTTCATGGATTTGCTGTATCCAGAAGAGGTGGAGAAAAGAAGGAAAATTTAGGCAGAATCTGAGCAGAGGAAACTTGGAAGTCTCTTCAAATGGTTTATACCAAACGATGCGTTCTTTCAAAAAGCTCAACAAAAGAAGGAACTGAGAGTAAAGCTATCCAACTGGGTGCTAGCAAAGCATCAGAAGATGAAACCTGCACCAATATCAGAAGCTGGACCTTCTACTTCTACTCTTGCAGTTGAGATGGTTACCATTCCTAAAGCAGAGTTTGCAAAGAATTTTCTAAGCTAATGCAGGCTGAATTCGAGATGAGCATGATGGGTGAACTGAAGTTTTTCCTTGGAATTCAAATCATACAATGCAATGATGGTATCTATATACATCAAAGCAAATATATCAAGGAATTGCTAAAGAAATTCAAAATGGTGGATTGCAAACCTATGTGTACTCCTATGCATCCCACATGCATTCTTGGTAAAGATGAAACTGGTAAAAAGGTAGATCAGAAGATGTACAGAGGTATGATTGGATCTCTACTTTATCTTACAGCTTCAAGACTTGATATTATGTTCAGCGTCTGTCACTGTGCTAGATTTCAATCAAATCCTAGAGAATCACACTTGAGTGCTGTTAAAAGAATCTTTAAATATTTGCAAGGATTTACTAATCTTGGTTTGCATTATAAGAAATCAAAAGATTACAAAGATTACAAGTTAGTAGGTTTCTGTGATGCTGACTTTGCTGGAGACCGAATTGAAAGAAAAAGCGCAAGTGGAGGCTGCCAATTCCTTGGAGCAGATCTTGTGTCTTGGTCAAGCAAAAGGCAAAGCACGATTGCACTCTCAACAGCAGAAGCTGAATATATTTCAGCAGCAAGTTGCAGCTCTCAACTTCTGTGGATGAAATATCAACTTGAAGACTATCTGATAAAAGAGAGTAACATGCCTATCTTTTGTGATAATACATCTGCAATCTGTCTTACTAAAAATCCCATATTGCATTCACGAGCCAAGCACATTGAGATTAAGCATCATTTTATAAGAAACTATGTTCAGAAGGGTATTTTCGAAATAAAATTTGTAGACACTGATCATCAGTGGGCTGACATATTTACAAAACCCCTTGCTGAAGATAGATTCAATTTTATAAGAAGAAATTTAAATTTTCATCTTATAGAAGAATGATTAATCTCAGTGTCAGATGATATGCATCACCTCAGCATCTGGTATGACATAAGCATGTATACGTAAAAGCATTTTATTTGTCATGTGCATCATAATTCAACGTCTGGTGAATCGGTTGCGTGCGTCCGAGCGCACACACACGTGTCGCACGTGTAAAGGACTTAAGCGTCTCATCACATCTACTGAGTCATAATTATTTATGTCTTTCGATAAAATCTTTTTACTTCATATTACTTTTCTTTTGGCGTCTTCATTTAATGAAAAGGAGAATCTCCATTTTCTTTTCTTTTTTGATTTAATTTCTGTGTGGAAATACGAAGCGGTTTTTGAAAAAGGACTGTACCATTTTCTATCAACTTTCCCACTACTCCACATTTTTCGCTCCATCACTTTACTCTGCATCTACTTGTAAAACTATTCTCTCTCTCTCCCTGTGTGTGTGATTTCAAACTCTAAAATCTCCATTACCCTCTCTGCAACTGCTACCATGGCTGATAGAAAGGTTGGACAATACACTGCTGCCTTCGATGTCTTCTCAGAAGCAAAACTCATGAATGAGAACAGAATTGATTTTGAGAACTTCAAGCTATATGGTTTTGATTTTGAAGAAGGTTAGGAGAAACTAGGTTGGAAAAATTACTTCATCTGGAAACCAGTCGATGTACTGAGCTATGCTATAAAGGAGTTCTGGGGGAACGCTTATCTATTTCCGGGAGAAATTATAGAAGGACACATCAGAGGCTTCAAGTTATGCTTCACCATCAACTCTATTGCTCAGACAATCAAGTGCCCTTGTGAAGGAATCAGTTACCATGCTAACTGGGTTGACGCTTACAAAGGACTGGAAAACATCAACGAAGCCATTTGAAAACTATCGTGAGTTGAAGAAGAAGAACATAACTCCCACTGCCAAAGACCTGAAAAGCCACTACAGAGTACTGCACAAAATCATCGCTAAGAGCGTGATTCTGAAGGCTGGCTCAAGCGACATAGTGAACTACTGCAAAAGTTTATTATGAGAAACTACATGGATGGGAAGAAAATCAATCTGCCAAGGTTGATTATCAATAATCTGATAAAATGCTCTTGTCTTCTCAAGGAAGAGTGTCGATAAGAAGAATATCATCAAGGTTATCCCTTATGGAGTTCTTCTCTCCATAATGATGATTAATGATGGTGTTGTGAGAAAGCTGGTTGACTCTACTAACACAGAAGAAAAAAAAATACTTTGGTGTTGGCACTGTTGTTTGTCCTGAAGTTTTTGGAGTCAATAGTCTAGTCAGAATACAGCTGATAACTGGCTCTATGATAAAGAAGGTGAAATTAGAGCAACAGGAAGGAGAAGCTGAAAAGAAAACCACCAGAAGCTCAATGGCTGGTGTGAAGAGATCTGCTAAATCACCTATACGGGATATAAGAAGAATGAAACAAAGGGTGGCTCCTGCACCTACTGTTGAGGAACCAGAAGATGAGGATATAATTCCCATCAGAAAGGTCTTGGAAAAAAAGAATAAGCCAACAGCTGAAAAAGATGCTTCAGCGTCCGGTCAAGGGAAGCAAGTCCCTCCTCCTCCTCCTCCTGCCGTTGTTGCCCCTAGAGGAACAAAAAGAAGATTGGTTAAGTCTTCTGAGCTTAACCCAAAGGTACTCGACTTTGCTGCTGATGAGTCAGTATCTATCTTCGATTCTCATGATGTTATTCCTGCACCCCCATTGTCTGTTTCACAACCACAAACCAAGAAAACCAGAATAAGCCTACGACAAACCTCTACCCTCATTCCCTCAAAACCTACCCAACCACCATCCAATACACTCAACCTTGACCTACCACAAATTTCCTCAAATATCTCGCTTACCACATACATTTCCAAACTTCACTCTCATCTCTTTAACCTATTATTCAAAGTACCTCCCATTAATCCCTTCAAACCCTACACACCTAAAACCTATACAATCACCAAAACCACTCCCATTTCACTCACCATTACCCATAAACCTACAGACTTCAGTGGAAGGAAGAATGTCTCATGCATTAACAAACCTCGGTTTGTTAAGTATGAGTCATATCACAGCATCTACAATCGCCCCTCTACATGGCATTTGAAAACCTTCACCTCTGGAGTTGCCAGACTGGAGATTGCCTCTCCAATGAATGCTACCTTCAAGGATGGAGAATACCATTTTCAGATGTCATTCAAAGGAAGATTGAGACCAGAACTTGGTAGCAGAGCAATTCCTTTCTCTATTGACCTTCCTAAATCCCTACTTCAAACTGAACCTCTCACATTGAAGGAGTGTGGAAGGTGGATCACGGATGAAGAAGCTGCCTTCATGGCACACTGTCTTGAGATGAAGAGAATTGAAGTTATCAGACAGTTCAGGGATCCTTCTTCTATATCCGTAAAGATTGTGCCAGATAGACAAAGGTGGCTACCTTGGTCTATCCCTGGGAAAAGGAAAGAAGCTGCTCCTGGCAAGCTGCCATTCAGCAAGATCGGGCTCATAGAGTATGAGAAGGCTCCCAAGAAGTATAACATTAAAGAATTCTCTAAGCTTCCGATTGCCAAGATCAATGAGAATCATGCCAGAAGGTTTTACCTTAGTTCTCTGAAGGAAGATGAATGGAGAACTGGCTCCTCAAACTGCTGCAATGCCAAGAAAGCCACAATTCCAACAGTTGGCACTATCAGCAGAGTTACTGACACCAATCTGGGAACAATCTACTTTGATGATATGTTCAGGTGTTCAGTATTCAGGTCACTTGACTGCATGAAGACATATGTCCAATGGGCTGCTGTGACCAAGCACTTCGACATTGGATTTACTTGGAGTCAATGGTCTGAGTCTTGGAAAGACAAAGCCTTGTTACCATGCCT
Source organism: Calophaca sinica (assembly GCA_037113605.1). Taxonomy (NCBI): domain Eukaryota; kingdom Viridiplantae; phylum Streptophyta; class Magnoliopsida; order Fabales; family Fabaceae; genus Calophaca; species Calophaca sinica. The sequence goes on from CM073733.1 coordinate 108,950,203, forward strand.
CGTCCCTCTAGTGTTTACAGAAGATGACAGGGAAAATCTGAGAAGAATATACCTGGTAGAAAATGTAGGACTCTCTTTCGCTTCTGAAGCATTGAGTGCCTTCATTAGAAGAATATGGGGAGAAGAAGCTGGAAACAAGTTTGATGCTTTCACTGCTGACGTGCTTCTGCATAGAGAAACTATCTTCATGGATTTACTGTATCCAGAAGAGGTGGAGAAAAGAAGGAGAATTCAGGCAGAATCTGAGCAGAGGAAACTTGGAAGTCTCATCAAATGGTTTATACCAAATGTTGTGTTCTTTCAAAAGGCTCAACAAAAGAAGGACTTGAGACTGAATCTATCCAACTGGGTGCTAGCAGAGCATCAGAAGATGAAACCTGCACCAGTATCAGAAGCTGGACCTTCTACTTCGACTCCTGCAGTTGAGATGGTCACCATTCCTAAAGCAGAGTTTGAAGAAATGAAAGCCACTAACCTGAAAGTCACCCAGCTGGAGAATGCACTAAAGCTTTTATATGAACGTCTCAACATCCCTCCACCACCTCCACCAAACCTTAATTTTTTTTTGTGTGATATAAATTTTTTCTTTGGTACTCTTATATATATATTCATTGTTTTTACTCTGATTATCTGTTTATATATATACCTATATCTAATTATCTGTTTATATATATTCAAAATTTTTTAAGCCATATTTTGACTATGATGTGCTTTACACTCTTTTTGTCTGATGACAAAAGGGGGAGTAAAAGAAAGGTTTGATGAACACATGAAAGTCTGATTGACAAATTCACCGTCCGATGGATACACTAAAACTGAAGTATCATGCATATCATTTCATACATAGCATTTGTATGGTTATTCATTGCTCTAATATCTATTAATGTGTTGATATTCATTGACCCAGTACTCTAATAATGATCAATAAAATTGGTACAATGAAAATCTTTTTGATAAAATGAAAATCAGCATCCGATCTCACTTTGTTAAATATATGCTCTGATACAATTACGTATTTTTGCGATCACTTAAATGAATTTGTTTATCAACAATCACCTTAATACCTTAATTGTTCTTATATATCTAAATTGTTAAATTCAGGGGGAGACCCTTGATATTATTTTGAAATTAAATTGTTCATCAACCTTGGATATTTGTCATCATCAAAAAGGGGGAGATTGTTGGAACCTAAACGATTGAGAAGTTTAGACCCTCATTAATTTTGATGATAACAAAGTAATTCTCAAGAGAACAATTTATCTTCTAACATATCTTTGAGTGTACAAGAATCAAAACTTCATATATATGTACGAAACACTCAAGGAAGAAGAAGAAATTTACAAAAGAATTGAATACAATCCACTAGTGTCAGCATCCGAACTCACTCCAGCGTCTTGCTAACAGCAAGCGTCCAGTAGTATTACTTTTTGACACGTGGATTACTCAATTGCTGCGAGCGTTCGTCCTCTGTTCTGAGAGAGCGTCTGATCTCTTTAATGAAGCACGTGATGATCACGTTTTTGCTCTTAGCCTCAGACTGTTGTGGAATGGAATTCGAATTTGATTTTATGCGCTCATTTTGATGTACGAGGAAGCAAAGGTGACACCTTTAGCATAAAACAAAAAATCGTACAAGGCAATTGCAAATTACAGATAGTACGAAAACGGTAATGTGTACTATTCTGATATTCTCTGGAAAAGAAGAAAAGGACTACATTTCAAATTACCTCACTCAATGGAAAGGAGATATTATTACTGCAACGGTAATACCCTTGAAGACTCCTATAAATACCCCAAGGTATTCATTGAAGAGAAGTTGGAAAAACTAGTTAAGGAACTTCATTCTGAAAGCAATATTACTCAAGTGAGCAATCAAGTTTCGTGCCAAGTTTCTGGTCTACACAGAACTGAACTCAGCGTCTTATACTTTCTTTGCGAAAGCTATTCTGTTTTGAGCTTAATCTTCTCATCCTCTCTGTGAGAGTTATTTTGATTGTATTCAAAAGTATAATATCTTTTGTAAACTGTATTTGGCCTAGTTAAGGCTTTGTTCCTCAAAGGCTCGATTGCACTGAGTGGTTTTGAGAAGTTGAGAGTATTGTCAAGTTTGTGACAGAAGAATACTCTTAAGGAAAATTGTAATCAGTTGATTATAGTGAAAAATCCTTCAGGAACGAAGGGACTAGACGTAGCTACCAGTTGGTGGTGAACTAGTATAAATCTCTGCGTCTCATCCTTTACTGCTTTACATTTATCTTTACCTTGCTCAGTAAAACAAGTTTTCATAAGCGGTTTATTTTCTGCATCCGGTTTATTTCTCTGCATCTGATATACAAACAGTTTTGAAAAATCTGTGTTGAAGTGTTTTTTACATAAAGTTAGCGAAAAGTTTTTAACACAATTCAACTCCCCTTCTTGTGTTCACGTTCACTTCCAACCTTCCCCACCTGGTTCTTACCATTTCATTTGGGAACCAGGAGACTCCACTCCTTGGAGTTACCTAAAAGGTCTTTGTTTTAATGGTGAGGCTGACACTGGGTTTTGGTAATTTGCTTAATACCAACAATGAGTTTTGATAAGTTGCCTAATGTGGCTTACCAATATCATTGGTCTGTGTGGTCGAAGAAAATGCTTGGGCCATCCTTTCTTTCTGCGGTTTTGCGTTCCTTTACACTTCGTGTTCGAAGTTCATTGTGAAAGCTCCGGAAAACCGCAGGGAATAAGAGAGAGTTTAAGCACGTCTGGGCCAATTGTCAAGCGCACTCTAGCACCAATGACTGCTTCTCTCTTGACTCAAACTCTTTCTTCGCCTGTGCAGAACTCGACACCCCTCATCGATGCGTTCAACCCTCGTTTCCTTCTCCCCGTCGATTTCGGTGTCCCACCTTTGAAGCGGCTCTTGCAGACTTAATTGTCTGCCCAGGTGACATGTCACGTAGACCGCTTTTGCTTCCCATGTCCCTCTCTCTTCCTAAATTCTTCCTCAGCATGAGCTGAATTTTGGACACGACAAAGCTTCTTCAACTGGATTTATTTTGTAATAGCCTAGATTCAAAGATTTTTCTGTACTAATATCACCAGGCTACAAGCCTATTCGATAATGTATGCTGTATACTGCCAAATGGCCTATGAATAAAGCAATCTAGTTTACACTTCAAGGTTGTATTTTCACCTCACACATTGTTAGTTTATATAACTTTAAATATTTGTCGTTAATAGACTTAATTCCAAAACCAGAATTAACTTCAACAAGCACATAAGCATTTCCTGAGAATACTTGGACAATCTCAAATGGTCCTTCCCACTTTGGAGACCACTTTCCAAATTCTCGACACTTCTTATCGATTGACAGAATGACTTTCCAAACTAAGTCACCAACCTTGAAACGCTTATACTTAACTCGACTGTCATAGAATTTGGCTATTCTATCTTTCTGTCGAATTAAATGCTCTAAAGCCACAACTCTCTCATCATGGATCTCATTTAATTCATCAAACATTAAATCCCAGTATTGGTCTACTGGTAACTCATCTTGCTTTTGAATTCTTAATAAATCAAGATTTATCTCAACAGGCAAAACAGCATCATGGCCGTACACCAACTTATAAGGAGTAGTACCTGTCGATTCTTTTGGAGAGTTTCTATATGCCCAAAGAACTTGTTCCAAAGTTGAGTGCCAACTTCTTGGATATTGCCAATATGCTTCTTTATCAAACCAATGATGACTTTATTCATGGCTTCGACCTGACCATTTGCTTGCGCATAATATGGCATCGAAGTCACCATCTTGATCTAGGCAGACTCAGCATAATCGACAACCCTCATCCCAACAAACATGGATCCTTGGTCTGTTGTGATTGTTTGTGGTATACCAAATCTACAAACAATGTGTTTTTCAATGAAATCCACAATGTCTTGTTGCGTCACCTCTTTCAAAGATACTGCCTCTACCCATTTGGTAAAGTAATCAACCCCTACTAAAATGTACTTGTGCCCTTTTGAAGAAGTAGGAAAAATTTGGCCTATGAGATCCAGCGCCCAACCTCTAAAAGGCCAAGGCTTAACGATGGAATGCAACTCACTAGCAGACACATTTTGTATGTGGCCATGTTTTTGGCATTCTTCACAAGACTTTGCAAACATAATGCAATCTTTAACCAAAGTGGGCCAGTACACTCTTTGTCTTCTTAGTACCCACTTCATCTTTTCACCTGCCTGATGAGCCCCACAAATTCCTTCATGAACCTCCGCCAATGCCAAATAAGCTTCCTCTTCACTAAGGCAAGTCTCTAAATTGCCATCGACAGATTTCCTATACAAAGCCCCTGCAAGCACAACAAACTTAGTTGCTTTGTACTTAACTTCCCTATCGACATCAGCACTTGGATTTTCCAAATACTCAATAATTGGCTTACGCCAATCAGATGAATTTGACGTATTGGAAACAAGAATATCCCTTTCATCTATACGATACAGCAACTCACGAACTTTTATAAGTTCTATCAACACCTTTGAAGATAACTTATATCCTGAGGCCAACTGGGCTAATTCATTAGCCTCTTGATTCAACTCCATCGGGATATGCTCCAGCTTGACACTGTCGAACTGTTTCATCAACCTGCTAGCCACTTGACAGTATTTGACAAAATTATGGCTAACATTTGTACTCTTGAGTTAACTGCCTAATCACCAATTGTGAATCCCCAAAAACTTTGACAGTGCGTGCCCGGATCTCTATCAAAATTTCCAAACCCACAATTAAGGCTTCATATTCAGCCTCATTGTTAGAGCAATCATATTTCAACTCAAACATTAGTTTAGTTGGCACATCTAAAGGTGAAATTATCAGAATGCCAACACCAACGCCATTTCTGTGTCTTGAACCATCAAAATACAAATGTCAAGGCTTTAAATCAACTAGCCTTGTCAGTTCTTTTATTTCTAAACATGGATAGTCCGTCAAAAAGTCAGCAATTGCTTGACCTTTAATAGCCTTTAGAGGTACATATTGCAAAGAAAATTCAGACAATGCAAGTGTCCATTTTCCAATTCGACCATTAAGAATTAGCTGGGATAACATGTACTTAATTACATTTGTCTTTGACATCACTAAAACATTACAAGGCATCAAGTAATACTTAAGCTTCGTACATGAAAAATATAATGCTAGACACAACTTCTCTATAGCATCAGATCTCGCTTCAAGGCCATTTAGCACTCGACTGAGGTAGTAAACAGCTTTTTCGACGTTGTTCTCATCCTCCTGAGCCAGTAGGCAACCTATAGTTTCTTCAGACGCAGAAATATACAACTTCACTGGTCGATGTGGCTCTGCAGGCACCATGACCGGCGGACTTGTCAAGTATTGCTTGATTTGGTCGAAAGCCTCTTGATGTTGTTGAGTCCATACAAAGGCTTCCTCTGCCTTGAGCTTTACCAAAGGAGCAAACACCCTTGTCCTTCCTGATAGGTTTGATATGAATCTTCTGAGAAAATTCACCTTCCCCAAGAAAGATTGGAGTTCCATCTTATTGGTAGGTGGTTTCGCCTCCAACACAGCCTTAGCTTTGTTCTTATCTACTTCAATGCCTTTCTTATGCACCAAAAAGCCCAAGAACTTAGCGGCTGAAACACCAAAACCACATTTTTCAGGATTCATCTTTAAACTGTGCTTTCTCATTTCCTGAAAAGCTTGACGAAGATGACTCAAAAGTTCTTCTTGGCTCTTCGACTTGACGATCACGTCATCAATATAGACTTCCACAAACTTGCCTATCATTTCATGGAAAATAGTGTTCATTGCCCTTTGGTAAGTTGCACCAGCATTCTTTAAACTAAAGGGCATCACTACCCACTCATAAGTTCCAATAGACTCTGGGCACCTGAAAGCAGTTTTAGGTACATCCTCTTCAGCAATGAAGATCTGGTTGTAACCAGCATGTCCATCCATAAAACTTAGAAAGTCATGACCAGATGCAGCATCCACTAGCATATCTACTATGGGCATAGGGTATTTGTCTTTAGGAGTTACTGTGTTAAGATTCCTGAAATTAACACAAACCCTCATCTTGCTATTTTTCTTTATGACAGGCACCACATTTGACAACCATTTAACATACCTAGCTGTGCGAACGAACTTAGCCTTCAATAACCGCTCAACTTCCTCCTTGATCTTCAGTACAACTTCAGGAGAAAACCTTCTATTGGCATGTTAGATAGGCTTAGAGCCAGGTTTCAAAGGCAACCTATGCTCCACAAGATCTCTACTCAGACCTGGCATTTCATGGTAATCCTAAGCAAAACAATCCTTGTACTCGAAAACTAGCTCCACAATCTGCCTTTTAAATTGGTCTGGCAACAAAGCACTAACATATATTGGCCTCTTTCTGTCCTCATCCCCCAGATTAATCTCTTCCAAAGGATCTTCCAACTCAAAACCATTTTTATCTTCAAGTCCCTTCTCAAATCCCAAAGGGCCATCGTCGAATATGCAATCAGCCAACACACCTTCTCCTGAGTTTGGCTGTCGGTCAGCCTCGCAAGCCAATAACTGTGTTTGATGTTCTTCAAGGCTCATCTTTGTCGATTGGCAGATTTTCATTAGCCTCATCCAATAGCCTAACTCCAAATTGCTCCTCCAGACAAGCATTCAGAGCATCTTTGTCAACAATACCACCCTGCACATATATGGTTTTCACTTTTGGGTTATAAACTTTGAAATCGACATGCATTTGCTGCAAATAGAATGGACTATCGTCGGCTTCAACAATTTCAATGTCATCATGAGCATTCCAAAAGATAAGTTTCTGATGCACCGTCGAAGGAACCGCTCCAACAGTGTGGATCCAATCTCTGCCCAATAGGACATTGTAACTTGATCTTGAAGGGAGCACCACAAACAAAATGGATCTTTCTACTGACCCCACTTGTACATCTAGCATTGCTACACCATCTGTTGGTGCTGATCTACCTCCAAAGTCAGTAACCACTATGTTGGTTGGTAACAAATCTGTTTCATCTTTCCCTAGCTTCTTGTACATTGCTCTTGGGATCAGGTTCACAGACGCCTCTCCATCGACCAAAACCCTGTTGACAGGCTTGCCTTCAATTATTGCCTTAATGTGCAATGGCCAAAGATGACTTCTTTCCTCATTAGTCGGCTTGTCTAAGCGAGCAAAATTGTCAAAGATGGTGACCATGTCCTGCTCGACAAAGTGCCACCCAATTGGAAAATCGTCAAGCTCCTCTTCATCAGGAACTTCTATAACAAATTCATACTGAGCCTGATACTCAGCTGGCAAAACTGAGACCAAGTTCACATCAAGGTTGGTGAACTCTTCTTCGGTAGCTGCTTCTTCATTCTCCAGATAACTTCCCAACCTCATGCCCTCCTTATCAAGAAGGCACTCCTCAGACTCCAAATCTGACAAGGTTATTCCCATTGCTATCACCAATTCATCCAAGTCTTTGTCTAAATTAGTGTTAGGATTAAACTATTCCTTGTCATCAAGACTAATTGGGTCATCTGGATCATTCAATGCTTCAATGACCTCTTCCATTGACAGGTCTGCCTTGACAAGACTTTGCCCCACTGGCTCCATGGGTTCATCTAGCAAATCAGAATCATTGACTATGATCCTTAACTCCTCCATAGATGCATCACTATTTGTGTCTTTGACAGGAGTTATCTGAACACCACATTTACCTCGCTCAGAGGCCAATTTTTCAACTTCAACTAACCCTGCTGGCCAAGGCTTCCTCTCTTGAACTGTCGAAGGAACTTTGACAGGATTGACATTCTGTTCGGAATCTACTGAAAATGCTTGTCCCCGGGCTTGGTAAATTTGACCTCTTTCAAAGCTAGCCCCTTTGACATCAACTACCACACTCTTTAATTTCGGCCCGAGTCCTTTGGGCAATGGCACCTTCTGGATCCCAACCATGAAACAGTTCTCATGTTGAGCCTTAGCCATCTTCGTAGCCTTCCTCTTCTGTTTCTGAGCTTGCCTCATCCTCTGTCGACGACGTTTCTGACTTTTCGACAATGGGGCTTTCTTCACTCGATCACCACCAGGATAAGGTATTCTGCCACGTTGGTAATCCTCATTCCAAAATGGCATTTGTCAAGGATCGCTTTTTCTAGCCCTCACCCTATTTCTCAACTCTGGGCTACAAGCCTTAGAAGAATTCTCGACCCACCTGTTCTCCACTACATTAGCATCAGGCTTCCTAGTCTTATTTAACACTTGACCAGGCGATGACCCATGGTTGCTTCCAACTGATTCCCTTGAGGGCTCAACCAACCAACCGCCAACTGCTCTGCGAGGCCTATATGCCACAGGCCCCTGCACTTGGTTCACCGAAACAGGCATCTGATTCACTGGAACAGCCTTATAGTTCCCCTTCTCATAGCTAGTTTGCGTGTGCTGGTGAGATTTATCTTTTTGGTCACCCTTCGCTTTCTGAGCAGTTTTCACATCGAAGTACCTGTCATAATGTGGGTATAAACTCAACTACCCCCTATTATTCTTCCTTGTCAGAAAGTCCTCAACAGACTCATGAGGACTTGGGTAAATGTCAAATGGGTCTTCCACATTTACCACATACTTCTGCTTGGCGCTGATATTCACCATGTTACAGCTTCTTGCATTATGGCCCGCGACATTGGATATGCCTTGGCCAAATGGATCAGTGTCCACCTTCATGCTGGGCCTCTGCTTGTCAGCAAACTTGAGACTACCTTCTTTCAGAGCCTTTTGTATCAAATCCCTGAAACGAAAACATTCATTAGTAGGATGGCCTAAAGCCCCGTGGTACTTACAATAATTTTGACCATTGGAATCTTCAGGTCTTTTTACTTTATGATCATCTGACAAGCTGTTTGTCTTTCAATAGGATGTCAAATATTTTATCAGCTTTAATTATGTCAAATGTATATGTTTTCGTGTTTGCATAGCTCATCTTTTCCTTCCCTTTGGATGGTACTAAAGCTTGACAGGCATAGGGCGACCCTTCTTTCAACTCAGCAAGGTTTATTTATTGCTCAGCAATAGCCTCTTTCTCACTGTCTGTTTGATTTTGCTCGACACAATTGATTTTCTCATGTCTAACAAATTTCTTATTGTTTTTCTGATTCTTTTCAGACCTGAGTTGTTCAATCTGTCGAACCTTTTCCCCTAATTGGGCAAGATCGACGATGTGTTGGTTCACCAATTTCTTTCTAATATGGTAATCCAAACCACTAGCGGCCATTTTAACAATTTTCGCTTCAGGGACAGGTGTAAAACACCTGCTCTTCATGTGTTTGAACCTGGAGATGTAATCATCTATAGATTCATTATACATACGCTTAACATTGAATAAATCAGTCAAGTTAACCCTTAAGTCGCCCCTGAAGAATTGATCATGGAACAATCCCTCCAGTTGGGCCCAAGAGTGGACGGAGTTGGCCCTTAAGGTCGAGAACCATGAAAATGCATTATTTGTCAATGAACTTGGAAAGAACCTCATTTTCAACCCCTCTATATTGGCCATTTCTCCCATTTCTACCGAGTATCTGGCGACATGTTCGACAGTCGATTCTCCACTGTCACCAGAAAACTTGGACAATTTAGGAATCTTCATTCCCCTAGGCACTTCAGCTTGTTGTACCCACTCAGGAAACGCAGATATGAAATATGGTCTATTAGCCTGACCAATATTGAAGCCAAGTCTGTTAAGCATCTGCTCGACAGCCTGATTCACATTTTGCTCTATCTGGTTTTCCATGATATTGTGCCTGAGGTTGGCCAAACCTTGGTGCATTAGGGGCCCTTGATCTCGATTCCTTTGTAAAACTTTTACCTGACCATAAGCCAAGTTGTTCATATTCTGACCTAGGTTTTGATTTGGTTGAATGACTTCATTTTGCACCACATTCGGGTTATTCACATCTTGTGGGATGCCCCCCATGTATTGGCCTTGAGGCATGACTCCTTGGCCTTGCTGAACGTTGTCATTCACTGGTGTTGCCAGACCCAATGCTTGATTTAGCCTTTCCATTTGTACAGCCAATGCATTGCATGCTTGGTTAGTAGTCTGCATAAGAGGCGTAATAACTGCACCCATTTGCTGAGTGAACATATTCACCATCTCATGATTACTGTCATCCATTTGCTGTCGAATGCTCGCCAACGAATTCTGGGTTAGACCCCCATTATTCTGAGGCATTTGTCTTGACATTTTCCCTACGCCAGACCCTTGTCGATTAGTTGTGGTAGTAGTCATGCCTACCATTCCCTGAGTGTTGGAAGAATTTCCAAAAGGCAAGAAAGGTTGGTTAACATATTGGTTGAACATGGTTGAACCAATGGCGGGAACTGTCGAGTTATTCAAATAACCGTATGGCATCCCAAAAAGAGGTTACGTTGCCTGCGGTACTGGCCTAACACTTGAATTCCTTGCACTCTCAGGCGATGCTTGAACTTCTGGAGCACTTTGAACCACTGGGTGTTCATGTACTACAGCGCTTGGAACAGCTTCTCCCTACGTGTTGGCCATTGTCATTCTAGTACCTGTCCCAACGGTAGCATTATTCATCCGTGGGATGTTAACTACCTCCGCGTTCGTGCTTGTTGACAAATTCGCATTAGCAACACTTGGTATCGTGGCACTATTATTCGCGCTGCCACTCATGTTTCTTTGTCGTGATACACTAGAAGCAGTAATTTTTCCATTTCTTAGACGCATAAAACCATCGTTTAAAAAACGAGTTACTCTAAACTCATCCCACCGGGCGTGCCAATTTGTTTAATGGGAAATTTAGTTTTGTAGTGTATTTCTACCAAATCTGGCAAAATAACAAATAATTAGTTCAAACGATTATGTGATCGACGAGTTACATGGTAATCTCGTTTTAAAAGCAACGATTTTAATGTAACAACGGTCAAAAATTCGACGCGTTATTATTTTTTGATGTTCTTGGCCATTAAACCATTAATCATTGTGACATTTGCCAATTTTAAGTATAATTAATCCGGACAACAAGTTATTTGTTGTCGAATTGGCATTAACAGCATGAATGAACAAGATTGGCCAGTTACAGTCAATAACTTGAGCAACAAGTAACTTAAACGGGAATTTAAGTAAAAATATATAATGCAACGTTGTAAACATGCATTTACAGAATCAAACATGCAACTTCAACATTAACGCAGGAATGTGAATGAAAGCATTTGGATGATTTGGAATTAGAGGAAAACATTCAAAGAGCCGTAAAATAAAATAAAACTTGTAAATGACGGTGAGAGGTAAATTGTGAGAAAGTAAATGGCAGTAAGTAAGAACAATGAATTTGAAAGAAAGCAATTAAAGAAAATGTAAATGACAATGAAGGAAAGTTTGTTGAAAAGGTCAAGTGAAAATGTAGTAAAGTTTGAAAGCAATAAAGTTTGAAATGAAATGCATCGACAAAAACAAATTTGCAGATAAAATAAAGGGAATAAAAGCAAGACAATGAATCAAAATAGACTTAAATTGAGTTGCAAATTGCATAAGAATAAAGGTTTGGAAGGCATACAATGATCGTTTTCCTTTAATCTGCTTCGCCATCGAGATGTTAGGAATTTAGATCATGTATCCAACCCAAATTACATCGTAAAAGCTACTATTTATAGACAAAAAATGTAAAAAAATTACATATCATCCGACCTGACACGTGTACGGACACAAGATCGGTAGTTGATTTTACTAAAACTACTTAATCTCGACAGTACTACTTCCCGTCAGGATGTACATGTGTTGCCTAACGCCTAAGCCTAACTCGACCATGCCTATATTGACATCTTCGATGCTTCTTGCCCTCCGTCGAACAACCGTCAAGTAACTTGGTCTTTTAAACTTAGCTATATTTTGATCACTCATTCTGACTCTTTGTGTCTCCACTTGTCGATTTCTTGGAGTCCCGTCGATAAACCTAAATCTGAAATTTGGCACCTAACAGGGATATATACACGTTAGAGAAGTCATGAATCTATATAATTAAGAACGAAAAACTCTGAAACCTTTAATTTTTTTTTTCTATTTACAAAAGATTCGAACATGAAATCTTATTAAGGAGAATCAAACTCTCTTTTTAACTTCCTAAGTGGCAACAATTTCTTTTCTATTTACTTTTTTTAGTACAATGCTATAAGCCTATATATGTTCAACGATATGGAACAGAACAAATTTGGAGGATAAAATAATAGACTAGTTTTAACTTTATAATGACTAAAATATCTATCCAGGAAGTAATTAAGAAAGAATGAGTAGTAATCTCAATGCATTAATCTTGTGTTTGTGTACAAAGTAGGATCCGAAGCCTTGGGAACAAATTGTGAATGATATGGAAATCAAGAGCAGTTAGGATGACTTTGGTCTTGTATTTAGCCATATTTGACACGTGGTGTATTACTTGTAATCTTGGTGCTCTTGGCTTATCTTGAGCCAAGTCACTCATCCTTTAATAAAATCTTTGCTTATTCAAAAAAAAAAAAATCAAGAACAGTTAGCAGCTTAATGAGGTCGTCATTCTAGATTGGTTAGTACAACAAACTGCTACAGCACAATTAAGATTAGCACAACTTTATTTTTCTTGGGTACAAAAATTAGTACAACTGTAAGTAGAACAAACCAAATAAATAACTAGTTATACTAAAATATCTAGAATTTTGCATCATATACGTACAACCATGGACATGAAGAGCATAGTAATTAGTTGAGACCAATTAAACAAAAGCACATCTCAGCATTTAAATACTTGTCCTAGTCTTAGCAGTCAGTTATGATTGGAATTTGAAGCCGACAGGCCAAGACAACGGTTCAACAAATTTTTTCCCTTCATGGAATTGCTAGAGTTGAATATGGTGTTGTGGAAAAGAGTTTTAAGCTCAGTTTGGCAAGGTATTATAATTTGGGTTTGGTGCTAACTCAACTCAAAAAGCAAGTTTATGATGTGAGGGTTGCTCTCCACTTATAACCACTAATCATATGTCATCTCATTTTTTTCATGTGAGACTTCCAACAAACCCCAGTCACGCTCAGAACTGGACATTTGAAGTGTGACCCCAGTCACTACAAGAATTTACGGTATTATTTACAAAAATTTCCTAGGGCATGTGACTCTAGGAATTACCTAGGGGCAAAGCCCTAGGAAAATACCCATATGTGTGTTTCCTAGGGCTTAATAAAAATTAACCTTTGGTTTTTTTAAGCTAAAAAAGACTTTTTTTTTGAATTGTACTTTTACCTAGGGTCAGACCCTAGGAAATGACGCGAGGCAAAAAAAAAAAAAAGCAGCAAACCGAGGGGCTGCCCTCAGATTTCAATCTTTTTTTTTAATATGTTAAAGCCACCGAGTGGCAGCAGAGGGACTGCCCTCTCTCACGTCTTTCCTTTTTGCTTCACACACACATTCTCCTCTCACCCTCACCAAAACCTAACCCTAATTCCTTTCTCCTTTTTGCTTCACACACATATTCAGCCACTCTGACTCAGCCGCTTCCCCCCTCTTCTTTCTCCCTTTTTCTCTCTTCTTTTCTCTTCTTCTTCATTTTTCTTCTTTGTTTCAAAACTTAATTTGATGGAGAACAACAACATCATCATCACTGCGACATTCACTGTTGGAGAACAACAACAACATCATCATCTAGCCGCGATGGACCCAGGCCCTAGCCGCGAGATACGGAAACGAGAGAGGGGAAGAACAGAGGAGAAAGAACGGGGAGAGAAGGAGGTTAGAAGAAGAAGAGGAATAGCAGTAGAGGACTTTGGTCAGAGGTACAGAAGGGAAGAGGATGCGAGAGTTAGAGAGAGAAATTAGAAGAAGAGGAAGAACGCCTTTGGTCACGCCTCTGGAATAGCATCGTCGTTTTTCTTATTTTTGCAATTTTCCTTGTTGCTTGATGATTTTGGTTGTCGAGGAAGTGCATCTGAAACTGAAAATTGTGATTGTTTTGTTCTTTTCCTTTGATTCTGAAATTTGTTGTTTGGTGGCTTCCTTTCCTTCGATTCTGTTAGGGCCAATGGTTTATTTTTGACCGTGATTCATCTATGGTCGCATTCTGAAGGGAAGAGGATGCGACACAAGGAGGAGACGGCGTCTGGCCGGTCATCGACGGCGAGCCCATCAATTTCTGCCACCACCAACCCGAACCCCCCACTCGCCCTCTGTCCGTCTCTGTTGTCGGCCTCCACCATCCTCACCAGTTTTTTCTTTTTTTCTGTTTTTTTTTAAACTGCTTCTGTAATTTGCTGCTTCTTTTTTTAATTTGTATTTTGTAATTTTTTTAATTTATAATTTGCTGCTGTAATTTGAATTTTATTTTGTATTTATTTTTTTTTGAATGAAGGAATTTTGTATTTATTTAATTTGTTGGGAATTTGTAATATGTACTTTGTAATGTTATTATTGTAATGTTTTAATATTTTTATTCTCTATTTCATTTTATTCTTTCTGTTTATTTTGAACAAAAATATTAAATTTAGTTTTATTATTAAATTTGAAAAAAAAAGTTACTGATTAAATTTAGTTTTTTTATTTTTTTAATACGGCTGCAGTTTTCTAGGGCTCTGGCCGTGGGAAATTTCCTTGGGGTCAGAGCCGTGGGAAATTTCCTAGGGGCTCTGACCCTAGGAAATTTTCGACGGGCATTTTAAAAAACCCTCGGTTTCTGTTTCCTACAAGCGAATTACTTACAGTCTCGTGGCCCTCGGTGGATCCTCGAAAATCTGGTCTTTCCTACGGTTTTTGACCATTTCCTAGGGTTTTTGGCCCTAGGAAATGTCAAGTTTTCTTGTAATGAGTGGCCTGATAAAAAATGGATCTATTGTAGACTTGATACAATAGAATTTGTGATTGAGTCTAACTGAACCCCAAAAACTAGTTTGTGGGGGTGAGGGTTATCCCCTCACTTCTAACTACTAATCAGATCATCTCATTCTTTAATGTGAGACTTCCAACACAAGGCCAATTGCTAGCTTAGCTTATTGGACTAACTTATGAGCTTGTTTGAAAAAGATGTGTTTGATACATAAGCTTATCATACTATATTAAATTTTTTTAGAGATGCTACTTGAAGGAACATTTAAACTTATAGCTTATAGTTTTTTATAATTTTTTTCCAGTTTTATCCTTTTATAATTAAAAAAAAAAACTAACCACTCCCTACACATTCTCTTCCTTCCTTGTTCCACGTTAATTGGTTATTATGCGTGATTATTGCAAATCATCTCAAAGATAATGTGCACTCTCATATTTACGAGTCCGTGTAATTTCATCTTATGTTAGTAACCTCTGATTATCTTTTAAATTAAATAATACAGATTTTTAAAGCAAAACAATATATATGTAAAACCATTATTTTAACAATAAATATTTAAAAATTGAGAATAAATTAAAAATTCATATTCTTATTTTCTAAAGACAAATAATTTGAAATAAATTAAAATATTAAAATTGATATATTTTTTAAAATAAACTTTATATAAAAAATTAAACAAACATGTCATTTTACGTAATTTTATATGTATAAGTTAGTTTAGCCATTAACTTTATCAAACACTTTAATTTTAATCAACTAGCTTTTCAGCTATAAGCTATCGGTTAGTAGTTACAAGCTATCCGCTAGTTTTTCAACTATAAACTAGTTTATTCATATATAAGTTAGCTTATAGTTTATTTTTAGCAAAGAAAGATAGTCTTTGTTGAAATCATTTCTGCCAAATTAGTTGACTCATTTAAATTAGATGTTGTAGAAGCAGTAACTCTGACTTCATAGAAATAAACAAAATATTTTGCTTGGAGACTAATTTTTTTTTTTTTTTTTTTTTGCCTGACCAAATTGCCGCCCCTTTCGGAACTCCTTCAATTCCTTAGACTAGGGGTCGATGTTATTGTCACTTTGGTTTTTTGATTAATGATGTTATTGTCACCTTTTGACAACAATGCTAATGGTCCATTCTCGCGCAGCGGTTATTACGGCCTCTTATAGTTGCGTGCATAGTGTGCATAAAGACACAAAAGAGCCTGTAGTCTTCACCTATTTATTCGGTTTGATTAATTTTTACATCTCTGCATGTATGCATATCTAGAACACGAGTTAAAATCTTCTCCATTTAAATAAGAGATTTAGTGTGATTTGGTGTAACAAACTTTTATTATTATTTAAAATAATTTAAATAATTTAAAATTTTTGTGTCTATTTCTCTCCTAAATGGATCCTCCATTTCTTTTGAGAAATTGAGAGGATATTAACTCCTATAACACTCCCTAAAATCAGATAAATCCATGGTCAAACGAACTTTACCTACAATTTTAGAAGAAAAAAAAATTAACGTTTGATAGAAAACAAAAACAAAAATCATATGTTATATATGTCCACGAGTATATATAAAAGAATTTGGTTTCTAGAAAGATATTTTTCCGTGTGATTTCTTTTTTCACCCATAATATCCGGCGAGACCTCCGGGTCATGGTTCAACTGTTTTAAACCACTCGAACGGGATGATAACGCGATCAAACCGTCAAAAGAACCGGACTATAGGCAAGGCCGGTTCAAGGTTCAACCGATTGAACCGTTCGGTTCGGTTTTTAAAACATTACTTTGGACTAAGTTGTTTTTGGTCGAGAGGTAAGTAAACCATTTGATGAAAAACATTAACCACTTGCGTCCAACCTCTCTTGTGAATGACTGAATGACAATCAGCTATCATATTTTTTTTTGTACAATTATAAAGAGATGCAACACAAAAACTTCTTAGGAGGTCACGCATTCTAGTAGCACTCTCACCTGAACACACTAATTAACAACAGAGTTCTAATGAGATCTAGTGCACTAGTTTTGGTATGATTGCACTTAATTATCATATTTATCTTCCAAACAATCAATCGTTAGAAGATGACATGAATAAACTTTAATAAGTAGGCACCTACATATAGAAACCAGTGGGTATGACTGCACTTTATCCCATTTATTTGGGACACTAGATAACATAAAAAATTTACTTAGTATATATATAAATATTTAAATAAAACTTTTGTATAATTAAAAATTTCCTATGTTGAAACTTGAGGTCCAAATTTTTTGTTTTTAAGTTCTAGTTGTAAAACATGATAAGCTATTGCAAGGCCCCAAGTTTTATATGGTTCAATTCCTTTTGGTAAGCTCCACTCTAATTTCTATTCCTTTTTGGAAGCCCTCTGCCCTAATACTAACCGCTTTGTTCCTGCTCATTGTTCACCTCGTCTCATCTACATCTCCATCAACAAACAAATCATCTAAAGAAGCCACTGAGTCACCGACATTGAACTCATTCAGTTCTTTTGGTTAGCTTCCTTCGTTTTTTGGTTACTCTTTTGCACCTTTTTTAACTTCCTTCAATTTCCAGACATTGTATATCCTGATTAAAATCTGACTGGAAAAATACTGGACCTGTGTTGTAGAAATAGCAGTGGTTCAATGATCAGTGAGATTTGGGTTTTAGCGTGGTTATACCCCTTTCCCCTGTGTCTCATGTATTCAGTGAAATTGAATCTTTTTATTATTTATATAATTAGAGAACTAAATCTTATATACGTTAATGTTATATTATTCTATGATAAAATTCATTCTAACTGTGGGGATTATATGCTTTAAAATCAGTTTTGGAATTCATAGGAGTGATTTTCACAGCATGGGAATCGATTGATGGTTGATGTGAATCGATTCATGAGAGTTCTGAGCATCGGAGCTGATGCAAGCCTCTGTGAACCGAATTGGCAGGGCTTGAATCGATTCAAGCATTTGGTTCAAGTTCGTGAATCGAAGTGGTTCTCTAGGAGTTGAAGTGTGAGCTGAAGAGCAATTCGATTCATCAAACGCGGAGGGGTGTTTAAGTGGTGTGAATCGATTCACACTTACATGTGAATCGATTCATGAGTCGCATATTTAAACAGAAATGCTGTAGAACGAGATCAGAATGTCATGTTGAAGATTGGAAAACGTATAACGCGTGGAATACGATCTTGAGAGTGATTCTAGGGTTTTAGGAAACACATTGGGCTTAGGGTTTCATAGAGGGAGGATTCAAGCTTTCTCTATTGTAATCTTGAGGGAATCATTGAGAGATTGAGAGGTTTTGTAATTATGAGGGATCTTTGTATTGTTCATCTTGAACAATAGAGATGATTGGAAGAAGAATTGTATTTTCTCATTGTAAAGACTCATGATGATAGTAGATATGGAGGGTTGCTCTCTCCTGCAGATGTAGGTCATCTTTTTGGGACCGAACTGCATCAACAATTGCGGTGTTAATTTTCTCTACTCTTTCTTTGGTTTTGTTTGATTTGATTTAGGGCTTTTATTGCACATTGGTTTAGATTCTGTTCTTGGTTGAATTGTTTGATTATTGGATTACATGGTTATTGGTTGCTATTGTTATTTGTCCCAATTTCTTGTTTGAACACCAACAAGTGGCGCTGTCTGTGGGAAGGGAACGAATATTGCAATTGTGCACCATGGGTACCAGATGGGATATTGAGAAATTCTCTCGAAACAATGACTTCGGGTTATGGAGAGTGAAGATGGAAGCAACCTTGATTCAACAGAAATGTGTGGATGCCTTAAAGGATGACGCAAGGATGTCGGTCACCTTGTCACAAACAGAAAAGAAGGAGATGATAGATAAGACAAGAAATGCCATTATCTTGTGCCTTGGTAATAACGCGTTGAGGGAAGTTGCAAGGGAGAAAACGGCTGCAAAAATGTGGGCCAAATTGGAATCGTTGTATGTGATCAAATCATTGGCTCATAGGTTATGCTTGAAACAACATCTCTATTCATTCAAAATGGTAGAGACGAAACCTATTGTGGAGTAATTGACGGAATTCAACAAGATTATTGATGACCTACAAAATATTGATCTGAAGCTCGATGACGAGTATAAGGCTCTACTCTTATTGAATTCATTGCCTAGGTCCTTTGAACACTTTAAGGATGCACTCCTTTATGGGAATGAGTCTACTATTACCTTGAAGGAGGTCCAATAATCAATTAGGACTGATGAGCTAACTAGGCATCAAGACTTGAAGGTGGAAGATAGTGGTGAAGGCTTAAATGTGTCAAGGGGGAAAAATGAGAGTAGAGGAAATAATAAAGGAAAGCCTAGGTCGAAATCTAAGTCAGAGGGGAACAATAAAGCGAAGTACAAATGCTTTAATTGTCACAAGACCAGTCACTTTAAGAAGGATTGTCACGAGAGAGGGGGCAATGGAGATTCCGTGGAAGTAGCGATTGCTTTGGATGGTTATGAGGAAGCAGGGGCTCTAGTGGTTGCAAGTTTAGAAACGGAAAAGAGTTGGGTTATGGACTCCAGATTTTTTTTTCCACATGTGTCCTAGTAAGGAATACTTTGAGGCCTTGGAACTTAAAGAAGGTGGAGTGGTTCGTCTTGGTAACAATAAGTCATGCAAGGTGGAAGGTATGGGTTCTATTCGTCTATGGATCTTTGATAACCGTGAATTCCTATTACAAGATGTGGGGTATGTTCCCAAACTTAAACGAAATCTTTTATCTATAAGCATATTTGATGGATTAAGCTATAGCACTAAGATTGAACATGGCATGATTAAGATTTCTATTGGTGCCTTGATAATTGCTAAAGGAAATAAAATGTGTGGTTTGTACATACTTGATGGTTCTAATATTATTGGACATGCATCTATAGCTAGTCAAACTCCGCATGATAAAACCAAACTATGGCATTTAAGGTTAAGGCAAGTTAGTGAGAAGAGTTTAATTGAACTAGCAAAGCAAGGTTTGTTAGGAGGTGATAAATTGGATAAACTAGAATTTTGTGATAATTGTATACTAGGCAAACAACATAGGGTTAAGTTTGGAAGTGACATGCATCATTCTAGTAAACCCTTTGAGTATATTCACTCGGACCTTTGAGGTACTTCAAGAGTGACAACTCATGAAGGGGGTTCCTATTTTCTCACCATAATTGATGATTTCTCTAGAAGAGTGTGAGTCTATATTTTGAAAAGCAAAAATGACACCTTTGAAAAGTTTAAAGAATGACACACTCTTATATGAAATCAAATGGGAACTAAACTGAAAGTTTTAAGGACTGACAATGGCATGGAGTTTGTTTCAGAGCAGTTTAATGAGTTTTGTAGGAAACAGGAAATTAAGAGGCATAGGACTGTGGCAGACACACCGCAACAAAATGGCCTAGTTGAACGCATGAACATGACCATATTAGAGTGGGTGAGGTGTACACTTTTAGGAGCTAGGTTGCCTAAAAGTTTCTGGGGTGAAGCTATGAGTACTGCAGCTTATTTGATTAACGGATGTCCATCAACGGCATTAGACTTCAAGACACCTATGGAGGTTTAGAGTGGAAAACCGGCAGACTACTCCAAGTTGAATATTTTTGGGGCCTTGGCGTTTTCATTTATCTGACAAGATGAGCTTGAAGCTAGGGCTGTGAAATATATCTTCATTGGTTATCTGGAGGGTGTGAAGGGACATAAGCTGTGGAAGATGGAGCATGGAGGATCAAAGGTTATCATAAGCAGGGACGTCACATTTGATGAAGCCAGAATATGGATGATGTGCAAAGACCTGGAGGATAATAGCTCAGAAGCGGAGGTGGAGAAAACTCAGTTTAATGTGGAGCCTTCCACTAGTGAGACCGGGGATGACAGGGGGGATAGTCCTCCACATCAAGTTCTTGAGGAAGACAACAAACAGTGGATCCTGGCTATCAGTTGGCAAGAGATAGGGAAAGGAGGGAAATTGTG
Source organism: Calophaca sinica (assembly GCA_037113605.1). NCBI lineage: Eukaryota > Viridiplantae > Streptophyta > Magnoliopsida > Fabales > Fabaceae > Calophaca > Calophaca sinica. Next base: position 108,971,006 of record CM073733.1, read on the forward strand.
GCACCGAAGAGATATGGGTATCCTGACCTTGTTTGTTATGCTTTGATTATGACTGAAGAGGTTCGACTCGGAACCAAGGACCTTCAAGGAAGCAATGGGGGCAAAGGAGAGTCAAAAATGGTTGAAGGCAATGAATGAAGAAATGAATTTATTGGAGAAGAACCAGACTTGGGAGCTTGTGGATCTACCGGAAAAGCATAGGATAGTTAGATGCAAGTGGGACTTCAAGAAGGCGGGAGGTGTCTGGAGGTTGAAGAACCAAGGTACAAGGAAAGGCTTGTGTATAAGTTCAATCTTGAGTTGGAGATTGTGAATGATATTCTAAAGACAAGTTCTAGCAAGGAGTGGATTGGTATGCTCAAGGGGAAGTTAGCTTCTGGATTTGAGATAAAGGATCTCGGCATTGTGAAGAGGACACTTGGAACGGATATTGTGAGGAACCAAAAAAGGAGGTATGGCTCTTTGAAAAGCAATTTGAAGTATACGAAGACAACTCAAGGTGAAGTCATAATGAAGAGTATGATTGGTGAATTGGGGATTACACATGGTTGTGAGATATTCACCAAGTACCTTCCCAGATCAAGGTTCAAGTATCACTTGGACTTGATCATTTGTGTTGAGACGTAATTCCATTTTTGGAGAGAGTAGCAAGTTGATGATGGGTTATTGTTGAGCATCATCACTGATTTGAAGTCAAAGGGGAGAATTGTGGGGATTGTATGCCTTAAAATTAGTTTTCGAAGTCATTGGAATTCATAGGAGTGATTTCTACAGCATGGGAATCGATTCATGGTTGATGTAAATCGAATCATGGAAGAGTTCTGAGCATGGGAGCTGATGAAAGCCTCTGTGAACCGAATTGGCAGGTGATGCGTTCGAAATAACATATAGTTTAGTGTTAGTTTTGCATCGCATCTTAGTCATTTTAGTCATTTTAATCCATGTTATTTATGCATTTGACTTGATTTGAATAATGCACTTGGTTTTGGTTCAATTGTGCTTAAAGGAAGGTATTTGTCCTAGGAAAAAGGAGAAAAATCACTTAGAATAAGTTGGGGTAATTTGTGCTACAAGTTGATAATGTAATGGTGTCTCAGCCTGACACCTGTTCAATGTTTTAATCATATCTGGAGTTTTAGGTGTCCAAATGAGATGAAACTAGTGCCATTGGAAAGATAAGATCCATAGCTTCAACTTTCATGAAGATACCTTGAGCTAATTCGGACGATAAAGAGGTGAAAAATACAAAACAACATGAAGCATGGCCTAGCCATGTCAGGAAGCACGGTCGTGTTGTGAAAGTACTTGAACAGCCCGAGAAACAGAATGAAGCACGGCATAGTCGTGCCTCACGCCATGGTCGTGCTACGACAGTACCCTGGACGCAGAATTTTACGTTTTTACATGTTTTGGACTTGGTTTTTACTCCTTTTCACCCTAGACTATAAACAGACACTTTAGATACTTGTCTAGGGTTTGAACTTTGATTCTTGGAGGCACGGTGGAGGATTGGGAACGATCTCTTCGTTAATTCTCTCATGAATTTCTGGTTTGGCTTTTCTTTCTCTATGAGTAACTAAGCTTTTTAGACTAGGGTTAGATGAATCTTGATGAAACTCTTATGTAGTTAATTCTATTATATTAAAGCAAGTTTATTTCATTTCAATTGAGCTTTCAATTCTCCGCGCTTAATGTTTTTCGATACTTGGCCGCTATTGAATCGATTTGGGGTTTTTCATGATGATTGGGAAATTAGGCGGAAGACTTGAACTGAGATTGTTAGCCATAGTCATGATGAGTATAGGAATATAACTTTGTGATTATGTGTTCTTATGAATCACTATTCTTAATGTTTAACCTAACTATAAATCACCTAAGGGATAAGGGGTTTTAGTTAGAGTAAAGGGTTTATGAGCCAAGGGATTGTCCTTAAACTAATTTAGTTGATTCGAACTTCAATTTGTATGGAATAACTTACGTTGGTTGTAGATTGAATGCATAAGAGTGGAAACAAGAGGATTCAACCCCATAGTCGTTTTTTTATTTACTAAATTTCAAATACTTTGTTCTCGTTATTCAAACATCAAGATTTGGTTCTCGTTCAAAATTGTTACGAACGTTGTTGAGTTAAATAATCAATCGCAATCCCTGTGGATTCGATCTTTTATTACTTGACGACAACTCCGTGCACTTGCGGATTTGAGCCATCAAGTTTTTGACGCCGTTGCCGGGGATTGTTGAATTGATTTTTAACAAGGCAACGAGTACTTTTTACAATTTTTTTTTTATTTTCTGTTTATAAATAAAAAACCAAAAAAAATTAAAATTTCTTTTCTATTCTTATAAAGTTGTTATGTTGCTCACAATTCTCTTAGCTTTTGTAGCATGCTGCCTCTTAGATGTGATTTTTGTGGATTTTTCCATTGAAATGACACTTTTGAGGATTTCTTGGTCATATCACCAGAAGATGAGGATCTATTAGTCATGATGGGCGATATCCGCTTCTGTAGCATGCAGCCTCTTAGATGTGATTTTTGTGGAGGAAAGCATAGAAATGGCTATTGTGAGCATTTCTTAGTCATGGCGGAAAAAGAAGAGGATTATTGCATGGAAAGTATCTTAGGAGAAGAAGATTCACATCCTCAAACTCAATTCGAAGAATCACATGACAGAGACTCTTACCTAAAAAATGTTCTGGTTGAATTCATGAGAGCCAACCAAGATTCATTTGATAGATATGAGGTTCAATGTGAGAGGTTATCAGAGCAATTATCCCAATTTGAGCAGAAGCAAGTGGAGACAGAGATTGAACATATCTTCATTGTGGCATTGGAAGAAGAATTGAAAAACAAAAATAGTGACATAGAAGAGGACCCAAGGGTGAGGCATAGAGAGATTCATGTGACAGCTCAACCGTTGGTCATTGAAGAGAATGGTCATCTGCAAGTTGAATTTGATGTGCTTCAAGATAAGAAGTGGGGGAAACTATATCCCAAATGTATAATTGCTGAGGCATGGGAACACTTACTTCCCTATGCCAAGTACATGGGAATTCTCTCCAAAAGAAGGAAGTGGAAGGAAGAAATCTTCTTCCTGACATATTATCCACCCTAGTAGGGGTGTTGAAGTGTCAAGCTAATGACGTTAAAGAAGCGCTTCTTGGGAGACAACCCAAGTTTTTCGATGAGTTCTTTCCTCCTCATCCCTGCTTCAACTTAAATTTTTACATTGGGGACAATGTAAGTTTTTAAGCTTGGGGTAAGGGTTTTGTATTTTTGCATTTAGATTTGCATCTCATTTTAGTTTTTGCTTTTTGTGTTAATTTTTGTTTTTGCATGCATCATTTTATCCCCCAATTTCTGTTAATGTGTGTCATATAATCATTGTGGAATGTAGAGATTGCTATGATTTGGAGCCCAATTATTTTTTTCTTGTCATAGGCTTAAAGGCAGTGTTCTTAATGTGCATAGAGATGATCTTTTGAAAAGTTGAGAATTAGCATATGGCACTCTGATTTGATGTTTTTCACTGATTTTAACTTCTAAATGTGAGACTTCAGCTTATATTGGGGCTTGTTCTTCATCATGTTTTTATGCCCCTTCTCCTTGTATGAGTGTGTTCATCTTGATTGTGCTCTCTAGAACTTGACTTGAAACCTTTTCAAAACTTGAAAATTTTTGTCTACACACTTGAAAATGATTAAGGCATTTTAGGCAATTTGTTTCAAGCCTCTGATTTTTGAATGAAAGCTTCCTCTAGTTGCCCCTTTTGAGCCTTTATTGAAATAAATTTTCTTGGTACCCATGCTTTTGTCAAATGTCTATGGTACCCTTTAGAGTATGTTTAAGGGAGCAATTGGATGCTTGATCTTGTTTGAATATTGATGCTTGATCTTGGGATTTCCTCTGTTGTTTAGTTCCTCCCAAATAATTATTGCAAAATTTCAAATGGGGGAGAATAAAAAAAATAAAAAAATAGAACAAAAAAAAAACAAAAGAGGAGCAAAATAAAAAGGTTTTGAAAGCAAAAAGGGAAAAATGGATTGCTCCACTTATTCTGCTTTAAAAGGGTTGCTTTAATTGATCATTTTGAGAGCCCTTAAATTTTCCCTTTTCTTGTTTTTATCCCACCTTAAAAGTTAAATCACATGGCCACGTTACAACCTTTTGAAAGACCTTTTGATTCTTGTATGTTTTCATTAATTATTTGCTGAGATTTGGTTAATAGTCAAGTCTATGGTAGAGCACTTTCATTGATGGATATCAGCGAATTGTCTTAACCTTTGAAACACTTGGAGAGTGATAAGGAGACTGCCCTTATCAGTGACAGACATGATTTCAGAGAGCCTAAACTTCTGATCCTTATCAGTGACAGACATGATTTCAGAGAGCCTAAACTTCTAATTGGACTTGATTTTGATTGTCTCTATTGTGTTTGATAGTCCTTTTGCCTATTACTTGATCTTGCTTCTATCTCGGGTTCCTTATCGGTTGCATCTCGTATTTTCAATTTCATCTTTGGCTACAGCAGTTGCTTGAGGGCAAGCAAAATTCTAAGCTTGGGGTAATTTGATGCGTTCGAAATAGCATATAGTTTAGTGTTAGTTTTGCATCGCATCTTAGTCATTTTAGTCATTTTAATCCATATTATTTATGCATTTGGCTTGATTTGAATAATGCACTTGGTTTTGGTTCAATTATGCTTAAAGGAAGGTATTTGTCCTAGGAAAAAGGAGAAAAATCACTTGGAATAAGTTGGGGTAATTTGTGCTACAAGTTGATAATGTAAGGTTGTCTCAGCCTGACACCTGTTCAATGTTTTAATCATATTTGGAGTTTTAGGTGTCCAAATGAGATGAAACCAGTGTCATTGGAAAGCTAAGATCCATAGTTTCAACTTTCGTGAAGACACCTTGAGCTAATTCGGACGTTAAAGAGGTGAAAAATACAAAATAACATGAAGCACAACCTAGCCATGTCAGGAAGCACGACCGTGTTGCAACAACACCTAAACAGCGCGAGAAACAGAATGAAGCACGGCCTAGCCGTGCCTCACGCCACGGTCGTGCTACGACAGCACCTTGGACGCAGAATTTTACGTTTTTACATGTTTTGGACTTGTTTTTTACTCCTTTTCACCCTAGACTATAAATAGACACTTTAGAGACTTGTCTAGGGTTCGAACTTTGATTCTTGGAGGCACGGTGGAGGATTGGGAACGATCTCTTCATTAATTCTCTCATGAATTTGTGGTTTGGCTTTTCTTTCTCTATGAGTAACTAAGCTTTTTAGACTAGGGTTAGATGAATCTTGATGAAACTCTTATGTAGTTAATTCTATTATATTAAAGCAAGTTTATTTCATTTCAATTGAGCTTTCAATTCTCCGCGCTTAATGTTTTTCGAAACTTGGCCGCTATTGAATCGATTTGGGGTTTTTCATGATGATTGGGAAATTAGGCGGAAGACTTGAACTGAGATTGTTAGCCATAGTCATGATGAGTATAGGAATATAACTTTGTGATTATGTGTTCTTATGAATCACTATTCTTAATGCTTAACCTAACTATAAATTGAACGTGAACACAAGAAGGGGGGTTAAATTGTGTTGAAAACTTTTCGCAAACTTTAAGTTAGAAACACTTAGAACACAAGTTTTTCAAAACTGTTTGTTTATCGGACGCTGGAAATAAACCGGACGCTGGAAAAGCAGTTTGTGAAAGTTTGTTTTTAACACAGCAAGATAAAAATGAATAGAAAGCAGTAAAGCAAGAGACACAGAGATTTATACTAGTTCACTACCAAACTGGTAGCTACGTCTACCTTCGTTCCTGAAGGATTTTCCACTATAATCAATCTGATTACAATTTCCTCAAGAGTATTCTACTGTCACAACTTTGACAATACTCTCAACTTCTCAAACGACTCAAGACAATGAGCCTTTGAGGAACAACCTTAACTAGGCCAAAAAAACAACTTTTACAAATAAGTTGAATACAAGTAAAAATAACTCTCACAGAGAGGATAAAAAATTAAGCTCAATATAGAAATGCTTTCTAAAAGAAAGGGTCGGACGCTGAGTTCAGTTCTTGTAGTCCAGAGACTTAGCGCGAAACTTGATTGCTCACAGAAGCAGTGCTTTTAGAGTATTGACTCTTTGTAGTGTATAGCAATCAGAGCTTGTTCTTAGCAAATAAGGCAATATACTCTTGTATAGTTTTGGCAGTTTTCCAGCAGTGTTTCGGCTAACTCTTCAATGGATACCATGAGGTATATATAGGAGTTCCAAAGGATATTACCGTTACGGTAAAAATGGCTCCTTTCCATTGAGTGAGGTAAATTCAAAAAGCTGTCTCTTTCTTCCTTTCCAGAGAATATCCCAGTAGTACATATTACCGTTTTCGTACTACCTTGCTTTTCACAATTGCTTGTACGATTATTGTCTTTTAGCTAAAGGTGTCACCTTTGATACCTCGTACAACAATTTTAGCGCTCAAGATCAATTTTGAAATCCGTTCCAGAAACTTTTGAGAGGAAGAGCAACTACGTGACCAACACGTGATTTGAAATGAAGTTCAGACGCTCGCTCAAAATCGGAGGATTGGACGCTCGAAGCAAATGGATAAGCCTAGTGTCATAAAGAGATAATTTTAGATGCTCACACAGATGATCTGGATGCTGACACATGGAGTGTATCCTTCTCTTGAGAATTTCTTCCTTCTACTTGAGTGGCTTAGAATTATATGTAATATTAGTATCTGCACACTTCAAGAATTATTAGAACATAAATTGTTCTCTTGTGAATACTTTGTTATCATCAAAATTAATGAGGGTCTAAACTTCTCAATCGTTTAGGTTCCAACATAAATCACCTAAGGGATAAGGGCTTTTAGTTAGAGTAAAGGGTTTATGAGCCAAGGGATTGTCCTTAAACTAATTTAGTTGATTCAAACTTCAATTTGTATGGAATAACTTGCGTTAGTTGTAGATTGAATGCATAAGAGTGGAAACAAGAGGATTCAACCCCATAGTCATTTTTTTATTTATTAAATTTCAAATACTTTGTTCTCGTTATTCAAACATCAAGATTTGGTTCTCGTTCAAAATTGTTACGAACTTTGTTGAGTTAAATAATCAATCGCAATCCCTGTGGATTCGATCTTTTATTACTTGACGGCAACTCCGTGCACTTGTGGATTTGAGCCATCAGCAGGGCTTGAATCGATTCAAGCATTCGGTTCAAGTTCGTGAATCGAAGTGGTTCTCTGGGAGTCGAAGTGTGAGCTAAAGTGCAATTCGATTCATCAAACAAGGAGGGGTGTTTAAGTGGTGTGAATCGATTCACACTTACATGTGAATCGATTCATGAGTCGCATATTTAAACAGAAATGCTGTAGAACGAGATCAGAATGTCATGTTGAAGATTGGAGAACGCAAAACGCGTGGAATACAATTTTGAGAGTGATTATAGGGTTTTGGGAAACAAATTTCTAAATACTTTAGGCTTAGGGTTTCATAGAGGGAGGATTCAAGCTTTCTCTATTGTAATCTTGAGGGAATCATTGAGGGATTGAGAGGTTTTGTAATTGTGAGGGATCTTTGTATTGTTCATCTTGAACAATAGAAAGGATTGGAATAACAATTGTATTTTCTCATTGTAAAGACTCATGATGATAGTGGTTATGGAGGGCTGCTCTCTCCCGCAGATGTAGGTCATCTTTTTAGGACCGAACTGCGTCAACAATTGTGGTGTTAATTTCCTCTACTCTCTCTTTGGTTTTGTTTGATTTGATTTAGGGTTTTTATTGCATATTGGTTTAGATTCTGTTCTTGGTTGATTTGTTTAATTGCTGGACTGCTTAGTTATTGGTTGCTATTGTTATTTGTCTCAATTTCTTGTTTAAACACCAACATTAACAATTTTTTGGTTTTTTTAATTGTTATAGTGGAAAAATAGATCAAAAAGGATAAACAACTACATATGGAACATGATTAAGCAAGACTACAAAGAATCCCGCAAGACAGCAACACAACAATTGAAGGTTTAAAAACAGTAATCAGCAATCAGGTGCTATTGTTTCACTTATTGCTATTTTCTCGTTATATTTATAAGCCTCCTTGTTTGATTTATAAATTATAATTTTGTGTTTTGGTCTATGCTTGTTGACCTATTGAGTTTTCATCTAGTTGTCTGAACATATTTCATACACAACAACCTGTTGGTCATCTAAAATGAAAAAGAAAGAAACAAAATGAAATTGGGCACCAAAATGAAAGGAGAATGATATTCAAATGATTAATAGGCCACCAAATATATCTGTTCGCACAGGACACCTAAAATCTCAAAGAGGACCCTAATAGAAACCGAGAAATGATCTAGTTCTTTACGTAGTACTTGATCTCGGACAAATAGCCAAAAAGAAAGGTATATTAATCCATAATAAAAGAATACTCAAGTTAGTATAATTAATAAATGGTCATTTCACACTAAACTACTGTTGTTTTAGTGCGGTGCAAGTTGAAGTATGACTTGCATGAAACAAATAACAAAGATAAATTTTTAAACATTTATAAGCAGAAATACCTTTTCCAACTTGAAGCTACAAGTCTACGATTCATCCACAGTTTGGACTTCAGAACCGGATGTGTTGTAAAGTGAAAATCTGCATTTGCTGTTGTGCAATTAAGAAAATAACAATTAACCCAAAATGCCACTGACGAATCATTAATGTTAGTCAAAGATCAACTCCCCACCTACCCAAATTAATTGCACCGAATGGTGCATCCAAATTCTTCTATTGATTAGTCAAAGATCAACTCCCCACCTACCCAAATTAATTGCACCAAATGGTGCATCCCAATTTTTCTTTGGACGGTGCAGCAATTTTTGGGGTTGTTCACATTGCCTAGTTCACCTATAAATAGAAGCTCATGGACGAAGGAAAATTCATTCCAACATTGAGTGCATTCCAAGTTGAGAGAGTGAGCACCGAGAGAAAATTCCAGTGATGGAGTTTTTTGTGAAAAATATTTAGAGAGAAATATTTTGGGTGTAATTGGGTTGTGGGTTTTGTGAGAGAGTGTGAGTGTTTGTAAACACAGTGTGTATTTCCTTTTTCAATATAATGTCTGCAGCAGTCCGGAGGCGTAGGCTTTATTGGCCGAACTCCGTTATCAATTTTTTGTGTGTGCTTCCGCATTTATTTTTCGCTCTTCCACTAATCTGACTATGGGGAAATTTTGCGTAGTTTCCTAACAACTGGTATCAGAGCTAGTTGGTTATTTATGTTAAATCTTGGTGAAGATACTATTCATATGAATAGTAATTTTTCGTGAATAGTGAAATTGGTCGGCGCTACCAATTTGTCCACGGAGGTGTTCTAAAGCACGGTGGTTAGCAGAAATTGTCAGAAACGATCCTGAGAAGTCAGACTCGAGTGGGAGTATGGCCGCAGACGAAGGAAAGGTGAAAATTGAAAAGTTCGACGGTGCGGACTTTGGCTTTTGGAAGATGCAGATCGAGGATTATCTGTATCAGAAAAAGTTGTATCAACCTCTCACAGGAAAGAAACCAGCGGAGATGAAGGAAGATGAATGGATCCTTCTCGATAGACAAGCCCTCGGCGTTATCCGGTTAACGTTATCCCGTAATATTGCGTTCAACATTGCAAAAGAAAAGACCACGGCAGATCTTATGAAGGCTCTTTCCAACATGTACGAAAAGTCGTCGGCCTCAAACAAAGTTCATTTGATGAGGCGGTTGTTTAACTTGCGGATGACGGAAGGCGCATCGGTGGCACAACATCTCAATGAACTCAACATAGTCACAACCCAGTTGAGTTCAGTTGGAATCGAATTTGATGATGAGGTACGAGCATTGATACTTTTGTCTTCTCTTCCAGAGAGTTGGAATGCTACTGTCACAGCTGTGAGTAGCTCAACGGGAAACAATAAGTTGAAATCTGACGATGTTCGTGATCTGGTTCTCAGTGAAGAGATCCGATGGAGAGAGTCGGGTGAATCTTCATCCTCTTCAGTATTGCATACAGAGTCAAGGGGAAGAAATTCAACCAGAGGAAATGGACGTGGCAAATCAAAGGGCAGGCGGTCCAAATCCAGAAATCATCATAGTTCTCAAAACTCCAACTCGAAGACTATCGAGTGTTGGAATTGCGGGAAGACCGGGCACTACAAAAATCAGTGCAGGAGTGCACCGAAGAACCAGGAGGCGAAGGACGAGGCAAATGTTGCTTCCACCTCAGGAGGAGGTGACGCGTTGATATGCTCTTTGGAGAGCAAGGAAGAGTCTTGGGTGTTAGACTCTGGAGCATCTTTTCATGCCACTTCGCAGAGAGAATTCTTCGAGAATTATGTACCCGGAAACCTTGGTAAAGTTTACCTTGGTAATGAACAGTCTTGTGAGATTGTTGGCAAAGGTGTAGTGAAGATTAAGTTGAACGGGTCTGTATGGGAATTGAAAAATGTCAGACATATTCCCGACTGACGAAGAACTTAATCTCAAGAGGCGATTGACTGATGGCTACACAACAGTCTTCCACGGCGATCATTGGAAGATTTCAAAGGGTGCAATGACGATTGCTCGCGGCAGAAAGAGTGGTACTCTTTATAAGACAGCAGGAGCATGCCATTTGATTGCAGTTGCAGCAAATGATAGTCCTAATCTATGGCACCAGAGACTAGGCCATATGAGTGAAAAAGGGATGAAGATCATGCACTCGAAGGGCAAATTGCCAGGTCTTCAGTCAGTAGAAATTGACATGTGTGAAGACTGCATACTTGGAAAGCATAAAAGAGTTAGCTTTCAGACAAGTGGAAGAACCCCAAAGAAAGAGAAACTCGAGCTTGTTCACTCTGATGTTTGGGGTCCAACGACTGTCTCATCCATTAGTGGGAAGCAATACTTCGTGACCTTTATTGATGATCACTCTAGGAAGGTATGGGTATACTTTCTGAAACATAAGTCCGAAGTATTCGAGGCTTTCAAGATGTGGAAAGCCATGGTAGAAAATGAGACAGGATTGAAGATCAAAAAGCTCAGAACCGACAATGGTGGTGAATATGAAGACACCAGATTCAAGAAGTTCTGCTATGAGCACGGATCGTAATGGAAAGAAGCGTGCAGTACGCCAACACAATGGTGTAGCCGAGCGTATGAATCGAACGTTGACAGAGAGAGTCGAAGCTTACGGGTGCGGTCAAAGCTTCAGAAGCGATTCTAGGCAAAAGCGATCAACATGACTTACTTGATCAACCGAGGTCCATCGGTACCATTGGAGCACAGAATACCAGAAGTGGTATGGAGCAGAAAAGAGGTAAAACTCTCACATCTTAGAGTTTTCGGTTGTGTATCATATGTGCATATCAGTGATCAAGGCAGGAATAAGCTTGATCCCAAATCAAAGAAGTGCACTTTTATCGGTTATGGTGAAAATGAGTTTGGCTACCGTCTTTGGGATGATGAAAACAAAAAGCTGATCCGCAGTAGAGATGTGATCTTCAATGAAAGAGTGATGTACAAGGACAGGCATAGCACAGACACCAGCAACTCAGAACAGAGTGGGCCAGTGTATGCAGAGGTGGACGATGTCCTAGAAAGTCCTATGGTTGAGAATCCTCAGTCAGAGGAATCAACTTATCCAGGTAGCAGACAACAATTTGACACAGTAGAGCATCCTACTCCAGCTCCGACAGTGAGAAAGTCTTCTCGAGTTCCTGTGCCCAACAGGAGATACATGGACTACATGTTGTTGACTGATGGAGGGGAGCCTGAAGATTATGCAGAAGCATGTCAGACCGCAGATGCTAGCAAGTGGGAGCTTGCCATGAAAGACGAGATGAAGTCTTTGATCTCCAATCAAACATGGGAACTAATTGAGTTACCCGTGGGAAAGAAGGCACTTCACAACAAATGGGTGTATCGGGTGAAGGAGGAGAATGATGGCTCCAAGAGATACAAAGCCCGACTAGTCGTTAAAGGATTCCAGCAAAAGGAAGGAGTTGATTACACCGAAATTTTTGCTCCAGTTGTGAAGCTCAATACTATCAGGTCTGTGTTAAGTATTGTTGCCAGTGAAGAGCTCTACCTTGAGCAGTTGGACGTGAAAACTGCGTTTCTTCACGAAGACTTAGATGAGGAGATCTATATGCACCAACCTGAAGGTTTCTTAGAAGATGGAAACAAAAATATGGTGTGCAGATTAAAGAAGAGCTTGTATGGCCTGAAACAAGCTCCGAGACAGTGGTACAGGAAGTTTGAAAGCTTCATGCACAAGGAAGGCTTCAGAAGTGCAACGCCGACCCTTTATTGTTTCTTCAAGAGATATAAGTCGATTATATCATTTTGTTACTTTATGTCGATGATATGTTAGTAGCGAGTTCAAATATGGATGAGATTAAAAACTTGAAGATGCGATTGTCAAAAGAATTTGACATGAAGGACTTGGGTCCAAAGAAAGAAGATCCTTGGAATGCAAATCACGAGAGATAAGCAAAGAGGAATTTTGCAATTATCTCAAAGTGAGTACATCAACCGTGTTTTGCAAAGATTCAATACGGGCAACGCCAAACCGCTTAGCCCACCTTTGGCGATCATTTTCGCGATCCAAGGAACAGTCACCTCAGGCGGAGGAAGAAAGAGAATCCATGGCTAAGATACCATATGCTTGACCATTGGAAGTTTGATGTACGCAATGGTGCATGCGAGGCGGACATTGGCCATGCAAAGGGGAGTAGTTAGCGTGTTTATGTCAAATCCAGAAAAGCTCATTGGGAAGCGATGAAATGGACTTTGAGGTATCTACGAGGCACCACAGAGAAGTGTTTGTACTTTGGCAAAGGAGAAATAAAAGTACAAGGCTACGTAGATGCAGACTTTGCGGTGAAGTCGATCAGAAGAATTACCACCGTTACGTATTTATTGTTGGTACTCTGATTAGTTGGATGTCGCGGATACAAAAGATTGTTGCTTTATCCACTACGAGGCCGAGTATATAGTAAAGAATGTAAGCCAAAGAAAGAATTGATATGGCTTCAGGGATTGTTAACGAGTTGGGTTTCACACAGAGAAGAGTGTTTTGCATGCTGATAGTCGAGTGCGATACATCCGGCAAAGAACTCAAAGATTTCACCCGCAACAAAGCACATTGGTCTTCGTTATCACTTCATCAGATCTCTGCTTGAGGATGAGGTGTTAATGTTGAAGAAGATTCAAGGAAGTAAGAACCCAGCAGACATGTTGACAAAGGTGGTGACTATCGACAAACTGAAGTTGTGCTCAACTTCAGTTGGCCTGCTCAAATAACAGACCGGGGAAGGCTGCTGCTTGATCGAGGTGTGAAGACCGATTGAAATCAGTCTTCAAGTGGGAGATTGTTAGTCAAAGATCAACTCCCCACCTACCCAAATTAATTGCACCGAATGGTGCATCCAAATTCTTCTATTGATTAGTCAAAGATCAACTCCCCACCTACCCAAATTAATTGCACCAAATGGTGCATCCCAATTTTTCTTTAGACGGTGCAGCAATTTTTGGGGTTGTTCACATTGCCTAGTTCACCTATAAATAGAATCTCATGGACGAAGGAAAATTCATTCCAACATTGAGTGCATTCCAAGTTGAGAGAGTGAGCACCGAGAGAAAATTCCAGTGAGGGAGTTTTTTGTGAAAAATATTTAGAGAGAAATATTTTGGGTGTAATTGGGTTGTGGGTTTTGTGAGAGAGTGTGAGTGTTTGTAAACACAGTGTGTATTTCCTTTTTCAATATAAGGTCTGCAACAGTCCGGAGACGTAGGCTTTATTGGCCGAACTCCGTTATCAATTTTTTGTGTGTGCTTCCGCATTTATTTTTCGCTCTTCCACTAATCTGACTATGGGGAAATTTTGCGTAGTTTCCTAACAATTAATTGGTCAGGCAATCTTACAAACCTTAAAGCCTCAAGAAGTTGTTTTTAGTATGATCATGTTACAAGCATGAGTCCTCCATTCAATTTTTTTTTCTTTCTATTTCAACTCGTCCTCCTATTATTTCCTTAATTTATGCCTGAACAGAGATGTTTTGCATCACTGTGTAGTTTATTCACAATTTTTTCAGCACTAACAGTAACATTTTCAAATCCAGATTCTCTATATTTTTTTAAGTAGTTAATCAAACATTTTACTAATTCTATAGCCACATCAATACACATTTTTTTTTGTTGCAAATTTTTGCTAACTTCATTTACGACAGTTAACAACTCAAACCAAATAACTGTAGCTTATAAAACCTAAATTTCTAATTCCATAAGTTGTTAAAGATTCAACTTCACTCTTATTTTTGGATCATTATCTTGTTCAGCTAGTTAAGGTTTCTCTTATGTCTGAAGTTTGAGTTTTAATTGCACACACTATTCACATGACTTTCACAACATGTTTGTGACAATGGTTATATATTACACCTTTCACATTATCCCTTAAAAAATTTCAATGTTTTGTTGAATGAGAAAATATAGTATAATACGTTATAGCACTTAAAAAGAAACCTTTAACTTTAATTAGTATAAGAATTTGCAATAGCACACAAAGTATCAAGTTAAGGCTTTGACAATCACATGGTGTGTATAAGGCTCTAGGATTTATATCTAATAATTTTCCTTGTACACGTTGCTATTTACTTTTCATGTTTGATCCATTATCATATTTTTATCCTCTCTAGTTATTAATATCAAGACCAAGAGTTTCTAAAATATTTTTTAATTCTTCAAATAATCTTTCACCTGTTGTATCATAAATATTTGTATACACTACCAAATAAAAAATAATTTGATGCCCCAAAAAAATTGGGGCCTTGGGCGGTCGTCTATCCCGCTCATGCTCAAGACCATCGCTGTATATATGATAGGAGATCACTCAAAGTACTATGTCAGAAAAGATCTTTAACAATGTCATTTAAATAATTAACATTTTGAGATTGAAAGCACTATTAGAAAGTAAGCAAATGTAAATACTAAACCTGCTTCTCTAGAGATTATTGGGTAATCTAACTCCAATTTTTTCAAGTGACAATATAGTGGATTGTTGAGTTACTAACAAGAATAAATGAACAAATATCAAAGGCAACCAATACTAAATTTAATAGCAACCAAAACAATGCAATAAAGTCAATCAAACACGGAGTAGAGAGTAGGAAGAATAACACCGCTATTTGGTTACGCAGTTCGGCCCCAAAAAGATGACCTACGTCTGCGGGAGAGAACAGCCCTCCGTTTCACTATCAAAGAGTCTTTACAAGAGATTACAATTGCTTTGAACCCCTTCTAAATGTCCAAGAAGAACAAACCCAAGAGTTCCCAATCCCTCTCTCTTTTCCTCTATGAAAACCTCTCAAGAACAACAATAGAGAAAGCCTTCAATCCTCCCTCTATGATTTCCTAAGACCCCAAGGTGTTTCAATGTGTTTCCAGCCCCAAAAACCTCACAAAGACGCTCAAGAACGGCTGCACACAACCCTAGAAAGACTGCACGTCGTGTCTGAATGAAAAACACGTTCTGGTATAAAAACAGCAGTGGTGAATCGATTCACCAGTAAGTGTGAATCGATTCACAGGTATAAGTCTTACGCGTTTTGTGATCCTAAGTGAGTGAATCGATTTACACTCCTTCACTTCGATTCACAGAAAGTCCAAAACTTCTCCAAGGCTCCAAGACACATCATGAATCGATTCCAGAGACCCATGATTCGATTCACACCTGTTGAAAACTCAATTTTATGACTTCCAATGATATCCAACATGATTTTAAGGCACTCTAAACTTTACATGGATTTAGTAGGTATCAACCATAAAAAAGATAGTAGGCGATCCACTTTGGGTTAAATCTATTTATTGGTCAGTGGTGCAATTTCACGGCATAGTGCCAAGTAATTTCTCATTTCTTCATCCAGCATAAGGAAAAATTAGTAGCATGTTATGAGACATCAAATCATGCGATATGGCTGGAGAGTTATGTCAATGGATTGTGTATAATGGAAGGAATTGTAAGACAACTCAATTTACATTGATTATAAGTCAACACGGTTGTACTCCAACAATATTAGGAGTATGACTAAGCAAAACACATTGACATCAAGTTTCTAGTCATGAAGGAAAGGGTACAAAGTGGACAGATTTCCATACAAAAATTAGGGACAAACTCCGTGATTGTAGACCCTCTTAATATATGAAGGGTGTGCCAACCAAGGTATTTCATAAGCGCATTGCTTATACGAATGTCATACAATTTGAGAATTCTTTAATTTAGTGGGAGTTTTTCATTAATGTTTTGTATCAAACAATATGTGTGAACACTTTTGTATTTGGTTATTGTTTTCAGAAATCAAGTTTGGTATTCAGTTCATTACACTTTGTACAAAAATGTTATTATTTCATTAATGACATGGACAGACCATCTTCATGTGATTTTAATGCTATATATTTCTTGATCTATCTAAGCCATTTGGTTGTATTAATATTGGTGATCACTGGAGGTTCATGATAGAAGTCGCTTTGGTTCTATTAAGATTGAAAGGTATATGCCCAAAGTACATAATGGCAAAAATACAAGGAAACAATGCAGTCACGTCATCACTTGGAACGTCAAGATAGAATTGGATACGGCAAACAAACAGAGTTGATGATCCTGTTACTTTTTCTTTCCAAATTTTCCACCGAATTTTGAAACAAATTAAGGACATATGGAAGGTGTTCTATAATTGCAGCAGAGTCATGGAAGTTTCCATTTCTGCAAAAATGGACAACAGAAGGAAGAAATTTGGTTTTTTAAGATTTGACAAATTGACAAATTCTAGAGAACTTGCAACTAGACTAGACAAGATTTCGATTGGAGATATGAAGTTACATGTTAATATCCTGTGGTTTAACATAGATGAATGGAGTTATACGATGAAGGGGAAAAAAGGAAGCAAAATTTAAGGGGAACTTAACTATCAGTGGAAGAAGAACCCAAGCCCTTTTGTAATGCAAACAGTGTTTCAACATAACTTTCATGTTGTTGCTCCATAAGATAGTGAATAAGGAGGAAGTGACTCAAATATTTCCTTCAAGTTTGATGTGGCTCCAGAAGAGTTTACAACACTTAATCGATCATATATGGCCTTCACTAAGATTAAAGGAGATCTTTTAATATTCAAGATAAGTTCATTTCAAAAGGGTGTTTTTTAGTAAAAGTGACTCTCATTGGTGGTAGCATGGTTCTTTTCGAGGTTGACGGCGACGAATAAATCCCAGCGTTGATACAGGATGCTAAGGATTGGTTGTTAAACTGGTTTTTTATAACGTTCGTCTGCGGTATCTAGAAGCTGTTGATGTGGAATGTTTAATGTGGATTAAGTGTTTTGGGATTCCAACTCATCATGCTTGGAGAGATGAGTTTTTCATACGTTTTAGTTTTTAACTAAGGTCATTTTGTGAATGTTGATGAAACTTGGATTATCATATTAATTATCTTGTGGAAGAGCTTAATTATCATATTAAGGGAAATCTTTCTAAAGAACAATGTGTCTTGAAAAGGTTGATTTCAACTGATTTATGAAAAACATTGAAGATTAAGAAGAATTTAGTATATCAAAAGTTGAGACGGAGATGGTTGAAAGAGGGTGACACAAATTCCTCATTTTTTCATGCGTATCTGAATCATAGAAAAAGAAAAGATCTTATTTCAGCTCTTCGTGTTGGGTCATCTTGGATAGAAGGAGTTTGATAGATTAAATCTAAAACATGGGATCACTTCCATAATCTCTTCACGGAGCAGAATAAAGACAAACCTGTCCTAGATGGCATTAGATAATTTTCAGAAGATGTCTGAGGCTAAAATATTTTTTTAATCTCACTGTTGACATTGATGGAAATAACTGAGGTTGTATATAGAGCTGTGACAGGAACAAGATCCCGAGTCTAGACGGGTTTAATTTCACCTTTTTCAAACAATTTTGGGACACACTTAATTCTAAAGTTAGACAAATGATTGATGAATTTTTTCACAATGTCGTTCTTTCAAAAGGTATCACTAGTTCATTATTATTTTTAATTCCAAAAAAAGATAATCTGCTATCCATTAGCAAGTACAAGCTTATATCTCTCATAGGTAGAATTTATAAATTAATATCAAAGTTGCTTGCATCAAGGCTCAAATCTATCATTGGTTCCCTTATCTTGCGTTGTTAGTTTACTTATTGCATGTTTGGTTAAGATTTTAAAATGTCGTTTGCTTTAAAAATGTCGTTTGCGTTGAGAAAACTCTATTTGGACTTTTTGTTTGAGTGTTTAGTTATGATTTGTGGTGGATAAAATCTTGTTTGATGGTAGTAAAATCTCGTTTCTTTACGCCACATGAAGACCAGCTTTTCGGTTTGGGTTTAGAGGTAGGATTTATGATTTTACAAAACTACCCATCAATTAATTTATTCCAACGGTCATGACCTACCACCTACAACCTTCATTTAACTGCGTCAGTGCTTATCTCTTTCTTTCTTCTTCAACCCCATCAGACAGCAACTTTGAAAGAGTGGGAAAATTGAAGAAAAATTATTCTCACGTGATTGAAGGAAGAAGAGATTAGATCTGAGGTAAAAAAAATTTCGTTGCATGGTATAACACCCAAATTTTTAGAAAAATTGTTTTACAAATATAGTCCTGAATATTTGAAGGTAAGTCGTAGAGACTGATCATCTCAATGACTTGCTGAAAGTATGAGGAACTGTATAGATTTATTTTCAACAATTACTATTTACGGTGTCAATTCAGATTAATAGATAGCATAGACGTATGCTGTTTTTAATGTGAAATCACCGATAGATTTTTCTGTGAGTTTTTCTGTTTGACGCGGTGTCGCGTACTTTTGTCGTTAATCAAGTGAATGAAATTTATCAAGATGAAACTATATTTGAGAATTAATATTTATTATTAATTCATGGTTCAAATCTCGTCGAAAAATTCTAACGAAGTTTCGTCGCGTTTTGAGTCGTCGGGTAAATTTTACCCAGAAAATTCTAACGAATTCCGATTTCAATGAAATTTGAATCGTAGCTTGGTGTGACTATGTGTGATTTTATTAGAGCGAGTTTATGATTTTTTGACAAAGAAATTATACGAGAATAATTTATTAGTCACACGTTGAATTAATTTATCGATAAGTTAATTTACGCGATTAATTGTCGAGCAAACTATCGGTAACGTGATCACCCGAAGTCGCGATTTTGAGACGCCGAGACCCATTTGATCAAGAGTTAAAAAGTAGAATTAGTGGGTGGAAGAGTGGTTGGAGGGGTATGGTTATATGGTGAGGTGTTAAACCTAAAGTATGGTTTACGGTGGTGATTCATGGTTTAGAGTGGTGAATCATGGAGCTAAATCTAGCCTTGTCATGTAACCTAGTTTTTGACCAAAATTTTTTCTTCTCTTTTCTCCATTTGGCCACGGTCAAACCCTCATTTTTCTCCTCCATTTTACTTGTTTTCTTTCTTCCCAATGCAAGTGTTGAGTGCTCTAGATTTTGGTAAGAAACATTGTTGGTGTTGAAGTTGTTTTTCCTCTCCTTCCTTTCCCTTTGTAGTCGTGATCTTTGTAGTGTTTTGGGGTAAGGATTTTCACCATTTTCCTTCTATTTTCTTGTGATTGTGTTGGTGAATCAAGTAGCAAAGATTTGAATGTTTTCCTCCCTAAAATTTTTGACTAAAATCGTGAGCTTTCAAGGGTAAAAGGGGAGATGATTTTAAAACTTTCATACTTGATTTCTTGATGATTTTGTTGTTGTTGTTGTTATTTAGGAGTTGTGATAAAAGTTTTGATTCATAAGATTTTTCAAAAAGAAGTGATTTTTGTTGATTTAGTTTTAGAGCTAGCCTTGATCTTTTGTTTAAAGTGTGTTTTGATGTTCTAAGACAATGAACACCTAGATCTTGATGGAATCCTTGTATTCCTAAAAGAAGGTGGAGTCTTGAGAAATTTTTATGATCAAGTCTTTTCATTTTCCTAACTTTTGAAGATTTTGAATGATGTAAAATATTTGGGTTGATCCTTTGTGCTTGATCCATTAGAAAGCTAGACGCAAAGGAAAGAAAATGAAAAGTTTTTTTCCCTTCCTTTTTAAGGACTAGGCTATGAGGCCTATGTGTTGGTGAAAAGTCAAACTTCATTTCTTTACTTGTGATCTAGTGCTTGATGATGAGATATAAACCTAGAGTTTATAATCTTTGAAAGTTAGAAAGAAAGTTAGCATTTTTGTGTGAGATTCAAGATTTATTTTTATAACTTAGTGACTTAAGGCTTTATTTAGGCTATAAATTCATTAATGGATGAGCCTAGTATGTATTAAAAGGATTTGAAACAAAGACTTGTCCAAAAAGATCAAGTTGTGAGCTTTCCATTAGTGGGATTGACAAGTTTCAATTCTTTACATACTAACCTATGTGATTGAGTACTCTAAGCGATGTTATACTAACCTATGTGATTGAGTACTCTAAGCGATGTTTTGTGTTATATGTTGAGTAGGGGAAGAAAATGGATTTGTTCTTGTTTTTAGAGTCGAACCCGTGGCCAAACTAGGGCTTAGAATTACTAGTTTTGGCTTAGGAGTTGTGGCCCTATTAAGTGGTATAAAGGTTCTAGTGATCGTGTTGTGGACGAGACCGTGATCTGTTCGTTGACGATACCGGTAGACAAGCTAGTGAGCAAAGCGCCTAAGGTCAGAGCATCTTCCAATTATTGCTTTATGTGTGCTTATAATTAGTGTGAATGGTTGATTTGGCGATGGTGTTTTCTTGCAATTTGAGATGGTGATGTTGATTATGATACTTATGTGGTTATGATTTGGTGAATTGATTTGTTGTTTTTGCTACGTTGTTATTATTGAATATATTATGTGTACGTATGTTCGATAATTGGTGGGTAATAAAAAATTATCGAGAACAAGAGGGTGATGAAATACGTAGTTGTGGTTGTTAAATGTTTTTCGAACAAAAACCTAAGAGGATTTTTATTTAAAATCAATAAGACACTTTAACATGGATTTTTCTAAAAACCCTAAATTGGTAAAGGATTAACCACTTTTTCTTAAAAAGAATAAAAGGAGTGTTAGAATAATTAGAAGTAACACTACAAGAAAAATCGGGCATACTGATGGCCTATTACCGACGGTCACAGCCCCTCGCCAAAAATGTGCCTTTTCCGACGGCTAAAGCCGTCGGTAAATCTCACCCGTCGTACCCTAAACGTTACCGGCGGCTGGCTGAGGCCGTCGGTAACTTTTAGGGTACGACGAGTGAGATTTTCGGACGGCTTTAGCCGTCGAAAAAGGTGCATTTTTTGTGAGGGGTTGTGACCGTCAGTACGCTCGCTTCTGTTTTTTCAACGTTTTTAGATTCCCGCTATTTTTCAAATACCGACGGCCCCAACGACCAAGGCCATCGGTAAGCTAGATGGTCAATTTACTGTTGAGATTACAGACGGGATTGGACCGTCGGTATTTGAACTTTGTCGTCGGTAATACCGAGTCAGTTTACCGACGGGTGTTGGCCGTCGGTAAGTTTAATGAGGCCGTCGGTAACTTCCAGATACAACCAGAGGACGAGCCCTTCTCCCCCGTTCCCAGTTTTGCGATCAGTCTTATCTTCTCTCCTCTCTCTCTTTCGTCCTCCCTCTCCCCTTGAAGCGCCGCCTGCCACCACCACGCCGTCCTCCCTCTTCCCTTCCAGCGAGTGCCAAATCACCATCTATCCCAAAGCACCTGCCTCCCCAGCGCGGCCACCACGACGCCGCCCTCCACCGCATTTTTGCCTCCCTTGAGCTCGTGTTTCCCTCGTTCTTCACCTCTTTCCCTTACTGTTAGTCCTCTCCTCTCATCCTTTTCTTTTCATTTCTCACTATTTCTGTTTTCCCCATTAGAATAGAAAATTTTAATTCAATTTTATTCTATATTAATCGTTTTGAATTCTAAAATTCAGCATTAAAAAATACAATACAATATAAGAGTGTGTTCCCATTGCTGGAGTCCTTCTTCAAGCATCAAGTTAGTGTTTCATGTTTCAAAATCAATTTGTATTTGCTGTATTGGTTATGTGAATTTGGATGTTGGACTTGGATCTGCATTAGATTGTTTCAATGAGGTTTTTTCACAGTGCTTTTAATATTCTTTGAAGATTTTGGAGTCTAACTTTATGTTCTGTAATTATATAGATTGGTTTGTTTGATCGTTGAAGCCTTATACGAATGCCCAATTTCTTATTCTTTCTTGGTTGGCGTAAGTTGCTGTAAAGGAAAACATAAATTAGAGAATCATACATCTTATTATGTTTTTGCTTCTTTATTTTTTGTGGTTTAATTTGTTTGTCACAAAATGTTTGTGTAGGAATTTGATTTGCTTATTGGAATTTGGTTTAGCTTGACTGGTGTAGGAATTTGATTTGTTTTGATTGTTTTTTTAGTTGCTTTGGTCCTATTAAATAATGGATTGTACTGTTAAATAGAAATGAGATATGTTCATGTATGTCTGCAAAATGAAGGACATTCGGTATAGCAGTGAATTAGGTGGAAGCAGTAGGATATAAGTAGTGTTAAACTAGTTGATTCTAAACTGAATCCAAGGTTTAAAAATTGAGACTGAAATTTACATTAGAAATTATGCATGATTATAATTTAATTTTTTTTTTACTATGTGCTTGTATGATTAGGAATTGAAAGTTTATTATTAACTCGCTGAAATATATAAGTTATACGACATGATAGCCAAACCCTAATTTTAAATACATAAATAGGTTGGCATGATAGTTAGGTTGTATGATATATATTTTTTTTAGGTTTAGGGTTTAGGGTATTATTGATAATTTTTGATTTGTTGTTTGGTTTCTGTGTGTTGGAAGTTAATCTCCATAAATATATTTACCCATTGTTTTGTTCGTGTTATTCAGTAGCTTCACTGCTCCGCTTACATCAAGCCCGAGGTCCGCCACATCAAGCCCGAGACCGCCACTGGCATCCAAGGACGCGGACGTTCTACTTCTCCTTAGCACTCTCTTGTTCTGAGACGGTGGTACATTTTTTTCTCCTTAGAATTCTCTTGAAATGTCGGGTCTTTTTGGGTGGAAAAGGGTTGGCTGTTGACCCCCATACCAACATATTTCTTTGATTTCCTTCATAGTTCTCTCCATAGAGGGAATTTTGAAGTGATGTATGTTTTGGCTTACAAATATACGTGAGTGAGTACTTTTTTATTCCTTACCTATATTTGAGAGTCTAGGAAAGGGTTATGATCATGAATTGGTCAGTGTCACACCCCGAGTACGAAGTGTTTAGTAAAGTGATAAATCCTGATAATTCTATGTTTGCTTAGGCTTCATGATCCTTTTAGATTTTGTTGTGTAAACCGAACCACCATTAGTAAGATGTATGATTATTGATGAAATGGATGAATGATGTAGTGGTTGTGATATGTGCATATATGTTAGTGCTATAAACTGTCGTAGCCATAATATTACCGTGTTGGAACCTTGGGTAAGATGAGTACCCAAGTTATATAGTTTTCTAGGAACCTTGATTTTGTGAAAACTTGATCATAACGTGTCTAATGAACTAAAAAAAAACTTAGGATTAGTTATGAATGTGTTTTTGGCATGGTATCGGAGGGTACAATCCCCTAGACATCAGTATGCTATGAGAAGGGCAAGGAGTACCAGAGGATGATTTGCAAAGAAAAGTGATGTTGAGGCCTCGAACAACTTTGGCCTAGCGGAGAAAAACTGATATTAAATTTTATTAAATATATTTTAATTAGTTTATTGTTTTATTTCTATGCTTGTTATTAGTATCGGAGAAAAGCCTTAGCTTCCCGTTTGAGGTTCGATATATTATTGAGTGCATGTACTCTTATAGGATACCATCATTGTATATTGAACCTTGAATTGTCCAAGTTAGACAGTTTGGAAAAAAACTTTTTCTTTACTCATATAATAGTTGTTGCTTAATTCTCGTATCTTTATATTTGATGAAATTTCGGTTCGATTCATTTTCTTATGTTCTCTGGATGCATACTTGATCGCGGTATTCATAACTGCGATCATTTAGTACTCAGAGACCAATGGGAAATACTGCCAAAATTTTGTCAAGCATAAGATATGAGAATTAAGGAAGGACTATTATACGAGTTCTGAAAGAGTTTTTCCTCGAATGGTATAGGTTCATACCATTTAAAGAAAGAGAGCGGTTGTAGGAACGTCGTACTACTGAAATTGTCAATTTTTTTTAACATGCAAAAGATGGAATTTTTTCCTTTGAGTCGTAGTTGGATGTACGATAAGTTGTATCCGGGGAGAGGGGGTTTGAAACAATCTTTTTGTGATGGGGTTGATCACTTTTGCCAAGCCGCAATGGCATATGAAGATTTCATAACTAATGGAGGGATTAGATGTCCGTGCCTTGATTGCGATTGTAGAAGGATTAAGAGCCTAGGTGAGGTCATGCATCACCTGCAGAGAGTTAGATTTAGGCCTAATTACTTGATTTGGACTAGACATGATAAAGAGTTGCCTTGGGTTGATTTAGGGGTTGGTGATAATTGCACAGGCGCTTCAAGCAGTTGCGTAGATACGGGATATGGTGAGCAGATTGAATTGATGCAAGATATGGTTTGTGATGCCTTGGGGGTCAACATATCATTCGAGGAGCAACAGTATGATGACACAGATGAACTTCCAAATGAGACATCACAAAATTTTATAATCTATTGTTAGAAACAAATAAGTCGTTATTTGAAGGGTCTGTAGACTCTAAGTTACCGTTGTGTACTTGGATCTCGTAACGAAAATGATGTTGGACTCGTTACCTATCAAAGATAATTTGCCAAAAAGTTATTACAAAATTAAAAGCTTAGTGTCCAAGTTGGGGTTAGAATCTAAAAGGATTGATTGTTGTGTGAGAGGGTGTATGTTATATTACGACAATGAATTCGGTAAAAACGATGGCGCGCTAGTTGAATGCAAATTTTATGGTGAGCCAAGGTATATTTCACACACTGATAATGGGAAAGGTAGACAAAAACCAATTCCAGTGAGGGCAATGTTTTATTTTGCCAATTATTCCAAGGTTGAAGAGGATGTTTGCATCAACACAGACTGTAGGCAAAATGACGTGGCGCTTTGAGATTAGAAGTACTTCAGGTATGTTGCGCCACCTGTCTAATGGTGAAGCTTGGAAGCACTTTGATCGTGTGAATCCCGAATTTGCAGCAGATCCACGTAATGTACGACTTGGCTTATGCTCTGATGGTGTTACCCCATATGTTCAATTCACGACAAAACCTTATTCTTGTTGGCCAGTTATTGTTACCCCATACAATCTTCCTCCCAAATGTGCATGTCTAAGCCTTATACGTTCTTGACTTGTATTATACTGGGTCCAGATAATCTAAAAGATAGTATTGACATCTATTTACAGCCTCTCATTGACGATCTCAAAAGGTTGTGGAATGGTGTTTTGACTTATGATATTGCACTAAAGAAGAATTTTACAATGAGGGCAGCTTTGATGTGGACCATTAATGACTTCCCTACATATGGCATGTTATCTGGTTGGGGTACTCATGGTAAAATGGCATGTCTGCATTGCATAGAGCATACAAAGACCTTTACCTTGAAATTCGGGTGGAAGAGTTCTTGGTTTGACTCACATCGCAGGTTTTTACCAGGTGAGCATCCATTTAGACAGAATAAGAATGCCTTCAAGAAGGGGGAAGTTGAATTAGATGGCTCGCCCCCAAGGTTAACATCCGAACAGATTTGGAGAAGAGTTATGGAACTGCCAAAAATCACAGATTATGATGAATTGGATCGATTTTAAGGATAAGGACAATGACATAATTGGATAAAAAGAAATATTTTTTGGGATTTGCCATATTAGAAAGATAATTTATTGAGACACAACCTTGATGTTATGCACATTGAGAAGAACTTTTTTGACAATATTTTTCTCACAGTGATGAACGTTAGAGGAAAAACGAAAGACAATGATAAAGCCAGACTGGACTTACCACTTTACTGTAGGCGAAAGGATTGCATTTGACGACTTGGTCGGACGAAAAAACCCTAAAACCCAAAGCCTTTTATCCTTTAACTGCTGAGGAAGGAAAGTCAGTCTGTCGATGGTTAAAAGAACTTCGGATGCCAGACGGTTATTCTTCTAATTTGGCAAGATATGCCGATGTGAACAAAGGAACCATGATTGGGATGAAAAGTCATGATTGTCATGTATTCACGAAGTGTTTACTTCCTATTACATTTAGTGGTGGTGCCAATCGTCGTTCTGCTGCGGATGAGCAGGAGTTAGCTGCTCTGAGGCAGAGAGTGACCGCTTCTGAGGAGGAAACCTGTCGGACGAATGCTATTTTGGCTCAGGTGCTGGAGCGACAGGAACAGATATACCAACAGCTAGCTCGCCAGTGCTTCAGCTGTATCCTCTGCCTCCTGGTACTGATCATGTCGATGACACAGATGGTTTAGTGCATCTCGATCATGATCAGGACTACCAGGATTATTAGTGATATTTGTACTGATTTTTTTTTTTGATATTTTTTATATTGTTCGAATATTTTTTTAATTACCGATGTTTGTTCGGATTTTTTTTATTTATTATGTTTCTTTTTTAATTTATTCTTTAGTTTACGTTATCACATTTTTTAATATGGAATAAATTAATAATTGAATAAGTAAATAAATAAATAATTAATAATTAAAATTAATCAATTTAATTAAATTAAATTAATAGTTAATTAAATTAATTAATTAATTTAAAAATTAAATAAATCAATCAATTAAATAAATTAAATATAAAAAATTAATCAATTAATTTAATTAATTATTTAATTAAATTCGAAAAAAATTAATAATACCGTCGGGTATGGCAGTCGGTAATCAACGCCTGGCAATACTGACGGCCTCGACCGTCAGAAATCTACCGACAGCCTTGTCCGTTGGTAAATACCGCCGGATGTTAACCGACGGGTTTTCCCGTCAGTAATACCGACAGTAAAAAAAACCCGTCGGTAATCATTTGTGACGCCCATTTTACCAACGGGCTAGTGGTCGTTGGAAAGCCGTCGGTAAATTTACGTTTCTGGCTGCTTTTCGGTGTTACTGACTGCCTTTGGCCGTCGGTACACCCGCGTTTTCTTGTAGTGTAATCATTTTCGAACTAATAGTTGGATTTTCAAATACCAATGTTTTATAACTAATAGGAGTTTTGACAAGAATGAAGACATTATGGATATTAAGTGAGGTTTCGAGACCATAAGGCGGAGTTCTATACTATGTGAGTCTAGAGTGGATGTTGAATATCTTGGACACTCTGTGGGAATGATCCAGTTGTGGTGACTAACTGCGGTGGTGCATTTCCATGCATACATCGATGCCGACCTAAAGCAGTCCTGTGGGACCTGGTCGAGCTATCGTACAGTAAGCCCAGACCTAGGTACGAGTACGTATCGACAGTCAAGGAGAAACGGGCAGTATGTCTCGGGTAAATCCTTGCGTGGTACTGTACATGTATCCATGCGGGGAAATTAATGAGTTCCAACCTAAAGCAATCCTGTGGGACCTAGTTGCTCTCAAATTAAAGTCGACCTTAAGCAATCCTATGGGACCTGGTCGTACTTAAATTATGACCTGAAGCAATACTGCGGGACCTAGTCATTAATACCCTTGCGAGGGTGGTGTGGTGATATTCCGGAATCATGTGCATTGGCATATAGACTAACCAATAGGGATTGTAGTGCATCTTTATTGGACTGATTGTTTTGAGTGTTTCTTATGCCATACTATCCCGCGCTTATTTATAGTTGTTGGTATGAAATGATTTGCATATATACTGTTGCTTTTATATGATTGTTTTGGGAAGATGACCCTTTCAATTCGGGCATTTTCATGGACGTCACCCCAGACGATGGTGTAAGCTAGAGAGAGCTATACACTCGAGGTCGGCAAGCGATGCAGAGGAGGACCCCATCCGACTATCTTCTTTGAAGTCATGGTTAATTAGACTTGCTGTAGGATACAATAAGCGTTGTAGGGCTGACCAGCTATAGGTGTTGTTGTGACCTATCGAGAAGAAAGGTGATTCAAGAACCTGAAATAAAAGAAAATGAAATAGCAATAGGAACAGAATCGAATCCCAGAAATCACAGTGTATTATTTCTACCAAGATTCAGTAACTGATTTAAGTAAATGAACAAATTCTAGGTCTAAGAATTAACAAAGTAAAGAATAAGAGAAAAGAAAAGAGAACACCATAATTAATGACGGAGTTCGGCAATGAATGCCTACGTCTCTGGGACAGGTTCCGACTGAGATTTTCCACTACGATGATCAGAGAATTACACTAGTATTACAAGCCTTTCACAGAGCTAAGAACAATGCGTTCTTGCTCCCCATAAACTACCCCTTCTCTGAATCTCACTTCCTCTCAACATTCTTCGCTATTGATTTTGCTCACAATTCTTTCTGTCTCCACTCTTGTGTGTATTACAGAGTACCCTCAAAAAATCCCTAAAACAAGAGTATACCACAAGCTTAGCACTAACAGTTTAACAGAAAGGCTAACTGAAATTAGTTACAGATTTAATCAACATTTAACAACCTATAACTAATATGCTAATTATGTGATCATCATAGTGGAAAATTTCAGTCGGAACCTGTCCCGGAGACGTAGGCATTCATTGCCGAACGCCGTCATCAATTCTAGTGTTCTATTTCCTTTTCTCTTATTCTATACTTTGTTAATTCTTAGAACTAGAATTTGTTTGTTGACTTAAATCAGTTACTGAATCTTGGTAGAAATAATACGCTATGATTTCTGGGATTCGATTATGTTCCTATCGCTATTTTGTTTTCTTTTATTTCAGGTTCTTGAATCACCTTTCTTCTCGATAGGTCACCATAACTGGTATCAGAGCCAATTTTATGATTCTTGAAGGAATGGCGGCAGTGAAGTACGATGTCGAGAAGTTCACAGGGAAGAACGACTTTGGGCTATGACGTCTCAAGATGAGGGCTCTTCTTGTTCAGCAAGATTTGGGGGATGCTCTAACCGGAGAAAAAGGATTACCTGCAACTCTGTCAGATAAGCAGAAGAAGGAAATCATGGAGAACGCTCACAGTGCTCTAATCTTGAGTCTTGGTGACAAGCCTCTGAGGGAAGTCTCAAAGGAGAAGACAGCAGCAGCAATTTGGCTCAAATTGGAAACCTATAAATGACTAAGTCTTGGGCAAATCGATTGTATCTGAAACAAAGACTGTACACCTTCAAAATGCAAGCTGGGAGGACTGTCAAAGAACACATTGACGAGTTCAACAAGATCATTCTGGATCTTGAGAACATTGATGTGAAAGTAGATGATGAGGACTAGGCCTTGATACTTGTCAGTTCCCTACCAAGTTCCTATGAGAATCTGAGTGACACTCTAGTCTATGGGAAGGATTCTTTATTCCTAGATGATGTTCAGTCAGCTCTGATCTCAAAGGAATTGAAAAGAAAGTCAGAAGGCAAGGAAGAGAACAGTGGTGAAGGGCTATTCATCAAGGGGAAGGCTGAGAAGAAGGGATCTAAGCAGAAATCCAAGAACAAATTCAAAAACAAAGATAAGAGCAAGAAAAGATGTTTCCTATGCAAGAAAGAAGGACATTTCAAGAAGGGTTGCCCGGATATAAAATTCAAGAAGAAGAATGGCAGTGAAGATGAAGTTGGAAGTGTGTCTATTGCCTCAGATGGCTACCAAAGTGATGAAGTTCTAATGACATCCACTACTCACAGAAGCTAACTGGGTACTGGATTCTGGGTGTTCCTTTTGAACGTGAACACAAGAAGGGGGGTTGAATTGTGTTGAAAACTTTTTCTTAACTTTAAGTTAAAAACACTTAGAACACAGGTTTTTCAAAACAGTTTGTTAAACGAACGCTGGAAATAAACCGGACGATGGAAAAGCAGTTTGTGAAAACTTGTTTTTAACAGAGCAAGATAAAGATAAATAGAAAGCAGTAAAGCAAGAGACACAGAGATTTATACTAGTTCACTACCAAACTGGTAGCTACGTCTAGTCCCTTCGTTCCTGAAGGATTTTCCACTATAATCAACTGATTACAAAACCTTAAGAGTATTCTACTGTCACAACCTTGACAATACTCTCAACTTCTCAAAACGACTCAGTACATTCGAGCCTTTGAGGGAACAACCTTAACTAGGCCAAAACAACTTTTTCAAGTAAGTTGAATACAAGTATAAATAATTCTCACAGAGAGGATAAAAATTAAGCTCAATATAGAAATGTTTTCTAAAAGAAAGTTTCGGACGCTGAGTTCAGTTCTTGTAGTCCAGAGACTTGGCTCGAAACTTTATTGCTCACAGAAGCAGTGCTTTCAGAGTATTGACTCTTTGTAGTGTATAGCAACAGTGCTTGTTCTCAGTAAATGAAGCAATATTCTCTTGTAGAGTTTCGGCTTTTTCTTCAATGGATACCTTGGGGTATTTATAGGAGTTATAAAGGATATTACCGTTACGGTAAAAATGGCTCCTTTCTATTGAGTGAGGTGATTTCAAAAAGCTGTCTCTTTCTTCCTTTCCAGAGATATCTCAGTAGTACACATTACCGTTTTTGTACTACCTTGCTTTTCACAATTGCTTGTACAATTTTTGTCTTTTAGCTAAAGGTGTCACCTTTGATACCTCGTACAACAATTTTAGCGCACAAGATCAAATTCGAAATCCGTTCCAGAAACTTCTGAGAGGAAGAGCAACTACGTGACCAACACGTGATTTATAATGAAGTTCAGACGCTTGCTCAGAACGGAAGATCGGACGCTCATAGCAAATGGATAAGACTAGTGTCACAAGAAGTTAATTCCAGACGCTCACGAGGACAGTATACTAGGATGAGCCGGATGCTGACACATGGAGTGTATCCTTCTCTTGAGAGCTTCTTCCTTCTTGTTCAAGTGGCTTAGAATTAAATGTAATATTAGTATCTGCACACTTCAAGAATGTTAGAACATAAATTGTTCTCTTGTGAATATTTTGTTATCATCAAAATTAATGAGGGTCTAAACTTCTCAATCATTTAGGTTCCAACAATCTCCCCCTTTTTGATGATGACAAATATCTAAGGTTGATGAACAATTTAGTTTCAAAATGACATCAAGGGTCTCCCCCTGAATTTAACAATTTTGATATATAAGATAATTCTAGTATTAAGGCGATAGTTGATAAACAAATTCAATTAAGTGATCGCAAAAAAAAGACGTAGATGTATCATAGTAAGATTGGATGCTGATCAAAAAGATTGATTTAATCAAATTGTACCAAATTTATTGATCATTATAAGAGTACTAGATCAATGAATATTAGCGCATTAACAAATAATCATAGTAAATGCTATGTATGAAATGCTATGCATGATACTTCAGTTCCAGTGTATCCATCGGAGTGTGAACATCGGAAGGTGAGTTAGTCAGATTTTCACGTGTTCATCATACCTTTCTTTTACTCCCCCTTTTGTCATCAGACAAAAAGAGTGTAAAAACACATCATAGTCAAAATAATGAACGTGAACACAAGAAGGGGGGTTGAATTGTGTTAAAAACTTTTCGCAAACTTTAAGTTAGAAACACTTTAGAACACAAGTTTTTCAAAACCGTTTGTTTACCGGATGCTGGGAATAATCGGACGCTGGAAAAAGCAGTTTGATAAAACTTGTTTTTAACATAGCAAGATAGAAATGAATAGAAAGCAGTAAAGCAGGAGACGCAGAAATTTATACTAGTTCACTACCAAACTGGTAGCTACGTCTAGTCCCTTCGTTCCTGAAGGATTTTCGACTATAATCAATCTGATTACAATTTCCTCAAGAGTATTCTACTGTCACAACTTGACAATACTCTCAACTTCTCAAAACGACTCAGTACAGTCGAGCCTTTGAGGAAACAGCCTTAACTAGGCCAAAACAAACTTTTACAAGTGAGTTGAAATACAGTTAAAAATAACTCTCACAGAGAGGATAAAAGATTAAGCTCAACTATAGAAAAACTTTCTTAAAGAAAGTGGCCTGGACGCTGAGTTCAGTTCTTGTAGTCCAGAGACTTAGCACGAGACTTGGTTGCTCACAGAGGCAGTGCTTGTTCTCAGTAAATGAGGTAATATTTCAGCAGAATATCAGCAAGCTTTTTCACAGTATATTCGTTACTTCTTCAATGGATACCATGAGGTATATATAGGAGTTCCAAGGATATTACCGTTACGGTAAAAAATGGCTCCTTTCCATTGAGTGAGGTAAATTCAAAAAGCTGTCTCTTTCTTCCTTTGCGGAGAATATCCCAGTAGTACATATTACCGTTTTCGTATTACCTTGCTTTTCACAATTGCTTGTACGATTTTGTCTTGTAGCTAAAGGTGTCACCTTTGATACCTCATACAACAATTTTAGCGCTCAGAATCAATTTTGAAATCCGTTCCAGAAACTTCTGAGAGGAAGAGCAGCAACGTGGCTAACACGTTATTTGAAATGAAGTTCAGACGCTCGCTCAGAATCGGAAGTTCGGACGCTCGTAGCAATTGGATAAGCATAGTGCGTAAAGAGGAAATTCCAGACGCTCACAAGGATGAGCCGGATGCTGACACATAGAATGAATCCTTCTCTTGAGAATTACTTTCTTCTTGCTTGAGTGGCTTAGAATATATGTATTATTAGTATCTGCACACTTCAAGAAATATTAGAACATAAATTGTTCTCTTGTGAATACTTTGTTATCATCAAAATTAATGAGGGTCTAAACTTCTCAATCGTTTAGGTTCCAACAATCTCCCCCTTTTTGATGATGACAAATATCTAAGGTTGATGAACAATTTAGTTTCAAAAAGACATTAAGGGTCTCCCCCTGAATTTAACAGTTTAGATATATATGAACAATTCAGGTATTAAGGCAATTATTGGTAAACAAATTCATTTAAGTGATTACGAAAAATCCGTAAATGTATCAGAGCATGTATTTAATAAAGTGAGATCGGATGCTGATTATATACCAAATAGATTGATTTAATCAAATACATTTCATTGTACCGAAAATTTATTAAACATTATCATAGCACTAGATCAATGAATATTAGCGCACGAAAATGCTATGTATGAAATGATATGCATGATACTTTAGTTCCAGTGTATCCATCGGATGGTGGATAATCGGATTCTCACATGTTCAATATACCTTTCTTTCGTGTTCATCATACCTTTCTTTTACTCCCCCTTTTGTCATCAGACAAAAAGAGTGTAAAAACACATCATAGTCAAAATAACACTACAACAAATTCTAAAAAAGATGGCGCTCCTTTAAGCAGCGCTTAAAATAAAAAACGCTACTTTATGTCATACGTAAACAATAAACAGCGCTTACTAACTAAGCGCTACTGTTTAGTACATATAATAAACAGCGCTTAGTCCTTTAAGCGCTGTTTTATCTTTAAATAATAAAAAACGAACTGGCACATTAAACAGCGCTTCAAAACATGAAGCGCTGTTTTTTATCATAGGAACAATAAACAGCGCTTCATAGTAGGAAGCGCTGTTTTTGGTGTTAGAATAAACAGCGCTTTTAGACTTAAGCGCTGTTTTTTCTTACTAATAAGCAGCGCTTTCTTACTAAGCGCTGCTTTTTGGTCGCTTTATTAAATATATGTATTTCCTCCTCTCTCATTTCGCATCCGGAAGCTGTTTCTCTCTGTCTGTCAACTCTCTTCGCAAACTCCACCGCTGCCGCCTCCATCTCTACCGCCGCCGTCCCCTCAACGAGATCGTGTGCTTCAAAGCCGGAGATCGTGAGCTCGCCCAAAAGCTCAAACCGAAGCTCGTCCAAAAGCCGGAAACCGAGCTCGTCCGCCGCCCTCCAAAAGCTGAAATCGAGGTAGTCCAAAAGCCGAAACCGAAGCTCGTCCGACGCCCTCAAAACCTCGAATCCGAGCTCGTCCAAAACTCGTCCGGCTGCCCTCCATCCGAGCAAAAGGCTGGGCGGCGCTCGGCCTCCGCCTCCCCGCCTCCATCTCCAAACTCCTGTTTGCGTCCATTTCGTGTATGGCCACCGTCTCCATTTTGTATCTCGATTCCACGTTGGTTTCTGTTGTTGGTGGTTCGTTAGTTTTTTGTCTCTGCTCGATTTTGTTTGATTTTGTTCACTGTTGACCGCTTTGGAATCGTAAGGGTTTGATTTTGTTTGATTTTGTTCATCGTTGTCCAGAGATAAATTAGAAGTGTTAAAGATGCTTGGAATCAGCTTTGTTAAAATGTACAGCTTAGTAAATATATATGCATATCGATGGGAATCAATGGAAAAATGACCAATGAATTTTGTTGTGGAACCCGATTTTGGTTTTTTGGTTTGAACAATGAATTTTGGAATGTTACGGTATTTTATATATTTTGGAATGTCCATATTTTAGGGGAGACTACGCCAAAATTTTGTTAGAATTTTGATCTAGTCTGTGTGTTGATTTTAAGAGCAGATGATAGTTTTAGTCTTGCTTTATTTAAATGGGGTTTTTCTGTTGTTTTACCTCTCAATCCATAGGTAAAATATGGATCGAAAGTGGATGTCCGCCAATCGTTTGTCGAAGGAATATAAGGATGGAGTGAAAGATTTTATTGGGTTTGTAGTTGGGCATACAAATGCACCATAGTAGAATCATATGTCCTTGTTTAAGTTGTTGTTATACAAACAAAATTAGTGTTCGAGAATTGGAATGGCATTTAGTGAGCAATGGGATTGATCAAACTTATACTGTTGGACAAAGCACGGTGAGACAAGAGGTGAATCTTCTAATATGGGGAATAGTGGGAGATATGCGTCGAGAGGACACCGCTACAAATACATATGATGGTGACCGTTTGAAGATATGTTAAATGTGGTTGAAGAAGATCTTCGTGATTGTCCTCAAATGTTTGAGAAGTTGATGAGTGATGCGGAGAAGCCGTTATATGAGGTTGTACTTAATTCACAAGATTGTCGGCAATGTTAAAGTTGTTTAACTTGAAGTCGGGCAATGGATGGGTGATAAGAGTTTTACGGACTTACTCACACTGTTGAAAGATATGTTGCCTAATGATAATGTGCTTCCTAGTAGGACATATGAGGCTAAACAAATGTTACGCTCTATTGGCATGAGCTATGAGAAGATACATGCTTGTCGTAACGACCGTGCATTTTATTTCGTAATGAATATGCATCGTTAAAGTCGTGGTCCAAAATGTGAAGCCTCACGGTATAAGAAGGAAAATTCGCCCAGAGAAGGTATTGTGGTATTTTCCCATAATTCCCAGATTCAGCGTATGTACCGTAGTTCAAGATGCAAAAACCCGACATGGCATGAGGATGAAAGGATTCAAGATGGCAAGCTATGGCACCCTACAGATTCTCCTCAATGGAAAAAATTGATATTGATTATCCCGATTTTGGGAATGAACCAAGAAACTTACGACTTGCATTGTTTCATCGTGGGATTTAACCCACATGGTGTTCAAAGTAGCTCTCACAAAGACATGGCCTGTGATTTTGGTGATTTATAACCTACCTCCATGGCTATGCATGAAGCGAAAATATATGATGTTGTCTTTGTTAATTTACGGGCGAAACAACCAGGAAATGATATCGATGTATATTTGGCTCCTTTAATTGAAGATTTGAAGCAAATGTGGGAGACAGGTGTGGTGGTGTATGATAGGTATAGAGAAGAAAGTTTCACCTTGAGGGCTATGATTTTCGCACAATTAATGATTTTCCAAAGATATGGTAATCTGTCGGGATATAGTACCAAAGGTCGCAGTGCATGCCCTATATGTGAAGATAGATGCAGATTGGATTCGGTTGGAACATGGTAGGAAGAATGTCTTTCTTGGGCATCGCAGATTTTTGCATCCAAATCATCATTATCGGTCATGGAGAAAGGCATTCAATGGGAATACGTAAGAAACGGAGAGCTCCTTTGCCTCTGACGGTACACAATCATAGAAAAAGTAAAAGATTTGAATATTAAATTCGGTAAACCTTTGCAGAGACCTTGCCACACGAGGGTGGAAGAAAAGGTCGATTTTCTTTGAGTTGCCATATTGGAAATCATTATACGTAAGACATTTCGTTGATGTGATGCATGTTGAAAAAAATATTTTTGATAGTCTCAGTGGTACCTTACTTAATGTGCCCGGGAAGACTAAAGATGGCATCAATGCAAGGCTGGACTTGGTTAGTATGGGATTGAGACGAGAGTTGGGACCGGTAAAGAAAGGGAAACGTCGTACATATCTACCTCCGGCTGCTCATATTCTATCTAAAAAGAGAAAAGAGATTTTTGTAAGTTTCTTGATGGAGTTAAGGTTCAGAGGGTACTCTTCAAACATTAAGAACCTCAGATCGATGAAAGATCTCAAGTTAAAGGGTCTAAAGTCTCATGATTGTCATGTTCTCATGGAGAATTTGCTACCCATAGCTATACGATCTATTTTGCACGACAAAGTGCGGAATACCTTAAGTAAACTTTGTTTCTTCTTTAAGGCAATTTGTAGTAAAGTGATTGACCTGGAAAGTTGCCACCTTGCAAAAAGAAATTATTCGACTTTGTGTGAGCTTGAGATGTATTTTCCGCCTTCATTCTTTGACATAATGATTCATCCGTGTTCATCCGGTTAGGGAGACACAATTGTGTGGGCCAAATTTATATGAGATGGATGTACCCGTTTGAGCGTTACATGAAGATATTAAAAGGGTATGTGAAAACCGATCACGACCGTAGGGTTGTATTGTTGAGCGGTATATAGTCGAAGAAGTGTTGAATTCTGCATCGAGTATGTATCGATATTGAGCATTCTATAGGTCGCTGGTCCTCGCCACACAGAAGAAGTGCGAGGAGGAGGATTCTTGGACTTGAAATATTGACTATATCAAGGAAAGAATGGGAACAAGCACACTTATATGTTTTACGCAACGCCGATGAAGTTGAGTCATATGTTGTAAAACACAAGGACATACTCAAGAGCTTGTACCTAAATAAGAGTCAAAATTGGTTAACAAATGAACACAATCGGTGTTTTATAAAATGGTTGAAAGAATACATTTCTGCAGAAGCCATCGCAAATCCTAGCTCGGTTTCGTAAAGATTGAGATGGTTAGCTAAAGGTCCAGATATACATGTTAGTTCTTACACTGGTTATCTGATTAATGGGTACACTTTTTATACAAAAGAACATGATGATCGGAGGAGAATACAAAATAGTGGAGTGACTCTTGTAGCTGAAGCTATGCATATATCAAGTGCTAAAGATAGAAATCCCATATATGCGAATATGTCATACTTCGGGGTCATTGAACACATATGGGAGTTGGATTACAAGATGTTTCGAGTGCCTGTGTTCCAATGCAAGTGGGTTGATAATAATAACGGTGTACAAATGGATGAGTTGGGGTTCATGCGGGTGAATTTTAATAAGTTGGGATATAAGGATGAGCCCTTTATTTTAGCATCGCAAGCTCAACAAGTGTTCTATGTCACCGATCCAATTGATATGAATTGGTCCATTGTTCTATTGAATAACAAAAAAATTGTTAATGAGATTGATGATGAAGCACATGAATATGCTGACATTGAGGATGACCCTTTCTTCTGGACATCACAACCATTGTTTGGGGCAAGTACACATATAGAGGATGATGTGTATATTAGAAATGATCATAATGAAGGGCTTTGGATCAATCCATTATTTCATAAGGGATGCGCAAATCTGAATAAAACAAGAAAAAGGAAAAGAGTTGCTTAAATGTACATGTATGTAGTGAATGCTATTTAATTTTTATTAATTTATTGATCAATTAAATGTGTATACATTGATTTCTTTATTAATTTTTATTAATAACTTATGTGTATAATTTTTTTCAGGTAAATGGCATCTGAAAGTGATGATAGTGCTCCCGAGGCCCCCCAAAAGGGGACGGCGTCCCGTGGACCGACTTTTAAGAAGAAACTCATCCGTGAGAGGAGTAAAGGAGTTGTACACTAATACTATTTTTTTTATAGGTTATATGGAATGCTAAGGGTCAACCAATTGGTGAAAATGTTAATGACTTTATTCAATTCATTGGGGCCACAGTGCGAAAGACGGTCCCAATTAGCC
This sequence comes from Calophaca sinica, assembly GCA_037113605.1. Classification (NCBI taxonomy): domain Eukaryota; kingdom Viridiplantae; phylum Streptophyta; class Magnoliopsida; order Fabales; family Fabaceae; genus Calophaca; species Calophaca sinica. Next base: position 109,009,229 of record CM073733.1, read on the forward strand.
GCGATAATTGGAAGGATAAGGATCCATATTTGAAGGAGCTAAAAGATGAGATATGGACTGAGATACAGGTATATAAAAATGGGATTAATTAACATTGGTTAGTTGTATTGTTTTTTAATTTATCTAAACATACTTATAGTCTACCATTTTGTTTATAATGTTCTTGCAGAAGCATTTTGATGTTGATGAGACCCGAAAGGATATTACACTTAGGTTAGCTGGAAGATCACACCGGAATTTCCGAACTGCGTTAGCGAACAAGTGGTTGAGAGACCAACACGGGAACATCAGACATCAGCCTCCAAAGAAATATGCATCGCTCATAGAACAGGATGATTGGAGCGCTTTTGTAAGAAGACGCATGTAAGATGAAGAATATATAGTATGTACAATAATATTTATAACTTTTATATATGACATTAAACCATGCATTAATATATTCTTATGTTTTTATGTAGAGAATAAGCAATGAAAATCGGCAAAGAGCGTCAAATCCTCCATACCCTTACAGAGGAGGGGTTAAAGGGTATCCCCGCATTGAGGAAGAAATGGCATGTACAATATCTTTAATTATAACTTGTTTTAACGCATCTCTTGGTATGTACAATTTCTTTCTTACTTTCTCTCAATTTGTTTGTTCACATGTACAGCTGTTGGAGTCAGGAGAAGATGCAACTTCTCAATCCATTGAGCGATCTTGTTTGTGGATAGAAGCCCTACAAACAAGAAGGGTGACATTGAACATCTACCCACTAGAGAAGTGGTCGATAAAATTGTAAGTATGATAACATTAATTAACGTTTAAATTAATGATATTATTTAATAATATTTAATAATATTTGTGTCTCGCAGAATGAACTGTCAATGTCTATGTCGATTTGTCCTGGTCAAGACATCCTTTCCCAAGCCATACCCATCAAGGAGTATCCTGGTCGGGTAAGAGGCGTGGGATTTGGCGTCTCCCAGCGCTATCTTTGGATCACAGAAGCGCGTAAGACGCCATGCTGATGCTAGTGAAACAGAAGAATTGAGGAGAATGGTAACTCAGCTATACCAAAAAGTTCAGGAATTGGAAGATAGCAAGAAGGATAAAGATGAAGTGGAGAGGAACGAGCATCAGTCACCTATCCCTAACCCAAAGAGTGTTAGAGATAGTTGCACTATTGTGAGTCCCGAGGTAATAATCGTTACATTTCTTTTTATACTTTCTCACCAAAGTATTCAAAGATTTAACATATTAATATTTCGTTTATCATTGGTTTAGGGAATTTATGAGTGCAGTCTATATTTGACAAGTCCAACGCAACGAATGGTTGGTAAGGGAATGTTGTATAATGAACCAGGTGTGTCACCACACAACCTTCCCTTACCTCCTAATCATGTAAAAGTTAGAGTTGACGTTGCACTTGAGGGAGATGCACTATTGCCTGTACCATTGGAGGCGGCAGATGTGATGACAGTGGAACATGCAATAGGAACCTATGTGGCATGGCCAAACCACCTCGTAGTTACAAGTGATATGGTACGTATATGTTAAAGTATATGCTTCACTATCATATACTGCATATATTTATTAAATTAGGTGATCACTCACTAACTAGTCAATATGTTGGAATGCAAAATATGTAGGTATCTCCAACATCCAAAGCCAAGGACAAAGGCAAGGGCAAGCTGCCTATAGCTAGCAAGAGTGTTGGCAAGCAGCCAACAAATGGGTCATTCACATCTCCAGTGAAGAAGGTCATGGTATCTCAGCCTCCTACAGCTCCTGCTACAGATTTTACAATTTATCTTAGAGTCCATATGGCAACAAAGATGGAGGCAGCAGATACCATTAAAGTACCAATGGATGAATCAATTTTGGGTTATGAGCACGACCTAAGAGCTGGTGTTGATGGTGCACTTCAAGAAATTCTTAATGACAACCTATGGTTAAGTGAAACTGTTATTAGTGTATATCTCAGGTACTGCATTAAATTTTAAAGTATCCAATGATTTTTATTTTTTTACACTAAATATTTATGTTATTGTTAATGCATTAATTTGTATGCATGTTTTAATTTAAGGTACTTGTATCAAGAGATATTGATCCCACAAGAACAAACTCAAAGGTTTGTATTTTTGTGCCCACAACGGACACATATGGGATCATGGAATGTCGACATGTCCGAGTATGTCATTCACCGCTTGACATTAGCAAATCCTGACTTTGAGACTTTGTTTTGTCACCTTGCAACGTAGTGTAAGTCATTTAATTTAATCAATATTACTAAATTTATTGAAATGTGTTTACTTTCTTATATTTTTTTGTCCAACATTTTTGTAGGGATCATTGGTTATTGTTAGCGATTAACTTGAATCAAAACGTTGTGTACTATCTTGATCCATTGCGTGTACATATCAACATGCGCAAAACAATGAAAGAGAAGTACAATCAGTAAGTGTGTATAAATCATAGATATATATATATATATATATATATATATGTATGCAATTTCTTAAACGTTTAAGTTACTTGTAATATTGAAGTGTTTATTTGTTTATGTTTGGCCTACGTGACATCTTGTGCTGGCTGGCTGGTATTTGTTTAAGTTACAGGTGTTTTATAAATTTTGGAATGTCCATATTTTAGGGGAGACTCTGCCAAAATTTTGTTAGAAATTTGATATATATAGCCTATGTGTCCATATTGAATGATTTTGTTTGATTTTGCACTTAGGGCAATCCTACTTTATCGAAGAAACAAGTCTCGATTTTCTAAATTTACTCCACCTAAATGGATACCGATAAAGGTATTTATATCAAATTTTTTATGCAATTATTCAAATTACCAAAAATAAAAACAATTAATTTCATATTTTTGGTTTTATAGTGTCCTCGCCAACCGAACTCTGATGATTGTGGTCGATATGTTTTAAAGTTTCTCAAGGATATTGTCGTTCATAATCAAACAGAAATTCCAACAGAGGTATGTTTGTAACAATTTCAAAGTTTATATAATTTTTTTTCTTTTACGCATACCATTTGAATGCTTATGTTCAATTCTAACTTCATTTAATTTTTATTTCGCAGTACTATCCTGATTGTCAATTCGACACATACACTGATCATACCGAACTCAAAGAAGAGTGGTGTCGATATTTTACTACAAATTTTATCATTTATAAGCAGATAGAAGAAGATTAATATTAATGTTTACGTGAGTTTTTGTTAAATTTGGTTTTTTTTTAGTTTAGCATACTTGAATTGGAAAGGTTCACATGAAATTAGGAATAAAATTCCTTTTTATGTTGGCTAATATTTTATATATTTTATGTTGGCTGGCTGGTATGATATGTTATGTTTTACAGGTATTTTTTATATTTTGGAATGTCCATATTTTAAGGAAAACTCTGCCAAAATTTTGTTAGAATTTTGACTTTGTATGCATGTTTAGTTGCAGTGACAGAAGAAAAAGATATTACTATTTAGGTAGGATTTGTAGCATGACATGTGCAATATTTTAGTGATCTATTCTGTATAATTGTAAATTTGACTATGAAATATATTGTACTTTATATATGTTAATGTAAGGATATGTAGGAATTTATGAAAAAATTACATTATAATGTTAAATTTTGATGTTGGGGAATGTTGATGACAATTTTGATTGCATTTTGTGTTATCACTATTATGCAAATGTATATAATGTAAATGTGAGAGAACTAAATTTAAAAAAAAAGAATAAACTTCAATAATGAAGTCGCTTATTGTATAAAAAGACAGCGCCTCTAAAAGGAAGCGCTAATTATACAAAATAAACAGCTTCAAGATGGAAGCGCTGTTTATTGTCTATACAATAAACGCTTCATTATTGAAGCGTTTGTTTATTGTCGAACAATAAGCGCTTCCTAATTGAAGCGCTGTTTATTGTCCATTTTCAGCAGCGCTTCATAAACGCTGTTTTTTTGAAATACAATCAGCAGCGGCTTAATTTTCAGCGCTTTTAAGCGCTGTTTTAAGCTAAAAATAAGCGCTGTTTATTGCCAAAACTTGTTGTAGTGTAAGACTTAGAAAAATTTGAACAAAAAGCAGATAATTAGAACAAACATATTTATATAATTGTATCAACCAAATAGATTTTATATCACACACAAGTGAAAAAAAATCAAGGGTTTGGAGGAGGTGGAGGTGGGATATTGAGACGTTCATAGAGTAGCTTCAGTGCAGTCTCCAGCTGAGTAACCTTCAAGTTTGTAGCCTTCATTTCTTCAAATTCTGCTTTGGGAATGGTGACCATCTCAACTGCAGAAGAAGAAGTAGACGGTCCACTTACAAAAAGTGCACTTCATCTTCTGATGCTTTGCTAGCACCCAGTTGGATAACTTCAGTCTCAAATCCTTCTTCCTTTGAGCTCTTAAGAAGAATGCATCATTTGGTATAACCCATTTGATGAAATTTCAAGTCTTCGAGCTCGATTCGCTCGAATCTTCCATTGATGCTTCACATCTTACGGATATAACAAATGCATGAAGATGGTTTCTCTATGAAGAACAACATCACCGTGTAAGAGTCAAACCTATTCCCGCGTCTTCTTCCCATAAATTTACGATAAAGACACTCAATGCTTCACGGTGAAGGAGAGTGCTTCATTTTCTCGCTAGGTAAATTCTTCTCGATTTTCCTGTCATATTCTTCTAGCACTAGGGGTCGAGGCATGGTAATATGGCTTTGGCTTTCCACGATTCGCACCATTGACTCCACGTAAACCCAATGTCGAAGTGCTTGGTCACAAAGCGGCCATTGGTCATAAATCTTCATGCAATCCAGGGTCTGACATCGAGCATCCGAACATGTCATCAAGTACACTGCTACGAGATTGATGTCGAGAACTCTGGCGATTGTCCCAACAGTTGAAATAGTGGCTTTTTCAAAGATTGCGTTAGTTGAGGAGCCGCTTCTCCATTCATCTTTCTTGAGAAGTCGTAATACCTTCCGCATGATCCTCGAAATCTTGGCACCTAAGTCGAGGGAATTCCTTAAGACTGTACTTTGCAGTGTGCCTTCTCATACTCCTTTAGCCCGATCTTCTTTGAAGAATTTGCTTGCTTGAGCGAGTTCCTTCCTTTTTCGAGGATAGACCAAGGTAGCCACCTTTGTCTATCTGGTATTATCTTAACAGATACAGATGATGGGTCTCGATATTGACTTATGACTTCAAGCCTTTTCTGCTCAAGACAATGTGCCATGAAGGCAGCTTCTTCATCTGTGATCCACCTTCCACATTCTTCCAATGTGAGCGGTTCAAACTGTGGTAGGGATCTAGGAAGATCAATGGAGAAAGGAATTGCTCTGCTTTGGATCCGGTCTCAACCTTCCTTTGAAAGACACTTGGATGTGGTCTTTCCCATCCTTGAAGGTTGCACTTATTGGAGCGGCAATTTCCAATCTGGCAGCTCCAGAGGTGAAGGTTTTTAAATGCCAGGTGGAGGGACGGTTGTAGATGCTGTTATATATCTCATACTTGACAAACTGTGGTTTGTATGAGATATGTTTCTTTCCACCAGCGTCTGTGGGTTTAATGGTAAGGGTAAGTAAGGTGGGAGTGGCTTTGGTGATTTTGTAGGCTTTTGGTGAGTAGGGTTTGAAGGGATTAATGGGAGGTGTTTTGAACAGGAGGTTAAAAGGATGAGAATGAAGCTTGGAAATGTATGAAGTGAGTGAAGTGTTTGGGAAAATTTGTGGTAGGTTAAGGTTGAGTGTAGTGGATGATGGTTGGGTAAGGTGTTTAGAAACTATGGAGGTTTTCTGTAAACGGGTTTGAGTGTTTGGTGGTTGTGCAATGGATATTGGTGGAGCAGGAATAGTATCAGATGCAAAAACAGATACAGATTCATCAGGAGAATTCAGTACCTTTGATTCAGGTTTAGATTGCCTGACCAATCTCTTCAGCTTCTGTCTGGGGGCAGTTGCTGGAGGCGGATGCTGAATATCCTTCTTCTGTTGACCGGATGATGAGACTTCCTTCTCAGCTTCTGGCTTGCTCCTTTTTCTCAGAACCTGACTGATGGGAACTCTGTCCTCATCTTCTGGTTCTTCAACAAAGAGGTGCGAGAGCCACCTTCGCTTTGTTCTTCTGGTCTCTCGTGAAGGAGACTCAGCAGGTCTTTTCACACCAGGCTTTGAGCTTCTGGTGGTTTTCTTTTCAGCTTCTTCTTCCTGTTGCTCAACTTTCACCTTCTTGATCATGGACCCAGTGAGCAATTTCATTCTTACCAGGCTGTTGACTCCAAAAGTGTCAGGAATCACAATATTATCAGCACCAAAATACTTTGCCTTCTCTTGATCCGTAAAGGTCGACTTGTTTATGACCAGATTCTTGATCATCATTTTGGTGAGCAGGACACCATAAGGAATGAACTTGTAGGTGTTCTTCTTGTCACAAGAACACCCTTTCTCGAGTTAACCAAAGGCATTAAGCGAGGTTGTTGTAGATTAACCTTGGCGAGTTCACCTTGTTTCCAGCCATGAAGTGTCTCATGATGAATTTACGTTCGTAGTTGACAATGTCACTTTGGAGCGACCTTCAACAAGACGCTCTTGGTGATTATCTTATGAAGAACTACGAGATGGCTTTTGATTCTTGGCAAGAGGTGTTTCACCAGATTCTTTCAGCTGCTTGTAGTTCTCAAACAGATCATTATTGACCTTCTCAATCCCATGAAATGCGTCAGCCCATTCTGAATAGAAGACGATGCCTTCACTCGGACACCTAGTAACTTCAGAAATATTTTTGATGGTAAAAACGAACTTGAATCCTTTCACTGTTCCTTCAAAGATGCCACCTTTGTGTAACCGAACATTACCCCAAAATTATTTAATCGCAGTCACCAGAACGTCAACCGGGTTCCAGAAGAAATACTATTCCCAGCCCATTGCCTTGAACCCATTGTAGAAGTCGAAGCCATAGAGCTTGAAGTTTTCCAAATCAACTCGATTTTCTAACAAGACTTTTCCTTCAGTCATGGTGTCGTAGATAGCTGTATATTCAGAAGTTGTTACTCCAGCCATGATTACAGTTGAGAGATGGAGGTGATGGAGGTTTTAGGGTTTAAACACACACACACACAGAGATAGAGAGAAAAAGAGAACGAAATGGGTTTTGCGAGAAAACACAGAGTGGAGCGAAAAATGTGGAGTAGTGGGAAAGTTAAAGGAGAATGGTACAGTTATTTTTCAAAATATCGCTTCGTATTCTCTTATAAAAATAAATCAAAAAGAAAAGAAAATAAAGATTCGCTTTTTCATTAAATGCGGATGCCAAAATAAAAGTAAAATATTTTATTGAAAACGTAAATAATCATGACTCAGTAGATATGATGAGACGCTTGAATCCTTAACACGTGTGACACGTGTGGGTGTGCTCGGACGCACGCAACCGACTTACCGGACGATGAGTTATGATGCATATGACAAATAAGATGCTGATGCACATACATGCTTATGTCATATCAGATGCTGAGATTTAGATTATTATCAGACGCTGAGATTAATCATTCTTTTATAAGATGAAAGTTTAAATTTCTTCTTATAAAATTGAATCTATCTTCAGCAAGGGGTTTTGTAAATATGTCAGCCCACTGATGATCAGTGTCTACAAATTTTATTTCTAAAATACCCTTCTGAACATAGTCTCTTATAAAATGATGCTTAATCTCAATGTGCTTTGCTCTAGAATGCAATATAGGATTTTTAGTAAGACATATGGCAGATGTATTATCACAGAAGATAGGAATGTTACTCTCTTTTATCAAGTAGTCTTCAAGTTGATACTTCATCCACAGAAGTTGAGAACTGCAACTTGCTGCTGAGATGTATTCAGCTTCTGCTGTTGAGAGTGCAATTGTGCTTTGCCTTTTGCTTGACCAAGACACAAGATTAGCTCCAAGGAATTGGCAGCCTCCACTTGTGCTTTTTCTTTCAATTCGATCTCCAAAGAAAGTCAACATCACGAAACCTACTAATTTGTAATCTTTTGATTTCTTATAAAGCAAACCAAGATTAGTAGTTCCTTGCAAATATCTAAATATTCTTTTAACAGAACTTAGGTGTGATTCTCTAGGATCCGATTGAAACTTAGCACACAAAGTGCAGAACATAATATCAGGTCTTGAAGCCGTAAGATAAAGTAGAGATCCAATCATACCTCTGTATAGTTTCTGATCTACCTTCTTACCACTTTCATCTTTACTAAGAGTGCAGGTAGGATGCATAGGGGGACCCATCGGCTTGCAATCCAGCATCTTGAATTTCTTCAATAATTCTCTGATGTATTTGCTTTGATGAATATAAATACCATCACTGCATTGCTTGATTTGTATTCCAAGGAAGAACTTTAATTCTCCCATCATGCTCATCTCAAATTCAGCCTGCATAAGCTTAGAAAATTCTTTGCAAAGGCTTTCATTAGTGGCTCCAAAAATAATATCATCAACATATATTTGAACAAGTATGAAATGCTTGTTTGAAGTTTTTCTGAAAAGAGTAGTGTCAACTAAACCTCTTGTAAATCCATTTTCCATTAAAAAGGAACTTAGTCTATCATACCATGCTCTGGGGGCTTATTTAAGACCATATAGTGCCTTTTTAAGTTTAAAAACATGTTCTGGAAATTCAATATCTTCAAAGCCAGGAGGTTGTTTAACATAAACTTCCTCAGTTATAAAACCATTTAGAAAAGCACTTTTCACATCCATTTGATATAAAGTTATCTCATGATGTGCTGCAAATGAAAGTAAAATGTGAATAGCTTCTAATCTTGCAACAGGTGCAAAAGTTTCAGTGAAATCAATACCTTCTTCTTGTGAGTAGCCTTGAGCAACTAACCTTGCTTTATTTCTCACAACTTTACCATCTTTATCAAGCTTATTTCTGAATACCCATTTAGTACCAATAGCTTGCTTATCTTCTGGTAGAGTGACTAGCTTCCAGACATCATTCCTTTGGAACTGATTTAACTCATCTTGCATTGCTAGAATCCACCCTTCATCTTCCAACGCTTGATCAATCGTCTTAGGTTCCATCTCAGAGAGAAGTGCAAAGTCAGCATGCTCCTTGAAGGAGGATCTGGTTCGTACTTTATCACCCGGTTCTCCTATGATTTGATCTTTTGGATGATTGGTCTTGTACTTCCAGCTTTTTCTGGCTTCAGCCGCTGAGTAGAATTCATCGTCTTGTCGGCACGGATGATGAAGATGTATGTTCACCGTCTGACTTGTCACCAGGGTTTAAATCTGAAAATAACTCATCTAGCTCGACATTGCGATTGTCGTGCTTCTTATCATCAAACTTGACATGAATGGACTCTTCAACTGTCAAAGTTTCTTTGTTGTATATTCTAAAAGCTTTAAATCTTTCAGAATATCCTAAAAAGATTCCTTTGTCAGCCTTGGAATCAAATTTACCAAGCTGATCTTTAGTATTCAGGATATAACAAATACAACCAAAAGGATGAAAGTAAGAAATGTTTGGTTGTCTTCCTTTCCACAATTCATAAGGAGTCTTTTTCAAAATAGGTCTTATATAAATTCTATTTTGAATATAACACGCTGTGTTTACTGCTTCTGCCCAAAAATGTTTTGCAATATCAGCTTCATTGATCATGGTCCTGGCCATTTCCTGGAGGGACCTATTTTTCCTTTCTACAACACCATTTTGTTGAGGTGTTCTAGGAGAGGAGAAATTGTGGGAGATGCCATTTTCTTCACAAAATTTTTGAAAGTTCTCATTTTCAAATTCTCCCCCATGATCACTTCTAATAGAAGAAATACAAATGTCTTTTTCATTTTGAACTGATTTGCGAAAACAAGAAATACTTTAAAAGACTCATCCTTGTGGGCAAGGAATTTAACCCATGTCCATCTAGTAAAATCATCAACAATGACTAAACCATATTTCTTTCGATTAAAGAGGTTGTCCTTGTGGGACAAAAAGATCAAGATGTAAATGTTCAAGTGGTCTAGAAGTTGAAACAACATTTTTAAATGAAAGGAAGTTTTAACTTGTTTTCCTTTTGTGAGCTTCACAAAGGGCATCAGATTTGTACTTAAGATTTGGTAAGCCTTTAACAAGATTGTGCTTGTTTAATTTTGAGATTAACCTCAAGTTGGCATGACCTAATCTTTTGTGCCAAATCCATTGCTCATCTTCAACAGATATAAGACACTTGACATCTTGTTTTTCAAGTTCAGAAAGATCAACTTTATAAACATTTTGTTTCCTCTTTGCTGTAAAGAATATAGATCCATCGTTTTTGCTTTTTACTAAACATCCAGTTTCTGTAAAGATGACTTCATAACCATTGTCACATAATTGACTTATGCTCAATAGATTATGTTTCAGTCCTTCAACATATAAAACATTATCAATAGAAGGAAGAGAGCCTTTACCTATGCGACCAATTCCAACTATTTTACCTTTCTGGTTTCCTCCGAAACCAACGAATCCAGCTTCTCTAGGTCTTAGTTCTTGGAACATATGCTTTTCTCCCGTCATGTGACGCGAGCATCCACTGTCTAAGTACCAAGACTGGTGTGTTGACTTTGTTGCTAAGCATGTCTCTTCTACTTCTTCTTCTGAGTCAATGTCAGTGTCTGCCATGAGGGCAATGTGAGCTTCTTCTTTATCTTCCTCAGAGGAGGATAAGTCAAGATCTTCCCATGTTGCCATGAGACCTTTCTTCTTTTTCTTGAAGGAGCTTCTTGTGTGCTTTTCTTTAAGATTAGGACACTCGGATTTGAAATGTCCAGGCTTCTTACATTCATAGCAAATGACTTGGGCTTTGTCCTTGTCTTTGCTCTCCTTCTTGTCCTTTGAATCTTTCTTCTGAAACTTCCTTCTAAAGTTTCTTTTCTTCCACATTCTCTGGATCTTCTTAGATATGAATGCTAGCTCATCGTCTGATCCATCAGAATCTCCGTCTGAAGCTTCAACATCTGATTCTTCTTCTTCAGCCTGAAAAGCTTTAGAAGTACTAGGTTTATGTTGATTAACTTTTAAGGCAATAGACTTACTCTTCTTGGTAGGTTCTTCTTCATTTAGCTCAAGTTCATGAGCTTTCAAAGAACTCATAAGATCTTCAAGCCGAAGAACATTTAGATCTTTTGCTTCTTGAATAGCAGTGACTTTGGGTCTCCACTGCTTAGTCAAGCTTCTCAAGATCTTTCTCACATGATCAGGTGTAGTATAACTTTTTCCAAGGGCCTACAACCCATGAACAAGTGTTTGGAACCTTCCAAACATAGTTTCAATGTTCTCTCCATCTTCCATTCTGAATAGCTCATACTGGCATACCATCATGCTAGCTTTTGTTTCTCTTACTTGGGCAGAACCCTCATAAAATAACACAAGAGAATCCCATATTTCTTTGGCAGTATCAAACTTACCACATTTATCAAATTCTCTTTCTGTCATAGCACAGATGAGAATAAATCTGGCCCTCTGATTGGTTTGATATCTCTTTTTCTGATCATCAGACCAGTTTTCCCTAGGTATTGCAACACCAAGGGCATTAGCGGGAATAATGTATCTGCTTTCAACTATATCCCACAAATCAAGACTTTGTGCCTCAAGGAATGCTTTCATCTTATCTTTCCAGTAATCAAATTTTTCTCCATTGAATAGAGGAGGACGGTTCATATGACCACCTTCAGTAGACATGTTCACAATATAGAATCTTTTCTCTTGACACAGTTAAGTGCTCAACCAAGAGGCCGAGCTCTGATACCAACTGAACGTGAACACAAGAAGGGGGGTTGAATTGTGTTAAAAACTTTTCGCAAACTTTAAGTTAGAAACACTTTAGAACACAAGTTTTTCAAAACCGTTTGTTTACCTGGGATCCGGGAATAATCGGATATTTGAAAAGCAGTTTGATAAAACTTGGTTTTAACACAGCAAGATAGAAATGAATAGAAAGCAGTAAAGCAGGAGACACAGAAATTTATACTAGTTCACTACCAAACTGGTAGCTACGTCTAGTCCCTTCGTTCCTGAAGGATTTTCCACTATAATCAATCTGATTACAATTTCCTCAAGAGTATTTTCTTGTCACAACTTGACAATACTCTCAACTTCTCAAACGACTCAAGATGTCGAGCCTTTGAGGAAACAGCCTTAACTAGGCCAAAACAAACTTTTACAAGTGAGTTGAAATACAGTTAAAAATAACTCTCACAGAGAGGATAAAAGATTAAGCTCAACTATAGAAAAACTTTCTTAAAGAAGGGGTCGGATGCTGAGTTCAATTCTTGTAGTCCAGAGACTTAGCACGAGACTTGGTTGCTCACAGAGGCAGTGCTTGTTCTCAGTAAATGAGGTAATATTTCAGCAGAATATCAGCAAGCTTTTTAACAGTATATTCGTTACTTCTTCAATGGATACCATGAGGTATATATAGGAGTTCCAAGGATATTACCGTTACGGTAAAAAATGGCTCCTTTCCATTGAGTGAGGTAAATTCAAAAAGCTGTCTCTTTCTTCCTTTGCAGAGAATATCCCAGTAGTACATATTACCGTTTTCGTACTACCTTGCTTTTCACAATTGCTTGTCCGATTTTGTCTTGTAGCTAAAGGTGTCACCTTTGATACCTCGTACAACAATTTTAGCGCTCAGAATCAATTTTGAAATCCGTTCCAGAAACTTCTGAGAGGAAGAGCAACAACGTGACTAACACGTGATTTGAAATGAAGTTCAGACGCTCGCTCAGAATCGGAAGTTCGGACGCTCGTAGCAATTGGATAAGCATAGTGCGTAAAGAGGAAATTCCCGACGCTCACAAGGATGAGCCGGATGCTGACACATAGAATGAATCCTTCTCTTGAGTGTGAATACATGCCTTGACAGGATGGTTTTGATGATTGACAAAAGGGAGCTTTGCAAATAGTCAACCGTGCAAAAAGTGGAAAAGAATACCAAGACGCGTATCAAGAATGATTATTTCTCAAGTCTTTGGGTTCTGGGTATTTATTTATCTTTATTAAGACAATTTGTAAGTAGTAATAAAAAGCTCTCAATTAAAATTAAATCACACACGCACAAAATATTTTGACATGCATATCTCGTGTCGGATGTCGAGCTGAGGAAGTCGGATGTCGAGCTCTGAGGAAATCGGATGTCGAGCTGAGGAGGAAGTCGGATGTTGAGCTCTGAGGAAGTCGTATGTCGAACTGAGGAGGAGGTCGCGTGTCAAGCTTATGAGGTCTCGTGTCGAGCTGATGAGGTCGCGTACCGAGCTATGAGGACCGAGCTGATGAGGAGGTCGTATGCAGAGCTGTGTGCCGAGGTCGTGTGCCGAGGTCTTTTGCCGAGCTGTGTCGAGGTCGTCTGTCGAGCTGTGTGGCGAGGTCGTCTGCCGAGCTGTCTTCAGAGGTCGTCCGCCGAGCTGTCTTCAGGGGTCGTATGCCGAGCCGTCTCCGTGTTTTCAATTTCTTTATTTCAAAACGCAACGGGCAGATTTTTCTTCCAACGGACAAATCAAATCGACGCAACGGACAAATCTTTTTTTAAAATGCTGCAACGACAAATCCTTTTAATAATCATCCTGCAACGGTCAAATCTTCAACGGACATATCTTGTTACATATGACGCTCTTCCATTGCCTATATAAACACAACTCGTGAGCTTTTGTAAAAACAAAACAATACAACGCAGTGCTTAATTTTTGTGCCAAAAACTCTATCAAATATTTTTTATCACTCACACTTATTTGAGCACAATTTTCTGAGAGTCTTTTTATTCTACATAATTTGAGTTGTATTATTTGAGCTTCAATTTGTTATATCTGCACTATTGAGTGTATCTTTTTCGTCTCATTTTATTTGTGAAAATCATTTATTTTTGGGTAGGAATCCCAAGGTGTTCATAGAGAGGTGATATCTCTTGAACGTATTGCTCTGGTTTAGAGTTGTAAAGGTTTCTAGCTGAACCTGATTTAAAAGCTAGTGTCTTAGTGAAAATCCCATAGTGGTTTGCTTTGGGGACAGGACGTAGGCCACAGGGGTGTTAGGTGGCCGAACGTGTATACTTTGTTGTGTGCTTTTTTACTCCTTATCTCTCTACTTTTCACCAATTAAATTTACGTACTTTATTTTATTGTTATTTATATCTTACTATTTACTTTATTTTTAACTCGTTTGCAATTTATTCTTCAAGTGATTTATCTATTTCACATTAATATTTCCGCAACTCATAATTAGCACTTATTTCTCCAAAAGTTTTTGAAAGCACAGTTCACACACAATTCACCCCCCTCTTGTGTTTGGAGTCACTTGTCAACAAGTGGCATCAGAGCTAGACTCTTGTATAAAGGACTTAACCGTCTCAAGAGAATGACTTCAAACAATTCTGAGGGAACTTCCATGAATGCACTCCCCATTTTTCAATGGTGAGGGTATGGTTATTGGAAGGATAGAATGCAAATCTTTCTTGAGGGTGTTGATCTTGATATTTGGGATGTTGTGGAAAATGGTCCATTTGTCCCCACTCAATCAATTAATGATGCAGTGGTAGACAAACCAAGATCACTTTGGACCGAAGATGATAAGAAAAAGGTCCAATACAATTTGAAGGCTAAGAACATCATCACTTCTGCTTTAAGCTACGATGAGTTCTATAGGGTCTCAAATTGCAAGGCTGCTAAAGAAATGTGGGACACCCTTCTATTGACCCATGAAGGTACTACCGAGGTCAAGAGGGCTCGAATGAACACATTAACCCATGAGTATGAGTTATTTAGGATGAAACCAAGTGAAAACATACAAGATATGCAAAAAAGGTTCATCCATATAATAAACCATCTCAGAGCTCTTGGGAAAGTCTTCAGTAATGAAGATTTGATTAACAAAGTTCTTAGATGTCTAAACAGCAATTGGCAACCCAAGGTCACTCCTATAGCTGAATCTAGAGACTTATCTTCTATGACCTTGGCTACTTTGTTTGGAAAATTGCAGGAACATGAAATTGAACTAAATCGTCTCATGGAAAGCGAAGAAGCTGATAAGAAAAAGAAAGGGCTCGCCCTCAAAGCAAGCATTGAGGAAACTGACGATGACGAATGTGATTTCCTTGAAGATGAAAATAATGAGGAAAACATGAGTCTAATGGTTCGCAAATTCAAAAGGTTCATGAGACTCAGAAACAAAGGTAAGTTCCCAAGCTCTCAAAAGAAAAGTGATGAACCAACTTCTTTTAATCCTACCTGCTACAAGTGTGGAAAGAAAGGTCACATAAAACCCGATTGTCCTCAAAACCAAACGAGGAATGAGAAATTTGAAAAGAAACCACCAAAGGATTCGAAGGGAAGAAGAGCTTACATTGCCTGGGATGACAATGATATGGATTCTTCGATGAATCTGAAAATGAAGAGGCTCACCTTAGTCTAATGGCAAATCATGATGAAGATGAGGTAAATTTTTATGATCGACTCTTCTTTAACTTATGATGAATTACTTGCTGCTTGTGAAGAATTCAATAATGAAACGATTAAACTTGGAAAAATTGTTCTTTCTTCTAAGAAAACCATCTCTTCTCTTGAATCGAAATTGAAATTTTAAACAAAGAGATAGTGATTCTTAAAGAAAAACAAGTTCTTTGTGATTGAAACTTCTCCTCCCATATCTTGTGAAAATAAAAAGGATGAAGTTTTAAAATGCAATGAGTGTAGTGTTTTGAAAAATAAGGTTGAGGATTTAAATAACACTCTTGCAAAATTTACGATGGGAAGAGATAATCTAAACATTATGTTAGGAAACCAAAAAGGTACTTTTGGAAAAGCTGGTTTAGGTTATCATCCAAAAGTTCATGAAAAATCTTTTAAACTCTTCAATCACAACAAACCCTCAAGTAGTCCTTTCATTAAATGCTTTCACTGTGGTAGAAATGGTCACACTGCCTCTATTTGCAATATTAGAAAGAATAAAAATGTAGTTGGCAAAAAGATGTGGATTCCAAAGGGCACCTTGCCCAAGACTAACTCATATGGACCCAAGATGGTTTGGGTACCAAAGGTTAAAATATGATTTGTTGTTGTAGGTGTGCTTGAAAGCCAAGGACTTAAATTGGTATCTTGATAGCGGCTGCTCAAAGCACATGACAGGAGACAAAAGCAAGTTCTCCTCATTGGTACCTAAGAATAGTGGTTATGTCCGGTATGGTGACAACAACAAAGGTAAAATTCTTGGGATTGGTTCTATTGGTAAGAGTCCTAATCCCACTATTGAAAATGTTTTGTATGTGGATGGTTTGAAGCATAATTTGCTAAGCATTAGTCAACTTTGTGATAAAGGAAACAAAGTGGTTTTCGATTCTTCAAAATGCATGGTCATGGATTCTATAAATGAAAATGTTATTGTAATTGGACCTAGAATTGGAAATATCTATATGCTTGATTTAGATAAAATACCTTCAAATGATGCATGCTGTCTTTTTAGTAAAGAGAATGAATCTTGGCTATGGCATAGAAGAATGGCTCATATTCACATGGATCATCTTAATAAATTGGTTTGTAAAGACTTAGTAATTGGCTTACCAAAGCTTCGTTTTGAAAAAGATAAACTTTTCGATGCATGTCAAAAAGGAAAACAAGTAAAGGCATCTTTCAAATCTAAAAATATTGTTTCTACAAACCGGCCTTTACAACTTTTACATATGGATTTATTTGGCCCTTCTAGAACTAAAAGCTTTGGTGGCAATTACTATGCTCTTGTTATTGTGGACGACTATTCTCGCTATACATGGACTTTATTTATTTCTCACAAAAATGATGCTTTTAATGCTTTTCGAAAACTTGCAAAGGTTATACAAAATGAGAAGGGACTTAACATTGCTTCCATTCGAAGTGATCATGGTGGGGAATTTGAGAATGAAGCATTTGAAGCATTTTGCACAGAAAATGGCATTGATCACAACTTTTCTGCTCCAAGGACACCGCAACAAAATGGAGTGGTTGAAAGGAAAAATCGGTCTCTTGAAGAGCTAGCGAGGACGATGCTCAATGAGACTAACCTTCCTAAGTACTTTTGGGCAGATGCCGTGAGCACCGCTTGCTATGTGATGAATCGAGTTCTTATAAGGCTGATCCTTAAGGAAACACCGTATGAACTCTACAAAGGAAGGAAGCCCAACATTTCCCACCTTCATGTTTTCGGATGCAAGTGTTTTGTCCTAAACAATGGTAAGAATAACCTTGGAAAATTTGATGCCAAAGCGGATGAAGGTTTATTTCTTGGATATTCCACTTCTAGTAAAGCTTTTCGAATTTTTAATAAAAGAACTTGGACTGTTGAAGAATCTGTGCATGTTTCTTTTGATGAATCTAACCCCAAATCTTCAGTAGAAGAAAGTGTTGATGATCTTGCAGAAGTATTTGGAGATACCTATTTAGAGGAACAAGAGAGATCAAAAGTTCAAAATGAGGATCAAGAGTCCTTGCCTCAACCCTCTCAAGAACTCTCTCACTCAAATCTTCCAAAGGAATGGAGAGTCTCAAAGAACCATCGTCTTGACAACATAATAGGTGATATCTCAAAAGGGGTAACGACTCGAAACTCTCTTAATCATGCATGTCATCATATGGCCTTTGTCTCTCAAATTGAACCAAATGACGTCAATGAAGCCATCTTTGATGAGTATTGGACCCTTGCTATGCAAGAGGAATTAAATCAATTTGAGAGAAATGATGTTTGGGAACTTTTCCCTAGGCCTAAAGATCACCTAGTCATTGGGACCAAATGGGTCTTTCGCAATAAGCTTGATGAAAACGGTATCATTGTTAGAAATAAAGCTAGACTTGTTGCAAAAGGCTATAACCAACAAGAGGGCATAGATTTCGATGAAACCTATGCACCCATGGCTAGATTAGAAGCTATTCGCATGCTTCTCGCATTTGCATGCATCATGGATTTCAAACTTTTTCAAATGGATGTTAAAAGTGCATTTCTTAATGGCTTTATTCAAGAAGAAGTATATGTTGATCAACCTCAGGTTTTGAAAATTTTGAATTTCCAAATCATGTTTTCAAATTGAAAAAGGCTTTATATGGTTTAAAACAAGCTCGAGAGCTTGGTACGAGAAGGTTGAGCAAATATTTACTTGAAAAAGGTTTTGAAAGAGGAAAAGTTGATACCACTCTTTTCATTAAACACAAAAAGCATGACATTTTACTTGTTCAAATTTATGTCGATGATATAATATTTGGTGCTACTAATGAATCCTTGTGTAAGGAATTTTCTGATATCATGCAAAGGGAATTTGAAATGGCAATGATGGGAGAGCTAAATTACTTCCTTGGACTTCAAATCAAACAAACAAAAGAAGGAATTTTTATAAATCAATCCAAATATTGCAAGGAGTTGCTTAAAAGATTTGGAATGAGCAACGCCAAAGAAATCTCAACTCCCATGAGCACATCATGCTATCTTG
Organism: Calophaca sinica; assembly: GCA_037113605.1. Classification (NCBI taxonomy): domain Eukaryota; kingdom Viridiplantae; phylum Streptophyta; class Magnoliopsida; order Fabales; family Fabaceae; genus Calophaca; species Calophaca sinica. The sequence goes on from CM073733.1 coordinate 109,027,686, forward strand.
ACAAAGATGAAGGTGGTAAGTCGGTTGAAGTAAGTAAGTATAGAGGTATGATAGGATCTCTTCTCTATCTCACTGCTAGTCGTCCGGATATTATGTCTAGTGTTTGTATGTGTGCACGTTTTCAAGCAAATCCTAAGGAATCACATCTCTTAGCGGTAAAACGCATCATGAGATATCTCCCTGGCACACAAACCATGGGTTTGTGGTACCCCAAAGGTCCTGACTGCACACTTATTGGGTACTCGGATTCTGATTTTGCGGGTTGCAAAATGGACCAAAAAAGCACTAGTGGGACATGTCACTTACTTGGGAATGCCTTGGTCTCATGGCATAGTAAGAAACAAGCCACTGTGGCTTTGTCCCTTCTTGAAGCGGAATACGTTCTGTGGCGGTTGTTGTGTACAAATTATTTGGATGAAACAACGGTTGAATGATTATGGGATTAATCTGAACTGTTCCAATTAAGTGCGACAATACTAGTGCCATAAACCTCACGAAAAACCGGTTTATCACTCCGGACCAAACACATAGAAATTAGGCACCATTTTATTAGAGATCATGTTCAAAAAGGAGATTGTGTGATTGAGTTTGTGGAAACATCTAAACAACTTGCAGATATTTTTACTAAACCTTTGCCTAAAGAAAGCTTCTTTTTTATAAGAACCGAGTTAGGAATTTTAGATCAATCATGCATTGAATGACTGCGTGTGAGTGCATTTTATTATGAATAAGTTCTAACTTGGGCGTTGGAGTGTGCTAACATTTTTATGCAGGTTCCGTTACCAAGACTAAAAGTGGAGAAATGCAACCGTCCTTCCTGTAATCGCTAAAATAAAAGTTTGTGCAGGTTATGTTAACTGCAAACAATTATGCTTCATTGAACCCTTGATACTCTATTATTTTTCGCCATCTAGTTACACGTATATGCATACGTTTTACATGCCTTTCCCTTTATCTTTTCCGCTTTTTGATGTTGCCAAAAGGGGGAGAGTTATATGATTCAGGGGGAGTGGTTTATTCCATGCATATTGTGAGGGGGAGTTCTTCACCAAAATGCCAAAATGCGCCTAAACTCTGATATCTTTTTTTTTTAATATTGTGAGGGGGAGTTTTTCTAAATATTGTGCTTAAACTCTGATATCTTTTATTGAAAAACCATGCTTATATCTCATTGCTATATCATGATTATATTTTACTAAATTCCCTCCATGAGATGTTTGTCATCATCAAAAAGGGGGAGTCTGTGAATACATGCCTTGACAGGATGGTTTTGATGATTGACAAAATGGAGCTTTGCAAATAGTCAACCGTGCAAAAAGTGGAAAAGAATACCAAGACGCGTATCAAGAATGATAGTTTCTCAAGTCTTTGGGTTCTGGGTATTTATTTATCTTTATTAAGACAATTTGTAAGTAGTAATAAAAGCTCTCAATTAAAATTAAATCACACACGCACAAAATATTTTGACATGCATATCTCGTGTCGGATGTCGAGTGAGGAAGTCGGATGTCGAGCTCTGAGGAAATCGGATGTCGGTGAGGAGGAAGTCGGATGTTGAGCTCGAGGAAGTCGTATGTCGAATCGAGGAGGAGGTCGCGTGTCAAGCTTATGAGGTCTCGTGGTCGAGATGAGGTCGCTGCATCGAGCTATGAGGACCGAGCTGATGAGGAGGTCGATGCAGAGTCAGGTGCCGAGGTCGTGCCGAGGTCTTTGCCGAGCCGTGGTCGAGGTCGCCTGGCTGAGCGTGTGGCGAGGTCGCCTGGCCGAGCCGCCTTCGTTGAGGTCGTCCGCCGAGCCGTCTTCGTGGGTCGTATGTCGAGCCGTCTCGTGTTTTCAATTTCTTTATTTCAAAGCATAGCGGGCAGATTTTTCTTCCAACGGACAAATCAAATCGACGCAACGGACAAATCTTTTTTTAAAATGCTGCAACGACAAATCCTTTTAATAATCATCCTGCAACGGTCAAATCTTCAACGGACATATCTTATTACATATGACGCTCTTCCATTGCCTATATAAACACAACTCGTGAGCTTTTGTAAAAACAAAACAATACAACGCAGTGCTTAATTTTTGTGCCAAAAACTCTATCAAATATTTTTTATCACTCACACTTATTTGAGCACAATTTTCTGAGAGTCCTTTTATTCTACATAATTTGAGTTGTATTATTTGAGCTTCAATTTGTTATATCTGCACTATTGAGTGTATCTTTTTCGTCTCATTTTATTTGTGAAAATCATTTATTTTTGGGTAGGAATCCCAAGGTGTTCATAGAGAGGTGATATCTCTTGAACGTATTGCTCTGGTTTAGAGTTGTAAAGGTTTCTAGCTGAACCTGATTTAAAAGCTAGTGTCTTAGTGAAAATCCCATAGTGGTTTGCTTTGGGGACAGGACGTAGGCCACAGGGGTGTTAGGTGGCCGAACCTGTATAATTTGTTGTGTGCTTTTTTACTCCTTATCTCTCTACTTTTCAGTCAATTAAATTTCTGTACTTTATTTTATTGTTATTTATATCTTACTATTTACTTTATTTTTAACTCGTTTGCAATTTATTCTTCAAGTGATTTATCTATTTCACATTAATATTTCCGCAACTCATAATTAGCACTTATTTCTCCAAAAGTTTTTGAAAGCACAGTTCACACACAATTCACCCCCCTCTTGTGTTTGGAGTCACTTGTCAACATTGAGAATTACTTTCTTCTTGCTTGAGTGGCTTAGAATATATGTATTATTAGTATCTGCACACTTCAAGAAATGTTAGAACATAAATTGTTCTCTTGTGAACACTTTGTTATCATCAAAATTAATGAGGGTCTAAACTTCTCAATCGTTTAGGTTCCAACAAATAAGACTTAGAAAAATTTGAATATAAGTCAGATGTAGGTATATATTAACAGATAATCAGAGCAAAATTAGTGTATATATATATAAGTGTATTAACAAACGAAGAAATAGTTTATATCACACAAAAGTAAATAAATTCAAGGGTTTGGAAGAGGTGGTGGAGGGATGTTGAGACGTTCATATAGTAATTTCAGAGCAGTCTCCAGCTGAGTGACTTTCATGTTTGTGGCCTTCATTTCTTCAAACTCTGCTTTGGGAATCGTGACCATTTCAACTGCAGGAGTAGAAGTAGAAGGTCCAACTTCTGGTACGGGTGTAGGTTTCATCTTCTGATGCTCTGCTAGCACCCAGTTGGATAGCGTCAGTCTCAATTGCTTCTTCCGTTGAGCTCTTAGAAAAAATGCATCATTTGGTAAAAACCATTTGATGAGATTTCCAAGTTTTCTGAGCTCAGATTCTGTTTGAATTTCCCATTTATACTTCAGATCTTCTGGATACAGCATATTCATGAAGATGATTTCTCTGTGTAGAACTACATTAGCAGTGAAAGCATCAAACCTATTTCCAGCTTCTTCTCCCCATATACTTCTGATAAAGACACCTAATGCTTCACAAGCGAAAGAGAGTGCTTCATTTTCTGCCAGGTATATTCTTCGCAGATTTTCCCTGTCATCTTCTTCTAGCACTAAGGGGACGAGGCATGGTAACATGGCTTTGTCTTTCCAAGACTCAGACCATTGACTCCAAGTAAATCCAATGTCGAAGTGCTTAGTCACAGCAGCCCATTGGTCATATAACTTCATGCAGTCAAAGGCACGACATCGAGCATCTGAACATATCATCGAAGTAGACTGTTCTAAGATTGACGTCAGTAATTCTGCTGATTGTGCCAACTGTTGGAATAGTGGCATTCTCGGCATTGCAGCAGTTTGAGGAGCCAGTTCTCCATTCATCTTCCTTCAAAGAATTCAGGTAAAGCCTTCTGACATGATCCTCAAAGATCTTAGCAATCAGAAGCTTAGAGAATTCCTTAAGGTTGTACTTTTTAGGAGCCTTCTCATACTCCTTGAGCCCGATCTTCTTTGAATGGTGCTTGCCGGGCGAGTTCTTTCCTTTTCCCAGGGGATAGACCAAGGTAGCCCACCTTTGTGCATGCAGTACAATCTTTCTTGTCTGAAGAAGGATCCTTGTACCGTCTGATTACTTCAATTTTCTTCATCTCAAGACAGTGTGCCATGAAGGCAGCTTCTTCATCTGTGATCCACCTTCCGCATTCTTCCAACGTGAGTGGTTCAGTTTGTGATAGGGATCTAGGAAGATCAACAGAGAAGGGAATTGCTCTGCTACCCGATGCTGGTCTTAATCTTCCTTTAAATGACATTTGAAAGTGGTCTTCTCCATCCTTGAAGGTAGCACTTATCGGAGGGGCAATCTCCAATCTGGCAGCTCCAGAGGTGAAGGTTTTCAAATGCCATGTGGAGGGACGATTGTAGATGCTATGATATATCTCATACTTAACAAACTGTGGTTTGTATGAGATATTCTTCCTTCCACCAATGTCTGTAGGTTTAAGGGTAATGGTGATTTAGGTGGGAGTGGTTTTGGTGATTTTGTAGGTTTTAGGTGTGTAGGGTTTGAAGGGATTAATGGGAGGTATTTTGAATAATAGATTAAAGGGATGAGAGTGAAGTTTGGAAATATATGTAGTAAGTGAAGTATTTGAAGAACTTTGTGGTAGGTCAAGGTTGAGTGTAGTGGATAATGGTTGGGTAGGTTTAGAGAGGGTTGAGGTTTGTTAGAGGCTCATTCTGGTTTTCCTGGTTTGTGTTTGTAGTTGTGAAACAGACAGAGGTGGTGCAGGAATAACATTATGAGCCTCAAACACAGATACTGTTCATCAGCAATAAAATCAAGTACCTTTGGGTTAACCTCTGATGACTTGACCAACTTTCTTTTCGACCCTCTGGTGACAGCAGGAGGAGGAGGAGGGATTTGCTTCCCTTGACCGAACGCTGAAGCATCCTTTTCTTTCTTTGGTCTAAAAATTTCTCCAAGACCTTTCTGATGGGAATTCTATCCTCATCTTCTGGTTCTTCAACAGTAGGTGCAGGTGCCACCTTCTGCTTTGTTCTTCTGGTCTCCCTTGAAGGGGACTCAGCAGGTCTTTTCACACCAGTCATTGAGCTTCTGGTGGTTTTCTTTTCAGCTTCTCCTTCCTGTTGCTCTATTTTCACCTTCTTATTCATGGAGCCTGTAATAAGTCGTATCTGACCAAGCTGACTCCAAAAACTTCTGGACGAACAACAGCACCAACACCAAAGTATTTTTTCTTTTCCTCTGTGTTGATGGAGTCAGTCAGCTTCCTTACAATGTCGTCTTTGATCATCATAATGGAGAGAAGAACTCCATATGGGATGATCTTGACGATATTCTTCTTATCAACATTCTTCCTTGAGAAGACAAGGGCATTTATCAGATTGTTGATAATCAACCTTGGCAGATTGATTTTCTTCCCAGCCATGTAGTTCCTCATAATGAACTTTTGCTTGTAGTTCACTATGTCGCTTGACCCAGCCTACAGAATCACGCTCTTGGCGATGATTTTGTGCAGTACTCGGTAGTGGCTTTTCAAGTCTTTAGCCGTGGGAGTGATGTTCTTCTTCTTCAGTTCACGGTAGTTCTCAAACAGAGCTTCATTGACTTTTTCAAGTCCTCTGTAAGCATCAGCCCAGTTTGAATGGTAACTGATTCCTTCACATGGACATTTGATTGTCTGAGCAATAGAGTTGATAGTGAAGCGTAGTTTGAATCCTCTGATGTGACCTTCTATGATTTCCCCAGGAAGTAAGTATGCACTTCCCCAGAATTCCTTAATAGCATAGCTCAGTACATCAACTGGTTCCCAGATGAAGTAGTTTTTCCAGCCCAGTTTCTCAAGACCTTCCTCAAAATCAAAACCATATAGCTTGAAGTTCTCGAAATCGACCCGGTTCTCATTCAGAAGTTTTGCCTCAGAGAAGACATCGAAGGCAGCTGTGTATTGTCCAACCTTTCTGTCGGCCATTGTAGCAATTGAAGAGAAGCTGATGGAGGTTTTAGGGTTCAAAAAACACACACAGAGGGAGAGAGAGAAAGAAAGAGAGAGATAGAGCACGGTTTTGCAGAAAACGCAGAGTGGAGCGAAAAATGTGGAGTAGTGAGAAAGTTAATAGAGAATGGTACAGTCTTTTTTTCAAAATATCGCTTCGTATTTCCACATAAAAATCAAAAAGAAAAGAAAATAAAGATTCACCTTTTCATTAAATGCAGACGCCAAAAGAAAAGTAAAATCAAGAAAAAGATTTTATCGAAAGACATAAACAATTATGACTCAGTAGATATGATGAGACGCTTAAGTCCTTAACACGTGTGACACGTGTGGGTGTGCTCGGACGCACGCAACCGATTCACCAGACGATGAGTTATGATGCATATGACAAATAAGATGCTTATACACATACATGCTTATGTCATATCAGAGGCTGAGGTTAATCATTCTTCTATAAGATGAAAGTTTAAATTTCTTCTTATAAAATTGAATCTATCTTCAGCAAGGGGTTTTGTAAATATGTCAGCCCTCTGATGATCAGTGTCTACAAATTTTATTTCTAGAATACCCTTCTGAACATAGTCTCTTATAAAATGATGTTTAATCTCAATGTGCTTGGCTCGTGAATGCAATATGGGATTTTTAGTAAGACAGATTGCAAAAGTATTGTCACAGAAGATAGGAATGTTACTCTCTTTTATCAAGTAGTCTTCAAGTTGATACTTCATCCACAGAAGTTGAGAACCGCAACTTCTTTGAGATGTGTTAAACCTGGCTGTTGAGAGTGCAATAGTGCTTTGTCTTTTGCTTGACCAAGACACAAGATTAGCTCCAAGGAACTGGCAGCCTCCACTTGTGCTTTTTCTTTCAATTCGGTCTCCAGCAAAGTCTGCATCACAGAAACCTACTAATTTGTAATCTTTTGATTTCTTATAAAGCAAACCAAGATTAGTAGTTCCTTGCAAATATCTGAATATTCTTTTAACAGCACTCAGGTGTGATTCTCTAGGATCTGATTGAAATCTAGCACACAGGCAGACGCTGAACATAATGTCAGGTCTTGAAGCAGTAAGATAAAGTAGAGATCCAATCATACCTCTGTATATTTTCTGATTTACCTTCTTACCAATTTCATCTTTATTAAGAGTGCAGGTAGGATGCATAGGTGTACACATAGGCATGCAATCCAGCATCTTGAATTTCTTCAATAATTCTTTGATATATTTGCTTTGATGTATATAGATACCATCACTGCATTGCTTAATTTGTATTCCAAGGAAAAACTTTAATTCTCCCATCATGCTCATCTCAAATTCAGCCTGCATAAGCTTAGAAAATTCTTTGCAAAGGCTTTCATTAGTGGCTCCAAAAATGATATCATCAACATAGATTTGAACAAGTATGAAATGCTTGTTAGAAGATTTTCTGAAAAGAGTAGTGTCAACTAAACCTCTTGTAAATCCATTTTCCATTAAAAACATATCATGCTCTGGGAGCATGCTTAAGACCATATAGAGCCTTTTTAAGTTTAAAAACATGTTCTGAAAATTCATTATCTTCAAAACCAGGAGGTTATTTAACATACACTTCCTCAGTTATAAAACCATTTAGAAAAGCACTTTTCACATCCATTTGATATAATGTTATCTCATGATGTGCTGCAAATGAAAGTAAAATGCGAATAGCTTCTAGTCTTGCAACAGGTGCAAAAGTTTCAGTGAAATCAATACCTTCTTCTTGTGAATAACCTTGAGCAACTAACCTTGCTTTATTTCTCACAACTTTACCATCTTCATCAAGCTTATTTCTAAATACCCATTTAGTACCAATAGCTTGCTTATCTTCTGGTAGAGTGACTAGCTTCCATACATCATTAATTTGGAACTGATTTAGCTCATCTTGCATTGCTAGAATCCACCATTCATCTTCCAATGCTTGATCAATCGTCTTAGGTTCTATTTCAGAGAAAAGTGCAAAATCAGCATGCTCCTTGAAAGAGGATCTGGTTCGTACTTTATCACCAGGTTCTCTTATGATTTGATCTTTTGGATGATTGGTTTTGTACTTCCAGCTTTTTCTTGCTTCACCGCTGAGTAGGATTCTTCGTCTGGTCACCACCGGATGATGAAGATGCACGTTCACCGTCTGACTTGTCACCGAGGTTTAAATCTGAAAATAACTCATCTAGCTCTGACATAGCAGTGTCAGGCTTCTTATCATCAAACTTGACATGAATGGACTCTTCAACTGTCAAAGTTTCTTTGTTGTATATTCTAAAAGCTTTAGACCTTTCCCAAAAAGATTCCTTTGTCAGCCTTGGAATCAAACTTACCAAGCTGATCTTTAGTATTCAAAATATAACAACTACAACCAAAAGGATGAAAGTAAGAAATGTTTGGTTTTCTTCCTTTCCACAATTCATAAGGAGTCTTATTCAAAATAGGTCTTATAAAAATTCTATTTTGAATATAACAAGCTGTGTTTACTGCTTCTGCTCAAAAATGTTTCGCAATATCAGCTTCATTGACCATGGTTCTGGCCATTTCCTGGAGGGACCTATTTTTCCTTTCTACAACACCATTTTGTTGAGGTGTTCTAGGAGAGGAGAAATTGCGGGAGATGCCATTTTCTTCACAAAATTTTTGAAAGTTTTCATTTTCAAATTCTCCCCCATGATCACTTCTAATAGAAGAAATACAGATGCCTTTTTCATTTTGAACTGATTTGCAGAAAACAGTAAATACCTTAAAAGACTCATCCTTGTGGGCAAGGAATTTAACCCATGTCCATCTAGTAAAATCATCAACAATGACTAATCCATATTTCTTTCCAGTTAAAGAGGTTGTCCTTGTGGGACCAAAAAGATCAAGATGTAAAAGTTCAAGTGGTCTAGAGGTCGAAACAACATTTTTTAAATGAAAGGAAGTTTTAACTTGTTTTCCTCTTTGACAGGCCTCACACAGGGCATCAGATTGGAACTTAAGATTTGGTAAGCCTCTAACAAGATTGTGCTTGTTTAATTTTGAGATTAACCTCAAATTGGCATGACCCAATCTTTTGTGCCAAATCCATTGCTCATCTTCAACAGACATAAGACACTTGACATCTTGTTTTGCAAGTTCAGAAAGATCAACTTTATAAATGTTTTGTTTTCTCTTTGCTGTAAAGAATATAGATCCATCATTTTTGCTTTTTACTGAACATCCATTTTCTATAAAGACAATATTATAACCATTGTCACATAATTGACTTATGCTCAATAGATTATGTTTCAGTCCTTCAACATATAAAACATTATCAATAGAAGGAAGAGAGCCTTTACCTATGCGACCAATTCCAACTATTTTACCTTTCTGGTTTCCTCCGAAACCAACGAATCCAGCTTCTCTAGGTCTTAGTTCTTGGAACATATGCTTTTCTCCCGTCATGTGACGCGAGCATCCACTGTCTAAGTACCAAGATAGGTGTGTTGACTTTGTTGCTAAGCAAGTCTGCAACATAGACTATTTTATCTTTAGGTACCCATATCTTTTTGGGTCCTTTCTTGTTAGTTCTTGAAGGATACTTGTCCTTCTTAGTTGTGAACACAGTACACGCACTTTTCAAATGACCAGATTTATTGCAGTAAGTACAATGCAAACATTTACTATGATTATTGGATTTATCAGATGCTGAATCATTTTCTAAAAGAGGTTCATCTGATATATAACCAAGACCATGATTTGTCGTTTTACTGACACCCCAAATCATAGAAGCTTGCTTGCTTCGAGTTACACTCTCTGCAAGAAACTTTTGAAAAGCATGTTCATAGTCATTTGATTTGCAATTAGGATTGTCTGTAACTACAGAGCTTTTGACTTGAGAGCTCTCAGCTTCTGGTTGCTTGTTGGCTTCCAGACGCTAGTTATCCACCAGACGCTGATTTTCAGTTTTCAGCTTTTGGTTCTCTTCATTGAGTACAGAGTTTTCATTGTGTAAAGAATGAAAATCTTGTGATAGTTTTGAAAATTTCTTTTTCAAATTCTTATACTCAATAGAGAGAGTGGCAGAATCCTTTAACAGATCATCAAATGCAAGTTGAAGTTCAGAATAAGAGTCATATATTATTACCTCTTCAACTTCTTCTTCTGAATCAAGATCAGTGTCTGCCATGAGGGCAATGTGAGCTTCTTCTTCTTTATCTTCCTCAGAGGAGGATAAGTCAAGATCTTCCCATGTTGCCATGAGACCTTTCTTCTTTTTCTTGAAGGAGCTTCTTGTGGGCTTTTCCTTAAGATTAGGACACTCGGACTTGAAATGTCCAGGCTTCTTACATTCATAGCAAATGACTTGGGCTTTGTCCTTGTCTTTGATTTCCTTCTTGTCCTTTGTATCTTTCTTCTGAAACCTCCTTCTGAAGTTTCTCTTCTTCCACATTCTCTGGATCTTCTTAGATATGAAAGCTAGCTCATCATCTGATCCATCATAATCTCCTTCTGAAGCTTCATCATCTGATTCTTCTTCTTCAGCCTGAAAAGCTTTAGAAGTACTAGGTTTATGTTAATTAACTCTTAAAGCAATAGACTTACTCTTCTTGGTAGGTTCTTCTTCATTTAGCTCAAGTTCATGAGATTTCAAAGAACTCATAAGATCTTCAAGCCGAAGGACATTTAGATCTTTTGCTTCTTGAATAGCAGTGACTTTGGGTCTCCACTGCTTAGTCAAACTTCTCAAGATCTTTCTCACATGGTCAGGTGTAGTATAACTTTTTCCAAGGGCCTGCAACCCATGAACAAGTGTTTGGAACCTTCCAAACATAGTTTCAATGTTTTCTCCATCTTCCATTTTGAATAGCTCATACTGGCGAACCATCATGCTAGCCTTTGTTTCTCTTACTTGGGCAGAACCCTCATAAGACAAAACAAGAGAATCCCAGATTTCTTTGGCAGTATCAAACTTACCACATTTATCATATTCTCTTTCTGTCATAGCACAGATGAGAATAAATCTAGCCTTCTGATTGGTTTGATATCTCTTTTTCTGATCATCAGTCCAGTTTTCCCTAGGTATTGCAACACCAAGGGCATTAGCGGGAGAAATGTATCCACTTTCAACTATATCCCACAAATCAAGATTTTGTGCCTTAAGGAATGCTTTCATCTTATCTATCCAGTAATCAAATTTTTCTCCATTGAATAGAGGGGGACGGTTCATATGACCACCTTCAGCAGACATGTTCACAGTAGGATCTTTACTCTTAACACTGTTAAGTGCTCAACCAAGAGGCCGAGCTCTGGTACCAACTGAACGTGAACACAAGAAGGGGGGTTGAATTGTGTTGAAAACTTTTTCTTAACTTTAAGTTAAAAACACTTAGAACACAGGTTTTTCAAAACAGTTTGTTAAACGGACGCTGGAAATAAACCGGACGCTGGAAAAGCAGTTTGTGAAAACTTGTTTTTAACAGAGCAAGATAAAGACAAATAGAAAGCAGTAAAGCAAGAGACACAGAGATTTATACTAGTTCACTACCAAACTGGTAGCTACGTCTAGTCCCTTCGTTCCTGAAGGATTTTCCACTATAATCAACTGATTACAATGTATTCTACTGTCACAACCTTGACAATACTCTCAACTTCTCAAAACGACTCAGTACATTCGAGCCTTTGAGGGAACAACAACTTTTACAAGTAAGTTGAATACAAGTATAAATAACTCTCACAGAGAGGATAAAAATTAAGCTCAATATAGAAATGCTTTCTAAAAGAAAGTGTCGGACGCTGAGTTCAGTTCTTGTAGTCCAGAGACTTGGCTCGAAACTTGATTGCTCACAGAAGCAGTGCTTTCAGAGTATTGACTCTTTGTAGTGTATAGCAACAGTGCTTGTTCTCAGTAAATGAAGCAATATTCTCTTGTAGAGTTTCGGCTGTTTCTTCAATGGATACCTTGGGGTATTTATAGGAGTTATAAAGGATATTACCGTTACAGTAAAAATGGCTCCTTTCCATTGAGTGAGGTGATTTCAAAAAGCTGTCTCTTTCTTCCTTTCCAGAGAATATCTCAGTAGTACACATTACCGTTTTCGTACTACCTTGCTTTTCACAATTGCTTGTACGATTTTTGTCTTTTAGCTAAAGGTGTCACCTTTGATACCTCGTACAACAATTTTAGCGCACAAGATCAAATTCGAAATCCGTTCCAGAAACTTCTTGAGAGGAAGAGCAACTACGTGACCAACACGTGATTTATAATGAGGTTCGGACGCTTGCTCAGAACGGAAGATCGGACGCTCATAGCAAATGGATAAGACTAGTGTCACAAGAAGTTAATTCCAGACGCTCACGAGGACAATATACTAGGATGAGCCGGATGCTGACACATGGAGTGTATCCTTCTCTTGAGAGCTTCTTCCTTCTTGTTCAAGTGGCTTAGAATTATATGTAATATTAGTATCTGCACACTTCAAGAATGTTAGAACATAAATTGTTCTCTTGTGAATATTTTGTTATCATCAAAATTAATGAGGGTCTAAACTTCTCAATCGTTTAGGTTCCAACACCTTTCATATGACTCCAAGAAGGCAGTGGTTTTTGGGCTACAAGGAGACTGATGGAGGCAAGGTTATCATGGGAAACAATACAATCTGAAGGGTTGTGGGTATCGGATCAATCAGATTAAAGTTTGATGATGGTACAAAGAGGATCTTAACAAGAGTGAGGCATGAGCTCAAAAGGAATTTGATCTCACTGGGAATGCTTGAAGATTCAGACTATGTTTACAAGGCTGAAAGGGGTTCTCTAAAAGTGGTCAAAGGAGCTCTTGTGGTTATGATGGGATATAGGGATCATGGTGTCTACATTCTCAAGGGACAAGCAATCACAGGAAGTGTTGCAGCAGCCATATCAACCAATGATAGAACAAGCTTGTGGCATCAAAGGTTGGGTCATGTTAGCGTCAGAGGTATGCAAATTCTAGGAAAGCAAAGTGCATTTGGTAAGGACAGTGTCGGTGATCTCCAATTCTGTGAACACTATGTATTTGGTAAAATGCAATGCACAGGGTTAAATTCTCAACTGGACAACATTGCACAAAGGGAATCCTTGAATACATCCACAGTGATCTGTGGGGACCAGCTAAAGTTCCATCTCATGGAGGCAATAGGTATTTCATTACTTTTCTGGATAATTATAGCAAAAAAATCTGGATTTATCTTTTGAAAAGTAAGGATAAAGCCTTTAATGCCTTTAAGGAGTGGAAAGTAAATGTTGAAACCAAAACTGAGAGGAAAATGAAGAATCTCATAACAGATAATGGTTTGGAGTTTTGTAGTGATGCATTTACAAAATTCTGCAAGGAACATGGAATAACCCGGCACAAAACTGTAAGGAATACTCCTCAACAGAATGGACTAGCTGAGAGGATGAATCGCACATTATTGGAAAGGATGAGATGTCTCTTGTCCACTGCTGGAATGCCAGTAACGTTCTGGGGGGAGGCTGTTCACACAGCCAGCTATTTGATAAATATGAGCCCATCCACAGCCATTAAATTGAAGACCCCTCATGAAATGTGGACTGGAAAAGCACCCAACTACAATCACCTAAAAGTGTTTGGGTGTGTAGCCTATTATCATGTAATGAAGGAAAGTTGGTCCCTAGAACTAAGAAGGGATACTTTGTAGGCTATCTAGATGGGGTGAAGGGATTCAGGGTGTGGTGTCCAAAAACCAGAAAATGCATCATCAGCAGGGACATCAATTTCCAAGAAACAAAGTTGTATAAATCTCTTAGAAGTCCTAAAGATCAAGTCATTGATCAAAGGAACTTGGAGGGGTTTGATTTTGAGGTGGAGCCTACAAGGTGCAGAAAACCTCAACCTGAAAATGTTCAAACTGCAGAAACCGAACTAGAGGAAGAAACTGACACTGAAGAAGAAGAACAGATTGAAGAACATGATTATCTTCTTACCAGAGACAGGGAAAGAAGGGAGATCAGGGCACCCCAGAGATTTGGTATGCAGATATGATCAGCTATGCACTTCAAGTTGCTGAAGAAGTTAGTAATGATGAACCAAAGGACTTTGCAGAGGCTGTTAACTGCAAAGATAGTCAGAAATGGATGTTGGCTATGTCTGAGGAATTGAATTCTCTTGAGAAAAGCAGTACTTGGGTTCTGGTTCCTAAACCCAAAGGTATCAAAGTAGTTGGTAGCAAATGGATTTACAAGAGAAATAAGGGAATTCCTGGAGTTATCCCTCTAGATTTAAAGCTAGGTTTGTAGCTAAAGGTTCACTCAAAAAGAGGGAATAGATTACAATGATATATTTTCTCCTGTAGTCAAGCATTCATCCATTCGGATTCTACTTTCCATGATTGCACACCATGACATGGAATTAGAACAAATGGATGTTAAGACTGCCTTCCTACATGGTGACTTAAAGGAGACCATTTATATGCAACAACCATGTGGTTTTGAAGCTCAAGCGAAGGAAAACTGGGCCTGTCACTTGATAAAGTCCCTCTATGGCCTCAAGCAATCTCCTAGACAATGGTATTTGAGGTTTGATGCTTTTATGTTAAAACATAATTTCTCTAGAAGCAGATATGATCGCTGTGTCTATTTCAAGCATTTTTTTGGCAGCATAAATATATATATATATATATATATATATATATATATATATATATATATATATATATCTCCTATTATATGTTGATAATATATTGCTTGAATGTAAAGAGATGCAACAGATTGAGCTTCTAAAAGGGCAGCTGAAAATGAAATTTGATATGAAGGACCTTGGGCCAGCTAAGAAGATATTGGGGATGGAAATTATTCGGTATAGACAGAGGCAAGTTAATAATTTCATAGTAGAATTATCTTGGCAATGTAGTAAAAAGGTTCAACATGGGTGATGCAAAGTTTACAAGTGTCCCTCTTGCACCTCACTTTAAACTTTTATCATCTCAGTCTCCTACTACTGAAGAAGACATGAAGCAAATGATGAAGATTCCATATGCAAGTGCCATTGGGAGCATAATGTATGCAATGGTATGCTCTAGACCTGATATCTCACATGTTGTTAGTGTAACTAGCAGGTTCATGGGAAAACCGGGCAAGGATGATTGGTAGGCTGTAAAGTGGGTGTTAAGGTACTTGAAGGGAACTCAGGACATTAGTCTTGTATACAACAGAAGCAAGGAAGCATCTCAGCATGTTCATGGCTATGTGGACTCGGATTACGTAGGAGATCTTGACAAGAGAATATCTATTACAGGCTATGTGTTTACTTTGTTTGCGAATACCGTGAGTTGGAAAGCATCTCTTCAACATATTGTAGCTCTTTCTACTACTGAATCTGAATATGTGGCTTTGGGTGAATCTATCAAGGAAGCTCCTTGGATCAAAGGTCTTGTTACTGAACTGGGAATTGATCAGAAGACAGTTAGCATTCACTGCGACAAACAGAGTGCTATTCATCTAAGCAGATATCAAATGTATCACGAACGGACTAAGCATATTGACATTAGGCTTCACTTTATCAGGGACATTATTGAAAAGGGAGAAGTTGATGTGGTTAAAGTTCACACTGCTGACAACCCTCCGGACATGTTTACGAAGGTTGTACCTCTCAGCAAATTCAATCACTATTTGAATTTTCTGAAAATCCAAGTTGAATGATGAGGATTTTGGACACTGTTGGTTCGGTACTGAGAAGTTTTTTTCTGTGGCCTCACTTAGGTACCAAGGTGGAGATTTGTTGGTTTTGGTACTCTAAGTTTGGCACACTCCTTTTGGGCCCATTCACTCGGTTTATGCTGGATCACTATTCTGTTCATGCCCAGCTCTCTGTAGGACTTTGTTACTGCTCTCTCTGCGTAATTAGCTTATTAGTTACAGTTGTTAAATGTTGATTAAATATGTAACTAATTTTAGTTGGCCTTTCTGTTAGACTGTTAGTGCTAAGCTCGTGGTATATAATCTCTGGTTTTAGGGATTTTTTGCGGGTACTCTGTAATACACACAAGTGAGTGGAGAGAGAAAGAACTGTGATCTAGCATAAACCGAGTGAATGGACCCAAAACGAGTGGGCCAAACTTAGGATACTAAAACCAACAAGTGTCTTTAATATATTCTTTAAGTTGTATTTTGCATCCTGTATGTTCAAAAACCTAGATCGCCTTCGTGCAGATGTTTATGTTTATATATATATATATATATATATATATATATATATATATATATATATATATATATATATTTACATGGTTATCGTGTTATTAGTTGTACATCATGTTTCGAAAACGCTACAATACTCTGACTTGTGGTTTTGTAAAAGAGTTTTAAAAAAAATAATAGATCCATTTTTTTGCGGAAACCACGCAAGAGGAGTATAATATTTCCAAAAGCATTTCACATTTAGATGTTATATTTGATCAGTAGCGCTTCGAAAATCGAAGTGTTATACATGGAGGTATATCTTTGAGTCTTCTCTTTGTTCTCTTTGATTTTTATCCTTAGATCGGAGCTCCCATAACAAGCTTTTATTTTGTTTTAGTTTTTTTATCAATAAACTTAAAATGCAATACAAGATTTGTTCTTGATATTGTTTACTTCACTGCATGTTCTTGCCTCTTGATTTGTTCAAATTGTGTTGCAGTCTTTAATTTCCACAATTATTCCTACTGTCTCTTTCCCCTCCCTGCATCCCACATCCCCTCATTGTGATAATTTATTTTGTGGAGTGGGTGTTGTTTCCATTTTCGTATTAATTAATTGAAATTTAGCTGGCTATCTCGATTCCCATTTTAATTTTTTGATTATAATGTTTTTTAATATAATGTTATTATGATGATTTCCATGATAATGATTGGTTTCTACAATATCTGCTAGTCTAAAGCCTGACAAGCACAATAAACATGGAAAATTCTAATATTTATTTATTCCTCTTTTTTTGGGTAAAGAATATAGGATGTCAAATGTTAGGAACAAATATCAGATTAGGGGAAAAGAAATATTACATACCTCTAACAATGCTGAAACTGAAAGGAGTAAACCAAAAGCAATATGGGATCGCACAATGAGAAAAATGTTCATTGATGCTTTTTTAGGCGAAGTAAACAAAGGTGAATTATGTAATGAACGTTCCTTGACAAAGAAAGGTTGGAGAGATGCCATGACCCAGTTTAACGTTGTTAGCGGGAGAAATTATGACAAAGGACAAATCAAGAACAAATGGGATAGTTAAAAAAAGGAGTGCAGTGCTTGGTATAATCTATTTCAACATGAAACTGGAGTAGGATGGAATTATGAAACTTTTTTTTTATAAGCATAATTATGAAACTTCAACTTTCACAGCTAATTCAGATTGGTGGGACGCAAAGGAAAAAGTTAGCACACATTATGATATATAATTACTTTAATAAATTTTATAAAGTGTTTATATGGCACCTTAAATGTGATTAAAAAATTTGATGCTGCAAGTAAATCCATTATATGCTAAGTACCGCCATGAGGGCTTACTATTTGCAAAAGATTTGACATATCTTTTTAAAGATAAAACTGCCACGGGTCACTTTGGAATGACACTAAGTGGTTTTACGGACAGCCATGAAGAGTATGAGCAATGTACTCAAGGTTTTGAGAGTGTTAGCATGGATAACAATGAAGATTTAGGAGATAGTGATGATCCAAACATAGGTGTTGATCTATATGGTACTACAAGTGGTGGTGATGGTGGTGGTGGTGGTGGTATAGGGGTAACAAACATTAACATACCTGGAACAATAGGGAGAGAAAGGAGTGGAGAAAAAAGAAAGAGGGAAGGGGATAGGATAAAAAAGGGTAAAATGGATAGTGGCTCAATCATAGGAAATGAACTTAAATAAATGGCAGATGCAATGCAGTCTCACATTAATGCTATTGTTACAAAGACACAAATGCAAGATCCTTCATCAACAGAAATGAGTAGTCTTCGCGATTTAATTAGAGATGAAATTGTGGCTAATCTGGATAAGGACTAATACATATGGAGCCACAAATGCCAACAAAATTCTCATAGATCATGTTTTATAGCTACTGTCAGTAACTGAGTATGCTCATTTTGTTGGCTTACTAGTCTTTTGCTCATTATAGTTACTATGAGTATGCTCATTTTGTTTTGTATCTATCATAATCATGTTTTGATTGGCTGTGTAGGATGTAATTAAAACTTGTTTTATATATGTTACAGCTTTCCCTGTAACATATATAAAACAAGTTTTAATTACATCCTACACAGCCAATCAAAACATGATTATGATAGATACAAAACAAAATGAGCATACTCATAGTAACTATAATGAGCAAAAGACTAGTAAGCCAACAAAATGAGCATACTCAGTTACTGACAGTAGCTATAAAACATGATCTATGAGAATTTTGTTGGCATTTGTGGCTCCATATGTTACAGCATTCCCATATGGGAAAGCTGTAACATATATAAAACAAGTTTTAATTACATCCTACACAGCCAATGTTGTAATATATCTGTGTGTGTGTGGCTGTACTGAGTTGCACTTCTTGTCCATTTTAGAAACTAATATATGGTTGTGCAAATACATTTTGTCTCTTGTTAGTTCTATGCTTGCTTTTCTTTTTTTCTTAGATGCATGTGCATCTCATTCTCTATGTACATGCTTAATTCGTGGTTTAATTTTGCATATTTGTAAAAAAAATCACTGCTTTATTGTGTTTACTTTTACTCAATTCGTGTTTCTGCTTTGCTTAAGTGTCACTCACCAGCGCAGTGAGGATATAATGAGGATGTGTTCAATGCCTTATATCTCTACAACCACTCCACAATTCCTACTAAGAAAATGGTCTTTTGTAACCACCAAAAAAAAAATAGTCTTTACAAAGCCAAAGGTTGGTTTGGTCCTGCAACCTAGAGCAAAAGATGGTCTTTACAAAGCCAAAGGTTAGTTTGGTCCTTTTTGGTAATTTTAACACTAAAAGTGATTCTACTTTTATTCTACCCAAACAAAATCAATTCTTCTAAACTCAGTTTTGAAATATCAATAACAAACACAAATCCATTTTTTCAACCTTTGTTTCTTAAAATCAATTCTTTTAATATTGATTTTTTTTTAAATCACTTCTATCACAATCTAAAACAAACAGACCCTTATATTGGGAATAGGCAGGTTCTAGATAGTGTTTTGACTGCTAATGAGCTAGTTGATTTGGCTAAGGAGTCGAGGGTTGAAAGTTTGATTTTTAAAGTTGACTTTGAAAGGACGTGCGATTCAATTAGCTGAGATTTCCTTATTTATATGATGGAAAGAATGGGTTTTTATGAGAATGGATTAATTGGATTAGGCTTGTGTTTGTTTTGGGTCAGTGTCAATTCTTGTTATTGGTAATCCAACTAAGGTTGCTCAGCTCCATAAGGGGTCAAAGCGGGAGGATCTGTTAGCCCTTTTCTTTTTCTTATTATGCCTGAAGGTTTGAGTGTTGTGAAGAGATCAGTCGTCGATGTAAAGATTTTTAGTGGCTTTACTTTCGGATCCAATGGTCAAAATGTTATTTTGCACCAACAGTATGTCGATGACACATTGTTAATCTGGAAAGCTAACATTAATTTGTGTGTAATAAAATCAGTTCCTAGAGAATTTGAGATGGTTTTCAGTCTTAAGATTAATTTCTCCAAAAGCCGCTTGTTCGGAATTAATATTTGTTGGTGTAAGACCGAGAGGCCAATGTTTTTCCTTTGGACTTATATTTTGTATCATGTAGTTTATTTATTATATGAGGCATTTTCAATTATTATGTTTGTTTCAACGTAATAAAGTCCTTGAGTAAAAGTTCATTTTCAATAGAACATCGAGTAGACGACTCGGTTGTGAGATACTAAAGAACTTACTCTAAATATCCGTAGTCGAGTATTATTATTATTAAGGACAATAATAATGCATCAAGACTATTATGTGGGTGGACTGATAACCTCATCTCACAGGTTATAGATATGAGATATCAAGTCACCACATAGGTACACGTTAGGGTAATTGTGTATTGGATTGACCCGCCATGAGAATACTACATAGTGTGTTATGTAAGTGTCATGAGTTATTCTCATAGTGATAGTGGTGTATGCCACCCTCAGACCTGAAACCACTATGGTCCCTACATGAGGAGTTGAGTGTTTTATTGCCGTCAAACATTGTCTGTAACTGGACAATTATAAAGTCGGTCAACTGGGCACTCAACGAGTCATGCAAAGAGACAAGAGTGACCTAGATGGGATTTGCCCCTCCTACATAACAAGAGTAATATCTGTGGGCCCCTTGATAGAGTATGACTGTAAAATGCATGGCCATGCTGAAATAAGTCAATATGAGATATTGATCTTATTTGTTGTTACTAAGTCTACTTGGGCATCAAGGAATATAATATTGAACTATACAAGGGTGACACATACTATGCCTTGTGTTCAATATAGATATAAGGGCAAAAGGGTAATTATACACATGATCATTATCACGTAAAGGTTACGTCACAACACTGACATTCTCGTTACTTGGGTAGCAGTGATGTATTGCTAGACACCGCTCACTGTTTATAATATTAAATAGTGATTTAATATTATTGCCAACGTTACGGGAACCTACAGGGTCACACACATGAGAACAGGCTAATGGGAGATTAAATAAATGAGTGAGACTCATTTTATTGATTAGTGCATTCTTACGATGCACCAAATACAGTCAAGAAAGACGCAGAACACGATAAGTTACGGTGCGCTGAGAGCACACGGTAAGCTACGGTGCGCTAGGTCAGTCTTAAGTGAAGTCTATAAATAGACTCGTTAAGACTGAAGTCAGAACACGGAATTAAAACCCTAGCCGTTCCAAAGATCGTGACTTGCATCGTGACTGGTTCCGTACGTCGCCTAGCATCGTGACGAGACCGCTCCCCATTCGAAGGTTCGTGTGGACTACGTAGAGGCGCGTTGTTTTTACGTGGCGACGCTCGTGCTCGCTTCCAATTTTCGTGTGCAAACGATCTGCGCTACAAGAGGTAATTCATATAACCCTGAGTCATGACCATTCGCAAGGATCCATGGAAGGGAAAGTTTAAATTTCCGCTGCGTTTTTAAACTCGTTATTGGCGCTATTTCCCTACAAAGGGTATCGAGCTACTTGCGAAACCATGATTCGGTTTACTATGGTTACATGTGTGTATGACATGCATTCTTGTATGCTAGATTACGAATCTGTTGGTTTTATGGTAGATTATGAATCTGTTCGCTTTAAAAATTATACCTTGTATGATTGCGAAAACCCGGTTGAGTATATATGTCGCTTCGAATAATCTATACATATATGAGATATATATATATATATATATATATATATATATATTGTGATTCTGTATATTTGTTTGATTCGGTTTTTGTGTCAAGTGTTGATGCAACATGTTTTACTGCGGGTTTAAGGACAGGCATCGATGGGTCCAAGTGTTCGTACCCAGAACCGTGTTGGTAACAACGTGAAACGGCGATGTTATTACTGTGGCATGAAGCGTTCACGGTCACGATGAGGCGGCAATGTTTTCTGCAACGTGAAATCTGCGAAGCGAGTTTTTTTTTTGAAAGTTTTAATTTTTAATTAATTGCTTTTAATCACTATTAATGACAAGATTAATAGTAATAAATGTGTATTATTATTGATTGTCATTAATGTTTTTGTGATGCATGGTGAGTGGTTATGGCCTTAGTCCTTTTTATTTATTTTGGAATTTTAAAATACGGCCTGCGTGCCGTGCCTTTTGTTTGGATTAAAAAATACGGCCTGCGTGTCGTGCCTCTCTTTTAATTCTGAATGTAAATTCTCTTCTCATCTCACTCCCTCGTATGTAAAACGAGTACTCTCATTAATGTAATGAAGGAGACAAGAAGGCAAAATCATAAGAGGGCTACATTGAAGGTCACACTTGGAGAAGTATGATCGTTCCTAGGTTTAGCTCAAATTCTCTCATTGGCTTGTGAGAATCAATACGTTAGGGGGCCATAACCACATCACATTTATTTACTATATATGTATGAGATGCATGTATAAATATAGTAGGTTAAATAGTTTAACAAATTTTGTATGAGATGCATGTATAAATATTATAGGTTAAATAGTTTAACAAATGGTGAGATCAACTTTAATAAAAATCCCTCAAAAGAATTATTAAGTTTAAATGCCTTCCAAAGCTGGCACTCATCAAGGCTAATATCGAAAATGTGGGTTCGCCAAAGCGGAGTGCATTTTCCATACTAGTAAGATGCGATGGGATAAATGTAATATCCAACTGCTATCTTTGGGTCTAACTTAACTAAACCGAGTATAATAGGATTGAAAGGTTTAGAGGCAAGTGAGTTGGGAACCATCCATATGATGGATTAGAATAAATAGTTATTCACCCAACTATCCGAGAATTGTATAAGATACAATTGGAAGGAGTTCCTACCTAAATAACTGAATTTTAAGTGATCAGCCAAAGCTGACTTAAAATAAAGTGAAATATGGATCTCGGCCCACTAGAAAATCTTCCAACGGGATTTTCCGAATCAATGATGAGGGTCATTGGTTTGAGTAAAATAGTGGGAGGCGTATTTAATTAAAGACCTAATTAAATATGTTTATTGCATGATACTTATATTCTGCATATTTTTTTAATGTAGATTACCATGGCATCAAACACTCACAATAACTCCATCTGCGATCAATCCTTGAGAAGGAAAAGTTATGCGGAACAAACTTTACGGGATCGGCACGAAACTTGAGGATTGTCCTCAAGCAAGAGAAAAAGTTGTATGTTCTTGAAGAGCCAATACCCCAAGAGCCACCTGCTGCTAATGCCCCTAGGGCTGAAAAAGATGCTTATAAGAAGCATCAAGATGATGCCCTAGAAGTTGCCTGCCTCATGCTAGCCACCATGAACTCTGAGCTTCAGAAGCAACATGAGCTCATGGAAGCGTTCGATATGATCGAACACCTCAAGATGCTCTATCAAGAGCAAGCAAGGCATGAGCGGTATGAAGTTTCCAAAGCCCTTTTCCAAAGCAAACTGGCAGAAGGATGCCCAGTAGGTCCTTATGTACTCAAAATGATTGGGTATATTGAGAACCTCGATTGATTGGGTTTTTCCCTCAGGCGTGAGCTTGCGATTGATCTGATCCTGCAATCGTTGCCGGAGAGTTTCAATCAGTTTGTCATGAATTTCACTATGAATGACATGGACAAAACTCTGCCAGAGTCATTAAGCATGTTGAGAAGCTGTTTGAACATAACATCACCAAAGGGAAAGGGAAGGCCATTTTGATGGTCAATGGTGGAAAGGGCAAGAAGCAGTTCAAGAAGCCCATGAACAAGTATAAGGGCAAGGGCAAGGGAATTAACAAGCCCAAACTTGCGACTTATGCTTTGAAGCCTAAGGGCGGTGTGGCTAAAGAAGGCAAGTGCTTCCAACTGCGGTGTATTTGGACATTGGAAGAGGAACTGCCCAAAGTACCTGGAAGAAAAGAAGAAGGGAAGTGAAACTTCCACCTCAGGTATTTTTGTTATAGAAGTCAATTTATCTACTTCTGCATCATGGGTATTAGATACTGGATGTGGGTCTCACATTTGTACTAATGTGCAGGAGCTCAAAAGGAGTAGACCGTTAGCAAAGGGCGAAGTTGATCTACGAGTTGGCAATGGAGCAAAAGTTGCTGCTTTAGCTGTCGGAACTTATGTATTAACTTTGCCTAGTGGGCTTATTTTTCAGTTAGAGAACTGTTATTTTGTGCCTGCAATTAGCAGGAATATTATTTCCGTTTCTTGTTTGGACAAGTCTGGTTTTTCATTTATAATAAAGGACAAATGTTGCTCTATTTATTTAAATGATGTTTTCTATGCTAGCGCACAAATGAGTAATGGACTTTATGTCCTTGATCTCGAAATGCCCATTTATAACATCGATACCAAAAGGATAAAACCAAATGAGTTGAATCCGACTTATCTTTGGCATTGTCGCTTAGGCCATATAAATGAGAAGCGCATTTCCAAACTTCATAAAGATGGATTCTTGGACTCTTTTGATTATGAATCATTTGAGACATGTGAGTCTTGTTTATTAGGAAAGATGACAAAAACCCCATTCACAGGAAAAGGTGAAAGGGCTAGTGATCTTTTGGGCCTCATACATACTGATGTATGTGGACCACTAAACACATTAGCCAGAGGGGGTTTTCAGTACTTCATTACATTTACTGATGATTATAGTAGGTATGGATTTGTGTATCTCATGAAACACAAATCGGAATCTTTTGAAAAGTTCAAAGAATTCAAGAATGAAGTACAAAACCAACTAGGTAAGAATATTAAGATCCTTCGATCAGATCGAGGTGGTGAATATTTGAGCCTTGAATTTGATGATCATCTGAAAGAGTGTGGGATCCTATCCCAACTTACCCCTCCTGGAACACCGCAATGGAATGGTGTTTCTGAAAGGAGAAACCGAACCTTGTTGGACATGGTCCGGTCTATGATGAGTCATGCGGATCTTCCAAATTCCTTACAGGGACATGCTCTATTAATCGCAGCTTTCACACTTAACCGTGTTCCATCCAAAGCGTGGAAAAGACACCATATGAGATATGGGTGGCAAGAAACCCAGTATGTCTTTCATGAAGATTTGGGCTGTGAAGTGTATGTGAAAAGACAAATTTCCACTAAGCTTGAGCCCAAATCGATAAATGCTTCTTTGTGGGGTATCCTAAAGAAACCAAGGGATACTACTTTTACAATCCTACGAGGGCAAAGTGTTTGTCGCTCGAACTGGTGTATTCCTAGAAAGGGAATTCGTTTCCAAAGGAATTAGTGGGAGGAAAGTAGAACTTGAAGAAATTCAAGTATCACAGAGTAGTGACACATCTATGGAGGGACAAGAGCGACTGCACAAGATGTTGTGACAGAACAACTCGCTCAAATAACACAAGACCAGCCAGAGGTCTAGCAGGATACGTCACCAACCCGAGAGATATGGATTTCTCATGACTCGTGAGGTGATGTATTTCTCATGGATCAAGATGAGCCTGTGACTTACCAGGAGGCCACATCGCCCTGAATCTGAGAAGTGGCTTGAGGCCATGAAATGCTGAAATGGATTCCATGTACACTAACGGTATGGACCTTGGTAGAGCCACCTGAAGGGTTACTCCCATAGGGTGCAAGTGGGTCTTCAAGAAGAAGAATGACATGGATGGTAAGGTTCATACCTATAAGGCACGACTGGTTGCTAAGGGTTTCAAGCAAATTCATGGTGTAGACTATGATGAAACCTTCTCGCTTGATTGCGATGCTTAAATCTGTTCGGATTTTACTTGCCATCATTGCATACCATGACTATGAAATATGGCAAATGGATGTCAAAACCGCTTTCCTTAATGGAAATCTCCTTGAGGACGTGTACATGACACAACCCGAGGGCTTTGACACTTGAGATGATGCCAAGAAAGTATGCAAGTTGCAGCGATCAATTTATGGATTGAAGCAAGCTTCCGAAGTTGGAATCTTCGTTTTGATGAAAGCGTGAGGCAGTTTGGATTCATTAAAAATGAAGATGAACCTTGTGTTTACAAGAAGGTTAGTGGGAGCATAGTTGTATTCTGTTGTTATATGTAGATGACATATTACTCATCTAAACGACGTCCTACTTTGCAACAAGTTAAGACTTGGTTAGGGAATTGCTTTTCTATGAAAGATTTGGGTGAAGCTACCTACATATTAGGAATCGGGATCTATAGAGATAGATCGCAAAGATTGCTTGGCCTAAGTCGAGTACATACATAGATAAAGTGTTGAGACGGCTTTAATATGCATGATTCCAAGAAAGGGTTCTTGCCCATGACACATGGCGTATGCCTATCAAAGGCACAATCCCTTCAACTCGGGAAGAGAGGGATCGCATGAATAAGATTCCATATGCATCCGCAATTGGATCTATCATGTATGCCATGTTATGTACTCGACGGATGTCTCGTATGCCTTGAGCACAACGAGCAGTACGATCGATCCGGTGATGGTCATTGGGTTCTTTGTCAAGAATATCCTTAAGTACTTGAGAAGAACTAAGGATTCTTTCTTGGTGTATGGAGGTCAGGAAGAGCTCATTGTAATAGGTTACACCGATGCTAGCTTCAGACAGGATAAAGATGATTCTAAATCGCAATCTGGTTATGTGTTTTGCCTAAATGGTGGCGCTGTGAGTGGAAGAGTTCAAAGCGAGAAAGCGATCGTGATTCTACTACAGAGGCCGAGTATATTGTTGCTTCCAATGCAAAGAAAGGAGGATGTTTGGATCAAGAAGTTCATTCTTGAACTTGAGTACAGCTTTCTAGCATTGTGAACCCCATTGATCTCTTTTGTGATAACAATGGTGCCATTGCACAAGCTAAGGAACCCAGATCTCACCAACGATCCAAACACATACTTAGGCGCTTCCATCTCATTCGAGAGATTATCGATAGAGGAGATGTCAAGATATGCAGGGTACCAACACTTGACAATGTTGCTGACCCACTTACAAAGCCTCTTACCCAGCAGAAGCATGATGGTCATACTAGATCTATGGGTATTAGGTACATGCCTAATTGGCTCTAGTGCTAGTGGGAGATTGTTGGTGTAAGCCCTAGAGGCCAATGTTTTTCCTTTGGACTTATATTTTGTATCATGTAGTTTATTTATTATATGAGGCATTTTCAATTATTATGTTTATTTCAACGTAATAAAGTCCTTGAGTAAAAGTTCATTTTCAATAGAACATCGAGTAGACGACTCGGTTGTGAGATACTAAAGAACTTACTCTAAATATCCGTAGTCGAGTATTATTATTATTAAGGACAATAATAATGCATCAAGACTATTATGTGGGTGGACTGATAACCTCATCTCACAGGTTATAGATATGAGATATCAAGTCACCACATAGGTACACGTTAGGGTAATTGTGTCTTTGGATTGACCCGCCATGAGAATACTACATAGTGTGTTATGTAAGTGTCATGAGTTATTCTCATAGTGATAGTGGTGTATGCCACCCTCGGACTGAAACCACTATGGTCCCTACATGAGGAGTTGAGTGTTTTATTGCCGCCAAACATTATGCATGTAGCAGGACAATTATAAAGTCAGTCAACTGGGCACTCAACGAGTCATGCAAAGAGACATGAGTTCCCTAGATGGCATTTGCCCGTCCTACATAACAGGAGTAATATCTATGGGCCCCTTGATAGAGTATGACTGTAAAATGCATGGCCATGCTGAAATAAGTCAATATGAGATATTGATCTTATTTGTTGTTACTAAGTCTACTCGGGCATCAAGGAATATAATATTGAACTATACAAGGGTGACACATACTATGCCTTGTGTTCAATATAGATATAAGGGCAAAAGGGTAATTATACACATGATCATTATCACGGAAAGGTTACGTCACAACACTGACATTCTCGTTACTTGGGTAGCAGTGATGTATTGCTAGACACCGCTCACTGTTTATAATATTAAATAGTGATTTAATATTATTGCCAACGTTACGGGAACCTACAGGGTCACACACATGAGAACAGGCTAATGGGAGATTAAAATAATGAGTGAGACTCATTTTATTCGGTGGTGCATTCTTACGATGCACCAGCGCGAGTCAAGAAAGACGCAGAACACGATAAGTTACGGTGCGCTGAGAGCACACGGTAAGCTACGGTGCGCTAGGTCAGTCTTAAGTGAAGTCTATAAATAGACTCGTTAAGACTGAAGTCATAACACGGAATTAAAACCCTAGCCGTTCCAAAGATCGTGACTTGCATCGTGACTGGTTCCGTACGTCAGCTAGCACTGTGACGGAGACCGCTCCCATTCGAAGGCTGTTCGTGTGGACTACGTAGAGGCGTTGTTTTTACGTGCGGCGCTGCGTGCTCGATTCCAATTTTCGTCTGCAAACGATCTGCGCTACAAGAGGTAATTCATATAACCCTGAGTCATGACCATTCGCAAGGATCCATGGAAGGGAAAGTTTAAATTTCCGCTGCGTTTTTAAACTCTGTTATTGCGCTATTTCCCTACAATATTAATGCTGAATTTTTATTAAATTCTACAAAATTTTTGCTTTCCAAAACAAAAGAATTACCTTTCAATTATTTGGGGATGCTTATTGGAGCAAACCCACAGAGGGCTTCAACAACGTGGCTATCTATCATTGAATCTTTCAAGAGAATATAGTCTACACGGAAAAGAAGGTCTGTGTCTCTTGTCGGTAGAATAGTCTTGATCAATTCGGTATTGTCCATCCTTCGTTTATACTATTTTTTGTCTTACAGGGTGTTACAGATATCAATATATGGTTAAATAGGGATTAACTAGTTAGTTATAGTTAGAGTTGGTTATAGGAATTAGTTAGAGGGTTAGTGTTTACTAACCACTATAAATAGGACCAGCATGTACCATTTTACCATCTTTTATCAATCAATATGATTCCCTATGAGTTTTTACCTCATGAATATTCCTATGCTCTCTTCCTTTCATATGAGTATGATCTTTGGCCCTCTTATCCTATGATTATTCACGTGGTATCAGAGCCTATCATAGATCTATTTGTTGGGCCACCCGTTATCGGGCCACTCGAGTCATGTTCCAATTGTCTAGTCCTGGGCGTGAGGGGGTGTGTTAGAAGTTTCACATGGAAGAATGAGATGGCCTGATTAGTGGTTATAAGTGGGGGGCAACCCTCACCCTATGAGCTAGCTTTTGGGATTGAGTTAGGCCCAAACCCAAATTCTAATATGGTATCAGAGCAAACTTGGTATGCACCTTGAAGAACATTTTCCGCTGCATTCAATTTTTCTTTTCTTCTTTTTCGTTTTTTTCCTGATATAGTTTGATTTTATTTTATTTCTATCTTTTCTCAGTTTATGCCATTTTCTGTTTTCGATTTATGAGATTGTGACTGTTCTTGATCATCAAGTTCTGTTCCAATTCTTACTCATTTTCTTTCGGTTTTTGGGTTTTGATCTTCATTTCTTGTTTGAGTCCCTTTATTTCCTCGGTCTCATCGTTGCCATTTCTAGGGTTTCACTTTCTTCTATTCGTCTCGATTCGTCCCTTCGTCTCAAATTTTCTTTGATGCGCTTTTTTCAACCTCAAATCAACATTTTCTCTGAGTTTTCTTGGCTCTCTCTCATCAACAATCTTTTGCAATTGTGATTTCTGTGTTCTGGCTTCAGATCTTGGAATATAGATCATTTTCCTCTTTCTCTTTCTTCTGCAACGATCTCATATTTCGTTCTGGTTTAGCATCTGCATTGGTTGTAGCTGTGGAACTCGTCGGCATCGACGAACACCGCCACTAGATCTGCCTTAATTTGTTGAATTTCAATCAATTGTTGCCGCCGCAGTAGAACTATGCTCCCCTGCCGATCCTTATCCTCAGTTGCATCTTTTTCACTGGTGTTTAATTCGGTTGCGCCTTCATCCTTCTTGCCTCTCACCTTAAATTCAGACATGCATTGGATCCAGATTGGTTCATGAAAGGTTCATGGATTGTTGCACTGCGATCGCGGGTGGTTCTGATATGTGAAACCGGTTCTCTGTTTCTTTTGTGGTTTCTGTTTCAAGCTATGGTGAAGCTCTAGGTTGGCTTGAGACGCGGTGGTTTCATTGCCGTGTGCAATTTTCATATTTCTCAACTCCATATTTGCTTGCTTTAGACATTGAGTTTACAAGTTATTGACTTCTGATGTGAAGTTGTGAATCAGTTGCTCTCTGATTTGGATTGGTGCTTCCAAATTGCCATTAAGCCACACAAGGCAGATCCACAGAGCTTAAAATTGGTAACGAAAAGTACTTTGTTCTTGGAATTAATGAATAGTTGGATTTGGAAATTATTGTTCCGTTTTATCGGCTGAAGAGCCGCGTCATTTTCTTTTTGATGGTGTAATGCATGTTGCTGCCTATAAGGTGTTTAATTGTAGTCCCCTTCGAAGATAGCTTATTGGCTCATGGTGACATTCAGCCGATTGTGTTCCTATTTTTCTGGAAAGTTTCTTGTTGCATCTCGTGGTAACATTTAGAAGGTGGTGTATGGCCAGTTGTGCAGTTTTTTTTTCTCAGTATGTTTCTATCATGGTTTGTGCAAGCTGAACTTGATTTGGTGATAGTGGAGGAGAGTCTGCGAAGTGCATGACCATTGTGATGCTTCTTCTCTTTGTCTCTCTCATTTGGATATGATGGTTTGATTCAGAGGGTAGCATATGGTTCAATCCAGTGTGTCTTTGGGCCCTTGCTTGCTGTCTCTATGGGTTGCAGGCCCATAGCAATTGGATATCAGATTGATAGTGTTGTGCATACCAACTATTCGATAATATGTTTCATTGTTGTTTGGCCTTTATTAGGCTTGATGTAGGCTTCTGCCATTGTGGTGGTTAAGCTTGGCGCCTTAATTGGCTTTGATGTTAGCTTCTGCCTTATGGTGGTTAAGCATAGCAGCTTCTGTTAAGTGGTTAAGCCTTGAGTTATGGCCTCTGCTTAATGGTTAAGCTTTGCGTTGTTGCTTCTACCAAGTGGCTAAGCCTTGAGTTGTGGCTTCTGCTTGGTGGTTAAGCTTTTGCCTTATGGCTTTGATTTCAGCCGATTTATTTTTCGGCATTCCTCTTTGAATGTGCATTTGATTTGATATGCATTTGTATTGCTCATCCCAAGCTGAAAGTGTTGTGAATACCTTCTAGCTTGCGGGGGGCTATTAGAGATATAGAAAGTTATAGATTAGGAGTTAGTTTGTTACTAGTATGTTACCCTATATAAAGGCTTGATGTAGTCACTTTGTAATTACTTTTACTCAATTAGTCAAATACCAAATTTATATTTCTGTCAACTTTCTCTCAATTTCTTCTCTCCTTCCATGGATGCCATGTTTCTTAACATGGTATCAGAGCGATACCCTAAGGATAAGGATGACGCTTCCAGTTTGGATACAAAATCAGACACTAATGACGCTACTGATTCAGCATCAGATTGTGATGAAGATTTCAGTGGCGACGTTCCACAGTGGTTACTCTTCGATCCTTAGGATGAAGACGACATTTTGCTACTCCAGCAGGAGTCCGCAGAGAACGGCATTCCAGAAATTGTTTTCGACAGTTTCGGGAAAGATTTAGATATGGATGTGATTGCTGCAATTCCGCTAACTTCAATTAAACCAAAAATTGATGGATCCACCATCAAATTTGGAGAAATCTAATGCAACTTCGTCCCTGCGAACAGATCTGGAAATTTGATTTCCAGAACCTTCAAACAAGGCAACAATGGAGGTTCCTCTATCAGTGAGCAACAATTGTTTCCAGAAGTGGAAGATGAAGAAGAAACAATGGACTTGCGTTTTGATGATGCTGATTTATCTGTCTGTGTAATCAACGAGGAACCGATCATCACCAAAGCGGATCAAACCGAACATCATCAAGATCCTCCTCCTTCTCAGGTGATTTCGCAGTTCGCAGTTATAGCCAATCTGAAACATTCTTTGCATCGCGAGATTGTTCTTTCTATTTTCAGTCGCCACCTCACCGATTTCAACGCCGATTTTGCAGATCTACACATCAAAGAGGTATTTTCCAAGATCATCGCTAGTTCGAAGTTCTGCAATGTGTTCTTCACATCAGATCTGGTTTTGTCATGCTTGGATTCAGAGAATCGCATCACAGTTGAAAGCTATTTTGTCTTCTCCGATCTGCACAGCACCGGCACCACCACCACCTTCAATCCTGGCGGAGTTCCGACAATCATTGTCCTCACCATCAAAAGCCACATCCAGTTCTTTAGTCAACCCGGCGTATGGTTTGCCATCTTCGATCCCGGCGGAAATCCGCCGCCAGCCACCGTCGGTCTCGTCAAATCATTTCTCTCAAGTGCGAAAGTTCCAAAAGCTTCCAGAAGTTTTCGCCGCCCTCTTATCCACCTTGCTTCTATTGTGGGATTCAGTGTTAGGGTTTCATAATGGCACTATACGCTATTGGGCCTGGGCTACTACATCACTGGACTATTGGGCTGAACGAAAACTTACCTTCAGATTTCAAGTGGGCCTCTGCTGGACTTTCTTTTCTGTGAACTGAAGAGTATATGTTGGATTTGTTTTACTTGTTGCATTTTATTGATTTTAGTTCAATGTAATAAAAATAAAAATGCTTGAAATAGCCAGCTTGCGGGGGGCTGTTATAGATATCAATATATGGTTAAATAGGGATTAATTAGTTAGTTATAGTTAAAGTTGGTTATAGGAATTAGTTAGAGGGCTAGTGTTTGCTAACCACTATAAATATGACCATCATGTACCATTTTACCATATTTTATCAATCAATATGAATCCCTTTGAGCTTTTACCTCATGAATATTCCTATGCTCTCTTACTTTCATATGAGTATGATCTTTGGCCCTCTCATCCTATGATTCTTAACACAGAGCACCTATTAAAATTATAAATATTTTATTTTCGATTCAGAGATCTTTTCTATGAGGTGGTATGAAGAAAAAGAGAATAACATGGGTTAATTGGCAGCAGGTCTGAAAACCCGAAGAATTGGGTGCGTTGGGTTTGAAAATTCTAAAGTTATTCAATCTAAGTTTATTAGGGAAATGAAGGTGGAGGTTTCTTTGTGAAAAAGATATTGTATGGCTTTCTTTGTTGAAATTCAGATACGAAGACCTATATTCTACTGTAGAAAGTGAGTGATGGTCAAGGAAAAATTCATCATGTTGGCGGAGGGATTTGTGTTTAATTCATTATGAAATTCCTGAACTTCCCAAATGGTATTTCTAAGAAAGTAAAGAACAAATTTAGCACTCAATTTTGGTATGATGTGTGACTTAGTAGGATAAGATATTTGTATCCCCGTCATTTTTCTCTATCTGAAGGCAAGTCATTATCTAATAGCTGAAATTGGTAGATTATGTAATGATGTGTGGGTTTGTCTTATAAGTGGAGAAGAAACATTGTGTTTCGAAGGAAGATCTAATTGCTAATTTTGTTAAAGATGTTTTTGCAATATCCCTTTGCAAGGATCTTGGTGACATGTGGGTTTGGAATAACTGTACTGTTAAGTCAACATATAGGCTTTTATTTGAAGGTACAGTCAACAGGTTTGGTTAATTTTCATGCACCTATTTTCAAGCATTCATGGAGAAGTGCAACTCCAAACAAAGTTTATTGTCTTGGCAGTTGGCTTTAAATAGGTAAAATACACATTCAAATATACATACTTTTGACGATCTATATATATATATATAGATATAAGGTGGAGATCAATTAACACCGGTGTCAAATTAAAAGTTTGACATCAAATCTCGTCCGTTTATCCGCGTTTGATCTGAAGGTACATATTAATTCACTTAAACACTCAAATGACTTTCCGTTCTGTTGGTGTTTGCTCGAGTCTTCTATTTTTTCGGCGCCGTCCCTACTCCTAATTACGTCTCTGTTTTTCGGCTCCCTTCCACGCCTTTCTTCTTGCTCTCATATTTTTTTTTCCACTGGTTTGTGACTCTCGCTCGTTACTTGTGGGTGAATGCTGTTCACATGGTTTGTGACTCTTGCTCTCGTAATTTTTGTGGTTTGTATTATTATTAATTCCTTTATTCTATTTGTATTATTAATTATGAACAATATTGAATCTAATGATAGTCCATTTTTGTCTCTTTCGTGCTTTTGAAACAAGAAATGATGCCTTACAGCCAGTTCTTGAAGTTGAACACCTTTTCTTACTTTTTCCCATGATTTTATTGCTTTCTTCATTACCATTACTATTAACTACATGTTGACCAGCATTAGAGCACACAAGCATGCATGAGTTTGGCTTTGTTGAACGAATACGAAACCCACATCTTGGTGACATGTGGGTTTGGAATAACTGTACTGTTAAGTCAACATATAGGCTTTTATTTGAAGGTACAGTCAACAGGTTTGGTTAATTTTCATGCACCTATTTTCAAGCATTCATGGAGAAGTGCAACTCCAAACAAAGTTTATTGTCTTGGCAGTTGGCTTTAAATAGGTAAAATACACATTCAAATATACATATTTTTGACGATCTATATATATATATATAGATATAAGGTGGGGATCAATTAACACCGGTGTCAAATTAAAAGTTTGACATCAAATCTCGTCCGTTTATCCGCGTTTGATCTGAAGGTACATATTAATTCACTTAAACACTCAAATGACTTTCCGTTCTGTTGGTGTTTGCTCGAGTCTTCTATTTTTTCGGCGCCGTCCCTACTCCTAATTACGTCTCTGTTTTTCGGCTCCCTTCCACGCCTTTCTTCTTGCACTCATATTTTTTTTTCCACTGGTTTGTGACTCTCGCTCGTTACTTGTGGGTGAATGCTGTTCACATGGTTTGTGACTCTTGCTCTCGTAATTTTTGTGGTTTGTATTATTATTAATTCCTTTATTCTATTTGTATTATTAATTATGAACAATATTGAATCTAATGATAGTCCATTTTTGTCTCTTTCGTGCTTTTGAAACAAGAAATGATGCCTTACAGCCAGTTCTTGAAGTTGAACACCTTTTCTTACTTTTTCCCATGATTTTATTGCTTTCTTCATTACCATTACTATTAACTACATGTTGACCAGCATTAGAGCACACAAGCATGCATGAGTTTGGCTTTGTTGAACGAATACGAAACCCACATCTTGGTGACATGTGGGTTTGGAATAACTGTACTGTTAAGTCAACATATAGGCTTTTATTTGAAGGTACAGTCAACAGGTTTGGTTAATTTTCATGCACCTATTTTCAAGCATTCATGGAGAAGTGCAACTCCAAACAAAGTTTATTGTCTTGGCAGTTGGCTTTAAATAGGTAAAATACACATTCAAATATACATATTTTTTGACGATCTATATATCTATATATATATATATAAGGTGGGGATCAATTAACACCGGTGTCAAATTAAAAGTTTGACACCAAATCTCATTCGTTTATCCGCGTTTGATCTGAAGGTACATATTAATTCACTTAAACACTCAAATGACTTTTCGTTCTGTTGGTGTTTGCTCGAGTCTTCTATTTTTTCGGCGCCGTCCCTACTCCTAATTATGTCTCTGTTTTTCGGCTCCCTTCCACGCCTATCTTCTTGCTCTCGTATTTTTTTTTTTCACTGGTTTGTGACTCTCGCTCGTTACTTGTGGGTGAATGCTGTTCACATGGTTTGTGACTCTTGCTCTCGTAATTTTTGTGGTTTGTATTATTATTAATTCCTTTATTCTATTTGTATTATTAATTATGAACAATATTGAATCTAATGATAGTCCATTTTTGTCTCTTTCGTGCTTTTGAAACAAGAAATGATGCCTTACAGCCAGTTCTTGAAGTTGAACACCTTTTCTAACTTTTTCTCGTGATTTTATTGCTTTCTTCATTACCATTACTATTAACTACATGTTGACCAGCATTAGAGCACACAAGCATGCATGAGTTTGGCTTTGTTGAACGAATACGAATTCCAAAGCCTTCTTCCTTAGCAAATGCTTTGTAGAAGTTTTTAACTTCATCAAGAGAGTCAAATTCTAATCCAATATGAGGATAAAGATTGTGATGTTCATGGACATTAGAATCGTGTGGTGAAATATTCTCTGAGCTTCTTTCTTCATTGTTCTGGGAACAGTCAATGCTCTGTATATAAATATAAAATAAAAAACAAAAAAAAATAATTAACAACCAACTACGAGAGAAAAACAAGATTATCAACACAAAACGTGTTGTTAGCCAGAGGAACATGTTAGTAGCTAGCTGAAGTTTGCAATGACTTTGCTATTTTGAAGCTTCACAACAGGTAGCATTCAGCGACATTGACATTGTAATGTAAGATAAATTTTTTATTTCCATTTAAACAGTTCAAGGAAACAGCAAATATCAGGCTACTCCATCAATTTTTTTTGTTAATGAGAAACTTGGTTTATCATAGTCCACAAAAATGGAGTCAAAATCGATGTTGTAATTACAAAATTTAGATAAGCCTCTACTATTTCTTCCCAC
Source organism: Calophaca sinica (assembly GCA_037113605.1). NCBI lineage: Eukaryota > Viridiplantae > Streptophyta > Magnoliopsida > Fabales > Fabaceae > Calophaca > Calophaca sinica. The sequence goes on from CM073733.1 coordinate 109,063,705, forward strand.
GCAAAGTCACCAACTCTGCACAAACAGGTAGCAACTGCGACACTGTTCCATGTCAAAACAATAACAAAATACAAACGGTTTCTTCTACGCTATAATTTTCTTAATCAAGCCACATTCTATATCAAAGACATCTGAAAAATAGAATAAAGGAATCAAAGAATACTACCTCTACGCTATTATTTTCTTCTTCAACAATATGAGTTGTATTCTCCATCAACTATAGAAAACCATGTGAACGGCATAATTAATAATACAAATAGAATAAAGGAATTAATAATAATACAAACCACAAAAATTATGAGAGCAAGAGTCACAAACCAGTGAACAACATTCACCCACAAGTAACGAGCGAGAGTCACAAACCAGTGAAAAAAAAATACGAGAGCAAGAAGATAGGCATGGGAGGGAGCCGAAAAACAGAGGCGTAATTAGGAATAGGGACGACGCCGAAAAAATAGATGACTCGAGCAAACACCAACAGAAGGGAAAGTCACGTGAGTGTTTAAGTGAATTAATATGTACCTTCAGATCAAACGCGGATAAACGGATGAGATTTGGTGTCAAACTTTTAATTTGACACCGGTGTCAATTGATCCCCATCCATATATATATATATATATATATATATATATATATATATATATATATATATATATATATATAAAAGCAGAATAGAGTAAAAACAAAACAAAATGTTGCCTCTTGAGCAACCGGTGAATGATAACTTCTTCGTCGTTTGGGGCGACAATGGGGGATTGGAGATGCTTAGATATGAGGAGGGGATGAAAATATGGCTTTGAGGGCTGGTTGGGGGAGAGAAGAAAGAACATGAAGAGATGGGAAAGATTAAAAAGTGAAGAGGGAAGAAGGGGTGCGCCATGTTTTAAAAAGTTAAACTCTAGTTTCGTCTGAAAATACACTTCCGAACAAGGGCAATTTTGGGGACAAATAAGAGTCTGGGTGTAATAGAAAAAAGTGGTGCTAATAGTAGTCCCCAAAATATAGTCAACTCTGATTGTTAACAACGACAACTGTTCCCCGTGACAACTTAAAGATGTGTAAAATAGAAGCCCATTTGCCCAAAATAAAATAGAAGCCTAATTCAACTTCCTGTGACCCAAACAATCTACCCCTACAAGGCTTCGGCTTCGGCCATAATATTTTATCTTGCAACTTTGTTATTTTTTTTTAATTTGCATTTATTTGATAAAAGAAATATCCAATTAAAACATTTAATATTTAAATGGTGCACTCTCTTTTTATTCATCTACAAGATTTAAAATTGATGTTGCTGATGCATTACACTCAGCTGCACACGGTTGTTACAGGACAATCCATTATATATTCTATTTGTAATTTATTAAAAAGATAATGTATAGTCATGCAAGGCACGGGTCAATTACTCTAGTTTACCATTACAATATATAGCAGCAATTAAAATATTACAGCCACATCAGATGAGATGATTCGTTACTTAAATCTATATATATTTAATAATAATATTTATTATCAACTGATTGTATTTATATTCTGTAAAGTGAATATAAAAATATAAATTCGATCAGTAGATAATAAATATTCTGTAAAGTGAATAATTTATTTTAGAAGATAAAACTCTATCCGTTGATGTTTCATTTTACACTTTAAAGTTGGAGTTCACTTAAAATAATTAAGTAGTACTACTATCTCAATTTATAAGAGAACTTTATGTGGAATTGCATCTTCTATTTTAAAATTTTCCAATGCAATTAAATAGGATTAGTTTTTTTGTTATTATATTAATAGATAAAGTCAATAAGATCTTGTTAGAATTTTCCTTTACTAAATAGGTGAGTTGAGTGATAGTGTTGAGACTAGTAAAATTTTGAATCTACCATATGCATGGTTGGTACCTAAAAAATTCGATGCTCGCAGGTTGCAACATCATGGGCTTACTTATATTTTTTTGTAAACTAAAGTATCCTCCACACAGATACTAATCCTTCGAGGTAAATGAGATCTATTTAAGGGGTTGACCTCTTCCAACAAATGTTTTTCCATACGCACCGGTCATGGATCGAACCCAGGATCAAATGGTTAAGGGACTCAAGTATCTATCACTTGTGCCACACCATGTTGATATGAGATTACTAATATAAGTTTTAGCAACATGGTTTTCACCTTTTTGAAAATAATGTTTGCAACTATATACCTTGCCACAAAGGCAAACAGATATGACAAAACAATAAAACATGTTTGAGAAAATAAAAAAGACAAAAGATGCCAACAACTTACTTCTCTCCGTCTTTTATTATAAAAAAAATTGTACATTTGTTTGGTTCATTTTGAACCAAACAAATGTACATTTTTTCTTATAATAAAAGACGGAGGGAGTTTCATAATCAAAATCGTTATTTTTGTTAATTTTTCCTCGGTCTCGTATTTTGTCTTATGACATCTTTGATTGGGGATTATTATGCAATTAAAAGGATGATGGAAATGCATTGAAAAGATGCAAATCCTTGGGATCCAATAAAGTGAATTTGTGTTTATATATATAAAAAAAAAAAAGTGAATTTGTGTTGACTTCTATTCGAAACACTTTAATTTAAGTAACCCAAATTTTCGTTGCGGCTGCTACTTGTCTGCTTGTTGATGTCTGCCACAATATATGCAATCCATTCGTGCAATGAAAAGAGAAGGAGGCAAACGATGGTGGGAAGACAATAAGAGCAAAACTGGGTGGAGAATGGAACAATCTCACTACTAGTGTACTGGGAGAGCTTCCATTATTTTTTTTAATGAAAAAAAAGAGACTTTTTAGGTCAAAAGAGAAAGAAGGAAAGTGAAATTGTATATTTGGAATTTTTAATCAAAGAATAGATTTAATTTGATTTAAAAATCCAATTTCTATTGAGAACTTGCTATAATTCGATTAAAAAAATAAAATATCATGTTCAGAATATGTTTGAAAATAAAATTATTTGATTTCATTCAATTAAACAAACTGTTTAGTAAAAAGTAAAATAGCTAATTGTATAGTGAAATTTTAAATTAAATCCATCCTCGCTCCAACAAATTCTAGATAGGATTTGTGAAACAGAACAATGAAATCCATGAGTTTTTAAAAATTGAGTCATTTTTTTTATAGAAGAAAGTTTAGGTTAGTTGGGTCTGATGACTTATTAGGACCAAGAAAAGTCTCAAGGTTCAAAAAGCATTTACACAGATATTGAGTAAAATTCTTAGTAATTGGACCAATCTTTGTTGACTTCTTTTTTGACATTTTAATTATTAGTTTTGTTTTGATCAAATCTCTTTTTTTTTTTTTTTTTTTTACAATATCTCATCTAACATTTTTAACACTCCAAACACGAGAAAATGCTTTATCTTTTTTTATATTTTCTAACTGTTTTCTACTCATGCTCTATGCTTCGTTGTCAAGTTGGATGAGCATTACCTTTAAAATATCTTTGTGGAAAAGGAAGGCAGCTCACTAGCTTTGTCACTAATTCAATTATTTCCCTTTCTACTTTTCTCTTATCATGTTCCTAGGTAAGGGTTTGTGTTTGAGACAAGATCATGCTTGATCATCCAACAAAGAGTTGACTACATGTGTAGAAAAATTCGTCAATCGTCCATTAGTAGATCATGCTTTCGTGTCGCCAATTAAACATTGTGATTGTAGACATGACATTATATAGTGCGATATGAAAACTATGAAATGCAATTTGTTAATTAACATCGATTGCCATTAGGTTAGGTAGCAAGTAGCAACTTTGGACATGGCTTCAGATAGTGCTAGAGTCACACAAGCATAAAGTAACCAAAAAAAAAAGGTTGAGATGATCAAATGAGCTAAAAGCCTGCTTGGAAACGAGGTAAAATGAAAGAACATGTATGATGTTATAACAAAACGCATGAGAAAAGTAAAGCTAGGAATCGCTTGTTAAAGAAGGAATGACATGTGTCTTCCATCTTTAATGGATCATTAATCTTAACTGTATACTAAAATACAAAAAACTTGGTCAAAGTTCAACATGTTTTAATCAATGTTTTAAAAATCGAATCAGAAATCGAACTGGCGAGATCTCCAAGTCATGGTTCAACCATTTTAAACCATTGGAAACCAGGACAAAACTGCAGTCGAATCGCCAAAATAACGAGACTGTAGATAGGGCCGGTTCACAGTTTAAACAGTTGAACCGTCCGGTTCGGTTTTTAAAACACTAGTTTAAATGAATCAAATTCTCATCTTGTTAAGGTTCTGAGGGTCAGGGAAAGCCTAAAGACTCAAATGACGCTTATAAAGATACTTTTATATTGTCTACTAATAAGGTTCTCGCAGCGAGATTTGAACTCATATTCTTGCTAGATATAACTCGTATCTTTACTAACTGAACTAACTTTCATTCCTTATTAAATTAATTTTATTGGTGTATAATTGTGCTTAGACACCAATATGATGTAACCAATATTCAAAACTTGAAGCGCTACTATTTCTGTTATATAATTTTGATGTTATTAATACAAACAATTCAATATATATGAAGGGTGTTATTAGCATATTGGCCAATATCAATGATGACAAGAGAGAGAAGAGTAAGTTTTCTTCTACCAAAAGCGCATATAAAACAAGCATTTTAACAGTTTTGGTAAAGATGGCGAGGCATTGAGTCCAAAATTGCCGTTATCTTTCATATCTAAGCGGTACCCACCTTGTATTATGTTTCCTTCGAGTAAATGGGTCCCTTTAATCTTCTTCATGCGTCCAAGAACCTACTTTGTCAAAAGGCCTCTCTCCGTTGACTATCGCAAATCCTTAATGGGCTTCCTCCCTCCAAATAATTACTCTCACACAAATGGATCTTTAACATATATATATATATATATATATATATATATATATATATATATATACACACACACATACACCTAGAAATATTAGCAATACACTCTTTAACACACTATTTTTAACTCTCTCTACATGATTGATTGAAATTCACACGAGTCTCGTTAAATCATGCGGGTCTCATTTCCAAAATCGTGGGATCTACATAAATTTCAACCAGAGTGTGTTACCAGCATTTTTCTCTTCATAGTATTAGAGCATCTTTAATGAGATAAATTTAAGCAATCAACTTTAGATTCCTTAAGCAATATCACATCATATTTAAGCAACGCAGGTACATTTTACTCCAATGACGTAATTTTTAAACAAATCTTAAGCAATCAACTTTTTTATTTGTACTTAATTTATTTCTATTCATTCAGTCGAGTTTGAGTAAAAAAATTGTTTTTTAATTCTAAGAAACAGAAGCAACGAAGCTTAATTTTATGTAATCCTCCTTCCCACCTAAAGTTCAATGGGAAGAGAAAATAAGGAACGGTTGATTATGGATAAACAACCCATAAGCAACCCCCACTTAGGTTTGCTCATATTAAACGCAAATTGATGGACTGCTCATGACTCATGGCCACATATGTCCAAAACATTTTGAAGTGTTTTCATTATTCACCATGACTGATCAAGACATGATGTTTTCATTATTCATTAATGCTAAACAACGTGCAATAATAAGTTCTCTTATAAGGAAACAGATATGGGCCGGGGCATACCCCATTTCTGCTGCAATTTGAGTGTGAAAAAGTAGGATGAGGATGCACATTATTTTCGTAAAGGTTCTGGAATTAAGTTCAGATTTTAGTTGAAGGACCATCTTAATTTGGACATGCTTGAGTAAGCCTTACGACAGCATTGTGTGATTAACCATCATGGAACAAAAACACTGCTGGCATTTACATTTTCCCTTCTCGACTTTCTCATTTTCCATAAACGCAAACCCGGATCATTTTGCTTCAATTTGCATTTAGTAATTTAGTAAAATATGGCTTAAACATACTTATAAGAATTCATACTTAACAAATCAATTATAACTTCTAGCAAGATTTTTGGAAGAAGAAGATACCAATACCTATATATCCACCACAAATTGTGGTTGTGGTCACAGTTGTGGTTACGTCGTGATCCTTGATACTGCCGATAAATTTAGTCAATGTTGCCATAATTGCAGTCGCGATACGGTAGTAGAGACCTCTAAACTTTATATTACGGCCACAGTTGCAGTTGCGAAGTGCAATTTAAAACCATACCAATAAGAGTCTCCAGTTGACTACCAACCTTGGTCTATATTATTATAAACCATAAATACAAGGACTCAGAAAGTACAATTATACATGAGGAGAGCCCAACTCAAAAGACTAATCCATTAGGTGGGAGTGCCTCATGGTTTAAGTACTATATTGAGCTTTCTTATCTACTCAATGTGAAACTCATAACATTGCCACTCCCTTTAAAAGCCGACGTCAACGACGGCTTTTCTCTGCTTTAACTCATTTATCAATATTCTGTGGTGTACCTTAATCCAGCCTATAGGTAGCCCTTCACGTAGCCCAACTCTCAATGAAAGCACCAATTGTTATGACTTAAGCCCATAAGGAGAGTCCAACCAAAAAACTAGTCCATTAGGTGGGAGAGTCTCATGGCTTAAGTATCACATTGAGCTTTCTTATTGTTAGTCAAAAGCACACCTCCCAACCAACCCACCGAAAGCAAGCTTTTCAACATGCACCGAATAGTGCATTCATATTTTTCTATGGTCCAGCAAAATAAGCGCTGGCAGGAAGAAAAATGGACATTGTGCAGCATTTCATTTTGGGTGTTCACATTTCCTGATTCTCCTATAAATAGAGGCATTGTGAGTGAAGGAAATATATTCAAACATTGAGTGCATTCCAAGTTGAGAGAGTCAGCACCGAGAGAAAATTCCAGTGAGGGAGTTTTTTGTGAAAAATATTTAGAGATAAATATTTTGGGTGTAATTGGGTTGTGGGTTTTGTGAGAGAGTGTGAGTGTTTGTAAACACAGTGTGTATTTCCCTTTTCAATATAAGGTCTACAGCAGTCCGGAGACGTAGGCATTATTGGCCGAACTCCGTTATCAATTTTTGTGTGTGCTTCCGCATTTATTTTTCGCTCTTCCACAAATCTGACTATGGGGAAATTTTGCGTAGTTTCCTAACAACTGGTATCAGAGCCAGGTTGGTTATTTCTGCTAAATCTTGGTGAGGATACTGTTCACGTGAATAGTAATTTTTCGTGAATAGTAAAATTGGTCGGCACTACCAATTTGTCCACGGAGGTGTTCTAAAGCACGGTGGTTCGCAGAAATTGTCAGAAACGATCCTGAGAAGTCAGACTCGAGTGGGAGTGATGGCCGCAGATGAAGGAAAGGTGAAAATTGAAAAGTTCGACGGTGCGGACTTTGGCTTTTGGAAGATGCAGATCGAGGATTATCTGTATCAGAAAAAGCTGTATCAACCTCTCACAGGAAAGAAACCAGCGGAGATGAAGGATGATGAATGGATCCTTCTCGATAGACAAGCCCTTGGCGTTATCCGATTGACGTTATCCCGTAACGTTGCGTTTAACATTGGAAAAGAAAAGACCACGGCGGATCTTATGAAGGCTCTTTCCAACATGTACGAAAAGCCGTCGGCCTCAAACAAAGTTCATTTGATGAGGCGGTTGTTTAACTTGCGGATGACGGAAGGCGCATCGGTGGCACAACATCTCAATGAACTCAACATAGTCACAACCCAGTTGAGTTCAGTTGGAATCGAATTTGATGATGAGGTACGAGCATTGATACTTTTGTCTTCTCTTCCAGAGAGTTGGAATGCTCTCGCCACACGGTGTGAGTAGCTCAGCGGAAACAATAAGTTGAAATCGACGATGTTCGTGATCTGGTTCTCGATGAAGAGATCCGACGGAGAGAGTCGGGTGAATCTTCATCCTCTTGATTGCATACAGAGTCAAGGGAAGAAATTCAACCAGAGGAAATGGACGTGGCAAATCAAAGGGCAAAGGTCCAAATCCGTAAATCATCATAGTTCTCAAAACTCCAACTCGAAGACTATCGAGTGTTGGAATTGCGGGGAAGACCGGGCACTACAAAAATCGGTGCAGAGTGCAATCAAGAACCAGGAGGCGAAGGGCGAGGCAAATGTTGCTTCCACCTCGGGAGGAGGTGACGCGTTGATATGCTCTTTGGAGAGCAAGGAAGAGTCTTGGGTGTTAGACTGGAGCATCTTTTTCATGCCACTGGCAGAGAATTCTTCGAGAATTATGTACCCGGAAACCTTGGTAAAGTTTACCTTGGTAATGAACAGTCTTGTGAGATTGTTGGCAAAGGTGTAGTGAAGATTAAGTTGAACGGGTCTGTATGGGAATTGAAAAATGTCAGACATATTCCCGACCTGACGAAGAACTTAATCTCAGTAGGCCAGTTGGCCAGTGACGGCTACACAACAGTCTTCCACGGCGATCATTGGAAGATTTCAAAGGGTGCAATGACGATTGCTCGCGGCAGAAAGAGTGGTACTCTTTATAAGACAGCAGGAGCATGCCATTTGATTGCAGTTGCAACAAATGATAGTCCCAATCTATGGCACCAGAGACTAGGCCATATGAGTGAGAAAGGGATGAAGATCATGCACTCGAAGGGCAAATTGCCAGGTCTTCAGTCAGTAGAAATTGACATGTGTGAAGACTGCATACTTGGAAAGCAGAAAAGAGTTAGCTTTCAGACAAGTGGAAGAACCCCAAAGAAAGAGAAACTCGAGCTTGTTCACTCTGATGTTTGGGGTCCAACGACTATCTCATCCATCAGTGGGAAGCAATACTTCGTGACTTTTATCGATGATCACTCTAGGAAGGTATGGGTATACTTTCTGAAACATAAGTCTGAAGTATTCGAGGCTTTCAAGATGTGGAAAGCCATGGTAGAAAATGAGACAGGATTGAAGATCAAAAAGCTCAGAACCGACAATGGTGGTGAATATGAAGACACCAGATTCAAGAAGTTCTGCTATGAGCACGGGATCAGAATGGAGAGAACCGTGCCAGGTACGCCTCAACACAATGGTGTAGCTGAGCGTATGAATCGAACGTTGACAGAGAGAGCCAGAAGCTTACTGCGCCAAGCCTTCAAGCGCTTACGGGCGTAAGCACCAACACAAAGACTTACTTGATCAACCGAGGTCCATCGGTACCATTGGAGCATAGAATACCAGAAGAGGTATGGAGCGAAAAAGAGGTAAAACTCTCACATCTTAGAGTTTTCGGTTGTGTAGCATATGTGCATATTAGTGATCAAGGCAGGAATAAGCTTGATCCCAAATCAAAGAAGTGCACTTTCATCGGTTATGGTGAAGATGAGTTTGGCTATCGTCTTTAGGATGATGAAAACAAAAAGCTGATCCACAGTAGAGATGTGATCTTCAATGAAAGAGTGATGTACAAGGACAGGCATAGCACAGACACCAGCAACTCAGAACAGAGTGGGCCAGTGTATGCAGAGGTGGACGATGTCCTAAAAAGTCCTATAGTTGAGAATCCTCAGTCAGAAGAATCAATTGACGCACCAGAGCCCCCTACTCCAGCTCCGGCAGTGAGAAAGTCTTCTCGAGTTCCTGTGCCCAACAGGAGATACATGGACTACATGTTGTTGACTGATGGAGGGGAGCCTGAAGATTATGCAGAAGCATGTCAGACCGCAGATGCTAGCAAGTGGGAGCTTGCCATGAAAGACGAGATGAAGTCTTTGATCTCCAATCAAACATGGGAACTAGCTGAGTTACCCGTGGGAAAGAAGGCACTTCACAACAAATGGGTGTATCGGGTGAAGGAGGAGAATGATGGCTCCAAGAGACATAAAGCCCGACTAGTTGTCAAAGGATTCCAGCAAAAGGAAGGAGTTGACTACACCGAAATTTTTGCTCCAGTTGTGAAGCTCAATACTATCAGGTCTGTGTTAAGTATTGTTGCCAGTGAAGAGCTCTATCTTGGCGATTAGACGTGAAGACTGCGTTTCTTCACGGAGACTTAGATGAGGAGATCTACATGCACCAACCTGAAGGCTTCTCGGAGAAAGGCAATGAAAATATGGTGTGCAGATTAAAGAAGAGCTTGTATGGCCTGAAACAAGCTCCGAGACAGTGGTACAAGAAGTTTGATAGCTTCATGCACAAGGAAGGTTTCCAGAAGTGCAACTCCGACCACTGTTGTTTCTTCAAGAGATATAAGTCCAGTTATATCATTTTGTTACTTTATGTCGATGATATGTTAGTAGCGAGTTCGGGATATGGACGAGATCGAAACTTGAAGATGCATTGTCAAAAGAATTTGACATGAAGGACTTGGGTCCAAAGAAAGAAGATCCTTGGAATGCAAATCACGAGAGATAAGCAAAGAGGAATTTTGCGCTTATCTCAAAGTGAGTACATCAACCGTGTTTTGCAAAGATTCAACATGGGCAACGCCAAACCGGTTAGCACACCTTTGGCCAGTCATTTTCGCCTATCCAAGGAACAGTCACCTCAGACGGAGGAAGAAAGAGAATCCATGACTAAGATTCTGTATGCTTCAGCCATTGGAAGTTTGATGTACGCAATGGTCTGTACAAGGCCAGACATTGGCCATGCAGTGGGAGTTGTTAGCAGGTTTATGTCAAATCCAGGTAAAACTCATTGGGAAGCAGTGAAATGGATTTTAAGGTATCTACGAGGCACTACAGAGAATTGTCTGTACTTTGGTAAAGGAGAATTGCAAGTACAAGGCTACGTAGATGCAAACTTTGGAGGTGAAGTCGATCATCGAAGAAGTACCACTGGTTATGTATTCACTGTTGGTACTACAGCAGTTAGTTGGATGTCGCGGATACAGAAGATTGTTGCTTTATCCACTACAGAGGCTGAGTATGTAGCGATGTGAAGCGGCAAAGAATTGATATGGCTTCAGGGATTGTTAACAGAGTTGGGTTTCACACAGGAGAAGAGTGTTTTGCACAGTGATAGTCAGAGTGCGATACATCTGGCAAAGAATTCAGCATTTCACTCCAGAACAAAGCATATTGGTCTTCGTTATCACTTCATCAGATCTCTGCTTGAGGATGAGGTGTTAATGTTGAAGAAGATTCAAGGAAGTAAGAACCCAGCAGATATGTTGACAAAGGTGGTGACTATCGACAAACTGAAGTTGTGCTCAACTTCAGTTGGCCTGCTTGAGTAACAGACCAGAGAAGGCTGCTGCATTGATCGAGGTGTGAAGACCGATTGAAATCAGTCTTCAAGTGGGAGATTGTTAGTCAAAAGCACACCTCCCAACCAACCCACCGAAAGCAAGCTTTTCAACATGCACCGAATAGTGCATTCATATTTTTCTATGGTCCAGCAAAATAAGCGCTGGCAGGAAGAAAAATGGACATTGTGCAGCATTTCATTTTGGGTGTTCACATTTCCTGATTCTCCTATAAATAGAGGCATTGTGAGTGAAGGAAATATATTCCAACATTGAGTGCATTCCAAGTTGAGAGAGTGAGCACCGAGAGAAAATTCCAGTGAGGGAGTTTTTGTGAAAAATATTTAGAGAGAAATATTTTGGGTGTAATTGGGTTGTGGGTTTTGTGAGAGAGTGTGAGTGTTTGTAAACACAGTGTGTATTTCCCTTTTCAATATAAGGTCTGCAGCAGTCCGGAGACGTAGGCATTATTGGCCGAACTCCGTTATCAATTTTTGTGTGTGCTTCCGCATTTATTTTTCGCTCTTCCACAAATCTGACTATGGGAAAATTTTGCGTAGTTTCCTAACACTTATCTACTCAACGTGAGACTCATAACAGTTTTAGTTGAATAGCTCATGTGCAGGTATAGCAATTACAGTGTTTAGTCATTCATGATCAATCATCTTGGTCAATATCCATGGATTTCTGAGAAGTCCACCAAATATATATAGCCTATATATGATTGTTCCAACTCTAAATAATGACCATGAGATAATGATTTTCAAATTTTAGAAATTTGTCCACAAAAAATTAGATTAGCCAATTTTTTACCTACCTGCATCACAAGCATATAATTGGCTTCGATACCCTGCCAGCTCAAGAAATGCATTCTACAATTCACATTTTAAAAGTAAAACACTAGCGAAAGTTAGTGACATTTTTTAATATAGCTAATGATGATGTAGCAGTAATATTTGATTGTACTAAGCGGCAACATGTTGATTATATATAGAATGCAATGGACCACATGCTTATTTGAACAAAGATATATATTCGATCTCTGACTCCTAACTATCCATAGCTATTAGTGTACATCTTGACAGTTAATTTTCTGTTAATATGCAATCAGTTAGCATGTGCTCAGTGTTCAGTACAACTCCTTGATTCCTCTCAGAACCTGCAAATCTGTTACTATATATAAATATATTGATAGACAGAGAGATAAAAATCATCTTTCAAAACATTATATTATTATTAATTCTAAGAATTGCTGATTGGGGGCTGATATTATATATAATAACTAGAACAAAACACGTCATTAGCACTGTTTATTGTGCTGGAAACACATGTTAAAGCCAATTTGTATTTTACTAATGATTTGTATAATTAATGATGGACCCAACGAACGTGGTCAAACAAAAATGAGAACAGGAGACCTGAACTGAGATAACACAGCGGAAATTGGACAAGTAAAGGGGCATGCACGCGTTAATTATTTTGCATGATAGTGGGAAAAAAACATGGGAAGTGAAGATCATATAAAGCAAGTTGGGAAGCAAGGATGACTGACCCACATGGAAACACGGATCCTTGAGAATCCTCTGACTAGAAGAAAGAACCTCTGTCTCACTCTCTCTCTCTCTCTCTCTCTCTCTCTATATCTCTCAGTGGCAAATCATCAAACACGGCGTTCATGTAAATAAAGTTTAGCAAACTATCTATGTCAAGCTTAGCAGCGCCTTTTTCGGCGTGCAGTGAGGGCTGACCGCCTCAGCATTTGTTTCTGTTTCATCGATATTTCACCGCCCTATCGACACTTTTCACAAACTTTCACACATACATATACTAACTCAGTCCCTTAATGTACAAGGCCTTCTTGATAATTCTTTTTTCAACTTTCTAGGTGTATTTATTACTTTTTTACAAAGAATACCCTTAATTAAATAGAAAGAGAATAAAATGTCTTAGTTAAGTGAAAAATTTATTGAGAGGTAATTTTGGAAAAAGAATACATATTGTTGACAAATTTATTGTAAACAATTATTTCCTTAATTTGTGTGTATTGGTCAAAAAGGCCTTATAATAAGGGAGGGACGGAGGTAGTAATATAATAAAAAATCGTTTTTGTACCAAAAAAAAAAAAAGAACAGTCTCAACTTAGTCCTTAAAATTATTAAAATTACAAAAAACTTCCTGAGTCTAAATTCTATCAGGCAAGTTGGTCCTTCCCCGTTGTGACCGTGGTTGAGTGTGGTCTGATTCTATAACCGAAGTAGGTCTATCGTAACATCAGAGGACACTGGAGTGGAGTCTGACACAGGCCATAGAGGAATCGTGGGTAGCTCCCATCTATGTCGTGGTAGTCAACAAGACTTGGTAATCCTGATCGGGCGCTATGATTCCATGCTCTAATGTGAACAATTCTAGTACGCCCAGATTGGGCCCTTATGATGATAAGACTGCACACTCAGTCATTGCAAACATAATAGGTTTCTGAAACACTTAACGACATGAATGTGATGAGACTTAAAGAATAGCCGACATACATGTATGCAGTTGCTTATTCATGACTTATGTTGATGATTGGTATGCATGTCATCTGCTTTATACTTATTTTGTACCTTGCTTATGATGCATGAAAAGAACCTTATTCCCATGTTTTGTGTCATTATTTCTTTCTATGTTACTTTGATCGTGATTAGACAGTGATCATGGTGATGAGGAGGCCAGCGAGGAGGTTGTGTTGGCGGACCTTGAGATTATCTTCCATGACGAGGACAATAAGGGATGGGAATTGGACTTTTCCTCACCTACTGCTACATATACTGCGACTATCAATGTATATTCTACTTTTGGGATTCTACTAAGAGCTAGTTTTGTGGGAGATTTTAAGGTAGTGCTGAGACTTCCCTTCCATAGGATGTGGCATTCCCCATGGGATCGCCATTGCGACTCCGTCTTTCCCAGATTCTCTAGGGAATCTAGCCTAACAGCATTTGTGTTGCGCGGTGCACATGCGCTTGGTGTTGAGGCTAGACACGTGGCTTTGAGGAGATGTATGGTGCTTCGATAGCTCTAGCCTTAGAGTGTTCCTTCTAAAATAATCCCTCCGTTCCTTTTTATATGTCGGTTTATTTGTCATTCTCAAAGTTTAAGGTTACATTAATTACTTGCTTGTCAATTATACTCTTAATTATTTATTGCAGAGAGAAAAATATGATCTATGGAGTAATGAATAGTCAAAAGTATCATAGGAAAAAGATTAATAATTTCATCAAAAGCAGCAAAATTTATTAATTTTCTTAGTTGTTGTAAATTAACCTTAAATGACAAGTAAAAAAGAGCGGAGGGAGTGCTGTATTAGGATTCGCATAGTCCGCAAGGAGATTGTGACTTCTAGGCCTCAACATTAGAGTGTCCTAGGCATGACTAACTATGTACTCCTTCCGTTTTTATTTATAAGCATAAGTCACTTTTTACATTCATTAAAAAATGTATGTATCTGGTCCAAACAATGAATGTAAAAAGTGACTTTTACTGTATAAGAGTTTGTGGACTTTGCATGTTTTGCTTTACTTATATTTTGGAAATAAGAGAGAGTACACTTGTATTTTGGGCATATACTTCCGCACCTTCTCATTTGCCAACTTTAACGGGTATTTACGTATTTTAATTTATATGTAAAATTTTTTTTTATTGAAAAAAATTTAGGGTGAGAGGATGATGCCCCAGTCTAAGGCAGAGAAGTTTCAATATGTTACATGTTTTTCAAAACTTTTTAAATTGTAATCATTTTTATATAGCTTACAATGCTATTATTTTATTAATTAATCGAGCTTAAAATTGTTTAGAGTCAGTTTGAAAGGCTTATGAACAATTTATTTGGGCTTATCTATTGGCATAAATAGTGTGTTTGGAAGAGCTTATGAAAACAGATTATGACATGTCTATAATCTATTTTCAACTTATTTTGATATACTTTCCAAGATAGCTTATATGAAAACAACTTATAGCTTATATGAAAATAATTTGACTATATTTTCTCTTTAATAATAGAAATAGCTTATACACATAAGCATTTTTATGATAAGTACTTATCCTATAAGTGCTTAATTAAGCCACTTACACAGACCGGGTCTATTTGGGTAAATGGCTTAATTAATTTACTACTTAATGGAAAAGGTGTTTGACTTTCTCAATACATGTTCTTTGAAGTTATATTTTTTGATCCACACACCGTTTGGGTATCCGCATTATCTCGGGTGGCCCCTGGACCAATCCACATTCGATCGGGAAGTAAGTAAATTCTGGTCATGTACGAATTATTCCATCGCGATAGATCGATCTCGGGTATTTAAACTTTGTACAATAACTAAGTTAATTTACTACTCAAGACCAGTCTAAAATTGAAGCTAGCTACGAGCTGGAATCTCCATGAAACAAAGAAGACAAGTAAACTCCAAAGTATAATTTAATATGTAGAAAAACAAAATTGACAATTTTATCAAATTCAAAATTTTGTAAATGACTTTTCCGTTCTTTTTTTATATCATAATTAAAATGCAGGTTCACTAATTTTAGTAATTATTACAAATGATGATTTTTTTTGGGAGCACAACTAGTTTTCTTAAGCGATCAACCTAAAGTATATACACCTTAATTATATATATATAGTACGTTCATGGGGTACTAGTTTAGTGGTAACAGCTTAGTCTTGTAATCTCAAGGGATATGATGCAAATTCTCTTGGGGATAGTTATAATATGACTATTAGCGTCACTGAAATAATAATATATCACTTTCCTCCACCTCTTTTAAAAAATATTAATCCACTTGACGAAGAATATTAATTCTTTTCCCGGAACTCATGTCTATTTTTTTTTTCTTTGTCTTTTCTTACTTTCTTTTGGCCTCCAGCAATTGATGTTCATGTTCGTCATTCATCGGACATATTTGACAGGGCAGTGCTTATTTTGGGCTCATGATCCCATAGATTAATACCGCTGTAGTGCTGTTGAGAATACAACGCACGTCCAAGTTGCATATTACTAAAATGAGTGGAAGATAGAAAAAATGGTGGAAGATTTGAATAGAAGCACCATGATAGATATCACCTCACGCTTCAGTAATCACTATTGCTTAATTACCAGCACTGCCCACCGGATAAGACCTTTCTGGCCGGCCATTAGGCATCATATATATCACTGTACTACACGACATATTGGGACCTGTTCACCCTGATAGAGTCCCACGTTAGATAATAATATGACTTTAACAGTGGTTATAAGTGGGGGCAATCCTCACCTCATGAGCTACCTTTTGGGATTGAGTTAGGTCCAAACTCAAATTCTAATATGGTATCAAAGCCTATATATTGAGATCTGTTGGGCCACTCGCAGATGTCCAGACGTGCAAACTTCATGCTCCAGATGTCCTGTCCTGAGCGTGATGGGTGTGTTGGAGTCCCACATTGGATAGTGATATGACATCAATAGTGGTTATAAGTGGAGACAACCCTCACCTCATGACCTAGCTTTTGAGGTTGAGTTAAACCTAAACCTAAATCTTAAAACACCGTACTTGAGATTTAGAGAGACAGAGAGAGATGAAAACTGGGTGCAGAGTACAAAAAAAATCAAGGTTATGGTACAAAAATGGCTTTTTCACACCTTTGAATTACTCTATACACTCTAGTATAAAGAGAATAAAAAGAAAGACATGTTAGAATGAGAAACATGTGAGTGATAAAAAAGAAGTAAGACAGATGCAAAAACTATAAATGTGAGAGAGAGAGAGAGAAATGTAGTTGATAATAATTTGTAAATGAAATATTTAACCAATAAATAATTATTTAAATTAGGGCTTTTAAGCAACGAAATAGATAAGAGAGCTTACTCGAAGAAGGGTTATAAAGTAGAAGGCAAAGAATTCTAATGGAAACGAAGGAGGTTAGGGATTACAGTGACAGAACAATGCTTCTGATTCTGATTCTGAGGTTCCGCAAAAGGTCTAGAAGTTGCAAGGTGTATGATTTTAAGCGTTGGAAGGTAGTGCTTCTGAGTTTAGAACACAAACAAGCTCAGTAATTATGTTGTGCCCGGAGGCTTCGTGTGTTCAGCAAAATCCCGTGGTACTGGCGACTGATGAGGGACACGGTGGTTGGCGGTGCGGCGCACATAGGAGGCTTTGTGGGTGTGCTTAGACGGGTGCTTCATGTGACTACGTTCTACGAAATCCTTAATTAGGGTGTGTTCTACGCGCGCGGGTTTAGCGAAACGCGAATGCATCTTTTTAATTTTAGGTAAATCTTTTAATAGCGCTTTGTTTAGTAAGCGCTACTAAATGTGAAACCTTTAATAGCGATTCTCCAGGTAAGCGCTATTAAATACTCCCACATACATACCGCTTCCCCAAATACACGCTATAAATACTTTTTAAAAAATATGAGGAACGTTTAATAGCACTTGCTATAACAAGCGCTATTAAAAGATACAGATACTATAGCGCTTCCCTAGTTAAATGCTATAAAAAACTCTGTGTCATCTATAATAGCGCTTCAACTAACAAACGTTATTAAAAGACCGCTATTATAAGCTGAATTTGGTGCAGTGTCTCTTCGCATCTTCCTTCTTTCTTTCTTTTTGAAGTATGTTATCTTGTCCCAAAATTTATGAAATTAAGAGGAAAATTGAACGATTTCAATTGAAGGCACCTAAGAGACGTTCTTCTAAGTTATATACTGATTATATTTATTTTGATTGATGTTTCTTCATCTTGCAGGAATCCAAGAACATGTTACATTACACCACTGGGACCTACCACAAACACTTGATGATGAATATGGAGGATGGTTAGTCGAAGAATTGTTTAGCAAAGTTTGTGAGGGCTCTGCCTACCAGGCCAAGGTATTGCAAGTAGATTGGTTAGAACAGAGCTATGAAATGATCAGCATTGGACTACAGTTGCACTAAGGAAATGAGAACTCCTACTTCAATCTCGAATTGAGGCATACTATAGCTACTCTCAAATTGAATTGAAGATTGGTTAGGACGACTTTGAATTAGTCATTAATTTTATGATTTATGTTTGTACAAATAAATATTTATAAAAAAATTATTTTTTCCAATCATTTTTAAGAGTGGTTGTAAAACTTGAAAAGATCTATACTAGTTAATAAAGAATACTTATATATTATGTAACACTTGAAAGGACCTAAAAAATACTTGTAAAGACTTAAGGACACTTACTTAAACAATACCTAGTCTCCTACATGAGACAAGTAGTGAAAAATCTTTTAGAAGAAAGGAATTAGACATAGCTTTTAGTTTAAGATTAAATAAGTATAAATAATTGTGTGTTTCTTGTAACACCCCACCTCGACAGGGCGCCACATTTATGACACACTAGTATAAAGCAACAGTACATTTTTATTTTGTTATCAGAGTACGCAAAGCATGGCACATACACCGATATAGATATATACCCCATACCCACAAGGGGTGACAAAAGGACACACTGGCCGTGATACAACTGCTGTACACTGCCTCTAGGCAGTTTTCCCATAGTGGTCACCTCCGCTAGGTCCCGTTCCCCAGGCTCTTGTCCATCTGCTATTCATCATGATATATAATATAGAAATGCACACAAACGAAGGGGTAAGAAACCCAACAATCACCAATAAGTAGGAAAATAGATTAGCAGAGTACCTCTCACCATGCACAACACATCTAACAGCAGAGATAACCATCATCAAGAGAATAATATACCATTGATACCACGTACAGACCCCACGGTCACATATCACATCATACTCTAGTACCACATACTGACACAAACCGCTGATACCATATACTGACACAGACAATTGAATATTGCAGGCCTATACCGACTCTACTCCCTAGACCGATCACCAGTCTCAAGGCACCGAGAAATGATACATAAGTTGGTTTGTCCCGGGAACACATCCTGATACGCTACCATCACCGATCACTGGATAAGGCATCTCCCCTATTCAGGAATTTACCATTTCCGATCACCGGAGTAAGGTACCGTCCCGTGTACAAGGACGACATCCCCCATACCAGGAATGGCCAAGATTGTCCCCCCGTCAGACTTGGAGTCCTGGAGCTCGGTCTCATTCACCTACTCCAAACCACACCGTACCGTCGGTCCTAGAGCTCGGTTCCATTCACCCACTCCAAACCACCTCTGGTACACCAACCTCGGGTACACCGACCCGACAATCACCACTGACAAATAGAGTGTCGACGGTAATACTTGCTATTACCGTCTAGGGATTCGCAATTCTCTAACTAGAGAGCGTCACCCTTGACTCTAAGAATAAACATTAATCACACTCACAGATATTATATCAAATCAACCAGCACATAGATATCAGTACGTTAATCATAATATCAATAGATCACAATTGAGCAGCATATAAATCATTCCTAGCATCGCCAATGCGACTGTTACTAATCATGTTATCAGTCATGCAAACACACAATCACACCAAGAAAAACCTATGTGGTTGATAGGTCTACAGTGACTATCCTTAGCCACTGCACACCACAACCCTCTCCTAAGGTGTTGCTGATATTAACCCCTAGTAGGGTTTGAGGTCCCCTACGCATGCTAACAGTACTACTCTACTAGCTATATTCCTTAGTAATTGAGGTATTCTTCCCCCTCACCTGGCACTCCTGGCTAGGCTCCTTAGCTTTGACCCTCGACCGCTATTCGCGCTCTTGCCTTGGCTACTCCTCTAAGGCTTACCCTTCTCTCAGACTTAAGGATTTGTAACTAAGAGTTTTCTTATGCACAGGATCCTCACTCGAGACAAGTGCAGAGCATACTCATTCCTTAGAGGAAGTTACTAGAGAGAGAAAAGAGTTTGTGGTGAAGAATGAAGGGAGGGTAAACGCATATTTATAGGCAACCCCAGGTCCATCGCGTCACGACCCATTCCTTCTTAATTCCGTCACGTCGTGATGGTGGTTCTAGATTTTTCCCACCTTTACACGTGTCATGGATGGATTGGCAGGGTGCATCGTGTTGCGAGGGGTCCTTTGTAGATACCATCGCGTCGCGATGGAGCTTTTCAGAAAATATCTCGTTTCATTCCTTCTAGAAGATTCTAGGGGGTTCCATACCTTTCCAGGGTATTCTAAGCCTTTCCTAAGGTTTCTACATCTTTCCTAGCATTTCTAGGTCCCACTTAAGCCCATTTTATCCCTAATTAAGATTTTTAACACTCGTTTATCACCTAATTACCGATTTAAACTTCTAATGTCAATCTAAAATATTATTCAAGATTATTTAAGAAGCAGGATGTCACATTACTACCCCTCTTAAAATAAATTCCGTCCTCAGAATTTAACGATAGGTACCTAAATCTGAGGTCTCCTGAGCTCCTTTAACCACAAATACTCGTCCGGTTCTTGCGGTTTTACCTGATGCTGCTGGTTTAGATGCGGCAGTAGGTTTCGCCTCAACAATTTGGCCTTTAACTTCTGGTCCAGTCGTTACCGCCTGCTTACAATCTCGGGCCATATGTCCTGATTTCTTGCATTGATTGTAGACAGGTTCTTTTTCAGGACACTCCCGTGCATAATGTCCTTCTCTGCAATGAATACATCTTATTGGTCTTGGTTGTTCGCTTCCAGCAACCATGAGTGACTGGTCAGGACGATCATAAGGTCCTCGAGTTATCTCATCTTGATTCCTTCTGTTGTTCTTTACAGACCAACCACCCTTTTGTCTTTCTTTCTCCATCCCATTATCAAGATTCTCCAGCCCATTTTTCTAAGAAGCAAGCTTAGAACAGTTCCCATGTAACGACTCTTCCCTTAGTCTCCAGCATTCATTGTTTATTCCTCCATTAAGACTCCGTTCCCCCTACCAACAGAAAGGATGCATACGTTACCTTTCGATCCTCCCGACAACGTATTGCCGCGAAGATCTTCTCCACCTCTTGGAGCCATAACTCTGCTCCCTTCGGATCATACTCTCCTCGAAATTGAGGAGGTTTATTTTTCATGAAATCCGCCTGCCCAGCATCAACAGTTACCTCTCCTCCACCTCCTTGATTCAGCAGGTGTTGCAGCAACTGCCCCTGCTATTGTATCAGTAGGGTGTTCTATTGTGCCTGCTGCTGCATGGCTAACACCAAATTCTCCATGCCTCCATTTCCATTAGTTTCTAATCCTCCATTTTCATCTAGTGGGACGTCTCTACGTCTCCCATTTCGAGTTTGATGAGCCATGTGTTACCTGGAAACCCATTGCCTCATCGTTCCAAGATATATTAAGCAACTAGGATTTCCTAAACTAGCGTCAAACTCTTTACCCAAACCACATCATAGTTGTCATCCGATGTGGAGACAACATGACTCTAGACATGGCCAGTGACTCATCCCCACAGTCCGGTTAAAACCGAACTGCTGTGATGCCACAAAAATGTAACACCCCGCCTCGACAGGCGCCACATTTATGACACACAAGTATAAAGCAACAGTACACTTTATTTTGTTATCGGAGTACGCAAAGCATGGCACATACACACATATGCATATATACCCCATACCCATAAGGGGTGACAAAAGGACATACTGGCCGTGATACAACTATCTGAACACTGCCTCTAGGCAGTTTTCCCGTAGTGGTCACCTCCGCTAGGTCCCATTCCCCATACTCTAAGTGAAGGCTGCTCTTGTCCATCTGTTATTCATCATGATATTTAATATAGAAATGCACACAAACGAAGGGGTAAGAAACCCAACAATCACTAATAAGCAGGAAAACAAATTAGCAGAGTACCTGTCACCATGCACAACACATCTAATAGCAGAGATAACCATCATCAACAGAATACTATACTATTGATACCACGGACAGACTTCACGGTCACAAACCACATTATACTCTAGTACCCCATACTGACACAAACTACTGATACCACATACTAACACAAACAACTGAATATAGCGGACCCATACCGGCCCTACTCCCTAGACCGATCACCAGTCTCGGGGAACCGAGGAATGACACGTAAGTTGGTTTGTCCCAGAAACACATCCTGATATGCTACCATCACTGATCACTGGATAAGGTATCTCCCCTATTTAGGGATTTACCATTTCCGATCACTGGAGTAAGGTACCCTCCCGTGCACAAGGACGGCATCCCCCATACCGGTAACAGCCAAGATTGTCCCCCCGTCAGATGTGGAATCCTGGAGCTCAGTCCCATTCACCTACTCCAAACCACTCCTTACTGTCGGTCCTGGAGCTCGGTTCTATTCACCTACTCCAAAACACCTCAGGTAAACTAACTTCGGGTACACCGACCCGGCTATCACCACTAACAAACAGAGTGTCGACGGTAATACTTGCTATTACCGTCACGGGATTCACAATCCTCTAACTAGAGAGCGTCACCCTTGACTCTAAGACCACACATTAATAGCACACAAATATTATATCAAATCAACCAGCACATAGATATCAGCACATTAATCATAATATCAGTAGATCATAATTGAGAAGCATATAAATCATTCCTAGCGTCGCCAAGACGACTGTTAACTAATCATGTTATCAGTCAAGCAAACACACAATCACACCAAGCAAAACCTATGTGCTTGATAGGTCTACAGTGACTATCCTTAGCCACTGCACACCATAACCCCTCTCCTGAGGTGTTGCTGATATCAACCCCTAATAGGGTTTAAGGTTCCCTATGCATACTAACAGTACTACTCTACTACCTATTTTTCCTAGTAATTGAGGTATTCTTCCCTCACCTGGCACTCCTAGCTAGGCTCCTTAGCTTTGACCCTCGACCGTTATCCACGCTCTTGCCTTGGCTACTCCTCTAAGGCTTACCCTTCTCTTAGACTTAAGGATTTCCAACTAAGAGTTTTCGGATGCACAGGATCCTCACTCGAGGCAAGTGCAGAGCATACTCGCTCCTTAGAGGAAGTTATTAGAGAGAGGAAAGAGTTTGGGGCGAAGAATGAAGGGAGGGTGAACGCCTATTTATAGGCAACCCCGGGTCCATCACGTCGCGACCCATTCCTTCATAATTTTGTCACGTCGTGACGGTGGTTCTAGATTTTTCCCACCTTTACACGTGTCATGGCTGGATTGGCAGGGTGCATCGCGTCGCGAGGGTTCCTTTTTAGATTCCATGGCGTCATGATGGAGATTTTCGAAAAATACCTCGTTTCGTTCCTTCTAGAAGATTCTAGGGGGTTCCATACCTTTTTAGGGTATTCTAAGCTTTTCCTAAGGTTTCTACATCTTTCCTAGGGTTTCTGAGTCTTACTGTAGCCCATTTTATCCCTAATTAAGATTTTTAACACTCGTTTATCACCTAATTACCGATTTATACTTCTAATATCAATCTAAAATATTATTCAAGATTATTTAGGAAGCAGGATGTCACATTTCTCTTCTTCCTAAACTCCTTTTACTTTCATTTGATTTATTTGACTTGATAACTTTAATTGGGATTTAAATGTGAATCTTCTCAGCCGTATTTGCAAAATGTTTTTGAATATATTTGATTACATCGTCATAAGAACAATTTTTGCTATGTCCTACCAAAAATTTTGAATCATCCTTTGCAAAATGATTTGTAAAAAGTTTTAAAGTTAAAAAAATGTAATTCAAAATCTTCTCTTATATTTTCATTCTTTCACCTTTAAATATTACTTATGCCCTACAATAATTTTGATTTACAACTATGCCACAAAATTGTTGCCCAATGCGAAAAACTGTTGCCTAATCTTTTTGCAACGATTTTGAAACTGTGGTAGTCTAAGGTGTCAAGATCCTGGTTGCGATAGTTGTGATTGCTTCCTATTTGGGCATTGCGGTTATCCTTAAATTTTCAAACCAAAATAGATTGCTAGTGATGGCTACTCTGGATTGCTTCCTCTTTGGTCATCGCGAAAACCTCCTCTTTTAAAATAATAAAAATCAACCAATGCACAACCATTTTCTATCTCAGAACTACGTAATTTTGATTTCTCTGTTGCACAGAGGGATGCATAGGACCAGGGCACCTCCCCTGTCAAGCTAAATATAATTTTTCATAATTTCCCTCTTTTGTAAAAAATCACAATTTGTAAATTAATAAAATTTCTCATAAAATTCACTTTGTAGCATCTTTTCATGTTAAGGGGTAAAATAATTTTTTTTCAATGTTAACATAATTTTTCACATTTAATTAGAGGTACCATTTTCTAACGGGTGTCGTAGGGGTGCTAGTATCTTCCCTATGTATAATCGACTCCCAAATCCTAAATTTGTTTTCGAATATCATTTTCTTTTTTAAGGGTTTTTCCAATATTTGCCCTAACAAGTAAACAATGTTGGCGACTCAATATTTTTTGAAACCTAGTTTCAAATCGTTCGGACCATCCACCGCAATCTTGGTTGCGACATATGGTGTTGTCTAATCTTTAGGTAACAATTTTACGAAGCAAAGGCAACAATGTATTCATTGGTATGGTATGGAGAAATGATTATAAAATATATTATGACAATAATTTTACACTATTGCTATCAATGCCAACAATGAAGACTTTTGTCATAGTGTATGTCGGAAACTATTCTCTATACCCATACCAACGACGACGGTAAAAACCGTTGCATATACTCGTCAAATAGTACATATGAAACTATTTCTATTAGATTTAGAAAATCAGGTGACATTTGTAGTCCAGATTCACCTCCAACACCCTAATTCAGAAAAAGGTTTGAGCAAAGATTGAAACACATAATCTACTTCATATATCCCAAGAAACAAAAGTAGGACTACAACTGGATTATCCTATGAAACACGGACAATATGAAAAATCTTATTTTATTAGAAATATTAAAAGTATGTACAAAAGGCTTTGTTCTCTATTTTGTAAAAGCTTCAAGGTACCATAAGTGCTTGCTAGGATATATTCACTATGAAGAGCTTCTCCAAAAGTGACACACATGGATTATATTATATATTAGATAGTCGCATTTTGATGATTCCTAGACTTTTATTTCGTTCCACATTTTTGTTTAGGCTAATTGTTAGTCAGGATTTGATGTAAGGTCTTTGGCGATAAACATAAGATCAGGCTCTTTAGTAGAAGGGTAAAATGGTATTTTCCAAAAATGGAAAAATGGTTTAAAATGTGTAAAGTTTGACCAATAACATTTTTTGAATACTTTGTACAAACTTGAACAAAAATTTAGGCCTAAGTGCGGATCAGATGTCATTTTATACTTAAAACCCTAAATTTTGGTCCTGGTACTCGATTATCCCCTAGGGTATTCGAATAAAAGAGGTTTGTAGGTAATTGAGTACCCATGGATAGAGCTCGAATACCACGTGCCAATTTCAATCGGTTATTAACGGTTATGATCTGGTTTTTGGATACCCCTTTTAAAAGTCAATTACTGATAAACCAATATTTTGAGTGATTTATATGGGGTTTTTACTTGCTAAATAATCAGCTTTTATGGCTTTGATCCTTATTTCTCATTCATTTTCCTTCATATTTGAAGAATTATCTTGGAGAAGAAAAATATTGCAAAATTGAGAGAATTTGATGCTAAAAGACCAAATTTTGAATTCCTCCAATATGCAAAGGCTCTACATATAATTATGCAAGGCCCTTCATGAAGAAATATGGATTCCAGTCACATTTTGGGTTGCATGGCCTGCATAAACATGCAGAACAGCTGTACAGAGGTACGCAAATATGTAGGAGCTCTGATGATTTGGCACGGCCCTGTAAGGTTTCCCAAAAGACGCATAAAAAGCCGAGCACAGCCATGCAAGGTATGCAACAGTAGCACGACCATTCCCAGGCTCACTACTGGCCAAATTTGTTGTTTTAAAGGATGTAGGGTCGTGTGGGCCCATGTAGAGGCTGTGATAGTGCGCGGGTCTGACCTATTTTGAGAGTTTTCCATAATAGGGAGTTGCCATCGTCATAAGAGAAGGGCTGAAATATTTGGGATATTTCCAAATAATTCTTTGGGAGCTGTGAAGGCTCGGGAGTGACTCTGGGACGTCAGTAGCAAGCTGGGATTGCCTCCGCGTTTAGTTTTTATGCTTTATTTTATGGATTCCTTTGTGATTTATGTTTCCATTATTTCTATGATGTGTAACTAAATCCCTAACTGGGGTTAGGGTGAATCTTAAGGCGTTACTTGGTATTTTCCCTTATTAATTTAGGATTTCCAAACTTTCCGTAATATTGTTAAATCAATCCTTGTGTATGAATCTCTGTAAGGCATAGAAAACCTTTAACAAGTTAATTAATTGTTCAGCGACCTTACCATAATTAATTAAAAAAACTCTAGGATTAATTGGTTTTGGGGTTGGGTTGATCATAACCCAATTCCCTCACTTTCAGTTGGTATTTGAGTTACGATTTTGTTGGTTCTTAATGCTTTTCTTAATTGTTGCTTTACATGAGAGTGAGAGTGATTGATTAGGGGAAAGAATATTATTATTCATCGACCATAGTGGGTATTAGTAGCATTAGAGCAAATGGTTGGTATCAATAGGAAGCAGAAATAATAGACACTACAAGAAAGGAGGCCAGCGGCGGCGGTCCGTTAGCGGCAGTTGAATCATGAACCGCCGGTAGTTTAAAAGCGGCGGCAGTTCTTATAACCGCCCTTAAATACTTGAATTTTGCGACGATTGATGGACACCGTCGGTGGTTGCAACTAAAAGAAGAGAAATCTGCTCTTCTAATTGGCAATTCGCGGCGGTTGACTGGAAATTCGCGGCGGTTCAAATAAAAAAATATACTTACCCTAATTTGTAAACCCAGTTCGCTGCTCCCAGTTTATCCATCGCTGCTCCCAGTTTGCTGCTCCCAATTCGCTGCTCGTAAGCTGAACCCTAGCTGTTGTTCCCTCTTCGTTTGTGCAGCATCGGAGTTCTGGTGCGTTCGATTTCATTTTGTGTGTGTGTGTGTGTGTTTTCTTTTTCATCCAAATGAATCTTTCTTAAAAAAAAGTGGTGAATTGTGTGGTTCATGTCACAGATTTGCAGGGGAGCCCTAATACGCTGGATTCGGGTGGTAAAGCCAAAAGTAAGGTTAGAGAGGTAATTTAATTTGTTTTTGAAAGAGATTTTAAATCTCGTTTTTGTTTGATCGTTATTGTTTTTCAGATTTTTTTCTTTTTGTAATACTGGGTATATATCAATTTGCGTTTATGTGATTTAACTTTTCTACTTTGCTTTATCATTTGTGGGAGTTTGTGGTTTAGGTTTACAGTATGGTTAGAATTGGGAAATTCGAGCTTGAACGTTCTGATTAGGGGTTTTGATTAGGGCTCTGCAAGATTTATGATGTAGTCTTACTGGTGTTGTTAATTTGTTATTGCTTTTAGTGTTTGTGTTGGTGATAGATTATTGGTTCTATTTCCAATTAAGGGTCAAAATCCATTTTGTTGATTCTGTTGATTAAGTAACTCTTGTTGGCCATATTTGAGTTTAGTGGGCTTCGGTATTGGGCAGTTGATGAAATCATTCTATTGGTCTTATAATTCCATTGTCATATGGTGCTTGTGCTAAGTAATTTGGCCACTGTTTTGGTTTTGGGTGTTGGGGATTTGTGGGGATGCATGAGGCTTTAGATTTCCAGAATTGTTTCTACTATCTCAGAGCTTTATCAATTGCTCTTGTGGTAGCTTGATTCTCATGGGATCTGTGAGCTATTGTGGGCTGTTGCCACCTCCCCCCTTTTGTTTAGTTCACATAGGATTTTTGTGTAAATCTGTTATCTTTGTGTTTTTGTTTTTTTTTTGTTTCCATGATTCATTGTGGTGTGAATTTAGCTATCAAAAGTGTTGATTATTATGCAAAGAATTTGGTCTTTCCATTGACAAAGAATGAAAATTGTAGCACCTACTTCTTGGGTTATTTAACTTGGTTTTACTTCTTCTTTTCATGTGGTTGAAAGTTGATAGCTTGGTATAAATGTTGTGGGCACATTGCTAATTAGCTCAGACACCAACTTCCATTGTTCCTGTTCATTCATTTAAGAGGTGGAGGTTGAATTTATTTGCTTTTATCCTGTTTCATAGTGAAGTGATTTTCATGTGTTGATTCTCATGTGGATCTTATAAATTATAGCATTAAAGTTTGTGTGAATTGTCTTCACTCTTCAGCAGTGAAGTGGTTTGAATTCTCATACTTCATTTGTTAAACTGAACTGCTGAATTATTCCCAAAAGAAGAAAATCATAAGTTCTCTTCGTAGTAGTTATTAAATGGTTTTGAATTTATATTATTGTTCAAGAGCTTTATCATATCTTTAAATAAGAAGTTGTGACAGAAATTCTAAAGTTTGTTTGGCTAGTCATTTCCATAAGCTGCTGTTATTGGTTGTGCTGTTGTTATTGTTTTCAGTGACTTAGAGTGAACCTTTCCCAATTTGATTGTATCTTTTTTAAATGCGCAAGTAATGCTGATTTTTAAAAAAAAAATTGTTTTGGAGGGTTAATTTTTGTAGTTATTTGGTTCCAAGGGTTTTAATTTTTGATGTGATCGAGCATTTCTCTCTCTCTCTCTTTCTCTGTATGTGTGTGTTTGATCTTGTGTGTGTGTGTGTAAAGTTTGTTGAAGTTAAGCTTGGAATAACAGTTTTAATTAGTGGGGTTGCATTCAATTTATTGAATTTTACTTGTTTTATTGGTTAATTAATGTAAGCATGTAACTTAATTATAATTATAATGGATTTGGGTGTCTGCATTGGACGAACTGATTGAAATTTGGGGATTTGTCTCTGTGCTGCTTAGGTTATTGGAGCTGTGAGGACTGCTGGGGAGTTTCCAGAACGAGTCGGATAGCCTGTGTGTCAGGTGTTTTATTTGATTCTGCTGAAATGAATTCTGTGCTGCATTTTATATCAAATGATTGCATTTGACAATTGACATTGTTATTCCTTTTTGTTATGGAAAATAATATGTTCAGCAGTTTTGTTTTGAGTGTATGTCAAGGATGGAGTGAAGTTGACTTTTATGTTGTTTTGGTTGTCTTCAAAGTTGGTGACTTTCCTTTTGTATTGATTATATCTGCCTGTGTGTCCTCTTTTTGGTCTTTTCTGGTCAACTCTATCTCTATGAATACCACTTAGTAGTAATTAGCTGATGCAGTTACATGGTCCTTCCTTTTGATGCATAACGGGGCTGATATGGATTGTTAGGATACTTGGAAATTAATGTTGTTCTGAGATTTAAATGGGAAACTAACTATTTGGTTGCTAAGTATAAACATATTAAATCGGAAACATATTAAGTGTTGATTTGGTGTTACATTTCTTCCATAAATCTTCTTCATGGGAGTGTTATTATTTATTAGCATATAGGCTCACCTACTGAAGTGAGATGTTCTTCAAATGCAAGTCATGATCTTCCAAGTGATGGACATGGATCTTCTCCTTAGTTTTTAAGGATTTATTAATCAACAACTGATACTTTTAAAGAATGTATTAAACTTATATTTCAGATAACTGCACTTGACTATCGATTTCTATTTTTAAGGATTCTTGTGTTACTGTATTTTTGCACTTGACTATCGTTTGGTATAATAGTTTTTTTGTTAAATGTGATGGTGGTTAGATTTTAATTAATAGAAAGAATTATGATAAATAGTTTGTTAATAAAAATATTTTATTTTATTGAGTAATTTTATAAAAAAAATACGGAATTGTGGTGGTGGTTGGATATTCATTTTATTGTGGTGGTTTTATAAAAAATATAAATTGTAATAATTAAACAATTTTAATTTACACGTTTTGGGAAAAAAATGGACCATTTGCGGCGGTTCAAAACCCCCTCTAAAGTATTGAAGAACTTCGCGGCGGTTCTTAACCGCCGCCATATCCCAGTCAAAAAACAAATTTCTGACCCTGATACTGTCGGTTTCCAACAGCCGCAAATTATGAACCGCCACGGCAACCGTCGCAGGTTACTCTGCCGGCGGTTATACCGACGATTAGTCAAAACCGCCGCGAATTGACGTGCCGACACCAATAACTGCGACAGTTTTCGAACCGCCGACATGTGCATTTCGCGGCGATTTGAACCGCCGCAGAATGCCTTCAAAACTGCCGCAGTTTGCCCGAATCGTTGTAGTGAGATTTATTTGGAAAGTACCTTGTTAATTAGTATAAGTGAAACCTTATGTAACACCCTTTCGGGGCTACATGGATTTATAATATTATATTTACCAAAATACTAAGAAAATTAAAACTTTTCAAAACACGTGCATATATTAATCAGTCATCAAAGTTTTTGCAAAGAGTTTGAAGCGTAGAGATTGCACACATAACAATACAAAAGAAAATCTACTGGCCGTGGTGCTCAAAAGACTTAGGGAGAATCCACAGTGTGCCCTAATACTCTTAGATTAAACATAAAAACTTCGACTGGAAGTTCCCTACCCGCTCCCATCTGTCTTCTATCCTGTCCCCAGTTGTACGACTCAGGTCCGAGATTTTCTTCTGCCTCTTAAAAGATTTTCCTTCCAAGCTTTGTTATTGATTCTTTCAAGATAAGTTTAGGCCTTGGAAATACTTCAAGGAAGGGATGAAAAAATTATGAAGGAAAGAAGGATATTTATAGGAGAGCTTTCTTGTTCAAAAAGAAAGGATTAACCATGGTTAACATAAAGTAATCATAGTTAAGAATAAAACATATTATGGATTTCGAAATTATAAATTTTGATTAAGAATATAAAAACAATTTTCCACTATGCTTTTGTAACTCAAATTTTTATAAAATCTAGTTTAATTTTAATTATTAATAATTATCCAAATTATTAATTAGGAATTATCCTAATTATACCACTTAGATTCTCGTCGTGTGATTAAATCATTACGCGATTAAACCTACCGTCGATGGAAAAATAAGTTTGATATGACTTTCATTTTCATCTCACAAATTAGAATTAATTAAAAGGAAATTTTTATAAAAAAATCCGCTCATGGGTCAAAACAAACTTTTTCGGCGGTAAAAATGTTACCCGAGTGGGCAAAACGTCACCCGGTTTTTCTCAAAATTAAAATATGAAAATTTTACCACCAACTAAATAAAATATTTAGAACTCAAATATGAAATCCATTTTCTCAAATACGCACTTTATAAAAGGACTAAAATACCCTTTTAAGGTAAAATACACGTAAAACACAATAATGTGCACAAAAACACAAAACCCTAAATACTGAAAATATGGGCTGTTACACCTTACACCCCAGTATTTCCATAAACTGATATCAACTTGTTTGCTTGATTTCCTTGTCCCTATTACTCTTCTAATTTTAAAGTCTTTTCAAACAACACTTCAATTGTCTAAAGAACATAGGAACTCAACTAGTCTAATACTTATTATTTAATCCTGTGGGTACGATATATGGGACTCCAATCCTATTATTACTACTGCGAATAGGTGCATTTTCCTTTAAGCGTGCTTTGAGCGCAACAAATACCCCCTAATGTTTTCTTAAAAAAATTAGCCAAATTTTTTCCTATAAATACCACCCTTCACTGATCAGATTTAACCCAACATTTGGAGGAAAAACTTGTTATGCTGCTAAAATTTTGCTAGAGCCAAATCCTGAAGTTTCATCCTTAAAGATAATTAGATTTGCTTTGTATTGGTTTATCTCTTAATCAAGGGCTTGAGGTTGGTAATTCTTTCTTTTTTCAATTCTTTAATTTGGTATTGCTGGTGAGGGATCCAACATTTGTATGATTTATAGATTAATGTCACTAAAGGTAAAATCTTTTGGTGGGGATTCCAAAAGTGTGGGTAACAGTATTTGTGCATAGCGGAAAAAATACCTTAGTGGTTTGATAAGGGAGTGGATGTAGGTTTATTGGAGTAGACTGAATCACTAATTTTTCTTGCCCTTGTCTCTCTTAATATTGGTTTTTATCACCTATGTCAATTTTGAAGTGTGATTACAATCAATATTAGTTATTGTAACCATAATTGTGTATGCTACTGGAATTTGTGATCTCATATTAATTTTTACGATCATAATTTGTTGCATATTATTTGCTATATTTTCTATATTGAACGTTTCTCAAGATTGCATGGTGTGGTGATATTTGCAATTGTACAATTTGTGTAGTTGGTTTTCTTTTTTCCTTTGATACAAGCTTATTCTAGATATTGTTAGGTCTCTAAAATTTGCATGATAAAATTGGTTTTGGCCTAATTTGAAAAAGAAATAATTTTCTTGTATTAATTGGAATTGACACCGTAATTGTACTAGTTTTTGTGTATTGGCTTATATGTGTGATATATGTATGTGTGTGTATTTTTTTTGTTGACTAAAAAAGATATTCATTCATTCAAATTAGTAAAATACACTACAACAATAAAGACAATAAATTGCGTTTATTTTTTGTCTTAAACAGCGCTTAAACCCGCTGCATATTCAGCCGCTGCTGAATGTGTTTCAAAAAAATAGCATTTTCGCAGCGCTATTAAAAATGGAGAGTAAATAGCGCTTTCTTTAAAAAGCGTTGTCTATGGTCGGGAATAAGCAATGCTTCCTTTAGGAAGTGCTATTTATTCCCTTTTTTTTTATATTCACATCATACTGCTATTTGTTCCAATGCATAATATTGTGATAGCACCAAATATGCACACAAAAATTGTCATCAACACCCAAATTTATATCAACACCAAACACACTAAAACCAAAATTAACATTACAATATAATTTCTTTTTGACAAAAATAGTACAGATCCATTGCATTAGCATGAATAAATTACAATATAATTCTTAGGCAAAGTCACAATTAACAAAAATTATCATTGCTAAAACATTAAAATGCATTTACTAAACATTACACATGTCATGCTACAAGAGTACCTAAACATTACACTAATATCTTCTTTTTCTTCTACCTGCCTATCAACACCACTTCTTCTACCACTGCTCTTAAAATCAATACACAGACTATATCAAAATTCTAACAAAATTTTGGCAGAGTCTCCCCTAAAATATGAACATTTCAAAATATATCCAATACCTTTAACAACATAAAATACCATACCAGCTAGCACAAGGGCACACACAGGCCAAACAAAATAAAATCTAATACAAGTCTACCTAGCATGCTAATCTTCAACAAATGTGCTAAATAGTGCAGAATTTTACTCTCAAATTCATGTGAACCTATTCCAATTCAAGTATGCTAATCTTCAACAAATGTGGAGGAATTTTTTAACCACATAAGCATGTAATCGAACATCAATTCCAGTATACTAATCTTCAACAAATGTGTAGAATTTTTAACTACCTAATCATGTTTAAAAATCTACCCCGAACCATACCTTAATCATATATCACTAATGCAGAATTTTATTGCTAAGTACATATACAATCATTACTCCCATCCATGTGTTCCACAATTACTAAACTGGAGAATTTTTGTATAAATACCTTTATCGGTATCCATTTAGGTGTCGTTGATTTAGAAAATCAAGACTTGGCTATTACATTTAGTCTTCGATAAATTAGGATAGCCCTAAGTGCAAAATAAAACAAAAGCATTCAATATCCAATTTTACACTCATAACCATTTCTATCAAGCATCCAATTTAATACTCATTCACATTCATAAACACATTTGAATAAATTTAGTATCATTGATGAAGAGATATATATATATATACATATGATTAAATTAAATGACTTACACTGCGTTGCAAGGTGACCAAAACAGAGTCTCAGGCTAGATTTGCTAATGTCAAGCGTTGAACTATATATTCAGACTGTTAGTGTAAGCCCTAGAGGCCAATGTAGTTCCTTTTGAACTTATAATTTGTATCATGTTATTTATTTATTATATGAGGCATTTCAGTTATTATGTTTGTTTCAACGTAATAAAGTCCTTGAGTAAAAGTTCAATTTTAATAGAACATCAAGTAGATGACTCGGTTGTGAGATACTATAGAACTTACTCTTAAATATCTGTAGTCGAGTATTATTATCAATAAGGGCAATAATAATACATTAAGACTATTATGTGGGTGGACTGATAACCTTATCTCACAGGTTATAGATATGAGATATCAAGTCACCGCATAGGTACACATTAGGGTAATTGTGTACTGGATTGACCCGCCATGAGAATACTACATAGTGCGTTATGTAAGTGTCATAAGTTGTTCTCATAGTGATAGTGGTGTATTCCACCCTTTGACCTGAAACCACTATGGTCCCTACATGAGGAGTTGAGTGTTTTGTTGCCGTCAAACATTGTCTGTAACAAGACAATTATAAAGTCGGTTAACTGGGCACTCCACGAGTCATGCAGAGGGTCATGAGTGACCTAACTGGGATTTGCCCCTCCTACATAGCAGGAGTAATATCTATGGGCCCCTTGATAAAGTATGACTGTAAAATGCATGGCCATACTGAAATAAGTCAATATGAGATATTGATCTTATTTGTTGTTACTTAGTTTACTTGGGTATCAAGGAATATAATGTTGAACTATACAAAGGTGACACACACTATGCCTTGTGTTCAATATATATAAGGGCAAAAGGGTAATTATACACATGATCATTATCACGGAAAGGTTACGTCATAACACTGACATTCTCGGTACTTGGGTAGCAGTGATGTGTTGCTAGACACCACTCTCTGTTTATAATATTAAATAGTGATTTAATATTATTGTCAATGTTACGGGAACCTACAGGGTTACACACATAAGAACAGATTAATGGGAGATTAAATATAAATGAGTAAGACTCATTTTATTCAGTGGTGCGCTCTTATGACGCACCATCGTAAGTCAAGAGCAACGCAACACATGGTATGCTACGGTGCGTCGCTAGGTTAGTCTTAAGTGGTTCTATAAATAGAACACTTAAGCTGAAAGTTCTGACAAGGAATTAACCCTAGCCATACTGAGAGACCTTGTGTGCATTCGTGACTGCCGGCTCTGTTTGTCAGCTAGCACAGTAGACGGTGGCCGCTTCCATTCGAAGTCTGTTCGTGTGGACTGCGTAGAGGCGTTGTCATCAGTACGATGCTCGTGCTCGACTCCAGTTCTCGTCTGCAACGGTATGCACTACAAGAGGTAACTAACGTAATCCCTAAATCATGACCATTCGCAAGAATCTATGGAAGGGAATTTTTTTTTCCCGCTGCGTTTTATCTTTGATTATTGCGCGATTTCCCTACACAGACATGCTAGTATTCCATAATTCCATATGTGTTCGTTGTGGGCACAAAAACACAAATCTTTGAGCCTGTTCTTGTGGGATCAATATCTCTTGATACAAGTACCTTAAATTAAAACATGCATACAAATTAATGCATTAACAATAACATAAATATTTAGTTGAAAGAATAGAAAAAACATTGGATACTTTAAAGTTGAATGCAGTACCTGAGATATACGCTAATAACAGTTTCACCTAACCATTCATTATCATTAAGAATTTCTTGAATTTCAGTATTAGCACCAACTCTTAATGCGTGCATATAACCCAAAATTGATTCATCCATTAGTACTTTAATGGTATCTTCCCCCTTCATCTCTGTTGTCACGTGGACTCTAAGATAAATTATAAAATCTGTAGCAGGAGTTGTAGGAGGCTGAGAGGTAGATACGATCACCTTCTTCACTGGAGATGTAAATGACCCATTTGTTGGCTGCTTGCCAACATTATTGCTAGCTGTAGGCTGCTTGCTCTTGCCCTTGTCCTTGGCTTTGGATTTTGGGGATACCTACATATTTTGCATTCCAATACATTGATTAGTTAATGACCACCTAATTTAATAAATATATATAGTATATAATAGTGGATCATATTTATTAACATATACGTACCATATCACTTGTAACTACGAGGTGGTTTGACCATACCACATAGGTGCCTATTGCATGTTCCACTGTCATTACATCTGACGCCTCCAGTGGTATAGGCAATGGTGTATCCCCCTCAAATGCAACGTCAACTCTAACCTTCACATGATTGGGAGGTAAGGGTAAGTTGTGTAGTAACACATCTGGTTCGTTATACAATATTTCCTTACTGACCATTCGTTGTGTTGAGCTTATCAAATATAGGTTGCACTCATGAATGCCCTAAACCAATGATAAACAAAATATTAATATGTTAAACTATTGAATACTCAGTGACACAAGTATAAAAAGAAATATGATGATTATTACCTTGGGACACACAATAGTGTAACTATCTCTAACACTATATGGGATAGGGATAGGTAACTCATGCTCGTCCCTTTCCACTAATTCCTTATCCTTTTTGCTATCTCGTAATTCCTGAACTTCTCTATATGGTTGAGCTACCATTCTCCGAAGATAGCGCCCTGGGAGACTGATTGTTCCCTAGTATGCTCAATTTCACGCACATAATTAAAGGGAATTCTCATGCAAAACTTAGACTTTATTCCTTGTTTGGCCTCTAATCTTAGGTGTTTGAGTCTTTGTTTTGGAGATATTCTACTTGACAATCATGTTAGCTCTTTTGTTGTTTTGATGGAAAAATGTCCTTACTTTGGTCTTGATTTAATGCAGGTAAGAAAAGGATTGATTGGAGACATGTTCCCAAGACCATGATAGCTTTTTGAAGTGGAGTTGCTGCATAAGTCAGGGCGCAGGGCGCCCAGCCAATCCAGGCGCAGGGCGCCTGCTGGGAAGCATTTTAGCAGAAGTTGCTGGGCGCAGGGCGCCTCGAAGGTGGCGCTGGCGCCGCCGGTGAACACTGGCAGGCGCTCGCCGCTATCTTTGTTCTTGCGCGTTTTGGGCTTTCTTTCAGGCCCAGTTGATATAAATACCTAACTAATGGTCTGAAGAGAGAGAGGACGAATTAGAGGCAGAAAGAAGACTTGGGAGCACAAACCCTAGCACACCCATTGAAGGAGGCAAGAGGAGAAGGGTGGAAGCTCAACTCCTTGGCTTGTGGATGGGTTCTTATCTCTTTTCTCTGTTTTTCTTTTCATTCTCTACTATCATCATGTTGAACTAAATCTCCTTTTGTTGGAGTTGAGTGGATTTCTATGAACACTATGGATATTTGATGTAGTTTCCTATTAATGCATGTGAGTTTCTCTTAGTTTGGTGATCTCCTTCCTTCTTCTTAATGCTTTTTGAGACTTGATCAATCTTGGAATGAACTTTTGATTTGTGTGTTGAATGGAAGTTCAATATGCTTTTGTGCACTAGGAAGGTGACCCTTGTTTCTTTTGAGCTAGGAATAGCCTTTGGGAACTTGCTATCTTTGTAATTTCTTTTTCTTCATGCTTTTACCTTGTTGAATGCATCCAAGGAATTGGACTTTCTAGCTGGATAAAAAGGGTTATTTGCCCAAGGAATTGGGATTTAACTAGTTTAATGAAATTGATAGACAAATTAGAGAACCACTTTGTGTTAATTGCTATATTAAAATATTCCAAAGTTGAAGTAGAATGAAGCTTGACTCCAACACTTTTCTCCATTGAATTAAATTACCATTTGCATTGTGCCTTTGTTATTCTCTTACCACCACCAATCATATAAAGTCCTTTGGTGTTCACTTAGTAGTCGTTAACGTATATTGGTATTTGGCCTTCGATCCTTGAGGACGATAACCGGTTATTTACCGAAATTATTACTTGCAACGACCCGGTACACTTGCCGTGGTCTTATCAAGTTTTTGGCGCCGTTGCCGGGGACCGATTTTACCATTACCAGTAATTTCGAAGGCGACTTCTATTTCGAGCCCGTTTTAATTTCTGTTTTAGTGTTAGTTTAATTACTTCTTTTTCATATTTTCCATAACATTTTTTTTTATTTCTCAGTTGCTTTGACTCTTGTTTGAGGTGCTTGCTTTTCAGTGTATGCGTGGAACAATAGATCCTCAAGAGCTATTGTTTGACCCAGAGATAGAAAGAACAGCTCGACGTAACCGAAAGGAAGCAAAGGCTAGAAGAAGAGAAGCAAGGCTAAGACAAAGAGAGGCACAACAAAAAATTCCGGAACCCATTGTTGAAACACCAGAAGAAGTGATGGGTGACGCGAACAATGAAAGGAGAACTCTCCGTGATTACTCCAAGGCCACTCCCAGGGGGTATTATGGGAGCATTGTCAGGCCCCGTGTTGAAGGCCATAGCATCACTATTCCATCGGCCTCATCGCAAGTTATTCAACGTAATCGGCCACGGTTTGCCTCATGAAGATCCGAATCAACACTTGGAGGTCTTTGTCGGTTGTGTGATACAAATGCAAATTGATGGCGCATCGATGATGCCATTTACTTGAGGCTCTTTACCTTCTCCTTGAAGGATAGAGCTAGAAGCTGGCTTAGTTCTCTACACGAAGGAGTATCACCACATGGGAAGATTTGGCCAACAAGTTTGTGAGCAAGTTCTTCCCAACTTCTAGATCTGCCAAGTTGAGAAGTGAAATCACTGCCTTTGTTCAAAAGGAGGGGGAGACACTCTATGATGCTTGGGAGAGGTTTAAAGAATTGCTTAGAAAGTGCCCCCAACATTCATTACCCGATTGGCTTCAAGCTCAGACATTCTATAATGGGCTCATTCCGAACACTAAGGTGATGATCGATGCTGCATGTGGAGGCTCTTTTGATTTAAAAACTCCAGCTGAAAGTCTTGAGATTATGGAGGCTATGGCGGAAAACACCATGAATGCACCATTTGATAGGCAACAAAGGAAAGGAGGAATGCTCGAAGTGGGTGCATTGGATGCTATTCTAGCCCAAAATAAGGCTATGAGTCAACAATTAGCCTCTATAACCAAGCAAATTGGAGGGATGAACGTAAATTCAGTTGGTTTTGTAAATCCCAAATGTGGTTTTTGTGGAGGAGATCATGCTAGCGTTGATTGTGTTGCCCCTGTGGAGATTAGCAAAGATTCAGAACAGGTCAACTTTGTCAACAAT
Organism: Calophaca sinica; assembly: GCA_037113605.1. Lineage (NCBI taxonomy): Eukaryota > Viridiplantae > Streptophyta > Magnoliopsida > Fabales > Fabaceae > Calophaca > Calophaca sinica. Next base: position 109,102,757 of record CM073733.1, read on the forward strand.
TCTCAAAGGCAACACAACAATCCTTATTCAAATACATATAATCCGGGTTGGAGAAATCACCTGAATTTCTCTTGGAAGGATCAAGGTGCTCAAGCTTCACATGGACTGCAAGGAAGTTCTTCATCTCAACCACAAGCCCTTGAGCAGAAAGCCGGTTGGGAAATTGCTATTGAAAAACTAGCTGGGCAAACTTCAGCTTTCATGACCGAAACAAGGGCTGCTTTCAAAAATCAAGAGGCCTCCATAAGGAACCTTGAAACTCAAGTTGGTCAGCTGGCTAGACAAATAACAGAAAGACCTCTGGGTTCTCTACCAAGTGACACAATTCCAAATCCCAAGGGACATGAGAATGTTAGTGCCATCACTACCCGGAGCGGAAAAGTGATTGAGCCCATACCCAGGAAAGAAGTGGAGAAGTCAAGTGAGCCTAAGGAGAAAGATGAGAAGGACCCAAATGAAGCACCTAATCCACCTACTATGCAAGGGAAAATGGTCTATCCAAAGCCAATCATCAAATTGCCATATCCTCAAAGGTTGAGTAAGGAGAAGGATGAGAAAAAATTTGGCAAATTTCTAGATGTATTCAAGAAATTGCAAATCAACATTCCCTTTGCCGAAGCTCTTGAGCAAATGCCTACTTATGCCAAGTTCATGAAAGAGATTCTTTCAAAGAAGAGGAAATTGAAAGATGAAACAATTGCTTTGACTGAAGAGTGCAAAGGTAATCCTACAAAGAAACCTTCCTCCAAAGCTGAAAGATCCTGGTAGTTTCACAATTCCCTGCACTATAGGGAATATGTCTATTGGGAAGGCACTATGTGACTTTGGGGCCAGCATCAATCTCATGCCACTGTCCATGTTGAAGAAATTAGGGACAGATGATGTTAAACCTACAAGGATGTCACTCCAGTTAGCGGACCGATCAGTCAAATACCCCTATGGTATTATAGAAGATGTCCTGGTGAAAGTGGATAAATTCATTTTTCCAGCTGATTTTGTTGTCCTAGACATGGAGGAAGATGCCCAGGTCCCTCTAATACTGGGAAGACCATTTCTAGCAACTGGTAGAGCTCTTATCGATGTACAACAAGGGCAGCTCATGCTTAGGGTGCAAGATGAGAAGGTAACATTTAGCGTGTTTGAGGCTACACATCCTGTAAGTGATGAAGAACAATGCTACCGCATGGATGTAGTTGATGATATGTATGATGGTGCCTCTAGCAAGCAATGTACTTATGTGGCCCTTGAAACATTGTCAGTGCAAGGAAAAGGAAGTGAGGAAGAATCAAAAAATTCAAAAAGAAAGGGTGTTATGCATATGAAGGATGAGAAACAAATCCCAATTTGCAAAAGTCCAAAGAATGCACAAGCAAAACCTACTCATTCCTATAAAGAGTGCACTCAACATGTGAGGGATGACAATTTCCACCCTTATAAATTCAAGAGGAGAAAAAGAAGACCGATGAAGAAAAGGGAGGTGATTTCTTTGCAAGCACATAATGCCATGGGTGTGCATCTTCCTAAAGATGGATGTGCTTCAATCTTCTTCTCTTCATTCAAGGAGCCATGATCAACCTCTTCATGCGTCAAGCTAGTGACGTTAAAGAAGCGCTTCATAGGAGGCAACCCATGCGAGGGAGTTTCTATCTCTTTCTCTTGCATTTTTAGAATTTAGTTTGTTTGATTTCATTTTAGTATGGTTGTCAAAGCTTAAGTTTGGAGTTCCTTTATTTTTGTGTTTAAAAAAAAAATTGTGTGGTATGATGTTTTTAGTCTTTTCAGTTTATAAGTCCTAGATGTCAAATTGAAATAACTGCTGGCTGAACTATGATTTGAACCCACTTGTGAATTGAATTTTGTGTTAAGCACCAATCACTTGGTGTGATGTTAAGTGGGCTGCTGAAGAGTTACAACTTGAGACTAAAAACTTTTTAGAGTGAGTCAACCATTGCTCAATTGTTTTGGTTTGTTATAATGTCTTTGTGATTGATATGTGCTTGTCCTGTGGTGTTTGTAGAGCCTTCATCAATAATTCTTTGGAGAGGACACATTTGAGTCTACATCCCCCTAAATTTGATTGAATCTCTGTTGCATGTTATTGGTTGTACAATTCTTTGATATAAAAAGGCAAATTTTGTGGAAGCCAATTAGCCAAAAAGCCAACCCGATATAATATGACTTTTGTTTGCAAAGCCCCGTTGAGCCTATAGCCTTTTGTTCTTGTTAACCCATCAAAACAATAGCTTTTAACCTTATTATTAACTTGTTACCCACCTAAGAAGGTTGGATGAGCATGAATTGACTAAGGTTGACAAAGAACTAAGTTTGGAGTTGGGGGGAAGTGAACAACATTATGATTGGTTGTGGTTTGAGCTGAAAAAAAAAAAGAAAAAAAAACCAGAAAACCAGAAGAAAAAAAAAAGAATGGCTTGTTTTTGGATTGGTACCCCTTTTGAGACCAAAGAGTTATTGGGGGGATTAATAATTGTGTGATACAAAGTTGTTTAAGGATTGAGTTTTTGGAAAACACCACCTTTGGAAAATTGAAGAAAAGAGGAATTGTAGTGAAAACTTCTAGAGTTGGTTGATGCTCATCCACCTTTGAAGGGTGATAGCCTAAATGTCTAATCCATCCACCCTAACCTTGGCCAAGTTACAACCTTGAAAGACCTTTCGATTGGAGCATTGTGCAAGTGGTACTCATGTCAGAAAGAGATGAAAATCAAATCCATGGGGGACGGGCTTAAATAGTGTTGACTGAGTGAAACAAAAACCCCAAACACTTGAGAGTTGGAGTGAAAATTCTTCCTAATCTCTGTGAGTAGAAAAAGAAAGCATTCAATCACATTGAAAGTTTCAATTGCACATTCCATTACTTATTGAGTTTATAATGGTGAATTCATTGCTTATGTGACTCCAATTTCTAATTTGTAATAGTCTCATATTGGATCTGATGACGACAAAGCCCAGTAAAATAATCTGTGATTGGTGTACATTTTGTGTGATAACAATTGAAAGCGGTGAAAAAATTGTGGTTTAGTCCAAGTGGTTAGATCAAGATTGACATTTTGGATAGTTGTTTTTTTTTTGTTGAGTTCTTGCTTGAGGACAAGCAAGGTTTAAGTTTGGAGTGTTTGATTGTTCAATTTCACGCACATAATTAAAGGGAATTCTCATGCAAAACTTAGACTTTATTCCTTGTTTGGCCTCTAATCTTAGGTGTTTGAGTCTTTGTTTTGGAGATATTCTACTTGACAATCATGTTAGCTCTTTTGTTGTTTTGATGGAAAAATGTCCTTACTTTGGTCTTGATTTAATGCAGGTAAGAAAAGGATTGATTGGAGACATGTTCCCAAGACCATGATAGCTTTTTGAAGTGGAGTTGCTGCATAAGTCGCATGCCAGGCGCCACCAATCCAGCGCAGGCGCAATCCAATCGCAGGCGCTGTTAGAAGCATTTTAGCGAGTTCTTTGGCGCAGAGCGCCGGGCAGAATCGAGCGCAGGCGCTGGCGCTGCCGGTGAACACGGGCGCAGGCGCTGCCGCTATCTTTGTTCTTGCGCTGCTTTGGGCTTTCTTTCGTGCCCAGTTGATATAAATACCTAACTAATGGTCTGAAGAGAGAGAGGACGAATTAGAGGCAGAAAGAAGACTTGGGAGCACAAACCCTAGCACACCCATCAAGGAGGCAAGAGGAGAAGGGTGGAAGCTCAACTCCTTGGCTTGTGGATGGGTTCTTATCTCTTTCTCTGCTTTTTCTTTTCATTCTCTACTATCATCATGTTGAACTAAATCTCCTTTTGTTGGAGTTGAGTGGATTTCTATGAACACTATGGATATTTGATGTAGTTTCCTATTAATGCATGTGAGTTTCTCTTAGTTTGGTGATCTCCTTCCTTCTTCTTAATGCTTTTTGAGACTTGATCAATCTTGGAATGAACTTTTGATTTGTGTGTTGAATGGAAGTTCAATATGCTTTTGTGCACTAGGAAGGTGACCCTTGTTTCTTTTGAGCTAGGAATAGCCTTTGGGAACTTGCTATCTTTGTAATTTCTTTTCTTCATGCTTTTACCTTGTTGAATGCATCCAAGGAATTGGACTTTCTAGCTGGATAAAAAGGGTTATTTGCCCAAGGAATTGGGATTTAACTAGTTTAATGAAATTGATAGACAAATTAGAGAACCACTTTGTGTTAATTGCTATATTAAAATATTCCAAAGTTGAAGTAGAATGAAGCTTGACTCCAACACTTTTCTCCATTGAATTAAATTACCATTTGCATTGTGCCTTTGTTATTCTCTTACCACCACCAATCATATAAAGTCCTTTGGTGTTCACTTAGTAGTCGTTAACGTATATTGGTATTTGGCCTTCGATCCTTGAGGATGATAACCGGTTATTTACCGAAATTATTACTTGCAACGACCCGGTACACTTGTCGTGGTCTCATCAGAGACACCACATCCCACAGCCCTTACCCGACAAGGATACCCCTTGATGGGTATGGCTTGGGAAAGGATGTCTTGTCGGCTAGACAAATCTGACATAGACTATGACAGGGTATTTTGCGACACACAAATATTATTATGTCAGAGAGTGAAGGCGGGAAATACATCTCAAGCTCACACAAAGTAAGAACAATTTCTTTTTGCAAGGCTAACAACTTTTCAAGGTCAATCACTCTACTACAAATTACCTTGAAGAAGAAACAAAGTTTAGTTAGGGTGTGTTTGGTTCAGGAGAGAAAATGTGAAGAGAGAAATTGTGAAGAGAGAGTATGAAAAGAGAGAAAAAGGTGAGAAATTGGGTAGATTTTGGGTATTGATTGGAATAAGTGAAAGAGAAGAGAAAAAGAGAAGAGAGAAGTGTTGATTATTTTTTAAAAGACATTAATGTCCTTGACTAAAAATTTAAATAATGTGAGATATAAGGAGAAAATAGGGGTAAAATTTGGAAAAAGTAAAAAAAAATGCGGCATCTTCCATTTTCATCTCACATATACGAAGAAAATAAAAGTAGGTGGACCCCACGCCTTTTTTTTCTTTCTCAGCGTTTTCACCCCGTCCCAATCGCGAGAAAATCTGATTTTCCTCACGTTCTCTCTCGCGTGTTTTTCTCTCGCACGATTCTCATGCGTTCCAATCATACCGTTAAGGTATTCCGTACTTTGTTGGGCAAAATGGATCGTATAGCTATGGGTAGCAAATTCTCCATGAGAACATGACAATCATGAGACTTTAGACCCTTTATCTTGAGATCCTTCATCGATACGAGGTTCTTAATGTTTGAAGAGTACCCCTCTGAAAACTTAACTCCATCAAGTAACTTACAAAAAACTCTTTTCACTTTTCTAGATAGAGTAAGAGTGGTCGGAGGTAGATATCTACGTTTCCCTTTCTTTAATGGTCCCAACTCTCGTTTTAATCCCATACTAACTAAGTCCATCCTTGCCTTGATGCCATCTTTAGTCTTCCCGGGCACATTAAGTAAGGTACCAATGATACTATCAAAGATATTTTTTTAACATGCATCACATCAATAAAATATCTTACGTATAATGACTTCCAATATGGTAGCGGTAACAGTTGAGGTTCTATCCACCCTCCAACTGTACTCACGATCTTTTCCACCTCCATGTGGAGTTTTTACCTTCGGCAAGGTTCGAACCCGGGACTCTGGAGCTAGTTAAGTAACCCGGAAGCACCTTGCCATCACCATCTGAGCTACTCTAGGATAGAACTCGACTGTTACAGTAGCTCAAAGAAAATCGACCTTTTCTTCCACCCTCGTGTGGCGAGGTCTCCCACAAAAGGTTTCCCGAATTTAATACTCAAATCTTTTACATTTTCAAACTGTTGTGCACCCGTCAAAGGTAAAGGAGCTCTACGTTCTTTTGTATTCCCATTGAATGCCTTTCTCCATGACCGATAATGATGATTTGGATGCAAAAATCTACGATGCCCAAGGAAAACATTCTTGTTACCATGTTCCAATCAAATCCAATCTGTACTATCTTCACATATAGGGCATGCACACTGACCTTTGGTACTGTATCCCGACAGATTACCATATGCAGGAAAATCATTAATTGTGCCAAAAATCATAGCCCTCAAGGTGAAACTTTCTTCTCTATACCCATCATACACCACTACATCTATCTCCCACATTTCCTACAAGTCTTCAATTAAAGGAGCCAAATATACATCGATATCATTTTCTGGCTGTTTCAGCCCAGCAATTAACAAAGACAACATCATGTATTTGCACTTCATGCACAGCCATGGAGGTAGGTTATAAATCGCCAAAATCACAGGCCATGTACTGTGAGAGCTACTCTGAACACTATGCGGGTTAAATCCATCAGTAGACAATGCAAGTCGTAAGTTTCTTGGTTCATTCCCAAAATCAGAATAATCAATATCAATTCTTTTCCATTGAGGAGAATCTGCAGGGTGACGTAGCTTGCCATTTTGAATCCTTTCATCCTCATGCCATGTCAAGTTTTTTGCATTTTCTAAACTACGATACATACCCCTAAATCTGGAAATTATGGGAAAATACCACAAAACCTTCTCTGGAGCAGAATCCTCTTTCTTATACCGTGAGGCTTCACATTTAGCACACGACTTTAACGATGCATATTCATTATGAAATAAAATGCAATCATTACGACAAGCGTGTATCTTCTCATAGCTCATGCCAATAGAGTGTAACATTTGTTTAGCCTCATATGTCCAACTAAGAAGCACATTATCATTTGGCAACATATCTTTCAATAGTGTGAGTAAATCCGTAAAGCTCTTATCAGTCCTTCCATTGCCGATTTCAAGTTATACAATTTTAACGTTGCCGATAATCTTGTGAATTTAGTACAACCCTCATATAATGGCTTCTCCGTATCACTTGTCAACTTCTCAAATATTTGAGGACAATCACGAAGAACTTCTTCAGCTACATTTGCCATCTCTTCAAAATGGTCGCCATCATATGTATTTGTACCGTTGTCATCTAACGCATATCTCCCACTATTCCCCATATTGGAAAATTCACATCTTGTCTCACCGTGCTTTGTCCAACAGGCATAACTTTGATCAATCCTATTGCTGACTAAATGCCATTCCAATTCCTCAAGACTAACTTTGTTTGTATAACAACAACTTAAACAAGGACATACGATTCTACTATGGTCTTTTGTATGCCTAGCTACAAACCCAATAAAATCTTGCACTCCATCCTTATATTCCTTCGACAAACGATTGGCAGACATCCACTTTCAATCCATATTTGCCTATGGATTGAGAGCTAACACAACACCAAAGCATTCAAAGCAACAACATAAACAAGTCGTTAATGCAACACAAAATTGAAATTAATTAAAGCTATATCAAATCAACACACAGATTATATCAAATTTCTAACAAAATTTTGGCAGAGTCTCCCCTGAAATATGGACATTCCAAAATATATAAAATTCCTGTAACAAATAAAATACCATACCAGCCATCACAAGGGCTCACATAGGCCAAACAAAATAAAATCTACATAAAAAAAAGCCACAGCAGGCAGAAGCATCTCCTTCAGGTACTATGTAAGCTAAAAAAGTTGAAACAAAACTATGCTTCTGTCCTAAGACTCATGGAACTTGGAAATACAATCAACATACTTCTAATAATACTCTAAGAAAATTATCTTTACAGTCTATCTAAACTCTTAAGATTCTCTATATCAGTTTAGTCCTGGTATGAGACAGCTTGCAGTGTACACAGCACATCAATTTGAGAGAGAAAGCGTTTTTCATCAGGAAAATAAATAAATAAATGCTACATTTATTATTTGCAAAACAAAATCTTATTGTATAAGCAAAACAATAGATCACTGGTAGGGTAGGATCCAAAAAAAATCTTATTTCTTTCTTTTTTTCCTTTTTTTTTTCCAATGAACCTACAAAAGCACATGGTATGAGTAAAGAAGAAAATTTCAAACAGCAACTAATGGAATATTTCTCAAACTTAAAAAATGTTCAGGTACATATGCTCCCTGTTTTCTTTATTCTCTAGGATTCAATTCCAACAAAGTAGAGCTGCAACTTTTTACAAATAAAAAAACAAAGGAAAAAAAAATACAACAACAAAGAATTCCAGGCTTTATCACAGATGATCATCATTCAGTAAACAAAAACACTTCATAGCAGCATCAAATCCAATTGATGACCCAAGTAAAAGAATTTTTTGCCCAATTACCAATCAATGGAAAGAATATCCATTAAGGAAAACTAAGTGTATCCATCAGCATGATGTAACATTTAACACACAAACTATGGTTCCATCCCCCATTAAAAATACCTTAATGTTTTCCAAGCACAGCAGTTTCCAACTTTCAATCAAGCCTTAGGAGAAAGAATCTCTGTAACGAAAGTGAAGGTTCCAGTAACAGCAACAAAAAACCCAAAAACCAGAACCACACCATCAGAAACCACGCATCTCCAACTCAACTCCTCCTTGAAAACAATACAATGAAACATAGCAGGCAGCACAAATCCAAGAACAACACACACTGCTCCCAAGTGACAAAAAATCAGCAAAATTAGGCACCAAAAGAGCCACCAAATAAGCACCAAAATCAGCAAATAAGTACTGAAGAAATTAACCGTGTTTGGCATTTGGCAACATTGATTCAACTTCCATAAACAAGTTTTTTATTTTAAAAAAAGGGATAGAAATAGAATATTTGTTTTCTAAGCTAAAAGTCAGAAACAAAACCAACAGAAAAGCCAGAAGAACTCACCAGAACGAGGTGGCAACCTTGTTCACCGGCAGCTACAGGTGGCAATGGAAGGCGTGCGGTCAACGGGAAGGGGCGGCGATTGATGGGACAGTGAAGCTAGCAGAAGCAGAACCAGCAGTGGGACGGTGAAGCAGAAATGATGACGTGAAAGGAACGACGACGAAGCAGGAACGACGGCGTCTTGGAGGGCATCGTGAAGCTAGCAGAATGACGGCGTGAGGGAGGCGAGCTGCAACCGTGTGGTGAATACGGGTGGTTCTTTGCGGCATGGCGGTGCGAGTTGCGGCCGGGAGTACGGGAGTCTGGTGAACGCGAGAGAGGGAGAAATGGCGGTGTGAGCTGCCCGGTAGTACTGTACGAGAGAAGGAGCACTGTGCAAGAGAGAAGACAGAGCAGTAGGTCGCACGAAGTGAAAGAAAGAGAGAGAATTGAAATTTATTATTTAGATAGAGAATAAGTAGCGCTATATGGACTAAGCACTATTTATTGTTACGTCATAAAGTAGCGCTTCCTGTGCTAAGCATTGTTTATACTTTGAGTACAACTTTAAACAGCACCTCCCCTTAGGAAGCGCTGTTTATTCCTGAATAACCTACAGTAGCATTTCATTTCTAAAGCGTTGTGTATTGCACTTTTATTAGGAAGCACTGTTTTTTTCTTTGTCCTTCAACATCACTTCTTTAATAAAACGCTGGTAAAAGTTTTCTACTAATTTTAAGTAGCACTTCAAAAGTTAAGCGCTATTTAAAGTGGTGCCATCTTTTAAATAATTTGGTGTAGTGATACATTGAAAACAACACAAATTCAACATCGCTAAAAACCGAAAATGATGAATCTGCGAACAAACTCACAGCACCTAGGTTAATAGCATAAAATGGCAAAATGCCTACAAATGCGACAAAATCAAAGTGACCGGAATACCCATGCCTCCGGATCTGTAATGTTGGCGCTCAAATCTTGATTGAATCTGTAATGGATCGAAGCTGATCTGTCAATCTGAACCAAACGAATACCGCAACAAGACGAAAAACTAAACAACGCCGCCCCAAGACGACTAACAAAACAAAGCCGCACTCACACGATGAAATCATGGAAAAACACGAAAGAAAAACTAGATCTATGTGGAAAAACCACTTATTTAGATAAAATGAGAGAAAATACTATGTAGAAGGGTGATTTAAGGCCAAAAAATGGCAAAAAACCAGCCCCCTTCAGTGGATGAGGAAGAAGGAAGAGAAGAGTAGAGGGAAGGTTGAGAGAGAGGTGGCTAGGATGATGGAAAAAATATTGACACATTATCATGTATGTATGTATGTGTGTGTATGTGTATGTGTATGTGTATTATTTTTTATCATTGACACATTATCAGAGAATGATGTAAGACTTTAAATACGAAACAAAAATCCAAAAATCTCCTCATATGTGCTACACTGCTTAAATCTTTTAGTAAGTGAGCCAATTGTTTGATCAATATATAAAAAATAATAAATCTTAAAAGACTCCTCAGTAAACTCAAGGTTCGATTGTGTGCATTCAGAGGAATTTTCATCATAGTGTTTTTTCCTAACGAATTTGACGTTTTTGAACAAACACACATGCAACCTCTATTTCATTCGCAATTTTTTTAGAACTAACAATAACATTTGCAAATTCAGATTTTCTATTTTTTTTTTCAAGTAGTTGACTAAACATTTTACTAATTCTATAGCCACATCAATACATATGTCCTTTTTTTGGCAAACATTTGCTAACTTCATTTATAGCAGTTAACAACTCAAATCAAATAACCATAGCTAATAAAAACTCAAAGTTTTTAATTCCATCAGTTACTAAAGATTCAGCTTCACTCTTAATTTTTGGATTATTATATTGTTCAGCTAGTTGAAGTAAGGTTTCTCTTATGTCTGAAGTTTGAGTTATAATTGCACACATACTATTCACACGACTTTTTCAACATGTTTGTGATAATGGTTTAATAGCTAATGTCTATTGTTATCAGTTTAATAGCTAAACCTTTCACATTATCTCTTAAAATTTTCCAACGTTTTGTTGAATAATACGTTGCAGCACGCTAAAAAAATCTTTAGCATTATGTATTATAAATATTTGTATATACAAGTAAGTAAAAAAAATTGGTCGTGCTATTTGCACACCACTTTGGGCGACACCATATGCGACATCGTATGTCCATACGTGCATGGACCGTATGTCCGTACGTATACTGACATTTTTTTTCAAAAAAATATATTCTTTTAAAAAAAATTCTTTTTTTTTCCAAAAAAAAAATTATTATAAAAGTGGTTAACGCAGTACAAATAAGTGGTTAATCCAGTTCACTAACAGGTTAACGATTACTCTGTGTCTATTAACCAGATAACGGACTACGTTAACCACTTACATGAATTGCGTTAACCACTTACATAAAATGCGTTAACCAGTTAAAAAAATCCGTGTCTATATTAACCAGTTAGTGGACTGTGTTAACCACTTATATGAACTGCACTATCCACTTAGATAAACTGCATTAACCCGTTAAAAAATATGTGTCTGTATTAACCAGTTAGTGGACTGTGTTAACCACTTATATAAACTGCGTTAACCACTTACATGAACTGCGTTAACCAGTTAAAAAAAATCTGTGTCTGTATTAACAAGTTAGTGGACTGCATTAACCACTTACATGAACTACGTTAACCACTTAAAAAAATCTTAAAAAAAATTCGTACGGAATCCGTACGGTACATACATGTCTGTACATGTCCATATCGTACGGACTGTATGATGTGGCAGTGGAGTGTCGCAAATGTGATGTTCAAAAATCATTTTTCAAAAAAATTTGATGCCCCAAAAACTAGGGGCCTAGGCAATCCGCCTATCTCGCCCATGCAAAGGGCCACTACTGCTATGAAGAGAGAACGATCAAGAAGGTACAAGAGTATTGAGAAACTCAAGGAAGATATCATGAGAAAGGTAACACATGATGCCCAGTAGTCTTTGCTTTGCAGGTTTCATAAAATTTTTAAAATATATCAAGCAAAAATGTTTTTTGGACACAAAATTGAACACAGACACCTATTTCATACGATTTTTACCTTTTTTTTTTTTTTGCTCCGACACGCTTGCCGAGATCCGGCCTGTGTCTGCAACGCATACAGTATCGATCTCGTGTGTTCAAATAACACACCTGTATATCAAGTAACTAAGATCTATATCTTATCTACACACTCATATTAATCCGGCAACGTGGCATTAATTGGATCGCTTAATTATTGAATCAATTGATAACCATATTTAATTTCTCCATCTTTCTATATATTGCTAACATATTTTTCTAATGTGTACAATCTTACACACGATAAGAATAAGGTAAATTCTTCCATACTCGGAAAGAAAGGTGGATATCAATACCCATCCGTGAAAACTGACAAAAATAATCTCAATAAAAATAAAAAAAACTATAATTCAAACATAAATTATAAATAAAAAACAAATAAAACCTGCAAAACAAACTCGAAATAAAAAAATAAATTAAAATATCAAAAAAATTGAAATCGTCTATGAAATAAGTAAAACAATAGAAGAAATTGACAAAAATATAATTTTATTATTATAAATGAAATAAGAAAAGAAGAATAAGCCAGGAAAGAAATTAAATAGTTTACAGATATTAGAATACTATTTAAGCAGTGATCCAAATAACAAAAATAGATAAAGAATTTTTATAAAAAATGAAATAGATAAAGAATAAAAAAACTCCATAGAGAAAGTGAAAATTTATTAATAAATATAGAAATTTTTCAGAAAATTTCTCCTATACTCTCACACTAACAACATGAAAACTAAGCATTTAATTTCACTTTAAAAAAGTTAAAAAATGATGTGGCGTTAAATAATTGGTCATTGGGTATTCATACCCAATAAAACTACAGGGTATCAGAGTTCTCACCTAAGAATAATTAATTACTCACTTTTTTTATTAATTATCTAATTTCCTATTTTGTAGATCGAGAGAGATTACATAAATGTGAATCTATAGAATAAAAAGAAAAGTAAATAATTAATAAAGAAAAAAATGAAACAATTAATTATTCTTATCGTGTGTAAGGTTGCACATGTTAGAAAAATTATTTTTATATATATCCTAAATCACGAACCTAATGTAATAATGCAATTTTCTTCGAATTTCTTGAACTATAACTAAACTTCAGTTTATTATTATAATGTTAATGCTAGAAATATAAATTGAACTATTGATGTATTAGTTTATTTTTTCTAGTTAATTTGTTCCAAGTTAAATTTGTTTGCATCTATAGAGACGTGGAGTGTTCAATAACAAAAAAAGTATTAAGTTGCAATAATTTTCTGCATTGTTGGTATATTGTATAAAAGATTAATTAGAAATGCATGTGATTAGCCCATGTAAAGTCATGATGTTTCCTTTCCGTTAGGAATAATTCGATGGTCAAGTTTTCACCTGCCCAACTACTTTTTCTCCATCTGAACGTCCAAATATTGCTGCGATCTTTGACTAATACCAAAGTATCTTCTTTTTCTAAATGTTGGCATGCATAGAAAAGGATTTGGATATGCCAAGTCGATCAATTGGATCCGGAAGCCACTAATTGAAGCAAACCCACTCAGTTAAGCATCACCCATTGACGTTGAGAATCCAACTTGGCACATGGGATAGGAACAGGGAACCGTTATATATCGTGATGTGATTTCATCGATCCCAAATAAGATTTGTACTCTCTCTTTAACGATATATAAGCAAAAGTCAATTCATATAACATGTTACAAAATATAAGCAAAACTAATTTCTTTCCACAGTATTTAATGATGATATCTCTAGAATGCCCTTAATTTATTTTAAATTTTATTTCCAATTATCCTAAGTTTCTATATAATTAATGAGGGATAATTTTAACAATCAAGTGAAAATTTTAAATGAGATTAATAATATTTATTGTGAATAACTATTTTTCTTAATAAGTGTAAAAGTGATCAAATTTGCTTATATATTATAACGGGGTAATATTTTCTAAGAAGTACTGGCCGTAAAAGAACTCGAGGGTTTGGGGAAAGTCAAACACTCAATATAGTATGAATTTTACTCAAATGTGTCATATTCAATTCTTACAAATCGTTTAGTGTTTCCCCCAAACGGTTTGTGTGCACTCCATAATTCAAAAGATAAGGCAGAAGTTTTGAAGCTTGTTCCGATTCATCAAAGGGAACTCGCGCTGCTTTCAACTTATATATCTTCGTTATTCTGGTGCATTCACACTTCCCTATTTTATTTCTGAATCCAACATGACTTTTTTGTCATGAAAAATTTGAGATTTTATTAATAATGGCTAAATCATTATGATGATATTCTGTTCAGAATTTAAATTTTAAGATAAGACATTGTTCAATCACATAATTCAACGTGTCGACAGTGAACAAATCTTTTTTTGACTGAATATACCTCAAATATTATTAATCATTATGCCAAAAAAAGGTCACACACACACGTATGTGTCTGTGTTATGTAATATCACTACACCAGATTGGATGTAACATCACAGACATTAGTGTAGATTAGAGATTTCATATCGGTTAAAACGGGGTTTTTACATCGGTTATAGAGGCAATATAGAATCAGCCGTTATAGAATATGAGGACTTTTTAGATCGTCTGAACAACCGATGTTAAAAGTAGTCGATGTGAAAAGTGCGGCTTTTTAAAAAATCAATATATTTTGGTCATTTCCTCCCACTACAAGAATGTTGCTGAATACCGATGGAAATTTACCGATGGCCTCATGTCCGTTGGTAAAATTTACGTTACTGACGGCCAAACCGTCAGTAATCCATCGGAAAAAGACTGACCTGAAATTTAATTTTTTTCGTACTTTACCGACAGCTTTTCCATCGCTAATTACAGACGGATAAGTATCCGTCACTAAATCTAGACTTTTACCGATGGCTTAGCCGTCAGTCTTTAACTGACCACATTACCGACGACTAGTTCGTCGATAAAATTTGACAGAGATTTTAAAGTGATCACATTACCGACGGCTGGGGCGCAAAAGGGTTGCTTTTCCCGCATTAAATTCTCTGGACTGTGACGATATTACTGACAGCTAAGCCGCCGGTAAGCTTTTTACTTCCTTTCTTTTTACTTTTCCTTTTCCTTCCTAAACCTTCATTCTCCTTTTGTCTCAGCTATGCTCTCGTCTCCGCCACGCTCTCCCTATGCTCCCCTAGCCGCAGCGCTCTTCCTGTGCTTTCTCTCCACCGCGTTCTCCCTCTGCTCCCCTAGCCGCAGCGCTCGCCCTCTACTACCCTCTCCATCGCGCTCTCCCTCTGCTCCCCTCCCTGCGCACTCACAGAATCAGAAGCGACAAAGCCCGACTCAAGAGGTGAAAAAAGGAGCTCCCTCCCGCACTTCCATTCGCCACTTTCATTTCATTTCTTTCCAATATTAAGGACCGAGCAACAACTCTCAGATCTAACACTCTCTGATTCAACCTCCACTCCCCCTCTCTCTATACTACGACTGTAAGCAATTCAGACGAAGAAGAAGACGCATTATCGAGAGCTGCAAAAGCGGCTGAAGATCTTTACCATCTCGGGGGCACTTTTTTCCCATGCAACACTCACGACATAATCTCCAAGTTGCAGCACGATTCCGATCTCCCTCGATTCCATTCCTCCAGGTCTCTTTTTTTTTTCAACAATTCATCCACTCAACTTAATTAACGCACGACCTTTCTGGGGTTTTAATTAATTGATAATCTCAAATTTCAGGGTTTTTTTAATGTGCTTTGCTAGTGTATGAAATTTCCCCCTCCCGTTCTTTGGGTTTGTGTTTGGGGATGATTACAATTCTTGAAAAATGAATGTGCAATACCAGGAAGGTTTTGAATGTGCTACTTATGTTAGTTCTCGTGGGAGAGTGCAGAAAAGGTTTTTGCTGCTGTTCTTGAAAAGCATTTCATGTGTATACATCGTATATTGTATTCATGATTTCATTTCACTTTCTTTGACATGTTTCAAATTGGTATTTCTGTTTTGTATGCTTAATGTTTTTAATCTTATAGCCATGTATGCTAGATGATTGGGAAAATAAGATGTATGTATACCGAAAACCTTAGTTTTGTTTTGCTCTGTTGACGGTGTTGTAGCATCAAAACTATCCATATTTGAATCTATGATATAATATGTGGTGGCAACGGGTCGAGCCGGGTCGGGGGCATATTTTGCCTCCCCCATCCCTGTCCCCATTTTCAACGGGTTCGGGTTTTGCCTTCCCCATCCCCGTCCCGATAGGGTCGGGCTTTCCTGCGGGTCCCCGACTCCACTCTAAGTATGTAGAAAAATTATATTTATGATAATTAAAAAAATAAAATAAAAAACATCAAAATAAAATTTTATATTGAAAAGAAATTAAATTAAAAATAAACAAAATATATGTAACAAAATGAATAAGTATACATGCATAAAACAAAATAAAAACTAAAAATTTATATTTAGTCGGGCGGGTTCGAGTCGGGGGAAGGTTGGGTATCGACATCCCCAACCCCGCCCCACTCCCGGTCAAAGCGGGTTTTTCCCATCAAAATCGGGTCGGGGTCGGGTGGGTATCCGCGGGTTCGGGTTCTGTTGCCATGTCTATGTGGTGCCAGTATTTTGCTAGTCTCTTTTGTTCGTTGTTGTTTTTGTTGCTAATTACATATATAATAGATAGATAGATGAATTTCCATTTTGAATGTTTCTTTCTTCACCGGTTTGTTGCACCCTGTCTCCTCAATTCAAGGTTGAATTTAGAAGTACTTCTTT
This sequence comes from Calophaca sinica, assembly GCA_037113605.1. Classification (NCBI taxonomy): domain Eukaryota; kingdom Viridiplantae; phylum Streptophyta; class Magnoliopsida; order Fabales; family Fabaceae; genus Calophaca; species Calophaca sinica. Next base: position 109,119,366 of record CM073733.1, read on the forward strand.
TAATTAGCACAAAAGTTATTACTTTTGGGATCTATACAAGATGCAGAATTTTATTTTAAATGTTGCCAGTTTCTGTTTCAGTGTACTATGGGAAATGAAAAAGGTAAGGTGTGTTGCAAAGTTTTATATAATTTGTTTAGTGATAGAAGAACTGGACTTTATGACCTCTTCTAAAGGTTGCAAAAATATGGATAGTAACAGCAGCCCATTTTGGAATCAATGCTGTTAATTGAACACAGCAATGGACACAGCAATGGACCAGTATACTGTCCGTACTGTACAAACACGTGTCCGTACAGTATGGACACCACTTTTTTTTTTGTAAAAAAAAATTTAATTTTTTTTTATTTGGTTAACGAAGTTCATTTATCTGGTTAATGATTCATATTATTTGGTGAATGCCAACCCTGAAACTTAACACATTCCATTTTATTTATCTGGTTAACGCAGTTCACTTATCTGGTTAATGGTTCACATTATTTGGTGAATGCCAACCCCGAAACTTAACACATTCTATTTTATTTATCTGGTTAACGCAGTTCATTTATCTGGTTAATGGTTCACATTATCTGGTGAATGCCAAACTCACATTTCATTATTTATCTGGTTAACGAAGTTCATTTATTTGGTTAATATAGTTCATTATCTGGTTAATGACAAATATTTTTTTAACCAGTTAAAAAAAATCTAATAAAAATAAAAAAAATTGGAAAAAAAATGTTGTGTCCGTATTGTATGGACCGTATACGTATTGTGTCTGTGTCATTTTTTTTGTTCAAAAAAATATTATTCTTTTGGAATGGGGTTATCCTTATGAGAGTGGATAGATGAACATAGCCATATTTTATAGGCAAAGAGATGCATTATATTAAATTGACAAGTTTTACTAACTCTTTACCTGTGATTTGGAGTCATTATTATCAGTTGATTTGGCCAATGTTTAAGCATAATTTATTACTCATTATTCCTTGACCTCATCCAAGTAAACATACAATGTGCCCCATAGTTGGATAGGAAAAAGCAACACAAACTTTATTGTCTGTTTTTGCTGTTGTTCCCACCCTATTTGTAAGTTTTTTATCACAGTTCTTACATTTAGATGTGATCATACAAGTTTATATGTTAGATCTGATTCTTGTAGTTTGCATTTGCTTCGTTTTGATTCTGTAAAGCCTTAATGATATATTGAAGTCTCATGGATTTAGTTTAAACTTTGAATTAAGATCCTACTTATCGTAATCTTAGTTTTCCCTTCTTCTTTCATCCTTTGTAATATATGCACTAATGCTTTGCTGCAAATTCATCCTTCATTCTGTTTTGTCTGGTTAGGTTCTGCTTTTGTTTATGCAGAATTTGGCTTGTAGTAAGACATTTCATTTGCTTAACTTGGGCACTTCTTGTGCTTAATTGGATTCCCTATTCTTTTTATACAAATTTATTTTTCTATTAGAAAAATAATTAAGCAAAATTGATCCATGTTCTTTTAAGACATCCCTGTTCTTTTACTTTTTTATTGTTTGTTATTGTTGAAGGAATTGACCTCATATATTTCTATTTCAGCCAAGGAAGCTCTCTTTTTCCATTTTCAGAATTCACAAAAGGTTAGGCGGTTCTTAAACCCAAGTTGGACGTGATTGAATGGTGTTGAAAATATTTTTGAACATGACTGGATATTATCGAATGTTATGTGTAGCTTAGATGCATGATTGGTTTGTTGAGATTGTTTTTTGTTATTTGATTATAAATCACATGCTTGAATTTGGGAAAAATAGAAAATGAATTGAGAAAGTGGCTTAATGTTTATTGTGTTTTATTTTTAGTGGATAGGGATTTGGTAATTTGATAGATTTGATTATAAGTGTATTTGTTTATTTAATTTTTATTTAATTTGATTTGATGTAATATATTGTTGAATTACCTCCCTTGGAGGATAAGTACAAGGAGGGGTCTGCTAGTTTTATATTTAATTTGAATTGATGTAGTATAGTGTTGAATTATCTCCCTTGAAAGATGAGTATAAGGAAGTGTGAAAACAAGATTAGATGATGACTTGTTAGTTGATCATGACAATGAACTGTGAAAACAAGATTAGTACTGTTAATAGTTACAAGGTGAAATTATCCTGAGTTTCCTTTAAATCTCAGCCACACCCCCTCTATTTTTTTAATGTAACACTAACCCCCCTTATTTATGTAACAAGTAACACATTTCACACCTCTGTGTTAACCTCTGTTTGTAACAGTATAAGCAGAATTTTTTGGTCGCCTTCTTGAAAGTGACACATTTTAGAAATGGATGGTTACCCTCCAGATCGGAGTTGGGTATATGATAGGCTTTATCCTGGTAGAGGAGGGGTGAAACCAAGCTTTGTAAAAGGGGTTGCAGAGTTTATACAGAAGGCTAGAGCACAACCTGAATTTGTAAGTAATGGTGGAATCAGATGTCCTTGTGACATTTGCAAGTGTAGGTCATATTATCTGAAAGAGAAATCATGGTCCATCTATATAGTGTTGGATTCCAACTAAATTATTGGTATTGGACTGAGTACGGTGAAGAAGCGCCACGTATTCACCCAGTAAATGTGCCTAGTAGTAGTGAACATATGGATAATGATGATCCATTCACGCTAATGCAACATATGGTCGACGATGTGTTTAGGCCTAGGTATGACTTCCAAAGTATGGGTTATGAGGGTAACGAGGAAGACGAGGAAGATATTCATGAAGATGAGGAAGATATTCATGAAGAGCCCCCAAAATACTGACGCTCAAAACTTTTATGATTTACTAACTGCTGCAAACAAGCCCATACATGAGGGCGCTTCTGAGTCAAAACTTTCAATATGCGTGAAATTGTTGGCATGCAAGACAAATTTGAACATTCTTCAAAAGTGTCTTGATTTCATTGCAAGTATGTTGGGAGACGTGTGTCCTTCAAAGGATTCATTGCCAAAAAAATTTTACCAACCAAAAAGATTGGTGTCCACGCTAGGTTTGGAATCTCAAAAAATTGATTGTTGTGTTAATGAGTGTATGTTGTATTACAAGGATGATTGTGCAGAAAGACAATGTAAGTTTTGTCAAGAACCACGGTATGTTCCCCGTAAGACTAATATGGGTAAGTACAACAATGTTCCAGCAAAGAGAATGTTCTATTTGCCAATCACTTATAGGTTGAAAAGACTGTATGCATCAATGGAGACTGAAGCTGAAATGAGATGGCATTCTCACAATTGATCTGGGTCAGGCATTTTACATTTTCCATCTGATGGTGAAGCTTGGAAGCATTTTGATGTGGTGTATCCAGACTTTGCAAACGAACCAAGAAATGTAAGGCTTGGTTTATGTTCCGATGGGTTCACACCTTACATTCAAGCATCTACAACCCCATATTCATGTTGGTCGGTTGTTGTGACCCCAGATAATATCCCCCCTAAAATGTGTATGACTAAACATTTATGTTTTTGACTTGCCTCGTACCCAGAGCATCTGATCCGAAAGAAAAAAATAGATGTGTTCTTACAGCCTTTAATAGATGAGCTGCAACAGTTGTAGAGTGAGGGTGCTTTGACTTATGATATCTCTAAAAAGCAAAACTTTCAAATGAGGGCATCCTTGATGTGGACAACTAATGACTTTCCAGTATAGGGTACATTGTCTGGGTGGGATACACAAGGTAAATTGGCATGTCCCATATGTATGGATGATACAAAGTCGTTTAGACTAAAATATGGGGGGGAACTCTTGGTTCGATTGTCACCGTCGATTTTTACCGCGTGTTCACAAATTTAGAAGAAGTAAAAAGAGGTTTACAAAAAATAGGGTTGAAAAACATGGGCCTCCTGCAATACTGACGGGTGATGTCATATGGAATTGGGTCAGTGACGTTCCAAGTGTGGTAGAAGATGGAGAAGTTGATAATTTACATGGGTATAGACGTAGTCACAATTGGATACTGGGATCTTCCATACTAGAAAGACAATTTATTAAGGCACAATCTAGATATGATGCACATAGAGAAAAATGTATTTGATAATGTCTTTTTTACAGTCATGAATGTTAAGGGCAGAACAAAGGACAATGAAAAAGCAAGAATGCACTTGGCCATCATATGCCAACGTAGTGACTTGGAGTTTATTCCAAACGCCAATGAAAAAATGACAAAACCAAAGGCAAATTATTGCCTTTCTTCAGATGAGGCAAAGAATGTTTGTAAGTGGATTAAGGAGATTAAGATGTCAGATGGGTATGTTTCAAATTTGGCAAGATGTGCAGATGTTAACAGAGGGAAAATGTACGGGATGAAGAGTCATGACTGTCACGTATTTATAGAGTGTTTGCTCCCATTTGGATTTAGTTCATTGTCTGACCTTGTATGGAGACCACTTACAGAGTTAAGTCAATTCTTTAAGGGCTTGTGCAGTAATAATTTGAGTCAGGATGATTTGATCAAATTGAATGAGAACATTCCATTAATCTTATGCAAATTTGAAAGAATCTACCCACCAGGATTCTTTGATTCAATAGAGCATCTTCCAATTCACCTCTCATACGAGACAACGCTTGATGGTCCAGTTCAATACCGATGGATGTATTCATTTGAAAGGTATTCGTTGATATCTGCAATTATCTCCCTCTATATTGTCATATCTTTATTATAAGCCATTCTATTCTCATTTATTTGTAAAATGATGGATGATTTTAAGCAGTCAGTGAAAAACAAAGCTAGAGTAGAAGACTCGATATGTATGTCCTACTTACAACGGGAGACAACATATTTTGGTTCACATTATTTCAAAAGGATTGACTTGTATGCTAAAAGTCAACGGGAGACAACACTGTCAACTAGCAACCAACTAGGACGTCCTAGTGGGTAATCCAAAGCTCACTGATTGAGTGATATTGAATGGAGGTATGCTCATGTACACATCCTCATCAATTGCATCGAGGTTAAGCCATATATTGAGTAAGTAATACACCATTAAACCCACACTCGGTGTATTTACTTGTATATACTTACAATAATCCTGTCTTTCTTGGCAGTTACTTTTTGCAATATAACTCTATCAATAAAGCAGATCCTTTAGCTCAAACTCGTATTCATGCTGAATTCTCAGAATGGTTTCGGTCTTATGTAAGTATTTGACCAAAAGCCTATTGCAAATAAATTGTCTCTGTATCCTCATTGTGAATGTCTTGTTTGTATAGGCTACTAATGAAGCAAATGGCGTGACTGACATAAACTTAATATCATTAGCTTGGGGTCTAGAGTCAAAGGTCATAAGTTGGCACAAATACTTCATTAATGGGTACAAATACCACACACAAGCATAGACTTAGGGTAAAAAGACCATAAACAGTGGGGTTTATGTCAAAGGGGTTACAGAAAGAGGAGAAGATGATTTATATGGTATCATACGACATATCTATGAGTTAACGTATCACAATTTGCCTCATAAGGTTGCCTTGTTTTATTGTCAATGGTTTGTTCAAAGACGAAATAGAGGAACCAAAGTTCATCCGCAATATGACATTGTAGATATTAAGATGAGCAAGCATTATGATCGTTACGATCCATTCATAATTGCACAAAAGGCTAGACAAGTGTATTATGTACCTTACCCAGATATGAGGACAGACAAATGTGGTTGGTGTGCAGTGATAAAAACAAAGCCCAGGAGCCATGTAGAGGTGAATGAAATTGACGATGACATTCCCTATCAAGATGAAGAGATGACACGCATAGAGCAGATAACTGAAATTGAATAAATAGATTACTTGCGTGATCAAACACATAGTGATGAAGAGGTCGATGTTATGTCAATTCCAAACATTGATATTGATAATGAAGTTGACATGGATGTCGACGATGATGATAATTGTGAGTTTGAGTTTGACTCTAATGAGGGAGATGATGATATGGATGTGGTATTGACTGAAGTTATTGTACTTGTTTATTTTAAAAGTTAGTGAAGTTATTGTACTTGTTTATTTTAATTATTGTATATGTTGGCTGACAACATGTGTGAACATATATGTGAATGCTTGTTTTTTTTTTGATAGATGCCTCCTAAAGAGAAGAGCCTCGAAGGGCTAAACTACCTACAAAGAAGGCTAAGATGATTTTGCCACAACGATTGGCAAATCGATTAGCAGAGTCACCACTAGAGGATGACGCTAGCACAACACTCCGTGAGGCTATTCAGCAGCCTCCCACACAGCAAACTGCGAGAGTGATACCACCTCCCCGATCCCCTATAATGATGATCCCGAATCCGGGATTCATACCTCCTCTTGTACAGGTATGTATTTAACTAGTTTTTGGATTTGTTTACTTTATTGCTTTCCCATTGTTGTAACAAATTGATTTTTATTGTAGGAGCATGTAACCCCTTCACCACAGGCGACATCCATTTTTGAGCAGCATACTCCTCCGAGTCAAAAATGTGCAGGTGCAGGACCATCACAGGCTGCACGTAGTGGTCCGATAGTGCAGGGGTCACAACACCCTCATCCGGTCGGGACTGAAGTGACACCTGATGGGAAAACATCATTAGGGTTCATGGCAAATCATACGTGACTTTATAGTCTACCCAGTGGCGGAGCTTCATTGAAATATTTGGGGGAGCCAAATAATTAGTTAACTATATATATTATTATTTCGCAAATGTTATACCAAGTATCGGTGGCGCAGTGGTCAGGCTTGCTAAGTTTTAGCCTGACGTGCACAGTTCGAATCTATGCAAGCCATCATTTTTTGTCATTTTTGCGAAAAAAAAAAAGAATACATTGTGCATGAAAAATGCTAAAATCGCCCTTCAACGGGCTCGATCCTAGGTGTTGGGGGTGCCAAAATCACCTCTTACCACTGCGCCACACTGGGTTTCTTGACTATTAGTGGTGCTATATATATGAAAGAAATTCAGAATGTTTGGGGAAGCCACAATTCTCTTATGTCACCACTAAGCTCTGCCCCTAAGTCTATCTATTTGATATTTTGTTTTTTGCATGCCTTTGCGGTTGTATCTGATATTGTGTTTATAACTTATTTATAGGTTCATCCCGGGTAAAGTAGCCTCTAAGGCCGTCACCGTGGTCATTCAATCATAGTTCCGGGAAGCATATCTTACTTGGGGAGAGATTCCAGGAAAGACGTTGGATAAATGGTTTGAGAAATTTGAAGTAAGATTATGTTACTTTTCTTATTACCTCGTTGTTGTTATTGTGTGTTGATATTAATGATGAATATTGATCTTATTTGTAATACAATATTGTAGGAGCATGTTTCGTGGGATCGTAAAGACCATTATTTGGTTGAGAAGCTCTTCAACACTAAAGGCTCAAAGCGTCTTTCTGAGATGCTTTTAGAGGTGAGGAACAAGGGTCAACGCCCAACCTGGATAGGCGAGGGGCTTATGCAGAACTTAATGCCAAGTGGAAGCCTCCAGAATATAAGGAAAAATGCACCAAGGCCAAGCAGAATCGTGCTTCTTCTAAGGGTTGTTCTGTAAATACTGGTGGATCTGTATCCATCACTGAGCATGTCATGGGCCTGATATATTTTTTAACTTAAACACTTTATTGCTTAAAATTCATCACATAAATTTGTTGTTATATATATGTTCCTAACGTTTTTAATTATGTTTCAGTCTGATGAGTTGGGTAAAGAGCCCACGGTGGATGAGATCTTCTTGAAGACTCACACAAGAAGAAGGACAAGTCTTGGGTGGACGATAGATCTAGGGAGACATATGTAAGTCAGATCATTGCATTTTTCAATTAATTTTATTTTGTTTCGTAAACAATATTGTAACCGGTCTTTACTCTGTTTTATTTTGAACAGAACGCCTATCAAGAGAAGGTGCAGTAGGCTGCCTCTTAGGCCTCTGATGGAGGGGAGGCAACTGTGAGTGTTGACCTCACAACTCAGTTGCAGTTATGGGCCCAATCTACTGGGGGTAGGACTCCGGGATAGCTGTACAGTGTCGGAGGCTTGTCCGGACATTTTAGGCCTGGTGTCTCCTCTTTGACCCAGGAGTCTCGTGCATCTAGCACCAATACCCAGTCCCCGACTCAGTCCTCTTCTGAGGTGGCTGCACAGATTGCAGCTTTTGAGGAGCGCACAAGAAAGGCAGAGGAAGAGGCTCGGGGAGGCACGGGAGGCAATTCAATTGGCCGAGGAGCGGGATCAGCGCGTTGTGGATATTGAGCAGCATTTGAGGGACTTGTCTACCAGTGTTGCTACCATCCAGGCCCACAACTCCCGTTGTCGCCATCCGGAGTCTGAAGAGAATTAGTCTGACTACTAGGCTAGGGACTTGACTTTTTTTATTGACTTGTTTTGACATTATGGATTTGTGGATTTTTACATTATGGATTGTTATTGACTTGCTTATGACTTGTTGTGACTTGTTTTGTTCACTATGGATTTGTTGTTTTAATGATTAAAAATGTATGTTGATGGCCTTTTTTGTTAATGTATGTTGATAGCCATTGAAGCCTTTGATGTTGTTGCGTTCAATTGGCAGGTACTGTAAAATTTTGGGGCTGTTTAAAAACAAAAAGTTTCTTAAAAAAATTGACGTTACCAACGGCTAAGCCGTCACAAATGTGATGGAATTTTTCAAGTTTTTTATGAGAGTTATAGACGGCTTGGCCGTCTGTAACTTACAGACGGCTTAGCCATCAGTAGATTACAAACGGTCACGTCGTCTAAAAACTTTGGCTAAGCCATCGGTAATTCACCACCGCCATCGGTAACCACCCCAAAAAAATGGTAAAATTCCACCAAATTTGCAACGGCTGTGTATAATATTCTGACGGCTTTAAAAGGCCGTCAGTAACATATTTCCAACGAGCCATTAGCCAACGTCCTCGAAGGTAATCCTAATTTACCAACGGATTTCATGATTTATCGATGCCCGTAACGGTGAAAATTCTTGTAGTGTCCTTGTATACATTCAAACACCATTCCAACACAGAATTCCAACAACAAATATACAACATCCAAGCCATAACAAGTCAATTTCGAATCATACTTTAAACTAACATTGTTTACAAGTCATACTCCCAAACTAAACTAACATTGTTTAAAGTCATACTCTAAAACTAACATTGTTTACAAGTCATACTATAAATAAAAATTCAGATATACATCGTCCACTTCATAACAATTCAATTTCCAATTTTCTTCACATGCTAACTAATAAAAAATCTTGCAAACGTTTGTCGGATTTCAATAAGATCTGCTCTAGTGAATGGTGACCCGTTATAGAACATCTACAAGTGGAAACATGATTAGCTCAATGTTAAACTATAACCATCTCAATGTAATATCAATATGTCATGCTAACTATAACCAAAAAGATGATAGCTAGCTACCCTAAAAGTGCAAAGTGGCAAGAGTTTATAAATTAAATTACCTTCTCCCATGAATCATGAATATCCATGGAGACAATGGTCAGCATATTCTTCATAACATAATATCCACACTCATAGCCTTCAGCTTGTTGCGGCGTCTACAAATGAATACTAAATTTGAATATAATGATTAAATATTATACAGATTAACTATAATAAACTGTAAATGAATCTCAGGTTTTAAAATATTTTCTTTGGGGAAAAGTCATGTAGACTTCTTCTTCTTTCTACCACCTTCCAGCTTCCAATATCCAAATATAGCCCTTTGATAAACGAAATTGGATGAAAAGTAAGTTATATATTTCAAAGTAATAATGCATAGCACGAAGTTAATGTATGACAAATAAAAGCTTACGGATCAACTGTGCGCTTGATGGTTGAATTCAGTGTTCTATTTAATGTAGACATCCAAACTACAATATTATTTCTAGGATAGATGATGAATAATTGAAAATGCCGCATGCATTAGCAAACAATTAGTGGTGTTAATCATGAATTGATTTGTCTACTATAGCAGAAGCACATACAAAAGGAAACTAGGCAACTATGTACTTACTCATGATGGTAAGGTGCTAGGAAACATACCTCTTGTTTTCATGTAGGAAATTTTGTATGTAGGCTTGAATCCCCTCTAGATTATGGCCTGGGGTAAAACTAGTGTAGTATGGGTCCAAGAATCCATACAAATGAGTGGTTCCCCTCGTCATACAGATACGATGCAAATACCTTAGTTGTTGAAATAAATGTTTATTATAAATTTATAATTGATACTTTATGAGTTAAATATATTTGATAATTAAGAAGTTAAATAAATTTACACAAGTAATTGATACTTAAGTGCACCATAATTGTAGATCATGAGTTATTGAAAGCCACTGTTTACCATCATATATGTCCATAATCTTCCTCGTCTCAAAGTAGAAGTGGGTCATTGTAGTGTCATGCTCCAAAGGTAGGTTTACTGACCCATCAATTTTCATCCCCAACAAACATAATTTGAAGTTCAGTTAGTTGAGTCAACTCCTCCTTCACAGCGGCTAGGGCAGCTGAACAACTACTTTAGTGCTTACACACACAGTTTCCTTAGGGGAAACATGTTAGTCATCTGTGTTTTGTTGGGAGTAACCCAAAGATGACAGCTTCTGCATAAAATTTCATAAATGTTACCAACCGTGTGAAACTTATGCACCCTGGATACAAAAGTTTTTCCTTGTCACCGCACAAAGTATCATACACATGTGCTCGCTGAAAAGACTCTTGTCCAACATTACGGATCATGTCCTCTAATCGATCGTCCATATATATATACATCACCTTTATCTCTTTGGGACACACTTGGCATGTTTAACACTTCATCATGTCATGTCCATGTTGTATAATTACTACAAATCCCGTCAACAAGAAGAAGATATCGTATTTCCTCAACTTTTAATGGTCTTTGATTCACACAATTAACACAAGGACAAAAAAAATGTTACATTACTAGCAGGAAGATTTCTTTGAGCAAATTTTAGAAACTCTTTCACTCCATTCTCATACTCATCACTCATGCGACTTTTTTGCATTCAACTACGATCTATAACTATGTTATGAAAAAATATACACACACTTTATTAATGACGCAGCCTATGACACACGATGACACACGATCTCCATATATTTGGTATGGCCCTATCCCATTCGAGAAGAAACTTTTTCTTTATTTCGTTAATAGTTAGTCCTTAAATCTTTTATATTATACCGGACGAAATTTCGGCAGTATTTCTCATTGGTCTCTAAGTACACAACTTGAATGTGGTGGCATCCACTATGATCTTGCATGCACCCAGAGATAATAGGAAATGTAGCCAATCGAAATTTTCTCAAGTATTAGATATAAGTCTCAAAGACTAACTATTAACTAAATAAAAGGAAATGTTTCTTCCTAAATTGTCCCACTTGAACAATTCAAGATTCAATACAATGAGCGGTACCTACCTCGGTACACATGCTTCATTATATTGAATCTCAAACGGAAAACTAAGGCTTCACTCAAATTTACCTTAAATTAAAAATAATAAGGGCAAATATAAAGAAACATAACCATATGCATAGATAAACAATAATTTTTCAAGTACAATAATTATCCAAGTACAACCATAATTATCCAAAAGTCAAATACAAAAAGATGTAAAAGTCTTAAAACATCTTTATGGGTGCCTGCTAGAGGGCTCCCCCAGACAAAAGCGAGCTATAGAATCCTCGGAAGGAATTGCAAGAGGGCTCTTTGAACTCTCGGTCAAGCGATTGTATTGTCCAGTATACACTAACTCCTCCAACTCCTCATCAGTCATGGGATTGTACTCCGGTGTCGGGGGAGTGTACTCCGGTATCTCCTCATCATCGCTCGAAATATGAACGATATCCGGCACAGGACAAACCTCCCTAGAAGCTAGGGGCCTCCTCAACGACGGGAAATAAGGTCCTCTCCTCGAAGCCATGCACGTATGATAACGTTGGCACCTAGGACCATAAGGGGGATCAAGAATGTAAGACAACATCATATCGCGATCCTCTCTTTCAGACACGGGATTCCTCAAAAAGGTCGGAGGAGTCGGTGTCTCCCTGATGGCACGAGTGAGCTCCTCGCTGGTCATTCCCACATGTGGCCTCCTTGGAGCCATGCGCATACAACGACCCTGACGCCCACGAAACTCGTGTGATGACATTGTCTGTTGTCAACAAATGTCAGTCATGAGAAATAAATTTGAAGAGAATCCATATTTCTATGTGTAATGAACTCAGCATAAAGAGTTTATGACTTTTCTATAATAAAAACAAATCCACATTTATTTCTACTGAAATAATTAGTAAAAGCATTCAATTACATCTTTTATTGTTAGAGGTGGGCTCAACATTACCATAAATCAAATACCAATATGCACTACTACTGAAGAATTATTATTCATTCCTTGGCAATAAAAAACACCCCAGTTACAGTAAACAAGAATTAGCTCATAAATTTCAACAAAAATGAAATTATACAAGCATAAAACAATCCACAGAACCAACAACATCAAACTAGAGGGTAAAAAAAAGGGCCATATAAACAATCAAACAACAACAGCCACCCACCTAAAAGTCACCCACCAGACACAGCAAAACAATCCTTTTGACAAAACACTAAGAGTAATGGGAAGCCAAAACCAACAAACACAATCAAATTCAGAGCATAAAACCTATTAATTAGTATTTTTCTAATCTCAAATTCCTATCTACAATATTGCATCAGTGAAAGCGAAAAACGCGTACTTGAAGAGAGACATGAGAGAAGATAGCAGCTGAAGGCAGAGTGGTGCTGACAAGCTCGCGATGGTGGTGTTGGTGCTGACAGCAGAGTGGCATTGGCATTGACGAGCTGAAGGCAGAGACAATGAGAAAGAGCGGTAAGGAGAGAAAGAATGAAACAGAGAGAAATAACATGAGAGAGAGAAGTTTTACCTTATGAAGCTGCGGTGCCTGGTGGTGGGACAAAGAACGAGAACAAGAATGAGAGAGCGCCCAGAGATGAAGGAAAATGAAGGAACAAGGAGCTTCATGTCACGCCAGCTGGAGGTGAGGTTTCATCATTCGTAGTGAGGGACTTGGTGGTGGCAGCAGTGAGGGTCTTCGTTGTTCATCGTTCGCAATCGCTCGAGGGTTGTAAGGGTGAAGACGAAACTGAGTGCTTTGTTTCGTTCACAGGAAGAAAACCTTTGGGCTATACTTTCTACATCGGTTCTAAAAGAAGTCGATGTAAAATGTCTTAAAAAGGGGTTTTCTAAATCAGTTGTTGAATACAACGAATGTAAAAGGTATTTTACATCGATTAAAGAAGGAACTGATTTAATTTCAAAAATGTCACTACGTTTTATTTTACATCGGTTGTGCTATTAACCAATGTAAAAAGCTGATGTAGAATCATATTTCTGCACTAGTATTTGTTATATAGATAACACTTTTCTAATAATATGCTATATAATCTCGAAGGAAAATTTACAAACTTATTTCACATTTAAATTAAAAGAATAGATACTGCATTTTTTAGAACGAGTTATCAATTATGATCAAACAGATAGTGTTTTTTACTTTATGTGATATCTAAACTCTGATTCTGCTAAATTAGAACAAGACCTTCCCTCCAGGCAATATACTCTTCTTCATTCTTCTCCGTGCTCGCTTTTCTGATTGTCACCATTGTCGCTTCTCAATTCACCACTGCTCTTCCCCGTATTCTGTTCTTCTTTGAGATTAGGGTTTTTCTTTCTTCTCCCGAATTTGTTCTTCTTCTTCTTCGGCGTCATTATGGTTACAATTATCTTTAGGTTATATTTGTGACTGTGTATGGAAAGAGTTACCTTACATTCTTAAAGGTTAGAGTTAGCTTTGTTTCACAAAGGAAAATGCTCCCTTCCAAAGGCATACTTGAGTCAACCTAATAATTAGGGGAAACATTCCGCTTAACAGCTAGCGACCATCTCAACCCCTTGCATAACTGAGATTTCCACAATATTGCTCACCTGAGTTCTTTTGGGACTACGAGCCTTCAAGGTCGCCTCCTCCCTCGCGCAAGTGAACATGGGTTCCCCTGAATGAGAGTCCAGGGTAGGATTCTTGATTCTCCACGTATAGACAGAGAAGCTGGTAGATCGTGAAGGTTCTGACGAACGTTAAATCTTTTAGGGAGACTTATTGTTTGATTTTTAAAATAGAGAGACTTGATCAGGTAGAAAAAAAAATTAAGAAGTTAAAATCACATGTAATTCAAACTAAATGATACCGAAAGTATAATTAAACATTTTGAAAAAATATATGTAAACAATATAGTCCATAAATTTCTAATAACTTATTACTTACGTACAAAATGTTGAAGTACTTAGAGCATCCACAACGGTAGCATCCATTGTGAGATGCTTAGGTGGGTTCCACCTCTCCACATCACTCATATTTATCATTTTTAATTTAAGCATCTCATAAGCATTTCATCTCTCCAATAGAGCATCTCCTAAAAAGATTTTAAATGGATCCCACAAATAACCTCACATCTATATTTTATTAATAGTTTATTTAATAATTTATTATTATCCGATTTATGAAATAATTAAATTATAAATGTTAAGAAATTTTTTTCGCAAAATATTTTTACTAATACAAAATAAAACTACGTACATAAAATTAGCTAAAATTACATAATTAAAATTACATGAATAAAATTTATTTAAAATGGCTAAAAATCGCTAAAATTACATAATTAGAGCAATAATTAATTTTGCTGATTATTGCGTCCGAAACGTTCCCAGATATGCTCCACAAGGTCTGCTTGAAGTTGATGATGTTTTTGCCTGTCATGAAGAGCTACACTCCTTTGTAGATATGGTCGAATGTCCGGATGAGCACCATTATGTACGTCGGTTGTTGAGACATCATTGTTGGGATGATCATAAAAAAAATCAAAATGACCATTGTATGTGTGTCGTTCGTCTTCCACAATCATGTTATGCAATATAATGCATGCATATAATATATGCTTGATTGTATCCATGTGCCAAGCACGCACCGGGCCACGTATAATCGCAAATCGAGATTGAAGCACTCCAAACGCACGCTCTACATCCTTTCTTGCTGCTTCTTGATGTTGGGCAAACAATTTTCTTTTATCACCTTGTGGCATTGGGATGGTTTTGACAAGCACAGCCCATTCTGGATAAATACCATCTGCCAGATAATACCCCATATCATATTGTGTTCCATTTACCATGTATTGCACCTTAGGGGCTTGACCCTCCAAAACATGATTAAACACGGGAGATCCGTTTAGCACGTTGATGTCGTTGTTTGACCCAGCAACCCCAAAGTATGCATGCCAAATCCATAAGTCTTGTGACGCCACTGGATGAGAAGTTTATCTTCATTCGGGACCCACACCACTCTTTTTGGAGTTGCTTCTTCTTCTTCTTCTCCTCCTCCTCCTTCATCGAGCACAATATTTTCCAACCCACTTTGTGTGGAAAATGGTGGAGTTTGTGATGGTGGAGTTTGTGATTCTGTCGCAAACTCGGATGCCGCTTCTTGCTCTTGTTCACAAGATTGCCCACCACTTGTACCAATTGAATTCCTATGATCTATGGAGGGGTTAGTTGGTGGTGATTGAAACATGGGATATTGATATGGAAATGGGAGTGTAGGGTATGGAGGATTTGGAAAATTTGGATTGGTGGAAGCTTGATAATTATTTATCAAATTTAAGTACGAATTGATATTGAATTGGTTTGGATCCATTGGGTGAAAACAAATAAAAGAGGAAGTTGAAAATTTAGAGTGTGCAAGTAAAAAAGATGAGAAAATTTTTAAAGACAATAGGAGAACAAAAGAGAGAAATTTGAGAGAGTTAATTGAGTAAACAATTTGACATAGAACACATTTATATAGATTTTAGTTAGAATATTTTAAAAAAAAAATTACTCTCCAACGGTTAAAAACAGCTAGTTTTGTTTGTAAATATTATTAAAAAAATAAAAAACTAACGGTTAAAAAAAAATGGCATCGCTGCTAGTTTGGGCATCGATGCTAATTTAGAACTGTGCGCTGCTTGTCTTCCAATGGTTGAGCATCGATTCCAAGATGCTAAAAAGTGGCATCTCTCAATTTTAGCACCGGCGATAAAGATGGTCTTACGTAAAGCACAAAATCATAGAGCTTAGGAAATAATAGTTGTTTATTCCCGTTATCATGAGTTGAACCTATAGGTTGTATCCTCTTTTTTTCCTAACACTACTCTCTCGTGCTACCAATCTGTCACTCATAGGAATATCTATTACCCCCAAAGAGGTATTTCTTTCGCTTCTTACAAGGATTCGAACTCATGACGTGAGACTTAAATACATAGAAGCATTCTTGTATCTTACCACTTGAGCTATATCAAGACCTTGAAAGTATAAGAATTTAATGATAAGTCTTTTGTGGGTATAATACCAATTTGTGTGTCTGTGTATATTTGTCAAATTGCTCCCACAATAGCGCCGCATAATTTAAAAGTGGAATGGAATAAGCTGGCTTATTTTAAAAAATATGTTTGTGAAATTCATTTATTTTAGAACAAAACTTTATTAGAGTTTCCTAGGTCTTTTTGGTGTTGTTTTTCTCACATAATGAGATAAAAAACTATTTGATTGAGGCAGTTATGAGTAGGCATGGCAACAGGGCGAGTTGGGGGCGGTTTTTGGCCTCCCCGTCCCCGCCCCAATTTCCAACGGGGTCAAGTTTTGTCTTCCCCATCCTCGCCCCAACAGGGTCGGGTTTCCCCGTTAGCCCCCTGACTCTGCTCCATATATATATATATATATAGAAAAATTAAAAAATTATATTTATGATAATTAATAAAATAAAATCATAATTATTATTCAATGATAAAATAAATAAAATAAATCAAAATAAAAATTTCTATTGAAAAGATATTAAATTAAAATAAATAAAATGAATGAGTATACATGTATAAAATAAAATAAAAAATTAACAATTTATATTTAATTTGACGGGTTCGGGTTGGGACGTGGCAGGACAGGTATCGACTTCCCCAACTCCGCCCCAACCCCGGTTAAAGCGGGTTTTTCCCGTCAAAATCGAGGCGGAGTCGTGTGGATACCTGCGAGGTCGGGATCTATTGCCAAGCCTTGTTATAAGAGATTGGAGATAGTGGAAGTGGAATCGGACCAACAGTTCCTATGGAACTTGACCTAAGTTTTCTCATGATAAATTAACTATTTTATTTTTTGTCCTGTCAAAAAACTTTATTTTTGGTGAAACCATTTAAAAATTAAAAAAATAAGATAACTTATCGTAAATTAAAAGAAAAGTTCACAAGTTAATTATCGGGTTTATCAGCCTAATTAGTCACCCGACCTAGGATTAAACAAAATAGAAGGTATATTTGGTGGAGTATAATGCATTTAAAGAACTGATGGAAATGCCTCGTATGTATGTCTGAGGGGACCAAAGGTGATCAACTGTCACAAATAAATTAGGAGTATTTAAACGTCACCTATCTATTTAGGGCCCTGAGAGAGGGAGGTCGGTTTCTACGATCTACAAGGGGTCCATATATATTTTGCCTAATTTCGAACATATGTGTATGGTGAGTATTAGTTCTTCTCTTATCTCCATTAATTCACTTTATCTGTATGGTCATATTATTAAAATTCCAAAATGTAATATTCCTAATTAATAAGCTGAAAACTACACTAAGGTTGTTATAAAATTCTTTAGGACGCTTACTAAAGAGAGAGAGAGAGAAAAGAAAAAGAAAAAAAAAACCTTGTAGCTTGACCCGAGGAGTAACATAAGTTGAGCTAAATTGGGTTAGGTTTAGGAAGCGCTTTGAAGAGTTTATTTGAGGTGTCATTAATTTCTATTCTATGAAGTGTCATTTCATAATTGTTGTGTCCAAATATGATGTGTTGGGTGTGTATTTATCTAAGATTTACTCTCCATAATGAAATTATAACTAATTAATCTATAGCTAATGTTTTTTATACATATCATAATTAATCATCATGGATCACATGCTCTGTGGTGTGGTCGAGAAATCTTGTGATAACTTGTAATCCTACAATTTTTTATCAGAAGGAAAAAAAAATACAAGCAAAAGAAAGGAACAACCAGGAAGAAAAAAAAACTAACTACCTCCTAATATGTAGCATGCCAATTGCATCAGCTAACATGAATTGAGCTAACTGGGGAGGAGGAACTCCCCAAAGTTATAAGTCTTGATTCTTCATGGCTCTCGACTTGTATTAGGAAAAAAGCTTAGAAATCTAATCAACAGAGATTTCCAGCAAGAAGAAAGGCTCAATGTGAAATATCATATTTCATTAAAAGATAGCAAATCAAAATTTACAAGTAAAAATGCAGCATTTATAGCTGAAGTTGGGAACAGAAATAAAAAACTAACCTAACTACCCGATAAGGGACTTAACAGATAACAACCCATTATTAACTAATTAATCAAACAGTAACAGAATCCTAATCTAGCTAACAGAAAGAATAAAAAAATTACAAGAGGAAAATACCTGTGTAACATGCCTACACAAATGACATTGAGTTAGCTGGAGGTTAACCAAAATTAACCAAGGAAACTGAACTTATGCTAATCCTAATATCCCCCCTCAAAGTGGAGAATATATATTATGTATTCTCAACTTGCTTATCAAAGTGGAGAATGAAGCATTGGGTAGTGCTTTGGTAAATATATCCGCAAGCTGGTGTTGACTCTTGATATGGACCAATTTAATCTTGTTGGCATGGACCAACTCTCTGATAAAATGATAATCAGTGTCTATGTGTTTATACCTTTCATGATGAGCCGGATTTGAATCCAAATGGATGGCCGATTGGTTGTCACAATAGACCATGCAAGAGTCAACTTAAATCTCAAAATGGAGAAGCAACCGAATCAACCACACCACTTCACTAGCAACATAGGAAAGGGCTTTATATTCAGCCTCTGCTAAAGACTTGGAAACAGTTGGTTGCTTTTTAGACTTCCAAGATAGAAGGGCATTGCCTAGGAAAACACATGAACTGGAGGTTGATCTTCGAGTGTCCATGTAGCCACCCCAATTGGCATCTGCATAGGCTGAAAGATGCAGAGAATTTTCTGCAGGAAATAACAATCCTTGCCCGGGAGTGTACTTGAGGTATTGGAGCAAATGATGGAGAGCATGGAGGTGTGAGGTTCCTGCATATATTGACTCAATTTGCAAACAGCAAAAGATATATCAGGCCTGGATATGGTTAGATAAATAAGCCTACCATAGATAGATGGATCGGGTAAAGGATCCCCATCTAACTTAGTAAGTTTTAAGTTAGGATCCATGGGTAATTTAAGGGTTTTGCAACCAAGGAAACCCATATCATCAAGTAATTATAAAGTATATTTTCTTTGAGAAAGAGAAATACTTTGGCTTGATCTAGCCATTTCTAATCCTAAGAAATACTGCAAATTACCAAGAATTTTAAGTTTGAACAATTACTGAAGAAGCTGCTGAACCTGCATAACATGTTGATGATTTGGGCCAGCAAGGAGAATATCATCTACATAGACTAAAATAGCAACAACTGTAGGACTAGCACTAATGGCAAACAAGGAATAATCATTCTTAGATTGTTTAAAACCATTATTAAAAAGAGTGGTAGAGAATTTACAATACCATTATCTTGAGGCTTGTTTTAAACCATAAATGGATTTGTTAAGCTTGCACACAAGATCAGATTGGGATGTTTTGTAACCTTCGGGTAATTCCATATAAACCTCCTCAAAGAGGTCACCATTCAAAAAAGCATTATTAATGTCAAGTTAGAACAAGGTCCAGTGCTTAGCAGCTGCAACAGCCAGCAAGACTCTAACAGAAGTTAATTTGGCAAGAGGGGAGAAAGCAAATCGCAAATCGCAAAGAAAGAATCAGAGTAAGCAGGGAATATTGCCTACTGATACCATATTAGGAAACAAGCTTAGAAATCTAATCAACGGAGATTTCCAGGAAGAAGAAAGGCTCAATGTGAAATATCATATTTCATTGAAAGAGAACAAATCAAAATTTACAAGTAAAGATGCAACATTTATAGCTGAAGTTATGAACAGAAATAAAAAAAACTAACCTAACTACCCGATAAGGGACTTAACAGATAACAGCCCATTATTAACTAACTAATCAAACAGTAACAGAATCCTAATCCAGCTAACAGAAAGAATAAAAGAATTACAAGAGGAAAATACTTGTGTAACATGCCTACACAAATGACATTGAGTTAGCTGGAGGTTAACCAAAATTAACCAAGGAAACTGAACTTATGCTAATCCTAATAAGTTGGCAAGCTAGACAGCACAAAAATTGTCTTCTCTAAAAGTATGCCTCAATGATATGGACCATGGCGTAGCTAACAACCTGCGAATGTTGTCTAGTAATAGACCTTGAGGATGGTGAGGCAGGGCCTAATCTAATATAAGCATCAAGAAAGCCTCGAATCACTCTCCATAATGATGTTCATATATCCTTCATTACATGCTAGATCAAGGCCAGTAAAGATTGCTAAAAGTTCAGCATACAAATTGGAAGTCACACCACAAAAACTAGAAAATCCTAAGATTCATTCTTCCACATGTACACTAGACTTGCCAGGATTAACCCATGAGATGCCATTCACATTAACTTTGATAAAGTTATCCTCATGAGGGGTCCATCTAACTTGTTTGGGAGTATGCTGAGTCTCCTAATTACTAAACACTTGTCAAATTAGGGCAGTGTTAGCATGGATAAAATTAGAATTGTGCCAACTATGCCAACTCCTATCACTAAAAACTACATCATTTCTTGCTCTCCAAAGAGCCCAACGATTCACCACAAAAGGGTACCATAGTCAGTTCTCAACCATTCCTTGATGTCACTTAAAAGAAATTGTTGCTTCCAGCTGAAATGCATTCCAAAATTCTAATAGCATTCGTGCGGTCCCTTAGAACATGAAGAATAGATTCTTGTGCATTATCATACACATAACTAGATGAATCCGCAGACATGTCCTCTACACTCTCAACACATTGTTAGGAAGGCTTTAATGAAGAGTTAGCTAGAGAAAATGTTCATTTTTTCAGGTAAATTCAATTTCCAAACCTAATTCCAATTCTTTGAGCTATAGCCTGACAAAATGACAGAATCGTCTAACTATTGTAACCAGCTTTGGTTGAGTAAGTACCATCAGAAGCAACATTTCAAATAATTAAATCTTCAAAATCAAGGTCAATAAAAATGATATCAAAAAGAAATTATATCAGAAGGGAATGTGGTGGCAAGCTTATCAAAGTGACCATTCTGGTGAATATTTCTTAGTTGGAACTAAACATCATTTATATGGACAACGAGAACAACATTGCATAAAAAATCATTAGGTAACCATTTATCATACTAGATAGACGTTTTTCTCCTTCCTACCCAAATTTTGAATCCTGGCATGAGCACATCTAAAGCTTTCAAAATTGCTTTCCAAACACAAGAGACGCTAGGCTTTAACTTAGCATGGAATAGGTGGTTGTGACTCAAATATTTTGACTGCAATAGTCTCGCCCAAAGCTTATTATGATTGTGGAACATATCCTAGACATGTTTTCCATGTAATGAAGTGTTGGCATTCCTGGTAGTAGGTATACCAAGACCATCGGAAGATTTAGGCAGCACCATGAAATCCTAATTGATCCAGTGACCATACTTCCCACCCTCTAGTACAAGAATCAACTTTATCACATATACCTTTAGGTAGCCATAGGTTTTGTATTGGGTAAATTGGTGTGGCCATGACAACAGATTTGGCTAAGGTAATTCTCCCAGCCTTACTCAACAGCTTGCATTTCCAACCAACAAGCCGACTATTGATTCAATCCAAGATATAGTTGAAATTCGACTTCTTCACCCTACCTTGAAGAGTCATAAATCCAAGTTATTTCCCAAGATTGCGAGTGTGACTAAAGTCGATAATAGATTTAAATCTACTGAGCACATTAGCATAAGGCAAAATCTTTCACTTTTGTATATTGACTCTAGGAATAGAAGCTTTACGAAAGGAGTCTAACACCTCCTTGACCATCTTAAATTCAGAAGTACTAGCTTTGTGAAAAGTAAGCAGTCATCAACAAAAAGCAAACAACTAATAGTTGGACCACCTCTAGAAATCTTTACAAGCAACCATCTACTCGCTTGAACTTTTTCTTGAATTAAAAGGGAAAACTTCTCCAAACACAAAATAAAAAGATAAGGTGACATTGGATCACCTTGCCTTAACCATCTTAAGGGAACAAAATTGACAAGCCTTTCATTATTCAACTTAAGAGTCAAAGAAGAATAAATGACACAACTCATAATTAAATTGATTATATGGGAAGGAAAACCAAACTCTTGAACGATAAGTTTAAGAAAGTTCCTGTTAATTTAGTCATATGCTTTCTCAAAGTCAATTTTGAGTAAAAGATGACATTTCCTTCCTTTATTCTTGTGCATATAATGAACCACCTTTTGAGAAATCATAGCATTGTCAAAAGTACCTCTATTGAGAATAAAGCTACTTTGTAAGGGACCAATGAACTCATCACGGTAAGGTCTTATCGTTCCAACCATAACATTAGAGATGAGTTTAAGAAAAACATTACATAAGCTAATAGGCTGGAGTTCTTTCATATTGCTAGGAACATCAACCTTACGAATAGGAACAATCAATGTTTCAACTAACTTAGGATCCACAAAACCAATATTGAAAGCATCTGAGACAAGTTTCCAAACATCCAAGCCCACAATGTGGCAATAAGTTTTGAAGAAAATAAGTTGAAAACCATCCAGGCTAGGAGCTTTAAAAGAATTCATGGAGAAAATGACACATTTAACTTCCTCCACAGAAAATGGCATAAGAAGGGAATTATGAAGACCTTGACCAATTATAGGGAAAGAAGTAAGATTGAGGCTATGAGGATTACAATAATCATTGGACTGGAATGAATTCTTGTAGAAAGAGAGAGCCTCTCTCTATAAAGTTTCATGGTCAGTGCACCGAATTCCATCAATATGTAAGTCAGGAATCTTATTTCTCCTTCTTCTAATAATCGTCTGATTGTGAAAAAATTTAATGATTTTATTACCATGTTTAACACATTTTTCTCTAAATTTTGGAACCAAAGCATCTCCTCATGAGCAAGGACGATAATGTATTCCTTATGTAATTCTCTTTTGAGGTAAATCAAATCAGAAGTCTAACTAGAATCAAGTTGTTGATGAAAACCTTTGATCCTAGACTTCCAACCTCCTCTTGTTCTTGAATATATTGCCAAATTTGTTTTTGTTAAAAAAGATGGATTTTCCTTGCACCTCACCAAGTTTATTAATAGTTGAACTACCATAAGACATCCAGACATCATGAACAACAACTTCATAATTGGGATGTGATATCCAAAAAACTTGAAAATTAAAAAAAGATCTTATGCTCCCGTTTTTCATACAGCTCAGCAGTAAAAGATTACATGTTGAGGAAGCACTTCAACCAGAGCACGGGGAAATAATAATCTCCAATCCACATCAGTCATACAATGATCCAGATTTTTTCTAATATGACTCCCAAACCGATTGCTTTTTCTCCTAGTAAAGAAAACCCCAATAGTATCCATATCAATGAAATTACAATCATCCATAATCTTTACAAACAATTTGGCCCTGAAACTACTAAATTGACCACCAACAACTTCTCTACTAGACTTGACCTAGATTGAAACCACCCAAAACTATCCAAGGTCCCGAAAATACTGTTCTCCTAAGTGTAGTAAGATGCATGATTCCAAAGATTAACTCTCAGAGGGTATGAAGGGAATGCATATATGCAGCAGGACCATTTGGCAGTCCCTTTGGTTAAAGAAAAGGTAATATACTCACGCATGGAACTAATTAAAGAAAAATAAAAACACATCATGCCAACAAGACAACACCCAAATTCCTCTGGCATGCCCATTAGCCTCTTCAATAAAAATAAGTTTGTAGTTCAAGGAAAGCCACGGTCTCTCGCATCTAGCAAAACATGTAATCCTACAATTGAAAAGTAAACAAATTCACCAAAAGCTCTTAAGTTCCAAAACTGAACTGACTTTCCATCTATTTGATTTGATATAATTAAGCTTTTGAGTTTAGATAAAATTTATTTGAATTTTTATTTTCAAGGTATATCTAATTTTATTATACACCCTTAAAATATATCTACAAATTCAAATCAAATATAAAGTGGATATGGAAGAATACTTATTTAAATTATATAAAACCAAATAAAATACATAAAAATTCTAAAAACATATGTGTAATCTACCAAAGCATCTCGTGATCACTTGAATCTTTAACCAATTAATTGATTAATTAATTAATAAAGAAAAAATGAAAGCGAAACATACTTTTAACCTCTTCTCCTGGGTCTCTCAAAACACAACCACGCATGAATTTTGTGATTTAAAGGATGTGATGAAAATGGAGGAGTAGGAGGGCCCTTTTGAATGGTACCCGTGGAACATACTCCCAGTTTTGACCCTCATGGGAGAGGACTTTAGTGGCGTCAAAATCCATTATCTAATCATTACCTCCCCCACTAAGCCCCCCAAAGCTGAAAGTGGATTAAGGAAAACTTCTAGTAATATCTCTGTAATTTTGATCAAATCTAGTGCAAATTATCATTCGACTATCTCTCACTTTTTTAAATGAAAATTGAATCGAAATTCTATCAAAAAAAAAAAAATTGAATCGAAATCAAGTAATTTTTTTAAAGCGAACATTGATCAACTTTTGCTTTAAGAAAGGGAATATAGGCCGAAATTCAGGTAAAGCGAGATTAATAAAATTTAAACTTGAAATTAAATAATTATTAAGGAGATTTGATATTACTAACGAAGACTTGAACCCATAACATGTCGGATGCAAACTATGTCATGCTCCACAAAACCAATTGGGGTTACTGAGTCTCTAATTTTGCAAGGTAAAAGTGATTATAAAATAATAAATAAAAAATAATATAGTGCGTGTTTAAATAACTTTTTAAAAAATATATTTTTGTTTATATTAGTTTCTTAAAAAATAAAAAATAAAAAGGAAACTTTATTTTCCATAAACAATTCCAACCAAACATGCACTTAGGTCCTTTCCACACAAGGAGGTAAGAGAAGCAAAAACAAAAGAAGGAAATAGTGAAGCACGAAATTTTGAAGTGTGTTGTGAAGGGGTGGGGAGCAAAGAAGACCGGGGTGGGAAACAATCACCAAGTAGACAAATCCCCGTTTGAACGGGACGACGAGGTGTTAGTGTTCAATTTATGACATTTATGTATTACACACTTTTTCCATTTAACATGGATTCTCCTAGCCCAAAATCACAATGGCTTAAGGGATTATGGGTTGTGGGGTGGCTCCACCATCAGCACCACCACTTTGGGATCCACCCAGATTTCCTACCATATCTCCTCAAATTGCAAATAATGAGATTCCACACATATTTTATTTACTTACTCCCTCCATTTTCATATATAAGCAAAAAAACACTTTTTTAGTTTATTGAATAACTCATGTATTTGGTCTATGGTTCATTGAATAACTCATGTATTTGGTCTATAATATAGACCAAATACATGAGTTATTCAATGAACTAAAAAAATGTTTTGTTGCTTATATATGAAAACGAAGGGAGTATATAATAATTTCATTAATTTTATTTTGTTTTCTTTCTTTAAGACTATGTAATTTTTAATCTACACATTTAAATGAAAGGAGGGGTGCTTGAAATTTCAGATCATAATCCTTTTACCCTTTCGTAATTATTTTCGTTTCTGTTGGTCATTCTTATATTACGAAATTTTCTGGTATACCTTTTCTTTCTTTTTTTTTGGTTGAAAAAATTAGTAATTTTTGACTATAAAATAAACCAAATAAGAGAAATATTTTATATGAAATTTAATTATCCAAAATTTTAAAAATAAAATAATAATAATTAATAAAAATAATAATAATTAAATCAATTTAAAAATTTATTATCAATAATTAATAATTAAGTTTTGAGAAAATAAGATCTGAAAGACCGACACAAAGGAAAGACTATTTTAAAATTAGAGGCAATGCTCCCTGTTGAGAAACCGAGTGCCCAAGGGCAAGGGCACCACTCGCAGCCATCGCCAATACCACCTGATAGTGCTGGCGGCCATGCTCAGAACAAGATTTCGTTTCGCAACAAACTTCTTGGAAATCAGGAGCCATTACCGAGATGTAAATGTGTTGACTTGATTGCCAAGAAATTGTTCAAGATTGATTGGGGAGATAGACTGAGATCCAGTCTTACATCAATGAAGAAGTTCCGGAGGATTTACGCAAACCATGGAAGGATGCTCTTATTATCTCACTATTGGGAAAGACAATCCGCTTTCTTACCATGCGTGAAAGGCTAAAGTTTGTGTGGAAACTTGTGGGAAGCAGGGACGGACACAGGGGTGGGCACCCTGGGGCTCAAGCCCCCCCTCAAATAATATTTTTAGAAACATAAACTTATATGTGTGTGTATATGTCAGATACCGTTCAAGAGAATTAGAGAATGAGGAATGAGTTGACACGCCATGAGGTGAACCGAAAAGGAGTAGGTGTGACTTGGGATTGTCCAGTAAAACAATATTGCTTTTGTGACCGGACGTAAAACATTACTTAGTCACACATTCATGCAATGTAGTTTTGGTTTTTTTTCCCCCTTGAAGTGTTAATTGATTTCGGAGTGCGTTGGTTTATTTTTTTAATGAAATATATTACTTTTATTTTAAAAATATCATTTTTAACATTTTAATGCACTTGTTTAATGTTTTTAAAAACAATCAATTTTTATTATTATTTTTGAAGTTATTTTAAGTAGTTTCAAAAAAAAATGTAAGTATAATAACTTTTAAAAATAAAAAAGTGTTTTTATAATTGAAATCAAACAAAAATTACTTCTACTTTACATAGATTGTTTTATAATGTAAAGTTAATTGCTTTTCCATACAATTCTAAAATAATTATAAATCTTAGAATATTGACTTTGAGTTCAACCCTCCTTATCATAGATTTCTAGATCCGTCAGTGTGTGGGAGGCTTTGAATTGGTTAATATAGGCCAAGGATTTTGCATGGTTAAATTTGATTTGGTAGACGTCAAAGATAAAGTAATTGGTGGTGGACCATGGATGCCTTATGACCAACTTAGTCGTAAGAAGATGGGAACCAGACTTCATTTCTGCAACCTGCAACATCAATAAAACGATGGCTTGGATTCGGTTTCTAAGTCTTGGAATGGAGTATTATGATGAAAATGTTCTTCTTTCTACAGCTTCTGCAATTGGTGAACCCTTTAAGGTCGACATATGCACCATTGATACTTCGAGAGATAAATTTGTGTGTGCATGTGTGTCAAACTTGATTTGAATCAACCCGTGGTTGGAATATTTGTGTTTTGTGAACGTTGGTTCAATGTAGAGTATGAGGGTTTACAGATTCTATGAAGAATTGCAATATTTATGGCCATGTTGGAAGAAACTGCACCAAGAAACCAAAAGAAGTACTTTTGGTTGTCACTGATGAAGAGTTTCAATCTCATGGCAGCATTAATGTGGCTAATTCCAATCCATGTGCGACTGATGATGTGAACCAGAAAACATATGAGATTATGATCTACTATTTTGATATTAGTTAATAGTGAAAATTTGTATGCATGTTTATTTGAGATTCTGGACAAGCTATAATCAATTCTAGGAGAAAAATAAGTTAATAATAATTGAAATTGACTGTAGATGTGTTTGATTTCAAAATCGCGGGTGATAAAATTGATTATGGGTTGGGTAAAATTGATTCTGATGAAACATTACTGCAAAAAAGACTTTTTACATTGGTTAAAAATGCTTTTTACATCAGTTCTGTGTCCATTAATATATATTCAGCCGATTAAAAAATTGAGAACTTCTTAAAATGGGTGATAAACTAATATAAAAAATCCTTTTAACATTGATTAATAATTGAAACGATGTAAAAAATATGGTTTGATTGTGGCTAACTGAATTTTTTAGATCGGTTGCTACTACAATCGATGTAAAAAAAAAACCTTTATACATATAACTGAGCCGATGTAAAAAATACCATTAGCCATAGTTATGCAGTATTTTTTTTAATAAGAAAAAGAGTCCCCATCGTCACATCACTTCGTCACCTACCGCATTTTTTGCGTTCAACCACATACGAACGTTCAACTTAATTTTCCCCTAAGAGTATGAATGTTGTGTTGTTATTAAAACATCAGCGTCACTTTCCCTCACTTCATTTTCCCTCACCTTCATTTTCCATCAAATATAATTGAAACTTGTTCCAATTAAATAAAGAAAAAATATGAAGAACGTAGCAAAGCACAACATAGAGAGAAAAAGAAGTTTACTGAAGAGGAAGAAAATAAAAAAGAAGTGAAAATAAGAAGATTCAAAATGTTAGTTACCTCCATGGAAAAAGCAGAACCGGGTGAGACCAACATGAAAAAATGAGGCTGCAAAAATGGAATGTCATGGACATACACCGATTGGCAAGTTGCAGATTGAAAATAAAGAAAACTGGAAGAAAACACTTACCAATCTAAAAAGAGAATGGCTGAGGGTAAAGAGATTGGGCATTGAGTGGACGGTGAACATTGGATTGAAGCTTATCAACGATTATGGCTGACTTCAGGTAGCCATCCGTGTGCTTTTAAATGGACCAATAGAACGCTAAATCGGTTGAAAAAGCAATCGTCTAAAAAGTTTTTTTCCTTCAAAAAGGCCACCGCTTGAGTTTCTCCATCAGTCGAAGAGGCAACCGATGTAAATAGCATTTTTTACATCGGTTCAGGAGGCAACCTATTTAAAAATGTTCGCGTTAATCGTAAAAAATGCCACCACATATTTTTAACATTGGTTGCGACCAACGATGTAGATTCCTGTCGTATAAAGTATTTTTTGCACTAGTGAAGTAACAATTCTTAGCTTTTGCGTTAGATAAAATCAATTTTGGGTGTGAAATACACAAAATTCTTTATATTTACAAATCAAAATTAATTCTACTTTACCATCCAAATGAAATCAATTCTTTTAAACCCACTTTTTAAAATATTATTACTAAATACAAATCATTTTTTTAAACTTGATATTTTTTAAATAATTTCTTTTAACATCAATTATTCAAAATCAATTCTATTAAAATTTGAAACAACCCAACCCATACTTTGACAGAAAAAATGGCCAAAATTGTTCAAATGAGGGAAAACTATCACAATCTTTTTTAGTTTTTCAATCTGTTTATGTAATAATTTTAAAATATAGTCAATCATAGGTGGCGGATCCATATATTGGGGCTACTGACCCCACAAAGTAAATTTTTTTATACTTGAACATCTTTGATAATTATTTTTTACCCCCATAAAAAAATAGGTATTGTATAATATTTTTTTAAATGAAAGTAGAAAGTTATAAGAGACAAAAGAGAGAATAAATTGACACTAATTTTACCCCTTTATTTTTTTAACTTTTACCGCTCCTCTAACACTAAACACAAACAATTACACAAAAAAATCTAATTTTAAAAAGGAAACATTGTACCAAGAGAGAGAGGAAAAGAGATAAGAGATTCAAAAAGCACTGATGATTTTCTTGGTATTTTTGATCAAGACCAAGAGGCAAGAATGTGAGACCAGTGAGGAGTGTACGAGAGATGAATGAAATGATTGTTCGGTTGCATACATAGTGAGAGATATTTTTAATAGTATTGATAATGAAAAAATTATATAATATTGTCAAAATCTGAAAATGCATAAAGGACAATTGTAATATATAGAGTCTTAAGTATTTTTGGTTTTTTTGTCATGAAATTATGTATTTTGAAAAAGTTTATAATGTTTTTCTTTCGTGAAAATATTATAAACTATTTTCTTACCCCATTAAAGAAAAAGTTTTGGATCCGGCACACGTCATTGCTACGGGCATGGGCTACAATCAGATTTTGTACGAAACTGACTCGCTCGATGTGATTTCAGCAATAAAAGAGAGGGATAATCAACCCCTCCGCCCTCGCGCTGCTATTATTGCCCAAATAGCTCAAGTTCTCAATTTGGGGGCCTCTATTTCCATCTCTCATGTTTTTCGGGAGACTAACGGTTGTGCGGATTATCTAGTTAAGGAGGGTGTCTGGCCCAGATTTCTTAGGAAGGTTTGGGATACTTTGTCGCGTGGTATTGGTTCTCTCCTTTTGAGGGATAACCTAGGATCTATAGCTTAGCTTGTTTTTGGTTTCTTTCCTTTGTTATTCACCAAAAAAAAATCTTAAGAGTTGGTCATTGAAGTATTGAAGACACTGATTTGTGATTTACGAATTTCCTAATTAAATTACAGTTGAATAGTTAATTTTTTTTTTTTTGGACAAAACTGAACTTTTATTTTGTGTGGATGAGAAAACTGAATTTCATTCATACTTTGCTAAGTAATACAAGTAGGGAAATGATCAAAATGGTGGACACCACCATACAATTTAGATGTTCTTGCTAAAGCATGAGCAACTGAATTGAATAAAAGATATATATGTTTTATATTTTATTATTTTATAATACGTTAAGTAACATTTAATATAAAATCATAAAAGTTTGTAATGTATATTTATTTATTTTAAAACAATTATTACTTAAAATATTATGGTTGTTTCAGAGTGTTTATTATTTTTCAAAAATAAAAATGCATTAATTAATTAATTATTTTATTTTATTTTTATTTCTTGGTACTTTTATTATGTAAACTAAAAGTATTATTGTATAAAATAATAATTTCAATAAATACAATTATTTTTTAAGAAAAATAAATTATTCAATTATTTTTTAATCCTAATATAAATAATTAAACATTTTAAAATAGATAATATATTGAACAACACACTGATAAAATCATTTACAAGTAACTTCACATTAAATGCTATCATTTTCTTTCTGATGTGAACTTAAATACTACTACTTAAATATAGTATTACACCTTGTCCCTATTATAATAAAATTTTTGGTATATTTTTTTTGTCCTAATTATAAGAAAAAGTAATTCATTTCAAGATACATTAATTGCTAGAATTTCTTTTATACCCATATTTAATATCAGATTTATCTTTACTAAAAACTCATGATATTTATTTTTTCTCTTATATTGAAGACCAGAGGTAGTATTTCGTTTGTTTTAATAATTGTCATTTGTCAATTTACAAAAAAAGTAGTTATAATTCTGTCTGAGCAAATTATCTTTTTATTAATGTTTTTCTCGCTTTGTTAATAACAATACTAAGAGATAAGAATTCAATTTTTTTTCTTTTTCTTTTTTTTTGCCAACAAGGGGTTGGTGCAGCTGTTGCACCCCTAAGCTTAATAAGCTTCTTAGGCACTTGTATTGGGTTTGATCTTGTGAATCAAAAAAAAAAAGAATTTAATTTTTTGTTTTTTACAAAAAAACAATATTTTTAATTTTTTAAGATTATATAGCATTTGAAATAAACTTAAAAGACTTTAAAGTTAAAGACAATTTTGTGAGGAGTGGGCAAGCTAAAGAAAGATAACCCGATGATGCCAAAATTGCTAGGAACACTATTCATATCCACGAGCATGTGAATTTGATTCCTGACAGCCGGGGATGTGAGAACAAGAAACTCGTTCGTCGGTAATATATAAGTACGTGATTTTTGAATCGTGAGACTCAGAGCCAGACATATTCACAGTTGAGAGTCTGTACTTGCACACCTTCAAATTTTAAAAATTTTACTTACACTCCTATATAAATTTTTTGACCCCAATTCAATTTAAATTTTTTCACACCTTGACCCATACACTTTCATATCTCAACCCTCTCACTCAGATAGTGTTTAGTTGAAGATGAATGGAATGAAGGGGAAAGAAGGAGTTATTTTAATTTTTTTTATGTTTAGTTTAATTTTTAGGAGGAAAGGAGAGTAAAATCTCTTTTAACTCAATTTTTGCTCCCATCTAATGTTAAGGTTTTTTGGAAGAGAGGAGAGAGGAGCTTAAATCATTTAAAATAAAATGACTTAAATAATCTTATATAATATATAATATAAATGATTATAAAGATATATAAGTATTATAAACAATGAATTTTTTTCAAGACACGCAACACAAAGTTGTAATCTAATGCAATTTTGCATAGCTTATTCATTTGGAAATGTTCTTATGATTTTACTTTTCGTTATTGCTGCCTCTAGTTCTTAAATTTTTTTGCAATAATTTATTATTAGAATTTTTTCAACAATAATAACGTATAATTTTTTTAAAAAAAATTACACCCCAAACCCAGTTCGCGACTGAGATTTTTCTTACCCCAATAAGCCCCCTCGACTCAACTAAACTTTTATCAGGAAAGAAAAATGTATGCCGACGTTGAACCGAAATTTGGACAACAAAAATCAAGGTTTATTCCTTCATTAACGTATAATCTTAGCCTTTATCGCTAAACCACCTTTTTGGTGCCTATAAAAACAGAGTACCTTTCGTTTAGTTCACCTCTTACTTACCACAACAAAATCTCACTCACTTTGATCCCCAAATTGTGCACGTCATCACTCACATAACAACCAAGCACACATGACACACCCAATACTCAAACCATACAACATTGGGTTTTCATTTTCACCTCTCTCACTCCCTCTCTCAATTTAGTAGAGAAGAAGCAAAATAAAAAAATTCAAAGCCATAGCCAAAAAAGCAGCACAAACACCCACCACAAACACCACCAATCACATATACATTACATAGTGCCCGCTACTAGGCTACCGTTGTAGTTGCTTCAATTTAATCTTTCTGCTTCTTTACTTTGCTTACTTTGCTTTTGACTATATATTTAATATTATTAATTTCATATTAAAAAATTCCTCCACGTTGATTAATATAAGTTGCAATGTGTTGAACAGTAATGAAAAGGTTCTTTTTCACCTGTATATATAAAATATAGTTGAGTTTCTTCAGAAAGACACCTTTGAAATTGAAAATCTCAGCAGAGTGCAGAGTCTATATTTTCTTTTTTTTTCTGCTCTTTCCTGCTTTTGCGGCTTCTCGCCGCCTTTGCCGTTCGATTCTGCCTTTTTCTGTGCCAATTGGTGGCGCGCATTAAAGCGGTGGCTTTTATTATCTTCTTGCTGAGTTTTCAAGCTTCCACTCTTCTTCTGAGCAGCAATAACAATCGCTGCAGCAACCTCTGAACCCTTCAAATCAAATCTCATTGCATTTAAAGCTTCCCTTGCCAGTTCCGTATTAGAGAATTCTTTGGCACTGTACTGAAACAGTTCTCAGTAAAGACATTCATTCAATAACAACACCAGCTATTTTGTTCATTTTTAAGCCTTTTGAAGAAAGGGACATCACCCACCAAGGTTAGTGTGGAAAGTGATTTTTCATTGGATTTTCTATTCCTTTGGTGTGTCAAACTCAAACCCACCTTTTTTTTTCTCTCTTCCCTGCATCTCTTTTTGTTTTGGATTTTTGTGATGGAATTCATGTTGTTGTATGGATTTTTCCAATTATCTGGATCTGAGTAGATATTGATCATGTTTTCTTTCTTCTCTTTTGTCTCATTTTGTGTCTTTTTATGTGTTTCAGATCCATCAAGTTTAAGACACATCCTTTTTTGAGATAAAAGAAGACAATGTTGCCTCAGAAGCAAGCAGAGGAAGCAATAGTTCCCACCTTCAATGAGACAGAACAAGAAGTGGTTGGCAGAGAAGAAGAGAAGGAACAAGATCATTCTGGTTTCAATGTCAAAAGCTTCCTCTGGCATGGTGGTTCTATTTGGGATGCATGGTTCAGCTGTGCTTCAAATCAAGTAAAAATCACTTCACACCCTTTACCAAAAAAAAAAAAAAACTTTTTTACCTTCTTTTTTTAGCTCATATTGATTAACCATATCATCAATTCATTGGTTTTTTTTTTTCAGGTAGCTCAAGTGCTGTTGACACTACCATATTCTTTCTCTCAACTTGGCATGCTATCAGGGATCTTGCTTCAAGTATTCTATGGAATTCTTGGAAGTTGGACAGCTTATCTTATTAGTGTTCTCTACATGGAATTCCGTACTAGAAAGGAAAAGGAAAATGTTAGTTTCAAGAATCATGTCATTCAGGTATGTATGTCTGTTTGTGTGTTTTCCTTTTTTTTTTTTTTTTTTGCCCCTTTTCCACCACTGGTTTCTAATCTCTTTCTGAAAAAAAAATCAAATTTTGACTAATTTTTGAAACTAACTTCAATGGATGATTTCAGTGGTTTGAAGTGCTTGATGGGTTGTTGGGTTCTTATTGGAAAGCAGTGGGGTTAGCTTTCAATTGTACTTTCCTTCTCTTTGGATCTGTGATACAGCTTATAGCTTGTGCAAGGTTAGATCTTTTTTTTCTTCTTGATTTTTGCAAGAAATTTGGGATCATCTGATATGTGTTTTTGTTTGATTATTATTACAAAAAAAAAATTAAAGTTTTTTTTTTTGTTGGATTGTGATGCAAACAGCAACATCTACTACATAAATGACAAGTTGGACAAAAGGACTTGGACTTACATATTTGGAGCTTGTTGTGCTACAACTGTGTTCATACCCTCTTTCCACAATTACCGTATTTGGTCTTTTCTTGGACTTGGAATGACCACTTACACTGCTTGGTATCTTACTATAGCAGCTTTTGTTCATGGCCAGGTAAATTTTAAAATTAAATAAGTTTTGTAGATTTTTTTAATCCTTGGAAACCATTATTGTATGCTAAGATATGTTATGATATTTTTTTTTTTTGGGAAATAATGTTGCAGGCTGAAAATGTGACACACACGGGTCCAAAAAAACTAGTGCTGTACTTCACCGGAGCCACCAATATACTGTACACATTTGGTGGACACGCAGTTACTGTGTAAGTTAGCTTCCAATTTTTTTTTTTTTGACATTATCTCCATTCTTCCATTTCACTCGTTTTTACACAAAATCGGACTCCCAAATTTTTCACGTATTCATGTCGTCTGAGAATTTGGAGTTTGGACGGTGTGATCTTAATCTGATCGAACATGCGCTTTCCAAAAAATAAATTTTGTATCACATTTACTAAACTAGAGATATGTGCCGTTTGATGGATTTTCAAATCATCATCTGAATGCGTAAATATATGTTTCGAATCATCTGAATCCGTAAATATGTGAAAAGTTTGACACAGACTATCCGAATTCTTTCTACATAGCTTCTCTTAGCAGCTTTTGCCGTTTATCTCGCTGAGACACATAATCAATCAAATAACTTTTGTTTCATTGGAAGAAATGCTCCCATCCCTGCCTCTGAATGTCTCAAGGAAGAAGTATTTGAAAGGAAGAAAAGAGATATCTTCTCTCTCTGACCGAAATATAACCAAAAATTAAAATATATTTGGTGTCTAAATTTAGTCCTAATATATTTTAACTTTTATTTATATTTGAGATCGAAGAGAATACTATACTGGATAATAAAATTTATATAAAGTGAATAAACGTTAGTTACATGTTTCACTAGGTTCCAAGCGACATGTAATCATAGCCTTAAGTCATAATAGCATTTGTTCTTTTGTTAATCACAGTTACCGAATGGTTAATTAAAGACAATGATTGTCCTAGTTAGTTAATGACACATAAGTGTAAGAATATTATATTGCTAAGATATAATTAAAAAATTGAATGATTTTTTACTTTCTTCTTTGTTTTTGTTTTGTCCCTTTTTTTTAATCTAATCTAATTATTATCTAAACCATATTGTTGGTTCCAATTGTACTAGTCCCTCTTAGTAAAACAAACTGGTAATGGTGCCAAGAGAGGGAGAGATGTTACTTTTATTTTCTTTAGCTGTTTTTAGAAATTCCAATGTCCCCATTATTATGATGATTATTCCTTGATCTGAGTATAAAGTGAACAAAATGTTGCAGAGAGATTATGCACGCCATGTGGAAGCCACAGAAGTTCAAGTACATCTACTTGTTCGCCACTTTGTACGTTTTCACGCTAACGATTCCTTCAGCTTCTGCCGTTTACTGGGCCTTTGGTGATGAGCTTCTTAACCATTCCAACGCCTTCTCTCTCCTCCCCAAAAATGGATTCCGTGACGCCGCTGTTATCCTTATGCTCATTCATCAGGTAAGTTTTTAACGTACACACAAAATCTTTGAATTATTTTTGCATTAAATAAAATGTAACGATTTCAAGAGTTGATCGATGTCATGACTTCTTATTTTTTGTTTTTTATAACATCATAGAAATAATGAAAACTATAAAAAAAAAAAATGTCCACCGATGATATTTATTGTGTTGGTAGTTATATGTTAGAAAAAATATTTCATAGAATAATTACATATTTATTTAAACCGCTACAATAGATACATATATCACTTGTGTCATAAAAACACCTATTGCAATAAATGTTCCTTTATATCTAATAAAGCTTCTTTATATCTTTTGTACCAAAAAAAAAAAAAGCTTCTTTATATCTATTTTTGGTAAACAATGTTAGTGAACAGAGATATTAATATACTCTTGAATAAATTTAAGAATACCCGCTACAAATTAGAGGGAAAAAAAACATGACAATTGTTTTTCCCCTTCTATTGGGACTAATTAAAATGTTATTTAATATGTAAACAATATATATAGAGTACATTCTAAAACGAATGTTTCGTTTTATTTGGTTACCATTAATGATGTTTTGTTAAATTATTGAGAGAAAAAATTTGTTATACTAAATGTGGACGAAAAAAGGATTCTTACTATAGTTATTGGTGTTTTCCCTCTAATAAATGGGATGTAGTTCATCACATTCGGTTTTGCGTGTACTCCATTGTACTTTGTATGGGAGAAGGTAATTGGGATGCATGACACAAGAAGCATTTGTCTAAGGGCACTAGCGAGGTTGCCGGTGGTTATACCAATATGGTTCCTGGCTATAATCTTCCCCTTCTTTGGACCCATAAACTCTGCGGTTGGAGCTCTTCTAGTTAGCTTCACCGTCTACATCATCCCCTCTGCGGCTCACATGCTCACTTACAGAAAAGCCTCCGCAAGACAGGTAAATAAATCATTCAATGTTTTTTCATTGATTTAGTTGATGTTGCATTTTATAGTTTCAAGTTTAGAAATAGAAGTGTAATGTTGGATTTGGATTCCCTACTGTGAGGATATCCTGCATTTGCCACCGTTAAGCAATCTGGACTATCAGACCAAGATTGACTGCTCACATTAACTTAATTTTTTTAGGCTACATTTACTCAAGTTAAATGTGAATCGTCCGATCTTGATCTGACAGTCTAGATTACTTGACTGCGACAAATGCAGGATTTCCTAACCGTAGGGAATTCAAATTCGTGTACTGATAGGGTAATGATACTTTTATAGGCTTTTATTTCATGAAAGTCTTTGCAAACTCTAAGGTTGGCTTGTTTGGAACATTCGTAAAAGTTATATGTAGTATTATACAATGATTGTTACCCAATGAATTAGATGTGCTAGGGTAATGACACATGCTTGCATAGGCTTTCGGATTTTTGCATGAAGTTTGACTTATTTAGATCATTCAAATTAGTTACATATAGTATGATTGTTCCCTAATGATCTGCCTAATAGTCTTTATGAAATAAAATAGATTTTAATGACAAATAAAATCTGCCAAAGTATCATTGATCTTATACATGTTATTATGCAAACATGGAGTTGCCTTCAATGAGGCATGGCATTATTGTAATTATCTGAATAGAATGGAGGGTATGCATGTCATTGTACATTCCTTGGACATCCGCGTTTGATGGGGACTTTCTCCCAAAATTCCACTATTAAATTAAAGTGACACAGTTTCAATGAGAGAGAGAGAGAGAGAGTGAGAGAGAGAGAACAGAAAATGTACAAAAGCATTTAAGGCTTGAATTTGGAAACATTAGGAGAAAAGTGGGAAACTGGTGGGAAGTCATTTTCGTTTAGTTATTTTGCTACATACATGCTACAGTTATAGAATCGTACTATTGCCTCTGTTGAGCTGTCCTAGTAGTTGATTGATATATTTCCCCAATTATTCAAATTAAGGACAACAGTAGAAAATCTTGTGGAACAAAAATCCATGCATTGATATAAACCTGGTGCAGCTTTTGTTGTTTGCTACTATAATTTTTTAATTCCTTTTACTATATTTTTATTATTTTTGGCATCATTATTGGTTCTGTTTTGGGAATTTTGTGAGTAATACAATAGTTTAATAGGGGCCTTTTCACACACTTTGTGTATTATTTTTTCAGAATGCTGCAGAGAAGCCTCCTTTCTTCATGCCAAGCTGGACTGCAATGTATGTAGTGAATGCATTCATTGTGGTGTGGGTTTTAGTGGTTGGGTTTGGGTTTGGAGGATGGGCCAGCATGACCAATTTCATAAGGCAAATTGACACATTTGGGCTTTTTGCAAAATGCTACCAATGCAAGTCCCCTCCTCCACCAGCCATGTCAGCAGCACCTCCCCCTTATGCCCATCATCACTGAGTACAAACTCACCTCAAAACATATAAGAGTTCAGCTGAAAACTACTCTTTCTCATAGGTCCCCTCAAATATTTTGTATCATACATAGGGGCATAGTAGTAATACTCCCCCTTCATTTGATGTGTGTTGCCTGTGTGTTTTGCAATTTCTCTTTTCTTCTCTTTTCCTTTGTTTTGCTATTTAAGTTTTTTTCTTCTTCCCCTTTAAGATTAGTTGATTACACATGTTTGGAACCGCGGTAGATATATGATGAACAAGCCTCGGGATGCGAGAAAAGGAGTGTGCGCGCACCGCGGATCCAAACATAGGCTAAAAATAGTGTGGTGAATGGTTATGATTCCTTTGCTATAAAATGCATAGGGCTAATTAAATTAAATTACATGTGTTTTGGTATCTACCTTTTTTTTTTCGTGTTCACTTTTTAAATTTGGCTTTGAGGATATATAGTATAAAGATTTTTCTTTCCCATTTCTTTTGGTGTTGTGCTCATAAGATTCAGTCTCATTATTACTTTGCATGTTTCCAAAAGATGCCATTGTGGCGAGGGGATAGGGTTGTAGTGTTAAAGGGATATATGTGGGACTTGTTTAATCGCCCTCTTCAACATGCCTTTAGAATCCTCACTATTCATTCATTCATAGTGAGGGAAATAGAACGTGGACCCGTTCCTTATTCACATGGGCCGCATGTGCTTTCTTCTGCTCTTCATGTGCCATTCTTGAGTGACCAATATTATTTATACATCTTGACCGAATAATAATAATAATATTATTATCATAAATTACAAACCATATGCATGAACCTCTCTGGCAGCAGCTTAACATTAACACCCATATTTTCATGTCATTGGATTTTCATGTTATTGGATTTGTCTCCTTTATAATGTAAAATTTATGTGAGCGCATCAGAAACTTGGGCTAGATTAAATTTCATTGGATCCCCAGCTTGAGACAGAGAAGGGGATTATGGGGATCTCGCTTTACAAACGAACAAGACTAATGGTACACAATTGGCTCAGCTATGCAAGTATATCATGTAGAGTAAAATTTGGCACTTCAGTGAAAACAAAATCTGGAAATGATTTGTGGGATCTTTTGAATCCTTCAGTTCAAAACTAATTGAAACATAGAAGTAAAACTTTAAAAAGTGGAAAATATATATCAAATTGTTGTGTTTTGA
Organism: Calophaca sinica; assembly: GCA_037113605.1. Lineage (NCBI taxonomy): Eukaryota > Viridiplantae > Streptophyta > Magnoliopsida > Fabales > Fabaceae > Calophaca > Calophaca sinica. The sequence goes on from CM073733.1 coordinate 109,159,102, forward strand.
CTTTCATTCCTATGTCTAAAAAAGCCCAAATGTATGAGTTCACTTTGTCTCTCACTTGTCTAAGTTGAGAGGGGTCGAATTGGGGATTGAGAGAGACAGAAATTCATTCTTGTGTGAGAAGATTGGCCAACAAGAGAGAAGAGAAAAGGAAAAGCCAACCCGCATACTCATCAAAATGCATCAAGATTAACATCAACGGTGTAATTGCAAATCTTGACGTATCTTGATAATGATTAGATATTAGTGTTAAAATTTACATATATGATCTATATGATAATAACTTTTAATCAGTGATGGATCTATGTGGTGATAATTGGGGGCAACTGGCCTCATTGACTTATTTGTTTTTTTACTAAATATTGAGTAATTTTATTTTTGCTTCTACTTAAAATTAAGAGTTGACGGAGGAAAAAAAAATGAACTACTCTCTTTTAATATAGTTGGGAGATGAATTGTTGAGTGATTATTTGGTGAGAGAGATATTTTTAATAGTGTTGAAAATGAAAAAATGATACAACATTTCAAAATATAAAAACACGTAAAGAGCAATTATAATTCGTAAATGTTGAGGTGTGTTCAATTTTTTGGGTATATAATGTTATAGTTTTTGTAATCAACAATTTTTTGCTTAATGATAATAATGTCATTATTTTATTGCTAATGCAGTGATGTAATTTTTATAAATATTTATAGTATATGATCTTGTTCTCACTAGTCGAAATTCTTGGATCTATCCCTGCTTTCAATCCAACCGTTGATATTGAAAAATATTTATTCAGTATGATGTTATTGAATGAGTATAACTATTAGTGTAACTCTTCGGGTGTAATTTGATCTCTCCTTTTATATATATATATATATATATATATATATATATATTATACTAATTTTTATTAGCAATAACGGTAGTAGAGGCCAATAGAGACGTCAATAGCATATTGGGCTACCAACAAAGATCCAACTCAAAGGATTACTGGACAAGCCTAAATCACAAGTAGTATTACCCAAGTGCAGCTACTCAGGGCAGGGCCCTTAGATGCAAGGGATCTCCTTGAAGAGGTTTGTCCACCAAGCATATTTTTTTTAGTGGCTTTAGGGGAATCGAATCTGCATTTATGGAAAAGATAAGAGTTCAGTTTAGACTAACGTAGGGGTGGCAAAACGGGTTTGGCACATCGGGCCGGCCCACTAGGCACATAAAATGGGCCGGGTTGGGTTGGGGCTCATCAACCCACAAGCCCAACCCATCTAGCTCGCCAACCTTGCGGGCCACGAGCGGGCCGGGTTGGGCCAACCCATCGAGCCAATATATATAATTTTATATTTTTTTCCCTATTTTTGAACAATTTTTTCTTTCTTTTTTCACATTTTCAGGCAGGCTAGCCAACTAACCCACTATTGTGGTCCATTTTGGGTGGACTTTTGAGGGTTGGCTGACAAGTTGGCCGATTTTGGCCGATTTTAGTCTAAATTTTAGATTTTTATTTATTTTTTAATTTATTTTTGTTATTTTTTATTTTTTGATGGGCTAGCCCAAGCCCGCCCAAGCCGTCATAGATCAGGCCGGGCTCAACATCTCAACCCATAATCCCTTGGCGGGCCGGGTTGGACTAGTCCGTTTTTACGTGGGCTCACGACGGGCCGGGCCGGGTTGGGCCAGGCGGCCCATTATGCCATCCCTAGATCAATGACCATCTTTATCAACCCACACTGGCATTTTATACTTTGCTAGCTAGTTAACTACTGCTATTTCAATTAGCCTTTAACTTCAAAACTTCATTATTATTTTTTAGTTATTTTATTAGAAAATTCATTATTTCGTCTAATAAAATAATTAAAATTAAATCTGCCTATCAAAACGAAAACAAAAAAAGTAATTCAATCTCTTAGCACAAAAAAAAAATTGAAATAAATATTTATCTCATTACATAATATGGTGGGGCCAAATGCGAGCCATAGCCCCCTTTTCAAATTTATAATATACAAAAAGTGCGAGCCATAGCCCCCTTTTCAAATTTATAATATACAAAAAGTTTTACTAAAAATAGTAATTAAGTTGGATCATTTTTTTTATGCTCGAGCCAGACCCGAATCAAATCGATTAAACCCAACCTCTATTGATTCGGGTATCGAGTATATGACATTCAAAACCAATCACACGATACTCGAACCAGACCAACATTTTTTACTTCGCACGCTACCTATCCGATCGGTATTAGTTTTTTGCTTTTTGATTTTCAACTTTTTTTAAATACTCGGATCCAGGGTTTCAATTTGAACTTCTTTTTAGATACTCAAACCTATTGCGACACGAGTCTCACTTCTCAGACCGTACCATAAAAGACCATTGCTCGTTGCTTGAAAATGTCGTATGCTCACGGTTCGTTTTAGCCTTCTACCGATTGACCATCGTACCAAATCTCCATTCGTGTTTCGCCTTCTGTAGCCACCACCGGTCTGCCACACATTTCCACTGTACATACCTCATTGTTGCCGTAGAGACCACCATTGGAGAGTTTCCTGTTCAGACCTCTGTTCACAAGTAGCTATCACGTTTCGTCCTCTGTTCGCATTTTGAGCCACCCTTCGTTCGCTGCTCACAATCGTTTCTCCTGTTTTGAGCCATCAGGAAACAAGTTACTCAGTGTACTAGTTTTTTGATATATTCTACTGAATGTTGGGGGAAAAAAAAACAATGGGATGTTGGAAAAAAACACTGGTTTTATGCTTTTCTAAGCACTGGTCATAATTGGAGAGTGCATAAGTTTTACAAAGATGTCTAATCATAAGCACTTCTGCACTGGTCATATTCTGCACTCACTTTTGGTTTTAAGCTTTTTCTTCATTTGATGACCCAGAAGATATCAAAAAGGGATTGTTTTGCCGGGAGATACCGAGGTCATATTTGGATCAAGAGAAAGGCCAGTTTCGGCTCTAAGAGTTGAACACAAACAGCACTGAATGAATGAATACATTTTTTTTAATTCTCAGTGAAGAACTGGACGGAAGTCAGAAAAAAAATAAGATCTCATATTTTTTTCATGAACCAACAATGTCTGGAAAATTCAAAACAAACTTAACTCCTAATTGCAATGGTAAGGAGTAATAGGTTCTCACTATAATTTCTTCACCAACACCATATAATACCCATCAGAACCCCCTATACATGCCACACATTAGAATTTTTAGCATTATAACCAGTTCTTCCAATCACAATCACCATATCAGTATTATCACAGCACTCATTAGAATACAGCTCCAGGAGGAAAAGACAACAGCAAAACCATATAATCAAGTCAAATGACTTAGATATTCCTGCTAAGGTACATCTTGAACCAACCCACTCGAGAGAGAGAGAACAAAAAAAAAAAAGAAAAAAAAAGGAAACAACGGACGTATGATACATCCAGATGTAGCATCTCAAACTTATGTTCACTCAAATAAATCCACCCAATTCTCAGTAATGTACTTACAGAACCAGAGATAACATCAATTCAGAAACCAGCATTATCAGCGATGATTGTTGCGATAGCCAAGAGTGCCCAGGAGAACGCCTCAATAGCAAGAGACTTCTTTCCCGGGGTTATCCTAGCCAAAGCATCCACTTCCTTTGCCATCACCATCTCAGGCCACCCGCCTCCAAGTAACACCCCGCTGTCATTGACAGTATGTGATAGGAACCAGAATTCAAGAGAGATAGAAAATGTATTATTGATTGAAATTGGAAGAACTATTACAGAAAATAATCCCTGTAATCCCAGAGCTATGCTCCTCAGAGAAGAGATGGCACTCTCTCTCTGCCCAACCTCTCAAGGTTCTAACAAACTATTAACCGAACGACTCACACCCTTTTCCCTCACCTATATTCTGTTCTCTATTCCCCCCACTAATTGCCACATAAGCCACTCTCCTAACTTCTCTGTTCGGTCCCCGTCCCTCTATTGGGCTCAGGCCCAAACATGGTATCTAACAGTCAGAGATAGTACACACAACGGATCATGCAATGACCTCTCAGCCTCATCAAGAACATGGTGGCTGCCACGAAAGCAGATATGTCAATTGATGGGAACCCAGAATTCGGTAACAGAAATTAAGTAATAAAAATAGATCAAACAAAGAAAACTAAATATATTGGACTGATGAAGAAGATAAAACTGTAGAAGGGAAACAATCCCAATCTACACCAGAGCAAAGCTCCTCAGAGAAGGAGAAAACTCTCTCTCTGCCTAACCATAATGGTCACTCTAATATTCTTGCATAACCCTCACAATAACCTTACCTCACTATTTATACTACTAAGACATAACAACTTGCCAACTAAGCAGCCTACTCCACTCATTATTTACCATATATCCTTACCACACTCTTTATTACATTATATACCATTTTCCTTAAGAATCCTCACTCGGGTCTCTATCATCAAACTTAAAGTGCACATGATAAAACTTCCATTCAAATTTGTTAAAAAAACAGATGTCTACTCATGCATACAAAACAGTCCTATACATGTCCAACTCACAGTGCACTGACCAAAACCATCAAAAAATGGATAGGGGCAGGGCTATACAAGGACATAAACTAACTCTGCATGAACATATGTGCATAAAAGCAAGTCATATAAAAAATTTCAGCAGTCTAGTTAAATCACAGGACTCAATAAGCTTGCAATTTATCCAATATTTAAAAAATAAAAATAAAAAAAATTAAAGACGTTATAATGTTATACTTTAATCTTCAATAAATCAGCACGGAAACCGAATAAAACGGTCATTTGTATTAAGCAATTCATATCAGGTACCATGACGAAGAACAGAAGATAGTTGACAGGAACAAAACGTTGCATACAAATCCTACTGCCAGAATATGAAAACCTCGTATAACCAAAAAAAAAAAAAAAAAAAGAGGATTATTTGAAGTGATATGTTATTAAGATTAAAATGCCTGAATATGTAAAGGAACAACATTGGAAAGGAACTTTTAATAACAAAAGAAGAAAAAATACCTAGCACATCTCAGAAATATTGTACATGCCTGCCCCATTGCAACACCAGAAAAATGAATTTATCCTTGCCAATCATAAACTCCTTGATAAGGTCACAATGCCCAAGCTTAACAGACTCAGGGTTGTCAAAGGTTGAAGCAATTTCACCACCAGTTACCAGAGCCAGGAGCTCAACACCATCAAAATCAGCATGCTCAATGGCCAATATACGGAGCCTGTAGTATACTGGTTGCAAACACCATTAAAAAGCAGTGTTTGCAACCGGTATCTTTGCATTCTCTATGCATTTGGGTTGTCCAATACCAATTTTCTTGTCAAGAGTAAATCTGAACAAAAATATAATCCAATTTAGAAAGATTATTACTTCACCCAGACTAATGCAATGATAAGCAATAGAAAAAAAATATGCAAATGCTGCTTCATTATACAGAGAGTGCAGAAGTTCACAATCATTTGAGTTTACAGAAATTCCTTGAAAACTGCCTATGCAACTCAGAACGAAAGGGAAAAATCAAGATTCAGAAAAGGGTAGAATAGAAGCATTCCATACTCGAACTAAAAAAATACTCTAACTCATTAGTAATATTACCCTTCATCTATTACCGAGTCTATTAGTGAACCTCTGGGTTTCTTTATAATCTGGATTGCTTTTAAATTGGTGCTTCCCTGTAATTTTGAACATTACCATTATAAAGCAAGATTAATGGAAAAGAGAATATGAAAAGGCATATAGTTAATCTTATAACAATAAAAATCACTATGATAAAAATCCTAAGGCGTAATCAAATATCTTCATGGATAGCTTGCATAGAAGTACAAAAATCCGAATAACTATATAAAATGTCAACTGAGGGTCTGAGAACATTTTGTACTTTTAAACCATTAGAAAAAAGGAAAAACCATTGCTACAAATGAAATACTGCCATAAGCTGGTAAAAATATTACCGAGCTTCAACGCATTATTTCAGTGAATATTTTTACAAAGGATTCCAGGCCCAAACCATCTTGAAAATTTTGGCTATTTAAACTCAGCAATAAAAGTAAATAAAGCATGGAACACGAATAATTTAATGAATGACAATGTAGAACTTACTTAAGTACCATGACATCAGGTTCTTGTAAACAAAAACCATCATACAATAAATAATTGAAGCTCTGGATGAACCTTATTCAGTTTCATAAAGAGTTCATCACATTTAATGCTTGCCCCTTCAGGTGTATGCTTGGAAAATTTTGGAAGTATCTTTTTGATATCAACATCTTCTGAGATGTTACAAAGGCAAGCTAAGATGGTAGAAGTTAATTTTGAGTCCAAAAGAACACCCTTAGCAGCCATTTGTTGAAGCAAGGAAATAATTTTTTGGGTCTCTCCCATCAAACTGCAACCCTTTAGCAAAGAATCAAATAAAACAGCATCTGGTGCATGACCACAAGAGATCATTCGCTCATATAGCGACATGGCCTCATCCAACTGCCCAAGTTTTAAGAACCTGTTTATCAATATAGAAAAGGTAATGGCATCAGGCACCAAATCCATGTTAAGCATATCCAATAGCAATTCTTTGCCAGATTTAATATCTCCTGCTTTGAGGGTTCCATCAATTATAATATTAAAGGAGACAACATCAGGACCAGGATACGAATTTCTCATTTCTTCAAATAAATTCCTAGCCTGTTCCAAACTACTTTCTCTGCACAAGGATGCCATTAGTGCATTGTATTCAGTCACTGTGGGTCCAGTCCCAGATGCTCTTATTTTATTAAAAAGTCCTCTTGCAATACTTAGCATTTGCATTTTGCAAAGACCATTAATGAAGACACTATATGTCATTGAGTTGGGGGAAAATCCCAAGTCTACTGCATACTTCCATACTTCCAATGCCTTGGTAAGTTTTCCAGCATTTAGATGACCTTCAATCAAACTATTATAAGTTACTATGTTACCTGAGAACCCCCTTTCAACCATTGTAGAATAGATCCTTAAGGCATCATTAAGACGTCGTTCCTTGCAAAGTCCCTGAATTAGAAGATTAAACGTGAAGACATCGGGCTTCTTATGGAACTCCTTGCTCAAAAGCAAGTTCCAAAGGTCCATTGCCTCATCAATTTTGCCAACTCCACATAGTCCTTTCAATAATGTGTTGTAGATAACCACGTCAGGTTTCTTCCCCTTCTTTGTCATCATTTCTAGAATCCCGAATGCTTCATCTACCCTTCCTTCCTTAAAAAGCCCATTTATGATGGCATTATATGTTACATTATTCGGCTCTTCCCCCTCTTGTAGCATCAAATCCAACACTTTAATTGCATCGGATGCCCTCCCTTTTTTGCAAAGCCCATCAGCTAAAACCGTATACGCAACAACATCAGGACGAACTCTACGAGTTGTCATATCGTTCAACATTTTGGAGGCTTCTTGCCACTTCCCTTTCTTGCAAAGAGCATTCATCAAACAGCTATAAGTAACCACATTAGGAGTAACATTCTTTCCCAACATTTCATCAAAAAGTTGTTTGCCCCTCTCAATATCACCTTTGTTACAAAATGCATTAATCAGAGCACTATACACAAACACATCTGCCTCCAAACCCTTCTTCTCCATCTCTTCCAACAAATCCAAACCTTCCTCAACTGCCCCATTCTTACAAAGACCATCAATCAAAGCACTAAATGTAACCAAGTCCGGTTTGCAATCCCCGGCCTTCATGGCCTCAAACAAATCCCTAGCTTCTCCCAATCTCTTAGCTTTACAAAGTCCATTTATAAGGGTACTGTAACTATAGCTATCAGGCAACACAGAATCCCTCTTCATCTGGCCAAACAAATCCATAGCTTCTCCCAATCTCTTAGCCTTACAGAGTCCATTTATAAGGGTATTGTAACTAAACCTATCAGGCAACAAACAATTGTTTTTCATCTGGGAAAACAAATCCATGGCCTTATCACAATCACCACTTTGACAAAAACCCTTCAACAAAAGGTTCACATTATACACATTAACCTCAAAACCACGCTTTATCATCAACCCCAGGACAGAAAAAGCAAATTTTGAATTGTGGGTGTTAACAAAACCTTCAATCAAAGCACTTAAGGAAGTAAAACAGGGAAAAACACAAGCGCTGACCATTTTAGAGTAAACCGACACGACCAGATCATGTTGTCTTGCCTTTCGCAGGTTGTCTATGAGGGAGTTGCAGGCTGATCCTGAGAGCACTGAATCGGGATCCTCTACGGTACGGTGAAAGTGGGAAACGGCTTCGGAAAGGGACTGAGGAGGATTGGGTTTGTCACGCTGGGAGGTTGAAGAAGAAGAAGAAGCAGAAACATGAAAGGCACAAACTTTGGTGGGAATTGAAAATGTGGATCGAGGAGGGTTAAGGAGTCGTTTTGGTGTCATTGTTCTCTGTTAGTAGGATTTTTTGGGTTGAAGGGAGAGAAGAAGACAGGGTTTACTGTGTGTTTAGCGTTTGCAGCCAGTTTGGGAGTTGAAGGAGCGTGATGCGCTGCTGGCTCCTCACCGTGTGACTCCAGAGGACATTGGGTCTAGTAGGCCTGTTGGGCCAGATGATGCTTCTCTTGAGTGGCCCAAACATGATGAAATTAGGTGAATATTTGTGTGCATGTAAATTTTGTGGTCACAATGAGCGTATGTGTGAATCCTTGTATTTATTGACAAATATTGATCTAAATAGGGTTTTAGAGGACAATGAACATGGTGGTAGTGAATAAGATGGTAGGACAATGCACAAGCACATTTTTTATGTAACACCCATCCCTAGCTTGTTTTTACTAGTTATGAGTATGTCACCAAAGTACTGTTATATCGTTTCCCTCCTCTTTTATGGGGTCTATAGTTGGTTTTTTCTACTCCTCCCCAAGATTTGAACTCAGGACCTCACTTTAAGAGTTCCCAAGTGAAGAGTTTGGTACCAACTCATCTAGTCATGTAACATCCCACTTATAGCACAATCTTATTTTTCTATATGTTGCTCTTAATATAGTAAGATTAGAGTAATTCAATCTTTAAGCATAAATTTCCATGGCCTATTCTAATTATGTTATAGTGATAGTGTAGAGGATTGATGATAAATAAGAGGGGTGCATGTAGGAAGGTCCAACCCAAACTAAGATAGGCCAAAGGACTAGCTGAAGGTTGTCCTTTTAAACCAGGTAGCACCCACACTCTCTCTTTTCCTTCCTTGTAGGTCGACCCCCACCCTCATTCCCTATCACATGCATTCCTGAAAAAATTCACAATACCCACTACAAGCATTCTAAAGAGAGATGAAGAGAAAAAGAGAGTGAGAAAAGGGAAGGAACAAGTCAATCAGCCAATTTGAGAAGAATAAGGAAAGCTAGCTCAAGATCCTTGAAGGTAAGAAGTAGAACAATATGGAGAGTGGGAGTTCGATTAGGGGGAAGAAAGAAGGAGGAATTCAACTTTGTTTTTCTCCACATCCCAAGCACAACTTTTCAAAACGTGAGTTCTCCCAGCTTTAGAACATTAGAATCATGGGTATCCATAAATCCCATGTTCGGAGTAGTGTTGTTCTTAAGGTTTTTGTATTTTTTCAAAGTTGGGGTTGTGTGCATGAAGTGGTTCTAGGTGTAATTGATGATTTGTGTTGAGTTTGATTGAAATTAGCTGAATATTTGTGTGCATGTGAATTTTGAGATCACAATGAGTGTGTGTGTGTGTGTGTGAATCATTGTATTGGCAAATGTTGGTATGAATAGGGTTTTAGAGGACGATGAACAAGGTGGTAGTGAAATTGGAAAAATAGATGTTTGTTTGAAAGAATATGGAATTTTAGGATGTGGGGGAATGTTCCTTATGCAAGATTTAATTGCTATATGATTCTTGTTTCACATTGTATGCTAAATTTACATAATGCATGAATTTTTTGTGGGTTTTAAGGTCCAAGAATCAATGCCAAACCTTGCCCAAAAGCATGAAGGGACCTAAGAACTTATGACAGGAAAAATAACCATTCTGCAAAAATTCTGCAAAGGGGCGCGCACTTAGAGCGCATAAAAACAAAACTAATTCTATGGAAATGCGTTGGGGCGCGTCTGAGGGAGCGTCAGAGTGCATCCCTTGTCCTGGTCGTGTGTTGGAGCGCGCCTTGAGCACACTTGAAGTGTGTAGAGTCAGAACTAAACCTGTTGTAATGCACTGGAGCGCCCCAGGGGAACACTGGAGCGCATCCCCTGCTCTGAGCAAGCGCTAGAGGGAGCGCCGGAGTGCATCCCTTGTCCTGGTCGTGTGTTGGAGCACGCCTAGAGTCAGAACTAAACCTGTTGTAATGCGCTGGAGCGCGCTAGGGGAACGCTGGAGCGCATCCCCTGCTCTAAGCAAGCACTGGAGCGCGCTTGGAGAGCGTTGGACGCTTCCCCTTATTTTCAAACATATTATAAATATGCTAGAGCAATGGTAATGCCATGTATCATTGGTATTATTTCCTTTACTCTTATAATGGAAGTAATGTCTTTAGAGATATAAGGATTGTTGATGCCATAATTCTAGTTTCTTATTTCTGACTTAATGAATGAGAAATAGAAAACGAGTTTTCCTTCTTAGTTAGGCATCTTATGAACCCACTTGCAGGTTGTAGAAGTCTAACTATCCATATCGTATACGGGCGCCAGTCTGGGGTCTCGACTTAATAGGTTTGGCGATAGTAAGTGTCAGTCCACAATCTCATTTGACAAACCCGACAGTGTAAGTTGTGTTACTGTTTATAAGAAAACATTGTGCCTTGATCATGGTTGATCATATGTCTATCTTGATGAACTCCTTTGCAATAAATCTTCTAATTTATTACCCCAAAATTTTACTTCTCTAGTGTTAGAGTGATGGTTAGGGGTCCATCGGAGGATTCACTGAGATTATTATCTCATCCCTTTCGTCTTTTTTTTTCAGATAAACATGTTATGAAGAATGCCTAGTGAAATGCATGAGACATGTTTTCATCTCCCTATGCGTTACACCTTCATCGTACAAAAGATTTTTGTAAATTCTGGAAAATTTTCTTCGCAATGTCGTCATGTGCATGGTTTCACAATCTTTGAGTTAAGCCAAAAAAATTGCTTTTGGAAACAAGTTTTCGGTGAGTGAGAAAACGCAGAAAAAAAAACATTTGAAGGGAGTTTCCTAAGGGGAGAAGAGTCACCGAGGGAGGAAATTTGGGGGGTGGTGCGAGGGTGGGATTGCAGGGTGGGGAGGCTGGGGATCGCAGGTAGGGGTGAGGGTTGCAAGGGGTGGAGATGAGGAAAGAGAAATGGGTAAAGGTATTTTGGGAAAGAGAGGGGTGGGGTGCCATTGGATTTTTTTTTTTATAGGAAAATTTTAGTTGTTAGTGAGTTATGTTAGTAGGCAGGGTTTGAAGCATATACCTCCTTTTCCAACTCCTTCAAATATCCCAGCTCAATCACTTGAACTACACCTTGGGGTGTTGCTTGATCTATTACTATTAAGAAAATCACGCTTTGTTAGGAGGTCGTATGTCACTCTGACAGCAATTGCTTTCTCGCCTAAAACCTCTTCTATATGTGCTATTATTTTTTTATTGCAAAACCCCTTGCTTTTTTGCTTAGATACAAGACAAACCGACACATGCTTTATTTCAAAAATAATCAATAAAAAAACTCCCACTTCATTTTGTTTTCATTCCAGCCAACATTTTCTGCGTTCTCATCATCGACCTCCTTTCAAAATACGTTTATGAAGCTTCACCCTGCAACTTGTCTCCTCTTCCCTGTAGAAAATCATTGCTCTTTGTTCTCTCTGGTGAGCTACTTGTTTTCCTTCATTCTTCGTCTCTTTTCTTCTCATCGATTCTTCCTCTCTGTTATTCATGTCAAGATTCTGATTTGATTCTTGATATTCTGACCGAAGAGCAACCCTTTTCGTTGCAGGTTTGGAGGTGAGTTCCCTAAGGTTTTAACTAGGTTTTATGTTCTTCTTCACCACATCTTCTTGATTCCATTCCGCCAGAACCCTTTCCATTCTTTTGTCTTTGTCCCGAGTATTGATGTAAATTGTCCTTCAACTTTTTTAGTAACATGATGCAATGAACAAAAGGATCTTCCATTCCATTCTCGACATGCCAAAGTATATATGGATTGGCGTATGAATTGATAGCCTTAATATTCTCTTATATAGAAGATGGAAGTAATGTTGACCTCACTACGCCAAAAAAGAACCCCATGGCGTTTACTTTTCATTCTAGTAATGTGGTGAAGCGTTATGTGAGTCATTGTCATATGATGAGCACTTGATTTCAGATAACGCTTCGAAAGCATTATCAGAGCCGCACAAAATTACGCGCATGTTCACTTAATGACGCATCCAGATAACATGTTCCTAAACATTATCTGAAGCTATTTCTCATAACGCTTTCTTGGAAAAGCGTTATCTTCCTGTGTCAACATATTCTCTAGAAAGCATCATCAGAAAATGACTTAGATAATGCTTGCTAGAGCAAGCGTTATCCAATATTTTTTTTTTAAATCTATCTGTTTGCGATTTTCCCATATACAAAACAGTCAGACATGCAGTTAAATTTTTTGTTATGTTATTTCGCCAATACAACACGCAATATATTTTCACTACAAAGCAGATTTAATTGAACATAAATGGATAGTTATTTACAAATTTTTGTACATATTTCAAAGAAGAAGATATCTAACACAAGAATTGAAAAGATATTCCTAACATATCTCCAAAAGAAGAAGATATATAACATAGATTCCTAACATATCTTCGGAAAAAAAAAACTAATAGATTCCTATTCTTGAGGAAGTTCTAGTAGCAGATATGTATCTTGCGTCAAGTCTCATACACAAGTTTTCCTGAATTGGAGATTTTGAATTTATAGTAGTCATCCTTCAAGTCATCATACTCTGACTCAGGTCTTGCGTTTATTTGTTTGGTTGTCAGAGATATGTAAATGAGACAAAGCAGATTAGATGATGGGCATACACAATATATACTATAACATGTATGATTAGAAATATATGAGGTACATGAATATGATAATTACCTTAGAATTCCAGTCAAAGTCTTTAACACCAAGTATCGCAAAAGGCTTGCACAGGGATACTAGTGGAAATACTCAGTATCAATAACCTGTCTTAACCTAATTGAGGTACTCAATGTGTGGTTGAGATCTCAATTAAATTTAGAAAAGTAATCTGCATTGTTGATCTGAAACGAAGATGAGGCGAGTTAGAAGACGAAGTTCAGAACCTGCAGCGACAATATAGAGAATATCGTAAGCTTGGCTATAGGAGGATGCCAAGTTCACTCAGAGAAAAGCATACCTCTGAGGGTAACTTGCTAGTTAACTAATAAAATCACGTGTTTTGCATGTTTGAAATATAAAAAGTTTGATTATTTATTAAGTAAAATTAATAACTTATTTACCAATTGATGACTAATTTGATGTAGAAAAGAAAAAAACACTAAAAACATAGTAAAATTTGTGTTGTTATGAATGTCAACAAAATATGTATTTTTTATAACTATATCATATGCTAAACATACTAAAAAGGACTAATGTTGTATAAATTTTAAAAAAAATTCTTCGCATATTTATACTGTTTGCTTTATATCAGTTTTTTTTTTATATAATAGTAGAAACATATTTTTAGATAACCCCGAGCTTTTATCGTACATGATTACATACACAAATAGTATAAAATACATTATCATAAGTCAAACCTTCATAATAAATTACATTTGCCATTCATTATGCACACAAATACATCATGTGTTAATATATTAAATACCATGTCACAATGCACGTGTCACATCCAGTAATATATTAAAATTAAAGTGTGAGTTTTTTTTTAATAGGCTAAGTGGTTGATAATTAGTGTGTTAGTTGTTTGAGGGGAGGGGGAGGGTTCGAACCCCTATACACACATCATAACACCAAAAAAAAAAAAGAATTCACACATCAATTTATTCCATTTCTATTATTTTGCCACACACACATTTTTTTTTTTGAATCATTATCCCATGAGAGGGTGCCTCTTCAAGTCTCTTCTCACCAACTCTATTGATTTGAATCCCTCTTTTGCTTAGAAATTAGCTATTCTCATTCGACAATTTAACCCCGGTTCAACGGACCATGTGGCTAGGGTTTAGAGAGAAAGGCTTTGCATTCTCTCTAAACTTTCTCCCCCAACTCAATTTATGGCTTGGGTTTAGTGGTGGTCCTCCCTCCAGGTTCTCCGAGCCTTCTCCCAAGCTATCCTGGTCTTCTCCCCAAGCTCTCTTAGCTTTCCCCACCCAGTATAGGGTTTCATTTTGTCCACTCATTGTTCTCTTCAACTCCGATCTATTTTTGTTAGATACAGTTATTGAGCAGCCCACCCTTAAGCGAGTGCTACAGTATGTCCCCTACTACAGATTTAGGTTGTTGAGCAGCCCACCCGCAAGCAAATTGAGAAAGGGGCCACTACCATGAAAGATCAAACCGTGGGTGCTAAACCACCCTTCCATCCTCACCTTCCACCACCACAGCAAGACATCAATCAACCCCGCGGCAGAGCTGGAGCCCACACTCCCCCCCACCGGAGCCACCACCGAAGTGTTGCGGCAATGTCCTCATGGCTGAGCCTACCCTCTCCACTGTTGTTCCACACGATCAACCCTATTGTCGGCCTCCCAAAAAGCCTCTGGATGTAGGTACAATATTTCCTTTTCTTTTTTTTTTGTTCAATAAGATTCTTGCATTCAAGAGGGAGTAAACACCCTATAGGCCAAGCCTAATTACATTCGGTTACGCAGCTGGGGGTATAACATAGACTAGCATCATAGCAGTTGCACCGAATACTGTCTCTAAAGAGAGATAGGCTCAAAGGTACTAAGGTCAAGTTACAGAAGTACTCAGTCTAAACTCAACTTTAGATACCCAAAGTACACAAAACTTTCTAACTGGAGCTTTAGAGGGTAGCACCCACCGAAACCTTTGGTCATTGAAACACATCCTCCAGGCACGAGCATCCAGTAGATTTAGAAGACCAAAAAGAAATGCATAATAGTTCCCAGAGAATGCTTGGACGATGGCTAGACCACCTATCTAGGCGAATCGAGAGGATGCACCGAATCCCATATGATCCATGGTTTTAGGTGTTAGGACCCCCATCATAGAGCCATATTTGGGGAGGTTCTTATCAAACGTAGCCATGGTTCTCCCCTTCTTTCACCCTTTCTAATCATGGCCAATGATACCACATTGGTAGCAAAACCCATGTAGTCGCTCATATTTGAAATGAACCCAAATCTTAGGTAAGCCATTCTTGTTGACCTAACAGCTGGACCATAAAGGTTTCCTAACAGCCTTATAAATCTTAGGTAAACCATCACTCTTCCCCTGATAAAGTTTCGGACCATGAATCTATCTCAGTAACCTCTCCCATTTTGCTGAATAGAGTCAAGGAACTTGTAGGGTTCAAGTTGTCTAGAGGGAGACCATGAATCTGGACCCAAAACGGAGAGTTATCGAAGTTGATTTCAAAACAAGTTTTGTTTGGGGTCCAATACTGCAGACTCAACAGTTGGTTCATGATAAACCATGGACTTTTCCTTAGGATCACTTCAGTATCCTCAAATGTTTCAAAACTAAATAAATAAAGATTCGGTCCCAGATCAATCATTTTTATACCTTGGAATTCAGTCCAAAGTTTCCCAACAATGTTCTTGACTCATGTTTTGTTGAGGGTTTTCTCACAGATAATCTTCCCCACTAAATCCCGTTTAGCTAATATTCTATTTGTTGGGCTATTGTTTTGTAAGGTAACTGAGTTGTCGTCTCATTCATCCTCCGGAACCTCGGGAAAGATACCCCAGCTGATGTGATGTTGTTGTTGACTCTTTGTTGTTCAAGAGTTTTTTTCTATTTTGGTTGGGCCAAGATTGTTCTCGAGATGTTTGCTAAAAAGCCCCAACGGAGTTTTGGTTGTTGGAAACACATAGGGAGTATAGTTCCTTATAAGGCTGACTCCAATTTCAGTACCATCTGTACATATCAATTGACTTCTGTACTTTGGATCAAATTGGACAAAATCGAGACCTATTATCAGTGTTATAAAACTCGGACAGGTGACCGACTTGGTGAGGGTACTGGGTCATCGGGTCATGGTCGAACCGGTGGGTCAGTAGTTGAACTGCATGAACCAGTATAAAAAAAAAAATTAAAACTGGAAATATACTATATATATAATATTTATCAATGAAATTGCAAGTCAGGTTGATGGCTCAACGGTAAAGCGATTGGGATGTAGGTGTCCGCAACAGGGTTCGATCCCTGGCTATAACATTTTACCAATTTCTTCAACATTTACTTGGGAGGCGCGTTAGATGAGAGCTGAGTGAGCCGGTTTTCGCCGGTTCGCAGCCGAGCAAATGATGTCATCTCCGGGTCAGAGACATAACTGATCGAATTAACTGATCAGACCGGTCATGTGTCCAGTTCCCGGTTGAACCAGTCGGACCGGCCGGTCCGATCCAAGTTTTATAACACTGCCTATTATAGTCGAATTGTGCTAGATGAAGTCAAAAAAATAATCCGCAACTAGATAGGACTAAAGACTGTGGATTCTCACGTTTTCTCTATCATTGACCGCGTGCGAAAGGAATTGATGGACTGCCCGTTAGGATATAAAAATTGGCTTGGTGCCCCCTTTGCTTTCTGCACTATTTGTGTGTAACTTAACTCTTGATTTAGTAGATTTAGCTATTAGAGTTGACTCTTTTAAATGGATAATGGATGAGGAATGCCCCTATACTATTTAAGCAAGTTGTTTGTATTGTCCTCTATTTTTGCAATTAATGGAAGCTGTTTTTGTAGGGGAAAAAAACTAATCTCATTCGACGTAACCGTTGATATTCAATACCAATAACAATAATGGAACATAGCATATTCCACATCAATTTTTAAAAGTCAAATTTACTCACCTTATATTTATTATTACATTTTGTTGTCATTTCGTAAAAAAAATTCTCAAATTACATATTTCAAAATAGGTGGCTTCTAGGGTGAACTAGCACTACAAGTGGTTCACCGGTGAACCATGAATATCGGTCGTTGATCAAAAAGTTTTACCAGGTCTTATTATACACCGTACACACTGTATGATTTTTTTCTTTCTCTCTCTCTTCCCGTCTGCCCTCATTCTCTCTCTCCTCTACCATTTATCTCTTCTGACTCTCCCACTCTCGGGTTTCAACCACTTGTTGCACATGCCATAGTCCTTTTTCTTCATTTCCAAGTTCCAACGCCGAGTCAGACCCTTCTTGTACCTGAAAACTATAGCATGAAATAAATAAATAAATAATCAGACCCAGAATTTGATATATATCAATCAGAAACCGTAATCAAAGAATAAAAATTGCATCTTTATTTGTGTAATGGAAATATAAAAACTACGGAGTTACTACTTGACCACTTAATTGCCTATAGTGCCGTTGACTTGGAACCTGTTCCTCCCAGACCATTGGTTGTAATTCTCGGAAGGATTTGGAGTCCATCCATCGCTTCCCCCAACGTAGAACTTGTGGGCTTGAGAGCTTGAGAAAAGAAGACTCAAGAGAACTTGTAGGCTTGAGAACTTGCATCTTTATTTATTGAGGGGTTGATGTTTGATTCCCTTTTATTGCTTTGACTCGGTATTTATTCAAATATTTTTCTGCCATTGCTATCTATCTTTAAAGTCAGAGAGACGAGCGCAGAGCCGAAGGAAAGAGAGAGAAGAAGAAAAAAAATTATACAGTGTGTAGGGTGCACAATAGGATTCAATAGAATTTTTTGATCAACGGTCGGTAGTTATGGTTCACCCATGAACCACCTATCTGCTTATCCACCTTAGACGCCACCTTCAAAATAAGATATTATTTCTCCAAATACAAAAGAGCCTATTTTAGACTATTGAAAAATTTAATCAAAATATCTACCGAATAATAAACAAATTAACTACATCCTGCATTATGCCGTACCTATTTTTTACACGCTTATGAAGAGACCATGTAGACCGCATTTTTTTGGCACACAAGTAACAACTTTCTTATGCCATTTGCCTTCTTGAAATAAATTGGTTTATGTTCAATAAGAGTTAATGTTCAATTTTATTTTATTTTATTTTATTTTTTGACAGCGAGTTTATGTTCAATATTATGTCTTGTTCCATGTCAATTATAATGCACCAAATGTCAAGTGCATGCAGCCGGCTTCAAAATTCTTTAGAAATGCTATTGCCGTTTATAGCTTTGTCCATTGTGTTATCTCTTCTCCATAAAATTAAAACAACTGCATAATGGAAATTTATTTACATCATAATTGTTCTTGGAATCCTTATAGACAATATGTCATCCGAAATTACTGAAGAGACAGAGGAAGAGCCTCACTGGTTTATCAACACAGAATATCAGAAAGAAAAGATCAGGAAGATTATACAGCACCAAAAATCTCAATATCTGTCAACATCTTTGTCATCTTCAGCTGCATCTTCTTCTACTTCATCATTCTCCCGTAAATCTAGCAGTTTGTTAGAGTTGATGAAAGGAGGAAGCACATCTATGAGGAGATTATTTGACATGGAGCATACAAGTTTGTCAACACATTTTGACTATTACAGTGGTTCACCTTTAATTAAGCCTATATCTTTGTGGGACAGTGATTCAGATAGAGAATTTCAGGACCCTTGGGCCTTGATCAAGATGATTGGATCCACAACTTTTTCTGGTAATGATAGAGAAAGTGAGTTAGCCTCAAAGGGTAGTCACATGGATGCAGATTATGTTGTCTCTCAGAATAGAAATGGCAAAACTAGCAAGCACAAATTGACTAGGAAAAAATCTTTTAGGAGACTGCCAGGTTTTGGTTTGTGGAGATGTGGAAGATTCAGATTCCCTTTGAGATTAAGAAGGCTTAGATTTAGATTTTGGGGTAGAAAGTTCAGATAGAGCCTTGAGCCTTCCAATTGGGATTTGGATTCCCTGTGGTTGGGATATCCACTGTCGAGCGATCAAGGCCGTTCGATTTTGATCGGAGGGCTCACAAACGTGCAGATTTTGAATTTCTTTTAAATTTGATTTACCAAACATGAAATATGGACTATTTGATCTTGATCTAACGGCTCCTGAAGCTAACTGTGTGACTGCGGGATTCCTTGATCGTAGGGAATCCGGATCTTTCCAATTCGAGTTGGATTTTGATTTTGAACATGATTGGAATGATCAAGTAGAGAAACTATGTCTTAAAGAGAATTCCTTCATAACTTGTAGAGCTAGCTATGTGATTTATATCAAGTGTTCCTATACATTAGAAGAAGGGGAAAAACAAACTTATTGTGGAGAGAAACTCAAAGCTTGATGTAGTATTTACCTAAGAAAAGAACTATAGAGAGTTACAAGTGACACAATGATCTGATACAAGTCTTGCTATGACACTTCCTTCTTCAATCATCAATCCACTACTTTGTTTATTCCAAAGATGAACCCCATATGTCTCCGCACTAAGTTGAAGCAATTTGGCTTCAACCCATTTTGCTTCACCTTGAGTTTTTGGCTTCCTAAAAAAGCCACCAATCTTATTCCAATTTACTGGATAAAAGGCCAGAGGTGGCAAGATCGTAAAGTTGAAAACTTGTCTTTTCTTCCCTATTCTTTCAACCACTCTGGAAACAAGGTAAGGACCATTATGCCCCCATTTGTTCCCATCAAAAGTCAAAGCAAATTCCTTAATGAATCTGAGAAGAAGTGGATGGTTCATATCAAATATCAAAACAGCATTGTTCAATCTAGTCCATTGCTTAGACCCCAAATCCATGCTTTGTGCTCCAATACAATTCCTCAACAAAGTTAAAGGCTTCAATAATATAAAATCTGCGTCTAAGTAGACACCACCATATTTATATAAAACAGCAAGTCTCATCAAATTAGATAGATTCTGAAACAAAGGAATCTCACCAGGGTCCTTCTTCCCTTTCCTTAACTCATTAAACCAAGCTTCAGCTGGAGTACCCTTTAACAAAAACAACAAGTCTGGTGTCACTGCTTGAACTTTGAACCCTTTATCAATGAATGGTTTAAGGATTCTGTAGCCATGAATTGAGTCCAAAGTTCTTGATAGAATTGTTAAGCATGCTTGAGGGTGGACCTTGAAGAGACTTTCTATAGAGAACAATTCTCTTGATCCAAATGAACTTGCTGGTGAAATCCAAGTCATGAAGAATGGAGAGTACTCACAATATTCATGGTTGAAAAATTCTTGAATCCTAGCATGGAATTGCTTGGTCAATTTGTTTGACTTGAGGATCTTGAACTTGTGTAGGTTCCCTTTAAACCAAGCAATTCTTTCTTCTTCAGTGACACTGATTGGTGCAACTAGTACTTTGTTGTGATTTCCATCATCAACCTTCTCCTCTTGAATGGAACGAAAAGGTTTGTGATGAGAAAGAGTAAGAGTTGAGCTTAAGATTTGTTCTTTGTTTCTGTGACTTTGAGCTTGTAATAACACCACTGGAGCTTCTTTATTTGTGGAATAATGGTAGATAACACCATCACTTTGTATGAGAAAAATTATGGTAGTGAATGTGATCATTAGAGGGAAGATAGATAGCTTGGCATGTTTAAGCACCCTGGGATCAAACATTCTTTTGAGTTGGAAATTATTCTATTTTTGATGAGAGTTTCTTTGGGAAAGAACTTATTATGTAGAATAATTTGTTTTTGACTTTTCAATTGGTTGTACGTATGGAGATATGTTGAAAATATTGGTGAAGTTTTGTGGATTATTTTTTTATTTTTTTTTGTCTTTGTTTGAAGCATTCAAAGGATTGAGGGAAATGTCAAATTTCGACAACAGGATAGTCGCCATGACATGCACACACGGCTTAAGTAATGTATTATTATATAAGGCAGATCCATTACTGAACTTGTTCTATAGATTTTGAATTATTAATTTGTACTGTATTTATTTATCAATTTGACGATTATTGTGTTAAACTAAAATATTTATTTTATTATATGTTATTTTCGATATTGTGATCTTTTTTTTTATTACTTTTTATGACAAGATGTAATCTTCATTGTAATTGAATTTTTTAGCATTCTTTTTTTTAATTAATTAGATATCTAGTTTAAGAAATTTATATTTTATTAATATTATGCATGTAATTTGAATTTATTTAGAATTTTAGTTTATTTAGGCTCTGCTTGACAAGTCTCATTTGCTAGCTTATCTCATCTGCTAGCTTATAGCAGATTTGACCAACAAACAACAGATTAAAAAATAGATCTCATCTCAGTAGCGTTTAACGTTTTTCCGTACGTTGTGTTTGAACTTATAATTTATAGCTTATTATTTTTTCACTCATTTTTATCCTTACTAATTTAATTAAATTCCTACTTTATCCTCCATTAAATTAATTGTATATTTTTCCAATATCAATATCTATTGATATATTGCGCTAAAGAAACTACATGTATGTCAATCATTACATATATTTTTAAAATACATATATTTTTATAAAGCTTAAAAAATTAAATGAAAAGAAAATTTAAAATAATATATTAGTTAATAAAAATCATTTAATGTTATACATTATAAAAAAATTTAACTTCTAATTATCTTAAAAATTAACTTAATTAATATATATTTTATTAAAATAATTTAAATATTATGTTATATTTGATATTCATTAAATAAATTTAACTATTAAATAAAAGTATCATTAACTAAATCAAAGGTGGGCTCTGCTAGGGTTCGTTTCCCCTAGGGTTTCTCCTTACGTGATCGTGATTGTTTTGGCTTGCATGCTCCTGTTATGGCAGACCTTCCTATCTGCATGTTGCCATGGTTTTGCCCTTCTACACCACCGGCTCCCCTTTCCAATTCTAATCAGCCTACTGATTCTTCTGTTGCTAGAACAACCTCTCATTCTTCTTCTTCTCTGGCTCGCAAAACCTTCATTTAGGCGGTTAAAAACTCATGCTCCATTCCTCCAAGTAATCTTCCCAAGCCTTGCATGAAAGGAGATGACTTGTCTATTAAGATTTCAGAAGATGAATACCGCGCAGGTGTTACTAGCTGTGGCAATGTCCTTCTTGGCCACCTTACCATGTCAAAAGGATCGCACCCACTTTGCCTTTCTACTCTGCGTGAGCGCATCGTGAAGCTGTGACGAACAACAGGTTCTTGGTCCATGGTTTCTTTGGGAAAGGGTTATTATGAGTTTGAATTCTCCTCCATGGAAGATATGCGATCGATCAGGTCGATTGGTTCTTGGAATTTGCAGCCTTTTGTCTTGCGGCTGTTTGCGTGGTCACCTAATTTTAACCCTAACCAGATTAAACAAACTAATGTTCAGACTTGGATCCGGATACATGGTCTCTCTTGTGAGTATTGGCGCCCTAAAATTATATTTGAAATCGCTGGTGCAATAGGGGTTCCTCTTGCTTTAGATGATGCTACCATGAAGAGGTCTCTTGGTCACTTTGCTAGAATCTTGGTGGATATAGACTTGAATTCGGTTATGAGATAGGCTGTTGGTTGAGCGTGATGAATATGCGTTTTTTGTTCATGTTGAATATGAGAGGATCCCTCCTTTTTGCTCCTCATGTCAGTTGATTGGGCATAGTTTGGACAATTACAAGAACTTTCGGAATGGTGCAGCTCGGTTTTCTAATGAAAATAAGGAGGCCAAGAAACCTTCTATGCAGTATGTCCCAAAGAACACTGGTGCTGTTCCAAAGCACAATCTACAGCAGAGTTCTTTGATTGATAAAGGAAAAGGAATTACTAATAAGGACAAAGATGCAAAGCTAAATAATACTGTTATAAGGATTTGGAATTAGGCTCTTCTTCAAGGCAGGTTTTGCAGCATCAAGTTGAGGTGCTTGAGGTTCAAACTATTGGGGATAAAAATGCTTTTAAAGGGGTTAACAATGTTCCTTGGGATGGGTTAAAAACAAATCCTTTAGTTGGTTTTATAGAGACATCTCAGGTTCAAGGAAATTCTCAACAAGGCATGCCTAATTCAGCTCATACTGATAATGGGGTCTCTTAGCAGCAAAAATTAGGAACTAATTTGCATCAGGAACCAGCTCCAGATAGTGAGCAACTAGGCGCTGTTATGTAATTGGATGGAGGCAATGAATTAGATATCGTGGTTCAAGATTCGGTTAATAATACTGGTTTACTGGATGTTGATCTTCTGGTGGTACATTGTTCTACTAATCGAGATCCTCTCATGCAGGGTGAGCACGTGAATATGCAAAATGGGAAGATTTTACCTTTGGACAGTGCCTGAGACCGGAATTTGGATTCTAGGGAATGATCCGAAAAACCCAGTACACAAAAGTAGGGAACTCAATGGTTTAAATGAGTTCCGGAACTAAAGAGTAAATTGATGTGCTTGAAATAGCCTATAGTTTAGTGTTACTTTTGCATTGCATATTAGACTTTTTAACCATTTTAATTCATGTTATTTATGCATTTTTATTTGATTTGATAATGCACTTGGTGTTGGTTCTTTTGTGCTTAAAAGAAAGTATTTGTCCTAGGAAAAAGGAGAAAAATCACTTGGACGGACGTTGGGATCAACTCGGAGGCCAAAATATCAAATTTGGACAAGAAAAGAGCCAGCACGACTTGCCCATGCCTAGGAGCACGGCCGTGCTTCGAGACCCATCACCTGCCAATCTCAAAGAGTGTTCCACTGCCAGGCCGTGTGAACAAGAACGCCCGTGTTTCGTCTTTCTGCTGTGCGCGCGATGGGACAACGCAGCACGGCCAGCCTGTGTTGGGCAACACGGCCGTGCTGCAGCTTGCACCTGATTCCCAATTTCACGAGTTTACGTTTTTCAGCTTGGTTTTCACCTCTTTTTCACCCTAAACTATAAATAGACATTTTAGGGACTTGTTTAAGGTTGGAAATTTGATTCTTGCAGGCACGGTGGAGGATTGAGATCAATCTCTTCGTTTCTTCTCTCTCGATTTGCTGGTTTGAATGTTTATTTCTATGGATTCTATTATATCTACCATGTTAGAGTAGTTTTCCTTATTCTAGGATTTGATGCTATGCCTTTTGATGTCTCTTGAATGATTATTTGAAATACTCTCTTATTACTTTGAATGCAATTTGATTCCATTTTTATCATTATTAATAATTCTTATGAATTCGGTGGCACTTGTTCATATGCGTTAGATTTCTAGGAATGAACTGAGAGGTGAACCTAGTTATCGGAACTATAAGACGAAACTTAGGACTAATATCACAAGAGTAGCTTTTAGTCCTTCGAGGATAAAACAAACTATCATATTTCTTAATGGGTTTAATTCGATTTCAATTACAACGAGAGTAGGAGTTGTATCGTTTAAACACAGTTTTTGTATCCTAAGAGGGAGGTTTTACTAATTTAGGATAGGTTGCCTTCAATTGAATTCATTCGTTAATAAGAGAGTAGTCAATTAGGATTTTAGAGCATCATTGTGGTACCCCTGGTCCTAGAAGCTTTTTATTATTATTAAAACCATCAATTTCATTATTCTCGTTCTTAAATTATTTCTGTCACAACAACAATTTCTATTCTTCGTGAATTAGTTTAATTAGTGTAAAGCAGTCCCTGTGGGATTGATATTTTATTACTTGACGACAACTTCGTGCACTTGCGGATTTGGCACATCAAGTTTTTGGCGTCGTTGCTGGGGACTGCGTCTTATTGCTTTTTAAATTAATTCCTGTTAATATATAAAAAAAAATTCTATAATTGTTGCTGTGCTACTTACCTTTTTCTTTAGTGTTGTGCATGCGAGGTAAACAAACAGGTGAGTTGTTGTTTGACCCTGAAATAGAAAAGACAACAAAAGCTAATAGGAAGAAGGCAAAGGAAGCAAAACAATAACAAAATCAAGCCTCTGCTTCTACCTCTCTCGTTACAACTCAAGTAGTAATGGGGGGCCGTACCACCACCACGATGCACCTTGGGCGATTTTGGGAGAAGGAACAATCAGCCAAGGGCCATCATAGCCTACCAACAGGTGGAGGCAAATGCTTTTGAGATCAAAACATCTCTGTTGAACACTCCCAAGCAAAACCAATTCGCTGGGGATGAAATTGAAGACCCAAATCAGCACTTGGTAAATTTCTATGAAATCTGTGGTACCTTGAAGCTGGATGGAGTGACTGAGGGGGCCAAGAAACTAAGGCTTTTTCCTTTTGAGATAGAGCAAGAGATTGGCTGCACACTTTTCCTACAGGAAGCATCACTACTTCGGATGATTTGGAGGATAAATTTATGAACAAATTTTTTCCACCCTCTAAGTTCATCAAAAGAAGAGGTGAAATTCATGGGTTCCAACAGAACCAGAGCGAAAATCTGTATGAGGCATGGGAGAGATTCAAGCTTCTTCTAAAAAGATGTCCTAGCCATGGGTATGATGAGTTTAATCAGATGCAGATGTTTTGCATTGGGTTGATGCCAAATACAAGAATGATGCCGGATGCCTCAGTTGGAGGTACAATTAACCGCAAAACAGCTGAAGAAGCAAGAACTTTAGTGGAGCAAATGGCTTCAAATGAGCAATTGTGTCAGAATAATAAAGGCACACAGGGTAGAAGAGGAGTCCCTGAACTAGAAACACAAGATGCTCTCTTGGCTCAAAATAAATTAGTTTCTCAACAATTGGAAGCTATCACAAAGGAGCTTAAACCGCTGAAAACGGGAGCCTCTATTCCCGCTCAGGTGAATCAGTTGAGCAGGAACTTGAGATGTGATTTTTATCAAGGGCCTCATGAAAATGGAGGTTGTGATGCTAAGGAAATTTCAAATGGGCAAGCCAATTACATGGGTAATTTTCAAAAGCAAGGAAGGAATCCTTATTCTGACACCTATAATCCTGGGTGGAAGAATAATCCTAACTTCTCTTGGAAACAGCAAGATAACCCATCATCAAGCAACCTTCCACAACCTCAAAAGCAAGAGAAGCCTAATGCATTAGAGGAAGCTCTCACTCAATTCATGAAGATGACTCAATCCAATTTCCAGAACATCCACTCCAACTTTCGAGTCTCATTTCAAGAACCAAGAAGCTTCTATCAAAAATCTGAAGAATCAAATTGGGCAACTTTCAAAGCAACTCGCGGAGCAATCCAAAGTTAAGTTTTCTGCTAGCACAGTAGATAATCCTAAGAGTGAAAATTGTAGTACTATGACTTTGAGAAGTGGCAAGATGATGTTTGAAGTTGAAGGGAAGAAAAAGAGTGAAAAAGTGAGGTGGATGGAGTTGAAAATGAGAGAAGTGAAAATAAAGAAAAAGAAGAGAAAAAAGAGGTTGAGAAGAAATCTAACTCAGGAGAGGAAGGCATAGTTATAACTGAACAACTGCAGGTGGGAAATAAGCCCAAAGTGGTTCCTCCATAAATGAAGCTGCCATATCCTCCTGTGAGCAAGAAAAGGAGAAGGATGAACAGTTCTCTAAGTTCATGGATATCTTCAAGCATCTCCAGATCAACATTCCTCTGAAGCTCTTGAGAAAATGCCCTCATATGCCAAATTCATGAAGAAATTATTGACCAAGAAGAGGAAATTAAAGGAAGATGAGACTGTAACTTTGACAGAAGAGTGTAGTGCCATCATTCAAAGAAAGCTCCCTCCAACGATGAAGGATCCTGGAAGCTTCACAATTCCCTGCACTATTGGGAATTTAAATATTGACAAAGCCCTTTGTGATTTGGAAGCTAGCATCAATTTGATGCCATTATCTATGTTGAAAGAGGCTGGGAGGAGGTGAAGTTAAGCTTACAAGAATGACATTGCAACTGGTGGATAGGTCAATCAAATACCCTTATGGAATTATGGAAGATGTGTTAGTGAGGGTTGGCAAATTCTTTTTTCCGGTAGATTTTGTGGTCCTTGACATGGAGGAAGACAAGGAGGTTCCTCTTCTTCTTGGAAGACTTTCCTAGCTATAGGAAGAGCCTTGATTGATGTCCAACAAGGTAAATTAATTTTGAGGTTCCAAGATGAGAAGGTGACTTTTAATGTGTTTGAGGCTATGAGGCATCTCGATGACACTAAAAAGTGTTATAGAATTGATATGATTGGGGAGTAGGATGGAGAATTGCTTAATCAAGATCGACCTACCGAGCCCTTAGAGAAGGTGATCGGGAATTCCATGGAGGAGACAGATAAAGAGCGAAAAAAGGCCAAGTGCAAAGCTGAGAAGCGTGCTCGTAGGAGGCTACTTCCATCGAGACTCCTTTGCCCCTTTATGCTAAAGGAAAAATTTCTGATACAAAAGGAAAGGTGAAGGGGCTAAGAATCCTTAAGATCTGGAAGGTGAAGGGGAGTGCCACCCCCAAGTTGGAACCGGGTTGAGCACTTACAACGTTCAAGCTAGTGACTTTAAACAAGAGCTTCTTGGGAAGCAACCCAAGTTTTTAGTGATTCTTTTCTTCTCATCCTTGCTTCAACTTAATTCCTTACATTGGGGACAATGTAAGCTTTTAAGCTTAGGGTAAGGGGTTTCACTTTCATTTTTGCATTTAGTCTTGCATCTCATTTTAATTTTTGCATTTTGTGTTAATTTTAATTTTTGCATGCATCATTTTATCCCCCAATTTCTGTTTATGTGTGCCATATAATCATTGTGGAATTTAGAGATTGCTATGATTTGGAACCCAATTATTTTATCTTGTGATAGGCTTAAAGGCAGTGTTCTTAATGTACATAGATATGATCTTTTGATAAGTTGAGAATTAGCATGTGGCATTCTGATTTTATGTTTTTCACTGATTTTAACTTCTAAAGGTGAGACTTGAGCTTATATTGGGGCTTGTTCTTCATCATGTTTTTATGCCCCTTCTCCTTGTATGAGTGTGTTCATCTTGACTGTGCTCTCCAGAATTTGACTTGAAACCTTTTCAAAACTTGAAAATTTTTATCTACACACTTGAAAATGATTTAGGCACTTTAGGCAATTTGTTTCAAGCCTCTGATTTTTGAATGATAGCTTCCTCTAGTCACCCCTTTTGAGCCTTGATTGAAATAAATTTTCTTGGTACCCATGCTTTTGTCAAATGTTTATGGTACATTTTAGAGTGTGTTTAAGGGAGCAATTGGATGCTTGATCTTGTTTAAATATTGATGCTTGATCTTGGGATTTCTTCTGTTGTTTAGTTCCTCTCCAATAATTATTGCAAAATCTCTAATGAGGGAGAATAAAATAAAAAAAAATATAATTAAAAAAAAGAGAAAAACAACAGAAGAGGAGCAAAATTAAAAGGTTTTGAAAGCAAAAAGGGAAAAATAGATTGCTCCACTTATTCTGCTTTAAAAGGGTTGCTTTAATTGATCATTTTGAAAGCCCTTGAAATTTCCTTCCTTGTTTTTTATTCCACCTTACAATCAATATCTCATAGCCACGTTACAACTTTTTGAAGACCTTTTGATTCTTGTGTGTTTTCATTAATTATTTGCTGAGATTTGGTTAATAGTCAAGCCTATGGTAGAATACTTTCATTGATGGATATGAGCGAATTGTTTTAACCTTTAAAACACTTAGAGAGTGGTAAGGAGAATGCCCTTATCAGTGAGAGACATGATTTCAGAGAGCCTAAACTTCTAATTGGACTTGATTTTGTTTGTCTCCATTGTGTTTGATAGTCCTTTAGCCTATTACTTGATCTTGCTTCTATCTCGGGTTCCTTATCTATTGCATCTCTTATTTTCTATTTCATCTTTGGCCACATCAATTGCTTAAGGACAAGCAAAATTCTAAGCTTGGGGTAATTAATATCGATCCCACAAGGACTGCTTTACACTAATTAAATTAATTCAAGAAGAATAGAAATTGTTGTTGTGAGAAAAATAATTTAAGAACGAGAATAATGAAATTGATGGTTTTAATAATAATAAAAAACTTCTAGGACCAGAGGTACCACAATGATGCTCTGAAATCCTAATTGATTACTCTCTTATTAACGAATGAATTCAATTGAAGGTAAGCTATCCTAAATTAGCAAAAGTTCCCTCTCAGGATACAAAAACCGTGTTTAAATGATACAACTCCTACTCTCGTGGTAATTGAAATCGAATTAAACCCATTAAGAAATATGATAGCTTGTTTTATCCTCGAAAGACTAAAAACTACTCTCGTGATTTTAGTCCTAAGTTCTGTTCTTATAGTTCCGATAACTAGGTTCACCTCTCAATTCATCTCTAGAAATCTAACGCATATGAATAAGTGCGCTCCGAATTCATAAGAAATATTAATAATGATAAAAATGAAATCAAATTGCATTCAAAGTAATAAGATAGTATTTCAAATAATCATTCAAGAGACATCAAAAAGCATAGTCCCAAATCCTAGAATAAGGGAAACTACTCTAACATGGTAGATAGAATAGAATCCATAGAAATAAACATTCAAACCAGGAAATCGAAAGAGAAGAGACGAAGAGATTGATCCCAATCCTCCACCGTACCTCCAAGAATCAATGTTCCAAATCACAAAGGGCTTTGTCAATATTTAAATTCCCAATAGTGCAGGGAATTGTGAAGCTTCTAGGATCCTTTATGTTTGGAGGGAGCTTTCTTTGAATGATGGCACTACACTCTTCTGTCAAAGCTACAGTCTCATCTTCTTTGAATTTCCTCTTCTTGGTCAACAATTCCTTCATGAATTTGGCATATGAGGGTATATTTGCTCAAGAGCTTCTGCGAAAGGAATGTTGATCTAGAGGCACTTGAAGATATCCATGAACTTAGAGAACTGTTCATCCTTCTTCTTTTTCTTGCTCACAGGAGGATATGGCAGCTTCATATATGGAGGAACCACTTTAGGCTTATTTCCCACCTATAACTGTTCAGTTATAACTATGTTTTCCTCTCCTGAGTTGGATTTCTTCTCAACCTCTTTTTTTCTTTTCTTTTTCTTTTTTTCATTTCTCTCATTTTCAACTCCATCCACCTCACTTTTTTCACTCTTTTTCTTCCCCTCAACTTCAAACATCATCTTGCCACTTCTCAACGTAATAGCACTACAATTTTCAGAGAGTTTTTAAGAGGAAGAAGAAGATATATTTTCTGAAATGTTGGTTAATCCATTCATTAGACCCTTGGTCTTAATATAGGCATGAGCCCTTACAATAAGGAGAATATTCTAGATCCCCCACCACTCACAAATGACACCTCACCAAAAATAAATAACAAACTAAAAGTAAAAACACAAGGTACTGAATATTAAAGTATGGTAAATTACTGCAATAATACCCTTCCCTTCAAAACATCCTTGTTCTCAAGGATGAATACTCACAAGTGCCATGTTTAGGAGGCAAAGCCTTCCATTTGATTAGAACCTTAGTAGCTTGAATATTTCCCCTGTGAATCATTTTCCTATGCAAAGTAGTCACATATTTTCCTTTTTTCCAGGCTAGCAGAAATCTTTGGGAAGTAGTAGATGCTGAATTGCTTTCTGCAGTAACAAGAATTGTTCTACTAATAAGAAGAATTGCCTTGAATTCGGCTAGTGTATGCTTGGTAGGATCCTGCAGGAAATAATCTATGAAACTGGTTACATAAGTTTGAATTGAAAATTCAGGTGCGTGAGTGCTGTAGACTTTGAATGGTGACCGATTGGTAAATAACAATAGGGTGTAAGCAACAACTTCTCCATGTTGTTCAGCAACTCCAGTTAATGAATCAGAAACATGGTCAGATAACATTTGTCCAGTATCTACCCAAGCAAGGCTAGCATAGGATATGATTACATGGAAAGCACTATCAGTAGATTCCAGTCGTAATGCAAACACATCCACATTTGTCGTGGAGAAAGTTTGATAATTGCACTGTACTCGTTGAGGTTTGAATCCTATCCAAAATCAACAGAAACATATTCTGTAACAACATTCTCATAACCAGTCCATACAATTCCTAAGCAATAAAATTTAATTACTGTCACGTAATTCCGCACACCATCAAGCTTATGATTGCTCAAAATTGGAAACTCCTCCATAAGTCACAACCTATTTGGGATATGAGACTCCAAGGAAATGCCATTAGCACTACTTGACCAATATTTGATGTTATTGAACTCTTGAGTAAACAAGTGAGCGCACATTGATGCCTTAATGGCATTTCTGAATCCAGTCCAGACAACAATTAGCGAAGCATACAAGGGATTCAAGGCACTTTCAGGAATAAGTTGAGGTTAGAGTAACTTTTGGTCAATAATCAATGCATGAAAAGCCATAAAAACATCAAGTTCAGACATTATTTATGCTTGGCCTGCTAATCTTCTCAATTCTGTTGATACTTGGATTAAACATTTTATTAGGTCTGGTGATGTTAATATCTTAAAATAATATCTCAAATAACATTCCA
Organism: Calophaca sinica; assembly: GCA_037113605.1. Lineage (NCBI taxonomy): Eukaryota > Viridiplantae > Streptophyta > Magnoliopsida > Fabales > Fabaceae > Calophaca > Calophaca sinica. Next base: position 109,190,499 of record CM073733.1, read on the forward strand.
AAGGAATATCTTAAAATAATATCCTAACTAACATACTAGGAGAATGTTAACAAATACTCTTACGGTATTGGTTAAGGAATCAAAAGAGTTGAGTAATAAATAAAAATAAGCTTAAATTTGTTCCGCATCACTTTCCCATTGGGTCTTATGTTATGTGTAAAATGCTATAATTAATATTGAGATGAAGTAGCAGCATGAGTGATCCAAATCTGCAAGACAGTTAGTTTTTCAATGTTTGAAAGAATTGGATTGTATCATGCCGACCATATCAGCCTTATCAATTTATTATTATCAGGTTGATGACTGGAATGTAACTTAACCGCAAATCGGTTAAACTCCACAACAATGATTCCCTTTTCTTTAAGCGATTACGCCAAAGAAGGAACTTTGTTCCTCAGCTATGGGTCCCTTAACTCACTCCAGAAAGGGTTAAGTAAGTGAACTAAGATAAAAACGAGAATACAAAGGTAAACATAAAGTGCGACTGAATAAACTTGATCGAAAATAAGTTGTTTGTATTGATTGATGTCCCTAAAATTATGTACAACTTGGATATTTATAGTAACAACTAAGAACTACCCATATTTGCCACGTTCAGTTGGCTAACAATAATAAACTCCTAGTTGGCAGTTAATCGGCTTAGTAGTGTCATGCTCCACTAACCACGATCCTAAAATCTAGGCACACTACCACGTCATGCCACGTTTTCAACCAACGGTCTTCTCAGCGTAGATCTTATCCTTGGTTCTCTCGCTCAGCTCCTAAAGACTTGGAGATCATCTTGACTTTAATTAATTTTGAATTTAAATTAATTCAAAATTAACCACCACCTCATTCGGCTCATGGAGAAATTTCAAGAACCTGATCCAATAAATGACTTCATGCTAGCCCAATGGGCCCAATATCTAGCTCTTAGTTTTCTGCTTATAACTCTGTCAGCTGCATATTCGGCTAGCTTGTGATTCGGCTAACATTCAATCGACTAATTTCCTTGCTTCAACTATTGTTGGATTCGGCTAATATTTGAGAATATTTTGAATGTAAACAATTTCCCCCTACGCTGCTCTTAGCCGTAAAAATTTAGGTTTAGGCTGAGACGGCATAATGATTAATGTCAAATCACCCTTTTAATCATAAATGTTAAGTTATCCGCTTGCAACAACTTTTTAAATAGTGCAACGACTAACCTTATCCATCCGATTTGCTCGCATCGAATCTCATCGCTAGCGATTAACTTTTCCTTTAAATACCCGTTAGCCGAATTACCTTTTCACATTTTTTGCAAGCCCTAATTCATGTAGCTTTACCCCCTTCATCGCGATTTCGATTTTACCAACAACTAAGCTCACAATGTCTTCTGCCTCCAATTCTCAAAACCAGTCCTACGAGCACGATGACTCACAGTCATCTGGTTATATGAGCATTGAGCGTTCTCCAAGCCCTCCTACGGCTCTCGATTCCAGTTTCTGTCCTCCTCTCTTCGAGATTTAGGATTTTATATCCTTGACACCTTCCACTTTGAAATTGGAAGAAGGAGCTATCTTCTTGAAGGAATACATGGCCCCATCTCTGTACGCCTTACCAATCTCTTGTGATTGGTTCACCATAAAGTCCAAACCAACTGACCTCTGTTCGTGGCCTTACTCGCCTCAACCCTACGTGGACTGGCTTAATCGGTTGAAGAAAGTCAAATCTGATAAATGGAGGCAGTGGGGCCTTTGTGACATGATCATGTTGTCTACTCAAGACATTCCACTCAACTTGGAGCTACTTTATGGCTTCTTCGGCTATTGGTGTATCTCCACCAACACCTTTATTTTTCAATGGGGAATGATCACCCCCACTCTTTTGGATGTTGCGGCTATCGTGGGACTTCCAATCACCGGCGATGATGTCCCTCCCACTATTCTTTTCAGGTCCCAGAATTGGGATTCAATTTCTCCAAGAGCACTTCTGGTTATTCCAACTTCCTTGCCAATAATGCCAAGTCCAGAGGAGTTGTGACTGATGCTGAACACAATGCCTTCCTCCTTTACTGGTTTAGCAAGTACTTCCTTTGCTCCAGTTCCATTGTTGTGGTGCAAGAGCTACAATTGTATGTGGCTCTTGCCAACTCAGATGGCAATTTCTCTTGGGGAACTCTCTTCCTCTCATATCTCTACCGCTGCCTGTTCACTGTTTTAGAGCGGCTGCAGAGAGGAGAAGACATCAAGAATGTCCAGGGACCTCTTTGGTTCTTACAACTCTGGATAATGCTCTATTTTCCGGAGTTCCTCGACTCATGCTTCAACCCTAGCTCTCTCCCCCGTAGTGTATGCATTTTGGGGACTCATCTCAAGCTTATCCCTTGTGAGGTCACTTATGCCTTCAGTGTGGCAGAGAAGCTCTTCAATTTGACCGCGATATCGGCTGACTGACGCCCTGTTTTGGAGAAAGGCATTAGGCCATTTTGGATTTTCTCATCAGACGAGCCCCTCCCAGTTGACCAACAAGATCAAGTGAGCTTAATTGGAGCTCAGTTTTCACAGCACGTGACTTACTCTGTGGCCTCAATCCCACTTCAAGAAATAATAAGTCATCGGCTGAGTTCTACTACCCTAACTGCGTGGTAAGGCAGTTTGGGCTTCTTCAGCATGTACCCTTGCCGTATGACTCCAAGGTTGGGAGCCTTGGCCGATTGGCATTTTCTGCCAATGATGTGATGGAGGTGACCACCACCAACTTCAAGAAAATCAAAGCCTTCCAGTGGATTTCTTTCAGCCCTGCTTCTGGTGAAACCTCTGCTTTTGCCAAATGGTGGCCATTAGTGAAGACTCAGTTGTTTCCTGATCAGCTGGAAAAATATGTCACCAGATTGTTTATTACTGATATCAGTGAACCAGCTAGAGAAGCTGCAAGGCCAGCAACTCAACTAAAGAGCATTCCGGTTAAGGCCAAGCCTCAGGTTCAGGTTCAAGTTTCAAAGAGGACTTCCACTAGAATGAAGACTCCAGTAATCCAACAAGTAAGTGCATCTTGATTCGACTCTTCCAGTAGACTTATCTTTTGTTAAGGTTATTCCTCATTGTTTTTGTTTTGTGGCAGCCACAACAATTCCAAAGGTCATTCTTGTTGAAGATGACCCTGTCGCTCCCCTACCAAGAAAAGGGCCAGAGGCACTGATATTATAATAGAGGAACCTCCTCAAACTCAAACCAGGCCTAAAGAAAAGACTCTATCGGCTGGCAAAGGGAAGTAGCCAAAAGTGAAGGTAAATGTTTTACGCAAGTTTTCTTCTCAAAACTTCTTTATCAGCCTGAATCTAACTTCTCTTTATTCTTAGAAGCCACGTGTGGAGATACTAGCTCCATATGCTCAAGAGCTTGTTCAAGGCACTAGTTCACAAGTTCCTACAATGGTAGAACCGACTCTTACTTTTCTTTATGTATTTCTGTTTATCTGTTTCATCGGCTATCCATTGATTGATACAGGCACCTCAAACTTCCACTGTTCCACCTCTGTTTGAAGAACCCATCCATGAAGCTCCCCTCATGCCTTCTCCCCCTAAAGCTCTAGTGGTGACAATTTCTGAAGAGGAACCGACAAAATATTTCACCTCAGCTGATCCTCTCCCATTGGTTTCCTCTCCCATTTCCAATCACTTGGAGAGAGTAAATGCAGCATTGATGGGAGAGATCCCAACCAGCAAAGAGCAGGTTGTAGCCCTGAGAACTTCTTTGTTCAAACTGGCCAATTTGGCTGACATCTCTGCGGCTAGCCAAGAGGTGTACAATACTCTTGCTCTTCAGCTAAATGATTTATCTCACCAATACGGACGCCCCAGAGAGGTTCATGATATGAATTCTCATGACCTTAGAAGTTAGACGGTTGAGGAAACTTCAGGAAAAGAAGGCTCAATTTCAGGCCTCCTTTCTAGCTTTGGAAACAGAACGACAAGAGGCTCTGTCTCACCGCAAGGCCATTGATGAACGACTGTCTATCTTGTCAACTGAGTTGGAGGAGGGAGATGGCAACGTTGGCCCCTCAATCGACTGCCTTGACAAAGAAGCTAGACTCCCTCTCCACTCAACGCTTTGCAGTGTACACCCAATCCTCTTCGTTGGATCATGATATTGTGGTGTTATCTACACAAAAGGTAGGATTGGAGAAGGACCTGAAGACTAGTGGTGATGGGTTAGTAGAAGCTAACAGGACTTGGGATTCCGTCAAGAGGCAATTGGAAGAAGCCAAAAGGAAAGAAGTCCCTGTGGTAGCCGGTACCTCAGCCACCCAACAAGGCAATTCTGCGGACCCCATTGTCCATGTAGTGGAGGCATCGGCTGAGCCTACCTCTGAAGCTGCTGTGGCTTCGGCTGCAAAGGATGCCTCTGCATCTTCTGCCGAACTAGGTTCTGAGCATGCTGAAGATCACACAAGTGATATGCCTGGTGCTGCATCTACCTAACCCTTTTTAGCATTTTCTTGCTTTTTTCATTTTAATTCAAGTATTTTGGGCTAGGTGGCCGGCCTGTGGTCACCAAAGACAATATCTTTTCTTTGTTAAATGCAATTTTCTTTATTCCTCCAGTATGCCTTCCCATATGGTAGGGTAGTATCTCTTGAGGTATTTTTCATTGATGCTCCTATTTAATTCTTTGCCTTACATGTTAACAGCCGATAAGCACCACCATGATAGGCTTTACTAACAACAAATGACCCTTCCCAATTTGGTGACCATTTCCCAAGCTTAGGATTTTTAATCCCAATAGGTAATATGGTTTTTCAAACAAGGTCATCTTCAACAAACCTCTTTGGTTTTACATGTTTGTTGTAGGCTCTAACCATTTTTTGCTTGCTGCGTTCAATTCTGTTTAAAGCCCTGAGTCGATCTTCATCAACAGAATCTAATTCCATTAACATGGCTTGTTGATATTCATCTAGACTTAGCAGGTTTTCCTTTGCTACTCTTAATGAAGTCATATTTATCTCTAATGGCAACACTGCATCTTGACCATATGTTAGCCGATAAGGAGTAAATCCAATTGCATTACATTTGGAATTCCTCACGGCCCACAATACCTCATTCAGTGTTTCATGCCACTTCCTGGGCCTATCTTCAGTATTCTTCTTGATTAAATCAATAAGAATTTTGTTAGTAGCCTTTGCTTGCCCATTGGCTTGAGCATAATAAGGGGGTGAATGAATCAACTTAATCCTAAATTGTTGTGCAAAGGCCACCACTTTCTCCCTAGCGAACATAGTACCTTGATCGGTGGTGATGGTCTCAGGGATACTAAACCTATAAATGATTTGGCATTGTTTAAACCTAATCACCTCCTCTTGAGTCACGTTCACCATCGGCTGTGCCTCTACCCACTTGGCGAAGTAGTCAGTCGCGACTATGATAAACACATACCTCTTAGATGAAAGTGGATAGATTTTGCCTATCAAATCCATTTCTCATCCACTGAATGGCCAAGGTTTTATCATTTGGTGTAGGTTTTTGGCAGGAACCCTTTGTATTGGACCATGCAGCTGAAAGGCCTCACACCCTTTGGCATATTGATAACAATCAGCTGTGATGGTAGGCTAATAATACCCATGCCTGTATATTATCCATTTCATTGTTGGTCCAGCCCTATGAGAATCACAGATTCCTTCATGTACCTCCCCCATAACCTTCATGTATTCATCTTTGTCTATGCACTTAAGTAATACTCCATTGACAGCCCTCCTGTAGAGTTCAACATCTACTAATACATACTTAAGTGCTCTCTGCTTGAGCATGAAGTCAGTACTACTTGAAGGATTTTTAAGGTAGTCGATTAACTCTTGTTTCCAAGAGTTGATCATTCCTACAGAGGCACATTCCCATACTGGGTACTCTTCATGTTTTACTTCAACTATCATATCTTTGTACCCTGAGGCTTGCTGAGCTAAATCATTAGCCTCTTCATTTTTCTCTCTGGGAATGTGGAATACCATAGCATCAGCAAACAGGCACAAAAACCTACTAGCCGTTTCATAGCATTCTTTCAAGTTGGGATTATTGCACCTATATTCTCTAGTTAGCTACTTTATGACTAACTGCGAATCTCCCATGACTTGAACATAGTTTGCTTTCATGGTTGCCAGGATCTTAAGTCCCAGAATTAGGGCTTCATACTTTGCCTGATTATTAGAACAACCAAGATCTAGCTGACACATGAATCTCTAACTCTTGCCTATTGGACTAGTAATGGTGATGCCAACACCTACCCCTTTTTGAGTTCTTGACCCATCAAACATTAACACCCAAGGCTTCAAGTTGATGCATGCAGCTTGATCGACTAAAGGGTCATTGACTTCTACACAAGGGTGTTGAGCTAAGAAGTCAGCTACCACCTGCCCTTTTATTGCTCTTAATGGAACGTATTTTAACGCAAAAGCATTTAACATAATGGCCCACTTCATCAGTCGACCCTGTAAGATAGGCCTATTAAGTAAATACCTAACAATATTAATTTTGCACAAAACCAATATTTCTTTAGGCAACAAATAATATTCTAGTTTTGTACAAGCATAAAACAATGATAAACATAATTACCCAATAGGGGTATATCTAGTTTCCGCATCATTTAAGGTGCGGCTAAGATAGTACACAGCTCTTTCAGTTCCATCAGCAGCATCCTGCGCTAGTAAGCAGCCGATTGACTCTTCTTCTGTGGCTATGTATAATTTGAGCAGCCTTCCTGATACTGGAGGCATTAGCAGAAGAGGTTTGGCCAACGCTTGTTTGATCTGCTCAAAGGCTTGTTGTTGTTCTTTCCCCCATGTCATGACATCAGTATCCTTTAGTTTCAACAAAAGGGAAAAAGCCTTCATTTTTCCAGCCGAATTAGCTATGAACCTCCTTAGGAAATTGATCTTGCTAATCAAACTTTGAAGTTCTTTCTTGTTCCTAGGAGGCCTGGCTTTCAGGATAGCTTTCACCTTATTCTTGTCTACTTCGATTCCTTGATGGTGGACCAGGAATCCTAAGAAGTTGCCAGCTGCAACTCCAAAGGCACATTTAGCAGGATTCATTTTTAACCCATAGGCTCGCATCCTTTTTAGAGCCTGCTCCAAATCTACCAAATGGCTTTCAAAGCCTTCAGATTTGACAACCACATCATCAATGTATACTTTCATGGTCTTACCAATCAAGTCATGAAAAATGGAGTTCATGGCCCTTTGATAAGTAGCTCCTGCATTCTTGAGCCTCAAAGGCATGACTACCCATTCATGTATCCCCAAGGCTCCTAGACACCTGAAAGCCATTTTGTGAGTGTCTTCTTTTTCCAGAAATATCTTGTTGTACCCTGAGTATCCATCCTTGAAGGTGAGAATACCATGAGTGGCTGCCGCATCGACTAACATGTCAGCCACAGGCATAGCGTACTCATTTTTAGGTGTTGCCAAATTCAAGTTTTTGTAGTCAATGCACACTCTTATCTGGCCATTCTTCTTGATCACAGGGACTATATTGGACAACCACTCAACATACCAAGCCATCCTTATGAAGCATGCCTTCAATAGCCTCTCAATCAGAGCTTTGATTTGAGGCATCAATTGGGGGTTGAACCTGCGAGGAGCCTGCTTGAAAGGCTTATATCCTTCCTTAATGGCAACCTGTGTTCCACCAGTTCTCTTGTCAAACCAAGCATCTCATAGTAGTTCCAGGCAAAACAATCTTTGTACTGCTGGATTAGTTCAACTATTTTACCTCGTTTGTCCTCCTCAAGTAACCCACTCACCTTTATAGTTCTGGGTTCCTCTGGTATACCCAAGTTGATTCAATCAAAGGGTCCTCTACCTCAAAAGCAAGTGCAGTTTTATGAAGAGGAGAATCCAATTCCATGGGTTCGGCTGCACATGCCTTATCAGGCTTAGCTGTCCTACCTTCTCTTCTGAAGAGCAAGTCCTCTTCTCCATCTTCACTCTCAGTGTCGTCTTCTTCCATTATGGCATCTATCACCTTGGACCCGGCCTTAAAGATCTCCAGCCGACCCAACAGGTCTTCAAGCACTTATGATTATTTATTCATTAATCACCTGTGTGTTAGGCCATGATTCGACCTGAGACCTTAACTTGAATCCTTCATTGGTAAGATTGCATGCCTTCCACACACCTTCCTCATAATCTTCTGGAACAGCAATAGGTCCTAGGTGGGGAGAATAGAACAAGGCCTCCAACATCTTTACCTCGGCTGAGAAGGGGTTTTTGTTAGCTTCGACTGTCTCCAACCCAAAACATAAGCTTTTGGTGAAGTGTAGAAGGCACACATTGACTTATGTGGATCCAGTCTCTTCCCAGGATCACACTATAGGAAGGCTTACGAACAACCACAAAGAAAGCTGACTTGATGGTTCTAGGGCCTACAGTGACTTCGGCTATCAAGACTCCAAGAGCTGTAGATGGTTCCCCCATGAAATTGGACATTTTCATGTTGGTAGGGACTAAGTCTTCAAGACTTTTCCCAAGTTTCCTCATGGTTGCAACAGGCATAACATTCAGAACAGCCCCACCATCTACAAAGACTCTTCCAAAGATCTTTCCATTAATGTAAGCCTTGATGTAAAGAGGTTTCAGGTGTTCTACCATCTCCTCAGTAGGCTTCTCAAAAACCATCTTGGCGACCTCATCAGTCAATGTATCAGCTAACGTGGCCCATTATGTCTCTTCAGAAAATACATCACCCTCCAAGCTTCCAAGTTAGGGGTTACCTACCCAAAATTCCTCAGGAAACAAGCTAATAGCCTCTATATCAGCTAATAGGCCATTAGCTTCTTCATTTAATAAGAGAGCTATCAAGGAGTTCTGCATAGCATCATTTTGTTCCCAATGCATCTTTGGAATCACTGAACCATCTATGATGATTGCTTCCTCATCCACATCGACTGAGGCAATTAGACCCTCAGCTTCGGGAACAGGATCCTGTTCACTGACCGGCTCTATGCTTTTGGGCACTTTATCTTTCTTAGCTTCTCTAGTATCTAACTTTGGAAAAGCTTTATCTAGCATGTCGCTTAAAGCCTCTAAGGGAATCTCTCTCTTCTCCCTATTCTTGACATCGGCTACCATTTGCAGAGTTTGTTTCATTTTCTAAATAGACCTCATTCTCTGCATTCTTCTCTTTTGGGTTCTTGACAGTACTGCTGGTATTGCCTTCTTATCTTTGGCATATTTGTTCAAGAACCAGTGCCCTTCTGTCACATTAGCAGAAGGCTTCAACATTCTCCGGGGCTTTAGATTCTCGTCATTTCTCACTGTTATCTTTAGAGAATACATGCCTCATTCCATGGTAAACTCAGCCACCCTTCTTTTGTCTTTGGGAATAGGCTCCTCATCCACCTTGGGCAAAGATAGCCTACCACTATCTCTAATGGTTAGCCGATCTTGCCCCCCAATTTTAGTATTAGGTGCCTTTTCTTTCCCCTTGTTAGGTCTTTCTGTTGAAGTTTGGCCATGTTTAACATATTGTTTGACTAATTCTTGGATGAGCCTCCCTGGCTTAGGTCGCCTGCCCCCTGCCTGTGCTCAACAACTAGCTGAGGGTTTCCCAATCTGTCAAAAACAGAAGTCCTGGCAGCCTCAGGTTTTAGCCGATCATTATGGTTTGAGTCAACTAACCCTTTCTTGGGCCTCCAAACTTGTTGAACAAATATCCTCCACCTGTGGCTAGGTTCTGCATCATCAAACTTTGAGAATGAAACCATGTTTATCCCCAAAGTAGGGAATGGGTCAGTATCCACTGTCATCTCAACATTTCCTTTGTCTGCAAGTTTTAACCTTCCTTTTTTTATTCCCTTCTGAATGGTCTTCCTGAAAACCATGCAATTTACAGTTGCATGATTATAGGAGTTGTGCCACTTGCAGTATTTCTTATCTTTTAACTCCTCAGCAGGTGGGATCTTGTGCCCATCTAGCAGCCGAATTTGCTTATCTTTAAGAAAGTAGTCAAAGATTTGGTCTGCCTTGGAAATATCAAAGGAGTATTCCACCTTGCTATCTCCTAACTTTGACTCTTTTCCTTTGGTAGCCCTCAGGGCGAGGCAAGAGTAGCCTTTACCCTTTACTATCTCAGCTGCCATGATGTCTGCCGTGGAATCGACTGAATCATCATCAGAGTCTTTAGTTTCTATAATGGATACCAACTGAGGACCTCTCCCTCTACTAGCTCGCCTCTTTTCTTTCTCCTGGATGAACTGTTCAATGTGTATTGCCCTTGAGACTAACTGGTTTAAGTCAGTGCAAGCTTGGCCAAGTAGTTTCTCCTTAAGTTGTAGGTGCATGCTACTAATAGCCATGGCTGCATATTCTGTCTCAGGGAACTGCAAGAGCATTCCAGCCATCTTTCTGAACTTTTCCACAAAATCAACAGCCGACTCATCTACCTGCTGTCTTAGGTTCATGAGGTCAGTCGCAGTAACTTTAGGTTGGGGCTAGTAGAATGTATCATGGAAGCACCACTCCATATCTGCCCATGTTTGTATAGAGTTAGGTGGTAAAGAGGAATACCACGTAAACGCTGCCCCTGTCAGTGACAAGGGGAACAGCTGCAATTTGTTGTACTCATTTTGATTTCCTTCACCACACTGAGCAGTAAACCTGCCTATGTGGTCCATAGTCGATTTTCCATCTTTTCCAGAGAAAGTGGCAAAATCTGGAGTCTTGTATCCCCTAGGCAGAGGTACCACTCTATCTACCCATTCAGGGTATGGCTTCCTGTAGATTGGCCTATCCAAAGGCTTCAGCTGCACACCAAAGTATTTCTTGATGGTATCTACAATGACTGCTGGGTCTAGCAGCTGTGAACCCCCTGGCCTCACTTCTCCCAAGTTAGGAGTAGTTGCCTGTAGTTGCTGTCTCCATGTTGGGGGATGTATCTGGGATATTTTCTCTGGAGGGATTGGGGTAACCTGGTTGATTTAGCAATAGAGGTGGGTGAACCCCCCATGGCTGCTCCATGCTTCCTTCACCTGGTACCCTGTAATGAGTTTCAGGAACACTTGTGTTAAATAGTAGAGGTGGGATCTGTCCCCATGACTGCTTCATCATTAAACCAAGTGCCCTTGGAGGAGTTGACCCCATTTGAGCACCTGCAGATACTTTAGGATAGGGTGGATAGAATGGAAGATTAGCCGATATAGGGGAATATTATTCCATGGCTGCTGTCCAGCATAATCCCTAGGTGGTCTTGCTCCACTCCCTCCTACACCAAGAGCTTGCCCCCCCAGTATACTGTGGGTTAGTCGCCTGCATAGCAGCGCCATAGGGCTGCACATATGGTATTACTTGCGGCATACCAATTTGTCCCACTGCATCTCGCGGCCTCTTAGCCATCTGCACCTGTCCAAAATGAAGATTAGCCTGGTTAGTGGTATCATTCACCACTTGTTGACCTCCAGTGTTCAAAGTGGCAAAAGTACTAGGTTGGGAATTAATTGGATTAAAAGGTATCTGTCCTATATTCGGCTGAACCTGAGTAGGCCCTGCCTATACATAGGTAGGCTAAATTTGTTGTATCCCTACCAAAATTGTGCTCGGCTGAACCTGAATTGGTCCTACCGGAGCTGCTTTCGGCTGGGTGACAGGTCCTGCCTGGGTAGTGTACCCCACTTGCATTGGAATAGCAGAATTGATGGAGCTCTCGCCTGAATGAGCCCTCTTAGCCTCTATCTCTCTGGCTTGCTGCACTTCATTGTGTACTATGGGCTTTACAATATCAGCCAATTGTTGTGACACTTGGTACATGATATCATTGATTCCCAAATCGAGTTGTTGGCGTATAAATAAAGTGGACATCACCAATGGTGGATTGTTGGGCTCATTGGGTTAAGTTTCAGGCTCTGCCTCTTCGTGCACTGGCTCTACTGTTGGAGGAGGTCCTCCGTGAGAGGGGTTCCCTTCAACCAGCTTCCTAGGATTGCTCTTCATACTGCTCAAGCTCTTGCCAGAACGCAAGTGCATACGCTAATGATAGTCCTGACCTAGGGACTTGAATGTGTTGATTCATTCACCTTTGGTCCCACCGAGCATGCCAATTTTGTTGACTGGAATGTAACTTAGCCGCAAATCGGCTAAACTCCACAACAGTGATTCCTTTTTCTTCAAGCGATTACGCTAAGAAAGGAACTCTGTTCCTCAGCTATGAGTCCCTTAACTCACTCCAGAAAGGGTTAAGTAAGTGAACTAAGGTAAAAATGAGAACACAAAGGTAAACATAAAGTGCGACTGAATAAACTTGAGCAAAAATAAGTTATTTGTATTGATTGATGTCCTTAAAATTATGTACAACTTGGGTATTTATAGTAACAACTAAGAACTACCCCTATTTGCCACGTTCAGTTGGCTAACAATGATAAACTCCTAGTTAGCAGTTAATTGGCTGAGTAATGTCATGCTCCACTAACTATGATCCTAAAATCTAGACGTCACTACCACGTCATGGCCACGTTTTCAACCAATGGTCTTCTCAGCGTGGATCTTATCCTTGGTTCTCTCGCTTAGCCCCTAAAAACTTGGAGATCATCTTGACTTTAATTAATTTTGAATTTAAATTAATTCAAAACTAACCTCTACCTCATTCGGCTCATGGAGCAATTTCAAGAACCTGACCCAATAGGTGACTTCATGCTAGCCCAATGGGCCCAATATCTAGCTCTTAGTTTCCTGCTTAAGGCTCTGTCAGCTGCATATTCGGCTAGCTTGTGATTCGGCTAGCATCCAATCGACTAAATTTCTTACTTCGACTACTATTGGATTCGGCTAATACTTGAGAATATTTTTGGTCAGAACACAGGTATAAATTATAAACATAATATTGATCTGAACCACGGATATATAGTAAATCCATGGATGAAAAATATGGGGAATTTAAAGTAAATATAGTCGATTATGGAATTTATATATAAAACAGTTTTTGTTCCTTTCTATTTTCCTTGGGGCGGGCGGATTTCTTATATATCAAAGGACTTATAGATGTACAAAATGGGTGTGGCTCAGTCGTCTGTAGGGGAGGATCATAGGTTCGATTCCTACCGAACGCATCATTTGAGAGGGGAGACGAGCCTTAAATTGTGACCTGACCCCCCCAAACTTAAAATTAGTCTCATAACCGATCCAAATGACCGAAGCCGTGGGATATTCCGGTAGGCCCACTCGGTTACAGAGTGGCTAATTAGCGTGAGTCCAAAAAAAAATGACTTATAGATGTAGCAAATTATTTTTGTGATATGATACGCTAATTAAAAAATCTGACGAAAAGATTTGCGAATTGTGTGTGTCGTTATGGTTTGAATTTCCTGCTTATTATATAACAGCATGCATCCAACGGATCTGGAAAATCATTCCCCACGCGGAAGCATTAATTAAATTTAATTGCTAACTTGTTTTTGAAGTATTTAGCTTGTAAAAAATATACTTTTTCTCAAACCTACATATTCATTTGAGCAATTGTGTAAAAAACGCCATTGAGAGGAATTGTCTTAATACCAAGATATTAAAAACCGGACCGGACATTGAACCGGAGAGGGCCTGGATTCAGGGTTTTTGGGTTCGACCGGGGTTGGACCGGGGTCGAACCAGGTTCGATTAAATACTATTAAAAAAATATTTAATACAATATATAAATAAATAATAAACAAAAAATAAACTGATATTCATAACTTCACACCATAAAAAATGGCGCAGGGGAAAAAACAATTAAAATAGCCGAGTTTGAGAAGTAAAATGGCGCAGGGGAAAAAACAGTTAAAATATAAAACGACGTCGTTTTGCTCTTAAAAAAAAACCATTTTGCGAACCGGCCGGGTCGCCCAAAAAACCCAGTTTTTACCGATTTTCACCAGGTCCGGGCCGGTTCTTATCCGGTTCTTTCGCAGCCGGTTTTAGACGGTGAATCAGACTGGACCATGGCCCGGTTCCCGGTTCAACAGGTTCGACCGGCCGGTCCGGTCCGGTTTTTAATACCTTGCTTAATACAGCTAAGATCCCGGAAAGATTAGTCATCGGCGAAGCTGGAGAATACTTCCACCAATACCACAGTAACAAAAAAAAATTGAGCATTTGCACATAACTATGATATTTATATTGTATAAAAATTAGTTATTTTTTTAGATATATTTTTATTACAAACTACAAAGTTAATGACCAATTTGGTCCCTGAAATTTAAAAAAAAAATCAGTTTGGTCTTTTATTTTATCAATATTTTAAACTAGTCCCTGTATTTTGAAAAACTGTATTAGTTACGTCCCTCTGTCAGTTTTGTCTGTTAATAGAGTTCCAAAATAGTCCTTTAATTTAGTCACTTATTGGCAAACAGTCCCTATGATTTATAACTTAACGTCAATTTGGTCCCTGTGAAACTGACGGAAAGACGTAACTGATACATGTTTTCAAAATACATGGAGTAATTTTAAATATTGATAAAATAAGAGACCAAACTAATTTTTTTTTTCAAATATCAGAGACCAATTTAGTTATTAAGTCGTTTCCTTCCTATATGCGGAAAATAAAAAGAACTTCATTAGTTTTATGGGAGTTAGTGGGAAAAAAAGAAAAAGAAAAAAAATTATATAAACAGAACAAATCGTTTATTGTTGTTACCTCAGAGAGAAGTGAAGCCTTTAACTACCACACTTATATTTGTGTTTGTTAATTTACAATTATTAAGACAATTTTTTTTAACATTCTCTCTTATCTACCACACTTAATATAATCAAATTATGAGGAGTTCAAATTACTCCAGGAGTAACTTTTGTCCGAGTTACTCTTGTTAATATCACTTTGTAGATATTGAATTTTATCAATTCAACCGTTTAATATCGTCATATTATGTTAATGATCACGTATACCAAGTTTTAAGTAAATTGGACATCAATAGCTATGTAATTATATGGTCAACATTTTACATGTAAATTAAAACTTATAGTATACGTTGAATCGAAGTGATCTGATAAAGTATCAAATATTTTTAACATTTTATGAAGTTTTATGAAGTTGATCTACTCAATAAGAACTTTTAATGTGACGGTCCGATTGATGAAATTTGATGTCTTTTGAGAGATATTAAACAGAGTAACTCAGACAAGAATTACTCCTCGAGTAACTTGAACGCCCCTCTCAAATTAATTGTTAAAAGTTATTCAAAGCAGTTTCATTATAATGAGTCTTAATTATTTTTTCAAATTCAGTTTATTTTTATAATATTCAAACAAACACGTTGAAATTATTTTAAATACCAACATTCATTTTTTTTTAAAGTTAATTTTTTCATAAAATAATCAGACTCTATCTGTAAATCCAAAATGAAATAGATGGAAGTTAGCACTTCACTAAACCTAAAGAACGTTATCCAGGTGATTTGAAGTGATGGCTTCCCAAGCATTTGTTGTTATTTGAGAATTGGGATGAATTTTATGACTTCACGGCACCCTGTTGACACAAAGTTTGATGAGACTAATGCGACATGCAAGTGGCGGAATTTCTTGATATGTTTAATTAAAAATACAATTTATAATGGAATTCTTTATATATTTAATTAAAAATACAATTATTAATGGAATTTCATATCTTGGTAGGTGAGATGTCTCGGCCATTAGATTAATATTGAAACAAAGCTTATGCAAGTAATCCCACCACAATTCCCCATTGCTTGTTGTCGCATGTGTCAAACTTTTTTTCTTAGAGGTTGGTCAGTTAAGTCAATTTCATAATTTTAAGTTTTGACAAAAGAAATATTAGTGCCGCCTTCATCATCTAATTATATATAAGAGATTAATTAGTGTCTCACTATCCATTTGTGTCAAAAAAAAAAGTATCTTGCTATCCATTGAAGTTGCTCAATTATTTGATGTCTCTAGCAGCAACTATTTGTTACACATTGAATTGGAATTGAAATACACCATGATAAGGGATAATGTTTAAGTTAGGTATTGATACATTTTCCCTTAAGCTTTGAATGAGGAATAATGTTTAAATTAGAGATTCATCAAAGGATATGTTATGCTACATTTTTTTATTTATTTCTTTTTGCCCTATGTCACATATATTGGATTTTTCTATTATAGTATATGTTGATTAATTGAGTGATTGATTTTCTCCTTCGTAATTTAAATATGGTACGCTTTATGAGATTGTTATTAATAGGTTTAATTACTCTATAAGTCATGAACTATTTCTAAATCAACCTCTCCTCGTGAGAGTATTTTTTTTTCCTCGTGAGAGTGTGTATTTTTCTTCTTCAACCTTATTCCTCTTTATCGACCTTTTAGCCAATTGTTACCTTGTTTCTTATTTGATCATTACCAAGTTTCTTATTCTATCACTGATATTGATGGAGGACACACGTTATCTCCTAGAAGGAGTGCAACTAGGAGATGATGAAGATGGTGGGGAGACGGAGGTTCCAGAAACAACTCAACCGGAGGAAGCAGTAACTGAGATGCCCTCATATTGTTTGGTAGGGAGATTTTTGACAGATCGATCCATCCGGAGTCTCTAATGAAAGATAGAATGGCTGATGTGTGGAGACCTATGAGGGGGGTGTCAATCAAGGTCTTGGAGAATGGCATTTTCTTATTTCAATTTTTTCATCATCTGGATGTGCAGCGAGTGGTGAAGGGAGGGCCCTGGTTTTTTGACAAACATATGCTTATCATTACCATGATTCCAGAAGGAAAAATGCTAGAAGAGATGTCGCTCTATCATGTTCCTTTTTGGATTCAAGTTCACAATATCCATTCAGGTTTTATGTCTGAGACTGTAGGTGTAACAGCCCACCCTTCTTCACGCATATAGCGCTTCTGGCATGGCACTGCTACTCACAGGACACCCCCACAGCCACTTGCGGGGTTTTTGCCTCACGTGGGACTCGAACCCGCACCCAGTAGCATATAGGCCACGGGAAGCATCCCACTACTACCAACGGACCTATATGCCACTGGGTGCGGGTTCGAGTCCCACGTGAGGCAAAAACCCCGCAAGTGGCTGCGGGAGTGTCCTGTGAGTAGCAGTGCCATGCCAGAAGCGCTATATGCATGAAGAAGGGTGGGCTGTTACAATAAAAGGCGCCTTTTATTGTAACAGTCTGGGCTGCCACCCATATTGGGCCGTACCACAGCTGCCCGACCCACTGACCACATGGCCCCAACCCAGCATACACTAGCTCTGGTCCATCCACTCCCGTGTTCGGTTTACTCACAGCACTTCCCCACGGTCCTTTAATGGGGTTTTATGCCTCCCAAGGAATCAAGCCACGTACCTGGACCTTAAGTACAATGGTTTTTTATTCCTGGTACTGCCAACCCATCAATTAGTCTAGTGGCAGTAATGGGATGCTTCCCGTGGCCTATATGCCACTGGGTGCGGGTTCGAGTCCCACGTGAGGCAAAAACCCCGCAAGTGACTGCGGGAGTGTCCTGTGAGTAGCACTGCCATGCCAGAAGCGCTATATGCGTGAAGAAGGGTGGGATGTTACAATAAGGTATTGGTGGTAGTAGTGGGATGCTTCCCGTGGCCTATATGCCACTTGGTGCGGGTTCGAGTCCCACGTGAGGCAAAAACCCCGCAAGTGGCTGTGGGAGTGTCCTGTGAGTATCAGTGCCATGCCAGAAGCACTATATGCGTGAAGAAGGGTGGGTTGTTACAGTAGGGAAACTTATTGGGGACTGGATGGATACTTTTCTTGAATATGATCCCAATAACACGTCCAGTTTGTGGCAAAAATTCATGCGAATAAGGGTACTCCTTGATGTTCGTCGACCACTTAAAAGAACCAAGAAGCTAAGGAAGCCAGGATGGGAAGCAAGAGAAGTTGTCTTCAAATATGAGAGGCTGGGTGTAACACCCCGCATTTCTCGTACATTTTATATTTTTAAATGTATTTATTTCATTAATTATGACGATTTGTAAATGTAGTTATTCTGATTTTCCTAGGTGTGTTTAAATTGTTGAAAATTGTTAAAGTTGTATTTATTTGTATTTTTAGAAACTACTAGTAATTTGTTATCTAATCATTTTACCTTTATAAAATGTTAGTATTTGAAAGGTCAATTATTTGAAAAAAATATTTTGACTTAAAGAAGTGTTAAAAATGAGTTTGATGGGTTAAAAGGTTTTAAAGGTATATAAAAATGAGTTTCTTGATTTCTTTGTGTACACGTTCTTTCTTGATCGACACGCCTCATTCTCATAGACTATCTCATTATCATTTTTATTTATTATGTGTTAATTAAATTTTAATTATGTGTTATATGTGTGAATATAATTACAGGAGTCTAGAAATGATTCTAGTTGTTTTTCCTTAATTTCTATAATTATTTAATTAGATGCTTATGTGCAATGCCTCAATTAAATAAGTGATGATGTGATACCTTGTGTGACTTTGAATTTGTTCTTGATTAATGCTCTTAGGCCTTAGTCTATGTGCCATGGGCTATTAAGAAATGATTTAAGATAGTTTAGAATTGTTATGTTGTTATTGGGCCTAGAGGATTAGTGCTTAAGTGATCCACTTACCTAAAAACCTAGCTAGAGAAAACCTAAGGAGTAAGACAAGCTCTCATTCTTGCCTCCACTAAAAAGTGGCGCCTCTTATCTCCCTCTCACCCTCTCATACGCTTTCTCTCTTTCTCTCCTTCACAAACACTCTCATCACCAAACACCCTCCCACCATTGAAGGAGCAAAGGGTTGAGAATAGAGGAGCCACCCAAGTGTCAACTCTAGGACCATGAAAGGAATCATAAGCATCTCTCTTGTTTGGTAAGGTTCCTAGGAAGCTCTCTCGTTGTCCCTCATTTTAAGTTTTTGAGAAGCAAACCTTTAATCCCATCTTCTACCCTTATCCTTGTTAGTGGGACCAAGAAGGAAGCCAAGGACACCCACCCTCTCTAAAGGTTGCAAATTCTACATTAAAGGTAAGGGGGGGAGATTATTGTGGTTGGGGATATTTGGGGGAATAGGTGAAGGGGTGTCCTTAAACCCCATTGTTTGATAAATGGTTGAAATGTATGCAAAACCAATGACTTATAAATAATTACGCTTGCTGTTTTTAATTAAGTAAAGATGGTAAAGGACTATATGATTATTAAGAAAAATGGAATAGATTGTTTTATCTCATATATTTTTGAAATGAAGTTTTTTTTTGTGAAAATAATAAAGTTAATTGCTGCTGGATTTTTCTGCTGTTATGCAGAATTCTATTGTGCAGAATTTTGCTGTTTAAATTGCTGCGAAAATTCTGTTGCTGTTGCTGTTTAAATTGCTGCGAAAATTCTGTTGCTGTTGCTGTTTAATTGTTTGCAGTTTTCTGTTTGCTGTGCTGTTTCTGTTTCTGCTGCTTTGCTGTTTCTATTTCGTTTATGCAAAATTTCTGTTGTGCAGAATTTAGGCTGTCACGATTTCTGTTGCTGTTGCTTTGTGTGAATTCTGTTATTATTTTTGCGTCGTTCTTGTTTCTGTTCTACTTTCTGCATTTTTGATTACACTATTAATAATATGTTGTTGCTATTTTTATCGTTAGTGCTTTCTGCATAATCTAATTACATGATTAATTACATGCAGTTGTAGTCTTTATGAGGTTGTTTTTCTGCATATTTTAATTACATGACTAATTACATGTTGCGGTTTTGTCTCTGTTTTCTGCAGATTTGAATTATATGGTTTAAAGATAATTATTTTATGACAATTCATTGATTCCCTGTAATTATATTTGTTATTATGTGACAATAATTGTGAAAAGCTCACATTTGTGACAACTATCTTGAAAGGATAAATGACTTTGTGTGCAAGTCACCTAGCTATTAGTAGCCATAATGGGACTTGAGTCATTCCTTGTGAGATGATCCTAGCCATATGGGCCATGATGGATTATCGATGAAAACTTGAACTATGATGTTCGGAGGAAACCCGACCTTGTGTGTTTGTTTGTCATACAACCCTTGTAATAGGATGGGGGGAAGCATTATTGAAATGAAAGGTGGAGGCCAATATGAGTGAGCCAGCGGCAATACCTCGGCCTAGAGGGTGAGAAGAGAGTTTGTGTTCCCTAATAGTTTGAGTGTCGCGCCTTGGGTGGGGACCACTTATCGACTTAGCTACCCCGACCGTCACGGACATTATCATCCCTAGTCGAGTATGCGGTAATAGAGTAATCACCCGCGAGGTGGTCTCTAATAAACTAAATATGTACTCCTAGGAGACTTCCCAGAGTAGTAGATGGTACCACATGCATAAGAAGTAGTGTCGTTAGCGTCTGCATTATTTTCTCGTTGATAATTATGTGACTATGAGGAATGGTGAAGTTTTCTGCGTGTATTCGTGGATGATATGAGACGTTGTTACTACCTTATGTGAATTGGTTGCTATAGTGGGGTGGGTAAATATATATATACTGTATACGTATATAAATATATTATTTATTCACCTTTTCTCTCTAAATATCGCCATAACTCGACTACAACGTACTCACCCCTCTGTGGTTGTTTGTCTCTTGTCCTCCTATTTTCACTTGCACACTACTAATACCAGGACACGTAGCTAGTGGTGAAGGCTTCTTATGGAGAACTTTATAGTTTTATTTTGAATATTTTTCTTATTGAGACGTTGAGTCATTCATGTATTTAGTCGCTCTTGTGTAAGTTGGGCTAAGTAAAGCTCTGAGACTATGTGACACGGGTTTTATTTTTCTTTGGGGGTTCAGATATCGCTTGGTTTTATTTTTATTTCACCAGTTCAAATAAGATCTTTGAAAGAAAAATACTTACTATGCTTGTTATTACGAAATACTTTCAAACTGAATGATGTCTGAATTCGATTTATTCATCGATTTATCTGTTGATCCTTTTTATATTTAATTCAATTTTTTTTTATTTTATCTTTTATTTTTATCGCTACCTCCTCTGGAAAATAGATAACTTATTTTCATTCCGCAATGACTAGTATATTTTTAATTCAGTTTACCGAATCAAGAGCAAATTGATGTGTTTACCTTTTTCTTTTATTGAAAGATTTTCGAAACGGGGTTTAGGGTGTCACACTGGGTGCTTTTTGCTATGTATGCAGTTTAATGGGTCATACTAAGGACTTTTGTGATAAACTGTTCTCCAGAGGTGTTGATGATGGCATTCGTGGGTGGGGATCGGAGTTGCAAGCCGAAACGAAGAAGCCAACTGCCGGCAGTAACTCGAGGTGGCTCAGAACGGAGGGAATGGCACCGTGGCCACCACCAAATAGGGACCGTTACAACCCTAATGTAATGGCTAATGTGAATTCAAGTCAGAACATGGAGGAAGGCATAAAGAAAGTAGCAATTAATGGGCCAATAATGGGAGAGACTAAAACGGTCTCCAAGGGCCAAACTGATGCGGATTTCTCAGTCCACTTCTTTCCCAATCCAGCGCATTATTAAACCTATTTTGAAAGGTGTGGGGTCTAGCCAAGTTGACTTGTCAATGTGTGGAGAGTGAAAATGAAATTATTGTGGAGGGTGATAAGAAACGTACTCGTATGAATGCACAGGAAAGAGAGTCTCACAAAGCCTTTGCAACTCCAGCAACAGAGAATAATGGGACAAAAAATAATGATTCTTCAAATGGAATTTTTTTTTAATCAGCCGGCCTTGGTACAGAGGCCCACCGGGGACAATGAGTTTAATCAGCTGGAACTGCCGGGGCCTAGGCAACCCGAGAGAAGTTCATTCTCTTAGAGACCTCATTCGGACATATTACCCGGATGTAATCTTTTTATGTGAAAATTTATTCATTCTAATAAGATTGAAGATATGAGAATTCTTTTAAATTTTGATGGTGCTTTTGCTATTGATAGAATTGGTATGAGTGGAGGGTTAGCTCTGTTATGGCGCTACCCTTTTGATTGTCATATTACCTGCTATTCTCACAATTTTATAAATGCTGAAATTATTCAACAGGGTAGGCCTCCTTGGGGGTTTACGGGTTTCTATGGCTATCCAAATAGTGGTCGCCTCTATGACTCGTGGAATCTCTTGCGTCATTTAGCTCGTGATAACAATCTTCCCTGGTGTGTCATGGAGACTTTAATGATCTTGTATCAAATGATGAGAAGAGAGGCACTAATGATTACCCACCTTAGAGAATACAGGGGTTTAGAGAAACTATTATGGTCTTTAATTTACATGACCTTCCAATGGAAGGTTATCAATTTACGTGGTCTAAAAGTGGAGGCACCCCTCAGGCTAAGGAAGTTAGACTTGATCGTGCTCTAATTAACACGGAATGGCTGGATACGTTCCCCAACAACAAGCTGATAAATGGTGTATCGGAGAAATCTGATCATTCTCATTTTTCTCTCAGTTTGGTTGTACATGAGAAGGTGAGAAGGACTAGAAGGTTCCGGTGATCATGTGGTTCAAACAAGATAGGAGGCCGAGACAGTTAATGATATTATTGTTGGAACCTAAATGATTGAGAAGTTTAGACCCTCATTAATTTTAATGATAACAAAATATTCACAAGAGAACAATTTATGTTCTAACAATTCTTGAAGTGTGCAGATACTAATATTACATATATTTCTAAGCCACTTAAACAAGAAGGAAGAAGCTCTCAAGAGAAGGATACACTCCATGTGTCAAAGATCAGCTCATCCTAGTATATTGTCCTCGTGAGCGCCTGGAATTAACTTCTTGTGACACTAGTCTTATCCATTTGCTATGGCGTCCGATCTTCCGCTCGAGCAAGCTTAGAACTTCATTATAAATCACGTGTTGGTCACGTAGTTGCTCTTCCTCTCAGAAGTTTCTGAAACGGATTTCGAATTTGATCTTGTGCGCTAAAATTATTGTACGAGGTATCAAAGGTGACACCTTTAGCTAAAAGACAAAAATCGTACAAGCAATTGTGAAAAGCAAGGTAGTACGAAAACGGTAATGTGTACTACTGAGATATTCTCTGGAAAGGAAGAAAGAGATGACTTTTGAAATCACCTCACTCAATGGAAAGGAGCCATTTTTACCATAACGGTAATATCCTTTATAACTCCTATAAATACCCCAAGGCATCCATTGAAGAAACTGCCGAAACTCTACAAGAGAATATTGCTTCATTTACTGAGAACAAGCACTGTTGCTATACACTACAAAGAGTCAATACTCTGAAAGCACTGCTTCTGTGAGTAATCAAGTTTCGAGCCAAGTCTCTGGACTACAAGAACTGAACTCAGCGTCCGGCACTTTCTTTTAGAAAGCATTTCTATATTGAGCTTAATTTTTATCCTCTCTGTGAGAGTTATTTATACTTGTATTCAACTTACTTGTAAAAGTTGTTTTGGCCTAGTTAAAATTTGTTCCCTCAAAGGCTCGAATGTCTTGAGTCGTTTTGAGAAGTTGAGAGTATTGTCAAGGTTGTGACAGAGAATACTCTTAAGGTTTTGTAATCAGTTGATTATAGTGGAAAATCCTTCAGAACGAAGGGACTAGACGTAGCTACCAGTTTGGTAGTGAACTAGTATAAATCTCTGTGTCTCTTGCTTTATCGCTTTCTATTTATCTTTATCTTGCTCTGTTAAAAACAAGTTTTCACAAATCGCTTTTCCAGTCCGGTTTATTTCAAATCCGCTTAACAAACTGTTTTGAAAAACCTGTGTTCTAAGAGTTTTTAACTTAAAGTTAAGGAAAAGTTTTCAACACAATTCAACCCCCCTTCTTGTGTTCACGTTCAGTTGGTACCAGAGCTCGGCCTCTTGGTTGAGCACTTAACAGTGTTAAGAGTAAAGATCCTACTGTGAGCATGTCTGCTAAAGATGGTCATATGAACCGTCCTCCTTTATTCAATGGAGAAAAATTTGATTACTGGAAAGATAAGATGAAAGCATTCCTTGAGGCACAAAATCTTGATTTGTGGGATATAGTTGAAAGTGGATACATTTCTCCCGCTAATGCCCTTGGTGTTGCAATACCTAGGGAAAACTGGACTTATGATCAGAAAAAGAGATATCAAACCAATCAGAAGGCTAGATTTATTCTCATCTGTGCTATGACAGAAAGAGAATATGATAAATGTGGTAAGTTTGATACTGCCAAAGAAATTTGGGATTCTCTTGTTTTGTCTTATGAGGGTTCTGCCCAAGTAAGAGAAACAAAGGCTAGCATGATGGTTCACCAGTATGAGCTATTTAAAGTGGAAGATGGAGAAAACATTGAAACTATGTTTGGAAGGTTCCAAACACTTGTTCATGGGTTGCAGGCCCTTGGAAAAAGCTATACTACACCTGACCATGTGAAAAAGATCTTGAGAAGTTTAACTAAGCAGTGGAGACCCAAAGTCACTGCTATTCAAGAAGCAAAAGATCTAAATGTCCTTCGGCTTGAAGATCTTATGAGTTCTTTGAAAGCTCATGAACTTGAGCTAAATGAAGAAGAACCTACCAAGAAGAGTAAATCTATTGCTTTAAGAGTTAATCAACATAAATCTAGTACTTCTAAAGCTTTTGAGGCTGAAGAAGAAGAATCAGATGATGAAGCTTCAGAAGGAGATTATGATGGATCAGATGATGAGCTAGCTTTCATATCTAAGAAGATCCAGAGAATGTGGAAGAAGAGAAACTTCAGAAGGAGGTTTCAGAAGAAAGATACAAAGGACAAGAAGGAAACAAAGACAAGGACAAAGCCCAAGTCATTTGCTATGAATGTAAGAAGCCTGGACATTTCAAGTCCGAGTGTCCTAATCTTAAGGAAAAGCCCACAAGAAGCTCCTTCAAGAAAAATAAGAAAGGTCTCATGGCAACATGGGAAGATCTTGACTTATCCTCCTCTGAGGAAGATAAAGAAGAAGAAGCTCGCATTGCCCTCATGGCAGACACTAATCTTGATTCAGAAGAAGAAGTTGAAGAGGTAATAATATATGACTCTTATTCTGAAGTTCAACTTGCATTTAATGATCTGTTAAAGGATTCTGCCACTCTCTCTATTGAGTATAAGAATTTGAAAAAGAAATTTTCAAAACTATCACAAGATTTTCATTCTTTACACAATGAAAACTCTGTACTCAATGAAGAGAACCAGAAGCTGAAAACTGAAAATCGGCCTGGTGGATAACCAGCCTGGAAGCCAACAAGCAACCTTGTCGAGAGCTCTCAAGTCAAAAGCTCTGTAGCTACAGGCAATCCTAATCGCAAATCAAATGACTATGAACATGCTTTTCAAAAGTTTCTTGCAGAGAGTGTAACTCAAGCAAGCAAGCTTCTATGATTTGGGGTGTCAAGAAACGACAACTCATGGTCTTGGTTATATATCGGATGAACCTCTTTTAGAAAATGATTCAAAGATCTGATAAATCCAATAATCATAGTAAATGTTTGCATTGTACTTACTGCAATAAATCTGGTCATTTGAAAAGTGCGTGTACTGTGTTTACAACTAAGAAGGACAAGTATCCTTCAAGAACTAACAAGAAAGGACCCAAAAAGATATGGGAACCTAAAGATAAAATAGTCTATGTTGCAGACTTGCTTAGTAACAAAGTCAACACACCTATCTTGGTACTTAGACAGTGGATGCTCGCGTCACATGACGAGAGAAAAGCATATGTTCCAAGAACTATGACCTAGAGAAGCTGGATTCGTTGGTTTCGGAGGAAACCCAAAAGGTAAAATAGTTGGAATTGGTCGCATAGGTAAAGGCTCTCTTCCTTCTATTGATAATGTTTTATATGTTGAAGGACTGAAACATAATCTATTGAGCATAAGTCAATTATGTGACAATGGTTATAATGTTGTCTTTACAGAAAATGGATGTTCAGTAAAAAGCAAAAATGATGGATCTATATTCTTTACAGCAAAGAGGAAACAAAACATTTATAAAGTTGATCTTTCTGAACTTGCAAAACAAGATGTCAAGTGTCTTATGTCTGTTGAAGATGAGCAATGGATTTGGCTCAAAAGATTGGGTCATGCCAATTTGAGGTTAATCTCAAAATTAAACAAGCACAATCTTGTTAGAGGCTTACCAAATCTTAAGTTCCAATCTAATGCCCTGTGTGAGGCTTATCAAAGAGGAAAACAAGTTAAAACTTCCTTTCATTTAAAAAATGTTGTTTCGACCTCTAGACCACTTGAACTTCTACATCTTGATCTTTTTGGTCCCACAAGGACAACCTCTTTAACTGGAAAGAAATATGGATTAGTCATTGTTGATGATTTTACTAGATGGACATGGGTTAAATTCCTTGCCCACAAGGATAAGTCTTTTAAGGTATTTACTGTATTCTGCAAATCAGTTCAAAATGAAAAAGGCATCTGTATTTCTTCTATTAGAAGTGATCATGGGGGAGAATTTGAAAATGAAAACTTTCAAAAATTTTGTAAAGAAAATGGCATCTCCCACAATTTCTCCTCTCCTAGAACACCTCAACAAAATGGTGTTGTAGAAAGGAAAAATAGGTCCCTCCAGGAAATGGCTAGGGCAATGATCAATGAAGCTGACATTGCGAAACATTTTTGGGCAGAAGCAGTAAACACAACTTGTTATATTCAAAATAGAATTCTTATAAGACCTATCTTGAATAAGACTCCTTATGAATTGTGGAAAGGTAGAAAACCAAATATTTCTTACTTTCATCCTTTTGGTTGTAGTTGTTATATTTTGAATACTAAAGATCAGCTTGGTAAGTTTGATTCCAAGGCTGACAAAGGAATCTTTTTTGGATACTCTGAAAGATCTAAAGCTTTTAGAATATACAACAAAGAAACTTTGACAGTTGAAGAGTCCATTCATGTCAAGTTTGATGATAAGAAGCCTGACACTGCTATGTCAGAGCTAGATGAGTTATTTTCAGATTTAAACCTCAGTGACAAGTCAGACGGTGAACGTGCATCTTCATCATCCGGTGGTGACCAGACGAAGAATCCTACTCAAGCAGAAGCTAAAGCAAGAAAAAGTTGGAAGTACAAAACCAATCATCCAAAAGATCAAATCATAGGAGAGCCTGGTGATAAAGTACGAACCAGATCCTCTTTCGAGGAGCATGCTGATTTTGCACTTCTCTCTGAAATGGAACCTAAGACGATTGATCAAGCATTGGAAGATGAATGGTGGATTCTAGCAATGCAAGATGAGCTAAATCAGTTCCAAAGAAATGATTTATGGAAGCTAGTCACTCTACCAGAAGATAAGCAAGCTATTGGTACTAAATGGGTATTTAGAAATAAGCTTGATGAAGATGGTAAAGTTGTGAGAAATAAAGCAAGGTTAGTTGCTCAAGGTTACTCACAAGAAGAAGGTATTGATTTCACTAAAATTTTTGCACCTGTTGCAAGACTAGAAGCTATTCGCATTTTACTTTCATTTGCAGCACATCATGAGATAACACTATATCAAATGGATGTGAAAAGTGCTTTTCTAAATGGTTTTATAACTGAGAAAGTTTATGTTAAACAACCTCCTGGTTTTGAAGATATTGAATTTCCAGAACATGTTTTTAAACTTAAAAAGGCTCTATATGGTCTTAAGCAAGCTCCCAGAGCATGGTATGATAGACTAAGTTCCTTTTTAATGGAAAATGGATTTACAAGAGGTTTAGTTGACACTACTCTTTTCAGAAAATCCTCTAACAAGCATTTCATACTTGTTCAAATCTATGTTGATGATATCATTTTTGGAGCTACTAATGAAAGCCTTATCAAAGAATTTTCTAAGCTTATGCAGGCTGAATTTGAGATGAGCATGATGGGAGAATTAAAGTTTTTCCTTGGAATACAAATCAAGCAATGTAGTGATGGTATCTATATACATCAAAGCAAATATATCAAAGAATTATTGAAGAAATTCAAGATGCTGGATTGCAAGCCTATGTGTACACCTATGCATCCTACCTGCACTCTTAGTAAAGATGAAATTGGTAAGAAGGTAGATCAAAAAATGTACAGAGGTATGATTGGATCTCTACTTTATCTTACGGCTTCAAGACCTGACATTATGTTCGGCCTGCTGTGTGCTAGATTTCAATCGGATCCTAGAGAATCACACTGAGTGTTGTTAAAAGAATATTCAGATATTTGCAAGGAACTACTAATCTTGGTTTGCTTTATAAGAAATAAAAGATTACAAATTAGTAGGTTTCGTGATCTTGACTTTCTTTGGAGACCGAATTGAAAGAAAAAGCACAAGTGGAGGCCGCCAGTTCCTTGGAGCTAATCTTGTGTCTTGGTCAAGCAAAAGACAAAGCACTATTGCACTCTCAACAGCAGAAGTTGAATACATCTCAGCAGCAAGTTGCGCTTCTCAACTTCGTGGATGAAGTATCAACTTGAAGACTACTTGATAAAAGAGAGTAACATTCCTATCTTACGTGACAATACTTCGCAACTGCCTTACTAAAAATCCCATATTGCATTCACGAGCCAAGCACATTGAGATTAAACATCATTTTATAAGAGACTATGTTGAAGGGTATTCTAGAAATAAAATTTGTAGACACCGATCATCGGGCAATGACATATTTACAAAACCCTCTTGAAGATAGATTCAATTTTATAAGAAGAAATTTAAACTTTCATCTTATAGAAGAATGATTAATCTCAGCGTCTGAAAATAAACAAAATCTCAGCATCTGATATGACATAAGCATGTATGTGTATAAGCATCTTATTTGTCATATGCATAATAACTCATCGTCTGGTGAATCGGTTGCGTGCGTCCGAGCACACCCACACGTGTCACACGTGTTAAGGACTTAAGCGTCTCATCATATCTACTGAGTCATAATTGTTTATGTCTTTCGATAAAATCTTTTTCTTGATTTTACTTTTCTTTTGGCGTCTGCATTTAATGAAAAGACAAATCTTTATTTTCTTTTATTTTTGATTTAATTTTTATGTGGAAATACGAAGCGATATTTTGAAAAAAGGACTGTACCATTCTCTATTAACTTTCCCACTACTCCACATTTTTCGCTCCATCACTTCACTCTGCGTTTTCTGCAAAACCGTGCTCTTTCTCTCTCTTTCTCTCTCTCTCTCTCTGTGTTTTCGAACCCTAAAACCTCCATCACCTTCTCTTCAATTGCTACAATGGCCGACAGAAAGGTTGGACAATACACTGCTGCCTTCGATGTCTTCTCTGAGGCAAAACTTCTGAATGAGAACCGGGTTGATTTCGAGAACTTCAAGCTATACGGTTTTGATTTTGAGGAAGGTCTTGAGAAACTGGGCTGGAAAAACTACTTCATCTGGGAACCAGTTGATGTACTGAGCTACGCTATTAAGGAATTCTGGGGAAGTGCATACTTACTTCCGGGGGAAATCATAGAAGGTCACATCAGAGGATTCAAACTACACTTCACTATCAACTCTATTGCTCAGACAATCAAGTGTCCGTGTGAAGGAATCAGTTACCATGCAAACTGGGCTGATGCTTACAGAGGACTTGAAAAAGTCAATGAAGCTCTGTTTGAGAACTACCGTGAACTGAAGAAGAAGAACATCACTCCCACGGCTAAAGACTTGAAAAGCCACTACCGAGTATTGCACAAAATCATCGCCAAGAGTGTGATTCTGAAGGCTGGCTCAAGCGACATAGTGAACTACGAGCAAAAGTTCATTATGAGGAACTACATGGATGGGAAGAAAATCATGCCAAGGTTGATTATCAACAATCTGATAAATGCCCTTGTCTTCTCAAGGAAGAATGTTGATAAGAAGAATATCGTCAAGATAATCCCATATGGAGTTCTTCTCTCCATTATGATGATCAAAGACATTGTAAGGAAGATGACTGACTCCATCAACACAGAGGAAAAGGAAAAATACTTTGGTGTTGGTGCTGTTGTTCGTCCAGAAGTCTTTAGAGTCAATAGTTTGGTCAGGATGCAGCTTATTACAGGCTCCATGATCAAGAAGGTGAAAATAGAGCAACAGGAAGGAGAAGCTGAAAAGAAAACCACCAGAAGCTCAATGACTGGTGTGAAAAGACCTGCTGAGTCTCATTCAAGGGAAACCAGAAGAACAAAGCAGAAGGTGGCACTTGCACCTACTGTTGAAGAACCAGAAGATGAGGATAGAATTCCCATCAGAAAGGTCTTGGAGAAGCTTGATTTAGACCAGCGGTGAAAAAGGATGCTTCAGCGTCCGGTCAAGGGAAGCAAATCCCTCCTCCTCCTCCTGCTATTGTTGTCACCAGAGGGTCGAAAAGAAGGTTGGTCAAGTCATCAGAAGTTAACCCAAAGGTACTTGATTTTACTACTGATGAATCAGTATCTGTGTTTGATACTCATGATGTTATTCCTGCACCACCTTTGTCTGTTTCACAACCACAAACACAAACACAAACCAGGAAAACCAGAATGAGCCTCCAACAAACCTCAAACCTCTCTAAACCTACCCAACCATCATCCACTACACTCAACCTTGACCTACCACAAAGTTCTTCAAATACTTCACTTACTACATATATTTCCAAACTTCACTCTCATCCCTTTAATCTATTATTCAAAATACCTCCCATTAATCCCTTCAAACCCTACACACCTAAAACCTACAAAATCACCAAAACCACTCCCACCTTACTCACCATTACCCATAAACCTACAGACGCTGGTGGAAGGAAGAATGTCTCATACAAACCACGGTTTGTTAAGTATGAGATATATCACAGCATCTACAATCGTCCCTCCATATGGCATTTGAAAACCTTCACCTCTGGAGCTGCCAGATTGGAGATTGCCTCTCCGATAAATGCTACCTTCAAAGATGGAGAAGACCACTTTCAGATGTCATTTAAAGGAAGATTGAGACCAAAGATCTGGTAGCGAGCAATTCCCTTCTCTGTTGATCTTCCTAGATCCCTACCACAAGCTGAACCGTTCACATTGGAAGAATGCGGAAGGTGGATCACAGATGAAGAAGCTGCCTTCATGGCACACTGTCTTGAGATGAAGAAAATTGAAGTAATCAGACAGTACATGGATCCTTCTTCTCAGACAAGAAAGATTGTACTGCATGCACAAAGGTGGCTACCTTGGTCTATCCCTGGAAAAAGGAAAGAACTTGCTCGGCAGCGACCATTCAAAGAAGATCGGGCTCAAGGAGTATGAGAAGGCTCCTAAAAGTACAACCTTAAGGAATTCTCTAAGCTTCCGATTGCCAAGATCTCTCGAGGATCATGCCGTAAGGTTTTACCTGAATTCTCACGAAGGAAGATGAATGGAGAATCGGCTCCTCAACCGCCGCAATGCCGAGAATGCCACTATTCCAACGGTTGGCACAATCGCCAGACCATCGACGTCAATCTTAGAACAGTCTACTTCGATGATATGTTCGGATGCTCGATGTCGTGCCTTTGACTGCATGAAGATATATGACCAATGGGCTGTAGTGACTAAGCACTTCGACATTGGATTTACTTGGAGTCAATGGTCTGAGTCTTGGAAAGACAAAGCCATGTTACCATGCCTCGTCCCCTTAGTGCTAGAAGAAGATGACAGGGAAAATCTGCGAAGAATATACCTGGCAGAAAATGAAGCACTCTCTTTCGCTTGTGAAGCATTAGGTGTCTTTATCAGAAGTATATGGGGAGAAGAAACTGGAAATAGGTTTGATGCTTTCACTGCTGATGTAGTTCTACACAGAGAAATCATCTTCATGAATATGCTGTATCCAGAAGATGTGAAGTATAAATGGGAAATTCAAACAGAATCTGAGCTCAGAAAACTTGGAAATCTCATCAAATGGTTTTTACCAAATGATGCATTTTTTCTAAGAGCTCAACGAAAGAAGGAATTGAGACTGACGCTATCCAACTCGGTGCTAGCAGAGCATCAGAAGATGAAACCTACACCCATACCAGAAGTTGGACCTTCTACTTCTACTCCTGCAGTTGAGATGGTCACGATTCCCAAAGCAGAGTTTGAAGAAATGAAGGCCATAAACATGAAAGTCACTCAGCTGGAGACTGCTCTGAAATTACTATATGAACGTCTCAACATCCCTCCACCACCTCTTCCAAACCCTTGAATTTATTTACTTTTGTGTGATATAAACTATTTCTTTGTTTGTTGATACACTTATATATATATACACTAATTTTGCTCTGATTATCTGTTAATATATACCTACATCTGACTTATATTCAAATTTTTCTAAGTCTTATTTTGACTATGATGTGTTTTTACACTCTTTTTGTCTGATGACAAAAGGGGGAGTAAAAGAAAGTTATGATGAACACGTGAAAATCTCACTAACTCACCGTCCGATGTTCACACTCCGATGGATACACTGGAACTGAAGAATCATGCATAGCATTTCATACATAGCATTTACTATGATTATTTGTTAATGCGCTAATATTCATTGATCTAGTGCTCTTATAATGATCAATAAATTTGGTACAATTTGATTAAATCAATCTTTTTGATCAGCATTCAATCTTACTATGATACATCTACGTATTTTTTTTGTGATCACTTAATTGAATTTGTTTATCAACTATCGCCTTAATACTATAATTATCTTATATATCAAAATTGTTAAATTCAGGGGGAGACCCTTGATGTCATTTTGAAACTAAATTGTTCATCAACCTTAGATATTTGTCATCATCAAAAAGGGAGAGATTGTTGGAACCTAAACGATTGAGAAGTTTAGACCCTCATTAATTTTGATGATAACAAAATATTCACAAGAGAACAATTTATGTTCTAACAATTCTTGAAGTGTGCAGATACTAATATTACATATATTTCTAAGCCACTTAAACAAGAAGGAAGAAGCTCTCAAGAGAAGGATACACTCCATGTCGCTTTACTAATATACTAATATACACTCTAAGATACTAATATTACATATATTTCTAAGCCACATATATTGCTTTACTGCTTTCTATTTATCTTTATCTTGCTCTGTTAAAAACAAGTTTTCACAAACTGCTTTTCCAGCGTCCGTTTAACAAACTGTTTTGAAAAACCTGTGTTCTAAGTGTTTTTAACTTAAAGTTAAGAAAAAGTTTTCAACACAATTCAACCCCCCTTCTTGTGTTCACGTTCAATTATGGTCAAGCTTAATACATGTTCTAAAGAAATGGATAGCTGGGGCAAACAATTAAGGGGAAAATATAAAGTGAAGATTGAGAATTGTAGGAGACATATGGAGGTACTGCGCAATAGTGACGATGAAGAAAACCAAGTGCAATACAATCAAGTCGAAGAACGCATCAGCATGCTATTATCTCAAGAAGAAGCATTTTGGAGGCAAAGAGCAAAAATACATTGGCTGAAGGTTGGGGATACTAACTCTCGGTTTTATCATGCTATGGCAAGTCAAAAAACCATATTCCTATCCTAGTTGATGACGACGGTATAGAGAGGGAAAACCAACAAGGAAAAGCCACTATAGCAAGACAATATTTTTCCAATCTTTTTACTCTTGTTCACGATGACAATGACCCCATTATTAATCATGTGAGTCAGCGTATCTTTGATGTTGACAATGACCAGCTTACAAAAGCTTTCACCGTAACTGACTTTAGGAAAGCTCTTTTTGAGATGAATTCTGATAAGGCCCCGGGACCTAACAGTCTCAACCCAGCTTTTTACAAAAAAAATTGGAACTTATGTGGAATGGAGATTTACCAAGTAGGAGTCCAATGGTTAGACCAAGGTGTGTTTCCTTCTCAGCTATCTCATATTGATGTGGTTTTGATTCCAAAAATTGATAATCCAAAATATATGAAGGATTTAAGACCCATATCCCTTTGCAATGTTATCTATAAAATAATAGCTAAGGTTTTAGCTAATAGATTGAAAGGGGTTTTTCATAAATGTATCTCTCTAGAGCAATTTTCTTTTATTGAAAAAAGATCCATTATGGACAATGTTATGGTTGCTATAGAAACTCTTCATCACATGCGGTGTAAGACTAATGGAAAGGTGGGTAAGGTGGCTTTGAAGATTGATATCAGTAAAGCCTATGATAGGGTGGAGTGGGGGTACCTACAAGTTATGATGGCTAAAATGGGTTTCTATCAGAAGTGGGTCAAGTGGATGTCTATTTGTATGGAATCTGTGACCTATTCTATTCTGATGAATAATGAGAGAGTAGGTCCGGTTCAACTGGATGTCGACTTAGACAAGGGGATCCTTTGTATCCTTATTTGTTTCTTATTTGTGTCGAGGGCCTTACTACCCTTACAAAGAGAGCTGAAACCAGAAGAGACCTTCATTGTGTTAAAGTGTGTAGAGGAGCTCCAATCCTCTCACACTTGTTATTTGCTGATTATTGTTTTCCTTTTTTCAGGGCAAATCTTGGTGAGGCAACAACAATGAAAAACATTCTAATAACTTATGAGCAAGCATCCGGACAAGCTGTTAATTTGCAAAAATCTCAATTTTTTTATAGCAAGAATACTCAATAGGACGTCCGTGATAACATATCCTCTCTTCTTAGAGTAGAGGAGAGTTTGGGCACTGGAAAATACTTGGGTCTACCCTCTATGATTGGAAAAAAAAAGAAGGCCATGTTCAATTATCTAAGGGATCGGCTTTGGAAAAGAATTCAAGGATGGTCCGGAAAACATCTTTCAAAAGGCAGGTAAAGAAGTTATGATCAAATCAGTCCTCCAGGCTATTCCCGCCTATTGCATGAGCACATTTCTTTTACCCATATCTTTGGTGGAAGAAATGGAAAGAATGGTTAATTCCTTTTGGTGGGGTACAAAAGGGACCCAGGTAAGAAGTATCAATTGGATGAGATGGGAGAAATTGATAGTAAAAAAAGAGAATGGTGGAATAGGCTTTTATCATTTTTACGGCTTCAATATTGCCATGCTAGGAAAGCAAGGTTGGAATCTCTTAACCAACCATGATGCTATAGTTTCAAGAGTCTTCAAAGCTAAATACAATCCGCAAAGAAATTTTTTGAGGGCCCGGTTGGATCATAATCCCAGTTATATTTGGCGTAGTATCCATACTTCCCAGGTGTTAGTGAGGAGGGGTGTAAGATGGCAAATCGGTGATGGAAAGGACATTCTTATATCGAGTCGCCCGTGGTTACGTGATCAGGAAGATCCTTTTGTCCAGTTGCAACAAAATTTTGATTCGAGCCTCATTACAGTGAACCAATTGATAGATACAATAACCAAATCCTGGAATTACAACCTGATCAATGTAAACTTTAATACACGAGATGCTAGAGCAATTGCACGTATCCCATTACTGACATCATAAATAAAAGATACTTTGATTTGGAGGTTTAGTAGTGATGGAGAATATTCGGTCCGATGTGCATATCATGCATTAATGGAGCAAATTGTTGACAATTCACATTTGCGTATCCCAGGTGAATGGTCTGGCTTATGGAAGCTCAAAGTACCAAATAAAGTGAAAGTTTTGGTCTGGAGGTTCTTAACTAACACACTGCCAACAAGAGTTAACTTGCAACGAAAAGGAGTCCCTTGTGGAGAGGTGTGCCTGCAGTGTGACCAGGGAGTAGAAGATGAAATTCATGCTTTTTTTGGTTGTGCTCAATCACGCTGCTGCTGGAATGAAGCAATGCTATGGTCTCATATGGAACCGATTCTACACCCTCAACAACAACTGAGACAAGCTTTCTTCAGCGTTTATAACTCTCTCTCAGACTAGGTGCGGAAGAATGAAATCATGGTAATGTGGTCCATATGGAGAAGGAGAAATGAGAAGCTATGGGATGGGAGTGCAGTGCCACCTCGCGCTGCTATAAATCTTGCTCATGAATTCCTTCACAATTGGAATCATGCACAACAACAAACCAACAATCAGCAACATGATAGATCTCCTAGTGCACCTGATAAATGGGAGAAGCCGATTGCAAGGGAACTAAAGCGCAATATTGATGCAACAATTTTTGAAGAGAATGACATGGTTGGAGTGGGCTGCTACATAAGGGATGATACAGGCACATTTCTAAAAGCAAAAATAGTCACTGTGAGAGGAGTTCCATAACCAAAGGAGGCTGAGGCTTTTAGGCTGCTGTCAACTTTACAACGGCTGTGTGATGAGGGGTACTCCCAAATGTCAATAGAGCTAGATTGTAAAATGGTTGTAGAAGAAATCTTGGGTGATAAATTTCCAAATAACGAATTTGGTAGGATTCTGAGGAAGTGCAAGGAGGAGGCTAATATGATGACAAACTTTAGGATAAGTTTTGTAGGGAGGGAAGCCAACCGAGTTGCTCATTGTTTAGCGAGAGCTTCTAGGTCCTATGCTAGCTCCAAGGTCTTTAATTATATTCCCAAATGTATTATGTTACCTTATTTGAATGAATTAAGTTAAGTTGGCGATTGTCAAAAAAAAAGGTCATGAACTATTTAAGAATTTTTAAATAGGTCTCTGAACTAAAAGAGTTTGTAATTGAGTCCCTAGACTTGTCAAAAATTTGTAATTGGGTCCCTAAATTTTAAATAGGTCCCCAAAATTTTAAATAATTTATAACCAGTCCCTCAATTCAGGGACCTGGTTACAAATTATTTAAAATTTCAGAGGGGCTAATTACAAATTATTTAAAAGTTCAAAGACTCGATTAATATTCAGAAACTCAATTACAAATTATTTTAAAGTTTAGGGACTCAATTAAAAAAATTAATTTAGGAACCTATTTAGAAATTCTCAAATAGTTCAAGGAATGACAAAGTAATTAAATCATATCAATATCTTAGTCAATAATTAATTTACTATTTTGGTTAAAAGTCATGTGCTAGTAAAGACTTAGTAGGTCACTATGAACACACTATGGTGTTACGAGTCCATGAGAGGCCGCGATTGGTGTGACATTAGCTTGTGTACAGTTGCGATTACTGGGAGGGTCTGGAGGGACAGTGAAATCTCGTTCTAGGTGTTGCAATCCGTGTGATCCACGTTCCTCATGAAATCACACATCGTTGTGTTTTCTCCAGTTAGCTTGAGAAGCACGCCTTTAGATTGGGCTTGGTTTTGGTCCTTTAAGCCCTAGCCCAGTCCGAAACAAAAAGATTAATGTTTTATTAAAATCTTAAAAGTCTACAAAGCAAAAATAACCGCAACACCTGGAGAAGTCCCCAAGCCTTGCCTTCCGCTGCGGTCATTTGAGCATGACACTAATCCGTGCAAGCCATGATAAATTGTCCCCTGTCATCTCGTACACACAATCCAATCCCAACACAGGCTTGCAAAGGGAAAATAGCTGCATCCAAGTTGCATTTTATATAGCCTGTCTATGGAGGAGACCATTTGGGAGTGACAGTGTGTTGACCCTGAGAAACCTGTGAGTAGGGCCACCGGGCAAGCTTCTAAGATCTCAACAATTCCTCACCCTGTGTAACCACCTGCTCAGCATTTTCACTGATGCCTTCCCAGTATTGAACATTTCGCCGTTTCCACAGACTCCAAATAATCATCGCAACCAACTCCATGCGGTTTTGCGGAAGCTGCTTCAACACATCCCACAGAAATTCGATGAAACCCTCTGCAGCAAGCATCAAAGGTTCAACAATATGCCAAAGATTAGCTCGCCTCCAGCACTCAACCGCGACAGGGCAAATTTGGAACATATGCCAACTCGATTCTGTTGCGGTGTCAAAGCAGGGACACATGGTGGAGCATTCAACACCTCTGAGCGAAGATTCTCTCTGATAGGCAGACAATTTCGAGTAGCTCGCCATAAAAGGTACGACTTTTTTGGGGGTACCATGAGGGACCAGAGGTGCGACCACTCTCCCTCCACCTTCAGAGCATCACGGTTGATTAATCGCTCCATATACACGTGATAAGCGCTCCGAACAGTATAAACACCTCTACGATCAAAATGCCAAATGATTTCATCAGGTTTGGTTTAATTGAGCAAGGGGATTTTTAGGATTTCAGAAGCATCTCGAGGGTTAAAAGTTTGGTGGATAAGCAGTGCATTCTAGGAACCTGTGACTGGGTGAATAATGCTATGGACGACAGGGATTTGAGCCATACCATGTGGTGGCATTTGAATCCAATGATTAACTTCATCTCTCAACCAGGGAGTGTATCTATTTTTAAACCATTTCCGACTCTCCAACGATAGCCCTCATCCAACAATATCCGAGAAGACCAGATGCTACGCTATACATAACTGGGGTTGTGCCCAATTATAGCCCCTAAGAAATCCCCTCCTGGGAAATATTTAGCTTTGAAAATTCTTGTCACCATAGCATCTGGGTTGGTTATAAATTTCCAACCTTGTTTCCCTAACATTGTAAGATTGAACCCGTGAAGGTCACGAAAGCCCATACCACCCCACTCCTTTTGCATTGTAAGCTTATACCAACCAAGCCAGTTGATACCTCTTTTATCATCTTGCTTCGGGCCCCACCAGAAAAAGTTCATCATATGCTGGATCTCCTCCTCAACAAAAGTAGGCAAGAGGAAAACACGCATGCAGTAAGAGGGAATTGCATATGCCACTGACTTGATGAGCACCTCACGCCCCACCTGAGACAACATCTTACTACTCCAGCTTGAAATGCGCCAACAAACTTTGTCTTTGATGTAGTTGAAAATAGACTTCTTGTTTCTCCCAATCATAGAAGCCAAGCCTAAGTACTTCCCCGTTCCCAAACATTCCTGAACATGTAGAATGTTGGATAAAGTATGCTTCAAAGACTCCTGAACGTTCTTACTGAAATAAATCTCAGATTTGCTCATGTTAAGAGCTTGCCCCGAAGCATGTGCATAGGTGGTGAGAATATTTTGAACTGTAGTGGCCTCCTCTATAGTAGCCCTGGAAAAAAAAACTATCGTCCGCAAACAATAGATGATTAATTATAGGAGCTCTACGACAAACCTGAACACCGTGCAAGTCACCCCCAGCTTGTGCTTGTTGAAGAAGGGTCGAGAGACCCTCAACACAAATAATGAACAAGTACGGGGACAACGGGTCTCCTTGTCTAAGACCACGCTCAGGAAAGACTGGTCCAACTCTATCATCATTCACAAGAATAGAGTATTTCACCATGGTAAAACACATCTTCATCCAGTCAATCCACTGTTGAGCAAAGCCCATTCGGTGTAAAATAGCCAACAAATAGCCCCAACCCACTCTATCATAGGCCTTGCTAATGTCAATTTTTAGAGTAGCTTCTCCTCTTCTACCACTGGTCTTGCACTTCAGATGATGAATAATCTCAGAGGCAATCAAAACATTATCAGTAATGGATCTACCAGAGACAAAGCTAGATCGTTCTTCTGAAATACATTTGGAGAGAACATGTTGGAGTCTGTTAGCAAGAGCCTTCGCTAAGATCTTATAAACCACATTACACAGAGAGATTGGTCTCAGATCTTTCATAGAAAGTGGTGACTCACCTTTTGGAATTAGAACAATGTTTGTGTCTCCCAAAGTGGTGACCCTCCTGTGACCACCCCATATAAGCCTGAACAATAAAAGAGCCACACAGAGACCAGAATCTCTTATAGAATGCAAGATTGAGCCCATCAAGGCCCAGGGCTTTATCAGAATGCATCTAGAAAGCAGCCTCACGAAATTCCTTATCATTACAAAGAGCCACTAGCATTCGGTTGTCATCATCATTTAATTTGGGCCGCACAGCTTGAAGAAACGACCCATAATCATTTTGAGAGGCCGAGAACAAGTTGGTGAAATAGTCTCGGGCCAACATGCACAACCCCTCTTGAGTATCAATCATGGTTTGGGCCTCATTAAGGAGCCTTGTAATTCGGTTATGCCTCTTCCTAGATGTTGCAGCAGCATGAAAAAAAATTTGAATTCATATCCCCGTCGCGCATCCAAAAGGCCTTCACCTGTTGCCTCCAAAAAGACTCCTCCTGGGCTAGTAAATGGGTCAGTCTTGCCCTTAATTGGATCACCTCTCGCCCAGCCTCTTCCGATTCACACCCACGCATCTCCTCAATCTGCTTCTTACACCGCTTTATATCTTCCTTGTACCTCTTACGAAGTGATCTCCCCCAAGTGTCTAACTCTTCAGTGCAACTCCGAAGTCTTTAAAGGACTGGTTCAATCTCACCTTTACACCACCCTTTTTGAACCACGACATCAAGTTCAGGCTCAATCAACCAGGAATTCTCGAAGCAGAATTGTCTCCTCCTGAAAACAAAATAATTAGTCTATGTGGTTAACAATAATGGCGAATGATCTGATACTGCTGCTACCAGATTTTGCAAACTACAATGAGGATATAAATCAAGCCAAGAGCTAGTAGCCATGGCCCTATCAAACTGCTCTTCTATTGCCTGGTCTGTTCCAAGACTCTTCCACCAGGTATACGGATGACCTTACATTGGAAGGTCCACCAAACCATAGTCCCTTGTAGCTGCCCGGAAACCATTCAAAAGCCATTGAGGATGGTCCACTCGGCCTCTCTTCTCCTCATGAGAAAGAAGATCATTAAAGTTACCAATAATACACCTCGGAAGAGTGGACTGTGATGTAAGTGACCACAAAATGCTCCAAGATTCTCTTCTACGACCTCTATTAGGGACCTCGTAGAAACCCATGAGTGACCCAAACCCCGGCAATTCCAGCTCAAAATTATCATTGGTCCTGCTGTGCCTGATTGCCAAGACCCACCTCTAAAAAAATGGTGAATTGTCATGCTTCCTGTTGCAGCCACATGTAAGTCCCTGGCTAAGTTTATCTGAGAGTGAGTCTGGGTGGATGTGCGCTTGTCGCTCAAGAAGGAAAGGAAGGACCGTATGGCAGGAGAGGATTGGCGTTTGGTAAAATTCAAGTATGAAAGGCTCACCACATTCTGCTTTGTTTATGGTTTGCTAGGACATAGTGAGCAAAGATGCCGAGTGAGGTTTGCTATGGAGAATGATGATGGAACTCGAGGGTGGGGATAGAGCTTCGGGTGCAGCAGCATAGGCAAGGGGTTGCGGCGGCTGCCGTTGCTTGAAGGAAGAGCACAAGGGTTCTGCTAACCCTAGCTCCAGTGCAACAAACCCCAGCTACAATAGTGGCGGAAGATCCGGGACACCATCAATGCAGGAGCCAATGCCGGATTTTGCGTTTTCAGCGGATCGTAAGGTATCTGATCGTGGTCAACACAAGCACTTAAAGAGTCAAACGAATGGGGCCGGAGTAATCATTGCAGAATTACAACAACAGACAGCTGCCCTAAGATACTCAAGCCATGCGCGTGAACATAGGCATCTTCTTATTTGGCCTCAACGATCGGGCCTGTTGCTTCAGGCCTGCATCAATCCCAGATAGTGGGAAACCCGCTAAAGCTTATGGATGTAGTGGAGCCCAACATGAGTATTATTGCTAGTAAGAAAAGACAAGTAAGGACGAATCAGGTGTAGTAGAAGACGATACATGCAACGATGCTTCTATAGCTTCAGTAGCAGAATTAGCTCCCACTATAAATGGTCATTTTTTATTGACAGGCCCTGGCTCCCAGGGCTGCAGGGACAATGAGTATTTTATGTTGGAACTGCCGGGGCCTGGGTAACCTGAGTGTAGTTCGAGCTCTTCGTAACCTCGTTCGGGAGCACCAGCCGTACGTAATTTTTTTGATTGAAACATGGGTGCAAGTTAGAAAGATTGAAGCGTCGAAGAGTAGAGTTGGTTTTGATAATTGCTTTGCTGTGGAAAGGGATGGAAGAAGTGGTGGTATTGCAGTCCTGTGGAGGAATTCTATTGAGTATTCAGTTTTGAATTATCCACTGCACTACATTAATCTGAAAGTTTGTGACCCAGAGAAAGGGTGGTGGCGTTTGATAGGCTTTTATGGTTTACCAAGCAGTACTCAGAGGAGGCAGTCTTGGGACCTTCTCCGGACCCTAAATACTAGGGTGGTGATCTGGAATAATTTTCAAAGGCGCTTCAAATTTGAAAATGCATGGTTCAAGGAGGAAGGATTGGATAGAATTGTTACTGATACTTAGACCAAAGAGGGGGCAGCTGATGTGTTGTCTAAGTTGCATGTGTGTACTCAGGACCTTGTGTAACACCTACCCGAAACAGGGCTTTTACTTTATTTAATTTAACAAAAATAGTCCATATTTGAAACAAATAAACATATCTTATTACTTATTAAAGTATACAAGTATATTACACAAGTACAAAATAAAGACCCTATATCCTCAAGGGTGACAAAAATCCCACTGGCCATGACTTGAGTACCTACCCTTTGATTCTAGGCAGTCTTTCCATAAACTCCCCAACTTCCAATTACTAGTTGATCTTGACCATCAGCTATTAATGGTTAGTTAATAAAATACACAGGAAAACATAGGGGTAAGATATCCATTAATCACCATTAAACAGGAAAATAGCATATTACGTAGAATAACTGTCACCATGCACAATACATATTGTCATCAATATAGTTGATCACCTGTCCTGCAGACTCAATTGACACAGAATACCGAGCTTTTGAGCTTATCACCGGCTCTACTAACCCAAACCTCAGATCGCTGAGTATGACGAGCCATTAA
The DNA here is from genome assembly GCA_037113605.1 of Calophaca sinica. Lineage (NCBI taxonomy): Eukaryota > Viridiplantae > Streptophyta > Magnoliopsida > Fabales > Fabaceae > Calophaca > Calophaca sinica. Next base: position 109,232,926 of record CM073733.1, read on the forward strand.
CGCCCTACTCCCTAGACTGATCACCAGTCTCAGGGCACAGAAAGAGACTTAAGTTGGTTGTCCCGGGAACATATCTTGATACGCTACCATCCCCGATTACCGGAGTAAGGTACCGTCCCGTGCACTAGGACGACATTTCCTATACAGGGAATGGCCAAGATTGTCCACCCGTCAAATGTGGAGTTCTTGAAACTCGTCCGGATAACCGAGTACACACCCTCAAGGTTACCGACTATCCCCAAACCACTCAGTACCTTTGATACCACGGACATGGAGAGCCTCATCAGAAAGACCGAGTACACACCCTCAAGGTCTTGGCCGAGTACACACCCTCAAGGCCACCGACTGATCTCATTACCATCCCGTCGATACCTCAGGTACAAACCTCGGGTACACTGACCCGGCTATCACCTTTGATAAACAAAGTACCAACAGTAATACTTTCTATTACTGTTTAGGGATTTGCAAACCTCTAACTAGAGAGCGTCACCCTTGACTCTAAGACCATATATCAGACTCACATGCAACACATAAGTATTAGACATATCTCAGAATATTATTAACCATCATTTATCATATTTAACAATATATAAATTACTTCTAGCGTCGCATAAGCAACTGTATACTAATCCCATAAATTATTCAAATAAACACAACCTATGTTGGTTGATAGGTCTACGGTGACTATCGTTAGCCACCGCACACCACAACCCCTCTCCTGAGGTGTTGCTACTATCAACCCCTAGTAGGGTTAAGGTCCCCTACACATGCTAGCTATTCTACTATCTATTTTCCCTAGTTATTAAGGTGTCTTCCCCTTTACCTGGCTTAGAAGACTGTTGTCGCCCATATCTCGTTGCTCTTTCTCTTCCCAAGCTCCCCTTCACACTCCAAAGGACCAAATGGAGAGTCTTGTGAAATGGGGAGAGGAGAGCTCTATTTATAGGTATAACTTGGCTCCATCGCATCGCGATGGGCATAGACACAGCCTCACGTCGCATCACGATGAGGACACGTGGCGTGAGATCCGCGACGCTGATCACTGACTTAACCACCGACCTTAATCACATCGCGACAGTTGCCTTTGTTTTTTTCGTCGGTTGCGACGGTCCTTAAATAGAAATGTTCCATTTTTGCCCCTCTAAGAGGTTCTAGGGTGCTACTTTGCGCAAATAAGGTAACCGAATCAAAAAGTTATTAAATAGTAGTGGGCATATGGTGGATGAGTAGGTTGAGTTGCGTGGGGTTGCTAGGAATTAATTCGAAGACTTGTTTAGTGAGCAGCATGGCGTGTATGAGCCTGTTATGCAGGCAATTCAATCGTGTGTTGAGGATAACCATATGCTTTGTGCCCCTTTTCTGAAGAAGAATTTCGTGTTGCCATAAATCAAATGCACCCAAATAAAGCTCCTGGTCCGGATAGGCTCAACCCAGCATTCTACCAACATTTTTAAGGTCTCTGTGGCTCTGAAATTGCTCATGCATGTAGCAGGTGGTTAGAGTCAGGTTCTTTCCCTCTTTCTCTTAATGATACTAATGTTGTTCTCATTCCCAAGTGTGACACTCTGTAGTCAATGAAGCATCTTCGCCCCATTTCCTTATGTAATGTGTTGTATAAAATTGTCTCTAAATTCTTAGCTAACAGGCTTAAGAGGATCTTACCCAATTGCATTTTTGAGGAACAGTCTGGCTTTGTTGCAGGAAGATGCATTTTAGATAATGCTATCATAGCCATTGAGACTATCCAATATATGAAATGTAAACAAGCAGACAAGTTTGGAGAGGTGGCTCTGAAGTTGGATAGTAGTAAAGCCTGTGACCGTATTGACTGGGGGTATTTAAGAGCTATAGTGGTTAAGATGGGCTTTGATGACAAGTGGATTGATTGGGTCATGCAGTGTGTTCAGACAGTTAATTATTCTATCATTGTGAACCACGAGCCTGGTGGTCCTATTGTTCCAGGCCGGGGTCTCCAGCAGGGAGATCCCTTATCTCCCTATCTTTTCATTCTGTGTGCAGAGGGCCTATCAGCTCTTATTCATCAAGCGGAGCATCGAGGGGACATTCATGAAATCAAAGTGTGTCGAGGCGCCTCCATCGTCTCATACTTACTATTTGCTGACGATTGTTTTTTGTTTTTCAGGGCCTGTGATAGAGAAGTTTCTATGATGAAGCATATTCTTCTTACCTATGAATAAGCCTCGGGGCAATCTCTTAATTTTCAAAAATCTGAGATATTTTTTAGCAGGAATGTAGATCAGAACACCCGAGCCAGATTGTCTCAAGAGCTAAGAGTCAACAGTTGTCTTGGCACTGGGAAATACCTAGGCCTATGGTGGGAAGAAGCAAGAAGGCTACTTTTCGGTATATTAGAGATAGAGTGTGGAACAAGCTTCAATCTTGGCGTGGCAAGGCTCTTTCTCGGGCGGGCAAATAAATTCTTCTCAAATCCGTTGTTCAAGCAATTCTAGCCTATGCTATGAGTATCTATATTTTGCTGCCTTCTCTAGCGGATGAGATTGAAAAGGTGATGAACTCCTTTTGGTGGGGTACGAATGCTAATAGTGGTGCGGGTATCGAATGGTTTTCTTGGGAAAAATTGACATGTATGAAAGCTCATGGAGGGATGGGTTTCTGCCATCTAGGTGTCTTTAATTTAGCAATGGTTGGAAAGCTAATACAGTTACTCATGCATTAGCTAGGGCGGCTCTATCACTACCTTGTTGCTACGTATTTGATTATGTTCCTGATTGTATTTCCAGCATTATTGATAATGAAATGACATAATTTTGTTGCTGTGAAAAAAAAAATTATAGTTTGGGTAAAAAAATAGTTCTTTGTAACTTTTAGTTAAATCCAGATCTGCAAGTTTCAAAACTTCAAACGAGGTGGACTTAAAAAACGAGATGTTAGAGATATTTTGGTATGAAAACAATTGTTCGAATTTATTACAAATCGCGATATGGATTTCTTATTTTTTTTAAACAAAACTAATTATTCCCTCCGTTTTATTTTACTTTTTAGTTTCAAGAAAATATTTGTTCATTTTTATTTTTTATTTTGATAATTTAAAATTATATTAATTACTTGTTTCTCAATTATATCCTTAATTATTTATTGTAAAGAGAGAAATAAGTGTGATGAATAATAAATAATTAAAGATATCATAAGAAAAAGACTAATAACTTTCTTAAAAACAACAAAATTTATTGGTTTCATTAATTTGCATAAAATAACATTAAAAAACAAGTAAAAAAGAACGAAAGTAATACAAAGAACGAGAGAGTGAAATATGATGCGACATGTCAGCTTTCTTGATTTTTCCTTCACTAGATTATATCTGTTATGTATTAAAAGTTTCGATTTGATCTCTTATATATAAAAATTATATCAATATAGTTCTTTTTGTTCCAAAATTGTTCTTTATGTTACAATAATTATTAATAATACCAATATAATCCCCTTTTTTCTCCTTAATTTGCAAAAAGAAATGACTTCACTGGTATAATTTTATTAATATAAAGAACCACTTCGAAACAATAAGAGATCATTTCAAAACAAATAATACATAAAAGACTCAAATGAGACCAAAAATAAACATAAGGAAGAAATTTAGCCTTTTTTATGAAAATAATTTATCCTTTTTTTTATTATAATAATTTAGCCTTCTTGCTTCATACTTTTTGCTTCATACCAACAAGCATTTATGAATTAGTTTGATATTAGAAATGTTACGTGTGCAACGTGTAACGTAACACGTATATAGTTTATATACAAAGAGTAACACGTTCATTAACGATATTTCAACTGTAAGTATGTTGAAATTTCAAATAATAATAAACTATACAATAATTATAAATTAGAAAATTATTTATATTTATAAATCAACAAAATCAATAATTGTCATGGACCGTACATTCATTAATGATATCGTAACTGTAAGTATGTTGAAATTTCAAATAATAATAAACTGTACAATAGTTATAAATTAGAAAATTATTTATATTTATAAATCGACAAAATCAATAATTTTCATGGACCTTGCATTCATTAATGATATTGTAACTGTAAGTATGTTGAAATTTCAAATAATGATAAACTATATAATAATTATAAATTAGAAAATTATTTATATTTATAAGTCAACAAAATCAATAATTTTCATGGACCTTATATCCCTTTGAATTGTGTGCCCTTTGACTTGCTGAATTAGGCATCAAAATCTGCATTTCTGATGTTATCAAAAACAAAAAACAAAAAATCTGCATTTCTGAATTCTGAAAAACAAAATGAGCAGCAGTTATTGTGTAAACTCCAATAGAATAGCATTCCAATTCCTTTATGTGTTTCTTTTATGCATGATCACATGTAAAGGCTCTTTAACTGCAGCAACCTTGCAACGAAATGAAACTGATCTACATGCCTTACTTGACTTCAAGAGTAGGATAGTTCAAGATCCATTTAACACACTCAGTTTGTGGAATGATTCCATCTATTACTGCAACTGGATAGGAATCACCTGCAACATTTCCAATGGAAGGGTCTTGCATTTGATCCTTGCAGACCTGATGCTAGCTGGCACTGTTCCACCCTCTATAGGAAATCTTACATACCTCACAAGACTCAACCTGAGAAATAATAGTTTCCATGGAGAGTTTCCTCAACAAGTTGGACATCTACTTTATCTTCAACATCTAAACATTAGTTACAATTCCTTTGGTGGTAGTATTCCAAGTAATTTAAGTCATTGCATAGAGCTAAGTATATTATCAGCTGGTCATAACAATTTCACAGGGACAATTCCAGCATGGTTAGGAAACTCTTCTTCTTTATCTCTATTTAACTTTGCTGTGAACAACTTGCATGGAAGCATACCAAATGAGGTAGGCAAATTATCAAGCTTGTCACTTCTTGCACTAAATGGAAACTACTTGTCTGGAACAATTCGTCCTTCAGTTTTTAATATTTCTTCCTTATCCTTTTTCACTGTTTCTCAAAACAATCTGCATGGTAACATACCAGCTGATGTTGGTTTTACTCTTCCTAATCTGGAAACATTTGCTGGTGGAGTCAACAATTTCACAGGAACAATTCCTGAATCACTGTCAAATATATCAAGACTAGAAATTCTTGACTTTGCTGAAAATGGTCTCACTGGAAAACTTCCTAAGAACATAGGAAGATTGCCCAATTTGAAAAGACTCAATTTTGATGTCAATAGACTTGGAACTGGGAAAGCCGGTGACCTGAATTTTCTTGCTTCATTGGTTAATTGTACTAATCTTGAGGTTTTGGGTCTTGCTAGAAATAGTTTTGGAGGAGAATTGCCTAGCTCAATTGCTAATTTTTCAACCCTTTTGTATATAGTTACATTAGGTAGAAATGCAATATATGGAAGTATCCCCATTGGGATCAGGAACCTTGTTAACTTGACTGTTCTAGGATTGGAAGAGAACAACCTAAGTGGTTATGTTCCTGATACAATAGGTATGCTTCAAAAGTTAAATGATTTAGAATTGCAAAACAACAACTTTTCTGGGGTGATACCTTCCTCCATAGGAAACTTGACAAGATTAATAAACCTACTCATGGGGGATAACAGCTTTGAGGGAAGTATACCAGCAAGTCTTGGAAAATGCCAGAGCTTGTTGATGCTAAATATGAGTCATAACAAGCTCAATGGTACCATACCAAGACAGGTACTTTCCTTGTCTTCTCTTTCAATTTACTTGGACTTGTCTCATAATGCACTGACAGGGTCAGTGCCTATTGAAGTGGGAAAGTTGGTTAATCTTGCAGAGTTGGACCTCTCAGAGAACAAATTGTCTGGCAAGATTCCATCCTCAATTGGCAGTTGTATTAGTTTGGAAAGGCTGCATTTGCAGGGTAACTTCTTTGAGGGAAACATTCCTTCAACTATACAGAATTTGAGAGGCATAGAAGATATTAATCTCTCACACAATAACCTGTCTGGGAAAGTTCCTGAATTTCTTGGTGAATTCAAAGGGCTTATGCATCTCAATCTTTCTTACAATGATTTGGAGGGCAAAATGCCAATGAATGGAATCTTCAAGAATGCGACTTCCTTTTCAATCTACGGAAACAGCAAGCTATGTGGTTGTGGTGTGCCAGAGTTAAATTTACCTGCATGCACTATTACTAGTTATGCCTACGTGGCCACAACTAGTAATAGTGGCCCCACCTTAGCCTTTATAGTTAACAGCTACCTTCCACCAGTCTGTGATGGGTAGGTTAAGTCAGTTGTCCATCCACATATCCCGCTCATTGTACCCCTAAGAGTGCATTCCTGTTCCCCAACTTCAGCGATAGGAATAGGTGTCGGGGCGGCACTCAGGATCGTCACTATGGACAATGATACAACAGTACCCCGTTAGGATGATCAAGCACTGCGACGTCCCGACAGGATGGTCGCGAGCCATCCATCACACCTGTAGACTTGTCAGACCTAGACTATCCTCATGGACTGGCGTATCCTGTACTGACTGCATTGTACCCGCACTCTGGTACCTGACCTCGTACGACAGCTTATACGTACGGTGGTGGATTACATCAATGCACATGATTCTTACTGTTTATTTCTTTTCCATCTTTCCATCTTAACTTAACATTTTTGAGAGATTGTATGTTCAAGAGCTTTGACAGGTTTTATCTATTTCTTGTTTCTACCTTTTCCAAATGTGGTCATATTATCATATCCTTTCTTAATTGTTATATGCTTCATCATATTGGTTGCATCCACACACACATACCAAGAATATCGGAATAATATTTATTCAGAACACGCACAACACACAAACATATCAGAAGAACGTCACTTACTAATATTTAGAACATCCACAACACACGAACACAAATGTAACAGCAGAACATTTCACAAGTATCATATTATTATTTATTTATTTTATTTACCTAGCGTCGCTGAAGCGAGTTACTACCAATTATTAACTCATAACCTAGTATCTTTCCCATGTGTTGATAGACTAGCGGTGATCCCCATCAACCATCGCAGGTCACAACCCCTCTTCTGAGGTGTTGTTAATATCAACCCTCTAGTAGGGCTAAGGGCACCCTACACCTATTCTACACTCATTCTAATACTATATATTTCCTAGTGATAGGGTTCTGTCTCCCTTTCTTGGCTAGAGAACCGCTCCTTCCTTCACGCTCGTTCTTGCCTCGGGCGTCCCACTACTCACAATCCTAGAAGGCTACTGCTAGAGTAGGGAAGGATATGGAGGTTTTTGGTTGGTTAATTTGGGTGGTAGGACCACCTATTTATAGTGTGGGTAAAGGGCTCGTCGCGTCGCAATAGGCAGCGTCGCGTCGCGATGCTCTGTTTATCTTTACACATGTCAACGCGTGCGTGGAGATGTTGTCAGGGCACGCTCGCGTCGCGAGCTGACCTACTTATATTTCGTCGCGTCGCGACGACACTAAATTTTAAATTTATTTTATTTTGGGTTCTAGATTCCTCTAAAGGATTCTAGACCCTATATTATTATTATCCTAAAAAAAAAGTCTACTTTATATATACTTATTATCTTATTTTATTTATTTACTTTTATTATTTTTTATTTTCTTTGATTTTCTTTTATTATAACTATTATATTTTTTTAAATACATATATATTTTTCTACATTTTATTTACTCTTATCAAAATTTATGGTTTAAAATTATTTATTTATTTTGGAAATTTTACAATATTTTGAGAGTAAAAAAAAAATCTTGGGATGTCACAATAATTAGCTGAAATGGAGGGTTAAGGTTAGCAGAAATGGAGTTAAAAGGTTGAAGGAGGGACTATTTTGACCTATTTGCTTTGGGGACCAATTTGTCTCTTTTTTTTTCTGATTCTAACATTTTTCTTCAGGGACAAATTTGGCCCAAATATTTTACGCGTTTACATTAAATGACATGCTGGAACCAATTGACGACATACCTCAGTATTTAACTGGCCACGTCACCTACTTAATTGATATTTTTTCATGCAAATGGATGGAGGGACTAAGTGTCCCTATTTTGAAATCCTCGGTGACTATTGTGTAACTTTCTTTTTCTCCTCAGAGACCAAACTGAGTCGCGTAATTTTCTTTAGGAACCAATTTGTCCCTTTACTCTAAAAACAATATTGCTTGATTTGTGGATGGAAATTGCTCAGCATAAATGCATAATGTTTACTAGAAAAAAAAAATAGTCGAAGTGCATATACGGTAAGACGTTTATAAAGTTTTAAATTAGTGATGTACCAAAAAAAAAAGTTTTAAATTAGTGGAACCTTACTCTTTAAATTATAGTTTGGGTAAAAAATAATTCTTTGTAACTTCTAGTTAAATCCAGATCTGGAAGTTTCAAACTTCAAACGACGTGGACTTAAAAACCGAGATGTTACAGATATTTTGGTATGAAAACAATTGTACAAATATATTAAAAATCGTGATATGGTTTTTTTTTTAAAAACAAAACTAATTACTCTTTCCGTTCTTTCTTTACTTATCGGTTTTTAAGAAAAAATTTGTTTTTTTTATTTGTTATTTTGATAATTTAATATTATATTAATTATTTATTTCTTAATTATACCCTTAATTATTTATTGTAAAGAGAAATAAATGTGATGAATAATAAACAATTAAAGATATCACAGAAAAAGACTAATAACTTTTTTTTGACAAGACTAATAACTTTATTAAAATTAACAAAATTTATTGGTTTTATTGGTTTGCATAAAACAACTTAAAATACATGTAAAAAAAAAACCGAAGGTACTACAAAGAAGGGGAAGTGAAATATTATGCGACATGTTAGCTTTCTTGATTTTTCCTTCACTAGATTATATCCGTTATGTATTAAAAGTTTCGATTTGGTCTCTTATATATAAAAGTTATACCAATGTAGTTCTTTTTGTTCCAAAATAGTACTTTATGTTACAATAATGAGGGGCGTTCAAGTTACTCCGGTTAATATCACTTTGTAGATATTGAATTTTATCAATCTAACCTTTTAATATCGTCATATTATGTTAATGATCATGTATACCAATTTTATGGAGTTGATCTATTCAATAAGAACTTTTAACGTCACGGTCCGATTAATGAAATTTGATGTCTATTGAGAGATATTAACCAGAGTAACTCAAACAAGAGTTATTCCTAAAGTAACTTGAATGCCCCTCTACAATAATTATACCAATGTGGTCCCCTTTTTTCTCCTTACTTTGCAAAAAGAAATGTCTTTATTGGTATAATTTTATTAACTTAAGGAACCACTTCAGAAAAAAAGAAAAAGAAAAAAAAAGGAACCACAATAGTGTAATCTTCACATATAAAAGACCAATATTAACCATAGTTGGTTATTTGTAAATTAAACTAGAGTTAGTTTAGAGTTAGTTTATTTACTTAACATTTACTTTAGTTAGCTTAGTTGTTAAATAGCTGTCAATGCAACAGTATAGTATATAAGCTGTTTGTAACCAATTCTGTAACTAACTTCCCAATTTCTCAATGAAGAACAATTTCTTCCCAATGCTTTCTTCTCCTCTCTGCATGTGTTTGTGCGAAACTAAGATGGTATCAAAGCTCAATTTTTGAGCTCTGGTTCTGATTTGCATTCTGATTCATCTTCCAATTTCTATTTTCCTTGTTCGGTTGAAATTGATTTTGTTTCTTTCAACCAATTTTGTTTCATCAATTTGCGATTTGCGATCACAATGACGAACCAGAGCCTCGATTATGCTGATTTCGCAACAAATACCACAAATCCTTTCTATCTTCATCCAAGTGAGACTCCCGCTGTGGTGTTAGTCACACCGTTACTTGAAGGAATGAAGAATTTTCAATCCTGGATTCTTTCGATGCGTGTTGCGCTGATTTGCAAGAACAAGTTAGGTTTTGTTGATGGAACCATAGATGTTCCAGGAAAGACTGATGTGCGCTACAACCAGTGGCTTCGTTGTAACAGCATGATACTCGCGTGGCTTCAGAGATCATGTTCTGCAACTGTGCGAAAATCGATTGTTTTCTTTCAGAAGGCCTCCGATGCATGGAAAGACCTTCATGACCGATTTGATCAAGGTGATATGTTCAGAATTGCTGATATTCAAGAAGACATTTGCAAATTGTCTCAAGGTAGCCGTGATGTCTCAGAATATTACAATGAATTGAAAGCAATGTGGGACGAACTGGAGAATTTCAGGCCTCTTCCACAATGTAAGTGTGCCATTCAATGTTCTTGTGGTGCTGTTCAATCCATGAGATTGTTTAGAGATCAAGACTATACGATTAGATTTCTAAAAGGACTTAATGAAGAGTATTCTCATGTGAGGTCACAAATCATGATGATGGAACCCTTTCCTCCTATTGGTAAAGCTTTCTCTCTTGTCATTCAACAAGAGAGACAGTTTCATACTCCTAGTATTGAATCTGAATTGAAAGAACTTGATGTTGATTCTGGTAAAGCATGTGCTATTAGTGGTAACCAATTTGCCAATAGAGGAAGAGGGAATTTTCAGAACAGAGGCCGTGGAAGACAAGGCGGAGGCAGAGGCCAGGGAAACAACAGATTATGCACTCATTGTGGTAAAACCAACCACATAATTGATACTTGCTATTTTCTACATGGCTTTCCACCTGGTTATCAAACCAGAAATCCTGCTAAGTCTGGATCCTCTGCAAACTTGGCCTCGGCCAGCACTGTTTTTGATGAAGAATCCAAGAATACTTCAGACACTTCCACCAATGGTGTCACTTTATCACAAGAACAATACAAAGGACTCATGGATTTGCTTCACCAGTCAAAGCAACAGGCTGCAACTACATCCCATTCTGTCAATACAATCATGTCAAACACACATACTCCAAATTTGGTTAATTCTTCTGCATTAAACACTAGCTCCAACATCACTTTTGGTAAGAACCTTACCTCCTGGATCATTGACACAGGAGCCACCAATCACATTACTCATAACCTCAACATACTTACCAATTGTAATTCCATCAAGCCTATTCGAATTGACATGCCAAATAACACTTATGCAATTGTCACTTTAGCAGGAACAGTTTCTGTTTCATCTGATTTGCAATTACATAATGTGTTATTTGTTCCAACCTTTCATGCCAATTTGATTTCAGTACCACAACTCACTCAAACCAGTAATTGCTATGCTGTTTTTACTAACCAAAATTGCTCATTTTTCAGGACAATACCAAGAGGATGATTGGTACAGTTAGACTCATTCATGGTCTTTACCTGCTGGAAATTTCAGCAACTGGTTATACACATCAAAGTGCTGGTTCTGTTTGTAATGCTGCCACTTCCAACTCTTGTAATGTTGATTCTAAAACCCTAGCTGATAGTAGCCTTTGGCATATGAGACTAGGTCACATTTCTTTTGATAGACACCAATGTATGTCTACTCAATTTCCATTCATAGATTTTCACAATGTTAAACTTCCTTGTGACACTTGTCAATTTGCTAGGCAAAGAAAATTACCTCATTTTAGTAGTCTTAATAAAAGTACTCATGTTTTTGAAATTTTACATGCGGACATTTGGGGTCCATTTGCTCATGCTTCCATATTAGGCCATAAATATTTCTTAACTCTTGTGGATGACTTTAGTAGGTTTACATGGGTGATTTTGATGAAATCTAAAGATGAAACCCGAAAACATCTTACTCATTTCATAGCCTTTATTGAAACTCAATTTCAATCAAAATTAAAAAGTTTGAGAAGTGACAATGGTGTTGAGTTTCTTATGCATGATTTTTATCTAAGCAAAGGAATTTTACATCAAAGGTCTTGTGTTGAGACTCCTCAACAGAATGGGACTGTTGAGAGAAAGCATCAACACATCTTGAATGTGGCTAGAGCCCTTTTCTTCCAAGCCAATTTACCTAAAAAGTTTTGGAACTTTGCTGTTCAGCACTCTATTCACTTAATAAACAGAATTCCAACTCCCATTCTTAAGAACAAGTCTCCCTATGAAATGCTTTTTAACCAACCACCATCTTTAATTCATCTCAAAGTGTTTGGTTGTCTTTGTTATGCATCCACTTTGCATAATCATCGTACCAAATTTGATCATAGGGCTAGGAAAACTATTTTTCTTGGTTATAAGGAAGGTGTCAAAGGTTTCATCCTTTACGATTTGCAATCTCATCAATTGTTTACCTCTAAAAATGTTATATTTTTTTAGAAACATTTTCCCTTGCATGATTCTGCAAATATCAGTTCTACTGCACCTTCACACACTTCACAAACCATTGATAATTCAGCTTTCCTTTTTGATCATTCATCTCATGATCATTTGCCTAACTCTGCTTCAAATTCTGTTCCAACACCATCCGGTGACTCTGTCACTGCATCACCAATACCTGAAACTGTTTTTGTTTTACCACCAACAAGTGAATTTGTCACTGCTGCACCAGCAAATGAATCTGATTCAGAATCTGATACAGTTTCTCCTTATCTTGATCCTTCTCAGCCAGTGGTTAGACATTCTGACAGAATCAAAACCAGACCTAGTTACTTAAATGATTACCATTGTAATTTGTCTAGTTGCTCCAATCACACCTCAGGTATTGCATCTCCTTCCTATCCTTTATCTTCTATTTTATCATATCATAAATGTGCTCCTTCGTATAAAAATTTTTGTTTAGCAATTACAACTCAATTTGAGCCCAAAACTTTCAATCAAGCATCTAAACATGATTGTTGGTAGAAAGCTATGAAAGCTGAGCTTGATGCTCTTGCCTTGAACAAGACATGATCCATTGTTGACCTTCCTAGTGGTAAAACACCTATTGGGTGTAAGTGGGTATATAAAATTAAATACCATGCTGATGGTACTGTTGAAAGGCACAAGGCTAGGCTTGTTGCCAAGGGTTATACCCAACTAGAAGGTGTGGACTATTTTGAAACCTTTAGCCCAGTTGCCAAGCTCACTACTGTTCGAATTCTTCTTGCTGTTGCTGCTGCCAAAGACTGGTTTTTAGAGCAACTGGATGTGAATAATGCATTTCTACATGGTGATTTGAGTGAGGAGGTTTATATGTCTCTTCCTCCTGGCTTGCCTCTTACTAATTCTGATATGACTAATAAAGTTTGTAGGTTACACAAATCTTTATATGGTCTCAAACAAGCAAGTAGGCAGTGGAACCATAAACTCACCCATACTTTGTTATCTCTCGGCTATACACAATCATCTTCTGATCACTCTCTCTTTGTGAGATCCATGAATTCTTCATTCACTGCTTTGTTAGTATATGTAGATGACATAGTTTTGGCAGGGAATGACATGTCTCAAATCATTAAAATTCTGGATGATAAGTTTCGAATCAAAGATCTTGGAGCTCTTAGATTCTTTCTTGGCTTGCAAATTGCAAGGTCCAGCCGTGGAATTGTTTTAAATCAGAGGAAATACACACTTGAACTCCTTGAGGACAGTGGTATACTTGCTGCCAAGCCTGCCAGCACTCCATGTGACCCTTCAATCAAACTCAGCAGTGCAGGCAGCCCTGCATTTTCTGATGAAACAGCCTATAGGCGCCTTATTGGCAGGTTGATTTACCTTACAACCACAAGACCTGACATAGCCTTCTTTGTCCAGCAGCTAAGTCAGTTCCTTTCCAAGCCATTGCAATCACATTTTCAAGCTGCCACAAGAATACTGCGGTATCTCAAGTCAGCTCCATCTCAAGGCTTGTTTTTTCCTGCGTCAAATTCCCTGCAGTTATCTGGTTTTGCAGACTCAGATTGGGGCTGCTGTTTAGATACTCGCAAGTCTGTCACGGGCTACTGTGTTTTCCTTGGTTCTGCTCTCATTTCCTGGAAATCAAAGAAGCAAGAAACTGTTTCAGCATCCTCTTCTGAAGCTGAGTACAGGGCATTGGCTAAATTAACAAGAGAGGTGCAGTGGCTTCACTATTTGTTGGCTGATTTACATGTTACTTTCTCTGCTCCTTCTGCAGTGTATTGTGACAATAAATCTGCCATTTATCTTGCACACAATCCCACTTTTCATGAGAGGACCAAGCATATAGAGATAGATTGCCATGTCACTAGAGAAAAGATTCAACAAGGAGTAATTCGGCTACTTCTAGTTCCATCATCTTCTCAACTTGCTGATGTGTTTACCAAACCATTACATGCTACTTCCTTCAAGTCCTTTATTTCCAAGTTAGGACTTTGTGATCTACATAGTCCAACTTGAGGGAGGGTATTAACCATAGTTGGTTATTTGTAAATTAAACTAGAGTTAGTTTAGAGTTAGTTTATTTACTTAACATTTACTTTAGTTAGCTTAGTTGTTAAATAGCTATCAATGCAACAGTATAGTATATAAGCTGTTTGTAACCAATTCTGTAACTAACTTCCTATTTTCTCAATGAAGAACAATTTCTTCCCAATGCTTTCTTCTCCTCTCTGCATGTGTTTGTGCGAAACTAAGAACCAATTCAGAACAAATAATACATAAAAGACTTAATCGAGACCTAAAATAAATATAAGGAAGAAATTTAGCCTTTTTATGAAAATAATTTATCCTTTTTTTTATTATAATAATTTAGCCTTTTTGCTTCGTACTTTTTGCTTCATACCAACAAGCATTTATGAATTAGTTTGATATTAGAAAAGTTAGGTGTGCAACGTGTAACGTAACACGTGTATAGATTTATATCCAGAGAGTAACACATTCATTAATGATATTGTAACTGTATGCATGTTGAAATTTCAAATAATAATAAACTATATAATAATCATAAATTAGAAAATTATTTATATTTATAAATCAACAAAATCAATAATTTTCATGGGCCTTGTATCCCTTTAAATTGTGTGCCTTCCCCTGCTGGATTAGGCATCAAAATCTGCATTTCTGATGTTATCAAAAAAAACAAAAAAACAAAAAAACAAAATGAGCAGTAGTTATTGTGTAAACTCCAATAGAATAGCATTCCAATTCCTTTATGTGTTTCTTTTATGCATGATCACATGTAAAGGCTCTTTAACTGCAGCAACCTTGCATGGAAATGAAACTGATCTACATGCCTTACTTGACTTCAAGAGTAGGATCGTTCAAGATCCATTTAACACACTCAGTTTGTGGAATGATTCCATCTATTACTGCAACTGGATAGGAATCACCTGCAACATTTCCAATGGAAGGGTCATGTATTTGTACCTTCCACACCTGATGCTAGCTGGCACTGTTCCACCTTCTATAGGAAATCTCACATACCTCACAATACTCAGCCTGGCAAATAATAGTTTCCATGGAGAGTTTCCTCAACAAGTTGGACATCTACTTAATCTTCAACGTCTAGACATTAGTTACAACTCTTTTGGTGGTAGTATTCCAAGTAATTTAAGTCACTGCATAGAGCTAAGTCTATTATCAGCTGGTCATAACAACTTCACAGGAACAATTCCAGCATGGTTTGGAAACTCTTCTTCTTTATCTGTATTTAACTTTATGGTGAACAACTTGCATGGAAGCATACCAAATGAGGTAGGCAAATTATCAAGCTTGTCAGTTCTTACGCTAAATGGAAACTACTTGTCTGGAACAATTCCTCCTTCAGTTTTTAATATTTCTTCCTTATTCTATTTCACTTTTGCTCAAAACCATCTGCATGGTAACATACCAGCTGATGTTGGTTTTACTCTTCCTAATCTTGAAACATTTGCTGGTGGAGTCAACAATTTCACAGGAACAATTCCTGAATCACTGTCAAACGCATCAAGACTGGAAATTCTTGACTTTGCTGAAAATGGTCTCACCGGCTCACTTCCTAAAAACATAGGAAAATTGCCCCATTTGAAAAGACTCAATTTTGATGAAAATAGACTTGGAACTGGGAAAGCTGGTGACCTGAATTTTCTTGCTTCATTGGTTAATTGTACTAATCTCGAAGTTTTGGGGCTTGCTAGAAATAGTTTTGGAGGAGAATTGCCTAGCTCAATTGCTAATCTTTCAACCCTTTTGAATATAGTTACATTAGGTAGAAATGCAATATATGGAAGTATCCCCATTGGGATCAGGAACCTTGTTAACTTGACTGTTCTAGGATTGGAAGAGAACAACCTAAGTGGTTATGTTCCTGATACAATAGGTATGCTTCAAAAGTTAAATGATTTAGAATTGCAAAACAACAACTTTTCTGGGGTGATACCTTCCTCCATAGGAAACTTGACAAGATTAACAAAGCTATTCATGTATGATAACAGCTTTGAGGGAAGTATACCAGCAAGTCTTGGAAAATGCCAGAGCTTGTTGATACTAGATATGGGTCATAACAAGCTCAATGGTACCATACCAAGACAGGTACTTTCCTTGTCTTCTCTTTCAATTTACTTGGACTTGTCTCATAATGCACTGACAGGGTCAGTGCCTATTGAAGTGGGTAAGTTAGTTAATCTTGCAGAGTTGGACCTCTCAGAGAACAAATTGTCTGGCAAGATTCCATCCTCAATTGGCAGTTGTATTAGTTTGGAATGGCTGCATTTGCAGGGTAACTTTTTTGAGGGAAACATTCCTTCAACTATACAGAATTTGAGAGGCATAGAAGATATTAATCTCTCACACAATAACCTGTCTGGGAAAGTTCCTGAATTTCTTGGTGAATTCAAAGGGCTTATGCATCTCAATCTTTCTTACAATGATTTGGAGGGCAAAATGCCAATGAATGGAATCTTCAAGAATGCAACTTCCTTTTCAATCTACGGAAACAGCAAGCTATGTGGTGGCGGTGTGCCAGAGTTAAATTTACCTGCATGCACTGTCAAAAAAGCTTCTTTCTTTAAAAGATTTCATGAACCCAAGGTCATTATCCTTGTAGCTAGTGCACTAGTATTTGTACTCTTTCTATCTTGTTTTCTAACAATCTTTATGATAAAAAGATCAATAAAGAAAACTTCAAGAGCAACAACTACTACAAAGGATTTGGAACCGAATATTTCTTACTCAGAAATTGCAAAGTGCACTGGGGGGTTCTCCCGGGATAACTTGATTGGTTCAGGAAGTTTTGGTTCTGTGTACAAAGGAACCCTTTCAGGTGATGGATCAATTATTGCAGTTAAAGTATTGAATCTTGAACAAAGAGGAGCTTCAAAAAGCTTCATTGATGAATGCCAAGTTCTAAAAGGTATAAGGCACCGCAACCTTCTCAAGATCATAACTGCTATCTCAGGTGTTGATCATCAAGGCAATGACTTCAAAGCATTGGTGTATGAGTTCATGTCTAATGGAAGTCTAGAAGATTGGTTACATCCTATAAATCATGTGCATAATCAAACAAAGACATTGACATTTGTCCAAAGACTGAACATAGCAATTGATGTTGCTTGTGCACTGGAATATCTCCACCACTTCTGTGAAACTCCAATTGTTCATTGTGATATAAAGCCAAGCAATGTACTTCTTGACAATGATATGGTAGCCCATGTTGGTGATTTTGGATTAGCTACATTTCTGTTTGATGAATCATGTTGTTCTCCAAACCATTCAACTATGTCAACTAGCCTAAAGGGCTCTATTGGGTACATGCCTCCAGGTATGTCTTTCACTCTCTGTCTTAATCAAGGTTTTAAATTGCGGTTGCGGTCGCGTCGAGATCTTTGAGTGATGCGGCCTCAATTGCGGTCGCTTTACGGTCGCAGAGACATAAAAAACCTTTATGTCGTGGTCCAGATCACAGTTGCGAATATTTTTTTAAAACCTTGATATTAATTCTTTTAAGTTTTCAATTCGATAATAATAACTCAATTACTTACAAATGATGCAGAGTATGGAATGGGTGGCCACCCTTCTGCATTGGGAGATGTTTACAGTTATGGGATACTATTGCTAGAGATTTTCACAGGAAAAAGACCAACAAATGAGATGTTTGAAGGTGGCATAGGAATTCACCAGTTTACAAACTTGGCTTTACCAAATCATGCCATAGATATAATTGATCCTTTATTGCTCTCTGATCAAGAATTTGATGAAAGAGATGAAGTTTCCAGAGAAGAGACAGCAATAATTAGGGAGAAGGAACCTGAAGTCCTTGCTGCAATGGAGAATTGTTTGGTTTCTGTGTTGGAAATTGGAGTGTCATGCTCTGCCACTTCACCAACTGAACGAATGCCTATGACTGTAGTCGTCAACAAATTGCATTCAATCAAGAACTCATATGTTAGACCTCTTATTACTAAACATTATAAGAGGAGACAGGCATAGGCCAAGGGGGCCGAATATTACCGTCAATTATTGACAGTTATTATATAATTTTATTATGTTAGTTATATTTTATATTTCAGTTTGTATTTTGGGTGTGTAACTGTTATTTGTAGTTTGAATAAATAGAGAAAGAGTAAGAGAACAGGAGGTAGGCAGTTATTTGGTTGGTTATTGGGAGGGAGAGGCCAAGCTCTCTAATCTTGGTAGGGAAACCATTGTAGTCTGTCACACTTCACTCAAACTCTTTCTTTCTCTCTAATTCTGTAATTCTGTTGTTGTAAATCAGTCTCTGTACACTAATACAGAACTGATACTGATTTGATTCATATATAATATCCCGGTCCCGTTATTTGGACACATTTTGTGGAGACAAATACGGGACATCAAGTTCGTACTGCACGGACATACGGTCCGTACAATTTTTATTTTTATTTTTCAAAAAAATATTTTTTTTAGAAAAAATTTTAAAAAATATTATAGATTTTTTTATCTGGTTAATCACGTTCACATATCTGGTTAATGCTATTCATTATCTGGTTAATGCCAAATCCTGAAACTTTTGGACATCCCATTTTCTTATCTAGTTAATGCTATTTATTATCTAGTTAATGCAAAATCCTGAAACTTTGGACATTCCATTTTTTTATCTAGTTAATCAAGTTCAAATATCTGATTAATACTATTCATTATCTGGTTAATGCCAAATCCTGAAACTTTTTCTTATCAGGTTAATCAAGTTCAAATATCTGGTTAATGCTATTCATTATCTGATTAATGTCAAAATATGTGTTAACCAGTTAAAAAAAACTAAAAAAATATTTAAAAAAATATTTTTTTGAAAAAAAAAAACTTTGTCCGTACTGTACGGACATACGGTCCTTATAGTACGGACATACGATGTCCCGTATTGATGTCAACTTTGTGTGTCCAAATATCATTTTTCATAATATAACCAGTTTCTATCGGTTGGTATCAAAGCACTAAGATCCCAAGAAATTGATGGTACAAACAAGAATGGAGTCACGAATTGGGGCTTTCGAACGCGGTTTGGAAGGACTTTTGGCCATGCAACATACTCTTGAAAGAAATTCAGAAGAAGAACTACAGGAATGCATGGAGACGAGACAACAGAGGTTTTGACAGAAACGGTGTGCGATTTGGCTATGCGCGTGGATTTGAATGGAGAATCAAGAGATGGCAGTCGCAATTCCAGAACTCATCGCGATGAAGGTACTGGATACGATTCCAGAATTCGTGAAGAAAGATGGAGGAAATTGCAGATTCATGTATTTGATGGAAAAGATGCTTACGGTTAGACAAACTGTGTTGAACGATATTTTGAATTGAAGGAAATGAATGATGCTGAGAAATTACAGGCAGTTATGATTGCTATGGAAGGGAAGGCACTAACATGGTATCAATGGTGGGAATTTAGTGCAAATAATCCCACTTGGAATGATTTCAAAGAGGCTGTAATAAGAATATTTTAACCTTCCAAGATGCAAAGTCCTTTTGAGTTGCTGTTAAGTCTGAAACAAACAGGAACAGTGGAGGAATATAGGGAACAATTCGAATTGTATGCTGGTCCTCTCAAATGTACAGAACCTACATATTTGAAGGGAATTTTTATGAATGGACTCAAAGAAGTAATAAGGGCAGAACTCAAACTTCATCCAGTGGAAGGATTATCAAAATTGATGGATTATGCTCAAAGAGTTGATGAGAAGAATATGCTATTAACTAAAGGGAATGTTGGAACAAGTTCAAATGGGAGGTTAATCAGGACTTTCAATAATTCCAGAACTGTTACTTGGGAGCCCAGAAATAAAACTCAAGTTCAAACCACAACATCTGGGGCTAGAAGTCCAATAGTCGAGGTCAGTAGTGCAAGAAATTCTGGAGCTGTTTGAGGAAGAGGATTTAGAATATTAACTGATGCGGAGATGCAGGAGAGATCAAGAAAAGGACTTTGTTTCAGGTGTGATGAGAAATTCAGCCCAGGCCATGTGTGTGCAAACAAACAATTATAGATGCTGTTGTTAGAAGACGAAGAGAGTAATGAGGATAAGGAGGTGGAACAGATTGGTCAAGAACAGGAGGCTGAATTAAAAGCATTACAGATATCTATGTTCAGTATCCCTTGACTCACTTCTAAGAGAAGTATCATGTTATGGGGATCTTTGGAAGACAAACAATTAATAGTCCTTGTGGATTGTGGAGCCTCACATAATTTCATATCTTCTAATTTTGTCAAGGAGCACAAGTTACCAGTGTTGGAAACAACACTTTATACCGTGTAAGTAGGAGATGGTAGGAAAATTCCTTGTGAAGGAGTGTGTTCACAACTCCAATTGTTGTGATGGTTCAACAAGATTTCTTTGTCTTTGACTTGGGAGGGGTAGACGTGGTGCTAGGAATGGAGTGGTTGGCTGGCCTTGGGGAGATTAAGGCTAATTTCAAGGAATTAACTTTGAAGATTCCTATTGCAGGAGGATACCAAGTCCTTAAGGGTGAACCGAGTTTGGCTAGGGCAGCAGCTTCTTTTAAATCTGTTCTTAAGGCTATTGTTAATGAAGGACAAGGTTTTTTTACTTGAATATCAAAATTTGCTGATTACAACTGAGACTTCCACACCTTTACCTGCGTGGGTAAATGATGTTTTGGAAGAATACAAGGAAGTTTTTCAAGAACCAACTGGGTTACCTCCGCCAAGAAAGCAAGATCATGCAATTGTTTTAAAGGAAGGAGCCAACATTCCCAATCTTAGGCCCTACAGGCATCCCCATTTTCAAAAAAATGAGATTGAAAGGTTAGTTGATGATATGCTTAATTCTGGTATATTTAGACTAAGTGTGAGTCCTTATTCTTGTCCAATTATTCTGGTCAAGAAAAAAGATGGGGGAGGCAATTTTGTATAGATTACAGGGCTTTGAATAAGATCACAATACCTGATAAATTTCCTATCCCTATTATTGATGAATTATTGGATGAATTGGGGGGAGCAGTGATTAAGTTGGATTTGAAATCTGTTATCACCAAATTAGAATAAAAGAAGAAGGTATTCCTAAAACTGCTTTCAAGACTCATGAAGGGCATTATGAGTTTGTTGTCATGCCATTTGGACTCACAAATGCCCCTTCTACTTTCCAATCATTCGTGAATGAAATGCTTAAACCATATCTCAGAAAATTTGTTTTAGTTTTCTTTGATGATATTTTGGTTTATAGAAAATCACTGGAGGATCACCAAAGACACCTACAAGTAGTTTTAGCCTTGTTAAAAGAGCATCAATTTTTTGCTAACAAGAAAAAATGTACTTTTGGGCAGACTCGGTTGGAGTATCTTGGGCATATCATTTCAGCCAAAGGGGTAGCAGCCGATCCTAAGAAGCTTGAAGTCATGAGGGACTGGCCGATGCCAAAAGATATTAAAGCTCTTAGGGGATTTTTAGGCCTCACGGGTAACTATAGAAGATTTGTGAAAGACTATGGAAAAATAGCCCGACCTTTAACGCAACTTTTGAAGAAGGACAGTTTCCATTGGTCCTCAGATGCTCAGGTAGCTTTTGAACAATTGAAGAGCATGATGGCTGAATTACCCATTCCTACTGTCCCAGATTTCTCTAAGGTTTTTACTATTGAGACTGATGCTTCAAACAAAGGTTTAGGAGCAGTTTTGTTGCAAGACGACCAGTAGCGTTTCTCAGTCAAACTTTGTCAGAAAGGGGCCAATTAAAATCTGTTTATGAACGGGAATTAATGGAAATTGTCATGGCTGTCCAAAAATGGAGGCATTATTTACTTGGCAGGAACTTTATCATTCTCACTAATCAGAAAAGTCTCAAGTTTCTCACAGAATAGAGGGTGTTAGGTGAAGAACAATTTCAATGGACTTCTAAATTAATGGGATTGGATTTTGAAATATAATACAAGCCCGAAATTCAAAATGGGGCAGTTGATGCTCTCTCTAGAAGAATGACTTATGCAGCACTTTCCAAGGTTCAATTTGATGACTTAGAAGCATGGAATCTGAAATTCAGCATGATCCTAAGTTGCAAGGTATTATTCAAGACCTTTTGCAGGATGCCACCTCACATCCGGATTACACTTTTATGAACAGGAAGTTGTTTTATAAAGGAAGATTGGTGATGCCCAAGGGTTCTTCTAAGATCCCTACACTTCTTACAGAGTTCCATAACTCAGCAGTAGGCGGTCATTCAGGTTTCGTCAGGACTTACAAGAGACTCTCTGTTGTGGTTTATTGGGAGGGTATGAAAAAGGACACCTAGCAATATGTGGCAACTTGTGAGACCTGCCAATTGAATAAATATCAGACCTTGTCCCTTGCTGGCCTGTTACAACCTCTTCTGGTTCCAACACAGGTTTGGGCTGATATATCCATTGTAAATAATTAGAGTAAATATTTACTTTTTGTATTGTAACCTAGTTTAGTTATCAGGCCCATTGCTCAGGCCCATTAGGTTTAAGTTTAGCGTAGTATATATAACAATGATTAGTGTGTGTTTACTTATTAAGTCAATACAATATTATTCAATAAAATACTTTTCTACATGGTATCACGAGCTCTCGTTCTTGAGGGCCTCGCTTCCGCATAAACCCTAGCCACCTTCATTGCGGTAAACCTTAGCCACCTTCATTGCGGTCATATCTACTACCTTCATTGCAGTACTTTTGCACGTCTTTGTGCCTTATTGTGTTCGTTTACGTCGGTATTGGTTGTTTGGCCATTTTTTCATCCTACCTTCTTCATTGGTCAGTCCTGTTCTCCCTTCCCTATTGCCGATCTCACTCCACCGCCCACACCATCAGGACCGGAATCCAAAAACCGGCCAGTCCAAAAAATTTCACAGTCATCAGACCTGCGATGTGCCGTCATGCGCAGCCACACTCTAGCTGCTTTTCGGGCGCGTGACATCCACGCGCTGCCTTCCAGACCGCTGTTCGCCACCGTACTTTGTCAGATTACAAATCGAGACCTCTTCTTTCCATTTTGGGGGTTCGCTCTACGATCCGAGTACTTTTATTTTCGTGGGTTATTTGACGTTCGTTCGTTCGTTGTTTTTTTTTCCAGATTATTACATCTGATCTGTTGTATGGAAGACGATCCGATTAATGATGGAGTTGTTCAAAATCCTCCACCGCCTCCTCCTCCTCTTGTGGAGTCGTCAAACTTGATGAATTCTAATGCTCTACCATCGCTGCACCAAAGTTACTGTCTCAATGGGAAGAATTACTTCAATTGGGCTCAATTCATGCGCACGAATCTGAAGGGTCGTGGCAAATTGAACCATATTGAAGGAAATCCTCTTCCTGTCACTGATCCTGGATTCCCTATTTGGGACAATGAAGACTCTCTTGTCATGTCATGGATGTGGAACTGTATGATTCCAGAGATCAGCGGGCATTATATGTTTCTTGCTGCTGCCAGGGAGATTTGGGACAGTCTCAACCAAACTTACTCCAAGAAACAGGATCTCTCTGCCCGCTTTGATTTGAAGAGCAGGATCTTCAATACTAAACAAGGAAGTGTGTCTGTCTCTAAATACTTTGCCATTATGAAAGGGTTTTGGATTGAGTTGGATCAATATCAGACTCTCCAGATGGAGACCACTAATGACACGATCGTGAATACTTGTATTGAAACCGATCGGATTTTTGAGGTCTTGGCTGGGTTGAACAATGAGTATGACCATATTCGAGTGCAGATTTTGGGCAAGGACTGCCTTCCTTCTCTTTCTGAAGTGTTCTCCATTGTGCGGGGTGAAGAGAGTCGTCGGGGTGTCATGCTAGGTACCAAACCTTCTGAAGGATCCGCATTAGCTGCCAGCAAGACGGGTAGATAAGGATCATCCAAGCCTGGCAGGGAGGATTGATACTGCAAACACTGTAAGAAGCCAGGGCACACAAAGGACAGATGTTTTAGACTCCATAGGAAAGACAATGTCCTTAACCGTATTGGAGGTTTCAAAGGTACTCAAGCACATGTGGCAGCATCTACTCCCACACCTGCAGTTTCTTCATCTGGTCCAACTGCGTCTTCCCCCTTGGGCGCTGAAGACTTGGATCGCTTGCGAAATCTCCTCGACTCCTTGCATAAGCCTTCTAGTTCTTGTTCCCTGACAATGATTGGTAAGATTCTATGTTCCAGATCTTTTACTGCCTCTAGTACTATTCCTAAATATGTATGGATTCTAGACTCTGGTGCTACTGACCATATGACCTTCAGCTCTAAATTGTTTTTCACTTATAGCCCTCATTCCAGTATTCCTTATATTACTGTTGCAGATGGTTCTCACACTCCTGTTGTAGGTTTTGGAGATATTAATCTCTACACCCCCTTCTATTTGAGAAGTGTGCTTCATGCACCTGGACTCTCGAATAACTAAATTTCTATTCGTAAATTTACCCAGGATCTGAACTGCACAATAACCTTCTCCTTCTCATTGTGTTTTTCATGATCTCACCACGGGGAGGACGATTGGAGTTGCTAAGGAACAGGAAGGGTTGTACTTTCTATCTGTTGAAGAATATGGTTTGAAGGTGCTATCTTCCTCCGTCCAGTCTCACCATACTATTCAGTCTCACCATACTACCTCTCAAGTTTGGCTTCAGCGTCTAGGACATCTTCCATTTTCCTTACTTAAAACTATGTTTCCAGCTTTGTTTTTACAAGAGTCTGTTGAGTCTTTTAAGTGTGATGTTTGTCAATTTGTCAAACAAAAATGTGTGTCCTTTCCTTCTAGTTTTCATAGAAGTGTTAAACCTTTCGATCTTATTCATTCTAATGTTTGGGGGCCTGCCCCTGTTTCTAATATTTCGGGTGCGCGATGGTTTGTTACTTTTATGGATAATTGTACTCACGTTAGTTGGCTATTCTTGATGAAAGATAAATCTGAAGTATCTCAGTTGTTCATTCAATTTTATCATATGATAAAAAATCAATTTGGCAAATGCATTAGAAGACTACGGTCTGATAATGGTCGATAATATGTTAATCAAAGTCTTTCTTCATTTATTAGTCAAAATGGTATTCTTCACGAACTAACGTGTGTTAATACTCCACAACAAAATGGAGTTGCAGAAAGAAAAAACTGTCACTTACTTGAGGTTGCTCGCATGCTTCTCTTCCAAACATCAGTTCCAAATTCGTATTGGGGAGAAGCAGTTTTGACTGCTGCCTATCTCATCAACCAGATTCCATCCCGAGTTCTAGGTAATTTTAGTCTTGTTCAATCTATGTTATCTTTCTACCCATATGCTCCTATCATGCAGAGTCTATAGGCTCGAATATTCGGCTGTGTTGCATTTGTTCATGTCCACAAGTAGCACCGCAATAAGTTGGATTCTCGGGATGTTCGATGCATCTTCTTGGGTTATGCCCCTAATAAACGGGGGTACAAGTGTTATCATCCTTCAAGTCATAGACACTATGTCTCTATGGATGTCACTTTCCATGAGCATGTCCCTTTCTTCACTCGTTCTCAGCTTCAGGGGGAGAATAGTAGTAATCTGGAATCTGATTCTGAGTTTCTTCTCCTTGGTCCTTGGCTTTCTGAGCCACCACCATTGTCAGTTGATCCTCCTGAGTCTCCTGTTGTTTCTGAGTCTCCTGTTCCTGAGTCTCCTGTTGTTGTTCCTGAGTTACTACCTCCTGAGTCTCCAGTTGTTTCTGAGTCACCTGTTATTGTTTATCCTTTACCTTCTATTTTGCAGGAAACAACACCTTCAGCACCAGCAAAGACAAAGGCTAGTGAGCCAACTTTGACATATCAGAGGAAAGGAAAACCCGACCTGGTCCAGAAATAACCCCAACTGTCTGAGCCGGAGGTAAGTACTGAAAGTAACCCTTTTGCTTCCGATTCTTCTATTCCCGATACACTTGACCTTGATCCAGTTGACCTACCTATTGCCTTGAGAAAAGGGAAAAAGCCTTGTGCCAAATACCCTATTTCTCAATTTGTTTCATCTAATTGTGTTTTCTTACAGCATAAGGTTTTTATGACAGCAGTTGACTCTGTAAGAATCCCTGCATCTGTCTAGGAGGCACTTAAAGATGAAAATTGGATCAAAGCCATGAACGAAGAAATGAAAGCTCTTGAAAAGAATGGAACTTGGGAGATAGTTGAGATGTCAAGAGGCAAGAAGCCAGTTGGTTGCAGGTGGATTTATACTGTCAAGTACAAATCAGATGACATTCTTGATCGATATAAGGCCAGACTAGTAGCAAAGGCGTACACCCAGACCTATGGCATTGATTATGAGGAGACATTTGCACCGGTAGCAAAGATGAATATTGTCTGTATCTTACTCTCTCTTGCTGCCCATTCTGGGTGGGAACTTAATCAGTTTGATGTTAAAAATGCATTCTTGCATGGAAATTTAGAGGAGGAGGTGTATATGGAGATCCCACCGGGATTTGATCCAACCAATGGGATAAATAAGGTGTGTAGATTGAAAAAAGCCTTGTATAGGCTAAAGCAGTCTCCCCGAGCATAGTTTGGAAGATTTACAAAGGCTATCTTGGGTCTTGGTTACAAACAGAGTCAAGGAGATCATACCCTCTTCTTCAAACATTCACAGGGAGGAAAGCTAATAGTACTTCTTGTTTATGTTGACGATATTATTATTACAGGGAATGACTTGTTTGAGAGACAACTCCTCAAGAAGAAATTGTATGCAGAATTTGAGATGAAAGATCTGGGAACTCTCAAGTATTTCCTTGAGATTGAGGTAGCTTACTCAAAACAATGAATCTTTATCTCTCAGAGAAAATATGTTCTTGACCTTCTGCAGGAAACTGGCAAGTTTGGGTGTAAACCTGCAAGCGTTCCCATAGAGCAAAATCATAAAATGAGCACTGAAGAGGAGAATGCTAGAGTTGACAAGCCTCAGTATCAGAGATTAGTGGGAAAGCTAATTTACTTGACACACACTAGACCAGACTTAGCTTATGCAGTAAGTGTAGTCAGTCATTTTATGCATGATCCGAGGATGAGACACTTGCAGGCGGTAGAGCAAATTTTGCAATACCTTAAAGCTACTCCAGGAAGAGGTCTCTTGTTCAAAAGAGGCAGAAGACTGACGTTGGAAGCCTATACTGATGCAGATTATGTAGGCTCAATGAGTGATAAAAGGTCCACTTCTGGCTACTGCACATTCTTGTGTGGTAATCTTGTTACATGGAGGAGCATAAAACAAAATGTAGTGGCCAGGTCAAGTGCTGAAGCAGAATTCAGAGCAATGGCACATAGAATTTGTGAGCTATTATGGATGAAGATTATACTTGATGATTTGAAGGTGAACTATGAAGGCTCAATGAAGTTATTTTGTGACAATAAATCAGCAATTAGCATTGCTCATAATCCTGTACAACATGACAGGACCAAACATATTGAGATAGACAGACACTTTATAAAGGAAAAGTTAGATTATGGACTGATAACAACGTCCTACATTCCTACTGGGCACCAACTGACAGATGTGCTTACAAAAAGATTATCTACAGAACAATTCGGCCAACTTACTTGCAAGCTAGGAATGATTGATATCCACTCACGAGCTTGAGGGTGAGTATTGCAAATAATTAGAGTAAATAGTAAATATTTACTTTTTGTATTGTAACCTAGTTTAGTTATTAGGCCCATTGCTCAGGCCCATTAGGTTTAAGTTTAGCGTAGTCTATATAACAATGATTAATGTATGTATACTTACTAAGTCAATACAATATTATTCAGTAAAATACTTTTCTACAATATCCATGGATTTCATTGAAGGCTTATCTAAGGCTCAAGGTAAGAATGCTATTTTGGTAATGGTGGATAGGTTAACTAAATATGCTCATTTCATTGCATTGAGTCACCTATTTACCGCTGAAGACATTGCTGAAGTTTTCTTGCAAGAAGTGGTCAAACTCTATGGATTTCCTTCTACCATTATTTCTGACAGAGATAAGATATTGCTTAGTCACTTTTGGACTGAGTTGTTTAAGAGAGCCGACACCAAATTGAAATTTAGTTCTGCATATCATCCTCAAACCGATGGTCAAACAGAGGTAGTCAATAGATGCTTGGAAACTTACTTGAAATGCCTCACAGGTACAAAACCAAAGCAGTGGCCTAAATGGCTTAGTTGGGCTGAATATTGTTTTAATACCAACTATAACAGTTCCACTAAGATGACCCCATTCAAAGCTCGTTATGGTCGGGACCCTCCACACTTGTTTCAAGGTAATACGATTCCTTCGGTCATTGAAGAGGTCAACCGGATGACTCAAGACAGGGATCAACTTCTTCATGATTTAAAAGGGAATTTATTGAAAGCTTAGAGTCAGATGAAATCATATGTAGATCAATCAAGACATCCTATTAATTTGACTATTGGTGATTGTGTTTATTTGAAGTTACAACCTTATAGGTTGAGATCTCTTGCTAAGAAGATAAATGAGAAATTGAGTCCTCGTTTTTATGGACCTTATCAGGTTGTCAAACAGATAGGTCCAGTAGCCTTTGAGTTAGCCCTTCCTCCTAAAAGCAAAATACATCCAGTCTTTCACGCTTCATTCCTCAAGAAGGCTTTTTCTCCTTTAGTTACTCCACAACCACTTCCACCAATGCTTTCTGAAGATCTTGAGTTACAAATTACTCATACTGCTGTCAAGGCTGTCCGCAACACTGCTGATGGTACTGCTGAAGTCTTTGAAGCCACTTGGGAACCAGTTGCCCCTATCATGGATCAGTTTCCTTCTTTTCACCTTGAGGACAAGGTGACACTATTGGGGGGGGGAATCAAGGTGACACTATTGGGGGGGAAATATTGTTAGACCTCTTATTACTAAACATTATAAGAGGAGACAGGTATAGGCCAAGGGGGCCGAATATTACTGTCAGTTATTGACAGTATTATATGATTTTATTATGTTAGTATATTTTATGTGTCAGTTTGTATTTTGGGTGTGTAACTGCTATTTGTAGTTTGAATTAATAGAGAAAGGGTAAGAGAACAGGGGGTAGGCAGTTATTTGGTTGGTTATTGGGAGGGAGAGACCAAGCTCTCTAATCTTGGTAGGGAAACCATTGTAATCTGTCACACTTCACTCAAACTCTTTCTTTCTCTCTAATTCTGTGATTCTATTATTGTAAATCAGTCTCTGTACACTAATACAGAACTGATACTGATTTGATTCATATATAATATAACCAGTTTCTATCATCATATTTAAGACTTAACCAGTTCAAATAGAATATATGAAGAAAGAAAAAGGAGGAGAGAAAAATGCTTGTGTTATTTAATTATTGTAGGACAGGAAAAGAAGAGAGGGGTATAGAGAATTAGGGATAATTACATGTTCTTAAGCCATTGTTGATAGGCTAGGATCTCATTCTCCTAGAGGTGCTGCTTATGTTTCCAATAGACCTGAAATTTTCTTATCCCCAAATGACAAAAAAGGCTGCAACTTTTGGTTCCTAAAACTTGTACAAAACAAGGGCATTTGCCCATTTCATGTTGTGCCATCCAAAACCCAAGTCCCCTTTCTTTTCTGGGTTGCTTTCTGATTGTTTGAATGATGGGTCTTGGTTTTTGCTTCCATGATTTTTTGTTTTTCAGTGAGGGTCAAGGTTTTAAATCAAGGTAAGCGATCACGATATAAGCCCCGACAATAAAGTTTCTGGGGTCTCCGCAACTGTAACGTGACCACGATTTAAGCTGCGTCAGTCGAATTCGACCGCAATTCAAAACCTAGTGGGTGGTGATCTTGTTTGTTAGTGTTAACTCCTTCCATTGCCTTTTACAATTTCAGAGGATATGAATCAAACTAACCAGTTTTAATATTATTTGGAGAGAAAACTTGGTTATAAATGGTAATATCACATGATTTTTATATATATTAAATAAATTGTGCGCTAATAAGTAATGTGATTTTGGTACGTTCGATGAAATTCAATCTTGGTTTGCACAATGTGTTGCAGGTGGAGTTGGACAGTGTTGAGCTTTAAGCTGAACAAGGAAGTATGTTCTAACCACATTTTAGGATCTTTCTACTGCATATTCTATAATCTACAGCTATAAAACTTTAAAAACACCAATCTGTGGTGGTGCAGATGAACCAAAGATTATTCATGTCAAATTTCAGTTACAACACACTTATAATTTCGGGGAACAATTTTTAGTAGTTGGGGATGATCCCATATTTGGTTCATGGGACCCTTCAAATGCATTGCCAATGACCTGGTTAGAGGGGCAAATATGGACTTTGGAGCAAGTGCGTATTATCTTTTCAGAATATGAAAAATAGTGTTTGATGAAATGAGATTGTAAGGATCTTAAAAAATTGCAGTAGCAAAAGGAATAAAATGAAAATGCTAAAGAGAAAACTAACACTAAGTCATTTCTTTCATATTTTTCTTGTTGTCCTTTGCTTAATAAGCAAATACATTTATAGAGTCACCAAATGGTGCTCTGCTCAGCATATTCTTAGATTCTTCCTATCAAACCCTAAAGGAAAAAAGTGACTCAGTTAACAGCATTCTTCTAGAAGTAATGACTCATCACACTAACAATTTATCTAGATACTTCCTCTCACTAACATGTAATCCCACTCAAGTTAGCTCATGGTACTTGGACCTGCTTGTTTGGGCCATAACATTCCACTGGTCTTGCAAAAACACCTTGTCCTCAAGGTGTATGGAAGTCCAAAACTCATAAAAATAAAATGGTTCAGCCCAAGAAGATAAAACTGCAAAAGTCTGGCCCAGAGTAAGAACGCATGTATTTTCTGCAGGTAAAGGCACACAGCAACAATAACAGTGAAGACCATAAGGTTTGAGAGAACAAAATAGTCCAGTGGCCGAAAGTAAAACAATTTTAACGAGGACCAATTGCTGAGGCCATTTGAAACCCAAGGCCTTTTATTTCCCCACCTCCCCCACTTAATTTCCCCACCTCCCATATTTATGAAAATCCAATTTTACCCCTAATAAAAAACACAAAATAAGTATCACCTCCCCAAAATCATCTCCCTCTCGTTCCCTCACTTTCTCCGCCACCTCCCTCTCTCGATTTGCAGCTTCCTCTCTCAATCTCTCTCACTTTTTGAAGGTTTTTCGCTCACCTTGGAGGTCGTAGCCATCCCTGGTGCATTCGTTCTCCATCTCCTCCACATTGCCACTAATCTGAGGTTCGTCGGCCTCTTTTTTTTTCTGAAATCGCAGAGAGTCCGGATTCTTATTACCGGAGCACTCCGGATATAAGAATCCGGACGTTTATTTTTTTGGTTACTCTATTTCCCAAGTCCGAATTCTAATATCCGGAGTACTCCGTATTCTAAAGTCCGGAGGTATAAAATAGTCCGGATTTAAGAATCCGGAATATTCCGGCAATTAGAATCCGGACTCTATGTCTGTTAAAGTTTTGACTTGTCTTTTCCAGTGCAGTTTCAATGGAAGATAACTTTTTCGAAGACAACTTTCCCGACACCATAGTGTCCATTGTTCCTGATGTTCCAGAGGTCGTTTCCATGGATTGTACCAGTGCATTCACTACTACTCGGGTACTTATTTTATTGATCAATTTTGTTAAGATTTGTTAGATGAGTTGGTGAATGATACATGTTGTCGTTTCAGGTGTTTTCTACGCGGGATGACCTATTGGCATGGGCACGAGACGTTGGCAAATCTGTTGGGTGTGTGGTTATTATTTTAAGATCATACTATGGGCAATCAAGCAAAAAGACTTTTGTGATGTTGGGTTGCGAGAAAAGTGGCAAGTATAAGCCTTACAAGACTATAGGAGTGAAGGCTACTGGCACTAGAAAATGTCAATGCCCATTCAGATTGAAAGGAAGGCTGGTGAAAGGTCTTGGGAGGTGGGTTTTGAAGGTAATGTGCGGTATGCACAACCATGGGTTAGTCGAAAACTTTGAGGGTCATCCATATGTCTGGTCGTCTAACCACGAAGAGTTGTCTAATCGGCGACATGACATTGAACATGATTAAGCCGAAACGCCTTACTCTCATTACAAAGATAAAAATCCAAACAGTCACACCACAATTAGGCAGATTTACAACGCACGACAAAAGATCCGGTCTAGTCTAAGGCAGGGCAGAACTGAGTTACAACATTTGATGAACTTGATGCACCGTGATCGTTATGTCCACTGGCATAGAAAAGCCGGTAACTCTGATGTTATCACTGATATAGTTTGGGCACATCCTGAAGCTATCAAGCTTGTAAATTCGTTCAACATTGTTTTGCTTATTGATTCGACATACAAGACTAATAGGTACAGGATGCCACTAGTTGAGATTGTTGGTGTGACCTCAACTGAGATGACATTCGCTGTTGCATTTGCATTTGTGGAGTCGAAGAAAGCGGATAACTACA
The DNA here is from genome assembly GCA_037113605.1 of Calophaca sinica. NCBI lineage: Eukaryota > Viridiplantae > Streptophyta > Magnoliopsida > Fabales > Fabaceae > Calophaca > Calophaca sinica. Next base: position 109,265,559 of record CM073733.1, read on the forward strand.
CATGGGTGCTTGAGAAGTTGAAGGGTATGTTTGTGAGACAGGATTCGTTACCACAGGTGATAGTGACCGACCCGGAACTTTCTTTGATGAATGCAGCGGCTAACGTTTTTCCCCTGTCGCGTAACATGTTGTGCCAATTCCATATCCGTAAGAATGTGAGGGCGAAGTGCAAGACTTATGTGTATCCACAAGAAAAAATTGAATTGGTGATGACTGCGTTTGATTCAGTTGTTGATTCACCAACGATGGATGACTACTAGCAGCGACTGCAACATTTCGAGGATGTTTCAGCACCGTTCAGTAACTTCATTGACTATGTCAAGAACACATGGCTAAATCAACACATGGATAAATTTGTTTATGCATGGATAGACTGGCATATGCACATTGGAAACAAAACAACCAACAGGTATGCATCTGAATTGTCGGTGACATCTAACATTTATCACTATTTTTGTGGAGTTCTGAATTGTGTTTGTTTTCTGATGAACAGGGTTGAGTCTGCACATTGGCGGTTGAAGAAGTTGTTAGCTGATAGCAGAGGAGATTTGTGTAACTGTTAGGATGCAATGAATAACATGATCAGGTTACAGCACACTGAGTTGAAGGCTTCATTCGAGCATAACATTAGTAGACAACAACATTGCTTTAATATTGCAGTCTACAAGCACTTAAATGGCCTTGTGTCTAAGAATGCGTTACAGTACATTGCCGACGAGCTTCTCCGATCTAGCACCGTTGGCATAGATAGTTCTGCGCGTGGTTGTGTGCTAAGATACACGCATGGACTACCTTGTACATGTGAGCTTGCCAAATATACGATGCACTACATCCCAATCCCGTTGGAGGCAGTTCATACTCACTGGAGGAAATTGAGCTTCGAGAACCCATGTGACACCGACAGTAGCCATGGTTCAGAACTAACTATATAGGTTGAGCTAGAAGCATTGGCACGTAGGTTTCAGGAGCTTGATATTGCAGGCAAAATGGTACTGAAGGCGAAACTACGTGAGTTGGCATTTCCTGACACCACTTCTATCTGTCCACCCCCTTGTAAGGTGAACCCAATGGGAGCACCAAAGAAAGGAAAGTGGTTGGCAGTAGATATTTCAACAAGACGCGATCCATCCTCATGGGAGCGTGTTGATGACTTCTTTGCCTCCCAACACGATAGTGCGTCAACTCCAACCTCGTCTAGACGTTCAACTCCTCCTCTGCCCAATAAGTCGGCTTACATTTTGTCTAGACATTCGGCTCCTCCTCCCATCAAGTCAGAACCACCTACAGCTTCTCCTCCTCCCATCAAGTCAGAACCACCTACAGCTCCTCCTCCCATCAAGTCAGAACCACCTACAGTTGCTCCTCCACTGATGAAGTCAGCTCCGGCCCTGCCATTCATACACCAGTTTCCTTATCAAATTCATCAATACATTGACAACATTATTGATGTAGAGCCCGATGGGTGGGTATCGTAGCATCGCTGCTTTACTTGGGATGGGGGAGAATGCATGGCCCTTAATCCGACAGGATTTGATTAGAGAGGTTGAGAGAAACCGGGACGACTATGTTGGTGTACTTTGTGGCGAAGACAACCTTGAGGCACTAAGACGATCACTATATGTTGACAGGGTTGATCAGGTTGCCAAAAAAGACAAATGGATGACCATGCCAGATGCAGGTGTCTGGAAGTGCTCATGAATCCAGGCCTGCATGAAAATTAAAAACTCAAATACTCTTTAATTAGTGCTTTACAAGTATAATAACAGATTATTGAATACAACAAAATTCGTACCTATAATAGCGTCGCAAATCCCGCCATCTGCTTCGTCTTAAACCTGCTCGCATCCCTGAGTTGGTCGTACAAATGTGCGAGGGCCATGGCACCCCATGCGTAGGTCTCGACACGGCTCAAGTCCCTAAACATGTGCAGCTATCCTATACGCGTCAAGGAACTACTCTTCTTGGCGAACAGAGTGGTGCCGACAAGGTGCAATAGGTAAGCCCTGGCTGCCATGTCCCACTCTCGATCATCGCAGCATCGCCTGTATACCTCGGTCGCGACCACTCGGTCGAGCAGTATACATCTGTTCCTATCAATCTCCTCATGTCTTTGCGGCTCTGGGGACGCCTAACGACTCGTCGGCATAGCGATGGTTGTCTGCTTATCCATTTGTGCGGCGATGTAGAAACGTCCCCATCAACTGGAATATGGAGTAGCCGTGAGACGTCATCGAGTGACCGTCATCTCACCAATCGGCAGTGGAAGTCGGAAGTGTCCGAATGCCACCGGTCTACAAAGGCACCGATCGCCCTTGTCGACCGCCCATAACAAAGCCGCTGAGTGGATCAAGCTTCAACTCAGCGAATAGCATGAATCTGCGGATAACGGGCAAAAGCAGATACACTAGTGCCGTGACTGATCACCTTAATCTCTCCCATGGCCCGACATCAAAAGCAAAGACAAGATAAGTCAATTACATATAAATAAATGAAATTAATGTAAAAACAAAAATAGTGTTTACTTACGTCGGGCTCGAAGCCCGCAGATGCGGCCACATGTTCTTGTCCATAATCGACAAGAATCGACCGTCGTATGGGCCCCAGGAATGACTCGGCCGCCAGACGGCTCCACCACCGGCTCCACTACCGGCTCCACCACCGGCTGTTGTACCGCCTCCACTACCGCCTTTGTCCCAGCCGACGCATCGCCTCCACGACCAAATTTCATGTGCCGACGTACTAGCTGAAGTACCGACTCCACTACCGTCATGAGGTCGACGCAACTCATCCTGACGCTTGCGCACCAACATAGTAGGTCTCGTCCGGTCATCAACAGGGGCTGATATCCGACCACCTGGTATCCGACCACCCCTAGCGGGTGGACGACCACCCCTAGCGGATCCACGACCCATCGTACGTGCCATAATCCTGTAAAATAAATTCATAAATAAAATATAAATAAAAATCAAATTAAATAACTCTGCGGTCATTACGAACTTAGGACTCTTGAAGCGGAGTGTTCGGATTCTAGAGTCGGAAGTTGAGAATGATTGCGATCTATTTACGTTCGGACTCTTGAAGCGGAGTGATCCGTATTCTAGAGTCGGATTCTGAGAAACCGAAAAAAAAAAAATATGACGATGCTCGTACCTTGCGAATCGAGTGATGATCCGATGAGAGGAGAGAGACGATGCGAGGCGGTGGAAATGTCTGTGAGGGCGAGAGAGTGAGATCGGGAGAGGGACGGTGGAAATGAGGGGAGGTGAGGGCGAGGATCGGGAGAGGAGAGGGGAGGTGAGGAACTGTGGGGGAGGGAGGTGATGAAATGAAGGGGGGATTAGGGTTAAGTTGAGGGGTATTTAAGTCTTTTCATTAGGTTGGGGAGGTGGGGAAATTAAGTTGGGGAGGTGTTGAAATAAAAGCCCAACCAAACTCTCTTCCATGAACATTCCCCAAAAACACGTGTGACAAAGGATTGTCAAGAATAGGCCAACAGAGGCCCACTTGATAAAGGTCCGTTTTTGTTTCTTTTTTTTTTAAAGCCTGAAACAACAAAAGCTTCAGCAGACACATTTTTAGTGTGAACCCTAATCCATGGTCCAAAACTTTGACCCGCACAGAGTGGCCGCACAGAGAAGCTCGCAACAGTGGTGTTGAAAGAAACTACTCGTAGTGGTGCAAGATGATCGTCGAGTTTCCGCCGGGATCGAAAACAAAAGTGGAGTGGTCTGGAGGTGTTTCTGAGATGGTGTTCACCGCCATCTTCTCTATTTCGAAGACAAAAATGGTGACGGTGCGCTCAAGTTTCTTCGCGTTCAAGACATTAGATTCGCCAGGATCAAACACCAAAATGGAGTGTTCTGGCGGCGTTGCGGATTTGGTGTTTACAATCGTCTTCGCCGGCGACGGCACGGTGGTTTCCCAATCAAACGTCTCGAGCTCCAAACATGAGGAACGGGTCAGATCTGGTACAAGGAAGACGAAATTAAAACAGTGCTTCGAACCAGAGATCCGGACGATGGAAACGGTATCCAAAGGTGGTGGCGATGATGGCCAAGTTTTGGGGGGTAAAGCGAGCGGTGGAAGTATCTGAAATCTTGATGGAGGATCCGAATGAGGTGCTTCTTCGTTATCCTTTGCACCCGCAATGAGCTCCTTCAATTTTATGTCGATTTCAGAAACTGAAAAATTGATAGTGATGGAATCATCAGGGATGGTGGGAAGGTTGTTCCCATACACGATGAGCTCCTCGGATTCAACGATTTTGTTTTGACTCTTCATTGTTGGAGCCAAGAACACTGATGCAGATGCATTGTTGAGGAGGGGTGCTGGGGAATGAATCGGCTCCTAGGGATGGCCTTGACTACTCAAGGTGAGGGAATTGTTAATTGGTGGTTGAGGGTTGAATGAGATCTGAGAGATCTGTGGAAAGGGGGTGCTGGTGTGAGAGAAGCCAGGAGGTGGGAGGCTGGACTTGAGTAAGGAAATTTCAACAGCAAAATTCGAGAGGGTGTGCTAGAAAGTTTGTTGATTTTGAAGGATGAGGCGAAGGGTGGCGGCAAGGTCATAATTTGGGGGAAGAGAGGCCATGGCAAACGAATGAAAGCATCAATGTAATGATCTTAAAAAATTACAGTAGCTAACTAAAGGAATAAAATAAAAATGCTAAAGAGAAAACTTACACTAAGCCATTTCTTTCATATTTTTCTTGTTGGCCTTTGCTCAATAAACAAATACATTTATAGAGTCACCAAATGGTGCTCTGCTCAGCATATTCTTAGATTCTTCCTAACAAACCCTAAAGGGAAATAGTGACTCAGCTAACAGTATTCTTTTAAAAAATAATGACTCATCACACTAACAATTTATTCTAGATACTTCCTCTCACTAACATGTAATCCCACTCAAATTAGCTCATGGTACTTGGACCTGCTTGTTTGGGCCATAACAGAGATGCTTTCCGATTGTTGTTCATATACTTTCTTTAATGCAATCAGGATATACCTGCTGAAAAGTCAATCCAATTCAAATTCATACTGAAAAGAAAAGAAGGTGATATTATTTGGCAACAAGGCTCAGATAAAATTATCAACACTTGGGAATCTATGAATAATGTTTTTGAGGATTGGGAGAATAACTTCAGAAAATAATTGAGGATGAAAGTGAAACTTAAAAAATAAAATAGGTGACCAAAAAAGAGTATTTTAGCCAAAATTTAAATAATGTTTTCAACTGGATAAATTAATAGCACTGCACTCTTTCCCTTGGACTTTAATTTTGTCCCCATTGTATTTTTTCAGGCAAGACTTCTAACGAAACAAATCATTATTTGTATGTACTCTATTTCCAACATTAACATCTCTTTCCCATTGAAAATTTTCCTTAGGTTTTAAGTATATTCCTAATGAACCGGCCCAGAGGAGACCAAGTAACCCAACAAATTCAACCACCAGAGCGGAACAAGAGCGGATTAACTACCAAGAAATAATTTTCTTCTAACTCATAATCTGACTAATACAGCATTGAAATGAGGCTAGACAGACAATATCCTAAAAATGAACAGAAAAATGGTAGGGCAAAACAAAAAAATGCCCTTCTCTATAACAACAGAAATTAGCAGGGGAAATCCCCTCAGCATATCCAAAACCGCTATGCTATAGAGGTTTTACATGAGCAAATCACAGATCAAAACCTTTTGCCTCCAAAATGCCGTCTCATGAATGGCTCATTCTTCAGCTGCTGCAATGATGGTAGTTCTTGTTCATCTAGCAACATTTTCATTCCTTCAATCGTTTGCTAGGAGCAGACTGAGGCGTTCTGAAATAACAACTAAGAAAACTAAGCAGACACCTATAATATGGAAATACTCCTACAAGCAAAGCTAGTGGTTTCAAAAATCTTCAGATTCAACAAAAGGGAAATCTTCAGAAATACTCCTAAACTGAAGAATGTTTTTCTTCTTGGATGGAGGTGGGGACTCAAAACATGCACATTATTTGTAATAACAATTATGTTAGTTGCATTCTAACAGATCATAACAAACCATTGTAGGATAAAATATAGATCTGAAATATAAAATTTGAAAGTTATGCTACCTAGGACAAGAAGAAAATAACATGGAACATTGAGGAAAAGTGTGAGACAAAAATAGAAGATACAAGAGTTGAGGACAGAAAGTCACACTCCTAGATGGAATCAATCATCATAACCTAAAAGCAAATGCATCCCCTCCCCTTTAGGAAAAAAAAAATTAGAAAAATCCTCTCCTTTTTTTTCCTAAACAAAACAAGGTAATAACAATAAAAGCTATCTTAAGCTACCTCGGGATGCTGACACGCTTTTCCATTTGCTGATTGATGGGATTAGGTGTAATTGGTCTGGCCTCAGCATCTAGAGCCTGAAAATCAGTGAACTGATACAAATAAGTACACCTAAATGACAAGGCAAGGCAATTCACACATCATCTAGTAGATCAACCGTTTCCCCAATGTAGAATCTACAGCAAACCACGTAAAACAATATTCCCAAGAACGACCAATTTTAAGTGAAATCTTGTACCAATTATTTGATTCTGTACAAATTCCATGACTGGACCCCGTAGACCACTGTTACGAGAATAATTAAACCAAAAAAATAATTGATTCATTCTTGTATTCCCAAATGAACTTGAAAGCAACAATGATATAATTTAGAAGCATGCAACAACATGGCTGAAATGACTACAAGGTAGTACTTGGATAATGGGTAGATATAGATACCAGGACTGACCACCAAGTCCTTACCTTTTAAGTAGGAATCTAAGGAGCCTGTCCTAAGACAGCAGTAGCAGACGTGAAGTCAGTTCACTCCCCATTCAGTGATTTAGCCTTCACATTGGTGCTACACAATTCCATAAACCATGTAATTTCTCAATACAGCCACTAGGCCTCATCTGGAATATCTAGTCCACATACCCCTTATCCAAGCATCACCCAATTCCTTAAACAAACAAGTCAAATCAACTACCAAAAACATCAAAAATCCCCACCTCAGAGGCACTTTCTCTTGGTAATCCATCTTCTGTCTGCAGTTCACTGGATTCCGGATTGACCACATCCCACAAGAAACCATTTTCATGTTCAAGAGAAAGCTTGTCAAATTCTCTATCAACAGCTCTACATTTAGGCTCCATATGTGCCACATACTTCTCTGTAATTTTATACACCATAAATGCATTTAATATAGTTCAATATAGGTTCAGTAAAGTTCAAGCCAAAAAGAAAATTAGATTTAGCACAACAAAGTAGCATAAACAGACTAAATTCATCAAGCAACCAACATGCACATAGCCACCATTCATCAGTATCATATAGAGAAACATTTCCTCAAGCCCACACAAAAAAGTACAAAAAATATTTACCACTTGAAATAAGTATGCTAATAATTTCTACCTTAAAATACACTAGAACATCAGATTTTCTCATCAAGGAGCAAGATTTAGTGAACAAATAAATAACAAACTGAGATACAGTTACCAACAGATAAATTGTTCATCATGCTTCAATAGGTACAATTTCACAAATTACCAACACAGATTCTACGAAACTGTTCTACATTCATGCATAGTGCTGCAAGGGCATTATTCAGACACTTGTCAAGCACCATGGAAATGCTATCTCACCAAAAAGGAAGGAAAAAAAAAATCTGAGCATGCCCTAATTATAAGAACAACAACCAATAATGTCCCACCGCCAAATGCAGCAACAATATCTTACCTATCAATCTTAGTATTATATATTAATAATAAATATATAATTGTTTGATAAAATTATTTGTATATATATATATCCCTATCTTGCATGAATTTTATCTTCATCTTCATTATTTACAAAGGGAACAAAAGCAAAAAGGTATATAGATAATATATAATCAGAAATACAATTTAGGTATTGCCTTGAACAAACTTCTTTTACCTGCTAAGCTGCGAAGGGCATTCTCAGCAGCTTGTTGTTGAGCATCCTTCCTTGTCCTACCCATACCAACGCCTATTTTCTCACCAGTGAATAATACCTAAACCAAGGCATCAGACAATTTTACAACACGTTAAGAATAAATCTAAAACAGAAGACTAAACCTAAATCAAAGCTTATTTCAGACCCAAGAGTAAAATGTGACAACTTTGTCGACAAAGTTTAAACACGGCAACCAAAAGTGGCAAGGCATCGAGTATTAGGACATGATAACATTTTTCACAGGAAATTGAGTACAAAACCAATAGCATTTAAGATGATAATAGGAAATTGAACAACAGTCAAGAAGTCCAAAATAAATGCTTAAGTACAAAAACAAGCCAGCATTTAAAATAAATTGTGTGAACTAAAGCCAGATAGAAAAGAGACCTAATCAGGCCACTATCATGCAGGTCAAATATATCTGATCATGAATATCATTAATCTACAAAACATCATATAAACAAAATTTCTACAGTTTAAAACCACTAATCAGCTAATGCATCTTATATAACACAACTACTCATACTACATAAGACAAGAGCAAGCAAGATAAAAAATGTTAATGAAGACATGTATAAACTAGCATATATCCTATTAAAAAAAAAACTAGCATATATCATCAAAAAAAGACATTAAAAAAACACAACTTTCACTGACCTCCACCGAAAACTGCAAGTCTTTGCTGGTGCTTACAATCGACTTAAATTCAACCTATTATAGGGAATACGTAAAAATTCAATTCAGGAAAAATAGAAGAAATGGTCGTGTGGGTGTAGAAACCATGCATACCTTAGAGGAACACCGCCTCCCGATTTCTTGCAGCACTCCAATAGATAGAGATGGTACAAAGTTCAATTTTCCAGCTTCGTTTTGAAAATCTTTGCTATTAGAAGATGCATGATTCGGAGAGATCCCATCCTCTGCAAAGAGCATGGTCAATAACAAAACACAATATAGCAATTACAATAGACAGCAGATGAAAATAAAATGCTAATGAGAACTTTAAAAACAAACTTGATCAAATTATCTGGGATTCTCCAGCCCTTCAAATTAGAAGAGAAATGACTGGAAAATTCAACAAGATGAACTATAAAATTTTAAAAATTATATGAACTTGAGAATGGGGGCCCAGGGTGGGGGAAAGACGGGATAGGCTCATATACACACATAAATGCACAAAATTCAGCCCTCCCCAAATGATCACCCATAAATGCAAATACATGTGGAACCTATCCATTCATACAGAACTATGAAGCACAAGATTACTAAGCACAAACCAATCTTTCAAAGATAAACAAAGTAGGTGGCATTTGCTGGGTGGACAAAATGGAATGAAACAATCTGTAGCACGGACAAAATGGAATGGATGGAATGGTTTGTTTTCCTTGGTCCTACCCATTTAGTGGAATCAACATGTATGATTTTCTTAACCTTACTTCCAGTTTCGTTCTATTTTAAAAAAGCACAAAACATGTAACAAAACCCATATATTATGTTCTGTCCTATTCTAACCCAGTTACTAAATGTTACCTTTAAGGATTCAACCTCACTAAAAAGGTCAATACTAGTCAGACAACTACTTAAAATATAAAGAATCAATGCAGAGCAACAAAATTAAAAAAAAAAAGAGCATGAAGGAAGTTGCTCCTGCATCATTTACAGAAGGTAAAGAGGGAATAAGAATAGTGGAAACAGCAAAAGATGAAATAGAGCAGAAGACTAGTAAAATATCAAAATAATAATTATAGACAATCATAGGTTTAAACTAGAGAAATATTGAACAGGTACAAGAAACTAAGCCATTAAACTAGGCAACGCTGCTTCAGATTTAGCACTTGATCTTTTAAAAGACACATCTAAACTACAATGATTCCAATGCAAAACCCATTAAATAATCATGTAAAATCTTTCTCGCAGCCAAAGTAAACCACCCATTACTCTGTTTACATTCACACAGTTCATCATAGTTAATAAGAATATCAAATAAGATACAAAGGCTTCACACATACACACAGACACACACACACACACACAGAGATATATATATATATATATATATATATAGAAATTAAGTAATAAGTAATAAACTATACCTGATAGCTGAGATTTAGATGGAACATTCTGCCTCTGAAAATTAGATACAGAAGTTACCTGCATATAAGCAACATTTTCAGGACAGGAAATTTTAGAGGACTCCATGCATGGCATGCAACAATTTAAACATTGTCAAAAATGGGAAGCAACATAATTTTCATCTACAAACCTCTTCAGCCTTAAGTTGTGATGTTTGTGAAAGTGAAGCATTGGGGGCCGAAACTGCCATACTATGAAAAAATGGTTTTTGTTGAGCCTGATGCTTATCGGACTGTCCCACATTAGATTCTTTAACAGATGCAAAAGGCCAATTATTTGTCTGAGTTCTGCTGCTTATATCATCTTCTACCAACCAGCCTCCATATGACTGCATTAAAGATGGTGATGCTTGAATAGGTGGTCTCGATATCAGAGGGGGTTCAGCTGAACTTTGACCTCTTATATCTGGACCATGCCTCATAGTTAATAGTCCTTTTCTCATGTCATAATCACGATCAAGAGAGCTTCCATCATGCTTGACTGGAGATCCAAGCAAACCAGGTTCTGAGACAAGGTTGGGAAAGAAAATATTAAAACATACAAATTTTCAAAACCACAATATGGAAACCCTAACATCATAAAATTTTCAATACTCTGAGAAGGAATCAGGGGTCTTGAAGATCCAGGGCCAGTGACATTTGAAATTATGCCGGCAGCTGGCTGACAGGTTTCGTGCCTTAGCTCAACACTGTTTGTCGAGGGTCGGGTGAGTAAATCAGCAGTAAACTTATCATCCTGAAAAGAATAACATATACAAATCCCAGGATTGTTGTATTATCTACAAATGTTCCATGCACATAATACTACGGGCCTAAACACTCATCACACACACCACATAAGAAACCCCCTACCAAGATTTGCTAGAAAGTTTGAAAAATTGTTGCTGTAACAGAGACCACAAGTAACACATTACCAGGAAATATGGAAACTTACAGGTTGGTTTAATCTCCGTTCAACTTCTCCGCCACTCATTCCTTCACTGATGGGGGCATTAGCATTACCATTTGGCACCTCCTGTCATCCAGCGGAATAGTCAATATTAGACCAACAATAAACAAACATCTATAATAGCAAAATGATAGTACATAATCACAGATGGCTAGTGATCTTCAATCAATTAAGAATCACATCTATTCCAATCCGTACCTCAGACATCATCAAGTAATTGCTGACATCCGGAGGGTGAGGTAAACTTCCAACCTCGTCTTCAAAGAAGATTTCGGCAATTCTTTGTAAAAAAATCTCATCAAACTCTCTGAGCACAAGGACACTAAATTAAAGCCATGGAGAGAAGAATATTCGATTTCGAGCCAATAAAACACTTGATTGTATGACTTACTTGAAGAAGCAACCTCTGACATTGCATGCAACATTTCTCGCTACACATAGGACTGGGACAGCATTGGATGTCTAATGAAAAGAAACAGAAAATACTGAAGTCTATATCATGAATACATAGAAAAGAAATAATTTTTGCAACAATATACATAAATCAGTACCTCTGCTTGAGGAGCATAATAAGGAGTAAAGGCAGGTACGACATGAACCCTAGACTGGTCCTTGTCTTCCCAAACCTTTGAACGGTCATCAATCACCATTGCCATTTTTGGATGGCACATACCATCATGGAAAACATTTAGTAGTGACTTTCGGGAGCCTGCAAATTAGTGAAATTACTCCATAAGGACACACAGCCACAGCAAGAAATTAACCACTACAAGAATCAGCACTGTGACATAATAAAACAAGGTACCTACTTGCACAACTTCTATTTGTTACAACAAGACCCCATAGAAAATTAGAAGAATAAATTTGTATTTAAAATGTTGATAAGAATTCAAAACAAGTTTCACTCCAAATTATACAAAAAACTTTATAGTGTTGAAGACAACAAACATCAAAGAAGGTTTAAACACTTAAGAAATAATAGCAACCATACCTGATTTAACACAAATAACACGATCAAGGATTTGTTTTGAACCTATAAGATGTGACTCAGGGTCAAGAAGCCTCCACATTTCCAGAGCATAATCCCTTTCAGCCATAGTACAAACATACACTTCAAACCGCTTGCGTCCTTTTGCAGTTAAATAGCATCTTAAATCCTCCCAAGCAGGTCGTAACCTCACTAGTACACTAGTATCACGAATCTATGTGAAGAAACAAGTTTTGAGACTCAAAATCCTAGGCATCTCAGAAGGCTTCCAAAACACAATTACACCAATTAGATGCAACTACATTGCACATGAACAAATTCATAGAATAATTGATGAGTTTTACATTATATTATGTTTACTCTCTACAGAGTGGGGGTAGAGAGAAGAAAAATACTAAGCTACTAGAAAACTAAACAAAATTGTTTTGTCATAAAAATAGTCTGCACAAGTAAATTGTTAGCATATACATTCATTAAGACTTAATGCCTTAGCCCCTTTACCATTCAGCAATGTTATTTAACTCATACAATTTCTTTGCAATGGAAGTTGTAATTTGAATTTTGAACACATAAGAAGCTGATACAGGCCAAAAAGACATACAAGCAAAAATTTAAAATGTAAGTAAACAATAATCAACACAAGATATTAAGCCATAGAAATCTTAAAAGACCAATCATCCTATATGCAGGATGACAGAAAGAGGACTTAATCACATCAATAGAACACAAAACAGCATGTCACTCTTATTTTACGTTGGTAACAATGCATTCTTAATTCAGCCAAAAATAACAGCGTAAAAGCTTTCTCTTGTCCAAAGCTTTGAAAAGTAAAAAAGTAAACCCCTATCTGTGAGTAAAAGCAAGAACGAATTCAGTAAGGCAATAAACAAAGCAGCTGAATACCTATAGACCTCAAAGAATTATGCTAGAAACACAAAGGTGAAAGGTATGTATTTTTGTAAAAGCAGACCCATTCGATTCTATACTAACCCTACGCATAAAAGTATTGCCCGTATGACCCAAAAACGAGTACAAGAGGGGCGTGAAAAAAAACATGGTTTTTCTCCTCTTTTTTTTTTTTTTGGGTGGGTGGATGGGTGGTGGTGGGGGTAAGGGAATAGAAGCACTCAATCTCAATTCTGAAATATGTCCATATGAATTAACAAGAAAGAAAAGGGATCTCTGCTAAGAATTATTTCCTAACCATCTAACAATTTCCAATATCCATAATCAGACGCATCGACCCAAACTTTTGCCAATTTATAGAAAATCCCGAACTTAAACCCTCAAATCATAAACAAGCACTCTCCATCTACCACTCACCCTCCATCAATCAAAAACCATTAATTAACCACAAATTAAAAACAAACAAACACAAAAAAAGGAGACAAATTTTTCATTAGAGAGACTAGAAATACAAACATCGGGATTGATTCGAGTTAGGACAATATTCCTATCTTGCAACCTAACAACAGGGCGAAGCACTTTCTCGTTGCTAGCAGACAAACGCGAAATATCCTCCATCTGAACCTTATACACCTTCCCATTATCAACCACACAATCATTCTCCGCAAACTGCTTCAACAGCAACCGGTCCTCCAGGTACCGCTTGAGCTCAGAAGACATCCCCTGCACCCTCAAGGGATCAACCTCGCGCGAAAGCCAACAGCGCAAGGCATCGATCCTATCCTCAAACGACTTCATCGTGTTCGCAACAATCAAAGTCTCATCCAAATCGAACACAATCGAAAGACACCTCAAATTCAGCATCCACATGCACGCATCGTAGAGTCGCAACGGAACAGCATAGCACCAGAAACACGGGAACTTCTTCCTCTTACTCGGCATCGCCACCAGGTGAATCTCCTCATCCCCAACCACCACCACCGCAGTCTAAAACGCACCGTTTCATAATAACAACAATCAAAATTTCAAAATTAGAACAATTTGGAGAAATAATAAATCGAAGTTGAAATGAGAAATTGATTTTTTTCGGTTTGTTCTCTTCACCTTCATTTCGTGAAAGCACGAGGCGTGGAGGTTGATTAAGTGCGGTTGCTCAACGGCGAGGGAGGAGTCGAGTTTGCAACGAACGGAAAATGAGGAAATCGTTTGGAGAATCGAAAGCGGAGGGCAACGCTCGCTCCTGAGGGTTCTGTGGTGGATGCGAATCTCGCTGTTTGGGAACCGGAAGTTCTGGAACGCGGTTACCGGAACGACGTCGAGTTCGCCCAAGCGCACATCGCCTTCGTAGACATCGGTTTTCAACCCTAAACGGTTCATGTCGTACACGCTTGTTTACTGGTGAATCTCAACGAAAACGACGACGACGTAGGGAAGGGGGAAAACGTGATGAAGAGAATGTTTGAAAGTGCTCAGAAAATGAGAGGTTTGTGAAGATTCGTGTACGGCATTTTCTAGTGTCGTTCTTTGCTTCTCATCACAGACACTGACAGCGTCACTCTCTCTATTGCAGTGTCTCTCGGAGAGCTCTCTATTTCTCTCTCTATTGCAGTCTCTCGGCACTTTCTCTCTCCTGTGCCTGCGATTTTCAAAATACTTACGGTGCTTCGGTATTTATAGTGCAGAATGGGGGTTCGGTTGAACAGGGAACATGGATGATGTGTGAGATTACTGATGTACCCCGATCGTCTTCTTGTCCAGGCAGATGTTAAGATTACCGAGGTATTAAAAACCGGATCGGGCATTGAAGCGGAGAGGGTCTGGGTTCAGGGTTTTTGGGTTGGACTGGGGTCGAACCGGGTTCGATTAAATATTATTAAAAAATATTTAATACAATATATAAATAAATAATAAACAAAAAATAAACTGATATTCATAACTTTATACCATAAAAATTATACTTCACTTAATATTTTCTTAATAAGTCGACATATAACAAAAAATTACACATTCATCCATCTCAAATATGACATAACTATTACGTTCAATAACACAAAATATGAAAAATGGCGCATGTAACGACCCGTTTCCGGACCGCTACCGAGCTCAACATACCGAGCTCGGGTTACCGAGCTCAACACACCGAGCTCAAGATACCCTATATGCGATGTGTTTTAAAATGATACTCTTGTGCCTTTTAGAAAAGTACGGTCTTTATATTTATTTATTTTTATAAAACTATCTCGTGCACATCAGAGTAATTACAGCTTTTCGAAACATGGTGCAACTAAGACACAAGACTTAAGTCCTAAATAACAACACGCAGGTATAACAAGTACATACTCATATATATATACAAGATGTAAAAAGTGCATACAAAAAAACAGAGTAATAATGTACAAAGAAAATACACCTAAGGTATGACGACTTCAAGAGAGCAATCATACCCTGGGGATACTTCCGGCAGACACCCACGCAGGGGTCGCTTCCAAAAGTAAACCGCCGCCTACCCTGTGCTCAAAATAACAAAACATCACCCGTCCCCAAATCGGTCACGCCATTGCACACAAAAGTCATATTCTGACTACCCCAAGAAACATAACATAAACAAAGCCAATCACGACAAATAGAGGTCGCCGCTCGATCCTCGTCGAGCTCCTCCTCGCCATCATCTGTTGTCGAGTTCCCTGCACCCTCGACATCGCCTGGGTAACCGTCATGGATTGAAGGTACCACGGGAAAGGGTCAACTTCTCAACAAATCAAGATAATCCAGACATAAAGAAATAAGTAAACAACAAAGTATAACATTCACCAAACGTGACTCGACCATCTCACTCTAGACTCGACTCTTATTCCGGAATATCGCCAGCAGGTCCATCCCCAAACTGACGCAATGGTAAGCGGCCGGTCCAACCCCAAACCGATACCATGCATTAATCAGCAGGTCCAACCCCAAACTGATAATGCGACGCCTAGTCAATCTCCCGTAAACGAAAGGGGACCTAGCACCCTTAGTTATCCGGGTCACGGCTCAAAAACGTCATACGACTCGCCTAGCTCTCTCACTCGATGATTAGCTCGCCGCAGTCAAGGAGTGGCACATAAAATTACTTGATCACATATCAAATAAAGAGAGCATGCTTAACATGAAGAAAACGCAATTCAATCATTTAAGCAATAAAACAATTTGCATGAAGAAAACGTAATTCAACAGGCAATACACAATTCACAACATATAAAATAAAGCCTTAATAATGTCTAAGAGTTGCCCTCATCAACTCCAAGCTAACGCCGCTCGACAACGACCTCAACACGGTGTCTTCAAACGAGTTCGACAACGACTTCTCTCACTCGATCTCGACACGTACGGCTCTTAGTCGACCTCGGTTTCGTGATCTCGTACACCCTGATTTCCTTGCCGCACGATCTCGGAAATCACACTGCCTAATACGAGCACAACTTAGTTCTATCTATGGGTTCTAATAACACTTATCTCTCATCATCCCAATCTTAACCACAACTCAAATAAACATTAAAACTTAAGAATTTTAAACAAATACAACCAGAATTCAAACATTACAAAATAACTCATTTTCTCTAAAATTTTATTAAAAACTTCTTTCATACATCATCAGACAAAGCCATTTTTCCTAAGTACTAATTAAAGCTTAAAATCAAGTAATACCTTAAGCATAACTTAATCAAAATCTAAGTTTATATTTCTTAAAAATATTTTCGTCATGGTCCAGCAACTAAAATAAGACCATAACCAATTTTGTTAAAATTTTAAAACTCAAAAAGAAATCGATTTCATAATCCCTCAAAAATCCATTTTTGCACAAAAACTATTCTAACACCAAACTAAAACAAGAAATCAAACAAACCAAATAGGGAGGGTTTTGGGCGCTACCTACTTGCAGAGAACAGAGGAAACAATTTGTTTTTCAAGCTCAAATAAATGGTTAGAAAGGTAGGTAATGTCATGAAGAAGAAAACCTATCAATATGACATGAGTTGAAAGCATAAAAACTAGCTAAAATAGAGAGAAGAAGTGGCGCTAACAGTAACATGAAAAGAAATAAAATCATGTTTTTCATACCTCCACAGATGGTCGAGATGGTGATATAGGTCGAGAAGATGATAAAAACAAGGTTGCTGAAGAAAGTTTATGCAGAAGCTCAATGGACTCAAGGTTCTTCAATGGAGGTTTAGAGAAGAGGAGGAAACTGTGAGAAGAATAAAGAAGGAAATAGAAAGTGAGGATTTGAGGCGGCTGATCGTGATATTTAAAGCGGTGGAGAAAACTAATCATGATACTTATCTACAGCTGGTGGAAAAAGAAAAAGTTTGGTCTTATCTCCCTTAAACAAAAGTTAATTACAAGAAAACCATTTTTATTGAATTTATCTTTTATAAAACCACAATTTAAGCGACACCTGGATTTTAAAGTAAGATATTAATCCAACAACAAGTCTAACCCATCTAATCTGTCCTCTCTCATAATCACAGCAAAATATACTAATAACGCTAAATAATATTCGTAAAAATACGAGTGTTATCATCTCGACACGATGTCGACCAGGATGCTTGTGCAAGCGCACAAGGCTCTAACACGAGTTCGTGCACGCGGCCTCCTCAGTTCGACATGCGACCTCCTCAGCTCGGTACGCGACCTCATCAGCTCGACAGATGACTTCGGCACGCGATCTTGGCACGGAATCTCGACACGAGGTCTCGGTACGAGGTCCTAGTACGAGGTCGATCTCGTCCTCAGGTGTTACAATCTCTCCCTCTAAAAAAATTTCGTCCTCGAAATTGCAAATAAGGTACTTACCATGAAAAAGTTCTGGGTACTGAGTCTTCATCTTCTCTTCCAGCTCCCAAGTCGCATCTCCGGTCTTCTGATCCCACACAACTTTGACAAGTTGGATCTCTTTGTTCCGCGTTATTCTGACTTTCCGATCGACAATTCTTGCTGGTGATGCTTCGAAAGATAGGTCGTCCTTCAGTTGAATCATATCCGGTTTGATAACATGAGAAGGGTCGGAAATATACTTTCGTAACTGTGAGACGTGAAAGACATCATGTACGTTCGACAAGAAGGGTGGCAAGGCAATCTGATATGCCACTGGACCAATAGGACGAAGAATCTGATAAGGTCCAATAAAT
The DNA here is from genome assembly GCA_037113605.1 of Calophaca sinica. Taxonomy (NCBI): domain Eukaryota; kingdom Viridiplantae; phylum Streptophyta; class Magnoliopsida; order Fabales; family Fabaceae; genus Calophaca; species Calophaca sinica. The sequence goes on from CM073733.1 coordinate 109,283,693, forward strand.
TTAGGGGTAAGTTTCTTGGATTTGATCGCTCGACCAACTCCAGTAGTGGGGGTAACTCTAAGAAATACATGCTCTCCTTCCTCGAACTCGAGTGGTCGACGTCTTTGGTCTGCATAACTTTTCTGTCGACTTTGAGACGTTCGCATCCTCTCTCTGATCAACCGGATCTTCTCCGTAGTCTGCTGGATCATATCTGGTCCTACAACAGAACGCTCGCCATCCTGGTACCAACAAAGAGGCGTCTGCCACTTCCGTCCATACAGTGCTTCAAAAGGTGTCATTCCAATACTCGCATGGAAACTGTTATTATATGTAAACTCCACCAATGGTAAGACATCGTCCCAACTTCCTCGGTGATCTAACGTACACGCTCGCAACAAATCTTCAAGCGATTGGATCGTTCTCTCAGTCTGACCGTCAGTCTGAGGATGATATGCCGAGCTAAGCCTAAGCTCGGTTCCCATCGCTTCTTGTAATTCCCTCCAAAAATGAGATGTGAACTTCGGATCTCGGTCCGACACGATCGAAGAGGGTATACCATGTAGTCGTACTATCTTCGCGACGTAGATCTCGGTCAGCTTTTCCACGTTGTATGTCGACCTTACTGGTAAGAAATGAGCAGATTTGGTCAATCGGTCGACGATCACCCAAATCGAATCATTCTTCTTCTGCGTCTTCGGTAACCCTACAACGAAATCCATGGAAATACTATCCCATTTCCATACTGGTACGTCAAGCGATTGTAGCATTCCCGCAGGTCGTTGGTGCTCCACCTTCGCTCGACACGTTAAACACGGTTACGTGCTCGACCACTTGCTTCTTCATTAGGACCACCAAAAATGCTTCTTCAAGTCTTGATACATCTTCGTAACTCCTGGATGAATACTAAAATTGCTCTTATGCGCTTCGTCAAGTATTAACTTTCTCAGCTCCGCCACATTAGGTACACACACTCGGCCATTGCACCTTAAAATGTTGTCCATTCCGACTTGGAATTCTGTCGCCTTCCCTTGCGCTATCAACTGAACCTTTTCTTGCAGGAGCTCGTCATGAACCTGCTGGTCTCGGATCTCGTCCAACAATCTGTTAGAAATGGTAAGCATACCAAATCTCAGCTTCCCTGGTGAAACTTCCACATTCAACTTCAAGTCTCGAAACTTCTCAAGCATCTCCAACTCTTTGATCATCATTGCTGAGACTAAAACGCTCTTTCTGCTCAATGCATCTGCTACTACGTTAGCCTTACCGGGATGGTATTCCAACGTAAAGTCGTAGTCCTTGAGAAATTCTGTCCATCTACGCTGACGCATGTTGAGCTCCTTCTGATCGAACAGGTACTTCAAGCTCTTGTGATCTAAAGCGATGAAGAGTGCTCCCATAAAGATAGTGCCTCCATATCTTCAGCGCGAAAACCACTGCTGCCAGCTCCAAATCGTGAGTAGGGTAGTTTCTCTCGTGGATCTTAAGCTGTCTTGAAGCATATGCTACCACTTTCCGATGTTGCATCAGCACGCATCCCAATCCCTGGTGTGACGCATCACAATACACCTCGTAAGGCTCTTCAGGTTGAGGCAAAATCAACACAGGCGCTGTCGTCAAGAGCTCCTTCAGTCTTTGAAAACTGGATTCACACTCCTCGGTCCAGGCAAAAGGTTGATCCTTCCTCGTAAGTCGTGTAAGAGGCGCGACAATCTTCGAAAAACCTTCAATGAATCTTCGGTAATAACCTGCTAAGCCAACAAAACTTCTGATCTCGGTAACCGTCTTCGGCTGTTCCCACGCTAACACAGCCTCAATTTTAGTTGGATCCACAGCTATCCCTTCTTTGGAAATCACGTGTCCAAGAAAATTCACCTCTTCAAGCCAAAATTCACACTTCGACAGGTTGGCATAGAGTTGCTTCTCTCGCAATATCTGTAGTACTCGACGTAAGTGTTCTTCATGCTCTTCTCGGTTCTTCGAATAGATCAATATGTCGTCGATAAACACTACAACGAACTGATCCAAAAACGAATGGAAAATCCTATTCATATAGTCCATAAACACAGCTGGCGCATTTGTCACTCCAAACGGCATCACTAAGTACTCATAATGCCCATACCTAGTCCTGAACGCTGTTTTGGAGACATCTTCCTCCTTCACGCGAATCTGATGGTAGCCCGACTTCAAGTCTATCTTTGAAAACATCGCCGCTCCACGAAGTTGATCCATCAAGTCGTCAATACGTGGTAACGGATACCGGTTCTTCACAGTAGCCTTGTTGAGTTGACGATAGTCCACGCACAGTCTGGATCGTCCATCCTTCTTCTTGACCAACAACACTGGAGCTCCCCACGGTGACACGCTCGGTCGTATGAATTGTTTTGATTCCAAATGCTCAATCTGGGACTTTAGTTCCTTCATCTCGGCAGGAGACATCCTGTAGGGCGCTATTGAAATAGGTCCTGTCCCTGGAATCAGGTCGATGGAGAACTCGACCTCTCGTACTGGTGGTAACCCTGGCACGTCTTCGGGAAAAACGTCCTCAAAGTCACACACCACGGGAACATTCTTCACTTCGATGCCGGGAAACTTACAACTAGCGGATACATGTATTCCCTAGTTCCTTCTTTCAAAGAAACTCCAATACGTTCAGTAGAAAGATAATTGGAAACTCCAAGGTCTGGAAAAATTATAGTTTTACGGGCACAGTCCAAGAGGACATGGTGGTATGACAACCAATCCATCCCGAGGATGACATCTAAGCCCTTAAGAGGCAAACAAACCAAATTGACCACAAACTTTCTACTCTGAATAACCAATACACAATTAAGACATGCAGTGTTGGTAACTAAGGTTTTAGCAGCTGGGGTCGTAACTACCAATTTGAACGGTAAAGCAGTCACAGTCAGATTCAAATGGTTCACACAATCAGAAGAAATAAAGGAATGGGTTGCACCCGAATCAAAGAGAACGGAGAAGGGTTTACCCTCTATCTCACATTCGCCTTGGATAAGATCATCAGCTTGCTCTGCTTCCTCGCCGCTCATGCAGAAGACTCTGCCTTTAGCTACCTGACGCTTCTCTTTTGCCTTCGCCGCATGCATTGCCGGTTCAGCTTTAGGTGTGGGACAATCCTTGGCAAAATACCCTGGCTTCCTGATTATAGCACACATCCTCCTTCTGAGTACAGTTATTCGCATAATGTCCCGTCTTTCCACAACGGAAACAAGTCACCTCGACACCGGTCTGACCTCCACTCCTCGCTCCCTGGGTCATCGGACGATACTGTCCTCTATTGTTGTTGTTCCCCTGAGATCGGCTGTAAGGCTTCTTAAGTTGCTTTCCTTTCTGTGCAAATCTCTGCCCCGCACTCTGGGGTCTCACCGGTCTGCCTACAACAGTTTTCTTCTTGTGGCTTCTTACTCCTTCTACCTCGACACAGCGATCTATCAGCTCTTGGAGGTTTCGAATCCTCAATGATACCACTGACTTCTGAATATCAAATCTTAGACCTCGTTGGAACCTCTCACTTAACCATCTTTGGTCAGCTCGGTCACTAAATGGACTGAAGTACCTTGCCAGTGACTCGAACTTGGCAGCATACTCGGACACTGTCGAGCTTCCTTGCTGTAATTGAAGAAACTCTTGCTCTTTTTCAGCTCGTGCAATATCTGGGAAGTACTTGTCCATGAACCTTCCACGAAAAAGCTCCCATGTCATCTCACGACGTTCTGCTATAAATGTTTGCTTCACTCCCTTCCACCAATATTCTGCATCTCCCAGTAGCAGATAGGTGGCGTAGTCTACCTTTACATTATTCGGGCAATGGAGTGCCTCGAAGATCTTCTCGATCTCTTGCATCCAAAGATCAGCTTTATCTGGATTTGGCTCACCGTAGAACTTCGGTGGATCATGCTTCCTAAAGTCTGCCAATCCTCTAGCTTCAGCATTTCGCTCTGCTCGTTGCTGTTGCTGCAAGTTCTGCTGGGTCAACGCTGCCGTCTGTTGAGCCATCGCGTTAGACTGTTGAGTCGCAGCAGCTGATTGTTGAGCCATGGCCGCAGCCATCTCGGTCATAGCTTGAATCGCTCGTTCCATGTCGACGTTCTCAGGTACAGCTGTCGTATCCCTACGAGGTGGCATTAGATTCCACAAAGTTCAAAACCCTGTCAGAATCTCACAACAAGGATGTGTTAAAACACACTGCTTCAATCAAGAAACAGTTCAAACAAATTTTCAAGCAATAAGTGCTTCACTTAATCAAACAGCAATCAACATAGTACAATTAGGTACCCAACACATATATATATATATATCCCGACACAATGACCAGTCCAAATTTCCTATGCACAGCCCGGTCAGAACCGAACTGCTCTGATACCAACATTGTAACGACCCATTTCCGGACCGCTACCGAGCTCAACATACCGAGCTCGGGTTACCGAGCTCAACACACCGAGCTCAAGATACCCTATATGCGATGTGTTTTAAAATGATACTCTTGTGCCTTTTAGAAAAGTACGGTCTTTATATTTATTTTTTTTATAAAACTATCTCGTGCACATCAGAGTAATTACAGCTTTTCGAAACATGGTGCAACTAAGACACAAGACTTAAGTCCTAAATAACAACACGCAGGTATAACAAGTACATACTCATATATATATATACAAGATGTAAAAAGTGCATACAAAAAAAACAGAGTAATAATGTACAAAGAAAATACACCTAAGGTATGACGACTTCAAGAGAGCAATCATACCCTGGGGATACTTCCGGCAGACACCCACGCAGGGGGCTGCTCCAAAAGTAAACCGCTTGATCTACCAGTGCTCAAAATAACAAAACATCACCCGTCCCCAAATCGGTCACACCATCGCACACAAAAGTCATATTACATACCCCAAGAAACATAACATAAACAAAGCCAATCACGACAAATAGAGGTCGCCGCTCGATCCTCGTTGAGCTCCTCCTCGCCATCATCTGCCGCCGAGTTCCTCGCACTCGACATCGCTGGGTAACCGTCATGGATTGAAGGTACCACGGAAAGTGGTCAACTTCTCAACAAATCAAGATAATCCAGACATAAAGAAATAAGTAAACAACAAAGTATAACATTCACCAAACGTGACTCGACCATCTCACTCTAGACTCGACTCTTATTCCGGAATATCGCCAGCAGGTCCATCCCCAAACTGACGCAATGGTAAGCGGCCGGTCCAACCCCAAACCGATACCATGCATTAATCAGCAGGTCCAACCCCAAACTGATAATGCGACGCCTAGTCAATCTCCCGTAAACGAAAGGGGACCTAGCACCCTTAGTTATTCTGGTCACGGCTCAAAAACGTCATACGACTCGCCTAGCTCTCTCACTCGATGATTAGCTCGCCGCAGTCAAGGAGTGGCACATAAAATTACTTGATCACATATCAAATAAAGAGAGCATGCTTAACATGAAGAAAACGCAATTCAATCATTTAAGCAATAAAACAATTTGCATGAAGAAAACGTAATTCAACAGGCAATACACAATTCACAACATATAAAATAAAGCCTTAATAATGTCTAAGAGTTGCCCTTACCGAACTCCAAGCTAACGCTGCTCGACAACGACCTCAACACGGCTGTCTTCAAACGAGTTCGACAACGACTTCTCTCACTCGATCTCGACACGTACGGCTCTTAGTCGACCTCGGTTTCGTGATCTCGTACACCCTGATTTCCTTGCCGCACGATCTCGGAAATCACACTGCCTAATACGAGCACAACTTAGTTCTATCTATGGGTTCTAATAACACTTATCTCTCATCATCCCAATCTTAACCACAACTCAAATAAACATTAAAACTTAAGAATTTTAAACAAATACAACCAGAATTCAAACATTACAAAATAACTCCTTTTCTCTAAAATTTTATTAAAAACTTCTTTCATACATCATCAGACAAAGCCATTTTTCCTAAGTACTAATTAAAGCTTAAAATCAAGTAATACCTTAAGCATAACTTAATCAAAATCTAAGTTTATATTTCTTAAAAATATTTTCGTCATGGTCCAGCAACTAAAATAAGACCATAACCAATTTTGTTAAAATTTTAAAACTCAAAAAGAAATCGATTTCATAATCCCTCAAAAATCCATTTTTGCACAAAAACTATTCTAACACCAAGCTAAAACAAGAAATCAAACAAACCAAATAGGGAGGGTTTTGGGCGCTACCTACTTGCAGAGAACAGAGGAAACAATTTGTTTTTCAAGCTCAAATAAATGGTTAGAAAGGTAGGTAATGTCATGAAGAAGAAAACCTATCAATATGACATGAGTTGAAAGCATAAAAACTAGCTAAAATAGAGAGAAGAAGTGGCGCTAACAGTAACATGAAAAGAAATAAAATCATGTTTTTCATACCTCCACAGATGGTCGAGATGGTGATATAGGTCGAGAATATGATAAAAACAAGGTTGCTGAAGAAAGTTTATGCAGAAGCTCAATGAACTCAAGGTTCTTCAATGGAGGTTTAGAGAAGAGGAGGAAACTGTGAGAAGAATAAAGAAGGAAATAGAAAGTGAGGATTTGAGGCGGCTGATCGTGATATTTAAGGCGGTGGAGAAAACTAATCATGATACTTATCTACAGCTGGTGGAAAAAGAAAAAGTTTGGTCTTATCTCCTTTAAACAAAAGTTAATTACAAGAAAACCATTTTTATTGAATTTATCTTTTATAAAACCACAATTTAAGCGACACCTGGATTTTAAAGTAAGATATTAATCCAACAACAAGTCTAACCCATCTAATCTGTCCTCTCTCATAATCACAGCAAAATATACTAATAACGCTAAATAATATTCGTAAAAATACGAGTGTTATCATCTCGACACGATGTCGACCAGGATGCTTGTGCAAGCGCACAAGGCTCTAACACGAGTTCGTGCACGCGGCCTCCTCAGTTCGACATGCGACCTCCTCAGCTCGGTACGCGACCTCATCAGCTCGACATATGACTTCGGCACGCGATCTTGGCACGGAATCTCGACACGAGGTCTCGGTACGAGGTCCTAGTACGAGGTCGATCTCGTCCTCAGGTGTTACAGCGCAGGTAGTCGAGTTTGAGAAGCAAAATGGCGCAGGGAAAAAAACAGTTAAAATATAAAACGACGTCGTTGTGCCCTTAATATATAAAAAAAAAAACTCATTTTGCGAACCGGCCGGGTCGGCCAAAAAACCCGGTTTTTACCCGGTCCGGTTCGGTTCTTCACCGGTTCTTTAACAGAACCGTCCGGTTCTCTTGCAACCGGTTTTAGAGGGTGAATCGGACCGGACCATTTCCCGGTTCAACCGGCCGGTCCGGTCCGGTTTTTAATACCTTGAAGATTACACTTAGGTGAGATGAATTGTGAATCTTTTAGACACGTTGCTGCAGCATCTGCCGTTTGCCTTCCCAGTTCGTCCACGGTTTTTCCATTTCACCTAGGAATAGGATAAAATATATAAGATATTGGTCATTTAAGTCCCTAAAAGTGTGACTCAGTGTCACTTTAATCTCTGAAAGCATATAAACTCCAAAATAGTCTATGTAAGTGTGCTCTATCAGTCACTTTGGTCGCGTTAACAATTTCATTGACTCTGTGGGTAATTGGTCACTGAAAGTGTAACTCTGTGTCACTTTGGTCCCTAAAAGAGTAACAACTCCAAAATAGTCCCTGAAAGTGTTATACGTTTGTCACTTTGGTCCTTACCATTAGTCATTTGATTGTCTCTCATTCCAAAATAATGGCTAATGATAAGGACCAAAGTGACAAACGTAAAACACTTTCAAGGACTATTTTGGAGTTTATATGTTTTCAGGGACTAAAGTGACACTGAGTTACACTTTTAGGAACCAAAGTGACCAATTACTCACGGAGTCAATGAAATTGTTAACGGCAGGGACCAAAGTAACAGACGGATCACACTTACGATGACTATTTTGGAGTTTATATGCTTTCAGGTACTAAAGTGACGTTGAGTCACACTTTCAGGGACTTAAGTGACTAATACCCCATAAATATCTCAGCTGAGGTATTTCTAGGATTTGGATTGGATCAGATGTAGATATAGGAAGCAATTATGGAATCAGACGCATAACCATTTGATCTTCATATCATATGGTCTGCATTTCAAGTTTAAAATTTAAAATGTTATTTGAGTATTTGAAATACAGACTATCTGATCTTAATCAAACGGTTCAGATGCGTTGGCTGCATGCAGTTATAACTACAACTAACCAAAATCTGTATTTTTGAGTGTGCAAAGCAACACTTTAGTTCCAGTCAACTTTCTACTGTAAGGTTGTATAAAACTTTATTATTATTATTATTATTATTATTATTATTATTATTATTATTATTATTATTATTGTTGTTGTTGTTGTTAATCAATGTTGTGGTTTTTCCTAAAAATAAATAAATAAATGTTGTGATTTTTGGAAGAGTTTTTCTATTTTAAATTTTTTATATAATTAAAAAATATCTATAACGTGTATCACTTCAAATTTCATTAATATCTATATGGAATTTCGTTTCTATACTCGAGTGAGATCTACTTTTATATGTTTGTTTGGGGTGGCGTTGAAACCTTATTGGTACACGTCATAGTGCATGTTGCACGCGAATGACACTCTTTGTTGTCGTGGATTTAACGCTTATTGAGGCATTGGAAACGCCAGACCAAACACATGTTTCATTGCTCAAGATTTGTATAAATAAATAAGGAAGTTAACTAGTTTTTCTATTTTAATTTATTTATATAATTAAAATTTATTTATAACGTTTATGCCTAAATTTTTCATGAATATCTCCATGAAATTTCGTTTCTATACTCGAGTGAGATCTACTGTTATAAGTATGTTTGGAGTGGTGTGTAAACCTTATTAGTACATATCCAAGTGCATCTTGCACGCAGATGACACTCTTTGCTACCGTGGATTGGACGCTCGTTGAGGCCTTGGACGCGCCAAACCAAACACATGTTTCATCGCTCGAGATTAAATAAATAAATAAGGAAGTTAGCTCACTAACTCGATATTTTGATATTACAAAGTAAGGCTTTTAATTCAACTTTTTCGGGGCATAATATACATTTTCATAATTTCTTGATAAGTTTTATTTATTTTTTATTTTTTAGATAATCATTTCATTAAACATGTGGGAGATTAATATCTCGAGGCATAGTCAAGCATAAAAAAAAATTAAAAAAAAATCTACAATGTGCATGCTCAAATTCCTCACGAATAATCGGAGGAAGTTTTGTCTACATACACGAGTGAAAACCGCTACTACGTCATTTGGAATGAATACATACAAATACGTTGTGAGTTAAATTGAATTCTTTATAATGAAATATATTTGAACAATGATGGCTAGGGTGTTGGGTGCTTCACCATAAGGAAGGACAATTTACCCTATAGTTGGTTATTAACCGGTATCTAATTTGGTAAAATTGCAAAAAGGTGTTTTCCCTTATGTATCATGACCACAAAGATAGCTTTGCCCTATACCACACACCTCTTTGCAAGGTTCCTTTTATCCTCCATCCAATTTGAAGAACTTAGTAGTAAGATCCAACCACACACTAGGTCTTTAGGTTTCCCCTTCTGCGAACAACTTTCTTGATTGAACTAACACTTCTTTTTTACTCACACTTACATCATCCCATGGTGGCATCAATTTTTTTTCTGCAAGAAAAGTTATGTCATTTTATTAGCAACAATATTAGCAATACAAGCTGGCATAACATCAAAGATCTGAGAGCAAGTCGTATATGCAACCCCCCGACTAAAGTGTGAGCAACTTCATTGGCTTTCCTCCTAAAAAAACTACAATTGAGTGTGAAAATTTTGTGGAAAAAAATAGAGCGACATTCCGAAACAATAGCACTAAATTCAAAATGGTCATCCTTACAACTACGAAAACAATCCACTACAATCTTTGAATCAAGCTCAAAAACAAGATTATCTAAACCAAGTTCCTCCGTCCACTTCAAAGCTTGTAACAAACCCAAAGTTTCACCCTCTTGCACCTTTAAAAGATGATTATGTCTCTATTTTTGCTTTCACAAATCATCCTGGATCATCACGAATGCAAATGCCTATATCCACATAACTTAATTGAGACACAAAAGATGCATCCATATTACATGTTATGGTGCACACTTAGCATTTGCAATTTGCCACTGCTCAAAAACAGATTGAGCTCGATTTACAACTTGATCGATACTCTCATCAACATTTTCCCACAATTTTGCATTTCGACTTCGCCACTGGCTCCATAAATTCATGCACCATATTATGCTTTGCTCAGCATCCAAAATCCTGCACATCGATAACAATAAATTCACAAAACCATCTGCCTCTAAAATGATTGGCTCGATTTTATCCCATAACCGAACATGTTGCCAAAGATGAACATTTCTTTCACAACCAATAAACAAATGCCAAGAGTTCTCAAGTACATCATCACAAAACAAACTGACAAAACTGCACTGCACTCCCTTTGTTCTAATATTATCTCTCGTTGGGACATATTCCCTTGCCATTCGCCAGATAAAATGTTTAACATGAGGGGAAACATGCGAATTCCAAAAGGCTGGTCCAATCTCCATTCTTTCTTAAGTGAGTGGTATCCAATAAATTGTTCATACACAAATTATAAGTTGACTTGACAGAATACATACATCTTCTATTTGTAGACCAAATCAGCTTATCATTATGAATGGATTCCAAAAGTGGCACATTAAGCATAGATGGAACATCATCTTTACACAACCAGCTGACTAACAAGAATCTCATTGTAACACCCCAATTTTTATGAAAAGCTAATTTACAGTTTCTGACTACTTGAGAATAAATTATAGGGACTGATCACCTCAATGATTTGTAAAGAGTACGAAGAACTGCAGTGATTTGTTCTAAACAATTCACAGTGTTAGCATTAATTCAGATTAACAGACAGTGTAAACGTATACTATTTTTAATATGAATTAATCCTGAAAATGCGTAATTTTGCTGTTTAAATAAAAGTATTTATTTTATTGAAGGAGAAATGATTTTTAGGACTTAATAAGTATTGTTAAGTCACAGTCTAATTTTCGACGTTTAGTTAATTATTAATTGTCTATTTTCTGTTGTATTTAATACGAATTTTCCGTTAATGAATTTTTTGTGATAATTTATTGTTTGAATTTATTCTAGTTAATAAGAAAAATTGGAATTAGTAATCATTACTAATTTACAGTTTTTCATACAACGTTAGAATACTGCCGTAAAACGCTGTATTTAAGCTATAGGGTGAGTTTTTAACTGAAACATGCCCAAACGTGATCCAAATTTTACAAAATTTGAGATCTTACCATTTTTTAATATTTATGATTTATTGGAAATTTTTGGGCGACAGAAAATATATAGTGTATTTTCTACGCTTAAAAAGTGTGTAACTATATATTTTTGCCTCATAATTTGAGAAAACAAAATTTATGGGAGCATTTCTAATGTCATGAGGGACATTTCGACTGAATAATAATTTTTAGTTGTGGGCTGATTAATTAGAAATTTTTTTAGAGTTTTTGGTATAAAAACCCTAATATACGTGAGACGCCGTACACCCGATTGATCGATAACGCGACGAAACGAAGCATGTGATAGGGGCTGAATGACGACCACACATGGACCAATTAGGGTCAAGACATGTGCTTTGGAACATTCCATGACAAGTGTTAGCTTAGGGTTGGTCATTATGTAAATGGTAGGAAGTTATGTTAGTTAAATCCTAACTAATTTAGTTAAACCCTAACTAAAATGAAGAATTTTCTTCCCTCCATATTCCTATCTAAACCATGAGCCTCACCCTAATTAGACACTCATCTTCTTCATTTTCCATTAATGAACTTGGAGAGAGAAAAAATCTAGTGAGAGAAAGTGGTGTTCTTGAAGAAATTTGGTGTTTTAGCTTACAACCTTGACTCCTTTCTTCTTCTTCCTTGATCTATCATCATCAAACTTATTGGTAAGCTTTCTTCACTCATCTTTCATTCTCATGGCTGCCATGGATGAGTTCTTCATGGTTTTAGTGTTGTTTTGCTTAGAAATTGTTTAGATCTTGATGTTTAAGCTTAATACTTCCTAGATCTATCCTTTCCTGCATGACTAAATGAGTTTTGTGAATTTAAAAATTGAGAAGCCCTAACTTTTAGGGCAGGCTGAACCTATGGGGCTGCTCAAGGTTCATTTTTGGCTTGACTTAGTTGTTTTGGAGTTAGATCTTGGAAGGGTTTTTGCTTAATATACTTAGATCTAGTCATATACATGTTTAAGCATTGCTTTGTGAAATTAAATTTAGTTAGTTTTTGCTCTTCAAAACCGTGGCTATGATCAAGTTTTAGAATGAGTTTTAATTTGTTTTAAAGTGTATTAAAGTGACAAAGAATTTGGTTTATGATAAGAAGTTTTGGATCTAACAAGTTGTCATGATTTAGAAGTTAAAGTTTTGAAAACTTGAGGTTGTTTTTGAAGCTCTAAAACCATGGCCTTCAAAGAAATTTTAGAACATGTTGTTAACTTGTTTTGATGCTTAATATGATTGTAAAAGTGGTTAGTAATTTGATCCAACAAAAGCTTTCAAGAGAATTTGATTTTGGAAAAAGATTTGGTATATGTCTTAAGATTTGTTTCAAAACTATAATGAAGTTGTTTTCAAAGTTTTATGTCATGTTCACATACTTTAATAAGTTGTTCAAAATTGGGAAAACACTATTTCAATTGGTAAAACACTATTCAAAGTGGTAAATTTTGATTTAGGTATTTTCTAAATGTGTAGTTTTTGTAAGAACTTGCATGATTTAAACTTGCTTCATGATATAGGACTAGGCGTGATCAAAATGGAATTAAGTGAGTAATTCTTAGGTCTTTGGAGTCCCTAAGCCGTGGCTGTCCTAGGGAATTAATTAGGACCTAAGTTTTTAGTTTTAATTGAATTGAACTTATGTTGTTAAGGTTCGTGCGAGGTACGACTCGACGATGCTTTGGAATTTACCTCTTTGGAACGTATTCGAGGTAAGGAAAATTCCTATATAATGAGTTTAGGCTTTTCGCCTTGTTTGTTGTGTGGTTTGAATGTTTGATTAATTGTTTGATAATACGTGTAGTATTATTATGTGTTAGCATGAATTGCTGTGAATTGATTTGGCCCTACGTGGCAAGACTGAATTGTATTGTGTGATTTAAATCATGTATGATTGATTTAATTTAGACTTGAGATTGATTAAAGTATGTATAATAATGTTGATGATGATGAATTAATTAATAATGCGACAATCGATTGTATATTGGTTTGACGATTTATATCGGTAAATCTGATGCGATTCCACAAGCCGAACCAAGATTTCAAAAATGAAATGTTAAGGCATTTTGATTTAAAAGCAAGCGAGAAAGTTTTTAGTAAAACTAGTGAGACTTGCAAGAATTTTCAATGGAACCATACTAAGTAAAGAATTCAAAGTAAACGGTATAATTTTTCGAAAATGGTTGAGTTAAATGATGCGTCTGGGAAAATTTTGGCAAGGAAAAACTTAGTAATTAAGAGTGTTCACACCGCCTCTCTTTCCTGGGAATTCCCCTAATGTATTATTTAGCACAACTAGAGTTCCAAAGACCTAAAACTGAAGAAGTATTTTCAGATACAGTAGTACCTACGAGTGACACAAAAACTGAGTTTTGGAATTCACCAAGTTGTGAGAGTTGAGGACTCGTCGATCCGCATTAGTTAATTAAAAGATCTCTCGGACACTCTGTATGGTGAGTGGGTCGTACTAAAGAATTGGATTGATACATACTAACTATTGAACATCGATACTCGTAGCGTTTAATAGTCTGTATGGCTAGATTTCAAAAGGCGAGTAATCATTTTCTGCCAGATACCCGAAGGTCCTTACGGTGACTAAAGGTTGGGGACGACAATGCAGTCTAATGCGCGGCAATTAGATTGTAGGTCCCTTGATGTGGGAATAGGACGGACATGGAAAAGACTTTCCAGTGTCTAGTTGTTGTCATTGTTTAAGGCTGCAAATGTGTACACAAAGGATTTCATATGCATTGGCATGCATTCTGTCCTTATTATAATATGTGATGATTGATGGTTGATTTGTTGATTGGATTGTTTGTTCACATGCAAATTGCTTGATATGTCATGCTGATGCTTGCCGTCTATTAAGCTATATATGTATATAAATATTGTTGTTGTACTATGTATATAAATCTTATTTGCATGCGACTAGCCTGTGATAAACTCGTGGACAAGGAATTTACCCTTGCATTATTGGATTGAACATTCTCATGGATGTCACCAGATGGAGTTCCTATTGCTGCTGTAGTACCGTCCTTTCCAGGAGTGTTGGAGAATGAGCCACTAGAGGAAGATACCTTCGAGTGATCCAGTTCTAATCTTGCTAAACGATTTCTCGGTAAGAGTCATAGTTATTGGCCAGTTTAGGGTATTGTCATGTAAATGATTATGGTATGTTTTATTATATGTGATGCAATCAATACGATGTGTATACTCTGATGTCTAACAAAAGACTGATTTCTCATTATTTAAAAATTTAAGTACTCTTCATGTCTAATTTTTGAAAAGGGTTTCTTTCAAAGGAAAGAAAAAGGAAAATAAATGTACTCCTACTTTCCATTGCGAATAGTACATTTTACTAAAAGCATAAGAGCATTAAATATTTTTAGCATTAAATTGGGTTACACCGTAGCGCTCCGGAAACAGGGTGTTACACTCATCACACTTCTTACAACCATTTTCAAAAAATGATTAACTGTGATATGACTCTATACGGGTTGATTAGCAGCATGAGGAGTTTGTATTTTATCATCAAGCAACCAAGGATCACACCATAAACGAATTATGTTACCTTTTCCAATAATCCACCTCATGCCTTCACATAATAAGACTCGAGTTTGACAAATGCTATGCCACATATAACTAGAATTACTACCAATTTGTGTACATATAAAATCACCTGTGGGGTAATATTTAGCTTTGTACATCCTTGAAATGAATGCATCTGGATTGGTTAGCAATCTCCACCTTTATTTTCCCAATATGGCCAAATTAAAAGCATAAAGGTTGCAAAAACCCATACACTAGTGCATAATACCCCTACCACGCCGGTTAAAATTGACTTTTAACGTCGTTTTTTCATCCGGCGTGTATTCTCCCGGAGTAGTATGTGTAGACCTTTTACGCCGGTTATAAAAACCAGCGTAAAAAGGCCCTTGTTACGCCGGTTTTCCTCATACCCGACGTGAAATGTTATTAAAAAAGGGAAAAAGAAATAGGATAATAGACTTATATATCACGCCGGTTTTTCGCAAAACCGGCATGGTAAGTCCCTTTTTTTTTCCTAAATCATCCCTGCAACTGATTAACACAAGCAGAACCACAACATCACAAACAACACAAGCAAATCCACAACATCACAAACAGCACAAGCAGAACAAGGCTTACAAGAAGAGAAAAATGGTGGTTAGAGGACGCTTAGGCATGTTAGGATCCTTGACCTTTTTCCCTTTCTCAACCTTAGCCCTTTTTGCATTTGGATCTTCTGATTTGGGCTTCTTCCTGCACGATTTCAAAAGAAAAAAAAACCCCAATTAGAAGCCAATAGAATCCATGTTAAACGTTCAAACAAACAAATTGAAGAGAAATTTCACCTCTCGGACTTTTTCACTTCAGTAGGCTGCTCAACAACCTAAGCATCTGAACAAACAAATAAAATCAAAACAACTCAGAAAATGAACAACCGTATTTTTTTTCAATAGGTTCATTTTGATTTTAGCTTCAAGGCTACAACTGTGCAGGCTAATGAGTGCCACTGGCACATCCTCCTTGCACTCGTCGCTAAGAAGAGGAAAAAAAAATTGAATAAATAAACAAAAAATCAAACTAATCGAAATTCTAAAAATAAGCGTAAGGCAAATTGGGCAGAAGAGTGAGAAACAAACCATCGAGCGAAAGCGCGGCCATCTTTGGCGCGAACGAGGACAGAAGCAGAACGAGAATCGACAACATCAACTTTCTTTCTCCCCTCTGCGTTCCATACTGATGCCACCCCTTTCCCAGACCGCCCTCAACCTCCCTCCTCCCTCCCCCAAAAGCATCGACCTTTTTCCCTCACCTCATCCGCCCCACCAAAGGCCAAACAAGGCTCCAATCTCATGAGATTTGAGTAGGGAAACCAGAGTCAGCAGAGCCAGCGCTGTCGACGATGAAAGCGGTTATGGGATAAGAGGGATCGGAGGTGGAAAGGAGAGGGAGGGATCTGAATTTTATAGAAGAGGAAAGAGTGAGGGAACAAGATTGATGAGTAAAGGAAAAGGAAGCGCCATTGGGGTTTGCGCCTTCGGTGGGCTTGGCAGAGACGGACGCGACGAGAAGGTCTCAAACAATTCTTATGGTTGAAGTCATGGACAGGGTTGAGTGTGTGTCCGCGTCTGATATTAGTAAATACACATTTAACGCTGGTTATCGCACAAAACCGGCGTAATAAACTTGAGACCTTTAACCGCGGTTTTCCTTAAAAACCGGCGTGATAAGTTTTACTCACACTTATAACGCCTGTTTTATTTAAAACCGGCGTGAAAACCTGAGACCATTAACAGCGGTTTTATATTCAACCGGCGTGAAAACATTTTCCTGTTTTTATGCGACCTGGGATCACACTTATAACGCCGGTTTTGGAAATAACCGGCGTAAAAAGTTATGCGTTAATTTCAAAAATGCCACCGTGTCACTTTTTACGCCGGTTATTGCCAAAACCGACGTTATAAGTCTATTTTTAGGTGTATTTCGCACTAGTGATACCTTCTAAAGCTTCACTGAGAGATAACTTGTCCCAAGAAAGCCATTAATGAATACCTTTAGAACCCCTACTTTGATCCCCACCAAAACGAGTTCATCATCTTCTGAATATCATCCCCAAGAGATTGAGGAATGAGGAATATAATTTTAATATAAGATTGAAAGGGGCCTACCGCTTCAATAATTGATTTTCTTCCACACTCGGTCTTTATTAGCTTCTTACGGTTTCCAAGAGCATGATTTTGGGCTATTTTGAGTAACAAGGGTGTTCGTTGAAGACATCTGATTGGCGATCTTTGTGGGGCCCAAACTCAACCTTCACCTTACTCTAGCCTTATTCAAAGTGACATCTTCAACATTCTTCAAAATGATGATGCTCCATTTCAAAGTGTTTTCTTCTTTTATCTTCTTCAAAATTACAATGTTTTGTTCCACTTCAACAAACTTGGTGGCGGCGACCTTACTGCTGCCAATGCACTTTGTCCCTCAACTTTCTTGAGGCGAAGTGCTTCTAGTCTTAATACCATGTGATTGGTCTCATTCTCTCTGCAATCTTGTCATCCATGTTTCTATGCTTGAAAACCAGTTCTTCTAGTTCTTGAACTTGATGTGTGGGCATCATGGAACAAGTTTTATCTGTAGTGTGGGTTTATGTATTTGGTTTAGAAATGATTGTTTAATTTGGAGGAGGAGTTTTGGCACTAGGCTTATTGCCACCACAAGTGTGACGTCCCCAAATTCTAATCAAATATCAAATATAATTGTAATAATACGTGTATGTGAAATGTGAAAAATATTACAAATTTGTTATAAAGCATAAGATCATACTAAAAATATAATGCATATGTCAGTTCAAAAGATTTAAACATACATTAGAGTAATAAACAAAGTGGATAACATATATAATAATACAATGTGTCCAGGGACGGATCCAAAAATCAATCAAAGGGGGGCTAAATTTTTAATAATAAATATTTAATTATAATAGTTAAATACAACATATCGTTTATTCAACTTATGTATGTCGTTCCTTTATATACTAAAACTAGTCAGTTACCCGTGCATTCGCACGGGTCTCGTTGTGTTGCGTTTTTGCATTGTTTGTAAATTATAAAGTTGATACTCCATAGTTACAATTATTGATATAGACTTAGCAAGATAAAATCAAGACATGTACATGATTTACAGATCGTTAAAGATGCTGTGAATATTCAGTTTATGTTTCCAGTGCTAGTTAATTCATAAAACAACATTGTTATTCAATTACCTGGTATCAATGAAAGAATATAATCGTTGATTTCATCTAGAAAATCAATGATTTAATCAATAGCATGAACAATGATATTAAATAGTATGAAATATATGATTCACAGTAAGTTGATCATTCTGATATTACCTGTAAGAGAATTAAAACAACTTTGGAATTGATCATGCATTGCAGCCACATCATAATCTCGTTGAATATATATTAGTCTATTTCCTATTTGACCTGTGATATTCCCTTCTGGATATGGTATTGATGCATAGTCCTTTAGACTTTTTCTATTTGATTGCAATATTTTCTCAATCTCTATCAAAGTTAAATTTTGCAATTCTCCATCACTAACTTGCAAGTCTGATTATGATAAAAGTATCTTAATTAGTATTATCATTTTAATTGGATGCCTCTCAATTATTAAAGAATATAAATAAGGAACTAATATGCCTCTCAATTAGTATTATCATTTTAGTTGCGTGCTATCTTCTTGAGTACATAGTTAGACCAAGTTGTTAATTCTTAGTTGCAAACTCGCATAATCATTTCCTATACACAAACCTCTTGAAAATATTGAGAGTGCTACCTCTGGTCTTTATATCTGACATGGACACATTTAATTAACGTTTTATGGTTCAAATTAATGTTTTTTTGGCTCAAATTAATGATTGCGTCCAAATCCTACATGAAAATTCCTTTTTCCAATGAGTATTATTTAGTAATTTTTGATCTATTAGTTATTCCATTCTGTTATAGTTTTGAGATTCATGTATAATGTATCTGAGCAGATTGTATGATACTATCCTTCTTAGAAGATCCAAAAAAAAGTGGAAGTTTACGTTGGATTAGAGGGAAAGAGATCTAGCCAAATGAAGAAAAATAAATAAAAATGTCAAGGCTGGTTCCTAGCTCATAAAGTAGTGAGGTCTTGATGCTTCTGATTACCACTCTTCATTGCAAATATAGTGAATGAAGATGTGCTCAGCTCTTCCCTAATTCCCCTTAAAGTTTCAGTCCATATTAGTAGGCATTTAGTTTCCAAATTTAGACTTAGAAATAAGTAAATGATGGGTTTGATTCGTGACCAAATAATATTATCCCCAAAGTAGTCATATTCCAACAGAATTTATGACAGAATTCAGAGGCTAAGTCACCTTTGATAACAGCACCTTCTATGAAGTAATTGGCCACTTGAAGCAGACTGATAATACTTGGGAATAACTAACAACAAAGTTCCATTACACATTACTGAGGTCAATCTGAGACATTAAAGTTATGGGTTTTAAGTTGGGAACATCTTCAGAAGGTCACAAAAAAATATTTACATACTTGCACCACAAACCATAATTTGTAGTGCAACATCAAAATAAAGGTTGGGAATGAAGAGTCAATCCCATGCAAAAAATATAAGTTGTCATCTACAGGTCTGTCAATCATTAAGTCATTCACATTTATTCCATTTTGATGTGTTTGGAAAGTTTTGTAGAAGACAATTAAGTAGACACCAAGTCTTGAGTAGGGATTTCCTCAAACTGCGTGTCAGACAACACCCTCTTAGCAGGAGTAACAGGTTCATGTTGTTCAGGATCATAATTTGCTGTGGCAGATAAAGATTGCTAGACATGCAAATAAAAAATAAAACACAACTCAGAATTCAACCATGTATTGTAACTTATCTAATAATAAAGATCAATATGTTTTTACTCACACTTTTACTTTGGCCATGTTCCTTCACAACAGAGGATACTGACTTCCCCTTATCATGTGTGCATGGCTCCTACCAATATAATGTATCAAAAATTTGTATCTTAATATTCTTTCCAATGTTATCAGTCATAATACAAATGTATATGGTTCAATGTAGGGATAGATTGGTGACAATAATTGTTAGTGAACACCACTGTTATAGGCATACATATATGCTCATAATGTTGAATACTTACTAATAATTTATAATAAAGTCTTGACACAGGTCTTAGGTAAGATTAAAACAGTCATGCTTGAAGTAAATAACATAGTAGCTAATTATAGAAAAATAATTTATAATTTGCCACTTTTTAAGACAACATGTTGATGGATAGCAATATTAATTAGGCTAGAAGTACAGAAACTTCTGAAAGTACAAAAAACTTCTCAATCATTCAGTCATTCACAGATTATGCTAGCATACCATTTAAGTTTACATACCTTCTTAGCTGAAATTTTTTGCAATATCTCTTTAATCACATGCACTTCTTCAGACACCTTAACCACAGATGAACAGTTATATGTCGGCTGCACTTTAATCTTGAATGCTATAGTCTTCCCAACAATCTTATTAACATGTTCTGCAATTTCCTTGGAATCATGTTCATCTGCCTGAAAAGTGAAAATAAATGACATAAGTATCTACAAACACAATCAAATAATGAATTCAAATAAAGAAAAAAATGATTAATTCAAGCATGCATACTGCTATCATTTTTTCCTTAAGTTGAAGAGCAGTTTCATTCGGAAGTTGAAAGCATTCATTGTTCCACATGACAAAGTTTGCGTATTCACCCTTGTAACACACCTCCATCTCTAGTTTGAATCTGTTCATCATTACGCGTAATCCCATTAATAACCAAATGTATCAAATAACTCTGGTATCATCATTATATGTAATCTCATTAATTATGTGCCATTGTAAGCTTAAGGACCTTGGAACTATTGTTGGGTTCGCACAGCCACAGGTATCTGATCTTTTAGAACATTTCGTACAGCCCTCATAGCTCCATCCACGTTGGGTTAAGACTCTGTCAATTGTTGCAACAGTACAACATAGTGATTCCTAAATCACAAGTAGATCAATATAATCCAATCACATTAGTATGTACATCACACATGGGATTTCACCAAAAAAATGCAAACCTTATTATTTAATACATATCTGCATAAGGTTGCATATCTCAGACAAAATCTTCACATTAGCTTTATAAAAAAAGTTGTCTCGTGAAGACAACTGAGAGGATCTATACACTTGACTCATTATTATACTTCCTGGTACGGAAATATCACTTGGATCCAAACTGTAAATAAACATTTCATATACATAAATAAACTCATATTAGGATATAATACCAACACCACTTAACTCATTCATTTGATTTAACTCGTTCATTTGATAAACAACTAATACCTAGTTTTATACTTTTGAATCTCTGCAACATCTTCATTTATCGGAAGCTTTGAACAAAACTTGTTGTTTTGTACGCTTAAAGGAAACATTCCTAATAACAAATTCAATTTCAGCATTCTAAATATATGGATATAAAATTGAATCAAGTACAAACAACAAAGCATTTGAAAAGTAGAGCACAATGTCATGACCTTTCGGCTCATTGATCTTTGCAAATGTAAGGATAATCACAATTGGACCACCATTGTGCTTGCCAATGAAACTAATCAATTTTGAGGCATATGCTTCCCACAAGGTACAATTAAGTGTTGTTCCACTAAAATTTTATTGAATTAAAAAGGTTTGTTGTCTGATACATGATCTTAAAGAAAAACTTTGAAACAAAAATTTATCAACAACATTGTTTCGTGTAAATACCTTTGATCTTTCAAAGAAAAGACAACCTTCTTTACTTTGGCATCAGGTTGGTAATGCACAATGTCACCAAACACTCCGATCACATCTATGCAAGGATAAAAACAACTTCAGCTGCATATCACCAAGTGACAAAAACAATGGACTAAAAGAAGTAAAATTATGATTACCTACTACCACATCAGTACATGCCTTGCCACTCAGAATTTCATCAAATGTTATGAAATGGTATACATCATGAGGAAGTTCTGGTAGATCATGCTCTTTAACAGTTGTTCCGCTCATAAACAACAACTTAAATGGATGGGGACAGTTCTTATATTGTCCAACATTAGATTTGACATCAAAATTCTGCATAGTATAGCAACTATCCTCCTTCAAAATGGTTTTCCATGTGATGGCATCATTCCCCTTTACAACATCATGTACCCTATCTCCCTAATTATTCACAAATAGCAAAGGTAAGTACAATTTATTTTGGGAAAAGTGAGGGACACCAGAAAAAGAGCTATACCTTTGCATCAGTCAAAAGCATTTCAATGGCTTGGTTTCGGAGGCATCACAATGTACCAAAGACGTGTTATTCTAACTGCAAGCTTCCATGTCTCGTTTTTGTCATTTATGTCCGCAATCATGTTGTATTTGTGGGCCATGACTACCACAATAAATGTGTATGTAAAGAAAGAACCAAAGTCAGTGAAAATGTGAAGCCAAGCCAACAAAGGTATAAGAGAAAAGTGTTCATATGTGAAGCAAACTATTTTTTCAACACCCACTTTGTTAGACTTATAAGCTGGTTACTTCCTCCCTCATGCCATAACCTTCAAACATAGAGAGATTTTTTGTTGTGGTCACTACTAACATTTTATTTTACCAAATTGGCAATTACGTTGCAGTTTTAGCATTTATTCCAAAATATGCATGTTTTTTAATAGGATCTAATCTTATCCTTTCATTTTTCATTTTGTGGTATGGGGATTTCAATTTCAATTTTCTTTTTATTTTGGTTTTCTCTATAATTTTTTTTTATTGAATTGGTGATGGTTATGCAGAATGCACTTCTGAAATTTGCAAGGGTGATAAGTGCAAAACAGAAAAGGGAAAAAAAAGAACCCACGTATATAAAGACCAGACTTTTGTATACATTATCATGTTGAGTAAATATTTCTAGTTAATAGACTTTTCTATATATGGTATTTCTTGTTTTTTAAATAAAAAACAAAAAGAGGCATGGAATTGTAATGAGAATTTTTTGAATAACAGAGGCATGAAAGCAAGTAACAGAATGCAAAAAAAAAAAAAGGTAAGAGCAGGGTTTTGGTTAACATAAAAAAAAAAAGGGAAGAGGAGAAGAGAAAGGACGAGGGAAAGGAAGAGTGATGGGGATCCAAGGGAAGAGAAATTATCAAAATCATACCAACTTAACCTCTTCTCAGATCTTCTCATTTGCAACCTCACTTTATATGAAACCTTGTAAAAAAAAAAAAAGACCTCAGAAACCCAAATGACCACCGACATGCAACAACAAATTGAAAATGCACGGGTAATAAATCAATGAAACAAACGAATCCAAACCGCAAAGCAGAAATGCATCTTCCACAAAAGAGAAGGTCACAAAGTCACAAAAAGAAGGAGAAATAAAAAAAACCAAAACCAACAAAAATTGCATTGAACCAAACTTTACATGAAACACAGAAAAAAAAACCTCCAAATGACCGGCAATGAAGAAGAAACCAGCTGACCAGCGACCTACAACCGGAAATTAAAAATGTTAGCCACGGCAGAGGAAGAATAGAAGACAGGATGAAGAGAAGAGAACAAAACCAAAAATGAAATAGGGATGCTCAACACAGCGAAATCACAAACCGGTGAGAGAGAAAAAGAAGCTTCATAAGGAAGATGAAAATGAGTGTTTTGTGATATCTGAAAATGAGTGTGTTTCCTTATCGAAAGGAAAAAAAATAAAATGAGTCTTTCATTTTTCAAAATTTGCCTCTCAGTGTAGAGAGGGCAGATGAGAGCAGAGCCCTGTCGCTTCAGCCGAAAACGTCAGATTTAAAACATCGAGTGTACAGTGAGAGGAGTTTTATTGTTGAAGAAGCAACTGAGAGGCGTTTAGATTAGATTAGGTGGAGCTGAAATGCGTTTTATTTGAATGAGTTATGCGTTTAGATGGAAAACTGACACGTATAATCAACAAAACGTCGCTATATTATTAGTAATAGATTCATCAATAATATGTTTTATATCAAAGTTTTTGACAATGATTCTCTCGGTGTAACGGGATATGAGGTTTGGTATGAAGAAAAAGCTTAGCTCAAGTTATCCTGGTCCATTTAAAATATGAATTTAGACTTAAACAAATTATATAGCTTTTTAATTTATTGATTGAGATAGGACTTTTACATAATTTCTTAATATTTAAAAATAGTATTTAAATATAAATTTCTATAAATATTAAGTTTAGGTATATTTATTAAATTAATTGACTTATATAACTGAAGTCTTATTAATTTTAAAATTATGGAAGTTAACATGTGTGTGTGTGTGTGTTATAAGTAAAAAAAAAGGAGGGAATATGTGATACTTTTAGATGATACGTGGTACATATATTTATATTCATAGCATAAAAATATGTTTAGCATAAATATATGTATTAGTATAATATAATACCATTATAACTATAATAATATGTATATAAAAAAAACTATAATATTTATAAAGACAATTAAATAACATCATAAGAAGAAAAAAAGATAATTGAATAAGGCTTTGGGAAGCTTCTCCCTCAAGCCTAAGTGTCACAAATAATTCAAAATAGAAAAAGGGGCTGCAGTGGTGGGGAATCTTCGCTCAACACCCATGGAGAAGCGAATCGTACACACTGTGATATGGCGATGGCAGGGATGAGATTGTGCTTCTCGTCCTTCAAAACGTTTATAATTTTTTTTTCTCAAACTTTTCTGGAGGGAGGGGCTAGAGCCCACCCCTACCCTTCCACAAATCCGCCCCTGAACATGTCTAATACTCAATCTATCCAAAAACGCATCAAAATAAAAAACACTGGTGGCCCTAAACTTTATATAAATAACATTAAACATAGTGAAGACGTTATCAGTATCTCCCTCCATCATCATGGAAGATCACTTCCATGTCTCTCGATCTCAGTCTTCTCGTCGATATCCTCATTCTCCATAGCCGCCTCGTGCTATATGATAGTCTCATCATCTATTCACGATCCAAAAAATACAAAATATACAATACACGGGAGGTAAAAAAACTAATGAATACATCATATTGTTGGGTAAGACATAGAAAACAGTATAATACTACGGATCATACAAATCAGACATCACAATCATCTCCAATATGAAATCTCTAATGATTAGTACCTATCATAATCATTTTTATGTTACTATATGTATGATGGTGATTCAAATCTTGTGTTATATTGTACCATGGATCATCACACCATTATTCCAATAATCGCCTTCGAAAATAAGGCGGTTACTATCGTCCAAGAAAGTAAAGATATGATCACTTGTATCGGCATGTGTTTACCCTATACTAATAATACTAATAAGGTAAAAACTCGACCACATCCTATTAAGATTCCAGACCTAACTCATCCTTATAAAACCGGTTTGTAAGGTGAGAAGTGTCATTTACTTATAAACTCTTTTGAGGCTTTACCCCTAGTCTATGTGGAACTTGAGTTTTTTCAAATACACCCCTCACGCCCAACACTATTGGGCTTGGTGCGTGTATAATGTGATTGGTGGCCCAATGGATCTAGGATAGACTTTGATATCATATTAAGATTTTGGGTCTAACATATCCTTACAAATCGGCTTATAAGGTGAGGGTTGTCATTTGCCTATAAACTTTTTTGAGACCATATGTCTAGTGTATGTGAAACTGAGTTTTTCCCAGTACCTTCTATCAAGACCGGGTGTTACTCTATACCAATAGAGTAAGGCTACAATCACCTTGCTTACCAAAAAGATTGTCTTGGCATAAAACATTTCCTTGTTTCGAGTCCTGCACAAGGATTTCTACATTTTTTGAACTATATATAAGCTCCACTAGTGCAGAATATACCTTTAATCGCAGTTAAAATGGACTTTTTACGTCGGTTTTCAATCCGGCGTGTATTTTTTCGACGTTGTAAGTGTGAACATTTAACACCGGTTTATAACCGGCGTCAAAAGTCACTTTTAATCGCGATTTTTATCAAAACCGGCGTTAAAACCCAACGTAAAAAGGAACAACAAATTTTGGAAAAAACAAAAAATTCACTAAAAACCGGCGTTAAAAGTTATTCAAAAAATAAATAAAAAATAAAACTTGACTTTTAACGCCGATTATTGTATAAAACTGGCGTTAAAAGTGACTTTTAGTGCCGGTTAACGCTAGTTTTATACAATAACCAGCGTTACAAGTCAAGTTAATTATAAAAAAAAAATTGGGTTTTCCCCGCTGTCCATAACCATGTCATGGAGATATTGCTATGATTTATTTCTAGAACTAGAAAGGAGCCTCTAGCCTAAACACTTGAAGCCAAATGCAGACATTGTGGGGGTTTAAAGCACAATTTTAAAATAAAAGCCTACTTTTTATACTAAGTATCATGGAACACTAAGATTGGAACCATGCATCACAGTTTACTCCTTGAACATCTCAGATTGCACTTAAAAGCCACACTTCCAGCATTGCAGGCTTTTTCTTATTTATTTACAAAATCTGTCAGAATACATCGTATCCTTGCCTACCCCAGAAAAGGCGGTTTGGGGCAGGAATATGCATTTGTATTGTAATATACATATGTTGATTCATCTATCAAGGGCCTCAAAGTTCATATATAACTTGGGAACCTTGTGATTTGTGGATCAAGCATGTCTAGAAAGGTATATGCCATTCCTCCAAGACCTTCAAATAAGGAATATGGGCGATCTCCTCCGTGCATCTTTCCTTCTGAGATTAATTTTTGTGCTCTATCGAGTAGAAAGCAAGCAAATCCTTTATAGAGAAAGAAAGACGTAGGTGTTCCCCCTAATGCTAATGATAATGGTAAAGAAACTAGTAATGAGATCTGAACATCAGGTCTTTCGCAACTAGGCTTAAAAATTATTGCACAAATTCAGTTATATAAAGGGAAAGGAAATTATGAAGCAGTACTTTAATTTCATGTTAGTACTCATGAGTATGAAGAGTAAAAGGAATATGACTTTTGCTGAAAATACCCCTGCCCATAAAATGAAATATTCACTGAGTTGCCTATATCACTTTTCAGTTTCACCACCATCACATGCATTAATTATAATTAGCCATTCTTTATTAAAGACTAAAAAATCCACTGCAATCAGATTCATGCAAATAATCAATTTATAGTTCCTTTACATCTTACAGACTCTGCATGCAGTTTTCATTTGAATGTGGTGCCTAAGGAAAAGATTACCTCAGCTGCTTTTACAAGCGCAAGAGCGACTCCAAGGGCAACGTGACACCAATGCACAAGACGGTCAGATTCATTTCCTTCAGTGGAGGGATAATTGCCACTCGGGAAACGATTCTTAATCATGTATCGTAGTGTACCCTTGACGTCCTCCACCTCATCTGGCTTGAGTTCCATGTCCATCAAAACATTCATAATTCCTGCAAGTCCATGGGCAGCACCCCGGTATTTCTTGCCATGCCATTCATACATCAAAGGACATCTTCCCTTGCGAGCCGATTGTCTACCAGCTGTAATAACTTCGTCTACAACTGATCTTTGTCAACGTTAAAAGCCCATTTTCATGGCAAGTCGACATGATTTTGTCAAAAGAAGAATGCCACGAAGAAGAACATATGCCTTACCATGTGGGGAGTAGGTATTGTGTCGTTACCAATATGCTTGTTTAAGAATGAACAAGCCCATAAGTAACCTGCCCTGCCATACAATAGCTCATAGGGCAAATCGCAGGGTAGCTCAATCTGTTCCCAAAGCAAAGGCAACAATACTACGAAAAAGCAATTAAACAAATGGATTTCATGTTCAAATTGGAAGTATCATGAGAATAAGGATTCAGAAAATACAACAAAAGACCTCTTTGAATTGCTTTAGGTAATAATTAAGTAGTCTCCCATCACCAGCATGCTTAGCTATGACAGCACCAAGAGCACAAACACCAGCATGCCCACATATGAATGTCACGCGGCTGCAACTCATGCATTAGCAAACAAAACTGAAATCACCTTAAAGGGCTGAAACTAAAACTGTTTAATTTAGGCTTTTACAAACAGTACTTTAGAACACAGCGGAGAAAACCCAACTTAATAGCGGAGAAAACCCAAGTTATTTATATTCAGAGAGAGAAAGAGAGAGAGATAGAGAGAGAGATTGTACCTCACCTCAACTTATCAAACCCGGTTTCGGCATAATCTCCAAACCCTGGGAAAACCCACCACTGGCAATGAGAGAAGATGAAGATGGTGAGCGTAGACGTCGGCGTCCAAGTTGAAAACGACGATGCAGTGGCAGAGCTTCTCAGGAGCGAGAAGGCGTCACTGCACCCTCAATTTTTTTTAATTTTTTTTTTTATATACTTGGTGGTCTTGGACACGGCATCCATGAAAGTGCAGAAGTTACTGAGAAACACGCTGCAAGGAAGATGAAAGGATACAGTAAAGTGGAATAAAGTGGAAGAAAAAAGTGGGAGAGAGAGGGAGTTACGTTTCTCGGGAGACTAAATTAATTGGCAAAGTTTTCTCTCTCCCAATATCAAACTATTAATTTCGTCAAAGTATCAGACTAGTTATAGGCATAAGTACAGCCTTCTTTTTCTCACATTTGTCTCAACGCAAGTAGAAAGTATCAGACTAGTTTTTCAAAAGAACGAGACTATTAACTAATGTGTTTTTTTGGGTGCTAGACTATTAATTAATGTTACTCTTCGTAAAAGACAGCTTAAGTAGTAAACTAAATTATAAATTTCTAATTTTGAAAATGATGAAATTACTTTTACTTTTTAATATTAAATTAAACTATATTTTATGAAAAAAATAAAAGTTAATCAGTTTATAGATTAAGTATGTTGGTATGAGTGTCTTTTTAATATTTCAAATTAATTTTTATTCATTAATATTTAACTTAGCGTACCAAACCGTATTCGTACCACGTATTGGAGAGTACCCCGAACCTGGTAACTATGCACAGAGCACAATGTTAGTCTGCTCACAGATGCGTTGTGAAATCCCAATGAGTTGTCAGATGCGTTGTCTGTGTTTTGCTTTTCATTTTGGGGTTATTCCATGAGAATGAACTTTGTTTGTAGCTGCAGTTATCTGCCTAGGGATTTTGATTTATGCAATAATTTTTTTTGGCACCCCCAAGGTTTTCGTTCAAGCTCCGCCATTGCGACGACGGTTCCTTGGTTGTGAGCATCGGGGAAGGCGTCGGTGGCAGCAAGGTTCCTTGGTGGACACCAAAACAAGGCGGCACGTGGGATGGGAAACAGAGTTGAAGAAGGAAGCGCAGTGCACGCCGTCGTCGAATGGCGGTGAACGTCGTCTGCGAATGGTGTTCGCAGTGAAAGAAGAGAGGAAGAGAGAAGGAGAGAGGAAGAGAGAAGGGAGAGAGGGATATATCACCTCTTCTCTCTGTATTTGGAGCGGAGGAGAGGGATATTAGGGTTTCCCTTTTTCGAGCGGAGGTAGTGGTGAAATCGGGTGAGAGGGAGAAGTTACTGGATCTGGAGCGGAGGAGTGGGTGAGACTGGATCTGCGGTGGGAGAAGAGACCGGATCTGCGGAGGGAGAAGTGACCGCATCTTCGTTTCACTAAACGGAGGAAGAAGGGAGAAGTCATCGCACTCTCAAATATCAGGGTTAGGGATTTTTTTTTTCAAAGATGTTTTTAACGTCAGTTTGTCAAAGAACCGGCGTAAAATAGGACGCAAAATAAGAATTTTTTTCTTAGAAACACTTTTAACGCCGGTTTTTTAAATAATCGACGTTAAAAGTGACGCGTTAATTTCAAAAATGTTACCGCATCACTTTTTACGCCAGTTATTATCAAAACCGGCGTTATAAGTCTATTTTTTAGGTATATTTTGCACTAATGCTCCTTTTTTTATTTATTTCCAGCATAAAGCAGGTTGCCAATATTAATTTGAAGTTTAAGAAAAATGTTTCTTTCACACTATGAGTTTTCCTAGCTCTTCTTTTTTTTTATCATGATCAAAAGAGGTGTGCGGGGTATACAATACAAGGTGGAAATTAAAAAATTGTAGCTAGTGTCAAAAGAATAACAACTCTAATTTTAACTATTATTGCTTGCTTACCTAAATGACTAATTAAAGACCAATTCATAGACTCCATCGATCCCCAAGAGTAGGTACCAGTACATAATTTATATAAATACCTGGACATCGATCTTAGTCTATATATCTTGCAAACCTAAACCTGATCAAGGGAAATTGAAGTATATATCGTGTATGGGCTCCAGTGTTCGCAGCATAGCAGGTTCTTCGAGGAGATCCCCTGCAAAACCGTTGGGCATAAATGGTCACCAAAGAATTGGAACCAGAATTCCTGGTACGCCTTTAACTAATTCCCACTTGGATCACTAACTACTTCTGACTCTGAAAATTAGCGATCGGCATATGTTTTTTTTCTATACAACAACAATTAACACGTAATTAAGTACGTATAATTAATTACTAATCCTTTTCTTATATATCATGTCTCTTAATTAGGAATATCTTTTATTTCTTCTTTGTTTATACAGTTGCTGCAACTCGGCCGACTCAAGAGTTATGTTGTAGTCGCTGATCTTGCTAATTTGCTTCCTCCCGGAGATGCACGCCTCCTCTCGGACTATTCTGCTGCTCACCCTGGCTTCCTTCTTTCAACACGCATACATCCTAATGCTAACAACAGGCGTTCAGCTTATTTATATTTCGCCAATTTCCTCAGGTTTATGCGCTCTCACACTACCTTACAAATGAACACCACATTTAGATCATCGGTTTCTACGCAACTCAATTCTCTCAAGTCATATGGCTTCAAAGGTTACTGGTTTGATGACTTACTTCGTCGTTTCAACCATCACAGCATTACTCGTCCTGCTGTCCGACGAGGAAATTGGAGGATTTGATAGGTAAGCTTGTCAATGGGAAACAGACCCCTGGAAATTTGAAGAATTCTTTTCCACTAGGAAGAAGCAAATTACGAGAGACTATTACGTTCAGAATTAGAGCAACCTTAATTAGACGTCCCTAGCTTTTATATTCTAGCATGGCATGTAACGTTATTTTTTATACATCTGTTGGTTGGCTGAGTTTGGATATTTAGCTTGTGTGTGTTGTTAATTATGTCTATTGGATATCTGGATATGTATTTCTCAAACCTTCAATAATAATAATTCTACTGTGTGGGCGTGTATGAAAACGTCTGAGTTTTCAAAAACTGAACCAAAGGCACTTCTTTTTATATTGTTAATTTAATTTAAATACCGATCGAGATGCTTAGGCTATCTAGCTATAAGTGGGCAACAACAAGTGCCAAGGATGCTACGTACCTGGAAAACTCCTACTTTTAATTTCCAAAACACTTGTGCTATCCAAAAGAGACAAAACTATTGAGGGTGCGTTTGTTTGGCGTCTTGAAAAATAATTTGTAGGAATAATTTTCCTAAAAATAAAATGATGAAAATCTTATTTTAGGATTTTTTTTAAAGTGATTGGCAAATTGTTTTAACATTCCTAGAAAAATAGGTGGTTATATGAATTTTTAAAAATTGCATATAAAATCTCATGGGAATCCATTTTTTCACCTCTCTCCCTTGGGAATAAATTCATGGGAATATTAGAAGCTGTTGAAAGTTATTTCATTCCTAGTAATCTTTTTACATGAGAATAATTTTTTCCAACCTTGTAATAAACATGGGAATACTCGTTCCCTACCGATGTGTTCCCAAGAATGTGATTCCTATACTTGAAACAAACAACCCCTAAGAATAAATGTTGGGACCAAATTTCAAATTTACAAATGAAAACTAAATAGAGGGAATCGATCGAAGAACTAGAAGAATTAGACCGAAGAGTAATAAAGTTGTTCGATTGATCAAAGAGGTATTTTGTTCAGAGGTCGGATTGAGGACCCTATTGTCAATAGTGGTTATCAATGAAGGGAGAGTTTAATAAGCCACATGGATAAATGTGTTAGTGTGTCACACATGTTAGGAAGGCTTTAGGATCATAAAGGGATCTTAGGAAGGACCATCCTTAGCTTTTCTCGTAAATTAATCGATTAGGCCAAGCCTTTAATCGATTAGGAACCTCCAAACTTAGCAAATTCGAAAACTGAACAGCTTAATCGATTGTACCATGAGCGTTAATTGATTAAGTTGCGGCAAATCATCGTCTTCCCAGTTTTGAAGAGTTAATCGATTAACTATCCGTTGAGTTAATCGATTAACTGCTTGATATCTGTAGAAACATAAAAACGTTTCCATATCTGTCGCAACCTCTTCAATGGCTATAAATTTGACTTTTCAGAAACGTCCCAACCCTAACCTAGCAGTGGAACATCATCTGAAGAACCCCAAACTTGTATTCCCTCTCTTTGGTTGAATTCCTCCATTTTTGGGTACTTTGGGGAGCTTTTGTGAAATTTCTCTCACGAACGTTGCAACCTTGGGGGCTGGGATACTTTCTTCTCACTACTAACAGATCCTAATCAACATGAATTTCAGGTATGTGGGGTATTAGATTGAATCTATATGAGCTAATGGGAAGAATGTTACAAAGTGACTCCAAATACAAGAGAGGAGGTGAATTGTGTGTGGATAGCGCTTTTGAAAAACTTTTGCAAATAAAGCACTAGAATATAACTTGCAGGAATTTAACAGCAAAAATATAAATGACTTGAAATATAAATTGCAGAATTTAAATAACAATGAAGCAAATAACGTAAAATAAATTGCTTAAATTAAATTGCTGAATTTAAATGACGGAAAAATAAAGAGCAATAAAATAAATAGATGAAATATAAATTGCTGAAAAGTAAAGGAGATAATGAGCAAATGAGAGCACACATCAATTTATACAGGTTCGGCCACCAAACACCTATGAGACCTACGTCATGTCTCCAAAGCAAAGAACTAAGAGATTTTCACTAAAACACTAGCTTTTAAAACAGGTTCAGCTAGAAACCTTTACAACTCTAAACCAGATCAACTAGTTCAAGATATATTACCTCTCTATGAACCACAACTTTATAACTCTAAACCAGAGCAACTAGCTCAAGAGATGTCACCTCTCTATGAACCACTTGGGATTGCTACCCAAAAATAATTTTTACAAATAAAATTGTATGAAGAAGATACACTCAAAAGTGCAGATGTATACAACTTGAAGCTCGAAAAAAATACACTTAAAACTATGTAGTATAAAAGGCTCTCAAAGAAAAATATTGTGCTCAAACAAGTGTGAGTGATAAAAATATTTTGACAGAGTTTCAGCACAAAAAATAAGTAAGAGTCTTATCTAAAAGCACATAATGTTGTTGCTTTTATAGGCAATGAAGGAGCGTGTAGCATTAAAAAATTTGTCCGTTTGCATTGAATAAAAAACGACCCGTTGCGTTCAATCCAAAAATTTAACTTTCATACAATCGTTTATTTATTAAAAAATTGAAACATGGATGACATTTTCAAAAGCTATAATCGATTATAATAAAGTTATAATCAATTATTCATTAAACAATTGAAACACGGAGATGCCATTTAAAATAATCGATTATGGTAAATCCTATAATTGATTATGATTGGTTTGAAACGCACGGAAGAGTTGAAAACATAAATAATTGATTATGAAGGAAAGGCATAATCGATTATGTCCTTTTGAACAGACATGGATAAGAGAGATAGAACCATAAACGATTATGGTGACTGCCATAATCGATTATGAGCATTCTGTTTCTCATTCAAAATAAGTGCAAAAAATAAGAGATTTTTAATAGATAAAAGGATAGGTATTTTTGGACACTATTAAAATATTTTTCGAAATATTTGGTGACTGAAATAATTTAGAAAAAATGTCGTGAAGTTAATTTTAGATAAAACATTGTGGGTGTGTGTTGCGGCTCAGGCAAGTGCACCTGATCGTAACTCGTAATAATAATAGAGTATTTTTAAGACTCCGAATGTCGAACCCACGGGAAATGTGCGAGTACAAACGTAGTAAAGATCTTAAGTCCTCTAAGCAATCGAAACAATTGAATTGGGATTAAGCAGATAAACTAAGGGAAAATAAAATAAAACTTTAAGTCTCAAATATTAGAGTAAGATTAAATAGGAGAAGCCTAGGGGAACCGGGTTCACTAATACTAGATCCTGAATCTACTTCCTTGCTATTATGGATTGTATTTCCTTATCGAAAGCTAACCACTCACTCTAAATTACTAAGAATTGCATAATTTGTAATAGTCTCCCTCCTAACTAATTACTCTGTTTGGTCCTAGAAGGTAATTAAAGGAAAGAACATTAAGAACATGTGAGTTTCTTAATCTAATAACCGATTGGAAACAAGCAATAACATATTCGGCATATAAAGCGAGTTCTGTTGATCCTAGAGTTCCATTAATCAATTATGATCCTGTTATCACAATTAATTAATTTAATAAGGATTAGCTACTTCCTATGAGATTAAGCATACTACGATCAACACATTCATAAGGATAATAAGAAATTCATAAAAGCAATTAAATAGACATCAAAGACTTCGTAAAAGATCCCCCATCACCCCTAGTGGTGGAATTAGCTAGGGGTGAACATGGGCCGGTTTGGATGAATTTAGCCAAATCTAATGCCCGATCCGATCAATTTGATTGGTTTGGATTTCAAAAAAAAATTACAATTTTTCTAAATGGCCCGAACCGAACCAAACCGGTGTTGAACGGGTTAGATTGGATGGCATCGCGGGTTGTGAAGCAAACAAATTAAATTCTGAACAAAAAAATAAAATAAAATCGGATCGCATATAAAAATAAAATCCAAGACAACAAAGCAAGATATTTTTCAACTAAGCAGCATTTTTCCCAAAAGTGCTTTTGCTTCAACAAATAATCAAGAGAAAAAAAAAGAATGAACAAGTTCATAAATCACATAAGAGATAAAATATTCAAACTTCAAATAGTTCAACTTTCTGAGGAGTATAACAAAATGTGGAACTTCTGTAACAAACAACGATGAACATTAACCAAAATTTGATGACACCCTTTAGCAAATAAATATAACCCAAGTTGAACTTCATCAAAAACCAAAAAAGTTCAATCAAATACTAATTTGTTTAAGACAAGGTGTACAGACTATAGAGATTAAAAGTAAACACAGGACATGAACATCATTCATCTTAACTCCAAATCAATACCAAGTAAAATTCAAAAAACCAAAACAAAACAAAACTTGCCTGTGGATGACTTGTGGACATAGGAATTCATCCATCCCGCACCTCTATCACAACATCCATCAACTTAATTTGCTCTTTCAGTTCTTTCTCTGCTTTTGCAATGTGACCAGGAAACCACTGCCCAATAACCTGGAAAAATCAGCACAAAACCCCAAGTTTTACAATGATGTTACACATACACAAGGCAAATTGTACAATTAGTATATTCCTTTCCCACAAATACTTGCACAGGGCGTAAGACCTTTGTCCAGTGATAAAGATCAGTGTCAAGATCAGCCCAAAGATCAGTGTCAAGATCAGCCCAAAGATCAGTCTCTCCTTGATTGGGATTGGCATATCCATTTTCACTCCAACCAGAGCCTTTCACGCCAATTATCTACAACATTTTCATTCAAAAAATATATATTCAATGTTAATTAATGATGACTAAATTCTGGGTCTAGGTACGTGAAAGTCCATAAGTACTCTTTTTATTCCCTTAAAAAAATGGAAACTTGAATTTCTAAACACACACACACACACAGAAACATAAACCTACACACATACAGAAACACACAAAGATAAACATACACACACACTCACACATAGAAACATAAACCTAAACCTAAACAGAAACCTAAACACACACGCCATTCGAATCATACACACACTGACACATAGGAAGAAACATTGTTCGAATCACACACACACAATTAGACATATGAACAAAACAATGTTCGAATCACACACACAACCACTAGAATCAAAGATAACTCACCACGGTGGAGGACGGCGCATGACGTGAGGCGGCGAGAGAACGATGGTGAAGCACGAAGGTAACAGTGAGATGAGGGAAGAGATGATCTGAGAATGAGAGATCCGTTTGTGGAGTGGCACTGCGGCTTGGAGTTGGAAGAAATGAGACTGAGGGAGAACCCAGGGAGAGAACGAGATAAATGGAGGTGAGGGAGAGGTTGAGGACGACGGAGACGCGGAGGAGCTGAACCCTAAAGAGGGAGAGAGACGAAAGAGGAACGAGACAAGAGCGAGAGTGAGGGACTGACTCTCAGTTCAGTTTCTATTTTTGATAAATGAGTTATGTTAAAAAAAAAAACCACCGGGTTGGGCCATCAGGTTCTGGTTTTAAAATCCATAATCCGAACTAAATGTCATCGGATCTGACTGGGTCGATTCGGGTTGGACCCGAAAGTGATTGGGTTGGACAAAATTCGGGTTGGGTCCGGTTTGGGTCACTAGGTTGGCGAGTTGGCCCGAACCCGTGTACACCCCTAGAATTAGCTACTCATGTTGTTTTTCAACAAAATAAAATAGAATAAATCCAAACATAAACTACTAAAAGATATGAAAAAGTAGAACCGGGACACCCTTTCGGTAAGACAGTGATCCTCTCGTTTGTTCCTCACGTCCTCACGAACTCCAGCAGCAATTCAGGATGACAGGAAGCTCCAATGACTCAGACTCACTCCAATATCAAGGTGTTTATATAGGACTTTTCATAAAGGGGCTCTTGACTTGGGAATTCGTCAAAAGGTCCTCAACATAGGCTAAGAGGGCCTATTTATAGATTAGGATGCGGATTAGGTTATCTGGATTTCAATTCTGTACATTCTAGGATGGGGTACGGCCGTTCCAGAAATATACACGGCCGTAACGAACTTTGCTTGCGACGTTGGCACGTACCTGTGCGTATTGCACTCCCTGACGTCATTATGTACGGCTGTACTGACTTTGGCACGACCGTACTGGACTTTTTCATCGGCGCCAGGTGGTACTGACCAAGGGGGTACGCCCCTACTGAAATTCTGACTTAGGTACAACCGTACTGAAGGTCTGTCAGGCCGTACCGCTCGTCCAGTAGTGCTAAAACTCTCCAAAACTTGCCAGTTTTTAGTCCATTCTAGCATCTTTTGCTCTGGGTGGTGTCTTCATGATAAATCTGTAAAATAGGACATAAATGAGTACCTTTGTACTTTGGACAGTACAAAAATGATATGTTTAGGTACTAAAAATGCCCTATAAAAGTATACAAATTGATGTGTTAACAGTGTGTGATTTAATTTTACTTGAGAGCTTTTACTACTACTCACAAATAGTCCTAAGAAATAAGTAAATACCCAAAACCCAAAGAGTTGAAGTCCTCCAATCTTTAGTGTGTATCTTGGTATACTTTTTCGCTTTTTGCACAGTTGACTATTTGCATAACTCCCTTTTGTCAATCATCAAAACAATCCTGTCAAGGTATGTATTCATAGACTCCCCTTTTTTGATGATGACAAACATCTAAGGGAGGGAATTTATTAAATTATGATCGTGATATAGCAATGAGATATAAGCATGATTTTTCAATAAAAGATATCAGAGTTTAAGCGTGTATTTTAGATAAAACTTCCCCTCACAATATGCATAGGAAAATTCACTCCCCCTGAATCATATAACTCTCCCCTTTTTGGCAACATCAAAAAGCGGGAAAGATAAAGGGAAAGTCATGTAAAGCATATGCATATAAGTGTAACTAGATGTGGCAAAAGATAATCAAAATAGAGTATCATGGGTTCAATGAAGCATCAGAAATCCATGGTCTACAAAATAATCAGTAAAAGAGATAGAAAAATAAAGCACTAGGATGAGGGTTACTAGTCCTCATCCGACCCATTCTCGTCATCAGTTGTTTCCTCATCTTCGCTGATTTGAACGCATAGTCGTTTACAATTAACATGACTTGCATAAACTTGTTAGCACACTTTAAAAAAAAGTAACCACTCTTTTGGGAGACAATAAGGAGAACTTGCTTTTGTCTTCTATTATGTACTTTGAACAACCATTATCAAGATACCACATTGAGCTCTTGGCTTTCAAGCACACCTGCAATACACAGTCAACTTTAAACTTTTGGTACCCAAACCATGTTGGGTCTAGATGAGTTAGTCTTGGGAAAAGTGCCATTTGGAATCCATATCCTTTTTCCAGTCACATTCTTGTTCTTTCTATTGTTGCAAATAGAGGCAGTGTGACCTTTTCTACCACAATGAAAATACTTAATGAAAGCACTGCTTGAAATGTTGTTGTGATTGACAAGTTTGAAAGATTTTTCATACATTTTTGGATCAAAATCCAAATCGGCTTTTTCAAAAGTTCCTTTTTATTTTCCCAAAAGAATGTTTAAGTTATCCCTTCGTATAGTAAATCTGGCAAAGGTGTTTTGCAAATCTTCAATCTTGTTTTTTTAAAACATTGCATTCATCACACTTGAAAATTTTGTTCTTTTAATTTTTGCAAAATGTGCAAGTGGAAACTTCAGTCACAACAACTTATTTTTTTTTAAGGACTTCC
The DNA here is from genome assembly GCA_037113605.1 of Calophaca sinica. Classification (NCBI taxonomy): domain Eukaryota; kingdom Viridiplantae; phylum Streptophyta; class Magnoliopsida; order Fabales; family Fabaceae; genus Calophaca; species Calophaca sinica. The sequence goes on from CM073733.1 coordinate 109,322,186, forward strand.
ATCTCTTGGTTTAAAGTAAGGATTTTTTATTCAAGAGAAGAGATGATATTCTTAGAAGAAGAAACAATTTTTTGAAGTCTAATCGTTTCGTTATTAAATTCTTCGTAAGCAATGAGTAGCTCATCATAAGTTAAAGGAGATTCGTGTTCAAGAGCATTTACCTCATCTATCTCGTGATTTGCCTTGAGACATAAGTTGGCCTCCTCATTTTCTGATTCATCGGACGAGTCCATGTCATTGTCATCCTAGGCAATATAGGCTCTTCTTCCTTTTGATTCTATTTGTGGCCTTTTATCGAACTTTTCATTTTTCTTTTGACCATGAGGGTTGTTATACCCTAATTTTGTCCACCTACCTCCTATAATTTATTTTTTATTTTTGTTTTTACTTTATTCTTAGCAACACATTTTGGGTTCATTTTTGTTGAATCCTTTAGGCTAATTTCAGCCCAATTGCAATAAAAAAGGGAGGTACAAGTTGCTGGCCCTTTTGCTACAAATTATAATCACAAGCATAAGTCCAATAATAATAACCATGTCTATTACAAAAATTGCAAATACCAACAACAGTCCAATATAGTCCATTACAGTCCAAACCAAGCCCAAAACAATCACAAAATCAAAAAAAAAAAAAACAAAAAAGTCAAAGCAAAAAAAAAAACAAAACAAAAAAGCAAAAAAAAAAGGCAAAGCAAGGGTGTTGCGTCCACTCGCCACCCCCAACAACAACCAACAGCAGCAGCAGCAATTCTAGCAATAAGTCCAAGGTGCTTTCTTCCTGTTCCTTTGTTTTTTTTCCATTCTTGCTCTAACCAAGCAGTTTTGCAGGCACTACTCTGCACCTCCTGCATCCTTCAGCCCTCCCACAACCCTGCAACCAGCAAACCAGTTTTGTCTTATGAGGGCTCATTAGCTCTATAAATATGAATGCAAAAAAGTGGGAGAAAAAAGAATTTTCGGAGGATTCTGAAATCATTTCATCACCCAACAAAGAATTAGTGGCTCCATATTGGAGTACTAATTCAACTCAGTTTCAAACACAGAAAAAGAAACAACGAGACAGCAGTGATAAAAGAATTGCAGAAGCAGAGGAGAAAGGAGAAAAAACAGGTCGTTACCTTCCTCAGCAACCACACCCACTCAGGTAGTCCGCTAAACCAATTTCTGTGCTCTGCTTTGATCCCAAAATGTCGTAATTTGCCATGTCCATAGTCTGTTAGCATAGGTTTCGCAGAACAAAACCAAACGGCAATAAAACCAGACAACGAAAAATCAGAGAAATAAAAATTGAACAAGAACTGGAAGCTCAAAAATGGTGAATAAAAAAAAGGAGAACCTGTTGCCTGTTGAAGAAGAGGGAGGAGCCGTCGCTCACCGAGACCACCAGCAGGGCCACCCCCTCTCCTCTGTCACGCTCGCGGCCGTGTGCGGCGATGACGGCGCGCACCGGCCGCTTCCCGTTTCTCCCTACGTCATCTCTTTCTCTCGCTCTTTCCCCCCTTTTCCTCCGTGGTCTCGCCGCGGTCGCCCTCTCGCGACCTTCGCCTGTCACGCAACGGGCCGTGCGCGGCCAAGAACGGAGAGCACCGGCCACTTCTTCTCCTTCCCCCCTCGCGGTCGCGCTCCCTCTCACCCCCTCCTCCCTCATGGCGGTCTCCCCTCTCCCCTTCCTTGTTCTCTCTTTCTCCAGCGTTCCCCCTCTTTTCTCTCCCCAATCGTCTCCCTCCCAACGCCATAATCCCTCCCGATCTCTCCCGGCTGCGCCCTCCCTTTTTTTTTCCTCCCCTTGCGCACCTTCCCTTTCTCCCCCTTTTTGCTCACACGGCTGCTTCTTTAGCAGCATCTTCACTTAGGGTTTCTAAGAGAAACCCGTGACTTAATATCCCCTCCCTTTTTTTAATTTAGTTTTTATTTTATTTTATTTTTTTATTATTTTATTTTATTCCTATCTATTTCATTTTATAATAATTATTTATATTGTTAGTCAAATTGGGGCATTTTATTTTTATTTTTACTCAATTAAATTTAAATTTATCACACAAATTTTAAGACCATGTTTTCCAAAAAAATACATTAAAAATTAACTTATTAGTAATGATTACTCGAGATTGCTTCCCGTTTGATCATTACGAATACCGTTAATTCTCTAAGCAAAAATGGGTCGTTAGTGAGGACCACTCTTGATTGCTTCTTGTTTGGTCCCCATGAAAACATATCTTCTTTATAAAAATAAAATCAAGTTTTTTTACTAGTGATGATCACTCGAGATTGCTTCCCATTTGATCATTACGAACACCGTTAATTTTCTAAACAAAATAGGTTGTTAGTGAGGACCACTCTTGATTGCTTCTTGTTTGGTCCCTACAAAACCTACCTTTTTCCATCAAAATATACAATTAAAATCAACCAACACACAACCATTTTCTACCCAATAACTACGTAGCCTTTGATTTCTCCACTGCACCCGGAGATACGTAGGAGCAGGAGCCCACTCCTGTCAAGCGCAAAAATAAACGACTTTTATTAAGTCATCTTTTTTTTTTATCTTGGTTAATTTTTTTTTAAAATAAAAGGGAAATAAATATTTTTTTTAGAAGTTAATAAATTTTGCACAATTAATTAGAGGTAACCTTTTTCGAAAGGATGTTGTAGGGTGCTAATACCTTCTCTACACATAATCGACTCCCGAACCCAAATCTGGTCTCAATGACCATTTTTCTTCAAAAAAAAAGTTTTTCTAATATTTTCCCTATGAAATAAATTATTGGTGGCGGCTCCATTAAACTCGAATAAATCCCTCCGGATTTTTCGGTCGCTACAGTTGGCGACTCCACTGGGGACCTTAGAGAGTCAAGCCTAATGTGATTAATTGTGCCGAATAATTAACTTTAATTTTTAGTTCCTTTTCCTTTTTTTTAATTTTATTTGTTTATTTGTAATTTATTATGAATATTGTGTATATGTTAAACATTAGGATAGACGACCATATTTGTATGCTTTGTTTGTTTTGCAGCTTGGGTAGTGTTAGGGTGTTGCCCCTCTCACACACCGCACCTACACGTTTGCACACACGTATGAGTAAGGCCCTATACCCGGGTCAGAGCAAAGCTTAAGTTGAGTGGAGGTTCGGTGATAGTCAATTGGAATTTGCTTTCCTTCTGGCTATTGCGAGAACTTCTTCTAGAGTGTGCTCCCTCTGAGTATTCCGCACCGGATAGTCATCTATCGTTGTGGTTAATATTCAGGAGGAGACTTTAGCTCTAGAGGCCTTTGGTAAGAATGTGATTAGAGCCACCATGAGATCTATCACTCAATACAAGACTATAGACCCCTTAGGTTAGAAAATCTCTAATTTTAGGTTTAACCCATTTAAGACACAAGGGGCATCATATCATTTTTATTCTTCCATCAAAAATCTGTTATATCACGTCCATGCATAAAAAGAGTCTACTAAATCCCATATCTTTGTGCATGCTATATGAATAGTCATCATCATCACTCAACATTATATCTTCATGCATTCATACTTCCAAAAAAAACATGTTGAATTTTTAAAAAAAAGGTCATTCATTCTCATTTCATTTTAGGTGCCGGGGAAGCATAGGAACTCAAAGTTTGGCTGCAAGTACTTTGTGAGATAATATGGGATCAAGCGGCGAAACTGTCCCTTTGAAGAAGCACATACATCCGAGAATAAAAAAGCCTGAAGTAGAAAGCCTGAAGAAGTGTGCCAATTTAATGACGACAAGCATTCATCGTATAACCTTCATTGGAAAGTATGGGAATATTCTCAAATTGCTAGAGGTGGATGTGCAAGTAAATGCCATTTCTGCACTTATCCAATTCTATGATTCTCCCATGAGATGCTTCACTTTCAGGAATTTCCAAATGGCCCCCACACTGGAAGAATTCGCCCGAATTTTAGGATACTCGACCGAAAACATGAAACCCTACCAACGCACCCGAGATTTTGATCTCCTGCAAGAGGTCGCTATAATTCTGAAAGACAAGGAGGATGAATTAAAGAAAAGAAAGTTAAACCGAAATGGTGTCGAAGGATTTTCGCTAGAGTATTTTGAAGAAAAGATGAGGCATTTGGCTAGTGTTCAAGATTGGGCGTCTTTCATGGAAGTGTTGGCTCTTACAATTTTTAGAATTATGTTACTTCCACGCATTGATGGCTATATAGACTTGGCCTCGATTGATGTGTTCCTAGCCTTTTAAAAAGGGAAAGAGAGCCCAATGTCAGCCATTCTTGCGGATACTTATTGTGCCCTCACTCATTGTCATGAAAAAAAGGGAAGAAGTTATCATGCTGCTTATCCACTCTCTATGTGTGGCTTGTCACCCACGTATTCGAAAACAGGAAAATATCATGTCCCTTCGCAGACTTTAACACATGTGATGTAGGGGTCAGAGATGGAGATCGGTGGGCTATAACTCTGGCAGATCTTGATGAAAAGACGGTCCGATGGTACCCAGGGTGGTTGGATATACATGAAATGATCTATCAGTGCGGGAATTTCCCTAATGTTCCACTTATAGGGACAAGAGGATGTATTAACTATAATCCTTCTCTGCTGCTAAGACAACTTGGTTATCCTATGATGAACCCACCGTCAGATCAGATGACAACCCCCTTTGTGGTATACGAGTTGGATCAAGGAAATGGTGGGATGCTTAGAAAGCTCCGACATGCTTGGGACCAAGTCACTCGGAAAGGAAAAGTTCTCAGAAAAAGAAGCATCGGTGCTACGGATAGTTACCACCAATGGATCGCAAATAGGGTTCGAGAAATCAAATTGCCGTTCCATGGTACACCCCCACCGGAGCAAGAAGCACTGGAACCTATCCCTAATACGAGTAAAGAGATGGAAGGGGTTAAAGTGGCATTGTCAAAGTCTAATGAGGAAAAGGAAGAATTACAAGCAAGGTTAGAAAAGGCACTTCAAGAGAACAAGTACTTACAGTCGGAAAATATCCTAAAAGGGAAGTTCATCGAGAGAAGCAACAAAAGGGCAAAAGTAGAGGAAAAGAGTAAGCATGATGTGCAACTTTGTCTGAGAGGGGCAAATGAAGAGCTAGAGCTGCGTAATCAAGAAAGGGATAAGACTATTGATGATGCCTATATGTGGAAGGAGTTGTGGACAAAATCCATGACTGCTGAAAAGAAGGCACAAATAGAGCTTGAAGGTTTAAAACAACATCTTGAGAAGGTGGTAGTTGGGTATAAGAACCGAGCCCAAAAGGAGAAGTAATACAAGGAAGAAATGGAAGAGATGCTTGTGAAATATCAAGATGCGCTGAAAAAAGAACAAGAAGATGCAAATGAGTTGCGGAACTATATTGAATACCAAGAGAAGATCTATGACGACCTAAAAAATGAAAACATGTATTGGGAGAATCGCTTTACAAGATTAGTCAGTCAGATAGAAAATCAGGAGCTCTTTAATGAACTGAGGAACGAAGGCATGCATTGGAGAGACTGTTTTTCAAAGTTGGCAAGTTTGGCCAATCAAGCAATCGTAGATATCCCAAGGCGTCTAGAGGAGGCTGATGCGGCGATGCACCCACTGAATACTCCAGTCAATGTTTACAAGTTTATTGAATTTTGTAAAAGTTTGATAGAAGAATTGAGAGAAAAGGCTGGTTGTCCTATGAAGAAGAAAAAAGGGCAGCTAATTGATGAGGCTTTAGTTTGAGTGAATTGTACTATCTGTCTTTCTCATCAACAAAGGATTTGCCACTTTGCTTATTGATCCCATTTTATTCTCCAAATTACTTAACGCTTTTAAAAAAATATATATATAAATGGATAATTACAACAAAGCAATGAGGCCTACGGTTCCCTGGTACAAAATAAATAGACTCATACATTCACATCCATTCATTCATTTTTTCTTTCTTACATACTCATATCATTTTTTTAATCACTCAGAAAATAATCAAACAAACTGGTTCCTCGACACCCGTATCGAACTCGCTCTCAATCAAAGATCATGGATGACCAAGAGATGAAAGAGGACGTCAACCAGCTGAAGGAACAGATGAGCAAAGTTTTGGAGCTTCGGTTCCTAAACAAAGACAAGGCTGCAGATGGGGTATCTCCAAAGTGATGAATGATGAAAGTCAAGCTACACCTTCCCACCCACCTGGCTTCGGTCCTATGCAGTTGCAATATGGTCTCAATACTCAAGGGATGATGGTACCTTTTACAATTTACCCGCATGGTCCTACACATTCACCAGTTAGCAACCCTCAAAATCAAGTACCATAGTTCCCACTTTACGGACTCCCACCTGGTTACACGCCACCTATGGCCAATGATGATACTGCGAACCATAACCCTTAAGGCCCACAGGCACAACAGTTCCCACTATTTGGTCTCCCGCCCCGTTACACCCCGCCAGGTGCTAACAATAACTCTGCAGAAACTGATTCCCAAGCACTTGTTGTGCAAGATGTAGCTCAAGGATCCGGCTCAGGTACTGAAACCATACCAGTTCAAAGCTTAACTCCTGGCTTCATGACATACACCTTTCCACCTGGTTATGCACCATCCCATGTTAGGAATACTCAAGGAGTCAGTACGCCCATAGTGGCCCCCGTAGTGAATCCCCGACCATTTGGTTACCCCTATTATATTCAAGGAAATTCATTGAACCCCCAGACTAACCGCATTGCCTGGTCTCCAGCTATGGGGAGACCCAATCTGAAAGCGTCGGTTGGGAATCGCGGTCCGACACGGTTGCAAATCCTCGAAGATAGACTAAGAGCTGTAGAAGGAGTGAGTTATCTCGGTTCAAGTATCGCCAGATCTTTGTCTTGTACCGATGTGGTTGTCTGGCCAAGTTCAAGGTGCGAGACTTTGACAAGTATAAAGGGACAACTCGCCCAAAAGCCACTTGACCATGTCTTTGTAGGAAGAAGATGGCGTCCTATGCACATGACGACAAACTTCTGATTCACTTCTTCCAGGATAGTTTAACAGGGGCAGCGTCGAGTTGGTATACACACCTTGAGCGATCTCATATTCGCTGTTGGAAAGATTTGGCGGATGCCTTCTTGAAGCAGTATAAGTATAACATTGATATGGCTCCTGATAGAATGCAGTTGCAAAACATGGCAAAAAGAGACAATGAGACTTTCAAGGAATATGCCCAACGATGGAGAGGATTGGCAGCCCAAGTGGAACCGCATCTGATCGAAAAAGAAATGGTGGCCATGTTCATGGATACTCTTCAATCACCCTTTTATGACAAAATGATCGGAAGTGTATCATCAAACTTTTCAGATATGGTCATCGTAGGGGAAAGAGTTGAAGGAGGAATGAGGAATGGAAAGATTGCCCAAAGTTTTGCTGGAACTAATAATATCAAGAGACCCCCGACTAACTTCGTAAAGAAGAAAGAAGGGGAAACCAATGCTGTGATAACGAGCCCAGGAGGACAAACACAAGGAAAATCACCCCAATTCTTTACCAATTTCCCACATCCTTTTCCATACCCCTACTTTCCACCTCCATACATTGCCGCCGCCTCTCATAATCCAACCCCCTGGCCAAACCAACCAATGATGCCCTTTTGACCACCTTCCCCCATCCAAACACAAGCACAGCCAGTTGCTCCCACCCAGCCGAACCAAAACCAGAAACAACCAAATGACCAAGAAAAGAAAGCAGTCCAATTTGATCCTATTCCCATGACGTATACGGATTTGTTCCAACACCTCATCAGCAACTCTTTGATCTCTCCACGCTCAATGAAACCACTTCAACCTCCCTTCCTAAGAGGGTATGACCCAAATGCCAAGTGTGAGTTTCATGCAAAGCGATGGAGTCACACAACCGAAAATTGCAAAGCTTTGAAGCACGTGGTTCAAGATCCGATCAATGCCAAATGGTTGAGTTTTAAGGAGGATGGGCCTAATGTGGGTAATAATCCCTTCCAGGTCATGGAGGTTCAAAGATCAACGCCATTATTGAAGAGTTTAGGAATCAGCCCCTGATAATGAAAGTGGAGGATATTCGTACTCCCTTAAGGGTCATTTATGCCAAACTCTGCAAGTTCGGTATAATTGGGATGAAATACGATGAGAGGGACTTGTGTAGCTTGCATCCTGATGACAATCATTGCATAGAGGAATGCGAGGAATTCAGGCAATTTCTCCAAGAATTGTTAGACAGACACTTGATACAGGTAGGTTGTGTGAAGAAAGATGAAAACATATTGACCCTTCAGTCAAGTGAGGATAAAAACACGACCTTCCTAAAACCATTGGAGATTTGCTACAACAGGCCAGTCCGAGGCGTGCCTAAACCAATAACTATTCATGTACCAACTCCTTTCCCTTTCAAGAACGTTAATGCAGTGCCATGGGATTACAATATGAAGGTCTTTGTGGACAATTTAGGGGGTGACCAGTTAAAAACGGCGTCTAGATCTGGCAATCCTGCTATCACTAACATCTCGGGAATCAGTGGGATGACTAGAAGTGGACGAATTTATACCCCTATCGGATCCATGGACAAAGCTCGTAAGGGAAAGGATAAAGAAGAAGAGTCCATTGACAAAGATGTCGTTAAGAAGGCAAAGAAAGAAGAAGAAAACAAGAAAGTAGTGTCTGAAGAAGAGGCTTGTGAATTCCTGAAATTTATGAAGCAGAGTGAATACAAGGTGGTGGATCAGTTGAATCATACTCCCGCAAAAATATACGTGTTATCAGCATTCTTGAATCGAGCGCCATAGGGAATCATTGATGAAAGTGCTAAATGAAGCCCATGTCACCCATGACATCACGGTGAATCAATTCGATGGGATTGTGGGTAATATTGTTGCTAGTAATTACCTTACCTTCACCGATGAAGAAATTCCAGTTGAAGGAATGGGGCATAACAAAGCATTGCACATCTCCGTGAAGTGTGGGGACTATATTCTTGCCAGGGTACTCGTCGATAATGGGTCATCTTTAAATGTTATGCCAAAATCTACCTTGGCAAAGTTGTCTGTTGATGGATCGTATATGAAGCCCAGTACCATGGTGGTAAGAGCCTTCGATGGGTCTAGAAGAGAGGTTATTGGAGAGATCGAGCTACCTATACAGGTCGGCCCTCGCACATTCGAGGTAGTCTTTCAGGTGATGAAAATCGTACCAGCATACAGCTGCCTCCTCGGAAGACCATGGATCCATTCAGCTGGAGTTGTGCCTTCAACATTACACCAAAAGTTGAAATTTTCAATGGATAACAAGTTGGTGACTGTCTCTGGTGAAGAAGAGATGCTAGGAAGCAAGCCATCCTCCACGCGCTATATCGAGGCTACAGAAGAAGCTCTTGAGACGTCTTTTCAAACGTTGGAGATTGCGAATGCAACCTTCGCGGGAGAAGGAGTCCCAATGAAAAAACCAAAGCTGTCTGAAACCTCCATGATGATCGCTAAAGTTATGATGAAAGGAGGGTATCAGGTCGGATGTGGATTGGGAAGATATGAACAAGGGATCGTGATGATGTTAGAACTTCCAGATAATAGGAACAGATATGGGTTAGGATACGAACCTAACAGGTTTGACAAAAAGAGAATTGCCAAAGAAAGAAAAGAAAAGAGGATAGCTAGATTGGAAGGCAGGGAGCCAAAAGATGAGAATATCCTTATCTGCGACATCAGGCAAAGCTTTCGGAGTGCAGGAATATTGAATCCGAATCAGATAGCAGCTATCAAAGACAATCGCAGTGTAGAGAACGACAATGTCAACCTTGTCCACCCTTGCTCGCCGAATGAAGAACTCGGAAATTGGGAGATCGTTGAGTTTCCCGTGATCTTTGATTCAAAGTAATTATTGTAATGCAAATTCTATTGCTCTGCCCAAGGCTTTAGAATAATTTATTGTCAAAAGGGCGCACATGTTTTATTTCAGTATCATTATCAATAAAATGCACTTTGAATTTTCCAATCACTTCTCTTTTCTTTCCTTTTCCATCTTTTCCATCTCTCTTCCGCTTTTCATTTCGTCATTTTTAACTAATGCAGATCCAAAAATATTGTCTTTGAAAATAACGATGTCAGCAACTCATACTATAATTTTGAATACCCCATTAATCATACTGAGGAAGATAATGAGGATAATTGGGATACCCCTCCTGAATTAATGAGGTTGATGGAACAAGAAGCTAAAGTGATTCAACCCCACGAGGAAGAAACTGAAACAATCAATCTGGGCACTGAAAACGACAAGAAAAAAGTTAAGATCGGCACCACAATGAAAAGCAGTGAGCGAGAAAAATTGGTTAAACTCCTATTTGAATATGTCGATGTTTTCGCGTGGACATACCGAGATATGCCTGGATTAGATAAAAGCATAGTCGAGCACAAATTGCCATTGAAACCTGAGTGCCCACCGGTCAAGCAGAAGGTGAGAAAAATAAAACCAGAGATGTCGCTCAAGATTAGAGATGAGGTAAAAAAACAGTTCGACGCTGGCTTTCTGGCTGTAGCAAAATACCCTCAATGGGTGGCTAACATTGTCCTAATCCCAAAGAAAGATGGAAAGGTCCGAATGTGTGTTGACTATCGAGATCTAAACAGGGCCATCCCTAAGGATGACTTACCTTTGCCACATATTGATGTCCTGGTAGATAGCACTGCTCAACACTCTGTCTTCTCTTTCATGGATGGATATTCTGGCTATAATCAAATCAAGATGGCTCCCGAGGATATGGAGAAAACCACATTTATCACTTTATGGGGAACTTTCTGTTACAAAGTAATGCCATTTGGATTAAGAAATATTGGGGCAACATACCAAAGAGCAATAGTGGCTTTGTTCCATGATATGATGCACAAAGAGATAGAAGTCTATATGGATGACATGATTGTAAAGTCCAAAACAGAGGAAAATCATGTCACTAACTTACAAAAGCTTTTTGAGCGATTGAGGAAGTATAAACTCCGGTTAAACCCGGCTAAGTGTAGCTTTGGTGTAAGGTCAGGCAAGCTCCTAGGGTTTATAGTCAGCCAGAAAGGAATAGAAGTTGATCCGGCCAAAGTAAAAGCAATCCTGGAAATGCCGACTCCTGACCAAAAAGAAGTTCGTGGATTCCTGGGAAGATTGAACTACATTGCCAGGTTTATATCTCGACTAAGCGCTACTTGTGAGTCAATTTTCAAGTCGTGTAAGAATCAGAAACCAAATGGAACGACAATTGCCGTAAAGTTTTGAGAAAATCAAACAAGACTTACAAGATCCACCGGTTTGGTGCCCTGCGTGCCAGGGAGACCCTCATCATGTACTTAATGATTGGATGAATCAATGGGTTGTGTGCTAGGACAACATGATGAATCTGGTAAGAAGGAGCATGCCATTTACTACTTGAGCAAGAAATTCACTAATTTGCGAGACGAGGTATTCATTGTTAGAACGAACATGTTGCGCGTTAGCCTGGCCGCACATCGTTTGAGACAATATATGCTATCCCATACAACTTGTTTGGTGTCCAAAATGGATCCGATTAAGTATATTTTTGAAAAGCCTCGCTCACAGGAAGAATTGCTCGTTGGCAAATGTTGTTATCCGAGTATGATATTATGTATGTCACCCAAAAGGCAATTAAAGGCGATTACCTTAGTGAATACTTGGCTCATCAACCTGTGGAAGACTATCAGTCAATGCAGTGTGATTTCCCAGACGAAGACATAATGGCTCTATTTGAAGGAAAAGAAACCCCTGACGATGAAAAATGGATCTTGTTGTTTGATGGTGCTTCTAATGCATTGGGACATGGGATTGAGCTATCGATTTCCCTAGAAAGTCATTTCATCCCATTTACTGCGAGATTGTGTTTCGATTGTACAAACAATATGGCAGAGTATGAGGCATGTGCCATGGGCATTCAGGCGGCCATTGAATCGAAGGTCAAAATTCTCGAAGTATATGGAGACTCGGCTTTGGTTATCCATCAGTTAAAAGGCGAATGGGAAACGAGGGATTCCAAATTAGTTCCTTACCACGATCACATCAAAGAATTGATGGAGCAGTTTGATGAAGTCACCTTCCATCACATTCCGCGTGAAGATAATCAGCTAGCTGACGCCTTAGCTACTCTATCATCAATGTTCAAAATCAGTAACAGGGAGAACCTACCGCCCATAAAAATACACAATCACGGCCAAAGACACCGCTTAGCAATAGAAGGAGAGCCTGATGGCAAACCCTAGTATTACGACATCAAACGATACATCACAAGTAGAGAATATCCTCCTAATGTCTCAGAGAATGATAAAAGGGCATTAAGGTGGTTGGCAATGGGATTCTTTCTAAATGGCGAAGTGCTTTATAAGAGAAACCATGACATGGTACTTCTCAGGTGTGTTGATAAGACTGAGGCGGAAAAGATTATGCGAGAGGTTCATGAAGGTTCCTTTGGGACTCACGCAAATGGGCATTCAATGGCAAGAAAAATCTTGAGGGCTGGCTACTATTGGTTGTCTATGGAGACTGATTGTTTCGGTTATGTGAAGAAATGCCACAAATGTCAGATTTACGCCGATAACATCCATGTGCCACCAGTCTCTTTGAACATCTTAACAGCACCATGGCCATTCTCAATGTGGGGTTGGATGTCATTGGACCCATTGAACCTAAGGCGTCAAATGGACATCGCTTCATTCTTGTCGCAATCGACTATTTCACTAAATGGGTTGAACAGCTTCATATGTGAGTGTGACAAAAAATGTGGTTGTCAAATTCATCAAGAGGGATTTGATCTGCCGCTACGGTTTGCCAAATAAGATCATCACTGATAATGGGACTAATTTGAACAACAAGATGATGAAGGAGCTGTCTAATGACTTCAAGATCCAACATCATAATTCCTCACCGTACCGCCCAAAGATGAATGGGGCAGTTGAGGCTGCAAATAAGAACATCAAGAAGATTGTCCAAAAGATGGTTGTAACATTTAGAGACTGGCACGAAATGCTCTCTTTTGCCTTGCATGGTTATCGAACTTCGGTTCGCACCTCAACAGGGGCAACCCCTTTCTCGCTGGTGTATGGAATGGAAGCAGTGCTTCCCATTGAAGTCGAGATCCCCTCGTTAAGGGTATTGATGGAGACAAAACTAGAAGAGGTAGAATGGGTTCAGGCTCGGCTGGATCAATTGAATCTCATTGAAGAAAAGAGAGTGATGGCCTTATGTCATGGACAACTATATCAGCACAGGATGAAGAGGGCTTACGAAAAGAAAGTTCACCCTCGGGAATTTTAAGAAGGAGACCTAGTGCTCAAGAAGATTTTGCCCATCCAAAAGGATTCTCGTGGAAAATGGACTCCGAATTATGATGGCCCGTATGTTGTGAAAAAAGCTTTTTCTGGAGGAGCCTTAATCCTCACAAGGATGGACGGTGAAGATCTCCCGCTCCCAGTAAACTCTGATGCAGTCAAAAAATATTATGCCTAAAAAATATATAAAGAGCTAGACAAAAATGAGCTCGCTAGGTTGAAAACCTGAAAGGGCGACCTAGGCAAAAATTAAAGCACCCGTTGAATTGAAAACTTGAAAAGGCAATCCAAGCAGAAGTTAGGGTCTGAAATTGGACGTTAAAGTCAGCTGATGCATCGAGAGGCTCTTACCCAACTGGGGCTGTTTTATATATTCAGAAGTAGAGTAATGAGTATTCAAAGTTATGGATATGAGAAGTTGACATTTATTCCTACAAAGGCACAAACTATAAATATCTGCTTAGTTATTGTCTTTCTTTGTTTTTTTTCTTCCTGCATTTTTCTTGATGTATCTTCAAGTCTGTGTAACTTCAGTCCTTATACACATTACTCTTTTTTGAATACCAAACACCTCCGTTCTCGTATTTCAAAATGTTGTTTTATGATAATAAGCACTGAATTGTGAAGCATGTGATGATATGGGAAAGCATTACGATTATTATATACATCTTAAGAATCACGAGGAAACGCCAAATCTCAACAAATAAGTTTAAAAGGCAAAGGGATTACCTTTAAAAAGTAACTAGCGCTGCATCGATAACTCGCGCTCCCTCCCAGTCAAAAGCATAATATGAGTAAACCTGATGAACCTCAGTTTGTCCCATATCTTTAAGCACTAGAGATCATACGGGATGAGGAACCAGTGCAATAAAAATAGTAGTCGCATTGCATACATGCATCACATATCATCTATTCATGCATCAGCTTCATATCACAACCTTTTCAGCCGCTTTGTTACGCTTGGTCCATGCATCAAGTATCGATCCTTCAGTATTGTTTTCAAAACAATGTGCTGAGCATTGGTCTTTTATTTTGCTTTCTAAGCGACACGCCAAGTATCGCTCACTCTTTATTGCTTTCCGATCACCACGTCAGTACCCGACCTGGCGGAGATCCTTCTTTATAGTTTTCTGATAAACGCGCCGAGTATCACCCCTTTTTTTATTGCTTTAAGATTACCGCGTCAGTACCCGACCTGGCGGTAGTCCCTCATTATTGCTTTTTGGCCAACATATCAGTTCCGGACCTGATGTTGATCCTTCTTTATTGCTTCCCATCGACGCGTCAATACCCTACTTGGCGTCGAACCTTCCGATCACCGTATCAGTACCCGACCTGGCGGTGATCCTTCTTTATTGCTTCTCATCGACGCGTCAATACCTTATTTGGCGTCGAACCCTCATTATTGCTTTCCGATCACCGCGTCAGTACCCGACCTGGCGGTGACCCTTCTTCATAGTTTTCTGATAAACGCGCCAAGCGTTAATCACTCATTATTGCTTTTTCGATCACCGCGTCAGTACCTGACCTGGCGGTGACCCTTCTTTATTGCTTTCCAATAAACGCGCCAAGCGTTAATCCCTCATTTTTGCTTTCCTACCACCGCGTCAGTACCCGACCTGGCAGTGACCCTTCTTTATTGCTTTCCGATAAACGCACCAAGCGTTAATCTTTCACTGTCATTCCTCATCCCATCCTTTGTCTATCCTGGTTCGGGACAAAATTAGTGTCTTTATCTTTACTTCTATTTTACGACGAAAATATGAAAACCTTTGTTATTCACATTTTCTAATAAAATATAACTAAAGAGGGGCAGCTGTTATACCCTAATTTTGTCCACCTACCTCCTATAATTTATTTTTTATTTTTGTTTTTACTTTATTCTTAGCAACACGTTTTGGGTTCATTTTTGTTGAATCCTTTAGGCTAATTTCAGCCCAATTGCAATAAAAAAGGGGAGGTACAAGTTGCTGGCCCTTTTGTTACAAATTATAATCACAAGCAAAAGTCCAATAATAATAACCATGTCCATTACAAAAATTGCAAATACCAACAGTCCAATATAGTCCATTACAGTCCAAACCAAGCCCAAAACAATCACAGAATCAAAAAAAAAAAAACAAATAAGGAAAAGCAAAAAAAAGCAAAAAAAAAAAGCAAAAAAACAAGGTAAAGCAGGGTGTTGGCCCTCGCCACCCCCAACAACAACCAACAAAGAAGAAGCAGAATTCTAGCAATAAGTCCAAGATGCTTTCTTCCTGTTCCTTTGTTTTTTTCCATTCTTGCTCCAACCAAGTAGCTTTGCGAGGCACTACTCTGCACCTCCTCAGATCCTTGACCCTCCCACAACCCTCGCAACCAAAGAAACGGTTTTGGCTTATGAGGGCTCATTAGCTCTATAAATATGAATGCAAAAAAGGGGGAGAAAAAAGAATTTTCGGAGGATTCTGAAATCATTTCATCACCCAGCAAAGAATTAGTGGCTCCATATTGGAGTCCTAATTCAACTCAATTTCAAACACAGAAAAAAAAAACGAGACAGCAGTGATAAAAGAATTGCAGAAGCAGAGGAGAAAGGAGAAAAAACAGGTCGTTACCTTCCTCAGCAACCACACCCACTCAGGTAGTCCGCTAAACCAATTTCTGTGCTCTGCTTTAATCCCAAAATGTCGTAATTTGCCATGTCCATAGTCTGTTAGCATAGGTTTTGCAGAACAAAACCAAAAGGCAATAAAACCAGACAAAGAAAAATCAGAGAAATAAAAATTGAACAAGAACTGGAAGCTCAAAAATGGTGAATAAAAAAAAGAAGAACCTGTTGAAGAAGAGGGAGGAGTCGTCGCTCACCGAGACCACCAGTAGGGCCACCCCCTCTCCTCTGTCATGCTCGCGGCCGTGTGCGGCCGAGGACGGCGCGCACCGGCCGCTTCCCATTTCTCCCTACGTCATCTCTTTCTCTCGCTCTTTCCCCCCTTTCCCTCCGTGGTCTCGCCGCGGTCGCCCTCTCGCGACCTCCGCCTGTCACGCAATGGGCCGTACGTGGCCAAGAACGGCGCACACCAGCCACTTCTTCTCCTTCCCCCCCTCGCGGCCGCGCTCCCTCTCACCCCCTCCTCCTTCATGGCGGTCTCCCCTCTCCCCTTCCTCGTTCTCACTTTCTCCAGCGTTCCCCCTCTTTTCTCTCCCCAATCGTCTCCCTCCCGACGCCATAATCCCTCTCGATCTCTCCCGGCCGCGCCCTCCCTTTTTTTTCCCTCCCCTTGCGCACCTTCCCTTTCTCCCCTTTTTTGCTCACACGGCTGCTTCTTTAGCAGCATCTTCACTTAGGGTTTCTAAGAGAAACCCGTGACTTAATATCCCTTCCCTTTTTTTTAATTTAGTTTTTATTTTATTTTATTTTATTGTTTTATTGTTTTATTATTTTATTTTATTCCTATCTATTTCATTTTATAATAATTATTTATATTGTTAGTCAAATTGGGGCATTTTATTTTTTACTTTTACTCAATTAAATTTCAATTTATCACACAAATTTTAAGACCATGTTTTCCAAAAAAATACATTAAAAATTAACTTATTAGTAATGATTACTCGAGATTGCTTCCCGTTTGATCATTACGAATACCGTTAATTCTCTAAGCAAAAATGGGTCGTTAGTGAGGACCATTCTTGATTGCTTCTTGTTTGGTCCCCATGAAAACCTATCTTCTTTATAAAAATAAAATCAAGTTTTTTTTAATTGTGATGATCACTCGAGATTGCTTCCCGTTTGATCATTACGAACACCGTTAATTTTCTAAACAAAATAGGTTGTTAGTGAGGACCACTCTTGATTGCTTCTTGTTTGGTCCCTACAAAACCTACCTTTTTTCCATCAAAATATACAATTAAAATCAACCAACACACAACCATTTTCTACCCAAGAACTACGTAGCCTTTGATTTCTCCACTGCACCCGGAGATACGTAGGAGCAGGAGCCCACTCCTGTCAAGCGCAAAAATAAACGACTTTTATTAAGTCCTCTTTTTTTTTATCTTGGTTAATTTTTTTTTTAAAATAAAAGGGAAATAAATATTTTTTTTAGAAGTTAATAAATTTTGCACAATTAATTAGAGGTAATCTTTTTCGAAAGGATGTTGTAGGGTGCTAATACCTTCCCTACACATAATCGACTCCCGAACCCAAATCTGGTCTCAAGGACCATTTTTCTTCAAAAAAAAGGTTTTTCCAATATTTTCCCCATGAAATAAATTATTGGTGGCGGCTCCATTAAACTCGAATAAATCCCTCTGGATTTTTCGGTCGCTACAAGGGCAATCGGGTTTTTTGTGTCTCTTTTGACCACATTTGTAGCAAGTTGGATTGAAGGAAGTTCCTTCCTCATTTTTCTTTTGAGGATTTTGTAACTTGCTTGTTTTCCCTTTTTGCCTCATGAACCTTTTGAATCTTCGAACCATCGAGCTTATGTCTTCCTCATCCTCATCAAGACTACCATAGTCGCCAGAGTCTCCTTTTTCATTGACTCTTGCTTTGAGAGCAATTCCCTTATTTTTCTTTTCACTTTCCTCACTCTCAACGAGTCGATTTAGTTCAAGTTCATGTTCTTGTATTTTGCCAAATAAGGTTGCCAAAGACATTGTAGATAAATCTCTAGATTCAGATATAGTGGTAACCTTGGGTTGCCAATTTTTATTTAAACATCTAAGAATTTTATTAACTAAATCTTTATTGTTGACGACCTTTCCAAGAGCTCTGAGATGGTTTATTATATGGATGAACCGTTTTTGCATATCTTGTATGTTTTCACCCTGTTTCATCCTAAATAGCTCATACTCATTGGTTAATGTGTTCGTTTGAGCCCTTTTGACCTCGGTAGTACCTTCATGGGTCAATTGAAGGGCGTCCCACATTTCTTTGGTGGTCTTACAATTTGAGACCCTATAGAACTCATCGTAACTTAAAGCTGAAGTAATGATGTTCCTAGCTTTCAAATTGTGTTAAACCTTTCTCTTTTCATCTTCGGTCCAAAGAGATCTCAGTTTGTCCATCACTTTATCATTAATTCAGTGAGTGGGGACAAACATACCGTTTTCCACAGCATCTCAAATATCGAGGTCAACAACCTCAAGAAAAATTTGCATTCTATCATTCCAATAACCATACCCCTCGCTATTGAAAAATGGAGGTCTGTTCATGGAGATTCCCTCGTTATCATTTGAAGTCATTCTCTTGAGACCGTTAGGTCCTTTAAAAAAGAGTCTAACTCTGATACCACTTGTTGCCAAGTGACTCTTAACACAAGAGGGGGTGAATTGTGTGTGGATAGTGCTTTTGAAAAACTTTTGCAAATAAAGCACTAGAATATAACTTGCCGGAATTTAACTGCAAAAATATAAATGACTTGAAATATAAATTGCAGAATTTAAATAACAATGAAATAAATAACATAAAATAAATTGCTCAAGCTAAATTGCTGAATTTAAATGACGGAAAAATAAGAGTAATAAAATAAATAGCTGAAATATAAATTGCTGAAAAGAAAAAGAGATAAAGAGCAAATGAGAGCACACAACAATTTATACAGGTTCGGTCAGCAAACACCCTGTGGCTTACGTCCTGTCCCCAAAGCAAAACACTAACTTTTAAAACAGGTTCAGCTAGGAACTTTTACAACTTTAAACCAGATCAACTAGTTCAAGAGATATCACCTCTCTATGAACCATACCTTTATAACTCTAAACCAGAGCAACTAGTTCAAGAGATATCACCTCTCTATGAACCACTTGGGATTCCTACCCAAAAATTATATGAAGAAGATACACTCAAAAGTGCAGATGTATACAACTTGAAGCTCTGAAAAAATACACTTAAAACTATGTTGTATAAAAGGCTCTCAAAGAAAAATATTGTGCTCAAATAAGTGTGAGTAATAAAAATATTTTGACAGAGTTTCAGCACAGAAAATAAGTAAGAGTCTTGTCTAAAAGCACACGGTGTCGTTGCTTTTATAGGCAATGAAAAAGCATGTAGCATTAAAAAATTTGTCTGTTTGCATTGAATAAAAAACGACCCGTTGCGTTCAATTCGGAAATTTAACTTTCATACAGTCGTTTATGATAAAAATTATAATCGTTTATTTATTAAAAAATTGAAACACAGATGATATTTTCAAAAGCTATAATCGATTGTAATAAAGTTATAATCGATTATTCATTAAACAATTGAAACACGAAGATGCCATTTAAAATAATCGATTATGGTAAATCCTATAATTGATTTTGATTTGTTTGAAACACACGGAAGAGTTGAAAACATAAATAATCGATTATGAAGGAAAGGCATAATTGATTATGTCCTTTTGAACAGAGCTGAATAGGAGAGATAGAACTATAAACGATTATGGTGACTGCCATAGTCGATTATGAACATTTTGTTTCTCATACAAAATAAGTGCCAAAAATAAGAAAATTTTCCAAGATAAAAGGATAGGTATTTTTGGACACTATTAAAACATTTTTCAAAATATTTGGTGACTGAAATAATTTAGGAAAAATGTCGTGAAGTTAATTTTATGTGTGATTTAATTTTAATTGAGAACTTTTACTACTACTCACAAATAGTCCTAAGAAATAAGTAAATACCCAAAACCCAAAGAGTTGAAGTCCTCCAATCCTTGGTTTTTATCTTGGTATACTTTTCTGCTTTTTGTACAGTTGACCATTTGCATAACCCCCCCTTGTCAATCATCAAAACAATCCTGTTAAGGCATGTGATAGATCATGTATGCATGCTCTAGGTATAGTGTGTGTTGATTTTGACGTTGAGACCATATTGTTATGCTATATGTGTTGCCATGAGACCTCTACTTGAATGTGTTATTCCGATATGCTCATTTTGCCCATGTTGATCGTGCTATAGGACTATGAATTTTGGAACCCGTAGCCATACCACTGTTTCCTGTAATTCTACCAAACTCGTTTGTTAATTGAACAAATGAATGTTTGTAACCAATTAGAGACAAAATAGGATTGCCAATCGATTAGGACACGAGGGATAACCGATTGAGTTATACCATAATCGATTAAATGGAAGACTCTAACTGAATTGGGAGTTATTAGGTGGTTTAACCGATTAACCCATAAGACTTAATCAATTATTTTTAAGGAAATGAGACTAGAAGAGCAACGGAATGTGTATGACAGTAGCTTAGTACACTTAGATGCTTAGAGAGGACAGTCTAAGATGGAACATAGACTTTGTAGTGGAATGCCAATTTCCTTAAGTTTGAAAAGAAGACCAAATCTAGACCTTAGTTGGCCTATTTGACTTGAACCAATTCTGGAAGGAACTATACTGGCAGTGTTAATCGATTAGGTATTCAATAGTTAACTGATTAGGTGATCACGTAAGACTTAACCGATTAGAATCAAGACTTAACCAATTACAAGAGACTTAGAACCCAAAGCTGAGATTGATAATCAATTAGAATGAAGTGATTAACCGATTAAGGAAATTTATGTGACATAATCGATTAACACCAAAGGCTTAACCTATTAGGTGATGGATCTAACCGATTATAGAGCTGAGTTAACTGATTAAACCTGTAGGCAACCTAGACAAAGTTGTGTGTTCTACAATTCGCTTGGTTGCCTGGCTGAAGGAGTTTGGGTATAATTGGAGAACTGTGGTCATGCATCGTGAGACTGATTTAGTTGATAGGGGAAAGCAACGTCGAAATGTCGTAGTGGGGGCCATGATGGGCTCAGACCCGGCCTAGGGGATCATGATCTGGTGGTGGGGGCCTTATACAAAGGCAAGAGCTAGCTACTCGCTGCTGGGGACTCGTCGGTAGGGTCATCTCAATGAGCCACTTCGCGCTCTCATGAGTGGTGAGAGAATTTTGGTGGAGGTCACCTATGTGGTGTACTCCCGAGGCAAGTCAGATATGTACTCTCATTCGTCTTTCCTAAGTAATAGTTGAGTTATGGATCCACATTGCATACGGTGTAGTATGGAGTTAGCGTGCATTAAAATACTCATGCATCCATCGAGACTTATTGCTTGGACAATTCTATGATGTTATTGCTTTATGTACTTTATGCATGCTTTTATTCCTCTTACTTCATATATTATTTGTCTTGTACTCTCACATACTTGCTCACGTGGTTTCGAGCAGAGGAGGAGACGATAGCTAGCGAGTCCGCCTTGGACGAGTTTATGGCCGAAGAGTGATGACTTGGATCCTCCGGCTGTTTTCATGCCGGTGTTACTTATTTATATACCGATATATTTAGTTAGGGACATGCTTTGATTAGATGTGACATCGGAGATTTCGGCTATTTTATGTTTCTTTATGCATTTCTTATGTATTCTTGCATTTTGAGGATATGTTTTACGTCATTTGAATTTTACGTTTTGATCTTTCGATGCAGACTACTTTCCTTTTCTCCTTCTCTAATTTAATTCACGAGGTATTTAAGTTATTTGTATGTTGTGTGCAATCATTTTATTGTAATGTACATTTTCTTCCGCATGCTAAGTCTTTGTAATGGTATGAGGTGTAGTGGGTGTCACAACGTCATCCATGGTTTTAAATTACGGTTTCAGATGTGATTCCAGTCACTGCGGTTGTGGTTATTCCAGTCATTATGACGCTCATTGCGGCTGTTGCGGCTGTTGCGGCATGAAATAATTTTATGATTACACTAAATGTAACAAAAATTCTATGATGCGGATGCGATGACTACCGCAACAGCAATATTGTGGCCAGAATTACCGATGCAGACTGCAATTTGAAACCATGGTGCCGTCATCAACTGCTTTAATCATAATACGAAACATTGAGGTTTATATAAGTAATCTTAAATTATTATAGATTTCACATGAAATATACCCTTTGAAAATTGGTTCTGCTCTATCATCTTTTCCAATTTCAAATCAAAATTAACTAATAAAAACATAACCTCGATTTGGCCAGGTTTGAACAGGGTTTGCTAATGGCTTCTGAGGGGATTGCTTGGCAGTTAGGGGATGATACACAAATTAATTTTTGGCTTTATAGGTTGCTTTCTGGGCTAATTGTTGACATGACTGATATTCCACCCTCTCTTCATCATAACCTCCAGGATATTGTCAGGGATTTCATTAATAATGGCTCTTGGGATGTCCCTTTATCTTTAACCTCTAGATTCCCTAACTTGGTAGACGACATTACTCGACTTGCATCGCTCTTAATCCTCATAGCGATGTTGTGGTTTGGTCTGCATCTGAAGATGGTCTTCTAGCTTTCAGGCAAGCCTATTCTTATTTGACTCCTAAAAAGCAAATTCTTTCTTGGGCTAAAGTTATTTGGAAATCTTGCATTCCTCTAACAAAATATGCCCTTATATGGAAGTTCTAGCACAATAAATTGCCCACAGATGATAATCTGCGTTTAAGATGCTGCATTACGGCTTCTATTTGTTATCTCTGCGGTGCTGCTATGGAGACGTCCCACAACTTATTTCTAGACTGCCCCTTTGCTAAAAAAAATTGGTCATGGATGAGTTATATATTGCAAGTGCAAATAGATACTACTTATTTTGGCTCTATTTTGCAAATTGTTAATAATAATTGAAGTGACCAGTTAAAGGACTTGATTTCTATTGCTGTTATTAATGTCCTTTGTTCTATTTGGTTTTGTAGAAACCTATTGCGGTTTGACAATAAAAAATCCCTCTTAAAAGTGTTTTCAACAGGATTGTTTTTGACACTTCTCTCTCGACTAGTATTTCCAAAGGCTGCATGTCTTCTTCTGTCTAGGAATTCTCTATTTTGAAAACATTTAATGCTAAGGGCCATGCTCGTAAAGCTCCTGTTATAAAGCAGGTCTATTAGTTCCCGCCTCTTTGTGGTTGGGTTAATCGTAACTCTGATGGTGATGGCGCTTCTAGCGGAAGTCCTGGTCTTTTTGTGTGTGGAGGTATTTTTTGAGATAACAGTGCTGCTATCATGGGTTGTTATGCTAACTTTACTGATGTCACAACCTCTACTATAACTGTGTTTACATGTGCTATTCTCGCAATTGAGTTGGCTTTGCAGAAGGGTTTGAAAAAGCTTTGGCTTGAATGTTTTTATCTAATAGTTGTGCAAGCTTTGAAGGCTAACTTTGGGGTCCCCTGGAAACTTCAAAATAGATGGGCTAATTGTCTTTCTTTATATAAGCTAATGCAATTCATTATTTCTCATATTTTTAGGAAGGGAAACCATTGTGCTGATAAGTTAGCAAACTTTGACATTGCTAGTAAAATATTTACTTGGGGGGATTTACCTCCTAGTTTTATTTGTCATGACTTTAACCGTAATAGGTTAAGTCTGCCTAACTTTAGGTTCAGATGATTTTCCTTGTCTGGGTTTGGTTTATGCCCCCATGGCCCTTGTTTCTTTTCGTTTCTTCGTTTTTTTAATAAATTTTTGGAATGCTGCGGATTATTGGTAGGGGTTGTGATGCCTACATAGTAGGGATCGCTTCTCCTATAGTGATGTCTTTGAATGCCAATTTTTTAGTTAAACAAATCTAATAAAAACATAAATAAACTTGTCAAAAAATGAGATCACCTAACTACAAATGTTCAGAGGAAAAGCAAAGGACAAGTGAGTGTGACTATATATGGTTAACTAGACAAAACTTAGAATTTTTTAAAACACTCTAAACATCTTAACCCCCCAAACCTGAACACATTGTTATATTATAACAGTTTCAAGTTCTCAAAGCTATGCACCCTATTGCTTTTATCCATTTAATACCGTTTTTTAGAACAGATCGTCCCGAAAATTTTGGTTGCCCCATGCGAACCGAGAAACTGATTGCGTAACCGATTGCATTTTTTGTTGTTAAAACATTAATAATCCATTGCATAACCGATTGCCCTAGAAACTAATGTACTATTAATCTTTGAATATTATCCTCATTGCATTTTTTGTTGTTAAAACATTAATAATCCATTCATAATCAAAGTTTATTAATAGAAACAAATTGCCCTAGAAACTGATGTACTATTAATCTTTGAATATTCTCCTCATTGCATTTTTTGTTGTTAAAATATTAATAAACCTTTCATAATCAAGGTTTATAAATAGAAACAAAGTAAAACTATTTAATCTATCTTGTGACATAGTAGATCGAAAATAAGAGTTTAACAATTTCAATTTGCAAAAACTTCTCTGAGCAGATGTATCAATAACAGGGATATAACAATGATAATTAATATTATTCTATAAGTTGCAGATGTATTAGGAAAACAATTAAATGTCTTCAAAGAACTCAATATTATAGAGTTTGGTTTTGATTTAATTGTTAAAACCTCTCTAATGACTTTTAGTTCTTCAAATAAAATTTCACCATCAAGATCATAAGAATCGTCGTGTTTTAGATAAGTTTTAACATGTTATAACATAATTTCAAGTCCTTGTCAGAGAATGACCTAAGTCTTTCGATACTAAAAAAAATTCAAAAATCTCCTCATATGTGCTATATTGTTCAAATCTTCTATTAAGTGAATCAATTGCTTTGGATTCTTTGTTTTTTTTTCTTTTCAGGTTGTTGTTGATTCTTTGTTGTTGTTTCAAAGTTTCTTTTGTTGATGAAGAAGGCGTACAGGAGATGTGACATAAATGAACAATTAGCGGAAAAGGTAGAGTTTGAATCAAGACAGATGCCTCAAAAAATGTAATGAAAATCAGAGTTGGGGTCTTACTAAAAGTGATTGGGCCATAAAAAAACTAGAAACAAATGATTTATCGGAGGCTTAAAGCAATGACTTACTAAGTTTAGGACCTAGAATTTAAAATAAAGTTGAGCTCTTGAGCTTTAATATATAAAATTTTTAATTATATAAATTTTTTTAGGTGATGTAGCTGTTTTTTGTTTCTTTGATTTACTAATGGTCAACTGGTACCTATACGTTGGTTGTATTTACTAGTCAGTATCTCTTTTCTACTCAATCTAGTTATATATTTCTTTTACCCATAAGAAAATATTAGTACATGTATTAAATTTCTTGCATATATTAGGCATATGAAAGTTTAAAGTTTGTCTGCTAAGTCATCATTTTTTGTCTTGATCCCCCGAAGTCAAAATCCTGGCTATGCCTCTGATTGGGAGATGGATTAGAGAGGAATAACAACGGTTTCGTATTGATATTCTGTAAAATTGGACGTGTTTAAGTGTTAAAGATCCCTATTTAAGCGCTTAGACTGCTTAGAAAACTCAAGAACTAGGTTTTGACTATTTAATCGCTAAAGCATTGTGTTAATCGCTTAAAATGGGTAAAACTGATTAGTTTAATTGCTAAAAGTATATGTTTAAGCGCTTAATCGCTTAAAATAGATGTTTAAGCGCTGAAGTTAACTAAAATTGGACCTGTTTATCGCTTACACAAGTAGTTAAGTGCTTAAGTCACTAAAAATGTATGGTTTAATCACTTAAGATCCTAGTTAAGCGCATAAAATAGTGTACACCTAACATTAAGGTTAATTATGAATCTAGGTGTTTGATCTAACGCATTAAAACTTAGAACTAGATCATGTGGCTTAAGATTATGACCTTATTGACAAGAAACCTATGATAAGGACCCTATGAGCGTTGATAGTAATAACTCATAATGGGTCTTATGATTGTATGTGGTTACCTTGTCAAACTTATGGCGATGATTGAATGCCTTGTTGCTAACATTTATTTGTTGTTAATGTCTTGATAATGATGTATTATCTTGATGTTGTTGTTATCCTCGTTGAGGAATGTTGTTGTGGATCAATGTTAATGAGCTATGGCAGATGGTTGGACATTTTTTTGATTGTTCTGAATTCTACATTACTGTTGACAAGTTAGGGGGAAGCAAAAGATAAAGAGCATGAGTGGGGTCACGATGACCTTAGGGGTCGATAAAATGTCTTGGGCTCTTACATAAAGGTAGAGGATAGCTTCCAATGCTGAGACGTCTTTTAAACAGGATCACACCTGACACGTGACAATGCGTTATCAAGAGTGGTGAGAGTATTTAGTAGAGGATCATGTTGATTTGTGAAACGCACAGGCCAGCTGGATATGTTCTCTAATTCGCCTTCCTCAAGTTGGTTATGGATCCACATTGCACACAGAGTAGTTGGAGCTTGGTTCTGTAATTGCATTGTGATGCATCATCCTCGTGTCATGTTTTGATCCTGCATGCTTATGTGTGTATGTTGGATAACATGTTAAGCTTATGTAATTGTGTATGTGCACCTGTTTTGGTTTATTGTATCTTCTCTTCTTATGGTTTGAGCATGACCTCTCACACATGCACATTTTTTTAGTCTTGCGATAGAAAAGTTGGAGTCTATACGAAACAAATGTGTAGCGGTGGGATATCTTCTACGGAGCTCTCGGATAGCAGTTGGAGTCAGTTAGATTGCACATCGTCTTTAGTGTTATATGGTTTTACACTTGAAACATGGTTGTTTTATATTCATATGGGAATTGTTGAGCTCTGATATATGTGACTTTGGGTCAGAAGATTATTTTACTGTCGTTATGTTTTCATACGACTTCACAAATGATTTATATTATTCTTTATTTACTCCTCTGGTTTGACTTAGAGCTGTAAAATCGAGCGGCTCGCCCCATCGGGCTACACTATAGAAACGGGTCAGGCTAGACCAACTTGCCTCCCTACCAAACTGCGAATTATCTGGCCTAGCCCAACCTAGTATTGGGCTGGTGGGCCAATGGGCCAAAACAACCCAATACATATAATTTTTATAAATAATACATACACTTATAGGAAAAAATAATGTGCAGCAACCAAAATTGCAAGTATTAACATAGCAAAGTTCAAGGTTTAACATGAGCAAAGTGCATTAACTAAATCATTTGCCCAATTTCAGACATAACAAATACATAAATCTGGTCCGACAAAACATAATGTCCGCCAAAGTATTAAGCTACTCCTTACCCAATAAGAATTGTAAGCCACTAATCTAGTAACCCCACATTACAACCATAACAGTATTGATCAGCCAATAACTAAAAATATATAATAAACCCCTCTATTTCAATAAAAATAAATAAATAAACACCACAACCCCAAGAAGATCGTGATAACAAGGTTAAATTCATGACAATAGAAATATATAGATAACAAAATAAATAACAAAGTCAGGGTTCCATTCAAAATGATAGCAAGGCTCCATTCTCCATAGGATACCCTTGCCTACATGAAAGCTCCAAATAACTATACTCATAACTGTAGAAATAAATAACAAATAGATACCAAAGTTCAACATTGGAAATAGATAACAAAGTGCAGCCTTAGATAACAAAATAGATAACAACCTAAAAAAAATAGATATGGATCACTGTATGTAACAAAGTACAGCTAGCAATTGCATATTCCAGTATTGGGCCCAAGTCCATTGACTAGTTAGTTCTACAGACTGCAATTCATAATTCAAGAGAAGTCAATGACTAAAAAGTAAATGCAAATTGCAAGTAAAAAGGAAGGATTATTAATTGCAACTTACCAATAGGTCCAACTTCTTTAAATCAATGCAACTAATTACGATTACATGGCTTGCACAGATTTAGGGAGTAATCGATTTCTATACTTATACAAGATATGACCTCCAATGCTAAATGAAGATTCAGAAACCACCATTGTGATTTGTATGCATAGAATGTCACAAGCCATAATTGCTATTTGAGGGAATCGATTCTTATTTAACTTCCAATATTCGAGGATATCTACATCATTTCCAATAAGGCATGCTTCATCCAAGTATATTTCAAGTTGAGACTTGCCATCATTTGAAGTCTTTAGTCTCCTTTCTTGATGGTATACCTAAAGTTAGACATGCAAAACTAGATTTCAGACTTGAATAGAAAATTAAAATAATGTAATTGATATAAATATATTACTCAAACTTACCTCAATAATGGATGACTTGAACAATGCATGGGAAAATGAATGAGATTGAGTGTCTCTTGATGGACTAGCTAAAGATGAGCTTAATGCAACCATGTTGTTTGTACATTCATCAAAGAGATCATACAGACCATCCTTCAACCTATCCGCCTTCTCTTGATAATCAATTGGATAAAGTCTCTTAAAGCAAAAGCTCAAAAAATTCAACTTGATGTTGGGTCAAGAACACATGCAAGTGCAAGAGTGACTGAATGTTTACTCCAATACTTATCAAATTTGGCCTCCATCCTCTTAGCCATATCTTTGATCACATCATCTTTACTATTCAAATTTTCGTTCAATCCATCTCTATAATTGCAACTTGTATGAAGTATAAGTTTGAGTTTGTGTAAGATGACCTCAATATTAAGTTACTAATATTATAAAATGGGGCCAAGAAAGCACACACATCTTCTCTGCTCTTTTTCAATCTTCATTACCTGGGCAAATTTTGTAGCTCTTATCATTGTAGTGAATGCACACTAATACTTAATAGCACTTTTAACCATCAAGTATGTAGCATTCCACCTAGTGGACACATCCAACCTCAAGAAACCGCCACCTACATCACTTAAATGTACTTCTTCAATGCATCTTTGGAAGTCCCTTAACCTCCTCTCTGAAGCCTTCACATACTTAGCATTTTCTCAATTTTTATACAAAGCATTTCCTGCTGCCTTCAATCCTTTTTATACAAAGCATGCATTCTTGAAAGTATTTACCTTTATATAACAACACATCTTGCAAATTAACTCTCTCTTTCAAAATGGTTACCATGCTATCATTAGGAGAGGCATTATCCAATGTGAGCGAAAGTATATTTGTAGCTATCCCCCAATCCTTAAGAGCTCTACGTACATTTCTGGATAATTCCAACATTGTATATGAGCTATCAAAGTGACAAAATGAAAGCAATTTACTACTTAACTTCCAATCTTAATCAACATAATGAGCAGTGATAGTCATATAACTTTGTGTTGTTACAACTGTCCATACATCAGAAGTCAAACATATTCTACCAGAAATGAATGCTAACACACTCTTTAACTTTGTCTTTTCACTTAAAAACACACTCATGCATCAGCTTTTGAAGCTGCTTCTACTAATGGATTGAAAGACTATATTCAAGACTATGTTCACCACCCAAACCCCATCATACTCAGCATAACTAAATGGAAGATCATGTTTAGTAATACATCTAGAAAGTGCATTTCTATAAGCCCTACTATCATATTTCCAAATCAATACATGTTTACAACAACAACGAAATATGAAAAGAAAACAATGAAGCATCTACAAAGAGACGAAGAGGTAGGAAAGCAATAAAAACTCACAAATGGGTCTATCTATATTGAAAGAAGGAAACAAAAGAAGAAATTGACAAAGTACTCGAGACACCGAAGACTTTGATGTTTGCAGTGGAGTCGCATCGTTCTAAGTGGAGTGGCACCGACGTGGGTTAGCTCATGATAGGGAGGGTTGAAGGCGTCGTTCGCTTGTTTTTTTAGCCCTAACAGAAATCTTACTCGCAAATGGGTCTCTCTATATTGAAAGAAGAAAACAAAAGAAGAAATTGACAGAGTACCCGAGACACTGAAGACTTCGACTTTTGTAGTGGAGTCATGTCGTTCGAAGTGGAGGAGTGGTGCCGACGTGGGTTAGCTCATGATAGGGAGGGTTGAAGGCGTCGTTCGCTCAATTGTTTTTTAGCCCTAACAGAAATCTTGTGCAACAGAGACATGACGGGGAGAGTGAAGTTAGGGTTCACGCGAATTAGTCTGAAATGTTATTTTTTAGGTTTGGTTACATTTTTAGTCCCCCAGCTTTCTCAATTTGGCAATTTTGGTCCCTCCATTTTATTTTTGGCGATTTTGGTCCCCATACTTTTTAATTGCACTTTTGCTCCCTCAAAATCATGTATTTTTTGCACTTTTGGTCCCAAGAATCTTGGCTTTTGGGAAAGTGGAGGACCAAAAGTGCACAATCCATATTTTTGGGACCAAAAGCGCAATTAAAAAAACATAGGGACCAAAATCGCCAAATTGAGAAAGTTAGGGGACCAAAATCGTAAAAAATAAAATAGGGGGACCAAAATTGCCAAATTGATAAAACTGATGGACCAAAAGTGCATTTAAGTCTAAAACCACCGGGTCATCCCGACTCGAACCCGATTGCCTAGTCTGTTTAATCGGGTCGGGCTATTCAGGTTGGGCTGAAAAGTCTCAACTGTTTTGAGGCCTCTATTTAGGGAGACCAGCCCAGCCTAAAATACATGCTAACCAGAGTACGACAAAATTGATAATGTAGTACCCAAATTCTGTCCTTCTTTCACCTTTTTTAGTTCTTTTTATTGTTTGGCCTATTTCGGTTTGATTTTTGTTGGATTTGGGCCATTTTGGATCTTTGTTCATTTTTATTGAAAAGAATGTGGATTTAGGCCACCGCGTCCTCTTCCGCGGCCAAACCAGCCAGCACCTCCACGACCTCTGTAACCACCGCGGTTTTCTGTATAAGTCGTGTTTACTTGTTGTTCTTCACCTTTGCCAGATACATCAACTTTAGGTTGAGAAGGAGAAGATTGAGTTAGGTTTACCGATGGTAGATCCACACCAGATTTCTTGCGATACTTCTTGATTCGAAGTTCTTGTGCTAAGATCAATCCTTCTGCCTCTTCAATTGTCACAGGAGGATCAATACGGCTTTCAATAAGAGAGATCATCGGATCAAATTCTTGAGGTAATCCTTCCAAAATCGAGTCAAGATGACCTTGAGAGGAAACTGGATCTCCAATCGAGGCAAGAGCATCAATAAGTGCTTTGATGCGCTGAAGAAATTCAGAGACATTGCGATCATCCAGGCTAACTGTGCGGAGTTCAGATCTCAGTTGACGCGCCTTGGCGCGAGTTTGATGGTGAAAATATGCGTGAATCTTCTCCCACGCTTCAAACGCATGAACAGAACCAAGGATTCGAGATAAAATCGAGCTTGAAAGGGTGGATTGAATCCACGATAAAACCATTTGATCAACCTGCTCCCAATCTAGGTATTCAGGATTAACACAGTTCGCAATTTTGTCTTGTTCAGAAAGAAATTGAGGAGGAATTTTCGGTGAAACAAGAAAATGATGCAGTCGATTTGCTTTGATTGCTGGCTCGACTTGTTGAAGCCATAGAAGGAAACTGTTATCAACAAGTTTTTCTGAAATCTTGTAGCCAAACGAAGAAGATGAACCTTTGTTCAAAGGTAAGAAGACGGAGGCGGCGATTGTGGCCGCGGTATTGTCTTGGCCGGAGCAGTGCAGGAATCGAGTGCTCTTGTTGAGCGTGCGAATTCACCGGTGGCGGTGAAGGAGGAGGAGGAGGGACTTGAGAAGTCACCGAGGATCAGAAACTAAGCTCTTGATACCATGATAGAATGTAAGAGAAGATAGAAGAAAGAGTTTCTCATTGAAAGTGAAAAACGGTTACAACTGATTAACAGAATCAACAACTAACTAATCTTAGCTTTATATAATAGAGCTTTTACTAGTGGTCGATCTCGACCGATCTTACTAGTGGTCGACCTCGACCGATACCGATCGTACTAGTGGTCGACCTCGACCGATCTCGACAAGTCGATCTCGACAACTACTATTCTCACAGTAATGAAGTCCAACCAATGTTATTTTTTGTAAAAAGGGCCTAACCAATTTTTTTTATTTGTCCAGTTTTTTGTTTTGGGCTTTGGACCCATTATCCCTTAAATTTATTTTATTTTATTATTTTTTAATAATAAATAAAAAAATAAAAATGGGTTTTCTTCACCATGAAGAAGGTTCAGGGTCGCACTGCTATGTTGCCTCTACCCTCATCCTACCCTGTTACTTCCTACCATACTGCGAAAAAATAAAAGCTACCTCCCAACTTGCAAATAAACTTCTATTTCTTTTGCAGCAGGGTAGGAGGCAACATGGAGTCGCCATCAGTGTTTGGCTCTAGTTTGACTTAAGATAAATGATGTGATGCTCTCAACTATGTTAGCAAAAAAGGTTTTTAAAAATTCATGTTTCTATTCCACAAAAGTATAGCCTTTTCTATCCATTATTTATATATTACACGTTTCAGGGTCGAGGGTATCACACAAACCACTACTACTACACCATTTGGAATGAATAAATACAAATTTGTTGTGAGATAAATTCGATTCTTTACAATGAAAAATGTTTGAACAGTCATGGCTAGGGTGTTGGGTGCTTCACCTTCAGGAATGGCAATTTACCTCCTATAGTTGGTTTGTTAATCAGTATCCAATTTGGTAAAACTACAAATAGGTCTTTTCTTTCCATTTGTATCATGACTACAAAAATAGCTTTGCCCTCTACCACACTACCTTTTTGCAAGGTTCCTTTAATCCTCCACCCAATTTGAAGAACCTTAGTAGTAAGATCCAACAACACACTAGACCATTTAGGTTTCCCCTTTTGCGAACAACTTCCTTCACTGAACTAACACTAATTTTTTCCTCACACATTTTCATCATCCCATGGCGGCATCAATTATTTTCCTCTATTCTTCTTTATTAGCTTCTTGCGGCTTCCAAGAGCATGATTTTAGGCTATTTTGAGTAACAAAGGTGTTCATTCATGACATCTGATTGACGATCTTTGTGGGGCCCAAACTCAACCTTCACCTTACTCTAGCCTTATTCAAAGTGTCAACATTCATCACAATGATGGTGTTCTGTTTCAAAGTGTTTTCTTCTTTGATCTTCAAAATTACAATGCTTTGTTCCGCTTCAACAAACTTGGTGGCGGCGACCTTGCCGCTGCCAATGCACTTTGTCTCTCAGCTTTCTTGAGGCGAAGTGCTTCTAGCCTTAACATCGAATGCCCGATCTCAGTCTCGATCTCTGCAATCCTGTCATCGATTTTTCTTTGACAAGAAAATTCAGAAACATTGTTCAGTTTCTTCCTTGAGGCTTTTCTCAGATGTTTACTTAACTATACTCCTCTAACTTAGTTTATTTCCTGCACAGATATAAGAAAAGTGAACTTTCTTTTTTGATAAACCAAAACAATTTATTATTTGAAGCAGAACATTACAAAAGGTAGAAGCATAAGAAGTGGTCAAAGATATGCACCAGATAAGAGACGCAATAGATAGAAAATGATGCAAAAAAAATAACAAAGCCAAGTATACTAGATGGAATCCTATAACAACATAGACAAAATAATACCCCAACCAAATAACAAAATGATGAGCCTATAAATGCATGAGCAGACTTCATGACAAATTGCACATCCCCTCCCAATCACAGTGGTATCAAAGCTAGTATAAAGACCAATTGAATGTGTCGATCATTTGACCATTTCCAAAACCATCAAGTCTAGATAGTGCCAACAATAGTTGCTAAATTTGAAAATTGCTCACTAACATCAACAGTCCAACTTGAATGAACGGAATATAACTCTTCTGCCTAATCTCTGAACCCCAGATAGGGTACCAAACTTTCCTGAAATAAATTAGATATTAGAAGCTCACTGGTAACATCACTGGGAAAGAACTTCAAACCAGGTTGATATCATTGATAGTAGCTTTTTAAAAAATATAATGCAAAAAAATGATAACTCCCAATATGATGGAGGATAGGTAACATGCCGAAACCCAAGAGTCTGGATAACTCCCAATAAATAACAAGTATTGTACATCATGATAAACTCAAATATTTACATTTGTTTCCACAATCTTGCTTCAATGATCATCCTAACAAAACAATTTGTGAGAAGAGAAGAATAATCACTTGCCTTGTTAGTTAAAAGAAACATTTACATGTTAATGATTTGAAGTACAATATTTCTTTTAATGAAAGAGAGCACAATAGTTTCTAGTTCTACATTACATAGATACTTACAACCTCTAGTTAAAATCTAAACAAGCACTATAATCCAACTAATCATACAAGTTTACCAACTGTCATTGAGTATAGAAATCTATCAGAGTATAGACCTCTTCCCCACTGTCTCCAACAAAAGACTGTATAAGGTTATATAAAAACAAAACCATACAATCACATCACCAGACTTACGTACATTAACTACGTAATTGAAAGAATCCAGTGGTAGACACTTGGCGTTTTGCAGCAACATGAGTGAATCCCACTATAAGCAACGTATTACGTGTCGCCTACATTGCTATACAATAAATAATGCTCGATCTTAAATTTGATTGTGAACTTTGAAGCATAATAGTTGGTTGTTGCTTTGGAAACTGAGTTGGAATTAGAAAGTGTACTTAAGTACCTAAATAAATATAGCCATCATAATTTCAGTTTTCTCATAAATGAATCAAACTCAATTTAGAGAAACCTCACAGCCACATACCTTTACGTTCATGGTACCATTCATAACAATATTTTGGTGCATTGGCACAACTTCCTCGAAGTACTTGTGCATACTTCCTTCAACCATTTTTGTTTATGGCCATCTGAGACTTGTCAGTCAGAGGCTTCTTCCTGAAATATAAAACCAAAACAGAGTCTTGAACTAAAAGTTTTTATTCTGTGTTTATGATGTGGTAAAGAGAGCGGCATTTTGGCACATGAACTAGAAGAATTACAAAATCCAATATGACATAAATATCGAGTAGATTGCATTTTCTGAACAAAATTTTTTCAATTATGAAATTTTAATGCTACTAAATATTTGTTTATAAAAAAAGTTGAATTAGTCTATTTAGGATAATGCTAACTCCTCATACAAGAGGCTAGAGCCCCTAATGATAGCACTTATTCATCAAGCCATATTTAATTCTTACTCCACGTGATAGAAATCGAACAGGACCTACCACGTGATTAGATAAGCTTGCATCAGGCCTCAGGATACCAACAAAACCATGTGACCAGAACATTTAGGCTATGTTTAGTAGCCAAGAAAATGGGAGGAAAAAAAAGTGGGGGGAAAGAAAGTTTATTGATTAAAGTGTAAAATTGCTGATATGTCACACTATGATTGGTCTCTCACACTTACCCATGTACACTTTTCACATTTTCCAAAAAACTTTCTCTTCCCCCCATTTTCTTTCCCCCCTCCAAACATAGTGTTAAGTAACCTCTATCTAGGCCTATGCACATTCCCTTGTTCCCCAGAGAGGTTTTAGTGCCTACTATCGTGTAGAGGGTGGTAACCGACTAGGCAAAAAGGATGGTGGCTTACAACAACGCCTTAAGACTGGAACCTTCTAACAATTATGACAAGTAACTCATTAAAAACATTACATGAATTCATAGAGACAAAAAGAGTACCTAAGGCAAAAAGAGACAAAAAGAGTGTATGTTGATATAGAAAAGTTGTTTCTATCAATGTTAGACTGTAAAAGCGGAATATTATCTAAAATGGCTGAGAGGTCAGAGCTCAAATTCTTAAATAGTTTTTCAAACAATTTTCATGAATTTCATTGGTATCACTGACAACCGGAAAATGACTTTTGTCCATGATTCAATAGCAAATTCTGTAATCTGACTGTACTAAATGCAGTCCTAAAATATCTTCAAACACTGCATCGCTGATAGTATGAGCTGAGTAGCTGACTGATATTAGACATTAAAAATGGACTTACTTGGGGGATTTTAGAATGAATATACAACAATACTAAATTGGCAAAACTTTTGGAATGCCTAACTGATATTAGAAGGCCAATACAACATACAATACGCATAATAACCATGCATATAAATTTCCTGTCCATGCGGAACTCAATTGGACCATTTCATTCTCAAATCTAGTGATAAAAAAGATTTATGCCCATGAAATGATTTTTTTTTTTTTTGAAGTCCCAAAGTAACCAGAATCAAACCGTGAGTTAGTGTCCGAATAAGGAAGGAAAAAAGGTAATGGATTACCTGTTCAATATGTCCCCAAGGAGAACAGAACACAAATTCTCCTCTTCCGCATACGTGAAACTAAACCAAAAGCAAAACCTAAGCATTAGTACCCTTACCACTCCACACATTATTTAATCCAACTGGTTTTGAGATAGAAACAACTTTACCTCTCATGAACAACAACGAGAGGGCACAAGCTAGAGACGTCACATCTTGTGGAAGTAGATATTGATCTTGCATAGAGGGGCGCCTTGAGGAATAGGCCATGTGTGAGTGAACAAAGAGAGGTGGGGGAGACTCAAGTGCATTCACGACGAGAAGAGATTGGACCCATCGCAGTGATTTTTTTTTTCCGGCTAGGGTGTCGCATTTGTGTGGTGTTTGCGGTGGAGTGGGATTTAGGAGCTTGTTACAGCAATTGGCGCATGCTGTAATAGTCATAAATTTACATTTGTTCAAGTCAATTCAACAAGGGGTAGTTTTGTCATGCTGGGTTGTCAGCTTGCACCTTTTCCTTGCGATATGTAGCTAGTGTGAGGTGGCACTAATAGTGTGAGGTGGCCCAATGAAAGCACAGAATTGTAATCACAACTTTCTCATTCTTTCTCTCTTATTCTCTTTACTGTTATATTGAATTTTACATACTCTCTGAGAAACAGAATTCATTCTTTCCCCTGCCTATGAGTTGGTTTTCTCGATTAATTCCCTGAATTCCTTTCCCATCTCAACTGGTATCAAAGCTTCATCCCAAGGATTTGGTGATGTTGAGCTCCACGCGTAGACAGGCTACCATATAGGGGGTAGAACAAGCCTTGTCGAAGAAGATTGCTGAGTCGAATGCAAAGATGCAAACCCATTTGAGAGCAAGTCCGAGCTACTTGCAGCGAGCTGATAGAAACCAACTGGTATTATGACAGAAATGGGGAAGAATTCCCTTGGATTACAGAAACAATTACAGACTTCGAGGGTCTACACCTCCCAAATGCCCTAAGGCCCTAAATCACTCAATTGACAAGATACCTGCACTCTAAGTCTCTCCTCTTATTTATAGGCAACATGAGTTATTGGGCCTAACTAACTTCTAACACCCATTAACTAACAGTAACATAATAGACCTATCAATAACAGGATAGACCTATCAATACTCCGCCCCTAAAGATTCACCTTGTCCCCAAGGTGAAGGGTTGTGTTAAATGCTCAAATTTTGCTGCCATTTGATCAGTGTATTGCTGCAAAAAATTTCCACACTAAAGTCCAAAACAGGATAACTATAAATTCTCCACCTAGGTCCCAATGTTGAAAACATAAAGACTAACTGAGCTATTGCAGTAGCTTTTGCCACTAACCTTTTGTAACTTGTGAAATTTTTGGAATAGCTTAACAGAGCCCATATCGAATAGGAATGCTGTAACCATCCTTTGGTTGAATTTGGGCCCCTTCATCAAAATATGGATCTGACCCATTAATGCCACTACTTGGCCCAATGACTGAAGTGGGAATACTGATCCAACCATCAGTTTCTGCTTATGCCTAACGCAATTGATTGCAGTGCCTCTGTTCTCTTTCTCCTGGGTTGTAGACGATGATACGCACGCCAGATCACGAGTCAGGCCTTGTGGTTTAGGCGGCGGTAGTTGGGTCATCATGCGTGTAGTGTGACATCCCATTTTTCAGATAAATGTTAATAATATTTAAAGTATAATTAGACTGGTAATTAGGTGGATGGATGGATATTAAAACCTTAAATCGGAAAGAAATAGCTTAGAAATACTCAAAAGGACAAAAATACCCCTAAAAATGGTATAAGAACCTCCAGAAACGTCTAGAATGGAAGAAATTATGAATATCTCCTTAGCCTCGATCGCATCGCGACCAGAATACACTATGGCTCATCGTGACGCGATGAGAGGCAGTGATTAAGTCGGTGGGAGACTGAAATAGAACCTTCCGAATAAGGGTCCATCGCGACGCAACAGACTTTTAGTAATAATCCATTACGATGCGATCGACTCGCGATCAAAGGCGGTGGTGAGAGGAGGAGCTTTCCATCTCGCCTATAAATAGGCCCCTACCCCCCTCCATTTCTCCAAGTTCTACCAAGGGTCTTTGGGAGGATGTGGAGGAGCTCTGGAGGCACGACGGGACGCGAGGACGTGAGGCAACGACAGTCATCTAAGCCAGGTATGTCTCAACCTCTTCTCTCTCTAGTTTCTCTCTTTAGGAGCTTCTAAGGGTAAGTATGCTCTGTGCTTGCCTCTGATGAGGATCTGGCACATCAGAAAATCCTTAGTAAGTAATCCTAGAGATTGAGAATAGGAGTGAGACTTAGAGGGCTACTAAGGAGCAAGTATGCTCTGCACTTGTCTCAAGTGAGGATCTTGTGCATCAGAAAGCCTTAGTAGG
This sequence comes from Calophaca sinica, assembly GCA_037113605.1. Lineage (NCBI taxonomy): Eukaryota > Viridiplantae > Streptophyta > Magnoliopsida > Fabales > Fabaceae > Calophaca > Calophaca sinica. The sequence goes on from CM073733.1 coordinate 109,360,698, forward strand.
CAATCCTCTAAGAGGAGAGGATGAGAGTGGCTTAGTAGGCTAAGTAGGAGTGTTCAGAAACAGGAGTACGAGTAGCGGAAGCAGTGAGGACACAGAGAGTGACAGTGACTGCAACAATCTTCTATCCAGGTGGGAGCAAGAAACCTTACACTCTAGGGATAGTAGGATAGAGTAGTGTATATAAATGTGCGTAGGGTGACCCAAGCCCTACAAGCGGTTGATAACAGCAGCACCTTAGGAGAGGGGTTGTGACCTATGATAGCTGAGGATAGTTGTCAGAGGTCTATCAACCATAGGAGTAACTTGTCTAATATGTGAAAACCCTAGGATAGATAACTTATAATTACTTTATGATTGATGATTAGATATGATTGTTGGTATTTGTGTGATTATGTTGTTGAATAATATGTTAGTCAGTGGTCGCCCATAGCGTGCTAGTTGACTCTAATTGACCCTGTTTGTGATTGTGATGATCTATAGGTGTGAAAGGAGTGTCAAGAGAGTACCGTTAGACCTTAGCTGGCTTGTTAGAGTTAACAGTTTAGCTAGTGGTGGTGCGGAGTAGTTATAAATAAGTTATGTAGAAGGCTATAGGGTGTGAGAAGGAAGTTGGTGGAGCTAGGCTTAGGTGTAATAGTGCAAACCTAAGAGATAGTGAGTGTGATCTAAATAAAAGTGAGAGTTAATGGAACTTGCCTTTGTGTGTGCCATTTGTATATGCTTTCTATCCCTGCTTTCCCGATTTTATAGTGTGTAATGTGTTTCTTAGCTCCTTTCTTCTGTTTTTCTTGTTTGTATTTTCTTTTCCATATAAAACAGATATGCATGGACCTGATAAAGATATCGCAACGCCTCGTGAAGTGTACAGAGGATACTCAGTATGAGTAACTCTCTACAGTTACGTGTTACAGCTAGTGAGTCAAAGTCAATGAGTCAAGAGTCTGTATATATATATATATATACACCATACCACTTGTGGGCCCAAGACACGGATTCCGTAAAGTTATGTACGTGTCAATTATTCAGTTTTAATAAAGTACTATTTTCAATACATCTATATTGCTTAATTACTCGTTTAGAGTCTAATTAATATTATACTGTAGCGCTCTAGAAACAGGGTGTTACATTTAGGCCAGACCATTAGTGACCCATCTTCTTCGGCCAAGCTTAATAGTTTTGGAAATATTTTCCTCTCGTCTTCGCAAACACTGTGGTCACTTTCAGAGCACCATTGGCCGTCGTTTTTAGCCGCAGTTCCTGTGGCGGCACCGGGTTATACATCCTACCTGAGACCCACTTCTGCCACTCCACCAACCTAGCAGCGGCCACTATTCAAATGCCACTGTCTAGTGGTTCTGGCAATGAAAGTTCTGATTTTTTCGCAATTCTTGCTTCTATCATCCAATTTGGTCCTTCTTCTATAATACCCATGGCGGTGTTAATGTTGATATTCCCTTCCATTTATGTTTCCTTCAAACAAGTTTCTTGCATGATTTCAGATCTTGATCTCGTGTTCTTCTTTTCTCCTTCATCACTGCAATTGTGGTTCTTGGTTTTCAGCCTTCCTTATTCATTCTTTCTTGCTCCAAGTATTCTTGCTCTTCATTGTTACCAGCTTCTACCTTCATTTTCATAGAATCTTGAATTTTTTTGCTCTGGGACTCTATTTCTGATTTAGTTTGTTCTTCTGATTCCGAATCTTGTAAGCAAAGCCAAACCTCCGGTTGAAATCTCTTGAACACTGCCTTTTCAAAAGTCCACCATGATGCATTCTGATTACCATCTTTCCAAGAATACCACCAAATAAGAGCATATCCTCTCAATGAAAAGACTGCAGCGTACGATACTTTTAGCTCCTCAGAAATTCTTGTGGCTTCAAAGTACTGATGTATCTGGATCAGCCACCAATATGCATATTTTCCATAAAAAATTGGGGCCATTTTTCATGCCCAATTCTCTCTCACAGTTGTTAAATCTCCCTGGATCTGAACTGCTTTAATACCAGCTGATAGAAACCAACTAGTATTATTACAAAATTGGGGAAGAATTCCCTTGGATTATAGAAACAATTATAGACTTCGAAGGTCTGCACCTCCTAAATGCCCTAATACCCTAAATCACTTAATTGACAAGATACCTACACTCTAAGTCTCTCCTCTTATTTATAGGCAACATGCCTTATTGGGCTTAACCAACTCCTAATACCCATTAACTAACAGTATAGACCTATCAATAATAGGATAGGCCTATCAGGAGCCTTTCAGAACTCTGGAATTTGTTCAATAATCAGACAGTGCACCATCAGCAAGAAGCTTCTTCCACCCACACTCCATGCAACGAAAACGTAAATCAGAATCATTACTCAACCCGAATCTCAAAGGTCGATTTCCCCGGATTTTACAGTACTAAGGTGAAGGAATGGTTATACAAGTGAGAGCAATTTTTCGCTATGGATAATACACCCCTGAAACTAAGGTGCAATTAGCTTCAATCCATCTGGACGGTATTGCTCTGCAGTGGCATCTTAACTACATGCGATCCAAATTTGATATATATCCTAACTGGCCTCAATATATAGCAAATGTGACGCTGAGGTTTGGAGAAGCCTACGATGATCCTCTCTCATTGTTGATTCAGGTTAAATAAGGAGGCGAGGTGCAAGAGTATTTGGAAGAATTTGAGCTGGCCTTAACCTAGGTAAATCTGCCTCCCGAACACTCCTTAAGCATATTCTTATCCCGCTTAGAGCATCACACACATATGCATGTACGGATGTTTAGCCCTACTACCATAGCCCAAGCTGCTAACCTTGCTAAGTTGCATGAAGCTTCATGATCTAATGTGAACACAAACCGATCTGGGTTTTAGCTCAATAACTAGTTCACCAAACCTGCAATTGTTAACCCTAAACTCGTTCAAACTAGTAGCCTCAACGGCACGTTACAGAAAGCTAAACCCATCTTTAATAGAACTCTAAGGACTTATTCAGTAGCAGTGATGGCAGAGAGGGGAGCTAAGGGATTGTACATGTTTTGTGATGAGCAATTCACCCAGGGGAATCAACTAAAGCATAAAGGGTCACAAATGTTGGTAATGAAAATGGAAGATGATGAATCAGCTAGTGAAGAGAGTGAAATAGTTGAAGATGCAGGGCTGAGTAACACTAATAGCACCACACTTGAAACACCACAATTGTCACTTAATGCAATGACTGGGGTTTCTAACTACCAAACCATGAGGATTAGTGGCTTACACAATAAGAAGATGCTAAATATTTTGATAGATAGTGGAAGCACACACAATTCCTTAGAATTTGAGTTAGCCAAGAAATTGGGCTGCAAACTTGAGTCAATTTCACCTATGACTGTCACAGTTGGGGGTGGAAACAAATTGCAAGCACCATTCATTTGTAAAGGGTTTACTTGGAAGCTACAACAAACCACTTTTCCAACTAATGTGCTAGTCTTTCCACTTGGGTATTGTGATTTAATTTTGGGAATGCAGTGGTTGACTTCTCTTGGTCCAATCATTTGGGATTTTAGTAAGTTACAGATGGAATTCACAATGGATGGGAAAATGTTTGTTCTAAAAGGTGCCAAGCCCTCAGGTATTAAGCTGATCAATAATAAATCGTTCACACAAGCTGTGCAGCAGAGGGCATGATAATCCATTAGCTTATCATGTTTTATCTATTATTTTAAAGTGGATTTCAATAATTAAATTGGGTTGAGTGCTTGTTTTTACCCAAATTTGACTTTGTTTTACTACTTTAGTATTTAGAGTCTATTTATTTATTTTTTTAGCTTTATTTAGATTTTAAATATATTTTCATATATTTTGCATTTTATTATTTTTAGGAGAGAAAGAAGAAGGAAAATATCAAAAGAAACTGCAACCAATGGAGATAAAGTGAGACCATGGGAATAAAGATAAAGATTTGATTTCAATTCAAAAAGGAGATTTAATGATTGGATAAAATATTAGAAGATCAACTGCAATCAGAAGTTGAAGGCAAAATAAATTTGAATAAAAACAAATCAATGTGATGAATGAAGGCTTGGTCAAAACATGATTGGCAAGACCTTTATATTTTTATGTCAAGCAAAAGTCCCACGACCACGTACAGATAGGAAAAGAAAGGTGATGGAATTAAGTGAAAAAATAAAAAAAGGGGCCTTCTTTAATATAAAGGCACCCTCGGCTTAATAAAAAGAGGCCCACAAAATGAAAGGGAGGCCCAAGTTATATGGCAATTTTGTGAGACAAGGGATTTTGGGGGCTGACCTAGAGAGGGGGCCGAGGAGAATTATAAGCCAGGCACGCTGGAGAAATAAAAGAGGAGAGAGAGCAGTCGCACAGTAGCAATGATGCTCTGGAAGGAGGATCATTGTTTCTTACATCTTCATTCCTATGGAGTTTTCTTCTCTCGTTTGCTCTATTTTATTTTTATTTTAAGATTTAGCATGTCTAGCTAAATCCTTTTTAAGCTGGGGTTTTGATGTAATCCTTTTATGATGATGTTTTATTCGACTCTTTGATTATCTCATGAACATTTGGTATTGTTGATGTGGTGTTTACTTTGCTTAATGACATTTGAATGCTTAGCTACCATTCTTGTGTTTTGATGATTCATTTATATGCTAGGAATAGTGATTTATGGGCTTGCCTCTTGTAATCATTACCATTAGCTGAGTTAATCTAGGAATAGGTAACTTGGTTAACGTGGGTCTTCACAAATTCCATAGAGCTTTTATCACTATACCCTGTTAATTAGACCTAAGGAATTAGGATAAATAATGAGGTTTGGTAGAATTGATTCACTAAGGAATTAGGCTTCAATTAATTAAGGGAATTTGTCCTTCAACATATCAATTGGAATTAGGATAATTAGAGTTTTGGTAATTCATAAAATTTTTTGTCTATGAGGAATTTGGATTCATAACTGGATGAAATCAAACCCCAGCATTTTTCTCCTTGTCTTGATTCTCGTATTGTTTTTGCTACTTAAGAAAACTAAAGAAAATATTTAATTGCTTTTGCTGCGTTATTTTATGTTTTGATCCCTCTTCATACCAAAGACAAATTTAAATAGTTGTTTAATTTGTGAATTGATATTTGGCAATTAATCCCTGTGGACGATATCCGGTTCTCACCGTTTTATTACTTGCAATGATCCGGTACACTTGCCGTGATCCCATCAGGGCACAAACGTGTTTTTTGTTCCTTGACAGGTGCCAACAGCAAATAGCAGTTCCTACATGTAATGCTTTCCTTACTGAGCATATAAACCTACATATACCATGGGAGGTTTGTTGGGCAAGCATACCTGGTTAGCTGTAGTAATAAATTGGGAATTTTAAGTCCCGGTTCTCGAACCCATAGGGAATAAGGGTAAAATTAATCTACTCTAGGCATCTCAATTATTCAAGCGCCGAATAATTGGTTTGTGCGCGCAATGGAAAAGAGAATGTAAAAACATACGAGGAAACAATAGGATTTGATCCTAGGGCCTTGGTTTCGTTTATCCTATCCGTTCCTTTCTTAATTCTATCTATTTTATTCCTCCCTTACTCTATGTTATTGATCCCCTTCTTCTTATTAGCCCTGATCCTCAGACATCCAATAATTTTCCACACTCTGGGTGAAAGCATTAAGTCCTATAATAGTCCAGGAGTTTGAACTAGTCAAAAGGTCCTATACCTCCCCTAATCAGTTTTGTTATATAAGATCCCAATTCCCTTATAGGTCCATTAATTATCCCCAGATCCTCCGATAGATTGGCTAACTAACACATGCACTACCTAAGATTTCTTTATTGCCCTGTTGTAAAACCCCAGATCCTCCGACAGATTATGCGACGTCTCAAACATAAATAATTAAATCGCAAGCAATCATAAAACTAAGGGACTTTAACATAGCAAATAAGTTTGGAATAGAAATATAATAAAATAATCACTAGGACATAGCTAAGGAACTACTAAAGTAAACTACACCAAAGACCCTACAAGAGAGCTTAGCTACTCATGTCAAAAAGTAGAAAATCAATTCAAACAGGAAACATATTAAAGAACAATAAAATAAAACCGGGAAGGAGTTCTTTCTAGTCTCTCGAAAGATCCTGGCTCAGCTCCAAAATCTCCTTGAAGGCTCCACAGGCTCCAAGATTAGGATTTTTTTTCTTTTTCTCTGTCCAAAAGCGTCCCCTTCTCACAAGGATTGATCCCCTATTTATAGAGTTGGGCAGGATTAGGTAAACAAGCCTTTAAAATTGTCTGATTCGTCATTATGTTCGGCCGTTCATACTAAGGAAGTACGGCCGTACTTCGCATAGCTTCAAAGATCAACTTTCACCCACAGGTGTTTACGACCGTACCTAAGGTATATACGGTCGTACATAAGGAGAACTTCGGTGCTGGCCTATACATACAAATATCTACGCCCTTGCTGACTTCAGGGGGTGTACGGCTGTACATAGGGCATGTACGGTCGTGCCTCCTATGTAGGAACTCAGAATTTCGTCCCTTTTTGTCTGTTTTTGTCCTGAATTGCATATTCGCTCCAAGATGGCCCTTTTACTCTTCTCTGCACATTAAGAGAGAATATGAGGATTTATCAAATACAATGTATTAGAAATATGGGAAAATATACTTGAAATACTTTTTAAAATATCACAAATTTCTCACTCATTAATTCTCCCACTCTTAACTTTTGCTTGTCCTCAAGCAAACATAGGCTCCAAAATCATCTTCCAAAATGATAAAGACAGAAAAGTTGGGAACCCAAAATAAGATAAGTGGGTGATAGTACTCATGTAATCGGGGTTGCAGTTTAGGTGACCAATTAGAGGCTAGAATCTCCTGCAAAATAGATTATTGCGAATGAGGGGCACTTATCTCACTGTCTCTTCAAGTGTTTAAGGGAGTAGGAAATATTATCGCCTAAATTTCACAATTAAGCTCATTACCATAGGCTTGTAACAGGACCAATATCTCCACTAAAATGTTTACATGCATGTAAAAATAATTTTGCGGACCAAAAAAATGTTGCAATGAGGCTAAAGTCAAACATATGGTATGAAAAACAAAGAAAATGTTAATCAAAGGGTTAAACAATTTTGCAAATGTAATAGTGGTAACCCCTTGAAGTCACCGGAAGCTTCTTGGGATATGTTATTTGTCTTCAAGCTCCGCTTCCTTCCCCCCTTCATACTCATTTTGGGGCAGAACACTATTATTTATTTTTCCTCTTCTTCCTTTCTTTTTTCTTTAAGCTTAACATTCATTTTTCTTTTCTGTTCTTTTGTAATATTTTTCTTCTTTTTCTTTTTCTGAAAAGAAGAGAGCTTTACAATTTTTTGTCCTGTCTTGTTGTTGTGTTGGGGAGAGAAGTAAGTATTTGCTGGTTGCTCCTTCTTCCACTTCCAAGGGGTACCAAAAAGATCCTGTAAAAACACTACTGAGTACCAAGGAGAATACATAATAATATAGGCTCAGCGGGGCAACTAAGAAATAAATTTTTGACAACAACTGAAGTGGTCTGAAAAATATCTATATTTGCCCCAAAATAATTTACATGATGCAAATCAATTTTTCGCCTTAAAATGGTCAAGAGACAACTTCTAGAATGTGACAAAATTGGAAATACACTCAAATGAGAAAATTTCAGGGGTAAAGTTTAATAAATTCAAAGCAGCCCCCTATTCGAGGTCCAAGATCTCACACTTTAGAAGCTAATTCACATCAACAATTAAGCAAGAAATACAATGTTAATTTTCAGCTCCATAAAATGACCCCAAATTAAGCATATTAGTGTACTTGTCGCCCATAAAATTTTGTGGGGTTCCCTGAAAACACATGTCTTTAAGTTTCAAAAAATTTCGATTTGAGCACAAAAATAGTTGGACATATAAGCAAGAGCCAAGCAAAGAGTGAGTCTAGTCATTTGTAGATGATATCCTTTAACTATAATATACCTCCCCCACACTTAATATAAGCAGCGTCCTCAACGCTTCTTAAAGATAAAGTAAAAGTGAGAAGAAAAGTATTAGTAACTTCCCTGAGACAAGATTTTCCTCTAAATCTTGAGCTTTATTCCCTAAAAACAAAAACAAACCAAAGCAATTAAAATAAAATTAAATAAAAATAAAATAAAGTACAGGTTGCCTCCTGTAAAACGCTTGTTTAACGTCCTGAGCCTAACGACACTAGTGTTCAATCAGGTGGTTCTCCAAGGGCAAGTTTAACTTTCACTACACTGAGCCTAACTTTCCTTCTTTTGCCACGTGGTTGGTAAATTTCAAAATCGTGTGGAATTTTTATTTCAACTCCACCCACTACAGGATCCTGCAAAACAAGAAATTTTTCCAGAGGGTCTGCATTCTTAAATTATCAAAATTATCAGTAACAACCAAATTAGTGAAATAGGAAGCAATAAAAGGTGAGGGATAATCAGGAATTAAAACTTTTAAATCACTTGCTTCGTTGCCACCCAGTGCATTTACCTTTCCCTTCTGAGCCTCAGTTACGGTGACACTAACGGCTAAAAGAGTCCGCCCCAAAATTGGGACTTTCTCCTTTTTCTCCAAATAAAGAACCACGAGATCCTACTTACTCTCCTCATAAGTGCTCCCTTCAGTAGGATCTTCTATTTCAGTTTGACTCCCTTCAGAAGGAGCCCTTCTATCCTCATTGAATGCCTTGCTTTGCTTAGTTTCCTGTTTTGGGGTAGCTTGAATTTGTGGAGGAAGTGTGCCCGATGGTGTTTGAGACAAAGGAATTGTAAAAGCAACCAATTGAGCCTCCGTAGCCGCAAAAGTTTTATCTAGCTTTACCATGTATGCGGTCATGATATCATTAATATCAGGCTTTTGTTTCTCTTGTTGTTGCCACGACTGTTGCATTTGTGGTGGCTTAAGCACATCAAGAGTATTGCTTTGTTCTCCCCCAGATGAGTTGTTGACATAACTAGGTTCTACAGAGGTCCATTGATTGTTATTTTCTACAATTTCCTCTATCAATGTGCACACATCATCTAACTCCTTTTTCAATATGGATTTTCCACAGACAACATCAATAAAGGCTTTATCTTGAGTTAAGAGCCCTTGGTAAAGTATCCGAACAAGTTGTCGTGGCCCCAAACCATGTTGGGGAAAATTTCCAAGCAAGCGCTGGAACCACTTGCAAGCTTCTGGTAGTGACTCATGTTCCTTTTGAGTGAAATTAGCAAGTATTGCTTGAAACTGAAACTTAGTTTATTCGAATCTTGACAAATATTTGCTCAAAAATTCCTTTGTAAGTTGGTTCCAAGTAACAGATCCACCAGGAAAGAAGTGAGGATAACCACAAATTAGCCTCGTCTGCTAATGAGAAAGGAAATAATCTGAGCCACATGGCATCCTTGGAGGCATCAATGTATTTCACGAGGTCAGCTTTCCCCATAAAATTATTCAAGTGAGCAACGGGATCTTCATTAGCCCATTCCATGAATTGGAATTCGATAGAATTCACTAATAAAGTAATGCATTGATGCAATTCAAATTTTCCTCCTAAGATTCTTAGTTAGATCTTGCAAAACAAGATTAACTGCAAAACAGGCTCTTGGAAAAGCGTTAGCACAAACATATACTTTTGTTTCTTTTAAAGTCGAATATAAAATAAAATAAAATAAAAAATGCTTAACAGAAACAAAAACAAAAATAAGAATCAAAATAATAGAAAAATAAAAGCAAGATAAGGTAAGTTAAAACAAAATAGAATAAGATAAAGCAAAATGAGACGAGATCAAAACAAATGGGGTAAGATCTTTTTTTTTTTTTGAGTTTTTAGATAAAGAGATAAAAGAAAAATCTTTTTGGATTTTTGAATTTAAATTTAAAAACTAAACAAACCGATAACCAAAATAAAAATAAAAACAAAGACAAAGGAAAATGCTTAAACAAAAACAAAATTAAATAAATTTTTTTGGTTTTTTGAATAAAAATAAAAGTAAAGAAAGAGTGCTTAAATTTATTAAGAATCCTTTTTCGATCAATATTATCCGTTATTCCTTGGTAAAGGTGCCAAAAACTTGTTGCGTCTCAAGCAAGTGCACCTGGTCAGCTGTAGTAATAAATTGAGATTTTTAAGTCCCAATTGTCGAACCCAAAGGGAATAAGGATAAAATCAATCTACTCTAGGCGTCTCAATTATTTAAGCGTCGAATATGGTTTGTGTTCGCAATGGAAAAGAGAATGTAAAAAACGTACGAGGAAACAATAGAATTTGAGACTAGGGCCTTGGTTTCGTTTATCCTATTTGTTCCTTTCTTAATTCTATTTTATTCTATTCCTCCCTTACTCTATGTTATTGACCCCCTTCTTCTTATTAGCTCTGATCCTCAGACAGCCAATAACTTTCCACACTCTGGGTGAAAGCAATAAGTCCTATAATAGTCCAGGAGTTTGAACTGGTCAAAAGGTCATATACCTCCCCTAATCAGTTTTGTTATTTAAGACCCCAATTCCCTTATAGGTCCATTAATTAACCCCGGATCCTCCGACAGATTAACCACCTAACACATGCAATTTAACTACCTAAGATTCTTTTATTACCCCGTTGTAAAATCTCGGATCCTCCGACAGATTATGCAACGTATCAACATAAATAATTAAATCGAAAGCAATCATAAAACTAAGGGACTTTAACACATAGCAAACAAGTTCAGAATAAAAATAGAATAAAATAATCACTAGGACATAGCTAAGGAACTACTAAGGTAAACTACACCAAATATCCTAGAAGAGAGCTTAGCTACTCATGTCAAAAAGTAGTAAATCAATCCAAACAGGAAACATATCAAAGAACAATATAAGAAAATCGGGAAGTAGTCCTTTCTAGTCTCTAGACGAATCCTGGCTCAGTTCCAAATTCTCATTGACAGCTCCACGGGCTCCAAGATTAGGATTTTTGCTTCTCTCTCTCCTCCAAAAGTGTCCCCTTCTCATGAGGATTAGTCCGCTGTTTATAGAGTTGGGCAGAATTAGGTCAACAGGCCTTTAAAATTGCCTGATCCGTCATTACGTACGGCCGTACATACTAAGGAAGTACGACCGTACTTCGCACAACTTCAGAGATCAACTTTCACGCACAGGTGTGTACAGTCGTACCTAAGGTATATACGATCGTACATAAGGAGAACTTTGGTGCTGGCCCATACATGCAAATATGTTACGCCGTTGCTGACTTCAGGGGGTGTACAGCCATACATAGAGCATGTGCGGCCGTACCTCCTGCGTAGGAACTCAGAATTTCATCCCTTTTTGTCTGTTTTTGTCCTGAATTGCGTAATTTTGCTCCAAGAGGGTCCTTTTAATCTTCTCTGCACATTAAGAGAGAATATGAGGATTTATCAAATACAATGGGTTAGAAATATAGGGAAATATACTTGAAATACTCTTTAAAATATCACAATTTCCCACTCATCAAGGTTAAACAAATTATTGAAGTTTATGCAAATATCTTTATTGACCCGAATCAACTGCATCCTAGAAGACCAAGTTTTGATCACACAATCCCTCTAAAGGAGGGGTCCAACCCAGTTAGCCAGAGACTTTATTGATACCTTATCATCCAAAATGATATTATGGATAAACTAGTGGATGAAATGCTTACTCAAGGCATTATACAGCACAACAATAGTCCCTATGCATCTCCAGCAGTCTTAGTCAGAAAAAAGAATGGGACTTAGAGATTATGTGTGGATTATAGAAGATTGAATTAGCAAACCGTTAAGGATAGTTTCCCAATTCCTATCATTGAAAATCTAATGGTTGAATTAGGGGGTCAGCTGTGTATTCTAAGTTGCATCTCAAATATGGTTATCATCAACTCAGAATGGAGGAAGGAGAGGAACACAAGACAACCTTCAAAACACATGCTAGTCATTTTGAGTATTTGGTGATGCTTTTTTGGGTTAACCAATGCTCCAGTGTTCTTCCAGCCCTTAATGAACCATATCCTTCACCCTTTTCTAAGAAGGTTTCTCATAACCTTCTTCGATGACATACTTATTTACAGCCCTTCATTGGAGGTTCATGTGCAACATCTTCAACTTATTTTTCAAATACTGAGAGAACAACAACTCTTTCTTAATAAGAGTAAATGATGTTTCGAAACATCTAAGGTGGAGTACTTGGCCATTACATTTCTAAGGAGGGAGTCACAACTGATCCTTCTAAGATCAAGGTCGTGGCTGAGTAGCCACAAACAGTTAATATTGAGAAATTGAGGGGTTTCCTAGGGCTGGACGGTTATTATAGGTGTTTTGTGAAGGACTTTGGTAAAATTTCCAAGCCTTTGACTAACATAGTAGGAAAGGATAATTTCTTAAAGACCACTGACTCTACTGCTGCCTTTCTAGCTTTAAAGAATGCCCTTACTACAGCTCCAGTGTTGGCTTTGCCTAACTTTTCCAAGACCTTTGTGGTGGAAACTGATGCATCTGTGTCAGGTATAGGGGTTATGCTAATGCAGGAAAATCACCCCATTGCTTATATTAGCAAATCTCTTGGTCCAAAACAACAAGCCATGTCCATTTATGAGAGGGAGATGCTAGCTATTCCATATGCAGTTCAAAAATTGGGAGCTTATTTGCTCATGCCCATTTTATCATCAAGACGGATCAAAAAAGCATCAAATTTATGTTGGAGCAAAGGCTGAACACCCCTTTCCAACAAGTGTGAATGTCAAAACTTATGGGGTTTGATTTTGAAATCCACAATAAGGAAGGATATGAAAATGTGGCTGCTGATTCTTTATCTAGGAAACGAGGTGTTGAATTATTGCCACCCATGTTGATTAATGCACAAAATGATTTACTTGAGAAGATTAAAGGGAGCTAGGTTGATGATCCTGTTACTCAAGAGTTAATCCAGGAGCTGCAACTGAATCCAAACAAACACACCAAATTCTCCTGGCACCGAGGGGAATTAAGAAGAAGAGGTTAGCTGGTGGTAGGTGCTGACCATGCCCTCAAAAAAGCATCAAATTTATGTTGGAGCAAAGGTTGAACACCCCTTTCCAACAAGTGTGGATGTCAAAACTCATGGGGTTTGATTTTGAAATCCACAATAAGGAAGGTCATGAAAATGTGGCTATTGATTCTTTATCTAGGAAACTTGGTGTTGAATTGTTGCCACTCATGTTGAGTAATGCACACAATGAAACCTGGAGCTTATTTGTCTCATGCCCATTTTATCATCAAGACAGATCAAAAGAGCATCAAATTTATGTTGGAGTGAAGGTTGAACACCCCTTTCCAACAAGTGTGGATGTCACAACTTATGGGGTTTGATTTTGAAATCCACAACAAGGAAAGGCATGAAAATGTGGCTGCTGATTCTTTACCGAGGAAACCGGATGTTGAATTGTTGCCACTCATGTTGAGTAATGCACACAATGATTTACTTGAGAAGATTGAAAGGAGCTAGGCTGCTGATCCTGTTACTCAAGAGTTAATCCAGGAGGTGCAACTGAATCCAAACAGACACTCTAAATTGTCCTGGCACCGAGGGGAATTAAGAAAGAGAGGTTAGATGGTGGTAGGTGCTGATCCTGCCCTCAAATTGCTGATCTTTCAGTGGTTGCATGATTCAGCATTGGGAGGACATTCGGGTAAGGATGTTACTACATCTAGGATTAAATCTTTATTCTATTGGAAGGGAATGGCAAAGGAGATACAACATTATGAGTGATACATGTCAACAGTGTAAGCCTGATCTCTCTGCTTCCCCATGCCTGTTGCAGCCTCTCCCAATTCCCAATCGAATTTGGGATGAAATTAGTATGGATTTCATCGAAGGCCTTCCCCCATCTCATGGTAAACAAGTTATTTAGGTAGCAGTGGATCGATTTAACAAGTATGCCCACTTCATTGCTCTGTTTCACCCATATACTGCGGTCAATGTTGCCACTATTTTCCTAGATCAAGTTTTTAAACTCCACGACATGTAAGTCTGGTATACAACCTAAGAGGGGGGTGAATTAGGTTGAACACTTTTCGAGTAACTTTTAGAGATTTTTCTCGTTCTTTTGTTTTATGGACAAATAGATAGAGTTTGATTGATAAACAAAAGTAAAAGGATAAGGAAGAAGATTGAGACACGTAATTTATACTTGGTTCCCCAACCACTTGGGTACATCCATTTCTTCCGACACTGCAGAGCAATCCACTATGATAGAAATTCTTGTTACAAGCAAGCCTCACCCCAAGGCTCCCTAACAATCTCTATACAACAAGATGGCACCCCACTATCTTTTTCAAACCAAAACCCAACACAAGGATGAGTTTAATAACCGTGAAGAATGGTAAAGCATATGGTCAGATCAGATCAATATCACTTTGTAACTATACAACTTAGTGCTCAAGAACTTTTTCAGAATATGAAAATAGTAACTAAGTTCTAGGCAAGAAAGTTTTGAAGGTTTAGAACTTGTAAAATGATATTGATCTCTTATGATTTGAAAGAATGAAAGTTGTGTGTATTTTCTGATGTAAAAAGGTATATATATAACCATCAGATCGTGTATGAAGCAAGGTGATCATTTGGCAACTTTTCAGAAACCAAACCACACCATTTGAAATCACAACGTTTCAGAAAATTTGATTTTGTATGAAGGGTAATCGATTACGTCGTTATGGTAATCGATTACATGTGTACGCTGAAAATCGATATTCAAAAATTTAGTTAATGTAATCGATTACACAATTAAGGAAATCGATTACATGTGTATCATAGGAGTTTATGTAATCGGTTACACATTATAGGTAATCGACATCTTGAAACTAAGAAAATGTTTTTGCACATCACCGAGCATTTATGTAATCGATTACAAACTTGAGGTAATCGATTTAAATCGAAAAATGTTTTTCTTAAGATTTCAAAAGGTTTGCTTCAACACTAACTTTGCAAATAACTTAGATTAAGTTTTTAAACTTAAGGAATGATTTGTTTGAGCACATCTAAGTTATATAATCACAGTTTTGCAATATGTCAAAGATACGAACCATACTTACAGAGAATTGAAAAACGATAATTAACAACTCTGTAGAATCTTTGACTTGATCTATCGGAGTCTTTTCTTCTTTTTGATCAGCAATCTTGTCATCATCGAAACCCAGCCAAGTTTAAGAAGGAAATCTTCTTCACAATCTCCCCCTTTTTGATGATGACAAACACTAATCTTGTTAACAGTTTGCGAACGGAAAAGCTCCCCCTGTCTTGTATATCTCCCCCTTTGTTTTGGAGTTGTGAAACCTGAAAAGGTAGTAAAATACAAGACATACACATACACATAATATCTCCTTTCTCCCCCTTTTGACATCATCAAAAAGATGAAAAAGTAGCATAAATATAATAGATTTACCAAGCTCATGCAAAGACACACTAAATACTTAATATGAGTCATCCATACAAACTGTTCAAAGTTCCTACTTAGTAAAGTCCAAATAAAGAAAACATAAACCAAAGTGCAATTTAAGGAAACAGTACAGAACTAGATGTAGAAATCCAACATAGACAAACAGAACATAATGATAAATGTGATGCATGCATGATGAAGCAAATCAGGCTACTCGTCATCCTCCTCATTTGCATTTCTGAAAGCTTCAAGGCGGGCCATGCGAAAGGCAGTTCATCAAACCTCTCGATCATGTAGCCACGGACACTCCGAAGCTCATCCATAATCATTTGATTGGTGACCTCTCCATCATGATCTTGAGGTTCCTCATCCTCTTGTACAGGAGGGTGTAGCAGATCGCTTCGATACCTGTAGACTCGCTCAGCAGCATCCCAGTTTATACCCATTTTTGGTAATGTATCCATGTGGATTTCATTCTCAGCAGGTGTCATTTCCAGATAAACCTCATTCTTTGGTGTCCGCATTGCAGCATTCCAACAACCGGGAGATTTGACGCGCATAAGGCAAACTAGTAGTTCGCTTCTTCAGAGACAACATGTGGTTCATAACCAAATAGGCCCAGTTGATAGGTTTGCTATTCTTAATAGCATACATGATTTGCATCTCAAAATCATTGATTTGAGAGTAGTTGGAGGCCTTAGGAACCAAGACATAGCAGATAACATAGTGAAGAAGTCTATCATCAACATTCAAGTGTCCTATGAGATAGAATATTTACGGCAGAGGAGGCTGACCGACCGTTGTCTTTTCTGAGTAATTTCAGCCTCACCATAGCGACACATTGATAAATAGAATTCTTTCTTGTCATACTCCTCCCAATCACATAGAAAATCAGTGTGAATCCTTTCTCCCTCAAATGGAATCTCCAGAAACTCTCCAATTTGCTTCAATGACAATTTAATTGGAACCCCTTTCACCCAAGAAATCAGACCACTACCCTTAGCCTCTAAATTACAATAGAACACTCTAACAAGATCAGGATAGTAGTTTCCAAAACCATTAGCAAGTTGTATTACCCCCTGTCTTTCTAGCAACGAAGGAAAATTGAAACGAGCAAATGCAATAAGACTCACATACTTGGGAGTGATAAGTTTCCTGCCAATGAATTGTTGGAAGCGAGTTCTTTGTTCAGAGGTCGCCAACAACCTTGATAAGTCCAGAGGATTTGGATTTGCTCTCCTTGCATCAGTCACAGATGGATTTTTGCTTCTGAATTTCCTTGAAGGTTCCATGGTGATGAAAGTGTTTAAAGAGGGTTAGGTTTCAAATTGTGGGAAAAATCGAGGAAGTGGGCCCACGAATTGGAGGAGTACAAGGGATTAGAAGTGAAAGATATGAGCAACAATGGTAGAAATAAGGATTGGAAGGTGGGTGGTTGAGAGAGGATGAGTGGTAACCGATTGCAAGAGTTGAAAGAAATGTTTTAGAAAATCGATTTTATGCAGAAACTGTCGGCTGCAGAATTTTCATGGATGTAATCGATTACACCCATGTGGTAATCGATTACCATACGGGTCAATGAGTGAAAATCTGAAATTTTGAAAATGTAATCGATTACTCATAATATGTAATCGATTACACATCGTTAAAAATTTAATTTTGAAAAAGTATTGATAAATCATGCAATGTATGAGTATCTATTCTATGCATAACACACATATCACATAGATTTATGATTAAAAAGACATACATACACCAGAATGACACAATAAAAACATATAAGTTAAATGAAAGAACCTGTCACCAAATGTGTTGGTCTTCATATATCCTTTTCATCCAAAATGCCAAGTTCTCTTCTTATTTTGAAGAAGGGTTCTTTGGCTAATGGCTTTGTGAAGATGTCAGCTAATTGAGCATGAGTATCAACAAATGTAATCTCCACGTCTCCTTTTAGAACATGATCTCGTAGAAAATGATGTCGAATGTCTATATGCTTGGTACGAGAGTGCATAACAGGATTCTTTGATATATTTATAGCACTTGTGTTGTCACACCTTAAAGGAATGTGTTCCGGACTGGGCCGAGGCCCAATCCAGAGATCCAGCATACACAGGCCCATTCCCACTCGTCGGTCCACCTTCCCTCGATGCCACGTCGTCCGCATGCCTCTCCGCCTTCCCTCGACGCAGCCGACCCAACGGCTTTGTGCATTAAAGGAATTTAATGCCGACTTCCGGGTTTCACGGGACGGTTACACATCGACGGTAACCGTCCTCGACTCATATTTAAAGAAGACCGCGTCGAACGGTCGAGGGAATGATCTTTCTACCACCTCTTACTCACCTCGACACACACTGACTTGAGCGTCGGAGTGTTTGCAGGTACACCACCCAACACGCCGTCGTCATCCGTCGCGAGCACAACCGCATTGCTTCCCTCCGGTCATCCTCTGAAGTTCTGTTCAGAACAGAATGCATCCAAGATTGATTCCATAATCACATAGTTGTTGTTTTAGCCAAAGACTTTGAGCACAACAACTTCCAGCTGCAATATATTCTGCTTCAGCGGTGCTGAGAGCAACACTTGCTTGTTTCTTGCAAGACCAGGATATTAAAGCATTTCCAAGCATATGGCATGTGCCACCAGTACTTTTTCGATCAGTTTTGCACCCTGCATAATCAGAATCTGAATAACCAACTAAAGAGCAAATACTACCTTTGGGGTACCATAGGCCAACATTTGTTGTTCCTTTCAGATACTTCATGATCCTCTTTACCGAAGAAAGATGAGATTCTTTTGGATTGACTTGAAATCGAGCACAGAGACATACACTAAACATAATGTCAGGACGACTGGCAGTTAAGTATAATAAAGAACCAATCATACCTCGATATTTCTTGATGTCTACTGATAAACCTGACTCATCTTGATCAATATAAGTACCAGATCCCATAGGAGTTGCGATCTCTTTGCAGTTGTCCATGTCAAACCTCTTTAACAGTTCTTTACAATATTTTGATTGATTTATGAAGATACCATCCTTAGTTTGCTTGATTTGAAGTCCAAGAAAATAATTCAGCTTTCCCATCATGGACATTTCAAATTCTCCTTGCATCATCATTGAGAACTCTTCACACAAATCTTTATTGGTTGATCCGAAAATGATGTCATCAACATAAATTTGGACCAATAGAGTGTGATCCTTAATTCTCTTGATGAATAGAGTAGTATCTACCTTACCTTTTTCAAATCCTTTTTCACATAAGAATTGACTAAGTCTGTCATACCAAGCTCTAGGGGCTTGTTTCAAACCATAAAGAGCTTTCTTTAATTTGAATACATGTGTGGGGTTTTTGAAATCTTCAAACCCAGGAGGTTGTTTGACATAAACTTCCTCATTTATGTATCCATTTAAGAAGGCACTTTTGACATCCATTTGAAATAATTGAAAATCTAGAGAACAAGCATAACCAAGTAATAAACGTATAGCTTCTAACCTGGCAACAGGAGCGAATGTCTCTTCAAAATCAATTCCTTCCTCTTGATTATAGCCTTGAGCAACCAACCTTGCCTTATTTCGAATAATTATCCCATTTTCATCAAGTTTGTTCTTAAACACCCATTTTGTACCGATAATGTGTTTGTCTTGTGGTCCATGGACAAGTTCCCAAACCTTGATTCCTTTCAAATTGGTTTAACTCTTCTTGCATGGCAAGAATCCATTGATCGTCTTCAAGAGCTTCATTTATCTTTGAAGGTTCTATTTGAGAGACAAAAGCCATGTATAGGCAAGCTTCCTTCAGATTTAGTCTTGTTTTTACTCCTGATTCAATATCACCAACTACTTTGTCAAGAGGATGATCCCGATGAATTCTCCATTCACGAGGTAGATCAGGATGATTCTGCTCTTGTTGAAGATTGTCGTCTTGGTGATTGACTGAATCAATTTGTTTTTCTTTGATAGAGTCTTCCATAGGTAATTCTGACTCAACATCCTTAGTAATGTCTTTTGTAGATGCTTCCATTATATCATCATCATCATCATCACAAGAACCTTTCTCTACAGTTGGGTTAGTTTCATCAAAGGAAACATGCATAGATTCTTCTATAACTAAGGTTCTTTTATTATAAATTCTATAAGCTTTACTTGAAAGAGAATAGCCAAGAAATATACCTTCACGATTTCTCATCGAACTTACCTAGGTTGTCTTTGTCATTGTTGAGTACAAAACATTTGCATCCAAAGACATGAAGATGTGAGATGTTTGGCTTTCTTCCTTTATATAGCTCATACGGAGTCTTTTTCAAGATCGGCCTTATATTGACTCGATTTGTAACATAGCAAGCTGTACTTTGCCGTGATTCCATCGTAAGTACTTTGGTAGACTTGAATCACTGAGCATTGTTCTAGCCAGTTCAATTAGAGATCGATTCTTTCTTTACGCCACGCCATTTTGTTGAGGAGTCCTTGAGTCGAGAAATAGTGAGTGATACCTTGTTCTTCACAAAATTCCTCAAAAAGAGCATTTTGGAACTCCCACCATGATCACTTCTAATAGACACAATCTTCATAGATTTTTCATTTTGTACTTGTTTTGCATATTTCTTGAACGCCTTAAATGCATCACCTTTACGTGCTAAAAATAGAGTCCAAGAATATCTAGAGAAATCATCAACAATAACTAAAGCATAAACATTACCTCAAGCTTCTAGTTCTTGAGGGACCAAAAAGATCCATGTGAATCAATCAAGTGGTCTTGTAGTTGATACCACATTCTTTGGTTTGAAAGAGGATTTTGTTTGTTTCCTTTTGGCACGCGTCACATAATCTATCTTTGACAAATTTCATTTTGGGTAATCCAATAACAAGATCATGTTTGACAAGCTTATTCAAATGTTCCATGTGAATATGTGCTATTCTTTTGTGCCAAAGCCATGCATCATTATTGTTTACCACTAGACATTTAATCTTCAAAGATAAATCATCTAGACATACCTTATAGGAGTTGTCGATTCTATTTCCCACTAACTTCTCTTCAGGAGAGGCTTCATTTTCAATGATACATTTTTCTTTGATGAAGTTTACTCTGAATCCTTTATCGCAGAGTTGACTTATGCTAATCAAATTGTGCTTCAAACCTTCAACATATAGGACATAATCAATAGTTGTGAAGGGAGAAGCTCCAATCTTTCCAATCCCAAGAATCTTTCCTCTATTGTTATCTCCATATGTGACATATCCTTTAGATTTCAGCTTCAGAGATGTAAACTTTGTACAATCACCAGTCATGTGTCTAGAATAGCCACTATCAAGATACCATGTATTGCTGGTGCTGTTCAGGCATTTCTCTTGTTCATCATCTGAGTGATGTGATGCCATGAGTGCTTTGACTTCAGATTCTCCACTTTCTGAATCGGAGGAGGTACTTACTTCATTGTCATTCCATGCAATGTAGGCCTTTTTGGATTTGAATTCCTTTTTCCCTTTGAAGTACTTCTTCTTTGTCAGATTAGGACATTCTGCTTTCATATGTCCTTCCTTACCGCATTCAAAACATGTGAAGTTCTGATTTGAAGTGGATGTATCCCTTTTCTTGAAAAATTTCTTTTTGTTATCAAATTTAATATTTTGGTCTTTCTTAAGAAATTTTCCAAACCTTTTTACCAGGAGAGTGATGTTCTCATCTTCATCAGTGCTTTCTTCTTCACGTTGTTTTCTGGTTTCAACCTTTAAGGCAATGCTTTTGTTCTTCTTCTCTTTGACTTCAGTCTCTTCCAATCTTCCAAGTTCCAATTCATGTTCTTGGAGTTTTCCAAATAATGCCGCAGAAGTCATTTTTGACAGACTTTTCTTTTCAGAAATTGCTGTAACCTTTGGTTGCCATTGCCGAGTCAATGATCGAAGAATCTTGAGATTCAACTCATCATTGGTAAAGGTCTTTCCAAGAGCCATTAAGTGATTTGTCAAATGAGAGAATCTCTTTTGCAAATCAAGTATTGATTCACCGGGCTGCATTCTAAACATTTCATATTCTTGTGATAGAGTATTCAGTTTAGACCTCTTTACTTCTACTGTTCCTTCATGAGTTACTTCTAGAGTATCCCAAATCTCTTTAGCAGCTTTACAATGTGTGATACTGAAAGAATTCATCCATACCTAATCTTGTTGTAGAATGTTCTTGGCCTTTTGTCATAGAGCACTTTCTTCTTGTCATCATCTGTCCATGCGCTTTGACTTTATCTTGCACTTCATTGTTGATGACTGTTGTAGGCACATAAGGACCATTCTCTGACAAAGATCCCATATTTCTTCACCTTGTGCTTCAAGATAGGATTGCATGCGAATCTTCCAGAAGTCATAGTGTTCTCCAACAAAACATGGAGGCTTGTTGTTACTGCCACCATCTCTAAAAGTAGGATTGTTACTTGCGGAAGCCATGGATCGAAGGAGCAGGTTACCTTAACCTGCTCTGATACCAATTGTAAGTCTGGTATACAACCTAAAGGGGGGGGTGAATTAGGTTGAACACTTTTCGAGTAACTTTTAGAGATTTTTCTCGTTCTTTTGTTTTATGGACACATAGATAGAGTTTGATTGATAAACAAAAGTAAAAGGATAAGGAAGAAGATTGAGACACAGAATTTATACTGGTTCCCCTAACCACTTGGGTACATCCAGTTCTTCTGACACCTGCAGAGCAATCCACTATGATAGAAATTCTTGTTACAAGCAAGCCTCACCCCAAGGCTCCCTAACAATCTCTATACAACAAGATAGCACCCCACTATCTTTTCAAACCAAAACCCAACACAAGGATGAGTTTAATAAGCTGTGAAGAATGGTAAAGCATATGGTCTGTATCGGATCAATATCACTTTGTAACTATACAACTTAGTGCTCAAGAACTTTTTCTAATATGAAAATAGTAACTAAGTTCTAGGCAAGAAAGTTTTGAAGGTTTAGAACTTGTAAAATGATATTGATCTCTTATGATTTGAAAGAATGAAAGTTGTGTGTATTTTCTGATGTAAAAAGGTATATATATAACCATCAGATCGTGTATGAAGCAAGGTGATCATTTGGCAACTTTTCAGAAACCAAACCACACCATTTGAAATCACAACGTTTCAGAAAATTTGATTTTGCAGCAGTGGTAATCGATTACGTTGTTATGGTAATCGATTACATGTGTACGTTGAAAATCAGATATTCAAAAATTTAGTTAATGTAATCGATTACACAATTAAGGAAATCGATTACATGTGTATCACCGGGAGTTTATGTAATCGGTTACACATTATAGGTAATCGATTACTGAAACTAAGAAAATGTTTTTGCACATCACCGAGCATTTATGTAATCGATTACAAACTTGAGGTAATCGATTACTGAAACTGAAAAATGTTTTTCTTAAGATTTCAAAAGGTTTGCTTCAACACTAACTTTGCAAATAACTTAGATTAAGTTTTTAAACTTAAGGAATGATTTGTTTGAGCACATCTAAGTTATATAATCACAGTTTTGCAATATGTCAAAGATACGAACCATACTTACAGAGAATTGAAAAAACATAATTAACAACTCTGTAGAATCTTTGACTTGATCTATCGGAGTCTTTTCTTCTTTTTGATCAGCAATCTTGTCATCATCGAAACCCAGCCAAGTTTAAGAAGGAAATCTTCTTCACATGACATGCCTAGCTCAATATTCAGTGATCGAGATCCCATGTTTGTGAGCAATGTTTGGACTGAGTTGTTCTAATTGTAGGGAATCACCTTGAATAAATCAACTGCTTACCATCCCCAGTCTGATAGGCAGACTAAGTGGTGAGCAAGTGTTTAGAGACCTATCTTCGTTTTATGTGTTGTGATAAGCCAAATTCTTGGTCTAAGTGGTTGGGATTGGCTGAGTGATGGTACAACACCAATTACCACACTTCCATACATACTACTCCTTATGAGGTGGTCTATGGTCAAGTACCTCCGATCCACCTTCCTTATCTATCTGGGGAGGGCTGCTAACACCATAGTGGATCGCATTCTCAGTGCTTGAAAAGTTGTTATTCAACTACTCAAGTTTCATTTGTTGCGAGCTCTAAATAGAATGACACAAGAAGCTGTAAAGGAAGGACTGATCACAATTTCAACATTGGTGATTCTGTTTATTTGAAGATGCAGCCCTATAGGAAGTTTTCTCTACGTAATCAGAACTTTCACAAGCTGCTTCCCAAATATTATGGTTCCTTCAAAGTCCTGGATTGTATTGGTGTTGTTGCTTACCAACTAGATTTACCTCCGAGTTCTGAAATCTATAATGTTTTTCAAGTGTCTCAGTTGAAGTTGTGCAAAAATCCAGCTAACAGTGTGTTCCTTCCACTGCCTCAATCTGATGAGGTGCTAAACAACGTGGGTGAGCCTGAGGCCATCAGCTACCAAGGTCTTGGTGAAATGGAAAGGTGTCCCATAAGAGATAGATACGTGGGAGTTCTACTATGATTTGCTCAAAAAATTTCCAAATTTTCACCCTTGAGGACAAGGGTGTTCACCAGGGGAGTGGTATTGTTACAGCAATTTACATATGTTGTGATAGTCATAAATTTACTTTTGTTTAAGTCAATTTAATAAGGGGTAGTTTTGTAATGCTGGGTTGTCAGCTGGCACCTTTTCATTGCGATATATAGCTACGTGAGGTGGCAGTAGTGAGTGGAAGTTTGTTAGGAAATTCTCTCAATGATGAGAGTGTGTAACCATCGAGTATATACCCTGCCAAGTGGCCCAATGAAAGCACATAATTGCAATCACAACTTTCTCATTCTTTCTCTCTTATTCCTTTTAATGTTACATTGAATTTTGCATACTCTTTAAGCGACGAGATTCATTCTTTCCCCTGAATTCTCTGCCTCTCAGTTTGTTTTCTCGGATAATTCCCTGAATTCCTTTCCCATCTCAAAGCTAGAGACAGAATAATACTGACACAACCCAACCACCATTTTCATGATGTAGACAGAGGCACGTGCATGAGCTGAGGCACATGCGCAAGGGTGCCGGTAGATGCGCAAGTGGCACTTGAGGAGCCGGTGGAAATAGCAGAGGTTCCACCACCGCTGCACATAATGTATCACCACCTGCTGCACAAGACGCACCGCCTGCATCATGGCCGGGGGCCCCTCAGGATATGTCATTTGTGGCATCCTTTGCGGACCACGTGGTAGTGGCCATATGGGTTGGAGATGTAAGTAAATATACTTTACTTTATTTTTGGTACCTTTGATGAATATACTTTAATTTGATGCATATATATAATTTTCCATAGACATCTGTGTTTTGTAGGGGCGTGAGGCGCTGAAGTATATCAGCCACGGCCAAAAGATACCAGATATTCTGTGGGGTGTCGAGTATGAATGGTTGAAAGTAGGCGATCATGGAGTCTGGGCTGGAGCCCCTCGTGCGTACCAACTTCAGCTTGATAGACCTTGGTCTCCTGTCTGTATTTGTAGAGAGGTGGCACAAGGAGACCATCAGTTTCCACCTTCCTGTGGGTAAGATGGCAGTCACGCTGGAAGACATGCTCAGCCTGCTGCATTTGCCCATCATTGGCAGCCTATTGGGGTACATTCCGCTCAGCAGACTCGAGGGGGTCCAGATGCCGGAGCAACTCATTGGTAGCAGCATGAGGATGCCAGATTGGAGTATGAGGAAATGAGAGGCGCACATATGCGGTTCGGCTGGCTTCAGGATGTCTACATTGATCGGGTAGCATCGGCGAATGCTTTGGAGGTTAGCAACCCGGAGAGGGAGGTCTATCAGGAGTATGCTATCAGGGCGCACCTCTTGTTATTGGTGGGCATCACCGTATTTACTGACAAGAGTGAGACCCACATCGACATTGTTTACTTGCGGTACTTCTGCGATATTGGGACTATCAACCAATATGCATGGGGTACTGCTGCCCTTGCATTTTGTACCCCCAACTGTCCAACACTAGGTTAGCGAAGATGAGGCAGATGGCAGGATACATGTCCTTTCTACAGGTAACCTTTGAAACAATTTCTTAGTTGTGGACTTCATATTGTTATTAGTTATTATTGCAACTAATACTTTGATTTTTTGTTACAGGCATGGACTCTAGAGCATTTTATTGACATCGTATCATACTGTGTGGTTGTTGATTACGAGGAGTAGCAGCCTCGGGCCACCAGATTCTTGCCAGGCAGTGGTTAAGCATTGGTAATGTCGTATCGGGGGCGTCTGGATCATTTGACGATGGCTGACGTGACGTTTTTCCCGTACGACGCCTAATGCGAGCACTATCCCTTTCAAGAGATTTGTTGGTACTCTAGTTCGATTAGGTATGGCAGCAGGGCTAGACCTCCACACCAACCTAAGCGGGTCCTACGTCAGTTTGGGTTTGTGCAGACCATCCCGCAGGATCCTAACGTATCTTCCCTACCGCAAATGCACCAGCCAGATATAGATGTTGCATACCTCGCATACTAGCAGCATTTTATTCCCAAGGAGCTCTGAGGTGTTCGCGTGATCGATCCATAGGATTGTGCTCCAGATTACATGACATGGTTTAGGCTGATGACTCATTCGTACAATTGATACCTCCGACTGAGGGAGACCCACTCATGCCAGCTACCATAGGGGCACCCATTGTTGAAGGCCCAACAGCTGTCGATGAAATGACAGAAGCCAGCTTTAGCACATATCATCATGCGATGGTAAACATTAACTTATACTATTTAAAATAATAAATGACTTTATTTATAATTTTTACGTTGACCATTGCAGGCAAGGTTGGCGAGTGTTAGAGACATCATGCAGGGCATCATCGCCAGAGGGGAGATACAGGAGGGGACCCCATCTGGCAGAGTATACAACACGCACTCGAGGTGATCAACCGACCTTGGACTTACCAAAGGAAGACGTCATGGTCGACGCAGTGACCTCTTTTGACTGTGTTGCTTTTTTTTGTAGATATATATTTATTTTGTAACTATTTTGAATGATTTTGTAATTATATAGACATTATAATTTATTTAGCACGATAATTTTATTAGTCATTTTCAATTGAAAGTTGTGAATTATTTTTTCTTCAAAAAGAAGTAATTCAGAAACAAAACAAAATAATTCTAATGAGGTGAAAATTTTAAAAAACTAAGTATTTAGGCTGATGTTGCATCTGTACTTGATACCTCTGGCTGAGGGAGACTCACTAATGCTAGTTACCACAGAGGCACCCACTATTAAGGGCCTAGTGACTGCCGACGACATAACAGAGGCCAGCTCTGGTGTAGATCATCGTGTGATGGTGAAACATTAACTTATGCTATATTAAATAGTAAATGACATTATTTATAATTTTTACATTGATCTCTGCAGGCAAGGTTGGCGAGTGTTAGGGATATCATGCAGGACATCATAGCAAGAGGAGAGATACAGGAGGGGACCCCAGTCTAGTAGAGTATACAACACGTGCTCGAGGTGGTCAACCGACCTTGGACCTACTAGAGGAAAAGGTCACGGTCGACGCAATGACCTCTTTTGACTGTGTCGTTTTTTTTGGTGATATATATTTATTTTGTGTTTATTTTGAAACTATTTTGAATGATTGTGTAATTATAAACAAATTATAATTTATTTAGCGCGATAATTTAGTTAGTCATTTTCAATTGAAAGTTGTAATTTTTTTTTAAAAAAAGTAAGTAATTTAAAAGCAAAGTTAAGTACTTCTAATGAGGCGGGAAAAAAAAGCTAAATAAGCAACATCTAGATGTGTACATCCGAAACACACCACTCACAACTGGATGCACGCATCCGGACGCTACTAAATCCCATATTACGTCCTACTAACGTCCAGAAATATACATCCGATCAGGGGTATTTACGGAAGAAAAAAAATGTGGGGGTTTTGAAGCAATTAGGGGTGGAAAGTAAGGCCCATTAGCTTAATCCCCAATGAATAGCCCAAATCACATCCGAGAAACATTTGAATTTTTTTTCAACAGTATAACATTTCAACCGTTTTTTCCCCGCATATTTACAATAAAGATAAGCTTGCTGCGCATGGTGTTTTTGTTCAAAATTTTGTTTGGTGGGATTTTATACCTCGTTTTATTCGGAAAGATTTTTTTCGTAATAGGCAAGGGCTCCCTAATTTTCGTTTCAAATAAGCTTCAACTTAGTTTTGTTTGCTTTAATTGTTTTTTCCGTGGGTTTTGGCCTAGTCACTCTTGTGTCTTCTTTGAATTCCTTTTTTTTTTTTCTTTTTGTTCAATAAATACAGGGATGAATACTCTTTTTTCTTCTAGATATTTTTCCCTAAGAGACGTTTTGCATCAGAAGGTTTTAACGAGACTTCTTTCCTTTCATTTGCTTAAAAACAAATTATACTAGGCAAAGACATCAACCATTATAACAACCAGGGGCGGATCCATGTGGAGAGAGTTGGGGGCAATTGCCCCCACGAGATCTTACTTTTTAGTTGAATATACTTAATAATTTTTATTTTACCTCCATAAAAAATTAGGTGTTCCCCCCATATAAGACACATTTTTTTAAATAAGTGAAGAAAGTTATAAGAGATAAAAGAGAGAATAAATTGATTCTAATCTTATCTCTTTATCATATAATTTTTACCACTTCTCAAACGCTAAAAAAAATACCGTTCAAGATAGAGAAATAAAAAGACTCAAAGAGCAGAGACAAATTTTTGATGATTTTCTATCAATATTATTAGACTAAGATATATACAAAAAGTGATATAAGTGAAGAGCATATGAGAGGTGAATAGTTAAATGGTTGTTTTTTTCTTTAAAAAATGTTTAAACGATTATTTGTTACATATATAGAGGTATATTTTTTATAGTATTGACATTGAAAAATTATATAATATTTTCAAAATATAAAAATGCGTAGAACAACTGGAATTTTGTAAAAACTTATAATAATTTTTATATGAAAATATTATAACCATTTCTTGTCCCCCACGAAAGAAAATTTCTAGATTCGCCACTGATAACAATAGAATTGGGGAAAAGCATTTGAGTTTTTGAAAAGAAGAAAAAGAAATGATTATTTTTTTAGGTTTAACCGACTTAGCCCAACTCACGAATGAGGTGGCGTGGGGTCATGACTCATGATGCACGACGGTATGAATCCAGTTCCGGAAAGGATTTTTTTTTGTCAGCTAGTAGAAATGGTAAACAACAAACACACACACGTCTAAACGGCAACACCTGGGCTCGGACCCCAGTCCCGGCGTCCCCATGTCGCTGAAATTACCAAAGCAACCAACAGTGGGAGACATGCTTTTAAGACGTCTGTGTTTGCTTGTTTCTCTCTATCTCTCTCTCTCAATGTAAATATAGTATCTGAATATGAATAAATAATATAATATTGTAAACAAAGAAAACAATTACCTTTCATAAACAATTAATATTGAAAATGTAGAAAATTCAATCAAGTGACATTTTAGTAAACACACAGGGCACACAATGGTGAATGGTTTCCCACTCCAAACAAAAAGACAGAAAGATAGGAATCATTTGGGGAAATAATAGGCTAGGACTGCGTAAACAGTCTGCACAACACTGAGAACAGCCAGCACCGTGGCAACGAAGTTGTAGTTGCGGTTCATAAATCTTAGAAGCCATTCTTGACGGTATATGAAAGAAATCGACACTTTTTTACAGGTTTGTATAAGAAAATTTGGCGGCGAGTATTTGTTCAACTTATCAACCATTTCAGTAAAACTGTAATCAACTACGCCATGGTTAACTCATCCTAATGATATTGTGCGGAAAAAGGCCAGCAGCTCGTCGTTGCTCATCTTCAGATGATCGACAATGATATTCTTGTCCTTAAGAAGTTGGACATCATCTACAGAACAGATCAAGCCATTGAAAATCAAAGCAGCAGAAGTGAATTTGCCGTTGAGACTAGTTGTGCGCGGATTGTCAAGAATCTCAGAAAGGGAAGGTCTTTCCCGGTTCTTTTTATTATGCTCCCAAGCAATGACATTGCACCACCTGGCTTTTGTTTGTTTTCGTGATATGCAGCTGTGCAATTTCCAGTTTTCCCTTTCCGAACTTAAACTCAAAGTCTAAACCTCTCAAATCCTCTGCCGGCATATCCAAATCCTTGTGCTCGGTAGTGACAAATAAATCGCCAAGCCTTGTCAGTATACCACTAAAACAGTTCCGCAGCAAACTGAAGCAAGAAAGTACTCCACTATCTGTGTCTTCAGCAAGTTTGATAGTAATCCCCCCAGTTAGGAGCCTCAAAGCACAGCGCTTCAGTTTTAGTTTCACATAATTAGGAGGATCCATATTGTCGACTTCTACATGATCAAAATCCTCACTGTTCTCCATTTCTCTCTTAGCTTTCCTGTTAACGAAAAAGTGGACAATATCAAGAAGGTGAGGGGCTTTAAGGCTCTGAACCTGCAGCAGCAGAGAGTAGCCTAAGACTGACAAGGCAAGATTATTAATTCTGGTAGCTCTCTGCCTCAGATCTTCTTCAAACACACGGGGGAAAAGTATTCGAGACAACTTGTGGAGAACGAGAATTGGTATTTGATTCTCCAACAACATCAGATCAGACAAGACATCTTCATTTGTCAGCACTTCCGGGGCGGGACCAGGAGGGATCAAGCGACTTGGTAATTGAGCATCTAACCCCTTTGTTACGAGAAGCTCTAACAGAAAACAGCCATCCACTAACATAATTTTCGCAAGTTCGTCTTTTTCGAGTTTGACGTCTGCCACATAGCTTGCACGAACATGTTCGTCTAATTTCCAAATGGCTTTGCTGCATTCCTCCAAGTATGTACCTGCTTCGCCCTCTTTTCCAGCTCGATGTAAGAGAGATAACATGCACCACAATTTGACTTCTTCCATGAAAAGTAAATCTTCTCTGCTTCCCTTGAATCGGGGTCCAATGGACACCACCCTTGGCATGTACGCATCCACGTTGGACTGTTTGAGTCTTTCTGGAACTATGGAAATGCTACGTGATTGAATGTAATTCTGGTCGACGGATTTTAGCAGCGTCAACATAAACCTAGTACTTCTAAAGCTTTTCAGGCTGAAGAAGAAGAATCAGACGATGAAGCTTCAAAAGGAGACTATGATGGATCAGACGATGAGCTAGCATTCATATCTAAGAAGATCCAGAGAATGTGGAAGAAGAGAAACTTCAGAAGGAGGTTTCAGAAGAAAGATACAAAGGACAAGAAGGAAAGCAAAGACAAGGACAAAGCCCAAGTCATTTGCTATGAATGTAAGAAGCCTGAACATTTCAAGTCCGAGTGTCCTAATCTTAAAGAAAAGTCTACAAGAAGCTCCTTCAAGAAAAAGAAGAAAGGTCTCATGGCAACATGGGAAGACCTTGACTTATCCTCCTCTGAGGAAGATAAAGAAGAAGAAGCTCACATTGCTCTCATGGCAGACACTGACATTGATTCAGAAGAAGATGTTGAAGAGGTAATAGTATATGATTCCTACTCTGAACTTCAACTTGCATTTCTTCTTAAGGACTCTGCCACTCTCTCTATTGAGTATAAGAATTTAAAAAAGAAATTTTTAAAACTATCACAAGATTTTAATTCTTTACACAATGAAAACTCTGTACTTAATGAAGAGAACCAAAAGTTGAAAACTGAAAATCAGCGTCTGATGGATAACCAACGTCTAGAAGCTAACAAGCAACCAGAAGCTGAGAGCTCTCAAGCTAAGAGCTCTGTAATTACAGGCAATCCTAATTGCAAATCAAATGACTATGAACAAGCATTTCAAAAGTTTCTTGTAGAGAGTGTAACTCGTAGCAAGCAAGCTTCAATGATCTGGGGTGTCAGTAAAACGACAACTCATGGTCTTGGTTATATATCAGATGAACCTCTTTTAGAAAAAGATTCAGCATCTGATAAATCCAATAATCATAGTAAATGCTTACATTGTACTTACTGCAATAAACCTGTTCATTTGAAAAGTGCATGTACTGTTTTTAAAACTGTGAAGGATAGGCCTCCTTCAAGAACTAACAAGAAAGGACCCAAAAAGATATGGGTACCTAAAGATAAAATAGTCTATGTTGCAGACATGCTTAGCAACAAAGTCAACACACCAATCTTGGTACTTAGACAGTGGATGCTCGCGTCACATGACGGGAGAAAAGCATATGTTCCAAGAACTAAGACCTAGAGAAGCTAGATTCGTTGGTTTCGGAGGAAACCAGAAAGGTAAAATAGTTGGAATTGGTCGCATAGGTAAAGGCTCTCTTCCTTCTATTGATAATGTTTTATATGTTGAAGGACTGAAACATAATCTATTGAGCATAAGTCAATTGTGTGACAATGGTTATGAAGTCATCTTTACAGAAACTGGATGTTTAGTAAAAAGCAAGAAAGAAGGTTCTATATTCTTTACAGCAAAGAGGAAACAAAACATTTATAAAGTTGATCTTTCTGAACTTGCAAAACAAGATGTCAAGTGTCTTATGTCTATTGAAGATGAGCAATAGATTTGGCACAAAAGATTGGGTCATGCCAACTTGAGGTTAATCTCAAAATTAAACAAGCACAATCTTGTTAAAGGCTTACCAAATCTTAAGTTCCAATCTGATGCCCTGTGTGAGGCTTGTCAAAGAGGAAAGCAAGTTAAAACTTCCTTTCATTTAAAAAATGTTGTTTCAACTTCTAGACCACTTGAACTTTTACATCTTGATCTTTTTGGTCCCACAAGGACAACCTCTTTAACTGGAAAGAAATATGGATTAGTCATTGTTGATGATTTTACTAGATGGACATGGGTTAAATTCCTTGCTCACAAGGATGAGTCTTTTAAGGTATTTACTGTTTTCTGCAAATCGGTTCAAAAAGAAAAAGGCATCTGTATTTCTTCTATTAGAAGTGATCATGGGGGGGAATTTGAAAATGAGAACTTTCAAAAATTTTGTGAAGAAAATGGCATCTCCCACAATTTCTCCTCTCCTAGAACACCACAACAAAATGGTGTTATAGAAAGGAAAAATAGGTCCCTCCAGGAAATGGCCAGGACCATGATCAATGAAGCTGATATTGCGAAACATTTTTGGGCAGAAGCAGTAAACACAGCCTGTTATATTCAAAATAGAATTTTTATAAGACCTATTTTGAATAGACTCCTTATGAATTGTGGAAAGGTAGAAAACCAAACATTTCCTACTTTCATCCTTTTGGTTGTATTTGTTATATATTGAATACTAAAGATCAGCTTGGTAAGTTTGATTCCAAGGCTGACAAATGAATCTTTTTGGGATATTCTGAAAGATCTAAAGCTTTTAGAATATACAACAAAGAAACTTTGACAGTTGAAGAGTCCATTCATGTCAAGTTTGATGATAAGAAGCCTGACAATCGCTATGTCGAGCTAGATGAGTTATTTTAAATTAAACCTCGGTGACAAGTCAGACGGTGAACATGCATCTTCATCATCCGGTGGTGACAAGACGAAGAATTCTACTCAAGCGGAAGCTGAAGCAAGAAAAAGCTGGAAGTACAAAACCAATCATCCAAAAGATCAAATCATAGAAGAACCTGGTGATAAAGTACGAACCAGATCCTCTTTCAAGGAGCATGCTGATTTTGCACTTCTTTCTGAAATGAAACATAAGACGATTGATCAAGCTTTGGAAGATGAAGGGTGGATTCTAGCAATGCAAGATGAAATGAATCAGCCCAAAGAAATGATGTATGGAAGCTAGTCACTCTACCAGGAAGATAAGCAAGCTATTGGTACTAAATGGGTATTTAGAAATAAGCTTGATGAAGATGGTAAAGTTGTGAGAAATAAAGCAAGGTTAGTTGCTCAAGGTTACTCACAAGAAGAAGGTATTGATTTCACTGAAACTTTTGCACCTGTTGCAAGACTAGAAGCTATTCGCATTTTACTTTCATTTGCAGCACATCATGGGATAACATTATATCAAATGGATGTGAAAAGTGCTTTTCTAAATGGTTTTATAATTGAGGAAGTTTATGTTAAACAACCTCCTGGTTTTGAAGATATTGAATTTCCAGAACATGTTTTTAAACTTAAAAAGGCACTATATGGTCTTAAGCAAGCTCCCAGAGCATGGTATGATAGACTAAGTTCCTTTTTAATGAAAAATGGATTTACAAGAGGTTTAGTTGACACTACTCTTTTCAGAAAATCCTCAAACAAGCATTTCATTCTTGTTCAAATCTATGTTGATGATATCATTTTTGGAGCCACTAATGAAAGCCTTTGAAAGAATTTTCTAAGCTTATGCAGGCTGAATTTGAGATGAGCATGATGGGAGAATTAAAGTTCTTCCTTGGAATACAAATCAAGCAATGCAGTGATGGTATTTATATACATCAAAGCAAATATATCAAAGAATTATTGAAGAAATTCAAGATGCTGGATTGCAAGCCTATGTGTACACCTATGCATC
Organism: Calophaca sinica; assembly: GCA_037113605.1. NCBI lineage: Eukaryota > Viridiplantae > Streptophyta > Magnoliopsida > Fabales > Fabaceae > Calophaca > Calophaca sinica. Next base: position 109,394,552 of record CM073733.1, read on the forward strand.
CTACCTACACTCTTAGTAAAGATGAAATTGGTAAGAAGGTAGATCAGAAGCTGCATGGAGGTATGATTGGATCTCTACTTTATCTTACGGCTTCAAGACACGATATTATGTTCGGTCTGCACTGTGTGCTAGATTTCAATCGGATCCTAGAGAATCACACCTAAGTCTTTGTCAAAAGAATATTTAGATATTTACAAGGAACTACTAATCTTGGTTTGCTTTATAAGAAATCAAAAGATTACAAATTAGTAGGTTTCTGTGATGCTAACTTTGCTGGAGATCGAATTGAAAGAAAAAGCATAAGTGGAGGCTGCCAGTTCCTTGGAGCTAATCTTGTGTCTTGGTCAAGCAAAAGGCAAAGCACAATTGCACTTTCAACAGCAGAAGCTGAATACATCTCAGCAGCAAGTTGCAGTTCTCAACTTCTGTGGATGAAGTATTAACTTGAAGACTACTTGATAAAAGAGAGTAACATTCCTATCTTCTGTGATAATACATCTGCCATATGTCTTACTAAAAATCCAATATTGCATTCTAGAGCAAAGCACATTGAGATTAAGCATCATTTTATAAGAGACTATGTTCAGAAGGGTATTCTAGAAATAAAATTTGTAGACACTGATCATCAAGCAATGACATATTTACAAAACCCTCTTGAAGATAGATTCAATTTTATAAGAAGAAATTTAAACTTTCATCTTATAGAAGAATGATTAATCTCAGCGTCTGAAGATAAACAAAATCTCAGCATCTGATATGACATAAGCATATTTGTGCATAAACATCTTATTTGTCATATGCATCATAACTCATCATCCGGTGAATCAGTTGCGTGCGTCTGAGCACATCCACACGTGTCACACGTGTTAAGGACTCAAGCGTCTCATCATATCTACTGAGTCATGATTATTTACGTTTTCAATAAAATCTTTTACTTTTATTTTGGCGTCTGCATTTAATAAAAAGGCGAATATTTATTTTCTTTTCTTTTTGATTTAATTTTTATGTGGAAATACGTAGTGATATTTTGAAAAAAAACTGTACCATTCTCTATTAACTTTCCCACTACTCCACATTTTTCGCTCCACTCTGCGTTTTCTGCAAAACCGTACTCGCTCTCTCTTTCTCTCTATCTCTCTGTGTGTGTGTTTGAACCCTAAAACCTCCATCACCTTCATCCCATCTGCAATCATGTCTGGTGTAACAACCTCTGAGTATACGGCTATCTACAACACCATGGCTGAAGGAAAAGTTTTGTTGGAAAATCATGTTGATTTAGAGAACTTCAAACTCTATGGCTTCGACTTCTACAGTGGTTTCAAGGCAATGGGCTGGGAACACTATTTCTTCTGGAACCAGGTTGAGGTTCTAGTGACGGCTATCAAAGAATTTTGGGGTAATGCTCGTTTACACAAAGGTGGTATCTTTGAAGGAATCGTGAGAGGCTACAAGTTTGTTTTTACCATCAACAACATTTCTGAAGTCACTGGTTGTCCCTGTGAAGGTCTCGCCTTCTACACAGATTGGGCTGATGCATTTCATGGCATTGAGAAAGTCAATGATGATCTGTTTGAGAACTATAAGCAGTTGAAAGACTCTGGTGAAACTCCTACTGCAAAGAATCTGAAGAGTCATTATAGAGTTCTTCACAAGATAATCACCAAGAGCGTCTTGTTGAAGGCTGGCTCTAGTGAAATAGTCAACTATGAATAGAAGTTCATCATAAGACACTACATGGCTGGTAACAAGGTAAACCTGCCAAGGTTGATCTACAAAACCTGATTAATGCACTGGTAAATTCGAGGAAAGGTGTTGCTGACAAGAAAAACACCTACAAGTGCATTCCTTATGGTGTTCTGCTCACTAGAATGATGGTCAAGGGTCTGGTTATAAACAAGCTGACTGCTTTACCAGATCAAGAAAATGTGAAGTATTTTGGTGCTGAGAGTATTGTGATTCCTGACACCTTTGGGATCAACAGCCTGGTTAGAATGAAATTGATCACTGGGTCCATGATCAAGAAGGTGAAAGTGGAGCAACAGGAAGGGGAAGCTGAAAGGAAAACCACCAGAAGCTCAATGCCTGGTGTAAAAAGACCTGCTGAGTCTCCTTCAAAGGAGACCAGAAGAACAAGACAGAAGTTGGCTCATGTACCTGCTGTTGAAGAACCAGAAGATGAGGACCGAGTTCCCATCAGTGAGGTTCTGAGAAAAAGGAGCAAGCCAGAAGCTGAAAAACAAGTTTCAGCATCCGGACAACAGAAGAAGGAAATTCAACGTCCGCCTCCAGCTACTGCCCCCAGACAGACGCTGAAGAGATTGGTCAGGCAATCTGAGCTTGAACCAAAGGTACTGAATTCTTCTGATGATTCTGTATCTATTTTTGAATCTGATGATACCATTCCTGCTCCACCAATATCTGTTGCATAACCACCAAACATTCAAACCCGTGCACAGAAAGCCAGAAAGACTACCACCTCCATAGCTCCTAAACAACTTACCCAACCATCATTCACTACACTCAACCTTAACCTACCACAAATTTCCTCAAACACTTCACTCACTTCATATATTTCCAAACTTCACTCTCTTCCCTTCAATCTGTTATTCAAAACTCCTCCCATTAATCCCTTCAAATCCCACACACCTAAAACCTACAAAATCACCAAAACCACTCCCACCTTACTCACCATTACCATTAAACTTACAGACGCTGGTGGAAGGCAAAATATCTCATACAAACCACAGTTTGTCAAGTATGAGATATATAATAGCATCTACAATCGTCCCTCCACATGGCATTTGAAGACCTTCACCTTTGGAGCTGCCAGATTGGAAATTGCCGCTCCAATAAGTGCAACCTTCAAGGATGGAGAAGACCACTTCCAAATGTCATTTAAAGGAAGGTTGAGACCAGCATCCGGAAGCAGAGCAATTCCCTTCTCTGTTGATCTTCCTAGATCCCTACCACAATCTGAACCACTCTTGTTGGAAGAATGCGGAAGATGGATCACGGATGAAGAAGCTTCCTTCATGGCACACTGTCCTGAAATGAAGAAGATGGAAGTAATCAGACAGTACAGAGATCCTTCGTCTGTCTCAGTAAAGATAGTACCAGATAGACAGAGGTGACTACCTTGGTCTATCCCTGGGAAAAGGAAGGAACCTGCTCCGGGCAAGCAGCCATTCAGCAAGATCGGGCTAAAGGAGTATGAGAATGCACCTAAAAAGTACAATCTTAAGGAATTCTCCCAACTTCCGATTGCCAAGATCTCTGAGGATCATGCCAAAAGGTATTACCTGACTTCTCTGAAGGAAGATGAATAGAGAACTGGCTCCTCAAACTGCTGCAATGCTGAGAAGGCCACTATTCCAACAGTTGGGACAATCAGCAGAGTTACTGACATCAATCTTCGGACAGTGTACTTCGATGATATGTTCAGATGCTTTCGATGTCAGAATCGCACTTTATTTGCATGAGGATATATGACCAATGGGTTCCTGTGACCAAGCACTTCGACATTAGATTTACTTGGAGTCAATGGTCTGAGTCTTGGAAAGCCAAAGCTATGTTACCATACCTCGTCCCCTTAGTGCTAGAAGAAGATGACAGGGAAAATCTGAGAAGAATTTACCTGGCAGAAAATGAAGCACTCTCCTTCACCTGTGAAGTGTTGAGTGTCTTTATCAGAAGTATATTGGGAGAAGAGGCTGGGAATAGGTTTGATACTTACACAGCTGATGTTGTTCTACACAGAGAAACCATCTTCATGACTTTGCTATATCCAGAAGATGTGAAGCATAAATGGGATATTCAAACAGAATCTGAGCTTAGAAGACTTGGAAATTTCATCAAATGGTTTATACCAAATGATGCATTCTTTCTAAAAGCTCAAAGGAAGAAGGAATTGAGACTGAAGATATCCAACTGGGTGCTAGCAGAGCATCAGAAGATGAGACCTGCACCAGTACCAGAAGCTGGACCTTCTACTTCTACTTCTGCAGTTGAGATGGTCACCATTCCCAAAGCAGAATTTAAAGAAATGAAGGCTACAAACATGAAGGTCACTCAGCTGGAGACTGCACTAAAGTTACTCTATGAACGTCTCAATATCCCTCCACCACCTCTTCCAAACCCTTAAACTTTGTTTTGCTTTTTATTTTTTTGGTACTAAGTGTTATTTATTATTTTTGGTTGATACACTTATATATATAACTATTTTTGATCTAATTATCTGCCTTATATTCAAATTTTTCTAAGTCTTATTTTGACTATGATGTGTTTTTACACTCTTTTTGTCTGATGACAAAAGGGGGAGTAAAAGAAAGGTATGATGAACACGTGAAAGTCTGACTAACCCACCGTCTGATTTTCACCGTCCGATGAATACGCTGGAACTGAAGAATCATGCAAAGCATTTCATACATAGCATTTGTGTTGTTATTTATTAATGCGCTAATATTCATTATTCTAATGCTCTTATAATGTTAAATAAATTTGGTACTAATGCTCTTACAATGATAAACAAATTTGGTACAAGTTGATTAAATCAACCTTTTTAATCAGCATATGATCTTACTCTGATACATCTACGTATTTTGCTTTGCGATCACCTAATAGAATTTATTTATCAACTATCGCCTTAATACTAGTATTGTCTGATATATCAAAATTGTTAAATTCAGGGGGAGACCCTTGATGTCATTTTGAAACTAAATTGTTCATCAACCTTAGATATTTGTCATCATCAAAAAGGGGGAGATTGTTGGAACCTAAACGATTGAAAAGTTTAGACCCTCATTAATTTTGATGATAACAAAATACTCACAAGAGAACAATTTATGTTCTAACAATTCTTGAAGTGTGCAGATACTAATATTACATATAATTCTAAGCCACTCAAGCAAGAAGGAAGAAATTCTCAAGAGAAGGATACACTCCATGTGTCAGCATCCGGCTCATCCTAGTGAGCATCTGAAAGTATCTCTTTATGACACTAGGCTTATCCATTTGTTTCGAGCGTCCGATCTTCCGATTCTGAGCGAGCGTTTAAACTTCATTACAAATCACGTGTTGGTCACGTAGTTGCTCTTCCTCTCAGAAGTTTCTAGAACGGATTTCAAAATTGATCTTGAGCGCTAAAATTGTTGTACGAGGTATCAAAGGTGACACCTTTAGCTAAAAGACAATAATCGTACAATCAATTGTGAAAAGCAAGGTAGTACGAAAACGGTAATATGTACTACTGGGATATTCTCTGGAAAGGAAGAAAGAGACAGCTTTTTGAATTTACCTCACTCAATGGAAAAGAGCCATTTTTACTGTAACAGTAATATCCTTTGGAACTCCTATATATACCTCATGGTATCCATTGAAGAGTTTGCCGAAATACTGCTGGAAAACTGCCAAAACTATACAAGAGTATATTGCCTTATTTGCTAAGAACAAGCACTGTTGCTATACACTACAAAGAGTCAATACTCTGAAAGCACTGCTTCTGTGAGCAATCAAGTTTCGAGCCAAGTCTTTGGACTACAAGAACTAAACTCAGCGTCCGACACTTTCTTTTAGAAAGCATTTCTATATTGAGCTTAATTTTTATCCTCTCTGTGAGAGTTATTTATACTTGTATTCAACTTATCTTATAAAAGTTGTTTTGGCCTAGTTAAGGCTGTTCCCTCAAAGGCTCGACTGTACTGAGTCGTTTTGAGAAATTGAGAGTATTGTCAAGGTTGTGACAGTATAATACTCTTGAGGAAATTGTAATCAGATTGATTATAGTGGAAAATCCTTCAGGAACGAAGGGACTAGACGTAGCTACCAGTTTGGTAGTGAACTAGTATAAATCTCTGTGTCTCTTGCTTTACTGCTTTCTATATATCTTTATCCCGCTGTGTTAAAAATAAATTTTCACTTACTGCATTTTCAGCGTTCGGTTATTTCCAGCATCCGTTTAACAAACAGTTTTGAAAAACCTGTGTTCTAAGTGTTTTTAACTTAAAGTTTGCGAAACGTTTTCAACACAATTCAACCCCCCTTCTTGTGTTCACGTTCAGTTAACGCTTTGGAATCCAGGTGGGAGTAAGAATACATTTTTACCGGGATTGCTAGTGTAGAATAATATACATTGTATGCGTAAGGTACCTAAGCCCTACTAAAGGTTGAGGTCAGTAACACCTAAGGATAGGGTTTACGGTTTATGGTATTTGAGGACAGGTGTGTGAACCCATCAATCAACATAGGAACAATATTGTGTGTTTTGGGTCCTGTGTTTGACCTACTTAGTGCATAATAGTGAATTTATGTGTTATATGTGATATTAGAAACATGTGTAGGACTATGTGATATGTGCTTATGTGATAAAATGCCAAGTGTGATACGCTATGTGTATAATATGTGCTCTGTGAAATGCTTAATGTATAGAGGTGAATTGAAGTGTTTAGTGTGGTATTAGAAACATGTTTAGGATTATGTGACATATGTTGATATGACTAATGTGAGATGTAACATGCATAATGTGAATAGTGAATAAAGTGAACCAAAGTGCAAAGTGGTATGTGAGTGGTGTGAGCTTTTAAATAAGTGAATGTGTAGGTGCTATGTCATAGCCGTGTGTGGTGCACGAGGTCAGAAGATACTCGAGCGGTGATTCTCAGCGGTGATTCTCAAAAATCTTGTGTGATATCTGCCAATGACAGTAGTGATAGACTTAGCGGTGATTCTAAAAAATATGTGATGTTGTTTTCTATGGAAGGTAAGTATACTCCTAGCCTAGATTCTATTTCTGTAGTGAGAGAGTTTCCTGAAGTATTACTAGATGATGTTCCTGGATTGCCACCTGAGAGAGAGATAGAATTTGCCATAGATTTAATCCCTGGTACTGACCCCATTTCTATAGCACCTTACACGATGTCACCAGCAGAGTTAGCAGAGCTGAAGGACCAATTAGATGACATCCTAAAGAAAAAGTTTATTAGGCCTAGTGTGTCACCTTGGGGAGCTCCAGTGTTGTTTGTCAGGAAGAAAAATGGTTCGTCGAGGTTGTGTGTGGACTATAGGCAATTGAACAAGGTAACTATTAAGAACAAATATCCTTTGCCTAGGATAGATGACCTGATGGATCAATTGAAGGGAGCAATTGTGTTCTCTAAGATTGATTTGAAGTCTGGTTACCACCAGATTAGAGTGAAGAAGGAAGATGTGCGAAAGACAGCCTTTAGATCCAGATATGGACATTATGAATATTTGGTTATGCCTTTCGGTTTAACTAATGCTCCTGCAATGTTCATGGAATACATGAACCGGATCTTTAGACCATTCTTGGATAGATTCGTGGTGGTGTTTATTGACGATATTCTAATCTACTCTTCGAGTAGAGAAGAACATGAAGAACACCTTAGGGTTGTACTTCAGATTTTGAAAGATTGTCAGTTGTATGCCAAGTTTTCTAAATGTGAATTTTGGTTGGAAGAACTACAATTCTTGGGACATGTTATCAGTAAGGAAGGAGTCGCTGTTGACCCATCCAAAGTCGAAGCGGTGATTCGATGGGAGAGTCCAAAGACTGTTAGTGAGATAAGAAGTTTTCTTGGATTAGCAGGGTATTATAGAAGGTTTATCGAAGGATTTTCTAAGATAGCCTTACCTATGACCCAGTTGACCAGGAAGGGTACAACTTTTGTATATTCAGAGAAGTGTGAGAAGAGTTTTCAGGAGTTAAAGGAAAGACTGACCACTTCACCTGTTTTAATCCTACTTGATCCTTAGGAGAGTTTGTTGTATACTATGATGTTTCGTATCAAGGGTTAGGTTGTGTGTTGATGCAAAAAGGGAGAGTAGTGGCTTATGCTTCTAGACAACTGAGAATTCATGAAAGGAATTATCATACTCATGATCTAGAGCTGGCTGCTATAGTTTTTGGTTTAAAGATTTGGAGGCATTATCTCTATGGTGCTAAGTTCACCATGTACAGTGATCATAAGAGCTTGAGGTATTTATTCGACCAGAAGGAATTGAACATGAGGCAGAGGAGATGGATGGAATTTCTTAAGGACTATGATTTTGAGCTGCAATACCATCCAGGGAAAGCTAACGTGGTGGCTGACGCGTTGAGTAGGAAATCCCTATATATGTCGGCTATGATGGTTAAGGAGTTAGAGCTAGTAGAGCAGTTTAGAGACTTTGGTCCTAGAGTACAGTTGTTTAAGGACAGAATGTGTTTGGGGAAGATTGTAGTAACTAACGAATTCTTAAAGCTAGTGAAGGAGAAGCAAGAGACAGATGAGCATCTGCACAAGATGAAAGGGTTGATGAATGAAGGAAAGGTGTCATAATTTAATGTGGGCAAGGATGGTATCTTTAGGTTTGGAGATAGGATTTGTATACCTAGTGATGCTGAAATTAGAAAGATGATTCTAGAAGAAGCCCATAAGAGTAAGCTTAGTTTCCACCCAGGTGCTACGAAGATGTATCAAGATTTGAAGAAGATGTTTTGGTGGCCTGGTATGAAGAAGAACATAGCTAACTATGTTTTCTCTTGCTTAGTATGTCAAAAGACTTAGATAGAACATCAGAAACCAGCAGGGTTGTTGCAATCCTTGGATATTCCTGAATGGAAGTGGGATGGAATAGCGATGGATTTTTCTGTAGGACTTCCTAGGAACCCTAAGAAGTTTGATGCCATTTGGGTAGTCATTGGCCGATTGACGAAGAGTGCTCATTTCATTCCAATCAGGGAGAAATACCCTTTGGAAAGGTTAGCCCAGATTTACATTAAGCAGGTAGTAAGACTACATGGTGTTCCTTCGAGCATCATTAGTGATAGAGACCCTAGATTTACCTCTTAAGTTTTGGAGTGAATTGCAACGAGCCTTAGGGACTAAGTTGAGATTGAGTTTAGCTTATCATCCTCAAACGGATGGTCAGTCAGAACGAACAATCAAATCCCTAGAAGACCTGTTGAGAGCATGCGTGTTGGAGCACGTAGGAAGTTGGGATGAGTTTTTACCTGTGGTGGAATTCACCTATAACAACAGTTTCCACTCAAGTATAGGTATGGCACCTTTTGAGGCTTTGTATGGTCGGAAGAGTAGAACCCCGTTGTGTTGGTTTGAGACCAGAGGTAGACAAGTGTTAGGTCCAGAGATGATCCAACAGACCACAGAATAAGTCAAGAAGATTAGAGAGAAGATGAAGGAAACTCAGGATAGGCAGAAGAGTTATAGTGATAAGAGAAGGAGACCTTTAGAATTCCAAAGGGGAGATCACGTTTTCCTGAGAGTAACTCCTAGGACTGGAATTGGCAGAGCGATCAAGTCTAGAAAATTAACTCCTAGGTTTATTGGTTCATTCCAAATTCTTCGTTGGATTGGCCCAGTAGCCTATCACATTGCTTTACCACCTAATCTTTCCAACCTTCATGATGTCTTCCATGTGTCTCATTTGTGTAAGCATTACCCCGATCCTTCCCATATCATTGAACCCGATTCGATACAGTTAAGAGATAACTTAGAGTATGAGGCAATACCTGTAAGGATCATGGATCGAAGGATTAAGGAACTTCATGGCAAACATATTCCTTTGGTTAAGGTTGTGTAGGATGAGACTATAGGTGATATGACTTAGAAGCGTGAAGAGGAGATGCGACAGCAATTTCCACATTTGTTTATAGGTACGTGATTTCGGTTTTAAGGGGGTGGTAATGTAGCATCCTCAATTTTCTAACCTTGCTTAATGTGTGATTGTCAGTGTCTTTGAGTGTTCGACTGTGTGTTCGCTTTTCGTGCCTTTGTGTAAGGGAAAGTATGAGACTTGTGAGGTTTTGGGGGTTAAAAAGAGTTAGATAAGTGCTTGATAGTGTTTTAGTATTAATATTAGAAGCCTCGTAAAATTTGAGATCAATCGGTGCTAGAATTAGGGTTTTGTGTTTTTCGTGCCCTTTGGCAAGTGCGAGTTTTCGATCGAGTAAATGAGACTTTGAACCTTTGTTCTTGAGTCCATTTGATGCCCTCTTATGTTAGGAATCATGTTTAAATGTTAAGGTATCAAGTTCTGGGTCGTACGGAGCGTCAGAATCGAAGAAATCATGCGAAAACGGATCATCCTGCATAGGTGTGCGTGACGCGCACTTGATAAGCCTTGAAACACGCGTGGCGCATGCGGTCTATGGTGGACCATTAGATCCGGATCCTTCTGTGACACATGGCGTATTATGAGTGGAACAGCGTGATCCCATGAGGAAGCGACACGTGGCAATCATGCATTGGACCGTTTAGGAGATTAGAGTGCTTCGCGGTGAAGAAACGTCCATCAAAGCGTGTGGTACGCTTCACAAACGCGTGCTGTGCTGGCAAGGGTGTGCGTGGGGCGCGTGTGGACAAGCGTGATGCGCGCCCAGCGTTTAACTTTTTCTGTTTAAAGCCATTTTACCATTTCTGATCCTTTTTTCTTACTTTCTTCATTTTCCACGACCCAAACTGAGTTCTAAACCAGGGAACCACCATTTTTACATATTCCAAGCTTTGGTGATTCAATCCTAAGCCATCTCAAGTGCTAGTTCAATCGTTTGATTCGACCGATTCGTTCGTTACCGTTCGTGCCTTTTAGGGCTTATCTCCGAGCAAGGTTTTGCCAAGGTAAACCCAAGCACCTCAATGTTATTCTCCTCTGTTTCATTCTGATCTTGTGTTTAGAATTCAAGGTTCTCCAGTTTAACCTTAATCAGACTGTGTTTTGGATCCCGGTTTAACCGAACGGGTACCAAACAAGCTAGGGTGCTGCCGAAACTCCCGGAGGGGTTTCCGTACAACACAAAACTGAGGGTGAGACCCCTATTTTCAGTATGTATGATGGAGAATTCGAGGTCACTTGTTTATGTTCGTTGTCCCTAATTAACTGTTCTTCTTATTGTAGGGTTTTGGTGCAAGTGCGGATACCTAACGTCCATGAAAGCTTGCCAGAAGTTGGAGTTGGGTAAGTTGGATTCATAGAACCCTTAGAACAGGGGCTGGCCATGACCACCCTTGTGTTTTGATAATTCCATAGCTGCTCTAATTCTAATCCGAGTGTGTTTTTATGTTTCTAGTGAAATATGGATCGTGCGGGTATGGTCGATGGAATTTTTGGACAACTTATGATATTTTAACTTTGAAGGGCAGAACCTAAACTTAGGAGGGAAAGGTGATTGAAGTGCTTGTGTATCCATGGTTGAGGCTTTAGGAGTTGTGAAACGCCGAGTTAACGCTTTGGAATCCAGGTGGGAGTAAGAATACATTTTTACCGGGATTGCTAGTGTAGAATAATATACATTGTATGTGTAAGGTACCTAAGCCCTACTAAAGGTTGAGGTTAGTAACACCTTAGGATAGGGTTTATGGTTTATGGTATCTGAGGAGAGGTGTCGTGAACCCATCAACCAACATAGGAGCAATATTGTGTGTTTTGGGTCCTGTGTTTGACCTACTTAGTGTATAATAGTGAATTTATGTGTTATATGTGATATTAGAAACATGTGTAGGACTATGTGATATGTGCTTATGTGATAAAATGCCAAGTGTGATACTCTATGTGTATAATATGTGCTCTGTGAAGTATGTTGAACATGCTTAGTGTATAGAGGTGAATTGAAGTGTTAAGTGTGGTATTAGAAACATGTTTAGGATTATGTGACATGTGTTGCTAAGACTAATGTGAGATGTAACATGCATAATGTGAATAGTGAATAAAGTGAACCAAAGTGCAAAGTGGTATGTGAGCGGTGTGAGCTTTTAAATAAGTGAATGTGTAGGTGCTATGTCATAGCCGTGTGTGGTGCACGAGGTCAGAAGATACTCGAGCACGAGTACGAGGTAACAGTACAGGTCACATAGACCTTGGGGTGCATATCATGGAGTCTGGAAACATTCCACAGGAGACCAATAGTTTGGCCGCTATTGTGTCGTGGTTCCGGTTATACCCGTTTACCCCGACGAGTGCCGTGAACTTCAAGTCCTTGGTGAACGATCCTGAGTGCAAGCCTAGATACTCAACTCTGATTATTCGGGGCTACGGGGATGTACTCTTATAGGTCACGATGAGCGGGATATGTTGCTTGGTCAACTGACTGATACTCTAAGTGGTGAGGAGTACATTGTGGCATAGGGATGTACTCTGAGCGGTGAGGAGTATAACAAGTCGGTGTAATTAGTGGTCACGAGTCTAAAACTAGGTAACTAGTGGGTAATAACTAATTTAATGGCTAATCTAGGAATGTGAAACATGATGAACATAATTAAGTGCATGCTGTATACTCTGTATTGCCTTCTATTACTAATTTTCCATTTATGGTGATTAAGTTGTTCTTATCTCCCTGTATATGTGTTTGTGTGTATATGTGGTATATGTTAGATATAGGTACAGAGGAGGATGTTGTTGCTGAGGATGGCACATGCATCCGTTGATATGGACGAGTTTGAGGATCCCCGTTTAGGGGAATTTTGAGTTGGGCACTATCTTTTTCCCTTCTCCGTAGTTTGGGATCGTAGAGTAGGAGCTCTCGATGTCCAATTTCATACCTATGGCCAGGAGTCTTGTTTTGCTTCCGTTTGATGTTAGCTCTTTCTGGATGAGGCATGTGTTAGCCGCTAATTAATGCTTTGGGATGACTGTATGTTTGCTATGCTTCTGTGTTGTGACTGCTACTCTGATGTAGGTGAGCCCTTGGAGGGGCCACTAGACTTTATATCGATGCATATAGTGTATATTATGTGTGCTTATTTCTACTGTGTATTTTAGTTTAAATTTCTACGTATTTTTGCCGCAATTATTAACGATAAGATAAACGATTAAGGCTAATTAATTAAAGGTTACTATGCTGGGACAAGGGGTGTTTCAGGGTACGGTCGTACCTGGTTTTATGTCCGGCCGTACCTGTCTGTTTTCCACGTTATTAAAGATGAAGTCGTGTGGTACGGCCGTGCCTGATGTAAAGTACGCCCGTACCTACTGTTTTTCCAGAATTTTTTTTTGATTTTTCAAAATTTTTAACTTTTTTGTATTTTTAAATAATCATAAAAAAATGTTAGTAACCACAGGTTGCCTCCTGGAAAGCGCTTGTTTAACATCCCGAGCCTGACGGTTCGGAGAACTTAAAAATTAGTCCTCAGCGGGCAATGACCCGTCCTTGACATTACCTTTTGTCTTCTCACCATTGGGAAACACAGCAAAGTAGTCACTTTTTTTGAGTGATCCATCAAAGAAGGACTTGAGCACTTTTTGGTCGGTTCATTATGTACCCATAGTCTTCACAAATTTAAATTGGCTTCTCAAAATTGGGTGAAAGTGTCCAAATAAATTTCTTCACTAAGTCATTCCATGTTTTTATTTCTTCAATTTGGTAGGAGATAGAGCCATAGTTTTACTTCTTCATCTAATGAGAATGGGAAAATCATTAGTTTTGCCTCATTTGGAGACAAGCCTTCATACTTTGCCTTTCTCATCTTCTTGCAAAACTGTCTCACGTGCTCAATAGGATCTTGCCCTGTTGTTCCTTTAAATTGAAAGTGTGACATCTCCGAGATGATAGATGGGTTTAATTCAAAACTTATAAATTCCTCTGGAGTGTCCTCCTTTAGTCCTTGGAAACCTTGGATTTGGTCCACTTTTTCTTCTTGTGTAAGCTGGAAAGTCCTTACAAATTCTTTCATTAATTTCTCCCAACTTGAAAAGTGAAACATATGGTATATTGAGAACCATTTCTTAGCTAATCCTCCTAGGGAAAGAGGAAATAACTTAAGTCTTATCCTTCCTGCGGTGGTCCCTGCAAAATTGTTAGTTTTAACTAAGTCATAAAAATTTAAAATATGAGGAATAGGATCCTCTCCACAGAGTCCTTTAAATTTAGGCAAACAAAGTGCCGCCAATATCAAGGAAGGGGTTATGTCCTTATCCTGCTCCAAAGAGTTGCTATCTTGTTCTTTAACTTGCTCTTCTTTTTCTTTTTTCTTTTTAGTTTCCACATACTGCAAGAAAAAACAAGAAGCATTAGAGGGAGAAATTTTGTTAGAATTATAAATATTAAATATTTTTTCTTCATCCTCAATTATCAGAGTCATGGTTCCCTTCTTCACTTTAATAGTCGCATCTCCAGTTGCCAAGAATGGTCTTCCTAAAATAATAGGAACATCTCTGTCTTCCTCCATATCCAGAACTACAAAATCCATTGGGAAAATAACTTTTCCCACCTTGACCATCATATCCTCTATTATTCCTCTTGGGTAAACAAGAGTTCTGTCAGCCAACTACAAGGACATCTTAGTAGGTTGTGGTTCCTGCAAATTCAATTTTCTAAACAAACAAAGGCATTAAATCGACACTTGAACCCAAATCACATAGTGCCTTAAATGTATTATTACCAATTGAACAAGAAACATCAAAGGTTCCTGGATCTTTAAGCTTTGGTTGTAATTTTTTCAATAACATAGCAGAGCAATCTTCATTTAATTTAACAGTCTCATCTTCTATCTTATTTTTATTTTTTTTAAAAATTTAACATATTTAGGCACTTCAGAGACAATTTCAACAAAAGGAATATTGACATGCAACTTTATCAGTTTTTCTAATAATCTCTTAGCCTATCTATCCCCACAAATTTTTTTAAAACTTTAGAGAGAGTTACTTACCTGCTGAGACTCGGTTTGAGCCTTATCCTCTTTTGGTTCCTCCTTTTCCATAAAGACTGCATTGCACTTCTCATTGGGATTTGCTTCCACTTGACTTGGGATTACTCCTTTTTCTCTTTGAGTCACCGCATTCAACACAGTTGCCATTTGTTCTCTCAATACTTTCTGTCCCTCTGCATTGGCAGTAACTAACTTTTCGAAGCTATTATATCTTTCATTCATTTACCCCATAAATTTGTTAATCTCATTTTTTCCGGAACTTCTATCATTCTGAGCACGATTTTGCAGATGTGGGGGCTTATAAGTATTCTGATTTTGACCCTGGGATCTCTGTTGACCTCCCTATGAGAAATTTGGGTGGTTCCTTCATCCGGGGTTGTAAGTGCTTGACTATGAGTCATTCTGTTGCTTATTCCCAACAAAATTCACCTCCTCAGTGCAGTCCTTTGAGTCATGACTAGTTATTCTATAGAAATTGCAAGATGCTTTAACAGCCTTGGTTTCTATAGCCTTTAGTCTTTCTTCAGTTTTCTCCATGAAACCGGCTAGAACTCTCATACACAGATGTTCGTGTCTTTGCATAAATTTCAGCATAGCCTCTTGCATCCCTGTTTTTGGATCAAAATCTTTCTGGCCTATAGCATTGTGTTCTTCTAATTGGCCTTCGATTGCCATACATCCCCAATCATTATTAGCATTAGATTGAGTTTGCACTGCCATCAAAGTCTCTATTTTTTTAATCATTGCCTCCAATTTTGCTTCTAGAGCTGTGTTGGCTTCCACTTTATAAATTCCTGCCTGCTACTTCTTTCTTCCGGTTTGTCTATCACTAGCTGACCACTGAGCGTTGTTCTGAGCCATTTCAGTCATAATTTCAAAAGTCTCAGTGGGTGTCTTCTTTTCGAAAGATCCTCCACAAGCAGCATCAACAGCTCCTCTAGTTTGCATTATAAAGCCATTATACAAAATTTGTACTAACTGCCACTTGGTAAAACCACGATGAGGGCAGCTTCTAATTAAATCTTGATATCTTTGCCAAGCATCATGCATTAATTCTCCTTCATTCTAGGTGAATCCAGACATGTCAGCTCTCAACTTTGCCGATTTTGTGGGAGGAAAGTACTTGTTTAAGAACTTAGTTTTCAGGTCCTCCCAAGTAGTAATAGAATTTGGTGGGAGTGAATCCAACCATAATTATGCTTTTCCTTGTAGTGAGAAAGAAAACAATCTTAATTTGATGGCCTCCAGTGTCACACCTTGACACTTGACAGTATTAGCAACCTTCTGAAACCTCTTAAAATGGACATTTGGGTCTTTAGATGATAAGCCAGAGAATTGCACTGTAGATACCATAAAGATCAGTGCTGGCTTTAATTCAAAGTTAGTGGCCTCAATTGCCGGATAGTTGACACTGTCCGCCACATCCGTAGTTTGTGTGAAGTACTCGTTCAACGTCAGTTCGTCAGCCATTTCTCAACAATCTAAGTGTTCTTTCAATTTCAGGATCAAAAATCAATTCAGGATGTTGAGACCTTGTCTGCATACACCAAAGGAAACCAAATTAGAATGTCTTAGTACTAAATAAAAATAACAGAAAATAAATAACTAAATAAAATTATGCCTGATGCAAATAAAATCTTTAATTCAATTAATATCGCAATCACTCCCCGGCAATGGCACCAAAAACCAGTTGCGGCTCAGGCAAGTGCACCTGATCGTAACTCGTAATAATAGTGGAGTATAATTAGGATTCCAAATGTCGAACCCACAGGGAATGAGCGAGTACCAATGACTTAATATGATTCTATTCTACTAAGCGAGCAAAAGTTGTAGTTACACAAGTAGTGAAAGTTAACGGTATCAAAGCGATAAATAAACTGAATACTAGAACGGTTTAACTATGATATGAGAAGCTTAGGGGAACCGGGTTCACCAATACTCTACTCTTGAGTTCACTAAACAATTGATGAGTTATCTATTATGAAAGAGAACTAATCACCCACTCTAAATTACTAAGGGCTACCTAGCTTGCAATAGTCTTTCTCCTAACTAATTACTCAATTTGGTCCTAGAAGGTAATTAAAGGAAAGAGCATTAAGAATAAGTGGGTTTGTTAATCTAATAACTGATTAGAAACAAGCTATAATCTATCCAGCGCATAAAACGAGTTCTTTTATCCTATGGTTCTATTAACTAATCATGATCCTATTACCACAATTAAGCCAACTAAATAAAGGTTTATCAGGCCTTATAGGATTAAGCACAATAGCCAGTTTTCAATGTTAGTCTTCTTGCAAAATGGAAGTGACGTTGTATCTATGATGCAGGGGCGGTTTGGACGAATCTATTCACATAAAAGTATGGTCCCTTACACAACGTGATCTTGGATCATGGACCAATAAGGAGAAATCATTCTATCTGGTGGAGAGATTTAATTGCTCTTTATCCAGAATGGTTTTATGATTCAGTTGGCATACAGTTAGGCAATGGTGAGACGACAAAATTTTGGGAACACAAATGGTTGGGGAATGGTTCATTTATGACAAATTTCCCTATGTTATTTCAACTGGCTCTACAGAAAAATGTCACTGTTGCAGAATGTGGTACTTAGGCGGATGGAAATTGGATTTGGAAGTGGGATTGGTCACGAAGGATGCAGCCATCTGAGTTGACTACGGTGGAGGAATTGGAAGCTCTATTGCAAGGGGTTCAACCGAATTTGACAGCAGCAGATAAGTTGTTTTCGAAGCATACTCCGTCAAAGGAACTTACAGCAAAATCGGCATACCAACAGTTGTGTTTGCAAGAAAACAACTCTGTGATTAATCACCAGCTGGCCAAAGTCTTTAAGGACGTATGGAGATCTCTAATCCCTTCAAACGTGGCTATTTTGGTTTGGAGAATTATGCTTAATATATTGCCTACAAGGTCAACTTTGTTGCAGCGAGGAACTATCTTGCCCAACCACAATACTTCAAGTGTGTTTTGCTTTCAACAAGAGGAAACAGTAAGCCATTTATTATTTGTGTGCCCTTTTTCGTATAATATATGGAGTTCTATCTAATCTTGGGTTGGATTTGATGGGGCTTGGCATTGTGATGGAGCATCAAATTTTATTCAACATGGTTTATTATATTCAGGGACAGTAAAGAAATCAGCCCGATAGTTAATTTGGTGTGCAATGGTTTGGAGTCTGTGGTCAGTACGGAATAATATATTGTTCAGGGATGTTGTTGCTATACATTTAGAAGTGGTGTCAAAAATTAAAGTAGTGTCATGGGGTTGGTTTATTACTAAAGCGGGGAGAAATTCGTGTTAGACATATTCTGATTGGTGTATGAATCCAATTAGTTGTTTACAATCAATTAAGTGACTTCTTGTTAGCATGATGTAATGGGTTGGAGTAACCCTTGTACTCCTTTTGAATAACTTTTTTGCTTATAAAAAAAAAACCACCTATTTTATTAGAAAATGTAAGTTAGCAATGTACACCTTTTGACTTGGACTAAAAAACTAATTATTTCTTTTGGAAAACTATTTAAATGAATGGGTATTAATGTAATTTGATTTTTTAAATCTTAAAATCTTTTACTTTCTCTCTCTCAATTAATGATACTTTCTTTTTCTCTCTCATCCACTTTCCTCTTCATGTACCGAAATTTTGGAGGCATGTTTTTTATAATTTCTCTCTCTTTACAATCAACTAGTGAAATTACTCGTTCCTTGCACGGGTACTAATTAATTAAATTAAGTAATAATGCTCAAAAAATAATTGTTATCATACAATATATAATAATTATTAACTTTGTATGACAAGTCAATAATTATTTTATCATTAATTCTAAATATAATAAATGATAATTGATAAAGATGAATAATATATAATTTAAAATAAGTAAGTCATTTAAGAAAATATATTTTTGATTGTTAATGACAATTAATTGAGATAATGTAATAATAACTATCTTAAAATAATAATAATTAAAAATTAATTTTTGTTTTAGGCGAAAAAATAAATAAATATGGAGGTGATATATGACATAATCTCACATGGCAAAACTATATTTTATATAATGTATCAGATGATATTGTCATGTAATTACTTGAATTCAGTTCAGCTTTGCCCCTTCCCCTCGCTGGTCTTCCACCATGTCCGGCTAATTTGAGCTGTTTCACTTTCAGATTAAAATATCCATCTTTATTGCTATGAAAATATAGTCTTTCTTGTGAGAATATTATGCCTATTCAGGCAAAAACGCTTGAATGATAACTCATCAAAATGAATTTTTTTCACGAGAAATGCACATCGGCTGTATATTTATTGCTGGTAGGTTGACAATTGACTGTGTTAATTTTGTTTATGTATGGGCAACATATTGGGATACTGTTTATACTGGTAAATGAGTGGAAAACCAACGAGGGGAATTGATAATAAAACGTTTGATCACACGAGTTGCCGGAAAATTACAGAAGACATGGCACCAAAATTTCGGTGCACAGAGAGGGAGAATGAGAGAGAACATGACATTATCATTAATTGAGAGAGAAAAAATAAAAGATTTTAAGATAAAAAAACTAAAATTACATTAATACCCGTTTATTTAAATAGCTTTGCAAGAGAAATAATTGGGTTTTTAGTCAAGTCAAAAAGGTGTATATTGCTAACTTATGTCTTCTAAAAAATAAGTGGGTGTAAATTTGCAATCCACACACACACACACACACACACACACACACACACACACACACACACACACATATATATATATATATATATATATTTTATATAAATTTCTAATATATATATATATATATATTAGAAATTTATATAAAATAGTTAAGTCCTCCCAACTCTAACCTTAATATTTCATTGCTTCAAAAAAAACCTCAATATTCATAAACTTAAATTGGAATACATGGGGTTTTCCAGAAGTACTTAATATTTGATAAACTAATTAAACTATCGGTATTAAATGAGTTTTTCATTTTTATTACCAAAATATATTGTGCAAACATACATGGATAGGCATATATATATATATATATATATATATATATATATATACACACACACACACACACACACATGGGGTTTTGCAGAAGTACTTACATTACAACACAAAACGAAATAGATAGCGCTTATTTTTTGTCTTCGATAGCGCTTAAAAGTGCTACCTATTCAGCCGCTAGTGATCAGGGTTCTCAAAGAGCGTTTTAAAAGCGCTAGTAAAAACAAGAATCGTTAGCGCTTCCTTGAAAAAGCGCTAGCTATTGTTGATAATAACTAGCGCTTTTTCAAGGAAGCGCTATCTACACCTTTAATAATCACTAGTGCAAAATACACCTAAAAAATATACTTATAACGCCGGTTTTGGAGATAACAGACGTAAAAAGTGACGCGGTAGCATTTTTTGAAATTAACGCGTCACTTATAACGCCAATTTTTTTAAAACCGGCGTTATAAGTGAATAGGTAAAATGTGTCCAAATTTTTCACGCCACTTATAACGCCGGTTTTTCCTAAAAACCGCGGTTAAAAGTTATAACGCCGATTTTATATAAAAAAACGCGGTTAAAACGTAAAAAACTTAAAACATCTAACGCCAGTTTTCTAGGAAAACCATGATTAAAGTTCCAGATCTTTCACCCCAAAACCTCCCATTGTTTTAGGTTCGCATACTTTTCTCTAACTAATCCAACATATCTTCTTAGCATCAGATTTGCCTCCCCACAAGAAATTCATTTGTATGTTGGTGAGTGTTTTTTGGGGCTTTGTAGAAAGAAAAGAAGTAGACAAGAAGACTAGTCAATACAGAGTTTATAAGAGCATCACTACCTCCAATCGAAAGGTGACTCCGCTTCCATGAGGCTAATCATTTTTGCATTAGCTCAATTACTGGTGACCAAGTAGAGCTCCTTCTTGGATTGGCACCAACCGGAACTCCCAAGAACTTGAAAGGAATTGTGCTCACCCTGAATGATAGGAAATCGGCCGCTGCAATCATGAACCTATTATCAACATTAATAACAAAGATATTACTTTTGGAAAAATTAATTTTGAGGCCTGAAACAGGTTCAAAGCCTCTCAAAATTGATTTTAAGCCCCATAAATTCCTCCATGTTGGCTCACGCATAAGTATTGTATCATCTGCATATTGTAAAATTAGAATTGATACTTCTTGATAGGCCTTATATTATGTGAGAGCTCCCAAATCCACAACCTTATGCACCAGCCCGGCTAAACCTTCCGCAACAATAAGATAAAGAAAAGGGGTCAACGGGTCTCCTTGTCTCAGCCCTCTAAAGGTTTTAAAATCTTTCGTAGGGCTACCATTTACTAAAACTGACATTGTGGTGGACCGTATGCAAGCTTTCATCCAATTCCTCCATTGTGCGAAAAACCCCATCCAAGTCAACATATATTCCAGAAATCCCCAATTGACTGAGTCGTATGCCTTTTCAAAGTCAACTTTTAAGAGTAAACATTTATCTTTCCGTCATTTCGCCAAATCAACCATTTCGTTAGCAATCAACACACCATCCAAAATTTGTTACTGAGGCAAGAAAAGAAAGCAGTCTGACAGGGGGAGATGATCCTGCTCAGCACGACCTTGAGTCTAGACGCCAAAATTTTGCAATGATTTTATATAAGCAACTGATCAAGGAAATGGGCCTGAACTCCTTAAGGGATTGCAGGTTATCTGATTTGGGGATTAAAGCTATGAAGGAAGCGGCAATGGCTTTTGGTAAACAAGCATTATGTTAAAACTCAAGAACAAATCCCAGAATATCTTCCTTTAACATGTCCCAAAAAGCTTTTATGAAGTTAAAATTAAAACCGTCCAGTCCCGGGCTTTTAATACCATCACATCTCCAAACGGCCTCCTTCAATTTTTCGAGTGTGATTGGAGAGGTTAACATCTGATTTTCAGCTTCATTTACTGTTGTAAAAGTAAGACCATCTAGAGTAGGACGTACAAAGTCAGTGTTGGCCGAAAATTGAGCTTGAAAAAATCTGTTCACTTCACTTTTAACTTCAATAACTGTTTCTAGCCATTTATCACCAACCTTCAAAGCAATCATTTGATTCCTCCTCCTCCTAGCTTTCAAGCATGCATGAAAATACTTTGTGTTGGCATCTCTTTCCGCAATCCATATGCTTCTTGAATTTTGCATTAATAAGCTCTCTTTGTCATGCAATTGTTTCCAAAATTGGGCTGTTAGCAATTTCGTCTGTTCTGGATTTATTTCACCACCATCCGCCATTATGTCTTCCAGTTGATTGATCTCTGCCACTGTATTTGCGATATTGAGATCCACCACCCCGAACACCTCTTTGTTCCATTGCCTTAACTTCTCTTTTAGGATCTTAAATTTTTCTTTTAGAATTTAACCTTTCCTCCCCTGCACTTGAGCATCAGCCCAACATTCTGCTACAAACTCTCTGAACTCTTCAATCCAGCAATTGTTGAAGCGGAATGGTTTGGGTCCCCAGTTTTTTTTCGCACCTTTCAGCCACACGGGGCAATGATCGAAAATATCTCTGGCTCCTATCCATTGCATATCAACCTGCCATACTTTAATAGCACCATCAAACAATAGTAACAGATCCAATCTGCTCATGGAAGTACCATCTGAACTGAACCAAGTGAATTTCTTGCCTAAAACATGCAAGTCTATTACCCCCATCTTCTCCACAAATTTTTTAAATTCCAGAATCTCAGTCATATTTATTTGATTACTACGCCCCTGTCTCTCCGCCGAATCCATAACAGCGTTAAAATCCCCTGCAATACACCACTCTCCCTTTGGGAAACCACTTTTCGACATGCACAGATCATCCCACAACTTTCTTTTACCCTCCATAGAACATGGTGAATAAATATTGACAATGTAAAAAGGCATATTTGAGCTTCCAAATTCAACACAAATGCCAAGAAAACCAGTCCCTGAGAAATTAAACATGACACGAAACAATCCTATCCTCCATAGAGACATCATACCCCTAGATAACCCATTCGATTCTTTCATAACCCATTCAACATCTTCTCCTCCCCATAAGCTGGTCACAAAATTATTATCAATGGAAGTGCATGCATTTTGTTTCTTGTAGCAAGCATATATCAAATTTACCTGAAGTTAGGAAAGACCGAATTCTTTTTCTTTTTGCCCAATCTTTCGACCCCCACGTATTAAGTGTGACTATCTTCATTACTATTGTCCAATCTCCTCCCTCTCCATCTGTACCTCTGTCTCCATTGCTTCCATCTCACTAATTTTTGCAATATACACCTCTTCCTTGTCCACGGCTGTGACCCCAATTTCCTTCGTCTGTGTGCAAATTTGAACGTCTTTGTTTGCTTCATATTTCCTCCAATATCTTGTGTTGCCATTGTTAAAGTCGGAGCAATTCATAGATTCACAACATAGGATTGTTCCACCTGAGAAGGCTGAGCTATCTCTGAACACCTCTGAACCCCCTTGTGTTTTTCTCTGTTTTCTGCCTTTCTGCCTAATTGTGATTATAGGTTCCTAGTTACCCCTTTGGAGTTACATTGAAGCAAGCTGAGGGAGTGCATCGAGTGTTCTTAGATCGGGAATGGCTCGCCCATACTTGGACTCACGTTTAGTTCTGAAATCGGCCTAGGAATGTGAATTAAAAGCTGCCCATCTCCAACTCCATCTTGGCCCAATTCTTCCTGTTGAGTGTCACCAGGAATGTGTGATTCATTTTGTCCTTCGCCAATGCATGCGTTCCACTTGTAGCTGATAAGTGTTCGGGATCTATTGGGCTAATAACTGCCGATCCAAGTGTATTTGATAAAATAAGAGGCCCATTCTCCACATTTCCCACATGACTTTTAATCTCTCTGTTTGACCTTTCTTCTTCTGCCGCCATATTCAAATCATTATTCTTATCATGTGCATTTAATAATTTGTCATTCCCTATGGATGAAGTGCAACGAATGTCGCTACCAATTCCTATGTTACATGAATTTTCCTCTCCTATTGCAGCATTTACATCATTATTCAAATTATCAATATCCACCCCATGATTACATTTAATGTTATCATTAATTTCCTCGAAGAATTCACGTTCCTCCATCTCCGGTGAGAATTTCGACCCTACACTGTCGTACTCTGAATCGGCGCCAGCTTCAGATGGATGAACCACTGCTGGTGTCAACAACTGCATTGGTCCATACCAATCTTCCACTATTTTGATGGAAAATACAGACCCAATTATATTAACAGAAATAACTCTATTCACAAGATCATGAGTCTTGGTTCTATAGAGTATTCTTGCCACATCACATGTTTCTTTTTTCCTGGTGTTTTCATCTACGTCCACAAAAATCTCAATATATGATACGGTGAATTCAAAGAATTTAGTTGACCACGCATGCATTGGGATACCATAGCATCTCACCCAAGTGAGTATCTCATTATCTGTTGGTGTTGGGACTTTAATCGCGTAAGATAAAATAAGAAAGAGGAGCTGAACCTTTTATAAAAAGGAAGGCTTGGCGCTTGGTTTTATGTCTGTGACCATTCAAAAGCTTGTCTAGCAACTTTTTGTCTCTAGATAAATTCTCTCTTTGTTTTAGAATTTAATAGAATTCTTAGTATGCTCTGTGGTTGCGGCTTGCAACAACTCTCCAGAAAAGAATTTATTAGGAATATTTCTTGTAAAAGGAGAGGTGTGAGGAATAAGTTTTGCTAGTGGGGAAGCTTTGTTGGTGTCTGCGAGGTGCAGAGAAATTGTGTAGTTGTAATAATTTTTTACATAGTGGATTTTTCTCAGTGTCGTGGTTTTTCTCTGCTCGGGAGTTTTCCCGCGTTAAATACTTGTGTTGTTATTATTTCTCTATTTTGTTTTTCCAATTTTCCACAAGTGCGGTTTACGGGAAGAGAATTTGAAGAGTCAAATTCCCAACAAGTGGTATCAGAGCACAAGTTCTGCCAAAGAGGATGTCGGGAAGCAGAGTTTCAAATGTAGTCAGATTTGATGGAGAGAAATTTGACGGAAAAATCAACTTTGGCTTGTGGCAAATACAAGTCAAGGATGATGTGTTGATTCTCTGGTTTACACAAGGCTTTGAAGAGGCGTGGTTACTCACGAAAGTAGCGGTGATCTGGTAAAGCGCTAGTAAGCAGGACAAGTGATGATGATTGGGAGGATCTCGATTTGAGAGCGACAGTGCAATGGTCGCCTGCGTGCTGACCAAAATGTTCGGTAAACGTGAAGGGCATCCCGCGGCAAAGGGACTCGGGGAAAAACTTGAGGAGTCAGGACAAAGTGGCTGCCTCCGATGGTTGTATCTGAAGAAGGTTTCATCACGTTGCAAATGGATGAAGGTACTACTATTTCAGATCATTTAAGTATTCTCAATGGCATTGTTTCTGAGCTTGAATCTATTGGAGTTAAAATTGATGATGAGGATCAGGCCTTAAGGCTGATCGTGTCTCTTCCACGGTCCTATGAGCACATGAAGCCGCTATTAATTCATGGGCATGGTAAGGAGAAAATAATTTTCTGGAGGTTACTAAGTAAGCTTTCTTTCTCAAGAGAGAGGAGACTTGGTGGGAGTAAATAATCCACATGAAAGTTCCCGCATTGGTAGCTCATGGTGGAAGAAGAAGAACTCATAAAGAATGGGAACTTTGGGGATGTGGGCGCAGTCTGGCCACATCAAGAATTGTAAAGGTAAACGAGGTTCGGCAAAAAGCTCACGTGTCGGCAGTGGAGATGCGATAATGAGGCTAACATTATCTCCGATCTTGATGTCTTTTGAAAGAAGGACATGTATATCCTTGTGGCATGGGTCCCAAAGTTGCCATGATAAAGGATATTAAATGTTAGCGGGACCACATTTTGCACACGGGCATTGGTTGACATTGATCGCAGGTGTGTGGTGAAATTTATGTCGATGGTCGATTAACTTCCATGAGAGTCAAATATGGTAGTTGCACATAGTTTTTTCAAAGAATGTTATATTTCGACATGCGAGTTTAAATGCTTGGGATGGCTAGTTAAGTTATTATGCTTTTATGGTGGAGCATGATCAAGGCTGGCTGATAAATGGAAAGCTATAGAATCTTCATCGAGGTGGGCGTTGTGGGACCACAAAGTCACATGAGTGGAGATTGTTGGTGTTGGGACTTTTAGTCCCACATCGGTAAAATAGTAAAGAGGAGTGAACCTCTTTTGTTATAAAAGGAGGCTTGGGCCTTGGTTTATGTACACCATTCAAAAGCTTGTCTAGCAACTTTTGTCTCTAGATAAATTCTCTCTTTGTTTTAGAATTTAATAGAATTCTTAGTATGCTCTGTGGTTGCAGAAATAATGAACCTCCACATCAGAAAAAGAATTTATTAGGAATATTTCTTGTAAAAGGAGAGGTGTGAGGAATAAGTTTTGCTAGTGGGGAAGCTTTGTTGGTGTGCGGGGGTGCAGAGAGAAAATTGTGTAGTTGTAATAATTTTTTACATAGTGGATTTTTCTCTGGTGCTGGTGGTTTTTCTCCTGGTTTGGGAGTTTTCCACGTTAAATACTTGTGTTGTTATTATTTCTCTATTTTGTTTTTCCAATTTTCCACAAGTGCAGTTTCTGGGGAAGAGAATTTGAAGAGTCAAATTCCCAACATTATCTACTTCTCTGGGACTCCAAGGTCTCACCTCCTCAAACCATTGTTGAAGCCACTCTCTGCCTTCAGTTATCAACGAGCTAACCTCTCCTTCATCATCAGATTCCAATAGAACTAAGTTGGCTCCCATTGGAGTAGCCTTGATGGAAAAAATTCCCTGTCTATTAAACTCCTGTTGAATGCAATAAGTCATGCCAGGATGACAGACTTTACCCACATATACCTTGCCTAGCCTTTGAAATTGTTCTGATTCCACAGTACGAGAAACAGGGGCTTCACGTCATACTTCTTTTCGAAATTATCGCGTAACTTTTAACGTCGGTTATTTAAAAAACCGGCATTAAAAGCGTGTGTATAAAAAAACTCTTTTTTCGCGTATGTTCGTATTTTTTACGCCGGTTATTTAAAAAATCGGCGTTAAAAGCGTTTATAGGGAAAAAAAATAAAAGCTTTTTACGCTGGTTGTTTTGGATAACCGGCGTAAAATCCGTAACCCTCGTATTTGAGCAACCAGTTTCATTTGTCACCCACAGTTTCGAAACCCTCGTTCTCTCCCTCGTGTGTTCACTTCTCTCTCATTTTCTCTCTTCCTCTAGCCGTCGCCATCGTCATTGTCATTGCCATCGTCTCTCCCACCTGATAAGCTCTTCTCTCCCCCCTCTTGTTCTCGCTTTCCATCTCTTTCTCGTTTGTTCTCTCGTTTGTTCCTTTATTTGCTTTTACAGAACATGTCTAGGCCCTAATTCGGCGTCTCCTTCCTCACCGATCGGTTCAAAGAAGCTCGGAGTAGTTTCTAGATCTAAAGTGTTTTTCGAGCCAAAACAGTGTCATCTCACGCGGATCTGGACCGGCAGATCGAGCATATGCTCGAGTGCAAGCCTCTGTCGAAGGCTGAGGTGAAGTCGTTGTGCGATTAGGCAAGGACGATTCTTGGTTGAGGAGTGGAACGTTCAACAGGTGAAGTGTCCGTTCTCAATTTTAAGGTAAGATTCTTAAGTCTCTTCGTAGATCTGTTCGTAGATCTGTTCCATGCGTGAAGGAGCAAATCTGGAATGAATTTTTTTTCCCTCTTTTATACTTCACTAATTTTTTTTAAAAAGTACAATTTGTTGAGGAAATGTATATTTACTTCTCTATTTATTTGTTATATATTAGAGGATAATTCTTATCTCATCATTTGTAACTAACCATCACACTTAGATAGCCCTATCATTATCTGTTTGTTATCAGTTTGTTACCTCATCATTTGTAACTAACCATCACACCTAGATAGCCCTATCATTATCTGTTTGTTACCAGTTTGTTACTAACAGAATTTGTTAATTTGTTATCCAATAGGATTAGTCTCTTAGAGCTATATTAGTTTAGCTATAAATATAGAACCCGATACACTTTTGTAATAAAGCTTGAGTAATACATTGAAGAAATATTCTTCCAATCCTATCTCTTTCTCGAGCCCATCTTTCTTTCATATTTCCATATTCAATCAAGTTTATCATGGCATCAGAAGCAGGTTCCTATTCAAACTCTGATTCAGAAATTGAAAAACAAAGCACTACCAGCAGTAAAGCAAAACCCTTTATGGTCACACCGTCATCTCCCTACCATCTCAACTCATCTAATAATCCTGGAACTCCACTGGTAGCAGTGCCTTTCACGGCAGAAAATTATCGCAATTGGTCAAGATCCATGAAGACTAGTCTGCGAGCCAAAACCAAGTTGGGTTTCATTGATGGAACCATCAAGAAACCAATGGAGACCTCACAAGAATTTCATGCCTGGGAGAAAGCTGACTCTACGGTCATTGCATGGATTATCAACTCCATAAATCCTTCACTTCATGGGAGCATATCTCATGCAACAACAGCAAGAGATATTTGGATTGATCTAGAAGAAAGATTTGCACAAACCAATGCACCGCACATCCATCAACTATGGAGAACTCTGAGTTTAATTCAACAAGAACCCAACATGACAGTGATAGAATATTACAGCAAATTCAAGAGTCTCACAGATGAACTGAGTGAGCAACAACCACTGCCTGAATGTTCATGTGGTGCTACGAAATCACTTCTGCAGAGGGAAGAGGACAATCACGTCCATATCTTCCTTGGAGGCCTTGATGATCGTTTTGATCAAATCAAGGGAAGCATTCTTAACACCGATCCCTTGCCATCTCTTAGAAGAGTCTTCAACCACATATTGAGGGAAGAAGCTAGACTTAGTACAGATAAAAGCAGGGAAGAAAGACATGAAACAAGTTCAGCTTTTCATTCCTTCAAGCAGAGAAATAAAGATGAACTAAGAATGAAATGCGATCATTGTGGAAAACTTGGGCATAGCAAATCCAAGTGTTTTGAAATAATTGGATATCTTTCTCACTGGGACACTAGCAGAATCAAGAAGGGAGGCAACAAGTCAGGCTCAAATTCTGCAGGAAGTGCCAAATTTGCCTGGGCAGAAGGAAATCAAGGCAGGAGCACAAATCAGGAGCATGCTCAAACCAATCATGTCTCACAAAGAAAGAAGAGCAGTGCAGATGGCAGCAACCCTTCTGGTAATCTCAATTGGATCTTGGATAGTGGAGCATCACACCATATGACTCCACTATACTCGATTCTAAAATATGTGCACAGCCTTGATCAGCCACTGCACATTGCCTTGCCCACTGGGAATATTGTCATGGTTAATGAGGCTGGGACAGTATTTCTCAATGAGGAAATTAAATTACATGATGTCTTGTTTATACCTGAATTTAATTGCAATCTTTTATCAGTTCACAAACTCACTTGTGACTTAAATTGCACTGTAACTTACTCTGTTGATGGCTGCATTATACAGGATCAAACCAAGAAGAGGACGATTGGCTCCGGTGATTTGCACGAGGGGGTCTATGTCGTTAAGATAGAAGCAAATGGTTTCTCAGCAGCAGTTTCAGAAGATTTAAATTTTGTTTGGCATGCTAGGATGGGGCACACTTGTATTCAGAATTTGTCCAAATTGTCAAATGTTCTTAGTTTTCATTTTGATGACAATAAGCTAGGGTGTTGTGATGTATGCCACCGTTCGAAACAATGCAGATCCTCTTTTCCTTTAAGCAGTAATAAAGCAGAGAAGCCTTTTGATTTAATTCATTGTGATTTATGGGGAAAATATGCTACAGCATCACATAATGGTGCTCACTATTTTCTTACAATCGTGGATGATTATTCTAGAGCCGTGTGGGTATACCTCATGAAAGAGAAGTCAGAAACCAACAATTACTTGATTAACTTTTGCAAAATGGTGCAAACTCAGTTCAATACGAAAGTAAAAATTCTTCGTAGTGATAATGGAACCGAGTTTGTAAATTCAAAAATGCAACACTTTCTAAAAGAAGAAGGCATCATTCATGAAACATCATGCGTAAGAACCCCTCAGCAAAATGGTCGCGTTGAGAGAAAGCATAGACATATACTCGAAGTTGCAAGAGCTTTGAGGTTTCAGTCCAATTTACCCCTATCCTTCTGGGGTGAATGTGTGTTGACCGCCACTTATTTAATCAATAGAACTCCAACTGTGGCCAACAAGGGAGTGACTCCTTATGAGATGATTTATGGAAAGAAAGCAAGCTATAAACATTTGAGGATCTTTGGATGCCTTTGCTATGTTAGGGTCATCAAACCTGGAGACAAGTTTGCAGCTAGAGCCAAGAAGTGCATTTTTGTGGGCTATCCTCAAGGTCAGAAGGGTTGGCGTGTATATGATTTAGAGACTCGTGAGTTCTCAGTATCAAGGGATGTCATATTTTATGAGAATTCTTTTCCCTATGATCCACAAAATCTGGATTCGGCTGATAAAGGAGCAAGGCGAGAGCAAATAGAAACCACTTATATTGACAACAATGATCAAGTTGATGTAACTCAAATTGAGGAATCAAGTTTTGAACAAGATCATGAGGAGACTGATGCTTGTGAGGAAATTCAAGAAGAAACTTACGCCTCTAGTTCTCACTCTCAGATTGATCAAAATCAGGGGGAGCAAGAAATAGTTGCTACTCAAGAGAAACAGGCCAGGGAACAAAGAATTAAACGTCAACCTGAATATCTTAAGGACTATGTCTGTAATACTGCAACACAAGGACCCCTCGGCACATCTCAGGAACAATCGGCCTCTTCAGGTAAGCCCTACCACATCTCCCGTTATGTTAACTATGATAATTTCTCTCCAAAACATAGAGCATTTCTTGCAGCCATAACGTCTCACACAGAGCCTAAGAGCTACAAACAGGCTGTTCAACGACCAGAATGGTGTAAGGCAATGGAACAGGAAATACAAGCTTTAGCGGAAAATAATACATGGACTCTAGAGCCATTGCCAAAAGGAAAGAAATTGGTAGGCTGTTGATGGGTCTATAAAATCAAACACAAGGCTAACGGGGAGATAGATAAGTACAAAGCTCGTCTCATTGCAAAAGGATTTACACAAGTTGAAGGAGAGGATTTTCGTGAAACCTTTGCTCCGGTAGCAAAAATGACAACCATCCGCTGCTTGTTAACTGTTGCAGCAGCTAAAGGCTGGCAACTACATCAAATGGATGTAAGCAATGCTTTCCTTCATGGAGACCTCGAAGAAGAAGTTTACATGGTTGTCCCTCCAGGCTACATTGTTGAGAAGCCAAATCTTGTTTGCCGCTTGCAAAAATCCTTATATGGGCTACGCCAAGCCTCTCGCAATTGGTATGCCAAACTTTCAGAAAGACTAATTAAATATGGTTTTCACCAGTCAAGTGCAGATCATAGCTTGTTTACTTACTCTTTGGGACAAGTCTTCCTTGCAGTCCTAGTGTATGTTGATGACTTGATCATTGTTGGCAACGACACAGAAGCTTGTGAAAGCTTTAAAATATATCTTCATAATTGCTTTCACATGAAAGATCTAGATGGACTCAAATATTTTCTTGGCCTTGAATTGGCACGTGGACCTAAAGGCATTTTCCTTTGTCAA
Source organism: Calophaca sinica (assembly GCA_037113605.1). Lineage (NCBI taxonomy): Eukaryota > Viridiplantae > Streptophyta > Magnoliopsida > Fabales > Fabaceae > Calophaca > Calophaca sinica. Next base: position 109,425,842 of record CM073733.1, read on the forward strand.
AGGAAGTATACACTTGACATACTTGAGGAGTGCGGCATGATAAATTGCAAACCATGCAATTTTCCTATGGAGCAAAATCATGACTTATCCTCTGAGAATGGGGACTTTTATGAAGATCCTTCGCGGTATAGGCGTCTCATTGGCCACCTGATTTACTTAACCATTACTAGGCCAGAAATTACTTATTCCATACATGTTTTAAGTCAACATATGCAGGCCCCTAGACAGAAGCATTGGGAGGCTGCAGTGCGCGTGCTACGTTATTTGAAGTCATCTCTGGGTCAAGGTATTTTTCTGCCTAAAGACAATGATCTCCGCCTTGTTGGATATTGTGATTCAGACTGGGCAGCCTGCCCCATTACTCGTAGGTCGGTTTCTGGCTATCTCATGAAGCTTGGTCCTACCCCAATCTCTTGGAAAACAAAGAAACAATCCACTGTGTCACGGTCTTCCAGTGAAGCAGAATATCGTGCTATGGCACATGCTACCAGCGAAATTATCTGGCTCCGCAGCCTTCTTTCCACGTTGTTAGTACCATGCACGACTTCCACAACGCTTTATTGTAATAATCAAGCTGCTATACACATCGCGGCCAACCCCGTATTCCATGAACGGACAAAGCACAAAGAAATAGATTGTCACTTTGTTCGTGAACATTTACAATCAGGCAACATTGCTACTTCTTACGTGCGATCTCAACATCAACAGGTAGATACATTTACCAAAGCACTGGGATCCGTGCAATTTCATACTTTGCTTGGCAAGTTGGGAGTTCATAATCCCCACTCTCCAACTTGAGGGGGAGTATTAGAGGATAATTCTTATCTCATCATTTGTAACTAACCATCACACTTAGATAGCCCTATCATTATCTGTTTGTTATCAGTTTGTTACCTCATCATTTGTAACTAACCATCACACCTAGATAGCCCTATCATTATCTGTTTGTTATCAGTTTGTTACCTCATCATTTGTAACTAATCATCACACCTAGATAGCTCTATCATTATCTGTTTGTTATCAGTTTGTTACTAACATAATTTGTTAATTTATTATCCAATAGGATTAGTCTCTTGGAGCTATATTAGTTTAGCTATAAATATAGAACCCGATACACTTTTGTAATCAAGCTTGAATAATACATTGAAGAAATATTCTTTCAATCCTCTCTCTTTCTCGAGCCCATCTTTCTTTCATATTTCCATATTCAATCAAGTTTATCATTATATATGTTTTGATTCCAAAGTGTATCTAATTCTGAAATATATCAAATTTTATTTTTGGGTGTCTGTGAAGGTGGTTGTGCTGCTATTGTCGACTCAGGAACATCTTTGCTTGCTGATCCAACTGTATGTTCTTCTATATTTTTGAGAATTTTTTGCTTGTAGATTTTCATTTATAATTTCTTTTGACTGTTAATTAATTTCAGCCTGTTGTGGCTGAAATCAACCATGCTACTGGAGCTGAAGGAGTTCTGAGTGTAGAATGCAAGGAAGTTGTTTCTCAATATGGAGAGTTAATATGCGATCTCTTAGTATCAAGGGTAAGTTTTTTCCGCCTTCTCTATGAAGTTTTGTGTTATACATGATTTGCGGCCTGTGATCTTTTTCCATTCGCATTTCCATTCTTTGGACCTAAATGAGTTTGATCTTAATCTGCAGGTACGGCTTGGTGACATATGCTCACAAGTCGGTTTATGTTCTGCCCATAGGGGTCAATCTAAGAGGTCTGGAATCTTGCCCTACTGTTTGCTTCCACTAGATCGTACATGAGCCAACCGAGAAATCGCTGAAAAAAAAAAAATTAAGCAAGGTAAAAAGTTGTCAAGAAATTCCCAGTTCCCCTCAAAATAATATAACAGTAATGAAAAATTCTAAAAAAACATATTGACGCTTAATGTATATAAATGTTGAATCGTGATATGAATTTAAATTTAAAAAGTGCATAACATCAATGTCATCCATTATAAGGAAAAAATGGCACCTATCAAAAAAAAATAAGGAAAAAATGGCAAGGGCGTGGTTTTTGTGCAGAATTAACGAAACTGGAATTGGAAGGGGAGGGGGAAAAGAGAGAGAGATTAAAAAAAATTAAATAATAATATAAAATCAAATTACATTTATATCCACACATTTATGTAATTTTAAAAAATAATAGTTGGCTTTTTAGTCCAAATGAAAAGGTGCATGATGCTAAAGTACACCTTCATAAAAACTAGTGGGTATATCTGTTGACGTTAATCTTAACGCATCTTGATGACATAACAAATGATTACAGATTAATATTAAAATTTACAGCTATGATCTATATGATAGTAACTTTTAATCCAACAGTTGATTTAAAAAAATATTTATTCAGTAGGATGTTATTATTGTCCGCAGTTGTCAGCACAGTTGGTGTTGTGCATAAGTCTCGGACATCAAAGGCACGGGTTCGATCCCGCATGCCCTGCTTCCAAGCCCCCAAGTGGGGTTGTTGTGGCCACTAGGCCAAGTCAATAAAAAAAAAAGTAGGATGTTATTGAATAAGTGTAACTGTTGATATAACTCTTCGAGTGTAATTTGATACCTCCTCATATATATATATATATATATATATATATATATATATATATATATATATATATATTAAAGCTCGTGGAGCGACACAGCGGATGAGTTGATTTGGAGTAATTAATATCATATCAAATTACTCCAAATCAACTCATCCGCCATGTCGCTCCACGGGCTTTAATATGATATTATACCTATATGCATATACATAGCAACACAGTAAGTTTACACTTAGACGCTCTTAAACATATAAAAGTAAAACAGTGGGCCAATTGCCACGACTAATATACTTTAAATTACCTGTTTCTTTTGTACAGAAAAAAAAAAAACCACCTATTTGTTAGGATCAATAATTTGTTTGACTGTTTCATCAACTTGTTTGAGAAAAACAATATATATTAAACGAATCTAAAAATATAAGAGCACGTAGCTTGTCTCTATTTCAAGGACAACGCAATATACTATAAAAGTCAAAATCTACCAACAACAGCCACCCATAAAAATATACATTTGTGAGTGAGGTTTCAAACCTTTCCCTCCTTATCACCAGAGTTCTTAGGCCACCAGTGCATAATACACTTTTAATCGCTGTTAAAATTGACTTTTTACGTCGGATTTCAATCCGGCGTGTATTCTTTCGGCGTTGTAAGTGTGAACATTTAACGCCGGTTAATTAACCGGCGTTAAAAGTCACCTTTAATCGCGATTTTATTGAAAACCGACATTATATCTTTGAATAAAAATCTTGGAAAAAATGAAAAATTAACTTTTAATTGCGGTTTTAATGAAAACCGACGTTAAAAGTTACTTTTGACTGCGGTTTTAATGAAAACCGACGTTAAATGATACATTTAATCGCGGTTTTTATGAAAACTGCGATTAAAAGTCAAGTTAAAAAAAAATCCATAATTCAATAACTGAAGCATAGCTATGTAAGAAACAATACCTAGATTAGGCCAACCACATTCTTAACATTGCAAAAATACCATCAATGTCAATGCACAAAAGAACTAGAACAAAGGAACCAGAACAACCATATCCATAACCAAAAGGAAAAATCACTAGTGCATGGTCCAGAATAGCAACTATACCAGCAAAGAAGGGAAGAAAACACAAATGAGAAGCATAAAGCTGGTTGTGTGTCTCAGTACATACAATACATGTTAGAGGAAGTGCCTTGCTTAGACAAAAGGCAACCAAAAGAGCATAGAGCATCAATCAGCCCAATGAAGCCAAGAGCAAGGCATACGTTGGCAGCAATGAAGATTCTTGTACGGCTTTCCAAATTCAACATGAGGAATAAACAAGCCAAGTTATTTTTTTTATTTCAAACACAGAAGCAAAAGAAAATAGACAAATACCACCTTTGTTTTCACAAGGCGAGTTGGGGCATTCCTCAGGCATTCTGATGCAACTCCTCCATAAGCCTGGACCAATCCCCCGATGCCTAATTTGATACCTCCAAAATACCTGAAATTTAATATAGATCACAATACAAATCATACTCGAATTCCAGTACCAAAGGATAAACAACTTAATGCTTAAAATTTACAAGACAATCACAATCCACAAGCACACATGCTGCAGTTAATCAAGGATTTTGCCAAGGGATAAAAAAATTGTAGATATTAAACTCATGCAAACCAACAAATTTATTAGTTCAAAGTAATTGATATTAATATACATATGTGAAATGTTAAAATAAGGCTGTTAAAGTATTAACTGATGACAACCACCGTTACTCTATCTATTCCTGAAGAAGCAATAGCAGAATATATTGGTTTCCCAGCCGTACCTGAAGGTTCATCAGCATCATTGGACCGGTATTGATCCCCCACCTATTACACAGGATTGGAAATTAAAAAAAAAAAACTGATGAACAAAAGATAAGTGTACACTAGTAGTAGCAACTAGCAACTCATTACTAGCAAGTAGTATTTTACATTATTATATATTTCTAGCTTCACTTGCGCTACGCCTTTTCTATGTTACAATCAACAAACTGTAAATAAATTAACTAGTGGGGAAACAACTTGTGAGTTTAAAATCCCAGTAGTTTCCTACAGAAATGGTCCCACTGAATAAACAAGATATAATCAGCCACCCTGATATTGAGGAAATTAAACTATAATTGCCACATTGAAATGTAAAACCTCAGAGCATGCTCAAAGGACCAGAGTATTAATCTCTTAACTCTATTGTAGCAGTGAACATCTTGTCCTAAGGATACTCTTCATTTTGAGTGAAACATTCATGAGGAAGGCAACAAGACTAACCAAAGGAAAATAAAAGTAATTATTCAGTGCTTCATCTGAAAAATAATTAAGAAAAAGAAAAAGGCTTTATTATACCTGATAAGCCCAGCAATTGTGGGTAGCCTTTGGATCCCGGACCTAATAATAAACGAAATGAGAAAAATGATCGATTATTTTACTCTCAATGTTATAAAAAAAAAAAGAGAGAGAAAGGGGGAATTGGAATTGAGAGTACTAAAGGAAGAAGAGAATGAAGGAACCTAAGAAAGTAAAGACATGGCGGATTTGTCGTCGGAGATAGGGCCAACAATGGCCATGAACTTGCTTTTCTTGATGTCTTTCCAGGGTTTTCTCTTCTTTATCAGAAAAGAATTTCCGCAATCAAATTAAAATTAAAATCTACACATAAAAGAAGTGACCAATGACTGCAAATTCAAAGGAATCCAATAAATTAAAAAACTTTAACTCATAGCATGAAGAGATCTAAATTAGATAGTAAAAAAAAAAACCAATAATCTTAAAAAGAAAGGGAAAAAATGGCGTACGGGTAAGGAGAGTGATAGTTGGTGAAGATCATCGACCTTTAACTCAAAGGGATCTTCCAATTTGTTTGAATCAAGGAAAGCGAGGGAACTGATTCGACGAAAGAGAGACTCTAAATCAGGTTCGGGTGTTGCGAACTTGTTCCAAGAAGAAACTTGGTCAAGTTATTCTTACCCAACCCGATTCGAAACTCGTAGCTCTGGGAAGTCCCGAAACTAACTTTCCCAACATCCAAATTCAAAACTCTCACCTCGTTCAAATCCCACTTCTGTTTCGCCAATATTGCCATGATGGAAACGCGGGCGCCCACGGCGGCGGTGCATTGGGCTAGGGCAAGACCGATGTCGCTGGATACGCCGGTGATGAAGAACGAAGAAGGAGAAGAACGAAGTAGTAAAGTGTGAATGTGAACAAAGTGAGGGTTCAGAGAATGTGAGAGAGGGAATGAGGGACTGAGGGTTCAATTTTCGAGTAGTGAAAAATAAAACGCAGAAAGGTTTTAATGTCGGTTTTTTAAATAACCGACAATAAAACTCTTTGGGTCACACTTTTAACGCCCGTTTTAAATAAAAACTTGAGTCTTTTAACGGCGGTTTTATATTCGACCGACGTGAAAATATTTACCTAGTTTTATGCAATCTGGGATCAAACTTATAACGTCAATTTTGAAAATAATTGGAGTAAAAAGTAATGCGTTAATTTCAAAAATACCACTGCGTCATTTTTTACGCCAGTTATTACCAAAACCGGTATTATAAGTCTATCTTTTAAACTAGTGGGTCCGTTTAATGACTAGAATAGAATAGGAAATGATAGGATAAAAGAGTTGGATAAAGATAGAATATGATAGAGACATGATAAACTTTTTTTTTATCATATATTTGATGCGCACCTGAAAACAAATTAGATTACATTATATTATCATATCACGTGTTTGAGATGAACCAAATAATAATATAACAAGATATAAATTATATATAATGACAAAATTACCCATACAACAAGTTAAATAGTTTTTTCCAAAATTAATTTCTAATATTTTTTTATTAATTTGATAATTTTTAATATGAATTTTTAATATAAATATTTTTACATTTTACTAGATTTTATTTTTTATAATTTCTAATTTTTTATAATTTTTGATTTTTTACATCATATCTAACGACAAAATTACATATAATATGTTAAAATTAGTTCTAATATTTTTAAATAATTTTTAACTTAAATTATTTACTTTTATAGTTTTTAATATTTATTTATAGTTTCTAATTTTAATATTTTTAGTTTTATAGATTTTATTTTTTTAATTTTATAAAAATTATATAAAATGACAATATTACCCTTGTGGCAAATTGCACATGATTTTCAAAATTATTTAGTTGTTTTTTATTAATTTAAAATTTTTAATAATTTTACTTTTAATTTATTATTTTTATTTTAAATATTATTTATTTTTTAGAAAAGTTAAATTTATTTTTGTATTTATTTAATATAAATATTAATGTTTTTCAGGTTTTAGTTTTTTCTTTTAAATATTTTAATTTTATTAGATTTTAAATTACGTTTGAAGGGTAAATGAGAAAAAAAAATTCTTATCCTATCTTGTTGGTTTCTAACTCAGTCCGCACCTCAGGATAAAAATTACACTAGAGAAATAAGATAGAATAGAGTGACATGATTGACTTATCCTATCGTGTTGGCTCATTAAATATTAGATTAAGACAAGATATAATAGCTCCTATAATTCCGTCTCTCTTATCCTGGATATCAAACGGACCCTTAACTCCCCCACCCCAATTTCCAAGTCAACCTTATAACTCTCTAATATGTGCTAATCTTTTATATAAAATATGATAACAAAATTATTATTTTAAAATCAATAAAAAATTTATTTTTAGAAAATGACATGTGCACAAATAGACCTCTATATTCATAGATTAAACTTTTATATTGTTCATGCAAATATTATTGCATCTTCTTTAAAAAAATTATCATGAGTTAATTTTTCAAATATATAAATTGTCATTAATTATAATCATTCTAATTATAAATGAATACATAAGTTGTTTTATATTATTAAAATTTAATTTGGTGATCAAAAAAGTTTTAGAAGACCATTTTATATTGGCATGCTAATCTTAGGATTTTAAATTTAAGGGTTTATTTCGTTTTTGTAATACTTTTTCCTGTGATAAAAGCATTATTATATAATTTCATTTATTATTTTTTGCATAACATTATTTTAAATTATAAAATTAATGAATATTTTAGATGTATTAAAAATATGACTCACTCACGAATAATACATTAGAATGTGATAACGAGTGAAACTAAGCTAAGATCTTTTAAGTGAATCTCAAGTTCCTCACTAAAGGTGATCATCAAGTTTCCCCTAACTGAAATTAGTCATTGTACTCTTGGGATGCTTCTTATTATTTGTAACCTTGTACTTTAGTAGGAGTGTACTCTTTTTCTTTTTTTAGTCTTTTTCTCAATAAGTTTTGGTTTTGAGAGGTTTTAACGAGGAACTCACATCCGTTTGGAGTACTCCTTATACTCCCGTAATAAAGTTTCATTGCTTATAAAAAAAAATCATTGTACTCCTTCAATAATATTTTTGCTTACGAAAAAAAATACTTCGCAACTACGAGATAATAAAAAACGAGTCATATTAATTGGACACAAAATGAGATACAAAGTCCGCATCGCATTTAACATACGATCCATACTGATCGGAAACAAGATTTGTTTTTCAATTTTTTATTTTTAGATTTTTAGTCGCTTAAAATATTTGTCATCAACTAGATAATAAACTGTATTAACCAGATAAATGAACTTCGTTAACCAGATAAATAATGAACTTCAGGATTGGCATTCACCAGATAATATGAACCATTAACCAGATAAGTGAATTTCGTTAACCAGATAAATAAATGGTTCACATTATCTGGTGAATTATTTATCTGGTTAACGAAGTTTATTTATCTGGTTAATGGTTCATATTATCTGGTGAATGCCAACCCTGAAGTTCATTATTTATCTGGTTAACGAAGTTCATTTATCTGGCTAATGCAGTTCATTATCTGGTTAATGACAAATATTTTTTTAAACAGTTAAAAAAATCTAAAAAAAATAAAAAAAATTGAAAAAAAAATATTATCTATACATATACGGATATACGATCTATACACATACAAATATATAGTGTATCGTATTTTATGTCAAATTATGTGTACAAATATCATTTCTAAGAAAAAAAAAAAAACCTATTGGAGGGATCCTCTTGAGATTAGTCTCTGGCCCTCGCTCACGGCCGAATATATTCGCATCGGTGAGTGAGGGGAAAAAAAGAAAGCGCAGTTATTGTTGTCCTATAAAATAGAGTAAAACGTGGAAATGCGTTGACTATTCTTTGTCCCAAACATCACATTGCACTCACGTTCGTCACTGCTTCCAATAAAGCTTTTCGTGTAGATTAATCGATCGTTTCATTTTAACTTCTTGTGAATAACCAAATTACTCCCTCCGTTCTATAACTTTAGTAGTTTTAGCAAAAAAAATTTGTTTCAAAATAATGGGTGTTTTATAAACCCAATATATAATTTACATTTTTTTTCCAAGTATACCCTTCATATATTTATTGTGTTTACATTGAAAATTGACACAACCCCACAAATATTTAGTTGATTATTTTGAAACCTGCAGCAATTAATAAGGCTATTTTGGTAAAAATATACTTCAATTAAATGATTCCTTGGTCTGTGTGTGAAAACCTTAAACCACTAAAGTTATGGAATGGAGGGAGTATATATCTTACCACAAGTTCACATGTATATAATAATGTATAGAATAATTGCTCAAATTTTATATTCTTTTTGTTTGTGAAAACAAATCAGCCGAGGGATCGGCTAATATACAACTGACAAATTGATTCCTGTCAAACGATTACACCGAGAACGAAACTCTAATTCTCAGTAATGGGTTCTCCAACTACTCCAAAAAGCGTCGGGAGTGGTGAATCTATGCTAAACTAAAGCTAAGAGACATAAAATCGGCTAAGATAAAATGCTGTAAATTGCAAGAGAAAAATAGATGTTTGATTGATCGTGTGTGTTATATACATTTTCTCAGCAAGGTATATATATACAAAAGAGAAAAACAAAATTGTAACCGCCCCCTATTGGCCACTAAACGCTCCCACTACGTTGGTAGCTGACAACAAGCGGTTGTGTGTCCCTCAACTGCCACGTTCACGCACTTCGTGAAGTAACTGCTTCATTCTAGGCTGAAAAGAGCAGTTTTCACGTTTCCATTTATGTTGAGGGCCCTCAAGAGCTGATTTTAACCTTTGGGCACCAAAGTACAATGACTTTCAACTCCAACTCCTGGTCGAATTCCATTACTACCCTATTTGGTAGCAATTATTCAGCCGATAGCTATGTAACATTTAAACATTTGTCCAGCCACAATCGGCTAAACTTTGCGGCTATCGGCTGACCTCATAATATTCTTTGAGCCTTAATCAATTCTGAGTTTTAGCCTTGGCTCAATAGGAACACATCCGGCTATAATTATGATTGACTAGATCATGTATCGGCTACTACTCTAATTGGCTTGTCACTGGCTATTTTTTGGTTATAACAATTGCCGCCTACATCATTTCAACTGTAAATGCTAGATTGATGTATCAGATAAGATTCAGATTTTTGAATTGTCAATTGTTAGTCACTTTATCCGCATTTAATACTAGCCGATAAGCATTTCCTGCAAACACTTGACTAACAATGAATGAGTCTTCCCAATTTGGTGATCACTTCCCAAATTTGGGGTCCTTTACCCCTATTGGTAAAATAGTTTTCCAAAATAGGTCACCTCCAACAAACTTCTTCAACTTAACATGTTTGTTGTAAGCACTAGCCATTCTGCGTTTGCTTGCCTCAATTCTTTTTAAGGCCATCAGCCGATCTTCATCCAATTGATCCAACTCCATGAACATGGCTTGTTGATACTCTTCCAGACTTAGGGAATTCTGTTTCGCCACCCTTAATGAAGTGACATTGATTTCCAAAGGCAAAATTGCATCTCGGCCGTATGTCAACCGATATGGAGTTGAGCCAATGGCCGTAGACTTATAATTCCTAATGGCCCATAAGGCTTCATCCAGAGTCAGATGCCATTTCCTGGACTTGTTTTCCAAGTTCTTCTTGATCAAGTCAACAATGATCTTGTTGGTTGCCTCGGCTTGCCCATTAGCCTGTGCATAATATGGGGATGAGTGTATCAATTTGATCCTAAATTGCTGAGCAAATGCAAGCACTTTTTCTCCTGTGAACATGGTAACTTGATCCATGGTGATAGTCTCTAGAATCCTAAACCTGTATATGATCTGGTGTTGGATGAATCGGATGTCATCATCTTGCTGCACCTTGACCATCGGCTGAGCCTCCCCTACTTGGTGAAGTAATTGGTTGCCACAATTATGAAATTGTGTCCCTTAGAAGATGGTGGTTGGATCTTGCCGATTAAATCCATAGCCCAACCTCTGAATGGCCAAGGTTTTACCACTGGATGCATTAATTCGACAGGCACCCTTTGAATCGGGCCATGCAGCTGACATTCTTCGCATCCTTTGGCATATTGAAAGCAATCGGCAATAATATCTATGGAGATAAATTAACCATTTCATGACTGGCCCAGCCCTATATGAACTGCATATACCTTCATGAATTTCACCCATGACCCTTAGGGCTTCACTTTTATCTATGCACTTTAACAGTACCCCATTCATGCTTCTTTTGTACAATTCATCTTCAAGAAGTACGTACCTCAGAGCCCGTCTCTTGATTTTGGGGACAGTGCATTTAGAAGGATCTTGTAAATACTCGATCAGCTCCTTCCTCCATGAGTCGATTTGGTCTACGACCATCACCTCGACTGGTAGTTCGTCATAGTCCAAAGTCAACAAAGAGTCCCTATATCCAGAGGCCTCTTGGGCTAAAACGTTGGCCTCAATATTGGCTCCTCTTGGAATGTATGACACCTTTGCATCAATATAATAATGAAGCAATCTGTTAGCCGTTGCATAACGGGCCAGCAGATTCGGGTTCTTACACCCATATTCTTTTGTTAGCTATTTGATCACCAACTGGGAATCTCCCTTTACATGAATATAATCAGCTTTCATGGTGGTCAATAGCTTCAAACCTATGATCAAGGCATCAAACTCGGCTTGGTTATTAGTTAAACGTGGGTCTAGCCAATACAGAAACCTCCACACCTTCCCTTCTGGGTTGGTGATTGTCACTCCGGCTTCAACTCCATTATGGGTTTTGGACCCATCAAAAGTCAGAACCCAAGGCAAGATGTCTATGAAAGTAATTGGAGATACCCAAGGGTCCTCCACTTCCACGTAAGGGTGCTCTGCTAAGAAATCGGCTAATGCCTGACCCTTAACAGCCCTCAGTGGGATGTATTTTAGAGCAAAGTCAGTAAGCTTAATAACGCACTTCATCAAACGATCCTGTAAGACATGCCTATTAAGCAAATACCTAACAATGTCAATTTTGCACAAAACTAGTATCTCATGTAGCATCAAATAATATTCAAGTTTTGTACAAGCATGAAACAATGACAAACATAACTTCTCCAGAGGAGAATATCTAGTCTCAGCATCATTATTCGGCTAAGGTTGTACACCGCCCTTTCAGTTCCATCTTCAAAGATCCTGCGGCTAACAGCAAATGATAGACTCTTCAAAGAAATTGCAATGTAGAGTTTCAAAGGCTTTCCTGGCATGGGAGGCACCAAAACCGGTGGACTACCTAAGGCCTTCTTTATTTGATCAAATGCCTCTTGCTGTTTAGGACCCCACGCAAACTCTTTTGCATTCTTGAGCTTCAGCAAAGGGGAAAAATCCTTCATCTTCCCAGCCGAATTGGCTATGAATCTCCTCAAGAAATTGATCTTGCCCAATAGAATCTGTAACTCCTTCTTGTTCTTGGGTGCTCTAGTCTCCATTACTGCCTTGGCCTTGTTTTGGTCTATCTCAATACCCTATTGATGCACCAAGAAACCAAGGAAGTTGCCAGCCGATACACCAAACATACACTTGGCAGGATTCATCTTCAAGTTGTGGATCCTTATCCTCTGCAAGGCTTATTCCAAATCGACTAAATGGGCTTTGAAGTCTCTGGACTTTACCATGTACACCTCCGTAGTCTTGCCGATTAGATCATGGAAGATAACATTCATGGCTTTCTGGTAGGTAGCTCCAGCATTCTTCAAACCGAATGGCATCACTAACCACTCATAAATTCCTAGTGCCCCCGAGCACCTGAAGGCAGTCTTGTGAGTGTCTTCCTCGACTACAAATATTTGGTTATAGCCAGAGTAACCATTCATGAAGGTCAGAATACCATGTGTGGTAGCTGCGTCAACTAGCATGTCCGCCACTGGCATTACATACTTTTGGAGTGGCTAAATTCAAGTCTCTGTAATCAATACAGATTCGAATCTTGCATTTTTCTTCATAACAGGTACTATGTTAGCCAGCCAATCCACATACCTGGCTGTTTGGCAGAACCCAGCACTTAGCAAGCGCTCAATCTCTACTTTGATTTGTGGCATCATTTGAGGATGGTACCTTCTAGGTGACTGCTTATGTGGTTTGAAACCATCCTTAATTAGTAACCTGTGCTCCGCCAATTCACGTGCCAGCCCAGGCATCTCATGATAGTCCCATGCAAAGCAGTACCTATATTTTTCCAAGAGGGCTACTACATCCTTTTTGTCTTCTTCCCTCAGCAGTCAACTGATTTCCGTTAGCCGAGGTTCTTCTGAAGTTCCCAAGTTAATGTTTGCCTATCAGTAAGGAATCGGCTACATGGGATTCAACCTTGAAAGTCTCTAGTCGATCCCACAGGTTTTGCACCATTTGGGTGTCTTTAAACATTAAACTTTTCCATGGTTAGCCGTGGCTCGACTAATTGCTTGATCTTAAAACCTTGGGGGGTCAAGTTGTAAGACTCCCATGATCCTTCCTCATATTCCTCAGTAACAACAATAGGAGCAATGCAAGGAGAATAAAACAAAGCCTCTAAATTTTGTACCTCAGCTGGGAATGGGTTATCATCGGCTGGGACTATCTCTATCTTATCCCTCATCCTAGAAAATTAGTTTCTGATGCATGGTGGAAGGCAAGCATTGGCTAGTGTGAATCCAGTCTCTCCCAAGTAGGACTGTATAAGATAGTTTGCCATCAATCACGAAGAAAGCTGACTTGACACTTTTGGGGCCAACAGTGATCTCGGCTACCAAGATTCCCAAGGATGAGGAAGCCTCTCCTATGAAGCTAGCCATTTTCATGTTAGTTGGGATCAGGTCTTCTTCTGACATGTTTAAGCTTCTCAAGGTAGCAACATGCATCATATTCAGCACTGCCCCATTATCAACAAACACTCGGCTGAAGGCCTTGCCATTGATGTAGGCTCTTACGTACAAAGGATTTCAAGTGCTTCACCATGTCTTCAGTTGGCTTACCAAATACAGTACTTAAAGCATCTTTTACCGTGTTGTCGGCTAAAGTTGTCCATTCTGCCTCTTCCAGAACTCACTTGGGATCAAGCTAACGACCTTAATGGCTGCCATCAAACTATTTTCATCCTCATTAGAGAGGTAATCCAATATAGAATCCTCTAGATAGCCAGTTTCTGAGGTAGGCTCATCTCCATCCTTCAAGCTCTGCATGTATATGGGAATATGTTCTTTCTCTTCGTCGGGTTGCTCTATGTTCACAGCTGCAACAGTACTTATCATTGGGGCCTCCTTGACCTGCTCATTTTCAACTTCGTCAGGCCCTAACCCGCAAGGTCCAAAAGCCCTGTCAATGGTTTCTGCTACCTTTACTTCTGGGATCTCCTTCTTATCGGCTGCCTTGGCATCGACTATCATTTGCAATGTTTGTTTCATTCTTTGCAAGGACCTAGCCCGCTGCAACCTTCTCTTCTGCGTTCTAGTCAGTGTGACTGCCTTGATTTCCTTCTTCTTGAGAGGTTGATTGGCAACCAACTGCCCTTCTCTAACGTTTACAGCTGGTTTGATCATCCTTTGTGGTCTGAGTTCTTCATCATTCCTTACTGTTATGCGAAGGGAGGACATTCCCGTTTCCACATTTAACTCTGCCACCCTTCTCTTAGACTTTGGGAGAGGATCCTCAGTAATCCTTGGCATAATCAGCTAGGCTTCAGCTGAGGTTCCTAGCCGATTTTTCCCCCCAGACCCCTGAGCATGATGCACTCTCTCTATCTTTGAGTACATGTTGCGATACTGGTTGATCAACTCACTGGTCAGACGTCCAGGCCTAGGAGGTTTACCATGGGATAGGCTGGTAGATGGTTAGCCCACAGTGTTTTTAGATGACACATGTAGGCAACCCAATCTGTCGAACACAAATACCCTGGTGACCTCCTGATCTTTCTTGGATTCTTCTTTAGGCACCCAAACACTCCTCATCGCTTTTTTCCTTTTGATGACTTAGGCTGGTCAGGCCTTAAGAAGGATACCATGGCCATAGTCATGGCAGGAATGGATTGGTTTCCACTCACATCTCAGCTATGCTCTTATCAGCTAACTTGAACCTACCGTCCTTGATAGCCCGTTGTATTGCCTTCCTGAAAACTACGCAATTAGCTTTAGAATGGTTATAAGAGTTATGCCACTTACAGTATTTCTTATTCTTCAGTTCTTCAAGAGGTGGGATTTGATGCCCTTCTAACAGCCGAATCTGCTTGTTTTGAGCAGGTAATCAAAGATTTGGTATGCCTTGGTTATGTCAAAGGAGTATCCAACCCTGTCTTCTGCTGACTCAGTTTCTTTGGCCTTAGCTGCCTTCAATGTTGGACAGGAATAACTCTTTCCTTTGACTATCTCGGCTACCATTATGTCAGCCGTGAGGTCAACTGATTCAGAGTCAGATTCTTCCGTCTCTATGATAGAGACTAAGTGGGGACCCTTTCCACGGCTGACCTTCCTTTTCTCCTTCTCCTGGATGTATTGCTTAAATCAGATAGCCCTTTCTGCTAATTGGTTCAAGTCTGTGCATGGCTGTCCTACTAGCTTCTCTTTCAGTTGAGGATGCATTTTATTGATTACCATGGATGTGTACTCCATCTCAGGGAATTGCACAGAACATTTTCCTGCCTTCTTTCTGAACCTCTTAATGTAATCAACAGCCGATTTATCAACTTGCCGCCTGAGACTAGTGATATCAGTTACTGTAACTTGGGGTTGAGGCCAGTAAAATCTATCATGGAAGCATCTCTCCATGTCAGCCCAGTTTTGCACTGAGTTGGGAGGTAATGAAGAGTATCAAGTGAAGGCTATCCCAGTGAGTGACAAGGGAAGAGTTGAAGCTTATGGTACTCATTCTGGCTGCTTTCAACACATTGGGCTATGAAACGTCCTATATGCTCCATGGTAGACTTGTCATCCTCCCCTGAGAATATTGTGAAATCTGGAGTCTTGAATTCTTTAGGAAGAGGAATCATCCGATCCACCCATTCAGGGTATGATTTTCTGTAAACAGGACGGTCCAACGGCTTTAATTATACCCCAAAGTACTTCTTGATAGTACTTGCAACCATCTCCGGATCTATCAGCTGAGAAGCCCCTTGCCGATTATCCTGTGAGTTCGACTGGGGTACACTCAGACCCATTGGTCTCCAGGGTGAAGCCTGTTGGAACGGATTCTGAAGGTTGAAGGTACTTGGTGGAACATTGCCTAGAGGTGGGTTAGTATTCCATTACTGCTCTGGAGCATATTCACCAAAACCTCCTCCCTGAGTTCCTGGAACAGCCGATGCATTATGGGGAAAAGGTGGAACAGGATTCCATGTCTGCTCTCTCCCATAGTTGCCAGCCGTTTGTGGTAAATTTAAACTTACTGGAGGGTATGGCATGGAGACTGGCTGTGGTTAGTAGAATGGTGGATTGTTGAGGTTCCAATCCCCAGGTAGCTTCCCTAAACCATAACCAGGGGCCATCGGCTGCCAATTCGGTTGTCCATAAGTGTTTGCCTGCACAATAGGGCCATGTGTTGGAGTATATGACATTACTGGCGGCAAACCAATGTGTCCAGCCGCGTTAACTGGCCTCCGGGCCGTATTGATCTGCCTATATTGCACATTTGCTTGATCAGTTGGCATCACTTGCCCTCCAGCATGAGATGGTATCCATGTATTCGGTTGATCACCACATGTTTGGACTAGTGGCCCTACCGGTAGTGAGTTCGGCTGTGCCTGGAAAGGCCCATTTTGAACCACATTCGGTTAGGGCTGTCAAACCTGACTGCCTTGAGCATGTTGAGTTTGCCCATTTCCCCTAGTAGCGCAGAACTAGCCGAGTGTTCACCTTGTTGCCCTCGGCTTGCTTCCGTAACTCTCGCTTGCTGAACCTCATTGTGTACCCTGGGCTTGACAATGTTTGCTAATTGTCTTGACACTTGGTACATAATGTCATGAATTCCCATGTTAATCTGTTCCCTGATGAAGGAGGTGGTCATGACCACTGGGGTTTCAATATTCTCGGGGTCATTCATGTCAGTTGAGGTTGGTGCGGAGACTGGAATATCTTTAACTGCTATGGGCATACTTAGGGTGTATATTGACTCGTTGTTCTTACGTGACGAGGTTCTCTTGGGATTTAAACTCGACTCCATGTTGTTGTTGAGTTTCTTTCCGGACCTCAGGTTCATACGCCAAGTGGATCCTGTCCTGGAGAATCAAACTTGGCCTTCGATCCACATATGGTCCCACTGGGCGTGCCAAATTTGTTTGCGTGAATAAATCAGCTGAGGGATCGGCTAATATTCAGCTGACAAATTGGTTCCTGTCAAGCGATTACACCGAGAACGGAACTCTAAGTCTCAGTTATGGGTTTCCCAACTACTCCAAAAAGCATTGGGAGTGGTGAATCTACGCTAAACTAAGGCTAAGATACATAAAATCCGCTAAGATAAAATGTTGTAAATTGCAAGAGAAAAATAGATGTTTGATTGATCGTGTGTGTTCTGTACATTTTCTTAGCAGGGTATATATACACAAAAGCAGGGTATATATACACATTTTAACCTTTGGGCGCCAAAGTACAATGACTTTCAACTCCAACTCTTGGTCGAATTCCATTGCTTCCTTATTTGGTAGCAATTATTCCGCCGATACATGATTTAGCCGATCATAATTATAGCCAGATGTGTTCCTATTAAGCCGAGGCTAAAACTCAGAATTGACTAAGGCTCAAAGAATATTATGAGGCCAGCCGATAGCCACAAAACAAAACACCAGCAAGAAAAAAAATGACAGTATAATAAAATAAGATTTAATTGTATGCATAATTTGGAAAGGGAACTAAATAGGCAGCAAAACCGTGCACCTAACTCAATAGCCGCATAGGTCCACGTGCACCTCTATTGTTCACCAAAGCATCTTACAACATGACATACCAAGGCAAAATTGCAGCAGAGCCAGTTACATTATGCTCAAGCAAGGAAGCCACACTAACAGATTAAAATTTGACCATAAGCAAAATATGCATCAACTATCACCTTGACGGAACCAATAGATGCAGGGAAAAACATAACAGTGCACAAAATTCAATGATCTCCAATGATCTATATCTACACAATACTTTCTTATACAACACATTTATAATTAACTCTCCATCCTATGTCTCTTTTGGTAAGGTCAATAAGCTAGCTTATAAGTTATTTTACTAGTTTATAAGTTTGTTTGTGTTAGGTACTAAGTAGGTGTGAAATAAAAAGGTCCAACATCGCCTAATAATAAGCAAAATAATATAAGAGGCTAAATCCATTAACATAACACTTTAAGGTTTTTGGAACAAATATGATCAAAGTCTCTTGTTGCTTCCCTATAGAAACATGCCCTACAAGTGGTATCAAAGCTGACGGTGTGATTAAAGGTGACAAACTCCTTGTATCAAAAGTCTACCTAACAATGTGGAGGCAAGATAGCATGTGTTCATTGATGTTTGTGAGTCAATAATGGCGCAAGTACAATTATGTGGATGATAAACTTCTGCTTGAGGGTGAGCATACATTATCCGAGAATGGCTCGACAAAGAAACCTGAGTATCTGTCAAAGAGACCCAATGTGGAGGAGACTCAAAATATTTGGTAAAGAGTAAAGCTCCCAATTTAGTCCCTGAACTTACACCACGTCTCCTACTTGCACCCTAAAGTATATAAAAATAATAAAAAGTCAGTGAAGTTTGTGAAATCTACCTCATTAGTTCCTAAAGTTTTAAAAATAGTCCCTAAAGTTTTGCAAAATCTGTCTCATTAATCAGTGTAAGGGACTACTCATAAAACTTTAGGGACTAATTGGACGGATTTCACAAACTTTGAGTGCTACTTATTATTTTCATATACTTTAGGGACCAAGTATAGGAGAGAGAGAGTGTAAGTTGTTTTTTGGGTAAACAAAGTTTTATTCCAAAAGAGTACAACGGGTAGTCTAACCCAATACATCAAAACAAGGAGTCACTTAATTGACTGTAAGCAACTCAGCCAATCAGAAAATTTCCAACCCACATTTCTCCCAGCTTTATCAATAAACCATCCCCATAAAATTAACTTTAATTTTGCCACAATTTCAGAATGTGCAGCAACATCTCCCCTAAATAAAATATTGTTCCTTAGAGACCACAAAACCCACACCACAACACACCAAATTAAATACCTTACATTTTTCCTCACCTTCCCCAAGAATAACAGACCATGTTGAATGAAATTTGCTACTCCATCATAGTGCCATGCCCCCCGAGACACCAATCCAAGAGTAGATAGAACTCCACACCGCATAAGAAAAAGTGCAGCAAAAAAATAAATGACTTATAGTTTCTTCCTGATGAAAGTATAAAACACAGCAGGCATTATGATTGGGCATAATAATTCCACGGCTTAACAGAGCAGAACTTGTGGGAAACCTGTTAAGCATAGTCCTCCAAACCATAACAGCCACCTTCGAACTGTGAACTCTTTTGACGAAGTGTACTTCAATTACCACTTATCCGCAGTAGATACATTCGGTAGGATGTCTTGCAACACAGCTTCTAGCTCCTGCCTGATGACCACTTCATCTGGCCGTAATACACGCCTCCAACTCCACTGCCAACTGCAGAACCGATTCACCCAGTTACCGCAATTTACAATAGTGGCATAGTTATTTTAAGCAAGATGAAATAATGCAGGGAATTTTGACATAAAAGGCCTAACTCCCAACCAGTTATCTATCCAAAATTTTACCTTCTCACTATTGCCAAGATGTACTCCAACCGCACCATGAAACCATTCCGGATAGAGGGAAATTAAATCTCGCCACCAAATGGAAAAATGTCTCCTTATTGTCCCTTGATCTAAGATCCCGTTGTGTAACGGTCCATATTTTTGTGTCAGTAAATTCTTCCAAACCGCCCCTTCATCACATAAACAATGCCATTTCCACTTTGTAAGAAGACTAGCATTAAAGAGCTCTAAGTCTTTTACTCCCAAGCCTCCCATTTCTTTTGGTTAACAAACCTTTCTCCAACTGAATAGCAAATCTTCTAAGTGTCAGAGTTTTTGCCCCACAAGAAATTCCTTTGGTTGCTGATACGAGAGTGAATCACCTTTTTTGGAGCTTCGTAGAAATATAACCAATAAACCGGAAGACTATTTAGAACTGAATTTATTAAAGCCACTCTACCACCAATCGCGAGAGATGAGAACACTTCCAAGAAGACAGTCTTTTCTGCAACATCTCTATAATAGATGACCAAGTGGAGGACAGCCTTGGGTTGGCCCCAACCGAAATGCCCAAGAACTTGAAAGGAATAGTGCTCACCCTGCATGAGAGGAAGGTAGCTGCATCATTCAAGCACCTGTCATCAATATTGATAGCATAAAGATTACTCTTGAAAAAATTGATTTTAAGGCCTGAGACCAATTCAAAGCCTCTCAAGATAGATTTTAAACGCCACAAATTCCCCCATGTTGGCTCGCACGTAATTATGGTATCATTAGCATACTGCAAGATTGGAAACAAAACATCTGAAAAGGCCTTATATTACGAAAGAACATTCAACTCCACCGCCTTGTGCACCATCCCCGTTAAGCCTTCAGCTACTATAAGAAAAAGGAATGGTGCCAAAGGGTCACTCTGTCTTAGGCCCCAAAAAGTAGGAAAGTCCACTGTGGGGCTCCCATTTACCAATACGGACATCGTAGTGGACCTTCTGTAGGCTTTCATCCAACTTCTCCATTGAGGATCAAACTCCATCCGAAAAAGCATGTATTCCAAGAAACCCTAGTCAACAGAATCATAAGCTTTTTCAAAATCATCTTTTAGAAATAAGCACTTGTCTTTCTCTTTTTCGCTAAATCAACCAACTCATTTGTAATTAACACCCTATCCAGGATCTGTCCATGAGGCAAAAAGGCGGTCTGATAAGGGGAAATAATCCTGTTTAAAACAGTTTTGAGCCTAGATGCCAAGATTTTTACAATAATTTTATATAAGCACCCGATCAAGGAAATTGGACGGAACTCCTTTAGGGATTGCGGGTTGTCAGTCTTAGGGATTAAGGCAATAAAAGAAGCGGCAATGGCCTTTGGCAAGTAAGCTTTCTGTTGAAATTCAAGAGCAAAACCCAGAATATCTTCTTTTAACATATCCTAATGAGCCTTTGAGAAATTAAAGTTGAAATCGTCAGGTCCCGGACTCTTATTACCGTCACAACTCCAAACAACATCCTTTAGTTCGTCAAGTGAAGTGGGGGAGATCAACATATGGTTTTCGACATCCGACACCGTAGCAAAAGAGAGACCATCAAGAGTGGGGCATACAAAATCAGACTTAGCCGAAAATTGATCTTGGAAAAATCTTTTCACCCCAGTTCTGACTTCTGGCACTGTCTCAAGCCATCTATCTCCAACCTTCAAAGCAATCATTTGATTTGTCCTCCTCCTAGCTTTTAAGCATACATGAAAGTACTTAGTGTTGGCATCTCCTTCCGCAATCCATTTGACTCTTGATTTCTGCATCAACAGGCTCTCTTTCTCATGCAATTGTTTCCAAAATTGAGTCGTCAATAGTTTCCTTTGTTCTGGGTTTACTACCCCTCCAGCAGCCACAATCGCATCCAATTGATTAATCTCAGCAACTGTATTTTCAATATTAAGATCCAACGCTCCAAAGACCTCTTTGTTCCTTTTTCACAACTTCTCTTTTAAGTTCTTGAACTTTTCTTTGAAAACATACCCCTTACAGCCTACCACCTGAGACTCAGCCCAACAATTTTCCACAAAAGCCCTATATTCCTTATGTTCAATTGTTGAAGTGAAATGGTTTAGGCCCCCAATTCTTTTCCGCACATTTCAGCTATACAGGGCAATTCAGAAATATCTCTGTCTCCTACCCACTGAGCATCAACTTGCCACAATTGTATTGCACCATCTAATAAGAATAATCGGTCTAACTTGCTCATGGAAATGCCATCAGAACTGAACCAAGTAAATTTCTTGCCTAACACGGGCAAGTCAATCACCTCCATTTCTTCCACGAATTGTCTGAATTCCGAGATCTTTGCCTGATTTGGTTGATTACTACACCCATTTCTTTCTGCTAGATCCAAGACTGCATTAAAATCCCTGCTACGCACCACTCACCCCTTGGGAAGCCTCTTTTTGACATACACAGGTTTGCCCATAGCTTTCTTTTCCCATCCATTGAACATGGTGAGTAAACATTAACAATGTAAAATGGCACCATTGAATTGCCAGACTCTATGCAAATACCAAGGAAACCAACTCCTGAAAAATGAAACAAGACTCGAAACAACCTGACTTCCACAGAGAAATCATACCACCTGAAAGTCCATTTGACTCTTGCACAGCCCATTTGACATCCTCACCACCCCATAAACTGGTCACAAACATTCTATCAATTGAGTTGCATTTTGTTTCTTGTATCAAACAAATGTCAAATTTACCTGAGCTTAAAAAGGACTGAACTCTGTGCCGTTTTGCCCAGTCTCTCAAACCCCTCGTGTTCATTGTGACAATCTTTGTTAAAACTATCGCTTCTCCTCCCTCTCCCTTTGTACCTCGGTCTCCTGAGCCTCTAGCTCATGAATCTTGGAATTATATATTTCATCATTTACAGCAGCAGTGACCCCAACCCCCTTTGTTTGAGTCCAGATTTGAACCGCTTTGTCAACCTCATATTTCTTCCAAAAACACAAGTTGCCATAGTTCAAATCAGAGCTAGTGGTGGAGTCGTAGCAGAGAATAGAATCGCCTGAAAAGGGTGAGCCATCTGTGGAGGAAACCGACCCACCAAGCTTCCTGCCCTGGCTTCGCCACGCTGCCTGATTGTGATAAGAGTGTTTCTGGTAACCCCTTTGGCGTTACAGTGTAACAGACTCAAGTTATGCACCGAGTCCACATCAGGCGAGATAACACCATCCACGTTTAGGATCCAAACCCGGCCTAGCATAACTCTGTGAGGAGGGAGCTTCACACATTTCGTTATGGGCCAAAAACGCACCACCTTGATTTTCTTCGATCGTCACCAGTGTTGCGTGCCTCTCTTCTGCTTGTAATGGGCCACTTGAGTTATCATTAAAAGGCCCAATGTCATTTGATAAGTCTTTGGGCCCAGTATCCAACCTAGCCGCCATATTGTTGTTTTCCTCATCAGACCTTGCGACTTCTTCTGTTGCATTCAAATCATTTTCTAACACATGTGCATTTGATACCACATTATTAGCTATAGACAAAGTGCAACCAACGATGCTTTCATTGCCGGCGTTGCATGAATTTCCTTCGCCAAGATCTGCAATTATTGCATTATTCGGATTGCCATTATTCGCCTCATAATTGTGTTTAATGGGCTCATTAATTTCTTCAACAAATTCTTCCTCCTTCTCCGACGAAACCTCCGCCTCATCATTATGATAGTCAAGTCGGTTTCCGCCTCCAATTGATCCACGACTTCCGGCGTCATCCATTGTATTGGTCCATACCAATCTTCTACGATTTTGATGGAAAAAACCAAACCATTTATGTTGACAGTTACCACTCTGTTCACCAGATCATGAGTTTTGGATCGGTAGAGAATTGTAGCCACATCCAACACACTTTTCTTCCTTGTGGATTCGTCTACATCCATAAAAACTCCAAAAGGTGATACTATGAATTCAAAGAATTTGGTTGACCATGCATGTGTTGGAACGCCATAAACTCGAACCCAGGAGAGCCTCTCATTGTCTATTTCTCTAGGGCTCCATGGTCTCGCCTCATCAAATCATTGTAAGAGCCACTCACTGCCATCGTTTATCAATGCATTCACATCCCCCTCCTCATCAGATTCCAAGAGAACCAAGTTGGCTCCCACTGGAGTAGCCTTGATCGAAAAGATGCCCTGACTATGAAGTTCTTGTTGGATACAGTAAGATGTGCCAGGAGTGCAAACTTTGCCCACATACGCCTTGCCCATATTCAGTAATTGTTCTAGCTCCACAATGAATTCTAGATTCGCATTAACCTACTTGCGCACATATTTTCGCACCTGCCTTCTCCCATTAATTCCAACATTAGCTGAACCACCTTGTTTTAGCACATTGGCGAAAGTCTGCCGTTGGAGGCCATCATTGTGTTTCACCCTATTATTGACCCCCCAAGAGTCATGTCCTTGTGGCTCCTTGACTTGATGTATGTTCCTATCGACCATGGTCTCGTGGGGGGCCATATTATCTCGATTGAATCTTAGCACATTGGCATGAATCTTTGTGTTCCCTATAATAATATTATCAAGTTTTATAGCAAATAAATCCACATCTCTGACATCAACAAAGCGCACAAACCCAAAATGCTTCCCAAGTTTGTCTCGCTTGTGAGGGATAGCAACTTCCACAGCCTTCCTATATAGTTGGAAAGCATTAAACATGGCCTTGGCGTCAAAATCATCAGGAAATGATGTAAAAAAAATAAGATGTATAACTAACTTTACTCGATCCCTCCCTAAACTCCGCGCGCGCAATATCCATCTTGTTTCCTTGTTTATGCATCTGCATGTCACCATGGCGTTTCCTTTGTCGCCTTCTGACCTCCGTCCATTCGCCTCCCCGCTCCTCCATGCGTTTTTTACTATCAATTTGTTTTTTAGGCAATAACACCAACCATTCTATGCCTGCATGCGATAATTAATGCGAAGTAATGAATTGAATAGTTGTTTTCAAAAGATTTATATATGTGAGACAATGCTACTATAGTAAAAAAAGAAAAAAAAATTAAATTTGGGTATAATTAGGATTTTGTCATGCGAGACTCAGGGATTTGGATTCCATTTGGTGTATGTTTTAGGGACATCCATGTGGCGAGGCAGGGCGGGGAGTACTCCCCCGCTCTCCGATCTCCACTGTGGGGAGTTTTTCTCCCCCATCCCCGTGGATTCTCACGAGACCCCGAAAATTCATAAATAATTTTCAAAATATAAACAAAAATCCAATAAATCAAAAAAAATATAAAAGTAAAAAAGTCTAAAATTCAAAATTATAAGAAGTTCGAACTCAAATATTACAAACATAATATTCAATTAATATTACAAAACTCCTGCAAACATAGGAAAAAACTGATCTAGTTTTAGTAGAGACCAATAGTAGATCTAGGGTTGCTTCTCTTTTTGTGTTCACAGTCATTGAGTCAACTACAAACATAGCCACTAACTCCACGATTAGAAGTATCTACAATTTAGAAAAGAAACGTACAAAGAGACATACAAACGAAGAGGGGTGAGTACGTTGTAGTTGAGTTGTGATGATATTTAGAGAGAATAATGAATAAAATAGTATACTTATATATATATATATAGCAATACAAACTCATATAAACATACACCATATTACATACACAAAATACGACACTCACATTTATAATCATAAGCACACACAAGTAAAATTCACCAGTCTCAGAGTCACATAACTATTTCAAGAAAAATGCAGATACTAGCAACTCTACTTCATATGCAGGTGGTACCATCTACTACTCTGGAAAGCGGACTAGGAATACATACTTGGTTTATTGAGAGAGAGCATTTGCGGTGATCACCTCGTTACCTTATACTCTCACTAGTCATGATAATGTCCAGGGACTGTCGGGAGTCACGTAATCTTGCAAGTAGCTTTCCGACATCAAGTTGCAGCTTGAGTCACTTAGGTACCACAGATTCATTATCTCATCCCTAAAGCCAGGATTATTTGCTACAAAGGCTCACCTCTATTGGTCTCCCACTTTCATTTCAACAGTCGTTTCCCCCAAATACAAATCAAGGTTTGGTATGTCAATTATACACACAAGGTCGAGTTTCCTCCGAATATCACAGTCCAATTTTTCATCCACAATCCATCATGGCCCTTATGACTAGGATCGTCTCACAAGGAATGACTCAAGTCCCATTATGACTACTTATAGCTAGGTGACTTACACACAAAGTCGTTTATCCTTTCAAGGTCGCTGCCACAAATGTGGACTTTTTAAAATCATCATCACAGTTTAATAAGCAAGATACAAAATAAATTACAAGAACAATTTAAAAAAAAAAAATCAACCACACATTTAATCATTTTAAGTAAAACACTCAGAAACAACCATAATAAACCAAGCACAACATGTATTTGGGTCATGTTCATATAATTATAACATGTAGAAATATAGCACTTTTTATAACTTTATTCTACACATATAAACAGAAATGACAACGACAAAATTCTGCCTAAATACAGAACCAGCAACACAAAGGAAAATAATGCAGAAACAGTAGTTTTTGAAAACAAGTAATTCCTGTTTTAAACAAAAACAACATCATAAGAAAAAAAATACTTCAGAAGACAACAATTTTTGCAGACAGAAAATCTTGCATAAAAGCAGAAACAACAACACAAGAAAATACTGAAGTAAATGAAATTTTTCCAGACAGCAATTCCTGCATAAAACAGAAACGGCAACACAAGAAAATATTGTAGAAAACAAAATTTTCGCAGACATCAATTCCTGCATAAAACAGAAACAGTAACAAAAAAATACTGCAGAAAACAGCAAAATCTGCACACTAAAAATCAGCATAACAGCAGAAATGGGACAACAAGGAAACAATGTATATTTCACAAAGAAAAGCTTCAATTTAAATTTAAATGAGATAAAATAAACAATTCTAAAATTTTCAACTAACATTAGCTTTTAAAAACAGCATCTATTTTAATCATTTATAAAATTTCAAAGCATAATTCATTGATTTGAACACTACTAATCATTACTAGAATTAACGGCATATGAATTTATTAAGCCGACAACACGACAACATCTTAAACGTTAAAACATAATTTTATTTTTTTTAGCTTTCATACAGCCCTTAAACAATCTTTTAATCATTTTATCATTTAAAAACAGCAAGCAATATATATATATATATATATGATTTATTTGTTTTGCCTACACATCAATCATTTATCAAACAATAGGGTCTAAGGACAACCCTTTCACCTATCCCCTCAAATATCCCCAACCACAATACCTTCCCCCTTACCTTGATGACTTACGAAATCTATCCAAAAGACGGAGCTCAGTTTCGATCCTACAGGAAAGAGTCCACTACGAATAGCAAGTAATTCAAAAGAATTGTTACAAATTCTCCAACTCTAAATCCCTAACACTTAGAATTATGAAGGAATAGATTACAATGCACCCAACTTTTAATGGATAGCGAATTCTCTCTAATACGACGTGGATGTGCGGCTAGCCTTGCTTCGGCATGTGGAAGAATGGATAGAGGCGAAATGCTGTGCCTCTTCTTCCTTAGTGGGGCGCTATTTTGAGAGACGAGGGAGGAACGAGAGAATAAAATTCTGATTAGAGGGGTAGGGTTTTCTATGGCTAGGTTTATAGGCTAAATGGATCACTTAAGCACTAATCCTCTAGGCGCCCAATAAATTCTAAACTAACTTAAATCACCTCTTAATAGCCTAAGGCACATAGACTAAGGCCTAAGAGCACTAATCATCAACAAACTCAAAGTCACACAAGGTATCACATAATCACTTATTTAATAGAGGTGTTGCACATAAGCACTTAATTAAATAATTATAGAAGTTAATGAAAAACAATAAGACTCATTTCTAGACTCCTCTAATTATACTCACACATATAACACATAATTAAAATTTAATTAACACATAATAATTAAAAATTAGCATGAGATAGTCTATGAAAATGAGGGATGTATCAGTAAAGAATGGGTGTACACAGTAAATCAGTAAAAACTCATTTTTATATATCTTTAAAACCTTTTAACCCATCAAACTCATTTTTAACCCTTCTTTAACCCAAATTATTTTTCCCAAATAATTGACATTTCAAATGCTGATATTTTATAAAAATAAAATATTAAATAATATATTACCACAATTTTGTAAAAATACAAATAAATGCTAATATTTTTCAAAAATACAAATAAATATAAACTCAATATTTTTCAATGATTCAAACACATATAGGGAAATTGGAATAGCTGAATCTATAAATCTTAATAATTAATCAAATAAATACATATTTAAAAATATACAACGTATGAAAAATGCGGGACGTTACACTTTTTTCTTCGTAAAAGAAATTTTGCCCTCAAAATTTGTGTAAACATCGAGTACAAAATAAAAGAGATGTCGTCTATCTAATACTCATTCGCTATACTACAAGAAGTATAATTTAATGGACTAATTACTCTCAAACCCAGTTTTAAGAGTCTAATTTAATAATAAATACAATTTCACACAAAGCATCATAAAATACCTATCAAATCTAACGTAGCATACATACATTTAATAAATAATTACAGAAATAAAAGAAGAAGGGAAAATTAGGGGTGTTACAATCCTCCCCTCCTTACAAGGAATTCCGTCCTTAGAATTCACTCGTGTAGTCGTTACCGAAAGTAACTTTTGCAACAGTCAGCAACTTTACTCAAGTCCGCAATTAAACAACAGAGTATATATGCACACGTTTGGTTATTATTATTACACCTACCTGTGACAAGTTGTTGGGGTGATCATTCCCTCCTGCCCATCCACTAGATAACTGAAATAACAACAATCATATGAATCAAGCACATATACTTCTACAAGGGTCTTCGATAAAGACTTGAATATAACTATGTCCGCGCCACATAATTACTCTCACGACTTTATTAAAGATCCTTTTCATGGCGTAATCATCAAGTTCTACGTTTCTACTGAACATATTACAAAACTCATATGGAATAGGAAAAACAATCACACTCTAGGTGGGGTTCTAGAATCTAGTTCTGAGGGCCATCGGGGTTAGGGATCCCATTTCAAAGTAGAAGGATTTTTCCTAAGGAAGTTGTCAAACCCTTAGAACTTAACAGTTCCAATGCCCATACATAATTGTTATTATTAATGCAGAAATCCACATTCACGAGTTTAAGGCATGTCAAACAAAGCAAAATCTATAATTAGGCATTTTCCAACATCCAGAAGCATGTAACTCAATCCTTTCACATAGTAGCGTACAGAGAACATCTAATCCAATCAATTACCCAAATTCATACAAAGGCATGTAGACCTCAATACTATAAAAAGAAAACACTCATACATGCTATACTGGTAAGCTTTAGCAATGGTGTTCATAAGTTTACTGAGCAATCACAAGGTAGTTCTTATCACAAGTAAATCACAGTTCAACAGTTAATCAAATAATACATCACGACGCATTTAATCTCACAGATTCAGTCAAGCATTCACATAATATATTACTGATGCAATTTTACAAATCATGCAGACTCAAATCACACGAGTACATACATTACGTGATTTAGAGGGTTCACATGCATTGATTATACAACACAAAACTTTAACAAGAGCATATCACATGGTTATTCTGTCTTAGTCATGGCACAAATTGTCATGTACATTTAGGCTCTTCCCTAAGGAAAATTTGAGACACAACAAAATTTTCAAGTACATGATTCTATCAAAACATTTTAGCAAGAATGGATCGAGGGATAACCAATCAATTTCGAAAATGATGTCAGCTTGTGAAAGAGACAGACAGAATAAATATATTACAAGGTAAATAAGTAAATGACTAATTAAAATAGCAATAACACAAAACTAACACATACAATAACATATATACAGATACAAAATTTATGCAGTTAACGGCTCTAAAAAAAATTCACAGATTAGGCAGACTCAAATCACACAGGCACATGAGTCACGTTGGTACGCAGACCATGCAAATTTATTAGTCATGCAAACTCAAAATCACGTGGACACCTTCATTAAGCAGTTCAGTGGTCATACATGCATCGACGGGAACACACAAAATTTAATAACAGCATACTGCATGGTTACACAGATCACTCAAGGCATGAATCATATAATCATAGATGCAAAGTTTCCCCATAATCAACATGTTATAAAATCACAGATACAATATAATAAACACAAAGGTGACATAATGTTACAGAGTACACAACCAGCATAGAAAATACATAACATATTGGCCGGACGGGCTAACCGAACTCTGATTCCTCTCCATGATCTGGAGAGCATCAACAATCGCATGATCATTCCTACCAGTAGCCATTACCTCCTATTCTAGCAGAAAGCAAAGCTACTTAGTAAGTCTGAGTACAAGGAACACAATCAAATCAAAGAATACACAAAACAAATCAAATAAGGTCACAGAGTACACAGAAAAGTAGAATAGACACATACACAGTCCGGTAAGATCGAACTGCTCTGATACCACTTAATGTGACACCCTTAACCCCATTTTGAATAAAATAAAATTATTCAAATAAAACAAATGAAAATTTATACGTGTTTGATTTTCAAATAATTATCTAATAAATAGCACCGTACAGAAAATAGTGTAAAAATTTAAACAAATAAAATTAACGTAACCAAATTTAATCCACGTAAAATTCCTGTGGTGCGAGAGTGTCACGTTTCAATAAAACTTCAAGTCAATTTTTCCAAATAAATAAAACGAGTATTTTTTTAGCAATAAATCCAATAAAGCTAAATAAACAAAATAAACCCCCAAAAGTATTTTTGTCACATTATCTCAGAGCTACTACATAACCCAAGTTAAACCAAAGAAATTCCGTAGTTCAGAACTAAAAATAAAAATAACATCATAAAACAAAATTCAGTAGGCATTCATGTTCTTCAGTTTAGCCACTAACTCCAAGATTAGAAGTATCTGCAATTTAACAAGAAACGTACTAAGAGACATACAAACGAAGAGGGGTGAATACGTTGTAGTTGAGTTGTGATGATATTTAGAGAGAACAAATATATATATATATATATATATATATATATATATATATATATATATATATATATATATATATATATATATATATATATAGCAATACAAACTCATATAAACATACCCCACGTTACATACACAAAATACGACACTCACATTTATAATCATTAGCACACACAAATAAAATTCACCAGTCTTAGAGTCACATAACAATTTCAAGAAAAATGCTGATACTAGCAACTCTACTTCATATGCATGTGGTACCATCTACTGCTCTGGGAAGCGGACTAGGAGTACATACTTGGTTTATTGAGAGAGAGCATTTGCGGTGATCACCTCGTTACCTTATACTCTCACTAGTCATGATAATGTCCGGGGACTGTCGGGAGTCACGTAATCTTGCAAGTAGCTTCCCGACATCAAGTTGCAGCTTGAGTCACTTACGTACCACAGATTCAGTATCTTATCCCCAAGGCCAACATTATCTGCCACAAAGGCTGACCTCTATTGGCCTCCCCGTTTCATTTCAACGGTCGTTCCCCCCAAATCCTAATCAAGGTTTGGTATGTCAATTATACACACAAGGTCGGGTTTTCTCTGAATATCACAGTCCAATTTTTCATCGACAATCCATCAAGGCCCTTATGGCTAGGATCATCTCATAAGGAATGACTCAAGTCCCATTATGGCTACTTATAGCTAGGTGACTTGCATACAAAGTCATTTATCCTTTTAAGGTTATTGCCACAAACGTGGACTTTTTAAAATCATCATCATAATTTAATAAGCAAGATACAAAATAAATTACAAAAACAATTTAAAAAAAATCAACCACATAGTTAATCATTTAAGTAAAATACGCAGAAACAACCATAATAAACCAAGCACAACATGTATTTGGGTCATGTTCATATAATTATAACATGCAGAAAAACAACACTTTTTATAACACTATTCTACACATATAAACAGAAATGACAATGACAAAATTCTGCCTAAATACAGAAACAACAATACAAAGGAAAATACTGTAGAAACAACAGTTTTCGCAACAAGAAATTCCTGTTTTAAACAGAAACATCATCACAAGAAAAAAAATATTGCAGAAGACAACAATTTTTGCTGACAGAAAATCCTGCATAAAAGCAGAAACAACAACACAAGAAAATACTGCAGTAAATGAAATTTTTGCAGACAGCAATTCCTGCATAAAATAGAAATGGCAACACAAGGAAATACTACAGAAAACAAAATTTTTGCATACATCAATTCCTGCATAAAACAGAAACAGCAAAACAAGAAAATACTGCAGAAAACAATAAAATCTGCACACTAAAAATCTGCATAACAGCAGAAACGAGACAGCAAGAAAACAATGTATATTTCACAATAAAAAGCTTCAATTTAAGTTTAAATGAGATAAAATAAACAATTCTAAAATTTCCAACTGACATTAGCTTTTAAAAACAGCATCTATTTTAATCATTTACGAAATTTCAAAGCACAATTCAATTATTTGAACACTACTAATCATTACTAGAATTAACGGCATATGAATTTTATAAGCCAACAACACGACAACATCTCAAACGTTAAAACATAATTTTTTTTTAGCATTCATACAGCCCTTAAACAATCTTGTAATCATTTAATCATTTAAAAACAGCAAGCAATATATATATATATATATATATATATTTGTTTTGCCTACACATCAATCATTTATCAAACAATAGTGTCTAAGGGTAACCCCTTCACCTATCTCCTCAAATATCCCCAATCACAATAATCTCCCTTTACCTTGATGACTTGCAAAATTTGCCCAAAATCGATCCTACGGGAAAGAGTCCACTACGAATAGCAAGTAATTCAAAAGAATTGTTAAAAATTCCCCAACTCTAAATCCCTAACACTTAGAATTATGAAGGAATGGATTACAATGCTTACCCAACTTTTAATGGATAGCGAATTCTCTCTAATACGATGGGGATGTGCAGCTAGCCTTGCTTTGGCGTGTGGAAGAATGGACAGAGCCGAAACACTGTGCCTCTTCTTCCTTGGTGGGGCGCTATTTTGAGAGAGGAGGGAGGAAGTAGAGAATAAAATTCTGATTAGAGGATTAGGATTTTCTATGGCTAGGTTTATGGGCTAAATGGATCACTTAAGAACTAATCCTCTAGGCCCAATAACAACATAACAATTATAAACTAACTTACATCACCTTTTAATAGCCCAAGGCGCGTAGACTAAGGCCTAAGAGCACTAATCATCTACAAACTCAAAGTCACACAAGGTATCATGAGCAAATATGATGATTTATCAAATGAAATGGGTTAGAAATATGGGGAATTATACTTAAAATACCTTTCAAAATATCACAAATTATCCACTCATCAATACCCCCTCACTTGACTTTTGCTTGTCCTCAAACAAACACAGGCTCAAAAAAAAAATCAACTTCCCAAAATAATAAAGACAGAAAAATTGGGAACCAAAAATAAGACAAGTGGATGACAGTACTCATGCAATTAGGGTTACAATTTAGGTGCCCAATTAGTGGCTAGAATTTTCTGCAAAACAATTCAATTTGAATGGGTGCACTCAGCTCACTGTCTCTCCAAGTGTTTAAGGGAGTAGGAAATATTATCATAGGCTTGTAACGAGACTAACATCTCCACTAATGTCTACATGCATGGAAAATAACATTTGGGGACCAAAATTGTTGTAATGAGGCTAAGGTCAAACATATGGATAGGAAAAACAAAGAAAATGTTAACTAAAGGGTAAATAATAATGCAAAAATAATAACGGTAACCCCTTGAAGTCACTGGAAGCTTCTTGGAATAAGTCTTTTGTCTTTGAGCTTCATTCCTTTCCTCCCATCATTTTCCTTTTAGGCAGGCCATTTTTATTTATTTTTCCTCTTCTTCCTTTCTTTTTGCTTTAAGCTCAAAATTCATTTTTTCTTTTTCTTTTCTTTTCTTTTTCTTTTGTAGTATTTTTCTTTTTTTTTCTTTTTCTGAAAAGAAGAGAGCTTTGCAGTTTTTGGTCATGCCTTATTGTTGTGCTGGGGAGAGAAGTAAGTGCTTCCTGGTTGCTCCTTCTTCCACTTCCAAGGGATACCAAAAAGATCCTGCAAGAACGTAGGAAATTGTTTTGTTTAGAGGTTTTCTTAAGAAGCTTTTTCAAGTAGAATTTGAGCATAATTGTAGCTTATATTTTATTGTTTTTCTCTCAAATTTACCTGTACTATATTTTGATTTTGTTCCAGTATTACGCTGTTAAAAAGTATAATAATTTTTTATTTATAACAAAAAAAAAGTTTATATTAAAAATTATGAATGTATATTTTATATATATTATCTTATTTTAATTAAGATAATAAATGATTTGAAATAAAATTAAAATATTAAAAATAATTATTATTTTAAAACTAAATAATTTATATTAATATGTAGAATTCATATAAAATCAAATAAACATGTCAATTTATGTCATTTTATATTTATTAGTTAGTTTAACGACCAATTTTACCAAACATATCATTTTTAATCGACTAGCCTTTTAGCTATAAGCTAGCAGTTATTAGGTATTAGTTTCAAGTTTCAACTATTAGATAACATTTCAGTTAGAAGCTAGTTCAGGGATGACAATGGGTACCCTCTGATAGGATACTTTAGTATTCGTCCTCATATACCCGCGTATTTAATTAAATAAAAACATCCAAAACATAAAAAATGACTAAATATCACCATAAAGGAAATATAGATGGTGCTAGCTAGGTTTAGAAAGTTTAGAATCTTTAGCTTAATTTTGTTTTTAAAAAAATTGTATTATTGTTAAATTTCACCGGTGTAATACTTGGACATTGTTACCCCAATCAATAACATCCTACCTGATAAATATTTTTCAAAATCAACTAATGAATTGAAAATTACTATCATATAGATCATTTTGTCAATATATTTTTTACGCAAATCTATAATCATTTGTCATGTCATCAAGATGCGTCAAGATTAATTTTATATGCAATTATACCGTTGACATTAATCTTGATGAGACGACAAATGATTATAAATTAAAAAAACTTATATACATGATCTATATGATAGTAACTTTCAATTCAACGGTTGGTTTTGAAAAATATTTATCCGGTAGAATGTTATTGAATGGTATAAATTGCCCAAGTATTACACCGGTGTAATTTGTGTTACGGTACCGAGGGGTCTAACATGTCTCCACATTGGTATGATATTATCCAATTTGGGATTTAAGCCCTCAAGGTTTTGCTTTTGGTCATTCCTCAAAAGGTCTCATACCAATGGGACATTTCCTTGCTTATAAACTCATGTCCTTCCTCTTGTTTAGCCTATGTGGGACTTTGTTTGCACTTCAACAATCCTCCCCTCAAACAAAGGACTATGGTTCATCCTTGTTGGAAACAATGACCCTTAATTGTTTTGATGATAGCAAATAATTAATAAAGCAATTTATCCTATGATGTGTTTGTTAGTGTGTAGAAGTCACTGTTCATCAGAAGGAAATGTCTCAGTAGACTATGCTCTTGTGTGGATTTTACCCTTCGTTTCATTCGTCTGAGTCTAGCAGTGATCGTCCAGAAAGTACTGATGACATCATCATCTAATAACCTCACTCTGAAGATCATGCTCTTATAAGGTCAATGCTCTGATGGTAGTCAACGCTCTGATAGAACATGCTCTGATGAGACTATGCTCTGATTAGACTACACAGTGGAAATCTTTGTCCGATACTGCATGACTCCATTATATGCAAGGCTAACAAATTCTGTATTGAAGAACTTGCCTCCGATTCAAGCTCACTCTGGTGAACAGAGTATCTCAGTAATAAGCATCGTTTGTTTGGAAGATGCTCTGATTGGAAATCAGACTGAGAGTTCATTAAAGGCTACTTCAAGTATTAAAGAGACCTCATTGATGAGTATTTTAATGTACGAGGAATCAAAGGCCAAAAAGAATGTCAACGGATATAATCATCAGAAAACTTGCTCTGGAAGTGTCTCATATTCAAAAAGATCACAAGGGACAAGATCTTGCAACAATCTGCTATGTCAGTATACAGGAACAGCATTGAAAGTGACATGACTTGCTAAGGCCATGAAAAGTGGATCTGAAGTTTTGTCCATTGGTGAAAGAGCTGTTAGGTCACAACGGCACTTCACAACCCTAGCTATATATATCTTACTTCATTCACTGAAGTATGTAGAACGCTTGAGAACAAAGTGAGCAACCAAGAAATTATTCCAAGTCTCTGATATCACATTGAACAAGCACTTAAACGTTTTATTCTTTCTGTTAGAAAGTCATTCTTTGTGCTTATGTATTTCATTGTAAATCCTCTCTGCTGAGAGTTATTTGATATTATTTCAAACTACTTTTGAACTCTGTATTTAGCTCAGTAGTGGTTGTATTCCTTAGAGGCTTGATTGCACTAAGTCATTCTAAGAAGTTGTGAGTATAGCCAGTTTGGTAGTAGTATACTCTCAAGTGTAATCAATTGATTATAGTGGAGAAATCCTTCAAGCGTATTGAAGGGACTAGACGTAGTTATCTGGTGATAGTGAACTAGTATAAATCACTGTCTCCTACTCTTTCTCTTCTCTTTATTTACTCACAGTATTATTTTTGTTAAAGAGTTGTTTTGAAAAGGTTTTCAAAAACACACAAGTATTTGGAAAAGATTTATAAAACCTAATTCAAACTCCCTTTCTTGTGTTTTTGCCACGTTCAATTGGTACCAGAGCTCGGCCTCTTGGTTGAGCACTTAACTGTGTGAGAGGAAAAGATCCTATACTTTATCTATGGCAAGCAATGAAGCTGGTGGTCACGTTAACCGTCCTCCTTTGTTCACTAGAACAAACTGTGATTACTAGAAAGATAAAGTCAAAACCTTTTATGAGTCACAACAACTTGAACTCTGGGATATGGTTCAAAAACAATATACTGAACCAGCTGATTCCAAGGGAAAAGCTATTCCTAGGGATAAGTGGGATGATGAGCAAAAGAAAGCTTATCAACTAAATCAGAAAGTAAGATACTTTCTTATCTGTGCTATTTTTGAGAAAGAGTACGAAAAATGTGGGAAAAATGGTACTGCAAAGGAAATTTGGGACTCATTGGCCTTGGCTTATGAGGGTGCTGCCCAAGTTAGAGAAACTAAAGCTAACATTCTTGTTAGACAATATGAACTCTTCAAGATGGAAGAGGGAGAAGATATTGAAACCATGTTTGGAGGATTTCAAACATTGGTTCATGGTCTAAAAGTTCTTGACAAGAGCTACACCACTGCTGATCACGTGAAGAAAATTTTAAGAAGCCTGCCCAGACAATGGAGACCTATGGTCACAGCTATTCAAGAAGCTAAAGACCTAAACAAATTGTGTCTTGAAGATCTTCTTAGTTCCTTAAGAGCTCATGAGCTTGAGCTAAATGAAGAAGAACCTCCAAAGAAGTCAAAATTTATTGCTTTGAAATCTACTAATAAAGCCTCCACTTCCAAAGCTCTGCAAGCTGAACAAGAAACAGACGAAGGATCGTGTGGTGAGAGTAGCGATGGAACAGACGAAGAACTTTCTTTTATTTCAAGGAAGATTCAACGTATGTGGAAGAAGAAATGAAGGTTCAGAAAATAATTCCACAAGAAGGACTCAAGGGAAAAGAAAGACTACAAAGACAAGAGCCAAGTGACTTGCTATGAGTGCAAGAAGCCAGGACATTGCAAGTCTGAATGTCCACAACTTGAGAAGGAGAAACCAAAGAGAAGTGGCTTCAAAGGTAAGAATTAAGAAGAAGGGTGAAGAAGGGTCTCATGGTAACAAGGGATGATTCTGATTCATCATCGTCTGATGATGATGAGGAACAAACAAACAGGGCTCTGATGGCTACCATAGGATCAGACAGTGAAGATCAGGAAAAAGAGGTAAATTCTAACCCATCCTCTGATATTCAAAAAGCTATTCATGAACTCTTAGATGAGTCTTCTAAGCTCTCCATTGTGTATAAAGCCTTGAAAAAGAAATTCTCAAAACTCTCAAAAGAATTTTTAACACTCAATGAGGAGAATGAGAAACTCAAAGTTGAGAATCACCGTTTGGTGATGACAGCTCTAAGACTGAAGAAAAGATTGAATGCAACTCTTCAAAATATGAAGAGGGATTTCAAAGATTTCTTG
This sequence comes from Calophaca sinica, assembly GCA_037113605.1. NCBI lineage: Eukaryota > Viridiplantae > Streptophyta > Magnoliopsida > Fabales > Fabaceae > Calophaca > Calophaca sinica. Next base: position 109,463,806 of record CM073733.1, read on the forward strand.
CTGAGTGTGTGACACGAAGCAAATAAGCATCTATGATTTGGGGTGTAAGCCAAAACAGAAAAAAGGGACTTGGTAACAAACTAGAGGAACCTACTTTTCAAAACATAAGTTTAAAACCTAAAGATACCAATGATGATAGTGACTGTTTGCTATGTACCTTTTGTAATAAGAAAGGTCACATAAAAAGTACTTGTTATGATTTGAAAAAGAGAAGGACAATTTTCCTTCTAGGACTAACAAAAGAGGACCCAAAAAGATTTAGGTACCTAAGGACAAGATTATCTATGTTGCAGATTTGCTTAGCAACACAGTTGAAACACCAGTCCTGGTACCTGGATAGTGGGTGTTCACGTCACATGACGGGAGAAAAACGTATGTTTCAAGAGCTTCAAATTAAAGATAGTGGAACAGTTGGTTTTGGTGGAAACCAGAAAGGTAAAATCATTGGCAGTGGAAGAGTTGGTTAGAAATTTCTACCTTCTATTGATAATGTTTTACTTATTGATGGCCTTGAGTATAACCTACTAAGCGTAAGTTAATTATGTGATAGTGGTTATGATGTTGGCTTCAGTGATAATGCATGTATAATCAAAAGCAAGAAAGATGACTCTATGTTCTTTAAAGCAAAGAGAAAGAACAATATTTACAAAATAAAACTTTCTGAGTTGGCAAATCAAAATGTCAAGTGAAGATCAATGGACTTGGCACAAAAGATTGGGTCATGCCAGCTTGAGGTTAATCTCAAAGCTTAACAAGAAGGAACTTGTTAGAGGCTTACCAAATCTTAAGTATCAGTCTGATGCTCTTTGTGAAGCATGCCAAAAAAGAAAACAAACAAAATCTTCATTTGAATCTAAAACATTGTTTCCACTTTTAGGCCACTTGAGCTTTTACATTTAGATTTATTTGGTCCAACCAGAACTGCATCTTTGTTTGGAAAGAAATATGGTCTTGTTATTGTTGATGACTATACTAGATAGACATGGGTAAAATTCCTTGCAGACAAGGATGAGTCATTCGAGATGTTTTCTGTATTCTGCAAACAAGTACAAAACAAAAAAGAGTTTTGTATTACAACAATTAGAAGTGATCATGGTGGAGAATTTGAAAATGAACTATTTCAAAACTTTTGCGAAGAACATGGCATTTCTCACAATTTTTCTTCTACTAGAACACCACAACAAAATGATGTTGTAGAAAGGAAAAATAGATCTCTTCAAGAGATGGCTAGAACCATGATTCATGAAACTAATGTTGCAAAACACTTTTGGGCAGAACCAGTAAACACTGCTTGTTATATTCAAAATAGAATCTATATTAGACCTATCTTGAATAAGACTCCATATGAATTATGGAAAAGAAGAAAGCCCAACATCGCTTATTTACACCAATTTGGGTGTGACTGCTTTGTTCTCAATACAAAGGACAGTCTTCGAAAATTTGATTCAAAATCACACAAAGGTATCTTTTTAGGATACTATGAACGCTCTAAAGCTTACAGAATATACAATAAAGAAACATTAATTGTTAATGAATCAATGCATATGAGATTTGATGATAAGAAGCCTGAAAATGAAACGTCAGAGCTCGAAGAAATCTTTGCAGATATGCAGATAAGCGAAGGAACAGATGATGGTGACACAGGTGCTGCCTCTGATGATAAGACTCAAGCAAAGACTATAACAGACTGGAAGTTTAAAACTAATCACCTAAAGGACTAGATCATTGGTGAACCAAGTGATAGAGCTAGAACAAGATCGCCTCTTAGGGAACACTCTGACTTTGTGTTATTGTCAGAAATAGAACCTAAGACGATTGATGAAGCACTAACAGACGATGGATGGATACTTGCTATGCAGGAAGAGCTTAATCAATTCCAGAGGAATGATGTTTGGAAGCTTGTGCCTCCACCAGAGGATAAGCAAGCCATTGGAACCAAGTGGGTTTTCAGAAACAAACTTGATGAAGATGACAAAATGGTAAGAAATAAAGTTAGACTAGTTGCTCAAGGGTATTCGCAAGAGGAAGATATAGATTATACTGAACCTTTGCACCTATAGCTAGACTTGAAGCAATTAGAATTTTATTATCATTTGCTACATATCATGACATTAATTTATATCAGATGGATGTAAAGAGTGCAGTTTTAAATGGTTTTATAAGTGAGAAAGTGTTTGTGAAACAACCACCTGGATTTAAAGATATTGCTTATCCAGAGCATGTCTTCAAACTTAAAAAGGCTCTCTATGGTCTTAAACAAGCCCCAAGAGCTTGGTATGACAGATTGAGTTCCTTTTTAATGTCAAACGATTTTGAAAGAGGAGAGGTGGACACTACACTCTTTAAAAAATCATCTAAAAAGCATTTTATTATAGTATAAATATATGTTATTGATATTATCTTTAGTGCTACTAATGAATCTCTTTGTCAGAAATTCTCTAAGTTTATGCAAAATGAGTTTGAAATGAGTATGATGGAAGAATTGAAATTCTTCCTTGGTATTCAAATCAGGCAATGTCAAGATGGAACCTATATCCATCCGACTAAATATGTAAAAGAACTTTTGAAGAAGTTCAACCTTGAGGAAACCAAACCAATGGGCACACCAATGCATCTAACATATGCTGTAAGCAAAGATGAATCTAGTAAAAAGATAAACCAAAAGGTATATAGAGGTATGATTGGTTCACTCTTTTATCTTACTGCCTCAAGGCCAGATATAATGTTTAGTGTGTGCTTATGTGCAAGATTTCAATCTGATCCTAGAGACTCTCACTTAACTGCTGTTAAGCGAATCTTTAGGTATCTCAAAGGAACTACTAACCTTGGTTTGCTTTATAAGAATTCAGAAAATTATAAGTTAGTAGGTTTCTGTGATGCTGACTTTGCTGGAAATAGAATTGATAGAAAGAGCACAAGTGGTGGCTGCCAATTTCTTGGAGCAAACCTTAACTCTTGGTCTAGCAAAAGGCAAAGCACAATTGCACTATCAACAGCAGAAGCTGAGTATATATCTGCAGCAAGCTGTGCTCACAACTTCTATGGATAAAGTATCAACTTGAGGGCTATCAGATTAAAGAGAGTAACATTCCTATATACTATGATAATACCTCTGCAATATGTTTGACTAAGAATCCTATTTTGTATTCACGTGCTAAACATATTGAAATTAAACATCACTTCATTAGAGACTATGTTCAGAAAGGGATATTTGAAATTAAATTTATTGATACTGACCATCAATGGGCAAATATCTTTACAAAACCCCTTGCTGAAGATAGATTCAACTTTATAACAGAGAACTTGAATTTTCATCTTATAAAGGAATACGTGTTTAATTTGAATATATTTGCCTCTACTTTATGTGCCTCTGAAATGCTTGCGTCTGATTACATATGTGCCTCTGTTTTTATGTGTTCGTCTGTTATACATGTATGTCTGTGTTTTTATGTTGCCTCTGTTTATATTATATCAATTATTTATATCATCTGTTTGTGCGCATATATGTTAACTGCTCATATTCATGTGAGTCTGATGCATTTATTACAAGTTCCCTCTGGGAATCTTTGTGTACACGTGTCTCTCTGAGACTGGTTGATGCGTTAGTGGATGAGAATTACTCTCGCTGAGTCATAATTATTTTTATTGTCCGAGGGTAGTTTTACTGCGTCTCTTTAAGACTAAGCGTGACACGTTTTATTTATGAAACGACATGTTTTTATTTCATTTATTTTGAAAACTGAACAAGGCGGTTTGCCTTCTTAAACATGTTTTATACTTCACTCACTCCACTCACTCACCCACTACCCACTCTATCTCTATGAGAAGTCTCACTCTTGAAACCCTAAACCCCATTCACTACCTGCTCTTTGCTGCTACCTTCTCTCTACAATGGCCGCTCCACAACAAGTGTATGGTCCTGAGGAAGAACCACAACCTACTTTGATCATAGAGCAACATCAACTGAAGGTGATGTGTGAATCACAAGTTGATTTCAAAGAGTTGGCTGATAATGAGTACGATTTCAGAACTGCATTCGCGGATATGGGCATCATAGATTTCTTCTACATGGAGAACTATCCCATCTATCCAGAGCTTGTAAAGGAATTTTGGAGGTTTTCCAAGACTAAAGACAACACTCTCTAGAGCTATTTGCAAGGAAAACACATTGATAACTCAGGACTTGATTTCTGAGGTTATCAAGTGTCCAAACTCTGGAAGAACAATCGAGGATTACTAGGAAAACGAGTATGGTGGAATGGACACTATCAACTCGGCCATCTATGAGAATCTCAACTCTTTAAAGGCTGTGGACATGAAGAACACGTTTCGGGTGCTCTTCAAGATCATGAAGAACTGTATCATGCCCAAGTCCGGGTCAGTGGACTCAGTGAGCACAGACCACAAGTTTGTAATGTGGCATTACGAACCTAAGTCAAAGATCAACCTGCCTAAATTCATCTTCAGCCACTTGCGCAGAGTTATCGCATTCTCTAAAAAAGGGAAAAACCTAAACATACCCTATGGAGGGTTATCTCTGCGATCTTGGCTAACCAAGGATTGATTAAGCATATTTAAGGCTTGAAAACTGAAGAAGCCTGTGTTGCACTCCAAACCTGTAGTGCACCAATTTTCAACAGTGACAATTTGAAAAAGATGAAGGTTTTATCTTCTGAGATAATTACTGATATCCAGAAGGAAGAAGCAGCTGTGAACAAACCTGTTAGGAAGGGAAAGAGGAAGTTTGCTGATAATGCCTCCGCTCAGCCTACTTGGAGAATTACAAGGAGTACTGGAATTCATATTGCTTCTGATCCTACTCATCTTGTACATCCAGTAAGACCTAATTGCATGCCCTCATTGCTACTGGAAGAGCATGAAGAAAAGAAAGCTAACATTCAAGCTTTCTTGGACAAAACTATGGAAGAAACAGCTCAGTTTCATGCTGAGTTGAGAACCAAAAGGCTTTAGGAATAAGCCTCCACCACTGTTGCTGTTGTAACTACTACTAAGAGGAAGAGGATTCACAAGCTTAGTGATCTGCCTCCAAAGAAACCCAAGGTACTTGATCAAGTTGTTAATCTGTATGATTCTGTGTATGGTACTGGATCTGCTACAACTCAACCCTCTCAACCCTCACCATCTAATCCAATCCCTCCTCCACAAACTTCTAAACCAACTTCTTCTAACCTACCTCCACTACCCTCTGACTCCTCTTCATCTGATGATGATGAAGAAGACCATGTCCCTTTGAGACAGAGACAAAGAACTAGACCACAGGTCTCAATTCCATACATTGAGCCTCTTTTTGTTGTTCTCCCAACTACCTCTGAAACTATTCCATCACCACAACCACAAAGTACACCAACAACTCCACCCCAACCTAAATGTAACATCCTCATTTTCTAATCTTACATAGTATGTGTTTATGTGTGACTAAGTGTACTTGTGTGCCCTAGGTGGGATTTGTGTGTATTTGACTGTGTGCTTGACCTTTCGACTGTGTGCTCGCTTTCTGTGTTTGCTAGAGAGCATGTGTTGGGGATTGGTATCTTATTTGAGGTTGGAATAGTGTTGGATAAGGTTTTTGTATAAGTCTTAGAAGCCTGGTAAATTTTGAGAACGATCGGAGTCAGAATTAGGGTTTTGTGTGTTCGTGCCTTTTAGCGAGTGTGAGTTTTTGAACGAATAAATGAGACCTTGAATCTTTATTCTTGAGTCCATTTCATGTCCTCTGATGTATAGAATCATGTTTAAGTGTTACGGTATCGAGTTCCTGATCGCACGGACGTCGGAATCGAAGAAATCGTGAGAAAACGGAAAGACAGCTCAAAAGCGTGTGGAGTGCGCTTGAGTTACGTGTGGTACACGCTATTGTACAGTGTACCAGCATCTCTTGTCCCTTCTGTGCCACGTGGCATGCTGTGATTCGTCTGTTCGTTGGTTCTGACACTTGGCACGCATGCAGGGGTTGCTTTAGCGTGAAAAAGTGCGCGTGAGATGCTCGTAAGCGCACCTGGAGCGCACAGGCTGCGCGTGGGATGCACACAGAGGCAGAGAGGTCACGCAGCCCACGTGTGAGGCGTGCATGGGGCGTGCTCCACAGACCCTTAATTGCCTATTTAAGCCCATTGGTGCCCTTAAATCTATTTTTCCAACTGATTTTTCCAATCGTTCTTCCTAAAACACGACCTGAGGAGTGGTTTTAACCAGATTCCGCCATTTTTGGAGCAATTCAAGCTTTAGGGATCCAGTCAAAGCAATCTCAATCATCGGTTCATCAATCCGACGGTGTAAACTCGTCTGTCTCCATTCGGGCTTGTTAGGGCTTATCTCCGATACCCATTTCGTCGAGGTAAACCCATACCCCTATACTATCCATCTAAGGCTTCAGATTGTAATTCTTGATTTCCAAATTGTTTCTAGTTCCTAGCCCTAATCAGACTGTATTTTGGACCCCGATTTGACCGTAGGGGTACTGAATGAGCTAGGGTTTTGCTGAAACTCCCAGAGGAGATTCTATGGACCACGAGACTCAGATTAGAGTCTCTGTTCTCTCTATTATTAGGCCTCCAATTCATGATTCCTTATGGTTTGGGTTGTCCCTAATTAACTGTTCTTCGTATTTTAGGGTTTTGTTGTTAGTACGGGTACCAGTTGTTCGTGAAAGCTTGCCAGAAGTTAGTTTTGGAGTGGAGAGTGTTGGTATGTTTGTTCGTGAGTTCTCTGAATACCAGGTGGGAGATTGAATATACTTCCATTGGGTTATGTATAGTAGTAATGATTGTTTGGCATGTGTAGAGTGACCTAAGCCCTACTAGGGGTTGATGTCAGTAACACCTAAGAATAGGGGTTACGGTCTGCCACATCTAAGGATAGGCGTGGTAGACCCATAAGCCAACTTAGGATTATTTTATTATTAAATATGATTGCATGATAATATGCTTGTTTGTAAGTTGTGTTGTATGTGCTCTATGTGAGTAGTAACATGCTTAGGGTAACATGGTTAAATGTGTATTATATGAGAATATGTGTTGTATGTTGCCTTTGCATGTTAAAATGTCTAAGTATAGTCTTGGGTATGAGTAAACATGATTAAAGGGGTATTTTTGGGAATGTGTGCATAACATGATGTGATTATGAGGTTGTTGGAACCTAAACGATTGAGAAGTTTATACCCTCATTAATTTTGATGATAACAAAATATTCACAAGAGAACAATTTATGTTCTAACAATTCTTGAAGTGTGCAGATACTAATATTACATATATTTCTAAGCCACTTAAACAAGAAGGAAGAAGCTCTCAAGAGAAGGATACACTCCATGTGTCAGCATCCGGCTCATCCTAGTATACTGTCCTCGTGAGCATCTGGAATTATCTTCTTGTGACACTAGTCATATCCATTTGCTATGAGCGTCCGATCTTCCGTTCTGGGCAAGCGTCTGAACTTCATTATAAATCACGTGTTGGTCACATAGTTGCTCTTCCTCTCAGAAGTTTCTGGAACGGATTTCGAATTTGATCTTATGCGCTAAAATTGTTGTACGAGGTATCAAAGGTGACACCTTTAGCTAAAAGACAAAAATCGTACAAGCAATTGTGAAAAGCAAGGTAAGCATTTAAAACGGTAATGTGTACTACTGAGTTATTCTCTGAAAAGGAAGAAAGAGACAGCTTTTTGAAATCACATCACTCAATGGAAAGGAGCCATTTTTATCAGAATGGTAATATCCTTTATAACTCCTATAAATACCCCAAGGTATCTATTGAAGAAAGCTAGAAACTCTACAAGAGAATATTGCTTCATTTATCGAGAACAAACCTTTGTTGCTATACACTACAAAGAGTCAATACTCAAATCACCGCTTCGTGAGCAATCAAGTTTCGAGCCAAGTCTGTGGACTACAAGAACTGAACTTAACGTCCGACACTTTCTTTTAGAAAACATTTCTATATTGAGCTTAATTTTTATCCTCTCTGTGAGAGTTATTCATACTTGTATTCAACTTACTTGTAAAAGTTGTTTTGGCCTAGTTAAAATTTGTTCCCTCAAAGGCTCGAATGTCTTGAGTCGTTTGAGAAGTTGAGAGTATTGTCAAGGTTGTGACAAAGAGAATACTCTTAAGGTTTTGTAATCAGTTGATTATAGTGGAAAATCCTTCAGGAACGAAGGGACTAGACGTAGCTACCAGTTTGGTAGTGAACTAGTATAAATCTCTGTGTCTCTTGCTTTACTGCTTTCTATTTATCTTTATCTTGCTCTGTTAAAAACAAGTTTTCTGGCTGCTTTTCAGTATCTTGTTTATTTCCAGCGTCTGTTTAACAAACTGTTTTGAAAAACCTGTGTTCTAAGTGTTTTTTAAATCATAGTTTGCGAAAAGTTTTCAACACAATTCAACCCCCCTTCTTGTGTTCATGTTCAGTTGGTACCAGAGCTCGGCCTCTTGGTTGAGCACTTAACAGTGTTAACAGTAAAGATCCTGCTGTGAACATGTCTGCTGAAGGTGGTCATATGAACCGTCCTCCTCTATTCAATGGAGAAAAATTTGATTACTGGAAATATAAGATGAAAGCATTCCTTGAGGCACAAAATCTTGATTTGTGGGATATAGTTGAAAGTGGATACATTTCTCCCACTAATGCCCTTGGTGTTGCAATACCTAGGGAAAATCGGGTGATGATCGAAAAGAGATATCAAACCAATCAGAAGGCTAGATTTATTCTCATCTGTGCTATGACAGAAAGAGAATATGATAAATGTGGTAAGTTTGATACTGCCAAAGAAATCTGGGATTCTCTTGTTTTGTCTTATGAGGGTTCTGCCCAAGTAAGAGAAACAAAGGCTAGCATGATGGTTCGCCAATATGAACTATTCAAAATGGAATATGGAGAAAACATTAAAACTATGTTTGGAAGGTTCCAAACACTTGTTCATGGGTTGTAGGCCCTTGGAAAAAGTTATACTACACCTGACCATGTGAGAAAGATCTTGAGAAGTTTGACTAAGTAGTGGAGACCCAAAGTCACTGCTATTCATGAAGCAAAAGATCTAAATGTCCTTCGACTTGAAGATCTTATGAGTTCTTTGAAAGCTCATGAACTTGAGCTAAATGAAGAAGAACCTACCAAAAAGAGTAAGTCTATTGCTTTAAGAGTTAATCAACATAAACCTAGTACTTCTAAAGCTTTTCAGGCTGAAGAAGAAGAATCAGATGATGAAGCTTCAGAAGGAGATTATGATGGATCAGACGATGAGCTAGCTTTCATATCTAAGAAGATCCAGAGAATGTGGAAGAAGAGAAACTTCAGAAGGAGGTTTCAGAAGAAAGATACAAAGGACAAGAAGGAAAGCAAAGACAAGGACAAATCCCAAGTCATTTGCTATGAATGTAAGAAGCCTGGACATTTCAAGTCCGAGTGTCCTAATCTTAAGGAAAAGTCCACAAGAAGCTCCTTCAAGAAAAAGAAGAAAGGTCTCATGGCAACATGGGAAGATCTTGACTTATCCTCCTCTGAGGAAGATAAAGAAGAAGAAGCTCACATTGCCCTCATGGCAGACACTGACCTTGATTCAGAAGAAGAAGTTGAAGAGGTACATCTTGAACTTTTACATCTTGATTTTTTTGGTACCACAAGGACAACCTCTTTAACTGGAAAGAAATATGGATTAGTCATTGTTGATGATTTTACTAAATGGACATGGGTTAAATTCCTTGCCCACAAGGATGAGTTTTTTAAGGTATTTACTGTTTTCTGCAAATCAGTTCAAAATGAAAAAGGCATCTGTATTTCTTCTATTAGAAGTGATCATGGGGGAGAATTCGAAAATGAAAACTTTCAAAAATTTTGTGAAGAAAATGGCATCTCCCACAATTTCTCCTCTCCTAGAACACCTCAACAAAATGGTGTTGTAGAAAGGAAAAATAGGTCCCTCCAGGAAATGGCCAGGACCATGATCAATGAAGCTGATATTGCGAAACATTTTTGGGCAGAAGCAGTAAACACAGCTTGTTATATTCAAAATAGAATTCTTATAAGACCTATTTTGAATAAGACTCCTTATGAACTGTGGAAAGAAAGAAAACCAAACATTTCTTACTTTCATCCTTTTGGTTGTAGTTGTTATATTTTGAATACTAAAGATCAGCTTGGTAAGTTTGATTCCAAGGCTGACAAAGGAATCTTTTTGGGATACTCTAAAAGATCTAAAGCTTTTAGAATATACAACAAAGAAACTTTGATAGTTGAAGAGTCCATTCATGTCAAGTTTGATGATAAGAAGCCTGACACTGCTATGTCAGAGCTAGATGAGTTATTTTCAGAATTAAACCTCGGTGACAAGTCAGACGGTGAACGTGCATCTTCATCATCCGGTGGTGACCAGACGAAGAATCCTACTCAAGCAGAAGCTGAAGCAAGAAAAAGCTGGAAGTACAAAACCAATCATCCAAAAGATCAAATCATAGGAGAACCTGGTGATAAAGTACGAACCAGATCCTCTTTCAAGGAGCATGCTAATTTTGCACTTCTCTCTAAAATGGAACACAAGACGATTGATCAAGCATTGGAAGATGAAGGGTGGATGCTAGCAATACAAGATGAGCTAAATCAATTCCAAAGGAATGATGTATGGAAGCTAGTCACTCTACCAGAAGATAAGCAAGCTATTGGTACCAAATGGGTATTTAGAAATAAGCTTGATGAAGATGGTAAAGTTGTGAGACATAAAGCAAGGTTAGTTGCTCAAGGTTACTCACAAGAAGAAGGTATTGATTTCACTGAAACTTTTGTACCTGTTGCAAGACTAGAAGCTATTCGCATTTTACTTTCATTTGCAGCACATCATGAGATAACACTATATCAAATGGATGTGAAAAGTGCTTTTCTAAATGGTTTTATAACTGAGGAAGTTTATGTTAAACAACCTCCTGGTTTTGAAGATATTGAATTTCCAGAACATGTTTTTAAACTTAAAAAGGCTCTATATGGTCTTAAGCAAGCTCCCAGAGCATGGTATGATAGACTAAGTTCCTTTTTAATGGAAAATGGATTTACAAGAGGTTTAGTTGACACTACTCTTTTCAGAAAATCTTCTAACAAGCATTTCATACTTGTTCAAATCTATGTTGATGATATCATTTTTGGAGCCACTAATGAAAGCCTTTGCAAAGAATTTTCTGAGCTTATGCAGGCTAAATTTGAGATGAGCATGATGGGAGAATTAAAGTTTTTCCTTGGAATACAAATCAAGCAATGCAGTGATGGTATGTATATACATGAAAGCAAATATATCAAAGAATTACTGAAGAAATTCAAGATGCTGGATTGTAAGCCTATGTGTACAGCTATGCATCCTACCTGCACTCTTAGTAAAGATGAAATTGGTAAGAAGGTAGATCAGAAAATGTACAGAGGTATGACTGGATCTCTACTTTATCTTACGGCTTCAAGACCTGACATTATGTTCAGCGTCTGCCTGTGTGCTAGATTTCAATCAGATCCTAGAGAATCACACCTGAGTGCTGTCAAAAGAATATTCAGATATTTGCAAGGAACTACTAATCTTGGTTTGCTTTATAAGAAATCAAAAGATTACAAATTAGTAGGTTTCTGTGATGCTGACTTTGCTGGAGACCGAATTGAAAGAAAAAGCACAAGTGGAGGCTGCCAGTTCCTTGGAGCTAATCTTGTGTCTTGGTCAAGCAAAAGACAAAGCACTATTGCACTCTCAACAGCAGAAGCTGAATACATCTCAGCAGCAAGTTGCAGTTCTCAACTTCTGTGGATGAAGTATCAACTTGAAGACTACTTGATAAAAGAGAGTAACATTCCTATCTTCTGTGATAATACATCTGCCATATGTCTTACTAAAAATCCTATATTGCATTCTAGAGGAAAGCACATTGAGATTAAACATCATTTTATAAGAGACTATGTTCAGAAGGGGACACTTGAAATCAAATTTGTAGACACTGATCACCAGTGGGCTGACATTCTTACAAAACCCCTTGCTGAAGATAGATTCAATTTGATAAGAAGAAATTTAAATTTCCATCTTATAAAAGAATGATTAATCTCAGCGTCTTATGATAGATATCATTTGAGCATCTGGTATGACATCATCATCATACAAGTAAGCATTTTTTATTTGTCATATGCATCATAACTCATCGTCTGGTGAATCGGTTGCGTACGTCCGAGCACACCCACACGTGTCACACGTGTTAAGCACTTAAGCGTCTCATCATATCTACTGAGTCATAATTGTTTATGTCTTTCGATAAAATCTTTTTCTTGATTTTACTTTTCTTTTGGTGTCTGCATTTAATGAAAAGGCAAATCTTTATTTTATTTTCTTTTTGATTTAATTTTTATGTGGAAATACTGTAGCAACCACACCAATTTTTTTTTAACGGAGCCGCCACCAATATTTTATTTTTATAGGAAATATTGGGAAACCTAATTTTGAATATGGTTGAAAAAAAAAGAAGGTCTTTATACCAAATTCGGGTTCGGGAGTTGGTTACGCGCAAGGAAGGATTAACACCCATACGCGCCCATTTAAAAAAATGGTACCCGTTAATTGTTTATAAAAATTGTTTGCCTTTTAAAAAAAATAATCCCCTTTATCAAATTTATAAGATAATAAGAAAAAGAAACAACAAAAATTATTTAAAAAAAGGAACTTTTTTTATTGAATTTATTATTATTTCCTCTCCTTTTAATAAGACAGAAATACAAATTGAACTTAAGAATCACTTCCACAAATTATTAATTTATTTATTAAAAAAATACTTAGATAAGGAAACAAAATTCAAAAAAAAACTTTCTATTTTACTTTGAAGTCCCTCATTAATGTGATAATTACAAATTAGTCCCTATTTGAAGTTTGGTCCCGTTGGAAGACCAAAACCTAAAACGCGTATAATCAGAAACAGAAAATTAAAGAAAGGAAAATTTTTTAATTTATTTGCTTTCAGATCCCTTTTACCATATATTTATATTTCAGTCCTTTTTTATAACATATTTGCAGTTTAGTCCCTACCTAGGGTTTGGCCCCGTTGGAAGGCCAAACCCTAGTCTCAATTTGTTTCAGCCGAATCTCAACAAATCAACAAACATCAACAACAACAGAAAATACAAAAAATGCAAAGAAAGGATGATACCGTGTATATTTCGAATCAGAAAAACAATTACTCGATCCCAAAATGTAAATCCTTACTACACAGTCATGGTAAAAAGGAAAGCAAAAAGATACAGAGATGAAGAAAGTGAGGGAACCTGAATCTGTGGCTTCCCAGAACAATTACAGAAATCAAAAGGGGGAGGGTTCAAAAGAAACCTAGGACTAGCAGTGTTTTTTTTTGGTTCTAGAAAAAGGGGGGTCTCACGGCTTCTTTTCTTGGCTCTGTTCGTTCAGGGCCTCCTTCTCTTTGCGTGCAAGATTCGGTTTTGCTCTCTCTGTCTCTCTTGGATTCTGTTTGCTCTCGGCCTCTCTTGCTCTCCTCGGGTCCCATTTCTCTTCAGCTTGCTTTGGCTTTTATAGCCTCAGTGCCTGAAAATTTAGAATCATATCAGTACGAAATCAAATCAAATAAATAAAAAAAAATAATCAAAAGGGTAGGAACGAAAAACCTCCTTTTTTGTATCCGATTCTGTGATCCATAATCCTGGTTGATTGAAAGAGAGATTTTGAAAGTGATTCGGATTATGAGAAGAGATTATGAGCGAAAAATGAGGGATAGGCCGAGAAAGAAGGAGATGGCGCGGCCTAGGGTTAGAGAGAGAGTGATGATGGAGGCTAGGGTTAGGATGAAGCTTGAGAGGAGAGATACGACTAGGAGGAGATGAAGATGGGAACAGGATGAGGTTGAGGCGTGGGTTGTTAGGGTATGGAGGCGTGAAGGAGATGAGAGAAGGGAAAGAAGATGAAGAAGAAGGTGCGAAAATGGTGGCGTGAGAGGGGGCGTAAATGGTGGAGGAAAGAGAGGTTGAGAGGGAAAAGGATGGGGGAGTGTGAATGGTGGTAGCGCCGCGGCTAGAATGAGAAAGGAGAGGGGATACTTGCTGCGTGGGAAAATTAGGTTTAGGTTAAAGGAGAGAGTTGGGTTGGGTTGATGAGAATTGGGTTGGGCCATGTGGTGAAGAAGGAAGGTCATGGGCTGGGGGTGCGAGGAGAAAGGTGGGGTGTACGCAGCAAATACAGGAAACAAGCTGGGATGGGCTGCTATTTGCACCACCCAGACTTGCCTTTTGCACACCCTTTCTCAATTAATTAAAAAAAAAATCCTCCTTTTTCCTTTTGTTTATTCTTTTCTTTTCTTTCTTTCTTCTCTTTTATAATCTCCAAAAATATTATTTATTATTACTACTACTACTCAATAAATAAAATAAAAAGTTAAAATAAATAACAAGATAAAATAAAAAGGGCCGGACAAAATTAGGGTACTACAGCTGCCCCTCCTTAATTACATTTTACTCGAAGGTCTTCGTGCATTCGTTGTAAAAGGTAATTAAGGATAAAGGACTCTGATTTTGTCGGCAATAAGTGGTTTGAGATTGCGAGATTGGCTCCCGACTTTGTGGTTTGGGATTGCGGGATTGGCTCCCGACTTTGCTTTGGAATTCTAGGTCTGGTTCCTAATGAATTCCTGGTAAGACATAGGTTTAGTTCCTAACTCTTACAAAATTGGTGAGAGATTCTAGGTTCGATTCCTAGTGAATTCTCGTTAAGGCATAGGTTCGGTTCCTAGCTCTTACAAAATTGGTGGGAGATTCCAGGTTCGATTTCCTGGTGAATTCCTAGTAAGGCATAGTTATGACTAGCTCTTACAAAATTTGTTGGAGATTCCAGGTTTGGTTCCTGGTGAATTCCTAGTAAGGCATAGGTTCGGTTCCTAGCTCTTACAAAATTTGTTGGAGATTCCAGGTTCGGTTTCCTGGTGAATTCCTAGTAAGGCATAGTTATGACTAGCTCTTACAAAATTTGTTGGAGATTCCAGGTTCGGTTTCCTGGTGAATTCCTAGTAAGGCATAGTTATGACTAGCTCTTACAAAATTTGTTGGAGATTCCAGGTTCGGTTTCCTGGTGAATTCCTAGTAAGGCATAGTTATGACTAGCTCTTACTAAATTGGTGGGAGATTCCAGGTTCAATTTCCTGGTGAATTCCTAGTAAGGCAAAGGTATGGTTCCTAATCCTCACGAAATTGGTGAGAGATTCTAGGTTCGATTCCTAGTGAATTCTCTGTAAGGCGTAGGTCTGATTCCTAACCTTCACATCTTTGGTATTGATTACTTCCCTACCTAGGGTAAGCCTGGGGTGCGAGCTTCTTCATCACTCGACACAAGTTTTGAGTCAGATTCCCAACAAAGGTAAGTCAGATTCTTACCGCTTGTTAAAAGGTACGAATTGATTACCTTACTTTAAGGAATGTCCGTGGTATGAGCTTCTCCGTTACTCGAAACAATTCGGGTCAGATCCCCGACAAGGTGTAGGACAGGTTCCTAACTCATGCTAATAGATTGAATAGGCTGAGTATTAGTTCTTACCGAGTAACAACAGACCAACTGTATGTAATATTTTGATAGGGTGGGTCACTGGACCCGAAAACTTTGATGATTATGCAGGATGCAATGAGTGGTATGCCATGCATGAGAATTTTTTTTATATTTTTTAGAGAAATGATTTTGAAAGTGGGTCTGAGGCCCGGAAGTATTAATGATCATCCAAAATGCAATGAATGGCATGCTATGCACGAATATTATTATTGTTTTTGAAATTTTTTGATTTCCCTGAATTCCTTTGAGGGCTCTGCCCCTAGACTCATGGGATGGTAACTTTCTGTCAGATTGATTGTCTGAATGGTTGACTTTGTACTGCACCAGGTTTGCGTATTTGCCCCTTGACAAATCATTTTGTGGATCTTCACATTTCCACCTTCATGCTTGGATGCCTTGGGAAGGATTAGATTGACAACTCTGATCCATAAAGACTTTTCAGTGTCCCTTTGGCCTTCGTTCAGCCATGATGGGAAAGATCTATGTTGAGAGACAGATCATCTTGTGTAGTTCTGAAATTGGAATGAAATCTTGAATACGAAGCTTGTAGATGATGGGCACAGCTTTTGCCCCTAGCTTCTTGGTTTATATCTGTGAGGTCCAATCTGGGTGGACATGTTTGTAAATTTGACCCTAACTTTTGCCTAGGCCGCTCTTTGCGAGTTTTCAACCTAGCGGGTCGCTCTAACTTTTGCCTAGACCGCCCTTTCGGGTTTTCAGCCTAGCGAGCATTTTATTTTTTATTCTTCCCCTTTTTTAGGTAAAGCAACTGCACTGAGGAGTTTATATGGATCTCCTCCTTCAAAAATAAAGTTTTGAGAAAATATGAGCAATTTGACTTCGATCAGAATGGAATTTATTAGGGTTGTAACGTGGCCAGGGGTTAAGGGTTATGAAAGAAAGGATATTTCAGGCCCAAAAAGTGTTTAAGGGTTTATGGAAATAAGGATCTTTAGTCTAAAGATGCACTTCATTGGTTGCTAGCATATTTGTTTCGCTTTTGCGGTTTTCCTTTTGATCTTCGCAGGTGTCTTTGACACGTTTTTGACATTTTGAATTGTCTTTGATACCTTATTGCTTACTTTGCTCTTCTTCTTTCTGAAAAGACAAAGTTGATCAGAGACTTGTGCTATTCTTCAGTGTATGAACGATCCTTATTCAGGGTATTTGAAAGAAAATTTCATTTTAGGCTCAAAAAGGGGTAGCAAGGGATAAGTATTTGGATAGAGAAAAAGGGCCAAACTTCATCTCAAAATCTCATTGCCAACATCTTCACAAAACTTAACTTTTGATAACCTGTGCATTTGCTTTACCACTATTCTATGAGCTAAGATTGAAAAAAATTCAAATTACAGTTTTATTGATGAAGAAAATGAGAACATAATGAGCCCTTTACAAGATATGCCCCAGGGCTTTGGGCAAAGCGTAAAAATAAATGAAGGTTGCTTCAATAGGGCTATTCCTTTAAGTTTTATCACTTGGCGTTGATCAAAGCCCAATAATTCTCAACGGGAGTGGCCCACTGCCTCAGTACATGTCGTGATGAGCATCACTTGTTTCTTCTTCCATCTCTGGGCTCATTCTGCGCGATGGTTGTTGAATGTTGTGGTTGTCAATCCTTCCGCTTATTATCCCTGCTTCCACTCTTACCCCAACAATGACTAAGTCTGAGAAGCTTGAAGAGACATTTCTCATCATCAGATCATAGAAGGGTTGTTGAAGAGTGTCAACGAACATGGTAACCATCTCTTTCTCAGATAGTGGGGGTTCCACTTGGGCTGCAATCCCTCTCCATCTTTGGGCATACTCTTTGAAGCTTTCGTTTCCCCCTTTTACCAGGGTTTGCAACTGAGAGCGGCCAGGAGCCATGTCCATATTGTACTTATACTGATTGATGAAAGTTTTGGCCAAATCATTCCAGGAGTTGATTTTTCCCTGCTCTAACTGCATATACCAGCGTAGGGATGCCCCTGTAAGACTCTCTTGGAAGAAGTGGATTAAGAGCTTATCATTGCTGGAGCAGGAGGTCATCTTCCGGCAGTACATGATGAGGTGGCTTTTTGGACAAGTTAAGCCTTCATACTTGACAAACTCAGGAACTTTGAATTTTGGAGGAATCACCACGTCCGGGACCAAACATACTTCTGAAGCTTTGAACCCAATATGATTTGCCCCTTCAATGGCTTTCAGCCTATCTTCCATAATTTGGAGTCTCTTCTGATCTAGGGAATCTCCTGATGGGCCATTGGAAGCCTCTTGATACTCGTTAGTGCTGATGGAATGGTCCTTCTCAGTGGTCAATTTTGGATCCAAGTTCTGCAGAAGGTCAAATAATTTGTCTATCTTACCATTGATTTGGTCAAACTCTTCTCTCATCGCGTGCTGATTCTGTTCCAACAAATCCATGAGTCTAGATTGGGCTCGAGTCCGGTAGGGATGCAGGGAAAGCTTATTTGTATCTATTTTTCTGTAGGAAAAAAAATGAGTTATGTTATGTATGTGCCATGATTATGCATGTCATGAATGTTTTTTTTATTTACATTTTATGCAAGATAATATGATGGATAATGGAGAAATATCTTTCTATTTTTTGTTTTGTTTTTTTTACAAAAGAAATAAAATGAATGCAATGATGTTGCTAAAAAAAAAGAAAATGCTTTCTTGAAAATTTATATTTTTTTATTTAGAGGAAAAAGGAATGAGAAGGGAAACTATGTTTTTTTTTTTTGCAAAGAAGAACAAATAATATTTTTGGAGAAAAATATCATTTATTATTTTTCACAATTTTGAAATGTGAATGAAAAAAATAAATGGATGATGGAAAAACAGGTAGAGTGTGCCCCTTGTGATGTAGGCCGGTATTTCCTAAGATCTTTTGTCATACGACTTTTGTCACATGGAAAATGGGATAAGATATGCTCCTTTTGTGATATGGGCTGGTAACTCCTTAAAAGGATCTAGGGTTTGTATTAAGTGTCTTTCCATTGGGTGGATTTAAAATACTAATCTAAAAAGGTCCCTAGAGCCAAGGGTCCCATTTAAAAATGTTACCACCAATAATAAGTATATTACTAAAGGATGGTTTTTTCTCAAATGAGCCAAACTCTAGGTGAGGCCTTCATAGGAACCTACTGGCCGTACGTCCAGCAGAGCACCCATTACACAGCCTCTCCTAACTTAAGGTTCACTCGGGCCCGGGTATAGGGCACCCACTCAAAATGTGTGTAAACAAAGTGTATAAAGTGTAGTGTGTGAAGGAGCAAACTTAAAATTACCCGCTGCAAAATAAAAAATGCAATATATATAAATGTCTTCTACCCTAAGGTTTCAAATACATAAACATACATAATATTTACAAGAAAAAACAAATGAATGAGAATAAATCACAAACAAAAATAGATTTTTTTTTATGCAAGTTTTCTAAGCATATATACAAATGAACAAATAGGAATAAAAACAAAAAGGGAATAATTCATTTAGTAAGGCAAACAAATCACATAAACAATCATAGGGCCTAACTCTCTAAAGTCCCCAGCGGAGTCGCCAGCTGTAGCAACCACACCAAATTTTTTTTAATGGAGCCGCCACCAATATTTTATTTTTATAAGAAACATTGGGAAACCTAATTTTGAATATGGTTGAAAAAAAAAGAAGGTCTTTATACCAAATTCGGGTTCGGGAGTTGGTTACGCGCAAGGAATGATTAGCCCCCATACGCGCCCATTTAAAAAAATGGTACCCGTTAATTGTTTATAAAAAATTGTTTGCCTTTTAAAAAAAATAATCCCCTTTATCAAATTTATAAGATAATAAGAAAAAGAAACAACAAAAATTATTTAAAAAAAGGAACTTTTTTTATTGAATTTATTATTATTTCCTCTCCTTTTAATAAGACAGAAATACAAATTGAACTTAAGAATCACTTTCACAAATTATTAATTTATTTATTAAAAAAATACTTAGATAAGAAAACAAAATTCAAAAAAAAAACTTTCTATTTTACTTTGAAGTCCCTCATTAATGTGATAATTGCAAATTAGTCCCTATTTGAAGTTTGGTCCCGTTGGAAGACCAAAACCTAAAACGCGTATAATCAGAAACAGAAAATTAAAGAAAGGAAAAATTTTTAATTTATTTGCTTTCAGATCCCTTTTACCATATATTTATATTTCAGTCCTTTTTTATAACATATTTACAGTTTAGTCCCTACCTAGGGTTTGGCCCCGTTGGAAGGCCAAACCCTAGTCTCAATTTGTTTCAGCCGAATCTCAACCAATCAACAAACATCAACAACAACAGAAAATACAAAAAATGCAGAGAAAGGATGATACCGTGTATATTTCGAATCAGAAAAACAATTACTCGATCCCAAAATGTAAATCCTTACTACACAGTCATGGTAAAAAGGAAAGCAAAAAGATACAGAGATGAAGAAAGTGAGGGAACCTGAATCTGTGGCTTCCCAGAACAATTACAGAAATCGAAAGGGGGAGGGTTCAAAAGAAACCTAGGACTAGCAGTGTTTTTTTTTTGTTCTAGAAAAAGGGGGGTCTCACGGCTTCTTTTCTTGGCTCTGTTCGTTCAGTGCCTCCTTCTCTTTGCGTGCAAGATTCGGTTTTGCTCTCTCTGTCTCTCCTGGATTCTGTTTGCTCTCGGCCTCTCTTGCTCTCCTTGGGTCCCATTTCTCTTTAGCTTGCTTTGGCTTTTATAGCCTCAGTACCTGAAAATTTAGAATCATATCAGTACGAAATCAAATCAAATAAATAAATAAAAAATAATCAAAAGGGTAGGAACGAAAAACCTCCTTTTTTGTATCCGATTCTGTGATCCATAATCCTGGTTGATTGAAAGAGAGATTTTGAAAGTGATTCGGATTATGAGAAGAGATTGTGAGCGAAAACTGAGGGATAGGCCGAGAAAGAAGGAGATGGCGCGGCCTAGGGTTAGAGAGAGAGTGATGA
Organism: Calophaca sinica; assembly: GCA_037113605.1. Taxonomy (NCBI): domain Eukaryota; kingdom Viridiplantae; phylum Streptophyta; class Magnoliopsida; order Fabales; family Fabaceae; genus Calophaca; species Calophaca sinica. The sequence goes on from CM073733.1 coordinate 109,484,328, forward strand.
TGGAGGCTAGGGTTAGGATGAAGCTTGAGAGGAGAGATACGGCTAGGAGGAGATGAAGATGGGAACAGGATAAGGTTGAGGCGTGGGTTGTTAGGGTATGGAGGCGTGAAGGAGATGAGAGAAGGGAAAGAAGATGAAGAAGAAGGTGCGAAAATGGTGGCGTGAGAGGGGGCGTAAATGGTGGAGGAAAGAGAGGTTGAGAGGGAAAAGGATGGGGGAGCGTGAATGGTGGTAGCGCCGCGGCTAGAATGAGAAAGGAGATGGGATACTTGCTGCGTGGGAAAATTAGGTTTAGGTTAAAGGAGAGAGTTGGGTTGGGTTGATGAGAATTGGGTTGGGCCGTGTGGTGAAGAAGGAAGGTCATGGGTTGGGGGTGCGAGGAGAAAGGTGGGGTGTGCGCAGCAAATACAGGAAACAAGCTGGGATGGGCTGCTATTTGCACCACCCAGACTTGCCTTTTGCACACCCTTTCTCAATTAATTAAAAAAAAAATCCTCCTTTTTCCTTTTGTTTATTCTTTTCTTTTCTTTCTTTCTTCTCTTTTATAATCTCCAAAAATATTATTTATTATTACTACTACTACTCAATAAATAAAATAAAAAGTTAAAATAAATAACAAGATAAAATAAAAAGGGCCGGACAAAATTAGGGTACTACAAATACGAAGCGATATTTTGAAAAAAGGACTGTACCATTCTCTATTAACTTTCCCACTACTCCACATTTTTCGCTCCATCACTTCACTCTGCGTTTTCTGCAAAACCGTGTTCTTTCTCTCTATCTCTCACTCTCTCTCTGTGTTTTTAAACCCTAAACCTCCATCACCATCTCTTCAATTGCTACAATGGCCGACAAAAAGGTTGGACAATACACTGCTGCCTTCGATGTCTTCTCTGAGGCAAAACTTCTGAATGAGAACTGGGTTGATTTCGAGAACTTCAAGCTATACGGTTTTGATTTTGAGGAAGGTCTTGAGAAACTGGGCTGGAAAAACTACTTCATCTGGGAACCAGTTTACGTACTGAGCTACGCTATTAAGGAGTTCTGGGGAAGTGCATACTTACTTCCGGGGGAAATCATAGAAGGTCACATCAGAGGATTCAAACTACGCTTCACTATCAACTCTATTGCTCAGACAATCAAATGTCCGTGTGAAGGAATCAGTTACCATGCAAACTGGGCTGATGCTTACAGAGGACTTGAAAACGTCAATGAAGCTCTGTTTGAGAACTACCGTGAACTGAAGAAGAAGAAGAACATCACTCCCACGGCTAAAGACTTGAAAAGCCACTACCGAGTACTGCACAAAATCATCGCCAAGAGCATGATTCTGAAGGCTGACTCAAGCGACATAGTGAACTACGAGCAAAAGTTCATTATGAGGAACTACATGGATGGGAAGAAAATCAATCTGCCAAGGTTGATTATCAACAATCTGATAAATGCCCTTGTCTTCTCAAGGAAGAATGTTGATAAGAAGAATATCGTCAAGATAATTCCATATGGAGTTCTTCTCTCCATTATGATGATCAAAGACGGAATTGTAAGGAAGCTGACTGGCTCCATCAACACAGAGGAAAAGGAAAAATACTTTGGTGTTGGTGCTGTTGTTCGTCCAGAAGTTTTTGGAGTCAACAGTTTAGTCAGGATGCAGCTTATTACAGGCTCCATGATCAAGAAGGTGAAAATAGAGCAACAGGAAGGAGAAGCTGAAAAGAAAATCACCAGAAGCTCAATGACTGGTGTGAAAAGACCTGCTGAGTCTCCTTCAAGGGAGACCAGAAGAACAAAGCAGAAGGTGGCACCTGCACCTACTTTTGAAGAACCAGAAGATGAGGATAGAATTCCCATCAGAAAGGTCTTGGAGAAGCTTGATTTAGACCAGCGGTGAAAAGGATGCTTCAGCGTCCGGTCAAGGGAAGCAAATCCCTCCTCCTCCTCCTGCTGTTGTTGTCACCAGAGGGTCGAAAAGAAGGTTGGTTAAGTCATCAGAAGTTAACCTAAAGGTACTTGATTTTACTGCTGATGAATCAGTATCTGTGTTTGATGCTCATGATGTTATTCCTGCACCACCTTTGTCTGTTTCACAACCACAAACACAAACCAGGAAAACCAGAATGAGCCTCCAACAAACCTTAACCCTCTCTAAACCTACCCAACCATCATCCACTATACTCAACCTTGACCTACCACAAAATTCTTTAAATACTTCACTTGCCACATATATTTCCAAACTTCACTCTCATCCCTTTAATCTATTATTCAAAATACCTCCCATTAATCCCTTCAAACCCTATACACCTAAAACCTACAAAATCACCAAAACCACTCCCACCTTACTCACCATTACCCATAAACCTACAGACGCTGGTGGAAGGAAGAATGTCTCATACAAACCACAGTTTGTTAAGTATGAGATATATCATAGCATCTACAATCGTCCCTCCACATGTTCACCTCTGGAGCTACCAGATTGAAGATGGCCTCTCCGATAAGTGCTACCTTCAAGGATGGAGAAGACCACTTTCAGATGTCATTTAAAGGAAGATTGAGACCATCATCTGGTGGCAGAGCAATTCCCTTCTCTATTGATCTTCCTAGCTCCCTACCATAAACTGAACCGCTCACATTGGAAGAATGCGGAAGGTGGATCACAGATGAAGAAGCTGCCTTCATGGAACACTGTCTTGAGATGAAGAAGATTGAAGTAATCAGACAGTACAGGGATCCTTCTTCTGTATCAGTAAAGATTGTACCAGACAAACAAAGGTGGCTACCTTGGTCTATCCCTGGGAAAAGGAAAGAACTCGCCCGGCAAGCGACCATTCAAAGAAGATCGGGCTCAAGGAGTATGAGAAGGCTCCCAAAAAGTACAACCTTAAGGAATTCTCTAAGCTTCCGATTGCCAAGATCTCTGAGGATCATGCCAGAAGGTTTTACCTGAATTCTCTGAAGGAAGATGAATGGAGAACTGGCTCCTCAAACTGCTGCAATGCCGAGAAGGCCACTATTCCAACAGTTGGCACAATCAGCAGAATTACTGACATCAATCTTGGAACAGTCTACTTCGATGATATGTTCAGATGCTCAGTAATCAGGCCTTTTGACTGCATGAAGATATATGTCCAATGGGCTGCTGTGACCAAGCACTTCGACATTGGATTTACTTGGAGTCAATGGTCTGAGTCTTGGAAAGACAAGGCCATGTTACCATGCCTCGTCCCCCTAGTGCTAGAAGAAGATGACAGGGAAAATCTGCGAAGAATATACCTGGCAGAAAATGAAGCACTCTCTTTCGCTTGTGAAGCATTAAGTGTCTTTATCAGAAGTATATGGGGAGAAGAAGCTGGAAATAGGTTTGATACTTTCACTGCTGATGTAGTTCTACACAGAGAAATCATCTTCATGAATTTGCTGTATCCAGAAGATGTGAAGTATAAATGGGAAATTCAAACAGAATCTGAGCTCAGAAAACTTAGAAATTTCATCAAATGGTTTATACCAAATGATGCATTTTTTCTAAGAGCTCAACGGAAGAAGGAATTGACACTAACGCTATCCAACTGGGTGCTAGCAGAGCATCAAAAGATGAAACCTGCACCCGTACCAGAAGTTGGACCTTCTACTTCTACTCCTGCAGTTGAGATGGTCACTATTCCCAAAGCAGAGTTTGAAGAAATGAAGGCCACAAACATGAAAGTCACTCAGCTGGAGACTGCTCTGAAATTACTATATGAACGTCTCAACATCCCTCCACCACCTCTTCTAAACCCTTGAATTTATTTATTTTTGTGTGATATAAACTATGTCTTTGTTTTGTTGATACACTTATATATATACACTAATTTTGCTCTGATTATCTGTTAATATATACCTACATCTGACTTATATTCAAAATTTTCTAGGTCTTATTTTGACTATGATGTGTTTTTTACACTCTTTTTGTCTAATGACAAAAGGGGGAGTAAAAGAAAGGTATGATGAACACGTGAAAATCTGACTAACTCACCGTCCGATGTTCACACTCCGATGGATACGCTGGAACTGAAGTATCATGCATAACATTTCATACATAGCATTTGTGTGGTTATTTATTAATGCGCTAATATTCATTGATCTAGTGCTCTTATAATGATCAATAAATTTGGTACAATTTGATTAAATCAATCTTTTTGATCAACATCCGATCTTACTCTGATACATCTACGTATTTTTTTTGCGATCACTTAATTGAATTTGTTTATCAACTATCGCCTTAATACTAGAATTATCTTATATATCAAAATTGTTAAATTCAGGGGGAGACCCTTGATGTCATTTTGAAACTAAAATTGTTCATCAACCTTAGATATTTGTCATCATCAAAAAGGGGGATATTGTTGGAACCTAAACGATTGAGAAGTTTAGACCCTCATTAATTTTGATGATAACAAAATATTCACAAGAGAACAATTTATGTTCTAACAATTCTTGAAGTGTGCAGATACTAATATTACATATATTTCTAAGCCACTTAAACTAGAAGGAAGAAGCTCTCAAGAGAAGGATACACTCCATGTGTCAGCATCCGGCTCATCCTAGTATACTGTCCTCGTGAGCATCTGGAATTATCTTCTTGTGACACTAGTCTTATCCATTTTCTATGAGCGTCCGATCTTTCGTTCTGAGCAAGCGTCTAAACTTCATTATAAATCACGTGTTGGTCACGTAGTTGCTCTTCCTCTCAGAAGTTTCTGGAACGGATTTCGAATTTGATCTTATGCGCTAAAATTGTTGTACGAGGTATCAAAGGTGACACCTTTAGCTAAAAGACAAAAATCGTACAAGCAATTGTGAAAAGCAAGGTAGTACGAAAACGGTAATGTGTACTACTGAGATATTCTCTAAAAAGGAAGAAAGAGACAGTTTTTTGAAATCACCTCACTCAATGGAAATGAGCCATTTTTACTGTAACGGTAATATCCTTTATAACTCCTATAAATACCCCAAGGTATCCATTGAAGAAACTGCCGAAACTCTACAAGAGAATATTGCTTCATTTACTGAGAACAAGCACTGTTGCTATACACTACAAAGAGTAAATACTCTGAAAGCACTGCTTCTGTGAGCAATCAAGTTTCGAGCCAAGTCTCTGGACTACAAGAACTGAACTCAGCGTCCGACACTATCTTTTAGAAAGCATTTCTATATTGGGCTTAATTTTTATCTCCTCTATGAGAGTTATTTATACTTGTATTCAACTTACTTGTAAAAGTTGTTTTGGCCTAGTTAAGGTTGTTCCCTCAAAGGCTCGAATGTACTGAGTCGTTTTGAGAAGTTGAGAGTATTGTCAAGGTTGTGACAGTAGAATACTCTTAAGGTTTTGTAATCAGTTGATTATAGTGGAAAATCCTTCAGGAACGAAGGGACTAGACGTAGCTACCAGTTTGGTATAAATCTCTGTGTCTCTTGCTTTACTGCTTTCTATTTATCTTTATCTTGCTCTGTTAAAAACAAGTTTTCACAAACTGCTTTTCCAGCGTCCGGTTTATTTCCAGCGTCCGTTTAACAAACTGTTTTGAAAAACCTGTGTTCTAAGTGTTTTTTAAATCATAGTTTACGAAAAGTTTTCAACACAATTCAACCCCCTTCTTGTGTTCACGTTCAGAGGTGTTGGATGCATGCATATGATAATGCATTAGTAACGACTCCATTCTTGACGAGAATTTGATGTGGAGAGGATCCCTAACGGAAAATGGGGATACCTCGCTTAGCCGGTTAGATCCACTCCATTCCCTAACGGAAAAGGGGGAAACGGACGTCCCTAACGGAAAAGGGGGAGGAAGATTCTTAACAGAAAAGGGGAATACCTCGTGGACTAGGCTAGTGTCGCCCCGTGCTCTATCGGAAAAGGGAGACGGGAGTCCCTAACGGGAAAGGGGGACGACAACCTAACGAAAATGGGATTTGCCAATAAGTATTCCTAATGGAAACGGGGAGTACAGTGACAATAGTAAAGAAAAGATGCCATTAAGCACAAATAATTGAGAGATATGGGGTAAATGGAAGAAGGTAGTTAGATCCTATTTGTATATATGTATTTATCTGTTTGGATTGTCTAACACTCATTCAACTTATGCATTTCCCGCTTTTTAATGGATGTGTTATTCTTACCTCCCTATGCTTGTATTTTTGTCTATATACAAGCATACAACCACACCACCCGATCGAGTAGTTCCTCTTGATGCACCCATCAATGTTCCTACCCCCACTGATCCCCGTATGGGGTGACTTTGAGATTCATTACCACAATTTTGATGGCATAGGGTGGGAGATTGACCATGTGCGCCAGGCAGTGATTTACACAGGTACCATCTCCGTTTACTTAAGGATTCCCAGTCTTCCTATTGCCAGCTTCTCGGGAGACTTCAGGGTTTGTCAGAGACTTCCCTTTCAGCAGATGTGGTAGGCGCCAGGGTTTCCGCCAGGCTTTGGCTATGGAGGTTATCCACCGATGCCCCCTCAGCCGATGCCAATGCGACCCATAGGCATCACAGTGAGTCTGGTCACCGCGGGAGACAGAGACATGGGAGAGGAGCGGCATCTGGTCCCTCTCATCACATGACTGATCATGACTACAAATGGTTATTTCTTAGGCGGGCGGGGTCATAAAGCGGGAGCTCTCAGTTTCCCCCTCGCTGAGGTGTTTGGTTTTTGGTTGGCCGAGAGTCTTTTGCTTATGTTATGCTTTGTTGTTTTGCTTAGTTGAAGCACCAGGTTAGCCTCTCTCAGGTTTACTTTTTGGGATGACTGTATCTTTACCTTATACACTATGCACATGCACTCTGATATTATGATAGTACTATATGTATATATGCATGTGAGACACTAGTTTACTTCACCGTAGCACGTCATAGTCTTATTTATGTTTGGTTTTAATTCCTTCGCATTTTTATACACGTTAATTACATGAGTTAGGCTAATTATGTAGAATAAAGCATGAATAGGACTGCGGGGTGTTACATTTGTGGTATCATAGCAGTTCGTCTTAAAACGGACTGTGAGGTCATTTAGGATGTTAATTCTGGCTGAGTCTAGTCATATTCCCACCGAATATGACTATTTTTAGAAGTTTGGTAGAGTGCCCGTGTTATCTTTATTACCTAAAATAAAGGTGACCAATTATGAATTCATAAGATATATGTCATATACCTTTATGATTCTTTATATCTTATGGAGCTCAAGCTGATGATTTCTTTTTTAGGACTTCATGGCTAGTCGTGGTAGACCTACGTATGAGAGAGTGAATGAAGCAAGGAATGGAGAAGCCTCTCATATTGGTAGAGGTAATGGTTCAGATGAGACACTGCGTTCTGTCAGGGAGTTGGCGACTGCTATGCTCCAGCAAGCACAACATAATGCTTAATTTCTGCAGGCAGCTCAGACCTGGAGGGAAGAGAGGAATAATGACAGTGGTATGACTAACTTTCTGAAGGCAAATCCTCCATAGTTTGACGGAGAATTTAACCTCGAGGGAGCTGAGAAATGGATACAGGAGATTGAGAAGATTTTTGTGGCTATGAACACCCGTGAGGAGAGGAAGGTATCTTTTGCTTCTTTTATGTTGATTAGCAATGCAGAGTCTTGGTGGAGGGGTAAGAAGAGGTTACTAAAGGAACAGGGACATAAAGTGAACTGAGAACTGTTTAAAGAGAGTTTTTTGGAGAAGTTCTTTCCAAGGATGAATCGTAAGGAGAAGGAAAGAGAGTTCGAGAGTCTGAAGCAGGGAAACATAATTGTAGGTGATTATGTGACTAGGTTTAAAGCAATGTTGAAGTATTCAGAGTTCTACCGCTTACACCCTAGTGAGCAGTGGATGTGTCAGAGATTTCAGGATGGAATGAGGTATGGGATGTCGGGCTGTAGTGCCATTGAAGATGGCGAGGTTTCCCGAGTTAGTGGAGCAGTGAATGGAGCTAGAAAGTATGGATAAAGAGAGAGATCAACAGAGGAGTGGTGGTCCTATTAGGAGTAGTGGTAGCACGAGAGAAGGTGCACACAGAGGTGGAGGTAGATCTCAGTAGGGCAGAGCCGGGCCATACACTAGGCCGGCATAGCCTAATGCTACCGCAGGTGGATGAGCTTTTGTGAGAGCTCAGGGATACTTTAGGTGTGCAGGTCTTCATCCTATCAAGGATTGTACGGTGCCATCTAGTGGAATGGAGTCGAAGCAATATTATATATGTGGACGAATGGGTCATTTAGCAAGGGATTATTGGAATGGACTGGGAGTTGCAGACAGACCTAATATAGGATGACGTGGAGGAAGAGGAAATGGGAATGGTACAGGATGAGGAGGTGGAGCCGGTGTAGGCGGAACTCAGGCTTTGGGGGGAGTATTTACCGTGAGGGGAGCTGAGTCCTCTCAATCCCCATATCTGATACAAGGTATGTGCTTAGTCTCTGGTAAACTCTTATCTATAATGTTTGACTCTGGGGATACTCATTCTTTCATTTCACTTGCATGTGTGGATCATTTAAAATTGCCTGCCTCTTCATTACCATGTAAACTGGTAGTTTCTACTCCTACTAGTGATCCCTTAGCTACCATTTCTGTTTGCCTTAAATGCCCTATCACAGTAGAGAATAGGAATTTCTTAGTGGACCTTGTTTATTTACCTATGCAAGACTTAGATGTTATCCTAGGAATGGACTGGCTAGCTGCTAACCATGTTTTACTAAATCATTCCCATAAAACCCTTACTTTTCCTGAACAACCTTGTATGGTATCTGCCAATGAAAGTCAATTTACCACTAGCGGTAACTCTCAGAAGTATGTGACACTATTTTCTATGGAAGCTAAGGATACTCCTAGCATTGACTTTTTCCCTGTAGTGAGAGAATTTCTAGAAGTATTTCCAAATGACGTCCTAGGATTACCCCAGAAAGAGAAACAGAATTTGCAATAGACCTTATCCCTGGTACTAGACTTATATCTATAGCACCCTATAGAATGTCCCTAGCTGAATTAGCAGAGTTGAAATCCCAATTAGATGACCTAACCAAGAAAGGATTCATTAGACCCAGTGTTTCACCGTGGGGAGCTCCGGTGCTGTTTGTGAAGAAGAAGGATGGATCTGCAAGGATGTGCATTGACTATAGGCAACTCAACCGGGTAACGATTAAGAATAAGTACTCTTTGCCGAGAATTGATGACTTGATGGACCAATTGAAGGGAGCAACGATATTTTCAAAGATTGATCTGAGATCTGGTTACCATCAGATTAGGGTCAAGAAAGAAGATATTCCTAAGACTTCCTTTAGATATAGATATGGACATTATGAGTACTTAGTTATGCCATTTGGTGTGACTAACGCTTCTGTAGTGTTCATGGATTATATGAATCGGATCTTTAGACCGTTCTTAGATCAATTTGTAGTCGTCTCCATTGATGACATACTGATTTATTCGCTTACCGAAGAAAGCATGTGGTGCATCTGAGAACCGTACTTAGGATTTTGAAGGACAGACAGTTGTACGCTAAACTGTCAAAGTGTGAGTTCTGGTTAGAAGAAGTGCATTTTCTTGGACACGTAATCAACAGGGGTGGAATTGCTGTAGATCCCTCGAAGGTGGAAGCTATGATTAAGTGGGAAAGGCCTAAGTCTGTGAGTGAGATTAGAAGTTTCCTTGGATTGGCCTGATATTATAGGAGATTCATAGAATGATTCTCGAAGATAGCCTTACCCATGACCCAGTTGACAAAGAAGGAAAATCCTTTTATATGGTCTGACAAGTGTGAAGAGAGTTTTCAGGAACTGAATAAGCGGTTGACTACATCACCTATGTTAGTTTTACCTGATCTCTTAGGAGAATTTGAAGTGTATTGTGATGCATCTTATCAAGGGTTAGGATGTGTTCTAATGCAAGGAGGGAAAGTTGTGGCCTACGCATCAAGACAATTAAGGATTCATGAACGAAATTACCCTACTCATGACCTTGAACTGGCAGGTATAGTTTTTGCATTGAAGATTTGGAGGCATTACCTCTATGGAGCTAAGTTCACGATATTCAGTGATCATAAGAGTCTGAAATACCTGTTTGACCAGAAGGAGTTGAATATGAGACAACGACGGTGGATGAAGTTTATTAAGGACTATGAGTTTGAACTACAATACCATCCAGGAAAAGCTAATATGGTAGCTGATGCTTTAAGTAGGAAATCTATGCATGTGTCAGCTATAATGGTAAAGGAATTGGAGTTGGTGGAACAATTCAGAGATCTTAATCTGGGAGTGTAATTGTTTAGGGATAAAATGTGTCTGGGACAGATCGTAGTAACCAATGAATTTCTGCGAGAAGTAAATGAGAAGCAAGGACACGATGACCAGTTGATTAAGATTAAGGATTCGATGAAGGACATTGAGACTTCAGAGTTCAATATCAAGGCAGATGGAGTAATGAGGTTTGGAGACCGAGTTTGTGTCCCTCACGAAACGGAACTTCGGCAAATGATTTTAGAAGAAGCCCATAGGAGCAAGCTTAGTTTTCATCCGGGCACCACTAAGATGTATCAAGATTTGAAGAAGATGTTTTGGCGGCTTGGTATGAAGAAAGACATAGCAAACTTTGTTTTGTCTTATCCGGTGTGTCAGAAGGCTAAGGTGGAGCACAGAATGCCGGCAGGATTGTTACAATCTTTAGACATTCCTGAATGGAAGTGGGAGATAGAATATACTTCCATTGGCTTATGTATAGTAGTAATGACTGTTTGGCATGTGTAGGGTGACCTAAGCCCTACTAGCGGTTGATGTCAATAGCACCTAAGGATAGGGATTATGGTGTGCCACATCTAAGGATAGGCGTGGTAGACCTATCAGCCAATTTAGGATTATTTTATTATTAATTATGATTTCCTGATAATATGCTTGATTGTAAATTGTGTTGTATGTACTCTATGTGAGTAGTAACATGCTTAGGGTAACATGGTTAAATGTGATTATATGAGGATATGTGTTGTAAATTGCCTTTGCATGCTAAAATGTCTAAGTATAGTCATTGGTAAGAGTTAACATGATTAAAGGGATATTTTTGGGAATATGTGCATAACATGATGTGAGGCATATAATTATGAGGTGTTGGATGCATGCATATGATATTGCATTAGTAGCCACTCAATTCTTGATGGGAATGTGATGTGAAGAGGATCCCTAATGGGATAGGGGGATACATCGCTTAGCAGGTTAGATTCACTCTGTTCTCTAATGTAAAAGGGGCAAACGGACGTCCCTAATAGAAAAGGCGGAGGAGGATTCTTAACAGAAAAGGGGAATACCTCGTGGACTAGGCTAGTGTCGCCCCTTACTCTATCGAAAAAGGGAGACGGGAGTTCCTAACGGGAAAAGGGGACGACAACCTAATGGAAAGGGGGTTCGCCAATAAGTATTCCTCATGAAACACAATTCATTGAGAGACATGGGGTAAGTGGAAGAGGGTAGTTAGATCCTATTTGTATATATGTATTTATCTGTTTGGATTGTCTAACACTCTTTCTACTTATGCATTTCTCGCTTTTTAATGGATGTGTTATTCTTACCTCCCTGTGCTTGTATGTTTGTCTGTATATGTGTTATCTCTATGTTAGACCTTGTTGAGGAGGACAATGCAGCAGCCACACTACCCAATGGAGCAGTTCCTCTTGATGCACCCGTCGATGCTCCTACCCCCGCGGATCCCTGTATGGGGTGACTTTGAGATTCAGTACCACGATTTTGATGGCATTGGGTGGGAGATTGACCACGTGCATCAGGCAGTGATCTACATGGGTACCATCTTCGTTTATTTCAGGATTTTCGGTCTTCCTATTGCCAGGATTTGTCAGAGACTTCCGTTTCAGCAGATGTGGCAAGCGCTAGGGTTTCCACCAGGCTTTGGCTATGGAGGTTCCCCACTGATGCCCCCTCAGCCGATGCCGATGCGACCCGATAGCCATCACAGTGAGTCTAGTCACCGCGAGAGACAAAGAAGTGGGAGAGGAGCGACATCTGGTCCTTCTCGCCACATGACAGCTCATGACTACAGACGGTTGTGGGCGGGGTCACAGAGCGGGAGCTCTCAGTTTCCCCCTCGCTGCGGTGTTTGGTTTTTAGTTGGCCAGGAGTCTTTTGCTTATATTATGTTTTGTTGTTTTGCTTAGTTGAGGCACCAGGTTAGCCTCTCAGGTTTACTTTTTGGGATGACTGTATCTTTACCTTATACACTACGCACATGCTCTCTGATATTATGATAGTACTATATGTATATATGCATGTGAGACACTAGTTTACTTCACCGTAGCGCGTCGTAGTATTATTTATGTTTGGTTTTAATTCCTTCATATTTTTATACACGTTAATTACAAGAGTTAGGCTAATTATGTAGAATAAAGCATGAATAGGACTGCGGAGTGTTACACTAAACCTTCTACTCCACCTAAACCTAAATCACCATAACCATTAGTTCAACCTGACCTAAACCTCCCTTCACAACCCGAAACAGAAACTGAACCTATCATCTAGGAAGCCAAACTTCTATACTTGGCTCTGATACGATTCTTGAGGTTCAACCCATAGCCACTCTTCAGCCTCTTTCATCACCCTTCACTCAACCTAGTTCATCATCAACCAATCCTGAACCTGAACATACTACAAACCCAATTTTAGATGATGACAATGTCATTGCTGCTACAATTGCCTCTAAAGTTGTTCAAACCCTTGAACAAGATGATGATCTAACCATCATTGAACCAGTAATCCAACCACCTCCTTCAACAGCAACCCACATTCCTTCAGTTGGACTATGCTCTTGTTTGGATTTCACCCTCCATTTCATTCGTCTGAGTCTGGCAGTGATCGTCCGGAAAGTGCTGATGATGTCATCATCTAATAACCTCACTCCGAAGATCATGCTCTGATAAGGTCAATGCTCTGATGGTAGTCAATGCTCTGATAGAACATGCTCTGATGATACCATGCTCTGATTAGACTACACAGTGGAAACCTTCGTCCGATACTACATGACTCCGTTATATGAAAGGCTAACAAATTATGTATTGAAGAACTTGCCTCCAATTCAAGCTCACTCTGGTGAACAGAGTATCTTAGTAACAAGTATTGTCTATTTGGAAGATTCTCTGATTGGAAATCAAACTGAGAGTTCATTGAAGGCTACTTCAAGTATTAAAAAGACCTCATTGATGAGTATTTTAATGTATGACGAATCAAAGGCCAAAGAGAATGTCAACGGATATAATCATCAGAAAACTTGCTCTGGAAGTGTCTCATATTCAAAAAGATCACAAGGGACAGGATCCTGCAACAATCTGCTATGTCAGTATACAGGAGCAGCGTTGAAAGTGACATGACTTGCTAAAGACATGAAAAGTGGATCTGAAGTTTTGTCCATTGGTGAAAGAGTTTTTAGGTCACAATGACACAATTCACAACTCTAGCTATGTATATCTTACTTCATTCACTGAAGTATGTAGAACGCTTGAGAACGAAGTGAGCAACCAATAAATTATTTCAAGTCTCTGAGATCACATTGAACAAGCACTTAAACGTTTTATTCTTTCTATTAGAAAGCCATTCTTTGTGCTTAAGTATTTCATCGTAAATCCTCTCTGCTGAAAGTTATTTGATATCATTTCAAACTATTTTTGAACTCTGTATTTAGCCCAGTAGTGGCTGTATTCCTTAAAGGCTTGACTGCACTAAGTCCTTCTAAGAAGTTGTGAGTATAACCAGTTTGGCAGTAGTATACTCTCAAGTGTAATCAGTTAATTATAGTAGAGAAATCATTCAAGTGTATTGAAGGGACTAGACGTAGCTATCTGGTGATAGTGAACTAGTATAAATCACTGTGTCCTACTCTTTCTCTTCCCTTTATTTACTCACAGTATTATTTTTGTTAAAGAGTTGTTTTGAAAAGGTTTTCAAAAACACACAAGTATTTGGAAAGGATTTATAAAACCCAATTCAAACCCACCTTTCTTGTGTTTTTGCCATGTTCAATCCTCCCCTCCAGTGGAAGCCTCCGAGTATTTAATCTGTTTTTATACTTGTAATGCCAACTAACAGGACATTGGTATGATATTGTCCACTTTGGGCTTTAAGCCCTTACGGTTTTGCTTTTGGACATTCTCCAAAGGGTCTCATACCAATGGAATATTTCTTCACTTATAAACTCATATTTTTTCTCTTGTTTAGCCTATATGGGACTTTGTTTGCACCTCAACAATAATTTGTACGGGTGTTTAAAAAAGTCAATAAAAAATTCCGGCTTATTTTTTAAATTTTCATAATAAAATAAAAGGAAAGAGAACATATATATGAAAATGAATGTCACAATAATTTGTTCATTTAGTTAAATAAATTTACTGTACTAATTTTGTGTATAGTAGAGAATATAGAAGTATAATTATAATCCTTATTGTCTTAAATTAAGACCACTTTGTTTTATTTTATGGTATTTAAGACCACTTTGTTGGAAAATATATATTTGAAACTCTTATGATCTTATGTAAATAACACGTCTTTCTATACAAATATTACTTTAAATCTTCGAGGAAAATATCAATATTATGTGCACTCCATTTCGGGACTGCTGCTAGTGGAAATAATTTTCTAGTGTATACAATATTTGTATGAATCATATACTCTGGGTTGTGATGCATCTGATTTTATTTTCAATGTTTAATCTGCAACTGACTAGGCACATCTTGTGCTCAATGATGTAGCTTCTTTATTAATTTTAATATATTCATTTGGCTTTAAAAAACATGTGGGACAAATTTACTTATGAGTTGTCGCCGCTAATTTGTAATTCGATGATTCCACAAAATGACGTACGTACCATAATTTCATAAATATATGGTTTGACTTTCAATATTCTAGAAGAAATAATTTCTTAGTTGTAGTAATAAACTACACAGTCCTGCATGGACAATGGTCATTCGGATGCTTTCTCTCCATTTACTCAATGCAAGGTAAATGTTTCTCTGATAATCTATGTAGCAAATTTTCAACAACTGAAACTCAAGAAAGAAAAAGAAAAAAAAAAAATGACTTACATGCCATATAATTGAAAAAGAATGAGGAGGGTTGGATTCACTGCCTAATTAAGCCAACTATATGAAAAGAGGTTAGTTAGGATTGAGTTCCCAAATTACTACGCGAGGAAACAACTATTTAACCTTTGTGCCTGTGAATATCACAGAGGGGAATACACTGATTAATGATGAATCATGTTCTCTTCATGTAATTTGCAAGCTAAAGATTCAAACCACAGCAAATATTTAGCTAAGACCTACTTCAAGTAAAACATATGTTAATGGCAACAAATATCCTCAGATATCTTCATAAATTATATCCAAAGCTAAGAACCTCATTACTGATAGCTACTAAAACAGTTTCAATCATAACTAATACTAAGCTGGCTATGTCACTATATAACTCTTACTTTCATTTCCAGATAATAGAAGATGTACTTGCATTTCCAGATAAATGCAACCACTTCACATTGAAAGCATCATTTTTTTAGAACATATATTGTCTACAAAAATGTATGCATAATCTACATCTCATACTAAATGCATATATAAAATGCGATGCTGGATTAAAGTATTGAAATTACAGCACTATGTCAGAAAAAGGAACTCAAAAGACAGAGGAAAAGAATAAAACATACAAAACATGGAAAGACATGCATGCTTATATCCTATACAAGCAATACCTTTCCATAGTATGTTTCCATTTGCTGGTCATGGAAAGTTCAATATGTGTACATTAAATGCATCAGAAGCAAGTGAATCATGGTTGACAAGCAAGTGACGAATCTAATATTCTTTCCTTTGCTTTCTCTGTGATATGATTATGTTCCAACAGTGTTTGACAGTGCTAATGAACAAATACATCTATATAATTAAACTAGTACCAAGTAACCCCTCCAATGAGAGAATCCCAAAAACAATACATATAAATCAACCAATAAATCTAAATTATAGAAAAACTAATGGGCTTTAAAATACAGAATCAACCTTAGTCTATAATAACATGAATGTCCCTATCTGTCTACACCCCAGAAATGAACAAATGTAAAGAAAACTAGTGCAAGAATGTCCCTATTGTTTTTTGTCACCATATCAGTCTTCCATTCAAAGTTGAACACACAAAAACCAATGGCAAGAGAACAACTACTTCTAAAGTTTACAAACGAGCTAATAATTGATTTCAAGCTACAAAGGAATGAAAACCAGATTCATGTAGAGAGAGAGAGAGAGAGATCACCGTAAAAAACCTATAATGCGTCAAAAACCTTCAAAATCGCGTCAAAAAATTTCAAATCACGTTAAGAACCTTCAATAGTTCCTGAAACATCGAAAAGGAACACTAAATCAATTTCTGATTCAGAAGAAAAAAAGAAACGAGAGAAGATTGAGATGAAGAACCGAGAGTAACATGAACAGAGAAGACTGAGATCGTGTGAGTGATTGAGTTCGAGGAGAGAGAATTGATCGATCGAGAGAAATCCGAATCCAGTGAAAGAGGCAGAGAACGTGGAAATGGAATTAGGGTTCTAAAATTCTGATGTCTAAAAAAGTAAATTTATAAATTAATGATGGGTAGTTTTTGTAATTGTATAACTTTGCACTCTTGAAACCCCCCAATTTGGGAGAACCGAAAAATGGCACAGGTGGAGGGCTTTGAAGGGTTTTATAAAACCCCCAAACTCTTTCCCATTTTTTTAAACTCCGAGGGGTTTACCCCTCCCCAAGCCTCCCCCTCCCCTCCCCTCCCCTCCAAAAACCTCCTCCAAACAGACCCTAAGTGTGATGAAATTAAGGAGTTATGGTAATCTTACCACTGCTCGTGAAATGGAATATAACAGGTAATAGGGGCTGGGTATTTCGAAAAAAAAAGGGGCCTGAGTACTGTTCATGCTGGTTGTAATTTGGAGGGGCTAGGTAAATGGTAATAGGGAGTCTTCCAGATCAGCTGCAAAGTAGATGCCATATGGCCTCACTACTAATCCTGCGTGGTAGTGTTGAGATGACACTCAATTTGCCACATCAACGAGAAACTAACTCTAGTTAAGAGCATAGACTAATTCCAAACAGTTTGAAAATGTGACAAACTCAAAACAAACAAAAAAATATTACAGGTCTAAAAACAAAAAAAAGGATATTTGCAGGGACTCAACATATTTAAGTCTACTTAATATCTCATAAATTAATTTAGCTACCGGTATTAAATGAGCTTTTCCTTTTTATAGTTCAAACATATATATATGGATAGGTTATTGTAGCTTATGGCCTAAGTCTTTGCTGTTTGGCTTGGTGCTGTTTTGGCATTGCTTTGGCACTTGGTGCCATGGCACCGATTTCGGCACCAATATCTGTTTAGCCTTGTTTGTTATGTTAGTTGTGATTCTGTTATATTGTTTATTGTAAATAACAGAATTAGTTCTATTTCTCATACTTTGTACAAGTAACACTTATATAAGTGGAGCTTGATTAGGCTTTATAATCAAATTGAGATCATTCAATTTTGAGTGTGCAAACCAGAATCGGTTTTTTCTGTGAGAGAGAGATATCATAGTTGCTTAGGCAACATCTTGTAACACTCAAGGTTCATAGTCGATTTTCAGTTCTTCCTCTGCCCGTGGATGTAGCTAAGATACTGTTAGTGAACCACGTTATATCTTTGTGTTATCTTCTTCTCTCTTCTTCTCTTTTATATGTTTTGCTATTCGGGTTTTCTTGATTTGATTGGTTTCAGTCCTAACAGTTATATATTGTGCTAATGTTAGTATCAATATTCAAACGCGCAAATAACAAGAACTCAATTTGACGATTCTCCAAATTTCGGGCTTCCGGTAGGAATCAAGTTGACTTTACTTTCTTTCTCACGTGAACTAACTTGACTGTTTGGAGGAGTCTCGATGATATTGTAATTAAATTAGATTGTCACAAAAATACAAAATCAACACGAAATCACATGGTGTGATTAAATATTGTGTTGAATTGTATTGGAATCATATAGTACAACTTTTGTATTGGACTTTATATACTACTTTTTTCACATAATTAAGTTGACTCAGTTTGGAGGCAAAAAAAAAAGATGAAATCATTAATGTGTACGTGATTATATATTGAGAAGTTTATTGAAATCATTAATGTCTGCGGGTTGTCACAGCTGTTTATAAAAGGGTTACCATTTTCATTTCAGTAGTCATTTTCTCCTCTCTAACGAGCCAGCTTGATAGATCCCCTTCTTTCGGTAATTATCCATTTATCCTTCCTAGATAGTCATTCTTTGAAAGTACAAAAACAGAATAGGCCCAACCAATTACAGGCCATGGCCAACAATCAAACAACGGAAAACGGTGACCAGATGAATGACTGGTTAAATTCTATACAGACGTTGCTAACATCCGTCGACCGCGATTACATTCAATCATGTAGCATTTCCATCGTTCCAGAAGAACTTAAACTGTCAAATGAGGATGCTTACATGCCAAGGGTGGTGTCCATCGGACCCAGATTCAAGGGGAGCAGCGAAGATTTACTTCTCATGGAAGAGGTCAAATTGCGCTGCATGTTGTCTCTCCTTCATAGAGCAGGCAGAGTGGGCGAAGCTGGTAGAAACTTGAAGGAATGCAGCAAAGCCATTTGGATATTAGATGAACAAGTTCGAGCAAGCTACGTGGCAGACATCAATCTCAAAAAACACGAACTAGCAAAAATCATGTTAGTGGATGGGTGTTTTCTGTTAGAGCTTCTCATATCAAAGCGGTTGGATGCTCAACTACCTAGCCGCTTGGTCCCTTCTGGTCCTGCACCTGAAGTGCTCAAAGACGAAGATGTCTTGTCTGATTTGATGTTGTTGGAGAATCAAATACCCATTCTCGTACTCCACAAGTTATCTCAAATACTTTTCCCCAATGTGTTCATACCAGCAGATCGGGAGAAGAGGGCTACCAAAATTAATAATCTTGCCTTGTCTGTCTTAGGCTACCCGCTGCCTCGGGTTCAGAGCCTTGAAGCTCCTCATATTCTTGATCTTGTCCACTTTTTCGTTAACAGGAACGGTGAGAGCGCAACTGAGAGTGGTGAGGGTGGTAATCATGCAGTACGCATTGTGGAAAATCAGCAATTTAGGCTAAAACTGAAGCGCTGTGCATGGAGGCTCCAAGCTGCGGGGGTTACTATCAAACTTGCTGAAGATACAGGTAGCGGGCTTTCTTGCTTCAGTCGGTTTCGGAACTGTTTTGGTGGTATATTCATATGGCTTGGCAATAGAATTTCGAATGATGCTAGGCAGGAGGATAATCCAGTAGAGGAGATCAGAGGTTTGGATTTTAAATTTAAGTTCGAAATGGGAAAACTGGAAATTGCACAGCTGCATATCACAGAAACAACAAAAGCCAAGTGGCGCAATGTCATTGCCTGGGAGCATCATAAAAATAACCCGAAAAGTTCTTTTTCTATTTCTGGTACTGGGTATGAGAGCGGCGACGAGAATCAGAGCACGACTGATTCCAGCGGTAAATTCACATCGGCTGCATTGATTTTCGATGGCTTGATTTGCTGTGCAGCTGACGTGAAGCTTCTTAAGGACAAGAATATTATTTTGGATCATATGAAGATGAGTAATGAGGAGCTGGAGGCGTTTTTCTACACGATGTCGTTTGGAGTTGACCATGGGGTAGTTGGTTCCAACTATGTTAAAATGGTTGATGACTTGAACAAATACTCCGAGGCATTTTTCTTCGTACGAATCTGGAAAATATTGTGGCATCTTTTCACATTCCGTCTAGAATGGCTTGTAAAGTTTATGAACCAAAACTACAACTTCGTTGCTACGGTGCTTGCTGCTCTCAGTGTTGTGCAGACTGTTTATGCAATCTTGGGATATTATTTCCGCAATTAATTCCTCTCCATGACTCCATGGATTCGTCTTTTAGTTTTCTCTCCTTTTGTTTGTAACGGAAAACCATTTACCATCGTGAGATTTGTGTCTTTGTTTACTGAATTTAAAATGCAAGTCGATTAATTTTTCTTCATTTACATAATTTATTGTTTGAAGAATGTAATTAAATTTCTTTATTTACAATGATGTTTATTTAGATAATAAACATATATCGTTTATTACACACATATACAGAGAGAGAGAGAGAGAGAGAGAGAGAGAGAGAGAGAGAGAAAGAGAGAGAGAGAGAGAGAAAGAGAGAAAGAGAGAGAGAGAGAGAGAGAGAGAGAGAGAGAGAGAGAGAGAGAGAGAGAGAGAGAGAGAGAGAGAGAGAGAGAGAGAGAGAGAGAGTCCAAATGTAAAGTTGACATACAATTGTACCTTTAATCACGGGTGATGTCTACGGTGAACTATGAAATAGGTGGTTCAGTGCCGGTGAACCATTAACAAATCACCCTTGGATATAATATAAAATAAAAGAATGGTTTAGATCAATGCACTACTACGAAATAGATTTTCGGAACAGGGATTTTAAATCGGTTGTTTTAAACAACAGATTTAAAAAGAAATACGGTGGCATTTTTGAAATTAAATTGAAGTTTTAACATTCAGCTTGACATTTCAAATCGGTTGTTTATCACAACCGATTTAAAAGATTTTACGGGAAAAAGAATTTAAATTGGTTGTGATAAAGAACCGATTTAAATGAGATTTTAAATCTGTTGTTTGTGGTGACCGATTTAAAAGACCTAATATTTTAAATCTATCCAAATGATCACTGATTTAGAAGAGGCTTGCATCGTATTTTATTTTTCTTTTCCCTCTTCTTTTCCCTCTGAAACCCAAATAAGCCACTCGTCCTCTTCTTCAAGCCGCCGCTGCCACTCGTCCTCTTTTTCAAGCCGCCGCCGCCGCCGTTCGAACTCTCTCAGTTTTTCTCTCGATGATAGTTCTTGGAGGATTCAAGATATATATAGACACAAGGGGTAATGCAGTGTAGTGCTTCATATATGTTTCATTTGAATGTAGTTTCTCCCCTGTTCAACACCTCACCTAGCTTTTTTATGTGTTAATTTTGCAGTGAATCTCGTTTGCTAGGCTGTTTCAACTTCAACCTCTTTTGATAGTAAGTTTTTTATTTCGTTTCATTTTTTATTTCCGGAATAAATTCATCCGATATGTTATTTTGTTACCTGTTTCCATCTTGAAATCTTTTTATCTCTGATATTGAATGGAATGTTTGTAGTTTGGTATACATGTTGAAATTTCAGTTTGATGTAATGCTTCTTAGTTGAATATTGCTTTGTCATGTAATAGGATGGTTCAATTAAGAAAGAATGTTATTGTACGCTATTTTAAAGACCACCAATGTTTTTTTAATCTGTGTGTGTCATGACTTTTAGATTGGGGGTTTATGCAAGTGAATAATAAGTAGGCCTAATGCCTAAGAAATAATAAAAATGTGAACATTTTGACTACCCGAAAATCATTTCTCGTGTTTGATGACTCCTGAGCATATAGCATTTGTATTAATAGCACATTTAAGAAAACATGGAAACCATTAGATTTATTAGTTAACTACTGTGAATTTATCAATTTAGCATAAAAGGGGTGCTGCTGAAATCACAGAAATAAGGTTTGTCTTGTATTCATGCAATTGTTTTCTTTGTTTTCCTTTCTTTTTCTTTCTTCATTTTCTTTGTGGTAATTGAATCTTTGAAAGTAAAAGGCAAAATAGAGTGAAAGACTAGATTTAAGATCTATGGCTTTTTTGTGCAAGTTAAGAATGAATGATGGGTTAATACTGTGCGGGAGATTAAATAGCAAGTATTCCAATTAGATGGTTTTAGTGAGGAGGATTTACTGGTCAAGTGCTTTGTGGATTTAGTCGTGGGAGACTTTTTTTAATTGAAAATTTACTGAATAGATGGATACTAACATATGATTTCTATCTGGGTACGGAATTTTTTCGCCTTACCAGATTGGTTCTTTATGTCCCAAGTTTGCTCCCAAAAAATTGAAGGAAATTCAAGCATACATCTAGAACAAGATGTGGGAAGAGAAGAGGCAATGTTATTTAGCACCATACTGCTATAGGTAAGTTCATTTACGCGTGTTTATATAGTTTTCTTTTGTTTGTCTGTTTCTTCATACCATTATTGCTTTCCAATATTGTAGTGACCATTGGCAGTTAGCCGTCATTTGTCCTCAAGACCACGTTGTCGTCTGGATGTGCTCCTTGGGTTATCGGCCTAATCAAACCATTGTAGAAAGAATTAATAAGTAAGATTCAATTTAATTCTTAACATATACTTTATGATATAATTTTAGAACTTTGACTTATCATGAATATTCTTTTATCAGTGTAATCGATGGATATAAAAGGCTTAAAGGAGTAAGGAGAAATAATGCGCCTGAATGGTTATTGCCCAAAGTAAGTAGTTTAAATTAAAAATATTCATTTACAATATATTAGGATATTTAACATTAACTGAGTGCACAACTTTTATATTTATTTTTAGGTGGCTCATCAAATCGACGGGTGGGCATGTGAGATATATGTCATGAGGAATATGATGACCATTATCTCGGCGGGGATAACCGGAAATTGGATGGAGGTAATATTTAAAAACTCAATAAGCTTAATTGATTTCGTACTTAATTAAGCATTATTTTGTATATATTAACTAGCGTTTATATTTTTTTTTACAGGTATTCAATGATACAACACCAATGTCAAATGATGCGATTTTGAGCATAAGATAACTCTGGGCAGAATTTTTTTGTAAATTCCATAACACGTTGAAATATGTGCCAAAGAAGAAAAAGAATAGAAAAATGGTGGAAAAAACAAATAGTTAAGTTTAAGTTTAAGTTTGTGTTTTTGATTTAGTTAAGTTTGTATTGAATATTAGTTTGTATTTGATTTGGTTTAGTTTTAGTTTGTATTTGTATATAAATTGGTTGCTGGAAAAATTTTGTTTCTGTGATTTCTTTGGTTGCTGTTAAAATTTTGGTTGCTGTGATTTCTCTGGATGCTGGAAAAATTGTTACAGGTATATATGATTGCTGTAAAAACAAATATAAAATTTACAAAAAAATTACTTTTTAAATCGGTTGTTTACAAACAACCGATTTAAAAGATATTTTAAATCGGTTGATTAATAACAACCGATTTAAAAGGTTAACCTTTTAAATCGGTTTTATACACACAACTGATTCAAAATATATTTTAAATCGATTGTTATTAATCAACCGATTTTAAATCCCCAATTTCAAACCAGATTGTGACTTGAATCCAGACTTTGTAAATCGGTTAATATAAATAACCGATTTAAAAAGTTGAATTTAAATCGGTTAAATCACCGATTTAAAATCCCTAAACTTACTAAATTCGGAGCATTTAAATCCGTTGTCCAACCGATTTTAAACCCCCAAATAACCGATTTTAAATCCCGAATTTGCACTAGTGATGACCAGATGAAGGCAAAGTTCCAAACGATGTGAAAGGGACCCTAGATCTGCAAGTGGAGGCATCGCTACTATGGAAAAGAGAGATCAGTCTGCGACTATTTCAATGGTGGTGAAGGTGGGCGTTGACTTGGTCAGATAGGTGGTTCCGTGAGCACGAAACCTTTCCCTTCCACTACAAGAAAAACAGCGATTACCGGCGGCCAATGACCGACGGCCACCGCCTGTGGAAAAAAAACTGGCATTTTCGATGGCCTTAGCCGTCGGTAAATGTCACTTGTCGTACGCTAAACTTTACCGACGGCCTATTCCATCGGTAACCCCCTAGTGGATTTTTCGACGGCCTACACCTGACGGTAAATTTACAGTGTTTTTATATTCACGCTTATTTTTCGAATACCGGTGGTTAAGGTCTGTTGGTATTTGAATAAGGCCGTCGGTAAGACCGCGAAAGTTTACCGACGGGTATAGGCCATCGGTAACTTTAATGAGGCCGTCGGTAAAGTCCGATACAACCAGAGAACGACCCTTCTTCCCTTTCCCTGTTTTACGCTGCCTCCTTACCTTCCCTTCTTCTATATTCCGTCCTTTTTCTCCCAGAGTGGCCGCCACCACCACAGCTGCCTCCTCCACCACCGTGCGTCCACCATACCAACCTCTGCCGCCACCACGTCGGTATATTTCCCTTTTCTCTCTCTCAGATTTGCTGTACCACTGCGTTCACATTTTCACAACTGTTTTTTTCCTTTAGATTCGATTGCTGTACCGATTCGCTGTACCACCACGCGAATACCGGTTGGAAGCGTTTGGGAACAACTGGTTCAACAACAAGAAGAAGTGAGCAGAAATTTAATTTTTGTTTTTGATGACCAATCGTTTTTATTCATCTTCTTACTAATGCGGATTCTTTTGTGGATTACCTATTTGTAGTAATTTGGGATTCTGGAGTGTACCGTAGTTTGTATGAACCAATGAATCATCTCATGCCGTGAAATTTTAGATGACCTTGTCACGTTGAAATTTGGTGTCTATCTCTCTAAATATTTTCTGATTCAAGTGTGATGATTTACTTCCTTGTATTTCTTTATTGTAGCATGTTCATGTTTATAAGTGTTGAGATTCGAACAAGAAAATAATGGAACAAAATTCAATGGCAACCAATAACTAAAATAAACAGCAACCAACCAATCAACAAGGTGCAATGAACTAACAAACAAAGGAGTAGAGGGTAGAGAAGAAAACACCGCAATTTGATTACGCAGTTCGGCCCCAAAAAGATGACCTACGTCTGCGGGAGAGAGCAGCCCTCCGTTTCACTATCAAAGAGTCTTTACAAGAGAATACAATTGCTTTGAACCCCTTCCAAATGTTCAAGATGAACAAGCCCAAGAGTTCTTACAACCCCTCTCTCTTTCCCTCTATGATAAACTCTCAAGAACAACAATAGAGAAAGCCTTCAATCCTCCCTCTATGATTCCCTAAGATCCCCAGGTGTTTGAATGTGTTTCCCAGCCCCTAAAACCTCACAAAGAACACTCAAGAACGGCTGCACCCAACCCTAGAAAACTGCTCGCGCTATTGAACGAAAAACAGAATTCTGGTTTATAAACCAGCAGTGGTGAATCGATTCACCGGTAAGTGTGAATCGATTCACAGGTACAATTCCTACGCGTTTTGTGATCCTAAGTGGGTGAATCGATTCCCACTCCTCCAATTCGATTCACAGTAAGTCCAAAGCTTTTCCAAGGCTCCAAGACACATCATGAATCGATTCCAGAGATCCATGATTCGATTCACACCTGTTGAAAACTCATTTCTATGACTTCCAATGATCTCCAACATGATTTTAAGTCACACCAATCTCCACAATTCTCCACCTTGACTTCAAATCAGTGGTGATGTTCAACATTTAGCCATCAACCACTTGCTACTCTCTCCATTACTGGAATTACGTTTCAGAGAAAATCATCAAGTCCAAGCAATGCTTGAACCTTGACCTAGGTAGTAACTTGGTGAAAATATCCGCCGGGTTATCCTCCGATGCAACCTTCTCAATCACAATTTCCTTAGATTCAACGACGTCTCTAATGAAATGCAAGCGGATGTCGATGTGCTTTGTTTTTTCATGATACACTTGGTGATTTGCCAAGTGGATAGCACGTTGGCTATCACAATGTACCTTCACACACCCTTGTGTAATTCCTAGCTCCCCAATCATACCTTTCAACCATATGGCCTCCTTCACCCTTTCAACTAGGGCGATATATTCCGCCTGAGTAGTAGATAGCACCACAATGGACTGTTGATTTGCCTTCCAACTTATTGCCGTTCCAAATAATGTAAACACAAAACCAGACAATGATTTCCTTGTATCCACATTTCCCGCATAATCCGCATCTACATAACCCTCCAAAGCATCTTCTCTTTGAGTTGCTCTTGTGTACCTCAAACCACCTTTGAGTGACCCGTTCAAATACCTCAAAACCCACTTCAGAGCTTCCCAATGTGCTTGGCCCAGATTTGCCATAAACCAACTCACTATGCTAACCGCATATGCTAAGTCCGGTCTACTACAAACCATGCCATACATGATGCTTCCTACCCCACTAGCATATGGAGTAGTATCCATCTTCCTCACCTCCTCTTTGGACTTAGGAGCTTGTGTCACCGAGAGCTTTGTGTGATGACCCAAAGGAGTGCTAACCGGCTTAGCTTCATGCATCCTAAACCGCTCCACCACTTTCTTCAAGTACCCATGCTGAGATAAGAACAATTCACCCTTATTCCGGTCCCTCACGATATCCATCCCAAGTATCCTCTTTGCAGCCCCAAGATCCTTCATCTCAAATTCCGAATTTAGTTTCTCCTTGAGCTTGCTGATCTCCTCTTTGCTAGAACTTGCCATCAGGATATCATCAACATAGAGAAGTAGGTAGAGAACAACTTCCTCACCCCTCTTCAATATGTAAACACAACTGACGTACCCACTTCTTACAAATCCTGTCTTCAGAAGAAAATCGTCAAAACGAAGATACAATTGCCTAGGGCTTTGTTTTAACCCATACAAAGATTTCTTCAAAAGACACACCTTAGACTTGTCCTCTACAAAACCTTCCGGTTGTTGCATGTAGATTGTCTCTTCTAGGTCTCCATGTAAGAATGCGGTCTTCACGTCCATTTTCTCCAACTCAAGATCGTATTGATTCACGATTGCCATAAGAACCCTTATGGAATAATGTTTCACCACAGGTGAGAAAATCTCATTGTAATCAATTCCCTCAACCTGTGTAAAACCCTTGGCCATAAGTCTTGCTTTATACCTTGGTTCTTCAATTCCCGAAATGCCTTCCTTCTTCTTGAAGATCCACTTGCATCCAACCACCCTCTGTTTCTTAGGTAGCTTCACAAGTTTCTAGGTCTGGTTCTTCTCCAATGAATTCATTTCCTCATTCACTACCTCTAACCACTTCTGACCTTCTTTGCTCTCAACTGCTTCCCTGAATGTCTTTGGTTCCGAGCCTTGCATCTCTTCAGCCGCATTTAGAGCATAACAAATTAAGTCTTCATAGCCGTACCTCTTATGTGCCACAGTTTCCCTCCTTTCCATATCTCTTGCCAACTGATAGCCAGGATTCACTGTTGGTTGTCTTCCTCTAGAACCTGATGGTGGAGGATTGTCCTCCCTGTCATCGCTGGTCTCACTAGTGGAAGGCTCCACCTCAAACTGGGTCTTCTCCACCTCTGTTTCTGAGCTAGTATTCTCTAGGTCTTTGCACTTCATCCCCATGCGGGTCTCATCAAAAGTAACATCCCTGCTTATTATGAATTTTGATCCTCCAGACTCCATCTTCCACAGCTTATATCCCTTCACACCTTTCGGATAGCCAATAAAGACACATTTCACAGCCCTAGCTTCAAGCTTGTCTTGTCTGACATGAGAAAATACCAAAGCCCCGAAAACCTTCAAATTTGAGTTTTCTGCTAGTTTCCCACTCCAAACCCCTATAGGTGTCTTGAAGTCTAACACCGTTAATGGACATCTGTTGATCAAATAAGCTGCTGTACTCACAGCTTCACCCCAGAAACTTTTAGGCAACCCAGCTCCCAAAAGTAAGCATCTGACCCGCTCCAAAATGGTCCTGTTCATGCGTTCCGCTAGGCCATTTTGTTGTGGTGTGCCTGCCACGGTTCTATGCCTCTTAATTCCCTATTTGCTGCAAAACTCATTAAACTGCTCTGAAACAAACTCCAGGCCATTGTCAGTCCTTAAAACTTTCAGTTTAGTTCCTATTTGATTTCCTATTGGAGTATGCCATTCCTTGAATTTTTCAAATGTGTCACTTATATTTTTCAAAATGTGAACCCATACTCTCCTAGAGAAATCATCAACCATGGTGAGAAAATAGGGACCCCCTCCATGAGTTGTCACTCTTGAAGGACCCCAAAGGTCCGAGTGAACATACTCAAAGGGCTTACTAGAATGATGCATGCCACTTCCAAACTTAACCCTATGTTGTTTGCCTAGTATGCAATTATCACAAAATTCTAGCTTATCCAATTTATCACTACCTAGCAAACCTTGTTTAGCTAGTTCAACTAAACCCTTTTCACTAACATGCCCTAACCTTAAATGCCATAATTTAGTTTTATCATGCGTAGTTTGGCTAGCTAATGATGCACGCTGTTGCGTCAAAATCGCAAGTGCACGATTAAACGTCAAGTTATAGTATATAAGATTATCGTCTCCACAGGGAATTGAAACGAATACTGCTCTACTTAGATTAATTTGTTATTTAGACAAATGGTTGAAGTGAAATTACACAAAGAGTGTGTAAAAGATAAGTCATATAAAAATAAATAAAAAGAAAGCAAATAAAATAAATGTCACCAAGGTAACGGATCACTAATGCGTATATCTGTGTATTTGACCAATTTATAATAACAGCAATAATTCTAACTGATTACCAATCTCTATTCAAAAGCTATTAACACCCAATGATCATGCAATGTTAACAGTCTTCTTTCTAATTTATTACTTTGTTTGATCATTCAAAGTAAGTAAATAGAAAGAGCATAAAGTACCAATAGATTTATCAATTCAATGACTGACTGAAAATGAACACGCAATCTTTGATCCCGTGAGCATGCAGATTCAATTATCCCTAGAGTTCCATTAACTAATTGAAGGTACGATCGCCACACAATTAATTAGCCGAGTAAAGAATGATCAGTTCTTAAAGAATAAATTCACTAGGAATAATTTAATCATAGAAGAGATTAAGTACTAATATTATAAATTATTTAATGATCACAGAATCGACATTAGATCCCCATCACCTCAAAGGATTTTGGTTTTATTCCACTACTAAGTAGAAGGAAATAATAAACTAGATATAAAAACAAACAGAATAACAATTAAAACTAGTAAAATAAGACTGAAATATTATAGGGGAAGAAAAGAATTTGGGAGAAAGTCGATCCCGAAGTATTTTCAAATGTTCTGCTGAGCGTTCCTTTTATAGGCAAACTTTAGGGTCAGCACAACACCAGCACGGCCGTGCTCCAAGGCCGTGCTCCATATACGCGTCACCGACCTTGCCGACATGATTTTCTGATATTTTTGCTTGAGCACGGCCTTGCTGGTCAAATGAAGAGGCCGTGCTGGTCAAATGAAGAGGCCTTGCTAGTCAATGGAGAGGCCGTGCTGGTCAATGAGAGGCCGTGCTCCATGATGACAAGGCCGTGCTCCATCTAATTCTTGAGAAAGTTGTAGGAAATTCTCTTAGCTTTCCAACGCCACAAAGAACGCCTTAATCCGATATCTACAGCTCCAGATATGAATAAAATACCAACCAATTTATCCGGAGCGCATGGGCCAGCGTGAAGCGCGCTCGTGGCTAATTGCTTCTTGAGATAAGCATGGACATGCTTCATTATATTATGTGAAGGCCGTGTTTAGCATTATGGGCCTCTTTTAGCCCACTTTTAAGCCCAAATTTGCATTTCTTCATCATATTGCTTAATTTACATTTACGCACATTTAAGATGAAAATAGAGTGAATTGTATATGAAACCATTCAATAATTATTCAAATTACACTCTACTATCCCTAATAAAATGATGCAATATGGATGTTATCAATACCCCCACACTTGAATTTTGCTTGCCCTCAAGCAAATTGGTTTTATGATTTCTCAATAATTTTTTCAACAATAACTAACAATGAATGGGGCAGAGCAAATATTTCTGAAAGATAGCTTTTTATCTCTTTGAAAAAAAAATATTTCCACTTGATTGAAATTTTAAAAAGATAAGCACTTTGATATTTAAATCAACCAAGAATATGTCGCTCCCTTTCAATCTCTCAAGTGTTTCAATGGTTAAGGGGAATTCACACAATTTTCTCAAAAACAAAGCATTACCATAGGCTTGACAATAGACCAAAACTCGACTAACAATTCACAGAAAATTTTGAAATCAAGAGGTCTTGGTATAAGGTTGTAATGAGGCTAAGGGTAGAAATTCAAGGCATGAAGATCCAGAAAAATGATTTTTACAAGGGCTTTGAAAAATTCAGTTATTTCTTTTTGAGCATAAATCCTTGTTTCACAATTTTGGCATTTTTAGGTGCAAAAAACCACATTTTCATAAACTTTTTTTTTTTATACTTCCTCATTGCACTTTTTTTTCTTTTTCCTCTCAATTTTTTTTTTTACCAATGCCACGTTGCTCTTTATAACTCAATGATAACCAATTTTGTAGTTCTTTCAAAGGAATATGAGGTATCAAATTAATTTTTTCTTGAAGGCTCGAAGTGGGCAACTAGTTGGTAAAAAAATTTCAATTCAAAGTGTTGGAGGCTAGAAACAATCCTAAGTGCCTCAATCATTTTTCAAAAATTTTGTAAATTAGTTTCGCTTTGAATGGTCACATGTCAAGCTCTAGAACACAATTGTTACTGAAAACACTCAAATGAAAAATAAGGGTTTTTAAAAATCAATGTGTTAAATGTAACCCCTAGATTAGGCTCGAACTCTCACATATAGAAGTTTTTCTTGGAGATTTTGTCAATGAAGGGCTTATTCAAATTTCTCAACTTTTCAGAAAATATTTTCTTTTAAGAAATTTAAAGCTGTCTAAAAATTTTAATTTTCCCAAAAATTAATTAACTTCAAATTTTCAATTTATTTGAGAATTCATGAGTCATGTTATTCTCCCCCCACACTTATTTCTAACATTGTCCTCAATGCTAGTAATCACAGCATAAACACATAAAGATATAACAATAAATTTAAGTGTTAAAAGTAAAGAGTGGAAAGGGACTCCCCTGTGAAAAATTTCACGAGCATATTCTGGAGGAGATGTAGTAGGCATTTTCTTCCCAAAGCGTGATTTCTCTCACAGATGAATGTATATTTTATTTAATCACAATGCTCCATTTGTTGGAACCCAGAGTCTTACCTCCTAGGTGGCTACAGATGACAAAAGCCAGAGGGTTTCTCAGCATGATTACCCACAAATCATTCCTATGTTTACTTCCATAAGAAAAAGTCTTTCTGGAAAGGGTAGGAGACGATCCTTTTTTATCGAGCGTATAAGCTCAACCTTGTCTATTCAAAGTCCCGAGTTTACCCAATCCTTGCAAGCAACCTTTTCCAAATTTGTTGGTACACCTCAAGGGGACCTTCCAACAAATAAATATCAGAAGTACACTATCCTAATCCAGATCAATTAAGTTATAAATTAGGAAACATTATCCTTTTTTTTAGAAATTAAAAGAAAAGAAAATAGAAATAAAATTTAAAATAAAGAAAATAAAATCTAATCTTCCAACAGGAGACATAATCTTCCAACAGGAGATGCTATACAACAGTAAAATGAAAAAAAATAAAAGGCAAAAAAATAAAATAAAATAAAACCATCCATGTAGTAGGTAAAACCTTCTGTAGGCGGTTATACTAGAATTTAAATAACAAGAAATAAAAAGAAAAAATATAACCGTCCATATAGTAGGATGAACCTTCTGTAGGCGGTTTATACTGGAATTTAAATGACAAGAAAAAAAAAGAAAAAGAAAAGATAAAAATAAAAATAAGAGAAAATAAAATAATTACAAAAAGCGTCTAAATTAACAATTAATCATTTCGATCAATATCATTAACAATTCCCCGGCAACGGCGCCAAAAACTTGTTGCGTCAAAATCGCAAGTGCACGATTAAACGTCAAGTTATAGTATATAAGATTATCGTCTCCACAGGAATTGAAGCGAATCTTTGCTCTACTTAGATTAATTTGTTATTTAGACAAATGGTTGAAGTGAAATTACACAAAGAGTGTGTAAAAGATAAGTCATATAAAAATAAATAAAAAGAAAGCAAATAAAATAAATGTCACCAAGGTAACGGGATCACTAATGCGTATATCTGTGTATTTGACCAATGTAGAATAAGAGCAATAATTCTAGCGATTACCAATCTCTATTCAAAAGCTATTAACACCCAATGATCATGCAATGTTAACAATCTTCTTTCTAATTTATTACTTTGTTTGATCATTCAAAGCAAGTAAATAGAAAGAGCATAAAGTACCAATAGATTTATCAATTCAATGACTGACTGAAAATGAACACGCAATCCTTGATCCGGCAGAGCATGCAGATTCAATTATCCCTAGAGTTCCATTAACTAATTGAAGGTACGATCGCCACACAATTAATTAGCTGAGTAAAGAATGATCAGTTCTTAAAGAATAAATTCACTAGGAATAATTTAATCATAGAAGAGATTAAGTACTAATATTATAAATTATTTAATGATCACGAATACGACATTAGATCCCCATCACCTCGATGGCGGGGTTTTATTCCAATACTAAGTAGAAGGAAATAATAAACTAGATATAAAAACAAACAGAGTAACAATTAAAACTAGTAAAATAAGACTGAAATATTACAAGGGAAGAAAAGAAGTTGGGAGAAAGGCGATCCCGAAGGATTTTCAAATGTTCTTTGGCGTTCCTTTTATAGGCAAACTTTAGGGTCAAGACAACACCAAAGACGGCCGCGTGCTCCAAGGCCGTGCTCCATATCCGCGTCACCGACCTTGCCGACATGATTTTCTGATATTTTTGCTTGAGCACGGCCTTGCTGGTCAAATGAAGAGGCCGTGCTGGTCAAATGAAGAGGCCTTGCTGGTCAATGGAGAGGCCGTGCTGGTCAATGAGAGGCCGTGCTCCATGATGACAAGGCCGTGCTCCATCTAATTGTTGATAAAGTTGTAGGAAATTCTCTTAGCTTTCCAACGCCACAAAGAACGCCTTAATCCGATATCTACAGCTCCAGATATGAATAAAATACCAACCATTATCCGGAGCGCATGGACGCGCGTGAGGCGCGCTCGTGGCTAATTGCTTCTTCAGATAAGCATGGACATGCTTCATTATATTATGTGAAGGCCGTGTTTAGCATTATGGGCCTCTTTTAGCCCACTTTTAAGCCCAAACTTGCATTTCTTCATCATATTACTTAATTTCTGTTTCTGCACATTTAAGATGAAAATAGAGTGAATTGTATATGAAACCATTCAATAATTATTCAAATTACACTCTACTATCCCTAATAAAATGATGCAATATGGATGTTATCACATGCCCAACAACAGTAGAACCATCTAATATGTATAAGCCACACATTTTAGTCCCTTTAGCAATTATTAATGCACCATTCGAAATCTTAATCATGCCATGCTCAATTCTAGTACTATAGCCTAATCCATCAAACATGCTTATAGATAAGAGATTTCGTTTGAGTTCAGGAACATACCTCACATCTTGTAAAAGGAATTCGCGGATGTCATACATCTTAAGACGAATTGAACCCATACTTGCACCTTACAAGCTCGGTTGTCACCCAGGTGAATGACTCCACCTTCTTTAAGCTTCAAAGTCTTAAAGTATTCCTTCCTAGGACACATGTGATAAGAACATCCCGAGTCCATGACCAAGTTCTTTTCCGTTTCCAAACTCGACACCGCTAGAGCCCCTGCACTCTTATAACCATCCTCCATAGCAATCGCAACCTCCACGAAATTTCCATTGCCCCCTCTCTCGGGACAATCCTTCTTAAAGTGACCAGTCTTGTGACAATTAAAGCATTTGTACTTTGCCTTATTGTCCCCCTTTGATTTGGATTTCGACCTAGGCTTCCTCCCTTTGTTATTGTTTCCTCTACTCCTACTTCTTCCCCTTGACACACTTAAGCATTCACCACTATCTTCCACCTTCAAGTCTTGAAGCTTAGTTAGCTCTTTGGTCCTAATTGATTGTTGGACCTCCTCCAAAGTGATAGTGGACTCCTTGCCATAGAGGAGTGCATCCTTAAAGTGTTCAAAGGACCTAGGCAGTGAATTCAGTAAGAGCAGAGCCTTATCCTCATCATCGAGCTTCACATCAATATTCTGTAGGTCATCAATAATCTTGTTGAATTCCGTTTGTTGCTCCACAATAGATTTGGTGTCTACCATTTTGAATGAGTAGAGATGTTGTTTCAGACATAACTGGTGAGCCAATGACTTGGTCATGTACAACGATTCTAACTTGGCCCACATCTCCGCCGTGGTCTTCTCCCTTGCGACTTCCCTCAATGCCTTATCACCAAGGCACAAGATAATGACACTTCTTTCCTTATCTATCATCTCCTTTTTCTCCAATTGTGATAGGGTGGCCGGCATTCTTGCCTCACCTTTTAGAGCATCCACGCATTTTTGTTGAATTAGGATTGCTTCCATCTTCACTTTCCATAGACCGAAGTCGTTGTTACCGGAAAATTTCTCGATGTCCCACTTAGTACCCATGGTGCACACTTGAATGATTTGTTCCTTTCCCACAGACGGCGCCACTTGTTGAGATTCGAACAAGAAAATAATGGAACAAAATTCAACGATAACCGATAACTAAAATAAACAGCAACCAACCAATCAACAAGGTGCAATGAACTAACAAACAAAGGAGTAGAGGGTAGAGAAGAAAACACCGCAATTTGATTACGCAGTTTGACCCCAAAAAGATGACCTACGTCTGCGGGAGAGAGCAGCCCTCCGTTTCACTATCAAAGAGTCTTTACAAGAGAATACAATTGCTTTGAACCCCTTCCAAATGTTCAAGATGAACAAGCCCAAGAGTTCTTACAACCCCTCTCTCTTTCCCTCTATGATAAACTCTCAAGAACAATAATAGAGAAAGCCTTCAATCATCCCTCTATGATTCCCTAAGATCCCCAGGTGTTTGAATGTGTTTCCTAGCCCCTAAAACCTCAGAAAGAACACTCAAGAACGGCTGCACCCAACCCTAGAAAACTGCTCGCGCTATTGAAAAAAAAATAGAATTCTGGTTTATAAACCAGCAGTGGTGAATCGATTCACCAGTAAGTGTGAATTGATTCACAGGTACAATTCCTACGCGTTTTGTGATCCTAAGTGGGTGAATCGATTCCCACTCCTCCAATTCGATTCACAGTAAGTCCAAAGCTTTTCCAAGGCTCCAAGACACATCATGAATCGATTCCAGAGATCGATGATTCGATTCACACCTATTGATAACTCATTTCTATGACTTCCAATGATCTCCAACATGATTTTAAGTCACACCAATCTCCACAGTAAGTTTTGCTTCTATTTGAGAGTACTGTTTTTCCCCTTTAATATTTGGCATTTTTTTAAACTTATATGTTCTATGATTATGTAACAGAGAAGCAGAAATATTAGCCAGGGCAACCACTACGAAATCTGCAAAGAGGAAAATACCAGGGAGACCGATAACTAAAGTGGTTGCCGCCCCAGTCTCCTTCTCTGCCGCGCCACCACCGCTCGTGCCTCTACCACTACTCTGCGTTCGAGGTATGCACTCTAACAAAATATCGGTTGACTCACTGGGTGGAAAAGGGTTATCTGTTGACCCCCACACCGACATATTTATTTGATTTCCTTCAGAGTTCTCTCCACAGAGGGAATTTTAAAGTGATGTATTCCTTTTGATGTATGTACTTTTGAATTTTAAAGGGGTTATGATCACGAATTGGTCAGTGTTTACATATTTGAAACTAGTGAGTTTGAAGTGAAAAAACCTATTTCAATTTTTTCCCTTTGTTTACATGTTCTGCTGTGGCCCTGCTTATTTTGAGGGAACTTGGGCTCCACTCTATGCTGATTTTATGAGTTTAAATGCATTTCGAGTGGCGATTTCGATATGGTAAATTGAGAATTGGATTTCTTTTTGTGTTTTCATTTCTGATTGGCATTTTGATTCTTTGGGGACAAGACTCAGACTTTTGAATTGCAATTTTTGATGAGATATAGGTTTTTAATTCATGATGCATTTTTATTCTTCCTATCTTTCATGTTGTGTTTTTTATAAGATTTCTATATCCCAATGAACATTCACTTCTCAATTTGAAGGCAATTAAGATTAATCAGGTCGAAGGAAAAATTGTTATTTAATTTGTGGAGTGAAAGTGGCATTTTGACATAGAAATCAGTTGGGAAGAGAAAAAAAAGTATAGAATTATATATTATATAAGTCCATCCCTTGAACACATAGTAGTTACTCCCTAACTCATTTTTTTAGCATTACTGTGTGTGGGATTGTGTATTCTAAGAGCGACAACCAGAACTGATTGAACTGGTCTTCTCATTTTTTTTTTGCTATGAAATTTGTTACTGTTGTTGGATGAGGCACATTTTGTTTTTGGGTATATGTGGTTGTGTAATGTACTACTATTAGGTAATTATTACTACTATTGTTATTGTTATTGTTATTGTTATTGCTATTAGTTGTTGTTGGATGAGGCACGTTTTGGTTCATATTAGCTGTGTGTATTTAGGACTGAGAATGAGATTGACATCTGTCTCCTATATTACTGATTCGGTTGTTCGTGTTTATGATTAGATAATAAATTTAGCTATATGGATGTGTTCCTAAAGTTTAATATCTAATAGAAAAGTTGATGATTTTTTTTTATGCAAAAGAAAGGAGATGGGCCTCGTCAAAACCTTCTGATGCAAAACCCTCCTTAGGAAAAAAAATCAAGAAGGAAAAAGAGTACTCCCGCCTAAATTTTATTGAAAAAAAAGAAAAAAGAGAAACAAATAAACATGGAGGGACTAGGCCAAAACCCATGAATAAAAACAACTAAGAAACCAACAAGAAAGAAAAACCCGCCTAAATAAAAAGCACTATATAGGCAAAAACAGAGGTTGACATGCACAGGCATCACTATAATAACTTTCATCCCAACTATGTTGACACCAAAGCCATTAACAATCATATGCAGCACATCAAAACCAATCAGAGAAGGCCAAACTAGACCCAACCCCATGAAAATAAACAATGAGATTTGAAACAAAAGTTTGGGAGACCAAACTTATTACGGAAAAAATCAGTCCTAATAAAGATAGGAATAGAGTTCCACCAGGTGTAGGCTTTGGAAGAAACTCCAAAAGAGGCCAGCCTATCTGCATAGTGATTGCCTTCCCTGAAAATATGAGAAATTCTGAAAGTCATAGAAGAAACTAAATGGATGCAATTCTTCCACCGGTTCCTTAAATGCCACAGAGCAAAGACAGGGTTATGAAAAGCCTGAACAACTAGGGAAGAGTCACATTCCACCCAAAGACGAGTCCAGTTTCTGCGCCTAGCCTCCTCAATGGCCATCATGGCAGCCATGAGCTCTGCTTCAAGAGAGGAAGCAATACCGAAATAGTTGGCAAAATAGCCAAGAATAGCGCCACTTTTATCTCTAAACATACCCCCACCACCAGAGTGCCCAGGAGAGCCCCTAGTAGATCCGTCCGTATTGACTTTAACCCAACCACAAGGAGGAGGGATCCAATCAATCTGGAGGATAACAGGAGCTTTTGGAGCGTGGATTCGAATACCAAAGTAATTAAGAATCGAGAACTCCTGCAGGGAAGAAGACATACAACAATTAGTTAAATTACCAGACAGAGAGGTCGCACTTACAACTAAATTCATAGCTGTCCGAATAGGAATATTCTTGCTATCAAACTTCTGCTTGTTTCTGCAAAACCAAATCACCCACACAATGTTGATGATAGCAGCAATAACCACAATTTTAGCTTGCGGGCTCCAATTAAGATTGCAGACCTATAAAATATCTATAATTGTGGAGGTGTCAATGTTATAGTTAATCAAAGAGGCAAGCCAGCCCCAAAGAGACTTGGTGAAGCTACAAGTAAGGAACAAATGATCAGAAGATTCTACAGCTGCATAGCACAAACTGCAGATCGAAACACAGACACAACCACTAGATTTCAGGCGCTCCTCAGTAGGCATACGATTATGAACTAGATTCCACATTATAAAAGACTTGAATGGGGGAATAGCAGCGTTCCAAATAGTCTTGCTCCAAGAGACGGCCGGCTTAGAATGCTTGAAATGCAGGTAGGCATCTTTGGACGAAAGCAGTCCAAAGCTGGAGTCCGACCAAACTAACCTATCAACATCATGAAAGCGAGGAATATTAATAGAAGCAATGTTAGAAGCAACACAAGGAAAAGAGGCCAAAATCCATCTAGGGATCTGCCACGAGTAGTCATGAACAAAATCCGAAACAGTTGCAATTAGCTGATCATGGAAGACTGGAGGAATATGAAGAAGCTGCACCAGAGGGGTTAAGAGCCAATTATCCATCCAGAAATTAATGCGCTTGCCATCTCCAATTTGCCAACTAGAATGAGACAGGACTGTAGAGATATGGATCTTAATGCCTGACCAAATGGAGGACTTGATGTACCTATCAATAGGCTTATTATTCTTGAAAAATCTGGAGCGATAAAGAACGGCCCAATCCTTACTAGAAGATAGCATGTCCCAGCTGAGCTGGAGGAGAGAGGCCTCCTTGAGGGCTTTAATAGATTTAACCCCAAGGTCACCTTCAATAGCAGGAGAGCACAACGTGTCCCATTTAACAGTCACTATTTTTCTGATAGTAATGTCTCCAGCCCAAATGAAATTACGGATGGCACGGTCCAAAGAATTCAACAGAGAAACTGGCCAAGCATATATGCGAAAACTGTAAAGAAGCATACTCTGGATGATCGACTTCGCTAGCTCAACTTTACCCATAATGGATAACATAGAGCCTTTCCAAGTTGCCAATTTATTGATAATTCTATCAACAATCGGCTGGAGATGCACCCGTCTTGGTTTGCCCTTAAAAAGAGGGACTCCCAAATAATTAAAAGGGAGGTGACCAGCTCCAAATCCCACCAAATTCGCAACCTGAACAATTTTGGAAGGGGTGGTATTACTAGAATAAAACCTGCATTTACCAGAATTGAGATGTTGACCAGACGCCTGACCATAAGACCCAACCAAAGCCATTAATGCCTCCAAATTCTGCTTAGTGCCCTTGCAAAAGACTAGAACATCATCTGTGTAGAGCACGTGACTGGGAATAGCATAATTATTAGGCCCAGTAAAAGGCTTAAGAGAACCAGAGGACATCAAGTGAGAAATTCCTCTACTAAGAACATGCTCGGCCAGGCAAAAAAGAAGCGAAGACAAACGGTCGCCTTGTCTCACACCTCTTTTGCAAGAGAGGAAGCCAACTGAGCGACCATTAACAGCAAAAGAAAGCTTAGCCGAATGAAGAATAACATTGACCCAATGGCAGAACTTGTCATGAAAACCAAAAGCACACAACACAGATAATAAGAAATCCCAGTCCACAGTGTCAAAGGCTTTTTTAATATCCAGCTTAAAAGCAACATTACCTCCATAAGATTTGTAGTCCAACAAATTAACTGCCTCAAAAGCAATACAGATACATTCATGAATGAATGTGCCTATCTTTAAGAAAACCCCGTTGCTGAGGAGAAATAACCTTGGGAGCTATATGAGCAAGTCTATCTACAAGCACCTTAGTTATAATCTTAAATTGGAAATTCGCCAGAGCTATAGGTCTGTAATCCTCAATCCTATCTGCTCCAGTGAATTTAGGAATAAGAACAATCAAGTTAGAATTCATATTAGGAAGCATCCAACCTTGAGTAAAAAAATGTTGAACAGAGTTGCACACATCATCCCCAATAAGATCCCAAAAGGCTTGATAAAAGCTACCTCCAAATCCATCAGGACCCGGAGCGCCATCCGCATTGAGAGCAAAAACAGCAGATTTAACTTCCTCACACGAAGGAATAGCAATCAAAGAAACATTATCTAAAGGAGAGACAATAGGAGGCACCACTTGATTAATCAAATCATTAGAAATACAATCATTTGGGCTAGCATACAAAGAAGTATAGTAATTAAGAACATGAGCCGCAATATCATCTTGCTCCTCAAGAAGAGCATCACCATTTTTCAAAACAATCATAGGTTTGGAAGCGTACCTGATCTTAGTAATCTTGTGAAAGAAACTAGTGTTCCTATCCCCATGACAATGCCAGTTAATTCTAGATTTCTCTCTCCAAAATTCCCCCTCATAACAAAGAGCTTGTTGAAGCTCCATTTGAGCTAGCTGATCTTGCTCCAATAACGAATCAGAAGCACTAACTGAAGCCATAAGCTGCTGAACAGAATCCACAGCAGCCAGGGCATTGTCAACCCAGACCTGGATGTTACCGAACACCATCTTATTCCAAGTCTTAAGCTCTTTCTTCAAAGCTTTGAGTTTTTGAGAGAGAATATACATAGGACAGCCCACTACATTCCGACTCCAAACATCACTAACAAGTCTTCTGCAATCAGGATGCTGTAGCCACATTTTATGGAATTTGAAGGCAGCTTGGATTCGCACATTTCCCCTCTTCATGACCAATAGCAAAGGGAAGTGATCAGAAGTACTTCTGACCAGAGTAGAACAAGAAGTGGAGGACCAAAAATCAAGCCAAGCATCATTACACATACTTCTATCAAGCCTTTTTTTCGTAAGAGCATTGCCTCTCCTACCATTACTCTAAGTAAACTCAGCCCCTCTAGTTAAAATGTGAGTCAAATTGCAACAATCTGTAAAATTATGAAAGTCATCACAAACAATTTTTAATGGAAATTTCAAACATTTCACCTCTTGAGCACCTAAAACTGAATTAAAGTCCCCAATGTAACTCCAAGGACACGGATTAGAAGCTTGCAGAGATTAAATCAAACCAAAGCCTCCTTCTAGTCAAATAAGAGGTACTCGCATAAACACCACAAATAAAAATAGATTGCCGTCCAAGCAAACAGAAATAGAACTTTGCTGAGAAGTATTACTGATGACAGTGGGAGATAACTGATCCGAACAAAAACACCAGAGATTAGACAAAGAACCATTCCTGTTATTACTCACTACTGGCTGGAGATGCAACTGTCTCCAAAAAGAAGGACTAACATCATATAAGGGTATCCAAGGCTTTGAAATAAAAAGCAAATCTGGCTGATGAATGTTACAGAATTTTTTCAATAACAATCTGGTATCGGGGTTGGCGAAACCCCTACAATTCCAATAGAGAACATTCATTAAGCAAAATTTCTAGGACCCCCCTTGAATGGGTTTGATAGACAGCGGCTTTGGTTGCTTGTTTAGCTTTCCTCTTCTGCTTCTTTTTCTGAGACTTAGATAGAGCGGGAGTAAAATTATCACCACCAAGACCATCCTCCAAATATTTAGAAGCAGAACCAATAATTTGAGTGGAACTGCTGCTAGGAGTTCCATAGCAATTTCCTCATCAACAATCTCATCTTCAGGATCCAAATCCCCCCAAAGTTTACCAACTATTCTCATGTCATGTGCAATATTCTGGTTGGTGTAATTGTCCACAGCAGTAACAATTTCATTAGAATTAGGAGTTTGCACACCTATAGCCACTGTAGGAGGTGTGATCAGATTATCATTAGAGTTGACGATATCATCATCACAATCAGCAGCTACATCTAATTGTACAAGAGAGTCCTGCACAATTGTGTCTGCAACAGAGTTAGAAACACACATGTCTAAATCAACAACACCTGGAGAAGCAGTTACATGATCAACCACCACAACAAAGAGTCGCTATGGAGTCAACAAAGCATT
The DNA here is from genome assembly GCA_037113605.1 of Calophaca sinica. NCBI lineage: Eukaryota > Viridiplantae > Streptophyta > Magnoliopsida > Fabales > Fabaceae > Calophaca > Calophaca sinica. The sequence goes on from CM073733.1 coordinate 109,525,856, forward strand.
CTTGCCGAGCATCTTTGAGAAGGTAGTGCATCATTAACTGCATGGACTACTGCAAGTTCCTCATGATGACTCGGGTTAGCAACAGTTGCTACAAGGCCATCAACTTGGCTCATGATAGGAACCACCAAAGGATTAGGATCACGCTGCATATCTGCAATAAAAAAGGAACATTATTAGCACTAACAAAATCCGCACGAGTAGGATTTACCTTCTCAACAATCATTGCGGTGGATGTGCCAATATGCCCGGCCTGAGCATGCGCTGATACATTAGTAATCGGATTTGCCAAATTAGCAACACCCTTTCCTTTATCAGTTGGCTTCCTAGAAACCAAACCAGCAGCCGAGCTCTTATCATTCTGTTTATGTATAGATGGATTCTTGCGAGCATCAAGTGGAGCATGACCATGCCTCTTACAATTGGAATTCGAGTGGCCAATTATCTTGCACATAGTGCAAAAATCCAGGAGCTTCTCATACTCCAGATGAACGTTGAAACCATAGTAGAGCCTTTCCACCAAAATATGGTCACGTAACTCCTCCTTGAGATCCAAATCAACCAAGACACGCACAAAGTGACCATAAGTCTTGTTCATTGTTGCTGCATCCAGCACGATACGAACACCTAATCCTCCAGCAATGGAGAATAAAATGCGAGGCCTCCAATATTCTTAAGGCAAGCCAATGATGCGAATCCAACATTGAGTGTGGGACTGCCCTTAAAGAGAAGGGTGGAAATTAGGTGTCCACCGTGAAAGGTGAAGAATACCAGGTTTGAGCGACCAGGAGCTAGAAAACCAAACGCTTCGCAAATCATCAGAGGAGGCAAACGAGAACTCGTAGAAGCCCTTACACAGCGAGACCATGTGCCACTGACCTAGAGGTTTCCAAAGAGCCGCTAGTTTGTTGTGCAAGTCACTGTACTTGAATGGAGCATCACCCTTCGCAAGAATCAAGCGACCATGATGGTTGTTCTTGCAAGCTTCAAGACCTACCTTATACTCATCCTCAGGGATTTGAATTGCCAAAGAGTCACCGATGAGTCGAGGCTTAGGGAGAAGATCAATGGGAATGGCACAAGACTTGGAAAGTACTTGCGCGAATGACTTCTTTTGCGCCACCGTAGTAGGTGATGGTGACAGTGTTACAGGGACATCATGCTGCAAGGGAGAAGGAGGCGGAGGAGGGGAGGTTGGCGGTATACAGGCCCAAGAGCATATCGGCATTGACAACAACATGGGGAAACCTTGAGGGTCACGTCTCTTCAAACCCTTGCGACGGCAACGTTCATTCCAACCCTAATCCGCCCCCAAAAGTTGATGGTTGTTTATCTCTAATGCCATGTTTTATTTATCATTGAGAAACCTAATTTAAGCCATGTTGATGGTTGTTTATCTCTAATGCCATGTTTTATTTACTATATTTTGAGAGAGGATAGATATCTATGCTAGTGTATGTTTGTGATTTTTTTTATGACAAAGTGTAAATATATTACATGTATGAATTAGAATAAGTTATGGCTGAGAAATGAGAAATGTTAACATTGTATTGTGCATTTAAGTTATAGATTTACAACTTGTTTTTATAAATTGTTAATTTGGTGTTGAAAGGAATGCAATTTAGAGTTATTTAACTTGATATTGCTTGCTGAAAAATTCTGTATAAAATGGCTAAGTTTGTTCTTGAAAGGAATGCAATTTAGTGCTTTTTAACTTGATATTGCTTGCTGAAATCAATGCTTGATATTGGTGTTTTTAGTGTTGAATTGAAGTTAAATTTAGAACTTAGGAGATGTAGGAAGCAAGTTAATTGGTGTTTTGACTGTTTTCAAGTCAATACTGTTATCATCCTTATCAACTTCATGCTCCCTGCTTGCATAGCTTTTCTGGTCTTTTGAGTTTAATCTGAGTCAGATTTGAACATTTCATATGATGAAATTGAAAATGTAATATTGCAATATATATAACCATAACTGAATTCTTGAGTATGTGTTGGTGTCCACGTACTTCCAATGTTAGCTTTTGAAATTAGGCAGTGATTCCAACCCTCCTCATTCTTTTACAATTATATGGCATGTTGACACACTACAACAAATTCTAAAAAAGATGGCGCTACTTTAAGCAGTGCTTAAAATAAAAAACGCTATTTTATGTCATACCTAAACAATAAACAACGCTTACAACATTAAGCGCTACTGTTTAGTTTTCACAATAATCAGCGCTTAGTCCTTTAAGCACTGTTTTATCTTTAAATACTAAAAAATGAACTGGCACAATAATCAGCGCTTCAAACATCAAGCGCTGTTTTTGATCATACGAACAATAAACAGCGCTTCATAGTAGTAAGCGCTGTTTTTGGTGATACAATAAACAACGCTTTTAGACTTAAGCGCTGTTTTTGTGAAACAATAATCAGCGCTTTTTTATTAAGCGCTGTTTTTGGTCAATTTATTAAATATATTTCCCTCCTCTCTCATTTCGAAGCATCGTTTTCTCTGTCTCTCAACTCTCTCTTCGCAAGCTCATCCGCGAGACCTCCGTCGTCCCTCTCGCCTCCATCTCCCAAGTCCCGGCGTGCTTCTTCCTCAACGAGATCGTGTGCTTCCCCTCACCTGAAATCGGACCTCGTCGTCCTCCAAAAGCAGCTGGCAGCGCTCGGCCTCCGTCCTCCCCCTCGCCTCCATCTCCCAACTCCTGTTTGCGTCCATTTCCAGGTATCGCCACTGTCTCCATTTTGTATCTCGATTCCACATTGGTTTCTGTTGGTGGTTCGTTAGTTTTTGGTCTCTGTTCGATTTTGTTTGATTTTGTTCACTGTTGTCCAGTTTGGAATCAGAAGTGTTTGATTTTGTTTGATTTTGTTCACTGTTGTCCAGAGATAAATTAGAAGTGTTAAAGATGCTTGGAATCAGTTTGTTAAAATGTACAGTTAGTAAATATATATGCATATCAGATGGGAATCAATGGAAAAATGACCAATGAATTTTTTTGTGGAACCTGATTTTGGTTTTTTTTGTTTTGAACAATGAATTTTGGAATGTTACAGGTATTGTATATATTTTGGAATGTCCATATTTTAGGGGAGACTCTGCCAAAATTTTGTTAGAATTTTGATCTAGTCTGTGTGTTGATTTTAAGAGCAGTGATAGTTTTAGTCTTGCTTTATTTAAATGGGCATTTTCTGTTGTTTTACCTCTCAATCCATAGGTAAAATATGGATCGAAAGTGGATGTCTGCCAATCATTTGTCGAAGGAATATAAGGATGGAGTGAAAGATTTTATTGGGTTTGTAGTTGGGCATACAACAGACCATAGTAGAATCATATGTCCTTGTTTAAGTTGTTGTTATACAAACAAAATTAGTGTTCGGGAATTGGAATGACATTTAGTGAGCAATGGGATTGATCAAACTTATACCTGTTGGACAAAGCACGGTGAGACAAGAGGTGAATCTTCTAATATGGGGAATAGTGGGAGATATGCGTCAGAGGACACCGCTATAAATACATATGATGGAGACCGTTTTGAAGATATGGCAAATGCGGTTGAAGAAGATCTTCGTGATTGTCCTCAAATGTTTGAGAAGTTGATGAGTGATGCGGAGAAGCCGTTATATGAGGGTTGTACTAAATTCACAAGATTGTCGGCAATGTTAAAGTTGTTTAACTTGAAGTCGGGCAATGGATGGACTGATAAGAGTTTTACGGACTTACTCACACTGTTGAAAGATATGTTGCCTAATGATAATGTGCTTCCTAGTAGGACATATGAGGCTAAACAAATGTTACGCTCTATTGGCATGAGCTATGAGAAGATACATGCTTGTCGTAACGATTGCATTTTATTTCGTAATGAATATGCATCGTTAAAGTCGTGTCCAAAATGTGAAGCCTCACGGTATAAGAAGGAAAATTCGGCTCCAGAGAAGGTATTGTGGTATTTTCCCATAATTCCCAGATTCAGGCGTATGTACCGTAGTTCGAAGATGCAAAAAACTGACATGGCATGAGGATGAAAGGATTCAAGATGGCAAGCTACGGCACCCGACAGATTCTCCTCAATGGAAAAAAATTGATATTGATTATCCTGATTTTGGGAATGAACCAAGAAACTTACGACTTGCATTGTCTACTGATGGATTTAACCCACATGGTGTTCAAAGTAGCTCTCACAGTACATGGCCTGTGATTTTGGTGATTTATAACCTACCTCCATGGCTATGCATGAAGCGAAAATATATGATGTTGTCTTTGTTAATTTCTGGGCCGAAACAACCAGGAAATGATATCGATGTATATTTGGCTCCTTTAATTGAAGATTTGAAGCAAATGTGGGAGACAGGTGTGGTGGTGTATGATAGGTATAGAGAAGAAAGTTTCACCTTGAGGGCTATGATTTTCGGCACAATTAATGATTTTCCAGCATATGGTAATCTGTCGGGATATAGTACCAAAGGTCAGTGTGCATGCCCTATATGTGAAGATAGTACAGATTGGATTCGGTTGGAACATGGTAGGAAGAATCTTTCTTGGGCATCGCAGATTTTTGCATCCAAATCATCATTATCGGTCATGGAGAAAGGCATTCAATGGGAATACAGAAGAACGGAGAGCTCCTTTGCCTCTGACGGGTACACAACTGTTAGAAAAAGTAAAAGATTTGAATATTAAATTCGGTAAACCTTTTGCAGGAGACCTTGCCACACGAGGGTGGAAGAAAAGGTCGATTTTCTTTGAGTTGTCATATTGGAAATCATTATACGTAAGACATTTCGTTGATGTGATGCATGTTGAAAAAAATATTTTTGATAGTCTCAGTGGTACCTTACTTAATGTGCCCGGGAAGACTAAAGATGGCATCAATGCAAGGCTGGACTTGGTTAGTATGGGATTGAGACGAGAGTTGGGACCGATAAAGAAAGGGAAACGTCGTACATATCTACCTCCGGCCGCTCATACTCTATCTAGAAAAGAGAAAAGAGATTTTTGTAAGTTTCTTGATGGAGTTAAGGTTCCAGAGGGGTACTCTTCAAACATTAAGAACCTCGTATCGATGAAAGATCTCAAGTTAAAGGGTCTAAAGTCTCATGATTGTCATGTTCTTATGGAGAATTTGCTACCCATAGCTATACGATCTATTTTGCCTGACAAAGTGCGGAATACCTTAAGTAAACTTTGTTTCTTCTTTAAGGCAATTTGTAGTAGAGTGATTGACCCTGGAAAGTTGTCAGCCTTGCAAAAAGAAATTATTCTGACTTTGTATGAGCTTGAGATGTATTTCCCGCCTTCATTCTTTGACATAATGATTCATCTGACAGTTCATCTGGTTAGGGAGACACAATTGTGTGGGCCAGCTTACATGAGATGGATGTACCCGTTTGAGCGTTACATGAAGATATTAAAAGGGTATGTGAAAACCGATCACGACCAGGGTTGTATTGTTGAGCGGTATATAGTCGAAGAAGTTTGTTGAATTGCATTGAGTATGTATCGATATTGAACATTCTATAGGGTCGCCGCAGCCTCACACACAGAAGAAGTGCAGGGAGGGGATTACTGGACTTGAAATATTGACTATATCAAGGAAAGAATGGGAACAAGCACACTTATATGTTTTACGCAACGCCGATGAAGTTGAGTCATATGTTGTAAAACACAAGGACATACTCAAGAGCTTGTACCTAAATAAGAGTCAAAATTGGTTAACAACAGAACACAATCGGTGTTTTATAAAATGGCTGAAAGAATACATTTCTGCAGAGTTTATTGTAAATCCTAGCTCGGTTTCAGAAAGATTGAGATGGTTAGCTAAAGGTCCAGATATACATGTTAGTTCTTACACCGGTTATCTGATGAATGGGTACACTTTTTATACAAAAGAACATGATGATCGGAGGAGAATACAAAATAGTGGAGTGACTCTTGTAGCTGAAGCTATGCATATATCAAGTGCTAAAGATAGAAACCCCATATATGCGAATATGTCATACTTCGGGGTCATTGAACGCATATGGGAGTTGGATTACAGGATGTTTCGAGTGCCTGTGTTCCAATGCAAGTGGGTTGATAATAACAACGGTGTACAAATGGATGAGTTGGGGTTCATGGGGGTGAATTTTAATAAGTTGAGATATAAGGATGAGCCCTTTATTTTAGCATCGCAAGCTCAACAAGTGTTCTATGTCACCGATCCAATTGATATGAATTGGTCCATTGTTCTATTGAATAACAAAAAAATTGTTAATGAGATTGATGATGAAGCACATGAATATGCTGACATTGAGGATGACCCTTTCTTCGGGACATCACAATCATTGTTTGGGGCAAGTACACCTATAGAGGATGATGTGTATATTAGAAATGATCATAATGAAGGGCTTTGGATCAACCCATTATTTCATAAGGGGTGCGCAAATCTGAATAAAACGAGAAAAAGGAAAAGAGTTGCTTAAATGTACATGTATGTAGTGAATGCTATTTAATTTTTATTAATTTATTGATCAATTAAATGTGTATACATTGATTTCTTTCACTACAAGAAAACACGGGATTACCGACGGCCTAAAGCCGTCGGTAATCCATAAAAGCCGTCGGTAATCCAGTTTTACCGACGGATTACCGACAGCCTAAAACCCGTCGGAAATATGGTTGTCGCAAAGGATTACCGACGGACTGTTCTTTACCGTCGGTAATACCGACGGTTATACCCGTCGGAATATGATGGTGAATTCCGACGGGTAAATTTCCGACGGTCTAGACCGTCGATCAATCTGAAACGTTTTCCGACGGCTTAGACCGTCGGTAATCGGAATGTTTTTTTTAAAAAAAATAAATTGATTAATAAAATATTTACTTTAATTAATTTTTTTAATAAAATTAATAAAATTATTAATTAATAACCAAATTAATTTTATTCTTTAATTAATTAATTAATTAATTAATTTAATTATTTTAATTATTTTAATTAATTTAATTATTTATTTGTTTAATTATAAAAATAATTTATTCTCATATTAAAAAATATTTATTTATTAATTTAATTAAAAATTACTTGTAATTTAATTTAATTATTAATTGATTTCCATATATAAAAATATGATAACGTAAACTAAAAAGCAAATTAAAAAAAGAAAACATAATAAATAAAAAATTCATTTAATAAAAATCAGTAACTAAAATAATATCCAAAGCGAAAAAAATGATATCCAAAAATATGAAAAAATATAAGTACAAACAGAACTAATAGTCCTGGTACTGATCATGATCGAAATGCTCTACATCATCTGCATCATCGACATGACCATCGATGAAGCGGAGGCGGAGCGGGAGGCGGAGGCGAGTCGATGGAGTAGGCTTGGCGAGCAAGCAGCTGGTACATTCGCTCCGCTGCCGCAAAGACTGAGTCAAAAGCTCCTGGCTTCTTTGGGCCACGGCCCGCTTCAACTCGGCTATCTCCTGGTCATCCGCGGCAGAGCGACCGGTGGCGGCACTACTACTCGACGACTCTCCAACGTAGGCGGCGGGCCCCTTTGTAGTTCTTTGGCAAGGTCGCCAAAGACCATAGGCGAATTCTTCTTTCCGCTAACCACTTCCGCCCAAACCCTCGGCGGTGTAGATAGATCGTCAGGGCTCGAGATGGAGAACATGATGAGCTCGATATCTAAGCCGAGACATCCTCGCCTCAAACTCCTCTGTTAAACAAACAAATAAGTCAAATTTTTTTAACAAAACAATATAAACATTATTAAAAAATATTTATTATATTTTATAATTACTTGAGTCCGCCTAACGCTCATCAACGAAATCACTAGTACTCCTCTTCATGAGTTGCAAGATGGAGCTCATGCAATCAACTTCTCTCCCAACCTCTTCGATTGTGATTGTATTAATAAAAACATAAATAAAGAATAATAATAATAATAATAATAATAATAATAATAATAATAAAATAATAATAATAACAATTTTATAACACGCATAAGTCTAATCTGCGTCGCTACCGACCGATGAACCTCCAGTGTGCAAGCTGCCACCCTTCTCAGAGGCCCTATTCTTCTTGGCCTTCGCGCTGGTCACCTGGAACTCAGGGGTGTTCTAGTGCGCTACCAGCTGCTGCCAGAGCTCATCCCCTATCCAACCGGGCTGGCGATCCCTGATGCGGGCATCTCGAAGCATGTCGAAAGCGGTGGGAGGCCTTCATATAAAAGTTCTTCTCGATCGCCTCCTCATCTTTTTCATCCCAAGCAACCTCGTTCAGTATCAATATAAGACATTATTAACATAATTGAAATTTACGAAAATAAAATAATATGCAAGAAAATAAAAATTGCAGCTTACTCAAAGAATTAAACATATGGTCCCGCTCATTATTCTTGGCGTCCTGGTGGGCCAAAACTCATGGTAATTCTCCTCAATTGTTCTTTGTGATAGCTAACGCACTGGCTTTGAGGAAGAAACCTGAACAATAAAAACATGTTAAATAAAAATATATATATATATATACATGTAAATTATTAATAACTCAAAAATTGCAAATACTTACCTTTACCAGATGGCACGATAACAACTCGGCCATCATACAAAGATCTCAAGAGTGTCGCCCCCGCCTCCCCGCTCAAGAACCTCCTCCTGCTGAACCTCCTGCTCCTCCCCGTCCTGCCCAACATCAGTGTCATCAGGTGTATGGCCTGTACTATAATCATGGTTGGACTGATGAGCATCGGCCACCGGATCAGGCACAACATGGGAACTCGAAGCGCCATGTGGCTGCTGGAACCCCGGGGTGGGGATCATGTCAATGTGAGGCAAAGGTGCCGAACGTGCCCGAGTCTGTGTAGCTGGTGTCGAATGTGCCTCAGTCTGTGTAGGCGGTGCAGAAGGCTGTCTAGGTGCAGGAGGTGTATCAGGCTGTCTTGGCGTAGATGTACTAGGACGACGTGTAGATGACAACATCGAAAACCCAGTAGGGTCACGCCTAATGATGGTCGGCCTCTGACGATTTAGGGGGTCGAGGCGATGCCCTTCCTTCCATTTACCACCACCGGGTGGTGCTGGAAGTCGGCTCCTGAACCTCCCGATGCCATATATGTCTATAGAGCAATTGAATAATACTTGATCATGAAATATTATATTTAAACATAACAATATTAAAACTGAATTCCATAAAAATAACCAAGTTATGAAAATACCTGACAAATTAAAATATATTGTTACACATTAATTTCTCAAATTGTAAAAAGTTAAACAATTTCAATCTGCCCATTCTACCCACTCAATTTCGGCATCGTCTTCAGATCTTGATGGTTACGCCACTTCTTCATTTAATTCCTCATCCCCATCTACATCTTCATATGTGATTGGATTGTCACGTAGTCGAGTAATGGGTTCCACTTCATTTACTACATTGACATGAGACATCTCATCCACTTGATAAGCCACTTCTTCTTGTGTATCATCTGCTTCAATGCGACCCCGTGGTTTTATCTTTATTGCGACACACCAACCTTGTTTGTCCCTTCGAGTTGATGGATAAGGGACATAATACACTTGTCTTACATGTTGTGCCATGATAAACGGATCAAACATTTGGTATCTTCTGCTCATGTGTATGTCAACAGTATTATATTTTCGATCCACTCTTGTGCCTCTATTTGACGGATCAAACCAATTACAATAAAATAACACTATTTTTTTAGTATAGTCTAAAGTATTGTACGTCAATTCATATATATGTTGAATCACGCCGTAAAAGTCATCTTCACCTCCATCTGTGGCACCTTTTACATAAACCCTGCTGTTAACTGATTTTTTCCCCTTTGTTTTTGACTGGGTTTGGAATTTGTATCCATTTACAAAGAATGTGTGCCATTCTTTTACACGTGATTTAGGACCATGAGATAAATTTCTCAAGTGTTGGATTTTAGGGGATTCTGCCTCGCTATACACCTGTGTACACACCATGTGCAAACAAATTATGGTTGCTATTTTCAAACAATATTTTTGTATTTTCAAACAATAAATAATAATAATATATATGACGACTCAAAAAACATACCTGGTTCCTAAACCACGTTGGGAAATATTCATGAATATAGGCGTAAGAGTCTTGTACGCTTGAGGCTTAGTTAACAAGAATGCCCTGATCAAGTCATTATCAAACAAATGATCAAGATCAATTGTGGATTAAAGAAATTGAAAGTGGTCAAAATGATACATACGTTAGATACGGTGATATACGCACGGTTGATCAACACGTGAATGTGGGTCGACTTCCACACTTCGCGTTATCCGATTATCCACCTCCTTTCCACCATGACTAGGAAAGGCAAAATACTGATAAGGCAAGCGGGTGTCTTTCACTTTCAATTTCTACTTCATTCCTACTATTTGTTGGTGTCAACATGAAGTTCGTAAAATAATGGGAACAAAAATGGATTGTCTCACGGTGTAAGTAAGTTGCATAAATAGATCCTTCAACCCTGGCCTTATTTTTCACCGACCGTTTTGAGTCACCCATAAATCTACAAAATAACAACGTTGATGATAAAAATTGATACATTTAACCCTTCAAATAAATATTTATTTTAGAGAATACTTTATTATAGTACCTTTCGAATGGATACATCCATCTGTATTGAACCGGTCCACCAAGCCTAGCTTCATGTGCAAGATGCACTGCTAGATGCTCCATAGAATCAAAGAAAGCAGGGGGAAATATTCTCTCCAACTTACAAAGAATGACTGGTATGTTCTGTTCCATCCTTATGAGATCATCCTCTCTCAATGTCGCAGAACACAAATCTTTAAAGAATTGGCTGAGTTCAGTCAGTGGATTTAAAACATTTGACGGCAAGGAACTAAATGCAATAGGAAGTAAACACTCCATGAATACATGACAATCATGGCTTTTCATCCCAATCATGGTTCCTTTGTTCACATCGGCACATCTTGCCAAATTAGAAGAATAACCATCTGGCATCTGAAGTTCTTTTATCCACCGACAGACTGACTTGGCTTCCTCAGCAGTTAAAGAGTAACAGGCTTTGGGTTTCAGGGTCTTCCCATCCGACCGATTCGTCAAATGCAAGTCCTTTCGCCTACAGTAAAGTGGTAAGTCTAGTCTGACCTTCTCATTGTCTTTTGTTTTTCCTCTGACGTTCATCACTGTGAGAAAAACATTGTCAAAAAAGTTTTTCTCAATGTGCTTAACATCAAGGTTGTGTCTTAATAAATTATCTCTCCAATATGGCAGATCCCAAAAAATACTTCTTTTTGTCCAATTATGCCATTGTCCATATCCTTCAAATCGATCCAATTTGCCAAAATCTGTGATTTTGGGCAGTTCCATAACCCTTTCCCAGATCTGTTCTGGTGTCAACCTTGGGGGCAGGCCATCTAATTCAACTTCCCCCTTCTTGAAAGTGTTCTTATTCCGTCTAAATGCATGATCATCGGGTAAAAACCTGCGATGTGAGTCAAACCAAGAACTCTTCCCCCCAAATTTCAAGGTAAAGGCCTTTGTATGCTCCATGCAATGCGGACATGCCATTTTACCATGAGTACCCCAACCAGACAACATGCCATATGCAGGGAAGTCATTAATGGTCCACATCAGCGCTGCCCTCATTGTAAAATTCCTCTTCGTGCAATATCGCACGTCACAACACCATTCCACAACCTTTTGAGATCGTCAATAAGAGGCTCTAAATAGATGTCAATACCATCTGTCGGATTATCCGGACCAGATAACACAAGTCAAGAACATATAAGGCTTAGACATGCACATTTCGGGAGGAAGATTGTATGGGGTAACGATAATCGCCGGCAAGAATAAGGTTTCGCCGTGGATTGAACATACGGGGTAAAACCATCAGAGCATAAGCCAAGTCGTACATTACGTGGATCTGCTGCAAAATCAGGATGCACACGATCAAAGTGCTTCCAAGCTTCACCATCAGAAGGGTGGCGCAATATACCTGAAGTGCTTCTATTCTCATAGTGCCATGTCATTTTGTCTGCAGTCTGTGGTGATGCAAACATTCTCTGCAGCCTTGGAATAATTGGCAAATAAAACATTGCCTTCACTGGAACTAGTTTTTGTCTACCCGTCCGATTATTAGTATGTGACATATACCTAGGCTCACCACAAAATTTGCATTCAACTAGCGCACCATCGTTTTTACCAAATTCATTGTCGTAATACAACATACACCCTCTCACACAACAATAAATCCTTTTAGATTCCAGCCCCAACTTGGACACTAAGCTTTTAGCCTCGTAATAACTTTTTGGCAAACCATCTCTGATAGGTGACGAGTCCAACATCATTTTCGTTACGAGATCCAAGCACACTTCGGTAGCACCACAGTTGGACTTAAGAGCTAAGAGCCTCACACACATTGATAACTTAGAGTCTGTAGACCCTTCAAACAACGGCTTGTTTATTTTTAACAATAGATTATAAAATTTTTGTGCTGTCTCATTTGGAAGTTCATCTGTGTCATCATATTGTTGCTCCTCGAATGACACGTTCACCCCCAAGGCATCACAAACCATATCTTGCATCAATTCAATCTGCTCACCACATCCCGAATCTACGTAACTGCTTGAAGCACCTTCACAATTATCACCAACCCCTAAATCAACGTGAGGCAACTCTTCACCATGTCTAGTCCAAATCCAGTAATTAGGCATAAATCCAACTCTCTGCAGGTGCAGCATGACCTCACATGGGATCTTGATCTTTCTGCAATCGCATTTAAGGCACGGACATCTAATCCCTCCATTAGTTTTGAAATCTTTATGTGCCATTGCGACTTGGACAAAGTACGCAACCCCAAATAAGAAAAATCTGGTTTCAAACCCCCTCTCCCCGGATACAACCTATCGTACATCCAACTACGACTCGAAAGAAAATATTCCATCTTCTGCATGTCAAAAAAAATGACAATTTCAGCAGCACGACGTTCTTACAACCGCTCTCTTTCTTTAAATGGTATGACCCTATCCCATTCGAGAAAAAACTTTTTCAGAACTCATATAATAATCATTCCTTAATTCTCGTATCTTATAGTTGACAAAATTTCGGCAGCATTTCCCATTGGTCTCTGAGTACACAAAATAAACGCAGTTATGAACACCGCAATCAAGTATGCACCCAGAGAACAAAAGGAAATGAATCGAACCGAAATTTCATCAAATATAAAGATAGGAGAATTAAGCAACAACTATTATACGAGTAAAGAAAAAGTTTTTTCCCAAACTGTCCGACTTGGACAATTCAAGGTTCAATATACAATGAGCACATGGTACCCTAAAAGAGTATATGCACTCAATAATATATTAAACCTCAAACGGGAAGCTAAGGCTTCTCTCCGATACTAATAACAAATATCAAACATCCATTCGATCAATGATTAACATAACAATTAGACAAGCAGAAGTGACAAGGGTAGAATTAGTTTTATTATTTATATATATATATATATATAAATAATAAAAATATATTTTATTTTCCTTTTTCATTTAATTTTTTATATGATAATTTTTAATGTTGTTATTTTTTATTTCTTTTTTATTGAAATTTTTTTAATTCTTCTCTTCTTCAGATCTTTTTCATTTTTGTTATATCATATTTTTAACGATTGTTTTCCTTGTTTCTCTTTTTTAATTTCGCTCATCTCTTAATTATTTTTTCAATTCTGTTTTTGAATCCTTCTACTTTTTAATTATGTTATTTTTCAATTCTATCTAATTTCGCTTTTGTTATTCTCTTCTTTCTTTTTAAAATCTGTTTTTTATTCTATTGTTCTTAAAAATTCTGCTTTTTAATTATTTTTTATTTTAAATCTATTTTTAATTCTATTATTATTTGTCCTTTCCAATTCAAATCTGCCTTGTTTCTTTGAGCAATGGTCCATTTACTGTGTGTGTAGGTTTATTAATCATTTAGTTGCCACTACGCCATCCGCCATATATAATAAAAAATATTTTATTTTTCAATAAATAATAATTATTAACAATTCAATCAATATTGCAATTTTAATTTATATATTTTATTTTCTTAAAACGGAAGAGCTACTTATTCATTCAGGGTTTATTTAAACTTATTTTACATTTCATTCAGGGTTTATTTAAACTTATTTTACATCACTTAAAATAAATGCTGATATTAATATTCAAATATATCAACATAAAAAAATATTCATATGCTCTCTTCATTTTATTTTAATAAGCCTCTAAAGTAATTTATGAATAAATAATCACTTAAGTTTCTAAAAATAGCTCATTAAATAAATATTTTATTATGTCCCTTCAGATTTTGTGCTGAACGTTAAATATTATATGTCACTTTTTAATATATAATTTTATAATTTTATTTATTTCACCCGCTATTTAGCTTACGCTATCTGCCCGTTATTTTACGCTATCCTACCAATTTTACGCTATTTTTCGCGATCCTCGATTAACAACACTGGAATTAGAAAATCGACTTGGTCATTTAAAGAGGATAGAATTAGACAAGCAGAAGTGGCAAGGGAAAGAAGTACAGAGAGATGTGCAAAGCAAATTGCAGCCAAGCAACATCACCAATATCCATATCCATGAATGAAATGGCAAGCATAAATTAAAATTGCACTCTTTACTCACAAGCATTGTGACTGATGAGTGATAGCAGAACTGGCAGACAATTACACAGTACATATCATTTAGACAATTACACAATACACTTCAAAATCCCCTCTGTGGAGAGAACTATGAACGAAAACAAATAAATATGTCGGTGTGGGGGTCAACAGATAACCCTTTTTCCACCCAATGAGTTAACCGACATTTCGTTAGAGTGCATACCTAGTGGTACAAGTGGCAAACTGGTGGAGGTGGCGAACTCAGAGGCCTATGAAACAGAGCTTTTTGTGTTAGTAGAAACTAATAAGATATAAACAAGAATATCAAAACCACACCAGAATGTAAATAAGGATAGAATTCAAACAAGTTCAAATGCAACATACCTAAAAACCAGTAGATCCAGAAACCCAGGAATCCAAAAACCTAAAAAGAAAGGAAATGCAATGTAAAACCCTTGTCACCACCAAAGGAATCCAGATACATTTCATTCATAAGCAGCAAATTAATTCCAATCACAAGATCCATGTACATGCAGCTTCATGTTCTCTTTCTTATCATACAAACCCCATATCTTATGTCAAAACAACAATAATTCATCAATCAAATGCATAAATTAAATTAAATTAAATTAGCAGTTAAAACATATATAAAAAAATGTCAGATGTCAGATGGAATCCTCCTTATGTGCAACACAAAGTGCCTATTTGCTTTACCGTGGCAAAGCACGTTTACAGCTAAACATCCATTCAAACCTTCAAAAGGAAAAGAAACTCGCAAGCACATTTCAACGGTTATCCAAACAAACTAAAGATTAGGTGTAAATATCCATTGTGAAGCGTGCTATATTGTAAATATTATATTTTTTTACAAATAAAAAATATTACAACTATAGAAAATAACCTAGCATTTATCACCTTTCTATTATATTTTTTTTATGAATTTTTATATGTATGATAAAAAAAATTATTTATCCTTATCTGCGGATTATTTTAAAGAATTTACCTTTTGGTTTATATACATTTCATTCATTAGTAATAAATTGTTTGCAATTAGCTATTCTTCAAATAAGTACTTTTATGAAAATATTCTACCAAACAACTTATAACTTAAAAGTAGCTTTTAAAATAAACAAAATATGAAACTTACCAAACGACTTTTACTTTATTTTTAAAGCTCATATTTTAAACTTTAATTTTAAAGTAGCTTTTAAGCTAAAAAAAACTGGGCCAAGCGCTACCTAAGTATAGAACAAGAAAAAGCATCCCCACTCCACCCCGTCAAACAAATATTGCAAAGAATTAAATTGTTAACCCACAACAGAATTAACCACTCAAAATAGAAGAGAGATATGGAACTCCCCTGCAACAGAATTTGCCAAACCATTCTTTGTAACAAGTATGCAGAAACATAAATATAAAGTAATCTTGCAATACATTTTTGAGCCTATATTTGATAACATAAACTCCTCCAATACTCTTTATTACCATGTATAAATGTATTCACATTCACGACTACTTATCCCCACCATTCTAGGAACCCTATCACCCCTAGACCATCACCTTGCTAAATTAAGGCACCTAAAAATTTAATAAAACAATAAAACGAATCCTGAGAAACAAAAGGAACAAAACAAAACCAACAAAATGATCAGAAGTTAGTAAGTGAGCAATAATCCCAACCACATATTTTAGATCTAGTAATCCACGACAATGCACCATACATTGCCTCTGATTAGCCAAATTGAAGAGGAAATATACGGTTAAAGTGAGAAAATACCAGTTGTGTGTGAGAAGACATTCTATAAAAATGACATGAATAACACATATTTAGAGATTTGTTCTACATGTGCAAAAGATCATTCCCTTACGAAAGCTTTACATGCAATAATCTAGTACAAATTTAAACATCCATGACAATTAACTTATTCCATTTAAGCATACTGAGCCAGACAAATCGACAATATTGAGCCATTAACATTCAACAGACTTGGCCATTAGCATTCAGGGATTTTAAAATTACAATGAATTTCCAACAGACTTGGCCACAACTAAATTTCCAACAATCACTGATAAAAAATTGCAATAAATCCTAAATAACTCAAGAAGCAGTTATTGCCATTGATTGGTTTCAAAATTGCATTAGCTCTCTAATTTAACCAGCCAGCCATATATCAATAATAATCAGCACTCATAAGACAGCAACTAGGCCACCAATGAGTTCAATTGTTCAAAACAATTATAGCAAACTAGGAAGAAAAACCAGGACAGGACAATAGGAAATCGTCCCCTGCACAAGCACTCTACATTGTGGGTCAAATCATACGATCAATTGCAATGGACTTAATTTCAAAAAAAATTTCACAAACAACAATAATAAAACTTTTTAATCGTAACTGATTGGAAAAATAAAAATGCAAACCAATCTTGCAGGAAAACATCATCCCCTTTCTTGGTCAATATGTGCCCTAAAACTCGTCTATAATGATAATACAATTCATACTCAGTGGCCCCAACCCAAAATAGGTTTGCATCAAGCACTGTGTGTGTGAATTCATTCTGGAACAAACGATTGTGGAAGGAACAGAAGAAACAAAATCTAAAGAAAACAAAGCGGAGAAACCGAACAGTAAAAATCAACAAATAAATAGTAAAGATCGAAAGGCGTAAACTTACTTGATAATCAAATCGACGAACAGTGGCTGCTACTTCAATAATCGAAGATGGAGAAGATAGATACGATGCGACGGAGGAAGAGTCTGCGGTGGCTCCAAGCAAAGTCAAAATCACGATCGGTGAGTCTGCGGTGGCTCCAAGCTTCAAGCTCCAAGCTGAAGCTTCTCGAATCTTCAAGCTTCTCGAATCTTCAAGCTTCAAGCTCCAAGCTGAAGCTTCAAGCTCCAATCACGTGGTTCTTGCAACCGACGGTGGCTCCAAGCTTCTCGAATCTCTTGCGAAGCTGTGAGAAGAGAGGAGAGACTGGGATTTGCGAATTGCGACTGGGGCTGGCCGCTGGGGGAGACGGCGATTTGCGAATTGCGACTGGGGCAGGCCGCTGGGGGAGACGGCGATTTACGAATTGAGAGAAGAGAATTGAGAGAAGAGAATTGCGACTGGAGGCTGGACGAGAATTGAGGTGAGGTTCTGTTCTGGCCAAATAAAGAGCTTACCGACGGCCATTTTAAACTTACCGACGGTTTAACCCGTCGGTAAACGACACGGGATTAGCGACGGGCTAACCCGTCGGAAAAACTCCCCATTACCGACGGTCAATGGCCGTCGGTATTCAAAAACAAGCGGGAATTTTCCAAAAGTCACGGTTTACCGACGGACATTCACCGACTGCTTGTGTCCGTCGCTAAAAAAGCGGTTTTCCGACGGCTTAACCCGTCGGTAATATCCAAAATACAACGGGTCGCGTTTTCCGACGGGTAAGGCCGTCGGAAATTCTGCTTTTTTAGCGACGGACTCAAGCCGTCGGTGAATGTCCGTCAGTATCTGAACTATTTCTTGTAGTGTTTATTAATTTTTATTAATAACTTATGTGTATACTTTTTTTAAGGTAAATGGCATCTGAAGGTGATGATAGTGCTCCCGAGGCCCCCCAAAAGGGGACGGCGTCCCGTGGACCGACTTTTAAGAAGAAACTCATCCGTGAGAGGAGTAAAGGAGTTGCAAAACGTGTGGTAAGATACTTATCGATTAATCTAATTTTTTTTTAGTTGAGTATCTAAATTTGTACACTAATACTATTTTTTTATAGGTTATATGGAATGCTAAGGGTCAACCAATTGGTGAAAATGTTAATGACTTTATTCAATTCATTGGGGCCACAGTGCGGAAGACGGTCCCAATTAGCCGCGATAATTGGAAGGATAAGGATCCATATTTGAAGGAGCTAAAAGATGAGATATGGACTGAGATACAGGTATATAAAAATGGGATTAATTAACATTGGTTAGTTGTATTGTTTTTTAATTTATCTAAACATACTTATAGTCTACCATTTTGTTTATAATGTTCTTGCAGAAGCATTTTGATGCTGATGAGACCCGAAAGGATATTACACTTAGGTTAGGTGATCACTCACTAACTAATCAATATGTTGGAATGCAAAATATGTAGGTATCTCCAACATCCAAAGCCAAGGACAAAGGCAAGGGCAAGCTGCCTATAGCTAGCAAGAGTGTTGGCAAGCAGCCAACAAATGGGTCATTCACATCTCCAGTGAAGAAGGTCATGGTATCTCAGCCTCCTACAGCTCCTGCTACAGATTTTACAATTTATCTTAAAGTCCATGTGGCAACAAAGATTGAGGCGGCAGATACCATTAAAGTACCAATGGATGAATCAATTTTGGGTTATGAGCATGACCTAAGAGCTAGTGTTGATGGTGCACTTCCAGAAATTCTTAATGACAACCTATGGTTAAGTGAAACTGTTATTAGTGTATATCTCAGGTACTGCATTAAATTTTAAAGTATCCAATGTTTTTTTATTTTTTCAACTAAATATTTATGTTATTGTTAATGCATTAATTTGTATGCATGTTTTAATTTAAGGTACTTGTATCAAGAGATATTGATCCCACAAGAACAAACTCAAAGGTTTGTATTTTTGTGCCCACAACGGACACATATGGGATCATGAAATGCTGACATGTCTGAGTATGTGATTCACCGCTTGACATCAGCAAATCCTGACTTTGAGACTCTGGTTTTGTCACCTTGCAACGTAGTGTAAGTCATTTAATTTAATCAATATTACTAAATTTATTGAAATGTGTTTACTTTCTTATATTTTTTTGTCCAACATTTTTGTAGGGATCATTGGTTATTGTTAGCGATTAACTTGAATCAAAACGTTGTGTACTATCTTGATCCATTGCGTGTACATATCAACATGCGCAAAACAATGAAAGAGAAGAACAATAAGTAAGTGTGTATAAATCATAGATATGTATATATATATGTATGCAATTTCTTAAACGTTTAAGTTACTTGTAATATTGAAGTGTTTATTTGTTTATGTTTTGGCCTACGTGACATCTTGTGCTGGCTGGTATGATATTTTCTGTTGTTACAGGTGTTTTATAAATTTTGGAATGTCCATATTTTAGGGGAGACTCTGCCAAAATTTTGTTAGAAATTTGATATAGTCTATGTGTTGATGTTAAGAGAAGTGGTTATGAATGTATTGGAATGATATTTTTTGGTAGGTAGAAATTATTATGAGTGTGGTTCTAGATATTGAATGATTTTGTTTGATTTTGCACTTAGGGCAATCCTACTTTATCGAAGACACAAGTCTCGATTTTCTAAATTTACTCCACCTAAATGGATACCGATAAAGGTATTTATATCAAATTTTTTATGCAATTATTCAAATTACCAAAAATAAAAACAATTAATTTCATATTTTTGGTTTTATAGTGTCCTCGCCAACCGAACTCTGATGATTGTGGCTGATATGTTTTGAAGTTTCTCAAGGATATTGTCGTTCATAATCAAACAGAAATTCCAACAGAGGTATGTATGTAATAATTTCAAAGTTTATATAATTTTTTTTCTTTTACGCATACCATTTGAATGCTTATGTTCAATTCTAACTTCATTTAATTTTCATTTCGCAGTACTATCCTGATTGTCAATTCGACACATACACTGATCATACCGAACTCAAAGAAGAGTAGTGTCGATATTTTACTACAAATTTTATCATTTATAAGCAGATAGAAGAAGATTAATATTAATGTTTACGTGAGTTTTTGTTAAATTTGGTTTTTTTTTAGTTTAGCATACTTGAATTGGAAAGGTTCACATGAATTTAGGAATAAAATTCCTTTTTATGTTGGCTAATATTTTATATATTTTATGTTGGCTGGCTGGTATGATATCTTATGTTGTTACAGGTATTTTATATATTTTGGAATGTCCATATTTTAAGAAAAACTCTGCCAAAATTTTGTTAGAATTTTGATCTTGTATGCATGTTTAGTTGCAGTGACAGAAGAAAAAGATATTACTATTTAGGTAGTATTTGTAGCATGACATGTGCAATATTTTAGTGATCCATTTTGTATAATTGTGAATTTGATTGAGAAATATATTGTAATTTATTTATGTTAATGTAAGGATATGTAGGAATCTATGAAAAAATTACATTATAATGTTAAATTTTGATGTTGATACAATTGGGTGTTGATGACAATTTTGGTTGCATTTTGTGTTATCACAATATTATGCAACAGATATAATGTAAATGTGAGAGAATTAAATTAAAAAAAAAGGAGAATAAACAACGCTTCAATAACGAAGCGCTGCTTATTGTATAAAAAGACAGCGCTTCTAAAAGGAAGCGCTGCTTATTGTTCACAATAAACAGCGCTTTTAAATTGAGGCGCTGTTTATTCTCCAGACAATAAACAGCGCTTCCTAATTGAAGTGCTGTTTATTGTCCATTTTCAGCAGCGCTTCATAAACGTTGTTTTTATGAAATACAATCAGCAGCTGCTTAATTTTCAGCGCCTTTAAGCGCTGTTTTAGGCTAAAAATAAGCGCTGTTTATTGCCAAAACTTGTTGTAGTGACAGGAACTTAGAAACCAGCAGGAAATGGATTATTTTGTTGTTCTGTATAAGGATCTTGGTGCAAACCGTATTGTAAGTACTATGAGTAACTGATATGATTAATTTGATTATTAATACCTGAATTATTCACTATATCACACTGTATTTTTTAATTACTCTATTTATAAAATGGTTTTGTAGCAACTACCTACGAAATTTGTAAGGAAGTGGGGTAGGACTCTGAAAAATCCACTATCAATGAGGTCATCAAATGAAGTTGAATGGAATGTTGAGTTTAACACAGAAAAGGGGAAATTATGGCTTGGAAGAGGATGGGATGCATTTGCAACTGACTACAATGTAAGTCATGAGGATGCCATTCTGTTCAAGTATATTGGCCATTCTAAGTTTGTTGTGACCTTTTATAACAGTTTTGCTGTGGAAAAGTCTCACTGTATGCGTCCTCTTGGAGAACTACCTATTCATTTCTTCAAAGTGTTCATGGATGAAGAATTCTGCCATAGGCTTGTAAGTAAATTTGAAATAGCACATTCTTGTATATATATATTTTTAAATTTGTAAATCAGACTAATATATGATATTATATTCAATTAATGTTCTGTCAAAATAATTATACATATAACTGATATTAATTTTAATTTGTCTCGAATATGATGTTGTCAGAGATTGCCTGAGAAATTCAAAAATGTGTTTGGAGGAGCAATGACTAACCCTATTAGGATATATGTTGATGGGGAGACATCATGGAGGGTGAAATGGAATGATGAAGGATCTCATATTTGGTTTGTTTGGGGATGGGAAGATGTGGTAGCCCACTGTGGGCTTAGGATGAAGGATTTTATGCTTTTTCAATTAAGGCTGAATTCTGAAATACACATGAAAATAGCCAGAGGAAAGGGGTAGCAAATAATTATTACACGTAAGAGCACAAATATTGCTGCTGTTCATATGGCAGTGGATGAGTTGACACTTTGGACCTCTAAGATCACCAAATCAACTATTAGTGGAAACCAACCATTGGTATGACAATTTACTTAATTATATCTTATCTTAAATTTGTTTTATTTTTTTGTTAATTGCATTTACTTTAATTAACATATATGTGTTAATTACTTGATGCTGACATGCTGTGATCCTAAATATATCTTGATTCACAGTATATACCAACCAATGCTGTACAACAATGGTTCATCGGGAAACCTAGCGCGATTGATTTTATGCTGCCTTCTGGAGTACTGGCTAAATGGAGTGTTATATGGTATGAGGCTACTGCTAACAAAAGACCAATACCGGACCAATGTCATTTCGGACCTGGATGGTATGAATTTGTCAAGAAAACTACTCTTCCTATGGGTCAGAAGCTCAAATTCTTTAAGAGGAAGAATGAAGATTTTATACGTGTCAGGGTGTTGACCATGGAAAGGTAGAACTGTGTATCTTGAGGACACCAAAATACTGAAATATGATGGTTGTTTTGATTTTAAAACTTTAAGTATTACCGTATTTTGATGGTTTGGAAGTAGATTGTCATTGCTCATTAAGTGAGCAATGAGTTGTATGTGTCGCAAATAATATGAATCTTTAGTATTTTGTTTTAGCTATCAAATATCAGTACATTTTGAATGATGTTTAAATTGCGGTGACAACACTATTTAATAATAGACGCAATTCTTCATTTTTTTAAGTATAAGTATGTATGTAATTCAGATGATAAGATTATGATTTTATGATTTTTATATTTTTATATTATGATAATAATTATTAATTGAAGATATAGAGTTTGATTAAATAAATAAATCAAGTAATTAATTACATTAAATTAAATATATAAAAGTAATCAATTAATTTAATTAATTATTTAACTAAATTCATAAAAAAAAACTATGCCGTATTTACCGACGGCCTTTTCCGTCGGAAAAAACATGACTATACCGACGGTCATGTCTGTCGAAAATTACCGACGGTTTTCTAACCAACGGGCTAACCCGTCGGTAATTATTTGTGACGCCCATTTTACCGACGGGCACCCGTCGGTAAATACGCGTTACCGATGACTTTTTCGCTTTACCGACGATGCCATCGGTAACCCCGCGTTTTCTTGTAGTGTTCATAGTGGCTGTAGGTGGCACGAGATGCATTGGGCGTCTGATCAGAAACCCGCATCCTGCGCGGTGGCGCGAAGGCAGCGTGCATTGATGATTTGTTGCTCGGTGACGTTGAATTGTCGCGACGACAGATTCAATCCAAGATACATCCCCAAGCACAACTATCTTGTTCTAGACTAGACCCAGACTTGGGATCATGAATTAGGCGTTTTTCTTAGCTTTCGAGATTCTTCTGCAATTATTAAATTTTATAAACAAAGCCTTATAAAATTTGCATATTATAAAAGCACCGCCGAAAATACTTGTTATAACCAGTTATGTTAGTACTCACGGGTGAACCACTTGTTAAGGTCTCCACCCTAGAAGCCACCTTAATTACTTTATGTAAATATGAAATTAACTTTTAGTCAATTTTTTTAGGATAACTTTTATTTTAGGACAAAACTTTGGTGCAGTTTTTCATTTGCAGTTTTTACTATTGTCCACTCATAATTCAAGATGTAGAATTACTATCCAATAGTAAAACTAGGATTATTTTAAATTTGAATTTAAATTAAAAATTCAATACACATGATATATTATAATTGGTAAATAACACAAACAACACTTATTGAACAACACCTAAGCTTTTTCCTAACTTTTATTCAATTTGAAAACCATTTAATACCTTGTCACATTACTTTATTTTTTTTAGGAATCATAGGTGAAGGAGGGAAACTAAGATATGCTTGAGAGCTTGAAATTGAGTTAAACTCATAATGAATCAATGATTGAAAATATGATTAGAAAAGGGTACAACAGATGTGCTTACAAAGCACTACAAGCTAATTACTCATTTAACCAATTTATAGCTAACAAGCTAACTACTAACCAATTTTATTCACCTAATAGCCCCCACAATCTCAGGATAAGATAAATATTAACTTGAGTTTGGATTGCATGATATTTTTTAATACAATAATTTCTAATTCAGGAAAAATGAGAAGGCAAAAAAAAAAAAAAAAAAAAAAACTCTACTGGTCACAAAATATATTTCTAGTAATTGTGCATAAAATTGTTCGGGTCCAAGCCGAAGGGAAATGTCCATCTCCAGCTAATGTCCATCAAGCCCATTGCTGCACCTGAACCATCCCAATTGTTCACATAGACTTGTCACTTGTCAGCAGCTTCTCAAAGTTCGTAGCTAATGTTTTCAAAGCATGTGACGATAGAGCTCATTGTAGAGCACCCATGGCTGCCACGGCGAAGAGTGCGAACAAGAATGCTTATATGCCGACGGATCCGCAACCATAATCACTGCGAAGAATACAGTTTCCTTTGACCTTTCTGCCAATGATACAGAATCGGAGTCCATCAGACGTAGAATCGAATTCTGAGACTGAGGAAAACTCAGGGTTAATTCCGAGAGCTTACCTAGCTCAATACAGGGACAATGTGAATTGCTGTGAGAATACCCCCTTCCTCGAGCACCCTTGACCTCAAGGGTGAAAGTTAGGAAACTTTTGAAGTAGGTCATAATAAAACTCCCAAGTAGCAGGGTTCGCAGGAAGATTCTTCCACTGCACTAACACCTTTATGGCAGCAATTCAACCTCTTTTAACCATCTTTCTATCCAATATGGCTTCTAGTTCTCTTGCTGTAAAACTGTCATCCACAACAACAGGCAATGGGTGGGTTGGACAATGACCTGGGTCATGGCAAAGCTTCAACTGGGAAACATGGAACACATTATGGATTTCTGAAGTAGGAGGCAACTCCAGCAGATATGCAGTTTGTCCAATACGATCAAGCACTTTAAAAGGGCCATAGAACTTAGGAGAAAGCTTGTGAAAGGTAGTGTGGCGTATGGAATATTGTCTATAAGGTTGTAGCTTCAGATAGACAAAGTCACCAATAGCAAAGGTCCTCTCGCTGCGGTGCTTGTTAGCTTGTTGGGATATACAGTTTTGAGCACGCAAAATGAAATTTGAGTAACTTAAAGGTAGCTTCCCTAGCATTTAGAGTCATATCCACTATGAGGCTACTTGATTGGCCAGCTAAATAGGGTAGGTGAATAGGGGGAGGTTGACCATAAACAACCTCATATGGTGTAGATTGGATGGATGAATGAAAACTAGTATTATACCACCATTATGCAAGAGTTAACCAGTGAGACCACGAGGAAGGCTTCTCTGAACACATACATCGTACGTAAGTCTCAAGACATTTATTAACAACCTCTGTTTGTCCGTCAGTTTGTGGATGATATGCGGTAGACTTGTTAAGAGCCACTCCTTGAAGAGAAAATAGATCACTCCAAACTTTACTCAAAAAGGTAGGATCATGATCACTGGTAACCGCATTAGGCATGCCATACAATTTGAAGATGTTGTCAAGAAATAGTTAAGCCATGTCCCGGGCAGTATAGGGGTGGGACAAGGTCAAAAAGTGGTTATACTTGCTCAAACGATCAACCACCACCAAGATAACATGCTTTCCAACAGAGGGGGGGCAGCCCTTCAATAAAGTCTAAGCTAATAGCCTCCCAAATCCTCTCAGTAATTCGCATAGGTTGTAGGAGTCCCGAATAAGCAGCTAGATCAAATTTGCATCGTTGGCAAGTGTCACAATTTCTCACGTACAACTAAACATTTTTTTAAAGTCCTTTCCAATAAAAAAGGGATTCGATGCGGGCTGCAGTGACAACTCTACCAGAGTGACCACCAACAGTAGAATTGTGGAGCCATTTGAGGATGGAATCCTTAAGATCAACAATATCACTAATTACCAACTTGCCTAACCTTCTAAGTTCCCCTCTATGCTAAGTGAACATAGGATGAGAAGCTGGATTCTGTGTTAATTCAAAAATAAGCTGCTGGAGTTTAGAATCAGCAAGCCAAGAAGCCTTGATTTGGTCAAGCAGCCCATCCTGAGATTGGTTAAGGAGCAATCTCAGGATACCTTGTTGTGGATACCATGTTTATAATGAATCTCAAAGTCTAAACCCATGAGTTTGGTCATCAACACTTGCTGGAAAGGAGTGTTAAGCCTTTGCTCCATCAAAAATTTGATGTTTTTCTGGTCTGTCCTGATTATAAAGTGACCATGAGATAGATAAGTTCCCCATTTTTGAATGGCATATACTATGGCCAAGAGCTCTCTTTCATATATGGACATTGCCTACTGTTTACGACCAAGGGCCCTACTGATATATGCGATTGGGTGATTCTCCTGCATGAGCACTGCTCCAATTCCCCTGCCTGAGGCATTAGTTTCGATAACAAAGGGCTTATAAAAATTAGGGAGAGCTAACACAGGGGCTGTAACCAAACCTTGTTTCAAGATGTTGAAAGCAGTCAATGAATCTTCTGACCAAGAGAATACTTATTTCTTAAGCATATCAGTTAGGGGTTTTGCAATTTTGCCAAAATTTGCCACAAATCTACAATAGTAACCCGCTAAGCCCAAGAATGCTTGCAATTTCTTGAGATTCTTAGGTTGAGGCAATCCACAACTGCTTCAATTTTAGAAGGATCAGTGGAAACACCCTCATTAGAAATAAAGTGGCCCAAATATTCCACTCTTGATGAAGCAAAACTGCACTTGGACTTGTTCACAAACAATTGATGCTCATGGACAGTTTAAAAAACCAGTTGCTGATGTTTAACATGATAAGAAATAGAGGAGCTATATATTAAAATGTCATGAAAGAAGATAATCATAAACCTTCTAAGAAAGGGATGGAATATGTGATTCATTAATGCCTGAAATGTGGCTGGAGCATTAGTGAGCCCAAAGGGCATCACTAAGTATTCAAAATGGCCAGAATGTGTCTTAAAAGTTGTTTTAAATTCGTCACTAGCTTGCATTCTCACTTGATGGTAACCAGATTTTAAGTCCAGTTTGGAGAAGATTGTTGCTCCACATAATTCATCCATCAAGTCCTCAATGAGTGGAATAGGGTATCTATCTCTTATTGTAGCTTGGTTACGCCTTCTATAATCAACACATAAGCGCCATGAACCCTCTTTCTTCCTAACCAAGACAGCAGGGGAAGCCATAGGGTTAGTACTATGCCGAATTATCCCTTGTTGCAACATTTCCTCTATAAGCTTATCAATAATATCCTTCTGGATGATAGAATACCTATATGACCTGAGATTGAAAGCAGTAGTGCCCTCCTTTAATGGTATGCAGTGGTCAAATCCGGGTCTAATGGGAGGCAAGTCAGTAGCTTCTGTAAAGATATCTGAAATTTGCAGCAACATATTTTCAATAGAAATTGGCAGCTCTTGACTAGGAGTACTAAGAGTAAACAATTGGCGCGAATTAGAAACAGACTTACTATCAATAGGATCCAAATACAAGAAACACATTTGTGCTCCCTGCTGTATAGCTTGGGAGAAGGATTTATTATTAATGAGCTTGATACTTGAAAGCTTTGCTCCTCTCAGAACAAACTTCTTCCCTTTAGTTGAGAATTCCATTTGTAACTTAGAAAAATCCCACAAGATAGGCCCTAACGAAGTGAGCCATTGAATTCTGAGAACTAAATCATATGATCCCAATGGAAGCATAATAATACCTAATGTGAATGTGATGCCTTGGAGCTGCCAAGAAAATCCTTTACACATGAAAGGAGCCTGCAATTTATGACCACTCCCAGCAGTGACAGCCATAGGAGGAATGGTCTCCAATTTGCAACCAAGCTTCTTAGCTACCTCCAAATCTAAAAAATCATGAGTATTGCCACTATCTAACAGAATGTGGATCATCTTTTTGTTATGTAAACCAGTGACCTTGATGGTGTGAAAACTAGAGTTACCTAGCATTGCATTCAAGGAAAGTAGGGGTGTTTCCTCAGAGGTCGAATCCATAACCTGTACACTAGAATCCTCAACCTCAGAGAGAGGTTTAGCAATACTATCATCCTCATGTAACTCCATTATAAAATCTTGGGAACTTTTGTGTTTCAGCTGATGACTCGGAGTGAATTACTCATCAAAGAACATACATAAGCCTTTGGCACGGTGTTCTTCCATTTCACTGGCAGAGAAGGATTGAGGAAGGCGAGGGATCAGTGGTTTTGGTGAATTGGGTAAGTGTTTGGGGCTAGTGTTTGAGGGATTAGTGTTTGGAGATGAAGTGTTTGGGGTGATGGTTGGTTTGGATAAGGGGTTGAAGCAATTCTGTGAAAGGCATGAGGGAATGAAGGGTTTGGTGTTTTAGAAGCTTCAAAAAGCTTGGCTAAGTGGGAAGCATGGGAAATTATAGTAGGATGGAACATACGAACATGCATTTAGGTTTCATGAGCTAAACCAGCAATAAAAATGCTTAGAGAATGCTCGGGTAAGATTGATACCTGGGTAAGGGCAAGTTCAAAAGCATCTGTGTATTCCTTAATCGTGCCTGTGTGCTTCACCTGAATGAGATTTGCCAAAGGATCATCATATAAATCGCCAAAGCATTGAGCCACATCGGAAACATATTGTGACCAAGAAGGATAGATATCAAATTTGGTACGCATATAATTAAGATGCCATTGCAGCGCAATGCCATCAAGATGAATTGCTACAAGGCGAACCTTAGAATCCTCTGAAGTTTCATCAAGAAAGAAAAATTGGTTACACTTATACAGTCATTCCTTTAATTTGGTACCATCGAAATGTGGAAATTCGACTTTAGAAAGTCGAGTAGCATAGGGGCGTGCATTGTAGGAACGAGAATTGTTCTGACGAGGACCAGAGCCATAGGAAGAGTAGTTGTCCTGATGGCGATCGAGAGCTTGAGAGCAAAGCAAATGGCTAGTTTCCTCCATACCAGCGTCGAGATTGTCCAAACGAGATAGGTTAAAGCTCATTTGCTCGAAGCGTTGGTGAAGCTCATCTTGTTTGGAGGCGAGGTCTGCCGTCGAGAGCTGATTACGAGTTCTGGCAACCATGGTCCAAGGACAGAGTATCTTTGATACCAGTTGAGACAGAGGAAAACTCAGGGATTAATTCCGAGAGCTTACCTAGCCCAATACAGGGACTCCTATGAATGAAAGGAGATCCAGTGTAAGGAGCAGAAGGAATGTGCAGAGAGAAATTAATTTGTTATGATTGTGTGATGATTCTCATTGGCCCACTTGGCTCATCATATAGGCATGCGATTACAATGGAAAAGGGAATATTCTAACTAACTTGGGACACCTAAGCATTACTATCCACAAGCATGAGTCACGAGCCAAGCTATTATTTACATCAAGTAAACTTATACTATAATTAATTAGAGCTTAACAAGTAAACTTATATTTATTTGTATCTTTAGAAAATATTAGCATTTAGTTGTATTTTTACAAAATTGAGGTAATATATTATTTAATATTTCATTTTATAAAATAGTAGTATTCGAGATGTCATTTGTCTGAGGGGTTAAAAGGTTTCAAAGATATATAAAAATGAACTTTTGCTAATTTACTGTGTACACCCCTCATTTTCATAGATTATTTTGAGTTAATTTTTGATTGTTATGTATAATAATTTTTAACATGTGACTATGTTAAATAATGTTTTAAGAGTGTATGAAAGTGTTTAGGAATCTATTAGGGTCGATTCGTAACCAAAATGTACAAGTTAGGACACCTTTGAGGGAGTTCAAGACTTGCTTTGATTCGGGAAATAATTCAGTCATCGTATTCTGTATTTTAGAACCCTTTAACGACCAAATTGGATTTAGTCACCTTCATGAAAGTTGCTGATATTTCTCTTAGCTTTCATTTGGCTTTGGTTTGACTCAAATCCGATGACTAGAACTGTAGATAAGCTTTTCGGGTTCAAGGTTGTCCAAGTGTAGCTTTTAGAATGCTTGAGTAAATTTACACTAACTTTTGACCCACCTACAGTTAGATTCTGACCATGATCATTAGAAAATAAATTGTAGGAAATTGTCTTAGCTTTCCAATGCAATAAAGAACACCTCGATTGGACACTTGGAACTCAAGATATGGCCAAAATGGTGGAGCAGCAAAAAAAAATGTTGTTCCGCGTTTTACTGCTTTGGGCCTGTGTAAATTCGACCCTAAGCCTAATCAGACCTATCTACACTTATTGAGACTCTCATTTGACAATTCTAAACAGTTTCCCAACCCTAGAGCCAACTCTCTCTTCTCCCTCACTTTCTCTTAACTCCTTCCACCGTTGAAGGAGCTTGAGCAACGTATTGGCCTTGCATCCAAGCTGCGATTTTGAAGAGAGGAAAGCGATCATCATCATCTCCATACCATAGAACTCTCTTCAATCCAAGTTTCGGTAAGTCTCTCATTATTTTGACATTGAGGTTTCGTTCACAAAATTGATGTCTAATGCTTCCTTTATGTTCTCCCGTTTTCGTAGTGAACCTTTCTCCAAAGGACCTTCACAAGATTCTGTCGTCTTCCACCCCTATTGTGAAACTCAAATTTCATCCTTAAGGTAGGGGGGAGATTATTGTGGTTGGAAATATTTGCGGGAAAAGGTGAAGGGGTTGTCCTTGAACCCCATTGTTTGATAATAGTTTTAAACATGATTATTTTTTTGAAAATTACAGCATAAAATAGAGTCAGTGTGTGAATTTTCATATATTATTGGCTTTGAATTTTAATATGGGACCAATTGCATTGTGTCCATAATTGCGTTGGTTACTTCCTGTAAAATTTTCAAAAACTATCAAAGTCATTTGACACTCCGTTCGTTATTTTTACTAACTGCTATTTTTAGCTCTGATTTCTAAAACATTCGTTCAGTATATGAATTTCTATTATTTTTATACTTGGTATTTTTGACTGGAACTACTTCTAAATGGATTTTGTGAGTGCTGTATGCTTTCATAAAAATTGGCATAATTGTTTGGTTTCTTTTGATAGCCTTAAGAATTTTAAAACCTTTGGGATCTCTAGGACACTGTTTTGAGTAACACAATGTAAAAACAGCTTCAGTATAGGATTTTTCATAAATTATTGGATTCAAATTTTTAGATGGGACCACTTTTATTGTGTTTGTATATGAGATAGATACCTTCAGTTAAATATTTAAAAATTTGCAAGGTCGTTTGACCATGTGTTCGTTACTATTATTGATGACTGTTCTGAAAAATTCGGCACTATGTATTAATCCAAATGATGCATTGGTTGAGTCAAGTTTAGACCCCAATATGTGTTACGGTTGAGTTGTCATTGTTGTTGTTTCTATGTGTTCACCTAAATAATTAAATACGTGGTGGTTATTTTTGAGTTGCCATTATAACTTATTTTGTGTTTTGCTTGTTAAATTTTGATAACGATTGTGAAAAGTCCACGTTTGTGGTAACGACCTTGAAAGGATAAATGACCTTATGTGCAAGTCACCTAGCTATAAGTAGCTATAATGGGACTTGAGTCATTCCTTGTGATATTATCCTAGCCATATGGGCCATGATGGATTGTCGATAAAAAATTGAATTATGACGTTCGGCGGAAACTTGACCTTGTGTGTATATGATTGACATACCAAGCCTTGTGATTAGGATTTGGGGGGAACGATCGTTGAAATAAAAGGGGGAGATCAATAGAGGTGAGCCTTCGTGGCAGATAATCCTAGCCTTGGGGATGAGATATTGAATCTGTGGCACACCTAAGTGACTCAAGCTGCAACTTGATGTCAGGAAGCTACTTGCAAGATTACGTGATTCCCGATAGTCTCCGGACATTATCATGACTAGTGAGAGTATGAGGTAACGAGGTGATCACCGCAAATGCTCTCCTTCAATAAACCAAATATGTACTCCTAGTCCGATTCCCAGAGTAGTAGATAGTACCACATGCATATAAAGTAGTGTTGCTAGTATCTGTATCTTTCTTGAGATAGCTATTTGACCCTGAAAGATGGTGAATTTTATCTGTGAGTGCTTATGGTTTTAAAATGTGAGTATTGTATGATGTGTATGTAATGTGGTGTATATTTGTATGAGTTGTGTTGCTATGATTGCATATATATATATATATATATATACACTATTTTATTCACTTATTCTTTCTAAATATCACAACAACTCAACTACAACATACTCACCCCTTTTTATTTGTATGTCTCTTGTGTGTTTTATGTGAAGTTGCAGATGTTGCTATTCCCGAAGTTAGTGGCTAAACTGAAGAATATGAATGTCTGCTAAATTTTGTCTTATGTTGTTATTTTTAAGTTTGTAAACTACAAAATTTATTTAGTTTCAATTGGGTTATGTAATAGCTTTGAGACAATGTGACATAAATATTTTTGGGGGTTTATTTTATTTATTTGGCTTTATTGGATGTATTTCTAAATAAATACTCGTTTTAATTATTTGAAAAAAATTAACTTGAAAGTTTATTGAAATGTGATACTCTCGTACCACAGGAATTTTACGTGGATTAAATTTTTTTACGCTAATTTTAATTGTTTAAATTCTTTTCACTATTTTTGTAAGGTGTTATTTATTAGACAATTATTTGAAAATCGAATACGTATAAATATTTATTTCTCTTTATTTAAATAATTTTATTTTATTTAAAATGGGGTTAGGGTGTCACACGACTCGTGTCCTTGATGCGACGCATCAAGGACGAGTTGCATTCATTGCCAAGAAACCCGCTAATTTCTTCAAAGAACGTTTTGTTCCTTCAATGCTTGCACCCTATACCACCGGTATTGCAGTCGACCTCTGATGAACTGATTAAATGATCGATGGTGCGAACAGTAACATGTTCAGCACGCCCAAATCCGTGCGCATATGGTGCCAATGGCAACATATTCTGCCCGCCAAAATACCTGCACTCAGTGTGAATGAAGCCATGATGGATGAAATCAGAATGAAGAAAACATTGTTGGATGAAGTTGAAACGAATGCCTCGCGAACAGATCGAAACTGAAAATGTCTTCTTGATGCCTCAAACTCCATATCTAGATCGAAGGAGGTTGTTGTTCTCCTTCACTAGGATCTTCAAGAATGTGACCAACAGAGTGAAGAAGTTTATGATCGGAGGAGAAGAAATGCTTTCTCACCAGTTCAAACTTCTCAAACCAGTAATCCCAAGATTCAGAATGATGGAAGTGAATCAGATCTTGAAGAATGCCACTGATGGAGGTGTCAGAGAATGTAACACCCCCTCGGTGCTACTGCTACGTTTCTAACCCAAATGCGAAAAATAATTAAAAACTAGTTGTTTTCGAAATTTACATTTTACAAATAAGATCTAAAATATGAGGTAAAAATTTTCCTTCGAAACAATTAGAAGTTCTAAAAGCAAAGTAGAAAATGAAAACTCAAAGTGAAATAGTAAAATCCCTAGTTAAAATAACTTCAAATAACATGCTCACTAAAAAGTGAGACTTGGTTGTTCACAAAACGAACTGAAAGTACAGGGAAATGAAACTAATCTTAATCATTCTCCAAAGCAATACAGACTCACTAGTCAGAAATACATCACCAAAAGAACTCTACTACCCTCCCAGCAAAGTGCAGGCACCAAAATAAATTGGTAACCATCAAGATAGAACCTTGCCAACTACCCGGACCCATATGGTTGGTCCGAGATTCTAATCGTGTCCATGAGAGGACTCACATGTGTCCTTAATTCCGATCGAACCCTCAGAAGGATCCTCATCCTAGTCCTTGTCCTCCTTCTGGTAGCTTGGAGACTAACTGAAGGGCTTTTATAGTTTCCTGGATGGTTATCCCACTCTCTTTCTTGTCGTCACAAAACGTATGACAAACAGGGCGAAGCATCTCAGGCTCGGGTATCAGTAAACACATCATCATGTCAAAGGGTAATATATGAGCTCCAAGGTGGTATGCAAATAAGTACGAGATACATGCTCCTTTCCAGAGGCATACCAGATCGATATCTCTCTGGCATAGGTGACGCGGTGGGTCTCCCAGTTTATCTGCCAGTACACATCATCATCCCCATCAAGAAAGTTAATCATTGTGGTTATGGAGTGTATCAGCAATCCCGTCAATATCATCAACACGTTCTCTTTTAAGGTTTATCTTTTTTAGAACACTTTAAGAAAACAAAACTCAAATCCTTTAGGGTTTTCGTTTCCTGATAACATTTTTGCATCGAAAGCATTTTCTAAAGGTGTTCCTTTTAAAGAATCATTTGTGATTCAAAAAAAAAAATAAAAAATAAAAAAAATAACACTTTATAAAAGCTTTCATAAAAGTCAAACCATTTTATTTCAAAGTTAAACATTAAAATCATTTCCAAAAATGTCATTCCCAAAACATTTGCAAAAGACTTAACTTCGTATTTCGTATTTAGGCACCTGCAGGTATTATCTCCAAACTTGAAAATCTTCTTAGGAAATTTCTAAAGGGAGGGGGCGAGGATTCAAAAAAGCAAAAAACATACATTGAGTAGCATGGGAGAATAATTGTAGGGACCATGATGTGGGTTTGTTACGAATTAAAAATCTCAAATCTTTTAATTTGGCATTGTTGGGAAAATGGCATTGGCGAACGAGGGTGGAGAAGGAAAGTTTGTGGTATAAGGTGTTGGTTTACAAGGGGGAGTTAGGAGGGGACAGGAGAAAGGGGTCAGCATAGTGGTAGATTGGTAGGATATTTCCAAGGTAGATATATAAATTGGTGTTTATAGGGAAAAAAAGGTGACTGTTTCAGAAATAATAGAAAACATCAAATTGCATTCGCGGAAGTGGATTAGTACAAGGACAAGAGGATTTATGTATCACTGTCATGTTGGTTCTTGAATCCTATCGAATGCTAAGAAAAAGGACAAAATTAGAAGTTTGAAAATTGGGGTAGGGATGAGAAAAATGTAACAGCAAGGATGTGAGTTTGCATGCAAGAGTTTGGGAGTAGGCATGAGTGGGTATCTGTTGTCAAGAGTTTGGGAGTAGGCGTTATCTAAGATGTCGCACCTTCGTAGGTGTGGCACGCTCCATCACTGGTTTTAAAATTTTTAAATTTTCATTGTATTCCTTTAAAATTTTACATTTGTTGCTTCTCGCTTCTTCCTTGATCGAACACTTTATCTTCAGTCCTACAGGTTTTGCCACTTGATGTCACTTACATAAAGTGACTCTGAGTCAGATCCAAGTCGACGTCCTCTCAGAATCGCTATCTTCATCCAGAAATTGTGAGGCAAGACCAACTTTCCCTAAGATCCACTACAAGACCCCCATCTTCTACCCTATCAAACATTCATTGATCTCTATCAAATCCCAACTTCGACAAAACTCCTCCTCCCAAACGTTGACTCTTTATTCTACCTTCTCGCTGGATGACGCCATTGCTGTGCATTGAAAAAAACTCCAAAATTCATCAATTAGGGTGTTGTTGGTTTTTGGTGAAGAATGATTTATAAAATGAATCAGTGTTATGTCTCAACAGAATCAACGACATATCTCAACAAAATCAGCGCCATATCGCAATAACTTGAACGTGACAAAAACACAAGAAATGGTGTTTGAATTGAGCTTTTGGAAATCTTTTTGTAATACTTATGTTTTTGAAAATCTTTTTTGAAAACAACTTTTTGAGTAAGAATAACAATAAGAAGCAATAAAGAGAAGAGAAAGAATAAGACACAGTGATTTATACTAGTTCACTACCACCTAGTAGTTACGTCTAGTCCCTTCACCACACTGAAGGATTTTTCCACTATAATCAACTGATTACAACTCAAGAGTATACAACTGCCAAACCGGCTATACAGTTAACTTCTTAGAACGACTTAGTACGGTTAAGCCTCTAAGGAAAATACAGCCACTACTGGGCTAAATAAAAGAATTCAAAATGATTTGAAACAACATAATCAAACTCTCAGTAAGAGAGGATTTACAATGAAAAATTTAAGCACTGAAAATAACTTTCTTGAAGAAAGGATAAAATAATTTGAGTGATGTTCTCTTGATCTCAAAAACTGAGAATATTTTTTGATTGCTCACTTTTCAGTTTCCTTCACAATTGTTTTGTTAACCTTCTTCACTCATTTGAATAAGGTATATATAGCTAGGGTTCCAAATAGTGTCGTTGTGACCTAAGCAGGTCCATCACCAATGGATAAAACTTGAGATTCACTTTTTGTGGCTCTTAGTGCGTCGTGTCATTTTCAACTTTTATTCCGTACACTAACATAGCTGTCAAATAAAATATCTGCCCTTTTGTGATCCTTTTTGAATTTGTGATCCTTTCAGAGCAAGACAGATTTGATGATTATTTCCGTTGACATTCCATTTGCCTTTTGATTCCTCGTACATTAAAAGAGTCTTCAATGAGGATCCTTTAATGCTTGATAAGGTCTTTAATGCTTTACTCAATCTGGTCATATACCAAAGGCATCTTCTACCAGATGATCATTGACACGGTAATACTTTGCTTACCAGAGTAAGCTTGTACCAGGGTCAAGTTCTACAGAGCGTAGTTTCACTTAGGCTTTCATCTAATAGATTCTTGTAGTACCAGAGCATAGTTTCACTTAGGCTTTGAGGCATGTATCATTGCAATCAAGGCAAATTAGTAATTGGTTCTTAGCACACATAATTCAAATGTGTTGGCAAAAGTCTGCACACGCCACTCTGATTTACCCATACACACCGAAAGATCTCTAATACCAATGTTGGGGAATATCCGCAAACACACACAAAAGAAATAATAAAAAACACAATGATTTATGTGGTTTGGCACCTCTTGCCTACGTCCACGGAACACCACAAAAATATTCCACTATCAGAAATATAAGATTACAATTAGTATTGTGACTCTTCCCACAATACAACACATTTTCTGGCACAAACTTGAAAACCCACTCCAAAGTGTATCACCCTACTAACCCAAGTACCTCACTTAATGGTTACAAGGAATGAAACACGTTTATCTTACACAATAAATAAACACTTATAACTCTCGTACTCACTCACTTATTACAAACTTGGGTGACTTCCATGCTCATTTATAGAAGATGAGAAATAAATACAACCAACGTATTTTTGCTCTGCATCTGCTGAGACATGGCGCTAATTCTGTTGAGATATGACACTAATTTATTTTATATTTATTGAGATATATTTTCTCTTATTTCCTCTTTATAAATATTCCTTATTTCCTTTGTGCTCCCTTTCATATTTTTTCCATTCGAATCCGCATCGCCAATAATTTTCAAGCATGAACAATAATCTTCAATATTTTTTTTTTCGGATCCATATGACTGAGCCCCACAAGATGTTGGACAAGATTGGAGAGCAAAGTAGAGTGGGTTTTGCTTAGGATACGATAACTGCTCGCTGATATTTTGGTTTAGAAATGTTGATGCTACCACAACTACATATGATTTTTGGAGTTTCAGGGGATGTGATAAACCCCAAATTTGCCTATTATTTTGGGATATTTTGAGCATAAAATATTATAATTATGTTTTTTATAAGAGAAGATATACTCACTAATTTCTCATTTATACAGAAAAGTAAAAAAGACAACATGGGAAGCAAAAGATTTAATTCTGGCAAGATTTGAGCATATTTTGGTGATTCTGGATGTAACACCCTAATTATCTAACACTTATCTTATCATAAGACTATTAGATTTCAAAATGTTTGGTAAAATAAGTCGGGTTTTCTTTACAAATGAATTCTTTTAATGAGTAATTAAAAATATTTCTTCCGATAGATTAACTAAGTTTATAAATCAGTTCATAAATAACATGACACGTACAAGAATCATTTTTGTGATAAATTCAAA
Source organism: Calophaca sinica (assembly GCA_037113605.1). Classification (NCBI taxonomy): domain Eukaryota; kingdom Viridiplantae; phylum Streptophyta; class Magnoliopsida; order Fabales; family Fabaceae; genus Calophaca; species Calophaca sinica. The sequence continues at coordinate 109,563,879 of CM073733.1, forward strand.
ATTTTTAAACTCCATTTATTTATACGGGTCAAAAACCGTAAACGTGAAAACCATTACGCAACGACATTTCTTTTGTCCATACAAAACCTTATACAATTATTATACAATGTCACAACTTGATTTAAAATACATTTACAAAACTTAATACAATACATTTATATTTTATTTATAATTATACTTCCAAATCTCGATACAATTAACCATCTTCATACTCCCAGCCAATTAACTGAAAAAAGTAAATGGAAAGAAATGAGATAAAAATCTCAGCGAATGTTCCCACACACACTGTAACACCCACTTTTACGATACGTTATTTAGCGTTATTGTAGTGTAATTTTTGTCATAATTATGCTATAATAAGCAATTCATTGTTCTCTAAGTAAATGATTTAAATAAATCAAGATCAAATTGAATTTGAGAATTAATATTTCATATTAATTCATGGTTCGAATATCGTCAAAAAATTCTAACAAAGTTTCGTCGCGTTTCGAATCGTCGGGCAGTTTTGCTGCAGATAAAATTTTAAATGAATCCCGATTTCGATGAAAATCGAATCGTGACTTATTGTAATTATTAGTGAGTGTTTTAGATTGTTTTTATTATTTATGATAATTTATTTTCACGCGGTGAATTAATTTCTCGTTGAATTAATTTTCGCGAATTTATCGGCGGGAAATTAATCAGTAACGCGATTACTCGACGCCGTGTTTTAGCAACCTTTAGACTCTAGAATTAGAGGGTAATCATGAGAGATGTGAGATTAGATGGGATAAATTAGTTGATGTGATTAGCATCTTGCTTTATGATTAGGTGTCAACCTTTGTGTGATTAATCCTTTTAACACTTTATTAGATGGTTTATTAACCAAGTGTTATTTTTAAGTGAAAAAAAATAAAACCCACCCCCATAAACAGCCCCCCACCCGCGGCCTCTCTCTCTCTCTACCCTCACATTTCACTTCTTCTTCAACATCTAGTGGGAGAAGCTCTCCAAAACCTCCATGGTTCCAAGCTTCATCAAGGGTTCTAGCTCCATTTCACCTTCAAATTGCAACCCTTCTTGCTCCTAGTTCTTCTTCTACTTCATCATCCCCATCCAACCATCTAAGTAAGTTAGGAAATCAATTTCTTCCTCCCTTGAAACAGCCCCAAAACCGTGGCCCCTCCCCCTAGTTTTTAGAGATGTTTTTCTTGCTTTGTGTCTTGATTTATGCTTGATTTATGTTTGATTATGATCAATGAGGGAAGTGACCATCCAAATCCCCTAATCTTGGAACACTAGGGCGAAACCCTAAGGGAAAAAAAGGGAATGGTGTGATCCTTAGTGAATCCATGGAATTAATGAATGATTCTAGCTTATATGATGATGTTGTTGTTGTTTTAATTGGAAGTTGGACTTGGAACCTTGACTTAATGGATTCTTGACGAAAAACCTATTCTTGAAAAAGTGTGAATTTGGACTTGGTGTGGATTTTGGATATGTTTTGAAATTGGTTGATGAATAGCATGTTTTAGTTAGTATCATTGTTATTGAGTTTATTGAAATTGTTAAAGTAAGAAAGTTAGTAAGTTTTATTGGAAAACCTTGCTCTTGAAATAGGTTTGGAAAGGGATTCGTTTTGATTGAGCTTTAAATTGTGAATTGGATTGTTGTTTTCTGAAAGAATTGGACTATGAAAGGATGTTATTTAAGTAGTTAGAAGTTTTGAAAATTGTTTCCTATTTTCTTGGTGTTGGCCACGAGCTCCTTAGGAGTTTTGGGAGATAAATTGTTTTGCATTCTAGTTTATAATTGTTGTGTTGATGTATGATTAAGTTTTGGAAAATTTTGGAAGAGGTTTGATTGAAATTGGATTTGTTTTGAAATTTTAAGGCTATGAAACACATGAGGTGATTTGGGTTCTGTGACAACCACCCTAAAAATTTTAATGGAGCCGCCACCTAAAGTTTATTAAGGAAAAATAATAGGAAAAACCTTTTTTATGACGATAATTTAAAAATAGAAGAAGTCTTTGAACCAGATTTCGAGTCCGGGAGTTATTTACGCTCAAGGAAGGTATTAGCACCCTTAAGACGCCCATAAAATGGTACCCTTTTAATTATTTAAAAAGAAAAAATTTGCTTATCATTAAATAAATTATTCCCAAATGAATTTTTTTTTTAAAAAAAGAAATCTAAGTTTATCAACTACTACGTTACAAAAATATTAAAGGAAACTTTGAAAGGAAACTCAAATATTCTACAAAAATCATTATTTACTCCTTTTTAATGTAATAAAAATAATAAATGAAGAAACCTAAAAGAATACAAACTAATTATGTCAATAAAAATATGGAAGAGAAATTCTTTTTATTTGCTTGTATACCCTTTATCATTTTTATTCAATTCTGACTATTTATAAAATAAAAAGGGTAAATTACGAATAAGTCCCTATTTAGGATTTGGCCCCATTAGAAGACCAAATCTTAAAACGTATATAAACAGCAAATAAAAAAGGACTTTTTTATTCTTTTTTGCTTTCAGGCCCCCTTTTACCATACATTTACAGTTCAGTCCTTCTTTATCATATATTTGCAGTTTAGTCCCTATTTAGGGTTTGGCCCCATTGGAAGGCCAAACTCTAAACCTAATTACAATCTTAATCGTGGACACTAATAGCAATAACAAAAATGACAACCACGATAACAACAGCAATGACAATAGCAACAACAATAGCAACAACAGCAACAGTCCAATAATCACAAAAGTAAAAGAACGGAACTAAGAAAATTGCAACAGAAATTGATTAAGTCTTTGTTACATAATCATATTTAGAGAGAAATAGAAGGAAGAAGAGGAAACCGGGGTATTAGCTTTTCCCAGAAAATCAAAGAGGTAAAGAGAAGGGGATAAAAACCTAAGACTAAATGGTGTTTAATTTTATGGTAGCCTCACAGGTTCGTAGTCACAATTCCTTCTTCTTGTTCCTGCCCTCTTCGTTGTCCTCTACTTCTCCTCTGTCTCTATCCGGTTTCTCCTGTTTCTACTCTTTTTCGTCCGAGTTCGCTCCCCCTTTTCACGAACCATCTCAGGGCTTTTATAACCCCTTCAGGCCTGTTATCAAAAAGGAAAATCCATCAGTGAAATAAAATGGGAACCTAAAATAAAGAAAAGAAAAAGGGAACGAATACTCCCTGATTTGTGCTTCAGCTCATGATTTCAGGGGAGATTTGTATGACTTTTTCAAATCCCTACTTGATTGATGTTGATACTGGTTGATTCGCTTTGAGGAGAAATTTGATTGAGAGAGATTTAAGGAGAGACTGGGGCCGCGACCGTTTTGTTTCTTAGGATTAGGGTGACAAGATAAGAGAATCGTAGCGGTAGCCGATAGAGGTTGGGGCGAGAATAGGGGATCAAAAGGGAGTGGCCGCGGCTAGGTTATTAGGGTTAAGGAGATGAGGATGAAGAAGGAAGAGACGGCGAGGTTTGGGAGCTAGGGTTGGAGAGAAAGTGGAGAGGATGGGGATGGGTGCTGCGGCGCAAATGAGAGTGAGAGGCGTGTTTTAGGGTTACGAAGATTAGGATGAGGAAATGGTGGAAGAGAAAGCGAGAACGGTGGAGGAGAATCAGGGATATGGATATTAGGGTTTCGATGAGGAAGAAGAGAAGGACGAGGAGTTGAGAGAGGAGAGGGTGGGGATGGGTGCTGCGGCGCCGCGGAGAGAAGGGTTGAGAGAGAGTGAAGAATGAAGGTGAAGGTCTTTTGGCTTTTAGGTTAAAAGAACGGGTGGAGCTGCGTGAGAGTTTGGGCTGCGCGAGAGAGGAAGAGCCAAGTAGGGGGTGCATGGAGAATGAGGCACGGGGTGCAAGAAGCGAACGACAAGGGATGAGTACGCAGGGAGGTGCAGTCCAAAATAAAAGGGGTGCGTGTAGGAATGGAGGAAATGGGCTGGGCTGGATCCTACTTGATTTATTGCTGTTTGCACCACCCAATTTTATTTTTTACACACCCCTTCTCAAATAAAAATCCCACTTTTCTTATCCATTCTTTTCTTCTCTTTTTTAATCTCTTTTATTATAAAACCAAAAATATTATTCTGTTTATTATTACTACTACTAATTAAAATAAATAATAAAATTAAAATTAAAAAGGCCGGATAAAATTAGGGTACTACAGGTTCCATGAGACCCAAGGTACCTAGTAGAGCCTTAATTTAAGGTTTTTAGATAAAATGAAGTTGATTTTGGTATTGATTTGTGTTTCAAAATTTTGAAGGACTTGAAATTAGTTAGTAGAATCTTATTTTTCCAACTTATGTGCATATCAAGAAAAATAACGTTGTATTATGTTTTAGTTCTCAAGAGGTAATTCTTTGCACAAATATTTCAAGTATGTGACTTAGTATTTAAATTAAGTTTCTAAGTGGAAGTGTTTGGTTAGGAAAAGGGTTTAGGTGCTAAGAGCCTAAGTTTTTTTTTTTAGTTGAGTCTTAGAATTGTGCTAAGCTTACCTTGTGATGATAGGACTTGTAGACTCCGAATTCGTGTGACGTGGGATCGAGGGGAGCGGTACTACGCTAGCGGACGATTGTGGTAAGGGCAACTTATAGATATGGATCGTACCCCTTTGATTTTTAGTTCTTAAAACTTTAATTATGATTATTTAGTGGGCTTGTCTGCAAGCGGTTGGCAGTTGTCCCCAACTCCCCACACTTGTATGATTTCCTCTATGTCAACTCCACTGAGCTGCAGAGGGATGAATTGTATTCCGATTGTTGTGATATGACTTGATTGCTTGATACTGTTGAATTGGGTTATCTTGTATTGAGCTTTGCGTGAATATTTATTTAATATGCGATTGAATAATTATTCGAGTTTGCTTTCTTGAATTATCATATGAGTTGATTTATTCATCATGTTTCCTTGAATCATCGTATGCGTCGATTTATTCATTAGGGTGGAGAAAGTGTCGTCGTGGCGTTTTTGAACTATATCCCGAATAAACTTAGGGTGCTAGGACCCCCTTGTTTTTCGGCAGCTTAGTTAGACGTCGTAACGTCAAGGAACTCGTCCTGAATATCCTAGGGTAGTCGTGGAGCCCAAAGCCTATGGCTGGATTCAGCAGCTTGTTCGCCGTTACTTCCGGAAATTATCAAAAGTATCTTGAGAGAGTGTGTCGAGAGTTGCATTATGGGCATCCGTGCATCTTGTTGTCTCTTGCTTTATGTTTGTTGTTTCTATGTTTATTCGAGAAGTTGACCCTTTCCCGTGGCTCCTTCAACCAATGATGGTAATCCAGGCGATGACAAAGACCCTGGTGATACCGACGATGACAACATCACCGGAGATCGTATTTGATTTTCCAGATATTGAGATGCCCGCGGCGATGGAGTTCAACCCCATCTCCTGTCGTGTTGTATATACAGGGGACGTTGTACAGACTTTTCGAGTTGATGGACTAGTGCTGAAACAGGAGACATCTAGGCGTACAGTTAGCTTTCCTATCAAGACCATGCAGGTGGTGGTTGCTTGGCGCAGCATTCAGAGAGAGCAGACGATGCCAGTATCATCTTCTTTGTCGGAGGGATCTCTGGAGATTTCAAGGTGTATTACTACTTGTTATGCACCTCTGCCTAGGGGAGCGAGATTTCGGATGACCACTCGAAAGAGCGTGATCAGGCGTGGGACTACTAGATCTTCTCCATCTCGAGCGGCAGCTACTCCAAGTTTTTTGGCAGAGCCTGAGCCTAAGGCAGAGCTGGCTTCCCCCATGATTGTCAGGACACCTACTCCACCGGGGCATCATTCACCGGTATGTCGAGAGTGCGGTGAGGCAGGATGTAGCGGCACAGTATTCATTGAGGAGGTGCTGGTAGAGGAGGACGTGTCAGAGGGTATACTTGCTACGGTTCCTTTCATAGACTTGACTGGAGAGGATGCGGCGGACCCGATGGAGGATGATGACGAGGAGGATCCGTTTGAGGATTCAGATAGCTATCTGTAGTTGCTGTGATTCTTTGACTACTTGTTTTGCATTTTGGATGATTATAGTATCTTGTTTATAGTGTACAGTTTGTTTTGGTGACCAGTCGGGTTGGTGGATGTCTTTTTGTACTGCAGGGTAGACTGGTGGCATACTTTTGGAGCATCCCCCTGCGTGGGTGTCCACCGAGAGTACCCCCGGGGTGTGATTGCTCTCACGAGGGTCTTCATACCATAGGTGTATTCTCTTGTACATGCTTTTGCACTTTTTATTTTGTACGCACTGCCTATGGCTACTTGCTTATATATATGTATATATTTCCAGAGCATGCGTCTTGTGTCTTAGATTGCAGCATGTTTCTAAAAGCTATGACAACTCTGTGTATGCTTGCGGATATAATATTTTAAAAAAAAAATAAACCGCATTTTCCAAAGGATACAAGAGTACTATTTTAAAAAGTGCGTTGCATATAGGGTTGATTTTAGTTTTAGTAGCGTTCCGAAAACGAGTCGTTACAATAGTAGTATCAGAGCAGTTCGGTTCTAACCGGACTGTGCATAGGAAATTTGGAGTTGGTCACCGTGTCGGGTTATGTTTATCGGGTACCTAGTTGTGTTGTATTGCAATTGTTTGCTGAGTGAAGCAATTTTGCTTGCCAATTGTTTGAATTGTTTCTTGACTGAAGCAGTGTGTGTTAACACATTCTTTAATTTTGAGGTTCTGACAGGTTTTTGGACCTTGGAGGAATCTCATGCCACCTCGCAGAGACCCTACGATCGGATATGATAACTCCAATATGGATCGAGCAATTCAAGCGATGACGGAGATGGCGGCGGCTATGGCTCAACAATCGGCTGCTGCGACTCAACAGTCTAATGCTATGGCTCAACAGACTGCAGCTTTGACCCAGCAAAATCTGCAACAACAACAGAGAGCGGAACGGAATGCAGAGGCTAGAGGATTAGCTGATTTCCGTAAGCACGACCCACCAAAGTTCTACGGCGAGCCGAATCCAGACAAGGCGGATGCTGAGTATTGGTGGAAGGGAGTGTTAAGGTGGACTATGCAACCTACTTGCTGCTGGGAGATGTTGAGCATTGGTGGAAGGGAGTGAAGCAGACTTTGACGGTAGAGCATCGTGAGATTACTTGGGAAGTTTTCCACAGGAAATTTATGGACAAGTATTTTCCTGATACTGCACGAGCTGAGAAAGAGCAAGAGTTCCTCCGACTACAGCAAGGTAGCATGACAGTGTTAGAATATGCCGCTAAGTTCGAATCACTTGCAAGGTACTTTAGTCCGTTTCATGACCGAGCTGACCAGGGACAGTTGAGCGAGAGATTTCAGCGGGGATTGAGGTTCGACATCCAGAAATCTGTGACGTCTCTAAGAATCAGGAATCTTCAAGAACTGATTGACAGGTGTGTTGAGGTGGAAGTTATGAGAAATGCCAAGAAGAGAAGTAGTACAGGGGGACCAGTGAGACCCCAGATTTCATAACTGAAGATGACGTATCTAAAACTGCCTTCAGGTATCCTGGCTCAATTGGGACATATGAATGGGTAGTCATGCCTTTTGGTTTGAAGAACGCTGGAGCCACATACCAACGCGCCATGAATACCATTTTTCATGATGTAATTGGTAAATTCATGGAGGTGTATATTGATGATGTGATCGTCAAGTCAAGAAATAAATAAGGAGCACTTAGATCATTCGAAACAGGCCTTCGACAGAATGAGAAGGTACAGTTTGAAGATGAATCCAGAAAAATGTGGGTTTGGAGTGTCAGCTGCTAAGTTCCTAGGGTTCTTGGTGCACAAGAAAGGAATTGAGGTCAATAAGAATAAAGCCAAGGCAGTCATGGAAGCTTCGCCACCAACCAACAAGAAAGAGCTCCAATCTTTCTTAGGGAAAGCCAATTTCTTGAGAAGGTTCATTTCTAACTTGTTAGGCAGGACTAGGGTGTTTTCACCACTGGTGAAGCTGAAGGTGGAATAAGAGTTTGTCTAGGAACCTTGTCATCAGGAAGCCTTCGACCAGATCAAGCAATACTTGATAAACCCACCAGTCATGATGCCACCAGTGTCTGGTAGGCCAATGAAGTTGTACATTTCGGTGTCAGAAGATACTATAGGTAGTTTACTGGCTCAGGAAGATGAAAAAAATGTTGAAAGAGCCGTTTATTATCTTTGTAGAGTTCTTAATGATGCTGAAAGAAGATATAGTGCCATAGAGAAATTATGTTTAGCACTGTATTTTTCATGTACGAAGCTCAAGTATTATATGTTGCCTTGTAATGTAATGGTTATGTCGAAGACAAATGTAATAAAATATATGTTGTCTAAGCCTGTTCTGAATAGAAGACTAGGAAAATGGACACTTGCTTTGTCTGAATTTTCATTACAATATGTTCTAATAAAAGCTGTCAAGGGCCAAGCAATAGGAGATTTCTTGGCAGATCACCCATCTGTAGATGTGGTTGATCCTCTTGAGTTTGTCGAACTCAAACCGTAGCACTTGTACTTTGATGGCTCAAGGCATCAGAATGGTGCTGGAGTCGGGATCCTGATAGTATCCCCACAAGAAATTTCAACCAAGTTCATGTTTGATCTTAAGTATGCCTGCTCAAACAACGAGGCTGAATACAAAGCCTTAATTGTTGGATTAGAAATACTGTGAGAATTAAAGGCACGTAGTGTTCACATATTTGGGGATTCGCTGTTGGTAATTCGACAGTTAACCCAAGTATGCAAATGCGTAATGTGACATCCTGATTTCTTGAATAAGGATTAAATAATTTTTAGTAGCGATTAAATAGCAATTAAGTGTTAAAATGTTAGTTGGAATTAAATTAGGGCTTAAATGGAGCTTAGAATGACCTAGAATGCCGTAGAAAACCCTAGAAACGTATAGAGGGGCAAAAACAGAATTTTGAAAGGCGGCGAAGGTCGCGACACAAGTGACTCCAGTATAAACTGGGTCGCGACGGTTAAGTTGGTGGCTAAGTCGGTGGATCCGCACGTGCGATGGCTGAGACGTGTCCCACATCGCTACGCAACGGGAATCACGTGTAATCCCATCGCGACGCGGTAGGCCAATTTTAGCCTATAAATAGGCCTCGACTCCCTCCATTCAGCCCAAGGATCTCCAAGGGCTTCTGGAGGAGGTTAAAGGGCGTGAAGAGTTCGGGAGAGGGAAGGACGTGGGGAACAAGAGCAGCAGCGACCTTCTAGGCCAGGTAAGGGGAAGATACCTTAATCTCTAGGGAAAATAGGTAGTAGAGTAGCCTAGTTAGCATGTGTAGGGTTTCGGCCCTACTAGGGGTTGGTAGTAGCAACACCTTAGGGGAGGAGTTGCGATGTACATTGGCTAAGGATAGTCACTGTAGACCTACCAACCGACATAGGTTATGGTTTTTGGGATTAGTAGACAGTCGCTTGTGCGACGTAGGGAATAATTAATATGTTGTTAATTATGACCAATGATGGTTTATAATATTCTGTTTTATGCCTGATATTAATGTGCTGGTTGCATATAATATCTGTACGTGTGATGATTGATATGTAGTCCTAAAGTCAAGGGTGACTCCCTCTAGTTAGAGGTTTACGAATCCCTAGATGGTAATAGCGAGTATTACTATCGATACTGATATAGTGGTGATATTCGGGTCAGTATACCTGAGGTTGGTGTACCGAGATACAGACAGGATGGTGATGAGATAGTCGGTGGCATTGAGGGTGTATTCTCTGCCAAGACCTTGAGGGTAGATGCTCGGTCTTTCTGACGAGTCTCTCCATGCCCGTGGTACCAAAGGTACGGAGTAGTTTAGGGATAGTCAGTGGCCTTGAGGGTATATGCTCGGTCACGGGACAGGTCTCTAGGACTCCACGTCTGACAGGTGGACAATCTTGGCCATTCTCTGTAAAGGAATGTCGTCCTTGCACGCAGGACAGTGTCTTACTCCAATGGTTGGATACGGTAGTATGGGATGCCATATCCAATGATTGGAGATGGTAGCATATCAGGATATGTTCCCGGGACAACCAACTTATCTGATTCTGTGCCCTAAGACTGGAGATCAGTCTAGGGAGAAGGGCCGGTGATCAGCCCGAATGATCAGTGACACTTGTCAGTCTGTGATGTGACCATATGGTCGAGTTCGTTGTGTATGACATGACGGTATGGTCTAGCCTGTGACTGTGAACTCAAAAGGTCAGAATCTGGAATTTGCAGTGTTAGTTATGATATGATATGATGGTATTGCGCTGAGCATGGTAATTGGTATTATGCTATACTATTTTCCTGTTTGAGGGAGATTGATGGATATCTTACCCCTGTGTTTTTTTGTGTTTTTTGGTACTGTATAATGAATAACAGATGAACAAGAACAACCTATAAGGATTAGTTCGAAGGTTTTTGCTTACAAACGGGGAACACGGCCAGTGGGAGTTTCATGTCTATCACCCTTATAGGTGTTAGTTTTGATTTTGTACTTATGTAATAAAGCTTGTATACTTTCTTTTAATGAATAAATGGTGTGTTTATTTTAAATATGAAACAAAACTACTGTTAAAAATAAGGACGTTACACGTAAGCCATAACTTGGTCGAATATTGCGCAGTTGCGACCAAGTTATTAAAGAAGTTCGACGATGTGATTGTCGAACACATCCCAAGAGAGTTAAATCAATAGGCAAATGACTTAGCTCAGATAGCCTCTGGTTATAAAATTTTGCCAGAAGTCTTGAACCATTTGGCAGAAATTAGATAACTCCTGTATCCTTTAAAAGAAAGGGATGTCTTGCAGGTTGACCAATTACCTTGAATCAATTCGTATACTAAGGCAAGATGATCTGCCTAGCAAACAATATTGGGATTCAATGTTCGACGAGCTAAACGAATTGCATGATGACAGGTTGATTGCGTTGGAAAACTTGGTGAGACAAAAAGAAAGAATAGCCAAATTTTACGACAATAAAGTGAAATACAAACCCTTTAATGTTGGTGATTTGGTTTGGAAAGTTATTCTGCCCATGGATAAATCTTGTCGAGAACTGGGCAAATGGCCTCCCAAATGGGAAGGACCATTTAAAGTTACGCAAGTTTATTCTGGTAATGCTTTTGCACTTGTCAATGTGAATTCTGGTTTAAGAATTAAGTCCATTAATGGCAAGTATTTGAAGCCATATAAGCCGACAATGTGCGAAGTAAAAATCCAGATATAAATAAAATAAAAAGAATTATTTACTCATAAGCCATTTAGCAAGTTACAAATACATTGTCGAATTGGCTATTAGCCTGGAAATATAGAAATGACAGTTTCTTGAGTACTTGGCTATTAATCTTTTGGAGTATCGTTTGGTCAGGCCAAATGAAGAAACTCAAAATGTCACCAGATCTTTGCATCTTCATATGTCAAGTCAAGCTAAACGAGGATGGTGGTGGAACTGGACAAAAATTTTGAGACAAAAATCTAGTCTCACAGATTCAGCCACTATCAGAAGGCCAAAATCATGAGATCTTGTTATGCCACGAATGAAAGGCGTGAAGAGGAGTTGCACTCTTGTCATTTAGAATTATCCGCAACACAGACACGAGCTTGTTACGAGACTTGTTTGGTCTTACGAATAAAATTATCAGAGTTGTTTGGTCCCAAGAAGGGCTTTACCGTTTAGACAAAAACCTTGGAGGAAAGCCCAGAAAATGAGGTCCCCGGATTCCCAGATGAAGCCATGGGTGGAAAAATGGTGAAGAATAGAGTTGTAGAAGTTGAACAACGAAGAACTCTAGAAGATGAACAGTGGAATAAAGAAAGAAGAAATTTAGGTGGCAAAGGATATATAAAGGTGTTGATCTGACGTAGCCCACTTAGACCATCATGAACCCGCTAAGTTGGAAAATGCGCTGACGGGATAGAAGTGATGGAGATAATGGGTGGCAGTTATGCGAAAAATTCGGAAACCACTAAGTTTCGATCTTTCTTCTGGCCGTCGAAAACCAAAACTTGGGGGGCATTTGTTGGGTGCCAAATTTACAATTTGGATTCTCGACAAAAGTGATAGTGAATCGACGCGCCAAAAGTCAAGAAGATTTGGGGAAGTTTCGACATGCACATGGAGTGTCGAAAATAGGCAAGCCTTGCCAAAGCACGTAAGGAACGGTCGAAGAATCTATCAAGCTTTGAAGACTTGGCAAAATTTTCTTGAAGCGCCAAAAAGGGTCAAATTGACCTACCTTGGTGAAAGAAGCACCGTCGAAGCCAACGAAGACTTGTCGTCAAGACTGGCCCAATGCTCATTAGCGTAGTTAGTTACATAGACTAGGTTATGTCTAAAATAGTAAATACAATGTAACTGCTAGACATCTCTACTGTACACGTGTCTAGCAGATAGGACGTCAGTTATTTTACATTTCTTCTATAAATAGGAGGTCGAACGATGTAATAGAGGTTGGATACTTGATTGATTTCTCAACGTCTCAACACACAGCAGACTCGCAGATTGAGATCAAGTAATCCTTCCACCCTTTTCATTCAATGTAATTTAAGTTTTCAGTCATTTACATTCCCGCATTTTACTTCCCTGCACTTTTACTTTCATGCACATTAACTTTCTTGCAATTAAATTTTCGCAACCTTTACATTCCTGCATCTTTAACTTTCTACATTTTTTCTTTCAAACTTTCTTTAATTTTTATGCAATTTATCTTCTGCCCAATTTTATTCGCTTTCAACTTTACTTTCAGTCTTTCACAACAACAAAAAATCCAAAAATAATTACATTCTGTATTCATCGTTTTTACTATCGTGTTTCATCTCATCACCATTTCTTAAACTCCCATTAAAACCGTTTTTCCTCCTAATTCTCATAACCGTCAACCCAACGAGGGTCCCTGGCATAACCACCAAGTTGAGCTTGACGGTGATTCTGGCAAAATGGCAAAATCCTTGGCCTCACGCGGCTAAGCTTGATTTTTTGTCAGAATACTGTTTCCAAGTGTAAAACCCATCGTTTGACGAGATTACCGTGTTAACTTGTAGGACTCACATCATTTGAAAATAATCATTTGTTTCGTTTTGGGTTTGTCAGACAATTTTCGCGTCAGACCAAAAAACCCAGTAACAATATTAAAACTATTTTTACTAGACAATTACACTACAAGAAATTCAGAGTTACTCTGCCTCCTGCTCAGTGTTAGCGGAAATAGAGAAAGTAGAAGAAACTAGTTAGTTAGTTAGTTTTTCACTTCTGCTAGTCAGTTAACATTTTACTGCAGTTAGTTAACCTATGGTTAAATAGCAGTTACTCTTAACTACAGTTAGCTTTCTGTATATAAACAGTTTGTAGCTCTCTGTTTCATTCAATTGAATCATTCTTTCAATTCAGTTTTGTTCCATTATATGGTATCAGTTGATTTTTCAACAGCTCCGCCAGAGTTCACCATGGTTCGAAATTCTTCTTCCAACAATTCATCGACGACGAACGCACAAGCTAATCTGAACAATGGCGATCCATCGCAGAATTCCAATAATCCTTACTACATTCATCCTTCTGAAGGCCCGAATTCTCTCAATGTGACTCCTGTTCTTGCTGACGGAGGGCAAAATTACCATACCTGGGCGCGTTCAATGACTCGCAATTTGATTACGAAGAACAAGTTCGATTTTGTTGATGGTACGTTACTCGCTCCTGATCAATTTCATCATACGCACAAGTTGTGGTTGCAATGCAACAATCTGGTGTTAACCTGGATCGTGAGTTGCGTAGCACCGCGAATCGCTCAAAGCATTGTTTATATGGACAATGCCTCTTATGCATGGAACGAGTTGCGCAAACGCTATTCCCAGGGCAATTTGATTCAGATCTCGGACCTTCTCAAAGAAATTTATGGATTGCAACAAGGTAACCTATCTGTGAGTGAATACTTCACCGAATTGCAGGCGATTTGGGAAGAAATTGACAATTATCAACCGGTTTCTCCATGTAACTACTTGGCTCAGACTTATCGCAAACAGGATTGCATCATTCGTTTTCTCACCGGTCTCAATGATCAATTTGACAACGTCAGGTCTCAATTACTTCTCATGGATCCCCTTCCCAATCTGAATCGTGTTCTGTCAAAGGTTCTCCAGTAAGAGCGCCAATTGCCAGGGAACCCTAATTCCCAATCTGAATCCCAACCATTTATCAATGCCACTAAAGGTCGCAAAAGTTTCGGCCGTGGCAGAGGTGCTCCAAAGACCTGTTCTCACTGTGGCAAGATTGGCCACACTGTTGATGTTTGCTATCGCAAACATGGATTTCCTCCTGGTATGAGGTTCAAGAACAATGGTCCTAGTGGAAATGTCTCTTATGCTTCAGCCATTGATTGTGTACACGTGGAATCCTCATCTGAGAAAGCTGAATCAGCAACCAAAGATTTTCCATTTACTCAAGAACAAATCCACAGTTTCATGGAATTACTTTAACACTCAACTACCAATTCTGCCTCAACTTCCTCTGGTTCACAGAATTCAAGTGCAATCAATCAAGTTACTGTTTCTCCTCAGAATGGTCATTCACCTACTGAGAATCTGCACTTCAAGGATTCTGTGATAGGTAATATTGACTCATTTTCCTGTTTTGATCATGGTATTTCTAGTTCTTGGATATTAGATTCAGGAGCTACTCATCATATATGTAGTTTTTTATCCTATTCTTCTGATTATAATCCCATTAACCCCATGAATGTCACCTTGCCTAATGGTTCTATCATCACAGTAACACTTGCTGGCACAGTTTGTCTATCCAAATCCTTATCAATTCACAATGTTTAATTTTTACCACAATTTTCATTGAACATTATTTCTGTTGGACAATTAACCTCTTCTGCTAAATGTTTTCTGGTTTTTCATTCTAATCTGTGTTTCATCCAGGAATTGAAGACTTTGAGGAAGATTGGTATGGCTACACTTATCAATGGATTGTATTACACAGACACTGGCCAGTTGAACCATCATTCTTCTCCGGGACATACTGCTGTCGACACTGTTTCACAGCCCTCCACCACAACAACTAAGACCATCCCTGCATCTGCTTTATGGCATTTCAGGCTCGGACACTTGTCCAATAAGAGACTTTCTTTGTTAAGCAATCAGTTTACATACATTTCTAGTGGTTCTGATCATGCTTGTGATATATGTCATCTTTCTAAACAAAAACGATTGTCTTTTCCTATTAGTATCAATAAAACTATGTCTCCTTTTGAATTAGTTCATGTTGATATTTGAGGACCCCTTTCTACACCTTCTTTCAACAATCACAAATACTTTCTTACTATTCTTGATGACTTTAGTAGATATTTGTGGGTCATTTTTATGAAAACAAAGTCTGAAACTAAAGTTCATCTCACCAATTTTATTAACATGGTCTCTACTTAATTTCAATCTAAAATCAAAATTATTCAGAGTGATAATGGTTTGGAATTTTCCTTACATGACTTGTATGCCTCCCATGGCATTGTTCATCACACCTCTTGTGTAGAGACTCCTCAACAAAATGGGAGAGTCGAGCGCAAGCATCAACACATTTTGAATGTTGCCCGTGGCTTACTTTTTCAAGCTAATCTACCCAAACAATTTTGGACATAAGCTGTAGCACATGCTACTTACTTTATCAATCGCATTCCCACTGATTTGCTAAAGCATAAATCCCCTTTTGAGGTTTTACATGGTGTTTTACCTAACTTGTCTTATCTAAAGGTTTTTCGTTGTTTGTGCTATTCTTCCACATTAACTTCTCATAGAACCAAATTTTATCCTCGGGCAAATAGATGTATATTTCTTGGTTTTAAACCCGGTACAAAAGGGTATGTGGTGTTTGATCTTCATACTAGAACTTTTAGTGTCTCTAGACATGTTATTTTTTAAGAAAGAATTCTTCCTTATACTCCTAAATCACCTCACCCTTGCCACACTTAGCAATGTTATGATACTTCACCTCATCCTTCCCTCACAGACCCGATTACACCATTTCCATCACCTATACAAACTGACCAATCCCCTGCAGATTCCCACATCCGCACAGATTCACCTATTTGCGTAGATTCTGCTGCACAAACTGCACAGAATCCTGCAGTTTCATCCTTACCTGAGCCATCACTTCGTCGTTCTACCAGAACATGTCATCAGCCCACCAAGCTAGTTGACTATGTATGCAATTCATTAGTGAAGAAGGCTCACCAATCAGGTACTCCTTACCCTATTTCCTCTCATGTCTCATTTCTTAATTTTTCTCCTTCTTATCAAGCTTTTTCTTTGAATCTTTCTGCTCTGCTGAAACTGAACCCACTACTTATGCCCAAGCTAGTCAATTTGAGTGTTGGAATAGGGCCATGAAAGAAGAACTACGGGCTCTTGAGGCTAATGGAACTTGGAAGCTGGTTGATCTTCCCTCGGGTGTGATTCCAATTGGTAACAAATGGGTTTCCAGAATCAAGAGCAAAGCTGATGAATCCATTGATCGATATAAAGCACGCCTTGTGGCCAAAGGATATACTCAACGTGAAGGACTTGATTACTTTGAAACTTTCTCTCCAATTGCCAAAGTAATTACAATCAGAATGGTATTAGCCTTGGCCTCCATTCATCATTGGCACCTCCATCAATTAGACATCAACAATGCATTTTTGCATGGTGACTTGAAGGAAGATATTTACATGAAACTACCCCCTGGTGTCTCAACCTCTCGGCCTCATCAAGTATGCAAATTAATTAAGTCCCTTTATGGACTTAAACAAGCAAATAGGCAATGGCACACTAAATTAATTTCAGTCCTTCAAGCAAATGGTTATTCTCAGGCATTTTCTGATCATTCCCTCTTTCTAAAGTTTGATAAATCTGCATTCACTACTTTGATCATTTACGTGGATGATGTTATTTTAGTTGGGAATTCTATGTCTGAGTTTGATTCCATAAAATCTGCCCTGCACATCTCCTTTGGTATAAAAGACATTGGTCCCTTAAAAATTTTTCTGGGATTAGAAGTGGCTCAATCTTGTTCAGGAATTGTTCTTTGCCAGAGAAAATACTGCATTGATTTGTTAACAGAAACCAGTATGCTAGGCTGCAAACCTGTGTCTACTCCTCTTGATTCTGCTGTCAAATTTCAGGCTGAAGGCCCCCTATATTCTGACCCTGCTGCATATCGACGATTAATTGGTCAATTACTCTATCTCACAACCACGAGACCTGACATTTCTTTTGCCTTACAGCAGTTAAGTCAATTTCTGTCCAAGCCTACTGAAATTCATCACAAGGCTGATGTTCGTGTCTTGCGATATCTCAAGTCTTCTCCCGGTCTTGGTTTATTTTTTCCCCAAAAATCTGAGCTGCAACTTCTGGGATTTTCTGATGTTGATTGGGGCACATGTTTGGATACTAGAAGGTCCATTTCTAGTTACTGTTTCTTTCTTGGAAAATCTCTCATTTGCTGGAAGTCTAAGAAGTAATTAACCGTAGCTCGCAGCTCCTCTGAAGTTGAATACAGGGCACTGGCAGTAGCAACTTGTGAGTTGCAGTGGCTTGTTTATCTCCTCACTGATCTTCGCATCAAATGTAGTAAGCTGCCTGTCTTGTACTGCGACAATCATAGTGCCTTACATATTGCGGCCAACCCGGTTTTTCACGAACAAACTAAGCATCTTGATATAGATTGTCACATTGTTCGTGAAAAGGCTCAAAATAATCTGATGAAGCTTCTGCCTGTTTCCACACATGACCAGCTTGCGAATTTCTTGACAAAAGCTCTCCTGCCTAGTGTCTTTCAGCCTGCTGTTTCCAAGCTTGGCTTAGTGGACATATTCCACCCACCAGCTTGTGGGGGGTGTTAGGGGAAATAGAGAAAGTAGAAAAAACTAGTTAGTTGGTTAGTTTTTCGCTTCTGCTAGTTAGTTAACATTTTACTGTAGTTAATTAACCCATGGTTAAATAGCAGTTACTCTTAACTGCAGTTACCTTTCTATAAATAAACAATTTGTAGCTCTCTGTTTCATTCAATTGAATCATTCATTCAATTCAGTTTTGTTCCATTATACTCAGGTCACTCCACTTTTCCTATAGTACACTATATCGGGTTTACTGAAAATCCTCGTTTTCGGTTTGACTCTTCTTTTTTCCTCTCCCTTAGGTGGAATCGCCACTCTGAGGTGGAATCGCCATCGTGAAGAATTTCTCAAAGATACCTCCAAATCCATAGAGCCAATTTCATCTTCTTCGTCTGTTGTCTTCAGTCTCTGGTGCGTTGAGCGTTGCGTCCTTGTTACAGTTGTTAATGGATAAGGAATTGGCGCTTAAGGAGTCTACAGAGGATGGTACTTAAGGAGGAGGAGGAGAAATCCGAAGAGTTGTGGATTAACTTCAAATAAATTTCTGCTGAAACATCTTGCTTTGAATCGGTATGCTCCTCTTTTTGATAATTTTAATTGAGATTTTACATTCGTGTTTGAATCTAGATTCTCTTCGAAAATTCCTTTTTGTAATGTAATTTTTTGCTTTTGTTCGGTGAAAGAATTGGTAATTGTTATTTCCTCTAGTCTTGTTGATTAGCCTTGTCAATGAGATACTAATCAAATACATGAATGTCTAGGGTTTCGAATTTCTGGTCGACAAATAAGCTTCCATGTTTTCACAGACCATTCACGACATGCTTACCTCTCCGTGTTTTCTCTTCATTGATCATTGTTGGGCAAAATCGCAAGTGTACGATTTCGTCGTTAAGTAATAAAAGATCGTATCCACAGGGATTGTGACCAATTCTTAACTATACCAACGATGTACTATTTGAACTATCAGACGAACGAGTAGTGTTTTAATTGTGTAACTCGTGTTCAACAATAAGATTATAACTAACAAAACAATTGATTTAAATATCAAGGAGAATAGAGTGACTAGGGTTCGAATCCCTTTGTCTCACCCTTTACGCTCTTGAATCCTATTCCAATGCAAGTAATGAGCACGTATTTGAAGTTCGAATCCTCTAAATTAGATTAACGAAAATTCATTTCCTCTTAATCCCTTTAATTCAACTAATAAGCCCTAATCCCTTAGGTTCCAATTAATTAAATCAAGCAATAAGGATAAGGATTCATACAAACTCATACCAAAGAGAATTATATCCCTATAACCCTATAGATATGTCAAAATATCCCAAAGCAAGTTTAAAACTTCAACTTTCCAATTGATGTCAAACCCTAGTTCAACCCCATGGTGATCAAGCATAGAATTGCATTAAGAGAAGAGATAATTGATCAAATGACATACATCAAACTTGCATTGAAAATTCTGAATTCAATTACATAAAAGGATCCACAAAGTTCATCTTACCCTAGTACAAAGGAATTAGTTCCTCATGGAAGAGAAAGAACCAAGCATTTGAGATGTAGAAACAAAGAATAGACTCCATTGATTCCTCAACTTTGCCTAGAATCCTTGTTCTTGATTCAAACTCACAAGAGGCCACTAACCAAAGAGTAAGTCCCTAGGTCAATGTTTCATCTATCTATATATAGTTCTGGACCAAAAGGGTTGAAAAACATCTAAAAATTAAGTCAAAACGCGCAAAAATAAAAGTCTGGCCGAGACGCAAAGACCAGTAGTGGAGCACAACGCGGCCTGGCCGTCGCTTTTAAAGCACAAAAACGCAGATGAGCAGCCCGACATGGGCGTGGGGACGAACACGGCCAGGCCGTGTTGTTGTCTGGAAGCAGAGGCACGGCCGTGTTGGATAACACGGCCTGGCCGTGTTATTTACTGACTTCAAATTCTTGCGTTTCTTCATCTCCACCAAGGCACGGCCGTGCCATAGGGCACGGGCAGGCCGTGTTTTCCTCTGATCTTGCCATATTTGTCATTTTGGCCTCCGAGTTGGTTGCAACATCCGTCTAAGTGATCTAGCTCCGCTTTCCTAGGCCAATAACCTTCTTTTCTGCACAATTGAACTCAAACCAAGTGCATTATCTAATTCAATCAAAAATGCATGAGAACTATGGGTAAAAAAACACTACAATGCCTACTATGCAATGCAAAACTAACAACAAACTATATGCTATTATGAGCGCATCAAATTACCCCAAGCTTAGAATCTTGCTTGTCCTCAAGCAATTGTAGTGGCCAAAGATAAGCAAAGAAACAAGAGACGCAACAAATAAGGAACCCGAGATAATAGCACATTCAAGCAATAGGCTAAAGGCTAGAACTGACAATAGGGACAACCAAAATCAAGTTCAATTAGAGAATCAGGCGCTCTGGAATCATGTCTCTCACTGATAGGGCACTCTCCTCCCAACTCTCCAAGTGTTTAAAGATTATGACAAATCGCTCAAATCCATCCATGAAAGTGTTCTACCATAAGCTTGACTATTAACCAAATCTCAGCATACAATTCATGAAAACACACAAGAATCAAAAGGTCTTTGTAAGGTTGTAACGTGGCCATGGGATTTTTCTTGCATGGTGGGATAAAAACAAGAAAGGGGGGACACAAGGGCTAAAATAATAGACAAAGAAAACAACCCTTTTAAAGCAGCATAAGCGGAACAATTTATTCTCCCTTTCGTTTTCAACACCTTTTTACTTTGCTCCTCTTCTGTTATTTTATTTTATATATTTATTATTATTTTATTTTTTTTTTGGTTTCCTCTCCCATTTGAGTTACTGGGAAGGAATTGAATAACCGAAGAGGTCCCAAATGTCAAGCACTGCATAATTAACACAAGATTCACAACTAATTGCTCCCTTACACATACTTTAAGAGGTACTCAAACATTTAGCAATCACCTGGGTACCAAGAAAATTAAACTCATTTCAGGCTCAAAAGGGGCAACTAGAGGAAGTTTTCATTCAACAAACAGAGGCTTGAAACATGCCTAAATTGCCTAAATCATGTTCAAGTGTGTTGACAAAAATTTTCAAGTTTTGAAACGGTTTCAAGTCAAGTTCTAGAGAGCACAATCAGGATGGACACACTCATACAAGGAGAAGGGGGCATATAAACATGATGAAGTGAAAGCCCCAATATTAAGCTCAAGTCTCACATTTAGAAGTTAAAACCAGTGAGAAACATCAAATCAGAGTGCCACATGCTAATTCTCAACTTATCCAAAGATTATCCCTATGTACATTAAGAATACTGCCTTGAAGCCTATCACAAGAGAAAATAGTTGGGTTCCAAATCATTGCAATCTCAAATTTCAAAAATATTGTAGCACACATGCCAAAACACAAGAGGATAGCGTACAATTGGGGGAAAAAATGATGCGAACAAAACAATAATTAAAACAAATATGCAAACATTAACTAAAAATGCAAAACTAATATGCAAAACTAAATGCAAAAATTTAAACGCCCTACCCCAAGCTTAAGAATTTACATTGTCCCCAATGTAAACAATTTAACTGAGATAGGGATGATGCAAGAGAGGACTCACTGTGGGGGCGGAGGTGGAAACTGGCCAGGATACTGATGGAGGTGCCAGTTATACAATGTCGTGACCATGTCCTGAATACCGTGGACGGTGTTGTCCAGATTCGTTAACTGGGCCCTTTGAGCAGCCATCTCCTCCTGAAGAGCGGCATAAGAACCGGGAGGTGGCTGTGGAGCATAGTAATGTGAAGAACTGCCAGGGGCCTCAGGTCTCTGTGGGGGTGCCTCAGGTCTCTCCTCTTGAAGGGGCTCAGGTTGGGGGCCTCCGGGAGAATTCCAATTCCTCTGGTCTCTGATAGTGGTGTGCTCCTGGTCAGGTAGAGGATGAGTTTCCTCAGTATCAGGTAGCACCAAACAATAACATTGACCTTCCCGGACTATCATTCTCATGGCCAAGCATGCTTCCATGTCCAAGCGTGTGCTCCCACGAACAATTGGGAGACCGGAGGTTCTATAGCCCAGAGCCTCAGCAATAGGGGTGATTAAACCACCAATAACAATTTTTCCGGCTGAAGCTTTCCCTACTTTAACCATGTGGGTGATCAAATGAGCACCGGCATCTAACTGAAAATCTGGGTGCAGCATGTTCCACAAAAACATAAGTTCCGACTGACGGACAACGCCGTCACTATCCCCTCTGCCAAACAATGTGTTTGACATTACTCTGTGAACATAGCGAAAATAGGGGTTTCGCAACTTTGATGATTTGGATGAAGAGGAGTCATAGGTGTCGGACTTGGTTAGCAGGTACCAAAATTGTCTTGCAGAGAAATCAGTGGGGACTTTTCGGTGACCACCATATGGCAATCCAAATATTGCATTGAATTGGCTCAGTGACAGGCTATGCTCCGTATTGAATAACCTAAAGGTTATCAAATTATCCTGGTGGTCCTCTGGCCAATACTCCGCATATGAGACATTAGCATTAACGGATGAGAGGAATTCCAGAGTAATTCTTGCATGAGTAAAACTTTTCAACCCCACAAACTTTGACCAACCCACATTAGTAAATAAATACTGGACATCGTCTAGCAGTCCTAGAATTAACAGTGCAGGTTCATCCATATAATGGGTGGGGACAAGATTTCTTGCAACCAGAGAGTTATACCTTGCTTCTTGGACATCGTCACGAAATTGGATGCCATGAGGATTTTCAGTGACCTTTTTCTTGCCCTTTCCTTTCCCCTTGGTCAATGCCGGTTCCTTGGTGCCTGAGGCATCACCCCTTTGCCGTTTTGAAGCCATAATACCCTGTAATCAAGTCACACAACAAGCAAAACACACAGTTAATGTGTAAATAAAATAAAAAAAAATGGGTTTGGGTTGGAGGTGAGGAAGATGGCAGGAAGGGTGGTTGACGTGCTGGGTTGTTGGTGAGAGGAAGAGGTGAAGACAATGGAAGGAGGGAGGGGGCGTGGCTGATGTTGAAGGGTGGAGGGGATGGCTTTGGTGGAGTAAGGGGGGCTGTGCGACGGTTGGAGAGGAAGTGGGGTGGTTGAGGCGAGGAAGAGGTGAAGAGGACGGAGGAGGAAGAATGGAATTAGGGAGGATGAGGAGAAGAAGGTTGCGCCGCGGCTGTAGGGAGGAGGGGAAAAAAATTAGGTTTGGAATGAAGGAGAAGAAAGCACACGGGCGTGTGCTGTCGAAATGAGCATTTTTGGGCTCTACTGTGGTGTGGTTAGGTGTAGGATAGGTATGGTATGTATGCATCAGGGCCACAGATTTCAAATGAAAGGGAATGGATGGTTGTGATTGGCTAGGGAAAGGATTGGGTAAGGGCATGCGCACTGAGGCACGCAGGACGTCTGGCTGCAGGACACTTGAACACGGCCGTGGCATATGACACGGCCAAGCCGTGTTCTTCACTGTTTCTCCCACACAAAAAATTTTCACTCGAACACGGCCGTGGCAAAGGGCACGGCCAGGCCGTGTTCGTCACTGCCTTTCCCCTTTTTTTTTTTTTGACCCACACGGCCAGGCCGTGTTCTTCACTGCCTCTCCTTTTTTTTTTAACAATATGAATGCACTCTTTTACACCTTGGGTTGCCTCCCAAGAAGCGCTTCTTTAACGTCACTAGCTTGGCGCGTGATGGTATGCTCAAGGCTCTTGCAAGACTAGAGCAACCTTTTCCCTGTCAAGCTCTCCTCCAAAATAATGCTTCAGTCGTTGACCATTCACCTTGAACGATCTTTGAGATGAAGGCTCCTCCACCTCTACTGCTCCATGTGGCATCACTTCTTTTACCACAAAAGGTCCCGACCACTTGGACTTGAGTTTGCCCGGGAATAACTTCAAGCGGGAGTTGAAAAGCAACACTCACGCCCAGAGAGAAAGTTCTTCAGACAATATGCTTATCATGATAAGCTTTCACCTTCTGTTTATAGATGGAAGCATTCTCATACGCATGCAACCGCATTTCATCCAATTCGTGCGGTGCAAGATTCTTTTCTCTCCTGCCAAGGTTGAATCAAAATTTAAAAATTTCAGGGCCCAAAATGCCTTATGTTCAAGTTCAACTGGCAAATGACAAGATTTGCCGTAGACCAGCTGGTAAGGAGACAACCCCATAGGGGATTTATAAGTTGTCCTGTATGCCCACAAAGCATCATCCAGCTTATGGGCCCAATCTTTCCTTGAGGCATTCACTGTCTTCTCAAGTATTTTCTTAATTTCTCTGTTTGACACTTCAGCTTGCCCATTACTTTGAGGGTGGTAAGGAGTGGTAACTTTGTGCTTCACATCATACTTTTTTAGGACAGCCTCCAACTTTGAGTTACAAAAATGCGAACCACCGTCACTGATTAAAACTCTGGGGACCCCAAACCGAGAAAAGATGTTCTTCTTTATGAATTTCACCACAGTCTGAGAGTCACTTACTTGAGTTGCCACTGCTTCTACCCACTTTGAGACATAATCCACAGCTACCAAAATATACTGGTTAGAGAATGAGGAGGGAAATGCTCCCATGAAATCAATGCCCCAACAATCCACAAGCTCACCCTCCAAAATGGAGTTTAAGGGCACTTCATTCCTCTTGGCAATCCTTCCCAACCTCTGGCACTTGTCACAACTTTTGCATGAGCATAAGCATCTTTGAAAATTGAAGGCGGTAGAATCCAGTTGAAGCACTTTTGCGGTGTCGTTCACCATTGAACTGACCTCTATATGGTGAATTGTGACAATGCCATAAAATTTTCTGCGCCTCATCATGCACAACACACCTTCTCAGAATTCCATCCGGGCCTTGTCCGAAGAGATAGGATCATCCCAAATGAAGTAATTGGCATCTTTGAAAAACTTCTTCTTTTGTTGCCAAGTTAATTCCTCGGGTTTAACACCAAGACTTTAAAGTTTGCCATATCTGCAAACCAAGGCCTCTCGATCCACGACCAAAAAGTTTTTCATCCGGGAACTCCTCTAGAATGTCTAATTCCCTCACTTTGTAATCTCGATTCTCCAACCTGGACAAATGATCAGCCACCACATTTTCACTCCCCTTTTTGTCTTTGATCTCAAGGTCGAATTCTTGCAACAACAAAATCCACCGAATGAGTCTTGGCTTGGATTCAACCTTAGTCATCAGATATTTGATTGCCGCATGATCAGTAAACACCACAACCTTGGAACCAATCAAGTAGGAACGAAATTTTTTGAGAGCAAACACTATGGCAAGCAGTTCTTTTTCTGTGGTCGCATAGTTAACTTGGTTCTCATTTAACACCTTGCTAGCATAATAAATAGCATGAAAGAACTTCTCTCTTCTTTGCCCCAAAACAGCCCCCACCGCATAATCACTCGCATCACACATTAACTCAAACGGTGAATCCCAGTCGAGTGCAACTATCACAGGAGCTGAAATAAGTTTCTCTTTCAATAACTCAAATGCCTTCAAGCAATCTGGGTCAAATTTAAATGAGACATCCTTTATGAGGAGATTGCAAAGTGGCTTAGCAATCTTGGAGAAGTCCTTGATGAACCGTCTATAAAATCCAGCATGCCCAAGGAAACTCTTCACTCCTTTCACATTCAACGGAGGAGGCAACTTCTCTATCACCTCAATTTTTGCCTTATCCACTTCTATCCCCTTAGATGAGATTTTATGCCCCAGAACAATGCCTTCTTTTACCATGAAGTGGCATTTTTCCCAATTCAATACCAAATTGGTCTCCTTACACCTTTTGAGAACCCTTTCCAAGTTACCCAGACAATCATCATAAGAAATTCCAAAAACAGAGAAGTCATCCATAAATACCTCAATAGATTTTTCAATCATATCAGCAAAAATAGAAAGCATGCACCTTTGAAAAGTTGCGGGCGCATTGCAAAGACCGAAGGGCATCCGTCTGTATGCAAAGACTCCAAATGGGCAGGTGAATGCTGTCTTCTCTTGATCTTCTGGGTTGACAGATATCTGATTGTAACCTGAGTACCCATCCAGAAAACAATAATAGGCTTGTCCAGCTAACCTTTCCAGCATTTGGTCCATAAACGGGAGAGGGAAATGATC
Organism: Calophaca sinica; assembly: GCA_037113605.1. Classification (NCBI taxonomy): domain Eukaryota; kingdom Viridiplantae; phylum Streptophyta; class Magnoliopsida; order Fabales; family Fabaceae; genus Calophaca; species Calophaca sinica. Next base: position 109,589,807 of record CM073733.1, read on the forward strand.
CTTCCGAGTGGCTTGGTTCAGTTTCCTATAGTCAATGCACATTCGCCACCCTGTGACAGTTCTCGTAGGGATCAACTCATTTTTTTCATTTTTACAACTGTCATCCCCCTTTCTTAGGAACCACATGTCTTGGACTCACCCATACCTTTGTCGTAAATAGGGTAGATCATCCCTGCCTCTAAAAGCTTTAATACCTCCTTCCTCACCACTTCTTTCATGACCGAATTAAGCCTTCTCTGTGGTTGAACAACTGGCTTGAACTCTTGATCTAACTTGATCTTATGCATGCAAAAGGCTGGACTGATCCCCTTTAAATCTGAGATGGTCCATCCAATTGCCTCTTTATGTTCTCTGAGTACTCCACTAGCTTCTCCTCCTCCAGCTTTGACAAAGAGTTACTAATGATCACCGGATTAAAAGCATCATCCCCAAGAAAAACATACTTCAAATGTGGGGGTAATTGCTTTAGTTCCGGGCTATCTTTCTTTTCTAACTCACCACCTTGCAAATCCTCCTTCATTTTCATAACAGCTTCTTCAACTTGTAGAGCTTCAAGTTGTGCAAGACATCTTTCAATTTCATCTTCCATCTCCTCATCCACCTTCTCAATGGAATTCACTAACACATTCTCTAGTGGGTGTGAAGGTTGGTCTTGCTGGATGATTTCCAACACGGAGTCGTCAATCACATCAACTCTAGAACATCTCTCAATATCATCCGAATGCCGCATAGCTTCAAAGACATTAAATGTCACCTTTTCATCTTGGAACCTCAATATCAATTTACCTTGTTGCACATCAATCAAGGCTCTCCCTGTAGCTAGGAAAGGTCTGCCAAGAAGAAGAGGGACCTCCTTGTCCTCTTCCATATCAAGGATAACAAAATCCACTGGGGATAAGAACTTGTCAACTCTAACCAGCACATCCTCCAATATTCCATAGGGGTATTTTACCGACCTATCTGCCAGTTGCAAAGACATCTTGGTAGGCTTGACTTCACCTCCTCCCAAACGTTTCAACATAGAGAGGGGCATCAGATTAATGCTAGCTCCCAAATCACAGAGAGCCTTTCCAATGTGCAAATTCCCAATAGTGCAAGGAATTGTAAAGCTTCCCGGATCCTTCATCTTTGGAGGAAGCTTCCTTTGGATAATTGCACTACACTCTTCAGTCAAGGCTACCGTCTCATCCTCCTTGAACCTTCTCTTTTTGGTCAACAACTCCTTCATAAATTTTGCATATGTGGGCATTTGCTCAAGAGCTTCTGCAAAAGGGATGTTGATTTGGAGACGCTTGAAAATGTCCATGAACTTAGAGAATTGTTCATCCTTCTCCTTTTTCTTGCTCACAGGAGGATATGGCAGCTTCTTATATGGAGGAACAACTCTGGGCTTCTCTTGTACTTGCAGTTTGTCAGTAACAACTCGGTCTTCCTCACCTTCTCTTTTTTTTTCTTTTTCAATATTTACTCTACTCTCATTTTCAACTCCACCTTTTTCTTTTTCAACTTCTTTTTCTACTTCCACTCTCTCTTTTTCAACTCCATCCACTTCACTTTTTTCGCTCTTTTTCTTTCTCTCTACTTCAGACAACAACTTTCCACTTCTCAAAAAAATAGCACTACAATTTTCATTCTTAAGGTTGTCAACTGTGTTAGCAGAAAACTTACCTTTCGATTGTTCTGCAAGTTGCTTTGAGAGTTGCCCGATCTAATTTTCCAGATTCTTGATAGAAGCCTCCTGATTCTTGAAATGTGACTCATGGTTCTGGAAATTTGACTGAGTCATCTTCATGAATTGGGTAAGAGCTTCCTCCAATTGATTTGGCTTCTCTTGCTTGGGAGGTTGTGGAGGGTTGCTCGATGATGAATTATCATGTTGCTTCCAAGAGAAGTTGGGATGATTCTTCCACCCTTGGTTATAGGTGTTAGAATATGGATTCCCTCCTTGCCTTTGGAAGTTACCCATGTAATTAGCTTGCTCCTTGGAGTCTCCCAAAGTTTCACACCCTCCATTCTCATGAGGCCCTTGGCAGAAGTCACATCTCAAACCTTGATTTACTTGGTTCACCTGAGCAGAGGAAGAGGTTCCCACTTTCAGTGCTTTCAACTCTTTTGTGATAGCCTCCAATTGTTGAGAGACTAATTTATTCTGAGCCAAGAGCGCATCTTGTGTTTCTAATTCTAGGACTCCTCTTTTACCCAGTGTCCCTCTATCATTCTGACATAACTGCTCATTGGAAGCCATTTGCTCCACCAAGGTTCTTGCTACTTCAGCTGTCTTGTTGTTGATTGTAACTCCAGCTGAGGCATCCAACATCATCCTGGTGTTCGGCCTCAAACCATTACAGAACATTTGCATCTGGTTGAAGTCATCATATCCATGTCCTGGACACCTCTTTAGAAGCAGCTTGAACCTCTCCCATGCCTCATATAAGTTCTCACTTTGGTTCTGTTGGAAGCCATGAATCTCACCTCTTCTTTTGATGAATTTGGAGGGTGGAAAAAATTTTGTCATGAATTTCTCCTCCAAATCGTCCCAAGTTGCAATGCTTCCGGTAGGCAAGGTGTCTAGCCAATCTCTTGCTCTCTCTCGCAAGGTCCAAGGGAAAAGCCTCAATTTCTTGCTCCCTTCAGTCACTCCAGCCAACCCAAAAGTATCACAGATTTCATAGAAGCTCACCAGGTGTTGATTTGGGTCATCAATTTCATTCCCCGCGAATTGGCTTTGTTTGAGAGTGTTTAACAAAGCCGGCTTGATTTCAAAATTGGCATTTGCCTCACCCTGTTGGTAGGCATTGACAGTCCTGGCATGGTTGTTCCGTCTCCCAAAATCACCCAAAGTACGTGGTTGGTCCCCCATGACTTCTTGAGTGGTGACTTGAGAAGTAGATGCGGAGGATTGTTTTTGTTGCTGTTTTGCCTCTTTTGTCTTCTTCCTTAATGCCTTTGCTGTCTTTTCAATTTCTGGGTCAAACAACAGTTCACCTGTTTGTTTACCTCGCATGCACAAAACTAAGGCAAAAGGTAAGTAGCAAAGCAACAATTAATGTAATAAATATTTTTTTTTTCAGAAAATAAATAAAAGAAATAGTTCAAAAAGGTACTCGTTTGCCTGTAATAAAATGATAAGTAAGATCGTCTCTACAGGGATTGCGATTGATTATTTAACTAAACAAAGTTCGTAACTATTTTGAACGAGAACCGAATAGTGGTATTTGGAAATAAGTAGATTTGTAACAATTGAAAATTAATAATAACAACTATTTAAAAATCAAAGGATTAAAAATGACTAGGGATCGAATCTTCTTGTTTTCACTCTTATGCATTTAATCTACAACCAGCATAAGTTATCCCATACAAATTGAAGTTGAATCAACGATATTAGATTAAGTACAATTCCTTGTCTCATAACCCCTTTAACTAAACCAAAAATCCCTAATTCCTTAGGTGACCAATAATAAAGTTAAGCATAAAGATCAATGATTCACAAGAACACATAATCACAAAGTTATATTCCTATACTCATCATGACTATGGCTAGCAATCTCAGTTCAAGTCATTCACCCAATTTCCCAATCATCATGAAAAACCCCAAATCAATTCAATAGCGGCCAAGTATCAAAAAGCATTAAGCGCAGAGAATTGAAAGCTCAATTGAAATGAAATAAACTTGCTTTAATAAAATAGAATTAACTACACAAGAGTTTCATCAAGATTCATCTACCCTAGTCTGAGAGATTTAGCTACTCATAAAGTAAGAAAAACCAAACCAGAAAAATCGAGGAAGAAGAGAGGAGGAGAACGAATCCTATCCTCCACCGTGCCCCCAAGAATCCAAGTTCCAACCCTAGACAAGTCTTTTTAGTGTCTATTTATAGTCTAGGGTGAAAAGGAGTAAAAAACAGGTCCAAAACATGTAAAAACGTAAAATTCTGCGTCCAGGGTGCTATCGTCGCACAGCCGTGGTGTGAGGCACGGCCAGGCCGTGCTTCATTCTGTTTCTCGCATAGTTTAGGTGCTGTCGCAACACGGCCGTGCTTCCTGACACGGCCAGTTTTCACTCTTATGCATTTAATCTACAACCAACGTAAGTTATCCCATACAAATTGAAGTTCGAATCAACGATATTAGATTAAGTACAATTCCTTGTCTCATAACCCCTTTAACTAAACCAAAAATCCCTAATTCCTTAGTTGACCAATAATAAAGTTAAGCATAAAGATCAATGATTCACAAGAACACATAATCATAAAGTTATATTCCTATACTCATCATGACTATGGCTAGCAATCTCAGTTCAAGTCATTCACCCACTTTCCCAATCATCATGAAAAACCCCAAATCAATTCAATAGCGGCCAAGTATCAAAAAGCATTAAGCGCAGAGAATTGAAAGCTCAATTGAAATGAAATAAACTTGCTTTAATAAAATAGAATTAACTACACAAGAGTTTCATCAAGATTCATCTACCCTAGTCTGAGAGATTTAGCTACTCATAAAGTAAGAAAAACCAAACCAGAAAAATCGAGGAAGAAGAGAGGAGGAGAACGAATCCTATCCTCCACCGTGCCCCCAAGAATCCAAGTTCCAACCCTAGACAAGTCTTTTTAGTGTCTATTTATAGTCTAGGGTGAAAAGGAGTAAAAAACAGGTCCAAAACATGTAAAAACGTAAAATTCTGCGTCCAGGGTGCTATCGTCGCACGACCGTGGTGTGAGGCACGGCCAGGCCATGCTTCATTCTGTTTCTCGCACAGTTTAGGTGCTGTCGCAACACGGCCGTGCTTCCTGACACGGCCAGGCCGTGTTTCATGTTGTTTTGTATTTTTCACCTCTTTAACGTCCGAATTAGCTCAAAGTGTCTTCATGAAAGTTGATGCTATGGATCTTAGCTTTCCAATGGCACCGATTTCATCTCATTTGGACACCTAAAACTCCAGATATGATTAGAACACTGAAGAAGTGTCAGGCTAAAACAGCATTACATTATCAACTTGTAGCACAAATTACCCCAACTTATTCCAAGTGATTTTTCTCCTTTTTCCTAGGACAAATACCTTCCTTTAAGCACAATTGAACCAAAACCAAGTGCGTTATTCAAATCAAGCCAAATGCATAAATAACATGGATAAAAATGACTAAAATGACTAAAATGTGATGCAAAACTAACACTAAACTATATGCTATTTCGAACACATCAAATTACCCCAAGCTTAGAATCTTGCTTGTCCTCAAGCAATTATTGTGGCCAAAGATAAAATGGAAATAAGAGATGCAACAGATAAGGAACCCGATATAAAAGAAAGATCAAGCAATAGGCTAAAGGCTAACAAGACAATAGAGATAATCAAAATCAAGTCCAATTAAAAACTCAGGCTCTCTGAAATCATGTCTCTCACTGATAAGGGCACTCTCCTTACCACTCTCCAAGTGTTTAAAGGTTAAAACAATTCACTCATATTCCTCAAAGAAAGTGCTCTACCATAGGCTTGACTATTAACCAAATCTCAGCAAATAATTATTGAAAACACAAAAGAATCAAAAGGTCTTTCAAAAGGTTGGCTCTCATGAATTTCACCCAAACATTGTTAAGGTAAGAGTCTCTGTCATGGGATTCTTCGAATTGAGCTTGAGGATGTGACTCTTTGGTTTGCTCCGCAAGTTGCTTTGAGAGTTGCCCAATTTGATTCTCCAGATTTTTGATATAGGCCTCTTGGTTTTTGAAATAAGACTCATGTTTCTTGAAATTGGATTGAGTCATCTTCATGAACTGCATAAGAGCATCTTCTAAGGCACTTGTCTTCTCTTGCTTTTTAGGATGTGACTCTTCTTCTCCCAAGATACTTTCCATGCAATAGTCCTCTTCTTCTTCTACCATGACTAAGAAATCCTCACAATAGCCATTTCTATGCTTTACTCCACAAAAATCACATCTAAGAGGCTGCATGCTACAGAAGCTAAGAGAATTGTGAGCAGCACAACAATTTTATAAGAAGAGAAAAGAAATTTTAAATTTTTGGTTTTTTTTTTGGTTATATAAACAGAAAATAAATGTTCAAAATAACACTAGTTTGCCTTGTTAAATATCAATTCAACAATCCCCGGCAACGGCGCCAAAAACTTGTTGGGCAAAATCGCAAGTGTACGATTTCGTCGTTAAGTAATAAAAGATCGTATCCACAGGGATTGTGACCAATTCTTAACTATACCAACGATGTACTATTTGAACTATCGATTTAACGAGTAGTGTTTTAATTGTGTAACTCGTGTTCAACAATAAGATTATAACTAACAAAACAATTGATTTAAATATCAAGGAGAATAGAGTGACTAGGGTTCAAATCCCTTTGTCTCACCCTTTACGCTCTTGAATCCTATTCCAATGCAAGTAATGAGCACGTATTTGAAGTTCGAATCCTCTAAATTAGATTAACGAAAATTCCTTTCCTCTTAATCCCTTTAATTCAACTAATAAGCCCTAATCCCTTAGGTTCCAATTAATTAAATCAAGCAATAAGGATAAGGATTCATACAAACTCATACCAAAGAGAATTATATCCCTATAACCCTATAGATATGTCAAAATATCCCAAAGCAAGTTTAAAACTTCAACTTTCCAATTGATGTCAAACCCTAGTTCAACCCCATGGTGATCAAGCATAGAATTGCATTAAGAGAAGAGATAATTGATCAAATGACATACATCAAACTTGCATTGAAAATTCTGAATTCAATTACATAAAAGGATCAACAAAGTTCATCTTACCCTAGTACAAAGGAATTAGTTCCTCATGGAAGAGAAAGAACCAAGCATTTGAGATGTAGAAACAGCAATAGACTCCATTGATTCCTCAACTTTGCCTAGAATCCTTGTTCTTGATTCAAACTCACAAGAGGCCACTAACCAGTAGTAAGTCCCTAGGTCAATGTTTCATCTATCTATATATAGTTCTGGACCAAAAGGGTTGAAAAACATCTAAAAATTAAGTCAAAACGCGCAAAAATAAAAGTCTGGCCGAGACGCAGCACGGCCGTGGAGCCTGGCATGGCCTGGCCGTGCTGCTTTTAAAGCACAAAAATGTAGATGAGCAGCCCGACACGAGCGTGGGGACGAACACGACCAGGCCGTGTTGTTGTCTGGAAGCAGAGGCACGGCCGTGTTGGATAACACGGCCTGGCCGTGTTATTTACTGACTTCAAATTCTTGCGTTTCTTCATCTCCACCAAGGCACGGCCGTGCCATAGGGCACGGGCAGGCCGTGTTTTCCTCTGATCTTGCCATATTTGTCATTTTGGCCTCCGAGTTGGTTGCAACATCCGTCTAAGTGATCTAGCTCCGCTTTCCTAGGCCAATAACCTTCTTTTCTGCACAATTGAACTCAAACCAAGTGCATTATCTAATTCAAGCAAAAATGCATGAGAACTATGGGTAAAAAAACACTACAATGCCTACTATGCAATGCAAAACTAACAACAAACTATATGCTATTATGAGCGCATCAATCATTTCCTTGCTTTTTCGATTAGTGCGATTAGGGTTCCAACTTAATGCAAATTCATCTAGGAATAAGATTGCTGCAATTTCATATGTGATGGGGAGTTTCGCTGAAAAGTGTTATGGAGATGTGGCTTTTCCTGAGATTTGCACCACCATTCTATTGGCATTTTCAATTCGCCAAGTATTTCTGCTGGCCTTGCAATTTACATAATATTTTTTCTAAATTTAAGGGGGTGTATTGGATTAGGATTTTAAAAGACTTCTTTTTGATAAAAAAGTCTTCTGGTATTCAATCAAGACTTTTACATAAAATAAAAAAGTCTTGTGGTATTCAATTAGGACTATCAAGACTTTTTTAAGAGGTTAATAAAATCTTGTGGTATTCGATTGAGACTTTTTACAACTTAAAAAAAGTCTTCAGGTATTCAAAATCATACTGATTTCGATGTATTGTTTTCTAAAATGGATTTTGTTGGACATTTTAGTTACTTTTTTCTAATAAAAAGTCTTTTCCTCTCACGTGAGATTTCTCAGGATTCTTTCTCTTCACCTTATGTCTTTTCATCTCTGTTTCCTCCCTACATCTCTCTCCTTTCTCCCCCTCCCCCTTTCTCTCTCCCTTTCCCCTTCTCTGTATGTGTGTGTATTAGAAACATAAACATACAAACAATTTATAAAAAATTGTAATTTTTTTTTCACAGGAACAAGATGTTAGGACATTAACGTGTATGTATATAACATGAATAAAATATTTTATATATATCTATATATAATATGCATATTATATACTATATAAAATTACGTAATATATATTATTGTGTATATCATATAGTATAACAAATATCATAGATTTTATAAATGCGTAATATAGTTATAACTACATATATTATATATAAAAATATAAAATATTATATGTCGTATTCATTGTCTGCCAGACAATAGACGGGATAAAGAGTTGTGATGTGACTCAAATATTTGTCATGTGTTGTTTTTCTTGTCTTGTACTACAATGTGTATCAAACGAATTTGGATTGCCTGCAATCGGCAATCCACAGGCAATCCGTTGGGTCACGCAGTGAGTGTAATCAAAACCATTCATGTGAGATCGGACGACTCATATTATAAAATCAGCAAATCATCCATAACTGTTTCTTTTTTATCAGTGGTTAGGATGACTACGATGGATCCATTTACGTATCAAATACACCCTTGGCTATTAAAGAATTGAAAAAAAAATATTTTTTTTATCTAAACCTTGTTATTTCTTTAATATCTTTTACATAGACTCTTGTAACTTCGAATGTTTGCTAAAAATCTTTAGAATCCTTTCAAAATCTTATAAGTCCATAAAGTCCTTCCAAATCTTATAAATTCTTATTATATAAATCCATTAAAATCCAAACTACGAAATCTGAATTGTAAAAGTCTTTTAAAAAAAATCCTTATAAGTCAATAATTCCTATGTAGTCTTTTAAAATCCACAAGACTTTTTTATACCAAAATAGTCTTTTAACTTATGATCGGCAAGGTTATGCTTAAGAGTATGGTAAGACCTCAGAGACGATGAAATAGTGAGAAACTATAATATTATTGTTTAGTACAAGATGTTGTGCCTATTATTTGTACAATAGCAGCAAGTAAAACTCATGAGCCAAACTTAAATCAAATTTGCACCTGCTTATACAAACTTAATTTGAGGTCTGTTTCAGTTCATTTTAATTCATATGCACATTTTTGAATTATTTTCTTTCTATTACTTTGTTACTATTAGAAAGCAGAGAGTTTGTTAAAAGATGATAGGAATTATAATATTCACATTTTTGTAATATATATTTTTAGATTCCAAATCATCTGATGATACCAATTATTTTGAAGCATTTGGTAATGATTAAGGCGTCAGCATTTATTTTATTTAATTTGATGTTTAGCTATTTTAAGTTTTTGTATGAATAAGCATAAATTTCACCACAAGAAAACGAGGCGTTACCGACGGCCAAAAGCCGTCGGTAATGCAAAAAAACCGTCGGTAACGTCAAATTTCCGACGGCCTACCGACTGCCTCGTGTCCGTCGGTAATATGGTCGTCGCAAATAATTACCGACGGGTTTTTTGTAGCCGTCGGTATTACCGACGGGTTTGTCCCATCGGTGACGGACCGTCGGTATCTACCGACGGACTCGACCGTCGGTATATGCTGACTGTGATTACCAACGGATTAGGCCGTCGGTATATGGTTCTGTAATTTTTTTAAAATTTTTAGTTAATTAATTATTTATTTAATTAACTAATTAAATTAGCAAATTATTTATTTATTTTTTAATGATTAAATTATGTATTTATTTATTAAATTATTTATGTATTTATTTATTATTTATTTATGATTTAATTATTTGATTTAATTATCACATTAATTAATTATTAAATTATTAATTTAAAAAATATTAAGAAATGTGATAACGTAAACTAAAAACAAAGTAAAAAAAGAAACGTAATATAAATTAAAAATATCCTTAGAATATTAAAATATAAAAAACATAAATCAAAACATATTAACTAATAATCCTGATAATCCTGATCATGCACGAAATGGTCTAAACCATCCGCGTCATCAACATTATCAGTACCATGAGGCGGCTGTGGCGGAGGCGGAAGCGGCGGAGGTGGCTAATGATGAGGCTAAGGCTGTTGGGGAGCTAGCATCTCGTACATGTGCTCTTGTCGCTCCAGCATCTTTGACAAAATTTCGGCAGTATTTCTCATTGGTCTCTGAGTACACTAAATGATCGCAGTTATGAATATCGCGGTCAGGTATGCACCCAAAGAACAAAAGGAAATGAATCGAATCAAAATTTCATCAAATATAAAGATACGAGAATTAAGCAACAACTATTATACGAGTAAAGAAAAAGTTTTTTCTCAAACTGTCCCACTTGGACAATTCAAGGTTCAATATACAATGAACATGTGGTACCCTAGAAGAGTACATGCACTCAATAATATATTGAACCTTAAACGGGTAGCTAAGCCTTTACTCCGATATTAATAATTATTCTAAAAAAAATTCAGTAATCTAAGACATATTTAATAACATTTAATATTGGTTTTACACCGATATTTTTTTGGGGTCAACTAGTAGAAATGATAAACAATAAACACACACACGTCTAAACGGCAACACCCTGGTTCGAACCCCAATCCCGGCGTCCCCATGTCGCTGAAATTGCCAAAACAACCAGCAATGAGGGACGGTTTTACACCGATATTAATAACATTTAATATATTTAACACCGGTTTTTCTCCGATATTAATAATTTTTAATATATTTAATATATCTAACATATTTAATATATCTATTAATAACAAATTTAAAATACAACTTATTAATTAAAAATACATCCTAATTAATTTAAAATATAAGCTAATTAATTCAAAATACAACCTAATTAATTTAAAATATACCCTAATTAATAAATTTAAAATATATCCTAATTAATTTAAAATATATCCGAATTAAATACAACCTTAATCATACGAAATTCAGTCCCAAATATACAAAATTACATAATAGTCACTAATTATACAGTCTCTCATCATACAAAATCCAGTATTAACTATACAAAATTATATAACAATCACAAATCATACAGTCTCTAATTATAATTACAGTCCCTAATCATACAAAATTAAGTCCCAAATATACAACATTACATAATAGTCACAAATCATACAGTCTCTAATCATAATTACAATCCCTAATCATACAAAATTTTAACTAAACTACGGTCTCTAATCATGCAAAATTTTAACTATAACTACGGTCTCTAATCATGCAAAATTTCAACTAAACTCTATGTAATCATACAAAATTACTTGCACGATAAAAACTCATAACGAACTAACCTCGATCGCAGAGTAGTGGTAGAGGCAGAGACAAAGGCTCCTGGTGGTGGTGATGGCCGCGACAGTGGTGGTGTCGCGGTGTGGCCAGTGGCGCGGGGAGACAAGCAATGGCGCCGTGGGGTGTGGTGCGGTGGTGTGATGGGTGTCGTCGAAGAAGAAGAAAAGAAGAAAGGGAATAGAGAAGAGAAGAGGAGAAGAAGAAAGGGAAAGTGAAGGGGGAAGGGTCGGGTTCTGCAACTTAACGTCTCATACCAACGGCCTTTTTTATGTTACCGACGGGTATGTTACCGACGGCCTAAACTCGTCGGTAACAAAAACACGGCGTTACCAATGGCTATTTTTAAATACTGACGGCCTGACCCGTCGATAATTTCCAACTGTTGTGGTCTCATGCTTACCGACGGGCACGACCGTCAGAACTGAAATCCATTTACCGCTGGGCAAGGTCGTCGGAATTTGAAAACTTGGAGGGAATCCAAAAGGCGGGAGAATTACCGACGGCCTCGATCGTCGGTACGTTTAAGCGAATTATTTTGCGACGGTCGGTTGCCCGTCGGTAAAAGGCCATCGATAAGCCCGGTTTTTCTTGTAGTGTTTGGACACTGCATCATCAAGAAAAGTAGTCAACCTTTAGGCATTGGGCATTGCTGAGGCTTGGTTCAGTTATACTGATCAACTTGCAGAGCTGCAGAGATGAGAAGGTTATTGAATGACTATCAGATACTCATGGTTTTTCTATATGATCAACAACTTTTGCCGGTTCTCATTTTCTGCAAAAGGCTTCACTGTAAATCAATACACCTTTTGCCGTTTCTCATAGTTTTGCTTGCTAATCTAAATCAGGCCTGTGAAAATTAATACTTCAATTTTGTTGCATTTGATTCTGAATAGTTCTATTTGTCGAAAGTAGTTGTATAATTGGACACCAGAGACACCTTTGCGCTCAAATAGCACCTTTGGTGTATTTTTCTTGCCTTTTTGCCATCTAAATATAGTTGGTTAAATTTCCACTTTAAATTTAGCTCCTTTTCATTTTTTTCGGCTTATGTAGTTTTAATATACTGTGTGGTAATGACATAGAGAGTTAGTAACGCTAACTTACCATCTATGCATGTTGCAACGCTCATTTGTCTTAGTAACGCTAATTTATCATTAAAAATTTAAAGAAAATACATTGTATTTTTTGGACTAATGTAATTATCTTTTAAAATCTTTTAAGATTAGCAAGAGTGGTCATGAATTTGGGTTAACTCGATAACCCAATCAATCAAAAGATTCAAAACCGATCCAATGTAGAAAAATTGAGTTGGTTTGGAAAAACTCACGAGCCAAACTTAAATCAAATTTGTTATGCTGGTATTGTAGTTTGAAATGCATGATATATTGGTCATTGACCTCCTTCATTGGTTAGTACTCCAATGTATTGAATATGATGAACCGAGGTGTGAAAATACATGTAGTCAAAATTCAGTGTCAAGAACCAATCAACCAATCCTGTATAGAATTTAGTAAATACTTAAATGTAAGATTAATTCTAGTGAACATTGTTTGTTTTTTGTGTATCTCTGGCTAGTATAGATAATAGATAGATATTGACTGTGGCTCATTTTGAAATCAAATAGAATGGTCAATTACAAGTGATATATTAGCTAAAATAGCTTTAGCTAATGTAGTATGACTGTGCAGAAACATTTTAAAAAATTTCAGAACAGAATAAATATGTCAGGTTCAGGTTGAAAAAAGTATGTGAGAATGATAGCTAAATCCAATTAAAGAATTACTTGAGATTAGGCATTCATTAGTTCCTCTTCCTCAATCTTTGAATAAGCAAATAAGCATTCATTAGTTCCTCAATCTTTCTATTCAGCAACTGAACATTTAGAGTTCCTTTATTAATGACACAAAGTTCCTCACATTCTTTTAGAGGAAATACCTTGGCCGAAAGTGATCAGCAAAAGGATAAATAAAAAGGTATTTATTAAAAATAAAAATATTCAATATTTAGTTTTGAAATGATTAAAAATGATTAATGAAGCACCCATTCTTTTTATACTACTCTATTCATGTTTGTCTACCTAGCAGATTTTTCACTCAGAGGCATTCGTCCTGCTTATATTTATTTAGCAATAGAGGCTCTGGCTGATGGAGGAGCAGCAGCTGGTCTTCCACGTGATCTTTCATTAAGTCTAGCTTCTCAGATTGTAAGCGAAATGAGATACTATCCTTTGACCATTTAATAGTGTTTATTGTTAGTCTGATGCTTCTTGCATTGTCTTATACCCTTACCCATTTTGTCAAGTGCAAACTATCGCTTTTCAGCTTCAGCAGAACAGGTGGCGTGTTAAGGACAGGTTTTTGCCTTCGAATTTAACAAGTTGAGAGCTTAATTGAGTTAATCACATGCTGCCCCCTTGCTGCAGCCACCGGTCGCATGTGTTGATCAAGCTTGAAGTAGAATTCCTTTACTTATTTTTTTATATAATTCGACTAATGTATTTTGTTCAAAAAATAATAATAATAATTCGACTAATGTATGAGTACATCGGTGGTCTTATTTACTTAGAGGATCTTCACTCAACAAGTGGTTTTATACATCTATTTTTTTTTAATTTACTTGTTTGACAGATTTCTGGAAGCAAGGAGGTTTAATGTTAAAAATTCTTGTATTATAGGATCTTTTACTATATTTCTTGTTATAATGTACTACAGAATTTTTATTTAAATAGGCATATTTCTTGTATATTAAAATTTCATTATAATGTGACTTTTTGTTGAGTATGGCTCATATGATACAGTATCAAAAAGGCTGGGGGGCGGGGGAGTTGAGCTAGCGAAGTGTAGCGAAGCTCCCTTCGCCCCCAGCCCATGGGCTTGGCCCAAATCTGTTTCGGGGGCGCACTGGGGGGTGCGGGGGGCTTCGCCCCCCGCGGTACGGTTCAGGGGTATTGTTGTAATCTGTTGCGTAATATTATATATACTGCTTGTAACACTGAACCCTAATCTTCACTGAGAAATAAAACGGAACTACAGCTGCTCTGTAGTCGCTACCGTAGGCAACCATTGGCCGAACAGCGTGACCAAATATCGTGTCCCTTTTGTGTTTTTCGTTTCCTTATTTCTTCTATACTGTTGCTGTTCTAACAATTGGTATCAGATGACGTTTAACTCGGGTGTGAAATTCGATGTGGCAAGGTTCGACGGGACGAGCAACTTCGGATTATGGCAAAGAAGGGTTAAGGATCTGTTGGCTCAGCAAAGTTTACAGAAGGCGCTGCGTGAGACGAAACCGGCAGATTTGGCGGATGTCGATTGGGTCAAGATGAAGGAGAAGGTCGCAAGATTGATACGTCTATGTGTTTCAGACTAGGTGATGTATCATATCCTGGACCTAACGACTCCGAAGGAGGTTTGGGATAAATTGGAGAGTCAGTATCAGTCAAAGACGCTGATGAACAAACTGTTTGCAAAGCAACGACTGTACAGCCTTAGGATGCAGGAAGGGTCCGATTTGCAACAGCACGTCAATACCTTCAACACCATAATCACGGATCTGGCGAGGCTTGGGGTTAAGGTAGATGACGAAGACAAGGCAATCATTCCTCTGTGCTCGTTACCAGGTTCGTTCGATCACTTAGTGACTACTCTTACCTACGGGAAAGACACTATTAGCCTAGATGATATTACTGCTGCACTCGTGTCTCATTCTCAAAGGAGACAGAGCGCAGAGGATGGAAGTCAATGAGGCGAGGGTCTGTATGTGAAGAGGGGTCAAGATCGTGGGCGGAACAAGTGTAAAGGAGGTTCTGGAAAGAAGAGGTATAAATCCAAGAACAAGAAAACAGAGTGTTACATTTGCAAACAGACTGGGCATTGGAAGCGGGACTGTCCAAACAGAAAGCAGGGCTCATCCAGTTCTGCAAATGTGGTCCAAACCGATGATTCTGGCAGTGAAGGAGATATGTTTTGCGTTTCAGACAGCAAGTGCACAGAGGCGTGGATTCTTGATTCTGGTTGTTCTTACCACATGACGCCGCACCGGGAATGGTTCACTACATTCAGGTCAAGCAGTTTTGGGTTTGTTTATTTGGGTAATGATAAAGCTTGTGCTATCCAAGGAATGGGACAAATCAAAATTGCTATGGACGATGGTGGCGTGCGAACGTTGAATGATGACAGATATATTCCAGAATTGAAAAAGAATTTGATTTCCTTAGGTACTCTACAGGCAAATGGTTTTTCCTACAGGTCTGATGGAGATAGGGACATCATGAAGGTCAGCAAGGGTGCCTTGACAGTGATGATAGCAACAAGGACTGCAGGTAACATCTACAAACTGTTGGGTGCTATAGTTGTAGGTGATGTCGCGTCAGTTGAGTCAGATAACGATGCAACTAAGCTCTGGCATATGCGTCTGGGTCATCTCAGTGAGCGTGGGATGATGGAACTTCATAAGAGAAATCTGTTGAAAGGCGTTCGTACTTGCAAGATGGATCTGTGCGAGTATTGTGCATTCGAGAAACAGTGTCGTGTTCGGTTCCAGACTGGGAAGCACAAAACAGAGGGAATCTTAGACTATGTCCATTCGGATGTGTGTCCATTCGGATGTGTGGGGGCCTACCAAACAGCCCTCCATGGGTGGTTCCAGGTATTTTGTGACTTTTATTGATGATTTTTCTCGTAAGGTTTGGGTGTATTTTTGCAAAGATAAATCAAGTCTTTTTCAAGTTCAAGGCGTGGAAAGTCAAGTAGAGAATCAAACGGGCAGAAAAATCAAGTATTTGCGGTCAGATAATGGGACAGAGTACACTAATTCGAATTTCAAGAAATTCTGTGAAGAACATGGTATTCAGAGGCATTTTTCAGTTCGCAAAACACCACAACAAAATGTTGTGGCAGAGAGAATGAACAAGTCTCTAACTGAAAGGGCAAGATGTCTCTGGTTGAATGCTGGATTGTCAAAGTGTTTCTGGGCAGAGGCAATTAACATGGCATGCTATCTCCACAACAGGTCACCGCAGGCTTCTCTGGAGGGGAAAGTTGTAGAGGAGGTATGCACAGACAATCCCATTGATCTTACCAATTTAAGGATTTTTGGATGTCCAGCTTATGTGCATATATCCAGTGAAGATCGATCCAAACTTGATCCAAAGTCGAAGAAGTGTGTCTTCGTAGGATACTCAAAAGGTGTAAAGGGGTTCAAGTTATGGGATCCAGTTTCAAAGAAGGTGGTTATCAGGAGAGATGTTGTTTTTGATGAGCAGTTCATGTGGAAGAAGTTAGTTGCAACAGATGTGACAGTCTCTGAAGGGGAAACTTCCAACAATGAGGTGATTCAGGTGCATATTGAGCCGTCCCCAGTGAGCAATGTGCAGACAGAACCAGAAACACTAGACGAATCAGGCTCTCCCACTGAGCCATACCATGGACCTAAAGATTCAGGTGAAGTACATGACTATTCTCTGATACGCGAAAGCGAGCGACGGCAGATCAAGCCACCAAAGAGATATGGGTTTGAAGACTTGGCAGCATATGCACTTCTTACTAGTTTTGGAGATCCGTCCACTTTTCGAGAGGCTATAGCTAGCAAGGAGAAAGATAAATGGATGGGTCCTATTGTGGAGCAAATGGAGTCCTTGCAGAAAAATGAGACATGGGAGCTTGTTCAGCTTCCTAAGGGCAAAAGGACTATCGGTTGCAAGTGGGTGTACAAGCGAAAACCAGCAGTAACAGAAAAAGAAGGGGAAAAGTTCAGGCTCGTCTTGTAGCAAAGGGGTACTCACAATAGAAGGGGATTGACTATGATGAGATTTTCTCTCCGGTCGTCAGACATACCTCTCTATCAGGGCAGTGTTAGCCTTGGTAGCCAGTCGAGACATGCATTTAGAGCAGATGGATGTGAAGACATCATTTCTTCACGGTAATGTAGATGAGCAAATTTACATGCAGCAGCCATAAGGTTTCAGCGACACTGGCAAGGGCAGACTTGTTTGCAAATTGAAGAGGTCTTTGTATGGCTTAAAGCAGTCTCCAAGGCAGTGGTGCAAGCGCTTTGATTCATTCATGCTCCAGATTGGCTACAGAAGGTGTGAGTATGATTGTTGTGTTTATGTTAGGAGCCTTGATGATGGCTCTTTTATTTTCCTGTTACTGTATGTAGATGACATGTTGATCGCTGCTAATCATCTACATGATGTAAATGATCTGAAAATCATGTTGGGTAAGGAGTTTGACATGAAGGACTTAGGGGCTGCTAAGAAGATTCTTGGGATGGAAATTCACAGGGATAGGAGTGCTAGAAAATTATGGCTCTCTTAGAAAAGCTATGTTGAAAAGGTGCTAGACAGATTTGACATGAGTAATTCAAAGGCTGTGAGTACTCCATTGGCGAATCACTTTAAGCTCTCGTTGGATCAGTGTCCAAAGATAGATGCAAAAGCTGAGTATATGTCAAAGGTTCCTTATGCCAGTGTTGTTGGTTGTTTAATGTATGCTATGGTCTGCACAAGGCCGGATTTGGCACAAGCTATAAGTCAAGTTTGCAAGTTTATGTCCAAACCAGGGAAGCATCATTGGGAAGAAGTCAAGTGGATTTTGAGGTACTTAAGAGGTACAGTAGGTCATGGTATCATGTTTGGCAGTGAAAAGGGTGATCCTACAGTTGTAGGATATGTTGATTCAGACTATGCGGGTGATATGGATGATAGGAGGTCTACAAAGGGATATGTCTATACTCTTGCAGGTGGACCCATTTGTTGGAAATCATCAGTTCAACCCATAGTGGCCTTGTCGACAACTGAAGCAGAGTACATGGCGAGCGAAGGCGCAAAGAAGCCTTATGGCTTACAAGATTAGTGAAGGAATTGGGTGTTGAGCAAGGTGGAGTTCGGTTGCATTGTGATAGTCAGAGCGCCATTTACTTGGCAAAGAATCAGGTGTATCACGCCAGGACTAAGCATATTGATGTGAGATTTCACAAGATCAGTGAGCTACTTGCATCTGGACAGATACTACTTGAAAAGGTTCATACTTCAGAGAATGCAGCTGACATGTTGACCAAGCCAGTCACCAGTGACAAGTTCAAGCATTGCTTGGACTTGTTACACATTACTCAGTGATCAAGCAGGAGCTCTACCCCCCAGTGCCAAGGATGTGATCGTCATGCAGTGAATCGTCATAGGGGTTTGATATTCGCCAAGGTGGAGATTGTTGAGTATGGCTCATATGATGCAAGATATCAAAATTTGGGCGGGAGCTGAGCTATTGAGACCCGTGATGCGTTCAGGGGTATTGTTGTAATCTGTTGCGTAATATTATATATATTGCTTGTAACACTAAACCGTAATCTTCACTGAGAAATAAAACGGAACTACAGCTGCTCTGTAGTCGCTGACGTAGGCAGCCTTTGGCCAAACAACGTGACCAAATATCGTGTCCCTTTTGCGTTTTTCGTTTCCTTATTTCTTCTCTACTGTTGTTGTTCTAACACTTTTACTAAATGTGGTATTTACATTTATTAATGCTTTATTCTGCATATTTTTGTATAATTTTTATTATATATTATTAAATATATTATTGGAAGCATGTTTATATATTATTAAATATAGTATTGGAAGCATATAATAATATCAATAATTTTTTTAGTATTTGATAAACTAAATAAAATATTAATATTAAAAAGCTTTTAGAGTGTATATACAAAATAAATAAATAAATATATTTTTTCAATTTTCCTACGGTTTCCTGCGAATTCTAAATCCACGGGTATGTTTCCTGTGGATTTTGAAATTCACAGAAAAATTTCCTGCAGAATTACCTGCGAAATCCAAATCCGCAGGAAACTTACCTGCGGATTTGCGGATTTGGAATTCGCAGGAAAATTTTCTGCTGAGTTAGCTACAAATTTTTCGTAGCAAAATTACCTGCGAATTTTTTTGCAGGAAAATCCGCAGAAAATTTCTTACGGAGTTAAAATTCGCAGGAAACTAGACAATTTTTTTTTGGTTTCCCACAGGTCTTCTCCAATGGAGGCAATCCTGTTCGAGGCGCGTCAGACACTAAATGTGAGAACCTCTCCTAGCGGAGATTCGAACCTTGATTCGTCACGTTGTGGGAGACTAGCCCCTTTCACTAGACCTAACCCCGTTGGTTTTAACTAAACATCTTCTAGTAGCGGTCTATTCTTCGATCAATTAATATATAGAAGCAATATAAAATTCGAGCAATTATTGTATACATGTGAATTGTGGTAAGATATTGATATAATTTGGTTATTCACAAGAAGTTAAAATGAAACGATCAATTAATCTACACGAACGTGAGTGCAACGTGATGCTTGGTACAAATAATAGTCAACGCATTTCCACGTTTTACTCTATTACATGTATTAGTATTTTATAGGACAATAATATAACTACTCTTTTTTCTTACCAAAAAAATAACATAAAATAACTACTCTTTTTTTCCCTCACCAATTCGGATATTTTCGGCCGTGAGCGAGGAGCCGGAGACAAATCTCAAGGTTATCCTTCCAATAGGTATTTTTTATCATCTCATAGTTGCGAAGTATTTATGGGTCTCACCAATGACTAATTTTAGTTAGGGGAATCTATTGACCAGAGTACATGGCAGTAGCAGAAGCTGCAAAAGAAGTCTTATGGCTTACAAGATTAGTGAAGGAATTGGGTGTTGAGCAAGGTGGAGTTCAGTTGCATTGTGATAGTCAGAGCGCCATTTACTTGGCAAAGAATCAGGTGTATCACGCCAGGACCAAGCATATTGATGTGAGATTTCACAAGATCAGAGAGCTACTTGCATCTGGACAGATACTACTTGAAAAGGTTCATACTTCAGAGAATGCAGCTGACATGTTGACCAAGCCAGTCACCAGTGACAAGTTCAAGCATTGCTTGGATTTGTTACACATTACTCAGTGATCAAGCAGGAGCTCTACCCCCCAGTGCTAGAGATGTGATCGTGATGTGATCGTCATGCAGTGAATCGTCATAGGGGTTTGATATTCGCCAAGGTGGAGACTGTTGAGTATGGCTCATATGATGCAGTATCAAAAAGGCTGGGGGCGGGGAGCTGAGCTAGCGGAGACCCCCCCCCCGCAATATGGTTCAGGGATATTATTGTAATCTATTGCGTAATATTATATATACTGCTTGTAACACTGAACCCTAATCTTCACTGAGAAATAAAACGGAACTACAGCTGCTCTGTAGTCACTGACGTAGGCAACCATTGGCCGAACAGCGTGACCAAATATCGTGTCCCTTTTGCGTTTTATGTTTCCTTATTTCTTCTATACTGTTGCTGTTCTAACAATTGGTATCAGATGATGTTTAACTCGGGTGCGAAATTCGATGTGGCAAGGTTCGACGGGACGGGCAACATTGGATTATTGCAAAGAAGGGTTAAGGATCTGTTGGCTCAGCAAAGTTTAAAGAAGGCGCTGCGTGAGACGAAACCGGCAGATTTGGCGGACGTCGATTGGGTCGAGATGAAGGAGAAGGCCGCAGGATTGATACGTCTATGTGTTTCAAATGAGGTGATGTATCATATCCTGGACCTAACGACTCCGAAGGAGGTTTGAGATAAATTGGAGAGTCAGTATCAGTCAAAGACGCTGATGAACAAACTATTTGCAAAGCAACGATTCAGACCTTAGGATGCGTGAAGCGGTCCGATGGTAAATAAAGACGTCAATACCTTCAACACCGTAATCACGGATCTGGCGAGGCTTGGGGTTAAGGTAGATGACGAAGACAAGGCAATCATTCTTCTGTGCTCGTTACCAGGTTCGTTTGATCACTTAGTGACTACTCTTACCTACGGGAAAGACACTATTAGCCTAGATGATATTACTGCTGCACTCGTGTCTCATTCTCAAAGGAGACAGAGCGCAGAGGATGGAAGTCAATGAGGCGAGGGTCTGTATGTGAAGAGGGGTCATGATCATGGGCGGAACAAGGGTAAAGGAGGTTCTAGAAAGAAGAGGTATAAATCCAAGAACAAGAAAACAGAGTGTTACATTTGCAAACAGACTGGGCATTGGAAGCGGGACTGTCCAAACAGAAAGCAGGGCTCATCCAGTTCTGCAAATGTGGTCCAAACCGATGATTCTGGCAGTGAAGGAGATATGTTTTGCGTTTCAGACAGCAAGTGCACAGAGGCGTGGATTCTGATTCTGGTTATTCTTACCACATGAGGCCGCATCGGGAATGGTTCACTACATTCAGGTCAGGCAGTTTTGGGTTTGTTTATTTGGGTAATGATAAAGCTTGTGCTATCCAAGGAATGGGACAAATCAAAATTGCTATGGACGATGGTGGCGTGCGAACGTTGAATGATGTCAGATATATTCCAGAATTGAAAAAGAATTTGATTTCCTTAGGTACTCTACAGGCAAATGGTTTTTCCTACAGGTCTGATGGAGATAGGGACATCATGAAGGTCAGCAAGGGTGTCTTGACAGTGATGAGAGCAAAGAGGACTGCAGCTAACATCTATAAACTGTTGGACGCTACAGTTGTAGGTGATGTCGCGTCAGTTGAGTCAGATAACGATGCAACTAAGCTCTGGCATATGCGTCTGGGTCATCTCAGTGAGCGTGGGATGATGGAACTTCATAAGAGAAATCTGTTGAAAGGCGTTCGCACTTGCAAGATGGATCTGTGCGAGTATTGTGTACTCGAGAAATAGTGTCGTGTTCGGTTCCAGACCGGGAAGCACAAAACAGAGGGAATCCTAGACTATGTCCATTCGGATGTGTGGGGGCCTACCAAACAGCCCTCCATGGGTGGTTCCAGGTATTTTGTGACTTTTATTGATGATTTTTCTCGTAAGGTTTACGAAGTTCAAGCTGTGGAAAGCTGAAGTAGAGAATCAAACGGGCAGAAAAATCAAGTATTTGCGGTCAGATAATGGGACAGAGTACACTAATTCGAATTTCAAGAAATTTTGTGAAGAATATGGTATTCAGAGGTATTTTTCAGTTCGCAAGACACCACAACAAAATGGTGTGGCAGAGAGAATGAACAAGTCTCTAACTGAAAGGGCAAGATGTCTCCGGTTGAATGCTGGATTGTCAAAGGGTTTCTGGGCAGAGGCAATTAACATGGCATGCTATCTCCACAACAGGTCACCGCGGGCTTCTCTGGAGGGGAAAGTTGCAGAGGAGGTATGGACAGGCAATCCCATTGATCTTAGCAATTTAAGGATTTTTGGATGTCCAGCTTATGTGCATATATCCAGTGAAGATCGATCCAAAGTCGAAGAAGTGTGTCTTCGTAGGATACTCAAAAGGTGTAAAGGGGTTCAAGTTATGGGATCCAGTTTCAAAGAAGGTGGTTACCAGCAGAGATGTTGTTTTTGATGAGCAGTTCATGTTGAAGAAGTTAGTTGCAACAGATGTGACAGTCTCTGAAGGGGAAACTTCCAACAATGAGGTGATTCAGGTGCATATTGAGCCGTCCCCAGTGAGCAATGTACAGACAAAACCAGAAACACTAGACGAATCAGGCTCTCCCACTGAGCCATACCATGGACCTGAAGATTCAGGTGAAGTACTTGACTATTCTCTGATACGCGAAAGCGAGCGACGGCAGATCAAGCCACCAGAGAGATATGGGTTTGAAGACTTGGCAGCATATGCATTTCTTACTAGTTCTGGAGATCCGTCCACTTTTCGAGAGGCTATAGCTAGCCAGGAGAAAGATAAGTGGATGGGTGCTATGGTGGAGCAAATGGAGTCCTTGCAGAAAAATGAGACATGGGAGCTTGTTCAGCTTCCTAAGGGCAAAAGGGCTATCAGTTGCAAGTGGGTGTACAAGCGAAAACCAGCAGTAACAGAAAAAGAAGGGGAAAAGTTCAAGGCTCGTCTTGTAGCAAAGGGGTACTCACAATAGAAGGGGATTGACTATGACAAGATTTTCTCTCCGGTCGTCATACATACCTCTATCAGGGCAGTGTTAGCCTTGGTAGCCAGTCGAGACATGCATTTAGAGAAGATGGATGTGAAGACAACATTTCTTCACGGTAATCTAGATAAGCAAATTTACATGAAGCAGCCAGAGGGTTTCAGCGACACTGGCAAAGGCAGACTTTTTTGCAAATTGAAGAGGTCTTTGTATGGTTTAAAGCAGTCTCCAAGGCAGTGGTACAAGCGCTTTGATTCATACATGCTCCAGATTGGCTACAGAAGGTGTGACTATGATTGTTGTGTTTATGTTAGGAGCCTTGATGATGGCTCTTTTATTTTCCTGTTACTGTATGTGGATGACATGTTGATCGCTGCTAATCATCTACATGATGTAAATGATCTGAAAATCATGTTGTGTAAGGAGTTTGACATGAAGGACTTAGGGGCTACTAAGAAGATTCTTGGGATGGAAATTCACAGTTATAGGAGTGCTAGAAAATTATGGCTCTCTCAGAAAAGCTATGTTGAAAAGGTGCTAGACAGATTTGACATGAGTAATTCAAAGGCTGTGAGTACTCCATTGGCGAATCACTTTAAGCTCTCGTTGGATCAGTGTCCAAAGATAGATGCAAAAGCTGAGTATATGTCAAAGGTTCCTTATGCCAGTGCTGTTGGTTGTTTAATGTATGCTATGGTCTGCACAAGGCCGGATTTTGCACAAGCTATAAGTCAAGTTTGCAAGTTTATGTCCAAACCAGGGAAGCATCATTGGGAAGCAGTCAAGTGGATTTTGAGGTACTTAAGAGGTACAGCAGGTCATGGTATCATGTTTGGCAGTGAAAAGGGTGATCCTATAGTTGTAGGATATGTTGATTCAGACAATGCGGGTGATATGGATGATAGGAGGTCTACAAAGGGATATGTCTATACTCTTGCAGGTGGACCCATTTATTGGAAGTCATCAGTTCAACCCATAGTGGCCATGTCAACAACTGAAGCAGAGTACATGGCATTATCAGAAGCTGCAAAAGAAGCCTTATGGCTTACAAGATTAGTGAAGGAATTGGGTGTTGAGCAAGGTGGAGTTCGGTTGCATTGTGATAGTCAGAGCGCCATTTACTTGGCAAAGAATCAGGTGTATCACGCCAGGACCAAGCATATTGATGTGAGATTTCACAAGATCAGTGAGCTACTTGCATCTGGACAGATACTACTTGAAAAGGTTCATACTTCAGAGAATGCAGCTGACATGTTGACCAAGCCAGTCACCAGTGACAAGTTCAAGCATTGCTTGGACTTGTTACACATTACTCAGTGATCAAGCAGGAGCTCTACCCCCCAGTGCCAAGGATGTGATCGTCATGCAATGAATCGTCATAGGGGTTTGATATTCGCCAAGGTGGAGATTGTTGAGTATGGCTCATATGATCTTGATATCAAAAAATTTGAGGCGGGGAGCTGAGCTATTTGAGACCCCATGATGCAGTTGAGGGTATTGTTGTAATCTGTTGCCTAATATTATATATATTGCTTGTAACACTAAACCGTAATCTTCACTGAGAAATAAAACGGAACTACAGCTGCTCTGTAGTCGCTGACGTAGGCAGCCTTTGGCCAAACAACGTGACCAAATATCGTGTCCCTTTTGCGTTTTTCGTTTCCTTATTTCTTCTCTACTGTTGTTGTTCTAACACTTTTACTAAATGTGGTATTTACATTTATTAATGCTTTATTCTGCATATTTTTGTATAATTTTTATTATATATTATTAAATATATTATTGGAAGCATGTTTATATATTATTAAATATAGTATTGGAAGCATATAATAATATCAATAATTTTTTTAGTATTTGATAAACTAAATAAAATATTAATATTAAAAAGCTTTTAGAGTGTATATACAAAATAAATAAATAAATATATTTTTTCAATTTTCCTACGGTTTCCTGCGAATTCTAAATCCACGGGTAAGTTTCCTGTGGATTTTGAAATTCACAGAAAAATTTCCTGCAGAATTACCTGCGAAATCCAAATCCGCAGGAAACTTACCTGCGGATTTGGAATTCGCAGGAAAATTTTCTGCTGAGTTAGCTAAAAATTTTTCGTAGCAAAATTACCTGCGAATTTTTCTGCAGGAAAATCCGTAGAAAATTTCTTACGAAGTTAAAATTCGCAAGAAAAAATTACCCACGAAGGTATTACCTGGAACTAAAATTTGTCGGAAAATCCGCAGGTAACTAGACAATTTTTTTTTTGGTTTCCCACAGGTCTTCTCCAATTGAGGCAATCTTGTTCGAGGCGCGTTAGACACTAAATGTGGGAACCTCTCCTAGCGGGGATTCGAACCTTGATTCGTCACGTTGTGGGAGACTAGCCCCTTTCACTAGACCTAACCCCGTTGGTTTTAACTAAACATCTTCTAGTAGCGGTCTATTCTTCAATCAATTAATATATAGAAGCAATATAAAATTCGAGCAATTATTGTATACATGTGAATTGTGGTAAGATATTGATATAATTTGGTTATTCACAAGAAGTTAAAATGAAACGATCAATTAATCTACACGAACGTGAGTGCAACGTGATGTTTGGTACAAATAATAGTCAACGCATTTCCACGTTTTACTCTATTACATGTATTAGTATTTTATAGGACAATAATATAACTACTCTTTTTTCTTACCAAAAAAATAACATAAAATAACTACTCTTTTTTTCCCTCACCAATTCGGATATTTTCGGCCGTGAGCGAGGAGCCGGAGACAAATCTCAAGGTTATCCTTCCAATAGGTATTTTTTATCATCTCATAGTTGTGAAGTATTTATGGGTCTCACCAATGACTAATTTTAGTTAGGGGAATCTATTGACCACCTTTAAAGAAAAACTAGAGATTTGCTTGAAGAATCCGAACTCAATTTCACTCGTTTCTCTCGTTCTAATGTATTATTGGTGAGTAAGTAGTCTTTTTAATACATCTAAAATTGTTGATAGGGGCAGGTGGGTCGGTTTGGGTGGGTTTTTGGGTGTTTGAAGACCTAATCCAATCAACTAAATACGAGTTTGGTTGGGATGGTTTAATCGATTTTTTTTTTGCGTAACTCAAACCAGCCCGACTCGACCTCATATGGGTTGGTTTGGGTCGTTTGATCGGGTTTATTAATAAAATATTTATTTCTCATAAAAAATTGAGAAAAATTGAAAAAAAAAATAGAATAAAAACCTCATTGTGGAGGCCCTAATTTGAATTTTCAAATAAAGAAAATATGCATATTTTCATTGTTGCATAAAAAGCAAAGTTGACCTCAATTTGGATTAAAATTTCCATTAAAATTATAGCACCATGTGAAATGAAAACAAAATAAAACTTATGTATTTACAAATTACGTCTTCGTTCATATGGTATTAGTCAGTATATACGTTCAATTACTTGCAATGGGTTATTTAGGTTCACAATCTTCTGACTCGACACCCAACCCATAGGCTTTGGGTTTGCTTTTTTTTAAAAACGACCCAACCCAATGACCCAAATCAACCCGAATTTTGTGGGTTGGGTTAGACTTAGTATGTCGGATCGATTCACGGGTTGACCGCACCCCTGCCCACCTCTAATTGTTGATCCCACTTTTATTTTCATCGTGTCTTACCATATCAAATATTCATTAACTTTATAACTTAAAATAATGTGATTATGTACAAAATTATAAATGAAAATATATAATAGAGTTTAATTTATAAGCACTGAAAGTTTAAAAAAGTTTTAACCCATCATCCAATCACATTTCATTATTGTGCCACATTGTTATATAATTTCCTAAAATATCTCAACAAACATCTAGATGGTGAGATGTGATTGGATGATGATTTAAAACTTTTTTAAACTGTCGGTGCCTATAAATTAAACTGTATATAATAATGTTTTTTTGTTGCAATATATATAATAATGCTTTTATCAAAGGAAAAAGTATCACAAAAACGAAATAAACCCTTAAATTTACTGTCCTAAGATTAGCATGCCAATATAAAATGGTCTTTTAAAATTTTTTTATCACCAAATTAAATTTTAATAATATAAAAAAACTTATGTATTCATTTATAATTAGAATGATTATAATTAATGACAATTTATATATTTGAAAAATTAACTCGTAATAATTCACTACAACAAATTCTTCAAAGGATGGCACTACTTTAAACAGCACTTTAGTATTGAAGTGCTACTTAAAATTAGGTTGAAAACTTTCACTAGCTAAAGGATAAAGGTAAAAACAGCGCTTAGAAAAAAAAAACTCTACTTTAGGTGATAAACAGCGTTTCAGTAAGAAAAATGCTGGTTTAGGTGATAGATAAATAAACAGTGCTTAGTTTGGCAAGCACTGTTTAAAGTTGTATCGAAAGAATAAATAGCGCTTAGTATGTGAAGTGCTACTTTTTGGTATTGACAATAAGTAGCGCTTAGTATATATATGAAGCACTATTTATTGTCTAAATCTTAAATGAAATTGAGGTTCGCTCACTGCCATTCTCTCTCTCGCAGCTCTCTCTCTCAGAAACCCTTCGCAACTCTCTCTGCCACTCCCTCCGCCACATTTTCAACGGAAATGGCGACAGAACGACCATGGAGACAGCCTCCTCACGCCGTCGTTCCTGCTAGCTCCACGACTTCCTCCAAGATGTCGTCGTTCCTCTCAGAGCTTGTCGCCGTTGCTGGAGCCGCCGTCGCCGCATCTCATTCTTGCTTCACCGTTGTTCACGTCGTCGTTCTCTCTCTCAGCAAACCCTCATCGTCGCGTTGGTTACAATTTTGCAAGCCTCTCGTAACCCTAGCTTCCTCGTGCAACGCCTCACTCTGCAACCCGTAACCCTAGCTTCCTCGTGCAGCGCCTCACACTGCAACTCAAGATTCAGGTACGATTCTCCTACCTTTCTCATTGAAACTCCAGTTCTTAAACCCTCTTTCTCACCGTAAGACGATTCTCACATTGTAGGGCCCCTGGATTTTTGTTGGTCTATACCGTCAAGGTAAGCTCTTCTTACTTTTGTCTTTGTTTGTCTCCTTTTTTTATCTTGTCTTGTATGTAGGAGCAATTAATGTAAGCTGATTATGTGATTGTGGTTGTTATGAAGGCTTGGAATATTGAAACTGCTTCACAGTTTACACTTGACGGACCTAAGGGGCGAATCCTTGCCAGGGTTGTTGGCAAAGATAAACTTTTAGCTGGAGCAGAGGTAACTACCCATACAGTGGTTTATGGCTGTTATTATCTAAATAAATCAGACTTTTTATTCTTTAGCTAGTAATTGGTTATTTTCTTTTAATTAGAATTCTCTTGCTTTTGAAGCAGTTCTTTTATGTTGTCAATGAATTTATGTATAATTTGATTATTTATGTCGCAGGACGGTGTAATTTCTGCATGGAGAGGCAGCTTTGAAGCCAGATAACTTCTGCATGAATTGCCATCGTAAGTAAACTAAACTTGCAACCATGTTGTTCTTTCTGCAAACTTGCTCCTGAGCCCTGACGTTGTTGTCTACTTTTAAAATTTAAAGATTTTTAGAGAGGGGACGCTTATTTGCAAAAATAGAAGTTGGATCAATTGAGATAGGTCCTGGTGGATTCTTCTTCACTGGAGATGGAACTGGTTTGGTAAAGGCGTGGAAATGGTTGGAAGATCCCCTCAAGGTGGCAGCAGCATCCTCTTGACTTGACAAAATCTCCCTTTTGCTTTCCTCCACCAACTTAACTACCCTGGTTGATGTGAGTGATCCTTTTTGGCAGGGGGTGATTTTCGCTGATCATTGAGCACTATTAATTGTAGTAAAAAAAAAACCTTTTAGGCAGGAGGTGGAGGTGACATCAGTGAATTTATTTTTCACTGATCACTGAGCACTATTGATTGTTCAAAGATCCTTTTAGGTAGGAGTTTACACTAGTGAATTTATTTTTCACTGACCATTGAGCACTATTGATTGTAAAAAATAGTTTATATTATAAATAAAGCATTCCAATTCAATTTTTTTTCTTTCTTTCTTTGGCTATTTTAATTCTAGTTCATTCTTAGTCCAGAATGCTTGTTTTCTGTTTTGATAAATTTAGTTAAAAAGAATCCCTTTGTATTGCTTTGGAACAAATAGCTGTAATATGTGAATATAAAAAAAAAACAGAGAGAGAACAAACAGCGCTTTCTATTCCTTTAGGAAGCGCTGTTTATTCACATGAAATAAACAGCGCTGTTTATTCGCATATAATAAGCAGCGCTTCTTAAATTAAGAAAGTGCCGTTTATTGTCAGTTTTCAGTAGCGGTTGAATATTTAGCGTCTTTAAGCGCTGTTTAAGGTAAAAAATAAGCGCTTGTTGTAGTGATTTTTTAAAGAAGATGCACCAATATTTGCATGACCAATATAAAAGTTTAATCTATGAATATAGAGGTTTATTTGTGCGCAAGTCATTTTCTAAAAAATAAATTTTTTTATTGCTTTTAAAATAATATTTTTTGTTATCATGTTGTACATAAAATATTAGCACCTATGAGGAAGTTATAAAGTTGACTTGGTGATTGGGCTAAGAGAACTAAGGACTAAGGAGATAAGGAGAGAAAGGTTTGAAACCTCACCCACTAACAAAATACTAACATCTAATACTAACATTTGTCATTCATAAAAAATTAGCACATATTAAAAAAAATAGTTAACCTTAATTATTTTCCTGACGAGGAATTATGAGGACCCTAAGAGCATCTCCAACGGGAGATCGCCAACGTGGAGCCCGTTCGCCATTGGTTCGGAATGCGTTCGCCACTAGAGCTGGAGCAGATCTCCAGGGTAGAGGTTGAAGTGGCGAACCATTTTGCCAGGGCGCAACGGATCGAGGCGCGTTTGCCGAGGCTTTTGTTCACAGCTGGAGCAGTTCGCAGAGGTTAGAGCGGTTCACAAAATTGGAACAAATTTCTGGAGGTGGATCGTTCGCATGATGGGGCCCACATAAGAGACTCAGCGCAGATCGCCGCAGGAGATGCTCTAAGAGCATTACTTGTCATTCAATCATTAGTTTTAATGTTCATAAAAGAGTTTGACCATTTTTTATAAAAACCTATAATTAATTATTACAATAATATTGGAATAATATAGATAATATAGTATTAAATAAAGTTATGTTAATCTTTTTACATATAATAAATCAAAATTATATCTTTATTTTATATTACAAGAATGAAGTATCATACAAAAGAATGAAATATCACACTTAAGATTTCTAGTGCATTTAAATTTTATATTTTTTGCGAGAAATTCTATAGAATTGTAGATTTGCTAAACTACTCTCTATCTCATTATAAGTATTGTTTAAGGTAATGCATACTTCTTAAAAAAATAATTAGTTACACTAATTTCTATGGTAAGATAATGTGTTAAAATTAAAATACCCATATACTTTTATTTATGATCAACTCACTACAGTTGCAACTACTCTCACTTAAATGAGGGTATTATCGGAGAAAAAATAAAAAATACTATCTTAGTATTCTAAAGTGACAAATAAATTGAGAAAAGAAATATTGCAAACAAAACACTTAAGATGAGACAGAGGGAGTATTTCGATCATTCAACTCATAAAAAAGGTTTTATTATTTCTTCAATAACTTTTAGCTTGGGGAGGGGCAAGAAACTTTAAGTGTGACTATGTCCCGAACCGATAATGTGTCCCATAGCCGGCCTAAAGGGTCGAAGCCGTGAGAATACGTGACACTGGGGTCAAAAGTTCTAATTACGGTGGTTTAGAAAAAAAAATTTGCTTGAATTTTTTTCTGAATTTTTCATTTCCTACCGTCAAAGCCTTTTATTAATATCATAAATTGAACGAACTGGATAATTTTAAAACGTGTTTAAAAATCATTATTTAAAATATCAACTTTCATCAAAAATAAGAAAATGTGAGTTTTCTATGAGGCAAGCAAATGAGGCAACTCATTCCTTAGCTAGGGTGCCTACATCTTTAGCTAGTCCCCACTTATTTATTGATGTTCCAACATGTATTCAATCTATTATTATTTATGAAATGACTTTGCTTTGCTTTGGTTAAGATTTTTAGACCCAAAATCTAGTTTACAAAACCGAGTTTTGCAAAATCTCTCACACAACTCCTTTTCCAAAACCTGGTTTTTGTGCATTGGGAAGCGTAAACGAGATTTTAGAATCTCAAACAAACACACACATAATTGAACCCTGCAAATAATTTATTATCCCAAAAATATTCTTTTTTCTTAACAAAACTTGTTTTTATTCTATTCACCACTTATGTTGCATAAGCAGCTTGCTAATTATATATATTTTGGGTTTCTTTCACACTTTGAGTTTTTCTCTTTCTTTTTTATAATAAATAAAAGTGGGTGTGAGGGATAAGATGTAAAAAATTATAGTGTGTAAAGAATAAGAACTAATTATGCTTATCCTCCACCCCGAGAAGTTGCCAGTAGAAAATATATAAATGCCTGCAAATCATGGTCCGTTGTAAGGCTGAGGGAAAGGATCAAGTATGGTGCTCCCCAATGGTCGCGAAGAACAAAGAAACACAGGTCATCCTCAGAAAAATAGAAAGAGAAGACGAATCCCCATTACTTACAACGAGTTTCACAGTCAAGAAGTTTCTCAAGGCTCAGAATCCAATATAATTGGTACGTACGCATTCTTTTTCCACTTCGATCAATTGCTAACTAATACTCTAGTCTGAAAGAAAGGCCAAATGGTCCGAGTCTAGCAGGCCTTAAATAAACTGGTGAATATAATTTGAAATCACCTATTGAGTGATATATATATATATATATATATAGAGGGAGGGATCAAGTTACTCCAGGAGTAACTTTTGTCTGAGTTACTCAGCTTATTAATTCTTTGTAGACATCGAATTTCATCAATCCAACCGTTAAATATCGTCATTTATGTTAATGAACATGCATACCAAATTTTAGATAAATTTGACATCTATAGCTACGTGACTATATGGTCAACGCTTTACTTGTATTTTTAAAAGTATAGTATACGTTGAATTAAATTCATTTGATGGAGTATCAAATATTTTTAAAATTTTATGAAGTTTTATGTAGCTAATTTATTCAATAAGAACTTCTCATTTGATGATTCGATCGATGAAATTTGATGTTTACAAAGATTCATTAAGTGGAGTAACCCAGACAAGAGTTACTCCATGATTAACTCTTGTCTGAGTTACTCCGATTAATATCTCTCTATAAACATCAAATTTCATCAATCGAACTGTTGAATATCGTCATATTATGTTAATGATCATCATGCATACCAAATTTTAGATAAATTGGACATTCGTAGCTATGTAATCATATGGTTAACATTTTACTTGTAAATTAAAACGTATAGTATACGTTGAATTGAAGTGATCTGATGAAGTATCAAACATTTTTAAAATTTTATGAAGTTTTATGGAGTTGATCTACTTAATAAAAACTTTTAATTTATCGGTTCGATTGATGAAATTTGATGTCTATAGAGAGATATTAACAAGAGTAACTCAGACAATAGTTACTTCTGAAATAACTTCATCCCACCACAATATATATATATTGTATCATTTTACAAAATTTTGTCATGTAGTATCTTTGGTCTGGGAATTGAATTCGCTTCAGTAAATTTATGAAGCAGTTGACATATTTGTGTGTGATAAAACTACCACATGCGGTTAGCATTATCGCTACCGCATGCGGTTTGGTATAACTGTGTGGAACTGCGTAAAAAGTTACCTTAGGCAATCGCGATCCGGTCTCTCTTTCTAATTAATTAACAAATTAACAAATGACATGTTTGCCTTATTCAGATCCTGCAACTCAGCGTTATGTTGTAGTCCCTGATCTTGTTGATTTGCTTCCTCCCGAAGATGCGCGCCTCCTCTCCGAATATTCTGCTACTCACCCTGGCTTCCTTCTTTCAACACGCATACATCCTATCGACAGGCGTTCAGCTTATGAAGATTTCGTGATCTTCCTCAACTATCTGCGCTCTCACTCTACCTTAGAGCTGATGACTACATCAAAACCATGGGTTTCTAATGCAATGGAACTTCTCAAGTCTTATGGATTCAAAGGTCAATGGTTTGATGATCTATATAGTCGTCTCAACCGTAACTACATTGATATTGCGGACGAAGACTTACAACGATTGACCCAACAGGAAGCTGATTCTTCTCAACTTATACAAAAGTTATCAGGCGAGTTGGCTGAATTGAGAGGTAGGCTTTTTGATGCGAATGATGCCCAGCAACACTTTTCCAACGGAAAGAGGCAAAGTATGCAACTCAGAGCAAGCTTAGACGTCCCTTTTGAAATCTAGCATGGCATGTAATGTTATTTTTTAGAAGACCGATCGATGTTGGTTGGTTGATCAGTTCTGCATTTTCGTTGAGTTAATTATTTATGTCTATTAATTCGATATCTGGATATGTTTCTAAACCGTTCGTTCAATAATAATTCTGCTCTATCTTGGTGCTTTATTTCGATGGTTTCCTTGCATCTCTCAATTTTTAAGAACCAAAAATATATGCATGGTATAGCATGGTGCTTTTTTTTTTTTTTTTTTTTTTTTAAGAACCAATCTGCCAGAAGAATGGCTTCTCTGTGAATGTGTGTAATCCTTGCCTCCCAATTGAACTCCAATACCCTTCTAATCTCTCTCTCTTTTTGTGTCAATTTAAATTTGTATATACTACAAATTTTATCTTCTTAATAATGAATATTTTATGAGTTTAATAACCATGCACTAATAATATAATTTTTTTTATATATCTAATTATATTTCGTCATGATGCCACATTATAATATTTGATTTATATGTATAAATATTTATATGGTGATATATGAATTGATACTTGCGTAAAAAATTTTAACACCCATTGCTTAATCATTGAATTCGTATCGTAAATAAAGAAAATTTAATTACTTTATTCAAACAAAAAATTTTAAAAATTAACAAAAATCAATCTACTTGTATTTAAAATTGTGTGAACAAGTCAACTAAACACAAAAAGCTCACAACGGTGAACGGTTTGGCATTACAAACAAATGCCAGAAAAAGACGAATCCAATGGGAAGGAATTAATCGCTGAAATAATAGTCTAAGATTGCATAAACAGTCTGCACAACACTAAGAGCAGCCAGCACCGTAGCAACAAAATTATAGTTTCGATTCATAAATTTTACAAGCCATTCTAGACGGCATGTGAAAACATGCCACAATATTTTCCACATCCGTGCGATGAAAAAAGCCGCCGAGTAATTGTTCATGTCACCAACCATTTTAGCATAACTGGAATCAACCACCCCATGGTCCACTCCAAACGACATCGTGCGGATAAAGGCCTCCAACTCCTCATTACTCATCTTCACATGATCCACAATGATATTCTTGTCCTTAAGAAGCTTCACATCAGCTGCACAACAAATCAAGCCATTGAAAATCAATGCAGCCGATGTGAATTTACCGCTAGGAGTAATCATGCTTTGATTCTCATCACCGCTCTCATCACCGGCAGCAGAAAGAGAAGAACTCTTCCGATTCTTTTTATGATGCTCCCAAGCAATGACATTGCGCCACTTGGCTTTCGTTGTTTTCGTAATATGCAGCTGTGCAATTTCCAATTTCCCCTTTCTGAACTTAAATTCAAAATCCAAACCTCTTACTTCCTCACCCGGCATTTCCACTTGCTTAGTAGTCACAATGATATGGCCAAGCCTTATGAGTAAACCACCAAAACAGTTCCTTAGCAAACCAAAGCAAGAAAGCACGTTGTCTGTATCTTCAGCAAGTTTGATATTTACCCCTGCAGCTTGGAGTCTCGAAGCACATCGCTTCAGTTTTAGTATCAATTGCTGATTTTCCATAATGCCAACTACATAATTTCTCCCTGTCTCTCTCACCTTTTCTATTAACAAAAAAATGGACAAGATCAAGAATGTGAGGGGCTTCAAGGCTCTCAACTTGAGGCAGGGAGTAGCCCAAGATAGACAATAGAAGATTATTAATCTTGTTCGCCCTCTGTTCCCGATTCGATTTGAACACACTGGGAAAAAGTGTTCGAGACAAATTGTGGAGAATAAAAATTGGTATCTGGTTCTCCAGCAACATCAGATCAGACAAGGCCTCCTCGTCTTTTAGAACTTCCGGCGCGGGACCAGGAGGGATCAAGCGGCTTGGTAGTTGAGCATCTAACCCCTTTGTTATAAGAAGCTCTAACAGAAAACAACCATCCACTAGCATAATTTTCGCTAGTTCGTGTTTTTCGAGTTTGATGTCAGCCACGTAGCTTGCACGAACTTGTTTATCTAATTTCCAAATGGCCTTGCTGCATTCCTCCAAGTATTCCCCTGCTTCGCCTTCTTTTCCTGCTCGGTGTAAGAGAGATAACATGCAGCGCAATTTGACTTCTTCCATGAGAAGTAAATCTTCTCTGCTTCCCTTGAATCGGGGTCCAATGGACACCACCCTTGGCAAGTAAGCATCCTCGTTGGATTGTTTGAGTCCTTCTGGAACAATTGAAATGCTACATGATTGAATGTAATCGTGGTCGACGGATTTTAGTAGCGTCTGCATAGAGTTTAACCAGTCATTCATCTGGTCATCGTTTTCAGTTGTTTGAATATTGTTTGCCATGGCTTGGGATTTGGGACTTTTCTGTTTTTGCCTTGAAAGTTGAAAGAGTGACTAGTTAGGATAAAATGGATAATTACCGAAAGAAAGAAGAGGATCTATCTAGCTGGCTTGTTGGAGAAGAGGAAATGATTATGGTCAACGTGAAAAGAAAATGATACGGGAGAGACAACCCAGATCTAGAAAAACAACCACAGGTTCATGGCAGCAGCAAAATATTATGTGGGGTTTTGGAGCATGGATTAATTTTTAGGAAGAGAAGATTTGGTTTTAAATTAATCATATTTATTTGAGTGGATTTGATTTGGATCATTGGATTAATTAAGATAAACAAAAATAAATGACTAATTCTTTTAAGTTTTGATTCATACGTATTCTTTGCTCTTAAATGATGCTAATAATTAAATTAATTCTAAATATATTGATTCTAAATATATTGATATTACTTTTAATTAATATTTAACTTTTTTAATAAATATTCCCTCCGTCCCTTAATATAGTACCCCTTTGACCATTTTACGCCTCTTAATTAAGAAAGTGAGTTTTTAATAATTACTTTTAATTAATATTTAACTTTTTTAATAAATACCCCTTCTGTCCCTTAATATAGTATCCATTTGACCATTTTACGCCTCTTAATTAAGAAAGTGAGTTTTGTTAGCTATTAGCATTAAGTTTTTACAAAATGTGTGCTGTTTTTTTCCAAGTCCCTTCTCATCTTCCTAGAATATTAAAAAAAAAAGAATTAATGCACATTAGTATAAGAGGTAATTTTGTAAATAATAATAATAATTAATGCACCCTGGTTTTCGAAAAGGTTCTTATATTAAGTGACAAGAAAATTTTACGAAAGAGTCTTATATTAAGAGACGGAGAGAATTTTGCGTATGTTATTATTTTTTTGTTTTACTAAAACTTAGGTTGGGATAGCATTCAGTTTCAATCGGATTCAGACTTAAAATTTTCATTCGAACCAAAACTGACGTCAAAGCTCAGCAACATCAACGCCGAATATGGGACAATGCAAATGAGTTACTAAGGAGTAAACATGGATCATCAACAAAGATTGATTTTATTCCAGTGCTCGATGCTCTACCACAACTTCAAAAGATTTTACATTTGTTTAGATAGATGCAAGAGAGGGTTCAAGGCTGGATGTAGGCCCTTCATTAGACTAGATAGATGCTTCTTAAATGGTTACTATGGGAGACATTTACTTTCTGTGATCGGTAGATTTTGACTTATAATGTGAACGAGATCTTCTGTGATCTGTACATGGTCTTGCATTTATGATACGGTATGAAGGCTTCAACCAAAAACTGTAGAGCATCACATGGGTTCGAAAAAACCAATACTTATATATGATGGACACATACTAATGTGTCTTGCATTTATAATACAGTATGAAAACTTACACAGCATCATCTGGGTTACAAAAAACCCATACTTTAAAATAAACGACTTTTAAAAGAAAAAAGCATAATGCAATTACTTTCACATTTTTTTTTCCCAAACTCTTTGTAGATTTTAGAAAGAACTTACATTTACACCATACAAAAATTCAAATTTATCAATAACTTGTACGGGTTTTTATATTTTTTTATCAATAACTTATTATTATTATTATTATTATTTTGGTCACTGCACTGGCTCCTTTCCTTCATTTATGTACTGGTTTTTATAAAAAGTCAATAAAAAATTTCTGCGTATTTTTTAAATTTTCATAATAAAATAAAAGCAAAGGCAATATATATATGAAAATGAATGTCACAATAATTTGTTCATTTAGCTAAACAAATTTAC
Source organism: Calophaca sinica (assembly GCA_037113605.1). Lineage (NCBI taxonomy): Eukaryota > Viridiplantae > Streptophyta > Magnoliopsida > Fabales > Fabaceae > Calophaca > Calophaca sinica. Next base: position 109,627,597 of record CM073733.1, read on the forward strand.
TAGTTTTGTTGATAGTAGAGAATAGTATAATTATAATCCTTATTGTCTTAAATTAAGACCACTTTGTTTTTTTTTAGGGTATTTAAGACCACTTAATTTATTGGAAAATATATATTTGAAACTCTAATGATCTTATGTACGTAAATCTCACGTGTCTTTCTATACAAATATTACTTTAAATCTTCGAGGAAAATATCATGTTCACTCCATTTCGGGACTGCTGCTAGTGGAAATAATTTTCTAGTGTATACAATATCATATATGAATCATATACTTTTGGTTGTGATGCATCTGATTTTATTTTCAATGTTTAATCTGCAATTGACTAGGCACATCTTGTGCTCAATGATGTAGCTTCTTTATTAATTTTAATATATTCATTTGGCTTTAAAAAACATGTGGGACAAATTTACTTATGAGTTGTCGCCGCTAATTTATAATTCGATGATTCCACAAAATGACGTACGTACCATAATTTCATAAATATATGGATTGACTTTCAATATTCTAGAAGAAATAATTTCTTAGTTGAAAATTAACTGTAAAGTGTAGAATTAGACTGTTCTTCAAGCAAATTTTTTTCTAAATATCAAAAGCTTGTGATAGTTGTACCAATACAACAAGGTCTACAATACAACACCAACAACGCTCAGCGAACCAAGAGAGAACTAAATATCAACCGTACCAGATACCAATATCCCACAACGCCGAACCCACACAGTCTTGTCCCCTAAAGATATATTCCAACGAGTCAACACACCATTCATAGAAAAGATAATGGATATTGTTTCTCTTGGTCAAAAATCATCGTCATGAAAGCACCTTAATGTTGTCTAGCACCTCATAGAAATCAAGCACTCTATTGGAGAAACTATACCCATTTTTGGCATCCCAGGTTGCTCAAAGGTTCGCATGCCAAATCATAGCCAAATGTTTCTTATCACGAAATGGAGTCTCCCATGATAGAAGACCGCGAGAACAAAGTGATGAAAGACCTGGAGAACGTGAAAAGAACTTGACAGATTTTTTGAAGGGGTCAAATATTTAAGTAAAATATATTTCACAAATATGGCATTAATTTTTTGGTGGCATATAGTGGTTTGTTAACCAAGTATTGCGCATATATATGGGTTCGAATCTAAATTTTTTTCACCAAATTTTTTCAATCATTCTTTTTGCTCAAGGGTAAATGCAAAAAAGGCACCAACAGAATTAGATCCCTAGCCCTAGAATTGCCAAAACAAGCTTGGCCATTGTGCCAATGCAAACAATTGAAATCTATACGGCAACAGTAATATATATAAACTCATATTGAAGCTATGATATGTATATATATCTACCAAGGACAAAAAACCGTGGGGGTACCATATCCCACTTGCTCCTATAAAGATCTACCCCTGTCTGTGGGAAATACCAAGACCATCCCCAGCCAACTAACCATCTCATAGCATAAATGGATAGAAAAATCACACCGAGCAAATAAGTGCACTTCTAACTCCTGGTACTCTACACATAGTACACACCCAATTGCACCAATGTAGCTATTGGATGCGGATATCTCATGTTGAAAACCAACATGAGGAAATACTTTGGAATCCTAACCCTTAAAATTTAATGTGTTGGAAAGTTTTTAAATATGAAAATAGGGGGAGTTGTTTAAGGGTGAGGATTAATATATAGGATTCGCTAACACACAATCATTTGTTTTTTAAAAGGAATATGTTAGGAAGTTAATTTATGATTGTGTGCTTGAAGTTATAATTTGCTAACACCTTTCACACACATACTCCCGTCCATATTATAAGAGACAAATAAGTCCAATTTTTTGGTCAAAAATATATGAAACAAGCATCAATTTTTACATACATTAAGTGCTAATTTTCAATTATGTCCTTGTTCTAGTTAGTGGAATTTGTGTGAATTAATTCATTAATTATCAGCCACTATTTATGAAAGGGGTATATTTGAAAAAAAAAGTTAAATTTTAGCTAATTTCAAAGTATTTCTTTGGTCTGTGTAAATTGGGATTTTGTCCTATAATATGGATCAGAGGGAATATACAAAATTTGGGCAATTATTGTATACATGTAAACTGGCTGTAAGATATTTATATAATTTGGACCATTCACATGAAGTTAATTAAAATCAAACCATCAAATTACCTACCCAAAAGCTTTCGTGGAAGCAGTGTGAAGAACGTTATATATTATGTTTGGTACATAAAATAGTCAACGCTTTCGATATCCAAAGATTGCCATGCCTATATAAATTATAATATATTCTGCTATAATTTTTGGATTTTTTTTTGAATGGCAAAAATTTTATTAGAAAGGTACAAGGGGTACCCCAACCCAATACAGCCAGACAAGTGATAAGTGTCTGAAGCCCATGGGCAGCGACCACCAGGATAGACAAAAAAACCCTAGGGAGTTATGTAAGCACACACCCTATATCCTAAGAATACATGCGAGTGGATCGATAAAACCACCTCCAAGACAAGGAATGGATCTGATCAATCAACTGACTCGTAACTGGAACCTTCCCAGAGAAGATACACCCATTCCGAATGTCCCAAATAGCCCACACAACTGTATGCCAAATTAGAGCTAGTCCCTTTCTACATCGAGGTCTACCCATCACATACATAAACGAGGCAAAAGAGGAGAAAAGGTCCTACAGCAGCACAAAGTCACAGCCAAACCAACTAGCAATAACATACCAAACTGACTATGAAAACCCGCATCTACCAAATAGATGCAACGTCGATTCCTGTTCCTTGCCACACAGAACACAAGTAGTAGTCGACCGATCTGATATCACACCCATAGTAAAGAAATTGGTTCGAGTTAGGACTATATCTAAAAGTAACTGCCATGAAAACGCAATTACTTTTGAAGCAGCCAAACTCTTCCACAACTTACCTATGACCTCAATCTCAATATCAGATAGGCGGTCGACCCGCGCAGATGACTCATACAGTAACACATATACAGAGGAAACTAAAAACGTACCACTAGGGTGTCTACACCAAAACCATCGATCAAACTCATTTGCCAGGGATGACGCTGTGAGCATCGCAAGGAGTTCGGCATACAAAGCCTCCTCCCACTCAAATAGACTCCTCCTCCAAGTGATCTCCCATACCCATGTCTGGTCCACCCACCGCCCTCCGCTACTAACCAGCAAATTCGGATATGCCGCTAGTGAAAAGAGCCTAGGGTACCTGCTCCTGAAGGTAAACTCGTCGAACCAAATATCATGCCAAAAAGAGGTAGAGTTTCCATTTCCTACTTTCCTCCTAATACTCGCTGAGAACCAGTCTGAACCCGAATCCCCAACTCCCCCAACTAGACAAATATCCTTCCACAACACCGACGCTGAAGAAGGCACTCTCAGCTCGGAGAAATATGACTCCGATGTCACTCCTGAACCGTACCTCGCCTGCAGTACCTTACATCATAAAGCTGCGCCCTTCCCTAGGAGCCTCCAACGCCACTTCGCTAAAAGACTAGAGTTTACCTATCTAGTGTCCCTCATCCCCAAGCCCACTCCACTCTTTGGCTTACAAGTGTCTAACCACTTAACCTATGGGATCTTTTTCTGCCCCTACAACCCCCATAAAAACTCTCTCTGGATCCTGACCACCTGCTTCCAAACCTTCATCGGCTTCCTTAGGAAGCATAAGTAAAAGACAGGGATGCTACTCAACACCGAGTTTAATAGGAAGATCTGCCCCCTACGCTAATACTCCTATTTTTCCACCCCAGCAGTCTACCCTGTAGAACTTCGACCATAAGAGCCCAGGTAGTCGCACGTCGTGAGTTTGCTCCACTGGAAGCCCAAGATACTTAAAAGGGAGTACATCGGTCTTACAGTTGAGAAACCTAGATGCCCGATCTAGAAATGATTCCTCCACATTTACCCCTATCAGACTACTCTTAGCAATATTTACCTTGAGTCCCGATGCCAACTTAAAACATCTGAGGACCGCCTTTACCGCCCAAAGATTATCCACACTAGCCTCCCCAATGAAAAGTGTATCATCCGCATACTGTAGATGGGACACAGTGATCCCTGGGTCCCCCATGCAGAATCCCTTGAAGAGCTTAAAAGAGACTGCCTGACGCATTAACCTACTAAGCCCCTCGGCCACCAAAAGAAATAGAAAGGGAGCCAATGAGCCACCCTACTTCAACCCCCTCTTAATACTAATTTCCTCCGTCGGGCTTCCATTAACTAAAGCCGACAAGCTTCCAAAGAATACACATGCCATTATCCAAGCTCTCCATCTGTCATCAAAGCTGAACCTCTGCATCATGTAGTCTAGGAAGCCCCAGTTGACTGAGTCGTAGGCCTTCTTGCAGTCCACCTTGAAAATGAGGCACTCTTTTCCCCTCTTCTTGGCAAAATCCACCACCTTATTCACCACCAATACCCCATCAACCAAATTCCTCCCCTTAATAAAGGCAGATTGGGTAGGAGCTATAATAGTGTCCATCACCTTGATCAACGTTTCGGCCAACACCTTTGCCACAATCTTGTACATGCAACCAAGAAGAGATATAGGCCGAAAATCGCATAGTGATAAGGGGCACTTTACCTTAGTATCAGAGTACCAAAGTAGGAGGAGAAACACCTCGGTAGGGTGGCGTTATGATAGAACTCCTGAAATAGCATGCCGACTTTCGAACGCATCAAGGACCAGAAAGATTTAACAAAAGTGAAGTTAAATCTGTCGGGGCCCGGGCTCTTATTCCAATCACACGCTGCCACAACATCATCAATTTCCTCCAAGGAGAATGATTCGGAGAGAGAAGCAGCTTGTTCCGTTGAGAGGACCAGAAAAGCCATACCATCGAGTTGTGGATGGTCCCACTCCTCCTCAGAGAAGTGATCCCTAAAGTACCGTATAACTTCAGACCGAACACCTACCACATCCTCAACCTAAATATCACCCCTCCGTAAGGCTAAGATCTTGTTCCTCACCCCACGCGACTTGAGACATGCATGAAAATAATGGGTGTTTGCATCCCTTTCCTTCAACACCCTAGCCCTCGATCTCTGGAAAGTGATGCTATCCTTGCTTCTCATAAGCATCCATAGTTATGAGAAGTGATGCTTCCTGTTTTCCACCTCTTCCTTTGAAAGTCCTAATACCTCACTCTTCAGATCAAGGAACTTAATAAACTCCACCAATAATTGAATCTTAGTATCAGGCTCCCCAAAAATCTCTTTATTCTATTATTTAAGCACCCCTTTCAGCTTCTTCAACTTCTCCTTAATTACAAAACCCATCCAACCAGAATTTGATTGGGATGACCAGCACCTCTCAACCACATCTTTGAACTCCCTGTGTTGCAACCAATGATTATTGAATCGGAATGGTTTCGGTCCCCATCAGAAGTGGACAGTGATCTAAGACATCTCTTTCAAGGGCGCATAGTGAAACATCCCCCCAAGTATCCACCCATTCTTCTAACACCAAAAAATTTGATCCAGCCTGCTCATAGCTGCCCCATTAGATTGGAACTAAGTGAATTTCCTCCCTAATTGGGGAAGATCAAGTAAACCCATATCCTCCACAAAGCCACCAAACTCGTGCGCTTCAGCCACATCGTTGGCCCCCCAACACCTCTCCTTTCGTTCAGGGAACTAACTTAGTTAGAGTCCCCCACCACACACCAGAGTCCACCTCCAAAACCCTTCCTCGTCATCGCCAATTCTTCCCACAAATGCCTTTTGTCTGGCAGATTACATTTCGAATACACATTGACGATAAAACATCTCTTTCTCTCCACCCCACACTCCATGCAATCCCCTACAAAACCAAAACCAATAAAGCGAAAGAGTAGGTTACCTTTGGAGTCGTCCCATGTAGATAGAATACCACCGCTATTTCCCACCGACGGAGAATAGTACCAACCGCAAAGTTCATTCCCCCACAGGTGGTGGCAAGTCCTATCCTGGAAGTTCTTCATTTTCGTCTCCTGAATTGCAATAAAGTCTAAATTATACTGTCATACAAGTGCCCAGAATTTTGTTCTTCTTCGGCCTCGTACCCAACCCTCTAATGTTCATTAAGCACATAATCCGCATTTACAGTCTCCTCAACAGCATTACCACTGTTGTCCCGCACTTCCAAACCCGCAAACCTATCCACCATATTATTCTACCTCATATTCACACCCATTCTGACCCCCCATGTTCAAAATTTTGGTAGCATCGAGAGTCTCTCTCCCACGGCCAGAGAAGTCTTCCTCGTTTAAGTCCCTGACATGTTCCACCGGACACTCATTATTTGTTTGTACCAAAACATGATTAGCCAATGATTGATTCAATTCCACTATCAGATTAAGAGCCATCAATTGATCATTCGCTTGAGGTAGCACCAGTGGAGTGCCTGAAATATGAGAATGAGAAAGCAGAACCTTTTAACCATCGCCACATAAGGAACTGCATCCTACATCTTTCATCTTTGTAACCTTGCCCAGATCACGTCCTGCCAATTTGAGGAACCGAGATAATGGGAGAAATAAATCCCCCATATTTCCTTTAGTTGCCCGTCGACCCTTCCTACTTCTACCGTCCTTCTTACCTGCCTTTTTTGGCTTTGTTGGTGCACCATCTCTTCCAACCACCATCAAGGCCACTGTCGAGGTAGGTGAAGAAACTGGCGACACAGTGGTGTGCTGTCGGTGTTGATCGTGAGGCGAACAAGGGAGGAAGGTGGCCTGTACAACACTCACGGCCTCAGACTCGGTAGTAGGGTGGCCCAAGATCTGATCTGCATCCCACTGCCCACAAACCAGCGCCTCACTAATCCTACCTCCCTGTTTCCCATCTGAGTCCCCCTGACTTCCATTAGTGGGCCTCATAGTTAGCCCAAACCCAATGTCGTTATTGGTTGGCTCTGCAACTGGGTCACTGCTGGTAGCCCCAGCCTGCCTCTTATTCACACCCCCCTAAGTGAAACATATGTAAACTTGTAAGATGGGCTCATTGGGGCAACATTAACCCGGCCCACTCCCCATGTAAGCGACCCCCACCCACTTCAGTGAAACCCTCATCTTCTTCACCTGTTTCCTCTCTGTTTGTCCCCTGCTGCACAATGACCAGTGGACAAAGACCACCCGTACCATCCGCCCGTTGTGGTGGTGGAGAGGGTTGACTCTCAGTAAGCAAATCCTCCACCTGCTTCTGACCCACTGCCTCGGCTGATCCTTTCCCTTCCTCCAAAGTTTTCCCAATCTGTGAATAGTTGGTACATCCCGTCCCCATCACGTCTGAAAGTATCATATTGTAGCCTTGTAGCGACCGAAAAATCCGGAGGGATTTATTCGAGTTTAATGGAGCCGCCACCAATAATTTATTTCATAGGGAAAATATTGGAAAAAAACATTTTTTTTTGAAGAAAAATGATCCTTGAGACCAGATTTGGGTTCGGGAGTCGATTATGTGTCGGGAAGGTATTAGCACCCTACAACATCCTTTCAAAAAAGGTTACCTCTAATTAATTGTGCAAAATTTATTAACTTATAAAAAAAATATTTATTTTCCTTTTATTTAAAAAAAAATTAACCAAGATAAAAAAAAGGACTTAATAAAAGTCGTTTATTTTTGCGCTTGACAGGAGTGGGCTCCTGCTCCTACGTATCTCCGGGTGCAGTGGAGAAATCAAAGGCTACGTAGTTCTTGGGTAGAAAATGGTTGTGTGTTGGTTGATTTTAATTGTATATTTTTTGATGGAAAAAAGGTAGGTTTTGTAGGGACCAAACAAGAAGCAATCAAGAGTGGTCCTCACTAACAACCTATTTTGTTTAGAAAATTAACGGTGTTCGTAATGATCAAACGGGAAGCAATCTCGAGTGATCATTACTAGTGAAAATAACTTGCCTTTATATTTATAAAGAAGATAGATTTTCATGGGGACCAAAAAAGAAACAATCAAGAGTGGTCCTCACTAATAACCCATTTTTGTTTAGAAAATTAAGATGTTCGCAATGATTAAACGGGAAGCAATCTCGAGTAATCATTACTAGTAAATTAATTTTCATGATTTTATTATGTGTTTTTCAATAAACATGGTCTCAAAATTTGTATAATAAATTGAAATTTAGTTAAGTAAAAATTGTCCCCATAGAGTGAAATGGGGTCAGATTTATTCTCCTAATTTGACTAATACTAATTAATGATTAAGAAAAAAAATAAATAAGAAATATATAATAATAAAAACAGATGAATTAAAAAAAGCGAGAAGCGACATCTAACGTTATAAATAAAAGACAAACATAAACATACTTAAAAAAAAATACGAAGAAAGAAAAAGAGAGAAGGAATTGATGCACTTACCTCAAGAGAAAAATTTTTGTTGGGCACAATGCGTCAAACCCCACGTAGTCCTCCAATCTTGAAGGTTGAAGGGGATAATAACCCTCCCATTAAAAATTTTTGACTAAAGCAAATGCCATATGCTTTGCACTAGGCCCATTGATCCATTTTTTCTTGGATGATCTTAGTGCTTGGTGATGCACTCCTTATATAGGAGAATGAGAGGTTGAAAGAGTGTGGATTTTTTCAATGTGGGACTTCAATAGTAAAGTTGGGAGTTGGCTTCTTAAGTTTGATATTTTAAATGTTCAACAAAACTAAATAGCCAACTTTGAGCACTAATACAACACTTAAAACAACTTTATTGTGCTTCATGACCTTCATAAGAATTATAGACATTGTTTCCAGCTTTCAAATGGCACAAGTTTCATCTCAAAAGGATATCTACAATTGTTTCCAGCTTTCAAATGGCACAAGTTTCATCTCAAAAGGATATCTACAACTCAAGATATTGTCAACACAAGTGGCTGTCCCGAACAATACATGTAACATCACGTCTCGAACTTCATGCTCGATTTGGTCCATGATAGAGGTCGATCTGGTTTGTAATCCAAAATAATAGTTGTAGATCTTTTTCTTATCTTTCCAACAGTATAAAGAACACCTCATTTGGACAAGTATAGCTCAAGATACGACATTTTCTTTCAACGTTATTCAACATAATGTGTTGTCCATTTTTGTGCAGTTTTATAACTTTCATGCTATTTTAGGGCAGTAAATTGTTAGAATCAAGACCCGAATCCTTCATAACATTTGTATCCAAGGATGTTAGCTTTCAAATGGCGTTGGTTTCATTAAAAAAAGACTTCTACAACTCAAGATATGACCTAATCTTTACATACTGTTCAAAACCATTTTTCAGCATACTTGTTCTTACTTCCAAGTCAATTTGGACTTAGTAAACTTCAGATTTGACTCTTGGGTTTTTCATCAAAGTTGTAGAGTTTTGTTTTAGCTTTCTAATAAGGTAAAAATCACTTTAATATCATCTCCACAACATTAATTACACCCAGAATACATAAGCTATACCAAAGTACAAATTTTTCCAACCTTTTCTCTCTTCAGATTTCTTTCTCCTTCTTTCTTCTCTACTACTATTTTTGTTCTTTTTGAATGTTATTTTTTACCGGACAAAATTAGGGTATGACAGTTGCCCCTCTTTAGTTATATTTTACTAGAAAATATGAATAACAATGGTTTTCAAATTTTTATTGTAAAAGATAAGTAAAGATAAAGACACTAATTTTGTCCTGAATCAGGATAGGCGAAGGATGAGGTGAGGAATAATATCGGGGGATTAACGCTTGGTGCGTTTAATCGAAAGTGATAATGAAGGGTCATCGCCAGGTCGGGTACTGACGCGGTGGTCGGAAAGCAAAAATGAGGGATTAACGCTCGGCGCGTTTATCAGAAAACTATAAAGAATGATCTCCGTCAGGTCGGGTACTGATGCGGTGATCGGAAAGCAATAATGAGGGTTCGACGCCAAGTAGGGTATTGACGCGTCGATGGGAAGCAATAAAGAAGGATCACCGCCAGGTCGGGTACTGACACGGTGATCGAAAGGTTCGACGCCAAGTAGGGTATTGACGCGTCGATGGGAAGCAATAAAGAAGGATCAACATCAGGTCCGGAACTGATATGTTGGTCAAAAAGAAATAATGAGGGACTACCGCCAGGTCGGTCTCGACGGTAATCTTAAAGCAATAAAAAGGGGTGATGCTTGGCGCGTTTATCAGAAAACTATAAAGAATGATCTCCGCCAGGTCGGGTACTGATGCGGTGATCGGAAAGTAATAAAGAGTGAGCGATACTTGGCGTGTCGCTTAGAAAGCAAAATAAAGGACCAATGCTAGGCGCATTGTTTGTAAACGAGAGTGAAGGATCAAAATTTGGTGCACGGACCAGATGTAACAAAACGGCTAAAAGGTGGTGATATGAAGATGATGCACGAATATATGGTATGTGATGCATGTATGTAATACGATTATTATTTTTACTGATTCCTCGTCCCGTATAATCTCTAGTGCTTAAAGATATGGGACGGCCGAGATTCATCAGTTTAGTCATGCTATGCCTTCGACTGGGAGGGAGCGCGAGTTATCGATGCAGCGCTAGTTACTTTTTAAAGGTAATCCATTTGCCCTTTTTGAAACTTATTTGTTGAGATTTGGCGTTTCCTCGTGATTCTTAAGATGTATATAATAACCCTAATGTTTTCCCATATCATCACATGCTTCACAATTCAGTGCCTATTATCATAAAACAACATTTTGAAATACAAGAACGGAGGTGTTTGGTATTCAAAAAAGAGTCATGTGTACAAGGACTGGAGTTACACAGACTTGAAGATACATCAAGAAAAATGCAGGAAGAGGAAAAAACAAAGAAAGACAATAACTAAGCAGATATTTTATAGTTTGTGTTTTTGTAGGAACAAATGCCAACTTCCCATATCCATAACTTTGATTACTCATTACTCTACTTCTGAAAATATATAGAACTGCCCCAGTTGGGTAAGAGCCCCTTGATGCATCAGCCTTCTTCAATGTCCGATTTCAGACCCTAACTTTTGCTTGGATTGCTCTTTCAAGTTTTCAATCCAACGGGTCACTCTAATTTTTGCCTAGGTCGCCCTTTCAGGTTTTCAACCTAGCGAGCTCACTTTTGCTTGGTTTTTATATGTTTTTCTTTTTTAGGTATAATATTTTTGACTGCGTCAGAGATCACTGGGAGTGGGAGATCTTTACCGTCCATCCTTGTGAGGATTAAGGCTCCTCTAGAAAAAGCTTTCTTCACAACATACGGGCTTTCATAATTTGGGGTCCATTTTCCACGAGAATCTTTTTAGATGGGCAAATCTTCTTGAGTACTAGGTCTCCTTCTTGGAATTCCCGAGGGCGAACTTTCTTCTCGTAAGCCCTCTTCATCCTGTGCTAATATAGTTGTCCGTGACATAAGGCCATCACTCTCTTTTCTTCAATAAAGTTTAATTGATCCAGCCGAGCCTGGCCCATTCTGCATCTTCCAGTTTTGTCTCCATCAATACCCTCAACGAGGGGATCTCGACTTCAATGGGAAATCGCTTCCATAAACTGACAAGAGAGGGGCTGCCCCTGTTGAGGTGCGAACCGAAGTTCGATAATCGTGCGAGGCAAAAGAGAGCATTTCGTGCCAGTCTCCAAATGTTATAACCATCTTCTGGACAATCTTCTTGATGTTCTTGTTTGCAACCTCAACTGCCCTATTCATCTTTGGGCGGCATGGTGAGCAATTATGATGTTGGATCTTGAAGTTATTACACAGCTCTTCATCATCTTGTTATTCAGGTTAGTCCCATTATCAGTGATGATCTTATTTGGCCAGGCAGTGGCGTGGATCAGATCCTTTTGATGGACTTGACAACCACATTTTTTGGTAAAGAAATACAATGAGGAGTTTATATGGATTTCTTCTTTCAAAAATCAAGTTTTGAGAAAATACGAGCAGCTTGATTTTGATCAGAATGGACTTTATTAGGGTTGTAACATGGCCAGGGGTTGAAGGGTCATGAAAGAAAGGATATTTCAGGCTCAAATAGTGTTTGGGTTTTTTTTTCAACAGATTATTAGTACAAAGATACACTTTGATGGTTGCTAGCAAATTGTCTTGTCTAGCTTTGGCATTTTTATTTATTGATTTTTGATTCTTGCAAGCGTCTTTGATACGTTGCATTTGCTATTTGCTTGCTTGCTTTTTTTTTTTTGAGCAGACGAAATTGAATAGACTATTGTGCTAGGCTCCAATGGATGGGTGATCATTGTTTAGGGTATTTTAAAAAAAATTAGCCTCAAAAGCGGTAGCAAGGGATATATATTTTTTATTTTTTGGGATAGAAAAAAAAATGGCCAAACTTCATTTCAAGACCTTATAGCTCAAATTTTCACAAAAATTAGTTTTTGGCAAATTGCGCGCTTGCTTTACCTTTTTCTTTCTATTTTTATTAACTACTTTTTTGTCACTTTCGGTACTCAGATTGATTATTTCAAGTTCTTCCTCGTGGGATTAAATCACTTTTGCCTCTTGTACCATCAATCTCATCGATTGAAGGGTTTCCCAATTGTCCTCATGGGGTAGTCAAAATTATAGTATGAGTCATCGACATCATCATTTTCAAAGACAATATTTTTGATCTGCATTAGATAAAATTCACGAAATGAAAAACCAAAAAAGGATGAAAGGGAATGGAAAAGATGAAAAAGAAAAGGAAATGATTGGAAAATTCAAAAGTGCGTTTTATTGATAAAGATACTAAAATGAAACATGTGCGCTCTTTGACAATGAATGATCCTAAAGCCTTGGGCGAGCAATAGGGTTTACATTACAAAATTACTTTGAATCAAAAATTACGGAAACTCAACAATATCCAAATTTCCAAGTTTTTCACTCGACGGCAAGGGTGGACAAGGTTGACGACGTTGTCTTCAAAGACTACGGTCATCTTTGTGATTGCTATCTGGTTTGGGTTCAACATTCTTGTGCTCAAAGCTTTGTCGATGTCGTGAATACGGACATTCTTATCATTTGGTTCATTTGCCTTCCGATTTAGCTATTAGGGGTTGGTCCCCAAACTCCTCAATAATGGCATTATTCTTTGGACCTCCATGACTGGAAAGAGATTATTACCCACATTAAGCCATCCTCTTTAAAACTCAATAATTTGGCATTGATTAGATCTGAACCACGTACTTGGCGTTGCGATTTTCGATTGTGTGTCCCATCGCCTTTGCATGAAACTCACATTTGGCGTTTGGGTCATACCTCTTGGGAAGGAGGTTGAAGTGGTTTCATTGAGCGCGGGGAGACCAAGGAGTTGTTGATGAGGTGATGAAACAAGTCTGTATATGTCATGGGAATAGGGTCAAATTAGACTATTTTTCTCTCTTGGTCGTTTGGTACATTTACGGTTTTGGTTAAATTTGGGTGGGTGGATTATGAGAGGTAGCGGCAATGTATGGAGGTGGAGAGTAGGGGTATGGAAAAGGATGTGGGAAATTGGTAAAGAATTGGGGTGGCTTTCCTGGGGTATGTCCTCCCAGGCTCGTCATCACAGCATTAGTTTCCCCTTCCTTCTTCTTCTTCATGAAATCTGTAGGGGTTCTTGGCATCATTTACTCCAAAGAACTATGGGCAATCTTTCCGTTTCTCATTCCTCTTTCAACTCTTTCCCCTACGATGACCATATCTGAAAAGTTTGACGATACACTTCCAATCATTTTATCATAGATGGGTGATTGGAGGGTATCCATGAACATGGCCACCATCTCTTTTTCGATCAGCGGTGGTTCCACTTGGGCTACCAATCCTCTCCATCGTTGGGCATATTCCTTGAAAGTCTCATTGTCCCTTTTTGCCATATTTTGCAACTGCATTCTATTAGGAGCCATATCAATGTTATACTTATACTGCTTCAAGAAAGCATCTGCCAAATCTTTCCAACAGCGAATATGAGATCTTTCAAGGTGTGTATACCAACTCGACGATGCCCCTGTTAAACTATCTTGGAAAAAGTGAACCAAAAGTTTGTCATCATGTGCATAGGACGCCATCTTCCTACAGTACATGGTCAAGTGGCTTTTCGGGCAAGTTGTCCCCTTAAACTTGTCAAAGTCTGACACCTTAAACTTTGGCGGTATGACCACATCTGGTACGAGACAAGGATCTGAAGCATTACTTGAACTGAGGTAACCCACTCCTTCTACAGCTCTTAGTCTATCTTCAAGGATTTGCAACTTTGTATCAGACCATTGATTCCTAGCGGGGCCTTTCAGTTGGATCCCCATGGCTGGAGACCAGGAAACACGATTAGTCTGGGGATTTAATGGGTTTCCTTGAACATAATAGGGGTGACCAAATGGTTGGGGATTCACCACGGGGGTCACTACAGACATACTGACTCCTTGATTATTCTCGATATGGGGTGGACCATAACCAGGTGGAAATGTGTATGCCATGGCAGCGGGACTTGAGCTTTGGGTGGTATGGTTTGATGCCTAAACCAGGATCCTTGAGGCTGAGCTTCATCTTGTACAACAAGTGTTTGGGAATTAGTTTCCACAGACTTATTGTTGCTTTGGCGGTGTATAACTAGGTGGGAGACCAAATAGCAGGAACTGTTGTGCCTGGGGGCCTTGAGGATTATGGTTTGTAGAATCATCATTGGCCATAGGTGGCGTATAGCCAGGTGGGAGTCCGTAAAGTGGGAATTGCGATACTTGATTCTGAGGGTTGCTAGTTGGTGGATGTGTAGGACCTTGTGCGTAAATTGCAAAAGGTACCATCATCCCTTGAGCATTGAGACCATATTGCAACTGCATTGGACTAAAGCCAGGTGGGTGGGAAGGTGTAGCTTGACTTTCATCATTCACTGGTGAAGACACCCCATCTGCAGTCTTGTCTTTGTTTAGAGACTGCAGAAGCTCTAAAACTTTGCTCATCTGTTCCTTCAGCTGGTTGACGTCATCTTTTATCTCCTGGTCATCCATGATCTTTGATTGAGAGCGAGTTCGATAAGGGTGTCGAGGAACCAGTTTGTTCAATTATTTTCTGGTGATTTAAAAAAAATGATATGAGTATGTAAGAAAAGAAAAATGAATGAATGTGGATGCATGAATCTATTTATTTGTGCCAAGGAACCGTAGGCCTCATTGTTTTGACATGTATGAGCTTCTTTGAAACTGTTTCACAATTTGATCCCATATTATTTCACAAAATACTTGCAGCCAAGCTCTTGTGTTCCTACGATTCTCTGGCGACCTAAAATGAAATGAGAATGAATGATATTATTTTCTTTATTTTCAACATGTGTTTTTTATTTTTTTTTGAAGTATGAATGCATGAAGATATAATGTTGGATGATGATGATTATCATTTGTATAACATGCATGAAGATATGTGTTTTTGTAGACCCTTTTTTATGCATGGACATGATATAACAAATTTTTGGTGGAAGAACAAAAGTGACATGATGCCCTTGTGTCTTAAATGGGTTAAACCTAAAGTCGGAGATTTTCTAACTTAAGGGGTCTATAGTCTTGTATTGAGTGATGGGTCTCACGAGTGGCTCTAGTCACATTCTCACCAAAGGCCTCTAGAGCTAAAGTCTCCTCCTGAATATTAACCACAACGATAGATAACTATCCGGTGCGGAATACCCAGAAGGAGCACACTCTAGATGAAGTTCTTGCAATAGCCAGAAGGAAGCGAATTCCAATTGACTACCACCGAACCTCCACTCAATCTTAAGCTTTGCTCTGACCAGTATAGGGCCTTACTCATATGTGTGTGCAAGCGTGTAGGTGCGGTGTGTGAGAGGGCAACACCCTAACACTACCCAAGCCAAAAACCAACAAAGCATACAAATATAGTCGTCTATCCTAATGTTTGACATGTACATAATATTCACAACAAATTAAAATTAAACAAATAAATAATAAATAATTATTTACAAAAGAAAAAATAAAAAGAAGGGGAATTTAAAAAAAAAATGAAGTTAATTATTTGGCACAATTAATCATGTTAGGCTTGACTCTCTAAATGTCCCCAGTGGAGTCGCCAGCTGTAGCGACCGAAAAATCCGGAGGGATTTATTCGAGTTTAATGGAGCCGCCACCAATAATTTATTTCATAAGGAAAATATTGGAAAAAAACATTTTTTTTGAAGAAAAATGGTCCTTGAGACCAGATTTGGGTTCGGGAGTCGATTATGTGTAGGGAAGGTATTAGCACCCTACAACATCCTTTCGAAAAAGGTTACCTCTAATTAATTGTGCAAAATTTATTAACTTATAAAAAAAATATTTATTTTCCTTTTATTTAAAAAAAAAATTAACCAAGATAAAAAAAAAGGACTTAATAAAAGTCGTTTATTTTTGCGCTTGACTGGAGTGGGCTCCTGCTCCTACGTATCTCCGGGTGCAGTGGAGAAATCAAAGGCTACGTAGTTCTTGGGTAGAAAATGGTTGTGTGTTGGTTGATTTTAATTGTATATTTTTTGATGGAAAAAAGGTAAGTTTTGTAGGGACCAAACAAGAAGCAATCAAGAGTGGTTCTCACTAACAACCTATTTTGTTTAGAAAATTAACGGTGTTCGTAATGATCAAACGGGAAGCAATCTCGAGTGATCATTACTAGTGAAAATAACTTGCCTTTATATTTATAAAGAAGATAGATTTTCATGGGGACCAAACAAGAAACAATCAAGAGTGGTCCTCACTAATAACCCATTTTTGTTTAGAAAATTAAGATGTTCGCAATGATTAAACGGGAAGCAATCTCGAGTAATCATTACTAGTAAATTAATTTTCATGATTTTATTATGTGTTTTTCAATAAACATGGTCTCAAAATTTGTATAATAAATTGAAATTTAGTTAAGTAAAAATTGTCCCCATAGAGTGAAATGGGGTCAGATTTATTCTCCTAATTTGACTAATACTAATTAATGATTAAGAAAAAAAATAAATAAGAAATATATAATAATAAAAACAGATGAATTAAAAAAAGCGAGAAGCGACATCTAACGTTATAAATAAAAGAGAAACATAAACATACTTAAAAAAAAATACGAAGAAAGAAAAAGAGAGAAGGAATTGATGCACTTACCTCAAGAGAAAAATTTTTGTTGGGCACAATGCGTCAAACCCCACATACTCCTCCAATCTTGAAGGTTGAAGGGGATAATAACCCTCCCATTAAAAATTTTTGACTAAAGCAAATGCCCTATGCTTTGCACTAGGCCCATTGATCCATTTTTTCTTGGATGATCTTAGTGCTTGGTGATGCACTCCTTATATAGGAGAATGAGAGGTTGAAAGAGTGTGGATTTTTTCAATGTGGGACTTCAATAGTAAAGTTGGGAGTTGGCTTCTTAAGTTTGATATTTTAAATGTTCAACAAAACTAAATAGCCAACTTTGAGTACTAATACAACACTTAAAACAACTTTATTGTGCTTCATGACCTTCATAAGAATTATAGACATTGTTTCCAGCTTTCAAATGGCACAAGTTTCATCTCAAAAGGATATCTACAACTCAAGATATTGTCAACACAAGTGGCTGTCCCGAACAATACATGTAACATCACGTCTCGAACTTCATGCTCGATTTGGTCCATGATAGAGGTCGATCTGGGTTTGTAATCCAAAATAAAAGTTGTAGATCTTTTTCTTATCTTTCCAACAGTATAAAGAACACCTCATTTGGACAAGTATAGCTCAAGATACGACATTTTCTTTCAACGTTATTCAACATAATGTGTTGTCCGTTTTTGTGCAGTTTTATAACTTTCATGCTATTTTAGGGCAGTAAATTGTTAGAATCAAGTCCCGAATCCTTCATAACATTTGTAGCCAAGGATGTTAGCTTTCAAATGGCGTTGGTTTCATTAAAAAAAGACTTTACAACTCAAGATATGACCTAATCTTTACATACTGTTCAAAACCATTTTTCAGCATACTTGTTCTTACTTCCAAGTCAATTTGGACTTAGTAAACTTCAGATTTGACTCTTGGGTTCTTCATCAAAGTTGTAGAGTTTTGTTTTAGCTTTCTAACAAGGTAAAAATCACTTTAATATCATCTCCACAACATTAATTACACCCAGAATACATAAGCTATACCAAAGTATAAATTTTTCCAACCTTTTTTCTCTTTAGATTTCTTTCTCCTTCTTTCTTTTCTACTACTATTTTTGTTCTTTTTGAATGTTATTTTTTACCGGACAAAATTAGGGTATGACAGTTGCCCCTCTTTAGTTATATTTTACTACAAAATATGAATAACAATGGTTTTCAAATTTTTATTGTAAAAGATAAGTAAAGATAAAGACATAAATTTTGTCCTGAATCAGGATAGGCGAAGGATGAGGTGAGGAATAATATCGGGGGATTAACGCTTGGTGCGTTTAATCGGAAAGTGATAATGAAGGGTCATCGTCAGGTCGGGTACTGACGCGGTGGTTGGAAAGCAAAAATGAGGGATTAACGCTCGGCGCGTTTATCAGAAAACTATAAAGAATGATCTCCGTCAGGTCGGGTACTGATGCGGTGATCGGAAAGCAATAATGAGGGTTCGACGCCAAGTAGGGTATTGACGCGTCGATGGGAAGCAATAAAGAAGGATCACCGCCAGGTCGGGTACTGACACGGTGATCGAAAGGTTCGACGCCAAGTAGGGTATTGACGCGTCGATGGGAAGCAATAAAGAAGGATCAACATCAGGTCCGAAACTGATATGTTGGTCAAAAAGAAATAATGAGGGACTACCGCCAGGTCGGGTACTGACGCGGTAATCTTAAAGCAATAAAAAGGGGTGATGCTTGGCGCGTTTATCAGAAAACTATAAAGAATGATCTCCGCCAGGTCGGGTACTGATGCGGTGATCGGAAAGTAATAAAGAGTGAGCGATACTTGGCGTGTCGCTTAGAAAGCAAAATAAAGGACCAATGCTAGGCGCATTGTTTGTAAACGAGAGTGAAGGATCAAAATTTGGTGCACGGACCAGGTGTAACAAAACGGCTAAAAGGTGGTGATATGAAGATGATGCACGAATATATGGTATGTGATGCATGTATGTAATACGATTATTATTTTTACTGATTCCTCGTCCCGTATAATCTCTAGTGCTTAAAGATATGGGACGAACTGAGATTCATCGGATTTAGTCATGCTATGCCTTCGACCGGGAGGGAGCGCGAGTTATCGATGCAGCGCTAGTTACTTTTTAAAGGTAATCCATTTGCCCTTTTTGAAACTTATTTGTTGAGATTTGGCGTTTCCTCGTGATTCTTAAGATGTATATAATAACCCTAATGTTTTCCCATATCATCACATGCTTCACAATTCAGTGCCTATTATCATAAAACAACATTTTGAAATACAAGAACGGAGGTGTTTGGTATTCAAAAAAGAGTCATGTGTACAAGGACTGGAGTTACACAGACTTGAAGATACATCAAGAAAAATGCAGGAAGAGGAAAAAACAAAGAAAGACAATAACTAAGCAGATATTTTATAGTTTGTGTTTTTGTAGGAACAAATGCCAACTTCCCATATCCATAACTTTGATTACTCATTACTCTACTTCTGAAAATATATAGAACTGCCCCAGTTGGGTAAGAGCCCCTTGATGCATCAGCCTTCTTCAATGTCCGATTTCAGACCCTAACTTTTGCCTGGATTGCTCTTTCAAGTTTTCAATCCAACGGGTCACTCTAATTTTTGCCTAGGTCGCCCTTTCAGGTTTTCAACCTAGCGAGCTCACTTTTGCTTGGTTTTTATATGTTTTTCTTTTTTAGGTATAATATTTTTGACTGCGTCAGAGATCACTGGGAGTGGGAGATCTTTACCGTCCATCCTTGTGAGGATTAAGGCTCCTCTAGAAAAAGCTTTCTTCACAACATACGAGCTTTCATAATTTGGGGTCCATTTTCCACGAGAATCTTTTTAGATGGGCAAATCTTCTTGAGTACTAGGTCTCCTTCTTGGAATTCCCGAGGGCAAACTTTCTTCTCGTAAGCCCTCTTCATCCTGTGCTAATATAGTTGTCCGTGACATAAGGCCATCACTCTCTTTTCTTCAATAAAGTTTAATTGATCCAGCCGAGCCTGGCCCATTCTGCATCTTCCAGTTTTGTCTCCATCAATACCCTCAACGAGGGGATCTCGACTTCAATGGGAAGTACTGCTTCCATAAACCAGCAAGAAAGGGGTTGCCCCTGTTGAGGTGCGAACCGAAGTTCGATAATCGTGCAAGGCAAAAGAGAGCATTTCGTGCCAGTCTCCAAATGTTATAACCATCTTCTGGACAATCTTCTTGATGTTCTTGTTTGCAACCTCAACTGCCCTATTCATCTTTGGGCGGCATGGTGAGCAATTATGATGTTGGATCTTGAAGTTATTACACAGCTCTTCATCATCTTGTTATTCAGGTTAGTCCCATTATCAGTGATGATCTTATTTGGCAGACCGTGGCGGCGGATCAGATCCCTTTTGATGGACTTGACAACCACATTTTTTTGGTAAAGAAATACAATGAGGAGTTTATATGGATTTCTTCTTTCAAAAATCAAGTTTTGAGAAAATACGAGCAGCTTGATTTTGATCAGAATGGACTTTATTAGGGTTGTAACATGGCCAGGGGTTGAAGGGTCATGAAAGAAAGGATATTTCAGGCTCAAATAGTGTTTGGGTTTTTTTTTCAACAGATTATTAGTACAAAGATACACTTTGATGGTTGCTAGCAAATTGTCTTGTCTAGCTTTGGCATTTTTATTTATTGATTTTTGATTCTTGCAAGCGTCTTTGATACGTTGCATTTGCTATTTGCTTGCTTGCTTTTTTTTTTTTTTTGAAAGGCATTTAAATTGAATAGACTATTGTGCTAGGCTCCAATGGATGGGTGATCATTGTTTAGGGTATTTTAAAAAAAATTAGCCTCAAAAGCGGTAGCAAGGGATATATATTTTTTATTTTTTGGGATAGAAAAAAAAATGGCCAAACTTCATTTCAAGACCTTATAGCTCAAATTTTCACAAAAATTAGTTTTTGGCAAATTGCGCGCTTGCTTTACCTTTTTCTTTCTATTTTTATTAACTACTTTTTTGTCACTTTCGGTACTCAGATTGATTATTTCAAGTTCTTCCTCGTGGGATTAAATCACTTTTGCCTCTTGTACCATCAATCTCATCAGTTCAGAAGGGGTTTCCCAATTGTCCTCATGGGGTAGTCAAAATTATAGTATGAGTCACTGACATCATCATTTTCAAAGACAATATTTTTTGATCTGCATTAGATAAAATTCACGAAATGAAAAACCAAAAAAAGGATGAAAGGGAATGGAAAAGATGAAAAAAGAAAAGGGAAATGATTGGAAAATTCAAAAGTGCGTTTTATTGATAAAGATACTAAAATGAAACATGTGCGCCCTTTTGACAATGAATGATCCTAAAGCCTTGGGCAGAGCAATAGGGTTTACATTACAAAATTACTTTGAATCAAAAATTACGGGAAACTCAACAATATCCAAATTTCCAAGTTTTTCACTCGACGGGCAAGGGTGGACAAGGTTGACGACGTTGTCTTCAGCACTACGGTCATCTTTGACAGTTGCTATCTGGTTTGGGTTCAACATTCTTGTGCTCTGAAAGCTTTGTCTGATGTCGTAGATACGGACATTCTTATCATTTGGTTCGCTGCCTTCCGATTTAGCTATTAGGGGTTGGTCCCCAAACTCCTCAATAATGGCATTGACTGCTGGACCTCCATGACCTGGAAAGAGATTATTACCCACATTAAGCCATCCTCTTTAAAACTCAATAATTTGGCATTGATTAGATCCTGAACCACGTACTTCAAGGCGTTGCAGTTTTCAGTTGTGTGTCCTACTGCCCCTGCATGAAACTCACATTTGGCGTTTGGGTCATACCCTCTTGGGAAGGGAGGTTGAAGTGGTTTCATTGAGCGCGGGGAGACCAAGGAGTTGTTGATGAGGTGATGAAACAAGTCTGTATATGTCATGGGAATAGGATCAAATTAGACTATTTTTCTCTCTTGGTCGTTTGGCTGTTTCTGGTTTTGGTTAGGCTGGGTGGGTGGATTATGAGAGGTAGCGGCAATGTATGGAGGTGGAGAGTAGGGGTATGGAAAAGGATGTGGGAAATTGGTAAAGAATTGGGGTGGCTTTCCTGGGGTATGTCCTCCCAGGCTCGTCATCACAGCATTAGTTTCCCCTTCCTTCTTCTTCATGAAATCTGTAGGGGGTTCTTGGCATCATTTACTCCAGCAGAACTATGGGCAATCTTTCCGTTTCTCATTCCTCTTTCAACTCTTTCCCCTACGATGACCATATCTGAAAAGTTTGACGATACACTTCCAATCATTTTATCATAGATGGGTGATTGGAGGGTATCCATGAACATGGCCACCATCTCTTTTTCGATCAGCGGTGGTTCCACTTGGGCTACCAATCCTCTCCATCGTTGGGCATATTCCTTGAAAGTCTCATTGTCCCTTTTTGCCATATTTTGCAACTGCATTCTATTAGGAGCCATATCAATGTTATACTTATACTGCTTCAAGAAAGCATCTGCCAAATCTTTCCAACAGCGAATATGAGATCTTTCAAGGTGTGTATACCAACTCGACGATGCCCCTGTTAAACTATCTTGGAAAAAGTGAACCAAAAGTTTGTCATCATGTGCATAGGACGCCATCTTCCTATAGTACATGGTCAAGTGGCTTTTCGGGCAAGTTGTCCCCTTAAACTTGTCAAAGTCTGACACCTTGAACTTTGGCGGTATGACCACATCTGGTACGAGACAAGGATCTGAAGCATTACTTGAACTGAGGTAACCCACTCCTTCTACAGCTCTTAGTCTATCTTCAAGGATTTGCAACTTTGTATCAGACCATTGATTCCTAACTGGGACGCTCAGATTGGATCCCCCATGGCTGGAGACCAGGAAACACGATTAGTCTGGGGATTTAATGGGTTTCCTTGAACATAATAGGGGTGACCAAATGGTTGGGGATTCACCACGGGGGTCACTACAGGCATACTGACTCCTTGATTATTCTCGATATGGGGTGGACCATAACCAGGTGGAAATGTGTATGCCATGACGACAGGACTTGAGCTTTGGACTGGTATGGTTTCAGTGCCTAAACCGGATCCTTGAGGCTGAGCTTCATCTTGTACAACAAGTGTTTGGGAATTAGTTTCCACAGAGTTATTGTTAGCACCTGGCGGTGTATAACCAGGTGGGAGACCAAATAGCAGGAACTGTTGTGCCTGGGGGCCTTGAGGATTATGGTTTGTAGAATCATCATTGGCCATAGGTGGCGTATAGCCAGGTGGGAGTCCGTAAAGTGGGAATTGCGATACTTGATTCTGAGGGTTGCTAGTTGGTGGATGTGTAGGACCTTGTGCGTAAATTGCAAAAGGTACCATCATCCCTTGAGCATTGAGACCATATTGCAACTGCATTGGACTAAAGCCAGGTGGGTGGGAAGGTGTAGCTTGACTTTCATCATTCACTGGTGAAGACACCCCATCTGCAGTCTTGTCTTTGTTTAGAGACTGCAGAAGCTCTAAAACTTTGCTCATCTGTTCCTTCAGCTGGTTGACGTCATCTTTTATCTCCTGGTCATCCATGATCTTTGATTGAGAGCGAGTTCGATAAGGGTGTCGAGGAACCAGTTTGTTCAATTATTTTCTGGTGATTTAAAAAAATGATATGAGTATGTAAGAAAAGAAAAATGAATGAATATGGATGCATGAATCTATTTATTTGTGCCAAGGAACAGTAGGCCTCATTGTTTTGACATGTATGAGCTTCTTTGAAACTGTTTCACAATTTGATCCCATATTATTTCACAAAATACTTGCAGCCAAGCTCTTGTGTTCATACGATTCTCTGGCGACCTAAAATGAAATGAGAATGAATGATATTATTTTCTTTATTTTCAACATGTGTTTTTTTGTTTTTTTTTTGAAGTATGAATGCATGATGATATAATGTTGGATGATGATGATTATCATTTGTATAACATGCATGAAGATATGTGTTTTTGTAGACCCTTTTTTATGCATGGACATGATATAACAAATTTTTGGTGGAAGAACAAAAGTGACATGATGCCCTTGTGTCTTAAATGGGTTAAACCTAAAGTCGGAGATTTTCTAACTTAAGGGGTCTATAGTCTTGTATTGAGTGATGGGTCTCACGAGTGGCTCTAGTCACATTCTCACCAAAGGCCTCTAGAGCTAAAGTCTCCTCCTGAATATTAACCACAACGATAGATAACTATCCGGTGCGGAATACCCAGAAGGAGCACACTCTAGATGAAGTTCTTGCAATAGCCAGAAGGAAAGCGAATTCCAATTGACTACCACCGAACCTCCACTCAATCTTAAGCTTTGCTCTGACCCGAGTATAGGGCCTTACTCATATGTGTGTGCAAACGTGTAGGTGCGGTGTGTGAGAGGGGCAACACCCTAACACTACCCAAGCTGCAAAACCAACAAAGCATACAAATATAGTCGTCTATCCTAATGCTTGACATGTGCATAATATTCACAACAAATTAAAATTAAACAAATAAATAATAAATAATTATTTACAAAAGAAAAAATAAAAAGAAGGGGAATTTAAAAAAAATTGAAGTTAATTATTTGGCACAATTAATCATGTTAGGCTTGACTCTCTAAATGTCCCCAGTGGAGTCGCCAGCTGTAGCGACCGAAAAATCCGGAGGGATTTATTCGAGTTTAATGGAGCCGCCACCAATAATTTATTTCATAAGGAAAATATTGGAAAAAAACATTTTTTTTGAAGAAAAATGGTCCTTGAGACCAGATTTGGGTTCAGGAGTCGATTATGTGTAGGGAAGGTATTAGCACCCTACAACATCCTTTCGAAAAAGGTTACCTCTAATTAATTGTGCAAAATTTATTAACTTATAAAAAAAATATTTATTTTCCTTTTATTTAAAAAAAAATTAACCAAGATAAAAAAAAGGACTTAATAAAAGTCGTTTATTTTTGCGCTTGACAGGAGTGGGCTCCTGCTCCTACGTATCTCCGGGTGCAGTGGAGAAATCAAAGGCTACGTAGTTCTTGGGTAGAAAATGGTTGTGTGTTGGTTGATTTTAATTGTATATTTTTTGATGGAAAAAAGGTAGGTTTTGTAGGGACCAAACAAGAAGCAATCAAGAGTGGTCCTCAATAACAACCTATTTTGTTTAGAAAATTAACGGTGTTCGTAATGATCAAACGGGAAGCAATCTCGAGTGATCATTACTAGTGAAAATAACTTGCCTTTATATTTATAAAGAAGATAGATTTTCATGGGGACCAAACAAGAAACAATCAAGAGTGGTCCTCACTAATAACCCATTTTTGTTTAGAAAATTAAGATGTTCGCAATGATTAAACGGGAAGCAATCTCGAGTAATCATTACTAGTAAATTAATTTTCATGATTTTATTATGTGTTTTTCAATAAACATGGTCTCAAAATTTGTATAATAAATTGAAATTTAGTTAAGTAAAAATTGTCCCCATAGAGTGAAATGGGGTCAGATTTATTCTCCTAATTTGACTAATACTAATTAATGATTAAGAAAAAAAATAAATAAGAAATATATAATAATAAAAACAGATGAATTAAAAAAAGCGAGAAGCGACATCTAACGTTATAAATAAAAGACAAACATAAACATACTTAAAAAAAATACGAAGAAAGAAAAAGAGAGAAGGAATTGATGCACTTACCTCAAGAGAAAATTTTTTGTTGGGCACAATGCGTCAAACCCCACGCATTCTCCAATCTTGAATGTTGAAGGGGACAATAACCCTCCCATTAAAAATTTTTGACTAAAGCAAATGCCATATGCTTTGCACTAGGCCCATTGATCCATTTTTTCTTGGATGATCTTAGTGCTTGGTGATGCACTCCTTATATAGGAGAATGAGAGGTTGAAAGAGTGTGGATTTTTTCAATGTGGGACTTCAATAGTAAAGTTGGGAGTTGGCTTCTTAAGTTTGATATTTTAAATGTTCAACAAAACTAAATAGCCAACTTTGAGCACTAATACAACACTTAAAACAACTTTATTGTGCTTCATGACCTTCATAAGAATTATAGACATTGTTTCCAGCTTTCAAATGGCACAAGTTTCATCTCAAAAGGATATCTACAACTCAAGATATTGTCAACACAAGTGGCTGTCCCGAACAATACATGTAACATCACGTCTCGGACTTCATGCTCGATTTGGTCCATGATAGAGGTCGATCTGGGTTTGTAATCCAAAATAATAGTTGTAGATCTTTTTCTTATCTTTCCAACAGTATAAAGAACACCTCATTTGGACAAGTATAGCTCAAGATACGACATTTTCTTTCAACGTTATTCAACATAATGTGTTGTCCGTTTTTGTGCAGTTTTATAACTTTCATGCTATTTTAGGGCAGTAAATTGTTAGAATCAAGTCCCGAATCCTTCATAACATTTGTAGCCAAGTATGTAAGCTTTCAAATGGCGTTGGTTTCATTAAAAAAAGACTTCTACAACTCAAGATATGACCTAATCTTTACATACTGTTCAAAACCATTTTTCAGCATACTTGTTCTTACTTCCAAGTCAATTTGGACTTAGTAAACTTCAGATTTGACTCTTGGGTTCTTCATCAAAGTTGTAGAGTTTTGTTTTAGCTTTCTAACAAGGTAAAAATCACTTTAATATCATCTCCACAACATTAATTACACCCAGAATACATAAGCTATACCAAAGTACAAATTTTTCCAACCTTTTTTCTCTTCAGATTTCTTTCTCCTTCTTTCTTCTCTACTACTATTTTTGTTCTTTTTGAATGTTATTTTTTACCGGACAAAATTAGGGTATGTGATTGTTCTCTTTAGTTATATTTTACTAGAAAATATGAATAACAATGGTTTTCAAATTTTTATTGTAAAAGATAAGTAAAGATAAAGACATTAATTTTGTCCTGAATCAGGATAGGCGAAGGATGAGGTGAGGAATAATATTGGGGGATTAACGCTTGGTGCGTTTAATCGGAAAGTGATAATGAAGTGTCATCGCCAGGTCGGGTACTGACGCGGTGGTCGGAAAGCAAAAATGAGGGATTAACGCTCGGCGCGTTTATCAGAAAACTATAAAGAATGATCTCCGTCAGGTCGGGTACTGATGCGGTGATCGGAAAGCAATAATGAGGGTTCGACGCCAAGTAGGGTATTGACGTGTCGATGGGAAGCAATAAAGAAGGATCACCGCCAGGTCGGGTACTGACACGGTGATCGAAAGGTTCGACGCCAAGTAGGGTATTGACGCGTCGATGGGAAGCAATAAAGAAGGATCAACATCAGGTCCTGAATCGATATGTTGGTCAAAAAGAAATAATGAGGACTACCGCCAGGTCTGCATCGACGCGGTAATCTTAAAGCAATAAAAGGGGTGATGCTTGGCGTTTATCGAGAAAACTATAAAGAATGATCTCCGCGGGTCGATCTTGTCGGTGATCGGAAAGTAATAAAGAGTGACCGATACTTGGCGTGTCGCTTAGAAAGCAAAATAAAGGACCAATGCTAGGCGCATTGTTTGTAAACGAGAGTGAAGGATCAAAATTTGGTGCACGGACCAGGTGTAACAAAACGGCTAAAAGGTGGTGATATGAAGATGATGCACGAATATATGGTATGTGATGCATGTATGCAATACGATTATTATTTTTACTGATTCCTCGTCCCGTATGATCTCTAGTGCTTAAAGATATGGGACGGACTGAGATTCATCGGATTTAGTCATGCTATGCCTTCGACTGGGAGGGAGCGCGAGTTATCGATGCAGCGCTAGTTACTTTTTAAAGGTAATCCATTTGCCCTTTTTGAAACTTATTTGTTGAGATTTGGCGTTTCCTCGTGATTCTTAAGATGTATATAATAACCGTAATGTTTTCCCATATCATCACATGCTTCACAATTCAGTGCCTATTATCATAAAACAACATTTTGAAATACAAGAACGGAGGTTTTTGGTATTCAAAAAAGAGTCATGTGTACAAGGACTGAAGTTACACAGACTTGAAGATACATCAAGAAAAATGCAGGAAGAGGAAAAAACAAAGAAAGACAATAACTAAGCAAATATTTTATAGTTTGTGTCTTTGTAGGAACAAATGCCAACTTCCCATATCCATAACTTTGATTACTCATTACTCTACTTCTGAAAATATATAGAACTGCCCCAGTTGGGTAAGAGCCCCTTGATGCATCAGCCTTCTTCAATGTCCGATTTCAGACCCTAACTTTTGCTTGGATTGCTCTTTCAAGTTTTCAATCCAACGGGTCACTCTAATTTTTGCCTAGGTCGCCCTTTCAGGTTTTCAACCTAGCGAGCTCACTTTTGCTTGGTTTTTATATGTTTTTCTTTTTTAGGTATAATATTTTTGACTGCGTCAGAGTTCACTGGGAGTGGGAGATCTTTACCGTCCATCCTTGTGAGGATTAAGGCTCCTCTAGAAAAAGCTTTCTTCATAACATACGGGCCTTCATAATTTGGGGTCCATTTTCCACGAGAATCTTTTTAGATGGGCAAAATCTTCTTGAGTACTAGGTCTCCTTCTTGAAATTCCCGAGGGCGAACTTTCTTCTCGTAAGCCCTCTTCATCCTGTGCTAATATAGTTGTCCGTGACATAAGGCCATCACTCTCTTTTCTTCAATAAAGTTTAATTGATCCAGCCGAGCCTGGCCCATTCTGCATCTTCCAGTTTTGTCTCCATCAATACCCTCAACGAGGGGATCTCGACTTCAATGGGAAGTACTGCTTCCATAAACCAGCAAGAAAGGGGTTGCCCCCGTTGAGGTGCGAACCGAAGTTCGATAATCGTGCAAGGCAAAAGAGAGCATTTCGTGCCAGTCTCCAAATGTTATAACCATCTTCTGGACAATCTTCTTGATGTTCTTGTTTGCAACCTCAACTGCCCCATTCATCTTTGGGCGACATGGTGAGCAATTATGATGTTGGATCTTGAAGTTATTACACAGCTCTTCATCATCTTGTTATTCAGGTTAGTCCCATTATCAGTGATGATCTTATTTGGCAGACCGTGGCGGCGGATCAGATCCCTTTTGATGGACTTGACAACCACATTTTTTTGGTAAAGCAACTACAATGAGGAGTTTATATGGATTTCTTCTTTCAAAAATCAAGTTTTGAGAAAATACGAGCAGCTTGATTTTGATCAGAATGGACTTTATTAGGGTTGTAACATGGCCAGGGGTTGAAGGGTCATGAAAGAAAGGATATTTCAGGCTCAAATAGTGTTTGGGTTTTTTTTTCAACAGATTATTAGTACAAAGATACACTTTGATGGTTGCTAGCACAATTGTCTTGTCTAGCTTTGGCATTTTTATTTATTGATTTTTGATTCTTGCAAGCGTCTTTGATACGTTGCATTTGCTATTTGCTTGCTTGCTTTTTTTTTTTTGAGCGCATTTAAATTGAATAGACTATTGTGCTAGGCTCCAATGGATGGGTGATCATTGTTTAGGGTATTTTAAAAAAAATTAGCCTCAAAAGCGGTAGCAAGGGATATATATTTTTTATTTTTTGGGATAGAAAAAAAAATGGCCAAACTTCATTTCAAGACCTTATTGCTCAAATTTTCACAAATATTAGTTTTTGGCAAATTGCGCGCTTGCTTTACCTTTTTCTTTCTATTTTTATTAACTACTTTTTTGTCACTTTCGGTACTCAGATTGATTATTTCAAGTTCTTCCTCGTGGGATTAAATCACTTTTGCCTCTTGTACCATCAATCTCATCAGTTCAGAAGGGGTTTCCCAATTGTCCTCGTGGGGTAGTCAAAATTATAGTATGAGTCACTGACATCATCATTTTCAAAGACAATATTTTTTGATCTGCATTAGATAAAATTCACGAAATGAAAAACCAAAAAAAGGATGAAAGGGAATGGAAAAGATGAAAAAAGAAAAGGGAAATGATTGGAAAATTCAAAAGTGCGTTTTATTGATAAAGATACTAAAATGAAACATGTGCGCCCTTTTGACAATGAATGATCCTAAAGCCTTGGGCAGAGCAATAGGGTTTACATTACAAAATTACTTTGAATCAAAAATTACGGGAAACTCAACAATATCCAAATTTCCAAGTTTTTCACTCGACGGGCAAGGGTGGACAAGGTTGACGACGTTGTCTTCAGCACTACGGTCATCTTTGACAGTTGCTATCTGGTTTGGGTTCAACATTCTTGTGCTCTGAAAGCTTTGTCTGATGTCGCAGATAGGGACATTCTTATCATTTGGTTCGCTGCCTTCCGATTTAGCTATTAGGGGTTGGTCCCCAAACTCCTCAATAATGGCATTGACTGCTGGACCTCCATGACCTGGAAAGAGATTATTACCCACATTAAGCCATCCTCTTTAAAACTCAATAATTTGGCATTGATTAGATCCTGAACCACGTACTTCAAGGCTTTGCAGTTTTCAGTTGTGTGTCCTACTGCCCCTGCATGAAACTCACATTTGGCGTTTGGGTCATACCCTCTTGGGAAGGGAGGTTGAAGTGGTTTCATTGAGCGCGGGGAGACCAAGGAGTTGTTGATGAGGTGATGAAACAAGTCTGTATATGTCATGGGAATAGGGTCAAATTAGACTATTTTTCTCTCTTGGTCGTTTGGCTGTTTCTGGTTTTGGTTAGGCTGGGTGGGTGGATTATGAGAGGTAGCGGCAATGTATGGAGGTGGAGAGTAGGGGTATAAAAAAGGATGTGGGAAATTGGTAAAGAATTGGGGTGGCTTTCCTGGGATATGTCCTCCCAGGCTCGTCATCACAGCATTAGTTTCCCCTTCCTTCTTCTTCATGAAATCTGTAGGGGGTTCTTGGCATCATTTACT
This sequence comes from Calophaca sinica, assembly GCA_037113605.1. Taxonomy (NCBI): domain Eukaryota; kingdom Viridiplantae; phylum Streptophyta; class Magnoliopsida; order Fabales; family Fabaceae; genus Calophaca; species Calophaca sinica. The sequence continues at coordinate 109,658,457 of CM073733.1, forward strand.
CCAGCGGAACTATGGGCAATCTTTCCGTTTCTCATTCCTCTTTCAACTCTTTCCCCTACGATGACCATATCTGAAAAGTTTGACGATACACTTCTAATCATTTTATCATAGATGGGTGATTGGAGGGTATCCATGAACATGGCCACCATCTCTTTTTCGATCAGCGGTGGTTCCACTTGGGCTACCAATCCTCTCCATCGTTGGGCATATTCCTTGAAAGTCTCATTGTCCCTTTTTGCCATATTTTGCAACTGCATTCTATTAGGAGCCATATCAATGTTATACTTATACTGCTTCAAGAAAGCATCTGCCAAATCTTTCCAACAGCGAATATGAGATCTTTCAAGGTGTGTATACCAACTCGACGATGCCCCTGTTAAACTATCTTGGAAAAAGTGAACCAAAAGTTTGTCATCATGTGCATAGGACGCCATCTTCCTACAGTACATGGTCAAGTGGCTTTTCGGGCAAGTTGTCCCCTTAAACTTGTCAAAGTCTAACACCTTGAACTTTGGCGGTATGACCACATCTGGTACGAGACAAGGATCTGAAGCATTACTTGAACTGAGGTAACCCACTCCTTCTACAGCTCTTAGTCTATCTTCAAGGATTTGCAACTTTGTATCAGACCATTGATTCCTAACTGGGACGCTCAGATTGGATACCCACATGGCTGGAGACCAGGAAACACGGTTAGTCTGGGGATTTAATGGGTTTCCTTGAACATAATAGGGGTGACCAAATGGTTGGGGATTCACCACGGGGGTCACTACAGGCATACTGACTCCTTGATTATTCTCGATATGGGGTGGACCATAACCAGGTGGAAATGTGTATGCCATGACGACAGAACTTGAGCTTTGGACTGGTATGGTTTCAGTGCCTAAACCGGATCCTTGAGGCTGAGCTTCATCTTGTACAACAAGTGTTTGGGAATTAGTTTCCACAGAGTTATTGTTAGCACCTGGCGGTGTATAACCAGGTGGGAGACCAAATAGCGAGCTTGTGCCTGGGGGCCTTGAGGATTATGGTTTGTAGAATCATCATTGGCCATAGGTGGCGTATAGCCAGGTGGGAGTCCGTAAAGTGGGAATTGCGATACTTGATTCTGAGGGTTGCTAGTTGGTGGATGTGTAGGACCTTGTGCCTAAATTGCAAAAGGTACCATCATCCCTTGAGCATTGAGACTATATTGCAACTGCATTGGACTAAAGCCAGGTGGGTGGGAAGGAGTAGCTTGATTTTCATCATTCACTGGTGAAGACACCCCATCTGCAGTCTTGTCTTTGTTTAGAGACTGCAGAAGCTCTAAAACTTTGCTCATCTGTTCCTTCAGCTGGTTGACGTCATCTTTTATCTCCTGGTCATCCATGATCTTTGATTGAGAGCGAGTTCGATAAGGGTGTCGAGGAACCAGTTTGTTCAATTATTTTCTGGTGATTTAAAAAAATGATATGAGTATGTAAGAAAAGAAAAATGAATGAATGTGGATGCATGAATCTATTTATTTGTGCCAAGGAACCGTAGGCCTCATTGTTTTGACATGTATGAACTTCTTTGAAACTGTTTCACAATTTGATCCCATATTATTTCACAAAATACTTGCAGCCAAGCTCTTGTGTTCCTACGATTCTCTGGCGACCTAAAATGAAATGAGAATGAATGATATTATTTTCTTTATTTTCAACATGTGTTTTTTTGTTTTTTTTTTTTGAAGTATGAATGCATGAAGATATAATGTTGGATGATGACGATTATCATTTGTATAACATGCATGAAGATATGTGTTTTTGTAGACCCTTTTTTATGCATGGACATGATATAACAAATTTTTGGTGGAAGAACAAAAGTGACATGATGCCCTTGTGTCTTAAATGGGTTAAACCTAAAGTCGGAGATTTTCTAACTTAAGGGGTCTATAGTCTTGTATTGAGTGATGGGTCTCACGAGTGGCTCTAGTCACATTCTCACCAAAGGCCTCTAGAGCTAAAGTCTCCTCCTGAATATTAACCACAACGATAGATAACTATCCGGTGCGGAATACCCAGAAGGAGCACACTCTAGATGAAGTTCTTGCAATAGCCAGAAGGAAAGCGAATTCCAATTGACTACCACCGAACCTCCACTCAATCTTAAGCTTTGCTCTGACCCGAGTATAGGGCCTTACTCATATGTGTGTGCAAACGTGTAGGTGCGGTGTGTGAGAGGGGCAACACCCTAACACTACCCAAGCTGCAAAACCAACAAAGCATACAAATATAGTCGTCTATCCTAATGTTTGACATGTACATAATATTCACAACAAATTAAAATTAAACAAATAAATAATAAATAATTATTTACAAAAGAAAAAATAAAAAGAAGGGGAATTTAAAAAAAAATTGAAGTTAATTATTTGGCACAATTAATCATGTTAGGCTTGACTCTCTAAATGTCCCCAGTGGAGTCGCCAGCTGTAGCGACCGAAAAATCCGGAGGGATTTATTCGAGTTTAATGGAGCCGCCACCAATAATTTATTTCATAGGGAAAATATTGGAAAAAACCTTTTTTTTTGAAGAAAAATGGTCCTTGAGACCAGATTTGGGTTCGGGAGTCGATTATGTGTAGGGAAGGTATTAGCACCCTACAACATCCTTTCGAAAAAGGTTACCTCTAATTAATTGTGCAAATTTTATTAACTTTTAAAAAAAAATTATTTCCCTTTTATTTAAAAAAATTAACCAAGATAAAAGGACTTAATAAAAGTCGTTTATTTTGGCGCTTGACAGAGTGGGCTCCTGCTCCTCACGTATCTCCGGTGCAAGTGGAGAAATCAAAGGCTACGTAGTTCTTGGGTAGAAAATGGTTGTGTGTTGGTTGATTTTAATTGTATATTTTTGATGGAAAAAGGTAGGTTTTGTAGGGACCAAACAAGAAGCAATCAAGAGTGGTCCTCACTAACAACCTATTTTGTTTAGAAAATTAGCGGTGTTCGTAATGATCAAGCGGGAAGCAATCTCGAGTGATCATTACTAGTGAAAATAACTTGCCTTTATATTTATAAAGAAGATAGATTTTCATGGGGACCAAACAAGAAACAATCAAGAGTGGTCCTCACTAATAACCCATTTTTGTTTAGAAAATTAAGATGTTCGCAATGATTAAACGGGAAGCAATCTCGAGTAATCATTACTAGTAAATTAATTTTCATGATTTTATTATGTGTTTTTCAATAAACATGGTCTCAAAATTTGTATAATAAATTGAAATTTAGTTAAGTAAAAATTGTCCCCATAGAGTGAAATAGGGTCAGATTTATTCTCCTAATTTGACTAATACTAATTAATGATTAAGAAAAAAAATAAATAAGAAATATATAATAATAAAAACAGATGAATTAAAAAAAGCGAGAAGCGACATCTAACGTTATAAATAAAAGACAAACATAAACATACTTAAAAAAAATACGAAGAAAGAAAAAGAGAGAAGGAATTGATGCACTTACCTCAAGAGAAAAATTTTTGTTGGGCACAATGCGTCAAACCCCACGTACTCCTCCAATCTTGAAGGTTGAAGGGGATAATAACCCTCCCATTAAAATTTTTTGACTAAAGCAAAGGCCCTATGCTTTGCACTAGGCCCATTGATCCATTTTTTCTTAGATGATCTTGAACGTGAACACAAGAAGGGGGGGTTGAATTGTGTTGAAAACTTTTCGCAAACTTAATGTTAAAAACACTTAGAATAAAAGTTTCTCAAAAACTGTTTGTTAATCGGACGGTGAAAATAAACCGGACGCTGAAAATCAGTTTGTGAAAACTTGTTTTTAACTCAACAAGATAGAAATGAATAGAAAGCAGTAAAGCAGGAGACACAGAAATTTATACTAGTTCACTACCAAACTGGTAGCTACGTCTAGTCCCTTCGTTCCTGAAGGATTTTCCACTATAATCAGACTGATTACAATTTCCTCAAGAGTATTCTACTGTCACAACTTGACAATACTCTCAACTTCTCAAAACGACTCAGTACAGTCAAGCCTTTGAGGATACAGCCTAAACTAGGCCAAAACAAACTTATACAAGTGAGTTGAAATACAGTTGAAAATAACTCTCACAGAGAGGATAAAAGATTAAGCTCAACTAAAGAAAAACTTTCTTAAAGAAAGGGTCGGACGCTGAATTCAGTTCAGTAGTCCAGAGACTTGATTGCTCACAGAAGCAGTGTATGTTCTCAGCAGAATTTCAGCAAGCTTTTTCACAGAATGTTCTCTCTCTTTTTTCTTCAATGGATACCATGAGGTATATATAGGAGTTCCAAGGATATGACCGTTAGAGTAAAAATGGCTCCTAACCATTGACTAGAGTAAATTCAAAAATGCTGTCTCTATCTTGCTTTGCAGAGAATATCCCAGTAGTCCATGTTACCGTTTCTTGTACTACCTTGCTTATACAATTTTTGTCTTGTAGTCAAAGATTTCAACTTTGATATCTCGTACAACGACTTTAGCGCTCAAGATCAATTTTGAGATCCGTTCCAAAGACTTCTGAGAGGTAGAGCAGCAACTTGACTAACACGTGATTTGAAGTGAGGTTCAGACGCTCGCTCAGAATCGGAAGTTCGGACGCTCGTTCAGAATCGGAAGTTCGGACGCTCGTAGCAATAGGATAAGCATAGTGTATAAAGAGGAATTTCCAGACGCTCACTAGGATGAGCCGGATGCTGACACATAGAATGAATCCTTCTCTTGAGAATTACTTTCTTCTTGCTTGAGTGGCTTAGAATATACGTATTATTAGTATCTGCACACTTCAAGAAATGTTAGAACATAAATTGTTCTCTTGTGAATATTTTGTTATCATCAAAATTAATGAGGGTCTAAACTTCTCAATCGTTTAGGTTCCAACAATCTCCCCCTTTTTGATGATGACAAACATCTAAGGTTGATGAACAATTTATTTTCAAAAAGACATTAAGGGTCTCCCCCTGAATTTAACTTGATTTAGATATATAAGAACAATTCAGGTTTTAAGGTTATTGTCGATAAACAAATTCATTTAAGTGATTACGAAAGATTCGTAAATGTATCAGAGCAGATATTTAATACAGTGAGATCGGATACCAAATAGATTGATTTAATCAAAGTATATTTCATTGTACCAAATAAAATTTATTAAACAATATAAGAGCACTAGATCAAAGAATATTAGCGCATACAGATGCTATGTATGAAGTGCTATGCATGATACTTTAGTTCTAGTGTATCCATCGGACGGTGGATAATCGGATGGTGGATAATCAGATTCTCACGTGTTCATTATACCTTTCTTTCGTGTTCATCATACCTTTTCTTTTACTCCCCCTTTTGTCATCAGACAAAAAGAGTGTAAAAACACATCATAGTCAAAATACTACTTAGAAAAATTTGAGCAAAAGGCAGATAATTAGATCAAAAACAGTTATATATATAATTGTATCAACCAAATAAAACATATTTTATATCACACACAAAAAAAAATAAAAAAAATTCAAGGGTTTTGAAGAGGTGGAGGTGGGATATTGAGACGTTCGTAGAGAAGCTTCAGTGCAGTTTCCAGCTGAGTAACCTTTAAGTTTGTAGCCTTCATTTCTTCAAATTCTGCTCTTGGAATGGTGACCATCTCAACTGCAGAAGTAGAAGTAGAAGGTCCAGCTTCTAGTACAGATGCAGACTTCATCTTCTGATGCTCTGCTAGCACCCAGTTGGATAACTGTAGTCTCAAATCCTTCTTCCTTTGAGCTCTTAAAAAGAATCCATCATTTGGTATAACCCATTTAATGAAGTTTCCGAGTCTTCTTAGCTCTGATTACTGCGAATCTCCCAGCGATGCTTGACATCTTACGGATACTGACAAATTCATGAAGATGGTTTCTCTATGACAAACAACATCACCGTAAGAGTCAAATCTATCTCCACGTCTTCTCCCCATAGATTTACGATAAAGACACTCAAAGCTTCATAAGTGAAGGAGAGTGCTTCATTTTCGCCAGGTAAATTCTTCTCGATTTTCCCTGTCATATTCTTCAAGCACAAGGGGTCGAGACGTGGTAATAGGGCTTTGGCTTTCCACGATTCAGACCATTGACTCCACGTAAACCCAATATCGAAGAGTTTGGTCACAAAGTAGCCCATTGGTTATTGATCTTTATGCACCAAGGGTGCGACATCGAGCATCTAAACACATCATCAAGTATACTGTTCAAGTTGATGTCAAGAATTTTACCGATTTTCCCAACAAGAGGAATAGTGGCCTTTTCAAAGATTGCGGCTGACTTGAGGAGCAGTTCTCCATTCATCTTGCTTGCAGAAGTCAGTAGAACCTTCTGGCGTGATCCTCAGAAATCTTGGCAATAGGAAGCTGTGAGAAATCCTTAATATTGTACTTTGTAGGTGCCTTCTCATATTCCTTTAGCCCTATCTTGCTGAAAGGCTGCTTCCCTGGAGCGGGTTCCTTCCTTTTCCCAGGAATAGACCAAGGTAGCCACCTTTGTCTATCTGGTACTATCTTGACAGAGACAGATGATGGGTCTCGATATTGCCTTATAACTTCAAGCCTTTTCTGCTCAAGGCAATGTACCATGAAGGCAGCTTCATCATCTGTTATCCACCTTCCACATTCTTCCAATGTGAGTGGTTCAGACTGAGGAAGGGATAGAGGAAGATCGACAGAGAAGGGAATTGCCCTGCTTCCTGAAGCTGGTCTCAACCTTCCTTTGAAGGACATTTGGACGAGGTCATCTCCATCCTTGAGGGTTGCACTTATAGGATCGGCAATCTCCAATCTGGCAGCTCCAGAAGTGAAGGTTTTTAGATGCCAGGTTGAGGGACGGTTGTAGATGCTGTTATATATCTCATACTTTACAAACCGAGGTTTGTATGAGATATTTTTCTTTTCACCAGCGTCTGTTGGTTTTATGGTAAGGGTAAGTAAGGTGGGGGTGGCTTTTGTGATGTTATAGGCTTTTGGTGAGTATGGTTTGAAGGGATTTATGGGAGGTGTTTTGAAAAGGAGGTTAAATGGATGAGAATGAAGCTTGGAAATGTATGTAGTGAGTGAAGTGTTTGGGAAAATTTGGGGTAGGTTAAGATTGAGTGTAGTGGATGATGGTTGGATAATGGAGGTTTTTACGTGTAAGGGTTTGATGTTGTGATGGTTGTGCAAAGGATAGTGGTGGAGCAGAATAGTATCGATTCAACAATGATACTGATTCATCAGAGAATTCAGTACCTTTGGTTCAGGTTCAGATTGCTCGACCGATCTTTTGAGCTTACGCACGAGGCGAGATCTTTGGAGGCGGATCTTGAATGTCCTTCTTACATTGTCCGGATGCCGAGATCGGCTTCTCGGCTTACGGTTTGCTCCTCTTCCTCGTAACCCGACCGATGGGAACGAGGTCCTCATCTTACGGTTCCTCAACGAGGTGCAGGAGCCACCTTCTATTTTGTTCTTCCTGGTCTCTCTCGAAGGAGACTCGGCGTGTCTTTTCTCACCAGGCTTTGAGCTTACGGGGTTGTCTTTTCCGCTTCCTCTTCCTGTTGCTCAACTTTCACTTTCTTCATCATGGACCCGAAGCAATTTCATTCTTACTAGGTCATTGACTCCAAAATGTCGGGAATCACAATGTTATCAGACCAAAATACTTTGCCTTCACTTGATCTGGTAAAGTGTCGGCTTGTTTATGACTGATTCTTGTCCATCATTTTGGTGAGCAAGACACCATCTGGAATGAACTTGTAGGTGTTCTTCTTGTCGGCAACACCTTTTCTTGAGTTGACAAGAGCATTGACTAGGTTATTGTAGATTAACCTTGGCGAGTTCACCTTGTTGCCCGCCATGAAGTGTCTCGGGATGAATTTACGCTCGTAGTTGACAATATCACTAGAGCCACCTTTAACAGACGCTCTTGGTGATAATCTTATGAAGAACTACGAAATGACTTTTCAGATTCTTGGCGATGAGGTGTTACACCGCATTCTTTCAAATTCTTTGGTAGTTCTCAAACAGATCATTGTTGACCTTCTCAATCCCATGGAATGCGTCAGCCCATTCCGAATAGAAGACGATGCCCTCACACGGACACCCAGTAACTTTAGAAATGTTTTTGATGGTAAAGATAAACTTGAATCCTTTCACTGTTCCTTCAATGATACCACCTTTGTGTAGTCGAACATTTCCCCAGAATTCTTTAATCGCCGTCACCAGAACCTCAATCGGGTTCCAGAAGAAATACTGTTCCCAGCCCATTGCCTTGAACCCATTGAAGAATTCGAAGCCGTAAAGTTTGAAGCTTTCCAAATCGACTCGATTTTCCATCAAGACTTTTCCTTCAGACATGGTATCAAAGATAGCCGTATATTCAGAAGTTGATACTCCAGCCATGAGTGCAGTTGAGAAATGGAGGCGATGAAGGTTTTAGGGTTTTAGCGCACACACAGAGAAATAGAGAGGGAAAGAGAACAAGTACGTTTTTAGCAGAAAACAGAGAGTGGAGCGAAAGAAGTGGAGTAGTGGGAAGGATATAGATAGTAGTACAGTACTTTTTCAAAAAAAAACCGCTACGTATTTCCACATGAAATTTAAATCAAAAAGAAAAGAAAATAAAGATTCGCTTTTTATTAAATGCGGACGCCAAAATAAAAGTAAAAATTTTATCGAAGAACGTAAATAATCATGACTCAGTAGGTATGATGAGACGCTTGAGTCCGTAACACGTGTGGGTGTGCTCGGACGCACGCAACCGACTTACCGGATGATGAGTTATGATGCGTATGACAAATAAGATGCAGATGCACATACATGCTTACGTCATATCAGATGCTGAAATTTAGCTTATTATCGAGGCCGAGATTAATCATTCTTTTATAAGATGAAAGTTTAAATTCCTTCTTATAAAATTGAATCTATCTTGACAAGGGGTTTTGTAAATATGTCACCCACCGATGATCGGTGTCTACAAATTTTATTTCTAAAATACCCTTGAACATAGTCTCTTATAAAATGATGCTTAATCTCAATATGCTTTGCTCTAGAATGCAATATTGGATTTTTAGTCGGACATATGGCGGATGTATTATCACGAGAAGATAGGAATGTTACTCTCGTTTATCAAGTAGTCTTCAAGTTGATACTTCATCCACGAAGTTGAGAAGCGCAACTTCTTTCTTGAGATGTATTCAACCTGCCGTTGAGAGTGCTATTGTGCTTTGCTTTTTGCTTGACCAAGACACAAGATTAGCTCCAAGGAATTGGCGGCCTCCACTTGTGCTTTTTCTTTCAATTCGATCTCCAAAGAAAGTCAGCATCACAGAAACCTACTAATTGGTAATCTTTTGATTTCTTATAAAGTAAACCAAGATTAGTAGTTCCTTGCAAATATCTAAATATTCTTTTAACAGCACTTAAATGTGATTCTCTAGGATCATATTGAAACCTAGCACACAGGCAGACGCTGAACATAATATCAGGTCTTGAAGGCGTAAGATAAAGTAGAGATCCAATCATACCTCTGTATAGCTTCTGATCTACCTTCTTACCAATTTCATCTTTACTGAGAGAGCAGGTAGGATGCATAGGCGTGCTCATCGGCTTGTAATCCAGCATCTTGAATTTCTTCAATAATTCTTTGATGTATTTGCTTTGATGAATATAAATACCATCATTGCATTGCTTGATTTGTATTCCAAGGAAGAACTTCAATTCTCCCATCATGCTCATCTCAAATTCAGCCTGCATAAGCTTAGAAAATTCTTCTTCTTGTGAGTAGCCTTGAGCAACTAACCTTGCTTTATTTCTCACAACCTTACCGTCTTCATCAAGCTTATTTCTAAATACCCATTTAGTGCCAATAGCTTGCTTATCTTCTGGTAGAGTGACTAGCTTCCAGACATCATTCCTTTGGAACTGATTTAACGCATCTTGCATGGCTAGAATCCACCCTTCATCTTCCAAGGCTTGATCAATCGTCTTAGGTTCCATCTCAGAGAGAAGTGCGAAGTCAGCATGCTCCTTGAAAGAGGATCTGGTTCGTACTTTATCACCAGGTTCTCCTAAGATTTGATCTTTTGGATGATTGGTCTTGTACTTCCAGCTTTTTCTTGCTTCAGCTTCCGCTTGGGTAGAATTCTTCGTCTTTTCACCACCGGATGATGAAGATGTATTTTCACTGTCTGGCTTTTCACCGAGGTTTAAATCTGAAAATAACTCATCTAGCTCTGACATTGCAGTGTCAGGCTTCTTATCATCAAACTTGACATGAATGGACTCTTCAACTGTCAAAGTTTCTTTGTTGTATATTCTAAAAGCTTTAGATCTTTCAGAATATCCTAAAAAGATTCCTTTGTCAGCCTTGGAATCAAACTTACCAAGCTGATCTTTAGTATTCAAGATATAGCAAATGCAACCAAAAGAATGAAAGTAAGAAATGTTTGGTTTTCTTCCTTTCCACAGTTCATAAGGAGTCTTATTCAAGATAGGTCTTATATAAATTCTATTTTGAATATAACAAGCTGTGTTTACTGCTTCTGCCCAAAAATGTTTCGCAATATCAGCTTCATTGATCATGGTCCTGGCCATTTCCTGGAGGGACCTATTTTTCCTTTCTACAACACCATTTTGTTGAGGTGTTCTAGGAGAGGAGAAATTGTGGGAGATGCCATTTTCTTCATAAAATTTTTGAAAGTTCTCATTTTCAAATTCTCCCCCATGATCACTTCTAATAGAGGAAATGCAAATGCCTTTTTCATTTTGAACTGATTTGCAGAAAACAGTAAATACCTTATAAGACTCATCCTTGTGGGCAAGGAATTTAACCCATGTCCATCTAGTAAAATCATCAACAATGACTAAACTGTATTTCTTTCCAGCTAAAGAGGCTGTCCTTGTGGGACCAAAAAGATCAAGATGTAAAAGTTCAAGTGGTCTAGAAGTTGAAACAACATTTTTTAAATGAAAAGAGGTTTTAACTTGTTTTCCCTTTTGACAAGCTTCACAAAGGGCATCAGATTTGTACTTAAGATTTGGTAAGCCTTTAACAAGATTGTGCTTGTTTAACTTTGAGATTAACCTCAAGTTGGCATGACCTAATCTTTTGTGCCAAATCCATTGCTCATCTTCAACAGACATAAGACACTTGACATCTTGTTTTTCAAGTTTAGAAAGATCAACTTTATAAACATTTTGTTTCCTCTTTGCTGTAAAGAATATTAATCCATCATTTTTGCTCTTTACTAAACATCCATGTTTCTGTAAATATGACTTCATAACCATTGTCACATAATTGACTTATGCTCAATAGATTATGTTTCAGTCCTTCAACATATAAAACATTATCAATAGAAGGAAGAGAGCCTTTACCTATCCGACCAATTCCAACTATTTTACCTTTCTGGTTTCCTCCGAAACCAACGAATCCAGCTTCTCTAGGTCTTAGTTCTTGGAACATATGCTTTTCTCCCGTCATGTGACGCGAGCATCCACTGTCTAAGTACCAGGACTGGTGTGTTGACTTTGTTGCTAAGCATGTCTGCAACATAGATTATTTTATCTTTAGGTACCCATATCTTTTTGGGTCCTTTCTTGTTAGTTCTAGAAGGAGGCTTATCCTTCTTAGTTTTAAAAACATTACATGCACTTTTCAAATGACCGATTTATTACAGTAAGTACAATGTAAGCATTTACTATGGCTATGGGATTTATCAGATGCTGAATTATTTTCCAAAAGGGTTTCATCTGGTATATAGCCAAGACCATGAGTTGTCGTTTTACTGACACCCCAGATCATTGAAGCTTGCTTGCTTTGAGTTACACTCTCTGCAAGAAACTTTTGAAATGCTTGTTCGTAGTCATTTGATTTGCAAGTAGGATTGCTTGTAACTACAGAACTCTTAGCTTGAGAGCTCTCGACACGGTTGCTTGCTAGCTTCCAGGACTTGGTTATCTACCAGACGATTTTGATTTTCAGCTTACGGTTCTCTTTAATGAGTTGAGTTTTTATTGCGTAAAGAATGAAAATCTTGTGATAGTTTTAAAAATTTCTTTTTCAAATTCTTGTACTGTAGAGAGAGTGGCGAGTCCTTAAGAAGATCATCAAAAGCAAGTTGAAGTTGAGTAGGAGTCATATACTATTACCTCTTCAACATCTTCTTCTGACTCAATGTCCGTGTTTGCCATGAGAGCAATGTGAGCTTCTTCTTTATCTTCCTCAGAGGAGGATAAGTCAAGATCTTCCCATGTTGCCATGAGACCTTTCTTCTTTTTCTTGAAGGAGCTTCTTGTGGACTTCTCTTTAAGATTAGGACACTCGGATTTGAAATGTCCAGGCTTCTTACATTCATAGCAAATGACTTGGGCTTTGTCTTTGCTCTTCTTCTTGTCCTTTGAATCTTTCTTCTGAAACTTCCTTCTGAAGTTTCTTTTCTTCCACATTTTCTGGATCTTCTTAGATATGAACGCTAGATCATCATCTGATTCATCAGAATCTCCTTCTGACGCTTCATCGTCTGATTCTTCTTCTTCAGCCTACAAGGCTTTTGAAGTACTAGGTTTATGATGATTGACTTTTAGAGCAATAGACTTACTCTTCTTGGTAGGTTCTTCTTCATTTAGCTCAAGTTCATGAGCTTTCAACGAACTCATAAGATCTTCAAGTCGAAGAACATTTAGATCTTTTGCTTCTTGAATAGCAGTGACTTTGGGTCTCCACTACTTAGTCAAGCTTCTTAAGATCTTTCTAACATGATCAGGTGTAGTATAGCTTTTTCCAAGGGCCTGCAACCCATGAACTAGTGTTTGGAACCTTCCAAACATAGTTTCAATGTTCTCTCCATCTTCCATTTTAAATAGTTCATCCTGGCGAACCATCATGCTAGCTTTTGTTTCTCTTACTTGTGAGCCCTCATAAGACAAAACAAGAGAATCCCAGATTTCTTTGGCGATCAAACTTGCCACATTTGTCATATTCTCTTTCTGTCATAACAGGATGAGAATAAATCTAGCCTACGGTTTGTTTGATATCTCTTCTTCTCGATCATCAGACCAATTTTCCCTAGGTATTGCAACACCAAGGGCATTAGCGGGAGAAATGTATCCGCCTTCAATTATATCCCACAAATCAAGATTTTGTGCCTCAATGAATGCTTTCATCTTATCTTTCCAGTAATCAAATTTTTCTCCATTGAATAGAGGAGGACGGTTCATATGACCACCTTCAGTAGACATGTTCACAATATAGAATCTTTTCTCTTGACACTGTTAAGTGCTCAACCAAGAGGCCGTGCTCTGGTACCAACTGAACGTGAACACAAGAAGGGGGGGTTGAATTGTGTTGAAAACTTTTCGCAAACTTAATGTTAAAAACACTTAGAATAAAAGTTTCTCAAAAACTGTTTGTTAATCGGACGGTGAAAATAAACCGGACGCTGAAAATCAGTTTGTGAAAACTTATTTTTAACTCAACAAGATAGAAATGAATAGAAAGCGATAAAGCGAGAGACAGAAATTTATACTAGTTCACTACCAAACTGGTAGCTACGTCTAGTCCCTTCGTTCTGAAGGATTTTCCACTATAATCGGTGATTACAATTTCCTCAAGAGTATTCTCTTGTCACAACTTGACAATACTCTCAACTTCTCAAAGCGACTCGATCTGATCGAGCCTTTGAGGATCTGACCTAAACTAGGCCAAAACAAACTTATACAAGTGAGTTGAAATACAGTTGAAAATAACTCTCACAGAGAGGATAAAAGATTAAGCTCAACTAAAGAAAAACTTTCTTAAAGAAAGGGTCGGACGCTGAATTCAGTTCAGTAGTCTAGAGACTTGATTGCTCACAGAAGCAGTGTATGTTCTCAGCAGAATTTCAGCAAGCTTTTTCACAGAATGTTCTCTCTCTTTTTTTCTTCAATGGATACCATGAGGTATATATAGGAGTTCCAAGGATATGACCGTTAGAGTAAAAATGGCTCCTAACCATTGACTAGAGTAAATTCAAAAATGCTGTCTCTATCTTGCTTTGCAGAGAATATCCCAGTAGTCCATGTTACCGTTTCTTGTACTACCTTGCTTATACAATTTTTGTCTTGTAGTCAAAGATTTCAACTTTGATATCTCGTACAACGACTTTAGCGCTCAAGATCAATTTTGAGATCCGTTCCAAAGACTTCTGAGAGGTAGAGCAGCAACTTGACTAACACGTGATTTGAAGTGAGGTTCAGACGCTCGCTCAGAATCGGAAGTTCGGACGCTCGTAGCAATAGGATAAGCATAGTGTATAAAGAGGAATTTCCAGACGCTCACTAGGATGAGCCGGATGCTGACACATAGAATGAATCCTTCTCTTGAGAATTACTTTCTTCTTGCTTGAGTGGCTTAGAATATACGTATTATTTGTATCTGCACACTTCAAGAAATGTTAGAACATAAATTGTTCTCTTGTGAATATTTTGTTATCATCAAAATTAATGAGGGTCTAAACTTCTCAATCGTTTAGGTTCCAACAGATCTTAGTGCTTGGTGATGCACTCCTTATATAAGAGAATGAGAGGTTGAAAGAGTGTGGATTTTTTCAATGTGGGACTTCAATAGTAAAGTTGGGAGTTGGCTTCTTAAGTTTGATATTTTAAATGTTCAACAAAACTAAATAGCCAACTTTGAGCACTAATACAACACTTAAAACAACTTTATTGTGCTTCATGACCTTCATAAGAATTATAGACATTGTTTCCAGCTTTCAAATGGCACAAGTTTCATCTCAAAAGGATATCTACAACTCAAGATATTGTCAACACAAGTGGCTGTCCCGAACAATACATGTAACATCACGTCTCGAACTTCATGCTCGATTTGGTCCATGATAGAGGTCGATCTGGGTTTGTAATCCAAAATAATAGTTGTAGATCTTTTTCTTATCTTTCCAACAGTATAAAGAACACCTCATTTGGACAAGTATAGCTCAAGATATGACATTTTCTTTCAACGTTATTCAACATAATGTGTTGTCCGTTTTTGTGTAGTTTTATAACTTTCATGCTATTTTAGGGCAGTAAATTGTTAGAATCAAGTCCCGAATCCTTCATAAAATTTGTAGTCAAGGATGTTAGCTTTCAAATGGCGTTGGTTTCATTAAAAAAAAACTTCTACAACTCAAGATATGACCTAATCTTTACATACTATTCAAAACCATTTTTCAGCATACTTGTTCTTACTTCCAAGTCAATTTGGACTTAGTAAACTTCAGATTTGACTCTTGGGTTCCTCATCAAAGTTGTAGAGTTTTGTTTTAGCTTTCTAACAAGGTAAAAATCACTTTAATATCATCTCCACAACATTAATTACACCCAGAATACATAAGCTATACCAAAGTACAAATTTTTCCAACCTTTTTTCTCTTCAGATTTCTTTCTCCTTCTTTCTTCTCTACTACTATTTTTGTTCTTTTTGAATGTTATTTTTTACCGGACAAAATTAGGGTATGACAAGCCTGCATAGCTACCTTGTGCATCCAAAAGCTGTGATAGCCTCTGCTCCACCTCGATTCAGTCGTCACCACTACCAATCTCGGAACCACCGAACGCCTTCGCTTCCGCCACACTCCAGTCACCTGAGCAAGAGGACGGGGAAATGGATGCCATCACCGAGCCCTTTCCGACACTTTGAAAGAGTGCCCCGCTTCCCCAAACTGCTCCTCGATGATTCTGATTGGATATAGCACACCGGAAACCCTAATGTTTACCGTCGCGTCTAGTGGCCGAGACAGAGACCTGGATTCTTGCAAGATGACATCGTTCCATGGTCGTGGTTGCCCTGTCAATGGCTATTGATTTGCCAAATTTCATTGCCAAGGCATTGGGATTTAATTATTATGCATTAATAGTACTTTTTACAGAGACATGCAATTGAAATAAAAAAAAATTGTTTATTCTAAAAAATATTTGTTTTGTCTTTTTTAAGAAATAGCACATATTATTAAAAAATAGTTAACCTTAATGATTTTCCTGAGGAGGAATTATCAGGACCCTGCGAAAACCGGTTATCATCCATTCATTGTGAGTAGTTATAACGTTCGTAAAAGAGTTTGACCATTTTTTCCCCTTAAAACCTTCAGATGATTAACTTACGGTAATGTTGGAACAATTAATATATTTTTTTTTGGCAAAATAATATTGGAACAATATATATAAAAATAAAAATCTATATTAAAAGGGGGTGTGAGGGATAAGATGTGGAAAAAAAAAAAAAACTGTAGTGTGTAAAGAATAAGAACGCTAATTTTATTTATTGCTTAGCCTCACCCCAAGAAGTAGCTAGTGGAGTACAAAATATATATATATATATATATATATATATATATATATATATATATACCTGCAAATTAATCATGGTCCGTTGTAAAGCTGAGGGTAAGGATCGAGTATGGTGGTCGACCATCATAAAAGTAGAAAGAAAAGACGAAAGAGTCACAACGAGCTTCGCGATCCAGAAGATTCTCAAGGCTCAGAATCCAGAAGATTCTCAATTTTTTTATGAAATTAAATCCGTAGAAAAAATTACAGAAAATTTAACAGAAAAATAAGTTAGTTTAATATTTGCAAAAACAAATTCGCAGGTAATTTTACTGCATGTTTTTTCTGTGAATTTATGTGATGAGGATTTATTTATGAATTCTTTTTGTTCTATAAAAATCTGCAAAACTAATTCAAATAAATCAACATTTTAAAAATTTATTTTGTTCAATTTAAAATAAAAAACTTGTAACCTCATTCAAATATTTAAAAGTACAAATTAAAATCAAATAAAAAAATATAGTAAAAATTACTTAAGAATTTATAAGAATAAATTAAATTTAGAAAATATTAAGTTTCTCATTTAGCTTAAGATGCACACACTCACTCATGTGTAAAAGATAAATAATTATATTTACATTTTATATTTTTGCAAGAAATGTTATATTTTAAGAAACCTATAATAAATAACTACTACAATTGCTTAATTGTGGTGGATAATTTTTTAGGATACTCGTTGAATCTGTTAGTTAACTAGGTTACAAATAAGGGTGGCGTCTAAGGTGGATAAGCAGATAGGTGGTTCATGAGTGAACCATGAATAACAACTGTTGATCACAAAATTATATCAAATCCTATTATGCACCATATACACCGTATAATTGTTTTTCCTTCTTCTTCTCTCTCTTTCCTTCGACTCTACACTCATCTCTCTTACTTTGAAGATAAATAGCAATGGCTGAAAATATTTGAAGGAAATACCGAGTCAAAGCAATAAAAGGGAAACAAACATCAACCCCTTCAACAAATTATTCCAATCAATCTTCATAAAAATACAGAGAATAAATTAATAAAAAAATAAAAAGAAAGAAACTTGAGCATAAATGAAACCCTATAATCCTCATATCTTTTCTTGTTTTTTTTTTATTTTTCTTCAGATCGAAAGTGAAAACGAAATAAGCCAAATTGAAATCACAAAAGAAAAATGTAAACTAAAAAATAGATAATAGAATAGGACACACACTTGCCCAGTGGAAGAATGAGGAAGATTGAATGGTAATTGAAGAGTGAGATAGAAGATGAAAATGAAGAACAAGGAAGGAATTGAAGGATTCAGTAACGGTGACAGCAAAATAAAACAAGGGTTGTTTGCTATCGGCGAATGATAACGCTTCTTTAATCCCTTATTCCTTAATCTCACACGTTGTCTCTCATTGTCACAGTTGTTTCTTTCTTGTTCGATTCTCATCACTGGATGGATAGATTTGCAAAATGAGTTATGTGGTGGTTGTGCCGCAACAATGGTTGGAACCCGAGAGAGGGAAAGTCAGAAGAGATAAATGGCAGAGGAGAGAGAGAAAAAGAAGAAAAAATTATACAGTGTGTAATGTGTATAATAGGATCTGGTAGAACTTTTTGATCAATGGCTGATATTCATGGTTCACTGGTGAACCACTTGTAGTGCTAGTTCACCTAGAAGCCACCTACAAATAAGGGTTTATTTCTAACTAGTTCAATGCGTAGCAATTAATAGGTTATAACTAACGGACTATTTTGTTTAGGTTATTACTTTGCGAATGATTGGGTTGAATTTCATTTACTTATGAATTGTTTCCAATAAAATGGTTTTTTTTATTGAAATAAAACTAATGCATATCTGTATTAGTAAAAGTAGCATTACAAGATGAAATACGATTAAACACTTGAGAACAATTTTGAGATGTGGCTACCCTTGCTAGAGAGTGAGCAACCCCATTTGTTTGTTTCTTAACAAACTCAACAATTAATATAGTGTTGAGAATTAGAAATAGTTCCTACCTACACTCATAAATTATGGCTCCAAAGTCATAATCAAGCTACTCACGAGCGGTTGATCACAGTCTTTTGAATCTAGTTCTAAGATAGCATTATTAAGATGGAGATCGTTCGTCCATTGGATGACTAGCATTATTAAGATGGAGATCGTTCGTCCATTGGATGACACTCCAAAGTCCAAAAGTCTCTCCCTGATTAACCGAAAGAGCTAGGAAATTTCTGATGGCACTAGTACACGAAACGTAAAACAATTTAACATTTTACACAGTTTCATATATACCAGGTTTAAAATGTGAATACGGTGGCAATTTTGCAATTAATATGTGAATTAGTCAATTTACGCGTCACATTTTACACCGGTTATACGTAAAACTGGTGTAAAATTAAACGCGGTGGTAATTTTACAATTAACTGGAGATTTGTCTTAACCTTTTACACCAGTCTTTCTAAATAACCGATGTAAAATGTTTTTTACACTACCTCATTCAAATGGCAGAACCCCTGTATCCTTATTACGTTTCCAAATTTCCACTGCCTATATGACTAAGTGAGTACGTCACTTTTATATGACGTACTTAATCGCAGAAGCGATGTATACTGAATCGTATAGACAATGGAAAATTTGGAAGCGTAACAAAGGATATGGGGTTCTGCCATTTGAACGAGATAGTGTATCTAGAGCTTTGGAACAAACACACACAACAAACATCAAAACGGGGAAAGAACATGAACATGAACTTGTGATGATGATGGGGAAGAAGTTGTGAACTGATGATGATATCAACAAACTCAAGGTGTATTTATAATGAAACGAATATTCAATGCGAAACACATCTATTGGCTAAAAAAGGGTGCAGATGAAAATGTCAGAGCTGCTGGACGGTGTGGTAAATGCGTTTTAAAAGAAAGAAAAATATTTTACTAAAAAAAAATTAAAAAAATAAAAACGTGTCATGAGAGAATATTTACACCGGTTATTTGTAAAAACCGGTGCAATATGTTTAAATTTTTTTTTGATTGATCAGAAGACTTTCCACACCGCGTATTAGTAACAACCGGAGTAAAAAGATTTTATAATTTCAAATTTATAATGTTTTACACCAGTTTTTATAAATAACTGATGTTAAAAGTTTGTTTGCCACGTCTAATCGCGTGAATGAGAAAATATTGCATTCTCCCTCTTATTTCAGAAAACCTCTCTCTTTCACTTTGACGACGAACCATCACCTCCATTTTCCCTTTCACTCTCACGACGAATCACCATCGGCCGCCATTGTTCCGTTCGTGGTCCCTGGTAATGGTCTCTATCTCTCTTTACTTCTCGTTTACGTTCTCCTTCCTCTTTCTCTCCTTTTCGTTCACATTCCACTGTTTCATGCATGATTTCGTATGTTCTCATTCCCGTCGTCGTTTTGTTTCTCATTTCCGCAGTTGTTACCGTGACTGCCGATTTCGTCTCCGTTACTGTCGCCACACGTTTTCGTCTCTGATTATCTCCCTTCTGTCGCCATTTCTCAGGTATGTTGTTTCTAAAAATATCTTATGTGTTGTTGTTATTGTTGCCATGATAGATCTTCTTGTTTTCTTATTTTTTTTATTTGGATTTTCAGTTACCATTTTTTGTTGGTTTTGTGATGAATTAATTAACTTGATGAAATTAGATGCTTTTTTAAGTTGTTTCTATATCCTTAAAAAAGACAACTTGTTTCCGTGCATATATATTTGTGAATGAGTGTTATTAAAGTCCACCATTGTTGTGCTTCTTGAAGCTTCAAGCTTAAAAATTGTATAAGTATATGTAATTTTTTTTCTTCAGAAACTTAGTTATGGATCGCAGTTGGATGCAAAAAAATCGCTTAAGTGATGAGTATAAGAATGGATTGTAAGAGTTTATAAAATTTGTTGAAACAAAGTTTCCTAATAGTAATGGAAGATTTTATTGTCCTTGTGTTAAGTGTTCGAATCGGGCACCTATAACAGTTAAAGACATACGGTATCACCTTTGTGTTTATGGGATTTGCAAGATTTATACAACATGGACATGACATGGTGAAGTGTTAAACACGCCAAGTGTGTCCCAAAGAAACGAAGTTGAGGTAGATATGGGTGATCGACTAGAGGTATTAATTCGTGATATTGGACAAGACTCTTTTCAGCGATCACATTTGTATGATACTTTGTGCAGTGACAACGAAGTGCCTTTGTATCCAGAGTGCACCAATTTCACACAGTTGTCATGCGATGTTGAGATTGTTCAATTTGAAGGCGATAAATGGGTTGACTGATAAGAGCTTCACAAAATTGTTTGGCTTATTGAACGAAATGCTTCCAGAAGGCAACACATTGCCTAACCGTAACTATGAGGCAAAAAAGATATTATGTCTGATGGGTGTGGAGTATAGGAAAATATACGCATGCCCCAATGATTGCATACTGTATTGGAAGGATAATGAAGACAAAGAAAGGTGTCCCACATATATGACATCACGCTACAAAAAAAAGGGTGATGATGAGGGTTGTGATGTGACCACAAAAGGTCCTCCTGCGAAGGTGTTATGGTATCTTCTAATTATTCCACGGTTTAAGCGAATGTTCGCTAATGTAAAATATGCAAAGAATATTAGATAGCATGCAGACGAGAGGAAATGTGATGGAAAGCTTCGTCATCCAGCTGATTCTTTGCAATGGAAGCGACTTGATTCTCTGTTTCTGGATTTCGAAATGAACCAAGGAACCTTAAGCTTGGATTTCGATGGATGGAATGAATCCATATGGTAGTTTAAGTAGTATTCATAGTGCATGGCCTGTTCTCTTGGTTATTTACAACTTGTCTTCTTGGTTGGCATGAAGCGTAAAATATGTTACGTGACATTATGATTTCCGGACCAAAACAGTCAGGAAATGACATAGATGTTTATCTAAGTCCCTTGATTGAAGACTTGAAAATATTGTGGGAAGAAGGCATTGATGTGTTAAATGGGTATTCCCGAGAAAATTTCAAGTTGCATAAATGACTTTCTAGCTTACGGGAACTTGTCTGGGTATAATGTTAAGGGACATAAAGTGTGTCCTATATGTGAAGAAGGCGCATACTACCACCAATTTCAACATGGAAGGAAGACTGTTTATCTTGGACATCGTAGATTTCTCAAACATAATCACCCGTATCGGAGGTTGAAAAATACTTTAAATGGATGCCAAGAGAATGGAGTTGCTCCAGAGACCGTAATTGGGGAAGAAGTTTATCAACGGGTAAAGGGCATCAATGTTATTTTTGGAAAAAAAAAACAAAAAAAGTCTAATGACAAAAACATATGGAATAAGAGGTCAGTGTTCTTTGATCTTTCGTATTGGTCCAGTGTTGATGTAAGACACTGTATTGATATGATGCACATGGAAAAAAATGTGTGTGATAGTGTAATTGGAACACTTCTCAACATTCAGGGCAAGACGAATGATGGTTTGAATGCTCATCTAGATTTGGTTGCGATGGGCATAAGAGAACAATTAGGTCCACAACCAAGAGGAAACAGGACATATTTTCCTCCAGCATGTCTCACGACTGCCACATCTTGACGCAACAGCTAATACCAGTGGTACTTGTGGTATATTTCCTCCTTAATTTTTTGACATCATGGTTCACTTAATTGTTCATCTAGTTAGGGAGATTAGAGTGTGTAGCCCTGTTTATTTAAGGTGGATGTACCCTATCGAGGGATACATGAAGATCTTGAAAGGGTATGTCAACAATCCATACTGTCCCGAAGCATCTATTGTTGAAAGGTACATCACAGAAGAAGCCATTGAGTTTTGTACAGACTACTTGTCAGAAGCGGAACCTGTAGGGCTTCCAAAGTCTCGTCATGAGGGAAAATGTGACGGTAAGGGTACATGAGGTCTAAAGGTTAAGAGCATGGCTCGGGAGGAAGTGCTTCAAGCACATTTGTATATATTGAATAACATTGATGAGGTTGAGTCATACTTGTCTACTCATAAAACCATTGTCAAGGCTAAAAACCCTCGAATGAACGAAAAATGGGTGATGAAAGAGCATAACAAGACATTCCTAAACTGGTTTAAAACATTGATTATGAATGATGATACTGCTTCTGATACCTTAAAATGGCTAGCACATGGACCTAGCTTTAATGTCTTATGTTGGAGTGGGTATGATATAAATAAATTTTCCTTTTACACAAAGTCACAGGATGACAGGAGTACCGTGCAAAACAATGGGGTTATGATCATGGCTTCTTCCATGCACTTCTCTATTTCAAAGGATAAAAACCCTGTTCTAGCATCCATAGCTTACTTTGGGATCATTGAAGATATTTGGGAGCTTGACTATTGTAAATTTAGAGTTCCTATTTTTAAATGTAAGTAGGTTAACAGTAATAGTGTACAAACCGATGAATTAGGATTTACATTGGTGGACCTTGACAAGATAGGTTATAGTGACGAGCCTTTCATCATGGCTGAACATGCAAAACAAGTTTTTTATGTCACGGATCCCTCTAGCAGAAGTTTATCCGTAGTCCTCCAAAGAAGAAGCATGCATCAGATTGATGAAACTCAAGATCCAACACTAGATATTTATGACACTCCTTATTTCACAACTCAAAGACCTTCTTTCACTGATGAAAATGAAGTGGACGATGTATATGCCACTCGTGATGATCATCAAGAAAGGATTATGGAGGACAATAAAAAATGAACAAGAAATGCTTTCTAGGTTAGTACTTGATTGTTAAATGTCCACTATAATTCTTGTTAAAGGATGCATGTTTGTAATTTATTTATTATTTTAGTCATTTATTTATTTTTTGACTAACATGTTCTCATTTTTTTTCGGTAAACAGACATCATGGCTGATACATCGGGCCCCTCTCCCACCAAGAGAAGTAGCAAACGTGCCACGACCATGACATGTTTCATTGCAAAACGTGCCGCTGGTCAGAGGTACGGTATCGATTTTGATCATGTTACTTTATTGCCCACTAGAGACCTAATGATACAATTCAAGAGTTATGTCGGGTACCTTGCCCGTAGCAAGGCTCCTATCCATGCAAAGTTGTGGGAGGACGTACATAGTGACATAAAGCATAGGATTTGGCAAGATCTCATGGTATTTACTCTTAACACAATTCTTTATAAGTTATTAAATTATCCATATATATATGTTTAACTACATTTAGACTAACACCACAATTTTGTTGTGTAATTGTAGAAAACATGGATTGTTCCTAATGACGAAAAGCTTAGGAAGAAAATTCTTACTTATTCAGGGGAGCATTGGAAGCAGTTTAAGGTCATGCTTTCCAAGACCTGTGTATTTGGGAATGGAGATGTAAATGGCAACACAACGCCATTTGCAAAATACAATTATATCTCCAAGGAAGACTGGCAATTGTTTGTTAAGAGTCGTCATGAAGAAGATTTTCAGGTTAGTTGAAATCATGGTTTTTTTGTTTTTTACATGGCATAGCTAATTTAATATTTTTATTGACTTATAATTTGTTGTTTCTTATTTGTAACAGGACAAAAGCAAAAAAGGAAAGGAAAATGCATCGAAGAATCTATACCCCCACATAACGTCTCGTGCGGGTTATTTTAAGCTTAAGGCCGATGTAATTGAAGAGAGAAGGAAAAAAAATGTCCAAAGAGGTGCGTGATGGAGGCTTAGTTATTGATGAGCCACCCTCAACTACACGAGAGGAGCTTTTGTTGATGGCCCGACAAAAGCATTCAGGAGCGTTTACATCTGAAGCCACTGCCTCAGTGGCTTCAAGAATTGTAAGAAAATATTTCCATTGATCAATGTAATTATTTTACAACTTATGCATTGCATTACACAATGTATTAATTTGGAATTTAATTATATGTGTTTTAGGGGGACCTGGTTGTACAGAGTACAGAGGGTACTTTTGTTCCACAGGGAGTCAGGATATCTTGACTGCTTCCCTTGGAACACAAGAGCACCCTGGTCGTGTCCGCACTGGTGGTTGGGGTGTTAGCCTAAAGAAATACTACGGACGATCTTCACGCCGTACCACGTGAAGATGTCCCGGGAGATCCGAGAAGAGATCCAAAGGGAGATGTCCTTGACTCGGAAACAGGATATCCAAATGGCGGTGAAGGAGGGCCAAATGGAGATTCCTTGATGCGGGCGCAAGAGATCCAAATGGCGGTGAAGGAGGTATGCATAACTTGACACATTTAATGAAACAAAAAGTACTAACTTTGGTAATGTTATTTATTTTTACTTTATTTGATGCAGGCACTACAATCTATGGGTGTAGGAAGTAGCTATACCGATCCTCATGATTATTGTGGTCCTAGAGGTACCGTGCGTGTGAGCACTAAGGGAAGCTGTTCACCAGATGATGATGAGAACCAGCCAAATAAAGAAGATTTTTTGCTTAAAAATGAGGCTTCTCAAAGGTGACAGCTTCAATGTAGACTTGGAGCATGACCGCAATGTCTTTGAGTGGTTTGCTGTTGATAGGAAGGACATTAATGAGGTTGGTGATGGTGATCAGTGGCTATCCAGTGAAGTCTTGTCAGTATGGTACACGTAAGTATCATTACTTTATAAAAAATATTTTGTATGTATCAATTATAATTAATATTTGGTTCAACATCCTAGGTATCTTCATCGCCTCAGTGTGACAAAGGAGTCCAGTGATTGGTTTGGGTTCTTTCACCCAAATAATATTATTATAACCGGAAAAATGGTGTTATCTTAAGTTTTAGTGCAATCATACTTACAAAATAAAATGGACTCTGAGCCAAAAAATGTTACCTTGGACCGTATCTGAATAGGTAAGTACATGTAAACTGTATTGTCCAATTGCTAGCCTAGTTTACTTTTGTCTAATTATTGTTGTTCAATATTAATTGCAGTGAACACTAGCAACTGTTTCTCATTTGTCCTGATAATTATTTGGTTGTTTGGTTGTGTTCGCTGCACTATCAACCAACGACAGACATTAAGGGCGTAATTGAGAGGTAAGCTTTCATTTTTAACATATATATACACATCGATTTGTCTTTTATTAGATCTATTGCATTAATTTGATGAATTCATTTAATTTTCAGAGCTATGGAGGGATATTACCTGTTGAAAGGCCGTAAGAAGAAGAAGCCTATTAGATGGGTGATTCCTGAATTAAATACTTTGTCTACCCGAAAAATCATTTACATTTAATATTACTAGTTTAATGTGTATAATATTTAAATATCATTTATACGCTACTAAGTTATTCATATTTGTAGGCGGCTCGACAAAATGACGGCTATGCCTGTGGCTACTATGTGATGAAAAACATGTTAACCATTGTCTCAGCCGATATTGTTGATCGTTGGGAGTTGGTATTAGAATTTTTAAAACTATTCAATTAATGTGTTATTTTTGGTTTTCGCATATACTTGTTTAATTTAATATTATATATATGTTTGATCTTGTAGATATTCAATGAACCATCACCATTTGGGAGAGTTGATATAAATGAACTCAGAGAAAGTTGGGTAGAATTCTTTCTACGGCTGCATGAGGAGAAAAAGATGAAGTTGCTGCAAGACTCTGAAGGTTGAGAAAAGAATGGATTCGAAAAACCCCAAAAACGTAATAGAAAGCATTAGTATATATCACTTAGAAAACAATAGTATTACTTATATGCACTTAGTGACAATTTTGATGCCAAATTTTGTATATATAAGTTTGTATAGTGTTTATAATTTAAGATTGTGAATTCTGTGAATTTAAGTTTGTGAATTTTGTTGAAATATTTGTGAATTCTGTGACTTTGCCTATTTCTTATAATGCTGCATGTTTCTGAATTCTGGTGCCATATTTCGGCAGGAAAGGATAGAAAAATAGACCGAATTGTTAAAAAAAAAATCAGACTATTTTACACCGGTTTTTCTGGGGTCTATTGTCTAAATTATTACCTCAGTTTGGTTGTAACCAATGTAATACGTTTAATATTAGACACCGGTTTATATTAATGACCGATTTAATATACCTGTTAAAAAACCGGTGTCAAAAGGTTTACATACAACACCGGTAGTATCTACATCGGCACAAAAATCGGTGTTAAATGTGAAATTTAACCGGCGTAAATTGCCTTTTCTGCACTAGTGTGTTCCTTGCTAAAATTAATCCTTCTTGATCATCCCTTAAGCATTCACCAAATTGCATTTTATCACACCCCACTACAACATTTTTTTTTTGTTTTTGGTAACACTTTATTATCCAGCGGGTGAAAAATGTTAGCTAAAAGTACCTTTGGCAATATTTTACGATTGTTGTCAAACAATATATGTTTTAGGCGAAACCTCTTCGTAAATAATTGTTGTCGATTCCTATGGTATAGGCAACAATTTTCTTACCTAAGACAACATTTTTTAACTGTTCCTTAAAAAGAAAAATGTTGTAGTTCCTCTTGGCGACTTTCTCCACTTCACATAATGATGATGTAGCGTATTACACATATATGCCATAAAAAAAATTTCCTTTAAAGAAAGAAACAACCTAGCTCCTTCATCATTATTGAATTCTTGTGCTGCTTCTAATGCCTTTTTACATGCAACAATCTCATGACAAAATTTTGAATGTAATTTATTTCCCTATCGGTGTAAATACTCGGTTAAAGTACCAATTTATCCAACATTGTCGCCTCTCCTGAAGTAAGACATCCCACTGTCACAACATTATCAATATCTGGTTCAATGAGCCTCATATTTACTAATTTAAATTTCCTATGGACAGGCTTATGAATAGGCATCTCATGGTGAAGAACTATTTGACTTTGGTCTAAAATAGAAGCCAAAACATTATGAAGTGCTGCATGAGGAAATAAATAGAGCCACTCATTGGTTTCCATAGCAATATCAATTCATTCTTCAATGGCCCCCTCAATACCCTTACTTTTCATCCATGTGTTGGAGTAGTCTTCAAGGGAAATGTCAACAAGACCTGCATCACCCACTACTTCCCTGAAGCCATTTATTTGCCAATTAGGGTGCTTCCTTCTACCACATTTATCTTCCATTGATAGGAGGTCATTAAATTATCCCATGATGCTCCTCGGGACATTGGATAAAAACCACCTAATCTTTTGAGTATTTAAGTACTAGGATTCTTTCCTTCTGGCTTGCTCTGAATAACCATAGAAACCAGTGAATCACCATTGACCTTGCTCATTATCTTAAATAACAACATTAATAAAATTTGAAGAATAGTGATGGTTCAATGCAAAGAGCTATGCCACAACAAGGCAAACCCTCCTCCTCTTCCTTCCCGATCTACTGCTAAAGTAAAGTCAAAACCCAATTTGATGCGAATTTCCTTAATCTCCAAAGCATGAACCAAAATTTCACACAAAAATATTGCATCCGGTCTATGACATCGGATAAGGTCATGTAACACTAAAAATGCATGCAGGTGGCTCATGTGTAACACCCTCTATCCCGCATGTTAATATTAAAGAAATCATTTAAATAAATGTGTACGACAAAAAATACAGTCAATTAAAAATTTTCATAAATAAAAGGTAGAGTCATCACGCTCTTACCACTACAACAAGTTTTGGCAATAAACAGCGCTTATTTTTAGCCTAAAACAGCGCTTAAAAGCACTGAAAATTAAGCCGCTGCTGATTGTATTTCAAAAAAATAGCGTTTATGAAGCGCTGCTGAAAATGGACAATAAACAGCGCTTCAATTAGGAAGCGCTGTTTATTGTCAGACAATAAACAGCGTTTCAATAATGAAGCGCTGTTTATTGTATAGACAATAAACAGCGCTTCCATACTGAAGCGCTGTTTATTTTGTATAATTAGCAGCGCTTCCTTTTAGAAGCGCTGTCTTTTTATACAATAAGCAGCGCTTCATTATTGAAGCGCTGTTTATTCTCCTTTTTTTTTATTAAATTTAGTTCTCTCACATTTACATTATATCTGTTGCATAATAGTGATAACACAAAATGCAATCAAAATTGTCATCAACATTCCCCAACATCAAAATTTAACATTATAATGTAATTTTTTCATAAATTCCTACATATCCTTACATTAACATAAATAAAGTACAATATATTTCATAGTCAAATTTACAATTATACTGAGAATAGATCACTAAAATATTGCACATGTCATGCTACAAATCCTACCTAAATAGTAATATCTTTTTCTTACATCCTTTGCAACTAAACATGCATACAAAGTCAAAATTCTAACAAAATTTTGGCAGAGTTTTCCTTAAAATATGGACATTCCAAAATATAAAAATACTTGTGAAACATAACATATCATACCAGCCACCAACATAAAATATATAAAATATTAGCCAACATAAAAAGGAATTTTATTCCTAATTTCATGTGAACCTTTCCAATTCAAGTATGCTAAACTAAAAAAACCAAATTTAACAAAAACTCACGTAAACATTAATATTAATCTTCTTCTATCTCGCTTATAAATGATAAAATTTGTAGTAAAATATCGACACCACTCTTCTTTGAGTTCGGTATGATCAGTGTATGTGTCGAATTGACAATCAGGATAGTACTGCGAAATAAAAATTAAATGAAGTTAGAATTGAACATAAGCATTCAAATGGTATGCGTAAAAGAAAAAAATTATATAAACTTTGAAATTGTTACAAACATACCTCTGTTGGAATTTCTGTTTGATTATGAACGACAATATCCTTGAGAAACTTTAAAACATATCGGCCACAATCATCAGAGTTCGGTTGGCGAGGACACTATAAAACCAAAAATATGAAATTAATTGTTTTTATTTTTGGTAATTTGAATAATTGCATAAAAAATTTGATATAAATACCTTTATCGGTATCCATTTAGGTGGAGTAAATTTAGAAAATCGAGACTTGTTTCTTCGATAAAGTAGGATTGCCCTAAGTGCAAAATCAAACAAAATCATTCAATATGGACACATAGACTATATATATCAAATTTCTAACAAAATTTTGGCAGAGTCTCCCCTAAAATATGGACATTCCAAAATTTATAAAACACACAGAACTTAAACAAATACCAGCCAGCCAGCACAAGATGTCACGTAGGCCAAACATAAACAAATAAACACTTCAATATTACAAGTAACTTAAACGTTTAAGAAATTGCATACATATATATATATATATATATATATATACATATCTATGATTTATACACACTTACTGATTGTACTTCTCTTTCATTGTTTGCATGGTGATATGTACACGCACTGGATCAAGAGAGTACACAACGTTTTGATTCAAGTTAATCGCTAACAATAACCAATGATCCCTACAAAAATGTTGGACAAAAAATATAAGAAAGTAAACACATTTCAATAAATTTAGTAATATTGATTAAATTAAATGACTTACACTACGTTGCAAGGTGACAAAAACAAAGTCTCAAAGTCAGGATTTGCTAATGTCAAGCGGTGAATGACATACTCAGACATGTCAGCATTCCATGATCCCATATGTGTCCGTTGTGGGCACAAAAATACAAACCTTTGAGTTTGTTCTTGTGGGATCAATATCTCTTGATACAAGTACCTTAAATTAAAACATGCATACAAATTAATGCATTAACAATAACATAAATATTTAGTGTAAAAAAATAAAAATCATTGGATACTTTAAAATTTAATGCAGTACCTGAGATATACACTAATAACAGTTTCACTTAACCATAGAGTATGAGCGGCCGGAGGTAGATATGTACGACGTTTCCCTTTCTTTATTGGTCCCAACTCTCGTCTCAATCCCATACTAACCAAGTCCAGCCTTGCATTGATGACATCTTTAGTCTTCCCGGGCACATTAAGTAAGGTACCACTGAGACTATCAAAAATATTTTTTTCAACATGCATCACATCAACGAAATGTCTTACGTATAATGATTTCCAATATGGCAACTCAAAGAAAATCGACCTTTTCGTCCACCCTCGTGTGGCAAGGTCTCCTGCAAAAGGTTTACCGAATTTAATATTCAAATCTTTTACTTTTTCTAACAGTTGTGTACCCGTCAGAGGCAAAGGAGCTCTCCGTTCTTCTGTATTCCCATTGAATGCCTTTCTCCATGACCGATAATGATGATTTGGATGCAAAAATCTGCGATGCCCAAGAAAGACATTCTTCCTACCATGTTCCAACCGAATCCAATCTGTACTATCTTCACATATAGGGCATGCACACCGACCTTTGGTACTATATCCGACAGATTACCATATCTTTGGAAAATCATTAATTGTGCCGAAAATCATAGCCCTCAAGGTGAAACTTTCTTCTCTATACCTATCATACACCACCACACCTGTCTCCCACATTTGCTTCAAATCTTCAATTAAAGAAGCCAAATATACATCTATATCATTTCCTGGTTGTTTCGCCCGTAAATTAACAAAGACAACATCATATATTTTCGCTTCATGCATAGCCATGGAGGTAGGTTATAAATCACCAAAATCACAGGCCATGTCTTCGTGAGAGCTACTTTGAACACCATGTGGGTTAAATTCATCGATGAGACAATGCAAGTCGTAAGTTTCTTGGTTCATTCCCAAAATCGGGATAATCAATATCAATTTTTTCCATTGAGGAGAATCTGTAGGTGCCGTAGCTTGCCATCTTGAATCCTTTCATCTTCATGCCATGTCAGGTTTTTGCATCTTGAACTACGGTACATACGCTGAATCTGGGAATTATGGGAAAATACCACAATACCTTCTCTGGAGCCGAATTTTCCTTCTTATACCGTGAGGCTTCACATTTTGGACCACGACTTTAACGATGCATATTCATTACGAAATAAAATGCAATCGTTACGACAAGCATGTATCTTCTCATAGCTCATGCCAATAGAGCGTAACATTTGTTTAGCCTCATATGTCCTACTAGGAAGCACATTATCATTAGGCAACATATCTTTCAACAGTGTGAGTAAGTCCGTAAAACTCTTATCAGTCCATCCATTGCCCGACTTCAAGTTAAACAACTTTAACATTGCCGACAATCTTGTGAATTTAGTACAACCCTCATATAACGGCTTCTCCACATCACTCATCAACTTCTCAAACATTTGAGGACAATCACGAAGATCTTCTTCAACCGCATTTAACATATCTTCAAAACGGTCACCATCATATGTATTTGTAGCGGTGTCCTCTGACGCATATCTCCCACTATTCCCCATATTAGAAGATTCACCTCTTGTCTCACCGTGCTTTGTCCGACAGGTATAAATTTGATCAATCCCATTGCTCACTAAATGCCATTCCAATTCCCGAACACTAATTTTGTTTGTATAACAACAACTTAAACAAGGACATATGATTCTACTATGGTCTGTTGTATGCCCAACTACAAACCCAATAAAATCTTTCACTCCATCCTTATATTCCTTCGACAAACGATTGGCAGACATCCACTTTCGATCCATATTTTACCTATGGATTGAGAGGTAAAACAACAGAAAAACCCCATTTAAATAAAGCAAGACTAAAACTATCATC
The DNA here is from genome assembly GCA_037113605.1 of Calophaca sinica. Taxonomy (NCBI): domain Eukaryota; kingdom Viridiplantae; phylum Streptophyta; class Magnoliopsida; order Fabales; family Fabaceae; genus Calophaca; species Calophaca sinica. Next base: position 109,690,322 of record CM073733.1, read on the forward strand.
GCTCTTAAAATCAACACAGACTAGATCAAAATTCTAACAAAATTTTGGCAGAGTCTCCCTAAAATATGGACATTCCAAAATATATACAATACTGTAACATTCCAAAATTCATTGTTCAAACCAAAAACCAAAATCGGGTTCCACAACAAAATTCATTGGTCATTTTTCCATTGATTCCCATTTGATATGCATATATATTTACTAACTGTACATTTTAACAAACTGATTCCAAGCATCTTTAACACTTCTAATTTATCTCTGGACAACAGTGAACAAAATCAAACAAAATCAAACCCTTCTGATTCCAAAGCGGTCAACGATGAACAAAATCAAACAAAATCGAACAGAGACAAAAACTAACGAACCACCAACAATGTAAACCAATGTGGAATCGAGATACAAAATGGAGACAGTGGCCATACCTGGAAATGGACGCAAACAGGAGTTTGGAGATGGAGGCGGGGGGAGGACGGAGGCCGAGCGCCGCCAGCAGCTTTTGCTCGGATGGAGGACGACGGACGAGTTTTGGACGAGCTCGGATTTCAGGTTTTGAGGACGACGGACGAGCTCGGTTTCCGGCTTTTGGACGACCTCGGATTTCAGCTTTTGGAGGACGGCCAGCCGAGCTCGGTTTCCGGCTTTTGGACGAGCTCGGTTTCAGGCTTTTGGACGAGCTCACGATCTCCGGCTTTTGAAGCACACGATCTCGTTGAGGGACGGCGGCGGTAAAGATGGAGGCGGCAGCGGTGGAGTTTGCGAAGAGAGAGTTGATGCATGCAGAGAGAAACAAGGCTTACGGATGCGAAATGAGAGAGGAGGGAAATACATATATTTAATAAACTCACCAAAAACAGCGCTTAATAAGAAAGCGCCGCTTATTATTTAGAAAAACAGCGCTTAAGTCTAAAAGCGCTTATTTTAACACAAAACAGCGCTTCCTACTATGAAGCTACTGCTTATTGTTCCTATGATCAAAAACAGCTTCATGTTTGGAAGCCATTTAATGTGCCATTCGTTTTTATTATTTAAAGATAAAACAGCGCTTAAAGGACTAAGCGCTGTTTATTATATGAACTAAACAGTAGCGCTTAATTAGTAAGCGCTGTTTATTGTTTACGTATGACATAAAGTAGCGTTTTTTATTTTAAGCGCTGCTTAAAGGAGCGCCATCTTTTTTAGAATTTGTTGTAGTGTACAAACTTGTGGAAATAAACAAATAACAATTACGTTTCAATTCAGGAAATAAAAGCACCCCGATGTCACAATGTCTCAGAGCTGACTCTAAGCATTTACATTGGAAATAACAACAACGAAACAATAAAAACAACGGAAATCCTAACTACGGTGAATGTAACATCCCAATTTTTATGAAAATTATTTTGTAGTTCCAACTACTTGAAAATAAATCGTAGAGAGTCATGACCTCAATGGTTTGTTAAAAGTATGAAGAACAACAAAGATTTATTGTGAACAATTTACTGTTTTAACAATTAATTCAGATTAAGAGACAGTGTAGACGTATACTGTTTTTAATATGAATTAATATCGAAAAATGTGAAAGATTGTTATTTGATTAAAGAAAATTATTTTATTGAATGAGAAATAATTTTCAGGATTTAATAAATATTTTCAAGTCATAGTTTGATTTTTCATGTTTTAGTTATTGTATTAATTGTCTGTTTTATGTCATATTTAATATGACTATTATTTTAAAGATTTTTTTTGATAATTTTATTGATTGAGTAATATCCATATGATAAAAGAAATTGAAATTAGTGATCCTCACTAATTTACAGTTTTTATTACGCTGCGAATTTCGAATTTCTGTAGCTAGGCTATTGTGTGTGTTTCTAACTGAAACATGCTCAAACGTGATCCAAATTTTATAAAATTTGAGATCTTAGAATTTTTCCAATATTTAGGATTTATTGTATTTTTTCTAGAATTTTTGGGCATCAGAAAATATTTAGTGTATTTTCTATGGCCAGAGACTGCCTAATTGCGACGCTTCGGTTCGCATTTCGAGAAAGCGAGATACATAGATACTTTTCTTATGCCGTGAGGAATATTTGTGATTTTTGGGTGTGGGGTTATAATTAGAATTATTTTTGGGAGTTTTTAGTATTAAATTCCTAATATATGCGTAACGTCACACTCTTGCTGAGAGAACGCCAAAAACGTGATTTAAACGAAACCTGTGGGCCAAGGGGGATGTATGGCAGCTGCACATGTGCTAGGGGATCTGAACATGGACCTTTAGAAGCTTCCTTGACAAGTGTAAGCTTAGGATTGGATGATGATTAAATGGTAGGTAGTTAAGGTGGTTACTTTGTAACTATGTAGTCATGATCCAACTAAATGAACTTTTCCTTTCCATTCTTGCCCTCAAAAATTTCGTGGCCTTCTCCCTTGCTCAAGATCAGATCCATCCATTCTTTCATTGTTGAAGGTTTGAGAAAAAAAATTCTTGAGAGAGAAAGTTCAAGATCTTGGAGAAACTTGAAGTTTTAGTCCTTAATCCTTGATTCCTTCCATCCTTTCTTCTTCCTTCATGATCAATCATCATCATCTTGGTTGGTAAGAGTCCTAACCCATTTCCTTTTCTTCTTGGCTGCCATGAATGGGTTTGGTTGGTTTTAGGAATCATTTTTGCTTAAAGGTGTTAGATTTAGCTAGATATGCATGACTAGTCTTTTAGCCCTTTGTTTCCTTCAATGATTAAGCTTGTTTTTGGTAATTGAAATTTGGGAAACCCTAGGTTTTGGGGCTGAACGAAATTAGGGGCTGTTCAAGGTTGTTTTGGTTTGATTTTGTTGATTTAAAGTTAGTTCTTTGATGGGTTATACTTGATTAGTTTGGAAACTAGTCAATATGCATGTTTAACAAGTTATGTGAAAATAATTTGGGGATTTTGTAGGGGCTGGAACCGTGGCTCCTAAGCATGGTTTAGGGGATGTTTTAAATTGTTTTCAAAGTGATTAAAGTGTTTAAGAAGTTGGTTTTGGTTAGAACTTTAAAGCTATAAAGATTTCTATGTGTGAAGCTTTTAAAAATTGTTTGAAACAAATGGATTTTTGGGGCTGTTTTAGGGCCATCAAAACAGTAACTTTTAGGCATGATTTGAGTGGGTTTGAACATGTTTTTAATTTTATTAAAGTGGTCAAGATAGTAGATCTTAGTTTATATGTTTAGTAGCTAAACTAGTTTGCATGAATTAGTCTTAAAAGTGAAGTTGTAAATAAAAACTTTTACACCTCTTTTATGTTTGAAAACAGCAACCTTTATAGTCTTAAATGAGTTTTTTGAACTTGTTTTTATGGTCTAAAAGTGGTGTTAATGTTAGCTTTTGATTTTGGGATTAAACTTGTAAAGACTTGTATGTTAAATGTTTTAAATAGGATTGCAAAACTTGGTTATGTTTTAATCTTTATTTGGCCGAAATTGGTAAAGATTTTTAGAGTTAAATTTTAGTTGATTTCAAGCCTTAAGTGTGTTATAAAAGTGTATGGAAAATGGATTTGGTAAAACTATACAAGGAGGTTTGATTTTGGGATAAATTTTAGAGTATAGTTAAAGGTTTATAATTAAAACCAAAAGGCTTTTGTTTCTCAAAATGTTGCTTTGTTTTGATGCCTTAAAAATATGTCCAAAGTTTGGAAAATACTATTCCAATTGGTAAAACACTATTCAAAGTGGTAAGTTTTGGGTTTTGATATTTTCTAAGTGCTTAGCTTTTGAAAAAGTTTCAAAACTTGCATGGTTTGAATATGTACCTTGGCATATGGCTAGATAGCACCAATTAGGGATTAAGTCAAGTAATTCCTAGGCTTTAGGATGCCTAAGCCGTGGCTGCCCTAGGGGCATTAGGACTAAGTTTTAGTTCTAATTTAGTTAAGTTTGTGTTGTTAAGGTTCGTGCTTAAGGTACGCGCGCGAAGTGCGACTTGACGATTATTTCGGATTACCTTGCTTGGATTGTTAAAGCGCCCAAGGTAAGGGAAATTCTTATATAATGAGTTTGGGCTTTTCGCCTTGTTTGTTGCTTGTTTGATTGTTTGATAGTGTGGTAGTACTTGTAGTACTTTTATGTGTTGTTGGAAATGTTGTAGCATGCTTTTGGCCCTGCGTGGCAAATTGAATTGTATTGCGTGACTTAAATCTTGTTTGAGTGATTTGATTAGACTTGAAGTTGATGAAACTGTGGAGCATGTTGTAGCCTATTGAATTGTTATATCTTTGTTGAAATGCTATAGCATGTCGTTGGCCTGTGAGGCATTATGATTGATGTTGTTTTCCATGAATCAAGTAGGATTTAAATGGAATTTGGTATTGACTTGGAATATGAAAATATTGTTGTTGATGATGGATTAATTAATAATGCGTTGATCGATTGCTATTGGTTGACGATTTACATCCAGAACTGATGCGATTCCACGTCGAATTCGATTTCGTAAGCAAATTGTTAAGGGCATTTTGATTTAAAAGTAAGCGTGAAGGTTTTAGTATAACTAGCCAAAGCTTGCAAGGAAATTTCAATGGAATGATAGTAAAGAAAAGAATTTGAAATAAAAAGTACGATTTATAAAACGGTTGAGTTAAATGATGCGCTGGGAAATTACGGCTAGGAAAGACTTGGTAATTAAGAGTGTTCGCACCACCTCTCTTTCTGGGAATTCTTCCAAAGGTGTTATTTAACACAACTAGGGTTTCAACGACCTAGAACTAAAAAGTATTTTCAGATACATAGGAGTGATATAAGAATAGAGAAAGAGAGTTCAAAGATCGAGTTTTTGAAAGATTAAAACATAGGGAACCTAGTGTTCCTATTGAGCATATGGACTATGTGTCCTGTGCTGGGACTTAATGTCCTACTTGCGTGCGTTTTCTTGGTTTAGGATTGGACCTAGTGTTCCGTATGGCGTGCCTAGTATCTCAATCTAAAAATTGAGCCTAGTGTTCCGCATTACGTGCCTAGAGTTCTGATCTGAGATTAAGACTAGCGTTCCGCAATTGAACACCCGGACTTTGTGTCCTGTGTTTTCACTCTAAGTAATTGTTAAAGGTATTTTGGCTTAAAAATAAGCATGAGGGTTGTAGTATGACTAATCTAAGCTTATAGATAAGTAGAAATGGAAACATGCTAGATAAAGAATTTAATGAAACTCGGGTTCCAATGACCCAAAGCTAAATGAGTGATCTATTTTGGTACAACCTCACCTAGGTAATATAAGAATTGGAAGCATGAAAATTCACTAAGTAGAGTGAGTGAGTTGAGGTGTCGTCGATCCGCATTGATTAATTAAAACATTAGTCGGGCGCTCCCTACGGTGAGCATGCCATGTTGTTGAATTTGTTTGGATGTATATCGACCATTGAGCATCGACACTTGAGCGTTTGATTGTCTTGAGGACTTCAAAAGGACGAGTTGTCACCGCATGCCCGTGTGGCGTAAAGCCTAATGTGTGGCAAGCCTTTGTGGCAATACCCTTGGTAGGGGAGTTGATTTGGGCGTTGGGAAATAAAGTTCCTCATCTCGCCGACCTTGTTTAAGGCTGCAGGTGTATACACAAACTAGCCATACTGCATTGACATGCATAGCTAACCGCATTTATGATATGTGATGAATTGTTTGATGAATTGGATATTGTGATGAATTGATCACTTATCTGTTGATAAATTTGCCTGCTTACATGCAATAATTGGATATTGTGATGACTTGATCACTTATCTGTTGATAGGCTTGCTGCTCACATGTAATGGTTGATATTGTAGTGACTTGATTGTTGATCCGTTGGTTGTTTTGTTTGCTCACATGCAATGCTTGATATACCATGCTGATTGTGTGCGGTCTATTAAGTATGTATATGTATATAAAAGCGTGTTGTTGTATTATATATGTATATATTGTTTGCATGCGACATAGCCTATGATAAACTCGTGGACAAAGGATTTACCCTTACCTTGTTGTTGGATTGGATGTCCTTATGGATGTCACTTCGGATGGAGTTCTGTAGGCTGTTGCAGCTTCATCTTTTAGGAGCATTGAAGATTGAGCCAGTGGAGGAAGATTCCTCTGAGTACTTCGTGTTTGATCTTGCTGAGCTGTTTCTCAGTAAGAGTTATAGTTGTCAGCCAGCTTAGCTTAGGATTTTGTATTGGTTGTTTTGTAATTATTCTTTTCAGAAAATCTCGCCTTAGTGCGAAATGATTTTGTTATGTGAAGTATTATTTTGTGATGCATTACACTCTGATAAATGCAAAAGTTTGAATTGGCATCATTTAGAAAACTGTAGTACTCTATGTCTCATTTTGAAAAGGGTTTCAAAGGAAAGAATATGAAAAGAAAAAAAAATTACCCCTATTTTTCCATTGCGAAATACATAAGAGTACTCTTTAACTGAAAGCATACAAGCATTAAATGTTTTCAGCATTAGTTTGGGTTGCACAGTAGCGCCTCGAAAACGGGGTGTTACAGTGAACGCGTCCACGGATCACTCTTCAGCCTCATCGTCATCTTTACCTACAATCCCATCGTCTACACATACACAATGGTGTATAAGTAGCCACAGCAAAGAGGGATTAGACATCATATACAATCATAGCACATACGGCAAAGGACATAGCTTAAGTAATGCGCATGTGACAACTACCCTAAAAATTTCAATGTAGCTGCCACCTATGTTTATTAAGAAAAATCATAGGAAAAACCTTTTTTCAAAAATAATTAAGGAAATGGTCTCTGAACCAAAATTTGAGGGTTCGGGAGTTGGTTATGCTTAAGGAATGTGTTAGCACCCCTAAGACGCCCATAAAAATGGTACCTTTAATTATTCGAAAATGTTGTTTGCCATTAGATGAATTATTTCCAAACATGGTTTTCTGGAAACAAAGACAATTTTATTAATCACCATAAAAAATAAAAAGAATAAAAAGAAAACTCAATAAAAGAAAATTCACATTATTATTTCAACTCTTTTTGTAAAACAGAAGTAAAAAAAAATGTAGACTAAAAATCTGATTAAATTATATTAGTTTGTTTACTTAATTAGAAATGTGTAGATAAAATAAACAAACTTCCTCTTTTGCTTTTATACCCTCTTAGTGAGATATTTACAAATTGGTCCCTACCTAGGATTTGGCTCCATTGGAAGGCCAAACCCTAACCCTAACTTCGATCCTCACATGATGCAGAATTAGGAAAAAAAACAGAATCACATAACCACAACCACAATCTAAAAAAGAGCGAATAATAAATTAAATAAGAGAAGGTGAACGGATTTCAATCTTTAAACTGTGTCTCTATTACAAAGCCTTATGAACAGAAGAAACAAAATAAAGTGGAGAAGATGATGAAACCTGAGTTTAAGCCTTTCCCAGAAAACTTATGCAGCAATCAAGAGAGGGAATAAAAAAGGACCTAAGACTAAATAGTGTTTAATTTGGGATCTAATTAGCCTCACGGGTTTTTTCTCTCTTCTTCCTTCACTCAGTCTCGTTCGCTTCCTCTGTTTCAGTGTTCTTCAGCCTTGTTTTTCCTTCTAGGTTCGCTGTCGGGTTTTGTGCCCCCTCATTTTGTGCATGTCTGTAGCCTTTTATAGCCACCCCTTTGAATCCTATAAGAGAAGAAACATATCAAAATAAAATCGAAACATTTAAAGTAAAAAAAACGAAAAAAGGAAGAGTAGAGAGAAATTCTCCCACTTTTGGCCGAATATTCCTCTTCAACTGCGAGATTATGGAGATGTGGGAGGATTGGGTGGAGATTCGGTTTGATTTATGGTGATTCGGTTTAATGGATCAAAGGGAAAGAAGATTGAAGTGGGAGAGAGGGAGGCTGCATCGGCTCTTCTCTTCTAGGGTTTGAGAATGGTGAGTGGGAGAGAAAGATAGAATTGAGAGAAAGGAAGAGTGAGGCGAGAATGAAGAGGGAGAGAGAGGGAGGCCAAAAATCAGGGAGAATATGGGGGGAGGAGGCACTGTTGAGTGAGGGAGAGGGAAATATGAGGGAATCAGATTAGGTTTAGGGTTAAAATGGGTTGGAGGTTATGGTCTTGGGCCAAATGGGTAGTGGGTTGCGCTGTGTAGTGAAAGGCGCGCAGGGGGCATTCAGAAGAAAGTGGGGTGCGCAAGGAAGGGAGGAGATGAGGCGCTGGGGGCTGCATGGAGAGAAAGGGAGGTGTAGGTAGCTTGTTGGGCTTGTGAGGAAGCGCTGGAGCTATTGTTTGCTGGGCTGGACTGCTTTTAGCACCCCAAGAATTGCTACATGCATCCCATTTTCTTAAAAAACATTTATTTTATTTTTCCTCTTTTTTCTTTTCATTTTCATTTCTTCTTCGTTTTATTCCTTTTTTCTCTTTACTCAATTTTTCCTTCTTCTCTTTTATTCCAAGACCAAAAATATTATTTTTATTTTTTTATTATTAGGAAACAAAATAAATAAATAAATAAGGGCCGGACAAAAATGGGGTATGACAGCGCATATAACAACTTTCAACTTAATCAACATACATAACATGAAGGAATGACTTTACAAGTACGTACTTATGCAATCCTAGACAATATCTATTTCACCGAACATGTGGATCCAAACCAACTCAGATGGGCAAGTGAGAAAACATCATCACTCTTGAGTACGTACAGTATCTAGTCAGGGTAACCAGGTGAATTGGTCAACGCCCCAGCTGTGGTTGCAAGCCACAACCTTTATGTAAGACGCCTTTATCCGATTGACCCTCAAGGCTGAGTACCTTGCCCATCATGGTCGTTACTATATCGTATCATCATTGCTCACCCCCATAACGTTAATGATAAGACACATATAATGCATGCGCACAAACTAAACAAGTGTCTAACAATAACAACAACAGCAGCTTAACAACTCACCGACCATCTAATCAAGCGGTCGGCTACAACAACGTTAATGAGGTACTACTTGTCAGTAACCCAACAAGTTTCCAAAACTTTGGAACAAGTCCAAGTTATCAACCTACCTCACCATACTAAGTCTAAACTAACTTAACTTAGTTCCAACTCTTAACTCAAGTGCTTCAACTTACTTAAATTAATCTAGACTTGATCATCACTTGGGATACCCTATCGAACCTCGAATACCCTTAGAATATACGTTAGAACACTGCCCTAGGCCGAAACGGACGGAAAACGATAAAACGAAACGCACCTAGGCTGCCCTCCAGGGCGCCTGGCGCCCAGCCTCTGTGAGAAAATCCTTGTACGCTAATTTTTATGTGGTCCCCGCGTATTCGGTGGCGACCGGACGTACCGTACTACTCCCTCTAGAATTATAGGACACTATCCAAAAGAGTTTGGGTCAATACCTGTTATAACTTGAATTTAAAAATTCGATTAGTGTAACTTTGCTAAAACCATTCCAGACTTAGCCATTTTTCTGCATAATTTTTCTGCATGACTTATTCTAAGTTACTTGCCATATCAATGTTTGCTTCTAACAGTTATACACTCATCATCCTAAGAACCCCAACTTCATCATACTATTCAAAACTCACATAATCCATACTTAGACACTAAACCATCATTATGTCTTAGCTAAACTCTAGCCATTACACCTATTATCCATACCTTAATTTTCACATAACCATGATATAACATCTAAATCATCTAAGTGTAACAAACCACACCCTAGGACATTCTAGCCCTCACTGAACACATCAAATCCAGAACATTACCTATGAGTAAACAAATCATCTTCAGCAATTTCTCATACATACATGTATCCACATACAAGTCAATTCAACCAAATCATCTTATCATTCATACTTAACATATCATTATAACATATCTACTCAAACAACACATCATAAGATAATTTCAATGAACATAAACATCATGACAGAATTTAATATCAAGTTTTCTCATCACAATGGCAATGGTACTTATCTTGCACAACCGCGTCAAGTCTAGGGACCATAGGACGTCCATATTGCCTAATTATATCCATAAGCCCACTAATCTTGTATCCATCTACCCCCTTACCTTGATCAATTTCGTGACCCTTGTTAGAGGTGGAAGAAAATAGTCCTTGCTTCTCCAAAAGTAGTTCTACTCCTTCAAGAACACAAGAATATGACATAGAATGGAAAAGGGTGAGTTTAAGCCCTAATGAGAAGGGAATGATTAAACCCTAACCAAAGGACTTACCTTATGATAATCTTGTACGAAACGAGAAGAGAATGACAGCGATATGAAGCCCAAAATTTGAGCTCCACTGATAAGGTTCAATGGTGGAATCTCCAAGTCCAGAAAAATAGAGAAGAGAAGAACAATTTTTCCTTTTCTGAAGCAATGACTTTGTGAAGTGAGAATGACGAGATTAAGGCTATAAAAATGAGGGTTAGTGGGTGGTTACTAATCCTTGCCAGTAGCTCTGATGGAATGGGTCAAGAATGAGTCAAAACTGGTTCCAAAAAGTCATTAACCTGGCCCCAAAACACAACAAAACGCAAAAAACGCTTGCTACAGAACAGGGCCAGGTGCCCTGCGCCCCAGTCTTGGGCGCCCTGCGCCTTGCCTCGGTGATACCTGGGCGCCCTGCGTCTGGGTGGCACCCTGCATTGCGGTTTTTGCCATAACTTAATCTCCTGGTGTCCGATCGAGGCGTTCTTGGTGGCGTTGGAAAGCTAAGAGAATTTTCTACAATTTCATTTGTAATAGGCATAACCAAATTCGGGATATAACACAACTAAAAGTTCAGTTGAAGTCTACTCCAACATCTCTAAGTGCTACACTTGCGCTACGTTGACTCGAGAGATCATATCTGGAGTTGTAGGTATCGAAATTGAGTCAAACTAAATCCAATTGAAATATAAGGGATAAGGCTACAACTTTCTTGAAGGGGCTTAAATCTAGTTAAGTCGTTAGAGGGTTCGAAAATGAGAAATACGGTGACTGAAATGACTAAACATAGGAATAGAGGCACATTTAGATACTCCTTAGCAAATAGCATAAGGCATAACTATGGGATGACCAAGTTTGTCGCACATGAGACAAAATTAATGTACATAAGTGTTCATATTTGAAACGCACAAATCTCTATTCTCCCTACATTCCTCCTTGTCTTTAATGGTTGCCTTACTTCAATCGCACCTTAACTCTCATATACAAGCGCCATAGATTTGCATTATTCATCAGGTCATATTTTAGAAATTCAAAAAAGTTCGAAGATGTTATCCTACTGCTTTAATCATGAAACCAACCGATAGATCATGAATATGGATCTTGAATGCCACATGGTTTAGAGGTATCTGTGATAACACATCCCCAACATTGACGTGCCCTAGAATGAGCAAGTGGTTATCAAAAGACCATGGCCCGCCATTGTAGATTTGTTTTGAGACAAATTTATGATAGAACTAAAAGAAACAAATCTTTTTCCACATTAGTGATAGGTACACCCTTTATCCGTGCCAGATACTCAACATTCGATCTTTCATAACATTAACCCGTATTGGTTTGTCTATGAGAAATCTCCCTGTAAGGCATACCTATAAATCAAAACTAGCGCTTTGATCACATTTCAACATTGAAAAATTAATCATTCTTCTTGTTCTTCCTCTAAAAGCGATAACCCTTCCATGTTGATTGTTTTCCCAATCCCAATAGCTAAAAAGATGAGTCGTAGGCACACTCCCTAAGTTACAGAGAAATAGTAATTGAAAAGCGCGCCCGCCAAAAATGGATTGACCTACCCCAAACCCACTAAGGGGTGTTTGTTGGGGTCTAGAGCCCGCCCTACCACGGAATGGCCCACAAAAAAAGGAATTTTGGGCTTAAAAGTGGAGGTTTGGCTCACCAAAGCCCGCCTTAAAACATAAAAATTGGTGGGTTTGCGATCAAAACCTGTCCAAAATATATAAAAAACTGAAAACAATTTAAACACACAGACACACACACCCACGATGGCCCAACGGGTTAGGCGGAGTAGCAGGCTGACATGCCCCAACCTACCTCCCCCCATTTTGGCGGGTCGGACCCAACCTATATTGTCACCCCTACAAAAAAAAACAAAAAACAAAAACTCCATGAGAGAGAAAGAGAATTCAAGATGCCAAAGTCTTAGAGTAACATTTAGTCTTGGTATCGTGTGAAGTGATGGTTCCATTTTAATTACAACAACGTGCATTGAATTCCATTATATTACTTCTGCATCTCATATTAAGTGTTTTGTTTGAGACATTGATGTGTCTCAAATTATTTGTCATTTTAGAATCTCTAAAAAGTATTAATTATTTTTTTCCAACAACACCCTTATTTATTGGTATTTCAACTACTTTAGTCTTCATATTAATTAGTCTTTCACCTAAATCCCATTACAATAAGGATATTTTAGTCAAAAAAAGCTATGTTGCCTTGATAATGAGCATCGTAAATGATTTTTTTAAGATTCGTGTATAACCCTAAACGACAGTTAATATGAGAGAGAGATCGTAGAATAAATAATTCCCAGATTGTAACATAATACGGAAAGAATATAAAATTAGAGCAAAGAAATAATCCCCAGATTGTAACACAATACGGATAGAATATAAAATTAGAGCAATTATTGTATACCAGAACTTTACCTACCGGCAGTTTTTGTACACTTGGTAGATAGAATAGTTAATGCGACTTATGCTACTATAACAACTTGACATAACTTTTACTATATGGAAGCAATAATTTTAACAAGAGTGATGATATTTTGACATCTCAAAAATGGACACCGTAGTCCACACTGTATACACACACATCCCGAGCAGTTTTTGATTTGATTGAGAGAGAGAGAAAAAGGGATAAAAAAATGTAAAAGCGTATTTAAATACGGTGTCTGACATCTCTTCAAGTGTCAAAATATCCTTTTTGTTTTAAGAAATCAAACTTGGATGATCCCAATTTTATTTCAAGATGTCTTATCATATCGTTTATAGCATGCAAGTAATTTTAAAAAGAAATGATGTTTGTCAACAACAAAAAATGATGTTTGAACATAAAATAAAAAGTATTTTTGAAATTGAACAAAGTGAGAGACTGTGTAAGTGAGAGATAGATAGAGATATAAAGGGTCATATACAGTGTCTAAAATTATATGTTCAAATAGCACAATTGAATTTTAAATTCCAATAAAATTTTAAATTTAAAAATTGTGCAAATATTTGAAAAATTATAAAACAAAAACATGATGATACTTTTATCATGACGAAAAATATTACAAAAATTAATTAATAGAACATTTAAATTGATCATTTAAAAATTAATATGTTATTACATTTTTCTTTAAGTTTTTGTCATAAAATTGAAGTTTAATAATAAATATTAATTATCATATTTGTGTGCGTCTCCATTTCACTTTTTTTTTTTGTAAAAATGATTGATGTGACGTTTTAGATATTTTACAAAAACTAATATGGTGATGTTACAATCGTTGCATGACTAATAAAAATATTTACTACACAACAATTCGATGTGTTTATTTGTGCACATTTTAATTTTCTAATAAAAAATTACCATTATGATTTTCTTTTTTCTTGAGATTATACAAATAATTAGAACATTATTTTTTATAAAGACTGTTAACCATAGTGTTTTTTTTTTGTTGACAATTTCCATAATGTTTTTCTGATCTATGATTAATATTAAGTTTTTCATGTAAATTTTAATTTTATTGTTGTGCATTAATTACCGTACCATTAAATTACTTTAAAAAAAATTCCCGATCATTCTAATATATTTCGGCTACATTTCTGCAAGATAAAATCACCATAACTTTACTTTATTTTAACAACAAAAGTATATTTATATTTTAATAAGAGTATAACGGGTATTCCAACCCATTACAATAGCTGGAGGTAGGTCGAAAAGACTACCACCAACGCCCACATTATATCTTCTAGACACCCCTACTGGAAATTGGATCTATCTCATAGAAATACAATCCACCGGTCAATAGTCCACTCATAATATAAATAAGACCCCTTAGACGCCCTAGTAACAGACCACCTCCATGAGATATACATTATATAGTCAACTACCTTTGTCACATGGTTCCATGCAGGAAAAATAAAACCATTTTGAATACTCAAAATTCCCTACAACACAACATACCAGATCAAAATCACTCCCTTCTTCACTCTTCCAAGTGGATAAAGTGAATACAAAGCATTAAACAGGTGATACAAATCATGGGCATGACCAGGACGTACAGAATCCAAACAGATAGAAAAAAATCCACAATAAACAAACAAATGAAGTTCAGACTCCCCAAGGCTCTCGCATAGTATACAAGAGGTATCTTCTGAGTCACAAATCACACCCCTATGGGATAAATTTACCCTAGTAAGAATCCTTTCCCAAATAAGTTATCAAGTGAAAACAATTTCCTTGGAAGGTGCGAAACTCTTCCATTACTTCTCCAAAACTGTGTGAAGAGGATGAGTGAAGATAAATTTCGCAAGAACCTTAAGTCTTTTTTTTTTTTTGGTGCATCAAGCACCTTATGTCTTAACTCTAGCTTAACCAATTTTTTTTTTTTTGCTAACTTATTCATATATTTTTTTGACAACCTAACTTACTCATATTTTATTTTAATAACACGTGATGAATTTGTTGATCGTGCGCTGGGTACAGATTCACCCTCCTCTAAGGTGTGAAATACATATTATATCATCCAAGTTCAAGTCAAATTGATTCGTATTATTTATGAATCTAAATTTTAAAATCTACAAGGAATTGAATGATACTAATGTGAATGGTATTTTTTTTTTCTTCCAACCCTAATTAGCCCTTTCGGCTTAAGTGGAAATGGCATTATGTTTAATCTTTATATAATAACTGTTATGCTACTACACCCTTTTTTTTTTTTTTATGAATTGTTATGCTACGCGATGTAAATATATTAGTATTATACAATCATGCCGATGTGAATCGAAATTAGCTAGTTCGTGACTTTGCGTTCGTATGATAATGCTAAAATATAAATGATATTGACTATTAAAAATATAGATGGTATTTCTGATCTCAGGGGAGGCTAACATCGAGCACCATCATATGGGTCCATGATGCGCCATTAGTTTTAGCCATTAGATTCATCTCATTCATACAATGATATGGTGCACCCTTTGCACCAAATTTCTCCCGACCAGCCACCACTGCACTAAACTAATCCCACACTGACGGCTTTGCCTTGCCTTCCCCAATTGCGTATGTCCTCTGGCAGTGGCGTATCTAGGACTTTGGGTTAGGGGGGTCAAACTTTTTAACTTCATAAAATTTTAAAATCATAATATATAAAAATAAAGACATAAATGATAAAAACCATAAAACTTTAATATATCTAATCAAAAAAATTACATACATAATTATAATTGTCCTCTACGCGATTTCATGTTTTGAAATCGTTAAATGATTAGCTCATTGTCAATATTCTTGAACACATCTTTCTCAATATAAGTCACTAGACAATCATTCATCCAAGTATCCCCCATTTGATTACGCAATCTATTTTTCACAATCTTCATTGCAGAAAATGCTCTTTCAACGGTTGCTGTGGCAACGGGTAAAATCAATGCTAACTTCAAAAGAAGACAAACTAATAGATAAACTACATGTCTATTAGTTTCAACCAACTTCTTGAAAAGATCATTGATTCCTTTCAAAGATGCAAATTCAACATTGCTACGCATATCCATGATGTAAGTATCAAGCTGATTACCAAGCATCACCAAATCAGTTGAAAAAAATTCACGTGGATAAAACTTCGTAAATTCAACCACTCTTTCCTTATCAAAAGCAGAGAACAAAATAGTTGGACTCAAACAAGCCATACAAAGGAGCAACTGAGAATTTGTCTCGGTAAAACGATCATTAAGTTCCTGAAGTTGCATGTCCACAACAGCATAAAATAATTCAACACGATAGTGATGCTCTACTGTGATACCTTGAGTTTTGTCTGTACGTCGTGATTTCTTCCCCGCAGAAAATAAAGCTTCCATGTCAAGAATGCCAATGTCATGCATATTGCAAAATAAAATTACCTCCTGCAATAGATCCTCCAATCCATTATCTCTCATAATTTGTAACCGTCGCTTTGTGATGTTGACCAAATTCATAGCATTGATGATGTCTTGATTTTTCCTTTGCAATGTCTGTGATAATTCATGTGAAATACCCAAGACATTTTTCATCAAATGCAATGTGAATGCAAAATCAAAATCATCCATCAAAAGTAAAAGACCATTGGCTTCAGCTCTTTGTTCTGGAATTGATGCATCTTCTTTCAGAATTTCAAGAACATCATTTATAGCAAGATACATCAATATCAAATTGATCAAAGTAGCATAATATGAACTCCAACGAGTATCAGCAGCTCGTTTGAGAGTAGTTTCTTGGTTCAAACCTTGCCCACTAAGAATTTCTCCTCTTCCAAATGTCTCTCTAACATTGATTAATTGTCTCTCACGAAGCATGTCATGTCGTTTGCAAGATCCCCTAACAACATTTATTAATACAGACACTAAGTTATAAAGAGAGGCAACTTGAAGGTGATTTTTGGCAATAGCAACTAACGTAAGTTGTAATTGATGAGCAAAACAATGTACATAAAATGCAGATGGATTCTCCCTTAAGAACAAACTTTTGAGACCATTAAATTCTCCTTGCATGTTGCTAGCACCATCATAACCTTGCCCACGAATTCTTGATGTAGTAAGCCCGTGTTTGCAAAACAATTCATCAATTGCCATTTTCAATGATAAAGATATAGTATCTTTAACATGAACAATACCAAGAAATCGCTCGACAATACTTCCATTTTTGTTAGCATAACGCAAAGCAACATCCATTTGCTCCTTATTAGAAATATCACGAGATTCATCAACAAGAATAGCAAATAGTTCATCTCCAAGATCAGTAATAATAGCATTAGTGGTTTCTAATGAACGCATTAGTGGTTTCTAATGAAGCAGCATGAACAATTTCCTTTTGGATTGTTAGAGTAATCAATTGATGATTTTTTGGAGCATTTTCCAAGACAACTTCCTTTATTGATTCATTATGTTCAGAAAGGAATTTAAGAATTTCAAGGAAGTTACCTTGATTAGCAGAATCTATTGATTCATCATGACCACGAAGTGCTAATCCTTGCTTCAATAGAAAGCGGATGCAATCAATTGAAGTCGTTAAACGCCTTCGATATAAGTCACGAACTTTTTCAGATTGCTTAGATATTGCAACTTCAATATGTTGATTTTGATTTATCAAATCTTGACACTCCTTCCAAGCAATGTTATGAGCACTACTAGGACCTCCAACATGAGATGAGAGTCTATCTTTCTTATTCCAATTTGTAAATCCCTCTAATCACAAATGTATCACCCCTCGATTGCTTTCCAAAGTCAGGCCTAAAAAGATAACAGCATAAACAAAATGCAGCATCTTTTTCAATACTGTACTCCAACCAGTTGCCAAATTCCTTAAACCAAGAGGTACAAAATCTTCTCAAAGAATTTCCAATTCTTCTTTGGGGAAAGTTGTGTTGAGCAGGTTGACACGGTCCTCTTTGCAAATATGCTATTCGTATCTTCTCTTGATCATTAGGATGATATGTCGATATTTTACGTCGCATTCCTGGATCGAATGGCAACTCTTCTAAATTAATTTCAATGTGTTGCCGTTGTGAACTTGATTCATGAGATTGTTGCTCATTTAATGGTACTCTCTTCGTGAAATATTTTTCCATTATCTATTACAATGAAAACAATGGCTAATTGAGTATAACAATTAAAATTAACATTATAATAATTAAATGAAGGACCACCAATGGCTAAACAACCAACAGAAAGGACTTTAACAAAAAAAAACCAACAGAAGGGACCACTAAGGCACCAATAGAACAATATAGTAAGGATCACCAAATTAGTAATTGCAAAAATCAAACACAATCAATAATTCTATGCCACATTTGCTTCTTCCATTAAATATCCAATCCATCAAAGGGAAAGTTATAAAACCATTCTGTCTCCAATTTCAACACACGCACAGAGTTCAAAACAAAGTGACCATCTTTGACATACCCACCAACCGACCCATGACCATCACCATGTCTCTATTTCTAATATTCCTCCTACACATAACTTTAGTATCAAAGATAGAAGCAAAGAATCAAAGCAGCAAAGAAGCAAAGAAGAAGCAAATCAGCGAAGCAACAAAGAAGCAAAGAAGCAAACCAGCGAAATTTGAATCAACACAACAAAATTGGGGAAAAGAAAATATGGATGTCATAGAAAAATTAGGGTTTTAGTAAAAGGGGAAATGAGTGCAGCAGAGCTCACCACTTCCTGATTTGTGGTCGGAGAAGAGAGAGGAGAGGAGCGGTCCAGCGGAGGCAGAACAGAGCTGAGGGAGAGGTGATCTAATTTCACTCGCAGAGACAGAACAGAGCTGATGTGAATCGCGATGCGGAGGCAGAAGAGAGCTATTACGATGGCGCGGACGATTTCAGGTCTTGTGGTGGAAGCCGAGCAGTCAGCGGTGGTGTGTTGGAGCAGAGAAATCGCAGGTCAATGAGAGAGATGGTGAGTCTATGTGAGTGTCAAAATCATAGGTCAGTGAGAGAGATGGTGAGTCGCAAGTACTGTGTCTGTGTGAGTGGGTCTCTGTCTGGTCACTCAGGGCATTGAGTGCAAAATTGAAAATCCAGAGAGGTCAAAAAAAAATTTATAGGGGTATTGGTAAAAATTTTAAAATCACAGGGTGTGCATGTGCACACCCTTATCCTAGTGTAGCTCCGCCCCTGTCCTCTGGTGAACTTCACCGCTCCCCTCCCCCGGCCCCACACCGAAGTCCAAAACCCAAGTATTGAAAAATGAGTGCTCGTGCATGTGCTTCCTCATTCATTCTAGTATATAAGCTACCTCTTTACTTTCCACAATCACAAATCTACTTACATAAGCATTTCCCCCAATGAATGACATCCTGATCACTATAACGACGACAAGCGCTGAGAATAGTTGTTAAATTCTAAAGCAGTTCATGTTTGGTTTTTTTTTCCTTTTCCCATTGGCCAAAACAAAAGTGATTCCGGGGTTTCAGTTTCACCCTCCTGACGTTGAGCTGGTTAAGTATTTTGATAAAAGGAAAGTCATAGGTGAAAAATTCCCTTTTGTTCTGAGGTCGAACTCTGAGTAGCCGGAGATGAAGCGCTGCGGTGGACTTCGCAGTGGTCAGCGACGATGTAGGGGTGGTGTGTACCTGCAGAGGTTCTGATGCCTAAGTCAGTTTAGGATCAGATAAGAGGGAACGAAATGTCAATGAAGCTTACCTGAGGCGGTTGCCGAGGTCGTTATATTGTGAGTCGGAGCGGTTACCAAAGTGTAACCGTTTTGCGTGAAATCTGGGTTGCCATAGGATCTGCCAGGTTGTAATGCGCTGGAAAGGATCTAGGATGACCATTGGATTTGCCACGCTGTCATGTGCTGGGAAGGAAGCTTGGATTCTGCTTGCGATGTGGGCTCTTAGCAAGCGCTGGTTGGATTGGGCCTTGGCCCAGTCCGGAACAGTTGCCCACCAAGTCAGTAGCTCGTATGGCGAGGTGTCGACTTGTAGAGCTTCGTGTTGGAGTTCGCTATTTCGGTTCAGGGTGTGACAACCACCCTAAAAATTAAACGGAGCCGCCACCAATATTTTATTTTTATAGGAAACATTGGAAAACCTATTTTTTGAATATTTTGAATTTTAATGAAAAAAAAGGTCTTTTCAACCAGATTTTGAGCCCGGGAGTTGGTTACGCATAGGGAAGGTATTTACACCTCTAAAACGCCCATAAAAATGGTACATTTAATTGTTTTAAAAAAAGATTTGTTTGCTATTACATAATATATATTATTTCCTAAAAGAAAAGATTTTTATTTTATCATTGAACTAAATAGAACCCAAAAACTTAATTTTCTAATAAAATATATTTTGGCATCATAATCTAACAGATATCGATTTGCAAGAATAGTTTTTGGTAACTAAATATTTAGTGCTCATTATTACTGTTGACCCTTTATTTACTATAAAAAAAACTTTTCATTAATACCAAATTAAATATTTGTTACCTATTGTTATAATTGACGATCGGATTTTTCATAGAAATGCAACAATAATCAGAATAAAAGAAAACATTTATTTTTTAATGATCTAATGTCCCTTTGAATATGTGAAAAAAAAACGTAAGAAAGAAAAAGGACAAAATAAAATCAGATTCAATGAATTCAAGAATTAAAAAAAAATACAGGGAAATACTATGGGAGATGAGTTCGATTCAGATGAACAAAAAAAAGAAAGAGAAATTTAGTAATATTACAATCTCAGAATCAAACCCAGTTATGCAATCACAAAACCCACAAAATAATTTATAAAAATACAGAGAAGTAAAGTGGGGAAGGATTGAAACCTGATGGAATGCTATCAGGATGCTCTCAAATCGAAATTACAGAGCTTAAAGCAAAAAAGAAAACTAAAAGCCTAAAAAGGAAAAAAAAGTGTTTGTATTTTTAACTCTCTCTTCCTCCTTCTTCATGCTTTGTTACTGCTTCTTTTCCTCGATTTTGCACTCTCCTCCCTTTTTCTCCTCTTTGAGAGGCTTTTATAGCATTCTTCGAATCTGTTACAGAAACAAAGAAAGATCATGATCAAAATAAACTGGGAATAAAAGGAAATAAATGAAGAAAAAGAGAATAGAATCACTCCCTGATTTGGTTCAGGATGTCCATGTTTTCCTCTCAACCGAATCTCCATAAATCTGAGACATATTATCAAAAAAAGGGAGATTTTGGTGTGATTTGGTTTGAGTTTAAGAAAGAGAGATTTGATTGATTCTCCAAAATATGCTTTCTGAAAAGAAAAGGGATGGAAGAGGATCTTTTGCCTTATTTTTTCTATTTCTTTCTTTTGCCTTATTTTTTTTATTTTCTTTATTCATTCTATGAGACCAAAAATATTATTTTTATTTATTTATTTATTTATTTATTTAATATTACTACTACTAATTTTAATAAGCAAAAATAAATTAAAAGAAAGAGGTTGGACAAAATTAGGGTACGACAGCTGCCCCTCCTTAATTACATTTTACTCGAAGGTCTTCGTGCATTTGTTGTAAAAGGTAATTAAGGATAAATGACTCTAATTTTGTCCAGAACGAAATTGTTTGAGGATGCGAGACTGGCTCCCGACTTTGCTTTGGGATTCTAGGTCCGATTCCTAGTGAATTCCCGGTAAGGCATAGGTTTAGTTCCTAACTCTTACAAAATTGGTGAGAGATTCTAGGTTCGATTCCTAGTGAATTCCCGGTAAGGCGTAGGTTTGGTTCCCAACTCTTACAAAATTGATGAGAGATTCTAGGTTTGATTCCTAGTGAATTCTCGGTAAGGCATAGGTCTGATTCCTAACCCTCACATCTTTGGTATTGATTACTTCCCTACTTAGGGAAAGTTTAGGGTGCGAGCTTCTTCGTCACTCGACACAGGTTTGGGTCAAATTCCCAACAAGGGTAAGTCAGGTTCTTAACTCTTGCTAAAAGGTACGGGTTGGCTACCCTATTTAAGTAAGGTCGGAGATATGAGCTTCTCTGTCACTCAATATGGGTTCGGGTCAGATTCCCGGCAAGATGTAGGTTAGAATCCTAACTCTTGCTAAAGTATGGATTGGTTTTCCTATTGCAGGTGAACGTCCCGTGTATGAGCTTCTCTGTCACTCGAAACAGTTCGGGTCAGATCCCCGACAAGGTGTAGGTCAGATTCCTAACTCTTGTTAAAAGGTGTGGATCGATTTCCATAATTGAGGAAGATTCGAGACGCGGGTCAGGTTCCCAACTAAAGGCTTGGGTCAGATTCCCAAGGTGATGGGTCAGATTCCCAGCAAGGTATAGGACAGGTTCCTAACTCATGCTAATAGATTGAATAGGCTAAGTACTAGTTCTTACTGAGTAACATCAGACCAACTGTATGTAATATTTGAGAGGGCGGGTTAATGGACCCAAAAGCTTTGATAGTCATGCAGGATGCAATGAATGGTATGCCATGCGTGAAAAAATTTATTTTTAGAGAAATGTTGTTTTTTTTAACATGGGTCGTGGACCCAAAAGTGTTGATGATTATGCAAGATGCAATGAATAGTATGTCATGCATGAGTATTATTTACTTTATTAGAGGTAGGCAGTATCCTCTTGACTACTTCTGAAACTTTTCTTGATAAGTTAGCTCCAGATCTCTTTAGTTGGCGAATTTTGAACAAGCTAATTGGCCCTTTCGTATTGTATTCAACATTGATGATTCTGCATTAGGTGAGATGCCTTACTAGCTCTTTTTCCTTAATGTGAAGACGCCAAATTCCTTAGATCCTTTCAAAATTTTCAGTAATTATACAATGCCCTTATGTCTTGATTTGCACATGTTTGTCTTTTAGCACAGATTTCTTTAGAAAGAAAACACAGATTGATAAAATCCCAAATCAAATTTGGAGAGGCTGAAATAAGCATTCTATTGTGCCGATGGTGTTTAATAGATGGCAATATGGATAAGAATGAATCTCCACTATGATAGGGGAGATAAAATATTACAAACAGAACAAATTCGTGTTTGCTAAATTAGAAACTGGTAAGAAATATCAGCTCTACATATAATCCCTTTGAAAACAAATCATGCTGCCCTTCCGTGATTCAAACCCCGATAGCCTTCTTGATCAACTTCAAAAACTTGTGTCTGCGGTTAGTTTTGACCATCTCTGCCCCAATTGGTCAGGGCTCAATTCTGGCTACTCTTGATGCATTCAGGTTGGCTTTTGCTCAGGCCGCTCTTTGCGAGTTTTCGACCTAGCTAGTTATTCTAAATCGCCCTTGCGGGTTTTCAACTTAGCGCTTTTATTTGACCTTAATTTTTGCCTAGGCTGCCCTTTCGGGTTTTCAACCTACCAGGTCGCACTAACTTTTGCCTAGACCGCCCTTTCATGTTTTCGGCCTAGCGAGCTTTTTTTTTAATGGTATTGTGCCATTCTAGACGTAGTATTTCTTGACTGCATCTGAGTTTATCGGCAGTGGTAGGTCATGCCCCTCCATATCTGTAAGAACGAGGCCTCCTCCCGAGAATGCTTTTTTCACTATATATGGACCTTCATAATTTGGAGTCCATTTTCCGCGTTGGTCTTTCTGAATAGGTAGAATCTTCTTTAATACCAAATCCCCTTTTGTGAATTCTCGATGACGTACCTTTTTCTCGTACGCTCTCTTGAGTCTCTTTTGATATAATTGGCCACGACAAATTGCTTCTAACCTTTTCTCTTCTATAAGATTCAACTGGTCATATCGTGTCTGGACCCATTCGGCTTCTTCGAGCTTGGTTTCCATAATTACCCTTAAAGAAGGGATTTCTACCTCTATGGGGAGTACTGCTTCCATCCCGTATACTAGAGAAAAAGGTGTTGCCCCCGTTGAAGTGCGTACAGAAGTTCGGTACCCGTGTAAAGCAAAAGGGAGCATCTCGTGCCAATCCTTGTAAGTTACCACCATTTTCTGAATAATTTTTTTGATATTTTTGTTGGCCGCTTCCACTGCCCCATTCATCTTTGGGCGATATGGAGAAGAATTGTGATGTTGAATTTTGAAGTCATCGCACAACTCTTTCATCATCTTATTGTTTAAATTAGTCCCATTGTCCGTGATGATCTCCTTAGTAAACCATACCGACAAATTATTTCTTTTTTGATGAACTTGACCACAACACTGCGAGTCACATTGGCATAGGAGACTGCTTTGACCCACTTTGTGAAGTAATCAATGGCCACGAGGATGAATCGGTGTCCGTTAGAGGCTTTTGGTTCAATCATTCCTATGACATCCAAACCCCACATGGAAAATGGCCAGGGTGCACTGAGGACATTTAGGGAAATTGGAGGTACATGAATATTATCAGCATAAGTCTGACACTTATGACATTTTCTCACATGCTTGATGCAGTCACCTTCCCTTGTAAGTCAATAATACCCAGCTCTGAGAATCTTCCAAGCCATTGCGTAACCATTGGCATGGGTCCCAAAGGAACCTTCGTGGACGTCGTCAAGAATTTGTCTTGCTTCTGCAGAGTCCACACACCGGAGGAGTACCATGTCATGATTTCTTTTGTAGAGTACGTCACTGTTCAAAAAGAAACTCATAGCAAGACTCCTCAAAGTTCGCTTGTCGTTCTCTGAGGCGCTCGAAGGGTATTCCTTGCTTTTGAGGTAGCACTTGATGTCGTGGTACCACGGTTTTCCGTCGGATTCGTCTTCTATCATCTGGCAATAAGCGGGATTAGCACGACTTTCCATCAGGATGAGAGGCATTTCCTTATCACTGTTTATTCGGAACATAGATGACAGCGTGGCTAATGCATCAGCCAACTGATTATCTTCTCGTGGGATATATTGAAATGTGATCCTATCAAAGGATTCGACGAGTTCTTGGATATGCTCGTGGTAAGGGATTAATTTAGAATCTCGAGTTTCCCATTCTCCATTCAACTGGTTGATAACTAGGGCAGAATCCTCATATACTTTTAGAAGTCTGACCTTAGTTTCTATGGCAACTCTGATTCCCATGACACACGCCTCATATTCTGCCACGTTATTGGTACAACTGAAACACAAGCGAGCCGTAACAGGAGTGTATTGATTTTCTGGAGAAATTAGTACTGCCCCGATTCCGTGCCCCAATGCATTAGAAGCCCCATCGAACATCATGGTCCACTCTTCGTTTCTTGATTCTTCTTTTTCGGCGGACATTACATCCTCATCAGGAAATTCATAGTGGACAGGTGAATGGTCATCTACTGGTTGGTTGGCTAAGTGTTCAGCGAGGACACTACCTTTGATGGCCTTCAGAGAGACGTATTGAATATCGTACTCGGATAATAGCATCTACCACCGGGCAATCCTTCTAGTGAGAGCAGGTTTCTCGAATACAAATTTGATCGGGTCCATTTTTGACACCAACCAAGTTGTATGAGAAAGCATATATTGTCTTAGACGGTGAGCGGCCCACGCTAGGGCGAACAGGTATGCTCCAGTATCAAGTAATTAGCTTCATAATCGTAAGCTTCTTACTCAGGTAATAAATGGCACGTTCTTTTTTACCCGTTTCATCATGTTGTCCAAGTACACACCCCATAGATCCGTCTAACACTGTCAAGTAGAGGATTAATGGTCTGCCTGGTACTGGAGGTACTAACACAGAGGGTTTTTGTAGGTATTGCTTGATTTTGTCGAAGGCCTCTTGGCATTTTTCATTCCATTCGATAGTTTGGTCCTTACGCAACAACTTGAAAATTGGCTCACAAGTGTCAGTGAGTTGTGATATAAACCGGGAAATATAATTCAATCTCCCTAGAAAACCACGAACTTCCTTATCTGTGCAAAGAGCTGGCATCTCTAAGATGACCTTTACTTTTTCCGGATCAACTTCTATTCCCTTCTGACTTACAATGAATCCCAGTACTCTACCTAACCTGACACCAAAGTTACACTTGGCAGGATTGAGTCTTAGGCGAAACTTTCTCAATCGCTCAAAAAGCTTCCGTAAATCAATTATATGACTTTCTTCAGTTTGTGACTTAGCGATCATATCGTCCACGTAGACCTCTATCTCTTTATGGATCATATCATGAAATAGAGTCACCATTGCCCTTTGGTATGTTGTCCCAGCATTTTTCAACCCAAAAGGCATCACTTTGTAGCAGAAAGTCCCCCAAGCTGTAATAAACGTAGTTTTCTCCATGTCTTCTCTGGCCATTTTGATTTGATTATACCCGGAGAAACCATTCATGAGAGAGAAAAAAGCGTGATGAGTTGTATTATCCACCAGAACATCAATGTGAGGCAAAGGGAAGTCGTCTTTGGGACTTGCTTTATTAAGGTCCCGGTAATCAACGCACATTCGAACCTTTCCACCTTTTTTTGGAACAGGGACAATATTAGCAACCCATTGGGGTTATTTAGCGACGGCCAAAAATCCAGCGTCAAATTGTTTTTTAACTTCTTCCCTATTCTTTAAGGACATGTCAGGTCTCATGCGTCTCAACTTCTGTTTGACAGGAGGGCAATCAGGCTTAAGAGGTAGTTTGTGTTCGATAATATCGGTATCCAACCCTGGCATATCTTGGTAAGACCAGGCAAATACAGCTTTATAATCTCGGAGGAGTTGAATCAGTTTAGCTCTTACTTTTTGTGACATGGTAACACCAACCTTGACTTCTTTTTTGTCTTCCTCAGTTCCCAAATTAATCAACTCAGTCGGTTGGGATAAAATCAAAATGTGTTTTATTAATACTCGAAATATACTTAGGAACAAACATGCGGGGCCCTTTAACATTTCCCCTACCGCCTCGGGCTGAGCGGAGAGGTGAGCATTAAATGGATTACATTGAAAATGCATTAAGGATCCTAGGACTTTCCACGATCTCCCAATTGCATGGTATTGAGGAACATGGGCGGACCCATTCCTCTTCAGGAGCAACAAGATCCTCTCCCACAACAGCTACTTGATCCGCATAGATCCATCCAGCGCTACGAAAACTCTGACGGAGATCGCAAATGGACATCTTCCCAAACTCGGGTTCCCGATTTTCAAGTCGAGCCATCCTCTTTTCTCTCCTTTACTCGATTGCTCTTTCCCTATCTTTTTTAGTGGGGACAAATCCCAGGCCGTATCGGTCTTTGTTTTCGGGAATTCTTAAAATTGAGGCGATACCTTCTTGACTCTTCCCCAGTCCTTTTCCTGACTGGTACCCTCCCTTCAGCATGACTCTGCCCACCATTAGGGCATTATTGGATAGACAGGGTTCTTTAGCTGTAAACCCTATATAAGCGCTACCGACAATTTCCAGTGCCTGAAATGAAGTCCCAAGGGCTTCTTCAGCAGCTTCAATGTAACGCGTCGATGTTTGCTTTCTTACCAGCAGGTCTTCTTCTCCGGATACGATAATCAACTTATCATCCACCACAAACTTCAATTTTTGGTGCAAATTTGATGGTACTACCCCGACAGAATGAATCCAAGGCCTTCCTAACAAGCAACTATAGATGGGCTTGATGTCCATTACTTGGAAATTAACGGTAAAAGTGAATGGGCCAATCTGGATCGGCAGCTCAGTCTCACCCATTACTTCTCTTTTAGAACCATCAAAGGCTCTCACGAGCACAGAGCTGGGCTTCATATGGGTCTTGTCAATGGGCAATTTATCCAAGGTAGATTTAGGCATCACATTTAGGGAGGATCCATTGTCCACAAGGACTTTAGCTATAAGGTGCTCTTTACACTGAACCGAGATATGTAGTGCTTTGTTGTGTCCTCTACCTTCTGCAGGCATTTCTTCATCATTGAAATAAAGGTAGTTGCATGCGGTGATGTTGCCAACTAGGTCGCCGAACTGATTCAAAGTGATATTTTGAGATACATGGGCTTCGTTCAGAATTTTCATCAACACTTTCTTGTGACTCTCAGAGTGCATTAACAAGGCAAGTAGAGAAACTCTCGCTGGTGTGCGGTTTAACTGATTTATCACCTTATACTCACTTTGTTGAATGAATTTGAGGAATTCAGCAACTTCCTCACGGGAGGCCTCTTTCTTGTCCTCCTTCCATGTGTTTCCTTTCTCTGTCGCAACTTCTTTTTCCTTATTTTGATCTTTTTCCTGTTCCTTTGCAGCTACTTTTGCTGGCTCTTTTTCTGGGGCATAGATCCGCCTACTCCGTGTCATCCCGCCTATTCCTACAACGTTGGTAACAGTCGGAGGGCTTGGTTGTGCGTTACTTCCTTCAACTTGGACTTTTGCATCATATATCCAAGGAACTGTCTTGTCTTCCTTGTACGGAAAAGGAGAAGGTACTTGGACAGTAATAGCTTTGGGAGCATTAGGCATCGTGGGGTATACATTTCTGGAGAATTGAACCACCAAGGGCTTTGGGACCGTGGTTCCTGAACTTTGAGCAGATTGGACCATAGATACTTCTTCTTCTCTCTGAGAGACAACTTGAACTATGTTCGCATCAAGCAGTTTTTGGAGGATGCCTTTAAATTCCTCACATTCTTCATTAGACAAAAAATCTTCATCATAGGTCATGCTGACATCTGTTCTTTCTATCAGACCAGCCTTGTAAAGCTCGATGAACACTTATAGGGGTTTTTATCTCAGCAACATCCTTTATTGTTCTTCCTTCGTGCTCATCGTCTATCATATTTACTGATGCATTCCTGTGGTTAGGTAATGGGTTGTTCCCCACATTGGGATTGTTCTCTTGGAAACTCAACCATTTTGCATTTATCAGATCTTGAACTTTAAACTTCATAGCTCGACATTCTTCTATAGAGTGACCAGCTGCCCCAGCTTGGTATTCACAGGTGGCATCTGGGTTATACCATTTTAGGTAAGGTGGTTTCGTGGGCTTTTGCGGACAAGGGACTACCAATGAGTTTTTGAGTAAGTGTTGATAGAGATCTTTCTAATGGGGATTGGATCAAACTGGGCCGGCTTTCTCCCTTGAGAGTTGTGAGCTCTTGGTTGATTGGGGTTCTGACCTCCTTGACTATCAGAAGCAAAGGGTGTCATTTGAACAGGAGACTTAGGCGTGATAGTTGCCGCAACGTATAGAGGGGCACTACTCACCGCGTTAGTCTCTCCTTCTTTCTTTCTCTTGACGAAGGGCTTCTGAGTGTTGGATGATGAAGTATTATTATGGATCTTCCCACTTTGCATCCCCATTTCCACGCGCTCCCCTATGACAATCAAGTCAGAGATGCTTGAGAACATACTTCCAATCATCATATCATAAAAGGGGGATTGGAGCGTGTCAATGAACGTGTCAATCATTTCTTTGTCCGATAAGGGTGGCTCCACCTGAGCAGCCATGCTTCTCCATCTCTAAGCATATTCTTTATAGCTCTCACTGTCTTTTTTCTTCATGCTTTGCAACTGATTACGGCTGGGAGCCATGTCCATATTGTATTTATATTGTCTAACGAAAGCATTAGCTAAATCATTCCACGAGTTGATTTTAGACTGTTCTAACTGCATATACCATCGCAAAGGTGCCCCTGTTAAGCTTTCTTTGAAGAAGTAAATCAGGAGTCTATCATCATTAGAACAGAAAGCCATCTTTCGGCAATACATGACCAGGTGGATTTTGGGGCATGCTTCTCCCTTATACTTGTCAAACTCGGGTACTTTGAATTTTACAGGTATAACTACATCGGGGACCAAGCACATGTCTGAAGCTTCAAAACCTATGTGATTCGCCCCTTCAATTGCCTTTAACTTGTCTTCAAATATTTGAAGCCTTTCTTTGGCTTTAGCATCCTCCTGGGGGGTGATGATAGGTACAAAATTTTGAGTATTTGTGTTCTGTGAGGTCCCATTATTTAGAGGCGAATGCCCTTGTGAGGTGTGGGTGTGCGTTTCATTTTCTCTTGACCAACTTTCCTCTTGATCCTCTTCGGACCGCTCCGTTTCCGATGTCCTTTTTGCATTCAGGGCTTCCAACAAATCACATATCTTATCTATCCGCACACTCATTTAGTCGAGTTCTCCTCTCATAGCCTGTTGGTTCTGTTCTAACGCGTTCATGAACCTGGCTTGGGATCTCGTTCTGTAGGGGTGCAGTTTCTTCGTGTTTATTTTCTGGGTTATGAAGGATACTGTGAGTATGGATGAATGATTTATGCCATGGTTATGCATGTTATGTAAGATGGTCATTTATTTACTTAATTTATTTTATTTTTATCGGCTTGTTGGAGGATCACAAAACTTTGCAAATGTCTTATCGGTTTGCTGTGTATTGCGAAAACATATTCTCTCATTAAAAGGAAATACCATAATTCAAATTGCCCTGAAGGGCTTACAGAATTGAGAAAGAAATGAAAATTGCAAGAACACATAAAAACAAAAGGAACATGGTCTTCAACGATCTCGTCGGATCTGTCTCTCCAACTCTTCCACCAAACTCTTGCAGTACTCTAGGAAATTCGTAACTTTCCCTGGTAAAGGTCAGAAACCTATTGCCGATTCTGCTTCTTCCAAGAGTTCTGGCATATCTTGTAAATCTCTGTTCGCAAGCCAGACTAGTTTAGAGCAACGATCCATCCAATATCTGGTCTCCTTATCAAACCAAGTAATGACTTCTCGCTGGTTGTCAATCTTCCTTTGCATGTTGAGGACCTTCTCACGTTCTTCCTCGAGATCTATGTGGTAGCCTATGAACTTTTCTTCAGCGATTCTCCTTTCTTCCTCAAGTTGGGCTTCGTGCAATTGCATGGTATTTTTCAACTGCTGTATTGAGTCTTCAACCCGTCTTTGCAAAGCCCTACTAGCCTCTTGAGAATCGGCCCACATTTTCCTCAGATTGCCCTTTTCACAGAGAAACAGATCTAACTCTTTTTTCATCAAGTCTAATTGTTGATTTGTAGCTTTTAGACAACCTTGAGTCTGGAGCCGGCTTGCTTTCTCAGCCTTGGCCTTCTTCTGGGATCCTTCCAAAGACTCGGTTTTTCTATTACATTCATCTTGCAGGACTTCTATATCTAGATATGCCCTTTTCAAATTCTCCCGGAGAAGCTTCCTCTCCTCTTCCACCTTTTCTAAGGCTAGCTTTAACTCTTCCACTTCTTCATTCTCAGCAGGGGGTGGAGGCGGCACTTCGGGAACCAAAAATGTGTTTTGGAAGGGCAGCTTGACTTGCTGAACTCTTGCTATAATCCATTGACGGTATTTTTCATCCGCATGAGTACTCTTGCGCCCCAGTGTCCTTTTGATCGTTTTCTTCCAAGCTCGGCACACTCTTGTGAACAATGCCAAATCCGAGGAGCCCCGATCATGTATAATGAAAGCGGCTAACCCTTCTTCAAAGAGTTCACCCAAAGATCGTGGCACCGAGTTGTCTCAAAGCCAGAGTAGGATTGTAGTTGATGCAGCCTATGGTCCCAATGAGGGGTACATTGGGAAAGTCTCCGCATCGACAGATTACTTCCTTGATCTCTTGTTCCCTGGAATACCATATTATAGACTCTTCACTGAGACTCAATAAATATGTAGCCCACTCTGCATTGCTCCTAGGTCCAAAGTGATGCCCCTTTTTTACCAAATGATTTTTTAGCCATAAGTATAAGACAAGGACACAACAACGAATTCGACCTCCCTTTTTCTCGTGGCGCATATGAAGCTTATAGTATAAATCTGCAAGGACGGCAGCAGTGGGATCCATACCTTGAGTTTTAAATGCTATGAAGGCGTCAACAGCTGTTTCATCCACAAAATGATCAACATGAGGAAACAGGACCACTCCAAAGATAATGAGGGCTACCACATCCATGCACTCCTTTAATTTCCCTGCACCATGAAGGTCTTTAACCTTTCCTTCCAGGAAGCTCCTGGGGAAACCCTTGAAATCTTCCTCAACCTTCACTGCGAGCGTCAAATCTTCTTTAGGGATGCCTAAAACATCAGCAATAGTATTCATAGTCGGGGGATGCTTTGTATGGCGATACGGACCATTTTTCTTTTCTGGAATGCCCAAGATATTTTGATATTTTTCTAAGGTCGGCGCCATTTGGAAATTCTTGAATGTGAAGCATCTTAGGGGAGGATCATAAAATTGGGCCAATGCTGTTAAGGCTCCCACTTGCACGTCTACATTCAGCAATTCCAAAATGTTCCCAAATTTCCCCACGAAGCTAATTCGATCCACTTGTATCCAATTCTCAGCTATGAAGTCAACCAATGTTCTTAGATGCATCAAACGGGGGGTTCAATCTTGAATTTCAAAATATTTCTCCTCTCTAAACCCACAACTGCGCTTTCCGAAGACATTTGCACCAAAGTTTTTTTGTTTTGAAATTTTCAACAAGCCTGATGAAATGGGGTAATTAGTGTTATGACATATATATGAATGGGTATGATCGTGTTTATTTTTATTATTTCAAGAATGAAAAAAAGAAAAGAAAAATAAAGAAAGAAAGCACCGTACTTATTTTATTTATGAAGGTATAAAGAAATATACTCCTATTTTTTTATAAGAAGTTCACATCCTATATGAAGTTTAAAAAAAAAAACTTAGCATCTACTTTTGTTTTGGAATAATGGATTAGGTTCCTAAACAAAAGTTCGTATTTTGAAAAACTATTTTGGAAGTATTATTTTTGAAATAAATTAGTAAAAATAGGTAAATAAATAAAAGTGGTACGGTAAGCTCCTTTTGTGACCGAGGCTGGTAATTCCTAAAAAATGATCTAGGGATTATATTAAGTGTCTTTCCATTGGGTGGATTCAAGATACTAATCTAAAAGGTCCACAGAAGGGTCCCATTTGAAAATGTTACCACCAATAATAAGTATGTTATTAAAGGATGGTTTTTTCTCAAATGGAGCCAAACTCTGGGTGAGGCTTTCAAAGGAACCCATTGGCCGTACGTCCAGCAGAGCACCCACTACATAGTCTCTCCTAACTTAAGGTTTACTCGGGCCCAGGTATAGGGCACCCACTCGTAGTGTGCGAAAATGTGTTAAGTGAAGTGTGTGTGAAGGAGTAAAACTTACAAATTACCTGCTGCAAAACAAATCAAAATACAATATATACATGTCTTCTACCCTAAGGTTTCAAATGCATAGACATACATAATATTTACAAGAAAGAAAAAAAATGAAAGAGAATGAATCACAAATGAAAAATAGAAAAATATTTTTTTTTATGCATGTTTTCTATCCTAGGATTCAAGTATACAAACATATGTACAAATGAAAAAATAAGAATAAAAACAAAAAGGGAATAATTCATTTAGTAAGGCAAACAAATCATATAAACAATCATAGGGCCTAACTCTCAAAAAGTCCCCAGTGGAGTCGCCAACTGTGACAACCACTCTAAAAATTAAATGGAGCCGCCACCAATATTTTATTTTTATAGGAAACATTGGAAAACCTATTTTTTGAATATTTTAAATTTTAATGAAAAAAGAAGGTCTTTTGAACCAGATTTTGAGTCCGGGAGTTGGTTACGCATAGGGAAGGTATTTACACCTCTAAGACGCCCATAAAAATGGTACCTTTAATTGTTTTAAAAAAAGATTTGTTTGCTATTACATAATACATGTTATTTCCTAAAAGAAAATATTTTTATTTTATCATTGAACTAAATAGAACCCAAAAAACTTAATTTTCTAATAAAATATATTTTGGCATCATAATCTAACAGATATCGATTTGTAAGAATAATTTTTGGTAACTAAATATTTAGTGCTTATTATTACTATTGACCCTTTATTTATTATAAAAAAAACTTTTCATTAATACCAAATTAAATATTTGTTACCTATTGTTATAATTGACGATCGGATTTTTCATAGAAATGCAACAATAATCAGAATAAAAGAAAACATTTATTTTTTAATGATCTAATGTCCCTTTGAATATGTGAAAAAAAACGTAAGAAAGAAAAAGGACAAAATAAAATCAGATCCAATGAATTCAAGAATTAAAAAAAAATACAGGGAAATACTATGGGAGATGAGTTCGATTCAGATGAACAAAACAGAGGGGAAATAATAATAACAATAATAGATGAAATCTTAGATACGCAGAGAACAAGAAAAAGAAAGAGAAATTTAGTAATATTACAATCTCAGAATCAAACCCAGTTATGCAATCACAAAACCCACAAAATAATTTATAAAAATACAGAGAAGTAAAGTGGGGAAGGATTGAAACCTGATGGAATGCTATCAGGATGCTCTCAAATCGAAATTACAGAGCTTAAAGCAAAAAAGAAAACTAAAAGCCTAAAAAGGAAAAAAAGTGTTTGTATTTTTAACTCTCTCTTCCTCCTTCTTCACGCTTTGTTGCTGCGTCTTTTCCTCGATTTTGCGCTCTCCTCCCTTTTTCTCCTCTTTGAGAGGCTTTTATAGCATTCTTCGAATCTGTTACAGAAACAAAGAAAGATCATGATCAAAATAAACTGGGAATAAAAGGAAATAAATGAAGAAAAAGAGAATAGAATCACTCCCTGATTTGGTTCTGGATATCCATGTTTTCCTCTCAACCGAATCTCCATAAATCTGCGACATATTATCGAAAAAAGGGGGATTTTGGTGTGATTTGGTTTGAGATTAAGAAAGGGAGATTTGATTGATTCTCCAAAATATGCTTTCTGAAAAGGAAAGGGATGGAAGAGGATATTTTGCCTTATTTTTTCTATTTCTTTCTTTTGCCTTATTTTTTTATTTTCTTTATTCATTCTATGAGACCAAAAATATTATTTTTATTTATTTATTTATTTAATATTACTACTACTAATTTTAATAAGCAAAAATAAATTAAAATGAAGAGGCCGAACAAAATTTGAGTACGACACAGGGTAATGGAAATCAGACACTTTCGAAATCCTACGCACGTGAGCATTAATTTCAAAATTTCAAATTGTCACTTCAGCCACCTTCGGGATTTGTAGCGTCGTGATTTTCTAGATGGGATGTGATTGTTTCTTGCCCCTTAGGTTTCTCTAGGTGCAATGTGTCGCTGATCACAAAAGTGGGGGAAGGAAAAGTTGCATCTTCCCATAGGTTATAAATAGACTTTCCCTCTTTCAATTTCTCTCTTTTCGTTTCTTGTTCAAAGTTCCAGAGTTTCTCTCATTCTGCTTTTTTCTGTCCTGGCGATTGTGTTCTCCGATCGTTCATGTTTCAGTTTGTTATCTTCTCTGCAGACTTCCTCGTTTCACAGGTATTTTCATCTTCCTTTTCTGTTTTACTTTCTCTTTCTTTAAGATGAGTAGTGGTTTAGAAGTTTCTGGGGATAGTATTAGTTTGTCTTCTTCTTCATTTTCTGGGTTTTCTTCTTCTTCTTCTCCTTCTGATGGCCCTCTTGAGGGGTTGAGCATTGTCGCCGGCAGTGGCAGTTTGCCCCTGAGTGGCAGTTTTGCATCTTCTAGTTCTGTGGAAGAAAATTCTTCTTCCACTGTAATTTATCCTCTCCCAGGGCTTTTTGAAAGAGATTATGAAGGTAAGAAAGTGTCCCCCGTGAACCAACGAAAAATGCAGTGCCTCTCCTCAGCGCTAAAGCACTCCTTTGGGTGTGTCTTTGACCAAAAAGAAGTGGGAGAGTGGTTGGTGACTATTGATAGGGCCCGACCTCACTTTCCCGGCACTGATTTGGCCAGGTCAGAGATGGGTAAGAAGATACTCCAACGGATGACTATCATTTGCCCCCCCAATGCTGAGGATTTCGCCTGGGTTGCTGAGGATGCTCTTTGTACACGCTCTATCTTCTCGTCAAAAGATGCATTCATGATGCTTCTTCGTTTTTTGGACATTGGGGATGGTGTCAAGAAAATCACAAACTGGAAGTTGTGTCGACCTACAATGGATGCCCGGATATGTTCCTATTCCAAGGATGTCAAATTTCTTATGTACAAGGTCCTTTTCAAGGAACTGGATTTTAGATTGCCCTTTTCTGATTTCGAAATCGATGTTTTGAACCATTTGGATCTTGCCCCTTCTCAGCTTCATCCTAATGCCTGGGCTTTCATTAGGGGGTTTCAGCTTCTGATTTCGTATTTCAATCTTCAGTCTTTTCTTGCAGTGTTTTTCAATTTATTCTCCCCTCTATGGACCTCATAAAAGACCTCAGATCGGCAAGGGTGAGTTTCTTTCAAACAGAATGGCAGAGTTTCTAAGTTGTTCTTGAACTCTCACCGGGGATTCAAATCTAGATATTTTTGGGTTGAAGCCCTGAGTGATGAGGCTAAACAAAATGTCTATGACCTCGTACCAGAACTCAACGATGACGAGGACGAGGTTGATGTTTGGCGAGAGAAATTTCCTCTATGTTGGACTGAACGCCATTTCGCTAAAAAGAAAAGCGAAATGACGTTCAAGCAAACGTGTTGGACGATAATGAGACTTACAGTTTAAGGAGGATCTGAGGTTTTGTGTCGAGATTTGAACCTCAGGTTACTATTAGTAAATCTGGCGAGAGGGTTTTAGCAAAAAGGTATATCGACATTCGATGTCTCCTGCAATGTAAAGATCAAACTGCAGCCAATGCGTGCTTAGGTAAATATTTGAAAATCTAGTTTTTGGGAGTTATATCTTATCCTTCTAATCTTTGTTTCATTTGATTTGAGCAGCTTCAATGGTGAGCTTGGCGTTTTTGGCGGACTTAAAGAAAAAGAAGCAAGTTACTGTCAACGAGACTCCATCTCCTATGGTCGGAGAGGGTGCCAACCATGTCGCTACTCTTTCTTTACCAGCTCCTGTAGTATCTCCTGCCCTTGTTAATGTCGAGGTAGTTGACGTCCAAGATCAAGATACTCACTCTGTCAACGTTGTTGGTGTCGTCGAGGAAGCTAGCTCGTCAATGAAGCAAGCTCCTGAAAGGAGTGCCGAAGAGGCTTCGAGTAAAACGCCCAAGGCAACGACTCCTTCTATGACACTCAAGATTGCTGACAGAAGTAAAGACAAGGAAGTTGTTCGCTCTACGGGGGAGGTCCCCGCTGTTTAGTCTTGTGGATATGTCCTGACCTCAGACCAAGTTAGGGCGATGATTCTTCCAGCCAATGAGACTTACTTGAATAATCTTACGGAGGCTGCTAAGGAGAGCTCGTTTTTGGAGGGGTCGACTTGGTTTTTGCATCACTTCCAACTCACCAATTGGGTCTTTGAGAAGAACCGTCATCTGGAAGTTGAGCTCGGCAGCCTTCGCGAGGGGAAGTCAGAGGCAGAAAAGAGAATTAGTTCTCTAGAGAGTACCGAGGTCGATCTCCTAGGTAAGTTGGAATCTACCAAGAAGTTGTAGAATGACTTAAACGAAATGACCCAAAGGGCAACTTCAGCTGAAAAGAAGGCGTCCAAGCTGGCTCAGGATGTCGAATCCCTTTCCTCCGAGAAGAAGAAGCTGGCGGACGAGAAAGAAAAGCTTTTGACGAGGAAAGTGGAAGAGTTAGCTATTGAAGTCGGCCAGCTTTCCAAAGAGAATGAGACTATGAGCACGGAGAATGAGACTTTGAGAACCCAATTTTTGAATCTCGGGGAGGACTCTTTCGCCAACGCCATAGCCCAAGTTCGACTTCTGAACCCAAGGGTTGCCATTAATTTGAATGGGGTTACTTCTGATGGAGTGATCGAGGGGAATTCGATAGTGGATCCTTCAAGTCGAGTTGTTCTTCTCACTGTGCCTACCTCATCAGCCGAAGTGGCCACTCCTCAAGGCTCTTAGTCCTTTTTACTTATTTCTTTGTTGTTTGCTCTTTTTTGATTCGAGGGAATGTAACATGATTGCAAACTCTTTACTTGTTTGTGTTTCAAAGACAATATAATTTTGGCTAAAGTCTTACCTTTAGTTTATTTGTTTTTCTCAAGTTATTCATGATGTCGTCAACTCAGGAGGGTTTGCCCAACCACTCCTTCTTCCCTTCTGCCAAGGTTTTCCCTTGGTCCGAGGTGGACGAATGGGTGATGTTCGTCGATTTGTTGGCGAGATAGATAGTGACACAGTTTCCCAATGAGCTCGACTCTTCGATTTTGTTTATTATAAACAGTCGAGGTCAGTAAATTTTGGAGTTCCAAC
Source organism: Calophaca sinica (assembly GCA_037113605.1). Classification (NCBI taxonomy): domain Eukaryota; kingdom Viridiplantae; phylum Streptophyta; class Magnoliopsida; order Fabales; family Fabaceae; genus Calophaca; species Calophaca sinica. The sequence continues at coordinate 109,727,942 of CM073733.1, forward strand.
GACTCTTGTACTTGTGTGAGTTAATGGTCTTGAACGTACTCTTTATTATTTCAGCCTTTGAGCTTTTACAACCTTTGAGCTTTACAACACTTGGGTTTAACTATAATATTTCTTCAATTTGGCTACATTCCAAGTTCTTTGAATTAGTTTTCCTTGTAGCGTTTCAAGGTTGTAGGTGCCAGTACCGGTCTTTGTCGTAACTCGGTAAGGGCCCTCCCAGTTGGGTGCAAGCTTTTCTTGATAGGCATTATTCAAACCGATGTCTGCTCTTCAAAGGACGAGATCGCCTTTCACGAACTCCCTGGGCACGACGTTTCGATTGTACCTTACTGCGATTCTTTGTTTCACCGCGACTTCTTTCAACGCAGTGAATTCTCTGCATTCTTCGAGGAGGTCGAGCTCTTCGCGCAAATATTGATAGTTTTTTACTGTTTGTGGAAGGTACGAGGTCCTCCAACCTAACTCACCGATCTCTACTAGGATGACGGCTTCAGTCCCATATGTGAGACGAAATGGTGATTCTCCCGTAGTCGAGTGCGGAGTTGTGCTGTAACCCCACAGTACTCAGGGAAGTTTTTCTGCCCAGTTTCCTTTTGCATCATCTAACCTTCCCTTTAGACCTCGGAGGATTACCATGTTCGCAGCTTCAGCTTGTCCGTTTCTTTGTGGATGTTCTACCGAGGTGAAATGCTGCTTTATGTTAAGATCTTCAAGGGTTTTTCAGAAACCGCGATCTGTGAACTGTGTACCGTTGTCGGTAACAACGACTTCGGGTATCCCAAACCTGGTCAGTATATACCTTTTGAAGAACTTGATAAGATTATTTCCTGTTATTTTTGCCAATGCTTCTGCCTCCACCCATTTTGTGAAGTAGTCTACCGCTACAGCAAGATATTTCAACTGTCCAAGAGCCATGGGAAATGGTCCTAGGATGTCAATGCCCCGCTAAGCAAAGGGCCATGGAGCAAAGAGCGATGTCAATTCTGTTGGAGGTGCTAAATGGAGGTCGACGTGCCTCTGGCACTTATCACATTTTTTGACATATGACCTCGCGTCCTCCTCCGTCGTCGGCCAGTAATAGTCTGCCCGCAGAATCTTCTTTGCAAGAGATCCACCTTCGAGGTGTCGACCACAAATCCCTTAATGTATCTCAGCTAGTACGTACTGGGCTTCCATACCGTCGAGGCCTTTAAGCAGTGGGTGAAGAAACTTCTTCGGTACATGGTACCCTCGACAATGGAATAGGAGCATGCCTTTCTTCGGATCTTCGTAGCTTCTTTCCTTTCTTCGGGTAGTTCACCAAGTTGAATGAACTTTCGAATGGGTGTCATCTAGTTATCTCCCAGTTCGATCATGTTATTCACGCTTGGACAAGATACTCCAAAATGGAATCTTGGAAGGAAAGGCCTATGGAAGGTCGGGCCTATGGAAGATTATTTGATCGGTTGGTCTGTTCGAACTACAATGGGATATGCTAGAAAATATTGTCTCAATCGTCGAGCTGCGACCACCAGCACTAGAGCGACCTTCTCGATCTTCTAATATCTCGACTCGAGGCCTTGGAGCACTTTACTTACGAAGTATGCTAGTTTTTGCCCTTATTCGGTATCTCGCACGAGGACGATGTTGAGAGCCTCATTGGCTACTGTCAGTTAGACATAGGACCTCTCCGAGGGAAGTCTTGTTAAAACAGGTGGTTGAGACAAAAATCCTTTTTAGTTGTGACAAGGTTTCTTCACACCCTGAGGACTATTCAAATTGGAACCCGTTTTTGAGTAATCTGAAGAGGGGTAAAAAGTGTTGAGCAGATTGGAGATGAACCTTGTCAACGAGGCGAGCATTCTAGTTAGTCGCTGGATGTCTCTCCTTGATTAAGTAGAACCCGAGGAACTTGCCAGCTCCTACCCTGAAAGTACACTTTTCAGGGTTAAGCCGCATGTTGTGGCGTTGGACCTCGTGAAAAACTTCTTTTAGGTCGACGATGTGGTCGACCTCTTTAGTCGTTTTTACGATCATGTCGTCCATGTATACTTCTAGCATTCTCCCGAACTGGTTTATGAACACTAGTTCATCATGCGCTGGTACGTTGCGCCAGCATTTTTGAGTCTAAAAGGCATTACTTTATAGTAGTAATTGCCTTTGTCGGTCATGCAAGCCATTTTTTCTTGATCAGCAGGGTGCATTGGAATCTGCTTATAACCAGAGTATGCATCCATAAAGGATAGTATTTGGAAACCCAACAAGTTGTCGAAGAGTTTGTCGATATTAGGAAACGGATAGGCGTCTTTAGGACACGCCTTATTGAGATCGGAATAGTCAACACCCATGCGCCATTTTCCATTATATTTCTTAACAAGGACTACATTTGATAACCAAGTTGTGTATTTGACTTCCCTAATGAATTCAGCTTTTATAAGGTCTTCAACGGCCTTGGTGTAACACCTGAGGACGAGATCGACATCGTATTAGGACGACGTATCGAGACCTCGACCAAGACCTTGTGTCGAGATCCCGTGACTAGATCGTTTGCCGAGGTCATTTGCCGAGCTGAGGAGACCACGTGCACTAGCTGCTGAGCTGAGGAGGTCGCGTGTCGAGTTGATGAAGTCGCTGCATCGAAATGATGAGGACGCATGTCGAGCTGAGGAGACCGCGTTCACGAACTCGTGTTAGAACCTTGTGCGCTTGCACGAGCACCCTAGTCGACATCGTGTCGAGATGATACCTCGTATTCTTTCGAACGTTATTCAGCGTTATTATTATATTGTTTGTAATAATTATATGGTCGGCTTGACCGTTCTCGTCGCGTGTCTAGACCGTTGACCGACAGAGTAGAAGGTAATTATGAGAGGAACGATTTAACGGGTAGATGATTGATGGGATTGGCATCTTATAGCTGGAGTTACGATTATGCCCTTCCAGCTGTATTCACGATCAGTTTTCCCTCAAACACTCATTTCTTTTTCTTCTTTCTTTCTTCTTCCTTCCTTCTGCTCTGAGTTTCGTTGTTTTCTTCAAAAACTTCCATCGACGAAACCGTGAGTTCCATCGAGATTCTGCACAAGCTTTCTTCATCAACCTTGTTCATCATCATCTTCTCGACATATCTCGTCTGCTCGATCACCGTTGAGGTATGAAGAACAGATTTTTCTTTTCCTCTGTGCTACTGTTTAGCGCTATTTCTTCTTCCATTTTTAGCCAGTTTTATGCTTCCAAATCATGTCAAATTGATGGGTTTTCTTCTTCACAATATTACCTATCTTTCTAACCGATTAATTGGGCTTGTAAAACAAATTTCTTTCTCTGATTTCTGCAATCGGCAGTGCCCAGAAACTCTTCATTTTTGGTTTATTTCGATTTCTTGTTTTCATTTGTTGCTTCTGGTTGATGTTGTTGTCGATCTATCTGTTGAAGCATCAGATAACTTTTTCATGAACTTTTGATCGAAATCCCTAACTTTGTGTTAGAGGAAAAATATACTTCAGTTCTTGAGTTTTATATTTTTCTGGGTTGTGGTTAAGTTTGGGATGAGAGCTAGATGTATTAGAACCCATGGATCGATCTGAGTTATGTTTGTTTTAGGAAGTCTGATTCCCGAGATCGAGTGATTTCCGAATCGAGGTGTACGGGAAAGCGAATCCAAGGACGCGGAAGCAGCAGAATCCAGATCGAGGACTGTACGTGTCGAGGTCGACTAAGAAGTGTACGTGTCGAAGTCGTTGTCGAGCTCGTTGAAGACAACTGTGTCGAGATCGAGTAAGAGAAGTCGTTGTCGAGCTCTTTGAAGACAGCTGTGTCGAGGTCGTTGTCGGGCAGCATTAACTTGGAGTTCGGTAAGGGCGCTTCACATTAATACTTTCGTAGTATGCTAGCGTAAGGGCATTTCATATTCTACGTGGTTATGTCATTGTGTATGGATTTCTTGATCTGTGTCGAGCATGAAATGTTGTGACATGATTGAGTTCTTGCATGTATTTAATATGTGATTGAATATATGTCGTGAATTGTGTATTGCATGTTGAATTGCGTTTCTTCATGTCGAGCTTGCTCTTTTTATTTGACATGCGGTTGAATATCTTGTGTTTAACTCTTTGAATATCGTGATCACGGCGAATTGTTCATCGAGTGAGCGAGCTAGGTGAGTCGTATGGCGTTTTGAGCCGTGACCGGATAATCGAGGGTGCTAGGTCCCCTTTGTTTACGGAGATTGACTAGACGTCGCCACGCTATGGGACTGAGTTGATCGTCCTAGGGAGAGCGAGGATCCCAAGGCTTCGCTGGACTTTCCGACATACCTGACGGCGCGTGTGCATTCCGGAAAATTATCGAGTCGAGAGAAAATGGATTTGCGAGTTGTGTCGAGTTTAGAGTGAGATGGTCGAGTCACGTCGGTGAATGTTATACTTTGCTGTTTGCTTATATCTTTTATGTCGAGCTTATCTTGAATTGTCGAGAAGTTGACCCTTTCCCGTGGTACCTTCAATCCATGACGGTTACCCAGGCGATGTCGAGGGCGCTGGGAACTCGACAGTAGATGATGCCGAGGAGGAGCTCGACGAGGACCCGAGTGACGACCTCTATCTGTCGTGATCGATTATGTTGCTGGATGTTGTTTTTTTTTTATGACTGTACCTTGTTTTTCTTTTGTGTTCGAGGTCGTGACCAGTTTGGGCAGTGTGTTTTATTGTTTCAGGGTAGACTGGTGGTCTTACTTTTGGAGCAGCCCCCTGCGTGGGAGTCTACCGGAAGTAACCCCAGGGTATGATTGCTCTTTTGAAGTCGACATACCTTAGGTGTATTTTCTTTAGACTTTGCTACCCAGTATTTTGTATACATTATTATTTCGAGTGATATATATGTGTATGTTATGCATGTATGTTTTATTAGAATTTAAGTCTTGTGTCTTAGTTGCACCATGTTTCGAAAAGCTGTAATTACTCTGATGTGCACGAGTTGGTTTTATAAAAAAAAATATATCGTATTTTTAAAAGGCACAAGAGTTTTGTTTTTAAAACACATCTCATATAGGTTTATGTTGAGCTTGGTGTGTTGAGCTCGGTAACTCGAGCTCGGTATATTGAGCTCGGTAGCGGTCCGGAAACGGGTCGTTACACTTGGCAGCAGCTTCTGCTTTCTTGGGAGATTGTGGCACCTCTGGGCGACCCAACGGGTAGTGGGGTCCAGAGCAAGTTGATAACAAGCTATATCGGGAGAGATGCCTGGAATGTCAGCAGTTGGTCCACATTGGCTTTCAGGCACTCCGTTAGCTATTGCCTGACCTACTCGGGGAGCTCAGCACCAAGCTTTACTGTTTTCTTTGGATCATCCTCCAGCTGAACTTGTACGAACTCCCCATCGAGAATAGGCTTCTTGATCTTCTGTTGAAGTTCTCGTGCTAGGGGATCATCCTCTTCTTTGACCTCTTCTTTAAGCTCAATTCTGGCGTCGAAGTTGGTTAGGTTTACCTCGGAAGCAGCATCCGACTTGATCTGTTTCTTCGCAGGTTGGTTTTTCTTTAGCTCCTTATCCCCCTCCATCTTTAACCATAAGAGATAGCACCTACTGGCGGCTTCGAGATCTGCTTCAATGGTGATGATCTTGTCATCATCATTATGAAAACGCATCTTTAGGTGGACTGTCGAAGTAACAGCCCCGAGCTCTCCCAGTGTGGGTCGCCCAATGATGCAGTTGTATACAGATTTACAGGGGAGGACGATGAACTGAACTTTGATGGTTTTTGTTGTTGGCTCTTCTCTGAAAGTCACCATCAGTTCGACATAGCCAAGCGGTTTCGTTCGAGAACCATTGAAGCCCTGCAAGTTGGATCCTTTATAAGGAATAAGGTCCTTCTCTGGTAACTTCAAGGTTTTAAAGAGATCGTGGAAGATGATATTAGCCGAGCTTTCTTGATTGATCAGTATCCTCCTCACGTCGAAATTGGCCATGTAGGCTCGGACCAACAAGGGGATCTGGTAGTTCGGTCTCCCATTGATCAGGTCCTCAGCATAAAAAGCGAGGGGTGGTCTACCTGACTTGTGCTTGCCGGTTGGAGGAAGGATGGTGGAGATCATCATTGCTTCACGTAGTTTCCTTTTGGCAGAGTTAATGCTGGCTCCTCCTTTATCAGAGAATCCTCCCGAGATGACCGATGCGACAGGAGCAGGCCAAGGTCATTTTTTTGCTCTCTTCTGAATCTCGAGCACCTTCATCGGGTTGTACTATAGCAGCGGTTAAGGACGGGTTTTTCTTTTATCGAGGCGATCGTGACCTCGACCTTCTATCTCCTGACCTCGGCTTAGAGTTGGTATATTTGTGCAACTTTCCCCTCTGGATCAGCTGATCAATTACATCTTTTAATTGTAAACAGTCATCCGTATTGTGCCCTGCACTCTTGTGGAAGCGACAATACTTTGATTTACCAGTGTCTGGCCTCTCCGTGAGTGGCTTTGGGAAGCATATTCCCGCATCTCAGAATTCTGCGTTCGCGCACTCGTTCAGAATACACGAAGTGTTCAGGGGGTATACTCATCGTACTTCCCTGGTGGAGCTCGGCTTTCTTTCTCCTTGCGGGATTTGTCTTCCCAGTGTCCACCAGCCTGTCCTGCGTTACTTTCTTCTTGACCTTTGTTGCCATCAACTTCTCCTTATAGTTTATGTATTTCTCCGCCGGCTTGAGGAAGTCGTTCAAATCAGTCGGTTTGTCGACTCCGACGTTGATGTTGAAGAGGCTGTCCTCAATCACGCCTTGCTCTAAGAGATACAGTTTCATCTCATCAGAGACCTTTTTCATGTAAACTGCCTCCTTGTTGAAGCTCTCAGTGTATTCTCTGAGAGATTCTTCTTTCTTCTATTGAATAGCAGCTAGTGCTGCAACTGACTTCGATTGAACTCTTGACGCAGTAAAGTGTGAGGAAAACTGGTGAGTGAGGTCGGACCACGAATCTACTGAGTTTTTTTTAAGGCCTTGAAACTAAGTCAAGGCCGCTTTCTTCAAAGTTAGAGGAAAGATCTTGCACTTGACCGGTCCCTTAGCACCTCGGTATTCCATGATCGTGTCAAAGTAGCCGATATGCTCATCAGGATCTCTGCTTCTGTCGTACGTGTCCAGGGGAGGTGGTTTCTGGAGAGTCTTAGGAGTAGGAAATCTGGCAACACTGGCGGTAAACGGTCCAAAGGAGCCACAAGCGTCTTCCTCTTTATCGCTTCTTCGGGATGAAGAGGATGACGGAGATCGCGCGCGGCGATGGGCGAGAAATTCGTTCGGCAGATCTGTCGCGACGTCGTGAGAAGGCAGAAGGTCGACAAGGCGGCGTGTCGCTACTCGCAATTGCATCTCTGCGGTGAGAAGCATGATTCGGAGAACATCGACAACGAGGAGAATGTTCGAAAGATCTACGACGATGTTGTGGAGAGCGCCTGCCTAGTCATCCCGTGGAAAGGCTGTTAGGTGAGACCGTATTGCACTGAGTTCTATTTGCCATCCTCTCTCCTCGAGGAGAGCAGATCTGAGAATGTGTCGGAGATCTTCGACGGTGAGGAGGAGAACAGCTCAAAGATCTGCCGCGACGAGTGTTAACACTTCATGTTGTCTATTATTTTAAGTATAAAATATTATTATTTTGTCCCTCATTATTTCATCATTTATGCAGAAAAGTAATAAAAGCCATCATGGGAAGCAAAATATTGAATTTTGGGAAGATTCTGGCGAGTTTTGAGATTTTTAGCGTTTCTGGACAAGCGGTACGGCCCGACATCTCTTCAGTAAGGTCGTACCTATTCAAGCACATCAGTAGGGGCATACCTCACGATCAGTACGGCCTGGTGCCGAAGAAAAAGTCCAGTACGGTCATACACAATTGCAGTTAGGCCGCACCCAATGTAAAAGTACGGGCCAGCGTTGTAATTCAAGTCCGGTACGGCCGTGTATAAACTAAGTATGGCCGTACCTAAGCCCAGAATGCACAGATTTGAAGCCAGTTGATCTAATCCACACCAGAGCCTATAAATAGGCATTCTCACCCCTCTTTGAGAACTAACTCACTCTCTGGGGAGGAACTCATTCTCCTTAAGTGGGGGTCTTTTGCTTTAGACTTGCCTTTTGCCTCTTGTCTTTTCTTTTCTTCTAGGATTGCATGTTTGGATTTATGTTATTCTATATTATGTTGAGAAACAGTATGAGTAGCTAACTCCATCACTAGGGGTGATGAGGGATTAATTGCTATTACGATGTTCTTGACATTTATTTAATTGCTATTATGAATTCCTTATTATCCTTATGAATGTGTTGTTTCTAGCATGCTTAATCTCATAGGAAGTAGCTAATCCTTAACAAATTAGTTAATTGTGGTAACAGGATCGCGATTAGTTAATGGAACTCTAGGATCAACAGAACTCACTTTATATGCCGAATAGGTTATTGCTTGTTTCCAATCGGTTATTAGATTAAGAAACTTATCTGCTCTTAACGCTCTCTCCTTTCATTATCTTCTTGGATCAAACATAATAGTTATTTAGGAAGAAGGCTATTAACTAGGTAGTTCTTAGTAATTTAGAGTAAGTTGTTGCCTTTCAATAAGGAAACGTAATTCGTAATAGCAAGGAAGTAGAATCAGGATCTAGAATTAGTGAACCCGGTTCCCCTAGGCTTTTCCTAATTGATATAGTTCTTGTGTTATTACTTTGATCTCGTTATTTACAATTCAGTTGTTTGACTCTCAAAACCATCACTTTCGTTCGTCTAAAATAATAAAGGATCTCTACTAATTTAGTACTCGCGCATTCTCTGTGGGTTTGACATTCGGAGTCTTAAAAATACTCCACTTTATTACGAGTTACGATCAGGTGCATTTACCTGAGCCGCAACAGCAAGCAATGTGGAGTGGAGATCTGCGACGAGCTCCGTTGTGTTGAAGGCGATGAACGGATCGACGAGTCTCAAATCCTCCAGATCGCTGGCGCGTCCTGGCCGATTCTCAATCTGCGTAGCAACGCGAACCGAGATTTCTTTCTGCTGATTCTCCATGCGTTCCAAACGCTGATTCTGTACCTGCATCGCTTCGGTGTGTTTCTGCACGAAAATCATGGAACTCGCGGAGGAGGAAAGCAGTGGCCACAAGAGTATCATCATCAGTTTCTGTGGTGGTTGGAACGGTGATTATCGGTGAGACTTCTTCCTGTGGCAGAGGAAGAGTCCTTGGTCGCTCGAACTCGATGGTAACCGGTGCTCTTTCAGGCAGATTTAGAGGAACAATAGGAGGATTCGGAGGATTGACGTCGGTGCGGTGCTGAGAGCTTCGCGTCGTCACCGTGTGCTTGGATCCGGTCATCGTCGGAGATAGGAGACGATCTTGGAAATGAGAAGAGGAAGTAGATTCCCACATACGCGCCAATATTCTGAGGTCGAACTCGGAGTAGCCGGAGATGAAGCGATGAAGTGGACTTCGCGGTGGTCAGCGATGGCGTACGGGTGGTGTGTACCTACAGAGACTTTGATGCCTAAGTCAGTTAGGATCAGATAAGAGGTAACCAAATGTGATTGAAGCTTACCTAAGACGGTTGATGAGGTCGTTATATAGTGAGTCAGAGCGGTTACCAAAATGTAACCGTTTTGCGTGAAATCCGAGTTGTCGTTGGATCTGCCAGGTTGTAATGCGCTGGAATGGACCTAGGATGACCGTTGGATTTGCCACATTGTCATGTGTTGGGAAGGAAGCTTGGGTTCTGCTTGCGATGTGGGGTCTTAGAGAACGCTAGTTGGATTGGGCCTTGGCCCAGTCCGGAACACCTTTGGATGTCATTTCTGAACTTGACATATGCAAGTATGCTTTATGGGATCTCCTTTGCATGCACTGTAATTTTTTCTTATGTTGGTAGAGTATTATACTTTGTGTCACCCTGATAAATGGTCTCTTAAATTTTTGATTGTGAATGAAATGAGATCAGAGAGACTAAACCCTAACATGGACTGATCATGTAAGAAAATGAATGGTATAGTATGTGCAGTGAAGCTCATCGGAGGCCATACGCGACTAGGGAAGGTGAGACTCCTCATCGCCTCATTACAGTAGTCCCGATTTACTAACCTTAATTGTCTCATTATTATAGTCGTTAGCGCGCTTATACAAAATAGCATAAACTTGTAAATATAAACCATACACCAGACATACATAATATATATACATACATAGCCCTATTTGTGGCGTCCAAGTCATACATAAGTATCATTAGAGTAGCGAAAAGTAGTGAAAAGTATAAAAGGTTAATATACAATCATCTAAGAAAACACACCTAACACTTGACCCCAAAAGTACATAATAAATGCAAAAGGCTCCATTGGCCATACCAAAACCAACTCTCAATATAGTTCAAAAAATTAGTAGGGGTAACGAGAACCCCCAAAAGACGCCATATGCCTCCTCCAGTAAACCTGCACCGGAGCATAGTCAAAAGACCTCTCAGACATCACCACTCGATGACGTCTAGCCACACGAAGCTGATCCTCTGCTCTTGCATGGTTGCGCATATACACATAAACCCTTCGTGTGTACTCGCGTGTGAGTTCTAGGCGGAATGAATGGTGACATAACGATGGCATAACGACTTACCTTTTTACGGAATTAACATACGAAAGATCATAATGGATGAAGAATGTAACATCCCAACATTTCCTAAGCTTAGTAATTAGATACACTAAGTGGAAAAAGGGATTTAATTCCTAAGGATTAACTAGGTTAATAGCCTGTAATCTAGTGATTTAACGCAAAGTTGGAACTTATGGGTAAAATAGTAATTTTTTCCTAGGATTAAGAAAATGTGGGACTACTTAGTCATGAGTAATTTTAATTGATTCATTTACCCAAGGTTTTATTAGGGACCAAAGGATAAAATTATGAAATTAAACGAGCACTTGTAAGTCAAATTTTAGTAAAACATATACAATTACCCCACCATACACCACACTTCCCTCTCATACACTTAAGCACCCTCTCCTTCTCCACTTAACACACACTCGCGCACACAATCAAAAAAAGGAAAGAAAAGAAACAGAGAAAGAAAGAAGAAAATAGGAGAAAAGAAAGAAGAAGAGAAAAGGGGAGAAAGGGAGGGGGCGTGCGATGGAGGAAGAAGAGAAGGGGGAGCCGTTGCTGCTTTGGTGCGGCCGCGACGGCTTGTGGTGGTAACGCGCCACTGTGCGCATTGGACAGGACCGTGAGAGAGAGAAACATTGCGAGAGAGTGAGAGACCACGAGAAAGAAGATAGATAGAGAGGGAGAGAGATAAAGGAAGAGAAGAGGAAGATGGAAGAGGAGAAGATCAAGGCTCAAAGTGAAGACTTGAAACCAACAGGAATAATGGAGCTAAAACCCTAGAAATTGGGGATTTTTATCTCCAATTTCATCAAGTCTTAAGGTAACATAGATCCCCTCTCAAAACCTTCCAATTAGGGTGTGGTAGGATTTGATGTGCATGTCTCTCTGAAATTAAATTCATGCCTATAAGATGTTTGGAAGTATGTATGTATTAGCTAGATGATTGAAGAATTCTCTAATGTTGATGTTGTTGTTTTCTTTTTGGAGCTAAGTAAAGGCATGCCAAATCTGTGTTAACCTGGTTATTTCGTATTTGCACATGTGATTATGCTTATATGTTGATCAGAACTCCAAATGGGAAACTAAAGTATGTTATGTAAACATAGGCAAAATTGTGCTTTTGGTCCTTTAAGTTATTTTTAAAGTTCACATTCGTCCTTTAAGTTTTTTTTTTGTCTCAATAGGTCCTCTATGTTTTAAAACGTTGACACTATTACCCTTTTTTACAATCACTGTTTGCCCCGTTTCAGTCTGTTTCACTTCTAAACATGATAAGACTTATGAATCACGACCTAAACCTAATTCTAACCCTATTAGGGCTCTAAAACTCGGTTTTAATCATCCATTAAGAGTCTCAAAGGACCTATTTGAGACCAAAAAAAACTTAAAGGACGAATGTGAACTTTAAAAATAACTTAAAGGACCAAAAGCGCAATTTTGCCTGTAAACATATTAAGGATTCATAATGGGTATAAATGGAGGATATAGAGACCAATGGTCTCTAGTTTATGATGGACTATCTAGGGTGTTTCCTTAGACTAGTAAAGGTAGTGTAAAAATCAATAAAGACAGGGATAACTAAGAAAACTTAATTATCAATAAGTATGATGTGGCACTTATGATTAATCGGTGAACAAAAGTGTATATTTGGCCACCTTACAATGGCTTAAGCTTGAAGTCTGGGACATCATCTTAGAATGAAGATCTTGGAAAGAGTAGTTAACTTTCCTACGACTAGTGTAAAATTGAATAAACCCTTATGTTTGTTAGAGCTTCTATGATTGTGATTGTTTGGAAGGGTTTTCCATACGTAACACACCATGTATGGCTGAAAGCAACGATAAGAATGATTTCTTTTATGTTAAATCTATGCTACTGAGTTTTTATACTCACTATGTTTGGGGCGTTGTTTTTAGGTACAAGTATCGTGAAGGAGTCTAGAGCATAGAGCAGGCTCGATCTTGCCATCTCGCGGACCTTGAGTTATCGGATCACGAGTTGGAGTTTTTAGAGTCTAAAATTATTTCCTTTTCTGTTATAATTCTATAGTAGTATTGGATGTATTATGTGTTAAGTTGTGTCAAAGTAATTTCCGCTTTTCAAAACTGTGATCCATGCATGCCAATTTTAGTGCATTAGAATGAAATTTTGATAAGGTCTTTTAGTAGAAAATTTGTTCATGATTCTTTATGTATTCAAAGGTTTTATTTAGCCAAAGTCTTGTATTTCAACAGCTGTACTTTTTATTTATCATTATTCAAAAGAAAAATTTTATGCGTTCAACTCAGATTGTTTTTTATTTTATAAGTAATGCTCTTATTAGAGGCGGGGCGTTACAAAGAAAATGACCAGACAATTATGTCGAATTAGGTTTTCAGTGGCCAAATTACTCAAACCAGGCTCTCAAAGCTCCAAGTTTATTTTGTTAGTTTTTCTTCGAGTTTCAGTGAAATTGAAGAAGATCGTGTCTTAATTAAAAGAAAAATGAATTATTCATTTATTAGGTTTTAGGGTCAACAGTGAAGGAACTAGTGTGTACCTCCTTCACACTAGAGTGTTAGTTACGAATTACTACATCGTGAAGTAACTGTGACACGTGTCTTTCTCACGTTTATGTGATTTACATGTGTCTTCCACTGATCTACCATGCACCAACTTTCCAAGATTCATCGTCCACTACTCCAACGTCAAAGTGTGCCAATGCTTAAAAGATGGGTCACTGCACGCTTGAGTGTGCACCCCCAAAATCTATCCTTCTCTCTGTTTCTCTCTCCCAATTTAACCCTAACTCTGATCACTCGTCTAAGAATACAATTAAGGACAACATCAACACATAATCAAGATTAGTAAAGTAAGGATGTTATAGAAGGCAGGGAAACTATTGTTGGGGGTGAGTTGGTGGTGTGGGGAGTGTTTAGTGCAGTTATGGCTAGTTAGAGAAAGAATGAGGGAGGGGGGAAAGAGAAGAAGGAGGAAGAACTTGGTGTAGAGGGTGCATCATATCACTATGTTGATGAGGTGAATCTAATGCCTAAAAGTGGTGGTTCACAATGGACCACCTATGATGGTGGTTCATATTAGCATTTGCCATGATCTCATTGCTTCTGTAATTAGTCAAATCTTTGAGTTTTTTACCCAAGAATGGTATGATAAACCCTTTGTAATGTGCTCGGTTACCCTTAACAAGCGTTTGATCTCTCTCAACGCCATTTTATAACAAGAAACAAGGTGTGGACAATTTTTGAAAACTCCCTAAGACTTCCCGTTACTCAATTTTTGAAATTCATCAAATTGGAGAGTTTTTCACATTCAAAGAAAAGGTAAAAGTGAAGGAGTCTAGCCTCCCTTCTTTCCTTCCTGTTTCCACTCAAATCTTTCACCTTCCTTTCCCTCTCAACCCGTAAAACAAGCCTTATGGTTTAGTCACCTCTAGTTTAAAATGATTCAAATCCTCTGCAGCGGCTGCAGAGCTGTTGGATCTAAGATTCAAAATCCAAGATCTAAGATTCAACGACTTTGTAGTTGTTGTATCTGTGCAGCCGCTGTAGAGGATCCAAACACAGTTTAAAAGGATAGACATTATGTAGCAAATGAAAAAAAAAATAGACTTTCTCTCCTCCCAAAAAATATCAGTCCGTTATCAGATACCTGATTTCTCTTGCACTCTCCTTATCAAGGAAATTTGTCCCTCTAAATTCCCTTACTACATGTAATGAGGGTTTCCTATGAACCAATTTATGTCTATGGAATTGGGAAAGAGATAAATATGGGGTAGCGATATCCACTTTACGCGTATGTTTGCCACGTGGGAATAGTGAAGGAAATGATCGAAAACAATATAAAACATGTAAATCAAGAATTGTTTCGTCATTTGTTAACTCAAACATGTAGGAGAGAAGACAAAAAGTGGTGGGTTCCAGAAAAGAACCATTCAAAATTGTTTTTCATTTTTCATTTTTACCCAAAATTTCTTGTTTTATCTCACTTTTAAAAGGGTATTTAAGTAATCTTATATTTATACTACTTTCTTTCTTCTTATTTTCTACCCAAGTAAATGAAGGAAGAGAGAACTTCTATCTTTCTTTCCTTCTACTTTTACTCCTACCAAACAACCTAAAAATCATCTCATTTTCTACTCTCTTTCTTTCCTTCTATTTTTTTTTATCTTTCACTTTCTTTTGCAAACCAAACATAGCATATAACACCTCTTTGTATCACATTGACTTATGCGTTGAAACGTCATTGCAGCCTCGCCATTGTTGTGAGAAGCAAGACTGAGACCAAAATGAAATAAGTGAATAAACATCTTTTAAAATAGAGAACTACTGAAATCTACCTTACTCTGAAGGATTTTACTAAACATCATTTAATTTTATCCACTGGTGTCTATTGATCAACATAATTATCAATGAAATAAGTGAATCAAACCAATGATTGTCCAACTAAGAGGAGTAGAGAAATATAAGAAAGCTTCAACAAAAAAAACTGCTAAAATTTACCTTTCTTTTAAAGACTAAACCAAACATTTTTAAAATTTTTTAAAAGTTCAGTGATGTCTATTGCTCAATATGTTTATCAATGTTGAAAAGGATCGAGGATGCGGCATACAAGGACATGTGAAAAGAGGACAGACAGTACCACATAGTAGGAAGTAGGAACCAATAAGCAATGAGAAAAATAAATAAATAAATAAATAAATAAACTTTTATTTAATGTACTATCTAACAACATAAGAAATAAGATTCATCACCATACCTTAACACCAGAAATAAATAATTAGCAAAGTGCAAATACACCAAAGGCCTTTCTTCCCATGAGGTCATTTTCCCCATTGGAAACAAATGGATCCTAACAACTACAGTGATAATTACATCACATCCCAGAAACATGAACCCAACATCATGTGCACTATGTTAACGATCATCTAGGAAACATCTCTGTCACAATATCTGTACCACTAAATTGGGTTGAGGTTTCAGGTTGATTTTCAGATCTTTTAAACTTAATTACTTGTGAAGACGATGTCTCGTTCAAAGAACCGCCCATCTTTCCAGAGTTATGCCATCTGTATATTCCAGGCTCAGTCAATGCCTTCTCATTAAGATGAACTTCCTTTGAAAGCATTTCCAATACTTGCTTCATGGTTGGTCTATGCTGAGCTGCTGATTGGGTGCAAAATAGAGCAACCATTAGGAACCGATACACCTCGCTCTCATCGTACTCGGTTAGTTCTGGATCAACAAGGTCCAGAAGCCTATTTTCTTCTTTCAGCTTCCAAGCCTGCACACATGAATGACATTAATTTTTTTGGCTGCATCAATTTGTTTTTCTGGCTACGTAGGATACATCAACATTTTATAACATACGAAATATTTTCTTATGTTTCACTAATTAGATCGTCACATATACCTGCAAGCCAAACCATTTAATAAATTCTACACCAATTCAATTATAGGAAACATTGAAAATATGTAAGTTCAAGGAATCAACCCTCAAGTCATGCATCAAATTACATTCTAAGAGGTTCCGTTATGCACGAGATGCCTCAAATTTCAACTTCACAATGACACTAGAAGTCCTATTAGGTTTAGGAATCAGATACTATAGTAAAGTAAAGCTACTTCACTCCAACTTGTGATATTTTCATTGCCATGCTACGTTTCTAATTTTCTGAGTTTATCAGTTATCGGTCTAATAATATTTTTGTTGGCTAAAATACACTTTTGGTCCCTTAACTTTATTTTAGTTTTCATTTTGGTCCCCTAATTAATTTTTCTTTCATTTTAGTCCCTTAAGTTATGAACGTTTTGCCACGTTAGTCTCTTCCGTCTAAAACCTGTTTAATGTCGTTTTAATTATCCAACGTGTCAAACGTTTCTCCTACGTGTTACCCACGTGTTACGTCGTCTTCTTCCCCAGTCTTCTTCCTCAGGTTACCAAAAAATTGCAGAACCCCAATCTTCCCTAAACCCCAATCTTTTCTCCTTCTCCTTCACCTCTGCTTCACCTCCTTCTCCGCCGGTTTTCTCCTCCCTCCCTCAGATCTGGTTTTTAATTCATTCCTCTCCCTCTCTCTCTCCCCCCTTGTGTTTCTTCTCTCTCTCGCTGCCTTTTCCTTTTTTCTCTCTCTGAAGAACCAGATCTGTAAGTAACATAGATCTCCGATCAGTACAATACAATTAAATGGTAGTATCAGACAAAAATACAAACATAATATATAAAAAGTGTTCCTTTAATAATAAACAACACTTCATCGTCTCCAATCTTATCTCTGTTGGTCTTCCCCCAACACTCAGAACCCGTAAACAACAAAAAATAGCAATATTAAAAAACACCAAAACCTAAAGAAAAAGAATAGCGATCCAAAAGAAGAACATAGGTGAAGAAGAGAAAGGATGGTTGCCATTTGCGGTGGCAGAGGGAGCCAATGGTGCGCGCAAGGATGAACGGCGTCGCACCAGCTCGTCGGAGGCAACTGAAAGAACTCACTCTCTCTTTCTCTCTCTACTGATGTGCTATTGAGGATTGATTTGCAAAGATCTGGAGACATAGTGATCTGAAGGTAGCAGATATGGTGAACAGGGACATGGGTTTGGGAGATTTGGTGACCCTGGCCGCGGCGGTGGCGTGGTGCAAGGTGGATAAAGCCCAGTCCACTCCTACGCTCCTATTACCCCTCAATGATATCGAACCTGCACAGGATCATAAATTTCTGGGAGTGGCGCTCCGGCGCGTAGAAGTGGTGGGAGCGGACGAACCCGCGATCCTGCAAAAAAACCCAAAATCGCAGCTTTTGGTGTATCCGGGTCGGGTTCGCGACCAGGTTTCTTTTAAAACTCAGATTTAGGTTGAAAAAAAACCCTAAATCGCGCAGCTCTCCCTCTCCCTACGAGCACAGCTCTGTGCTCTCCCTCTCCCTTTCACGTTCGCCCTCTCCCTGCGCAGCTCTCCCTTTCACGTTTGCCCTCACCAAATGTGAGACTCTGTTCTCTCACATTCTAAACAGGGGCGGCACTTGTGGCATTGACTAGCGCTGAAGGGTTAGTGATTTAGGGTTTAAGAGAATTGGGCCATCTGGCCCAAACCTTTCTTTTTTGTTTTTCTTTCTTCTCTAATGTTTTTGTTCTCTCACATTTTTTGTTTTTTTTCATTCGGTGACCAAAAAGTTCAGCTTCTCTCTTCTATTTGTTTTTTGTGTATGACTTTGAAGCATATGTGTATGACCAAAAATTTTTTGTGTATGACTTTGAAGTTTATTAAGTATTTGTGGTGTTTTTGAAATATTTTTTTCCCCACTTATTTATGGTTTTTATATTCCTACATATGTTTTTATATGCATATATATACTAGTTTGAGAATTTGGTAGGATCTTACGAACCGTGCTACGAACCCACGTTTTACGCTCCTATGACCCATTCCCACTCCTACGTAGGATCTCGCTCTTGTCTACCTTGCCGTGGTGGCACGGTGAGCTTCACTGTCTCCCTCAACCCCTCCCAGTCCCCCACTTTTTTATTTCTTTTGTTTTTTTTTTCTGGTTTGGTAATATTAAAAATATTAAATATTTGATAGTAAAATAATATATAAAAAAATGAGTCAGATGCCACATCAGTCGAATGTTGGCCACCTCAGACTCATTAAACGACGTTAGCTAAGATGGTGACGGAAGGGACGAACGTGACAAAACGTTCATAACTTAAGGGGCCAAAATGAAAGAAAAATTAATTAGGGGACCAAAATAAAAACTAAAATAAAGTTAAATGACCAAAAGCGTATTTTAGCCTATTTTTGTCAGCAGACTATTTTCTGTCAAATTCAGTTTTAACTTCATTTTGTAGAAAAGGTTTTGAAGGGCTAGATTCAACTCCCTTCTCAAGCCCTCTTTTACTTACATTTTTTACTTTATTCATCTTTGTGTCGCTACGTCTACGGCAAAAAAAGAAGC
Organism: Calophaca sinica; assembly: GCA_037113605.1. Taxonomy (NCBI): domain Eukaryota; kingdom Viridiplantae; phylum Streptophyta; class Magnoliopsida; order Fabales; family Fabaceae; genus Calophaca; species Calophaca sinica. The sequence continues at coordinate 109,746,476 of CM073733.1, forward strand.
TAAGATGAGATCCCAACATGTAACAGATCAACATTATTCATACAAAAGAATCCAGAAATATACCCATTCCACCAGAACCAAAATGTTGTCTCCAAATGCAGCTTTGCTACTACTTTTACCGCTGATTATTTCAAGCATGAGAATCCCAAAACTGTATACATCTGCCTTCTTTGTTAGCTGTCCTACAAGTGCATATTCTGGTGCAAGATATCCCCTGCACAGACAAAACAAGTAAACTGGGTTAATATGTTATTATGGTGGCCAAGTCTCAAAAGATCTATGGATGAACCTACGCTAATAAAATGAGAAGGAGGATCTGATGTCTTTGGTCTCCACATTACAAAGATGCTAATTTAGCCCCCCAAAAAAATGATACTACGAACAGTTACTTTACTTTTAGTTTTTTCTTTTGTACAGAACAGTTTACTTTTTGTTTAGAATGACTTTCCTGTAACAATTCTCCTTCTATCCTACTTTTGCTCAAACATTTCATCTCGGCGCATACTACAACATGCTAAATATATTATAGAAATTAGTAAAGTAACTGACTTTTTTTAGTAATGTTTCAAAATTAAAATGTATTAATGAAGCAATTTAGTACTTAATAATAATAAGAAACAGAGATACCAGCAGTGCACGTCAAGATGACTAAACCATTGAATTGAAGCATATTACTATTTTAGACAATACTAAAGTCCAAGCTATTTCATTATGTCACATGAATGAGAAACAAAAGTGCTTAGTCAAGCAGCTCAACGGTATTCATGTTGTCTAATTCATAAGAAACAACAAAATTTATGAACCACTTATATATCCTTCCTATATAAATCTGTTTCTTAAGATAAATTATGGAATTCAAATGAGTTTATGACAAAGTTATAGAAAGATTAAAGTAACTTACAAGCAATAAACAAAAGGCAAAATTCTGGTACCAGTGACACAATATGGCGTATAATTAATGTAAAACTATGCATCTATGCTTACATTGTTCCTGCAACTCGAGTACTAACATGGGTGACATTGTCAGGAAAAAGTTTTGCAAGACCAAAATCCCCGATTTTTGGATTGAGGTTCACATCCAACAATATGTTGCTGGCCTTGATGTCTCTGTGAACAATGTTTGGTTGAGCCTCTTCATGAAGAAAGCTAAGACCAGAAGCTGTACCACGGCAAATAGCAGCCCTCTTTGGCCAATCCAGACGAACACATTTACTTTTTGTACCTGTGAAAATTCTCTTTCCATTAGCACAAGCCAATTCATAAACAACCCTTCAATTCATTGCGCTTTTACATTGTAGCATACTGCATATCCAAACCTTGACTCCACATAAATCCAATCAAACATGAGGGTTACACTATGAAGTTTAAAAACTTTGTGCGCCCCCCCCCCCCCCCAAAAAAACAAAAAACAAAAAAAATCTTTATACAGTGTTCTCCAATACTCGAGCAACTGGACCAGGGAAACTGGCAAAGTGAGTCTTATCCAAACATGGAGATTGTAATCTAGGAAGCGACAGAAATCCCACAGGATTATATGAAAATAAACTGTTTTCAAAAATGGAAAGGTTGAATAGCTATTCTAGTTAGATGATGCATAAAAATTAATATTTGAATTGTTCTGTTATTTACCAAGCAAAGAACTCGCAAGGCTATTGTTCTCCAGAAACTCATACACCAATATTCGATGACTACCCTCAATACAGCAGCCAATTAGTTTCACAAGATTCGGATGTCGTATATTTGATATCATTTCAATTTCTGTCATAAATTCATGGGCTCCTTGTTTAGAGTCTACAGAAAGAGACTTGATAGCAACTTGAGTACCATCCCTTAAAACTCCCTGCAAATATTAATGACAAGGAAGCAAAGATTTTATCTAAGGATGGTAAGCGATAGGACAGCAAAAAGGAAAAAATCTAATGGTCATGACCCTCACCTTGTGGACAACTCCGTAACCTCCTCCACCAATTTTGCATGAAGGATGAAAATCTCCCGTAGCAGATCTCAATGAATTATAGCTAAAGCTTTTAGTTTCCCTCACTGTCAATGACAAATGCATAAAGCTTAGAATGAAAAGAATCACAGAATGCAAATTTTCTCAAACAGAGACATCTGAAAAGGGTCAACAATGCAGTTTTAGGACAATAATGTCCAAGTCAATTATGCCTCACTAGATCAAGACAAATTTAACCTGAAATAGAGATACATGCATATTTTGCTTATATAATTTGCAATAATTTCCACTATATAATGGCATAAATTCACTAAAATATAAGTAATTAAGTATATAACATAACCAAGAAATAGTGTAACCACATGATAGCCAAGCACCCCAGGTAGGCTTCTTCAGTAGTAAAATATCAATATTAATATGGGAAATGTTTGATAGCATGAAAAGAAATTTGTAACTTTTGTAAGGACAGGTAATTGCAGAGGAATTTTCTACCTCTCTCTCTCTCTCTCTCTTGTTTTTCTCTCTGTTCTCTCTTACTCGAGCAATTCATCTATTAATATTAATATTTTAAATTGGACATCAGGACTTAAATATTTCCATAAAATTGGGACTTGGGGTACTAATGTGGTTCAAGAGATACAAATGATAACTGTACAGGTTGACCTCAGGTTTGACCTGCAATTAATTATTCACAGCAACAGAATCAGATAGATCCTGGCATTGTAATCTTGGAATCTATCTAGTACGTGTGGCCATGGTTTGACTTTTTGACTTTATGAGAGTGAGAATCAAAAAGAAAAGAACAAATTATAATTAAACTATTAAATGAAGCCATAACATATCCTAAAGCTTACTTTCAATTCATCACTACTTGCAAGCACAATACTAAAATCAAATTTAAAAGCTTGATAACCAAAATTAAGCTTTCCTATTTGACAGCCAGAAGTTGATTGCCAACAACTTCAATCCTCCATAATTTATCTGTGGCCTTTGATAGAAAGAGAACACACAAAATTTCCAGAAAATGCAATCTCTGAATTAACCAATCAAACCTCTATTGCTATAAATAGATAGGCAATTTCAACCTTTTTGTTACTAACAACATTTATCTGGAATTTGAACAGTAAAATTACAGAAAGGTACAACAGAGAGAAGAATCAATGAAAGGGCAAAAATCATGACAGCAACAGAGTCAAGGACCTGTGTTCATTTTGTTGCAACCAATTAACCCATGATGCAAATCTAAAGCCACACTCAATTTCCTTACCTGGTTCATGTGGCTGCTCAGCAGAGTCACCCCTCCCTTTACAACAATTCAAGGCACCAAAACAACTACCAATCATGACTGTTGCCCTAGCACCAGTCTCCTATGCTTCCATCAAACCTTCTAACCACCAGTGAAGGCGAAAACCATAAACCTAAAATTAATTAACTTGAAAAACAATGAAGCAAGTTGGAAACTTGGAACACACTATATGCACACGGCAAGGGTAAAAAGAAGAAGGGTTTCTCACAGCATGGTTTGAAACCCAAAATGCTGCCCTGCATCTTCAAACATTGAAAAGCTAAGGTTTATACTCTCATATAATGGAAGATCACCAAAGCCTTGATAGTTTATGACTGATTCCAGCGTTGAAAGGTTTGAAGGAACGTGTGAATCCATAAATGATTCGATTCGGGGAAAAAAAAAAGATATGAAATGAAATGAAGGGTCAAGGAAGGAAGCTATCAACGGAAAGGAGGGACAACAAAATATCAAGAGCAGTGTGGGGTAAACTCTGAAAGTGACATGTTTTCTTTTGGCGTGTTTTCCATCTACTTTCATTTGCTTGATGAAATGAGCAATGGAAATAAAGACACGACTGCGTCATTGCCGTCTTGTAGTAGACACAGGAAAAGTCAAATTTCAAAAACAGGACGAGAAAACACTTTTACTCCCCCGTACAACAACTGTTCATTAACAACTGCTCACTCCGAATAAGAAGAAGAAGAAGAAGAAAAATCCCATCAAAAAAAAAAAGAAAAAGAAGAAGAAAAAAGCATCTATTTTTTCTTCAGAAAACATAAAATGATTCGCCGACCCGGAAACCGAACAACCCGCCATAAAACACAATAATGGTTCAGTCGGTTCGGCCAACGAGTGGCGAATTCAGTCGCACACGGATTTACATGGGCGGGCTCGGTTTCTGGATTTTAAATCCATGGCGGCCCAATACCGATCGAGACTATGTAAATACGGATCAGGATCATCTTCTATCACAGGAGGGTCCTGTCCAATCTTTGGACATTTAAAAATTATAAAAGATAAAAGTTTTGAAAAATAAAAAAATACGAGAAGTGTTGTTTTAATGATGGACATAGGTCAACAGGAGCTCTCTTGTTGAGTTGAAACAGGAGAGGATCCAAATCACTATTTACATTTTCAAAAAACAATAAATTAAATAATATTAAAACAAATGAACTAAATTCAAAAATAAGAAAGAAAAAAAAACAAGTAGTTTAACAAGTGAATGGTTGGCTAGCTCTTGTATTTCTCGAAGAACAAAGTGGAACCAACATTTTCTATCTCCTCTTAGTCTTCTTCCCCAATCGGCGAACCCCATCCTCCTTCTCTAGATCTTCATTCAGCTACGGCATAACGACGCGACTACTTCTTTCAACTTGCTATTGTTAACTTATATTTTGGTGCAGTCTTCTCATTTACATAATTTCTGGAAACTTGATTATGTGAGAGATTTTGAGGTGTTGGTGTTTGGTGATACTGTTGTGGTTGGAGTTTTGGGATGCAAGTTCTAATTTGTGTGACAGAACAGCGACACAGACCCCTTTTTGTGGCGAGGGAACACGGCGCACACGATGGGCCAGTGGGTGTGAGTGGTAGGCAGAGTGGCTCGCCGGATCTGTGTTTTTCAGTCTACTTCTTTTATCTCTTTGTGTTTTCTATTTCACTCATTCTTCCTCTTCTTTTCATTTTACCCGTGTAAACCCGTCCGACCCGACTGTCACCCGAAACTTCCGTCACCCGACCAATCCGCAAAGCAAAACAGACGGAAATAGTTGACTTCCTACCTTCGTTGGTTTTCGTCAGATTGGATTTTTTGGCCCGACTGGTGTCCAGCCCTATAAATATAACCAATTTTTTTGGTACAAAAAATATAACCAATTTTAAAGAGGATAAAAGTAGTTAAAATTGTTTATATTTTAAGTTAAATACATGATTTTTTTTTTTTATAATCGAGTCCGAAAGGAATAATAATTTACGGGTATTAACAAAGTTGATTACCCACCCATCCCAAAATTTAAATTTTGCTTGATTAAGGTTTTGGTTCCTAGTAATCAATTGAGATAAATTTAGTTTAAACTACTTTTAATAAAGATATCAATACCACTTTTCAGTGCAAAGATATCAATACCACTTTTTTTTTATAAGCATCTATTGAGAATTATTAACACTCCACTATAGCTACATAGTAAAAATTAAATATAACTAATGTATGTTCTTAATCTAAGGGTATAATGGAAAAATAATGCTTAATTATATATTGGATTTTTAAAACTACTAAAATTTTGGGACAAAAATCAAAGGCTAAAACACTCAAAGTTTTGTTAAAAATATATATTATTTTCTCAAAATTATCCCTAAAATTATAGGGGCTCGTCATTTTATTCTTTCCACTAATTAAATATTGGGTGGGTTCCCTCCTAAGTGGGACCCACAAGATAAAAAAAAGTTGAAGATTGAATTCAGTGCAGATATGTGAAAGATATGGTGCAAATATGTTTTTCCTATAAAAAGAGAAAATAAGAAAATAGTGAATATTTACTAAGATGAAATAAGGGGAAAATGTATCGCAATAAATATAAAATAAATAAGTGATATATCTTAACAGAATCAGCGACATATCTCAACAGGTGCAGACCAAAATATGTCTTCTTTATTTATTGCTCCTCTTCTATAAATAAGTATGATATACGAGAGTAAAAGATGGTGCAAGAGGCACCCAAGGGATGGTGCAAGAGGCACCCGAGTATGTGAGTGGTATCATTTTTTGTAACTCTTGAGTGAGGTATTCAAGTTTGTAATGTGATACACAATTTGGGGTAGGTTTTCCAAGTTTCAGACTAGAAAACTTGTTACATTGTGGGGTGAGTTACAATACTATCTTGTAATCTCTTTTTATGATAGTGTAAATTTTGTTGAGGTGTTCCGTTGACGTAGGCAAGAGGTGCCGAACCACGTAAATCTCTGTGTCTTTTATTATTCTCTTTGTTTGTATGTAGAGATTCCCCAACACTGGTATCAAATATCATTGGCCGTGTGTGGATAAATCAGAGTGGCACGTGCGTAAATTTCCATTCATGTATATATATATATATTATTAGTTCCGGTTTGACCCCGGTCCGACCCCAAAACACTGAACCCTTGCCTACTCCGGTTCAATACCCGGTCCGGTTTTAATTACATTGGTAAAAGAATATTTTATTAGTTCCGGTTTGACCCCGGTCTGACCCCAAAACACTGAACCCTTGCCTACTCCGGTTCAATACCCGGTCCGGTTTTAATTACCTTGGTAAAATAATATTTTATTAGTTCCGGTTTGACCCCAGTCCAACCCCAAAACACTGAACCATTGCCTACTCCGATTCAATACCCTGTCCGGTTTTAATTACCTTGGTATATAATAACAGCATTTGCACGGGTTAGTTTTGTCTAATCCAAACAAACTCAATTCAAGTCATTACATCTTTCACCCTCAGAAGTTGGGATTGTGAAGAAAGATATTATATATGTAAAAAATAAACATGTGTATAAAATAATATGCGATCAAAGACAATAAAATTATATTGACAAATTCAATTAAAGTCGTTATATGTTTCCTGGTCGGGACTTAAAAATAAAATAATTATTTATAAATAATAAATATATGCATAAAATTAATATGTGCTCAAAGACAATAAAACTATCCCGACAAACTCAATTAAAGTCATTACATGTTTCTCTGCCGAGATTTGAAATTTTGAATAGATATATGTAAGATTAGTCGACATAAATATTTGAATTTCTTCCATTTGATGTTTTATGTTTCACAAAAGTAGTCATTTAAAATTAAAACACAACATATATTTTGAAACAGGTGTATAAAAGTTAATCATACATATCATTATAAAATATTTTTTTATTAATTGAATTAAATTTCATATTTTTTAAGGTAAAAGGTTTCACATCTCTTAACTTTTTATATTTTTATTTTTATTTTTATTATTTAATAAAAATAACCATTTTACATTGTGAGAATATTTGCTAATTTTATTTCAAAATTAATTTAAAAAGAAAAAAGCAAAGTAAATATAAAAATAGAAGCAAAATATGGTAATTTTCGTTAAGAAGTCCATTCACATGATTGCTTATTTAATTTTATTTTTTTTGGGTACATAATTGCTTATTTAATTTTAATGAGGTATAATAAGTACTAAAAACAAATAAGATTTAATAAAGTTGGCAACAGTTGACACGTACATATAAGTAATTAGAAACAATTATATTATAAATATATTTTCATATTATATGATATATGTATTTGTGTGTAACCTAACGTTGGGTGCGAGTGGTTAACACATTCTATTTAAAGAGACGGACTCGGCTAGTACCCGAGTTTCATCCCTGACGATGGAACAACTTGGGGTCAAACCTTACTTACCTCCCGGCCGAACTCCGGATTATTCAAGGCCCCTTTCTCCTGGACACCGAAGTGAGTCAGAAACCCCTAAACCAAATATATATATATATATATATATATTATATTAAAAAACTGTCAAATAATTATATTTATAATTATAATTATATCGTAAAACGAAAATATAATAATTGTCAAATAATTATAACATCAGACTAATTTTAACGTTATTAAGATACATGATAAAGCCTTCAATCGTTTTGAAAATTTTAAGCACGTTTTGATAAATATGATATTGGCAATAATTTTTCTTTGCTATTTTCATTATTCTTCTTTACAGAAATTAAGTGTTGCAAAACAATAACAATATTCTCAATCGCCTCATTAACTTGTTCTCGTGTAACATTAGACCAGTGAAACATCTTTAGTTCGCTATTCATTCTGTCAGAAACATCTTTACAATTTTTCTGACTCAAGAAACATTTTTACTTTGCACTTGGAAAATTTCTTTGCAAGTACTCCCTCAGTCTTATTTTACTTGTCTTTTTAGGGTGCGTTTGATTTGCAATGAAGTACAAGACAATAGAATAGCACAAGACAAATTCTTGAGTCACTGGACAACTCTTTATCCTATTTATCGTTTGGTGGACAATGGACAGTACAAATAAAATGATATGTATTTTACTGTAATACTCTTCTTAAAAAAATTATTGAGTTTACAAATTTTCATGATAAAATAACACTCATTAACTAAAATACCCCTAATTAATTAGAGTAGTGAAGTAGTTAGGTAGAAACCCCTATTAATATAGGTGGTTGAGATACAAGGGATCTTGTTGAAAAATAATTAATTAATAATTCTTGATTTTCTAAAAGGATAAGTAATTTGAGACAATAAAATATTTTAACGAAGATGACTAAAATGAGACAGAGGGATTATCATTTACAATAATCCTTCTATACCTAGAACTGATTTGTAATCAGGAAAAATACACAACTTGCAAGTACAATGTATAATTGTTAAGGATAGCTGGAAATGCTCCAGTTAGTTGGCTTTAGATCATAAAACTTGTCAGGTACATATATACCATCACATTGAGAATCCAACTTCACTACATACACATCCTCTGATTTCAAGTTGTCCTCCCCGACCATTGATAAAGGAGAACTATCTGCAAAAAGCACAATCAAACCAATAGAAAGGAAGGCATGTTTTCTTTTTTTTTAAAGCAGAAGAAAGGAAAGGAGTCGCGTTAAAACTTTCTGATGTAAAACCCTCCTCATTGAAAGGAAGGCATGTAAAAGCACATTCTGCAATTAGAAACCCACACTGTGCACTTCAAAGTCGATTGTTAACTAAACAAAATAATCAAGTACCAAATTTAGTATACACAAATCAACGTACTAACATAAAAAATCTTAAAAGAAGCATATCAAAACATGATTGAGCCATTCAAATACTATTAGTAAATGTCCATTTTGGTCCTTGAGAATATGCAGCCCCTACTACCTAAGAATTTTTTATACTTTCTGAAATTTCTTGTTCACTTTGCATTAACTCTGTTTTGCTCTAATGTTCATCATAGTGGTTGAAGTTTCTCTAGTTTCTGGTTTGTTCCTAAGGTAATAAGGCTGTTTTAAGTTTCTAACATAATAAGGTTGTCATGTTTAAGGGTTTTATGAAATAAGTAACCAACCTCTCATTGATTCACAACACACACACACACACACACGTAATTCATATATATGCTGAAGAATCAATGGCTAATATAGTTATACCATGGCTACAAAACATACACTAACACCATAAGTAACGGTCGCTTGGATATCTAGTTAAATATTTCCCAAAAGCAAAACACTATCAGCCATTTATTCTTCTTTATAATATTGTTGCTCATAAAAAATGCAGGCTAAATTTTATTCCCCCTGTATAAAACATTTTGGTCAATAAGAGAAGTTATATTACAATAGGAAGATGCAGTGATTATGACTGGGCTTGACAAAAATATGAATGTTTGATCAATCAACTTAGTGACGTAAAATGTAGTACACTCAGTCAATAATTCCAATGCCTAGCTCTGCTTTGATTCTGGACACTATAGGGCCTTACCTGCAAAGTGTCTCACTTAATGTCCCCAAAACAAAAGGCGACAAAAAATATGTATTTTTTTTTTCCTAACCCCAACATTTATTTGATCTAAAGCTCTATGAAATCATTGTGCTGAAGTAAATTGCAAGAAAGTGCTGAAATAATGCATGCTCAGGTATGCCTTCACAAAATATGAAATATTAGAATAGGATAGATTAGGTCATGGTCGCATCTATCCATAGATCTATAGATACACTAAATATGTCATGCTGATATGTGTGTGACTTGCTCATTAACAAGTTTCCCACTTCCACCAATCACTATGTTACTTTTTAAGTTTTTTCTTGGATTTCAAATTTAAATAACGTATTACCTTCCCAAATTGAGGACTATTTCATACTTAGTTTTGTTTAAAACTTTCTGAAGCCAAGACAATAAAGAATATTCAAGAGCAGGGCTGTCAACTAGCTGCTATAACGTAACGGAATTTAAACAAACCGGTATTTTTCGCGATCCGTGATTGACAACAGTGTCCAAGAGAGAGTGAATTATCTTTTGGGAGAATCATCTTCTAGCTAATTACTTAAAAAAAATCATCTTCTAGCTTTTAACAAATATAGCAACAAAACAAATTCATTCAACTCAGAGAATGTCAAACAATTAACAGTAGTCAATAGATAAATCATTCAATGACACAATCAACCAAAGCCACCATAAAATAATAAAATAAACATCGTACATGATTTAACACAAATTCAAAGGAGTAAAAAGTTGAAGAGGAGCTTACTTTTAACAAGTCGAAACCAAGCTTTCAACATAATTCTTGATGCAGATCCGCCACATTCCATTGTCAATTCTAGTTTTCTCTACTACTCTATTATCTCTCCAATTATAGAGAATTGATTGGCCTTCTGTATCATTTGCTAATATCAGTGTATCATCATTCTGGGAAAGACACAATGGAAACAACTGAGAATGAAAACGTTGCAGCTGGTCACCGTTTTGGAGAGTCTCATAATTAATTTTAAGAGTCTGATAACTAATTTTAAATAATTGAGTCCAAGAGTCTTCAACTCCATACTCTGTGATCTTCCATATAACAAAATGGGTTCCCTCGAAATCGTGGGAAAAACAAAGGCAATCCATCAACGTACCAAGAGTTAGCTTAACATGTGGCACATTCTCAAAACCCCCCCGGGGGGGGGGGGGGGAACAATTGTGTGCAAGTTTCGGTACCCAGATCAAGTGAAATAATCACAACTTGCTCAACAGTAATAGCATTCGAATCACTAATGCGAAGAGCCAACCAATTAAGAGTCCCACTAAAATACATACCATCATCGTCAATCCGAGGATGAGCATAGCGAAGAGGAATAACATGTAAACTTTGTGAAAATATTTGAATAGTTTTGTATATTATTCAAGTTACTGCTCAATGCTGCAAAGAGTACATATATATACAACCTTGGGCTAACCCTAGTATCTTAACAAATCTGTAACAAATCAGATTCAAATCTCACAATTATTATCTAATCTTATCCTATCGATTGGCTAACAAATCAAATAATAATCAGATCAAGATATGATACAAAAATAATGTTTCTAGATTTCCTTCACTCCCCCTCAAGTTAGCGCATGGAGATCTACAATGTCCAACTTGCTCAGTAAAAATCTGAATCTCTCCTTCCCTAAAGGCTTTGTGAATATGTCTGCTGCTTGCTCTTTTGTCCAAATCTTCATTGGCTGAATTTCTCCCGATTGAACTCTTTTTCCAACAATATAGCAATCCATTTCAACATACTTCGTTCTCTCATGGAAAATTGGATTCATGGATATGTGTATGGCAGCTTGGTTATCACAGAACATTGTTGTAGCCTCTCCTTATGCAGCTCCCAACTACTCCAGTAGCCATCTCAACCATATTACCTCACTAACTGTGGCTGCCATGGCTTTGTAGTCGGCTTCTGCTGATGACCTTGCTACCACTGTTTGTCTTTTCGTCCTCCATGATACCGGCGAACCTCCCAAAGTCATTAAGTACCCGGTACAAGATCTTCTTGTAAGAGGACATCCTCCCCAATCTGCATCACAATATGCATTTAGCTTCAATTCTGCATGACTCGGAAGAAGTATTCCTTGTCCAGGAGTTGTCTTTAAGTACCTCACTATCCTTTCTACAGCATCTGTGTGTATGCGTTTAGGTGCATTCATATACTGGCACAAGGTGTTCACTGCATAAATGATGTCTGGCCTAGTTATTGTTAGATACAGAAGCCTTCCTAACAGTCGTCTATATCTTGTTGCATCCGCATCTGGTTCTCCATCATTCACACGCAAGTTACAATTCTGCACCATGGGGAATGGACTTGGGCGACAATTTTCCATCCCTGTCTCTTTGAGAATATCCAGCACATATTTTTCTTTGATTCAAAATAAAACCTTGCTACTTCAATCCCAAGAAAGTACTTCAATGGCCCCAAGTCTTTGATACTGAACTCTGCATCCAAGTATCTCTTCACATTTTGCATTGCTTCCTTATTGTTGCCGGCTAGGATCACGTCATCCACATAGATCAAAGCTGCCAAGAACGTGCTCTTCGTCCTATAGATGAACAAAGAATGGTCTGCAACTGACTGCTTGAAGCCTATCTTATTCAATGCACATGTGAACTTTTGATACCAATTTCTTGAAGCCTGACGCAAGCCATAGAGGGACTTCCTCAATTTGCAAACTCTTGTTTCTCCCTCTTTGCAAAGCCTTGTGGTATCTTCATATAGATTTCTTCATCTAAATCCCCATGTAAGAAGGCATTATTCACGTCAAGTTGGTGAACAATCCATTCTTTCTTTGCAGCTATGGCCAGCAAGCACCTTACCGTGACTAGCTTGGCTACCAGAGTAAATGTCTCGTGGTAATCCTCCCCCTCAACTTGCGTGAATCCCCTTGCCACAAGTCTCGCCTTGTAGCATTCGATCTCTCCATTTGGTTTGTACTTCACCTTGTACACCCACTTGGAGTCTATAATATTCTTCCCTGGTGGTAGAGCTTCTAATGTCCATGTTCCATTGCTCTCTAGCGCCTCAATTTCTTTCTTCATGGCTTCTTTCCAATGCTCATGTTTTGCTGCCTGGTAAAAACACTTTGGCTCATCTTAGGAGGAGATGGCCGCTTTGGGTGGGTTGGATGTAGGATAGGCAATGGAAGGTGGCAAGCTCACTTCATAATCATTTAGGCGACTGGAGAGCTGTTGGTTTCTTTCACTACGCCTCTCCCCTTCAAGCCTTGAATTCCTTGTATCACTTTCCTCACCACTTTCTCCTTGAACCTCTACTATTTCATCACTTACCCATTCTTCATTTGTTATGCATTGTTGTTCACGCTGCACAATACTCACTGACTCCTCTTCCCAACTCACATCCTGCGGCTTTCCCTTATTGCTCCCTTCGACCTCTTCCCTTTTGAATGGGAACTCATGTTCCACGAAGACAACATCTCTAGAAACAAGCATTTCCCCACTAGTTGTATCATATACTTTGTAACCTTTTTGTCCAGCTGGGTACCCAATGAACACACAAGCTCTCCCCCTTTCATCAAACTTCCCTTCTCTCTTGTTTTTTAACACATATACTAAACAACCAAACACCCTTAAATGATCATATTCTGGTTTCTTTCCAAATAAAATATCATACGGTGTCTTATTGTTTATTACCTTTGACAGCAACCTGTTGATGATGTGAACTGCTGCAAGCACGCATTCTCCCTAGAACCAAATTGGCAATCTAGAATGAAACCTTAGTGCCCTTGCCGTCTCTAGGATATGTCTATGTTTTCGTTCCACCACTCCATTTTGTTGTGGTGTATATGGATAACTCAGCTCCATCATCACTCCCCTTTCTTCATAGAATTTCCTTATAGGTCCAGAGGTGAATTCCATCCTGTTATCTGATCTCACTCGCTTCACTTTTGTTCCAAATTGGGTTTCGACCATGCATACAAACATTTGCAAGTAACGTTCAACCTCTAACTTGTGCTTCATGAGATACACCCACACACCTCTACTAAAATCATCTACTATAGTCAAAAAATAATGTGCTCCACATGTTGATTTATTTGAATATGGACCCCATATATCGCAGTGTATTAACTCAAAACAAGAATTTGTCTTTATTGAACTAGAAGGAAAGGGAAGCCTTGTTTGCTTGGCTCGCATACAAGAATTACAAGGCGTTTTACTTTGTTCTCTATCTAAACTAAAAGAAAGCTTCAAATTCACTAACTTTGACTCTAAGGCATGACCCAAGCGTGCATGCCATATGCCTTGATCCACCACCTTGCTCACCTTCATTTCTCGTCTCTCATCCTGCATCGGCTCAAGAAGGTATAACCCTCCTTGTTGCCTACCCACTCTAATCAGGGTCTTCGAATACAAGTCATGTATCACACACATATCAGGAACAAAAGTTAGTGAGCAATTATAATCTCTTGTTAACCTGCTAACAGATAACAGATTGCATTCAAATTTTGGAATATGTAACACATCATTCAACTCTATTCCATTGAGGAGTTCGGCCTTCCCACAGCTTTTCACCGGCACACTTGTTCCATCAGGTATTCTCACGGGTTGTTGATTGCAAGCACATCTTTCTTTTAAGGAAGTCTCATCCATCATGATGTGTTCCGTTGCCCCTGCATCAATCACCCAATTTTTGTTGATTACAAGATTACCTGCCATATTTGCACTCGAACTAGCTTGGTTGGCTCCCATCGATGATTCTGCACCTTGTTTTAATTGATGCAGGATCTGCTCATATTGCTGCTTTGATACCCTTGGGATTGGGCTCTCTTCAATGCTTACTTGAGCCGTTTTGGGTCCTCCTCTCTTTTCATTCCACGGTCCCCCTCTCTTGTCACGTCCATACTTCTTCCATTCTGGTGGATAGCCAATGATCTCATAACAATCATCCTTTGTATGCCCAATCTTGTTGCAATGCTCACATCTAGGATTCTCTCTTCTCATGCCTCTGTGCTCTGCCTCCCAAGGTCGTGTACCCCGAGGTTGGAAGGCTGTTGTCTCAGCCGTGGGCTTATTCATCGCAGAGATCATTCTCTGTTGCTCATCTTCTGCCACAAGATGATAAGCATGATCGAGATTGAGTTTTGGCACCATACTGAGAATCTATGTCTTCACTGTCCCAAAAGCATCGTCCAATCCCATAAGAAAGTCATACAATTGTTCTCTTTCCCACGTTTTCGTAAGCCGTTTATGAACATCACAAGTGCATCCTCCACAACTACACTTTAGCCACGTTGCTATGGATTGTATCTCATCCCATAGTCTCTTTAGCTTGGTGTAATATGAAGGTACTGAGAGTTTCTCCTGTCTCAGCAATGTTATAGCCCGTCGCAGCTCATACACCCTTGGTGCACTTCCTTTGGCAAAACGTTCTTCAAGCTCCACCCATATCTCACGGGCTGTGCTTGCATACCTCACGCTGCTCCTTATTTCTTTGTCCATGCCACTCTTCAGCCAGCCTTTCACCATGGCATTGCATCGCATCCAATGAGCCAGATTAGGAGAATCCACTCCCGACATGGGGATTGTTCCATCAACAAACCCTATTTTGTTCTTGGCATACAACGCATTACTCATGTCTGCCACCCACTCTCCATAATTCCCATCGTGAAGTGGCTCACTAATGAAGACTTGTCCTGGATGATCTGCGGCATGAACATAGTAGGGGGACATGATGTCAACACGATCTTCATCTCGTGCGGATTTTCCTTTGTCAGCATTCGCTTTCTGCTTTTCCTTTTCATCCTCAACTGAGCTATCTGACTTATTGTCTTCATTTGGTCCAGCCATGATGAGTTCAGCAAGGAATTTCGATTACTCAACCTGAGCTCTTGATACCATGAAAATATTTGAATAGTTTTGTATATTATTCAAGTTACTGCTTAATGTTGCAAAGAGTACATATATATACAACCTTGGGCTAACCCTAGTATCTTAACAAATCTGTAACAAATCAGATTCAAATCTCATAATTATTATCTAATCTTATCCTATCGATTGGCTAACAAATCAAATAATAATCATATCAAGATATGATACAAAAATAATGTTTCCAGATTTTCTTCACTTTGAACGGGGTATTGGTCACTTAAATCCCTGGAAGTGTGACTCGGGGTCACTTTAGTCCCTGAAAGCATATAAACTCAAAAATAGTCCCTGTAAATGTGCTCCATCTGTCACTTTGGTCCCTGCCGTTAACAATTTCATTGACTCCGTGAGTAATTAGTCACTTTGGTCCCTGAAAGTGTAACTCGGTGTCACTTTAGTCCCTGAAAGCATATAAACTCCAAAATAGTCCTTGAAAGTGTTCTACGTTTGTCACTTTGGTCCCTATCGTTAGCCATTATTTTGGAACGAGAGACAATCAAATGACTAATAGTAGGGACCAAAGTGGCAAACGTATAACACTTTCAGGGATTTTGGAGTTGTTACTCTTTTAGGGATCAAAGTGATACCGAGTTACACTTTCAGGGACCAATGTGACAAATTACTCACAGAGTCAATGAAATTGTTAACAACAGGGACCAAAATGACTGACGGAGCACACTTACAGGTACTATTTTGGAGTTTATATGCTTTCAGGGACTAAAGTGACACCGAGTCACACTTCCAAGGACTTAAGTGACCAATACCCCAACTTTCAATACTTCCCTAAACATTATCACCGAAACTAAAAACTTTCACCTCGCTTATCCATGAATCTTTGTCGAAGTGGTCTCCAAAAGAATGCAACGCCACAATCTTATAAGTGTTGGTTGAATTATCATAACCAAACATGAACTTTAAATAGTTACATAGAAGGTTTCCAAATTTGGTACGAAAAGTCCCTAATTTTCAGATCTTTCCCTCGTGGCCTGATTCCAGAAACTGAACCACACATAGTCACTGACGACAGAATCACGACGCAAGCAGAGCAATCCGTTGCAGGAACCAACGATCCCGCGACAGTTATCGGCAAGGGTGGGTAAATGGCGTATGTGGAAGGGTACGACAGTGAGATTTGCAACACATATAGACTTGCTTATAAACATTGTGAGGTGTGTGTTTCATGTCGATTTCATAAGGTGCATTTTTACAAAGGTGGGATCGAAGATGAGGGTGTTCCAGGACTTGCTCACACACTTGAGTCGCATAAGAGATTCCACTGGAAGCAAGGATAGGACTTCGGCGATAAGTTCATCGGGTAGGAATACGCGCGACATTGAAGTACAGTTGGAGTGCTGCGAGTTAGCTTGAGGGAGGAGATTCACGTGACGCGGTGCCTTTCGAGTTGAAAACTGAACCCCCATCACGGTTTGGTCAAACCAATTGAATAACTAATTGTATGTCCTGGTACTAGCCACGGCGTCGGCGACGAACGCAGAAGGAGCAGTTGAGATAGTGTCAGGGCTTCAGGATTTCAATTTGATTTATTAGATGAGTAATGTTATTTTGACACCAAAAATTGACAACTGAGCTACACTTGGTTAAGGACGTGCAAAAGTTGGTTAATGCAGTTCAGTAGATGGTTAACGATAAGTTGTATCCATTAACTAAATATTTGCATTATTAATCATCCACTAATTAACCATCTACTGAACTGAATTAACCAAACTTTTGCATGTCATTAACCAAGTATCATTGCATTTATCGTTAACCATTTACTAAACTGAATTAACTAAATATTTGTACATCATTAACCAAGTGTCACTGGAGTGTCAATTTTTTGTTGTCAAAATAACATTTCTCTTGTTAGATTGCGAATTGCGAAGGTGAAGTTTTAGATTGATGCGGCATTGTCTGGGGCGCAATTCATACATAGGTGGTGCATCGCATTCAATTTTGGTAATTTTGAAAGGGGAGGAAAAAAAATCCTAATTTAGATATACCAATAAATTGTATTGAAAATAATTTGGCTTATCAATATTTCTTTAAAACAATTGAAATCTTAGATATAAAAAACTTTTCAAAAAATTTGTAATAGGAATTGTGTCCGAAAATTATATAAGATTTGATTTCTTTCAATCATTATGGAATATATGAAGTATAATTATTTTAAAGTTACAAACTATTATTTTTCATTAAAAATAGTTGATTGTATATGTGAATAATTATCATCTTTAAAGTATAATGCACTCAAAAAATAAATACAAATTACCAAAGAGTTATGACATTCTTTTAATTTTGTTAGGTACTGGTACTCTAAGTGAGTTAGACAAATAAAAAGTACTCATGTTTATCCAATTTATCATGATCTAATGATACTTATTTGTCTAAACAAATTTTTATGACACTTACAAATACTTATATCTTATATCAATGTGCCAAAAGTTGAAGATATCTAAAAAACTTGTGAGAGCCATGGCTCCCAAGCTTCACCAATGTTTAAGTGGTTTTTTGATATTCGTCTACAAATCAGCATATATTTTATTCTCTTAATCAATCATCCTAGCTAATCTCTTTATTTCTTTTGAAGCATCAACTTAATAGTGCCAAAATAAGTCTGATGGTTGCAGCAAAGTTATAACGACGCCTTAAAAATTTCTGAACACTGTAGCGTGAGTCTAAAAATCTACAAAAATAATGCCAAAATAATATGGAAAATTTCGCGGTATAATTTGTTGTCGGGTATGTGTTTAAGGTGTGGAAGATCCTACTATACATAGGATTAATAATACTCCGGTCTGCTCCCCTACAATTTAGCGAAAAAAGGCGACCATATCTCGATTACTTAAGTCCAAGCTGTCTATCAAAACTCCCATGTCTTTTAGGGTGTGTTTGGTTAGGGAGTTTTGGAGGGGAGGGGAGAGGAGGGGAGGGGATACTTTAAATTATGTTTGTTTGGTTCAATTTTTTTAATGGGAGGGGAGGGGAGCAAAATCCCTCCTAAGCCAATTTTGGCTCCCCTCCCAAAGTGGGGGGTTTTGGAGGGGAGGGGAGAGGATATTAAATTATTTAAAATAAAATTACTGAAATAATCCTTATGTATAATATAATATAAAACACTATAAGGATATACCAGTAAATTAATCCCTTCCTTCCATTAAAATCCCTCCTCTTCCCTCCTGAACCAAACAAGCAAAGGCTTCTCTCCCCTCCCCTCCCCTCCTCTCAACCAAACACAAAATCAAAGTAAATCCCTGCCCTCCCTTCCCCTTCCCTCCCCTTCCCTCTATTAAAATCCCTCCCCTCCCCTTCTCTCCCCTTATTTGAACCAAACAGACCCTTAGCAGCTGCACATCGCTTGGAGAACACACAAGGTCTCTAAAAAACAACGCAGCTGAAGTGAAAATGTAACACCTACTAGTGTTATCACTAAATGTAACACTAACACCTATATTGAAAGGCTGCAGCATGTTATTGATATTAGTCAAGAAGAAGCTGCAAAGGAGCAACATCTCAATCGTTGCGCTACTAGGCTTAGAGCTGTCGGAATTATCATCGCACCATTGAACATTGATATAAACACTGCTCCACTTGGCATCTTTGATTTTTTTAAAGTCAACATCACATTCAGCAAAAGCAATTTGTTGCTAGGAATTCCAGTGCTGAATATCACAGAAGCGACAGAACCGTTGTGGCGGAACTTTATTGCTTGGGAGCACCATAAAAACAAATTGAAGAGCAGTACTTCTTTTAGTGATAACACTAGTAGGTGTTACATTTTCACTTCAGCTGTGTTGTTTTTTAGAGACCTTGTGTGCAGCTGCTAAGAGACAAGGGAATTTTGATAGACGGCCTGGGTTTAAGTATGATTGCTTTTTTTTCATTCAATTGTAGGCGGAGCAGACCGGAGTATTATTGATCCAATGTATAGTAGGATCTTTCATGCCTTCAACTCATACCCGGCAACTAATTATGCCGCGAAAATTTCTATATTATGTTGGCATTATTTTTGCCGACTTTTAGACGCACGCTACAGTGTTCAGAAATTTTTTAGACGTGGGTATAACTCTGCTGCAACTGTCATGCTTCTTCTCACGGTTATCCAGGCGTGTTATGCAATCATCTCTTTCCATTATCCCAAGTAAGTTGTAGACAAATTTCTGGGAAAAAAATTAATGTTATTATATATATGTGTGCTCGCGCGCGTGTGGCTGAGTGTATACTTCATTTAATCATATAGGCACCTTTTGAATTCTGCGGGACAAAAAAAGGAAGAGTATGAATGTTGTAAAGTTAATTTGATGCAGTGAAATTTGCGCATTTAGCTCTGTTGTAACTTTCTGTTCATTGTTATGATCTGGAAGGTGTAAACTGCCTTTGAGAAATTTATGTTTTTGCCTTTCAGTTCATTGCTATTCTTATTATTGGATTTAGAGAAATAATTGATAGTCTGACACTAGCTTGAATATTGCACAGAAACTGTGATTGGATTTAGAGAAATACTTGCTGGCATAACTGAAAACAATTCTTCTTGTATGTTATGTGATTCTTTTTATGTTGAATATTCTTGATTCTTGCGTTGTTACAGCAACTGAAGAGGCAGTTGCTGGGCCCTATGAAGGAATAGAAAAATAATTTAACAAATGTTTGAATGAATAAAACAGGACATGCCTGGAGTTGATAAATTGTATTTTAATATTGTTTGTTGAAACTTTTTCTGATGTTGTGTTATCTAATGAATTTATATCTCAACTTCTCAAGGAGCTGATACAAATTATACATTTTCCTTTATATGTTTTTCCTTTCAAACAGAAGACTGGGCCACAAGATCGATGAAAAACATATGAACCTTTTCGCATATGGCTTACATTGTAAAAGACACACATACACACGCACACACGTGTGTGTGTGTGTGAGTTTGGATTCCCATTTAGAATTTTAAAATTATGCTACAATAAATGATGTATACACTTATATGAAGTAAACTACGGTTAATTTAATTCTATTTCATACTAGGCTTCTTTGGTTTCTCGTCCACAGGACATAAGGCGAAGCATCTGCGGTAATAATCTGCTCCCGCTTGTGACAAGCATTCCAGTTTCCTCTCAATGTACAGCATGAGATCAGGTAGTTCATCAAAGAGCAGGACAGTCAATGTTTATAATTCCCCACAAGCAAAATGATATTTGTAGAGAGAGGGGGAACTCTTCCCCCAATTTTCCATGGAAATGTGTTAGTGGTAGAAAGTTTATAGAATAGCAGTACACTGTCTACTAGTGTCTGATACAATTGGAGACAACCTTGAGACATTTTATTAGCTTTATTGTAGGAAACCATATGAGCATGTTTGTAGCACAAGAATCATTTGTGCTGAATATTTTGAACTACCAATTGATGAGCTCGTTCAATTGTTACTTACTAAATCTACTTGAAAGGCTCATAACTGTGATTACATGCCTTGACAAGGTTGTTTTGATGATTGAAAAAAGGGAGTTATACAAATAGTCAGTTGTGCAAAAAGCGGAAAAATATATCAAGACATTCACTAAGGATCGGAGGTTCTCAAGTCTTTGGGTTTTAGGTATTTACTTATTTCTTAGAACGACTTGTAAGTAGTAGTAAAAAACGCTCAATTAAAATAAAATCACACACTCACATTGTTTTATTTAAAATTAATTTTATGACATTTTTTCCTAAATTTTTTTAGTCACAATATTTTGAAAAATGTTTTAATATTGTTCAAAAATACCTATACTTTTATCTTGGAAAAATCTCTTATTTTTGGTACTTATTTTGAATGACAAACATAATGCTCATAATCGTTTATGGCACACATTATAATCGTTTGTGTGTTTCTTTTCTCTTTCGTACGTCTATTTATGGGGAAATTTGGTTTATGGTATGATTCTACCAGTTTTGATGATCTTGAATGATCTACCAAATTCATCAAACAAACAAATAAATTTTGATGATCAAGCAATTATGAATCCAACAAGTTACGTGGTAATCTCGTTTTGAAAACAATGGTTTCTTTTGAATATAACGGTCAAAGACTCGACACGTTAATTGTTCTTTAACATTCTTGGCTTTTAAGCCATTAATTGTCATGTCTTATGCCAAATTTGTTTATGATAATTCCAATTAACAGCGAATTGTTGTCGAAATGGCAATACAGACTCAAATAAACAAGATTGGCTGTCGAAAGCCAATAACTTTGTTTACAAGTAAGTTAGAACAAAATTTAAAACAAGAATGCACTACTGCGATATCATGGGGCATACATCACTGAAGCCCAACATGCGATTGAAGTTAATGCAGAGATGTAAAAGAAAACAAGTAACAGATAGAATTTAAAGAACACTGTTAAAAAGACATGAATTTAAATGAAAACGTGTAAATGCAAGAACTTAAATAACAGAATTATAAAGAACATGAATTGAAGAAAAAGGCATGTAAATGACTTTGAAAGTAAAAATGCAGAAACAGTAAATGACAATGACTTAAAGAATGTAAATGCGAGACGAAGAAACACAAATTGATTGGAAGATAAATAACATAAACTGGAAGTGCAAAGAATTAAAAATAGATTGAAACTTGATTAAAATGCAGAAAGGTAAGGTGTGGAAGGCATACGATGATCGTTTTCCGTTAATCTTCTTTAGCCGTCGAGATATTAGGAACTAGATCATGTATCCAACCTTGATTACATCGTACAACCTACTATTTATAGGCAAAAAAATATGAAAACTGCTTAACATCCAACCTGACACGTGTACGGACATGGGTTGGTAGTTAAGTTTTTCGCTAAAAACTACCTAATCGACAGTAGCACTTCCTGTCGAGCTATACATTGATCTCTACCTAATAATTAAGTCTGTTCGACCATGATCATTTTGACATCTTCGACGCGTTATGCCTTCCGTCGAACAGCCGTCCCATCACCTGGTCTTTCAAACTTAGTCAATTTTCATCCCTTGTTCCGGTCTCTTATGTCTTCACCTGTCGAATTCTAACATTCTGTCGATCAACCCAAATTTGAAATTTGACACCCAACAGATGCCCCCCAAATTCTGAGTTCTCGACACCAACATACGGAGAGACCCAGAATTTTGTTTAACTTCACGCGCGACGGTTGCTTTTCCGTAATGTCCCATCACAGGTCTGCGCTCCCCATTTCCCTAAAAAATAGGACCATCATCACTTCAAATATAGGCGGTTACTCTTCCCATTCGCACATTTCGTTTCCAAAGCGGTGCCTTAAATAGTATTCAAAACCCCATTTTGAACTCTTCCTCCACCATCTGAACTCTCGCGAAGGCATCATACTGAGAAAGCATCATCTTCTTCCAATGGCGTCTTCATCAACTCCTGCTCAAGCCACCGTTGTCCCTCGAAGGAAAACATGGTGGAATCCTGATGTTGATGCATCAATCCCATGGCAGAAATCTAAGGTAATCATCCCTTACTTAAACGATCCCTCTTATCTCTTAGACCCACCTGTAGCTTACTTAGGGCCAGTTATCCCTTTATCCTGCTTTCCAGAGAGTTTCGAAGACTCTTTCCCAAACAAAGAAGGTCACACTGACCTTCTAGCTTCTGCCCCTAAGCTTCATATCCATTATTTCTTTAAAAGTGCTAGGCTTTTTAGAACGCCGCCGTTGAACGTAAATGGCTATTCTGCCTGGCTTGCTAGGGTAGAAGCCAAAAAATCTGAGACTTGGAAAGATTTAGGCATTTACCACCTGATTCAGCTATCAAAACATCAATTTAGGTGGGACTCATCTATGTTGGGAGCTGCTATTTTCTTTTGGAACAAAACTACCAACAACTTTCACTTTCCTTGCGGAATGATGGGTCCAAATTTGTTTGACGTTTCTGCTCTCACTGGCCTCCCACCAGATGGCCAAATGATTCACCCCTTAAACGTTCCAGAAAACGTCATTGATGTTTTCAGTGAGGAACCCCTTGCATTCTCAAAGTATGTTGCTAGCCAAATGAGGGATCTTGATGGCGTTTACGATGAGGAACACGTAGCCTTCTGCTTTCATTGGCTTTACGCTGGGTCCTCTGCAGAACAAGAATATTCAAATGTCGAAATCTCTTCTCGACTTGGCTAATCTTCTCCATGAAGGTAAGAAATGGGCTTTCGGCTCATTTCTTCTGTCGAACCTTTACTCGAGCATGTCGAGTTTATACACTATGGTGAAAGGAGGAGGAAGAAAGGTCGGAGCCGGAGGCCCAATGTGGCTACTTCAATTATGGTTAAACGCCATTCTCCCGGGCCACACTGTCGACAAGGCTCCATCTAAACTTGAAGTCGACACCTATGGCACCTTGGCCATGTATCGCGCTCCGAAACCTTTCGACAGTGAGCTTGAGAGCTTTAAATATTATTTCAACCTCTTCCATTCTCTTTCTGCTACAACCCCAGGTATTCGCTTCCAACCCTTTGTTAGCAGAAAGTATGGACCCAAATGGTTTACAGCCCCTTTCAATCCAAATTCCAAGGAGTCCCAAGTCATTTGGACTCACTTCCTTTCTCGACAAGTATTCCCCGCTGGGGTCCCTGGTTCGACGGATGGATCTGCATTTGTTTGCCTACCTAATGCTTCTGCCAATAACACTGGTTTCATGCAATCCATTCCGGTCCATTCCGCACAAGAAAGAGGATCTCTGTTGGATTATATTGACATCAAGCCAGAAACCTTCGATGGCATGGAGAAAAAGAATAGCACTCGCAGGGCTGCTATCAATCTTGTTCCCTTCACTCCTACTCTTGGCATATCTCAAGACTTTGAGACTTGGTGGGCAGAATATTTCAAGAAATTTCACTCATCTTTTGAGGCATGTGTGAAACGATTTGTTGACCCTTCTGTGCAGTGAGCATTTGAAAGATATACTCAGCTTTGAAAAATTTTATAAATTCAAATGGGATCCTCGACGTCCCCATTATATTGTCGAACAGGCGAATGAAATGGTCGCCAAATCAAAAGAGGCACACGATAACAAATGGGGCTTAAAGGCTTTAAAGCACTATCATGAAACAGGGCAATCACTTGTGAAACCCCCTTATCCTGAGCCTGTGCCTTTCCCTTGTGCGAATTTTGGTTTGGTGACCCATTTCTGGCAAACCGACAATGTAGTAACTTCATTGAACTGGAAAGATACTATTCTTATCCCATTGTCGATAGCTTTAGCAACAAGGAAGTTACTTTCACTGGTCGGTTTGCTTCACCTTTCGAACAGCATAATGAAGCCGTCAAACTCATTTCCCATTTTCCGCAAGGTATTTCAGTTTCTTTTGCCTTTTTGTTTGAACACCCACTCGTTTTATGCTTACTTTCTTCACTTTGTTTTAGCTTTGGCTCTAAAAGAGCCTTTAAAATACAAGCAAACAAGTGGTAAGGCCACTGAAGTCGAAGTTCAAGAAGAAGATGAAGATGATGAACCTCCCCTCCAGTCCAAATCATCAAAGAAGAAATCCTCCAAATCTGGATTTACAAAGACCGTTGCTGGCAAGAGACCGGCTGCCAAGAAAGAAGCCGGAAAGTCTAAGCACTCGACCAGCTCTTCACAGCAAGAGACCACCAAGAGGAAAGCTCAGACCACTGGTGCTGAAACCAAGCCCTCCAAACGCAGAATAATTCTGCTCGAGTCTCCTTCTCGTTCCACACCTCAAACGGTATCCCTCTCTCCACTTGCGTAGGAATCCATTACTTATTTATGATTTCATCAATTAGACATCATGGTTACCATTACACAATTTTCAGGATTCGCACGCAGAGAGATCCGTTTCTGAAAACTCTGAAGCAACTCCAACAGCTAAGTTTACAAAGGTAAACTTTCCTCCACTACTGTCTAAATTGATGGTCTTCCTGTTTCTCACAAGATCTTCATTTTTCTTTTCGACATTTGCAGGAGCCAAGAGTTAAATCTGCAAAGACAAGGGTGTCTGAAGAATGTACTTCTAAAGACCCTATCTCTGTCGAGGGAGCTGACTCGTCGAGCATTGATAAGGTATGCCTTTCTACTATTTTTTTCTTTTTTTTTTGAACACTGCCTCATCATACCTGTTTGTCAGGACTCCCCTGAACAAGCAAATGTCGATACTTCGCTCCCTTTGCGAACAATCTTCCCAAGCACTGCTCCCCCTGCTACCGAGGTATAAAATTTCTTGCCATTCCACTGGCATCAGAGCAATGATTTGGGACTTTCATTGATTTTTCTTTTTTCTTTCACAGGAAATCCCAGAAACTCAGCCTGAGCATGAAATTGAAGAGCCTTCAGCCATGGACGTCGATGTGGCTCAAACCACCATCTCGACAGCGAGTCCAGACTCCACACCCACTCATCAGGACGATCACACCGTCCAAGCGAGAACACCCTCTGCTGAAATCACTACTGCCCCCCAAGCTACTGAAAAGCAAAGTCCCATAGTAATCAGGGCAGATAGTGTTGATATGGATCAGTTGCTCGACGATCCTGCCAATCCACTCTCTCACATCGATCCCCCTCCATCAGCTGCAGATTTTGGGAAGGCCAACGTGGGGATTGATGAATGGATCAACTTGTTGTCAAGTTCTAGCAGCAAAACTTCACCGATGTCAGCCCGATCCTCCACACTTCCTGGAGATAATTTTGCTGAAAAACTCAATGGACTGCTTGCAGAGCTAAAGGGTTTCTTTAAGTATTCTTTCGACGACCTTTACTCAAATCAGGAGGTAAGGAATAAATTAATTCACGTCGTCAAAGAGCTTCAACATTACCGCAAAGGCTTCCGCTAATCCATCGAGGGCATATCAAGACTGCACGCAATTTGTCGAAGAATTGATCCCTAAGCTGCTTGAGCTCGACGACAGTATCCTTCCATACCAGCAAGCCATCACAGCCAAGCATGAACTTCGTGACAAACTGGTGCATCTCTGACAGAGGCAATCTGCATTGGTCGAGAAAGGTGCTCCCTACCAAGCTAAAATTCCTAAGTTGGAGCAGAACGTTGCTCGCCTGAGGCGAGAACTTGCCGCGGCTGAGACCCAATTACAAAAGGCAATTAAGGCTTCGTTCTCTGAGGAAATAGCCTCTCTCGACCATGAAATGACTAGTAGTGCCGCAGAGGCGCAAACCATTTTGTCGACGGTTGAAGCTCTTGAAGTTCGTTATATAAATGCTGAAGGCACAAAAATGGGCCACTGCGACTTGGGAAGACATTAGAAAAATTCCTTTGTAATTTCCTTTTGTCTTATTTGCACATTAGCCATTTTTAATTCCTTGTATGTCGAACGCTTTTGTTTCGACCAATTCTTATCGCTCGCAACATCTGCAATATGATTTAGCTTGCTTTCGATCAATCGCTTCACCGTTCAGCTAGCACGTTCTTTTAACTGCTTTAATTTCAGTTTCAGGTTAATAAATTATAATCAAAGCTATTGACCAGTCAATCTGACCGTCAAAACCTGAAAACTAACGCCATTTTGTGCTATAAATAGGCATTTGCCATATTTCTTTTCTCGCTCAAACACAAACGCTTTCTGAACTTTTTGAAGTTTCTTTTCACAGAATCCTTAATAAATTCTTGCTAGCATTACAAGCAACATCCCCAAATCCAACTTGTTCTTATCCCCAAACTAGCTATTTCTGAGTATAACAAGCTGCTATGGAAACCTTTTTTATACACTTCAAGCCTTCATTCCATGGCTCTGCCTATTTCATTTGGAAGCCAGGGGCTCCACCTCCCATAGTCTTTTCCAAAGTCTTTGTCTCAACGGTGAAAGACTCTCTGGGTTTTGGTAATTTGCCTAATATCAACAATGAGTTTTGGTAAGTTGCCTAATGCAGCTTGCCAACCTCGTTGAAACATGTGAGAAAGGGAAAGCCGGAGCCACTTCTTTCTCCTACTGTCTTGCACTCCTTCACACCTTGCGCTCGAAATTCGACGTGTGGGCAAGCAATTAGGAAAGGTTTTGGCACAGTTCGGTTAATTGTGAGGCATACACCTAAATCGACGACTGCCTCTCAAACTGCCTGCTTTACCTTTACTCGCATGGAATTTGACACTTTTCATCGACGTGCCCATGCTTTTAGTTTCACTTTTCCGTCGATTTGGGTGTCTACCATCTGAAGCAGCTCTTGCAGACTTGATTGACCAGATGGTATGCTACGGGAGTCTTTCTTACTTCCCATGTTCCTCTTCCTAAATTCTTCCTCGGCATGATCAGAATCTGGGACACGGCGAAGCTTCCACAAGTGGATTTATTCCTTAATAGCCTAGACTTATCAACCTTCCAGTGCTTGTATTACCAGGCTGTAAGCCTATTCGACAATGTATATTGTATACTGCCAAATGGCTCTTGAATAGAACAATCTAGTTTACTTTTCAAGGTTGTATTCTTACTTCGCACATTGTTGGTCTATATAACTTCAAATATTTGCCATTAATAGACTTAATCCACGAAACGAATTAACTTCAACAAGTGCATAAGCATTTCCTGAGAATGTTTGGACAACCTCAAATGGCCCTTCCCACTTTGGGGACCATTTCCCAAATTCTCGACATTTCTTATCCATTGGTAAAATGACTTTCCAAACTAAGTCACCAACTTTGAAACGCTTGTACTTAACTCGACTGTCATAGAATTTAGCTATTCTTTCTTTTTGTCGAACTAAATGTTCTAAGGCCACAACTCTCTCATCATGAACATCATTCAATTCGTCAAACATCGAGTCCCAGTATTGGTCTACTGGCATCTCATTTTGCTTTTGAATTCTTAATGAACCAAGATTTATCTCAACAGGCAACACAGCATCATGGCCATAAACCAATTTATAAGGAGTAGTACCTGTCGATTCTTTTGGAGAGTTTCTGCATGCCCAGAGAACTTGTTCCAGAGTCGAATGCCAACTTTTTGGATATCTACCAATGTGCTTCTTTATCAACCCAATGATAATCTTATTCATGGCTTCGACCTGACCATTTGCTTGCGCATAGTAGGGCGTCGAAGTCACCATCTTTATTCGCCTCGACTCAGCGTACTCGGCAACCTTCTTCCCAACAAACACAGACCCTTGGTCAGTTGTGATTGTTTGAGGTATTCTGAATCTACAAACAATGTGATTTTCAATAAAATCCACAATGTCTTGTTGAGTCACTTCTTTCAAGGCCACTGCCTCTACCCATTTGGTAAAGTAGTCCACCCCTACTAAAATGTACTTATGCCCCTTTGAAGATGTAGGAAAGATTTGGCCTATGAGGTCCAGTGCCCAACCTCTAAAAGGCCAAGGTTTAATGATAGAATGTAACTCACTAGCAGACACATTTTGTATGTGGCCATGTTTTTGGCATTCTTCACAAGACTTTGCAAACATAATGCAATCTTTAACCAAATTGGGCCAATACACTCTTTGTCTTCTTAATACCCATTTCATTTTTTCACCTGCTTGGTGAGCTCCACAAATTCCTTCATGAACCTCTGCCAATGCCAAGTAGGCATCCTCCTCACTAAGGCATGTTTCCAAGTTACCATCGACGGACTTTCTATACAAAATTCCAGCGAGCACGACAAACTTAGTCGCTTTGTATTTAACTTTCCTGTCGACATCAGTACTTGGATTTTCCAAATACTCAATTATTGGCTTACGCCAATCGGGATTTAACTTGATGTATTGGAAACGGTATATCCCTTTCGTCAAAGCGGTACAAAGAACTCACGAATTTTTATGAGTTACATCAACACCTTTGAAGATAACTTATACCCGAGGCCAAGCTGGGCTAACTCATTAGCCTCTTGATTGATTCTCTAGGGATATGTTCCAATTAAACCTTGTCAAATCGCCTCATCAACTTGCTAGCAACTTGACAATATTTGACAAGATTATGGCTAACACATTTGTATTCTTGAGTTAAGCGTCTTATAACCAGTTGTGAATCCCAAAAACTTTGTGATGCGTGCTCGCATTTCTATCAAAATTTCTAAACCCACAATTAAGGCTTCATATTCAGCCTCATTATTGGAACAAACATATTTTAACTCAAACATTAATTTAGTTGGCACACCTAAAGGTGAAATTATCAGAATGCCAACACCAACACCATTTTTGTGTCTTGGGCCATCAAAATACAAATGCCAAGGCTTTAAGTCGACTAGCCACTGTGACTCTTTTATTTCTAAACATGGATGGTCCGTTAAGAAGTCGACAATTGCTTGACCTTTATGACCTTCAAAGGTACATATTGCAAAGAAAATTCAGACAAAGCAAGTGTCCATTTTCCAATTCGACCATTCAGAATTGGCTGGGACAACATGTACTTAATCACATTTGTCTTTGACATAACTAAAACATTACAAGGCATCAAGTAGTACTTGAGTTTTGTACAAGAGAAATATAATGCTAAACATAGTTTTTCTATAGCACTATATCTAGTTTATGCATCGTTGAGCACTCGACTGAGGTAGTAAACGGCTCTCTCGACATTGTTTCCATCTTCTTGAGCCAAGAAACAACCAATGGTCTCTTCTGATGCTGATATGTACAATCTCACTGGTCGATGTGGCTCTGCAGGCATCATGACCGGTGGACTTGTCAAATACTGCTTGATTTGGTCAAAAGCTTCTTGGTGTTGTTGAGTCCACACAAAAGCTTCTTCTGCCTTGAGTTTCACCAATAGAGCAAAAACTCTTGTTCTTCCTGAGAGATTTGATATGAACCTTCTGAGAAAATTGACTTTTCCCAAAAAGGATTGAAGTTCGTTTTTGTTAGTTGGAGGTCTCGCTTCCAGCACAGCTTTAGCTTTATTCTTATCTACTTCAATGCCCTTTTTGTGCACCAAAAAGCCTAAGAACTTAGCAGCAGAAACCCCAAAACCCCCCTTCTCAGGGTTGATTTTCAAACTATGCCTTCTCATTTCCTGCAAGGCTCTCCTCAAATGATTCAAATGCTCCTCTTGGTATCGGACTTAACAATGACATCGTCGATGTATACTTCCATGAACTTGCCTATCATTTCATGAAAGATAGTATTCATTGCCCTCTGATATGTTGCACCAGCATTCTTCAAACCAAAGGGCATCACTATCCATTCATAAGTTCCAATTGAACCTGGACACCTGAAAGCAGTTTTAGGTACATCCTCTTCAGCTATGAAAATCTGATTATAACCAGCATGCCCATCCATGAAACTCAGAAGTTCATGACCAGATGCTGCATCCACTAGCATATCGGCTATGGGCATAGGGTATTCATCTTTAGGAGTGGCTGCATTAAGGTTCCTAAAATCGACACACACCCTCATCTTGCCATTCTTCTTTATGACAGGCACTACATTAGACAACCATTCCACATACCTAGTTGTGCGAATGAATTTAGCCTTCAATGAACGTTCGACTTCCTCCTTGATTTTTAACACAACTGAGGAGGCGAACCTTGGTTGGCTTGTTTGACAGGTTTGCAATCTAGCTTTAGAGGCAATCTATGCTCCACGAGTTCTCTATTCAGACCTGGCATCTCGTGGTAATCCCAAGCAAAGCAATCCTTATACTCAGAAACTAGCTCCACAATCTGCCTTTTAAACTGGTCTGACAACATTACACTCACATATATTGGCCTCTTTCTATCTGCATCGCCCAAGTCTATCTCTTCTAAAGGGTCTTCCAACTCAAAACCACTTCTATCTTCAAGCCCCTTTTCAAAACCCAAAGGGCCATCATCAAATATACAATCGGCCAACACACCTTCTTCTGAGTTTGGCCGTCGGTCGGCCTCACAGGCCGACAATTGTATTTGAGGATGTTCATAAGTCATTGCTGTCGATTGGCCGATTTTCGTCGGCCTCATCCAGCAACTTAACCCCAAACTGCTCCATTAAGCACGCATTCAGAGCTTCCTTATCAATAACACCACCCTGCATGGAGATGGGTTTCACCTTTGGATCATATACTTTGAAGTCTACATGCATTTGTTGCAAGTAACATGGACTATCATCAGCTTCAATAATCTCAACTTCATCACGGGCATTCCATAGAATCATTTTTTGGTGTACTGTCGAAGGAACTGCTCCAACAGAATGGATCGAATCCAGGCCAACAAGACATTATAACTAGACCTCGAAGGAATCACAACAAACAGAGTAGATCTTTCTACTGATCCTACTTGCACATCAAGCATTACTACGCCATCTGTTGGTGCAGATCTTCCTCCAAAGTCAGTAACCACTATATTAGTTGGCAACAAGTCAGACTCATCCTTTCCCAATTTCTTGAACATGGCTCTTGGAATCAAATTCACTGATGCACCACCATCAATCAGTACTCTGTTAGCTGGCTTACGTTCAATCATTGCTCTAATGTGCAATGGTCGAAGGTGACTTCTCTCCTCATGAGTTAGTTTGTCGAGCCTAGCAAAGTTATCAAAGATAGTGACCATGTCTTGCTCAACAAATCTCCAACAAATGGGAAAGTTCTCTAAGTCTTCCTCGTCAGGCACTTCAACTACAAACTCGTAAGGAGCCTCGTATTCCGCTGGCAACACCGAAACCAAGTTTACGTTCAATTTAGTAAACTCATCTTCAGTAGCGGTATCTTCATTCTCCAAATGACTTCCCAACCTCATGCCTAGTTCGTCGAATAAACAATCTTCCGATCCCAGGTCTGATAAGGTAGTACCCATTGTCATCACCAACTCGTCCAAGTCTTTGTCTAAACTGGTGTCAGGATCAAACTGTTCTTCATCTTCAAAACCTATTGGGTCATCTGGATCATCTAATGCAGCAATCACCTCTTCCATGGACAAATCTGTTTTGACAAGGTTCTGTTCCATGGACTCCAAAGGTTCATCTAATAAATCAGAATCATTAGCTATGATCCTTAGTTCCTCCATTGACACATCTCTGCCTGTGCCCTCCTCCGGGGCCGGCTGAACACCAACTTTGACGCGTTCCAAAGCTAAACTTTCAGCTTCAATTAGACCTATCGGCCAAGGCGTCAACTTTCCTTAGCCACAGGAATTTCAGCATTCTTGGAACTTTGCTTGAAAGAGGCCTGCTGTGAATGGACTCGTATCTTGGAAGTCTGGCCCTTGTCGTAATTGCTGCCTCTAACATCAACCACTACACTCTTCAACTTTGGGCCAGTCTCCTTGGGCAACGGCACTTTGTGTATCCCAACCATGAAACAATCTTCATGTTGAGGTCCTTCCAAGTCACTAGCCTTCATTTTCTGTCTCTGAGCCTGCCTTATCCTCTGTCGACGACGCTTTTGGCTTTTCGACAGTGGGGTCTTCTTCACTTGATCACCCCCAGGGTAAGGTATTCTGCCATGCTGGTATTCTTCATCCCAAAACGGTGTTTGTCGAGGATTACTCTTTGTCGCTCTCACCCTGTTTCTTAGTTCAGGACAACGAGCTTTGGGAGAATTCTCGACCCATTTGTTCACCGTAACATTAGTATCAGGTTTCCTAGTCCTGTTCACCTTTCGACCAAGAGATTCCCCATAATTACTCCCTGTAGATTCCCTTGGAGACTCGACCAACCATCCACCGATTGCTCGATTAGGCCTATTAACCACAGGCCTTTGCACCCGGTTTGCCGGTGCATGTCTCACGTACCTATCCCCATAAAGAGTACGAACTTGTTAATGAACGTTTGCATCATCAACTTTCTTTGCTCTCTGGACTGCTTTCTCATCAAAGTACTTGTCACAATGCGGGCATAATTTCCACTGCCCCCTATTGTTTTTCCTTCTTAGAAAAGCTTCAACAGTCTCATGAGGCCTTGGATAAATGTCGAAATGATCCTCGACATTCACCACATACTTCTGCTTGGCGCTAATGTTCACCATGCTACAGCTCCTCACATTTTGACCTTCGACATTGGCAATGCCTTGACCAAATGGATCAGTATCCACCTTCATGCTAGGCTTCTGTTTGTCAGCAAACTTGAGCCTACCTTCTTTGAGAGCCTTTTGAATCAAATCCCTGAAACGAAAACCTTCATTAGTAGGGTGGCCTAAAGCTCCATGGTACTTGCAATAATTCTGACCATTAGAGTCCTCAGGCCCTTTCACTTTATGATCATCTGATAACTTAAGCTGTTTATCTTTTAAAAGAATATCAAATATTTTATCAGCTTTGGTTATATCAAATGTATAGGTTCTCTTATTCACATAGCTCATCTTTTCCTTCCCCTTGGAAGGTACTAACGCTTGACAAGCATAAGGTGGTCCTTCTTTTAATTCAGCAAGATTTATTTCTTGCTCTGTCATAGGCTCATCCTCACTGTCTGTTAGATCTTGTTCGACACAATTGACTTTCTCACGCCTAATAAACTTTTTATTGTTCTTCTGATTCTTCTCAGAGCGGAGTTGTTCAACTTGTCGAACCTTTTCCCCTAATTGGGCGAGGTCAACTATGTGTTGGTTTACCAATTTCTTTCTAATATGGTAATCCAATCCACTAGCGGCCATCTTCATAATTTCCGCTTCGGGAACAGGCGTAAAACACCTGCTCTTCATTTGCTTGAACCTAGAGATGTAATCATCTATAGATTCATTATAGATGCGTTTGACGTTGAATAAATCAGTCAGATTAACCCTCAAATCGCCCCTGAAGAATTGATCATGAAACAATCCTTCCAGTTGTGTCCACGAATGGACTGAATTAGCTCTCAACGTCGAGAACCAAGAAAATGCGTTCTTTGTCAAAGAACTTGGAAAGATCCTCATTTTCAAACCTTCCATAGTAGCCAACTCTCCCATTTCTATCATGTATCTAGCCACATGCTCGACAGTCGATTCACCACTGTCACTAGAAAATTTGGACAATTTGGGGATTTTCATCCCTCTTGCCACTTCAGCTTGTTGAACCCATTCAGGAAATGCAGATATGAAATATGGTCTGGTACCTTGACCAATATTAAAGCCAAGCCTATTCAGCATTTGCTCGACAACCTGATTCACGTTTTGTTCTATCTGATTTCCCATGATATTGTGCCTGAGGTTGGCTAAACCTTGATGCACTGGCGGACCCTGGTCTTGATTCCTTTGTAGAATCTGCACTTGGCCATAGGCCAAGTTATTCAAATTCTGACCAAGTTGTGGTTTGGCTAAACTACCTCGTTCTACACCACCAAAGGGATGCCCTGATCATGAGGTATAACCTCTGGGCCTTGTTGAACATTCTCGTTCACTGGTGTTGCCAAACCCAATGCTTGATTTAGCCTTTCCATTTGTAAGGCTAGTGTATTACATGCTTGATTAGTAGTCTCCATAAGAGGTGTAATCACTGCACCCATCTGCTGAGTGAACATGTTCACCATCTCATGATTACTATCATCCACTTGTTGTCGAATACTCGCCAACGAGTTCTGTGTTAATCCTCCATTATTCTGAGGCATTTGTCTCGACATGTCCCCCAGTCCTAGCCCTTGTTGATTGGGTCATCGTGGTGGTAGCCATTCTCGCCATTCTGCCATTCCTTGAGTATTGGAAGAATTTCCGAATGGCATAAAAGGCTGGTTAGCATATTGGTTGAACATAGTTGAACCAATAGCAGGGACTGTCGAGTTCTGCAAATAACCATACGGCATCCCAAACAGAGGTTGCGTTACTTGCGGTACAGGCCTAATACTTGAGTTCCTCGCACTTCCAGGTGATGCCTGAATTTGTGGAGCACTTCGAACCACCGGTTCAAGCACTGCAACGCTTGGAACAACTTCTGCTTGCGTATTGGCCATCGTCATTCCAGTACCCGCCCCTGCGGTAGTATTACCCATCCGCGGGATCACAACTACCCCGGCGTTCGTACTGGTGGTCGAAGCATTTGTATTGCTTGCCAATGCATTCGCACTAGCAACGCTTGGTGTTGTGGCACTGCTATTCGTACTGCCACTCATGTTTCTATTTTGCGTTACGTTAGAAGCAGTAATCTTTCCACTTCTTAGACGCATAAAACCATCGTTCAAACGAGTTACTCTAAACTATGTCCCACCGGGCGTGCCAATTTGTTTATGGGGAAATTTGGTTTATGGTATGATTCTACCAATTTTGATGATCTTGAATGATCTACCAAATTCATCAAACAAACAAATAAATTTTGATGATCAAGCAATTATGAATCCGAACAAGTTACGTGGTAATCTCGTTTTGAAAACAATGGTTTCTTTTGAATATAACGGTCAAAGACTCGACACGTTAATTGTTCTTTAACATTCTTGGCTTTTAAGCCATTAATTGTCAAGTCTTATGCCAAATTTGTTTATGATAATTCCAATTAACAGTGAATTGTTGTCGAAATGGCAATACAGACTCAAATAAACAAGATTGGCTGTCGAAAGCCAATAACTTTGTTTACAAGTAAGTTAGAACAAAATTTAAAACAAGAATGCACTACTGCGATATCATGGGGCATACATCACTGAAGCCCAACATGCGATTGAAGTTAATGCAGAGATGTAAAAGAAAACAAGTAACAGATAGAATTTAAAGAACACTGTTAAAAAGACATGAATTTAAATGAAAACGTGTAAATGCAAGAACTTAAATAACAGAATTATAAAGAACATGAATTGAAGAAAAAGGCATGTAAATGACTTTGAAAGTAAAAATGCAGAAACAGTAAATGACAATAACTTAAAGAATGTAAATGCGAGACGAAGAAACACAAATTGATTGGAAGATAAATAACATAAACTGGAAGTGCAAAGAATTAAAAATAGATTGAAACTTGATTAAAATGCAGAAAGGTAAGGTGTGGAAGGCATACGATGATCGTTTTCCGTTAATCTTCTTTAGCCGTCGAGATATTAGGAACCAGATCATGTATCCAACCTTGATTACATCGTACAACCTACTATTTATAGGCAAAAAAATATGAAAAATGCTTAACATCCAACCTGACACGTGTACGGACATGGGTTGGTAGTTAAGTTTTTCGCTAAAAACTACCTAATCGACAGTAGCACTTCCTGTCGAGCTATACATTGATCTCTACCTAATAATTAAGCCTGTTCGACCATGATCATTTTGACATCTTCGACGCGTTATGCCTTCCGTCGAACAGCCGTCCCATCACCTGGTCTTTCAAACTTAGTCAATTTTCATCCCTTGTTCCGGTCTCTTATGTCTTCACCTGTCGAATTCTAACATTCTGTCGATCAACCCAAATTTGAAATTTGACACCCAACGTCTCAAACACATCGCAATCGATTATATAATTTAACATAATCGATTATGTTAAGGGAGATTGGCATCTCTGTGTTTCTAAAATTCATAATCGATTATGTGTTTTAATAATGGATTATGGCATTTTCAAAAGTGTCATACCTGTTTCAATTGTTCAATATATGTAAACGATTATTTCTTTTTAATAAACGATTATATGATTGTTAAATTTTCTTGATTGAACGCAACAGTGGTTTCTTTTTAATGCTGCAATGGACACATTTTTAATGCTGCATGCTTATTTCCTTTGGCTATATAAAGAGCAGCACCATGTGGTTCTAAGCACGAGACTCTTACTTATTTTTTGTGCTGAAATTTTGTTAAAATATTTTTTTATCACTCACATTTATTTGAGCACAATATTTTTCTTCGAGAGGCTTTTATACTACATAGTTTAATTGTATTTTTCTGAGCTTCAATTTATATACATTTGCATTTTTGAGTGTATTTTCATCTTACTATTTTATTTGTAAAAATTATTTTTGGGTAGGAATCCCAAGTGATTCATAGAGATGTTATATCTCTTGAACTAGTTGCTTTAGTTTAGAGCTGTAAAGGTGTGGCTCATATAGGTGATATCTATTGAACTAGGTACTCTAATTTAGAGTTATAAAGGCTTCTAACTGAATCTGATTTAAAAGCTAGTGTTTTAGTGAAATCTCTTAGTGCTTTGCTTTTGGGACAGGATGTAAGCCACAGGGGTGTTTGGTGGCTGAACTTGTATAAATTGTTGTGTGCTTCTCTTTGCTCTTTATCTCCTTTATTTTTCATCAATTTATATTTCAGCTATTTATTTTATTGCTCTCTATTTTTCGTCATTTAAATTCAGCAATTTATTTTACGCTATTTATTTCATTGTTATTTAAATTCCGTAATTTATATTTTGAGTCGTTTATCTTTTCGCAATTAAATTCTTGCAGGTTATATTATAGCACTTTATTTGCAAAAGATTTTCAAAAGTACTATTTACACACAATTCACCCCTCTCTTGTGTTTGAAGTCACTTGGTAACAATAACTAACTTAGCAAGTGTCGTATCCAAAGCATGTAGTTTAGACTTAAGCTTCCACGTATTGAGGCAAGTTTTCATGAATATCAGTTTATTAGAGCATCAGCAGCGGCGTGTCTTGTAATTGTCGCTCCTGCGTTGCTTAAGTCAAACACATCAGCAATAAGTGGGCCAGTCGCACTCGGTTTTCGTGATTTCATTAGTTGCCATAAACAATATAGAGGACGACAACAAAAATTAGAGAACGCACCGTGAACGTGGTAGCCAGCTTTGCTCATCCGTACGCGAGGTGGACACTAAGACACGCTGCAAAATTTTAGTTGACTACTGCTAAAGATGCTCTTATGGAACTTAAAAACTGAATGGCATTGATTTATTGTTTATTGCATTTCTTTAAGGACCTACAATTTTCTTTTTGAATACTAAGTGAGGTTTTAATCTGTTGAATTTTGGAAGTCGGGTAGTTAAGAAAAAAATAAATAGTATTCTTTGCATGCATATACATGCATGTGTAAAGGATATATCTAGTGAGAAACCTGCTTTTTATATGAAATGAAAGGAGTAAATCTTAACATAAACCACAAATGAACATTACTCATTAATCAAGATTAAAAGGTTGCATCACTTTATATTTTAATCACTTTATGTTTTGTGAAATTCTTTGAGGATCACTTTCCATACATTACCTAGCCTGAGACCACAACTACTAAATCATCCCCTAACTTTCACAATGTTACATATTATTTTGATCCCTTCCTTGCCATGGTAATCACTATTGATGATCCACCAAGCAACAATATACAAAACACATAAAACTCTTTCATTACCTACTTCACTAGAAGGGGGGGAAAAAAAACAAACAGAACCTCCTCTTGCCATTAGGTATTTAACAAGAATCAAAAAGCAACCAACATACTCGCAGGATTACCACCATAGTCTCTTTTTTAGCAGTTGTACCTTTGTCACCCTCAAAGGCCAAGTATCCTATCTCCTCCTACCTTCCTTATAGTAATCTTAGTCACAAACATTTTTCACTTGCTATTTCTACTTTCCCTGGAGCCTACATCTTATGCCAAGGTTGTACTTGATGAGAATTGGAGCAATGCTATTAATGCTGAACTGTTGGCTCGCGAGAAGAATATCACTTAGAGTCACTTCTCTGCCCCCTAGAAAATAAATAATAGGATGCAAATAGGTATTTAATCTGAAACACAAAGCAAATGGATAATTGATAAATATAAAGTCTGTTTAGTAGCAAAGGAACATACTTATGGGATTGACTACTTGGAAACTTTTAGTCCAGTAGTCAAAATGACCACAACTAGAATTATGAAATCCCGATACTTCAAAAATGGAAACGTATCGGTATCGGATACATATCCAATACTGATATGCGTCCGATACTTCCCAATACGTATCCAAAAAGTATCCAATAAATTTTTTTATTTTTTTATTTTTTAAATATTTCCTCTGATACTTCTAGATACTTCTTAGATACATCTTCGATACGTCTTACCAACTAAAGACACGATTGTTACCCAGATACGATACATCTTCGATATCTCTTACACACACATTTTTAAAAGATATTCACATTACTATTTTCTCATTAATATGTAAACATATTTGTTGTCAATATATGATCACAATGCACACTAAAATACTTGTGATCATAGCAAGTGGACATAGTTACATATGTTTCCCCCACCCACCCCACCCACACGCGCGCGCATGCGCACACACACACACACACACACACACACACATATATATATATATATGTTAACATATCTTGGCCGTGTTGTATCTTGTTTTTAAAAAAAAAAATTGTATCCCCGTATCTGTATTGTATCGTATCCATATCGTACCACATGTTTGTGCTTCTTAGGCTAGAGTCATTCTTGTATTGACAGCAAAATTCAATTGGACCCCACAACAGTTGGATATGAAGGCAACTTACTTACATGGAGACCTCCATGAATAAATATACATGCAGCTCTCACTTGGCTTGCTAATGCCTGATCCTACTTCGGTTTGCAAGTTTAAAAAATCACTTTATGGCCTTAAGCAGACTAGTCGACAACGAAATACTAAGCTCACCCAAGTTCTCATTGAATTTGGATACTCACAGTCTACAACAAATTACTCATTGTTTGTGAACTCAGCCAACTCAAGCTTTACTGCCATTTTGGTGCATGTGAACGATTCAGTTCTCTTAGGAAATGATTCCTCCAAGATTGATCATATCAAGCAGCTGTTAGATGAGAGATTCAAATTAAAAGATTGGGTCCATTAAAGTTTTTCCTTGGTTTTGAAGTGCATAGGTCCTCCAAAGGAATCTACATATATCAACACAAGCATGCTTTGGATCTTTTCCAATATATGAGCCTACTAGCAGCTAAGCCTAGCTCAACTCCAACAGACTATTAGTCTACGTTACACAAAAATGATGTGTGTGACCTTTGCCTAGTTAGTTGTGAACCTATCAAGCAGATTTAGTGGGCAACAATTGAACGAGTTCATCAATTGGTAGTTCAAAATGTTCAGCACAAATGACTCTTGTGCCACAAACATGCTTACATGGTTTCCTACAATAATAAAGCTCATAAAACGTCTAAAGGTAGCCTCCAATTATATCAAAACACTAGTAGACAGTGTACTGCTATGCCACAAACTCTCTACCATTAGCACATTTACATGAATCATGGTATCACACCAATATCTGTGCTATTTGTTCCACCACATACAAATAAAGTGGCAAGAGCAGTGATGTCCATGCCTTGACCAACATATCAGTGCTGATGACATCTTCTATATTTGATGACTAATAGGGGAAGAGTTTCCCCTCTCACTTCCAAAATCATTTTCTTCAATCTCACTTCCATAAGATATGGAGTTATTATTTACACTTGGTTCAGAGCTAGCGGTGCTGCTTGTGGCATGTGGGGAATCAGAAACACTGATTGTCCTGCTCTTTGATGAACTGCCTGATCTCACACTGTACATAGAGGAAGCTGGAATGCTTGTCACGAGTGGGCGCAGATTACCCTGCATGCTTCTCCTTATGTCCTGTGGAAGAGAAATCAAAGACAACAGCTTGTTAACTTGCCTAATATGAAATACAAGTAAATTCATTGCTGTTAGTGTTTACTTCAAATCAGTGTATACATCATTTATTGCAGCATAATGTATATTCCATGTTTAAATTGAAATACATTTTAAAAACTAAAATCTAGTTCAGATACTCAGCAATCTATTGGAATTTGTAACACGCTTCAAATATATTACGAATGTTCTGTGTATTTATGTCTCTCTACTGAATCAATGTAATATAAACCTTTCTATTCATTCTTTTACTCAATGTAGTGCACGAATAAACACTATACCTTAAGCTATACAAACTGTATCCTATATAATATTAAAGGGACGAAGATATATAACCAAGTATGTCGGTTGATTGATTATGTTATATTCATTAACTAAATGAATATCCTCCATCATTCTAGTATTTTAGAGAACAAATAGGAACATTGACATTCCATATGTTATTACCATATAGAGCACAGAAATAACTCTTCAAGTCACTACCCTTTTATATTACTACAAGGCAGTGTACCGAGTTTAAGCATATATAAGCAATACTATTTTCTCCCTATATTATACTCATTAATTAAAGCTACATAATCATTCTTGTGTTTCAGTACCAGCACTTAAGTAATGGAATTATGAACATACCATATGCCTCATTGCCATATCTAAAGACCTCTTTGAAAGTGTACTTCCAAATCCAGAGCTACCAGAAGATGAAGAATTTCCATAAGAATTGTTAAGGGAAGAATGGTCTTCATGCTTTGGGGGTGCCAGTTTTCTCATGTTTACTACTCTTTCAACCATTTTTGTCCCAACTACAACAGGGCTATCACCATCACCATCAGTGAAACGAGCTCTACTCAAAGCTTGCATGGAGCTATGATTACTGTGGGGAAAACCAGTTAAAGCACGTCCTTTAGAAGGTGTGCTTGACTGCCTTCTAGATTTCGCATTGCTAGTAGCCTCAACAGAAGATGATCTCGAATTCGGTGCTCCAGGTCTGCTCCTAGTGGTTGAAGCTGGTCTTTCATTTAATGATGTCTTCAAATTTGGAGGAGCATCAAGAGAATAGCCAGGCATTTGTGAGGGTTCCCAAGGTCTAGATTTTACCGATGGAGAGATGCCGCGCGATTGCACTGGATTCTTGGCAGCAACTACGGGGCGTGCTTTCGATGCTGATGAAGGTCGAGTAGGAGGAGCAGATACCCCGAATGCCCTCGACGGGGTTGATGATCGAATGGTTGGAGTTGCTGATCTTTGAGATGTCTTGGAAGCTGTCGAGGAAGGCCTTGCACTAGTAGGTGTTGAGGCGCGGGAAGTGGATCTAGTAGGAGTAGATGATCTCGCTTGTGAAGCTGTCGGCTTTGCAGAAGTTAAGGCGGCCCGGGAGGTAGGTGTAGAGGGCCTAGAAGATTTGGTTGTTGAAGGTAATGTTGGCCTTCCTGATGGGGTTGAAGACCTGGAAGTAGCTGGGGAAGGTCTCTTACTGCCATTAGTGGAAGAACCAAGTCCTGGCATTGCTGCATGATGCTTAGAAACTACATTGCTTCTTGAAGTAGGTTCTGTTTGGATATTAACTACCTGTAACACACGATAAAGCGTAAAAAGAAAGTTGGACGAGTTGAATTGATTAAATCAACTAAAAAATATAGAAGCTATTAGCTTGGAATACAAAAGAACTGAATGTATAAGGTTTTGATACAGGTAGAAGAATCAGAGAGGAAAAGTGGTATGCTGTATATACTATGTGCATCCAAACAAGTGATATTGTTCGACACCTTTCGAAAATCACATTAAATGGTTCTTAATGTTCTTACCCTTGGTTTCAAAGCTGTTGGACGAGCACTGCGATTCTCCATTTCACTCTTTACTGATATTTGTGACTCCTTCTCCAAAGTAGGAAAAAGAGGTGCATCAGGCGGAGTAAGAAGCCTGATAACAGAAAATTGTGGTCAGTATGAAGGATATATTTCTGAAAGGCAAAAATCGCAATACAGTATAGAGGCAGAAACTGAGAATGATGTAAAATACATTCTATATGACTCTATTGCTCATGTATGTATTATGCAATTTGGTGATTTTCAGCATTAAGGGCTTCCTAATGCTGGAGAATAACACGGAAGAGAAGTCCAAATTAACAAGACAACCAAAATACTATGCCCTTCCTTTCTGATTCCTCTACCGAAAGCTTGCATTTGAAATCAAGCCAGATTAATATTTAAGGTGTTCACAGATTCTCTTTTCTAAGTATGATATCAGTCTCAGAAGAGGACACGTGAAAAGTAAAGCTTGATGTTAACTTGTTTCCTTTGGAGGAAATACTCGGCACCATAATGAACTTTGACATTAAAAAGGGAAATCACCAAGCTCCATTGATTGCAAGAAGAGTGTGATTAAGATATACTAACTATTTGAGAAACGATATAATTTTCAATCATTTATCATGAATAATAATGATAAGAACAGATGCGCAGTCTGAAATTAAGTGGGAAAACTACAAAATTTAAATGGGGACCGCTCAAAACAACAACCATAAACTTCAATTATTCGAAAAATTTATTAACATTTTGCAATTTTAAATAAGGTTTAACATTACTGTTGTGGTTGCTTCCAACTAGACTAGAAGAATTTCTTTCACACCAGATTATACATAAAAACAAAAAACTTCCCAAATCACACACCCCCATCAGCAATCAAAAGTTACAGTCCAAAATTACCATTCATAATCAGACTTATCATTCTCTGAATTCAAGAACTCTTCAACACCGGTCTTCCTTGGTGGCACTGAAGATACTATCTTTGAAATCGTAGAGCCCCCATTATTGGATTCTGTAGTGAAATAAAACACATAAAATAACACAGCATCATTTATTAGAACATAACAAGAGCCACTCAAAACATGAGAAGAAAAAAAAATAATACCCAAATTGGACAAATCAAGTTCCTCAGAGTTTTGAAGAAGGAGAAGGTTGTTCTTCTCATTCTCTTTCTCTCTCCTCCTCATCTCGAGGAACAAAGCAAGCTCCTCATCTCTCTCCTTCATCACCATGACCTCGGCTTCTCTATCTACCAGCCTCTGATGTAGAAAATCAACAAAATAAAAATTAAAATTAAAAAAAAAATCACATTTTGATCATCAC
Organism: Calophaca sinica; assembly: GCA_037113605.1. NCBI lineage: Eukaryota > Viridiplantae > Streptophyta > Magnoliopsida > Fabales > Fabaceae > Calophaca > Calophaca sinica. The sequence goes on from CM073733.1 coordinate 109,790,576, forward strand.
CTTATTTAAGCAAAAACGAAGCACCAATTACAAAAGTCTCAGTCTTTAAATCAAAACATGAGGATTGGAGTCATAAAAAATGACATGGAGAAAGATGGTTCAAAAGGGTATGGTGGAAAAGCACTTAACAAAGATTTAATTACCGTTATTGAGTGAAAAATAAATGAAATAAGTAATGGGGTCAACAAAAATTGGCTCCAATGAGCTAAGAGCTGTGCTAGTGTTGAATAAGAGAGGTGAATTTGGTTTTTGTGTTGCAAGAGGGAGAAGAAGCTCTTTTTGTTTTCGATATATTTGAGGATTGATGAGTTGCCTTGACAAGGTTAGAAGCTGCAGTTGCTGTTCCTGTGCACGTTTGTCTGGTTGGCATTCAAAAGTTTGAAAAACGGAAAACAGGAAGGAAAAATAATAAAAAAAGACTGAAGATTTGAATTCAATTCTTACGGTTTATTTATTTCTTTTGCTGACACAGTTAATTGCTTTTCTTAAAATATTTTACTTTACTTTAATCAACATAAAAATTTGGAATTAATGCTTGTCCATGGGTTTTGAGCTTAATGACGATGTTGCCACTCTGAAAAAAAAAAATACTATTTGAATTGTAGAAATTATCATCCTGACAATAGCCTAATAAGAAAGGGATGATGTGTATGTAATACGGGATTTGGTAAAGTCAAATCGCTGGTGCAAGATGAATAGCGGTGTTTAGTAACTATTAATTTATAATTTTTTTATTAGTTTATTATATTTTTTAGATACTATTTAAAATAGCGTTTAAGTTTATAACTTATAGTATATTATTTTTCTTTTATTTTTACCTTTATTATTTTAATTAAATTTCATCTTTATCTTCTATTAGATGAAATAAAAAGTTATTAAAACTAGCTATCACTCTTCTTATGTACATTTATGTTGTTGCGTGTATTTTAATAATACATACAATACTTATATTTTTATAAAGCATAAAAAAACTAAAAATATTATTTAAAATATTATTTTTGACTAATAAAATCATTTTAATTATAATAAATGACTAAATAAGTTAGATTAATAAAACTTAAATTTCAAAATTTTAATATATAAACACCTCTTTCACCCAAAAAAATAATATATAAACACCTTAAAAATTAGTTTGGTTAATATAAATTTATTTTAATAATAATTTACAAATATTTGATTATATTTATTAAGCTGATTAAAGAAATTTAAACACGAATTAAAAATGTTCTTCTATATTATTTTATATTTGTCAATTAGTTTAACCGTTAATTTTACTAAATATTTTAATTTCAATTTACTAGCTTAATTATCCACTATAAATTCATAAATTCATCTGTTATTCACTATTTTTTTGTCAAACAGAGTCATATAGGAACCTTAAACTATAAGCAATTCAAATGAAAAATACTAGTAATTAACTAATAATAAGTCAACTATAACAATAAAATAGTTTTTTCCCACTTCAATTCTAGAAGGTATCAAACTTTCATAGGAGTAGTAATTATAATTATAATTATATCTTATTTCAAATATTTCCAAATTGATTTTATCAAAAAATCCAAATTGGCATTTAATTAGGCTCAGATTAATTAATTTAAGTGCCTTGTTCCTCTTTGTGTGTGCTTTTAATTTGTTGGCAGTACTTGCCAAACCTCAGTTTTTTTTTTTTTTTGACCGGAACGAAACCTCAGTTAACTCATGAACCTTTTATTTTCTAAAAAGTTTTTTTTAATTGTGATGAGCCGTTTATTTGTGACATATTATTTGTACTGGTGTTCCTAGTCTGGGTGGTAATTGTTACTACCTATTGTCCGTATTAGAAGAAAATTTTTAGTATATTTATTGGTCCTAATTATAAGAAAAGTAAACATATTTTAAAGTGTATTAATTGCTAAAAAAAAATTTATACTCTTATTTAATGTGAGATATTTGTTTATTAGAAACTCATATGGTAGGTATAAAATATTTAATACTAGGGATATATTAAGGATAATGTTTCAATTTTATAACATTAAATAGTTTTACTTGCTCTTAGGTTATGTTTGGTATGTAAAAAAATGGGAAGAAAGAAAATTTATTGGTTAAAGAGTAAAATTGATGATGTGTTACATTATTATTGGCGTGCCACACTTATCCATACACTCTTTTTATATTTTTCAAGAAATTTTCTCTTTCTTCTACTTTCTTTCCCTCTTCCCAAACATAGTGTTAGTGATTTTTGTTTTTTCTACTTATATTAGGATAAGGGGTAGTATAAGCCAATTTCACTTTGATGCCGATTCAAATGTCGGTGTCCGAATGAAGCTGAGAAAATTATAGTATTATCATTCTATGATAAGATTTGGCTTCGCACAGTGAATAAATAAATAATTGTATAAATGAGAAATGCAAGTCAATTTCAATGAAACAATAAAAGAAGGGGGAACACATTGTAACCAAAAAATAAATAAAAAAGGGGGAAAACAGATGTATTGTCTAGTTGTTGGTAGTAGTATAAAAATCTCCACCACAGTTAATTTTGGCCTTATTATCATTTCCTCGATACACCCTCCGTTCTCGAATATAAACAAAAGTCAAAATATATTTTGCTTATATTTGAGAACAAAATAGTAGTCATTAGGCGATCCGTTGATAAGATAAGATGGCTACTGACCATTGTCAAGAATATAATAGCTCCATTCCTCCTTTTGGTGTACTGACCATTGTCAATGTACCAAGAACATGAAGTTGTGTGGGAGAGGTCTCCCACTCCTACAATAATAACCATAAGTGCATCATATAATAGCGTGATAAAAATAACCTCATTTTATAAGATATGGAATATGGAATATAAAATGGACCAAGACATTCCCTCCGTATACATCCCCACGTGTAGCACCTACCATGAACGAATCCAGGAATTTCGACAAGTAAAGATAAGATTGTATACTATAGATATTTATATAAAAAAAAATACATCAAAGCATAAGCAAAAAAATAATAACATCATTATCATTAAGCTAAAAATTGGAGATGACAAAAACTATAACATTATATATAGAAAAAAATTAAAGACATCTCGATATCTACGAATTATAATTGCTCTCTACGTATCTTCATATATTGAAATTGTTGTATGTTTTTTTCATTTTCAACACTATTAAAAATATCTCTCTATGTATGTGACCAAACAATCATTCAACAATTCATCTCTCAACATATCAAAAGAGAGTAGTTCGTTTTCTATTTTTTTTCTCTTTAGTGGGGTCAACACTTAATTTTATGTAAGGGCAAAAATAAAATTTAAAAAACAAATAAGTCAGTGGGGTTAGCTATTTCCAATTAGCAATAAGTGAATTCGTCCTTGGCACCTATTCTATGACTTTAATAAATATATAAATAAAAGAATTGAATTCCTTGCGATCACAAATTTCAAACAAATTTCAAGTAGTCTCACAATCAGCGGTTCGAAATCATTTGATCAAGATTAGTTGGCTCCAATTTTGAGTTTGCATTTAAACCCAATTGAGCCGGTTTAAATTCAAAGTCATTCGTTCTTGATTTGATAACTCATACTCCCTCCGTTCCTTTTTAATTGTCAGTTTTTAAGAAGAAATTTGTTCTTTTTTATTTATCATTTTGATAATTTAAGGTTATATTAATTATTTGTTTCTCAATTATACCCTTAATTATTTATTATAGTGAGAGAAATTAGTGTGATGAATAAAACAATTAAGGGTATCATAGGAAAAAAACTAATAATTTTATAAAAAACAACAAGTTTTTTTGATTTGTATAAAATAATATTAAAAAATAGGTAAAAAGTAACCGAAGTAGTAACTCCGTTGAATGTGTGAGACGTGAGTGCGGTGAATCCAAATTCTAAGCAAATAATGCATCAATAAATTTAATTTGATTTATTTAAAATTATTAAAAATAGAAATAGATTTATGTATGAGGAAATTCAAAGCTGGGGTGGGAAATGCCGAAATGGTAATGGCACGGAATGGCACAATTCAAAAGTGCTGATGGGTCCTAAATCGAAAGAAAAAAAAAAAAGTGCTAATGGGTCAAACATGAAACATGGGCTGTTGGATTCCTCGAGATGTAGGAAAGAAAGATTGGACGGTGCTAGATGGAGAGAGTAGATGGAGCCTCGTAAATCGTGGGGTTCAAAATTTGGATTGGAGAAACACGCTCCTCTCTGATTGTGCGGGTCCCATTCGGCATACAGGTAGTAGTAGTTCTTTATTACTCCTAGCGTTATGAATGGTAGTAGTATTTATTTATGATTGGTGCTGAACTGCTGCTCCATCACTGAATCACTGCCCCCACACACTGCCAGGTTGCTCCACCCATCATCAATATTTTTTTTCTTATCGAAATATTCTCACTTTTTTTGGGTAAAATTCTAATAAAGGGTTTCAAATCTGGGTCTGTCTACGGTGTACCATTTTTTTAATGGTGTATTGATGCACCACAAAGATATCATCGTAAAATCATAAGTTTTATGAATTGACGGTATAAATTAAAAGGGTACAATGGTCACACCGCATCTCTTTTCCTCCCTAACCTCTGCTTCCTGCCTGCCTCCTGCCCCTGCCCCTGCCCCCTCCCCCATTCACCGTCACATCATTGTCGTGGTCCTTTCCCCAGTTGTAGAGACTGTCGCCCCTTGGGTTTGCCAGCAGTCAAGCCTCTTTCTGCCTTCCTCCTCTTCCTCTGTGTTGCCTCTCTCCCTCTTTTTTCTTCTCTGCCTCTAACATCTCTCACTCCCCCTGAATCCATGATCTTATTCCTCCTATTAATGACCAATATTGATATGCTAAAACATTGTTTTTTTCTTCCTTTTTTATGAACCGTTGAAATGTAAATTAAATTCTTATTTTGTATTTTTACTTTGACCGATATTGATATGTTGAAACAGTATTTTTTTCCCCTCCTTGTATTTACTTCGGATGCAGTGGCGGAGCTTGGCTATTATCTTTGAGGGAGCCAAGAATTTGAAGTTATATATACGATTATATACACATTTTCGTAACATAGGTACTGGTTGGCGTGGGGGTTTGGTTTCCTTGTGTTTTGTAATTGGAATAGATTTGAATCCCTCCTATAGCAGTTTTGAGTGTTATTTTGGCGCAAAAAAACAAAAATTCAATAGAATGCAAAACGTTTCACGCAGGAGTCGAACTGTGCCTCTGGGGTTGCCAAAACGGACATTGCCGCTGCGTCACAGTTGTACTCAACGTATGAATGAAAAGAAGTATATATATATATACGTTAAACGTAAAACGTGGGGGAGCCACATCTCCCCATTGTCAACTCAAAGCTCCGCCACTGCTCGGATGGCAGTGAAAATTGTTGAAGGAAACATTTTTTCTTCAGTGAAGGCTTTGAGAAAAAGAGAGCAAAAAAAACATCTGCGTTTTCCGAGTTGCTCTTCTCATACAAGGACAGTTGTTGCCATGGCCGAGATGGTGCGATTTGGAACAGCCGATCATTACACTACTTGAGGAACTGAAGTACTACATCACAGATGAGGTCTGTGGCATGGAAACCATTTTGGCATTGTGATGATGATCATCATGCAATATTTTCAGTGGACAATGGCATTGACAAATATGTTGTCAATTTGATTGAGAAGAAATGTGCATGTAGGAAGTGGGAGCTAGGGGTGGGTAGAATGACTGGACCGGCCCGAAAACCGATTAATCCGGGAAAAAAACATGTGTGCGGGCGAGTCGGGTCGAATAAGCGGGTTCACAGTTGAAAAAGTTCAATTTTAAACGGATAAAATTGGGCGGTTTTGGATCTGGCTTTGAAAAACCGTCTAAACTCGCACCTGACCGCTACATCATATAGAAATGACAAACTATAACATTTTCAAAATTCTCTAGGACGTGACTACTCAGTGTCTTACAGAGTAGGTGTGCAATAGACCTACTTTATTGGTAATCTGCCAACACTATTAAATACTTTTATTGAAAAACCAAAATCAACCAACGGTCCAATACATTTTTCCATTCCCATATATCTCCTGAATATTAAATGCAGACATAAATGCCAATGGGAAATGCTTTATTGCATTTTTTTAATATTCTTATTCTTGTGTGTTAGCTCCTTTTATTTATATGGTTATTAAAACCAAATTTCAAAAACATTAATACTGTGAATGTGTAAGAGAGAAGCAGAGAGGAGGAGTGGTTCTCGCCAGCCTTGGGGCCCCATTCTCCGGTATCGAGTGTTCTCTGTTAGACTCCGCGTTCGTCCGCTCTGAGCTTTCTGTCTTCTTCAGGCTGAACCTCTCTCACACTCTTGCTCCTCCTTCCTCATTAGGTGTTTCAATCAGTGGCCGGGAGTAGTCTTCCATGGCTCTGATCTGCCACCACTACATGCGGTTAGGACCAAGCAGTTTTGTGTCGTATTCTTCTTCCTCATGCTAGAATTGTTTTTCACTATGCCTCCAACCACCGCATGTTGTGCGAACATTCAACCTTGTTTCTTTTACATATTTGGTGAAGTTTATGCTTTGAGTTTGGCAGTATATGGTGATGTTTATGGGTTTCTTGATGGCTCTGTTTCACTGAAAATACTAAGTTTTATATGAGTCAAAACTGTTTCAACCCACCCATCCCAAACTGACACCCTACCAATCCATTACCGACATAACCGAAGGTGCAAAAGGACGGAAACGAGCTTATATTTACACATCACGGTTTTCATTGGATTGACAATTTTCAGTCTGAAACCGTCTGAAACCGACCGGTGTCCACCCCTAGTGGGAGCTGTCTGGTATTCCATGCTGCCATGCTGTTGCATGTATGTGGCATAACAATATTGCTACAGAACAATATGTTTCATCATACTACAGGTTCTAACAATATTGCTACCCTTTATTGGCATTGTTTCGTATACTGAAATTCTAACTACTTGGTTTATTTTTCAGGAAATCAACATTCTTGGCCACATACTCTTATCTAATTATGCCATCCAATGGCCCTAAACTATGGCCTTTAGTAGATGGTGAGCCTATATTACCACCGCTAATGAGGAGAGCTCCTGGAGGACAAAAAATCAGAGAATTAAATCTAAGGATGAGCCAAGGGATCCCCATAGACTACCAAGACTACTACCAACTGTTAGATGTAAAAAATGTGGCAAGCTGGGTCACAATGTTAGAATATGTAAGGGCAAGATAGCTACAGACAGAGAGATTCCAAAAGGGGGTAACAAGGTATAATATTCCTACTATGAATTTGTAATTGAATACATTAAATCACAGCCTATAATGACTGTATATATATTGTGCAGAAGCTTAAGAAGCAGAAAAAGACACATGTTGGAGAAGGTTCACAAGCTGCACAAGCAGAACCTGCACAAGCAGAAGCAGAACTTGCACAAGCTGCACAAAATGCAGCAGCTGCCCAACCTGCACAAGCTGAATATGGCCCTGGACCACAAGCACCAACTGTGTTGAGCCAGTGTTCACAAGCACCTCAGAGTCAAGTAGATGAAGCATTTTAGGCATACTGATAGGAATGTTTAGTTTAGTTGTTGGTAGTATTTAATGTTGTTGGTAGTATTTTGTGTGGCCCACATCATTTTGGTTGTATTTTGGTTGTAATTTTGGATATCACATTTTCTGGTATAACAGTATAGTTATGTGGCATTATCTAACTAGGTGTATTAAATGACAATATGCCTTAAGTAGATTTGGTTTTAGCCAATTCTGACAGTTTATTAAATGACAATATGATAATATACAATGCTGATTTTAGCTAATTCTGACAGTGTGTATGTGTTTTAGGCATACTGATAGGAATGTTTAGTTTAGTTGTTGGTAGTATTTAATGTTGTTGGTAGTATTTTGTGTGGCCCACATCATTTTGGTTGTATTTTGGTTGTAATTTTGGATATCACATTTTCTGGTATAACAGTATAGTTATGTGGCATTATCTAACTAGGTGTATTAAATGACAATATGCCTTAAGTAGATTTGGTTTTAGCCAATTCTGACAGTTTATTAAATGACAATATGATAATATACAATGTTGATTTTAGCTAATTCTGACAGTGTGTATGTGTGTGTGTGTGTGTATATATATATATGTATGTATGTATGCCAAACACATATATTATGGCACAAATTATGGCCATTTGTAAGGAAATATGACAGTGTATATCTACCTATAGGAAATATGATGATGATAACCCCAGAGGTGGCCAAAAATACCATTTCATTAAAACAAATCTATGATTTGATATAAACACCATACCATGATTGACACCATTACACCAAAAGCAAACATAACAACAATTACAACATACAGATTTCCTAAACCCTGTCTCAAGTAGGTAGCTCGGTTGGTGAGCTAAGGGATGCTAAAAGAGTATAAGCTGGAGGTCCCGGGTTCAAACCCAAGAAACTAACATTTCTAATAATTACTAACAACTAATATTTGCTTATGAAAAAAAAAAAGATTTCCTAAACCTTAAACCTATAACCTATTTGACCAATTGTGTTGCCACTAAAGCAAACACAAGAACAATTACAATGACCCAAGAAAAAACAATAAAAACCCCCACAGAGCTTCAGCCTCATATTCAATTCATCCATCGTCCTCTTTGCATCTTCTTCCTTCTTCTCCAGTAACTCTATCATAACCCTTTCCTGTTGTTCACTAATTTCAACAGTCCTCTTTGAATCTTCAACCTTCTTCTCCAACTCATGAATCTTATCAAGTAACTCTATAATTACCCTTTTCTGTTGTTTACTAATTTCCTCATCAAGCCAATGAAAGTAATTGCACACTTTCCTCATGTTACAATCCAAATATGATCTCTAATGTGACACTTGCCCATGTATTAGGTACATATAAGACATATTTAATCCACAAACAAACATATAAGACATTTAATCCACAAACAAACATATTATGTTGTGGATTTATATGCACTTTTATGTACCTAATCAAAGTGGTTCTATATGTTTGTTTGGGAATTAAATATGTCATATATGTACCTAACACATGGGCAAGTGTCACATTAGCAACCATATTTGGATTGCAACATGAGCAAGTTTTAGTCACTTTTTTGTTACATTGACTGTTTTAATAGTTTTTTCGTATAGGGAATGTTTTAATAGTTTATTTTTCGTATAAGAACCATATTAATAAGCTTTTAGTCATTGTTTCTTACAGAAACTGTTTTAATATATTTTTTTCGTATATGGATCAAATTAAGAATTTATATCATGTATAAGGACCAAATAGGTAACAGTTAGAAAACATGGTTAGACGGCAGAGACTAAATGGATAACAATTGCACTTGTACGAACTGTTTTAATAACTTTTTTTATATAAGGACCAAATTAAAAATTAATATCACGTATAGAGATTAAAACATTATTTTAACCAAAAAAAATTAACTCTTGTTGTTCGACTTATTAATGTTCTATCTCTCTTCGCTGTTGGCCATCAAAAAAATCTTTCCTCGCTGTTGAAGACAAACATACGCTGAGTCATCAAATACGAGAGTGAGAGACCTAATTGTCTTTTGTGGTGTCCCAGAACAAACATTTCTACCATTTTCCCCTTTTTTCCTCCAATGCCTTTTTTTTGGGTGTAATTCCTCCAATGCCTTTAATGAGGCCAATGTCAATCTTAGCAAAGCTAACAACATTTCCTCGTATCACGCGATCACTGAAACATATAGTCTCTCTGTTTTCATATATAAACAAAAAATAATTACTGTACACCTCTTAAAAATAGTAGTTATTCTCATTTAATAGTCTTTAATTATAAAAAAAAAATTGTAATTCCTAATTTGCTCTTACTAATTGAAGGCGTGGGAACCAAAAAATTGCAAAGGAATAAATTTAGGCTAATATTAATTAAAGGTAATTTTGGGTTAACAATATTTAATAGAATAAAAGTGATTCACAGTTGCTTATATTTTGTAACAGCAACTACGGAAATTTTGTTGTTTAAATATGAAAATGGAGAGAGTAGTATTTTGTTTCAACTTGGAAACTATTCTTGAAGTGATCTCCAGCGAGAGTGATCTCGGGTGAAGGCCTTTTGGTTGAGGCTTATGGAATGAGCTCTCCCCCTTAGATGAGATAGGCCTCCTCTATTTAAAGAGGTTCGGAGAGGGAGTTATCCAGGTGGTTACTTAATATTGGGAAGTTAATACCCGGTAATGAGGAGTTAGTTATTCCATCATGGGGTTTGGTCATTAAGTCTCATCTATTCTGAGTTACTGGGTCGAGTAGTATAGGGGCTGGACGAGCTCATGAGCCTAGATATTGGTTGATCAGTCATAAAGGTTCACAACCTCCCAAGCATGAGGCCGGTAAGGGCGAAATGCTTAAGAAGTTATAACGTTATATCTAAAAAAGTTATTTTCTCACTTTAACACATAGCAAAACTTAAAAAGTAAATGTAGTGTATCAAGCAGGTCGTATGATCGACCAACAATATGTCTTTAATAGCGTATTATATAAAGCATATCGTGCCGAGTATAAATTGCCAATAAAATAAGCATAGTAAGGAGTGACTAAGTGTATAACATTTTCGATGAACACTAAGAAACCAAACATGCGGCCTTGATTAACAGAGTCTCCGAATTAGAGGTATAAAGTCATCTCTGAGTTGGAGGTATAAATCATCATCTCTGAGTCGGAGGTATATGTCATCTCCGAGTTGGAGGTGTAAATCATCGTCTCCAAGTTGGAGGTATAAGTCATCTCTGAGTTAGAGGTAGTAGACATCTCCCTGTGAGAGACGTTTTCATTCTCTATAAATCATCATCTCCGAGTCGGAGGTATAAGTCATCTCCGAGTTTGAGGTAGTAGACATCTCCCTGTGGGAGACATTTTCATTCTCTGTAGACATCTCATTGTGGGAGACCTTTTTATTCTCTGTAAATCATCATCTCCGAGTCGGAGGTATATGTCATCTCCGAGTTGGCGGTAGTAGACCTCTCCTTTATAGGAGGTATAAGTCATCTCCTTGTTGGAGGTAGTAGAAATCTCCCTGTGAGAAACGTTTTCATTCTCTGTAAATCATCATCTCCGAGTCGGAGGTATATGTCATCTCCAAGTTGGAGGTAGTAGACCTCTTCTTTATTGGAGGTATAAATCATCTCACGAAGAGGTATAAATCATCTCCATGTTGGGATTAAATAAAAATAACCAAGTTTCGCAGACACTTAGTGGTGTTGAGCCTTGCTGTAGGACCTAGTCGTCCTTTATAATCGATCACCTTATCTTGGCGAGTTATTTCTACGGAAAAGATAAAGTTTGAAAGTACAAACTCGAATAAAGTCCTTAGTTACTTCCAAGATTCAATCTCGACCAAGTCATAATATATACAAGCTAGAATATATTATTTCTAAGTACAATGCTTAATTTTATTTTATTTTTTGTCAAAAAGTATAAAAATTAATTTTGAGATACACCATCACAAATACAATTCCACTACTTTAGCACGATCCATTCTTTGAGATGATGTTTTGATGCATGAAAATCCCTATTTCATATTTTTCCATCAGGATAGTTATCATGAATATAGATCTAACCCGCCAACAAATTAAATAAATAAATGAACACAAAGTACTGTTCTGTCATTCTCGTGCTCCCCATTTCGGTTAATCTCAAACATAGAATAAAACAAAGCTCTAAACCGTTCCACATAAGCACTAACCTATCCACTGCATCACATTTTACGCATTACTAATTATGGCTTCTTAAATCAATTCAAACGGGTTATTATTAAAAACGTATGCGGCATTAACTTTTATGTTCCTATAACTGAATCAGGTCGTGGCGGTGGCATTGGTCTTCATCAAACTGCCACAACCGCCACACAACCAAAACAACGTAAACGTAATTACAATCTGAATTTCTACAAGATTAATATATTCCAATCTCGGAGATATTAAAAATATTAAGTGTAGTTCCACACTATTAACCACAGAAAATTAAAACAAGATGAAAGGAGATATTAAAAATTGAGTCTCGGTCTCCCAAAATATATTACCAGAAGGAAAAGCATTGCAGATAAAATCATTGTATAAACGAGCAGTAAAGAATTAAAATGAAACTATTTTTGTTCATAATAAATTTCAAGGAGAATGCTTATGTAATTAAGAAATGAAAGCAGATAAGATAGAAACGCCGAGTGTAAAGCAAGAAGACTGTCGTTCGCTAAACAAGTAAAAAGCCTTACGCACAGAAATCCATTACCCCAAATTGTCCAGAATTAACACCATATCATCGTAAGTACTCCCTTCACATGAATAGTTTCACAGATAAAGAATTTTGGAAAGTTGGCACCTGATTACAAGGGATCAAAGCAGACATGATCCTCCAAGTTGTAAACCGTATTCAGTGTAATCTCATTTGCCGTTTTGTGTGTTAACGTTGGTTGATTCAGTTCCTGTTCAGTTGTGTTGGTGACTCGCTGTCAAAGTGGAATTCGTCGATTGTGGGTTGCTATCAGATGACGTGAGGAGCGGATGGCTGGCTATAAGGTTTGGCGGAGTATGGCTGACTAGACGGCGGCGCATCATAGCCGTATGCAAGAGGCTGAATTTTTGGGGTTAAGGTGGAAAGGTGTGTGGCCGGGAAAAGTTTTACCTTGGCCCCACGGGCGCCAATGTTCTTGAAGTGATCTCTGGCCAGAGTGATCTCGGGTGAAAGCCTTTTGGTTGAGGCTTATGGAATGAGTTCTCCCCCTTAGATAAGATAGGCCTCCTCTATTTAAAGAGGTTCGGAGAGAGTTATCCAAGAGGTTACTTAATATTGAGAACTTAATATTAAGAAGTTAATACCCGGTAATGGAGAGTTAGTTATTCCATCATGGGGTTTAGTCATTAAGTCTCATCTATTCTAAGTTAGTGGGTCGAGTAGGACAGGGGCAGGATGAGCTCATGGGTCTAGATATTGGTTGGTCGGTCATAACGGTCCTCCTGCCACAATTGTTCATCTAGCATTATTACATGGGGATAGGGCAAAGTAATTAATTTCAACCAATAATTAGAAAGTTAATGAATAATCTTTTTAAAGTGAGCAACTCACTTTAGAATATAAAATAAGTAATCTCAATTAATAATGAAAAATTTAATGGATAATATTACATGTACATAAGTTCTTAACAAATCATCTTTGACTTCATCATTGATTACTTACTTTACTCTCTATTCACTTTAGAAAAACCAAATCCATCGTGTGGTTGTTTTTTGAATGATAGGTGTATATTTGAATTAATTTACTATGTGTTTAAAATAATTTCAATAAAAATTCATTGAAATGTCGTTTAGAAAAAAAAAAGTTTTCTCCTAAATATTAAAGTTTATCAAATATGCACTAAATTAATTGATTAAACTTCCTGTCAAAAAAATTGATTAAAATTTATTTTTATTGATCAAGGGATGTTTTTCATCTTGGGTCATCTATCTTCACACATACGAAGACTAGAATTTGCCTCATCTAAAGTGAGTAAAGTGTAAAATGAATAATCTAAATCATTAATAAGAAAATCAAGGGTTGGTTTGTTATGCATGTACATATAATATCAACCCTTTATTTTCTCATCAATGGTTTAGATTACTTACTTTACACTCTAAAGTGAATTGCTCACTTTAAAAGAGCCAAATCCGTGAGTCTATTTCTTCGGGTTATAGAGATAATTAGTTATAAACCTATCTAAGGTAATGATTTCAAAATCTGAATATATAATATTACTAACAAAATTCATTTGAAGTTGTAATTTATTTTTAACGCAACCAACATCATTGAACTTATTAAAACTTTACATTAATTGAAAATTGCTGATGACTCAACTATATCTAATGTTATATTAAATAATTTAGGAGTAAATTCTAATATGGACAAATGAGTCCAAGTGGTCCATGATGGACAAACAATTGTTTTTAATATCAACCATTAGATCAATTAAACTCATAGATGTTATCATGCATCCCGTACACCAGATCACAGCCTCTGTTCTCTCCCCTCTCATCGAGCAGCTGCTGCCAGTGGAACACTGTTGCCTTCGCCATAGTTCCCGCCAGATCCAAGGGGATGGAGACTTTGCCAAGGAACCTCCCGGAGTTGACGCCACAGGCAGTGCCCCTCCAGCCGGTGTAGATCGAGATTTTGAGGTAGAGTTTCTTGACTAAGATGGATTTGTCAGCGAGTCTATCGAGACCAACCTTGCTAAGGTGGAAAGTGGCGGCGATGGTTGAACCTGTGAGTCAGGGGAGTGGCTGTCGGGAGGGATAAAGGGGACGACGGGAGATTGTAGAGTGAAGTTCTTGAGTTTGATCTTGCAGAAGCATGGAGAGGAAGAGGGGTGGATGACGGACCGAGCAGGCTTCGAAGCAGCGGCAACCAAACAGCACACTGACTTTTTGATTTCGATTTCTGGATTACTCAGTTGATTTACAGCTTTTGGTCTGTTGAAAATGCTTTGGTACAATACTTTTATTATAAGGAGCTTGTGTTGTTAATGTTTGGTTTTTTGGTGTTGGTAGATGCTTCTTCTGGAGATAAACAATCCAATTCTGTTGAACCAGTGCCGCAAGATGCAAAGTTTCCCAATAATAAGGTGCTGACTTGATGTAGAACCAAATGGCTTTAAAATAACAGATCTGGGTTTAGAATCAAAATATGAAGCCAACGACATTGATGAGAGGGGCGAGGATCGATTCCGACTCAGCGAACCAGACTACCGTCGATGAGCAACTCGGGCACCCATTCTGCCGGTATCGGAAGGAGGAAGAGGGGGAGTCACCGACGGAAGGCGATGGACCGTGCAGCAGAGAGGGAGTTGTGTTAGAGAAAGTTGCGAGAGAGGGGTCACGGTGGTGGTGGCGGTGGAGAGACGAAAATGCCGGAAACGGCTAGGTGGAGCCGTGGAGACGAAGGAAAGAGAGAGAAGGGAAGAGAAAGAAAAAATTTGGTGGAAATAGTGCACCGTACTACTGTATAGATGATATTGATCAACGATCCAGATTTAACAAAATTGTTTGTCCATCATGGACCACTTGGCCTGCTAGTTCATGCTAGCCGGAGCCATAATTTAGAGTTTAATTTCTATGCACTGTTATTGTAAAAATATTTTACAGTCATCTAATAATATATTACCACCTCATTTAGTGAGTTTACAACATGACTTGCGTTACTCATTAAATGTTATGGCAACACATCATTGGATGCATGTGTAAAATATTTTTACACCGACAATACATACAAATTAAATTCAATAATTTAAAACATGAATGAAAGAACTTTTAAATACATGACTTGAAAATTTCCATGTTAGCTTTTTCCAACAAGTTGGCTTGGTTTTTTAGCTTGTTCATTCTCCCACTGTTAATTGCTTATCCTTGTCTAACTAGAGAGAAGGACATGATATAAGGGTTTGGAAACGTAGGATGATTACTTAGTTTAATAAGCACGAAGATAAGACATTCAAAAACAAATGCTGATTATGAACTGGAGTAGGTAGCTATTGTAACTTTCAAAAGTTCTATGAGGGGTATTGCATATATACCATATTCTATTTCCTAAGATAGCAGATTTTAACAAAAGGAAGTATAAAGAATGTACAATTCAAAATGAAATGATCCTGAAAGGAGCAAATCAAGCCTCATCAGCATCACTTCCAACAACATGAGGTTCTTGGGCCATCATGTATAGGCTGCCATCAGGTCCTAACACCTTAAACCTACCCAATATAAAGCACATGTAATCAAAATGTGGCGCCACTCGTGTTAAAAACTCGAGACAAAACGATAAAATGAAACTACAGAGTATGCCTAGACATAGATAATTAACTGGTTACCTTTCAAGGATAAACTTCCCTTCTTTGTACTTCTGAGTCTTCTCATGAGCAGCCTCCTAAATCGAAATAAGATAAAATATATTTAAAATGAAAGGTTCCCAATGCCAACAGCATCTATATAAGTAAACAAATTAGTCACAAATCATGAGCTTCAAGAGCTGGTCCTTACATATTTCCATCCAACAATGGACCCACATGCAACACAGAATATGTCGACGACTGTATGCAATCCTGTGATCATCATCCTTTCTTCTTTGTCACCGACGGTGACATTCACACTGTCATAACATGGATTAACAAGATGTTATTTGAAGCACTCATTATACACAAATAAGTCTTAAAGTGTGATATTGAGTTTCCATCCATCCAATAGCAAATTGCACTATTGGTGCCTTCGACATAGAGCAATCATAGAAGCATTAATTTTTTGTCAAAGATACATCCTTAGGAAGTTAATCATGCATAACAAGTAACATACTAAGATGGCTATATATTTGGCACAATTTTTTTTATTCTGATGTGCTAAGCTAAATATTTGACAAAACAGTATTCACGGTTCTACATTAGCACCTACTAATGCTTATGTTAATTTGGCAGTGAGAAAGTCAAATGACACTTACACTTTATCAAAAAGATAAGCCTTCCCATGCCTGCAATGGAAAGACTAAGAGAAAGGCAAGATTAGATTGTCAGCACTCGGCAGGCTCCGATTTTTATTTATGCATGTATTTTGCAAAAGGCATTGTACAATTAAGGATGCAGATGCATATAGGCAACAAAGGGAAGGTGGACCAGTAAGTAGCAACTGTACTAATCTCTCCCAAAACTTTTCTAATAATTTAACAACAAATCACCAAGGGAAAAAACTTTGTGAAAGTGGCACAGCAGGAACCAATCAGGTGCCATGATCAATGCAGAAAACATTTACTTTTTAACAAAGAAAAAAGTTTAAAATGAGGACATCCTATACCAATTCGTACGCAGACAACCACTCAAAAGACTGTAGTCCAATAAATTCATGATTTATGAATTTTGAATACAGTGATAGAGAGAGAGTCCTTAGTTTAAACAAGTTCAGATAGGGATGTTGAATGGCAAAAGGAATTTACAAAGTTAGTTGGGAACAGGGCCATTCAAATATGAATGAAAAGTCAAGTTAGGAAATTACACCAAAAAGTCAATGTTTAAGAAGTCTTTAAATATATAGTCTATCTGAAAAAGTCTTTCAAACATGTCATCCTAAAATTTGTCCATTTTGTTTTCCGATTCATATATTCATTGCCATGCCCTGTATGTCTCTCTTTTGCACCACTAATATATGAATGCACCAATTATAATCTTCCTCGAAAAGAAGTAAAACAGTATCATGATTGAATGAAAGGAGTCATCTGTGCAAGAAAGCTTCTTTCTTGGAAATCAGCATTTGATCTGAACAAAACTAACACTATAATGACGTCATTGCAAATATGAACTAATACAGTCGCCTCGCCAATTCGCAGTGAAACTTTATTACTCCAACGCATATGTAATACGTCAAAACAGCAGATCCTTCTATAGTTGAACGATTACATGATGACAGAACAATTCATCAACATAGCACGGCAAGAAACAAGGATGGATACATAAAATGACATGTAGCATCCCCAAAACACCAATAATAAAAAACTCAAAATACAAGAACATAACATAACATGGTCATATACATAAGAAACACTAATGAATGAAATAAACAAGCACTGTTGAAAGTTATAATTAGAACATCAACAAGTATTTGGAAATTGGAACTATATCTAAACACGTTTGCCCTGCATTAAAAATGCTTGAAAAGGATAAAAAGAGTAAGGAGGGGACCGATTCTTAAAATGTACTGTGCGCGCGCGCTTATGTTTGTCCTAAAATCACTGTTTACTTTAGACACACAAGAGTTACAATGAATGAATGAACACACGAGACAAAACAGGATAGAAATGAAATCATTATCGAGAAAGTCAGGATAGCACCTATTGAAGAAAAGACGGTAAAGGCTCGCCTTAATTGGTTTGGACATGCATGGAAAAGACTCATAGAACTATAGAAGTACTGATAAGGAGGATATACCATATAGTGGAAACAAAACCATAAAGAAGGATTTGGATAGTGAAGCATGGGTACTTCAAAAATTAAAGCCGCATCTGCATCGGGATGCGCACTCAGATCCGCACTGCACTTCCTCATACCACGTGTAAAATATGTAAAAATATCGTATTTCTGCAAACGTACCCGTACCCGTACTCGGTACCATATCCCGTACCCGTGCAACATAAGTTTTAAGTTTTTAGACATGATATGATAGGACTTTATGACATTATTTGATCCATACAATCAACCCCATTTAGTGAGAAAAGACTATGATTGTTATAATAGCTCTGTTCAGAGGTTTCATTCTGAGTGTTAATACTGAAAATGTTTCACACAGACACAACTCTTCTCTAGAAATCCCACTACTCCATAAACCCAACAGGATCCATTTTTCTATTCCCTCCTTCCTTTGGGGTGTATCACTACATCTCTCTCCTCATGATCAACCAGTAAAAGACATCACAAAAAAAAGCCTTATATATCAAACAATTATTAAATAAAAAAAATCATAACTATTGTCAAAGAAAATTGTACATTCAGACATCAAGAAATAAAATTAAAGTTTAAGGGAAGGAAAAATAAAAAAATAAAAACCTTGGAAATGATATCATCAGCAAGGGCAAAATGTGCCTGGCAGTGTTTGCAGCTATAGAAGTTTCCTTCAAGATTGATCAAGAAAAGCCTTCCCATGTCTTCCTTCACATCAATCTATCAACTCGAGACACTACGCAGAAAACAGTTAACCGAAATTCCCTTCAGAAAACCACCCAACATGAGAAAAAATAAAAAATAAAAGTAAATACCAACCCAAAAATGTTAATGAGAAAAACAAAGAGAGAGAGATGGCATCCAGCACATATAATCAATCTGGAAAGTGAAAATGTGAAATTGAAATTAAAAACATGCAATGTAACCGAAACAACAACTAATAATAATAATGTGAATGTGAATGTGAAAGAGAAAATGGGTTACCGAGAGAGAGAGGGCGGAGGAAAGGGTATGATTTCATGCAAGAAGGAAAGGAATGGGTGAGAAATTTGGAGTTTTGTTAATTACAATGTGATTGTTGTGAAATGAAAAGGCGCACACGCACAGAGTTTGGCTCTGGGAATGAAGACTCGTTACAAACTCTGTGAGCCTCTTTCTATGCACACATGTCTCTGCTCCCCCAGCCACCCAATATTGACCACGCCATGTTGTGTGTAATTGTTTATTTTTTTTGGGTAATTATTGCTAACTGTTACTAATTTGTTACTAGTATATTGGATTGGATTTTTCTTTAGAAAAATGTTTTTTGAACATATTTTTTTATACAGACACGTATAATATATGGTCCGTACTGTACGGACATACGGTCCGTACTATACGGACAATTTTTTTTTCAAAAAAAAATTATTTTTTATTTTTTAGATTTTTTTAACTGGTTAAATTTTTTTTGTCATTAACCAGATAATGTGAATCATTAACCAGATAAGTGAACTTCGTTAACCAGATAAATAAATGGAACATGATTTTGGCATTCACCAGATAATGGGAACTATTAACCAGATAAGTGAACTTCGTTAACCAGATAAATAAATGAAATGTGTTAAGTTTCAGGGTTAGTATTCACCAGATAATAAGAATTATTAACCAGATAAGTGAACTTCGTTAACCAGATAAATAAATGGAATATGTTAAGTTTCAGGGTTGGCATTCACCAGATAATGTGAACCATTAACCAGATAAGTGAACTCCGTTAACCAGATAAAAAAGAAAAATTTGAAAATAAAATTGAAAATAAAAAAGTGGGATCCGTACTATACGGACACGTGTCCGTACAGTACAGACACATATGTGTGTCGCTGGTGTGTTGCATGCTGTGTTCAATTAACGGCGTTGTTTTTTTTATTTCTTTAACATATTCTTATTATCAGTCTTTATATATTTATTATTATATAAACTTACAGTACATTAATTAGTTTGTCTTATCTAGCTAATAAGTTGGATTTTTGTCAAAAGAAGTTGTTTATCATCGTAATAAGTAATTAATAGTTTTCATAAGATATAGCATTACCTTAAAAGATAAATATACTAGAGGGAGAAAGTACTTAGTAGGTTTCTATACTTTTATGTTTTATCTTTAAATTATAAAAAATTAATAAACCTTTTATAATTTTAAAATTATAAATGGAGAACAGTAAATACGAATAAAAAGATAAAGACATGTAAAATTTTAAGAGAAATGATTGTTGGACAACAAAAAAATTGTCCCAACATCGCATTTTCATCCGGGTACTATTTTTTTATTGTTTTGTTTCTCTCTCTCAGTCACATCAACAATTGTTCAAGGTGTGTTTTTATACAGTGTTCAACTACGGTGTTGGTTTTTATAAGTTGTTTGAATAACATTGCTCTATTTTAAAGAACTCAATCATTATTTAGGAATTTCATTCAAAACAAATAAGGGTTCTTGAATCTGGTTTACCATCAACTCCTGTAAGGACATCCATCAAATCCTATATAAAGGGACATATTATGAGGATTGGGTTTTGGATCCAGTCCATTAAGCCCAAGAATGAAGATAAAGACTAGCAGCAGGCTCCTTGAAGTCGCATAGAAACAAGGTGTGACAACCACACTAAAAATTTAAATTGAGCCGCCACCAATATTTATTTTTATAGGAAACATTGGAAAACCTATTTTTTTTGAAATTTTTTGAATTTAACGAGGAAAAAGGTCTTTGAACCAGATTTTAAGCTCGGGAGTTGGTTACGCATAGGGAATGTACTAGCACCCCTAAATCGCCCATAAAAATGGTACCTTTAATTGTTTGGAAAAAAGATTTTGTTTGCCATTATGATTATGAATTATTTCCTAAAAGAAAAGATTTTTATTTTATTATTGAGCTAAATAAAACCCTTAAAAAAACTTAATTTTCTAACTTTTTATTAAAAGAAATATCCTTTTGCATCACAATCTGAAAGATACCGATTTGTTATGATAGTTTTTTGGTAACAAAATATTTAGTACTCATTATTACCATTAACCCATTATTTATTATAAAAAAAAACTTTCCACTAGTATAATGTTAAATAATTATTTGTTACCTGTTATTATTACCTAATCGATGACCAAATTATTTATAGAAATACAACCATAATCAGAATAAAAGAAAATAGTTATTTTTGTGATCTATGCCCTATGAATATGTGGAAAAAAAGTAAGAAAGAAAAAAAGACAAAATAAAATCAGATCCTATGAATTTAGAAATAAGAAAAATACAGAGAAATATTGGGGAAGATGATTTCGATTCAGATGAACAAAAAAAAAGACGAAATCTTAAGCACACGAAGAAGAAGAATGAAAGGAAAAAAAAAACTTGCTAGTATCTCATTTCAGATTCAGCCTCGATCATACAAATCACAAAAAAACACTAAATAGTCCATAAAAAAAATACAAAGACAAAGAAGAAAAGAATTGAAACCTGATGAAATATTGTCAGGATGCCCTCAAATCGAATTTACAGATTTCAAGGCAAAGAAGAAAACTAAAAGCCTAAAAAGGAAAAAAAAAGTGTTTGTATTTTTCACTCTCCTTTCCTCCTTCTTCACGCCTGGTTTCTGCTTCACTTTGTGCTCTCACTCTCTCTCGTTCTTCGTTTGGTTCCTCCTGGTTCTCTCTCTCGGGTTTTTCCTCCCTTTTCTTCACAGTTCTGAGGAGCTTTTATAGCCATTTGGAATCTGGGAAAAAAAATAGAAACAAATCATAGCAGTGAATAGAGAAATAAAAACGAAATAATTAAGACAAAAAAAAAGAAAAAAGTACTCCCTGATTTACGCCCATGTCGCACGTTTTCCTCATTTTCTCTGAGATCTTGATTATGATATTTGAGTCCAGACCAGATCTTGTATTGTTCGATTTCGGTTTAGTGAAAAAAAAGGAAAGAAACAAAAATAAAAAGAGAGGAGAATCTGGAAGGATTTTGATTAAATGAAAAAAAGAAAAAAAAGAAAAGGGGAATGGGGTGGCGCTGCTGCCTCCGAGAGAATGAGAGGAGGAATTTAGGTTTTCATGGGCTGAAGTGGGTGGGCTGAAGGAAGTAGCTGACCGTTATTTGCACCCGTAGATTGACAATTTGCGCCCCTGCTCTTTCAAAAATTTAATTTATTCCTTTCCCTTTCTTTTTCTTTCCTTTATATTTTCTTTTCTTTTCTTTTCTTCTTTTTATTCATTTTTGCCTTCTTCTTCTTTTTTATTCCAAGACCAAAGATATTATTTACTATTATTACTACTACTAATTTAAAAAGTTCAAAATAAATAATAAAATAAAATAAAATAAAAAGGCCAGACAAAATTAGGGTACTACAGCTGCCCCTCCTTAATTACATTTTGCTCGAAGGTCTTCGTGCATTCGTTATAAAAGGTAATTAAGGATAGAGGACTCTAATTTTGTCCAAAACAAGTTGTTGGATGATGCAGGATTGGTGATAAGTTTTCATCTTATGTTAATTTAGAGTGATTAATTGAATTAAATACATGAGGAATTGAGAGAGTTGAATATATATTGAGCTTAAACTTTGGAATTCTTTACACTTGGTTGTTTGATTGTATGTTTTAACTCTTACATTATTCTCATGTATATTGCACTTGAATTGCTAGGAATGGAAACAAAACCAAAAGAAGACACTCTCAAGAATTCAATTAAAGGCAAAGAAGATGATTCGTGAGAGCATAAGATTCGAAGGCAGCCAAAAATGCGAAATTTAGCCAAGTTATTGAGTATGCGCGTGACGCGCATTTACAAGTAAAGGAATGCGCGTGGACGCCGCATTTATGTAAACTGGCTCTGTCTTCATGCACGTGACGCCACGATCGAGAAGAATCTGCGCGACGCCGCATCGCTGCAACCGAATCTGGAAAGCGCCGCGACGCCGCATTTGTATCGCTTAAACCGCGACGCGCACGGTGCTGCAGAATCTGTATAATTAGATATTTGTTCACTTTTTAATCATCTTGGACCTTTGCTAACATCAAAAACACTGAAGAAAAAGATTAGGAGTGCTAGGGTTCCATTGTTCTTCATCTTCAAGGAGGATTCATTCTTGGGAACAAGGTTTGGATCATCAATGGAGTTGTTTTCTTCCATATGTTTGTTTTCTTCTTTTACTACCATGAGTAGCTAAATACCTTAGATTAGGATGAGATGAATCATGTACAAACTCTTATGTAGTTAGTTCTCTTATATTAATACAAGTTTATGTTATGTAAATTGAGTTTCTAATCTCTATACTTCATGCTTTTCAATACTTGATCACTATTGCATTGATTTTGGGTTTTTCATCTTTATTGGAAAATAGGATGAATGAACTTGAACTGAGATTAGTAATCATAATCATGATGATTATAGGAATATAACTTGTGGTTATGTGTTCTAATGAATCATGGATCTTATTGCTTAGTCTAATCATTAATCACCTAAGGGATTAGGGATTGTGGCTAGAATAAAGGGTTTATGAGGCAAGGGATTGTCCTTAAGCTAATTCAGTTGATTCGAACTTCAATTTATATGAAATTACTTCAGTTAATGATGAACTAGTTACATAAGAGCAAGTACAAGAGGATTCAAATCCTAGTCGTTTTCAACCAACCAAGTCAATTCTATTTTTACTTTAACTTGTTCAAAGTTACAATTACAATCAAAATATCCAAATCATTTCCGTTTAAAGTAATTACACACTTATTCTTATTGATAACCATCATAATCCCTGTGGAGACGATACTCTATTCATTACTATATTACTGGTTGCGATTGGTGCACTTGCCTTAAAAAGTAGTGTATGAAATATGCTAACAAGTTTTTGGCGCCGTTGCCGGGGATTGTTGATTTGATTGTCAACAAGGCAAAGGAGTTACTACTTTGAACAATTTAAGTTTTATTTCTAGTTAGTTAGTTTTTGTGGATATACTTTATCTTGTTTCAAAATACAAATTGTTGTGCTTAATCATCTTTCTAGTTGTTATGTATGCGAGGGAAACAGACATCTGAATTGGTGTTTGATCCAGAGATAGAAAAGACAGCAAAAGAAAATAGGAAGAAGGCTAAGGAGGCAAGGCAGCAGAAAAAACATCAACAATCTCAAGCTTATACTTCTACTCATACTCGTGGAGAGGAAGAAACGGCAGAACCGCCACCCAGGCGGACTCGTGGTGATTCCAGAAACAACAGGGAAAGATTGGCTATTGGATACCAACCTAGAGGCCAATGCATTTGAGATCAGGACTTCTCCCGAGTGCACTCAAGCAAAATCGATTTTACGGAGTTTGAAAATGAAGACCCCAACCAAAGACTTGGTGAATTTCTTTGAAATATGTGGAACTTTGAAGCTGGACGGTGTTACAGATGAAGCAAAGAAACTGAGATTATTCCCTTTTACTTTGAGGGATAGGGCAAAGGACTGGCTAAGTTTATTACCCCAGGGAAGTATTAATACCAGGAATGACTTAGAGAATAAATTCATGGATCGGTTTTTCCCCACTGCCAAGTTTGTCAAGAGGAGAGTCAAGTGAGTAGCTTTGAACAAAAAGATGGTGAAACCTCTATGATGCTTGGGAAAGATTCAAGGTGTTGTTGAAGAGATGTCCTGGTCATGGTTATGATGACTTGTACCAAATGCAAATGTTTTGTCATGGGTTGAGGACTAACATAAGATGGATGCTTGATGCTACTGCGGGAGGCTGAATGAATTCAAAGACGGCTGAAGAAGCAAGAGAACTAGTTGAGGCAATGGTCTCAAATGATTATCTTGTCCACCATGATAGAGGAGCACAAAGCAAAAAGGGCATGTTTATGCTTAGAGACAAGTGATGCTATTTTGGCTCAAAACAAATTAGTATCACAACAACTTGAAGCCCTTACCAAAGAACTTAAAGATTTAAGAGTAGGATCTTCTTCAACCGCACAAGCTAAAGCGGTAATCGATGCAAAGAAGTGTGATTTACGTGGTGGAGGGCATGAAAATGGGCAATGTGAAGCCCAAGGTGAGCTTAGTGAGGAAGCCAAATACATGGCAAATTTCCAAAGGCAAGGAGGGAATCCATATTCCAACACTTATAATCCAGGGTGGAAGAAACAACCCAACTTTTCTTGGAAGCAAAATGATGCCCTCAATCAAGCAAGCCTCCGCAACCAGCCAGAATCAAAAGATAAGCAATCGACTTAGAGAATGCTCTCACTCGCTTTATGAAGATGACTCAAACAAACCTCCAAAGTCATGAAGCTCATTTCAAGAATCAAGATGCATCCATCAAAAATCTTGAAAATCAGATTGGATAACTTTCCAAGCAACTCATGAGCAATCCAAGGGTAAGTTTTATGCAAACACCGTAGACAATCCAAAAATGAGTCTTGTAATCTTGTTACTCGAGAAGTGGAAAGGTGGTAACACCATCTATGGTGGAACCATTAGTCCCTGAATGTAATGATGAAAATAACAAGGTGATGTTGGATGAGGAGTTGAAAAATAAAAATGAGGTGATTGATGTTGAAGAAGTTGAAAAGGAGAGTGAGAAAAAGAAAAATGATGATAAAATATAGTTCGAGATTGGTGGATGAAGGTTCTATCATCAGAAGAACAAAAGATGAAATTTTGAAGGATGGAAACAAGCCTCAAATTCTTCCTCCATATGTGAGACTTCCTTATCCTCAAAGGGAGAACAAGAAAAAGAAAAGGAGGAGCAATATTCAAAATTTACGGACATTTTTAAGAGGTTGCAGATTAATATACCTTTCTTTGAGGCTCTTGAGCAAATGCCTACATATGCCAAGTTCATGAAGGAAATTCTCACAAAGAAGAAAAATTGAGAGATGAAAAATCACCTTGACTGAGGAATGCAAAGGTGCAATAATTCAATGAAACTTCCTCCAAAGCTCAAAGATCCGGTAGTTTCACAATTCCCCGCACTATAGGAATATAACTATTGGGAAGGCATTATGTGACTTAGGAGCAAGTATCAACCTCATGCCACTTTCTATGTTGAAGAAGTTGGGGACAGATGATGTGAAGCCTACCAGGATGTCGCTTCAATTAGCAGATCGATCAATTAAATATCCTTACGGTATTATGGAGGATGTCTTGGTGAAGGTGGATAAGTTCATTTTTCCAGCTGACTTTGTTATTCTGGACATGGATGAAGATGCGAAGTTCCTCTTCTCTTGGGAAGACCTTTCTTGCAACAGTAGAGCTCTTGTGGATGTGCAAAAAGTCCAACTAATGCTCAGAGTACATGATGAGAAGGTGACCTTCAATTTGTTTGAGGCAATGCAACATCCAACTGATAGAGATACTGTGAGTGTAGACACCGCCAATTACTTGGTGGAGGAAACTTTTTCTCAAAGAATATCCTTCAACTCTCTTGAGAAAGTACTAGTACAGCCGTTGAAAATCTTTGTGAGGAGGATGAAGAGGAAATAGCAGAATGTGTGAGACAATATAAAGACTAAGTACAGAACAATTGTGAATTTGAAAAGAGAAGAATTGAAAAAGAAGAGGTCACCAGAAAAACAGAAAATTGAGTTGAAACCACTCCTCCCACTCAAGTACAGATTCCTTGATGATGAGGAAGAAAGTCCAGTTATTGTGAGCAACTCATTGTCAAACTTGGAGGAAGAAAAATTGATGAGAGTGTTGAGGAGTACAAGACAAAGAATAGGTTGGTCTATTTCCGACTTGAAAGGAATAAGCCAGATTCGCATGCATAAAATTCTCGTTGGAGAAAGAATTTAAACCGGTGGTGCAACCTCAACGGAGATTAAATCCGACAATGAAGGATGTGGTCGAAAAGAAGTCCTCAAGCTTCTTGATGCGGGCATGATTTATCCCATTTCGGATAGTGAATGGGTGAGTCCAAAGGCAAGTTGTTCCCAAGAAAGGAGGGATGACGGTGGTCAAAAATGAAAAGAATGAGCTCATCCCTACAAGAACAGTAACCGGATGGAGAATGTGCATAGATTACCGCAAGCTCAATAATGCCACGAGGAAAGACCATTTTCCATTGCCTTTCATGGATCAGATGTTAGAAAGGTTAGCAGGCCAAGCTTTTTATTGTTTTCTTGATGGCTATTCCGGGTATAACCAAATTGCAGTTAATCCGGAGGACCAAGAAAAGACAACTTTTACTTGTCCTTTTGGTGTGTTTGCGTACCGCCGGATGCCATTTGGATTATGCAATGCTCCTGCAACTTTTCAGAGGTGCATGCTCTCCATATTCTCTGACATGATTGAAAGCTCAATAGAAGTGTTCATGGATGATTTCTCTGTTTTTGGCTCATGTTATGATCTGTGTCTATCCAATCTAGCTTCTGTTCTTAAGAGGTGCGTGGACACCAATTTAGTGTTAAATTGGGAGAAATGCCACTTTATGGTTAAAGAAGGGATTGTTTTAGGACATAAAATTTCAGAAAAGGGAATTGAAGTGGACCAAGCAAAAATTGAGGTAATTGAGAAGTTACCACCTCCTGTGAATGTCAAAGGAGTGAGGAGTTTCTTAGGTCATGCGGGCTTTTATCGAAGATTTCTTAAGGCCTCCTCAAAGATTGCAACGCCAATGTCCAACCTCCTAGTTAAAGATTCTGATTTTAAGTTTGATCAAGACTGTTTGAATGCTTTTAATGTGTTGAAAGGAAAGCTGATTTCCTCTCCGATTATAGTAGCTCCTGACTGGAGTTTACCATTTGAACTCATGTGCGATGCAAGTGATTATGCAATGGGGCTGTTTTGGGACAAAGAATGAAAAATTCTTTCATGCTATCTATTATGCTAGCAAGGTCTTGAATGAGAATCGTGTGAATTATGCCACCACCGAAAAGAATTGCTAGCTATAGTATTTGCTTTGGAGAAATTTCGATCTTACTTGATTGGATCGAAAGTCATTGTCTATATCGATCATTACGCCATCAAATACCGCTACAAAAATTGATTCTAAGCCTCGCCTGGCTTAGATGGATATTGTTCTGCAGGAGTTTGATTTGGAAATAAAAGACAAGAAAGGAAGTGAGAATGTGGTAGCCGACCACTTATCAAGGCCGGAAAATTGCAAGTAACATTAAGGAGAAAGAGATTAACGAAGAATTTCCGATGAGCACTTGTTGATGGTATCCGAGAGGCCATGGTTTGCTGATATGGCTAACTTTAAGGCAACAAGTGTGATACCAGAGGATTATACTTGGCACAGAAGAAGAAACTCTTCAAAGATGCAAATTTCTACATTTGGGATGATCCATTTTTGTTTAAACTGGGCCCCGATGGGTTATTGAGAAGGTGTGTCACATCCGAGGAGGTACAAAGTATAATGAAACATTGTCATGATTCACCGTATGGAGGTCATTATGGTGGAGAAAGAATCGCAGCCAAGGTGTTACAAAGTGGGTTCTTTTGGCCAACGCTTTTCAAAGATTGTCATGAATATGTCAAGCAATGTGATAAGTGCCACAAGACAGAAGCATTTCCAGGAAAAATGAGATGCCCCTCAATAGCATTCTCGAAATTGAACCATTTGATTGTTGGGGTATTGATTTCATGGGGCCTTTCCCATCATCTTATTCCAATTTATACATTTTGGTGTGTGTTGACTATGTCACCAAATGGGTTGAGGCATGTGCAGCTGTAGCCAATGATTCCCAGACAGTGGTCAATTTTTTGAAGAAAAACATATTTTCCAGATTTGGAGTGCCTAGAGTGCTCATAAGTGATGAGGCACGCATTTTTGCAACAAGTACTTGGAGACATTCTTTGAACAAGTATGATGTAAAGCATAAGGTCACACTCCCTATCACCCACAAACTAGTGGGCAAGTCAAGTTTCCAATAGGGAGATAAAGAAGATTTTGGAGAAAGCAGTTGGTGCTTCAAGGAAGGATTGGTCAAAGAAGCTTGACGATGCTTTGTGGGCCTACCGACAAAGCATTCAAAACGCCATTAGGATTCTCTCCTTATCAGCTGGTTTATGGGAAGTCATGCCACTTACCATTGGAGTTGGAACACAAGGCATTTTGGGCCATAAAATTTCTGAATTTTGATTCCAAATTGGCTGGACAAAAGCGGTTCTTTGAAATTGAATGAAATTTGGACGAAATGAGGTTGATGGCTTATGAGAATGCAACCATTTACAAACAAAGAACCAAGGCTTATCATGACAAGCATTTGGTGAGAAGAGAGTTCCAGCCAGGCCAACAAGTTCTACTCTTCAATTCAAGGCTGAAACTTTTCCCAGGCAAGTTGAAGTCCAAGTGGTCGGGACCATTTGTAATCAGAGAAGTTTTTCCACATGGAGCAGTGGAATTAGAAGATCCCTACCCACAAGAACTTTCAAAGTTAATGGGCAAAGATTGAAGCCATTCTTTGGAGGAGAAGTCTCCAGGGCAAGAGTAGCCCTCGTTTTGCAGGATCCATAAAATGACCAAGCGTCAAGCTAGTGACGTTAAAGAAGCACCCATGGCAACAAGTTTGCCCTAAAAAAAAATGCTGCAGGTGATGCGCGTGACGCGCAAGTAGTGCGCATGACGCGCATTTTTTGAATTTTGCCTCTGTGACCCATGCGCGTGACGCGCATTTGCACTGCGTAATCTGCGCGCGACGCGCATAGCACCTGATGAGTGAACTTGGAACAGGGCAGCTGATGCGCGCGACGCGCAACCTTAGCGCATGACGCGCATTTTTTTTAATTTTGTCTCTGTTAGTAGTGCGCGTGACGCGCGTTTACACTTGAATTGTTGCGCGCGACGCGCATTTTTTGATTTTAGCTTCTGTGACCCGTGCGCGTGACGCGCAAATACACATGAATTGTTGCGCGCGACACGCAACCTGGCTTAATAAACGGAGATGCTCGCGCAGCTCCTCGTTTCACTCACTCAAAAACGCAGGGAACTATGGCTCGTAATCCAAAGAAACGCAAGAAGCAAACTGTCTCTTCTTCTTGTGGAAGTTTTGATTCCCACTTGTTCAGATCTTTGGCGTGCCAAGACCGTTATGCCTCAATTCTTACAAACAAGGAATTTGTGAGGGAGAAGACATTTCAGCTAAGTGCCAATGATTTCATGGAGATCCAACATAACATTGGGCAAAGACATTGGGAAGCTTTTACCTCTTTTCCCAAGACAGCTAGCAAAAAGCTAGCAATGGAATTTTTTGCAAATGCTTATCAGAGTGGAGATGGTGACATCCCTGCTGGCGATGCTAGATATGTGAGTTATGTAAGGGGGAAGACAATTCCATATGATCCCCATACAATCAACCAGCTGTTTGATTTGCCTGATGTTGAAAATTGTGGCTATCAAGCCAGAGGTGTCTTGGACGGAGCTGATCAACAGGCCATTCGGCATTTATTAATCAGACCGGGACAAGATTGGGTGAGGAACCAAGATGGGTCGCCCAGAAAAATAGAAGGGCGGAATTTGACTCCCACCGCAAAGGCATGGGGCGTGTTTGTACTTCATACTTTCCTCCCTTGCGCCAATGTGTCAGAGTTGACTTCATATAGGGCTACCCTGGTATATGCCATCATGAATGGTGAGCCGGTAAATGTGGGCCAAATTTTAGCTCACAATTTACACAATGCGGCTAATGAAAAGGTCACCAGATCTTGGCTGAGGCACGCCACTCTCATTCAGCTCCTATGTGAAAGGGCCCGTGTGAAGATCCCAAGTAAGGAAATTAAAGAAAATCCAATACATCCTGGGACCCTCATAACGGGTGATTGGATTCGGAGGAATTCAATCCCACTTGACCAGCCACCTCAACCTCCTCAAAGAAAGATCACCAAGAACCTGAGGAAATGGGGAGGCCCGAATATGTTTGTAGATCCTCCGGTTCATACTTACCCTTGGATGGCTGATTTTGAGTGGTTATCGGCTGATGTCCAGAGGATTGGGAGTCAGGTAGAGAGTATGGCCTTAGAGCAACAGGAAGAAGCAGGAGCTCAAAGACGAGGGATTTGTGCTATTTACTGAGCCATTGGTGCTACCAAAGTGGCGATTCGTGAATATGGACGCCGACATTTTCCAGAGCCTTACCTCGATGACGAGGCAGGCCTTCAGAGCCGCCTCCTAGTTTCTTTCGGCCGGTGGCGTCGGGCGGCCCGCCCCATCATTTCACTCACGGTTGAGTCCCATGGCTCACCGCTTTGGTTTTCTACTTTTATCTTTGTTTTCTTTTATTTTTCTCGCTTAAATATCAATATTCAATGTTTAAATATCAATATTCAATGTATTTTGTAATCGATCGCTTTTTTGGGGACCTTTATTTTCCTTTTCTTGTACCTTGTGTTAAATGAATTTTTGAGTTGAGATATTGATTTGATAAATGGAATTCTGGTTTGTTATTTCAGAATCCCCATGATATGCATGCTTATGAATTGTAATGGATACACAATTGGATTGTGACTTTGCATGCCTCTTTTTGATCAAAAGTTCACAAATAACCCTTTGAAGCATGTTAAGTAACATTTAATCGCAAGATTCGTTTGTGCTTAATTTCCTCTCTAACCAAAGTGAGAATTTTGTGCCAAATGTAACTTTTTCTTCTTGTGTTCTTCCGTTATATGTGACAGTCTTCAGAATTTGACCTCGTTCTTAGGATTTTATACTTGCATGTTTACACATATTGAGGCAATTTTTTTTCTAATACCTAGAGCCTAAATTCACCACCTAATTCATTTAATCCTTTGTTAGCCCATTTGAGCCTAATTGTCCATTATTTGCGATCTACTTTCATTGCAAGCCTAAGACCAGAATCTCAATTGTCCCTACTTACTTGGAGTTCAGTAGGCCATATTACGACATGTCTTAGCATTTGATTAAGTTGTGAATACATGCCTTGACAGGATGGTTTTGATGATTGACAAAAGGGAGCTTTGCAAATAGTCAACCGTGCAAAAAGTGGAAAAGAATACCAAGACACGTATCAAGAATGATTGTTTCTCAAGTCTTTGGGTTCTGGGTATTTATTTATCTTTATTAAGACAATTTGTAAGTAGTAATAAAAAGCTCTCAATTAAAATTAAATCACACACGCACAAAATATTTTGACATGCATATCTCGTGTCCTGGATGTCGAGCTCGAGGAAGTCGGATGTTGAGCTCGAGGAAGTCGATGTCGAATCGAGGAGGAAGTCGCTTGTCGGGATGAGGTCGCTGCATCGAGGTCGCGCGGTCGAGCTTATGAGCGAGGTCACGCATCGAGGTCGCGTGATGAGCTCTTGTCGCGGCCGGTGATGATCCGTGTCGAGCCGATGAGGTCGCCAGAACGAGGTCGTGGTGTCGAGGTCGCCTGCGAGTCAGCGTGGCGAGGTCGTCTGGCCGAGCCGTTCGTGAGGTCGCCCGCCGACTGCCTTCGTGAGGTCGTATGCCGAGCCGCCTCGCGGTTTTCAATTCTTTCATGTTCAACGAACGGACAAATTCCAACGGACAGATCCTCGCCAGCGGGCAAATCCTCAACGGACAAATCTTCTTAAAGTGACGCTCCTCCATTGCCTATATAAACAGCCGTGAGCTTTGTTTTAATACAACAACGCAGTTGCTTAATTTTTGCCAAAAACTCACAAATATTTTTCATCACTCACACTTATTTGAGCACAATTTTCTCGAGAGCCTTTTATTCTACATAATTTGAGTTGTATTATTTGAGCTTCAATTTGTTATATCCGCACTATTGAGTGTATCTTTCTGCCTCATTTTATTTGTGAAAATCATTTATTTTTGGGTAGGAATCCCAAGGTGTTCATAGAGAGGTGATATCTCTTGAACGTATTGCTCTGGTTTAGAGTTGTAAAGGTTTCTAGTGAACCTGATTTAAAAGCTAGTGTCTTAGTGAAAATCCCATAGTGGTTTGCTTTGGGGACGGGACGTAGGCCACAGGGTGTTAGGTGGCTAACCTGGATAATTTGTTGTGTGCTTTTTACTCCTTATCTCTACTTTTCAATCAATTAAATTTACGTACTTTATTTTATTGTTATTTATATCTTACTATTTACTTTATTTTTAACTCGTGTGCAATTTATTGTTCAAGTGATTTATCTATTTCACATTAAGATTTCCGCAACTCATAAGTAGCAGTTATTGCTGCAAAAGTTGTTGAAAGCACTGCTCACACACAATTCACCCCCTCTTGTGTTTGGAGTCACTTGTCAACAAGTGGCATCGAGCTAGAATGTTGTATAGACGACTTAACCGCCTCAAGAGAATGACTTCAAACAATTACGAGGGAACTTCCATGCACAGACCCCCATTTTTCAATGGTGAGGGGTATGGTTATTGGAAGGATAGAATGCAAATCTTTCTTGAGGGTGTTGATCTTGATATTTGGGATGTGGAAAATGGTCCATTTGTCCCCACTCAATCAATTAATGATGCAGTGGTAGACAAACCAAGATCACTTTGGACCGAAGATGATAAGAAAAGGTCCAATACAATTTGAAGGCTAAGAACATCATCACTTCGCTTTAAGCTACGATGAGTTCTATAGGGTCTCAAATTGCAAGATCAAGCTAAAGAAATGTGGGACACCCTTCTATTAACCCATGAAGGTACTAATGAGGCCAACTTATGTCTCATGGCAAAACACGAGGAGGATGAGGTAAATGCTCTTGAACTCGAATCTCCTTTAACTTATGATGAGCCGCTTATTGCTTGTGAAGAATTAAATAATGAAACGATTAAACTTGGAAAAATTGTTCTTTCTTCTAAGAAAACCATCTCTTCTCTTGAATCAAAATTGAAATTTTAAACAAAGAGATAGTGATTCTTAAAGAAAAACAAGTTCTTGTGATTGAAACTTCTCCTCCCATATCTTGTGAAAATAAAAAGGATGAAGTTTTAAAATGCAATGAGTGTAGTGTTTTGAAAAATAAGGTTGAGGATTTAAATAACACTCTTGCAAAATTTACAATGGGAAGAGATAATCTAAACATTATTTTAGGAAACCAAAAAGGTACTTTTAGAAAAGCTGGTTTAGGTTATCATCCAAAAATTCATGAAAAATCTTTTAAACTCGTCAATCACAACAAACCCTCAAGTAGTCCTTTCATTAAATGCTTTCACTGTGGTAGAAATGGTCACACTGCCTCCATTTGCAATATTAGAAAGAACAAGAATGTGGTTGGCAAAAAGATATGGATTCCAAAGGGTACTTTGTCAAAAACTAACTCATCTGGACCCAACTTAGTTTGGGTACCAAAAGTTAAAACCTGATTTTATTTTGCAGGTGTGCTTGAAAGCCAAAGATTCAAATTGGTATCTTGATAGCGGCTGTTCAAAGCACATGACAGGAGACAAAAGCAAATTCTCCTCTTTGGAACCCAAAAATAAAGGTTATGTTTGTTATGGTGATAATAATAAAGGTAAAATTCTTGGGATTGGTACTATTGGTAAGAGTCCTAATCCCATTATAGAGAATGTCTTGTATGTGGAAGGTTTGAAACATAACTTGCTAAGTATTAGTCAACTTTCTGACAAAGGCAATAATGTTATATTTGATTCTTCAAAATGCATGGTCGTAAATTCTTTTAATAAAAGTACAGTTTTCGTTGGATCTAGAATTGGAAATATCTATATGGTTAATTTAGATGAACTACCTTCAAATGATGCAT
This sequence comes from Calophaca sinica, assembly GCA_037113605.1. Classification (NCBI taxonomy): domain Eukaryota; kingdom Viridiplantae; phylum Streptophyta; class Magnoliopsida; order Fabales; family Fabaceae; genus Calophaca; species Calophaca sinica. Next base: position 109,825,143 of record CM073733.1, read on the forward strand.
GCTGTCTTTTTAGTAAAGAGAATGAATCTTGACTATGGCATAGAAGAATGGCTCATATTCACATGGATCATCTTAATAAATTGGTTCAGAAAGACTTAGTATTTGGCTTACCTAAGCTTCGTTTTGAAAAAGATAAACTTTGTGATGCATGTCAAAAAGGAAAACAAGTAAAGGCATCTTTCAAATCTAAAAATATTGTTTCTACAAACCGGCCTTTACAACTTTTACATATGGATTTATTTGGCCCTTCTAGAACTAAAAGCTTTGGTGGCAATTACTATGCTCTTGTTATTGTGGACGACTATTCTCGCTATACATGGACTTTATTTATTTCTCACAAAAATGATGCTTTTAATGCTTTTCGAAAACTTGCAAAGGTTATACAAAATGAGAAGGGACTTAACATTGCTTCCATTCGAAGTGATCATGGTGGGGAATTTGAGAATGAAGCATTTGAAGCATTTTGCACAGAAAATGGCATTGATCACAACTTTTCTGCTCCAAGGACACCGCAACAAAATGGAGTGGTTGAAAGGAAAAAATCGGTCTCTTGAAGAGCTAGCGAGGACGATGCTCAATGGGACTAACCTTCCTAAGTACTTTTGGGCAGACGCCGTGAGCACCGCTTGCTATGTGATGAATCGAGTTCTTATAAGGCCGATCCTTAAACAAACACCGTATGAACTCTACAAAGGAAGGAAGCCCAACATTTCCCACCTTCACGTTTTCGGATGCAAGTGTTTTGTCCTAAACAATGGTAAGAATAACCTTGGTAAATTTGATGCTAAAGCTGATGAAGGTTTATTTCTTGGATATTCCACTTCTAGTAAAGCTTTTGAATTTTTAATAAAAGAACTTGGACTGTTGAAGAATGTGCATGTTTCTTTTGATGAGTCTAACCCAAAATCTTTGGTAGAAGATAGTGTTGATGATCTTGCAGAAATATTGGGAAATAGTCACTTAGAAGATTCAAACGAGTCCAAAGATGAAGATGAAAATCCTTTGCCACAATCTTCTAAGGAATCCCTTCATTCAAATTTACCAAAAGAATGGAGAGTCTCAAAACATCATCCACTTGACAATATAATTGGCGATATCTCTAAAGGGGTAACAACTCGAAACTCTCTTAATCATGCATGTCTTTTCATGGCTTTTGTTTCTCAAGTTGAACCAAAGGACATCAATGAAGCCATTATTGATGAACATTGGACCCTTGCTATGCAAGAGGAATTAAATCAATTTGAAAGAAACAATGTTTGGGAACTAGTTCCTAAACCTAAAGATCATATAGTCATTGGGACCAAATGGGTCTTTCGCAACAAGCTTGATGAAAACGGTATTATTGTTAGAAACAAAGCTAGACTTGTGGCAAAAGGCTCCAACCAACAAGAGGGCATAGATTTCGATGAAACCTATGCACCCGTGGCTAGATTAGAAGCCATTCGTATGCTTCTAGCATTTGCATGTGTCATGGATTTTAAACTTTTTCAAATGGATGTAAAGAGTGCTTTTCTAAATGGTTATATTCAAGAAGAAGTATTTGTTGATCAACCTCCTGGTTTTGAAAATTTTGAATTTCCAAATCATGTTTTTAAATTGAAAAAGGCTCAGTATGAGTTTAAAGCAAGCTCCTAGAGCTTGGTATGATAGGTTGAGCAAATACTTACTTGAAAAGGTTTTGAAAGAGGAAAAGTTGATACTACTCTTTTCATCAAACATAAGAAGCATGACATTTTACTTGTTCAAATTTATGTCGATGATATAATATTTGGTGCTACTAATGAATCCTTGTGTAAGGAATTTTACGATATCATGCAAAGTGAATTTGAAATGTCAATGATGGGAGAGCTAAATTACTTCCTTGGACTTCAAATCAAACAAACAAAGGAAGGAATATTCATCAATCAATCCAAATATTGCAAGGATTTACTTAAGAAATTTGGAATGACCGATGCAAAAGAAATCTCAACTCCAATGAGCACTTCATGCTATCTTGACAAAGATGAAGGTGGTAAGTCGGTCGAAGTAAGTAAGTATAGAGGTATGATAGGATCTCTTCTCTATCTCACCGCTAGTCGCCACGATATTATGTTTAGTGTTTGTATGTGTGCACGTTGCTAGTCCTAAGGAATCACATCTCTCTGCTGTAAAACGCATTATGAGAGACCTCATTCGCACACAAAACCCGGGTCTATGGTCCCTCAAACGTGCAGACTGCACCCTTATTGGGTACTCGGATTCGGATTTTGCGGGTTGCAAAATGGACCGAAAAAGCACTAGTGGGACATGTCACTTACTTGGGAATGCCTTGGTTTCATGGCATAGTAAGAAACAAGCCAAGATGGCTTTGTCCCTTCTTGAAGCGGAATACGTTGCAGTAGTTGTTGTGCTGCAGATCATTTGGATGAAACAACGGTTGAATGATTATGGAATCAATCAAAACTGCTCCAATTAAGTGCGACAATACTAGTGCCATAAACCTCACTTAAAAATCCGGTTTATCACTCTCGGACTAAACACATAGAGATTAGGCACCATTTTATTAGAGATCATGTTCAAAAGGTGATTGCATGATTGAGTTTCAGGAAACATCTAGACAACTTACAGATATTTTTACTAAACCTTTGCCTAAGGAAACTTTCTTTTTATTAGAACTGAATTGGGAATTTTAGACCAATCATGCATTGAGTATTTTGTGATTGCATTTTCTTTTTGAATAAATTCTAACTTGGCGTTTGAGTGTGCTAACGAGTTTATGCAGGTCTTTTCCCCTTCCATTTTCTTTAAGTACGGAATAATGAGTGGGTGACGCATTTGTCTTATGCAACTAGCTAATCATGTCCAACCACCTCATCTGTCACACACCAAGCTTGGTATCACGTAACTATCAAAATATGCTTGTTTAATCCTGAATATATGCCTTGCTTTATTTGTCTTTCCCACTTTTTGATGTTGCCAAAAGGGGGAGAGTTACATGAATGCATGATTCAGGGGGAGTGATCTTAATGCCTATTGTGAGGGGGAGTTTTTCTAAATATTGTGCTTAAACTCTGATATCTTTTATTGAAAAACCATGCTTATATCTCATTGCTATATCATGATTATATTTTACTAAATTCCCTCCATGAGATGTTTGTCATCATCAAAAAGGGGGAGTCTGTGAATACATGCCTTGACAGGATGGTTTTGATGATTGACAAAAGGGAGCTTTGGAAATAGTCAACCGTGCAAAAAGTGGAAAAGAATACCAAGACACGAATCAAGAAAGAATGGTTCTCAAGGCTGTGGGGTCTGGGTGATTATTTATATTTATTAAGACAATTTGTAAGTAGTAATAAAAAGCTCTCAATTAAAATTAAATCACACACGCACAAAATATTTTGACATGCATATCTCGTGTCGGATGTCGAGCCTCGAGGAAGTCGGATGTTGAGCTCGAGGAAGTCGTATGTCGAATCGAGGAGGAAGTCGCTTGTCGAAGCTGATGAGGTCGCTGCATCGAGGTCGCGTGTCGAAGCGATGAGGTCGCTGCATCGAGGTCGCTGATGAGCTCTTGTCGCGGCCGATGATCCGTGGTCGAAATGATGAGGTCGCGTGAACGAGGTCGTGTGTCGAGGTCGCCTGGTCGAGCCGTGTGGCGAGGTCGTCGCCGAGCCGCTTCGAGGTCGCCTGGCCGACCGCCTTCAGAGGCCGTCTGCCGAGCCGCCTCCGTGTCTTCAATTCTTTCATGTTCAACGCAACGGACAAATTCCACCGGACAGATCCCCGCCAGAACGGCAAATCCTCAACTGACAAATCTTCCTAAAGTGACGCTCCTCCATTGCCTATATAAACACAAATCGTGAGCTTTGTTTTAATACAACAACGCAAGTGCTTAATTTTTTGCCAAAAACTCACAAATATTTTTCATCACTCACACTTATTTGAGCACAATTTTCCGAGAGCCTTTATTCTACATAATTTGAGTTGTATTATTTGAGCTTCAATTTGTTATATCCGCACTATTGAGTGTATCTTTCTCGCCTCATTTTATTTGTGAAAATCATTTATTTTTGGGTAGGAATCCCAAGGTGTTCATAGAGAGGTGATATCTCTTGAACGTATTGCTCTGGTTTAGAGTTGTAAAGGTTTCTAGCTGAACCTGATTTAAAAGCTAGTGTCTTAGTGAAAATCCCATAGTGGTTTGCTTTGGGGACAAGACGTAGGCCACAGGGGTGTTAGGTGGCCGAACCTGGATAATTTGTTGTGTGCTTTTTTACTCCTTATCTCTCTACTTTTCAATCAATTAAATTTCTGTACTTTATTTTATTGTTATTTATATCTTACTATTTACTTTATTTTTAACTCGTTTGCAATTTATTCTTCAAGTGATTTATCTATTTCACATTAATATTTCCGCAACTCATAATTAGCACTTATTTCTCCAAAAGTTTTTGAAAGCACCGTTCACACACAATTCACCCCCCTCTTGTGTTTGGAGTCACTTGTCAACATAAGTGTGGGGTTGCTTGAGGGCAAGCAAAGATTCTAAGTTTGGGGTGGATGTACAAGAACTTAAATTGTTCAATTTTGTATAGAATTTGGACTTGTTCATTGTTATAAAAAAAAATAAAAAAAAATAAAAAAAAAGTCATTAATGTGTAAATATTACCAATTGTTCTTAATCAATTGTGTTGGGGGAGATTTATGTGAATGAATACAAGGGTTTGATATCAATGTCGTGAAGTGGTTTATTTCTTACTTCAAGATTATGAGCCTACTATCCAAATAATTCCTGCCCTTACCTAAGCCCCGTTACAACCTTAAAGGCCTCTTAAATGTGTATTACATTGCATTGTATTTAATTCTTTAGAACTTGGTCAAGCCTATGGTAGAGTGTTGCGTATGATGTGATTGAGAGAACGATCCCAATGACACCTGAGTGAAAGTGAAATATCATTTGTGAGGAAAGTCTGATAAGTTGAGCATAATTGATAATTGTACGTTATGTTGCTTGATTTGTTCATTTGGGAGAATTTGGAATTGAGAAAGCAAGTGATATAAGAAGGCATGAATTGTCACCTTTGACAAGTGTGATTAAAAAGAAAGTTGATTGAGCATGTGTTTATGGTGGAGATTGAAAATACATCCATTAATTTCAATTTTTTTTACCCATGTTTTTAAATTAATTTTTGCTTGAGGACAAGCAAATTGCCAAGTTTGGGGTTGTGATAAGTTTTCATCTTATGTTAATTTAGAGTGATTAATTGAATTAAATACATGAGGAATTGAGAGAGTTGAATATATATTGAGCTTAAACTTTGGAATTCTTTACACTTGGTTGTTTGATTGTATGTTTTAACTCTTACATTATTCTCATGTATATTGCACTTGAATTGCTAGGAATGGAAACAAAACCAAAAGAAGACACTCTCAAGAATTCAATTAAAGGCAAAGAAGATGATTCGTGAGAGCATAAGATTCGAAGGCAGCCAAAAATGCGAAATTTAGCCAAGTTATTGAGTATGCGCGTGACGCGCATTTACAAGTAAAGGAATGCGCGTGACGCGCATTTATGTAAATTGGCTCTGTCTTCATGCGCGTGACGCGCACTGATCAGGAAGAATCTGCGCGCGACGCGCATCAGTGCAAATCTGGAAGCCGCCTCAGTGCGCGCGACGCGCATTTGTACTGCCTAAACTGCGCGCGACGCGCACGGTGCTGCAGAATCTGTATAATTAGATATTTGTTCACTTTTTAATCATCTTGGACCTTTGCTAACATCAAAAACACTGAAGAAAAAGATTAGGAGTGCTAGGGTTCCATTGTTCTTCATCTTCAAGGAGGATTCATTCTTGGGAACAAGGTTTGGATCATCAATGGAGTTGTTTTCTTCCATATGTTTGTTTTCTTCTTTTACTACCATGAGTAGCTAAATACCTTAGATTAGGATGAGATGAATCATGTACAAACTCTTATGTAGTTAGTTCTCTTATATTAATACAAGTTTATGTTATGTAAATTGAGTTTCTAATCTCTATACTTCATGCTTTTCAATACTTGATCACTATTGCATTGATTTTGGGTTTTTCATCTTTATTGGAAAATAGGATGAATGAACTTGAACTAAGATTAGTAATCATAATCATGATGATTATAGGAATATAACTTGTGGTTATGTGTTCTAATGAATCATGGATCTTATTGCTTAGTCTAATCATTAATCACCTAAGGGATTAGGGATTGTGGCTAGAATAAAGGGTTTATGAGGCAAGGGATTGTCCTTAAGCTAATTCAGTTGATTCGAACTTCAATTTATATGAAATTACTTCAGTTAATGATGAACTAGTTACATAAGAGCAAGTACAAGAGGATTCAAATCCTAGTCGTTTTCAACCAACCAAGTCAATTCTATTTTTACTTTAACTTGTTCAAAGTTACAATTACAATCAAAATATCCAAATCATTTCCGTTTAAAGTAATTACACACTTATTCTTATTGATAACCATCATAATCCCTGTGGAGACGATACTCTATTCATTACTATATTACTGGTTGCGATTGGTGCACTTGCCTTAAAAAGTAGTGTATGAAATACGCTAACAATTGGCTCCCGACTTTGTTTTGAGACTCTAGGTCTGATTCCTAGTGAATTCTCGGTAAGGCATAGGTTTGGTTCCTAGCTCTTACAATATTGGTGAGAGATTCTAGGTTTGATTCCTAGTGAATTCGCGGTAAGGCATAGGTCTGGTTCCTAACCCTCACATCTTTGGTATTGATTACTTCCCTACTTAGGATAAGCCTGGGGTGCGAGCTTCTTCGTCACTCGACATAAGTTTGGGTCAGATTCCCAACAAGGGTAAGTCAGGTTCTTAACTCTTGCTAAAAGGTACGGATTGACTGCCTTACTTTAAGGAATGTCCGTGATATGAGTTTCTCTGTCACTCAATATAGGTTCGGGTCAGATTCCCGGCAAGATGTAGGTCAGAATCTAACTCTTGCTAAAGTATGGACTGGTTTTCCTATTGCAGGTGAACGTCCAGTGTAAGAGCTTCTCCGTCACTCGACATAGTTCGGGTCAGATTCCCGGCAAGGTATAGGTATGATTCCTAAATCTTGCTAAAAAGTACATATCGATTTCCATAATTGAGGAAGATCCGAGACGCGGGTCAGGTTCCTGACTAAAGGCTTGGGTCAGATTCCCAAGGTGGTGGGTCAGATTTCCAGCAAGGTGTAGGACAGGTTCCTAATTCATGCTAATAGATTGAGTAGGCTGAGTACTAGTTCTTATTGAGTAACAACAGACCAACTGTATGTAATATTTGAGAGGGTGGGTCAATGGACCCAAAAACTTTGATGGTTATACGGGATGCAATGAATGGTATGCCATGCATGAAATTTTTTATTTTTAGAAGATTGTTTTTTTTAGATGGGTTATGGACCCAAAAGTATTGATGATCATGCAAAATGCAATGAATGATATGCTATGCATGAGTATTGCTTTTGCTTTTGCTTTTGGAGCAAGGATTTTTTTTAGGCGAGCGGCAAACCTGAAAGTATTGATGATTATGCAAGATGCAATGAATGGTATGCCATGTATGAGTATTATTTTGCTTTGAAATATTTTTTTGATTTCCATGAATTCCTTTTGAGGACGCTGCCCCTAGACTCGTGGGATGATAACTTTCTGTCGGATTGCTTGTCCGAATGGTTGACTTTGTACTACACCATGTTTGCATATTTGCCCCTTGATAAATCATTTTATGGATCCTCAAATTTTCAGCTTCATGCCTTGAATGTCCTTGGGAGGATTAGATTGACAACTTTGATCCATAGAGACTTTTCAGTGTCCCTTGGGCCTTTGTCCAGCCATGTGAGGAAAGATCTATGTAGAGACGCGGATCACCTTGTGTAGTTCTGAAACTGGAACGAAATATTGAATGCGAAGCTGGTAGATGATGGGCTCAGCTTTTGCCCCCAGCTTCTTGGTTTCTGTTTAGATTTGTGAGATACAATCCGGGCTGACATGTTTGTGAATTTGACCCTAACTTTTGCCTAGGCCGCTCTTTGCGAGTTTTCAACCTAGCGGGTCGCTCTAACTTTTGCCTAGACCGCCCTTTCGGGTTTTCAGCCTAGCGAGCATTTTATTTATACTCTTTTTCTTTTTTCTTTTTTTTTGGTAAAGCAACTACACCGAGGAGTTTATATGGATTTCCTCTTTCAAAAGTCAAGTTTTGAGAAAATATGAGCAATTGGACTTTGATCATAATGGACTTTATTAGGGTTGTAACGTGGCCAGAGGTTAAGGGTTATGAAAGAAAGGGCATTTCAGGCCCAAAAAGTATTTAAGGGTTTATGGAAATAAGGACTTTAGTCTAAAGATGCACTTCATTGGTTGCTAGCACATTTGTTTCGCCTTTGCGGTTTCCTTTTTGATCTTCGCAGGTGTCTTTGACACGTTTTTGACATTTCTTTGAATTGTCTTTGATACCTTATTGCTTACTTTGCTCTTCTTCTTTCTGAAAAGACAAAGTTGATCTGAGACTTGTGTTATTCTTCATTGTATGGACGATCCTTATTCAGGGTATTTGAAAGAAAATTTCATTTTAGGCTTAAAAGGGGTAGCAAGGGATACGTATTTGGATAGAGAAAAAGGGCCAAACTTCATCTCAAAATCTCATTGCCCACATCTTCACAAAACTTAACTTTTGATAATTTGTGCATTTGCTTTACCATTATTCTATGAGCTAAATTGAAAAATTCAAATTGTAGTTTTATTGATGAAATGAAAAGATGAGAACATAATGAGCCCTTTACAAGATGTGCCCTCGGGCTTGGAGCAAAAGCGTAAAAAGTAAACAGAGTTATCTTTCTTGAAGTCCAACCACTTGGCATTGATCAGATCTTACACTTTGTATTTCAAAGCCTCAACAATTCTCAATTGAATGACCCACTGCCCCAACTTGGCATGTTGTGATGAGCAGCGTTTGTATCTTCTTCCATCTCTTGGCTCATACTGCGCGATGGTTTTTGAATATCGAGGTTGACAATCCTTCCGCTTATTATCCCCGCTTCCACTCTTTTCCCGACAATGATTAGGTCTGAAAAGCTTGAACAGATATTTCCCATCATCATATCATAGAAAGGTGACTGGAGAGTGTCAATAAATGTGGTAACCATCTCCTTCTCTGACAGTGAAGGTTCCACTTGGGCTGCAACGCTTCTCCATCTTTGGGCATACTCTTTGAAGCTTTCATTGCCCCCTTTTACCATGGCTTGCAACTGGGAGCGGTCAGGAGCCATATCCAAGTTGTATCTATACTGTTTGATGAAAGCGTTAGCCAAATCATTCTGTGAGTTGATTTTGCTCATTTAATCGCATATACCAGCGTAGGGATACCGGTAAGACTCTCTTGGAAGAAGTGGATTAGGAGCTTATCATTCTCGAGCAGGAGGCCATCTTCCCAAGCAAGACATGATGGGGTGGCTTTTTGGACAAGTTAAACCTTCATACTTGACGAACTCAGGAACTTTGAATTTTGGAGGAATTACCACGTCCAGGACCAAACATACTTCTGAAGCTTTGAACCCAATATGATTTGCCCCTTCAATTGCTTTCAGCCTATCTTCCACAATTTGGAGTCTCTCCTGATCTAGGGGTTCTCCTGATGGGCCATTGGGAGCCTCTCGATACTCATTAGTGCTGATGGAATGGTTCTCATCAATGGTTAATTTTGCACCCAAGTTCTGCAAGAGATCCAATATCTTGTCCATCTTACCCTTGATTTGGTCTAGTTCTTCTCTCATCGCTTGCTGATTCTGTTCCAACAAGTCCATGAGTCTAGATTGGGCTCGAGTCCGGTAGGGATGCAGGGAAAGCTTATGCGTATCTATTTTCTGTGGAGGAGAAAAAAATGAGTTATGTTATGAAGATGCCATGATTATGCATGTCATGAATGTTTTTTTTTATGTACATTTCATGCAAAGAATATGATGGAGAAAGGAGAAACATTTTTTTATTTATTTTTTCTATAAAAATAAAATGAATGCAATGATAATGAGAAATGTCGCTAAAAAATAGAGAAAATGCTTTTTTTTTTACAATTTATTTTTTAGAGGAAAAAAGAATGAGAAGGGAAAATATTTTTTGAAACTGTGCTTTTTTTTTCAAAGAAGAATAACAAATAATATTTTTTAGAAAAAAATATCATTTATTATCTTTCACAATTTTTGAAATGTGAATGGAAAATAAATGGATGAAGGAAAAACGGGCAGAGTGTGCCCCTTGTGATGTAGGCCGATATTTCCTAAGATCTTAGGTCATACGACTTTTGTCACGTGGAAAATGGGATAAGGTATGCTACTTTTGTGAAATGGGCCGGTAGCTCCTTAAAAAGGGTCTATGGTCCACATAAGTGTCTTTCTATTGGGTGGATTTAAGATACTAATCTAAAAGGTCCCTAGAACCAAGGGTCCCATTTAAAAATGTTACCACCAATAATAAGTATATTATTAAAGGATGATTTTTTCTCAAATGGAGCCAAACTCTAGGCGAGGCTTTCATAGGAACCCACTGGCCGTACGTCCGGCAGAGCACCCACTATATAGTCTCTCCTAACTTAAGATTCACTCGGGCCCGGGTATAGGGCACCCACTCAAAGTGTGTGTAAATAAAGTGTATAAAGTGAAGTGTGTGAAGGAGCAAACTTAAAACTGCCCGATGCAAAATAAATAAAACAATATATACATGGTAACTATCCTAATGTTCAATATACATATAATCACAATAAAAATAAATAAACTAAACAAAGATAAAAAAACAAATAAGATAAGATAAAAATAAATAAATTGAAAAAATAAAAAAATAATAGTAATAAATAAATAAATAAATAAAAATAAAAGAAAAGGAAACAATTCACATTGTAAGGCAAACAACCAATTCAAACAATCAAAATGCCTAACTCTATAAAGTCTCCAGTGGAGTCGCCAGCTGTGACAACCACACTAAAAATTTAAATGGAGCCGCCACCAATATTTATTTTTATAGGAAACATTGGAAAACCTATTTTTTTGAATTTTTTTGAATTTAACGAAGAAAAAGGTCTTTGAACCAGATTTTAAGCTCGGGAGTTGGTTACGCATAGGGAAGGTACTAGCACCCCTAAAACGCCCATAAAAATGATACCTTTAATTGTTTGGAAAAAAAATTTTGTTTGCCATTATGATTATGAATTATTTCCTAAAAGAAAATATTTTTATTTTATTATTGAGCTAAATAAAACCCTTAAAAAAAACTTAATTTTCTAACTTTTTATCAAAAGAAATATCCTTTTGCATCACAATCTGAAAGATACCGATTTGTTATGATAGTTTTTTGGTAACAAAATATTTAGTACTCATTATTACCATTAACCCATTATTTATTATAAAAAAACTTTCCACTAGTATAATGTTAAATAATTATTTGTTACCTGTTATTATTACCTAATCGATGACCAAATTTTTTATAGAAATACAACCATAATCAGAATAAAATAAAACAGTTATTTTTGTGATCTATGCCCTATGAATATGTGAAAAAAAAGTAAGAAAGAAAAAAAGACAAAATAAAATCAGATCCTATGAATTTAGAAATAAGAAAAATACAGAGAAATATTGGGGAAGATGATTTCTATTCAGATGAACAAAAAAAAAGACAAAATCTTAAGCACACGAAGAAGAAGAATGAAAGGAAAAAAAACTTGCTAGTATCTCATTTCAGATTCAGCCTCGATCATACAAATCACAAAAAAACACCAAATAGTCCATAAAAAAAATACAAAGACAAAGAAGAGAAGAATTGAAACCTGATGAAATGTTATCAGGATGCCCTCAAATCGAATTTACAGATTTCAAGGCAAAGAAGAAAACTAAAAGCCTAAAAGAAAAAAAGTGTTTGTATTTTTCACTCTCCTTTCCTCCTTCTTCACGCCTGGTTTCTGCTTCACTTCGTGCTCTCACTCTCTCTCGTTCTTCGTTTGGTTCCTCCTGGTTCTCTCTCTCGGGTTTTTCCTCCCTTTTCTTCACAGTTCTGAGGAGCTTTTATAGCCATTTGGAATCTGGGAAAAAAATAGAAACAAATCAGAGTAGTGAATAGAGAAACAAAAACGAACTAATTAAGACAAAAAAAAAAGAAAAAAGTACTCCCTGATTTACGCCCATCTCGCACGTTTTCCTCATTTTCTCTGAGATCTTGATTATGATATTTGAGTCCAGACCAGATCTTGTAATGTTCGATTTCGGTTTAGTGAAAAAAAGGAAAGAAACAAAAATAAAAAGAGAGAAGAATCTGGAAGGATTTTGATTAAATGAAAAAAATAAAAAAGAAAAGGGGAATGGGGCGGCGCTGCTGTCTCCGACAGAATGAGAGGAAGAATTTATGTTTTCATGGGTTTTAGGGCCTCTTTTAGGTTAGGATGATATTGGGCTCAAGTGGGTGGGCTGAAGGCAGTAGCTGACCGTTATTTGCACCCCTTGATTGACAATTTGCGCCCCTGCTCTTTCAAAAATTTAATTTATTCCTTTCCCTTTTTTTTCTTTCCTTTATATTTTCTTTTCTTTTCTTTTCTTCTTTTTATTCATTTTTGCCTTCTTCTTCTTTTTTATTCCAAGACCAAAGATATTATTTACTATTATTACTACTACTAATTTAAAAAGTTCAAAATAAATAATAAAATAAAATAAAATAAAATAAAAAGGCCGGACAAAATTAGGGTACTACACAAGGGAAGAATGGGAATGGGGGAGTCACACCTCCCATGCCTAAGGGTTCTAGATCATTCCTTTATTAGGATTTTATCTCCAATCCTAACAAACTACCCTGAGAATATCCCTGTGTGACCTAACTATGACAAATGCTTATGCCCTATAAGTACACACAAGTTACACATAAAAAGGTGCACCTTATCCTGCCTGAAATACTATTTCCTTCTGACTTTAGTATCTGAGTGTTTTTTGTAGGTACTACTCTCCATACTTGTCGCATGAGAGAGTCCTTCTTATTTGTGCCTGTCGGAACACCACACATTCTCCACCCTGCTAAGGTTGCAAATCGCGGCCAAGAATAGGACACAATTGTATTTTTAAAAAATGACTATAAGATTTAAAAAATTAACATTTAGGATTAAGTTAATTTTAAGGGAAAAAAACTAACCGATGGAACAATTTGATTAAATCAATTTTCTTATGCTATTACCATAATTTGGTTTAAAACATAAAACTCGTCTGATTCAATAAAAAACAATTTGAGTTAGATTGTTTTTTATTAGGTCCGTTATATATATATATATATATATATAAATTCATAATATTTCGTGATTCCCTTGCACTTCGTGATATATGTCGGTAGTTGTTTGATTGTTTTAATGTATAAATGTTGTGTCTTCATTGCACTTCGTGATTCCCTTGGAGGCTTATACCAATGATCAATTTGCTGCATAACAGGTTTTGGAATAAGTTTGGCATGTACTACTTTTGCTGCTGTTATACCCCAATTTTGTCCACCTATCTCTTGTAATTTATTTTTATTTTTGTTTTTACTTTATTCTTAGCAACAAATTTTGGGTTCATTTTTGCGTTAATTCTTTGGGCCAATTTCAGCCCAATTGCGGAAAAAAGAAGAGGTAAAAATAGTTGGCATTTTGTTACAAATTGCTATTTCAAGTCACAGGCCCAAACTACAAATGAGTGTCCATTACAAGTCCAATAATAAAATCACAAAAATGAATACACAAAAGAAAACACAAGGATGCGCATGGCATCCTGACTAGCACCAACAACAGGGTATTTTGAGATTGAGTCCAAAGGCCTTTCTTCTTGTTCCTTTGATTCTTTCTATTTTTTTCCCAACCAAGCAGCTTTGCAGGCACTACTCTGCAACCCCCTGCATTCTTCAGAGCTCCCATAACCCTGCAACAAGCAGGCCAATATTGTTCTATTAGAGCCCTCTTCACTCTCTAAATACCATATCGAAACTCACAGATAGGGGGAATTTGGAGAGAGTTCTCTGAAGAATTTTCACCACCAAGCAAAGAATTAGAGACTCCACATTGGGTCCTAATTCACTTAATTCGATCACTGAGAAAGAAAGAGGGTTTTATAGTAGAAGCAAGAACAAAAATTAAGAGCACACAAAATAACCCTTTTCAGAATTTTGTCTTCCCTGTTACTACCTCTCCCATTTTCATCAACTATTCCCAATACCATTTTCTATTTTCTCCACTGAGATCAAATACCCACCTCCTTTCATCATTGAAACCCATTTCCATCCTCAAAACTAAGCTACACTCATCTCCAATCTAAGCCCAAAACCTGCCACTGTCGTTTCCTGCCGCTCGTCGCCGCTGCCGCTCTTCGCGCAGCCAGCCCCTCTGTTGCAGCTCTGCGCGGCGCCGATCTCCGCCTCCATCGTAGCACCTATGAGCACCACGAGCCTCACACATCACCGCGCATCCTGTTCACCTTCTCTCGTAGTCCCTCACTAGACCATAAGGTGGTTATCTAATTTCTCTTTTTTTTTTGCTCTGTACCCCCCCGGGATCTCTCGTTTACGGCCACGCACGACCAGGTATGGCACGCGACGGCCGCGTCTCCCTCTCCCTCGATTTCGGTCGCCTCCCCTTTCCTCCATGTGTCGTACGCCGCCACCCTTTCTCGTTATCTCTCTCTCTCCTTCTCATCTTTTTTTCTTTCTTCTGCGGCGCTACTTTCCCTTGTCTTTCTCTGATTGTGTTTGTGTTTGTGTATGTATGTATGTGTGTGTGTGTGTGTGTGTTGTGTTTTAGCCTTTAGGTTTAAGCGAGCATGTCACCCCCTACCCTCTTTTGTTTTTATTTCATTTCTTTTGTTTTCTTTATTTAATAAACAATAATAATTGTATATATTTTTTTTCTTTTATTTCTGTTAACTCTTCCCCTTCCCTGTGAGTTACACTTACTTGGGTGTGTGCGTGTGTTTAGTTTTTTTTTCCTATCCGTTGAACCCCTTCACCTTTTTATTTTTCTTCCATTTGTTTTTTTCGTTTTCTTTTATTTATCAGTCCTTTTATTATTTTATTCATTTTGGTTTTGTTTATAAGTATTGAGCTTCTGCCCATTTATCTTATTTGTTTTCTTTAGAGACAATTTTTACTCAACTAAGTTTCAATTTATCATACAAATTTTAAGACCATATTTTCTTGAAAAAATCACACATTAAATTATCAAGATTAATTACTAGTAATGATCACTTGAGATTGCTTCCCGTTTGATCATTATGAACATTAATTTTCTAAACAAAAATGGGTTGTTGAGGACCACTCTTGATTACTTCTTGTTTAGTCCCCATGAAAACCTATCTTCTTTATAAAAATAAAATCAAGATTAATTCACTAGTAATAATCACTCGAGATTGCTTCCCGTTTGATCATTACGAACACCATTAATTTTCTAAACAAAAATGGGTTGTTCATGAGGACCACTCTTGATTGCTTCCTATTTAGTCCCCATGAAAACCTATCTTCTTTATAAAAATAAAATCAAGTTTTTTATTAGTAATGATCACTCAAGATTGCTTTCCGTTTGATCATTACGAACATCGTTAATTTTCTAAATAAAAATGAGTTGTTAATGAGGACTACTCTCGATTGCTTCCTGTTTGGTCCCGACAAAAACCTACCTTTTTATATAAAAAATATACAATTAAAATCAACCAACACACAATCATTTTCTACCCAAGAACTACGTAGCCTTTGATTTCTCCACTGCACCCGGAGATACGTAGGAGCAGGAGCACACTCCTGTCAAGCACAAAAATAAACAATTTTATTAAGTCTTCTTTTTTTTATCTTTGTTAATTCTTTTTTAATAAAAGGGAAATATATGTTTTTATAAGTTAATATAATTTTGCACAATTAATTAAAGGTAACCTTTCTCGAAAGGATGTCGTAGGATGTTAATACCTTCGCTACGCATAATTCGACTCCCGAACCCAAATCTGGTCTCAAGGACCATTTTCTTCAAAAAAAAAAGGGTTTTTCCAATATTTTCCCTTCGAAATAAATTATTTGTGCCAGCTCCATTAAACTTGAATAAATCCCTCCGGATTTTTCGGTCGTTACAGCTGCCTTCCAATCCTCTTGTATTGTCTTCCTTGCATCAGAATCTGCGAATTGGTTTCCTCAGTATTGTGCCATAATATTTTGTTCCTCTCCTCCACAGCCTCCAAAGAATCATGGCAAAATCCCTCCTTCTTCATGCACTCATTGCAGAACTAACTTTGAATAACAATTCAATTAGACTCTTGTGCTTAGTCATTTCTGCTTGGATTCGTTAACTAGACTTAGTAACCGACCAACACTACACCATCTTTGGATAGTCAAGGAAAATATGTCATCCATTATCTAAATTTGATTCAGATAACAAGTAAAGTGATGGATAGCCCACACCTTTAGTTCTCAATTTGATCCTCGTAGGTAGACAATCCTGACACAAACGACAAATAAAATTCTTAACCATGGGAGGCACATTTAACTTCCATATTAGGGACCATAAACCCGGTACCTGATGCTAGTTAATATCAACAATATGGTACGAGTAAAGTTTATATGCATACTTGACAGAATATAAGCCATGTTGTGGAGGCTGCCAAATAATCCTATCATGCTTGAGAAATTGTAACATTGGCACACCAATGACAACCTTGGCTTCATTATGACTCGGTAAGCTCTTGATAGGAGGCTGGTTCCAATTCTTCTCCCCTGGTAGTAGTAATTGTTGCCCTCTTAAGTCTACTAACATGGTCAATTAGAGGTTCTGCAGAGTGGTACCTCCTTCTGTAACAGCCTGGATTTTCATCCTTCTAGCTTAGGATATGTTGTATAGGATTAGAATATGTTTAGAGTTGTTTGGAAAGGGTTCCACATGTCTTAACATCTCTCCAATCGATTTAGTACCTAGATGCACCTGTATTCCTATGCCTAGAACTCAAGATAATCTTTTCGAAGTCAACGCAGCGCAAGTGTAGCACTAAGGAATATTGGAATAAATTTTATCTGCATTTTTAGCTGTGTTAGAGCCTAAATTTGAGCCTATTAGAGAGGAAATTGTAGTAAATTCTCTTAGCTTTTCAACGCCACCAAGAACGCCTCAAGTGGACACCCATAGCTCCAGATACAGCTAAAATAGTGGTAGCATGCTGTTACGCAAATTTTTGACGTTTCAGTGCGTTTTGGCACATGTAATCCGACCTGTTTGACCCATTTTTGACCTAAAATGAATACAACCCCATGGGGCATGATTAAAAGACCTTAACCTAGGTCTAGTTAGCCAGAAACACCATCTAAATTCGTGTTTAAGCTACTGTGTGGTTCTCAACCGTCATCGGCACCGTTTTTGCTCTATCTCGCTTATTCCTCATCGGAATTCAACGCCGTCTATCGTGCTGCGACTATGGGGAGATTCTCTACCATCTAATATCATTTTGTATCTATTTTGGAGAAGGACAGTTCATGGATAAGCCTTTTTCTATTCTGTTTTGACTTTCACGTGATGTTTTTGGAAAACTAATACCGTTTTTTATCATAATGCCACGCAAGGCCAAGAACATGCTACAGAATTTCATACAGCACATAACAATTCAGTAAGCTACTACCTGCTACATACTTTCCCCAATTTCAAGTCCAATCAAATCAATCAAACATGATTTAAGTCACACAATACTATTCAGTCTTGCCACACAGGGCCAAATCAATACACAATAATTTATGCTACAACATCTCAACAACACATAGTAATACTACAAGAACTACCACGCAATTTAACCAAACATCAAACCAACCAACACACAAGGCGAAAAGCCCAAATTTATTATATAAGAATTTCCCTTACCTTGGGCGCTTTAACAATCCAAGTAAGGTAATTCCAAACTATCGTCAAGTTGTTCCGCGCACGAACCTTAACAACGCAAGTTTCAATCAATTATAACCAAAACTCAACTCTAAAGCCCTTAGGGCAGCCACGGCTTAGGAATTCCTAAAGCCTAGGAATTACTCGACTTAATCCCTAATTGGTTCTATCTAGCCATATGCCATGATACATATTCAAACCATGCAAGTTTTAAACTTACTAAACTTCAAAGATTCAAAGCCATAACCAAAAACCAAATTCTTTACCACTTTAATACACTTAAAACATGTTAAAACTCATCCTAAAACATGCTAAAAATTCTGTTTCGAAACAGCCCCATCAAATAATTTTTCCATTATATAAAACAACTTGTTTTTTCAACATAAACAAGAAGATTAACCATCTATATTTGAATCAAGATTTCACAACCACTTTGTACTAAAACAAGTCACATATTTTCTCCAAATACAAGTTAAAACATCATCAAAAACTATCCCCTAAGTCACGGTTTTGATAGCACAAAAGCAAGATAAGATTTTGATCCATAAACTTCATTTTTATGACTAAATCATGCAAACTAGTTTAGGTACTAAATATATAAGCCAACATCTACTATCTTAACCACTTTTAAGCAACCAATTCATGTTCATAAAACTTAATCAAACCCAAATAAGTGGCTGTTTTAAGAAAATAAAAGCAAACAAAGTTTTGATTTAACAAACTTCATGATTATGCATGCTTATGGCTAGATCCAACCTCTTAATCATTAATCCTTCCAAGATCCACCTTCTAAACAATTAAATCAACCAAAAATAACCCATAAACAGCCCCTAAGATTCGGCCTCCCCAAAAAGTTAGGGTTCCACAATTTTAAAATCCACAAAACCCATTTAATCAAGAAGGTAATGGGAGATCTAGGAGGTATTAAGCTTAAACATCAAGATCTAAGTAATTATTCAAAGAAAATAACACTAAAACCACAAAAACTCATCCATGGCAGCCATGGAGAAAAGGAAAGTGAGTTATAAATCTTACCCACAAGGATGGTGATGATAGATCAAGGAAGAAGAAGAAAGGATTAAGATTAGAAGCCTTAATCACTAACTTCTTTCAAGAAATCAAAGCTTTCTCTCACTAATTTTTTTTCTCTCCAAGTCATAAATGGAAGAAAACTGAAATGGGGCAGCCAAATGAAGAAGGAGCCACGAAAATTTTGGGACAAGGATGGAAGGAATTTGTTCATTTAGTTAGGAATTAACTAAACTAGTTACAAAGTAACTACATTAACTAACTACAAATACAAAACCTCCAATCTAACTCTAACACATGGCATGGAAGCTTCTAAAGCTTGATTCATCTGCCCTAGATGCTGGATGCATCGCCCCTCAGCCAAAATATCAAGATATTTCGTTTCGTCGCGTTCTCGCTCAATCGGATGCGTGACATTACGCGTATATTAGGGTTTTTCTACCAAAAACTCCAAAAATAAATCTAATAAATTACTCTATAATCAAAAATTATTAATCAACCAAAATGTCCCTAAAAATATTAGAAGTATTTCTATGAATGTCGTTTTCTCGATTTACGAGCTAAGACGCGACCGTAATGCAGTTATAGGCGTAGACAATACACTAACTATTTTCTGATGCCCAAAAATCCCAAAAAAATTCCAATAAATCATAAATATTGGAAAATGCTATGATCTCAAATTTTATAAAATTTGGATCCCGTTTGGTCAGGTTTCAGTTAGAAACTTACCCAATAGCCTAGTTACGGCAGAATTCAATAGAATTCTCGCAGCGCAATAAAAACTGTAAATTGGTGAGGATCACTAATTTCAATTTCTCTTATCATCTAAATATTATTAAAATAATAAAATTATCAAGACAAAATCATTAAAAATAAAAGTCATATTAAATATGACATAAAACAGACAATTTAACAAGTAACTAAACATAAAAAATCTAAACTGTGACTTAAAAATATCTATTAAGTCCTAAAATTATTTCTTATTGAATAAAATAATTTTCCTCAATCAAATGGCCATTTTTCACATTTTTCAGGATTAATTCATATTAAAAACAGTATACGTCTACACTGTCTATTAATCTGAATTAATTACTAAAACAGTAAATTGTTTACAATAAATCTATGTTGTTCTTTGTACTTTTAACAAACCATTGAGGTGATCAATCTCTATGATTTATTTCCAAGTAGTCCGAAACTATAAAATAATTTTCATAAAAATTGGGATGTTACATCCCAAGTCCCCTACGCCTCGCAACGAATACTATCACCATCGTGATAGGAAAGTACTCGAATCCTTGAATTATAATCTTTGATTTGCAATACTTACTGTAATGTGATGTGGTAAACTTATTAAATCAATGGATTTGGCGTGGAGGTTGAGTCTTTGACTCCCTATATGATTGCTACTCTTGATGACCCCTTATTGTTCATAATTTTATGAGTTTTTGGTTGTTGTTGTTGTAAGTTGCTATGGCATGAATCCTACATACGTCGATGAAATTCTATATGATTAGTGTTGTTTATGCCTTGGTATTGGTATTGATCTCATGTGCAAATTGTTGAATTGTCTAATTCTACTAGTTGTTGTCATAGTGACTTAGAAGGTAACGCTATGTATTAAAAATATAATTTTTATGATTGTTAAAGATGGGATTAGATGGACTACGTAGGATTAATTTAAATTGTTGTTATCTAGTTTGAATTGTGTTTCTATATGTGTAATTTAAATTGATATCTGTAACACCCACACCTCAAAGTAAATTGAAAATACGATTAAATTACATTAATGCACATGAATTACTAATAATTTACAAACTTGATTACAGTGATCCAAGTCATAAATTTAAAACTTAAATCATAAATGTAATAAATAGATTAGAACTTATACAATTCGTATAATACCAAAAGATACAAATCTAACATAATCCTATTCTATGAGTCCCAAGCCTGGAGCTTCGCCTCATTAGCCTTCGGTACCTGTTTATCTGAAAAATAAAAAGGAATGGGGTGAGATTAAAAATCTCAGTGAACCCTTCACGGGCTCCTCACCATTCTCTCGTCGGATCCTACTATAGTACTAAAACTATCTAAGGCATTACTGCCAACACCTACTTTTCCTCTAAATCTAAGACTAGCTTCAAAACATAATACTTGCTAGGCATCCTAAACTTGAAGCCCTAGAATGCACAAACTTGAACTTAAACTTAGTATATTGCTTATCGTAATTATCCCAGTCTAACATACACTTAGACACTTAGACTTACTTAGTAAATTGCTGGTCGTAATTATCCCAATCCAATATATACTTAGATAACATAGTATATTGTCGGGCGTGATAATCCACGGTCCAATACACTACGTATCACACTTGAGAGAAAACTAAACATAGCAATGCAAAGTAAATCACATAACTCGCATAAACATTCTTTTTCTACTTTTTACTTAGCAAGGCTAAAATGAAATTCAATGCAACTATAACTAAGAACATATAGTTCTTCATTACTTCGTGCATAGCAAGTCTGGACTATTCCCATATGGTTGAATTAATATTCAATCGGGAATCTATGTTACTGAGTTTGTCATATGCATAGACCATAGACCTCAATCAACATAGTTAACGGTATGGTGGTTAGATGTCATTAACCTCTAAGTGGCGTCCTACAAGACTAACCATACTGTACATCTCCTCTTATGAGGAATCTTGGTGTCTTTTAGTTGTCTTAATCCTAACATATGCATTATCAATGCATGAACATAATGAAATGAATATGCAATTCAATCATTCAACTATCAAACTATATCCAATGATATTCAAAAGAAAATCAAGAAAATTAACTTAACATGTATCTGAGTAACTCAATCTCACATTATATCTTTAAACTTATCTATTTCTCATGTTTTCAAACATTCTAACTTTAGTTAAACATTCCAAGTGGAGCTCCGTGGAACTCGCATTAGGGTCAACATCGTACATATCATAACCCCTATCTTGACTCTCAAATATAGGTAAAGAATACTAAAGTACTCACTCACGTAGCCAAAACACACATCACTTCAAAATCCCCTCAGTGGAGAGAACAATAAAGGAAATCCAAACATATGTCGGTGTGGGGGTTAGCAGCCGACCATTTTCCACCCAAAAGGACCCGACATTTCAAACATCAAACATAATAACATTGAACATCAACTCATTTAACATAAAATTCATGAACAGAATCATACTCCAAACATCACAATTTCATCAAACTATCATAAATTTATTCTAAACCCATTTCCCTTCACATAACCATCATCAATCCCCAAACCAAGCATCATACAAACATGCAAGTAAAGAGAAAGAAAAACCCAAATGGGGGTCTTATGGTTGCCCACCACATAAGGGATGAAGAACTCACCTTTACTCTTCAAGGTCTTGAGCTAGAATGGTGGAGCTTTTCCCTCTTTGCACCTATTCACATTTTTCCTCTTTTCTCCGACTTAGGGCACTCCAAATTTCTCCCAATCTTGATCTACAACCTTCAACCTTCCTCTTCAAGTCCAAGAACTTGAGCCATTCTTGAAGAAGCTTGATCTTCTTCCTCTTCTCCTCCTTCTTCACATTCTTCTTCTTCCTCTTGATTAGGGTTCCACCTAAATCTTCACCAACACTAAATCTCAACTCTCTATTCAAGCAAGAGATTGAATAAATCCAATATGAATCTCTTTAATCCTTCTCAAATCATGAAACCCTATCTCTCCTTTCCTCTTTCTCTTTTCCCTTTTTCCTTCTTTTCTTCCCTTTTTCCCTTTTCTTTCGCGATATGTTGCATTCTGCTGTGTTTTATGCGTTTTTAAGGCTGTGAATCGATTCATAGCTTATGTGTGAATCGATTCAGACAAACAGAATGTACTAGATCATGAATCTAAGTGAGTGAATCGATTCCTGACCCTCCAATTCGACTCCCAGAGGATTGGAACTTCTATGAATCGATTCAGGCTTGTGTGAATTGATTCCCATTGCATTAAAATCAAGGAAACTCAATTCTAACAGCAAATCTTGAGACTTTCTTCCCAAACCAACTTCAGTTAACTCCAAATCAGTACTTCGAATCATTTTAGGATTAAATCCAACTTATTTCTTAACTCAAATCAATAACTTACACATTAAAGCTTTGTGTAATTATATTTACTCAATTTGAATCCAAATTATACTCAAACCAATTACACAACTTCACACAACTTATTCTCAAACTGAGCTTAGGGAATATGGGGCATTACAATATCATTTGATGGCTCAAATATGATAAATGTGCATGTTACGCTATTACCGCGTCTTCCCAAAAATCTGTTTTTGTTTTAAATTAAATTGTATATTTATGTGATGAGTTTTGTGAAAATAAAAATATTCAGGTATTCCTATATGTGTTGAGATATTGCAGATTAAAATTTATTGCATTTTGATAAGTTTTACTATGTGGAAAAATTTTGGTATGCCTGTAGGACAAATAGGGTGTTGCTGGAAAATCCTGTGTAAATCAGTCTCAGTACGTAATTTTTCTTGAATTCTAGGATTCGAATTTTGGAATGGGACTAATTGAAATTTGTTCATATATGAGTTGGCTATCTTCAATTAAAACTTTAGAATTTTCAGAATATGCTTGCCTGCTCGTTCAGATTTTTCTCTAATTGCTGTAACTGGAAATCCTGTATAAATCAGTCTCAGTGCGTGATTTTTCTTGAATTCCAGGATTCAAATTTTGGAATGGAAATAATTGCATTTTTTTCATGTATGAGTTAGCTATTTTCAGTAAAAACTTTAGAATTTTTAGAGTATGTTTGACTGCTCGTTCAGATTTTTATCTAACTGTTGTGCTGGAAATCTTGGAAATGATGATTGAAACTGATTTCATTCTTATCAAATTTGGATGCATTTGAGTGAATATAGCTGATGTATTATCCTTGTCAATATGTGGCTACATTGAGGATTTTATTTTCATTCTATTCCTTATGAATTATGTTTGAAATAATTGATTAGATGATAAATGCTCATGGTTATTGGGTTGATGTACTTGGCTATAATTAATCTAAGTGTTATATGCTTAA
This sequence comes from Calophaca sinica, assembly GCA_037113605.1. Taxonomy (NCBI): domain Eukaryota; kingdom Viridiplantae; phylum Streptophyta; class Magnoliopsida; order Fabales; family Fabaceae; genus Calophaca; species Calophaca sinica. The sequence goes on from CM073733.1 coordinate 109,849,155, forward strand.
AACTTAATTGGCTAAGTGTGTTGATTACTTCATTCGTTGATTGAAGGCACTCTTTGACGTACTAACTTGTGTCTTGATGTTGTTGTTATTCTATCAAAGATATTGTGATAGAAGCTGCTGTTAGACACCACATTACTTGTGTTCATGCATCATGGTGTCCACGGAGTTGTTATTGTTTATGGGGCATTACAGACGTGGTATTCTGAAACGGGCATGGTATCTCGGCCTCCTCTTTGTTAAGGCATTACGGACATGGTATTCCGAAACGGGCATGATATCCTGGCCTTGTTGTCATTGGGGCATTACAGACATGGTATTCCGAAACGGGCATGGTATCCCGGCCTCGTTGAAAATGGATCACTAGTGCAAAACTAACTTTCGGAACAGAGATTTTAAATCGGTTGTTTTAAATAACCGATTTAAAAACAAATGCGGTGGCATTTTTGAAAATAAATTGAAATTTTGACATTCTACTAAACCTTTTAAATCGGTTGTTTAAAACAACCGATTTAAAAGGTTTTAAGAAAAAAAATTTTAAATCTGGTGTTATAAACAACCGACTTTAAAGGTCCCAAAAAAAATTAACATTAACCTTTAAAATGGGGCTTCTTAAACCACCGATTTTAAAAGCCTTCTAATTTTATTTTTTCCCTTCCCTCTCATACCATTTCCTCGACCCACCAAGGCGAAAAACCCTACGCTTCTTCTTCCTCACGCTGCGAATAGAAAGACCTGCCGCGACTCATACCATTCTCTTTCCCTCACGCTGCGGCTCCTTCGTACGCCACAACGTGTTTCTCCCTATCCTTCACATCCGCCATGCGAACCCAACCGCGAGGAAACCTGAAGTCACCGCCGCTTAGTCAAGCTTCGCCACCAAAGCGTCGCAAACGTAACACCTAAGTCGCCATGTTCATTTCGTATGAAAGGAGCCAAACAACGAAAACCCTAACTTCCGCTTTGGAGCTCGAATCCGGCCGCCGTGGGCCACCAATGGAGAAACCAAACTGGTCATTCTCTTCCTCTCACTGTCCAAAGCAAAACCCCTAAACCAGAAACGCGATTAGAGAAGTTTCGGCACCACCACCGCAAAAAAAAATCGCCGTCGTGCTGGAGTCATGGCCGCGATGCTTTGCTTCTTTGCTGTTGTTTTTTTTGTTTTTTTTTTTGCTGCTTTGCTGCATCTTTGCTTCTGTGAGACTGTGGTCTCTTATTCGATTTGCTTCTGCTTCTGCTTCTGCTTTTCTGATTTCTTATTGCTGTGGAAAGGACAATTTTGTTGATTGTGATGGTGCTATGATATATTCTTCGATTCTTCAGGACTTTGTTTTCCATTTTGCAGATTTTCTGAATTTTCTTGGACTTGGTTGCTTCTGAATGCATAATGACCTCTAGCAAGTAGTGTGTCATATGCTGAATTTTTTACAGTCATGTAAGATATTTGTTACATTCATAGATTTAGGCCATTTTTATAAACAAGTGAAATGTTTGTAGCATTATTTTACTTGCAATAAAAATGCCGTGAATATGTTGTGTGATTCATTTTGTCTGTTTTAGGTGTTGTATCACCATCTTCTGGGATGAGTTTACAAGAGAGTCCACCAAACAAGCTCTAGCGGAATGGGCAGCATCTCCAGATCTAGGTGTAATTCAGTTTTACAATTTTCAGTAAGGTGTAATTCTTCTTGAACCATACGTCTTTGTCAGTTGGATTTCAGTTGCTTTTATGGAGTCTTTGGATAGAAATGGTGACAAATTATTAGAGTTGTAAAGATATTTTTGGGCTGGGTCAAGTTAGGCCAAATTTAGTGAGCAAGTTGTTTGTTAACTCAGTCCAATCTTCTCTGAGCCGTGGGTCAAACGAGCTGTCTCATGGGCCCATAGTTTTTAAAAAACAAAATCATTTTTAACAATATAAGTAATATAGTGTTAACTTTTTCTTTATAGAATAACTGAGGTTACTACCTTTTGGCCATTGTATTATATTTTTAATAGTGCATCTTGGTTTTTGTAGAAGGTAGGAATGCAATATTTGTGGAGCCTTCTTGGTTTGGAACCGGAAAGTTGTTACTCTCTATGTTGGTAAGTTTCATTCTCATGATACTTTCTTTTCTCAATAAACATGAAACATTTGTTTAGGTTCATGAAACTTCTGGATTTAGATTTATTAGATTTTGTTCAATTGCTAATTTGGTTTTCTATCTCTAATTTTCTCCTTCATTTACTATTGTAATTTCACTGCACATAACATGTTTATATGGAGCTCGAAACATATTGAATGGCAATAGAACATGTTTATATTGAATGTCTTTATTTATTTGATAGAATTACCAAATTGCAATGAAAAGTGTTAGTCTTAAGTTGGATACGGTCATAGTTCTATTGACTAATCCACGCTTCTTTTATTGACTGTGGATACAGTCACGCTTCTTTTGACTTATTTCAGGTTCCGATCGTTATTTAGTACATGCATTAAAGTTAGGTATCGATACATGCGTTAAAGTTTAATTTATGGGCCATGTGCAGTTTGATTGTTCTTTGCTATATCGACTAATTTGCATTTCGCCTCAAGAAGGCAATCAATCAAAATGACATCTTGATTTCCTTGAAGATACCGCAACTACTTACCAAATCAGTAAGCATGAGCATTTCTTTGCTTTACATAATCAACTAGATCATGACTTTCTAATGAGTGTGGCATTTACAAGAATAGAAAGCTTAATTGTGAAATATTTTAACCTCAGATGATTTTTAAGAGACATTTTAAAGTAATGTTAATGCTCTTCCAAAAGCATTAGGCTAATTGTGAACCGGTTATAGTTTGTGATACTCTTAAACGGGGAACATCTCTAAGCTGGGAGCCAATGATCATCTCTAAGCTGGGAGCCAATGATCATGTGGCGAGTATTATGTGAAAATATGGAATCAGAAATTAGTTAAGAAATGTCATAATTGAAGGTCTTTGATTGCCCAGCTAATTGTGAGGTTTGATCCCCTTTAGTATTCATTTTAATTTTTATGGTAGCACTCATAATGGTAGGCTCAGAGTCAAAAGAGCCGCACATGAAGCTTTCACAGTGTTGCTGAGTCTTGAGTGACTATGTAATTGGTATTGTGATGTGAACTTTATAGTCTTTATTTGGTATTCTTTATTCATTATATATGATAAGAAATAATTTTGATGTGAACTTTATAATCTTATTTTAGGTGTAAATATAATGACAAGAATTATGTAATATGTCTTTCTCGTAGCTTTTTACTTCCATGCTAATTTTTCTCTCTAGCTATCTCCATCCACACTTAATCGATGGAGCATTCTCCAGCTTGATTATAATTAATATAATTAACTTCTTACATCATTATAGCTCAGCTTGATCACGAGAAGGAACCAAGCATTGGGGTGGAGAAGAATCATTAGAGAAGATAGATGCAATGCTTGCGCTTTATGTTTGTTTTTAAAATAATTGTCTTCTTTCCTTCATTCTCACCATGCGCTTAGTTAGAAGTACCTCGCTGGTATATGCAAACACCGTTGTCCAAAGGTGTGGAACTCAGTATTGCCGCTAAGCTAGGTACATGCAAAGACTGGCCGCAGTTGTCATAGATAGACATGAATTCCTATGAGAACCTACCTTCGTGATTGGTACTGCAGTTTCTTTAAAGATGTTAGCACAAGTTGTCATAGACATTTTTAACATAATATTTCTAGCTCTACCTATTAATAGAGGTTTTAGCTTCCTATGTCAAATAGATTTTTGAAGTTGGATTACAAGTGCAAGAATTTCGCTTTGAGTACTATCAAAAAATTTTGGCTTACTTTTTGTTTGTTGCTTGAAATTTGATTAATGAGCTGCACTGGAGGTTGGAGGTGGAAAAGAAAAGAAGGGAAATAGCGTAAGTGGGAGCTCACCAAGTTATGGGTGAAAGTCGAGGAATCGCAAATGAGAAGATTGTTAGCATTTTGTGGTATTTTAAATTCGATTCTTATTTTATCATAGCACAAATGAGAAGATTGTTACCCTAACCCTTTTTGGGTACTCTCAAGTTAAGGACTTGCTGATTTTGTGGTATTTTAAATTCTGCATTTTCTCTTCTCTTCTCTTCTATTTTTCTTTCATCCTGCTACCTCTTCTCACTAATTTTTCTTGAATTTTTATGGGTTCTTCAACTTCCCACTAAGATAAGCTGGTGTTGGATTTTAAGGGAACTCTTATGCTAACTTAAGTTGCTATATGGAAACTTAACCTTGCCAAGAAATCTTTGGTTGTTCGATGTTTGAACATTAAAACTTCAATTTGGTGAAATAAATGGATTAGGTTGTCTTATTTAGTGTCTCACTTAATAAAACTACATAGAACCAACTTCATATCTAATTCATATCTTTCTCATTTTTGTTTTTATTAGTCTAAATTTTCAATCATTATTTATATGTAGTTATTTTGTCATGTGCCCTTATTAAACCTCAAGATTAATATTAATGCAAGAATTTGTTGTTATTAACATAGGGGTCTGTCTTGATTTAGATGGTGTGAATGGTGTGTGGTGCAAGAGCCATCAAAGATTGAAGGATGGCTTTTCTGATTTTGTGCAGAGAAGGTATTCTCAAAATTAATTATGTCAGTGGATTGAATTAAAGATATAGAATTACTGATATGAGTTTTGCATACATGCAGCTATTGAACTAATTAGTAAGAACTTCATAGTTTATCAAACCTACACTAGATATTATGTCCTCCCTGATGAGCTACCAAATTTTATTGTGGAATTGGAAATTTTTCTTCCATTCATGAAGTGAGCTGTATTAATCGTTAAGAGTTATGCCATCAAAACTTGACAGCATCTTTCTATATGTTGATTCACATAATATTACCATTACCATTCATTATGACAGAACTAGAAGGATGGCATCTAATTCTGTCATGGGATTTGTTACCATTTTGCAGTTATAGCTCCCTGTTTTAGCATTGAGCAATCCGGCTCGCTTAACTCGGTATACCCTCGGCCTCTATATATCTTGTTAATTCTCATTCTTTGTCCTGTGAACTTTTGCGGTGATAATTTTTCTCACTTAAGTTATGGACCCTTGCTAGTGATATGGTTGTGTAACTTATTGTGATATATTTCTTCTTTCACCGAGGGCTTGTCAAAAGTATGTCATGGAAAATCTAGAGCTAAAGCCAACTCAAGTGTTTTATCTTTTGGGTATTATTTTGTATTTATCAAGACATGATTAATAGATATCGACTAGTCTCTAAAACAAATATGGTATGCCGATATCATTGTTCAGGCGATTTTTGGTTGTCTCAAGTGATGATTATGAGTCGATGTCAATGTTTTATTATTGCTCTTGAATGTAAATACTCAATTGAAAAGTAGCGCATAAGTAGATTAATGGAGTGAGAAAGAATTTAATGTTTTAATTAGAATTCCTGGGTTATCGGCCTAATTAAACCATTGTAGAAAGAATTAATAAGTAAGATTCAATTTAATTCTTAACATACATTATGATATAATTTTAGAACTTTGACTTATCATGAATATTCTTTTATCAAAGGCAATCGATGGATATAATAGGCTTAAAGGAGTTAGGAGAAGTAATCCACTCAATGGTTGTTGCCCAAAGTAAGTAGTTTAAATTAAAAATATCATTTACAAATATTAGGATATTTAATATTAACCAAGTGCATAATTTTTATATTTATTTGTAGGTGGCTCGTCAAACCGACGGGGGGGCAAGTGGGGTATATGTCAGGAGGCAGATGAAGACCATTATCTCATGGGGATAGTCGGAAATTGGATGGAGGTAATATTTAAAACTCAATAAGCTTAATTGATTTTGTATTTGTACTTAATTAAGCATTTTTTTGGTTATATTAACTAGTGTTTATATTTTCTTTTTCAAGGTATTCAATGACACATCACCAATGTCAAATGATGAGCTTTTGAGCATGAGACAACTCAAGTGAATTTTTTTGCAAATTCCATACCGAGTTGAAATACGAGCCAAAGAGAAAAAAGAATAGAAAAAATGGTGAAAAAAACAAATAGCTAAGTTTCAGCTTTGTGTTTTTGATTTAGTTAGGTTGGTATTTGAATATTAGTTTTTGACTTGTGTTTTAACAAATTGTAAGTTAGACTTGTATTTGATTTAGTTTCAGTTTAAGTTTTAGATTTAGTTAAGTTTGTATTTGACTATTAGTTTTAGTTTTAGTTTGTATTTTGATTTGGTTTAGTTTTAGTTTGTGTTTGGTTGCTGAAAAAACTATATTGTTGTGATTGTTCAGTTGTATTGAAATTTCTTTGAAAAAAAAACTTGTTGTAGTTTTTCTGGTTGTTTTTACAGGTATATATATGGTTGCTGTAAAAACAAATATAATTTTTTTAAAAAAAAACTACCTTTTAAATCGGTTGTTTTAAATAACCGATTTAAAAAGAACTTTTAAATCGGTTGTTTATAAACAACCGATTTAAAAGGTCATTTTGAAACAAGAAAAGAACATATGGGACTTTTTAAATCGGTTATTTAAAATAACCGATTTAAAAAGACTTTTTAAATCGGTTATTTAAAATAACCGATTTAAAAGGTAGTTTTCAATTCTTTAGTTTAAGAAGAAATGTGACGTTTTAAATCGGTTGTTTATAAATGACCGATTTAAAAAGTCCTTTTAAATCGGTTGTTTATAAACAACCGATTTTAAATCTCTAATATGACCAGATTTTGACTTGAATTCAGCCTTTTTAAATCGGTTGTTATAAATAACCGATTTAAAATGTCAAATTTAAATCGGTTAAATAACTGATTTAAAATCCTCAGACATACTAAATCCAGAGCATCTAAATCGGTTGTCCAACCGATTTTAAAACCCCAAATAACCGATTTTAAATCCCGAATTTGCACTAGTGGATCCACATGTATTTCCTCATGGTCTTAGTTGCATTGAAATACATGAGTGGAACATGCATGATGAATAGTTGATTGTCATTCCTATGTGTCGTTGTACTTCGATGATTGTTGTTAGTTATGTTGAATGATGTTAGTTAAGTTGAACATGCATGATGATTAGTTGATTGTCGTTCTTATGCGTCGTTGTACTTTGATGATTGTTGTTAGTTACGATGAACATGTTATGCGCATTGCTTATCCTTGTTCCTCTACTGTATGTACTATTTGAGGTTATAATGACTAACCCCTATTGTGGCTATGCATATCCCATTGGGTATCTATAGGTGATAAGATTGCAGGTGTTGAGAATGTGGATGCCGATGAGTGATCGTGATAGCTTGTTGGATTAGAAAGAAGATTATATTTGTTTGAATTCATTATTTTTATTTTCCGATGTAATGATTAGGGAGAAGCTCTGAAATATTGTGACATCAGGAAACCTTGGATTATTTGTCATTATTTGTATTTCATACTCGTTTTCTATTTCTGCAAGTTGTGAGCGTGATGACTCTACTTTGTTTGAAATGAAAGTTTTTAAATGGACCAAAATTTTATTTCGTGTTCTTTTCTTTTAACATTGCTAAAATACCATGACAAGGTAGAGGGTGTCACACCTTCCCCTCGAATCCATTGGTCCCTCCATATACAAATGCTTACTCCATACCTTATGAGATGCCCTGTTGTCCTATTAAAGCAAACCCTAAGTAACAAGCCATAATCGTAAAATAAGTGGTAGCACGTACATTGGAAAATACAAAGGAATTTAAAACGAAACTATAAACACATGCAGAAGTGAATATGTACATACAATAAGCCTCATCCGTGGGACCATGAAAAATATACAAAGTTTGTGTAATGGGTACATTCATCCTCCAAAATAATGGGTACAAGATCCAAAAATACATCAAAAGGTACCTTCCTCACCAAAACATACATCAAAATAAATCTCCCAGACTCACTGCCTATCAGTGAAAGAGATAAAAGCATATCCCATACACTAATAAGGACGATAAGAGCAGCTCCTTACATACGACCTCAGACGTCTCTGGTAGACTCTAAGAGGTGGGACTAGAACAACAGATGGGGCAAAACTACTAGAGGGAGGTGACCACCACCATTATAGGTACCACTCATAGAAGATTGATAATCATAATGAGCATTGCGTATGAATGTCAATGCGAGTGATAATCATTATGGTAGTTTTGTGGGTCCTTCCATATCTGCCTAAATGGTAGTCTTTGGTCTATCCTAAATCTCCTACAAAAGAAGCCCTAGGAGATCCTAACAAACATAAGAAAATGCTAACTAAGCCAGTATAAACAACAGCACGGCGATCATGATTAATCTCCCAGGTAGCGTTGCCCATGTCATGGTAATGGACCTTGAAGTCACCCCATAATGGGATCCTTGGGCTTGCAAAATCGAAGGTAGGTGACCACCACCATTATAGGTACCACTCATAGAAGATTGATAATCATAATGAGCATTGCGTATAAATGTCAATGCGAGTGATAGTCATGATGGTAGTTACGTGGGTCCTTCCATATCTGCCTAAATGGTTGTCTTTGGTCTATCCTAAATCTCCTACAAAAGAAGCCCTAGGAGATCCTAACAAACATAAGAAAATGAGAACTAAGCCAGTAAAAACAATGGCAGGGTGATCATGATTAATTTCCCAGGTAGCACTGCCCATGTCATGGTAATGGACCTTGATGTCACCCCATAATGGGATTCTTGGGCCTGCAACATCGAAGGATGAAGGTGGTGCGCCATACTGTTCATCAGTGTAGCTATCAGCAGGTAAGCCTCCACATGGCCTAAGAATACATATAAACAACAACACATAGAAAAGTAGGGAGATAAGAATGCACACCTCAAGCCATAAAGTGGACAGATAGGAATAATATAAAATACATGAATAGCACATACACATACAGACACACCATCCATATCTTGAGTCAATCAATCTCATAGTATCTATCACCTAACTCTCACTGTCATACTCATGCACACACACACACACACACACACACACACACACACACACACACATATATATATATATATATATCCTTACAATGGCCACACCATCAAATCTCATAAATAGGCCCCACTAAGCCATAATCTCAATTCCCCAACATGCTCTGAAAGGAGAACAAGTCAGTCGTCCAAATAACATATTCTACTCATTGTCACCATTAAGAGCGCCTCTGCATCCCCCCAATTATAGCGCTGAGGACAGGCATCATGATCTGTACTCGGGATAGTTCATTAAGAACTATGGAATAACAATATCCCGTCACAATGACCAAACAACCTCGACTATCATGACACAATAAGGGCCAACCATCAACCACCTATGGAACTTTGTTGGACCCAATCGATCCCCAAGGAACCCAACACGTACTGAATACTCTGTAATCGAACTCAAATACCTAACCTCATATGATAAACCGGCCACACGGCAGTGATAATGCATATGAACCTCACTACTCAAATTAGATGAATACCTAGTGACTCAACCTCACCATAATATCCAATCAATGTAGACATTCTCTATCATACATGGATCATGCTAATCTATATAACCAAGGGGTTGAGCACTAGTAAACTATCAAGATGCATCACACATCACATCTTTAAATATACCAAGATCATCACCTAGATTCTACTCATACCAATCACCCAAATACGTGACATCAACAAATAATAACATTCATAAAGTGACAACCATACAATAATCATCATCTCATACTAGTATGTTATCACAGCAACATGTTATCCACCAACAAACAACCATGTGCACATACAACTAAAAATGCTAGTCAACATGAGTAAGCATACATCATCAATCGTATCATATCAGGCATACCATACTAACTCTATAAGTATGTTATCAATCATAATCTACATCTAAAAGATAAATCTTATGGGAAATATCCTTCAAAATGCTTAAATCTTAATTTGGACTACTCCACTATTGCCACCAATACGGTTTAAGGGTTGTAGGTTATTACCATCTAGTAAGGTTTAGGTTGCCGTACACATATTCACATATTCTATTCTACCCTAACCTTCCCGATTAGTGGGGATTCTTTCTCCCACCTGGTAAACTACCCTCACGTAAGCTCTTCACGAACAACCCTGATCCATGAGCCTACAAGCACAACAAACTCGACAATAGAGAGCATGAACACAACCTCAAAGGACGTAATATAGATCTTCCCCACACGATCTAGCAACAAGGATGTCTCCAAAGTTGACACAGAATACAACAATGGGTCCCACAAGATGGCTGCGAAACAAAAGACAATAATAGATTTCCAGTTAAGGACCAAAACGAGACAAGATTACCAATTGAAATCAAAGGACTAGAAGCAAACCAAGGGTGTTACCATTGAATCAAGGAGGACTAAAAGAAGCCTAAACACCCTGACTAGCAACAATACATTATCTGGATTGGTGAATGTGCTGGTATATCGAGGAAGTCATCATTAGTGATGAGTTGTCTGTGTTGGAAAACTGAATGGGAACTCCCAATCTTCATTCCTAAGTAGTTTTGAGATTGGTACCACATGCATATAAACTAGAATGGCAGAGCATTACATTGACATGCATATGGTATGCGATAGTATATGCTTAAATTATATGATGACATGCTTTGATTCATTGTGTCTACTTATGTTGTTATATTGTATAACATGAGACACACTCACCCATTTTCTTTATGTGTTCTCCTCTTGTATGCTTGTTTCTATGCAGATGATGTTTAATATGAGTGCAATGAGTGATCGATGAGGATTCGCTTGTGAGAGCGGAATTGAGGCTTATGTCTTACCTATGATATTTGTTTTGTTTTAGTATCCATTGGATTTTAAGCTGTATTTATTTATGGCATTTTTATATGGCTCCGATTAATGTGACACATAGTTGGGTTATTATTATTGTTATTGTTGTTGTTTATACTACTTTGAGTTCTGAAAACCATGAGCTTAAGTAATTACTATTTGAAACGTGTAAGGTCATTGAGGGCCAAAGTTTTAATTCATTTGAGATTTTGAATTAAGTGTAATGAAGTGTCCTTAACCCTGCAAAAAGGTTTTTGTAATTTCACATTTTTATTCTGCCGAAAATCGAACGTATTTATTATTTTAATTAATAAAATATTTTGGGGTTAAGAGTGTCACAGTACCACATATATTATCTCTCACACTATCAATTTGAAGGCCTAACCAACAATTTTAGGTTCATACTTACTGAAAAGTAAAACATCTCTTTTGTATACTACAATCAAAATTTTAAAATTAGTTTCATAATATAGAAAATTTTAAAAATTTAAATATTAGTTACAAATTACAATCAAATTTTTTAAATTAGTTTCATCTAACGGGGCAAGTAGCAAAGGGCTACTACCCCTACTCGCACCGTCCCATTTACTTCCCTATTGACCACATCAATGCCAAGTGTCAGCAAATTATTGTCGTGTATTACAAAATCATTAAACTAATTATTGAAAATTGATAGTATTAATTAAGGGAGCTACAAATCAATATACTTTAAGAATATCTATTAAAAAATAATAAATAATAAATATTTTATTAGAACAATATAGTATCCAATAAATTAATAATCTAAAGTATTACTTTTAATAATTTTTTATTTATTTTAAACATTGGTTAAAATATAAAAGAAAGTAAGATTTGAAAAGTATTTAATATTTATATTTTCCAATATAAATTTTCTATAAAAAAAAATTATTTTTAATATGCTAATCACAACCGGTATCTGTCAACACGTTAGTATTCGTCAATAATTAGTAATTAATAATAATCATTCATGAGAATATCTTTCTCAAACGACAACCGGCTATTGCAGGTAAAAGCCACTCCTTATGGATATGGGTTGACTCTCGTTTGCGACAAAGTCACTAAATACCTTACCGGCTGTCCCGGTCCTATTTGGCTGTACTTGTACCCTCATTGTTTTGTTCCTAGCCTTTCTCCCTTGGATTCTCTGCTTCTTGTGTTTGGTTCTGCTTCGCGTGTTGAAGCTCCTCTGCTCTTTCCTTCATCCATTGAAAGGTAACCCCTTTTCTCCTATTTTTATTTTGCATCAATATCTCTTTTGAAACTCTGTTGCCTTTCTTTTTGCGTGGCTTAATTATTATTATTATTTTTTTTGAGAACATGAAAAGAAAATAGTGATGAGTTATAAACACACACACACATGGAGTTGTTTAGTGCAGTTTTATTGGATGATGTCAACGGAAACGATGTCGTATTGGTTAAATATCTGAATTGAGGATTATGTGATGTCTGTTCATGTTGTTGTTGTTGGTTATTATTATACCTCTTTTTTATGATTATTACCTCAATATTAATTTATGATATATGAAATATTATCAGAAAGTGTGTGACTGTGTGTATGAAATTATGAATTATGCTGGGGATACGAACACTTAAACATGTGAAATTGATATTGGTGGTGGTAGCTAGTTGGATATGTGAGACTTGGGGGAATAAGTTAACCCTAATGGTTGCATTTGACCCAGTCTTTTTTGGGGATTTTGTATCATGGATTGGGCTAATCCTTCTGTGTTATGTTATCCATCTGCTCTCTCTCGTAATTGGTAATTTGATGATTCATTTGGTTTTTCAACTATAGACTGTCTTGTTTGCAGGAACTTAGACAATGACAAAGGGCAAGGGAACAGGAAGGAGTTTGAGGGAAGTACTGAAACCAGTTGATGACCGGTTAGTTCTTGTATCATCACACTTAATGTTAACTTATATGGAGCATTTTGATTTTTGATATGAATTCGCATATCATTATCCACTTGCGAGTTGGTTTTCAGGTGATTTACCTAATTATATATAAAGGTTCTATTGATATCTGATTATAAATACTTGATGGTGGAATCAGCTGTGTAGTGATGGAACATATATATCTGTTGTTTACAGAAAGGTAGGAAAGCGAAAGGCTGCTTATAAACCTGTCAAGAGTAGTGCACCAAAGTCAAAGAAGGAGAAGGCGGCTATGAAAGATCCTAACAAACCAAAAAGACCAGCCAGTGCTTTCTTTGTGTTCCTGTTTGTATCTCTGTGTTTGTCCCTTTCTGTTATAGGTCCTATATAAAACTATCTGACTTATTATCCACTTTTTCATAGTGAGGAGTTCAGAAAGACTTTTAAGGCAGAAAATCCTAATGTGAAGGGCGTATCAGCTGTAAGTTACATGTTAAATTGCGCCATCACGTATGCTGATGCATCCTTTTTGAATAAGCATCTAAATTCTGTATTGTATACTATGATTGAAGGTTGGGAAGGCTGGAGGAGAGAGATGGAAATCCATGACTGCGGCTGTAAGCAATGCAATCTTTCATACATAGTGGCAAAACTCAAGTCTTTTTAAATATTTTACTCTTCCTTATGTCTTTAGATGCTTTCAAATATAAATTCAAACAGTAATTTTGTAAGTAGAAGCTGTATATCATCTGTAAGAAATACTGCTTCTATTGAAGAGGGGATTTATTCTGTTACTTATTTTAACTCTTATTTTGAATGGAAAGGAAAAAGCTCCATATGAAGCCAAGGCTGCTAAAAGGAAAGTTGAGTACGAAAAACTTATGAATGCTTATAATAAAAAGGTAAGCACCCCGTGCTTCTTGTTCTGTTGTTTGTGTGCTTTGATTGTCTTGTTTATATGCTTCACTTTCTATGATGTTGCCAGGAAATTTCACCAGATGATGGAGATGAGGAATCAGACAAGTCAAAATCTGAAGTGGATGAGGTAAGTGGAGAGGTAGTCTAATATCTTTCTTCTTTTTCTTGTACTTTCATTTTCATATATTCTGTATTGACATGAACTTTGAGCATCATAAGAAAAGGGCTTTGAATTTGTCAATTGCTACACATGGAGTTGCTTTGGTTTCTCATCTAACTCTAAAAGGGAAAAGGAAAGCTCTCGTAAGGGAGTAAAATGAGATTTGATGATTAGCATTGTTTCTCGCCCAAGCGAGTCTCAATTAGATCTTTTGGTTCTTTATGAAACTTCTTTTTATTTATTGTTATATATCATATAAATTGGCCTACCTAAATATCAAGGGAAATTTGTAAAATGACTTTTTGTTTGCGAATTGTACTTGTGGTTCACATTCTACAGCCTCCATAATGGTTTAGCTCCCAAAAATTGAGATGACAGGTTCCAGGAAAAGAAAAACTATAGGCACAAATTCTCTCATTTTTTGTTTATTTTTTTACCATCTTTCCTTTGTTGTACAGGAGGACCACCAAGATGAGGATGAGGATGATGAGGATGAGGATGAGGATGATGAAGATGATGATTGAGGTTGGTGTGAAGAACTTGAGCTATGATGTTTCATTGGTGGAGGGAGGCTATTATATATTTTGTCTCTGCATATTAGGCTACTTTTGGATATTTGTGTTGGTAGAAAATCTATCTTCTGTTTGCTGGCATGATATTTTGCCAGCTACTTGAGCTTCCCTCTGTTGTTAGTTATTGTACTTAAGTTCTCGTTTGTGCACTGTGCCTTAATGTGTTGGCTCAAGTAATATAAATTTCTTTTTGATGTATGCTTTAGCATAATTGTATGTAGCGAATTCTCGTACACATGCATGTAAATGTAAGGAACTTAGTTTGAATAACTTACCATTTTGTTCTCACTCTAGTTGACCCTCAAAGTGTGCAGAACAAATGTGATTCAGAAGAAAAAGTTGGGATGGCATCTCGTTTTTGTTGCCACACACAATATTGATGTTACCTTCGGGTCATGGTTATTTATTTCTCTGTTTAGCCAATTTGTTTAAAATAATACGCTTAAAGGGATGGTGGAGGACTAAAATGAAAGACTTTTCACAATACCTACATCATCCCATTTTACCATATGATATGATATAAAACACAAGTCCATGGAACGTGCAGTAAAATAACAGAGCGATCAATCAAATGATTAGTTTAGTGATAAGTGTATTTGGCTTTAAAAATATAATGGAACTATCAGAAGTTAGAACTGCTATTGGCGTAATATTTGAATCTTGGATTTTATTATTATTTTTCAATAATCTGTAGTGATTTGTCATGTCGAAACTTGTTATCTATTATTCTGGACCGATATCTCAGGTATTTGGCTCGGTGGACTAAAAACCCATTACTAAGGCCCAAAGGCGTGATTTTGAGACATATGATGGATAACGCCTAGCAAAAGCATCCATAGTAGGATAAGCAACCATAAATGGTCAAAACAGTCGGATAAGAGTCCATAACGGCCACAATGGTTGGATAAGACTCTCTAACCGTTCTAAAGACTATATGAACAGAGTTAACCGTAAACCACCCCCAACCTTATTGGTAAGGTCATATATAAGTCGGATTTCCTTCAAAATTCATGTATGTTCTCATTTTCTAGACTCTCTGATATCATACACTTACTAACTTGAGCATAGAGTCCTTATAGGTGGCCACCACCTTTCTCCAGTAATCAACACGCCACTATCAATCTCTGAAATCCAATCCATTAAACATCCATCATTATCAACCTCTTGAAGACTCTTTCCAGATCATCACACCTCTAAGTTCATACATGACCAGTGATGTTGTATGTGGGGATGGCATATTGATCGTTCCATTACCTTCCTTTTATCGATCCTTCGTGTAAGAATTCCAAGATGGCTGACACCCGCAAAACTGTTGTTGCGAACAAGGAGCAGATCCTCCTCCACTACCTCCTCACCTCGAGGAATCAATTAACGAAGTTGAAGCCTCCATCACTGTGACCCCTCAAAACAATGTCATGCTGACTTTCGTCGAGCCATTCCAGCCTTCGTAGCCGACCCTCGATCATGAGGGGCTACAACTCCCTTCGTTGCAGCCTTAAGATTAAGAAAACAATGTGCGACCTCAAGAACCAGAGCCGAGACATAAAGAATTGCTAGAGCTTATAGCGCAATAGCTACGGCTCCTCGCCGAATAAAGCCAAAGACTGGAATGCCTGAAAATTTGATAGACTTATTTGATCTCAACTCAAAAAGACTCTAGGCATGTTCGTTTGGCACCAAGAAGAGACACACCTCAAGATTTGAGGCACTCTGTATTACGACCTTTTTGGCATCGAGCCAGAACATCCCCAGCCACGCAGTTGGCCTTTGCTAGGTCTACAACGCACCAGCCGTGTTCTCCTTCGTTGCTACAATTCTACTATACGAACCATATATCCCTGGGAGAACCTCTCCTTTAGATCATTCCTGACATCAACCACATTTTCAATATATACGACACAGTGTGTTATTGAAGCAAATAGTGAATTCATAATCCATACATGAATCAAATTATCGCAAAGCTCTCGCGCTTCGTAATCTTGAATAGTTGGAACACAAATTGTACCATTCACAAATTGTTAATGCACAAAATGGCAGGGCTCTCCTTCTCCTCGGAGCAGCGTCCTTTCTCCTCTGGTACGGCTGGGAGGGGTACCTGCAAAAGGCACTCCGATGCCTAAGTCAGATAGGGCTTTTAGGAGAAGAGAAGGTGAGCTTAAGTGTTTAGGGTTTCAGAATGTGTAGAGAGTATACAAACCTGGGGGGTCAAGCCCCCTTTATATAGTGGAGTCTCGTATGAGGATGATAACTAACGATCCGAATCCTGCGCATGGTAACTCCTCTCCCAAGCTTCAGGGGTCAGCTCATCCCTTCCTGATATCTCGCACCTGCTAGGTTTATCACGTACTAGCTACGTGCTCCTCGATCTTCGGAGTGGCAACGGCCCCAAGTGTCGTATCCGGGCCCATCCTCTTTCAGAAGGTTCGAGAGCCACCGGCCGGCTCGGCCATGATGTACTCGGTGCTCGCCCCCGAACGATTATACCTGGAGGATGGGTTTGGACTGTTCCGGGTCGGACGTGCCTCGTCCAAGGTCGGAGCCGGTCGGATAGGGATCGGATTGGCTCGGCTCGGTGGATAAGCGGGAGCTCGGCTCGGAGACCGGTCCGTAACACAAATAGATACTTATTTTCCGAAACAAGCACGCTCCACATAATTCTCAGCTAAGCATATGGTAATTATCACCAGAAAGCAAAGGACTCAATGATAGCAATTGGACTCTCATTAAATTGAACAAAATACGGACTTGTCAGATTCAATGCCGAATCTTGAACCACCACGGTATTATGGACGCTGGAACCGCCATTTGTGTTCTGATCTGAAGCATCAGAATGCAAATGTGAATTTCATGCCATGATGAAGTGAAATCATAGTGCACAGCAGAGCTAAAGAGCTCTGATACCATAAAAGTAGAATTGCGAAGAAAACTAAGAGAGAAGATGACATATTGAGCTGTATTCTATTCATCTGAATCGAATGAAAGTACAGGAAGTAGGAATTGCTCCTTATATATGTTCTCATTTACATGTTACTTCCCTAATTAACTTGACAGTTATCACTAACCGCCCAACTAACCAAATGCTTAGCAAGTATTCTGAGCTGTCTCAGCTGCTGCTACTACCATATTTAGTTATATTTCTTAAATCAAAACCAAAATGCAATGTTACTGCTATGAACAAGGATAACTTTTGAACTAGTGAACCCTTTAATTGAATTCCAATGAAATGAGTAAATATATATTATAGGAATGTAATGACAACGTAACATGTATTTACAAATTTAAGTTTGAATAAGCTTCACTAAGTGGCAACCATCAGTTGTGGCGATATGAGGTGAATATATGGTCTGGCAACAAGAGGCAACTTTTCTATGTACAAAAATAATCTTTTCAAATTCTCCTTGTTGATTGAAGCCATGTCCTCTATCTCATTTCTGCTCATGTAGATCCAAAGGTCACCAGAGTTTACTCTTTTAAGACTGTCCCGACAGAAAGGGCAAGATTGAGATCTTGCATGCCTAAACCAACATAGGAAAAAAAAAAAAAAAGGAACTCATAAAAGTGAAGAAGCCAGAAAAATAATAACAGATATCTAAATGGCGTAGCAGTAATATAGGATTCACTTGATTCAAGCCAGAAAGAAAATATAGTTACAAATTTGCTAGCTGATACAAACAACAGTTTTCTTTCAAACTAACTAAAAATACTGTAGCTTCACTCAGTTAGACCTTTTCCAAAAAAAAAAAAAAAATTACAATTCTCTATTGTCCTCTGAAAATATCAGTGAGTGCCCTTATATTTCTAATTCTAGTCACTTAAAAATGCTTCAGGAGGATGAATTTAATTATCTTCCAATGAAATACATGGGAAACTCAGTTGAGCAATTCGACTACAGAATGCTATATGATCTAGAATCTATCTCTGATGTTGTAACAAAATGAGAAACATTTTACAGCATGACGAGAAGGCCTCCAGATTCATGTTTGGTTTGGAACACAAATGCCACAATAATTTGCCAACTCATTGGATTGCAATGAGTATGGTCCACATCGTACCCTGCAGACCAGTGGTGGATTCTTTCTTCAATACTCACTTCTTCTATACCTTGATAATATAATACGGTTGCTTCTATTCTTCAAGACCAAAAGTTTCTTTGGCATCAGTTATAACCATTTGATAGGGTACCTGGGCCGAGAGATGAGATAGGATTGAGTCTGGTTTCAAATTCAAATGGCAAGTGTACACTAGGAGAAATAAAATAGGACTAGATAAAGGGAATTAATTGGTTACTGATATGTTCCTAATTTTTAGGGATTCTGTTAGTTATTATTGAGTTATAAAAGGAGTCAGGGTAGGAGTAGAGGAGTCACGTTAATATTTGAATATTAGGGTTATTAGGAGAGCACCTTACTCTCTGGTAGGAGCATCTTGCTCTGGTTAGGAGTCTCCGACTCTGGTTTATTTTCTATTGCTGCTGTAATTGGGCTAATAAGTCTCATATTCATCAATAAAACTCATCTATTTTGATTATTGAATTGTGGGTTCTATCATTGGTCCGACCTGCCAGATTCGAAGGCGGAGCTAGCGTTGTTTCATGCCAAGGAAACAAAAAATGACGGATCGAATGGATGCCTTGGAGGGGAGGATGATGGCTTTGGAGAACTCTCTGAAGTAGGCAATGGAAGATTTCCGCTGTTCAATAATGGCGGAATTCGCCAAGATACGAGACCCAAGCAATGATGACGGACAAAAATCTCTAGTGAGTAGCGAGGAATCTGTATCAGAATACAAAATGGCGGTGAAGAAGGTGGAGCTACCTCCATTTGATGGGGGGGACCCTGTGGGATGGATCACGCATGCTGAGACTTATTTTGAGGTACAGGGATCGTCAGAGGAAGTGAAGGTGAGATTGGCGAAATTGAGCATGGAAGGCACAACCATTCATTGTTTCAATCTGTTGTGTGAAACAGAGGATGACCTAACATGGTTGAAATTGAAGCGGGCCTTGATCGAAAGATATGGGGGAAGGAAAAGCAATAACCCTTTTGAAGAATTGAAGGATTTACAGCAAACTGGTAGTGTAGATGATTACATCACAGACTTCGAATATGTATCGTCTCAGGTTGGGCGCTTGCCGGAGGATCAATATCTTGGTTACTTTGTGGGTGAGCTCCGATCAGAAATCCGCCTGAGGCTTCGCACATTCAACCCTCGCGGTCGTATCCAAGCCATGAAAATTGCAAGAGATGTTGAGACAGAACTTCGTGGGTCTCTTGCGTACAGAGGCGGTGGAACAAATAGGGCATGGAGAGGAGACAAGGAAGTGGATCATGGGTCGGGTGGAAAAGGGAACTGCGGGTCGAGTTATAACCCGCATGGCAAAGGTGGGCTAAGTTTTAACCCAGGCCCCACAAAACAGAATTCTGGGTAAGCTATTGTCTCTCACCCACAAACGGGTCAGCCCAATCCAAACCCTAATTATTCTTTGGGTGAAATACGGCCAAACAGAGAAGATGGGAGAAGAGACAATGGCGATCGCAGCCGAGGGGTTCGACACTTACCCTATTCGGAGCTGATGGATCGCAAGGCTCGCGGCCTTTGTTTTCGTTGTGGAGAGCGATTTCATCCTCAAAGATCAATACACGCAGAAGCGCCTTCACCGGTTATCCTGGGGGACGATGAAACGGTTAATGCAGAGGGGGAGGTGATAGCCATCGAGTTAAGGGATGAAGAAGGAGAAACGACACTGGATTGTAATGCTATGCGTGTGTTCGGGCTGACTAAAGCCATGGAGACGGCGCAACAACCCACTCCGATGCGATTGGAGGGAAAATTGATGAGTGTTGGGGTTCAAGTGTTGGTTGACAGTGGCGCAAGCCACAACTTCATCGCTCCTCAAGGCGCCACAGCTTTGCAATTGTCGGTGGAGCAGAGCAAGATTTCAAGGCGTGAGGTTGGGGAATGGTCACAGGGCCACTACGGTGGGGAAGTGTACGAACATGGAGATTTGAATAGGGAGTTTTTCTACCTTGGTCGATGCCTATGTGCTGGAATTAGATGATTTCAATTTGATTTTGGGAGCAGCTTGGATGAAGAAAATGGGGAAGGTGACCTTTGAATGGAACGAAATGAAACTGAGCTTTCCTTGGGAGGGAGAAATGGTCAAGTTACAGGGCCTGAATTCTAGGTGTAGGAATACAGAAAAAGGGAAGAACAAACAACCCTCAACATCTTCTCTTCAGGCCAACACTGTGAAGAAATGTGGCTTGGCAACAGGGCTACCACCAGAGGAGCTGCTGGGTTCTAGGGAAATTTGGGAAGGAGAACTTGTTGTCAAGCAATGGCTGGTCAAGTGGAAGGACAGAGCAGTAGAAGACATTACTTGGAAGGATGAGTCCTTACTCAAGAGCCAATTTTCTCATCTCAGCCTTGAGGACAAGGCTGTTGTTGCAGGGGGGAGTAGTGATAGGGTACCTGGGCCGAAAGATGAGATAGGATTGAGTCTGGTTTCAAATTCAAATGGCAAGTGTACTCTAGGAGAAATAAAATAGGACGAGATAAGGGGAATTAATTGGTTACTGATATGTTCCTAGTTTTTAGGGATTCTGTTAGTTATTATTGAGTTATAAAAGGAGTCAGGGTAGGAGTAGAGGAGTCACGTTAATATTTGAATATTAGGGTTATTAGGAGAGTACCTTACTCTCCGGTAGGAGCATCTTGCTCTGGTTAGGAGTTTCCGACTCTGGTTTATTTTCTATTGCTGCTGTAATTGGGCTAATAAGTCCCATATTCATCAATAAAACTCATCTATTTTGATTATTGAATTGTGGGTTCTATCACCATTAAATTATGATTTTAGATGAGTAGGTATGTTTCATTCAAACCTTATTAATTACCATTTTATCATTAGAAGTACTTTGTATGAAAAATGTAGACACAATTTGCTCACCAGTCTCGGTAGCATTTCATACACATTGAATGATTGCAATTTGGCAATACAACCTTGTTGTTCATCTCCATGCAAATACCACACTCTTCTTCTCTCTCCATGTCAATTTCAGAGAGCTTTCCTTTGCTCATTAAATCTTTAGGCTTGTACCTAGTAGCAAGTAGATGTTTTTGTTTTCTATCTTCAACATCAGTGATTCCTCTGTGAAGTTGCAATAAAGAGGGAAATACCACACCTGTTAATATAGATTGTAAATGTAATCACATTTATTGTGAAGCAGCTTCTTATAAAAAATGGTAAAAGTAATGAACAGCTTGAATTAGTTTCTAACTTATGGGAACTTCTTAATAGAAATAACTTTATGATTCTTCACTTATGAAAAAAAAAAAAAAATCCTTATAAGCTTATAGGTGTTTATGGATAAGTTAAATGAGAGAGCTTATGAAAAAACTATTTGCAACCGATACAAGAAACTATTGTTTAAAAAACTCATAGTTATTACAAGATTCATTTAATATATAATTTTCCATAAATACTTGTTGAGAAATTAATCCAAACTGACTTTTTGTAACACTTATACCATAGAACTCCTTCAGACTGGCTTTTCTTTCATAAATAGACATGGTTGTCCTCCCATCCTGATATGCCTGTGACAAACCCAATGACGAACATCATTCACTAGCATTAACAACAAAACAGTAACGTTGGTCGTGGTTCTGCACTATCATATTTGATAATGAATTGTATATTTTGAAACAACTTGTTAAAAGGAAAAGGAGAAAGCACCTTGTGTATAAGAATTCTAAGCAATCCCAGGGCTCCAGCAAGGTGGCAGTCAGTCCACTGAACAAAAAAAAGGAAGAATTGAGCAGCTGGGCTGTAGGACAATCTCATTTGGAGGCAGGCACCGTCGTGATCACTTGGATAATCAGAAGCTCTGTTTCAAAACACATTTGGCACATAGAATAGGTAAAAAAACATAAGATAATAAAAAAATTGAATTTTATGCTAGAAAAAATTTAGCAACAAAATATCGAAGAAAATGGGCTCTCAAATTTCAGAGATAAGCATTTAAAGTTGGCACATAAAAGCTTCTTTATCTCATGTTGTTGTGCCAATAACACAAGCCTACAGTATTGTTCAAACAAAAAATTGAAGGTTAGATCTTAAAACATTAAACTAAAAATAAAATTGGAAGTTCTGAATGACAGGCAATTTATTGTACTCATTGTCTAGTAGCTAGTACTTTGCTATGGAATGGATCCCCTCATGTGAAATTTTCACGGGAGAAATGTTATCTCCCACTATCCAAACTTGGGAGAAGTGGACCCACCCATTTCTATTCTCTGTTGTTGGATGGTGGAAGATTGCACTTCTCCCCATCATATGAAAATTTCACATGTGGGGATCCATTCAACTTTGCTATGCTTTTCAACAGCCCCATTCAGAAAATGTAAATGTCATTTGCAAAATTTGAAGTGAAATGGGATGGGTCTTTCGGTTTTGGTTTAAAAGCATCTACCACTACCGCTATACAAAAGAAACGTGAAAAGGTATACTTATAGTTAACTTGATCGGGTCCTCTTTACAAAAAAATAAGGAGTCGAAATTGCCATAAACTGAGGCACCCCTGCCACTTTATGGGACAACACCAAAGAATTTGAGTGCCCAATCTCCCTTCAAAGTGCGATTGCTTTTTCTTATTCTTGCCCCAATCCCCCTTTCCTTTACTTTCAACTTAATTTCCTATTTTTGTCTTCTCCAATTCCCACCTCAACTCCTCAAGTGGACGATTCATTAGTCTCTTGCATCATATTTAGCAATGAGCAAAATTAAAATAAAAATAAAAAATGACATGCTAAAAGAACAATGACACCAACAAATTGGATAAACAGAACACACAAACTGAAATAAAATAAAACATTAGAGATTTTAGAACTGTATAGCTCTATGGTATACAATGTTCCAGCCATTATAAAATCGTATTTGTATCTACCTCAAAAAGCGAGTTATTTCCTAAATTGATAGCATCCAAAATCGCATAATTCAATATTCATAACCAAAAAGAAATTCAAGAGTTTTGGTTTCAGATATGAGAGAGAGAGAGAGAGAGAGAGGAATAAGTACATTGTATTGGCAAAATTGATGTCAGCTTCAAGAGCTTTGAGGGAATCCTTGAAAGACTTGCGCATTTCTCCTTTTCTTTCTTCTTCCTTGTTGTTTTTCAGACCAAACCCCATTCACAAACTCTCACAGAAATTAAACTGGTAACATCATAAAACCCATAATTAATCACGTGACCGAATTCTACTTCTTAATCATCCTATAGGAAAATAATTAATCCAACAAACAAGTACTACCTCGTTTTTACCTGCGAAGAACATCAACACCATCCTCGTACCATACCTACCTAAGCAGAAATAATTTGAGCAGTTTCAGATGAATCAAGAGAGAGAAAGATGGGGAGAGAGAGAGAGAGTGGGGAACGCAAAAAAGTGTTGGGCAGTTTGCTGGGTTTTCACTTGAACTACACGTAACTCATTCGTTTTGTACCTACATAATTACACATGTCACACACACGTCATTCTATGAGTTTCTTCTTGAATTACCAAAATACCACTACGCTTTTCCTTGAGATTCATGCAGAGATTGATTTAATTTGCTCGCTTCCCCGTGATAAATGTCTCTACTTACGACTTATTCTTGGTGGTTTTTCAGCTCTTGAAATGGTGTTCATATATCATTATTGCTTGAAATATGTATCACTATCACTTCACTCCATATATATAGATGTCGGGGCGCTTTATTTTATTTTATTTTATTTTATATTCGTTAGTTTTTTTTTCGATTACTATTTTATATTCGTTAGTTATACTCAAGATATTGATACAATTTAGAAATAAAATTAAGAATAAAGTCTCATTTTAGCCCCTGACAATAATTGCGCGACATATTTTAGTCATTGACAAAATATAAGTCCAAAAATAGTCCCTGACAATTTTAAAATAGGGTCACGTTAGTCCCTCCGTCCATCTCCTTCCAAATCAGTCAGTTAATGCGCTGACGTGTGACGTTAAATGCTGACATTGTGACATTAACTCTTTGATTGGGACGCCAAATCACCACCAGCTGTCATTTTTTTCTCCAAACTCGGATTAGAACATTTTAGTCCCTGTAAACTTTGGGATTGGGACATATTAGTCGCTGTCCCTCCATTGTTACCAGCTCTTCTTCTTCCCTGACCCTAATTTGATTTTTCCCCACTGCAAACAATTCACCATCTAACTAACAACTACCTCATGATCTGGGTTTACCCTATAATCACCATCCACAAAACTTCATGCTTAGCATGCAAAATCAAAATCAAAATTGGTGCTCGAGGGTTTAGTGCAAAGTCACAACAACAAACAGGGTTATTCGCACAATCTCTTGAGGATCTTGGTGTGAACCAAGGCCAAGTGAATGCGCATCTTATGAACCAATGTCATGTTAGTTATGAAGGGATGACTCTGAGGTGTGAAGGTGGTGATGGTGATGGTGGTGGAAGAGATGAAAATGGAGGCAGTGTTGGAGAAAGTAGAAGAGATGTGTGCAAGCTAAACTTTGAACCATGACAAGACCAGCTTGGAGAATAGAGGGGAAGGTGGTGGTGACGTTGATTCGTGGATTTGTTCTTCTGAATAGGATTAATTCGATCGCGTGAGACTAAACTGGTAAAGAAAGAAACTTGTTAACGAGAATATGAGAAGATTGGGTACTGAAAAAATCATACTAGGGTTAGGCAAGAAGAAGAAGAAGAAGAAAAAGAGCTGGTAATAATGGAGAGACAGGGACTAAAACGTCCAAATCCGAGTTTGAACAAAAAAAATGATAGTTAGTGGTGATTTGGCGTCCCAATCAGAGAGTTAACGTCGCCATGTTAGCATTTAAAGTGACACGTCAGTGGGTTAACTGACGGATTTGGAAGAAGATGGACGGAGGGACTAACGTGACCCTATTTTGAAGTTGTCAGGGACTATTTTTGGACTTATTTTTTTTCAGGGACTAAAATGGGTCGCGCAATTATTGTCAGGGACTAAAATGAGATTTTACTCTGAAATTAATTATAGGCTTAAATATACATAATACATTTAGTCTCGATGTATTGCATTTTTATCTTTTAGGTAAGTTTTTTTTCTTTTATTATTGCAAAATCATATCTTTTATTCTTTGGTCCCTCATGCCATCTCTTCGTTATAAAATCGGTGACGTGACTTACATGCTGCCTAGCTGGCACTACAAACAAGGATTATTGTTTCAGCCCTTGCACTCATTTATTTAATTTTTTAATTTTTTAATAATTAAAGATTAGGGTTTCCCTTATCCCTGTCTGCATAGCGAATCTGGACCCTTTACAACCGCTGCACGGTGCAGTGGGCTGTAGAGCCGTTAGATTTAGAGAGAGAAACTTTATCTCTCTAGATCTAATAGCTCTGCAGCCCACTGCACTATGCAGCGGTTGTAGAGGATCCACAGTCCTGCATAGCCCTACCCCCAGCTCAACCTTGACTCATCTTCCCCCCCTCTTCGACAAGTATAGGACAAAAAGAGACCAGAGAATGAGAATAAAGATTGGCTCTTCGAAAGGAAAGGGGTTCCTCTTCATCTCCCCCTTCGTCACTTGTTTTCTCGTTCTTCGGAGTAGCGGCAGTTATAGCTCTGCTTCGCTTTGGATGCCTCCCACCATACCTACCTTTGTGAAGACCATAATCTAACCCATAAAATTTTCGATAAGTCTGCATTGAGGGTGTTTTCGTTGGCGTCCTCTGTTTTCTCTGTTTTAGACGCTTCTTTTTATTTGATTCCTATTTCTTAATTAGATTATTGTTGGTGCTTCTGTTGCAATATTTTTTATTGTTATTCTTTATTTTGAATTTTTGTAAGAATTTTTTTGGGGATTTCGTAATTTGTTTGGATGCGGGTATGGTAGGTGGGGAGGCTAATCGGAGGGGTACAGATGGGGAAAGAAGGTGGGGTGGGGTGTCCGATGGGGAGAGGTAGGGATGGGGTAGGGGTGAGAGTTGATGGGTGTTGCGCTGGTGTCGTTTTGTCGATGCCCGTGGCGAGGGTCAGATGGTGGCGATCTCATGTTGCTGGGGTTGTTTGTCAGTGGGGAAGAGTGGTGGGGGTGGGGGTACGGATGGGTGGCCGAATGGGAGGGGGAAATGGGTGGGTGGGGTAAAGCCCTATTTTTTAAAATAAACATTGAAACAAAAATTAATGACTCATAATTTGATTCAGAGGCCAAATGACATGTCGTTAGCCACATCAATATTTTTTAACGAGGCGATGACGTCAGAGACTATAAAATAAGGGATCTGACTTTGCAAGGATGAAAGATAAAAGAAACTTACAAGAACCAAAAGCACGCTATATTTACATGGACTAAATGTATATTTAAGCCAAATTAATAAATCTTATATGCATGATGATGGATCATATTATTATAGAAATTTGTATTTTTAAAAATTAATTAAAATATAATAAATATATTCTCATTGTAAAAAAAGTTGTACACAAATAACCAAGCTCAATGGATATTAATTTTATTATTACTATTATATTTTTAATAATTACTAGTAAAATAACAAGAAATGTATTTACCGATACAAGAAGGATTTCTCTTCCTCCCAAGCTCATGGATTACGGTGAC
Organism: Calophaca sinica; assembly: GCA_037113605.1. Classification (NCBI taxonomy): domain Eukaryota; kingdom Viridiplantae; phylum Streptophyta; class Magnoliopsida; order Fabales; family Fabaceae; genus Calophaca; species Calophaca sinica. The sequence continues at coordinate 109,876,130 of CM073733.1, forward strand.
TTTAGTTACATCACCGTAATTAAAGTTTTATGGCTTGTTTGTTTAAGATTAAAAAAAGTGATTCTCATATTAAAGTAGAATCTAATTTGAGTTTGTTTATAATAAAAAAATCACTTTTTTAATATTCTCTCTCATTTTCACACATATTAAAATCAGATTATTTTTCAGAAGTTACTTCAAATAGCTTTTCATTATAATCATATTTTAGATTCTGATTATTTCCAAAAGCTGAAACAAACAGATAAAAAAATTTAAAAAATGATTATTTCTTTTAAAAAGTGATTTTTCATAAAATAATTCGAAACAAACAGGACACAATTATCTTTTCTTTTAGTCACTTGCAACTATAGTGTAAAATAAAACTTAATTGTATATCTTTCATTTTTTGGTACAAAACTTAATTGTATATCTACCCAAAGCATATTACTACTATTTTCTTTGACGGAAACCAAAAACATATTGGCAACAGTTGCGTAACGAAATCCACAAAGAGATTGACTACTGTTAATATTTGTACGATTTAATTCCTTCATATTGAAAGCGAACCAGAAAAAGGACAACGATTTGGTGGATAATTTAATTAATTATTCACAGCAGTTGATCAGCATGAAATATCTTATGTCCTATCATATCACTTCAAGACAATTTTAGTTAATCAATTTTCATGCCACGACGGAATTAATAATCTAATCCTAATGACCTAACGAAACTTTTCTTTTGTCCAGAACAATTTTGCCAAAAGAAAAGATAAGTTTTAGACTATAATAATTGCAAGTGACGTAGTGAATCAGTTGTTCAACCAGCTACAATTTCTTAACCCTTTGGATTTTCAAATGAACCTTTGATTGGACATAAAAACACATCAATTTTTGTTTCTTGTGGTAAACAACTACCAATTCCTTTTGTTATACAATTCTTGTTGGTCTTTGGCACATACAGTTGGCAATTTCTTCTGGATTATACTTGGCCAAGTAGCCTCGCATTAACCACTGTTTTGGGCTACTTCGCTGCTAATCTAAAGTGGCCACTATTAATTGAAGAATTGATGATTCATACAATTTTAATTTGGAGATAATGACATGCCAACCCCTCATTAATTAGAATTGTGCAATTCAGGCTAGTAGAAGTTAATTGTTGCTTGCACTAGGCTACTAGAGAGACACATTGACTCTGTGTGGTGGGAAATTAAAAGATGGCAGCATTTGGCGTATTTCTTAACCTTCATGTGTTTTTGTGGTTGTTAGTGTGCGTTTGGTTCTGCGATATCGAAAATTAATTTTAGTTAAAAGTGGGGTTGAATGCAAACTGATTTCTATTTGGATATATTCGGATAAAAGTGAGTTGAACAATAAATTTGGGTGTAAAAATCACGTTTTGAGCCAAAAACTCCAAATCTCAGCTTCAAATTAGAATCAATTCTAAAGACAAAATCAATTTTACTTGAAAACATCCAAACATGTCAAACTCAATTTTTTGTTTCTCGAATCACTTTTGACTCTTCCAAAAGTGAATCCAACGATGCACTTAGTGTGTGTTTGGTTGAGATTTTTCTCAACGCAAACGAGAAAAACACGAGATCCAATGCCCATTTTTTACTATTCATGCGTTTGGTAATTAAAACAACGGTGAAAAAAATTGATTTTGGGTCTCCAGAACCAATTCTAGTAGAATCTATAACATCCAAGTTTTTCCGTTCATAATAATTGATTCTGGGTATGGGACCCACAAAATCTTTCATATTTACACTTCAAAAGTGATTCTACTTTGTCAACCAAACACAAATCAATTTTTCTGAACTCACTTTTAAACTACCATTACCAAACACAAATCAATTTTTTTAAACTCAATTTTTTTAAAATCAATTTTTTTAAACAAGATTCTTCACAATCTATTCTACCAGAATCTAAAACAAATGGACCCTTAATAGATGTGCATTTCTTTATCACATGTATACTTAACAATATGAGTCCAGAGAGTACAACCTGATGGTAAAATATATGTAAGAGCGAGCAGGGTTAGAATCCGTACCGCTCCACTTTCTCCTCCCCTCTAACTTTTCCCTTCCCCGCAAACCATCTATACTAGGAAAAAAAATACTTAACAATATGAATTCAAATCAGACCTACTTGAAACTTTAATTAGAGTCTTCTAGTGAATTCTCCATACCCTACATGTTACACATGCTAATATATTTTCCCTTCTTTCTCTTTCAATACGTTTTATTAATGTGACTGAATTCACAAGAATGTCAGAAGAACTGATTTTGTCTCTGTTAAATATGATTTTAGTATAAATTTAAATGCTTGATTACTTTGAATTAAAATTAATTTTGCTTGCAAATTTAGTTTAACTAGAAGTGATAAATTGTAGATTTTGTGTTAGATTCATCAAACTTCCTTTTAAGGTAAAAACGTTTAAATATAAATAACTTCACTTGAAACTCAATCTTAATTAAATCAATTTTACAAAATTAAGTTGATTTAAAATCATGTTTGTCAAACGCTCGCTTAAACACACACTTGGTTGCGCGTTCGGCTCCCTCAAACGCGAGTCTCACCCTGCAAAACGTGAATCGGCGATGTTCGGCTTCGCGTTCAGCTCTCCTCTCCCATCGTGCGTTAGCTGCTGGACTCGCGTTTCACCTGAAGCTGCTCTCCCTAACTTCTGTGTTTGGTCAGAATCGATTCTCCTTTTGGCTGAAAGTAATTTATCAGCTTTGCCACTTCTGTCCTTGTTGCTGGTGTTGCAGCGCCGTGTTGTATCTCTTCTGTCATTAGGTTAAAGAAGAGAAGGGGATTGAGCTCTTTTATTTTGGTTTCACCGATGCCCATTTATTTTTTTTTATTACCCAAATTCATTGCCTTTCGGTTACACAGTCAAAATAACGTGAGCTAAAAGCAACGTTATTTAAACGTGACCCAAAATAACGTTATTTAAAGCTATTTTATTTTGGTTTCACCCAGGCCCATTGTTTTTTGGTTATAATATAATATAATATAACTTTTACCTATTTTTTTAATAAAATAACATAAAGCAAAAAATAAAAGATAAATAAATAAAGAAAAATATACGCAAAGAAATATGTGTGTTGAAAATTCAAACCTATTTTAGTAATTGCACATCCAAAAGCAATTTTGTTTAAACCTATCCAAACAACAAGAATTGATAAAAATCACTTCTTCAATGAACGTATCCAAACAGAAATCACGTTACGTCAACTCACTTTTAACCAAAATCAATTCTATAAAATCAATTCTGTCAAAATTAATTTTCATCACCGCAGGACCAAGCACACGCTTAGTTTGCTTTCATACCCTCTACTGCTCCTCATCTTTGTAGCTTAAATCCATAGAATAAAATAAATGAAACAATTGAAAAATTAAAAATCCAAGTAATTGAAAATTTTGTATGCTTGGAATGGAATAGCAGCAACAAGAAGTTATCCCTTCTGTTGAAAATAAAGTATGATCGTATATTTATTGTATATGATCATATAATTAGGAGTAGAATATTATTCAGTTAAGAGTAGGATGTCCTGTATTTATTTGTATTAATTGACTTTAAGTCCTTATAAAGCGACTCTGTTATGTAGTTGAGACACACGGTTTCACCATATTATGTCTCTCTCTTTTATCACTTTCAACATGGTATCTAGAGCCTAAAGAGAGACAACCTTAAGAACCGTGCTTATCCGGTGGACCCATTATCCTCGGTGAGAATTTTTTTCAGGCAAAACCGTGTTCCAACTCCGGTTTTCCCATCTCACTGTCGTGATCCCATTCCGGCATCGTTTTCATTTTTTTTGTGCCTTCCCGCCTCTGCTGCCGTCGACAGCCCTTATGCTGGCGACCTTTCCGGAAGCCACCACCACCAACGTGACCGACTCCTTCAAACCGACCCACCCCTAAAACCTTAGCTCTGGCGGCCCTCTGACGCGCCTCCACGCGCTAGTTTTTCGTCGCGGCTCCTCTTCTCACAGCCACCATCGCCACCGCGCGTGGCGGCGCGTGCAGCCTCCTCTCCGGCCGATCTTCCAACTCCGGCGTCGCCCTAGACAATCGAACCCCGATCAGGTCTTTGTTTTTCATTTCGGACATCGGGTACTTGTGTTCTAGTGCAAACTGTTGTGCACCTTCTCTTTTTGGACGCATTTTCTCTCTTCCATGAGTGATTCATGGTGTCCCCGAGTACTACATATCCTCTTCAGAACATGGATCATCCTCGGGCCTCTCCGGCTAATTATGAAGACTTTCTCCAGTGGTTTGAGCATCGCCAGATCTCTGGCTCTACTGCTTTGGTTGCACACACTGATAATTCATCTGCCTGCATAACTGAGTCACCTTCCCTTGGTCCTTGGGTTCTTGATTCAGGTGCATCTGACCACATCTCTGGTAATAAGACTCTTTTCTCCTCCTCACTTTCTACATCTGGTTATTTACCCAGTGTAACTTCAGCCAATGGTTCCCAAACACGGTCTTAAGGGATTGGTACTGCTCACATTCTTCCTTTCCTGTCAGTTGATTCTGTCCTTTATGTTCCTGTGTGTCCATTTAATTTACTCTCTGTTAGTCGTTTGACTCGTTCTCATGATTGTGTTGTTTTGTTTACTAAAGACAGTTTTATCTTGCAGGACCGGAATTCGGGACGGACGATTGGTGTCGGGCGCGAGTCTCATGGCCTTTACTATCTCTGCAACCCACCTCGAGTGTGCTCTACCACAGATTCCCCCTTACCATACATGCTCAGTTGGGTCATCCTGGTCTTCCAAAACTTCAAAAGTTGGTACCCAGCGTTTTTAAGCTATCTAGATTACATTGTGAGTCGTGTCAACTAGGGAAACACACTCGTAGTCAATTCACCAATCGAGTCAATAAACGAACTTCGTCCCCTTTTGCTTTAGTTCACTCCAATGTTTGGGGTCCTTCTCGTACCACTTCTACTTTTGGGTCCAAATATTTTGTTATCTTTATTGATGACTTCTCACGTTGTGCGTGGCTGTTTTTGATGAAAAATATGTCTGAATTATTCTCAATCTTTGAAAAATTTTATCAGGAGATAAAAACTCAGTTCGGTGTTTCCATTCGCTCTTTGCATAGTGATAATGCCCGGGAATATTTGTCACACCAGTTTCAAAATTTTATGGCTTCTAATGGCATTCTTCACCAAATGTCTTGTGCCCATACACCTCAACAGAATGGGGTCGCCGAACACAAGAATCGACACCTTATTGAAACCACTCGGACCCTTCTTCTTTGTGGTAATGTCCCATATCACTTTTGGGGGGATGTTGTTTTAACGGCGTGCTATCTTATAAACCACATGCCCTCTTCTGTCCTTGATGATCGAGTACCCCACTCGGTCCTTTTTTCCCATGCTCCTCTTCACTCACTTCCACCACGTATCTTCGGGTCCACATGTTTTGTCCACAACCTCTCTCCTGGTCTTGACAAACTCTCAGCTCGTTCACTCAAGTTTGTCTTTCTTGGTTATCATCGGTCTCAAAAAGGCTATCATTGTATTTTCCCTACCCTACAATGCTACCTTATATCGGCCGACATTACCTTTTTCGAGTCAGTCTCTTACTATGATACGACCCACTTGCCTCCTGAGCCTCCTTCTGCAGTCATCCCTGTACCTTTTGCAATTGTTCTTCATGAGTTTGTCACACCAGAGACCCCACCTGTGGACCCACCAGATGTTCGGCTACTACAGACATATCACTGTCACTAGCTACCATCCGCGGTGCATATCCCTATTCCTGCTCCTGCTCCTGCTCCTGAGGCCATGCCAGACACACCACCGACGCCATCTCCTTTACTGGAACCGGCCCTACCACCTGAGTCTGACCTTCCCGTTGCCCTTCATAAAGATATACGCTCTACTCGTAACCCATCCCCTCATTACATTGCTGTCAGTTATCATCGTCTTTCTCCTTCGCATTACACTTGTTTGTCTTCTTTGTCTTCTGTCTCTATTCCTAACACTCCAGGTGAAGCTTTATCCCACCCTGAATGGCGGCAAGCAATGATTGACGAGATGTGTGCTCTTTAAAGCAGTGGTACCTGGGAACGGGTTCCTCTACCTCCTGGAAAGTCTTTAGTTGGCTGTCATTGGCTTTATACGGTCAAGGTTGGGCCTGATGGTAAGATTGATCGATTTAAGGCCCGTTTGGTGGCCAAAGGATACACTCAGATATTTGGGCTGAATTACAGTGACACTTTTTCACTTATGGCCAAAATGGCGTCTGTTAGGCTTCTCCTCTCTATTGCAACCATTCGTCATTGGCCTCTTCACCAACTTGATATTAAAAATGCTTTTATGCACATGATCTCAAAGAGGAAGTCTATATGGAGCAACCACCTAGGTTTGTTGCTCAGGGGGGGAGTCCTCTAACATGGTTTGCAGGCTCCACAAGTCTCTCTATGGTCTTAAACAGTCTTCACGAGCTTGGTTTGACAGATTCAGTTCTATAGTGCAGCAGTTTGGTATGATTCGTAGTAACGCTGATCACTCTGTTTTCTATCGCCATTCAGCTCGAGGATGTGTTTATCTGGTTGTGTATGTGGATGATATTGTGATAACTGGTAGTGATCAGCAGGGCATAATCCAGTTGAAGCAGTATCTCTCTCACAAGTTTCAGACTAAGGACCTTGGTAAACTCCGTTATTTTTTGGGTATCGAGGTAGCCCAATCCAAGGATGGTCTAGTGATTTCACAGAGGAAATATGCTATGGATATTCTTAAAGAAGCATGTTTATTGAATGCCAAGCCAGTTGAAACTCCTATAGACCCAAATGTCAAACTCCTGCCTAATAAGGGGGAGCCCCTTTCAGATCTAGGTAGATACAGGAGATTGGTTGGTAAATTAAACTATCTCATAGTCACCCGTCCAGATATTTTCTTTGCAGTTAGTGTGGTAAGCTAATTCTTAAATTCTTCTTGTCAGGATCATTGGGATGTTGTGATATGGATCCTGAAGTATATTAAAAGTGCTCTAGGAAAAGGTCTCATTTATGAGGATAGAGGTCATACTCGAGTAGTTGGTTACTTAGATGCCGATTGGGCAGACTCACCCATTGATAGGCGATCCACTACTAGGTATTGTGTACTAGTTGGTGGAAACTTGATATCCTGGAAAAGCAAGAAGCAAAATGTAGTAGCAAGATCTAGTGTTGAGGCTGAATACAGAGCAATGACATAGTGACTCAAGAGCTCATGTGGTTGCAATCACTTCTCAAAGAACTTGAGTTTCAAGAGGCTATGCCAATGACAGTAATATGTGATAATCAAGCGGCATTGCATATTGCCTCCAATCCCCTTTTTCATGAAAGGACTAAGCATATTGAGGTGGATTGTCATTATACCAGAGAGAAGATCGAATCAGGAGACATTGCCATTAGCTTTGTTAATTCCAACGACCAATTGGCGGATGTCTTCACTAAATCTCTAAGAGGTCCTCGAATCAGTTATATATGTAACAAGCTCGATGCATATGATTTATATGCCTCAGCTTGAGGGGGAGTGTTGAAAATAAAGTATGATCGTGTATTTATTGTATAGAATCGTTCTAAAAATCTTGCTAGAAGTTATAATTGATTTGTTAAGTATGAATTCTTATTGGTTTTGGCTTATGTCCCCCCCATGTTTTTGTTTTCTTTTTCCTTTTTTTAATAAATTTACGGTGACTTGTCACTTTGCTTAAAAAAAAATTATTGTATAAGATCGTATAATTAGGAGTAGAATATCATTCAGTTAAGAGTAGGATATCCTGTATTTATTTGTATTAATTGACTTTAAATCTATACAAAGCGACTCCGCTGTGTAGTTAAGACACACGGTTTCCCCATATTATGTCTCTCTCTTTTATCTCTTTCAACACCTTCAAATAAATGGACTGTCTAACTGAAGGAACTACTTTGTTCATTAAATTGCTCCAAAGTCAATGGCATTATTTGTATTATTGCTAAATCACTACATGACATTATAACCTATTGTATTCAAAATTGGAACACCTAATTGAATACTTAAATTGCATTACATTACAATTGAGCTATGGAAGTGGATGCATCATCTTTCTATTCTGATGGAGAGGTAGACATTTAAGTGCGAGAGCCAGCTAGTTAAGAATCTTTCCACACAAGGCATTGATCTGATTACAATAACTTCAAACACTGAAAATATAGAATCTACTGCTCTGAATGCTTGCCACTCTGCTAAAAGAATGTATAATTTGGCTTATCACATTTTACGCTTCAGCTCTCAAGGACCTCAGGGTCATGAAACATTGTCATTTCCACCATTTTAGAAGTTACTGATATCATCATCAATTGAGGTTTCTTTGGGAACCTTCAAATTTAATTGTTGGGTATCCCATTCAGCATCTTTCAACTTTTGAATGAAATCCTCAAACCTATTTTCCAATTCCATTAGGCTATTAGCAAGTTGATCACAAACATTGCCCTTGCTCTCCCAGTTCTCACTAAGCCAGAATGTCTGCCATATACTTCGCAATACCGAGACACTTGTAGCTCCAACCTGCAGTATGGTTGTTATAAATGAGAAGGTATTGTAAAACTACAGGCACTCCTAAACTTTATAATAATCCTAAATCCACCATTCCTGAACACCATATTGATGACCAGAAAAACCGGCATTTCCTCAAGTCGCCTACTTTGTCTCCAATTCCTCGAGTTGCTGCTTCTTCCATTTCTCGTGCTTCTTCTCCATGGCCTTAATGCTTTTTCCCCTTTCTTTACAACCTTGCTAATGTTATTCTGTACTGGAAAATGTCTTTATCCAACATTCTATGCAATGACAAAAGAAGAAAGAGGGAAGTACTCAATTGAGCAGTGGCTGCTCTTATTTTTTCCTTGAAACAATTGTGTTCTCTTTGAAAAATTGGAGAAGCAGAAGCTCGCTTAGTCAAACACGAAGCAGCAGCTCGAGGAATCAAAGATGAAGCAGTGGCTATACATCCCTTCATGCTTCAGTATTTTTGAGCTTGAAGCATTAACAATGCACCAACCCACTTACCATGTGCTAAAATTCAACTTTTACCTAAAAGAATAGGGGCAGCAAGGATCAAACTTGAGGCCACTTGGCTATAGAAGCTTTAACATGTCAAAGACAAACTACTCCAAAATCTTAAACTGTAAAGGATCATGAATGGTTTTTATATCTAATAATAACATTTAGATCACATGAGAACTGTGTTTTCCAATTTAATTCTCATAAGGGAAATAAAAACATACCTTGAAAGAAACATAAAACTTCAAATCGTCTAGCTGCTGATTCACCATAAGAATATATTTCTCATTTGCATATAATTTTAGAAGTGCCTCCACCTGCTCCATTATAACATTAATCATACAATTTCCAAATGTAGGAGAAAATAATTATGAATTTCTTGGTTTCCTTCATAAAATTGTGATGATAGCAGCAATAATGATCCTATACCATAAAATGAGATCTCTCCACACCATCCATCTTCTCCAAGGGGAAGCCAAAAATTATTTTTGGCTTCATGAACTGTGACCAAAGTAATATATTCTCTTCCCTGTTGCAATCCATGCATCCTGAAATAAATCCATTTGGCAAATTTGAATTTACTGAGAAGGGTAATAATAATAACTCACAAGCAAACCGCAGAATTTGTCTGAATGTAACCTGGAATAGTGGAATGTAAAACATGTGATTTTACAAGTATGCGAGCACGCTTAAGATTTATCTGCAAAAAGTAGTTACAAAAAAGGTAAATAACAAAACAAATCAATCATTAGAATAAAGATTAGCAGATCTGATCCCTTACTATTTAGAGCAAACAGTAAGGATATTACTGCAAAATTGTCTCTTTTTGTTTCTATTTACGTGGGCCTCATACGTGAAAAATATTTGAAACACACCCATATTTTAAAGAAAAAACACAACAGCGTCCCTGTTGAACAGCATGTGTGCGTACATAAACCACAAAACAAGGAAAAGAATAATCATGATTGATGACAGTTAAAGTTAATATCTTTACTATCTCCTATATTTATTTGCATTAGATTCTATATTAGCTCATGCACTACATGCTTACCGTGTTAAACTGGAGGACTGAAAGTGATTCGTAGCGTAGCCAGAGATGCAGAAGTCGCACACTCAACCAAGTTAATGAAAGTACATAATATGATTTTACAAGGCCGGGTGTATCCTGCAGTCAAAACCTAAAAGAATGGAACATGCCAACCAAAAGTATCCTGGTGCTGCCACAGAAAGAAATAAAGCTATCCTGAAAACTTATGTAGTTTACCAGTATCAATATGCCCAAACCAAGGCCCACCAATTGAGCTATCACTTCCCAAACTTCTTCCTGAGATGTTTTGATGAAACAATTATATGCGGAAAACCCTCTATATTTTCCAACCAGTTATACATCAGACAACAATTATTGTATATTGGCTACAGCTGTCTTTTTGAAATATGAAAGTGAGAATTCTTAAAAGTAAGGTCAAGCCAAGATGTTGGACCTAAAGGGACTTATTCATTACAATTGATGAATTAGGTAACATAACTGTTTGATGAATAACATTTGTATTTATCAGTTCCCTCTAGGTCCAACATCTTGACTTGGCTTTCCGACTCAATGATTCTCCCAAGAACATAGTGGACACAACCTGTGGCATGATATATGTAACGAATATATATAACACAATAACAACTAAGCGTTTTTCTACCAAGTGGGTGAACTACAAGGATCAATCGACGCGAAAATACTCTATCATGTAATAAGTTCACAAGATAGACTATTTACCTCTAAATCTCTCTAAATGGTTTGACCCATAATTTTCTTTACTCTTCCTTTACCTCTAAATATTGGACTATCCTTCATCTTTGTCAACTCTCCTTATCGGTGCTTTTATATGTCTTCTCCATACATGTCCAAACCACCAAAGACGAGACTCTATCATCTTTTCTACAATCGGGGCTACCCCAACTTTCTCTCTAATAATTGTATTGTTAATCTTATCTTGTTTTGTGTGATCACTCATCCACATTCTCATCTCTAAAATAGAGTTTTCTTTCTTGTTAACTCTTTATCGCCTAACATTCAATCCCATACAGCTTTGCAGGTGTTACAATTGTGTTTTAATATAAGCTTGAGAGGCAAGGTATCCCTACATTGCATCCACCTTGCTTGAATCCTATGTTTGATATCTCCCTTTATCTCCCTATGATTTTGTATGTTGGTTCCAAGTTACATAAACTGTGAGACTTGTTCCAAGGTGAATATAAATTTTGAAATTAAAATCAGCCTCCAACATTGACTTAAAACAGAAAAACACAGACAAAGTTTATTTTGATAAAGATGTATTCATAGATAGGATTCTTAGATAGGAAAGAGTTACATTTGATGCTTGAAAGCATGAAAATGACAAATATCAATGCAGTTTTCATAAAATTCCTGAGGCTTAATAGAAATAATCATAAGAAAAATTATTACCAGAAATTAATGCAGTTTTACTTATGACATTAGGGTATACCTTTGCTGCTACCTCTCCTACATTTCCTGAAATTGCGAAGTGGTTTTGAATCACACGAAAAGAAGGATCTTTTAGTCCTCTTGCTATAGCCTGTTTTAATGTCAAACTCAGAAAATTATACAACCATTTATAAACCAGCTATAAAGTCATTCATCTGTATACATGAAGAGCAGAACTAAAACTATTTTTGAATTACAATCAAAGAAGCACAGTTTTTTTCAGGATCTATGTTCAAAACGAATTTGTTATAACTGTTAGGAAACCACGCAAAATTTCCCCATAGTCAGATTAGTGGAAGAGCGAAAAATAAATGCGGAAGCACACACAAAAATTGATAACGGAGTTCGGCCAATAATGCCTACGTCTCCGGTCGCACCTTATATTGAAAAAGGAAATACACACTGTTTACAAACACTCACACTCTCTCGGCAAAACCCACAACCCAATTACACCCAAAGAAATATTTCTCTCTAAATATTTCTCACAAAAATTCTCTCATGGAATTTTCTCGCTTGGAACTCACAAGCTACAACCTCTCAATGTTAGAATATTTTCCTCTCCAACAGATGGCTCTTATTTATAGAAGGATGAAGCTCAACAACCATTGCCTCACCAACCAAAAACAATTCAATTTTCAACCTTCAACTTTCAATCTTCAACATTCAACTTTGCACAAAGTTGAATTTTCCCATTTGTTGAAAAGCAAAACATTTGGGCAGGACAAAAAAATTGGGTAGGTTGGGAGGTTTTCTTTGACCAACAATCTCCCACTAAGACTGATTTCAATCTGCCTTCACACCTAAATCAATGCAAGACCTTTCTCCGGGTCCGGTTACTCAGCAGCCAAGCTAAGTCGAGCACAACTTCGCTTTGTCGATAGTCACCACCTTTGTCAACATATCCGCTGGGTTCTTACTTCCTTGAATCTTCTTTAACATTAACACCTCATCCTCGCTGCAGATCTTATGCGAAGTGATAACGAAGACCAATATGCTTTGCTCGGGAGTGAAATGTCAATTCTTTGCCGATGTATCGCACTGACTATCACCGTGCAAAACACTCTTCTCCCCAGGTGAAACCCAACTCTCATTAACAATCCCTCGGCCATATCATTCTTTGTCAAGCTTCACATCGCTACATACTCACCTCCTCAGAAGGGATAAAGCAACAATCTTCTATATCCGGCGACATCCAACTAATCTGTAAGTACCAACAAGCTGAATACATAACCAAGGGTACTTCTTCGATGATCAACTTCACCTCCAAAGTCCTGCATCTACGTAGCCTTGTACTTGCAATTCTCCTTACCAAAGTACGACACTTCTCTCAGAAGGCTCCTCGTAGATACCTCAAAATCCATTTCATCGCTTCCCAATGAGTTTTACTCGATTTGACATAAACCTCGCTAACTACTCCCATCGCATGGCCAATGTCCGCCTCGCATGCACCATTGCATACATCAAACTTCCAATGGTCAAGCATACCAATCCTAGCCATGTATTCTCTTCTTCCTCCGTCTGAGGTGATTGTTCCTCGGTTAAAGAAATGACCGCCAAAGGTGTAACTAACCGGTTTGCTGCTCATGTTGAATCTTTGCAAAACACGTTGATGTACTCGCCGAGATAACCGCAAAAATTTCTTTGCTTATCTCTCGTGATTTGCATTCCAAGGCGATCTTCTTGCATTGGACCTAAGTCCTTCATGCGTCAAATTCTTTCGATACAGCATCTTCAAGTTTCGATCTCGCCCATATCTGAACCTCGCTACTAACATATCATCGACATAAAGTAACAAAATGATATAATCGACTTATATCTTCAAGAAACAATGATGGTCGGCGCAGCACTTCGGAAACCTTCCTCAGGTAATGGTTATCAAACTTCTTGTACCACCGCCTCGAAGCTGCTTCTGCATCATACAAGCTCTTTTTAATCTCGCACACCATGTTCTCATTGCCTTTCTCCGGAAGCCTTCAAAGTCGGGTGCATGTAGATCTCCTCATCTAAGTCTCCGCGGAAGAAACGCAGCTTTCACGCCTAACCGCTTCAAGGTAGTTTCCTTCACTAGCAACAATACTTAACACAGCACTGATAAGATTGAAGCCACAATCGAGCAAAATTTCGCGTGTAGTCAACTCTTCCTTTTGCCGAATCCTGACAACTAGCTGGCTTTATGTCTCTTGAGCCATCATTCTCCTCCTTCACCCGATACACCCATTCATAGAAGGTTGCCTTTCCCATGGGTAACTCACTAGTTCCTATGTTCGATCGGAGATCAAAGACTTCATCTCATCTTTCATGGCAAAGCTCTCACTGGCTGCATCCGCGATCCGACATGCTTCCGCATAATCTTCAGCTCCTCCACCCAACAACATGTAGTCCATGTATCTCCGCTGGGGCACAGAACTCGAGAAGATCTTCTCACCGCCAGGAGCCGGAGTAGGAGGCTCGTGCATCGACGCCGTTTCTATTGATTCCTCCGATCGAGGATTCTCAAACATAGGACTTTCGGGACATCGCCCACCTCTGCATACACCGCCCACTGCGCAGCCGCCGGTCATTGCATCCGTATCCTGGCCCTGTACATCACTCTTTCATTGAAGATCACATCTCATCAAGCGATCGCCTTTTGTTTTCATCATCCCAAAGACAGAAATAAAACTCATCTTCACCATAACCGATGAAAGTGCACTTCTTCGATTGGGGATCAAGCTTATTCCCGCTCGATCACGATATGCACATATGCTACACAACCGAAAACTCTAAGATGTGCGAGAGTTTTACCTCTTTTCACTCCATACCTCTTCCGTATTCGTCTCCAATGGTACCGATGGACCTCTTGATCATAAGTTTCGCTGGTTGATCGCCGCACAAAACTCGCCGCAGAAGCTCGACCGCACTGGCTTCTAGCCGCTCAACGCTCGATTCATACGCCGCCTACACCATTGTGTCGGTGCGCACTCCAGCACCGGCCTTCCATTCTCGATCCTGCGCTCATAGCGTAACTTCTTGAACTGGGTGTCTTCATATCCATTATCATTTGCCTGAGCTTTTTGATCTTCAATCCCGCCTCGCTTTTCTACCATGGCTTTCCACATCTTGAAAGCCTCGAATACTCAGGACTTATGTTTCGTAAAGTATACCCATACCTTCCTAGAGTGATCATCGATAAAAGTCACGAAGTATTGCTTCCCACCGATGGATGAGATAAATAAGTCGCTCCCAAACATCGTAGCGAACAAGCTCGAAGTTTCTTCTTTCTTCGGGGTTCTTCCACTTGTCCAAAGCTAACTCTTTTCTCGCTTTCCAAGTATGCGCCTTTCACACATGTCAATTTCTATCGATCAAGACCTGGCAATTTGCCCTTCGAAAGTGCATGATCTTCATCCTTTCTCACTCATATGGCCTAGTCTCTGGTGCCATAGATCGGGGACTATCATTTGCTGCAACCGCAATCAAATGGCATGCTCGCTGTCCTTATAAAGAGTACCACTCTTTCGCTGAGCAATCGCTATTGCACTTTGAAATCTTCCAATGATCGCCGTGGAAGATCAAGTAGTCACATCGCCACCGCTCACCGAGATTAAGTTCTTCGTCAGTCGGGAATATGTCCGACATTTTTCAATTCCCATACTGCACTGCTCAACTTAATCTTCACTACACCTTGCCAACAATCTCACAAGACTGCTCATTACCAAGGTAAACTTTACCAAGGTTTCCGGGTACATAATTCTCAAGAATTCTTCTGTGGCGGCATGAAAAGATGCTCCAGTCTAACACCCAAGACTCTTCCTTGCTCTCCAAAGAGCATATCAACGCCACCACCTCCCCGAGGTGGAAGCAACATTTGCCTCGCCCTTCGCTCCTGGTTCTTCTGGCACTCGCACCGATTTTTGTAGTGTCCTGGGCCTTCCCGCAATTCCAACACTCGATAGTCTTTGAGTTGCCGAGTTTTGGGAACTTTGATGATTTCTCGATTTGGACCGCCTTTGATTTGCCACGCCCATTTCCTCTCGGTTGAATTTCTTCCCTCGACTCAGATGCACATCAAGAGGATGAAGATTCACCCGACTCTCTCCGTCGGATCTTTCACGAGAACCGGATCACGAACATCGCCGATTTCAACTTATTGTTTCCCGAGCTACTCATACGCGTGATGCGAGCATTCCAACTCTCCTGGAAGAGAAGACAAAAGTATCAATGCTCGCACTCATCATCAAATTCGATTTCCAACCGAACTCAACTGGCTGCGGACTATGCGAGTTCATCAGATGTTGTGCTACCGGCGCGCCTTCCGCATCCGCAGTTAAACAACCGCCATCAAATGAACTTTGTTTCGAGGCCGACGCGCTTTTCGCATACATGCTGGAAAGAGCCTTCATAAGATCCGTGGGTCTTTTTCTTTGCAATGTCAACGCAACATTACTGGATAACGCCAACCTGATAACGCCGAGTGGCTTGTCTATCGAGAAGGATCCATTCATCTTCCTTCATCTCCGGGTTTCTTTCCCGTGAGAGGTTGATACAACTTTTTCTCGATGCATAATCCTCGACCAGCATCTTCCAAAAGCCAAAGTCCGCGACCGCCGAACTTTTCAATTTTCACTTTTCCTTCGCTCACGCCATCACTCCCACTGAAGTCCGACTTCGTGATCGCTTCGACAATTTCCGCGAACCACCGTGCTTTAAAACACCTCCGTGGACAAATTGGTACACACCAATTTTACTATTCACTGAAAATTACTATTCACGTGAACAAAGATCCTCACCAAGATTTAGCGTAAATAACCAACTAGCTCGATACCAAATTTGTTAGGAAACCACGCAAAATTTCCCATAGTCGATTAGTGGAAGAGTTTAAAAATAAATGCGAAGCACACACAAAAATTCGATAACGAGTTCGCCAATAATGCCTACGCCTCCTCGGCCGCAGACTTATATTGAAAAAGGAAATACACACCGTGTTTACAAACACTCACACTCTCTCAAAACCCACAACCCAATTACACCCAAAGAAATATTTCTCTCTAAATATTTCTCACAAAATTCTTCTCGAATTTTCTCCGTTGGAACTCACAAGCCACAACCTCTCAATGTTAGAATATTTTCCTCTCCAATGTGATGGCTCTTATTTATAGAAGGATGAAGCTCAACAACCATTGCCTCACCAACCAAAACAATTCAATTTTCAACCTTCAACTTTCAACTTTCAACATTCAACTTTGCACAAAGTTGAATTTTCCCATTTGTTGAAAAGCAAAACATTTGGCAGGACAAAAAAAATTGGGTAGGTTGGGGAGGTTTTCTTTGACCAACAATAACCGTGCTTGTTTAAAATATACCATAATCATTATTTAGAATTGAGAGAAAGAGAGAAAAGAAAATTTAATCTGAATGTGAATATTAATTCTATGCTTTAGTTGATTATAGAAACGTTTTTATAGTTATACCAACTACCAAGGCTTTTTAGCAAGCTTTACAATCACAACAGAATATAGTAGAATCCTGACTGACAGCAAGCTAGATCTGTTATACTAAACAACTAACCAAGAACCTTCTAGAACCTTAGAACCTTTCCAGAACCCATAGGTTCTACATACTTCATCAATCATCCACTTTTATTTGGGCTAAGAAGTGAACTTATGACATTATAGGCTGCTGAGAATTTTTTGGGAGGATGCAAGGAAGATGGTAGGGTCGGCCCAAGCATAAGGCGGCTCAAGCCTTTCCTTTAGGCCCACCAACAAAAAACGTATTTACTATTAATATTTATAAAACTTTCATTATTAGCTGACCTAGTGTAGTGGTAATCAGCGTGTGCTTTTTCCTTGGATAATAGGGTTTGATCCCTGCTTGAGCAAAAGCCACATTTATTTTCATAAGGCCCCTGATTTTCCTGTTAGTCTCTCTCAAAAAAGCCTCACCTCAAAGTTCGCGTTAGGTCAAAAAATATGTTGGATTGACCCTGGAAGATGGAAAAAAAAAAAAAAAAATTGGCTGGCCACTATTTGGAATGTGAAGAGAACAGCAAAGAATACAGAAATTCAAACTCTCGTCCCAAAGAATCTCTCTTCCCCGCCCCCGAAAAATATTGTATTTACCATAATTTTATATTCTCTACACAGATGCACATAATATATATAAGTTCAGAAAATGGCAAACTACGAAATCACATCAGCATTTCAGCATCTATGAATATGGCCCACTGTCTTTCTAACTTTCTTTGCATTTCTTCTGCCTTTTTTCAAATATTCCTCCTTACCAAAAAAGGTCTTAATAATTATTAGTAGTGTAGGAAGGGTGCTCAGAAAATGAATTTTTTCCCCAACAGAATTATTAGATGTTACTTTTTAAAGCATTTGATATCTTTGAAATATTAATCAATAATAATCTATATGCAATAATTTAAAGAAAAATAGTGGTTCTTTTGACAGAGTAAAGCTGCATAGTGAATTACCTTAGTAAGATTTCCAAGAGATGCCAAAGGAAGGAAATAGGCGGGATATAATTGGGTTGTCAGATCAAAAATGCTGCATGAGATACCAGCAGAGTAAGGTTCCTTTAGAGCCATATTTCATTTGCATATTTCCATAAGAAAACAACAGGGTGTATTTAGACCTTCCAGCACTGCCAATGAAGTCTGCATACATTCTCCATTGCTTTGGATCATCATCAAAAAGATTTCCAAACCGCCCACCTGGAAAATGTAATAACAGTCAGTTAAAAATAAAATTTTAGCACACAATCTTCTGCTTCCTTTAGTTTTCTTCATAAATTCCCAGACCAATGAATAAGCGTCCAACAGCTCCAATGCCGTCTTTTGAGACCCATCTAAAGATGAAAGCATAAAACATGCAATCAACCACATAAAAGTCAAACTAACAAACAATGGCTGCATAAAGCTTTTAACATATTACTATGTGCACATAAATGTTGTATTCGTATGCGAAAGTGTAAGATTTAAAATTTATAAGTCACCTAATGGCAGCAGCAGAAGCAGCTGCTGTGGTTCCAGAGAAAGAGCCAACGCCAACAGCCTGCAAGTGAAGGTGAAATTTTAACACATGACAGAAACACTATCATCATTCCTCGCATTTATGTGATAAAGAAACAATTTTTAAATATAAGATGGAATTGTTAAGGAGCACAAAGAATTGTACAACTCTTCGCTGCACGACCACATAGAAACAAGTAAAATCTTCATTAAAAAATTCAAAGGAACATATATAACTACTAAAGGAGATGGTTTCCTAATGTAAATAAACATATTTTAGGAAACTTTAATGAAGATCAGAAAATTTATTCATGTAGCAAGTAGCTGATAGAACTACCTCTAATGATTTTTAAGATTTAATTTTAAGCCTCATTGACATGCACAATGGGACTTTGTGAACTAATTATCAAACCCAATGCCAAGCAAAGCAAATGCACACAAACCAACCATCAAAATTAACCAAATATTCACAATGTAGACATCCTTGAGGAAAAAAATCAACAAGCATGAGCAAGATTGACATGCCTTTAGGAGACTTGAAGTGACTATGGTGTGACAGATCCATCCAGTCACATTGGTAGGGAACTGTAGTAACATGTATTGCAAATAATCATCTGAAACTGATCCTGCATCATGATTTAGAAAGGTAAGTAAACAAATAGTTTCCCTCCAACTTCTTCTAATCACTGAAGTTAAAACTAGATTTTTCAAACGTCCACTAAAGTTTTTAGTGTTTGTTTCTTTTAGTATTCTACTCTTCAACTCTTGTGCAAGAGACCCTTAGGTAAGTCTCCAATCATTAGAAATTTATCACCTGCTGGATACTATTTCAGTGACAACGAGTTTTAAAGTATTTCATAACAAAGAAGAATGAACAATGAACTTATTGAAGAGAACATATTGCAATTATAGTACAATGTTTATCCTACTTTCTAAAGCTTTAAACTATTATATCTCTAAAAATTGGAAATCAAATCCAGCACTTTAAGCTGAGATTGTGCCTTTCAGTTGTGTACCAATGACAACAAGAAAAACAAAAGGAAAGCTATCTAACATGTCATCGATAATTAATAAAAGAAATATGTGTTAATCACCAGGAAAGCCTGCTGGTAGAATAAAATCTTTAATTATCTCTGGAAGCCAGGATAGTCTTTTATCAGGAGAATGCAAAATCCCAAACCTGTTTTCTGTAGACCTATCGTCCTCAACAAGAGAGGTTCGCAACTGTAAATCATCCCCTAATACATATCTGCTCATAAGGGGAAGAAAAAGTCATAGTTGAAGATTTCTCTGGAGAAGACAGCCACTGTGAAATTTATGTAATTAAACAAATGGCAATAAAAAACTTAAGAATATTCCAAGCAACAAGCAAACATGGCCATTGCTATTTTCTTTACATGGCTGATGCAGACATTATTTCTAACAAAGCAATTTGTATTTTATTTACTTTTTCTAATAAAGTAATAATCGATGTGTATTAGCAATCCATGATCCCCCAACTTCACAACAACCACTACCATTGCTGCTAACTCAGCAACCTTCAAGAATGTGCACTTACAGAAGTAAAAAATATAAACTAAAAACTAAAAAAGGGGAAGTACACAAAATATGGTATAGTTAAGTAAAAACCTCTTAGCAGTACCATTGCTATATCTCTCCACCAATATCACCCTTGATAAGCCTTCACGTCTGAAACAACACAACAAAATGAGAGAGAGTTTATTGGGACACAGAAACACATCAAAGTCAAAAGCTTGGTTTGATTAATTCAAATGAAGCCTTAAAAAAATTCTCCAAATTCAACTATTTCCCTTGTCTAGAACAAATAAATTATCTAAATTCTATTATTTAAAAGGAACCAATGTAACCAAATGCTTCATCAACTGGTAAAATTTCTGCAGAAGCAAATAAAAACATTAAATTTCCTTTCCCTAGATTGTCTACAATAGATAAATTATATAATTATTTCATACCCTTCATAAACTAATAAACTTTGTGGTGAAAAAAAAATTAATAAATACAAAATTTGGTTTTTTCCCCCCAGAAAAATCCACCCTTTAAAATTTTCTTAGGCAACAAAACAAGTAAAAAGGTTAGTATCAGACCCTCCACTATCAGCAGCATTATTTTCATCTTTGAAACTGGAATGCTCAGAGGAGCATAGGATTTGAAAGCAGCGAGGCCTAACTCTCTTCATCTTCTTCACCTTCATTGAAGAATTGAATGCACTTGAAGAGAATGACAATTGCAAGGTGTGAGACATTGAAAAAAATTTAGCAAACTTTGAAGCTTCTTATGGTTGAACTGTGAGGAAGTTGCAAACTTTGAAGAGCACTTCTTCTTCTTCTTCTTCTTCTGTGTGTATGGCTCAAGCTGACACTGTTGCACTACCTTCAATTATCCAAAACTGGAAACGCAGAAAGAGCCACGAGACGGGTCGGGTCGGGTCGGGTCTTCAATTTGACCCGAAAAATAATTCTGCAATATGCACCGCCCATATCATTTTTTGGGCCAAGCAAACCGGCCCGTCCCATAATTTATTTGGCAACAGTTACATACACCCAAGTTTTTGAAATTCTCACCCCTTTTTCCCTTTTTGTAACCGAAATTCATAAACTACCCATTTCCCTTTCCTCCCCCAATCCCTTTCCCTCTCCCTCTTCCCGCACCCCCTCTCCCTTGCCAATGGAGGAGCGGCTGGTGTTCCTGTGTATGGGTGGGTGGAGGTGAGATAGGAGCACGCGGAGGCACTATGGCGTTGCGACGAGGTACATGGTAGAGCAAGGTTACCCTGTTCATGGCGGAGAGACACGGTGCGACTGCGTTGTTTCGGAGCGGAGAGGTGTGGTGGTGCTGGAAGGGATTGATGGGAGATCGCAAGCTTGCGATTAATGGAGATGCAACTATGTGCGTTTTTGCCTAAAGAAAACTAAACACAAAAGTTTCAATAGAAAGAAACTAAGTTGGTAAACTCGTCCATACCCAAGAAAAAAGGTGGGTATCGATATCGTGAAATAGGCAAAAATAATCTTAATAAAAATAAGAAAACTATAACTCAAACATAAATTATAAATAACAAAACAAATAAAACCTACAAAACAAGTTCGAAATAAAAAAATAAATTGAAATATCAAAAGAAATTGAAATCGTGTATGAAATAAGTAAAACAATAGAAGAAATTGACAAAAATAAAATTTTATTATTAGGAATGAAATAAGAAAAGAATAATATGTTAGGAATGAAATTAAATAGTTTACACAAATATTAGAATATTATTTAAACAGTGATTCAAATAACAAAAATAGAGAAAGAAATTTTATAAAAAATGAAATAGAGAAAGAATAAAAAAACTCCTTATAGAAAATCAAAATTTATTAATAAATATAGAAATTTTTCAGGGATTTCTCCTATACTCTCACACTAACAACATCTATGAAAACTAAACATTTAATTTCACTTTAAAAAATTTTAAAAATGATGTGGCATCAAATAATTAGTCACTGGGTATTCATACCCAATAAAACTTCAGGATATCGGAGTTCTCACCAACTAAGTTTATGGATGTATAAAATATCCAAATATAACGTTTGGAAATTAGTTTTCCAAATGTAGAAAGTTCATATATAACATTCGGAAACTTACTTTCCAAATGTAAAAAATCAAAATATAACATGTTATCTTGACCGTTCACATCTCAAAACTTTGTTTCGAAAAATCGTGCAAATGGAAGAAAAAATTACAAGGGAGTGGGGGTGGTGTGTGGGTTTTATGGAGATAAGGGTATTTTTGTAAAAGCATAAGGGGAGGGGTGTGGTTGTCAAAAACTAGGGGTGTATCTAGCTACAACCAATTTTCTTTTATAGGAATTAGTTCAAAGGGTTTGGGGTTACTTTTTGCACCCCCGTTTATTCTTATACACCATTCCTCTGCTCTAACGAGCTTTCTGGTCAAAATACCCCTATCTGAATGTTTACTTTCGATATATATTCTAATTTATATTACCTTTTCAAAACTTAACTTTCAGACTATTTGTGCGTTCTGAAGTTTCACTTGAGAATGTATAAAATTGTGTTCGGAAATTAACTTCCGAAGTTAAAGTAATTCATATAGTATCTCATTTTCTCACTTTTTTCTTGCATTCTTCATTAGTACATGTCTCCCCTAAAAGCGGCTTTCTCACTCTCTTCTTCATTTTTCACATTCTCTATCTCTTCCACCTCACACACCCTTTTACTCTTCTCTCTCTAAATGGTGGTTCTTCGCTGTCGTCGTCGCTGACATGAAACAAGTATGTGCAATTTCTGATATTTGAACTGCTAGGAAGTTAATTTCTTGAAGTTAAAGTAATTCATATAGTATCTCCTTTTCCCACTTTCTTCTTCGCATTCTTCATTAGTACATGTCTCCCCCAAAAGCAGCTTTGTCACTCTCTTCTTCATTTTTCACTTTCTCTATCTCTTCCACCTCACACACCCTTTTACTCTTCTCTTTCTAAACGATGGTTCTTCATCGTCGTTGTCACTGGCATCAAACAAGTTTGTACAATTTCTGATATTTAAACTGCTCGAAAGTTAATTTCTGGAACACAAATTCAATGTTATCAAGAATTTGACTTCCAAAAGTTATTTTTCAGTTTTGAATAGTTCCAAATTTTAAACTCGAGAAGTTATTGTTGGTCAAATCTTGTACGTGATTATATTCATTGTTCCATAATTTAAACTTCAGAAGTTATTTTTGTTCAATTTCGGAGTTTAAATTCCAAAACATGTTTATATTCACGAACTTCCAAAACTTTACTTCTGGAATAAGAAACCATCCAAATTATTTTTTTAGTTTTTTTATGTTTTACGATTAGAAATAAACATGAAAGAATATATATCCAAGATCTCTGAAGACCTAAATATGCCGACTAATTGGATAGCGGGCGGAGAAGAGTGGTTGGGTGCGAAACCTAAATTCCATTATCTATATTTTAGTGATGCATTCACCACTACAGAGTTTGATGAATGAATGGTAATTTTTTGTTTTTAAGTTATGAATATGTGAACAATAAACATATGGTCTATATTTATTTTCAAGTCTTTCCTAACCGAGATGATCTCTTGAATTGGCTCAAGCGGTTGGGAGACAGTTAGGATTTGTTATTGTCATTGTAAGGTCAAACACTAGTGATTTTGAAAGGAAGACTATGTTGGTCTTGGAATGTAAAAAGAGTGGGTAGTATAAATACAAGAATGTATTGTTTCGCAAGGATACCAAAACCAAAAAATATAAGTGTCCATTCAGACTACAAGGTAGGCCTCTAAAAATATTGAAGGATAAAGGATGAATGTAGTGTGTGGATTTCACAACCATAAGATAGCCGAAACATTAGTGATCACCCATATGTTGGTCGGCTATTTGGGGAAGAGAGGGCTTTGGTTGCTGATAAGACAAAGAACATGATGAAGCCCAGAAACATATTATTGACATTGAAAGATCGTGATATAGATAATGTCAACATTATCAAGCATATTTACAATGTGGGCCATACGTATCAAAAGTCTTAGAGGCATCCCAAAATAGAAGTGCAACATCTAATGAAGTTATCAGTATGTGATGTATTCACCACTATAGGCAAACACTAGTGATTTTGAAAGGAAGACTATGTTGGTCTTGGAATGTAAAAAGAGTGGGTAGTATAGACAATACAAGAATGTATTGTTTCGCAAGGATACCAAAACCAAAAAATATGAGTGTCCATTCAGACTACAAGGTAGGCCTCTAAAAATGGTGAAGGATAAAGGGTGAATCTAGTGTTTGGATTTCACAACCATAAGGTAGCCGAAACATTAGTGATCACCCATACGTTGGTCGACTACTTGGGGAAGAGAGGGATTTGGTTGCTGATATGACAATGAACATGATGAAGTCCAGAAACATATTATTGACATTGAAAGATCGTGATATAGATAATGTCAATATTATCAAGCATTTTTACAATGCGCGCCATGCGTAACAGAAGTCTTAGAGGCGTCCCAAAATAAAAGTGCAACATCTAATGAAGTTATCAGTATGTGATGAATATGTCTATTGTTAGAGAAATATCGACATCTTTGATAATGTGAGAGATATATTCTGGACACATTCAAATGTTATTAAACTTTTAATACTTTTCATGTTGTTTTGCTAATTGATAGAACATATAAGGCCAACAAATATCGACTATCATTACTTGAGATTGTTGTCTTACTCCAACAAACTTAACATTCTTTATGGCATTTGCTTATTTAGAGTCTGAGCGGGCTAATTATAAATTCATTTGGGCAATACAGAAGTTAGGGGGCTTGGTGCTGAAGGATGATGCCATGCCTATAGACATTGTCACTAATCGAGACATTGTGCTAATGAATGTAGTTGAAACTATTTTTCTGAGTTCAACTCTTCTATTATGTCAGTTTCATAGCACCAAGAATGTGAGGACCAAACGTAAGTTGATTGTGCATCAGATTGAATTCTCAGACCCGATGATGGCTGCATGTCAAAGTGTCATGGATTCTCGTAATGAGGGGGAGTATGAGGAACGTATGAGGAAACTACAACATGTGTGTTCAAATTATCCTATTTTTCTTCAATATGTGAACACTAAGGTTTTGACTCCGTGGTGACACGACTATGTGGTCTACTGATATACTAATGATTTTAAATGTAAAATTCATTAAATAGTGTAGATAAATATCTATCTAACAATTAAAATTATTTATGTGTCAATACATCACTTGCATTTTAATTTAAAAAATGAACACAGTAAGCGTCTTAGTAATCCATGCTGAATTATTTCTCATTTAAACAATAGAGGGAATTGAAGTAGAGGAGACTTACATATTTGACTTCAAGAAAAAATAAAAGGAAAGAATGTGAAAAGAAATAAATAGAATAAAAATTGATATGATTTTTTAATTATTTAGTATGAGAAAAAGTAAAAGAAAATTTATTTTTTCTTCTCCTCTCGTTTGATTATGTAGCAAATGAGCAAAAAAAATAATAATTGTAAAATAACACAAATACCTCTAAATAAAAATAAGTATCATAAAAAAAATAAAAATATAAAGTATACTCCCACTAATGCAAAAAAAGAAGATAAACATTCATCCACAACATCAGATAAATTTAAAAAATATTTATAAAGAGATCTAGACACAAAAATTCGCGATATAAGTTTAAATATAACAAAATCATGTAAAATATTATTACAAGACCATTCATATCCTATTTTTCCTTTGGTATGAAAAATTTAGGGTGTGGAAATGATATCTCAGTCTAAGACAGTGAGAACTTTCAGACTCTAATATCACTTACAAAAGGAGTTACATTTAAAACCTCAAGAAGACTGGTGGGGGCTCGAACTTGTGAGTTGTAAAATATGAGACTCTATCATGCTCTCAACTTTTCGAGATGTATCCTAATTTTTATTGATGAGAGTTTCTGGTTATAAGTATTTGTCGGCATTTTGATGCCTCGCTCCCACTCTTAAATGCCTTAAATGTTATTCAATTAAATTATTCCCTCTGGATTTGAATATCAATTTTTCTAACGCGTGCAACCTTGTATGCATTTTTTTTTATTGACATGCACGCATTAAGGCTCGTTAGATACCAAAATTTTCAATTAATCTTCTATAGTTAGTTAATTAAGATTCCTTGAAAAATATAATTGCATCTCTTACAATTATTTTATAGATTTACTTCCCCTATAATCTCTCTCTCTTCACCAAAAATAATACTTGTCTGTCTCATATATTTTTTATTTTATTTTTATGATTCTTTTATATTTAAAAAAAAATACTATATTATTTTATGGATGACATTAGAAATAATAAAATCAATTTACTACTATTGTGCAACCTTGCACAATAGTAGTAACATTGTAAAAAACAATTTAATTATGTATCATTGTAAAATTCTATATGATTTGTTCCCAAAAAAAATCTATATGATAAAAAAATTAATCTCAAATTTTTGTAACATTGTAAAACGTTACAACTTGCCCAGATAAAGAAAATCATTTTCCCTCAACAATGATAAAGAAGAGGAAGAAAGAAGCCCACACACAACAAAATTTAAATCCTAGTTTTTACCTAAAGTTATAGATTAAAATTTTGAGAATCTGTTTTATTGAGAAAAAACAGTTTGCCAATTGGTACATCATAATTTTTTTGATGTTTAAGACTTCTCCTTTCTAATTTATGTTTTAGAAAATCATTGTTTTTTGACAAATTTTAGAAAATCATTGTTGCCAATGCAGTAGTATTACATCTCACAAAACACCAAAAAAAAATAAAAATAAACAAGAGGTAGTACTAAAGCAAAGGAAAAGAAAATATAGAAACAAAAACATATCAGAAAATCTAAGGCCCGTTCGAGGTGGTTGCGAGATTTTAGTTTTTAGTTTTTAAATATAATTTTCAAAACAAAACAAGTTCGGCTAAAATGGAGTTGAAATGATTTTTTACTCAATTTCAAAACACTTATACATTCATTTTCAAAACCAAAGAAAAAGATTTGTAAATTTGGTTTTTGGTTTAAAAAAACCATATTCTCACTACATTTGACAATAGTTCTTTCCATCATCACCATCACCACCATTAACATCGCCACCAACCTACCACCACCGTTGCTGTTGCTACCACCACCACCACCGTTGTCGTCGCTACTACCACCACCACCACCACCGTCATCGGCACAACGACCATCACCATCGTTGCCACCATCACTTAACACCACCACCACCAACATCGCCAACAACACCGACACCGCCGCCACCACCACCATTAACATTGCCACCACCACCACTGATACTACCACCGCAGCCACCACAGCCAAAGGGGTGGCAAATTAGGCTAGGCCTGTTGGTCCAGCCCGCCAGCACTTTTAAAATGGGGGGGCTGGGCGAAGGTTTATCAACCAACTAATCTGTCTAGTCTAACCCGTTTAGCCCGCTAACCCTACGAGCTACAGGCCACGAGTGGGCCTGGTCGACCCATTGGGCCAACACATATTTATTTTTTTCTATTTTTAAACGATTCTTTCTTTTGTTTTTTTTACATATTTTTGGCGGGCCAGTCTGCCAACCCGCTGTTGTGGCCCATTTTGGCCGGGTTGACCCATTTTGGCTCGTTTTATTCAAATTTTTTGCTTTCTATTTATTTATTGTTTTGTTTTTATTATTTTTATTTTTTGATTGGACAACCCGCCAGCCCGCGGAGGGCCGAGCCGGGTTCAACATCTCAACCCATAACCTTTTGATGGGTCGGGACAGGCTGGCCCATTTTTATGCGGGCTCACATCGGGCCGAGCTGACCCGTTTTGCCCATGCTTTATATCGGGTCGAGCCCATTTTTACAGCTCTACTTAGTCTTGTATCTCTTTCTCCTCCATCGTGACTTCTCACCCTAACCCCACTCTCTCCCTCTCAAGTCTTCGTTATCAAACAGGAAGATTGGAGGATTCTATCATCCTTCTTCTCGACAGACAGAGGCGCAGGACGCGGCATCACAGTTTATCTATTATTATTATTATTATTATTATTATTATTATTATTATTATTATCTAGATAGGAGAACTTATAATATCGATAACAACTTTTTAAAACTGAAAACCACATAAAACTGAAACTCAAAACTAAAAACTGAAAACCAGTTTCAGATTTTTGAAATTTGAAAACTTAAAACTAAAAACCACTCTGAACGGGGCCTAAGATAAGATAACATCTACCTGGCGCCCAAACGCTAGAGTTGACTCCACACAGCAAGGCAATAAATAAGAGCACCTACAACGGGGTGTCTTGTAGTTGACTGTCCTGCGTTGCTTTACTGACACACTATCTCTCTCAATTTTCTTCTCTCTCTCTCGCATCACGGGCCCACTGATCTGCTAAGCAACCGTAAACAATACAAATGATTTGACCAAAAAAGAAATGACAGTGAACAAACACATAGGACAAATGACGCCGTGGACACTAAGAAACGCACAAAAATTTTAGTTGTTGAGCGCTGTGGATGCTCTAAGGTAGTACTCCTTAATGTAATGGTCCTATTTTTCTGTAATGGAGTACTATTCATTTTTCAATCTCCGGATCAAAATATTAATGTAATGGTCCTATTTCTGTTTCTCAAACGCTTCCCCTTTTTTATGTCTCTTCAGATTTTTTTCTCTACTGCCATTGCAAGCTTCTCGCATTCCCGTGACAATAAACTCACTCCTAAAAGGCACGTCCATGATTTCGCCAGTGTTAATTCTTTGGCAGAAGAAGTAAAGGCAGTGCCTTTCGTCTGTTGTAGCCCGACCCAAAATTCGGGACAAATTTGACCTGGGTAGGCGCTCTTGTCACTTGTCATTGAGACTTGAGAGAGACAGAAATAGATCATCTCCTATCACATTAATTAATATTGTGCACGTCTCTCATAAATCTTTACCAGTAAGACGTCAAACAAAATATTTCATTCAGGAGGTGGTACTTCAATGATTAATAAAAACAATTTATTCATGTACCAAAAATAAAAATAAAAACAAAAACAATTTATTAAATTTATCTTACCCGTTAAATTATTTATTTATTTTTTTAATTTTTGTGAAACTTCCTTTGATCTAAAAATGAATGGAGTAAAAAAAAATAATAATAATTAAAAAAATATAGAACAAAGAGAATATATGACGGGTCTTGCGAACCCTCTGCTAGGGTTTCCACGTCAACCAGGAGAAACCTCCAAGGAGGAGGACGATCTGAAAGCTCGAAGTTCCAAAAAGGTGAAAGAAGGAGACCATGCATATACAGGTACGTCCTCTGTGCCGTTGGTGTATGATGGAATAGTGGAGCAGCATGCCAAAAGTTACAAAGAATCGGTGGTGGGAGAAGGTAATGAGGATTTGGAGGAGGAGGAAGTATCTGATGAGGAGATTGGAGGAGAGGAGGATGAGGAGTTTGAGGGTTTGGAAGTGGTAGAACAAATGTTAGGGAAGTATGAGTGCCCTAAATTTGTGTTGTCAGGGAAGGAAAAGAAGCGTATTCGCAGGCCATGGAAGAATGGAGTCATTGTCAAGCTCTTGGGAAGGAACATTGGTTTCAAGGCGCTGGAAACCAGATTGAAACAAATGTGGGTTAAGAGCAGCATCATCAATATAATAGACCTGGGGAATGACTATTTTCTTGTCAGGTTTTCTAACAAGGAAGACCAACAACATGCGTTATTGGAGGGTCCTTAGTTGATCTATGATCATTACCTCACTGTCAGAGAATGGAGTCCGAACTTCAAACCTTCCAGCAGTGCTATAGAAAGAGCTTCAGTTTGGGTGAGGATATCAGGCATTCCAGTCGAGTACTATGACCCCAAGATCCTTCACTTCATTGGTAATCGTATAGGAAAAATAGTGAAGGTGGACAAGAACACGGTGCACCAAGAGAGAGGAAAATACGCTAGGATCTGTGTCGAGGTGGACTTATCGAAGCCGCTACTTGCTATCTGCGAGGTGGAAGAGAGTTATTATAAGCTGAAGTATGAAGGACTTCACCTCCTATGTCTTTCCTGTGGCAAGTTTGGTCACTACAAGGAGGGGTGTTCGGAAAAACCAGCAGAGCAGGAAGGTGAGAAGGAATGTGAAAACCGATCAGGGGGTGCGATAGAGAAGCATGATCCGAGCTTGTGGACGGTGGTGCAGAAGCAAAGGAGGCCACGACGGAATAAGGAGTTGGTGGTGGTGCAAGACGGCGGACTGAGAGTACCAGCAAACCCTAGTGTTGGTGCTGCCTCAGTAGTTAATGCACATACAAGATTATCGGGCTCAGTTAATACGCATGCAAGAATTTCGGGCTCGAGATATGACGTGTTAATTGAGAACGAAACGGTCCCAGCAGAAGGCAATCAAGATAATCAATCAGAGCCAATTCTTGATACTAATGACGTGGAAACAGAGAACCAATTGGAGAAAGACCTAAAGGAAAAAATTGTGGCCAAAGGTTCAGAGGCGGTGACTACCAAAAAAGGAAAAACTTTCACTATGGCTGCTAAAAAGGGCAAGGTTGTGATTGGTCTAGGGAAATCAAGTCTTCCTACTACTAAAAAGGCAGCAACAAGCTTGAGGAAACCTATGGGTGCTGGTAATTCCGCACGTGGGGCAAGGAATGATATTCATGGAGCTTTCACGAGAAACCCGGGAGAGACAATCATGCAAGTTTTGAGTCTGAATCCCATGAGAGATTATTTCAGTGAGGCTTTCAATAGGAGAGATGAGGGGGCGATAAAAAACAGTGAGAAAGCAGTTACTGGGGTTAGTGAGCGAGGAGTTCGTAAGGGAGACACCAACTTGGTGAGTGGGCTCAGTACTTCCCAGTTTGGGCCTCACAACGCCGCTAGTGTTCTAGGCCAAAGTGGGCATGAAATGGCCCAACACACTCGACCACCCGACCCTCACTTGGGCTACCATTTGCAGCAGCCAGGCTCTTCCTCAGAGGTGAGTAGGCAGCCCAAATCCCTTGTGAATGGAGAACATGGTCATGTAGCACGAGATGAATCCAACATAGTCAGCGTGGAGGATGAAATGGAGGTAGTGGTGGAGACCCCTGGTCTCACACATGCTTAATTTTCTTCGTGTTTCCTGGAGCCCTTTCCCTCTATTTTTTTTGTTTTTTAATGTTAAACAAAATTATGGTGTGGAATTGCCGTGGTGCAGCTAGTAAGGAGTTCTATCATAATTGCAAACAATTTTTGGATGTTTATCACCCAGAAGTGTTAGTGATTATGGAGACTAGAGTTAACCCTCTTACTCTTAGAAGTACTTTTGAACTCTTGGGCTATGATGGTTTTCTTTGTTCTGTTGGTAGTAGGTTTGCAGGTGGAATTATCACAACTTGGAAATCGCAGCTTGTAGAGTTGGTTGAATTCAATATAACTTTCCAATTTATTCATGCTCAGATTACCATGAAGCAAGGCTGGAAGTGGTTTTTTACCTTGGTTTAAGCTAGTCCAGATGGCGAAGTTAGGGGTGGTCTTTGGAATGATTTAGCTCAGTATTCGCAAACCACTCAGGACCAATGGATGCTAGCAGGTGATTTCAATGATATTCTTGGCCCTTCTGAGAACAAATGTGGTCTTCCAGTTAACTTGCGGAGGTGTTCTTTGTTCCAAGACCGGATCAATTCTTGAAGCCTGTTGGATGTTGGCTCGGTGGGAACCAAATTTACTTGGAAGGGTCCCAAACTCCAAGGCTATGATAGAACTTTTGAGAGGCTTGATCGAGTTCTTTGTAATGATCATTGGAGGGTAGCCTTTCCCAATCCCATTGTCAAAGTTCTCCCTAGAATTCAGTTTTTGGATCATCATTATTTGCTTATTTGTCTGCATGATGCTTATGACATGAGGGGAGCTAGGCCATTCAGGTTTGAGAGTGCCTGGTTAACTCACAATTCCTTCAAGGAGGCACTTTGCACTTGGTGGGACGGAGGTAATGGTTTGACTAAAAATTTATCCAACGTAGAAGAATGTCTTAAAAGTTGGAAAGATGAGAAGTTTGGTAGTGTTAGTGGGAGAAAGAAGAAGCTTCTAGCTCGGTTAGGAGGTATTCAAAGGAAGCAAGAAGAGGGCCGCATGAATCATTTTCACATTACCTTAGAGGAAAGTCTGCAGAAAGATTTGGCAGAGGTTTTGTACCAGGAAGAGCTTCTCTGGTTTCAAAGGTCTCGTACCAAGTGGCTTCAAGATGGCGACCGTAATACAAGGTACTACCATATTAAAGCTACAAACCGTAGGAGGAAGAATAGAATCAGCATGCTTCGTAATGATTATGGTGATTGGATTGAAGAGGAACAAGAGTTAAAAATGCTAGTTAATAATTTCTTTCAGGATATCTTTAAAGAAACCGACCCCCTCACATGAAGATCTTCACCAAGTTTGCCTTTGTTCCTTTGGAGGGTGATGCGGCCACAGCCCTTGGCAGAGAGGTGAGTAAGGAGGAAATTAAGCAGGCTTTATTCAATATGGGCCATTGGAAATCTCCTGGGCCGGATGGCTATCCAGCAGGTTTCTATTAGTCGAATTGGGAGGTGATTGAGCATACCTTTTGTCAGTTTGTATCTCAGCTCTGGAACCATCCTCGGGACATCAGTAAGGTAAATAATACGGATATCTGTCTTATCCCTAAATTTGACAAGCCTGAGTTCGTAAGTCAATTTAGACCCATTTCCTTGTGTAATGTGAGTTACAAGGTGCTTACAAAGGTTATTGTTAACCGGTTGAAGCCTCTTATTCCAGATATTGTGTCTCCTTATCAGACAGGATTTGTGCCTACTAGAAGTATTCATGAGAATATTGGGGTTGCTCAAGAGATGGTTCATAGCATGCATAAAATGCGGGGTAAATCTGGGTTTTTTGCAATCAAAGTTGACCTGGCAAAGGCTTACGATAGGCTCCATTGGTCTTTTATCCTAGAGGTCTTGGTGGAGGTGGGGCTTCCAGCTGATTTGATCAACTGTATTTTGCACTGCATTACCAGTGTTCGGACTAATGTACTTTGGAATGATAGTCGTTCAAAGTTTTTCTCCCCGGAGCGGGGCATCAGGCAAGGTGACCTTATCTCCCCTTATATTTTTGTTTTGTGTATGGATAAACTCACTCACCTCATTGTTGAAGAGGTGGACAAGGGTGAGTGGATTCCTCTGAAAGCTGGTAGATCTGGGCCGACTGTTTTGCATCTAATGTTTGCAGATGATTTGCTCCTGTTTGGAAAAGCTACGGAGCGTCAAATGAGATGTGTGACTTCTACTCTAAAAAAGTTTTGTGATGTGTCAGGCCAAATGGTAAGTTTGGAAAAAACCTCCATTTAATTTTCTAAAAATGTTGACAGGGCCACCAGAAATGCTTTGATAAACTCCTCTGGCTTCAAAGAGACCTTCAATTTGGGTAAATATTTGGGTGTGCCTCTGATTGGCAGAGCTCCGAAAAGACAAGATTTTCAGTATCTAGTGGATAAAGTGAAGAGTAAGTTGTCAGGTTGGAAGGCGTCACACCTCTCTTTTGCAGGGAGAGTGACTCTTGTAAAATCTGTTGTGCAAGCTATCCCTATTTATTCCATGATGACTACTCCGATTCCCAAAAGTTGCCTAGCTGAAATCCATAAACATCAGCGAAGTTTCATTTGGGGTGAGGAGGAAAACCATTGCCGTCTTCATCTTGTGAATTGGCACACGTTGACTCTTCCTAAGGATCTTGGAGGTTTGGCTACAAGGAATCTTCATCATATGAATAAAGCTTGCCTCATGAAGATGGGCTGGAACCTTCGTAAAGGAGATAATCGGTTATGGTGTAATGTCCTCAAAGGGAAATATGGTAGGCATACTATTGAGCATGGGCAAGTGGTTGCTGATAGGCCCGGTGCACGGTTTTATCGCGTAGTAAAATATCGTTCCCACAAGGACTTAGAATTGAGTACCAATTTCTCTCACTAGGATGATTAGCTAAAGGAATAAATTAGAATGGTATTGTTGTTGCTGGAAAATAAAATGAGTTTAATTTAGAAAATAAAAGGCTCTTGGGATTGATGTTCTTCCAATGAAAATTTCTTTTAAGCTAATTCCTTGTCACTTTCCTTTGAGTATGAGCAATGGATTCCTAAAGGCCAAATAATCAAATGTGATTATTGTCTTCTTTCAAAGTACAATAAAATGTTTCAAACATAGAATCTACCTATTTTCATGGTAGAAGGAATGATAAAACTCATTAAGAACAATTATTTCTAAGCCTCAAGAAAAACCAATTCTATTTTCATGAATTGATCCCTTTGTTTAATCTTGTAATTCCAATATCGAATTTTCACCTTTCAGTGCTTAATAAGATATTTAGGATTCATACAATCATATTAGTTATGATTGCAGAGAAAGTAAAATTCAAGATTAAATTAAGAATGAAACAATGCTCATAACATCTAAGGAAAGAAAATTAGACTTTACAATAATTCATCATTGGAATATAATCAATCCCAAGATAAAAGAAACTACTCACACATGATTGGAATGTAAATAAGACAATGTAAATTAAACATTCAGAACTTGAATAAGTAAAAGATGAAGATTAGAAGGTAATAGAAACTGAAATTCATTCAAAGCTTAAAGCCATAAAAAAGTTGCTTGAACATACATGAAGAAAGCCACAAAAGAACATAAGTTTAGCTAAGAAAAATGGAGAGGAAGAGGATACAATTTCGTGCTCTGAAAGCCTCAATTTATAGCCCAATTCTACCCCAATCAAGTGTCATTATATCCCCTTTAAGACCCCTCTAAAACAGCTCAACAGTTTCAGTACTTAAATTGAGCTGTTATAAAATTCTGCCATAAACAGGGCCGTAATGCGCAACACTGGGGGCCATAATCTTCAAACTGTGACTTTTCAGCTCACGTAACCACGAATTACGGCTATATTGGAAAACACTAGGGGGCTGTAATTCTCTCTGTTTTTTCACTTGACCTTCCAACTGCTTCCCACAAATTATGGACATGTTCTTCAACACTGGGGGGCCGTAATCCTCTATTTTTGCATCATATTCATCAACTCTTTAACTCCTTTTCCTACAAATCAAAATATAAACCAAAAGGTAATAAAAATAAAACATAAATAAAGATAAACCACTAATAAAACCTATTAAAGCAAGGTAAAAAACTAGATAAATTCTAACTTATCAAACTCCCCCATGCTTATATCTTTGCTTGTCCTCAAGCAAATCCCAACAAATGGCCAGACTTGGAAATGCCTTGTTTCAACCACACCATATCAAATTTCTTTGATGATATCCAATGACACAATTTGCACAATTTCAACACACCACTTATTGGAACCTAGTGCATAGCATTATCAGATGGTTCAAGGCATCAGAACATTGAGTGAGACCTAAATTATTATTCTGATCTTTTCATTTTTAAGCTTAGATTCCCAGCACTTTTGCTTGGGTCCTCCACTCATATGCAAACAAAGCAATTGCCACACTTGGTCTCAAAGGAGTGCCTTTGTTTCCCAGTAGCCAATCAGTCTCAAAAGGGTACAAAGAGTATTTCCCTAGTAACCTATGACATCAAAGGGGTGTTGAGCTAATTTTTCTATTCTTTTTTTTTTCTGCATTTATTCTTTTCTTTTTAACTAACCCCACTCTTTTTTTTTTCTTTTTCTTTTTTCTAGCTCAACACAGACATTTCTCCAGTAACCAATATGCAGTGAGTGTCACCAAGGGAACTAATAATTAGATATCAAAGCAAGGTTCTTCCCAATTATCTTAATGCCAAAACCCATCTAAGTTGTGTGTGTGTGGCCCCAACAAGCAGTAAAGCTTTCAAGATTCACAATGTGCTCACTGAATACCAATCAATTAACCAAGTAGTGCCACATAAACAAGGATTTCCAAAGAGGCCAATTCAAGACAATTTTCACAACAAAGATTTCACATGGGAAGAATGATAAAAGCTAGAAAACTAACACTAACAAAAGCAAAAAGAAAAAAACACAGGACTAAAAGAAACAAAACAAAGTAAAACAATACTCCCCTAATTTTTGAGGCCACCATCAGTAGCGTCCTCATTTTTTTTCATCTTGCTCTGGGATATGGAGAAGCATAAAAATTGATAAATTTTTACCAGGGTCCCATTTCTTGAAGGATAAAGGCCAAGTGACACATGAAGAATGAAAGCTTATTCCCGGATCCCATTGCTTAAAGAATGACAATCGCGGAAACAATATAAGTCTACCCTCAAATCCTCCTGGATCAAACGGTATTTCTACAAAGAAAAGTGAGAAATGAGATGAATAGGCTAACTTTGCAGCATCCACAGATGCATGTAAACAAATATACTTATCAATTTCAAAGTTTTCACAATTCTTAGTTAGCATGGTGAGGTAAGTGTTTTCCACATGAGTTGCCCTGTCACTTGTTCTTTCCCAAGGATTTGTAGAAAATAGTGCTTCTTTTCTCTCCATTTCTTGTTCTTTTTCTTGTGACCCACCTTCCACTACAATTTCATCATCATTTTGATCTATCCCTGCAATAATATTTTTCTCAAATTGTGTTTCGTGAGGCTTTTTGGATATCACTTGTAAGCACAGTGGTGGTGGTGGCAAAGATGACAAAAATGATTCCCATTCTTCCTTAGAGAATATAAATACATGCTTATTCATCATATGGTGCAAATAACAAGGAAAATAATAACAGGAAAAAAAATTAGTCTAACCGGAATAGTAAAAGGAAATAAATATCAATAGCATAAGTCCCCGGCAACGGCGCCAAAAACTTGATAGGCTCGCAAGTGCACGGTTTTATCGCGTAGTAAAATATCGTTCCCACAAGGACTTAGAATTGAGTACCAATTTCTCTCACTAGGATGATTAGCTAAAGGAATAAATTAGAATGGGATTGTTGTTGCTGGAAAATAAAATGAGTTTAATTTAGAAAATAAAAGGCTCTTGGGATTGATGTTCTTCCAATGAAAATTTCTTTTAAGCTAATTCCTTGTCATTTTCCTTTGAGTATAAGCAATGGATCCTTAAAGGCCAAATAATCAAATGTGATTATTGTCTTCTTTCAAAGTACAGTAAAATGTTTCAAACATAGAATCTACCTATTTTCATGGTAGAAGGAATGATAAAACTCATTAAGAACAATTATTTCTAAGCCTCAAGAAAAAACAATTCTATTTTCATGAATTGATCCCCTTGTTTAATCTTGTAATTCCAATATCGAATTTTCACCTTTCAGTGCTTAATAAGATATTTAGGATTCATACAATCATATTAGTTATGATTGCAGAGAAAGTAAAATTCAAGATTAAATTAAGAATGGAACAATGCTCATAACATCTAAAGAAAGAAAATTAGACTTAACAATAATTCATCATTGGAATATAATCAATCCCAAGATAAAAGAAACTACTCACACATGATTGGAATGTAAATAAGACAATGTAAATTAAACATTCAGAACTTGAATAAGTAAAAGATGAAGATTAGAAGGTAATAGAAACTGAAATTCATTCAAAGCTTAAAGCCATAGAAAAGTTGCTTGAACATACATGAAGAAAACCATAAAAGAACACAAGTTTAGCTAAGAAAAATGGAGAAGAAGAGGATACAATTTCGTGCTCTGAAAGCCTCAATTTATATCCCAATTCTACCCCAATCAAGTGTTATTATATCCCCTTTAAGACCCCTCTAAAACAGCTCAACAGTTTCAGCACTTAAATTGAGCTGTTACAAAATTCTGCCATAAACATGATCGTAATGCGCAACACTGGGGGGCCATAATCTTCAAACTGTGACTTTTCAGCTCACGTAACCACGAATTACGGCTATGTTGGAAAACACTGGGGGGCCGTAATTCTCTCTGTTTCTTCACTTGACCTTCCAACTGCTTCCCACGAATTATGGACATGTTCTTCAACGCTGGGGGGGCCGTAATCCTCTCTTTTTGCATCATATTCATCAACTCTTCAACTCCTTTTCCTACAAATCAAAATATAAACCAAAAGGTAATAAAAATAAAACATAAATAAAGATAAACCACTAATAAAACCTATTAAAGCAAGGTAAAAAACTAGATAAATTCTAACTTATCAGTTGCTAAAGCTTCAGATTCGTTTATTTGGAAGGGTATAGTGAATGTTTGGGAAGACCTTTTGAAACACCAGAGGTGGGTTGTCCGTGATGGTAACTCGATTAATATTTAGAGCGACTGTTGGCTGGGATATGGCTTGAGGCTCTTGGAGGAAGTGCATCATGTTCCTCATCATATGGTTGAGCTGTGTGTTTCGGACTTGGTAGACCATCACAATGGGGATTGGGATGTGTCTTGGCTTGAGGATATTGTTCCAGCCCAAATTCTGCGCAAAATCCATGCTATCCCTGTGCCAAATGACGAGTGGGGGTCGGATTTGCGAGTGTGGCCTGGGGATCGGCTGGGTTCATTCTCAATTGCCAGTGTTTATTCCTTGGTCAGTGGTTTTGAGGAGCATGAAAGGAATGGTTTGTGGAGCATTTTGTGGAAGCTTAAGGTGCCTGAGAGAATAAAGTGTTTTGCTTGGCAAATTATGCATGGTAGACTACCCACTAATCTTGTTTGTAGCAAGTGGGAGCATGGGAATCCATATTGCTATCACTGTGGAAATATTGAAGAATCCATTCTCCATGTTTTGAGAGATTGTCCTCTTGCCACTCAACTATGGTTTCATTTAGTTCCAGTTGCAAAGCGTGTGGCTTTTTTCGTGATGGATTTTGCTGAGTGGGTGTGCTTTAACATTAAGGAGGTGTGGGAAGATGTTGGGCTTTTGGATTGGAGGAGTATTTGGGCCGCTGCTTGCAATGTTTTAAAAACCGAACCGGACATCGAACCGGTGAGACTTTCGGGTCATGGTTCAACCGCTTTTAACCGCTCGAACCGGGACGAAACCGCGGTTGAACCGCCAAAATAACCGGACCGTAAATAAGGTCGGTTCAAGGTTCAACCGGTTGAACCGTCCGGTTCGGTTCGGTTTTTAAAACACTGCCTGCTTGTCACTTTTTGTGGCTTTGGAGAAATAGAGGGGTGCATGACCCTTTGTTCGTCAGGCCCTTTCATCCATCGGCTCATGTCTTGCGCTATGTCCAGAATTACAAGATTGCCGCTGTTGCTTTGGTTGGCTTGCCCAAGGTTCAGGAATCCATTCTTGTTAGGTGGATTCCTCCTTGGAGGGATTGGGTGGCGCTCAATTGTGATGGTGCGGCGAAGAGTTCGGCGTTAATGGCCGGGTGGTGGCGTTATTCGGGATGCTGATGGGCGGTGGTTGTGTGGGTTTGCTAAATTCCTAGGGGACACAAATGTTTTTATAGCAGAGCTTTAGGGTGTGTTAGAGGGTCTTCAGCTGGCTAAAGCCCATGGATTTGATCGTATAGAGCTCAATCTTGACTCTCAGGTGATTGTTAATTGCTTACATAACACCTCCTTGGGTAGTGCTCATGGGTGGTCTCTGGTTCAGAGGATTAGAGCTCTACTTCAGTTGGATTGGCAAGTTCGGATTAGGCATGTCTATCGTGAAGGAAATAAAGTTACTGATGGTTTGGATAACTTGGGGTGTGAGTTACATTCTGGTATCATGGTGTTTGATTCCCCTCCCCGCCAGGTTGAGGCTTTGATTGCTGATGATGCTTTAGGAGTTTCTACTTCGCGTGTTATTTTGGTGTAATCTTCTTTTGGGCTTTTAGCCCCGTTTATTGTCAAAAAAAAATGAATGGAGTAATTTATGATAGTATAAAATAAGTTTAGATTTAGTAGTAAATAAAAGTTTGATTAATTTAGCAAAAAAAATAAGAGTATGATTAAAAAAATAAAATGAGATGGAAACTTTTTTGAATTAATATTTTTTTACCAAATATTTACTTAATATTTGAAAGTGATAAAAATTGAGACAAACTAGTACTTCATCTGTCTCATATTTCACACAGATTAAGAAAAAAAACTATAAATGAATGAAAGAGTATAATAATTTTACAAAATTATCTTTATTAACCATTGATTATTAACCATTGTCATAAATATTTAATGAAGTGTAATGACTCGGGAGTGATGTATACTTAATTAATTTGAGGGTAGAAATGGAAAAACATAATTAATATTACATTAAAAAGATAAAATGACACTTATTTTTCTTTAAATAGGATACTTATTATGGGACCGAGGGAGTAATATTTTAAGAAAAATGCTAGTAACATTATTTTAAATACTACCTCCGGCCTCCGGTCCTATTTATAAAAAATAAAATGAGTTATTTTCTTGGTTCTAAATATATGAAATAAGTCTTATTTTCAACCACATTAATTGATCAATTTCATACTACTTATGGTCCCATATATAAGAAAAAGTTTGACAATTTTGTTGGTCCTAATTATAAGAAAAAGTCACAAATTTTTAGATGTATTAATGTATTAATTGCTAATATTACTTCTATAAATTCATCTATTCCCCATATAAGTGACACCTCCTTGATCTTGATGATTTTGTCAAATACTTCTTCCGTTTCAAATTGAC
This sequence comes from Calophaca sinica, assembly GCA_037113605.1. Classification (NCBI taxonomy): domain Eukaryota; kingdom Viridiplantae; phylum Streptophyta; class Magnoliopsida; order Fabales; family Fabaceae; genus Calophaca; species Calophaca sinica. The sequence goes on from CM073733.1 coordinate 109,916,706, forward strand.
TGTCACTTTAGAAAAAGAAAAAAAATTACAAATTAACTGTCATTTTATGTTTTCAATGTATAATTAATTATTATTTTTTTCTAATTTTGCCTTTAAATAAATAGTGTGTACATCACTCTCAAGTCAATATATTCCACTATATATTTATGATAATGATTAATATTCTAATAGTTAACATAGACAATTTAGTAAAATTATTTCACTTATTAAATGATTTATTCATTTTCTTAATTTTTGTAAAGAAACCTTAAACATTACTTTTACTTAATATGAAATATTTCTTATATATATATAGGATTGGAGACAGTAGTATGTTGTGGCAGACTCCATGTATATTTGTCCTTTCCCCGCATTAATCCAAAGGCAAAGAAGGACCATATTGTATTTGGAAAATTGAAAAGGACAATGTTATTGACTTATTGATCATGTGTTCGGATGTAGAGGTAAGAATATCTTTGAAAATAAGGACCGTTTCGTGTTAAGAAATAGTTGTCTGTTGTCTCTCGCGTCTCTTTTCTTCTTGTAGACTTGTAGGGGATCTATTTATTAGTAGGAGTAATTGTGAAAGATAAGAACTTATTAGGTTGGGTGCGCATTTATTTTTCTCGACTTTATTTTTAGACTTCAACGTAATTTGAGTCGAGTTAGGAAGACCTACATAAGGGACAAGGCATTTTTAAAAAAGAAAAGTGCCAACAAGTACCATTGGGGCATTAGTTAAGGAATTAAAAGAGGTAAGTTTGTATGGAAAAATGATGTATTTATTACATAGAAAAGTGTTTAACTTGTATTTTCAGGACAAATTTTCTTTTTATAGAATCTATTGGTGATCATTCTGTTATTTCTGTTATTTTAGTTATTCTGTTGTAACTACTTTCTAGTTGGTTAAGTTTCTGTTTAGTCTGTTAAGATAGTTCTAATTAGTTAGTTTGTTTAGGTCTTTCTTTTCTTTCCTTCTTAGCCTCTTATATAAAAAGGTTCCCTTCATTTGTAAACTATAACTTTCATTTTTCTATCAATAATATGAGGAATATTCAGTGTATACTCTGATAATATGGTATCAGATTAAGAAATTCCCAATCTCTTCACTTTCGTTTTGCGTTTTCTTTCCTTCTTTGTTCGCCTTCTTTCATCTACTCCAATGGCGGAATCACCTTCTTCACAATCTGATTCAACCGAAGCTGAAGTCGAGCAGCAACCATTGCAACAATCGCAACCTGTAGTGGTTGATCCAGCCCAGATACCTACCAGCCCTTATTACCTCCATCCGGGTGAAAACACAGGTGCTGTTCTTGTATTACCACCTCTTAATGGTGAAAATTTTCACTTATGGAATCGAGCCATGAAACGTGCCCTCTTGGCCAAGAACAAATACAAGTTTGTTGATGGTTCCATCACCACTCCAGCTTCTTCAGATCCTTTGTTTGATGCCTGGTAAAGGTGTAACAATATCGTGATTTCTTGGATCAATAGAAGCCCCACTATGCATATTGCTCAAAGTACCATTTACATTGATGAAGCAAGATCAATGTGGCTTGACTTGCATGATCGATTCTCAAAAGGAAATTACTTCCGCGTCTCTGATCTGTTAAAAGAAAGTCACTACTATCAGATTGCTCTTAGCCACTGCTGCTGCCCAAAATTGGCATCTTCAACAATTGGATGTTCACAATGAGTTCCTCCACGGGGATCTTGAAGAGGAGGTCTACATGGATCTCCATTCAGGCCTTACATCTTCACATCCAAAACATGTTTGTAAGCTCAAGAAATCTCTTTATGGGCTTAAGCAATCTAGCCGCCAATGGTTTGCTAAACTTTTCTCTTTTCTTATTAATTTACACTTTCATCAATCTAATTCTGATTCATTTTTGTTTTTTAAAAATGACAAACATTCCTTTACTGTCATCCTTGTTTATGTGGATGACTTAATAATTTCTGGAAACAATTTGCATGAAATCAACACTGTCAAACAGCTTCTGTAAACTGCCTTTAAAATTAGAGATCTTGGTGCTTTGAAATACTTTTTAGGCTTGGAAATTGCTAGATCACATAAAGGAATTCATGTTTGTCAACGCAAGTATTCCCTTGACATTCTTACAAACACAGGTTACTTAGCATCCAAGCCTGATGCTACTCCTATGACCAAGGATTCAAAACTTCACAAGCATGCTGGAGCACCTCTCTGCGATCCCACATCCTACAGAAGATTAATTGGAAGGCTGCTATACCTCGCTACAACCAGACCTGGTCTCAGTTATGCTGTACATAAACTGAGCCAATTTGTTAGTTGCCCAACTTCTGAACATCAACAAGCAGCTGTTAGAGTTCTAAGATACATCAAGTCCACCCCTGCTCATGGACTACTTTATTCATCAACTTCTACACTCCAATTAAAGGGATTTTCTGATTCAGATTGGGCTAGCTTCCCCGATACTAGGAGATCGACTACTGGCTTTTGCATCTTCGTAGGTGACTCATTAATATCGTGGAAAGCAAAGAAACAAACACCAGTTTCTCGGTCCTCTTCTGAGGCCGAGTATCGTGCCTTGGCTGATACGGTTTGTGAGATTCAATGGATCACCTATATTTTACAAGAATTGCAGTTACCCTTCATTTCTCCTACTTTATTATATTGCGACAACCGGTCTGCTCAATACATTGCAGCTAACCCCACATTTCATGCACATACTAAGCACATCGAAATAAATTGTCACATCGTCAGAGAGAAACTTCTCAAGAAATTGTTCCATCTTTTACCTATCTCTACTCATGATCAACTGGTCGATTTACTCACCAAGCCCCTTGATCTTACTCCCTTCAACCGGTTACTTGGCAAGCTGAGAGTTTCAAATTGTTACTGCTCAGCTTGAGGGGGTATTGGTGATCATTCTGTTATTTCTGTTATTTTAGTTATTCTGTTGTAACTACTTTCTAGTTGGTTAAGTTTCTGTTTAGTTTGTTAAGATAGTTCTAATTAGTTAGTTAGTTTAGGTCTTTCTTTTCTTTCCTTCTCAGCCTCTTATATAAAGAGGTTCCCTTTCAATTGTAAAATGTAACTTTCATTTTTCTATCAATAATATGAGGAATATTCAATGTATACTCTGATAATATAATCCTTAACCAATGCCCTTAGGCAGAGATGGATGCATAGTAGGGCAAGGATTGGCTGCTGTCCCTCCCTCTTTCTAATTCCTTTAACAAATTGTATAGTTAAAACTAATATCTTTCACTGCATGCAAAACTAATTAATTAATTAATTAATTTGTTGCATTTGAGTGAATATACCTTCATACATTTTTTGATTTTTTAGTACAATAAATGTATTTTAAACATTTATTAATTTATTTACTATAAATATATTTTAATAAAAAATAATTATCCTGTCTTTGATAATACCTACAATCTTGCGAGTTGTAACTACTATTTCGTGGGTTTCTATTATTAAATCTAATATTAATTTTTTTGCCCCCCTTAAACAAATTTTTGGATCCATCACTGTTTTTAGGATATTCGTTAACAAGACTCTTTAAAAAATTCAAACTTCTAGTATTTAGAATAGTCAGATTCGAAACCTTATTTAGTTATTTGCGAGTTGAATTCAAAGGTGTTCCGTGTTGGCTCTCCTATTCTATTCTTCGAGATCCGACGCTGGTAAACGTTTCTCACGGTCTCTTGCCGTCTTGCGCCTAAACACGTGATAATGTGAATGTCATCTTCATTTTAAATTCTGCCGCCTGTTTTTATTGTAGTAACAAAGAGACAACATTGATAAGCATGTTGACACCGATTGCCAGACTATAGAAAAGGTCAGAATAATAATTACCTACATGGCAAAGACATTCTATGTATATGAACTGTTGATGCTAATTAAACTGTATATTTTAGATCTTGATGATCAGTATATACTGATTATTAAATAAAAAATATTCACTTAATAGTCTATCATTTAATATATTAATAATATTGAATATTACTCCCTCGTGTCCTTTTATAAAAGACAATTAGGACATTCTCACATACCAAGAGACAGTAACGAAACCCGAACTCATGATCTAATTCAACCCGTCTCCGATTTCGATTTTAAAATCCGCTTGACTGGGTTCGGGTTCGGTTTTTCCCCGCTTCACAAAGTCGGGGTCGGGGGCGGGGATGTTAATACCCGTCCCGAGCCCGAGCCCGAACCCGGCCCGCTAGTGTACAATTACCAAAATACCCCGAACCTGTGGTGTTTAATGAATGAAATTACAGTTTTCGAAAAAAAAAACAAATTAAAATGGTTTTTTGTCAAAAAAAAAACAAATTAAAATGATTTTATAATTTTTTTTAATATTTATATTATAATTTGTGACGGGGGCGGGCCGGGGAAACCCGACCGTCGGGCGGATGGGACCCGTTTTTCTGGGGCGGTTCGGCTTTTTCTGGGGGCGGGGCGGGGGCGGAATGCAAAACCGCCTCAACCGCCCGTTGCCATGCCTAATACCAAGGAGAGGCTTTAAATTCAGTTTTTTTCAATTAATACTTCTAAAATTTTATGTTTTTCCCAAAAATACCCTTTCATAAAATGGAGGCCATAATTAATGAAACGGAGTGAATTGCATGGGGATTAGGTGTAGTAAGTCACTATTAATAAGGGTATAAACGGAATTCATTCTTTAATAGATTTAAAATTTTATGTTTATTTGTTATAATTAGAACAAAAAAAAAAGAGGTCCCTTTTGTCTCCTATAAAAAGGACCAGAAAGAGTACATCTTTTAGAAATTAATTTTATTTTTAATTTTTTAATTAATGTTTACAAAATAATAATTAATATTTGTCTATTTTTTATTAAATTTATTTTATATTATTTTCATATAGTAAGAAAATATATGTTTTAACTTTTTAAATTTTTTGCCTAAAAACTGACATGAACAACTTATTAAAGTGGTGAGTATAATAAAATCATTTTCCTAGATAAAAAGCGACACAATACACGTGTAAGGCTCGAGTTAGCAACCTTAATGAAGTAGACTCTCGTTATAAATAGTTGTTTTTTATGGGTATACAAATGGGGCTAAAGCACAAGAAAGACGAAACTAATTAGAGACTAGATGGGGTAAGGAAGCCTCACTAACATCACCTAACAAAAGGTTCTTAATTCCCTTAGGGAGAGCATATAATTCATGTACACCAAGAGATTGATCTATGCTCCAACTAGCAAGCCAATCGGCACACATATTTCTTTTCTTTTTTTTTTTTTGACAAAAGGCTATTTGGAGTGCAAAAGTATCACAATAGGAAAAATGATCTCAACTATGTTGGCACTCAAGACCCTAACAATCATTTGCAGCACCCGAAAAATATATTGAAAAGGAGAAAACAATACAAAAAACATGGCGGGGGGGGGGACAAGAGCCAAAACCCATTAAAGAAATTATCTAAATCTATAGGAGGGAAGACCTAATCTATTATGTAAAAAATCCGCTCTAATAAAATCCGAAGCAACGTCCCACCAATGATCATCATGGTTAGAAAGACCAAAGTTCGCCAACTTATCAACACAACTATTTCCTTCCCTGTATATGTGGGAAACTCTAAAGTTCATCTGGTTGCAATAAAAGAGGCAGTTTTTCCAACGCGTTCTGAAACACCAAGGAATATTGGAATTAGCAAGAAAGGCATCCACAACCAATTTGGAATCACACTCCAGCCAAAGAGAATGCCACCCTTTCTGAAAAGCCGTTTCAATAGCAAACATAGCTGCCTAAAATTCCGCATGGAAAGCCGAGGAGATGCCAAAATAAGATGAAAAGCACCCAAAAATAACTCCCACGGAATCCTTGAAAAGACCACCACCACCAGCGTGGCCAGGAGAACCACGAGCAACACCATCAGTGTTACACTTAATCCACCTACAGAGAGGGGGATGCCAAGGGACTTGAGCAATAGAAGGCCCTTTAGAAGCATGGCTATCGACTGAAAAAGCTTTGAGAATTTAGAAATCTGTTATAGAATTACTCATCACACCTTTAGAGAGATAACCTGAAAAAGAAGAAACCGAAATCACCATGTTAATAGCAATCTACAGAGAGAGATGCTTATTTTTGAACCTGCACAGATTGCGACAAGTCCAAATAACCCAAATAACATTAATAATCGCGGCTAAGATGAGATCCCTAACTTGAGAGCTCCAATGCTTCTCACAAACCGAAAGGATATCAACCATAGAGGATAAATCAATCGAGCAATTCAGAATACCATTCAACCAAGACCAAAGAGAGCGAGCAAACGGACAATGAAGAAACAGATGGTCGGAGGATTCATCAGACTTACCACATAAGCTATAAATGGAGACAATAGTGCAACCCCTACACTTCAGATTTTCATCAGTAGGCATCCTAGAATGAATAAGCCGCCAAACCAAAAAGGACTTAGAAGGAGGAATGAACGGCTTCCAAATTAACTTACCCCATTTCAATGCATTGGCATGGGGCCGCAAAAAAAGAAAAGCCTCTTTAAAAGAAAGAACTCCGTCATCAGAAGCACTCCACACCGCTTGGCCAGGCTCCGCCACCAAAGGGATATGAATATTATGAATTTTCGCAAGTAGAGAAAGACAGTTCTGAATTAATACCGGAGGTAGAGACCAAGAGGCCACCGAGATGAAATCCTTTACCGAAGCCCCCAATCGATTGTGCCAAGAAAAAAGGATATTTAAAAGCTCCACCACTGGCTTAGATAACCGTTTATCTCTCCAAAAATTAATCTGAGAACCATCTCCAATGAGCCAAGTAGTGTTTGCCATCGCAATGTTGATGAAACTTTTAATGCCCGGCCAAATAGAGGATTTCACATAATTAGAGACTGTATGTTTATTTTGGAGGAAACGGGCCCGCAAAAAATTGGCCCAAGGATCAGCAGAAGCCAAAGTATATATCCCAACTAAGCTTCAACATAGCGGCTTCATTAATAGCTCTAATAGAGCGCAACCCTAGGCCCCTTCACAGACCGGAGAACATACTTTATTCCAAGCTACAATCACAACTTTCTTAGTTTGAAGATCACTCGACCACACAAAATTACGGATCCATCTGTCAATTGTATTAAGCAGAGAAATAAGGTACATATAGATGTGAAAACTATAAATAAGCATGCCATTTATGATACAGTTTACCAGTTGGACTTTGTCCATAATAAATAGCGAAGAACCTTTCCAAGAGGAAATTTTTGCCTTAATTCTAACCACAATGGGTTGTAAGTGACTTACTTTTGGCTTCCTTTGAAGATAGGAACCCCCAAGTAATTGAAAGGAAACTGACCATGAGAGAAACCCAGGGTGGCACTGATTTCTTGGAGTCTTCTAGGAGAACAAAGCCCGCATAAGATTCCTCAAATTCCGCTTAGTGCCTTTGCAGAACACAAGGATACCATCAGCATAAAGAACATGAGAGGGAGTAGACAACCCCTAGGACTAGCCATAGGCAACAACTTATTAGTTTGCATCAGGTAAGTGATACTTTTACTAAGCACATCCTTAGCCATGCAAAAAAGAAGAGGTGAAAGGGGGTCGTCCCCCTGCCTCACCCCACACTTACAAGAAAAATAACCCATAACCATTTATAAGGAAAGAGAGCTTAGCTGATTTAAGAATAGTGAGAATCCAGGTGCAAAAAGTCTGATGAAAACCAAAGGAGGACAGCACCTTGAAAAGGAAACTGTGACATCCTGACTTTGTAAATAAATCTTAAATAACGATAAGAATATTGATTAAATAGTATTTGAATATTAAAACCCTTAGTTGGAATTAAGTTGGATTTAAAATGAATCATTGGAGGCCTAGAATAACCTAGAAAACCCTAGAACCGTATAGAATGACGAAAACGAAACTTTACATTACAAGTACTATCGCGTCGCGACAGAGATTTCAAAAGATACCATCGCGATGCGATGGACAAAGGTTAGGTAAGTCGGTTATAGAGAGAAAAGTGAAGGTTCCAGAGAGTGCACATCGCGACGCGATGGACTTGTCTTCGCGACGCGATGCAAGTCGGTGTAGGAAGGGGGAGCTCTCCAATTGCCTATAAATAGGCCTTAAACCTCCCATTTCGCCCCAAGAACTTCCAAGGGCCTTTGGGAGAGTGTGGAGGGCGTGGAAGAGCTCTAAGGGCGCGAGGAATGCGAACGACAATAGTCTTCTAGGCCAGGTAAGGGGGAAGATACCTTAATCTCCAGGAAAAATAGGTAGTAGAGTAGGACTATTAGCATGAGTAGAGTCCCTTAGCCCTACTAGGGGTTGGTAGTAGCAACACCTTAGGAGAGGGATTGTAGTGTACAGTGGCTAAGGATAGTCACTGTAGATCTATCAACCAACATAGGTTATGTTTAATGGTTAATTGATGAGATTAGTAGACAGTCGCTTATGCAACGTAAGGAATAATTAATATGTTGTTAAATATGATAAATGATGATTTATGATATTCTATTTTTATGCCTAATGTTTATGTGCTGATTGCATATGATATCTGTGAGTTTGATGAACGGCCTAGAGTCAAGGGTGACACCCTCTAGTTAGAGGTTTGCGAATCCCTAGATGGTAATAGTAGGTATTACCATTGATACCCTATGATAGTGGTGATGGCCAGGTCAGTGTACCCGAGGTTGGTGTACGGAGGTATAGACAGAATGGTGTTGAGATAGTCGGTGGTCTTGAGAGAATGGTTCTCGACCAAGACCTTGAGAGAATGGTTCTCGGTCTTCCCGATGAGTCTCTCCATGTTCGTGTTACCAAAGTATGGAGTAGTATTGGGGATAGTAGGTGGCCTTGAGAGGATGGTTCTCGGTCAACCGAATGAGTCTCCAGGACTCCACGTCTGACGGGTAGACAATCTTAGCCATTCTATGTATAGGGAATGTCGTCCTTGTGCACAGGACGATGCCTTACTCTGGTAATTGGGTATGGTAGTATGAGATGCCATAACCAGTGATCGGAGATGGTAGTGTATCAGGATTTATTCCCGGGACAACCAACTCATCATATTCGGTGCCCTAGGACTGGTGATCGGTCTAGGGAGTAGGGCCGATGATCAGTCCGAAAGATTAGTGACACTTGTCAGTCTGTGATGGAACCGTATGGTCAAGTTTATCGGTATGACGTATCAGTATGGTCTGGTCTGTAATTGTGTGCTCAAGAGTCTGAGCGAGGTATCTGTGGTAACAATTGTGCTAATATTTGTGATGACAATTGTGTTGATATTAGTCATGGTGTGATGGTATATTGTGCTGGACATGGTAACAGGTATTCTACTATGCTATTTTCCTGTTTGATGGAGGTTAATGGATATCTTACCCCAGTGTTTTCTTTTGTATTTCTATTGTATGTTGTTAAATAACAGATGGACAAGAACAACCTGTAAGAAGTGGATGGAAAGTTTTTGAGTAGCCTGCTTAGAGGCAAAGATAAATACGTACGTCACGGCCTGTGTGTCTTTTGTCACCCATGTGGGTGTAGAGTCATGTTTGTACTTGTATATGTGATATGTTTTGTAATAAATAAATTATGTATTTGTCTTAATTGAACTACTTTTGTAATAAATAAATAAAGTTACGCCCTGTCTCGGAAGGGTGTTACATTTATGGTATCAGAGCAGTTCGGTTCTTACCGGACTGTGGGGAGGGTCGAGTCACTGGCCGTGTTAGAGTCGGTTGTACCCCACTAGGTATCAACTATAAATGGGAAAGTCGGGTAAAACGTAAGTTGAGAGTTTACATTATGACCACGAGTTAATTAGTTGCTTTGCCAGGTAACTAATGGCTCATCGAACACGAAACGGAGGAGGTAACATTCTAGAAACCGATGGAGGACTATGAAAGACTGATGGAAACTGAGGATTAGAAAATCTAGCAGTAGCCATGCAACAGCAAGCACAACAGAATGCCCTACTGGTACAGTAACAAAGGCAGTTACTCCAGCATCTGCTGAACCAAAGAGGTGGAGAAGAAGTAACAGTTGATGCTGGGCAAGCAACTTTTATGAAAAATAAACCCCCATAATTTATAGGAGAGTATGGCCCAAAGGGAGCAGAGCTGTGGCTTTAGGAAGTTGAGAAGATCTTCACGGCAATACGTTGCCAAGATGATAAAAAGGTAACTTACGCAACTTTTCTCTTAGTTAGAGGAGCGGAGAGTTGGTGGAAGAATAAACAACGAATGTTGGAAAAGGAAGGAAGAGTTATTACGTGGGAATTGTTTCGAACTTTTTTTCTAGAGAAATATTTCCCAAGTACACTAAAGCGTGAAAAGGAAAAGGAATTCCTTAGTTTGAAGCAAGGAAAGATGTTTGTGGGAGAATATGCAGTAAGGTTTGAAACCCTAATTAAATATTCTAGGTTTTACCAGATGAACCCGGACGAAGAATGGATGTGTAGACAATTTGAGGACAGGCTAAAACCCGAGCTACGTAGATCTATGATCCCTTTGAAGATTAATCATTTTTCGGAATTAATGGAAAGGAGTATTGAGTTAAAAACTCTTGATAACGGGGTAGAATAACAAAAGAACGGTGGACCTACAAGGAACCATAGGAGGAACCAAGATGAGAAAAATTGAGGACCTTATAATCGCCCCGACCAATTAGAAGATGAAAGGACAACACGATGTGTTCGATGTGGGGAAAGACATTAACTCCAAGAATGTCTTGAAAAAGAATCTGTATGTTACCGATGCAAGAAACCAGGACATATTGCTCGAGACTGTAAAGAAGAGCTAGCTAGAACTAAAGGAAAAATTATTAAGGAAAAGCCAACAATATCAACCAAATCAGCAACACGAGCTGGGCGAATGTTCACAATCAAGGGAGTTGAGGAGGCTTCAGATTCAGGTACTTACTGCTAAATTCCGAGGATGTAATTTATTTTTAGGGGGGTAGAAATGTGACATCCTGATTTTGTAAATAAATCTTAAATAACGATAAGAATATTGATTAAATAGTAATTGAATATTAAGACCCTTAGTTGGAATTAAGTTAGATTTAAAATGATTCATTGGAGGCCTAGAATAGTCTAGAAAACCCTAGAATCGTCTAGAAGGACAAAAATAGAACTTTACATTATAAGTATTGTCGCGTCGCAACGGAGATTTCAAAAGATACCATCGCGACGCGATGTACAAAGGTCTGGTAAGTCGGTTATATTGAGAAAAGTGAAGGTTCTAGAGAATGCGCATCGCGACGCGATGGACTTATCATCGCGACGCGATGCAAGTCGGTGTAGGAAGGGGGGAGCTCTCCAATTGCCTATAAATAGGCCTTAAACCTCCCATTTCGCCCCAAGAGCTTCCAAGGGCCTTTGGGAGAGTGTGGAGGACGTGGAAGAGCTCTGAGGGCGTGAGGAACGCGAGTGGAAACAGTCTTCTAGGCCAGGTAAGGGGGAAGATACATTAATCTCTAGGGAAAATAGGTAGTAGAGTAGGACTGTTAGCATCAGTAGAGTCCCTTAACCCTACTAGGGGTTAGTAGTAGCAACACTTTAGGAGAGGGATTGCGGTGTACAGTGGCTAAGGATAGTCACTGTAGACCTATCAACCAACATAGGTTATGTTTAATGGTTAATTGATGAGATTAGTAGACATTCGCTTTTGCGACGTAGGAAATAATTAATATGCTGTTAAATATAATAAATGATGATTTATGATATTCTATTTTTATGCCTGATGTTTATGTGCTGATTGCATATGATATCTATGAGTTTGATGAACGGCCTAGAGTCAAGGGTGACGCCCTCTAGTTAGAGGTTTACGAACCCTAGATGGTAATAGTAGGTATTACCATCGATACCCTATGATAGTGGTCATGGCTGGGTCAGTGTACCCGAGGTTGGTGTACGGAGGTACAGACGGAATGACGTTGAGATAGTCGGTGGTCTTGAGAGAATGGTTCTCGACCAAGACCTTCAGAGAATGGTTCTCGGTTGTCCCGACGAGTCTTTCCATGTCGGTGGTACCAAAGTATAGAGTAGTATTTGGGATAGTCGGTGGCCTTTAGAGGATGGTTCTCAGTCAACTGGACGAGTCTCCAGGACTCCACGTCTGACGGGTGGACAATCTTGGCCATTCTCTGTATTGGGAATGTCGTCCTTGTGCACATGACGGTGCCTTACTCCGGTAATTGGGTATGATAGTATGGGATGCCATAACCAGTGATCGGAGATGGTAGCGTATCAGAATTTGTTCCCGGGACAACCAACTCATCGTATTCGGTGCCCTAGGACTGGTGATCGGTCTAGGGAGTAGGGCCGGTGATCAGCCCAAATGATCAGTGACACTTGTCAGTCTGTGATGGAACTGTATGGTCAAGTTTATCGATATGACGTATCAGTATGGTCTGGTCTGTAATCGTGTGCCCAAGAGTCTGAGCGAGGTATCTGTGGTAACAGTTGTGCTAATATTTGTGATGACGATTGTGTTGATATTAGTCATGGTGTGATGGTATATTGTGCTGGACATGGTAACAGTATTCTACTATGCTATTTTCCTGTTTGATGGAGGTTAATGGATATCTTACCCCAGTGTTTTTTTTGTATTTCCATTGTATGTTGTTAAATAACAAATGGGCAAGAATAACCTATAAGAAGTGGATGGAAAGTTTTTTAGTAGCCTGCTTGGAGGCAAAGATGAATACGTATGTCACGGCCAGTGTGTCTTTTGTCACCTATGTGGGTGTAGAGTCATGTTTGTACTTGTATATGTGATATGTTTTGTAATAAATAAATTATGTATTTGTCTTAATTGAACTACTTTTATAATAAATAAATAAAGTTACGCCCTGTCTCAGAAGGGTGTTACAAAAACCCCAATCCAGAGTATCAAAGGCCTTCTTGATGTCAAATTTTACAGCAATATTGCCACAAAAAGACTTCGTGTCAAGCATGTTAATCGCTTCCGAAGCAATATAAATGCACTCAGAGATCTGCCTGCCTCTAATAAAACCTCTCTACTGGTCTGAAACTACTTTAGGAGCTACCAGAGCTAGACGATCTGCAAGAACCTTAGTAATAATTTTGAACTGAAAATTTGCCAGAGCAATAGGAAGATAATCCCCAGTTTTATCAGCCTCAGGAAATTTAGGAAAAAGGATCCATTCCTTATTAATTGTATCTCTAATCCGGGTAAGGAGGTTGCGATATCTCTTACTATGGCTTCCTTTGTTAACAATGAGCACAATGGTAACATTATCCATTTCCACTATCACCTTTCTAGCTCCATACTTCTAGCTCATTTTAAGACCATACAAGAGTCCCCATAATTCAGCAAGATAGACCGAACCAAAACCATTGTTAGCACCATAACCTATCAACCATGTCCGACGACAATGATCGCTAAGAACACCTACACAACCAATCAAACCCGGGTTTCCTCGAGAACCACCATATGTATTCAATTTAACCAAACCCACATTAGGAGGATTCCACCCAATATCCTTCAAAAGCCGGTGAGAACCAGTTAACTTTCGCAACAGCCATCCTTCCTGCAGAGCAAACAGTTTGCACTGGTTCATGACCAAAGTGACGGTTTGATCTCTTGAAGGAAGCATTGTGAATTTCCTTATTTCTCCATTCCCAAAGGTAGTAGCAGGTGACAAAAAATATGCATTTCATAACCCCAAAGGACTCCTTCAAATTAGCATCAATCCAATCTCTAAGGCTTAATGAATAGAATCTAATCATTTTACTAGTTTGAACCAAACGTGTCCAAATTCTAGAAGCCATCATGCAATATCCCATAACATGAAGAGTGGGTTCTAACTCACTCGAACAATAACCACACTTAAGGGAGGTTGAGCTCCCAGAACTCCTTCTCATGTTCATGGGAAGTCTATCATGAAAAACTTTCTAAAGATGGAACTACATACGTCTCGGACCTTGCCAATTTGAAAGCCGCCACTAAGTGTTCTCTTCACATGTTGCATCATAATATAGGCGCTTTTAACCATAAATTGGCCATCAACACTTCCACTCCATGCTAGTTTTTACTTCTCACCATCTAAACCAGGGGCCCAAATGCCAAAGTCTTCCTCACGGCATTGTCCGAGACTAACTCACGAATCTTCTCTAGATACCCATCATCAAGCACCTATTATTTTACTAAAGATTGACTTTGTTGAATAGTCGCCTCAATTGGGCACCACTATTGTGATGAATCTTCCCCAACTATCCATTTGTCATGCCAATAGAGTGTGTCACACCATTCCCCACCTCTACTCTAATTTCGGAAATGAGATGATGTCAAACATTATATATAATTTTCCACATTCCTGAATATTGTTGAGAGCATTTCACCTCCTTCCTTCAGTATTTCCTTCTCCCATATTTCTCTCTCATGACCAAGCTCCACAAAGCATCAGGGTTAGTTAAAAGACCCCACCCAAGCTTCACTATAAAAGCATCATTAAACACATTAAGGTTCTTAAAACCCAAGCCGCCAACACTCTTAGGAAGGCATGTAATTTACCAAGTCACTAAGTGTTGCTGATCCCTAGATAAAATCCCTTTGTCATCATTCAATTTCTCTACAAGTTGAAATTGAGAGTCTAGTTTGTTGCATAGCATATAAAGGTATTTTCCCCAGATCTGACTGAGCTAGCATTGTTCTACAAGCCGTTGAAAGCCATTAGGTCTTCCTACCGGCTAACTTAGATTCCAATTTATCTATAATCCCCTTGAAACTATCCTTCTTGTGTTTACCATGATATGTTATAGAAACCAAATATTTCCCGAACTCTGCAACATGTGATAAGCCACTTCTTTGAATAATGTCATCTCTTGTGTTTTGTTCCACATTACATGAAAAGAATATGTGTTTTAGCAGCATTAATGTTGTGTCCTGAAGCCATGCAAAAAATCATCCAACACCAAGGATTACATCCATCTACTTAGCATTAGCTTCAAAGAAGAATAAAATGTCATCTACAAATAGAAAAGATGTTATTGTCAGACCATGTTTTCCTGCCACAATTGGTTTCCACTTCTCTTCAAAATCATTAAGAATCATATGCTCAATTTCTTCATACATATGGTAAAAATATAAGGCGAGAGGGGATCCCCCTGCCTTATTCCTATAGTAGGATTAACGCTACCAGCTTTAACACCATTCCATAATAAAGAAATGGACTAAATGGTAACACATTTTGTAATGAGGTCAACCAATCTTTGCGGCAGCATCAACTCATAAAGGCAACATTGAATGAACCCCCAAAAGAGCCTATCATTGGCCCTCTCTATGTCTATTTTGATGGACATAAAGCCTCTCTTCCCCCTCATTCTCCGCATCAAGTGAACTAACTCATGTGCCATTATAATATTGTGTTGTATTTGTCTTCCTGGGATGAAGCTTGTCTAGAAAGGAGATATCCACTTCCCCGGAAAAGGTTTTAATCTATTTACAATCATTTTTGTAATACACTTGCATGATGTATTACAAAGACAGATAAGACAAAATTGGGTAATGAACTCAGCTTTGTCCACCTTATATATCAAAACCAAAAGAGTAAAGTTTATGCTTCCTGTCATAGAATTATCATATCACAACTTGATCATCAAATCACACAAATCCGAACCCAACTTCTCCTAGCTACCAGGTTCCTTCAGTGAAGTCATCATCACTGCTTGTTTGACTTCTTCTTTGGAGAAAACCACGTCCAACTCACTCATTTCAGCAACATTCAAAACAGGGAATCTAGCCTTAGTAAATAGCATTTCACGAACTGACTAGTCTTCACCAAATAAGTTAGAGTAAAAATTCTTGGATACCCCTTTTAACACCTCTTGATCTTCACTACAACTCCATTATGATATCTTAACATCAGAACGAAATTCTTTTTGCCTTCTAGTGATAGTTTTTGTACGATAAAACTTAGTATTTTGATCTCCATCATTCATCCAATCCCTTCTATATTTTTGCCACCAAAGTACTTCCTCATTATCAAGTATAACTTCAACTTGCCTCCTCAATTACCTATCAAGATTGTCCAAAAAGGGATTGATACCATAATCTCTTGAACATCGGATTCCATTGATGTGGTTGTTAAGTCTCTACTTGTCCTAAATACATTCCCAAAAGACAGCTTGTACCATTCTTTCAATTTTGTAGAGGTCTGTTCAATATTGAAGGACCACTCAACACCCTTCTCCACGAATCATCAAGAAAATCTTTGAAGTTATCATGTAGTACCCAAGCAGCTAGAAACCTGAAGGGTATGACTCCATTGATACTAGCCCCATTTCTTGTTAACCTCAAGCAAATGGGATGATGGTCAGACTAATCCTCGGTAATATGCTGACCCAGGCTAGCTTCATGTAACCTTAATCTCCAATTTGAGTTCAATATTGCTCTCTCAAGGCGACAAAAAAATTTATCCCTCCCTTGCCACTTGGCTCCACGCCAAGTAAAGTGGGATCCTACAAAGCCAAGGTCCATCAAACAACACTTATTTACCCAATTTCAAAATGCTAGACATCTCTGTGAATAAGAAATAAGGATTAACGAAGTTTGTATATAGTAGATTTATTTATAGATATATTCGGCCCAGGCCCGTTAGATTTACATACAGAATAACCTATTTAAACTCATTAGTGTTTGTACTCAATATACACAATTAATAAAACGGAACTACAGCTGCTCTGTAGTCGCAGAAGTAGGCAAAGATTGGCCGAACTGCGTGACCAATATTGCGTTTCATTCTTACTGACATGGTATCAGACTAGTTACCTGGGATTCTGCTTCTATGTTCTTGGCCTGGCGTTCGTGACCTAGTTCTGCTCCTCGGCTTCTCCTCTGGTTCTCTGCTTGAGACGTGATTTCGTCTCTGTCTTGTTCCTCCAAATGACATCTTCCTTCGGTGCGACGCCTTCCTTGGTCGCTCTTGCCTTGCTCTCCTTTGTTCCTTCTGGTTCTCGCGTTTTGCTGGGTTTCGTTTTTGGTTCGTGGGTTTTTGGTCGCTCTTGCTTTCGGTCAACGAGATGCCGTTACGGTTTTGCGCTTCCATTGTGTGCATTGCTCTTCGACATCGACGCCGCTTTCTTTGTTACCGGCGCCGTCGTGATTCTGGTTTGTGATTACGTTCCCTCTTGATCTCGGTCGGATTCTCCGTGGGTTTCTTCGTTGTTGGTGCGGGTTGTTTGGCTGGCTGTGCTCTTGACATTTGCTTGACTAATTTTAAGCTGTGTTATTTCTTACTTTTAATTTTTGAAATGGCTTTAGAGAAAGAAAGGGATATTTTTTGTGTTCGTTTTACCGGTAAGAATTATGCTGCTTGGGAATTTCAATTTAAGATGTATATCAAAGGAAAAGGATTATGGAATCACCTTGATGGAGTTTCTAAGGTGCCAACAGATAAAATTGCCTTAGATGCGTGGGAAGTCAAAGATGCTCAAATTATTTCTTGGATCCTCAGTACTATTGATCCTCAGATGATCAATAATTTGCGAGCATTTTCAACCGCTCAAGAAATGTGGGATTACCTGAAACGTATTTACAATCAGGATAATACGGCCAAGCGTTTCCAGTTGGAGTTGGAGATCGCCAATTATAAACAAGGTAATTTGTCAATTCAAGATTATTATTCTAGTTTTCTGAATTTGTGGACAGAACACTCTGATATTATATATGCTGCTGTTCCCAAACCATCACTTTCGGCTGTCCGAGATGTTTATGATACTAGTAAACGTGATCAATTTCTCATGAAACTTCATCCGGAATTTGAGGCTGTTCGGGGTGCTTTGCTGAATAAGAACCCTGTTCCTTCCTTGGATACGTGTGTTGGTGAACTGCTCAGGGAAGAACAACGTCTTCATACTCAAGGAACCATGTCTCATGATCCTGTCCCCTCTGAACCTGTGACAGTTGCATATGCTGCGCAAAATAGAGGCCAAGGCCGTGATATGCGTAGACTCAATGCTTCTCTTGCAAACAATTTGGACATGTTGCTCGTAGTTGTCCTAAGAAATTTTGCAATTACTGCAAGCAGCAGGGTCATATCATCTCTGCCTGTCCTACACGTCCTCCACGATCGACTAAGCGTCCGGTGCAGGCATTCCATGCCACTACTGGCTCTGCAGCTGCTCCTTCCACCAGTGGTGCATCTGAGGGTGGTGCTCTTCAGCCTGAATTGATTCAACAAATGGTACTTTCTGCTCTTTCAGCCTTGGGCATTACTGGTAAGTCCTCTTTCATTTCTCGTCCATGGTTACTTGACTCTGGTGCATCGAATCACATGACGGGTTCTCCTGAACACTTGCACAATTTAAATCCTTATAATGGCAATCATAAAATTCAAATTGCTGATGGGAGTACCATTCCTATAACTCATGTTGGTGACATCAACTCTAAGTTTCGAAATGTGCTTGTAGCACCTGGACTTGCTTCCAATTTATTGTCTGCTGGACAATTAGTGGATGACGGCTGTGATGTTAATCTTTCTCGTGCTGGTTGTTTTGTGCAGGAACAGGTGTCGGGGAAGGTGATCGCGAAGGGGCCTAAAGTGGGAAGATTGTTTCCGCTCCAGTCTATTTCTAGTCATTTATCTTTTGCCTGTAATACTGTTTTGAATCCATGTGAGGATTGGCATAGGAAATTGGGCCATCCAAATTCTGTTGTTTTGTCTCACTTGTTTAAGACTGGTTTGTTAGGTACTAAACCTATGGATTCTAGTGCCTGTATTTCATGTTCTGTTTGCAAATTAGCTAAAAGCAAAACACTTCCTTTTCCGTCTGGTGCTCATCGTGCTTCTACTTGTTTTGAGATAATTCATAGTGATGTTTGGGGAATCTCACCTGTAGCTTCTCATGCTCACTATAAATATTTTGTCACCTTTATCGATGATTATAGTCGTTTTACTTGGATTTATTTTCTTAAATCTAAATCTGAAGTGTTTTCTATGTTTAAGAAATTTCTGATGTATGTTGAAAATCAATTTCAAACCAGTATTAAAATTCTGCGGTCTGATTCTGGTGGTGAGTATATGTCTCATGAGTTTCAGGAGTTCTTACAGCAAAAAGGTGTATTGTCTCAACGATCTTGTCCCAATACCCCTCAGCAAAATGGTGTTGCAGAACGTAAGAATCGTCACTTGTTGGATGTGACACGTACCTTACTTCTCCAGGCTTCTGTTCCATCCAGATTTTGGGTAGAGGCTCTTTCCACAGCTGTTTTTTTGATCAACCGTCTTCCTTCCACGGTGATTGAGTTTGATTCTCCTTACTTTCGCCTTTTTAAAACACAGCCTGATTATCGTAGTTTACATACTTTTGGGTGTGTTTGTTTTGTTCACCTGCCATCCACTGAAAGACATAAGCTTGGGGCACAATCTGTCCAATGTGCATTTATGGGGTATAGTCATTCTCATAAAGGTTTTGTGTGTTATGATGTCTCTAACCATCGTTTTCGCATTTCTAGGAATATGACATTTTTTGATCATCAGTTTATGTTTCCTTGCTTTTCTCCTGGTCTGACTGATATTGCTATCCTTCCCCATTTTTCTACTTTGTCTCCATCTATACAACGTTTCAAACCAGGACTTGTATATGCCAGACAACACGATAGACAGGTTCCCCCTTGCCCTTCCGATGCTGACCCGCCACCTGATCCTGATCCTGTACCAGTTGCACCACGGCGTTCTAGTAGAACGTCTCGAGCACCTGATAGATATTCACCAGACAGGTTTGATTCCTCACATACTGCTTTAACTGTTTCTCTATCTGGCACATCTATTCCTACTTGTTACTCGCAGGCTGTTAAAGATACACTACTAGAAAACACGGGATTACCGACGGTCTAAAGCCGTCGGTAATCCATAAAGGCCGTCGGTATTCCAGATTTACCGACGGCTTACCGACGGCTTAAAACCCGTCGGAAATATGGTCGTCGCAAAGGATTACCGACGGACTCTTATTAGCCGTCGGTAAACGACGGTGTATTCCGATGGGCAAAGCCGTCGTTAGATTTCCGACGGACGTGACCGCTTCATTAATCTGAATTTTCCGACTAAGATAGGCCGTCAGAATCGGGATTTTTTATTAATAAAATATTTACTTTAATTAATTTTATTAATAAAATTAATAAAATTATTAATTAGTAAAAAATTAATTTTATTCTTTAATTAATTAATTAATTTAATTATTTATTTGTTTAATTATAAAAATAATTTTATTAATAAAACTATTAATTAATAACCAAATTAATTTTATTCTTTAATTAATTAATTAATTTAATTATTTATTTGTTTAATTATAAAAATAATTTACTCTCATATTAAAAAAAATTATTTATTAATTTAATTAAAAATTACTTGTAATTTAATTTAATTTAATTATTAATTGATTTCCATATATAAAAATGTGATAACGTAAACTAAAAAGTAAATTAAAAAAAGAAAACATAATAAATAAAAAAATTCAACGAATAAAAATCAGTAACTAAAATAATATCCGAAACGAAAAAAAATGATATCCAAAAATATGAAAAAATATAAGTACAAACAGAACTAATAGTCCTGGTACTCCTGATCATCATCGAGATGCTCTACATCATCTGCATCATCGACACGACCATGAGTACGCGGAGGCGAAGGCGAGGCGAGGCGAGGCGAGGTCGAGGTTGAGGCGAGTAGGCCGGCGAAGCAGCTAGCAACCGTACATCCGCTCTCGCCGCCGCAAAGACTGAGTCAAAAGCTCCCGGCCGGGCCACGGCCCGCTTCAACTTGGCTATCTCCTGGTCATCCGCGCAGAGCGACCGGTGGCAAGACTACTACTCGACGACTCTCCAGGTGTAGGCGGCGGCCCCTTTTTGTAGTTCTTTGGCAAGGTCGCCAAAGACCATATAGGCGACCGCTTCTTCTTTCGCCAACCACTTCCGCCCAAACCCTCGGCGGTGTAGATAGATCGTCAGGGCTCGAGATGGAGAACATGATGAGCTACGAGATCTAAGCCGAGACATCCTCGCCTCAAACTCCTCCTGTTAAACAAACAAATAAGTCAAATCTTTTTTTTAACAAAACAATATAAACATTATTAAAAAAATATTTATTATATTTTATAATTACCTGAGTCCGCCTCGAACGCTCATCAACGAAATCACCAGTACTCCTCTTCGTATGAGTTGCAAGATGGAGCTCGTGCAACTGAACTTCTCTCCCCAACCTCCTCGACTGAGATTGTATTAATAAAAAAACTTAAATAAATAATAATAATAATAAAATAATAATAATAACAATTTTATAACACGAACAAGTCTAACTGCGTCTTTGCCGATCGACACTGCCTCCAGTGTGCAAGCTGCCACCCTTCTCAGAGGCCCTATTCTTCTTGGCCTTCGCGCTGGTCGCCTGGAACTCAGGGGTGTTCCAGTGCGCTACCAGCTGCTGCCAGAGCTCGTCCCCTATCCAACTGGGCTGGCGATCCCTGAGGCGGGCATCTCGAAGCATGTCAGAAAGGCGGTGGGAGGCCTTCATATGAAAATTCTTCTCCATCAGCTCCTCATCTTTTTCCTCCCAAGCAACCCTCGTCTGTATCAATATAAGACATTATTAAACATAATTGAAATTCTGAAAATAAAATAATATGCAATAAAATAAAAATTGCAGCTTACTCTGAAAGAATTAAACATATGGTCCCGCTCAAAATCCTTGGCGTCCCAGGTGGGCCAAAACTCCTGGTAATTCTCCTCAATTGTTCTTTGTGATAGCTAACATGGTGGCTTTGAGGAAGAAACCTGAACAATAAAAACATGTTAAATAAAAATATATATATATATATATACATGTAAATTATTAATAACTCGAAAAAATTGCAAATACTTACCCTTTACGGATGGCACGATAAGAACTTCGACCATCATACAACATCTCAAAAGTGTCGGGCTCCTGGCCCTCCCCGCCAGGAACCTCCTCTGCTGAACCTCCTGCTCCTCCCGCCCCGCCTAACATCGGTGTCATCAGGTGTATGGCCCGTACTATAATCATGGTCGGACTGATGAGCATCGGCCACCGGATCAGGCACAACATGGGAACTCGAAGCGCCATGTGCAAACTGGAACCCCGGGGTGGGGATCATGTCAATGTGAGGCAAAGGTGCCGAACGTGCCCGAGTCTGTGTATCGAATGTCGAATGTGCCTGAGTCTGTGTAGGTGGTGCAGAAGGCTGTCTAGGTGCAGGAGGTGTATCAGGCTGTCTCGGCGTAGATGTACTAGGACGACGTGTAGATGACAACGTCGAAAACCCAGTAGGGTCACGCCTAATGATGGTCGGCCTCTGACGACGAGGGGGGTCGAGGGCGATCCCCTTCCCCTTCCATTTACCACCACTGGGTGGTCTGGGGGGGTCTGCTCCTGAACCTCCTGATGCCATATATGTCTATAGAGCAATTGAATAATAACAGTCATGAAATATTATATTTAAACATAACAATATTACAAATGAATTCCATAAAAATAAACAAGTTATGAAAATAACTGACAAATTAAAATATATTGTTACACACTAATTTCTCAAATTGTAAAAAGTTAAACAATTTCAATCTGCCCATTCTGCCCACTCAATTTCGGCATCGTCTTCAGATCTTGATGGTTCTGCCACTTCTTCATTTAATTCCTCATCCCCATCTACATCTTCATATGTGATTGGATTGTCACGTAGTCGAGTAATGGGTTCAACCGTTTACTACATTGACATGAGACATCTCATCCACTTGATAAGCCACTTCTTCCCGTGTATCATCTCGCTTCAATGCGACCCGTGGTTTTATCTTTATTGCGACACACCAACCTTGTTTGTCCCTTCGAGTTGATGGATAAGGGACATAATACACTTGTCTTACATGTTGTGCCATGATAAGCGGATCAAACATTTGGTATCTTACGCTCATGTGTATGTCAATGATATTATATTTTTGATCCACTCTTGTGCCTCT
Source organism: Calophaca sinica (assembly GCA_037113605.1). Classification (NCBI taxonomy): domain Eukaryota; kingdom Viridiplantae; phylum Streptophyta; class Magnoliopsida; order Fabales; family Fabaceae; genus Calophaca; species Calophaca sinica. The sequence continues at coordinate 109,939,636 of CM073733.1, forward strand.
ATTTGATGGATCAAACCAATTACAATAAAATAGCACTATTTTTTAGTATAGTCTAAAGTATTGTACGTCAGTTCATATATATGTTGAATCACGCCGTAAAGTCATCTTCACCTCCATCTGTGGCACCTTTTACATAAACCCATTTAACTATTTTTTTCCCCTCTGTTTTTGGTGGGTTTTGAAATTTGTATCCATTTACAAAGAATGTGTGCCATTCTTTTACACGTGATTTAGGACCATGAGATAAATTTCTCAAGTGTTGGATTTTAGGGGATTCTGCCTCGCTATACACCTGTGTACACACCATGTGCAAACAAATTATGGTTCCTATTTTCAAACAATATTTTTGTATTTTCAAACAATAAATAATAATAATAATATAATATATATGACGACTCAAAAAACATACCTGGTTCTTAAACCACGTTGGGAAATATTCATGAATATAGGCAGAAGAGTCTTGTACGCTTGTGGGCTTAGTTAACAAGAATGCCCTGATCAAGTCATTATCAAACAAATGATCAAGAGCAATTGTGGATTAAAGAAATTGAAAGTGGTCAAAATGATACATACGTTAGATACGGTGATACTTCTGCACAGTTGATTAACACGTGAACTTGGGCTGACTTCCACACTTCGCCCGTTATCCAGTTATCCATCTCCTTTCCACCATGACGGCCGGAAAGGCAAAATACTGATAAGGCAAGCGGGTGTCTTTCACTTTCAATTTCTACTTTGTTCCTACTATTTGTTGGTGTCAACATGAAGTTCGTAAAATAATGGGAACAGAAATGGATTGTCTCACGGTGTAAGTAAGTTGCACAAATAGATCCTTCAACCCTGGCCTTATTTTTCACCGACCGTTTTGAGTCACCCATAAATCTACAAAATAACAACGTTGATGATAAAAATTGATACATTTAACCCTTCAAATCACTATTTATTTTAGAGAATACTTTATTATAGTACCTTTCGAATGGATACATCCATCTGTATTGAACCGGTCCACCAAGCCTAGCTTCATGTGCAAGATGCACTGCTAGATGCTCCATAGAATCAAAGAAAGCAGGGGGAAATATTCTCTCCAACTTACAAAGAATGACCGGTATGTTCTGGTCCATCCTTATGAGATCATCCGCTCTCAATGCCGCAGAACACAAATCTTTAAAGAATTGGTGAGTTCGATCAAGTGGATTTAAAACATTTGACTGACAAGGAACTAAATGCAATAGGAAGTAAACACTCCATGAATACATGACAATCATGGCTTTTCATCCCAATCATGGTTCCTTTGTTCACATCGGTACATCTTGCCAAATTAGAAGAATAACCATCTGGCATCTGAAGTTCTTTTATCCACCGACAGACTGACTTGGCTTCCTCAGCAGTTAAAGAGTAACAGGCTTTGGGGTTCAGGGTCTTCCCATCCGACCGATTCGTCAAATGCAAATCCTTTCGCCTCTGATAAAGTGGCAAGTCTAGTCTGGCCTTCTCATTGTCTTTTGTTTTTCCTCTGACGTTCATCACTGTGACAAAAACATTGTCAAAAAAGTTCTTCTCAATGTGCATAACATCAAGGTTGTGTCTCAATAAATTATCTCTCCAGTATGGCAGATCCCAAAAAATACTTCTTTTTGTCCAATTATGGCATTGTCCATATCCTTCAAATCGATCCAATTTGCCAAAATCTGTGATTTTGGGCAGTTCCATAACCCTTTCCCAGATCTGTTCTAGCGTCAACCTTGGGGGCGGGCCATCTAATTCAACTTCCCCCTTCTTGAAAGCGTTCTTATTCCGTCTAAATGCATGATCATCGGGTAAAAACCTGCGATGTGAGTCAAACCAAGAACTCTTCCCCCCAAATTTCAAGGTAAAGGCCTTTGTATGCTCCATGCAATGCGGACATGCCATTTTACCATGAGTACCCCAACCAGACAACATGCCATATGCAGGGAAGTCATTAATGGTCCACATAAGCGCCGCCTCATTGTAAAATTCCTCTTCGTGCAATATCGCACGTCACAACACCATTCCACAACCTTTTGAGATCGCCAATAAGAGGCTCTAAATAGATGTCAATACCATCTGGTTTGATTATCTGGACCCAGATAACACAGTCAAGAACATATAAGGCTTAGACATGCACATTTCGGGAGGAAGATTGTATGGGTAACGATAATCGCCAACAAGAATAAGGTTTCGCCGTGGATTGAACATACGGTAAAACCATCGAGCATAAGCCAAATCGTACATTACGTGGATCTCGCTGCAAAATCGGGATGCACACGATCAAAGTGCTTCAAGCTTCACCATCAGACGGGTGGCGAACATACCAAGTGCTTCTATTCTCATTGTGCCATGTCATTTTGTCTGCGATTGTGGTGATGCAAACATTCTCTGCGACCTTGGAATAATTGGCAAATAAAACATTGCCTTCATCGAACTAGTTTTTGTCTACCCGTCCGATTATTAGTATGTGACATATACCTAGGCTCACCACAAAATTTGCATTCAACTAGCGCACCATCGCTTTTACCAAACTCATTGTCGTAATACAACATACACCCTCTCACACAACAATCAATCCTTTTAGATTCCAGCCCCAACTTGGACACTAAGCTTTTAGCCTCGTAATAACTTTTTGGCAAACCATCTTTGATAGGTGACGAGTCCAACATCATTTCGCTACGAGATCTAAGCACACATCGGTAGCACCACAGTTGGACTTAAGAGCCAAAAGCCTCACACACATTGATAACTTAGAGTCTGTAGACCCTTTAAACAACGGCTTATTTGTTTCTAACAATAGATTATAAAATTTTTGTCTTTGTCTCATTTGGAAGTTCATCTGTGTCATCACATCGTTGTTCCTCGAATAACACGCTCACCCCCAAGGCATCACAAACCATATCTTGCATCAATTCAATCGCTCACCACATCCCGACCCACGTGAATCGCCAAGCACCTTCGCAATTATCACCAACCCCTAAATCAACGTGAGGCAACTTTTCACCATGTCTAGTCCAAATCCAGTAATTAAGCCTAAATCCAATCAATACGGTGGTGCGTGACCTCACTTGGGCTCTTAATCCTTCTCGCAATCGCAATTAAAGCACGGACATCTAATCCCTCCATTAGTTTTGAAATCTTTATGTGCCTTTGGGACTTGCACAAAGCACGCAACCCCAAATAAGAAAAATCTGGTTTCAAACCCCCTCTCCCCGAATACAACCTATCGTACATCCAACTACGACTCGAAAGATAATATTCCATCTTCTGCATGTCAAAAAAAATCACAATTTCAGCAGCACGACGTTCTTACAACCGCTCTCTTTCTTTAAATGGTATGACCCTATCCCATTCGAGAAAAACTTTTTCAGAACTCGTATAATAATCATTCCTTAATTCTCGTATCTTATACTTGACAAAATTTCGGCAGCATTTCCCATTGGTCTCTGAGTACACAAAATGAACGCAGTTATGAACACCGCAATCAAGTATGCACCAGAGAACAAAAGGAAATGAATCGAACGAAATTTCAAAGAAATATAAAGATACGAGAATTAAGCAACAACTATTATACGAGTAAAGAAAAAGTTTTTCTCAAACTGTCCGACTTGGACAATTCAAGGTTCAATATACAATGAGCACATGGTACCCTAAAAGAGTATATGAACTCAATAATATATTAAACCTCAAACGGGAAGCTAAGGCTTCTCTCCGATACTAATAACAAATATCAAACATCCATTCGATCAATGATTAACATAACAATTAGACAAGCAGAAGTGACAAGGGTAGAATTAGTTTTATTATATATATATATATAAATAATAATAAAATATTTTATTTTCCTTTTTCATTTAATTTTTTATATGATAATTTTTAATGTTGTTATTTTTTATTTCTTTTTTATTGAAAATTTTTTAATTCTTCTCTTCTTCACTTCTTCAGATCTTTTTTCATTTTTGTTATATCATATTTTTTAACAATTGTTTCCCTTGTTTCTCTTTTTTTAATTCTGCTCATCTGTTAATTATTTTTACAATTCTGTTTTTTCAATCCGTCTAGTTTTTTAATTATGTTATTTTTCAACTCTATCTCATTTCGTTTTGTTATTCTCTTATTTCTTTTTAAAATCTGCTTTTTATTCTATTGTTCTTAAAAATTCTGCTTTTTAATTATTTTTTATTTTAAATCTATTTTTTAATTCTATTATTATTTGTCCTTTCCAATTTAAATCTGTCTTGTTTCTTTGAGCAATGCTCCATTTATTGTGTGTGTAGTTTTATTAATCATTTAGTTGCCACTACGCCATCCGCCATATATAATAAAAAAAATTTCTTTTTCAATAAATAATAATTATTAACAATTCAATCAATATTGCAATTTTAATTTATATATTTTATTTTCTTAAAACGGAAGAGCTACTTATTCATTCAGGGTTTATTTAAACTTATTTTACATCACTTAAAATAAATGCTGATATTAATATTCAAATATATCAACATAATAAAATATTTAAATATTATCTCTTCATTTTATTTTAATAAGCCTCTAAAGTAATTTATGAATAAATAATCACTTAAGTTTCCAAAAATAGCTCATTAAATAAATATTTTATTATGTCATTTCAGATTTTGTGCTGAACGTTAAATATTATATGTCACTTTGTAATATATAATTTTATAATTTTATTTATTTCACCCGCTATTTAACTTACTCTATCTGCCCGCTATTTTACGCTATCCTACCAATTTTACGCTATATTTCGCGATCCTCGATTAACAACACTGGAATTAGAAAAATATACTAGGTCATTTGAAGAGGATAGAATTAAACAAGCAGAAGTGGCAAGGGAAAGAAATCTGAGAGAGATGTGCAAAGCAAATTGCACCAAGCAACATCACCAATGTAAACTTCTTAAATTGAAGAAATTTTATCTAGTTTTTAAGTAAATTATTATTTTATTTTTTTAATAAAAATATATAGTTTTTAAGTGCATCGAATACTAAGAAAGACAGGAAAAGAGTCTAATGGTATCGCAAACGGCATTGTAGATTTTAAAATGGCAGCATGTGGATTTCATTGGATTTCTTCCAACTATCTTTTTGTTTTAAATCTGTTACGTGATAAGCTATCTCATGTTGATTTACTTACATGTTGATAATACTGATGCTGGGATTAAAAGAAATCTAAACTATAAAAGTTTAAGGTATAAATCTATTACAGAGAAGTTCATGGACCATTTTTAAAAATCTAACTGTTTTTATTAAAAAAAACCTCTTCTTATTCCTTCTGTGATTTCATTCAATATTTTCTCTTGGTGTTCGTTCTTTTACAGAAGTGACAAACATTGACGAGATGCAAACGGCGAACCAAACACGCACTCATATCTATAAAATTCAAATTCTCATAAGCTATTTGATATCATTTTTACATTAGCACACTAGTTAAAATTTAACACAATGGAAAATCCAACTAAGCAAATACAAGTGAAATCAGAGTGACAATCCTCATATTGAGAGCATTTTCTATGCAACAAAAATAGCATTAAAACTCTAAATAAGAAATCAAGGAATTCAACATAAATCATTACTATGAATTTAGGGCTCTATGTCAAGCCTCAAAACTTACCAACATAATGGACAACACATAACCACACTCATACCTTTGGAGCTCAATGGAGCACACAAAGGAGCAAACATCAAACATATAAGTTGTGGGAGGTTGGGTGAAGCCAACCTCTTTACTGCACCCACTATACAATCAAATTAATAATAATATATTTTATTTTATAAGAGTATTCGAAATCCCTAATTTGAACCTAAGGTTCACATGTTACTAAAGGAAAGGAATTAATTCATACTTGCGAGAAGAGAAGAATGTGGCGTCGACAAACTGGAGGAAGGAAGAGGCGGAGCTGTGTCACTGCAGTAGTAATCGCAAACACAAGATTAAACTCAAAGAACTACACAAGAACAATAAAAGCATATACTAACAGAAAAACAAAATCATTACCCAAACAAAGGCGATGCAGGCGGGATTGTGAATCGAAGGGGAGGTAAGAACCGAGCGCTTACTAAAGCTCAGACTGTGCAGACATAATTGGAAAACCAAATTAAACTCATAACTCACAAAGGATAAAATTAGACAAGTAGAAGTGGCAAGGAAAAGAAATACAGAGAGAAGTGCAAAGCAAATTGCAGCCAACTTGTAAACAGATTTACGACCATACTGTCCCTTATCAGTTAGCAACTATAAAGATTAGACCCGTAGAACTATAAAGATGATATTACAAGGTACAAAATAGAAATGGTTTACAAACATATATAAGATACAACTTTCATTAGTGTAAAAGTTATAGACAATGGGAATCATTAATTTACATAATAAAGTCAAGGGAAACCAAAGTCATAGCAGTGAGATTTTATCCAAATAAGCTCTAAGTTTTGGTTATTCCTCCTCTAAATCATGGCAATATTAGGAAGCAAGTCAATGAAAAGAAAGTGAGAGTTGTAACAAATTAAAGCCAGTTTTGTAATTGCATATGACCAAACCAGAAATATTTTCTTAACTTATAATATTAAACACAAACCACAACCATTTTTTTAATTCACATATCCAAATAACAGCTATTTCTCTATCTAATTTAAAATTGAAAATGGAACCTTGGAACTGGGCTTAAATCATCACATTAAATAAAATCAACCAATCTTATAGCTTTCAAAGCAAACCACCATGCCAAAACATAAAAAAATGAGGCACAAATTCATAAAAAGAAACAAAAAAACTAGTGCCAAATGTTTCTCCAAACTAGGATAAATGAGGAGGAAGAAAGTCTTGTTTTTAAGCACGCTAGTAATTGGTTTCAGAATCTTTTTGCCCCACCAAAATTTGCATTTTCTCACAATTTTAACTTGCTTGTTAGCAGTATATGTTTCATTTAATTTAATTTTTGTTGGAGTCTTAGGATACTTATTACTGACAAATTAAAACTACGAATATAAAATTATCTGTATCATTATAACACATGGATTCAACATAACACTGGATAAGACATTACTAAATAACTCTTCGATTCAGTTGGAAGAGACTCGTAAGAGATAAACACTGGTCAAGTAACAAGGACAAAAATCTTTATGCTTTCACAGCTTCACTGTCTTGATAATAAAACAAACAATGAGAGAACAAAAGATAAGAAATTTCTAAACTCGCAAAAGCGTAACAAAGCGACCAAGGGCGAGAGACAAATAATTCCCTAATCTAGAGTTATAACAACATACAATAACACATTACAAAGAGAAATTAACCAACTTTGATCTCAGGAGAGTTTAATCATTCTGGTCAACGCTGAGTAACAATTAAAGACATTGGTCTCTGCATCTGTTTGCCTCCAGGCCATCAAAAGGGTGTGATTGATGGCAATTACATATTTTGTCATGCTTGAAAATATCAGATGGTACACATGAATCAACTAATACACACACAGTCTAGTCCCATTCTTATGATAACAATAGTGTTGGATACCTGTATAAATTCCAAATCCTATTTCCTATTTATGTATATTATGGTAACACTTCAAAGCTATGAAATCTATTAGTGTTGGACATTAGATAACATTTAACAGCTCATTTTAATAGCATATTTCAAGGCACAACTTGGCATCTAGTGTAAGAACAAATCAAAATTCTTTGCATATTGAAACAACGTGATGAAATACTTGAGTACAAGGATCAGAAGGAAAGTTAAAGCAACAATCAAAGAATACAATAAAATTTCACAAAGAATAAAAATACACAAGCGAATATGTACTAGCAGATAGATTCAGGACTAGAAAGCAGACCTGCATCTTTGTGATTAATGCAAACACAGAGAAAAACAAGGTGCAGATAGTGTGATCTATGATGTGCTTTCAGTTTAAAACAACAAGCCCAATATCTATTGCCTTGTGGTATACGCCATCTTTCTCGGATCAGTTGCCTTGAGTGATCGAAACCTGCATAAGCAAGACAAATGTAAAATTATAATTACGAAAAGGCACTGAAAAGGTTATTGATAAATCCAGCAATAAAAAAAATAAATTAAATTAAAATAAACGTCATCTTTATTTAACATGAAATACACTTCAGAAAAGGCATTGAAGGATGTAAACTCGATGAGCAGCATGAAGCTACAGGAGAATTTTAAATTTTACAAACTACGAAGAGCAATTAAGGCAGAACAATAATCTAAGATAAGATTTTGAGCACAGGAGTTGTAGCCTCAGTTCACGGATGTGTAAAGGACCACGAAAAGTCCAAACCTTCACACATACTTTTGGTTGCACCCAAGCGAAAATAGACAAAGTGACACTTTAACCTGACAGAAGCTCCTAATATAGGAATATATAAAATGTATGAGTACTTCTTCAAAGAAAATCCTAGTGAGAAAAAGCTTAGTTGTTGTTATTGTTGTTGTAAAACTTCAAAGAAAATGTAATGAACAGACGGGTTCCCTAGAATAATATTCAACAAGCACACATGAACTTCGTTGGACCATGAAATTAGTTGATGAAAAACGAGGTTATCTACATCTTCCTTTTCACTAGAAAATACTTGGGCATCCATTTGCCTTCCAACAAACCATAAGAATACAACAGTAGCATGTTCATGAAGATAAGCTACAGCAAATGCAATCAAATTTTAAACTCATATGGCATTCTTCATTTGAATTATCAAACAATTTTAGGAGCCTAGCTTGACTTACAAAAGTTCCTCATACTGGATGGTGCATTAAGAAAGGTAACTCTTTTACAAGAAGCATACTATGGATTGCGCTTATGCAAATTGAATATCTACTGCTCATGTACGCTATGTAATTGCAGGGTTTCTCCAATGGGCATGATTTTCATTCCTTGTTACAAAGGTAACTCTTTTGCCTTTTGTGCTATGTGCACCAATCTGATGCTACTTTTCCCATTGTTTGTGCAACCAACACCCAGGGGAAGGGGAATAAAATGCAGTTTCTTCTATTTTTTGTAATTAATTTAAAAACAAACAAGAATGGGAAACTATAATCACATCCAACGAATGAACTTATAATCGAAGCATTTCAAATGCTTGTGGACATGTTTTCTATTTTCTAGTCCGATCAATTTGAATAGTGATAGGCCAAAATATTTTTTCCCTAGTAAGGAAAATTACATCACATACAAAACTCCACCATGAACCTTTCAAATGAATTTGAAATAGACAGAGCACCAATTCCATTTCCAATTATTCTAAAAAAACACACGACGGAACAAATCCAGTCTAAACGAATGCACAAAATTACAAAAATTGAAAACGAATTGCAAAATCAACAAATCCAAATAATATACGAATGCAGTCTAAACGAATTACAGGCCCATTGCAATTACAAAAATGCACAAATCCAGTTTCTTCTATTTTTCAGGCCCATCGTAATTACAAAAATGCACAAATCCAGTCTAAACGAATTGCAAAATTGAAAACAACAGGCACAAATTGATAAACCTAAATCGACAGAAAAACCCAAATAATATGTACCTCTTGAAGTAGCGCGGTGGAGCAGAGGAGAGGAGAGGTGGTGCGGCCACGTAGTGGAGGTGGCGGTCACGATGGCCAAATCAGTGAGAGCGACAAAGGGTCACCGTTAGTGGCTCCAATGAGAGGTTGTACCTTGCAGATTCTATGGGTGAGAAGCTATTTGTGATGGTTGAGGGGCTTTGGAATGGGTGGCCCTAGGGATGGCAGAGAAGCGATGAGTAGAACGGCGGAGAAGACATGATTAGAGCGACGAGGACTTGAGCAGAGCGGCGTGTGGTGCGCAATTTGGAAAAAATGTACCGACCGGGTGGGACGAAGAGAGGCGGAGTTGTTGTGTGGTGGTGGAGACACTCTTCGGAGCTATCACAAAGAGAGAAAGAGAGATGAGATAGAAGGGTGATCAACAGTGTGAGGGAGAAGGTCCTGATCTGCGTTATAAGCTGCTGAGTACCGACAAGCGGCTTTGTGCCGTCGAAAATCTGAAAAAATAATATGCGGCCTTAAGCGGTTATTTTCAAATCTTGTGACGCAGGCCGTCGGTAATAAAAAATTGGCGGGACTCAAAAGGCGCCGATATCTGACGGGTAATGCCGTCGGTAATCTTCAACGGACGACAGAAGATCTTTAACGACGGAGACGAAGTCTTACCGACGGTTTTGGCCGTCGGAAATCCCGTTTTTTTAGCGACGCGCTCAAGCCGTCGGTTAATGGCCGTCGGTAAACCCGTGTTTTCTTGTAGTGGATGTGTGTTGGGTAAATGCTATGAATGAGGAACTTCAGGCCCTTCAAGACAATTTTACTTGGGATATTGTTCCTTGCCCTCCTGATATCAAACCTTTAGGCTGTAAATGGGTGTATTCTGTGAAACTGAATTCTGATGGATCTCTCAATCGGTACAAGGCTCGCTTGGTTGCTTTAGGCAATAAGCAGGAATATGGCATTGATTATGATGAGACATTTGCACCAGTTGCTAAAATGACTACTGTTAGAATGGTGCTCTCTATAGCTGCTTCTCATGGGTGGTCTCTCCACCAAATGGACGTGAAGAATGCATTTCTTCATGGCGAACTGACTGAAGATATTTATATGACTCCCCCTCAGGGCCTATTCTCTTCATCTAAGGGGGTGTGCAAGCTCAAACGCTCCCTATACGGTTTGAAACAGGCACCTAGAGCATGGTATGCGAAATTTCGTTCCACTCTACTTGGGTTCTCTTTTACTCAAAGCCAGTATGATTCGTCTTTATTCATTCACCGCACATCTACGGGCATTGTTCTGCTTCTTCTTTATGTTGATGATATGATCATTACTGGTTCTGATGCAGCATCTATACAGGAAGTTAAACAAAAGCTTCAAGCCTCATTTCAAATGAAAGACCTTGGTCTTTTACATTATTTTCTTGGACTCGAGGTTCATTCTACCCCTAAGGGTATATTTCTCCATCAGCATAAGTATGCCACAGATCTTATTGCTATGGCTGGCCTCCAATCCGCTAATCCTGTGGATACTCCTCTTGAAGTTAATGTTAAATACCACCGTGACGAGGGTGAACTTTTGACTGATCCTTTATTATATCGACAGCTCGTGGGTAGTCTTAACTACTTGACCATTACACGACCCGACATTTTGTTTCTTTGCTCAAAGAAGTAAGTCGATTCATGCATTCTCCTCGTCATCTTCACTTGGCAGCGGTCGTCGTATAATTCGCTACTTGAAAGGTACCACTCAGCGGGCTTATTCTTTCCTAGTGGGACCCTCTTAAGTTGATTGCCTACGGTGATGCTTTGATTGGGTTTGGGTGTCCCGACACTCGCTCACATCCTTGGTTGGGGCATGTTTCTTGGTTCTTCGTTGATCTCATGGAAAAGTAAGAAGCAAGTAAGAGTCTCTAAGTCCTCGATGAATCTGAGTATCGTGCTATGTCTGACAAAGATGCTCAAATACTTTGGCTTCGTGGTCTTTTGGGTGAACTTAGATTTCCTCAAACCGAACCGACATCTCTCTATGCTGACAATACAAGTGCCATTCAGATTGTTGCAAATCCGGTTTTTCACGAGCGTACTAAGCATATTGAAGTTGATTGTCATGCTATTCGTGAAGCCTATGATAATCATGTTATATCCCTCCCTCATATCAATACTCAATTTCAAGTTGCAGATATTTTTACCAAAGGTGTTCCTCGTGCACGCCATCAGTTTCTTGTTAGCAAATTGATGCTCCTTGATGACCCGCATCAATTTGAGGGGGGATGTGAATAAGAAATAAGGATTAACGAAGTTTGTATATAGTAGATTTATTTATAGATATATTCGGCCCAGGCCCGTTAGGTTTACATACAGAATAGCCTATTTAAACTTATTAGTGTTTGTACTCAATATACACAATTAATAAAACGGAACTACAGCTGCTCTGTAGTCACAGACGTAGGCAAAGATTGGCCGAACTGCGTGACCAATATTGCGTTTCATTCTTACTGACAATCTCTTCTCATCTACTGCACCACCTCCTTGTGTTCTGATCGATGAGAGATATTGTTGAGGTCCCCTAGAATTACCCACTCTTCATTGATGATGTTGGCTGCAAACCCCTCCAACTGTTGCCATAGAAAATGCCGAAGATTTTCATTGGGGCTAGCATAAACTGCAGACATAAACCATGGTCTCCCATTAGTGTCACCTATTTCGATGTGAATAACTAGGAAATCAATTTTGAGGGCCTTTAGCTGCATGTCATTCCTCCCCACAGTATCTAAACCCTTCCAGAAAATCCTCTAGCATCATTTACTATGGATTGTCTAAAGCCCAACTTTCGGATTGTTAATAGGGCCTTTTCAACACTACATTTAGGCTCTAAAATCATAAAGATATCAGATTCTCAAATTTGAGCATTGCAACACACCCTGGCCAAAATCTCTCCCCAACTATCCCCTCACATTGCAAGCAACTATCTTCATTTAAAACAATCAAGGTGAGGTTCCAAAGAACCCATTGCGACACATACTTCAACAATATTAGTAGTATTACAAGTCATTTCCAAGTTGCCATCTGAGCGCTACTTTCCTCTTTAGTGTATCCTCTTTAGTGTTAGCAGCTACTTTCCTCCACTGATTACGCTTCTCCACCATCATCCAAGGGTTAAGACCATCATCATCATTTGATCTTTGTTATCCTTCACCATTAACCCTTGACTCAATTTCCTTTTTATCCGGACAATTCTCCTTAGAGTGGCCATATTTGCCACAGTAGAAACAAATTAAATGAATACCTTCTTATTCAAAATGAAACAACTCTCCATCATATTATAGAAAGGATTTAGGGGTTTCTCTTAATTAATTTCCACACATAACCTTGCAAGTTCCCCCCTAGCTTGCTATGTTGTGTTAACATTTGCCTATAGAGTTTTTTCTATGAGATTCCCAATTTGTTTCATTTGTCTGGTTGCATCGGTTACGATAAGTCCACAAAGCATCATCTCATCGGTTACCATAAGTTGAAAAGTATTTTTTTTATTTTTTTTCTCATCATATTATTTATAGTATATTATTGGGAAAAATACAAGTCTCACATTACAAGTAGATTTGTGAGTTAGACTCAAAATCTAAGATGTTATCAGGGTCTATCCAAAAGATTTACCGTTGGATCAATCACTATATTATCCGCATACCAAGTCCAACAATGTTAGGCGCGAGAGGTGAATTGAAAAAAAAAAACACGGATAAACAATCATTTTGGTTCCTGAATATGTGAGGCGTTGTCACTATAGTCTCTGAGGGTATCAAAATTACAAAATTATAATCGAATTTGTCTTTCGTTAGTCAATTTATCCTCAAATGTGTTTTTTGTTAATAAATTTGTCCCTGAAATTACTAATAGAAGTCACACTCAGAAATATATTTAAAATTTTGACACATTCACCGACAACACCTCACATCGATAAGAGGTCGCGTCTAATAAGAGCTTAAAAAATTTAGACAGTCATATATATTTTATTTTTGTCTCTTTCTTTATTTTTATGAGACATGAATTCGCTTTTCTCATAATTCATTCAAGTTAGTGTTAGGTTGCGCGCAGGGCGTTTGTTCTGTAGTCTCATCCACCAATAAATTCACTTTGTTGTCTTCCTTCAAGCCAGTATCCATTTACGGAATAAAATAGAATCCACAAGACAAGAATCAGAGGAAGATGGCTGCTCCAGAAGTTGCAAATGGGAACAGCTCAATGAACTTGAAGCCAAGCGATGAGACCAGAGGGAAGACCATTACTTGCAAAGGTTCGTAACTGATCACAAGTTACTAATTTGCAAAATTACGTATTTAATTTGCCAAACTTAATTTCTCATTTGCTTGAGCTTATTGAATCTTAATTAATTAACCATCATCATGATGTATTAGCCGCCGTGGCACATGGTCCTGGAGAACCCTTCGTGGTGGAACAAATTCTTGTTCATCCTCCTCAGAAAATGGAGGTTCGAATCAAGATCCTCTATACTTCGATCTGTCACACCGATCTCAGCGCTTGGCAAGGAGAGGTATATACAAAATTAATATCCATCTATATCTATGATTTTATTTATATCTATATATGATTAGTTACAATTAATTAAAACCATAGTATATAACTTATCTAATAGTATTTCTTTTTCTTTTTTTTGGGTGTTTTTTGTTCATTCTTATTTTTCCATTGTTTTGGACAACCAAAGAATGAGTCTCAGCGTGCTTATCCAAGGATTTTTGGCCATGAAGCTTCCGGGTAGGACATTAAATTAAAAAATTGATAAACTTTATATATATACACATAATTAATTAAGACTATGAGTTGTGACAAATATATATCAAGATGATTTTATTTTTTATTTTGGCAGGATTGTGGAGAGTGTGGGTGAAGGTGTGAGTGAGATGAAAGAAGGGGACACGGTGGTACCAATATTCAATGGGGAGTGTGGTGAGTGTAGCTACTGCACGTGCGAGAAGACCAACATGTGTGAGAGATTTGGGGTGAACCCCATGAAGAAGGTGATGTGTGGCGATGGTACAAGCAGGTTCTCTACCATTGATGGCAAACCCATTTTTCATTTCTTGAACACTTCAACTTTCACGGAGTACACGGTGGTGGACTCAGCTTGTGTCGTGAAGCTCCACCCTGAACCCACCCTCAGCTTGAAAAACCTCACCTTGCTTAGTTGCGGAGTATCCACAGGTAAATTATTATTATTATTATTATTATTATTACTATTACTTTTCTTCAATGTCAAACACACACATGTTCACTAACGTGTTCCACATATTTGAGGTCAATTTCTATTATTGCTCCCGTGGATATTTAAAATTTCTACTTAAACGTGTGAGGTGTTGTAAATATAGTTCTTAAATATGTTGAAATTTCAAAAAATCACGGAGTGTGACTTCAGTTAGCAATATCGGGGACTAAACTGACTAACGAACGAAACACGTATTTGAGGACCAAATTTACTACCTAAAGACACATTTAAAGACGAAACTGGCTAATAAAAGACACATGTAGAGTTACTTTTGTAATTTTAATATATTTAAAGATTATAGTGACAATATCTCACACATTCATTAATCAAAATAGTTGTTTATCCGTTAAAAATTTGAGTGCTTGTGGTGTTCTAAATTTGGGTGCAAAGCATTGGAATATTTTTAAGAGGAAGTTTATTTTTATTAGTAATAACTAAATAAATGTGTACATATTAAAAAGAAATTTAATTATTTTCATCACATATAAATAATTATATACTAAGATTCACTGTTATCATTTCTTTTAATTAAGTTGATACTAGTACTTGACATGTCGATTCTTCTCTATTATTATTATTTTTCGATACATTCTTCTCTATTATTTGCTGCATGTATGCAGTATGTCTCCAGCATATTCATGTTCCTGCCACCTGTTTTTTCAATAACAGTGTAGGACATGGTTCACTGCTTGCATCTTTATTGTGATTGAAAGGACAGTATCATAGTAGTTACTTTATAGAGAAATCGACCACAAAATGTGTTGCCATAATTGTTACTATGATTCTTCTTTCAAATTTAAATCTTACACCAATGACCAAACCAACTAGATCATTAAAAACACCTATTGTATGAGAAGGTAGTTTCAAACAAAGTGTTGTTGAATTCCTAAACAGCATTCACTCTTCCCCAATTTTAGCAAGTTCGTCTACCAATAAAATAAATAAGAATAATAATCAATGTTCTTCGTACATTAATTAAAAAGTAAAAATAAAAATTGCAATTAAAAAGTACAGTTTTAAAATTATTATATTGACTATTGTTGTTGTCCAAAGAGGACAACCTAGTGGTAAAATATACGTAAGAGCGGTGTGAACTCTGGGAGCAGAGTTCGAACTCGTACGACTCTACTTCCTCTTCCCCTTTAACTTTCCTCTCTCCGCTAATCATCTGTACTAGGACAAAAAAAAATATTGACTATTATTGTTGGAGTCCCATAGTGATATGGCCTCAATATTAGTTATAAGTGGGGGGCAACTTTAACCCCATGAGCTAACTTTTGGGGTTAAGTTAGGCTCAAACCCAAATTCTAAGAATTGTGATGTTAATTTTTTATTTATTTCCTGACTGTTAACTTTTTTTTTTGACTGGTGATTGCTAATATTTTTAAAACACTAATTAGTTAGATTTATTCCCTAATTCTAAAACTATTGTTATTTTAAATTTTTTTCAAATTATTCATGCTTTTGAAATTAAAAATTTAATTAAATTTTTAGCTATACCTTTATTTATCAATTACATAAATAATAATTATCATAAATAAAATAAAAAGGATTATAAAAGATTCATGCCATTTTGTTTTACAAATGTCAGAATGATTAAATATGAATAATTAAAAATACTTTAAATCAATTAAATGTACATAACTAAACAGTGCAAGCAAATAATGAATAAATATATATCATCCTATACATATCCATAATAATTTTACTCACATGTGTCGGCCTCTTGGCTTGCGTGTGGGGTTGGGGGTTGATTTTCAATTGTCAACAATCAATTTTCAATAAAGTACATGTTCTGGTGTTGTGTTTTCTCACCCCTTTCCTCATCTTCTGGTAGTGGACTCCTGGGTTTTGTGCAAGGAGTGATGCATGC
Organism: Calophaca sinica; assembly: GCA_037113605.1. NCBI lineage: Eukaryota > Viridiplantae > Streptophyta > Magnoliopsida > Fabales > Fabaceae > Calophaca > Calophaca sinica. The sequence goes on from CM073733.1 coordinate 109,956,313, forward strand.
ATTCAAGTAGGCATTTTTTGAAACCTAATTGAATTGAATATGGTGCAGATCAAATCTATGTTCATAATTTTTTAATTATAATGATTCTTTCTCATCTTACAAGTGTGAGAGTGACAGCGATTTAGAAAAAGCAATGGAAAAAAAATAAGAGATTATAATAAGAAAACAAGATCATAGATAAAAAAATATATATAAAAAATAACGTGAGGGAAAAAAAATATGAGAAAAAGAAGTTTATAATTTTTGGATCTTACAGTGACACTGGCTAAAGAATTAAGAAATTAATTCTTTCTTGAAAATCATAACAATTAATGTAATAGTAATTTTTTTTAAAATACTGTTTTTAATAAATTATTTATTTTTAATTTCTTAACAAAGGACCACAAAATTCCTTATTAGCATCTGCTATAATTTGTTTTTACATGTTTTTATAATTTTCATATATAAAACCCATGTTTTTAGTGGTCATGATTGATTTGATTTTTTTTTTTAATAAAAAAATTCTGCTGATGATCAAATTCTTATAGATATTTAAAAATTATGAAAGGAAATCTTAACCTTTAAAAAAATTTTGTTGTATGATAAAATATCAAAATATATCATATAACAATCTTTAATTATTAAATCAGTAGTTTACTAGAAATATATTTATTTTTGAAGTATAGATTTGAAACCTTATTGTCACCCTTACACATTGAAAAACACAATTTGTCTACGAATCTGTAAAGCAAACAAAATTGACCAAGTTATTGCGGGTTTTGAGATAGGATACAATAGTTGACTTGATAACCTGGAATTTTACAAATGAAAATTCCTAGTCTACTCAGTGCTGTGTCTATATATGAGCTATTTATTGACAAGTCATTTTCTGAATATTTCCTGAAGTTTACAAATAATAATAATACTAATAATAATAATAATCTATAAATCATGGGCATCTACGTTGCCCAGTAAAGAGGGGAAATAAAAAGCAATAAGACAATGAAGTTTTTGTCATTTGCTGTGCTGCTTGCAACTTCACGTAACAATGTGCTTGTTTTTCTGACTTTTCCATGCAAAGGAAAAGTCTGTTTGTATTTGAATTATTTTTTATTTGGTCAATGTTTGTATCTGAGTATGTCTTTTTTCTAAACAAAAGTGAAAAATGGAGTGGCCCACCCCAGATGCGTATTAGTATCTTAAAAGAACAAAATGATAATGTTATTTATCAGAACCTTCAGATAAAGATAAAACTGCTCACATTTTTAAGCTTTGTTTAAAAATCCGATTTGAGGAAATCGAAACGGGGTCGTCTAATTTTTATCAAATAGTAACTTACTTATTACAGCGACTATGTATTTTTGTCACTGCATGGAATCCAACCCAAGTTTATGAGGGCGGCTTGGTATTGCTTTGAGGTGGTTTTGGTTTAGTACATGTTTGAATTCACTTTTGAAAGAGCCAAAAGTGATTTTAGAGACAATTAAAATCAATTTTCGTCACCATAAAATCAAAATGTGGTAGATCAATGTTTAGAGAGTTGGGGGCAATTGCCCCACGACATCCTTACTTTTTAGTTGAATATGCTTAATAATTTTTATTTTGCCCCCATAAAAAATTAGGTATTGCCCCCATATAAAACACATTTTTTTAAGTATGTGAAGATAGTTATAAGAGATAAAAGAGCGAATAAATTGGTTCTAATTTTATCTCTTTATCCTTCTAATTTTTACCACTTCTCATCAAATGTTAAACTCATACAGTGACAAAACACATTATATTTCAAAAAAGAAACACCGTTCAAGATAAAGAAAGAGATAAAGAGACTCAAAAAACAGAGACAAATTTTAGATGATTTTCTATCAATATCATTAGACTAATATACAAAAAGTGGTACTAGTGAAGAACATATGAGAGATGAATAGTTAAATGATTGTTTTTCTAATGTTTAAACGATTGTTTGTTACATACATAGAGGTATAATTTTTATAGTATAGACATTTAAAAAATTGTATAACATTTTCAAAATATGAAAATGCGTAGAACACAATTGTAATTTGTAGAAGGTTAGGTATTTTAGATTTTTTTAATCATAAAGATTATGTATTTTGTAAAAACTTATAATATTTTTTTATATGAAAATATTATAACTATTTCTTAACCCTATAAAAAAAAATTCTGGATTCGGCACAGAAATCAAACACACACCGACTTGAACATAATTTGCAAGTAGGTAGCATTGAGATTTTAATAGTCCAAGTGTCATCGCATGGTGGTAGGGATTGTTTTGAAGTTGGATTTGTTTTGTATCTGGATTTAATACAGTTAAAAAACAATGTGGTTAATACAGTTAATAAACCAGTTGTCAGATAAACATTGAACGATCCACATTTTAAACATATATTTTGAATTCAATTTATACCAACTATATTTTTCCTCCTCAACAAACTCAATAAATTACTTCCATAAAAAAAAAACTCAATAAACTACTTAGTAAATAATAACACGTATATTTAATTTTTGCCAAAATGTGTGCGTTGCATGAATTTTGAAATTTATGAAATTATCAGTAATGTTACATAGATGTGATATGGTTGTGAATTGTTGAAACCCAAATAAAAGTAGGAATTGGAGCAGCTTGGAATACTGCTAATGTGCATGACGGTTCATCTGTAGCAGTCTTTGGTTTAGGTGCAGTTGGGCTCGCTGTAAGTTTTTCCCATTTTCTGGCTTCATTGTTGCTATTTCTTAATGTATTTTTTTAATGATAAATGTTAATTGTTAAATGTTATGTTAGTGGGGTTCAGTGGTGGAGCTAGACAAATATTCCTGAGGGGGCTAAATTAGTTAAGTGATATACTCAAAATTCAAAGTGACAAATAATTGTGACTATACGTAGATGCTATATATATTTATACGTGGCATATGTTAGATGATGTGTGATAGTAGTGCCAACAGCAACAGTAATAGCAGTACTAACAACACCACCGCCAACACCACCAATAATAGTCGCAAATGCAAAGCAAGTTATGGTGAATGATTCATGGAGATAAGAACGAAAAGAAGCACATCAAGAGAAATGAAATGATACACTTCTGGAAAAAAAATGAGAGAGAACGAAGAGAAAGGGAGAGAGCAGAGGAGAAGAAGTGCTGGAAGAGGTACAAGTAGGGCTGAGGAGAGCCGGGAGCATTTATTAAGGTACCAACGGGAGGGTGGGAATGAGAGACTACCTGGGTATTTAAGGGAGGTCATTAGAAACTCAGTCACCTTCTATTGCTCAAATTTTCCGGCGAACATAGGATGGAAGGATTTGTAGGATATATTTCTTAGGTTTGGTAGGATTGGGGATGTCTATATCCCCAAGAAACGGGATAAGCAGGGTAACCGATTTGCTTTTGTGAGATTGAAGGAAGTCAGGCTGGTGACCAGATTGGAGAAGGAGCTTTCAAATGTGTGGCTCGGAGACAGGAGATTGGTGGTCAATCTGTAAAAATTTCAAAGGAAGGAACAGGACAGTTTAACTGGGGCCGCAGGGAGGGAGCAGCGACGACGAAGGCTTAGTTGCTCAAGAGTCCGGCAAGAGATGGGCGTTACTTTGTGGAGGTTGATCAAAGAAGGGGGAGGGTCTACAATGGGTCAAACGGAATGGGGGCCGGAGGGTGGATTCGCTATGGAATGTTGATGCCTCTGAGGAAACCCTCAAATGGCTATCGGCTTGCTATGTGGGGACCCTGGTGGACTGCCATGCTGCTTTTTCCCTCCAGGAAAAGCTAATTCTCGAAGGGTTCCATGCGGTCTGCTCAATCCCCATGGGGGTGTGATGGTGCTCTTGGTGGGTCTAGTGAATGGCGCGGTGGAAGACATGGTCCAAAATAGTGGCCATTGGTTTGCTTCATGGTTTGTGGGGGTTTTAAGTTGGAAGACTACAGGTCTATCTAATGATAGGTTTGTGTGGATGAATTGTTTTGAGGTCCCTCTACATGTGTGGGACGAAAGCTTTTTCCAACAACTGGCAGGAAGGGTTGGTCGCTATGTGACTCTCGACGATGACACCAAGCTGAAACGAAGGTTTGATGTTGGGTGGATCCTCATATCTACAATGGCGCTGACTCTATACTGGGCTATAATGTTGGAGAGATGGACTATGGGGATCTGGAATTCAGAGGACGTCAACGCCCCATGGAGGTGGGTGGTCTTTCTGTCATCCAATAGTCTACTCCACGGTCTGCTGCTTGTAGATCAAATCACCATTTGGGAAAGGCGGTCTCCCCCAAAAACATTGACGTTGAACTCTTGGGCCTGGCTTCATCTGCTTTAAATATGGCTACTTCAAGTGGAGGTAATGGGCTCATTAATCCTGGTGGGTTGGTCCACAATGCTATGGTTATGGGGGGATTGTGGGTTAGGGACTCAAATGTGTCCTCTCCTAGTGGGCCGCTTGGAGGAGTTTTACCATCTGGGCCTCTCAATATTCCAATTACCAAAACAGTTGCAATGGTCTCGGAGGGAATGGGTGACACTGACCCCATTTGTGTTACCTATTGCGGGGCCTCCTAACTCTATCCAAAATGGGTCAGGTGCTGCGATTGAGGGCTACAACATTGCTGACCCAAGCAGCATGGCAGTCCGCCTGTCTTACCAACATTGCCTCGGCCGGTCGTTGGTCGTGTTCCGGTTTTCCTCAACCGTGCACGGCGGCGTGCTTCCCACAACCAATGATCTGAGGGGAAAAAGGCTATGCGAGGGAGGCTTTCGATGGCGAAACGACATCACAAGAGGGTCGTGACTGGTGGTCTTCAATCAAAGATACACAGGTTTTGGTATTTGGCCAATGTACCCAAATGTCAGGTACAATCTTCTAAGAAATTGGGGAAGGTTATATCTGGTCATGGTGCTGCGACAACACTGTCCCCTCAGGCGATGGAGAATTCGGGTTAAGTGGGTCAAGTGGGGGTGGAGGGTGCTAATAATAAAAACACGGAGATTGCTTCAGAGGTGGGTGCCTTGTGTGAACGCTTGGGTGCGAGCTTCCAGATGCAGACCCTCCATACTAGGTAAGTCTCCCTACCCCTAGTCCTGTTTCTCACTATCACGTCCTTTTTGGCTCATCTAGTGGTTTAGCTTTGGCAATGGAACTCGGCACCCCTAGTGTGGGGGTCTCTGTAAGGGCATCTCAAAACCCTGAATTGCCCGCACGCAGGCTGTTAGACTATGGTAAAGAGTTTGGTATGACCCCTAAGGGGGATTTGAGCTTAGTGGATAAATTGGTGGAATTTGAAGTTGTGGCTATTAATAAAAAAGAAAACAGGGAGACAGTGGAGGTGGATTAATGATAGTGGGAACTATGAATATTAGGGGACTAGGTGGGGGGTGAAAAGGGGCGTAATACGGAAGTTTGTCCGCGACCAACATTTGGATTTTGTTGCGATCCAAGAATCAAAACTAGAAACGGTTGATAGTAGGGTGTGTTATAAATTATGGGGTAGTGTGAATTGTCAATGGTGCTCCCTGCCGTCTGTTGGAAGTAGTGGGGGGATCGTCTCTATATGGGATAAAAATAAAGGTAATCTAGTCTTTACTTTCAGTGGAGATAGTTTTGTTGGTGTGTGCCTAGAGTGGGGGGGTGGAGGCTAGAAGATGTTATGTGGTCAATGTGTATTCTAAGTGTACCATGTCGGATAAGCAAAAACTCTGGAGGGACATCCTAATGTCTAAATGGGGGTTCCCGATGGGGTTATGGTGTGTTTTGGGGGATTTTAACGCTGTGAGATCCCCTTCTGAGATAAGGGGGATGTCTCAGATCATTCGTCTAGGTCCTCAGAGAGTCAAGCGATCGGGGAATTTATTGAGGTAATGGAGCTGGTTGATCTACCACTTTTGGGGAGGAGATTCACTTGGTTTAGGCCGAATGGCCAGGCTATGAGTCGATTGGATAGGATTCTGATCTCAGGGGATTGGGTGCAACTATAGGGTGACTGTAGCCAGTGGGCGCTGGCTAGGGATGTCTCAGACCATTGTCCGATTGTAATAAAGTAATCTTCTCTCAGCTGGGGCCTAAAACCATTTCTTTTTAATAACTTCTGGCTGAAGCATAGCCAATTCAAAGAGGTGGTGACCAGGAGTTGGTCGTCTAGTAATGTGGAGGGAAGGATGGGGTATGTGCTAAAAGAAAAATTTAAAGCCCTTAAGGGTGACCTAAAGACATGGAATAAGGAGGTTTTTGGGGACTTGGATGATAGGATACAATTGCTGGTGGAGGAAATTAGACTGGCTGACTTGAAGTGTGAGGAGGTGGGGTTGTCTGCGAAAGAGGTGGAGCGGAGGAAGAAATGTTTTGCGGACCTCTGGGTTCTTTGAAAAGTAAGGATAGTCAGATCTTTCAGAGATCTAGAAGTAGGTGGCTTAAGGAGAGAGATGCAAATTCGGGATACTTCCACTCTTGCTTAAAGGTGAGGGGGATGAGGAATAAGATCTCCAATTTACGAGTTGGGAATGTATGGTTGGAAAGTGTTGAAGACATCAGGAAGGAAGTATGTCGGCATTTTTTACAGCAATACTTAGATGAGAATTGGGAACGTCCAACATTGGACGACATCCAATTTAAAGTTATCCCCGCTTTTGACTTTGAGGCTTTGGTGGCTCCGTTCTCTTTATCCGAGATTGAAAATGTGGTTAACTCTTGTGATGGAAATAAGAGTCCAGGGCAGGATGGCTTTAACTTTACTTTTGTTAAATCATTTTGGGATCTCATAAAAGGTGAGGTTGAAGTCATGTTCCATTAGTTTCATGCTAATGCGGTACTGCCAAAGAGCTTCTCCTCTTATTTCTTGGCATTGATCTCAAAGATTGACAGTCCATTCTCGTTAGGGGATTATAGGCCTATTTCACTACTCGGATGTCTTTACAAACTTATAGCTAAGGTCTTGGCAGCGAGATTGGGTAAAGTTATGGACTCCATTATTTCTCCTTGCCAGTCTGCTTTTATAAAGGGAAGACACTTGGTGGATGGAGTGGTGGTGGTTAACGAGGTGATGGATTTGGCAAAGAAGACAGGGAAGGAATGCATCATCTTTAAGGTGGATTTTGAGAAGGCATATGATACGGTTAGTTGGGCCTTTTTGAATTACATGTTGGGGAGATTTGGGTTTTGTGATACATGGCGGGCATGGATTAAGGCCTGCGTGTTCTTCGGAAACCTTTCCATTCTGGTTAATAGAAGCCCGACGGAGGAGGTGAATATTCAATGTGGGTTGAAACAAGGTGATCCCCTGGCACCATTCCTCTTCCTGTTGGTAGTGGAGGGCCTCAGTGGCTTAGTTCGTGGTGCGGTGGGGGCTGGTAGAATTAGGGGCTTTCCTATTGGGAATGGGGGAATGGTTGTCACCCACCTACAGTTTGCAGATGATACATTATTCATAGGAGAAGCGTCAGTAGAGAATCTATGGGCGATGAAGGCTATTCTCTGATGCTTCGAGCTTGTGCCAGGGTTGAGGGTTAACTTTCACAAAAGTAGCCTCATTGGGGTGAATGTGGCGTAAGAATGCAAGCTTTTGGCAGAATGCTTCCTAAGTTGCAAGGTTGGGTCACTTCCCTTTAAGTATCTTAGGCTGCCGGTGGGTGCTAATCCGAGGAGGAGTACCACCTGGGAGCTGTTACTTAAGGTCCTTCGAGGAAGGTTGCGTAGCTACGGTAATAGGTTTGTTAGCTTTGGTGGGAGGATTGTGTTACTCAACTCTGTACTTAATAGCATCCCAATATTCTTTATGTCATTCATCAGGATGCCCCGTAAGGTTTGGTGTGAGATAGTTCGCATATAACAGGGGTTCTTGTGGGGGGGAGCTATGGGCGGAAAGAAGATTCCCTGGGTTAAGTGGGATGATGTGTGTAAAGCAAAAAGTGGTGGTGGGCTGGGAATCTGGGACCTTAGGCTCCTTAATCTTAGTCTTCTGGGAAAATGGAGGTGGAGGTTGTTGGATGGGACTAACTCGCTGTGGAAACAAGTGCTTATAGCAAAGTATGGAGAGGCAGCGATTGGGACTCCTTCTCTAGAAGGGTTTTGCCAACCTCACTACGCCTCTAGATGGTGGAAGGACATTTGCCTTGTGGGTAGAGCAGGGGTTTCAGAGGAGGACTGGTTTTTACATAATGTGAGGAGGAGGACTGGTAACGGGGCCTCTTCGCTATTTTGGGAGGACTTGTGGATCTAAGTTTTGTGATTCTTTTAGTCGCCTTTTCAGGATAATTGTCCAGCAGGGGGCACGAGTGGCTGACATTGGGAGGTGGGTAGACGGGGTTTAGGTATGGGAATTATCATGGAGATGGAGACTCTTTGTCTGGGAGGAGGGATTGCTAGTGGAGCTCATGCAGGTCATCTATCCCTTCTCTCCGTCGGATGAGTTGGATAGGTGGATGTGGACCAGGTTGCCGTCTGGGATTTATTCAGTACGCTCGGCATATATTATATGCTCTTGGAGAATTCGGCACGTGTGTCTCGGTTATCAGACTTAGAGATCTCAGTTCTGGAAAAGGTGTGGAAAAGTCTGGCGCCCTCTAGGGTTATCGCATTCTCATGACAGATGCTTTTGAATAGGTTACCGACTCGCCTAAATCTCTATCGGAGGAAGGTTTTAAGGGAGGAGTCCTCAGTACTGTGTCCGCTTTGTGGGGTTCACCCTGAGACTGCCCATCATTTGTTCCTTACATGTGATGTTGCAGTAATAGTGTGGTATGGTATTTTTCGGTGGATGGGGTTTCTTTTTGTGTTGCCTCTAGATTTGGCTCATCTTTATCTCCTCTTTTGCTCTCTTTTGGGTAGTGCAAGGTCTAAACCAGCTTTGGCCTTGGTCTGACACTCTGTGTTGTGGGTTATTTGGGAGCTGCGCAACAGCGTTGTCTTCTCAAATTTGCCTGTACGGAGGGATGATATCTTGGAGAAAATCCAGGTTTTGTCTTGGCATTGGTTCCTAGCTAGGGGGAAGTCGAGTTCATGCCTCTTTTATGAGTGGTTTTCAAACCCGGCTTGCTACTTGACGAGGTAGCTCTTTTAATGTGGACAGTGGGTCTGGGGTCCTAGGGTGGGATCTTCACTAGGAGGTCTGTTTTGGGGCTTATTCCATTCTAGTGTTTTTGTCTCAATTCTGATATTCTTGTATAGGGTTGGGATACCCCTAGTATCCCCATATTTATTAAATATATACATATCTTTGCCATTAAAAATAGAAAGATGATGTGTGATAGTTTCAAAATATGTTTTTTTTTTATACATTTGTAATGAAAATATGCTTGATGTTAATATACATTTGTAATAAAAAGTATAACTAATAAAAGTAAAAACTAAAAAAGACATTAATCATTAAATTGATTTTTAGTGTATAAAAAAATATATAAAGTGATAATGGATAATGGGTGATATTTACATTCAGTAAATCAATAAATGGATTTGAAAAAAATTAATTTTTAAACTAAACAATATAAAACTATCAAATAACTTTATTTTTGAAATTCTTATTTTAAATTTTTACGTTGAAACAATTTAAAATTATTAAAAAATTAGTCTTCTACTTGATTTTTACTTAATTTCATAAGCAATATTTTGAGTCCCCAACAGCTGCAAACAATATATATTGCAATCATGAGCCACAGTTTTCCTTTTACTCAATATTTTTTTATGTTGTGCCTGTTTTTTCCTCTGTCGATGCATCATCACATATATATAAGAAAAGAAGTTTGAAAAAAATTGGGGTAGCCATTGCTACCCCATCACTAGACTACGCTCCGCCCCTAGTGGGGTTGTTAGGGATAAAATCCTGGATCTCTTACTCCTTCAACTCTTTTGTGTCTCTAAGCTCATCACTTAAGCTACTTAGTTGGGACTAAACTGTTGGAATATTTTCGTTATTAATAACAATAAACAGGAATGTTTTAAACCATAAACCAAAGTTCTTTAAGCAGAAGCGATAAAATCAAAGCATGCAGTCATCAAGAACATAACTTTAATCTTGACACACATAGGATTTACGACATGCTGGACTATTCAGGATTAGAAGAATACCTGGATCCATCGCTAATGGTCACAAGATAGCAACCTGAAATCACACAAAGAGAGAAGGGAGAGCGAGTAACAGACGATGAACACCCATCGGCTTTCTAGTTTTTCCTCAACCGGGACTCCTTATGCCTCACGAAAATCCAAGTTTCATACATCAATAGCAACTGTATGAATTGGTTCAAGAATTAGAACTGTTTCTTCCTAACTCAATTCTGTTCTCTAACCTTATCTCTCCCTCAAACTCAATATCCTTAAAGAAAAGAACTTTTCAGTTGTTATCTCAAAAAATTTCTTTAACTTGAGACCAAAATTTATAGCTATCAGACTTTTCAGCAATTATAAATTGTCACAAGTCATAACTCAATTGGTTTCGACAATATTTGAATTTAAAAGATCAAATTGTATCAATTGTTTAAAGAATAAACTCAAAATCATTCTAATTTATTCAAAGAGAAACAAAAAAAACACTTTATCCCAAAAAAGATTCAACCAAATTGTCTTTTAAGTTCAAATATAAGTCAATAAACAAGTAGACACCTCGACCCAGGTATAAGTAACTATATGGGTTTTTCTCCTAAAAAATTCTACCAACGAGTTGAGAAAATGTGAAAAATAAGAAACTCCTACAATTTAAAATAATTGCCCCATATTCAGTTTGACTCTCCTGATTATTTTTGTATGCTACCCTCAGCATACTTAGAATCTAACATGAGAATCACCTTGGATGGAATAAGCTCGATTGCCAATTGAATAACATATTGGAGGACTACGACTTTTCTTTCGTAAACCTGGAGTCTAGAAGAATAATCGTAAGGATTTGCTTTGAAGAAATGTCTTCTCTCATCACATAAATTGAGACCAATACGGAATATCAATTCATCAAAACTTCGTGCACCCAATTTCTTAATCAATGGTTATGTCCATATGTGTCACAGTTGTTATTTCCTCGATAGGTTATTATTATTATCATCATCATCATCATCATCATCATCACAGGATAAGTTATTATTTTAAGAAATGGCTATACAATATTTATGTTTTATAAATATAAAATATGTTATCATAAACAATGCACGGTGTTTTTTTTTTTTGACAGAAATGCACGGTGTTTTTGTTTTGTTCATCATATTCTCATCTGATCCTATTCAATGCGAATATGCGAAACCAAAAAAGAAAATTAATAAAAATTTTGGAAAGACGCTCATTTTTATATTGGACATGGGCCAGGTTGCAGAAGGGGCACGAGCCAGAGGTGCTTCCAAAATAATAGGTGTGGATATCAACCCAGACAAATTCACCAAAGGTAACTTACTTTTTACACCTTTCAAATTGATTTTAAAATTTAGGATTAAGAAAAAATACAATAGCTTTACTTCCTTTGTTTCACTTCTATTATAATGACTTTATAATTTCCCTTATAATGTGACATGAAATATATTTTCTTTGTGCTCAAAGCCCAAACAATGGGAATCACAGGCTTTATAAATCCAAGGGACGAAGAGAAGCCAGTATATGAGGTTGGTGTTTTATGCCCTCCCTCTCATCTCATTTCACAAAAGAAAATATTATCTGCACACGCAATTTCACCATTAAAATGATAAATTCATGTGCAGAGAATCAGAGAAATGACCGGAGGAGGTGTAAACTACAGTTTTGAATGTACAGGAAACTTGAACGTTCTAAGGGATGCCTTCTTGTCTGCTCATGCGGTATATAAATTGCTATATTTATAGTAGCCAATTTTCCCCACTAATTTATGGTTCTAGTTTCATTGCCATAATAAAAGATGTAAACTTTTCTTCATAAACTTCTTTATTAGAAAGCAAGGATCCAATTCAAAACTCATTATCAAAACATTTACTAGTTAAAAATCGTGCATTCTCAAATTTTGTCACTTTTTGTAATCCAGGGTTGGGGATTAACTGTAATATTGGGAATTCATTCATCACCAAAGTTGCTTCCCATCCACCCAATGGAACTCTTTGATGGTCGCAGAATTGAAGGATCAGTCTTTGGAGGTTTCAAAGGGAAAAGTCAATTGCCTCAGCTTGCCGCAGAATGCACACACGGAGTAATGATCATCGTTGCTTGCAATTTCTTTCAAATAAAATTATGTGATGAGTTTTGATGTGAAAATAATAATGCTCTTTTACAATTGTTCTAATTAGCAAAACTCATGCAAGCTCTAATACCTGCTTTTTATGGCTTTAATTTACTTTATAGGTGATAAAGCTGGATAATTTCATTACTCACGAACTTCCCTTTGAGGAGATAAACAAAGCCTTCGATCTTTTGGTTGCCGGGAAGTCACTGAGATGTCTTCTACACCTCTAAGAAAAGAGGCTTTTTTGAATAGCTGTGATCATTAAGATAGAGGGCACTACCCATGTTTATGATATCTGAATTCTTCAATAGAAATATATCTAATTTAAATAGAATGTGTAATAAAGGGGTTATGGCGCTTTTGAACACTACTTACGCTGCATAATCTGTGTATGGAAGTGTGCTACGGCTACGGCCAAGAAAGCAAAGAACCGTACTCAGGTTTTTTTTTATCTTCCAACATTTGGTGAGTGCTGTACTGCTATTTCTTTTCTTTTCTTTTTTTTTTTTTTTTTCTTTGCACCCTGTAAATGAACACTTCTGTGGTAGGGAGAGAATAAAATAACAACCATTCTGACACCACTTTACGTAAAAATGTAAAAGATGGTTTGGAAAGGAGAGTTTGTCAATAGCAACTATTTTTTCATATTCTAATTATACCAAGTTACTAGGTAAGTACAACATCTCTAAAAAAACAACAGCTAATAATGAATTCATCGAAAGAAATAGCATTTACAGCAGGCCTACCAAAAATACATATTCTACAAAATTCTCAGCCAACAGATACAGAAACATTGGCAGCTGGATGATTATCATTACTGCCGGCAGATAGGCTAAAGAAATTCCCACAAATAATGGATAGTTCTATAGGGAGTATTAATTTCAAAAATAAATCAGGAGCAAAAATGGCTAAAATAATACTAATTCAAAGTTCACTTTCATTGATTGTTGATGTTTTTTTGTTTGTTGCGATTTTCCTCTGTAATTGTTTGAAATTCTTTCTCACTAGCTGCAATTATGCGCTTAACAATGTCATATGTGGTAAGCTTGAAGCTGCAGATAGAAAAAGAAAGCATAAAAATGTAGTGTCAAGAAGGAAACCCCGAATAAGGTAAAGCATCTAAGCATTGCTAAAAGGTAAGAGTCAATATATCATAATGTTATTTCTATACACAATAGGAAAAAACATGAACCTGCTGTTTGGTAGGGTTTTTAGAGCATTGGGCACAAATCCGCGATACAAACCAGAAACCCCATCTCGTGCCACAATACCTGCATCAACATAAGTGCTATAAATTTGGCAATTGCAGAACCTACAGAAGCAATGAGAACTTAAAAGCTCCCATCACCTAAGTAAATTCCAAAGTTATTGTCAGCTGATTTTAGTTTGAAGGGATTTAGTAGGGCACAAACTAATGCTTGCTTGTCTTCACTAAACAAAGAAACCAAATAACTTCCAAAAACTACAAGCAAACATGTAAACTGCATGCCTCAGCAAACAGCTGCAAAGTTCCCCTTATACGTTACAATACAAGAATTCAAATACTCCCTCCAGTCTCATATATAAGAGACAAATGCACTTTCTAGGTTCATTGAATAACTGATGTATCTGGTCAAACTAGATACATCAGTTATTCAATGAACCTAGAAAGTGCATTTGTCTCTTATATATGGGACCGGAGGAGGTAACATCTAGTGCACACCCCAGCATATCTAAATGTACAAATACTATATCGTTATATTACAACCATATTGGGCAAACTTTCAAGGTGAAAAGGAAATAACAGCAATCATAGACAGACAAATACACTGGTCGACCATGGTCTGTAAATGTAAAAGCAACCCTCAATAAGAGCATTGATTCCTCCGATTTCCCAAATAAACATAACGGATCATTTTACAAACAATCAATTTTATTGCATTTATCAAAAAAACAAGTTTTTTTTTTAATGGAAAAGAAGTATTAAGTTAAGAAATGGAAGATTCTGAATCACTCATTATCCCACATGTCTGCTTAAAGGAATATTAAATACAAGGCACCAATAAGGCGGCTAATTACTGCAGCTGCAAACCAATACTGTGGGCCAAAGAATAAGAGACAAGCCAGATTTTTTTAATATATCCATTTTATAAACTTATAATGTTAAATAAATAATGGCGCTTATATATTTGTCACTAATGTGCACACAAATTTAGTATGAGGTTATATAAATTGCTGATGCTAAAAAGTAAACATGAGTGATCCTTACCTGAAAAAGCATCTAATATTGTCTTATAAGGTGTACCCCTCAATTGCATCTGTCTTCGGACAGTGTCCAGAGGATAGCATGTAAGTGTGGCTAGAGATGCCGAAAGCACAGCAGTGAGTATAGATGTTTCAGTTCTCTTTTGATATTTCTCAGGCAATGACTTCTTTAATCTATCACCCATAGAAGGTAAGGATGTTTCAATTTCAATGTCAAGTCCACTGTCTCATTATTTACTAAAAAATATATAAGATAATTAATGAACTTACAAGTCAAAAACACAGAAATTCACTGCAATATAAGGAGCTATTGCAATAAGAGAAGGCCCAAGGCCTTTGTAGAAAGATACAAATCCTTCCTCCCTTAGCATGCTCAAGGCAACCTGGGAAAACCACAAAATGGTTCATCTCCAAAAAGGCAGATCTTGCTTAAATGCTAAATCAGTTCAATCCTACCTCTGACATGGTTCGGCAACCAGGTTCAACAGCTAATCGTAATCTCAGAACATCCAATGGGTATGTTATCTACATGGATATAAAAAAATTAGATACATATATGAACTTTAATAAAACAAACTGGCAAGATATAACGGATATAAAATACTATTTTACATAAAGAAACTACAAATAGGTATTAACGGTATTATGCAATTACCTATAACAACAAAATCCAAGAACACCACAAACCTATGAAACCACAAAAGCAAGGGCCCTCTTATTGTTTACTTACAAAAGTGGATGTCATGCCAGCAAAAGCACCTGCTGAAAGTCTTGCCACAACAGAGAGCTCACCATTCTGTCCTCTGAATAGTTTCTGCAAATCAAAAGTAGAACTTCAGACATGAACGGGTAATATTTGGTATTAGAACTTATAAAAAGATAGATAGGGGTAACCTTATAAATTTCATAAGCAAAAAGCTGGACGGCACTATAAGGTATAACCCGAATCACCTGGGACAATAAAAAAGAAACACTAAAATGAAAAGACTAGTCAATATTATAAAGAGAAGTAAATACAGAAATACCAATACATTCTTTCCTATTTGTACTGACCTGGGGAAGGTTTCCCTTCCAGTAACCTCTGATCCCTTCTTCCTTCCCTATAACTGTTATGGCCTGTATTTTATGTTAATGTGATCAAATCAAAGAAAAATTTCAATAACATTTTCATCAGAGAGCTCAGTACATCCAAAAAAGGGCAAAAGCCAAGATTATCAAGCAAAGAGATGGGAGAGGCCAATAAACTACAATTAGTAATAATATGTGATGTGTGAATACAAATCCTTAGTAATAGGTGGTAACTAATAATGAAAGTAACCTTCTAGTACTACTACTAAGTTGGAAGTCTTTACAAATTACAAACACAACTTGCCAATTTCCCTTATACAAAATGGCTACAATTACAAGACAGTACCATTAAGAGAAAATAGTCTAACAAACTCCATAAATTATCAAATAAAGCATTTATAAACACAATTGTCATGCAAATGCAACCACCTTCCACTTTCAACGGAAGAAAAAAAGTTGATTTTCACCTATTGGTAATAGATACAATATTAATCAAGGCAGTGGAGTCTACCAATAAGGTATGGCACTTCTCAACGCAACTCTTGAAATCCCTTCTTCACTACATCTCCTTTAGTTTATTTTATTTCAACATTGTGTAATATAAAAGCATTCATGTGCTTTACCCAACAATTTAAGCTTTTGGGATAAATGATTCATTACACAGTATCAAAGTCTCTATTTATATGACCAAGTGGTCCAAAATTCAATCCTTGTTGCCCCCATTCTTCTCAATTTGTTAAAAATATAGAGTTAAACTTCAATACAAAGTAAAGTGGGTCTGTGTATTATCCATGCTTCAAAGACCAACGAATTTTTGTGCGAGGAAACATGTTAGAACTTAGAGATAAAATCATTGATGTGCAGATGTGTCATTGTGTCTTTACCCAACAACGTAAGCTTTCGGGTTTGGCTTGGGAATTTAGTTAGTTCATGACAAAGTTAGCCATTGGAGGGAGGGGTCGCTCCTAAAATTCAGAATTCCCTTATATAAGAATATGACAGCACTCTCCAAGTCATGATGGATGATATGATCCAATCCAAATTGGAACTTCCAATCATTTGCGGAAAGCCACTTTTTGTCATCAATGAAATTTGCTGATTTATAAAACCTCTTCTCTATCAATCGAAGCTCGTGAAATTTTCTTTTAACCTGTACATACACCTTTTAAAAGTATATATAATAGCCTAGGTAGTAGCATAACACTTGTTCATATGACCATATCATGCCCTCACATCCCAATTCCCAAATAGTTACCAAGCTAGTCAAGTTTTAGTTCAAAGAAGGGTGTAAAGGAAGCACCGAAGCAGATAATTATCATATAGCACAGGTGCAATCAACTTGTACATCCACAACTTAAGGGAAAACAACATACTCTTAATGATTGAAACAAAAGAAAGAACAAAACCATTTAACACTTAAAAAAAATAGGATGGAAGAAATGAAAAGGATTTAATATTACCTCAACAAAACCGATTGCCTTCTTTGCACTATCTTGCCCAACCCGCACACCATGAGTCTGTAAATACCATATTGACAGTGAGTGTTTGGATTTGTTTAATTAAATTTGTCCCTGCAACATTTTGATTACGAGAATGTCTGGTAACTTTGTTTTCATTTCAGTTTACTTTTTTCCATCTATGATTACAAAAATACTATCTTATTTTCATTTTATATCCTGTTTCCAACGTTTTGCAAATGAAACAGTCAAAACAACATCCCTTCCTCAAAGGAAAAACAATCAAAACAAAATAAATTCCAGCGTAACATTTTGATCATAAGCTTTAAAAATCCATACCCAAGCCAACACCACCACCAAAATGCAGAAACAATAATGATTAAAAAAAAAATCGCACTTCTTATATAACTCTCTATTCTCTAATAAGAATTCACCTCATTTTCTAAGCTGCATCTAAACGCTACGTTTGGGCTATAGTTTCAGTTAGCAAGTTGTTAAAGTTCAGTTACAATTTGTTAGGAGGTAGTTTCTGCAGTTACGAGTTCGATTAGTTCCCATCAAATTCTTTGTAAGAAGAAAATACAGAAATCGCATTTTCCGCACCTGCATGAGGAGCTTGATACGGTCGAGCGGTGCCGTGAAGGTCTTGGCGGCGGCACCGGCGATGGCTCCGGCGGAGAAGAGTGCGGCATCTCGGGGCACTAACGCCAGGACGGCCAGGGGATGCTTGAGAAGCTGAGACGGCGTTGGCGCGAAATGGTGATGCATTTTCGTTTCCGCCATCGAGACAGAGGCGAATTTACATTCTCCGACGGAGGCGGCGGCAAAGGTGAGTGTGGCGTTCTGCCAGAGCGGAACGTGGGTGTCGGGTGAAACGACGCCGCATTTGAGGTTGGGGATTTTGTGCCATGAAATTAGGGCTCTCTCCTCTCTGGAAGACATGGAAATTGACATTTGAAGCGACGCGGAGGAGATAAGGCGCTGAGGAAGGAGGGCGGGTTTGAAAACTCACTCACGAATTAACCAACGCATTCTCACCTGAGATATGTAAATATTCGACAAAACAAAAAATGAATTAATTTCATTTATTTATGTAATGAGACATGATCACACAATTTTTATGTAATAAAGTTGTGTTAAATTTTAATCGGGTTTTCTAAGAATCTTGTACATGTTAAGTTATACTACTATTAATTATCTAATTTTTTTTCTGAGTAAACTCTTAATTTAGTCCCTAAACTTACACGATTTTCTATTTAATCTCTATACTAAATGAAAATAATAAGTAGTCTCTAAAGTTTATGCAATTCGTCAAATTAGTTCCTAAAGTTTTGTAAAATCCATCTCATTAGTCCCTCTAAGGGATTATTTATAAAACTTTTGGGACTAATTTGACGGATTTCACAAACTTTAAGAATTACTTATTATTTTCATATACTTTGGGGAAAAAATAGGAGAGCTGATGTAAGTTCGGAGACTAAATTGAAGGTTTACTCAATTTTTTCTATTATTGAACATTGATTACTCACTTCCCTATTTATTTTATTGATTTATCTCTGTATAATCTGTCTCTTCCTACTAAATAGGAAAATTGGTAATTAATAAGAAAAAAGTAGATACTTAATGTGGCTTAACTTGTGCAATGTTGCACATGTTAGAAAAACTTATTTTTAATATACTTTATTTTTATAAAATTAAAAAAAGGGACTGAAAAATGATAATGTTATTTAAAAATGATAACGTTAAATCAAATAATAATTTGATGTGAAACATATGGCCTTATATGTAGTTATTTAAAAATAAATGTTGCAGCTATTTTTTGGAGGATGAAAATATGTTTTATTTCAGTTGTATATATATAATTAATGTATGTTTGAATTAGCTTAGTCTTTGTATGAAATAACTTTTATGTTATTGAGCTTTTAAAAAAAATGATTTTTGTAAAGGAGTTGTTCATGGTATTTGAGTATCGTGTTAAAATTTCTTTGGTTTATTTCCAAGGGAATAAAAAGTACAAACCAATCCAAGCTAATTAAGTTGGTTTGGATTTGGTCGAATGCATAATGGAGGAGTGTGGATGGTGAGTAGGACTTGGTGGGTGACAAGTAAGATCCACTATAGTGTAGGTTTAGTATGATCTGTAAGGCTCTATTTGATAAATCCAATCTATTAGCTTCTGACTAAATAATAGTTTATAGTATTTTTCCAATAACTTAATAGTATTTTTCTAAACGCTACTTCAAGTAGCATTTGAGGTTATAACTTATAGTATATCACTTTGGTAGTATACCAATTCAGTAACATAAAGTTACCTCATGGAGAATTAGCTGCACCCACAAATGATACAAATACTACGATTGCATTAGCTTTACTTACGTCAGTAGCATATTTCTATGCGGGTATTTCGAAAAAAGGATTGGCTTATTTTGGTAAATATATCCAAAGGATCGTCAACAAGAGCGTTCTAAATATGGGGCCAAAAAGCCAAAATAAATGAGGGAGGTGCATTGAGTATAAACTATCTCTCGCGCCTACATCACATTTGTCTTCTATGAGGGATGAGAGAAAGGCAGATTAGGACGTGCATTGAGTATAAACTATCTAAATATAGGGCCAAAAAGCCAAAATAAATGAGGGAGGTGCATTGAGTATAAACTATCTCTCGCGCCTACCTCACATTTGTCTTCTACGAGGGATGAGGGAAAGGCAGATTAGGATGAAAGGATTTTTTAGTTCATACCAGGAGGGTTTGGGCTACGAGGTCCTTTTCCAACCCCTCTCTTATGCGCTCGGCAATGGCCCCTTTGAGTTGGCTCATGTCTGCTATCTCTTCTAACTTGTTAGATGCCAACTCAGCCTTTCGACTTAGTGCATTAGCAACTTGATTTGATTGGTCCTTACGGGCTTGTACTCGAGGACCATGTCGAACCCCACCAGAAACTCTTGCCATTGTGCCCGCTTAGGGCTCTCTTATGAGTAAGGAAAAAGCTGGTAGCCAATTTATCGATCTTGATCATGAACCTTGAGCCCAACAAAGAAAACTTCTACTGGTAGTCTAGTTTTAGTTTTGAGCGAGTTTATTAAAAGAATCTGAAGAAGCTTATATCACTTTTTTTCTCATATGTACCCTCATTATTTTTCTCTATATTCTATTGAATAATAATAATAATAATAATAATAATAATAATAATAATAATTATTATTATTATTATTATTATTATTATTATTATTATTATTGAAGCATTAATTAAAAATATTCTTTTATGTAATTTTGTATTTAATAATTAGTTCAACCGCTAATTTTATCAAACACTTCAGATTCAATTTATTAGTTTATTAGCTATAAATTCTTCCGATATCAACTAGCTTATCTGTTATTTGTTATAAGCTTAACCGCTTTCCGCTAGCTTATTCAATATCAGCTATTTTTTTTGTCAAACTCAGTCTAAGTGAGAATTGCACGCTTGTGGTGCGAATAAACTTAATCAAACAAAGGCTGAAATGCACTAAAACTCTAAAAGTCTTGTTATTAGGCACCTTTTTCTTCTTCTTAGGTGCTTTTCTATTTTTTATTTTATTTTTCTATCGCATCTTTATTACATCTTTTACTTTTTTTTCCTCTTTTTGGTACGCCACTCGTATATTTCCCATAAAACGTGGGAGAATTATTATTCAATACAACATTTAAAAAATTAGCTTCAATATGTTTTTAGTCGCTCAAAATATGACAAATTTTACTTTTTGTCCCTAATAAAATTTTCAACCACTTTTAGTCTCTTATTAATTTTTGATAAGCACATTTGGTCATTCTCGTTAAATGAGCTTTATTAAGTGATGATGTATCTGTTTGTGTGGGTAGGTGATCTGGCGTGGCAGCCAAGTCATATGTCATGTGGTAACCAAATCAGATGCCACACGACAAATGTTATTTGTGTCATTTTAAGTATGCTTTTTTGTCTCCATAAAATTCTCAAATGTTGTTTTTAGTCACTATAAAATACAAATTTTGATCCTCAATTAATTTTTGGGTAAAATATGTTTTTCGTCCCCTTAAATAACCTAAAATTCGGTTTTAGTCCCCCTTTGAAAAGTAGAATGTTTTCGTCCCCCAAGTTTCAAAATGTATCACAACTAGTCCCTAACATTGACTCTGTAAATTAGAGAGTATATGTGGCAAACAGAAAGCCATGTCACCTTTGTCGCGTGGCATTTTGTTGCCACATCATCACTTGCCACATGGAACTCTGTTATCATGTCAACATCTATTAGTTCATGTCACGTGATAGGGACTAAAATCAAACAATATTATATTTTCAGCTACTAAAAGTACACAATATTATATTTATAGAGACTAAAAGCAAAAAATATTATATTTACAAGGGACTAAAAGCAAAAAACAATAGGATAATAAAAAATGTTATCTAACTAATTGTAGCCTTTGATGTTATCTATTAATGACTTTGGTTTCATCTCGCTTAGATTTTTCTAAGTTATTCTCAAAATACTGAGCAATGGTCACACCGTTAGGATTATGATTCATAATTGTGTTTGTCATCCGTTTACACATGGTAGATGGTTAAACTAGATATTGGTGTCAACATAGAAGTTGGAGACAATTTTCCTACCTTTCTAATGAGTTAGAAATCAACATGAATGGATTAGTATAACTCTAGATGTAGCATCTATAGTGTAGTAAGGTCGTGATGGTACGTGAGGGAATGAGGTTTTAACACTCTAAAACTTAAAGTTACGATGGTATAGGCCCATAAACGTCATGTGAATGGTTGATATGATGTAAGAAGGTAATTTTTAGTCTAGAATTTATTGTGGTAAGCTATCAATTTGAAATGTGTTTTGTGCACTTTGAAATGTGCTTTGTGCCCCTGAGCCAAAACTTTTTATTCTTCTCCTTTTGAAGTCTTGATCTTGCATGGGTTGGCTTGGTTGTCCCATGTACTCTCCTTAATGGTTTTCCATGCAATAACTTGAGTTGAGCTTATTCGAATTAATGAAATAATTGCTTTAGTGAACCTCTTGGGGAGAACTCTATTAATGGAAATTAGAATAGGATCTGAGTGCATTTCCTTCCGCATGCATAAGGCATCCGTTCTCATTTCATTCTCCTCTTATTGAGAAGGATCTGTCCTCAAATATGCGTCGTCCTCTCTAGAAAAAGCTTTTCATATTCCCTATCCTCATCATGAGATCCAACATCTAAATCAATGAACAATGCAACAACCTTGGGATCACAAAAATATTTTAAGTGCAGTCTCAGGACTAGGACTATGGGAACTTGAACATGATTCGAATTGTCTCTTTCCATGTGCTCAAGCCATCCCCATCTTTATATCATTTGTGACTAAGGTTAGTTAGTAGAAAATTCCTTCAGACAATGAGACTGAATGTATCAGGTTAAAAGTGAAACCAATATAATTATTGTGTGATTCTCTCATCTTCTTCTCTTTAAGTTTACAACACATATTTCTTAATATACTATCTAGGGATTGAATCGTATTGAAAATATTTAAAGTGTTTAGAAAAAGTTTTAATCTCAAAGACGTGAAGTTCCACTTACGTCTGCTAGTACAAGTGTGTCTGCACTTGTATAAAACTCACTACAAGGCTACAACGCTTTGTGTCTACCCTCACATGTGTGTTTGAAAAAGAGATATGAAAAAAGTTTTTAAAAACACAATCCAACTCATTTCTTGTGTTTTTTTATATTTTAACCTTCATCTTGAGAAAATGTAGTATGTGTTATGTCTATGACGTCCTTCTACGAGCTATCGCTTTGGTATGTTTGAACAACTTGCTTGTAATACCCGACAAACTTTTGAACGACATTATTCAACTTATGTCGTTGAGATTTTAGTGAGCTACTTCCCTCTCTCCTAACTGTCTCCAATAGTTGTTATAATCTTCTTTGACTCTTAACAAAAAAAACTATGCTTTTTTGTCAAAATGCATAGTTGGATCCTTCGATACGTTGAGCCATGATTGAAAAAGTAGTGTATCCTCTTCCATTGTGAATTTGACCGGTAGTTCTGTTAACCCGAATATGTTCCTCCTTCACTAAGCATAATATCTTCCAAGCAGACTTGTGTTGAAAATTGCGGAACTTAAGTCTCAGATATTGATCTGACCCAAATTTCTCTCAATGTCAACCCTTAATTTCTCTCATTTGGCATCACCCCCCAATCCCCTCCTCCCCCCCCTGAGCTTGTCGGACTCCCTTCTCCCCACCCCTCCCCTCCCCTCTCGGTCCTCCTCCTTCACTCCCCTCATCCCTTTGGATCCGTTGTCTCCTCCTCCCCCGCCCATTTTCCTTCCTCCCTCCCCCACCTCTCCCCAGATCCCTTTCCATTCCTTCCTTGACCCCCACTCCCCCTCTCATGGATCTAGATACAAGATCTCACAACGGAGAAGGTGGCGACGACTCCCATGAGACGACTTTGAGATGGCTTCCATGGATCTCACGGTGGACACGAGCGGAATAGACGATTCCATCAAGGATGCGAGCTCGAATATGTGTTTTATTTTTCATTTTGGTTTCTGATTTAGGGTTTGTAGTTTTTCTATTTGGGGTTTCATTTGTATTTTGATTGGGGATTTCTGCGTTTTGATTTTTCTGTTTAAGGTTGATTTTGATTTTGATTTTTGTATGATCAAAGGTTTCTGGAGGTTGATGTTACGCGTGTTTTAGTTAACTTCCCTCCTTTTTTCTCTCCCTTTTTTTATACTGTTTCTTTTTTAGTTAATGTTCTATTTTTTTTATTTTTAAGAACGCGCTTTTTTGCTAAAAAGGGTTCTCCAGCCTCGCTTCCACATCGCTGCACTTCAATGGTGCAAAAAATAAGAACATGTTCTTATACTTAAGAACCACCTTAAGAACAACAATCAGATTTGTCTTACAAAGATCATTCTATAGAGTGGCACCTTGGAGTTCCTCCTTAAGCCAAATCTTTGGCTCGCATGGTTGTAAAAGAAAAATTGGCGGTCAACAGGAACATAGAGAAGTTGATGGATAAGTGAGGGACAAGAACAAAAGAGGAGAAAGATGTCGGAGAGAGAAACAACAAGGTGAGCAAAAGACAACAAAAGCTGTAATCAGTGCATTAAGGTCTTTAGTGCACAAGGGACAAAAGGGTGTAGTAGACATTTTTTGCAAGACGACATACCACAAGGCAAGCCAAGTTTGGATATCACAGAGAACCACAAACAGGGCACACTCGTCTCAAGTGGACCTAAAATTGGGCCAATGTAGGTATGAACGTGGCCTAAAAAACATACACCAATTGGGGCTAGTGGAAGAGTTTATTGATGTGTTATTTTTACCAATTAATTTAAAAAAATATTCTAATATTAACATTAATTATGAAAAATTAACAAAAAAGAGATTGGCCTGTAAAAAGAAAACAAAAAAGAGATTGATAAGCATATACATCTAATTCAGCTTTAAAAAAAATCAATTTTTTTGGAATCTTAATTATAAAAATAACGAGACATGGAGGATAATAAAATATCTAAACCTGCATTCACACCCACAAAAATCCTTGATTCAAACCTATTTGATTATGGATGATTTTTTAATTCATAACCTTAGTTCATAACCTGTCAATTATGGATGATTTTTCAAGCGCAAAAACAATTTTATCCCTAGTAAGAATTTCGTAAAAATCTTTGATTAAATGATTAAACATTTGATGTTCAATTTGTACTTTGTTCTCACTCATCACCCTTATCTTTGTTAACATGAATTATAAGCAAAAAAAGTACATGTATTTGGACCAAATACATGTACTTTTTTGCTTATAATTCATTCCAGAAGGAGTACTTGCAATAGACACTCTCGGGTTATGTAATTTATGAACCCAAATTAATTTTGTAGAATAAGTTATATGCATAAAAGTCCGCTCTTCGCTTTCACCAATTATATAATTTGCAACCAATTTTACAACAACAACTAAGTCTTATCCCACTAGATAGATTGCAATCAATTTTACGAGATCAATATTTATAGAATTGTTCATATAAAAAAATTGTTTTGAAAATTTTTATCTGCCCACTACTCGGAACTTTAGAAGTTAACCTTTACTTGTGGATAATCGGTAAAAGATTAAGAAGGAATTGATTATGACCCTTATATAACTCTTCACGTGACTCATTTCCAAAAATAAACCCTTCACATGACTCACATGCAAAGGATTATGTAACACAAAAAGGACAAGAGATTCTGCAATTTCAAAAGGGATTCTTGATAAAGCAAACTCAAACTCACAAGAACGTGAATTTCCATTTATTTGAGATATAATGAAGTACACGATCAAAAACAATTCAATCCTTATACCAATAGGACACATATGATTAAAAATCCTGGACACAAAATCAGCTACAGAGGCCTATTAATTCACATCTTGCAATTAAACTACTTGCAAACTTTTTCTGCCTCCTGTCTGGATGTGACAAAATGATTGAAATGAACCAATAACCAATGTATTGAATCTGCATTTGAGTTTGGATGCTGCCATCCTTCATTCAGGAAGTGACCAAAATAGGCCAAAGCCTGCAATTCAACTTTCCATAGTTAGCTCAAGAGTTATAATGTGCATAAAAGGATTTAATTGGTATGCACAATCAATGTAAAGATTTTTTACACTGTCAACCAATCATAAACTGACATGTTAATAAAAAATTTGACTTTAATTATAACAATCTTAAAAGTCACAAATAAGATGATTTGTGATAGGTTGAGAGTTTACAAATTTTCACACCGATAGTGCATCAAAATTAAACCATATATCTTAATGTGCCACATAACATGGACTTACCTACTAGGCACTTAAAACTGCATCAGTGGCTGATTTAAGGGTGATGTTAGTGCCATCAGGTTGGTCTGTGGAAAAATGGACCATGCAAATTTTAGTTATGAATCACATATTCAGAATTTATAAGAATGATATATGTGTTTTGACTATTTATGTAAATTAACTTTGGGATAATTATACATATTTTACTTACTTAAGGGTGTTCTTTGTACAAAGAAGCAAGCCCCAATGACAATGTAGCAAAACAGGAGAATAAGGCCTTTCATGTAATGAGAAGTACCATCCTACAAATAAGATAGTGGTTTTTGTCAATACTAACATTTCATTGAGAGATTGATACTGAAAATACAAAGTCAAAAATCATGTCAAACATACCTGTAAAGTGAAGGATGTGACTAAAATTGCTAAAGCAAGAGAACCAGTCTCTAGGAGGTTGAAGTTCAGGTCCATTTTCACACCCATTATCCAAGCAACAGTCACACAGAGGGGAACCTATATTGTAAGATATTAGTTTTCATTATTCGAAAAGAAAACTAAATGAAAGTATCCATTCACATTTTAAAGGTGAGGGTATGTTACCACAAACATGCCAATTTGAGTAGCAGAACCCAATGCAACACCTAATGATATGTCCTGCAGTCATGGAATTACTTCAGTTTCACTATAATAATGTTTCTTTTTAAATATTATTTTATAGCTTGGCCAATATGAATTTATCTTAAATGAAAGGAAGCGTGGAATTGTTAACACTCTCTAATTAGGCCTCACCAGCTTGTTCTTGAAAGCAAATATGATTGCTCCTGCATGTTCAGCTGCATTGCCAACTATTGGTAGCAAGATTATGCTGAGGAAACTGACAGATAGACCCCATGAATCTGATGCATCCTGTTAAGAATAAAACTTTTATTATTAGTATTACAATAAACAATGATTTCACTTCTTTTTAAAAATAGTGTAATGGACATCCACTGACTACACAGTCATCTAATCATATTTATCATGTTGCCACTTTGTTATGTTACTTCCTGAAATATCTCAACAAATATATATATGGTGAGATATGATTGGATGACCGTGTAAAAATTTACTACACTGTTTGCGCAGATCCATTAAACTCTTTTAAAAAAAAAAGTGTCTAAACATTTTAGGTGAATTAAATTACCTCAATTGTATCCACCACATATTCAGACAACAAGGCAATGAAAACAGTCATTCCAACCAGCCAAGCAAAACCACTCCAGAATCCAATCACAGCTTCTTCTTCTGACTCATTGTTATCACCTTCATCTTCCTGAGCAACAATGCATAATGTTAAATATTTTTAAAGATATTGCCATAAATTAGAATTTCAAATCAACTTCACCATTAAGAAAACATACATCTTCAGCTTCAAACAACTGCCTGTGTGTAAAGAGTTGAAAGATAAGGTAAGCAAAATATGCAACCAACATAACAATGCTAGAAGCTCTTGACAAGTAGAGAGAGGGTTCTGCAGTGAGATCAGCAGAGGCAGCGCTGTATCTGAACAGCATTGGAAGCAAGTGGCATAACAATGCCAAAAGCAACATAAGTGAGTTCACATCAGCTTGTCTCTGCAAAATTCAATGCTCAAAATTAGTATTATTTTTTACTATAAAGAAAATAAAGAAGCAAACAATATGCAATTGTGAATGGATTTTATTGTCTTACTCTGTCATATTTTTGCTCCACTCTAATGTTTGCAATGCCACCACAAAGTAGAGAGGTTCCAAGAACAAGAAGGAGGTTTGAAAGGATGGAACCTAAAAGAGAGTATTTGACAACAGCAATTTTGTTGCTGCTAAGAGCAAATATTGCTATTATGAGCTCAGTAACATTCCCACATGTTGCATTCAGAAGTCCTCCAACTGCAATTGAGAAAACAAAAGGGGAAACAATTATGATTAAACTTTGATGTTTATTTTATGTTCCAAATTGAACATTAAGCAGTAATGGACAATTATTCATTGTGATCATAAACTCTCTAAACTTGATAACCGAAGGTTAATCCATACCTGTGGGACCGGTGAAATAAGCAATTTGTCTGCAATATTTGAAGTAACAGTGACCAACAGAGAAAATAAAATGAGAATTAGCAATCAAATCTAGAAACAAATAAAAAAACTTATTATATATAATTATAACGAATTATTCAAAGATAAGCAAAGGGTGCAACAAGTAATTCATGGGGTCCTTACTCTGTGAGGAAGCTAACACGTTCAGCAAGTGGAGTAAGCCCAAGTAAGCTCAATATAAAAATCCAGGGCTGTTTGTAATTAAAAAAAAAAGAGAGTAGTCATAATCACCATCATTGCGTAATAGCTAGCAGCAAATAAAATGACCAATTGACCATATAAGTCTATTTGTAACAATTAATTTATACAGTTTATCATGGAAAAAAAAATCATCAACTGCCATAAAAATCAGATAGACTTCTTTTGAAATAAATTTTAAATGGAAAAAACAATTGATTTAATACTTAGCCATGATTTATCAATAATATTTGTAATAGTCAAAAAAAACTTTTTTATATATTTCATCTTGCTGCGCGTGGATTATTTTATAGTAAAGTCGGTTGGACCGTGTTTAAACAGTCTTATTTTGAATAATTGATTAATTTTTTATTAACCTCTTTCTAAAAGCTTTATTCAAAACAAATTAGGAAAGAACAAGTCATTATTATATATAAGTCTTTGACTAAAGTACCAAACTCTTTGTTACCATATGTGTTTGTTTAATTTCTCCCACTGCTGGTTGCTTAGGCAATTTCAGCGACATGGGGGCGCTGGGACCGGGATTTAAATCCGGGTGTTTTTGTTTGCGTGTGTGTGTTTATTATTTACTATTTCTATTAGCTGACCAAAAAAATATGTGTTTGTTTAATACTAAAGTTTCTACAATAAAAAAAAGGAAAATTCTGCATAAGCTTGTAATCTATTTAATTTGGAGAGTTTATAAAAATAAGCTGGAAAGCCATGTATAATTTCTTTTAATACAATTTTTCAAATACCTAGGCAAGTGCTTATATTATAAGGTAAACTTAAATAAACTATTTTAAATCTCCTCCAAAATTAATTATGTTATTTTAAAAATTTGATCGATTGCAGGTGATGATAAAGACACTTTTTTGGTTGAAGAATTATATATTCAAAAAATAGACAACAAGTGATGATAAAGGGAAGGAACTCACTCTTCCTAATCCATAGCATTCAGCAAAGATGGCAGCAGGAATGGCAGGGAAGAGAATTGAAAGCTTGGTGCCAAGAATAACCTCTTGGATGTTAATCAACACGTTTTTAAGCAACGCACATCGAACCCTGGATGCAATTAGGCTGTGGTCGGATTTCTTGCGCAACGAGGAGGACGACATGTTGTGCGCGGTCCTGCTTCGGCCATGACCGTGCCTCATCTCCTTCGTCAACACCTTGGGGTTTCCATTCTCCAATAGCCATGGTTCTTGTTGAAGTTGAGAACTCATTTTTTTTGCTATGGCTTGATTAGCTGGGTTTGTAACAAGCAAAAGGAAAGGACAAAAGTTTGTAGAGAAACAACAAAAAGTGACAGTGTAGTGTATGGTACCTTGTAACTGTCGCAATTGCTATGGCTATATCTCTGCATGTATTGTTTTGTTCATGAATATGTGTATTTATATCGTATGTAGAAACTGTGAGTGCCGTTACCTTCCAAAGTATGTGACCTTCCGCGAAGTTTCGCGCGTATGTTTATATGCAAGGTTTTTTAAAAAATTTCTATCTTAAATTTTTTGAGATATAATGGGAAAAAAAATAAATTTAATCACCTTTTATTTTTTATTTATTTTTTAATTAATGAGTTGATTTTTTTTTTTGGTAAAAACAGGGAACAAATTAATGAGTTGATTTGATAAACTTCAAAATCTTATTTTCTATGTTTATCATTATACAATGAATTTGAATACTCCGCGTAGTATGATAAGTACTAGCTAGATAGGTAAGTAGACCAAATTATCAACAAAAAAAAAAGGTAAGATTTAGAGGCAGGTACTTACATCACATAGAAATAAATATTTTAAGATAGATAAATTACTTATATAAAAATTTCACATACATATTGATATTTACATGGAATCCATTAATATTTATGTTTTTTTCAGAAAACTATTAATATTTAAGTTACAGGGTAAAAAAAATATATCATGAGAAGATTCAACATTTTACATGAAAGAACATTATAATCTAAATTACTACTTTTTTTTAATTTAATTTAATAATAATAATTTTTTTTAAATAAGATAATTTAAAAATAATTTTTACCATTTTTTTATTATTATATTTGATCAAAAAAATCTAATTAAACTACTATATGTAAATATTTTAATAGAAATTACACATCAATATAATTTTTTTAAATCATTTACTTTTTTTAATATATACCGTACAGAACACGAACCATCATACAATATATATACATGATGTTTCTAAAATTTAATATAATATAAACTACTGCAAAGGATTTTTATGTAAGTTATATTTTATATTTAATTCTTAACCAACACACAAGATTTAAGCACATTAAGGAACACACGATAACCAACATGCAAGATTTTGAAAAATTGAAAAAACATGTTGGCAATTAATTTTGTCTCTGATGTGCTCCTTTTATTGTTGATAAATAAAAGTTTAGGTGAGCTGGGTCCTTGGGGTTTTGTGGGATATGAGCAGAATTCTTATCAACTAAACCAACCTTCGTTGGTTCTCTGATGTGCTCCTCAACCATTAACATTCAACCACGAGATATACTTTAATTTGGTCATCCATATTGTTTTTATATTGTGATTTTTATTTTAGCATGTTTAATTTCTTTCCTTTTGATGATAAATAAAATCATATAAAAATTAAAAATTAGATCAAATTTCACTCAAAAGCACATCTAGATCATAAAAATAAAAACATAAGAAAATATAATCACCTAAAATTCACGAGGATGGATATTTTACATAAAAAACATTAATATTTAAATCATTATAGTAAAAATAAATTTGTGTAGATCATAAATTTTTACTTACATTTTTTGTTTGATTGTATTAATCTTTTTTTACTAGATATTAATCTTAAAGTATGATTATTTAATAAAAAAATGATGTTTTTAAAATGACTTGTTATTTTTTTGGTGGAAAATATTTTGAAAATCACTTCATTTTTTTTTTTGATATATCACACGGGATGAAATTTTACGTAAATAAATGTATTAATATAAATTATAAAGGCAAATGTTATATGAAAGTTTAACAATATGTAAATAATCACATTGATAAATATTTATGTCTTATGGATATATAATCTACACAAGAAAACTGAAAACTTGAGATTAAAAGAGATAAATATATCTTACTCCAAGGAAAACAAAAGTTATATGCAATCATATTAAGATTTAGAGGTAAATACTCATATCATGTAAAAAACTTATTAAAAAAATAAAAAAATTACATAAAAGCACACCAATTTCTAAGCATAGAAATGTTTATAAATAAAAAATATGATAATTAAAGAGTAAAAGTACATCAAATAGAGATAAACATTTTATATCCAAAAAATATCAATTTAAGTTTAGGTAAATTTTTTGTGTGCTTTTGTTATATGTATATTAATTTCACATTCCGGATGATGAGCATTGGTTGCTCTAGCACCATGAAACGTACTTTCTATTTTTGGTTCAATATGACAGTGATTTGTGGTGTCTAACTGTCTTTATATTTGTCTACCATGATGAAATGCATGCAATATTAACTCATTTTTTTATCATTGTTTGTCACTGTGAAATACATTTGGTGAATGTTTCTTTAGGTTTCATTGTCTCCACTACCTCCATGATTGTCTATGTTTAGACATTTGTATTTTTCCTAATGTATACATTAGATGAAATATTAAAGAGTTAATTTTTAAATAACTAAATTATGAAAATTTTAAATATTTTTTATTTTAAAGGGTGCTAAGTTCTTATAAGAGATAAATATATCCTACATTAACATCTATATAAAAATATATTAATATTTAAATTACAAAGTAAAAAATATATCATAAAGAGATTGTACATTTGCATGAAAGAATATTGATATCTAAATCATTAAGAATAAAATTTTAATAGAAATTACATATTCATATAAATTTGTTTACATAATTTTTTATAGATATGTTGCCTATAGGACTTTAAGTTATATTTTACATGTTTAATTTTACAATTATTCTACATCTTATATCTACAATTAATAAACTCCATTCAATAAAAAAATTTATTTTCCACAAAAAGTATCCATATTCTACCAATGTTGATGCATGGAAAAATAATATCAATAATAGTTATTAAGTTAATCTCTATTACACTTTGTGGTTGACTATTCAAACAAAATAACATTTTAATAAATTTTGGTTTTTAATTCCTCACAAAAAAAAATTTAAACCAAAAATGTGAAAAAATAAATCTTATATTTTTTAATAAAATCCTAAAAGTGAGCATATTTCCCGTGCATGACACGAGTCCGTATACTAGTTATCAAAAAAAAAAAAAGGTAAGTAGACCTGTCAATTCAGATTGGTTCGGCCTATTCGAGTCAACCCACGTTAGAACAACATATTTTTGGATTGGGTAGGTCTGACCCAAATCAATTATGGGCAAATAATTTACTAGCTTGATCCAACCCTCAAGAAAAACAGATTAACTTATAAATAACATAACATAACATTATAATTATAATTATATATATATATATACATTTACTTTTATTATAAATAATTCACTTTTTAACACATAAATAACATAACATTAACTTATAATTATATATATTAATTTATATAATATCCACTTTTATAACACATTTTATTAATCTATGTTATATGTTGTATGCAAGAGCACTCATTAATAGAATTATGCAACAACAAAAATCATCCTTATAATACTCTATCACCAATCAATCTATTCCATAATAAACTTAATATTTGTACTCCCACCAAAAGCTAAAAAATAAATCTCTCATCTAAATCGAGCTCACAAAAGGGGTTTTCAAACAATCCAATCATAACTATAATGGCAAGTCATCACAACTTCAATTTTAACTCATACAATCAATTAATCAAACATCTCAGGCTGATCCATATATGCTCAATATAAGAATCAAAGGTTCTCATCATGCTCAATCATAAAGGGTCATAAGCCCTAACATCCAACCAATCAATTCAACATTCATCAAATTACACAAATTGTCGCATATAAAAGGGGTCCATGGACAACCCCATAATGTCATCCTACTACTCTACCCATAACTCATGATAACCTCTCCCTTACCTG
Source organism: Calophaca sinica (assembly GCA_037113605.1). Lineage (NCBI taxonomy): Eukaryota > Viridiplantae > Streptophyta > Magnoliopsida > Fabales > Fabaceae > Calophaca > Calophaca sinica. The sequence continues at coordinate 109,989,379 of CM073733.1, forward strand.
AAAGATGAAATCTCCCACTAAGAAAGAGAGAAAGAAATCAAATTTGAGAGGCTGGAAATGTCCATATCCTCCAACAATCATATCAACATAGAAAAGGGACTCAAAGATCAATAGGATTTCTCAAAATCCTAAGGTACTGTTTACACTTAAAAATATTCCTTAGACTTAGCCAAAGCCAGCCACAGCCGAATGGGTCAAATAGCCGATTGGGCGTCAGCCGAATTGCATGATAGTCGATCTTGCAGCTGACAGAGCCGCAGGCAGGAAATCAGAAGTAAAAAATGGGCATTGGGTTTACTGGGCTTCAAGGAAGATATTTGGGTCCATTGGGTTAGCATGAAGTCACGCATTGGATCAGATTCTTGCTCCATGAGCCGAGAGACGTGGAAATGATTTTGATTTAATTTAAATCCAAGGTAAAACGCAGTCAAGATTTTTCTCCACGATTTTAGGAGCGAAGCGAAGGAACCTGAGATAAGGTCTACGTCGAGAAGACCGTTGAAAGGGGAGACGTGGCCATGACGTGGTAGTGCGTCTAGATTTTAGGATCATGGTTAGTGGAACATGGCACGGCTCAGCCGAATAACTGCCAACTAAGAATTTATCATTGTTAGCCAACTGAACGTGGCAAATAGGGGTAGTTCTCAGTTGTTACTATAAATACCCAAGTTGTAAATAATTTTATCACGAACAATCAATCAAACAACTTATTTTTCGCTCAAGCTTTTATTCAGTCGCATTTATGTTTACCTTTATGTCCCAGTTTTTATCTTAGTTCATCGACTTAAACCTTTCTGGAGTGAGTTAAGGAACCCATAGCTAAGGAACAGAGTTCCTTCCTTGGCGTAATCGCTTGAAGAAAAGGGAATCACCGTTTTGGAATTTAGCCGATCTGCGGCTGATTGGTATTCCATACAACAAAATTGGCACGCCCGGTGGGACCAAAGGTGAACGAACCAACACGTTCGAATCCCCAGGTCAGGATTACCATTGGCGTATGCACTTGCGTTCGGGTAAAAGTTTGAGCAATATGACTGCAAAAAGCAATCCCAGGAAACCGATTGAAGGAAGCCCATCCTGTGGAAGCAATGTTACACCAGCAGAGCAAATACAAGTGGAGATAGGAGCTGAAACTCAACCCAACGAGCCCAATGAGACCCCGGTGGTGATGACCACTTCGTTTATACGCCAACAACTTGATTTGGGAATCAATGATATCATGTACCAAGTGTCACAACAATTGGCCGATATTGTGAAACCCATGGTACATAACGAAGTGCAGCAAGCCAGGGAGATAGAGGCTAAAAGGGCTCACGCAAGTGAAAGCTCTATCAATTCTGCTATCCCAACGCAAGTGGGGTACCCTACCCAGGCAGGACTCATCCAGAGTGCACCAGGCAGACTAATTCAGGTTAGAACAAGACTCAGTGCACGAAGTTCACTACCTACATTCAGGCGGACCTACTCGAGTTCAAATTAATACAAGATCTGGTACCTTTTAATCCAAGTAATTCCCAGCATGGTGCTTTTGCCACGTTGAACACTGGAGGTCAACAGGTGGCGAATGACATGACTAACCAGGCTAATCTTCATTTTGGACAGGTGCAGATGGCTAGGAGGCCACCGGATCCAGTGTGACCGATTGGTATGCCGCAAGCTATGCCATGTGCTCAGCCTTATGGTTTTGTTGTGCAGGCGACTAACCCACAGTACACTGGGGGGCAAACTCTTGGCCCAGGAATGGGTGGTACAAGACCACCTAGGGGATATGCAGTCGTGATCATGGAATAATGTTCCACCAGACGGCTAACCTTCCAGTCTTTCCATCCTATCCTGAAGGGTCCGCAGCGCCAAATGGGGTCAACTACTCCAAGGGCACCTGGTTTGATGGCGAGCGATCATGGGGACATATCCCACCTCTACCATTTAACACAAGCTGCCTCGAACTCAATACAGTGGCACTGATGAAGTGGAACATGGAGCGGCCATGGGGGTTTACCCACCTCCATCGTTTAATCAACCAGGCTACCCTAATCCTCCGTAACAAGTATCCTGCACATCCCCAACTTGGAGACAAAGAACCACAAACTACGCTCCTAACTCGGGAGAAGTGAGGCCAGGGGTTCACAAATGCTAGACCCACCATCATTGCATACACCGCCAAGAAATACTTTGGTGTGCAAATTTGAAGCCTTTGGATCGCCCAATCTATAGGAAACCATACACGAGTGGGTGGATAGATTGGTACCTCCGCCTGAGGGTATAAGACTCTAGATTTCGCTACTTTCTCCGGAGAGGATGGCAAATCGACTATGGAGCATGTAGGCGTGTTTATCGCCCAATGTGGTGAAGGGAACCAGAATGAATATCACAAGTTGCACTGTTCCCTTATCACTTCATCGACAAGATTTACATGATATTCCTCTTTACCACCTAATTCCATACAAACATGGTCAGATATGGAGAGGTGTTTTCATGACAGATTCTACTGGCCCCAACCCGAAGTCACTGCGGCTGACCTCATGAACCTGAGACAACAGGTAGATGAATTGGCTGCTGATTTTGTGGAAAGGTTCAGGAAAATGGCTGGGAAATGTTCAGTGCAATTCCCTAAGACAGAATATGTAGCCATGGCCATTAGCAGCATGCATCCTCAACTCAAGGAAAAACTGGTAGGCCAAGCTTGCACTGACCTAAACCAGTTGGTCTCAAGGCGCTATACGCATTGAGCAGTTTATCCAGGAGAAGGAAAAGAAGCGAGCCAGTAGAGGAAGAGGTCCTCAGTTGGTGTCCATTGTAGAAGCTGAAGACTCCGATGATGAATCAGTCGATTCCACGGTAGACATTATGGCAGCTGAAATAGTGAAGCGTAAAGGTTATACCTGCCCTGCCCTAAGAGCTGCCAAAGGAAAGGAACCAAGTTCAGGAGACGACAAGACAGAGTACTCCTTTGATATCTCCAAGGCAGACCAGATCTTTGACTACTTGCTTAAGGATAGGCAGATCCGGCTGCTGGATGGGCACAAGATCCCACCTGCTGAGGAGTTAAAAGATAAGAAATACTGCAAGTGGCACAACTCTTATAATCATGCGACTCTAAATTGCATGGTTTTCGGGAAGGCCATTCAGAAGGGGATAAAAGAGGGGAGGTTCAAGCTTGCGGACAAAGGAATCGCTGAAATGACAGTGGATACTTATCCATTCCCTGCCCTTGGGATAAGCATGGTTTCATTCTCAAGATTCGATGACAAAGGACCCAGCCACAAGCACAGGATATCTGTACAACAAGTCTGGAGGCCAAAAAAGGGATCAGCCGATTTAACCCATATTGATCGACTGAAACCTTAGGCTGCCAGGGTTTCTGTCTTTGACAGATTGGGAAATCCCCAACCAGAGGTAAGACATAGGCAGGGGGGCAAGCCACCTAAACCAGGTAGGCTCACCCAGGAATTAGTAAAACAGTACATTACACATGGCCAGACCCTAACAGGGAAACCTGCCAAGGAGAAGAGTAAGGCACCCATTGCTAAAACTAGGGGGCAAGATCGGCTAACCCTCAGAGAAAGTGGTAGGCTATCTTTGCCCAAGGTGGATGAGGAACCTGTCCCCAAGGATAAAAGAAGGGTAGCTGAATTCACTGTAGAAGAGGGCATGTCTTCCTTGAAGATAACAGTAAGGAATGATGAGAAGTTGAGGACTCAGAGAATGTTAAAACCTCCGGCTAACGTCAAAGAAGGGCACTGGTTCTTGAATAAGTATGTCAAAGACAAAAAGGCAGTACCAGCCGTGCTATCAAGAACCCAAAAGAGAAGGATGCAGAGAATGAGGTCTGTCCAGAAGATAAAACAAACTTTGCAGATGATAGCCGATGTAAAGAACAATGAAAAGAGCGAGATTCCCTTAGAAACTGTGAATGAAGCACTGGATAAGGCTTTCCCAAAGCTGGAGGCTGAGAAAGCTGGGAAAGAGGAAGTGCCCGAAAGTATAGAGCCGATTACTGAACAGGAACCTGTTCCTGAAGCAGAGGGTCTTATCGCCTCAGTCGACATAGGCGAAGAGGCAGTCACTATAGAAGGTTCAGTAATCCCAGAGAGGTATTGGGAGCAGGATGATATCATGGAAGATTCCTTGTTGGATCTCCTGTTCAATGAAGAAGCTGATGGCCTACTGGCTGAGATAGAGGCTATTAGCTTATTCCCAGAAGAGTTTTGGGCAAACAACTCACAACCAGGAGGTTTGGAGGGAGACGTGTTTGCCGAGGAGACAGAATGGGCCACGTTAGCCGATACACCGGCTGATGAGGTTACCAAGGTAGTGTTTGAGAAACCTACAGAAGAAATGGTAAAACATCTGAAGCCCCTTTATATCAAGGCCTATATCAACGGGAAGATCTTTGGGAGAGTCTTCGTGGACGGAGGGGCTGTGCTAAATGTCATGCTTGTGACGACCATGAGGAAACTTGGAAAAAGTCTTGAGGACCTAGTCCCTACCAACATGAAAATGTCCAATTTCCTGGGGGAACCTTCCAGAGCACTTGGAGTCTTGATAGTCGAAGTTACAGTAGGCCCTAAAACCATCAAAGCAGCTTTTTTTGTGGTTGATGGCAAACCTTCCTATAGCGTAATCCTGGGAAGGGATTGGATTCATACAAGTCAGTGTGTCCCTTCCACACTTCATCAGAAGCTTATGTTTTGGGTTGGAGACAATGTTGAGACAGTCGAAGCAGACAAGAATCCTTTTTCGGCTGAAGTAAAGATGCTAAAAGCCTTATTCTATTCCCCACACCTAGGTCCTATTGCCATCCCAGAGGATTATGAAGAAGGCGCCTGGAGAGCATACAACCTTACTAATGAGGGATTCAAGCTAAGATCTCAGGCCAAGCCACGGTCTAATGCGCAGGTGACTAATGAATAGGGCACCACAGGTACTCGAAGACCTTTTGGGTTGGCTAGAAATCTTTAAGGCCAAGTCCAAAGTGATGGATGCCATGATGGAAGACTATGATACTGAAGAGGAAGAGGAGGTCCTATTCTCCAAGGAGGAAGGTGCGGCAGCTGAGCCTGATAAGGCGTGTGCAGCTGAGCCTATGGAATTGGACTCCCCTTTTCACAAGACGGCTCCTGCTTTTGAGGCAGAGGATCCTTTAATTGAGATCGATTTGGGTACTCCAGAATAACCCAGAATCGTGAAGGTGAGTGGGCTGCTTGATGAAGACAAACGGGGTAAGATAGTCGAGTTAATCCAGCGGTACAAAGATTGCTTTACCTGGAATTACTTCGAAATGCCTGGTCTGGCGAGGAAATTGGTGGAACACAGGTTGCCTATCAAAGCAGGATACAAACCTTTCAAGCAGGCGCCTCGCAGGTTCAATCCCCAGCTGATGCCTCAAATTAAAGCTGAAATTGAAAGACTACTGAAGGCAGGCTTTATAAGAACAACCAGGTATGTTGAATGGCTATCTAATATAGTCCCTGTCATCAAGAAGAATGGCCAGATAAGAGTATGTATTGACTACAGAAACTTGAACTTGGCCATTCCAAAGGATGAGTACGCTATGCCTGTGGCTGACATGTTAGTCGATGCGGCAGCCACACATGGTATTCTCACCTTTATGGATGGATACTCAGGGTATAACTAGATCTTTCTGGTGAAAGAAGATACTCACAAGACAGCTTTCAGGTGCCCAGGAGCATAGGGGATCTATGAATGGGTGGTCATGCCTTTCGGGCTCAAGAACGCAGGAGCCACTTATCAAAGGGCCATGAACTCCATTTTTCATGACTTGATCGGCAAGACCATGGAAGTGTACATAGATGACGTGGTTGTCAAGTCTGAGGGTTTTGAAAGCATCCTAGTAGATCTAGAGCAGGCCCTAAAGAGGATGCGAGCCCATGGGCTGAAAATGAACCCTGCCAAATGTGCTTTTGGAGTGGCAGCTGGCAATTTCCTAGGATTTTTGGTCCACCATCAAGGAGTAGAAGTAGACAAGAACAAGGTGAAAGCTATCCTGGAGGCCAGACCTCCTAGGAATAAGAAGGAACTGCAAAGTTTAATTGGCAAGATCAATTTCCTAAGGAGGTTCATAGCTAATTCGACTGGGAAGATGAAGGCTTTTTCCCCTTTGCTGAAATTAAAGGATACGGAGGATATCGTATGAGGGAGAGAGCAACAACAGGCCTTTGATCAAATTAAGCAAGGGTTGGCTAGACCTCCTGTGCTAACACCTCCGGTGTCAGGAAGGCCACTCAAATTGTATATAGCTGCAGAAGAGGAGTCAATCATTTGCTGCCGTCATGAGATGTTGATGATGGGATGAAAGAGTCAGATACTATCTAAGCCGCATCTTGAATGATGCCGAAACCAGATATACCCCTATTGAGAAATTATGTTTATCGTTGTTCTATGCTTGTACAAAACTTGAATATTATTTGTTGCCTAAGGAAGTATTGGTTTTGTGCAAAATTGATATTATTAGGTATTTACTTAATAGGCCTGTCTTACAGGGTCGATTAATGAAGTGGGCCATTAAGTTGAATGCTTTTGCATTGAAATACGTCCCATTGAGAGCAATAAAAGGTCAGGCAGTAACCGATTTCTTGGCTCAACACCCTTGTGTTGAAGTCAATGACCCGTTAGCCGAACACGTTGCGTGTATTAACTTGAAACAGCAGGTCCGACGTTTGTGGTCAAGAACGCAAAGAGGGGTAGGTGCTGGCATCACCATTACGGACCTGGCTGGGAAAAGTTGGAAATTCATGTGTCAGTTGGATCTTGGGAATTCAAATAATCAGGCAGAATACAACGCCCTGATTTTGGGGCTTAAGATCCTGGCAGCCATGAAAGGAAATTATGTTCAAGTCATGGGAGATTCACAGTTGGTGATAAAACAGCTAACTGGGGAATATAGATGTAATAACCCTAACTTGAAAGAGTGCTATGAAACGGCTAGCAGGCTATTGCGCTTGTTTGCTGATGCAGCAGTACATCACATTCCTAGGGAAGAGAATGAAGAGGCTAATGATTTGGCTCAATAAGCCTCAGGGTACAAAGACATGACGGTCGAAGTAAAACAGGAAGAATACCCAACCTGGGAGTGTGCACCCATAGGAACGATCGACTCCTAGAAACAAGAGTTAATCGACTATCTTAAAGATCCTTCAAGCAGTACTGATTTCAAGCTTAAGCAGAAGGCACTTAAATATGTATTGGTAGATAATGAAGTCTACAGGAGAACCATCAACGGGGTATTACTTAAGTGTATTGACAAAGAAGAGTCCATGAAGGTCATGGGAGAAGTACATGAAGGAATCTGTGGATCTCACAGGGCTGGACCCACAATGAAATGGATGATATACAGACATGGATATTATTGGCCTACCATTACAGCTGATTGTTATCAATATGCCAAAGGATGTGAGGCGTGTCAGCTGCATGGTCCAATTCAAAGGGTTCCAGCCGAAAACCTCCACCCAGTGATAAAGCCTTGGCCATTCAGGGGATGGGCCATGGATTTAATAGGCAAAATCTATCCACCTTCGTCCAAGAGGCATGCGTTTATCATAGTTGCGACTGACTACTTTACCAAATGGGTAGAGGCCCAGCCAATGGTGAATGTGACTCAGGAGGAGGTGATTAGGTTCATACAATGCCAAATCATCTATAGATTTGCGATACCTGAAACCATCACCACAGATCAAGGTACTATGTTCACTGGGGAAAAAGTGGTGGCCTTCGCGCAACAATTTGGGATTAAGTTAATTCACTCATCTCCTTATTATGCTCAAGCCAATGGGCAAGCAGAGGCAACCAACAAAGTTCTTATTGATATAATCTGGAAGAACATTGAGGACAAGCCAAGGAAGTGGCATGAAACACTGAATGAGGCATTGTGGGCCGTGAGGAATTCCAAGTGCAGTGCAACTGGTTTTACCCCGTATCGGCTGACATATGATCAAGATACAGTGTTACCCTTAGAGATAAATGTGACTTCATTAAGGGTAGCAAAGCAAAACCTGCTAAGTCTGGATGAATATCAACAGGCCATGTTAATGGAGTTAGATTCGGTTAACGAAGACCGACTCATGGCTTTAGACCAAATTGAGCATAGCAAGCAAAAAATGGCTAGGGCTTATAACAAACATGTGAAGCCAAAAAGGTTTGTTGAAGGAGACCTCGTTTGGAAAATCATACTACCTATTGGGATCAAGGATCCCAAATTTGGGAAATGGTCACCAAATTGGGAAGGACCATTTTTTGTTAGCAAAGCTTATCATGGTGGTGCCTATCGGCTAGTTAACATGCAAGGCGAAGAACTAAATAGAAGCATCAATGGAAAACATCTTAAGAGATACTATTCCACTATTTGGGAAGGCATATTGGAGAATTAAAAGTAGTTGCATTGACATAAAAGTGCAATTGTTTTTGGTGACCACAGGCTGGCCACCTAGCCAAAATTACAAAAGTTTAGCACAAGATATAAAAGCTAGGGAGCTACAGCCTCAGGATCATCACTTGATTTTTCTTCAATTGGGGCAGGACCTGGATCGGCTGACGATGCAGGAGCATCAGTCGTAGCCGAAGCTGCAGCTACATCTAGGGTGGGCTCAGATGTTGGTGCGTCAACTAGTGCCTCTACTGGTGGGACAATAGCACCTTCAGAATCGCCTTGTTGGGTGGCTGGAGGGTCGGCTGCCACAACAGCTTCCTGTCTCCTAACCTCATCCAGCTGATGCTTAAAGGAGTTCCAGGCTTGAGTGGCCTCAGCTAACCCAAATACGCTAGTTTCAAGATCTTTTTCTAGACACGCCCTTCCGAGCACCTAATACTGCCAAGTCACGGTCTAGAGAGGAAGATTGCTTGAAGAGACCATAACGTTGCTGAGAGTTAGAACGGAGTTTCTCAGCTAAGGCAGTCGATTGAGGGGTCAACTCCGCTATCTCCTTCTTAACCCTCTCTAATTCAGCCGACAAAACGGACAACCTTTCATCCGTGTCCTTAAGTTGAGTTAGAGTTTCCTGGCGGTCCTTCTCCAAGGTCATGAAGGAGTTTTGGAAATGAGTTTTTTGCGCCTGGAGGTCCCTCAATCTTTGGAGGTCATGAGACGTCATGTCATGAACTTCCCGGGAGCGCCCGTACTGCTGAGATAAACTGCTCAGTTGGAGGGCCAAAGTGTTGTACACCTCTTGGCTAGCTGCAGGGATATCAGCCGAATTGGCTAGTTTGAACAAAGAAGTTCTTAAAGTAGCAATCTGTTCCCTGTTGGTTGGTATTTCCCCCATCAATGCGGCATTGACTCTCTCCAAGTGGTTGGAGATGGGAGAGGAAGCCATTGAATAGGGGTCAGCCGAGGTAAAATACTTTGTCAATTCCTCCTCTGAGATAGCCACTGCAGGAGCTGTGGGAGGCGAAGGCACCCGGGGAGCCTCATGGATGACCTCTTCAGGTTGTGAGTAGGGATCCTGTGACAGAGGATGGTTAGCCGATTGAGTAAGCAAATAATATATGTTGAAAGGAATAAGAAATCGGCTGTACCATTGGGGGAAATTGAGAGCTAGCGCCTTCAGCAAATTCTTGGACGTACGGAAAGGGAATTTCCACACGTTGTTTCTGTAAACAAGGTGGTTAGGTTCAGGCTAACAAAGAATATTAAGAAAAGGGGGATAAGGATAATATATTTACCTTCACCTTCGGCTGTTTTCCTTTACTAGCCGAATGTGCTTTTTCTTTGGGCTTGGCCTGAACCTGGGCAGGTTCTTCTATTACAATGCTAGGGGCCCTTGTTCTTTTCTTGGAGGGAGGACTAACAGGGTCGTCTTCAACGACAATAAATTGCGGAGTAGTGGTGGTGGCTGCCATAAGACAAGAAAAGTAAGAGACTACGTTGAATTAAAAAGCAAGAACCGCAAAGAGCCGAATGTAAAGGTACTTACTTGGTTGGTATACCGAGGTTCTCATCCGGGTGGAAGTCCGTTTCTGGATTTGAGCCTGTACCTGAGGCTTGGTTTTAACGGGAGTGTGTTTTGGTTGGGTCGGTGGCCTCATTGCTTCGGCTACTTCAGTGAGTACTAATCAGGTTACATATATGTCCAGCCGATCGGGGAACAGTCTGTCCTTCACTGATGGCCACCAATTGGCGAAAGCGGAAGTTTCACCAGATACTGGAGTGAAAGGGATGAAACGGAAAGCCTGGGTTCTTTTGAAGTTGGTAGAGACCACCTCCATTACATCATTAGCACCAAAGGGCAGCCGACCCAGGCTCCCTACCATAGAGTTGTACGGCAGAGGTATATGCTGTAACAACCCAAACTGCCTCGCTACGCAGTTGGGGAAGTAGAATTCAGCCGAAGACTTGTTATTTCGTGAGGTGGGTTTGAGGCCACAGAGCAAGTCACGAGAAGTCAAGACTGAGCTCCAATTGAGCTCTAATTGGTTCTGTTGTTCGACTGGGAGAGGTTCATTTGTAGAGAAAATCCAGAAAGGCCCAATACCTTTCTCCAAGACAGGGTGCCAGTCAGTGGCTATTCAGGTCAGACTGAAGAGTTTGGTGGCTACGATAAAAGCGTAAGAGGGCTCACAGGGAGTGAGCACCAAGTGGGTACCCAAAACGCTTGCACCCCGAGGAAGAATGCTAGGGTTGAAACGTGAGTCGATGAACTCTAGAAAGTAGAGCACTATCCAGAGCTGCAAGAACCAGAGTGGTCCCTGAACGATCTTAATGTCTTCGCTTCTTTGCAACCGATCCATAATGGTAAACAGGCAGCGGTAGAGGTATGAAAGAAAAAGGGTTCCCCAGGAGAAGTTGTCATCAGAGTTGACAAGGGCCACATAAAGCTGTAACTCTTGAACCACGACAATAGAGCTGGAGCAGAGAAAGTACTTCTTGAACCAAGATGAAGAAATGCGTTGTGTTGACATCGACCGCAGATCCTCTGGACTTGGCATTATTGACAAGAAAATTGGAATACCCGGAAGTGTTTTTGAAAAATGGAATCCCAGTTCTGGAATTTGGAAGGAATAGTGAGAGAGGACATCATCGCCTGTGATCGGAAGCCCCAAAATAGCCGCCACATCCAGGAGAGTAGGGGAAACCATGCCCCATGGAAAGGTAAAGGTGTTGGTAGCAATACTCCAATAGCCGAAGAATCCATAAAGCAACTCCAGGTTAAGGGGAATATCTTGAGTCGACAACACAATCATGTCGTAGAGACCCCACTGTTTCCATTTATCAGATTTGGCAGCCTTCAGCCGATCCACCCAATCAAGGTAGGGTTGAGACGAACGAGGCCATGAACGAAGGTCAGTGGGTTTGGACTTCGTGGTGAACCAATCACAGGAGATTGGTAATGCGTAGAGAGAGGGGGCCATGTACTCCTTCAGAAAGATCGCTCCTTCACCCATATCTAAAGTGGAAGGAGCCAAGGAAAGAGAGTCTTGAATCTCGAACAGGGGAGATTGAAGGCCATAACCAGGAGCCTCAGGGGGGCTAAGGAGCGGTCAAGGTTCACAGAAGAGGAAGAAGACTGTTCACTATCATGTGCGTAGGATTGGTTTTGAGAATCAGAAGCAGAAGACATGGTGGGCCTGGTTTGTAGGTGAAAGACGAAAGTTGGAGGATGGTGAAAGCTACAGGATTTAGGGCTGGTAGTAAACGTGAAAGGTAATTCGGCTAGTGAGTATTTAAAGAGAGGCAAGAATCACTGATAGTGGGATTTGAAGGCGCTTAAATCGGATGGATGAGGCGAACCGTTGCACTGTTTAAGAGTTTGTTGCAAATGGATTACCTTGCATTTATGATGAAAATGGGTGATTTGACTTGAATCATTACGCCGCTTCAGCCTAAATTTAAAGTTACCGGCTAAAGACAGCGTAGGGGGGCATGTGTTTACACCTAAAAATATTCCTTAGACTTAGCCAAAGCCAGCCACAGCCGAATGGGTCAAATAGCCGATTGGGCGTCAGCCGAATTGCATGATAGTCGATCTTGCAGCTGACAGAGCCGCAGGCAGGAAATCAGAAGTAAAAAATGGGCCTTGGGTTTACTGGGCTTCAAGGAAGATATTTGGGTCCATTGGGTTAGCATGAAGTCACGCATTGGATCAGATTCTTGCTCCATGAGCCGAGAGACGTGGAAATGATTTTGATTTAATTTAAATCCAAGGTAAAACGCAGTCAAGATTTTTCTCCACGATTTTAGGAGCGAAGCGAAGGAACCTGAGATAAGGTCTACGTCGAGAAGACCGTTGAAAGGGGAGACGTGGCCATGACGTGGTAGTGCGCCTAGATTTTAGGATCATGGTTAGTGGAACATGGCACGGCTCAGCCGAATAACTGTCAACTAAGAATTCATCATTGTTAGCCAACTGAACGTGGCAAATAGGGGTAGTTCTCAGTTGTTACTATAAATACCCAAGTTGTAAATAATTTTAGCACGAACAATCAATCAAACAACTTATTTTTCGCTCAAGCTTTTATTCAGTCGCATTTATGTTTACCTTTATGTCCTAGTTTTTATCTTAGTTCATCGACTTAAACCTTTCTAGAGTGAGTTAAGGGACCCATAGCTAAGGAACAGAGTTCCTTCCTTGGCGTAATCGCTTGAAGAAAAGGGAATCACCGTTTTGGAATTTAGCCGATCTGCGGCTGATTGGTATTCCATACAACAGGTACCAAAAGAGCTCTATGGCTTAGAGTCTTACCTCTGAAGAAGGATTGAGAATTAAAACCCAAAAGTGTAAAGTGTAGAAATTAATGAGAGGACTCCCAAGGTGTACTCATACGAGAGATTAAAGTTAAAGAAGTGTTTTAGTCCTCAAGGAAGAGATCAAGGTCTCATAAAGAGGGTTTTAGAGAGAGAGTAATAGAGAAAAATGGGTAAGATGAAAAGAATGTGGGTTAAAAGGTGAAATCAGGATTAAAATTTAGTACAATGGGTTTTCACTTTGAGTCTAAAGAGGTTCCCTTTCATTTTAAAGCTAATAATACGAATTTTGAGTTGCGAGGAAGGGATGCACCGCCGTCCAACATGATTATGCATGACCACACATCATTATGTATAGTCTATCATTGATTTCTTGTATGCCCCTACATGCATATGTATAGGTTGTACATAGCATATGTTTCATTGTTCGGGTCATAAGTTGAGTTACAGTTGTCTGATTTATGCATTCTTGTTGGCTTTGGAAAGCTAAGAGAAAGCCATACATATTGTTTATAACACCAAGACCAAAATCGGCTTCTACCATGAAGAAAACTCAATTTGAAGTTGCATATGATATTCCACGTTTCTTATTTGCACTGTGTTGGGTTCATTAAGCATATTTCGAGTTGTAGATGTCTAATTTGAGTCAAACCACAACAAGATGAAAGCTATGATATCGAGCTACAACTTTCATGAAGACACGTCAACCCTATTCTATCCTTAAAGGGGTCAAAATTGGAGAGAACACTGGCTTAATGGAACCGGACACAAACAACTAAAGGACCCTCTTATCAAGTTATCAAACATATAGTAAGATTCAAATTTACAGACACTTAATCACAGAGAAAATTTCAAAGGGTGTTACTCTCCCAAACTCTAAACATTGTCATTTTTAAATTAATAGTTAAATTTCTTCGGTCAATTTATATTAAAGAAAATGATATATTCATAAATCATTGTTAAAATAATTCTCTCTAATTTCAAAATCTTTCAAAACTAAAAGTTTTAAAATAATTTCATTTTTAAATTTATATTTTGTTATTTGTATCGATTAAGATTAATCGATCATTTCTAAAAAGTTTTTTTTTATTTTTGGTTAATTTTTTATAAAAATTCTAATACTGTATGGATATATACTTTCTAGTTATTATTATTTATCATATCATATCACTCATTTGCTCCCATTACTATTAAATCACTAAGAAATTTATGAAGTAATATAATCACAATCCTCCATGAAATATGTGCCATCCATCGAATTGTTCGTTAAAATACTTCACACAAATTCACACAACATGTATGTACCTATATGTGTATCCTCAACAACCACTTCTTGAGTCAAAGTGGTTAACACACTCCATCTAAAAATACGAATTTGGTTGGTACCCGAGTTTGAGTCCTGACAATAGAATAACTTAGAGCTAAACTTTACTTATCTCCTAGTCGAACTCTCTAGGGCCCTTTTTCGCTAGACACTGAAGGGGTTAAAGACTTCTGCACAAAAAAATGTGTATCCTCGATATTTAAAAAATTAAAGTATGAATTATAAATAACATAATAATAAAATTTATGTTTAATAAATTAAAAATGCATAAAACTTTTACAGTTAATACAATCAATTGATATTCATTTTGATAATTTCTAGTTTAATATTAATTTAAATGATTGTAGTTTCTGGGATCTGAATTTTTTTTTTTTTTTAGTTTTAGTTATTCATTAATAATGATTAACATACAATCAATAAATATTTATCACAAATGAATATTTATATTAATTTAATTTAATAATTACAAATTTTTTAAAATATCTTTCTTTAAGGAACAAAATTATTCTTTCAATAGCTCTCTTAAAATTTACAATAAAAACTTTTATGCCCAAAATAATATAAATTGTAAAACTGATAAACAATAAATTATACACTACAAGAAAACGCGGGGTTATCGACGGCTTTTCGGCCAAAAGCCGTCGGTAAAGCAAAAAAGCTGTCGGTAACACGCACTTACCAATGAATTACCGACGGCCACTTGTCCGTCGGTAAAATGGGCGTTGCAAATAATTACCGACGGGTTATTTTTTTACCGTCGGTATTACTGACGGACTAAACCGTCGGTAATTTCCGATGGAAATAGCCGTCAGTATATTCCGACGCGGAGGCCTTCCCTTCCTGGCGCGCAGACAGACCATCTTTAGTGAAGTCCCTCCTTCCCCTAAAGCATCCATTTCGTCAAAGAAGGACGGAGCAGACACACTTACTACTCTGATTGGGCGTGGACTAGGAAAAAAAAGTAGCAGCTAAAGGAAAGCTAAAAAAAAGGTATTGGCGAAGAAATATCATAAAATAGATAGGAAAGAGGCACCACTCGCGAATCCTTTCTTTCTTGGTTTCGCTACCTGTGATCAAAACAATTCACGTATTAGATCTATCCATCTTTTGGTCCAGTAAAGAAGGAAGATAGGAAGGCATCTGTCTATCTAGCCCTTAAGTACACATTACAGGTTCAAGTCCGACGGAGAAGGTCGTCGGTAAATTCGTTTGTATTTTTTTAAATTTTTATTAAATAATTAATTAAATTAATTGATTTTTTATATTTAATGTGATTTAATTAATTAATTGATTTATTTATTTGATTTTTGAAATAATTATTTTCTTTAATTAATTTATTATTTTCTTTAAAATAATAGTAACCATAAAATAAATTAACTAACGATCAAATTGTGGATCTAATTGTTTGAGCTTATAACATACTCACAACTCACCCAACTAAACACAAAATCAGTAAAAAACACTAAAACATATGTCTCATAGTCATATCGATCTGAATCAACTATAACTACTAATCCTCTACGATTCCAGCTGCTCTTTCAGTGACTTTAATACATATGACTGATTCATTGCCTTCTTTGAAGAAACGCATTTTCTGATTCTCAGCCAAATTGTAATCAGAAACAAATTTGGACCACTCTGCTCCCAGATAACATTCTGATTTGCGATCTCTTCTCCAAATGAGCGACCAACTCTGTATTTCACCAGAAGGTAACTTAAAGTCCATGTGTTGTGGTTTGTTGTTGAAGTACCTATGAACAACACTTGCAGGAACATACTACAAAAAATAATTATATGCCCGATTGTAGTTAGACTATAAGTTGTTACATAAATCAAGAATCTACCAAAAATTTAGCAGAGTCTCCCTATTTTTCTAACATCCCAAAATATCAACAATTTGCCAACATTATAAATCAGCAACAAATAGTTATCCAACAACATTTAAGTCATTCATATACCAAACATTATAGGTGCTAAGAAAGATAGTAGCTACACAAGTAGCCACTATAAGTTGTTACACAAATAAAATAACCAATATATAATAAATTACTATTATAAATTAGTACGACACATACCCACTAAAGGTTTGACACCTGACTCAATGTTCTCTGACATTGCAGCTGTCCATAGAGTACGCTTTCCTAATCCAGGCTGTTTAATACCTTCAGTGGTCCTCCTTTCGGAAGTTACAATTTGCCCCCTATTTCCATAAGCTACTCTCAGTGGCACCTTATAACTCCTACTATAAGTGAAGAAGCAAAAGTCACCTGGTTGGACTGAAAAGTGAGCAGTAACCGCTTTCCATCCTTTGCATAGGCAAATGTGCCCTTCCTCAAACTTCCAAAACACTGGCCATTCCGTGCCATCACCAGGATATAAAATAAATGGATTCAACAGATGTTTCCGATACAGGTTCTTGAAAGTATTTGGTAGATTCTGGTACAAAAAAAAATACAATAAACCGACTGAATTAGTTACAATGATATAAAAAATTATAATGGAATAGAGTGAAAAATAAATATCATTATCTTACAACGCTAGACAGTTGTTCAACATGTGGAATGTACTTGAAGAATTTGACAGGCATGATTGGAAATTTACGACTATAGTGTGGATTCCCGCAGACAGTGTGGTTATATGTGGTTACGTTGAAATTCAAGTCACCGTCGTACTTGAAAAACAACAAATAGTCGTCTTCAATAGTATATTCTTTAGCAATTTCTCTCCATCCCAAATACAACCAAATATGTCCATTAACTATTTCAGTTTGAACTTCCCATACATTGTTATCACAGAACCTAAACTTTAAAAGGTTTGACAATGTAGGGCCCACTGCATTTGTGAATTCCGCAGGTAGTTTCTGCGCATAAATAATTAATGGAGTACTAAATTCAACAACAAAAACCAAATATGTTAATGTGTATACATTTTAGATTATTCAGAGTAGATTTAACATATAAAACCATGTACATTCATTAAAAAACTTTAATAACATCAGTTATTAGTTGAGATAGCATAAACATAATAGAGGATACTATAAGAAAGTGACAAGATACTTACAATCATGTCAGCATCAACACTTAATATTTTAACAACAAAATGATCAACCGTTATGATGTTGTTGCAGAGTACCTGATATCAATAGATTTGTATTTCAATAGAGGACACTAAATTGAACTTCAATTCAACACTAAAAACGCCAATTCAACCTTACATCAACATCCACATCAATTACTAAAATTACAGTTACTAAACCATACAAAATGAAAGAAGAGCAGCAACATAAACCAAACATTAACTTAAGAAGTCTAAAAAGTAATTTGGCCAAGATTCATAAAACAGGAACAAATGTTCTATTTCCTTATCAGCTATGGTATTACTAGCTACAAACTTATGTATTGTCTCAATTCATGAACAGACAAACAGATACACAAAAGTCACTTGCTTGTTAGTTGGAAACATATCACTTCTCCCTCACAGGGTCACAGAATAACAAGTGCAATCAGTCTAAGACTCCAAGGCATTTTAAAACTAAGAAACAAGTAAGGTCAAAATTTGCAAAAAAAAATCACATCTTTATGCACAAATTCCTGGCATTCTAATGGAACTTAAAAGCTTTCAAAACAAAACACAAACAATTATTATCACAAATCACAAAATCCATCCAAATAATAACACATGTTGCTAGTTTATGAATTAGTGTAAATCTAGCAATTTTATCTAGAGAATTTACCGCTCTGTTGCTAGTTTAGGGACTGATATCCATGACAGGAACAACACATAACCAACAGCTTATAAACACATGAATCAGGACTTATATATCTCCTCCTTCACAACAGCCAATGACAACACATACAATTCAACCCTAGAAGGTCCGATATAACTTAACAAATATCAAAACTGAACAAATATATATAGGCCCGACGGGCTAGCCCGCCCTGCCCCGCCCGTGGCCCAGCAGGTTGGTGGGCTAGGCGGGGCGGGTTATGTGGGTTGGCGGGCTAAAATATCCAACCCAACCGGCCCCATTTTGGCGGGCCAAACCCATATTGCCATCCCTAGGACTATGTGATAATGACAATTCAGCAAAATGGGTAAATTAAATTAAATATTTAAATTAGAGAATTATGTGTTCAATTATTCGATATAAAGAAATAGTTATTGAATTTTATAAATTATAAAGTGTATTTTCAGAAAAGTGGGATTTTTTTTTCTCGGAATCCACTCGTAGTTCTTCGGCCGACTAGTCTATCTGAGTATCTCCACGACTTAAGTGTTTTCGATTTGCTATGAGACTAATATCTGGTTCAACTAATTGAATATGGTTTTACCGTTTTCGGCTTTTAGCCCTTAGTTCAGCCTCAAATAAAATGATTCCACAAGGATTTGAATCCATATTCCCCCAAGTTTCTCCTTTTTCTAGAGTAAATTGCTTTCACTCGATCAATACTAAGTCCGTAAGGTTAGAGTTTTATTTGACAAAAATATGTGCCAATGAATAGGGAGATGTTTCAGTTTTTACAAGTACGGAAGCAGAATAATGTTTTTTTATTTTTTGTGAGAAGCAGAAGAAAAATTGAAAGCCACAAGCCCACAATTCCGTTTTTTGTACGAACTCATAGCACTCAAATCAAAATCAAGTCAAGTGGCCGCCCAATAAATTTCGTCCGTGATGGGAAGCGAAGCGAAGCCAAGACCACAAGAATAAGAAAGAAAAGTAAAGGTTGATACGAAAACCGCATACTTTATTGTGGTACTGAAAAACGCAAGTACAAACCACCGTACGGTCAACTTTCCCAGAAACTGACGGCAAAAGTAATTTGTGATGACTAGATACATATACAACCAAAGTACTACCGTAATTGCTTTGGTTAGTTAGTCCCAACAAGTAGCCACGCCTCAATTCTTTTTTAACGTCGTTGTTTTACACAAGTCAACATTAATGACTAATAAATTTTGGTGTTATTAATAAAATTATTGATCTTTTTTCGTGATATTATTGATTGTTTATTATCTATTACACTTATTTTTTTTTCTACAATAAATAATTAATGGTATAATTGACAAAAAAATAATTAATGTGGCTTTGAACTTTTAAAACGACAAATAAATAGCAATAAAATTTCTCTAAAAAATAGACAAGTAAAAAAAGAAAGGATAGAGTACCTCTAGTCATATTTATAAGAAATAAAAGGGTGTTCTTTTGTGGTCCTAAATCCTAATTATAAAAAACATAGACCCATTTTTACTTGTTTTAATTGTTAATTTTCTTTTATACCCTTATTTTATTATGCATGTCAATATCAATGAGAAGCTCACCAATTTTCCATACAAGTGGAACTCGTACTCTGTACGAGTGGTTAAGAAAAATAGAACTAGTGTAGTTAAGTTTTTGTTGAAAAACTAGTATTTTTTTTGGAAAACGGATGAAAGAGTTTTTGTCATGTGTCCTTAATATATTTAATTTTTATAATTATATAATATATTTTACAATACCAATGAAGCATTAAATACTTTTTTTTTACTATTATACCTTTAACCATCAAATACATCATTGTGGAGTAAACAGTAAAGAACCGAAATAATACAAGGAATAAACGGTATATTAGGAAATTGCATAATATTTTTATGAAATCTAAAATATTAATTGTACTCCTTAATTTTTGTGCCAAAACCTTAAAAATTAAACAAAATGGGATGGAGGTAGTACATTTTTTTTTTGTTTTAGTCTCAATTATACAAGGATTAATTGAATATATATCAAATATTACACGGGCTAAAACAAAAAAAAATATCATATTATAGGGACTAAAATAAATTAATGAATTTTAGCATATTTCGAAATATTGGGGATGAAAAAAATATTTTTAAAACTTTAGGCGAAAAAGCGAACATCAACATACTTTTTATGGATGACAAGGTTCATTTATATAATTGTTGAATTAAAAAAGTCTACACTTTTTTTATAAAAAAAAAGATTTTACACTTTTTATTATGTTTGAGTAATTATGTTTAAATGTGAGAACCCAAAGTATGAGTGTGACTTAATTGGTTGTGCAGACAGAGTTTGTGGGGAGGACTGCGATTCGATTTTCGCATAACATTGTGGAGCGAAAACCTTAACTATGACTAAGCATCTGAATAGAGATTAGTTGCATAGTAAATCCAAAGAATCTATAAGCTTGTGAGATAATTCGTGAACCACTGGAGAGTTAAATACCCTAATTACGATGATTCCTAAAAACTGTGATTTTTTTTTAAAATCACTCTCTTTTTAATACCACGTGAGGCTTTTTTATTTGAAACATAATTTTTCATTATTACTGTTTTATTTTTTGTTTCTCCCAAATATTATTGATAAAATATAATTAATAATAATCTTTTAAATTATCCATATCAAAACTTTTCGTAACTATAAAGTTAGTGTTCATAAACGTAAACTTACACGAAATGTTTATTAGTTAATTTTTTTTTTTTTTTGGGAACACACATGTCTTCTCAAATATGAAGTAATCTGTTTATGATTGCTAAATTCTTCTCGAGCTTTATAAATATTTCCTCCACTTGTTTTTGTGTGTGCGCGCGCCTTATAATTATAAATTGGTGTTCAAATAGCTTATTCGTTTAAGCTCTGTGTAGTCTGCATGTAGAAATAAATCTATGGAAAAATTTATTTGTACATATATATAGTGTACACGATTAGCATCATCATGTTGCTCTAAGATTTGAAAGACATGCATATGTGTTCCGGATCTAAATCCGGCCCAAATTCAACTTAATGGGCCACAATTAAAGACATGCCTAAATTAACATAGCTTCCATGACAAACTCCATTTCAAGGCTATATAAGCCTATCACCACTATCAATTCAGGTAACTCTCATTCTAACCTCTTCACCCACCTCATTTAAAGACTGACTTGAGCGTCGGAGTACTTGCAGGTGACCACCACCAACGTCTTCCACCGGAACTCGGAGCACCACCGTGACCACCACATTCTTCTTCCGACCTTCACCGTGAGATATATATTCTCTCGTAATCCCTATTTTCACTTCAGAACATTGGCGCCATCTATGGGAACGACTTCGGTTCTCAATTCTTGCTTCACACTCACGGTGAATCGGGGAAGATACGTCCGAAAAAGCATTCACACTGGAGATCGAGAAAAGAATACGTAGGAGCAATTGCATTCTGTCTCTCCGATTTTAGGAGGTTTTCGTCGTTTCCATGAAGGATTGCAAAGGATCTCATCCAGATCCAAAGTTCTCTGGACCGGTTCTCTCAATCTTGCTTGATCTGCTCCGATTTATTTGTTTCGTCAAACAAATTCACGAACTTGGTTGACGGAAAAGGAGATTTTCCTCCGAAGAATTTCTTGATCGATCTTGTTCTCATTTGATGAGGAAGCAAGATCTGCAAGAAGAACAACAGATTCCAGATTCAGATCTGGAATTAGAAGAAAGTGAGAGTTCACATTCCTAACCACACTGCGGCGTGCTTGGCCGATTCTGATAGTTTCCGCCGCTGCTAACCGAAATCACAGTTACAAGATCCGTTTCATTCAAGAATCTTCTGGAACACATCGTGTATCAGTTATTCAGAACCTTGAGCAATGCCACACCGATTCCTGATAAGGCACGAAACCCTGGATGGAAGAGTTTTGCTCTGATCTGTGTTAATTCTCGAAGGTCTGGATCGAGTTCCCCAAATCTAAATTGTTAAATTTCTCAATAATCATGGAAACACGACAAGCATGTGCTTACGCCGAAGAAAGAAAGGTCAACGCCACCTTCAAATAGGAGCACAAATGCTAAATGTGAGTGCCGATATCAAGTGGCACCAATGTCACGTTTCGCATCTTAGTACCAACACTGACACCTCCATTATAGATGTGCGGATGATCTCGAGGTTGATGCCGTTATCTTCGCCATATTACTCAAATCTGTCTTGATTTAGAGTGCTTCCAATGTGAGTTTGGATGTGGGTTCTCTAAGGATCCGTCCTCCATGTCCTTAGCGTGCGATCGTGTTTACAACGACACACGATGTCATTATGCTTGAGACCGACGCCGCCATCAGATCCGACGTAAGACTCAAACCTTTCCTTTATTTGTGACTAATTCGTTTGTTCATGATGAATTCGAGCGTCGACGTCAAAGAAGACGGAGGCAGCCGATGAAGCAGTGAACGAATCTAGATATTGGCACCGAGGTCAACGAAGACGAAGGTGGCCGACCAAGTTTCGTGCGAATAGGAATCACAAATCCAGGAAAGAGCAATGTCTGAGATCAACATTATCATCTTTGCTCCCACAAATTCAATCTATGAGTTGACTCGTGAGTGATAACCGAAGTTTTGATGTCTAACAAGTATTGATCGACGTCAAGTCCGACTTCAGGGAGCACCATATCTTGTCGGCATCCACAGAAATCTCAAACTCCTGAGGTACTGATGTCCTGACTACATCCCGAGGCTATAACTTCGTTATGGCATTCCGGTGCACCTATTCGGTTGCCAAAGTCACCGACGACATCGCCACTTCGACAACAACTTCGGTTCAGAAACCTCGACAGGGATCATGCCAACTTGCAAACAGAGATGGTCGTGATCCGTGAATGTCATCCAACTGTCTTTGATAAGACACACACATAAGACTTAGTCTTTAGACACACCCTTCTTTCTTGGACGCATATGCTTCAGGCACATACTTTGTAGACTTATAAGACGCAGATAAATCATTTGATTATTTTGAGCGTTAGTTTGTATAGAACGAATTTAAGACGTTGTACCTCTACACACTTAAACAAAATTTGTCAAATACTTTTATGGCCAATTGTTCATTTATAATAACTTTGTTGTCATCAAAACTTTTGAGATGCTAAACTTATCAATTGTTTGGATTCGAACATAGAGTAATGGTTCGAATAACACATTGCTATTCTATGTGCCACACTCGTAACAGTCCTAATGCAAAACCACTAATCAATGTTAGATTCGTTAGCGGTTCTTAACGATTACCTAATATGTCTCTCATTTTATTTTGTTGACTTACTTAACAGTTGAAACCGCAACTCAATATCAACACAAAACTGCTACACATGGCTTTTTCTAGCCTAGTGATAGGTAGCATTCCTGTCTTTGAATCGCTACAAAAGTATAGAACACGTCTAATGTTTCATCCATGAACTGCTACCTAGGATTACATAGGACCAAAAGCCTAAAATATCGTGGTTGTTTTATGACAGAATCACTATCTAATGTTTGATACATTAACAACAATAAGTGTACTATACTTTTTGAGTAATACGCTCTTATTTTTGAATTCTTAACCAGCATTTTAAGAAAAACTTGTTAGCATTTGCTCTAATTTTGTTACATATTTTTCCAATTCAACATTTTAAAGATTATAGAACATATTAAATTCTTATTAACTAGTGTAGTACTCTAAGACCATATCCATTAAGAGAGTTAAGAACCCTAAAAAGGTGGGTCATATTCCTTGTTGTCACAGTTTTACTCAGAAAAGTGTGTCTTTTATGCACTACGCTGGCAGAAGCAGATGAGAGAGATAGACACAAAAAGGTAAGAATTGTTCTTAATTACCAAGTTCTACAGACTGCTGCAAGAGCATGTTCTACATCTGGCAAGACACATCACCTAACTCTAATATAAAAACTCATTATTATATTTGGGTGACAAAAATGCTCTAGTGATAGACTATTTATGTTCTACATCAGGTAAGACACATCACCTAACTCCGATATAAAAACCTATTATCTTATTTATTAACAATGCCAAGAACGGGCGATAGAGATGCTCTAACGATGCACCATTTATTCTTAATTTATTTTATAGCTTTTTACCTAGTGTTAATACATACTTGCGTAGTCTAGCACACACGAGCGTAATAGGTGGTGTAGCATACACAAGTAAAAATAACCGTTGGATCAAGTGGTGACATCAGATCTTATGCTAGACCATCTGCATCAAATCTTTTTACCATCGTTCAGATCTGCCGCTTCACCACCGTTTGACTGTCTATAACTCGCGACCAATGGGACCACCGAGAACCCTGCTATGGCAGCACCTATTTCTGACCAGTGACCATCACTATTAACTCAGCCCACCGTGAGCGAAACACACACCTCCACCCACCGTGAGCCTCCTGTGGAACTCACGAACTTCTAGATTTACTTTACATTTTTGCTTCTTTTTTCTGGAAAACACACAAACAAACCCACCATTGCGTCATCTCCATCTCCCTCAGAGCCACCGAAAAACTTCATGCCACGAAACGACCTATAATCATTGTGCCAGTTGCGATTCCCTCTGCTTAAGATCGAGTGTGTCGACTGTCGCCACCGTCACGTGCGTTGACGCTATCACCATTTTCCATCATTTTAACCTTCGTGGATGCAAGGTCTCAACTTTCTGTCACTGATTCATCATTTTTGGCTTTTATTATTTTTCTACTTTTTATTTTTTGATGGTGAGGGTTTTCTAATTTTTTCTAGGATCATCACTGAGGTTGTGTTTTTGGCGGATCTCTTACAATGCAATGGAGACGGGGTTGATAGGGGCTGGAGCCCCATCGCCACCGCGCGGCCTCCCTTTTGGCGGCCTTCCACACGGCTCGTCACCACATGCCCGCAAGCGCACTCCGCCACCTCGGGCTCACTTCCACGATTTTTCCCCGCCACCGTTGGCGACCTCTACGGTGCCTCATTCTCCTGCTCCTCTTCTTTTACTACTCTCACCACCCCCTTCTTTCACTTCCTAAAAAAACAGAGATAGAGAATTGAGAGAACAGAGGAGCGGGGTGTGTTGCAGCACAAGATGTCACACACCAAAGCGGCAAAGGAGAACAGTGGGAGGCAAATGGAGAAAGATTTGGTATGGAAAGAACACCATAAGATCCGGTGAGACTTCACAATCCAATGATAAATAAAACTTGTGGACAATACACCACCTAATGTGGTTGTGCAAGCTAGACAAAGCCATACATACTTTCTCCTATTTCTATTTGCATGTGTTTGCCGGCATGAACAGAGAAAACATCCACATCAATGCTGGAAAGTACCCCAGACAGAGAAAGTGGTAAGAAATTTCCAAAAGCAAACGAGATTAAAAAAAAAAAGTGCTATTCATCTGCTCTATATATTGCAAAAACGGTGGAAGAGTTTTGGTGAAGAATTCAAGCTGAGTCGTTGCTAGTTTTACTTCACAACAACAACATGTGTGTGAGAGAGAGAGAGAGAGAGAGAGAGAGAGACATCTCAGAAGGTACTGTCCTACTCTTTTCACGGGCTTTGTTAAGCTTATCAGTGTCTGACTTATTGCATTTAGGTAAGCAAAAACGGCATACCTACTTTCTACTACATTTTAAATGTTTTTATTTTTTTATTTTTATGTTGGGTAAAATCAATTTTGATTATTACTTTAGATATTGCCACACATTGGAAATTTCATTTTTGGTTGCAAGTTGCAACTCCAATTATGTAAAATTTGGGGTAGCTATAGCTTATAGCTGAATTGCTTCTATTTGATTTTTATTCCTTTTCCCTTTTTTTTCTAGCAAGCACACAGAGCATACAATTCAATCATTGTTTGATGGTAGTTGCTTTTCAAAATATTTTCTCGTTAGTTTTCTAATTAAAAATCAACAAATGTAATCCCTACAAGAAAAGGAATTTCTGCAAACATTCTTGGTGTATATACATTTGTCAGCAGAATTAATGTTGGTCGATAAGCGCTATGTTTTTTCTGATATATGTGTGTGTATTATTATATAGACAAATTAAATGAATAGATAAATATGAAAAAATTCTCCTCTATTATTGTTGTATATCTTCTAAGGATTCATCATTCTTGCACTTGCTCTGTCGACAGTGTAAGCACGGTTCTGTTCAATTTATACACACCACTCTCTCAAGTAAAAGGATAATATCATAGAGGGACCACAACCATTTGTCGTCATAATCATTGTGATTCTTCTTTCAAATTCAAATCTTACATTAAACCAAACCGAAGCATAAACGCCCCTAATATGGAAAAGATATTTTCAATCATAGAGTAGTGCTTGAATTTCACGGCCTACATATTGCCGGACTTGGACACCATTTTCAGAGCCTAAACTAGCCGAGAGAACTCGTCTCAACACAGGTAGTGAAGAAACACGAAACTTACAGTATAGTTAAGCTTTTGATGAAAAAATAGTTTTTGACAGGAAAATAGATAAATGGGTTTTTACCATGTGTACTTAGTATAGTTAAGTTTATTATTAAATAGATAATAAATTTATTCGGGCCACTTTGGTCTCCCTGGTAAAACAAATAGTCTGATGCGGTCGGTTAGCTTGTTTTGTCACCTCCAAATTTCAATTAATGAACACCATTCACTCTTGTAAAATTTTTCCAATTTCAAATATTCACCCCATACAATAGGGAACTACATTTACTTCCAAGAAATGGTGGGCCCATTTTCATGGCCCCAAAAGATTGTAGAATATTTGAAAATTGATATTCTATTGTAATCATATGTAACCATATGTTTATAATTTATTTTGTCATATGCACATGTATAACTGTCATATAGGATAAGCCATGGGGGGATCACATGCTTGAAGAGGCAACTGATTCAGTTGTTTTTGTCCTTGTCATTGGAGATTGGAGGCCAATAAATGAGAAATGAGAATTCCCAAATTGCTCAAAACTCTACATATGTTGGCATGGTACTCTTCCCTTATCACATTATCACTTGCCTACATAAAACACTGATTGGTTTCCGTTCCATCCCAATCTGGTAAATCTCCCTCTCTCCCTCACCCTTCAACATACCCAACAGCCACTACTATGTTTGCACCTGCAGCCATTACTCCCACATGCATTTGTTTTCTTATTAGCTTCACACCTTCTAGGAAGTTTCCTCCTTTCCCTTCAAATACAACTTCATCCTAACATATATATGTCATCCTTGCCAATCTCTACAAGTAACCTGTTTTTCTACATTTTTTTTAACAGCAAAAAAAGAATATATAAATTAATAGGGAGTACTTTAGGGGTACTCCAACCCATATACAACGAGTACAATAGCGGCACTCAAACCCTTCAAAACGAGTACAAGGGGATACTTCAACCCAATACCTCTATAAACAAAGATTCACCATTAATACGCCTCCCTAATTCGCCCCAAGGCTCATCACCTAGTCAGACAACTGATAGGGTTTAGAAACCACTTGTAGTAGACACACGTGCCCGACTTTCCCCTAGCAAGGAACCAGCGCCATAACATAACCTGTTTTTCTACATATATATATATATAAGCTTTTGTCATATTCAATAATTTAATATTGTTTTCAGTCATATATGGAGAGAAAATTGTGTATTTGTACATTATTATATGGCTTAGATATGCTTTTCGTTACCGTAAATATAGAGATTTTTTATTTTCGTCCCTAAATTTTTTTTAGCTGTTGGTCCTATATATATATATATATATATATATATATATATATATATATATATATATATATATATATTAGTACTAGAATCAAATATGAAAAAATATTACGAGGACTAAAACCAAACAACGATAAAAAACAAAAAGCTCATATATTGTAGGGACGAAAAAACCAAAAAAAAAAAGTTACAAGGATAAAAATAAAAAAATCTCTATATTTATATGAACGAAAAACATATTTAAGTCATCCAAAAGATGTGTGTGAATTTAACTTCTTTAGAGAAGAAAACCTAAAATTATGACAGTTTATTACGCAAATAGAAGTTAGGATTATAATAAAACGCAAGCATGCCTGCGCACGCACCACACACGTACATATAAGATTATATAGTCATATTTTATAATAAAATGCACACACACACACAGACACATTTCTGTGTGTGTAATGATTTATTAACTTGTTGAAAACTTGATTAAGGAGTTATCACGAGAAATACACCTCTTGCTTTTTAAAGAAACTAAATCCCAGGTGGGATAGAGGATTAATGACTTACGAGGTTTCCTTGAACCTTCCTTCGTCACTATTACTAGGGAATATAACTTGTTAGGGGATATTCTTGTTTCTGTACTGTCCTTGGTGTTGATGCTGGGACCATATTTATAGTAGAGCAGCATGTGTGGTTGTGGGGTTCAAATGCTACACCTTGGGCCAGAGATTATCATTTTTTTTTATCAGCTAAATTTTTTTTTTTTAGGGGGAATCAAACTCCTTCTCCTTATCTCCGGGTGTCCCTCATCCATCAAGTTTATAAAATTAACTAATTTTATAAGATGAACTTGATTTTAAAAAATTGAATTGAATTAAATGTGCACTAATCAAATAAAATGTTTTATTTCTCATAAAAATTATTTTAATATAGATAAAAATCACTTTTAAATACATAGTTACTAATAATATAAATATTACAGAAAGTAATAATAAAATATTAAACAATGGGTGTATTTATATAGGTTGATATTTGTTGTGCTCAAACCACACTTAACGGCAAGTGTGCTTTGTCACGATTGTAATAAAGGAATTGAGTTCCAGATATTGTACCTAGGGAATTAATTATTAATTACTATAATAATTGAGTTCATATATTATCTCGACAATCAAAATATACTAGAGTACTTTCAAAAACAAGCAAAGAATTAGGACAATAAAATCGCAAAGAAACCAACAAGGATTTAATTAATTATGGAAAAAAAGTAGATTTCAAAATTAATTATTAAAAAATAAAATTTGAAATAAATTATGATTGATTAATATTTTAAATGAAATTTTTTAGATTTGAAATTTGAAATAAATTAAATAAATTATGTTTATAAAATTTCGAAATTAAATTTTAAATTCCTATTAAATGATAATTATATTTTGAATAGTAATCTATATTAATTATATTTTGAAAATTAAAATTTTGTATAATATAATACATTTGAAAATTAGATTTTTAAAATTAAGAATTTGAAATAAAATATCTTTAATTAATATTATAAATTCAATTTTCTAGATTTGATTTGAAATACATAATATTGAATAGAAAGTCGAAATTAATTTTTAATAGAATTTTGGAACAAATATATATGGTTTTTTAAAATTTTAAACGTAGAAATTGTTTAGGCGGGTCTTTTATAATAGATAATAGAAGATAATACTAGATAGCTTCCAATATCTCAATTTATTGTGATGAATTCTTTTAAATAATAAAATGGCAAATAATTATTGAAACGTACATTGAATCAATAAATTTTTTGAAGCAATTTTTTCGAAAGAACAAAACTATGTGTGTGGGTAAATTTGGCAAATTATAAACGTATAATTATCATTTCTCTTACACACAACGATCCCATCATAAAGGTTCTCACACACCCAAAATATTCACCGTAATCCACCAAGCTAGTCCCCAATGAATTGATCAAATAGCCGATTGTTCAAAGAAATTGATGTTCCTACCAATGATACATGGTCACCGATAGGTTCGAAATGAACCTGGAAGCTATACATGGGCCTTGGACTGATTGGGCTTCAAGGAAGATATTCAGGCCCACGTGGGGATAGCATGGAGTCACTTATGGGATCAGATTCTTGCTCCACGAGTCGAGTGACGTGGGAGTAATTTTGAATTAATTAAATATCCAAGGAAAATTGATTAAGATTGTTCCCATGGTTTTAGGAGTCGAGCGAGGAATCGAGGAGATCTTTGCACATAGAGGACCGTTGGTTGAAGGGACGTGGCCATAATGCACTAATGCGCCTAGTTTTTAGGATCGTGGTTAGTGGGGCATGGCACGACTCACCGAATAATCGCCAACTAGGAATGTATCGTTGTTAGCCATTGAACGTGGTAGATAGGGATAGTTCTTAGTTGCTACTATAAATACCCGGTTGTACATACATTTTAAAGGATCGATCAATCAAATAACTTATATTTTTTCGCCAAAGCTTTTATTCAGCTTTATGTTTACCTTTGCGCCCCGCTTTTATCTTAGTTCACCGACTTAAACCTTTCTCGAGTGAGTTAAGGACCCATAGCTAAGGAACAGTAGTTCCTTCCTTGGCGTAATCGCTTGAAGAAAAGTGGAATCACGATAGAAAGTTAGCCGATCTACGGCTAATTGACTTTGCAGACAACAAAATTGGCACGCCCGGTGGGACCAAAAGTGAACGAATCAACACGTTCGAATCCCCAGGTCAGGATTACCAGTGGCGTATGCACTTGCGGTCGGGCAAGAGTTTGAGCAATATGACGGCAAAGAGCAATCCCGTAAAACCGGTTGAAGGAAGCCCATCCCGTGGAAGCAATGTTCCACCAGCAGAGCAAGTACAAGCAGAGATGGAGGCTGAAACTCAACCCAACGAGCTCAATGAGACCCCGGTGGTGATGACTACTTCGTTTATACGCCAACAACTCGATTTGGGAATCAATGATATCATGTACCAAGTGTCGCAACAGTTGGCTGATATTGTGAACCCCATGGTGCACAACGGCACAAAGAGCCGTGGAGACAGAGGCCGTGAGGGCTCGCGCAAGTGAAAGCTCTATCAATTCGCTTATCCCAACGCAAGTGGGTACCCTACCCAGCAGACTCATCATCCAAACGAGTGTAGCTCAAAGTGACCAATTCAGTTCACCGAACATGACTCAGGCAGTGCACACGGCCAAATTACCTACATTCAGCCTGACCTACTCAAAGTTCAAATTAATATAGGATGTACCTTCTAATCCAATTAATTCCCAAAGATGGTGCTTTTGCCACGTTGAACACCGGAGGGCAACCTATGGCGAATGACGTGAACAACCACGCTAACCTTCATTTTGGACAGTGCAGATGGCTAGAGGCCACCGGATGCAGTGGGACAAATTGGTATGCCGCAAGCTATGCCATATGCTCAGCCTTATGGTTCTGCTGTGCCGGCGACTAACCCACAGTATACTGGGGGGCAAACTCTTGGGACAGGATTGGGTGGGATAAGACCACCTGGGATATGCAGTCGCTGACCATGGAACCAGGTTCCACCCGTATCGGCTAATCTTCCATTCTACCTATCCTATCCTGAAGTATCTGCAGACACTCAAATGGGGTCAACTCCTCCAAGGGCACCTGGTTTGATGGCAGAGCAGTCATGGGGACAAACCCCACCTCTACCATTTAACACGAGTGGGCCTGGAACTCAATATAGGGCACCCGGCGAAGGAAACATGGAGCAGCCATGGGGGGTTTACCCACCTCCATTGTTTAATCAACCAGGCTACCCCAATCCTCCAGAACAAGCATCCCAGCGCATCCCCCCAACTTGGAGACAAGAACTACGACTACCGCTCCTACTTTGGGAGAAGTGAGGCCGTGGGGGTTCACAAATGCTAGACCCTACGGCCGTCATTGCTGCACACACCATCAAAAATACTTTGGTGTGCAAACAAGCCTCCGGATCGCCCAATCTACAGAAACCTTACCCCGAGTGGGTGGATAGATTGGTACCTCGCTTAGGGGATACAGGACTCAGACTTTGCTACTTTCTCCGGAAGATGGCAAATCGACTATGGAGCATGTAGGCAGGTGTTTATCGCCTAATGTGGTGAAGGGAACCAGAATGAGTACCACAAATTGCACTGTTCTCTTGTCACTTACCTGAACAGCTTTACATGGTATTCCTCTTTGCCACCTAATTCTATACAAACATGGTCGATATGGAGAGGTGCTTTCATGAAAGATTCTACCGCCCCAACCTCAAGTCATCAAGTACGATCTCATGAACCCGAGGCAACAGTAGATGAATCGGCCGCTGATTTTGTAGAAAGGTTCAGGAAAATGGTCGGGAAATGTTCAGCGCTCCTGAGGCGTAATATGCGACCATGGCCATTAGCAAAGATGCATCCCCAACTCAAGGAAAAGCTAGTCGGCCAAGCTTGCACCGACATGAACCGATTAGTCTCAAGCGGCTACTCGCATTGAACAATTTATCCAGGAGAAAGAAAAGAGGCGAGCCAAGAGGGGAGAGACCCTCAGTTGGTATCCATTGTAGAAGCCGGGGACTCTGATGATGATTCAGCCGATTCCACGGCAGACATCATGGCAGCTGAAATAGTGAAGGGTAAAGGTTATACTTGCCCTACCCTAAGAGGTGCCAAAGGAAAAGAGCCAAGTTCAGAGATGGCAAGACGTAATACTCCTTCGATATCTCCAAGGAACTGCATCTTTGACTACTTGCTTAAGGATAAGCAAATTCTACCCGGACGGGCACAAAATCCCACCGCCGAGGAGTCAAGGACAAGAAATACCGCAAGTGGCACAATTCTTATAATCACGCAACTCAAAATTGCATGGTTTTTAGGAAGCGCCATTCGTATGGGATAAAGGAGGGAGGTTCAAGCTTGCAGACAAAGGAATCGCAGAAATGACGGTAGATATTGATCCTTTCCCCTACTGGGATAGGTATGGTCTCATTCTCGTGGATTTGATGACGAAGGGCCTAGCCACAAGCACAGTGATATCTATACAACAAGTCCGAGGCCAAAAAGGGACCACCGATTCAACCCATATCGATCGACCGGGATCTCAAGATGCTGTGGTTTCGCTTTGACAGATCGGGAAACCCCAACCGTAAGCAAGACTCTAGGAAGGGGGCAAGCCACCCAAACCAGGTAGGCTCACCCAGAATTGGTGAAACACTACATTACACATCGCTGCACTCCCAACAGGGAATCCTGACAAAGAGAAAGGCAAGGCACCTATCGAAAAAAATGGGGGGCAAGATCGGCCAACCATTAGAGAAAGTGGTAGGCTATCTTTACCCAGGATTGATGAGGAGCCTATTCCCAGGGATAAGAGAAGGATAGCTGAGTTCACTGTAGAAGAAGGAATGTCCTCCTTAAAGATAACAGTGAGGAATGATGAGAAGTTAAAAACACAGAGAATGCTGAAACCCCCGGCTAATGTCACTGAAGGACACTGATTCTTGAACAAGTATGCCAAGGACAAAAAGGCGATACCAGCCGTGTTGACAAGAACCCAAAAGAGAAGGATGCAGAGAATGAGGTCTGTCCAGAAGATGAAACAAACTCTGCAGATGATAGTCGATGTAAAGAATAGCGAGAAGAGGGAGATCCCCTAGAAACTGTTAGTGAAGCATTGGATAAGGCTTTCCCGAAGTCGGAAGCTAAGGAGGCTGAGGAAAAAGAAGTGCCCAAAAATGTAGAGCCAACCATCGAACAGAACCTCGCCCTCAAGGTAGGGTCCGATCGCCGCAGTCGATGTAGATGAAGAGGCGATCACTGTAGAGATCCCAGAGATGCACTGGGAACAAGATGACATCATGGAAGACTCATTGTTGGATCTCCTGTTCAATGAAGAGACTGATGGCCTGCTGGCTGAGATAGAGGCTATCAGCTTAATCCCAGAAGAATTCTGGGCAAACAGCCCACAACCGTGAGGTTCGAGGGGGACGGTTTGTCAAGAAGGCATCGGGCTACGTTAGCCGATACACCTACCGATGAGGTCACCAAGGTAGTCTTTGAGAAACCTACGTAAGAGATGATGAAACATTTAAAGCCCCTTTACATCGTGGCCTATATTAATGGGAAGATTTTTGGAAGGGTCTTCGTGGATGGAGGGTTGTGCTAAATGTCATGCCTGTGACAACCATGAGAAAATCGGGAAAAAGTCTTGAGGACCTAGTTCCCACCAACATGAAAATGTCCAACTTCCTGGGGAACCTTCCAGAGCACTTGGAGTATTGATACCGAAGTCACAGAGGGCCCCAAGACCATCAAAGCAGCTTTCTTCGTGGTTGATGGCAAACCTTCCTATAGCGTGATTCTCGGGAAGCGGATCGGATTCATACAAGTCAGTGTGTCCTCTACTCTTCATCGTAAGCTCATGTTTTGGGTCGAGACAACGTGAAAACAATGGGCGTATAAGAACCCCTTTTCGGCCGAGGTAAAATGATGGAAGCCCTGCTTTATTCCCCACACCTACGCCTATTGCCATCCTGCAGGATTATGAGGAAGGGGTATGGAAAGCATGCAACCTTACTAATGAGGGGTTCGTTAAGATCTCAGGTCAACCACTACCAATGAGCAGATAACTCATGAGTAGGGCATCCTGTGTACTCAAGACCTTTGGGCTCGGCTAGAAATCTTTAAGGCCGAGTCCAAAGCGATGGATGCCATGATGGAAGATTATGACACCGCAGAGGAAGAGGAGGTACTACTCTCCAGGGAGGAAGGTGCGCAGACAAGCTCGATGAGGTGTGTGCAAATGAGCCTATGGAATTGATTCTCTCTTCACAAGATCAAGCCTCGCTTGAGGCGTAAGATCCTTTAATTGAGATCAATTTGGGCACGCATGTAACAACCCGTAATCGTGGAAGGTGAGTGGATTGCTTGAGGAAGACAAACAGTAAGATAGTCGAATTAATCCAGCAGTACAAAGATTGCTTTGCCTGGAATTACTTCGAAATGCCTGGTCCGGGCGAAGGTTGGTAGAACACAAAGTTGCCTATCAAAGCAGTGATACAAACCGCTCAAGCAGCGCCGCAGTTCAATCCCCAACCGATGCCTCAAATTAAAGCCGAAATTGAAAGACTATCAAGGCGTGCTTTATAAGAACGGCCAGTGCACGCTGAATGGCTATCTAACATAGTCCCTATCGCCAAGAAGAATGGCCGATAAGAGTATGTATAGACTACAGTGAACTTGAACTTGGCCACTCCCAAGGATGAGTATGCTATGCCTGTGGTCGACATGTTAGTCGATGCGCAGCCTACGCATGGCATTCTCACCTTTATGGATGGGTACTGTGGTATAACCAGATCTTTCTAGCAAAAGAAGACACTCACAAGACAGCCTTCAGGTGCCCAGGAGCATCGGGGATTTACGAATTGGTGGTCATGCCTTTGGGCTCAAGAATGCAGAGCCACTTATCAAAGGGCCATGAATTCCATCTTCCATGACTTGATCGGCAAAAACCATGGAAGTATACATAGATGACGTGGTTGTCAAGTCCGAGGATTTTGAAAGCCATCTAGTCGATCTAGAGCAGCCCTAAAAAGGATGCGTGCTATGGGCTAAAAATGAATCCGCCAAATGTGCTTTTGGAGTGGCACCGGCAATTTCCTAGGATTTTTGGTCCACCATCAAGGAATAGAAGTAGACAAGAACAAGGTGAAAGCTATCTTGGAAGCCGCACTCCTAGGAATAAAAAGGAGCTGCAAAGTTTGATTGGTAAGATCAATTTCCTAAGAAGGTTCATAGCCAATTCGGCCGAAAATGAAGGCTTTTTCCTCAATAAATTAAAGGATACGGAGGATATGGTATGGGGAATGAGCAACAACAGCCTTTGACCAAATTAAGCAAGCGTTGGCCAATAAACCTCCTGCGTTAACGCCCAAAGGTCGTGAAGGCCACTCAAATTGTATATAGTCTTGAAGAAGAGTCAATCGGCCGTTACCGGGCGCAGGATGCCGATGACGAGTTGAAAGAGTCAGATACTATCTCACCAAGACCTTAAATGATGCGTAAAACCAGATACACCTCTATTGAGAAATTATGTTTATCATTGTTCTATGCTTGTACAAAACTCAATATTATTTGTTGCCTAAGGAAATATTAGTTTTGTGCAAAATTGATATTATTAGGTATTTACTTAATAGCCCGTCTTACAGGTCGATCGACGAAGTGGGCCATTAAGTTAAATGCTTTCGCGCTAAAATACGCTCCATTAAGAGCAATGAAAGGCCAGCGGTAGTCGATTTTTAGGCTCAACACCCTTGTGTCAAGTCAAAGACCCATTAGCCGAACACGCTGCATGTATTAATTTGAAACCTGCGCCGATGTTTGATGGGTCACGAACCCAAAGTGGGTAGGTGCCGCATCACCATCACCGATCCAACCGGGAAAAGTTGGAAATTCATGTGTCACCTGGATCTTGGGTATTCTAATAATCGTGCAAATTTAAGCTTTGATTTTAGGGCTTAAGATCCTGGCACCATGAAAACAAATTATGTTCAAGTCATGGGAGATTCACAGCTGGTAATAAAACAATTAACCGGGAGTATAGATGCAATAACCCTAACTTGAAAGAATGCTATGAAACGGCTAGCAAGCTACTTCGCTTGTTTGTCGATGCAAGAGTACATCACATTCCTAGAGAAGAGAATGAAGAGGCTAATGATTTGGCTCAACAGCCTCAGGGTATAAAGACATGATAGTCAAAGTAAAACATGAAGAGTACCCAACTGGGAGTGTGCACTAATAGAGCGATCGACTCTTGGAAACAAGAGTTAATCGACTATCTTAAAGATCCTTCAAGCAAAGATCGACTTCAAACTCAAGCGTAAAGCACTCAAATACGTATTGGTAGACAATGAAGTTTACAGAGAGCCATCAATGGAGTGCTACTCAAGTGTATTGACAAAGAGGAATCCATGAAGGTCATGGGGAAGTACATGAAGGAATCTGTGGATCTCACAGGTATCGGACCCACGATGAAATGGCTAATATACCGACATGGATATTATTGGCCTACCATCACAATGATTGTTATCAAGATGCCAAAGGATGTGAGGCGTGTCACCGCATGGTCCAATTCAAAGGGTTCCAAATTAAAAACCTCCACCCAGTGATAGAACCTTGGCCATTCAGGGGATGGGCAATGGATTTAATAGGCAAAATCTATCCACCTTCGTCCAAGAGGCATGCGTTTATCATAGTTGCGACTGACTGCTTCACCAAGTAGGTAGAAGCCCAGCTGATGGTGAATGTGACTCAGGAGGAGGTGATTAGGTTTATACAATGCCAGATCATATATAGATTTGGAATACCTGAAACCATCACCACAGATCAAGGCACTATGTTCACTGGGGAGAAAGTGGTGGCCTTCGCACAACAATTTGGGATCAAGTTAATTCACTCATCCCCTTATTATGCTCAAGCCAATGGGTAAGCTGAGGCTACCAACAAAGTTCTTATTGATATAATCAAAAAGAACGTTGAGGATAAGCCAAGGAGATGGCATGAAACACTGAATGAGGCATTGTGGGCCGTGAGTAACTCCAAGTGTAGTGCGACTGGATTTACTCCGTATCGGCTAACATATGGCCAGGATGCAGTGTTACCCTTAGAAATAAACGTGACTTCACTAAGAGTAGCAAAGCAAAACTCGCCGAGCCTGGATGAATATCAACAGCCATGTTAATGGAATTAGATTCTACCGACGAAGATCGACTCATGGCCTTAGATCGATTGAGCATAGCAAGCAAAGATGGCTAGGCTTACAACAAGCGTGTGAAGCCAAAAAGGTTTGTTGAAGGAGACCTGGTTTGGAAAACCATACTACCCGCTGGGATCAAGGATCCTAAGTTTGGGAAATGGTCACCAAATTGGGAAGCGGCCATTCATTGTTAGCAAAGCTTATCATGGTGGTGCTTATCGACTAGTCAACATGCAAGGCTAAGAGCTAAATAGAAGCATCAATGGAAAATACCTCAAGAGATATTACCCCACTATTTGGGAAGGCATATTGGAGAATTAAAAGGTGTGCATTAGCA
This sequence comes from Calophaca sinica, assembly GCA_037113605.1. Classification (NCBI taxonomy): domain Eukaryota; kingdom Viridiplantae; phylum Streptophyta; class Magnoliopsida; order Fabales; family Fabaceae; genus Calophaca; species Calophaca sinica. The sequence continues at coordinate 110,026,946 of CM073733.1, forward strand.
TAAAGGCAAAATTGTTTGTGGTGACCACAGTCGCCACCTAGCCAAAATTACAAAAGCTTAAATGTGAAACTAGGAAACCGCCGCCTGGAACTTCACTTAATTTTTCCTCAACCTGGCAGACTGGATCTACCGACGATGCAGAGCATCACCATAGCCAAGCTTCACTATATCCGGGATAGGTTCTCGCCGGGCACTTCGCCTAATGCCTCCATCGAGGAAACAACAAAGATCTTCAGGATCGCTTTGCCGATCGGGTCAAGGATCGGCCGCTACGATAGCTTCCTGCTTCCTAACCTCCTAGCCGATGCTTGAAGGAGTGCCAAGCTTGATTGGCCTCGGCTAACCCAAATACGCTTAGTCTCAAGATCTTTGTCTAAGCTCGTTTTCTCGAGCGCCAAAGACCGCTAAATCACGATCCAAAGAGGAAGATTGCTTGAACAAATCATAACGCCGCTGAGAGTTGACACGAGCTTTTCGCTAAAGCACCGATCGAGGAGTCAACTCGCTATCTTCTTTGATCCTCTCTAACTCACCCAATGTAACAGCCTAGCCGCTCATCTTTGTTCGGGCGCCGCTTAGTGGCTTGACGCTCCTTCTCCAACAATAGGAAAGAGGTTTGAATTGAGCCTTTGTTCCCGAAGGTCCTTCGCCTTTTGAGATCATGAGAAGTCACGCCATGAACCTCCTTGAATCACCCGTATTGGAGAGACAGTCGCTCAGCTTGAAGAGCCAAGGTATGGTACACCTCCTGGCTAGCCGCAGGATGTCACCAAAGTAGACAAATTGAACAAAGAAGTCCTCGACGGGCAACCCGCCCTGGCCGTTGGTATTTTCCCCATCAAGTCTGTCGCATCAACTCTCTCCAAATGATTGGAAATAGGAGAGAGACCGAGAAGGAGTCAAGAGAGGTGAAATACTTCGCCTCTTCTTCTAAAATAGGAATCATGGAGTCAGAGGAGGCGAAGGCATCCGGGAGCTTCATAGCCGCCTCTTCACCAGTGATTGGGGTCCTATGGAAAACCATGGTTAACCGATTAAGTAAAAAGTAATATATGTTGAAAGGATAAGAAATCGGTCAGACTGGTGGAGGAAATTGAGAGCTAGTGCCCTCGGCAAATTCTTGAACAAAGGAGGTAGGAATCTCCACACGCCGCTTCAAAGTAGGGTGGTTAGATTCAGGCTAACAAAGGATATTAAGAAAAAGGGAGATAAGGACAAGTTATGTACCTTTACCTTTGGTCGTTTGCCTTCTTTGGCGAATGTGTTTTCTCTTTGAGCTTGGCCCGAACCTCGGCAGTTCTTCTATTACGATGCCAGGGCCCTTGTTCTTTTCTTGGCGAGGAGTAATGGGTCGCTTTCAACGACAATGAATTGTGGAGTAGTGGTTGTGGTCGCCATAAGACAAGAAAAGTAAGAAATTACTTTGAGTCTAAAAGCAAGAATTGCAAAGAGCCGAATATGTGGGCACTTACTTGGTCAAGTAATCGAGGTCTTCATCCTGGTAGAAGACCGCTTCAACTCGGGTTTGGACCGGGCTTGGTCTTAACAGAGTGCTTTTGGGTTGGCTCGACGGCCTCATCGCTTCTGGGCTACATCGGTGAGGATCAACCGGTCAGATATCTATCCAAATTGATCGTGAACGACTGCCTTTCACCGATGGCCACCAATTGGCAAAAGCGTAAGTCTCACCCGACACGGAGTGAAGGGGAGGAAGTGGAAGGCCTGGATCTTTTTGAAGTTGGTAGAAACCACCTCCATCACATTAGTGGCGCTAAAGGGCAGTCGACCCAGGCTCTCCCTACCATAGAGTCGTATGGCAAAGGAATGTGCTGTAACAACCCAAATTGCCTTGCCACACAGTTTGGAAAATAGAACTCAGCCGACGACTTGTTGTTTCGTGAGGTGGGTTTAAGACCACAAAGCAAGTCACGAGAGGTCAAGACTGAGCTCCAGTTAAGCTCCAAATGGTTCTCGCTGATCGACCGGGAGAGGTCATTAGTGGAGAAGATCCGTAAAGGCCCAATACCTTTCTCCAGGACAGGCACCAATCGCCAGCCTATCCGGTCGGACCAAAGAGCTTGGTGGCCACAAAGAAAAGCATAAGAAGGCTCACAAGGAGTGGACACCAAATGGGTACCCAATACACCGCATCCCGGGAAGAACGCCAGGGTTGAAGCGAGTCGATAAACTCGGAAAATAGAGTATTATCCAGTTGTAAAACCAGAGTGGGCCCGAACGCTCTCGATATCTTCACCCCTTTGCACCGATCCATAATGGTGAACAGCAAATGATAGAGGTATGAGAGGAAAAGGGTTCCCAAGAAAAGTTGCCATTAGAGTTCACAAGAGCTACATAAAGTCAGAACTCTTGAACCACAAAGAATGGAATCGAACAGAGAAAGTACTCGAACCAAAGATGTATGAATGCGTTGTGTTCTCAGATCGGACACGCACTCCGGACTTGGCATTATTGGCAATGAAATTGGAGTATCCTGAGGTGTGTTTGGAAAAGTGGAATCCTAGTTCAGGAACTTGGAAGGAATAATGGGAAAGGACGCCATCGCCGTGATCGGGAGCCCCAAAATAGCCGCCACGCCCGTAAGAGTGGGGAAACCATACCCCAGGGAAAAGTGAAGGTGTTCGTGGCAATGCTCCAAAGAGTCAAGAAGCCATAAAGCGCTTCTAGGTTAAGGGGATGTCCTTGGTCGACAAAGATGATTATGTCATAGAGACCCCATTGTTTCCACTTATCTGACTTCACACCTTTAGCCGATCCACCCAATCGAGGTAATGAGACTAACGAGGCCATGAACGAAGATCGAGGTTTGGACCTGGTGGTAAACCAATCGCAGGAAATGGGCAATGCGCATGCAGAGGGGCCATATACTCCGCCAAGAAGACCGCCTTCACCCATATCCAAGTGGAAGGAGCCAATGAAAGAGAGCCCTCAATCTCGAATAAGGAGATTGGAGACCGTAGCCTAAGCCTCGTGAGGGCTAAGCGAGCGGTCAAGGTTCATGGAAGAGGAAGAAGATTGTTCGCCATCATACGCGTGAGATTGGTTTTGAGAATCAAGGTAAGACATGGTGGGCTTGGTTGCTAGGGTGAAAGATGAAGAGGTAGGAGATGGTGAAAGCCACAGGAGTTAGTATCGGAAGTAAGCGTAAGAGGTAATTCGGTGATGAGTATTTAAAGGAAAAGTAAATCACTGATAGTGGGATTTAAAGGCGAATAAATCGGATGGATGAGGATTAGCCGTTACGCGATTCAAAAGTTGTTGTTAATGGATGACCTCGCATTTATGATTTAAAAAGGTGATTTAACTTAAATCATTACGCCGCCCCAGCCTAAACCTAGGATGTTACGGCTGAGACAGCGTAGGGGGGCAATTGTTTACACCCAAAATATTCACCGTAATCCACCAAGCTAGTCCCAATCGAATGGATCAAATAGCCGATTGTTCAAATTGATGTTCCTACCAATGACGATATGGCGTGGTCACCGATAGGTTCGAAAGCTGGAAACCGGAAGCTATACATGGGCCTTGGACTGATTGGGCTTCAAGGAAGATATTCAGGCCCAAGGGATAGCATGGAGTCACTTATGGGATCGATTCTTGCTCCACGAGTCGAGTGACGTGGGAGTAATTTTGAATTAATTAAATATCCAAGGAAAACTGATTAAGATTGTTCCCATGGTTTTAGGAGCCGAGCGAGGAATCGAGGAGATCTTTGCACATAGAGGACCGTTGGTTGAAGGACGTGGCCATAATGCACTAATGCGCCTAGTTTTTAGGATCGTGGTTAGTGGGGCATGGCACGACTCACCAATAATCGCCAACTAGGAATGTATCGTTGTTAGCCAACCAACGTGGTAGATAGGGATAGTTCTTAGTTGCTATTATAAATACCGGTTGTACATACATTTTAAAGGATCGATCAATCAAATAACTTATATTTTTTCGCCAAAGCTTTTATTCGCAGCTTTATGTTTACCTTTGCCCCGCTTTTATCTTAGTTCACCGACTTAAACCTTTCTCGAGTGAGTTAAAGGGACTCATAGCTAAGAGCAGTTCCTTCCTGGCGTAATCGCCAAGAAAAGAGAATCGTTGTGAAAAGCTAAATTATCTACGGCTAATTGTCTTTGCAGACAACAGGTTCGATTTGCCAAGGATATATAATTGAAATTAGTTAGGTCATGCATGTTATGTTTGTATGAAATTGATAAGGAGGGAGAACCCAAAAACACAAGAACATTTGCCAAATCCATAGAATATTGTTCGGAATCCGACATTTATTTGTTGATATAAAGTGACTGTTTTAATGAAGTGCATGGTGCATCCATGGGCGAAGGTGGACATTGGTCATATATATATATATACGGACCGTGGATTTTGCATTTGTCGTCTTTCAGCCAACCCCGTATATTATAAATTATATAAATATAAATTATAAAATTTGTATGTTGTCACTCACTCAAGTGCTGAGCACATGCAAACCAAAAGGTGCAATATCTCTACTAGTATTTTGATAGGCGAGACTTTTCGCGGTTAAAACCAATCATGTTATTGATGATGACACCTTAATTTCATATTTATTCCGTATGGATTAATACAAGTACAATTTATTGAATTTAATGATTATGGAGTGATAGGTTATGTTTGTTTAAATGGAAAAAAAGTGGGGAAAATGAAAAGATTTTTGAAAAATGTAAAAAGTGTGCATAAATAAATGTGACAAATCAATCATCAGTAATTTTACACTTCAATCAATAAACTTGTTTTCTCCCCACCTTCTTTCATCCCACTTTCTTAACTGTCAAACATAGCCATAATGTCAAAATGATTTACGTAAGAGTTAAATTATACTACTAGTATTCTACCATATAGATATTTTTAGAGATATATATATTTTAAGAAATACTAATGTAGTACTTCATGGTAAAATGTGAGCAAATATCTGTATAAAACTTCAGTCGTTATATTCTAGTCTATATATATCCATTTATTCATTTTTAAATCTTCTATTGAACAGAAAAATATTATTTATTTATATGAAAAAAGAAGAAGATTATGCATCCCATCATCTCGAGTGTTAAAAATTTAGTTTCACAATTTTTCTTCTTGTTTCTACACGCATGCAAATTAAATATGCAATGGATGTCCTTATTGTCTTTACCCATCACATCATTTTTTCAACACCAGTCAAATATTCCAATTACAAAGACTTCCGTACTGTAGTGCTTACTGCTAAGTTAGCGAGTGGAGAGAATTCCGTACTTAAGTTAGCAAATCAAATTTTGCCAACTTTGGGATGTGTAGTATTACCAAAATAAATTAAAACACGACCGACAAAATGTATGTGGCTAAAATGTCAAATTGTTACGACGATTGCCATGTTATCATGTTTTCAAAATTTGGTGAGTTTTTAAGTTATAATATAATAATATAATTTGTTAAATTTATAATTAAATTGTAATTGAACTAATTATGATATAACTTAATTTGTAACTTTCGAACCGAAAATATGTGTATTTGAATTAACTTGATCAATTGATTAATCCAATTTAATGTTTCAAACGTTTTTCAGAGAAAAAAATGTCTACAAAGCAATTGTCAAATTGCTGAGTTATGTTTTTGTTTGATATATAAAAATATAATATGTATTATTTTTTATCCTAAATATATAGTAATTAATTAATATAATATGTATTATAGGTATATGAAAGAGTGATTAAAGATCTCATTTTTATTTTTAATTAAGAGATGATGCAGTAAAAAGTTGATTAACTAATAAGTTGAATTTGAGATTAAAAAATAGTAAGTGCTAAGTTGTAAACGAAAACACCACTTGAATTAGCTTTATAAAAAAGTTATAAGTCAGTGAAATAAAAATATTTACCGAACGTATATATTTGGTTAAACATATTCTAAAACTAGTTTTTTACGGAAATAAACTAGTTAAATAGTAAGTTATAAATGACTTATTGGTGTTACCAAACATATTATTAATTAATTATTTTCTCACCGGATTATTAATTACTATTTAATAATACTCCAATGGAAAGCGATATATCGTCAAATTGATTAGTTTGACGTTGATTTAAATAGTACATTCGTGTAGTATAGTTTAATTCCGTGTACAAGTACAACACTGCAACTATCATTCCTGAACACCGAATGTTTTGTCAAAAAAAAAAAAAAAAGGAATGCTTGGCTTCAGAGAAAAAGCAACGTGGCAGCAAGAGAGACGGTGTATAGAATACATCACGTATCTCGTGAGATCTATTACTAATAAGAAAGCTATGTTTTCTCTGGACACATGTCAACTCTATATTTACTCACACAAAAAGATAAATTTTTGGCTCTCCCTCCTGCTCTTCTCTTTCTCGCTCTCCCTCCTCTTCAAGGTTTTTGAAAATTACGGGCAAAAAACAGCTAATCGCAAAGCAAATTACGGGAAAAAATCTCCTCTCTCACCATTTCATCTCCTCTATTCTCGAACTCCCTCCGCCTTCTACTTCCTCCTCCTTCTCCTCTAATCTCCATCTCGATCTCGAACGAATCATCATCGACATCGGACCCAGACCGATCGCTTCCTCGAAGCTTTCTTCATTGCCGCCTTACACCAACAATAGAGCAACAAGCTTCTCCAGGTGTTCCTCAAAGAAGATGCTTGCATGTGCCAGTATCTTCAAGACCTTCGATGAATCAGTGTGCTTTTTGAGTTCCTTTACGTTTAGATCCATCCTCAGTTCTGCGATTAGGGTATTAGACTCTGCTGTGTCGCTTTTGTGTTGAGGCATTGCTCTCCGCGTGATTTCGATTTGCACAGAAAGGAGCCGGAAGAGTCCTGGAGTTCTAGGTGAATCGCCTGATTTTGCCTTTAATTTTTCTTTTGCATCGTGATCTTCTCATTTTTCTTTTTGTGCATCTTTCCCTTTCCTCATTCTTTATTCACATCTAATTTGGTCTGATCATTTTTAATATGGTGCAGAACGGGAGTGGAATCATAAGTTGGTGACATGGGCTTCTCTTCTTATTTGAGGATTCTTCCTCTACCTCCCTGGACATTCTTGGCTTCGATGTAGTAACTCTTTTTTTTGTATTTCTTATGTTTATTCAGTTGTTTGCACATTTTCACTGATTTATCTTTAGTATTTTTGTGAATTTCTGATGTAGCAAATTTTTTGTAAAGTGTGACTATTATTGCATAAGAATTTTCCCTGTTATCGGACATACATGCCTATTAACACCATGACTGATTGAACTAGAAATTCCTCTAAGGATGAGTAGCGGAAGTCTCGGGCCAGATCTCAACAAGCGTAATAAGCATGTAGCGGATGTTCGTGATACCAAAGAGGAAAAAGCTGTAAATTCATTTAGTTGGCATTACTTACCAAAGATCCGGACACAATGCTCAGGTAATAATTGAGTGTTTAATTGAGTGTTTTGATTGATGGTTTGGAAAGTAATTTTGTTTTTAGTTTTGATTGAAGCTGTTTGGATTTTTGTGATGTTTTGATGTGAGCAACTTGCTATTTTTTGATGCAGACAAGAAATAGAGAGCCAAATATTTTTTTTATTTAATGCAGGTTATTACTATTTCTGTAGTTATGAGTCATGTTACTATTGGAGATTGTTGTTCAATCCAAGGTTGTTCGATCCAAGGTTCTGTTAATTTGCAGTAATGTACGACTCCAAGAACGTGTCATACTAAAAGATTGTCAAGTAATTTGTTTCTACTTTTCTCAGTTTTCTAAATATTTTTCAGCTTTACAATTTAAGTTGGAATGTGACATTGCCTGTTTTGGCATGCTGGAGTAGGTTTCGTGGTCACTATTGGTAGTGAGTGCAAAGGGGAAGTCTCGGCTATCTGGTCACTATTTGCTCATGTATGGGTTGATTCTACAATTCAGTATTTATAAAGTCTTCACAAACCTTTTTTTCTGTTAAACTTTGATCTTAAAAAAATTTACATCTTGCTTAGAGTTAGAAAAGCATTGCGGTTTGAATTGAATAAAATGCATTGACATTTTTCTTCCATTGCTTCTGTATGACAATGAATGAATTAGTAACATTTGCGTTTTCTGCAGCATATTCAGGACCTCACTATTATAAGGCAAGTGCTTTTAACTCCTAAAATAAGAAAGAAGGCTTATATCGGGGTCTCTTGATGCCTTGCTCATGGGGTGTTTTATCATGAAATAGAAGAAGGGAGACATGCTCCCATACCTAATTTATGTGGCAGCAAGTGGTTGCTTATTTGGCATTTGACTCTTCTGAATTATGGGTTAGATACTTCAAATTCTAATGTTCCCCCTATATTATGTGAGCATGTCGTGTTTGTTTCATCAAGACTATCAATACCCATATAGTGTGCTATTAACACATAATGCAAGAAAAAATAAATTAAAGATTGATATTTTCAATATTTGTTTATACAGTTTACTTTTTTGGTCTGATAAACCAATATCATAAACAAATCTATACTTAGTAATAAAATCATGTTTTGTGTTAACACGTGTCACCTCTACATTATTTCTCTTCACTAACAATTTAATAATAATTTCTGTTTAACACTTCTCGATGCTGTGAGGAGACTTCTCACTACTCGCCTCTTTCATTTCAAATTTCAAACTCACAATTCACTCTCATCTTTCCATCCCTTGCATTTAAGATGAGCCGCTCCTCCTTCTCCTCTTCTTCTTCTTCTTCTTCTTCTACTATGTTTTTTCTGATTTTGTTCCATCTCTTCTCCTTCCCATTTTTTTTAATCTCTTTCCCATTTTGTTCATCAAGCTACGGCTTTTTCCATTCCCTTCTTTTTGCCGATTTTATTCCATTATAATCTTCCTCTTCCATGGTCGCTTTGTTTTGAGGAGATGCATTTCTCCATTTCTGCTTTTCCTCATCTTTTGGGGCGCTTTTTCATTTGCATTTCTTTTTTTTTTTTCATTGGATTGTTGCTAACATTTTTTTTCCATTGCTGAGTCACAAATAATCTGGTTTGAGCTTGCTTTCGTGTGCTTTGAGGTTGTATTTTCTGGGTTTTAGATTTTGTTCCCTTCATTTTAGGTTTTTGAAGTTGTGTTTTTCCTTTCCTTAATTTTACGATTTTGTTCCCTGATTTTTGTGCTTTTTCCAAGTTTCACATGCTTTTGGCAAATTCAATCATCTTTTATAAATCACAAATGACATTCATTCAAAAGAACAAACAGTAAACCTTTTATTTTTAACGACTTTGGTATTAGCTCAACTGAGTTTTGTTTACGTGAAGGAATAGCTTGAGAACACATCACTACAATTAGGTTGAAACTGATGCACCTATGTTCAAGGGTGTAATTATTTAGAGCATTTATATATATGATTTGCATCAAACGGCATATGAACTACTCTGCTTTTAGCTTGTCTTGGTTTGTTGTCTGGTGAAAAAAGATGTGGATTCAAAATTGTTTGTTTCTTGATCATTTAGAGAATCTAATGGGATGTCTGAAGGATTTGATGAGAATATGTTTTGGCATGATTAAATTTTTTTGGCATGTAAAGATTCAATTTTTATTTATATATATATATATATATATATTAAATTGAATATATAGCTTTATAGCATGATATTGATGTTTGAGTATATTAAATACTTTGCTCATTAAGTTGTTGTGGAAGGAGTTTGCTCATTAATCAATTGTTGTATAGTTTCGTTATTTTGAAGGAGTCTTAGCTCATGTGAATAGTTGATAGTAGCCAAGAATGGAGGCATAGATGGGGGAGATGTATTTTTCAATATCTGCCTTTTCAAATTTCAGCACCTAGCAGTTGTTTATTCTTTGGATTGCGATATATTATTGTGGTTTAAGATCAGAACCAACTCGACAACGAGCAGAACCAACCAACTCGACAACGAGCTTGAACCAATCTCGGCAACTAGCAGATCCAACCAACTCGGCAACGAGCAGATCCAACCAACTCGGCTTCGAGCAGAACCAAACTTCTCGACAGCGAGCTTGGACCAATCTCGACAACGAGCAGAACTAAACCAACCAACTCGACATCGAGCAGATCCAATGAACCAATCTCGACATCGAGCAGAACTAAACCAACCAACTCGACATCGAGCAGATCCAACCAACTCGACATCGAGCAGAACCAACCAACTCGACAACGAGCAGAACCAACCAACTCGACAACGAGCAGAACCAACCAACTCGACAACGAGCTTGAACCAATCTCGACATCGAGCAGAACTTAACCAACCAACTCGACATCGAGCAGATCCAACCAACGCGACAACGAGCAGAACCAACCAACACGACAACGAGCAGAACCAACCAACTCGACAACGAGCTTGAACCAATCTCGACATCGAGCAGAACTTAACCAACCAACTCGACATCGAGCAGATCCAACCAACACGACAACGAGCAGAACCAACCAACTCGACAACGAGCTTGAACCAATCTCGACAACGAGCAGAACTAAACTCGACAATGAACAGGCCCAACTCGGCAAGGCCCAATATGATTTGGATTATATCACAATATTTTCTACCTCCTTCTCTTTCTTTTCATGATGAGTGAGTTTTGAAAACCTATTATCTCTACTCGACAGTGAACCAACTCGACAACGAGCAGAACCAACCAACTCGACAACGAGCAGATCCAACCAACTCGGCATCGAGCAGAACCAACCAACTCGGCTTCGAGCAGAACCAACCAACTCGGCTTCGAGCAGAACCAACCAACTCGACTTCGAGCAGAACCAACCAACTCGACTTCGAGCAGAACCAAACTTCTCGACAACGAGCTTGGACCAATCTCGACATCGAGCAGAACTAAACCAACCAACTCGACATCGAGCAGATCCAACCAACACGACATCGAGCAGAACCAACCAACTCGACAACGAGCTTGGACCAATCTCGACATCGAGCAGAACTTAACCAACCAACTCGACATCGAGCAGAACCAACCAACTCGACAACGAGCAGAACCAACCAACTCGACAACGAGCTTGAACCAATCTCGACAACGAGCAGAACTAAACTCGACAATGAACAGGCCCAAGGCCCAATATGATTTGGATTATATCACAATATTTTCTACCTCCTTCTCTTTCTTTTCATGATGAGTGAGTTTTGAAAACCTATTATCTCTACTCGACAGTGAACCAGCTCGACAACGAGCACAACCAACCAACTCGACAACGAGCTTCAACCAATCTCACAAACGAGCGTAACTAAACCAACCAACTCGACAACGAGCGTAATCCAACCCTATTATCTCTATCGACAAAGGAACCAACTCAATTCACTATTGAGTTTGTTGATGAAGTTATTCTATTTTCTCTGTTGAGTTTGTTGGTGAGTTATTTGATGATATATAGAGTTATTACTTGCTTATTTAATGTATTGATTGATCTTGATTTGTTTTTATGGTTCAAATTTGTTCTAATTTTTTGTTTCTAATTGTCTATAACTTGAAAGAGACTGTGTTATCATGTAATCACAGTTTTTTTAATATCTTATTATTAAAAGTAAAAACAGAATTTGAGGATGGTTTTTTTTTGGGTGAATGGGGATTAGAACTGCCTTATGATGCATCTAAACTTATGTACATAATCATTGCATACTTGATAAAGAAACAAAGGAACAAACCATATTTTATTATGTTGTCTTTAGCATTTTACCATAATGAGACAAGGAAGGAACTAGAGAATAAATTAATTTATTTTTTTGTATTCTATTATTTCTCCTTTGATGTCCTACTGTTTGGATATGCAACTTTTGTGGGTGTGTCTTGAAAATATGATGTTTCTATTACCTACTGCTCTAGGTTGGTTATTCCTGCAAAATCATGGTTAGTTTGAGCCTGAAATTAGATGTTGGTGACATTGGCGGGGTTCTTTTCTTATTTGAGGATTCTTCCTCTACCTCCTGGACTTTTCTTGGTTTTGGTGTTGTATCTCCTGACTATGGTATCTCCTTTTTTGTCTTTCTTATATTTATTCAGCTTTTTGCACATTTTCACTGATTTATCTTTAGTATTTTTGTGAATTTCTGATGTAAATCTATAATGTTGTAAATGTTGTTGGGAATAAAACAAGAACAATGCTCTATTATGCTCAAAATTTTGTGCAAGATCTTACCATTGTCGGTGGCCATGTGGTGTGATAGAACAGTTTAACAACAAGGTATTGAAGTAAGCTATTCTTGAGCTAGGTAGGTGTTTTTACATTAAAGTTCAAGTTTTTATTAAGCAAGTATTGGTACAAAGATTAAAGTTTAATTTATGGGCCATGTACAAGTTTGATTGCTCTTTGCTATATAAAATATTAAATTGAACTTTAATTTCTGGGCCATATGCCACCTATCTTTAATACATGCCTACTATCTAAAAAATCTACATGCTTGATGAAAATATTATATTGATAGGTCTTAAATGTTTATATGTATGTTGGGATGTTTCATATTAAATTTGGTAGCATTTGAATCATGTTCGATGGATCAAGTAATTTTTAGGACACTTTCTGCTCATCATGCTCTAGATGCCGATTTTTTACACATGCATTATGGTCAAAGGAGTTATTTTATATACCTTCTTTTATTCTGACTTTTTTCTTTAAAATCTAAATTTTGTTGTTCTTTGATCTTTCATTCGTTAGTTTTTTTGGTTTCAGATACAATGTTTAACTTTTAGTAAAGATAAGCAGCAAAACGGATGACCTTCTCGAATCCGAATGGCAGGGAGGTGTAATGAGCTTCAAATATTATTTCTATTTAAGCTTCTATTATTTAGCATTTTACTGTGGGGTGGATCAAGCTCTAATCACGGCTCTTTTACTTGGTCAATTTGCTGCAGCAGATTTATATTGCAACAGTTTTTTTGTAAACTTTCATTGTGATAAACTCTGTCATGGAAGGAGATCTACTCTTATTCCAGTTTTAGGAATTAAATTGGAATGAAAGGTTATTTACTCTTCCATGAAATAGATGGAGATAAATTAAGACAACTAATAAATAGAGGTTGTATTTTAAAGTTATATTTTGATCTAAGTCTTCTCAGTTACATGAGTGTTAACTTTAACTATCTTTTTCTATTTCCAGGTGTAATGAAGGGCATAAATTTAAAGGCATGCCATCATCCCACATCATTATTACATAGAAGTCTTGGTTCTACAGGACAAAGGGATGCTTCAGGAAAGGTAAGATGGAGTCCTTTAGATTAGTATTCTTTCTTAATTGTATCAATGGTTGTTATGCTTTGGTTCTAATCCCTTCTATCAAATCATGAGTAGTTATAATACGAATGAAATTCACCCACAGGCATCTGACGATATTTCCACAATGTAGCTCTGGGAATGCAATTAACTAGAAGCCTAGAAGCATATAAATAGTTGCACTTAATTGTTTTTATTGATACTAGCGGCAACACGGGCCATCTAAGGCATGACTTGGCCAATATTTTCACAATGTATCTCACTTTATATGTATGCATCTTTTTTTCTCTTATGCATTATATTTGTTTGCATTTTTCTCTACATATGTTAGTACAGGGTACTGATGTACATAGGTAGTTTTCACTCAATCACCCCCTAGAACTTTATGGGAAAATAGATTCAAAGGTTGTTTGTACTTTTCATACTTTTGCATCTACAGCTCAAAATGTGTTCATGTGTACAGTGGGTCGGCCTACAAAATTGGGGAAACTAAATGTGATTCAAACAATTTTTCATGTACACAAATTGCACATTAATGAATTCTTTGATACGATAATGAATTCTTTCAAATCCGGCTCAATTCTTTGATATTGTACATTAATGAATCTTTTCAAATCCTTGCAGATTATCCATTTATGAATTTTTTCAATTATCTGATAATGCACATTAATGAATCCTTTCTTATTTTGATGCATTTCCTCATTCCCCATTCTCTATTTTTTTCCCTGCATGCTTTCTTGCTGGCATTTCATTTCCATTTCTCTCTTTCAAAATTTCCTTTTCTTGAAAAAATAAAATTATGAAACAACCTCAAGTGAAATGGTTTCCAACTATGAGATTTTATAACATGTATTATGTGCAATGAGACCATCAAAAGTTGTGCTCTTTCTCAACATATTTTCCCTCTTTCTTTTATTTAAAAATGTTTTGATATCTATCACCTAAGTATCGCTTTTGTTTATCTTTTTATAATCCCCATTCACGATTCTCAGAACTAAGTTAACTTGATGCTAAATATGTGTGAAGGAATTGATTGGTAGCTCCTCTTTTTCAGGGTAGTTCCATATATTACTTATAGTGGATTGGTATTGTGATTGACCCGTGTGAAGGATTTGATGAGTATCTCTTCTCTTTTATTTCTAGATTTTTTGCATTTTAACAAATTTGTCTTTTTATTCTGGTGAGAAGGAATGCTGAGTTGGTGTCTCAAGGGTATTCTCTTAGTGCTTAGTATTTTAGTTTCTGGACAGATCCAATGTTATCTTATTCTCGAAAGATCTTTTATTGCAATGTAAGGGGAAACACTTGGAGAAGAATCCTTTCTCCTATTCTCAATCTTTCAATAAAATTGTTCTTTTCTTTTAGTTATCTTTGTCAAAATAAAAGGTTACATTTTTTGTGGTATTATTTAATTTGCTTCTCTTTCGTTATCATTAAGAATGTAGAGATATACTTCTCTTATGCCATTTCCTCCTAATGTCCAAAGAAATTGTAGTCTTAAGGACACATTTAATATAGATAGATGATTTGTTTTTCTTTTATTTGTAATATAATTCCTCGCTTCTACGTTTTTAGTAGTGTTTTTATTACATGACCATTTTATTGTAGACAACAATAAAATACAAAAAATAGACAATATTTTATTGTTTATGAATTTTTTTACAATTTCTTGTGACAAGCAGCGCAATCGACCCGTGCATAACCCGTGCGAATGCACGGGTCATATTACTAGTTTTAAACTATAGAGTGGAAAAAAAAGTTGCCGCACACAAATATTGCGGCTCCACCAAGCCTTATTATTATAATCTCAATTTGCATGTGATGCTAGAAGCCAAATTGTGCAAGGAAGCTTTTATTATTATTGTCATTATTGGGGATCGATAAACCGACAACCAAAAGTTGTCGGGGCACTGTCATTTTTTACTAAATCCACTGTTCCCAAATTTTTTTATCATTGTTTCTCTTTCTTTCAATTACATGCACACACACATCGACATACGATGTCGAAATACGGTGTTAAATTTGAGATGTTCGTTCATCATTTCTGTTATTATTTTCCTGAAGCAAAAATGGATATACCAACGGGAAACAGACCTTGAGTTACTCAACTACCCCTACAAAAGATTTTTAATTTTTTATTGAAAGGAAAGCGTTGATCAGAAGTGTTTCGTATACCTTGAATTGCAGAACTAGAAGATCTAAAAAGTTCCATCATCCTTGCAGCGATTAATTATGATGTATTATATGCTTAGATTTGAGTTGGAAACATTCAGAAATTTATTACTTTTGAGCAGTAACGGATCCAGAGATTTAACGCATGGGGGCAAATATATATATCTAAAGTATAAATATACATCATAAATTTGACAAAAACATTATTAAGGTGGATTCTGAAACCTATAATTTGATATGAAATAAAGTTCTTGTCAAAAATAGTATATGAAATAATGAATTCATTCTCACTGGATTGTAAATGAAAGCAAAGAAAGGCAACAATACCGAAGGCTTGACAATTTTTAATGAAGCTAATGATAGTTGTATTGTATGTAGTTTATCTACTTAGTGATTTATATGTTTTGAGGATAATATTTGTGCAAGTATATTTACGTTGATTGGTATCAACTAACAACACGTGAAGAAAAGTATTAGCATATTGAGAAAAAGGCTGCTTAGGTAAATTTGAAAGAAAAAAAAAAATCGGACCGGTAAATGTCAGTAGTAACTGGGCTTTAAATTGGACTGATCGTTTTCTATCTTTATTGGGCCACTAAAAGAAGGCTCAATCATTGCTTGATAGTTCCAGGTCATCTTGCAAGTTGCAGCCCGGTACCATTTTACGGTATTTTCAGCCTGAAGGCTCAACAGTAACTGAAGAACGAATGTTGATTATGTGTGGGGACAAATGTTTTTTTTTTTGGTGGGGGCAACTCTATGTATGGCTCATACATTTAATATCAACTATCATTCAATTGGAAATTCAAGTGGGGGCATTTGCCCCCAAACTCCATAACGTGGATCCGTCCTTGCTTTTGAGTGAGCTTCTAAACGTGTCCTTAAGTGAGCTTCTAAACGTGTCTCTAATTTGATAATGTTTTCAATAATATGACTAAATATAATTATTGAAATGAGACACGATGAATGATACATAGTTTTTTTTTTTCCTTTGATCTAATATATAGCTTAATTTTTTTCTATGAAGGCCAAGGTCAAGAATTCTTAACTCGCGTAGCATCAAGTGTCGTTTAAAATAGTTTGATCTCAAGATGGAGTTTATTACTCACATTAGAACTTTGTATGCGTATTAGTAAGGGTGTTCGCGGATTGGATTGGATCGGTTTTAAGGGGAAAAACCATCTGATCCAATCCTTTCGGTTTTTACTCTAATCATCCAATCGGTTTGGTTTTAAAATCAAATCCGATCCGATCCAATCCAATTTACTTCGGTTTGGATTGGATTGGATTTCGGTTTCTCATTTATAATCTAACCTCTGTTTTATATTTTTTCCCAAATGGTGAAATTACCACAATAACGATAACTTACATTTCATAACATCAAACTAATAGTATGGTAGTAACCAACAGTAGGGCAGTAACGACCCAACTTTTTTTTGCTTCTTATAAATGAAACTATGAAATAATCAAAAGGAATCGTAGGCTCCAAGAATGCTTGCGGTACGACCATATATATCACGTATTATTTTCCTGTATTGATATATCACGCATTATTGTATTAATGTGAAAGGAAATTATAAAATGGGAAAGAGAGGAGTAAATCTACAAATTAAGAAAAATATGTTTAAAATTATAAAAATAAGAATAAATAATTTATTTGCAAGCTTAAAAATGTAACAAAAAAAATGTATATTAAAAAAGTAAAATATTATATATTATATAAAAATATACATGATTAATTTAAAAAAATTAAATTTTAAAATGTGTGAGAAAATATATTAAGGATAAGGTAATTATAAGTATAATATTATGTTATGTAATAATACTTTGGATCGGTTTGGATTGGATTGGTTCCATTAGAAGGATCCAAAAACCGATCCAATCCAATCCAAAATTTCGGTTTTTTGCGGTTTTCGGTTTTTTCTGTTTGCAGTTAATTTGGTTTACGATTTTTCGGTTCGGTGGTTGCGGTTTGAATTGGATTGGATCGATTTATGAACACCCTTACGTATTAGCCTTCTAATCCTCTTCCACTATTTTAATGTGTTTACGACTTGTTGCCCAGGTTATGAAGTCGCCCATTTGTAGGACCCATTTCCAAGCCCAATAAGCTTACAAAACACTAGCACATTAACCCAAACTCGAATCACGGGGGATGCTACCTATACCTCCAATTTTACTTCGCACGCCTATCTTTCCGTTTTTTCCCCCAAAAAATTCTACCCAAAAATTATTTTCTGAAAGGCACAAACAACTCCCAGAATCTTTGGGCCTATTTGATAAATGTTTTTAAAAACTGTTTTCAGTTTTTAAAAATTAAAAAATTATAAAACTTGTTTGATAACTATTTTTATAAAAATAGTTTTAAAAACTTTTAAAAACTATATTGGATTTTTTAGTTTTGGAGACCGAAAAACGGAAATAGGTCAGAGGTGTTTTGCTTCCCTATTTTTCGTTTTAATTTTAAAAACTGAAAAGATGTGGAGAAGTGTCTGTTTTCAGTAATGGCACAACTGTAATTATATAGAACTACGAAAATAAACGAAAACACGGAATAGTTTCATGGGTTTGGATCTAGCTTCCATTCGCGTCTTCTGAAACTCCTTCATGTCCCCAACTAAAACCCTGTATCAAGGTTTTAAAAAACGGACCGCTACAACAAAAACGGGCGTTACAAAACGGAATCGGTGCTGTCTGAAACCGTGATTGAACGAAATCACGGTGTGATAGAAAATCACACGCGACGGCCGCGATTTAAACGGCTGCTGGCCGCTGACGGCGACGTAAGCGGCACTACCGCGACAAAATGAAGGTTTGGGATTTCAACAGATATAACAACAGATCTCAACGAAAGAAGAAGAAGTTTCAACAGAAATAGATTAACAAAAACAGAAATCATTTGATGAGAGTCAGATCTGTTCGCGTTTTGCATCTCAGTTAGATCTGTTGCTCGCCCCGTCGAGATAAGTGAGCAGATCGAGAGAGATCCAGAAAACCAGTGGGAGAACGATCGAGACGGTTTGAACGCATAGCATGAGGAGAAAAGGAGCAGATTGGAAGAGATGGGGGGTTCCGTGAGAGATGATGGTTAGATAGATGAGGTTTGATAGATGAGCCAGATTGAGAGAGGAGAGGGAAACACCTGTTCTCGTGTGGGGAACGACGGTTGAAGGGTTGAGTGTGAGGGATTTTGTGAGAGAAGCTTCTAGGTGGGTTTGACTATTATTTTTTTTGGAAATAAAAATGGGTTTCATTTATCTGTTGAAGAAGCAACAGGCAGCGTATATCCCCTTTCTCTTTCTAGTGTGTAACAGCCGTATGCCACTAACCTTGGTTGTTCTTTTTTATTTTAAAATTTTTTCTTTAATTTTGTCTTTTACTATGGGCCAAATTTGTTTGATTGGGATGGTTTTGTTTGTTTTAATAAATGCATCAAACCAAAGCACCAGGGATTGGAGTGAACGACTGGAATTTTTTCTTTTTCTGACTTTTAAATACAATAAACAAATTTATATATTTGATTTTTAATTATTTTATGAATTTTAATTGTGCTAAATTATTCATATTTTAAAATTACTTTAGACATCTTATAATAATTGAAAAAACATTGATTTAAGTTATTATACATTATATAATAATACAAATAATTTTAATATAATTTGTGCAATATTGTGATTAATTCACACCGCGACGACCGTAATTCATATCGCGACATCCGTAACAGCCGAAATCGCGAAATCCTTATCACGACCGCGACCGTTTTTTAGAACCTTGCCTGTATGGATTCCACCACTGCTGAAGAGGAGAGAAGAAGAAGAAGAAGAAATAATAAAAACAAAGCAGCACTTAGAAATGATAAAAACAAAGATGCACAGTGAGAGGACAGCGCTGAATTGTAATGGCTGCGCAGCTGAATATGCTTTGCATCAGTAACAACAAAATAGGTTTAAAAGGAAATCTAGGGTTTTTCTTATAATGGGCTTGACCCAATATTTGTTACAACTAACAAAACTTATTTAAAATGCAAAAAGTAGGCCACGGGAATAGCACCTTGTTTTAGATACTATGGGAATAATTTTTCATATCATATATTAATTACTATTATTATATAGACGGGACATTGAGGATAATTTTTAAGAATACTTTAGTCCCTGATAGGGACTAAATTGATCTAAATTTGAGATTCTTAAATACCAAACTAATATTTTTTATTTCTTGGGGATTAAATTAGTTTCCGTAATTTTTGTTAGGGACCAATTTGAGTATTTACTCAATAAATAACATGTAATGTTTTGCTTTTGTGACTCAAGAGTAAAATAATCATTTGTAAATAATAAAAAGATTTATAAAATAGTTATGTGATAAAAGACAATGAAATTATATCGATAATATATAATGTTTTCTCATCGGAACTCAAAAGCAAAATGATCATTTAAAAAATAGGAAAAACATTTATAAAATTGATATTGTTCTCAAAAATGTAAAATTACACTGACAAAACAAAATAATCATTTATACCAACAATAATATTTTTCCGTTTTTCAGTCGAGATTCAAAAGTAAAATAATCAATTATAAATAATAAAGATATTTATAAAATTGATATGTGCTTAAAGACAATAAAGCTATTTCGACAATATCTAATATTTTCTCGCGCAGGATGCAAAAGATAAGTAATTACTAATACCGATAACATGTAATGTTTCCCCATTTTTTCGTCAAGATTCAAAAGTAAAATAATCATTTATAAATAATAAAGACATTTATGAACTTTGATACGTGCTCAAAGACAACAAAATTATACCGACAACATGTAATGTTTATCGTTGGAACTTAAAAAAAAATAATCATTTACCATTATAAATAAGAAAGACATTTATAAGGACAAAATAAAGAAATAAAGTAAAAATTTAATAAATTTTTATTGATGAATAAATTATAGCGGCAATATGT
This sequence comes from Calophaca sinica, assembly GCA_037113605.1. Lineage (NCBI taxonomy): Eukaryota > Viridiplantae > Streptophyta > Magnoliopsida > Fabales > Fabaceae > Calophaca > Calophaca sinica. The sequence continues at coordinate 110,047,282 of CM073733.1, forward strand.
AATATTTTCCCATCGAGTTTTAAAAGCATAATAATAATTTATAAATAATAAAGACTTTTATAAAATTGATATGTCCTCAAAGATAATAAAATTATTCCCATAATATCTAATGTTTTCTCGTCGGCGTACAAAAGAAAATAAAGGCTGCGAGCCATGTATCTGACTTATAGAAAATAGAGTCTTATATTTTTGCTCATACTTGGTCATAATTTTCGTTTTTTTAGGACAAATTGGTCATAGTTGAACCAATTTGACTTCCTTTTTTTAAAAGAATAATCTGACTTTTTATGATATTAGATATTGCTTAATTAATTGAGTTGTCATTGTAAATGTTACTTGATTAATTGACTTTTATGACCAATATTTTGAATTTTTTGCAACGCACTTACCATTTTTTATGGTAACACCATGCTCCTACATTTGTTACTCCTGCTTTAAGTCTCTCGTTAAAATAATTATAAGAAAGTGTTGAAGATGAGGTGGTGGTATCACTTAATTAATTATTAATAAATTGAGTTTTAAGTTTCATGATAAAGTTTAGTAAAAAAAAAAATCTCATGATGAATGAAAAAAAGTCTCATGATAAATAAAAAATGTGAATAAAAAAATCATTTAAAAATATGTATTAAACAAGCTTTTTGTTTTGTTGTTTGCAAAACACATTTTAAAAACAAATCTATCAAACAAGTTTTTTCATTTTCATTTTCACATCTCTAAAACATTTTTTAAAAATAGAATAACTAAACAACTTTTTTTTATTTTTTTCTTAAAAACAGTTTTTTAAAACTGATTTGTAAAAATATATTTTAGAAACTGAAAACTAAAACCAAATCAAACACCCCCTTAATTTTTGGAATACATTTTGAAAATTAATTTTTGGAATGATTTTATTTAGAAAGTAAGAGCATTTTAGAAACTAGTTTTCGGAATACTTTAATTATGTTTTAGAAATTTGTTTCCGAAACACAATTACATTCCGGAAACTAATTTCCTTAGCATATTTTGGCTTTTTCTATCCACACCCCCCTCATTTGCTAGCCACACCCCCCTGTCAGCTTTTTGTTGATAAAAAGACTAAAAAGCCCCTACCCACCTAATATCCTAAATCCTCCCATTTTCCTCCTCGCGAGTCCAGCTTCAACACTCTCTCCTTCCATTTTAATTTTTTTTTTTCCGACGATCCGAGCAGGGCGCGTCGTCCTCACGTCGTCCCTCACCTCCACCATTTTTAGTTGGTGGCGCAACCCACTCTCGACGGTGGGCGGCGGTGGCCGTCTGTTATTTTTTCACTGCGATAAGTCCGTAAATTCAATTCACGTACTCACACGTGAATTAAATTCACGTAATAGTTGTTTTTTACTAACTTCACGTAAATTAAATTCACGGAACATCCGTAAATTCAATTTACGGAACATCCGTAAATTCAATTCACGGAAGAATATAATTTGTAAACTGGTTACGTAAATTCAATTTACGGAACATCCGTAAATTCAATTCACGGAAGAATATAATTTGTAAACAGGTTACGTAAATTAAATTCACGGAACATCCGTAAATTCAATTTACGGAACATCCGTAAATTCAATTCACGGAAGAATATAATTTGTAAACTGGTTACGTAAATTCAATTTACGAAACATCCGTAACTTTAATTCACGGAAGAATATAATTTGTAAACAGGTTACGTAAATTAAATTCACGGAACATCCGTAAATTCAATTTACGGAACAAGATCATTAATAAAACTCTGAAGAAGACGAGTGTCGCTGCCGGTAACAACAATATCATCCACGTATAAAAGTAGGTAGATAATATGCGGACCATGATGAAATAAGAACAAAGAGGGGTCGGCTTTACTATGATGAAATAAGAATAAAGCTATGCGGACAATATCTAATATTTGCCGTTGGGTTCTATCATAGTAAAGCCGACCCCTCTTTGTTCTTATTTCATCATGGTCCGCATATTATCTACCTACTTTTATACGTGGATGATATTGTTGTTACCGGCAGCGACACTCGTCTTCTTCAGAGTTTTATTAATGCTCTTGTTCCGTAAATTGAATTTACGGATGTTCCGTGAATTTAATTTACGTAACCTGTTTACAAATTATATTCTTCCGTGAATTGAATTTACGTGAAGTTAGTAAAAAACAACTATTACGTGAATTTAATTCACGTGTGAGTACGTGAATTGAATTTACGGACGATTCGCAGGTGAAGAAAAATAATGACGGCTCACCGCCCACCGTCAGAGAGTGGGTTGCGCCACCAACTAAAAATGGTGGAGGTGAGGGACGACGTGAGGGACGACGGCCCCCCTGTTCAGATCGTCGGAAAAAAAAAATTAAAATGGAAGGGAGAGAGTGCTGTTGAAGCTGGACTCGGTGAGGGAGGAAAATGGGAGGGATTTAGGATATTAGGTGGGGTAGGGGCTTTTTAGTTTTTTCATCAACAAAAAGCTGACAGGGGGGTGTGGCTAGCAAATGAGGGGGTGTGGATAGAAAAAGCCGCATATTTTTATTCCTTTTTCAATTTTTTTATATCCCAAAATCACTACAAAAAAACTGGTCAATTTGCAGGGGTTTTGACCTCCTCAACATATGGTATATTGTGGGGATTGAAAACCCCCTTTGCCCTCATTTGTAGTTGAGAGAGTTTATTTTGTGGACACCACTTAATGCAATATGTCATCATATAAAACTTTTGTTTTAAATGTATTACTTATTAATTTTTTTGGGTAAGATACTTACTAATATTTTACTTATTAAATGATGACAGTTGTGAAATATTTAACAAATTTAACCGTAATACTCAAAATTTTCAATAAAAAAATCTAGTAACATAAAATGATCAAAGTAAAAATAACATAATGTTCCTTGCACATGTTCCTCTATACAAGAAGATTTACATGTACTGAGTAAACAATCACCCATGATAACTATTAAGTCCCTAATAAAAATCAACAACACGAGACATCATGGTCCAGCTGATACAGCCACAGCATCACCTCAACCAACTCCATAATTGCACCACCATTTTCCTTGTCTATATTTGCAAGTTGTTTGATTTTTTCCAATCTTAGTTGTTTTTCTTGACTTCTTGTTAATTGTTTTCACATTGTATCCAAATGTATCCAAATTAAGAATTGAGCTCTCAAAATACTATAAATAGGGCTAAGAAGCTCAATGTAAGACACACTTGAGTTTTAAGAAATATTAAGAGTTTTTGAGTTATAGAGCATTTCTCTCTTGTTCCTGAGCCATTTTGGCATCAGAGCAAGTTCTTAGATCCCGGAGTTGAGTTTGAGTGAGAAAATCAACGGAAAGTTAAGTGTTTTAGGTGAGCAAGAGAGTTGTCCGCCCAGAAACTCCACTTTACGGCCATTTTTTCGCAAAACTAACGCCGCCATCGCGTCCGGAAGGGCCGAAAACCTTAGGAACCCAAGTTTCGAGGCCAACGGAGCCTCCACGCGCCTCCACGAGCGTCGCCGGAAAGTTCGCCGGAAACTGTTCCGCCGCTGCCGGTGTTTCAGAACCACCACACGGAGTTGCGCATCATTGCCGGAAAATCTGAGGTTGAAGACGACCACGCCATCGTGCCACATCACGCACACGTGTCAACTTCAGCCACTCTCTTCACGCCACGTGTCAAGGGAGCCACATCACCACCAAAGTCTACCTTTGACTCAAGAGCCACCTCGCAGCCACGCCATTCCGTCACCAACCAAAGAATCGCCACGCGTCACTTTGACCAGTCAACATCCACGCTGTCTGAAGTTACTGAAATTATAGATAAGCCCCTATACTTTGCAGTATTTACATTTTTGCACCTAATCTTTTGAAAATTACAATTTGGCCCCTAAATTTTTGATGAATTGTAATTTGACCCCTACACTTTTGTGAATTGCAATTTGACCCTTAAACTTTTCAAATTTATAAAATTGCCCCTCTATATTTTTCCCACACAAAGTACCAAATTGTTCTTTGTTATTGGAAAAAAAATTGTGGAATTATAAAAAGTGCATTTCAAGAAAGGTCTGGCTAAGGAAAAACAAGGTTATTAAGTACGCTTAGCGACACCTCTCTTTCCTGGGAACTTCCTTGGTGTTTTAGTTATAAAACTACAATCTCCAATCTGGTAACCCGGTACTTCACCAATTTTATTCTACGTCCAAAATGCCTCCCCGAAGACAACCTCTACGAGACCTTGAAATGGCGTAAATGCGAAGACAAATTCAGAATTACAAGACGCTTTACGTGCACATCGAGTCCTATTAGAGAACGCCACCACCTTGTAAGAGGAAGAATATTCCAGTGATTCCTCATCAACCCGACGTCCTCAGAGACCACCAGTCAGACATGATGACATCAAAGTTGATATTCCCGACTTTGAAGGAAAACTTCACCAGATGACTTCGTTGATTGGCTTCAAACAGTTGAAAGAGTGTTTGAATACAAGGAGATTCCAGAAGAAAAGAAGGTGAAGATTATTCCGTGAAATTAAAGAGATATGCTTCCACTTGGTGGGAAAACCTTAAAAGAGACGAACGTGATGGGAAAAGCAAGATCAAGACATGGGAAAAATGCGCAGAGCTAACCAGAATGTTCTTACCTCCTCAATATTATCAAGACAAATTCATCCAACTGCAGAACCTTCGTTAGAAGAATTTGTCAGCAGAAGAATACACTAGAGAATTTGAGAAGCTGATGATGCAGTGTGATGTACAAGAGAAAGAGGAGCAAACAATCGCCCGTTACCTTGGAGGATTAAACACTGATATTGCCGATCGTGTTGAACTTCAGCAATATTGGTCGTTAGAAGATGTTATTCGCCTTGCTACGCGAATAGAGAAGCAGTTGCCCAGGAGATCCACCTACAGAAACTTCTCCTCCAATAATCCACCTTACACTCGTAAACCACCCACCGACCAACCTAGTTCATCTAGTAAACCTCCTGCCAAACCTACCACCACTGAAAACAAAACCAAGGCCGTCAAATGTTTCAAATGCCAAGGCTTTGGTCATATAGCCTCCAACTGCCCGACAAGGAGAACCATTACCATCATCAAAGGAGAAGCTTATGAAACTTCTGAAGAAGAGGAGGCTCGAGTAGAACCTGAAGGAGAAGAAGAGTTAGATCCAATATACGATGAAGAACTCATCATTCTTGACCATGGTGAATCCTTAGTAATCACGAAGCTTGCATCTGATGTCGACAAAGGAAGAACCTTGGTTGAGGCACAATATTTTCCACACTCGTTGTACTTCTGCCGAAAAAGTTTGTGACGTTATTGTAGACAGTGGAAGTTGTGAAAATGTTGTTTCCAACTATATGGTGGAAAAATTGGATCTACCAACCCAGATACATCCACACCCTTACAAGTTGCATTGGCTCAGTAAAGGAAGTGAAGTGAAAGTTGACAAGTGATGCCTTGTGACCTTTTCCATTGGCCAGAAATACTAGGATCAAGTCTGGTGTGATGTTGTACCTATGGATGCCTGTCATCTCCTCCTTAGAAGACCCTGGCAATATGATCGTCATGCACTATATGACGGTTATACCAACACCTACTCCTTTGTCAATGATGGAGTAAAGATCAAGCTAACTCCTTTACCGCCGAATGAGCTTGATAAAGGCAAGAAAGAAGCCAAACCATTGGTGTCCTTAGTCACAAAGGAACAACTCAAAGAAGCTGCAAAGGAAGTTCAAACCATGAGCTTTATTCTACTGTTCGAGTCAAATAACGAGAATACCATTCAAGTGGAAATTAAACAGCTACTTGAAGAGTTTCCAGATGTTATACCGTAAGTTCCACTGGACTACCACCAATGCGAGACATCCAAAGACGCCATTGACTTCATTCCCTGAGCAGTCATTCCCAATAGACCACTACGAATGAGTCCCCAGGAGCATCTTGAAATCCGCCAAGTTGAAGGATTGTTAAAGAAAGGATTGATACAGGAAAGTATTAGCCCTCAGGCCGCTCCCCGCAATCCTAGTGCCCAAGAAAGATGGAAGTTGGAGAATGTGTGTTGATAGTCGAGCCGTCAACAAGATTACCATCAAGTATCGCTTTCCCATACCCAGACTTGATGATTTATTGGATCGATTACATGGTGCCACTATCTTTTCAAAGATTGATCTTCGTAGTGGATACCATCGATCGTGCTAAGGCCGAGATGAATGGAAGGCGCCTTCAAAACCAGAGATGACCTTTATGAATGGACTGTTATGCCTTTGGGTTGTCCAATGCCCCAAGTACATTCATGCGCCTGATGAATCAAGTCCTTCGACCCTTTATTGGTAAATTTGTCGTCGTCTATTTTGATGACATTCTGATTTTTAGCAAGGACAAAGAAGAACACTTGGAGCACCTTCGGCAAGTGCTACAGACTCTTCGTGAACAGAAACTCTATGCCAACTTGAAAAAATGTTCTTTCTTAACCAACGAAGTTACTTTTCTTGGTTATATCATCACATCCGAAGGCATACGAGTTGATCCAGAAAAGATAGAAGCGATCAATAGCTGGCCTGTCCCACAATCAATCCGTGAGGTGAGAAGTTTCCATGGATTATCCTCCTTTTACAGAAGATTCATCAAGAACTTCAGCTCAATTGCCGCTCCACTCACAGATTGCATAAAAGGAGACAAGTTTCAATGGACAGAGGTCGCACAGAAAAGTTTTGACGAACTGAAGAAACATTTGACTGAAGCACCAGTGTTAGCCCTTCCCAATTTTGATCAAGTGTTCGAAGTTAGCTGTGACGCTTCTAACACTGGAATTGGTGCTGTTCTAAGTCAAGAAGGACATCCCATAGCCTTGTTCAGTGAAAAGCTCAACAATGCTAAACTTCGATATTCTACATATGACAAGGAGTTCTATGCAATTGTTCGTGCATTACAACATTGGAGCCATTACTTGTTGAATAAGGAGTTCATTCTTTATTCTGATCATGAAGCCTTAAAGCATTTGAACTCTCAACAAAAGATCAGTCGCCGACATACTGCTTGGAGTGAGTTTTTATAGCCTTACCCCTTCCTAATCAAGCATAAGGCTGGAGTTCAAAATGTCGTTGCAGATGCCCTCAGCAGACGTCATGCTTTGCTTACCACATTACAGACAAAAGTCATCGGCTTTGAGACTATCAAGGAGTTATATCCCGAGGATCCAGATTTCCAAAAATTCTGGAATGCTACTAAGTTACAGGCCTCACAAGATTACTACCGACATGAAGGATTCCTGTTCAAAGGAAAGACTTTGTGTATTCCTCAATACTCACTACGAGAAGCTATCATTTGGGAAGCCCATGATGGAGGATTAATGGTCATTTTGACGAGATAAAACAATGGCCTTAGTGAAAGAGAATTTTTATTGGCCAAGACTGGAGAGAGATGTCAATCGGCATATTCAAAGGTGCAGACTTGCCACTTGGCCAAAACTAAAGGCCAAAACACTGGGTTATATATGCCACTCCCTATACCTGAGGCCCCTTGGGAAGACGTTAGCATGGACTTTGTCTTAGGACTACCTCGAACTCAGCGTCACAAGGATTCAATAATGGTTGTGGTAGATAGATTTTCAAAGATGGCCCATTTCATTCCTTGCCAGAAGACCAACGATGCTGTTCAAGTTGCTGATCTATATTTCAAAGAAATTGTTCGTCTTCATGGAATTCCAAAAACCATCACTTCCGACAGAGATGTCAAGTTCTTAAGCCACTTTTGGAGAACTTTATGGAAGAAAATGGGTACTAAGCTACAATTCAGTAGTGCCAGTCATCCCCAGACAGATGGACAAACAGAAGCAGTCAACCGACTATTGGGGAATCTACTTCGAAGTTTTGTGGGTAAAAATCTAAAGCAGTGGGATCTTATCCTTGCACAAGTTGAGTTTGCTTACAACAATTCAACTAACCAAGCCACTAGAAAATGTCCTTTTGAAGTAGTATATGGCACTCGTCCACTGAGTCCGCTTGACTTGACCCCCTCAGCTGATAAGCAACAATACAGTTCAGATGCAGAAAGCAGGGCAAAAGAGATCAAGAAGCTACATGAGCAAGTTCGAGAGCGGATTCGAAAGCAAAATTCAAGGTATAAGGCTCAACGAGACAAGCATCGGAAGCGACAAATTTTTAAAGTTGGAGATTTGGTTTGGATACATCTAAGGAAGGAGCGATTTCCAAATCAACCAAATGCTAAGTTGTCCCATAGAGCTGATGGACCATTCAAAATTGTGCAGAAAATTAATGACAATGCTTACAAGGTAGAGTTACCGGGAACATATGGTGTCTCTGCAACATTCAACGTTGCTGACCTTTCGCCATATTTAGATGATGAAGCAGATTTAAACTCGAGGGCGAGTTCTTTCGAACCCAGGGAGTATGATACAGCCACAGCATCACCTCAACCAACTCCATAATTGCACCACCATTTTCCTTGTCTATATTTGCAAGTTGTTTGATTTTTTCCAATCTTAGTTGTTTTTCTTGACTTCTTGTTAATTGTTTTCACATTGTATCCAGCCTGTATCCAGCTAAGAATTGAGCTCTCAAAATACTATAAATAGGGCTAAGAAGCTCAATGTAAGACACACTTGAGTTTTAAGAAATATTAAGAGTTTTTGAGTTATAGAGCATTTCTCTCTTGTTCCTGAGCCACCAGCAAATAAGCCAACTCCCAAGCTGCACCAAGCTCTCATTCTTCATGTATTCATACACCAATATTATGAAGTCATCAGCACCGCAACAAAAACAGTTTCATACTATTAGCATATCTAATTCTACCCATATACGTCATCGATAACAAGCCAGCACACATAAATCATGAATTGTTACTGCTAAATTGTCTATAAATACCCAAGTGTACCCTTTCCGTTTCCCTGTTGTTTGACAATGATATTGCTTATTTAGTGATTCAACTCAAACCTTATATTTAATATTCCAGGGTCACATGAAATAATTAGATCTTAAGGAAATTTTGGTCAAAGTCATTTTACATCATTCTTTAGTATCTGAAGTAGAAGATAGCAAGCCATATTCTACAATATGAACTGAGTCTAAAAACATCCTCAAATACATAATTTTTAAGTCCAACAAAGCTCTTTTCAGAAGCCATATGTTTACACAAGTGCTTAAATTATTATATGCATTCAATACCATTATTTAACACAAGTGCTTAAATTATTATATGTATTCAATACCATTATTTAACGTTATATGCTATGACTTGATGAATTCTACAACAACAAAAGTAGTGAACACCTACAAAAGGGGAAGACATGTATGCTGGTAACACAGTTGCAGATCAATGCAAATTAACCAAGTGACATGTTCCAAATTTTAAATTCCAATTCCCTTTTATATTTTTTCCTAAAAAAACTGATGCTTACAAGCAACAACTAATGTTAGATAATTAAAATAACAGCTATCAATAAATAAAAATGCACATTGAGAAACAACAAAAACACTTCAAAAGGGGGAAGTCGCTTTGCTTTAACCCTGCAGTTTGTTTTTTCCAAACTCAGCATAAGCCTATCCTGATGCAGCATTCACAGCACTAGTCCTAAAAACTGCAAGTCACCAAACCATAAACTAGTGCAATTTAGCCTTTCATGAGAACAGATAGACCTTAAAATTCATGCAATGAGAACCTTATGTTCATAATTTAGTATGTAATGATAAAAGAAATAGTATTGTCTTCCTGTGTCAAAAACCACTATACACTTGTATACATATAAAAACCTCATACTATACTGAATGATACAAAGGTTGCAATTGCATTTGAGTATTTTTTTTTCCACGCTAAGTGCAGCTCTAGCTTAATAAGTAATAACACATTAACAATTGGAAGGGTGAGCTGAAAGCATAATTCAAATTATTAAATCACCATGATAATAACATTCAAGGTATCTTAGAAGACACAAAATAAAGCATAGAAATAGATGGAAAAGCACTACCAGTTCAATTGATTGTGAGCCTCAAAAGCACTAAGAAGTTACTTGGTTGCGCATTGCGTTTCTTGCTTAGATCCAAAAAGAACAGAGCGATCAAAACATTCACAGAGATCAAAATTCAAAGAAAAAATTTACAAAAACCCTAGACGGATAAAATCCAAAGAAAAGAAAAGACAGGGGAAGACTTACGTAGACAAAAGGAATCGTGAGAGAGGAAAGTCGCAAGCGCGGTGGTGCCGTATTAGCTAGATGAACTGTGATAGAACAGGTTTGAGGGAGGGCTCGTGGTTACCGCATGGCGTAGGCGACAAACTCTTGCGGTGATTCAGGCAACAAGGGGGCATGTGAGGTGGTGCTCTGATCGGAAGGGATGGTGGTTGGAAGAACAGGGTTGTGGTGGAACGCCGACACAACAATGGCAAGGATGGGAGCACTCGATGGAGGGTCTTCTTCGCTCTCCTCTCTTCTCTACATCTCGATTTCTCCTTCTTTCTCTACTGGAATTTCGTTAAGCGAGTGAGACTTTGGTTGAGCGGCTAGTTCAAGGGGCTTTGTAACATGGAAAAAGGGTTTGGAATGGAAAAAGGGTTTTGCGGTGGTAGAATTGCGGTACCAAAAAAAAAGGAAATTTAACTTTTCAATTAGAGGGGGTTTTTAACCCCTATAAATTAATCAAAATTTCCACAAGTTAAGCGACGGTAGTGCCATTTTTTTATTAATTTGAGGGGGTTTTAAAAACCTCCTCAAAAAAATCTCTGCTATTTAACTTTTTTTTTGTAATGAATTTGTTTTCTTGAATGTTACTAATGTTGGTGTTGGGACTTTTAGTCCCACATCGGGTAAAATAGTAAAGATGAGTGAACCTCTTTGTTATAAAAGGAGGCTTGGGCCTTGGTTTTATGTACACCATTCAAAAGCTTGTCTAGCAACTTTTGTCTCTAGATAAATTCCTCTCTTTGTTTTAGAATTTAATAGAATTCTTAGTATGCTCTGTGGTTGCAGCTTGGGCTGAACCTCCACATCAGAAAAAGAATTTATTATGAATATTTCTTGTAAAAGAAGAGGTGTGAGGAATAAGTTTTGCTAGTGGGGAAGCTTTGTGGGTGTGCGGGGGTGCAGAGAGAAAATTGTGTAGTTGTAATAATTTTTACATAGTGGATTTTTCTCTTGTGCTGGTGGTTTTTCTCCTGGTTTGGGAGTTTTTCACGTTAAATACTTGTGTTGTTATTATTTCTCTATTTTGTTTTTCCAATTTTCCACAAGTGCAGTTTCTGGGGAAGAGAATTTGAAGAGTCAAATTCCCAACAAGTGGTATCAAAGCACAGGTTCTGCCAAAGAGGATGTCGGGAAGCAGAGTTTCAAATGCAGTCAGATTTGATGTAGAGAAATTTGATGGAAAGATCAACTTTGGCTTGTGGCAAATACAAGTCAAGGATGTGTTGATTCAGTCTGGTTTACACAAGGCTTTGAAGGGCAGGGTTACTCCTGAAAGTAGTGGAGATGCTGATAATGAGGCTAACATTATCTCCGATCTTGATGTCTTTTGAAAGAAGGACATGTATATCCTTATGGCATGGGTCCCAAAGTTGCCATGATAAAGGATATTAAATGTTAGCGGGACCACATTTTGCACACGGGCATTGGTTGACATTGATGCAAGGTGTGTGGTGAAATTTATGTCGATGGCTGATTAACTTCCATGAGAGTCAAATATGGGAGTTGCACCATAGTTTTTTTCAGCAAGGTTATATTTCGACATGTGCCGACGTTAAATGCTTGGGATGGCTAGTTCTGAGTGATTATGCTTTTATGGTGGAGCATGACTGCGTTGCAGTGATAGCGAAAGCTATGAGAATCTTCATCAAGGTGGAGCGTTGTGGGACCACAAAGTCACAAGGTGGAGATTGTTGGTGTTGGGACTTTTAGTCCCACATCGGGTAAAATAGTAAAGAGGAGTGAACCTCTTTGTTATAAAAGGAGGCTTGGGCCTTGGTTTTATGTACACCATTCAAAAGCTTGTCTAGCAACTTTTGTCTCTAGATAAATTCCTCTCTTTGTTTTAGAATTTAATAGAATTCTTAGTATGCTCTGTGGTTGCAGCTTGGGCTGAACCTCCACATCAGAAAAAGAATTTATTAGGAATATTTCTTGTAAAAGGAGAGGTGTGAGGAATAAGTTTTGCTAGTGGGGAAGCTTTGTGGGTGTGCGGGGGTGCAGAGAGAAAATTGTGTAGTTGTAATAATTTTCTACATAGTGGATTTTTCTCTGGTGCTGGTGGTTTTTCTCCTGGTTTTGGAGTTTTCCACGTTAAATACTTGTGTTGTTATTATTTCTCTATTTTGTTTTTCCAATTTTCCACAAGTACAGTTTCTGGGGAAGAGAATTTGAAGAGTCAAATTCCCAACAACTAATACTTATGGAAATCAAAATCTAAAAGGTGTCCTTCAACCACATGCATGCCGACCTCGACAGTACCACTCCCTCCGTTAATGTCTTGCTCCTCGCCTCCATAATCGCTGCCAACCACATGTTTCTGCAATTCATCACCAACTTTTACTTTCACAAAGCCTTAACAGCCAAGACCTTCCTCTCCTACCACCAACTTGAAAAAATAGGACCAGTGACATATATTTAAGGCCTAAGAATTTGAAACTGACAATGGGAGAAGAAGCACAGAAGAGACTGGGAACCCGGTCCATATTGAAACTTCTAATATCGGCTTTGGATATTGTCAGGGAACAAACTCGATGGGAGGGGCGGGCCAAGAGGAGGAGCGAGAAAGGGAGAGAGGCGAGGGAAAGGGAAGGGGAGGATGAGGGTTCCAAAAAGGGGGAGGAGTGGGAAAGGGAAGGAAATGGGGAAAGGGATATTTTAACAAAAATAAGGCGAAGGGGTGCGAGCAGCAAATAAGAGGTGTAGGTAGAAATTTCCAATAATATATACATGGAAAACTCGGTCCAGCTTGACCCAAAGATTTGGCTGCATAACCCGAAACACAAGACTCCCACACAAGCTCGAGCAAAAATGAGTATTCCTATAATAATTGTGCTCTTACTTCTCATTGTGACATTTGTTTGTTTAATTGCAATTTTAATTCCCTATGATAATTAATATGTAATTTTGATTTTTAATCATATTCTAAGCAAATGTAATCCTCGATTTTTTAAATTGTTGTAATAAAGTTTTTCCATCACTTTCCTTCTATTTGGCACTTTGAAATTCTCATTTTCTTATCAAAATATTTATATATTTATCTATTATATTGTTTTAAATATTATTCTACTCAAAACTCACTTATATTCTACTCAAAACTCACTTATATCAAAAAATTACAATTTTCTCATCTTTAAATCTTAACCGTATCCTACAAAATCCTTCATTGATTTTTTATTTCTAAAGTTTTAAAATTATGTCAAGTCTCAAATTCATCCTACCCTCCATATCTAAACTTCTTTGATCAAACTTTTAAAACATTCTTTTTTCATTACCTCGATAAGTTTGACCTTTGCTTTGAACTCAACTTACATTTTATTAATCCACTTGCTTGCAAGTATATGTATCAAACCTTATTGTTGTTGCTACCAAATAATTTAGATCTCTCCTATTGTTAAATCATTGAATTTAGAACTCTCCTATTGTTAAATCATTGGAAAGAAACCACTTTGTTGGAGACAGAAAAACATTGTTTATAGGACCCACCATGATTTGTTATGGGACTCACTAATTATATTTGAAAGTGAATGGATTTCTCTCTCTAATACGATGGTGTTTTGTTATTCAATAATAGGAAAATATATAAGTTTGTTATTAAAGACTAAATTATACTTTTAGTCCCTTATGTTTATTTTAGGTTTCAATTTGATCTTTTTTGCATTAAAAGTTTCGAATTGGTCCCTTATGTGTTAATTGTGATTCATCTTGTATTATTTGTTCTGAAATGGTCCCTTATGTTACAAAAATTATACCAATGTGGTCCCTTATTTGCAAAAAATGGACCACACTGGTATAATTTTTGTAACACAAGGGACCACTTTGAAACAGAGGGACCACGTTGATATAATCTTTAAACATAAGGGACCAATTCGGAACAAATAATAATAAGGGACCAAACTGAAACCTAAAATAAACATAAGGGACTTAAAGTATAATTTTGCCGTTATTAAATATCCTTAATATTTAAGTACTTTCACATATACCATTCCTAGTTCACCATGGTCTCATCAACATTACAATTGTGTCCAAATAGACCATTTGTCGAACATAAAAATTTGAAATATTTAGAGTGCAATTAGATTGGTTTTGTTTTAGAGGAGAAAATAAACTCAACCAATGAAATTGTTTGATTTGGTTTGGTTCAATTTAAAAAAAAAATCACAAAAACCAACCCAAACCAAATCAATGAAAAACATGTTGGTTCAGTTTTGGTCAATCGAGTTGGTTGTTTTTCTAAATTAAAAAAAATGATTTTAAGAAAAATCTAAAAAATCCTATATTTTTCCAACATTCCATATCCAGTGTAGTACCAAAAATTCAAAGATACTTAAATTCTAGTATTCATACAATACCAAATAAATACATAAACGAGAACCACAGTAAAACAATAAGCTTGGCATTTGACATAACAATACGGCACACAACCAATTGTAAATAGTATCAAAACATTAAAAATAAAGATAAGATGGACATATTTTTCAAATGAACAGTCCTCTTTCTCTCAAATCAAATCACTTCATTGTCATCCTAGAATAGGATAAACAAATTGTTACAAGTTGTTTCGAAATTTGAATATATTCTAAATTTATTAATAGGTCAACATAAACTTTGAGTGCGACTGTGTTAAACTCATTTGTCATGATATTAGTTGAAGATAATCCAGATAATTCTAGAAATTTAAACATAATTACAAAAGCACGCAAGATTAATTGATATTGTAAACAAATAAAAAATAATTTTGATAGTTTTTTTTGTATGATTATAATTTGGATAGTTTAAACCAAGTCTACTTACTTGATTACATCTTTTTCATATCATCAATTTCAAAATGTAAATAATTTGATTTAGAAGTTTTTATCCAAATTTGGGTACAAATCAAAGCTTCAATAGTAGTAGAATGCAAGGAACTACAAAATATATCAAGGACTCGACGTCTTATCTAAATGTAGATTAGATGGTACAATGGACACTAGAATAGCCAAAATATCTCTATTCTCGTGGGAAAGAACATAATACTTCATTGATTTCCCTTTCTACTACTGCAAAACGTCAAATCTCGGAGTCTTATTATCTACAACATCATCCTCCAAATACTTTTTCTACTCATTCTTTTTCGTCTTACATTGCCTTTTCTTCGTTTTCAATCTAAATGCATCTTCTCATTTTATATCATCGCCATTACTAGCATTGACATTATTAGACTACGAGAGATTATTTGAGGCTATGATACTAGAATCATTGGCATCAAGAGTAATGAGATACACTACCAAATAATGCTCAAACGGTTTAATAATAAGAACTTTTAATTTTTTCAACATCTCATTGCTCCTCAAAATACCATACTCCGGTTGATTTTTTTAATATATTCAAGCTTACACCAAGGACTAAGAAAATAAGCCATAAATAAATCCCACCATTTTCTAATATTTTATAAACTTTATTTGGATATTTGATGTCATACTCTCCAATTCTACATCATCATCGTGCATCCATTTATTTAATCATTTTTGAATGTTTCACAACTTTATGAAAAAAGTATTAGCTATAACTTGTAATGACCTAAAAAAAGAAAGAGCTACATCATATAAAATATTCAAAATCTTCACAGAATCACGAGCATAATTCAAACAAATACTAATAAAACATTCTCCCTCATCAATATAATGAGCAGTTGCACACTTGTAATTCATATTTAGGATTGAAGTCCAAGTATCCATTGAAAGCGAAATTATTTGTTTATTTGTAGTTAATATGCATTTCAACTCCTCCTTCTCAATATTAAATAGTTGCATGCAATCTTTAACAACAATAACATAAGAGAGAACATTAATTATAGGTTGAGCCTCACCAATCATCTATAACTATCATATTTGCAAGTGTTGTTCAGTTATCCTCGAATTCTATCATTTATTCAATTAATTCGTTTACATCCTACTTCGTGATATAATTTTATTGTTATAACTTTTGTTATATAACTTGAATTGTGTGATATAAAAAGGGCTTGAAGCAAGGTGACCCACTGGCACCGTTCCTTTTCTTAATAGTGGTTGAAGGGCTAACTGCGATGGTAGCAAAAGCTACTGAGGTGGGCATGTTGAGTGGTTATAAGGTCAGCCAGAACATCTCTTTTCCCATTTTGCAGTACGCGGATGATACAGTTTTTATGATGGAGCCTACGTGGCAAAATGTGTGGGGTCTAAAAGTGATTCTACGTGGGTTCGAATTAGTCTCTGGCCTAAAGGTGAATTTCTCAAAGAGTAACTTATTCGGTGTAAATGTGCAGGAGGATTATCTGGCTTCTGCTTCTACTTTTCTTGCTTGCTGTATCGGGAAATGGCCCTTCAAATTCTTGGGAGTCCCGATCGGTGCAAACCCAAGGAGATCCACTACTTGGGCTCCGGTGGTGAATTCCATGAGGAAGAAGCTGGCTAATTGGAAAGGGAAACACCTGTCCTTTGGAGGGAGGATAACACTTATAAAATCGGTTTTGTCCAGTTTACCTTTATATCTCTTCTCCTTTTATAAGGCGCCAAAAAAGGTTATATCCGAGTTGATTAGCATCCAGAGAAACTTCCTGTGGGGTGGCTGCAGTGAAAAACGCAGCATTAATTGGGTGAGCTGGGACTCGATGTGCAAACCTAAGGAAAAGGGCGGCTTGGGAATTAAAGATCTACTACTCTTCAATCAAAGCCTTTTGGCTAAATGGTTGTGGAATTGTCTCCAGGATGAAAAAACAATTTGGTTTGATTTGCTAACATTTAAATATGGTTGTTTGTCCTCACAGGTTTTAGGTGAACTGACTCCCATACAGCATGCTTCTATATGGTGGAAGGACCTGATATCATGCAACGTTAATTGGTTTGCAGATGCTGTCAAACTGAAGCTAGGATCCGGCATGCGGACTCGGTTTTGGAAGGACAAGTGGTTGGATGGATCTGCACTATGTGACAGCTTCCCTAGGCTGTTTCAAGTGGCTCAAAATAAAGAAATTCTGGTTGGTGAATCTGGAGAATGGCTGAATGGATCATGGGTGTGGAAGGCTCAATGGAGAAGGCAGCTATTTAGCTGGGAAGAGACACTAGCATGCGATCTGCAACTGCTTCTTTCAGGCCAGAGTATTTCAAATACAGGATCTGACAAATGGATTTGGATGCTTGATCAGAGTAATTTATTCACTGTGAAATCTGCTTATACCCACTTACTGAATGCATCAATATCACCGGAGTTAGCTAACCCTCTGCAGAAGGCGCTGAAAGGCTTATGGAAATGTTCTATCCCTTCAAAGGTAGCTGCATTTGTGTGGAAGTCTGGCCGCTAATAGTCGCCCATAAGGGACAATCTCTATAGGAGAGGTGTGACTGGGGAGCCAAGTCACCAAATGTGTTTTCGCTTGAAAATGAGGAATCAGTTGCCCACACTTATTTCAACTGTAATTTTGTGATCAATATATGGACACAGGTCCAAGCTTGGATGGGGGTTGCAGGTGCGGCTCATAACGATCCTAGTCAGGATTTCCTAATATAAGGCGGCGGTTGAGAGGACTAAGGTCGAAACCGAGATATCTTATATGGGCAGCAGTGGTGTGGTGCGTTTGGTTTGCTCGCAACAGAATAATTTTTCATGGAGACACCGCCAGCTTTTCCTCAGTCTTGGCTCACATTAAAGCAGTGTCTTGGGGCTGGTTTATATTCAAGGAAGGCAGAACCTCTAGCAAGAATTTTTCCGAATGGTGTAGTGATCCTATTTCTTGCATGAAAGGCTGAATGCCCAATTCGTTGGTTACCTGATTATGTTGGTTAATGAAGGTTGGTGTCTTTGATGGTCTTGGGTTAGATGCAGATCGCAGTGTTTTATTGTTTGTCACGACACCGTGGCGATGATGTTGGAGGTGATGATAAATATGAACAAATGTATTGGATCGCAATGATTGGTTCTGACCGAGGAGTATCAAGATATGGTGCTTTAGGATTAATGCCGGATCGCCTATCTCTTTTTGGTTGGGCTTGAACGCTTGGAAATAATGGGGAGGATGGATGACGCAGGTTTTGCTCTTTGTTGTTACCGGGTTTATTGGTGAGTGGCTATTTAACTGTTGCGTGGGTATTTAATTGGCATGGTGGTGTGATAGTGGGCATTGTGATATGTGGGGAACATGTGGTTTGGAATATGCTTACTATTTTCCATTGAGTTAATGTGTAGTGGTTGGGATTGTGGAGATATCGATCCTGATTGGTATGCTGTATGGTGGACTTTGAAGCTTGGGGTGGAAATCAAACTGAGATTTTGGTTTGTTAGGATAGTTGCTATTATCTCTTTTCTGTCAGCTGAGCAAATGTTGGCTTGTTAATTGTGACGCTGTGGAGTTTGTCAGTTGTAGCCGTTTTATATTCAGCTATTGGGCCTGCATGTTGTACTCTTTTTCCTCTTCTGGTCTTTTTCCCACTGGGTTTTGGCCTTTAGAGGTTTTAACGAGGCACACCCTGCCTAGAACATATGTATATATGGGTTCGGAGTACCCCTTGTACTCTAGTTTCTTTAATATATTTTTGCTTATCAAAAAAATAATAATAAAAGTAATTGAACTTTTTGCAAAACTAATATCTAATATTTGATTTTGTGTCATAATTCTTAGAGCTGGTAGATTGTTGTCTTGCTTATCTATATTCTAATAAACAATCCATTAATGAATGCAATGTGTTCTCGCCACTCAATTTTTCTCTAATAACAATCCATTAATAACGAGTGTACAGTGTTCCCGAATTCCATTCTCACGATTTTTTAATCCATAAGACTAAAATTTCTAGATAATCCATGAACAGTGTTCCCGCTATCCCCTTTTTTCCGTTACCTACCTGTTCTATAATCCATATTCTAATTTCAATATCTAATCTATCATATTTTAAAATATTATATCATTTCTATAGACATCTATAAATCTGGTGTTCCTCTTTCTAGAATGTTCTAATCTCTTTCCCGAAAAACAAAAGAACAATGCCTACAAGTTGCCCTGTGACCAGAAGAAAAAACAACGAGGAGAATGCCGGATATTGTGCTTGCGGATACAAAGCTGGAGATTGTGCTCCCAGTAATTGTAGAAAATTTTCGAGAAGAGCACTAAGAGACTTTGATTACATTTGTTCCTAAAACCTTAAGGTGTTAATCTAGGCTCTTATATACTCTTCATTTTATTCATTACTAAGCAATTCGAGAGATACTCAGTTTTTTTTCCCATCGAGCCATTCATTACCGCAGTTGGCTCACACACATCAACGAGATACACCACCTAGCCTCCACATTGCTAGATAGGCTTTCGATACAAGGAGCCGGTCACCTATCAAACCATCGGCTCTGATACCACTTGTAAGAAATTTTCGAGGAGAGCACTAAGAGACTTTGACCATATTTGTTCCCAAAATCTTAAGGTGTTAGGTTAATGGGTCTAGCCTCTTATATACTCTTCATTTTATTCATTACTAGGCGATGTGGGACTTCTTTATTTTATCCCTCACACTTGGATACCCCAATAGTAACAAATGATATTTTATTGTTAGCGAGGAAGACACCAACTCATAGACATCGTTAACAATAACACCTAAAAATCATGTTTTGCCTTTGTTAATAGATGAGCATTTGGCCGAGGTAAAAAATATCCGTAATTTTTTATTTGAAGCACATTTTTCATTGCATTCAGGCTATTACTAATCAATGTCTTTGTTTTTTATTTGATTGCTTTTGTACTTGAGTATTCATATACAATTCATCGTTTTCCTTTTCCTCCCACCACTACTGGAAAAACTTAAAATAGCGACGAAAATATAGGGAAAAATAATAAAATGACAATATCCGAGGAAATGGAACTAAAATATAGGGAATTAAATAAAACACTAGAAGAAATCAATAGAAATATGTTATTATTGTTAGAAAAAATTAATAAAATTGTAAATTATACTTTAAATAATTTCCAAAATGGTAGAAATACTATAAATAATATACAGGATACATTAGAAAATATAAATATTGATGATAATCGAGACATTAACAGAATTAGAGAAGTTCTTCAACAATTAGAAAATCTTTTAGAAAAAGAAGAAAATAATAGATATATAACTATACAGGATTTAGAGGAATTTATTGGTGATAGAAAATTAGTAAAGAAAGAAAGCGAAACTTTAGTTTATCCACCAGGATTATGGAAGAATTAGTTAGAGAATATCAAGAGGATATAAAAAATACAACAGAGATAGAAGAAATAAGTAGACTTATGAATGAATTAAAAATATTAAAGGATGAGATTAGTAGCACAAAAATATATAAAATAAATAATGATCAGGAAGAAGAAAATGATTTAGAAGAAGTCATCTTAGGATATGAAGATGAGGATGAAGAGCATATAAGAGTAGATATGAAAGAAGAAAGTAGTAACCAAGGAGAAAGTAGACAACCAAATTACCAAAGAAAAAGGACTTGGGGTACCTTTTTCAATGATCCGACCATCGGAAATCTTATGATGAACCATTTATGGGTAGACGTGGATATTATAGAAAGAAAGGAAAATGGGAAAAGTATCCATCGATTATAAACCAAAGGTAGAAACACTTAGATATAGAAATATTTTAAACCTAGACTGCTATAAATAAGGAAGAATTAATAAATGAATGGACAAATGAAATAAGTCTGATTCTCCAAACAGATGAATATTTAAAAACCATAGATTTTGATGCAAGATTACTAAATTTAGTCTTATATAAGACATCGTGAAATGTACAAAAATGTTAAATAGTGTTGGAGCATTTGAGTGGCAACAGATAATGGGTGGTGTCAAGAAAAATACCGATATAATACAAAAAATTACTAAAATAATATATAAAGAATTTGTTGGTTTTGATAATGAATATAGACAAGCAGAATTAGATAGAACAAGGCATGAGAAGGCATTGCTACATCTAGATAATATGAATATATGTTGTTTCGGATACACCAAAAAGTCCCACATTGCTTGGGAATCAAGGCCAACGGGAGTTTATAAACACCCACATGCCTTAACCCACCGAGGTGCCTTTTAAGGACAAAACCATGAGGGCCCACATTACATGTGGCCCAAAGTGGACAATACCTCGAAAAACGATGATGCGGACTTGAGGTCGGAACATTGGCGCTAGAAGGAGGGCCTAAGCCACGCCAGGGTCGACGCCTTTAGCCCCTTGGCCTTGACTGGGGGGCTACTGTTTCGGATACACCAAAAAGTCCGACATTGCTTGGGAATCAAGGCCAACGGGAGTTTATAAACACCCACATGCCTTAACCCACCGAGGCGCCTTTTAAGGACAAAACCATGAGGGCCCACATTACATGTGGCCCAAAGTGGATAATACCTCGGAAAACGATGATGCGGACTTGAGGTCGGAACATATGTAATATGTGTTATTTTAAAGAATTTACTTGTGAGTTCCAGAAATATTATTAACAATTGGATAACACAGTCTAAGGAGATATATAAGAATACATTTATTAATAAGTTACCATTCCCGATAAATGAAAAAGTTAAAGAATTATGGCAACAAAGGAGACTTGAAGTTGCAGATACCTTAGGAGGAATTATTTCGACTGTTTATGAATTATTAGCTAATGAATGCCAGCAAAAGCAAATTAGGAAGTCTATTAGACATAACAAAGGAATTTGTTGTAAGAACCCAAATATAGACCTTCCAAACCAATGAGGATGTGATGATTCTAGGAAACCATATAGAAAAAAGAAATTTTTCAAGAAGGGAAAGAAATATAAATTTCGGAGATCTTATCCTAGAAAAGAATCATATAGGAAAAACAGATACTTTAAGAGGAGAAACCCAAATAAGATCCCTAGGAAATATTGCCCTGAAGGAAAAAAGAAGTGTACATGTTGGTTATGTAAGGAAGAAGGACATTATGCAAATGAATGTCCCAAAAAAGGTAAGAAAGAAGAAAAGGTTAAGTTAATTAATTTAGCCCTTAAAAATAATTATGAACCAGTAGAAGAAGAAATCAGCTCAGATGAGGAAATATATGAGTATAGTACGGAATCTAGTGATAATGGAGCAACTTCAGAAAGTGAATCTGAATAGCACATATATTCGAATAGAAATAGAAATAAATAAGATTAGGTATGCTACGGAAGCCTATATAGATAGTGGAGCAAGTATTTGTTTAGCAACAAAATATTTGTTTCCTAAAGATAAATGGATTGATTTAGATAATCCTTTGAAAGTTCAGATTGCTGATGGTTCTACTAAGGTAATTAGCAAGGTTGTTAGAAAAGCTATAGCATATATAGAAAATTATATATTTGTTATACCTACTGTTCTGGACGAACATAAGAGATACCTGAGAAAGTATCGCTTCACGGTGGAAGAATTAGACAGTTACAGTGGTGCTCGGAGCTCCGGTAGAAGACCTCGGTGGTGGTACCTGCAAACACTCCGACGCTCAAGTCAGTGTGTGTCGAGGTGAGTAAAGAGGTGGTAGAAAAATCATTACCTCGACCGTTCGACGCGGTCTTCTTTAAATATGAGTTGAGGATGGTTACTGTCGATGTGTAACCGTCCCGTGAAACCCGGAAGTCGGCATTAAATTCCTTTAATGCACAAAGCCGTTGGGTCGGCCGCGTTGAGGGAAGGCGGAGAGGCATGCGGACGACGTGGCATCGAGGGAAGGTGGATCGACGAGCGGAAATGGGCCTATGAATGCTGGATCTCCGGATTGGGCCTCGGCCCAGTCCGGAACAGTTGCCCCCCAAGTCGCTAGCTCGAATGTCGAGGTGGTGACTTGTTGTTGAAGTTCATTGATGTCGACGTCCGACGTCTTTGTTCGTAGGAACGGCAAGCGTCGTCGGTCGCGGCTTTGTTTATCGATTCGTTCGGGACCTTCGTGTTCCACCTCTGCTGAGGCAGTTCTCGACACGAGGTTGATCACAACGCACAAGGCTCGGCACGAGGTCGATCTCTTCATCAGGTGCTTGTGCAAACGCACAAGGCTTTATCACGAGCTCGTGCACGCGTCTCGCACGCAGGTCGATCTCTTCATCAGGTGCTTGTGCTAACGCACAAGGCTTTATCACGAAGCTCGTGCACGCGGTCTCAGACGAGGTCGATCTCTTCATCAGTGCTTGTGCTAACGCACAAGGCTTTGTCACGAGCCTGCGCACGCGGTCTCGCAGACGAGGTCGATCTCTTCATCTGCTTGTGCCAACGCACAAGGCTTTGTCACGAGCTCGTGCACGCGGTCTCGGCACGAGGTCGATCTCTTCATCAGGTGCTTGTGCCAACGCACAAGGCTTTGTCACAAGGCTTTGTCACGAGCTCGTGCACACGGTCTCGGCACGAGGTCGATCTCTTCATTCATCAGGTGCTTGTGCCAACGCACAAGGCTTTATCACGAGCTCGTGCACGCGGTCTCGGCACGAGGTCGATCTCTTCATTCATCAGGTGCTTGTGCCAACGCACAAGGCTTTGTCAAGGCTTTGTCACGAGCTCGTGCACGCGGTCTCGGCACGAGGTCGATCTCTTCATTCATCAGGTGCTTGTGCCAACGCACAAGGCTTTATCACGAGCTCGTGCACGCGGTCTCGGCACGAGGTCGATCTCTTCATCAGGTGCTTGTGCCAGCGCACAAGGCTTTGTCACAAGGTTTTGTCACGAGCTCGTGCACGCGGTCTCGGCACGAGGTCGATCTCTTCATTCATCAGGTGCTTGTGCCAACGCACAAGGCTTTGTCACGAGCTCGTGCACGGCCTCGGTGACGAGGTCGATCTCTTCATCAGTGCTTCAGGCTAACGCACAAGGCTTTGTCACAAGGCTTTGTCACGAGCTCGTGCACGCGGTCTCGGCACGAGGTCGATCTCTTCATTCATCAGGTGCTTGTGCCAACGCACAAGGCTTTGTCACGAGCTCGTGCACGCGGTCTCGGCACGAGGTCGATCTCTTCATCAGGTGCTTGTGCCAACGCACAAGGCTTTATCACGCTGTTCCTGTCAAAGTATAGACAGTTTGCAACAACTTGATGTAATAAAGTTAGCATTAATTTTTATGCTGAGTAAAGTGCTCGTAGTCGAGTTTTATACTTCCTTGTGAGAGTAGTTGATCCGCTGTCCAAGCGGCAAGGTCGAGGTCATCAAATAATCAAGGTCCACGACGAGCCGAAGTTTAAAGCCGTCTCAATATTGAAATTGCAGAGGTGGGCTTGGTAGGTCGCCCAGCAATCGGATCGCAGATTCAATTGCTGCAGGTGCTTGTGCAGCGCACAAGGCTTTATTACGAGCTCGTGCACGCGGTCTCGACGAGGTTATGCCCCTAAGTCGGTGCTCATATGATGAGGAGCCGACTCGCCTAGAGGTTGAGCCGTGATGTCGAGGTCCTAGATCCGAGATGTCGAGATCCAAGGTTGTCGCCCTCATCTAAGCAAAAGCTTGGTGGGAGAAACTCTTTGTCTTTGCCAAGGTCCTAGATCCGAGATGTCGAGATCCGGATCCGAGGTTGTCATCCTCATCATCCGTCGCGGTCGCCGAGATCCGAGATCCGATATGTTGAGATCCGAGGTCATTTGACAATGAACGTGCTCTTCGCACGCAGGTCGCTTTACATCCAATGTGTATGACTTCGTTCGACATCCAACGTGCTCTCCCAAGACGAAATCATTTTAGTGCACGTGCTTTACACATGGCTTGCTCGAAATCCAACTTGCACGAGGTCGTTTGACATCCAACGCGTGCTCCCAAGACGCAGGTCATTTTGGTATCCTTGCCATGCTTATTTGATTTGAGATAGCTATGGGCCTTGAAAAAAGGGGTGGTGCTCCTGAAGTCGGCGATGCGGACTTCGTTGTCCAGGAGATCGCGCAAGCGCCGATCAATAGAGTCGACTTCGGAGATTGAATTTGTGGGATCAAAGATAGTGCGAATTTGTTCAGGGCTTCATCACCGCCTCGTCTTTTTCGATATCGACGCCGAATTCATCAAGAACAAACAGATTAGTTACAAAGATAAAAGAAAGGTTTGGGCCTTACCTCGGATGTGAGGCGTCGATTTCAAGCATAATGACATCGTGTGTGCGTAGAACACTGTGAGGTGGAACAATGGATCCTTGGAGAACCCATAGTGAAGTCGATTAGATCAAAATCAAGAGATTTGAGCATTGTTCGACGCCTTGGATCTACATGCATTCAGAATTGACGTGTATCGATCTCCACAACGCCCGATGTCAAGTGAATGGGACTGTCGAGGTCCGCAATTTCGGAAGAGGTTGTAACTAGAGACCTCTGTTACGCAAAACTTGGTCGACTTCCTTCGTCTTCTTTGACCTCGACGTCGATATCCAAATTTGTTCAATGCTTCCCGACTGCCTCCGTCTCAGGTAGGGCGACATCGATCTCACAAGCGTGAGTAATCGCTATTGGGTGTATGTGCACAATTGCTGATTTCAACGATTTTGATTTGTCTCTGTTTAGATTCAGGATCCGCCGTTGAGATCCAAGATCACACGCGTTGTTCAGTGATGGCGGTTTTGATCCAGTTCGACAGATTCTAGATCGGCCACTACATCGCGTTGCATTGAGCCACCGCTTCTGTGACATCGATGTGACTCGGGATGTTACGATTCGATTGAGGTGGTGGCGGTATGGTGAAGGCGAGAACCAAGATGACCACAAATCTTATCCTTCCTCCGCAATCCTTTTCCCAACAATTTAGCGAATCTCATCATTTGAGATGGCGTGAACGAAGACGCGGAAGGTGAAATCTTGCCTTTGAGGAAGATTTCATCCAAAATTGGATGAAAACCCTAATCTTGTTCTGTTTTCACCGAAGTCGAATAGATCGAACCGATCAAACAAGATTGAGATAGATTCCTCATCCGAAACTTGATCCGAGGTGTCAATGTCTCATTCCTCTCGAATTCTTGATCCGTAAAAACTTTAGAATTGACGAGATTCTTTCTCCTGGCCTCTTCGAAAGGAATTCCTCTCCGGAAAACACCATTGCAATCTCTCACCGAAACCAAAGAACACGTATCAGAGAGGAGAAAGATTCAATTTGAATGTTCTAGCCACCGTGAACGTGAAAAAGAACGAGAACGATTTGTCGTCCCCACAGACGGCCAATGTTACAGACGAACATAAGAGATACCTGAGAAAGTATCGCTTCACGGTGGGAAGAATTAGACAAGCGATTCTGATGGTGCTCTGAGCTCGGTGGAAGACCTCGGTGGTGGTACCGCAAACACTCCGGCGCTTCGAAGTCGGTGTGTGTCGAGGTGAGTAAAGAGGTGGTAGAAAAATCATTACCTCGACCGCTCGACGCGGTCTTCTTTAAATATGAGTTGAGGGCCAGTTCCATCGTCGATGTGTAACCATCCCGTGAAACCCGGAAGTCGGCATTAAATTCCTTTAATGCACAAAGCCGTTGGGTCGGCCGTGTTGAGGGAAGGCGGAGAGGCATGCAGACGACGTGGCATCGAGGGAAGGTGGATCGACGAGCGGAAATGGGCCTATGAATGCTGGATCTCCGGATTGGGCCTCGGCCCAGTCCGGAACACCTACTATATATCAACAAGAATCAGGTTTAGATCTAATATTAGGAAATAATTTCTTACGATTATATGCACCCTTTTGTCAATATAAGAGATTTATTCAAATAAAGACACCCTATATAGCAGGAAAGCAAAAGAGACATCTTATATCGATTCCTATAGTTCATGAATCTCAAAATAAAGCTACAAAATATAAATCAGAGTTTCACGCGCAAAAACGTGGTGATATATATAATAAAATGACAAAAATTTTAGAGCTTTTTGAGAATAAAATATATGTATTAGGCCAGAAAGAATTTCCAATTCCCCAGGAAATAGAAGAGCTTTTAGATAATGTATGTAGTGAGAATCCACTTGATCCTAAAATCAATAATAAAAACCAGGAGTTAATTTCTCTAAGGTTAAAAGATCCTAGCAAGGAAATTAAGTGTAAGCCTATGTTTTATACTAAACAAGATAGAGATGAATTCGAAGAGGATATAAAGAAATGGTTAGATTTAGGATTAATTCGACCATCAAAAAGTAAGCAGTATGCACCAGCTTTTTATGTAGATAATCATAATGAGCAGAAAAGAGGTAAGAGAAGAATGGTGATCAATTATAAAGCTATGAATAAAGCTTTAGAAGGTGATGCATATTTCATTCCTAGAAAGGATCATATAATTGAATTAGTTCGTGGAAAGAAATTATTTAGTAGTCTTGATTGTAAATCTGGTTTCTATCAATTAAGACTTGATGAGGATAGTAAACCCTTAACAGCATTTAGTTGTTCTCATGGACAATATGAATGGAATGTATTACCAATGGGTTTAAAGCAAGCACCGTATTTTCCAACGTAGAATGGACAATGTATTAAGATATTTTAAAGTTTTTTGTGTTATTTATATTGTTGTTTTTCTTTTTTTTTGTGATAAGGATGATTTATTGGATCATTTTAAATATGTTAAGAAGGTTTTAGAAAGATGTTTAGAACAAGGAGTTATCTTAAGTAGGAAAAAGTCGTCCTTGGACAAAAAAGAATAGATTATCTCGGTCTTGAAATAGATGGAGGAAATATTGTTATGCGTAAACATGTCCTAACAAAATTACATGAATTGCCTTACAAATAAAGAATGTTAAGGAATTACAAAGGTTTCTTGGATTACTAACGATATTTCAAATGAAGGATTTATTAAAGATCTTGCGAGAAGAAAGAAGACTTTTGCAGCTTAAACTCAAGAAAGAGGCAGAGTGGAAATGGACAAAGGAAGACACTGCAATAGTTGAAAGACTAAAGCAGTTGTGCAAAAATCTGCCTGAATTATACCACCCTCATGAAGAGGACGATATAATTATCGAGACTGACAAGGCCTAATATAACTTGGGAGGTCAGTATGAAAGCCAAACCAAGAATAAACCAAAAACAGAGTTACTCAGTAGATATATGTCGTGCTCATTTCATGATCATGAGCTAAATTATCCAATTCATGAAAGGAAACCTTAGCATTAATAAGAATGCTAAGAAAACATCGATATACCTAATGCACCAAGAATTCTTGGTAAGAATCGACTCTACTTATGTTGCGGTGTTTCAAAAATCTAAACATTAAGGAAAGCCACAAGCAAAGAAGACTTATCAGATGGCAGATAGAGCTAAATCACTACGATTATAAAGTAGTCCATATTGCAGGAAATAAGAACGTGCTAGCAGACATTCTAAGCAGAGAATGGAACGCGAGCAGCTGAAAAAAGAGAAAGCAATAAAGCAGGCCCAAATAAAGCAGAAAGAAAAGGAGCTGGAATTATTAAAAGCAGATCTCAAATTACTCAGCCTTCAACTTGGAGAAGAAGAAGAGCCTCAAGAAGTACAGCCAAAGAAATATTGGGTTGTGTTCAATGGCCCAATGCCAGGAATTTATGATGCATGGCATAAGGCAGCCGTTCATATAAATGGAATCCCTAATGTACTTCAAGAATCATTCAAGACATATGAAGAAGCAAAGGCCAACCTGGATGAATTTAACAAAAGGGAAGCCCTGAAACAAAAGCCGTAAAAATATTGGTTTTCGACCAAATACAGTTTTCTTGGACCAAGATTACCAGTAGGACCGATAAATACAAACCTAAAACAGGTTTAATGAAGGATGCCAGAACTTTTATTCCAAATAAGCAGAGCCTCAATTCACTTCCAATTATAACAAGGGAAGAACACGAAGCAATGGTTCGCTTCTCTCAGGAAAATTTCAGCAAGTCTATCTCTGAATTATTCAATTGGAACGAGGAAACAAAGATATATAACTTCTAATGCTCAACAGAGGAAAATATGGAGTAAAAGCGATAATTACCGGGATGCCCGGCCATTAGAGTATTCAATTATTTCGATTCGGATTAATTGAATGCATTTATCTATCTAATGATCTTCAAGAATTACAGTTTTTCCCAACAGGAATTAAAGAAGCCGTGAAGTTCTACAAGCAAACAGTTGCTCGAGATCGGCCAATATTTATGAAGATGTATTCAAGTTATCCAGAGTTCGAATCAATGCAGGTTGCCAAGCATTTTATCAGCATGGGAATTTGCAATGGTACATTCCCATACATGGATAAGCCGCCAGAAATACCATACAATGAGGAAGAATATACAACAATTATCGCAAATCAGTTATCCTATATATTTGAGCAGACCCAAAAGGTTCGTGGAGATACGCCTCTGAAGGTTAATTACAAAGGACCCAGCACAATAATCACATCCAAAATTAGGCGCCCGATTAAGAAGGAAGAGTTTGACAGAATAATAAATTTTGAAGCCCCATTTTTGACTCTATTGGGACCAAATATCAACTATTCGCCAGTTGTCAAAAAGAAGCTGTGTGAAATTATCAAAGTTTATCAGGATCACGCCTGTGAATTATGCTATAATGAAAAAGAAAAAATAAAGCCAGAAGAAGACAAAATTGAAGATAAGCCAGAATCTTCAGGAGTTGCTGACCAAGCCTTCTCGGAAGGATCATGTGAAGCAATAATAGAGGAATGATGTAAGATATGTGGTCATAAGGACAAATATGTAAGGGCAAAAAAGGCCCATGTAAATAGTTTACGTGTCACGTGTCATGTATAGTTAGTAGGTGTTGTAAGTCTGGCAGTAGCATATTAACTGTTAAGTGCTACGTGGGTGTAAAAAGATAAATATGTTAGCAAAAAGACAAAATGAAAAGACTAGACTAGCATTAATTGCTAGGTGAATCAAGATAGTGGCAGAAGAAAAAAGTAGCCACGTATAGGAGTGTGTAGAAAATGCTATGTCTTATAGTAGTGTGTAGTAGTTTCTTTAGGAGTAAACCGTGTGTATTATAAATAGAAGTTTGAAGCATGTAGCTGGGGAGAGGAAATCCAGTCGTGAAGTTCTCTTTTAGAGACTTTATCTTCCTTCTCCAGATAGGAAGTGTGCTCGTTCCTTGTGGAACTGAGTCGCTGCTTTGAGAGTAGCAGCAAAACCCTTGTATTTTACTTTTGTGATATATCAATAAAAATATCCAGTTTCTTTCATATATCTCCAGAATTATTTCTTT
This sequence comes from Calophaca sinica, assembly GCA_037113605.1. Taxonomy (NCBI): domain Eukaryota; kingdom Viridiplantae; phylum Streptophyta; class Magnoliopsida; order Fabales; family Fabaceae; genus Calophaca; species Calophaca sinica. Next base: position 110,077,553 of record CM073733.1, read on the forward strand.
TCTTTTCCAAAATATTTATTATATAACCTCAACATATCATCAATCAGCAAGCGGAAGCAAAGTGGGCAGTAACTACAAAAATATGAATCCACTTCAGGTATATTCGAAATCATACCTCTAAATATGTCAAATATCTGTTTAAGCTTAGAATTAATTATACTGTTTAGTATTTATCTAAAAAAATTATATTGTTTCTAAATATGGCTTTTACGTCAAAAAATTTAGATATAACTAAATATAAGGATATAGAAAACTTAGAAGTTCATGAAGAAGCAGGAAATTATTCATCTACTATAGTCTTAAATAGAGATAAATTTAAAGAAATACAAAAAGAAAATATAGATCTTCCTGAAGGATATAATATTAAAGGGTCTACAAAAAAGGAGAAATTAAAATCAGCAATAAATGTTTTTAATAAAAGAGAAAATATTCTTTATTTTGGTAAATCAGCTGTAGAGACAACTATTAATATTGAAGATACTGAAGGAAATACAAGTTTACAGTTAATCACTGCTAGAGATATTAATAATGTCATGAGAACAATTAAAAATAAGGAGCATAGAAAGAAAATAGGATATATTCATATAGGAGCAAGATCTGATTTTGCTAAAAGCAACTTATACTTTGATGGAACTAATTCACCAATTAAAATTATTCTGATGGATGATAGGATCACAGATAAATATGATTCTATTTTAGGAATTATGGACTAAACTTAGCATATACAAAAGTGAAGTTTGAAGTTTTTCCAAATATAGGAGTCCCACTAAATACCAAAAGATTAGATAGAACTTTAGCTCTTACATATAAGTTTGCTTAAAAGATTTAATGAGACCAGAGAAAAAGTATTTTCAATTACTTATTGTGTTAGTTTTGCACTTAGCAATTCTCATCATAGTATAGAATTTAGACATAATGATAAAATAAACTTACCTGAATTATTTATGGATATAGGAAGAATATATATGCCAAGAAAAAATAATATAGAAGATTTACCAGAAAAATTGCAACTGAAATATATTAATATTGATTCAAGAAAAATAAGGATTATAAAAATATGATAGAGAAATATAGTACAAAAATAGAAAGACCAATTATGCTTTCGTAACTTAAAAGGTTGAAAATGAAAATAGTGAAATAAATAAGTTACCAAATCAAGTGAAAGATTTAGAGTTGTATCTAAAAAATAGAATATGAATACCGCTATTTTTTCCGTAAATCAGTGAATTATGGAAATAGAAGTGAAGTTAAATGAAAGATCTAGCATTATATACTCAAGTAGAATTGAAGATGAAGATAGGGATTTTTATGAAAAAATAAGATGCATATGGCAGTTAAATTTACCAAACGAAATAAAAAGAATAATATGCAAAGATTATGGAAAACTATGTGCACAGTGGATAGTATATAATAATGAAATTATGGATGCTATATGGTGGGAAGAATTTATGTTACCTGATAATAATTATCCAGAAATATATTTAGATGGACCATTAGAAGATTTTGACATAGACGATTGGTTCCTAGATGATGATTAAAAATTTTAAGAATTATAATACTTTCAATTTACTTCGAAATTGTTTAGAAATATATATGCATGTTTCATATATGCTTTGGTTAAAAATTTATTACGTTGATACATTTATGTTATGCATTTATGGTTAGGTTGAACTATGCATGTGCTGGTAGTACAATCAAATTAATGCCAATTAAATTAATGCATGAATTATTTATGCATGCTTTGGCTGTATTGATATATCAGTGTGTGTGTTGGATTTATTTTTGGTATCAGAGCAGGTAACTAGCCTGCGGAAATAGGAAAAATGAGAAATTCATTTAGACTTATTAAAACTAATAGAGGATTACACGTAGTAATGAAAATAAATAATAATATGGGAATTTATTATATAGATGAATTTTTCTGTAAAAAGTTAAGAAAAATTCAGAAAATAAAATTACCCAAAGATGTTAAAATGAGAATAATAGAAAAATATGGATATCTGTTAGGACAGGAATTAGTATATATAAGTAAAATGGTTGATTTATTGAGATTCTTTGATGATATATTCTGGTTTTATGGATGAGTATGGGGTAACATTAGAAGAAATAAAAGAATATAAAAGGACTATAATTAGAGAAAAAATAAGACGAGAAAAGATAGAAGTAGAGAGACTTTATAGAACTATAGATGATTTTGTTAGGGATCCTAATAGAATAAATTGGCAAGAAATTAGAAATAGAATTTTAGCACAAGAACAGAAAATAAATAGATTAGAAAATGAGTACAACTAGATCTAGAAAATAATTACAAACTAATGAGCTTATGAAATTAATTAAGGAAAATAGAAATATTGTAGAATTATTATGTAAAAGGTTAGATTATTTTATAACAAAAATGGATAATAAAGAAATAGAAAGAATAACTAGATCACTTACAAGGTTCCAAAATATTTTATGTCAATATGAACAGGAATTACGAGAATTAAGAAATTAAAATTATATCCGTCACAAAACTTTGCGACCAAAAATTTAGCGACGAAAAATGACTTTCCGTCACTAAAATTCGTCAATATTTTATCTTTTTCTAGCTATGCACTATATCATTGTTTCTTCTCTAAATAAAAAATGAGAATCTGGGTTTGTGTTAAAAGATGTTTTTGGTTATGGGTTTTAGAAGAAATATACAATCAATGTTGGAGAAAAGAGCAAATGTTTTCTTTTTCGCCCTCTGATTATTGATAATTTGAGAAAGTGTGGGAAAAGCTTGTACCTTTTTATTTTCCTTTATATGAATTAAAGCTTAGGAATTTAATGTTGGGCTTATCTTGTGTCTGCATAAAAGCTTCAAATAATCTTACTTCCGCTTCATTATTTTATCTATGGTTATGTTTTATTGGATAGAGTAATGTGTAATTTTAAAACATGTAAACATTTGGCAGAGATTTAAATATAAATTATACCATTATAATAACATCCATTGGCATCTTTGTTTATTTTTATTACAAAACGTGAAGAATCCTATAGTATTTATGATTTCCTAACTTTATTTTGCATATACATTGCGGTAATTGTGTTTGCAAAATCAATATCCCTATATTCGTGTGTCATATACTTCTAGATTAGTAAGGTTAGAATATAAACGGTTTTCCATTTAAGTTTGTCGTCAGTTATATTTCCTCCATCTAAAAGATTGCCTTACAAGAAGTTAACATTAATTTAACCAGGACTTCTTTCAAAAGGCGGAACTAGTGTCCCTCAAAGGTTAACCAACTTCTGTAAACAAAGATTTTAGTTGTATTCCTTTAATCAAAATTATTTATGACATTGGTAATCCAATATAAAAGTATATTAAACTCTGCTCGCATACACACACACCCCTAGGACTTGGCACTTAAAAGTAATAAATCTACATGAAGAACGGGGTCCAGTTGAAACCTCTGTTGTTGAATTGTCATATGAATCCTACAATGGAATCAGTGTTAGGCTTAGTTAAGATCGTTACTTTTATGGTAACCTCAAAATCAGTTTTTTTTATAAACTTTTTCCTTTTTCTAAATGGAATAATTAGAATTTATAAATTCCATTTTTAAAAGATGAGCATGTCATAGTATATGGTTATTTTCTTGATGCATTGTATGATAGTTTTGCAACAACTAAAAGTGTTCTAGATCAGTATAATTCTTACAAGTTCTACTATTCTTGATCAGTCTATTGGTTGTGTGCTTATAGACATTTATCCAATGATATTAACTAAATGAGGTGATTTCTCTCTCTCTCTCTCTCTCTCTTTGCGAGTGGTAATTTCTCTTGATTGCAACCACTTATACAGGAGTCCAATCATCCTTGCTACACAAATATTCTGCTGAGAATATTGGTGTTTAGAGGATTTGGTAGGGAACTTCACCCAAAAGATTTGAATTTGCTTGCTAGAAGAGGACTTCCCACAAATATAGATCTTATATGCTTGAATTTTTTGGGAGAGACCTGCATGAAAATACAAGAGAAGATCTAAACAACATTGGCAAATTTGCACCAATGTAAGTGTTGGAGTTTTGTTGATTTTGTTCCTATTCTCTAATAATTTTCTCCCTTTTCTGTTTTAATGGAGTTACTAACAACCTCTACTCAGTCCATAGAATTGAAGTGTTTTTTGTCCGTACCACAGAATTGTTTATGCTTTCTTTTTCGGCAAAATTGCTCTGTAGGTTCCTTAACTTATTTTTTTGTAACAAATAAGTCCTTTATCTTTTTTTTTCTCGAATAGGTCCTTTATATTTTAAAATGTTTTCGAATCAGTCATTTATCTTTCTTTTTTTCCTGAATAGGTTCTTTAGGTTTGAAAAACATACTAAAAACAGTCCTATGTATCCATTCATTGAAGGATTTTTTTGAAATGTACTAAAAACTTGAAGGACTTTTTTGAAACATATTAAAAACTTGAAGGACCTATTCGGGAAAAAAAAGATAAAGGACCTATTCTGGAAAAAAAAAAGATAAAGGACTAATTCGTTACCAAAAAATAAGTTAAGGGACCTACAGAGCAATTTTGCCTTCTTTTTCTTTACACTGCCAAAACATAAGATTACACGATTTTAGTTGCTATACTTTACCTTATTGTTGATGTTGCCATAAAATTTTCTTAATCTTTAAGAGCATCCGGTTGAAATTATTTTTAAGCCTCGTTTTATTCGATATGAACCTATTAGGAATTTTTTTTTTTTTGATAAGCAAAAAAGATGTATTAAAAAATAGAGTACAAGGGGTACTCCGAACCCATATTTACAAATGGTCTAGGGAGGAAGTGCCTCATTAAAACCTCTGACGGCCAAAACCCATTGGGAAAAAGACCGAAAGGGGAAAAAGAGTACAACAACCAACCCTAGCAAGGCCAAACAACGTGTACTATTACATAAACGCACGGCAACTAAAGGGAGGAAATGCAAATTCAACCCTTGTAAGTCCCAGCTACACCAAGCAAGATCAGCCAAAATGTAAATAATGCCCTCCAGCGACCATGATAAACAGCCCACAGCAGCAGCAGCACATGATGCAACACCTAATAGTAGCATCATCAAAGTTTCAGACATTGAATAGGATTCATGCACCAATTAGAAAAAATAAAGTTCCTCTTACGGCCTTCCCTAAAGATAAACCACCCCCATGAACTATGTTTGATTTGAGCCAGTAAATTGCTAGCATCCTTACCCTCATCTCTAAAAATGACCGCATTTCGAAGGTTCCAGATATTCTAAACAACAGCCAACCAAATCAGATATCTCACTTTGCCAAGTTTCTTACCCCGGACAAAGTTCCCAAATTGTATAAAATGCTCCAGACAATTACCTGACAAGGCTCCATCAACCCCTAACCAATTCAAGACTGCACTCCAAATACCAAGTGAAAAAGTGCAAGAGAAGAACAAGTGATCTCTATCCTCATTATGCAAAGAGCAAAAAACGCACATCCCAGCTTGAGTACCAAGATCAAAACCCCTCCGTTGTAATTGATCGCAAGTGGGTAACCTATTGAGAAATAACCTCCAAGCCATGAACAAAATCTTAGAAGGCACAGAAGTATTCCATACCTTTTTTAAAATGATGTCCAACTCAGAGTTGCGTTCTCCACTGAAAGGCACCTGTAACAAATTGTTGTATGCAGACCTGACCGTAAACCGGCCACCTTCCTCAAGTTTCCAAAGCCATTCATCATCCGTGTCTTGCTTTGGAGATACCCTGTTCAGGATATCGTTTAATGCTTGAACTTGAACTTCTTCCCAACCGAATATCCTCCGGCGCCAAGCGACACTCCATCGCCAACGCATCATCAACCCAAGCCCCCAAGTCGAGACGAAGCCTCCTTATTTGCCGCAAATTAATAAAGACGCGAAATAGATCCATTAACTTTCCTTCGTTTGACCAATCAACACCCAAAACAAAATTCGAGCCGTTACCAAGTTTTGGCTGCACCAAGTCAAGAAACCAGGCCGAGTCATGAGTCACGAGATCCCTCCACCATAACGAAGATGTCGGGCCAAAGATATCTGAGCCTAATCCATTACCAGTGATGTTACCATATTTATGCGATAGCAGCTCATACCAAATTGCCACTTTATCATTTAAAAACCTCCACTTCCATTTAGCCAGCAAACTTCTATTGAATAACTCCAGGTTCTTAATCCCCAGACCACCCTGATCTTTCGGAAGACAAATTTGCTCCCACGCTACCCAACTAATCTTTTTGGACTCTGCACTACCTCCCCACAAAAACTTCCTTTGCAAAGCGAACCTATTAGGAAATAAAATCTGAATAAGAGAAAATTGTGGCATGTGGTATTTGTTTGTTCCTGCATTTAGCACATGTTCAGTTTCTAACTAATTTTCTGATGGTTATCAAGGTCTGGAGAATTCCAACAATTCTATTCAAGTTTGATGTTGTGTTGTGGTATTATATTGTGTTAGTGTTATGCTCAAGCTAAACTGATTACTTGCAGAAGTTGCAATCTCTTTAGAGGCTATTTCTTTGCTCCATCAACTGAAACAAAAATGTGTTCATTTGAATTTAATTTGGTTCAGCTTTTAAACAAGTCTTCTAATTTTTTGAAATAAAAAAAATCTACTTCCTTATATGTTGATAAGACATAGGGCTTTAATTTGGTTGACTTTTTAGTATAGGTTTGTGGCTTCACACATGTATAAGCTTTTATTGCTTATAGCAGCAAATACACTATGATGCAGATCTTGGATATGCTTTTCTTGCTTAGATTGTTGTCTCAGTTGAAATTTGTTGGTTTTAATGTGTTATTGGTTTATGCATAATATGTCGTGAATATGTGTTCAATTATGCATATGCCTTAAATCAACCTTAATCTGCTTTCTATCCGTACTATTTTGTTGAAATATATACTCCCACTCTTTTGCCACTTCAATTTCCTTTGATGAATATTAACAATTGTATTAATGTTAGAATAGTTAACAGCTTAGAATTTGTTACAAGAGTCAACTTCTCATGTAACTAACTGACAACTGAATCAGTTAGTTACATCACCTATAATTATAATTACCAAAACCTGGTGTAATTAGCTTCCTTTTGCAATTTACAAAAAGATTCAACACTCGAATTCTCTCTGGCAGAATGATTCCCTTTCTATTTTCTTAATGCATTTCAGTTTCTATCAGTCACTGTCTAAATATTAATGACATGTGAGCTATTCAATCGAGAGATATAGCATGAAAGGATGAAGTAGGAACTTAAGGTTTGTCAATTTGTTTCTTTAGTTACATGAACTGAACTTGATTTTGTAATCAACAATAGCAGCAACTTTATGTTATAATATTTTCATTCATCGAGTTACTTAAATGATATCTCTTTATAACATCCAAACCATTAATCTTCTGCATTAAAGTTTCTGGAAAAGACATACTTTGTATTCAAGGATTTCTATATCTTTTATGTAACTCTATCCATACTATTTTGCAGAAGTGTATGCTCTCACATTTGACTAAATTTAAGAAGTGGCAGACAAAGTGATAGAGAAAGAGCTGGTTGAAGCAACGTGCACCATTAGAATTGGCTTTCGTAACATATGATTAAATCCAAGGCAAAGAAGAGCCTGTGATGAGTTAGGTTTTAGGGTTTATTAAATCCCTTTGGGGACATCCGATAAGAAGAGTCTTACCCGTTGTTTCACTCATTCGGTAATCAGTGATAGGTAATATTGATGACATAAAGTTCACATTGTTGGGAATTTGACTCTTCAAATTCTCTTCCCCAGAAACTGCACTTGTGGAAAATTGGAAAAACAAAATAGAGAAATAATAACAACACAAGTATTTAACGTGGAAAACTCCCAAACCGTATAAAAACCACCAAAGACTGCAGAGAAAATCCACTATGTAGAAAAATTATTACAACTACACAATTTTCTCTCTGCACCACAAGACACCCACAAAGCTTCCCCACTAGCAAAACTTACTTCTCACACCTCTCCTTTACAAGAAATATTCCTAATAAATTCTTTTTCTGATGTGGAGGTTCACCCAAATCCGCAACTACAGAGCATACTAAGAATTCTATTAAATTCTAAAACAAAGAGAGAATTTATCTAGAGACAAAAGTTGCTAGACAAGCTTTTGAATGGTGTACATAAAACCAAGGCCCAAGCCTCCTTTTTATAACAAAGAGGTTCACTCCTCTTACTATTTTATCTCGATGTGGGACTAAAAGTCCCAACACCAACAATCTCCACTCGTGACTTTGTGGTCCCACAACGCCCACCTGATGAAGATTCCCATAGCTTTCACTATCATCGCAACGCATCATGCTCCACCATAAAAGCATAATCACTGTAACTAGCCATCCCAAGCATTTAAACTCAAGACATGTCGAAATATAACATTGCCGAAAAAACTATGGTGCAACTCCCATAGTTGACTCTCATGGAAGTTAATCACCATCGACATAAATTTCACCACACACCCCGCATCAATGTCAACCAATGCCCGTGGTGCAAAATGTGGTCCCGCTAACATTTAATATCCTTTATCATGGCAACTTTGGGACCCATGCCATAAGGATATACATGTCCTTCTTTTCAAAAGACATCAAGATCGGAGATAATGTTAGCCTCATTATCAAAGATCTCCACTTGCCGACATAGAGCTTTGTTTAACTCGCTTACCTTTACAATTCTTCTTGATGTGGGCTGCATCGCCCACATCCCCAATGCATATTCTTTATGGAGTTCTTCTTCTTCCAATACGAGCTACCAATGCAGAACTTTCATGTGGATTGTTACTCCCACCAAGTCTCCTCTCTTCGTAAAGAAGCTTACTAGTAACCTCCGAGAAAATTATTTTCTCCTTACCATGCCCATGAATTAATAGCGGCCCATGTGCTCATAGACCGTGGAAGAGACACGATCAAATTTTAAGGCCTGATCCTCATCATCAATTTTAACTCCAATAGATTCAAGCTCGTAAACAATGCCATTGAGAATATTTAAATGATCGAATAGTAGTACCTTCATCCATTTGCAACGTATGAAACTTCTTCAGATACAACCGACGAGACGCCTTTGTCCGATACAACTCCTCGAGTTTTTCCCAGCAGTCCCTTTGCCGTGGATGCTCCCCTTCACGTTTGCAAGAACATTTTTGGTCGTGCACAGATTTAATTGCACTTTGTCGCTTCTCAAATCCGCATCCTCCCAATCATCATCGCCTTTGTCTCCGTAGTTTTACCAAAGATCACCGCTACTGTGAGTAACCCCGCCCTTCAAAGCCTTGTGTAAACCAGATCAATCAACACATCCTTGACTTGTATTTGCCACAAGCCAAAGTCGATCTTTCCACAAATTTCTACATCAACTGAACGATTTGAAACTCGCTTCCGACATCCTCTTCGCGTAACCTGCGGCTCGAGCACTAATTTGTTGGGAATTTGACTCTTCAAATTCTTCTTCCCTTAAACAGCACTTGTGGGAAAATTGGAAAACAAAATAGAGAAATAATAACAACACAAGTATTTAACGTGGAAAACTCCCAAACCAGGAGAAAACCACCAAAGACCAGAGAGAAAATCCACTATGTAGAAAATTATTACAACTACACAATTTTCTCTCGCACCACGCACACCCACAAAGCTTCCCACTAGCAAAACTTACTTCTCACACCTCTCCTTTACAAGAAATATTCCTAATAAATTCTTTTTCTGATGTGGAGGTTCAGCCCAAACTGCAACCACAGAGCATACTAAGAATTCTATTAAATTCTAAAACAAAGAGAGGAATTTATCTAGAGACAAAAGTTGCTAGACAAGCTTTTGAATGGTGTACATAAAACCAAGGCCCAAGCCTCCTTTTATAACAAAGAGGTTCACTCCTCTTTACTATTTTACCCGATGTGGGACTAAAAGTCCCAACACCAACACACATCTATTATGAGTTTATGATGCTTGAGATTTGTTCAAAATGTGATTCGATCCACATGAATGATTTTTAATTTCAACTTGATAAGGTAAGAATTATTCTCTATTCGATCCACAAGAATTTTCTATTTATGAATTCCAAACTACCATCCTACTGTACAGGTATTATTTTTTTTTTAGTACAATCTTCTTCCAATATTAATTGATACAGATACATTGGCCTGCATCTAGAAGCCAGGCATGCACCACCACCAACCCCTCCATGTGAAGACTCATCATTTTCAACTCAAAGCCACTATTGTTAACAACTTGCATTTTTATACAACTAGCATTCACATGTATTTTCTTTTGTATTACAACTTTATCCATCTACCTAAGGCCTCTAGGATTAGTATAAAAGGCCACTCTTCTCCATGTATTGCATATCTTGAAGTTTATGAGAAATTGAGTATTTTGAGTTAGAGAGTTTTTCTCTCTTGTTCCTGAGCCATTTTGGCATCAGAGCAAGTTCTTAGATCCCGGAGTTGAGTTTGAGTGAGAAAATCAACGGAAAGTTAAGTGTTTTAGGTGAGCAAGAGAGTTGTCCGCCCAGAAACTCCACTTTACGGCCATTTTTTCGCAAAACTAACGCCGCCATCGCGTCCGGAAGGGCCGAAAACCTTAGGAACCCAAGTTTCGAGGCCAACGGAGCCTCCACGCGCCTCCACGAGCGTCGCCGGAAAGTTCGCCGGAAACTGTTCCGCCGCTGCCGGTGTTTCAGAACCACCGCGCCGGAGTTGCAGACCATTGCCGGAAAATCTGAGGTTGAAGACGACCACGTCAGCGTGCCACATCACAGACACGTGTCACCTTCAGCCACTCTCTTCACGCCACGTGTCAAGGGAGCCACATCACCAGTCAAAGTCTACCTTTGACTCAACAGCCACCTCACCAGCCCACGTCATTACGTCACCAACCAAAGAATCGCCACGCGTCACTTTGACCAGTCAACATCCACGCTGTCTGAAGTTACTGAAATTATAGATAAGCCCCTATACTTTGCAGTATTTACATTTTTGCACCTAATCTTTTGAAAATTACAATTTAGCCCCTAAACTTTTGAAAAATTGCAATTTGGCCCCTAAATTTTTGATGAATTGTAATTTGACCCCTAAACTTTTGTGAATTGCAATTTGACCCTTAAACTTTTCAAATTTATAAAATTGCCCCTCTATATTTTTTCCATACAAAGTACCAAATTGTTCTTTGTTATTGGAAAAGAAATTGTGGAATTATAAAAAGTGCATTTCAAGAAAGGTCTGGCTAAGGAAAGACAAGGTTATTAAGTACGCTTAGCGACACCTCTCTTTCCTGGGAACTTCCTTGGTGTTCTAGTTATAAAACTACAATCTCCAATCTGGTAACCCTAAGATTTCACCAATTTTATTCTACGTCCAAAATGCCTCCCCGAAGACAACCTCTACGAGACCTTGAAATGGCAGAAATGCGAAGACAAATTCAGGAATTACAAGACGCTTTACAGGCACATCAGGTCCTATTAGAGGAATGCCACCAGCCTTCAGAAGAGGAAGAATATTCCAGTTATTCCTCATCAACCCGACATCCCCAGAGACCACCAGTCAGACATGATGACATCAAAGTTGATATTCCCGACTTTGAAGGAAAACTTCACCCAGATGACTTCGTTGATTGGTTTCAAACAGTTGAAAGAGTGTTTGAATACAAGGAGATTCCAGAAGAAAAGAAGGTGAAGATTATTGCTGTGAAATTAAAGAGATATGCTTCCACTTGGTGGGAAAACCTTAAAAAGAGACGAGAACGTGATGGAAAAGCAAGATCAAGACATGGGAAAAAATGCGCAGAGCTAACTGAATGTTCTTACCTCCTCAATATTATCAAGACAAATTCATCCAACTGCAGAACCTTCGTCAGAAGAATTTGTCAGCAGAAGAATACACTAGAGAATTTGAGAAGCTGATGATGCAGTGTGATGTACAAGAGAAAGAGGAGCAAACAATCGCCCGTTACCTTGGAGGATTAAACACTGATATTGCCGATCGTGTTGAACTTCAGCAATATTGGTCGTTAGAAGATGTTATTTGTCTTGCTACGCGAATAGAGAAGCAGTTGCCCAGGAGATCCACCTACAGAAACTTCTCCTCCAATAATCCACCTTACACTCGTAAACCACCCACCGACCAACCTAGTTCATCTAGTAAACCTCCTGCCAAACCTACCACCACTGAAAACAAAACCAAGGCCGTCAAATGTTTCAAATGCCAAGGCTTTGGTCATATAGCCTCCAACTGCCCGACAAGGAGAACCATTACCATCATCAAAGGAGAAGCTTATGAAATTTCTGAAGAAGAGGAGGCTCGAGTAGAACCTGAAGGAGAAGAAGAGTTAGATCCAATATACGATGAAGAACTCACTGTTGCTGACCATGGTGAATCCTCAGTAATCAGACGAAGCTTGCATATAGTATCAGCAAAGGAAGAACCTTGGTTGAGGCACAATATTTTCCACACTCGTTGCACTTACGCCAAAAAGTTTGTGACGTTATCAGAGACAGTGGAAGTTGTGAAAATGTTGTTTCCAACTATATGGTGGAAAAATTGGATCTACCAACCCAGATACATCCACACCCTTACAAGTTGCATTGGCTCAGCAAAGGAAGTGAAGTGAAAGTTGATAAGCGATGCCTTGTGACCTTTTCCATTGGCCAGAAATACCAGGATCAAGTCTGGTGTGATGTTGTACCTATAGATGCCTGTCATCTCCTCCTTGGAAGATCCTGGCAATATGATCGTCATGCACTATATGACGGTTATACCAACACCTACTCCTTTGTCAAAGATGGAGTAAAGATCAAGCTAACTCCTTTACCGCCGAATGAGCTTGATAAAGGCAAGAAAGAAGCCAAACCATTGGTGTCCTTAGTCACAAAGGAACAACTCAAAGAAGCTGCAAAGGAAGTTCAAACCATGAGCTTTATTCTACTGTTCGAGTCAAATAACGAGACTATCATTCAAGTGGAAATTAAACAGCTACTTGAAGAGTTTCCAGATGTTATACCAGAAGAAGTTCCAGCCGGACTACCGCCAATGCGAGACATCCAGCACGCCATTGACTTCATTCCCGGAGCAGTCATTCCCAATAGACCAGCTTACAGAATGAGTCCCAGGAGCATGCTGAAATCCAGCCAAGTTGAAGGATTGTTAAAAAGGATTGATACAGAAAGTATTAGCCGCAGGCCGCTCCCCGCAATCCTAGTGCCCAAGAAAGATGGAAGCTGGAGAATGTGTGTTGATAGTCGAGCTGTCAACAAGATTACCATCAAGTACCGGTTTCCCATACCCAGACTTGATGATTTATTGGATCAGTTACATGGTGCCACTATCTTTTCAAAGATTGATCTTCGTAGTGGATACCATCAGATCAGGCTAAGGCCCGGAGATGAATGGAAGACTGCCTTCAAAACCAGAGATGGCCTTTATGAATGGACTGTTATGCCTTTTGGGTTGTCCAATGCCCCAAGTACATTCATGCGCCTGATGAATCAAGTCCTTCGACCCTTTATTGGTAAATTTGTCGTCGTCTATTTTGATGACATTCTGATTTTTAGCAAGGACAAAGAAGAACACTTGGAGCACCTTCGGCAAGTGCTACAGACTCTTCGTGAACAGAAACTCTATGCCAACTTGAAAAAATGTTCTTTCTTAACCAACGAAGTTACTTTTCTTGGTTATATCATCACATCTGAAGGCATACGAGTTGATCCAGAAAAGATAGAAGCGATCAATAGCTGGCCTGTCCCACAATCAATCCGTGAGGTGAGAAGTTTCCATGGATTATCCTCCTTTTACAGAAGATTCATCAAGAACTTCAGCTCAATTGCCGCTCTACTCACAGATTGCATAAAAGGAGACAAGTTTCAATGGACAGAGGTCGCACAGAAAAGTTTTGACGAACTGAAGAAACATTTGACTGAAGCACCAGTGTTAGCCCTTCCCAATTTTGATCAAGTGTTCGAAGTTAGCTGTGACGCTTCCAACACTGGAATTGGTGCTGTTCTAAATCAAGAAGGTCATCCCATAGCCTTCTTCAGTGAGAAGCTCAACAATGCTAAACTCCGATATTCTACATATGATAAAGAGTTCTATGCAATTGTTCGTGTTTTGCAACATTTGAGCCACTACTTGTTGAATAAGGAATTCATTCTTTATTCTGATCATGAAGCCTTAAAGCATTTGAACTCTCAACAGAAGATTAGTCGCAGACATGCTGCTTGGAGTGAGTATTTACAGCCTTTCCCCTTTCTGATCAAGCATAAGGCTGGAGTTCAAAATATTGTAGCAGATGCCCTCAGTAGGCGTCATACTCTACTTTCCACCCTACAAACGAAAGTAGTTGGCTTTGAAACAATTAAAGAGTTGTATCCGGATGATCCTGACCTCCAGAAAATTTGGAATGCCACCGAGTTTCATTCTTCACAAGACTACTATAGGCATGAGGGATTTTTATTCAAAGGAAAGACCTTGTGTATTCCTCAATGCTCGCTACGAAGCTATTATTTGGGAAACACATGATGGAGGATTAGCAGGTCATTTTGGACGAGATAAAGCGTGGCTTTAGTAAAAGAGAATTTCTATTGGCCAAGATCGGAAAGAGATGTCAACCGACATATACAAAGATGTAGAATCTGTCATTTGGCCAAGTCTAAAGGCCAAAACTTGGATTATATATGCCACTTCCAGTTCGGAAGCACCATGGGAAGATGTTAGCATGGATTTCATTCTAGGACTCCCACGAACTCAACGTCGAAAGATTCCATCATGGTTGTGGTAGATGATTTTCAAAGATGACCCATTTCATTCCTTGCGGAAGACCAATGATGTTGTTCAAGTTCTGACCAGTATTTCAAAGAAATTGTTCGTCTTCATGGAATTCCAAAACCATCACTTCCGAATCGAGATGTAAAGTTCTTAAGCCACTTTTGGAGAACTTTGTGAAAAAAATGGGAACTAAACTTGATTCGATAGTGCTATCATCCCCAGACGGATGGACAAACAGAGGTCCAACGAGGCTTTTGGGAAATCTACTTCAAGTTTTGTTGGTAAAAATCAAAGCAGTGGGATCTTATTCTTGCACAAGTTGAATTTGCTTACAACAATTCAACTAATCAAGCCACTGGAAAATGTCCTTTTGAAGTAGTCTATGGCACTCGTCCGTTGAGTCCACTTGATTTAACTCCTTCAACAGACAAGCAACAGTTTAGTTCAGATGCAGATAACCGAGCAAAGGAGATCAAGAAACTGCATGAACAAGGTCGAGCGGATTCGAAAACAGAATTCAAGGTACAAATCTCAGCGTGACAAACATCGAAAGCGACAAATTTTTAAAATTGGAGATTTGGTATGGATTCACCTACGGAAGGAACGGTTTCCAAATCAACCAAATGCTAAGTTGTCCCCAAGAGCTGATGGACCATTCCGAGTCATGCAGAAAATCAATGACAATGCTTATAAGATAGAACTGCCAGGAACATATGGTGTCTCTGCAACTTTCAACGTCGCTGACATTTCACCATATTTAGATGATGAAGCAGAATTAAACTCGAGGGCGAGTTCTCTCCAACCCGGGAGTATGATACAGATACATTGGCCTGCATCTAGAAGCCGTGCATGCACCACCACCAACCCTCCATGTGAAGACTCATCATTTTCAACTCAAAGCCACTATTGTTGACAACTTGCATTTTTATACAACTAGCATTCACATGTATTTTCTTTTGTATTACAACTTTATCCATCTACCTAAGGCCTCTAGGATTAGTATAAAAGGCCACTCTCCTCCATGTATTGCATATCTTGAAGTTTATGAGAAATTGAGTATTTTGAGTTAGAGAGTTTTTCTCTCTTGTTCCTGAGCCATTAATTATCTTAAAAATAATTGATAATTTTTTTTTCAAATTCATAATAAAATAATTAAAACATTATTATAAATTCTCGGAGCACGGGTCTCTTTACTACTGTATGTAAAAAACCAATACAACCATGACATGGGTCTAGAAAAGTAAAAGTTCAACTTTTGGCATTCTTCCCTCTATGCCAAGCACATGCATATATACATAAATTAGGATTTAAGACAAATACTTTTTCAGGATCCAAGTACTAACAATTTTTGTGTTGGGAGGGATAAGGGGGTAGTGATTTCTATTGGTTATACCATAACTAAATATTGTCTTTTGTTGATAAAAGTAAAACTAATCTATCTATAGAGAGAATGGATAAGAAAAATCAGAACAGATTTAGATCAATAAATCAAGGGGAAATTGTACTTATCTCCCTTGAGGTCTCTTTAAATGACAAGGACACCCCCTCTAGTGTTTAACTCAACACCCACCTCCCTTAATTATTTTATAAGTGATACAAACCTCTCTTATGTGTTAACATTATTCGTCCCCTGTTAAGTGGCCTTTTTAGTTTGCAAATTATGGTATGACTTTATTAGTTAGTTGTATGGACTGTATGGCAATATAAGACTACTCAAAATGCTTTCCTGATCTATTTTCTCATTACAGTAAAGCTGAGAGCATGTTGGTAACATGATTTTCCATGTTTGTTTCCTGGAAGTTTTGTGAGAGAATGTATAGCTGAGAACATGTTCTTATTCCTAGTCTCTTTTCTATTTCTTTGCTGCAAAATTTGACATGGTTTTCAAATTAATTCAAGACAATGATGGAAATAGCTTCTCGTTTGTACTATCCCATTACATATTTGCTGCTATGAGAATCCATTTTAAGCTTTCATTTGTAAAAAACAAAAAGATGAAACCCGCATCAGTAAAATGATGTTCCGACATGCTTTTGCTAATTTTTTTGCTAACCCAGTAGTTGTTTCCTGCAGCACCTCTGAACTGTACATATGCCTACCTGACATCATACTCCTTTACAGTTCATGAAAGGTGCACAATTTATATGTGTTCTAATAGACGTGGCATATTGTTTTATCATAATAAAGACATATTGTCAGTATTTGAGAGAAATAAACAGCTCACTTTCTTTGGCAAGGAGTTACAGCAGATCGAGTATGGTTTCATGATTAAGTTCAAAACACAAAAATCTTAAAACTTGTTTGTATTATACATGTGGCCACGCCATACCAAATGGCAAAGCCGTAACAGCACACATCCAAAATTAAGTACATAACATATGCTTGCGGGAGCACCTGTTGCTATTTCAGATTAATGGACGCTAGCTTGCTTGCTTCAGTGAAAAAGAGAGAAGTTAGGGCATGGTTTGAATCATGGAAAGAGTGAAATGGCAGAACTCAGAAGGAAGGTTGTCCTATCATGTTTGTTTTCTATATAACGATGACTAACTGTGTTAACAACCAGGGAAGTGAGTGTTGAGTTAAAAACTAGAGGGGGTGTCCTTGTCATTTAAAGAGACCTCAAGGGAGGTCAGTGCAATTTCCCCATAAATTAATAGTTATATCTCAAATTTTAAATATAACCAGTACAAATTAATAGCAATTATATAACCAACATATATAACATGTTTTGATTTTTGTTTCGGTCCCCTCAACGTATGTTAGCATTAGATAACATTCTTTGACATTTTGTTTGGTTTTCCATTAAGTCCATTTGTGAATTCACGTTTGGCTTCAAACTTCATTTAAGGTCTGTTTGTATGAGATTTTATTGGTCGCAACAGTGTCAAACACACTGCACACTACAACATATTTCATCTACAAGAACATCTCAAAACCGTGGTCTAAAACAAAAAAAATGTTCTCTTTACATACGACAACAGTTTTTGAAATGTGGTAGTCTAAGCTGTTGCCTATTCTTTTGGCAACAGTTTTTAATAAGTATAGGCAACACTTAGAAAAAATGTAGCTATAACATACTATACACAACAGTTTTTAGATTATTTTATGGCAACGGTTTTTTACCGTTGTCGTTCGTGGCAACATAGTAAACCGTTGCATATGACTACCAATAACTACACATATAAAACCGTTGTCTAATATATATAGACATTTTTTTTACCTGCTATTATTAAGCTAATTATTTTACTAATATAATTTTCTAATATAAAGCTAATGATTTAGAGTTGTCATGTAATAAATAGAGGAATTGAGCTTATTCAACACATAAAAAAGAAATGAGAAATATCTAAAATGAAAAAGAGGTGGTCACATTGAAACAAGAAATATTGACACTATATTCTTTTCCAAAATATATCCAACACTTCTAAGTTTGTTTAAACTGAAAAAAAAAATATTAATACTACACTTTTAATTGGAATAAATGCATAATTTTGTTATCAATGTATTTCAAAAAAAATAAAAAATAAAGTCACTAATAATCCTTCTATCAATATTCACCAATATTTTAATAAGAAAAATCTAATGAATCATCAAAGTATGTCTTCATCTTCATACTCTTCCAAGTGGTTCATCCACGTCACCATGATGTAGCTACAAGTGGTTCATCTTCATACTCTTCATCGAAAAGCTGACTAAGCAAATGATTTAGAAGTCAAGAAAAGTGCAAGGCTGCAAGCTATATCTTACTAACCACAAACATGTCCCATAGCTAGATGATTGCATCAGTATTTTGTCCTTGACCATTCATACCTGAAATATTGCAACCCATATATAAGTACGTGATTAATTGAGTATCATTCATCATGAGCAATATATACCTGGAAAGATAATTCCAAGATTTACCCAAGAAGGTTCCAGTCCCTATCTCAGTTATATCTCAGTCATCCAAATCACTTTTCTCTTGCCGAAGCAGTTTTTACCCCACCATTCTCCCCAATCAACTTCATGCTTTGCATCCTAGAATTACATTCCAAGTAATCATTACAACAAATACACAATATATATATATATATATATATATATATATATATAATATTCCCAATTGAACATGCACATTATTTATATACAATTTAAAAAACCATGTTTGATGTGTCTTTTAAAACAAGAGAAAAAATCTGAACATCAATTAAGAATATCAAATAGATTACTCAATGGAACTTACTATGTAGCAAAGACAAAAATACACACGGCATAGTCGTATGAAACAACTGTTGTATGTTGTTATGTAAGATTGTGTTAAAAGGGAAGAAAAATTCATGAATTTGACTCATACGCTACTTGTCAAATTCTTTGCTGCAAATATAACACAAACCAACCTTGTCAAAGGAGATAGGGGAATATAAGACATGACCCATTACATGTTTCACATTCTATTATCAGTTCAGTAATGTCCCCCTCACACAATCAGTAGCCAGTTTTCAAAGATAGCAAAGACCAAGTATCATTAATTCATGAAATTTTTAGCACACCAAATCAGGAAAGAATCTGGATTATAAACAATTTGGTTCCTTAGCAATCCTACACAGATGAAGAAACAAAAATCAAAACTCTACTTAGCTGTATAAATGTATGTGAAATATGTGAAGTTCTTCAATAGGTGCATCATAATAATAGCTTGTAGTAATGAAGGTCCTACATAAAAAGCGGGAAAAATTATATCACAATATCCAGACATATTGGTCATATCAACTATCAAGTATCAGAATCCTTTTTGTTTACCATATTCATCATATAGGTGCACCATAATCATAGCTTGTAGCAATGACAACAGGTGAAAAACTATTGACTAAATAATAATTAACTAAATGAAGAGGACAACAGGTGAAAAAAATTAGAAAACAGGGGGAAATTGAATTATTCGTATCATTATGAACTAGACCAGCCAATAAGTTGATCACCTAAAGTTTTAGTCGATAAAAATTTAGATTCCAGTACTTTCCAGAGTTTCTCATATTCCATCTGCTTGACCTTGAGCTTAGCGTTTTCGTTTAAGGTATTCTGCATTTTTTGTTCTAATGCAGGGATATGCCCCAATGATTTCTTTAGCCTACTATTATTCACAGTAACAGCAAGAAAGTAATAGTTTTTTAATAGAATAACCAAACGAAAACTAAAACACCATAAATTATAACATGCAAGCATTCCTCATTTAAAGCAAACACACAATCGCAAATGAAAATAAATATCATACCGCAATTTCAAGATCAGTCTTCACAGAAGCTTGCTCTTTCACCAATTGTTCTGCATAGGAAGAAACCAACGACGATTAGTGATCCAAACTTTCGATCAGAATCAATAAAAGAAAAATCAGGAAATCAAAGCAAAATCGGTATCAAAACCCGCAGTGTGCTTCAGATTCGGGAAACTTTCCTATTTGAATTGGTAAAAGGATCGATAATTGAACAAAATCGAGAATGGAAATTCACCGAGAGAGAAGAGCCGATTTTTCGAGAATAAGACGAAGATCGTTAATGATGGTGCCCATGGCTGTGTCCTTGAGCTCGAGAGTGATGTCAGCTATGGAGTGATACTTCTGCATCTGGATGATTGAATTGAAGACCGCTACATAGAAGTAGAAGCGTTGAAGAACTAGGGTTTGCAAGGGGTTTGAACGCGGAAGGCTGCAATGCTAATAAATATATTTACATTTTTAATTTTATATTTATATTTATATTTATATTTATTCAGGTTTTTTCCCTAAAAAAAAAAGAACATGCTTTTGTATACTCACTCAATCGATGGACAACAGTTTTTCTTTGTTGCTCGAAACTTTTGATAAAAACTGTTGTCTACTTCAGTTTTGTAAACGGTTATCACACGTTGTGTATCAAAAGTACAAAAAGCTTTTCCAGACAGTAAACAATGCAGCATTGTTTAGTATTTATTTCTTAACAGGTCAGTAAGGCTTTTCCAGACAGTTCAGACAACATTGTACCCTGCAAAACCATTAGCAAACATCAGAAACTCTGTAAACACAATGATTCTCAAATTCGATAAGTTTGACAAAATAGAAGGATAAAAGAAAATCAAATTTAAGAAACACAAATAAGTAGGTTCAACAGCTGAGTAATACAAGGTGAAAAGAAAATGCAAATTTAGACATGTGTGAAGGATGTGTATATGTAAGGACACATGGAGCACCAGGTTAAGATATTAAAAGAAACAGAACAGGTAGATACTGCAAAACAGGGAAAAACTGTTAAATTGAATCATACATTAGCATCTAAATTGAAAGCAAAATCCAGCTTAAAACATAAAACAGTAGAATTTATAGAAATAGTGGATGCTAGGTTATGCATTCCAAGATTGAAATCTGACTACATCAATAAACAGAAACTATAGTCACTGCAAATTGATATGAATTTAGAGACTTGCCTTTTTAAAGGAATTCCACATGATTTCTTCATAGACACAGCATTGCCGCATCAACACCAAATACTTGCAACATAAGCTTTCCATTGTTTTTCTGTTGTAAAAGCAAGCAGGATGTACTTTTGAACACATGCACAATCCTCTATAGGAAGCCAACACTACAAAAAGTTGAAAGCAAGATTAAACTTACAAGTAGAAACTATCAATGTCCACACAAGATCACCTAACACCTTAACATTTTCATAATCTAAACCAATCTGTGCACTACAATTGCTCATTTTCTTCTTTAAATATGTTTCCCTTCAAAACTCTACCCAAAAAGTTCAAAAACAAAATAAAAAGCACAAAATTTAAAAATCAATTAATTAAATTATAACCAATTAACTATAATACAACACCGAATTAAGCATATATATTTTCATCCAATTCCAAAAGCAACAGTAGTAGTTACTCGATCATCAACCATATGAAACCATGTCCAAAAAGCTTACTCCGGAAAAAACCTCAAATATTTCCCTTTTCCAAACTCAACACTCATTCAACTAAATGCAATCAAAATGTGAGTGGAATCACTCAAAAAAGCTCCAAATCAAAATCACGAAATCAAGAACGAGAAAGAGGAGCATAAAAGGAAGAAGAAAAGGAATCTCACAAGGAATCTGACTCGACAAGGTAGTTAAGCTGGAACAAGAGTTCGACGAGACCGACCATGGCGACGGCTTCGAGAAGGTAGATCAACAGCAACATTCTTCTTCTGCTTCAAATTCAGCAATTCGCAAACCCTAAATTGAGCAATACTCTTGCCCCTTTCAATTTCCGATCTCCTTTCTTCTTCCAGTGACTCTACATCCTCCTCTACATTCCACCTTATAGACAGAGATTTCTTTTTTATTCAATTTTTTCTGGAGAGATTAAATAAAATGAACGAAGAAATGGTGGTCTGTGTGAGAGTCACAAAACACAAGTGTACAGTTTGCATCTAAAATTTTAAAATAGTTATTATATTATAATTATAAAACTGAACTTAAAATGTGAGAAAATTTTAAAATAGTTATTATTATTATTATAATTATAAAACTGAACTTAAAATGTGAGAGAACAGTTTGCATAAAAATTATATATACTACGGTTGCCGAAGTGTTCTAGAATGGGAAGGTATTAGGCTACAGTTGATATTATGTTTCCTATATACTATATTAAAGAACGGTTTTAGAGCATAGCATATGAAAAATATAAATTTTTTTCTTATGTCAACAAATGTCAAAAACTGTTGTCTATTATATTTTATGACAACAGTTTTCTAGTCATTGGAAAACATGGTGTTGCTATAGGTTAGAAATGTTGTAGTGGCAAATTTATCTTTCCAAGGCACAGTTGACCAAAGCTCCCATTACCCTCCTTCCTTCAAACGCAATTATTTTGGCCGAGAATCTCACACAAACAGGCACTTAAAATGAAAGCAAGATCAACACTACTTCTAATTATTTAGTTCTCCGTGGAGGGGAGTTTATGAAGAAATATTAAATGCCAAGAACCCTTTTCTTTCCATTTTATCCATTTTGTATCTATGTCATTGAAATGCTCATTGTGTGTTTCTCATCCTTGTAATGGTCTTATTATTTGGTATTAAAAATGGTTTAGTATTATTTTTACATTTTGTTGTAGATTTATTGTTTATTTTTTTAAAAGAAGTAATAAAAAAAGTAACACTAATCTTACATTATAAAACTCATACTCTTTTCAGTAACCACACATTCAAAATGTTGATTAATATCATCTAAATAAATTTCTTTTAAAAAAAAATATCCAAACATATATTAAACTCATTTTTAACTAAACTTAAGTTTACAAAATAAAGTTAATTCATGCTTATGTTTGCAAGCTTTAATCCAAATACTCACATAATATAAACATAAAATACCCAATAGTCATATCTCAATACAAATGAACAAATTTATTCGACACCAGTCAACAAATTAGATAATTAAACATATTATAACTTGATTTGTTAATGAATTTCCATAAAAGGTGAGAAGAAGCAACTCTTAAAGGTAAGAATAGAAGAAGATTTAAGGCAAAACTTTAAAGGTAAAAAGAGAAACCCTGATGACTAGAATTTTAATGGAATCCCGTAATAGATAGCTTAATCGTGCAACAATAAGTCTTATGCAACAAGGTGTCGATGTGCATAGCAACAATATTGTAGAGAAGAATCCGGAGAGAAGAAAGAAAAGAAATGGCTAGTGGATGTTGGACGATGGTCGATGGGTCGCGTTTTCAAGTAACGATAGTTGAATGTATGGACAGACACATAAATTTTATGTTCTGGGGACAATATACACGTAAGTGAAGTTGTGGGGTCAATATTTATATAATATACAATATATAATATATGTTGCGGAAGGTAATATATAGTAATATACATGTAATATTGAGTTTTTAAAAATTTTAGTGGGGACATTTACCCCCAAACTCCACTATATAGGTTCGTCCCTGGTTGAATGTGCAGCTTTGCATGCTTTAAGAGTAGGGAAATAGAGAACCCTAGGTTTGAATATCTCTCTTAAAACACCAAAAAGTGAAAATGGTGTGCTGCAAAGTCTAAAAGTTACCAAGCAAAAAAAAAAATACATAAAAGATATGTGGTTGGTTAGGAACTTAGGTGCTTGGGTTTGCAAGTCATGAACCTAATATCCAGGCTAGTAAGACTTGGATTTGTTTTGGTAAGGCCTAAACACGTAGAAAACCAAACCAATTTAATTGGTTTGATTCAGATTTCTAAGTTTGTCAGACGAAACCGAACTAACTTGCATACTAGGAAGATTCACACAAGAGCTTACAACTCCATATTGGAAAAGAGCTTACAACTCCATATTGGAAATGAACAAAATAATAATAAAAAATAAAGAACTTCTTTTAAGTTAGTCTAAATGAGCAAGTATTAATATACCATCTCTTAAATTTGTATAGATTAAAAATATAATTTTGTTTTTGAAATTAATAATGAGCATGTAGTTTATTTGTTTACCTTTGAGAAAATATTACTTTAAAAAAGGTTATAAGGATGGGCCAAAATTTTGAAGCAATAAGAGAACCATCTAAATAGTGACTCTATTTTAAGAAATGGGTGGAATGGTGTGATGAGACAAGACAACTAGTTATGTGTACTTCTTTTTTATCTTTAAGAAGGAGGCCTAAAGGCCACTATAATAAAATTCTATGAATAAATACAATACCCCTAGTTCGCTACATAATGAGGAGTGGATTTTCTCATGTTGGTTTTTAACACGAGGAAGTCTGGTTTTTGAGATCCACACTTAAACCCCTTTCTCTTCCTTTTTTAAGATTTAAAACTCTCTCTCTCTTGTATCCAATGAATGGTTAGGATTGAACATGACAAAAAAATAACTGGATAGAATCTAGTCCCTATATAATGCCAAAAAAAATGATATATAACACGACAAAGGATGCTACACAATGAATTCCAATATATAAGCTATATAAAAACAATAATTTGCTAGCTAGTTTGCTACTGTACGAACCTCCCTAAAGTTGTGGGAGGCAGTGTTATCAAAACCGGACCGGACCGGGCGGTCCGATCAGTTGAACCGGGAATCGGACCCCTGTTCGGTCCAAATAAACCTGAGAACCGTTTTGCATAAAAACTGGCGATCGAACCGGAAAACCGGGCAAAAACCAAAAACCAGACTGAAAAACCGGGTAAAAATCGTGCACCGGCGGTTTGATCAAAATCCAATTTTTTTTTAAAAAATGGTAAATAACATTGTTTTTGGCACATCATATGTTTTTTATCCATTTTTTTGTACATTGATGAATTAAATCAAATACTATAAAAAATTTAAAATAAATTTACATATTAATATTATTATCAGAGTACTTACGTTGTACTATTTGCGATTATTTAGTATTAGAATGTTAATATGACATATTTATGTTGGTCTAATATGTAATTTTACATGTTATATGTTGACTTATAATATTTTAAGTGGAGTTTTATTTTTAATAATGTGAAGTTATGAATATTTTGTTATTTTTTGTTTATTATTATTTGATTTATTATATTAAAAATATTATTTAATTTATTTCCAGTCTGACCCCGATTTAATCCCGATCGAACCCTTAAACCTTGAACCAGTGCCTTGTCCGGTTCAATGGCCGGTCCGGTTTTGACAACCTTGGTGGGAGCCATTCACCATCCATGAAAACTCTGAAGTGATCAACTAAAGTAGCAAGGGGATGAACCTCATTTAAAAAATTATATATAAAAAATAAAAATAGCTTTTTAATTTTTACTATTTTTTGCACATCATTTTGAAAAAAATGATAACAAAATGGCTTTTATTGTAATTAAAACTAAATTCAGAAAAAAAAAATCTAAAACCAAACATATTTTCCACACAAAATCAGTTTTCAACAAAACCAAATTAATCAGACTTGTTTTTCTTCAAGCCGTTTAATTAACCGTACTAAACAACCGGCCCATCTAGAACAAGTTGGGCCGGGTCAGCCCGTTACCTAGCTCCATGACATCACCGCGTCTTCCCCTCGGTTTTTTTTTTTTTTTGATTTCGGGAACAGCCTGGTTTGAATTTTGCTTGCACAGCGAAACAGACCCCGCGAAATTACACATATAACCAGAGCAGTTCCACAATCTTTCACTCTCTTCTCGTTAACGGCAACGAGGACAGAACAGTAATTCCAACTCACCCATCAAAATCATCACCGTTACCGTAGCAAACCACCACCGGAGCCAAATCCCCTCCATTTCCCCTCACTCGCTCCCCCTCATCTCTCTTTCTCTCCAAACCAGATCCGACAAACCCTAACCCTAATTCCCAATTCAATTTTACAATTCACTCGGTCCGATTCGAAGATCGGAATCGATATGGGCGATTTCAACCTCGCCCTCGTGATCGTGGCCATTGTGGTGTGCGTGATCGTGTTTCTCGTCAATGTGTACCTGCTTGTGAACTACCAGCACCCTGATGACGTGAACCAGGCCTACTTCCCCAAATTCGTCGTCGTTTTGGGGCTCTCTGTGGCGGCCATCTCCATACTCATGCTCCCCGCTGACGTGGCGAACCGGCAAGCGTGCCGGCACGCCCTATACAACGGCGCGTGCAACCTCACGCTCCCTATGAAGGACCTCTGGCTCGCCGTTTATATCATCGACGCAGTCCTTGTGTTCTTCGTCATCCCCTTCGCTATGTTCTATTACGAAGGCGACCAGGACAAGTAGGTAGTTTTTTTTTTTAATTTGTTTTTGTGTGTGCGAACACATGAGAAAACGGTTTCTTTTTTGGTTTTTTGGATTTGATGTGTTTTGGTGGTTGTGGAATTTGTTTGCAGGAGTATGGGTAAAAGGATTAAGAGTGCGTTGTGTTGGATGGTGACGACGGCTATAGTGTGCGCTCTTGTTCTGGGCATTTTGTATGGTATGGATATGATACTCTTGTTTCATTTGAACTTTTTATCACACACTTTTCTCTTACTCTGTGTAAGGTAGTACCGAGTTGTACTTTGTGTGTCAGTTGAAGTGTATTTTCAAGGACTGCGAGGGTTATGGAACCTTGGGTGGTTGGATTATGGGTTGGATTTGTCTGATGGCCATTTTGATAGTACTGCCTCTAAACATGAAAAGAAAAGGTGGATTTCGGGTAATTAATGCATGTGGGTCAATAATTGGAACTAGAGGAAGAGTGGGACTTGCTACATTCGCTAGATTTTTTTAGGGAAAGTACCGCTTAGTAGGTATTTTAGGGCATTCCAAGCAGGAAAGGAGTAGCTGTTTCAGAGTTTATGTGTTGGGGGTGTTGTGGAGGAGTCTTGGACTAGTATGATTATGGAAAGAGGGAAACTTTGTGTGTTTGCTTTAGTTGCCAATATTGGGTGGTTGGATAAATGGTGGATTGGATTTGCTTGATGGTTGTTTTAGTACAATAGCCTCTTAATGTGAAAAAATAAGCGTTTTTGGGTGGGCTGGTAAATAAAAATGGAGAAAGAGTGGAGATTAATTATCATTATTTGCTGGGTTTTTAAGGGAAGTGCTGCTTAACAAAGTTTTGTGATTTTTGAGTAATGTTTTAAATGGCGATGAATTAAGTAAAGGAGTGGTTTACATTATGTGAGGTGAAACTGTGTTGGGTATTGTGGCTTGTAAAGCTGGAAGGATACTTGGACTTGGTGGAGAAAGAAGAAAAGTGAGAGGAAGAAGACAGAAACAATAACAACAACAAAAGCCCCTTCCTGCATGGAAAAAACAGTTATTGGAAATTTCAACTTAAAAAAACTGTTTAATTTCCTTTACAACATTTTTTTATGTAATTGGAGTTAGATACTGAACAAATACTTAAAAGTTAAAAGCCTTTCTACACAAAAATACATGACAAATGTAAAAATATGACTTAATTTATAATCATTCCTAAAGTCATGATTTACAATTATCATTTATCAGAATATAATCATTGCAATAAGAAAAGGATAATCATCTTCATTTGTCATTTCAAATTCAATAAAGATAAATATAAATAAATATCCAATACAATCCATCCACAATCTTGAGTAAATATTTCAAGTCTGATGTGGTTTAATGAGCTTTATTTGATTGTGCTTTTATTATGTGATTGCGTATTAGGGCTTGTTGGTAAGGTGGATTTTACTGTTAGGCATCTCTCGTCATCAACTAATCCATTCCCTAGCTCATGGGGCTTCAATAGTGGTCAACAATGTATTGGAAGTGGTGTCCATCAGGTCTTTTCCCCCCTAATAGTTTATTATTTTGCTACTTTTGTGGTTTTCAGGAGTGATATTTTTGCTTTTACTAATTCTTTTTTTTTTTGTCCTCTGTCCCTAAAACAGTGCTCCGCATACTCTGCTAGTCCTTCATCAGAGAAAACATGGACCATGCGTGCTACCTTTCCAGAATATGTTGTAGCTCTTGCTACTATTGTTGGATCTGTGCTTTTTGCTGTAAGCTCATTGTTCATAAAATTTATATGTACTGAGTTATAAAACCTGCTTCATATTCAGCCTAGGTTTAGGATTGTTTGGAATACTTTGGATAACATTATTGTTTTAGCCAATGAAATTACTCGTGGCTGTCATTTTCTCCACAAGTGAGTGAGAATTAGAATATTGTATTATATTTCTTTAGCGAATGAGATTGTGTTAACTTTCTAAGGATATAAAATTACTGCACTCAAGAAGAAATAGTCTATTGTTATGGATTTACATTCACATAAGCCTTCCATACCTCTTCATATTAAGTGCTAGTTTTCCTATTTATGACATTAACCGTTGTGTTCTCACTATTCAATCCAGATTTTTGGTGGTGTTGGTATTGCTTGTCTTCCATTAGGACTTATATTTTCTTTTATCCGGCGTCCAAAGGCTGTTATCACTCGCTCACAGTATATCAAGGTGATATATGTTGTTATTGAAGGAGATATATTAATTTTTTTTATTACGTGTATTTCTTATATGATATGCGAAACTATATTTAGGTTGTGGTTTGTTGGTTACTGTAGGAAGCAACTGAACTTAGTAAAAAAGCAAGAGAATTGAAGAAAGCAGCTGAGGCACTCCATCAGGAAGAAAGAAGTGGTTCAAAGGGTAGAAAATTTCGTAAAAATGTGAAGGAAGTAGAAAAGGTAAAGAAATATTGGTGATTTATCGTTAGCCTTTAGCGCACTCTTTTTGCGAGGATGCCATTGTTGGCATGGGCTTTCTATGTAATAATCTAATGCATGCTGTTCTAGTTTGGGGAAGAATTTTACAGTTACTGAAGTGTTCAAGGTTTTTGTTGTAGTTCTAGTAATCTGCTTATCTATCTTACATAATTTTCCAGGAGTTGTATCAATTAGAAGAAGATGTAAAGCTTCTTGAAGAGATGTATCCACAAGGGGAAAAGGTCGATAATCAGATTCATAATTTTTAACTTCCTGGCATAATCAATGTGTATTGTTTCCCCTACTAACTGATCCTGCATGAATGCAGGCTGAGACATCATGGGCACTAACAGTTCTTGGTTATCTGGCAAAACTTGTTTTGGGAGTTCTAGGGTAAGCAATGATGCATAACAATAAAAATTGCTATGAATGCATGATACCTGATGATGCTTTCTAACGTTACACCTAGTTTTACAAAGATTACTTGGTTAAACTGGTGGTATGTTTCCCATGTAATATCTAACCGAAGTTTTTGAAAAATTTGTCAGGCTGATTGTTTCAGTGGCATGGGTTGCTCATATCATTATCTATCTATTAATTGATCCTCCCCTTTCTCCTTTCCTGAATGAAGTTTTCATCAAGCTAGATGATATCTGGGGTATGTTGGATATTGGAATACCCATTCTATATATTAGCTCTTCTATATGTTATCTTTCCTTCAGCTTTGTACAATTACAGATACGTTGTATGCTGATATTCATTCAGTTATTCTAGGTAATATGTGTAGTTTGCTGTTTCATCAGGTCTGCTTGGCACAGCTGCATTTGCATTTTTCTGCTTCTACCTTCTCCTAGCTGTGATTGCTGGTGCCACGATGCTTGGACTGAGACTAGTTTTCATCACTATACATCCCATGAAGTAATTCAATTGTGTAATCAGTTTTATCATTACTATCTGGATTGGTCATATAATGCACTTACTGATTATTCACAATGTGAACACGCTTCTGACAGGTGGGGAGGAACTCTCATGAACTCTTTTCTGTTTAATGTGGGCCTTATCCTTCTTTGTTCCATTAGGTCAGTATAGTCTGTACCCTAAATTCTAAATAGGATGTTATATTTATTGAATTTAAACTTTCTAACTCAAAGCATATGGAACTTTCAAATGATGATACTGCTAGGCTTTGATTTTCCCGTTGGAATTTTTAAATTTGAAAGTAACAAGGGGAATTACTTGATTCATTGTTTGAGTAGTATTACAAGTGTTTTGGAGTGTTGCGAATAATGTTGTACATAGTGTAGGGCACTTGTTATGTTGTCATGATAATGTCGTGCTGCAACAACCTTGCTGAAAGTTCTATTGTTTTTACCTTTTCAGTGTGATCCAGTTTTGCTCCACAGCATTTGCCTACTATGCTCAAGCAACTGCGGCCCAGGAAATATTTGGCCACACTTTGGAGTCTCTTCGTGGAATTAAATATTTGTACAAGTGAGTTAAGCTGGATTTCTTTCTTGTTTCTTCTGCCTCTCCTCCCCTGCCCTCTTACTGGGCAAAATGGTACCTTATTTTTGTAACTAGTAAATTTGGACCACACGGTTGGATGGCCGTCTAACTTTTCCATCTTCCAACTCTTAACAAATCCCATATTTTCAGTTGAAGTACTTTATGTAATCATGCTTCACACACCAAAAATCCACAAACAAAAACATCTAATCTGCAGGCTGTTGGATGACATGTACAGGAAATTGATATGACATGTTAGAGAGATACAAAGGCCTGTAGGTCCACAAAAAAAAAAAAAAAAAAAAATCTAACCTGCAGGCTGTTGCATGATGTGTACCGTAAATTGATATGATATGTTAGAGATCCAAAGGCCTGTAGGTCTTTTTTCTTTCTACTTTTTTTATCTTTCGGAGTGTATGTAGCATGACTCATCCATATGATGCCCATAATAGGGTAGTTTTGGGCCATTATACTTGGTGAGTTAAGATGAAGGTTTGCATCACTATAATTTGGCAGTAACAGTTTAATATTGTTTGACTTACTGGTTATCACATTACAGGTACAATGTATTTCAAATTGCATTTGTTGTTTTGGCCGGATTGACCTTTGTGTATTATGCTGCCTTTGTAAGTTTACCTCCTGAAATTATTTTTCCCCTCTTTCTTGTGCATGTTAATAATCTTGCTGATACTAAAAGGTTTTCTATTTGGAAATATCAGGGATGGAGAAGAAAAAAGCCTAGCGGCAGGTTCCAATTGTCTACATGAGGTGTGGCTTAGCCCGGAGGAGTAGCGTCTGGAAGTAGCCGTTGGGGATTCCTTGTCTGTCGTCATATCCTTTACAGTGGTTTTTATATTCAGATGTGCTTTGGCCTAGTTTTGTTGTGTTGAAAGCTATAGAGTAAGCTGATCATCATCTGAGTAGAATCATTTTATGCAGTCCACTCATTAGTTGGGTGCTTGAGTTGCTACTTTGGTCTTTGCTTCTTTTGTCTCCCTTGTATGTATCATTATTCCTTTGTTTGATTTGTGTTATTCATTCTGCTCATTTTGTAATTAAACGTAATATCACGTGCACACAAGAGTCCTGTGATTCCCACAATACCCTAGGTATTGCAACCCTTGCCAAAGAGAAAATTGTAACAGCACTTTTTTTAATGGTCATGTTTGTGTAGCTCATTCTTTGTGAAATAGGTTTATAATGGTAGGAACTACTGGGGCTTTCAGAATGTGTATTACCGTTTTCAAGTCTTTTGCATTTGATTTTGAGAATTGTTGATTATCTGTTGTCTCCTCATTAGGTTTGATGTTTAATTATCCCTGTAGATCATGGTATTTTATTAAAATGTTTGAAACAATCACGTCAATTAACAGTCATGAAGTTTGTTACTGTATTTCAGATCTCAATCCCTTTTGTTCTCGCTACCCCTTTGAGTAAGATATTTAAATTGAATGAGAATTTAAATTTAACTCTTTAATATATTGGTTTTATTGTATTTTTTCGATATTGCTTTCTATTTATTTGCTTGTATAATTAAATCTTTTCCTAATAAATTTGCGAGTTTTCATTTTTTAGAGGAAAAAGTATTATTGTTATGCTAGTTTTTCCCCCTAAATTATTTGTTGAATAATTGGTTAAGTTAAAAATCAGAATAAATTATTATCTACTTAAAAAAATTAGTTACACTTAGTTTGGTTATATACGTTGCGTCACGTGGTAGTATATTAATCTTTTGTTATCTTTTATTTAAGAAAACTATCTATATTTAGTTTGGTTCATGTGTAATATCTCTATTTTTTATATAGAAAAATTATTTTTTATTGATTTTCTCGTATTTGTGTTGAGTATAAATTCCATCTACTTGTTAATATAAGAAATACTTATTATAAAATATAATTATTTCATTATTATTTTATCCATGTATTTTTTTTAATAATTATTTTATTTTATCCATGTATAAACCTTTATAAGCCATGTTTACGATCAAACAACGATTAACAACTAAATTTGAAGTAGACCGTATTCTAGATATTTCCTAAAGTAAACAATTCATAACGTATGCATGTTAAAAAAAAAAAATTGGGTAGTAATTAAAAAAACTTTGACCCCCTTTTAGGATGTATTAACTGATAAATTCTTTTTATACCGAATATTTTATTGTGTATGTTAACGCGACGCTCACCAATTTTCTATACAAGTGAAGTAGCTTTTCGGATGAGGGACACAAAAACACTATATTCGACTACTTAATACTATGAGCATTTCTGTAATAAAATTCTGATTTAAATAGAGTAATTGGTCACATTAA
This sequence comes from Calophaca sinica, assembly GCA_037113605.1. Taxonomy (NCBI): domain Eukaryota; kingdom Viridiplantae; phylum Streptophyta; class Magnoliopsida; order Fabales; family Fabaceae; genus Calophaca; species Calophaca sinica. Next base: position 110,110,246 of record CM073733.1, read on the forward strand.
TCTCTGAAAGTGTAATTCGGTGTCACTGTGATTCCTGTAGGAGTAAAAACTCTAAAATAGTCCCTTAAAGTGTACTTCGTTTGTCACTTTGATCCCTACTGTTAGCCATTTGGTTGTCTCCGTTCCAAAACCTTACATGGCTGCTGATGTGTCAAACAAATTGGTCACATTAGTCCCTGGAAGTATAACTCGGTGTCACTTTGGTCCCTGGAAGAGTAAAAGCACCAAAGTGCTTTAAACAGCTCCAAACAAGGGAAATCACATTATTTACATAAATCTAATAAATAAAGGATCTAAATTACTCTTAAACTCACATGATTCATAGTCATAAAAGCATAAATAACTCTTATTTCTAAGAGTTATCACACCCCCAAACTTGAACCATTGCTTGTCCTCAAGTAATGACACATGAACAACAGCAGGAAACAGAAAAATTGTCACAAATGCAGCAGCACTCAACAAGTGAATTCAAACAGCAAAATTTTTATTGAGTGGTTTCCACATGGCTTCACTTTCAGACTAACACTTTGTCAAGCAACCCCTTTGTGCTTCATGCTTCCTTGATTTGCTCCACTGATTTCAAGTGTGTGTGTGCAACCCTTATGCTCAATCAAAAAGCTAGTATAGATCCATCAAGTTCATCTCAGTTTTCCCCCCAAGAATTTTCCTAACTTGCACCTCCTAATCTAACAAAGGGGACTAGGCTTACAATTGTAGGAACTAGGGGCTACATGATGAGCAAAACAGCACAAACAAACTAAGAACCATGGGATCAATGCACACTCATTCAATTTTTAATCTTTTTGCCTTTTTCTATGTTTCATCTCTTTGCCTTTTGACGCGAATAACAACAATTGTAATGAAGTTACCCGGTTACTCAACAAAGAGACTTTTTCTTTTCTTCTCTTTTTTTTATGTATTTTTGGCTTTTTCTGATTACAAATGTGTGCATTGTCCTATTCTTTAAATCTTTACAATGAACATACCCCCAAACTTATCTTTTACCTAATCCTCCTTCATTGGTCAAATTTGGCAACAAGGTTCAGTCCATTCTAAGGGTTCAACATCAACTAGTTTATAGGCTACCTATTCTTCCCTCTCAAGCTAAGGGTTTGTGTCAAAAATCAGTGTTCCAACCAATTGCCAATCAGCACAAAGTTCCAACAACACCATGCATAGAATCCTCATCAAGTTAAGCCATTGTGTCAACCAAATTTTTTTTTTTATAGTAAAGAAGAACACTACTGCAAGTGCAACATTTAACTCCTAAAATATCCCTCCCCCCAACATAATTCCTTGCAGTGTCCTCACTGCAAATACTTTATGTTAGAGAAAGGGATGACACAAACAAGCTAATTATGCAACCTACAAACAACAAAATTCAGCAAACACAAACAAACATACTAAGAATATTTATTGCTAAAAAAAAATTATTAGTAAAAGATTAGGGTGAGAACATCCCTGCTTGGAGCCGTGAGCTCCTTCTCCTCGGTGTTCTCATCAGGTTAGCAATTGGCTCCTCCTCCTCATCACCAGTGATGGTGATGACAGCCTCTTTAGCAGCTTCTTTTTTCTTTCTTTTCTGACTCCCTTCAACAGGGGAGGCTGCCTTCTGTGGGGTGTCAGCAGGAGGAGGTGGTGGCTGCCAGTCTTCTTCAAAGATCAGTGCGATTTGGCATCGCCTCTGAGGAGCTTCTGCAACTCCTTCAGGCTCCTTCCCTTTTCTGGAACCCCTCTTCTTTTTCGGTGTCAATTCACTGGAGGCAGGCTCCACATCAGCTGCAGCATCCTCTTTGTCTCCTAAGATCCAATCAGGAAACTCAGGGGGTGCATTACCCAATTTCTTGGGAAAATTAAAATTGAAAATTCTCTTTTGCCATAGGTATTGCTCCTGAGCAAACCTCCAGTATGCCTGCTGTTTCTTCAATAATTGATTCACAATTTCAGCCAGCTCCTCACTACCTTCTTCATTTTGGGGGAGCGTAAACAACAGGCTAGGGGCACCGATTATGGCATTCCAAGGCTTTGGGATGTGCCATGTGACATCACCACAAGAATGGGCACCCTTCATGCTTGCACAGGGCAGTGATCAAACACGGGAAGAACATACTGCCCTTGGTCCTCTTAGCACAAGCAATAATTTCCCTATGAATCAACCTACCCACATCAACCTGTTTCCCTTCCAGAATGTGATGCAGCAGCACAATCCTGTCCTTATCTATGGTTTGATTGTGTGTAGTAGGGAGTAGGCTAGTAACCATAAAGTTGTACCATGTTTTAGCTGCAGGGATTAGGGTGTTTCTCTTAATCCGGTAGTCATCCCCATGTCTCCTCTCCCAGTTGGTGCCTTCAACTGTCAGTTGATGCATTATCTCGTTCATCTGCTTCTCCGTCGTGGCCTTCATCCTCTTTTCAAAGGCATCTCCTTTCTCCGGCAGGGAAAGATATTCATTGATTCCTTCTGGAGAAAAAGGGACAATGATTCCTCTAATGTTGGAGTAGTTGGTTTCAGGTTGACCTTCTTCCTGAGGGGGTATTCCGGCATAAAACTCTCTCACAATAGCCGTGACAGGGCTCTTAGGGTGGGAGCAAAAGTTTTCCCATTTGTATTGTTCAATCAACATCATGATGTCAGGAGAGGCCGTTTGCAACTCGAAGCCCCTTTCAGGGTGCAGAGGCCTTTTCTCCATGCAATCTTCGTACCTTTTTCTCGACTCCTTATCATGAAATCTATCCTCCGGAGCCAGATTTGGCACTTGTGATTTTGTTCTCTGTGCTGCGTGCTTGGTTTTCATGGCTGTTAACAATTGCTTCCAACGTTCTAAAGCTTATGTCTCAATGATTTCTGGGCAAAGGGAAAGCTAGGGTTCGCAGATTTGAGAATTTGGGGGTTTAGAAATGAGTGAGAATGTGGGAGTGAGTCTGATGAATGGGGTTAGGGTTAAAAAGGTGAGCTTTTACAATGGGTGGAGGTTAAGACGAGTGGAGATATTGGGAGGTTTCTGAAGGTTGGATGATGGGGGTCGTGGGTTGTTCTTGTTGCGGCAAGGGGAATTGTTTGGGAAATAGAGTGGAGGTTGGGGTCTTCAAAGAGCTTTCCTGTTGGAGCTTAATTGAGGAGGGAGAGAGTGATTTTCTAAATCAGAGAGTAGGAGTGTGAAGATGCTAGGTGGCATACTGCCATTGGTACACGCAGTAAAAAGTGCACTTGTGATGTGCCAAGTCATTTAATGCCCATATGGATTGCTTTTTACTTTTACTGCACACCTGCCCTTTCACACTTTCTTTCTTAAAAACTCAACCCCTGATTTGGTGCCCCCCGTGGTGCCATGGCACCAAATGCACAGCATTCAGAACTTCATACCAGCCACCCCAACTGCACTACACTTCCAGCACCATAATTCAATTTATTCCTGCAAAACAAAATTAAAACTAAGTTAAAAAAAAAATCTGGGCTGCCTCCCAGTAGCGCTTGGTTTATAAAAGTTCTCAGCCAGACTTATTTTTCACTTCAGCTATCCTTGAGTTTAGTGGTGACCCTTGTTCTTTCATCAGGGTCACCCCAATACTGCTTTACTCTCTGGCCATTGACTTAAAATGTTGCACCCGTGACCTCATCCAGAAAGTCCACTGCCCCATATGGATACAGCTTGATCAGCTTGAAAAGACCAGACCACCTTGATTTGAGCTTCCCAGGGAATAATTTCAATCTTGAATTGAAAAGCAGCACTTGAGATCCTTCTTTTAATTCCCTGGGTTGAATTTTCTTATCATGCCAAGCTTTAGTTTTGGCTTTGTACAGCTCAGCATTCTCATAGGCAAAGAGCCTATGTTCTTCTAGTTCATGGAGTTGCAGCAACCTTGCTGCACCAGCACTCTCCAAATCAAAATTCAGCTTCTTTGTAGCCCAGAAAGCTTTGTGCTGCAACTCAATAGGCAAATGGCAAGCCTTACCAAACACCAATCTATAAGGAGATGTCCCCAATGGTGTCTTATATGCTGTTCTGTAGGCCCACAGGGCATCATCAAGATGCAAGGACCAATCTTTCCTAGAAGGATTGACAACCTTCTCAAGAATCCTCTTAATTTCCCTATTGGATAGCTCAGCTTGGCCACTTGTTTGTGGATGATATGCAGTAGCTATCTTGTGCTTTACCCCGTACTTCAACAAGAGCTTTTTTATTAGTTTGTTACAAAAATGGGTGCCCTCATCACTAATAATTGCTCGAGGGACACCAAACCTTGTGAAAATATTCTTATGCAAAAACTTGCTCACTGCCTTGGCATCATTGGTAGGCAGAGCTACTGCTTCGGTCCACTTGGACACATAATCCACAGCCACTAAAATGTACAGATTTCCAAAGGAAGGAGGAAAAGGGCCCATGAAATCCATGCCCCATACATCAAAGAGTTCAATTTCAAGGATGCTGTTTAGAGGCATTTCTTGTTTGCTTGAAATATTTCCTACCCTTTGGCATCTATCACAATGTTTAACAAATTCATGAGAATCTTTAAATAGAGAGGCCGAAATAACAGATTGCAAAACTTTGGTCATTGCTCGCTCCTCCAAAGTGTCCTCCACAAGGTGCAGAGTGACAATGTTGCAGGATGCTTCCAACTTCTTCTTACGCCACACACCTTCGAATAGTTGATCAACACCCTTCTTGTATAGAAAAGGTTCATCCAGGTAATATTGCTTCACTTCTGGAAGAATCTCCTCTTTTGTTGGTAATCCATCTCAGTGGAAGGATTTTGCAAACCAGGAAGTTCACTATATCAAAGATACCAAGGTCTTTGTGATGGCATCAACCTTGACACCTGTTATTACCAATAATTGCTCATCAGGAAAACTTTCTTTAATTTCACCTCCCTGTCGTTCAACAATGTCATTTTCAATTCTGGACAAGTGGTCAGCTACTTGATTCTCCACTCCTTTTTTATCTCTGATTTCTAAGTCAAACTCTTGAAGTAACAACACTCATCTTATCAATCTTCGTTTTGCATCTTTCTTGGCAATCAAATTGATTGTTGAGTGGTCAGTGTACACCACTACCTTTGTGCCAACCAGATAGGCTCTGAACTTGTCAAAAGCAAACACCACTGCAAGTAGTTCTTTCTCAGTGGTGGTGTAGTTCAACTGAGCATCCACCAATGTCTTGCTTGCATAGTAAATTGAATGAAACACCTTGTCATGTCTTTGACCGAGAACAGCGCCTATAGCAAAATCACTTGCATCGCACATCAACTCAAATGGCTTATCCCAGTCTGGGGCAACAATGATAGGTGTTGTGGTTAAGGCTTTCTTCAGTGTCTGGAAAGCTATCATGCAGTGTTCATCAAAATCAAATGCAGTCTCATGCTGTAAGAGTTGGCAAAGGGGCTTTGAGATTTTTGAAAAATCCTTGATGAACCGTCTATAGAAACCAGCATGCCCCAAAAAACTTCGTACCCCCTTCACACTAGTTGGTGGAGGTAATTTCTCAATGACCTCAATCTTTGCCTTATCCACTTCAATGCCTTTCTTGGAGACTTTGTGGCCCAGAACAATGCCCTCTTGCACCATGAAGTGGCATTTCTCCCAATTCAGTACTAAATTAGTCTCCTCACACCTGGACAGCACTTGTTCCAAATTATCCAGGCAAGCCTGAAATGTTTCTCCAAAAACAGAAAAGTCATCCATGAAAATTTCCATGGATTTCTCAATAAAATTTGAGAATATTACCATCATGCACCTTTGGAAAGTTGCTGGTGCATTGCACAACCCAAATGGCATCCTTCTAAAAGCAAAGGTGCCATAAGGGCATGTGAAAGTAGTCTTATCTTGATCCTCAGGTGCTATGGCAATTTGATTGTAGCTTGAATATCCATCAAGGAAACAGTAAAACTCCTTCCCTGCCAATTTGTCAATCATCTGGTCAATGAAGGGCAATGGAAAATGATCTTTCCTTGTTGCCTTGTTGAGCTTTCTGTAATCCATACAAATTCTCCAACGATCCGCAGTTACGGTGGGAATTAATTCATTCTTGTCATTAGCTATAATCACTCCCCCTTTCTTGAACACATTGCACTGGACTAATCCAAGAGCTGTCTGAGATTGGGTAAATAATTCCAGCATCCAACCATTTAATGATTTCCTTCTTAACTACCTCCTTCATCACTGGTTAAGCCTTCGTTGTGCTTCAATGCTATTCTTGGCATTTTCCTCCAAAAAGATTATGTGCATACAAAGAGTAGGACTTATACCTTTTATGTCAGCCATTTGCCACCCTATAGCCTTCTTATGTTTCTTCAAAACAGTGAGCAGTTCCTTTTCCTGCTGCAAGCTCAAATCAGAAGCAATAATAACAGGGAGAATATTATTCTCACCCAAATAAGCATACTTCAAGTGTGGAGGTAGCACTTTCAGTTCCAGCTCAGGAGGTTTTTCAACCGAGGGAATATTGGATTTGGAGCTCTTATCACTGAGTTCCAATGACTCATACTTTCTGAACCATAATTGATTTACCGAAGCCTTCTCTTCTGTGTTTTTATCCTGCGCAAGTTCATAATCAGGGACATTCAGTTCCTGTTTCAGCACATCTTTGTCCCTCAAGAATTGATGTTGAACCAATGAATCAATGGTTCTAACGAAGGAACATTCCTCAACATTTTCTGCAGGATACTTGAGAGCATTAAGAACATTAAATTTGATTTCTTGATCATTGACTCTCATGGTGAGTTCACCCTTCTGCACATCAATCAGTGTTTTCCCTGTGGCAAGGAATGGTCTTCCTAAAATAATAGGCACCTCAAAGATCGCCTTCAAAATCAAGGATAATAAAGTCACAGGAAATACCAATTTGTCAACTTTGACAAGCACATCTTCGATTTTTCCTTACGGATAAGCTAGAGTTACATGCGCGATTCGCAGTCGATGTTGTAGGCCTGGCCTTACCAATTCCAAGCTGTTGGAAGATGGACTTAGGCATTAGATTAATGCTGGCCCCTAAGTCACATAGAGCTCTCCCACAATAAGTGTCACCAATAGTACAAGGAATGGTAAAACAGCCAGGATCTTTTAACTTTTGGGGGATCTTGCTTTGCATCAGCATACTGCACTCCTGGGTCATAGCAACTGTCTCAAATTCTCCCAACCTCCTTTTCTTGGTTAGAACATCCTTCATGAACTTTGTGTAATTTGGCATCTGTTGCAAGGCATCAACTAATGGAATGTTGATGTGCAACTGTTTCAGTACATCAATAAACTTGTCAAACTGCTTGTCTTGATGGGTTTTTTTAAGTCTCTGAGGGAATGGTGGAGGTGGAAATTCAGGAATTAATCTATTGCTTGCAGTTGCTGGTGTAGCTTTCTTAGCAGGTGCATGTGTCAGAAATGGTGCTGGGATGGCACCAGAATTCTGCTCTGTAATTTTTGGCACTTCAGGTTCGTCTTTTTTTTCTTTTGAGGGCTGGCTAGTGGTAACATCAGGCCTTTGAGAAGGACCTGGTAATTCAGTACCACTCCTCAAATATATGGCTTTTATTTACTCTCCCTCCGGCTTTGGGCCGGGTTCGGGTTGTAGCGTGTGCAAAGTGAACCACTTGGTCTTTGGTTCATATTGTTGCCATCCGCCCTTTGATTCTCCAAATTTTTAATTCTTGCCCCACGACTTTGGTACTGGGCTTTGGTTTCATTCATGAAAGCCTTCAAAGATAGCCTCCATTGAATTGTCAATAATAGAGCGGCTGACTTTTGAACTAGTTGGCGGGAAACCAGGGGATGTGTAGGCTTTGCGGAACCTGGAAGAGTCCGCAGGATTATTGTTACTCCATGAAAAATTTGGGTGATTCTTCCACCCAGGGTTGTAGGTGTTGGAGTAAGGATTATTGTTTTTGTTGAAATTCCCTACATAATTGACAGATACAGGGTTGCTAGGGCATTCTTCATATAGATGACCTCCTCCACAATATACACAAGAAATAGCTTTGGCCTGCTCCTGTGCAGTTTCTGCAGAATTCACAGGTGCTGTGTTGGCTCCAACAATATTCAGATTTTTCAACATGTTTGCAATTGCAGCCACCTGTGCAGATAAGGCTGTCATTTCACTCACTTCATGGACTCCAGCAACCTTCTTTGCAGCACTCAATCTAGCAGTGGGCCACTGATAACTGTTTGCAGCAATGGTCTCAATTTTCTCATATGCATCATTGTAAGACTGTGCCAAGAGGGCACCACCAGAAGAGGCATCAAGCATGTCTCTTGTTCTTCCTGAAAGACCATTATAAAATGTTTCCATTTGAATGCAAATAGGTATGCCATGGTGAGGGCACTTCCTGAGCAGCTCTTTAAATCTCTCCCAAGCCTCAAACAGTGATTCCTCTACATTTTGCCTGAAAGATGTAATTTCATTCCTCATCCTAGCATTCTTGATTTGAGGGAAATACTTGGTTAGGAATTTTTCTGCCATACCATTCTAATCAGTGATAGAGTTGGGCTCCAAGGAATTTAGCCAAGCCTTGGCTCTATCCGTCAAGGAATATGGGAATAGCCTGAGTCTGAAAGCATCATCTGTAACTCCAGGAATTTTGAAATTACTGCACACTTCAAGGAATTGTTTCAAGTGCAAGTGAGGGTCTTCTTGAGGTGTGCCACCAAATTGTCCCACCGTTTGCAGCATTTGGAACATCATAGGCTTAAATTCAAAGTGATTTGCAGTGATGTCAGGCCTTACTATGCCCGTGTGCATAGTTTGAGGATCAAAAACAGCGTAGTCCCTCATTGGCCTGTCCCTATCATTGGCTAAGCCTATGATATCAGCATTCAGCACCAAGGCTTGGTGCATCGATGTGAACACTGTGTTGAAACTGAACACCGCTTCTTCTCAGATCAGAATTGATTCTTCAAGATGGGGGCGGTTCGCATATTTGCAAAGAAGACCTAATGCAAAGAAATGCTTGCCTCTCCCTTAACAACCTTACGAAAGTTACGTCAATCTCAGGATCCAACTGATATTCTGGTGCCGTGTGCCTGCGCATGTGCAGAGTTGAGCACTAACAGCTGACACAACACCCAAAAGAATTAGAATATCTCAACTAACAAACCTACTAAATTCAAAACTATGTGAATTTAACCAATTCAATCCCCGGCAACGGCGCCAAAAACTTGTTGTGTGAAATAATGACACAGTTGTGCAAGTATACACAATCGCAACAAATAGTAAAGAGTAAATCAAGATCGTTCCCACGAGGATTGATTAATTGATTTCACAAGTTTTTCCAATAGTAAGTGAGTTAGTGAGTAAATAATAAAAACAGAAAATAAACATCAAGTTTTTGTGGCTTTAATAACTGAACAAAACAGAATTAAGCAAGTGATTTGAGAAAAATATGGATAAAGACAGTTAGGATTCAGTTCATTCATATTTCCACCAGGTTGGGTTCAGTGCCATAAGTCAGTGCCATTTGGCACCTGGGCGCAGGGCACTAATGTGTGTGCCTTTCAGCACTTTCACCAGGGTTAAGTAAAGGGTCCTTATGTCTAAGCCCCCATTCTGTTCCCCCTTGTCTAGTTAATGTGGCCAAGAACACCCTACAAGACAGGTTTCCTATGTCTAGTTTAATCAAAATCAATTAAAGTGTCCTTTAAATTGATACCCCTTATATTGCCTCATGAAATCAGCATGTTACCACCTTTCAGCACCTAACATACATGTACCTAACTAAAGTTGATCGGGCTCAAGTTAAATATGTAAGCAATGAAGTCGCATGAGACAAAGATGCAAAGGCAAAGACAAATAGACATTCACCAACCAAGTTTTAATACAAAGTCACTTCATCCTAACTTAAGAAAGTTAGCTCATAATGAGCCTAAAAATAAAACAACAGAAACTGGTGCCAAAAACAGAATCCATGACACTAGAATAAGAGTTTAGAAACTATTACAGCTATGGAATAAAACAGAAAACAGAATTGCTCCCAGCTTTGTGAGCTTGAGAACCACTCCTTAAGTAGCAATGCCTTGTTGTTTCTACTTCACTCTGTACTGAGCAAGTTCCTTCTCTCCATGGACAAAGTTGAAAGCTTGAATCAATGGTGTTTGGAAAGAGAAAGAGGAGATGCGGCTGCTTCTTTTTTAATGGGGGACAGATGCTGCCCTAGCAGAGAAGAATATCAGAACCAGCCTCTCTTTGCTTCATTAGGTCATTGTACTTTTATAGTCTCTCCTCAAAATGGGCTAACCAATGCTGATCCCCATAAAGATGTTGTCCTTGGGCCCAAAAATGAGAGTTTTTTGTCATGTAGTGAGCTGACAGAAAATGTAATATGACAGGGAGGGGCCACCAAAAAGGTACGTTGCAGCAACATATATGAGGGCAGAGTCCTTTGTTTAGCTCCAATGAAAGATCACACGCTGCTGCTTTAATTCCAGGGGTTGTTATCAACACAGTGCCGTGGCATGGCACCAAACTTGGCACTGAGTAATTCTCATAAAAATCCTGCACAATGTCAACACACATCAAAATGCTCACAAAAGCACCAAAGTGCTTTAAACAGCTCCAAACAAGGGAAATCACATTATTTACATAAATCTAATAAATAAAGGATCTAAATTACTCTTAAACTCACATGATTCAAAGTCATAAAAGCATAAATAACTCTTATTTCTAAGAGTTATCACTAGCTCAAGATCAATATGGGCAACTATTGGAAACATATTAGTTTATAAGAACATATATTTTTCTGTCTACGAACAAGTATTTTCCTATTTTTTTCCAGTCTTAGTTGTAGTGAAATGTCTTTGGTAATATGTATAGAAGATTTTAACCCATTTTACTAGAGGCTAAGTCTAGTATGGACTAGAAAATGTGGTGGGCATACATCATCTGTTGTCTTAGATCTGCACCATTAACATATGGCCATCCTTTGTACTAGGCTGGTGACGATATATGGTGCAATTATGGAAAAGTGAATTGTATGTCTAGTAAACAAAATTGGTAATAATTACCGTATTTAAATTACAGATTATTATTTGAATAAAATACAAAATTGAAATTTTTACGTTGTTATTATCAGTTTTAACATATCTGTTTGTGGAATTCCTTGAATCAGATATAGTAAAAAGCATTTGACAGTGGAAACAACTATGAGCCATTTTCTCTATGATTTTTACTTTTCCTGGGACCAAAGTGACACCGAGTTACACTTTCAAGGACCAATGTGACCAATTTGTTTGACACATCAGCAGCCATGTAAGGATTTGGAACGAAGTCAATTAAATGGCTAACGGTAGGGACTATAGTGACATACGAAGTATACTTTCAAGGACTATTTTGGAGTTTTCACTCTTTCAGAGACCAAACTGACACCGAGTTACACTTTCAGGGACTAATGTGGCCAATTACTCGATTTAAATGCTTTAATGCTTTTTTCTTAGTATTGATAAAGTATTCATTTGTTTCTTACAATTTCAGGGACGAAATTAAGGGCACACATGCAATAAATTTTAGCCATGATATAAATAAACCACCAGTCAGTATTTAAATGATCATGTGAGTGACATGTTATTTGCGAAACATATCCCCTATTGCACTATTATTTTATCAATGTGGTTCGCCATTGATCTTCCCTTTCATTTTGTTCTTCCAAGTGGTTGTTTAAATAAAGGACAAAACCATAAGATGATGAAACCTACTTGGCAAATGTTTGGAACTACGTTTGCTAACCCTCAATTGCGTGATCGATCCAAAGCTAATAGAGATAGCTTTCATGGTGGCATTGCCTTGGAACACAATATGATCGCGGAAAGAAACACACACTTAACAAGTACAAATATAGAGTCACAATCACAATTTCTCAACACTGAAGCTGAAAAATCAAGAAGAGTATATCCCAATTATTACTGAACAAATATGAACAAAGTACACAACATATCATTGAGGACGGTACAAAAAAGGCCTATTATTTTGTGTCTGTTACCTAAGGGTATGTTTGGATGAAAGGTTTTGGAGGAGATGAAAGGTGAAAACTTATTTTTCTTTTCTAAGTTAAGGAAGCTATAAAATATTTTTCAAAACGAATGAAATGTGACTGAAATGTTATATGATCATCTATCATGTCATTCCTTTAATTTTCTTAAAATCTTAAATATATATCAACATATAGACGTAGCCCTGCAAAACCCTTCTCTCCAAAACCCTCTATCCAAATATATCCTAAGAATTCTCTGCATTTGTGACATTAGTCCCACTCCATACATTGAGAGAAAGGCATGTTGGAGACATTAATATTTGGTTTTCCATATTCTCTTCAACCAGCCATGCCGCACCTCCCTCCTTCTCCTTCAACAACCATCCTCCCTCCTTCTCCTTCAACAACCGTGACCTCCTTCTCCTTCTCCTCAGCATCGCCCCCATTTTCTTCTTTCCCCAACCCTGTGTGTTTTGGTTGCAGGTTAGTATGGCCTCAAAAAGACATTGGGGTCAAGCCTCGGGCTCCAACGAGTCACTTCTGTCAAAGGGGCGGGGAAAGGGCAAGAAGAAGGCGTCTGAGAATCCATTTGGAATTCAGTTCCGGGATGACATTCAAGAGGCAAGGTATAATTCTCTTGTCGCAAGAATAATTGTTCTCACCCGTTACATGGATGAGCCTACTCTGTTAACTCTAGGATTGCTAGAGGATGTGAATTTTTTATTTGCGAATGTAGGTTGGACACAATTTGTGGGAATGAAACATTTTACTTACGCAAGAATCACCTTGGAATTCCTATCATCTGTTAATGCAAATGTTTTATATGCGGAGCACTGGCCAGAGGATCACACTGACAATTTGATAACCTTTCGGTTATTCAATATTGAGCATAGCATTTCATTGAGTCAATTCAATGCCATTTATGGATTTCCATATGGTGGTAATGGGAGGATCCCCAACGAATTTTCTGCCAGAAGGTTTTGGAGCCAACTTACAAAGTCTGACACTTATGATTCTTCCTCGACAAAATCGTCCAAGTTGCGAAACCCTTGTTTTTGTTATGTTCACCGAGTGCTATCAAACACATTGTTTGGACGTGGGGATAGTGATGGAGTTGTCCGTCAGACTGGACTCCTATTCTTATGGAATATGTTGCACCCTGAATTTCAACTAGATGCGGGTTCCCACCTTATTACACACATGGTCAAAGTGGGGAAAGCTTCAGCTGGAAAAATTGTCATCGGTGGTTTGATCACCCCCATTGCTGAATCTCTTGGTTATCGGACATCCGGGCTTCAACTGGTTCGTGGGAGCAACCGTTTAGATATCGAGGCTTGCCTTGCAATGAAAATGGTAGTCAAGGAAGGCCAATGCTATTGCTTGGTGCTCCCTGACAACTCGGAACCACGTCCTTTGCCCGACCAAGAGCTTACCAATATTAGAAACCCGAAGAATTGGAATTTCCCTGGAGGCCCCCAGCCTGAGCCCCTTCAAGAAGATATCCCCGAGGCGCCCTCTGCAGGTTCATCACCTCCACACTTTGCTCCGCCTCATCAGCCACCTACTGGCTCTTATGCTGCATTACAAGCAGAGATGGTTGTTCAAAGGGTCCAGCTGGATGGATTAGACCACACTGTCCACAACATCCAGGACATGGTCTCCGCAATGTATAACTGGCACCTTCAGCAATATCCTGGCCAGTTTCCTCCTCCTCCCCCTCGGTGAGTTCTTTTTGTCATCCCTATCTCAATTTAATTATTTACATTGGGGACAATGTAAATTCTTAAGCTTGGGGTAGGCGTTTTTAATTTTGCATAAAGTATTTGCATTTCATATAGCCTTTGCATGTTCTTAAGTTTGTGGTGTTCGCATCATTTTATCCCCCAAATTGTCATGCTATGTGTGCCACAATATTGTTGGAATGTGAGTTTGCAATGATTTGGAACCCAATTAATTTCTCTTGTGATGGGCTTGAAGGTAGTATTCTTAATATACATAGGGATAATCTTGTGATAAGTTGATGATTAGCACGTGACGCTCTAATTTGATGTCTTTCACTGATTTAAACTTCTAAATGTGAGACTTGAGCTTCATTTGGGGCTTCTACTTCATCATTTCTATGCCCCTTCTCCTTGTATGAGTGTGTCCCTCTTGATTGTGCTCTCTAGAACTTGACTTGAAACTGTTTCAAAACTTGAAATTTTTTGATTACACACTTGAATATGATTAAGGAATTTTAGGCATGTTTTCAAGCCTCCGAGTTTTGAATGAAAGCTTCTATTAGTTGTCCCTTTTGATCCTTGATTGATATGAATTTTCTTGGTACCCATTGAATGTTTATTGTACCTTTTAGAGTATGTTTAAGGGAGCAAATGGATGTTTAATATTGTTGTTTTGATCCTTGAACTTGGGATCTCTTCTGTTGTTTAGTTCCTCCCCAATAATTTTTGCAAAATTTCAAATGGGGAGAATAATAAAAAAATAAAATATAAAAAATACAAAAAAAAACAGAAGAAGAGCAAAATAAAAAGGTTTTGAAAGCAAAAAGGGAAAATGGATTGCTCCACTCATTCTGCTTTAAAATGGTTGCTTTAATTGATCATTTTGAAAGCCCTTGTATTTCCCTTTTCTTGTTTTATCCCACCTTACATTCCATATCCCATGGCCACGTTACAACATGTTGAAAGACCTTTTGATTCTTGTGTGTTTTCATTAATTATTTGCTGAGATTTGGTTAATGGGCAAGCCTATGGTAGAGCACTTTCATTGATGGATTGAGCGCATTGTCTTAACCGTTATACACTTTGAGAGGGGTAAGCAGAGTGTCTCTATCAGTGAGAAACATGATTTCTGATAGCCTAAATTGCTAATTGGACTTGATCTTGATTGTCACTATTGTCTTTGTTAGCCTTGAGCCTGTTACTTGATCTTGCTTTTATCTCGGAGTCTTTATCTGTTGCATCTCTTATTTGCCCTTTTCACCTTTGGCCACATCAATTGCTTGAGGACAAGCAAAATTCTAAGCTTGACGTAATTTGATGCGTTCAATATAGCATATAGTTTAGTATTAGTTTTGCATCGCATCTTAGTCATTTAGTAGTTTTAATCCATGTTTTTCATGCATTTTGCTTGATATGAGTATGCACTTGGTTTTGGTTCAGTTGTGCAGAAAGGAAGGTAATTGGCCTAGGAAAGTGGAGCAAAAATCACTCAAACGTACAGTGGGACCAAACTCGGAGACAAATTCCTAGAAGGGGGCAAATTTTGAGGTGACACGGCCTGGCCGTGTCTGTGCCACGGTCGTGCCTTGGTTGCTAATTGCAAAGAGCAAGTTTTCGACAAAAGAGTGTGTTCCATGGCCAGGCCGTGCCTGGGGTACGGCCGTGCCCCGACTCTAAATTTTGCGCATCAAGTTCTCAGTGCAGCACGGCCAGGCCGTGCCAGGCTCCACGGTCGTGTTGCGGGTCACTTAAACTTTGTAATTTTGTGTTTTTTACCCGTTTTGGGCTTAATTTTTCACTCCTTTTTTAACCTAGCTATAAATAGACTTTGGAAAGACTAAGCAAGGAGTCAGAACTTTTGGAGATTAGAAGAGACTGAAACGTGTTTTGACGATCAAGGCAAGATTGAGTAATCAATGGAGTCTCTTCCAATTCTCTCATCTCCATGGATTAGTTTCTCTTCTTTCATGAGGAACTAAGCCTCTTAGACTAGGGTAAGATGAATTTTGTAGATACTTTTATGTAATCGAATTCAAAAGTTCAATGCAAGTTAATCTATGTTATTTGATCATTTATCTCTTCTCTTAATGCAATTTGATAATTGATCACTATTGAATTGAACTAGGGACTTAACATCAATTGGAAAACTGAGGTTTTAGACTTGCTTTGAGATCATTAGACATGCTTAATAGGGTTATAGGAATATAATTCTTGTAGTATGAGTTTGTATAAATCTTTGACCTTTATGCTTGATTCAATTAATTTGAACCTAAGGAATTAGGGCTTGTTAGTTTAATCAAAGGGATTTTCATTAATATAAACTTATGGATTTAAACTCCAATTATATCATAGTTGCTTGCATTAGATTTGAATTCAACAACATAAAGGTGGAAACAAAAGGATTCTATCCCTAGTCGTTTTTAGTTATTGAAATATAAATAGTGCGTTCTTGTTATTTACTGTTTTCGTCTTTCGAACCAAGTCACAAAGATTTCAAACACCTCATATTGTTTCAATAGTTCAAATTATTACAAGGTTCGTTAAGTTAAATAATCAATCTCAATCCCTGTGGATTCGATCTTTTATTACTTGACGACGAGATCATACACTTGCGATTTTGCCTAATAGTAGCCACGTAAGGATTTGGAACGAAGTCAATTAAATGGCTAACGACAGGTACTATAGTGACATACGGAGTACACTTTCATGGATTATTTTAGAGTTTTCACTCTTTCAGGGATCAAACTGACACCGAGATACACTTTCAAGGACCAATGTGACCAATTACTCGATTTAAATGCTTTAATGCTTTTTTCTTAGTATTGATAAAGTATGCATTTGTTTCTTATAATTTCAGGGACGAAATTAGGGGCACACATGCAATAAATTTTAGCCATGATATAAATAAATCACCAGTCAGTATTTAAATGATCATGTGAGTGACATGTTACTTGCGAAATATATCCCCTATTGCACTATTATTTTATCAATGTGGTTCGCCATTGATCTTCCCTTTCATTTTGTTCTTCCAAGTGGTTGTTTAAATAAAGGACAAAACCATAAGATGATGAAACCTATTTGGCAAATGTTTGGAACTACGTTTGCTAACCCTCAATTTGCGTGATCGATCCAAAGCTAATAGAGATAGCTTTCGTGGTGGTATTGCCTTGGAACACATTACGATCGCGGAAAGAAACACACACTTAACAAGTACAAATATTGAGTCACAATCACAATTTCTCAACACTGAAGCTGAAAAATCAAGAAGAGTATATCCCAATTATTATTGAACAAATATGAACAAAGTACACAACATATCTTTGAGGATGGTACAAAAAAGGCCTATTATTTTGTGTCTGTTGCCAAAGGGTATGTTTGGATGGAAGGTTTTGGAGGAGATAGAAGGGGAAAACTTATTTTTCTTTTCTAAGTTAAGGAAGCTATAAAATATTTTTCAAAACGAATGAAATGTGACTGAAATGTTATATGATCATCTATCATGTCATTCCTTCAATTTTCTTAAAATCTCAAATATATATCAACATATAGACGTAGCCCTGCAAAACCCTTCTCTCCAAAACCCTCTATCCAAATATATCCTAAGAATTCTCTGCATTTGTGACATTAGCCCCACTCCATACATTGAGGGAAAGGCATGTTGGAGACATTAATATTTGTTTTTCCATCAAAGCCAACTAAATCATATGGCAAATCTTCTCCAAACTCATATGGCATTGACTTCTAGTGCAGGCTTGGTTCCCACACTGCTTCTTTGAGGACCTTCAATGTCTATTTTACCATTGTTTTACTCCCCTTAACTGACAGGTGAATTTCATCACTAAGAAATAACCAAACCGCCAAATCAAATGAAGGAAATGCATATTTGAACCTCTCCATTTAAGGGACATATGAGAGAATATTAACATGAAGCATGCATCTTGTCAGTTTTATCTTTTCTGGATTCTAAACCACAAATCAATGGCATTGATATTTATCTTGCGACAAAACTCCAAGCACGCTTCTGAATCTATTTTACTGGATTTGTTTGTTCTTGATAGCTACTCTATTTGCATATTGGTTTCACTCTAACAACTTACTCATCAAAGTTTTTTTTGTTATCATGTCATAGATGCCAAATATCTATCGGCTTCGCCGATGACTAATCTTTGTTGCAAAACTTGGATGGTTACTTTTAGTGGGATCTCCCCTCCCAAACACGTTTTTCCTACCCACAAGTCTTGAATCTGAGACCTTGCGTAAGAAATCGGAGACCAGATCCACTCGGACTAACGTAATGTTCGTTACTCATTGGAGCTTGAGATTGGATGTAAATTAAAAAATAATAGGATATGTGAAAAGTTTCTAGTAATGCAACAAGACATTTACCAAACTTAACTGGAAGATGTCAATTCTTACATTTTTAAGCTCAAGTTGGAAACAATCACAAATATTTGATAGATTTTATTTACTTGTAACAAAATTAGATATTTGACCTAAATATTTTAAAAATGTAATTCAAGATTGCTTCGTTCCAATTTTTCAATGGGTTGAAAGTCGGATTGAGCCTCCATAACAATGATCCAAAGTGCGCTTCCCACCTCTCAAATCCAGCAAGCCAAGATGGGGATGGGTATCTGCAAAAGTACTCCAACGCTTAAGACAATATGTATCTTAACACGTGGCTAAAGAATAGGAAAATAACATACCTTTGCATGAAGATGCAAGTCTATTTATATAGATTCCTCGTGTGTAGGCCAGGATAATTATGTCCTCCTTCCGAGGTAACACCTCGAGTTTTGCCACTTACGTGTACCGGGGTGGATTCACCATGCCACGAGGTAACCCATCTCTCTCAGATACTGCTTGTGGTTTCCTAGGCACCTCATTTTGTCAGTCTTTATTCATGATAGGCGAGATCTATGCCTACAGGGATTGCGTATAAATATCTTCTGACGTGTACCTGAGGGTTATCTTGTCATGGCGGTTGTTTCTGTTGTGGCTTGAGCATACTCTATAGCCCACGATGTGATGTGACTCCTCAATAAGATCATCAATGCCCTTTGACATCCCAGGTCGTGAAAGGAGTCCAAATAAAAAATACAACCAATTTATTCAATTAAATTTGTGACCTCAATATTTTTTACTAATAAAAATTTACAAATTCAAATGAATATAAATGATAGATAACTGCCTCACAAAAATAAATAAATGATAGTTAATTAAATTGATTCTCTGCCTCTAGCACTCTTCTAACGAATTCCTCAATCTTGATCATCTTCTCCAACAAACACTAATAAACATGAATTCCTGGTGTTTTCGATGTCGACTAAATAAGGAAAGTCGTCCTCTTACGACCATTTGCAGCAGGTTCTATAGTTGCAAATTTTTGCAGTAAAGGTGGGTACTCCTTCCATGTTCAAGTGCACAAAATGGTTCCCTTGCGAGAGCACAACTGTGGCAACGACGAAAGTTCTTGAAGCAAGGAGAAGAACAAGTTATAGCGACTATTTCGTTACACCAACTGCGATACCTCTCCCTCGCTCAAACGATCACATCTAAACCGGATCTGGCGATGCCACTGTTTTGTGAAACCGTTACTAGGGTTGAGTCACAATTCACAAGCTAGGTGTGTTTTTTTTAAAATTGACTGATCTAACAAAAATTATCCACATGTCATGTTTTGATAGGAGAACAGTTCATGCGGAATTGTATGTAAGTTTTGTCCTTATTGCTAATATTAAATTAGGGATACCTAATTTGATAAATTAAGGTGGAAATAGGGAGGTAAAATGCAGTTTACCTTATGTAATTAGCAATGTTTTTAAAATCACACCAATAGTTATACCGAGAAATGTTTTGATTCAAGATTCAATGATTGGTACGTGGTTGAACCGGTATTAATTAAATATTTTTTTTAAATTTTATTATAATATATTAACATATTACTCATAAAACATTTACCTTAAATAATATTGACAATATTACTTTTTTTTACAGAGATAATATCACTTTTACACGTTCAAAATTTAAAAATTTTGCTATTCAAATTCGAAATGCATCAAATGTAATAATAGTAGATAAAAGCAACAATTAAAAAAATGAGGTTTTGGCATAGAGGAAACAATTTCCCCTATAATAAGAAGCATAACCTAGGGAATCCTGTTTCGAATCCTTGTGAAATCATCCCATTTGGAAAGCTGAAAACTAAAAGGTAAAACTTTGCTCAATTAACCGAACTAAAGATTTATCCCATAGCAGATCCAAAAAACCTAAGGTGTGAGCAATGTTGTTAAAACCGGACCGGCCATTGAACCGGACAAGGCATTGATTCAAGGTTCAAAAGTTCGACTGGGGTTGAACCAGAAATAAATTAAATAATATTTTTAATATAATATATATCAAACAATAATAAATAAAAAATAACATAATATTCATAACTTCATAGTATTAAAAATTAAACTCCACTTAAAATATTATAAGTCAACATATAACATGCAAAATTTCATATTAAACCAACACAAATATGTCATAATAACATTTAATATTAAATAATCGCAAATACTACAACGTAAGTACTATATTAATGTACCAATTTATTTCAAATTTTTTATAGTATTTGATTTAATCCATCAATGTAAAAAAAATAGATAAAAAAAATCTCGTATGCCAAAAACAATGTTATTTACCATTTTTTTTTAAAAAAAATTGGATTTTGATTAAATCGCCGGTTCCCGGTTTTTACCCGGTTTTCCGGTCCGGTTCCCGGCTTTTGCCCGGTTTTCTGGTTCGATCCTCGGTTTTCATGCAAAGTGGTTCTCAGGTTCATTTGGACCGGACAGGGGTTCGGTTCCCGATTCAACCGGTCGGACCACCCAGTTCGATTTTAATAACACTGGCTGTGAGATAATCTGATGGACATACTCGGCCCAAATGAGGAATTGGGAGGTTTCCGAAAAAATTACATAAAATAAACAACAGAAATTTGTGTAAAAAAAAGAGAAACAACGCGAGCGTAATAGCGTAGTGTGGTTCGTATAATTGCATCTATTATAAATATAAGTATACAAAAGACGGGTAAAATTATAAAACTAGACTATCATATTTTTGTCACTTATTATTTTAAATAGACAAGTATGTCAACCTAAATAAAAATAAATCAAAATAAAAATTAAATTCACATAAAAATATTATTTTTTTCTTACTTTTTACTTTTTCTCTCTCATTTTTTACTTTTTTTCCTCTCTCTTCTTTTTCTTCTCTCTCTCATCTTTCTCTTTCTCTCTTTCTTTATTTTTCTTCTTTCTTCTTTCTATTTTTTTTACAACTTCTTCATTCTATTTCTCTTTCTTTTTTCTATTTCTCTTTCTGCCTTAAATTTTCATTTTTTTATATTTTTAGAAGAAAACATTACATATTGTCGATATAATTTTATCGTCTTTGATCGCGTATCAAAATTTATAAATATATTTATTATATATTTTTTATAGATGATTATTTTACTTTTGGGTACAGACAGAGAAGCATAAAATATTATCGGCATAACATAAAAATTTTAAATATCTTTATTATATATTATTTATAGATGATTATTTTACTTTTAACTCTTAACGAGAGGAAACATTACATATAATCGGTATAAATGATTATTTTTCTTTTAGGTCCAGACGGAGAAACATGAAATGTTTATTTTTTATACGAGCGTAAACGTCTTTATTGTTTATAAATGATAATTTTGATTCTTAGTCCCTATGAGGAAATATTACATGTTGTGGGGACAATTTTATCGTCTTTTAACACATTAAATTAATAAATGTTTTTATCATTTGTAAATGATTATTTTGTTTTTTATTCCTTACGGGGAAACATTACATGCCGTGGGTGTAATTTTATCGTGTTTGAACACATATCAAATTTGCAAATATCTTTATTATTTATAAATAATTATTTTACTTTTTAGTCTTTATGGGAAAACATTACACGTTGTCGGTATAATTGTATTGTAAATGATTATTTTGCTTTTAGTCAATACGGGGAAACATTACATGTTCGGGTGTAATTTTATCATCATTAAAAACATATCAAATTTATAAATAATTTTATTATTTATAAATGATGATTTTGTTTTTTAGCCCCTACGGGGAAACATTACACGTTATCGATGTAATTTTACAGTCTTCGAACACATATCAATTTTATAAATATTTTTATTATTTATAAGTGACATTTTTGCTTTTTAGTCTCTGCGGGAAAACATTACACATTGTCGGTGTAAATTTACCGTCTTCAAACATATATCAACTTTATAAATAATTTTATTTATACATATCTTTATTATTTATGAATGATAATATTGCTTTTTAGCCCCTACGGGGAAACATTGCACGTTGTCGGTGTAAATTTACTGTCTTCGAACACTATCAACTTTACAAATAATTTTATTATTTATAAATGATAATTTTGCTTTTTAGTCCCTACGGGAAAACATTACACGTTGTAGGTGTAAATTTACCGTTTTCGAATACATATCAATTTTATAAATATCTTTGTTATTTATAAACGACAATTTTGCTTTTTAGCCTCTATGGGGAAACATTACATGTTGTCGGTGTAAATTTACCGTCTTCGAATACATATCAATTTTATAAATATCTTTATTATTTATAAACGACAATTTTACTTTTTAGTCTCTATAGGGAACATTACATGTTGTCGGTGTAATTTTATGAACACATATCAATCTTACAATGTTATTGTTTTCCTAAATACATAAAATATTTAATAACTAGCAATCAATGCCGCGCGACCCGTGTATAAGCACGTATGTCTTAGTGCCTGTTTGATTAAACTTTTTTTTTGCCGCGTTCGTACAAAATAGTGCGTTTCGAGGCACTTCCACAAAAATCTTGTGAGAACAAGCTCCAGTGAAACTGGATTTTTTTCACCGGCAATCTTAGCCAACCACAGCTTTAGTAGTTGGAACTCGTAAAGGCAATGACTTTTGTTCCACATTTAAACCGCATTAATTTACTTTTTGCACCCATTCAGAATCCAAATACTACTTTGCGCGCTCCTTCACTTACCCGCTCCGCAGATCATCACAAACTCTCTGCGCCCAAACTCGGTCTTCTTTTTATTATATCATCCGCTGCTCCTCCCATAGCCCTGCTGTCCGCTCTGACCGTACTCAAAACCTGCTTGCCCTGGCGCACCTCCGTCTTTAACGCCACGGCTTGCGGGCTTCACTTAACTGAAAGCGTGTAAGTTAATTTCCCTTTCATCTTTTCAATTTTTGTTTCCTGCACGTCGTTATTTCTTCTGCATGTCATTTTTTCACAATCATGTTTGAGATAAAGTTACATTGAATGAAAAAGATTTTATACGGGAGCAGTTTTGGTAGGTCGGTGTTTCCTTTCGTGATTTTGCTTTGACAAGCTTATGCTGCGATTTGGATTAGGAAATTTGGTAGCTTTTTTTGTTATTATTGATTTGTTTTGACTATCAAGTGGTTTTTTCTTCCTATTACTATTATGTTAATTTGTCATTGATTTGTGTTGTTTGGTTGAAACCTAATCAACATTTCCCTCTCAGTTCTCTCCCTTTGTCTCTTAACTCTACACCTAGCTAGTCCAACAATGTGGAGATTGCCGTGCTCTCGAATTTAGTGTTGATAAATTTTTGATCTGCACCACATTTTTTTTATGTATTGTTTTATTCTTTTAAAATACAGATATTAGAGAATGTCTATGGTACCCAGAGAAATGTAAGGGTTTTGGTACACAATTAAATATGGATTTTCCTTATAAATTTTAAATTGTGATTATTTAAATTTTAAAAATCTGTTTAGGTGGCCGCCGTCCCAGCTGCTCCCTCTCTAACGGCCATCTTCTCTGGTCGCTGTGCGCCATTCGTGCAGATCTCCTTGTTTGCACAGTGGTACATGAAGGACCTTTGTTCAGTGCTACACGAAGGCAATGCTCCTCTTTCTTCTCTTCTTTCTATCGTAAGTGATATAGGTGCAAACAACTTCGACATCACTGTAAAACACACTTTGATATAGGTGACAATGAAGCATCATCATCGTTTTGTGTGCCCATTAGATGAGTACTATTTCTTCTTTAATATGTGTGACCTATTTGAAGAAAGTGTTTGTATTTTTATTTTTTTAACGATGCTAGTATAATGATCTAATTTTCCATAGATGAATCATGTTTCTGTGTGGATGGTTCTAAAAAGATTAGTTTTTTTTCCCTGCGTCTGACTCTGAATTAGTTATTGCAGCACTTTGCCTTTTTAGCTTTTTCATGTATGCAACCTTTTTTTTTTTTTTTTTCTTTGCTGGGATTTTTCATTATCTTTGTTCCCTGGGTTTGTTTGGATATTGGATGTGATGGGTTTGTTTTCTAATGTGAATCATGCTTATGTTTTAAATTAGAAGAGTGGTATTGTTACTATTACTAAACCATGGATGGATCATGGACTTGTTATTTCACTGGGTTGATTTGATTTGGTTCTGGGATCTGTTTGTTTTAGTTTTTAATTTTTTTTATTTTTGTTCTTTTTTTATCCACGGTCTCCTGGCTGGCCTATTAGGCAGTGGGCTATGAAGGGCAGATGCGGGCATGACAAAACTAGACAATTTATTTCCTGGTTCGAGGCGGGTCGATCCGTTTAAGTTGCATGCCATTGTGGGGCCAGCCGGTCTGCATACCCAGCTCTACTTCCAGGTCGTTTTTAACCCAAATTCCCCTTTGTTCTCAATAGGTTTCTTCTCCTGAGTGCAATTTTGTGTTGAAGCTCCCGGTCATACCCGTCTCGTATCACTGCAAGATTGCCCGTTCCCTATTGTAACCTCACCGTGAGATTTTTTTAAGGTATGAATGTATTTTAATCCCTTTGTTTACTGCTTACACAGTGAATTTTAATATGAGGAGTATAGGAGGTTGTTTTGGGTTGTAATATTGAAGAGTTATGTTTCATTTATTAAGCTGATCGTGTGCAGGAATAGTTGTAAAGTCATAGTTGATGACTTAATACGATTTTTCTTTGTGGTAATCTTTGATTGTATGCACCATAATTTGTACAAGCATGGGTTAGTAATCTCTAAGATTGAGAATGTATGCACCTCGAAGTTCAGAAGGAAAAATAAGAATGTATTAGACCAAATAAGATTTTGTAAATTTAGAGATTGGTTCTGGTATTGGTATTATTGATCATGGGAGGAGTTATTGCAGTTTAGGTGTTATAAGACTTTAGATATCTATCCACCCAGGTCCTGTTACATAGTTGCTGTCCTTGTTTATATTAGATTTCCCATCACCATAGTTATCATGGGAGGAGTTATTGCAGTTTAGGTGTTATAAGACTTTAGATATCTATCCACCCAGGTCCTGTTACATAGTTGCTGTCCTTGTTTATATTAGATTTCCTATCACCGTTATCATGGGGAAGTTGAAATCGTGTATAGTTTGATTAAAGACATAACTAAGAAGAAGGGTCCTACACTGATATTGCTGATGTTTGTTTAGGCGAAGATCTATACATCAGTAAGTTTAGTTTACTGGTATGAAAAAGTCTATTTGATGATACTTTATTATGTAACAATATTTTATGTAATAAATTTGTTCAATAATGTTTTTAGACGGTAATCATTTGCAAAAGAAAAATTCTATGCTTTATTATTTTATGTCCTTTGAGAATTCAGTAACTAGGATTAGTTTTTGAAATCTTTTTGAACCTGCTATGATGGTTGCTTTGCAGATGGATAATTTTGATGATTTGTCAGCCGCTAATTTGGATGGCAATGGGGATATCAACTATTCTGTTTCTTCTGATGAAAGTGATAGTGTAGACTGTAATGATTTGTGTGATCAGAATGAGAGTGCAAGTAGGGATGTAGGAGATGGTAAATTTAAAAGGATTACAGACTTGACAGCTGATGAGATAGGGGGGCTGGAGTTTGGTAGTGAAGAGGAAGCTTATGACTTTTATCAGAAATATGCAAAATGTCATGGTTTTGTGATAAGGAAAGATGATGTGGCTCGGGATATTAGGGGGAAAGTGATAATGCGGCAGTTTGTCTGCAATAGAGAAGGATTAAGAAACAAAAAGCACATCACTAGGCTAGATAGGAAAAGAGATCATAGACCTGTTACCCGAACTAATTGTCAAGCTAGGCTTCGTGTACACTACAAGTTAAAGACATCGGGATGGGAAGTGACCTGCTTTGAAGAGCCTCATAATCATGAACTAACTCCTTCGAGATATGTGCACTTAATCCCGACTGGATGCAAATAAAGCTCAGGTTGATAGCTTGCATTCGTCTGGCATTAGAACTTATCATATAATGGGGTACATGGAGGCTCAAAAGGGTGGATCTGATGCTGATGTTGGTTTTTCAAAGAAAGATTTATTATACAACTATTTTGATAGCAAAATCTGAAGTGAGATTAAAGATGGGGATGTTGTTGCTGCCTTAAGCTATCTTCATGGGAAGGCGAGCAATGACCCCATGTTATATGCAAAATTTACAACTACTAGTGATGGTAGATTGAAACAACTTTTTTGGGCAGATGGATGTAGCAAATATGATTTTCTATGTTTCGGTGATATTCTTGCATTTGACATGACATACAAGAAGAACAAAAGCAACTATCATTTGGTAATTTTCTCTGGGTGCAATCATCATGACAAACCATTATATTTGGTTGTGCTTTGGTGTCAGATGAAACAATGGAGACATATAAGTGGGTCTTAAAATCTTTTTTAGATGCAATGGGAAATAAACATCCCAAAGCAATCTTGACGGATGAGGATGAGGCTATGGGGGAGGCTATAAAGCTGATTTTTCCGAAGTCATGTCATCGAATATGTGCTTGGCACTTGCACAAGAATGCATGTGAAAATGTTAAGAGCTCTCCATTTTTGGAGGATTTTAAGAAAGCAATGTATTAGAATTTGGGTTTGGGCCTAACTCAACCCCAAAAGCTAGCTTATAGGGTGAGAGTTGCCCCCCACTTATAACTACTAATCAGGCCATCTCATTCTTCTATGTGGGACTTCTAACACACCTCCCTCACGCCCAGGACTAGACAACTGGAGCGTGACCCGAGTGGCCCGATAACGGGTGGCCCAACAAATGGATCTATGATAGGCTCTGATACCATATTAGAATTTGGGTTTGGGCCTAACTCAACCCCAAAAGCTAGCTTATAGGATGAGGGCTGTCCCCCACTTATAACTACTAATCAGGCCATCTCATTCTTCTATGTGGGACTTCTAACACAATGTACTCAAATTTTACCCGGTGGAATTTGAAGCTTTCTTGACAGAGATGGTTGTGAAGCATGAACTTGTAGGGAACAAATGGGTTTCTAAAACCTATGAGAACAGGTCATTATGGGCCACTGCATACTTT
This sequence comes from Calophaca sinica, assembly GCA_037113605.1. NCBI lineage: Eukaryota > Viridiplantae > Streptophyta > Magnoliopsida > Fabales > Fabaceae > Calophaca > Calophaca sinica. The sequence goes on from CM073733.1 coordinate 110,137,327, forward strand.
CGTGATAAGTTCTTTGGCCGTATACGGACTACATCTCAATGTGAAGCTATTAATTCACTCATCAAGACATATGTTAGGAAGAAATGCAACACTTATGAATTTATGCATAATTTTGAGCAGACTTTGAGAGAATATAGACACAATGAACTGGTAGCTGATTTTAAGTCTCTATTTACAGAACCTGTGTTGACCACACCTCTTCGGGAGATTGAGAAAGATGCTGCGAAAATTTACACATCAGAGATTTTTGAAGAAGTTAAAGAGCAGCTTGTATTGTCTGGTGCATTAATCGTTATTGAGCGAGCGGTAAATGGGGAGAAGTTGGTCTTCAAGATGACCAAGTATTGTGATCCTAGTATTGAAACCATGGTTATTAAAACCGGACCGGACCGGCCGGTTCAACCGGTTGAACCGGGAACCGGTCTGTTGTCCGGTCCAAACAACCCACAGAACCGTCTTGTCAAGAAACCGGCTGAAAACCGGTTGAACCGCTCTTAAACCGTTGAAACCGGGAAAACCGGTGGCCTTCCGGTTTGGACCGGTTCAACTCATTACATGTTATTTTACCCAAAAAAAATTGGAACAACGCCGCCGCGTGGGTTCGAACCCTGATAGTGGGATTCCAGTGCAGAAGTAACTACCACTACGCCACTTGACTTGACGTACACATGTGCCTCAATTATAATATATGTAGATACCTGATTGAAATCAAGCATTTATGAAATGTTCATTTCATGACAATATGTTTATGATTTAAATACTTAATATTAAGTTATAATTTATAATAGTAAAATTGTTTTTTAATGTGATTTTCTTAAGAAAAGAAGATTATATTATAAAAAGTTATACATATTCTTTAGATTTTGAGATAATTAAATGAAAGCTTATAAAATATTATGTTATTTTTTATTTTTATTGCTTTATATATTATATTAATAACTTTAAAAGTATTATTTAATTATTCCTGTCTGATCCCGGTCCGACCTTTGAACCTTGAACCCGTGCCTACACCGGTTCAGTGTCCGGTCCGGTTTTGATAACCTTGATTGAAACAGAAGTTGTTTATGATACTTCAAAGTCAATGTTTTATTGTACATGTAGACATTTTGAGTCTCGTGGCATTCCGAGTTCGCATATTTGTTGTGCCATGAAAGAGGAGCATGTGGACCATATTCCAAGCAGTTTGATTTTGACACGGTGGGCTAAGAACGCTAAGAAGACTGCTTTCATGTCACCAGATTCACTGCAGGGAATAGATTCTGATGTGATGGAGCCTGCTCGGTTTGGGGCCTATTTTGCTGCTTGTACTAGCTTTTGCAAGATAGCTGCAGAAAAGAAAGGACGCTACAATGAGGTCATGGCTGACATATTGAAGCTTACTAATAAGTATGAGAAGTTGGAGGAGCTCGTTGGCACACAAAGCTCATCAATAAAGCAAATTGGTGATCCTAATATGGTCAAGACTAAAGGTGCTCCAAAGAGGTTTGGCACGAAGAGGTCGAGACATTGTTCAAATTGCGCTAGCACAAAACACAATTCTAGAACATGTCCAATGCATGTTGGTACAAATGATAAGCATATGAATGATGATCAGTTATCTCATTCAGAGTCTTCTGAATTTAGTATGGCAGCTGATAGTGTAAGTTTCTTTTAAATGATAATTATAATTTATATTAAATGGTTATCTTTTTTAGTTGGGTAGGGAATCAGATGATTTTTTTTTTTTTGCAGGATAAAGAAATAATGACATCTGATGTAAACAAGGATCCGGACACCGTACAATCTACTAACCCTAGAAGCCATAATGACAAAGTAAATTAGGTTTTACTTTTATTTCAATGACATTGTTTTGTCTTTGGTTTGAAGAAATAGTTTTCCATTACTACAGAAAGGGAAAGGGAAACCTGGTGGTTGCTGTAATCAGAAGCAAAAGAAAGCAGAAGAGTTGACACAAAATTCAGATAATGACTGTGTAAGTACATGATTGTGGCTATGTGCAGGTCGAGAAATGGTTATGTAGATGGCTTCGCAATGTGTAATATTTTTATTTAATTGAATAATTGATAAGTGATTGTTCTTATTATAATAGTTTGATAATTTGGATTTGTCTTTTATTAGGTAATCAAACAGGTTGGTTGTTCCAGTGGAGGTCATCCTGTTATGTCCCATGTGCAGCCTATGTTACCCCCAATGCATTTCCCAACATATGGTTATGCCACCTCAAGCCAATGACTGTCGAACTTACCTAACTTTGGTGGAGTTCCTGTTTATCCTCATAATACCCATCTTCCTATTTTACCACGAGTACACCAGGTTGTTAATTTGCTTATGAGATTTTAATTTTGATGACTTTTTCTTTGTTTCCTGTGTCACTTGTATGTTAAACTTTAAAATATATTGTTTCAGTATTATTATGGAGTGCCAATTGGTAATAAAGGCACATCTTGTTTTGGATTGCCACAAGAACTCAGGAAAAATGGTGGTCAAATTAGCAAGTTTTGTTCACTGCTATGCTACAATGTCTTAAGGAGTAAAGATGACATTTTACTTTATAAGTCGCTTGATAATGGTGTTAAAATTGTAATATTTGTTTTTTAGGTGGAAAGGATGTCCAGCCGTATGTAATAGTTCTTCCCAAATAGAGTATAAGGTATTCTTCTGGACTTCTATTCCTCTGGACTTGTATTTGTTGTGTAGAAACCTGTTTAAATAAATCCTGAAACATGAACATTTACTTGATTCTGAGCACTGTTGGTTACTCTTTTTTTTTGGTTTGTATGTGATGGTGGGGAGTGATGTGTACAGTAAATTGACATGACACATTGGAGATCCAAAGGCCTGCAAAATTTCTTTCTTTTTATTTATTTTTTTATCTTATGGGGTTTAAGTAGCATAACTCGTCTATATGATGATAGGTCACCCTTAGTTAATTAGGTAGTTAGTTAATGGGTTTATTAGGGAGTTTGTTAGGAAATAAGGCATTTTGCCTATAAATACAAAAGGGGATCGAGAATGAGGGATATCTTGTCATTTGTATAGACTTGAGGGCCATGTTGGCATTAGGAGAGTGCTGGATCTCAAATATCCTGAGAATTGAATTGTAATCCTCCCGTTTTCTATAATAAACCAATTGGTTCCTATCATATGATGCCCATGTTGGTGTAGTTTTTGACCATTATCCTTGGTGAGTTAAGATTAAGGTTTGTATCAGCTGTAATATGGTAGTAACACAGTTCAATATTGTTTTACAGATTTGACTCTTCTAAAATGAGTAGAGGGTAAAGTGAGAAAGTCAAGATTTGTTATTTTAGGAAACACACGATTTGTTATGATATACCTGTAGTATCAACAATTAATTTATTCATCAATGATCGATATTACTTACTTTTTAACGTAAGTTACTCACTTTAAAGAGCTGGATCCTTATTTTACTTGCTGGTTATCACATTGCAGGTACAATGTATTTCGAATTGGATTTGTTGTTTGGCCGGATTGACCTTTGGGTATATGCTGCCTTTGTAGGTTAACCTCGTGAAAGGATACCACACCCCCCCCCCCGGGGCCCCTCTTTTTTTCTTGTGCATGTCAATAATGCTGCTGATACTAAAATATCAGGGATGTAGAAGAAAAATGCCTAGAGGCAGGTTCCGATTGTGTACATGAGGTATGGCTTAGCCTGGAGGAGTAGTCTCTGGAAGTAGCGATTGGGGATTACTTGTCTCTCGTCATACTCTTTACAGTGGTTTTTATATTTGGATATGCTTTGGCTTAGTTTTGTTTTTGTTGAAAGCTATAGAGTAAGCTGATCATCATCTGAGTAGAATCATTTTATCCAGTCCACTCATTAAAATCATTTTGAGCTGCAGCTTTGGTCTTTGCTTCTTTTGCTTGAGCTGCAACTTTGGTTATGCTATAGAGTAAAATACTGTGACAGGTTTCATTTTATAGAGTAAAAATATTCTTGTTATGCTATTTTCCCCCTTGATTATTCCATGTTTATTATATCCATGTATAACTTTTCATGCAATGTTTACGTACAAAGCTATGATTAACAACAAAATTAAAACAGGCCGTGCTCAAAACTATTTCCTGAAAGAAACAGTTCATAAGATGTATAATTCCCACTAGTCAAAATAAATTATTTTACCTAGAAAATGGGTGTAATTATTGATTTTCTTAAGTTGTGTGCATAAGTTTAAACGACAAATAATATAAGACGGAGGGAGTACTTGTATAATCTTAATCAAAGACATAAAAACCATGAGATGGTGAAACCTACCTAACAATTGCTTCAATTGAAGCACAAATAGAGTCACATGGTGAAATACCATGTTCAAATTCATGATCACCAATTTATTATTGAACACGTAAGAATAAAGAATACAATATTTACTTAGGCACAATATTAAAGCCTTTTATTCTGTGATTTCCCTAATGATTCTATATGAATTTGAGACATAAGTCTAGTCCCAGTCCACATCATAAGGGAAGGGTATGTTGGAGACATTCAAAGTTGTCTTTCCATCAGGACCAATTGGATCATAAGGTGAATCTTCTCCAAAATCAACTGGCATTGACTTCCAGTGCAGATTTGGTTCCCACTCCGCTTCTTTCAGTACCTTCAATATCTCCTTTGCCACTATTTTGCTCCCCTCAGCTGTCAGGTGAATTCCATCACTAAAGAATAACCAAAACACCAAATCAGATGATGGAAATGAAACATTTTAAGTCAGAGGCGCACAGACACACACACACACACACTCTTACATGAAGCAGACATCTCTCCAGTCATCTCTTGTTTGGATTGCAGACCACAGATCAATGGCCTTGATATTCATCTCGCGGCATAGCTCCAAGCATGCTTCTGAATATATTCGACATGATTCGTTTGTCCTTATTGGCTGCCCCATTTGATCACTGGTTTTATTCCAACAATTTTGTTTATATATTTTACGGAAAACTTTGGAAATAAGAATGTCACAGGTTCTAGACTTTTAGTAAACCAATCAGAAATGAACCAAACTAATCATAGGGCATTATAATAGATTCAAATCTTGTATTTTTATGTGTATATCTAATAACCTTGCTGTGAAATTATGATCATAATAACCAAAATAGCAGACCAATAATTGTAGTCATTACTTGTTATCACGGATTTGTGCCTCATTGATGGGAGGAGTACTGAGAAATATAATGCGAGTCTTCTGCGATAGGCACTGTCAATCATTTGGATTTGTGTCAAACTTTGCAGTCACAAATATAAGATATCAAGAAAACCGAATTTTATGCACACTGGACAAGAATTTCTTGAAGGATGAAGCATTTCTTCCACATGAAAATAATTGATAATTAATATTTAATAATTTAGATAGGAAAGTGCAACTCTTACCTTTATATGGAGAGCAATTTTCCTCATATTTTCAATGTATTCCTCTAGAGGTACATGAGGACCAAGGCCACTTGGATGTGGACGAATAGAATCATTGCCACCAAAGTACACAATCACCAAAGATGGTTGCTCAATGGCATTCTGTGTTAAAGATGTCAGTTCCACAAGGGTGGCTTTTTGTATAAGCAAGAATCAAAATAATAACATTGTGGATAGATAAATGTATATAAATTAAGTTCAGTATAACACATTTAATATTATAAGGGAAAATTTTGAATCAAATATAGGCTTCCAGTAGTATCAAAAAAGGCAGCCGAGTGGTAAAGTGCTGCAGGAGATTAGAAGCGCAGGTTCGAACCCGCAACGCTCCACTTCTCCTTTTCCCATTCCCTGCCCCCAACCATATGTACTAAGAAGAAAAAAAGAGGCTTTCAATACACTGATGCTCAATACTACCTTGGGAAGAATTTTGTGTACAACCTGCAGAGCACGCCTTGAATTCCAAGCAGCGTATCCCCGCAAAACTATATCCACCTACGTCAAGTCAATGTAGGATAAAGCTAAATTGAAGTCATTGAATAATGCATTATATTCCCATCATGACATTTATACTTGTAAATTCACTCCATGTTCATCTGATAATTCAGATAACAATATGTATACAATTTTTTCGACATTTCACTAATATCTGTGTATATATGTATCTGAAAGTCAGACACTTCAATAAGAAAGACTTGGATTTTGACCAAGCCTGAACCGATGATTAGTCTCATAGTTGGCTCAAAGGGTCAAAGCCGTGGGCATGGGCGGAGCCAGAGTTGGCTGGCTGGGGGGGCTGAATCACTATTTGGTATTGATTAGCTCTTTACTCTTCGATTAATTTTATTTACTACGTATGGTTTATGAGAAAATACATAAAAAATATTAGAGTAGACATGAAATTACCTGTAGTTTCAACTAAATTTACTGAGCATAAATGAAAATACATACGCAATTTGATTCCCAAATGAAAGTCGCATCACATGGTATACATACATGAAACAAGTTTTGAAAAAATGGTAGGGGCTCAAGCCCCTAAAAGGCACTACGTGCGCCTCCGTCCTTGGCCGTTGGGATAGGTTGCCACTGGGGGACTAAAGACACTAATTACGGTGGTTTAAAAAATTGACTTTAAAGTTTTTAATCCATAAGTCCGCTGTGGTGGATAATTTGCAATATTTTTTTGTATTAATGGGTCATTCCCTCACCCTAAATTTTTTTTTTAAAAAAAAAGGACTGGCGAAGCGTGTTGTAGGGCCACCACTTCCTCAAAAAGTTCTCAATACAGTGGATTTTATAGGGTGCAAATAAGGTTATTCCTTAAGGATAAAACTTAGGAACAGTTTTATATGTCCTGTTCTTACTGTTCCTATTTAAAATACATCAAAAATTGTCAAAAATTGCTCAAAATGTGTATTTTTAAACTGTCACATTGTACCTTTTTACAAAAGTAACTATTTTTTTGTGAGTGGAACAGCAAGAACCATACCTAAGGCACAAGACCTAAGTTTTGTCCATTCCTTAATCCTTAATTGGGAATTGACTTTTTACACCGAATATTTAACTAGTGTAAAAAAGCCACTTTTTACTCCGGTTGAATATTCAGTGTAAAAAGTCTCGACATACAACACCGGGACTATCTACACCGGTACATAACCGATGTAAAATATCATTTTAACCCGTGTAAAATCTCTAATCCACGTGAATTATTCTTTCACTTGAAGAAACAAGTTTAATATATTATCATCTTGCATATTTTCATATTATATTGGCAAATGGGATATCCAAAAAACATTGAGTGCGCCTCTCTCTCTCTCTCTCTCTCTCTTTTACACCATATTATATTATATCAGGTTTAGCCGCAGGTCTCCCCCTCTATCTTCGACTCCTCTTTTTTTACTTCTTCATCCATCACCGGAGGGGGTCTTTTTTGCCTGAAATCACCCCTCTATACAGTTTTTTTTTCTTTTTATTTAAATAAGTGGTTTTCTACATAGATCTGAGCTTTTTTTGTTGTGTTTTTTTCCTTTGATTTAGTCATCTTAGTACGACGTTGTGTTGTTTGTCGTCTTGGTATGGCTTTATTTTGTTTTCCCGTCTTGTTACAGTGTTTATTTGGTTCAGATTGACAGATCAGCTTCGAAACCATTACAGATCTAATGAAGACGTGGGCGTTAATATTTCAGATCCGGAGGCATGAGTATTCCGGTCACTTTGATTTTGTCATAATTGTAGGCAATTTGTTGTTTTGTGCTTTTAACCTGAGTACTGTGGGTTTGTTCGCAGATTCAACATTTTCAGTTTTTAGCGATATTGAATTCGTGATGTATTCGATGTATTTACCAATTTGAATGAATGAATATCTTTTTTAGTAAAAAAAAAAATTACATTGAATGCACCCTTTGTTAACCACAGGTGATACGCAACCTAGTATTTGCCAATTGACTATTACTTTACAGAAATAAAAAATTCATATTAACTATTGTTTTATTGTTTTAATATATAATTAATTTTTCTCTCAAATTTTTCCCCAAATAAATATTATGTGTATCACTCCCACGTCATTATAATGCATGACAATGGTTAATAACTCAATATTTAATAAAGACAATTTAATAAAATTATTTCACACTTTAAGTTATTTATTAGTTTTCCTAATTCTTGTAAAAAAACTTTAAACATCACTTGATATGAAATGGAAGTGGAATAATATTCTCTGTAAAGCATATTAACATAACTAAGGAACAGAATACATCAATTTCATCAAGGTAATCTAAATATACCGCATTTATTGTGAAATATCTTAATACTATTTATAATCACGAATGGTTTTACTACAAAGTGTCATAAATGTGTTTCAAAAAGTTTTGATTCATATCTTTTAGGGACTGGATTTCCTTTCCTGCGGTAACTAGGGTCGGCTCAAGGGTAAGGCTATTAAAGTCCTATCTTTAGCTTTAGGCATACAAACAAAAAAAATATTTATCATTCATTTTTATAAAGCAAAAAGACCTTATATTCCAATAAAAAAGCCTAACCTAAAGGTTTTTTACTTAAAGTAAAAGGGTCTTCATCAAAACTTGTTTTAGGTCTCACTCACTATTCAACATTATTGGGCCGGCCTTGTTGCAGTTCATTCTTAAATGATAATTTTGGAATTCAAATTTCCAACTTCAAACATCACAACTTACTAAAGCCCTAGCTTTAGGCATACAAATAAAAAAATATTTATCATTCATTTTTATAAAGTAAAAAGGCCTTATATTCGGACAAAAAAGCCTAACATAAAACTTTTTTACTTAAAGCATAAGGGTTTTTATCAAAACTTGCTTTAGGCCTCACTCACTATTCAACATTATTGGGCCGGCCCTGCTGCTACGGTTCGTTCTTAAATGATTATTTTGGAATTCAAATTTCCAACTCCAAACATTACAACTTAAATTCACTTGATAATTCACTTTTGTTATGACCAATACTTACTATTGAATACAACTCTGAAGAGCAATGTTATTTCGCAATCTCCAACATACACCTTTCTTTGCATACTAAAAAAAAGGGGGGGGTGGAGAAAAAAGAAAGAAAGATGAGTTTCTACTTTCTACTTTCATATATCTCCTTGTATGATAGAAGGAATGAATAAAGATTGATACAAGTTATTGTAATGTACCTTACGAGCATACAAATGAGAAAGAGTAGCTCCCCAACCTTCATAATAACTATACTGAACAATGGAAGAACCAAACAGCACAAATTGAGGCCTCATTGCTCCTAAATATATCTCTCTCTCTCAAACACAAACATATATATACACGCAGGGCTGAAAATTTACAGAGGTAGTTCTTCTTACACACGTTTTTCATTGTTTACAAGTCACGGATTCTCATCCAAAGCCGCAACCTTAATTTACTCCTAGTTTGTTTAAAGCGTCAAGTCACTGTTATTAAGAATTCATCAAAGGAAGTAACAAGAGCGGCCGGTCAATGAGCACAAGTCACCAAACGCTAGCCTTCAAACATGAGACATTAAGGCACTCTTTAGCTAAACACCTTAATTAAGTGTTTATAGGATAAACGATTATAATTAAGTGTTTATAGGATAAACGATTATGTATAATCTATTTCTATGATCAAAGAAAAAATATAGTCAAACTGTTTTCAAATAAGTTAGTGTTGGGAAAAATACGCACGTGCTACTCTTATTTACCCGCACACGCCCAAGGATCTTTGATACCAGTATTGGGGAATCTCCACACACACAAAGGAATAAAAAATGACATAAGGATTTACGTGGTTCGACACCTCTTGCCTACGTCCACGAAATACCTCAACAAAATTATTCCACCATCATAAAGAGAGATTGCAAGATAGTATTGTAACTCACCCCACAATATAACAAGTTTTCTGGTCTGAAACTTGGAAAACCTAGCCCAAATTGTGTATCACCTTACAAACTCGAATACTTCACTCAAGAATTACAAAGAATGATAACACTCACACACTCGGGTGCCTCTCTACATTTGCACCCTCTCGGGTGCCTCTTGCACCACATTTCTCTCTCGTATGCCATATTCATTTATAAAAGAGGAGTAACAAACACAAGCAATGTATTTTGGTCTGATCATGTTGAGATATGTCATTGATTTATTTCATATTTATTGAGATATATTTTCCCTTATTTCCTCTTTGTAAATATTTCCTTGATTTTGTGTTTCCTCTTTTTATTAGAAAAACATATCTGCACCATATCTTTCACATAGCTTTACCGATTTCATTCTTCAATTTCTTCTCTTTATCTTGTGGTCCCACTTAGGAGGGAACCCACCCGATATTTATAAATTGTTTTCATAAGCTATCATAAAGAGTTTATCGAAATAAGTTAACAACTTATGAACATGTCATAAGTTGTTTACATAAACTCTATCAAACACTTGATAAGTGTTTGTGCCGGTAGATAAACTCAATTAATTTTTTTATAATTCAATCCAAATATGTACAAGACTATCCCCTAAAATGAAACCAGAGCATTCTTAACCGATTCAGTTTTTCTTAAAAACAGCAAATACGGGTTTCCATATATCCAAATGTCAATGAATGTTTATCCAAAATGATGAATTGATGATGAGTTGGTGCCAACAGATCAAAGAGTAGCATCGATCGCTTGTTAGACAATCATTTGATTATTTTTAATTATGATAGTCCAAATCAATAAGATGGGCATTGAATGGTCAAACAGTACAAAAAATTGCAACTAGCTCCCTGCAGGTTGCTTGTGAGGCAACAACGTTGTTAGTACTGCAACCCAGCAAGACACCAATCTCAAGGACTTAGCCTACCACATGCTTCCCGGGGTTCACCGGCACTTTTCTGGGCCGCAAATTAAAAACTTGACGTGCATACCATGTGTTCAAAATTATGTAACTATATTTAAGAAAATAATAGTCAAGGGTTAAATATGCTTTTAGTCGTGTTAAATTATGAAATGTTCAAGTTTAATTCTTATCAAAATTTTATCTATTTTTAGTTCTTACTCTTTCCGTGTCATTTTACTTGTCCTGTTTGAAATTTTTCATTGTCTCAAATTATTTGTCCCTTTAGAAAATCAATGAGTATTAATTACTTTTTTTTCAAATATACCCTTTATCTCAACTAACCTCTATTAGTTAGTAATAATTGCAACTGTTCAATTTAAATAAGGGTATTTTAATCCAACAGTATTATTTTATTATAGAAATCAGAAAATCTAATCATTTTCTTAAGAATCGTGAAAAGATAAAAGAGACTATTAAAATGAGACGAAAGAAGTACCTTTTATAAAATTGTATGTTTTTAGTTCCAGCAGAGAGACTAAAAAACATGCAGCTTTGTAAAAGATGTGGACTAAAGGTGGCTTCTAGCATGGATAAGTGAAAAATGTGGTTCATGTGGATTGATACTTGAAAAAACGTTCGAAACTCCAGGGCCGGCCCAAGGGAGCTGCAACTAAAGCAACCGTTTTAGGCCTCAAATTTCTTTAGGCCTTAAATTTTTTTAGGCCCCAAATTTCTTTTTTCAGTTTGGCTAATAGTATTAATTTAATTAGTATATATTTTTTTAGGCCCAATAATATTAATTTCACTCACTACTTTTGCTACTAAATAATTCTGCAACAAAATTAATCAATCATGTAAAAAGACCTCTAATTTTTCTGTTGTTAGTTTTAAAAATCTCTCACTTTAAATTTCGCTTTAGGTCTAACATATGTTGGGCTGGCCCGGACTCCAATGACGACCGACGCCACCCTTCTGAAGTTGAAGCTCACGACCCTTCTCATCATCATGGCTGACATGGTGACCTGATCGGTGTCAGTTCGACAAAAATAAGGAAAAACAAATATGAGTTGAGTTTTGAGACACTCACATTCGTTTTTCCTTATTTATGTCGAACCGACACTAATTAATTACCGTCTCAGTCATGATGATGAGGAGGGTCGTGAGGTTCTACTTCAGGAGAGCGACTTCGTCAGTGTTAGAGTTTCTGGCGATTTTTAAAGTGCCGATCCACATGAAACACATGTTCCAAGAATTTGTCATAGTTATACACCTAACTATTTACATCGCATTTAATGAAAAGATATAAAAAAATTGTGTGTTTTGTTTGTTTATCATAGAAAAAATAATATAAAAATCATGTAGGAAAAATAATATATAAATATCAACACCCATTTTATTCACAAGGTGGGGCTTTATATTAATTTATTACCCTATATATCTACTAATGACTTCTAAAATAAAATAAAATTACTTTTTTGTGAGGAAAATAAAATAAAATAACTAAAAAATATTGAATGCGTTTTTCTTTTTCTTTTACTTTTTATTTCTCTTTCTGGTATCAAGGAGGGGCAAAAAGGATTGCCTGCTTTTTCTTGTTGGCTAATGGTTTTCGTTATAAATATGTATGACTCTAAATAATAATATGTGACATAACCTTTATAGTTTAGGTTAATAATATTTAAAATTAGTATGTAATGATATATCTATTCTTGATTAAATCTATAATTCACTATGATTTTAAGCCGATCAATTGTTTTGAAAATAAATGCTCTTGTTTATTTCATGTAAAAGACTAAATGATAAATATTCCTCTATGCTAAACCTGTACATTACCTCATTAAATTTCTTCTTTTATAATAAATATATATCACATTGTTTTCCCCATCTATATATATATGTTAAAATTCATTTGAGTAATAATATTAAATGTTATACATATTACATATAAAGTTAACTTAAACAGTACGATTAAATACTACATTTCTTAAATATAATATGACTAACTACTAAAATCATTTTTTCAAAAAAAACTACTAAAATCATTAATATTTATAAAATATGATATATTAAAGGATTAAATATGTTTTTTTGTCTTTGCAAACATAAGTGTTTTTGTTTTTTGTCCCCTTAAAAAATGTTTTTTTGGTCCCTACAATATAGAAATTTTTGTTTTTGATCTTTGTTGTTTCATTTTAGTCTCTGTAATATTTTTTCATGTTTGATTCTAGTCCCTAAAGTTAGAGATCATTTTAATTTTAATCCCTAAGATATGAATCATATAAGGACCAATTTTATATATATATATATATATATATATATATATATATATATATATATATATATATATATATATATATATATATATATATAGTACAGGGACAAAAAGCAAACAAAAATTGTAAGGACCAAAAATATAGTTAAGGAAATTGAAGGGATGGAAAACAATTTTCTTGTAATACAAAAAACAAAAACTTCATTATTTATAAGGACGAAAAATACATTCAAACCTGTATTAAATATCAAAATAAATATTAATCATATTTTATTAAATAGTAAATATTTTCTCAAAAGAATAGAATAACAATCCATTGAGCCCACGAATGATGGAATACATGTAGGGTTTGCCCATGATTCATATGGCCCAATATCAAATTATATCACAACAAATAATAAAATAAATATGACAAAAAGGTTTGACCAAAAAAAAATGACAAAAAGGAAGAAGGAAAAACAGAGGCGACAGCAAAGCGTGCTCGTATCTTTTGGACAAGGCACAACCATGGCCTTAGTGTGCCACTATCGCTCTGCCAATTTTCTGCTCCACCCATTCCATTTCTCCACCTGCAAATGTTGCGCCTGCCACTATATTTTGGCATTATTTCACAACATTTGTCCCCTCCATCTTTATATATATACTTTAATTATACCACAATTTGCCAAAGGGTTGTTTACTTTTGGAATGAAGACTCCGTAATACAAAGTAGACAAAACAGAGAAAAAAAGGAGAGCCATTCTTAAAGAGTTAAAGCACGGTATAATTTAATTGGGGTCACTCTGATAATAGAGCAATAGAAGCAATGAATCTGAAGAAGTAAAGAACACGGTAGAGTTAAAGACACAACCATAAAATGGTGAAACCTTCTAATCAATTTGCTCAATCAAATATAGTCACAAAGTTCACACCACTCACATGGTGAAAAACCCAGGAGAAGTAATACATCTGTAGAAACTAAGAAAACCGCATTTCTTTAGGCACAGTTCTAAATTCCTTTTATTTTGTGGTTGTTGCTAAATGATTCTATGAATTGGGCCCTGTCTATTAGTTCGCAACAAATGCACATTACTCCCATTCTGTAGTATCAAGGAAGGTCCAGCTGCAGACATTTATAGTTGTTTTCCCATCAGGGCCAAGTGGATCATACTGTGAATCTTCACCAAATTCATCTGGCATTGACTTCCAGTGCAGGCTAGGTTCCCAGTCTGCTTCTTTGAGGACCTTGAATATCTCTTTTACCACTATCTTGCTCCCCTCAGATGACAGATGAATTCCATCCCTATCAAAAACCATTCAAACAAATTAAGTATAGGCATGTTTGAACCTTTTCAATTAAGGGGCATATGGGAGCATACTTACGTGAAGCAAACATCTCTCCAGTCATTCCTTTTCTGGAGTGCAGACCACAGATCAATGGCCTTGATATTCATCTCGCGGCATAGCTCTAAACATGCTTCTGAATATATTCGACAGGATTCGTTATTCCTTGGTCGCCACTGTACACCACTGGTTGAAGTCCAAAAACTTATTCATCACTCTTCAAGATTTGAAGCCCAGCAGCATACCTTGTCCAACTCGTTAGCCCAACTTCATTAGAATCAGAAAAGGGATATAATGGGAACTATCTTGCCTTTATTTGAATATTATGAGCAGATGCAATAATGAGAATTTTATGAATTTTATTTATGAATTATTTATAAGGGGAAATATACACATTGTGAACAGCTTATCCAAGTAGGAGCACAATTTATGTATTGGGGACTTCGCGTTTGTCCAATCAAGAGTCTTATTTCAACTAAATCCCAGCATTTTGCGTACACTTAAGTTGCAGCTTAAATGTACCAATAAGATTGTCAATGCTATAGAGGCACATATTGGCTTTAAGCAGCAACTTAAATGTACACAAAAATTCTGGTGATTTAGTTGAAATAAGACTCTGCTTGGACACAAGCAAAGTCACAATACATTTATAATTCATACTTCGATAAGCTGTCCATAACGTGTATATTTCCCATGATAATTTATAATTCATAAATAAAGTTCATAAAATTGTCAGTATTGCATTTGCTCATAATATTCACATCGAGGTTAGATAGTTCCCATTATATCCCTTCCCTGATTCTAATTACTAGCTCTCTATATTTTCTTTTTTCGAAATTATAATAATAATCAAATAGCAATACAATTCAGTCAAAACCTGTTTCCATAAATTTGTGCTTCATTGACAGGAGGAGCACTGAGAAATATAAGGCGCGTCTTCTTTGACAGGCTCTAGCAATCAATAGGATATGAGTCAAACTTTGTAACTAAGACAGAATGTGCTACTCTAATGTGAAATTTTACCTTCAGATGGATGGCAATCTTCTTCATATTTTCAATATATTCTTGAAGAGGTACATGTTGACCAAGGCCACTTGGATGTGGAAGAACAGAATCATTACCACCAAAGTACACAATTATCAACGATGGTTGCTGAGTGTCACTCTAAGTTATAGAAGACGACAGCGCAAAAGGGTTATTCTTTATTTGTTAATCTGAATGAGAATCAACGAAATCACATTGTGCAAACAAGAATCCAAACAAACAAAATGCAAGCTACAAATTGTGATAATTAAGAAGTTCATCGCTTCATTGTAGAACATTTTATATTGTGAAATTTAAAACAATCTTCCTAAGACAAGTTGAAGATATCATTTGAAAGATTCTTCAAGCTAATCTATACCATACCTAATCAATTTACCAACTCTTTTCCCAGGTGCCATTTGTGACTTAGTGATCACAATTTCACAAATAGAACAACCATTTTTTAACATTTATGAAGAAATGAAAATGGGCTCAAGATGAAGAAAGAAGTGGAAATTTGGACTCAACAGGGGCATTTAACACTCAAAATTCTCAATACCTTGGGAAAAATCGTATCCAGAACCTGTAGAGCACGCCTTGTATTCCAACCAGAGTATCCTCGCAGAACAATATCTGCCTATGTCATGAATATTGTTTGATAAATTAAACTCATTTACCATCATAATGCACCCCACAAAGGCAAATCACATATTACAAGTAACTCCATTATTTTTTTGGCTGATATTTTAAAAAGTTAGGCATTTAATATGCAATTTTCTTATATTAGTCTGCAACAATTAGAGGTTACTCAAATGCAGTATTGGTAGAGAGTGACGTAGGAGTAGGACCACCACTTCTTCAAAAAATTCCTCCATATAGTGATTTTCTAACTGCAAATAAGGATATTCCTCAATAATTAAATTTTATCTTCCACT
Source organism: Calophaca sinica (assembly GCA_037113605.1). Taxonomy (NCBI): domain Eukaryota; kingdom Viridiplantae; phylum Streptophyta; class Magnoliopsida; order Fabales; family Fabaceae; genus Calophaca; species Calophaca sinica. The sequence goes on from CM073733.1 coordinate 110,153,616, forward strand.
TCAAGATTTCTTCCACTTGAAAACAAGCTGACTTATCTTGCACATTTCACATAATCCAAACTTTGAGTAAATGGAACTTTATTACATTGCGTGTAGTCATTTTCTTGCAGATGAAACATAACCCCTTTGTGTTCATCCTTAGAAAATCAAATAAAATGCAAACAAAGTATAATTTGTCAACACAATCATCCAGTTTCCAGAAATAGGAAAAACAGAACATCGATCTCAACGAAGCATTGGTTCATAGCTATGAAAAATCATGACAGACAGAACAGAACACATCAATTTGATCATCTGCTATGTCAACGCTTAATAAATAAATAAATAAAAAAAACAATTTCACACCCTTTCGATCATTCAAAATTGAAGTGATAACCTAACCGTATTGTTACATAAATACACAATCTCTTTGGTAAATAAACCAGTTATAAAGAGATGAAATGCAAAATTTAAAATTTGACGAGACACACACACAGAAATGACGAGAGATCATCGTCGTCGTTGAAAGAAAGCATAATTAATCAGTGTGACGCGGGGAGGTTATACTTTAAGGAAGGAGAAGAAAGAAATATAATATACCTTACGAGCATACAAGTGAGAGAGAATAGCTCCCCAACCTTCCTTGGAGTAACTGAGCTGAACAATGGATGAACCAAACAGCACAAATTGAGGCCTCGATGGTCCTACCATTTCGTTCTTTTTATCCTTCCCTATAACTGTATCTCTTTGTCTCTCACACTCGCTCACAGTCACAGATACACTCTGACTGAAAGTGGAGCAGATCGGAAAAGTGGAGCAGATCGGAACCTCTAGACGTCTATTTAAACTCCATGTCATCATTTTCTTCTCCAATAAATGCTATGTTTCTTGTGTACCAAAAAAAAATAAAAAATGCTATGTTTCTTTATTTTTTTTAACCCGTACAAAAATAAAATTCTAGCTACCCTATCTATTTATTTATTTATTTTTTACGGAAACACAATTATTTCATTTCATTTAAAATAAAATCACCAATATTGGTTGGAATCAAATCAAAGCATACAATCTTGAAGTCTTAGCTAAAGCATGAGCGATATGATTTGCTTGTTTTCTAATTAAACTAACACTGTAGTTTTGAAAACTTACCCTATATTAATAAACTTTTAATTTTAATATATGTTTCCAATATATACCCCATTCGAAATGAATTATAAGCAAAAAAGTATGTGTATAGACCAGATACATGTACTTTTTTGCTTATAATTCATTGTGGAGTGAGTACTCCTTCCGGATACAATTATAAACTCAAAATACTTACTTTCACACTCACTAATGACGATAGTTAAGTACATTTAATTTTCTTGATTTCATATAAAAAATATATATTTACTAAACTATCCTTAATCATAATGGTCCTCACAACATTAATGAATTAACATAAGAGTATTTTTAGAATAGTTGCATAAAATAGGAATATATTAGTTGACATTTGGTTATATTTGAGTCCACCAAAAATCCAAAATTGAGCATTTTTTTTCTTACAATTGAGTCTGAAGAGAGTACTCGTTATAATTTTTATATAAAAAAAAATTATGAAAGTGTTGATCGAACGGTTTACATTGAATTCTATGAGGTTTATGGCTGGTGGAGAGTAGGATTATCTTTCTTTATTTTTTAAAGGCGTAAATATGTTTTAAGTCCGATAAAAGTGTCCCCTTTTGGTTTTAGTCCCTGCAAAAAAATTTCTTTGCTTTGAGTCCCTCACATATAAAATCCTTTTGAAATTAGTTCCTATAGTTAACCGTGATTAGTTTCTCGTTGATGTGGCTAACACAATGCCACCTCAACACTCATTAATGCCTAGTGGTTTTCTTAATATTTTCACAAGATTATGAAAACCCTTTTGCATAACAAGTTCAATTGTCTGTTAGTGAAATAATTAACACACTTGAAAATAAAGAGCAGGGGAAGGAGAATCACACAAGAATTTTTGTACTAGTTCACTATCAACCTGATAGTTATGTCTAGTCCCTTCAACCTTGAAGGATTTTTCCACTAATCACACTGATTACAACCTTGTGAGTATCTCCTAGTCTAACCTGACTATACTCAACTTCTTAAGACAATTCAACACACTTATGCCGTTAAGGATACATCATTCACTTGGCTTAGAAAAGTTATACAGAAAATACTCTTAACACGAGAGCGAGATTAGAGTAAATACAGTAACTCTCAACAGAGAGAATATGGAAATAAAGTTCAGGTGCTTTGTAATAATTCTCACTGAGAGGATAATAAATGAAATCACTTAAAGAATGAAAGAAAGAATGAAATAAAGATCTTAGAGTTTTAGCGCTATTCAATAGTGCTTGTTTTTCTTCATTATTCTTATTTCTTCACTATTTATAGCAAATGATTAAGATAGATCCATTTGGATAGAAAATAATGATGTTGTGAAACAACCTTCTCAATTCATAGCTCCATTAAATGCATGATACTATTTGTTTTGTCCTGATAGTCCTTTTCCTCAGTAGTGGAAACATTTTGCATAGTGAGGGTGGTTACTTTTAGAAAATTTATAGGAGTCTATACTACCTCTACTCCACATTCTTCTATTCTTTCCACATCAGCTTAGGATAAATATTGTAATTTCAAATTAGTCACTTTGTCTCTTCCCAATAAGTTGAATTAATTCAAATAATGGGTAATGTCTTCTGGGTGGTAACTTTTATTGAGTAAACAATCATTTTTGTCCCCGAATGTGTGAGGCGCTATCATTATAATAATTGAATGTATCAAAATTACAAAAATATCTCCGAATGTGTCTTTCATTAGTCAATTTGGTCTTCGAATGTGTCTTTCGTTAGTCAGTTTAGTCTTCAAATGTGTCTTCGTTAATCAGATTGGTCCCTGAAATTACTACCAGAAGACATACTTGGGGATGTTTTTGAAATTTTGACACATTTAAGGACTATAGTGACAACGCCTCACACATTTAGGGGCCAAAATGACTATTTACTCAACTTATATTCCTTGATAACCATAGACGCCTCTAGCGGTTGTAGGAAACTTCTCTTATAAGCTTTGTATCACAGCGACTTCAAGTGATGTCGTTTTGAGTTAGTCATCAGTCGTTTCCTTTAGTATCGTGAATAGAATAACATCTTCAATCAAACAATATAAGTTTTACCATAGATCAGACGCAAGCTTCAAAATATGTTATAAAGGCACCTGCCTTCAATCTTAAGTTCAAACCATATCCTTTATGAAGGGTGCTAATATTCAAAGTACTTTAACACTTAACGCACTTGATCAAATACTCATAAAAAATTTGTTCATTACAAATTTGTTTTGTTATCATCAAAACTCTTTGAGGGTTTAGACATAATATTGTCTTGGTTCCAATAGAGAGATATAAAGAAATAAGAGAGAAAAGAAGAATAAAGAGAAACAAAAATATGTACCTATCTAATATAGGTCATTCAAATTAATCTTTTGTTTTAGTTTCTCTAAATTAATCATTTGTTTTAGTCCCTGCTGACTGGACATACATGTGGAGAGACACAAGGGGAGCATGAGAGGACTTAACGTGCCAAATCAGCACGTGCAACAACAAGTGATGGGGTGACGTCATGGATTAACGTGATGGACGAAAGCCAGATTCGAGGACTGTTTTTAGTTTTGTTTATTACGAGGATTAAGTTGACAACATGTTACAAAGCTCAAGAACCAAAATTTTTGTTTACTCTATAAAATATAAAAATTAGTTATAAATGTCAAACCTTATTTTGCATCAAATATTTTGTTTAAACACCATAAGTTTATATATTCCTAAGTTTATATATTCATGTGAGATATTACTTAGACATAAATACAATAAACTTCTCGTGTGGGGATTCTCTCACCCATGTTAAATACTTCTGCACAACAATATCAATAATAGTCTTCCCATCTAAAAATATCAATAATAGACTCCTCTCGATAATAGAGTCTTTGCTAAAAGATAAGAGATTCGGATTCCCTGCTGTCAAGGGATCAGACATTTACGCAGTCAATAAATATACACTAACATATTTCACACAATTTTTTATTACAAGGAAAAGATACAAGCAAAAATTCATCCAACGGTGCATATTCGACGACTGCGTGCTGTTTTGAAAACACTGAATCTAAATCAAAAGATAAGATGGTGCACTAAGTTTAGCACCTACTGCTGGTAGTTGCAATGTTTTGAGAAAGTTCTTTACCTCAAAATATTTCATAATAAAAAAATTATAAACTCATATCGCTAGAAATATTTTCTTTTTTTTAAGGCAAAAGAAAGGAAATGAGCCTTATTAAAACATTCTGATGCAAAACCCTCTTTAGGGAAAATACACCTAGAAGGAAAAAGAGTACTCTCCCCTAAATTTTATTAATAAAAAAAAGGAAAAAAGACAAACAAATAAACATTGGGGACTAGGTCAAAACCCATGAACAACGTGGAAAACAATAGGAAGGAGAACCAAACCTGTCATAAGAAATCTAGGTCTAATAAAAGCAATATTGGCATGCAAAAGCATCACTATAATGACTTTCATCCCAACTAGGTTAGCACCAAAGACATTATCAATCATTTACAGCACACCAAAAACCAAACAAAAAGAGGAAAAAAGATAAGAACCCATGAAAAATCACCTAAACCTATAACTAAGCAAGTCAAATCTATTCCTAAAAAAATCCTCAGCAATGAAAATATTTCTTTCTTTCTTTTTCGCTAGAAATATTTCCAATCAACAATTGACCTGATAATTCATTAGTTCAATAATATCTTTCAAATCATCAACTCAAAATATTTAACTTTCACAATATTAATTCCAAAGCATCAAAAACACCAATAATTCATAAAATCATATTACCTTATCCCTTAAATAAAATAAAAAATAAATGAAAAAATTGCAAATTTTCATTTCATAACTACTCCATGCAGAAATAACAGAATAAGTTAATCAAAGTATAAAAGAATTTAAAGAAATAATTGCACTAGTTATGGTCAAATTTATTAAGCTACTAAAACGTGAGTCAATGGTTGATATTGGTGGGGCAAAATTAAGAAATGGGAGACTTCTTTTACCTCAAATGATAGTTTTATTGATGTGTATCTCCTTTCCCTCTTCTAAGCACTAAAACTCCGATGAAAGAACCAAAATTGACTTCTTATCTCTCATTATTGAACTGTTTGATGTCACAAGAGATATAAGAATCTAACTTCTCTTTCACTCCAACAGAATAACTCATCTTTTGCTCTTAAGTGGGTTTGACAAGATACTTCACTTATTATTTATACTTCTATTTAGTCTTAAGTGGGTTCCATAATTGACCTCACTTATTGATAAGAACAGGTTCTTGGAATCTCTTGGGAGAACTGTTCTCCATAGTATCGTCCATGTCATCATGGTCGTGGCTGCCGTTAGACAACTTAGGCATTTGCCATGGGCCCACTAGGCCCAAATTAAGTTTTAGGAGCAGTATAAGGCCCCAACTATTTTAATAAAAAAAGGCTCAAATTTTTCGACAAAGATGTCTCAATTAATATACAGAAGTACTACATGATCTATATGTCTTTATGGAGAGAACAAAAATAAATACCATATTGATAATAAACGCAAGCACTCAACGACTAATATATGCGCATAAAACTTTTGATAATAATTGTAGGTAATGACTAATTAATTGCTCTTTGCCCATGTTGAAAATGAGAAGACTTTTTACAAAATAAAATTACTGTTGTAATGGATAAATTGGGATAAACAAATATAACCATTAATTTTACTGTATATTTATTCTTTTAAAAATAATACTTTCTATTCAAAATGTTCTGTGTAAAGACCGAAAATTTTTTACTCTTCAATGATTTTGTTTTAGGCCCTAAAATCTTTAGACACGGCCTTGCATGTCATTGCACTCCAACAGTTAGAAAAACACTTTTTAAGTGTAAGAAAGGTCGTAATAGTCAGGTTCTCTCTCCCTGTTTGGTGAGAAGTGCTAGGGTTTCTCTCCCTGATAGTGAGAATTTTTAGACTTAACACTGTTACATTGGTTGCAATAGCTCTGTGCCGACAGCGATGGAGAATCTCAACCTTAGTGATGATGACGATGTGGTGCTGACCTTCCAAAGCTCTGCGAACAAACAGCAGAGGGCGAAACCGAGTCTTTGCTTGGTAGGCAGATTCCTCACCAGTAAACAGATCAAAATGCACATGATGAAGGAGAGGTTGTTGACAGTGTGGCAACCAGGAATAGGGGTTTCCATCAAAGAGATCGCTCAGGGACTGTATCTCTTCCAGTTCTTCCACAGGTTAGATATTCAAGCGGTGGTGAGTGGAGGCCTGTGGCAGTTCGATGGCCACTTGTTGGTGCTGAATAGGGTTGGAAGTGGTGAGGTTCCTGCGCAGGTTCCGTTGTTTCACATTGCTTTCTAGGTGCAGGTGCATGACCTACCATTAGGTTTTATGTCGGAGGTGGTGGGCAAGGGCTTAGGAGACTATATAGGAGAGTTTATGGAGTACAATGTGAAGAATAGTTTTGACTTCTGGAAATCATATATGCGAATCAGGGTTAAAGTGGACGTTCGCAAACCTTTGAAGTGAGGAAAAAAGATACGTAGAGATGATGGGGGAGATGAAGGTTGTGCACTTCAAGTATCAGAGGTTAACTATATTATGTTACTTATGCGGCTTGCTAGGGCATGATGATTTGCACTGTGAGAAGCGCTTCCTGTTGGAAGAGGATGATGGGGTACAATTATGGGGGCCTGAGTTGAAAGTAGAGCGGCGACGGCCTGGAGGTGCAACAGGGTGTAGGTGGTTGAGAGAGGAGAGTGGGGCCGGTGAAAATCAGGGTTTCCACGGACAGGGGGTGAGCTCGAGAATTAGGGGGATTACCAGCGTGATCTACGTAACAATTCGAATTCGAATTTTTCGGGTGTTTTTAATGCTGTGCCGCAGACTTTGCATGGGACGCCTAGTGTGTGGGGACGTGGTCGTGGCACGGTAGGGGGCATTTAATGATAGAGTCAACGGTTGATAGTGCTGATAAAGGCAAAGCAATCGTGATAGAGAATCAGCTCACGCGGTGCATTAAACCTGACACACTCAAGAGTGCCATGGGACCCAACCCTATTAATCAGATCGATTTCAAGACAACACTAATGAGGATTTGATGATTGATTCTGACGAAATATTAGATCGCAAAAGAAAGCGCCAACTAGTAGCGAGTGTAAGCTAAGAGCTGAGCATTGATGGCATTGGAGGGACGGAGGAAGAGATGGTGGTTGCAAATGATGGAGTATCTGTTCATTTTTTATCGGCAGGTTCTAGTTCCCAGACCTGCCGGGAACCATGACGATCCTCAGTTGGAACTATCGGGGTTTAGGTCACCTGTGAGCAGTTCCTACCTTAAAGAACCTAATCCGGACGTACAGGCCGGAGATGATTTTCCTGTACAAAACTTCAATGTTTGCTCATAAGATGGAAGAGGTGAGGCGCAAAACAGGGGTTGACAAGTCTTTTTCGATTGATAGAGAAGGAAGGGGAGGTGGTATAGTTGTGTTATGGAAAAACTCAGTACAGTGTGAGATTAAAAATTACTCTCTTCACCACATTAATGTTGAAATCGTTGACCAGAAGGTAGGCAAATGGAGAATCACTGGGTTTTACGGTTTTCCAGAGAGGAGTAGGAGGCGAGAGTCTTGGGCTCTTATCAGAAGGTTGGCAGGGTTGTCTCAGCTCCCTTGGTGCATGATAGGTGACTTCAACGACTTACTATCGCCTAATGATAAGTTGGGGAGGTGTGACCACCCTTACTACCTGATGAAGGGATTCCAAGATGCGGTGAGTGATGCAGGGTTGGTTGATGTTCCTATGGAGGGGTATTCCTTCACTTGGAAGTTTGCCCCGGGTACAGAGAGAGCCATTGAGCAGAGACTTGATCGGGCTATGGCTAATACCGGTTGGTTTGCTATATTCCCCCAGGCCAAGCTAGTTAACCTAGTTGTTGCTAGGTCTGACCATTCTCCGTTGTTACTAAGGCGTGAGCATCATGCTTAACATGGAGGGCGTAGGAGGTTTAGGTTTGAGAATATGTGGCTCCAAGAGCCTGATGTGGGGCACGTGGTGAGTGATGGGTGGAACCAAGGTAAAGTTGGGGACTTGGTTGCGAGGCTGAGTGGGTGTACGACGAGCCTGCAAAACTGGAGAAGGAGGTTTCGCACTAAGTTTAGAGAAAGTATCGAAGAGTGTGGTAAACAACTGGAGGAGTTGCGGGTGAGAAGAGATGCAGCAGGGGTGAAAATGTACAATGAGGTGAGAGAAAGGATGTCTATTTTGATGATGTAGGAAGAAACTTATTGGCGACAACATGCTAAAGTGTTTTGGCTCAAAGATGGTGATTTGAACACAAGATTCTTCCACGCATCAATAACTTGTAGGTCAAAACAGAATCATATAAAGAGTTTGCAAGACGAGGCCAGGGTTGTTGTGGATGAGCCAAGGTTGATTCAACAGGTGGCGAGGGATTATTTTCAGGAGCTCTTTGCACCTAAGGTGAGCACCTATGACAGAGTGGTGTCCACTTTGTCACCGAGAATTGAGATTGAGGATAATGTGGCTTTGCTTTGCCCATTTAGCAAGCTGGAATTTCATGTTGCTCTCCACCAGATGGACTCCGACAAGGCGCCGGGGCTTGATGGCTTTAACCCGGGATTCTATAAATCTTTCTGGGAGTCATATGGGGATGAAATCTTTGTCACTTGTTGTGGATGGTTAGATAGGGGTGAGTTTCCTCCCTCTATCAATGATACCAACATCACTCCTATCCCAAAGGTTGATGATCTGGTTTCAATGAAGGACTGGAGGCTTATATCTCTCTGTAATGTGGTCTATAAGATCACTTCCAAGGTTCTAGCTAACAGACTCAAGGAGGTGCTGCATAAATGTGTCTCTCAGGTTCAATCTGCTTTTGTCCTAGGGAGATCTATTCTTGATAATGCCATGGTGGCATTTGAGGTTATTCATTACCTGAAGAATAAGGGGAGAGGCAAGGTGGGGGAGGTGGCCTTAAAACTCGACATGAGTAAGGCCTACGATAGGGTTGATTGGGGATATTTGAGGGAAGTAATGCGAAAAATGGGGTTTGATGAGAGATGAGTGAATTGGATTATGTTATGCATGGAGTCAGTGAACTATTCCATCCTGGTTAATCAAGAACTGGTGGGACCTATAAATCCAGGAAGAGGCCTCCGTCAGGGGGGACCCCCTTTCTCCTTATCTGTTTATTCTTTGCTTGGAGGGGTTAACGGCCCTGATAAACCAAGTAGAGAGGAGAGGTGATCTTCATATGGGGTCAAAATCTATAGAGGAGCTCCGTCCATAACACACATGCTCTTTGCAGATGATTGTTTTTTGTTTTGAAGGGCAATTAGGAGGGAGGCGGAAGTGTTGAAGAATATCCTAAATGTCTATGAGGATGCTTCCGGGCAGCAGATAAACTTTCAGAAGTCTGAGGTGTTCTATAGCAAGAATGTGGTGGCTGAGGTGAAGGACGATATCGCGACCGTTTTGGGAGTTCATGTGTGCCTAGGCACTGGTAAATACTTGGGGCTACCTTCTATGATAGGTCGGAGCAAAAAGGCGCTTTTTAAGTTCATCAAAGATCAAGTTTGGAAGAAGATTAACTCGTGGGGTGGCCGGCCTTTGTCTAAGGCGGGTAAGGAGGTGATGATTAAGGCGGTTCTTCGGTCCATTCCCACTTACTTTATGAGCATATTTCTTATCCCCTCCTCTCTTGGGGAGGAAATTGAGAGACTTATGAATGCAATGGGAGAGGGATTAAGTGGTTATCATGGGATAAATTGGTAATGACGAAGTCTGATGGAGGTATGGGATTTTGAAGTATTCATGTTTTTAATATTTCCCTTTTGGGGAAGCAAGGCTGACGTTTAATGACACAACCTGATAACCTTGTTTCGAGACTTTACAAGGCTAAGTATTACCCCAGTTGTGATTTTCTTGAGGCAAAGTGTGGTAGCAATGTGAGTTATGTGTGGAGTAGCCTTTGTGAGGCGAGGGTGGTGCTAAGAGCAGGTACCCGTTGGAGTATTGGGTCGGGCTGTGACATCAGCGTGTTTGGTGACTGCTAGGTTGTGGATCGTGTACTAATTAAGCCTATCGCTGGCGCGGGGCTTATTCGGGTGCCCAATATCCGTGTGAATGAGCTTTGGCAAGAAGGGTTGAAGGCGTGGGATGACGTAGTGGTGGAGGCCATTCTCAGGACACCTTTACTGGAAGCAGTAACGAGCGATACGAGGATTTGGTGGCCTGATCCCAGAGGTGCTTACTCGATGCGGTCGGCGTACAATCTGTGCATGGAGGAAGTGTTGGATACCCAACAATTTAAGGCCGCTGGAGATTGGAAGGATATGTGGAGCATCATTATACCTCCAAAAGTCAAAATTTTGTTGTGGCGAGCTTGCAAAAATTGTCTTCCCATGCGGGGTAGGCTCAGGGACAAGGGGGTAGATGTGGCGCCTCAGTGCCCTTGGTGTGGGGCGGCGAATGAAACCTCCGATCACTTATTCCTAGCTTGCCCTAAAGCAGTGAGCTGCTAGCGCTCCCTGCACTTGGATTCTGTGATTGCATCCCAGGCTGTGGCTAATTCTGGGTTTACTGATGCCTTCTTCCATATTCTGAAGCATCTATCTAGTCTGGAGAGGCAATCTTGGGCAATGACCTTGTGGAGCATTTGGCGAAGCCATAACCAGAAAGTCTGGGAGGGTATAGATGAGAGCTCGACAACTATCATCCATATAGGGAAGACTCTGTTTGATGAGTGGCTAGCGGCGAGGAAGCTTGATCAACCGAATGGAGGGGGCAGAGTAAAGTCACCTAGCATTTAGGCCAAACCCCCGACAGGTTTTGTTAAGTGCAATATTAATGCGGCCTTTTCTAACAACCCAAGGAGAGTGGGTGTGGGCTTTGTCTCCAGGACGAATTTGGCTTGTTTATGGGAGCCAAAACTTTATGGCATGAGCCTATTCTTGAGGTTAAGCTTGGGGAGGCGCTGGATCTCCGGATGGCATTAGATTGGAGTTGGTCTAAATGCTATGATAAAAAAGTTGAATTTTTTTTTGACGAAGAAAAAAAAATCTTATAGACTGGGTAATAAAAATAAAAATAAACCCAAGGAATTGTATAATTATTTAAAATATTTTAATAAAAGAATAACTTGTAAATCTCTAGTAATAATAATAGTAATATAACAATAATAAAATGAGTGAATGAATAAAACCCAAAGATCTCTATCACTCAGAATCTCCAACCCCATAGGTGATTGAGCGATACCCTACACATGTTCCGGTCGTATATATTTACATATGGACAAGAACTTATCACGGATAGACCAGATAGGGCATGAATAATCTGAATCTGAATAATCATTGGTCTTTTTTATTGGTAAATGAGAAAAATGAATGATCATTGGACATTTTTAATCACAGTCACCCGACATGTCACATTACAAAGGGCGTCGTATGGACCACGAATTCGCGCATTCGGTCATTTTTTAGCCGTCTGATCAATAATCATTGGACATTTTTAATCACAGTTACCCGACATGTCATATTACAAAGGGCGTGAATCATCGAAAGCAAATTCTCTGCATTCGTACAGAACACGAATTCATGCATTCGGTCATTTTTTGGCCGATCCATAAAAACCACAGGTTTTTGTTTATTTTTAAAATTCAAAATACCAACTTTAGATCTAAACCGTCCGATCTAAATCGGACGGCTAAAAAACGCGAATGCGTGGGGAATCCGACTGTAGCAAATCCGAATTCGTGAATCATCTGAATACTTATTGGTTTTTTTTAAAGCTTCATTAAAAAAAAAAATATTGCACTACCAAAGATGTCAGATCTAGTAGTCCATTATCCCATGACAACCAAGGTTCGAACCCCCACGCTAAAAGATGTGCCCATATTTAGGGCATGTTTGATTAGACTTTTTAAAAAATAGTTTTCTGTTTTCAAAGATTTAAGAAGAATAAAATTTGTTCTTTATTAAGTTTTATAAAATAAAAAATAGTTTTTAAAAACAAATCAATCAAACCCTTAGTGTCTAATGGTGTCTCGAACAAAATTACCTCTAATAGAGTAAACTTAAGAAAAACAACAAAATATATTGGATTTTTTAGTGTGATTTTACCCGACTCTGCTATATGATAACGCCTACTCTTTTATGAATTGTGAAACACACATACAATATCAAACCAGAGAAGATAAAGCTACAGAGAGGCATGAGTGGAATTGAGTGTGGTTTTAAATTGATTAACAGAAAATTGAATGTAAATTACCGGGAAAAAAATGCTGCATCAAATACATAATAATCAAAACACTCACCAAAGGAAGGAAGTAGAAACATCCAGCTCGTGGAAGAACTCTCCCCTTTATTACTTAGCGAATGAAAGACCAATTTAACAATTATTAAGCCCTGCCCTTTATGTCCCAAGGGCTCCACACAATTGATCCACTTTCATGCTTTACAAAGTAAACAGTAACAAATAACAATACCAATATATATAACCAATGTTTTTTTTTTTTTTCCAACTCTTGCTTCATGAACCAAACCACTTCACAAGTAAATATTGCAAATGGTTTCTATAAATCCCATTGCAAATGCCTCCGGGGGATACCGTAAGACACATTTATAGTGGTGGTTCCATCTGGACTTGGTGGATAATATGGTGAATCTTCTGCATATTCAGTTGGTAGTGACATCCAATGCAAACTTGGCTTCCAATCTGCTTCTCTAAGGACCCTTAATATTTCCTTCACAACTACCTTGCTTCCCTCTGCTGATAGATGAACTCCATCCCTAAGATAAATTTCCAAATATACCCTTTATCAAATTATTGACGAAAAATAGCATAACAAGAGTTTTAAAACACCGTTCGCGACATCATGACTTTTCATGTCTCAGTATTTGACTGCAACTGGAGCTATATCAGTCGTTTTTTACCATAATTGTTATGATTTGGTAAATCTGAATTCTGATTTATTTCACTTCAACAAAGAGTATATATACAAAGTAGCTATGCTGTGAATCTGAATGAGCTGTAACAGCAGTAACAGAAAAGAAACTTACTCCTAACTAACTTGCTAACTGAGAAGGAAACTTACTCCAAACTAACTGACTTTAATAACCAATTACAATTAAGAAATAATTAGTTCATCAGTAATTGTCGGCAATATCAAGGATCTTTTATGCGACCGCAATGGAGGCGGAGCCTTTCATCCCATGAGGTAGCTATGGCTACCCCAAGAAAAATGAAATTAATATAGACCAGGTATATATATTGTTAGTTTAGCCCCCAAAAAATTATATATTGTTATTAGAATAATCACAAACTTTGGATCGAGGGACGGGTTCCCAAGTTGACCCCGAGAATAAAGTATAAATTGACAGTAATGTGTTTCCACTTGTATTATCTTTTGAGTTCGCAGCGAAAGCAAACATTTTTCTTTACTTCAAAAATTATGCAGATGTTTAACAAATGAAGTTTATATTGCCTATTAAAAAATAATTTATTCTTTATATTTGGCTCTATCATAAAAATTAAGCTAGCTCTGCCATTGGACCGTAACTGCATCCACGATTTAAAACTTTTGACGCAACTTTTTAACATCTTCAATTTAGACACATATTGTGAGAGAATATATACTTACGTGAAGCTAACATCCAACCAGTCATCCCTTTGCATGATTGCAGACCAGAGATCAACTACCTTGAGATTCAACTCATCACACAGCTCCACTAATGCCTTTGCATATATTCCACAATGTTCATTAGTTCTTCCCGATTGTGTTCCACTGGATTCAGTCCAGCCATTAAGTTTATCAGAATTTACAATTTAGTAGAAATGTATGAGTCAACAATATATATCATGTATCTTTTTCTATGCGACTTTTTCAAAAATAATTATAATAAGCAAATAGGAACTTGTATGAACCTGAGTTTTTTGCGGATTTGTTCTTCATTGATGGGAGGAGAGGTGAGAAATATAAGGCGAATGTGATCAGAGAGGCTCTGACAAGCATAATGATTTGTGTCAAACTTTACGGCAACAAATATAAGAAAGTAAAAAAAATTAAGATACATAAAAAAAAATTCACTTAATTGCATTTTTGGTCCCCTCGTTTATTTTTTACGAATTTAGTCTATACACTTTTTATTTTTTGTGAATTTGGTCTCTATATTTTAATTACACTTTTAGTCTCAAAATTGTAGATTTTGAGAACAAAAAATGCAATTAAAAAACCTAAAGACCAAATTCATAATAAATAAAGGAGGAAGACCAAATTCATGGATTTAGAGAAGCAAAGAGATAAAAAAACGCAACTAAGCCAAAAAGATTTTGTGCAAGCAGGGAAAATAAAATAGTTTTTATTTACCTTTAGATGGTTAGCAATTTTCCTCATGTTTTCAACGTATTCTTCAAGGGGAACATGAGGGCCAAGGCCAGATGGGTGAGGGTGAATAGAATCATTTCCACCAAAGTAAATAATTACCAATGATGGTTGCACAGGAGCATCCTGATCATTCAAGAAGATATGATAGAGCAAAAGGGTCATTCCTCATAGAATCAAAGTAATCACACATTTGTGAATTGTGTTTCACCAACAAAGAAGTAATCACTAGTCACATTGTGCTAAGCAGAGTCCAAATCTAAACAAACATGAAACATTGTCAAATTTTCCCTCAAGCTAAAATGTATTAAGTAGACACTAAGACCATGTCAATTAATTAGTTGACTTCATTGAGGTGTAGCCATTGATCAAATAAAGCAAAAATACTTTTAATATTTATGACCAAAGAAATTTAATATTTAAAAGGAAAATAATGGAATATTCAAAAGGATACCTTGGGAAAAACTTCATCCAGAACCTCCAAAGCACGCCTTGAATTCCAACCTGAGTACCCTCTTAAGATGATGTCCGCCTATGTCAACAGTCATTATACATCAAGTTAAATATTCACCACCAATAATTATTTTTAGGTTTAAATATGAAATTGGTCACAAAAAATTCGCAAAGTTCGTTTTTAGTCCCCAAAAAAATTTGAAGGTTTTTAGTCTCCCAAATTTAAAAATATTTTTCCGTTAGTCCTTGTCGCTGACGCCGTTTTGTGGCGCTTATGTGGCAATATTTTGGGGCACTAAAAACGAACTTTTAGAATTTTTGAGGGACTAAAATCATTACGGTGTCAGCGACAGGGACGAACGGAAAAATATTTTCAAATTTTGGGGACTAAAAATCTTCAAAATTTTTTTGGACTAAAAACGAACTTCGCGAATTTTTGGGTGACTAATTTTTTATTTAAGCCTTATTTTTAATAATAGTATAAAGTTGATCTTATATTACTGTTAATAATATAAAAACCAACAACAAAACAAGAAAGTACCACATAATAAATCTATATTATACTCCCTCCGTTCCAATATATATGTTATATTTGGCTAAATCACATAGTTTAAGGGAAAAAAATTAAAGAAAGAAAGTGATAATTTTACCAAATTAACCTTATTAACCATTGGTGTATTAATTATTGTCATAAATACAAAGTGGAGTATTTGATGGTACAATTGTAGAAAACATTTAATATTGCATTGAAAATAAAAAATGACATATATTTTGGGATAATTTTTTATTGTTGTAAATTTGACATATATATTGGGACGGAAAGAATAGTAACTAAACATTTTCATTAATTTATCAATTTGTTAATATTAAGTTTCACTGTATGAAGTGTATATTAAATCTAAAATCTAAGCTACTAAAAAAAAAATTACAAACAGAAGCAGAGGATAGGATAGCAAAAGAAGTAGTACCTTTCTAGCATACAAATTAGCTAGAATACCACCCCAACCACCATTATCGAAACTCATTTGAACTATGGAGGAGCCAAATAGCACAATTTGAGGTCTCAATGGGCCTGCCATTTCTCTGTGTATTATGTTGCTCTCTTCTTATTTGGCTCCCCGTCACTCAAACACGCACACGCTACTCCTAGCTACGAGGTTACACTGAATACACGATTTATAGACGTGGATTTTATTTTTTTTTATTTTTTTTCTCTCTCTACCTTGTGCTAGTTTGCAGTCCCTGCCACGTTTTATGGTTGGTTAGATAGCTGTCAATCATTGCTTATTATATTTCCGATTCCGATTTGCCATTTCATCATGATCCATGATTTTAATGATGTAGTATAATATACTCCTTCCGTCTCAATTTAGTTGTCTTATTTAAAATATTTTATTGTCTTAAATTATTTATTTTTCTAGAAAATTAACAAGTATTAATTACTTCTTTTCCAACAATATCATTGTATCTTAACCAACTATATTAATGGGTTTTTTTTACCTAACTTCTCAACTACTCTAATTAATAAAAGGTATTTTAGTCAAAAAGTGTCATTTTATCATGTAAATTTGTAAAATCAATCATTTTCTTAAGAATTGTATATAACCTAATAGGACAAGTAAAATGAGACGGATGGAGTACTTAGGATCTTTTCTTCTCCCGTTTTCCCTCTCATGTTTAGTAAGAGAAAGAGACAAGGGCAATTTTGTTTTTGTGTGTAGGGTCTATCAAACAATCAACATGTGTGTCTCTCTCACTTAACATGAGAGGAAAAAAGAGAGAATAAAAGGAGAGGATCCAAATCCCTATACTTATATTATTCAAAGAACTAAATATTGCAACACCAAGAGTTGATTTAGTAAAGCATGACAGGATTTGTATTCAATGTGTCGCGGGTTCGAGTCTCATTAATTTCTTGTCTTGGATTGAGACGTCATTCCCTCACCCTAAATTTTAATTTATCAAAAAAAAAAAAACTAAATACTGGATTTGCCGTGTAAATATATACTAAAGTTTTAATAAATAGTTATATTACTTTTATTTTGATTATTAAAAGATAATTATTGTTCGCTCACAATAATTGTACTTAATATTGTTTTTTTTTCTGACACAAAATTAGACTTTGTTTTAAAGCTTGTTGGCTTAATTAATTGCGTCAATTTACAGGAAATATTTGATGTTTCATGGACATTTTCCTGTTAATTTAAATTTGAATAAAAAATCATAAAAAATTTCGGAGGAAAACTAGATCGTTAAGAATTTATAGAAAATTTTACAGATAATTTTGTTACGAATTTATCTCTGAATTTTTCTGCAAATTTAAATATGTAAGAAAATTATGCAGATAATCAAAAAAGTTCTAGTAGTGAGAAATAGAGGACAAGAGAATCAGAATACTAAGAAGGAACAAAAATCTTTTTGCTAATAAGTCTATGTTGTTGTACAAACTTAGTGCTCAGCTGATTAGTCGTTTGCTCAGCTGATTAGCTAATGGGTAAGCTAACTCACATAGTACAATTGATTCCCGTTGATTAGACGATTAGGTTGAGAAATTGATTCTATTTCTCCACTATGAGTTCCTAGACTACTTTGTGGAGCGTCTAGTCTAGAAGATTGAACTACAAAAATTAAGGTTGCATGAAAAGCAAAGGATAAAAAATGATAAAAGAAAACGATAAAAGAAAGATAAATGTAAAGATTTATGTTTGATTGATTGAGTGTGTTGAAAATAATATGTAGAATTGATATTTATAGACTCAAACTACCTACACTGACACTGTTTTACACGTTCTTAACACACTAACCCGCATTTTACATCATGTAAGATCATGGCTAACGATACTAAATAATAATAATATAGGTAACTACCCAGTCAACAAAGTTACAAAAAATCTACTTGGTCAACTAACTTATTACCACGTCCTCTACATCCCTATTTTTAAAGAAATGAGCCTTCATGCATATTATTGACTTTGGTCAGCTCATAAAATTCACATATCTGCTTAATCATCTAAGTTATAGACAAAAATCCACCAAATTGTTAATTGCTCATTAGCTAACCATATTTTCCATATCTCTATTTTTAAGGGAGTGAGTGCACACTTTGAATTGGTCAACTCATGAACTGCCCTTGATTCCAGGTGATCATCTTCCAAATACTCTCCAAAAACCATCTTTAACCTCCTCACAAAAATTTAGGAAAGTGGTTATTGCATTTTGACTTAGCCAGCTTCATGCTATTTCTTATTTTTAATATAATTATAGTCTCTTAGGTCCTTAATCAACAATCACATAAGCTCATTAAGACCCAATAACGGCTTTCACGTCCATCTAGACTTAGAAACTTTGTTCAGCTGATTCTACCTCAACTGATTCTGCATCAGCTAAGTCTCCTCAGCTAAACCAGACTCAACTACTTCTTCTTAGTTGCTTGTCTCAATTGAGTAGTTGCATTTGGTTCAAGTAATCTTACTTCACCTGATTTTTGTTTAGTCAATCTTGAGTTAGATGATTTGGATTTAGCCAATCATGAGTTACCGATTTTGTTTCAGTTGATCGTGATTTAGACATTTTTAGTTCAGCTTTTCTGGATTCAATTGAGCATGGTTTAGTTGATTGGTGAGCACTTGCACTTTAGCAAATAGTGGCCTAATACATGATCCGACCAACTATTTTTTGTGTTAACAATTACCCCCTGCATATTTTAGCTAACAACAATGAAAGGAAGCTGAAAGATGTATTATATCACTCGAACTTCATTTTGGCTAATATGGCTTTGCTGCATATGGAAAATAAATCTTCTGAAACTACTAGGTTTACATATAGTAAGCTCACAATGCCATAATGACATTGATAAACACCTCTCAGCTTTATCTGAGCCAGACGATCTAGAAAACTACAATCATTTAAAGAAATTTGGTTTGCAAATAGTAGTCTTATGTTGCCGATTTGGCGCAACTAAATGACTTCCTGCTTTGTCTTATTCAATTGGTATGTCCTTTTGTTTCCATTGTTTATGCATCGACTATTTCCATTTACCCTCTGATGTAGGAAATGGTAAGGCAGACACTAAAACCATATTAGAGAATGTAGCTAGGAATAAATATATATCAGTTGTCATCTCGGTTAATCACTATGATCTCGATTGCCCTCAAGATAACATTTTGAATAACATTTCCCTCAAGATCTCGATTGCCCAGACATGAACCGCCTCATCTCCATTATAATCAGGTGCATCTTGAGACACATCATAATCGTTAATAGGAACTAAGTGTTCTATTTCCAAGTTAGATCTTCCTTACTTCTGATCTAGAATGAGACACTCAATCATGGAAGCTTTGGTTGCGAGCTGACTTGAGTCTAAACATTCATGGTCCAACAACTTTTCTTTCATATATGGGAACATGTTATCCACAACTATGGTTGTATATTATGCTTCTGAAAACGATATTGTGTACTTGCTACTTAGCTTCTAGAATCTATCTATGAAGTCATTAATCGCTTCATCCACTTGTTGTTTCAAATCCACAAGTTAGTTGAGGTAACTTCAGGCTGAGATCTATAAAACCTATTAAGGAATCGCCTTTCAAGGTCCGCCCCATTTCTCATAAAATTAGGAGGAAAAGAGGAACACTAATTGAAGGCTATTCTTGTGAATGACAAAGGAAATTGTTCCAACTTACAGTACATATTATGATTAGCCTCTCCGCAATGGAAAATAAAGCCCTCAACATGTTCTATGGTAGACTTGTCATCTTCTCCTTAGAAAGTTATGAATTCCAGGGTCTTTAACCCACTGAGGAAGTTGTAAATTCCAGGGTCTTAAACCCACTTGGCAATGACGTGATTATGTCCACCCATTCTGGATATGGCCTTCTATACACAGACCTATATAATGGCCTTAGTTGCACACTGAAGTACCTTCGCATATATCATCTATCATGCTATGTTCAATTAGCTGAGGGATAACTGGTCTACTATCAACTATTATCAACTATATAAAATTTAGTAGTAGGATTGGAGTTATACCTAGTTGTATTGCCGATATTGCTTCCTCTTGAAGCGACATTTGGTACATTTGTCCTGGTGTGTTTGGAATCATCGTTTGATTAGCTGCAATAGGCAAATTGGTACTTATTGTTACTCTGCTACATAACCACTAATATTCTCATATTAGGCCCCGTGAACGACCGAATGATTTGTCGAGAAAGTTGAAATCGTATTTTATGTATACTTTTATTATAATATCCACTTCTCCTATACATAATTCCATGAGGAGGATTTGAAGCCACTTGACCATAGGGAGGCAGATCTAGGGCAGACTGATAGAGTGATTGATTAGCCGAGGTATTCCATGGTTGCTCCCCCCATATAATCACCAGATAGCTTCGTCTGCATTCGTCAGAGCCCAGAGCTTGATAAACAATAAATCCTTGATTGGTGGGCTGTAGAGTTATGTCATATGCTGAAGCATTTGCCATAAAACACGACATTCCAATTCGTCCTACTACATTACTAACCATATCATTCACCACTATTTAAGCTTTGGGTTAGCAATAGAAAATGTATTCGGTTAAACCCATGGTAAAGGTCATGCCTGAATAAAATTCGGTTGAGCTTATGGTGAAGGTTATGCCTAAACATGTTGTTTCTCTTGTTGTGGTGCTCTTATTGTGAACAGTGTGTTCACCTTCATGGTCCCATCGAGCTTGCCAACTTTATTGTTGTGCAAATTTGGTGCTTAAATGATTAGTTGCTTTCTTAGCTGATTAGTCATTTGTTCACTTGATTATTCGTTTGCTCAATTGATTAGTTGCTAGGTCAGCTAACTATCATAGTACAATTGATTCCCCTTGATCATGTGATTACACTGAGAAAAGGACTCTGTTTCTCAGCATGTGAGTTCTGAGCTACTCCAGAGAACACCTAGTGTAGAAGGTTGAACTGCATAAAAACTAAAGGATAAAATATCATAAAAGAAAGAGAAAAAGGAAAGGTAAATGCAAAGACTTGTTTTGTTTGATTGCTTGTGTTGAAAATAATCTGTACAATTGTTATTTATAGACTTGAACTACCTATACTGACACTATTTACCACTTTCTTCACCCATTAACCCACATTTTACATCAAGTAAGATCATGGCTAAAATTAATAATATAGGTAACTACTCAGTTAGCTACGTTACAACCTTAAGCCACTTGATCAACTAACTTATTAATTGCCCCATCAACATACTTCGTCCTCTATATCCGTAATTTTAAGGAAATGGGCCGTCATGAACGTTCTTCACTTCATATATTCTCAATCGGTTAAGTTATGGACAAAAATTTACTATATGGCTAATTGCTCATCGGCAAAGCATGTCCTCCAAATCCACTTTTTTAAGGGAGTGAGTGCATGTTTTGAATTGGCTAACTAATGATTGTTGGATCAAGCGCTTACCACTAGAGCAGAAGCTATAGCTATTAGTCAGGGCGCATCCCTTTCTACTTAACCGTAACAGCCCAAGCGCCATGTGTCGACTATGACTTGACCCCACCTAGGCCTCTGTCACGGGACATTTGATGCCACAACCCGGCAACAATCTCCCCCTCAGCAATTGCTCCCGCTGGGAATGGAACACGTGACCTTGGCTCTGATACCAATTGTTGGATCGAGCGCTTACCACTAGGCCAAAAGCTATAGCTGTTAGTCAGAGCACAACCCTTTCTAGTTATCCGTAACAGCCCAAGCGCCACATGTCGGCTGTGACTTGACCCTACCTAGGCCTCTACCACGGGATAATTGATGCCACAACCTGGCAACAATGATCTGTTCTGGATTCCAGGTGATCGACTTCTATCTTCTCTCCAAAACCACCTTTAACTTCTCCTCGAAAATCTGGAAAAGTGGTTATTGCATTTTGACTTGGTTAGCTCCATGCTATTTCTTTTTCTGAATATAATTATAGACTCTTAAGCCCTTAGTCGACATTCATACGAGCCCATAAGACTAGATAATGACCTCCAAACCCATCCAGACTTAAAAGCTTCATTTAGCTAATTCTACCTCAGCTTTTTCTACATCAGTTGATTATGCATAAGCTAAGTCTCCTTAGCTAAACCTGGCTTAGCTATTGCTTCTCAGCTACGTCTCTCAATTGAGTAGTTGCATTCAGTTCAACTGGTCTTACTTCGGCTGATCTTGGTTTAGTCGATTTGTATTTAGTCGATCTAGATATAGTCGATCTTGATTTAGTGAATTTTAATTTAGTTGATCTGGATTCAGGTGATCATGGTTTAACTGATCGACGAATACTTGGACTTAAGTCGAATGACCCAATACATGATTCGACCAACTATTTTTTTACTGTTAACAGCCTCTTAGGCCACGTTTACTTTTGCCATTTTCTGTATTTATTTCTAAAATAAATAATGTACAGAAAAATATGTTTGTTTGACCATTCTACCATTCTCCTTCTCAATTTCAAAAAACAAAATCAGTATTTTTGAAAATTTTGAAAATGTTAAAAAGTCATTTTAACCATTTCAGAAAATGTTACAGCTGTCTGTACCACTAATTCCTCCTTTGAATATAATTTCTTTGGCTCTTTTTTTTTGTTACAAAAATTTAGGGTGAGGGGATGGCGTCCCAGTCCAAGGCAGGAAAAACCTTCGGGCTCTTTGAGCACTTATAAAGGTAATTACATTTACCTTACCCAAATGGGACTAGTGAGTACTCGAACCTACAACATGTCTGATACAAGTCCTGTCATGCTCCACTAGGCCAACCCCTTGGGGTTATCATTTCTTTGGCTATACATGTATTAGTCTGTGTATATAATAAAAAGGCTTAAATACCATTTTGGTCCCTTAACTTATTTTTGGGGTTCAGTTTGGTCCCATAACTTATTTTTGGGTCAAATCGGTCATTTAATTTAACAAATTGGACTATGTTAGTCCTTTCCGTCAATATGGTAGTAACGGTGTCAACTTTATCTGATTTGGCGTAGATGTGGCAAATGGCTGGACAAAAATATAATTTTTTAATGCCACAATACAATTATTAATTTTAAAAATAATAATTCACCATTAACCATTAGTTAAGTGAATAATTAACAAGTTTTAATATGTTAGATTAATTAAATAATAGTTAAATGAATAAAAATGTTAACTCATTTGTCATATCAGATCTACATATCCAAGTATAGTGAGTTGGAATAACGGAGGCAATAGAAAGGATTAACGCAGTTCAATTTGTTAAATTAAAAAACCGATTTGACCCAAAAAAAAATTATGGGACCAAATTGAACTCAAAAATAAGTTAAGAGACTAAAATGGTATTTAAACATAATAAAAAACTAAAAGACAGAAAATGAAAATTTGAAAATGAAGTAAACATATCCTTATCTTTTTAAAATATGAAACACTAATTTTTTTTTTTTTGATAGAGAAATATGAAACACTAATTTTATGATCAAATAAGAAGAAAGTGTATATCAGCAAGAATCATCCACCTAATTCATCGTGCTTAAATTTTCTTGTAAACTTGATTAAGGCGATCAGTCTAGTTTGGCTTCTTTTTTTAACCCTGTATACAAACATGTGACACAACATGGATATTCCAGAGATTCCCGATATTTACAGGCTTTCAAAAAGTTTATTCCATCCCCACTTCACGTTTCTAACGTTGAAGAATCAAACTTAATAATGTGTACTAAATTTCTAAAAACGAATTGTTATATATCCTAATAATTCTAAGTTTGATCATATCATCAAATACTGCTCTAGCTTGGCTTTATCTTTCGCACGTTAAACTTTAAAGTTAAGTTTATTTTGAGTTAAGTAATAGAGTGACTCATAGCTTAGCGAGCTTAGCTTTATCTATGCCTAGCCTCCACTTTTACCATTTCGTACCTATTTGTATTATTTCTTTATTTTGTAGTGAAATGAAGTAATTTAGTTTCCATAAAAAAATATGATAATATAATATTTTTTTTTGACCGGGAGTGATAATATAATAACTAACAGTAACAACTAATCTTTTGAGCAAATAATAATAATAATAATAAATTAAAACCGCCGTGGATCACGATCTCCAAACCCGCAAAATGATAAACTACATTAGCAATGTGCATCACATGATCGATTATCTATATATGTCAACAATCTTATCAAGCAATAAACAAACATTGATTTTTTTTTTTGACCTATATACAAACATTGATTGAATCGACTGCGAATTTTTTTTGGAACATTATTGGTATTTCTATATTTTTAAATTGCGGGATCCGGTATTGTATATCATAACGCTTATGTTGTGCATAACAGTGGCGAAGGAGATCCTCATCTAATTTTTGATTTTTCCTTGCGTTATCTTATCAGTGTTCTTTCAAGATTCCTTGTCCCTTGTATCCGAATGACCCCACGCATGACACAAACACATAGTCCTGCAACCCTTACCCTCCAATGAACCATCAATTAACAGTAGGATTAATTTTAGTATTTTACTATGCAACCAATGGCGGAACATAGGGCCAGTAATTGCACGTTACATGCTTATTCAGTTGGTGAGGCTATATACATATTACACACACAATTAGCATTTTTTTTATGAAAAAAGTTTAGGTGAATTGGGTTATTGGGAAAAGCCTTGAGTAAAGACACAAATAGCGCTTATATATATTTTTACATATTATTAATCACACATATGTAGAAAACTGTTATTTCAAAACATTTAGCAATTTGTTTGAAAAAAGTTTTGGCTGCTCGCATGTTTTTTGTCAAACAACTTTCTTGTCAAACTGCCATATTTTGGATGGGGTACTGTTAGTTAAAAAGTTGGTTGATTTAATCAAAAAAAGTAGAAGAAGGTGTATTAATTTTAAGGTAGACTTTGAAAAAACTTATGACTCTGAATTTGGGCCTTTTTAGATTATATGATGAATAGAATGAGTTTTTGTGAGAGGTGGGCGATATTGGATTCGGGCACGAACACCTTTCACGGGACAATTTCTATTCTAGTTAGTAGTTACCCTATAGAGGAGATACTGAGGTTCAAGGAGTTTATGTAAGGGGGTCCTCTTTTTCTCTTCTTTTTTCTGATAGTAGTCAAGAACTTGAATTGCCATTTCTTGTGGAAAATATTCAGGTTTTGAGGTGAATGAGGTGATAAATATTTCTTCCTCACAATATGCAGGTGATACCTTTTTGGTTCCGTATTGGAAAATTTGTGGCTTTAAAGGCTATTCTTCGATATTTTAAACTTGTGACTGACCTAAAGATAATTATTTTTTCTAAAAGTATTTTGTTTGGTATTAATGTGAAAAATTCTTTTATGGTTTTTTTTGACAGCTAACATATTCATTCAATTGATAGAAAAAAGAGTGGTACAACTAATTTGGACAATCTGTGTTGGGGCATTCCCCATCTACATGTTAGAATCGATCCTAGTAGCTAATTTAACCAAGACAATGGCAGCATTACACGAATTAGAATCAGGAAACAGTAACTCAAAACCTAACCAAACATATAATCCTATCAACCAAACAAACATCTTCCACACATGATTAAAGGCCAAAGAGAGTAGATAATCCACAGTTTTTAATTCTATCTAATTACGAATCATATCTTTGGCTGACGCAGGCTCAAATCAACTATTGGTGGTCTTGAGTTGGTCCATTTTAAACACAAATCCAGGAGACACTCGCCGGTTGAAGAGGATGATGAGGTTGATGATGGTCACCATTAATCTTGAGCTAACCTTGATGTTGCAAAATGCCAAAATCTCCTTGCTCATTTCATGAAGCACAGGGGATACAACTTTAATCCAAACTAGACTTAGGAACACCCCCCATAAACCACTACTGTCTGAGGCACTAACCAAAACATTACAAAGCATTTCACCAAGCACAACAGAAGCACAAAAGGAAAAACTAAACCAATCAAACAAGACAGAAGTACCAGGGCATAAAGCACGACCTTCCCAAATTGGTTTTGAAGGAGGCCAAATCGGATTTGGGTCGTCAGGAGGATGGTCAGCCATGGCCGTTGGGTGGAGGATGATTCAGATGTTTCCTTCTTGAGGCTTGCAGGGAACCCACACGGGGGTTTGCATCTGGGAGAGGGTGGAGGTTCAGGTGGAGGGCGGTCCGCCAGAGAGAGGAGTGGGGCGAGATCTGGTAGTCGCATGGCAGGGGGCGGCGTTATGGTTGCGGCAAAGCGAGTTACGGGGTGGGAAAACTCGGGTTGCAGAAACCCGAGTAGGCTTCGCAAGGGGTTTGGTAGAGGAGGCTTAGACGGATGTTGTGGTGGGTTTAGGTTGAAAGGGGAGGAGATCGCAGTGGTGTGAGTTGAGGGCTTAGGGCGGAGGAACGACGAGAGGAGGGAATGGATCCAAGAAATGGGCTCCACACAGGGGCAAGGAGAGGCCGCGAACCGCCGACCATGGGAGCCCCAACGCTGGGGGAAAGCCTCCACAGAGGGAGGGGATGGCCTCCATAGATGGAGGGGTGAACCCATCGGCGATGCCAGATGGGGAAAACCTTAGGAGAGCGCTGCGGCTCATAACCCTAGGGGAAGCTGTAACCAAAGATGATTTTATGGTGGCAGTTACACATTTTTTGCATTGCTCTACTAGTTGCCTTCCTTTTATATTTCTTGATATGCTGGTGGGAGAAAATCCAAGAAAAGTTGCTACTTGGCATGTACAATTCCAACAATTTTATCTTTTGGGAGAAAAACTTGTATAAATTTGTAGCATTAAAAAATATATAACTTATTTTTAAAGTATAAATATTCATCAATTATTCAAGTTTTCATATCCTGGAAATATTGAATGGTTCTCATTTGTAACATTATAAAAAATGCCTCTCTCTATTTTGAAATTTAACATATAAGATATATAGAATATAGAATATACAACACATAAAATATATAATAAAATATCTCTCTATTTTGAAATTTAACATAATTCGTAACTATTGCTTTGTACAAGAGTGAAAGTGATTGATTAGATTCATCGACTATATTGGGTATTAATAGCATTAGAGCAAATGATTGGCATCAATAGGAAGCGAAAATAAGAGATTAATTTGGGAAGTAACTTACTAATTGGCATAAGTGAAACCTCACACCCCAGTGTTTCCATAACTTGATCTCAAACTTGTTTACTTCATTTCCTTGCCCTTTACCTTTTTGAAGACAAAGTCTCTTTACAAACAATACTTCGATCATCTAAATAACATAGAAACTTAAATTTGAGTTTGACAATCGGGACTTAAATAGTTTCACTTTATTATGAATTGTGATAAGGTGCACTTGTCTTTGGAGCAACAGTAAACTCTACACCTTCTAGTTTACTAGCGTACTTTCTTTCTTTTTATTTAAAATGCTTAAGAAATTGTTGCATGTGTTAACAAGCTTTCAAAGATATTTCCTTTGGTCAGGGATGATGTTTCTCAGAAAAATTCATGAGTTAGTTGGGAAAATGTTTGCAAACTGAAACATTGTAGTGGGTTAGGAGTAGGGATGGCAATAGGGCGGAGCGGGTGTGGGTAGTGCTTCCCCCATACCCATACCCGTTAATACCCACAGATATTTAAGCGGGTAACGGGTATCCATGGGTATTTAATAATTTAACATAAAAAAATTATACAATATAATATAACAACATATTATATCAACATTGTATAATATACAATATGCATTCACAAAATTGTATTATTATGGGTCCATCTACTAAAAAATATCAAATAATGTAAGAAATAAAAGTTATTTCATCTCAAAGTGATAAAAAATGTCATAGTATATATATTATATATTTAATAAAAAATTAATTGTAAAAAATATGCGGGGCGAGTACCATGATCCCCACCCACATATAATAACTATCCATTTACTACCCATTGTAGGTAATCCGTGCAGGTATTCACGGGTGCGGGTTTTTTTGCCATCACTGGTTAGGATTGAAGGATTTGCAACTTTTTAATTATTGACTTTATTAGCTAAATGGATATGACAATTTATTGTTGATTCTGATGTTGTTTAGTTTCCTCTTTTATTATATAAATATGGTAACATAGGGTGCTTGTCATTGGTTTACTCATGGATATGGCTTCCTATGCTTTAGTTTCGGGGAGGGATTTGTGCTTGATAGATAATGTTACTCCCATCATTTTGGTTGTCTCACTGTGTAAAAAAGAAAGGTAAAATAGATGTGGGGAAAAGGTAAGTTTCTGGCATGGTGTTTGGATTGAAGATGAGCCTTTGAAGCATTTTTTTCCTCGACTGTATCATCTCTCACTGGATAGGAATGTGTGTGTGGCTGATATGGTAGAGTGACATAACAATGTTTGGAGGTGGTCTTGGAGGAGGAGAACAGGTCCTTTTGTGTGGGAAGAGGGATTGGTTGTAAGTTTGTTAAATGTGTTGGGTTCTTTTTATGTTTGTAGTGGTTCTCCGAATCAATGGGAGTGGAAAGAGCATCCTTCTTGTCTTTTTACAATTAAATCAACTTATGATTTTTCATAGTGTCAGCAGATGACGAGGGTGTCAAATATTCTTTATGTTGGGTTTTTCAAGAGGAACAATTTTAATTTTCTTAATAAAAAAATCCTCTTGAGCGGAAAAAACCCTATTCTCATGGATCATGTCATTGCCAAGAATCACAAAGAAGGTTACTATGTTTACCTCTTGAAGCGTGCTTTCACAATCTTGGTCACCAAAGGCACCAATTGTTGCCTCTCTACTCAGTCCACGCGAGATCCTAGGAGCTCTTGGGTGCCAGCCCTCTTGGGATGATGGTGGCTCCTCTCTTCAAGAATTAGGTCTACATGTGATGAGCATCACTTACCCTTGAATAGAAAAGGTCTGACCCACTTAGTTCACAACACACCCAATGGGCCAAGCCCACTTGGGTCCATTTAATTAAAACTTTTTTAATTAAATCATCCTTTAACTAATTAAATCTTATTTGATTAATTATTTCTATTAATTAAATTAAGCTCACTTTAATTTAATTAATTCATTGCTCCATCATAGAACCTCTATGTGTGTGACCCCATAGGTTTCCACTAGACTGGCCATGATATTAAATATTATTTTAATATTAAATATTCAATATAATATTAAAATCACAGACAACGATTGACATCTAGCAATGTGTCACTACCACACAGCCTATGGAAATATCGGTGATTCGATATTAACCTTATCACAACCAAAATCACTGTGAAGTCAATGTCCCTTCGTCCAATGTGTCTTGATTGAACATGATGCATAAATGTGTCATCCTTATTAAGTCCAATCATTTGTTCCTCGATGTCCATGTAGACATGTAATCACGAAATGAGCTCAATATCTCATATTGACCCATCTCAGCGTGGCCACGCATATTTTCACGTCATACCCTATCGAGAGGCCCGAGACACTGCTCATGTTATGTAGGAGGGACGAATCCTGTCTATATCACTGACACCCCTCAACATGATTCATTGTAGGTCCAAGTACTACCTTTATGATCATCCTATTACGGATGACGTTTGATAGCATTAAAACCTACAACTCCTCATGCAGGAATCGTAGTGACTTCAAGTCGAAGGACTACTTCACTATGGTCGCCATGAGGAGCGCCTATGACACTTACATAACTATTATGAAGCATCCTCATAGTGGGTCAATCCGGTATAAATATTATACCTAATATTTATACCTGTGTGCCGACTTGATATCACATATCCATGACCCGTGAGATTTGGTCATCAGTCTACTCACACAATAGTCTCTATATATTATTGTCGTCCTAGTTAACAATAATACTTCGACTATGGATACTTTAAGAATAACGTTCTATATGTTCAATGGGGTCTCACGATCAAGTCACACTTGATGTTCCATTAAACGAACTGTCTATTCTAAGGACTTTATTATGCTATACACTAATAACATAATAAATGACGCTTTTACATATATTAAATATATGACCAAAGTCATGATATAAATAATAATCTATATAAAATAGATTGGCCACTAGGGCCCACACCAACACTTCATTATGACAATTCTAAAATCTTTTGGAAGTCTTTTGTACCATTTAATGTGCTTACGCTTGGATTGGTTTTTCATAGGTCATGTGATCGAAACAACTGCACCCTATCGCAATTTAGTAATAAAATTGGGATTTTGAGCCCCGAGTTGTCGACCCATAGGGAATAGAATAAGTGTCGAACTAATCGAGCTCCTATGTTATTTAAGCTATCGAAATTAATGGTTGCGAGCAATACACTAGCAAAATAGAATGAAAACATGAAGTTTTTAGCAATAGAGCGTAATCTAGGGTCACATCTGATTACAAATCCTTCCACTTAAGCCACTAACCTGTTTGGTCATTCAAGATTAATGTTCTTTCCCTTAAATTAACCTTTCATTTATCCATGCAAAGGATTTAAATCAAAGAAAAAGGTAACACCCCACTCCCCAGCTCTTTTTACTAGTTCTGTGGAGGTTACTAGGTATTGTTACACCTTTCCTCCCCCTGCTATTTTTACGGGTTCCGTACGTGGTATTTTCTTCACCACCCTAAGATTCGAACCCGGGACCTCCCTTTAGTGGCAGATCTATGTGAATGGATTTGGGGGAAAGTGCCCCCATAAGGAGTTTTTTTAACTTGTAGATACTTAAAAAATTTATATTTTGCCCCAATAAAAAAAATAAATGTTGCCCCTATAGCACAATTTTTTAGAATAAAGGCCCAAAATAGTCATTGACAAAAAACACATAAACTTATTTGGTCCCTCGAAAATAAAAATTATGAATTTAGTCTTCTAAAATATCAAATGTTGGTCAAATTAGTCATTAATGGGGACTAAAATGTTCCTGAAAATTATCCTAAGAGAACTAATGTGTCCGACATTTGAGATTTTTGAGAACCAAATTGGTACTTTTCATTACCCAAAGAGTAAGTAGATCTCTGCTTTTTTTGTACTAATTTGGGTCTTTACTCTATTTTAAAAAAATAAGCGTAGAAAGTTATAAGAAGCAAAATTTTGCCCCCATTTGAGAAACTTTCTGGATCTGCCACTGTCTCACTTTAAGTTCACAAGTGAAGTGTTTGGTATCATCTCGTCCAGTGGATACACATACATACTGTTGGGTATCCAAGTGTGACGGTAAAGAAATCTCACTTCGCCTAGTAATGAACAAAATGAAGAGTATATAATAAATTAGACCCATTAACGTAACACCCTAAGGTTTTTGGAACAAATGTGGTTAAAGTCCCTTAGTACTCCCCTAAAAAATTCCCTACAAGTGGTACCAGAGCCGATGGTGTGATTAAAGGTGACCGGCTCCTTGTATCAAAAGTCTACCTAGCAATGTGGAGGCTAGGTGGCGTGTCTCGTTGATGTGTGTGAAACGGCGGTACAAGTACACAAGTATGTGGATGGAAAGACTTCCACTTGAGGGGGAGCTTATGTATTCCGAGAATGGTTCGATGAATAATAACCCGAGTATCTCTGAAAATGCCCGATGTGGAGGAGACTCACACTTGAGGGGGAGATGTTGGGTATCCAAGTGTGAGGGGTAAAATAAAAAAAGTCTCACATCGCTTACTAATGAATAAAATGAAGAGTATATAAGAGATTAGACCTATTAACCTAACACCTTAAGGTTTTTGGAACAAATGTGGTTAAAGTCTCTTAGTGCCCCCCTCGAAAATTCCATTCACATACATAGCCATATCTTACTTATACACACGCACACCTAACCGCAATTCATTCATAACGCAACATCAACAATTGCAGTTCTTTGTTTCTCATATTTATAAGGAGGGAAATCACTGTGCTGATGAGCTAGCTAGCATCCTTCGAGATTAATTTCTAGTGGAGTTTTCACCTGGTGGGATTTACCACATAGTTTTATTCAGGACGACTTTAACCGCAATAGGTTTAGTCTCCCTATTCTTTGGTCATGGGTTTAATTTGGCTTTTAGTCCCCCCATGCTTTGTTCTTTTTTTTTTCCTCTATTTTTTTCAATGAATCTTTAGCGTGCCACAAATAATATATAGAAGTTGTGGTACCAACATAGTTTGGATCATCTCTTTTATTGTGATGCATTTACATGCCAATTTTTACCTTAAAAATATATAAGAAACCTATATTTCATGCTAACTTTATTATCATCTGTTACCTCAGGTGATGATTAATGTTTTCCTAATCCTATTAGGTTATAATATGTACTACTTCGACGAAAATCTTGTGTCCCATCTTTACTGTCTCAATTCCTGTCCCACCAATAAAATATTGTCAACTCATTTAAAAATCTACATCACATTTAACCCTATTTTCTGTCAAACATAACTGTAAAAACAAAAAATCGAAAATGGAACTACAGCGACGCTATTTTTCTAGCGCACCGTGAATATTGCTTTTCTTTGGCAGAAAAAAGGGTTTAGCAATTTGACTTTTCTTTGGCATCAGAAAGAGAAGAGAAGAAATTTGACTTTTCTTTGGCACTTCGAGCACGCCAACCTTCTTCTTTTGCTTTCCGGTAATATATATATGTTGGGTGCCAAATTTCAAATTTGGGTTGATCGACAGAATGTTAGAATTCGACAAGTGAAGGCGTAAGAGACCAAAAAAAGGGATGAAAATTGACTAAGTTTGAGAGACCAAGTAATGGGACGGCTGTTCGACGGAAGGCATAACGCGTCGAAGATGTCAAAATGATCATGGTCGGAACAGGCTTAGTTGTTAAGAAAAGATCAATGTACAGCTCGACAGGATGTGCCACTGTCGATTAGGTAGTTTTTAGCGAAAACTTAACTACCAACCCGTGTCCGTACACGTGTCAGGTTGGATGTTAGGTGGTTTTTCATATTTTTGCATATAAATAGTAGTTTGTACAATGTAACAGAGGTTGGATACATGATCTAATTCCTAATATCTCGACGGCAAAAGAAGATTAACGGAAAACGATCATTGTATGCCTTCCAAACCTTATCTTTCTGCATTTTTTAATCAAGTTCAGACTATTTTCAGTTCTTTGTATTTTCAGTTATATAATTTACTTTCCAATCAATTCGTATTTTCTTGCTAAGCATTTATATTCTTTAATTCTATGTTACTTAATGTTTTCTGCACCTTTACTTTTAAAGTCATTTACATGCTTTACTTTTAATTCATGTTCTTTATACTTCTGTTACTTAAATTCATGCATTTATATGTTTTCTTTTAAACTCATCTTTTTTTAACCGTGTTTCTTGAACTCTGTCTATTACTTATTTTCTTTTACATTTCTGCGTTAACTTCAATTGCATGTTGGGCTTCAGTGAAGCATGCCCCATGACTTTGCTGTAGTGCATTCTTGTTTTTAAATTTTGCTCTAATTTGGTTGTAAACCAAGTTATTGGCTTTCGACAGCCAATCTTGTTTATTTAAGTCCATATTGCCATTTCAACCAACAACTTGTTGTTAGTTGGAATTATCATATACAGATTTGGCATAAGACACAATAATTCATGGCTCTGAAGCCAAGAATGTTACAAAATTGATGACGTGTCGAGCAATTGACCGTTAA
Source organism: Calophaca sinica (assembly GCA_037113605.1). Classification (NCBI taxonomy): domain Eukaryota; kingdom Viridiplantae; phylum Streptophyta; class Magnoliopsida; order Fabales; family Fabaceae; genus Calophaca; species Calophaca sinica. Next base: position 110,187,102 of record CM073733.1, read on the forward strand.
TTTCAAAAAAAACCGTTGTTTGTAAAACGAGATTACCACATAATTCGTCGATCTTGCAATCGTTTGAATTAATTATTTGTTACTTTGCTGAATTTGGTAGAAATACGCTTATAAACCAAATTTTCCAGTAAACAAATTGGCATGCCCTGTGGGACGAGTTTAGAGTAACTCGTTTTAAACGATGGTTTTATGCGTCTAAGAAGTGGAAAGATCACTGCTTCTAACATAACGCAATATAGAAATATGAGTGGCAGTACGAATACCAGTGCCACAATATCAAGTGTTGCCAGTACGAATGCGTCGGCAAGCAATACAAATGCTTCGACCACTAGTACGCACGCAGGGGTAGGTATGATCCCGCGGATGAGTAATACTACCGTTGGGGCGGGTACTGGAATGACGATGGCCAATACGCAAGGAGAAGTTATTCCAAGCGCTGCAGTACTTGAACCGGTGGTTCAGAGTGCTCCAGAAATTCAGGCATCGCCTGGAAGTGCAAGGAACTCGAGTATTAGGCCCGTGCCGCAAGTAACGCAACCTCCGTTTGGAATGCCGTATGGTTATTTGAATAACTCGACAGTTCCTGCTATTGGTTCGACCATGTTCAACCAATATATGAACCAGCCCTTGTTGCCCTTTGGAAATTCTTCCAATACTCAGGGAATGGTAGGCATGACCACTACCACAACCAATCGACAGGGGTCTGGTATAGGGGAAATGCCAAGACAAATGCCTCGAATAATGGGGGTTTAACCCAGAATTCGTTGGCAAGCATTCGGCAGCAAATGGACGACAGTAATCATGACATGGTGAACATGTTCACCCAGCAAATGGGTGCGGTCATTACGCCTCTTATGCAGAATACCAATCAAGCGTGCAATGCATTGGCTCTGCAAATGGAAAGGTTGAACCAAGCATTAGGGTTGGTAGCACCAATGAATGACAACGTTCGGCAAGGCCCAGCAGGCGTGCCCCAAGTACAATACTTGGGGGGCAACCTACAAGATGTGAATAATCAAAATGTGGTGCAGAATGAAGTCATTCAACCAAATCCAAACCTTGGTCAGAATATGAACAACTTGGCTTATGGCCAGGTTCAAATTCTACAAAGGAATCAAGATCAAGGACCCCCAGTGCATCAAGGTTTAGCCAACTTTAGGCACAATATCATGGGAAACTAGATAGAACAAAACGTGAATCAGGCTGTCGAGCAGATGCTTAACAGACTTGGTTTCAATATCGGTCAAGCTAATCGATCATATTTCATATCTGCGTTTCCTGAATGGGTGCAACAGGCTGAAGTGCCTAGGGGAATAAAGATTCCCAAGTTGTCTAAGTTTTCTGGTGACAGCGGAGAATCAACTGTCGAACATGTTGCCAGATACTCAATAGAGATGAGGGAGTTGGCTACAGTAGAGGGTTTGAAAATAAGATTCTTCCCAAGCTCATTGACGAAGAATGCATTTTCCTGGTTCTCAACTCTAAGGGCCAATTCAGTCCACTCTTGGGCCCAATTGGAGGGATTGTTCCATGATCAATTCTTCAGGGGTGACTTAAGGGTTAACTTGACTGACTTATTCAACGTCAAGCGTATGTATAATGAGTCTATAGATGATTACATCACTAGGTTCAAACACATGAAGAGCAGGTGCTTTACGCCTGTTCCCGAAGCGGAAATCGTTAAAATGGCCGCTAGTGGGTTGGATTACCATATTAGAAAGAAATTGGTGAACCAACACATTGTTGATCTTGCCCAACTAGGGGAAAAAGTTCGACAGATTGAACAACTCAGGTCTGAAAAGGATAAGAAAAACAATAAGAAATTCATTAGACGTGAGAAAGTTAATTGTGTCGAACAAGATCAAGCAGACAGTGAGGATGAGGCTATCACCGAGCAAGAAATAAATCTTGCTGAATTAAAAGATGGGCCACCTTATGCTTGTCAAGCTCTAGTACCTTCCAAAGGGAAGGAAAAGATGAGTTATGCAAACACGAAAACCTATACATTTGACATAACTAAAGCTGATAAAATATTTGACATTCTGTTGAAAGACAAACAGCTTAAGTTGTCAGACGGTCATAAAATGAAAAGGCATGAGGACTCCAGTGGTAAAAATTATTGTAAGTACCATGGGGCTTTAGGCCATCCTACTAATGAATGTTTTCGTTTCAGGGATTTGATACAAAAAGCTCTGAAAGAAGGAAGACTCAGGTTTGCTGACAAGCAAAAGCCTAGTATGAAGGTGGACACTGATCCATTTGGCCAAGGCATATCCAATGTCGAAGGCCATAATCCAAGAAGCTGCAACATGGTGAATATCAGCGCTAAGCAAAAATATGTGGTGAATGTGGAAGACCCATTCGACATTTACCCAAGGCCTCATGAATCTGTTGAAGACTTTCTGAGAAGGAAGAACAAGAAGGGTCAGCTGAGTTTGTGCCCACATTGTGATAGGTTTTTAGACATGAAAGCCGCTCAAAAAGCCAAGAATGATCAAAAGCTTAAATCTCACCAGCACATGCAAACTGGATATGCAAGGAGGAACTATAAGGCTGTTCCCGTGAACCAGATGCCTGTTTCAGTCAACCAGGTGCGGAGGCCCACGGTACAAAGGCCTCACAGAGCAGTTGGTGGTTGGTTGGTTGAGTCTTCGAGGGAATCAATTGGAAGCAACCAAGGGTTATCTCCTGGTCGAGTGTTGAATAAGACTAGGAAGCCTGATGCCAATGTGGTGGTGAACAAGTGGGTCGAGAATTCTTCCAAGGCTCGTTGCCCTGAGTTAAGAAATAGGGTAAGGGCTAGGAGGAGTGATCCTCAACAAATACCATTTTGGAATGAATATTACCAATTTGGCAGAATACCTTATCCTGGAGGTGATCAAGTGAGGAAAGTTCCATTGTCAAAGAGTCAGAAACGTCGTCGGCAGAGGATGAGGAAAGCTCAGAAACAAAAAATGAAGCCTGCTGAGATGGTCAAGGCTCAACATGAGGACTGTTTTATGGTTGGGGTCCAGAAGGTCCCACTGCCTAAGGAGGTTGGGTCAAGACTAAAAAGCGTGGTCGTTGATGTCAAAGGGGTTAACTTTGAACGAGGTCAAACGTCCCAGGACCAGGGGCAAGCATTGTCGAAAGGGTCCAGGAGGATTGTCATACCTACGAAAGTTCCTTCCACAGTTCAAGAGAAGAAGATTTGGCCAACAGGTTTGATTGAAGCCGAAAAGCTGGCTTCCGAACGAAGAAGTTTCGGTGTTCGAGCAGCTCCAGTTGAGGATAAAAACAGCGATGTCTCTATGGAGGAGTTAAGGATCATAGCCAATGATTCTGATTTGTTGGATGAACCCATGGGGGCAGTAGGGCAAAGTATTGTTAAGACAGACTTGTCCATGGAAGAGGTCATTGAGGCATTGAATGATCCAGATGACCCAATTGGCCTTGATGACAACGAAGAGTTTGATCTTGACATTAATCTGGACGAAAATCTGGATGAATTGGTGATGGCAATGGGAACAACCTTGTCAGATCTGGGGTCTGAAGAATGCCTTTTTGATAAAGAAGGCATGAGGTTGGGAAGTTATTTAGAAAATGAAGAAACATCTACGGAAGAAGAGTTCACTAATCTGGATGTGACTTTGGTGTCAGTCTTGCCAGCTGAGTTTCAGGCTCAGTATGGATTTGTTGTAGAAGTTCCTGATGAGGAAGAGTTGGACGACTTTCCAATTGGTTGGCATTTCGTCGAGCAGGATATGGTTACTATTTTTGATAATTTTGCTCGTTTAGACAAGCCAACTAATCAGGAGAGAAGTCATCTTCGACCATTGCATATTAAGGCCATGGTTGAAGGCAAGCCTGTCAACAGAGTATTGGTCGATGGAGGAGCATCTGTGAACTTGATTCCACGAGCCATGTATAAGAAGCTAGGGAAAGATGATACAGATTTGCTACCAACCAACATAGTGGTTACTGACTTTGGAGGTAGGTCTGCGCCAACAGATGGTGTGGCAATGCTAGATGTGCAAGTAGGATCAGTAGAAAGGTCCACTTTGTTTGTAGTGATTCCTTCAAGGTCAAGTTACAATGTTCTGTTGGGTAGGGATTGGATTCATGCTGTCGGAGCAGTTCCTTCGACGGTGCATCAGAAACTTATCCTTTGGAATACTCATGATGACATTGAGATTATCGAAGCTGATGACAGCCCATGTTATCTGCAGCAGATGCATGTTGATTTCAAGGTTTATGATCCAAAAGTGAAACCTATATCTGTGCAGGGTGGTGTTGTTGACAAAGATGCTTTGAACGCTTGCTTGGAAGAGCAGTTTGGAGTCAGATTGTTGGATGAGGCCGATGAAAATCGGCCAATCGACAAAGATGAGCCTTGAAGAGAATCAGACGCATAGCGATTGGCTTGCGAGCCGGCCAAACGACCAAACTCAGAAGACGAAGTGTTGGCTGATTGTATATTCGATGATGGCCCTTTGGGATTTGAGAAGGGGCTTGAGGATAAAAATGGTTTTGAGTTAGAAGATCCCTTGGAAGAGGTTGACTTGGGGGATGAAGGAAGAAAGAGGCCAATATATGTTAGTGCTTTGCTACCAGACCAGTTTAAAAGGCAAATTGTGGAACTAGTCTCTGAGTACAAGGATTGTTTTGCTTGGGACTACCATGAAATGCCGAGTCTGAGTAGAGAGCTTGTAGAACATAGATTGCCTTTGAAACCTGGTTGTAAGCCTGTCAAACAAGCCAGCAGGAGGTTTGCTCCTGAAATAGTGCTGAAAATTAAGGAAGAAGTTGAGCGCTTGTTGAAGGCTAAGTTCATTCGTACAACTAGGTACATTGAATGGTTGTCGAATGTGGTGCCTGTCATAAAGAAGAATGGCAAGATGAGGGTTTGTGTTGATTTCAGGAATCTTAACACCGCAACTCCTAAAGATGAGTATCCTATGTCCATAGCAGATATGTTAGTGGATGCAGCATCTGGTCATGAGTTTCTAAATTTCATAGATGGACATGCTGGTTACAATCAGATTTTCATTGCTGAGGAGGATGTCCCTAAAACCGCTTTTAGGTGCCCAGGGTCCATTGGAACTTACGAGTAGGCAGTGATGCCTTTTGGTTTGAAGAATGCTGGTGCAACTTACCAAAGGGCAATGAACACTATTTTTCATGAAATGATAGGCAAGTCTGTGGAAGTTTATATTGATGACGTGATTGTCAAGTCAAGGAGTCGAGAGGAGCATTTGAACCATCTTCGACGAGCATTTCAGGAAATAAGGAAGCACAGTTTAAAGATGAATCCTGAAAAGTGTGGGTTTGGTGTTTCAACCGTTAAGTTCTTGGGTTTTCTGGTGCATAAGAAAGGCATTGAGGTAGACAAGAACAAAGCTAAGGCTGTATTGGAAGCAAAACCACCATCCAATAAGAAGGAACTCCAATCTTTCTTGGGGAAGGTGAATTTTCTTAGAAGGTTCATATCAAACCTTTCTGGAAGGACAATGGTGTTTGCTCCTTTGGTAAAGCTTAAAGCTGAAGAAGCCTTTGTATGGACACAACAACATCAAGAGGCTTTCGACCAAATCAAGCAGTACTTGACAAATCCACCGGTCATGATGCCTGCAGAACCACATCGACCAATGAAGTTGTACATTTCTGCTTCAGAAGAAACTATAGGTTGTCTACTGGCTCAAGAGGATGATAATAATGTCGAAAGAGCCGTTTACTACCTCAGTCGAGTGCTGAATGATGGAGAAACAAGATACAGTGCTATAGAGAAGTTGTGTCTAGCATTATATTTTTCATGTACAAAACTTAAGTATTATTTGATGCCTTGTAATGTCCTGGTAATGTCAAAGACAAATGTGATTAAGTACATGTTGTCCCAGCCAATTCTGAATGGTCGAATTGGAAAATGGACACTTGCTTTGTCTGAATTTTCTTTGCAATATGTACCTTTAAAGGTCACAAAGGTCAAGCAATTCTTGACTTTTGGTGACTATCCATGTTTAGAAATAAAAGAATTGACAGGGCTAGTCGATTTAAAGCCTTGGCATTTGTATTTTGATGGCTCAAGACACAAAAATGGTGTTGGTGTTGGCATTCTGATAATTTCACCTTTAGGTGTGCCAATTAAATTAATGTTTGAGTTAAAATATATTTGTTCCAATAATGAGGCTGAATATGAAGCCTTAATTGTGGGTTTAGAAATTTTGATAGAAATGCGAGCACGCACTGTCAAAGTTTTTGGAGATTCTGGCTGGTTATAAGGCAGTTAACTCAAGAATACAAATGTGTTAGCCATAATCTTGTCAAATATTGTCAAGTTGCTAGCAAGTTAATGAAGCGATTTGACAGTGTCGAATTGGAACATATCCCTAGAGAACTGAATCAAGAGGCTAATGAGTTAGCCCAGTTGGCCTCGGGGTATAAGTTATCCTCAAAGGTGTTGACAGAACTCATAAAAGTTCGTGAGTTGCTGTACCTTTTAGACGAAAGGGATATACTGGTTTCCAGTGCATCAAGTTCATCTGATTGGCGTAAGCCAATAATTGAGTATTTGGAAAATCCAAGTGCTTATGTCGACAGGAAAGTTAAGTACACAGCGACTAAGTTTGTTGTGCTCGCTGGAGTTTTATATAGAAAGTCCGTCGATGGTAACTTGGAAACGTGCCTTAGTGAAGAGGATGCCTACTTGGCATTGGCAGAGGTTCATGAAGGAATTTGTGGAGCTCATCAAGCAGGTGAGAAAATGAAATGGGTGCTAAGAAGACAAAGAGTGTATTGGCTCAATTTGGTTAAAGATTGCATTATGTTTGCAAAGTCTTGTGAAGAATGCCAAAAACATGGCCACATACAAAATGTGCCTGCTAGTGAGTTACATTCCATCATTAAACCTTGGCCTTTCAGTGGTTGGGCACTGGACCTCATAGGCCAAATTTTTCCTACATCTTCAAAGGGGCATAAGTACATTTTAGTAGGGATGGACTACTTTACCAAATGGGTAGAGGCAGTGGCCTTGAAAGAAGTGACTCAACAAGACATTGTGGATTTTATTGAAAATCACATTGTTTGTAGATTCGGGATACCTCAAACAATCACAACTGACCAAGGATCGGTGTTTGTTGGCAAGAAGGTTGTCGAGTACGCGGAGTCGAGGCGGATAAAGATGGTGACTTCAACGCCATACTATGCGCAAGCAAATGGTCAGGTCGAGGCTACGAATAAAATTATCATTGGGTTGATAAAGAAGCACATTGGTAGATATCCAAAAAGTTGGCATTCCACTCTGGAACAAGTTCTCTGGGCCTGCAGAAACTCTCCAAAAGAATCGACAGCTTCGCCGTGTTCCGGATTCTGATCATGCTGAGGAAGAATTCAGGAAGAGAGAGGAACATGGGAAGCAAGAGCGGCTCCCGTGGCATACCATCCGGTCAATCAAGTCTGCAAGAGCTGCTTCAGATGGTAGACACCCAAATCGATGGGAAAGTGAAGCTAAAAGCATGGGCACGTCGATGAGAAGTGTCAAGTGCCATGTGAGTAAAGGTAAAGCAGGCAGATTGAGAAGCAGTCGCCGATTAGGGGTACGCTTCACAATTAACCGAACTGTGCCAAAACTTTTCCTGATTGCTTGCCCACACCTTGAATTTCGAACACAAGGTGTGAAGGAGCGCAAGACAGTAGGAGAAAGACGTGGCTCCGGCTTTCCCTTTCTCACATGTTTCAACGAGGTTGGCAAGCCGCATTAGGAAACTTACCAAAACTCATTGTTGATATTAGGCAAATTACTAAAACCCAGAGAGTCTTTCACCGTTGAGACAAAGACTTTGAAAATAGACTCTGGGAGGTGGAGCCCCTGGCTTCCAAATGAAATAGGCAGAGCCAGGGAAGGAAGGTTTGAAGTGTATAAAAAAGGTTTCCATAGCAACTTGTTGCACTCAGAATTAGCTAGTTTGGGGACGAGAACAAGTTGGATTTGGAGATGTTGCTTGTAATGCTAGCAATAATTTCTTAAGGATTTTGTGAAAAGAAATTTCAAGAAGTTCAGAAAGCGTTTGTGTTTGAGCGAGAGAAGAAGTATGGCAAGTGCCTATTTATAGCGCAAAATGGAGTTAATTTTCAAGTTTTTGACAGTCAGATTGACTGGTCAACAGCTTTGAATATAATTTATTAGCCTGAAACTGAAATTAAAGCAGTTAAAGGAATGTGCTAGCTGGACGGTGAAGCGATTGATCGAAAGCAAGCCAAATCATATTGCAGATGTTGCAGGGCAGTACAAGAATTGGTCGAAACAAATGCGTTCGACATATAAGAAATAAAAAATGGCTAATGTGCAAATGAGACAAAGAGGAAATTACAAAGGAATGTTTCTAATATCCTCCCAAGTCGCAGCCAGTTCCATTTTTGTACCCTCAGCATTTATATAACGAACTTCAAGAGCTTCAACCTTCGACAAAATGGTTTGCGCCTCTGCGGCACTACTAGTCATTTCTTGGTCGAGAGCAGCTATTTCCTCAGAGCAAGAAGCCATAATTGCCTCTTGTAATTGGGTCTCAGCAGCAACAAGTTCTCGCCTCAGGCGAGCAACGTTCTGCTCTAACTCAGGAATTTTAGCTTGGTAGGGAGCACCTTTCTCGACCAATGCAGATTGCCTCTGTCGGAGATGCACCAGTTTGTCACGAAGCTCATGCTTGGCTGTGATGGCTTGCTGGTATGGAAGGATACTGTCGTCGAGCTCAAGCAGCTTAGGGATCAATTCTTCGACAAACTCGTGCAGGGTATTGATGTGCCCTTGGTGGATTAGCGGCACTCTTTTGCGGGAGTTTTGAAGTTCTTTGACGACGCGAATTAACTTGTTCCTTACTTCTTGATTTGAGTAAAGGTCATCGAAAGAATACTTGAAGAAACCCTTTAGCTCTGCAAGCAATCCATTGAGCTTTTCAGCAAAACTATCTCCAGGAAGTGTGGAGGATCGAGCTTACATCGGTGAAGTTTTGCTGCTAGAACTTGACAACAAGTTGATCCATTCATCAATCCCCACGTTGGCCTTTCTAAGACCCGCAGCTGGTGGAGGGGGATTGATGTGAGAGGGTGGATTGGCAGGATCGTCGAGCAATTGATCCATATCAACGATGTCCGCCCTGATTATTATGGGACTCTGCTTTTCAGTAGCTTGGGGGGCAGCAGCAGTTATTTTAGCAGAGGTTGTTCCCGCTTGGAAGGTGTGATCGTCCTGGTGAGTGGGTGTGGAGTCCGGACTCACTGTCGAGATGGTAGTTTGAGCCACATCGACGTCCATGGCTGAAGGTTCTTCAACTTCATGCTTAGCCTGAGTCTCTGGGACTTCCTGTTTAAAAAAAAAATATCAATGAAAGTCCTAAGTCATTGGTCTGATGCCAGTGGAATGGCAAGAAATTTTATACCTCAGTGGCAGGGGGAGTAGTGCTTGGGAAGATTGTTCGCAAAGGGAGCGAAGTATCGACATTTGCTTGTTCAGGGGAATCCTGACAAACAGGTATGATAAGGCAATGTCCCAAAGGTAATAAAAAAAACCAAGTTAGTAAAAAGGCATACCTTATCAGTGCTCGACGAGTCAACTCCTTCGACAGAGATAGGGTCTTTAGAAGTACATTCTTCAGACACCCCTGTCTTTGCAGATTTAACTCTTGGCTCCTGCAAGTGTCGAAAAGAAAAAAGAAAAACGAATGAAGACCTTGTAAGATACAGGGGAACCATCAATTTAGACAGTAGTGGAGGAAAGTTTACCTTTGTAAACTTAGCTGTTGGAGTTTCTTCAGAGTTCCCAGAAACGGATCTCTCTGCGTGCGATTCCTGAGAATTGTGTAATGGCAACAATGATGTCAAATTGATGAATCATAAATAAGTAATGGATTCTCATGCAAGTAGAGGAAAAGATACCGTTTGAGGTGTTGAACGAGAAGGAGACTCGAGCAGAATTATCCTACGTTTTGAGGACTTGGTTTCAGCACCAGTTGTTTGAGCCTTCCGCTTGGTGGTCTCTTGCTGGGAAGAACTGGTAGAATGCTTAGACCTTGCTGGTTTCTTTTTCGATGCAGCTGGTCTCTTGCCAGCACCGGTCTTTGTAACTCCAGATTTGGAGGATTTCTTCTTTGCCGATTTGGATTGAAGGGGAGGTTCATCATCTTCATCTTCTTCTTGAACTTCGACTTCAGTGGCCTTACCACTTGTTTGCTTGTACTTTAAAGGCTCTTTTAGAGCCAAAGCTAAAACAAAGCGAAGAAAGTAAGCATAAAACGAGTGGGTGTTTAAGCAAAAGGCAAAGGAAACTAAAATACCTTGAGGGAACTGGGTAGTAACCTCGACAGCCTCGTCATATTGTCCAAATTCAAAACGAGAGGCAAACCGACCAGCATAAGTAACTTCTTTGTTTTCATAAGTGTTGACATTAGTATGAAAATGAAATCTGTCTAAGAAAAGGAAGTTACCAGCTCTTGTCGGTTTCCCTGGAAATGGATCAGCCAAACCAAAAGGTGCACAGGGTAAGGACACTGGTTCAGGACAAGGGGGTTTCACAAGTGATTGACCTGTTTCTTGTCGATGTTTTAGAGCCTTAATGCCCCAATAGTTCTCATGGTTTTCTTTTGATTTGGCAGTCATTTCCTTTATCTGTCGAACAATATAAAATGGGTATCTAGGGTCCCATTTTATTTTGTAAAATTTTTCAAAGCTGCGTATATCCTGTAAGTGCTCACCTTTGGTCTTAGTCGAAGGGTCCTGTTCCTGCACAGAGGGATCAACAAGCCTGTTCATACATTCTTCAATAGATGGATGAAAGTGCTTGTAATAGTCATTCCACCAAGTAATAAAATCTTGGGATACACCCAAGGTGGGAGTGAAAGGAGTGAAGTTGACACCAGACATCCGCAAATCATTCCTTCTCTGTATGCCATCAATAGTTTCTTGCTTCAAGTCAATGCAATCTAGGAGTACGTCTTCTTTCTTGTAGAAGAATGGGCCAGGAATGGATTGCATGAAACCAATGTTGTTGGCAGAAGCATTGGGCAAACAGACGAAAGCAGCGTTGTCTGTCGAACCCGGTAAACCCACAGGGAATACTTGACGAGCTAGGAAGCGGGTCCAGATTCTTGCACAATCTTTTGAAGTTAGATCAAAAGGGGCCGTGAACCAAGCAGGCCCATACTTCCTGCTAACGAAGGTTGGAAACAGATGCCTGGGGTGCTTGCAGAAAGAGAATGAAAAAGGCCGAAGTAATACTTGAAGCTGTCGAGTTCATTGTCGAAAGACTTAGGAATGCGATACATGGTCGGGGTGCCATATGTGTCGATGTCAAGATTAGGTGGTGCCTTGTTGACAGTGTGGCCGGGAAAGGTGGAATTTAACCATAACTGCATAAGCCACATTGGGCCTCTGATTCCACTCTTCTTTCCGCCTTCTTTCACCATGCCGTATAGGTTCGACATGCTAGAATAAAGGTTAGACAGAAGGAATGAACCAAGGGCCCATCGTTTACCTTCGTGGAGAAGGTTTGCCAAGTCAAGCAAGGTTTTCGACATCTGAACATTTTTGTTACACATAACAAAAGCAGATAGCCAATGAAACAGGAAGGCTACATGTTCATCGTCGGAAAACTCAGGGTCACTTTGCATTCGATTCGAAACGTATTTCGAAAATGCAAGTGGTTCATTGCTGAAAACGTCGATGACGTTATCAGGCAAGGCGAGAGGGTGAATCATTTGGCCATCCGGTGGGAGGCCAGTGAGCGCAGTAACATCGAAGAGGGTTGGGCCTATCATTCCACAAGGGAAATGGAAATTATTGGTAGTCTTGTTCCAGAAGAACACAGCAGCTCCCAACATTGCTGGGTCTAACCTAAATGTATGTTTGGAAAGTTGAATAAGGTTGTAAATACCTAATTTTTTCCAGACCTTACTTTTCTTAGCTTCGACCCTAGTGAGCCAAGCAGAGTAACCAGTTACACTGAGTGGTGGAGTTCAGAAAAGCCTAGAGCTTTTCAAGAAATAATGAATATGCAAGGCGGGGGAAGCAACAAGAATGTCAGTATGACCTTCTTTATTCGGGAATGAATCCCTAAAATCTTCAGGGAAGTTGGAAAGGGTCATTACTGGTCCTAAATACGCCGCAGGGGGTTCTAAAATGAAAGAAGAGTCATTCGTGTAGGGTATTATTACCTTCGATTTTTGCCACGGGATTGATGCATCAACATCAGGATTGCACCATGTTTTCCGAAGAGGTGCTGTAGTACTTTGAGTTGGAGTTGAAGAAGACGCCATTACGAAGTTGTTGAAGCTTTCAGAAAAACTCAGAAGGGGAGAAAAGTGTTTTGAATGGGTTTTGCAGTTTACTTATAGCAAAAAACTTGTGAGGTAAGTGTGCGAACGGGAAGAGTAACCGCCTATATTTGAAGTGATGATGGTCCTATTTTTTAGGGAAGTGGGAAGCGCAGACCTGTGATGGGACATTACGGAAAGGGAACCGTCGCGCGTGAAGTTAAACAAAATTCTGGGTCTCTCCGTGTGTTGGTGTCGAGAACTCAAAATTTGGGGGGCATCTGTTGGGTGCCAAATTTCAAATTTGGGTTGATCGACAGAATGTTAAAATTCGACAAGTGAAGGCGTAAGAGACCAGAAAAAGGGATGAAAATTGACTAAGTTTGAGAGACCAAGTAATGGGACAGCTGTTCGACGGAAGGCATAACGCGTCGAAGATGTCAAAATGATCATGGTCGGAACAGGCTTAGTTGTTAAGAAAAGATCAATGTACAGCTCGACAGGATGTGCCACTGTCGATTAGGTAGTTTTTAGCGAAAACTTAACTACCAACCCGTATCCGTACACGTGTCAGGTTGGATGTTAGGTGATTTTTCATATTTTTGCCTATAAATAGTAGTTTGTACGATGTAACAGAGGTTGGATACATGATCTATTTCCTAATATCTCGACGGCAAAAGAAGATTAACGGAAAACGATCATTGTATGCCTTCCAAACCTTATCTTTCTGCATTTTTTAATCAAGTTCAGACTATTTTCAGTTCTTTGTATTTTCAATTATATCATTTACTTTCCAATCAATTCGTATTTTCTTGCTAAGCATTTATATTCTTTAATTCCATGTTACTTACTGTTTTCTGTACCTTTACTTTTAAAGTCATTTACATGCTTTACTTTTAATTCATGTTCTTTATACTTCTGTTACTTAAATTCATGTATTTATATGTTTTCTTTTAAACTCATCTTTTTTTAACCGTGTTTCTTGAACTCTGTCTATTACTTATTTTCTTTTACATTTCTGTGTTAACTTCAATTGTATGTTGGGCTTTAGTGAAGCATGCCCCATGACTTTGCTTTAGTGCATTCTTGTTTTTAAATTTTGCTCTAATTTGCTTGTAAACCAAGTTATTGGCTTTCGACAGCCAATCTTGTTTATTTAAGTCCATATTGCCATTTCAACCAACAACTTGTTGTTGGTTGGAATTATCATATACATATTTGACATAAGACACAATAATTCATGGCTCTGAAGCCAAGAATGTTACAAAAATGATGACGTGTCGAGCAATTGACCGTTAATTTCAAAAAAACCGTTGTTTGTAAAACGAGATTACCACATAATTCGTCGATCTTGCAATCGTTTGAATTAATTATTTGTTACTTTGCTGAATTTGGTAAAAATACGCTTATAAACCAAATTTCCCAGTAAACAATATCCTGCAAAAATATTTAGCTAAACATGAAGGCAACCCCCCATAAAACAAAAAAAAAAAGGAAGAGGAAAGAAAGAACACTCTGAAAAGATAAATCAACCACACCCTCTTATCCCTTGAAGCTTTGCCCATGGTTTCTAGCTTACTTGCCCTGTCTCAAATTCTGAAAACAAAATCCCTGACACCAAGAACAGACACAACAAAATGAGAAGAAGCTCATAAAAGGGGGAGGGGGGGCCAAAAAAAACAGTTTCTCTGTTTTAGCCATTTTTTCTCAAACACCTAGTGCTAGTGTGCATATCAGCCCAATCCGCCCCTCCACATTAGCACAATTAAAGCCCCAAAATTTTCGACCCCAGCTTTAAATACAACTTCCGTCACTTACAATTTCCACCAAACCATAGAACTTCACAGTAATAATCACTCTATTATCAAAAAAATAATCTACGCACCTTTTGTCCTGAATTAAACGACCTAACTACCATCGCTTCTACAACTCCCTCACTACTAGCACATATGTCGAAAGAAATAGTAGTTCAAACGAGCAAAATCGAATCATTAGTTGAAGATAGACAGGGTTCACAACCTCGTACGGTGTACGAGGTAATTGAAAAAGCTAGGAGGTTATACAATAGTTGTAACAAAATCGGATAATTTTTAACAAAACCACGAAGCTGGTGTTGGTGAAGCTCCACGAAACGATCTCGTTCGTGCTGGAATCGTCCACCATGTCGTAATTTTTCAGGAGGAACGCCGGACCTCCGGTTCCACCGGCGGAGGAGGAGGAAGGCGGGGTGACATCCATTTCCAAGAGAGAGAGAGAGGCGTTTGACTTCACGGTTTCGATTCATTTTGTTTTTACCGTTACGTTTGGCAGAAAATAGGGTTAAATGTGACGTGGATTTTTAAATGAGTTGGCAATATTTTATTTGTGGGACAGGAATTGAGACAGTGAATTTGGGACAGAGGATTTTTGTCCGTACTACTTAGCGTGGATGTCTATGAGATAGACACGATAAGTTGTATCTCGACGTACGCGTAGTCTATGTACATTATGCATAGTTTATTATTTATTTTTTTAATCGAATCTCTTCTACCAATCATATCATCAACATTACTTATAAATCGATGCGTTCTATAAATAAAAAAAATCATGGCGACTATTTGTTTTGACTGGCTAAATAAAAAAATCACGGCGAATATTTAAAAATATGGTTAGATGCCAACTTGTCATTTTCAATACTCTAACCATGATTTAGTAAAAAAAAAAATAGTCTAACCATGATAAAAAAATTGTCTAACCATGATTATAATTATTATATTGCTAAAATTTGGCTTCGCATGTTGTTTTTATTTTAAACTATACGTGAATCCCGTGATATGCACGGGTGCAAGCAAGTAAAATTTAAATTTTATTTATAGATTTTTTGAGACATTATTTTACGCATAATAATAAAAATAAAATGATATTTTCTTAAAAAATATTACATATAAATGTGGGAATACAATAACCATAAATATCATTCTTATTATAATATGTAGGGATTGTAATTTTTTTGAATTTTTAAAATTTTTCTTTTTTCATGTTAAAAAAAGTTATGATTTTATTTTTAATATAAGTATTATGAGTTTTACTGATAAGCATAATTTTTATATTTATACTTTAACATTAATGTAATAACAACTCGTTATTTGATAACCTAACACAACATAACTTTCAAAGAATTTAAAGAATTTTTTTTTTTAAATGTGAAAGATACACTAACTAAAAAAATAGAGGTAAACTGTGTCAAAAAAAAATAGTGGTAATAACTGTTAAATTAAATGTGTGAAACGATAACCAATGTGGTGTTAAAAAACCAAAATGGAAAGAACCGGTGTGGATTATGTACAATAATAAATACATAGAATAATGGAATCAAAGTTCTACAGAAGACTAATGTTTTTAAATCCAGAACGTCATTGTCTCAGAGAAAGCAACCAAGTAGTAAAGTACTGTAGGATATTGGGAACGAGGGTTCGAACCCGCAACACTTCACTTCTCTTTTCCACCCCCCGCCCCCGACCATTTGTAGTAAGAACGAAAAAGAAACCAAACCCTTCATTTAATCGGTAAAAGCACCAGTTTAAGGTTTATCAGTTGAACCAACGATAATTAAATAATAGACCGGTTTAAGGTTTATTATGTTGAATAAAATTAATTAAGCTAAAGTTATAACAGCACATGAAATTCATTGGACCGTGTGCAACGCAAAAATACGTTCAATATCGATCAATGAATAGTTTGCTTACAGAGTAACTAATGAAATTACCTGCGATTTATGCGGGTACTAATTTTTTTTTGATAAGCAAAAATATATTAAAGAGGAGTACAAGGGGTACTAATTAATTAAACTAAGTAATAATGCATAAAAAATAATCTTGTTGTACAATATATAATAATTATTAACTTTGTAAGGCAAGTTAATAATTATTTCATTTTAGTTCTAAATATAATAAACTAGTATATTTACCCGTGCTCGCACGAGTTTTTTAAATTTTATAATTTGTAAAGTAAAATAAATCATTTATTCATTTTTTGATGAAAAATAAATCATTTTTTTTTTGACAAATAAATCATTTATGAAAAGTTATAAAATTAAAAGTAACTAAATTTGTATAGTAAAATAATGATGAATAGTGATTGATAATTGATATAAATAATAAATAAAAAATATGTAAGTCATTTAAAGGTTTTACCCTGTGAAATTATTGTTTGACATGAGGTAATAATGCATGCTATAATTAATACAATAACTTAAAAAATTATATTGATTTAGTTAAAAAATTTAACGATTCTTATGTTGTCACATGACTTAGATAATATTTTGATTGAATGACAAATATCCAGATATGAGAATTAATTGATTGATATGCTTTAATTTATTTACATTTTGAATTTGAATTTGATTTAATTCAAATTTGATTGAATAGTAAAAGTTTAGATATGGGCATTAGTTGATTGATATGTCTTAATTAATGAAATATCATGAATTAAAAAATAAAAATAAATTATTTTTCATTTTGGCGAAAAAATAATGAATGTGGAGCTGTCCCGTGGCATGAATCTACGTAACAAAACTCTATTTTATATAATATATAGTAGAGTAGATGATGATCGATAAAAATGAATGATATCTCTATCTCTATTATATATAAATATGAATAATTTAAAAAAGGAAAATAAACAAATGTCATAATCAACAAGAATCATATGTGGACGCATATCTGGAATAAAAATCGTTATTAAAAATAATTACGTAGAAAATTACATTTCATTCCCAAACGACATTCAAAGCATCCTAATAATGAAGGAATAAATAGGCAAATCAAATGCATTGAATGCACATATTTACCTCAAAATAGTAATCAACACAAATAAATAATGACAACCCGTTTAATTCCAATTGAAACCGACAAAAGCGTTCTAAATATGTCAACAATTAGAATCTATTAAGACCGTTAATCATTTCAAAATAAATTACCACAGATAGTAGTCAACCGAATTAATGACAAATTAATTAAAAATTCAAATTGAAATAAATCAATAATTGAAATGTAATTGTAATAAATTGTGTCATTATTTTAAATCCTAGTAGTAGACTATTTTCAAAAGGTTCACCACAAACTGCCATATTAAAAAACGAAAAAGGTATTTAATTCATTTTTTTCGTGTATATTCTTTTTTTTAATTGTAATTATAGTCCAGCCAAAAAATAGTAATTATACTAATATTTCATAAAAAAGTTTATTTCAAAATCCGATTTTTTTAATAAGAATTCATATAAATGGTATTTAAATATATTACCTTTAATACCTGATAGAATACCACAAGAGTGTTATTCCCACTTAGTCAGTCATTAACTTTGATTCAAATCAGTTTAAAATTGAAACCAATCAATTGTGTTTTTTTTAAAATTCATTCCTTTGAAGCAATAATTATTAGTATATGCATTAATTAATGTGTGACCCTATCAATTTAAAATTTACATTTCCAATTCAAATTAAAGAGAGAATAATTCTCTTCGAAATTCTGAAAGATTTATAGTAAATACCTTTTTTATTGTCTATCTATAGAAAAGGTAATGCAAACTCTTTTAAAAAAAAAAGTAATGCAGCAATTAAAATCATTCTTCGATATTTTTTTTTGTGTGAATATTGATTGAAATTTTTATCCTCCTTATAATCAATTAGTAATTAACTATTATTATTTTCAAATTAAGCATGACCCTATATATACACTCGGTCTCTCCATTCATGTTCTTCCTCTTCTCTTTGGCCTCCCTCTCATCTTCAATATTCTTCTCTACTTCTATAATTTTCATTCTCCCTCATCAACCCTTTCTCTCATATATTTTAGTTCTTTTTTATTATATTTTTCATTCTAACATTCTTTTTTGTTTATTTTATTGTTTTAGATCTCTAGTTTCCCTTCCCGTCTCTAGCATTACGTTGTCGGGCCAGAAAAAAAGGGAGAAGAAACGGGAGAGTCAAATAAGACCTCTATGCTGCATCTCCATCTCATGTTGACGACATTGATGGTTGATAAATTTAGGCTCCGTTCACTTTGTTAGCTTTATTATTGTTTATTCTTAATGTACATGTTGCAATTTTATGGCATGTTTGTTTCAGGCCTTTGTATAGGGGGATGTTCATTTTCCCATTACAATATTGTAAACCAAACGAGGCCTTTATTATTATTTTTTGCTTCTGCTTTTTAGTAAGCAACTTATAAGTTGTGTACTATTTAGTTACAATGCAATCACAGTAAAAATATTAATTTGATTTCTTCTGGGAATCAATATGTTTGCAGTAAGACATTGGCTCAAGCCACCTATCAGAGGACGATTTGCGAAATTGTAGTGAACCCTCCACTTTAGGGCGGCCATATTAGTACGGTCGTACTGGAGAGGAAGAAAATGATAATTGGGTCAATTTCATTGATTCCTTGGTTCCTGCAAATCTTGCTCCGGAGCCATAAGACAGTTCCTCCTTTGGTGTGTTATCTAAAATAATTGCATGTTTGATCAATATGGTTGGATAATCAATATTGCATTAGATGCTGGTTTGGTTGGCAATGTTGGACAAGCCATTTATAATGTTGCAAAAACAAAGACTAAGAGGCCTGGCAAAAACTATGGCAAATATGCTATCAGAAACATCACTGTAATTTTTTAAAATCTACTCATTTCTTTTTTTATATTATCACATCATGAAATTAGCTAAAACTCATCTTTGCTTTCAATGCTAATGCAGATGATCTAGGGTTTATTGCATATTATATGACTGTTAAGTTTGGAAAAGACACTGAGAAAAGCTTTCCGGAGACAATGGTGAACAAAGGCAATATTTCAATGAAAGTTGTAATTTGTTGGAGATGGAGTTAGTTAGTATTAGCCTTCTAAATCTTTTAAAGTTAAAAAGCCTTCTGCACGTTCTAAAACATAATTTGATAATGATATAAAAATATGACGGTAACAATAATGACAAAAGTAATTTAATTCGTTGAAATTGCTATTAGTTTTAATTGATTGAAGATATCATAAGATTTAAAGGTAATGAAATACTTAAATTCATAAATTTATACAAGCGTGTATTGGTATTTAAGTCATAAAATTAATAAAAAGTAATGTCTATAGTATGTTTTACATCATGTGCATTAAATTACTATAGTATGTCTTTGAAAATAATATATAGTATGAAAGGAAACACTACCTGCAAGTTTGTTCAACCATGGATAAGAGAAATGTCTTTTAAATTGAAATAGGTCATAATTTCTTTTTGGTTCACAAATAGAATACTATTGGATTATAGTTCATGGAGCAATATCTTAAAAATTATTAAAAAAATATAGTTACATAAGGATGTTTCTATTTTTGATGTGTTATTTTGTTCGGGGTGTAATTTTGTTTCATGTTTGATTTGTATTTTTGGATGAATGCATTTAGAGAATACTATCAACATTGAAAGAACACCCATTTGGTGTTGTTGATATAGAGATATATGGAACCCAAAAGTATTGATCTATATGGAAAAGAAGAAACCAATCAAAACTAATTGAATTCCACTAGTTCCTTTATATGCAGAATTTTGTAGTCCTTTAACTACATTATGATCTACCTGGACAACAAAATAATCTACAACAATATGTGTTATCTTCAATTTACCACACTTGGTGTCATGGGCAATATTTCTAGTAAGAAAATTACTAAAACTCAAAATTTGCAAGTATTATCTTGGTTACAGTCATACTGGAATGGTGGATGAGGGAAAAAGTGTTTTGTCCAACAACATTGAAGTTATTTAAAATATTTGGGATATGAGAATGGGATATAGGATAAAACATTTCCTCTGTTCCACTTATATTTGTTCCCCTTTTGTCATGGATGCAACATATAATTTTATGATCTATATATATTCTCAAATAAAGTCTTAGATATTGGAGGATTGAATGTATATAAAATAATGTTTCTTCTAAACCTTAGGTGTATGCTTATAATTTTTACGTATATATCGTGCATAGCACGAGCTTACAAATATATTGTAAAATATTATGATTCTGTGATCTAATTCTATTCTCAAATAGAGGCTTAGATATTGAAAGCTTAAATGTAATCAAAATGTTGCTTATTCTAAACCGTAGGTATTATAATTTTCAAGTATATACCGTGCGTAGCACGGGACTACGGATATATTGTAAAAAAATTTATGATTCTATAATCTAAATCTATTCTCAAAGACAAATTTAGATATTGAATTTTGTTTCTTTTAAATCCTATGTGTGTGATTATAATTATAATGTGAGTAGCACGAGCCTATAGTCATAATGTAAAAAAATATCGAATATTTTTTATCTAACAAAATTATATTTTTCTTTTAATATAGTATATAAAGCATAAGACACGTTGTAACCAAAAAAATAAAGCAAAAGACATGAGGATAGTCATTTTATAAGAAAACACAATATTTTACAAGAAAAACATTACATCTATATATAAATTATTACACTTTGTGAATCATAATTGAAATGAATCAAATACTATATAAATTTCTATATACAGATCTTTTTACAAATGTTTACGAAAAAATATTATATATAATATTTCAATTATTTCATAGAAAAGTTCATAAGATACACATACCCGTGCATGGCACGGATTTAATAAAATTTGTTATATTTTATTTTTGAAATCATATATTTTTTTACTCAATTTTTGAAACCAAATATTATTTGAACAAAATATAAAAATGTTCCCGTGCATGACATGGGTTACATACTAGTATAATTTAAAATAAGTAAGTAATTTAAGAAAATATATTTCTGATTGTTAATGACAATTAATTGAGATAATATAATAATGGCTATATTAAAATAATAATAATAATTAAAATTAATTTTTGTTTTAGGCGAAAAAATAGATGAATATGGAGGTGACATGTGACATAATCTCACGTGACAAAACTCTATTTTATATAGGGTAAATGCCGCTTTTGGTCCCCGTAATTTGAGCGAAATCCGGTTTTAATCCTTGTAAAATTTTTTGTTTAGATTTTATTCCTGTAATTTAAGATTCTTCCACTTTTAGTCCCTGCCGTCAAATCTCTATTAAAAAAAGCTGACGTGGCTAATAGAGAGGCATGAATGGAGGGATTAGAAGTGGAAGAATCTTAAAATTACATGGACTAAAAGTGGAAGAATCTTAAAATTATAGGGACAAAAATTGAAAAAAAATCTTAAAATTACAGGGACAAAAACTCAACATTTTTAATAGAGATTTGATGGTAGAGACTAAAAGTAAAAGAATCTTAAATTACAGGGACAAAATCTAAACAAAAAATTTTACAGGGATTAAAATTGGATTTCGCTCAAATTACAGGGACCAAAAGCGGTATTCATTGTTATTCTGGTACTGTAGCTACTGTAGTAAGTACCGTAGCTGTCAATACCAGATTAATATATAGTATAGACTAGTTAAGGGTGAGATTCGAAAACTATCAAGTCACTTAAAAAATATGAATAGCCAAAAATATTTTTAAAAAAATAGAAACAAAAATGGCAAAGATTTATTTCTAATATAATAAGAAATAGTCTTGAGTAATTTTATGTTTCTTATAAAAAAAAATCTTGAGTAATACCTGCAATAAAGTATAAGACTGAAGAAGAAAAGTGTATATGATAAAAGAAAAAATAAAAAAGAACCAAAAAGGAGAGATAAGGAAAAAAGAACATATATAAAAGGAAAAAAAAAAGAGTTGACCAATTGAAAGAGAAAGTGAAAAAGGGTCATAATAATTACAAAGTGGGAGAGCATGCAAGAAAATGTATCAAAAGAAAAGTTTGGGATGCCCGATAAATAATTTATTTTAATTTTAAATTTGAATTTGAACAACAAAAATAAATATACTCATTGAAAACATGTAAATCATTAAAAGAATATATTTTTAATTTGTATTACCATAATTAATTGAGATTTGGTAATAATGATTGTCATAAAATTATGATTAAAAAATAAAATAAGCAAAAAATAAAATTGATTTAGGTGGGAAATAGACAGACATGTAAAACTTCATTTGATTGTAGTAAATTTTACTGTAATTGTAAAATTAGTAAATTAGTAACCGGGTGATTTTTTTAATTAAAAAGCATAAGTGAATGTGAATCAATTAAAAAAAAACTAAAATAAAATTATAACAAGGGATAAACGTGTAAAGTTTTTTTATGAAGAAATAACGCGCAAAGTTGGTAGGCGAAAAATAGTAGTATATATTTTTTTTGGTACATAAACATAGTAGTATATTATTGGCTTAACTGATCCCCTATTTTACTCGATCCACAATTTTAGTCCCTTTATTTTTAATTTGGCAATTTTAGTCTCTTTATTCTATAAATTACACAATTTTGATCCCTTTATCAACTTGACATCCAATATTTAACAGACGAACAAATATCAACTGTCCCAAAAAATAGTGTATCTCTGTCTCCTACTAATCAAAGGCTAAAAATATATATATACATATACGTTAATGGGTTATTATTTTAGTTTATTATATTGAAAATTGTCATTAGTGTGGGACATGTTGATGGGGCATTTAATTGACGTCAACTACACCCCCGGACGCATGAGGTGGCTGTGGACATTTGGAGGTGGAAAAATACGGCTTTGGAAAATTCAATAAAGGCAAGATTTGGAATCGAACTCGCAAAATTGGGGCAGAACCACCGGACCACTTGCCACTCCTGACTAACTTGCGAGAAAAATGATATATATTTGATCTGTTAAATGCTAGGATGTGACCAAGAACAGGGAAAATGCTTCAACGTATTTTAATCTTTCATCTAAAATAAATGCTTCAAATTAATTATTTAAATTCAATTAATTTTTCATCTTTTTCATTTTTTATTGTTTTGAGTTAATATATGCTTTGAAATATTGATTATTGTAGATTTTGAAAATAAAAATAATTAAATATATGTGATTTGAAAAATTAAAGTTTTATAATATTTGAGCATATTTTTCCCAGATTAAAATTTTATAATAATTAAAATCATAATTTGTCTAATAATATATTTATAATATACTTTTTATTTAAATAATATTACATTTTCTCATAAATTTTAATATATAATAAATATCAAATTATTATTAAGGAGATGCAGTGGCACAAAATGACCTTAAAATATTAAAAATGTAGGAGAAAGTAGAAACATTGCATTTTCTATTAATGACATTATTTTAGAGGATAAAATATGATATTTGATAAAATATGATATTATTTTAATATTACTATAATATATTATTACAACAATAAATATTATTTTAACAACGAATTATTAAATATATTATTATAGTAAAATTTATTAATATCTATTTATTAAATATTACATTTATTATAGAAAATGTAATATTAATATAATCAGCTGGTAATAGGGTGCAGTGAAAAATTGATTTCCGAATGATATATATATATATATATATATTCTCTTTCTCGCTTGTATCCTAATCTAGTATGGTGGTGCATTTGCAAAGTGACTAGCCTCAAATCCTTTGTCCTCAGTTCGAACCTCAAGTCATTGTGTACAACCACTTATGCTCAACGTCAGCACTCTGCATCGTCATCTCCACGGCCCACAGCCACGTCAGTAATTTTTGACGGAGGGATCAAAATTGTCTAATTTAAAAATTAAAAGGATTAAAATTATGAAATTAAAAATAAAGGGATCAAAATTACGAATCAAATAAAATAAAAGGACCGAAACTACAAATAAACCTATATTATTAGTGGTGATACTGTTCATAGTAGTACTGTAAGTATGAGACATTGACTAGAATATTATCTTTTTAGTAAAATATGAAATTAATTAGTTTAATTATTAAACTATACAATATTATTTTCATAGTCATTGATACCTAATTTCATATTATTTAAATTTTTATGTGTGTAATTTAATATTAATAATAAAATATCAATTAATTTTAAAATTATATTAAATTTATAAGTTTGATATATTTTACTGGATCTTTCAATCTCACATTTGGTTTAATAAAATTTCCTACTTGTAAAAAATACAAAGGATGTAAATATGTTGATACTTATGTTTTATATTAGACGCACCCAGTTTGTGACAATATTAAATATTTTTTTTGTCCCTATTAAATTACCAATTTTTGAATTTTCGAATTTAGTCTCCACGTTCTACAAAATTGTATTTTAGTCCTTTTATAAAGAATAAAAACATTCGGTTCTGTAAAAATTAGGACTAAAAAAGTGTAGATAGACTAAAGTGAAAATTTGGGATAATTATATCAATGCAAAAAAAAAACATGTTTAATCCTTATATTAATATTAATATTAATAAAACCTAGAAAAAAAACACTGCACCGCCTCATAATCTCCAAGCCCAACCCCATGGATTATAAGGACTTGTTTACTTTGTGAAAACATTTTCTGTTTTTATTTTTTAAAACTTGTATTTAATTTAACTTGTTAACAAGAAGATGAGATGCTCTTGAAGTGAGTCACTGTGATGGAGAGAAGATGAAAGACGAGATAAAGAGGATGCATTTCCGAATAATGAAAATAATATTTTATCATTTTCATTATTTCCGAAAATATAGATAATTATTCACTCAAAAAGTCTATTTTCTTCTTATTAACAAGTTAAAATTAACATTAATTTTAAAAAATAAAAATAAAAAATATTTTCACAAAATAAAAATAAATAGGCACTAATATTTCCCGCCGCATGATTATGTCATGTGATGTGAACGAAAGATATGTAGCACGCTTATCGTTCACACACAGAGATCCAGAACTTGAATAATTTGAATAATTATCTGTCTATTTTATATGATTCACTCGCAGGTCCACAATATAGCAGATCCTAAAGCCAGGGAAGAATATGCTATAGCCTATAGGGAAGAGTATCGACAATTATTGCTCTTTTGTTATTGGTTTTATTGAGTCTGCATCTCTGGTAGGTAGAATCTTCGATGAGCTCAGCAGCTCCTTAATGCTTGATTGATTGATAATAATTATAAAATAAAATAAAAAAGTAATAGATGAACCAATTATCTATTACTACTTTTAATGTATAACAGTAAAACGCTTCATCTAAGCCATTATTGGATTAGCTAGTAGTAGCAAGAAGAAACTTGGATAATTTGCATATATATATATATATATATATATATATATATATATATATATATATATATATATAGTCAGTTAGCAAGAATGATAAACAACAAACAACACATACACGTTCTAACGGTAACACCCGGGTTCGAACCCCAGAACTGGTGTCTCCATGTCGCTAAAATTACCAAAGCAACCAGCAGTGGGGGACGGATAATTTGCATATGTAATTACATATATTTAAATCTCATTGCTTTCACCACTTCTTTACCGTCTCGGATTTAAGTCGAATGAATTGAAAAAATAAGTGCTGGGAGAGGTTTTTTTTTGGAATTTGTGCCGGGAGAGGTTTACTTCTTTATATGGGTTCATCCACTCGACTCGAATTATTACTGAGGGGTTGAAAAAAAATCGATCCCATTGACTACCGATAATTAGGGGTGTAAATGAGTTGAGCTATTCGTGAACTATTTGAGTTCGGCTCGTTAAATGCTCGGTCAAACTCATTTGTTTAATTAAATAAACAAACTCAAGCTTGCGATTGAGCTCGATTATTTAAATGAGTCAAGCTCAAGCCTTATAGGCTCGACATTAACGACTCGTGAATAACTCATTTGAGGGTATAACAGTCTTTTTAGGTTTATATTTTATTTTTCGTGCTATTTTTACTATGTAATTCATTGAAATTTGAAAAGATGCTATAGTGGGTTGCTGTATTTAGTTCAAACCATTTTCTCATGTATCGTGTGAAGAGACACGTTTCGACTTTCACTCGTGTACATTATAAATCGTTTTAGAATCCTTACATTCATTATGGTTCAACAAAATTTTGCTAACTAATTGAGAATGAATATGTCTATTCCTTCGTTAAATCTCCCCCCATTCATAAATCTCCCATAGTGTTTGCATATTTGTTTCTCAATATTTCGCAAAAGATATTCTCTAGTAATGAGAGCACTATTTTATGAAATTAAAATTAAATACTTTGTATATTTTATTTCTTTTGGTTTAGAGGTGGTTAATATTTTTGAATTTCACATGCCACAACTTAAACATATATTTTTATTTGTAGATTATCACATAATATTACAATTTTTATTAACTAAATAAACTTTAAAATAATTTAAGAATTTTTTTTATAAATATAAAAATAATTAAGTTATAAATGAGCTTAACAAGTCAAGCTTTAGCCTTACTGTTTTTTAGCAAGCCAAACTCAAGTTTTTAGTTAGGCTCGAATAAATAAATGAGTCAAGCTCAAACTTTATAGTTTTTTCACAAGCCAAGCTCAAACTTCAAATGCTCGGCTTGGCTCGATTCGTTTACACTCCTACTAGTAATAGAACATGAAATTGATACCTATTAGATGTGGATAAGAATCATAATACACACCTCCTAACCACATATTCATATCAATTATGTTTTATTAAATATATAATTTATGCTACGATATTTTTTTTTTGAAAATACGATATTTTCTATTACTTTGAGATAAGATAAATTTTATTTTCTTTATTATCTCATGTTTCAGTGGATGAACACGTAATAATAAAAAAAATTAAATATGTTTAATATTTTATTTTGAAAGGATATATAATATGTTATACAATGGCATATAATATAATATATTGTTATATTATATTGTGTATAATGTGACAACCCAACCACCCCTCAGGCACTTGGCCCAGTTACGAAAGGGCTTACAAAGGGTATGTTACTCACAGGACTTCTGAGACCTCTTAATTCCCAATTGAGAAGAGAAAGTGGTTTTAGGTGGAAAACTTAGTGATTTTTCTTCCAATCTTCACTCCTTTCTTCTTCTTCCTTGATCAATCATCACCATACTTATTGGTAAGTGTTCATGATCATTTGCTTTTTCTCTTGGCTGCCATGGATGAGTTCTTCCTGGTTTGGTGTTGATTTTGCTTAGAAATTGTTAGATCTTGATAGATTAGCTTGATTACTTCATAGATCTACCATTTTCCTCCATGATTAAGCTTGTTTAATGTTTTTAAAAATTAGGCAACCCTAATTTCTTACTCTGGCTGAACCCATGGGCTGTTAAGGGAGTTCAATCTTGGCTTTATTTTGTTAATTTGGAGTTAGATCTTTGAGGGTTTTGGCTTAGTATATTTAGATCTAGTCATATATGCATGTTAAGCAAGATTTTGTGAAATTAATTTGGGGATTTTTGGAGTCTTCAAATTGTGGCTTATTTATGTGGTCTTGGGGTTGTTTTTAATTCAATTTTGTTGCTTAAAATTGATGATTAACTTGTGTAAGAATGATAGTAATTAGTTCTAACATTTTTAGTAACTTATATAGTTTAAAATGAAATAAAATTGGGGCTGTTTTGGGGCTTTCAAAACAATGGTTTATGAACTAATTTTGATGGAGTTTTAACTTGTTTTTAATTGTATTAAGTTTTAAAGAAGTTGTCTTATGGTAAGAAGTTTTGATTAAACAAAGTTTGTATGATTTAGAAGTTAAAGATTTGAAAACTTGGAGTTGTTTTTGGGAGCGTAAAACCGTGGCCTTCAAAGGAATTTTAGAAAATGTTCTTAACTTGTTTTATGCCTAAAATATGTTGTAAAAAAAGGGCAGTGAATTGATTTAGCAAAGTCTTTCAAAAAAGTTTGATTTTTGAAAAAAGAATTATCATATGTCTTAAGAATTGTTTCAAAACAATAATGAAATCGTTTCCAAGTTTTTGTGACATATTTTGGTGCTTTAAAAAGTTGTTCAAAGTTAGAAAAATACTATTCAAAGTGGTAAAATTGGTAAATTTTGGTTTAATCATTTTTTTAAGTGTGTAGTGTTTGTAAATGTTTCAAAACTTGCATAACTTAGACTTGATTCATGACATATGACTAGATGTGATCAAATAGGGATTAAGTTGAATAATTCCTAGCCTTAGGAGACCTTAGAGCCGTGGCTGCCTTAGCGGTATTAGGACTTGAGTTTTAGTTCTAATTGTATTAAACTTGTGTTGTTAAGGTTCGTGCGAGGTACGACTTGACGATAACTTTGGATTACCTCTTTTGGAATGCGTTCAAGGTAAGGAAAATTCTTACATAATGAGTTTGAGCTTTTTGCCTTATTTGTTGTTTGGTTTGATTGGTTGTTTAATTGTGTGATAGTACGTGTAGCATTATTATTTGTTAGCTTGAATTGTTGTGGTGTGATTTGGCCCTGCATGGCAAGACTGGTTTGTATTGTGTAATTTAAATCATATAGGATTGATTTAATTTGGATTGATATTATTTTGTTATGCATAATGATAATGATAAATGATGATGAATTAATTAATAATGCGAAGATTGATTTTATACTGGGTTGACGATTTACATCGGTAAATCTAATGCAATTTCATAAGCCGAACTAAGGTTTCCAAAAAAATGAAATGTTAAAGGCCTTTTGATTTAAAAACAAGCGAGAGGGTTTGAATAGGACTAGCCAAAGCTTGTAAAGAAATTTTCCGATGGAATTATGCTAAGTAAATGACTCAAGATAAATAGTACAATTTGCGAAAACGGTTGAGTTAACTAATGCGTCTGGGGAAAATTCAGGCTAGGAAAGACTTAGTAATTAAGAGTGTTCGCACCACCTCTCTTTCCTGCTAATTCTCCCAGCGTATTAATTAGCACAACTAGGGTTCCAACAACCTAAAGCTAAAGTGTATTTTTAGATACATTAGTACAAAGGATTGACACAAAAACGGAGAAAGAGTTTGCAAAGATTTCGAAGATCGAGATTTCTAAAAAATAAAATATAGGGAGCCTAGTGTTCCTATTGAGCATATGGGCCATGTGTCCTGTGTTGGGACTTAACGTCCTACTTGCGTGCACATTTTCTTGATTAAGGATTAGACCTAGTATTCCGTATGGCGTGCCTAGTATCTTAACCTAAAAATTGAGCCTAGTGTTTCGCATTACGTGCCTAGAGTTTTAATCTAAGATTGAGACTAGCGTTCTGCAGTTGAACACCTGGATCTTGTGTCCTGTGTTTGAACTCTAAGTGGTATTTTCTCATCGTCTCGGTTTACTGGGTGATGAAGAATTGCCCGAGCATTACATTGAGTAGTATGGGCTGCCTGGTGTGGTACTTAAGCTTTGAGTTCCCCCCACATTTTCAAAAGAGAAACACAGTGATTTGACTCATAGGATATGAGAGACTTAAAAAATCGTAGTTGATTGTCGATCCGTATTGATTAATTAAAATACCTATTGGACACTCCTTAAGGTGAGTGGGTCATACCAAAGAATTGGATTGGATTGATGCATACTGACCATTTAGCATCGACTCTCGGTTCTTGGTGTTGGATTTTAACCTAAAGCTGAGTTAGTCAAAGGATTTCGACCTGGAGGAATTTTCCAGTGTCAATGCAGTCTAATGCGCTTGCAATTAGATTGTAATACCCTTAGTAGGAGAATTTACATTGGACCTGGAGGATTTTTCTAGTGTCTTATTGCTGTCATTGTTTAATGATGCAAATGTATACACAAACTTGTTCATAATGCATTGGCATGCATAATTAACCACATTGTAACATGTGATTACTAAATTGTTGATTTGCTATTGATTTGTCTACTCACATGCAAATGCTTGATATACCATACTGATGTTTGCGGTCTATTAAGTATGTATATGTATATAAAGACATGTTGTTGTATTATATACACACACACACACATTGTTTACATGCTACATAGCCTATGATAAACTCGTGGACAAAGAATTTACCCTTGCACTGTTGTTGGATTGGACATTCTCATTGATGTTACCAGATGGAGTTCACAATGCTGCTGCAGTTCCATCCTCCCAAGAGCGTTGAAGAATGAGCCAGTGGAGGAAGTTTCCTTTGAGTGCTTCATGTCCTGATCTTGCTGAACGATTTCCCAGTAAGAGTTATAGTTGTTGGCCAACTTAGCTTAGGGCATTGTCTTGGCTCTCGATCTTTGGCAGAGCATGACTTTATTATTGCGTAAATGCATATTGTCTTGTAATTATGCTTTTCAGAAAACCACGACTTGGTGCGAAATGATTATGCTCATGATATGATGTGTTATACTCTTATATTTGATAAAAGGTTGATTACTCATCATTTGAAAATTGTAGTACTCTTCATGTCTCATTTTTTAAAAAGGAAAGAAAAAGAAAAAAAATTACTCCTACTTTCCATTGTGAACAACAAAAGAGTACTTTTTACTCAAAGCATACAAGCATCAAATGTTTTCAGCATTAGATTGGGATACACTGTAACGCTCTGAAAGACGGGGTGTTACAATAGGCTTCATGATTCTTCTTCACATAATGCAAGAATTCTAGGGTTGATGCATTAGTTGAAAAGATACAGTGAGAGGAAGTTGATGCATTTTGTCCACAAGATGATGGCGAAACCAATGAGTTCTTCTCTGGATTCTACGATGGTGTCAAGAAAATAACTCCTTGGTTAATTTTTCCATCATTTTGGGGACAAACTTCATCAGCTTCCTCCTCACTGTATTTTTTCTTCTAATGCTTCAACCGTACACTTCTTGCATTTTATTCTTCTTCATATAATAATGCAGGAAGTGTAGCGTTGAAGCATTAGAGGAAAAAATACATGAAGAGGAAGCTGATTAAGTTTGTCCCAAAGATGATGGGAAAACCAAGGAGTTATTCACTTCACACCATCATAGAATCCAGAGAAGAACTCATTGTTTTCGCCGTCATCTTGTGGGCAAAATGCATCAACTTCCTCTTCATTGTATCTTTTCAATTAATGCATCAACCCTAGAATTCATGCATTATGTGAAGAAGAATCATGAAGCCTATATTTCATCTTCACATAATGCAGGAAGTGATATCGGGGCTGTAATTATCATCATATAATGTAGATATGTCATTACTTTTTTATTTATGTGTAAAATTGACTACAAAATTAAATTATAGTTTGAATTTTGGGCAAATTTAGTGCTAATTCTGCTGTCAATTCTTGTCAAATTTGGTGTCTATTTTAATTGTCATTTAGAGTGCATCTGGGCTGGTATGGACAAAAACAAATCGATTTAAAAAAAACTGTACTTTTTACACCAGTTATTCTTAAAACCGGTTTAAAATACAGACGTTTTACACCGGTTATCAACAAAAACTGGTGTAATAATAAAGTATTTTACACCGGGTTTAGATTATAACCGGTGTAAAATGCCTATTTTCAACGTCAGGTAAATAACCGGTATAAAAACCCCAACATACAACACCAGGACTATCTACACCTGTACTAAAATCGGTGTAAAATATCGATTTTAATCGGTGTTAAAACCATCTTCTGCACTAGTGATTGACACAAGATATATGAATATTGTGCATGTTATCACTGAACTTCCAAGGTCTTCTAACTCTACTTGTGTCACTTTGCTTCCTTATGACTTTGATTCTTCGACAATCAAAACGTCACCTTGATACCGAACGTCTTGCATCCTCCAACGTCTTCAAATGTTCACCATTGTTGTTGAATAGCTTGTGGGTTGCAAAGTCTCAACTTGTTGATTTTCATTCTGACTACTCAATTTACATCGGTAATGATCGAAAATAGGGGTGAGAATAGGTTAGGCCGCCTGACAGGGGCCCACAGCCTAGCTGACGTCAAGATCTGGTTAGACCAGACTTTTTTTTTTAAATAGACAAGGCTAAGACATTTTGAAAAGTCTATTTAGCTAAAAACGTCAGGTTACGGGCCACCAAAAAAGCCTTTTAGGCCTAATATGCTTTCCTATTTAAGTAAATATAATTAATAATTTTATATTGCTATTATTATTATATTAGATTTTGTATATCCTTATAAATCATATACTTGCTGACTTTTTTTATAATTTAACCATATTGACTTACATAAATTTTTGAAATATTTGAAGACCTTATTGCAAATAGAATTTAAATATACTATCATATAAGGTTTGATTCTCTAGAAGGCCAGGTTAGACCTTAAAAAAGATTTGTATCATACGAATAAATCAGAATCAGATCTTATAAAATTCAGCTCCTCTTATATATTTCCAGTCCTATGTTTCATGCCCCTTAGTAGCAGTGATTTAATTTTTTTTTATAGTTTGTTATAAATAGAAATTAATCTCATTAGCCTATTAGTCTATTTAAAAATCGGTCAGATGAATTATTCAAAGATGTTAATATCAAATAGGCATTTAAGTAGGCTACAAAAAAAAGCCTATGACAGGTAACAGGTTAAGGTTAGGCCTTGAATTTTTTGATCAGACTAGGCTTGGGCATTACAAAGCCTAGCTCAGCCCAGCCTATTTCCACCTCTAATCGTAGACTCTGTAAACCTTTTGAGTTTTTGGCATTTTTCTTAAGTTTTTTTTAAGGGATCATCAATTGTCGAATTGCATCCTCGTTTTTTTGGTTGTACAATAGGAGCAATGAGATCTGAACATAAGATCCCATGCATACTGCCCAAATCCATTACCACTAGCTTCGAATTGCAACCTAAGACCTAGTAGCTTTGAATTGCATCCTCTAACTTCTCAAACTTTTGAGAATTTTTATTTACCATTAACACTTCTTTTTTATTTTCCCACTAACACTCTAATAATAGGATTTTGTTACTTACCACCAAGTCACCCAATTAACGAAAGGTGGTGCTGTCAGATTTTATTTATTTAATTTTTTTAAGTAAAAACAGAAATTGTTCACAATCTCTATAACAACTACAAGAGGTTTTAGTGCATGTTTAGTTTTTAGGCAGCGTTCTTTCTGTTTGATAGTGGGACCCACGAGATATGGTGTCACTAGTGCAGAAATTGGAAAAAAAGTCTTGAATTTAAAATCGGTTATAAAAAAAACCGATTTAAAAGTTAAATGCAGTGACAATTTTGTAAATAGAATGTCTAAGAAAACACTTTTTAAATCGGTTCTTGTTATAACCGAGTTAAAATGTTTTCAAAAAATAGTTTTTAAATCGGTTCTTGGTTACAACTGATTAAAATGTTCATGAAAAATATGTTTTAAATCGGTTAATAAGCCAACCGATTTAAAAAATGAAAATCTTATATTTAACTTTTCTCAACCTAACAATACAAAAGGGTGGGGGATGATATACGATTTCAACCACTAACCTAAAAACATCAGAAGATGGTGGATGCCCTGCACATCAGAAGATCTCAACCTAACTTTTCTCAACTTTTCTCAAGCTAAGACACACACAACCAGCTAAAAGAAAAAAAGAAAGAGGGAGCACCGCATCAGAAGAAAAACGGTGGTTGAACAGAGAGAGAAAGAAGAAAAGGAAAAAAAATAGGGGGAAGAAGATGGTGGATGTGGCCCGTGGTGGTGGTGCGCGCAACGGGAATGACAAGACGATGGGGTTTGCAGTGCAGTGGTTTTGTTCGCGGCCAGAGAAGAGACGGAGGACGAGATGGTTGCCATTTGCGGATCTCTGTTGAGTGGCTCGCGACGGTGGTGTTGCGGATCTGTCAAGGATTTGTTCGAGGTACGGCTGTAGATGGCGACAGTGGTGTCGCCGATTAGTCACGGATCTGTTGAACCTTCTATTTATTGTTTGCGATCGTCGCAATTAGGTGTATCGCGTATTCGCGAACAATGAGTACATCTTCGCCTCGCAAGGTTCATGGCTTCATCTTCTTCTCCACCTGTATTCACCTACTTATCTCTTATATCCCAAAACCTCTCAGAGTCACCTTCTTTTTTCTTTCTTTTTTTTAATTCTAAATTTTCACTCACACGAGTTTTTCAAAATCAGGAAGGTTTATTTGAAGAAGATTACAACTTAATCCATGGCTCTGAACTGGTTGGGTGGAAGCTCGAACTTCGTGCGATCATCTTGCTTCCTAATCCGCCGATCTTACCCACATTCCAACCCCGAATACTCCTTGGAACTTGTTGAATAAGACAACAAAAAAAAAGAGTTAAAAAATGACTTTTTAAATCGGTTTTGCTAATAACCGATTTAAAAGACTACTTTTTAAATCAGTTCAATATCCGATATAAAAACAGTTCACATATTATCACGGTTGTATAGAAATCGGTTTCATAACCGATATAAAAGGGTCATTTTAACTGATTTAAAATTTATCTTCTACACTAGTGTGTTGTTTTGTTTATTTGTGAGATATGTGGAAGATCTGTGAAAGATATGGTGCAGATATGTTTTTCCAATAAAAAGAGGAAACAAGGAAATAAAGAACAATTACAAAGAGGAAATAAGAAAAAACATATCTCAATAAATATGAAATAAATCAGTGACATATCTCAACATGATCAGACCAAAATATATTGCTTGTATTTATTGCTCCTCTCCTATAAATGAGTATGACATATGAGAGAGAAAGATGGTGCAAGAGGCACCCAAGGGGTGGTGCAAGAGGCACCCAATCAAGTGTGTGAGTGTTATCATTCTTTGTAACTCTTGAGTGAGGTATTCGAGTTTGTAAGGTGATACACAATTTGAGGTAGGTTTTCAAGTTTTAGACCAGAAAACTTGTTATATTGTGGGGTGGGTTATAATATTATCTTGTAATCTTTTTTTTATGATAGTGGAAGTTTTGTTGAGGTGTTCCGTGGATGTAGGCAAGAGGTGTCGAACCACGTAAATCCATGTGTCTTTTTTATTCCTTTTTGTGTGTGCGTAGAGATTCCCCAAAACTGGTATCAAAGATCCTTGGGCGTGTGTGGGTAAATCAGAGTGGCACGTGTGTATTTTTCGCAACAGTGGTATCAGAGCTAATGGTTCAAATGATGACGCTACTATAGGGGACCGGCCCAGAGCCATTGGTGCGACCAGGTGACCAGCTGAGATGAGTATTGAAGAACAGGTGGATCCATGTGTGGATCCTTGTGTCGAAAGTCTTCTTGACAATAGAGGTCAGGCGGCGTGTCCCTTTGATGGTAGATCACGGCTGTTCAAGTACAAGTGGTGTCACCATTGAAGACTTCAGTATTCGTGGACGAGACATGTTGGCAGAAAACACACAAAGATGGAGGTTTGGATTGAGGGAGAGCTTATGTCTATTGTAGGGGGGTTGTGAAGGAAGAAAGCAGACATGGTTGAGGTCCCACTTGAGTCGAGAAGGGGGAGATTTGTTGAGTGGGTTCTCTCCTAAGTGGGACCCACGAGATATGGTGTTGTTTTGTTTATTTGTGAGATATGTGAAAGATATGTGAAAGATATGGTGCATATATGTTTTTCCAATAAAAAGAGGAAACAAGGAAATAAGGAACATTTACAAAGAGGAAATAAGGGAAAACATATCTCAATGAATATGAAATAAATCAGTGACATATCTCAACATGACCAGACCAAAATATATTGTTTGTATTTGTTGCTCCTCTTCTATAAATGAGTATGACATACGAGAGAGAAAGGTGGTGCAAGAAGCACCCAAGGGGTGGTGCCAGAGGCACCCAATCAAGTGTGTGAGTGTTATCATTCTTTTGTAACACTTGAGTGAGGTATTCGAGTTTGTAAGGTGATACACAATTTGAGGTAGGTTTTCAAGTTTCAGATCAGAAAGCTTGTCATATTGTGGGGTGGGTTACAATACTATCCTGTAATCTCTTTTTTATGATAGTGAAAATTTTGTTGAGGTGTTCCGTGGACTAAGGCAAGAGGTGCCTGTCATACTCTAATTTTGTCCGGTAAAAAATAACATTCAAAAAGAACAAAAATAGTAGTAAAGAAGAAAGAAGGAGAAAGAATCTTGAAGAGAAAAGAGGTTGGAAAAATTTGTACTTTGGTATAGCTTATGTATTCTGGGTGTAATTAATGTTGTGGAGATGATATTAAAGTGATTTTTACCTTGTTAGAAAGCTAAAACAAAAATCTACAATTTTGATGAGGAACCCAAGAGTCAAATCTGAAGTTTACTAAGTCCAAATTGACTTGGAAGTAAGAACAAGTATGCTGAAAAATGGTTTTGAACAGTATGTAAAGATTATGTCATATCTTGAGTTGTAGAAGTCTTTTTTTAATGAAACTAACGCCATTTGAAAGCTAACATCCTTGGCTACAAATGTTATGAAGGATTCGGGACTTGATTCTAACGATTTACTGCCCTAAAATAGCATGAAAGTTATAAAACTGCACAAAAACGGACAACACATTATGTTCAATAATGTTCAAAGAAAATGTCGTATATTGAGCTATACTTGTCCAAATGAGGTGTTCTTTATACTGTTGGAAAGATAAGAAAAAGATCTACAACTATTATTTTGGATTACAAACCCAGATCGACCTCTATCATGGACCAAATCGAGCATGAAGTTCGAGACATGATGTTACATGTATTGTTCGGGACAGCCACTTGTGTTGACAATATCTTGAGTTGTAGATATCCTTTTGAGATGAAACTTGTGCCATTTGAAAGCTGGAAACAATGTCTATAATTCTTATGAAGGTCATGAAGCACAATAAAGTTGTTTTAAGTGTTGTATTAGTGCTCAAAGTTGGCTATTTAGTTTTGTTGAACATTTAAAATATCAAACTTAAGAAGCCAACTCCCAACTTTACTATTGAAGTCCCACATTGAAAAAATCCACACTCTTTCAACCTCTCATTCTCCTATATAAGGAGTGCATCACCAAGCACTAAGATCATCCAAGAAAAAATGGATCAATGGGCCTAGTGCAAAGTATAGGGCCTTTGCTTTAGTCAAAAAAATTTAATGGGAGGGTTATTATTCCCTTCAACCTTCAAGATTGGAGGAGTACGTGGGGTTTGACGCATTGTGCCCAACAAAAAATTTTCTCTTGAGGTAAGTGCATCAATTCCCTCTCTCTTTTTCTTTCTTCGTATTTTTTTTAAGTATGTTTATGTTTGTTTTTTATTTATAATGTTAGATGTCGCTTTATGTTTGTCTTTTATTTATAATGTTAGATGTCGTTTCTCGCTTTTTTTAATTCATCTGTTTTTATTATATATTTCTTATTTATTTTTTTCTTAATCATTAATTAGTATTAGTCAAATTAGGACAATAAATCTGACCCCATTTCACTCTATGGGGACAATTTTTACTCAACTAAATTTCAATTTATCATACAAATTTTGAGACCATGTTTCTTAAAAAACACATAATAAAATCATGAAAATTAATTTACTAGTAATGATTACTCGAGATTGCTTCTCGTTTAGTCATTGCGAATATCTTAATTTTCTAAACAAAATGGGTTATTAGTGAGGACCACTCTTGATTGCTTCTTGTTTGGTCTCCATGAAAACCTATCTTCTTTATAAAAACAAAATCAAGTTTTTTTTTGCTAGTAATGATCACTCGAGATTGCTTCCCGTTTGATCATTACGAACACCGTTAATTTTCTAAACAAAATAGATTGTTAGTGAGGAGCACTCTTGATTGCTTATTGTTTGGTCCCTATAAAACCTACCATTTTTCCATCAAAAAATATACAATTAAAACCAACCAACACACAACTATTTTCTACCCAAGAACTACGTAGCCTTTGATTTCTCCACTGCATCCGGAGATACATAGGAGCAGGAGCCCACTCCTGTCAAGCGCAAAAATAAACGACTTTTATTAAGTCCTCTTTTTTTATCTTGGTTAAAATTTTTTTTAAATAAAAGGGAAATAAATATTTTTTTAGAAGTTAATAAATTTTGCACAATTAATTAGAGGTAACCTTTTTCGAAAGGATGTTGTAGGGTGCTAATACCTTCTCTACACATAATCGACTCCCGAACCCAAATCTGGTCTCAAGGACCATTTTTCTTCAAAAAAAAGGTTTTTTTTC
This sequence comes from Calophaca sinica, assembly GCA_037113605.1. Classification (NCBI taxonomy): domain Eukaryota; kingdom Viridiplantae; phylum Streptophyta; class Magnoliopsida; order Fabales; family Fabaceae; genus Calophaca; species Calophaca sinica. Next base: position 110,225,251 of record CM073733.1, read on the forward strand.
CAATATTTTCCCTATGAAATAAATTATTGGTGGCGGCTCCATTAAACTCGAATAAATCCTTCCGGATTTTTTGGTCGCTACAGCTGGCGACTCCACTGGGGACATTTAGAGAGTCAAGCCTAACATGATTAATTGTGCCAAATAATTAACTTCAATTTTTTTTTAAATTCCCCTTCTTTTTATTTTTTCTTTTGTAAATAATTATTTATTATTTATTTGTTTAATTTTAATTTGTTGTGAATGTTATGTACATGTCAAACATTAGGATAGACGACTATATTTGTATGCTTTGTTGGTTTTACAGCTTGGGTAGTGTTAGGGTGTTGTCCCTCTCACACACTGCACCTACACGTTTACACACACATATGAGTAAGGCCCTATACCCGGGTCAGAGCAAAGCTTAAGATTGAGTGGAGGTTTGGTGGTAGTCAATTGGAATTCGCTTTCCTTCTAGCTATTGCGAGAACTTCATCTAGAGTGTGCTCCTTCTGGGTATTCCGCACCAGATAGTTATCTATTGTTGTGGTTAATATTCAGGAGGAGACTTTACCTCTAGAGGCCTTTGGTGAGAATGTGACTAGAGCCACTCGTGAGACCCATCACTCAATACAAGACTATAGACCCCTTAAGTTAGAAAATCTCCGACTTTAGGTTTAACCCATTTAAGACACAAGGGCATCATGTCACTTTTGTTCTTCCACCAAAAATTTGTTATATCATGTCCATGCATAAAAAAGGGTCTACAAAAACACATATCTTCATGCATGTTATACAAATGATAATCATCATCATCCAACATTATATCTTCATGCATTCATACTTCAAAAAAAAAACACTTGTTGAAAATAAAGAAAATAATATCATTCGTTCTCATTTCATTTTAGGTCGCCAAAGAATCGTAGGAACACAAGAGCTTGGCTGCAAGTATTTTGTGAAATAATATGGGATCAAATTGTGAAACAGTTTCAAAGAAGCTCATACATGTCAAAACAATGAGGCCTACGGTTCCTTGGCACAAATAAATAGATTCATGCATCCACATTCATTCATTTTTCTTTTCTTACATACTCATATCATTTTTTTAAATCACCAGAAAATAATTGAACAAACTGGTTCCTCGACACCCTTATCGAACTCGCTCTCAATCAAAGATCATGGATGACCAGGAGATAAAAGATGACGTCAACCAGCTGAAGGAACAGATGAGCAAAGTTTTAGAGCTTCTGCAGTCTCTAAACAAAGACAAGACTGCAGATGGGGTGTCTTCACCAGTGAATGATGAAAGTCAAGCTACACCTTCCCACCCACCTGGCTTTAGTCCAATGCAGTTGCAATATGGTCTCAATGCTCAAGGGATGATGGTACCTTTTGCAATTTACGCACAAGGTCCTACACATCCACCAACTAGCAACCCTCAGAATCAAGTATCGCAATTCCCACTTTACGGACTCCCACCTGGCTATACGCCACCTATGGCCAATGATGATTCTACGAACCATAATCCTCAAGGCCCCCAGGCACAACAGTTCCCGCTATTTGGTCTCCCACCCGGTTATACACCGCCAGGTGCTAACAATAACTCTGTGGAAACTAATTCCCAAACACTTGTTGTACAAGATGAAGCTCAGCCTCAAGGATCCGGTTCAGGCACTGAAACCATACCAGTCCAAAGCTCAAGTCCTGTCTTCATGGCATACACATTTCCACCTGGTTATGGTCCACCCCATATCGGGAATAATCAAGGAGTCAGTATGTCTGTAGTGACCCCCGTGGTGAATCCCCAACCATTTGGTCACCCCTATTATGTTCAAGGAAACCCATTAAATCCCTAGACTAATCGTGTTTCCTGGTCTCCAGCCATGGGGGTATCCAATCTGAGCGTCCCAGTTAGGAATCAATGGTCTGATACAAAGTTGCAAATCCTTGAAGATAGACTAAGAGCTGTAGAAGGAGTGGGTTACCTCAGTTCAAGTAATGCTTCAGATCTTTGTCTCGTACGGATGTGGTCATACCGCCAAAGTTAAAGGTGCGGACTTTGACAAGTTTAAAGGGACAACTTGCCAGAAAAGCCACTTGACCATGTCTTTGTAGGAAGATGGCGTCCTATGCACATGATGACAAACTTCTGGTTCACTTTTTCCAAGATAGTTTAACAGGGGCATCGTCAAGTTGGTATACACACCTTGAACGATCTCATATTCGCTGTTGGAAAGATTTGGCGGATGCTTTCTTGAAGCAGTATAAGTATAACATTGATATGACTCCTAATAGAATGCAGTTGCAAAATATGGCAAAAAGGGACAATGAGACTTTCAAGGAATATGTCCAACGATGGAGAGGATTGGCAGCCCAAGTGGAACCACCGCTGATCAAAAAAAAGATGGTGGTCATGTTCATGGATACCCTCCAATCACCCTTCTATGATAAAATGATCGGAAGTGTATCGTCAAACTTTTCAGATATGGTCATCGTAGGGGAAAGAGTTGAAAGAGGAATGAGAAATGGAAAGATTGCCCATAGTTTCGTGATGCGCTCATAATAGCATATAGTTTGTTGTTAGTTTTGCATTGCATAGTAGGCATTGTAGTGGTTTTTACCCATAGTTCTCATGCATTTTTGCTTGAATTAGATAATGCACTTGGTTTGAGTTCAATTGTGCAGAAAAGAAGGTTATTGGCCTAGGAAAGCGGAGCTAGATCACTTAGGAGGATGTTGCAACCAACTCGGAGGCCAAAATGACAAAATATGGCAAGATCAGAGGAAAACACGGCCTGCCCGTGTTGATGCCACGACCGTGCCTTATTGGACGTGAAGAAAATCAAAAATTAGAAGTCAGTGAATAACACGGCCAGGCCGTGTTATCCAACACGGCCGTGCCTCTGCTTCCAGACAACAACACGGCCTGGCCGTGTTCGTCCCCACGCCCGTGTCGGGCTGCTCATCTGCGTTTTTGTGCTTTAAAGCAAAGACGGCCAGGCGTTGTGCTCCACTACTGCCGTCTGCGTCTCGGCGGACTTTTATTTTTGCGCGTTTTGACTTAATTTTTAGATGTTTTTCAACCCTTTTGGTCCAGAACTATATATAGATAGATGAAACATTGACCTAGGGACTTACTACTGGTTAGTGGCATCTTGTGAGTTTGAATCAAGAACAAGGATTCTAGGCAAAGTTGAGGAATCAATGGAGTCTATTGCTGCTTCTACATCTCAAATGCTTGGTTCTTTCTCTTCCATGAGGAACTAATTCCTTTGTACTAGGGTAAGATGAACTTTGTGAATCCTTTTATGTAATTGAATTCAGAGTTTTCAATGCAAGTTTGATGTATGTTATTTGATCAATTATTTACATTCTTAATGCGATTCTATGCTTGATCACCATGGGGTTGAACTAGGGTTTAACATCAATTGGAAAGTTGAAGTTTTAAACTTGCTTTGGGATATTTTGACATATCTATAGGGTTATAGGGATATAATTCTCTTTGGTATGAGTTTGTATGAATCATTATCCTTATTGCTTGATTTAATTAATTGGAACCTAAGGGATTAGGGCTTATTAGTTGAATTAAAGGGATTAAGAGGAAAGGAATTTTCGTTAGTCTAATTTAGAGGATTCGAACTTCAAATACGTGATCATTACTTGCATTGGAATAGGATTCAAGAGCGTAAAGGGTGAGACAAAGGGATTCGAACCCTAGTCACTCTATTCTCCTTAATATTTAAATCAATTGTTTTGTTAGTTATAATCTTATTATTGAACACGAGTTACACAATTAAAACACTACTCGTTCGTCTGATAGTTCAAATAGTACATCGTTGGTATAGTTAAGAATTGGTCACAATCCCTGTGGATACGATCTTTTATTACTTAACGACGAAATCGTACACTTGCGATTTTGCCCAACATTCCGCTGGAGTAAATGATGCCAAGAACCCCCCTACAGATTTCATGAAGAAGAAGGAAGGGGAAACTAATGCTGTGATGACGAGCCTGGGAGGACATACCCAAGGAAAGCCACCCCAATTCTTTACCAATTTCTCACATCCTTTTCCATACCCCTACTCTCCACCTCCATACATTGTCGCAACCTCTCATAATCCACCCACCCAGCCTAACCAAAACCAGAAACAGCCAAACGACCAAGAGAGAAAAATAGTCCAATTTGACCCTATTCCCATGACATATACAGACTTGTTTCATCACCTCATCAACAACTCCTTGGTCTCCCCGCGCTCAATGAAACCACTTCAACCTCCCTTCCCAAGAGGGTATGACCCAAACGCCAAATGTGAGTTTCATGCAGGGGCAGTAGGTCACACAACTGAAAACTGTAAGGCCTTGAAGTACGTGGTTTAGGATCTAATCAATGCCAAATTATTGAGTTTTAAAGAGGATGACCCTAATGTGGGTAATAATCCCCTTCTAGGTCATGGAGGTCCAGCAGTCAATGCCATTACTGAGGAGTTTGGGGACCAACCCCTAATAGCTAAATCGGAAGGCAGGGAACCAAATGATAAGAATGTCCCTATCTGTGACATCAGACAAAGCTTTCAGAGCGCAAGAATGTTGAACCGAAACCAGATAGCAACTGTCAAAGATGACCGCAGTGCTGAAGACAACATCGTCAACCTTGTCCACTCTTGCTCGTCGAGTGAAAAACTTGGAAATTTGGAAATTGTTGAGTTTTCCGTGATTTTAGATTCAAAGTAATTTTGTAATGCAAACCTTATTGCTCTGCCCAAGGCTTTAGGATCATTTATTGTCAAAAGGGCGCACATGTTTCATTTCAGTATCTTTATCAATAAAATGTACTTTTGAATTTTCTAGTCATTTCCCTTTTCTTTTTTTCATCCTTTCCATTCCATTTCATCTTTTTTTTTGGGTTTTTTCATTTCGTGAATTTTATCTAATGCAGATCAAAAAATATTGTCTTTGAAAATGATGATGCCAGTGACTCATACTATAATTTTGACTACCCCATGAAGACAATTGGGAAACCCCTTCTGAACTGATGAGATTGATGGTACAAGAGGCAAAAGTGATTTAATCCCACGAGGAAGAACTTGAAATAATCAATCTGAGTACTGAAAGTGACAAAAAAGTAGTTAATAAAAATAGAAAGAAAAAGGTAAAGCAAGCGCGCAATTTGCCAAAAACTAATTTTTGTGAAAATTTGAGCAATAAGGTCTTGAAATGAAGTTTGGCCATTTTTCTCTATCCCAAAAAATAAAAAATATATATCCCTTGCTACCGCTTTTGAGGCTAATTTTTTTTTAAAATACCCTAAACAAGGATCACCCATCCATTGGAGCCTAGCACAACAGTCTATTCAACGTATCAAAGAAGCCAAAGACGCTAAAAAAAAAGCAAGCAAGCAAATAGCAAATGCAACGTATCAAAGACGCTTGCAAGAATAAAAAATCAATAAATAAAAATGCCAAAGCTAGACAAGACAATTGTGCTAGCAACCATCAAAGTGTATCTTTGTACTAATAATCTGTTGAAAAAAAAAACCCAAACACTTTTTGAGCCTGAAATATCATTTTTTTCATGACCCTTCAACCCCTGGCCACGTTACAACCCTAATAAAGTCCATTCTGACCAAAATCAAGCTGCTCGTATTTTCTCAAAACTTGATTTTTGAAAGAAGAAATCCATATAAACTCCTCATTGCAGTTGCTTTACCAAAAAAATGTGGTTGTCAAGTCCATCAAAAGGGATCGATCCACGCCACTGCCTGGCCAAATAAGATCATCACTGATAATGGGACTAACTTGAATAACAAGATGATGAAGAGCTGTGTATTAACTTCAAGATCCAACATCATAATTCCTCACTATGCCGCCCAAAGATGAATGGGGCAGTTGAGGCTGCAAACAAGAACATCAAGAAGATTGTCCAGAAGATGGTTATAACATTTGGAGACTGGCACGAAATGCTCTCTTTTGCCTTGCACGATTATCGAACTTCGATTCGCACCTCAATGGGGGCAACCCCTTTCTCGCTGGTTTAAGGAAGCAGTACTTCCCATTGAAGTCGAGATCCCCTCGTTGAGGGTATTGATGGAGACAAAACTGGAAGAGGCAGAATGGGTCAGGCTCGGTTGGATCAATTAAACTTTATTGAAGAAAAGAGAGTGATGGCCTTATGTCACGGACAACTATATTAGCACAGGATGAAGAGGGCTTACGAGAAGAAAGTTCGCCCTCGGGAATTTCAAGAAGGAGACGTAGTACTCAAGAATATTTTGCCCATCCAAAAGGATTCTCGTGGAAAATGGACCCCAAATTATGAAGGCCCGTGTGTTGTGAAGAAAGCTTTTTCTAGAGGAACCTTAATCCTCACAAGGATGGACGGTGAAGATCTCCCACTCCCAGTGAACTTTGATGCAGTCAAAAATATTATGCCTAAAAAAGAAAAAACATATAAAAACCAAGCAAAAGTGAGCTCGCTAGGTTGAAAACCTGAAAGGGCGACCTAGGCAAAAATTAGAGCGACCCGTTGGATTGAAAACTTGAAAGAGCAATCCAAGCAAAAGTTAGGGTCTGAAATCGGACATTGAAGAAGGCTGATGCATCAAGGGGCTCTTACCCAACTGGGGCAGTTCTATATATTTTCAGAAGTAGAGTAATGAGTAATCAAAGTTATGGATATGGGAAGCTGGCATTTGTTCCTACAAAGACACAAACTATAAAATATCTGCTTAGTTATTGTCTTTCTTTGTTTTTTCTTCTTCCTGCATTTTTCTTGATGTATCTTCAAGTCTGTGTAACTTCAGTCCTTGTACACATGACTCTTTTTTGAATACCAAACACCTCTGTTCTCGTATTTCAAAATGTTGTTTTATGATAATAGGCACTGAATTGTGAAGCATGTAATGATATGGGAAAACATTACGGTTATTATATACATCTTAAGAATCACGAGGAAACGCTAAATCTCAACAAATAAGTTTCAAAAAGGGCAAAGGGATTACCTTTAAAAAGTAACTAGCGCTGCATCGATAACTCGCGCTCCCTCCCAGTCGAAGGCATAGCATGACTAAATCCGATGAATCTCAGTCCGTCCCATATCTTTAAGCACTAGAGATCATACGGGACGAGGAATCAGTAAAAATAATAATCGCATTGCATACATGCATCACATACCATATATTCGTGCATCATCTTCATATCACCACCTTTTAGTCGTTTTGTTACACCTGGTCCGTACACCAAATTTTGATCCTTCACTCTTGTTTACAAACAATGCGCCTAGCATTGGTCCTTTATTTTGCTTTCTAAGCGACACGCCAAGTATCGCTCACTCTTTATTGCTTTCCGATCACCGCGTCAGTACCCGACCTGGCGGAGATCCTTCTTTATAGTTTTCTGATAAACGCGCCAAGCATCACCCCTTTTTATTGCTTTAAGATTACTGCGTCGATGCAGACCTGGTGGTAGTCCTCATTATTGCTTTTTGACCAACATATCGATTCAGGACTGATGTTGATCCTTCTTTATTGCTTCCCATCGACGCGTCAATACCCTACTTGGCGTCGAACCTTTCGATCACCGTGTCAGTACCCGACCTGGCGGTGATCCTTCTTTATTGCTTCCCATCGACGCGTCAATACCCTACTTGGTGTCGAACCCTCATTATTGCTTCCCGATCACCGCGCATCGACCCGACGGAGATCCTTCTTTATAGTTTTACGATAAATGCGTAGCGTTAATCCCTCATTTTTGCTTTCCGACCACCGCGTCAGTACCCGACCTGGCAGTGACCCTTCATTATCACTTTCCGATTAAACGCACCAAGCGTTAATCCCCCGATATTATTCCTCACCTCATCCTTCGCCTATCCTGATTCAGGACAAAATTAGTGTCTTTATCTTTACTTATCTTTTACAATGAAAATTTGAAAACCATTGTTATTCATATTTTCTAGTAAAATATAACTAAAGAGGGGCAGCTGTCATACCCTAATTTTGTCCGGTAAAAAATAACATTCAAAAAGAACAAAAATAGTAGTAGAGAAGAAAGAAGGAGAAAGAAATCTTGAAGAGAAAAGAGGTTGGAAAAATTTGTACTTTTGTATAGCTTATGTATTCTGGGTGTAATTAATGTTGTGGAGATGGTATTAAAGTGATTTTTACCTTGTTAGAAAGCTAAAACAAAAATCTACAACTTTGATGAGGAACCCAAGAGTCAAATCTGAAGTTTACTAAGTCCAAATTGACTTGAAAGTAAGAACAAGTATGCTGAAAAATGGTTTTGAACAGTATGTAAAGATTATGTCATATCTTGAGTTATAGAAGTCTTTTTTTAATGAAACAAACGCCATTTGAAAGCTAACATCCTTGGCTACAAATGTTATGAAGGATTCGGGACTTGATTCTAATGATTTACTGCCCTAAAATAGCATGAAAGTTATAAAACTGCACAAAAACGGACAACACATTATGTTCAATAACGTTCAAAGAAAATGTCGTATCTTGAGCTATACTTGTCCAAATGAGGTGTTCTTTATACTGTTGGAAAGATAAGAAAAAGATCTACAACTATTATTTTGGATTACAAACCCAGATCGACCTCTATCATGGACCAAATCGAGCATGAAGTTCGAGACGTGATTTTACATGTATTGTTCGGGATAGCCACTTGTGTTGACAATATCTTGAGTTGTAGATATCCTTTTGAGATGAAACTTATGCCATTTGAAAGCTGGAAACAATGTCTATAATTCTTATGAAGGTCATGAAGCACAATAAAGTTGTTTTAAGTTTTGTATTAGTGCTCAAAGTTGACTATTTAGTTTTGTTGAACATTTAAAATATCAAACTTAAGAAGCCAACTCCCAACTTTACTATTTAAGTCTCACATTGAAAAAATCCACACTCTTTCAACCTCTCATTCTCCTATATAAGGAGTGCATCACCAAGACTAAGAACATCCAAGAAAAAATGGATCAATGGGCCTAGTGCAAAGCATAGTGCCTTTGCTTTAGTCAAAAAATTTTAATGGGAGGGTTATTATCCCCTTCAACCTTCAAGATTGGAGGAGTACGTGGGGTTTGACGCATTGTGTCCAACAAAAAATTTTCTCTTGAGGTAAGTGTATCAATTCCCTCTCTCTTTTTCTTTCTTCGTATTTTTTTTAAGTATGTTTATGTTTGTCTTTTATTTATAATATTAGATGTCGCTTTATGTTTGTCTTTTATTTATAATGTTAGATGTCGTTTCTCGCTTTTTTTAATTCATCTGTTTTTATTATATATTTCTTATTTATTTTTTTCTTAATCATTAATTAGTATTAGTCAAATTAGGACAATAAATCTGACCCCATTTCACTCTATGAGGACAATTTTTACTCAACTAAATTTCAATTTATCATACAAATTTTGAGACCATGTTTATTAAAAAACACATAATAAAATCATGAAAAATAATTTACTAGTAATGATTACTCGAGATTGCTTCCGTTTAGTCATTGCGAATATCTTAATTTTCTAAACAAAATGAGTTATTAGTGAGGACCACTCTTGATTGCTTCTTGTTTGGTCTCCATGAAAACCTATCTTCTTTATAAAAACAAAATCAAGTTTTTTTTTACTAGTAATGATCACTCGAGATTGCTTCCCGTTTGATCATTATGAACACCGTTAATTTTCTAAACAAAATAGGTTGTTAGTGAGGACCACTTTTGATTGCTTCTTGTTTGGTCCCTACAAAACCTACCTTTTTTCCATCAAAAAATATACAATTAAAACCAACCAACACACAACTATTTTCTACCCAAGAACTACGTAGCCTTTGATTTCTCCACTGCATCCGGAGATACGTAGGAGCAGGAGCCCACTCCTGTCAAGCGCAAAAATAAACGACTTTTATTAAGTCCTCTTTTTTTTATCTTGGTTAAATTTTTTTTTAAAATAAAAGGGAAATAAATATTTTTTTAGAAGTTAATAAATTTTGCACAATTAATTAGAGGTAACATTTTTCGAAAGGATGTTGTAGGGTGCTAATACCTTCCCTACACATAATCGACTCCCGAACCCAAATCTGGTCTCAAGGACCATTTTTCTTCAAAAAAAAGGTTTTTTCCAATATTTTTCCTATGAAATAAATTATTGGTGGCGGATCCATTAAACTCGAATAAATCCTTCCGGATTTTTCGGTCGCTACAGTGCCGAACCACGTAAATCTCTGTGACTTTTTTATTCCTTTGTGTGTGTGTATAGAGATTCCCCAACACTGGTATCAAAGATCATTGGGTGTGTGTGAGTAAATCAGAGTGACACGTGCATATTTTTCCCAACACTTTCTAATGCCTCCAAACCGAGTTTAAAAAAAGAGTCTTGTTAACGAATGTCTTAAGGCACTAGACAAGAAATAAAAAAAAAATAGAAGTTTTGTATTGAAAAGAATAACTTTTAACTATTCAAGGAATTGAATGCATCATTTCTAACACAATATTTCTACATGTGATTCCTTAACCAGTGCCACAAAGGCCTAAAAATATAACCCTTTTACAAAAAAACAAGCATAAGTGCATAACTAATACAATCTAGCAAGCATCATTGCAAATCTATTTATTATCTATTCTATTATCTATTTAGTTATTTATTTAAAATGTTAACTACAGTAATAACACGTGATAAAAACTTATTGACCCGCTTAAAACTGTTTTACTGCATTTTTCCTTCTTTTCGGATGTGCCTGTAAATCACAGATATCTCTGATTAGTTAAAATCAAAAGTTGAGGCTCATCCGAAGCCTATACCACCCTCTCTTGCAAGCACCTACGAACATCCATCCACTTCTGACCAGAAATCTTCTACTTTCGAACCTTCTCATCTCCTTTGGCCTTGAATCAACTAATTGATTTTTCGACATTGAAGCCAGCCACAAAAATTAACCAGTGTGTGGTGAATTGTTAGATGAAACTCAAGTGTGACAAGAGGGATCAAGGTCTTAAGTTTCTGATTCTCTTGTAACCTTATATGAAATTAAGTATTACGGATAATAATCATAATGCTATTGCCTTGTGATCAAATACACCTTGCTCTTTAATTTCCTCTGTACATTGTGGCTGTCTTTTATAGGGCAATTTGAGGTTGTTTTGATTTGAACTATATCCTAGGTAACAAGATCTTGACGCTTGTTCATTGGTTGAAAAGTTTGTTTTAACCGTGGGGATTTGGAAAGTTAATTATGGAAGTCTTTATCTGTTTGTTATAACATGTATATAATATAATTAGTGAGTTGTGCAATTAAGTATATGGGCCAGTTTCTCTATTTTTGGACGAGATGAGCACAGAACGTGTTAGTTTGGCGTGCTGTATCGGCTGAGTATAAAACGTGTTCTTTCGGTAGTAATTCTAGCGTTGGGATAACAGTTAGAAACTTAATTACTTGATGGCCCAAAAAATATTAAAATAATAACAAAAATAAAAGATAGAAAAATTCTTGTTGTGTTCGTGCAATAATTGCTCGGACACTCGAGTATATTTTTGGCTTCTCTCAAGGATAATAAGTTTTTTTGTATCCCAAAAAAAAAAAAATTTGTTTGGATATGCCTTACATGGATTTAAAATCAACGATTGATGCAAAAACAATATTAAAAAAAGCTTAAATATGAAATTAGTCCCCAAAAAATTCACAAAGTTTGTTTTTATTCCTTCAAAAATAATTAGTAGGTTTTTGGTCTCCCAAATTTGAAAAAGTTTTTCTGTCAGTTCCTCTAGAAGACGCCGTTTGTGTCGTTTATGTGGCGGGGACTAAAAACAAACTTTTAGAATTTTTGAGGGACTAAAATCATAACGGCAAATTTTTGAGGGACTGACGGAAAAATATTTTCAAATTTAGGGGACTAAAAACCTTCAGAATTTTTTTGGGGGACTAAAAACGAACTTTACAAATTTTTGAAGACCAATTTCATGTTTAAGCCTTAAAAAAAATAGAGTAAATGCCCACATGGGCCATTGATAAAAATATGAAAACATATTTGATCCCGAAAAATAAAAAAATATCAAATGGTCCTAAAAAATATTAAATATGAGTTAAATTAATTCCTGATAGAGACCAAAACGTCTTAAAATTTATCTTAAAAAGAACTAAATTAGTTAAAATTTGTGATTTTTTATGACCAAATTAATGTCTCTGTATAATTTGTCAAGGACAAATTTGGGTCTTTACTCTAAAAAGTAAGTGATAAGGGTATTTCTTATAATACTGAAATTAATTAACATTTTACATAGAGACATAATTAGATTTTTTTTTACAATCCAAACCTTATTTTCTACTTCATTTTCCAAACAAACCTTATTTTCTACTTCATTTTCCAAACCTTATTTTCTACTTCATTTTCTCCTTCTATTTTTTTATTGTAAAACAATAATCTATTCACCACAAAACCACCAAGTTTAACAATACTGAATGTAGACAAGACAAGAAAAAATGGATAGATTATTGTTTTGAAAATTATTAATCATGCCCTTTTTTTAAAAACTTGTCCATGAGAATGTAAGCATGTTTCCAATAATAAATCTATACAAATTATGAAACGCATCCTAAAAAAATTACAGTATTAAAAAATATTTATTTCTTATTTTAATTGCTCGCATTTAACCATAAAATAGCGAAGTCAATTTATAAATTGCATTCTTTTACTTTACCTAGCTCGTCACCTAAAGTTTTTTTTTCCCCTTTTTTATAAGCAACTTTGTCACGTAAAATTGCTTATAGAAAAGGAAAAAAATTTAATCTTAAACATTATTTTATTTTTGTATACATTGGGGCCAAAGCCCAAAGAATCAATCAAACAGTTACAACACGGGGTAAAGAAACCCCTAAAGAATCATTTACAAGCAGCCTTGCTAATCCCAAAGGATGGTGGTCTAATAAATGCACCCGTGCACTACCATTTCCTTCACGGAAAGTATGGCAAAATTGGATCTCCCAATCTCTGTTGGTTCATGCACTAATACGAGAGAAAAAGTTGCAGTATTTAACAACTTCTCTTTTCTTCTTAATAGCTCCAATAATGCTTGCATTGTAAATTTCCACAATAATTCTTCTATTGCCACTCTGCCAGTTAAGCTCCAGGTCATAAACAAAGCCCCCCCAGTTCCTCCACATAGGAAGTTGCATGACCAATGTGTGCTCCAAATCCTATTGACCAATTCACTACAACAAAAATTAGTTTAGGCAACAACAAAAAACTGTGGCTGGAAGCGAAAAAACCGTTGCCTGAACTTTAGGCCACAGTTTGACCACGGTTTTACAGACGTGGAGTTTGCGACCGTTGCCTATTCCAATAGGCAACGGTTTTTTCACCTTCGGCCACGAAAATTAAAAACCGTTGCCTGAGAAATGGTAATAGGCCACGGTTTGGTGGAGCACGTTTAGGCCACGTTTTTCTGGGTTGGTTTTAGGCAACGCAGAAATAAATGTTGCTTAAAAATTTAATCCACGGTTGTAGAAGTGTTGCCATATCTTTTAGGCAACACTTTGTTAGCTGTGGTAGATGGTATAGGCGACATTTATAGCATTTTTTAACAACACTTATTTAAATGTTGCCTATACTTTTAAGCTACAATTATTTACATGTTGCATGTACTTTAGGCAACACTTTTCTAACGAGATATATCAGATACTATAGATAATGATCAAATCTTAAAACTCAACCAACAATAGCTATTTTTTATAGGCATTGTTAAATAATATACACAATTAAACTTAGCAATTATAACACTTATAATTACACTCAATATTTAATCTATATCATTAAAACACTTGGATTATAAAGTCTCAAAACAAAGATCAAACAACTCTATATATTGCATTACACTAGAAAGTAAGAATATAACACTAGCTTTCTTACATCAATTTTATCATAAATTCCAAAAACTTAAAATACAGTTTCACAAATTTGATCTACAACTGTTGCACACTTTGTTCCCTATAGCACTCTAAGAATTGTTGTTTACATTCTCTAATTCACCCCTAGGACCTAAAATTTGTCTTCATTGCACTTCAAGAATTGATGCTTCCACCGTGGACTCTACCACAACCGCGTTGTCACAAGCACCATGAGCACGTGTCCACCAGGCGACATCAACCACACCCCTAAAAGAAAAAGAATCACTCAATTATTAAGTCTAAGGCTAAGCATAACAATACTATCAACAGATGCATTAGACATTTTGAAGGCAAAAACATGGAAGCAAGGAGAGTGAAGAAAAAAACATGAATCATTAAGAAGAACTATTGTCTAATTCTCTAGTCCTTAAATCTACTGGATAATTATTCAAGTAATAGTTACCCTACTCAAGTCAGATTCATTTTCATGACAGATATACAAGAGCACTTTGTTGTCCAGGCATTCATAGATGTAAAGACACATAGAATTACTTGATGCCTTCATGGACACATTGAAATAAAGTTATAGGTAGCAGTGTCTTCTATTAAGAAAATATCATAAAAAAGAAGGGAAGCATAGCTAAAAGAAGGATAAGATACCATCCATAACAATAAAGTGCATCAAAGAACTGGAAGGGAAAAAAAAAAGAATGCTGCAATTCTGTCCAATCTCTATGCATACTGAAATCTAGCTCACTTGAATTAGTCATGGATGAGCAAAATCCTATTATAAAGCAAATTAAAGGACATGGAGATCCATAAAGAAACAACATTTCACTCCAACAAAATATACCAAGAATTGCATATAATTCATTTACATGGTTTCAAACTTGGGTTCTATGTTAACCATCGCTTTCCACTATCAATTTTACCAAGGTGATTTAGTCGTTAACAATGTTTTTGCCTCACAAATAGTCCAATTCCACTCTTCAGTAATTCTCATAAATATTTGAATAGAAAAGGAAAAACAAGTAAAACTGAAATGGCATGTGATAATCAGTCTTCTATTAAAACTCAGTCTTCTATTAAAACTAAGCTCCTCATTCATGCTAAATATTTGAATAGAAAAGGAAAAACAAGTAAAACTGAAATGGCATGTGATAATCAGTCTTCTATTAAAACTCAGTCTTCTATTAAAACTAAGCTCCTCATTCATGCTAAAGTGAACCAACCAAGGGATCTTCCATGCATTTCCATATTCATCCTCTTTTGTTGGCCCACTGTCTATAATAATCCCACTCCAGATACTCATGTTAGTTTATATCTAATCTTAATGGCATGCATCAACAACACAAGAATTCAATTGAAGAATAGAATAAATTAAACATTGTTTGATATTTAATTGAAGAATAGAATAAATTAAACACTGAATCCCTCCTGCATGAATTTATTTCAGGCATTTGAACAAACAATTGCATACTCATTCGAATTAAGAATTCATATAGCTTTGTCTAAACTATAGTTGCTTTAGAATTTTGATAAACCAAATGAGAAAGATAGAACAGGACAATACCAAAAAACACCCACTAACAACAACTCATCAGCCATGAAGATCTCAACCATTCAAGAATCAACATCCAGTAATGAGATAAAAGAAATCCATTCCAGAAACAACACCAAAAAATATCACATCTTGTCATTAACACCGACTAGAAGGGAAGCTATATCAGCCTAAAAAGCTGTCATTCGCTCATTAAACAACAGCACTTTATAAAATATGACACATTATTTGCTTTATAAAATCTGATAAATTAATTTAGACATCACTAAAACAACTTTATTTGCTTTCTATCATTCTAAAAGAGCACATAGAGGAAAATGAATTTATTCAGCTGGGCATTAAGCAGAGAGGGAAATGAAAAAAAAAAGTGTGAGGGATGTAAGGAATATGGACCCTCTGTGTATAGTTTTTATCTGCAACAATCATAATCAACCAATAAATAAGTCATCTACCTTTAGATTTTATCTGCAATTTGGAACAAAATGCATGGCCTCCTTGTTATAAAGTAAATAAAGCTGTGTGATAAGGATATTCAGAGACTCAGAATAAAAAGCAAAACTTCCAAAGTAAATATATAAAAGCCAAATAATCTTGAATCGTGAAACCCCCAAGTGATCTTTATTCACATTCATAAAGCTAGAGCCATTTGCTAGAGCCAGAGCCAGCTATTGCTATTTAAGTGATTTTTTGTTCAAACATCTCTTTCACAAACAAAGCCATAACTAACTATTGTTATGTAAGAGAGTTATAGGGTTTACCTTCTAACTGAAGAATCTGCCTGCAAAATAATTGGGGAAAATAGAGAAAAAGCAAGAAAATATTAGATTATCCTTGTCAAGAATCTGAATAACGATAGATTCAAACAAGTTCGATTGCAACATACCCAGAAACCAGTAAATCCAGAAACCCAGGAATCCAAAAACCTAAAAAGAAAGAAAATGCAATTAAACCCGTAAACCAACACCATCTCAATCATAAGCATTGGGTTTAAGGCATTTTCGACAGAAGAAAAATCACAGTGCGTATTTATTCATTGCCTTCATTCCTGAGCAAGCAAAGAAGTTGGTCCAACTGTCACCTGTAGGGTAAGCCTGAAATTCCCTTCGGTGGAGCGAGGAGTGAGGGGAGAGCAGACTGTAGAGTGAAGAGGAAAAGAAGGAGAATGAAGAAAAGGTTATGGTTGCAACTTGTTGGTCAAAATCGCAAGTGTACGATTTCGTCGTTAAGTAATAAAAGATCGAATCCACAGGGATTGTGACCAATTATTAACTAAACAAAAGTTGTAACTAATTGAACTATTGACGAATACGAATGTGTTTGAAAAGTTTGTTTAGCAACAAAAACAGTACTAACGAGACAATGTATTTGGATATTAAGGAGAATAAAATGACTAGGGCTCGAATCCCTTTGTTTCAACTTTTATGCTCTTGAATTCTTTTCCAATGCAAGCAATGATAACGTATTTGAAGTTCAAATCCACAAGTTTAGATTAAAGAAAATCCCTTCTCTAATAACCCCTTTGATTAAGTAAACGAGTCCTAATTCCTTAGGTCCAAATTAATTTAATCAAGCATAACGAATAAGGATTCATGCAAACTCATACCACAAGAATTATATTCCTATAACTTTATTAAGCATGTCAAATTATCCCAAAGCAAGTTTAAAACCTCAATTTTCCAATTGATGCTAAAACCCTAGTTCAACCCAATGGTGATCAAGCATCGAATCGCATTAAGAAAAGAGATAAATGATCAAATAACATAAATCATACTTGCATTGAAATTCTGAATTCGATTACATAAAAGTATCCACAAAGTTCATCTTACCCTAGTACAAGAGGTTTAGTTCCTCATAGAAGAGAAGAACCCAATCAATTGAGATGAAGAAATTACCAAAGACTCCATTGATTCCTCAAATTTGCCTTTGACCCTTGTTCTTGATTCAATCTCTCGCCAACAAAAACCCCCCTAGGTCAATGTTTTATCCATCTATTTATAGTTCTCGCACCCAAGGGTTGAAAAACATCTCCAAAATAAGTCAAAACGCGCAAAATACAAGTGCAGGCAGTCGCAAAGACGGCAGTAGTGGAGCTGCACGGCTTTGGCCGTCGCTCTTAAAACACAAAATAGCGAGCGCTTGACGACCGCGGCGTGGTGGAGGACACGGCTAGCCGTGTTGTTCTCTGAACATCTGCACGCAGTAGTGGTGGAAAACACGGCCTGGCGTGTTATTCCTTGTTTGCTCAACTTGAAATTCTTCACATCCACCAAGGCACGGTAGTGAGAGCAGCTGCAGGCAGCCGTCTTTGCTCTTAAATCTTGCCAAATTTTGGTATTTTGGCCTCCGAGCTGGTTGCAACATCCGTCTAAGTGATTTAGCTCGCTTTCTAGGCCAATAACCTTCTTTTCTCGCACAATTGAACTCAAACCAAGTGCATTATCTAAACCAAGCAAAATGCATGAAAACTATGGGTATAAACCACTAAAATGACTACTATGCAATGCAAAACTAACAACAAACCATATGCTATAATGAACGCATCAAATTACCCCAAGCTTAGAATCTTGCTTGTCCTCAAGCAATTGCAGTGGCCAAAGACAAGCATAGAAACAAGAGATGCAACAAATAAGGAACCCGAGATAAAAACCAATTCAAGCAATAGGCTAAAGGCTAATAAAGACAATAGGGACAACCAAAATCAAGTCCAATTAGAGAATCAGGCTCTCTGAAATCATGTCTCTCACTGATAGGGGCACTCTCCTTACCACTCTCAAAGTGTTTAAAGGTTATGACAAATCGCTCAAATCCATCCATGAAAGTGCTCTACCATAAGCTTGACTATTAACCAAATCTCAGCATATAATTTATGAAAACACACAAAAATCAAAAGGTCTTTGCAAGGTTGTAACATGGCCATGGGATTTTTCTTGTAAGGTGGGATAAAACAAGAAAGTGGAAATTCAAGGGCTAAAATAATGAACAATAAAACAACCCTTTTTAAAGCAGCATAAGCGGAGCAATACATTTTCCCTTTTTGCTTTCAAAACCTTTTTATTTTGCTCCTCTTCTGTTGTTGTTTTTTTTTTAACACATAAATTTTTGCAGTAATGAGGAATTTAAATAACAGAAGAGGTCCCAATTTCAAGCACTGCACAAATCACACAAGATTCACAACTAATTGCTCCCATAGACATGCTCTAAAAGGTACTGTCATATTTAGCAATCACAAGGGTACCAAGAAAATTAATTTCAGTTCAGGCTCAAAAAGGGGCAACTAGAAGAAGCTTTCATTCAACAATCAGAGGCTTGAAACATGCCTAAAATGCCTTAATCATATTCAAGTGTGTAGACAAAAATTTTCAAGTTTTGAAACGGTTTCAAGTCAAGTTCTAGATAGCACAATCAAGAGGGACACACTCATACAAGGAGAAGGGCATATAAATACGATGAAGTTCAACCCCAATACAAGCTCAAGTCTCACATTTAGAAGTTAAATTCAGTGAAAAACATCAGATCAGAGCGCCAGATCAGTGAAAAACATCAGATCAGTTGCAAAATTCTTTTCTCTCCTGCCAAGGTTGAATCAAAATTTAAGAACTTAAGGGCCCAAAACGCCTTATGCTCAAGCTCAACTGGCAAATGACAAGCTTTGCCATAAACCAGCTGGTATGGAGACAATCCCATAGGGGATTTGTAAGCTGTCCTGTATGCCCATAAAGCATCATCTAGCTTATGGGCCCAGTCTTTCCTTGAGGCACTCACTGTCTTCTCAAGTATCTTTTTGATCTCCCTGTTTGACACTTCCGCTTGCCCATTGCTTTAAGGGTGGTAAGGAGTGGCAACTTTGTGCTTCACACCATACTTTTTCAGCACAGCCTCCAATTTTGAGTTGCAAAAATGCGAACCACCATCACTGATTAGCACTCTAGGGACCCCAAACCGGGAAAATATGTTCTTCTTTATGAATTTTACAACAGTCTGAGAATCACTTGCCTGAGTTGCCACTGCCTCTACCCATTTTGAGACATAGTCCACAGCTACCAAAATGTATTGGTTAGAGAATGAGGAGGGAAATGGCCCCATGAAATCAATTCCCCAACAGTCAAATAGTTTAACCTCCAAAATGGAGTTTAAGGGCATCTCATTCCTCTTGGAAATACTTCCCATCCTCTGGCACTTGTCACAGCTCTTGGCATGAGCATAAGCATCTTTGAAAATTGAAGGCCAATAGAATCCAGATTGAAGCACCTTTGCAGCTGTGCGTTCACCATTGAAATGACCTCCGTATGGTGAATTGTGACAGTGCCATAAAATTTTATGCGCCTCATCATTTGCAACACACCTTCTCAGAAGTCCATCTGGGCCTTGTCTGAAGAGATAGGGATCATCCCAAATGAAGTAGTTAGCATCTTTGAAAAACTTCTTCTTTTGTTGCCAAGTTAGCTCTTCAGGTATCACACCAGCAGCTTTAAAATTTGCCATATCTGCAAACCAAGGCCTCTCAGTCACAGCTAACAGTTTCTCATCTGGGAACTCCTCTAGAATGTCCAACTCTTTAGCTGTAATTTCGTTATTCTCCAGCCTAGACAGATGATCAGCCACCACATTTTCACTTCCCTTTTTGTCCTTGATCTCAATCTTGAATTCTTGCAACAACAAAATCCACCGAATGAGTCTTGGCTTGGATTCGACCTTAGTCATAAGATACTTGATTGCCGCATGATCAGTGAACACCACAACTTTGGAACCAATCAAATAAGAACGGAATTTTTCTAGAGCAAATACTATAGCAAGCAGCTCCTTCTCTGTGGTAGCATAATTGACTTGGTTCTCATTCAATACCTTGCTAGCATAATAGATGGCATGAAAGAATTTTTCTCTCCTTTGCCCCAAAACAGCCCATACTGCATAGTCACTAGCATCACACATTGGCTCAAAAGGTGACTCCCAATCTGGTGCAACTATCACTGGTGCTGAAATAAGTTTCTCTTTCAACAACTCAAAAGCCTTCAAGCATTCTGGGTCAAATTTGAATGAGACATCCTTGATGAGGAGATTGCAAAGCGGCTTAGCAACCTTGGAGAAGTCCTTGATAAATCGTCTATAAAAACCAGCATGCCCAAGGAAACTCCTCACTCCTTTCACATTCGACGGAGGAGGCAACTTCTCTATCACATCAATTTTTGCCTTATCCACTTCTATACCCATAGATGAGATCTTATGACCCAGAACAATTCCTTTTTTCACCATGAAGTGACATTTTTCCCAATTCAACACTAAATTGGTCTCTTTACACCTTTTAAGAACATCCTCCAGGTTATCCAGACAATTATCAAAAGAAATACCAAACACAGAGAAGTCATCCATAAAGACCTCAATAGATTTTTCAATCATATCAGCAAAAATGGAAAGCATGCACCTTTGAAAAGTTGCGGGAGCATTGCAAAGACCGAAAGGCATCCGTCTATACGCAAAAACTCCAAATGGGCAAGTGAATGCTGTCTTCTCTTGGTCTTCTGGATTGACAGAGATTTGATTGTAACCGGAGTACCCATCAAGAAAACAATAATAAGCTTGTCTAGCTAATCTTTCGAGCATCTGGTCCATAAATGGGAGAGGGAAGTGGTCCTTGCGAGTGGCTTGGTTAAGCTTCCGATAGTCAATACACATCCGCCAACCTGTGACAGTCCTAGTAGGAATTAACTCATTTTTTTCATTTGTTACAACTGACATTCCCCCTTTCTTTGGAACCACATGTACTGGGCTCACCCATGCACTGTCAGAAATAGGATAGATCATCCCAGCCTCTAAAAGTTTCAATACCTCCTTCCTCACAACCTCTTTCATAACCGGGTTGAGCCTTCTGCAATGGTGAACAGCTGGTTTGAACTATTGATCTAGCTTTATTTTATGCATGCGGAAAATTTGGGTGATGCCCTTTAAATCTGAGATGGTCCATCCAATTGCCTCTTTATGTGCTCTAAGTACTCTCACTAGCTTCTCCTCTTCTAGCTTTGATAAGGAGCTACTGATGATCACCGGATTAAAAGCATCATCACCAAGAAAAACATACTTCAAATGTGGGGGTAATTGCTTTAATTCCGGGCTAGCTTTCTTCTCTAACTCACCACCTTGCAAGTCCTCTTTCTTTTTAGCAACAGCATCTTCAACCTATAGAGCTTCAAATTGTGCAAGACATCTTTCTATTTCATCATCCATCTCCTCATCCACCTTTTCCATGGAATTCACTAACACTTTCTCTAATGGTTGTGAAGGTTGGTCTTGCTCAATGATTTCCAAAACTGAGTCATCAATAACATCAACTCGAGAACATCTTTCAATATCATCCGGATGTCGCATAGCTTCAAACACATTAAATGTCACCTTCTCATCCTGGAACCTCAAAATTAATTTACCTTGTTGAACATCAATCAAGGCTCTCCCTGTAGCTAGGAAAGGTCTGCCAAGAAGAAGAGGGACCTCCTTGTCCTCTTCCATATCAAGGATAACAAAATCAACTGGGAACAAGAATTTATCAACTCTAACCAACACATCCTCCAGTATTCCATAAGGGTATTTGACCGATCGATCTGCCAGTTGCAAAGACATCTTTGTGGGCTTAACTTCACCTCCTCCCAACCGTTTCAACATAGAGAGGGGCATCAAATTAATACTAGCTCCCAAATCACAGAGAGCCTTACCAATATGCAAATTCCCAATAGTACAAGGGATTGTAAAACTTCCCGGATCCTTCATCTTTGGAGGGAGCTTCCTTTGAATGATAGCACTACACTCTTCAGTCAAGGCCACCGTCTCATCCTCCTTAAATCTTCTCTTTTTGATCAACAACTCCTTCATAAACTTTGCATATGTGGGCATTTGCTCAAGAGCTTCTGCAAAAGGGATGTTGATTTGTAGACGCTTGAAGATGTCCATGAACTTAGCAAACTGTTCATCCTTCTGGTTATTCTTGCTCAGATGAGGGTAAGGAAGCTTCATATGTGGCTGAATAGCCTTGGGCTGCTCTTGTACCTGCAGTTTGTCAGTAGCAACTTTGTCTTCCTCACCTTCTCCTTTTTTTTCTTTTTCAATATTTTCTCTACTTTCATTTTCAACTCCACCTTTTTCTTTTTCAACTTCTTTTTCTACTTCCACTCTCTTTTTTTCAACTCCATCCACCTCACTTTTTTCGCTCTTCTTCTTTCTCTCTACTTCAGACAACAACTTTCCACTTCTCAAAGAAACATCACTACAATTTTCATTTTTGGGGTTATCTACTGTGCTAGCAGAAAACTTACCTTTGGATTGCTCCGCTAGTTGCTTTGAGAGTTGCCCAATTTGGTTCTCCAGATTTTTTATAGAAGCCTCCTGGTTTTTGAAATGAGACTCATGATTCTGGAAGTTGGATTGTGTCATCTTCATAAACTGAGTAAGAGCTTCTTCTAATTGATTTGGCTTCTCTTGCTTTTGTGGTTGTGGAGGGTTGCTGGATGATGGGTTATCTTGCTGCTTCCAAGAGAAGTTGGGATGATTCTTCCACCCTGGATTATAGATGTTAGAATACGGATTCCCTCCTTGCCTTTGAAAGTTACCCATGTAATTAGCTTGCTCCTTGGAGTCTCCTAATGTATCACACCCTCCATTCTCATGAGGCCCTTGACAAAAGTCACATCTCAAGTTTTGATTTACCTGGTTCACTTGAGCAGAGGAAGAGGCTCCCACTTTCAGTGCCTTCAACTCCTTTGTGATAGCCTCTAATTGTTGAGAGACTAACTTATTTTGAGCCAAGAGTGCATCTTGCGTTTCTAGCTCAAGGACTCCTCTTTTTGCCAGTGTTCCTCTATCATTCTGACACAACTGCTCATTGGAAGCCATTTGCTCCACTAAGGTTCTTGCTTCTGCAGCTGTCTTGTTGTTGATGGTACCTCCAGCTGAGGCATCCAGCATCATTCTGGTGTTCGGTCTCAAACCATTACAGAACATTTGCATTTGGTTGAAATCATCATATCCATGGCCTGGACACCTCTTCAGAAGAAGCTTGAATCTCTCCCATGCCTCATACAAATTCTCACTTTGGTTCTGTTGGAAGCCATGAATCTCACCTCTTCTTTTGATGAATTTGGAGGGTGGAAAAAATTTGGTCATGAATTTTTCCTCCAAATCATCCCAAGTTGCAATGCTTCCTGTAGGCAAGGTGTCAAGCCAATCTCTTGCTCGCTCCTGCAGGGTCCAAGGGAAAAGCCTCAGTTTCTTGCTTCCCTCTGTCACTCCAGCCAGCCCAAAGGTGTCACAAATTTCATAAAAACTCACCAGGTGCTGATTTGGGTCATCAATCTCATTCCCCGCGAATTGGCTTTGCTTGAGAGTGTTCAACAATGCCGGCTTGATCTCAAAATTAGCATTTGCCTCAACCTGTTGGTAGGCATTGACAGCCCTTGCATGGTTGTTCTGTCTCCCAAAATCACCCAAGGTGCGTGGTTGGTCCCCCATCACTTCTTGAGTTGGGACTTGAGAAGTAGATGCAGAGGATTGTTTTTGTCATTGCTTTGCTTCCTTAGCCTTCTTCCTTAATGCCTTCGCTGTCTTTTCGATCTCCGAGTCAAACAACAGTTCATCTGTTTGTTTACCTCGCATGTACAAAACTAAAGGGAAATATCAGTAGCAAAGCAACAATTATTGTAAATTAAATTTTTTTATAACAGAAAATAAATAAAAGAAATAGTTCAAAAAGGTACTCGTTTGCCTTGTTAAAAATTAATTCAACAATCCCCGGCAACGGCGCCAAAAACTTGTTGGTCAAAATCGCAAGTGTACGATTTCGTCGTTAAGTAATAAAAGATCAAATCCACAGGGATTGTGACCAATTATTAACTAAACAAAAGTTGTAACTAATTGAACTATTGACGAATACGAATGTGTTTGAAAAGTTTGTTTAGCAATAAAAATAGTACTAACGAGACAATGTATTTGGATATTAAGGAGAATAAAATGACTAGGGCTCGAATCCCTTTGTTTCAACTTTTGTGCTCTTGAATTCTTTTCCAATGCAAGCAATGATAACGTATTTGAAGTTCAAATCCACAAGTTTAGATTAAAGAAAATCCATTCTCTAATAACCCCTTTGATTAAGTAAACGAGTCCTAATTCCTTAGGTCCAAATTAATTTAATCAAGCATAACGAATAAGGATTCATGCAAACTCATACCACAAGAATTATATTCCTATAACTTTATTAAGCATGTCAAATTATCCCAAAGCAAGTTTAAAACCTCAATTTTCCAATTGATGCTAAAACCCTAGTTCAACCCAATGGTGATCAAGCATCGAATCGCATTAAGAAAAGAGATAAATGATCAAATAACATAAATCATACTTGCATTGAAATTCTGAATTCGATTACATAAAAGTATCCACAAAGTTCATCTTACCCTAGTACAAGAGGTTTAGTTCCTCATAGAAGAGAAGAACCCAATCAATTGAGATGAAGAAATTGCCAAAGACTCCATTGATTCCTCAAATTTGCCTTTGACCCTTGTTCTTGATTCAACCTCTCGCCAACAAAAACCCCCCTAGGTCAATGTTTTCTCCATCTATTTATAGTTCTCGCACCCAAGGGTTGAAAAACATCTCCAAAATAAGTCAAAACGCGCAAAATACAAGTGCGAGGAGTCGCAAAGACGGTAGTGGAGCTGGCACGGCCTGGCCGTGCTGCTCTTAAAACACAAAATAGCAGAAGCGCAGCCCGACACGTGCGTGGTGGAGGACACGGCTAGGCCGTGTTGTTCTCTGAACATACTGCACGCGGTAGTGGTGGAAAACACGGCCTGGCCGTGTTATTCACTGTTTGCTCAACTTGAAATTCTTCACATCCACCAAGGCACGGCCGTGGGAAGCAACACGGGCAGGCCGTGCTGCTCTTAAATCTTGCCAAATTTTGGTATTTTGGCATCCGAGCTGGTTGCAACATCCGTCTAAGTGATTTAGCTCCGCTTTCCTAGGCCAATAACCTTCTTTTCTGCACAATTGAACTCAAACCAAGTGCATTATCTAAACCAAGCAAAATGCATGAAAACTATGGGTATAAACCACTAAAATGACTACTATGCAATGCAAAACTAACAACAAACCATATGCTATAATGAATGCATCACAACTCCCGAGCCTTGCAGGAGACGATTGGTGAAGAAGCTTGCGGATGATTTTGATCGGGTTGCTTCTTTGGAGAACGAGGGATCTAATGGTGTGGGTTTCGATTCGATTACGCCGTTGAGTACTCAGACTCGAAGATTGGTTAAAGAGGCAGAGAAATTGAATCCAAAGGGAAATCGCTCCGAAGGTGATGCTGTGAAGAAGGTGATGTCATGAAGAGGTGGCTGAAGAGGCAGAGAAATCGAATCCAAAGGGAAATTGCTCAGATTGTGAGTGTTTCTTTTTCAATTTATCGAAATTTTTGGTCTGGGTTAGGTTTTGGAGAGACTTGGAGTTTTAATTTTTTCAAGTCGTGCTCGAAAACTTGTGCTCTACCGCGCTCAGATTATTTTGTTTTGATATTTTTGACACACTATTTATTTTGTTTTGATAATAACCTTTTGAATTTGATTTATGTTAATGTCAATTTAAGTCGAAGTGTGTTAACGCAACATTTTTATTCCTTCAGGCCACGGTTAATGCATGTTGTCTTTTAAATATTTCACAGGCCACGGCTGGATGCATGTGGTTGAACACGATAACATTTTCATACCCGTGGCCTATACATGCCCACGTTTTTTTAAATATTGCTGGATAAAAAGAGGCAACGGTTGCAAGCTAGAAATTAGGAAAACATGAATTAATATGTATATTATCAACAACACTTGTAAAACCGTTGTCTATTCCAATTTTAGGCCGCTATTTTTTAGCCGTGGACAAGTTTAGTGTGGGCTAAAGTCAAAAATATTGTAGTGATTGCCTTGATCATTTCGTACTATGCCTCCACGCCCTGCCTCTCCAGGATTACCCACTTCCACTTCCCACCTCCATTCTAATACCCGCAAGAAGGTCAGGCCACGTCTGTTGAATGTTCTTCCATAACCATGAGTCATTAGGGCAGCACTTAACTTCCTTAGACAGATCAATAGCTCTACCATACCTCTCAACACCAAGGACCAAAGGGAGTCATGGTTGCCTAAAATTCCACGCCCCAGCTTTAGCATAAAGGCTTCATTCATCATCTTCATATCCCTAAAGCCAAGACCTCCCGCCATATATAACACATTCCAACTAATTAAATACTGCTTTCTTCTTTCATCAGATGAACCCTACACAACATTCCTCGGGTGTTGGAATTTTATACTCCAATAATTAATGTAGGCTAATATCATTAATAATTATATTAGCTATTTATCGTAAATGAGCTATATTTTATATGATCAAATAAAGTTAAAATAGAGTGAGCTCATTAGACTCCTAATTTAATTGATATGGGTCTTATATGAGTAGATGTAAGTGTGGCCTGACAAGGGGATAATGGGAACCCTGTTAGGTTTAACACACTATAAAGAAGGCTATGGTCCCCAATACACCGAATCGCCGTCATCCATTCTCTTATTCCCATCTGAAGAGAACCTAAAGTCTCGTGAGAGAGCTCAAGAAGATTCGGTTGAGGAAGAACCATAAAGTCACTGCTAACGTGCTCGATGTTTGCTGCTATGGATCCATATGCTTGTTGGTTGTTCGTGATCATTGCTTTGGTATTCCGCTTCAGGTGATTGATTGCTATGGATCCAGGTATTCTTCTAATCCTTGATAATCCAACATGTCGTAGATCCTAAGGGTAGAGAACATGTTGTTCTTGTTGAGCATGCTTGTATGTCTTTGTAGCTTCCGCCTAAGGTATTTCTTCTATGAGATTTGAGCATGCTTGTTTTTGTTGTTGTTATTAATAAGGAATTAATTCCAACAAGTGGTATCAGAGGGGTCTTCTATGTTGGTTTATTAGGATTCATATTTGTGTTTGTTCATGATTGGGAATTAAGTTTTTTTCTCAAATTTCTATGAACCTTGTTCGGGGCCTTTTTGATTAATTTCCCCAATTTTTTCGTAAAACCAAAATTATGGAATTTATGATCATTTGTTTGTTTTGGCCGGACATGAAATCCATTTTGTTTTTGCTGCCACACGATTTGCGCAAATTTGATTATGTGACGTCAATTGAAAATGCTTTTGAAATCAAGAACGAGCAATCAAGAACTTCAATTGGCTTATGCTACGGCTGGAAAAATCACAACTTTACCTTCAAAATCTCAAGTATATGTAATCAGTTTTTTATTATTTCCAGTAATTACTTTTGATTAAAGAAAAAGTGTGGTCTGCGTTAATTGAAATCAATTCACGTTTTGGAACAGTACACGTACATGTATTGTGCTCCTGAATTATCAAGTTCTTTTTTTTTTTGGAATAGTACTTGCGCTATTTTGTCTCAAATACAAATTTGTTTTTTGTTTTTTTTATATTGCATAAAAAAGGAAACCAATAGAGTTTTCCCATTTTACGAGTTGTTTTGGAAATTGTTAAAGTTATGATTCTATACATTTTATTTAGACGAAAATATTTGAGCAAGATATTATGTGATTTGTGTCATGAGAATATCATGATTTTCTAGGCCTTTGCGTAAAGTATATTTGCGGTGAATCTTCAATAATATTTAGTATATATATTGTTGATTTTGGCCATCGTAAAAGAAGGCATACAAATCTTTGGTTAAATATCTCTTTATTGTGATAATAAGATTTGATTGTCTTTGATTATTGCATACTTCATGGTTTTGTCTATCTTGAGAATGAATCAAATTATTATCGTGATATTGTTTTAAGATTTGGATTTTGAATTTAAAAATAATTCATGTGATATTATTATAATTCAAATTCAAGGTGTATGGTTATGGCCTTAGATTTTTTTTTTGGTGTTGTTTATTTATTTTAAATACGACCTGCGTGTCGTGATTTAATTCAAATACGGCCTGCGTGTCGTGATTTTCTCTTTATTTCATTTCATTTTATTTTATTTCTCCCCCTTGTATTTGGGGCTGCTTTCGTTGTTTTCTTTTCCTTTGCATGGGTTTTGGTCTAGTCCCCCCATGTTTTCTCTGTATTCTTTTTCCAATTTTTTTCTATTTTAACAGGGAGGAGTACTCTTTTTCCTTCTAGATGTTTTTTCCCTAAGGAGGGTTTTGCATCAGAAGGTTTTAACGAGGCTCCTTTCCTTCATTTAAAAAAAAAAAAGATCAAGAAACACGAAAGAGGGGACAACGCCATATGGAAGACGGTTGGAGCAATTGGCTTATGGGTCAAAGAATTGTAATAATTAGTTATTTAATTCTTTTCCGTTTAGGAGGCCATAACCATACCACTATAAATTTTATGCATTATGTATGCGATGTATGAAGTGTCTGCTTGTATGCTATGTATGTTTTTACATGCTAAACGTCGCGCATAGTTAGAACTTCAGCAGGCCACTGGACAGTGGTCTCAGGTCGCCGCCTTGTCGTATTTGAGCCAGCGGCCAACAACACCACTAGGCGGTGATGTGTGAGATACTTCTCTCGCTTTAGGACTGCTAAGTGGTCTTTTGACTGATGTGTGGTGTTGTAAACATACAGTTATGGATATTCCTACACCTAGGTGTGGAATTTATGTAAACTAAGGCCCTCCTATTTTTTTAATTAATAATTGTCTAGTATCTTTAATTGGGTTGATTGAAACAACATGTTGCCAAAGTAACATCTGTTGCGTAGATTAGTTCAATTAAATTTACAAACGATGTAGCGTGGAGTTATTCATGCTAGTTGTTGTCGGCCCAAAGGAAGGCGCAACTTGGCCGCATAATTCCATGCTTGCGATGATAAATGTGTGGTGATTATAAAGACAATTTATCCATGTGAGCAATTGGGATGCCCAAAGGCAACCATTGTTTGACGGGACATATCGCCAATGTTTGATCGTTGCGTTGAGAGTACCACTTGCAGTTAGTCCTTACAATCCAAAGATTGGGGATTAATGGTGCGCTTGGTATCTTGTTTGGGTCTTCAATTTACAGATAAAGAATAATTGAGCATGTCTTATTAATTATTTTAATTTGATGTGCCAACTGATGTTGTGTGGGTGTGTATCCATGCGGATATTAATCGGCCCAAAGGAAGATTAATATTTGGTCGGGTCTGCATTCACACCGGTGATGACAAACACATGGCGATTATAAGGATAATTTCTCCATGTGAGCAATGAGATGTCCAAAGACAACTATTGTTTGACAGAACTTTCCGACATTGTTTGATCATTACAACAAAATACCACTAGCAATTAATATCATCGTCCAAAGACTTGATATTAATGTTGCATCGGGTATTTTGATGAGTATATTTTAGTACTTTTGTTCTCTTTGAACTAGTATAGTTTGTGTATCTGTGATTTTGAATTCAATTTAATCCTTAAAAGTTTAGACTTTTAGGATTAAAGGCAGAACCTTAAAGGAAATTTTAGATCTAGACTTAGCATAAGAAGGGATAAACCCACTTTCTCTCACTCAATTCGATATATATATGAAGTGAGAATCAAGTATGAGAAGTAGGACCGCTCCAGCCGCATAAGTCTGATGATCATAAAGTACAATATTTCAGAGACCTTTAGGGGTGTTATTTTTGATGACATAATTTATGTCGTAAATTCCCTTGCCAAGAATTAAAAGTGCTTGTGAAAGGCAATGAGGCGAAAATGAGCACTCGTTGGAGAGCTTAATTTTCATTAAGTATGAAAGTAAAGGGAATATGAGGAGCACATTATGAAAATATTCAAATCTTGTCTTCAAACTTAAGGAGCTAAAACTTGAGCAGTCTAACGACTTGCTCAAATATTTAGCATTTGTATTCTTTCCTGCACAATTAGATCAGATCAAATCAGTTTACAACGGTCAAAGGAAGAAATAATCTTTAATAAGATTATTTCATAAGGTGTGCAAGAAAATAAATGGTGAAGCAAGAAAAAAAATAGTGCTCATTTGGCAAATACCCCAATGGATAAGGGAAAATAAAAAACCTAAGGATGAAACTGTTAAGGGTCTCTCTCAAAATAAACAACTAAGGTTGTTTTAACTGACAAATGCCAAGTGACGCTGAAAGATGCATCCATATAGGAATTGGCAAAGTCGGTGAAGATTGAGACTCTAGACATTTTAGATTGTTGTTACTGGCTTATATTTGAAATTAAAAGACAATTTGGTTGAATCAAAATTTTGGGATAAAGTTTGGTTTTTGGTTTCTCTTTGAACAAATTAAGATGATTTTGGGTTTATTTTTTAAACAATGGATTCAATTTGTCTTTTAAATTCAAATATTGTTGGAGTCAATTGAGCTATGACTTGTGACAATCTATAATTTCTAAAAGGTCTGAGAGGTATAAACTTTGGTCCCAAGTTATAGAAATTTTTTGAGACGGGAACTGCATAGTTCTTTGAGGATATTGAGTTTGGAGGGAGAGATAAGGTTAGAGAACAAAATTGAGTGAGGAAGAAGCGGTTCTAATTATTGAACCAATTCATATAGTTGCTAGTGGTGTAGCAAATTTGGATCCTCGTGAGGACATTATTATTCTTCCTCCCAATCAAGTTAAGGAAATTATCCATGAAGATCAAACTCAACACCCTCAAGAACTAGAGCAATGGGAGCCATAAAGAAAGGATTGACCATAAAGAGTCATTCTATTTGGTTTTATTGAAAAACTCTTTTTCGGACAATCACAGCGCTCATTGCTCATTATAACTTTGGAGCTACATAAGATGGATGTCAAGACGGTGTTTCTTAATGGCAACATTAATGAAACAAATGTATATGGTGAAACCGATATACTTTGTGTCGATAGACCCAAAGATAGTTTGCGAACTGACATAATCCACCCATTAGCTAAAGAAGTTGTCTCATTAGCGATACCACAAAGTCTCATAAGGTAATTGTCTCATTTGGTCTCGAGATGATGATTGTGGACGACTATGGGTATTACAAGGTCAGTGGGAGTAAGTTTATATTACTGCTACTATATGTCAATGATATTTTATCTAGTCAATAGCGATATAGTCTGGTTGAGCAAAACCGAGAAATCTCTAACAAAAATTTAGAGATGAAGGATCTTGGGGACGTTTCTTTTGTATTAGGAATCCAAAATTCTGAGAGATTGTTCTTGGGGTATTATGAGATTATTACAAAAGAGCTATATCGATAAAGTTTAAATAAATTCGACATGAAAGATAGTGTACTAAGGGATACCTCAATTACTAAGGGAGACAGTCTTAGTCTCAATTATTTGCCAAAAAGAAAATCTGAAAAATTTAAGAAATACTGGGAGTTCCCTATGCTCTAGCTATGGGAAGTCTGATACATGATCTTATCTGTACGCATCAGGAAACGACATACATCGTGGGATCATGTGGCAGATACTTGAGCAATTCTAGTTTGAATTATTACAAAAGGCAACCATAAGGGCCATTAAAGAGAACAAAAGTCTATATGCCCACATATCAGAGATCTGAAAGATTAGAGATCATCAAGAACTCTGACGCTGATATTCAGGATGTTAATATTATGGACATCAAATTATGGGATATGACTGAAATATCTATGTCACTAGATTGCATATAATAAAAGGTACTAAAATACCACTTAAGTTACAGTGTGACAGATAAGTCAGTCATATCATACTTCAACAACAATAAAGAATTTTACAATGTCTATTGACATAAAGGTGTTCGTTGTTGAAATAAAGAATTCAGGATAAAAGAATTTCTATAGAACACATAGAGGCTGATTCCATGCTAGCTATCCACTAACTAAGGGCTTGACACCTAATGTTTTTTTCATGAGCATGTTGCTCATATGAGCGTGTTGTCAATAAGTTTGCCTTAGTTTAGTGGGAGTCTTTATTTGTGTTCTATGTTTGAGATACAAATTTTATGCTATTTCGGTTTTTTCTGCAGAAAGAAAGTTAGTTCATTATAAACCTTTTTGTATCTTGTCGTGTGTAAATTTTATTTACTCATTAAGGATTTTGGTTTGCAAAATTAAATTTTGCAAAATTGACCTCACTAAATATTTAAGTAGGACCAGTTGGAAATAGGCATGATTGAGATCACATTCCATGTAATTTCCATGCTACTCATCCATATTGATCTATGTCATCAAGTGTGTTGATGTGGTGATCGTCGGGGTTTAGTCGCAATTTATGGAAGTGACAAAAGCCGCGGTGGTCTCATTATTGATGCATGAGGTGGACCAGATTGTTAGGAGAAAGTCTAAAGATAAATAGCATTCGGATATGCGCACTAAGGAATTCTGGTATAATTATTACGATATGCAGCCCAAGTGGGAGATTGTTGGAATTTTATACTCCAATAATTAATGTGGGCTAATATCATTAATAATTATATTAGCTATTTATCGTAAAGGAGCTATATTTTATGTGATCAAATAAAGTTAAAATAGAGTGAGCTCATTAGACTCCTAATTTAATTGATATGGGTCTTATATGAGTAGATGTAAGTGTGACCCGATAAGGGGATAATGGGAACCCTGTTAGGTTTAACACACTATAAAGAAGGCTATGGTCCCCAATACATCGAATCGTCGTCATCCATTCTCTTATCCCCATCTGAAGAGAACATAAAGTCTCGTGAGAGAGCTCAAGAAGATTCGGTTGAGGAAGAACCATAAAGCCACTGTTAACGTGCTCGATGTTTGCTGCTATGGATCCAGATGCTTGTTGCTTGTTCGTGATCATTGCTTTGGTATTCCGCTTCAGGTGATTGATTGCTATGGATCTAGGTATTCTTCTAATCCTTGATAATCCAACATATCGTAGATCCTAAGGGTAGAGAACATGTTGTTCTTGTTGAGCATACTTGTATGTATTTGTAGCTTCCGTTTCTTCTATGAGATTTGAGCATGCTTGTTCTTGTTATTGTTATTAATAAGGAATTAATTCCAACATCGGGATCTTTTCAATCTCTATGCGCACAACATTAGGGAACCAAGTGTGTTGCATAGTAAAGGATGACATAACACCTAAAACTGATTGGGCTAAAGTCACACGGCCAGCCATAGATAGGTAGTGCAACTTCCACCTAGCCAATTTTGTTTGCATCTTATCAATCTATCTATTATCAATCTTAGCCCCCAATGGGCTGACTAAATTACTCAAATAGTCATCTTATATAACTGACACCTGTCAATTTAAGGGACAATTTGGTCTCGCCCTGATTTCTGCTTCTTTGCTTCAATTTTTCTCTCCCTCTCATATATCCCGCCTCTTCTAATTTCCTTTATTTTCAAATTTTATTTTTGAATTTGCATCTCCTCTCCTCACCTTCTTCTCATCTCCCTCCTCTTTGGTTTAGGGTTTACGGTGTTGGCCAAAAGACCCACCGCAGCAAACGACGGGGATATGCAACCCGTGCTAAATCTCTATCTTTTCCCTCCTCCTTCTCCTTCTCATTTCGTTATTTTGTCTTCTTTCCTCTTCTTCTTCTTCTTTTTCTTCTCCTTATGAAGGAAATCTCCAGGTACGTTTTTCAGCTCTTCTTCTCTCATTTTTTTTTGTTTTTTTTTCTTTCATCCTATTTTTTCTCTCATTATTATTATTTTTTTCTCTGATATTGTGTTGTAATCTTACTTTCCATCGTTTTTCTCTCTTCTCTTTCTATTTTTTCTATTTTTTTATTTATTTGTCTCCTTTTGAACTTTTTTGGCAGAGATATATTGGAATCAACAAGCTCATTCTTCTGCTTCATTTGATCCCCAATACAATGACAGTAGTTCAGTTATTAAATTTTTTATTTTATTTATAAAAAATATCAAGGAAGAGAAATGAGAAACCCTCAGGTGTTACTGGTAGTTCAAACGGTGTTAACGATGGAAAGTTTAAATTTTTATTTATTTGTTTGTTCCTTTCATTCTGTTACTGTAGAAACCCTCAGGTGGGGAACTTAATAATTTATCCTTTTTGGTTTTTTGGCTGAGAAATGAGAACCCTTGATTCAAACCACGCCATTTAATTTTATTTACAGTAATATTATTGGAAAGGAAAGGAACAATAATATTTTGGGTCTTTTGGATTGGTGTGGTGCTATAGCAAGATAACCTGTTAGTTGAAGCAAGGGGAACCTGTGAGTCTTTGGGTTAAGTCTTGCAATTCAATACTTTTATAGGCTATTTAAGGCATATTTTTTGATTTGTTGACAGTGCTACAATAAGGAGAACCTGTTGGTTTGAAATCATGACAAAGGTATTTTTCATTTTGGATAACGAAATTGTGAATGAGGGAGAGGGAATCAAGGCATGTCTGTGGTTTAAATGGGGGAAACGGTTCCGTAAAAAAAAGGGGGGGGGAATCGGTAGTGGGATATTATTTAAGGAGAGATTACTTTCCTGTTATAAGTATAGTTGTGTGGGTGATAATAGATTTAGACCAATTTTTTAGAGTTGGCTTATTAGTAAAACATAATATTTGCTCCAATTAGTAGTGGTAGTGTACTCTTATTGCTAATTTGGTTGTTCTATCTCACCAATTTAATGTGTATTTATATAATAGACATTATTTGTTTAATGTGGCTTTTATATTTTTATGCTTATTTTTCTTCTTTTTATTTTGACAGGGAGAATCTCACAATGGTAGGTACACCCAACAGCAGATGAGTCCATGGGCTCAAAGAACTCACCGTGAATGAATGAATATTTTTCACAGGTTTGATCTTGTCTTGTGCTTGATCTATATGTATTTATTTGCTTGCATTTGCTTTTTGGATTTTATGGTTTCTTTACTTTGTTTCAGATCAGTTGAAGTTATCTTAAGTTGTATTAAATCTATACTTCTAATATTGATATCAAATAGGCTGCCTGGTCATCTTGAACAGCAGTGGTAGCAGTATAGGATTCCTACCTGACCGCAAAAAAATGTGCTTGTCACAGAATATTGCTTTATTTTTTACATAATAGATGGAATTTTCAATTGGGTTTGATTTAACTGTTTTTGTTATAAAGTTGGTTCCTTTCTTTTCCTATGCTTTGGATTGCTGAAATGGATCTTTTTTCAATTTGTTATTTATTGAATAATATGAGGACAATTTTATGATCCTTATAGGCTGTTAGGATATAGGAGTTTCAGTTGGGTGATGGACTGGTGCTTTTGAAGTTTTTGTAACCTCCCACTTTGCAGTGGTTGTTTACTTTGGTGAATGAAATATCATTTTAAACTACTGGCATGTTAACCCAAAGCTACTGAAATATTGTTTTTGTAACCTCCCAATAATTATGGTATTATTTGAAGAGTAAGAAATTGGAAAGTAGCATGTTACATTAGGACACATCAATTTCCCCACAATTTTTTTGTCAAGTAACAGGAGCATATATAAATGTTTAACAATTTGCTTAATGGAGGTTGCTTTTGGCATAAATGTGAAGTTTGTAGGGGTCATATGCACCCTTCAAATCTACACTTGGACTGAACTGAAGTTCTCTTAGTTGCTCACTAGAAGAGACCTTGAAAAAGACTTAATTGAAATATAGTACAGTCACTTTGCTGAAATGCTTGCAGCAAATGACATGGCCTATTTTTTTTTCTGGACACATAAGGCTCTCGTGATTGAATATGGTGGTTTTTTATTTGCTCAAGGCCAAACATTCTGCAATAATTTTTATTTTGTTGTACATCTGACATATATTTGATAATTTTTGCAGGCCTTTGAGCTGATCAGGGATAGGAACCTTAAGACTGAATTGGGACTAGTCAGGGACAAATTTTTTAAGGGCAGACTCGTGTTTAGAAGGACAATTTTCAGATGAGGGGACTGAATTCTTTCATCTTTCCTCACAATGTTTACAATCTGATCCGCAAGATGATTAAATTGATGATCATATGAGTATGGTTTATTATCATATGAGTATCTAATAGATGGTTAAATTTTTGTTTAATAGGAGATAGAAAGCAAATGATTAAATTCTTCAAATGGTGCTTCTTGATAAGCATAGGTTCTTCAGAAGCATAATTATCAACTGATATAATTTACCTGTCAAGTAGTCAATACCTGTGGATTCATTTTTTATGAGTGGATTGTTTGGGTAATATATTTTGCATCATTTGCATCATGTGGGCAATTTGCCCAAACACAACTAATATAGGCATTCAGGCAACATTAAGCTATACATTATATAGACTTATCACCTAATATAGTGATGCTAGAAGTTGCTAATGAGATAAACATGTGACCAACTTGCTCATTTCCTTTTCAATCAATAAATTAATAAATCAGACTTTGAGTGGCATAAGACACTTAATGACTCAGTGTTCCGGTAATTTCTTTTCTCATATAACTGAAATCAATGAATAGTCTGCAGCTTTTGGCAATTTGGTGGCTGTCTTCTTATTTCCTTTACTTATATACACATTTTAGCTTTGTTTGAGTGTGATTGGTGCTGCCATGTCCATCCTTTGTACTCCCTTTCTTATTGTTTTTAATATATACTAAACCTGCAGATAATTGATGAGAAGTCACTTTTCAAGAAATATTAATCAAATATATTCTTAAATTTGAATCTTAAGATGATAGATGACGTACTCTTCCATAACAATTATACAAACGCCACGCGACCCGTGCGTAGATGTTGCATTACTTTCTTTATTATTTATTTATGGAAAGCCGACCTTAGTTTTCTGTAGACTGGGATTCCAACATAGTTATTTATGAATTTATATAGATTCAATAATAGATCTTGAGGCAAGAGCTTTGCTGCAATATGTCAAGGTTGTGGTTCTTGCTAAGTTGCAGGAGTATAAACCACATTACTTTTCTGCTGAGTCTTTGATTGATCATACTTTTTGCTGAGCATGCTGTTGATGAAATTTATTTTACCAATGCTTGAGTACTATTATCAGATTATGTATTTTGCCTTAACATATTATTTTGCATGCATTTGTTTGCTTCCTATTTATCTATAATATGAGTGGACTCAATTTATTTTAAGCAGTTCAAATAATGTGTTTGCATTGCATATCATCCAAAGCTATATGCAAGGTGCCCTCAAACTGATATTAACAAATATTTTATTCTTTGGAGACTAAATTTTGACTATGGAATACGGGAATATTGCTTAAGATATATCAATATATGTAAATATTCTGCAGATTGAACATGATGTTACTTGGAACTTGCTTAAATATGGTTTGCTGGGCTCACATTAATAGGTTTTGATATTGTTTTAGCAGAATCTGGCCATAGTTTTATCCATATCTTCATTTTGAATTGCTTCTCCCCTTGGTCTGTGACAAATAATTTGGTGGATAAATGATGCACTTCTAATTTATGTTATGAAAATAGGTTAGTGGTGTTTGAATGATTATGATATAGTTTGCTTCCATGAAGAAATTGTTATAGATAAGTCTGACAATGTACTGCTTGGAAATATTTGGAAGCTTGCTTAGTCACTGAGTGAAGCATAGTTGTCCCTTTTCTAGCTCTTAACAGCAAAGCTCTTTTTCCTTTTTATAAATGGGAATTAAAAAGTGCAGAAGAAACTTTAGGCAGAGTTTTGTATTGCGAAGGTCAACAGAGGAATATAGATAAACAACTCTCACAATTTGTTTCAAATAAATCATAAAATACATAGTTGCATTTTTATATTGCCTGAATTTGTGCTCTTTTGTTTTCAGATGGATACCATGATTGTCCAGCTATTGGTTTGCTTGATGATCTCAAAAAAGAATTGATACATACGCTATGAGGGTTCGAGAATGGTACGGTTGCATTTTGCAGAGCCTCACCTTCTCTCACCCTTAACTTGATGGGTCATAGGTCTCAATGCCTTCCCCATCATTAAGTAGACTTTGATTTCAACAATTAATTCTGTGGCAGTAAACAATGAGGAGATTTACGGGGGAAGAAGATTTTGTCGAGATCAAAGTAAAACACTAGGTAAAACAACCTAGAGATAGATGTCATCTTGGAGATAGAGTGAAGTTGTAATCAGTAGCCGTGTCTTTAAATCAGTTTTGCATGTTATTTATCGTTTCTCTGGGATTTGATATCAATTGTTAGTTTTATGTCTCTTAAACTTGAGGGTGAAAGTTCTAAGGCCCGAAATTTATGTGAAACATTGTGAAAAACTAATCCTTGAACGGTGAATTTGTTTACTCTAAATTCTTAGCTGAAATCAAAATGAAGAAAAGATGTATTGAGTTACGTTAAAATTTGGAGTGTAGATAAAATGACACTTACCTTCTTTTTTTGTGAATCATATGTAATGCTCAGTAGTATATTTTGTGGTGGCATTTTTTGAAGCATATCGACTTGGCTCAAATATTCTGTAATATTGCTACACTTTATATTTATCACACACTGTTGATAAACTCTTACCGAATTTATATAATGTTAATGATTGTCAGCTTCATTTGCATTTTTAATTCTACTATATATCCCTATTATATTCTTATTCTTAATTTTATACAAACAATATCTTATTCAGAATAACAAAACACTTATGTTGAATATTTCTGCCGTTATGTACAAAATATGTTATTAATTGTGTGCTCTTATTAGTTAGTTTGTCAAATATAATTAGCAACAATGATGCCCTACCCGTGCGTATGCACGTGTGTGTTACTAGTAACCCCCTTAAAACTATCCCTCTTATGTCTCCCATGATGCATAATTGACCCCAAATACTTACCGAAGCCAGAAGTTGGTGAGGAACCGCTTTGAGACACTGCTCCCTTATTCCACTCTCCACATTTTTAGAAAAGAATGCATACATTTTTTAAGCATTAATATTGTGCCTTGATGCCAAACAAAACCTACTAAGAACCTCCATAACCTTCTCCATATGTTGTGTGTTAGCTTCACAAAGAGCAAAATGTCATCTGCAAAAAGCAGGTGTGAAATGTGAGGGCCGCATCTCCCTGCCTTGATTGGGATCCATGATTTTCTATTAATAGCATCAGCTATCATTTGCAATAATTTCTTTCCATGTTTCACCATATTATACTCGGAGTATACATTATATTTAAGCTCTGTTTCATAAGGCTAAGAAGATAACTTATAGCTTATTAAACTAGCTTATAAGTTTGTTTGACCAAAAGAGAAATGTTTGGTAAACAAGCTAATCACACTCGCTTATAGTTTTTTTAGAAGGTACTTCAAGTAGCGTTTGAGCTAATTTGTTATATTTTTTCTCATTTTTATCCTCATTATTTTATTCTTTATTTTATCTTTATTCTTTTTAAAAAAAAATTTGGTATTGAAAACTTTAGATGAGTTGAGTCTTGGGAATCACCAGGTCACTTTTTTTTTATAAATTTAAAATAAAGATAAACATGTATTTTTATATTTATTAATTAGTTAAACAGTTAATTTTACTAAACACTTTTACTTTCAGTCAATTAACATTTTAGCTATCAGCTATCACCTAACTTTTCAACTATCAAAGAATCAAAGAAAAAAAAACACAACAGATTATGTTACTTGTGTAGTTTTGGGTTTCAAATATTTTCTATCTTACCTGTCAAAAAAAATATATTTTCAATCATACAAATTTATTTATGAATAAACAAATTTATTTTAGGCAAAATTATTCTCGCGGTTTTTTAACTTAATTTAAAGTTTCGAATTCGTCTTTTATTTTTTTCTTTTCCTAATTTAGTCCTTTAAGTTTCAAAACGTTTGTGACGTTGACTTTTTTTTTCATTTTCTGTTCAACGCCGTTAAAAAAATACCTATGTGGCCATTACGGTGCTGAGGTGGGCGTAACGCTGATTATGTGGAAGACTGTTGCTCTGAGTCATAACATGAGTCATCATTTTATATTTATTTTTTTATTAAAATTCCAATTGACAATCACATTAGGGATGGGGGTTGTTGCTCGCTGCTGGTTATGAGATCACAGTGGTGCTTGGAGTGACGGCAGGGACGTGCACAAACGGATCGGAGACGTGGAGATGACAGCGAGTAGAGCTGAGGTACCTCCAGTTGCGGCAAGATGGAGGCGCCTTTTTGCAGTGGTGGGCGAAGCCGTCGAAGGGGGCTGACGGCGTGACAGAGAACGGGGTCGACGAGGAGGGAAGCCGCAGTTAGCGGCGGGAACAAGAGAGAAAGGCGTTGGGGATTGCGCAATCGACATCGTTCACACGAGCGAGGGACAGTGGTGGTCCGTTTATGCGTCGATTGATGGAGTGGGTCCACGGGTTGCTCGCGGTGGAGCTCACCGGAGTACCGTTTGGTGGAGCTTGCGGTTGCTATCGTTGGCCTTTTTTGGTTCTCCTTCTTTTTTCTGTTTGCAGGTTTATACCGAGGAGGAAGATGATACTCAAAGGGGAACTGTGATGCTGTTCGATTTCTCCCCCTTGTTCTCACTGTTTCCTCCCTCTCTTGCTCTATATCTGTTTCTGTTTCTCGGTCTAAACTCCCTTGCTGAGAAATGGAGGTGCTGATAGTGGGGTTGGTGAAGTTGTGTGGATGTTTCCTGTTATAATATGTGGAAATGAAATCTATCTTATTCATTAGACCCAATGGTCATTATATACATTGTTGCATTACATTGCCACAGAGTTTGTTAGAGTATAA
Source organism: Calophaca sinica (assembly GCA_037113605.1). Taxonomy (NCBI): domain Eukaryota; kingdom Viridiplantae; phylum Streptophyta; class Magnoliopsida; order Fabales; family Fabaceae; genus Calophaca; species Calophaca sinica. The sequence continues at coordinate 110,266,278 of CM073733.1, forward strand.
CAAGCTTGTCAAGTAAGAATGATCACAGCACTATGACAGCTAAGCTGTTTATATTTACAGCTAAGTGAACTAAACTAATTACAATTAAAGAGTACTAATCAGGAGGTTTATGCTCTATCATCCCCCCACAAACTGAACCATGTATGTCAAGCATGTTCAGTTTGGACAGCAGAGAGTTGAAAAGCACTGGTTGCAGAGCCTTCGTATGAATATCGGCCACTTGATTTGCAGAAGAAATGGGCAGCAGATGGATGAGTCCGGACTGAACTTTCTCACGCCCTAAATGGCAGTCAAGTTCTATATGTTTAGTACGTTCATGGAAAGTGGGATTGTGTGCAATTTGAATAGCAGAACGGTTATCACAATATAGAGAAACAGAACCTGAATGTTCTTCTTTGTAAGTCTTGGCAGATACAATATCCACTGGATTTCAGATGTGGTCAGACGCAAGGCTCTGTATTCAGCTTCAGAAGAAGATAAAGAGACTGTGGCTTGCTTCTTTGATTTCCAACTAATCAAGGCAGAACCATAAAAAATGCTAAAACCAGTGACAGATTTTCGGCTATCAGAGTAGGAGGCCCAATCAGAATCACTGAAGGCCTTGAGCTTTAAATCTGAACTAGAAGAGAAGAAGAGGCCCTTCCCAGGAGAACCTTTGATATACCTCAGAATGTGAAGTGCAGCATCCATATGTGGCTGCCGAGGACTAGAAATATACTGACTAAGTTTGTGGACAGCAAAGCACACATCTGGCCGAGTATTAGTAAGGTATATTAACCTTCCAAGCAGTCTTCTATAAGCAGTAGCGTCAGCCAATGGTGTACCAGTGTGGGAGCTGAGTTTCAGAGTAGCATTCATGGGAGTAGATACTGGTTTGCAAGCCGAAGACCAAAGATCTTCTACTAGCTCCAAAGCATACTTTCTTTGAGACAACACTGCCCTTTGAAGATCTAGCCACCTCTAAGCCAAGAAAAAACTTTAAGGGACCAAGATCTTTAATCTTGAATTGATTATCAAGAAGTTTCTTTACTGATTCAATCTCCTCAAGATTATTACCAGTTAGAACGATGTCATCCACATAGATTAAGAGCACGGTCAGCTTGCCATTTACTGATTTCACCAATTAAAGAGTAGTCAGATTTTGACTGGACATAACCTAGAGAAAGTAGAAAGGAAACTAACTTGAAGTTCCATTGCCTACTCGCTTGTTTAAGTCCATATAATGACTTTTGCAATCTGCACACCTGATGTGGCTTAGAAGGCTGAAAACCAGAGGGAATGTTCATGTAAACTTCTTCATGTAACTCTCCATGTAAGAAGGCATTATTTACATCTAATTGATGTAAATGCCAATGATGAGCTGCTGCCAATGCTAAGACCAATCGGACAATGGTAATTTTAACCACTGGAGAGAAGGTTTCTTGATAATCTACACCTTCAAGTTGGGTAAAACCCTTGGCCACCAATCGAGCCTTATATCTTTCAATGCTCCCATCGGCTTTGAGCTTGATTTTGTAAACCCATTTGCAACCAATGGGTTGTTTTCCAGGGGGTAAATCGGTGAGGACCCAAGTCTCATTGAGTTGCAAGGCCTTTATTTCTTGATCCATAGCATTCCTCCAACACTCATGTTTAACAGCTTGTGAGTAAGTCTTAGGTTCAGACATGCAAGTGACTGCTGAAACAAAGCTTTTGTGTGCAGAAGATAAATGGTCATAAGAAATAAAATTGGAAAGAGGATAGGGGATACCTGAAGATGATGTGTCAATGGCAGATGAAGTGGCTATATTACAATGATAGTCCTTAAGATAACCAGGCCTGGTTTTAATTCTGCTGGACTTCCTAGGTGGTATAGGAGAAGAAGAAGCTGCTGATGTAGTAGAGGGTTGCTGATTCAGTGACTGAACAGAGGAAGATTGCTGGTTCAGTGACTGAACAGGGGATAAAGAAGAAGAGGAGGCAGCAGGTATGACATTAGGAGACTGACCAGTATCAAACATGGTGACTGGATCAACAGAACTTAAGCCAAGGTCAGTAACCATTGGTTTAGAATGCTGTAAATCAGCAGAGGTAGAAGAATTAACAGAACCAGAAAAAGGGAAAATATTTTCATAAAAAGGAACATTTCTAGAAAGAAAAATTTCATGAGTGTGTAGGTCATATAATAGGTAGCCTTTAACACCTTGTGTGTGACCAAGAAGGATGCATTTTCTGGCTTTAGAACTAAATTTTGTTCGATGAACAGTGAGGGTAGTGGAATAACACAAAGAGCCGAATACTCTAAGTGTAGTAAGGTCAGGAGGTTTATTATACAAAATGAAATAAGGTGATTGAGAGTTGAGAGTAAGAGAAGGCAGTCTATTAATCAGTAAAATAGCATGAGAAATGGCAAAATCCCAAAAAGGAGTGGGAAGATTAGATTGAAACATTAATGCCCTAGCAACATTGAGGATATGTTGGTGTTTTCGTTCAACAACCCCATTTTGTTGGGGTGTTTCAACACATGAGGTTTGGTGGACAATCCCTTTGCTAAGATAAAAATCAGTCATAGCAAATTCTAAACCATTATCAGATCGAATGATTTTGATTGAAAGATTAAATTGAGTTTGTACAAAAGCCACAAAGTGCATGAGATGTGTTCTAGTTTCAGACTTAGCCTTCATTAGTTTAATCCATGTAAACCTAGACTTGTCATCAACTATAGTCAAAAAATATTTGTTACCATTAATGGAAGGAATGGAGAAAGGTCCCCAAATATCAACATGAACAATCTCAAATAAATGCTGTGCAACAGAATTGCTAAGAGAAAAAGAAGATTTCTTTTGCTTAGCAAAATGACAAGCATCACAATTTTTATGAATTGAATTGGGTATTTTACAATGGAGTTTTTGTAAAAGCTGAAAACACTTATCAGAGGGATGTCCTAATCGATGATGCCACAAATCAATATCAACAACAGATGTGGCTACATTATTACAAGAAGAAGAGCCAGAGAAAGAAGAAACAGAACCAGGAGGTAGAATCAATGTATATAGCCGTCCAACTTGCTTAGCATTGCCAATCATCTTCTTGGAAGTAAGATCCTGGATAGAACAAAAATTGTCAGTAAATGTTACTTGACAATTAAGTGTTTGTGATAGCTTGCAGACATAAATGATATTAGAAGAAAAATTAGGAACAAAAAGTGTATCATATAGGAAAAAAAATGAGGACAATGCAATGGTGCCTCGGTAGGAGGCAATGGTGGATTGACCATTAGGTAGAGAGACCCGAATTGGCTTAATTGCTCTGTATGAGGAGAAGTAGTGCAGAGAAGATGCTATGTGATCAGTAGCCCCAGAATCAACAATCCAATTACCAAAGTTAGTACCTTGATTGGCAGATTTAGAAGCAAAATGATGCACACTGATCAAGTTAGAGGCAGCAGTGGTTGCAGTGGGAGGAGTAGCAGGCAACAGAGAAAGAAGACCTTGAATTTGTTCAGCAGTGAGACTCATTAGAGAAGGAGAAGCACTTGATGCAGGAGCAACAGGCTGATCAGAAACAACATTATGCACAACTTTCTTGGATTTGTACCCAGGTGGATATCCATGTTTCAGAAAACAAGTTTCCACCGTATGATTGGTGCGATTACAGTGAGTGCAGAACCTATTAGATCCAAATTTCTGAGGTTTACCTCTACCACGGCCTTGAGAGAAATTGGAAGAGGATTGAACCTGTTGGACTGAAGGTGCAGGGAGTATGGTAGGACTCACTTGTCTTTCATGTTGCAAAACCATAGAAAACACCTTGGCAAGGGATGGGAGGGGATCCATAAGTAGAATTTGAGATTTCACATTTGAGTAGTTATCATTAAGTCCTTGTAAGAAACTAATGACAGCATCATTATCACGATAAGCTTGAACAATCTGAGAAGTCTTACAACAGCATGCAGAAGAAGATGCACAAGAAGGTATAGGTCTGAAATTGCACAATTCATCCCAGAGAATGCGCATCTTAGTGAAATAGGTAGTTACCGTCATGTCAGATTGTTGCAAGGAGAAGATATCATGATGAATTTGTGAGATTCGGATATTATCACCCTGAGAAAATCTATTCTTCAACTTCGTCCAGACATTATATGCCTCAGTAATCCACAAAATGCTAGTGGAAATTTCAGTTGAAACCGCATGATTAATCCAAGAAAGCACAAGCATGTTGCAGCGTTTCCAGATCGCGTAATGCGGATCAGTGAGAAGAGGTTTGAGAATCGATCCATCAACAAACACAAACTTATTCTTCATCTCCAACGCCATACTCATGGCTTGAACCCAACTATTGTAATTCGAACCTTCCAGAACAGAGGAAACGAGAACCAACGAAGGATTCTCGTTCACGTGAATGAAATAGGGATTCATCGTATCAGACTTCAATTGCTTCGATGCAGAGACATTAGGAACATGATTAGAAACAGAATCACGAGAAACATGCTTTGATGAATGGTTCGATGAATGATTCGAATAAACTTCCATTTCTTCATCAGAATCGGAAGACGCCATCGAGAACAGAAAAGAAGATCGCAGAAAAAATAAAGATCGAGAACAGTAGAAATCGCGAATCGCGAACAGAAGAAATCACGAACAAAGGAAATCGTGAAATCGAAGAAGAAATGTTGAATCACGATGAACAAGAACCGTGATTCAAGAAGGGGAAAGAAGAAAAGAAGAAAAAAAACCCTAAATCAGAGCGATAGGGAGAGCGCGGAAACGAGATTCTCAACTGATACCATGTTATAATATGTGGAAATGAAATCTATCTTATTCATTAGACCCAATGGTCATTATATACATTGTTGCATTACATTGCCACAGAGTTTGTTAGAGTATAACAAGCTTGTCAAGTAAGAATGATCACAAAGACTATAATGACTAAAATTTGTTTATATTTACAGCTAAGTGAACTAAACTAATTACAATTAAAGAGTACTAATCAGGAGGTTTATGCTCTATCATTTCCTGACTTTTTTTTGGCCAAATCTCTCCCATAGGATCTCAGCAAGTGTCATCCCCTCTCCTTCCTCACGTTTCATTCCCTTAGATCTGGCCGAACCGGTGACTTTCTATTTCTCTGTGGGATTGGCCAAAAAAACTTTTTTGAAGCTGATTTGTTTTCCTTCTTGTTCTGCATTTCAAGGGTTGAATATGAATGTTAGGGTTGGGAGAAGGGAGAAGATGATGACTCATATTAAAAAAAATTAAATAAAAAATGATAACAGATATCCACATATGCAGCATTACGTCCACATAGACATTTTCTTAACTGAGTTGAACGAAAAATGAGAAACTTAAAGACCATATTGGAAAAAAAAATGGGACGAATCCGAAATTTTAAGTTAAGTTAAGAGATCGCGGGAGTAATTTTGCATTTATTTTATAATCGGTGGTATATAATGTGACTTTTGCATTAGGCTTTGTTTGGATTGTTGGAACATAGTGGAATGGGGTGGTATGGAGGTAGATTCTATCGTTTGGTTTTGTCAAAAATGGATGGAGTGGCATGGAACATGATGGGATCCATTCCATCACATACCACCCTCTCCTCCAATTTTTCATCCCCCCGATTCGGGAGGTAAACGATGGAATGAAGCTCTGAATTTAGCTAATTACCTTTTTACCCCACCTCCTGTTGCACGTTTCTTCTTCTTTCACGAAGACCTACAGCGATGAGATGTGGCAGCACAGTGTTGATAAAGAAAGAAAGGAACGAAGGATCTTGATCTTGATGTTTCTTAATTCTTCTGCGTTTTTTTTCCATTGATTCTTTTGCGTTTTTTTCCCTTTGATTCTTCTGGGTTTGCTGGTGAAGAAGATCTAGGTCGGTGCACTAATCTTGGTTGCAGAGAGGGAGGGGAAAAAACGTAGAGGGGAGAAGATTAGGGAAGAAGACGGTTTGGTTGCAGAGAAGGAGGGAAAAAAAAACGCAGAGGAAGAAGATTAGGGAAGAAGACAAGGGGTTTGGATTAGGGGTAAAAAAGGAATAAAATTTCTTGAGCGATTCCATTTCATCGTATAATATCCAAACAATGGAGTGGAAAATTTATTCAATTCCGTTCCGCTCCATTCCATTCTATTCTGCTCTGCTCTGTCCCTTCGATCCAAACAAAGCCTTAGAGAATCCGGAACAAGAGAGAAATAAGTCAATAACGGTCAGAGTCATTCTCCCAACTACCATCAGTTCGCAACCACCATTCTTCCTAAGAAGAAAGAAGAACATGACCCGCAGTTGAAGACCACGCTTCACTTCAATGGACCTTCTTCACCCCTCGGGTTCTCTCTCTCTCCGTCTCTTCAGCAATAGTGATTTTCTCTCTCTCGCACTTCCTCTGTTTCGCTCTCTAGAATGGCAGAGCCGCACTCCGCCGCAGCCACTACTCCCTCTTCTGCGGCTAACGGTGAGGCTTCGCCGTTGGAGGAAAATGTGACGAACGGCTCTCAAACTCGATCCCTGTCTCCGGACCACGGACGCGAGTCTCGGCGCGTGAGCATCACCTTTGGGAGAACAAGCTGGAGTATCGGCGATGATTCCGCCATTGTTAGGGATGATAAGTGGTCCTGCTTCGCCGTCATCTTCAGCTTTTGGTTCTTCGGTTCGCTAATTTTCGTTTCAAATCAGTGTCTTCGTTTTGCTTTTTTTTTTTTTTTTAATAGTAGAATAGCAATGTGATCCTGAGATTGAAAAATGCACTCTGTTCGTATCTTGGCTCTTAATTTAGTTTAATCGTACCTTATATATATTATTCAAATTCGTTTCAGTTTAATCTTTCTGCAATTGTGCTATTTCTCGTTACTAATTAAGGAATTTAGATAATTAAAGACTGAATTGCTCTTAATTTAATGTATTACATTTTCATGAATTGCTCTTAGATAAAAAATTGAAATTCCTATTGCATTGTTGCGCAAAAATTTTGTTAGCTCATACTCAATTACTCATAATGCAAATGTAGATATCAGTGAATTAGTTATGTCAGTTGGATAAATCAGTTAGAACTGCGTAACTGTACACTTGAGGTTGCAGTTAGTTAGATAAGAACATTTAAATAAGCAATGTGCGTTTAGAAATTTCAACGAGATACTTCATTTTTGTCCATTCACAAATTCTTACATCATTGTCTGAATGTATTTTATATGTTGCATTTTTTTTTAATTATGAGATTATGTTGTAATGTTACAGTTTCGGTGACATTGATACTGGGAGTTTATGGGTCGATGGTCATCGTTCTAGGTCCAGATTCTTCAATTGTTTTCCAACCTAGCCCTGTGTTTGTGCAATATGTGAAGGTAAGTCTCATTTACTGCATATTGTTGTTTTTTTTCTTTAATCTGTTTTCAATTTGTAATTGGCGAGTGTCTGCGGAATCTGGATTTTTTTGCATTAGGTAGAAAACTTAAAGGCAAAGCCAGGACCCATTCTTTATGGTACATATCAATATCCATCTCTTGATGTTGTTGACACTTGGGAAGAAACTCGCAATATATCTGTTCCCTCTGGCTCACATAAGGCAAGTATATGTACTTTCCCCTTTCCCGTGATTTGGAACTCTGATGCTGCAGAACTGAAAGCATTTATACATGATCATGTTACTGAAGCCTCAGATTTCGTGTGATTGAACTAACACCCTTTTCTTATGTCTTACCCAGGAATGGAAATATTATCTGAATAGAGGGTCGGAAGTAAATATTTCGTATAGCTTGAGCTCTGAGAGCTCCTCTATTTTCCTTGTAATTGCTGAAGGTATTCTATCTACTTCTACGTGAGATTTCAGTGGTTTCTCTTTTCATTTTTTGTGCATTTCTTTCTCATGGAACTACTGCTCACTTGTCACTTATCGTGGCTGCTGGGTAAGTGCTGCACCAGCACAGTTTGTACTTTTCTGAAGCACCAGTTTGCTTCAATAAAACTTCCATCAAAACCTCTTGGTGATGGGTGAGTGCAACATAAAACATTAGAAAAAAAAGGGTGAAATCTGAAGCTTGGGTTGAAAAACTACCGCTAACAATAAGATGCAAATTTACTGAGCCATGTAGCCTAATTCAAGATCAATCAGAAAATCACAAAAAACAAGAATGGCACAACCCACAAATTGAATAAGACACAAACCTGGTAGAGTAAACAAATCCCTTTGGCTTCAGTTCCACTCACCGCCTTATTTTACCAATTATGATGCACTTCAATCTATTTTGGCGTTTACTCCTTAATATTTATTAAGTTTCTTCAACAAAGTTATTGCTATTATAAGAGCATGAAATTTATGTGATGAAGTATAGTGTTGACTGAGAGAATTAAGAGCTTTCTTCGGTCTTCTTTGGAGTGGAATGTATTGTTTTGTATATTTTTTGCTATAGTCTTTTAATCCTATGGTAGGTTCTCTATTTCTAGGATTTCTTGAGCTATTATTTGCTAAAAACTTACTTCCAGCAGAAAATTTTACATTTCAAGTTTCCTATTTGTGGTTTCAGTTTTCTTTTCCATTCCTCTTTGTTTGGATTCACAGGCAATATTTACCGATAGATTTTCCTTTTGGATCTTTAGTGGCAGAAATCTTTCTGTTTAGCTGGGTTTCACTTGTTATTGCATATTCTTCTGTTACAATCCTGTTGTGTCTCTTAAGGAAAATTCGTATCTTTTTCCCTGCTCTCTTGCTGAACAAAACAAACCTGACAGAGCTTTATTGGATGGACTTGTTTTCTATTTTTTCCAACATGTAAGCTGATAGCATCTTAATAGAGCAAATGGAGCAGATCTTAATTTACTTCTAGAAAATTAATGAATAAAGGCCATAGAAGCAATCCCTCCAAGTTTCTAGAATCAGTTTTGCGGAAATCCAATTGCCTAAACTTTGAGGAGGAAGCCAATGAAAATATTCCTTATCCATATAACATAATTTGTAAAAACAATTTATCACGAAGCCCAAAAATTGACTGAACTGTTGGTTGTAAGACAGGAGATAGTTGATTCCAGACTTCCAGTTTATCCTTAAGACCTTAATTCTATGGCTGAGTTACACCAATCATAAACATTACCTTCAGATGTGTAAAATTTATGGAAGTAACATTGCAATGTACTCCCTGTTTTAGTTATTATGAAGCTCAAGTCCATTGTAGTTACTACATATTTACATGTAGTTATTCTTTAAGGACATACATAAAATTTGGACATACATAAAATTTACATGCCTATAGTATATTTAGTGAACCTGTTATTTTTATGTCCTTGGTTGCAGGGGCTGAAGGCCTCTCAATGTGGCTGGAGGACCCAACATATCCCAATACAACCCTGTCTTGGAACGTGATCCATGGTAAGACAACGGTAAAAAACAACATCTGTATTCATATTAGTCATATACTGATGTTACTTTTTTTATCTTTTCAAGGAACTGGTATGATTACGCAGCAAATATTCAGGTCATCGAGCTATTATGTGGCATTGGGTAATTTGGAAGAGGAGGTGAAGGTATATTCGTATTTCTATGTTATACTTGCTGCTGTAGTTGCCATAATTAATTAGAATTCCTAGAATGACTGAAAGTGAATGTTTTCATTGGTTATGGAACCATGAAGTGTTATTTTTCCTATCGGAATCTACAAACAAAAACTTCTGTTAATATTAATATCCTTAAAATAGGTAAAGCTGATATAAGTTACAGGATCTCTTGTTCAGTGAAACAAGATAAGTTATTCAGAGATTATAAAATGTGAATTGATGCTTAAGTTGTAATGCCATGGTATAATAAAATTTAAAATGTGAACAATTTCATCGTGTTTTTGTTACACACATAAACTTGCATGCTTGAATACCTTTGAATATTAAGTTGTTAGGTTGAACATCTGAATATGGACATTGGTTATCCTTAATACTTGCTTTTTTAAAGATCTGTATGTGTATGTAAATATGCTCGCATAAGAAAGCCAGTGCATGAGAACTAATTTCTAATTACATGGTTTCAAAGGAAAAACCAAAAAGTAGGGTGACTCTTTGACATAGACATGCCATAAATATGGAAATAGATATTCTGATAGCAAGGATGCATGAGTAAGCTAACTACATGAGATTTATGGGATTGAACATGCCATAAATGCGAACTTGAATTCCAACTGTACCTTGAACCAATGCACTGCAGAAACACTGTCAGATCAGATCCCATTTGCACCACTATTTATTCTTCTTGATCCTAACTCCACTATCCCTTCCTTGCTCTCTCAAACATGCACAATTGCACAAACATCTAAATCTAATTCCAGATTTGGTTAGCGTTTTACATATCATACCATAATAATATTAATTACACAGAATTATATTTTATATTTGTCTTTCTTTTCCATATTTTTCCTATAATCTTGTTTTAACTCAATTGAAGAAAACGCAGACCTTGATTTGCAGTGTGTTTGTACATAGTTAATGTCTCAGAAAGGCCTTGCATTCAATTAAAATGGTATTTGAGTAATGATAATTCTAGATTAGTGTTCTGAGTGTGGGAAAGTTGGTATTTGATGCAAGTGCTAATAATTTCTCATCAGAGTCAGTTTTTTTTTTTCCTTATTATGATTTTAACAGGCTTATATATTGTTAATGTGAAATGTTTATTTTTCCAATCACCATTGATCATTCTTAGTTATTTTCCTTGGTCTCTTCTCGTTGGATAGGTGGAATTAAACCTCAGTGTAAGGGCCTTCTTGCATAATACAACGAATGCTTACTACAAATGTTCCCTGACTAGTAGTCCATGCAGTTTGAATATTTTCTTTCCTGATGGAAATGCAGCTGTCTTAGTTTCTCCTGGTCCACAACAGGCAAGATTCTTATCATATTACTTGCTTCAAATAAATAGTCATCCATATAAAGCTTAAGTGGAACATAAATTTTTAATGAGGCAACCTAGCATTTTGGTTTATCTCTGATGTAATAATCTTGAAAATTCTGTGCATTCTCCCTCACCCAAGAATACAAAATTTCTTAGCCATAGTGAACCGGATATTTTATATATTATTTAATCGAGGAGATGAAAATATTTCAGTTCCTTTGCTTTTACTAATGTTTATTCATGTTTTCTTTACTTTGGTTCAGAACACATCCAATGATGAGTGGTATATCAAACTGTCCTATGGACCAAGATGGCTGACATATATTTTTGGCATAGGTAAACTCTTTATATAGTCAGCCTCTGACTGTATCAATCTTAAATGATTTTCTATGTTACGATTCATGCTACATCTTCGTACAGGTGGAATGACTTTGCTGATATTTTGGGCCTTCAGTTTCTTGAACAAGCTCCAGTGTGCCCATGAAGATAGAGTAGGAGTCAGATCTGAGGGAGCAGCACCTGAGCGAGCCCCTTTGCTTTCGCGCAAAGATGATGATCTTTCGAGTTGGGGTTCATCATATGATTCCTTACCACAGGATGAGGAGGACCTGGATTTTCTCACAGGAGGTTCCATTGATGGGAAGTTTTTAGGTGATGGTGAAACCAGTAATAACACCCAGCGTCTTTGTGCAATTTGCTTTGATGCTCCACGGGACTGCTTCTTCCTTCCATGTGGGCACTGCGTGGCTTGTTTTGCATGTGGAACTAGGTAATTCATTGTTATCAAAACGAGTATTTCACCACAATATAGCAACTAGCACATGTCTAAGAATTCCCACTTCAGAAGAAAGATTGAACAAGTATAATTTCTTAAGAACTTGTCAAAGATAATCCATGATTCACGGGTGTATAACACATCCAAAAAAAAAGGAAAAAAAAGGGGAAAACGGTTTTGAGTGGGTGAATGAGATTTAGCTACTTATCATTAGTGTAGTTAACTTTTTTAAATAGATAATAGATTTGGTTCCCATTTATTTAAAATGGTTTTGACATGCAAACAATAATGTGTTGATCCACTTTGCAAGTCCAAGAATTGGAATTCATTATTCCACAAGTCACATTTCCAGTGGCATGCATCTCAATGCATTAGCTGATGCCCGATGCTTTTTCTTGTATGGTGATGTACGTCCAATCTTATCTATGCAGGATAGTTGAGGCAGCTGGCACATGCCCAGTTTGTCGTCGGAACATTAAGAAGGTGAGGAAGATTTTTACTGTTTGATGAGTGCATTGAGTCACGGACTAAATGAATAGCCACCAGAACCATAGATTACTTTTCCATGTACTCATTATTTTCCTGCCAATCATTACAAGGGTCGTATTGGCCACTGTAGCAAAACCTGAGGGGGATGATGGGTGGGTATGTTTCCAATTGGAATTACCTACCGTGATATTCAATGTAGTTAGTGTATGAATACACATCTGAATACGCATAGCACAGGAATTGTACTGCTAATGTTTTTCATGTACTTCTTGTTTTTATTTTTCTCCCGGGAAACTACAAAAGCCAAAAGGATCGGGGTAAATATTGTCATAGGATAATCATATGTTGCAAAAGATAAATCCATTTGCTTGTCCGTCTCCCCGTGAATTGCTATCTCAGCTTCCATCCGCACTGTTTAATGGAAATTGGATGCAAAGTTTTGGAATGTAGTATGATGGGCTGTAAGCTTGAGCAGAACCAATGCGGGTGGAAGAAGATCAAGCTAATCCGATTATATTTATAAGGGCCATCCTTCCATCCCCGAGGTGTAGCTCAAGTGGTTGAGCTGGAACATTTGTAATTTGAAGGAGTTGGAAAAGGTAGTCTAGAGTTCAAAGTCTTTTTTTTTTTTTTTTTTGATAATAAGAGTTCAAAGTCTTTCTACTAATATAACTCACTCATAATTAACATTTGACTATAAAAAAAGGTGAATTCTTACATACCCTGAAAAAAAGTTGGGTATTGATACCCTTGAAGTAAAAATAACTTAAAACTTAGGACCAGTTTGTTAGCGATTAAAAAAACTTTGATATAAAATAATTTAGTGATTATATTTTTTTGTTGAGATTTTTAAGAAAAGCAAATGCTAATTTATGTTTGTTTACGATCATAAAAAGTTACGTTTTTTTAAAATAAGTTATTTTTAACTTATTAAGATACAACCATATAAAAGTGCTTTTTTCTAAAACAAAAATCATAAAAGACATAAAAAAATCATTCAAGAAAACATATTTATTTTAAAAAATTAATTTTTATATATATTTGAATATTGTAATAATTCAAAATTGTTCAAAATGGGATAAATTCAAAATGGGGGTAATTCAAAATGGGATAAAATAGCAATTCAAAAAAATGATTTTTATGAGAATCTAGTGAAAATAACTTCTCACTTTAATTAGTTTTTAGATTATTTTCAAATTCTCATTTTTTTAAAAGATGTAACAATCATATGCAAAACTCTTAAAAGTGATTATTTTTGAAAAAAATGATTTTTTTTACAAAAAAACTATAACAAACGAGCTCTTAATTTCACTTAAAAATTAAATATAAAAAAAATTATGTGGCATCAAATGATTGGACACTGGGTATCATACCCAATAAAACTCTCGGGTATGGGAGTTGTCACCATAAAAAAAGGGCCATCCTTTCTTTTTATAACCTAATCATAATCTTTCCTCAAAAAAAAAAAAAAACCTAATCATAATCATCGCAGAAGTACATAGGTAGTATATATGTCTACAAAAGTTTAGAAATGAATTAAATTTCTCATGGAAATCGAAATACATTTAGAAATATGATTTGATTTTTTGATTTCTAACAGTAAAGACTCAATTTTTTTTTTTTTATAATCAGCAAAGACCCAAATTTAATATTGAAAGGTTAATGGATATGGTTTGTTACGTTTGATAAAAATACATGTACAATAAGCACATACTAATTTCGAAATAAAAACTTCATACAACATTTTTTTACTGGAAAACTTCGTACAAATTATTATTATTTTTTCCTTGAAATTGGTAGATAATATCATATAAAAACAAGAAATTGACATATAATATATACTTTTTAATTAAATAAAAATATTTTTCATATTGTAGTCGGACACTATAAGAGTCCGTTTGATGGTATGAATAAGATAGACACGATAGGATAAATTAATTATCATATCCTGACTTAATCTATTGTTTGGTGCCAATATATAATAAGTGATCAGTTCTATCACTTTATCATATCATGTCCTCAGTTTAAAAATTTATCATATGGTGAGGTGAGGGCTGAGTTAGTAACTAAAAAATAGGATTAAAACATGTTTTCATATTCACTCCTATCCTCTTATATAAAAATTTAAAAAATGAAAAATATAAAAATATTTAAAGTTAAAAAAAATTAATATTTTTAAAAATAATATTACAAATTAAAAATCATATAATAATTAATTTAAAATAACAAAAATCTAAAATTTTAAAAATTTATATGTAATTTTGTCACAATAGTAATTTTGTCACTTTACATTATTAATATTTCTTCATACTATTATTTAGTCCATCTTAAACAAAAGAGATAATAAAAGTTTATCATGTCTATATCTTATCATATTTTTATTCAACCCTCTTATACATGCCTATTGTATCAAGTCTACCATACATAAATTATGCTTAATTCTGCATTATTTCTTTCCTTAATATATATTAAATTTTTAGCTTTCCAATTAATTTTTTTTATTGAAACGTTTTTTTAGGAATAAATAATAAATAATCATAGCATAGGAAAAAATATTTTTTTTTATGAAAGGAAAAAATGTGATTTTAAAGCAATTTCAATTTGCTTCTTTTATTTTTTTTCCTGTAAAGTTTCAATTTTTACGAGGGAATTCTGCTAGAGTTGTTTTGAATTTGTGGGGTTTTTGTATTTTAAGTTTTAACCCTAACTAGCAAGTTACTCGTGCACACGAATGTGTGGAAACACTTTGTTCGTAAACGGTTTGTTATATATTTAAAAGCATGTTTATACTATATTCATGTTTTGTTAAATTCAAATAAACTTGAGTATAATAAATAGATGCATAAAATTGAGATGCGTTCAAAGATGATAAAATTACACTGACAACATGTAATGTTTCCCTGTATGGACTAAAAATCAAAATTATAATTTTATAAATAATAAAGATCTTTATAAAATTGATATATGTTCAAAGACAATAAAATTACACCGACAACATGTAATATTTCCCGTATGGACTAAAAAGCAAAAATATATCTTATAAATAATAAATATATTTATAAAATTGATATGTGTTCAAAGATGATAAATTTACACCGACAACATGTAACGTTTCACCATAGGGATTAAAAAACAAAATAATTATTTATAAATTATAAAGACATTTATAAGTTTGATGTGTTCAGAGACGATAAAATTACACCCGCAACATGTCATGTTTTCCCGTATAGATTAAAAAACGAAATAATTATTTATAAATGATAAAGATATTTATAAATTTGATATGTGTCAAAAGACAATAAAATTACGATGACAACATGTAATGTTTTCCCATAGGGACTAATGAGCAAAATCACCATTTATAAATAATAAGCACATTTATAAATTTGATATGTGTTAAAAGACCATAAAGTTATACCCACAACATGTAATGTCTCTCTGTAGGGACTAAAAAATAAAATAATTATTTATAAATAATAAATAAATTTATAAATTTAATATGTGTTAAAAAATGATAAAATTACAATGACAACATATAGTGTTTTCCCGTAGGGACTAATAAGTAAAATAACTATTTATAAATAATAAACACATTTATAAATTTGACATGTGATAAAAGACGATAAAATTACAATGACTAAATTTCAAATTAATATTATAAACACAACAATTAAATTAGAGCTTTTCTTATTTATTAACTTTTAAAATTATAATTTTGAATATATAATTAATTTAACTTATATATATATATATTATTTAACAAAATATAACATTAATTTTTATTTTTTGGGTAAAGTATCAATTTTTCATTTAATAATATTTATTTCAAATTTAGAAAATTTTAATTTTAATTTTAATTCAAGTTATTTAGTTTCATATTTTAAATTTTAAAAAGTTAGTTTTGAAATCTATTTCAACATAATCTATTAAAATTATATTTTATATATTGAATTTAAATTTTCAAAATATAATTAATTTAAATTATAGATTATTATGTACGTTCATATTTTTGGCATGTTTTTAAATTATGACAAAACTTAGGTAAGGTTCCCTAGGTGTGATTGGTGTTGTTTCTCTCATAAAATAGGATAAAAACTGTTTTGATAATGACAGTTATAAGATGTTAGAGATAATAGGAATGAATAGAGATAAAAATGTATCTATTTTGTGAGAGGAATAACACCACCACACTTAATGAATCTTTTCTAAGTGTGACATGTGGCGCTTCAAACTATTTATATATTTTCAAACCGTATTAAATATTTTCAAAAATTCTTTATGGTGAAGTTATATTATTTTGTAATTAACTTAAATTTAAATATTTTTATCTCACTTCATCGTAGTTTCTTACTCAACTTTAAAAAATATGAATATTAAAACATGCATAAAACAAAATTTTTAAATTAATCAAAGACATGTATATTTTTTGATCGAGTACATCCCAAATTTAAATTTGCACCGAGTAGATCCCAAATTTAATTTTTTTTAACATTTTTCAATTAATTTAAATTTGAATATTAAAACAAAATTTATTGAAATCAAATCTATTATTTGTTAAAAAACAAAATTATATTTTAAAAATTATATTTTAAAATATTTAGAATTTAATTTATAAATTTAGTTATAGATAATTTATCTTCAACGACATCTATTCCTCCATTCCTACTGCCTACTGGTGCTTGCATTGTACTAGAACTAGAAGGAACACGGTATCATGATGTTTTTCCCAATAGTGAGAGAAAGAACCGAGGAAGGCAACATATGAGATAATCTAATATATTATATCCACCCATCTTTTTGTGTGAGCAATGACAGTACACGAACAAATAGAGAAAAGAAGAAGAAGAAGAAAGCATGAGCGGGGACTACTACAAGATTCTTCAAGTAGATATAGAGGCGCCATTGATGATGATCTTAAGAAAGCATATCGAAAACTTGCAATGAAGTGGCATCCTGATAAGAACCTCAACAATAAGAAAGAGGCTGAATCTAAATTCAAGCAAATTTCTGAAGCCTATGATGTATGTTTACACACGCTTTCTCTGTATTGTTCTTTCTGAAAAAAATGTGATTTTTAAAGCCATTTGAATTTGCTTCTTTTATTTTTTTAATCCATCAAAGTTACAATTTCTATGAGGGAATTCTGCTAGAGTTTTGTTTTGAGCTTGTGGGGTTTTTGTGTTTTAGGTTTTAAACCTAGTTTGAATCTAAAACAGGTGAATATTTTCACACAATTCAAAGTTGTATTCCACTTCAAAGTTGCAATTTTTCTGAAGGGTTTTCACTTTTAGTTCTTGGGGTTTCGTAATTTGAATTTAAAAAGCTGAGTTAGGTTTTCAATTAACAGAGTTAGATATGATCTTTCAATAGTTTTTTCTTGCATTTTTGCTAAGGTGGGATTTGGCTTTTTTTTTTTGGGGTCAAAATGTTACAGCAAGTCCCACATCGGTGGGTTCTTGCTTTATACGGCTTTGAGCCTATATAAGGAGCTTCTTTATAATCATCTCAAATATTTCTCTTCTTCCTCTTTATTATTTCTTATACTCAACAAGAGTATTGTGAGAGTATTTGTGAGGTATTTTGTGAGAGGTATTCTTGTAATATTTTTCCATATAGTGAAATTCTTCCTCGTCTTGCCTATGGTTTTTCCCTTATTTGTCGGCGTTTTCCACGTAAATTTTGTGTGTTCATTTCCTTATTTTCTCGCTCTCTTATTTTAGTGGTGACACCATTCGCTACTCGTACTCTACCAAAGGGTATCGTGAGATCCAAGGTTGGTGATATTTATTCCGCTGCGCCACTCTAGGAAGCGTGTTTGCCTTAGTATGCTCTATCGCAGATTGCCTGATCTTCCACATCGTAAAAGAATTGTTGCCGGAAATAGTGTGGTAGTGTAGAAGTGCATGTCTAGGAAAAGTTCGGCTAAGGAAAGACTTGGTATTTAAGCTGTCTATTGGTGACCCACCTCTCTTTCCCCGGGAACTTACCTCGTGTACTATTTACGCTTCATAAATACTATTCCAAAGATACGATACTATTCCCATATACTACTTATTCATACGTGTGGTTAGATACTTTACAAAGAATTGTTAACATATATCGGATTTGTTCGCATACGGATATGTACAATACCGTTTCACGATACGCACTATTCACTGGAAATAGTATAATCCCGCTTTGGTTCGTGTACAACCATGGCAAAGAAAATTTGAGATAGAAGTTCAACCCGAGTAACCTCCTGCGTGAAATCAAGGTGGCTGTAGCTGAGGAAGGATAATTGCTTGGAAGCAATCGGGCGAGACTGCAGATATGACTAATGAAAAGTGGAAAGAGAAGGATGGCAATGTTGCCAATTTGCACCTAGCAATGGCGGATTCGCTTGGTGTTGTCGCAGTTAAAAGACTGCAAAGGAGATTTGGGATGTACTTTAACAAATTGTACGAGGTTAAGTCACTTCACACAAGAATATTCTTGAAGAGGAAACTCTACACTCTTCGAATGAGTGAATCCACATTGGTGACGGATCACATTAACACTAACACGCTTATTTGCTCACTACCACAGATCGATTTCAAAATAGCGTAAAAATGAACGTGCGTAACTTTACTTCGTGAGTTTACCAGATTCGTGATGATCAACTCATCATCAACATTACAAACAATAATGTCACGACACTCTTCACTTTGATGATGTTGCTTGCAATTCTTGATGAAGAATCCAGCAAGAATAAGGAGGAAAGGTCGAGAAGTTCAAGCAAGCGTAAGCTTTATCGATGACGCAGAGGCGTATCAACTTAACGGGGCCCCAGTGGGAGTCAAGATCATGGCATCAAAATCTCAAGAAGAAAGAATCTCAAATGCTATAATCATGAGAGGGCACTTCAAGAAGGAATGTTGGAACAAGAAGAATGGAGAGAAGACTCACGAGCATCAACCTCTCAAGGTCAGTGTTGCAAGTACCTCGGATGATGGAGAAATCTCAGATAATGGAGCAAAGCAAGTCCTAAAGGTGGAAGGAAACTCAATGATGTTTGGATAGTGGACTCAGATGCATACATGGCACATGACTTCACACCGTGATTGGTTTTGTACTTACGAGCCTGTCTCAGGGGATCCGTGTTTTGCGGGAAATGATCACGCTAGAAATCATTGGAATTCCAGATCGTTAATAAAGATGCAAGATGGTACTGTTGTAAGATACAAGGGGTACGACATGTGAATGGCTTGAAAAGGAATCTATTGTCCAGGCAATTGGATGACCTCGTGCAAGATCCATATTGAAGGTGGAGTCTTGAAAGTAGTGAAGGGCAACCTTGTGGTGATGAAAGCGTAAAAGATCACAAGCAATCTATACATGCTTGGGAGATACGTTGCAAAGAGGCGATGCATCACTTGCATCAGCGAGCCATGAAGAATCAACGATGATGTGGCATCGCAGTTAGGCCATATGTCGAACGTGGCTTGAAAGTTCTTGCGAACACACCCTTACCCGCTCAAGACGCCAGAACTTTACCTCTTCGTGATAATCCGTAGACAAGTAAGAAAGATAGATTGAAATTTGCAAAAGTAGCTACCAAGCAAACGCATACTAGACTTGATACATTCGATGTGTGGAGTCACTAAACATCCATGGGGAGCAAAGTATTTTCAGATCATTCATTGATGACTACTCCAGGAGATTGTGCGGTGTACCCAATCAAGAAGAAGTCGATGTGTTTCCAGATTCAAGGAGTTCAAAGTACAAGTAGAGCTTGAACCTGGAAGAAAATCAAGTGCTCGAGACGTACAATGGAGGAGAATATGTAGATGGTAACTTTCATCATTCCGTAAGCAAGAGGGTATTACGAGACAATTCCACTGCTGCACATACACCTCGCCAGGAACGGGTGTAGCGAGCTGGATGAACATGACTCTCCTAGAAAGAACAAGAGCTATACTTGAGAACATCTGATCGCCAAATCTTTTTAGCGTACAAATAAACCGGTCACATTACGTGATAAATCGATCGCCATCAACGAACATTGGTCTAAGTCACCAATGGAGATGTGGGAAAGGTTCAGAGATTATTCTTCTTTACATGTGTTTGGATGTCCCGCACGTATCGTACAACTCCCAAGAAAGAACAAAATTGGATCCAAAATCCGTAAAATGTATATTCTTGCAGGCGCCGAAATGTCAAGGGTATCGCAGGGACCCCACTACCCGCAAGCTTTATTGTTAGCAGAGATAGTCTTTGCAGAAAATGAACTCGCAAAGTGAGCAGAAAAATGACAAGACTTCCAAGGAGACTATAAGGCTTGAGAGAAGACTCAAGAAGATGATTCTTCCGAAGCGTAACCAGAGCACATGTAACAAGAACCGATGAGGTCAATGATGAAGGAGTTCGACGATCAACACGCCGATAACGGCACCATCATGGCACTCGTGACTATGTTATGGCCGCCATGATGCATACGCCTTTCGATCAAGAAGGTGAACCATCACCAAGAAGCGCCGAATGCTCGATGTTTCTCAATGGATGACAAAGAATGCAGAAGAAATGGAAGTTCCCTACATAGAAATAAGACTGGGAACTTGTTGAACTTCCAAAGCGGCCTGAAAGCCATCGGGAACAAATGGGTGTTCAAAATTAAATGAGACTAAGTAATGATCAAGTGGAATCCAGATCGCGCCGCACTTTGTAGTCAAAGGTTATGCTCAAAGAAGCGGATATACTTTGACGAGATATTTTCTCCAGCTTGTCGACTTACTACTATTAGGTAGTTTGGCAATGTGTTGCATTTGATTTACATCTGAAGCTTGGATGTAAAGACTGCTTTTCTTCATGGAGAACTTGAAGAAGAAATTTATATGCTCCAAACTGTAAGGCTTTAAAGAACAAGGAAAAGAAAACTTGGTTTCAGTAGGTTGACCAAATCTGCAGACGGCCTAAAGCAAAGGCGCCTGCATGTTGGTACAAGAGATTTGATTCCTTCATAATTAGCCTTGGTTACAACAGATCGAGTTCGATTCATCATTGTACATACTACAAGAGGTTTGAAGGATAATGATTTCATCATTTTATCACATGTGGATGACATGTCAGTGGTAGGCCCCAACAAAGATCGAATCCAGGAATTGAAGGCACAGCTTGGCTGGGAGTTTGATATGAAGGACTTGGGACCCGCAAAACAAGATTTTAGGGATGCAAATTCCACCGAGACAGTAAATGATAGGAAGATTTGGCTTTCAAAAGAATTATCTAAGGAAGGTCTAAGGCTCAACATGCAAGACTAAGCCAATTTCTACCCCGCTTCGCCAATTTTAAATTATCCTCGGTATGAGTCCTAGCAATGAAGCTGAGAGGATGGAAATGTCTCGAAAATCACCGTATGCATCAATGGAAGCCTTATGTATGCCATGATATGTACAAGACTTACATTGCACAAGCAAGGGGAGCGGTTTGTTGGCTTATGGCAAATCCGTGCAGAGAGCATTGAATATCATAAGAGGATCCTTAGATACATCAAAGGAACCTCAGATGTTGCATTATGTTACTGAGGATCGAATTCATTGTCAAGGGTTATGTTGATTCGGGATTTTGGTGTGATCTGATAAAAGGAAATCCACTACTCTGAGATGTATTCACAATTGCAGGGAGCTGAGTCGGTTATCTGCTACTATGGTTGTAGCTTTGTCTACTACAGGCCGAAAGTACATGGCAAATACCCGTGCTTGCAAGGAAGCTATCTGGATTAAAGGTTTAATGGAGGAACTCAGCATAAGCAACAGATGATTACCGTGGTATTGTGACAGCCGATACGAGTGCCTTGCACATTGCAAGGAATCCAAATTTTTCATTCTAGGACAAAGCATATAGATACCCAGTATCACTTTGTTCGTGAAGTGGTAGAGAAAGGAACCGTCGATATGCAAAAGATTCACACCAAAGATAACCTAGCAGATGTGATGACGAAGCCAATCAATGCTGACAAGTTTATTTGGTGTCGATCCTCCTATGGCCTATCAGAAACGTAAGCGACATGGAATCGGTGGGTTCTTGCTTTGGTGAAGGCTTTGGAGCCTATATAAGGAGGCTTAGTAATGCTTTTATAATCATCCCAAATATTTCTCTTCTTCCTCTTTTATTATTTCTTATACTCAACAAGAGTATTGTGAGAGTATTTGTGAGGTATTTTGTGAGAGGTATTCTTGTAATATTTTCCCACATAGTGAAATTCTTCTGGTCTTGCCCCCGTGGTTTTTCCCTTATTTGTTGAGGGTTTTCCACATAAATTTTGTGTGTTCATTTCCTTATTTTCTCGTCTCTTATTTTAGCTGTGTGACACCATTCCGTTACTCTGGTACCTAACACAAAATTTGAATTGTGAACAGGTTTTAAGTAATCCACAGAAGCGACCTGTGTATGATCAGTATGGTGAGGAGTGGTTTCATTAAGCGATTATTAACATCTTCATAAGCATTGGCAGTGTAAGATTGTTAGTTGTTTTATTCTTGTTTTTTTTAATTTTCAAATGAAAATTCTTGTCTCTGTGAAGTGGATTTCAATTAGAGCAGCTTATTAGAGTTTCATATTTGTTAATTGTTGTATGTCTTTAGGTTTTTTTTTTTTCGTGACATCCTTTTTTCTAACCGCTTCTTTATGTGAAAAGTGCTGAAAAATTTGGGTTTCTTTGTACTTGTCATTAGCAAATTCATTGTTGTTGTGTCACTTTTTTTTTTTACCATTTCATCTTAAAAAATAATTACTCTTCATTGTATTGTTTTACTAATCATTTACTGGAGACCAATTTATGAATTGACTGCAATTTGCCACTTTTACATGGAGCTCAAATATAGTGTCACCGTTGAATGCAATTCCATGTGTCACGGAATTTGATTTTCCTTAAAGGTCTCGGGTTTAGGCATTATGAATGAAAATAATATAGCACAAGAGAGTTTTGCTTTCGTAAACAAATTCATTGGATTCTGCTCGAATTAGTTGGGCTATATTGTACTGAGGATTTCTGACCAAAATTAGACAATATTACTTCATGGAAATTGCTTGTATGTTACTCCCTCCATTTTCATATATAAACAACAAAACATTTTTTTGTTCATTGAATAACTCATAGATCAAATACATGAGTTATTCAATGAATCAAAAAAGTGTTTGTTGCTTATATATGAAAACGGAGGGAGTATTTAATGAAGATTTAAATACCAATGGAAAATCTACATTTGAACAATCACTATTTCAATGATAATCTTGTCACGATGTACATGTGTGTTTAATTTACTCCTTCCGAAATGAATTATAAACAAGTGGAGCTAAATTTGGTTCATTGAATAACCATGTAGCTCCACTTGTTTATGATTCATTCAGGAGGAAAAAAGCACGTTTTTCTATGCAAATTCTCCGTTTAAGTGCACTTATTGAAGCACCTCTTCACTTGCTTTTATTCAACG
Organism: Calophaca sinica; assembly: GCA_037113605.1. NCBI lineage: Eukaryota > Viridiplantae > Streptophyta > Magnoliopsida > Fabales > Fabaceae > Calophaca > Calophaca sinica. Next base: position 110,289,826 of record CM073733.1, read on the forward strand.
CGGATTTGCGTTAGAAACAATCTCTAACAAACATGCACGTAGTATATTTCATGAGTTGTGTGTAGAGGGAGAGAGACCAATCCATATCAAGTGTAGTTTTTTCTTTTTTTCCGAAGGAAATTTGTACCTCCAGCGGTTATCATATGATGATCGAAATTTTTTTACATTTTTATGATGAGACAACTTTTTAAAGGCTAGGATCTTCTGCATTTCTTTTTCGTTTTTAAAAAATAATTGCTAAAGTGAGAGAGAGAGAGATTGACAAATGACAGAAAAAGATATGTTGTGTACATGAAAAGTAGTCACAGATACAACATAAAATACATATCGCAAAGTTAAAAGGACCAAAATCAAACTAAATATCCCATGGAATCTCGAGAGTTATATTACGAGGGTTACCATGAATCTTTAGAGCTGACCCTTAGTGGCGGAGCTAGACATAATTCTTTGGGGGGCCAATTTGATAAGAAATATATTTATAAATATTTAATCATTGTTAAAATAAGTGATGATGGCATAGTTGTTTCGTTTGCTTGTTTTATATACTAGCACATAGTTCAAATCTTACTTGTGTCATATTTTTGTGGTAAATTTTTGCACACAAATCTAAAATAGATATGCAAAAAGCTAAAAAGTGTTAATATTGGATTTGATCCCAAGTTTTGACACTTGCAAAAACTTGCAGAACCACATTACAATAGTGTAAACAATTAAAACATTTGTGACTATCTATATACACACACACACACACACACACACACACACACACACATATATATATATATATATATATATATATATATATATATATATTCTAATCTTTAATTTATTTTAATTTATGCGGTAGCCATGACTACCACACTTCTATAAGAGGAGCCGCCCCTGCTGACTGTTTTCACTGAAGTTAAGATTTAGACAAAATTACTCTAGAGGCCTTTTATCTTAATTTAAAGAGTCACTATGTACCCAAAATAAAAAAGAGCCATTTCAGTCATTTTTTTTTGTCAAGTTAGTCCTTTAAAGTTAGTTTTAATTTCAGTTTAGTCCCACGTGTTCTAAAATGTTAACAATGTTAGTCAAGTTGGTCCGTTTTTGACTTTTTGCAAAAGTTTTTTGGGATCTGATTTGTGGCATAATTGATACAGCATATTGTGCTTGTGACATACATGCATTTCTTGTTGTAGATCAGTCAATAGTTTGCCTCAATATTAATGTTTAAAAACATGCGGGATTAAATTGAAATAAAAAATAGAGGACTAATTAAAACTTTTAGTTAAGATAAATGACATCTGGAATAATTTTGCTTAACAATTACTACGCTGAACTAAGCATTGGAAACCTATCAACTTGAAAATCCCTTTGAGAACTTGGTTTAAGTCTGATAATATTCTTCAAATAAAAAATACTATGAAACTTTCCAATAAATTAATGGACACGCCTAATACGACAAAGTTTGAGATAGTAAATGTCCATTATTTGATTGGGCTTGTGACCCCAATGATCGCAAGTCTACCACAGGGTTTTGTATTTTTCTCGGAGATTCTCTTATTTCTTGATAGAGCAAGAAGCAAGACATTGTCTCTCGCTCTTCTACAGAAACTGAGTATCGTGTTATGGTAGCCACCACTTCAGAAATAGTTTGGTTACGTTGGCTTCTTGTTGATATGGGTGTCTCCCTCTTTTGACTCACTCCTGTGTACTGTGATAACAAGAGTGCTATTCAAATTGCCCACAACTTGGTCTTTCATGAACGCACCAAACATATCTAGATTGATTGTCACTTCACATGCCATCACCTTCAACATGACGCCATTACTTTACCTTTTGTTTCTTCCTCCACCAGATTGCTGACTTGTTCACAAGATCGTATTCGATTAAATGTTTTTGTTTCTTGACTAACAAACTCTCGATGCTTTTTGTTAATGCATCGTGAGTTTGAGGGAGATCTTAGATAATATATTAGTTATTCTTTTATCTTAAGGGTAGTTTAGTTGTTTTCCTTGTATATATACTTACTCTATTGCCTTGTATTGCTCAGACTTGTTAATTGTAATTTTATTGGAACCCTAGCCTCCTCTCTTCTTCTTTTCTTCTCTTATCTTCTCTATACATTCACATTGTTAACAAAATGTACTGCCAATAGCTTTCCTCTATTTTTCTTTGCATGAACTAAAATTAAAGGAAAAAGAATACATGAAACCACGTCCGACCGATAACACTGAAGGAAGTAATTGAGGGCAGGAACTGCTCATAGGTTATCTAGACCTCAATATTTCCAATCGAGGGTACTTAAGGGTCCTGTCAGGTCTAGATACCATATCCTGCCAATAAAAAATGCTCATTAAAAATAGGGTTAGTGTACGGATGGACAGAGTTGAGGCTTCAGCTAAGGTTACATCATGAACAGTTATGCCCAAACAATCCTCCACATTTGAGGGCACAATATCATTAGAGATATTCTCTCCCACACTACAAGAAAATCTGTTAATACCGTGGGCCAAAAGCCCACGCTAATGTCCAAAAGCCGTGTGTAATTAACAAATTACCGTGGGCTCACCGTGGGCCACATTCCGTAGGTTATTTGCTCGACAGTAACTTTTATCATGGGCCTTTTTTGTAGGCCGTGTGTAATTACCGTCGGCCGGTTCCCCAGGTAACTTTTTGACCATTACCGTGGGAAAAGACCCACAATAACTGAAAAGAAATTAAAAAAAATTAAAAAGCAAAACTAGAAACGCAGCAGAAATGCATAATCACTAACCCATAAATGCCCCAGAAACGCAACAGAAATGCAGAAACACCAACCCAGAAAAACTCTATAAACGCAACAGAAATGCAGAATCACCAACCCGGAAACGAAAATTAAAAACAACCCAACCCAGAAAAAATGAAAGAACAAATAGAAAAAAGTGTTGACGGAGGAGAGGTAAAAAGAAAAGATACAGATAATACTAAAAAAAAGATACAGAGAAAAAAGGCGAGAAACAAAACTAGGTTTTTTCTATTTGTTAAGCATCAGCCACCCGCTTCATCTCCCCTCCTCCTTGCTTGCGGCAGTGAAAGGCCACCTGAAATCACCTCAGTCCGTCACACAGCCACACCACTACCGCGAACCTCCGCGAACAACCATATCTCACTAGTGCCGCCGTGAACTCACTAGATCTCTTCCTCCCCCGTTCGGTATCTCGCATTTCAGTCTCTCCCTCTCAGTCTCTCTCTTTGCGATTCCCTTTCTCTCTTCCTCCCCCGTCCAAGTTCTCAGCCATGGGGAAAATGGGTGAAGAAGAAAGAAAAACAGAGAAATGAAAAAGTGAAGGGATTTTGGTGGGTTGTGAAGATTTTGGTTAATTTTGTACCAGAAAAATAAAAATAAAAATGCTCAATTGAAACAAAATCAAAACTTGAAGCAATTAGGAAGACGAACAGAAAATCATTGAGCTGAAGAGCACTAGAACAAGGTGGGTGGTAACGAAGCAACCAACTCCATCGCTCGTTGTTGGGTGTCTGAAAGGGTGAAGAAGAAAGAAACAGAGAAATGAAAAAGTGGGTTGTGACTTGTTAAGATTTTAATCTGAGCGAGAGAAAGAGAGAGGGTGTGATGACAATACCGTCGGCAAATCCCACGAAAATAACCTTTTGCTTTTTCAGATCAGTTATACCATGGGAAAAGACCGTCAAAAATAAAGTTTTTCCGTACAGTGGGACAAGGCCCACGATAACAGGTCACGTACTTCGAATATATCAATTCCGGGGGCTTTAGCGCACGATATTTTCCTACAACTATGCCCACAAAAAAAGGCTGTAGGTAATAGTGTTTATTCTTGTAGGGTCATTCTCTTCTTTTTGTCCGCGTGTGTATCGCTTTCGTTATTTACACTTGTTATAGCCAATGCCTTAATTGGATTTGTGATTGTCAAGGATGATGTTAGAGACATGTGCTATCCTCCCTACATTATTATTATGATCGACATACATCACATTTATGCCACCGATTATAGCCCATCATTTGAGACACACCTACTGAAAACGTGAATGTATCCCCCTTTTGCACCCATATCGCACATTTATGTTAACTGATCTTTATTTGTGCGGTTACCAAAATGGCTTTTCCTTTCCCTCGGCCAACCGTTTTCCTGCCGCCTACAAAATTGGTGCCTCGATTTGCATAATTTGTGTTCAACACAAACAGAGGATCTGCATGGGTTTTTGAATTCAAGTCGAGATTTCTGCCCCAACTAGAATTAGGGTTAGCACGTCCCTCTCCTTCCTCCTCCAACCACATGTTGTCGACATCGTTGCCTTATCGCCAATTGGCTCGGCCCCCACCTCTACATTTCAGCCTCTAGTCTCATCATCTTTGTGCATTGCGAATAAAACTTCACAACGCTGCTCTGTGTCCCCTAGGCGTCAACATACCAAACAGAAGGCACTCAACTTCTCGTATTTGAAACTCACCATGCACCATTCCCTCCTTCCTTTCGGACCTTACGCTCCTTCTTGAGTAGTTGCCTATCATCTACTTAGACCCAGATGCACATGTTGCGCCGAAATGCCTGAATTGTTGGAAGGGTCAGATTCAACGAATTCGCCAATGAAATTTGCCAAATGCAAGCCCACCACTTTGCTAATGATCAGCCAATAGGAAGATTGTGCACCTGTACCCAAATTCCACGCGGTTGAGAGGAATAGTATATATCGAGACACCAATGGGTAGTCTTCCCATTATCGGTTTGAATTTTATACTCCAATAATTAATCTGAGCTAATATCATTAATAATTATAGTAGCTATTTATCGTAAAGAAGTTATATTTTATGTGATGAAATAAAGTTAAAATAGAGTGAGCTCATTAGACTCATAATTTAATTGATATAGGTCTTATATGAGTAGATGTTAGTGTGGTCCGATAAGGGGATAATGAGTACCTGTTAGGTTTAACACACTCTAAAGAAGACTATGGTCCCCAATACACTGAATCGTCGTTATTCATTCTCTTCTCCCCATCTGAAGAAAACCTAAAGTCTTGTGAGAGAGCTCAAGAAGATTCAGTTGAGAAACAACCATAAAGCTACCACTAACGTGCTCGATGTTTGCTGTTATGGATCCAGATGCTTGTTAGTTGTTCGTGATCATTGCTTTCGTATTCCGCTTCAGGTGATTAATTGCTATGGATCCAAGTATTCTTCTAATCCTTGATAATCCAACATGTCGTAGATCCTAAGGTTAGAGAACTTGTTGTTCTTATTGAGCATGCTTGTATGTCTTGATAGCTTCTGCCTAAGGTATTTTTTCTATGAGATTTGAGCATACTTGTTCTTATTGTTGTTATTAATACTAAAATTAATTCCAACAAGTGGTATCAGAGCGGTCTTTATTATTGGCTTATTAGGATTACAGTCTATACTTTATGTCTGGGGTTTTGTTTTTCCTTGGATATTAAGTTTTTCCCTAATTTTGTATAAACCCTAACTTTGGATTCTGAACTTTTTTAAAAATAAAAATTCCCAATTTTGCGAACACGGGACAATATTTTGCGGTTTCCAGTTGTCATATTTGGTTCGATTAATAAAAAAAAGGCGATGATTGGGATTGCAAGTTTTTTAATTTAGATTGAACTGTGCACATGACTTTTGCAAAATATGCGTGCTGCACAATTTTTCTGGAAATCATGAATAAAGTATTTTGGGAAAGAAAGTTTTTTTTTTCCTTTTGGAGATACAATATCATATTTCCGCTTCGGTGCATAGATTTTCGTTGTGTATCTGGTTTTGGTCTCGATGCCAAATTGATTTGCAGATAAATATATAATAATGATTTGATTATATATTTTTCAAGAAAAACTTTAAGCGTTCTTTCCTTTTTTTTTTGTTGACCATTGTACTACATATCATTAGTTTTAAGGATAAATGGCTAAAGTCTTTATTTTTTGGCTGGGCATGAGAACAAACCTTGGAATTTGAAAATATAAAGAATTGTTTTCTTTAATTGGTTGCCTTCCAAGTTGCTTTTTTTTCTTTAATTACTGAACGTGAATGTATATTTAGTTATCATTCTGCATATTTGATTAGGACAACAATATTTGAGTGATATATTATATGTGATTTGTGGCAGGAAGATTTTGCAATTTTTTAGGCTTTTACGTTAAGTCTAATTGCGGTGAATCTTTAATAATATTTAGTATATATATTGTTGATTTTAGCCATCGTGAAATAAGACATACAAATATTTGGTTGAATATCCCTTTATTGTGATAATAAGATTTTATTGTCTTTGATTATTGCATACTTCATGGTTTTGTTTATCTTGAGAATAAATCAAATTATTATCGTGATATTGTTTTAAGATTTGGATTTTAAATTTAATAATTATTCATGAGATATTATTTTAATTCAAATTTGAGGTGTATGGTTATGGCCTTAGAATTTTTTTGGTGTTGTTAATTTATTTTAAATACGACCTGCATGTCGTGATTTAATTCAAATACGGCCTGCGTGTCGTGACTTTCTCTTTATTTTATTTTATTGTTAAATATTATAAATGATGAAGAAACACGAAAGAGGGAACAACTGGCTTGTGAGTCAAAGAATTGTAATAATTAGTTATTTAATTTTTTTCCATTTAGGAGGCCATAATGATACCACTATAAATTTTATGCATTATGCATGCGATGTATAAAGTGTATGCATGTATGCTTGTATGCTATGTATGTTTTTACATGCTAAATGTCGAACATAGTTAGAACTTCGCCTCTCAATCGCTGGGCAATAAAGGGCACTACTGAGCGGTAGTGCCAATTTCGGCAGGCCACTGGGCGGTGGTCTCAGTTCGTCATTTTGTCGTATTTGAGCCATCAGACAGCCAACAACACCACTAGGCGGTGATGTACGAGATACTTCTCTCACTTTAGGACTGCTCAGCGGTCTTTTGACTGATGTGTGGTGTTGTAAACATACAGTTATGAATATTCCTACACCTAGGTGTGGAATTTATGTAAACTAAGGCCCTCCCATTTTTTAATTAATAATTGTCTAGTATCTTTAATTGGGTTGATTGAAACAACATATTGCCAAAGTAACCTTTGTTGCATAGATTAGTTCAATTAAATTTACAAAAGATGTAGCGTAGAGTTATTCATGCGAGTTGTTGTTGGCCCAAAGGAAGGCGCAACTTGGCCGCATAATTTCATGTCTGTGATGATAAATGTGTGGTGATTATAAAGACAATTTATCCATGTGAGCAATTGGGATGCCCAAAGGCAACCATTGCTTGACAGGACTTATCGCCAACATTTAATCGTTGCGTTGAGAGTACCGCTTGTAGTTAATCCTTACAATCCAAAGATTGGGGATTAATGGTGCGTTTGGTATCTTGTTTAGGCCTTTAATTTACAGATAAAGAATAATTGAGCATGTCTTATTAATTATTTTAATTTGAGGTGTCAACTGATGTTGTGGGGGTGCGTGTCCATGCGAATATTAATCGGCTCAAAGGAAGGTTAATATTTGGTCGGGTTGCATTCACACATGTGATGGTAAACATGTGGCGATTATAAGGATAATTTCTCCATGTGAGCAATGGGATGCCCAAAGACAGCCATTATTTGACAGGACTTATCAACAGTATTTGATCATTACAATAAAATACCACCAGCAATTAATATCACTATCCAAAGACTTGGTATTAATGTTGCATCGGGTATTTTGATAAGTATATTTTAGTACTTTTGTTCTCTTTGAACTATAATAGTTTGTGTATCTGCTGTTTTGAGTTCAATTTAATCCTTAAAAGTTTAGAGTTTTTGGATTAAAGGCAAAATATTAAAGAAAGTTTTGGATCTAGACTTAGCATAAGAATGGAGAAACCCACTTTCTCTCACTCAATTCGGTATCTATGAAGTGAGAATCAAGTATGAGAAGTAGGACCGCTCTAGCCGCATAAGTCTGATGATCATAAAGTACAATATTTCAGAGACCTTTAGGGGTGTTATTTTTTATGACATAATTTATGTCGTAAATTTCCTTGCTGAAATTAAAAGTGCTTATAAAAGGCAATGAGGCGAAAATGAGCACTCGTTGGAGAGCTTAATTTGTATTAAATATGAAAGTAAAGGGAATATGAGGAGCACATTATAAAAATATTCAAATAGTGTCTTCAAACTTAAGGCGTTAAAACTTGAGCAGTCTAATGATTTGCTCAAACATTTAACATTTGTATTCTTTCCTGCACAATTAGATCAGATTAAATCAGTTTACAACTGGATAAATGGTGAAGCAAGAGAAAAAACAAAATAGTGCTCATTTGGCAAATACCCCAAAGTATAAGGGCAAATAAAGAAAACTAAGGATGAAACTGTTTAGGGTCTCTCTCAAAAGAAACAACTAAGGTTGTCTTAACTGACAAAGGCCAAGTGACGCCGAAAGATGCATCCATATAGGAGTTGACAAAGTTGGTGAAGATTGAGACTCTAGGCATTTTAGATTGTTGTTACTGGCTTATATTTGAAATTAAAAGACAATTTGGTTGAATCAAAAATTTGGGATAAAGTTTGGTTTTTGGTTTCTCTTTGAACAAATTAAGATGATTTTGGGTTTATTTTTTAAATAATGGATTCAATTTGTTTTTTAAATTCAAATATTGTTGGAGTCAATTGAGCTATGACTTGTGATAATCTATAATTTCTAAAAAGTCTGAGAGGTATAAACTTTGGTCCCAAGTTAAAGAAATTTTTTGAGATGGAAACTGCATAGTTCTTTGAGGATATTGAGTTTGGGGGAGAGATAAGGTTAGAGAACAAAATTGAGTGAGGAAGAAGCAGTTTTAATTATTGAACCAATTCATACAGTTGCTATTGGTGTAGTAAATTTGAATCCTCGTGAGGACATTATTGTTCTTCCTCCCAATCAAGTTAAGGAAATTATTCATGAAGATCAAACTTAACACCCTCAAGAACTAGAGCATTGGGAGCTATAAAGAAAGGATTAACCGTAAAGAGCCATAAAGAAAGGATTGACCGTAAAGAGTCATTCTATTTGGTTTTATTGAAAGACTCTTTTTCGGACAATCACAGCACTCACTGCTCATTATAACTTTGGAGCTACATAAGATGGATGTGAAGACGGTGTTTCTTAATGGCAACATTAATGAAACAAATGTATGTGGTGAAACCGATATACTTTGTATCGATAGACCCAAAGATGGTTTGTAAACTGACATAATCCACCCATTAGCTAAAGAAGTTGTCTCATTAGTGATACCGCAAAGTCTCATCAGGTAATTGTCTCATTTGGTCTAGAGATGAGGATTGTGGACGACTGTGGGTATTACAAGGTCAGTGGGAGTAAGTTTATATTACTGCTACTATATGTCGATGTTATTTTATCTAGTCAATAGCAATATAGTCTAGTTGAGCGAAACCGGGAAATCTTTAACGAAAATTTAAAGATGAAGGATTTTGGGGACGTCTCTTTTGTATTTGGAATCCAAAATTCTGAGAGATCCCTCTTGGAGTATTCTGGGATTATCACAAAAGAGCTATATCGATAAAGGTAAAATAAATTCGACATAAAATATAGTAAACCAGAAGATACCTCAGTTACTAAGGGAGACAATTTTAGTCTCAATTTTTGCCCAAAAGATAATCTGAAAATTCAAGAAATACTGGAGTTCCCTATGCTCTAGTTATGGGAAGTCTGATACATGATCTTATCTGTAGGCATCAGGAAACAACATACATCGTGGGATCATGTGGCAGATACTTGAGCAATTCTAGTTTGAATTATTATAAAAGACAACCATAAGGACCATTAAGGAGAACAAAAGTCTATATGCCCACATATCAGAGATCTGAAAGATTAGAGATCATTAAGAACTCTGACTCTGATATTTAGGATGTTAATATTATGGACATCAAATTATGGGATATGACTGAAATATCTATGCCACTAGGTTGCATATAGTAAAAGGTAATAAAATACCACTTAAGCTACAGTGTGACAGATAAGTCAGTCGTATCATACTTCAACAATAATAAAGAATTTTACAATGTCTATTGACATAAAGGTGTTTGTTGTTGAAATAAAGAATTCAGGATAATAGAATTTCTATAAAGCACATAGAGGTTGATTCCATGCTAGCTATCCACTAACTAAGGGCTTGACACCTAAGGTTTTTTTTTTCATGAGCATGTTGCTCATATGAGTGTGTTGTCACTAAGGTTGCCTTGGTTTAGTGGAAGTCTTTATTTATGTTCTATGTTTGAGATACAAATTTTATGCTATTTCGATTTTTTCTGCAGAAATAAAGTTAGTTCATTATAAACCTTTTTGTATCTTGTTGTGTGTAAATTTTATTTACACATTAAGGATTTTGGTTTGCAAAATTAAATTTTGCAAAATTGATCTCACTAAAGATTTAAGTAGGACCAGTTGGAAATAGGCATGATTAAGATCACATTCTATGTAATTTCCATGCTACTCATCCATATTGATCTATGTCATCAAGTGTGTTGATGTGGTGATCGTCGGGGTTTAGTCGCAATTTACGGAAGTGACAAAAGCTGCGGTGGTCTCATTATTGATACATGAGGTGAACCAGATTGTAATGAGGAAGTCTAATGATAAATAACATTCAGATATGCACACTAAGGAATTCTGGTATAATTATTACGATATGCAGCCCAAGTGAGAGATTGTTGAAATTTTATACTCCAATAATTAATGTGGCCTAATATCATTAATAATTATATTATCTATTTATCGTAAAGGAGCTATATTTTATGTGATCAAATAAAGTAAAAATAGAGTGAGCTCATTAGAATCCTAATTTAATTGATATGAGCCTTATATGAGTATATGTTAGTGTGGCTCGATAAGGGGATAATGAGTACCCTGTTAGGTTTAACACACTATAAAGAAGAATATGATCCCCAATACACCAAATCGCCGTCATCCATTATCTTCTTCCCATCTGAAGAGAACCTAAAGTCTTGTGAGAGAGCTCAAAAAGATTCGGTTAAAGAAGAACCATAAAGCCATCGCTAACATGCTCGATGTTTGCTGCTATGGAACCAGATGCTTATTGGCTATTCGTGATCATTGCTTTGGTATTCCGCTTCAGGTGATTGATTGCTATGGATCCAGGTATTCTTCTAATTCTTGATAATCCAACATGTCGTAGATCCTAAGGGTAGAGAACTTGTTGTTCTTATTGAGCATGCTTGTATGTCTTGATAGCTTCCGCCTGAGGTATTTTTTCTATGAGATTTGAGCATGCTTGTTCTTGTTATTGTTATTAATAAGGAATTAATTCCAACATTATCAACATATGGTTATCAAAGGTCCAAGTGCCTCTTTTTAGGGCTTGCTCGACATCAAGGTTATGAAAAAGCTAGAAAAGGAACAAACTCGAGGATGCCTCCTTGATTGTTACTCCCTCCACCCGACACCAAATGCCAGCCATACATTCCTTCATAATATGGGTTCTAATAGCGTCGTATGTGAGAAACCTTCCCACCAAACACATATTTAGATCACTAGACGCCTCTATATTGTCGTCAACATGAAAGGGAAAGCCTTAAACTTCATCTTCTACTAGAGATAAACAACTCTCGTTAAGATCCATCACTAAATAGACAAAAAAAGCACAGACGTGTCTTCTCAAGCTTGAGAAAAAAACTTAGCACATTTCAAGGTTGAGAGAATACAAAATCAGTTAGAATATAGTAATATAGAGATTATTTTTTTTATTAATATAAAGATAAATTTTAACTATTGTCTTTAGGATATTTGTTAAGAAATTAAAAATGGGGAATATTAAATAAAATATAAAGAACTTTAATATTTATAATGTATTGAATGACATTTTGTTTATTTTTTATTCCTTGACAAATATAAAATTATAATTTTCACCCATCTTTGAAAATTTTAGGACATTTTTTATTCGAGAAAATATTTTACATATTTATTTGTTTATCATTAATATTTTTTGACAGAATTATATTAATTAATAATCATAAAATAATAAAATATCATATTACTTTTTTTTTTCTTCGGAATCCGTCCAAAAGGCCTCAATCCGTGCGCTGCACAAGCAGGTCGGATGGTTGGCTTACCCCATCCTCTAGAATCGCATAATGAAATTGATAAACCAATTTGTTTTAAATTATTTTAAATTGAATTAGATATTATCAAATTTAAACTTAAAAATAAAATGATTATACAAAAAAAAAACAAAATTGAAAAATTTGAATGAGACGAGTTGTTGTTTTTATTATCATAATCATTCTAATTCGAAATGGGAATATTAATCCAACCCTTGTAATTTAGGTTCTGTTTGGCGATTCTTATGTATGATTTTATAGCGAATTTTGCTAATAGATTTGATTAGATTTTAGCAATTTTAATAAAATATTCATAAAAAATTCTTTTAATAAAGTAGAGCTATTTCGTAAATGAACTTATTTTACTAGCTTATATTATTTATTTTCAAATGCTATTTGAATTCGTGTTTGAACCTATAAGTTATAAGTTATGACTTATTGTTTTCTTCTCATTTTATAATTATTATTTTAATTTTAATTAAGTTTCTATGTCCTCTCCGAAATAAAACAAAAGAATCATAACTCTTTCAAAATATATTTTTGACAAAAAAAATAAAATATAGATAAAAGTTTTTTTTTTAAAAATAAAATTAAAAACATTAACTTTTTAAATAATAAATAACTTAAAATAAATTTGAGTATTAAAAATGGTAATTATTTTAAATAAAGTTATATTTTATAAAAATATAATTTATATAAAAATATAGACATGTAATTTTATATTTATTATGGCTTAAATATGTTTTTCGTCCTTGCAAATATAGGGACTTTTATTTTTTGTCCCTGTAAATTATTTTTTGTTTTGTTTTTTGTCACTACAATATAAGAATTTTTCCTTTTGATGCTTGTTGTTTCGTTTTAGTCTCTGTAATATTTTTTCATGTTTGGTTTTAGTCCCTGAAATTAGATACCATTTTGATTTTAGTCCCAAAAAAATGGATCATATGAAGACTAATTCAAAAAATATGTATATATTACAGGGACGAAAAGTATACAAAAAATTTTGCAGGGATTAAAAACAAAGTTAAGAAGAATGCAGGAATGAAAAAAAATATTTTTAGAGAGACAAAAACAAAAAGCTCTATATTTATACGGACGAAAAACATATTTAAGCTATTTATTATTAACTAGGTCAATCTTCTTTTATTTTTGCCAAACAAAGCCTTAACCCACCTTTCCACGTCCACGTAGACTGGGTGGTGTGATGGAGAAGTGTCAAAAAGCAAGATTGGAGGAAGCAATTTAGCAAACACAATAGCGTTACACACACACATACACACACACACACACACACACACACACTTCTCTACGTTCTTTTTCCTTTCTCGTGCTTTTTTCCCTATTCATTTTCCCTTTGATCCCTTTGGATCCATTCCCATGGTGTTACCTCTTCACTCTCTTTCTCTTCCCAACCCCTCCACTCCCTTCAATTCCCTCTAGTTCCCCTCCAAACCCCAATTCCTTTCTCTCAGATCTCAATTGGGTTATGGAAATGGCTTCTAGCCCTCGCACCGTTGAAGAGATCTTCAAAGACTACAGCGCCCGAAGAACCGCCGTCATTCGTGCACTCACTCAAGGTTCTTTTATCTCTTCAAATTCCTATCTAGGTTTTCTCTTTTTGGCGTCTTGAATATCAAAGTTCTTACCTTTCTCTCTTTCTTTCCTTTTCCCTTTCTCTCAGATGTTGATGAATTTTACGGGCTCTGTGATCCAGGTAAGCGGATCTGAATTTTTTACTCTTTTTTTTTGTTTTACGTAAAAAATTGGGTTTTTTATTTGTATATTGTTGGCATTCTTTTTTTGTTTTACTATAGTTGACTCTGGGTTCTGTGTGAATTGTGCATGGTTGTTGAAGTTAACAAAGTTGACTTTTTACACACAGAATTTGAGGGAGGGGGGATTGCATGGTTCTTGGTTTTTGTGGGAACGTTAAGTTTGACTAGGGCACATTCATGTTTACTTTGCTGGATTTCAATTTCAATTTGAGATTATTAATTGATGTTTTGAGATTATTAATTTATGTGGTTTTGTAATTATTAGTTTATTTGTCTTTCCATTGAGTTCGAAGTTTCTGGTTTGTTTAGATAAGGAGAACTTGTGCCTTTATGGACATTCAAATGAAAGCTGGGAAGTAACCCTGCCAGCAGAGGAAGTTCCACCTGAGCTCCCTGAGCCAGCTCTTGGAATCAATTTTGCTAGAGATGGCATGAACCGCAGGGACTGGCTTTCTCTTGTTGCTGTGCACAGTGATTCGTGGTTGCTTTCTGTGTCCTTTTATCTTGGAGCTCGTCTTAACCGCAATGAAAGGTACAATCTATCTAGCTTTGGTGGAGTTGCATGCATATGGTCATAATTGAAGTTCATTGCGGCTCTCTATTACTTCCTTATGCACCTTGTTTAATGTTAAAAACCATGGTTTACAATTGGAGTTGGTGGTGATGATTCAAATTTCTCTGTGGTTTGTTGACAGTTTATACATGCATTCCTTGTATTGCAGTAAAAAGTGTCTCAAGTAAACACATTCTTGTATTATGAGAAACATCAGCAGAGGTCGGTGTCCATTAAATTAACAATTTTTAAAATGTTTGAACTTTAGATTGGCAATGGGAATAGCCATGTTGACTGCTCCAATGGCCTCCGTGAAATTTCGCCTCTGTAATCAACCATAAAATGTGTTGACATTGGAATTTCGAATTTTCCTTTTGATGCAGCATGCAATATGAATGTTGTGACTTTGATGGTGAATTTTTTTAAGTATATGAATCCATGGTTATTTTCAGCAAATAAGTAAAACAAATGTCAGGAAGTTTTAGTAATTTAGTAGATAACAATTATGTGGGAATTTGATTTAGTGATGTTTCTCAAAGGGAAATTTCAAATCTCTTCTGAAATGCCTCGTCTCATTCATGCTTTTATTTTTCCTTCCTTTTCGTAGGATTAAGTATGGCATTAAGGGGATTCTTGATGGAAATGTATGCAATTCAGTTTAACTTATCATGATTTATTTGTATTGTTGAGTATGTTTACACTGTTGCTCTGGTTTCTTCTAGTTTTTCCAGAGCAGTCAATAGCATGTGGTAATATCTTTATCATGTTGGAGCGGCCCCAGGCTACACCTAGTGATTCCAAATGTCTTGTTCTTGTACAGTGTGGATTCTGACTGTCGCAGCCACTTTCTGCCCAAAGTTCTCCTTAGAACTGATTTCAGTGCTGGAAACCTTTCCTTTGACAAAACCCACACATTTTCAGCCCATTTTGTCATCCCTTTTCCATCTCTCTTTGGCTGCCGCTATCTGGTATTCACAACTATGGTTTGGATACTGGTAGCTACTGGCTACTGGCTACTTCCCGGGACGGGCTTCATACACTGTGTTCTGATAAGTCATAAACAGTGCTATTTTATTTTAGTCAAAATAAAATTAAAAAAGTATTAGGTTTTCCATTTCTCACATGTTTTTGTTCTAATTCTCACATCTGAGCAGTGTCCCTTCTCTCAGTGTCACATCTCCTCTATCTTCTTGCTCCCCTGTTCAACATATCGTGTACTGACCAATGACCAGTGTCACGTCTGAGTAGTCTCCAATCCCTGTTCGATGCTAAGCTTGGATCAACTATTTGACTGAACTGAGACCTTTAGGCAGAGTGGAGCATAGTGACCATCTCGGTTACCTGCTTGTATGACAGCGACTCTGCTAGAGGCATTCCTCCGCTACCAAATTTTTGTGCTTCAATGGGTTCCTTCACTGTGAAAGTGTTATATTTATAGTCTTGGTTAGATTTCATGATGTTGATTGTTAACAATTTACGAATTATAATTTTTATTATGAGATGTTTTGTTGTCATGTTGAACAATTTAGTCTCCTTTTATGCTACATGTTAAGCTTATTCGTTTTTTAATCTTTTATACAATTTGGTCACATTTATATTCTATTTTCTTATATACCCATATCTTTTATATATTTTCTGTACCTGTATCTGTGCAACGTAGGTGTCTTTAAACTGTGTCTTTTGGTTATTAATGATTAATTAATATATCTAAAATTAATTACTTTTTTATTTTTAAGCACTTATAATTGTGTAGGAGATACTGTACTCGCTATCTGCAGTATAGCAGGTGCTCTGTAATCTTCTATCTTGGATGGTAGTGATTAGCACCTAAGCACTTGGGGAACCCTCCCTTGAAAGCTAGCTGTCAAGGTGGGAGAACCAAGCTACTTAAGTACTCCTCCGAGCATCTCGTACTACTCGATGCGGGACTTAGGCATCCGGTAATTCCCAAGTCCCTATCATAGCACCGCTCCTGAGAGCTGAAATCTCAGCGGCTGCACTCTATGATGCTTCACTCAGTTTTTCCGGTCAGCCCATCCATAAGCCACTAGCTCTGATATGAAATGATAAGCACCGAAGCACTCGGGGAACCGTCCCTAAAAAGCTATTTGTCAAGGTGGAAGAACCAAGCCACTTAAGTACTCCACCGAGCATCCCATACTACTCGATGTGGGAATATGGCACCCCATAAAACCCAAGTCCCTATTAGGTAGCTACTCCATGAACTGCTGTACTGCTAGAGCACTTTTGGGGCTGGCTGCTCTGCTCTACTATCTGGAATTGACTATTATGGTTTTAACCCTTAAGGTTTTCCCTTCCATTAGAATTTAGAAATTACTGCCATTGAGATTGTGATATTATATAGAACTTATATCAAATTTCTTCATTGCAGCACTTTTGTTCAACATCTGCGGTAACTTGGCACATGGTTCCTTGATTCCTTCTATTGATGTTTTTCATTATTCTTCATGGCAGGAAACGTTTGTTTAGTTTAATCAATGATCTTCCCACCGTTTTTGAAGTTGTTACTGACAGGAAACCTAAGGACAACAAGCCCACAACAGATAGTGGAAGCAAATCCCGAGGAAGCACCAAGGTTAGCATTTTCCTTTCCTTTTCTAGTGATAGTTGTTTCTTTGTTTCTTTTGGCTGGTTCAGTATAGGTTCAGGCTTGGTTTGGAAAGGTTTATGCATCGTGAAAGCTTCATATAAAAATTTAATAATGAATGTCAATACACCAACTTCGTTATATTCTTAAGTTAATTAAATTATTGTCAAGTTAATCAAACACATTTACTTTTCTACAAGCCTATGGAGAAAATAAAAAGATTTGAAAATGCAGTATCAGTAGACTGGCTTTTAGAAAGCTGCCAGTGCTACTATGGTGTCTGTTTTATGTTATTATTATACAACTAGTTAAGGCTTCCAGGGTATGCAAAAAAACATACCAGGCCACATTGTATATCCCCTGTGATGTATGCTTGTTTGTTACCTTTATTTGCAGAGATCCAGTGACGGGCAAGTAAAAAGCAACCCGAAGTTTAGAGAGGAGGGTTATGAGGAGGAAGACGACGAGCACAGTGAAACACTCTGTGGGTGCTGCGGTGGAAATTACAATGCCGACGAATTTTGGATTGGCTGCGATATATGTGAGAGATGGTTCCATGGGAAATGTGTGAAGATCACTCCTGCAAAGGCTGAGAGCATAAAGCAATATAAGTGCCCATCATGCAGCACGAGGCGGGGCAAACCCTAGGCTGAATCTCAAAGGCAATTGGGAATACATGTCACAACTGGCAAGTGAATGTTGTTTCATGGCTGAATAGATACTTTGATATTGTTACATCACTTAGAGAAGTTCATGTAATACTGTTTCCTTTCTGACTTTAGCGAGAGAAATAAACAATTTTTTCTCAACCCTTTTATTTGTTTCTATGTTTATTTTTATCTCTCTATTGCAAGTAATCCATTTCCCTAAGCAACATGCAATAGAGAAAGCCAAAGAATGAATTTGAACTGACCAGGAAACTAGGTGTGTTTTTTTCTAATTCAGGACATGACTAAATCATAGGCATTCTCGCCAAACACAAGACTTGCATATACCTGGTTTT
Organism: Calophaca sinica; assembly: GCA_037113605.1. Lineage (NCBI taxonomy): Eukaryota > Viridiplantae > Streptophyta > Magnoliopsida > Fabales > Fabaceae > Calophaca > Calophaca sinica. The sequence continues at coordinate 110,307,861 of CM073733.1, forward strand.
TTTCGACAACTAAAGACACATGGTAGAATCTAGAGCAGAAATATACCTTGGTGAACATCGACACCTTGGTTAATTCTATGTTTCTTGACAACTGTTTTTGTCTTGTTTTCCCTCCTTTTACTATATCCCTCCACTTTACTACCCCCATGTCCTGGGCCTCTCAGACCCCAAGAGTTCAGTTATGGGTTCCACTCGCTCAGATGGCTCTGCCAATTGCAAAGAGCGCCTACGCTGGACACAAGAACTCCATGATCGGTTTGTGAAGTCTGTGAATAGGCTTGGGGGCCCTGATAGTAAGTCTTTGCATCACTAGTGCCAACAAATTGTGGAATTTTTATTTTTATGTTAGTGTAAAATGATCAATCAAATTAACAAGGGCTACTAAAATTGGCATAATAGAATTTTCCAAAAGATCTCTTCTAGATCTATGTTTGAATTATTTATAGTGGAAGAGTTCGTGAACTTTTTCTTTTTTGTCTGAAACCCTTTGAATTTGGAACACAAGTTTGGTCCTCAGTTCTCACTAATTTGATTTGCCATATGTGGATTCTCTCAAGTAGATAAAATTCTCTTTGTATCTATATTTTCTATTCATAAGATTCAAACTCGACATCTTACTTAAGAAATAAGAAAAATCTAGCTTTCTGATTCACAGAACAACAATTTGATTTCGTCAACTACGTCTAAGGTTACATTACTTAAGTTTCTTAATATATTTACAAATGATATTGTGCGGTAATAATATATCTTGATTTTTAATTTTCATTGAGTTCTAAACATAGATCGAAAGTATATATGCGTCTATATTTTAATAAGGGTTTAATGACTATGCATTGACAGTGTCAAAAAAATTTTACATAGTCATCCAATCATATTTCATTATGTAGATATTTGTGTAGATACTTTGAGAATTTATATATCAAAATGATATCGTGGTAAATTATGATTAGATGTTAATGTAAAACTTTTTTACACCATCAGTACATAATCATTAAACACTTTGAATAATTATTCATTATAAGATTTATGAATTATTGGCACCAATATGCTTTGATTTGTTTCTTAGGGGCAACACCAAAGGGTATATTGAAGGGAATGAAGGCTATGGGGGTTTCAGAATTGAACATTTATCACGTCAAAAGCCACTTGCAGGTTCCTCACTCCCCAATTCTCTCTTCATCTATAATTTTTAATTGTGATGGAGATTTTTCCACTTTGAAAGATGTGAGGAATGTGAAGGGTAGTAGTATATGCACATATATATTATTTGAAAACCTTGCAAAATTTTCCATCACACTTCTCTACGTTCAGCAAGAGAAAAAACACACACACACACATATATAATTGATCTATTTTTTCCCTTTTTAATTACAAACTGTCTTGCATTTCATTCCTACATCAATGGGCATGAAAATTTGTTTAAAGAAAATACAAAAGAAAAGCGGAGAAAATGGCAGATACGAAGTAGGTATCATTTAATTGGTGTCCATCTTCAACTCACTCACTTTTTTGATCAGTCATCAACTCACTCACTAAGTTCTGAGTTAAACATTTAACCTAACTTGGCCTAATTATATGAGAACGATTATCTTTTTATCTATTTAATAAAAATTGTATTTTCAGCTAAAAATTACGGAAATAGATCTTTCCATTTCTCTTCTCCGTTTTTTCTCTCTGTTACTATAATTTTGGGAGTATAAACATGATAATATGATATTAGGTGGGGTCCAATTATTGTCGGTATACCCCAAAACTATAGTAATTGACAGAATAAGAAATCGAGAGGATCTACTTCCGAAAACGATAGCATTGTATTGATCAGTATACGTAGCTGCCCATTTACATTTTTTAGCTTTTTTTCAAGATAAAAATAAGAACAGAGCATTCGAAGTAAATTTGAAAGGTGTTTGAATATAACAGAATATAATTGAAAAATAAGAAAGATTTAAATAACTTATTATTAACTATACACTGATAGAGTGAATAATTTTACACAAACGTTCAACTATATTTCATAATCTTACCATATCATCATATTAGTTCTTATAACTTGTTTATAATGTGGCAATATGGTAAAATAAAATTAGATGTTTATGTAAAATTTGTTTGCATTGTTATTTTAAAATTATTAAACTGTTATTTTATATTTTTTATATTTCATATTTACATCTTTGAATAATTAAGAGGATTTATTTACAATTTCATCATTTTCGTATTTCTTTTAATCTTTAAATGAGTAATTTAATAATGAAATTTTTTGAATATCCAAGATTGGATACCAGATATACAGATTTTGATTGCATAAAATTGTTAGTGTTTTCACTAGAACATTTATTCAGAAATTCTTCAACTTCAACAGTCAATACATAACTTCCAAAAAGTGAAATCAAACAATTATATTTTCTTTTTTGAAACACAGGCCAAGTTCTAAACATTTATCTGTAAGCTCATTTTTTATGTGTACAGAAATACAGGATCTCCAAATTGATTCCAGAGTCCACAACAAGTAAGATTTTGACTTGGGCAAGTCATGATATTAATTAAATAATGATATACTAAATTAATGTAAAACTATAACTAGTTCCTTGATCATCTATGAAGGAGGAAAGCTTGAGAAGAGAAGCATATCAGATATACTGCCAAATTTCAGTTCTATATCGTGAGTCAATAACTCATTCAACAACAATTTTCATTTCTCCTTTTCAATTTTCATTTTGGCACCCTTCAACATATTAATTACATTGTTATTACTTTTACTGTTTGTAAATAAGCAGCGCTCTTCAGCTAAAGGAAGTTCTTCAAATGCAAGCAGAGGTGCAAAAACGCATGAATGACAGAGTTGAGGTATTTTGCAATGTTTGACCAAAATATCCCTATAGAGTATAGGCATTGAAGTGAGATTTATCCAATTTTCTTTTAGTAAATTACTTTCACACAACAAATTTAACAATTTATTGATAAATTCATCTGATTTGAAATTTTTAATCATATTTTTATCATAAGTAATGATATTTTGTTATGTAAAGGAAAAACAAAAAATATTCTGTTTAGTTTTTTTGGTTACATATATCTTGTTTAGTTTGAGAAAGCGTTTTCTATTTTTATTTTTTGTTTTCATTTTTAATTGTCAAACTATCTCCTTATATTTACTCCATTTCATGTTTTCAAATATTCATATAGGAAAGAGTGATTACTTAATATTTCCTTATATAAATCTTTAAAAGAGAAAATAAAGTGAAAACAAGGAATAATTTTGTAACTAAAAGTGAAAATAGGAAATAAAAACAGAAATTTTTTCTCAAACCAAACAGACAATTTTGTATTTCTTTTCCCAAATGTCTACTAAATTTACCAAAAAACAAGATATAAGTATATAATGCCTATCAAAAGCCACTAAAATATAGTCTCTATCGTTTTTTTCTCAACAATTCTAGAAAGTTTTAAAGGGAATAAAAAAATGTTGTTCTTTTTCTTATATTAAAGAATCTAACCAATGAAAATGGAGAACATGCATTTTCTTAGGGGAAAAAACAAAGACGGAGAGAATTTCTTTAGTAAAATTTTTCTATTATTTGGTTGGAAGGTTCAGAGAAACTTAAAGCTAAAAATTGAAGCACAAGGGAAGTACATGGAGAGAATGGGACAGAGTTATCAGAGCAGAATAATTCCAAGAAAAGCTTGCAAGCCTTTTGTTGCTGCAGCTGCACCTATGTCTTCTCTTTCTGTGGAATCTGAATGTTTGGAAACACAACCTGAGGTAGAACATCGATCAACCAAAAAGCAAAGGCTCACAGATGAGGGTGTTTTCACAACAAGTTCTGAATTTGGATCATTCAGCACCCAAGAATTTTACAACCAAACATGGAACCTTTCTTGGAGTCAGCTTGCTGCAGCAGCATGCCAATCGCCTTTGGTGTCTGGTTTCTTATTGTAAATTTTGTATAATTAGAATAACTGTTTGCCTAATAAAATGGTTGATGTGATGATGATGGGGATGATGTCCATCATATATACAATGTTTGCTTGATCTTCTTTTGGGTCTTCAAAACATTTTCATGTTAGACATTTATATATTGGAGGACCTAGAAAGAAACAATGTTTCGTAATACATTGTTGGATGAAAATAAAAGTTCTGGCTAGATTTATCATGTATTTTAAGTTTAATAATGGTTGATTGCAAGCAAGAAAGTCATCCTGATTTGGAATATTGTTAGTCTTGGTCGACCAAGTAGTTTTGGGCTATAACTTAGCTGATTGGGTAATTACCTATATTTATGTTGTTAGTCATGATGTTATATGATGTAATATGTGCGGTAATGGGTTAGAACGCCACAAATAGTATTAGTATAGGTTTCTTAGCTACTCTAAGTCTATTAATACCAGTTGTACAGATTCTTTTTGATACATCTAATCAATCAAACACAAGTATTTATATTTATCTATTCTTTTTTTTTATAAGAACATTTATCTATTCTTTATCACTTTGCTTTATCATTTTTATCATTTATTTTCATGCAACCTAAGTGTTTTTTTGTGGGCGTGCAACTTTAATTTAGTAGTTTAACCTTCTATACTGGACGCTCTTTGGAGCAGCCAAGGAACTTGCAACTGAGAAACATAGCCCATTTCTCAGCGTAATCATCTGATTAAAAGGGGGAATCATTGTCAACAGTGCGAACTAGCTGAACTATAGGCTAATCAATTGCGCAAACGACTAATCAGCTAAACAAATGACTCATCAGCTGAGCAAACTGTTAATTTGGTAGAAATGAATCTGATTTTCATTTATGAAGCATGAAGCTTATATATACAGAAGCTGGAAAAATAAAGCTAACTAACTCTGTTTATCAACAAAACTAAAACTAACTAATTCTGTTTTAACAGACTAAAAACAGAATCTAACTATACAATAAATGACAGCTCAGCTTAATGGAAAGAATAACACTTAATATTAAATACAATTAATCTAACACCCCCCCACAAGCTTAACCATGGATGTCTCGAAGGTGAAGCTTGTCAACCAAAGTCTTGAACTGAGAAGAATGAAGAGGCTTGGTGTGGATGTCGGCTAACTGAGCTGCTGAAGGAATTGGCATTAAATGGACAATGCCAGCTTGTACTTTCTCACGAATGAGGTGACAATCAAGTTCGATATGCTTTGTTCGCTCATGAAAAATTGGATTTTGAGCCATTTGAATAGCAGACCTGTTGTCACAATACAAAGGAATTGAGCTAGAACAAGACTGCTGCAAATCATGCAGTAAATAGAGTAACCACTGAATTTCGCAAGCTGTAAGGGCTAGTGCTCTATACTCGGCCTCTGAAGATGATCTTGCAATGGTGTTTTGTTTCTTGGATTTCCACGAAATGAGGGAAGAGCCAAGAAATATGCAGAATCCCGTGACGGATCTTCGGCTGTCGGGGCAAGAAGCCCAATCCGAATCACTAAAAGCTTTGAGCTGCAAATCAGATTTGGAAGAGAAAAACAAGCCATTTCCCGGAGAGGATTTGCTGTACCTTAAGATGTGAAGAGCTGCATCTAAGTGAGGTTGCAATGGATTAGAGATAAACTGACTCAATTTATGTACTGCGAAACAAATATCCGGTCTAGTATTTGTTAAGTAAATGAGTCTCCCAATAAGGCGCCTATAAACAGTAGGATCGGGCAAAGGATCACCAGTGGCAGCACTCAACTTTAGACCAGGAAGCATAGGAGTTGCTGCTGGTTTACATGCCAAAAGGCCAGCATCTTCAAGCAACTCCAATGCATACTTCCTCTTGGAAAGAACCAGACCTTGTGCAGACCGAGCCAATTCAAGCCCAAGGAAAAACTTCAAAGGGCCAAGATCTTTGATTTTGAACCTCTCATCAAGAAGCTGTTTGACAGAGTTTATTTCCTCCATGTTATTACCAGTAAGAACAATATCATCGACGTATATAAGCAAAACTGTGATACTGCCCTTGACAGATTTAACAAGCAAAGAATAGTCAGATTTGGATTGTATATAACCCAAGGGCAGCAGAAAATTAATGAGCTTGAAGTTCCACTGTCTACTAGCTTGTTTCAAGCCATAAAGGGACTTTTGAAGTTTACAAACTTGATATGTTTGAGAGGTTTGGAAACCAGGAGGAACACGCATATAAACTTCTTCATGAAGATCACCATGAAGAAATGCGTTGTTTACATCAAGCTGTTGCAAATTCCAATTGAGAGCTGCAGCAAGAGCTAAAACCAATCGGACTGTAGTAATCTTGACAACGGGAGAGAAGGTTTCTTTATAATCGACCCCCTCAAGTTGAGTGAAACCTTTGGCTACTAACCTAGCCTTGTATCTCTCCAAACTACCATCAGCTTTGAGCTTTATTTTGTACACCCATTTGCAGCCAATGGGTTTCTTTCCTTTGGGCAAATCAGTGAGAACCCAAGTATTATTCTGCTCAAGGGCTGTGATTTCCTTGTTCATTGCTTCTGCCCAACACTCATGTTTTATAGCTTGAGCATAAGATTTGGGCTCAACCATACTTGTTACAGCCAGAACATATGATTTATATGAGGAAGACAAATTGTTATATGACAAGGAATGGGATAAAGGATAAACAATACCTGAAGATGCAGTGTCAGAAGCTGAAGAATGGACAATATTACAATGATAGTCAAGCAAATAGGAAGGTGTTTTCTTCACCCGAGTAGACACTCTTGGAGGGACAGAATGAGGAACATCAATACTGTGAGAAGCATTTGGAACAGCAGAATCAATAGAAGAATCAGCAGAATCAGTAGAAGAATGATCCTGTCTAGGAGTTACTGCAGAATCAGCAGAAGCACACTGATCTTGACTTGGAGGAACAGCAGAATCAGCAGAAGCACCATGCTGCTGAATATCAGAGACAGTAGGAGGGACAGTAGAAGTAGCAGAATGCATATCAGAAGAAATTTCAAAAGCAAGATCAGATATATTTGGCCTAAAAACTTTAGACACATTAGAATCATGTGAGGAGGGAAAATTTTCATTAAAAGAAGAAGAAACAGAAAAAGGAAATACATTTTCATAGAAAGACACATGCCTAGAGTAAAAAATTTCATGTGTTTGTAGATCATAAAGAAGGTACCCTTTTACACCTAAAATATGACCTAAGTGAACACATTTTCTAGCTCTAGATTGAAATTTTGTCCTGTGAGCTGCTATAGTATTAGCAAAACACAAGCAACCAAAAACTCTTAAGAGAGATAAGTCAGGATGCTTGTGGTACAACATGAAATATGGGGATTGATTCTGAATTTTAATAGAAGGTAGCATGTTAATGATATGAACAGATTGGGATATAGCAAAGTCCCAAAAATGAATAGGCAATTTGGATTGAAACATAAGAGCTCTTGCTACATTCAATATATGTTGGTGCTTTCGTTCAACCACCCCATTTTGTTGGGGGGTTTCAATGCAAGACACTTGGTGAATAATGCCTTGAGAAAGGTAAAAAGAAGACATATTGAACTCTTGACCATTATCGGACCTAATTGTTTTTATGGAAGTATTGAATTGGGTTTTGATAAGACTAACAAAACTTATAAGGTGATTTCTTGTTTCAGCTTTAGTTTTCATTAGCCTAACCCATGTATGCCTAGATTTATCATCCACAATTGTAAGGAAAAATTTATTGCCATGAATGGAAGGGGTAGAATAAGGACCCCATATGTCAACATGAATGATGTCAAACAAACCATTAGCAACAGAATTACTATGTGGAAATGAAAGTTTCTTTTGTTTTGCAAAGTGGCATACATCACAAACATGAAAAACAGAATTTGGTATATCACAATGTATCTTTTGAACATGTTTGTAACAATTGTTTGAGGGATGGCCTAGCCTAGAATGCCAAACATCAACCTCAGAAGTAGTATTATTGAAACATTGAACCTGAGAAATAGAAGCAGAAACCGAATTTGACTCAACAGTCATTGTATATAGTCTTCCACTCTGTCTAGCTTTGCCAATCATCTTCATAGTATGAAGATCCTGTATGAAACAAGAAGAGTCATTAAAAAGAACTTGGCAGCCAAGTGTATTGGTTAATCTTGCCACAGAAATAATATTTTGCGAAAAATTTGGAACAAAGAGGACATCATACAGAACAAGTGTAGATGATAATGGAATAGTTCCACTATAGAGAGCAAAAGTAACATTACCATTAGGAAGAGAGACTGAAATTGGCTTAATTGCTCTATAGGTGGAAAAGAAATGAATGGAAGAAGTAATGTGGTCTGTGGCCCCTGAATCAAGAAGCCATTGAAGAGACTTACCTGAACCAGCAGATCCCGAATCAAGATGGAATGCACTGACTAAGTTGGCAGAGTGTGAGGTAGCTGTAGGAGCTGTAGGTGGCAGCAGTGCCAAAAGACCCTGAATCTGATCAGCAGTGAGACTCATTATTGGAGAAGAATCGGCATTGTTTGAAGAGAAAGCCGAATCAGTAGTAATATTGTTTACAGTCTTCTTGGATTTGAAGTTGTAGCCAGGGGGTAACCATGCTTCAAAAAGCATGTCTCCACAGTGTGATTAGTGCGATTACAGTGAGTGCACAACCGATTGCCACGAGTAGTATTCTGGAAAGATTTACCACGGCCACGACCTTGAGACTGTCCTTGAGAATGATTGGTCTGCACAGCAAGAACAGAAGTCTCTTGAACCACAGAACTGTTTGATTGCCTTTCATGCTGTACTACCATCGAATACACCTTGGAAAGTGGAGGAAGAGGATCAAGAATCAAGATTTGAGACTTGATATGATCAAAATTGCCATTCAGACCTCTCAAGAAACAAATAACGCCATCATTATCACGGTATTTCTGAACCGTTTTAGAAGAATTACGGCAGCATGCAGATGAGGAGGCACATGATGGAATCGGGCGAAAGTTGCACAATTCGTCCCATAGAATCTTCATCTTGGTAAAGTAAGCACTTACAGTCATGTTAGATTGCTGAAGAGAGAAGATGTCATGCTGGATTTGGGAGATGCGCACATGATCCCCTTGAGAGAAGCGATTTTTCAATTCCTTCCACACATCATACGCTTCTGGAATTGATAGGATACTTGATGATATCTCATTTGAAACAGAATGATTAATCCAAGAAAGGACTAACCAGTTGCAGCGCTTCCAAAGTTGGAAGTTTGGATCAGTAGAATCAGGTTTGGTGATAGAACCATCAACAAAAACAAACTTGTTCTTCATGCCGAGAGTCATAGTCATCGCCATAGCCCAGGAGTGGTAATTAGGACCATCGAGAACGGGAGAAACCAAAACCAGCGTTGGATTTTCGCTGGGATTAACATAATAGGGATTGAGAGATTCAAGATTGACAGAATTTGATTGCGAATTCGAATTAGGGTTTGGAGTAGAAGTCATCGCCGGGATTGACGTATGAGAAGGAATCGAAGAAGAAGACATTGTAGAAAAGAAAATCGATTGAAATAACGAATCGATTGAAGGAACAGTATCGATCGCAGAAGCAAATCGATCGCAGAAATAAAAGAATGCAGGAAAAAGAATTGCGAACGTAAAAAAAATTCAGAAAGCAAATGCGGAAGAGAGAATCTTCACTGATACCATGTTAATTTGGTAGAAATGAATCTGATTTTCATTTATGAAGCATGAAGCTTATATATACAGAAGCTGGAAAAATAAAGCTAACTAACTCTGTTTATCAACAAAACTAAAACCAACTAATTCTGTTTTAACAGACTAAAAACAGAATCTAACTATACAATAAATGACAGCTCAGCTTAATAGAAAGAATAACACTTAATATTAAATACAATTAATCAAACACAAACGGCTAGTCGACTAAGCATCAAATTCGCACAAAGCTCCGACAGCGGTGCAACATTTCTTAATCATTTCTTTCAACAAAATAGTGTCTTTATTTTAAACATTTCTTTATTTCTTTCTACAAAGTTTCTTTAAATGCTCGGACCCAACATTTTTTCGTGGAAGAGGAAACGACCCATGTTGTGTTTTAAAGTGAAATTGCAAACCCGTGAAGAGGGTATTGGAGATTGTTGAAAAGGTCAAGACTTGCCTTAGTGCTGAGGAAGAAGATGAGTGAGGTGCAGAGGGATAGAGAAAGGTAAAGCAGAGACCCGAGGTGGGTGGAAGAAGAAAAAAAGAAGACTTCACAGATTAGAGAGAAAAAGTATCTTGTTTACAGATAGAAAGTGTTCCTTTCAATTTTATTTTATTTTTATATTTTTTACTCTCCCAACCGTTAGATGAATCTAATAGTTGAGATTTATTGTTGCACAGAAATGGAAAGATAGAGTTGTAAGAGTAGATCTGTTTCCCTCCTAAACTACGAAAGGGTTTATGCATTTGTCAAGTTGGCAACTACGCCAGATATTTTTGCGGTGTTTGATCGAAATATTTGCTTGATATTATATACAATGTTTGCTTGATCTTTTTTTTTTTTTTTGGTTACATGTTTGCTTGATCTTCTTTCGGGCTTCAAAACATTTTCATGTTAGACATTTATATGTTGGAGGACCTAGAAAGGAACAATGTTCTGTGATACATTATTGGATGAAAATAAAAGGGACCTAGAAAGGAACAATGTTCTGTGATACATTATTGGATGAAAATATAAGTTCTGGCTAGATTTATCATGTATTTTAAGTTCAATAGTGGTTGATTGCAAGCAAGAATGTCGTTCTGATTTGGAATATTGTTGGTCTTATATAAATGTCAATAAATTAGCCGACAAAGTGGTTTTGACTTTTGAGTTATAACTTGGTTGACTAGGTAGTTACCTATATGTATGTTGTTAGTCATGACCTTATATGATGTGATATGTAAGGTAGTAGGTTAAGAACGCGATAAATAGTGTTAGTATAGGTTTCTTAGGTAGTCTTAGTCTATAAATACCAATTGTACAGATTCTTTTTGACACACTCAATCAATCAAACACAAGTCTTTACGTTTATCTATTCTTTATCGCTTGAGTTTATCATTTTTATTCTTTATTTTTATGCAACCTTAGTTTTTTTTGTGGGTGTGCAACCTTAGTTTAGTAGTTCAACTTTCTACACTAGGTGCTCTTTGGAGTAGCCTAGGAACCCGCAACTGAGAAACATAGTTTCTTTCTCAGCATAATCGTCTAATCAAAAAGGGGAATCATTGTTAGCAGTGCGTGTTAGTTGACCTATAGGCTAATCAACTAAGCAAACGACTCATTAGCTGAGCAAATAGCTAATCGGTCAAACACCAAATTCGCACAACGCTCCAACAACAGTGCAACATTTCTTTCAACAAAATAGTGTTTTTATTTATTTCTTTAAACATTTTTTATTTCTTTCTACAACAGTTTTTTAGAGGCTTGGACCCAAAAAAATTTCTGTGGAAAAGGGAACGACCAAGTTGTGTTTTAAAGTGAAATTGAAAACTCGTGAAGAGGGCCTTGGAGATTGTTGAAAAGGTGAAGACTTGCCTGAGTGCTGAGGAAGAAGATGAGTGAGGTGCAGAGGGACAGAGAAAGGTAAAGCAGAGACCCGAGGTGGGTGGAAGAACAAAGAAAGAAGACTTCACAAATTAGAGAGAGAACGTATCTTGTTTACAGATAGAAAATGTTCCTTTTGAGTTTCTTATATTTTTTACTCTCTCAACCGTTTCATTAATCTAATAGTTGACATAGGGTTGTAAGAGTAGATCTGTGTTAGGTACCAGAGTATCGGAATGGTGTCACACAACTAAAATAAGAGACGAGAAAATAAGGAAATGAACACACAAAATTTACGTGGAAAACCCTCAACAAATAAGGGAAAAACCACGGGGCAAGACCAGAAGAATTTCACTATGTGGGAAAATATTACAAGAATACCTCTCACAAAATACCTCACAAATACTCTCACAATACTCTTGTTGAGTATAAGAAATAATAAAAGAGGAAGAAGAGAAATGTTTGGGATGATATAAACATCACACCTTGGCCTCCTTTTATATACTACAAGGGGGCCAACCAATTACAATCCCACCGATGTGGGACTTGAGGTTCAACAATTCTCCCACTTGAAGATTTTGATTGAGTTAATCATATCTTCACACCACTCTTTCTGCCTTGTCATTCCATGTCGCTTTACGTTTCTGATAGGCCATAGGAGGATCGACACCAAATAAACTTGTCAGCATTGATTGGCTTCGTCATCACATCTGCTAGGTTATCTTTGGTGTGAATCTTTTGCATATCCACGGTTTCTTTCTCTACCACTTCACGAACAAAGTGATACTGGGTATCTATATGCTTTGTCCTGGAATGAAAAGCTGGATTCCTTGCAATGTGCAAGGCACTCTGACTGTCACAATACACAGTAATCATTTGTTGCTTGTGCCCGAGTTCCTCCATTAAACCTTTAATCCAGATAGCTTCCTTGCAAGCCTGGGTAGCTGCCATGTACTCAGCCTCTGTAGTAGACAAAGCTACAACAGTCTGTAACTTAGATAACCAGCTCACCGCTCCCCCTGCAATTGTGAATACATACCCAGTAGTGGATTTCCTTTTATCAAGATCACCTGCAAAATCTGAATCAACATAACCCCTGACAATGAATTCTGATCCTCCGTAACATAATGCAACATCTGAGGTTCCTTTGATGTATCTAAGGATCCTCTTAACAGTATTCCAATGCTCTCTACCTGGATTTGCCATAAACCGACAAACCGCTCCCACTGCTTGTGCAATGTCTGGTCTTGTACATATCATGGCATACATAAGGCTTCCCACCGCTGATGCATACGGTACTCGAGACATTTCCATCCTCTCCGCTTCATTGCTAGGACTCATACGTGAGGATAATTTAAAATTGACAGGAAGCGGGGTAGAAATTGGCTTACAATCTTGCATGTTGAAGCACTGCAAGACCTTCCTTAGATAATTCGTTTGAGAAAGCCAAATCTTCCTATCATTTCTGTCTCGGTGAATTTGCATCCCTAAAATCTTGTTTGCGGGTCCCAAGTCCTTCATATCAAACTCCCTAGCCAACTGTGCCTTTAATTCCTGGATTCGATCTTTGTTGGGGCCTACCACCAACATGTCATCCACATACAACAAAGAAAATGATGAAATCATTATCATCAAACCTCTTGTAGTAATGCATAATGGTCTCAACTCGATCTGTTGTAACCAAGGCTAATTATGAAGGAATCAAATCTCTTGTACCAACATCCGGGCGCCGCTTTAGACCGCATGAGATTTGGTCAACCTACAAACCAAGTTTTCTTTTCCTTGTTCTTTAAAGCCTTCTGGTTGGAGCATATAAATTTCTTCTTCAAGCTCTCCATGAAGAAAAGCAGTCTTTACATCCAACTGTTCAAGATGTAAATCAAATGCAGCACACATTGCCAACACTACCCTGATAGTAGTAAGTCTGACAACTGGAGAAAATATCTCGTCAAAGTCTATCCCTTCTTTCTGAGCATAACCTTTGACTACAAGTCTGGCACGATACCGTTCCACTTGATCATTGCCGTCTCGTTTAATTTTGAACACCCATTTGTTCCCGATGGCTTTCCGACCCTTTGGAAGTTCAACAAGTTCCCAAGTCTTATTTCTATGTAGGGCTTCCATTTCTTCCTGCATTGCTGTCATCCATTGAGAAGCATCGAATCGCTTCAACGCTTCTTGAAAAGCTGATGGTTCACCTTCTTCGGTCAAAAGACAGTATGCATCATGGCAGGCCATAACATAGTCTGAGTGCCACGATGGTGCCGTTATCTGACGTGTTGATCGTCGAACTTCTTCATCATTGACCTCATCTAGTTCTTGTTCTATGTGTTCTGGTTCTGCTTCAGAAGAATCATCTTCTTGAGTCTTTCTCTCCAACTGCACTATAGCAATCTCTTTAGAAGTGCTGTCATTTTTCTGCTCACTTTGTAATTCATTTTCTACAAAGACTACATCTCTGCTAACAACAAGCTTGCGGGCAGTGGGGTCCCACAAGCGATACCCCTTGACATTGTCAGCATAACCCAAGAATATACATTTTCTGGATTTTGGATCCAACTTTGTTCTTTCTTGGGAGTTGTACATTACGTACGCAGGACATCCGAACACATGTAAAGAAGAATAATCTACCGGCTTTCCTTTCCACATCTCCATTGGTGACTTCAAACCAATCGCTGTTGATGGCGATCGATTTATCACGTAACAGGCAGTTTTGACTGCTTCTGCCCAAAAAGATTTGGCCAATCCCGATGTTCTCAGCATAGCTCTTGTTCTTTCTAGGAGAGTCCTGTTCATCCGCTCTGCTACACCATTCTGCTGAGGTGTATGTGCAACAGTGAATTGTCTCGTAATACCCTCTTGCTTGCAGAATGATAGAAAGTTACCATCTACATATTCTCCTCCCTTGTGTGTCCCCAAGCTCTTGATTTTCTTTCCAGTTTCAAGCTCTACTTGTGCTTTGAACTCCTTGAATACTGGAAACACATCTGACTTCTTCTTGATTGGGTACACCCACAATCTCCTGGAATAGTCATCAATGAATGATACAAAATACTTTGCTCCCCATGGATGTTTCCGCGACTCCCACACATCGAATGTATCAAGTCTAGTATGCGTTTGCTTCGGTAGCTACTTTTGCAAATTTCAATCTATGCGCTTACTTGTCACACGCTGCTCACGAAGGGTAAAGTTACCGTCTTGAGCCCGGTAAGAGATTGCGTTCCGCAAGAACTTTCAAGCCACGTTCTGACCTATGGCCTAGCCTGCGATGCCACATCATCGTTAATTCTTCATGGCTCGCTGATGCAACTGATGCATCTGCCTCTTGCAACGTATCTCCCAAAAGCATGTATAGATTGCTTGTGATCTTTCTCGCTTTCATCACCACAAGGTTGCTCTTCACTACTTTCAAGACTCCACCTTCAATATGGATCTTGCACGAGGTCATCCAATTGCCCGGTGGACAATAGATTCCTTTTCAAGCCCTTCACATGTCGTACTTTGTATCTTGCGAAGCAGTACCATCTTGCATCTTTATTCGACAAGATCGATTCCAACGATTTCTAAGGCGTGATCATTTCCCATAAACACGGATCCTACCGAGACAGGCTCATAAGTACAAAACCAATCTCGGTGTGAAGTCATGTGCCATGTCGCTTTGAATCCACTATCCAGGACATCATTGAGCTTCCTTCCACCTTTAGAATTTGTTGCTCCACTATACAGGATTTCTCCATCATCTGAGGTACTTGCAACACAACCTTGCGAGGTTGATGCTTCTGAGGGCTTCTCTCCATTCTTCTTGTTCCCTCACTCCTTCTTCAAGTGCCCTCTCATGCCACGGTTGTAGCATTTGAGATTCTTTCTTCTTCGAGATTTTGATCTACCCCGATCTTGGCTCCCCCTGGGGCCCCGTTCTGTTGATCTGCCTCTCATCATCGTTAAAGCTTCTGCTTGCTTCGAACTTTCTGACCTTTCCTCCTTATTCTTGCGCCTGGATTCTTCTTCAAGGATTGCACCGCAACATCATCAAAGTGAAGAGTGTCAAGAACATTGTTGTTTGTAATGTTGATGATGAGTTGATCATCTGAACTGGTAAACTCAAGTAAAAGTTACGCACGTTCATTTTCTCGCTATTTTGAAATCGATCTTTGTGGTGAGCAAATAGCATGTTCAGGTGTTAATGTGATCCGTCACCAATGTGGATTCACTCATTCAAGAGTGTAGAGTTTCCTCTTCAAGAATATTCTTGTGTGAAGTGACTTAACCTCGTACAATTTGTTAAGTACATCCCAAATCTCCTTTGCGCCTTTCTTACGCAACACTTGACAAAACGAATCCGCCATTGCTAGGTGCAAATTGGCAACAAAGATTGCCATCCTTCTCTTTCCACTTTTCATCGCCATATACGTGGAGTGCGCTTCAATTGCTTCCAAGCAATTATCCTTCCTCAAAGCCGCCACCTTCAATTTCCACAGGGGAGAAGTTACTCCCGTTGAACTTCTATCTCACATTTCGCCGCCATGGTTGTACACGAACCAAACCGGATTACACTATTTCACCGTGAATAGTACAGTATACGTGAACAGTATTGTACGTATCCCGTATACCAGAACAAATCCAGTATATGTTAACAATTACTGTAAAAGTATACAACCACACGTGTGAATAGTAACCGTGTATGGGAATAGTATCGTATACTGGAATAGTGACTGTAGACCGTAAATAGTACACCAGGTAAGTTCCCAGGAAAGAGAGGTGGGTCACCAATGGACACGCTTAAATACCAAGTCTTTCCTTAGCCAGAACTTTTCCTAGACATGCACTTCTACACTACCACACTATTTCCAGCAACAATTCTTTTCTGATGTGGAAGATCAGACAATGCTGCAACCACAGAGCATACTAAGAACCAACACATTCCTAAAGTGACGCAGCGGAATAATATCACCAACCTTGGAGCTCTGATACCACTGTTAGGTACCAGAGTATCGGAATGGTGTCACACAACTAAAATAAGAGACGAGAAAATAAGGAAATGAACACACAAAATTTACGTGGAAAACCCTCAACAAATAAGGGAAAAACCACGGGGCAAGACCAGAAGAATTTCACTATGTGGGAAAATATTACAAGAATACCTCTCACAAAATACCTCACAAATACTCTCACAATACTCTTGTTGAGTATAAGAAATAATAAAAGAGGAAGAAGAGAAATGTTTGGGATGATATAAACATCACACCTTGGCCTCCTTTTATATACTACAAGGGGGCCAACCAATTACAATCCCACCGATGTGGGACTTGAGGTTCAACAATCTGTTTCCCTCCTGAACTACAAAAGAGTTTACGCATTTGCCAAGTTGGCAACTAGGCCAGATAATGGGCTAAGTTAGGCATATGGGCTAAGCTAAGTTGGGTAGGATAGGTCTGGCTTATTAAAATTTAAATTGATTTTCTTAACTCATGTTCAATTCATTTTAAAATTTATAAGTCGTTTGAATTAATATATTTATGGAATCTTGAATTGATTTAGACTTGTAAACATAATCCATATGTATATATTATTCATATATACTTAGTTGTAAAATAATTTAGTTATAAAAAATGAAATTGAGTATTAATGTATACTAAATTAAAATATTATATTTACTATTCTTATTCTTAAAAAATATTATAAATAAAAATAAGACTTAATCAATAAATAAACCAAAACATTCATCCCTAATGAATCGACATCTGAGTTGTCTTGCAAACTAGTAGGAGTAATTCTCATTTCGGGGCATATTTACAACGTCATTGAATTGAAATGGTTCAATTTGCTTAAATATTAATAATCAGCTTTGCTGGTTGAATTCGGGGTGCATCGATGAAATCGTGTCAACCCAAGTTGATGCTGTGTCATACTAATTTGTCAAATTTACGTCACGTTGCTTCCATTACAATTACAGAAAAAGTAAGCTTTAGTCAGCATCCCACTAGGACAAACTACAGGGTAGAAAGGTATATATGCTTACCCTATCACTCGCCATTATTGATTTTTTTTTTTTGTCCTGAATAGACCAAGGCAATAACTTAGATAAGAAAACACATAAAAGGAACATGTGATTCAACTTGTTCTTTATTTTATTTTATTTTTTATTTTAACAATTCAACCCCAGAATAAAAACATGACAATTTAAACCATTTAATTGAAGAGCAACATGTCCAATTATTTATATTTAGATGCAAATGTGTAATTTGCAAATTACATTATTGGAATCACGTTTGGGAAGCCAAAGATTCAACTTGGGCCTTTCCACAAGGACCTTTTGTCCTAATGTAAAGTCTGTATTCATCATATGTCATTGGTGAGTACAGGGCTGGCCTCTCCTCTGTCACAAACTCCTTGGCAGGTGCAATTAGCAAATCACTCTTTGGGTTGTAAAAGAAGGCCAAGGAAACACGATCTTTAATTGAGTTCACAATCACCCTGTGTTCTACACTCTTGTATATCGCATTGCTCAGCACCTAAAAGATAAACATGTGACATTCAACAACATTTTTTAATCAGTAACAACCACCAATTGTTGAAATCTGAACCTCAAAAATATTTTGACTAAAAGGGATATTCATTGTGCACCAAACTTTTAAATGGTGTAACTTTCCAAAAATATGGCAATTTTCATATTTGGCCCTCCAAAATTTTTTTATTTCATTTTGATCCTTTATTTCTGAAAATGTGTCAACTTTGGTTCGAGTAACTAATTCTGTCACTCAAAAAACCATTAAATCTCAGTGTCAAAAATCTTTGCTTGCAATCCAAGCACATGTACCTACAACCTAGATTCAATAGTTTTTGCGTAGGTTTTCTGATTGGCTGAATGAGCTATAAAGACTAAAATTGACGCATCTTCACAAACTAGTAACTAAAACGAGACAAAAAAAGATTGGGAGAACCAAAATAAAAGTAAAAATTACAATATCTTTTAGGAATAAAAACATATTTAAGTCATGAAAAAATATTTAGTCATGATATAACAACTTGAGTAGTAAAATGTTTAACATTGTAGAGAGAGGTAGGACCTGAATTTGGTCACCAATGTTGATGATAAAAGCATTGGGGACAGGCTTAACAGTGATCCAGTCATTTCCTTTACGTACTTGAAGGCCAGCCACAAAATCATCAGGGAGAAGAATGGTCATACCACCAGGGTCTGAGTGAGGGGATAGACCAAAAGTGAGGTCAGGTTGAGGGCACTTTGGGTAGAAATTAGCCCTTAAACAAGCACCTATCTCATTTTCTCCACCAAATGCATTGAGAAAAAAATCTTCTTTCATGCCAAGATTTGTTGACAATAATTTCAGTATCCTTCCTCCTAGCTTAACCACTCCCTCACCATATTCCGCAATCACTTTCCTATTATCATCGTAAAAACAATAATTAGAGAAAATAAATATAAACTTTTTTCAAGGAAAGGTATTGGTTGTTTTTCATAATGTTGAGATAGTGACAAAATTGTACCATCAATATAAAGTATTTGGCCAAGGGAAAAAGTCCGACACACATTTATTATCAAACAGAGACCCTTTGCCAAATATAGATATATTTCCTTATGATCATAAATTAGAAGCAATTTGGTCCCCATTAATAACCTTGTCTAAAATATAGTACTATGCAGCCCGTGAATGTGACAGAGATCGAGTCATATAGTATAAAGTTACTGTTGCATGATTAGGAGATCGCAAATTTGAATTGTAAAATCAACTGCATTTATTTACCAAAAAAAAAAAAATCAACTGCATATAAGAGCAGCAGCTTTAGCAGAGAGACTTCATGAGTCTTTTATAGTTAAGGTCTCGCTGTCTATTGTTTTTCAACGTCGGAGATGATCTATGTGACAGGTTTGGTCTCTTAAATTTAGTTGACGTCCACTATATAGTTGACGTTCACTAAACACTTTATTCTCTCTCATTTTCAGTAGAAATGTTGATCAAACCATGGAAAAAATTAAGCTATGAATTTCAAATCTTTTTTAATTATATAAGATTATATATTTCTTATTGTTTTAAATTTATTATGCTAAAAATTAATTAAAATAAATTTTCTACATATAAATATGTGGGGTCAAGTATGGGTTGCTTATATGCGACCGCTATTGGAGTAAAAACTAGTTAACTTGTTTAAATTCTATGTGATAATTTAGACCCACAAAAAGTAATTAAGTTAATCAACCCACTTAGTTGTCCCATTAAAGGTGATCCAAGAGCTTTATTATAGAACCACGTTGTTTTTATGTATTTATTTTATTTCCACAAGGTCTGTATTTTATTGTTTGTGGGCATGACTTGATTTGGGAATGAAAGAGTGTTTGACATATTTTTAAATGTGGACCGATTAATATCTTGAATGACAAATTTGACCAAAATGACTTTGAAATGGGAGTAGTTCCATCCAAGTTTATAAAGCACTGGTAGTATTTTTTTTTTTTGATAAGCCAACACATTTTATATTATTAATTGGGGGGAAAAAAAACAATACATAATGTATAAGCACAAGGTGTGCTATGAATTTGGTACCCGATATTAGTGTACGGCAGACACCTGGCCACAATGTAACTATCCCTTTAAATAAAAATCCAAACATACACTTGATGTGTGTTTGGGTTTGTCGATGATGTGCAAGTTCTAAAACAATCAAAGTGAAAAACTACTCTCACGTTACTTTGAGTGAAACCTAAGTTTAGGAATTAAGGGTATATTATTATAACTATAAATTATAAATTATAAGCCTCTTTAAATGGGGTTCTTTTTACGTACCAAAAAAAAAGGGGTTCTTTTTCTCCGTACACATCTCTCAAGCACACTCACCAAATAATTGTATTTGTATATTCTACTTTATCCTAATGCTTATTTTACTATTTTTTTTAAGAGTGCTATCAACATACTCTCTAATACTCTTATTCAAATATTCATTTTCTTATATGTTGAAATTCAAATAGGCCTCAATAAATCATATGGATCTCACGTAAATTTGGTAGGGCCTATATGGATTTCAATAAATAAAAAGAGTGTGTTGAAAAAAGCATGTTAGAAAGTGTATTTCTAACAATTTTTTTTATTTTTTATTTTTTATTTTCTATAAAGTTCTGGCTTTCCCATTAGATACCGCACGTTTTATATGCGGGTCATGTTAAGTTTACGTGTACACACTTGAAAAGGTGTTCAACAAATTGAAACTGCACCACCCCACTGGGTACGATTCTCCAAATTAAGCTGAACTTGTCAAAAAGCTTTATTTTCAAATATAATAAATTGATCGAAAGGTTCACTTCATGTGTAACAAGACTTTTCCCAACACCCTCCAATTTGACAGGTCCAAAATTCTCAAAATCTCACCTATACAGTTTATGCCTACAACCCTTTCCCCAATATCATGAAAAGCATCACTTAATTTAATCACTTGGTGCCCCATCAGTTAGCAACAAATATTAACTAAATATATAAGTATCTACAACCATATCTTCCTAAAGAAGATTTAGAATAATAAAATAACAACTTGAAAACAAAGAAAAAAATGGCATATGAATAAAGAAATATTTACATCCTTCTCTGAGCCTTGAGAGTTTGTGAAACAACTCGTTTATTTATTTAGCTACCAATAAATTTAAGTCACTTAAGACGAAATTAGTTGTTATGACTTCAACACTTAAATTATTATTTTATATATCATGCGTTGTTGAATGGTTTAAACATTTTAAACATGGCTCATATATCCCTTTACAAATGTCAAATAAAGAAACGAGTACTTAGGATAGACCGAACAGTCGTTCAAATCTACTGGAGACCTATAGCACAGAAATAAAACGTTATCAATTGGAATTTTTGAATTAAGCTTAAATATATTTATGACGACTAAATATATGTTGTTTCTGAAAAAAAAAATTCTTAATTTTAATTATTTTTTCTGAATTTATTTTATTTTTCATTTTTAGTCTTAATGGTACCAGAGACTAAGAATAGATGCATTTATGAACCAATTTTTTTTATTAAATATAAAAATTAAAAATTAATGAAATTTAAATAGAGAATTTCAAAAACATGTTATTTAAGTGTTTGGATTAATTATCATTAGAGAGATTATTATATGCGTACCTCAAGGATAGTGGAAGTGCAGGCCACTTAGCTTGGTTTCTAAGTGAAGGAGGCATGTAATGGAGAAAGAAGTAATCACTCCAATCCAAGATAGCACCTTTGTTCACACCCAAGCGACTACCATAACCCTCATAAGTGGTAGGAGAGTTAGCATAATCCTCCTTCACCTCAAGTGGCAAGTTAAAGAACTCACGCCACATTTCCTTAGCACTCTTCATCAACTCATGGCTAACACCATGGTTCACCACTTGGAAGAAACCCCACTCACGGCACGCCTCAGAGACACGCCTGAGCACCGACTCCCTGAGGACTTGGTCCTCACTGGAGAGGTGCTCGAGGTCAATGATGGGGATGTTAAGGTGGTCATCATGATGGATTTGAGGAGGTGCTTGGTTGGGAGGAAGAAGAGTGATGTTAGTGTTAGTGGGTCTTTGGGAACGTGGCTTGATGTAGCGGGAAGGGATTGAGCTTAGGCCACTTTCAGCTAAGGCTTGGACTCGAACCACTGGTTCTGGCCATGCTTGGCAACTCATCATTTTTTGTGTGTTGAGGATGGAATGGAACTAGAGAAGCTAGCACAATTAGACAAAGAGGGGGTGTAGTAGTAGATTGTTGTAGTGTGATTGAGAGCAACCAAGAGAGGACTTTATATAGATATAGATAGCATAAAATGCAGCTCATAAAAAAAAAAAAAGAATAGCATGAGATGCAATAATTTCGGCGCCGTGATCAAATTGAATTGCAAGTGAGTTGTGGCCATATTAATTTTCTTTACGTCTGAGTGTGTGTGTGTGTGGAGTAAATCAAACACTTTTACTTAATAATTTTTTATAGAATATAAACGTAGCACAAAAAATATTATAAAATATCTACAGCACGTGTGTATATTTCAATTTATTTGTCAAACTAGAAACGTACTCGTGCTATGCATCGATTCTCTTTCACTTTTTTTCTGTCACTTTTTTAATTAATTCTTAAAAAAAAATTGTATACAAATTCATATTTATTTTGGTAATTTTAAAGATAATGTTTATTTACGATATTATAAAAATAAAATGATAATAATGTTTCAAAATTTTATTTATAAATTATTAATATTTTTGTTATAAATATGGATTGCAACTTTTTTTGTATTTTCTTATTAAGTTATTTTGGACAAAACTTAGGTAAGGTTTCTTAGGTGTGATTAGTGTTGTTCCTCTAACAAAATAGATAAATTTTTCTCTCTCTATTCATCCTACTATCTCTAACCTCTAATAACTATCAATATCAAAACAGTTTTTATCCTGTTTTGTGAGAGGAACATGACCAATCACACCTAAGGAACCAATTACCTAAGTTTTATCCAGTTTTTTTTACTCTATTTACTTTCACTACAACATAAAATGAAATCAACAGCGCTTATTTTTTGCCTTTGCCAGCGCTTAAAAGCACTGCCTAATCACCCGTTGGTGATTTTGTTTCGAAAAGACAGCGTTTGAGAAGTGCTGGCGATTTTGAGAATAGCCAACGCTTCTTTGAAAAAGCGTTGTCTATCTTTGATAATAGACAACGCTTTTTCAAAGATGCGCTGGCTATTCTCAAAGATAGACAGCGCTTTTTTGAAGAAGCGCTGGCTATTATCAACAAATAGACAGCGCTTTTTTAAAGAAGCGCTGGCTATTTAGTTTTTTTTTTTTTACTGTTTTAGTATTATGCTGCCGCATGCGCTTGCTAGAGGCCGAGAACTAACCAATTAATGAACCTCAGAACATAAATATAAAAACAACTATGATATCAATTTATATTTAAAATGTTCAATATTAATTTGAAAGAAATTTTTAACAAAATTTGGCATAATCACTCCCCTAAAATATTGACATCCCAAAATAACATATGTATATAACAAAATAGTACTAACCAAACAAAGCCTCATATGGGCCAACATCATATCACATACTACTATATATACATGCAACAACACAAAGATCGTACATGTAAAACAAACTTTCTTGCCATGTGGGAGCACCACTCTTCCTTTAATTCAAGAATTTGAAAATAAGAGTATGACTTGTATCTACGATTGGGAAAGTATTACGAAATGAAAAATAACTCATATTAGAATTAAAGTGGAAGAATAGTGAAATGTAAGAGTAATTAAAGTAGAACAAATTGCATACCTCCTTTGGGACTTCCATTTGGTCGTCAACAATAATATCTTTAATATACTTCATAACATAGTACCCACAATCATTGCTGTTTGGTTTTTTGCGGCACTATAAAATAAAAAATATTAAATCAATATAGATTTAATTTTTAAAATTAAATAACTGCATATATAAGTATTTTGATATATATATATATGATTAAATTAAATGACTCACTCTACGTTACACGGTGACAGAAATAATGTCTCATACTCAGAGCTTGCTAGTGCCAAACGTTTAGCTATATATGTTTTAATTGCGATAAGGTCATATGCCAAATCTGTGCTCTATGGGCACAAGAACACAAACCTCTGAGCCCGTCCTTTTAGGATCAGTATCTCATAATACAAGTACCTTAAATTAAACATATACAAATTAATGGATTAACAATAACTTCAATATTAATTTAGGTGAAACAATAAAAAAAATGTATAGTTTAAAGTTAAATGTAGTATCTGATATATACAATAATAATAGTCTGACTGATCCAAGCGCCATAAGTGAAAACTTCAGACAGTTCATCCTTGGCACTGAGAGACAAGGGGAATTCTTCTGTATGCCCAAAACTTTTGGAGGAATTTTTAAATCCAGTGTTGCTCCATCAAGCAGATTATTATTAGCATGGACTTGAAGAAACATAAAAAATACTGCAACAGGAGATGTGGAAGGGGAAGATTGAGATTTGCCCTGATTCTTTGATGGGGATGTAACTGACCCAACTGTTTGCTGCTTCCCCTTGCCCTTAACCTTGTCCTTGGGTTTGGATTGTACAGGTACCTAAATACTTTGCATTAATTTCAGTAAGATACATAGTTAGTGACCACGTAATTTAATAAATATATAATTATGAATCATGTTTATTAAAAAAATAACATATCACTTACTCTTACGAGTTGATGCGGCCATGCCACAAAGGTATCTACTGCCTCTCTCACGTTGTTGATACCTACGTCCTCAAGTGGAATTAGTAACGGTGCTTCTGCCTCGTAAGCAATATTGTCAACTCTGACATTCACATGACCGTGAGGTAATGGACGATTGTGCAACATAACACTTAAATCGGTGTAAGAAATGCCCTTACCAACTGGTCGAGACGATAAGGGCAAACACAAGGAATGCTCTACGATGCCCTAAACCATTAATTAATAAACAAAATATTAGACATGATAAATCAATGATGCAATACGTACAAGTACCGAGAACAATTTCTAATGCTCAATTACCCTAGATGACTCAAGAGTGCATCTATCCATGGGTAAACTAGGCTCGTGTTCCTCCACCGGTTCCTTAAGTAATCAAGATCCACAATAGTATTAAATTAGAATATTTTTATACTTCAATTTGAATTTCTAACAAAATTTTGGCAGAGTCTCTCCTAAAATATGGATATTCCAAAATTTATTTAATACATGTAACAACAAAAATTACCATATACCAGCCAGCACAAGTCACTATACAAGTCTACCTAGTATGCGATTCACAAATACTTAATCTACCAAACAAGTCTTTGAAGTAACCAATTCACAAATACTTAATCTACCAAACAAGACTTTGAAGTAATTTGATTTATTACCTTGTGTGACTTAAGAGTGCAACTATCTTTGGCCTTATCTCTGGCGCTAAGGTGCTGATCCATCTCTACCGGTCCCTTGTTCTGATGCATACTTTTCAATTCCTGGACCTCCCGATAGAGATGGGCTACCATCCTTTTCAACTCTTCATTTTCATCTTTTCTAGCTCGCTTTGGTGCACCGAAGATAGCCTTTTGAGAAACACCAAATCCCATGCCCCTTACACGACCTGAATACTTTTTGTTCGGTATGGCTTGGGTAAGGATGTCTGTTACACCCCCCTGTGACATAGACTGTTGTGATAGGGTCTCTTGAGACACACAAATATTATTAACAAAGATTATTAAATATTATCACTATGATAAGAAAATTGCAAATAAAAATGTTAATTAATCTATCATACTTACAATTCTATCAGCAACTTCCATAGTGGGGGGTGTTCAATCTCACCATCCTTGTTGCGGCGGGCTTCTATCCACCAGAAATGGCGATTAATTGATGTTGATGTTACATCTTCTCCAGTCATCTTCAGCTGTACATATTAACAAAGAAATTGAAATTAATCAGTGTTAATTAGGTTTAGGGTTACATATAATTTAGGGTTACTCTGCATACCATATCTTCCTCAATGTCGGGATACCCCTTAACCCCTCCTCTGTATGGGTGTTATACCCAAATTTTGTCCTTTCTCCTCTTTTAATTTATTTTTATTTTTATTTTATTGTGTTTTTATTTTAAAAATGAAGCAGGCTAAATTTGATAATTATTGGGCTTGTATTTTGTGTTAGTTCATTTGGACTAACTTCAACCCAATTGCAATGAAAAATAAATGAAAGGCCCAAGCAAAACAAAAAAAAAAGACTAATAACATTAAAATAAAATAAAAAGGAAAGGAGCACCGCTCAGCCACTGAAGTCGTTGTTTTCTGCACATTTTTAAAGCTATTACGGCTATCTGTAATTTTTTTTCAAACTAGCTGCAATTTTTTCCAAAAAGCTATTACGGCTAATTGCAATTTTTTTCAAACCACTGCAATATTTTTTCAAACCATTAATGCTATTTCAAACTCTGCAGCAAGTAACCATCATTTCAAATTTAATTTGTAGTTGCAAGTGGACAAACTGAACCCTCTGTTTTTTCTATAAATAGCAGTAGAGAATAGGGGGAAAGGGGAAGAGATTTTTAGAGGAAAAATTTTGGGCATTTTTACTACAAATCAAAGAATTAGAGGCTTCGCACTGGAACCCTAATTCACCAAGTCAGAAAAAAAAGAGACGGAAGAAAAATTTCACTTAATTTCAGAATTGGATATCTCATTCTTGGTACCAATTATACACAGCAATTTGAGAGAAAATTTAGAGAAAAAAGAGAAGAACCAAAAAAAAAAGGAAGCAGAAGCAAAAAAAAAAGCAGAAGCAAAAAAAAAACGCAGAAGAAACAGAAAAAAAAAAAAAGAAGAAAGAGCAAACGCATAAAAAAAAAAGAGAGAAGCAAAAACGCAGAAGTAGGGAGAAGAAGCAGAGAAAGAACGAAGAAGAAAGAAGAAGGTTTGCTTCTCTCTCTCTCCCACGATCTCTCGCTCTCCCTCTCCTCTGCGTGATCTCCCCCACCTTTCTTCTCCCTCTCCTTCACGATCTCCCCTCCCCCCTTTCTCCTCCTTCTCTCCATTTCTCTCTCATCAATTCTCTTTCTCCTCCTCTGCGCCTCACTTTCTTCTTTTTCCCTGTTTTTCTATTCTTTCCTTTTATTTAAATCTAGCCTATTCTAGATCGTTCCACCTTGTTCTGCTTCTTTTTATGTTAGCTTTTTTTTTTTCCTTTCTTTTCTTTTCCTTTCTGTGTTTTGTTATGGGCTTCAGCCTATTTTTTTTTTTTTTTGCTTACACCCACTCCCCTTTATTTTATGTTCTGCTCTTTTATTTTTATTATTATTATTTTTTCTTTTCACACCCCCTTTCTTTTTATTTACGCTCTCTCCCCTTTGTTTCATATTCTGTTGTCTTTTATTTTATTTTATTTTTCTTCTTTTCACACCCAGTTTCTTTTTATTTACGCCCCCCTCCTTTTTTTGTTTTTGTGTTTCTTTTCTTTTCCTTTCTTTTTATTCTGGTCTTTTTTTTTATTTCTAGTCCAATTAGTATAATCTCATTCAACTAAATTTCACATACCAATATCGAAACCCTATTTTTTCTTGAAAATCACATGATAAAAATCACGAAAATTAATTTACTAGTAATGATCACTCGAGATTGCTTCCCGTTTAGTCATTACAAATATCTTAATGTTCTAAATAAAATTGGGTTATTAGTGAGGACCACTCTTGATTGCTTCTCGTTTGGTCCCCATGAAAACCTATCTTTTTATTAAAAATAAAATTAAGTTTTTTTTTAGTAATGATCACTCGAGATTGCTTCCCGTTTGATCATTACGAACACCATTAATTTTATAAACTAAAAAGGTTGTTAGTAAGGGCCACTCTTGATTGCTTCTTGTTTGGTCCCTACAAAACCTACCTTTTTCCATCAAAAAATATACAATTAAAATCAACCAACACACAACCATTTTCTATCCAAGAACTACGTAGCATTTGATTTCTCCACTGCACCCCGAGATACGTAGGAGCAGGAGTCCACTCCTGTCAAGCGCAAAAATAAACGACTTTTATCAAGTCCTTTTTTTATCTTGGTTATTTTTTATTTTAAATAAAAGGGAAATAAACATTTTTTTTAGAAGTTAATAAATTTTGCACAATTAGTTAGAGGTAACCTTTTTCGAAAGGATGTCGTGGGGTGCTAATACTTTCCCTACGCATAATCGACTCCCGAACCCAAATCCGGTCTTAAGGACCACTTTTCTTCAAAAAAGGTTTTTTCCAATATTTTTCCTTCGAAAATAAATTATTGGTGGCGGCTCCATTAAACTCGAATAAATCCCTCCGGATTTTTCGGTCGCTACAGCTGGCGACTCCACTGGGGACATTTTTTTAGAGAGTCAAGCCTAAATAACTGATTGTGCTAAATAGTTAACTCTTATGTTTTAATTTCTCTTGTTTTTTTTTATTTACTTATTCATTTGTTTATTTACTTATTTATTTATTCATTTATTTATTTATTTATTTATTGTTCTTTTGTGAATATTTGTTGTGAATATTATGCATATATTGAACCTTAGGTTAGAAGACCATATTTTGTATATTTCATTTGTTTTGCAGCTTGGGTAGTGTTAGGGTGTTGCCCCTCTCACACACCGCACCTACACGTTCGCACACACATGTGAGTAAGGCCCTATACCCGGGTCAGAGCAAAGCTTAAGTTGAGTGGAGGTTCGGTGATGGTCAATTGGAATTTGCTTTCCTTCTGGCTATTGCGAGAACTTCATCTAGAGTGTGCTCCCTCTGAGTATTCCGCACCGGATAGTTGTCTATCGTTGTGGTTAATATTCAGGAGGAGACTTTAGCTCTAGAGGCCTTTGGTGAGAATGTGAGTAGAGCCACCATGAGATCTATCACTCAATACAAGACTATAGACCCCTTAGGCTAGAAAATATCTAATTTTAGGTTTAACCCATTTAAGACACAAGGGGCATCATATCATTTTTGTTCTTCCACCAAAAGTATGTTATATCACGTCCATGCATAAAAAAGGGTCTACTAAATCACATATTTTTTGTGCACGCTACATGAATAGTCATCATCATCACTCAACATTATATCTTCATGCATTCATACTTCCAAAAAAAACATGTTGAAATTTAAAAAAAAAAAAGAATGTCATTCATTCTCATTTCATTTTAGGTGCTAGGGAAGCATAGGAACTCAAAGTTTGGCTGCAAGTATTTTGTGAGATAATATGGGATCAAGTGGCGAAACTGTCCCTTTGAAGAAGCACATACATCCGAGAATAAAAAAGTCTGAAATAGAAAGCCTGAAGAAGTGTGCCAATTTAATGACGACGAGTATTCAGCGTGTAACCTTCATTGGAAAATATGGGAATATTCTCAAGTTGCTAGAGGTGGATGTGCAAGTAAATGCCATTTCTGCACTTATCCAATTCTATGATTCTCCCATGAGGTGCTTCACTTTTAAGAATTTCCAAATGGCTCCCACATTGGAAGAATTTGCCCGGATTTTAGGATACTCAACCGAAAACATGAAGCCTTACCAACGCACCCGAGATTTTATTCTCCTACAAGAGGTTGCTATAATTCTGAAAGACAAGGAGGATGAATTAAAGAAAAGAAAGTTAAACCGAAATGGCGTCGAGGGGTTTCCGCTAGAGTATTTTGAAGAAAAGATGAGGCATTTGGCTAGTGTTCAAGATTAGGCGTCTTTCATGGAATTGTTGGCTCTTACAATTTTTGGCATTATGTTATTTCCACGCATTGGTGGCTATATAGACTTGGCCTCGATTGATGTGTTCCTAGCCTTTAAAAAAAGGAAAGAGAGCCCAGTGTCAGCCATTCTTGCGGATACTTATTGTGCCCTCACTCACTGTCATGAAAAAAAAGGGAAAACGCTATCATGTTGCTTATCCACTCTCTATGTGTGGCTTGTCACCCACGTATTCGAAAATAGGAAAATGTCATGTCCTTTTGCAGACTACAACACATGTGATGTAGAAATTCGAGAGATGGAGATCGGTGAAATTTGTGTCTCTGGCAGATCTTGATGAAAAGACGGTGTGATGGTACCCAGGGTGGTTGGATATACATGAAGTGATCTATCGGTGCGGGAATTTCCCTAATGTTCCACTTATAGGAACAAGAGGATGTATTAACTATAATCCTTCTCTGCTGCTAAGACAACTTGGTTATTCTATGATGAATCCACCGTCGGATCGGATGACAACCCCTTTGTGGTATTTGAGTTCGATCAAGGAAATAGCGGAATGCTTAGAAAGGCTTGACATGCTTGGGACCAAGTCACTCGGAAGGGAAAGTTCAGGAAAAGAAGCATTGGTGCTACGGATAGTTACCACCAATGGATCGAAAGTAGGGTTCGAGAAATCAAATTGCCGTTCCATGGTACACCTCCATAGGAACTGTACCAAAATCTATCCCTATTACGAGTAAAGAGATGGAAGAACTTAAAATAGCTTTGTCAAAAGCTAATGAGGAAAAGGAAGAATTACAAGCAAGGTTAGAAAAGGCACTTCAAGAGAACAAGTACTTGCAGTCGGAAAATATCCTAAAAGGGAAGTTCATTGAGAGAAGCAACAAAAGGGCAAAAGTAGAGGAAAAGAGTAAGCATGATGTGCAACTTTGTCTGAGAGGAGCAAATGAAGAGCTAGAGCTGCGTAATCAAGAAAGGGACAAGGCTATAGAAAATGCCTATATATGGAAAGGATTGTGGAAAAAGTCCTCGGTTACCGAAAAGAACTTGCAAGAGGAGCTTGAAGGTTTAAAGCGACATCTTGAGAAGGTAGTAGCTGGGTATGAGAACCGAGCCCAAAAGGAGCAGCAATACAAGGAAGAAATAGAAGAAATGCTTGTGAAATATCAAGATGCGCTGAAAAAAGAACAAGAGGATGCAAATGAGTTGCGGGACTATATTGAATATCAAGAGAAGATCTATGACGACCTAAAAAATGAAAGCACGTATTGGGAGAATCGTTTTACAAAACTGGTCAGTCAGATAGAAAATCAAGCACTCTTTAATGAACTGAGGAACGAAGGCATGCATTGGAGGGACTGTTTTTCAAAGTTGGCAAGTTTGGCCAATCAAGCAATCATAGATATCCCAAGGCGTCTAGAGGAGGCCGATCTGATGCACCCACTGAATACTCCAGTCAATGTTTACAAGTTTATTGAATTTTGTAAAAGTTTGATAGAAGAATTGAGAGAAAAGGCTGGTTGTCCTATTAAGAAGAAAAAAGGGACAGCTAATTGCTGAGGCTTTAGTTTGAGTGAATTGTACTATTTGTGTTTCTCATCAACAAAGGATTTGTCATTTTGCTTATTGATCCCATTTTATTCTCCAAATTACTTAACGCTTTTAAAATAAAATAAAATAAATAAATGGATAATTACAACAAAGCAATGAGGCCTACGGTTCCCTGGTACAAAATGAATAGACTCATACATCCACATCCATTCATTCATTTTTTTTTCTTTTTCTTTCTTACATACTCATATCATTTTTTTTAATCACTCAGAAAATAATCAAACAAACTGGTTCCTCGACACCCTTATCGAACTCGCTCTCAATCAAAGATCATGGATGACCAAGAGGTGAAAGAGGGCGCCAACGGTGAAGGAACAGATAAGCAAAGTTTTGGAGCTTACGCAATCCCTAAACAAAGACAAGGCTGCAGATGAGGCTTCTCCAAATTGAATGATGAAAGTCAAGCTACACCTTCCCACCCACCTGGCTTCTGGTCCTATGCGCTTGCAATATGGTCTCAATACTCGAGGATGATGGTACCTTTTGCAATTTACGCGAGGTCCTACACACTCACCGATTAGCAACCCTCGAGAATCAAGTACCACAGTTCCCACTTTACGGACTCCGCTGGTTACACGCCACCTATGGCCAATGATGATATCAGAAACCATAACCCCCAAGGCCCACACGCACAACAGTTCCCACTATTTGGTCTCCCGCCCGGTTACACACCGCCAGGTGCTAACAATAACTCTGAATCGATTCCCAAGCACTTGTTGTGCAAGATGTAGCTCAAGGATCGGCTCGATCTGAAACCATACCGGTTCAAAGCTCAACTCCTGGCTTCATGACATACACATTTCCACCTGGTTATGCACCATCCCATCTCGGGAATACTCAAGGAGTCAGTACGCCCGTAGTGACCCCCGTGGTGAATCACCGACCATTTGGTTACCCCTATTATATTCAAGGAAATACATTGAATCCCGGACTAACCGCATTGCCTGGTCTCGGCTATGGGAGGACCCAATCTAAGCATACGGTTGGGAATCGATCGTGCGATCACGGTTACAAATCCTCGAAGATAGGCTAAGAGCTGTAGAAGGAGTAAGCTATCTCGGTTCAAGTATCGCTTGAGATCTTTGTCTCGTCAGGATGTGGTTGTACCACCGAAGTTCAAGGTGCCAGATTTCGACAAGTATAAAGGGACAACTTGCCCGAAAAGCCACTTGACCATGTACTGTAGGAAGATGGCGTCCTATGCACATGATGACAAACTTCTGATTCATTTCTTCCAGGATAGTTTAACAGGGGCAGCGTCGAGTTGGTATACACACCTTGAGCGATCTCACATTCGCTGTTGGAAAGATTTGGCGGATGCCTTCTTGAAGTAGTATAAGTATAACATTGATATGGCTCCTGATAGAATGCAGTTGCAAAACATGGCAAAAAGAGACAATGAGACCTTCAAGGAATATTCCCAACGATGGAGAGGACTGGGAGCCCAAGTGGAACCGCCTCTGATTGAAAAAGAAATGGTGGCCATGTTCATGGATACTCTTCAATCACCCTTTTATGACAAAATGATCGGAAGTGTATCCTCAAACTTTTCAGATATGGTCATCGTAGGGGAAAGAGTTGAAGGAGGAATGAGAAATGGAAAGATTGCCCAAAGTTTTGCTGGAACTAGTAATATCAAGAGACCCACAACAAACCGTAAAGAAGAAGGAAGGAAACCAATGCTTTGTGATGACGAGCGGGAGGACAAGCACAAGGAAAACCACCCATTCTTTACCAATTTCCCACATCCTTTTCCATACCCCTACTTCTCACCTCCATACATTGCCGCCTCTCATAATCCTACCCCGGCCAAACCAACCAATGATGCCCTTTCGACCACCTTCTCCCATTCAAACACAAGCACGCCTGATTACTCCAACCCAACCGAACCAAAACCAGAAACAACCAAATGACCAAGAAAAGAAAGCAGTCCAATTTGATCCTATTCCCATGACCTATACGGATTTGTTCCAGCACCTAATCAGTAACTCCTTGATCTCTCCACGCTCAATGAAACCACTCCAACCTCCCTTCCCAAGAGGATATGACCCAAATGCCAAGTGTCAGTTTCATGCGAGGCGATGGAGTCACCTGTTGAAAATTGCAAAGCTTTGAAGTACGTGGTTCAAGATCTGATCAATGCCAAATGGTTGAGTTTTAAGGAGGATGGACCTAATGTGGGTAATAATCCCCTTCCAGGTCAGGGAGGTTCGTGATCAACGCCATTATTGAAGAGTTTAGGGATCATTACGATAATGAAAGTGGAGGATATCCGTACTCCCTTGAAGATCATTTATGCCAAACTCTGCGAGTTCGGTATAATTGAGATGAAATACGATGAGAGGGACTTATGTAGCTTGCATCCTGATGACAGTCATTGCATAGAGGAATGCGAGGAATTCAGGCAAATTCTCCAAGAATTGTTAAACAGACACTTGTCTGGTAGGTTGTGTGAAGAAAGATGAAAACATATTGACCGCCGGTCAAGTGAAGATAAAAACACGACCTTCCCAACACCATTGGAGATCTGTTCCACCAAGCCAGCCCGAGGCGTGCCTACACTGATCACTATTCATGTCCCACCTCCTTTCCCTTTCAAGAACGCTAATGCAGTGCCATGGGATTACAGTATGAAGGTCTGTGTGGACAATTTAGGGGATGACCAGTTAAAGGCGGCATCTGGATCTGGCAATCCTGTCATTACTAACATCTCGGGAATCGGTGGGATGACCGAAGTGGGCAATTTATACCCCTATCAGACCCATGGACAAAGCTCGCAAGGAAAAGATAAAGAAGAAGAATCCATTGATAAAGATATGGGTAATAAGGCAAAGAAAGCAGAAGAAAACAAGAAAGCAGTATCTGAAGAAGAGGTTTGTGAATTCCTGAAATTTATGAAGCAGAGTGAATACAAGGTGGTGGATCAGTTGAATCATACTCCTGCAAAAATATCCGTGTTATCATTTCTTTGAATCCCGAGCGCCATAGGGAATCGTTGATGAAAGTGCTAAATGAAGCTCATGTCACCCATGACATCACGGTGAACCAATTCGACGGGATTGTGGGTAATATTGTTGCTAGTAATTACCTTACCTTCACTGATGAAGAAATTCCAATTGAAGGAACAGGGCATAACAAAGCATTGCACATATCTGTGAAGTGTGGAGACTATATCCTTGCTAGGGTACTCGTTGATAATGGGTCATCTCTAAATGTTATGCCAAAATCTACCTTGGCAAAGTTGTCTGTTGACGGATCATATATGAAGCCCAGCACCAAGGTGGTAAGAGCCTTCGATGGGTCTAGAAGAGAGGTTATTGGAGAAATCGAGCTACCTATACAAGTCGGCCCTCGCACATTCGAGGTAGTCTTTCGTAATGGAAATCGTATCAAAGATCTGATTTGCCTCCTTGGAAGACCATGGATCCATTCAATTTGGAGTTGTGCCTTCAACCTTACACCAAAAGCTGAAATTTTCAATGGATAATAAGTTGGTATTGTCTCTAGTGAAGAAGAGATGCTAGTAAGCAAGCCATCCTCCACGCGCTATATTGAGGCTCTGAAGAAGCTCTTGAGACGTCTTTTCAAGCGTTGGAGATTGCGAATGCCACCTTCGTGGGAGAAGGAGTCCTAATGAAGAAACCAAAATTATGCGAAACCTCCACGATGATCGCTAAAGTTATGATGAAAGGAGGGTATCAGTAGGATGTGGATTGGGAAGATATGAACAAAGGATCGTGATCTTTGTTAGAACTTCCAGGATAATGTAAAGCAGATATGGGTTAGGATCTGAACCTAACAGATTTGACAAAAAGAGAATTGCCAAAGAAAGAAAAGAAAAGAGGATAGCTAGACTGGAAGGCAGGGAGCCAAAAGATGAGAGTATTCCCATCTGTGACATCAGGCAAAGCTTTCGGAGTGCAGGAATATTGGATCCGAATCAAATAGCAGCTATCAAGGATGATCGCAGTACAGAAAACGACAATGTCAACCTTGTCCGCCCTTGCTCGCCGAATGAAGAACTTGGAAATTGGGAGATCGTTGAGTTTCCCGTGATCTTTGATTCAAAGTAATTATGAAATGCAAATTCTATTGCTCTGCCCAAGGCCTTAGAATAATTTATTGTCAAAAGGGCGCACATGTTTCATTTCAGTACCATTATCAATAAAAATGCACTTTGAATTTTCCAATCATTTTTCTTTTCTTTCCTTTTCAATCTTTTCCATCTCTCTTCATCTTTTTCCGCTTTTTCATTTCGTTATTTTTAACTAATGCAGATCCAAAAACATTGTCTTTGAAAATAACGATGCCAGTAACTCATACTATAATTTTGAATACCCCATTAATCATACTGAGGAAGATAATGAGGACAATTGGGATACCCCTCCTGAATTAATGAAGTTGGTGGAACAAGAAGCTAAAGTGATTCAACCCCACGAGGAAGAAACTGAAACAATCAATCTGGGCACTGAAAACGACAAGAAAGAAGTTAAGATTGGAACCACAATGAAAAGCAGTGAGCGAGAAAAATTGGTTAAACTCCTATTTGAATATGCAGATGTTTTCGCGTGGACATACCGAGATATGCCTGGATTAGATAATAGCATAGTCGAGCACAAATTACCATTAAAACCCGAGTGCACACCGGTCAAGCAAAAGCTGAGAAGGATGAAGCCGGACATGTCACTCAAGATTAGAGATGAGGTAAAAAAACAGTTCGACGCCGGTTTTCTGGCTGTAGCAAAATACCCTCAATGGGTGGCTAATATTGTTCCAGTCCCAAAGAAAGACGGAAAGGTCCGAATGTGTGTTGATTATAGAGATCTAAACAGGGCCAGCCCTAAGGATGACTTCCCTTTGCCACATATTGATGTCTTGGTAGATAGCACAGCTCAACACTCTGTCTTCTCTTTCATGGATGGATATTCTGGCTATAATCAAATCAAGATGGCTCCCGAAGATATGGAAAAAACCACATTTATCACTTTATGGGAACTTTACATTTACAAAGTAATGCCGTTTGGATTAAGAAATGCTGGGGCAACATACCAAAGAGCAATGGTGGCTTTGTTCCATGACATGATGCACAAAGAGATAGAGGTCTATGTGGATGACATGATTGTAAAATCCAAAACAGAGGAAGGTCATGCCATTAACCTACAAAAACTTTTTGAGCGATCGAGGAAGTATAAACTCGGTTAAACCCGGCTAAGTGTAGTTTTGGTGTAAGGTCGGCAATTTGCTAGGGTTTATAGTTAGCAGAAGGGAATAGAAGTTGATCAGGCCAAAGTAAAAGCAATCCTCGAAATGCCGACTCCTCGCACGAAAAGAAGTTCGTGGATTCTTGGGAAGGCGAACTACATCGCCAGGTTTATATCGACTAATCGCTACTTGTGAGCCAATTTTCAAGTTCTTTGTGTAAGAATCGAGAAACCAAATGGAGCGACAATTGCGTAAAGCTTTTGAGAAAATCAAACAGTACTTACAAGATCCACCGGTTTGGTACCCACGTGCCAGGAGACCCTCATCATGTACTTAACATGATGGGCGAATCAATGGGTTGTGTGCTAGGACAACATGATGAATCTGGTAAGAAGGAGCATGCCATTTACTACTTGAGCAAGAAATTCACTAGCTGCGAGACGAGGTATTCATTGTTAGAACGAACGTGTTGCACGTTAACCTGAGCCGCACATCGTTTGAGACAATATATGTTATCCCATACAACCTGTTTGGTGTCCAAAATGGATCCGATCAAGTATATTTTTGAAAAGTCTGCTCTCACAGGAAGAATTGCTCGTTGGAAAATGTTGTTATCTGAGTATGATATTGTGTATGTCACCCAAAAGGCAATTAAAGGCAGTACCTTAGCTGAATACTTGGCTCATCAACCTGTGGAAGACTATCAGTCAATGCAGTGTGATTTCCCAGACGAAGACATAATGGCTCTATTTGAAGGAAAAGAAACCCCTGATGGTGAAAAATGGATCTTGTTGTTTGACGGTGCCTCTAATGCATTGGGACATGGGATTGGAGCTGTGCTGATTTCCCCAGAAAATCATTTCATTCCATTTACTGCAAGATTGTGTTTCGATTGTACAAACAATATGGCAGTATGAGGCATGTGCCATGGGCATTGATGACCATTGAATCAAAGGTCAAGATTCTCAAGTATATGGAGACTCGGCTTTGGTTATCCATCGATTAAAAGGCGAATGGGAAGCGAGGGATTCCAAATTAGTTCCTTACCACGATTACATCAAAGAATTGATGGAGCAGTTTGATGAAGTCACCTTCCATCACATTCGCGTGAAGATAATCGGCTAGCGGGCGCCTTAGCTACTCTATCATCAATGTTCAAAATCGATGCGAGGAGAGCCTACCGCTCATAAAAATCTGAGAATCACGGCCAAGCCATCACTTTGCCTAGCAATAGAAGGAGAGCGATGGCAAACCCTGGTATTACGACATCAAACGATACATCACGAATAGAGAATATCCTCCTAATGTCTCAGAGAATGATAAAAGAGCATTAAGGCGTTTGGCAATGGGATTCTTTCTAAGCCACGAAGTGCTCTACAAGAGAAACCATGACATTGCACCTCTTAAGTGTGTTGATAAGGCAGAGGCGGAAAAGATTATGCGAGAGGTTCATGAAGGTTCCTTTGGGACTCACGCAAACAGGCACGCAATGGCAAGAAAAATCTTGAGGGCTGGCTATTATTGGTTGTCTATGGAGACTGATTGTTTCAGTTATGTGAAGAAATGCCACAAATGTCAGATTTACGCCGATAACATCCATGTGCCACCAGTCTCTTTGAACATCTTAACAGCACCATGGCCATTCTCAATGTGGGGATTGGATGTCATTGGACCCATTGAACCTAAGGCATCAAATGGACATCGCTTCATTCTCGTCGCAATCGACTATTTCACTAAATGGGTTGAAGCGGCTTCATATGTGAGTGTGACAAAAAATGTGGTTATCAAATTCATCAAGAGAGATTTGATCTGCCGCTATGGTTTACCAAATAAGATCATCACTGATAATGGGACTAATTTGAACAACAAGATGATGAAGGAGCTGTGCAATGACTTCAAGATCCAACATCATAATTCCTCACCGTACCGCCCAAAGATGAATGGGGCAGTTGAAGCTGCGAATAAGAACATCAAGAAGATTGTCCAGAAGATGGTGGTAACATTTAGAGACTGGCACGAAATGCTCCCTTTTGCCTTGCACGGTTATCGAACTTCGGTTCGCACCTCAACAGGGGCAACCCCTTTCTCGCTGGTGTACGGAATGGAAGCAGTGCTTCCCATTGAAGTCGAGATCCCCTCGTTAAGGGTATTGATGGAGACAAAACTAGAAGAGGCAGAATGGGTTCAGGCTCGGATGGATCAATTGAATCTCATTGAAGAAAAGAGAGTGATGGCCTTATGTCATGGACAGCTATATCAACATAGGATGAAGAGGGCTTACGAAAAGAAAGTTCGCCCTCGGGAATTCCAAGAAGGAGACCTTGTACTCAAGAAGATTTTGCCCATCCAAAAGGATTCTCGTGGAAAATGGACTCCAAATTATGAAGGTCCGTATGTTGTGAAAAAAGCTTTTTCTGGAGGAGCCTTAATCCTCACAAGGATGGACGGTGAAGATCTCCCGCTCCCAGTAAACTCTGATGCAATCAAAAAATATTATGCCTAAAAAAAAAAGAAAAACATATAAAAACCAAGCAAAAGTGAGCTCGCTAGATTGAAAACCTGAAAGGGCGATCTAGGCAAAAATTAGAGCGACCCGTTGGATTGAAAACTTGAAAGAGCAATCCAAGCAAAAGTTAGGGTCTGAAATCGGACATTGAAGAAGGCTGACGCATCAAGGGGCTCTTACCCAACTGTGGCAGTTCTATATATTTTCAGAAGTAGAGTAATGAGTAATCAAAGTTATGGATATGGGAAGCTGGCATTTGTTCCTACAAAGACACAAACTATAAAATATCTGCTTAGTTATTGTCTTTCTTTGTTTTTTCTTCTTCCTGCATTTTTTCTTGATGTATCTTCAAGTCTGTGTAACTTCAGTCCTTGTACACATGACTCTTTTTTGAATACCAAACACCTCCGTTCTCGTATTTCAAAATGTTGTTTTATGATAATAGACACTGAATTGTGAAGCATGTGATGATATGGGAAAGCATTACAGTTATTATATACATCTTAAGAATCACGAGGACACGCCAAATCTCAACAAATAAGTTTCAAAAAGGGCAAAGGGATTACCTTTAAAAAGTAACTAGCGCTGCATCGATAACTCGCGCTCCCTCCCAGTAGAAGGCATAGCATGACTAAATCCGATGAATCTCAGTCCGTCCCATATGTTTAAGCACTAGAGATCATACGGGACGAGGAATCAGTAAAAATAATAATCGCATTGCATACATGCATCACATACCATATATTCGTGCATCATCTTCATATCACCACCTTTTAGCCGTTTTGTTACACCTGGTCCGTGCACCAAATTTTGATCCTTCATTCTCGTTTACAAACAATGCGCCTAGCATTGGTCCTTTATTTTGCTTTCTAAGCGATACGCCAAGTATCGCTCACTCTTTATTGCTTTTCGATCACCGCGTCAGTACCCGACCTGGCGGAGATCCTTCTTTATAGTTTTCTGATAAATGCGTGAGCATCACCCTTTATTGCTTTAAGATTACCGCGTCGATGCAGGCCTGGCGGTAGTCCCTCATTATTGCTTTTTGACCAACATATCAGTTCCGGACCTGATGTTGATCCTTCTTTATTGCTTTCCATCGACGCGTCAATACCCTACTTGGTGTCGAACCTTCCGATCACCGTGTCAGTACCCGACCTGGCGGCGATCCTTCTTTATTGCTTCCCATCGACGCGTCAATACCTTATTTGACGTCGAACCCTCTTTATTGCTTTTCGATCACCGCGTCAGTACCCGACCTGGCGGAGATCCTTCTTTATAGTTTTTGATAAACGCGCCAAGCGTTAATCCCTCATTATTTCTTTAGATCTCGCGTCGATGCTGACCTGGCGGAGATCCTTCTTTATAGTTTTTGATAAACGCGTCAAGCGTTAATCCCTCATTATTGCTTTCCGATCACCGCGCCAGTACCCGACCTGGCGGAGATCCTTCTTTATAGTTTTTTTTGATAAACGCGCCAAGCGTTAATCCCTCATTATTGCTTTCCGATCACCGCGTCGATGCGACCTGGCCGAGATCCTTCTTTATAGTTTTCTGATAACCGCGCCAAGCGTTACTCCCTCTTCATTGCTTTTCGATCACCGCGTCAGTACCCGACCTGGCGGAGATCCTTCTTTATAGTTTACGATGAGCGGCGGCGTTAATCCTCTTTATTGCTTTTAGATTACCTCGTCAAGACCGACTGGCCGTATTCCTTCCTTATCACTTTCCGATTAAACGCATCAAGCGTCGATCCCTCATTGTCATTCCTCACGTCAAGTTCAAGACAAAATTAGTGTATTTATCTTTAGCTCTATTTTATGACAAAAATATAACAACCATTGTTGTTTGCATTTTCTAATAAAATATAACTAAAGAGGGGCAGCTGTTATACCCAAATTTTGTCCTTTCTCCTCTTTTAATTTATTTTTATTTTTATTGTGTTTTTATTTTAAAAATGAAGCAGGCTAAATTTGATAATTATTGGGCTTGTATTTTGTGTTAGTTCATTTGGACTAACTTCAACCCAATTGCAATGAAAAATAAATGAAAGGCCCAAGCAAAACAAAAAAAAAAGACTAATAACATTAAAATAAAAAAAAAGGGAAAGGAGCACCGCTTAGCCACTGAAGTCGTTGTTTTCTGCACATTTTTAAAGCTATTACGGCTA
Source organism: Calophaca sinica (assembly GCA_037113605.1). Lineage (NCBI taxonomy): Eukaryota > Viridiplantae > Streptophyta > Magnoliopsida > Fabales > Fabaceae > Calophaca > Calophaca sinica. Next base: position 110,349,058 of record CM073733.1, read on the forward strand.
TCTGTAATTTTTTTCAAACTAGCTGCAATTTTTTCCAAAAAGCTATTACGGCTAATTGCAATTTTTTTCAAACCACTGCAATATTTTTTTCAAACCATTAATGCTATTTCAAACTCTGCAGCAAGTAACCATCATTTCAGCCCCAATTTGTAGTTGCAAGTGGACAAACTGAGCCCTCTGTTTTTTCTATAAATAGCAGTAGAGAATAGGGGGAAAGGGGAAGAGATTTTTAGAGGAAAAATTTTGGGCATTTTTACTACAAATCAAAGAATTAGAGGCTTCGCACTGGAACCCTAATTCACCAAGTCAGAAAAAAAAGAGACGGAAGAAAAATTTCACTTAATTTCAGAATTGGATATCTCATTCTTAGTACCAATTATACACAGCAATTTGAGAGAAAATTTAGAGAAAAAAGAGAAGAACCAAAAAAAAAAAGGAAGCAGAAGCAAAAAAAAAAAACAGAAGCAAAAAAAAAACGCAGAAGAAACAGAAAAAAAAAAGAAAGAGCAAACGCAGAAAAAAAAAAAAGAGAGAAGCAAAAACGCAGAAGCAGGGAGAAGAAGCAGAGAAAGAACGAAGAAGAAAGAAGAAGGTTTGCTTCTCTCTCTCTCTCTCCCACGATCTCTCGCTCTCCCTCTCCTCTGCGTGATCTCCCCCACCTTTCTTCTCCCTCTCCTTCACGATCTCCCCTCCCCCCTTTCTCCTCCTTCTCTCCATTTCTCTCTCATCAATTCTCTTTCTCCTCCTCTGCGCCTCACTTTCTTCTTTTTCCCTGTTTTTCTATTCTTTCCTTTTATTTAAATCTAGCCTATTCTAGATCGTTCCACCTTGTTCTGCTTCTTTTTATGTTAGTTTTTTTTTTCCTTTCTTTTCTTTTCCTTTCAGAGTTTTTGTTATGGGCTTCACTTTTTTTTTTTTTTTTTGCTTACCCCCCCTCCCCTTTATTTCATGTTCTGCTCTTTTATTTTTATTATTATTATTTTTTTTCTTTTCACACCCCCTTTCTTTTTATTTACGCCCTCTCCCCTTTGTTTCATATTCTGTTGTCTTTTATTTTTTTTCTTCTTCTTTTCACACCCAGTTTCTTTTTATTTACGCCCCCCTCCTTTTTTTGTTTTTGTGTTTCTTTTCTTTTCCTTTCTTTTTATTCTGGTCTTTTTTTTTATTTCTAGTCCAATTAGTACAATCTCATTCAACTAAATTTCACATACCAATATCGAAACCCTATTTTTTCTTGAAAATCACATGATAAAAATCACGAAAATTAATTTACTAGTAATAATCACTCGAGATTGCTTCCCGTTTAGTCATTACAAATATCTTAATGTTCTAAATAAAATTGGGTTATTAGTGAGGACCACTCTTGATTGCTTCTCGTTTGGTCCCCATGAAAACCTATCTTTTTATTAAAAATAAAATTAAGTTTTTTTTAGTAATGATTACTCGAGATTGCTTCCCGTTTGATCATTACGAACACCATTAATTTTATAAACTAAAAAGGTTGTTAGTAAGGGCCACTCTTGATTGCTTCTTGTTTGGTCCCTACAAAACCTACCTTTTTCCATCAAAAAATATACAATTAAAATCAACCAACACACAACCATTTTCTATCCAAGAACTACGTAGCCTTTGATTTCTCCACTGCACCTCGAGATACGTAGGAGCAGGAGTCCACTCCTGTCAAGCGCAAAAATAAACGACTTTTATCAAGTCCTTTTTTTATTTTGGTTATTTTTTATTTTAAATAAAAGGGAAATAAATATTTTTTTTAGAAGTTAATAAATTTTGCACAATTAGTTAGAGGTAACATTTTTCGAAAGGATGTCGTGGGGTGCTAATACTTTCCCTACGCATAATCGACTCCCGAACCCAAATCCGGTCTTAAGGACCACTTTTCTTCAAAAAAAGGTTTTTTCCAATATTTTTCCTTTGAAAATAAATTATTGGTGGCGGCTCCATTAAACTCGAATAAATCCCTCCGGATTTTTCGGTCGCTACAATGGGTAAGGAGGATTTGGTACTCTCTGCCGATCTGCGTTACTTATTCTCTATATAGACATATAAATGTGCTTAGGAACAAACATATAAGTATACAAGTATAGACATATACAAGTATACAAGTAGGGACATATATAAGTATACCAGAAATTCAGGATCTCCGGTGTGTTTTACTACAAAGTCTATTCAGGCATCCACTTCTATGACTGATTCATAATCTGGTGGAGGCTCATATCTAACATTACCATTTTCATCTCTCAGCCAATTCTTGGACAACCATGTTCGAAAATTCTGAAGAGATTTTCCGACAATCTTAAGTATAATGTCCTTATGTGTGTCATCAACAACAAATGATTTCTGCAAACACTAACAAGTACAAAATGGTAGGGTAAGTATATTTACATAATCATTTAAAAAATACAACTGATTGTGTATACCTCTATCTCACACCAAAGCTCATCTTTCAATCTATCCAAAACTGGATTATCTTTCTCCCTCCAATTACTAAAAGTAATTGAAACCGTCTGCCGTACTTGAGATCCAATGAAACTAATAAACTCTCTACCACTTTTGCCTATGGGTTGACCTCTAACATTCCATGAAACCTATACAAATTAAGTGTATAACATTAGATAATAAATAGAAAAAAAACATCTAATTATATTAATTAGTAAGTAACTTACCACTGGTCTGTCTCCTCTACTCCTAGCTCGGATGATATTCTTCTTCACAGTCGGTCCACGGGGACGACGCTTCACATTTTGGGCCGCCGCAACATCACTATCATGAGCATCACTATCATGTCCGGAAGAAACCATCTAGCCTTTTGCAAAAAAAATTAGACACACAAGTAATTAGACACACATGTAAAAGACAACAGTTCATAGTCATTTAACTAGAGAAATTTAACTAGTACATAATTCACAGTTTGAATTTTTAACAAAATTTTGGCAGAATCTCCCCTAAAATATGGACATTCCAAAATATATCGAATCGAATCAAACATAAAACACTTCAAAGTTCAAACTTTCACCAATTGGACAGACAACGTGATAATAGCTAATAAGGTCTTAAACCCAATATACATGTTTTTTGTTGATCAAAGTGAATGGTAATTCTAGAAAAAAAAATGCAAAAGTGAATTGTATGATTTAAATGAATCATACATGTAGCATATATAATTGAATCTTGTAGCTTATAATGGAATATTTTCTCATGTTTCCTCTCTATTTCTTGATCAACATAATAAGCATGCAAGCTTATACTTCTCATTATTTATCATTGAACAAGGTAACCTTAATTTCAAATTTAACTAAGTATAAACAAATGTCAGATAAAGTGTGCCAGAGTTCAGCAATACGAAAATAGAGACACCAACACCAAAATCCAAGGGTTATCTTAATAATCCCCCCGAAAGAAAGCAAAATCACAAAACCAGAAAAAAGAGCAATAAAGGTAACATAGCTACTGTCAACAGCATAAAACTAGCACCAAACCCTTCAATAACCAACTCAGCAACACAAGTTTGTTGTATGAGCTAAATTTATCTTGAAAAACCACCAATAGCAAAAACTTCCACTAACAAATTCAGCTAAACAGAGTATTGGTAAACTCAGTTGGTGCCCCATTCTAAATTTGAATCCAAGTACAGAGACATACAAGCAACAACACAGTGAGGTCATATTTCCGAATAACCTAATTGCTACTGATCAAGAAAGAAAGAAGGAGGGGGGGGGGGAATACAAATTTGAAGAGTTCAAAAATTGAATTGTACGGTAAATTAATTAGAGTAAGTACAAGCCATACTAATTTGAGAATGAATGAAACAACAAAATTAATTAAGAGACATAGTAGCATTTATTATTGAAAGTAACAGCAACAAACCCCAACAAAAAAAGAGTCAAACTTTACACACACACACAAAAATTAATCCGATCATCAAAAGATTAAATCAAAACATTCCAGAAAAATAAAAATAAAGCAAGGGTAAAGAGAAAACACTCACAGCCCATAAAGGAAGAATTGGAACTTGACGAGTAATGATCAACCAAACCCAACCATAACCAACAAGGTTCAAAGAAGCACCAACAAGCAAAGCACCCGAAATAGCAAAATCTCACACAACGCACCAGTGATGAAACCAACAGAGTCACCAAGGTCTTTAGCGACACCCAACATAGCAAGTTGCTTTTGATTATAGTTTAAGGAAGTCTTTATTACCACACACATAGGCTAAAGATTGAAGAAAAGCTGAAACCTTACCTCAGATGTCAACAGTAGCCGAAACATGAACGAGCGAGACGAGACGACGCGACGCGAACGAGCGAGAACAAGAATGAGAGAGACGACGAACAGGTAGTAGGAGGAACGACGAACGAGGAGGAGGAGGAACGACGAACGTAATGCAGAGGAGGAGGAGCAACGACGAAAGACGGTGGTAGAGAGACGAAGTAGGGGAAGGCTCCGGTCGCTTTTCAGTGAGGAAGAAGAGAGAATGAAAAAGTTGCGCGAATAGTGATCTAAGAGAGGGAGAGTCGAATTTAATTTTTCAGGTAAACAAATAACCAACGCTTTTCTAAGGAAGTGCTGGCATAATTTAGATAATAGACAACGCTTCTTCAAGAAAGCGCGGTCTATTATCAACATACGCCAGCGCTTCCTTAAAAAAACTTTGTCTATTCTTGAAATACACTTTCAGCAGCATTTTTTCAGGAAATCACTGACTTTAATTATACCTTTAATATCGCTTCCTTGGGAAATTGCTGTTTAAAGTCTTCAACTATTTTTCAACAACGTTTCAAATGAGAAGCGCTAGTGAAAGGGGCGTCATTTAATTGATAATATGTTGAAGTGTTTATTTGAATCTTTACTATTGTATTTTTTTAGTATAAGTATTATAAGTTTTATTAATATGTTTGGTTTCATAATATCCACTTTGATATTAATGTGATATCAACTCGATTCTTAATAAACTGGGTCTCTCGTGAGTTATGATGTACCAATTATGGCAAATATCAGTTTTGACTGTGTGAATGAACATTAACGTTTCTACAAAATAATTGCACTTTCATCGAATATTTTTTTTTTTAACCAACTATAAATTAATCCAGTATTTTATGTTGATTTCAAATTAGATAGCAAATCAATAAAAAAAAATTAGGTGTTAAATAAAGATATGTACTTCGATTGTTTTAAAATCCATCCATATAATTATTATTTCGAAAATTTTAATTTTGTATAGATTATTTGTTAGTTTTGAAAAAATTAATCAGTTAACTATTACTTTGAATCTTATTTTTGTCTCTTAATATTCAAGAATCATATAACATTTTAAAATATAAAATGTTAAATAAAAAAATCAAATTTTTATTTAAATGTCATTATATTTCTTAGTTATTGAAAATATTCAAAAAAAAGTTTATCTTTTTTGTAAAACTTTAAAACATAATTAATTTTGAAAAAGAATGTGGACTAAAAAAAATTATATCTGGAGCGTATGCTTGTTAACTGCATGAGTCGTAATATAAGAAAAGGAATAAAATTTAATTTTTTGCACGATAACACAAATTAAAAAAGGCAAATCGAATACCACGATGTTATATAATCAAGTTTTCTTGTAATTATTGATAATAGTGATAGATATCATCTTCATTTATTTTCTTATATTTTCATACTATTATTTTATTTCAAACTATCTTTTAATTTTTCTAATATAATAAGCATTATCAGCTTTATAAATCCTTGTCAAAAAAAGCTTTATAAATCATTCCATTTTTTTAACTCTATTATTCTATATTTTTCTCAATATTTTTATATCGCTCTATCCTTTACAACATTTTTCTGGCGTTTTACGTTTAACATTTTTTTTAATATAAGTTTTACGTTTAACATATGTTTAGAAAATAAAATTTTGTTAATATAATTCCTCGTATTTATCTGAATATATTTACATCGCTGTTATTTTAGATCGTTTACATATGTTGGTGTTTTAACCTTAAGAAAATAAATATTTTGTTAATATATTTTCTCTAGTTTTTTAATTTCTTTTTCTTAGCTGATATAAATAATTGTAGTCAATATATAAAAACTTTATTTAGTCAATATATAGATAAATTAGTACTGCAAACACTACATCCTTCCATAAAGAGTAAAGACTCTCCCCAAAAGTGAGTGAGCCGGAAGATCAGACATAGGCAAATGTTAAATTTAATTTTTAATTTAATGATAAAAATATCAGCATGTACAAAAGTCTGATGATCCTGATACACGTAGTAGTTCACGCGGGAGCACAGAAGAAAAGTGAGATCAGATTACTTACTGTAGTAAGCATTGTAGTATGAACTGTAGCAATCCACGAGATTTTTTTTTAATAAGCAAATATTAGTAGTCAGGGTTTGAACCCAGACCTCTTTCTTCCAACTCATTCAAATGTCCCAGCTCAACCACTTGAGCTATACCTTGGAAACAATCCACGAGATTTAATATATAAAAATATAGAAGATAGAAGATATAGATAACACTAAGGTTTCAACCCAAGTGTGAGATCTAGGGGTGTACACGGGTTCGGGTCGACCCGATTAACCCGATGGCCCAACCCGACCCAAAGACATTTTGGCCCGAACCAAAGACAGTCCGGGTAGAACCCGATCCGACCCAAACAAACCCGGTGTAGTTTGGTTCGGATGGAGATTTCACATTTTGAACCCAAGACCCGACCCAACCCGATGACGTGGCTTTAAGTATTATTTTTTTTTAATATTTTTAATACACTAATAGTGCAGTGAGCTTGTTGGTCAATTATTCAAGGGTCACATTTCAGTTTCACATTTCCATCTAGGTTTTTTTTTTCCTTTTCTGCTGCCGCCACACCACACCACACTCTACTCACCCTCCACCTTGCCGCTGTGCACAGAACCGCATCACCACATCGAATCACCGCGTCGTACATTTTTCAACCGCACCGCACTGCCGTTTCTGCTGCAGCGTCAAGATTTTGCACCACCGCCACGTTTTGATTTCGCACCACCGCCGCTCACAGCTTCGCACCACCGCACCGTCACTCCACGTCGCACCAATAGGTTCCATTTTCCCTTTGAACAGCTTCGCACCGTCTCACATAACTCACATTTCAGTTTCACATAACTCTGTTTTTGTTCGTGTTACATGGTTCTCTGTTTTTCCCAAAAAAAATTTCATTGAAGTAGTAGTTTCATTAGTATTTGTTAAATTTTAGGATCTGATCTTGTGCGATTCGAAGCACTGTTTTTTGAAACCAAGCACAGTGCTACGTGGGTGTTCTTAATGTTTGCATTTTTTCCAGCTGGTTTTGGAGGAGGTAATTGGATTGACAACAAAGAAGGGCAATGGGTTAGCTTCAAATACCTCGAGTTCCAAATGTGCTTATTTGCCTAGGTTCTGTGGTGGTAATTTTGGATGTGTATTTGAGTACTTGGATGCTCATCGATTACAAATATTAAGCTTTGATATTGAGCTTCTGACAAATATTACAAGAAATGCTTTTTGTTATGATTTGCTTCTGATTTGCTTCTGACTTGCTTCTATATTGAGCTTCTGATTTGCTTTTTGATATTGAGCTTCTGATATTACAAATATTACACATTTGATATTAAGCTTTTTGTTATGTTCATTTTTTTTGTTAACACATCCAATTAAGCTTCTGACTTGAATTTCAAGAAATGCCATGACTTTGATATTGATATTAAGCTTTGAAATGCCAACACTCAGCTTTGAAATGCCAACACTCATTCCCACTTAGCAATGCCAATTATAACATGTTAAATCTGTTTCTTTTACATTTATTTCAATGAACATGTTAAAAATGGACAAGGTTTTATTCTATATAAATTGTGATCTTGAATTATCTTTTATATTATTTTGTAGAACAAATGCAACTAAGTGGCAGCGGGAGTGTTAATCCTATTGATGTGATGCCGGTAGTGATGAGTCCCGCACAACGAGTGCAAGAGCCTCCGACACAAGAAGTAGAAGGACAAGAGCCTCCATTACAAGAAGTGCCACGAGAAGAGGTAACTAAAAAAAGACCTGCTAGAGCCCCTTCTGCTGCTTGGGCACATTTTACAAAAAGGGTAATGATGCTGTATGTAATTATTGTGGGAAACCATATAAGGGAAATAGTTCTACTCATGGAACTTCTAACATGCTTAAGCATTTAGACAAGTGTATCAAAAACCCGAATAGGATAGTTGATAAAAAACAAAAGATAATTGTCCTTGGAACGATAAATGAGGAAGACTCTACTACTATTGGTATGAAACTTGTTGATTTTAATCAAGAGCGGACTCGAATTGCGCTCGCAAAGATGATAATTATTGATGAGCAGCCTTTTAAATATGTTGAAAATGAAGGGTTTAAATTATTCATGGCTGAGGCATGTCCTAGGTTTAAGATTCCTTCTCGTGTCACTGTTGCAAGAGATTGCATACAACTTTTTTATGAAGAGAAAGAGAAGTTGAAATCCCTTTTTTCTACAAATAAACAAATGGTTTCACTTACCACTGATACATGGACATCAATTCAGAATTTGACTTATATGGTAATAACATCTCATTTTATTGATGAGGGGTGGGAATTGAAGAAGAGAATATTAATGTTTGGTCCGATTGGCAATCACAAAGGTGAAACCATAAGGATAACCTTGGAGAATTGCTTGAAAGAATGGGGGATTTACAACATTTGTTGTGTAACTGTTGATAATGCTAATACTATGGCTATTGCATATTTAAATAGAAACATGAGTGTTTGGAATGGTCGAAGTTTGTTTAATGGTGAGTACCTTCATATGAGATGTTGTGCACACATATTGAACTTGATTGTTACTGATGGAATGAAGGAAATTGACCCGTCAATTAGTAGAATAAGGGCTGCTTGTAAGTTTGTTAAGGGTTCTCCTAGTAGGTTGGCTACTTTCAAGAGGTGTGCACAAGCTGTGAATATAAGTTGTCAGACAAAACTAACACTTGATATTCCAACTAGGTGGAACTCCACTTATATGATGTTGGATGTTGTTGAAAAATATGAACAGGCATTTTATCGCCTAGAGTATGATGATGCTGCATATATGATCACTCTTGTTAGTGATCACGAAGGATGTCCTAGTCCAACTGATTTTAATCGTGCCCGAGTGTTTGTGAAGTTTTTGAAGGTTTTCTATGATGCAACCTTGGCTTTTTCTGGTTCATTGCATGTTACATCTAACTCTGTTTTCAAGCAGCTTACTGATATTCAGAAAACATTGAATAAGTGGAAGCATAGTGATGATTCAACCTTGTTGAAGATGACTGCAAATATGCAAGTGAAGTTTAACAAATATTGGGATAGTGGTGAGATAAACTATCTTTTGTTTGTGGCTGTTTTCCTTGGTCCCCATTATAAGCTTTACTATATTCAATTTTGTTTTAAAAAAATGTATGGTGATGAGAAGTGCAAGGAAATAATGTCAAAATTAGTAGACCTCATCCATAAATTGTTTGAGCGCTATATGGTTGAATATCCTGTTTATGTTGAAAGTAGTAGTTCTACTACCTTGGCTTCAAACATTGTCTCACAATCTACTGCGAGTAATGTTGAGGAGGATGAGGATTGGGATGCTGCTTTTACAAAGGATATGATGGAAAAGCAAGGTGAGGTGCAAAGAAATGAGTTGGAAAGGTATTTTGGGGATGGTGTTGAAAAGGACTCTCCTACATTTAACATTTTGAAGTGGTGGAAAGAGAAAACAAATAATTATCATGTTCTTTCCCACATGGCTAGAGATATAATAGCTATTAGGTGTCTATTGTATCATCTGAGTCCGCATTTAGCACAGGAGGCCGAGTCCTTGATTCATTTCGTAGTTCCTTAAATGCTACTACAGTTGAAGCTTTGATTTGTACCCAAAATTGGATCAAGTCTCCTAAGGTGATTAATTTAGAAGCTGAGTTGGTTGAAGTGCAAAAGATTGAGTCAGGTAAGAAGGCTTTATTTTAACTTTCAAATTTATTTTTTATTTGTTTATCATAATTCATATTGTTTGCTAATGAGGTTGTGTATTGTGCTAAAATTTTTAGAGTTGTCTGGATTAGTTTCAATTGATATTGGTGTTGTTGCTGCTGGGGACACCCCAACCACATCTTACACTCCAGCTACATCTTAAGGTATATGTTGCTATTGTGTTTATGCAGTTTTATTTTCAAGATATATGTTCAGTTTTCATCTCATATTTTGTTATTGTGTTTTGCTGCAAGGTTTGCTGCCGTGTTGTTGCTGATTTGGAGCTGAAATGCTGCTCTGTTATTTCTGTTTTACTACTTTGGCTCAAGTGATATGTTATGTTGCAAGATCAAATGAAGTGATTAATGTTTATGCTAGGAAGTTGTGCTTGTGACACTGTTTGTAATTTGTGGGAGTTGCTTTCAATTTTATTTTTCTTAACATATGCCTTTAGAATTGTGATTTAAAGTTTTTTTGGTTGTGACACTGTTGTATGGTTTCATAACAGTCAGGTTTGTAAATTTTTTTGTGCCATGCTATATCTTATTCGTAATTTGTTTGGTTGATTGATATACAAGAAAACTGTTTGAACATAGTGTAAAAAAAGTCTCTTATTGACACAAGCTAGAATTTTGAGGAGGATGATTTTTAGAAGCCTCCCTTGGGGGATCATTTTAAAATCAGGGAATGAGAACTCTTATTTTTTTTTTCACTTCACAACCCGCGAGCCCATCCAACCCAACCCGGTCAACACCGGTTCGGTTCGGTTCGGTTCGGGCCATTTAGAAAAACTGCGGATTTTTTTTGAAATCCAAACCATTCAAAGTGATCGGATCGGGCATCGGATTTGGCCAAAATCCATCCAAACGGGCCCATGTTCACCCCTCATCTGCCGCTTTAATGTTATTCCCTCCGTTCCATTTTATCAAAAGCAACATAATCCTTTGTTTTTTCAAAATATAAGAAACATACATCAATTTTCAAGTATATTAAATATTTTAAATTATACTCTTATTTACAGTAGTGTTATTAATTACAAGCCATCATTTCACTCATTTCATAGAAGAAGTACTTTTGGCAAAAATTAAATCTTTATAAATATTAATTAAAATTAGTTCATTTCAAAGTTTTTTTTTTGTCTATGTGAATTAGAGTTTTGTTTATTATAATATGGACTAGAGGGAGTACTTTAGTTACTTCATTCGTCTCATATTAAGTATCATCTAAGGTACTCCCCTAGTTTCATATTAAGTGTCGTTTAAGGTTATGCGCCGGTCTTATGATTGATTGCAACTATTTTCATGATAAATAATCCTTGTTGACTAAAGTGTCCTTAGTATAGTAAGAGTTTGATGGAAAGATTAATTAATATTGGGTAGTTGAGATAATAAATAAGGGTATTATTGGGAAAAGTAGTTAATGTTTTCTTGATATTATAAAATAACAAATAATTTGATACCTGTAAATGTTACAAACAGTACACTTAATATGAGATGGATGGAGTAATGCATAAATCTTAAGAAAATCATTAGTTGCAACTATTTTCAAGATAAAATAATCTTTGTTGACTAAAATCTTCTTAGTGTAGTAGGAGTTAGATGGAAAAACTAATTATTAATACTTCATCCGGTTTTGATATAAGAACAAAAAAATTCACCATAATTAAAAATAGTAATTAATTCCATTTAATTTTGTTGGTGTAATAAAAAAATAATTGTATTCTCCAAAATATCCTTCATGAAAACTAGTTTAATAGGAATACTATACAAGAAGTTATTGAAAATTGAAATCTAAATTAATTGAAGAGTATTTTAGGAATAATATCATTAAATAGGGTATAATTAGTTAAAATTTGCTTATATTTTAGACCACCAAAGTTGATTTTTTTTTTTTTGCTTATATTCGAAACCAGAGGAAGTATTAGAAAAAAGTAATTAATGTTTTCTTGATATTGTAAAATGGCAAATAATTTGAGACATATAAATATTTTAAACAGAAGACTTAATATGAGACGAAGGGAGTATTTATAAGTTAGAAATGCTATTTTTTTTACTCTCTCCGTCCCATTATAATTGTCACATTTGTAAAAAAAAAAAATTAGGCCCAAAATAAGTGTTATGTTAGGTTTTCAAATTACTTTTTTTTCAGTTTTACCCTTAAATTAATATTGAGTATCACTCCCAAGGCATCATACTCTACTATGTATTTATGACAATTGTTAATACCCAATGATTAATAAGGATAATTTTATAAAATTATTACACTCTTTTATTCATTTATAGTTTCTCTGTAATATGTGTGACACTTCATAATATTACACTTATAATAGGCTGGAGGGAGTAATTTTCCCCCTTACATGCATTAATAAGAGCCACAATGACATAAAACACACTTATTTAGTTATTTATTGATAGGAAAACACACTTATTTATTGTACATAGGAGCGGTAAAGCTTTTCATAACAATCACGTGTGTGGAAAAACTCATGATGTAGAACTGTTAATATATCAACACACAAATGAGGAACAACAAATTAATTTGATAAAGCAGAGAAGCCCAATGACAAACTGATTTTGTGTTCTTTTTGTTGGAAGTGAAAAGGACGAAACGGTAAGGGTGTTTACAAACCGATCCAATCCAATTCAAATCGCAGCCATCGAACCGAAAAACCGCAAACCAAATTAACTGCAAACCGAAAAAATCGAAAACCGCAAAAAACTGAAATTTTGGATTGGATTGGATCGGTTTTCGAATCCTTCTAATTGAACCAATCCAATCCAAACAGATCCAAAGTATTATTATATAACATATTCTCACACATTTTAAAATTTAATTTTTTAAATTAATCATGTATATTTTTATATAATATAGAATATTTTACTTTTTTAATATACATTTTTATGGTACATTTTTAAGCTAGCAAATAAATTATTTATTCTTATTTTTATAATTTTAAACATATTTTTCTTAATATGTGGATCTACTTTCTTTCCCATTTTATAATTCCCTTTCACATTAATACAATAATACGTGATATATCAATACAGAAAAATAATGCGTGATACCGCAAGCATTCATAGGGCCAACGATTTCTTATTTCATAGTTTCGTTTATAAGAAGTAAAAAAAAGTTGGGTCGTTACTACCCCTACTGTTAGCTACGGCAATACTATTAGTTCAATGTTGTGAAATGTAAGTTATCATTATTGTGGTAATTTCACCATTTGGAAAAATATAAATAGGATATTAGATTATAAATGAGAAACCGAAATCCAATCCAATCCAAACCGAAGTAAATCGGATCAGATCGGATTTGATTTTAAAATCAAACCGATTAAATGATTAGAATAAAAACCGAAAGAATTGGATCAGATGGTTTTTTCCTTTAAAACAGATTCAATCTAATCTGCGAATACCCTTGTGAAACAGTGTGATTTGCGCCGAAGGAAGTGCAGCGCACTGAATAAGCCGAAGGTCCCACCAGGTCTAGATGTTGGAAAATGGTACTTAATACTACCTCCGGTCTCATATATAAGAGACAAATACACTTTTAGGTTCATTGAATAACTGATGTATCTGGTCTATATTATAGACCGGATACATCAGTTATTCAATGAACCTAGAAAGTGCATTTGTCTCTTATATATGAAACCGGAGGGAGTACCAAATTTTCATGTCCATCTATTTCTGTGATTAATTAAAGATACTTTGTCTATATTTACTGTCGTTTAAAATTATGTATAGGTCTTAAAATAATCTTTTAGTATGCTTATTTTGAAAATAAAATAGTTTATTTTGATTAAAATATCTTTATGGTAATTGGAGTTTGATAGAAAGACTAATTAATATAAAATAATTGAGATACCAATAAATAAAGATAGACAAATGTTAATGAGTACTCTAAGGGTATTGTTTAAGAAGTCTAAAAAGGTAAGTTTTTATAGAAACTTGTGTATTCAATACATTGAGAAGAGATATATTTAATTTTTCAATAATTAATGTTGTCTTAAGATTCTAAAGTGACAAATAATTTGAGACAAACTAATATTTTAAAAAAAACACTTAATATGAGACGGAGGGAGCATGCTCTATCAAAATTGTCGATATTATTAAGGAGAGAAAAACACAAAAATTTTACGTGATAAAAGCATTGACATTTTAATTTAAGAAGGTTCATATCTCTTTGTGTTGAAAGAATTAGTCACTTTAAATTAAAGTTAATATATTGTGTGACCCATGTCATTAAATTATTATTATTATTATTATTATTATTATTATTATTATTAGTTTTTTTTTACCCGTGCAATGCACGGGGTAAACAAAGTTTGTCATATTACTTCTGCGTTTTTTTCTTCAAAGAATATATTTTGTAGCTTTTGTAATATAATGAGTCACCTTAACGAAAAATCTCAGATTAAAAAATGAAAAACAAATCAAATTTGGTTTATAGCATGAAAACAATTATGTTCTTTCAAAATGAGAAAATAATGTCACAATTTTCTTAAATGTAATTACGAACATATAAAATGGTACGCCCTGTTTAAGTACCAAAAAAAAAATATAAACTAGTAAATAATAATTATATTTTTTTTTACAAAGGTAAATAATAATCATATAAAGATAAGCATTAGACAACACATATAATATTATAAAAAGTAACCTTATTTGTCATGCCAAGTTAACATGCAGGCTATCAGAAATTTATTGGCACGTTCGGTAAGTATAACACCTAACCATTAAATTCCAATTTCCTAATTATGACAAGTAGAACACCTAACCATTAAATTCCAATTACCTAACGTACCTCAATAATATCATCAACATATTCTCGATCGTCATCTAACATGCCTCAATATTGCCTCTGTAAGACCTTTGTACATCTCACCCTTAGCTCTTTTTGGTGAGTTCTAATGTGCTGCAGTCTGGAGGACTCTATCATACTATAGACATCAACTAAAAACTGTTGAAACAAACGTTTAGAAAATAATATAGATGACTGCTCCTGGAAGCAAAAAACTCCCTCAGTGGGACATTCTTCTTTTTGTATGGTGATGTGGTTGAATCATCATTTAATGGAATGTCATTTGAGAATCCATCCTCTCCTCTAGGAAATAGCAATGGATATTGCAATGGTAGATAAGCTTTGCTTATAACAGATACACGATTTAAAGTTCCCGATATGATTTCAACAATTAAGTCTCATTCAGCACCTGATGAATCAAAGTCACCAATTATTAAAGCAGCAACTTCTGATACAGAAGGGACATTGTGTGTCCTTCACTCACGTCCTCGTCTGGCAAGTATTCTCAGCTTCACATCCTTGACATTATTATCTTTGACTCTGTCGTGAATCGTTCTATACATTTTGACGTATATGTTAGACTCATCAAGCGAATTTTTGATCCATAACTATTGACTCTTGTAATGGAGACCAATCTCTATCCATCCTACATTAAAAAAAATAACATTAACATATTATAACCGATATTACTTTAAATAGCAAGCACATCAAGGGAAAGTATAAATATTTTTGGAACGAAATTGTTATTAAAAACTTACCCGACAACAGACATTTTATTAGATATTTCATTGTCAGTATCATATATATAGAAGGTGTGCCTGCATGAGGAGAGAAAAAAAATAGATTCATTGTTAATGAACACATATATATATTGACTGCAACTTATATAAAATGACGTTGATCGAATAAATATATATTGACTTCATCTTCCAAAAATTCTGTTATTCCTAAAGTTCAGGAACTGATCCTCACCCAAAGACACTGATATTTAATGCAAATAAAAATGCATTAAGTATTTCATTGTTCATAATATGCAATTTCTATATATATATATGATTCCCTATTTTGATGTTATCTGATTATATGTTACCATATTTAAAGGTCTACCTCTAATATATAGACTAAGTAAATCATCATTATTAAAAAATAACGAAAAGATTTTTGGATTCTAAGCAATAAATTTGAATTAATTTTACTTATTAAAAAAAATTGTCAACCATTATTATAGTAACATAATTAATGATATGCTATTTTTTCATAAAAATGTAAATAAAAATAACTTTTTATTATTGTTTAATGATATGCGATTCCTTCCCTTAATATGCGATTTCTATACATATATATATATATATATATGTATTATAAGCAATAAATTTGAATTAATTTTACTTATTAAAAAAAATTGCTAACCAATATTATAGTAACATAATTAATGATATGCTATTTTTTCATAAAAATGTAAATAAAAATAACTTTTTATTATTGTTTAATGATATGCGATTCCTTCCCTTAATATGCGATTTCTATACATATATATATATATATATATATATATATATATATATGTATATATGGTTCCCTATTTTGATGTTGTCTGATTATATGTTACCATATTTAAAGATCTACCTCTAATATATAGACTAAGTAAATCATCATTATTAAAACAAATAACGAAAAGATTTTTTGATTATAAGCAATAAATTTGAATTAATTTTACTTATTAAAAAAAATTGCCAACCAATATTATAGTAACATAATTAATGATATGCTATTTTTTCATAAAAATGTAAATAAAAATAACTTTTTATTATTGTTTAATGATATGTGATTCCTTCCCTTAATATGCGATTTCTATACATATATATATATATATATATATATGTATATATGGTTCCCTATTTTGATGTTATCTGATTATATGTTACCATATTTAAAAGTCTACCTCTAATATATAGACTAAGTAAATCATCATTATTAAAACAAATAACGAAAAGATTTTTTGATTATAAGCAATAAATTTGAATTAATTTTACTTATTAACAAAAATTGCCAACCATTATTATAGTAACATAATTAATGATAAAAATAACTTTTTATTATTGTTTAATGATATGGGATTCCTTCCCTTAATATGCGATTTATATATATATATATATATATGGTTCCCTATTTTGATGTTATCTAATTATATGTTACCATATTTAATTGTCTACCTCTAATATATAGACTACATCATCATTAATAATATATTTGATTCTAAGCAATAAATTCAAATTAATTTTACTTATAAAAAAATAGCCAACTATTATTCTAGTAACATGATTACTGATATGCGATTCTTTTCATAAAAATGCACTTGCGTACCACAAAAAACTCATACGTATACTAATTTATTTTTAGTATAAACATAAACACAATTCGGAATTTTCAAAGATTTATATTAAATTTATATAATTATAGTAATTCTTAGTACCGTTTATTCAAATAAGTTTTTATTAATTCTTATCATTTTTTTGGTAACATTAATTCTTACTATTTATTGGTAGACAATTAGGTAATTATATCAATTTGACCTATTAAATAAAGGAAACAATTTGAATCCTAAATGTTCTATATGCTGAATTGCAAATAATGGCCAGTGGAGGATTTTTCTCCTAGTTTCGAGTAAAAAAATCAAGTATGAGATCGCAGCTTATAATTTTGAGCTTGAGTTTTTGTCCTTGTTCAGGGTCAAAGACACATTATATTACCTCTAAAACATATACGCAGTTCATATAATATCAAAACTACTTATTTATATTTTAAAAGAAAAAAGTACGAGGTTGCTTCTTCCAAAAGGTATTTGAAAAAGTATTTGAGAAAGTATCGGTGGATCAAGTTGTCTCTAAACAATTATATAGCTTTATGATTTCTCATTGATTTTTTTTTCATATTTAAAATAAATATAATTGACAAAAGAACAATTGTTTTAACTTTCAAATTTGATTGTCACGTTATTAAATAATAGGTTTTCTATCTCATTTATTTTAAAAAGATTCTTTTTAATTATTAAATGATAAAATCTCTTCATTTTAAAATAAATCTTTTTAATTTTAAATTAAATCTTTAAGGTTATTAATTACTAGAATGCCGTTATAAGATATTATTATAGTGATTTTACCAAATTGCTCTCTAATTAATGCTTACTAACACTATTATTTTTAATATTATAAAGATGTGTGACTAATGTTATTATTATCATTAATATTTGTTGAATCATTTTTTTTCTTTAAAAAGAAAAAGGCCTTTGTGACCCTATGCGCCAATATATATAATGGAAGTTCCAAGTGGGTACTTTATGAGGATGGTTACTGTGTTGGTGAAAGTTAATCCTACAAATTGCTCATAATTATTGCCGTGGAGTATTATCATATGCAGCAATTGTGCACGCATCCCGTTCCTTTTAGCCAAAATAGGAACAGTCCCCATGTGATTGAATTGTCCAATTGTCCCTTCTCCTAGTTCTATGTTAACGCCTTGATTGGCAGAGGTGAAAATTCGAACAAATTGAAGCGAAAGAGATATCCGAGAGAGAAAGAGCGAAGAAAGGTCACGTCAAAGTTGATTGGCGTATATCGAAAATGGAACGAAAGAAAAAACAAGCGTAGGCCCCATGCAGAATTATTTTCTCGCCTCTTGTGCGAAGAAAATGGTGGAGATGCGTATTTTTGCCTCTTTTGTAAATTATACCCCTCAAAAATATATAAAGTTGTGTCTAATTTTTTTAATTTAAGGATATTTTTGTCATTTCAAAAATTAAACACATTTCACTCTCTTCTATTTCTTTTCTCTTTTTCATAAATCAATCAATACCCAAAATCTACTCTATTTTTCACATCTTTCTCTCTTCTTCTTTTCACAGTATCTCTTTTCACAATTTCTCCCCGGAACCAATCTGAGCCTAAGTGTAGGCAGGCATGACAAATTCAAGCATTTGATGATATGAATAGCATGTGTCGACTATTTAAACCATTTTTCTCTCTTTTGCATGGTTACAAAACTTTGGGTCTTTTAATTTTTGATTTTTATCTCAACACCTTGGGTGTTATAATTCAGCATTATTTTCCTATTATATCCTTAGATTAATAACATATTAATATGTACCCAAAAAAATAACATATTAATTATAGTTTATTTTTGCTAGGTAGCTTGAACGAAGTGTTAGTAATTCCCAATGAATTTTACATTGAAAAGCGGCACATATATTAAAAGTATTTTAGTCAAAATTTATCTTAATTATTTATTTCTTAACCTATTTGTTAAAACTTTAAACCACCAAAGTTTTAGGACGGAGGGAGTATTAATTACTCACTTTATATAAAGAGATTACATAGAGGAGAACTCAAATATAAGTTTTTTTAACATGTACAATCTTACACATGTTAAGGCTGATCTATTATCCACTTGCAACTAATTTTGACTAGTTGATTGATTATGTTTCTTTGAAGGAAAAAAAATTATCACTCTCTTATTTCTTTTATGATTCACATATCATCTATAATCTCTCTCTTTCCACTAAAAATTAATACTACTTCCATCCCTATATGTAAGACCCTTTTGACCAATGCATAAGAATTAAGGAAACTACTCCCTTCGTCCCAATATATATGTCACATTTACAACAACAAAAAAATTTGTCCCAAAATACATGTCATTTTCTATTTTCAATGTAATATTAAATGCTTTCTACCAATTTTATCCGTAATATTAAATAATTTCTGTCAATGTCACGTAATGTTAAATATTTTCTGCTAAGTTTAATTTGGTAAAATTATTATTTTCTTTCATTTATTTATTGCTTTTTCTTAAATTGTGTTATTTAGCCAAGTAGTATGGCATATATAGTGGGACGGAACGAGTAGTTTTTACATTAAAATTGTCAATAATATGTATTCTATTTTCAAAATTATCCTTCAATTATTAAGAGATAGAAATAGTTGGTCTTTTAATTTGCTCCATTTAATTAAAAGTATTTTTGTAAAAAAATAATTAATACATCTTTTAATTTAAAAAATGTTTGATAAAAAGGGATAATTTTTTTTAAAAAAAATGCCTTACATACGGGGATGGAGGGAGTACCCCCTCGACTGAACCAAAATAATAGCAGTTGATTCACCTCCTCCACTACAATTGGTATTTGGCCGTGATCGGAACATTGATTTTACCAATTAACAATAACCAATAATTATCCGTTAATATTTTGTGAATTTTCACAAGTTGTGTCATTCAACTATTCACGTTTTAGTACTCTCTCCGTTTTTATATATAAGTAAAAAACACTTTTTTGGTTCATTGAATAATTCATATATATAGACCAAATACATGAGTTATTCAATGAACCAAAAAAGTGTTTTTTGCTTATATATAAAAATAGAGGGAGTATAGATCTTGCTAACAAGTGTCCTAAAGTCATTGTTTAAGGATTCTAAACAAGTTAATTGTTCATTGAAAAGTTAAGTATATATCTTCCCAATGTATTAAATACACAACTTTCGATAAAAAATTACCTTTTTAGATTTATTAAACAATATCTTTAGGACACTCATTAATATTTATCTTATAGTATTCACGTAAGGATCCACTTTTTTTTTTTTAACGACAACATAATATTCACGTAAAGCTAGGTAAATTATAAAGTAAGATCATTTTGTTCTCAAATAAAGTGCCTCGTACATACTCCCTCTTGTTTCAAATTTAAGCAACAAAAATGTTCATGCTAATTAAGAATAATACTTAATCTCATGGGAATAATTATATTCTTTGATGTAATCAAAAAAATAATTGTTTTCTTTAAAATGCCCTTCATAAAAACTTGTTTCATGGGAATACAAGAAGTTGTTGGAAAATAAAATATAAATTAATTGATGAATATTGTAAGAACGATATCATTAATTAATATATAATTAGTTAAGATTTGCTTATATTTTAGACCACTAATATTTGAATTTGTTTTGCTTATACTCGAACCTGAGAGTAGTTCTTATTAAACTTCTATTAGTCGCGTATACAAATTTTCAACAAGATGATCAAGTCTATTAGGTTCGGTACCATAACGGCTAAAAGACAAATTGTAAGGGGAGAGGTGAATCAATTACTATTGATTAATCAATTTGCTACTAATTTTTTGTGGAAAGAGAGATAAAACGAGAGACATAATTATTTTTTTAAAAGAATCATGATCAATTAACTAGTCAAAATTAATTGCAAGCCGATAATGAATTAGTGTTAACATGTGTAAGATTGCACATATTAGAAAAACTTATCATATGTTAATATTTATTAATTACTCACTTAATTACCTATAATGTGAATACAGAGATTAGATGGAGTTAATCCATTACATATCTCTCTCATATTTATATCATGAATTCACCTTCATGTAATATCTCTAATCACATACTACCTTCGTCCCTAATTATAAGCCTTTTAGGACAAAAAAATTTGTCCCTTTTTATAAGCCTCTTTTCAATTTACAAGATACATTAGTTATTTTTTTACAATACTATCCCTAATTAATACAATTAGTATAGCACTTTCTCTCTCTTAATAGACTTTTTGGGATATGACAAGCCACTAATAAATGAAGGGTAAATTTGAAAAAATATACACATTATTGACAACTAACTACTTTTCTTAATCTGTGTATTTTTGTCCTAAGGTGCTTATAATTAGGGACGGAGGTAGTAATAGGTAATTAAGTGAGTAATTAATAAGGCTTAACATGTGCAACAGTGTATATGATAGAAAATTTGATTTTTATAATATCTTCAATATTTTTAATTCAATGAAATTTATGAGGAGAGATTAAATTATTCTAGGAGTAACTCTTAACATAGTTACTCTGTTTAATATCTCATTATAGACATTGAATTTTATCAATTCAACCGTTGAATGTCGTCATTGTATATTAATGATCACGTACACCCAATTTTAATTAAATTGGATATTCGTAGCTATGTAATATTATAGTCGATATTTTCTTATATTTTAAAACACTTATTATACATTCAATTGAAGTTAATTGATGAAGTGTGAAATAGTTTTGAAATTCTATAAAAACTTTTGAGCTTGATTTACTCAATAAATCCTTTAATTTGATAGTTGGATTGATGAAATTCAATGTGTATCTTGAAATATTAAGTGGAGTAACTATGTCAAGAGTTACTCCTAGAATTACTTAATCATTCCTCTTTATTTATTAGTGTTTTACATTAATAAATTATTAATAAATATGATAATGATTTTATTTTTATATACAAATAGAATGTGTATAAGAATAAAAATTATAAACTAATTTACTATTAAGTTATCTGGTTTAGTGGTGAATCTGTGTGTCCAAACCCACCAGGATATATGGTACATAGATTTTTCCTTGCCTAGAAATATCTATAGTAAGCTCTTTACTAACATGAAAGCTGCATAGGTAACCTTCCCGTCCTGTCTCCATCTCATAGATGTGAAAATCTTCTCTATCTCCTGTATCCATAACTTTACTCCTTTCGAATCATATTTTCCATAAAATTAAGGTGGCTTACCTTTCATGAATCCAACCAACCCTGAATCCACTACTCCATCTTGTCTGCCTTAAATCTACTGTTGTTGAAGTAGCTCTCTCTATTTCTACATCAACAATGCATTTTGATGTGACTGGTGAAACATAGCTGCTGCCATAGTCCTCATTACCTCATACTTCTTTCCTTCCCCAGTCCTAGGAGGCTCTCCACTTCCACCATCAGCCTCCCCACTCCTGCCAGATCACCTACTACAAGTCCATCGAGCCATAGGTTCTTACAAAAGAAACAATCAACTCGTATTCATAAGATATACAACAAATAGCATTTATATATATATATATATATATATATAGGGAATAACTAACACTTGGTTATAACGAGAAACGAGAACAAACAATTATAACCCTTGGATTTTAATTAAATAAAACTAATGTATCTGATTATTTCTGATATTACTCCCCCTTTCCTTTTATGTTAGTCGCTTTTTTCTGTATACATCTACATTACCTTCCGTTTTTGTTCCTTTAGTGGGCCTTGTATTTCCGGCAATTGTAATGGCTTCTTTATTTCTTTATGTTCAAAAAAACAAGATTATATATATAGGGAATAACTAACACTTGGTTATAATGAGAAACGAAAACAAACAATTATAACCCTTGGATTTTAATTAAATAAAACTAATGTATCTGATTATTTCATAATAAAATAACCATGTGACCGACGCTTAGTGAACATATCCCTATCTCTGTAATCAAAATCGGCTTCCATTGTCACACGACGAACTCCACCGTAATCTTGATCCACACACCATTAAATACTGGAAGTTTCAAAACTGGCATCTGTAGTTGTAGGATCTCCGCCTCCTATCCCAAATAAAAAATCATGCAAAGAAGTATTGAGAAATATGGGAGGTAAGAAACTCATCAATCATCTAAAAATGGGAAAAATGCGTAAAACATAACACGATGACACATAAGCCAAACAATCCTAATCATCCCTTAATCTACCACATCAACCATCCTCAAGTCATCTCTACTATTGATCATCATCTATATTACATGTACAACTGAGTCTGCATGCATGTTGGCCAAACTACATCAAACTTAAGCGACAAGAGTGTCACTCTCCAAATGCAAGGATGAACAACCAATCTCCAACTGCGAGAAAGGCCAATCATCAATGGTAAGATTGTTCCCTCCAACTATGAGGACTTTGAGTCGATAGAACAGGTAACCTATTCTCGAGTTACCAGGAAAGTGCAATAATAATTCCTCTAACTGTGAAGAAGCACTTATTCCTAGATTTCCTCCAATTTTGAGAAAGCATTATGTTCCTCCAACTGTGAGAAAACACTACGACCCTCCAACTGCGAGGAAGCAAATCCTGGTCGCTCTGGAATCGTCCACCTCGAACACCAACCTCGTGGGACAGTTGTCCACATGACCGACCATAACAACAATGCAAATGCATGATTATGTATGCACCCATCTCTAATTTCAACTACACATTGACAACAACAATATGATCAACTTCAGAGGTTCAAATTCTCCAATTGTGAGAATATCACTCTCCATTGCGAGAGTCTTAACTAACTTAGATAAACTCATTCTATGCTACAAGTCTATTATCATAATCAACCCTTTTACCTACTAGTCTTGCAAGATAGCAACCATTTCCAAATTCAAGTCTATATATCTACTAGCATGTTGTCACATATATCATATCAATATCATCACTAGGCATGATGTCCAGCTTTGGCATAGAAAGCACATGAACAGGTAATTCAACATATTAATAATCACAACAGACTCATCATACCAACAACGGATATCCATATAACACATACATGGTAACACATATCATAAGCAAACACATACAACTTGCATCTTCTAGTAACATATAAACTAGTCCTACAGTCAATAAACTCACAATGCCTAAACCTCAGATTGGTATTACTCCACTGTAGTCTCCAACGTGGTTTAGGTGTAGTTAGTTAATTACTCAATCACTAGTAAGATTTGAGCAGCCCTACACATAATATTAGTCCTATTCTACGCTCGAATTCCCGATGATTAAGGTTTCTTCCTCCTTACCGAATAACTAATTCTCACATAAGCTCCTCGCGAGCAGTCCCGACCATCGAGCCAATGAACAATACGAAATTAACTAAGGTAATCATAATCTCAACCCTTAACACCAAGAAACGAATTTTCCCAATGAAAACCAGCCACCACAACACGTACAAAAAGACACCAATCGTACTAATGGGTCCATAATTGCACTGACAAGACAGAAACAACCACATATCACAACCCTGGACAAAAAAAAATTACAACATCAACAAGTAATCAAGAAAAGAAAACTAATTTGGAGAGGTTACCGCTGTCCCATGTAGGGACTAAAACCAAAACTCATCGTCGGAAGGAGACCTCTTACATTCGGGCACTAAACATATGAGTAGGGACCAAAAGGAAATCAGAAATGAAGCCAAAATGAGAATGGGTGAAAACGAAGAAGAAAGCTGAACCCAAAATAGAATTGGAAGTGTTTCTAACAAGGATTCTTGCAAAGAAATCAAAAGAATTCAAGGAAGACTACCCTTCCTAATTCAACTCAAACTTAAGAGGAAAGGGGGAAATGGTTTTGGCTTACCAAAACTTGATTTTCCTACAAAATATGAAGTGGTGTGATGGATCTCCTTGTAGCTAACTTCCTTGTACCTTAATTGCGTGAAGGATCAAGGTAAAGGAGAGAAATTAAATTCGAAAATGAGAGCATGCATGTTGTCCAAAATGAGGGGAGATTTGAATGACATAAACACTGCCTCGCCTTCACATTTTCTTACCCATTTTCTCCCTTGTAGTTCTCGGATTTGTGGTACAACTATGGAGCTCGAAATTTAAGATCAAATGGTGTTGGAAAGGTGAGAAAGAAATCCAAAAGAAATGAGAATGGAGAAGGGGAAAATGGGGGCTACACTAAGCTTACAAATGAGAAATAAAAATATGATAAATACCAAAAAATAAAGCTAGTATGAGCTAAATATCTCACGCTCCATACCTCGAATCACTGATCCAACCGTACAAAACAAAGAACCACACTTGTTGAACTTGTTGACCAAGTTTGAGCCCACCCTTATGTTCCATTTCTTTCTGGGTTCCTCGCAGGTGAGCGATCACGTTGGCTCAGGGAGATGAGTGGTGGTGGTGGTCACAACCAGATCTGAGCAGTGGTTGTCACGGGTGGCAGTGGTGGCCGTGACCAGATTCGAGCGATGCTTGTCTTTTTTCTACGACCACTTTTGAGCAGTGGTTGTCATCACAAACGATCCTTTTTATTGAGTTTACCTGTAAAGCCAGATCTTTGTTTTTTGGTAAAGGCAAATTTGTTTCTTTTTATCTTTCTTCTCATCTTCACGAGTTTCTCTTACCTTCTCATGGTGATAAAGTTTTTTGATGGGTTGAATTTTTTCTCGATTATTTATGTTTGTTCTGATATGTTTGGTTGTTTATCATCTCATCTCTGAACTTCTATGTTTTTTGATTATTTTCTAGGATTTTCTGAAATTTAAAGATTTTAGGGTTTGTTTGATGTAAAACTGTTTCAACCCACTTGTTGTCCACCTCCCATCTCTCATCTTCTTACTTTTTTCGGCCCAAAACCGTCCGTTGTCTATCCCTAGTATCTATAGTTACGAAACGATCGTAAAGATATAAAACGTAGTAAAACACGATGATAAAAATTATAAAAATGATATAAAATTAAATAACTTTTATCTTCATATGTTTCAAAAGTACACATAATTTTTATTTTAAAGTATTTCAACGCTTTAACAACATACTAAATAATTTTAAAATTTTAAAATATGATCTATATGATAATAATTTTTGACACAACATTGAATTTTGGGATACAATTATGTGGTAAAATTACTCTTATTTTGATTTAATTACTCAAAACATAATTATGAAAAGCATCATAGTAAACAAAGTAATACTCTTACGTTGGAATATAATAAAAATTATTATTTTTCAATTAATTTTTTACCACGTAATCTTTAATATTGCCTTGAATTGATGATACTAGTATAATAGAAAAGTAAAGTTACTTACCGAAAAAAAAAAGAAAAATAAAGTATTATTTTTACGATATTTAAAAGGGAATGGATAGAGTACACACATTAATATATAATTAATAAAATAATAAGTATGAAATAGCGGTCAAAAAAAAAAGTATGAAATAAAAGTGGAGGAGATAAACACCCAAAAAAAATAGTAAAAGTTAAAGTAGACATATTTATGGATTAAAAAATATTTAAATGGTTAATTAAGTATATTTTAAACACTTTATAATTGCAGTGCAGCTTGTGTTCCTATCTTCCACAATGTTGCCGTCAAAAAAATAAAAATCTTCCACAAGGTCACGTCTCACGTGGCATTTAAACCAGCAAAAACAAATGTTTCCCACATGACGACAATGAGAATGATTCAAAGAATCGGATGCTTGATGTCGGCAAAACTTATACTCGCTCCTATCTATCCTTATTACTTCCTCGGTTCTTTTTTAGATGTGATTTAAAGTTGTTTTATTTTTTAAAGTTATGCATGAAGAAAGCAACACAAGACTAGCCTGGATCTAACACTGTGTTTGGTTTATGAAAAAAAAATAGAGGAAAGAAAAGAAAGGAAAAGAAAATGAGAAGAAGAGAAGAGGAGTAGAAAATAAAATGATTATTGAGTGGTTTGGCATGTGAGAAAATGAAAGGAAATGGTGAGTGGAAAGAAAAAAGTAGATTTATAAAATTACATAAATATCCCTAAGTAAAATGAGATATGATTAAAAAAATAAAAATAGAAAATAAATATTTATTTCAAATCAAAGATAAATAATAATAATAATAATAATAATAATAATAGTAATAAAAATATAAAAAAAGAAAATATTTATCAGTCAAAGATAATTAATAAAAATATTATTATAGTTTAATAACAAAAATAAAATATTTTTATTTTTTTACAATCTAAGAAAAATAATAAAAAAATGATGTTAACATTTTTTAAGCCAAAACGATGGTCATGTTCAAACAAAAACAAAAACGAATTGGTTACGAATTAAAAAGACGAAATAGATATGCTGAACGTTTGTACCCAAAAACAAAAAAAAAGAAAGATATGCTGAACGTTGTAGTCAATTTTAGTAGGGGCACCTTTGTCATTTTGTTTTTTTTTTTGTGTTGTTTCTATTGGTTTCTTCCCAAATCTGGAGGAAAAGTTTTTGTGGTGGGACTCACAATTTTTTCTTTCTTTTCCTTCGCGTTTCACTACTAACCAAAGGGTGGAAAAATATTTGAAAAACGTGTTTTCCACTCCCTCTTTTCTTTTCTTCCCATATTCATGGCTTCCAAACACACCCTAAGTCCAAGACATCCCTTAACAACAGCGCCCCGATCCTAGCAGGGGGAATGCCAAACATGATAAGGAACTAAGGAGGTAGCGCTTTTTTAGCCAGAAAGTCGACACACCTATTCATCTCACGATAGATATGAGTGATGGTAGCATCCCACTCCTTGTCGAGGCACTCACCAATCAAGGCCAAGATAGAGGCATGATTATGAAAAGCATAAGACCCCCATCATAGATGAGCATCACCACTTCTAATGAGTCGTTCTCACAAATCACCTGCATGTGGCCCAACTCATAGGCCAAGGCCAAACCATGCCAGATACCCAACAACTCTGCTGGCAAAGCATCACCAGGACTCTCAAAGCTGGAGAAACCCACAATCCAATTGCCACTAGGGCCACGAATAACACCACCGATCCCCATAACACCAGAAGTCAGTCTTCAACTCTCGTCTGTATTTAATTCACAAAGCCTTGAGGGGTTGTGGTCCAATGCGCGAGCATTCTTTCGCCCCGAGGTACACTCCCACGCCAAGGAGATATAGGAGAGGAAATGACATGGAAATTATCCGGATCACAACCAATATCCCACTTGTCGTCCCCAAAAATATATTATTGCGCCAACTCCAAGCCCACCAAAGACTTACACAAACCAGAAAAACCAATAAATTTTATTGTTCTTGATGAAATTATTGGTTCTTTTTCCCTATAATATCCATGACTGTTTATTACATCATTACACTTACTTCTTTCTCTATAATAAATAGTTAAGAGTATAATTAAAAAAAATTCATTAGGGCCTTCGGCCCTCTTTATGTACCCAAAAAAAGATCATTAATATAATCACTAGTGCAGTTTTGGGATACTAAGTCGGTTAAAATGGGCCTTTTAAGTCGGTTCTGAAACCGACTTATATTCAGCAGACTTAGTATGTATCAAGTTTTTAAATCGGTTAAAAAACCGACTTAAAAACTCACTTTTTAAATCGGTTATTAAAAAACCCGATTTAAAAAGATACGTTTTTTGAAAAATCGACTTGAAAAGTGTGACTATTTTAAATCGGTTATCCATAAAACCGATTTAAAAGTCGATTTTAAGTCGGTTTTCTTAAAACCGACTTAAAAGATCAATCTTTTAACTCGGTTATTTGTACAATCGACTTAAATGGTCACATTTTTTAAATCGGTTTTCTTAATAACCGATTTAAAAAGTTAATTTTTTTAATCTTTTTCTAGCGCACTCGTTCTGACAACTTTGAAGAACAAACTATGGTAAACTACACCATTCAAAACCATAATTGGCACCAAAATTGCCAAATTATAAAATGCAGACAAAGTCTACATTTCAAACAATATTGTGAGCTAAATAATACTTCACCAAAATACGAAGTAATATAAAAATAACAATATCATTAAGTAGTCATTTGTAACCGTCAAATAGTCATTTCTAACAACAAAAACATATCTAAGAATCAAGTAGTCATGATTTCCTTAATCGCCTTGGTTTTACCAAGTTACTTGGTCAAGGCCCCATACATATTTATAAAAAATTGTGCCCAAGTTTTTAGAAGGTTTTGCATTACTGACAAGTTCCAATGGTGACTTGTCTTTGAATGTCTGCAAAGTTAAAACATAATTAACTATTAGTAATAAGACCAATAAGATAATATCTAGTCCAAAAATGAAGAATTATAAAAGGTTAAAAATTCTATTACTTCCTTCCACGATGAAACAATATTTGCGGAGACAATAGTCAACATATTTTGCATGACATAGTATCCACATGCATAACCGTTATTTTGTTTAGGCACCTAAAAATATAATGAGTAAAAATTATACACATTAACTAGTATAAGCTATAAATTAATTTCGGTCTTTAAGGTACTTACTACGGGAATCACCCATTCAGGCTTCTTATTTCTAAAACCTTGCATAAAATTATATCCTTCCATAGCTCTGATAAAATAACATTAATGAAAAGTAAGTTATATATCGAAAGTAATAATACATTCTACAAAGACAATGAATGGCCGAAAGCCGGGTGAGTACGGTCTTAAATGCCTTCCAACGCTCACCCGCAAAAGAAATCCATGTCTTGTTAAGCTCTTTAGTATCAGGAATATCAAATTTTAACTACAATACACAACAAAATGGTGGTGTTAGATTGCTGATCAGGTATATGGTTAAATACAATATAATTACAAAGCATGGAGAATAAAAGTTAAATACCAAGATATCTTGCCAAATCAAATTCTTTATGTCCCCATGAATGTCTTTCCATTTGTCGGCCAAAATACTAGCCTTGGTTCGGGCAAGCATCCCCACATAACTAATGAATAAGTCTGCATTATTACCAATGGGGTGGCCAGAAACATTATCAAACTCTACACTGTACTTCTCACCAGTCTGAAGCTTAGCACCAACATGTGATAAGGTCGTGGCACGTCTAGTCTTTTTTTTGGGTGAGTCTTTGCCCGATGAATCAGCCATAGTGTCTGTTTATACAAAAAAGAACGAATGTCAGAACATAAATAACGGATAAATAAAAATGTATTAACTTATAAATTATAAATAACAAACATGTATTAACTTATAAAGTCTTTGATGGTCAAGTTTGAATGTCCTCCAATATCCCTTCTTGATGATCATCACGCGCGACATATACATCATCAACTTCATTATCATCAGTAAACGTAGATCTTTGTGTTGAGAAAAGAGGAGTTTCACAATCTAGAGTTGAATCTTGACTTTCATCACTCTCATGCATGTTTTTTCTTTGGAGGACCACAGACCACCTTTTGCTAGAAGGATCATTGACATAAAACACTTGTTTTGCGTGGAACGCCATAATGAAAGGTTCGTCCTTATAACCTACCTTGTCAAGGTCCACCAATGTAAAACCTAAATCATCGGTTTGTACACCACTGTTACAGTTAACCCACTTACTGTAATCAAAGGCCTTGATTAAACCTTCAGTATAAATTAAAGGCCTTTTTTTTAATTTGTGTTTTTTACTCTCACCTAGCAATTGCCTATGGCTTTGACTATGATGACTTTCATGGGTAATTATATTTACATATTTGGTGGGTGTTGAAGATACATTATTTCTATGTTTTTATATTTTTGTTAGCATCTTTTGATACCTTTAATTACAGTGTGCGTTCTGTTGGCATTTTTGAATTTTTGATTTTGTTGTGTGTTCTCTCTTTTTGTTAAAAAAAAAAAAGGTGAGCAAAAATACGATGTATATCGAGGATTGAGGGATTTCAGTCATTGGATTTAAGATGTTTGCTCATAAAGGGCTACAGATATTTTGAGAAAAGAGAAGCTTTACTTTGAAGGGAAGACACAAAAATCTCTATCTACAAGTTGTACTTGTATTCAATTCAATACAGGTAATAGGTATAATCACTTATTATTATTAAAACAAGAATTAAAAACAGTAAATAAATTTGAGTAAAATATACCTCAAACTTGAGTAGCTCAATATTCAAAGAATTGATCCTGTGTGTCCAAAGCTACTATCAATGTTGTTTTTCCAGTGTTTCTGTAAGCAAAAAGATACAAAGAAATTAGAGACTCCATATTCCATAACATAAACAGGGGAGCCAAAATAATTCATCATGCATAAATCAAAAGTTGTCTTCTAGTATATCTACTAGCTTCAGTTGATTTATCCCCCATTGGCAATTTGGCATAAAAATAGTCTATGACTCTATTAT
Organism: Calophaca sinica; assembly: GCA_037113605.1. Classification (NCBI taxonomy): domain Eukaryota; kingdom Viridiplantae; phylum Streptophyta; class Magnoliopsida; order Fabales; family Fabaceae; genus Calophaca; species Calophaca sinica. The sequence continues at coordinate 110,380,541 of CM073733.1, forward strand.
ATTATCCATTTACACTCATCCTTTTCTATCCTATTCTTTACTTATAAAACTTGTTAGCACTTCATTATTTCATTCGGTTATCCATACAATAAAACCCCTAATTTATTATCACTCAAAATTCACTAATATAAATAGAACATAATGGATTTAGTTGTAGAAATAGAAAGCAATGGCTAACTCACCTTGACCTTGAGAAGAACCATGCGTGAGCAAGCGTGCCAAAAAATTATCTCGGCAGGGACGTGAATGCTGGGAGTGGATTGTGAGGTGAGGGAGAATTGTGGAGAGGAACCCACAGTACGTGGCTTGAGTGAGGGAATGGGGTAGGTAGGGTATAATTTTAATGGGCTGGGCTTGACTAATTGTTTTTTTTTTATCGAGCAATCAAAATATAATGCATAAACATAAGAAACAAAATCTGATAATAGTTGGGGGCATTGAGTTTTTGACTGCAAAGTACAAGTGTGTGCTTCACTTGAGAAGAATGAACCTGGAGGAGTGAGTAGCACCAATACCGGGTCTACCGTGCTTGACGGGCTTGTAAGAAATCGAGAACTCTGCAAGGTAATGCCCAATCATCTCGGGGTTGATCTCATCCTGACTGAAAGTTTTGCCCTTCTACACTCCAATAATACTCCCAATCATCTCCGGTACAATAATCACGTTGCGCGGTGGGTCCTCACCGGTTCTGGCTTCTCACCGGCCGGTGCCTCCCTTTTCGCTTTGCGGAGCTTCTTGATGAGTGCCATGGGCTTTCGGGTGAGGCCTCTTCGGAACCTTCTACGACGCGAGCAGCTGAAGAGCTTGACGAGCTCGTCGGTGGACATGTCGAGAAGGGCATCCAAATCAACGCCCCTGGTGAACTTCTTGAACGTTCTCTTCTTGGTAGCAGCTCCTGCTTCTTCTTCTTCTGCGCATCCACCTCAACGTCTGCCATTGCTGCCTGCCGCTGCTCGCTAGGGTTTTCAACAAAGAGAACAAAAAGAGAACAGCTTTCCTGACTAATTGTTTACGGAGACATTTTACTACTTTTTTATATGTATATCAGCATTTTGTTTTTAAAAGTGCGGGGGAGCCGAGGCTCCCTTTGGCCTTTTGGAACTCCCGCGTGAACGTAAAGGTCTAATATTTTTAAATCGTATTTTCTAAAAAATGACTTAAAATGTTTTAGAGTTTCATATTTGTTAAATCGGTTTTTTTAATAACTGAGTTTAGAAGTTTTTTTTTTAAATCGCATTTCTTAAAAATTGAGTTAAAATGTTTTAGAGTTTCATAAGAACAATTTTTTAACTCGGTTATTCCTAAAACCGATTTAAAAAGGGTTGTTTTTAAATCGGTTTTCTTGATAACCGACTTAAAAGGGTCACCACATAGGATTTTAAATCAGTTTTCTAATAACTGATTTAAAATCTCCGATTTAGAATCCCTATTTTGCACTAGGGAATCTGAAACTTTGAGAATGACAGATAAATAGTAACAAAATTTATCTAAAAAATGGACAAGTAAAAAGGAACGAATGGAGTATAAAGAACAAAACTCTAATTCATATGTATCAAGAAAAAACATTGAAAATAATTTTTTCTAATTAATATTCCAAAGATTTAATTTTTCCCAAAAATACCTTTTTTATGAACCAACCCACTTGCATAGGTAATAGGTATATCTCATTAATATAAGTCTCACTATAAATAAGGGTAGAAATAAAAATTAAACATTTAATGCATTTAGAAATTGATGTTGTTTTTTATAATTAGAACCAAGAAAAAAGACCAATTTATTTGTTATAAAAAGGACAAGAGGAGTACGCCAGTATTTTTGTTCTTTAAAAAATAGGACCAGCTAGCTAACACGTTGTCTTAAAGATTTTTATCGCAAAAAATAATTGAAAAATATTATATTTTCTATATTATTTCGATTTTTTTTAAATTCTTAATTAATAATCTTAAATAATTTCTAGTATTTTTCTCAAATTTAATGATAAGAATTTAATATTTATAATAGAGAAAATTACAATCCATTCTATTCTATTGAGGAAATTTCAAATTAAATTCTACTCCCACTTAATTATTTTAAAATCTACACTATCCTCCCCACCCCACTTATGCACCGCCCCTGTCCTAAATTATAAGAGTCTTTTAATTTTTTTTATTTGTCATAAGGTCTCTTTGAAGTTTGTCTGTAGTATTAATTATTTTTTTCCCTACTATCCTTATTTAATTTGCCTTTGTTTTAATCAATAAGTTAAATGGAGTGTAATCTAATTTACCTTTCTAATGAATCTAAGGGTAGTTTAGGTAAAACAATACAAATTGTCTACAAATTTATTTTTTTAACTACATTAATTACATTCCTTGTTGATGATGTTTTTAGGCTATAATCATTAAGAAAAATAAAAACATTTTATTAATAATATAATGATTCATTTTAATGAAGTCAACACTTTAATAAAATATTTTCTAAAAAAATTATAACTATTTTTTTTGGAAAAAAAATTTAAAAAAATTATATAAACAAAAGAAAATTTAAAAAAAATTATATTAAAAAAATTAAACTAAAGTTTATTCTCTATGATAATAAGTTAGACTTTAATATACTTTCATGTAAAATTTTTAATAACTGTGAGGTATACATTTACTCAATAATTTAAATATTATCTTTTTCATATAATTTAATATACTTCTAATAGATATATTCAAATAAATAGTAGTTTATATCACAATAAGTAATTTAGACATTAGCATACTTACATGTAAAATTGGTAAATCAAATATGGTATACTTTAACATTGTAATTTAAATATTAATATATTTTCATGTAAATATCAATATCCTTTCATATAAAATATTCATCAGTATGTAGTATATTTTCACTCTTAAGTTATCATGATTTTATTTATAACTTCAATCTCTTCGATCTTATTGTGTTTTGATGTAAAACTCTCATATTTATCACACGTAAAATATTTGTCTCTAAATTTTGACATGTTTTCATATAAATTTTTTATCTTTACATAACATATATATTTAACTCTAGTTATTTATATGTTCATAATTATCAATGAAACCATTTATATTGTACTACACTTTTATATCAATATTTACATATATAATTTATATTAATAAATTTTATCTCATTGTGAAGTAATGAGATATAATTTTTAAAAAATTATATTAATAAAATCATAATTTTATTAAAGAAGTCATTTCTTTTTTAAGATTTTTGATTTCAAACTAGTATGGATAATTGAAATTTATCTTTTTTATAGGGAAAACTGAAATTTATCTTTAAGAATAAATTCCCCCATTGCTTTCAAATAAAATTTTATTCCCACATGTAATATTTTATCTATTATGATTTTTATATTGGTGAATTTACATGTAGATATTGGTATTTTTTCGTGTAAAATATTGTATTAAATTTAATTTTTCCCTATGTTGTTTTGTAAAATGCACATCCATGTTGTATCAAAAAATTTGCACATCCTCATTCTTATGCTTTATATACTATACTAATAAAATTGAAATTCTCTTAGATAAAAAAACTTGATAATATATTTACAATATATCTATAGGTCCGTACTACGCATGACATATACTAAATAATTTGTAATCTTACAATTAGTATTTAATAGAAGCCACATTCTATATAAATTACAACTAAATATGTGTGTGTATGTGTGATTCGAAATCTTTCCACTTTTACGGCTAATAGAACTATAAGTATTATTTTTTTTACACAACTAGAATTAAGTGATTTAGAGACAAATTTTAGTGACGGAAAATAATAATTGGTCTCTAATTTCATGGTTGCAAAACTTAGTGACGGACATAATTTTAATTCATTTTCAATATTGTTTATATTTATCTTCTAATGTTTTAATACTTCGTTCTACTATTAAAATTCTATCTTTTAATTCTTGCCAATTCTCAGTAGTTAATCCTTCGGGCCATTGCATATAATAATCAAAAGATCTATACAATCTTTCTAATTCTATTTTTTCACGTTGTATTTGGTTTAAAATCATTTCTAATTTATATTTTCTTATTTCTTCATCAGAAATACCATATTTATCCATAATAAATAATTCTAGAATCTTAGTGCTTTGATACCAGTTGAGTGCGTGATTTCCACTGAGTCAATAAATTCAGATAAATCCATTATTTTACCTAAATCTATTCTATTTTCTAATAAATTCTTTGAATAATTTCCTAAAATATATTTTAATTCTTTAATCTTCATCTGGAAACCAGTCATCATCTATGTCTAATTCTGCAAAATAAATTCCTATATTATTCTCTAAGTTTTTTTCTTGTATTTCTTCTTCACTTGGTAGGTTTAGGTACCACAGTTCTTCACTTATTTCATTTTTGTATACTATCGATTGTGTACAAAGCCTTCCATATTCTTCACATATTTTTGTTTTTATTTCCTTTGGCAATTCTAATGACCATATATATTTTAATTTCTCATAAAAATCCTTATCTTCATTTTCTATTGCGTCTATATGTAATATACTAAGTTTATCATTTACTTTTATTTCTATTTCTATTACTTTGTCCTTAATAAAAAATTTTGCGGTGTTCATCTTTTTCTCTTCTTAGATCTTTCAAGATTTTCTATTTTTACCAATATATTTTCTTTTACTATAAGTATTCCTTCTATATCTCTCCTATTTCTGTCATTTAGGATAGCGTAAAATAGCGGGCAGATAGCGTAAGTTAAATAGCGGGTGAAATAAATAAAATTATAAAATTATATATTAAAAAGTGACATATAATATTTAACGTTCAGCACAAAATCTGAAATGACATAATAAAATATTTATTTAATGAGCTATTTTTAGAAACTTAAGTGATTATTTATTCATAAATTACTTTAGAGGCTTATTAAAATAAAATGAAGAGAGCATATGAATATTTTTTATGTTGATATATTTGAATATTAATATCAGCATTTATTTTAAGTGATGTAAAATAAGTTTAAATAAACCCTGAATGAATAAGTAGCTCTTCCGTTTTAAGAAAATAAAATATATAAATTAAAATTGCAATATTGATTGAATTGTTAATAAATAATTAACAGATGAGCATAATTAAAAAAGAGAACCAAGGGAAACAATCGTTAAAAATATGATATAACAAAAATGAAAAAGATCCGAAGAAGAGAAGAATTAAAAAAATTTCAATAAAAAAGAAATAAAAAATAACAACATTAAAAATTATCATATAAAAAATTAAATGAAAAAGGAAAATAAAATATTTTTTATTATTTATATATATATATATAAAAATAATAAAACTAATTCTACCCTTGTCACTTCTGCTTGTCTAATTGTTATGTTAATCATTGATCGAATGGATGTTTGATATTTGTTATTAGTATCGGAGAGAAGCATTAGCTTCCTGTTTGAGGTTTAATATATTATTGAGTGCATATACTCTTTTAGGGTACCATGTGCTCATTGTATATTGAACCTTGAATTGTCCAAGTCGGACAGTTTGGGAAAAAACTTTTTCTTTACTCGTATAATAGTTGTTGCTTAATTCTCGTATCTTTATATTTGATGAAATTTCGGTTCGATTCATTTCCTTTTGTTCTCTGGGTGCATACTTGATTGCGGTGTTCATAACTGCGTTCATTTTGTGTACTCGAGAGACCAATGGGAAATCTTTGAAATTTTGTCAAGTATAAGATCTGAGAATTAAGGAATGATTATTATACGAGTTCAAAAAGTTTTTCTCGAATGGGATAAGTCATACCATTTAAAGAAAGAGAGCGGTTGTAAGAACGTCGTCTGCTGAAATTGTCATTTTTTTGACATGCGAGAAGATGGAATATTTTCTTTCGAGTCGTAGTTGGATGTACGATAGGTTGTATCAGGGAGAGGGGTTTGAAACCAGATTTTTGCGCTGGGGTTGCGTACTTTGTCCAAGTCGCAATGGCACATAAAGATTTCAAAACTAATGGAGGGATTAGATGTCCGTGCTTTAATTGCGATTGCAGAAGGATTAAGAGCCCAAGTGAGGTCACGCACCACCTGTATTCAGTTGGATTTGGGCTTAATTACTGGATTTGGACTAGACATGGTGAAAAGTTGCCTCACGTTGATTTAGGGGTTGGTGATAATTGCAAAGGTGCTTCAAGCAGTTACATAGATTCGGGATGTGGTGAGCAGATTGAATTGATGCAAGATATGGTTTGTGATGCCTTGGGGGTGAACGTGTTATTCGAGGAGCAACAATATGATGACACAGAGGAACTTCCAAATGAGACAGCACAAAATTTTATAATCTATTGTTAGAAACAAACAAGCCGTTGTTTGAAGGGTCTACAAACTCTAAGTTATCAATGTGTGTGAGGCTCTTAGCTCTTAAGTCCAACTGTGGTGCTACCGAAGTGTGCTTGGATCTCGTAACGAAAATGATGTTGGACTCGTCACCTATCAGAGATGGTTTGCCAAAAAGTTATTACGAGGCTAAAAGCTTAGTGTCCAAGTTGGGGCTAGAATCTAAAAGGATTGATTGTTGTGTGAGAGGGTGTATGTTGTATTACGACAATGAGTTTGGTAAAAACGATGGTGCGCTAGTTGAATGCAAATTTTGTGGTGAGCCTAGGTATATGTCACATACTAATAATCGGACGGGTAGACAAAAACTAGTTCAGTGAAGGCAATGTTTTATTTGCCAATTATTCCAAGGTGCAGAGAATGTTTGCATCACCACGCATCGCAGACAAAATGACATGGCACTATGAGAATAGAAGCACTTCAGGTATGTTGTGCCACCCTTCTGATGGTGAAGCTTGGAAGCACTTTGATCGTGTGCATCCTGATTTTGCAGCAGATCCACGTAATGTACGACTTGGCTTATGCTCTGATGGTTTTACCCTGTATGTTCAATCCACGGTGAAACCTTATTCTTGCTGGCCAGTTATCGTTACCCCATACAATCTTCCTCCCGAAATGTGCATGTTTAAGCCTTATATGTTCTTGACTTGTGTTATACCGGGTCCAGATAATCAGACAGATGGTATTGACATCTATTTAGAGCCTCTTATTGACGATCTCAAAAGGTTGTAGAATGGTGTTGTGACGTACGATATTGCACGAAAGAGGAATTTTACAATGAGGGCAGCGCTGATGTGGACCATTAATGACTTCCCTGCATATGACATGTTGTCTGGTTGGGGTACTCATGGTAAAATGGCATGTCCGCATTGCATGGAGCATACAAAGGCCTTTACCTTGAAATTCCTGGGAAAGAGTTCTTGGTTTGACTCACATCGCAGTTTTTACCCGATGATCATGCATTTAGGCGGAATAAGAACGCTTTCAAGAAGGGGGGAAGTTGAATTAGATGGCGCCCCAAGGTTGACACGAGCAGATCTGGGAAAGGGTTATGGAGCGCCCAAAATCACAGATTTTGGGAACTTGGATCGATTTGAAGGGTATGGACAATGGCATAATTGGACAAAAAGAAGTATTTTTTGGGATCTGCCATATTGGAGAGATAATTTAGTGAGACACAACCTTGATGTTATGCACATTGAGAAGAACTTTGTTGACAATGTGTTCCTCACAGTGATGAGCGGCAGAGGAAAAACAAAAGACAATGAGAAGGCGGACTAGACTTACCACTTTCTGTGGCGAAAGGACTTGCATTTGTGAATCGGTCGGATGGGAAGACCACGAAACCCCAAAGTGTAACGACCCGTTTCCGGACGCTACGAGCTCAATATAGAGCTCGAGTTCAGGCTTCGACACACCAAGCTCAACAAAACCTATATGAGATGTGTTTTAAAAACAAAACTCTTGTGCCTTTTAAAAATCGATATATTTTTATTATAAAACCAACTTGTGCACATCGGAGGTAATTCTGACTTTTGAAACATGGTGCAACTAAGACACAAGACTTAAATTCAAATAAAACATACATAACATACACATATATATATCACTCGAAATAATAATGTATACAAAATCTGAGTAGCAAATGTGTAAAGAAAATACACCTAGATGCAGCGACTTCAAAAGAGTAATCATACCTGAGGGTACTTGCCAAGCGAACTCCGCAGCTGCTCAAAAGTAAGACCACCAGTCTACCACAATAACAACGACACAACAACGCTTGGCTGGTCACGACCTCGAACACAAAAGGAAAAACAAGTCTGGTCCTCGAGAAAAACAAACATCAACAAATAAACAATCACGGCGGATAGAGGTCGTCACTCGGGTCCTCGTCGAGATCCTCCTCGGCATCGATCTCTTTGTCAGAATTCTGCACCCTCGACATCGCTTTGGGTAACCGTCATGGATTGAAGGCACCACGGGGAAAGAGGTCAACTTCTCAACAAGTTAAGATAAGCTCGACATAAATATAAGCAATGAAAGTATAACATTCCGCAAGCGTGACTCGACCATCTCACTCTAAACTTCGACACAACTCACAAATCCATTTTCTCGACTGCGACAATTTCAGGAATGCACTGCGCCGTCTGGTATGTCGGAAAGTCGGTAAAGCCTTGGGATCCTCGCTCTCACCAGACGGTCGGCTTTCGAGGTCCACGTAAGCGTGGCGACGTCTGGTCAATCTCCCGTAAACAAAAAGGGGACCTAGCACCCTCGATTATCAGGGTCACGGCTCAAAAAGCGTCATCACGACTCACTGGCTTTCGCTCACTCGATGAACAATTACGCGTACACGATATTCAAGGAGTTAAACACAAGATATTCAACCATGTCAAATAAGAGCAAGCTCGACATGAAGAGAAAGCATAATTCAACATGCAATACACAATTCGACATATATTCAATCACGTATTAAATACATGCAAAAAGCTCAATCATATCACAACATTTCAGCTCGACACTGAATCGGGAAAATCCATACACAATAACATAACCACGTAGAATATGAAATGCCGCTACGCTGGCATACTACGAAAATATTAATGTAAGGCATACTACAGGAACTCCAAGTTAATCTTTGCTTCGACAATGACCTCGACACGGTTTGTCTTCTACAGAGCTCGACAACGCGGCTTCTCTTACTCGATCTCGACATCTGTCTTGAACTCGACAGCGACTTGACACGTGCGCTACTCGATCGACCTCGACCGCGTGCGATCCTCGTTCTGGATTTTGCTTCGGCGTCCTTGGATTCGCTTTCATACACCTTGATTGAAATCACTCGATCTCGGGAATCGGACTTCCTAAAACAAACACAACTGGATCGATCCATGGGTTCTAATACATCTAGCTCTCTCTTCCCCAAAGCTTCAACCTGACCAGAGAAATATAAAACTCAAGCTGAAGATATTTTCCTCTAACACAAAAGTTAGGGATTTCGATCAAAATTCATGAAAAAAAGTTATCGATGCTTCATGCAGGATAGATCGGCAACAACAATAACGGAAAGCAACAAAGCGAAAAACCAGAAAATCGAGCAGAACCAAAATGGAGGTTTTACGGAGCGCTGCCGATGCGAGAAATCGAGGAGAAAAGAAATTTGTTTTACAAACCCAGTTAATCGGTTAAAAGATAGGTAATATTATGAAGAAGAAAACCCATCGAATTTGACATGATTTGGAAGCATAAAGCTGGTTAAAAATGGAAGAAGAATTAGCGCTAAGCGATGTACGGATGAAAGAAAATCTGCATTCTTCATACCTCAGCGGTGATGGTCGATCAAGCGAGATATGGGTGAGAAGTTGATGATGAACAAAATTGATGAAGAAAGCATGCGAGAATCTCATTTGGAACTCACGGTTTAAATCGATGGAGATTTTTAAAGAAAACAACGAAACCGCAGGCGAAGGAAGGAAGAAGAAAGAAGAAAAGAAATGAGTGTAGAGAATCGATTAAGTGGTATCTGTGGCGAGAAAAGGGGTATAAGCGTAACTCGGCTATAAGATGCCAATCCATCAATCATCTGCCGTTTTCGTTCCTCTGCATGGTACCCTCTACTGTCGGGTCAGCGACAAGCCGACAATGTAATAATTACAAACAATATAATATGCTTGAGTAACGTTCGAAATATCACGGTATCATCTACGACCGCGATGTCGACAAGGGTGCTCGTCTGCAAGCGTGCAAGGTTCTAACACGAGTTCGTGAGCGCGGTCTCTCGGCTCGACTTGCGTCCTCGTCGGCTCGATGCAGCGACTTCGTCGACTCGACACGCGACTCATCATTTCGACAGCTAGTGCCGCGTGGTCTCATCCATTTCGACAAAGATCCGGCAAAGCGATCTAGTCACGGGATCTCGACCAAGGTCTTGAGTGGCGGGTCTCGTCACGTCGTCCTGTCACGATGTCGATCTCGTCCCGGTGTTACAATCTCTCCCTCAAAAAATTTCGTCCTCGAAATTGCAAATAATTCTTACCTCGAGAAAAGTTCGAGTCTTTAGTCTTCATCTTCTCCTCCAGCTCCCAGTCGCATCTCCGTCTTTTGATCCACTGACCTTGACAAGTTGAATCTAACTTTGTTCATATTTGTTTGGCTTTCCAGATCAGCGATCCTTCTTAGTGGCAGCTTGAAAGAGTGAGTCGCCGGTTGAATCACATCGGTTCGATGACATGAGAAGGGTGGAAACATACTTCATTGATTGTGAGGCGTGAAAGAGCGTCGTGGATGTTCGACAAGAATGGTGGCAATGTCCCGATATACCCTTTGGCGGACCAATCTGACGAAGAATCTGGTAAGGTCGATGAATTTAGGGAGTAAGTTTCTTGGATTTGATCGCTCGACCAACTCCGAGTGGTAGGGGTGACTCTAAAATACATGTTCTCCTTCATCGAACTTCGGTGGTGGCGTCGTTGGTCTGCATAACTCTTACGTGCGACTTTGAGATGTTAGCATCCGATCTCACGATCAAGCGGATCTTCTGGTAGTGCAACTGGATCATATGCGGTCTCTGACGGTTAAGCTCGCCGTCTGGTACCAACATTATGGCGTCGACATTTACGTCCATACGGTAGCTTCAAAGGTGCCATCTCGATACTCGCATAAGCGTTGTTGTATGTGAACTCCACGATGGTAAGGCGTCGTCTGACTTCCTCGGTGATCTAGCGTCTGAAGCTCGCAACAAATCTTGGCGATTGGATCGTTCTCTCGATCGACCGTCGATCACGTGGATGATATCTTGGCTAAGCACGAGCTTCGGTTCCCGTCCGCTATTGCAATTCCCTCCAAAAATGAGGCGTGAACCGGATCTCGGTCGAGCACGATCGAAGAGGGTATTCCATGAAGTCGTACTATCTCGCGATGTAGATCTCGATTGACTTTCCACGTTGTATATGGCCTCCTTCGGTAAGAAATGGCGATTTGGTCGATCGGTCGGCGATCACCCAAAATCGAATCATTCTTCTTCGTCTTGGCGACCTACAGCGAAGTCCATGGAAATCTTGTCCCGTTTCCATATTGTGCGTCAGCGATTGTAGCATTCTGCTGGTCGTTGGTGCTCCACGTTAAGCTTTACGACACGTTAAACATGAAGCTACGTGCTCGGCCACTTGCTTCTTCATTAGGACCACAAAAATGCTTCTTCAAGTCTTGATACATCTTACGTAACTTTCGGGATGAATACTAAAGTTGCTCTTATCAGCAAACCGTCGAGAATCAACTTCCTCATTTCGGATCGTTAAGTGCGCACGCTCGGCCATTGCACCTCAAGATGTCGTAGCTCAGGCCTGAAGTGCAAGCGCCTTCCTTGCGCTATCGGTGAATCTTCTCTTTGCGAAGCTCGTCATGAACTTGTTGGTCTCGGATCTCGTCCAACAATCGGTAGAAATAGTAAGCATACCAAATCTCGGCTTCCCGGTTGAAACCCGACCTCGACTTCAAATCTCGGAACCTCGAGCATCTCGACTCCTTGATCATCATTCACAGGGTTAAAGCGCTCTTCTGCTCCAGCGCATCTGCTACTCGTTAGCCTTACCGGGATGGTATTCCAGCGTAAAGTCGTAGTCCTTGAGAAGTACGTCCATCTCGTTGGCGCATGTTGAGCTCATACGGTCGAGCAGTGCCAAGCTCTTGTGATCGTGAAAGCGATGAAGTGCTCCCGTAAAGGTAGTGCCTCCATATCTTGGTAGCCAAAAACTCACTGCTGCTAGCTCAAGTCGTGAGTAGGGTAGTTCCTCTCGTGAATCTTAAGCTGTCTTGAAGCATCTGCGACCACGCCAGATGTTGCATCAGCGCATCCCGATCCCTGGTGTGGCGCATCCTGATACACCTCGAGGCTCTTACGGTTGAGGCAAAATCAGCACGGTATCATTCAGCTCCTTGATCGTTGGCGGCCGCGCTCCTCGGTCCAAGCAAAGGTTGATCCTTCTCGTCGATGCGATGTAAGGCGGCGACAATCTTGAGAAACCTTGATGAATCTTGGTAATATCTGCTAAGCGACAAAACTTGATCTCGTGTTAGTCTTGACTGTTCCGTACTATCACGCATCAATCTTAGTTGGATCCACGGTATCCTTCTGCGGAAATCACGTGACCAAGAAAATTCACCTCTTGACCAAAATTCACACTTGATTGGCGTAGAGTTGCTTATCTCGTAATATCTGTAGTACTTCGACGCAGGTGTTCTGCGTGCTCTTCTGGGTTCCTCGAGTAAATCAATATGTCGTCGATGAACACTACAGTGAAGCGATCCAAAGCGAATGGAAAATCTGTTCATGTAGTCCGTAAACACGGTGGCGCGTCGTCGCTCCAAGCGGCATCACGAAATACTCGTGGTAATGGTATCTGATCCTGAAGCTGTTTTGGCGACATCTCCCTCCTTCTGAATCGATGGTAGCGGGCTTCAAATCTATCTTGGAAAAGATCGCGCTCCACAGTTGGTCCATCAGTCGTCGTCGTGGTAGCGGATAGCGGTTCTTCCACGGTAACCTTGTTGAGCTCGCGATAATCGCCGACCTTGATCGTCCATCCTTCTTCTGTAACCAGCAACTTGGAGCTCCCCACGGTGACACGCTCGATGCGTATGGTTGCTTGACTCCAGAGTGTTACGATGCGGGACTTGACTCTTTCATCTCGGCGGGAGACATCACATGTCTGGCGCTTTGGAAATCGGTCGCATTCACGGAATCGGTCGATGGAGAACTTCGACCTCTCGTCTTGGTGGTAATCTGGCACGTCTTGAGAGCGTCCTCAAAATCACACCAACGGTACATTCTTCACGTCGATCTGTTGGAAAACTTCGAACTAGCTAGATACATGTATTCCTGGTTCCTAACCGAAAACTCCAATACGTTCGGCAAAGATAATTGGAGACTCAAGGTGCGGAAAAATTACGGTTTCTGGACGATCCAAAAGGACATGGTGGTGTGACAACCAATCCATCCGAGGATAACATCTAAGCCACCAGAAGCAACAAACCAAATTGACCCTGACTTTCTACTCGAATAATCAACTACACAATTAAGACATCTGAGTGTTTGTGACTAAGGTTTTAGCGGTGGGGTTGTAACTACTAATTTAAGCGGTAAAGCGATCGCGATCAAGCTGAAAGGTTCACCTGATCGAGAAGAAATGAAGGAATGGGTTGCACCGAATCAAGAAGCGGATAAGGATTTACCTCGATCTCACATTCACCTTGGATAAGATCATCGGCTTTCGTTGACTTCCTGCGCCACTCATGCGAAAACTGCGCCTTTAGCCATAGCGCTTTCCTTTGGCCTTTGCGCATAAGCATAGTCGGTTCGGCCTTAGGTGTAGGACAATCCTTAGCAAAATGCCACAGGCTGCTTGCGGTTGAAACACACCTCCTCAGTCTGATTACTCGCGTAATGTCGGCTTTCCACATCGGTAGCAAATCACCTCGACAAACGACCTCCACTCCTGGGTACTTGGGTCATCGGACGATCTGTCCCACTGTTGTCGTTCCGAGGTGGAGGTCGTAAGGCCTCTTACTGCGATGGTTTCCGCTTTACATGCAAATCTTTGCCCGTGACTCTGAGTCTCACCCGTGTCAGCCCGCAGTCTTCTTCTTGTGGCTCCTCACTCCCTTCTACCTCGACACATCGATCAATCGGCTCTTGGAGATTTCGGATCCTCAGCGACTGGCGACTTGAATGTCGAATCTCAATCCGTTGGAATCTCTCACTCGACCATCTACGGTCGACTTCGATCCTGAAATAGTGAAATACCTCGCCAGCGATTGAACTTGGCGCATACTCGGACAGTCGAGTTGCCTTCTTTGCGATTGAAGAAATTCCTGCTCCTTCTCGGCTCGTGCGATGTCAGGAAGTACTTGTCCAAAAACCTCTCACGAAAAAAGCTCCCAGGTCATCTCGCGATGTTACGCTATAAGCGTTGCTTCAACTCTCTCCACCAATACTCTGCGTCTCTAGCGATGAAGTAAGTAGCATAAGTCGACCTTCCGCGTTGTCAGAGACGTAAGTGCCTCGAAGATCTTCTCGATCTCTTGCATCAAAGATCGACTTTATCAGGTTTGGCTCAGTAGAACGATTGGATCGTACTTCTGAAGTCGGCCAATCCTCTCGCTTGGCATTTCGTTACGCTCGTTCTTTGTTGCTGCAAGTTCTGGCGAGTTAGCAGCTGCAGTCTGTTGAGCCATCGCGTTAGCTTGTTGAGTTCACGGCTGATTGTTGAGCCATAGTGCCGCCATCTCGATCGTAAGCGAATAGCTCGTTCAGTATCGGCGTTCTCGGTTTGCGGTCGTATTCCTCACGAGGTGGCATTAGATTCCACAAAGTTCAAAACCACAGCCGAGAATCTCACAACAAGGATGTGTTAAAACACCTTTGCTTCAATCAAGCTTGAGTTCAAACAATTTCTCCAAGCAATAAGTGCTTCACTTAATAATCAAGCTTGTGTCAACCACAATCTAGGTACACACTAGGTACTGACGGCATAGTGACGGTCAAATTCCTATACCTGGCTCGGTCGAGAACCAAAGCTGCTACGATACCAGCGATGTAACGACGTTCCAGGACGCTACCGAGCTCAATATACACGAGCTCGAGTTCTGAGGCTCAACACCCAAGCTTCAACAAAACCTATATGAGATGTGTTTTAAAAACAAAACTCTTGTGCCTTTTAAAAATACGTTATATTTTTTTTTATTATAAAACCAACTTGTGCACATCGAGGTAATTACAGACTTTTGAAACATGGTGCAACTAAGACACAAGACTTAAATTCAAATAATACATACATGCATAACGTACACATATATATCACTCTCGAAAATAATAATGTATACAAAATACGAGTAGCGAATGTGTAAAAAAATACACACAGATGCAGCGACTTCAAAGAGTAATCATACCCTGAGGGTACCGCGGAACTCCGCGGCTGCTCCAAAAGTAAGACCACCAGTCTGCAATAACAACACCATGCACTTTGCCCAAGCTGGTCACGACCTCGAACCTGAAAGGAAAAACAAATGCAGTCCTCGGAAAAACAAACATCCAACAAATAAGCAATCCACGACCAGGATAGGGGTGTCACTCGGGTCCTCGTCGAGATCCTCCCTCGGCATCGTCTCTTGTCGAATTCCTGCACACCCTCGACATCGCACGGGTAGTAGTCATGTGGATTGAAGGCACCACGGGAAAGAGTCTCAACAAGATTAAGATAAGCTCGACATAAATATAAGCACCTGACCAAAGTATAACATTCCGCAAGCGTGACTCGACCATCTCACTCTAAACTCGACACAACTCACAAATCCATTTTCTCTCGACTCGACAATTTTTCGAATACGCGCGCCGTGGTATGTATGTCCGGAGAAGTCCAGTTAAGCCTTGGGATCTCGCTCTCCCTGGGCCCGGTCAACTTCGGGTCTAGTGGCGTGGCGGCGTCTAGTCAATCTCCGTAAACAAAAAGGGACCTAGCACCCTCGGTTATCCGGGTCTGGCTCAAAAGCGTCATCACGACTCACCTAGCTCGCTCGCTTTCGATGAACAATTAGCGCGTACGATATTCAAGGAGTTAAACACAAGATATTCAACGCATGTCAAATAGAGAGCAAGCTCGACATGAAGACGCAATTCAACATGCAATACACAATTCACGACATATATTCAATCACATATTAAATACATGCAAAAAACTCAATCATATCACAACATTTCAGCTCGACACGAATCGGAAAATCCATACACAATAACGCAACCGCGTAGAATATGAAATGCCGCTACGTGCATACTACGAAAATATTAATGTGAAGCGCCCTTACGAACTCCAAGTTAATCTTTGCTCGACAATGACCTCGACCACGGTGTCTTAAGAGCTCGACAAGCGACTTCTCTTACTCGATCTCGAATTTGTCTTGAACTTCGACAACGAAACGACGTCTATTTACTCGATCGACCTCGACACGTCTGATCCTCGTTCACGGATCTTTGCTTCAGCGTCCTTGGATTAAGCTTTCCGTACACCTTGATTGGAAATCACTCGATCTCGGGAATCGGACTTCTAAAACAAACCTGACCTCGGATCGATCCATGGGTTCTAATACATCTAGCTCTCCCCAAACTCAACCTGACCCAGAGAAATATAAAACTCAAGAAGCGAAAGATATTTTTCCTCTAACACAAAGTTAGGGATTTCGATCAAAATTCATGAAAAAGTTATCGATGCTTCAGCGGATAGATAACAACAATAACGAAACAACAAGCGAAAAACCCGAAATCGAGCAGACCAAAAATGGAGGTTTACGGGCGCTTTGCCGATGCGAAATCGAGAGAAAGAAATTTGTTTTACAAACCCAATTAATCGGTTAAAAAAGATAGGTAATATTATGAAGAAGAAAACCCATCGATTTGACATGATTTGGAAGCATAAAGCGGTTAAAAATGGAAGAAGAATTAGCGGCTAAGCGATGCTTACCAGGATGAAAGAAAATGCATTCTTCATACCTCAGCGGTGATGGTCGATCAAGCGAGATATGGGTCGAGAAGTTGATGATGAACAAAATTGATGAAGAAAGCATGCGGAATCTACATTTGGAACTCACGGTTTAGTCGATGGAGATTTTTAAAGAAAACAACGAAACAGGCGAGAAGGAAGGAAGAAGAAAGAAGAAAGAGAAATGAGTGTGAGGGAATGGATTCGTGGTATCGGTGCTGGCGAGAAAGGGGTATAAGCGTAACTCAGGCTATAAGATGCAATCCATCGATCATCTGCGCGTTAACTCGTTCCTCTCATAATTACCCTCTACTGCAGCCGTAGGTCAGCGACAAGCGACAATGTAATAATTACAAACAATATAATATGCTTGGCGAGTAGCGTTGAAATAATCGGTATCATCTCGACCGCGATGTCGACAAGGGTGCTCGTGCAAGCGTGCAAGGTTCTAACAGGATTCGTGAGCAGCGGTCTCCTCGGCTTCGAAACTTGCGTCCTCATCATTTCGATGCTCGCGACTTCATCTTTCGACACGAGCCTCTCATTTCGGCCGGCTGGTACCGCGTGGTCTCATCGGCTTCGAGCAAAAGATCTCGTGAGCGATCCCAGTCGGGATCTCGACACAAGGTCTTGGTCGAGGTCTCGATACGTCGTCCTAATACGATGTCGATCTCGTCCTCAGGTGTTACACAAAGCCTGTTACTCTTTAACTACTGAGGAAGCCAAGTCAGTCTGTCGGTGGATAAAAGAACTTCAGATGCCAAATGGTTATTCTTCTAATTTGGCAAGATGTGCCGATGTGAACAAAGGAACCATGATTGGGATGAAAAGCCATGATTGTCATGTATTCATGGAGTGTTTACTTCCTATTGCATTTAGTTCCTTGCCGTCAAATGTTTTAAATCCACTGACTGAACTCAGCCAATTCTTTAAAGATTTGTGTTCTGCGACATTGAGAGAGGATGATCTCATAAGGATGGAACAGAACATACCAATCATTCTTTGTAAGTTGGAGAGAATATTTCCCCCTGCTTTCTTTGATTCTATGGAGCATCTAGCAGTGCATCTTGCACATGAAGCTAGGCTTGGTGGACCGGTTCAATACAGATGGATGTATCCATTCGAAAGGTACTATAATAAAGTATTCTCTAAAATAAATATTTATTTGAAGGGTTAAATGTATCAATTTTTATCATCAACGTTGTTATTTTGTAGATTTATGGGTGACTCAAAATGGTCGGTGAAAAATAAGGCCAGGGTTGAAGGATCTATTTGGGCAACTTACTTACACCGTGAGACAATCCATTTCTGTTCCCATTATTTTACGAACTTCATGTTGACACCAACAAATAGTAGGAATGAAGTAGAAATTGAAAGTGAAAGACACCCGCTTGCCTTATCAGTATTTTGCCTTCCTAGTCATGGTGGAAAGGAGGTGGATAACTGGATAACGGGCGAAGTGTGGAAGTCAGCCCACGTTCACGTGTTGATCAACTGCGCAGAAGTATCACCGTATCTAACTTATGTATCATTTTGACCACTTTCAATTTCTTTAATCCACAATTGCTCTTGATCATTTGTTTGATAATGACTTGATCAGGGAATTCTTGTTAACTAAGCCCACAAGCGTACAAGACTCTTCTGTCTATATTCATGAATATTTCCCAACGTGGTTTAGGAACCAGGTATGTTTTTTGAGTCGTCATATATATATTATTATTATTTATTGTTTGAAAATACAAAAATATTGTTTGAAAATAGGAACCATAATTTGTTTGCACATGGTGTGTACACAGTGTATAGCGAGGCGTAATCCCTAAAATCCAACACTTGAGAAATTTATCTCATGGTCCTAAATCACGTGTAAAAGAATGACACACATTCTTTGTAAATGGATACAAATTCCAAACCCAAATAAAACAGAGGGGAAAAAGCAGATTAACGGCGGGTTTATGTAAAAGGTGCCACAGATGGAGGTGAAGATGACTTTACGGCGTGATTCAACATATATATGAACTGACGTACAATACTTTAGACTATACTAAAAATAGTGCTATTTTATTGTAATTGGTTTGATCCAGTCAAATAGAGGCACAAGAGTGGATCGAAAATATATCTTGTTGACATACACATGAGCGTAAGATACCAAATGTTTGATCCGTTTATCATGGCACAACATGTAAGACAAGTGTATTATGTCCCTTATCCATCAACTCGAAGGACAAACAAGATTGGTGTGTCGCAATAAAGATAAAACCACGGGTCGCATCAAGCAGATGATACAGAGGAAGAAGTGGCTTATCAAGTGGATGAGATGTCTCATGTCAATGTAGTAAATGAAGTGGAACCCATTACTCGACTACGTGACAATCCAATCACATATGAAGATGTAGATGGGGATGAGGAATTAAATGAAGAAGTGGCAGAACCATCAACATCTGAAGACGATGCCGAAATTGAGTGGGCAGAATGGGCAGATTGAAATTGTTTAACTTTTTACAATTTGAGAAATTAATGTGTAACAATATATTTTAATTTGTCAGTTATTTTCATAACTTGTTTATTTTTATGGAATTCATTTGTAAAAAAATATGTTTAAATATAATATTTCATGACTGTTATTATTCAATTGCTCTATAGACTTTTATGGCATCAGGAGGTTCAGGAGCCGACCCCCCCAGACCACCCAGTGGTGGTAAATGGAAGGGGAAGGGCATCGCCCTCGACCCCCTCGTCGTCAGAGGCCGACCATCATTAGGCGTGACCCTACTGGGTTTTTGATGTTGTCATCTACACGTCGTACTAGTACATCTACGCCGAGACAGCCTGATACACCTCCTGCACCTAGACAGCCTTCTGCACCACCTACACAGACTCAGGCACATTCGACACCAGCTACACAGACTCGGGCACGTTCGGTACCTTTGCCTCACATTGACATGATCCCCACCCCGGGGTTCCAGCAGCCACATGGCGCTTCGAGTTCCCATGTTGTGCCTGATCCGGTGGCCGATGCTCATCAGTCCGACCATGATTATAGTACGGGCCATACAGCTGATCACACAGATGTTGGGCAGGACGGGAGGAGCAGGAGGTTCAGCAGAGGAGGTTCTTGAAGGGGAGGGGCAGAGCCTGAAACTCTTGAGATCTTTGTATGATGGCCGAGTTGTTATCGTGCCATCTGGTAAAGGGTAAGTATTTGCAATTTTGAGTTATTAATAATTTACATGTATATATATATTTTTTTATTTAACATGTTTTTATTGTTCAGGTTTCTTCCCTCAAAGCCAGTGCGTTAGCTATCACAAAGAACAATTGAGGAGAATTACCAGGAGTTTTGGCCCACCTGGGACGCCAAGGATATTGAGCGGGACCATATGTTTAATTCTTTCAGAGTAAGCTGCAATTTTTATTTTATTGCATATTATTTTATTTTCGTAAATTTTAATTATGTTTAATAATGTCTTATATTGATCTGACGAGGTTGCTTGGGAGGAAAAAGATGAAGAGGCGATGGAGAAGAATTTTCATATGAAGGCCTCCCACCGCCTTTCGACATGCTTCGAGATGCCCGCATCGGGGATCGCTTGACCAGTTGGATAGGGGATGAGCTCTGGCGGCGGTGGTAGCGCCTTTGGAACACCCACGAGTTCAGGCGACCGGTACAAGGCCAAGAAGAATAGGGCCTCGAGAAGGGTGGCGGCTTGCACTGCTGGAGGTTCTGTCGGTCAAAGCGCAAAGACCTTGATTAGACTTATGCGTGTTATAAAATTGTTATTATTATTATTATTTTATTATTATTATTATTATTATTATTATTATTATTATTATTATTATTATTCTTTATTTAAGTTTTTTATTAATACAATCACAGTCGAAGAGGTTGGGGAGAGAAGTTCAGTTGCACGAGCTCCATCTTGCAACTCATATGAAGAGGAGTACTAGTGATTTCGTTGATGACCGTTCGAGGCGGACTCAGGTAATTATAAAATATAATAAATATTTTTTTAATAATGTTTATATTGTTTTGTTAAAAAAAAAGACTTGACTTATTTGTTTGTTTAACAGGAGGAGTTTGAGGCAAGGATGTCTCAGCTTAGATCTCAGAGCTCATCATGTTCTCCATCTCAGAGCCCTGACGATCTATCTACACCGCTGAGGGTTTGGGCGGAAGTGGTTGGCAGAAAAAAGAAGGGTCGCCTATATGGTGCTGGCGACCTTGCCAGCAACTACAAAAAAGGGGCCCGCCGCCTACACATTGGAGCGTCGTCGAGTAGTAGTGCTGCCACTGGTCGCTCTGTCGCGGATGACCAGGAGATAGCCGAGTTGAAGCGCACCGTGGCCCAGCAGCAGGAGGTTTTGACTCGAGTCTTTGCGCAGTAGGGAGCAGATGTACCAGATGCTAGCTCGCCAGCAGCCTACTCCATCGACTCCGCCTCCGCCTCCGCCTTCGCCTCCGCGTACTGATGGTCATGTCGATGATGCAGATGATGTAGAGCATCTCGATCATGATCAGGAGTACCAGGACTATTAGTTCTGTTTGTACTTATATTTTTTCATATTTTTGGATATCATTTTTTTTTCGTTTCAGATATTATTTTAGTTACTGATTTTTATTCGTCAAATTTTTTTATTTATTATGTTTTCTTTTTTTAATTTACTTTTTAGTTTACGTTATCACATTTTTATATATGGAAATCAATTAATAATTAAATTAAATTAAATTACAAGTAATATTTAATTAAATTAATAAATAAATATTTTTTAATATGAGAATAAATTATTTTTATAATTAAACAAATAAATAATTAAATTAATTAATTAATTAATTAATTAATTAAAGAATAAAATTAATTTGGTTATTAATTAATAATTTTATTAATTTTATTAATAAAATTAATTAAAGTAAATATTTTATTAATCAATTTATTTTTCTGAAAAAAAACATTCTGATTACCGACGGCCTAAGCGGTAAAGAACAGTCCGTCGGTAATCCTTTGCGACGACCATATTTCCGACGGGTTTTTGGCCATCGGTTATCCGTCGGTAATCCCGTGTTTTCTTGTAGTGGCATCAACCATCACATATGTCAGATTATATTTGCAGCCTCTCTACAAGCACAGCTGAATCGCATTCTCCAGGTAAACCTTACCCTATCTCAAATTACCATTCCTTTTCAAATTTGTCATCTAAATGCAAATTTTTTTGCCTTGAGTCTAACTGCTGAACAGGAGCCACAAAGTTACACAGAAGCCAGTAAACATACTTGCTGGAAGGTAGCAATGCAGGCTGAATTGAATGCTTTAGAAAGGAATGGAACTTGGATCTTGGTTGATTTACTAAAGAATGTCACACATATTAGGTGCAAATGGGTGTATAAGATAAAACACGAGGCAGATGGATCTATTGAAAGATACAAAGCCAGACTGATGGGGAGGTGCTTTCCATTACCTTTATCCCTTTGGGTTAGGTTCGAACCTCCCATGAGGCAAAAATATTCCTTAAGGGGGGAATAAAGTCATGTGAGTAGCATGCTCAGCATTTCGGTGGACCAAAGGTTGGGGGCCAAAGGATACAATCGAGTGGAAGGACTTGATTACTTTGATACTTTTTCACCAGTAGCAAAGTTGACAACAGTGAGGGTGTTGCTTGCATTGACTTCCATTCATCATTGGCATTTGCACCAACTTGATGTGAATAATGCTTTTCTCCATTGAGACTTGAAAGAGGATGTACACATGGTTTTACCACAAGGGGTGACAATGACAAGCCAAAGGCCTAATCAAGTATGTAAGTTGCTCAAATCATTATATGGCCTCAAGCAAGCTTCAAGAAAGTGGTATGAGAAATTGACCTTACTCTTACTTGAGCAAGGGTACTCTCAATCTAATTCTTATTATTCATTGTTCACACTTAGTTTAAAGAACTCATTCACAGCTCTCTTAGTATATGTTGATGATGTGATACTTGCTGGAAATTCTTTGGAGGAATTCAACAGGATAAAAAGGATTCTTGATTCAGCTTTCAAGATCAAGGATCTAGGAGTTCTTAAATATTTCCTTTGATTGGAAGTTGCTTACTCACAGCAAGGTATCAAGGTTTGCCAAAGAAAATACTGTTTAGACTTGTTGAAAGAAATTGGTTTGCTTGGCTCAAAACAGCCAAAACTCCTTTGGATTCAGCTGTGAAGCTACGCTAAGATTCGGGTAAAGCATTTGAGGATAATGCTGGTTATAGAAGACATATAGGAAGACTTCTCTACCTAACTACAACAAGACCTGATATCACATATGCTACTCAACAATGGAACACTACAACTCAGCTTGTACAATTATAAGACATCTTAAAGGCAGTCCAGGTAGAGGATTGTTCTTTCCAAGGAACTCATCTCTTCTATTGCTTGGGTTTTCTAATGCATATTGGGCAGGTTGCATAGATACAAGAAAACCAGTCAAGGGTTATTGTTTTTTTTTGGGAACATCTCTAATTTCATGGAGAACAAAGAAGCAGCATACTGTATCTAGGTCCTCATCTGAGGCTGAATATAGATCCCTATTTGTTGCCTCATGTGAGCTTCAATGGTTATTGTATCTTACTGCAGATTTGAAGATCAATTGTGATAGACCACCAGTTCTATACTATGACAACCAAAGCACAATACACATTGATGCTAATCTTGTATTTCATGAGAGAACCAAATACTTGGAAATTGATTGTCATCTTGTGAGAGAAAAGGTGCAGAAAGGAATTCTGAGGCTGGTGCCAATCCCTTCAAAATCTCAGCTAGCAGACTTTTTTACAAAATCTTTGCCTCCAAATTTATTCATTCCTTTTATTCCCAAGCTTGGCATGCTAGACATCTACCATGGTCCAACTTGTGGGGGGGTGTTAAAATTGGAGAATACACATGACAATTCCAATCATCTCACAGCAAATCACAATCATATACCAAGGCAGCATGAAGAGCAGAAGGACAACTGCAGGATCAAAGGAATCAATGTGTTGGCACTAGAAGATGCAAATAGCACATGGGAAGAATGACCTGTAAATAATGACTCAGCTGCTAATGTAACATCCCGTTTTTCAAATAATCTTGAATAATATTAGAAGTATAATTAGATCGGTGATTAGGTGATAAACTGGTGTTAAAAACTTTAATTACTAGCATAAAGTGAGGCCATAAACCTTAGGAAAGGTCTAGAAATACTTAATAGGACAAAAATGCCCCTAGAAAGGTGCGGATCACCCCAGAAGATTCTAGAAGGAGAAAAATTAGATATTTCTCCCTTGAAACTTTTGAGACGCGATGGGACTAGTGAAGTGACCATCGCGACGCGATGGTGATCACCCTTGGATCTTCACCACGTGTACATCCAGAGGGTTCTGGAAGGTACCATCGTGACGCGACGGGACGAGACTAGTGAAGTGACCATCACGACCCGATGGTGATCACCCTTGGATCTTCACCACGTGTACATCCAGAGGGTTCTGGAAGGTACCATCGTGACGCGATGGGACTAGTGAGAGGATTCCATCGCGACGCGATGGTGTTATAGCTCGCCTATAAATAGGCGTTCACCCCTCCATTTCCATTCGCGCTAAAACCTCTTCTCTCTCTAGCTTTCTCTAGGCATTTCCTCTAAGAAGTAAGTATGCTTTGTACTTGTCTTAAGTGAGGATCCTGTGCATCAGAAAGCTCTTAGTAGGAAATCCTCTGGGAGGAAGAGGAATGATGGTTTAGCAGGCAAGGTAGGATTGCGAGAAGAGTGTAGATAGTGGCAGAGGGTTCAACGATCTTCTAACCAGGTGGGAGCAAGAAACCTTACACTCTAGGGATTGTAGGATAGAGTAGTGTATACATATGAGCGTAGGGTGACCCAAGCCTTACTAGCGGTTGATAACAGCGGCACCTCATGAGAGGGGCTGTGACCCGTGATAGCTAAGGACAGTTGTCAGAGGTCTGTTAACCATAGGAATAATTTACTGATATCTATGGGTAGATAGTAACCTAGTATAGATGACTGATGTTGATTGATGTGGTGCTGATTAAATATGATTGTTTGTGATTGTGATGCTGCTGATTATATATGATTGTTGGTATCTGTGTGACTATGTTGCTGAATATTATGTTAGTTTATGGTCACCCATTGCGGCACTAGGATTGATCCATGTGCTGTCTATGCTAGTCTGATGCCTGAGAAATGCTTTGTTGTTGACAGTTGACTTTGCCTGTAATTGAGATGAATTATTGAGGTGATAGGAGTATTGGGAGAATACCGTTAGGCCTTAGCTCGTAAGTTAGACCCTGATAAACTATAGTGGCAATCGAAGTAGTTGACTAGGAGCAGTGAAAGGGACGAAAATGCCGTTAGAGCTGGCAGTTTAGTAAAAGTACAGAATAGTTAGGAATAGGATATGTGGAGGGCTATAGGAGGTGAGAAGATAGTGAGTGTGACCCTGGTAGATGCAAGAGTTTGTTGTGCTTGCTTGCGTGTGTGCCATTTGTATATACTTTCTATCCCTGCTTTCCCGTCTTTTATGGTGTGTAATGTGTTTCTTAGCTCCTTCTACTTTTCTTGTGTCCTATGTTCTTTTTCACATAAAACAGAATAATATAGACTTGATAGAGGCATCGCCAGCATCGTGGAGTGTACAGAGGGTACTCAATAAGGGTCTCTCTCTTCAGTTACGTGTCACAGCCAGTGAGTCAAAGTCTGTATATGTTATGGGCCCTAGGCACGGGTTCCTATGTATGTGACAATATATTCAGTTTGAATAAATTAGTATTTTCAGTATATCTCTATCGCCTAATTACTCGTTTAAGGTTTGTTGAGTTCTAACAAGAATAAATTGAACAAATATCAAAGGCAACCAATACTAAATTTAATAGCAACCAAAACAATGCAATAAAGTCACTCAAACAAGGAGTAGAGAGTAGGAAGAATAACACCGCTATTTGGTTACGCAGTTCGGCCCCAAAAAGATGACCTACGTCTACGGGAGAGAGCAGCCCTCCGTTTCACTATCAAAGAGTCTTTACAAGAGATTACAATTGCTTTGAACCCCTTTCAAATGTCCAAGAAGAACAAACCTAAGAGTTCCCAATCCCTCTCTCTTTTCCCTCTATGAAAATCTCTCAAGAACAACAATAGAGAAAGCCTTCAATCCTCCCTCTATGATTTCCTAAGACCCCAAGGTGTTTAATAGTGTTTCCCAGCCCCTAAAACCTCACAAAGACGCTCAAGAACGGCTGCACACAACTCTAGAAAGACTGCACTTCGTCACGCACAATTCTGTAGCATCAGGTTTATAAAACCCGACTGTGAATCGATTCACAGGCATAGGTGAATCGATTCACCTAGTTAAAAAAGGCCCCCCTGCACGAATTAATGAAGTGAATCGATTCATGCAAGCTTCCCATGCGATTCACAGAGGCGTACTTCGATTCACGGAGACTTAAACATGCTTGAATCGATTCACATAGCTAGGGAATCGATTCCCAGTGTTCAAGAAACACTTTCAAGCAATTTCATGATCCTCCAAACTGATTTTAAGGCACTCTAAACTCCACAATTCTCCACCTTGACTTCAAATCAGTGGTGATGCTCAACTTTATCCATCAACCACTAGCTGCTCTCTCCATTACTAGAATTACGTCTCAACGCAATTTATCAAGTCCAAATGATCCTTGAACCTTAATCTAGGAAGTTACTTGATGAACTTCTCACAACCATGCGTAATCCCCAATTCACCAATCATACTCTTCATTGCGACTCCACCTTGAGTTGTCTTCACATGCTTCAAACCGCCTTTCAAAGAGCCATACCTCCTTTTCCGGTTCTTCCTAATATTCGTTCCAAGTGTCCTATCCACAATGCCGAGATCCTTCATCTCAAAACCAGAAGCTAACTTCCCTTTGAGCATACCAATCTCCTCCTTGCTAGAACTTGCCTTTTGAATATCATTCACACTCTCCAACTCAAGATTGACCTTACATACAAGCCTCTCCTTGTACCTTGGTTCTTCAAACTCCGGAATACCTTCCGTCTTCATGAAGTTCCACTTGCATCCAACTACCCTTGACTTTTCCGGTAGATTCACAAGTTCCCAAGTCCGGTTCTTCTCCAATGAATTCACACCTTCATTCATTGCCTTCAACCGTTTCTGACTCTCTATGCTTCCCATTGCTTCACTGAAGTCCCTTGGTCCCGAGTCTTGAACCTCTTCAGTCACAAACAAAGCATAACAAACAAGATCAGCATACCCGTATCTCTTCGGTGCCACAGTCTCCCTCCTTTCCCTATCTCTTGCCAACTGATAGCCATGATCCACTGTTTGTTGTCTTCCTCTAGAACCTGATGGTGGAGGACTATCCTCCTCTTCATCATTCCCGGTCTCACTAGTGGTAAACTCCACCTCAAACTGAGTTTTCTCCACCTCCACTTCTGAGCTACTATCCTCCAGGTCTTTACACTTCATCCCCATGTGGGTCTCATCGAAAGTGACATCCCTGCTTATGATAACCTTTGACCCCCCAGATTCCAAATTCCACAACTTGTATCCCTTCACACCCTCCGGATATCCGATGAAGACACATTTCACAGCTCTAACATCAAGTTTATCCTGCTTGATATACGCAAAAGCCAAAGCTCCGAAAACCTTCAACTTGGAGTAGTCTGCCGGTCTCCCACTCCAAACCTCCATAGGTGTCTTGAAGTCTAACGACGTTGATGGACATCTGTTGATCAAATATGCTGCTGTACTCACAGCTTCGCCCCAGAAGCTTTTAGGCAACCCAGCTGCCAAAAACATACTCCTCACCCGCTCCAAGATGGTCCTATTCATGCATGTTGCTAGGCCATTTTGATGCGGTGAGCCTTTCACGGTCCTATGCCTCTTAATTCCTTGTTTCCTGCAAAACTTATCAAAATGCTCTGAAAGAAACTCCAGGCCATTGTTAGTCCTTAAAATTTTCAGTTTAGTTCCTATTTGATTTCCTATGAGAGTATGCCATTCCTTGAACTTTTCAAAGGTGTCACTTTTACTTTTCAAAATGTAGACCCATACTCTCCTAGAGAAATCATCAACCATGGTGAGGAAATAGGAACCACCCCCATGAGTACTCACTCTAGCCGGACCCCAAAAATCCGAGTTTACTAGAATGATGCATGCCACCCCCAAACTCAACCTTATGATGTTTGCCTAGTATGCACTTATCACAAAATTCTAGCTTATCCAATTTATCACCACCTAGCAAACCTTGTTTAGCTAGTTCAACTAAACCCCTCTCACTAACATGCCCTAACCTATTATGCCATAACATGATTTTATCATGCAAGGTTTGGCTAGCTAATGATGCATGCCCAATAATAGTTGAACCCTCTAATATGTACAAACCACACATTTTAGTCCCCTTAGCTATTATCAATGCATCATGCGAAATTTTCATCATACCATGCTCAATACTAGTGCAATAGCCTAATCCATCAAACATGCTTATAGAAATTAAATTTCGCTTGAGTTTAGGAACATACCTCACATCTTGTAAAAGGAATTCACGGTTGTCATACATCTTAAGACAAATTGAACCCATACCTTGAACTTTGCACGCTTCATTGTCACCAAGGCGAACTACTCCACCTTGCTTGAGCTCCAAAGTTTCAAAATATTCCTTCCTTGGACACATGTGAAAAGAGCACCCGGAGTCCATAACCCAACTCCTCTCTGGTTCCCAACTCGTAACCACTAGAGCCCCTGCATCCTCATAACCATCCTCCATAGCAATCGCAACCTCCACGAAATCTTCATTGCCCCCTCTCTCGGGACAATTCCTCTTAAAGTGACCAACCCTATGACAATTAAAGCATTTGTACTTAGCTTTATTATCCCCTTCCGACTTGGATTTCGCCTTAGGCTTTCATTTACCGTTTCCTCTACTCTCATTCTTTCCCCTTGAGACACTCAAGCCTTCCCCACTATCTTCCACCTTCAAGTCTTGAAGCTTGGTTAGCTCCTTGGTCCTAATTGATTGTTGTACCTTCTCCAAGGTAATAGTGGACTCCTTGCCATAGAGGAGTGCATCCTTAAAGTGTTCAAAGGACCTACGCAATGAATTCAATAAGAGTAAAGCCTTATCCTCGTCATCGAGCTTCACATCAATATTCAGTAGGTCATCGATAATCTTGTTGAATTCCGTTAGTTGCTCCACAATAGGTTTGGTCTCTACCATCTTGAATGAGTAGAGATGTTGTTTCAGACATAACCTGTGGGCCAATGACTTGGTCATGTACAACGATTCTAACTTTGCCCACATCTCCGCCGCGGTCTTCTCTCTTGCAACTTCCCTCAATGCCTTATCGCCAAGGCACAAGATAATGACACTTCTTGCCTTATCTATCATCTCCTTCTTCTCCGTTTGAGACAGGGTGGCCGGCATTCTTGCCTCACCCTTCAAGGCTTCAAAGCACTTCTGTTGAATAAGGATTGCTTCTATCTTCGCCTTCCATAGACCGAAGTCGTTATTACCGAAAAACTTCTCGATGTCCCATTTAGTACCCATGGTGCACAATTGAATTATTTGTTCTTCCCACAGACGGCGCCACTTGTTGAGTTCTAACAAGAATAAATTGAACAAATATCAAAGGCAACCAATACTAAATTTAATAGCAACCAAAACAATGTAATAAAGTCACTCAAACAAGGAGTAGAGAGTAGGAAGAATAACACCGCTATTTGGTTACGCAGTTCGGCCCCAAAAAGATGACCTACGTCTGCGGGAGAGAGCAGCCCTCCGTTTCACTATCAAAGAGTCTTTACAAGAGATTACAATTGCTTTGAACCCCTTCCAAATGTCCAAGAAGAACAAACCCAAGAGTTCCCAATCCCTCTCTCTTTTCCTCTATGAAAACCTCTCAAGAACAACAATAGAGAAAGCCTTCAATCCTCCCTCTATGATTTCCTAAGACCCCAAGGTGTTTAACAGTGTTTCCCAGCCGCTAAAACCTCACAAAGACGCTCAAGAACGGCTGCACACAACCCTAGAAAGACTGCACTTCGTCACGCACAATTCTGCAGCGTCAGGTTTATAAAACCCGACTATGAATCGATTCACAGGCATAGGTGAATCGATTCACCTAGTTAAAAAAGGTCCCCTGCACGAATTAATGAAGTGAATCGATTCATGCAAGCTTCCCATGCGATTCACAGAGGCGTACTTCGATTCACAGAGACTCAAACATGCTTGAATCGATTCACATAGCTAGGGAATCGATTCCCAGTGTTCAAGAAACACTTTCAAGCAATTCCATGATCCTCCAAACTGATTTTAAGGCACTCTAAACTCCACAAGGTTTTTAATTATTACACCGTAGCGCTCCAGAAACGGGGTGTTACAACTGAGGTAGGACTTTTATTCCATGGAACAAGTATCAGTAAGGATTATGTGGGTCATCAGGGTTTGCTATATATGGGCAGCCCTTGTACTGAACATTTACCAATTGAAGAATCAACGAAAGAGTGATTTCACATATATTTTCCCTCATTCATTATGTCTTTCGTATGTTCCCTTTCATTTATCATGATTATGTCATTACTTGAAGACTTGCACCGTATATTACAATGTGAGACTTATTCCAAATCTTAACGCTTTATTGAATATTAGTTGTATATATAGATTAACTAACTTTACATTTTTAGTGCACATAGGATTTTGATCGTCATCGATGAACCAAAAGAGACCATATATTATCCAGGTTGAGTACTATACGATGATTATAATAACCACAAAGACATAAAAGATGCCTTTGGTATGTGTTTAATCATTTACCGCTCTCAAAGACACAAAGGCAACCAACATCACATGGATCTTTATTAAGGTATTAATTAATTTTACAATGTTGTAGCCGACTTTATTTAAAAATAAAACTATACTAGTATGTAACCCGTGCCATGCACGAGGACATTTTAATAAATGGGCTACTAAAATTATTTGGTTTCAACAATGACATCTAATAAAAAATATGGTAATACTTATTAAATATGAATGATGATATAAGGACCTGAACTTAATATACGTAAACAGCCTAATATTAATTGATTTACATACGACACAAACAATATAATGATGCATACAAAAAATTGAACTAAATAATAATTACTTTATTAAATTTGTGATAATAAAATAATAGCAATATGTAAATTATGGGCAATACTACACCATACATTGAGTTGAGTATATAGTTAAATACATTTTTAATATATAGATAACAGATGCATATGAAGTATATATTATTATAAAATAAAAATATTTGATATTATGATATAATATCATGTAAAACAATTTAGCACTAAATGTAAAATAATCAAAAACTATCTATTTTATAAAATGTTTAAGATAAAAATTAATTATTTATTTAAATTAAAATATTGTGAAACAACATCTAAGATCAACTTTTTTTTTTAGTTATAAGATATACTTTTGTTAATTGATGGATGAAGGTTTATAGTAAATTGGTTAAAATTAATTAACTCAATAATAAAATGAGTATATATTTTATAAGACATAAACATATCTTAATTTATTTAATTTATATATACAAAATTATTATTTATTTCAATGAATGTAAAAAATCTTCTAACTATATATAATTGAATTGGATATTTATAAATATTCAATTTTTGTAGTGTAAAAAGTGTAAAAATCAACGATTTTATTGGGTTCTAAAACTGCAGTTAAATAAATGTCGATACAATATTCGTCCAAAAAATAGGGGCATTTACAAATAATGTATTTAAATAGATAATTGGACAAATAATGCAATTATTAAGGCTAACATATAAAAAACACTTATACTATTAATAATTTAATGATAGTATTAGATCAAGAATATAAAAATATTGATCTATAGAAAAAGGCATTTTATCATATTAAAGGTTTAAAAATTATCCTTTTAAATTTTCAATTTGTTTTAATTATTATATTTGAATTTGTTAATAAATGTTATGTGTTGTATATATATATATATATATAATATATTATACTTAAAAAAGCAAATAAATAAAATATATTGTTACGGATGTTTGATTTTATTATGATTTGGATATATAACAAATTTATATAACATATGTATATATTATAAAGAGATACGAATGTATATACAGTACGATCAAGGGTATGGTATATATTTCAGCTTCTTCATTTTAGGGTTTAGAGGGTTAACAGAAGTAGAGCGGTGCAACCAAAAGAGAAGCAACGAAGCAGCAACCAGACGAAGAAGCGACGAAACAGACAAACGACAGATCTATACAGCGACATAGGAGGTAAGATTTTTTCATTTTTCACAAATCAATGTACTTTGAAATCTATTGCATGTTCTGGTGTCGTGCTAGTGATGTGTTTTTTAGGAAGTCAGAGTAAATTATGTCAAAGCTTTTAGGTAAGATGGATTATATATGAATCACACTCTCAGGTTCAGAGGCCCACAAAAGTAAACAACTTCACCAATTAAAGATTCCTAAAGAAGAAAACTTGGGCATGATATTTAAAAGTTGTTACGATAATAATATTTAAATGTAATAAAATCAAATAAAAATATATTTAATGTAAACTATAAGAGATGATCATAGGCTTTTGAAAGTTGATTGAAGAGATCGTCTCTGCTGGTCCAATATTTTAATGGGAGAACTTCAAGCTAAATAAAAAAAAATAGATACAAATATCATAAACTCATATGCATGATCTGATTTTGACCAAAAGGAAAAAGAAAAAAATGCATGACGTGAACAGTTATGCTTTCAGGCCAGTTTCAAAACATTTCACTAATCATTTCCACTCTAAAGTCCTCACCGTGTTTAGATGGCCTGAGCCTGGCTATAAGAGAATCCCTTAATTATTTACATGTACATCCATACAATGTGTAACTTTGTTACTTGTGTGCATGTATAATCATTGAAAACTTGAACTTGTCAGAGGCTACGACCCCTTCTCCCTTCCCTTCTTTCTGTTTCAGTGGAAAATTTTCCCCTTTTCAAAAAAGGACCCCTTCATTTTGTTTTCCTTAGAACATTTCCCCCTCTTCGTTACTACTTCGTTTTAGGGATCACCCTCTGAAACAATGTCAGACACAAATTCAAATTTAGGTGTCATGGCTATGGGAAATGGTTGTAAAAGAAAGTTACAATTTGGCAGGATGGGGGGCTGTGTTTGTGTGATGTTATCGTTGGGGGGATATGTTTAAATAGCCAACCTCTAAGACTTTTCACATTGTGTTAACCACATTAAAATTTGGCATAATTATGGTTAACAAATTGATATGGAAATTACATAATAGAGTCGGGATCTAAATAATCATATATGATTTTTTATTTCAATTGCCATAGGGAATTATTTGATTGAACGATTGATTATTTTAAATGTTGCTCAGATTTATTACCATGGATGAGAGAATTATTAAAAGGTAATGGTTATATGATATAAATTGATCTGTAATCTCACATATTTTGAATTTATATTTATATTTGATATTTTACGAAATCAGAATTGTATTTTTGAAAGGTACGTGCACAATATTTTTTTTAAGAGCATTGCTATTTATAGCGAGAAAAAACTTCCCTAATATCACGAAGTGCTAATCAACTTATAAAGAAGCGCTAATCAGCTAATAAAAAAAAGAGTAAATACTGAAATTGGTCCCAATAAAAATCACGGAGACCAATATAGTCCCCAAAAAATAAAAATAACAATTTGATCCTTAAAAATCTTAAATGTAGATCAAATTAGTCCCTAATTGGGACTAAAATATCCCTAAAAACTATCTTAAAATGACTAATTTGACCCACATTTAAATGTTTTAACAACGAAATTGATATTTTTTATTTTTCAGGGACTAAATTGGTTTCTGTAATTTTTGTCGGGGACTAATTTGAGTATTTACTCTTAAAAAAGGAAAATGTTTTGTTGACTTTTGGCCAAAATCACAGTTGGTTGGCCAATGACATTATTTCGTGATGCTTCACGATCGAAATCCTTCGCGATAATAATCATTTCCTTTTTTAAACACGTTTTTTAATGATGTGTGCCAGCATTGTTTTAATTTGCGGTATTAATGACCTTTTTAAATTTGGTTGTTTCTAAAAGAATGTTCATCTTGTATTTGGAAGTTAAATTGGTCTCCATGAGCTTTTATTTTTAATTTGCTGTCACATAGTTTAGGAAATTTTCAATTACATACACCTGAAAAATTAAATGGTTTCAAAAACTACTTAAGGTAATTCTTAATTTCATTGACTGGATGCAATTACGGCACTATTAAAATCATTTACGACATGTTTTACGAAAGTTTTAAATTGGTTAACCTAATGCAAATCGGGTTTTCTATAAGAGTCTGTTTGGTTGGAGGGATTTTGGAGGGGAGGGAAGGAATTATTTTAAATTATGTTTTTTTGGTTCAATTTTTTCAAAGGAGAGGGGAGGAGAGCAAAATCCCTCATAACTCAATTTTGGTTTCCTTCCCAAAATTCGGTGCATTAATTATTTTAAACATGTTATTGTAATGATGTTTGACCACAATGTTTTGATTTGCCATATTAATGACCTTTACAAATTTGGATGTTACTCATAGCAAATCAATCTTGTATTTGGATGGTAAATTAGTCTCCATGAGCTTTATTTTTTAACTTGCTGTCATATAGTTTAGGAAAATATTACAAATTGGCAATTTAAATGTGATTCTCTCCTGTTTAACCGAAATAAACCATTTCCTGTTTTGTAACACTTGCTACTATTTTAAATGTGATCATTAAATGTTATATTTATTTCTTTTATTTTTATTTTTGTTTTTTAATTTTCCTATATTTGTGACTCAGATTTGCCATGTAAGATTTTTTTAATTGACGTGGTTATGAACTTTTTATATCGTGATGCCATTTGTGTTCTTTCTATTTTTATGTTATTTATATTTGTATATAATAGAGATTAATTTAGGTGTTTTTAGTTTTATAGTGCCCAAAGCAGAATAATAATATAGATTGTGAGTACTATGTCATGCAATTTTTTAAGGAGATTATCGTATCAAATGGGCAATCCCAGAGACAGTATGTGACTTCGATCCTTCCATGTTTAATCTTATTGCATATTAAATTCAATATATAACTGCATTTTAATTCAATATTCTATTTCGCAATACTTCCTTGACTACACATGCCCTGCCTATTCTCAAAACTAGCTAAATGAAATCAAGGAATAATGGTGTTGCTTTGTGGTCCAAGATTGTTTCCCTTAATTGTAGGTGCAAGCTTGTGATACAATGTTATTGCTTCTGCTTTATGTGTGTTTGTGGCTTTGCATGTCGTTTGATAATGTTTTGTATGATTTGACTCTCTTTTTTGAAGGGATTGAATTTGGGTATCAAAAAGAAATTGATGATTTTATGTATTAAAATGTTTGACATGTAAATATTTGAGGAAATCATGTATGATGTGAAGATAGATTGCTGCTAATGTTGATTTGATTCTGCTTTGATGTGTTTTGAAGAATTAATTTGAAGATTGATTGATTATGTAAGTGCTAAGCATTGGATAGTTGCTAGTTGGTAGGTATAAGCATGATTTCGGGTTTGATAGGTATAGGTGAAAACAAACTTTTTTGCAAAAGGAGATATCGATCCAACTAGTATAGCTTAAGTTACTAAAAGATTTGATTAAGTTTGTTACTTGAAAGTTGATAAACTTTATGAAACAGATGCTTGAGTACATGAAGTTGTTCTTTTCTAAAAACTTGGTTTGGTTTGTTGGAATGATATGGTGTGTCTATTTTGTAGATAAGAGGAATGTGAATAGTTGTCATAAGAGATGGGAGTTTGAATTATAACCTGTTTAAAAATTCTGCATTTAATACAATTTAACTTGCTCTCAAGACTATTCTTGGAGTAGAGTAAGTTGATAATACAGCAGATAAACTTACTTAAGTTACTGAATAGATGATGCAAAAAGTTTAGTAATTAACTTGCTGATAAACAGAAGCATATGCAATGATTAAAACATTTTATGACTTATGATTCTGCTACTTTTTAATTTAAATCAGATTCCATGAATTTAAGTGAATTGTGTGAAGTGTCACAAGTGATATAATAGAGATGAGTAAAGAGAAATTACACAAGATGTATAGTAGTTCACCAAAAACCTTGGGCTATATCCACTCCTCACTTCCTATGAGTATTTCCACTATTTCCCAAATAGTTACAACACTTATGACCACACCTTGGCCTTACAATAGTAGTCTTTGCTCCAGCCTCTTCAAGCTGTTCCCACTCAGAAACTTACTCCCAGTTTCTGACCTATCCTTCTTAGATGAACTCCTCACCAATCTAGGTAGCTTGACAGGATTCAACTAAGAACAAACAGATAAAAGGATAAAGGGTTTTTGGGGTGTTTGGGCTTGATTACACAAATGAAAATACAATCTAAGACATTGTGTTTACAAGCAACAAAGTACACTAAAAGATCCCCACACAAATTCTGCAGAGTGTACTTTAGTAGGTTGAGAAGCAGTTGGTTTCACGATTTTAACTCAATGCAACAGTTAATGCAAGCTCTCTCAATCTTTCATGTCTTCCCATTCTGATTTCACGTTGCAGAGCCGTTGGGAGACTTTAAGAAGGTTCTGCACAGTGACAGGAGTGATATTGCATAAAGTAAATTTGCTTTTGTACTTGTTGGCAGTCTTGTCACTCTGTCACTTCTGCTTTTGCAACCTTCTCATGCTGAACCTTCTCATTTGCAGCAATAGCAAAAACTTTTTCTTACAATCAGTGAATGTTCTTCTCATAAATGACTTGGTGTGTTGATTAATGCAATCTCTTGATGCATTTAATTTGTCTTCTTGTTATTGAACCTGTTTCTGCACACGAGAGTAGGTTTGTCAAACTTACTCATCCTGAGTAAGCTTACAAACTTTTACTTAATCACTGAAGCTTGGATTTCCTTGTTCTTTTAATCTCTTGTAAGCTTTATGACATGTTCTATTCTTCATTCCCAGAAGCCTTGGATAGAATCTTCTTTGCATTTGCCATGAATTCTTTTGTTTCTTTCTTTGCTAACACTTAATCAATTTAGGTAGTTAGAATAACAAATGATCAGATTAACTTAAACATCTTTTCACTGAGTTTGTTTTTCATCAAAACTGAAATGACAGAGTTTGTTTCAACATAATGAAGATCCATAAAAATAAAAATAAATGTTAGATAGTGTTTTTTAGGGTCTATTTGGGTGGAGGATTTTGGAAGGAGATTTTAAAAATAATTAAGGAATAACATGGTAGATGATCATATGACATTTCAATAACCCTTTATTCATTTTTAAAAACATTATATATATCAAGATATAGACTTAGCCCTCTCCTCCAAAGCCCTCAATCCAAACTGACCCTTAGAATGCACTATCTTAAGTTACAATAAACAACGACTTATAAAAAAGTTATAATAGACAACGTTAATAGACAACATTCTCTTAAGAATGCGCTATCTATTTACTAACTTCATATGATGCTAACTTCATAAAGCGCTATCTATGGTCATACCTATAACACCTTTTTGTATGAAATAGATTATATTTTAAATAGTGTATTCTCAAGAAAGCGCTATCTAATTTGAACTTTAGATACCGCTTTCTAATATAGAAATAAGATTTTACATAGCGCTTTAATGTACTATTTATTGATAAAGTTAAACGCTAACTAAGGTAGTTTCTGCCATAGGAAAGTGGGGTTAAAATTATTTTTGATTTTGAAATTTTTGAGCTAACTCACTTATTTTAGGTGATGTCTAGGGTGGACTACTTTGATGTGGTCCACCGGAACACCTAGGGGTTAAAATGTAAAATACCCTCATGCCCTCTCTTCTTCCTTAACAATCCCATTATCAATGCCACCGCCACTTCAGCGCTCAAACTCCCCAACGTATCTCCACCGTCCTCCGCCGTGCGTCCCGATAAAAACCCTT
Organism: Calophaca sinica; assembly: GCA_037113605.1. Taxonomy (NCBI): domain Eukaryota; kingdom Viridiplantae; phylum Streptophyta; class Magnoliopsida; order Fabales; family Fabaceae; genus Calophaca; species Calophaca sinica. The sequence goes on from CM073733.1 coordinate 110,418,409, forward strand.
GATGGCCAGACAGAGCTCCACCAGCGGTGTTCGGAATCACGGCCAGATGGAGCTCCACCTGTGGTGTTTGAAATCGATTCCGTAAATGCTAAGCACGTTTCTTCCATACTCCCATTTCCCCTTTTCATTTCTGTTACATCAAGTTATTGCAACCACAAATGCCTTTGAATCAGAAATAGTAGACTTGAAGCTTGAGTTGCGAGGAATCAAACTATAGTAACGAAATTGAGAAACGAGGCTTAGAATCAAAGAAAATGGCAAAAAGATGAATTTAAAGCTGCTCATTCGCAAGCCTTTGGGAAGAATTCAAAAAAAATGAAAGAATTATGGCTTTAGCTGTGGTGTCACTGTGGCCTCCACCACCCATCGCACAACGTCGACCCCAAGCCCTCATTCGCTGCATTGCGCAGTGTCGATAACTGTGACACGACTAAGCTTTCGCCGATCTCTGCCTACCCATACAACGCATTCGTTCAATGATTTCTGCCGCTGGCCTCGTGCGGGAGATCCCCTATGAACCGCATCCCTCCTTATCCCTCAAACATCGCATTGTCGCACCGAGTCCCCGTGTCGCACGGCACCTCCTAGCAATCCGTCGTCGGTGGTGATTCCAGTCTGATGCGGTGGTTTGGGTGTCGACGGAAACGGTCGCAGAAGGGGTCGAGTGGATAGGAGAGGAGAAAGAAAACAAATAAGTGGACCATTGGACTATTTTGCCCTTTGACTGATCACTCAATCTTGACTGCTGGATTTAAAATTATAAGCATCCAACGATCTTGCTCTATTCTGCACCGGTGCACCATATGTTTACTTGTGCATGCTAGACGAACCCCTTATTTTATTGGTGGTACAATTATGACACAGACAAAGAAATTTGCACGGCCTAGGCGTTTCTGCTCGGGACCAATTTTTTCTTTTTGGATAGATAGATATCGTGTCCCCTAGAATAAATAGTTAGGTTGCATTGGCTATCTTTGATCTTAGACTCCTTTTTGTGAAAAAGTTGTGTCTGACAACAAACATCAAGAACACGTGGAAAACTCACATTGCACATCCAGGCAATAATGATGTTAACATCAATTCAAGGTCCATACTAGAGTTTGTTTCATAGCCATGTGCATGATGCACCTCGTTCTCCCAATGTGACATAAAGTTCCTCAACCAACCACACACAGATACACAGCCTCAAGATCTCTCTATAGTGGCTATAAAATTTACGTTTCCGTTATTTCAAGGGTTCAACGTCAAAAATCGACATTAAAAATCAGCATAAAAAATACGTGATTAATGTATGTCAAAAACATGGTTAATGAATCGGTGAGTTTGGTTAGTGAATATATATCAACTGAATTTTATTAATCATAATTTTGGATGTTATTATCCTCAATTTTTAGGTGCTTAAATATACATGCAGTGGATTATATTCAAACACCTAAAAATTATAGTTAATAACGTTTAAATTTGTGATTAATATAATTCAGTTAATGGTTAATGAGTTGTAACACATTGGTATATTCATTAACCAGGTTTAACACTTCATTCAACACGTGTGCAAACTGAATTAATCAGACATTTCTCTAAAATTTATTGGAGGAAACTTTATTTTTGTTCCATTTATAGACACCGTTCCAAAAAAATCATGCAATAGCCAATGTCAGTTCTTCCACATGTTCTGTGAATCTCTATATTTGAAAATAGTACTTCCACTCTCTAGTGGAGTAATTTTATAACCCTGTTTAGACTAATTCGGAAAAGATTCTTTTGGGGAAAGAACTTTCATTTGTACTACATTAGGAGCCATGTCACAGAATTACAAGGCAAGCATATCACGTGTGTAAATGTTTTCATAAAGGGAATCAATGTTGGAAATTGTTAGAAAAAGGGAGTTAATGCTCGGAATCTTTTCCCTTGAAGTTCTCTCTTTCACACAAATATAGTAATTGTATCCCCACTTTGTTACCAAAGATAAATAACTCCACCTTTCATCAAAGGAATTATGTCTGACCCGATATGGTAATCCAACTCAATGCATGATGGAGATTGATCAACATAACATTAGTTGTGAAAAAAATTGGAATCAAATTAAAATTATGAGAAGCGATAACCAAGTGTATGTTTGATTTTACTTTTGAAAGAGTGAAAAGTGAATCTAGATACATAAAATTGATTTTGTCTTGTTTGGATGCTCTTGAATAAAATTAATTTTGATTCTAGAATTGATTCTAACTTGAAGCTAGGATTTGTAGCTTTTATCTCCAAAAGTGATTTTTACTATAAAATTTATTGTTCAACTCACTTTTACGTAAATGTATCCAAACATAAATCAATTTACATTCAACTTACTTTTACCTAAAATCAATTTTACAAAATCAATTCATTCAAAATCAATTTTCGTCGCCGCAGAACCAAACACAAGCTAAGCTATTGAACCTCCAATAAGGCTATTGATCAAAATACGTAGATACACATCAAACATTGTTTGAAAGGATGACAGTTAGAGTAATACTACTTTCGTTTCTGTATGTAAGCCCTGTTAAGACAAAAACACACTTATTGAAAAAAATAGTTAGTCTAATTAAAATTACCAGTAATGTGTTGTTTTTCCAAATTTACCCATCATTTATTGTGAGTCATATTTACTGCACTAAAAAATAATATTATTAATTAGGGGTATTTTTCAAAAAGTAATTAATGTATCTTGTAATTTGTAAAGGGACTTATAAAAATAAACATTTTTTTTTCTAAAAGAGGCTTACGAATAGAAACGGAGGTAGTAGCATGTTTGGTTTTTCACTGGGAAGACTTCAAACTAGGGTTTGATTAAAAACTTATCTATTGTAAGTTGTGACTTTTACCAAATTTGAGGTTAATTAACCATTGTTTCTTATATCGAATTTGTCTAGTGTAATTTTTACAATGAATATTAGGGGTAAAATGCTGAGTTGCTTCCACTTTCAGTGAGTTGAAACATATATACTTGAATTCTCAGCTATTTCTCTAGTCGAGAGTATTATATCTCAGTCGTTAGATTAATCCAACGACTAAGGTGCGGCTGGAGAGATTGTAGAGAGATCCCAATTGGTTGAAACACATATCTTTTAAGCTAGTAAAATTATCTACTGAATATTTAAATTATATAATTAGTAGCGATAAAAGAATTTGCTTTTTTAAATGAGTGTTCTTTAAAGAATAAAATATGAAATTATAATTGTTATTAAAGCAATTAATCTTTAAAATTTCAATAAAATATATATTAGTCCACAATCACTACAAAAAAACAGGCGAAATATGGCGGTTTATTTTGTCAATTACGGCGGTTTCAACCGCCATAATTCGCATGACTGGCGGTTGCTCAAGACGCCATAAATCTGGCTGCCACTCGGTAAAAAATGGCGGTTACGCTTAGACCGCCGTAATTAGCCATTTTTAAAAGGGCGGTCAGTGTTCGCAAAAAATGGCGGTCCAAAACCGTCCTAATACGCATTCGGATTCCACCAATTTTGCATGAAAATGGCGGTTGAAACCGCCAGAATATACCTCTTAAAGCGGCGGGTAAAACCGCCAGAATGTGCAGTTTAAAGCGGCAGCTATAACCGCCAGAATTAGCAGTCGAAAGCGGCGGTTATAACTGCCAGAAATCGCGTTTTAAATGGAAATTGAATGTCTTTTATAATGGCTGTTTGGACCGCCACAATATTCTCTTCACTTCAATTGTGACCAATAAATCTAGTGGGAAAACCACCACAATATGATAACCGCCATAATTTTATTATTTTTCATTTTAAAAAAAAAATTGGTTTATGATTTGATTATATTTTATACTCGTCAAAAATTAAAAGATAAATAATAAAATTTAACAACTAATTTAAGAGTAGCAAAGCTATTTCTTAAACTCAAAACCAAATTATGAATTCATAAAGCCAATGTAAGCACAAGTTAGTCAAACAGATCAGCATATCCAAAATTATATAGCAAGTCTCAAAAGTTTGATAAAGATATCCTAAATAACTCCAAAAGTACATAAGTCTAAAAAGATAAAAATATCCTAAATATTTCATGTGCTATTAGGAGGGTTCTGATGATCTGGTGCATGAGGATTGCTTCCACCTGATGATCTTCTTATGTTATCCGGAGAAGAAGCTCCACTTCCTATATATGATGCCTACAAACATAAAGCGAAGGGCAAGATCAGTACAAGGAGCAGATATGAGTGTCATCACATATGAGTTACAATTGACAAGTGGTAAAAAAAAAAAGCCATTGAAAAAAGGAAAAATGAACAAAGCAAAAGGTTATACACGTAAAGAGAGTGAAGAAAGCTACTCACTGCACTAGCATAGCATGGATTTTGTGCTTGAAGAAATCAAGCCCTCTTAGTTGTTTTCTTGATGAATAAATTTGTTGTTTTTTTTATGAATAAATTTGTTGTTAATTCAACTTAATAGTTGCATTTTGAACATGCAAGATGCGAATAAATTTTTCTCCTTTCTTTTCCTTAAATTAGGTCCTATACTATTAACTGTGACATGGAAAATTAATCATAATTCAAGTTGCGATGTGACCTGTTTTTTTGTTTTACTCTGTTTACGATTTTTCTTCTTTATATTTATTTTTAATGACAATGTGACCTGTTCTCTGAGACCATTACATAGAAGTGCAAGGTAGTTGTGTTTGTAGCATCAATACCGTAGCAATTACAAATCAGTCCATCATCCTTTCCTCTCACATTACTCTAATCTTGCAACAATCCTCTTCACCCTTCCATTGGCCATTTTCGACTCCATGTTTACATATTCTCATCTTAATATAATCCAACTTTCTATTATGTTTTCTATCTTTTAATATCTCTGATTATCAATTTTTTGTATTAAATTTGTCAGGAAAAAAAAAAGACAAACAGCTACTACTATGACCCATCCCTCATCTTAAACCTTTCCATATCCACTCCTTCAGCCAATACTCACAAATCACAACAGCAACCAAAACACACACACAGCAAATAAAGATTTTTGGCACAGAGAGCAATAAAAAATGTGAAAGGGGTCTCGACTATTAAACTCACAGCAAGTCTCAAAAGGGCAAGATCAGTACAAAGTGCAGATATCAATATCATCACATATTATATGAGTTACGATTGGCAAGTGGTAGAAAAAAAGCATCAAGAGGAAAAATGAACAAAGCAAAGAAAGCTACTCACTGCACTAGCTTAGCATGCATCAGATCAAAGGAAAAAAAATATGGATTAAAAAAAAACAAAAAACAAGAGATTATATGGATAAAAGGAATCGACAGCAGCTACTACTATTACCCATCCCTCATCTTGAAGCTTTCCTTATCCACTCCTTCAGCCAACACTCACAAGTCACAACAGCAACCAAAACACACACACAGCAAATAAAGATTTTTGGCACAGAGAGCAATAAAAAATGTGAAAGGGGTCTCAACCATTAAACTCTCACAGTAAGTCTCAAAAGGCAAGATCAGTACAAAGAGCAGATATCAGTATTGTCATACCCTAATTTTGTCCGGTAAAATAACATTCAAAAAGAACAAAAATAGTAGTAGAGAAGAAAGAAGGAGAAAGAAATCTTGAAGAGAAAAGAGGTTGAAAAAATTTGTACTTTGGTATAGCTTATGTATTCTGGGTGTAATTAATGTTGTGGAGATGGTATTAAAGTGATTTTTACCTTGTTAGAAAGCTAAAACAAAACTCTACAACTTTGATGAGGAACCCAAGAGTCAAATATGAAGTTTACTAAGTCCAAATTGACTTGGAAGTAAGAACAAGTATGCTGAAAAATGGTTTTGAACAGTATGTAAAGATTAGGTCATATCTTGAGTTGTAGAAGTCTTTTTTTTAATGAAACCAACGCCATTTGAAAGCTAACATCCTTGGCTACAAATGTTATGAAGGACTCGGGACTTGATTCTAACGATTTACTGCCCTAAAATACCATGAAAGTTATAAAACTGCACAAAAACGGACAACACATCATGTTGAATAACGTTCAAAGAAAATATCGTATCTTGAGCTATACTTGTCCAAATAAGGTGTTCTTTATACTGTTGGAAAGATAAGAAAAAGATCTACAACTATTATTTTGGATTACAAACCCAGATCGACCTCTATCATGGACCAAATCGAGCATGAAGTTCGAGACGTGATGTTACATGTATTGTTCGGGACAGCCACTTGTGTTGACAATATCTTGAGTTGTAGATATCCTTTTGAGATGAAACTTGTGCCATTTGAAAGCTGGAAACAATGTCTATAATTCTTATGAAGGTCATGAAGCACAATAAAGTTGTTTTAAGTGTTGTATTAGTGCTCAAAGTTGGCTATTTAGTTTTGTTGAACATTTTAAATATCAAACTTAAGAAGCCAACTCCCAACTTTACTATTGAAGTCCCACTTTGAAAAATCCACACTCTTTCAACCTCTCATTCTCCTATATAAGGAGTGCATCACCAAGCACTAAGATCATCCAAGAAAAATGGATTAATGGGCCTAGTGCAAAGCATAGGGCCTTTGCTTTAGTCAAATTTTTTTTGAGAAGGTTACTATCCCTTTTCAACCTTCAAGATTGGAGGGATTCGTGGGTCTGACGCATTGCGCCCAACAAAAAATATTTTCTCTCGAGGTAAGTGCATTTAATTCCTTCTCTCTTTTTCTTTTTATGTATTTTTTTTAGTATGTTTATGTTTGTCTTTATTTATAATGTTAGATACTTTTGTTATATTTGCTATTATTAATAATTGTATCTAGCTTAGATAATAATAATAATAATAATAATAATAATAATTTAAAATATTAGTAGTGATTACGCCAAATCCACTTTTGGTTTGGTCACTACGCAAACTTAAAATCAATGACTACTCTAAATCCTCTTTTGGTTTGGTCATTACAAAAATCTTAATAAAATACCTTAAAATATTAGTAGTGATTACGCCAAATCCACTTTTGGTTTGATCCCTACGCAAACCATAAAAATTAAGTCATGATTGATTAATTAAAATCAACCAACACACAACCATTTTCTACCCAAGAACTACGTAGCCTTTGATTTCTTCTTTGCACTGAGATACGTAGGAGCAGGAGCCCACTCCTGTCAAGCGCAAAAATAAACAACTTTTATTAAACCCCTTTTTTATTATTTCATCATTGTAAATTTTTGTCTATTCTTTTTTAAATAAGAGGGAAATAAATATTTTTTAGAAGTTAATATAAATTTTGCACAATTAATTAGAGGTAACCTTTTTCGAAAGGATGTCGTGGGGTGCTAATACCTTCCCTACGCATAATCGACTCCCGAACCCAAATCTGGTCTCAAGGACCATTTTCTTCAATAAAGGTTTTTTCCAATATTTTTCCCTTCGAAATAAATTATTGGTGGCGACTCCATTAAACTCGAATAAAATCCCTCCGGATTTTTCGGTCGCTACAGCTGGCGACTCCACCGGGGACATTTTTTTAGAGAGTCAAGCCTAAATAATTGATTGTGCTAAATAGTTAACTCCTATGTTTAGTTTCTCTTGTTTTTATTTATTTATTTATTTATTTATTTTATTTATTGTTCTTTTGTGAATATTTGTTGTGAATATTATGCATATATTGAACCTTAGGTTAGAAGAGCATATTTTATATATTTCATTTGTTTTGCAGCTTGGGTAATTTTAGGTTGCCTCCATCACACACCTCACTTACACACTTTTTACACACACTTATGAGTGGGACCCTATACCCGGCCCGAAAGTGCAGCTTAGGGAGTGAGAGGTTGTTAGTGATAGTCGCCGGATCTACTTTCGATTTGGGTATCACGAGAACCTCGTCTAGAGTGCGACCGCTTCGTGGATGCCCACACGTAGGATCCTCTTCCTATTGGTGGTCGCATCCCAAAATGGTACTTGGCTCTAGAGACCTTTGGTGAGGAAGTGTTAGTACCACCTATGAAAGTGTTCACAAGTCGAATGACCTATAGATCATCAGAAATAGAAATCCTCTAATTTAGAGTGACTTTGTTTAGGACACAAAGAGGCAATCTTACTTTTGGTTGACCTTTTTAAATGCTTCTTTTCAAAGTAGTATAGGCATCCTATCATTTACAAACATTTCAAAATATGTCCCTCTCACTAGTAGTTGCATCACTCGTCATGTTCATGCATTTTTTTCAATCAAACATGATAAAAGTTCGAACATATGGCATTCATCATCATTTCATTTTATTTTGAATAGGTTTACTAGGGAATCGTAAGGAAGAGCTAGCTTGTAAGTATCTACAACAAAATAATATGGGATCAAATTGTGAAACAGCTTTCAAAGAAACTCATACATGTCAAAACAATGAGGCCTACGGTTCCCAGGCACAAATAAATAGATTCATACAACCACATTCATTCAATTTTCTTTTCTTACATACTCATATCATTTTTAAATCATCGAAAATAATCAAACAAACTGATTCCTCGACACCCTTATCGAACTCGCTCTCAATCAAAGATCATGGATGACCAAGAGGTGAAAGAGGACGCCAACGGTGAAGGAGCAGATGAGCAAAGTTTTGGAGCTTACGCAATCCCTAAACAAAGACAAGGCTGCAGATGGGGCTTCTCCAAAGATGAATGATGAAAGTCAAGCTACACCTTCCCACCCAACCGAACCAAAACCAGAAACAACCAAATGACCAAGAAAAGAAAGCAGTCCAATTTGATCCTATGACCTATACGAATTTATTCCATCACCTAATCAGTAACTCTTTGATCTCTCCACGCTCAATGAAACCACTTTAACCTCCCTTCCCAAGAGGATATGACCTAAATGCCAAGTGTGAATTTCATGCTGGGGCAGTAGGTCACACAACTGAAAATTGCAAGGCTTTGAAGTACGTGGTTCAAGATCTGATCAATGCCAAGTGGTTGAGTTTTAAGGAGGATGGGCCTAATGTGGGTAATAATCCCCTTCCAGGTCATAGAGGTCCAGCAGTCATTGCCATTACTGAGGAGTTTGGGGACCAACACCTGATAGCTAGATTGGAAGGCAGGGAGCCAAAAGATGAGAGTATCCCCATCTGTGACATCAGGCAAAGCCTTTGGAGTGCAGGAATGTTGAATCCGAATCAGATAGCAGCTATCAAGGACGATCGCAGTGCAGAAAGCGACAATGTCAACCTTGTCCACCCTTGCTCGCCGAATGAAGAACTTGGAAATTGGGAGATCGTTGAGTTTCCCGTGATCTTTGATTCAAAGTAATTATGTAATGCAAATTCTATTGCTCTGCCCAAGGCTTTAGAATAATTTATTGTTAAAAGGGCGCACACATTTCATTTCAGTACCATTATCAATAAAATGCACTTTGAATTTTCTAATCATTTCCCTTTTCTTTTTTTTCATCTTTTCCATTCCCTTTCTTCTTTTTCGTTTTTTCTTTTCGCCGATTTTAACTAATGCAAATCCAAAAATATTGTCTTTGAAAATGACGATGTCAGTGACTCATACTATAACTTTGACTACCCCATGAGGACAATTGGGAAACCCCTTCTGAACCGATGAGATTGATGGAACAAGAGGTAAGAGTGATACAACCCCACGAGGAAGAATCTGAAATAATCAAACTGACTACTGAAAGTGACAAAAGTAGTTAATAAAAATAGAAAGAAAAAGGTAAAGCAAATGCACAATTTGCCAAAATTAAGTTTTATGAAAATTTGAGCAATGAGGTTTTGAGATGAAGTTTGACCTTTTTTTTTCTCTATCCCAAAAAATGAAAAATGTATATCCCTTGCTACCCCTTTTGAGCCCTAAAAATTTCTTTCAAATACCCTATACAAGGATCACTCATCCATTGGAGGTCAGCACAATAGTCTATTCAATTTCATCTGTCAAAAAAAAAGCAAGCAAGCAAGCAAATGGCAAATACAACGTATCAAAGACGCTTGCAAGAATAAAAAAATCAGTAAATAAAAATGTCAAAATAAAACAAAAGCAATTATGCTAGCAACCATCAAAGTGCATCTTTGCACTAAAAAATTCTTGTTAAAAAAAAGCCCTCAAACACCTTTTGAGCCTGAAATATCCTTTCTTTTGTGACCCTTCAACCCCTGGCCACGTTACAACCCTAATAAAGTCTATTCTGATCAAAACCAAATTGCTCATATTTTCTCAAAACTTGATTTTGGAAGAGGAAATCCATGTAAACTCCTCATTGCAGTTTTTTGCCAAAAATGTGGTTGTCAAATTCATCAAAAGGGATATGATCTGCCACCATGGTCTGCCAAATAAGATAACTAAGTTAAATAACAAGATGATGAAGGAGTTGTGTGATGACTTCAAGATCCAACATCATAATTCCTCACCATACCGCCCAAAGATGAATGGGGCAGTTGAAGCTGCAAACAAGAACATCAAGAAGATTGTCCAAAAGATGGTGGTAACATTTAGAAACTGGCACAAAATACTCCCTTTTGCCTTACACGGTTATCGAACTTCGATTTGCACCTCAACAGGGGCAACCCCTTTCTCGTTGGTGTATGGAATGGAAGCAATGCTTCCCATTGAAGTCGAGATTCCCTCGTTAAGGGTATTGATGGAGACGAAACTAGAAGAGGCAGAATGGGTTCAGGCTCGGCTGGATCAATTGAATCTCATTGAAGAAAAGAGATGGCCTTATGTCATGGACAGTTATATCAACACAGGATGAAGAGGGCTTACGAAAAGAAAGTTCGTCCTCGGGAATTCCAAGAAGGAGACCTAGTACTCAAGAAGATTTTGCCCATCCAAAAGGATTCTCGTGGGAAATGGACTCCAAATTATGAAGGCCCGTATATTGTGAAAAAAGCTTTTTCTGGAGGAGCCTTAATCCTCACAAGGATGGACGGTGAAGATCTCCCACTCCCAGTGAACTCTGATGCAGTCAAAAAAATATTATGCCTAAAAAAGAAAAAAACATATGAAAAGCCAAGCAAAAGTGAGCTCGCTAGGTTGAAAACCTGAAAGGGCGACCTAGGCAAAAATTAGAGTGACCTGTTGGATTGAAAACTTGAAAGAGCAATCCAAGCAAAAGTTAGGGTCTGAAATCGGACATTGAAGAAGGCTGATGCATCAAGGGGCTCTTACCCAACTGGGGCAGTTCTATATATTTTCAGAAGTAGAGTAATGAGTAATCAAAGTTATGGATATGGGAAGTTGGCATTTGTTCCTACAAAGACACAAACTATAAAATATCTGCTTAGTTATTGTCTTTCTTTGTTTTTTTCTTCCTCCTGCGTTTTTCTTGATGTATTTTCAAGTTTGTGTAACTTCAGTCCTTGAACACATAACTCTTCTTTTGAATACCAAACACCTTCGTTCTTGTATTTCAAAATGTTGTTTTATGATAATAGGCACTGAATTATGAAGCATGTGATGATATGAGAAAGCATTACGGTTATTATATACATCTTAAGAATCACGAGGAAACGCCAAATCTCAACAAATAAGTTTCAAAAGGACAAAGGGATTACCTTTAAAAAGTAACTAGTCTTTGCATTGATAACTCGCGCTCTCTCCCAATCGAAGCATAGCATGACTAAATTCGATGAATCTCAGTCCATCCCATATCTTTAAGCACTAGAGATCATACGGGACGAGGAATCAGTAAAAATAATAATCGCATTGCATACACGCACCACATGTCATCTATTCATGCATCATCTTCATATCACAACCTTTCCAGCGGCTTTGTTATGCTTGGTCCATGCATCAAGTATCGATCATTCAGTATTGTTTTCAAAACAATATGCCGAGCATTGGTCTTTTATTTTGCTTTACGAGCGACACGCCAAGTATCGCTCACTTTATTGCTTTCCGATCACCGTCAATACCGACCTGGCGGAGATCCTCCTTTATAGTTTTCTCGATAAATGCGCCGAGCATCACCCCTTTTTATTGCTTTAAGATTACCGCGTCGATGCGACCTGGCGGTAGTCCCTCATTATTGCTTTTTGACCAACATATCGATTCGGACCTGATGTTGATCCTTCTTTATTGCTTTCCACCGACGCCAATACCCTACTTGGCGTTGAACCTTCCGATCACCGCACAAGACCGACCTGGCAGTTGACCGCTTCTTTATTGCTTTCCATCGACACGCCAATACTTTATTTGGCGTCGAACCCTCATTATTGTTTTCCAATCACCGCCAAGATCGACCTGGCGGTGACCCTTCTTTATAGTTTTACGATAAACGCGCATGGCGTTAATCACTCATTATCGCTTTTGATCACCGTCGATGCTGACCTGGCGGTGACCCTTCTTTATTGCTTTTCGATAAACGCGCCAGCGTTAATCCTCATTATTGCTTTCCGATCACCGCACAAGACCGACCTGGCGGAGATCCTTCTTTATTGCTTTCGATAAACGCCAAGCATTAATCCTCATTATTGCTTTTCGATCACCGCGTCGATGCTGACCTGGCGGTGACCCTTCTTTATTGCTTTCAGATGAACGCGCCAGCGTTAATCCCTCATTATTGCCTTTTGAATCTGCGTCAAGACTGACCTGGCGGAGATCCTTCTTTATTGCTTTACGATAAACGCGCATGGCGTTAATCCCCCGATATTATTCCTCACCTCATCCTTCGCCTATCCTGATTCAGGACAAAATTAGTGTCTTTATCTTTACTTATCTTTTACAATGAAATTTGAAAACCATTGTTATTCATATTTTCTAGTAAAATATAATTAAAGAGGGGCAGCTGTCATACCCTAATTTTGTCCGGTAAAATAACATTCAAAAAGAACAAAAATAGTAGTAGAGAAGTAAGAAGGAGAAAGAAATCTTGAAGAGAAAAGAGGTTGAAAAAATTTGTACTTTGGTATAGCTTATGTATTCTGGGTGTAATTAATGTTGTGGAGATGGTATTAAAGTGATTTTTACCTTGTTAGAAAGCTAAAACAAAACTCTACAACTTTGATGAGGAACCCAAGAGTCAAATATGAAGTTTACTAAGTCCAAATTGACTTGGAAGTAAGAACAAGTATGCTGAAAAATGGTTTTGAACAGTATGTAAAGATTAGGTCATATCTTGAGTTGTAGAAGTCTTTTTTTAATGAAACCAACGCCATTTGAAAGCTAACATCTTTGGCTACAAATGTTATGAAGGACTCGGGACTTGATTCTAACGATTTACTGCCCTAAAATACCATGAAAGTTATAAAACTGCACAAAAACGGACAACACATCATGTTGAATAACGTTCAAAGAAAATATCGTATCTTGAGCTATACTTGTCCAAATAAGGTGTTCTTTATACTGTTGGAAAGATAAGAAAAAGATCTACAACTATTATTTTGGATTACAAACCCAGATCGACCTCTATCATGGACCAAATCGAGCATGAAGTTCGAGACGTGATGTTACATGTATTGTTCGGGACAGCCACTTGTGTTGACAATATCTTGAGTTGTAGATATCCTTTTGAGATGAAACTTGTGCCATTTGAAAGCTGGAAACAATGTCTATAATTCTTATGAAGGTCATGAAGCACAATAAAGTTGTTTTAAGTGTTGTATTAGTGCTCAAAGTTGGCTATTTAGTTTTGTTGAACATTTTAAATATCAAACTTAAGAAGCCAACTCCCAACTTTACTATTGAAGTCCCACTTTGAAAAATCCACACTCTTTCAACCTCTCATTCTCCTATATAAGGAGTGCATCACCAAGCACTAAGATCATCCAAGAAAAATGGATTAATGGGCCTAGTGCAAAGCATAGGGCCTTTGCTTTAGTCAAAATTTTTTTTGAGAAGGTTACTATCCCTTTTCAACCTTCAAGATTGGAGGGATTCGTGGGTCTGACGCATTGCGCCCAACAAAAAATATTTTCTCTCGAGGTAAGTGCATTTAATTCCTTCTCTCTTTTTCTTTTTATGTATTTTTTTTAGTATGTTTATGTTTGTCTTTATTTATAATGTTAGATACTTTTGTTATATTTGCTATTATTAATAATTGTATCTAGCTTAGATAATAATAATAATAATAATAATAATAATAATAATTTAAAATATTAGTAGTGATTACGCCAAATCCACTTTTGGTTTGGTCACTACGCAAACTTAAAATCAATGACTACTCTAAATCCTCTTTTGGTTTGGTCATTACAAAAATCTTAATAAAATACCTTAAAATATTAGTAGTGATTACGCCAAATCCACTTTTGGTTTGATCCCTACGCAAACCATAAAAATTAAGTCACAGATTGATTAATTAAAATCAACCAACACACAACCATTTTCTACCCAAGAACTACGTAGCCTTTGATTTCTCCACTGCACCCGGAGATACGTAGGAGCAGGAGCCCACTCTGTCAGCGCAAAAATAAACAACTTTTATTAAACCCCTTTTTTATTATTTCATCATTGTAAATTTTTGTCTATTCTTTTTTAAATAAGAGGGAAATAAATATTTTTTAGAAGTTAATATAAATTTTGCACAATTAATTAGAGGTAACCTTTTTCGAAAGGATGTCGTGGGGTGCTAATACCTTCCCTACGCATAATCGACTCCCGAACCCAAATCTGGTCTCAAGGACCATTTTCTTCAATAAAGGTTTTTTCCAATATTTTTCCCTTCGAAATAAATTATTGGTGGCGACTCCATTAAACTCGAATAAAATCCCTCCGGATTTTTCGGTCGCTACAAGTATCATCACACCAAGCTCAAGCACATGCCAAAATCATTCTCCACCAACATGAAAAATGAACCAACAGAAACAGGGTGTTCACCATCCAAACAGCTGCTGTCAAAAACCAGCAACAATAGCACAAACCAGAAGCAAAAAGAAAGAAATAAAAACAGCAGTAGAAAAGAGTACAGGACCACAGAAAAGGCAAAAGATTGTAACTAAATAGTAACCAGATCTAAGTCACATAAATCACGTAAATCAATTCAGGGGAAATAGTTTCAAAATGCTTAGGAAAATAAATAAATAAATAAATAAAAGACACTTATCAAGCACATTAATCATGCAACCAATCATCTCAAGAAATCAATGAAAAACGAAGAAATGCAACAAATTCCATCTGGGAGGTGAAAATCATAAGAGCAATCAACTATGCCCTCAAAAATACTAATGAAGTGATATACCTGTTGTGTAAAATTGGGGAATAAGGCAGCTAACTCCTCGGGGATTCTCCCTCCGTCCTTTGCAGTAATGTAGGCAGTCAATGCTTGCACTTGAGAAGCCAAATTTACCACTGTTTGTTCTAAGTTTATGGAAGATGTACTGCCACTAGATGAGCCAAAGTTCATACCGTGCAATCTCGTGGTAGTGCGCTTAAATGCTATGGTCGAAACTACTCCTAGTCCTAATCCGCGAACACGACCAGGATGCTCTTCTCCAAATATCAAGCCAACAGGATCATTTGGAGAAATTTCAGAAGAAGCTTCTATGCATTGACTTACATGATTATCAATTTTCTCCTACATAGAGTACCAAAATAAAAAAGGTTACCATCCTTCTCCAATTCCAAAACAATGAGAAAAATTATAAATATATAAGGAATGAGATTCAGAATTTACCCCTATCTCCTTAGCTTTCTCATTCACATAACTTCCATCTTTTTTCTTATGAGTAATATTCCACATTGGACCCCGACCAACAGTCTTGCCAGTCTCAATTTTCTAAACATTTAAATACAAAATGTAATTAAGAATGAAATAAATTAATACTTTATACAAACAATGGACTCAATTAGAATAGCATTAAACTACCAATTCATGTCTTCTCCTTGCCAAAGTCTTGGCACCACAAGTATGAGGAATTTGGTTTTTCCTACTTTCTCGATTTCTCTTGCAAAGGTCCTACAAGTGAAAGTAGACTAATTTTTATAATTTAAATAACAAAATAGTTATAAATAATTATTCAATATATATGAAGCCCGTACCATTGTCTCAGGTTTGAAGCGATAGGCAACATATAATGCCCATTGGTCCATGGGCACACCTTCAGGCACATTCTTGATAATATCACTTTTACTTAAAGTCGCATCATAAAATTCATCCCAAAGTTTAAGCCTATATTCCTTCCATTTTTTACCAATTGATTGTTGAATATATCTTTTGGCAAGATCTTGATGCTTTACCTTGAAACAAAATCGAGTCTTCCAATAACAAGACCAAGAATGTTAGTTTATTATAATTTTACATATGGAAACTCCTGAAATAATAGTGTTAAAATTATTTTACCTCGAAGACATCTTTCCACTGATCATCGAAGAACTGTTCTGGCATATCAGACCACTTATCAAAACTTATAGGGAAAAAAAGACTATTTGTTGCTAGTAATCCACAAACCCCAGCAAGTAAACCAGCTGCCTCTCCAATAGGTGCAAAAAATTCATCAAACTCCACAATGATACGCAATGCATCAGGCAAGTCATTGACATCCTTAACCTTCAACCTCAGTTTCTGAGTAGTATCATGTTCTTCATCTATAACAGATAAACATTATGTTAATTATCAGAACAAAGAACATACAAACAAATGGAAAACTCAATACTAAATCAATTTATATCTATATAATGTACCTATAGCATCTACAAACCAATAATGGCTGGATTCTCGTGCAACTTTACGTTTAGAAGTTTGAGTCCCTTGTTGTGCAGGTTGCGACGAGCCTTGGTTAGGTAACTCTGAAGATTCATTATCAACAATTGGTGTTGAAGCCATAACATGTGGCGAATCATTAGGTGTCAAGGTAGGTTGTTCTTGATCATTAGGTGTCAAGGTAGGCTGCACCGGTACATTTAAGGTGGATGGAGCATGTGGGGAGCGCCCATCAATTGATTTCAGCAAATTTCTAATTCGCCTTTGCTTTGGAATTGCTGCACAAAAAAATATTTAGAAGGGGACAGCAAAATTCACGAGATACCTACAAGAACTACCAATTGCAGTCCATCTTTAAAATGCTTTCCTTCCTTACTGTACAGTAGCTTCTATATGATTAATACCAGTTTACTGTAAAAGAAAAGTGCTACATAGCCAGAAAAGAGTAGAAACATTATAACCATTTCTTTGCACTTGGAAGAGAAGTAATAGAGTCACATCATCATCATGAATGGTTAGTATTTAAAGGAAAAGTAGAAACAATAATTTCTTTGCTTTTGTTTCTTGACAAATACCTATCTGGTGCAGCCCAGACTTGACAAATGTCAAACTCTTATCACAATCATTGAACACCAACACCCCAATAACAAAGATAATTCATTCATCACATAATGGCAGAGATTAAAGTAGAACTAGTGAACTACTATTAGTGAAAATACAAAGAACATACAAATTGCTCAATCCTTGCAAAAGCACAGGGCAATTTTTTCCAAGGTAAAGTCAGTAACGTAAAAATTTTCTTCTATCTTGGATAACTTTATATGAAACTCTACTTCTGAGTCTATAGTTAAGCTTTATTCTAGAGGTTACAAAAATCAAAAACTACGCAACCCGAGACTAGCAGTCAAAACCCATTCAATTTAACCAAGAATACAAGCACAAACAAGGATAACTAGGGGGCAAAAATTATAAAAGTCAAGAATCTATATATTTAAAGAATAGAGATGCGTGTTCATAGTGCCATAGTAGTTGTTACTGTTTTTGGCAAGACATAGGTGACAGTAATTAAGAAGCGAACTTCTTAAGCATTGTGAAAATGAACAACTAAGCAACTTTGATCTTCTATACTGACATATGGTCATCTTCTTCGACATCATCATTAACATTCCCTTCACTTAATAATTCATCATCCACGTCCTCCCTTAACAAAGGTAGATCATCAGTGTCTCCAAAAAATTGATTAAAGTCTTGCTCTGGGTATGGCTCATTCTCACAAACTTCTGTATCTTTTTGCTCTCCCATATCATACAAATCTCTTGGCTTCAAATGGACAACAACACTCCAGTCTTTATTCATCTCATCATTCACATAATAGACCATTTGAGCTTAAGAAGCCTCAATGTATGGATCGTGTCCTTCACGATCACCCATGTGAATCAATCGTGAAAAATTAACGGAAGTAAAACCCCATGCATCCTTTTTAAATCCTCTATCCTTAGTGGTGTCAGCCCATTTACATTTGAATAAAGTAACCTTAAATCGACCATAATAATTAAGCTCAATGATATCTTCTAATCTGCCATAATATGACAAATCTGCTTCTCTAAGGTTTCGATCAACACTACTAGCAACACAAGATGTTGAAGAAGTTAGAAAAACTCCACTATTTTGGGTTTTAAACCCTTGTTCTCGCGTTACTGTTCGAAATTTGAACCCATTAATATTAAATGCAGAATATCTTCGAGCATGTGATGTTGGACCTTTAGCTAGATACTTGAGCTCATCTGACACTGTACTCGAAATATCTGGGTTCATAATCTAATACAATGATGAAAGAATATATTGGTTATTTAGATATATTTATAAACTTGTAGGAAAAAAGTAGCACAATTTTGTTACATATTTGACCTACCCTTCGAGGAAACCAATCAATGAAATCTTTATTTATCATTTTCTCTATGTCTGTTGCTGTATGCCTTCGCCCCTTACACCGCCTCCGCAAATGGTCCTTAAATTCACTACAGAAACATTTGATATCAATGTAACAATTATAATGCTATTTAGATTTTGCCTAAGATCGATGTCATTTAGAGTTTGTCGAGGTACTCACTCAATATAAGGCTCGACTTGTGGACAATTTAATAACACATATCGATGTGCTTGATTTTTCTCCATGGTTGATAGCTCAAAGGTTGAGAAAGCTCCCACTGCTCTTCCCATTGATGGAAAAATTGTAGACAAATGTGAAGAATCTCTATCATTAGGATAATCATCAACACGCGCAGGCCTATTGATTCGTGTCTCAATCCCTTCTATATATTGAGAGCAAAAGGTAAGAACCTCTTCAGCTAGGTATCCTTCAGCAATAGAACCTTCTGGTTGTGCTTTATTTCGTACATAGGATTTTAAGTGTCCTAAATACCTAAAAAAGGGTTGAAAATTAGTAAATTGGAATTACTTAACACTTTTTCATAAAAGAATAATCTCAAAGAAAGTAGACATTCACCTTTCAATAGGATACATCCAGCGATAGTGTACCGGACCTCCAAGTTTTGCTTCACCAACAAGATGACAAGTCAAGTGAACCATGATCGTAAAGAAAGAAGGAGGAAACAACATTTCTAAGTGACAAAGAGTGAGAACGATTCGAGATTGGAGCTTATCGAGATCTAAGGGACTTAAACTCTTGGCACATAATTGTCGAAAGAATGAACAAAACTCTATTAACACTGCAGTCACACTGTCTGGTAAAACATTACGTATGGCGAGAGGTAATAATTGCTCCATAAGAATATGACAATCGTGACTTTTCATTCCAAAAAGCTTTCGGTTTTTTAAGTCAATACACCTTGAAATATTGCTTGAGTACCCATCTGGAACTAAAACATTCTTCAAAGTCCGTAAGAAGACATCTTTCTTTGCGTTTGACAGTGTAAACAAAGATGGGCGAAATCTTCCATTATCATCTGGCCAAAGATCCTTCCTTATACCCATTTCTTTGAGATCTTTCCGAGCTTTAAGATTGTCTTTCGAATTAGTTTCATTAAGCAAAGTGTATACAATATTATCACATACATTTTTTTCAATGTGCATAACATCTAAATTATGGCGCAACAAGTTGGACTCCCAATAAGGAAGATCAAAAAATAGGCTTTTCTTCCTCCATTGTCCTGATCCATCTTCAACAGGTCTCTTTCCTCGTGTTCTTTTACCTTTATCATTACACTTCAGCACTTTTCCAAAGGTAACATTAATGTCCTTAATTTGATTCAAGATGTCTAACCCTGACAAAATTACTGGGGGATCCCTTTGCTCGATTCTCCCATTAAAACGAGACCGGTTCAATCTAAATTTATGACCTTTGTCTAAAAAACGACGGTGTCCCATAAAACATCATTTTCCACCATGCTTTAGTCGAAAACCATCCGTATCAAAATTACAAGTAGGGCAAGCAAGACTAGTGTGTGTGTTCCACCCAGATAAAGTACCAAGCCCGGGAAAGTCACTAATTGTCCACATTAAAGCTGCCTGCATTCTGAACATTTCATTTTTTGATGAGTCTAATGTTTGCACTCCATCATACCACAATTCCATCAACTCTTTGATGAGAGGTTGCAAATACACATCTATGTTATTTCCCGGCATCTGTTTTCCAGGAATGATCATGGAGAGGATCATTGATGTTTGCTTCATACACTCCCAAGGAGGGCGGTTGTATGGGATAAGAACCACGGGCCAAATACTGTAGTTTGTACTCATTGATCCAAAAGGGTTGAAGCCATCACTAGCTAGGCCAAGTCGTACATTTCGAGGATCTGCCGCAAATTCTGGATGAAGTAAGTCAAAAGTTTTCCAAGCCTCAGAATCTCTAGGATGCCTCATCATTCCATCTCGGTTATCCTCCAACGCATGCCATCTCATAGACTCAGCGGTCTTAGAACACATAAAAAGTCTTTTCAATCTTGGCTTTAGTGGAAAGTAACGCAAGATCTTCACCGGTTGCTTCTTCTTTTTATCCTTCCACCTAGATGTCTTGCATCTTTTGCATTCTTCTAATTCTTGATTCTCTTCACCCCAATATAACATACAGTCATTTGGGCATGCATGTATCTTGGTATAATCAAGACCAAGTTTGTTGATGATTTTCTTGGCCTCATAGAATGAAACAGGAATCTTGGCATCATCAAACGCATCTTTTAACAATTCTAAAATCATTGTCATTGCTTTGTCACTCATTCTACACAAGCACTTTATATGATACAATTTAACAAGAAATGATAATTTCGAATATTTTGTACACCCTTCATATAATTGTTGATTACAATCTTTCAGCAACTCATAAAACTCTGCATTATCTTCATCACATCCCATATTATGCCCTTCATAAGAATGCTCAGAAGATGGACCAGGATCATTAAGATTGTTTCTCACGAATCCAAATGCATCATTGATCATGTTTTCCATTGGAATTTCAGGATCCAAGGTATCTTCTACGACATGTGTGCTTTCAGGAGACTCAGACACGTTTATATTTGATTTTTCACCATGCCAATTCCAAAATTTGTAATTTTTTGAAAAAGGCCAACGACTTAGGTGATATTCAACTACATCCCTTGTTTGCGGCCTCTTGAAACCACAATTTTGACATGGACACCTAATTGTATGACCATCGGCAGCTTTATGCTTAAATGCAAAATCCAAAAATTTAATTAACCCATTCTTATATTCAGGTGTGTTTTGTGGCTTGCCAATCCACGACTTATCAATTGCCATGACTACAAAAGAAAATAAAGCATTGCATCTTTTAATTAATTAGTACCAAAATTTAAATATTCATATATGATAAGATAATAATAATAATAATAATAATAATAATAATAATAATAATAATAATAAAAATAATAATAATATAACGTAAGAAAAAAGAAAATAGAAAAAATTAAATATTCATATATGATAAGATAATAATAATATAACATAAAAAAAAATAAAATAGAAAAACAAATACATACTTTAAAATTTCATGATAACAAAAGATATATATCTACTAGAATTCTTATTATCAATCAATAATATTATCTATTTGCTGCATTTCCATATTAACATCCAGCCTTTGTAAGAAATTCAATACGGGGAAATTAAAGAGTGAATACAAAGTATCTATATAGTAAAGAAATCTGTATACACTGTCATGTGTATGGGTAAAAAGATTGTAAATTAAGTGAGTCCTTATGGGTATTGGAGATATCACTTTAGGAAATTGCATGAATATCCGAAATGTCAATAGTATCATTCTTGGGTTCTATAATACATACTATACAATTATGCAAACCAGATTTGTTGGAGAAATAATTGTCAAGGAAGCAGCAAGCCCAGATAAGACATGCTTAGTCAGAACCTTAGTTAGGAGATCCAATGGCAGAAAATATAACTAAACTAGTGGCAGAAAAATAGCAGCCAAACTAATAGCAGTAAGTAAAATAGCACCAGTAGCAGAGAAATTTTAAACAGGGTTACATGCAGAAAATAAAGTTGTACAAATAACAATGGCAAAGGTAGAACTTTGTGTGATTAAAACTTGTTAAACAGATGCAAGTAAAAGCACACAACACAACAACCAAGATACAATTAGCACTGACACCATTCAAAGTCCACAAAAAGAAGGGAACTGAGCTACGAATGCAGCACAGACACCATTTAGGAATCCACTTGAGGACAAAAAATTCTTCCACCTTTTATTTTACTAGGAGAAAAACACTTTAGCCTAATAATTGTGATTTCCAAATTTCAAACTACTGAGCTAGGAATGCAGCTGGCCTATGAGTGATCATGACCAAGGTATCAAAGCATTCACGAATACTTAAATTTCTGCTGGCAGAATATGCCATCCTTTGCTGACATGACAAAGTAACCTAAACTAATTGATTTCCCAATTAGTTAATAAAACTAGGAATTGTTTAAGTGCCTTAGCACATAACATCAATGACCCGTGCAAGAAAGAACAATTAGTAAGTGCCAAACACCTTTTATCAAATTACTGAACCAGCATAGAATACATGCATTTTATCAAACACATTAGATGGTTGCATCATTAATGTATATCATAAAAAAAGCATCATTAATGTCAACCTTGGTGGAGTGGCACAGGTTGCAAAAGTGGTAAATATCGCTCCATGAGCAACTAAGAACAAAATTCAACTAGAAATATCAGAATATATAATGAAATTTGAATGGAGCCATATCTTCAGATCTTAACATTAATTTTAAGAGAAGAAACTCCTTTAAGAATGAAAATGATAAGAAGTCAATTGTTAAATCCTAAACCATCAAAATAATTAAAGAAAATTTACAAATAAAACTACTAAAATACTTCCATTACTGAAGCATGAACAGTGTTCTAGGTCAGTAGCATGAATAGCAAAAAAACAAGGCTTTTCATGAAGTTGCTGGCAGAATAAAGAAACACAGAGTCAATGATTCAAAGGCATATATTAACTTTATAGAGAAGTGGCAGAAAAACAATTCAAGGTGAAAAGACAACCAGAGAGCAGGAGATGTGGTCAGCCATAAGACCCCCCAACAAAAGGAGCTAATGTCCTAAGGTCATTGCCGCTTTGTCATGCGGAAAAAACAGCATTCGGGAAAGTTAAAAATATCAGAATATATATGATATGAAGATATGAAGGTTTAACTGAATGACATTTATCAAACATAAAAATACAATTAGAAACAGAAATATACACAATACTTCTAAGAATGATACAGCCAAACCCCACCAAATAAATCCAAGAATTTTTACGACTGAAAGATTCAATAAAAACCCAAACAAATCATCGGCATAAAAGCACCTAAACAACACAAAATAGTGATCCAGCAGCAATCTTAAACTAAAAATAAATGGATATATATAAACGAGAGCGATTGAGAAGTAGGGGTTCAACATCGTACCAAAAACACAAACAATGTCTTTGGAGACGACGGAAACAATGTGCAGGAACAGTCGCAACGACAGAGATTGTTAGAGACGAAGCGGCGAAGGACCTGGAGAAAAAAGATGCAACAACAGATTTAGGGATTTGGCTAAGCAGAAGAGAGAGAAGAAAGAGCAGAAGGCGATGTTACCGGAAGAGACAGGGAGAGAGAGCACAGAGCAGAAGCCGAAGGGGAGGAATGTGTCGTGGGAAGGAGAGCAGATGGGAAAACAAGGTGAATGTGTTTAGGGCACTGTGGGAAGGAAAGGGTGAAAACGAAAACGAGCGCGGGTTCTGAAGGAAAAGGAAAAAGAAGAGCGCGGGTATCTGAAAACGGAGTGCGTGATTAGCAAAAGGAAAACGCCAATTCTGGAGGTTGAAACCGCCGTAATATAACGTCTAATTAAGGCGGCTCTGAACACCGCCGTAATATACGGTAAAATACGGCGTTTTAATCGAACCGCCCTAATGAAACCGCCATAATTAGCCCGTTTTTTTGTAGTGAATTTAATATGAAGTTATTAAAATATACTAGTATTCTATTAGTTTTTAAACTAATGAATATAATAATTGCTATTTCCGATTCTTCAGCAAACTAAGCGTTGGATTGGGCCTCCAATAGTAAGATCCAAGAATTTTCTCCTCCAGTCTAGCCTGATTGTAAGCAGCGGGGTGGATACCTAACACTCAAGTCAAATTGTCTTAGACTAGAGAAAAGATATAATAACATACATTTTGTTGTAGTTTCGTCCTCCTTTTATATGAAGGGAGGAAGAGAGTCGCTCTTGCCTTTTCGCATATCGACGTCTTTCTACGGTTGTGCTGATCCTTAATGGCCACGTGTCTTCATGAGAATGCAAAAGGGTGCTAGTTAATCGTGCACTTACTGATCAGGAAGCACCCTTTTCATTTATGCTATTTCTGCAATGTATTTATTCTGAAAGGATTTTGTCCTCCTTCGAACGACCTATTCAAGCTATTTGTTGTTTGCTTCCTTCTTCCTTCTTTTATTCTCTTTTTTACGTCAAATAAACCTCTTCTAGTAATTCCCTTAGACACCTCCATGGACTGTTACAGGTAGGCTTTTCAAAAGCTATTTGGCACGGTTTCCCAACTTACGTTGGAGAGGGAAGCTAACCTGACAGATACATACGTTTTGACCCAGGGAGGTGTTGCTCGCCAAATGTACATGTTTTGTCTGTTCCTTCTTGTTCTAAAAGAGTGTGTCATTCTTCGGATGCGAGCACACCATTCTTCTACATTTATGAAGCCCTACTATCGCAAGAAGGAATATTAAGGGTCCCTTTTCGAAGTAGCTCTCTTAGCTTCTTGGGGGTGGCTCCTTCTCAACTTCATCCGGAATCATGGGCATAAATGAGGGCTTTTCAGAATGTCTACAGGGTCGTTATAACCCCTCCCTTAAAGGTCGATCTATTTGGTTCAAATGAGGGAAGGAGAGAGGAGAAATTTAATTTGATATTGTGCTTGATTCAGAGGAAAGGAGGGGAAAAGAGGAAAGTTTTTGTTTGTTTGGTTCAGAAGAAGAGGGGGATTTTAATGGAGGGGAGAGATTAATTTACTTATATATTCTTACAATCATTAATATTACATTTTATACAAAGTTATTTAAGTCATTTTATTTTAAATGATTTAAGCTTTCTTCCCCTCCCCTCTAAAAAGCCCAGCATTGGAGGGGAGCAAAAATTGAGTTAGGAAAGATTTTTCTCCCACCCCCTTCCTAAAAATTGAACCAATCATAAAAAATTAAAAATAATCCATCCCCTCCATTCCCCTTCAATCAAACACTATCTTTATCTCTTATGTTATCTTTTTCAAGTTTCACGAGAGTCTTAGATGGTGGCTATTGAGGTGGAGGTTGCTTTTTCTCAATTAATGTGTTCTTCTTTGTCTTAAGGTACAATGGACCTTATGTGGGTGGTAAAGATCAGTGAGCCCACCAATCCTATTTTTTCATCGTGTGCCAATTTGTTTCCTGACTTTGAAGGCGGATTTCTAAAGGTGTTGGCTTCTCCCGACATCTCCCCCTTTTGGATTTCATCCTCAGAGGGTTTATGTCATGTAGTTATTCATGGTGATGATTCTTTCGACCCTTCCCAAAAAGGTGAACGAAGCTCAAATACAACTTTTGGCGATGGTGAAGGGAGGTGTAACTTTCTGGCAATAGAGAAAAAGGTGTTAACCTCAAGATGAGAGCATGAAGCTACAATATGAGAGTAGGGAATGTGCGGCTAGTTTGTAACTGGGCCCTATTGGGTCTATTGGGCCTTTGTCTGTTAGTGTGATTAGTTTTCCATTAGTAGTTTTTCTGTTAGCCCGATTAATGGTTTTCTGCTAATCATATTTTGTATATAATCCTTGTGAATAATGAAAGTGATTCAATTCAGTTAGCATAATTTCAGTTTTAACAATTGGCATCAGAGCTCTTTACGGGGCCTGATTCAGAAACTGCAGTATTCTATGAGAGCGTGTGAGAGATCGAAAAGAAAGTGTGTGAAATTGAAAGAAAGTGCAAGAAATTTAGAAGCAATGGCCGACGAAAAACTCTTTATTCAACCAGCCATTCCAAGATTTGACGGTCACTATGACCATTGAGCGATGCTCATGGAGAACCTGCTTCGATCTATGGAATATTGGCACTTGGTGGAGAATGGGATTCCTGTACTCCCGGATGGTGCTACCCCGGACCAGATCAAGCATGTTGAAGATTCCAAGCTTAAAGATTTGAAGGCAAAGAATTACCTATTTCAAGCGATCGATAGAAGCACTGTTGAAACGATCTTAACCAAAGATACTTCAAAGGAGATATGGGATTCGATGAAACAAAAGTACCAGGGGTCAACGAAGGTCAAAAGGGCTCAGTTGCAAGCACTGAGAAAGGAATTCGAGGTTCTTGGAATGAAAGAAGGTGAGACCATGGATGAGTACGTCTCAAAAACCCTAGCAATTGCAAATAAAATGAAGATACATGGTGAAAGAATGAATCAATCTGTGATTGTTGAAAAGATCTTGCGATCTATGACTACTAAATTTAATTATGTTGTTTGCTTCATTGAAGAGGCAAATGATGTAGCAACAATGTCCATTGATGAGCTTCAGAGTAGTCTTCTTGTTCATGGGCAAAGAATGAGAGGATATAAGGAAGAAGAACAAGCATTGAAGGTCTCAAATGCTGGCAAAATCGAAGGCAGATGGAGAGGTAGAGGTGGCTCTAGAGGAAGAGGCAGACAATCTGCTGTCAATAAGGAGTCTATAGAATGCTATAAACGTCACAAACTGGGACATTTTCAGTATGAATGTCCATCTTTGGAAGAAAATGCAAATTATACTGAGTTTGATGATGGTAAGGAGATGTTACTTATGGCATTTATTGAAACCAATCAGTCAGAAGGAAATAAGATTTGGTTTCTTGACTCCTGTTGCAACAATCATATGTGCGGTACAAAAGAATTGTTCTTAGATCTTGATGAGAAATTCAAGGAAAGTGTGAAGCTGGGAGACAATTCTCGGATGTCAGTCATTGGCAAGGGAAGCATCAGGATGGGAATTCATGGAATTACTCAGGTAATTACTGAAGTCTATTATATTCCTGAATTGAAAAACAACTTATTGAGTATTGGTCAGTTGCAACAAAAAGAACATGAATATTTTGTTTAAGCAAGATTCTTGTAAAGTCTTTCATCCAGAAAAGGGAGTAATCATGTCTGCTAGAATGTGTGCCAATAGATTATTGCCCATTACTGTTTCTATTGTTTCTCCATCCTGCTTGAAAACCACTTGTGAAGATAGCACTCAGCTGTGGCACCAAAGATATGGTCATCTCAATTTCAAAGGATTGAAGATACTGGAACAAAAGGAAATGGTTCGAGGTCTACCTGATCTCAAGGAATTAACAGAGATATGTACAGATTGCATGGTAGGAAAGCAGCATCATGACTCATTCCCAAAGAGAGCCTCGTGGAGAGCCTCACAAAAGCTTGAATTGATCCATGCAGACATTTGTGGACCAATTAAGCCAGAATCAAACAGCCATAAGAGGTACTTCATTAGCTTTATTAATTATTTTAGTTGAAAAGGTTGGGTCTATTTTCTTTTTGAGAAATCAGTTGCATTTGAAGTCTTCAAAAGATTTAAAGTCTTAGTTTAACAGGAATCAGAGAGATCGTTATCTCAAGACAGATAGAGGGGGAGAATTCACCTCAATAGAATTTAATGAATTATGCAATGTGAATGGAATTAGAAGACAGTTGATTGCTGCATACACTCCACAGCAGAATGGAGTGGCTGAGAGATGAAACGGGACAATGATGAATATGGTCAGGTGCATGCTTTCAGAAAAGAAGGTTCCCAATAAATTTTGGCCTGAAGCTGTGAATTGGTCATTTTATGTGTTGAATAGAAGTCCAACTCTGGCTATGAAAAACATGACCCCTGAGAAGGCTGGGTGTAGCATTAAACCTACCGTGAATCATTTCAAGGTCTTTGGATGTGTTGCACATGTCCATGTACCCGATTCTCAAAGGAAGAAATTGAATAGCAAGAGTGTTAAGTGTGTGTTACTGGGATTGAGTGAAGAGTCTAAGGCATATAGACTTTATGATCCAGTATCAAAGATAGTCCTTATGAGCAGAGATGTAGTATTCTCTGAAGCAGAAAAATGGAATTGGAATGGGAAAAGAAAAGAAAAGGAGAGTGAATTGCTGGAACCAGAGGAGAACACTGAGAATGGAAATGTTGAGCCTGTAACAGTTGCTGATGGAGAAAATCTCGATGATGTTGAACCTGTAGCAGCTACTCATAGAGAAAACCCTACAAATGGAAAAGCTCATTCTGAGGCATCCACTGAGACAGAAACTGAGATTGATCGGCCTTCAGATCATGATACTGATCAGGATCAGGGCAGAACAAAGAGGCCACGAACATGGCTAGATTATTATGTTCTTGGTGATGAATTTTCAGATGAAGAATTACATAATCTAGCTGTGTTTGGTGGTTCCAGTACTGATCCCATCACCTATGAAGAAGTAGTGAAAGAGAATGTTTGGAGAAAGGCCATGTATGATGATATAGCAGCAATAGAAAGGAATGACACTTGGGAACTCACCAGTCTCCCTGCTGGAGCTAAGAAAATTGGGGTGAAATGGGTGTACAAAACCAAACTTAATGAAGATGGAAGGGTGAAAAAATATAAGGCAAGACTTGTGGCCAAATGGTACTCTCAGAAGCATGGTATTGACTACAAGGAGGTGTTTGCCCCAGTGGCAAGATGGGATACAATCAGAACAATTCTTGCCTTTACTGTTATTAAGGGCTGGACAGTTTTCTAGCTAGATGTAAAAAGTGCTTTCCTACAAGGAGAATTAAATGAAACAGTGTACATTGATCAGCCTCAGGGATATAGGAAGCAGGAAGGAAAGGATAAGGTTTACAAGTTCAAGAAGGCTTTGTTGAGGCTTAAACAAGCCCCACGGGCTTGGTATAGCAGAATTGAGGCGTATTTTAGCAGAGAAGGTTTTGAGAAATGTTCACACGAGCATACTTTGTTTTTGAAGCATGGTGATAAGGATTAGTTGCTTATAGTAAGCTTATATGTTGATGACCTACTTTTCACTGGAAATGATGATAAGATGTTTGATGATTTCAAAAGGTCAATGAAGAATGAATTTGATATGATTAACATGGGCAAAATGAAGTATGTTCTAGGAGTTGAGGTGGTGCAATTTGATGCAGGAATTTTTATTTGTCAACAGAAGAATGCAAGAGATGTGCTGGAAAGGTTTGGTATGGAGTAATGCAATTTGGTGGGTAATCCAATTGTGCCAAGATGCAAATTGTCCAAAGATGACCAAGGGAAATTGATTGATGCCACTAAGTATAAGTTGATAGTAGAAAGCTTGATGTATATGACAGCTACAAGACCTAACCTTATGTTTGATGTTTGCTTGATCAGTAGATATATGGAAAGTCCTACAGAGATGCACCTGTTGGCAGCCAAGAGGATCCTGAGATACCTATAAGGAACTCTTGAATTTGGGATTATGTATAAGAGACGTAGAGATGGTGACCTGGTTGCTTTTTCAGATAGTGATTATGCAGAGACCTTGATGACAGGAAGAGTACATCTGGTTATGTGTTTTTGATTGGTGGTGGAGCTGTTTCTTGGTCATTTAAGAAGCACCCGATTGTGACATTGTCCACTACAGAAGCTGAATCTATTGCAGCTACCTACTGCACTTGTCAAGGGATTTGGCTTAGAAGAATATTGAAGAAGCTCGGTTTGCCTCAGAAGAAATGTCTCATTGTCTATTGTGATAATAGTTCTACTATCAAGTTGTCAAGAAACCCAGTTCTTCGTGGTCAAAGTAAACATATTGAGGTAAGATTTCACTTCCTCAGAGACTTGTGCAGAGATGGAATCATAGAATTGGTGCACTGCCACACCCAGGAGCAACTTGCAGACATAATGACCAAGGCTTTGAAGTTGGAAACCTTTTCTGAACTTAGAAGTAGACTTGGGATGTGTAGACTTAGTGTTTAAATTGCATTATCATGTAATGGAGTTTAAGGGAGGATTATGTTGGGCTAGTTTGTAACTGGGCCCTATTGGGTCTGTTGGGCCTTAGCCTGTTAGTGTGATTAGTTTTCTGTTAGTAGTTTTTTTGTTAGCCTGATTAACGGTTTTCTGTTAATCATCTTTGTGTATATAATCCTTGTGAATAATGAAAGTGTTATTTTTTCTTTAATATGTGCTATCTTTTCTTTTAATTTTACCGTCAAATAAAATTAAAATTTGGTTTCAGCTATAGATAATGCATGTACATAATAAAACACTGTGTTTTTGTTATGCATACAAAACACTTTCTTGACGTAGTGTTATTTGAATGTTTTGAGTTTTTTACATAGCACATTCATATAAAACAACTTTAAAATAATTAAAAGACTACATAAACAACATGATTTATGATGAACCACCTTTTGGAGTGGTCAACCGTAAAATTCTCCATTTATTCGTTCCTTTAGACCATGATCAAGATAAAATTTGAATTACTCCTCATGTTAGACATTTATCACGTGCATGGCAGTCTATATATATATATATTTGTTCGATTTGATTGGAAGAAAAACAATTAATTTTTTCTTTCATTGTTTGCTTCTACAATCAAAAGGCACGATGTGACAATAACAACCACCCGCATATATGTAAATATTTATGTTGCCGACAAGCCTTCAAAAATCTTGGCAGGTTAGGAAATTACGCTATGATTGGTATTCAAGAAAGTGAGAAGAAAGAAAGTTTACTGATTAAAGTGTAAAATTTTTAATATGTCACACTATGGTTGATTTGTCACACTTATTTATGTAAATATTTCACGTTTTTTAAAAAACTTTCTATCCTCCCTCCTTTTTTTTTCTTCTATTCCAAACAAAGTATTAAGGACTTTGTGTTAAAGAGCAAATAAAGTGTGTCCAACGTTTTGTGACAGTGAGAGGCAATGATGTTATAAGTTGTAAGCCAAATGACAGTGCGATGCAAAGAAAGTGAGTGATAGAAATCAATTCTCGGTTAGATCACTTAATTATCTCTCTCCTCCAACTAAACGTTTGTATTTTTAATGTGACAGAAGAAACGCCGTGTCAGATTTGATTACTTAATTATAATTAAGGATAATGATTCAAGCAGTTTGCAAAAGTAATTTTAATGTGATTGATTAGATTTTTTTTAATAATTATTCCCTCCGTTCCATTTTACTTATCTATTTTTCAGAGAAATTTTGTTACTATTTATCTGTTGTTGTCAAAGTTCAAGGCTATATTAATTACTCTTTTATCAATTATACATTTAGCTATTTAATGTAGAGAGAGATACGTGTAATAGGGTAATAAACAGTCAATCATATCACAGGAAAAAGACTAATAATTTTATCAAAAACAATAAAATTTATTAATTTTCTTGTTTTGTATAAAATAACCTTAAACGATATATAAAAAGGAACAAATGTAGTAGATTGATTTTTTAGTCAAAACTCGTAATTAAAAATATTACAGACAAACCTTTTAGATTTTTATTTGAATAAAAATCCTATAAAGTCAAAAGCATAGTTGTTAAAACCGGACCGGACCGGCCGGTCCGACCGGTTGAACCGGGAACCGGACCCCTGTCCGGTCCGTTTGAACCTGAAAACCGGACTGTATAAGAACCGGCCTAAAAACCGGAAAACCGCGAAAAAACCGGTCAAAACCGGGAACCGGCCAGTTCTTAAAAAAATTAATTTTTTATTTTTTATTTTTTTTAAATGGTAAATGACATTATCTTTGACACATAAGAGATTTTTTATCCATTTTTTTCATGTTGATGGATTAAATTAAATATTATAATAAAATTTAAAATTAATTTATATATTAATATTATTATGAGAGTACTTACATTACAATATTTGTGATTATTGAATATTATAATGTTATTATAACATATTTGTTTTAGTTTAATATGTAATTTTTACATGTTATATGTTGACTTATAACATTTTAAGCGGAGTTTAATTTTTTATATCGTGATGTTATAAATATTATGTTATTTTTTGTTTATTAGTGCTTTATATGTTATATTAAAAATTTTGAAAATATAATTTAATTCATTTCCGGTCCAACCCCGGTTCGACCCCGGTCTAACCTTTGAACCTTGAACCAGTACCTACACCGGTTCAGTGTCCGGTCCGGTTTTGATAACCTTGGTCAAAAGGGTGTAATGTCACATCATTAAAAAAAAATATGTGTAATGCCACTTGAATTGGTAGTCTAAAGTGCATATTTGGGAGAGTTGTTATAAGAGGAAATTATTATTATTTTAAATTTTCTTGAGAAGCTGTGAGAAAAACATGATTATCTCATTAAAAATAGAGAATTGCTTTATTATTATTTGTAACAAAATATAGTTTTTTTTTTCGTGCTGACTTTTTATATATAGTTTTACTAAAAGTTATTCTTTCTTTAAAACATACAAACGGACCCATTGTTTTATGAGGACCTGGTAAGCCACAAAAGTGGATTATTGGACGCGGAATGATTAGTCTGCGATGGATAGTTAATCATCTGCACAATTGTTTGGTGCCTTTTACCGGTCAAAGTCATCTTAGCATATTGATTCAATAATAATGTAATGGAATGTGCTTTAAGCCACACAATGGTTTGATGGAGAGTAAAAATGGAGTACTTTAGAAGCTTCACATTTGTGCGGTTGTTTATATCCCATTAAGCTGAGGAGGATCCACTTGTAATATATAGAAAAATGCAATACCAAGCAAGCACATTAGTCACATTTTGTTCTTCAAAATGGAATGGATGATATAAAAGCGGAAATTGGTTTAATTTTAGAATAATTCTCTCTAGTTACGGCGGTCTAATACTTGAGCATCGTTATACCACTCAATAAATTTTAAACAAATACTTGTATTTTAAAATTCACTGTTGAATTGAAAGTTATTATCATATAGATCATATCTATAAATTTTCACGTTAATATAAATTCATTTAATATGGGAGAGGGGGGAGAGAGGGAAATGAGAGATCATATTACACTGATGTAATATTTGAGCACTATTACATCATTCAATATCATCTTAATTATTTTCTAAAACCAACTGTTGGATTGAAAGTTCCTATTATTTAGATCATATTTATAAAAAAATTGGAGAGAGTTATAAGGTGGTTGGGTTGGGTTGGGGTAGGGACATAGGGGTTGGAGTAATAAGGAGATCGTGGGTTTAAATTCTCTCACTAACATAATATACTAACTACTAACATTTAATGTTTAAAAAAAATATTTATAGATTTTTAAATTAATTTAAAACCATTTAATATGTCATCGAGATGCGTCAAGAATAATGTTATATGATCTATATGATAATAACTTTCAATTAAACGGTTGGTTTTCAAATATAATTATCTTGTAAGATGTTATTCAATGGTATAACACCTGGTGTAATATTTGAGTACTATTACACCGTTCAATAACTTTGTATCAGATACTTGTATTACAGAACTCATTGTTGGGCCAAATTGATCCTATAAGTTTTTAAGTTGGGTCAAATACATACTTTTTGACAAAATAAGTCATTTAAATTTTTAAATTGGGTCAAATAGATCTTTTAATTTTTTTAAGTTAAAGGGCTTATCATCTCTCTTTTAGAAAACAAACCCCTGTTGGGGGCACGTGGCTTTTTTTGGGAAACTTTGTTCCCTCTCAGCGCAGCGCTTCTACTTCTATCTTTTTTTTTTTTTTTGAGTTTCTTTTCCTTTGCTATGCGCCTCCCCCTCTTTTTTTTTTTCCCTCCAACTTTTTCTCTCTTTTAGCCATTCTCTGTCTCTTAAGTTGGGCCAAATTGATCGTATAAGTTTTTAAGTTTGGTCAAGTAAATACTTTTTGGCAAAATAAGTCCATTAAATTTTTAAGTTGAGTCAAATAGATCTTTTAATTTTTTAAGTTAAAGGGCTTGTTTGGCCTAATTTAAAAACTTAAATGACTTATTTTGCCAAAAATGAATTATTTGGCCTAATTTGAAAATTTATAGGACCTATTTGACCCAACTTAAAAACTTATAGGACCTATTTGGCCCAACTTAAAAACTTAAAGGAGTTATTTTGCCGAAAAGGACTTATTTGGCGTAACTTAAAAACTTATAGGACCTATTTGACCCAACTTAAATCCTTAAAAGACTTATTTGGTCAAAAATAAAGTTAGGAGACCAAATTGAACCTAAAAGATTAAGTTAAGGGACCAAAAATATATTTAAGCCTTTTTTCCTTATCTTTTCCTCTCTTTTCAACGTGATTCTCCGACCGTTCTCTCTTTTTCTGCTCTCTTCTTCTTTGTTGCCCACTTTTTTCTTTTCTTTCTTCATTAAACCACAAGACAACACCTTTGGTGAAATCTTCTTCTTTTTAATTTTTTTAGAATTTCTAAATATTTATTTGACTTTTGAGTCCATATGATAATTTTTTTTTACTTCTTAAATTTTTTTATTTTTTTCTTATTTTCTTTTCGTTTTTACTTAATGTTTTTACTTCTTAATTCCATCGTCTTTGATCATATATTAAAATCTATAAATGTCTTTATTATCTATAAATGATTATTTTACTTTTGATTTTCCACGGGAATACCTTACATATCGGTATAAATGATTATTTTTCTTTTGCGTCCCTACGGGAAACATTAAATGTTGTCTGTATAATTTCATCGTCTTTGATCATATATCAAAATCTATAAATGTATTTATTATCTATAAATGATTATTTTACTTTTGATTTTCTACAGGAAAACATTACATGTCGGTATAGTTTCATAAATAATTATTTTACAAATGTCTTTATTATTTATAAATGATTGTTTTGCTTTTAAGTTCTAACAAGGTAACATTACATGTTTTCGGTATAATTTCATAAATGATTACTTTTACGTTTAAGTCCCAATGGGAAAACATTAAATGTTGTCGCACGGGTCTATATAACTGTTCGTGTCGTCTTAACGATTTTTCCTTTAGTTTTTTTATATTTTTTTATATTCAATATTTATAAATTTTTTATTTATTTATAGATGATAAATGATTATTTTTTTAAGTCCTAGAAGGAAATTTTTACATGTTCTCGGTATAATTTCATCATCTTAATTTTGATTCTTGATGGGAATACATTACATGTCGGTATAAATGATTATTTTTCTTTTGCGTCTCGTTATCGCTATAATTTCATCGTCTTTGATCATATATCAAAATCTATAAATGTCTTTATTATCTATAAATGATTATTTTACTTTTGATTTTCCACGGGAAAACATTACATGTCGGTATAGTTTCATAAATGATTATTTTACAAATGTATTTATTATTTATAAATGATTATTTTGCTTTTAAGTCCTAACGGGGTAACATTACATGTGCTCGGCATAATTTCATAAATGATTACTTTTACTTTATGTCCCAATGGGAAAACATTAGATGTTGTCGCACGGGTCTATATAACTGTTCATGTCGTCTTAACGATTTTTTTCCTTTAGTTTTTTGATATTTTTTGATATTCAATATTTATAATTTTTTATTTATTTATAGATGATAAATAATTATCTTTTTAAATCCTAGGAAGAAAATTTTACATGTTCTCGATAAAATTTTATAATCTTAATTTTAATTCTTAATAGGAATACATTACATACCAATATAAAATAGTAGTTATACCTAAGTATAGCTACTATAGTAGCAAAATAAGAGTGAAGTCATGTATGTACATCCCAAGGCGTGCTATACCTAGACCACCCCATCTTCCAAAAATACATAACAAAGAGGAAACTCTCAGACTGGTCAAACCCCAACAAGTAACTCCACAAAAAGGGACTGGCAAGTGTCCCCCAGAACCACATGCCCTGTCCTTAGTCTTACCCCTCCTGACATAAACCCTTAATGCCAAAGTACTGGGTCCTGCTTCACTAGTACCACTCCTCCGGACATTGACTATTGGAATGATCGTATGCGCACTATAAACCCTATGCAACTTCACGCATAGGAGGCACGCTCAACGTGATCATGACAAGCTCTACTCATAATAATTTAGTGCACAGACATAAGTCAAATAGTTTAACCTCGAGTCAAATTGATGGTCAATCATCCTCAAGTGGATGATCTAAGGCCATAACTTATACTATCCAAGGTTTAACCCTAGATATATGCTGGCCAAAACATCATTTGAATTATAATGATCACCTCCTCCTCATAGAGCATGGTATTGGTAGGTTGTCTCCTCGCAGAGTAAGACATGATCATAATTCGTGTTCCTGGATGCTCCTCATAGAGCAAGGTTATTCCAGATAACATCTTGCCTTACCCATCAGGCTAAGGCACTTCCTCCGATGCAAGGAAATTATACTGTTATGAAGTCATCATAGGGGATGTTCTTTATTCCGATCTATGAGTCTACTATCTTAACCTCGCATTCACCATATCGAGTGGTAGATACCTCATCAGACAACAGTTCATACATTGTACCATCTCATCATGAAAGTGACTAAGAATATGTTATCATACATTCTATTCCATAGCGTTCAGAAGTTGACTTCCAGACAAGGAGCTCTTTAAGGTAACAAATAAGAAAAGTGTCTATAGGAGTGTATTAATAAAAATGGGGGTGTCAATAGTAACTCCCAAACCAAAGACAACATTATGATATCAAATTAAAACCCATAGGCCCATTACAGCATATCGCTGTCATGACCACCTACCGAAAACCCAAAGGTCCACAAATCAAATCTTTAGATCAGCAATGTCCAGCTCCTAATAAGCGTAATCTGAATCCCTAGACATGAAAAAGCTTTATCGGCATATTGCATGTGCAAAACAGAATATGTACTATTTCTTTCTTTTTCCTTTTTTTTTTTTTCTTTTCCTATTGGGATGGTCATTCTACGCACTTACATAGTGCAAGTCTACCGATATAATAACTAAGGTAACAAAAACCGGATCGGACCGGTCGGTCGGACCGATTGAACTGAAAACTGGGCAATAGTCCGGTTTAGTTAGCCCCTAAAAACCGTCTGGCACAAAACCGGATAAAAAAACTGGAAACCGGGTCGAACCGCTAAAAACCGGTGAAAACCGGGTTATGCTGGTTCTGAAAAAGCCCATTTTTTTATTTTAAAAATGGCCAAAACCGCGTCGTTTCATTTGGTTTTTTTTTTTTTCCTTCTTTTTTGCCCATTTTGCTCCTCAAACTCGAGCCTGAGAGCAGATCCACCCAAACCCTTCTCAGTTCTCTCAAAGACGAGCCAGAAACCCTTCAAGCGCGGCGTCGTCTCCGTCAAGCGCGGCGTCGCCATCTCCGGCGTAGGTAGAGAAGGCCTTCTTCAGGACCTCCCTGTCGGTGGTGATGAGCCGGGCGTCTTTGGTGATGAACCGAGCGTCTGTTTTCGTGAAGCAACGTAGATCGTGAAGAAGGATTTATGTCTTTGGTGAAGAAGGAGAAGCTCGCGTCTTTAAACACCAGTTTTGTCCAATTATAATGTTTTTAGGGATAAAGATGAAATAAAGGGACAGTGGAAGGCTCCGGAAGGTCAAAGTGGTTCACAGCCTTCGTTTTTTTTTTTTTTTTTGACAGTAACTGGTTCACAGCTATGTGTTTTCAAAAATATAATATAATGTTCTCGTGGGCTTTGGCTTCCCGAGGCCACTAAATCTCTTTTTTTATATATATAATAATGTGTATGTGTATATTTATAATGTGTATATTAGATTATTTTTTATTGATAAAAAAAATATAATGTGCATATTTAATGTATAAATTAAAATATTATGTATATATATTATATATTTTGTATATATATTTAAAAAATAATATTTTATTAGTTTCGAAACATATTATTTTATGTATAAATTGAAATATTATGTATATATATTATATATTTGATATATATATATTTAAAAAAAATTTATTTTATTCGAGGTTTGATAAGTCTCTACTAAAACCTCAACCCTAAATTTTTCGATTCAATACCCTAGTCGGTTTTAATTACCTTGGATATAAAAGCTCTGCGGCTCCCTCAGTAGCTCTAAAAGTTAAGTACCCGACATGATGTTTCATTAATTCACCAGCAGACTGGCTTTAGGTTTAGACAACCACCTTTATATCTTCATGCGATGCTACGATACAAGCAATGCTAAAAATGTTGTCAAAATCTGTAATCTCCTACAGTAAGCAGCCATCATATATCTTGGAGGACACAACTATTTTCTGGCCAATATCATTAGTGGAGGGTAGAATAAAATGACCAAATCAGAGTCCAGAATACAAACTACAAGATATTCACACCTCAATAAACATTTCTGACGACTGCACTAAAGAGTTTTGATTCAACAATGTCAAACCAGAAGAGAAGGCGGGATGTTAAAATGATTGGTGAATCATACATGTCACACCATTGGCTCCAGGGCACCATGTTTTACAAGTAACAAAGTGCGTGTATATTTTGGCATACCCCTTTCTTCGTGACTCGCACAGCACCAACTGAAAAGGAGCCCATCTAACAAGGAACCAAATAATCATCACAAAGAAGCCAAGTCCAGAATTTAGGAGGACTATTACACTGTGGAAAGACAGATCGAATATAAGCAAACACTTAGACAACTACTCATTTCCTAAGTTTAAAGAACCATCTTTCATCAACTTTAAGCTCAAGCTATTGAATCTCCCACGTGAGTAATGCCTAGAAGCTTTTCTCCAATCTGTTCCAGTTTTCATCATGGCCACAAATTCATCATAGCTGATTCGTCCATCCTGTAATCATTCAAGAATTTAAGACGGTAAGATTCCCCTAATCAAGACTTCAGGTAAAGAAAAAACTATCTGACTAGTCACCTTGTCTGTGTCTACTTCTTGGAAAATATCATTTGCTACATCTGTACAGTCATCGGCTCCATCTTCCATCAAGGCATTGCGTAGCTCATCGGGTTCAATATATCCATCCCCATTCTTGTCAAAATAGGAGAAGGCCTTGTGAAGATGCTCGTCATTGGCCATCCTTTTTAAATGAAGGGAAACAGCAACAAACTCTCCGTAATCTAGTGTTCCCTTACCATTATTATCTACCTGTTGTCAACAAACAATGATTAAAAGACAACGAAAAGTAGAGAACAATTTCAAGCTGGAATATTATACATTTTGTACCGTTCACACAATGGTTTTAAAAATAACGTGAAAGCAGGGCATAATAAAGGAAAGGAAAAATCAACAATGTGAAAAAGAACAGAAGAAGCCCTGGTATTAGAATGATGCAACTGAACAAGCCCAATTACAAGTGGCAACTTTAGACACAATAAACTAGAGAAATAGAGAAAAATTGACCATACTCACAGCTTCAATAAACATCTGAACTTCAGACTCAGCAAGTTGAGACCCAAAGTTTCGGAATCCAGCTTTTAGTTCTTCAATGGAGACAATACCATCATTATCAGTATCCATCTTCTTGAACATCTCTTTGATGTCTTCAACTTCTTCATTGGATAAGAAATCAGCAATGACCTGTTTTCAACTGTACAATCTTAGCTCTAATACACAGTAAAAAGCACTTGCTAAAGATATCACCAGATGCAGTGAACCAACCCTAAGGGCTTTTCTTTTGAACCGATTCATCATTGAAAATTGCTTAAGCCTTGACTTGACAACATCTCCAAGAGGAACATTTGGAGCTTTCTTAGCATTTTGGAGCCAGGGATGCTCTGCAACACAAGAAAAGAAAAACAAGATGAAGCTCATGCATTTATTCTGACAAGTTATTAACATAATCACCATAAATAATTTCTAATTACTACTTATTACAATATGTCCACACATAAACCTATCTCCTTCAAACATACACTTAGTTCGCTATTTAAGATTTTGTTAAAGAAATCAAAGTTACTCTTTAGGGATTAAAAATATAAAGGAAAAAAGGATTTTAGGGATTTAAAATATAAATAAAACAGAGCAAAGAAGTCATAAATCAAGCGAGTTTTAAAACCCACAAAGGAGATTGTTTTCAGACTTCTTCACGTGATTTCTCTTTAGAAGATATAAAACAACCATCACTAAATCATTTCAGTGCTGAAACTTACAGGATTCAACTGATTGTTCGAGAAGCTTCTTAAAGTAAGATATAGTGACCATGGAAAGTGATAAACATACCAAGCACTTGTTTGGCAGTTAATCGAAGCTTAGGGTCTGGTTCTAACATTTGCCTAACAAGACTTTTAGCACTTTCAGAAATACTGGGCCAAGGTTCCCGTTTGAAATCTATAAGCCCTCGAAGAATAGCCTGTGCAACTCCTTGCTCAGATTCTGAATAAGAATTAGCATCAAGGTAAGATGATAACAAGATTTTGTATGAATAATAATAATAATAATAATAATAATAATAATAAATCCAAGTTCAAAAGCACAAAACATGTGATAGACATTAACCAAAAGAAAACACAACTTGTTAGATGAACAATGTGGCCAACAAGCATTGGTGTATGTGGCAGCCTCATCAAACTAAAACAAAAAGACCAAATACAGAAAACATGGGGGCACAGATGAATGTCCATATATGCTCATGCACGCATAAAGAGCATTTTAAGTAAGAATATATAAATTTATGAATGTAATTACCAGCCCAAAATGGGGGAACGCCACACAATAAGATATAGAGTATCACTCCCGCACTCCATATATCTATTTCAGGTCCATAGTTCCGCTTGAGCACCTCTGGAGCCATATAATATGGACTTCCAACAATTTCTGAGAATCTCTCACCTGGAAAGTTTGAATATTACCCACAAGACATTTTTGGAAGATGTCAGATTCTGTAAGCAAGGAAAAAAGATTTAAACGCAAATTTGAAACATGAGTAGACAAATAATACAATGTTCTATCATATGGCAAACCATCAGGCATCAACGATGTATGGTATATGCTCAACCTAATGATTAATAAAGGCTGTGTGTTTCAAGAAAATAAGCCAACATTAGCGGGTGTTTCATATGTTTACTGTTTTCATTTTCAATTGACCTGTTCTCAACATAATTTCTGGAACATGTGTGCTATTTGGGAGAGTATAATCTATTTTAGTGCCATTTATATTATGTTTTATAGCTTTCATATAATTAGTTTCCTTGTTTCTTTTAGTTTCCTTTTTTTATGTACTTTCCAATATTGAATAGTAACTCTGTGTGTGTGTGTGTGTGTATAGAAATGCCTCAAGCAATTCAGTAAATATTTAACCATCTCAAGAATAATTACCAAAATGCCACATTGATTTCATTTTGTTTTTTTATTTTCAAACTTTGTGGACGATGTAGTGAAAACAGTTGGGCTGCTTGGTTCAATTTTGTTGTTGATTTTAAAAATTGTTAACCCAAAAATTTGAAAAAAAATCAATTAAAATAAAAATGCTGAAAAAATGTGTTGGGGGATTTATAACAGATTTCATTTAAAAAAAATCACTTGGTAATTATCCTCAAAAATCTATTTCCTTTTTTACAAATTACCGTTATTCAACATATATCAAATGAGAAATATAGAGAATATAAAGAAACCTTGCAAAATTCATACAAACCCTTTCAATAAATCACAGAAAATCATACTCAGAAATCAGAAAATTTTCAAGTGAACCCAGATGTTCACCACACTTTGGGGGAAAGTGAAAATGAGAAGAGGACAAAGCCCTTTCTCCATCTTCGGTGATGGATCTACCAGAGCAAGAAAAAGGAAGCAGCACTAGACAAATCCATAAAAAAATTACATTCCTGCACCAATCACCATTGGTGAACAATGCTCTAAAAGAAGGTACTCTGCCACACTATAGCACCATAGTGGTTGGCTGGTTGCAGAGTTCCATGAAGATAAGTTTCAGGTGAAGCTTCCGTCGTTTGAAAGAAAGGTAAATGGATTATGGGAGAAGTTTGGAATGGTGGGGACATCTAGTTATTGCAAGAGAAGTGTGTCCAGAGAAAAAGGAGAACAGGAAGAAAGGAGTTGTTTTCATTACAAAACTTCCATTACTGAAATCCTTTATTTACACAATCGCCACTGCCTACTTTTAGTGTTAAGTTAAGAAAATATTTTTTTCCTCAGGTTTAGTACGTAAGTTTTGAGAATAATTATAGAGTTGATAGTAAAAAAAATACCCAAGTAAATCTTTTGTTCTTTTATTTTTTAAAACGGAAATCCGCTTTTAAGAACTATAACCAAACAAGCCTAATATTTTGTCGATCTCGACATTTCCTTTACAATAATTTGAAAACGGGCATCAGAATGAACACAAGTAGGAGCTTTTGTAATTTCAATGAAAAACAGAAAAAGGAAAAAAAAAAAAAACAAATTAGTAGCTGAACCACAAGATTTACTTTGTTTCCAATTATGATAGCAGGATCCTCAAACTCCTAAACAAATTTTTTCTCAAAGTGACATACAATTAATGCATAATATGAAACAAAAATACCATACAGTTTTTGAACTATATCATTTTTTCAATTTATAACTATCAAGAGAGGAACAAGATTAACTACAACAACACTGAATATTATCACAGGACGTTATGTGTTACACCATTACGATAACCTAATGCACCTATTTACACTATGAATTAGGTCAAATACTAGTCCTACTAGCACAAGCACAAGCCCATTATAAATAACCCTAATGTATTCCAACACTTCCCTCGAGTTGCAGCTTACTAAGCATTAAGTTTGTTAAGTAACAAATGCATTAACTAAAAGAATAGCAGCCCATCTCCACACGGAGTAGGAAACCAGTACTCCCCCCAAATCATAAATGTTGGCAATGTCCTTGCCAAATATCTCCTAGATTCTACTGGGCACAAATCCCAAAACAAATGAGATAGCTTTTGTAGTCTTCAACCTTTATCCTCAGCACCCTCCTCAATCTCCAAAGGTGTACAAAGTCTTCAAACCAAAAACCCTTGACAAGCTAGACTACTCAAAACTACTCCAATACCAGACAACCAAACATGCCAAATAGAGTCAGAACAGCAATTCAGCAATGAAACGATCAAATCCAAGCCAAACATAGGAAGAACAACAACAAAACAGAACACCATTGCTACCAAGTCACTGACCAAACATTGCTGGAAACTGTCAAAGGGAGATCCTCAAGTCTGGCCATGCTGGTTGCAGCCAAAAAAGGAACCCCAGCCACCCAAATACTGTCATCAATGACAAGTTTCCTTCTTAAACACGGTTGACACAACTGGCCTCCAATAAACCCAAATACTACTAATTATTCAAGTGCTAGCCCTGCCAGTACAAGCCCACTACCAATAACCTTAACATATTCTAACAATAACCATCAAAACAGAACCTTACAACAGCTACATGAACGTTACTGCTAATGTTATCACCACTGATCTAAATTAATTGTGGCAACTCCTCGTACAGCTGCAATAAAGACTACACTTTATGCTACATTTGGCAAGAGGGCTTGCAGGGAAGGAAAAACAAAAAGAATTGATATATTTGGACTAAAAAAGAAACAAGCTTAATCTAACACACAAACAAAGCAACTGCAAAGCTTAGGGTTTGCTTATTTTTCGTTATCAGAACAAACCCAGATCATAGAATAATTCCATATTTCCAATTCCGCTTTACAGAATAACAAGTCTAGGTATTCCCATCAACATAAATCATGCTCAAATCTGAGATTTAAAGACAGCGAAAAAATAAATAAACTCATGAAAACAACAACAAATCCTCTCACTTTCCCTTTTAGTGGGCAGACGCAAAATGTAGACCGTATAAAACTTGATCCTATCCAGTATGCTAGACTACACAGGAATCACAGGCATCACAGCCACTAGCAGAACCAACCAAGTGCAGTGCTCATCATCGAACAAGCAGAAATTTTAACCACAAACCCTAAAACTAGCTACAATTAAGAATTTCCTATTTGGGCTACTTCAAGTTTCAAACAAAACTCACGCAATGTACTTAAAGCCAATAATGCCGCATCCAAACTATTCAATATTCAATTCATATTCTTCCCCCTACGGTTGCTAGGGTATGCCTCAGATTCAGGTCCGTACCTGGCTTGAAGAATATGGAAAGCCCAAAATCAATAGCCTTAAGGGGCGAATTCTCCTTCTTGTTAGCAAACAAGAAATTCTCCGGCTTAAGGTCGCGGTGAATCACCCCGTGCTTGTGGCAGAGCTGCACGACCTCAACGATGGTCCGCGTGACCGCAGCGGCAGCGCGCTCGGTGTAGTGACCACGGGCAACGATCCGGTCGAAGAGCTCGCCGCCCTCACAAAGCTCCATGACGAGGTGAACGGCATTGTCGTCCTCGACCGCCTCCCTCAGAGCCACTATG
Organism: Calophaca sinica; assembly: GCA_037113605.1. Classification (NCBI taxonomy): domain Eukaryota; kingdom Viridiplantae; phylum Streptophyta; class Magnoliopsida; order Fabales; family Fabaceae; genus Calophaca; species Calophaca sinica. The sequence continues at coordinate 110,462,851 of CM073733.1, forward strand.
CTCGGATTCTTCGGAAGGTGGCGCATAATAGCAACCTCACGGCGCACGTCCTCCACATCGACGGCGGTTCTCAGCTTCCGCTTTGAGATGCTCTTGCACGCCAGAAGCTCCCTCGTGTCCCTGTCGATGCAAAGGTACGTCACGCCGAACTCGCCGCGACCGAGTTCGCGGTCCACCAGGTACCGTTCCTCCATATTGTCCTTCGCCGAGCCGCCGAGCACCGTCACCGGCGGCGGCGTCTTCTTGTTCCCGGCGTGGTTGTCGCCTCCGCCACGCTTGGCGTGATCGTGGCCGGAGAAGCTCGATTTGACATCCTCCCGGGCCACGGCGGCCGGAGATCTGCAGCAGTTTCCCATCGGTGACGGGAACCGTGGTGGATCGCGAAGGGTGAAGGGTTGTAAAGGAAGTTATGAAAAGAAGGAGCTAGGGTTTCACATGACAATGCAGAAACCCTAACCCTAGAAGGTGAAGAGGTGAGGGTTCAATTTTTGAAAAAAAAAAAAAAAAGTGTGAAGTGAAATTGAAGGTGGTGATGGAGGAAGAGGAAGGAGTGAATGTGATGGAACTACAGAGAGTGAGAGATAGTGCAAATGAGTGTGACTGTGAAGGTGTACGGTAGGCAGCGTGGCGGGATTGAAGCGATTTCGCCTCGCAGCCGCCCCGCCGCCGAAAGCTTGAAAAACGGGTCCCATCTCGCTCGACGGTCGGGTTTCCCGCCTCGCCGCCTCGTCACAAATTATAATATAAATATTAAAAAAAATTATAAAATCATTTTAATTTGTTTTTTTTTTTGACAAAAAACCATTTTTTTTTCGAAAACTGTAATTTCATTCATTAAACACCATAAGTTCGGGGTATTTTGGTAATTGTACACTAGCGGGTTGCTCGGGCTCAGGCAGATTAACATCCCCACTCGCCTCGACCCCGACTTTGAAGCGAAAACCGAACCCGAACCCAAAACCGGGTTTCACTCAAAATCGGTGGGTTGGTGGAGGCCTCATGAGTTCGGGTTTGTTCTACGCCAGTGTCTGAACGGCTTGGCGGTTTATGCGGTTTGCGGTTTTTTAGGAGCCAGTAACCTCGTGTTTTTTGGTATTCCATTTATAATGTGTGATTAATTAAAGTTTTACTTAAAGTATTTTTTTTTTTGAAAAATATTCTAAAAATTAATCATAATATGACATTTGGTTTAAATGATAAAAAAAACTTATTTTTAAAATAATATTGTAAATTAATAGAAATAGGGTGAATTTTATCTCATAAAATGATTTCAAGGAGTTAAATGTAATTTATGAATAGTAAAAAGATACAGAGGTAAAAGCGTAAATACACAAACTAGTCTCTGATAAAAAATGTGTGTATAAGTTTAGTTTCTCATAAGAAAAAAAATTCATGAAATAGTCTCTCAAAATTACAAACACAGGATATGTTGGGCCTTTCGCTTGCTTCCATCCACTAACGTCTGTTAACTTGATAAGGTGTACCATTAATCACTAATGTGTCTCGTTAGTGATATTCCAACAAGGCAACTATTAAAAAATATAAAAAAAATTGTGTAATTGGAAAGACCCAAATTGGCCTCTATCCCCTTTCTTTTTCCCCAGAACCATTTGAAAAACACTAACTCCATTGAAGACATTATTAATCCATTTTTGGGAGGATTTATTCTTTTCGAAACTCTATTGAAGAACTTGTTAATAAGTTTTTTTAGGATTTATTCTCTTTGAAACTTGTTAATTGACCTCTTTAATGAGCTACCAAATTCACTACAGTCGAGAAGTTAAGAAAATTATCCATAAACAATGGTGAAAGAGATTAACTTTCTTCAATAAATCAAACCATAGCGTCATTAAATTTTGAAACTCCGTAGAAGTAATACAAAACACAATAATTTTTCCATTAATTTTACATTTTACAACTCAATTAACTTTTATTCCCCTTTCAATCAAACAAAAAAGATCAAGAGGTGCTACATTCTTTTCGCAAAATATCATGACCATAAAACGGACATTTTTTGTTAGGAAGTAGTTTGGGTATTTACTTAAGATTACAAGAGGTTGATTCCGTGATGGATAAATATATAATGCGTAAATTATTATTATTATTATTATTATAGTTGTACTACTCTTACAATAAATTATTTAATTTTATTACCCACATTTAGTTGGAAAGGAGTGGGAAAGATTTTCACGAAATCGAGAGACAAACAAATGGAAATGGTTACATCATTTTATATTCCACTTTCATCTTCTTTTTTTTATTGACGGAAATTGCACTTTCATCTTTCCCCATCCACTTTTCATAGTTTCTTTCTAGTGACAAATTCATGCCACGTTATTTATAATTATGTTCATTTTCAAATAAAATCTTTTGTGACGTTTATATTTTTCTTTAGTTGATGCATACGCAAGCTAATTTGAATATTACCTTAGCTACCATTTTACTTAAGAAATAAAAAGTTGAATTGTTATCAAAAAATAAAATAAAATAAAAAGTTGAAAAATGTCCAATTCACACTTCTCCGTATTGCTGTCCTTGGATATTTACGTTGCCATCTTGAAATATCGTTTATTTGAACTTGGAGTCCTTACTGTTTATGTTTTTCCCGTTTTGTTTCTTGTCACTTCTTGCAAAATAGTGCAAAGATCTGCTTCTCCATTTATTTTTTTTATTTTTTTGAAAGGATTATTTCTTTCTTTTTAAATGTTACTTGACTGTTATATTTGGCAAAAGATACGTACTACTACTAATAAATAGTTGGTGGGCAAGATTAAATCCTGTCACACGACAAAATTAATAATTGAGCTTATGTAGTTTATCAAATAAAAAAAGTTCGATGTATTTAATAAGAAAATGCTTTCGTATTAACAGCAAACGTATTTATTGACTATATTCAGAATGTGATTGTACTAGTATTTTTTTTTTGATAATGTGATTGTACTAGTAGTATTTTAAAATTGAAGTATGTTTTTAGCTAAATGAACATGTGCACAAGTCCCTAAAACAGAGGTGGCTTAGTGTCCTAAGTACTGGTAGCATAACTTTAAAATAATTATAAAGTACTAGCACGTATGTGTCTTGTATGTATTTAAGAGAAAAATGTTTTTGACGGGATTAAGTGAAAAATGTTAAAATTGTAAAATTGTACTTCTATATTCAAGTAGAATTTCGATCGTTTACATTTCTTATTTCTTATCTCATCCTTTGCCGGTGATTTGGAAGCTACGCGGAATCGAATTCATTCGTGTTAGGGTAGAAATAGGTTAGGCCGCCCAACGCGACTACGACTCTACCTATATCAGGTCAGACTTAGGGTGCGTTTGATTTGCAAAATAGTCAGGAACTGAACAGCACAAAAATATTTGTTCTGTATTTGATTTATAAAGTGGTCAGAGGACAAGACAAAAAATGAGATAAAAGATAGGACAAAACTCTAAATTCTTTTCCCCACTAGACCCTGGGATAACTTTTTATCCATAGACGGATTGAGTAAAAGTCAAAAATGTCCCTCCCTATGTAATAAACTCTCTCTCTCTCTCTCTCTCTATATATATATATATATATATTATCTCAGCGTAAAAATTTACGTTTACATTATCTTATATATAATTCATACGTAGGCAATATATTTGTAATGCATAATATAAATTATATAAATATTATATTGCATAAATATTATAATATATATATATATACAGTATTATGTTGTATTTAATATATATTGCATAATATATATATATATATATATATATATATATATATATATATATATATATATGGGGGACATATCTAGTGAGACAACCTTATTTATGTGAGTGTGAGAAGAGCAAATCATAGCCATTAGATTTAATCATGAATGGTCAATATTAAAACAAAAAAGTCATGTGACTTTTTTAAGTTGACATGTGATTTTTTTAAATTCTAACTAACTTTTAATCTTGGTCATCTATATATGGTTTGTAAGACCTAGATTTGCTCCTCTCACTCTCACATAAGTAGACCCTCTCACTAGATATGACCCATATATATATATATTATAAAGGGTATTGCAGTAATTTTTACATTAATTTGTTTGTACTGTCCATTGTTCACCAAACAGTATACTAGACAATAAGTTATCCAGTGACTTGAGGATTTGTGTTGTGCTGTTCTACTTGTCCAGTACTTAATGCGTATCAAACGCACCCTTATTTTTAAATAAACAATGTTAAGGCTTTTTGAAAAATATGTTTAGCTAAAAAAGTAAGGTTTTAAATCATCTAAAAAGCCTTTTACGTCTAACAGACTGACATATTTAAATAAATATAAGTAATATAATATATTTTTATTGTTATTATTATAAAAAGTTTTTTATGTTGTGTTAAAATTGTATACTTATTTACACTACTAAAGATTTAAGCACATTGACCTACACAAAAGACTTGAATAAACAAGCTACAGTCTCAATCTTAGAAAACATATCCTAGCATAATCTATTTCCACTTTTATGTTTCATGCCCTCGAGTAGTAGGGGTTTAGTTTTTATAATTTACTAGTAGAATACCCGTGCATCCGCACGGGTCGCGCCCTATTGGTTGTAATGAATGTTTCTAAAGCATTTACATGCATCAACTAAAATTGAATATCAGTTGCTATGTCTTTTGACCTGACAAATATTTTAATACAGTGGTCCTTGTACCAATTTTAAGAACATCTTTCTGAACCAACTCTATGCATTAATAGTCATAAAACTATATCAAAGCTAAATTAAATACATTTATAAATTTGATATGCGTTTAATGATGATAAAATTACATCAGAACATGTAATATTTTTCCGTAGGGACTAAAAAGCAAAATAATTATTTATAATAAAATTACACCGACAATATGTAATATTTTTCCGTACGGAGTAAAAAACAAAATAATCATTTATAAATGATAAAGACATTAGCAAATTTGATATATGTTCAAATACGATAAAATTACACCCACGACATGAAATGTTTATTAATTTGATATGTGTTAAAAGACGATAAAATTACACCCAAAATATGTAAAATTTTCCCATAGAGACTAAGAAGCAAAATTATCATTTATAAATAATAAATATGTTTACGCTCGTATAAAAAATAAACATTTTATGTTTCTCCGTTTGGACCCAAAAGAAAAATAATTATTTATACCGATAGTATTTAATGTTTCTTCCCGCTAAGAGTCAAAAGTAAAATAATCATCTATAAATAATATATAATAAAGATATTTATAAAATTTTATGTTATGCCGACAATATTTTATGTTTCTCTGTCTGTGTCTAAAAGAAAAATAATCATTTATACCGATAGTATGTAATGTTTTCTCCCGTTAAGAATCAAAAGTAAAATAATCATCTATAAAAAAAATATTAATAAGTATATTTATAAATTTTGATACGTGATCAAAGACGATAAAATTATATTGACAATATGTAATGTTTTCTTATTGAGACTTTAAACGAAAATAATTATTTATAAATAATAAAAAAAGTATAATAATAAAATATAAAAATATAGAAAGAGAAATAGAAAGAAATAGGAACAAGAAGTTGACAAAAAAAATAGAAAGAAGAAAGAGAAGATAGAGGGTGTGAGAGAAGAAAGAGAGAAAGAGAAAGAGTGTCACGTGAAAGAGAGAAGAGAGAGGAAAAAAGTAAAAGGTGAGGAAAAAAAAGAAGTAAAAGTAGTTAGAAAAAATTAATTTTTTATGTGAATTTAATTTTTATTTTGATTTATTTTTATTTAGATTGACATATTTGCCCCTTTAAAATGATAGGTGGCAAAAATATGGTAGTCTAGTTTAGTAATTTTGTCAACCCTTTGTATTCTTATATTGATAGTAGATTGTTTATCATGCATATAGATTATCTTTATTAGCCTATTAATCATTTAACTTATTTAGACATAAGTTGGATGACATATCTTTAAATAGGTTATTAGGCTAAATAAGACTTTCAAATATGTCAGATCAGACCTAAAAAAAACCTCTGACAAGTTACATGTCATGTTTTGGCCTTAAACAAGTCGGACCTATTTAAGCACAGTCTTGCTCGACTCAACTTGCTTCCACCCCTAGTTCATTGACAATGCGAATATGGAAGAAAAAAGTGTTAGATGCACTTTTATAGAAATAATTTTGTCCTTTTTATTCTGAGATGCCTTTAATTCTTCTCATTTGATCATTAATTAATGAAAAACAAGTTCCATTAGTTATTCATTTATTCCTCAATTTTCACCAAATCAAACAAATCAAAGAAGTGAATAAAAAATTTACTTTTTTCTCCCCATCCAAATTCAGATAATATACAAAATCAATTTGTTTTCTCTTTTGTCTTTTATTTTTATTTATTTTTTTAATCAGTTTTCTCATATCCAATCCAAGCATTAGCATCTTAAATCTCAAAAAATATTTCGTATTATCAATCAATCAATATTTATACCCTAAAATTATATGCAACTTTGTAACAAAAGAAATCTTCTTATTTAGAGTTTTGATACATGGCAATCTTATGGAACAAAAATCCAACTGTACCAAAAAGGAGATATAAACAAAACGCTAAGACCAGAATTATAATTAACCAAAAGTTTAAGGACACTATGAAGATTAAGTTTGATGATGAAAGCAGAGTGCAAAATCAAGGAACAAAAAGAGTAAAGGGGTGCAGGAAATAAGAAGAAAAGATGCCATGTGCTGTCTCTTTAATTTACAAACACATGAAACCAAAGGGACCTTCTTGTCTGTCTTCTTTCTCTGTTTGTTTCTGTCAAAAGACCCAAGTGGGTGGGTCTCATCTCATGGGGCATCTCTACCAAACAACCTACCTTTTCTCCTTCTATTCCTGAACTTGCTTGCATTGAAGAAGTGCTTCTTTTAGAAGCTGCACATAATTTGTCACAAAGCCTTAGATCACACCCTGAAGAAAAGTGTATAAAATTATTAGCCCCCCAAAACTTTTGTTTTTGGTAACCGAGGCTTATTATTATAGTATTGGGGGAACTAGAGTTATAAATAATGCTTCATTTTGTATTAATTTAATTTTTCTTCTCATTAGAAGCAGAGAACAAAAACAGATGTTAGAAGAGGGAGACAGAGACAGACATTGGAAGGCCACATTGACAAATCTTAATTCAGATTTGATTCTCTGTTGAATTTAATTACTCAAACTACCTTAAAGCCATCACATGAATGGAATGAAAATTAATTAGTAATAAATTAGTGATTGCCAATAGAGAAGTTAGTAACAGGCATTATAGCATATTAAAACATTCATAAGATCAGTTAATAAGGAAATTTTTGTTTCCAAAAGTGCATTAGAAGAACATGCAACTTAGGTGTTTGGATCTTCTGTGGCGGCTATGCTGGTCTAGCTGCTGCAGAGCCATTGGATCTAAAATCTAAAATCCAAGATCCAAACTCGCAACAGATCCAAGATAAGCTAGCCACAGAGGATCCAAACTCGCAACAGGTTAGGGAGTGACACATACTGTAATGGTTAATGGTTATGAAATGAGTTCTCTAAATTGAAAGTTCAAGCTTAATATTTCATTTGCAGAACCTTCTTTTTTTATTGCTATCTTTATAAACAGACATGAGTAGTATGCAAACAAGTAGACAAAATTTGAATTATGGAACAAGGAAAAATGAGAAAGAGAGATGGATTGAATGGTCAGAAGCAGCTAACTTTTTAGCAAAACTGCAGCTTTTGATTCAAATTTTTAAACTGTGTACTAGTTTTCTTTATTGCTGAGTTTAGCACTTTTGTAGGCCAAAACCAAGACAAATTCTATGACGTGAACCAATATTTGAAAAATCGACTAAAACTCTTATGACGATTAACGCCTTCTCACGGTCCTCCGGCCGAGACAATAACCTGATTGGTGTCATTTCGGAAAAAACAAATAGAAACGAATATGAGTGCCTCAAAACTCAACTTATATTTGTTTTTTTTTTTTTTATCGAACCGAAACCAATCAGATTGTTGTCTCAGCCGTGAGGTCCTGCTTCCGACAGGTGGCATTGGCTGTCTTCAAAGTTTCAGATGATTTTTCAAGTACCTGTCCTATCCACGTGGATCACCTATCAAGGTGGTCCAACCTGGAACCCACCCCAAATAAAGACAAATCATTAGCAATTTCTCACATGCTTTGTTAGGCTATTCAATCTGCAGACCATCTTGCCAAATATGGGGACACCCATGATTCTTTTTTTTTTTTTCTTTTTTTTGCAACTGTCCTATAATCCTGTAGCAGAAATGAGTTTTCTTTTTCTTAGCTGATAGCTTTGGTGTTTGTTTCTTGAAAGACTACCTACCCTCTCCTTTGCTTATTTTGTACACCAAAATGGTTATGGACGATTTCCTTTTGATAATAATAATGAATAAAATATCTAGAACGATTTTTAATGACCACTTTTAATCCAACATGTCCTAAAAATGTATCCAATTATCCAGTGAAAAGAAGGGACATATCATATATGTTAATCGTTAAATCCACAAACATTAACCAGATTCACATTGACATCACAAGGGACATAGTCAAAAGCATCAACTTTCAGGGAATATTCTTATTTAATTATTTCAAACTTGTCGCATCAGCAAAGAGTATTTCGGTATAAAGTGGGGTAGAGAGACACATCTACACCCTACTTTATTCTCAATTAATTAATTATAAAAATGGAGGCAAGAAAAATTGTACCCTTGACCACTAATCTAAAAGGGGATGAAGCTAGCTATATTCATCAAGAGTGATAATTATGTACAAGTGTTAGAATTTCATGTATTTCTCTCCACCACTTTTATGGTATGCAATCATTATGTAAGTTACTTGCATTGTTGTAACTTGATTGTTAAACAATAATAATTATCACAAAAGAACAAAAGTAATATGAGAATGTCATTATTCATATTTCTTCACATCAAAAAAGAAAGACCTAAAAATAGTGTTTAAAATGAGTTAAAGGACTTAGCAAGTTTGATGATACTAAATTCATTATGAGGAAGATTAATTACAATGCTTATAAGATCTCAAGCCACAATTTACTTGTTATACCCGGCATCCCTATGTCTTGTAAAACTCTTTCTAAAGCAGGGTATTCAATCTATACCATATTAGAAGTGCTCCAAGCAATTCCCTTTAAACACAATGAAATATATGACCAAGTCTCTTAATACAAAACAAAATCTCACTGATTAATAGATTTTCATGATAATAGGAAACTAAATCCCATAATATAATATTTACTCATAAATTGCTTGATTTTAGAAAATTGAAAATTATAAAGATAATAACCAATTTCCCAATTTTAGGGATTTCAATTTTACTAAATGTCAACCATATATAATCTAACAAATCCAAACTCCTAATTCCAACAAAGCTATAGATAAACAAAATGCATCAGTAGAAGAACTTTATTCAAGCCCTCCTTTTAACTTGGTTGTTTGTAACGATAGAAAAAGTGATCGGTATGGTGCAAAAGGACCATTTGTCTCCTTCAGCACACTACTTTTCCGAGGACTGTTTGTTGGTTGAACTTGAAAAGCAACTAGCAGTATAATTTAAAATTAGGGAGAGAATATATAATGCTGTTGGTTATATTGTGGAAAAGGATCATTCCACAATATCAGTAGGCAGAAGTCGTCTTCATGCAAAACACATTAATTTTGGCTCAGAAAAGCAAAAGATATATTGGACACAGTTTCCACACTAAACTAGACTTGTCAAAGTAAACAGTGTTTTCTTTTAAATTCCTTGTTTGATATAAATCACTACACAGATATACAAATTTTAATTAGCCTTGTTAAAAATATCAGTATTTTATTATTTGATCAATGAACAAGTTTTGAAATAAGGATATCTGAATGTTCATTCCTCAAATTAATGTGTCCCATCATCTGATTTGATTTTAAAACAACAAAATATCCTTCTTAATTAATTTGTGGAGAATTAGTTATTTATTTAATAATACCACATAAATTAAGTGTGGCTTTCTGTATCTTCGTGCTTGGCTTGGTATGAAAATGAATTCCAAGAATTTCGCCTATAACAAAGAGGATGTAAAGTCCACATCTGGATGTATAAGTAGCTAGAATAGAAGTGAAGCTCTGATAGTCATCGCAGAGCACTCAGTTTTAAAAAATGAAGCGTGTCCCACGAAACTTTTTTTTTTGATAGGCAAATGTTAGTTGTTAGTAATTGTTAGAAATGTTAGTTTTCCGGGTTTGAACCCGAGACCTCCAGCTTACACTCCTTCAGCATTCCTTAGCTCACCAACCAAGCTACCTACTTGGGACGTGTCCCACGAAACTTTGAAATTGAATAAGGATTAAGGAAACTGTCTAAACACCAGCTGTATTAAAATTTAAGAGGTTAATTTGATCCCACATTCGTATTATTAATTTGGAGGCTTGGAGCATAATACAGAGCGGTTTAAATTATTAGTATAATATATGCAGGCATGCAATTAACATTAAGTTCCTTGGCTCTTTTTAAAAAAAAAATAAAATTAAGTTCCCTGGCTATGAAAAAAGGTTTGATTTTAATTTATCCATATAAACTTCAATTGAAGGAGAGTGTCTAATGCCATTTAGAAAGTGATGTGACCAACAGTCTAATATATGATATAGAGTGTCGTTTAAAGAATGCAATTAATATTATTTGATAATATTAGTTTATAAGGGTAGTATAGTCTTTTAGTATTTTACTATATATTCTCCATTGTATTGTTAGGACTTTGTTATTTTGCAATTCTATTGGAACCCTAGCCCTCTTCTCTTCTTCTCTTCTCTATGGATTCATATTGTTAACAAATATTATGTTCCTTCTATTTTATTTATAATAACAATCTAATATTTTCCTTTTATTTATAACAATATATATATATATATATATATATATATATATATATATTACATGTTACATAATATTTTAGGAGAAAAAAGCATACAAATACAAACATAAAATTTACTATTAATTTTTTTTTTCATAAGAAAAACATCACGAAGATGAAGAATTTATGTTTAGAGATTTGACTCTTCTACACGTAAAAGTGTTAATTAATTTCGTGTGCAGCTTATCAGTATTGTTACTGGACACATGGACTTGCCCACTTACCGAAACTATACATTGGGCCAATCCAATCTTTATTTTGCTATTGCAGCTCGATTGGCATCCTCTGATGTTGGTAAAATAAAAAGGGCGTTACTACCCGCACGCTACATTTCTTGAGTGACACCCGCATCTTCATTTTTTGCTCTACTGAAAAAATGAACCTCCCCTATTGTACACCCATCACCCTACATAGTATACCATAAACGAGTTGCTTACGGAATATTTTTTTTTTATTTAAAATAATGTATGTATCGTATCAACTTGTTTACTGTAGACTCCATTTTTTTTAAATAACGTAAACAAATTGTTTATGGTACATATATTTTTTCAAAAGAATTTACTACAAACAACTTGTTTACGGTATATAATGTATTAACATATACTGTAAACAATATATTTATGGTATGTGTTTTTCTAAAAAATATTTACTATAAACAATTAGTTTACGGTATATATTTAAAAAATATATATATACCGCAAAGAAATTGCTTTTGTTTTGTAAAAGAATGATGTTACCTTAGATGGGGTATTTTAATCTTATAAAATAATTGTGGGAGTGTCGCTTAAGAATTGTGGGTGTGTGGAACAATTCCCAATAAAAAAAAATGAATGCTATGATGAAATCCTTGGATCGTAATAAATTTGAGCTTACAAATTTCTGAAACAATTTTTTGATTTCATTACGTATAGGAAGCAGGGTCGTCAAAGAGTCAAACTAGTGAAGCCCTAGCTTTAGGCCTTTAAAATTGAGCAACATTTTCATGCTGTAAATAGGATTCTAAACCCACATTCAACGCGTGACATTTTCATATTGACTATTACGAGGTCTTATGCTCGCGTGAATAGCATCAAGACCTTAGTTCGCATTTGTCGCTTCAGGCCTCAACTTAAATTGGGCCAACCCCGATAAGAAGTGTTCCCACTCCTTAAATTATGGATCAAGATAAAGTGCTAAATTCACAAAAGCAACCATCCCCAAATGGATGCAGCCAAATCATAACTGTGTGTTCCGTCAAAAAATAAATTAAAAAATCATAACTGTGTGATACAGGTGCCGCAATTGTAGTATTACGCATATATATACAAAAGTGAGCCACCATGTAGTTTTGAGAATGATGGAGCACCAAAGACAAGGAACCAAAAATTCTATCATGTATCATAAAAGCTTTGTAGGATTTAGACAATACTACGTAGCAGTAGTCACGGGAGATGCACCTTAAAAAAGGACAAAGAACAAAGAAAGAAGGGTACAAACTACAAGGGATAGACACTGAGACACGTAGAGAAACTTCTCTTCTACGTAAGCAATCTCGATCGTCATAATATTATTGCCAACCAGCTCAATAAATGCTTCATAAAACTAGCTGCTTATATTTTATTTTTCTGCGGTGTTCCAAATAATTGTAATTGCATTAAAACGTAGTTAAGTGGTTCTAGATTTTTTTTTGAAGGAATTTAAGTGGTTCTAGATAATCTTTGCATTTGCATTGATATCCTTTGATACCCGATTTTTGCTTTTTCTTGTGTATAGCATAATTGAAATTAATGACACTAGCTATTTTATAATATAAATAAATATACTACCACTGTTTTTGTTATCGATGATATGTGGTTTTCAATTTGTTGCGTGCAAGAGATGCCACTTTGTAGTGCTTTTATATTTGATAGATTAGATTAGATTAGGCTACTCTCCATTTTGATGCGTGCTTATTTTAATCTCAATAGTTTCAAATTGGAAAAATCGCAATATAATAGTCCTTACTCTTAAAAAAAAATTGACAACTCTGTTACCAAAAAAAAAAATTGACAACTCTGGTACTCTAGAGTTTTATTGGGTATGGGTACCTAATGGCCAATTATTTGACGCCACATCATTTTTTTAACTTTGCTTTAATGGAAATTAAATTCTTAGCTTTCATATCCGTTAGTGTGTGGGTCTAGGAGAATTTCCTTACATAATTTCTATATTTATTAGTTCATTTTCACTTTCTCTAAGGAGTTTTTTTTATTCTTTCTCTATTTCTGTTATTTAGATCTCTCCTTAAATAATATTTTAATATTTGTGTAAACTGTTTAATTTCGTTCTTAGCTTATTCTTCTTTTCTTATTTCATTCCTAGTAATAAAGTTATATTTTTATGAATTTCTTCTATTGTTTTACTTAATTTATACCTGATTTCAAATTCTTTTGATTATATTTCAATTTATTCTTTTATTTAGAGTTTGTTATATAGGTTTTGTTTGTTTTATTATTTATAATTTATGTTTGAATTATGGTTTTTTGTTTTTATTGGGATTATTTTTGTCTTTTTCAAATATGGGTATCGGTACCCACCTTTCTTCATGGATACAAAAGAATTTAAAAAAAAGAAAAAACAATATAATAGTCCTGGTATATGCTTCCTAAAAAAACTAAAAAACAATCTAAAAAAAAAACTGATACATATATCTCAATGAGAATTTTTCCAGAGCTTAATGTTATTCTCTATTATTTTTTTTTTGGGTGCTAAAGAGGGTTTATTCTCTAAATTTTAATGTCATTCAAATGTGAAAGTTCATGGATATAGATTTAAAGTAGTACCTCACTCCCTTTAATTGATAAGTGACAACCTATGAAATACATCCATCTTTCATTCTCATTTCTCATCCCATGTCGTGATCGGTTATTTTCTTCTGACGCTTTTGATACTTTCTTTCTTTTTCATCTCGATCTATTTAATTAATTTTAGGTAAGAAAGATCATAAGTAACTAGTATTCACAATTTTTTAGAATATCTAAAGATGATATGAAGTGTGGAAAAGAAACCGAAAGGCTGGTTGTGAACGTGTGAACGGGGCTTTTGGTGGGCCTATTAGAAAGAATGGGAAGAGGGCTATAAGGATCCAATTCAAGACACTTGACTTCAGAATGGACCCTGATGACCCTTGCGGCAACGCCTGCTTTCTTTCTTAGGATAACACTCCATAGTCACATCATATGCCCACATGATATGACAACAAAAATATCGATGCATGGTGTTTGACGAGAGGAGCAATCATTTTTTTTTGTGTTGGGCATCAAAATTAAGTTTTTTCTTTGAGAAATCATGTAATAAAACTTTTTTCAGTGTAAAATATATGTACAACCTATACTTTGTTATTGACATGCAAGAAACAAAAATGTCACTATCCATCTATTTAAATCTTTCCTAAATATCCCATCAATTAGACATCTACTTAGAGCATCTTTAGTGGGAGTATTTTACGGAGTTGCTAAATTTTTCGAGCTGAGGTGGTATGGTCCGAAGCAGAGGTGGCAAGTTGGCGTTCTTTTATTTTGTGTCAGGGTGCACGAAATTGGCAACCCTGCTAAATCACTTGGCCATTCTTTTATGAGAGAGAGGGACACACATAAAAGCCATGTGAGGCCCTGCTGTGTCAGAGAAAAAACGAGGCAAACACTTTTTTGACCAAAGCAACTTTTTATTCGTTTTTAATTTTTAAAGAACGCAACTTTAGCTCTCCCACTAAAGTTGCCCTTAGTCGACGTGATTTATACACCTCTTTCCTAACGTTTTACATCAGATATTCACGATGCCATTTTTTTACCACCTACCCAAGGTGTTGGCTTAATATACACGAACATTTTTTTGTACTGATATACAAGAGGGCCGATTGCCATCACCACGAAGCGGTTTTGGTATTGTCGTTGTTGTCATCGTTTTCAAGATGTCTTTCTCTACACGTCCATTGTCCTCTAGTTAGACAACACCTTGCCCTTGTTTCGAAACACTTCTCCCCTATTTTTTTTTAAATTCGCTCCGATCACTGTCCTCTAGTCAGCCAACGTCTTGCCCAGCACCACAATCGAGTGCCCCACCTTAAGGCCGATCTGCTAGTCCCTTTTTCCAACCCACCCTGCCGCCATAGTCTCCGTAATCACCGGTAGTGTACTGGTACAGAAAGGCACACTTTGTGTACCGTAAATATGCCGTTACCCGAGACCAAAGATTCATAAAGAGGGATGGTAAATAATTGCACAAGCAATATTTTATATGTTTATTGCCGATTTTTAAATTGTTTTTAATTTTTATTTTGTAAATATTCACTAATTTAATTATTTGTACTATTTTAAAGTGTAAGAGTATTTATAAGGACATTTTTATGACTTAATGAAAAACAAATGGCAAAATATAGGCATAAATCTAATTTCACATAATAATATGTGTTCCTCATGGCTCATATGGTCCATGTCACTCTGAGCACAGTATAGCAAAACTCAATCCACACAGGAATATAAGCATATCCCATGTTCTCTATTTGCCCAAGAGAGGTCCCTTTTGTATAGATAACTCAAGGATAGACATTGAGAGAGGATGGTACCCACTAATGACACAAATCCCTTGCAGCCCCGCAAATCAATTGTTGTAATTTCCTTAATCCATTGGCTTACGGCTGTTTGAGGTTATTGTTGTCCCTTCATCCCTTAATCCCTTGGATCTTGATGGCTTGTTCCCTAAAGGAACCTCATGCCAGCCACGTCAAAAGAAAAAGTCACTTTTTTCAAAAGGTTTTCGAAGTAAAATCTTAACTATTAGTTATTAGAATACAAAATAAATGACACCAAACACCTAATTAGTATTTCAAATTGCAAAATAAAAATTACTTGTCTCAATATCCAACCTTCAGAGATGAAGAGCTCTAGAAAATGAAGAAGCATTTAACTGGGCAAGAGAAAGAGATTGACGGTGGTCGGTGGCCATGATCGGAAATAATGGCGGTAATGAACGACAAAGAGTGATGGTAGTGTACCTGCAACTACTCCAATACTCAAGTCAGCAGTGAGAGAGATGAATGAAGTGTATTTGAATGACTACTTACCTTGAGAAGAGATGAACCATCGGTCTTTTATATAAGGTTGTGAGTCCCCAAAATTGATAATCATTTCTATTAGCCTCTGATGTGATAGCTAACAACCTCTAACGACCTAACCGTCTTTCGATTGGTTGTTAAGGGTGTTGGCTTAGCAGTTACACTTCATATTGATTATTACGCCTGAGATCGAGATTAGGCCGACCTATTGGAGTTTGGTATTGGGCCAAGATGGGCCTAAGGTTGGTCCAAAACAATATTTGGGTCTAATTATGCTCTCTCTTATATTTAATAAATATATAATTCGATCCCGTATTTATGTAGTTCATTATAGGAAAAACTTTTTAGTTATAATTATAATCACAACTTAATTATATAGGGAAGAAGAAAGATAAGTATATACCAGGACTAGCGAATCGGGATTTTTATTTGAATTAAAATAATTATACTCATCGATTTTTTTTTGGTCTACAGACGGCGTGGCAAGCACCACCCGTAAACTCACACACGCAAAGTGGGAATTTCGGGCTCGAACCCGAGCAACCACGGAAAATGTCCAGTCTAACAATATTCGCGGCTGTCTCACGTGGTTTCTACACATGAGAAGCACGGACAGGATACAATATTGCAGTCAACTATCCCATCTTCAATTTGGATGAGATTGAATGTGTGGGAAAGTACGAGAACTACCAACCCAAAACCACAAAATATCTAGAAGAGTTGAACACATATATAAACAACAATTTCAGTTCCTAAAATGTATATGTAAATTAAAATATGGTTTTGATTTTTGACAAACAAAGGGCCATTTTGTCTCCTAGTGTGCAATGCATGGCTGAATATTCTTTGATATTTTTTTTTTGTTGTGAATACCTCTTGTTTCAATTATGAAAGGTTTGTGTGCAAAAAATGGGGGTAGCTTTAACTTACAAACAAATGCAAATTATCTAAAGTGAACGGGAAATATAAAACGTACTATATCTAATTAAAAATGCATTCCCTTTTTACTGCCTCCAAATCTCCATTATTAAATTATTGTTCTTCCATATTCCACATCTGTGTGTAACTAAGAAATAAAAACAAAAAGGAAAAGGTTAGGCAAAGTGGTGAAGATTGTCACCCGATAAAACCCCATAGGTGGGATAGCTGAGCTGATTAATACAAGTTATATAATATAAATCATAAAATGTTAGTCTGTCTTTTTGTTATATACTAGCCTTTCAAATTGTCCTTCACTAAATAAATAATTCTAGACTTAAATATGAAATTGGTCCTCCAAAAATTTACAAAGTTTGTTTTTAGTCCCCAAAAAAAATTGAAGGTTTTTAGTCCCCTAAATTTCAAAATGGTTTTTCGTTGGTCCCTATAGCTGACGCCGTTTTATGGCGCGTACGTGGCGCTTCTGTAGCGGAGACGAAAAACGAACTTTTAGAATTTTGGGGGACTAAAAACGAACTTTTAGAACTTTTAAGGGATTAAAATCATAACGGCGTCAGAGTGAGAGACGAACGAAAAAACATTTTGAAATTTGGGGGACTAAAAACCTTCAAATTTTTTTGGAAGGACTAAAAACGAACTTTACGAATTTTTTGGGGACCAATTTCATATTTAAGCCATAAGACTTCTAATACGTGTTCAAACCTTAAATTTCTTACGAACCCACATATAACATTGAAATTCATTATGTTAAATGCTAATTGTCACATATTTTTCAAACTTTTCAATTTCTCTTTGCATTTCTCTCTAATTTAGTAGCAATGGTCTATATAACGTAACAAAAATAATGCCACGAAGTTGCATGGAAAAAATTAAGATAGGACATGGACGAGGGTTAAAAAGAGTGGGTCAATCACGTTGTTTACGTGGTCCTCGTCATGCCCAAAGGAAACTCAAACAAAACTCTCTAGCTCCAGTGAACGGTCAACGCAGCACATCCATTTTTCAACCACTTATTTCCTGTTACTTCCGGTTATTTATTTATAAAGTTTCTTGATTGTATTTTGCTTATATAATCTTTAATTTCAAAACAAAATCAATCAATTATGATTTCCATTTATTCATAATTTATAAAGAAAAATTTTAAATTGTACCCAAAAAAAATTAAAAATAAAAAATTTATAATAATACAGGATAAACAAAGTTATAAAATACCGACTGTTTGGGTTTTTTTTTTTTTAGAAATAGCAAAAGTTTATTATTATGAATGGAGTATTAGTAGTGCTCTGACACGATGCAACAAAGTTTACGATTACTAGGGCTGGATCTAAGGCACCCCACATCATAACACACATCGATATCACCAGGTCACTTACCCATGCCCTTCGAGTACCGAGTCAACACACCATTCATATAAAAGGCAATGGTCATTGTTTGTCTTAGCCAAAAACTATTATTTCCACGAGAGCACTTTAATATTATATAAAACCTCATAAAAATCTATCACCCTATTGAAGAAAATACAAGTCACTACAAGAAAAAGCGCCGCTACCGACGGTCTTTTACCGATGGGCATAATCCGTCGCAAAAGAACTGGCTTTTACGACGGCATACACCGTCGGTAACCTTAACCTGTCAGAATGCCGGAGACATGTTATAGTTTCCCGCTTTTTTCGAATACAGACGGCCTTACCCGTCAGTACCCTAAACGGTCAATAGATTATCAACGGTCATTGGCATCGGTATTCAAATTTGCCTGTCGGTAAGGTCGCATCGTTTAACAACGGCCTTAAGCCGTCGGTATTTAAAGTGTGGCCGTTAGTATGCTTGGATATGAACCAGAACGCAGCCTTCTCTCTCCTTCACTATTCACAATGCGATCTATCATCTCTTTGTCTCTCTGTCGAAGTTTCCGGCCACCACACCAACGCGTCGTCCTCATCCGTCTGCGTTGTCCGCCGCCAACTCGACAGTGTCGTCCGCCGCCACCTCCACAGCGCCCTCTCTCTCTTTCTCAGTGTGTGTGGTGCCCGCCGCCACCACGCCTCTCTCTCTCCCGCTCTCCCGTTCGCACGGCTAGTCCCGCCCCCACCACGGTCCTCCCTCTCTCTCTCTGACTCTTTGTTTCTGTTGCAGTCACAGGTGAGATTCTGTCATTTCTTTTGCCGCTTCGATTCATAAAAAGTGCCAATATTTTGATAGTTTCTTAAAAAATTAACTTGATAGAAGAGGATTGGTTCTATGATTAATGTTTTCAAAATTGCAGAAGTATGGTAGATTTTATTAGGTTAATGAAATTTTTGCTTCCCAATAACTCTAAATTCTGAGTTGTTTTCTATGTTGAAGATGAATTTTTGAGTTGTTTTCTATGTCATGCATAGGTTAGTAGTTCATTTACTAAGGTTGAGTTGTTTTCTATGTCATCCACATTCAGAATGAGAATTTTAGGTTTCTTTTGTGTTGCTGATATGCTATTTGTGTGATTCTTTTACCAAGTTTCATCAAACAAAGCTCTGTCCTACTCTTGGTTCAATATTGTATGCTTTCTTTGTTGATCAGTTTAATCCATTCTGTTTTTAAAAGTTGGATATGTTAGTGTTGCAGTTTTTTTAAATTGTAGTTTTTTTTAGGTTTATTTGGACTAGTTCTTTAAATTGCATTCAAGCTATATGATAGAATGCACTAACCAGAATTGATGTTTGTTTTCAAAAAATTTAGTTTAGATCTTATTGAAACAAATTGAAGTTCCATAAATGTCAATTAGGTCCTCGAAATTTGATGTTTGATTAATTTTGGCACTTGGGTTTGGCTGTTTTTAGTGAGAATTAATGAGAGTTTGTAGCTTTGTAACTTCAATTGTGAAGGCTTCGATTTTCAGGTCAATTGCAGAGGCTGTGATTGTAAATATTGCTGTTTCTGGTAGTTTAACAATGGGGTTGCAATCATTGCATGAGAGTGGGATGAATTTGATGTATTTTTAGCTATGAATGATATTGGTTGTGATGCGTTCATTATAGTATATAGTTTGTTGTTAGTTTTTCCTTCCATCGTAGTTATTTTAGTGGTTTTAACTCATAGTTGCATGCATTTTTGCTTGGTTTAGATAATGCACTTGGTTGAGTTAAGTTGTGCAGGAAAGAAGGTATTGGCCTAGGAAAATGGAGCTAAATCACGTAGACGGATGTTGCGACCAACTTGGAGGCCAAAATACCAAAAGACGGCAAGATTTAAAGAGGCACGGCCTGGCCGTGCCCTATGCCACGGCCGTGCTGTGGTGGATGTGAAGAAACTCAAGATTGCTCAAAACAGTGCATTCCACGGCCAGGCCGTGTTATCCAACACGGTCGTGCCTCTGCTTCCAGAACAACACGGCCAGCCGCGCCTCCACCACGCCTGGTGTCGGACTGCTGACCTTGATTACGTGTTTTAAGAGCAAGACGGCCAAAGCCGCCAGTGCTCCACTAACCGTCTGCGACTCATTCTGACTTGTTTTTGCACATTTGACTTAATTTTTAGAGGCTTTTTCTATTCTTTTTGGGCCGAGAACTATAAATAGGCTTGGAGAACATTGACTTGGGGTTGGTTCTTTTGGTGAGTTTGAATCAAGAACAAGTGATCATAGGCAAAATTGAGGAATCAATGGAGTCTTTTGCTATTTCTACATCTCAATTGCTTAGTTCCTTCTCTTCCATGAGGAACTAATTCCTTTGTACTAGGGTAAGATGAACTTTGTGGATCCTTTTATGTAATTGAATTCAGAATTTTCAATGCAAGTTTGATGTATGTCATTTGATCAACTATCTCTTTTCTTAATGCGATTCTATGCTTGATCACCATGGGGTTGAACTAGGGTTTGACATCAATTGGAAAGTTGAGGTTTTAAACTTGCTTTGGGATATTTTGACATATCTATAGGGTTATAGGGATATAATTCTCTTTGGTATGAGTTTGTATGAATCCATATCCTTTATGCTTGATTTAATTAATTGGAACCTAAGGGATTAGGGCTTATTAGTTGAATTAAAGGGATTAAGAGGAAAGGAATTTCCGTTAATCTAATTTAGAGGATTTGAACTTCAAATACGTGATCATTGCTTGCATTGGAATAGGATTCAAGAGCGTAAAGGGTGAGACAAAGGGATTCGAACCCTAGTCACTCTATTCTCCTTAATATCTAAATTATTTGTTTTGTTAGTCATTATCTTATTGTTGAACACGAAATACACAATTCAAACACTACTCATTTTCGTCTGATAGTTCAAATAGTACATCGTTGGTATAGTTAAGAATTGGTCACAATCTCTGCGGATACGATCTTTTATTACATAACGACGAAATCGTACACTTGCGATTTTGCCCAACAAGTTTTTGGCGCCGTTGCCGGGGATTGTTGAATTAATTTTTAACAAGGCAAACGAGTACCTTTTTGAACTATTTCTTTTATTTATTTTCTGTTAAAAAAAAATTATTACATTAACTGTTGCTTTGCTACTGATCTTTCCCTTTAGTTTTGTGCATGCGAGGTAAACAAACAGGTGAACTGTTGTTTGACTCGGAGATCGAAAAAACAGCAAAGGCTTTAAGGAAGAAGGCTAAGGAAGCAAAGCAACGACAAAAACAATCCTCTGCATCCACTTCTCAAGTCCCAACTCAAGAAGTGATGGGGGACCAACCACGCACTTTGGGTGATTTTGGGAGACGGAACAACCATGCAAGTGGTCACAATGCCTAGCATCAGGTTGAGGCAAATGCTAATTTTGAGATCAAGCCGGCATTGTTGAACATTCTCAAACAAAGCCAATTCGCGGGGAATGAGATTGATGACCCAAATCAGCACCTGGTGAGTTTTTATGAAATCTGTGACACCTTTGGGCCGGGCCGGAGGATCGAGGAAGCAAGAAATTGAGGCTTTTCCCTTGGACCCTGCGGGAACGAGCAAGAGACTGGCTTGACACCTTGCCTATAGGAAGCATTGCAACTTGGGACGATTTGGAGGAGAAATTCATGACAAAATTTTTTCCACCCTCCAAATTCATCAAAAGAAGAGGTGAGATTCATGGCTTCCAATGAACCAAAGTGAGAACTTGTATGAGGCATGGGAGAGATTCAAGCTCCTTCTAAAGAGGTGTCCAGGACATGGATATGATGACTTCAACCAGATGCAAATGTTCTCAGAATGGTTTGAGGCCGAACACCAGGATGATGTTGGATGCCTCGGTGGAGGTACAATCAACAACAAGACACCGCAGTATAAGAACCTTGGTGGAGCAAATGGCTTCCAATGAGCGATTATGTCGAATGATAGAGGGACACTGGGTAAAAGAGGAGTCCTAGAATTGGAAACACAAGATGCGCTCTTGGCTCAAAATAAATTAGTCTCTCAACAATTGGAGGCTATCACAAAAGAGTTGAAAGCACTGAAAGTGGGAACCTCTTCCTCTGCTCAGATGAACCAAGTAAATCAAAGTTTGAGATGTGACTTCTGCCAAGGGCCTCATGAGAATGCAGGGTGTGATACTTTGGGAGACTCCAAGGAGCAAGCTAATTACATGGGTAACTTCCAAAGGCAAGGAGAGAATCCATATTCTAACACCTATAATCCAGGGTGGAAGAATCATCCCAACTTCTCTTGGAAGCAACATGATAATTCATCATCGAGCAAACCTCCACAACCTCCCAAGCAAGAGAAGCCAAATCAACTGGAGGAAGCTCTTACCCAATTCATGAAGATGACTCAGTCAAATTTCCAGAACCATGAGTCACATTTCAAAAATCAGGAGGTTTCTATCAAGAATCTGGAAAATCAGATCGGGCAACTCTCAAAGCAACTTGCAGAACAATCTAAAGGTAAGTTTTCTACTAGCACAGTAGATAACCCCAAAACTGAAAATTGTAGTGTAGTTACTTTGAGAAGTGGAAAACCTTTGTCTGAAGTAGAGAAAAAGAAAAAGAGTGAAAAGAGTGAAAAAGAAAAAGTGATAGAAAAAGAAAGAGTGGAAATAGAAGAAGGGGTTGAAAAAGAAAAGGGAGAAGTTGAAAATGAGAGAAGAGAAAATATTGAGAAAGGAGAGAAAAAAGAGGGTGAGGAAGATAATGTTGCTACTGACAATTTGCAGGTACAAGAAAAAACCAAAAAATTATTCAGCCACATATGAAGCTTCCTTATCCTCATCTGAGCAAGAAGAACCAGAAGGATGAACAGTTTGCTAAGTTTATGGACATTTTCAAGCGTCTCCAAATCAACATTCCTTTTGCAGAAGCTCTTGAGCAAATGCTCACATATGCAAAATTTATGAAGGAGTTGTTAACCAAAAAGAGAAGGTTCAAGGAGGATGAGACGGTAGCCTTGACTGAAGAGTGTAGTGCCATTATCCAAAGGAAGCTTCCTCCAAAGATGAAGGATCCGGGAAGCTTTACAATTCCTTGCACTATTGGGAATTTGCACATTGGAAAGGCTCTCTGTGATTTGGGAGCTAGCATTAATCTGATGCCCCTCTCTATGTTGAAACGGTTGGGAGGAGGTGAAGTCAAGCCTACCAAGATGTCTCTGCAGAATCGAGATAGATCGGTGAAATACCCCTATGGAATACTGGAGGATGTGCTGGTTAGAGTCGACAAGTTCTTGTTCCCAGTGGATTTTGTTATCCTTGATATGGAAGAGGACAAGGAGGTCCATCTTCTTCTTGGCAGACCTTTCCTAGCTACAGGGAGAGCCTTGATTGATGTGCAACAAGGTAAATTGATATTGAGGTTCCAGGATGAGAAGGTGACATTTAATGTCTTTGAAGCTATGCGGCATCCGGATGATATTGAGAGATGCTCTAGAGTTGATGTGATTGACGACTCCGTTTTGGAAATCATCAAGCAAGACCAACCTTCACACCCACTAGAGAATGTGTTAGTGAATTCCATTGAGAAGGTGGATGAGGAGATGGAAGATGAAATTGAAAGATGTCTTGCACAACTTGAAGCTCTACAAGTTGAAGAAGCTGTTATGAAAATGAAGGAGGATTTGCAAGGTGGTGAGTTAGAAAAGAAAGTTAGCCCGAAATTAAAGCAATTACCCCCACACTTGAAGTATGTTTTTCTTGGGGATGATGCTTTTAATCCGGTGATCATTAGTAGCTCTTTGTCAAAGCTGAAGGAGGAGAAGCTAGTGAGAGTACTTAGAGCACATAAAGAGGCAATTGGATGGACCATCTCAGATTTAAAGGGGATCAGTCCAGCCTTTTGCATGCATAAGATCAAGTTAGATCAAGAGTTTAAGCCAGTTGTTCAACCACAGAGAAGGCTTAATCTGGTTATGAAAGAAGTGGTGAGGAAGGAGGTATTGAAGCTTTTAGAGGCAGGGATGATCTATCCTATTTCTGACAGTGCATGAGTGAGTCCAGTACATGTGGTTCCAAAGAAAGGGGGGATGACAGTTGTAAAAAATGAAAAAAATGAGTTGATCCCTACTAGAAATCACCAGGGTGGCGAATGTGCATTGACTATAGGAAATCGAACCAAGCCACTCGGAAGGATCATTTCCTCTCCCGCTTATGGACCAAATGTCGGAAAGGTTACCGGACAAGCCTACTATTGTTTTTACGGATGGGTACTCAGTGTTACAATCGGATATCCTCACAACCCAGAAGACCAAGAGAAGACAGTATTCACCTGCCCATTTGGAGTCTTTGCATATAGACGGATGCCCTTCGGTCTTTGCAATGCGCCCGCAACTTTTCAAAGGTGCATGCTTTCTATTTTTGCTGATATGATTGAAAAATCTATTGAGGTATTTATGGATGACTTCTCTGTTTTTGGAATTTCTTATGATGATTGTCTGGGTAACTTGGAAAATGTTCTCAAAAGGTGTAAGGAGACCAATTTGGTATTGAATTGGGAAAAATGCCACTTCATGGTAAAAGAAGGCATTGTTCTAGGACATAAAATCTCATCTAAGGGGATAGAAGTGGATAAGGCAAAAATTGATGTGATAGAGAAGTTGCCTCCTCCGTTGAATGTGAAAGGAGTAAGGAGTTTCCTTGGGCATGCTGGATTTTATAGACGGTTCATCAAGGACTTCTCCAAGGTTGCTAAGCCACTTTGCAATCTCCTCATCAAGGATGTCTCATTTAAATTTGACCCAGATTGCTTGAAGGCATTTGAGTTATTGAAAGAGAAACTTATTTCAGCTCCTGTGATAGTTGCACCCGATTGGGATTCACCGTTTGAGTTAATGTGTGATGCTAGCGATTATGCGGTGGGGGCTGTTTTGGGGCAAAGAAGAGAGAAGTTCTTTCATGCCATCTATTATGCTAGCAAGGTGTTAAATGAGAACCAAGTTAACTATGCTACCACAGAAAAAGAATTGCTTGCCATAGTGTTTGCTCTAGAAAAATTCCGTTCCTATTTGATTGGTTCCAAGGTTGTGGTGTTTACTGATCATGCGGCAATAAAATATCTTATGACTAAGGTTGAATCCAAGCCAAGACTCATTCGGTGGATTTTGTTGTTGCAAGAATTCGACCTTGAGATCAAAGACAAAAAGGGGAGTGAAAATGTGGTGGCTGATCATTTGTCCAGGTTGGAGAATACTGAGGTTACAGTTAGGGAGTTAGACATTCTAGAGGAGTTCCCAGATGAAAAACTGTTGGCTGTGACTGAGAGGCCTTGGTTTGCAGATATGGCAAATTTTAAAGCTGCTGGTGTTATACCTGAGGAATTAACTTGGCAACAAAAGAAGAAGTTTTTCAAAGATGCCAATTACTTCATTTGGGATGATCCCTATCTCTTCAGACAAGGCCCAGATGGAATTCTGAGAAGGTGTGTTGCGCATGATGAGGCGCAGAAAATTTTATGGCATTGTCACAATTCACCATACGGAGGTCATTTCAATGGTGAACGCACAGCTGCAAAAGTGCTTCAATCTGGATTCTACTGGCCTTCAATTTTCAAAGATGCTTATGCTCATGCAAAAAGTTGTGACAAGTGCCAGAGGACGGGAAGCATTTCCAAGAGGAATGAAATGCCCTTAAACTCCATTTTGGAGGTTGAGCTTTTTGATTGTTGGGGCATTGATTTCATGGGACCATTTCCCTCCTCATTCTCTAACCAGTATATTTTGGTAGTTGTCGATTATGTCTCAAAGTGGGTAGAAGCAGTGGCAACTCAAGTAAGTGATTCTCAGACTGTTGTGAAATTCATAAAGAGGAACATTTTTTCTCGGTTTGGGGTCCCTAGAGTTTTAATCAGTGATGGTGGTGCGCATTTTTGTAACTCAAAGTTGGAGGTTTGTCTTTGAAAAAGTATGATGTGAAGCACAAAGTTGCCACTCCTTACCACCCTCAAAGTAATGGGCAAGTCAAGTGTCAAACAGGAGATTAAGAAGATACTTGAGAAGACCGTGAGTGCCTCAAGGAAAGATCGGGCCCATAAGGTGGATGATGCTTTGTGGGCATACAGACCTTATAAATCCCCATGGGGTTGTCTCCTTACCACCGGTCTATGGCAAAGCTTGTCATTTGCCAGTTGAGCTTGAGCATAAGGCGTTTTGGGCCCTGAAATTCTTAAATTTTGATTCAACCTTGGCAGGAGAGAAAAGAATCTTGCAGCTGCACGAGCTGGATGAAATGCGGTTGCATGCGTATAAGAATGCCTCCATCTACAAACAAAAGGTCAAAGCTTATCATGATAAGCACATTGTACAAAAAACTTTCTCTCCTGGGCAGCAAGTGTTACTTTTCAACTCTCGTTTGAAGTTATTCCCGGGCAAACTCAAGTCCAAGTGGTCGGGACCTTTTGTGGTAAAAAAAGTGATGCCACATGGAGCAGTAGAGGTGGAGGAGCCTTCATCTCAAAGATCGTTCAAGGTTAATGGTCAATGTCTGAAACATTATTTGGGAGGAGAGCTGGATAGGGCAAAGGTTGCTCTAGGCTTGCGAGAGCCTTGAGCATACCATCACGCGTCAAGCTAGTGACGTTAAAGAAGCGCTTCTTGGGAGGCAACCCAAGGTGTAGAAGAGTGCATTCAAAAAAAAAGGGGGGGGACAGTGCAGTGACACACGGCCTAGCCGTGTTCTATGCCACGACCGTGTGGGTTAAAAAAAAAAGGAGAGACAGTGAAGAACACGGGCTAGCCGTGCCCTATGGCACGCCCGTGTTCGAGTTAAAATTTTTTTTTATGGGCAAGACAGTGAATAACACGGGCTAGCCGTGCCCTATGGCACGCCCGTGTTCGTGCTTCATTCAGCCAGGATTAGGCATTCCTTAGGTGTGCTTGCCCTTACCCAATCCTTGCCCCAGCCAATCACAACCATCCATTTCCTTTTAATTTTTATATCTGTGGTCCTGGTGCAGACCCACCGTACTTATCATACACCACAGAAAAACCCAAAATGCCCATTTCAACAGCACACGCCCGTGTGCTTTCTTCTCCTTCATTCCAGACCTAAATTTTTTTTCTTCCTCCCTACTGCCGCGGCGTCCATCGTCTTCTCCTCATCCTCCCTAATTCACGTTCTCCCTCCTCCGTCCTCTCCACCTCTTCCTCGCCACACCAACACCTCCCCACTTCCTTCCTTTTTCCTTTCTCCACCCTCCTCAGCCACGCCCCCCTCCTTCCATCTTCTTTAACTCCTCCTCTCACCAACAACCCATCAACCGCGGCACTTCTCCTCCCACCACACCCCCAGCCGAGCTTCCCCTTTCTCTCCTATTCTCCAACCTCAGCCACGCCCCCCTCCCTTCCTTCCATCTTCTTCACCTCCAACCGAAACCCATTTTTCATTTTTTTATTTTTATTTATTTTTATTTTATTTTTCACATTACTTGTGTGTTTGTGCTTGCTGTGTGGTCTGATTAAAGGGTAAAATGGCATCAAAAAGGCAAAGGGGTGATGCCTCAGGCACAAAAGAGCCAGCATTGGCCAAGGGCAAGGGAAAGGGCAAGAAAAAAGTGACAGAGAATCCGTATGGAATTCAGTTCCGGGACGACGTTCAAGAGGCAAGGTATAATACTCTTGTCGAAAGAATAATTGTCCCCACCCGTTATATGGATGAATCTGCACTGTTAATTCTAGGCCTGCTAGATGATGTCCAGTACTTATTTGCTAATGTGGGTTGGACAAAGTTTGTGGGGTTGAAAAGTTTTACTTATGCAAGAATTACTCTGGAATTCCTATCATCCGTTAATGCCAATGTCTCATATGCGGAGGGATGGCCAAAGGACCACCAGGACAATTTGATAACCTTTAGGTTATTCAATACGGAGCATAGCCTGTCATTGAGCCAATTCAATGCAATATTTGGATTGCCATATGGTGGTCACCGAAAAGTCCCCAATGATTTTTCTGCAAGACGATTTTGGAACTTGCTAACTAAATCCGACACCTATGACTCCTCTTCATCCAAATCATCAAAGTTGCGAAACCCCTATTTTCGCTATGTTCACAGAGTAATGTCAAACACATTGTTTGGCAGAGGGGATAGTGACGGCGTTGTCCGTCAGTCGGAACTGATGTTTTTGTGGAACATGCTGCACCCAGAATTTCAGCTAGATGCAGGTTCTCATTTGATCACCCACATGGTTAAAGTAGGGAAAGCTTCAGCCGGAAAAATTGTTATTGGTGGTTTAATCACCCCTATTGCTGAGGCTCTGGGCTATAGAACCTCCGGCCTCCCAATTGTTCGTGGGAGCACACGCTTGGACATGGAAGCCTCGCTGGCAATGAGAATGCTAGTCCTGGGAAGGCCAATGTTATTGTTTGGTGCTACCCGACATCGAGGAAACTCATCCTCTACCCGACCAGGAGCACACCACTATCGTGAGACCAGAGGAATTGGAATTTTCTGGAGGCCCCCAACCCGAGCCCCTTCAAGAGGAGAGACTGAGGCACCCCACAGAGACCTCGAGGCCCTGGCAGTTCTTCACATTACTATGCTCCATCGCCACCTCCCGGTTCTTATGCCGCTCTTCAGGAGGAGATGGCTGCTCAAAGGGCCCAGTTGACGGATCTTGACAACACCGTCCACGGTATTCAGGACATGGTCTCGGCATTGTATAACTGGCACCTCCATCAGTATCCTGTCCAGTTTCCTCCTCCGCCCCCACAGTGAGTCCTCTCTTGCATTATCCCTATCTCAGTTAAATTGTTTACATTGGGGACAATGTAAATTCTTAAGCTTGGGGTAGGGCGTTTAAATTTTTGCATTTAGTTTTGCGGGTTAGGTTTGCATTTTTAGTTTAATGTTTGCATATTTGTTTTAATTGTTGTTTTGTTCGCATCATTTTATCCCCCAATTGTACGCTATCCTCTTGTGTTTTGGCATGTGTGCTACAATCTTTTTGAAATTTCAGATTGCATGATTTGGAACCCAATTATTTTGTTCTTGTGATGGGCTTCAAGGCAGTATTCTTAATGTACATAGGGATAATCTTTGGATAAGTTGAGAATTAGCATGTGGCACTCTGATTTGATGTTTCTCACTGGTTTTAACTTCTAAATGTGAGACTTGAGCTTATTATTGGGGCTTTCACTTCATCATGTTTATATGCCCCCTTCTCCTTGTATGAGTGTGTCCATCCTGATTGTGCTCTCTAGAACTTGACTTGAAACCGTTTCAAAACTTGAAAATTTTTGTCAACACACTTGAACATGATTTAGGCAATTTAGGCATGTTTCAAGCCTCTGTTTGTTGAATGAAAACTTCCTCTAGTTGCCCCTTTTGAGCCTGAAATGAAATTAATTTTCTTGGTACCCAGGTGATTGCTAAATGTTACAGTACCTTTTAAAGTATGTGTAAGGGAGCAATTAGTTGTGAATCTTGTGTAAATTATGCAGTGCTTGAAATTTGGGACCTCTGCTGTTATTCAATTCCTCCCCAGTAATTGCAAAAATCTCAAATGGGGGAGGAAACAAAAAAATATATATATATATAAAATAAAATAACAGAAGAGGAGCAAAGTAAAAAGGTGTTGAAAACGAAAGGGAGAATAAATTGTTCCGCTTATGCTGCTTTAAAAGGGTTGTTTTCTTTGTCTTTTATTTTAGCCCTTGTGTTTCCCCTTTCTCGGTTTTTATCCCACTGCACAAGAAAAATCCCACTAATGCGCGTTACAACCTTGCAAAGACCTTTTGATTCTTGTGTGTTTTCATGAATTGTATCTTTGAGATTTGGTTAATAGTCAAGCTTATGGTAGAACACTTTCATGGATGGATTTGAGCGATTTGTCATAACCTTTAAACACTTGGAGAGTTGTGAGGAGAGTGCCCTATCAGTGAGAGACGTGATTCCAGAGCGCCTGATTCTCTAATTGGACTTGATTTTGGTTGCCCCTATTGTCTGTTCTAGCCTTTAGCCTATTGCTTGAATGTGTTATTATCTCTGGTTCCTTATTTGTTGCGTCTCTTGTTTCTTTGCTTATCTTTGGCCACTGCAATTGCTTGAGGACAAGCAAGATTCTAAGCTTGGGGTAATTTGATGCGTTCATTATAGCATATAGTTTGTTGTTAGTTTTTCCTTGCATCGTAGTCATTTTAGTGGTTTTAACTCATAGTTGCATGCATTTTTGCTTGGTTTAGATAATGCACTTGGTTGAGTTAAGTTGTGCAGGAAAGAAGGTATTGGCCTAGGAAAATGGAGCTAAATCACGTAGACGGATGTTGCGACCAACTTGGAGGCCAAAATATCAAAAGACGGCAAGATTTGAAGAGGCACGGCCTATGCCACGGTCGTGCCGTGGTGGATGTGAAGAAACTCAAGATTGCTCAAAACAGTGCATTCCACGGCCAGGCCGTGTTATCCAACACGGCCGTGCCTCTGCTTCCAGAACAACACGGCCTAGCCGTGCCCTCCACCACGCCCGTGTCGGATTGCGCTGACCTTGATTCTGTGTTTTAAGAGCAGCACGGCCAAGCCGTGCCAGGCTCCACGGCCGTGCTGCGACTCATTCTGACTTGTTTTTGCGCGTTTGACTTAATTTTTAGAGGCTTTTTCTATTCTTTTTGGGTCGAGTACTATAAATAGGCTTGGAGAACATTGACTTGGGGTTAGTTCTTTTGGTGAGTTTGAATCAAGAACAAGTGATCATAGGCAAAATTGAGGAATCAATGGAGTCTTTTGCTATTTCTACATCTCAATTGCTTGGTTTCTTCTCTTCCATGAGGAACTAATTCCTTTGTACTAGGGTAAGATGAACTTTGTGGATCCTTTTATGTAATTGAATTCAGAATTTTCAATGCAAGTTTGATGTATGTCATTTGATCAACTATCTCTTTTCTTAATGCGATTCTATGCTTGATCACCATGGGGTTGAACTAGGGTTTGACATCAATTGGAAAGTTGAGGTTTTAAACTTGCTTTGGGATATTTTGACATATCTATAGGGTTATAGGGATATAATTCTCTTTGGTATGAGTTTGTATGAATCCATATCCTTTATGCTTGATTTAATTAATTGGAACCTAAGGGATTAGGGCTTATTAGTTGAATTAAAGGGATTAAGAGGAAAGGAATTTTCGTTAATCTAATTTAGAGGATTTGAACTTCAAATACGTGATCATTGCTTGCATTGGAATAGGATTCAAGAGCGTAAAGGGTGAGACAAAGGGATTCGAACCCTAGTCACTCTATTCTCCTTAATATCTAAATTATTTGTTTTGTTAGTCATTATCTTATTGTTGAACACGAAATACACAATTCAAACACTACTCATTTTCGTCTGATAGTTCAAATAGTACATCGTTGGTATAGTTAAGAATTGGTCACAATCCCTGCGGATACGATCTTTTATTACGTAACGACGAAATCGTACACTTGCGATTTTGCCCAACAGGTTGCTGATAAATGGAGTAGTTATAATGTTTAGGAGGTTATTATCAGCTTTTGCATGTCAACCCTTATTGTTTTTCTGTAGTTATGAGTTTAATTTGGTTTTTCAATCTTGTCTGCACAGTCTGAGCTTTAGTAAGCGCTCGGTTCTTAGCTCCCTCTTTGATTGACAATCCCGCCAGGGTTAATGATTTTGCTTTTTTGGTTCTAGTTGCTTTTATTGTTCTTCTATGGTTCTTTGAGTTTAATCTTGTCTTTGTGATTACTACTGCAGCGACACAGCTTCGTTTGGCACCGCCACACAGCTCTGCCACACCTCTCTGAGACTGTCACACAGCTTCGCACTATCACACCGCTCCGCCTCTATATCGTTCTCTGTCACACAGACACATCTCCGTCTCGTTTTCGCTACACCACACATTTCAGGTATATGTAATTTTTGTGCTTTGGTCCTTTTTTGCTTGCTTTGGTCCTTTTTGTGTTGTGATAACTGGTTGTTGGATACTAAATTCACAGCTTCAAATAATCTTCGTTGACCTGAATATTGGAATTTGGTTTAGCTTGACTTGTGTGGGAATTTTAAAGGCTTTGATCTTTTTTTAGTTGCTTTGGTCCTGGTAAATAATGGATAGTACTGTTAAATAGAAATGGGATATATTCATGTCTGTCTGCAAAATGAAGGATATTCGGTATAGCAGTTAATTAGGTGGCAGCAG
This sequence comes from Calophaca sinica, assembly GCA_037113605.1. Classification (NCBI taxonomy): domain Eukaryota; kingdom Viridiplantae; phylum Streptophyta; class Magnoliopsida; order Fabales; family Fabaceae; genus Calophaca; species Calophaca sinica. The sequence goes on from CM073733.1 coordinate 110,495,285, forward strand.
TAGGATATAAGTAGTGTTAAACTAGTAGATTCTAAACTGATTTCTAAATTGATAATTGAGACTGAAATATACATTAGAAATTATGCATGATTATAATTTATTTTTATTTTTTTTACAATGTGCTTGTATGATTAGCAATTGAAAGTTTATTATTAACTCGTTGAAATATATAAGTTGTATGACATGATTTTGTGGATGCACTTTTAGACTGTTTTCTGCTTCTCTTGTTTATAGCTTATAAGTTTCTGCTAACAGAAGAAGTTTTGTTTCATAGGCCTCTGAGACCACCACGTCCACCACTCCTCCACCGCTCGTGGCTCTACCACTACTCTGCGATCGAGGTATGCACTCTAACGAAATGTCAGTTGACTCACTGGGTGGAAAAGGGTTGTCTGTTGACCCCACGCCGACATATTTATTTGATTTCCTTCATAGTTATCTCCACAAAGGGAATTTTGAAGTGATGTATGTTTTGGCTAACAAATATACGTGAGTGAGAACTTTTGTATTCCTTACCTATATTTGAGAGTCGAGGAAGGGGTTATGATCACGAATTGGTCAGTGTCACACTCCGAGTACGAAGTGTTTAGTAAAGTGATTAATGCTGATAATTCCATGTTTGCTTAGGCATGAACTTCATCTTTGAAATATTGCAGGACTCCTATAAATTCCTATAAAAGTTTAAGAAACAATAATAATAATTCAGCACATTCTATGACACATTTGACCAAACGTATCACAAAACTAATGTTGCAGCTTATATTTTAAATAATATAATTTGCAAATGAGCCTACAACTAAGAACCGGTTTCTCTATTATGCTCTCATGCATTTGATAGTCCAGGAAGTGTGAGCAAAAGGAAAATCATAAAAAGAAATAAAGATTAGAATAAAAAAGAAATAAAAACAACTTGTTTTTCCCCTGCAAATATAGATGAAATAGAGGAAATTAGAACAGAATAGAAAATAGAAGAATTAGAAAGTAGAGAAACAGAAAAAAAAAACAGATCTAATTCTATCCTTGGCTGCAATTTGCTTTGCACATCTCTGTGTACTTCTTTCCCTTGCCACTTCTACTTGTCTAATTCTATCCTTTAAGAGGATGTCAACTTCCAACCTATTTCTTTTTAAATGACCAAGTCGATTTTCTACTTCTATCATCATTCAAATAGTTTAACTCATCTAACTTGAGAAATTTTAAAGTCTCCAAGTAGAGCATTATTTAGGCCATGAATATGACACAAGCTACCCCATTGCGGATTTCTGGTTTTTTTGTTGGTAGTAAAAAGTGCATTATTATTATTATTATTATGGACATGTGGGGTATCAATCCCCGTACCTCTCGCATGCTAAGCGAATGCCCTACAATCTAAGCTACATCCCCGAGTTGTAGACTTTTGATTTTTAGTGAATCATTTGTTTTGCATCCTTCTTTACATGTGAATCGTGCATAGAAAATTATCCTAACTATTATACGAAAATTATTATGTTAATTATTGATGAAATGGATGTTTGATTATTGTTATTAGTATCGGAGAAAAGTCTTAGCTTCCCATTTGAAGTTCAATATATTATTGAGTGCATGTACTCTTTTAGGGTACCACGTGTTCATTGTATATTGAACCTTGAATTGTTCAAGTCGGACAGTTTGGGAAAAAAACTTTTTCTTTACTCGTATAATACTTGTTGCTTAATTCTCATATCTTTATATTTGATGAAATTTCGGTTCGATTCATTTTTTTTTGTTCTCTGGGTGCATACTTAATCGCGGTATTCATAACAGTGATCATTTAGTGTACTCAGAGACCAATGGGAACTGACGTACAATACTTTAGACTATACTAAAAGAATAGTGCTATTTTATTGTAATTGGTTTGATCCGTCAAGTAGAGGCACAATAGTAGATCGAAAATATAATACTGTGGATATATGCATGAGCGAAAGATACCAAATGTTTGATCCGTTTATCATGACACAACATGTAAGATAAGTGTATTATGTCCCTTATCCATCAACTCGAAGGGACAAACAAGGTTGGTGTGTTGCAATAAAGACAAAACCAAGGGGTCGCGTTAAAGCAGATGATCCGCAGGAAGAAGTGGCTTATCAAGTGGATGAGATGGCTCATGTCAACGTAGTAAATGAAGTGGAACTCATTTCTCGACTACGTGACAATCCAATCACATATGAAGATGTAGATAGAGATGATGAGGAATTAAATGAAGAAGTGACAGAACCATCAAGATCTGAAGACGATGCCGAAGTAGAGTGGACAGAATGAATTTGTTTAACTTTTTATAATTAGAGAAATTAATGTCTAACGATATATTTTAATTTGTCAGTTATTTTCATAACTTGTTTATTTTTATGGAATTCATTTTTAATATTGTTATGTTTAAATATAATATTTCATGATTGTTATTGTTGAATTGCTATATAGACATATATGGCATCAGGATCTGACCCCCCAGACCACCCACTGGTGGTAAATGGAAGGAGAAGGGCATCGCCCTTGACCCCCCCGGTCGTTCGAGGCCGAACATTATTTGGTGTAATGTTGTTGGCTTTTCGATGTTGTCATTCACACAACGCCCGCGTACATCTACGACTACACAGCCTCCAGCGTCTTCGGCCCCTACAGAGCCTACGTCACATTCGGCACCTACACGGCTGACATCACCTTCTGCATCGACACCCCATTTGCCTCCCATTTACATGGTCCCCAACCCGGGGTTCCAGTAGACACTTGGCACTTCTTCCTCCCATTTTGTGCCTGAGACGGTGCTCGATACTCATCAGTCCGATCATGAGTATAGTACGAGCCATACACCTGATCAGACCGAGGTTAAGCAGGACGAGGTTGAGCAGCAGGAGGTTGTTGAGGATCTGGAGATGCTGCACGATGGCCAAGTTGTTATCAGACGGCTGGTAAATGGTAAGTATTTACATTTTTATTTTCGAGTTATTAATAATTTACATATATATATTAGTTTGTTTGACATCTTTTTATTGTTCAGATTCCTTCCCTCAAAGCCAGTTGCGAAGGCTATCACAGTAGTAATTGAGGATAATTACCACACGCTTTGGACTGATTGGGGGAAGTTGAAGGACCAGGAGCGTAGGCATATGTTCAAATCTTTCGGAGTAAGTTGTAATTTTTATTTTGTTGCATATTTTTTTTATTTCATAAATTTCAATTATGTTTAATAATGTATTATATTCTTACAGGAGAGGATTGCTTGGGAGGAGGAGGTGGAGAAGCGGATCGAGAAGAACTTCTATATGAAGGCTTCTCACCGCTTCTCTGATATGCTTAGAGATGTCTGCCGCCATGGACAGCCCCACTGGATAGGGGATCAGCTTTGGCAGCAGCTGGTAGCGCACTGGAACTCCTTTGAGTTCATGGCGACCAGCGAGAAGGCTAAGAAGAATAGAGCCTCTGAGAAGGGTGAGAGCTTGCACACCGGAGGTTCTGTCAGTCAGGCGCAGCACACAGTTCGACTTGTACGTGTTACATTATTATTATTATTATTATTATTATTATTATTATTATTATTATTATTATTGTTGTTGTTGTTGTTGTTGTTAGTTATTATTTATTATTTATTTAAGTTTTTTTATTAAATAATTACAGTCGAGGAGGTGGGTAGAGAGGTATAGTTGCACGAGCTCCATCGTGCAACTCATATTAGGAGGAGTACCGGCGATTTTGTCGATGAGCGGTCGAGACGGACCCAGGTAATTATAAAATATAATGAATAGTTTTTTAATAATGTTTATATTGTTTTATTACAAAAAAAAATTGACTTATTTGTTTATGTTTGACAGGAGGATTTTGAGGCGAGGATGTCTCATATTTCTCAGACATCATCATGTTCCCCGTCTCAGAGCCCTGAGGATCCATATGCACCGCTCAGGGTTTGGGCAGATGTTGTTAGCGACAAGAAGAAGGGTCGCCTATACGGTACTGGAGACCTTGCCAGCAACTACAGGAAAGGGATCAGCCGCCTCCGCATCGGAGAGTCATCGAGTAGTGGTAGTGCCGGTCGTCACTCTGTCGCGAATGAGCAGGAGATAGCCAAGCTGAAGCGGGTCGTGGCCGAGCAGCAGGAGGAGACTCGTCGGACGAACACCATTTTGGCTCAGGTGCTGCAACGACAGGACCAGATGTACCAGTTGCTAACTCGTCAGCCGCCTCCACGTCCTAGTACTGATGATCATGTCGATGATGCAAATGGTGTAGAGCAATTCGGTCATGATCAGGACTACCATGACTATTATTGATGTTTGTACTGATATTTTTTGATATTTTCAGATTTTTTTAGTTACTAATGTTTGTTTGGATTTTTATTTATTTATTACGTTTCTTTTTTTAAAAAAAATTTGGTTTACGTTATCACATTTTTTTAATATAGGAATAAATTAATAATTAAAAATAATCAATTTAAAATTACTAGTAATTGTTAATAAATTAATTTAAGAAATTAATTAATTTAAAAATTAAATAAATAAATAAATAAATTTTAATATGGAAAGAAATTATTTTTAAAAATTAAATAAATAAATAAATAATTTAATTAATTTAATAATTAATAATTTAATTAATAATTTATTTATTTTAATAAATTAAATTAATATTTAACTAAATTAATTATAGAAATTAATTAATTTAACAATTAAATATAAAAATTAATCAATTAATTTAATTATTTAAAATAAAATTCGGCTTTACTTTACCCGTCGGAAATGAATAGCGGAATTATCGACGGGCAAGGCCGTCGAAACGCCATCTTGAAGGGTTGAATTCGTTGAAATTACCGCTCGGACATCGACCGACGGTTTAGCCTCGTTTGCAGATACCGGGCTTTTGGCCGTCGATAATCCGTCGAAAAGTTTACGTTATCGACGACTTTTTGGCTTTACCGATGGCTTATGTCCGTCGGTATGCACGTGTTTTCTTGTAGTGAGTATTTCTAACATTCTAGATAACCTAGAGGACCGCATGCCAAATCAAAACCAAACATTTTTTTATAGCGAATCGCCCTCGGTGATACAGCCCTAAAAACTAAGTGGAAAGGTATAGAGGAAAACACAGACCATGCCCAACCACCCAAACACCTCATACCATAAACAGATAAAGAAGTCACACTGAGCAAAAATGTGAAGTTCTGACTCTTGAGACTCACCACATAGAACACAGCCGGTCGCACCAATGTCATCTATGACCCCACCTACGAAATATGTTGACCCGTGATGAGAGTCTGTTCAAGAGGAGTTACCTTTGCTCAGTAGCTCTTCCATTGCTTGTCCAAAACAAAGAATTCAAAGTCAGAAAACCTGACCTGTTGTGGGCATTTGAGCATCAGTAGCTCATACAATGAATTTATCGAGTACACGCCTTCATTCTGAGCCTCCCAAGTCCACATATCCTCTGAAATATGTAACAGAAGAAAGGAGAGATCGGAGATCACCCACCAAACCCTCTTCCCACCCTAATAACCACCTCCTCCAAGAAAAACCCCACTCACCCACTCATATGATCCACATGATCCTTCTGCTTCATAATAGAGAAAAGGCGCAGGGGAAAACTTACCGCAAAGGAGAATTCCACACCCACACATCATGCCAAAAGAGGACAGAGACCCTATTCCCTATCCTTTTAACCACACCCTCAGAAAGCCAATCTGACTTCAAACCCGGACAAACCACCACACAACAAATATACTTCCACCATACCGAAGAGTAATAGGAAAGCCTAACCCCATTTAGGTTATAATTATTGATCACCCCCGATCCATACTTCGCAACTAGAACCTCCTTCCACGAAGATGAATCTCCAACCAACAACCTCCATCTCCATTTCCCCAACAGCAAAAGGTTGAACAACCTCATGTTTTTGACCCCCAACCCCCTCACTCTCTGGCTTACAAACTTCTGACCACTTAATTAACCCAAGGAATTTTCTTGTTCCCCTTAGACCTACCCCATAGAATGTCCCTTTGCTTCTGAACAACCTCTCTCCTAACCCTCACTGACATCCTAAGAAAGGAAAGATAAAAGATCATAATGCTATTGAGAACTGGATTGCTAAGAACAATTCGGTCTCCAAAGCTAACATACATGTATCTCCACAATCCAAGCCTACCACGCAAGATATATCAAGCATCGATTGCCAAGTCGCCATCTTCCGAGGGTTTGCACCAACAGGAAGACGAAGATATTTAAAAGGCATCAAACCAAGCTTACAATGCAGAAACCCAACAACCATAGAGAGAAAGGAGTCCCGAACATTCACCCCCATCATGCTACTTTTCAAGAAATTTATCTTCAGTCCTGAAACCAGTTCAAAGCTCCTCAAAATATACTTCATAGTCTAGAGATTCTCCATAGATGCCTCGCCAATTATCAGAGTGTCATCGATGTACTGTAGGTGTGAAAATTCCAACACTACCCTCCCCACCCTAAGCGCTTTGAACTTACCAAGCGACACAACATTCTCAAAGAGCCCACCAAACCCCTCAGCCACAATCAAGAAGAGGAAGGGTGCCAGAGGGCCCTCTTGCTTTAGACCTTGCTTGATATTAATGTCTTTTGTAGGGAAACTATTTACCAGGATAGAAAGACTCCATGAAAAGATGCATGCATGCATCCAAGTCACCCACTTATTAAAAATAAACCTCCCCATCATATAGTCCAAGAAACTCCAGCTTATAGAATTATAAGCTTTCTCAAAGTTCACCTTGAAGACCAGACACTCCTATCTAGTCTTCTTAGCAAAATCTGTCACTTCATTCACCACCACTACACCATCCACAAGATGCCTACCTCAAATGAAAGTAAATTGATTAGGAGAGATCACTGAGTCCATAACCTTCCCCAAACGTGAAGCCAACACCTAAGCCACAACCTTGTAGAGACAAACCAAATTAGAGAAATTGGCCTAAAGTCCCCAAGAGAGAAAGGGTTGTCGACCTTTAGCACCAGAGTTAAGAAGTAAGAAGTAAAGCATTTTGGGAACATAGCATTCCTATGGAATTCCTGGAAAAGGATCCCCATCTCCTCCTTGATCAGAGGCCAGAATGACTTGATAAAAGTGAAATTGTAGTCCTCTGGCCCCAGACTTTTATTACCATCACAAGAATTAACCACATTTTCAATCTCCCCCAAAGAAATGGGAGCAGATAAGGACTCATTATTAGCAACCAAGACCATGGGAAGACCACACCGTCTAGGTTAGGCCGATCCCAATCTTCACTAGAAAAATGCTCAGAGAAATATCGCATCACCTCCCTCCGAACACTATCCACATCTTCCACCCACCTGCCATCTATAAGCAATGCTGAGATGAAGTTCCTCTTACCCCGGGACTTCACACATGCATGGAAATACTATGAGGAGCATCTTCTTCCCTCAGCTACCTCGATCTAGACCTTTGGAACAACAGGCTTTGTTTGCTCTTCAGCAAGTGTCAGAGATCAGAAAAATTATTTCTCCTGAGTTTAACCTCCTCCTCTGAAAGTTTCAAACCCCCCCTTTTCAAGTCAACCATTTTGATTTCCACAACTAGCACTTAAACCTTCACCTCGACATTCCCATATACCTCATGGTTCCACCTTTTCAAATTAGCACTTAGCACTTTTAAAATCTCTTTCAGAACAAAACCCATCTAGCAGAGAAATATGAGGAAGACCAACTCCCACAAACAACATCCCAAAAACCTTTATAAATATCAACTCCTTGTGATTATGAGTAAAATCATTCTTGGGGATCATGTCACGTGACTGTCCATTTGATTGTTTGAATGCTTGTACCAATGACCAAAACAATTGACCCACTTCAATTTTTTGGATTAATAAAACTAGCTTGTTTTTCCAGTTGTTTCTTATTTTGGTATGATTTTTTACACACACACACATGTCTAACGATCACAAGATTTAAAAAAAAAATTATGTGATCATTTTAAAATATCAACAAATCACTATGCCAGATTGTGAATGTTATATCGCCAATTTGATAGCGTTTACCAATCAATGTGCTATGTAAAAAAAACGAGGAGAATAAAAATAGCGCATTATCCAAGAAGCATTATCTATATTTTATGATATTATATAACACTTTCTTGGTAAGACGCTATATAAAGTTATGCGGAGACTAAAGATAGTACATTTATGAAGAAGCCCTATCATAGTTTTTGAGGTTAAATAGCACTTTATAAAATTATACAGAGCATAAAAATAAACAAATGCCTTCCATCACTCCGTCAAATGAAACCCTAAAATAAACAAAACCCACCTCCCTCCTCCTGGTTTCCAATAGATACCTCCTCCTCCCTCCTTTGTCATCGTGGAGCTTCATCGTCGTGGTTTCTCCATCTGGTGGCTTCCCCTTGTAGGCCTCTCTCTCTACTATTTTCTGTTTTTTTTTTGAAGATTTTACAACCATTGATAAGAGGATGCATATATTACTGGTTTGTTGTCGTTCTTGTATAGACACTCAATATGTACGTATAAAGCGTATGTTTGATGGTTTGTTCGCAATAAATTCTTCGTCAACATGGCTGTAATCTGATTGTTTGTATGCGTACAATTCCATTCGAGTTCTATAAGAACTTGTTAGAGGAATTCATTAGATGATTGAATTCGTTAGAATTGATAAAAGCATTTCTTCTTTATTTCAACTAGTCCTGGAAACACTTCAATCCCCTTTATCAATTGTCGGGATGAGGCGAATTGCACGACAGAGTAGTATTTGTGTGAGCATGAAAGACCTTGAGGTGGCAAAATAGTTCACCAATGATCGAGGACCATCCAAGCAACGATAGAGATCAAGGAATAACTTTATCACCAAGTATCGATTGAATATGTTGGTTGGAATGAGAAAGACTGATCAATGAGACTAATGGAGAAGTTAATTGGAAGCAAATTGAAACTAATAATATACGTCGCGAATAGATGAAATAGTGATGATGACAAAGTCACTCAATATTAGTAGTTTGCCTCGACTTAATCGAGGTACTAATTGAGTGTTGGGGTTGGGATATCGATTAAAGTTGAGTGTACGAAAAAATCGCAATTGAAGAAGGAATCTGTCTTGGTTGCAATGTTTAAAAAACCGAATTAGACATCGAACTAACGAGACCTCCAGGTCATAGGTCAATCGTTTCAAACAGCTCGAACCAAGACGAACCGCCAAAATAACAAGAGCACAGGCAAGACCGATTCATGGTTCAATCGTCTGGTTTGATTTTTTTTTTTTTAATTTGATTCAGTTTTTAAAACACTATTTAGTGTTTGGTTGTTTTCTGAGAGAATTCGCAAGCATAAAATAAATTGTGATTTTTTTTTTCAAAGATGCATTAATTGTGTGCCAATGGAGCGGAAGAGCACCAGGTCAATGCGTGTCTTGGGAGACACGTGGTAGCGTGATTGGAAAAATTGTCAAATTGGATTTTCCAGGTTGGTGAACTCTGATGCAACCTGCGGGATTTGCCTATTGAAACGTGGAATGTTATGGTAATGTCAATCCCAGCTCTTGACTTTTCATTCCTCACTCATGGATTCGGCTAAAGGAGAAATCACTTAGCCTATGTTTGATTCTGAGGAAAAATTGTAAAGAGAGAAATAAGTATAAGAGAATGTGAGAAGAGAGCAAAAGATGAGAAATATAATAGATTTGAGGTATTGATTAGTTTAAGAGAAAAATAAGAGAAATAGAATGATTTTATGAATTGACAAAAAAAACCCCTATCTTAAAAATACAATTATTACCAACTAAAAATGTTAGTGAGTTGATTTAAATTTTTATGTTAATTAATTAAATTACCGTACATTTTATTTTAATTATTTAATATTTTGATTATTTTGTTTTATTTTAAATAATTAATTTCATTTATATAATAAACAACATGTTTTCTTTCACTCCTCTGAATAAATTTAATTGCATATTGTATAAATTAGTGAAAATATCAATTTTTAATCGTTGCTAAATTAAAAATGACATAGTCCTGGGTGAAACTTATACGTCGAAACAGTCCTGGGTGAAACTTATATATATATATATATATATATATATATATATATATATATATATATATATATATTATAATAATAAATTAATAATAATAATAATAACTCAAACTCACTCATAGATAGAATATACAGGACAGTGTCATTGAAAGAAAGGTAATGGTGGAAAAAGAAACAAAAAGGCATGTCTTTGTGCCTTTCTTTGCATATAAGTGGATAAACGAAAAAGGTGATGGGGCCCACATTTTTTAATCTCTTTCTCCTATTTTATTTGTCATCCAAACGATAGAAAGTATCTATTTCTTAGCTAACTCTCTCGCACCTACCTTTCTCTCATGTATTTCTCTGAAAACAAACACACGCTTAAGAATTTTTTAATTTTAACCTAGTAATTTAAGTGAAACTAATGATCATTTGAGCTTTCTCACAATAGATTATCACATGACAGTAAATATTTTCATGATCTTGAGAATAATTAATGATCAAATAATATTATTCATATTCTATCAGAAAAAGAAATAAAAAATAAAGAATATTTTATCTAAGACTTTTCGAACTTGCTTTTTATAAGCAAAATGGGTGTAAAAGCATCATCGTAGAATCAACAATCCCAACTAAGTTGACACCCTTGAAACTACCCATCATCTGTAGCACATTTTAAGACTTTTTGAACTTAAAAAACTAATAAATATTTTTTATTTTTAACTAATCAATACACTAAAAGCATCTCCAATGGTCGTTCTTACTACCGTTCTTAAAGATAATAACACGTTCTTATTTTTCCAACCATTGGAGATGAGTGATGTGGCTACCATCTTGTAGAACAGTTCTACAGTAAGAATGGTGAAGAACCTGTTCTTGGGGTCAATTGTGGGGTCAATGGAATAAAAATAAAAATAAATAGAAGTATTAATAATAAGTGGGGTCAATTATGGGACCCACACTAAGCCAGATTTTACAAAAAACAGTGCCCATTTTGATAGCACTTCCCACTAAAACGCTATTGAAAAATAGGTGGAAATACTTTTAATAGCGCTTCCTTAAGGAAGCGCTATTGTATACTAGGAATAAATAGCGCTTCCTTAAGAAAGCGCTAGTAAAAGTTGTAACGTAAAGAATAGATAGCACTTCCTTAGAAAAGCACTATATATTTCCAACCCTAAATATAGAAAACTAGCTGTTAACACTAATTTTTTCCCTCACTCTCACTTCGTTTCCCTCTTCCTCGTCCCATTACAGCACATAGAGCCTCCCTCTTCCTCATCCCACTACAGCGTTCCTTCTCCTCTTCCTTGAGCTTCGTCTTCCTTATTCCTCCTCCTAGACACAGTCGCCATTCATCTTCCAATTTGGTTTTGTGAAGCTCTGACCTGCGACTAGCAACGCCTCTTTCTCTCTCTGTTTGCACCACCCCTGTCATCCCTCTCTTAGTTGCATTGCCAACCGCCGGAGTCTAAGCCAGTCAGCCACTGTTTGCAACGCTTCTTCTTGAGAGGACCCCGTTTATCGTTTTTCTGCTCCACTTCCAGCAACTGCAACAGGAGGTTATTTTTTTCATAATAAATTAATAATCTATCTGTTTATCGTGATTTTCATTTGTGTGTGCGTTTTTTTTTTTTACCATGTATGTTTTTTGATATGTTAGCATCGTGTGTGTTAGATGACTTATGTTTTTGAACATTCCTAGTTCTGATTTTGGGTTAAATATGATGATTATTGGTGAGGTTGTTTATTGACAGCGTTTTTTGTTTTTATGTTTCCATTTTTTTCCTCCTCATTTTGTTTTGGATAGAAGTTTATGCGTCTTAGGGGTTTTGATGAAACTAACATGTAGGTTATGTTGTTGTTTACATTTTAGCCATATGTGAAAATAACTTTTCATAAGGAGCTAATCAATTGAGTTTAGAAGACATATAATAGTGTCAAAAACTGAGTCATTTTAGAAGTATAAGACCATTGATTGGTGCTGACTGCGAAGCAGAAGTACCAAATTTTGTAGCTGGAATAATTTTGTTTCTAGAATAATTTCGTGTTCTTTAGTAGTTCATTAGTTAGTTAGTTAGAGTCATGTCTTTAGTAGCTCATTAGTTAGTTAGAGTCTTGTGTTCAATGTAAGTGGGTTGACAATAATTATGGTGTAGAAACAGATGAGTTGTGGTTCATACGAGTGAATTTCAATAAGTTAGGATATAAAGATGAGTCTTTTATTTTAACATCGCAAGCTCGACAAGTGTTTTATGTCACTGATCCATTTGATATGAATTGGTCTATTGTTTTGTTGGCTAACAAAAAAATGTTAATGGCATTGATGATCAAGCAAATGAAATTGCTGATATTGATGATGACCTTTTCTTTGTGATACAATCACTGTTTGATGAGGAAATACATCAAGAGAAGATGATACATATATTAGACATGATCATAAAGAGGGACTTTGGATCAATCGGAGGAAAAGAAAAAGGAAAATAAGTTGACTTAAACATGTATGTAGATTGTGTTTTTTTAGTTAAATTTGTCTAATTACTTGTTAATGACTATGAATTATGTACTTGTTAAATTTCTCTAGTTAAATGACTATGAGCTGTTTTGTGTATCTAATTTTTTTGCAGATAGCCAGATGACTTCTTTCGGTCATGATAGTGATGCTGCAACGACACAAAATGTGAAGTGCCATCATCGTGGACCGATTGTGAAGAAGAATATCATCCGAGCTAAGAGTAAAGGAGAGAGACAGTGGTAAGATATATAATTAGTTGTTTTTTATTTATTATCTAATATTGTACACTTAATTTTTTTAGGTTTCATGGAATGCTAGAGGTCAACCCACAGGCAAAAGTGGCAGAGTTGAAAAGTTTCATTAGAGCTCAAGTGTAGCTGACAGTTCCAATTACTTTTAGTTATTGGAGGGAGAAAAATAATGCAGTTTTGGATAATTGCAAAAAGGAGCTTTGGTGTGAGATACATGTATATAAATTAATTAACATTGATCAGTTGTATTTCTTCTCAGTTATGTAAACATACTTACCCTACCATTTTATTTATAATGTATTTGCAGAAATCATTTGATGTTGATGAGACCCATAAGGATATTATACTTAAGCTTGCCGGAAAGCTTATCGGACATTCCGATCATGATTGTCAAAGCATTGGCTGAGAGATGAAAAAGGGAATGTTAGATATGAGCCTCCACCAACGTACGCATCAGTCATAGGAGTGGATGCCTAGAGAGCTTTTGTAGCAAAACACACTGAAGATGATGAATTTCTGGTATACTTATATATATGTCCCTACTTGTATACTTGTGTATGTCTATACTTGTATACTTATATGTTTGTTCTTAAGTACATTTATATGGCTATATAGAGAATAAGTAATGAAAATCGGTAGAGAGCATCAAATCCTCTTTACCCATACAGAGGAGGGGTCAAGGGGTATCCCGACATTGAGGAAGATCTGGTATGCAAAGTAACCTTAAGTTATATGTACAGCTGGTGAATTTCAATTTGTTTGTAGAGTAACCTAATTAACACTGATAAATTTCAATTTCTTTGTTAATATGTACAGTTGAGGGTGGCAGGAGAAAATGTATCATCACAGTCAATTGATCGCCATGTCTTGTAGATAGAAGCCCGCCGAAACAAGGATGGTGAGATTGAACATCCCCCCACTATGGGAGTGCATGATAGAATTGTAAGTATATTAATTAATATTTTCATTTGCAACTTTCTTATGATAGTGATAATATTTAACAATCTTTGTTAATAATATGTGTGTGTCTCAAAAGACCTTATCACATCAGTTTATGTCACAGAGGGGTGTAGCAGATTTTTCTAGCTGCCAAGACATCATTTCCCAAGTCATACCCATCAAAGAGTATCCTGCTCGTGTAAGGGGTGTGGGATTTGGTGTCACTCAGAAAGCTATATTCGGTGCACCAAAGCGCGCCAAACAAGATGAAAACGAAGAGTTGAAGAAGATAGTAGCCCAACTCTATCGAGAAGTCTAGGAATTGAAAAATAGCAAATAGGACAAGGAACCAGTGGAGGTGCATCAGCCCGATAGTGCCAGATATAGTTGCACTGTTAAGTCGCCCAAGGTAATAAATCAAATTACTTCAAAGGCTTGTTTGGTAGATTAAGTATTTGTGAATTGGTTACTAAGTATACTTGTCTAGTGGCTATGTTGCATACTAGGTAGACTTATATAATGACTTGTGTTGGCTGGTATATGGCATTTTATGTTGTTACAGGTATTGGATATATTTTGGAATGTCCATATTTTAGGGGAAACTCTGCCAAAATTTTGTTAGAAATTCAAATTGAAGTATAAAAATATTCTAACTTAATATTATTGTGGATCTTGATTACTTAAGGAATCGATGGAGGTGCACGAGCCTGGTTTACCATGGATAGATGCACTCTTAAGTCATCTGAGGTAATAAATCATTAAAAATTGTTGTCATTACTTGTACGTATTGCATCAATGATTTATCATGTCTAATATTTTGTTTATTAATGGTTTAGGGCTCGTAGAGTGCTCCTTGTTTTTGCCCTTCTCGTCTCGATCGATTGGCAAGGGCATTTGTTACACCGATTTAAGTGTTACATTGCACAATCGTCCATTACCTCCCGATCATGTGAAAGTTAGAGGTGACATTGTATATGAGGAGAAAGCACTTTTGCCTATTCTACTTGAGGATGAAGATATCAACTACATGGGAGAGGCACTAGATAACTTTGTGGCACACCCGCAGCAATTTATAAGAGTAAATGACATGTTATTTTTTAATAAACATGACTCAATGTCATACATTTATTAAATTACATGGTCACTAACTATGTATCTTACTGAAATTATTGAAAAATATATAGGTACCCATATAATCCAAAGCCAATGATAAGGACAAGTTTAAGGACAAGGGGAAGCAGCAAACAGTTGGGTCAGTTGCATCCCTAGCAAAGAATTACGGTAAATCTCAACCTTCCATTTCCACATCTCCTAATACAACATTTTTTACGTTTCTTCAAGTCCATGCTGATAAAAATCTGGGGGATGGAGCAACATTGCCTATAATAATTTCTTCAGAACTTTTGGGGCATGAAGAAGAATTCACCATGGAACTCAGTGCCAAGGATGAACTGAATGAAATTTTCACTTATGGCGCGTGGATCAGCCAGAATAATATTATTGTATATATCAGGTACTCCATTCAACTTTAAACTATACTTTTTTTTCTTATTCTTTCAGGTTTTACCTAAATATTGAAGTTATTGTTAATTCATTAATTTGTATACGTTTTAATTTAAGATACTTGTGTTATGAGATAGTGATCCCAAAAGGACGGACTCAAAGGTTTGTGTTCTTGTGCCCATAGAGCACAGATTTGTAATTTGACCGTATCAAGATTAAATCATATATAACTAAACGCTTGACATTAGAAAACTCTAGATATGGGACCTTGTTTTTGTCACCGTGTAACGCAGGGTGAGTCATTTAATTTAATCGTGTATATATATATATATATATATATATGGGTTAGGATCAAATGACACCAGGTGTCAAACTTAGCATAATGACACCTCTAATAACTTTGTGTATAATTTAAATTTCACCGATCCAAACGCTAAATCATGTTATATTAACTTGATAACCATATATACAAATTTTTAGATAATTTGGACATTTGTAGATATGTAATTTAATAGTGCACATTTACTTATATTTTAAGTATCAGATTATATGTCAAAATAAAGTGATTCGATGAAGTATCAAATAATTTTAGAATTTTATGAATTTTGGGATGATGAATCTATTTACTAAAAACTTTCAATTCAACAGTTGGATTGGTGAAATTTACATTATACACAAAGTTATTAGAGGTGTCATTATGCTAAGTTTAACACCTAGTGTCATTTGATCCTGACCCTGTGTGTGTGTGACTTACTTAACGCGATACTAATTTTTGCGAAATATGATTACTTGCTAATTAGCATTTTCTTAATCAACTTTTTTGTAGGGGTCATTGGGTATTGTGAGCGATCAATCTCAATAAAAACGCAGTGTACTATTTAGATCCCATGCAAAATTATTTGAGCTGCCGCAAAAAAATGAAGGATACGTACGATCAGTAAGTATCTAATGGCGTTAAATTGTTTATATCTGATTGTGCTTATTTGGGTTTTGTTTGCTATGAGTTTTGAGTTTTGATGATTCAAAATTAATGATGTTTGTTTTTTTTCACTCAGGGCTTTGATGATTCATCGAAGACTTGATGGAAAACCCAAGTCTCGATTTTCTAAATCATCCTCCACAATTAAGTGAATAATTGTAAAAGTATTTATGAAATTTTTTTTTTTTTTTGGCAAAAGAGAGGAGAGAGGCCTCGTTAAAACCTTCTGATGCAGAACCCTCCTTAGGGAAAAAACACCAAGAAGGAAAAAGAGTACCCCCGCCTAAAATTTATTAAAAAAAAGGAAAAACAAACAAACATGGGGGGACTAGACCAAAACCCATGAGCAGAAACAAAATGGAAAACCGCAAGAAAGAGACACCCGCCTAAAAAGAAAGAACAAAGCTTGACATGCACAGGCATCACAATAATGGCTTTCATCCCAACTATGTTGGCACCAAAGCCATTAACAATCATATGCAGCACATCAAGGGAAGACAAAGTAAAACCCAACCCCAAGGTGAGACAATTATAACTAAAGGTTTCAAAAAGCAAACAAGCCAAAAGCAGGGCACAATTACTTAAATCTATAACAAGGACGACCCAATCTATTATTAAAGAAATCTTCATAAAGAAACTTAGGCAGCGAATTCCACCAGATGAAGCCAGAGATTTCGAGGCCATGAGCCGCTAAACGATCCGCGCAGTTATTCCCTTCACGAAAGATATGAGACACAAGGAAAGTCATATGTTTTGTTAGAGCAATGCAGTTATTCCATCTATTCTTAAGTCGCCAAGGCACAATACTTTGATTCTTAAAAGCACCAACAACCAACTGGGAATCACACTCGGCCCAAAGGTGATGCCAACCCTTACGATAAGCGGTCTCAATGGCGAACATAGCGCCAGATAATTACGCCTGAAAAGAGTTTTTAATACCCAGATTAGCAGAAAACCAACCCACAATAGCTGCATCATAATCACGAAAGATACCCCACATGATGCAGGGCCCGGGCCACCCTTCGCAGCACCGCCGGTATTGCATTTAAAAAACAAAGGTTGAGGGGGAATCCAAAAATCTCCTTAATAATAGGAGTGATCTAGGGTGACACAGAATCTTGAAAGCTTTCAAAAGGAAAACTCCTCTATAGATGGGAACATAGTGCCTTTGCTATAATTACCAACAAGATAAACATTAGCAATAATGAGATTAATAACAGATCCCCGAGGAGCACCTTATTATCAAATCTCACTTATTCCTCAGAAACCAAATAGCCAGGACTATGTTCACCACACAGGCTACAACAACATCCAAAACACAGGAGCTCCAAGTTCTATTACAAACCTCTAGAATAGTACCAACTGAGGAACAGTCAATATGAATGCCGAGGATGCTTTCAAGCCAGCGCCAAAGAGACAAGGCAAAGGTACAACCATGGAACATGTGGGACGAACTTTCCAAGTTATTGCCACATAGGCTACAGACTGAAACCACAGTAACACCACCTTTTCTCAGATTGTCATCAGTGGGCAGACGATTGTGAATTAATCTCCAAAGCAGGAAAGACTTAGAAGGAGGGATAGCACTTCTCCAAATAATCTTACACCAAGGCAAAGAATTACGAATGGGTTCAAAAAACAAGTAAGCATCTTTAAAAGATAAAATACCTTTTTCATTAGGCCCCACATAATAGCGTCGATGTCTCGAAATTTTGGAATAACTATCTCTTTTATCTCACCATAACGCTAGAGGCTCTAGCAAAGAAGATTGTGCGGGATAGACCAAGCTCCATCAACAATAAAATCTTTCACCTTCGCATGCGACAAGGCGCAAATATGGAGGAAGGTTCGGAAGGTCCACAATTGGTCGAGACAACCACTTATCCCTCCAAAAGTTAACTTTAGATCCATCCCCAATATTCGGGAAGAATGCTCTTCAATAAAGGGTAAACAGGTTTTAATACCTGGCCAAATAGAGGAAGAGATATGGTAAGTTACAAGTCTATTATTCTTAACTACTCTAGCTTTCAGCAGAGAGGTCCAATATAGGTCCGAATCTTTGAAATCCCAAGCAAGCTTCAAAGATGCCTTTTATTAATAGACTTAATAGAGCGGATGCCTAAACCTCCCTCCAAAGACGGCCTAGTCACTTTGTCCTGCACAGCGGTGACCAACTTACGCTGATTAACATCTCGGCACCAAATAAATTTACTTTAATCCACTGATCAACCAGAGACAACAAGCTCGAGGGCCAGGAGTAAACACGAAAGCTATAAACCATCATACCGAGAATAACCGATTTGACCAGTTGCACTCTACCCATGATAGACAATAAGGAACCTTTCCAAGCCGCTAGCTTAGTTTTGATTCTATCCGCAATAGGCATAAGATGAGATTTTCTAGGAGTGCCTTTAAATAGGGGGACACCAAGATAAGTGAAGGGAAAAATACCTGAAGCAAATCCCAACTGATTAGAAATAGCATCCTGACGAGAAGGGGAGATATTGCCCACATAAAATTTAGATTTATCCGAGCTAACAACCTGACCGGAAATAGCCTCATAATCAGAGACAAACGCAGCAGGCCGGAAATCGATTTTTTAGTCGCCTTGCAGAAAATCAAAACATCATCCGCATATAAGACATGACTAGGCATCCACGAAACCTCGAGGACCCGTCATCAATTGAAGCTTGCCTTCATTGACGAGCATAGAAATACCCTCGCTAAGAACTTCTTCAATGCAAAATAAGAGAGGAGAAAGAGGTCACCACTGTCTAACACCACGCGTTTACAATCGAAAAGCCAACCGCATGACCAGTTAATGATAGAGAGCTTAGCGTAATTTAAAATCAATCGATCCAGGAGCAAAAGTATCACCAAAACCAAAAGCCTGCAAGACTGTAAGAAGAAAGCGCCACCTATAGTATCAAAGCCTTCTTAATGTCAATCTTAAGAGCAAGGTGACCTCCAAAGGATCGCTTATGGATCAAATTAACGACTCAAGCGGTGCAAATACAATCGAAATACTTCTACCTTTTATAAAACCCTTTGATTCTCGAAATAATCTTGGGAGCCACAATTGAAAGCTTTGTCGGCCAAAACCTTAGTGATAATTTTAAAGCGAAAGTTAGCTAGACTATCGGACGGGCGGTCAATCCTATCAGCTCCAGAGGCTTTGGGAATAAGGACCACCAAATTAGAGGTCAAGGTAGGAAGTAACCAACCTTGCTCGAAAATCGAGTAACCGCAAAGATAAACATCCTCGACAATAATATCCCAATAAGTATGATAGAAGAAACCCCCAAAACCCTCAGGCCCCGGAGCGCTGTCACCATTTAAAAAGAAAACCGCCTGCTTAACCTCCTCAAAGGATGGCACCCTGGTTATCAAATCATTATCTCATGTGATCCTGATTGAAGGAATAACTTTATCAATAAGATCATTAGAACGACAAGAATTACCAATTGCAAAAAGATCTGTATAATAATTTAAAATATGTGGATCAATATCTTCTGCCTCAGATAAAAGATCATCACCATTCTTAATAATATATATTTTACTGGTAGTTCCCCTGATTTTGGCCAGTCGATGAAAGAAATCAAGAGCCACACCCTGTAGATGCCAATTTATTCGAGCCTTTTCTCTCCAAAAATCTTCTTCCACACCTAGAGCATTTTGCAAAATTAATTGAGCTTCCTTCTCCTCTTGAAGAGATCATCGATCACTTTGATCGGTCAATATCTAATTGAATGGAGTCTAAATCAGCCATAGCATTCGAGACTTTACAATGAACATCACCAAAAACCTGCTTATTCCAAACCCTGAGCCTGGTTTTGAGAATTTTAAGTTTTTGAGAAAGAACATACATAGGACAACCATGAACCTGAGATTTCCAAATATTCTGGATGACCGGTAAGCAATCAGGATGTCTAGCCCACATTTGCATGAATTTAAAGGAAGAAGCAAATTGACGATCAGATTTCTTCAAAGTAAGAAGCAAAGGGAAATGATCAGACCGATCCCTTGTAAGAGTGCAACAATCAACAGAGGTCCAGAAATCAATCCAATTATCATCACCGAGAGTCCTATCAAGCCTTTTGGCATTATATTGATGACCCAGTCTTCCATTTGACCAGGTATATTGTGCCCCACTCGTAGGGAGATGGATAAGATGATCATTGTCAGACCAAGCACCAAATTCAGAACAAGAGATCTGTGAGGGCTTACCTGCACCCTGACACTCATGAGCACCAAGAACAGCATTAAAATCACCAATATAGCACCAGGGTTCAGAGTGAGAAGCATGAAGGGAGTGTAAGCCAGCCCATAAATCCCTGCGTAAAATGTAACTAGTAGAGGCATAAACAGCAGCTAAATTCAAAACTTGACCTGCATAGTCAATAGTAAAAGCAACAAATTGATGTGCCCTTTGAGTAACAACAGGAGCATACTCAACGGAAGAGAAACACCACAGATTAGATGGGAGAACACCTCTATCATTATCTGCAAAAAGCGATAAATTTAAAGAGCGAAAAAAATCAACTGGAATCTGGCTAAAAGCAACCCAAGGTTCAGCAATGAGCAAAACATCGGGTTTATGCAATCTGCAAAGATTCTTGAGAGCAAGTCTGGTGTCTGGATTCCCAAGACCCCGGACATTCCAATAAATGACTTTTAACATAATGGAGATAAAGAATCACTCTTAGAACGAGTTCTATACCCAGAGTTACATTGAACTTTTAGCTGTTGCTTTCTCATCTTTTTCTTCTGAAACTTAGAAATAACATTAGTAAAATCCCTGTTGTCCTCTTCTAAATACTCAGATACTTTCAGGGCATTATCCTTC
Organism: Calophaca sinica; assembly: GCA_037113605.1. Classification (NCBI taxonomy): domain Eukaryota; kingdom Viridiplantae; phylum Streptophyta; class Magnoliopsida; order Fabales; family Fabaceae; genus Calophaca; species Calophaca sinica. The sequence goes on from CM073733.1 coordinate 110,516,324, forward strand.
CCACTGTCTATAGTTTCATCATCAGAAATATCCTCTCCATCCCCCCAGAAACGACCCATCACACGTAGGTCCTTAGCAACCAAAGAGCCAGGTGCAGTATCAGTAATAACCACGCCACTGGCAGAGGCATTAGCCTCTGATGAAATAGCGACAGCATCAACCTTATTTAAATAATTATCTACAGCAGCTATAGCATCCATGACAGGAAGAACATTTATATCTTTAAGTAAAGCAGCAGATGCATTGACATTTATAGGGCTAGACCTACTTACCGGGCAAGATATCTCTAGCTGCCTAACCGGCTCTTGATCAACCGTGGGATTCTGTTTCATAACGACGTGCTCAGTAGTTTCTAGAACCACCTCTACCTGAATGTCAGTCTCGGAAGACTCAGCATCAGAATCTGACACCTCACTCTCCCCCGCATGAGTTTGTTCCTGAGCCGGATCGTTATGACGATGATAACTAGGACCCTCCCCGTTAGTTTCACCTTGAACAGCCGTGTCAACTACCACTTCCTTCTGTTTAGCTTCAGCGTCAGGTTTCTGTGGTTTCCCCTTCATAGGTTTAGGAATTACAGGCTTGTTAGAAGTTGCAGCCAGAGCACGCTTAGGCCGATCTTCCACGACTTTATTCCGCTTGCACTGACTTGTCAGATGCCCGATGGAGTGACAGGTAGAACAGAAAGCCGGAAAGTTTTCATAATCAATCCCCACATAAAAGTCATATCCTTCCCTCTCAACCAGAATACTTTCACGAAGCTCTATGGATAAATCAAGGTCCACCAACACCCTTGCAAAATGACCAAAGGTGCGGTTCTTGGTGGCCTCATCCAAACAAATCGGTATTCCCAAACCACCTGCAATGGCAAAGATGATGTATTTATGAAAATACTTATGCAGTTATTTAATTTAAAAAATTAAAACTATTGATTTAATATTTTTAATTTTATAGTGCCCCAAGCAACCAAACACCAATGATTGTGGGTACTATGTTACGAAGTATATGAAAGATATTATTGTTCACGACCAAATGGAAATCACAGAGGAGGTATGCAATTTCAGTTGTACTTTACACAATATAATCTATACTATATGCATTTCAGAATGATCTCAGTGAATTCACCTCCATGTGGCATCATCTCAGGAAAATAGCAATAAATACGTATCTATGTGTCATGATATATAGAGTAATTTTATCGACGTGTCAAAAAATTGATGAGGTGTACCAATTACAAAAAAATCTCATTAGGTACCTCCTCCAATTACTTTATAGTCCATATATAATTACAAAAAACAGCGTCCTACCCGTGCGTATGCACGGGTAAAATACTAGTAGACATTTAAAATTCGATGACATGTAATTAAAAATATCGAAATTAACTAAAAACAGTCCATAATATCGATTTTTAATTTTTTTTGACAGGAATATCGATTTTTAATTCATAACTTATAAATGATCTATAACATACTCAATTTTTGTTAATCACAATCGTGTAATTGAAGAAATAAAATCGGGATATATAGACTGTTACCAAATTGAAACCAATATTTTAGCACATTTTAATTATGAACAACATCAAATATATCAATTCTATCAATTAATCATTAATGTAAATACTAAATAGGAACGTTAATTTTTTAAATCTGATAATTAAATTAACCGATAATTTTTTGTTACTAAAAAAATCACATAAATTCGTAAACATGAAGAATTGGATCGACTCTTACCAAAATTGATAGTCAATTTCGTTGATAACAAATAAAAAATAGTCAACTATATGATTACCTAAATAATGTATGATTAATTCGGACCACCTATATGATTAATGTGGATCACCTATAAATAATGCTTTTTTATGCTGCCATTGTAGCACCGTTTCCACCCATCATTTATAACTTAAAATGGGTGGTGTTACAGATATGTTTGATGAATATTTGTTTACTAGTCATAATCTTACTATTGAGGAGCTTAGCCGATGCAAAGAGGTTGTTGTTTATTTTCTTATACCTAACTACATATTGTCAACAATTTAGTTCTAATATATATTTTAATTTTTTTATGTAGGTCACCTTTTTTTTTGTGCTAGCTCCAGTGACAAGCATATTTTTATTTGCTATTGCTAAAGCTCATTTCTATTTTTTAGTTCTAATAATTTGTAGCATTCTTTAATGCCACAAAACTATTTCCTATTGCAAAAGCTCATTTCTATTCTATTTATTTATTTATTTTTTACAGATTTTGATTCCATTTCACTTTGTATGGTTCATGTGTTGATGAATTAACCAACTTAATTGAATTTTGGAATGGAGATAATCCTATTATCGCTGTGACATTTTCAAAATTCAAAGTTGTTAAAGATAAGTTTTTTATTACTCCTTTTTATAAATTCGAGTTTTATTCTACACAACTCACCTTTTGTAATTGTGTATTTTCAGGGAAAAGTGTCTTACTCAATAAAATCAACGCTTCTAGATTTTTAATTAATCCCGAACACGTTGAGGCTGATAATCTAAGGATAATGTTAGTATTCATCTTTAATTTCTTGAAACACGATTATTAAAACTTTATTTTATCATAGCCATCTTTGTGTTATGTCTCAAGATGGCTAATAGCCAAGAATATCATAATATGGGTGTGAGTCAGCTAAATGAGACACCAATGGGCCAGATTGTTAAAGATTTGCTAAGCATACTGAAGAATATCGCTATTGCTTTGAATGTGAAAGTTGTACATGGGACGTTTTCAATTATGATCATTTTTGTTTTACTATGAAATGTTTCAAGTAGCTTCTTTCTTTTCATGTTTAATTCATTTCAAGTTTATTTTGTATTTCAAATTAATGATTAATGGTATGATTGAATTACCCGACAATCTATTATCTTTCAACACAAAAAACATTTTACGTTCTGTATTTTATTTATTAAACAGAAGTGACAATCACTAATTTTTCGTGTAGGGCACAATGGTTCTATAAAAAGTTTCCATAAAGCGTATATTATTCGATAGTGTAATCATGCAATAGGTGTAAATTCGCATAACATTACTCAGAGATCAACGCAGCCTTACAATAATGCAAATCATTATCATAATAATTGAAAATAAAATATTTGTGACAATTACTTATTACTTATTACTAATTATCAATATTTTAAGTAATATTTTAACTAGGTCATTAATGCAATCATCCGTTTTAAGAAACAATTTAAATTGAAAATCATTAACAAAGACAAGTTGATAAAAAAAGGGATTGATTAATATCATATTTTTTGAAACTTCCGAAATGCATATAGTCAGCAAATTAAATAACAATAAATGTCATGATATTATCTCCCTAAAATAGTTTACACAATTAATGCAGTCAACAAATTAAATAACAATAAATTTCATGATATTATTTCCCTAAAATAGTTTACACAATTAATGCAATCATCCGTTTTAGAAGCAATCATCCGTTTTAGAAACAATTTAAATTGCAAATCATCACCAAATAGAACTTGATCAAAAAATGGATTTATTAATTTCATATTTTAGGATAATTCTCAAATATAATAATTTGCATATAATCAGAAAATTAAATAACAATAAATGTCATTATATCATTTCTCTAAAATAGTTTACACAATTAATCATTATCAAGATTATTTGGAATTTTTTATGGCTTTCAATACCATCACGTTTTTTTTATGAAAAATACCAACATATTTAATTCTGATTTTATAAATTGAAATCAATGTAAAACTAAATAATGCTGATTAACATTTTACACATAAATTACCAAATTCGGAATACAGAAAATTTTGTTAAATAAATTGATGATTTTTTCAACTGATAATTAGAATTCATAACTGATAATGATTACCAAATACAACTTGATCAAAAAATTAATGCATGAAAAAATATGAATATAATTCATTAAAAAATTATATTTAAATTTTGGAAAAATCGATAAAATAAGAATCATATGCATCATTCTTTAATTAGGGGGGAATAGAGATTCAATTATTCTAAAAAAATCTCTAATTTAATATATATGACTTGATTTTATTTATAAAAAAAGATTAGTTATTATACATTTTTTCTCCTGAAATATGTACCAAGCTAAAATAATCATGTTGATCTTTCTTAGATTTTTAGAACTATGTATATATAAACAATCCATGCAGTTTATATATAAAGAGTTAAATCTATATATCTTACACAAAGACAACATTTTATATGGAAAACATTAAAATTTAGAAACAAATATTCATGTCACATATAATTCAGAATTTTACATCAGAACACATTTTTTACATCAAAACACATTATTTAAAATCTATTAACCGATTGAACAATTTAAAAATCAAAAAAGAACTTTGATAAGCTTTATATTTTTTAATATATACCATATACTATATATATTTAAAATTTTTACATGAAATTTTTATACGAAGACACTTCAATGTCTATTTGTTAAAAGTAATTGTAAATAAAAGTATCGTAATTAAGAATTATATCATATAAATATAAGTATTTTTCATGAAAGATATTTTTATCTAACTGAAAATCTATTAATCTTTAAAATATACTATAGATATTGAATATTTCACAAGAACTAATATTGATAAATTTATATTTTCAATATATAATGTGCATAGCATGAATCAAGTATTATATATATTAACATGTTTACATGATGAAATTTTTTGATATATTGGTTTTTATATTGATTTATACATCATGTGTAGCATGAGCCATCATATATAACTATATTGTAAAAAATAAGGATGAACATTTTACAAGAAAACATAATGTTTTGTTTATATTTTTCCACAAAAAATTTAGTCCAAAAAACGTCGAATCAACAATTACATATTTTTTAATAAAATCATAGAAATGAGCATATTCCTTATGAGTCTTTTAATAGATATTACAAACTAATATAATTCTATAAGATAAAGTTTTTATGTTTTTTAACTATATATCACGCGGAGCACGGGCCATCATACTATAGATGCAATGTTTGCTATTAGAGAATATTTCTATTGGTTATTGTTTATATCTCATAGAGTGATGAATATTTTATGTACACATTAATATTTACATGAAAAATCTTTTAATGTTTAAATTATATGATAAAAATATATCATAAGGAGATTGAATATTTTACATAAAAAAATAAATATCCAAATTACAATGGATGAATATTTTAATAAAAATTACAAATGAATATAATTTTTAATGTACACTTTTATTTTTTTAATATAGAACGTGTGTGACACGTGTCATTGTTCTATCATATTAATAATACTTTATATAAGTTATAATTTTTTTATTTCTTATTTTAAATTCCTATAAAAGTTTTACGTTTCCAATTAATGGAGTAAATTTTAACTATTAGTCAATAGTTATATTGGTGAACATTTATATCTGTTGATGGTAGAAACTATGTGAAAAATCTTATTATCTATATGTATTAGGTATAATAAAATACTTTTCTTTCCATGTTCATAAGCCATATATACCTATGCATGACACTGGTTGTCATACTGGATGGTAATGTATTTTAGTTCGAAACCTCTATTTTATGTTTTCATTATAATAAAAGTGTTTAATTGTCTATTTTTTTGTGTTGTTTTTCAAATAAAAGTTGTCTTCCAATAAAATAATTATTTTGAGAATATAATTTTGTTTTTCATTATACTATATTTGTAATCATAATTATAATGATGATTTTGAAAATATATTACTATGATGATTATTTTAAATATAACTAATTATTGTAAAAAATGATTAGATATTGAAGGTTTGAATGTATACAGAATGTTGTTTCTTCTATACCCTAGAAGTAAGATTATAATTTTTAAGTATAAACCATGCATAGCTCGGGTCTGCAGTTATATTGAAAAAAAATTATGATTTTATTATCTAAATATATTCTCAAAGGAAGCCTTAGAAAATATACAGAGTGTTGCTTCTTCTAAACTCTAGGTGTATGGTTATAATTTTTAAGTATATACAGTGCATAGCACGAGCCTACAATTATATTAAAAAAATTATGATTTTATGATCTAAATTTATTCTCAAAAGGAGCCTTAGATAATGAAGGTTTGACTTTATATAGAATGTTGTTTCTTCTAAACTCTAGGTGTATGGCTATAATTTTTAAGCACATACCGTGCACGGGCCTACTGTTATATTGTAAAAAAAATGATGATTTTATGATCTAAATATATTCTAAAATTGAGGCGTAGATTTTGAAGGTATGAATGTATATTGCTTTTTCTAAATCCAAGTGTATAATTATAATTTTTAAGTATATACCGTTCGTAGCAGGGGTCTACAAATATATTGTAAAAAAATTTGATAGTATGATCTAAACCTATTTGGAGGCTTATATTTTGAAGGTTTGAATATATACATAATGTTGCTTTTTCTAAACCCTAGGTGTATGATTATAATTTTTAACTATCTACCGCAAGTAGTACGAGACTACAGATATTTTGTAAAAAAAAAATTATGATTTTATGATCTAAATCTATTCTCAAAAGGAGGCTTATATATTGAAGATTTGAATGTATACAAAACGTTAATTCTTCTAAATTCAGGTGTATGATTATAATTTTTAAGTATATATTGTGTGTGTCAGGGCCCTACAAATATATTGTAAAAAATTATCAAATATTTTTTATCGGAGAATTTTTTTTTAATATAGTATATAAAGCATAAGACACAGGATGTACATTTTACAAGAAAACACAATATTTTTTGCGAAAAATTAATATTTATATGTAAATTATTATAATTTGTGATTCATGATTGAAATAAATCAAATATTATATAAATTTTGTATACAATTCCTTTTACAAATGTTTAGAAAAAAAGTTATTTATACTATTTCAATTATTTTTAAAAAAAATTCATAAGACACACATACCTGTGCATGACACAGGTTGGAATACTAGTTACTCTTACATTCGACCATTCTTCCACTATAATTCTAATATGATTTATTTTTTATTTTGTAGTACTTTCCCGAATGTAAATACCATTCATACTCTGATTCTCAAATTCTTGAATTAAAGGAAGAGTAGTGCTCCTATGTAGCAAAAAAGTTTGTTTACGTATATGATCTTTGTGTTGTTGTATGTAGTACTATGTGATATAATGTTGGCCCATATGAGACTTTGTTTTCGTTAGTACTATTTTGTTGTGATTGTATATACATGTATGTTATTTTAGGATGTCAATATTTTAGGGGAGATTATGCCAAAATTTTGTTAGAAATTTCTTTCAAATATTAAACATTTTAAATATAAATTGATATCATAGTTGTTTTTTGATTCATGTTCTCAGCTTCATTGTTCATATACATTTTAAACCTTATAATGTTCTCAGCTTGGAGTGGCATCAAAGGGCCCACAAAATGGGAGATAAGAACCCAATATGGTTCTACCATTGTGGATGCTCTAAGTAGTTCATTACTATTTGTCACATTAATTGTAAGTACAATTCTTTTTATAAATACAAATAAATGAAATTTCACTATCATTTGTGGATATTTATTAAAAATATATAGAAATAAAATGTTGAGTTTAATATACATTTATAACATAAACATGTTTTACACATACGGTCAACTATATTATTGTCTTGTCATCCACGATGTTGGACGCAAATGGACCGTGCTCGACTAGTACCCGAGTTCGATCTTTGGTGATGAAATATTTCGTCGACACTTTTTCTCCCAGAATACTATATATGGGTGAAAACAAAAAAAAATATTATTGTCTTCTCACACCATACTATTACTTTTTAAAACTTATTTATACTTTGATAAGATGATAAAATATAATTGAATATTTGTGTTAAATCTGTTTATATTATCAGTATCTAATTATAAAAGTAAGTTAAAAAAATAAAAATCGTACCCTAACATTTAAGAACTATAAATATCAATTAATTAGCCTTAGAAACTAGATATAATAAATAACCTTTGAGAATGGTAAATAAGATTGATATTTATACCAATTCATAAGAATGAGTAATTTGGAATTCATGTATTCTTAAAAATTAATGTGTCTAAGTACTACTATTAAATTTCTCATAAAATGTAGTAAGATTTTACCGATGTTTAGAAAATTGGCTTTTTGTATAAAAAAATTGACTTGACGTGACTGGTTCCCTCAAAAACTTGATCATATGATCGGTTCTAGTCGTTAATCGAATAAAAAACACTTCTCTCTTTCTTAACTTTAGTGGTTTAAGGTTTTCACATAAACTAAGGAATTATTTAATTGCAGTATATTTTTACAAAAATAGTCTTATTTGTGTCGTTAATTGTTTTAATCCCATGCACCAAGATAAGTACACTCATGATGCCTATGCATTTCTGATGAAAAAAATGATGCCTATGCATTTAAGTTGGGAGTAGTCAAGATAATGAGGTTGTGTCAATTTTTAATGTAAAAATAATAAATATATGAAGGGTATACTTTAAAAAAAAAAGTAAATTATATCATGGATTAATAAATAATCCATCGTTTTGAAAAATTGTTTTTGCTAAAACTACCAAACTTATGTAACAGAGAGTAGTAGCACTACATGAAACGGGTGAAAACACGTTCAACTTGGTTGGTTTTGTGTGTATCACGGGTGTCTCAGTTATTCTTTTCTATTGTTGTTTTTGTGTAAATTTACATTGTCTTTGTACAAATACAATCATAAATGGGGTGAAATAATATATGAAATTAGAAAAATCAGTTAATAATAATTAATTTTATTTCCGTCAAAAAAAAGTTATTAATTTTATTAAGTAGTTATTTGTTTTCGGCTAAATTATACTTTGAGTACTCCCTTAACATCGTTTAATTAATTAAAGTGCACAAGACATTAATCTTGATGCATCTTAATGACATATCAAATAATTTTATATTAATGCTATTTTTTATAGATATGATCTACGTGATAATATCTTTCAAACAACAGTCATTTTTGTAATATATCCTGTACAAAGTTATTAAATAGTATAACACTACTTAAATATTATACTGCTGTAATTTGATTATCCTCTTTTAGTATATGTTGATTTTATCTTATTCAACTATGACACTCGAATTCTACCAATGATCCATTAATTGAGGTGTATTGTTAGTATTTTACTTTTTTGTGATCCATTAATTGAGGTGTATTGTTAGTAGTTTACTTTTTTGTGATCCATTAATTGAGGTGTATTGTATTCTATTTTACCTTTTTGTAACTTTTTTGTGACATACGCCTAAAAATTTATGTTTGGTATATATATGTGGAAAAATGGAAAATATGATCAAGATCGTTTTCAAAACATGTATTAGCTTTACAAAACCATTTACTAATTTTATTTGCTACTCTGTTTTTTCGTCCCTGCCTCCTTCTGCTGGGTCAAAAGACTTAATTCTCAAAATCAAAAGGCAAACCATTGAAGCAAACAAACGGTATGAAGAGAAGGCCTAGAACATCTGAAGCGGTCATGTGCGAAGGATTGACCGTCGACTCGTGGACCCCACCATATCCTACACGTGGTCAGATATGATTGGTCTTCCACACGTGGGAAGCCACAGAAAGCAGGAATACGCGTAACGAAAGCGTGGCCCACAACACAATCTCTCTCTTTACTTTATGATGATTAAGGATAACTAGACTACTACTGTGCGATGACGCCAATCATATGTCCAAATCACCGCATTTTTGGGCGAAAAACTATCAGAACTATTAACAATTCAATATATACTCCCTTAAAAAAATGAAAATATGAATTGTACATAAAATCTTTCTGCTGATATGGGTCTTCAGTCCTTTAAAACTAAACAATATGTTCTACCAGTTCAATGGCAAATAAGACACACATAAGACAAATAATACAATGATTTTTCAGAGTATTGAAAAACCAATGCCGACCTTCAATGAAGTATATTATCCAAATCATGGTTCTTTTCATATGCGCTTTACACATAAGAACAAAAAAAAATTTAAATATTTACACTACTTATGATGAAAGGTTTTTTTAGAACTATTCTATTATATCGCAATTATATATGTTGTTTCAGAGCCACACAAATAGCAATCCTAATAGAACATTAAAATAAGCTGATATAATCATTTGTTGAAATCACTTTGACCATTTGCTTCTTGCTTCTGTACAATTTCCTTGGGAGGAGGGGGCACACTACCTTGAACCAAATAACAACAATGCATATAAATAATAGTATAGTAGTTAGATAGTGTAGTAAAGGATAGCATTGTTTACAACTTGTGCAGTAAAGGATAGCATTATTTACATCTAACAGTTTGACTCTTAAACCTGCTAGCTATTTGCTTACATGGATCTCCTCACCAGATTGCAAAACACCAAGCTATAACTTATATTCAGAATGTATTCACAAATACCAGGGAAACAAAAGGATACTCGATGACAACGACTCTGCAGTCTATAAAAATTACAATCAGAGATTAATGGCAGTTATGACAGGTAAATCCGAGAAAACACAGCCATATAAATCTGAGGAACACATAATTCCAACTACAACTGACAAAGCACAAACATAGAGCTCAAACATGTAAGCCTACAAAACATAACCTTTTAACCTCAAATGTATTTGTTCCACCAGAAATCAAAAGTCGGGGTAACCAAATTAAACAAAAAAAATAACAGAAAAAGACCCAGAACAGAAGGAAATATTGGAAGTAAATGGAAAATAAATTTTTTTAAAAATAAAAGTCATTGGCCACACAACCAATGAAGAACCACACAGCAAATTGGCAACTTAATGTGAATTGAACCAAGATTAATTACTAAAAATACTCGCCTTAGGTTAGTTTACCTCTTTTGCTGAACAACAACGTGGCGGCCATGAGTATATGATTTTCTGTATTCTTTATATACAATATATAATTAAAAGATAAAAAATCAAAAAAGGAACAATTAGATATTTTAACTACAATTAGATATTTCAATTACATTATGAAACAATTTTTCTATTACAACTTTAAAAAAACAATTTATAATGACACAATTTGAGTATCAACACTGTTGATAGTGAAATAGTCTAAAAGTGAAGCAAATGGTCAACTGGAATTCCATAATAAATGGGTTCCTTTAATGTATTCATCTAGACCTAACCTCCAATTCTTATAAAGACATCAAGAATAGATTTCGCCATTGTAGCAAGCATCACAGTTGAAAAGCTTTAAGAAACTTATCATGCTCTTCCACAATGATGATTTCAATTCAAAATATTTTACTTTTATCATATCCAGACCTAATATAGAACTACTCTATGATACATTAGTAGAACAATTTTTCAAAATATGGCTACTATTATAATACACCTGTCCCAACCAAACACAATCAAAATGAAATAGTAAAAAAAAAAATTCACATAGGAAGCCAAGCAAACACAATTAAAACAGAACAAATCCCAAAATTGAAACTCTATAAGAAATGTCCCAAGCCCATTAACCAATTTACCATCCTTTCACATTCCCATACCCGTTTCTTCTTGTTCTTGCCTACTCCAATAATTGATGCATAATGGCAACCCAATCCCAAAAGCTAGAAACATGTTTGCCTCGTTTATCATATCTACTACAATAATTTGAGAGATGGAGATCACAAAAAATGAAAATAAAGGAGTGCATTTCAGCTATAAAGCAAAGCAAGTTTGTCTCATTTATCATCTCTACTACAACAATTTGAATTATGAGCAATGCAGAATGTGAAATATTTTCTCTTTGAGTGTGTTAAATTTTGTAAATCGGGACAAATTTTGCTCCAATAGCTGATGTAATGAATGTGCACAATATAAAGCCTCTTGCGTTAATCCCTAATAATATCATCTTAGAAATAAATATATCAAACACAAATTACTAAAGAAGAGTGAAATAAAGCATAGAAGATAAAGAAGAGTGAACCAACCACTTTCAACACAAAACTGGAACTCATATGATGCAAATCCTGCAAAGTTGTGTGAAATGATCCATCCAGCACCGGCAAGAAGAGAATGTAGGAAGTGCACTCTTCCGTTGGCTCTTTAAAATTGAGATTATTCTATTGATAAAAGAAAAATATTAATTGAGGAAAAAAAACCCCATAAAAGCCAAAAACATGTTTGCCTCATTTAACATATCTACTACAATAATTTGAGAGATGGAGAGCACACAAAAGGAAAATAAAGGAGTGCATTTCAGCTATAAAGCAAAGCAAGTTTGCCTCATTTATCATCTCTACTACAACAATTTGAATTTTTCCAAGATTTTTTTCATCACAAAGCATAAACACCTAAAGTTCAAATAGTAGCCAAATTTTCATACAGCTCAATCAGTAGATGAAAAACATAAACACCTTTCTTAATGGCAGAACTTGAGGGTCCACACTCAAGTTAGTTTCTATCCATCAATGAACTATTGGCCTGTGCTACAACCAACTCGGTTCCTGGATTTATATACATAAGAAAAATGATTGTATAAGAGCAAATTTCATATCAATTGTGCTACAACTAAACTTGACAACAACCTTAGACCCTTGTAAGCAACGCCAATTCCAATCCTAACAAACCCAGGCTGCATTATGTTTAAGAACAAATTATTCCAAACTAACAGCTGCTACCAGTACCATGTGTAAATTCTGTTGTTCCTAGGCCATCAGCAACTGGATGCTCAAAACACAAATGAATAATTCATTCCAAAAGTATTTAAAAAGCAAAGCAAGCATCTGGAAACATCTTTGGCAAGGTGCTTTTCAATAGTGTCAGAGAGTTAAAACAAAAAATTAAAAAGTGAAGAGAGAAGAAGATTAGTCACCAATATTAATGAATTTCTTCTCAACAGATTCGAGATCAGTCTGAAGCTTTTCTTTTTCTTGGATGTAGCCTTCTTCAACTCTCTTAAACCATCGAACACAAAGTTTGAGTCGCTTAATGAGATCCGCCATCTGCTCCATTTTTTTCTGCAAAAAAACAAAATAAAACCCAAATAAGCTTTCCTAACAACAAAAATCAATGATTAAATTAAGAACAAATCCCAAAGTGAGACAGTTAAAAAAGAGAGACCCACCTTATTGTCAAATTGATTCCCCTTTTTCATCTTCTCATTCAGCAATGCCTCTACGTTGTCTTTGGTGAAATCAACAGTGCTGCATTCAGATCCCTCAGCGCCGCCGAAGAAAAAGAAGGATGAAAAAAGATTATTGCAAGATAGACACCAAACTTTCCATGACGCAAGATTATAGACTCAATACTCACATGAATCATTCAATACTTATCTCAATTTCAAACAGTAAAGTACACATCTATTTATCAAATTTCATGAAACCACAATACAGATAAAATACCACACTATAATCTTTAAAAATTGAAAGGATACGTATAAAACCCATACCTATAACCTATCGCTTTTATACAAAATTCTACCTACTTGGAACTTCTATCAAACGCAAAAAACAAACCCCATATAAAACCGAGAAACGCAGAATTCAAACCACAACTAACAGAACACTACAGAAAAACATAGAGCAAGAAAAAAATTAAGTCAACCACGCAGAAAAATGTAGAATATAGATAATGGCTGACTTTTCTTTTGGCATAGTCAACCTACAAAAATCATTCAAAGAATTTCAGATACTAAAAACAAGAAGTAATAAAAAAGACAACTACTAAAATAACAATTTAACTTTATTTTAAAAAGTTCATCACTTGCATACATAAAACCATCCTGTCATTGTTAGAATAAAAGCAATTTCAGAAAGTACCAAAGCAATATCTTGCATAAAAACTACACGATGCTTGTATTTCATTGTGGTGTATTTTCTGCATTGGGGGAGAGAGACCAGAGAAAAAAAAGTAGTGCAATCGGAGCCTACCCAACAACACCAATGTTGTTTCCTGTCTGTGATGACCAATTGACTGATCCGGCCTAAATTTGAAATTTGCTTTACTTCACCGCCTATTCAATTTTAGTAAGTATTTTTGTGAGAAATGGTGCCCGTATTTGATGAAGTAAAACCCTAAACCATTGAAAATATAACAACAAAACCTTACAAAAAAACCATATGCCGATTGTAGAAGTGGATATGCTCTTTAGGGAAGATGAAGAGGATGATTTGTCCATGGAATACAAAGTAGAATTTGCATAGATGTATCACATACATATACAGCAGTAAATTCTAAATAAAACGTGAGTTATCCAACTTGCAACTTCCTTTGGCATCACAGGTTACAAATGAAAGTTTACAGATATCATATCTGTAAAGGACTAATAATTTAACACTACCCTATAATAAAGTATGAAACTGGACATTAACCCGAGGATAATGATATTTTAAAGGATACTTCATGAACCAACGACTCTGAAATCAAAAAAGAATTGAATACCTTACGTATTTCCTATGTAACTTAAAATGTGTGCATGTAACTAAAAAGCATTCAATGTGATAGATATTGTTAGTGTAAATTAATTCTAGTCATGTATCCTAAAATGCACAAAGATACAATGGTGTTCATAAATACTTAACCACATCATCAGATTTGCTATTAGAGAGTGAATACGAAGACCAATTGTCAATATCTGAGGGCTTTGAAGTGGATTAGACATTCGGCTATGACGTAGATGAAATCATTGACTGCTCAAACTGATCATAATCTGATGAAGGCAACCTCATAGAAATTGCACTTCCTAGTGCTGTGGGTCTGCAGAAAGAGTCGTGAAATAAAAACTACAGTGTGCAGCAGAAGATGGAACTAAAACTGCTAGAAAATTAATTGATACTCTGAATACCACAGAGCAACAAAAATCATCCCTTTTATCCGCCAAAATGAAAAAAAAAATTAGAAACAAAAAAAAAGCCCCAAATTAGTGAGAGTAATACTATTTTGCTTCAAAAATGAAAATTTAAATGTTGAAAAATCAAATGCTATGTTCAGTGTGACGCCACCGTTGATCTTTAAGCGAGCGTTGAAGACTCCACTTGGTTGCTGCGCGACCCATCGCCGCCGAAGACCTCTTGCCAATAACCTTGCACGGCCTGTCGCTTCCTTCCTTGCCGTTGCATGTAGTTGTTCTTCACCCCCTTGCTATCTCTCTCAGCCATCCCTCCATAGAACACCCAACTCTATCATCTGACATAGCAAAGCACAAATCGAAATCAAAAAAGTCAGACAAAAGGCGAAGACAAAGGCGAAAGCCCTATCAGTTTCTGGGGACACTTAAAAGGTGGAGAGAACTCACCCAAAACCAACAACAGTGGTGGCGACCAAGTGGTGGGCGATGATGGTAAGGAGGCGGCGACGGCGGGGAGGAGAGAATGGGATATGCGGCTCACTCACTGATGCAGCAACAGCGCACACCAGGCGCGACTCCTCTTCTTTTTCTTCCTTCTTCTTCTCTGTTCCGCCTCTGCAAAAGTCACTGTGTGAAGGAAGTCATTAGAGAAGATCCACGTCGCAGATGAGAGAGGAAGAGAGAAGAGGTTTCCAAATTTTTTCGAATCTGAAAAGGAGACGATGCGACTGGGAAAGAGGGAGAGAGTTTAGGTAGTAGCTGGCGTCATAAATGATGTTAGGTAAACATTTAATGGACAGTAGTGGGATGCAGAATGGAAAAAAGAAAGGAGTGTGGCTGTCGAACATTAGATGGAGGTTGGGCGGGAAAAAATTATATGGAGACTATACAGGATTTAGAGAGTTAAAATTTTATTGTTAACGAGCACTGGTGGAAATAAATAAATAGTAACGGGCATATGAGATTATGTACATCATTTTGTACGAATAAGAGTTTAAGTTTTTCCTTTTGGTTGTAGTTTGGTGAAAGGAAATTTTAAGTTAGTTTTTTGATGAGGGAAATTTGAAGTAAGTTCAAACTACATTTACTAAATCTTACATAAAAAAAATCTACACTCTATTAGGAGTTTTAATTTTAATACTCTCTTCGTTTTCGTTTATAAGCAAAAAGTCACTTTTACATTCATTGAAAAATATATGTATCTGATCCAATTTTGGACCAAATACATATATTTTTCAATGAATGTAAAAAGTGACTTTTTGCTTATAAATGAAAATGGAGGGAGTATTAATTTATGCGTTAAGAGTGTTAATTGTGAAAGAGTTTTTTGTTGATGGCATGTTAAATAATTATATAAATACTCTTTATTATCTTTTTGTCAATATTTAGATGAGTTCTTTTATTATCTTTTTGCTTATAAACGAAAATGGAGGGAGTATTAATTTATGCGTTAAGAGTGTTAATTGTGAAAGAGTTTTTTGTTGATGGCATGTTAAATAATTATATAAATTCTCTTTATTATCTTTTTGTCAATATTTGGATGAGTTCTTTTAACATTTTTATTACTATTATTATTATTATTATTATTTGTTACATATATTGGCAGCTAAAAATCCAAATACACTATTTTAATGGTAATGAAAATATATTGTATATCAACGCTAAATCAGAATGAAATTACATTACATAAACCATTGTAAATTGTATTCATGGTTCTCTCACTTTATACTTGTTTGATGTTGTGTATCAAACTTCTTGAATAACCGTCATAATAGTTAGAGTTTTTAATGACTTAACAATACATGATTGAATAATTATATAAATAAATGTATACTCAATATAAATTTCTACAATGTTAAGCAAGAGAAAACAGAGGGAAGAATTAATATTGGAGAGAAATTAGACTAAATGGTGAAAATGTAATCGATAGTTGATACAAAGCCCAAATGTGATTTATATAAACTAGGAAATAATTAACTATTTTTTTTAGATAAGCTAATCGCATGTATTTCCTAAAAAAAATCGCATGTATATAACTAACTAATTTTTATTAGGAAATAATTAATCCCATGCATATATACTAGTATTAGATCATTTAGCTAATTACTAACGAAAGCTAGAATATGATAACACGATGTTGAGTTACAACTATAGCAATAACTTTATATACCGTAATCATCAAATAAAAATCTAGAAAAGTTATTTTGACAATATTTAGTTATCAGATACTGAATAAAGATACGATTTTTACCTTTTTTTATTTTTGACACGAATCACGAAATAGATTTTGTTTATGTGAGAAAGACGATGCCAAATACGATGTCGATAATTTGGTTGTCGACGTATCATTGCTCTAAAAATCTTACATGAATCACAAAAAGATAAAAAAAAATTACACTTTTCACTTTAACTACAGCATATGGATTTTCGAAATCCATGCAAAAGTGAGATAAATCTAGGGGTTACATCCTAGGGATTAAGGTCCTGGCCGAAACCTTTTCTATCACCCCCACGAGTGGGTGGTCATAAAGAACGCGGAGAAAGTTAAATAAAGCATTACACAAAACACAAGAGGTAATTAAAGCAAAATAAAGAAACTTTAGAAAACCATATATATATATATGCTCCTTTCAAAAATTTCTCCAAACCTAATTAAACTCCTGATTTGATATAGTTGTCAAAACCGGACCAAACAGTTCAATCAATTGAACCAGACCTACATCCAGTTCGTATGAACCTGATAACTGGATTGCTTAGGAATCGGTCACAAAACCGACAAGTTGGTAAAAAATTGGCAATACCGACAAAAAACTGGGCAAAAACCGGTTTAGTGTGGTTCAAAAAAAATAGCAAATTTTGTATTTTATTTTTTTAAAAAATGGTAAATGATGTTATTTTTGACACAAAAAAATAGCAAATTTTGTATTTTATTTTTTTAAAAAATGGTAAATGATGTTATTTTTGACACATGAGAGAACTTTTTATCTATTTTTTTTTGTACTTTGATGGATTAAATTAAATATTATAACAAAATTTGAAATAAATTTGTACATTTATGTTGTTATGAGAGTACTTGCATGGTAATATTTGTGATTGTTGAATATTAAAATGTTATTATGATATATTTGATTTGGTTTAATATGTATTTTTACATGTTATATGTAGACTTATAACATTATAAGTGGAGTTTAGTTTTTAATATTTTGAAATTATAAATATTACGTTATTTTTTGTTTATTATTGCGTTATATATTATTTTAAAAATATTATTTAATTCATTACCGGTCCGACTTCGATTTAATCCCGGTCGGACCCTTTTTTTTTTTTTTTTATAGGCATCCCGGTCGGACCCTTGAACCGGTATCTTATCCGGTATCTTATCCGATTCGATGGTCGGTCCAGTTTTGATAACATTGATATATATTATTTTAGACAAAACTTTTCCGCCTATAAAATGGAATTTATTTTGGTGAAATAAAATTAAATTAACATAAAATTATTTGAATAGTTTGTGTGTTAAAGTTGCTAATCATGTCATGATAACAAAAATACGCAATAAATTAAGATAGACATGATAATCTAATGAAATTTTCCAATTCGTAAAAATAAAAAGAAGAAAGGAAAGTTTGGCATCGCTGGTCGTACATATATAAATAAACTAACCGCGGGGCGAGACTTTTCACGTCAGCGTGACGGAACGTTGACGCAATGGGAACGCCAATAAATAATTTGAACTTGAAGAGAAAGAAACACAGAGAGAGAGGGAGAGAGTTTCCGCGTAGATAGATGAGATTAACGAGTCTCGTTGTTTTAGGAAAAAAAAATATTTATTTTTTAATAATTTTTTTTATAAAAAAGCAAATATTTATCGCTTTTATTACGCAGAATGTCCTAAGCCATAGACTTAATTTGTCGATAAAATGTCAATTTCCACTTCTGAGAAGAATCATCTCTAATATTTTTTATTATTATTGATACATACAAATTTTATTAGGTTTTTTATTTCTTCAATATATGTAAGCAAAAGAAAATCTCTCTTTTTATTATTATTTTTTTGTCTCTTCGATGTTACGCGATTCACACTTGCTGTTCACACCACACCCTCCACCTACATATATATATTCTTCCTATCTTTTTCTCTCTCATCTTTTCCTTCTCTCTCTTTTCCTTCTCCATAGCCAAGCCAAAAACATCACAACTTTTTCTACATCATTCAGAGCCTCTTCCTCTCTTCTTTCTAAACCTTGCAAGATATATATTAACTGAAATCACTATAGTCTATAGTCTCTCTCTTTCACTTTGGTTTTCGTTTTCAATTTCAATGGAAGGTCATCATCTCCATCATCACCAACAACAACAACATCAGCAACAACAACAACAACGACAACATCAACAACATCAACAACAACATCCTCATAACATAATCACAAGTAGTAGTGCTAACGTGGATGTCACGGATAGGTTCCCTCAATGGAGCATCCAAGAAACAAAGGAGTTTCTCATGATCCGTGCAGAACTAGATCAGACTTTCATGGAAACCAAGAGAAACAAACAGCTTTGGGAAGTTATCTCCAACCATATGAAGGAAAAAGGTTACCATAGAAGTGCAGAACAGTGCAAGTGCAAGTGGAAAAATCTCGTTACTCGCTATAAGGTATTTTTTTTTTTTATTCATCTAAAATAGACACATACTCATTTTATAATATCAAAACAAATAAAATTATATAAAATAAAATTAATCCATGTTTTAATTTTTTATCATTTATCACAACACACACACACACGTATATAAGTATGACCCTTTTATGTCTGATTTGCCATTCAAAATAAAATGGCCTTTAATTATTTTTTGGCTCTTTAAACCGGTTAGGGGTTAAACTTTTCTCTCTCACGATTTTAAAAATTAATACTTTAATGAAAATATATAATATACAGGTTTGTTTATTTATTTTTCATGGTTTGTTGTATATATAGTAAGAGTAATGTTTTCTTTTTGTTGTTTGTTGTTTGTTTTTGAGATGTAAAGGGATGTGAAACGATGGAGGCAGAAGCAATGAGGCAGCAATTTCCATTTTACAATGAACTACAAGCGATTTTCAGTGCAAGGATGCAGAGAATGTTGTGGGCTGAAGCAGAAGGAGGGTCAAAGAAGAAAGGGGTGCAACTGCAAGTGTCTTCTGAGGATGAAGAAGAAGGCAATGAAGAGAGTGAGGGAGATCACAAGGGTAACATCAAGAAGAAGAAGAAAAAGGCTAAGGTGGTAGTTGGTGGTGGAGGAAGTGATAGTGGTGGTAACAGTTTGAAGGAGATTCTGGAGGAGTTTATGAGGCAACAGATGCAAATGGAAGCACAGTGGATGGAAGCATTTGAGGCTAGAGAAAATGAGAGGAGGTTGAAGGAAATGGAGTGGAGACAAGCGATGGAAGCATTGGAGAATGAGAGGATAATGATGGACCAGAGATGGAGAGAAAGGGAAGAACAAAGAAGGATTAGAGAAGAAGCTAGGGCTGATAAGAGAGATGCATTAATCACAGCTTTGCTTAACAAGCTTACAAGAGAAGAGATGTAGTTGTAGTTTCTTTGGCTATAGCTAGCTGCTAGCTAACTTTTATATTTGTTTCTTCTCATCAAGCAAGGTTTAACCTTTTGAGGTTTGTTCTATGAACTCTCAATTTACCTTGGAGATTAATTAGCTTAATTTATGATCAATCTAGTGGTTTTACATTTTTATCATGTTTTTATGATATCTCCTCCTTCTGTAAAATACATAGAAAATGTGTTTGGATTGTCTGTCGTTGCTGCACCGATGCAGTCACTGTAGAGCTGTTGGATTCTAGTTTAGAGAATTCAAATTATTTTTCTTTCTCATAGATTCAACGGCTCTGCGGTGGCTGTACTGCGATATGCAATTACAAATCCATAGAAAATATCTAGCTTCTACTATGTATTCTTTTTTACATTTCATTTTTTTAGTTGGCACTCAGCTAGTATAATTATGTTTTTTATCATGCAATTCTGTTATGATTGAGAGAGGACCAATTAATGTTTCGGATATATCCCAATGTTAGTGCTTTTCATAGAGATTATATTTTGGTAGTAGGTGTGATAGAGAGAGAGATAAAATATACTAAAAGTGCACAATTTGCAGTACCTAACTAACAACAGAAATCGGGCAAAAAAAAAATCCGCAAAACATTGTCCACAAGATAATGCTCATCATAATGTCTATTCATATACGGAGGCGCACAATTTGAAGGTTAATGGAGCATTTACTAAAATGCCTTACTACACACAAAGTGATGTTACTTTCACTTTTGATTGATTATAAACAAAATATATAGAAAATGGAGGAATTTGTTATATATATGCAATAATTATGCATGATAATGCTATAGCTACACTCTTCTTTACTTTACATGTTTATATACATAGCTGAAGTAAGGTTTTTCAACTTAGTGCTGAATTGTATATGCAGTTAGTTCTTTTTTTTTTGTTCAACTTTATCCAGAAACAGGCATTCGAACTTGCATCACAATGAAATTGTCTTACAACAATTGCACGCAACCAGGAATACTGGCATATATGTACATTAAGGTGGTATATATGTACATCAAAGTTTTAAATTGCGGTAGTAGTACTCATGGATGCGGTTGCGGTCCCTATTGCAGTGATTATAGTCGTTGAGACGCTCATTGTGGCCGTTGTGGACCGCAATTTTAAACCATGATGTACATTAAGGTTAAGATTGAGCTCAACAATGAAGAGATATAATGATTTGTGTGGGCAGTATATACAAGGTTGAATAATTCCTGTATGTATATATGTGTGCTCGCGTTTGAGTTTGATTCTATTACCTATAGCTAGAGTGACATGATAGAATTGAAGTGTGGATGTATAGAGAATAAAGATCAATTTTGATAGGATAAATATGAAATGATGTTTGAGTTTGTTTATATATTTGACATTTTTCAAAGTGGTTTTCCAGAAACTTATGTGTTTTGATAGTCCCTATATAATCACATACTGCAAAAGAAAAATAATTAGTTTTCCTTTCAGTTGAATCATGATCTTCAAGTTATAGATGAATGTCAAAGCTTAATTTGTATGCCTATGAGGTCTTGATGGCTTGCTAATTTCGTTTTTGCATGCAAGAGTTCATATTCCAAATGGTTATGACGTATTGACATGTGAATATGAGAGAGAGCTTCATATTAGAAGCTGAAAAGTATTTCAGCCTCAGGTATAAACTTATGACTTTAAAGTAGTAACACATTATTTAAGCCATGTTTTTTGTAGTAAATTGATTTCTTTAATTAATAAAATAATTTAAAGTTTTAAAGAAATAAAGGAGGATCACAAAGATCAATGATTGAAAAGAAACTGTTTATGTTTAAAAGTAGAAAAGCTAATTAAGCACTCCATAAGGATATATATGTTTGCGTGTGTAGGGGAAATGTTTGATACCTTGATGTTGTTAGAATATTTAAAGATTTCATCACTTCTTTTCTATTTATTTGAGTTTTATTCTCCATGACATGGTAACCTAGCTAGCTAGTGGCATGTAACCTAGTGACAGCTTTTGGTGGTATATTTTTGTTGGTTTTTTTTTTTGCATATTTATTTCTAAAGGATGTAGTTTGCAAGTATGTTTAACATCTTTATAGAAAATAAGTAATATGAGAGTAAGTTGAATTTTAACGAATGACTTTTTAAGTGCATTTACTAAGGAACGTTTTATTTTTCGCTCAAAAAAAAAAAGAAGCTAAGAAGCAGCATATTTTTTAGCTTGCAGAAATGTTTGCATTAATTTCAGAACTCAAGCTGTCATGATACTTCGGTCGACTTTATCAGAGTAGGACCGGGATTTTCAATTTACCTTTGCTTAAATAATTAAAAAAGGTTTAGTATTCACATATATTCCTTACTTTTCGTCAGAGAAAGCATCCAGGTGGTAAACTACCGTGAGATACTGAAAGCGCGGGTCCACTTTGTTCATTCCCATTCTCCCGCTCTAACTATCTGTACTAAGGACAAAAAATATATTTTTACTTTTCAAAAATAAGTAACTACTCCATCCAGACTTTATTATAAGTAAAAAAGTACATGTATTTGGTCCAATTAATAAAGTTCGGAGTAGTGTATGTGGATACTAACCTTTTTTAAGCATTAGACATATATATATATATATATGTATATATATATGTATGTCTGATGCATAAAAAAGGTTAGTATTCACATATATTACTCCGAACTTTATTTTATTATAAGCAATATATATATATATATTGCTTATAATAAAATAAAATTCGGAGTAATATATGTGAATACTAACCTTTTTTAAGCATCAGACATATATATATATATATATATATATCTACATGTGTGTGTATATATATATATATATCTACATGTGTGTGTGTGCGCGCGCGCGGGGGTAAATACACACACACACACACACACACACACACACACACATATATATATATATATATATATATATATATATCTACATGTGTGTGTGTGCGCGCGCGCGCGTGTGTGTGCGCGTGCGTGCGTGTGTGTGTGCGTGTTGTGTGTGCGTGTGTATTTACCATTAACCCTATTTGAGACCTCTCTCTATATATTGATCTCTTCGGTTGAGCTACCATTAACCCAAAACCAAGGGAATACACATGCTTGAATCCAAAACTACCATCTATCATTAAAGCCAAAATGACCCAACATGTAGTCCAGAAATTTCCAATTCATCGAATCAAATGCCTTATGAAAGTCAACCATAAAAATAATGCTACTCTTACCAGATTTCTTTGCAACATTCACCACCTCATTCACTATAAGCACCCCATCAAAATTTTGCGAACGAAAATGGTTTCACAATGAACCGACCATTTTTGGCATGGCAGATTGATCGATTTGTAAGTAATTATTCATTCATTATTTCAACATGGACCACAATAATTAAAATCAGGTAATTTTTTTTATTTAAAAATCAGGTAATTATACTAACATGTGTTTCCACTAATTAAGTTTCCAATTGATCATCATTCCTTTCTGTTGACGTTTAATTTTTGATCAAGACGATATGTGTCCCTTCCAAGTTTGAATGCATTAATTCTCAGCTTAGTAATTAAGTTTTTCCATTCTTGCTTGATTTATTATAAAAATGAAGAACAAAAAAGAAATAGAAAAAGAGACGAATTGTCCCTCAAAAAAAAAAAAAAAGAGACATTGTCACGCGTGTATGTCTCGTCTAAATCTGCCGAGTTGAACCTTGGCTTAGAATTTGTGGGATATATTTCTACTTGATCCAGACCCTTTTTTCCCAATAATAATTATATTCCCCTTGTAAGAAGAGTAAAGTCTTTAATATTTTTACTCCTATTTAATGTGGTTTCCAGCATTGAGTGAGTATTTTCATACACCAAACAATTTGGGAAATTTTGCGAAAGAACACGGTTTCACAATGAACAATGTGCTGTCAGTGTCTTTTTTTTTTATTACACTGTGCTGTTAGTGTCTTTTTTTTTGGTTCGAGGGTCCACTCTAATTAGACTTTTAACTCGAGTGGTCCCACCAGAGTATCCCAACACTATCGGTGTCTAATACTAGTAGTATAATATTCTTTCCCAAAAAAAAAAAACCTTCTCTTCAGAAAATAGCAAGGTAAATGTTGTTATCATCACAAAACGTTTGCCTCGCATATATAATCATTTAATTAAGATGTATTTATATATCTATTTACTAGAGTGATATAAAACTTAAGAAAATTATGCTTGTATAAATTATAAAAACTATGTGCACAAGTATATTATTTGAAACACTTTAATTCTCTATTATTTCTAGCTAGTCTTAAATATCTTTTTGTTAAATTAGTCTTTAAATATATATCTTGTTAGTTAAATTAATCCTCAATGATGTGAAAGCTTATTCATAAATATACATTTAAAGTTTTAAGCCTAATTTTAAAAATTGAAAGACGATATTTTTTTTTTAGAAAATTACTATATTATTTATTCTATTTTATATCAATAAAATTAAATTTCAAAGACATCTATTTTCTTTAATTTTTCTGAAACTGAATAGGATTAGAAAGTGTCTATTAGTTTACAAAAAATATCTAATGATTGTTTTCATTATAAAGGAGTAAAGGAACAATTTTATTTAATAATAAAAAAATAGTTATAAATTATAAGTTAAAATGCCATTTCAAATAGTATATATATATATTAAAAAAATTAATAATATAAACCAGTAAGCTAATTTTGTTTTGGTTAAATAATCTTGATTGTTGTTGTAAATTACCAGCAGGATTATTGCACATCGAAGCAGTGATTGGAACTGTGTGGTTCTGAGAGAACAATTTGTTTCAATTGTGATTAATTCCATTATTGTGAATGGCTGAGATCGTAGTTATATGCTGGCTCTGTGCTACATGCGCACCGACACAAAACAAAACGCATATCCCTTCCAACGCGCAAAGAATAAACTTAATTGCATTTACGACGACACTCACTCACGATAACTTGTGTCGTGTCTGCAACACGGTATGCCTAAGAAACTGTTCGCAGCCCATTTGGTTTTGCTCTGTCTGTGAATTTCTTTCTTTATTTGTACTACAAAAGCTCAAACCACGAACGCGTTTCCGACAGTCGACAGAGAATATTTACCAACATAAATATATCACCGACTCTGTAAAAAAGAAAATAAAAGTAAAAAAATTTGCTTTTAAAATTAATTATGGACATTTTTTTCTCTCTTCTGGAATCTTTCAAATAGTCAACCAGGTTCAGAACTGATCCTGAGAGGTTCAGGAAAATTCTTTAATTAATTAAACTAATGAAAATAAAAAAATAATAAAGCAAAAAGGTTGAGATCAACTCGGTAGATCGTCAGAATCTGACCCACATTTTGAATTATTTTTCTTTGCTAACTAACGCTTTTTCTACGATAGATCACCGTCCATATGGACCGGTACTTGAAAGTTATCTGCAATACCAACGATGACTAATGTCGCTCTTTGAAAGCATAAGCCCCACAGTCCTTCTCGTCATCACGGTATAGTGGCTTGTTTCTCTGATTATAGTTGACTGTGAGCTAATTAGTGTCGGTTTGACAAAACCAAGAGAAACAAACATTAATATCTTAAAACTCAATTCATATTTGTTTTTCTTTGTTTTTATCGAACCAATACCAATTAAGTAACTATCTCAACCGTGAAAACGAAGAGAACCGTCAATTTCTATTTCCAAAAGACGGCTTCGGACGTTTTTAAAGTATCAATTGACTGTAAACCACCAATTAAGATGGTCCACACCGCCTTAAACTATAATAAACTCTTCCAGTAAAATGTTTTGCTTGATTCTGCAACTGTTTTGACTTTGGAGGAACTTAACATGCTGACCCTATCCGTTCCACAATGTTTAATAGTTACAACTTTTGGTAGGTAATTAACATGGGGCTCCAAGTTCCACCATTATGCCAAATGTCTGTTTGCTTGCTCCCCCAATTGTTGTTTACAGCGAAAAATGGTAACACGAAGTCAATTAGAGAACTAGTGGGGCTTCAATATTATAGTATGAGACAAGAGTTAACTTTCAATTGGTAAGTGTTAAAAGACTAGTAAAAAATCAACAGATAATAGTTGACAAGTGTATATGAATGAGGTTAGATTTTCTTCCTCGTTACGACACGAAAATTTATGACTTCTAGACCAGAATACAATCGGCCGAAAGCAAAGCTTAGTGCGATGGCGCGGGGTAGAAAAGGGACTTATTTGGTCGACTTCAGGGTTGGGTAGTTGAGGGTGGTGCTGGTTGGGGCATTAGGCAAGCTGAAGGAAGGTGGAAATCATAAATTTAACATAAACAAGGGAAGGTTTAACTGAAACAGGGGAGGGATATATGGTGGTGGAGGGTGGTGTAGTGACGACGTGGGGTAATAAATGTGTCTATTGGCGAGGTTGGGCAACATAGGGCCTAGGCCAACGATGGCAACAGCCAGACTGGAGTAACAACGGTGAAAATGACCAATGATGTACCGATACCCCGATTTTTACTTTCGAACCTTAGCCACGGCCTTTTGATATAAAGTTTAGAGGAAGAAAATTTTCTGTTCTGAATTAAAAGCCTACATTATTATTTATATACTGTCTAAAAGAAAATAAAAGGAAATAAGTTTGGCGTAGAAAAACGATGAATATATCATTTGTTTCTCGTTGAGATGTAATGAAAAAACAAAAATAAAAATAAAAAGTATCTTGGGATGCACATTAAAATTTGTCTCTCGTCAAATACAAGGAAAACACATTTTTAGAAGTACCCAAAAATAGCGGAAGAAGTAAAAAAAAAAAACTGAATACAAATTTGAAATAAGTGTGAAAGACTTTTGTTTTGAATGCCATAAACTTGAAAACATTCGTACATACATTTGAATAATTAATCAACAATGTAAAACTTTGATACAAATATATACGATTAAATAAAGACATATGACTCGACTGTGATCCAACCATAACATCTGACTGACAATTGTTGCTACTGGCTAACCATGAAGCGTCCCGGTAAAGCTTTACGATCTCTAATGGGTACCTATCACTAAAAAAATAAAAAGAGTGAGGTGCGATATAAAATCTCAATGAGTCCTCAGCAGACCCCTATTAGACTAACCAGAAAAATGAATGGAATTGTGGACCAATGATTGTGGGTTCAATGCATATTAGAGGATTGGGAACAAGACCGAAGAGGAATAAAATTCGGGAACTTGTTCGAGATAACAATTTGGAATTTATTGCGATTCAGGAGACAAAACTGGAGAGTGTCTCAGATAGACTATGTCACCAATTATGGGGGAGTGAGGACTGTGGGTGGCACTTCTCTCCGGCAATTGGCAATAGTGGTGGCATTCTATCCATTTGGGATGGCTCAAAAGGTGCTCTACTATTTCATTTTTCTGGTTTTGGTTTTGTGGGGGTTTGCTTGGAGTGGGGTGTGGAAAGAAAGAGATGTTTTGTGGTTAATGTTTACTCGAAGTGCAACCTTTCGGAGAAGAAGAGGTTGTGGGGTGAGTTGGTGATGTCTAGGAGGGGCTTTGGAGGTGGTCCGTGGTGCGTGGTGGGCGATTTTAACTCTGTTTGTTCTCTGAGTGAGAGGAGAGGTGTTGGGGGTCCGATAGGGTTAGTGGATGCTGCTGAGGTCTGAGAGTTTTGTGGGTTTATTGAGGATATGGGCCTCCTAGACCTTCCCTGTTGGGTAGGAAATTTACCTGTTCAAACCCAATGGGACAACAATGAGTAGGCTTGATCGCTTCTTGGTTTCTGAGGAGTGGATTGATATGTGGGGTGACATGCCTTTATGGGCTCTTGAGAGAGATGTCTCGGATCACTGCCTCCGGTCTTTAGGCACTCTAATGGAGGGTGGGGACCGAAACCGTTTAGATTCAGCAACCATTGGTTGAAGCATTGGGAGTTCAAAGGGGTCATTCAAGAGTGTTGGTCTTCTCAATCTTTTTCTGGCTGAATGGGGTTTATGCTGAAGGAAAAGCTGAAGAAATTGAAAGGTGTGCTTAAACAGTGGAATAAGGAGAATTTTGGTGAGGTGGACTCTAGGATACAGTTGTTGGTGGAGTCAATTAAGGTGCTCGACTTGAAAAGTGAAGGTGTGGGTCTTTCCATGGAAGAGATAGAAAACATAAAGGTATTTTTCTCACAGTTGTGGTTGCTCATGAAAAGTAAGGATAGCCTAGCTTTTCAGAGGTCTAGGGCTCGGTGGCTGAAGGAAAGGGATGCAAATACTCGGTATTTTCATTCATGCATTAAGGCTAGGGAGTCGAGGAACAAAATATCGGCTCTAAGGGTGGCAGATGGATGGGTCGAGGATGTGATGGGCATTCGCTCTGAGGCTAAGCGATACTTTCAGGAGCATTTCTCTGAGGAGGAGTGGGACAGACCTACACTTGATGGTATCGTCTTCCCGGTTTTATCTGTGGTTGACTCCGCCTCCCTTACTACACCTTTCTCCTTGGAGGAGATTGATGGGGTGGTGGCACAATGTGACGAGAACAAAAGTCCAGGCCCGGACGGTTTTAACTTCACTTTTGTTAAATTCTTCTGGTCTTTGATGCGCTCAGAGGTAGGAATGTTGTTTGAGGAGTTCTACTCTAATGCCACGCTACCAAGAAGCTTCTCTTCATACTTCCTTACATTGATTCCCAAGGTAAAGTTCCCCTTTTCGTTGAGTGATTTCATGCCTATTTCTTTGCTTGGTTGCCTTTATAAGATTGTTGCAAAGGTGTTGGCTACAAGGCTGAGTAAGGTAATGGATGGTATTGTCGCTTATACTCAATCTGCTTTTCTAAAAGGAAGGAATTTAGTTGATGGGGTGATTGTGGTAAATGAGGTCATTGACTTTGCAAAAAAGAAGAAGAAGCAGTGTTTAATTTTCAAAGTGGATTTTAAAAAGGCTTACGATTCGGTAAATTGGGGATTTCTGGATTATATGATGCAATAGTTTGGGTTTGATAAGAGGTGGAGGGCATGGATCCGGGCGTGTGTGTTCTCCGAAAGCCTCTTGGTCTTGGTAACGGGAGTCTGACGGAGGAGGTCAATATCAAAAAGGGGTTGAAGCAAGGCGACCCTTTGGCCCCTTTTCTCTTTTTATTGGTAGTTGACGGCCTTAGCGGAATGATGAGACAGACAGTTTTCCTTGGGTTATTCTCAGGATTTAGTGTGGGTGAGCCGGGCTTGACAGTGTCACATCTCCAGTATGCGGATGATACACTTTTTATTGGGGAGGCGAGTGTTGATAATCTTTGGGCGATGAAGGTGGTACTCCGATGTTTTAAGCTGGCTTTTGGTCTTAAGGTTAATTTTCAGAAGAGTAATCTGATTGGAGTAAATGTGGAACACTCTTTTTTAGCTATGGCGACAAGGTTTATCAACTGCAAGACTGAGGTACTCTCGTTTAAGTACCTTGGGCTTCCGGTTGGAGCGAACCCTCGTCGTGCGGATACTTGGGTACCTATGTTGGAGACTTTACGAGGAACGCTATTACGGTGGAGGCATAGGAGCATCAGCTTCGGTGGTCGGATAGTTCTCCTGAATTCCGTATTGAGCAGCATTCCAATCTTCTTCTTATCTTATATGAGGATTCCAGTAAAGGTATGGAAACAGGTGGTAAGGATACAAAGAGATTTCTTGTGGGGAGGGGTATCGGGGGGGAGATACCTTGGGTGAGATGGGCGTATGTTTGTAAACCAAAGAAGGGGGTGGGTTGGGGGTGAGGGAGCTTAGAAGGGTCAATTCTAGTTTGTTAAGAAAATGGCGATGGAGGTTATTGGGAGGGGGTGAGGAGCTATGGAGCAAGGTGTTGAGGGCGATGTACGGTTCTAGTGTGACTTCTATGACATATTTTGCTGATATGAGAGTCCCCGCTACCGCATCAGTGTGGTGGAAGGATATTTGCCTGGTAGGAGGGGTTGCGGATTTGGGCACAGATTGGTTCCTAGGGAGTGTTAGAAGGAGACTAGGGGACGGCAGGATGACGTCATTTTGGCACGACATCTGGATTGGTGACTCTACACTTAGACACAGATTCCCCAGGCTATACTCATTGGCGGTGGATCCGGATTTTGTGGTCAGTAGCGGTGGGAGGAGGGAGGCTTCGACTTGGGTTTGGGATATCCCTTTGAGGAGGCGATTGTTTGTATGGGAAGAGACATTGGTTGCCGAACTTCAGACGGTCTTGGCAACGTCGTCTCCATCGGATGAGCCAGATAGATGGATATAGACTAGGCACCCTATCGGTACATTCTCAGTATCCTCTGCATACGCGTTCCTTTCGGAGTCTTCGGCTATAGTGGAGCGGATATCCATTACATATTTAGGGATTCTAAGCAAGTTATGGAAGAGTTTAGCTCCTTCTAAGGTGATTGCATTTTCATGGCAATTGCTTTTGGATAGAGTTCTGACTCGAACAAACTTGTTTAGAAGAGGTGTCATTAGAGAGGCGACAGATACTACTTGTGTCCTATGCAGGTGCCATCGAGAGTCAACACTACACCTATTCGGAGGATGTGGCTTTACTTTGCCGGTGTGGTATGCAGTTGCTAGCTGGCTGGGATGTGACTATGTATAGCCTCCAGATTTGTTCTCTTCCTTCTCTCTGTTTACTAATCTTCGGAGTAGATCTCGGTGTAGAGCTGGGTTGGCATTGATTTGGCATACGGTTCTTTGGCGATATGGGATCTTCGTAATGGTTGTATTTTCTCTGGGCGAGTGCCTGATATAGGACTGTTGATTAATCGCATTCAATCATTGTCTTGGTGGTGGTTTCTGTCGAGGTCAAAATCCTCGCTGTGCATGTATTACGAGTGGTTCTCCAAGCCACTTGAATGTATTGCGAGGTCTTAGTTTCTGTTGGGTTCAACTATGTTCATATGCTTGTATTGTGGGCCTAGGCTTCCGTTTTTGTATCATGTTCATTGATTGGTTGTATTGGGTTGGGGTACCCCTTGTACCCTTTATTAATATAAATAATTTTGCCATTCAAAAAAAAAAGACTAGCCCTCAAGCAATGACATTAATCATACTACTAGTAACCATACTCAGTACCCCAAAAATAGTGAAAGAAGTAAAAAAAAAACTGAATATAAATTTGAAATAAGTGTGAAAGACTTTTGTTTTGAATGCCATAAATTTGAAAACATTCGTACATACATTTGAATAATTAATCAACAATGTAAAACTTTGGTACAAATATATAAGATTAGATACAGACATAAGACTCAACTGTGATCCAACCATAACATCTGACTGACAACTGCTGCCACTGGCTAACCATGAAGCATCCCGGTAATGCTTTACAATCTCCAATGGGTACCTGTCACTAAAAATAAATAAAAGGAATGAGGTGAGATATAAAATCTCGGTGAGTCATCGGCGGACCCCTAATTAGACTAACCATCAAGCAGTGACATTAATCACAATTCAATAATGAAATCAATTCAGTATTTACAGACATATGATTATAACATGAATATCTGTAAGCAGTACCATACAAACATTCCCTTAGGATCCAATTATACGCTGTCGGGTCTGACGAACACTGGACCGACACCATGATCTACTGTGTCGCTTAGTTAGGCGTCTATAACCTGCAAGTGGCGTCCCAAACTTGCCTGATCATACTGTACCCTCGGCTGCCTGAGGGGTAACTTAAGAGAGCTCTGGAATGCAGCCAAAAACAATTGCGTGCCTGTTTGGATTCCCGTTTGAATCCTGTTAACGACATAATAGTTATGTAAATGTCGTAGGTGCTCCTCATGGCGACATAATAGCTTTGACTTAAAGTCACTATGATTCCTACATGAGGAGTTTTAGGATGATAATAAAGACAGTACTTGGACCTACAATAAATCATGTTGAGGGGTGTCAGTGATGTACACATGATTCGTCCCTCCTACATAAAAGGAGTAGTGTCTTGGGCCTCTCGATAGAGTATGACATGAAAATATGTGTGGCCACGCCGAGATAGGCCAATATGAGATATTGGGCTCATTTCGTGCTTACACGTCTACTTGGAGATCGAAGAATATATGATTGAACTTAATTGGCCACATTTAAATGTAATTTTATTTTTGTTTGGTTACACGTTCAGGTGCGTTGACAAACGAAAATTAGTCTTAAACGTCAGTTGAAGTGAACGCAGCATCATTGATGCTTTTCCTTTTTCAGTTTTGTGTTGGACATACTGTAAGACTATTTCACCCTTACTCATCTCCTATCAATCATTACCGCTCTATACATAACCTATTAATTAATAAATAAATTAATACCATTCTATACCTTTTGAGTTTTGAAATGAAAGCTTCACGACTTTTTTTCTCCAAGCATATAAATATAGTGTACAACAAAAACAACAACAACAACAACAACAACAACAATAATAATAATAATGTTTTTTAATTATAATAACTTTAGAAAATTAATTCTAATCCAAACAATTTTTTTAATTAGTCTAGATATTTTATTTTTAATAAATAGAAATAATTATTAAGAATCCAATTATTTCTGTTACACATTCACCTGTTAGTGGAACTTATTTTTTTAACAAAGCAATATAAAAAATATTATTAATACTACATTCAAAAACGCATACCTTCTTTGGTAGTTACACGTTTGATTAATATCATCCAAACAAATTTCTTTTTGTCAAACTTACGTTTGCGAAAAAAATATCCAAACATAAATCACGTTACTGTAAACTCATTTTTAACAAAACATCTATTTGCAAAAGGACGTTGAATTAAACGTCCATTCGCAAACTTTAATCCAAACGGAGCTGCATGTTCATCGTACAATAACAATCTCAAGTCACACCTACACTTTACTTTTGGAGTCTGACTTGCCATGATTCTGTAGCACTTTAGCTGCTAGATGTACTTATAAATAATCTGAACATGGTTGGTACTCACAATCAAGCTTCTATAACACAGTTACAAGAATAATTCTCTAACATTTATTATTCAAGTAATGTTACCTAAGGTTCTTCAATGATTCAGTTAATGATTTCAATTCATCACCTTTATTCATCCATGATACTGATCTTAGCATGATTCAATAACTTTCATACAAATGGATTAACTTATATCAAGTAATTACTAAGGGTCATTTATAATTTACAAAGGTGTGATTGAACCAATTATCTATTCCTGGCAGCATCTGTAATCCCTTTTAAAATAGCTAGATCTCCTATATTCAACCAAACTCTATGATTTAAGGGCCTAAACTGAAGCCCCACATGTCTGCTTTCTAATGGAATAAGAATTACTTCAATCCAAATAACTACTTCATTTCTTAACCATATCTAGTAAACTTTTGGTCTATACTGAAGCTCTCTATGTCTAATTTACAATGGTGAAAGAATCAGGTCAATCCATTAAGTATCCAGTGAGATATCACTGGAAAAAGGTAGGGGTGACAATACTGAGTTCACATCCCTTACCATCACTTCAAGCCTATTTTCCTCTCTATTCTTGTGCCTATCCTATAGGGTTTCATGTCTAGTTTCCAGAATATCAAGCATCATCTTAATCCAATGTCTAGGGAAAGAGCTATAATCATTTTACTGAAGGTGTGTAGAAACGGTTCAGTGGCAAAATTACTACATTCCTTATCTTAGTTCATCTACATCCCCAACCCTTCATAAAACACCAAAATAACACTCATCTAGTAGCATTCACTTCTTATTAGTGTGATTCGACAAAGAAAACACAATATTTCAAGCAATAATCATGCATGCAGCTCATCCAAATTTAAAATCTCATCATAAACCCACAATTCACACGTGCATGCAATCCTTTAGATTTCTCAAGTGATCTCCATGATTGAATCAAATGCAAGACCACTTTCCTTACCCTTAGATGGTCCCAAACAATGGCCAACTTGTGGCCTTTACATATCCTACCATTTCACACTTCATTCTAAAACATTAAGTAGAGGACTCACCCAATGGTGCTAGTTGAGACTTGGCTTTGATGTGTTGCCCTTTTCATGAGGTCCACCCGAATTTTGGTGGGGTTTTTGGAGCTGGAATGAGTTTAACCTCTTGTTCAATGAGTGAGGATGAGAGTGGGCTTGATGATTTGAAGAGATAGGTGGTGGTTTTGAGAAGAAATGAAAAGAAGAATGATGGTGGCCAAGTAGGGAGGGAGAAGAGAAAGAAGAAAGCCCTTTGTTTTTAGCTCAAAAGAAGTGAAAAATGGTCAGCTGCCCCATCCCTAATGCTGGCCGAATTTGGAGAGAGAATTGGGAGGGATTGGTTGGTCCTTGTTTGATGCTTTGCATGTATAACTATTGGTCCCTTTGGATTTCCATAGATAAGATTTTGTTAAACTAAAAAAAAATGAATTTATGTGTGTGTGTAAGGTGTGAACTATGAGAGTAGAGAGAGGATTGGGGGGAAAAATTAAATTTTTATCTAGTTGGAAATACCATAGGATTAAATTATGTGTGACCCTATTTTGAAGTGTAAATTATATCCAAATAAATTCACTCACACCACATAATTAATTCCCCCTCTAATCCTATTCACCTATAAAATTATTCACATAAGTATAAAAGCAAACATGTAATTAGCCAAAACATTACAAATATGATGAAATGACAAGAATGCCCTTAAGGTGAGGATGTTACACTTACCTTTAAAAAGGTCAAAATAGAGAAAACAAACAATTAATAGCTTAAGTGACAAGCTTTAATCGATTAAGTTGCATTAGAAAGTTCTTTTTCGCAAAACAAGCAGTCTTAATCTATTAAGTATGGCAACTTATGCTACGTTATTTTGCAGAAATTTTTCGTAGGCTCTGTTTTAGGCCCACTTTGTCTCAACCCTTTTTAAACCCCCTAAGTTACGACTAAAACCCTATTATGCACAACTAAACATTCTGAAAAATCTATTATCTTCATCTTTCGAGGTTTTCTCTTAATCCCTTCGAGAATCATCATGAATGATGTAACACCCCATCAGTGCTACGCCTCTAACTCAAATACGAAAAATAATTAAACGCTGGTTGCTTTCAAAATTTGCATTTAATAAAGAAGTTCTAAATTACGGGGGTAAACTTTTCTTTTAAAATATTTAAAAATTATGAAATTAAAGTAACAAATGAAACTCGAAGTGAGATGGTGAAATCCATGGCTAAAATAACTTCAAATAAAATACTCACTAAGAAGTCATAACTCCAAACTATTGTGATGGTTGCACAACGCAACCAAAAGCAATAGGTTCTACACACACACACACACACACACACATATATATATATATATATATATATATAAAAGAAAATAGACATACTATTTAAGTATATACACGCAAGTCAATGAAGTCATCAAGCATAACACGATATTCACACTCAGACATCTCTAAATCGTTCACTAAATGCATGAGATCTCAACATCTCTAGTATAACTCTATACTTCATGGATATTTCTAGCATCCTTTCATCTGAGTTTGATAAGTCAGTCAATCAAGGTTTCGAGCTCCAACCATCAATGTGTCATAACTCGGTAAAGTCTTGAGTTCCAACTATTGTGGTATCGTAACCTGGTATCTGAGTCGAGTACCCGGGTTTCCAATGATAAAAGTAACCCGGGTTTCCAATGATAAAAGTAACATGACTCAGCTTGTTAGTAATCGAGTTCCAAAGATAGCTGTGTCTTGTCTCGGCCTTTGTTGGACCTGTTGTCAACCACGAATGAGTTGTTTTGCTTTTAACATGACATAGCCGACGCGCAATGCAACTTGTAACACAACGATTTTGTTTTCTTCTGGTTCATTGTTCAACATCAAGGCATTCGAAATGTAGGACATAAGATCTGTTCATCTCATTCTATCAAAATATCTAATTTCGAGTTTTAGGACATAAAGTCCATGTTTTTCAACATCATTAAGGTATTTTCTTCTTTAGGTTCATATTTTCTAAAACTCTTACGAAAAACAAAACTTAAATCCTTTAGGGGTTTTGTTTCTTGAAAACGTTTTCGCATCGAAAACATCTTCTAAAAGGTGTTCATTTCAAAGAATCATTTCTTCTTCACAAACACTTTATAAAAGTTTTCTTAAAAGGCAAACCATTTTATTTCAAATTTAGGCCTTAAAGTCATTTCCAAAAATGTCCTTTACAAAACAGACTTAACTTCTTAAAATATTCTGAGAAAAGGTTTTAACTTTAAAGCTTTTTTTATAAAAGTACTATTTTGAAATAAAATTATGATTTTACAACATGGTCCTTACATTACTAGAAGTTTTATCTTTAAGGTTTTTCCTTTTCTTTTAAGAACAAAATCAATACTTTTAAAAGTTTAAAACTTTCCACTCTTATTCCTTGCATGCCACTCACTAACCTAAGTTTTGATGGATTATAAAACTTAGGTTAACCTTGGTTTAAAATTTTTGAACATCAAGATCACACCAAACAATATGGCGAAATATATATGGCCGATCCAACACCAATTTCTCAACAACAATGATAAATCATGCTTGAAATATTCAAAATATAAATCAATCAAAAAATAGGCATATTCACCAACACAACTTCAACATATATTATTGTTTTTTTCAGCGTTAGAATTATAATAAGGCCTCTGATTCCTACACCCCACATTTTTCATTCCAACACCCCTAAATTATTATTTTTCCAAAAATACCTCTCCCTCTCCCTTTTCCCTCCTCTACGATCCCCCACACCTACGACCCCTTCCCCCAACTTCCCTCCACAGTGTTTTTTTGTCCGAAAATTGTGTTTTCAGTAGGTAAATTTTTATTTCGTCAGAAAACAACTTAGTTCCCAAACGGGCAAAACATTTGTGTGCAGAAAACTCAATTTTCAGATGTCAACATAAAACATAGCTTTCTAAAAACTCGGTTTCCAAACAAAAATTTGAAAACAAACACTGGTAGGGAGGGGGGAGATGGACTCGGGGCAGGTTAGGGGGATGGGTAAGTGGGTGTGGGGTGGGAGAAGTGGGGAAGGGGTGGGGTGGCATGCAAGGGAGGGAAGGGGAGTGGGTGGAGATCGCAGGGGAGGGAGGGAAAAGGAAGAGCCAGGGGTGGGGGCATTTTGAGAAAAGTGCAGGAAATGGGGTGTGGGAATGAAAAAATGGGGTGCTGGAATTGTAAGGGAGGGAAGGGGAGTGGGTGGAGATCGCAGGGGAGGGGAGGGAAAAGGAAGAGCCAGGGGTGGGGGCATTTTGAGAAAAGTGCAGGGAAATGGGGTGTGGGAATGAAAAAATGGGGTGCTGGAATCAAACCCCTTATAATAAATATTGTACCGAAAGAAATTTACACGAAAAATTGGGCCCAATAATGAACTTGGCGTCTCACATAATATGGGCCTTACATAGACGATTAGTCTGATCAGTTCGCAAGAGGCAATGACGAGTTGATTTTATTTTGACGATGTAATGTAAAATTAATTATATTGTAGACATGAAATTATCACAAAAGACATACAAGTAATTATAATATCTTAAAAGATGTTAACGAGGGCCTTTTTATTCAGTTCAATTGCACTCTTAATCTTTTTATCTATACACATCAACGTAACAAAATTTTCAATATGAAAGTTCTACATGATCATTAACAACATCGTGTAGAAAAATGTCAAAAACATTATTCTCATACACGAAACAAATTTCTTCAAAGCTTTTAGCCTCACACATAAGTTTTTGCATGCAATCTAATTCTCTCATATCATTTTCTGTTAATGTGCGAAGCTTCAGCATCAATTCTGATAAATACTCTTTTTCTCTGTTGATTTCAGTGTAGACATAGCCTTTGTTCTTGTTTGCGCTGTAAGGGGCTTGTGTAATCTACATTAATATGAATTGCAAAGTAGGTTGAAACTGCAAGAATATTTGAAGGACTTAAAGCTGCCACTTTTTGCTTTTGAAACCTATCGTAATTATAGTTTTTGACTCTTCAGTGAGACCCTAGAGTATTCCCACAGCTTTGACCCTATAGGTCTACTATAGAACTAATCTTCGGTTCGAGGCTTAGTCACACTTAAAGCTTTTCTTTTTTCTTCAAAGAAATGTTTTGTGGGGATTGAATCTTGATCCTCTCACCCATAGGCTCGGCGTGTGTTGCCAACCGAGCCACACTCATTGGGTCTCAAGTTACCACTTTAGATGCACAGCCTTTGTGTTTTATTGTTTCCATAGTAGATGATCAAAGAGTAGTTCATTATGAACCTATATATAAAGGCAACATTTTTGTAACTTTTTTTTTTATTTAACATTTTTGTAACTCGAGTCTTATATTCCCTCTGTTCCTTTTTACATGTCGATTTTTTAGAGAAATTTTATTTCTAAAATAATTACTTATTATTTTCAAAGTTCAATGTCACATTAACTACTTACTTATCAAATATACCCTTACCTATTTATTATAGAGATAGAAATATGTGGAATAATAAAAAGTTAAGGGTATCACATGGAAAAAGACTAATAATTTTATAAAAAACAACAAAATTTATTAATTATCTTGGTTTGTGTAAAATAATCTTAAACGACATGTAAAAAGGAATGGAAGGAGTAATATGCAAAATATTTATAATTTTGAATTATTTTCTAAGTAATCTGAAAGAAGTAAACAATTTGCTACGTATCAAGTTTATCAGAAACTCAAGTTAATTATCAATAATGAAAGTTACACAACTTCATTAACACAACTTTCTTCTAAATCATTAATGACATAACCTTAATTGTAACGCAAAATAAAGGGAATTATTTTAGTTTATATATTTTTTTTTCAACAGAGAAAAGTGAGTTGTCAAGTATTTTGCTTACCCTTTCTTACACTTAATGAAATTTTAAATGTTTGTTATGAAATTAACATTAATCTGTATTTTACAACTTATTCTAAGTGCCATACATATTCTGTCAAAAAAAGTACCATACATATCAGGATAGTGTAGCTTCTAAAAATGGCAACAAAGGGTCAATTTTAATAATGAATAAACAAGTCAAAGAACAAGGGAATTCAGAAAACAAACATATAAAATCAGGCTCATATAGATATGGGTAGTCACTGTCCTCTAGGACAGAAACTGGACTGAAATTTTCTGAGCTACATTCAGTCTCTATTTCTTATATTTTTCATGTGTTTTGGTTCATAACACACTTTCTTCTGCATATTTGGCAATGTAGAGCCTGATCCAGTAACATCTTTTCTGTTACTACAATTCTTGAAGCATACTGAAGCTGATGCCAAAACTTTAACTTCATTATGATTTTGAACCCTTGAACTATGCTTAATAGGGACTATCATATCCTCATTCTTAAGTTTTTTTCCTTAGTGGAGTTGCCATCTGTCTCAACTGTTACGAGCATAAGCTCAAGGGAGAACCCATCCCAAAAGACTATCCTATTAGGTGGGAGAACCCCTAAGCTTAGTGTTGGGAAAAACTGTGTAAGTGAGATAAAATAAATTTCCACGAACCCAAGGATAATTTCCCAAACCAAATAGATGAAAATAACGCCAAAGATTTTAGCGTGGAAAACCCTCCAAAGTGAAGGTAAAAACCACGGGACCCAGTAAGCAGCTTAAACTTCCCTATAACAATAATGGGATTACAAACTTCACCTTAGGTGATCTCTCAAAATTAATACAATAAGATTGTACTCTCAATTTGTGGATAAAACTCTCACAAATTGGCTCTCTCTAATTTTTCTCTCACTCTTTCTCTTAAGCAAGACTTCTCTCTCTAACTAATGCTTGTTGCACTTAGTTGTGAATGAGATGATTTTGCTCTACCATCCACTCCCTATTTATAGAAGAAATGAATGGTGTGAACACTTGCAAATTGTGTCAATCTTAGATGGCCACCAACCATTTGACTCACCAACCATTTGACTCACCAATTTGCTTTCATATTGGCTGGATGCCAACAAATCTCCACTCCCAATGGGGAAATATCCTCGTATCGATATGGGGTTGATATTAAGCACTGCAACTTCTTTGCGGACTTCTAGCTTGTCGCTTTGGTAGAGCTTTGGTCATCATATCAGCCGGGTTGTCGTTGGTGTGGATCTTCTCAACTTTCGGTGACTTTCTTTCTAACACATCACGGATCGATGATATCTTACGTCGATGTGT
Source organism: Calophaca sinica (assembly GCA_037113605.1). Classification (NCBI taxonomy): domain Eukaryota; kingdom Viridiplantae; phylum Streptophyta; class Magnoliopsida; order Fabales; family Fabaceae; genus Calophaca; species Calophaca sinica. The sequence continues at coordinate 110,556,772 of CM073733.1, forward strand.
TTAGACCGTTGAATGAAATGTCGAATTCTTCTTTGAGATGTATTGCGCTTTGGTATCGCAATAGAGAACATAATTTTCTGGTTTTGTCCTGACTCTTGTAGGAACTTCTTCATCCCGCGGGATCTCCTTGCAACCTTCATTGATTGCAATGTATTAAAACTACGCTGTGGTGCTTAAAAGCAATACAATTTATGTAATCGTGATTGCCATGAGACAGCTCCACACCGAATGTTATCGGATACCGAGAAATAGACTTTACTGGTATCCACGTCTCGACCATATCTGAATCGTATATCCTTCTAATACAAGTTTTCCATTGCAAAACACAAACAATGACTAGATGTACCTACGAGATATCGAGTATCCATTTATTTGCTGCCGATGCTCTTTTCCAGGTTTTGATAAAAATCGACTCCACAACACCATGTGCATGTGCAATGTACGGTCTAGTGCATACCATGGCGTACATCAGGGCGCAGCCCCGATGCATATGGCACTTTGTTCATTTCTATTCTCTCCTCCTTACTTGAGGACGCGGCTCACTTTGAGCTTGAAGTGACTAGCGGTGGAGAACTATGATTTTGCTTTGTCCATGTTGAATCTTTCAAGAACCTTTTCCACGTCTGGATTCTTGAGATAGCCAAATTTTGTGATTCTTCTGTCGCGGGTAATCGCCATGCCAGAATCTGTTTAGCGGGTCCTAAGTCCTTCATTGCAAAGGACTTGCTCAACTCTTTCTTCAACTTTGCTAATCTTCTGCATTTGTCTCGACCAATAATCAACATGTCATCAACATAAAGCAAAGAATGATGAAATTTTCATCGAGAGAATTTCTTGATGAAAGCGCGATGGTGCACGTCGTCGTTGATTGTAGCCTCATTTTCTCCATGAATGAGTGAACTTTTATACCTTTGTCTCGGTGCTTGCTTGGACCATACAAACTCTTGATCTGCACACCAATTTCTCTTTCCCTTTGACTTGGAAACCTTGAGTGCTTGCATGTATATTTCCTCGTTAAGATCACCATGTAAGAAAGCGGTTTTTACATCAAGTTGTTCAATCTCTAGGTTGAGACTTGCGGCCAAGCCAAAACGACTACGATCGATGACATCTTCACCAGGTGAGAATATTTCATCAAAGTCAACTCCGCACTTTTACGGCGAATCCTTTCACAACCAGCCTTGCTTTGTAGCGTGGTTGTGAGGCCTTCTTCACTTTTTACTACGTACACCCACTTGTTCTTGAGTGTTTTCCTTCCTTGTGGTAGTGTTACATGTGTGGTTCTCATGCAAGGATTTCATTTCTTCTTGCATGGCTTTTAACCACTCATTCTTATCTTTGGTGTGTAAGAGCCGTCATAGCTCTGCAGTTTCTCCGTCAGTGAGCATCACATACTCGGTGAGTGAATACTTTTGACTCGGCTTTAGCTCTGGTAGATTTCCCTTCTTTGCTGCTTTTGATTGGACACATTGGGAACTAACTCTTGTTACGAGCGTAGACTGCTACAGTTACGGACTTTCGACTAGTGGATCAACATCATGTCGATTATCTGGTGTAGCTCCCAGTCATCGAATCTATTGGTGGAAGGCGGTTCGGATGCGCTGGAATTTCATCATTGTGGATTTTCTGGTTTCTTCAAATCCTTGATTGTTTGATCTTCAAAAATACCACGTCCTGCTTCTAATGATCTTTACGTAGCATTGGATCCCAGTCATGGCGAATTCTTCATGGGCATATCCACAAAGATACAACTTTGCTTTGTTTTGCATCAGCTTGAACCTCTCATCTTTTTGGGATGTGACAAATGCTCTATGACCAAACACCTTCAAGTGTTTGTATGAAACATCTTTCCTATCCGGACTGCTTTACGGTACATCATAGTTCAATGGGCCCGATGGAGAAAGGTTGATCAAATCATTCTTGTCCTCATTGCACTCCCCCAAAGGAGTTTGGCGGTTTTGCATTTGAGAGCATATCATTCTCTCACGGATGGTTCTATTCATCCTTTCGGCAACAGATTTGTGTTGAGGTGTCTTTAGCAGCTTGATTTTTCTAATCTAATGCCAAAACCTGGTACTCCTCGAATGGTCGCGATACTCACATGCCATTGTGCGCTTTCGTACACGCTTCAGCTATGCGCGGTTTCTCTTTCAACTTTCACATGAAATTGGCAGAAAACTTCCGGCTTTGATCTTTGGTTTTCAAAGCAAAGGCCCACACACTTTGCTACGGAATGGTCATCAATGAAAGTCACGAAATAAAGTGCACCTCGCTTGTGACTTATCATTCATCGTCTGGAACATCGGTGTGTATCGAATCTAGAAGATTTGCCTTTCTAGATAATGGTGGGGAACTTGAAATGCAACTACGTGTTGTTTCCCATTAAGCAATCAACACATTTCCCGAATGATGTACTTGTCATTTTTGGCAAGAGATTCTTCTTGGAAAGAATCCTAAGACCCTTTTTCACTCGTGGTAGAAACATGCATGCTTTCGGTTGGAACTTCTTTCTTCTTGGTATTTACTTACTCCTCTACATAACTTGGCCACGTTAAATGAGAAAGTATCTTTCTTGCCTTTTGCTACCACCAGGTTTCCTTTGGTGAGCTTCAATTTCCTTCACCAAAATAGCTATTGTAGCCATCATAAATCAGTACTCGGTGGAGATCAGATTGGCGTATATCGAGGAACATGCCTCACATCTTTCAAACATAACTGCATCCAAGGTTAGTTTCTAAATAAATGTTGCGATGCCAATAATTGTGGATGCATCATCATTTCCCATCCTCGCTCGTCCAAAATCACCGAGTGTAGGTTGAGAAGAACTCCGTTTTGAGGTGACATGGTAGGCTTGAGTCAGCTACCAGGTAGAGTCTTGACATGCAAGATTGACCTGTCTGCATCTCGAACAATGGTAACATCTTCGGTGTGATTGTGATGCGGTGTCATTTGTTTGGCTTTACGCTTCTGTTTCTTTAAGCTGTTTCAACTTTGGCACTCTCGAATGAAGTGCCCGGGGAAAGGCTTGTGATGGTGACACTTCTTATCATACCTTGATCTGGACTTTGATGCGTCCTCTTTGCCAGTTTGGCTTTGAGAGCTTCTACCTTTGCTTCTTCCACGTCCTTCTTGCTTGCCTTGTTTTTACGTGACAAGCGCAGTTGAGTTATATCCTTCATCTTTACGTCGAGACTTCTCGTTCAACATCTATCCTTTACCATATCCATGGTAAGCCAGAGGCGAGTTCTTGGTGACACAACTAAGGTGTCCCGACTTTTTGGTAGAGAACTTCGGCATCAGCGGTGCTTGTAACTCATCGTCGATGGTCATCTTCATCGAGTTGAGTTGATCTGCCCCGGAACTCACTCATGTGTTCAGATACCTGCTTCTGAATCTTTGTACTTTAGGTTGACTAATCGTCGCGCATCAGTTGGCTTTGTTACGTGCGGTTGTTCTCTCGCATACATTTTCTCGGCTTTTGCCAAAGAGCATGAGCATCATGTTCATTAGCAAAGTTTTGAAAAATACTCTTGTCAATCCATTGGCCCATTGTGGTTGAAAGCGACTTACGGGTTTAGCACGGCCCGGTCGATTAATACGATGTCTTTGGTCGAGCGTCGGTTAGGTTTTTACTGCGCTGTAGATCTTATCATCGCCGGAGGTTGTTGTTGTAGTTGTAGTTGTTGCTTTCTCCTGCGTCATCACGATGCGGCTTCCATAGATCTTTAATGTATAAAAGATCTTCCATCTTTCAGCTTCAGTTGCATAATTAAATGCGATCGACTTTATCATATTGCGGTGCTTTCCTCCATTTTGATGGCGATCAACAAGTTTATTGTGCTTGAAACTTCTGGCAATGAATAGTTGGCCAGGTGAATAATTCTTAGCACTACGATGTGGAAGATCAGACAGAAGCAACCCTGAGCATACTAAGAATTTTCCACTGAGACCTAGCTCTAGATACCACTTTGTTGGGAAAAAAGCGTGTAAGTGAGATAAAATAAATTTCCACGAACCCAGGATAATTTCCCAAACCAAATAGATGAAAATAACGCCAAAAGATTTTAGCGTGGAAAACCACTCCAAAGTGAAGGTAAAAACCCACGGGACTGTAAGCAGCTTAAACTTCACTTTATAACAATAATGGGATTACAAACTTCACCCTTAGGTGATCTCTCAAAATTAATACAATAAGATTGTACTCTCAATTTGTGGATAAAACTCTCACAAATTGGATCTCTCTAATTTTTCTCTCACTCTTTCTCTTAAGCAAGGCTTCTCTCTCTAACTAATGCTTGTTGCACTTAGTTGTGAATGAGATGATTTTTGCTCTACCATCCACTCCCTATTTATAGAAGAAATGAATGGTGTGAACACTTGCAAATTGTGTCAATCTTAGATGGCCACCAACCATTTGACTCACCAACCATTTGACTCACCAATTTGCTTTCATATTGGCTGGATGCCAACACTTAGGAACTCTAATTGGTAGGTGAGATTCCTCAATGTGGGACACAGGTAGCCCTTTCCGTAGCCCAACTCTCAATGATTGTTATGAACATAAGCCCAAGGGAGAACACAGCACAAAAGACTAAACTATTAGGTGGTAGAAAGCTTATAAACCCCACTTGGTAGGTGAAGCTCCCCAATGTGGGACTCATGACACAACTCAGACAAAATTTTCTTGTTCTTTGTCACAATACTTTTCTTTCTAGCAATCTCCTTGTTCTTGCTTCCCTGCTTCTTCCTTTGTCTCAATTCTCGCAACCCTATTCCTTGTTTCATCAAATTGGATCCAACTTTGTGATCTTCACTCCCAATGTCCCGGTAGAGCACAAGAAGATCGTGATTTTTCTGCCGAAACAGTGCAGGTACCTCTCTAAATGATGTTGAGGTTTTCACTTGGTGATTATTGCCTTGGCTTAAATCAAACTTCAGCAAGTAATCCACAAAGCCAACATGAGATGAAACATAAAAAGACAAGATTTATTATAATATCAAATATACGCACATCACACCCCCCAAATCATTAGCGATGAAAGCATCATTTTATAAAGCCACATATAGCCCCCTCTTTCTAAACATGTTATATATCACAAGCTGCTACTATTGCTCTGTGACCACATTTAGAATCATCAAAAAACAATTTCCGCAAATTTTCACCAACCGGAAGATTTTAGATAATTACATGTAGTCACAAACATAAAAAAATCACATCGTTAGCTTTAAAACCTATATACGCAAACATCTACAAGTTTAAGGCACTTACTTGAACTCCAAACTCATCTCTTGAACACAAATCATGCAAGATTCATTTGAATGTCTGTCTTCCGATAGACTTGATCATTCCATTGGTGAGGGAATCGAGGAATAATCCTTTTCACATAATCCAAACCACTACAGAACAGAGAAAAATCACAAACACTTATTAACATTTCCAAGCATACATCAAAAGAAAGGGAAAAATAAATTGCTTTCAGATTGTTAGGAAATAAGAGAAGAAGATGTTGAATATTAATAGAAATAAAAGGAGAAGAAAGATGTTGTACCGTGGCAAAAAACTACTGTCCTAAAAGCAAATTCTAGTGGACCTCTGATGCAATCCAATATCCGGTTTACTCTCCAAGGTTTACACAACAGTGTCTGAACTCGTGCACTCGAGACCAGTAGCACGTTGGAGCCTCACAAATAATGCCAAAAGAGACAACCCAGAGAAAGAGAATTTTTCGTTAACGAGAGAAAACTAAGAGGAAGAAAGAGTTTTTTTTCCTTTCTATTTTCATCCGTAAAACCCACAAATGTAAACATTTTATAATGATGTTTTTTATTTTGCCGTTGGCTCACCTCTTTCTCTTTTTTTTTTTTGGGGTTAAGATAGTTGGCTCACCTCTTGATTGCATAATAAAATAAAATCAATTTTTACAAAATCTATATAATATACAATCATGAATAATCTAAATATGGAATGTAACAAATGGCATGTTAATATGCAATGTTAAATACAAATCACCAAATATGCGTCACCCACAAGCCAATCGTTCATCTATAAATTGACACACATATGATGACATGTACATCAAAATGTCAGGCGTCATTTCCATGTAGGCATATGCAAGCCAATTTTGAAATTGTCAACACATTTATTATTACAATTATTATAATAATCAAATTGTTTTTTCCTTCCGTTCATGAGAAACAATCACGGAAAAGTTACAGAAAAGTGGCAATTCTTATCATGTCTGAATCTCTCTCTCTCTCTCCCTGTCGTAACAATGATATTTTTCCTTCTCTTTCAAGCATTGATTCAAACAATTAGGGTGAGAAGAACGAAACGAAACCCGTGTTCCCATTCCCCCTCTCCAACTATTCCTCTTTCACTCTGTTTTTCGTTCTTTAGTTTTTTCTTTCACTCAAGCCTGTTTTGTTTAGATGTCATTCTATCATTTTTTGGTTTCATATTTCATCAGTGGGATGGGTTCGCATAGAGGTTGTTGCTCGCAGTGGTGTTTTGTGGCCAAGGGAGTGCCTCGCGTAACAGTTTCAACATTACCTAGGGTTGTGGCCGCCCTTGCGATGGCGAGTTTTGAAGAGGGAGAAGCTTCCGGATGATGGCGTTACTGCATCACCTTGAGGGTTTTCGCGATGGTAATTGCGTTGGTGTTAGCCAGTGTGCTCAATTTGTGTTATGTTTCAAGTCTTTGTTTTGTAAACTCTTGCATAGAGCCATTGCAATGGTCTGTTCTTCAACTTCTCTTCTTTGTCCAGTTTTACCTATTTTATTTTCTTACAAATACAACATTGGTACTATGTTAATATGTACGAAATGTGAAAGCTAGGAGATACTTGAGTAGAAGCAATGTGGATGTGTTGTTTGAAATTTCATAATGTAGTGCACAATTAAGGTTAATTCTTTCTATTTCAATTTTCTACCATTCTGCACTTTCACCTCTATTGTAAACACTTCTTCTCTGTCACTTTGTCTATTAACTATTTTTTAATTTTAAAATTCATCAATTGTTTAATCACCAATCCTCCAAATATTGGGATTATTTACAGGTATGTTGTTTCGATCATATCTTGGGATATCAATATCAGTTCTTCTGACGTCAGAAGCTTCCTTTTCTGGTAGGTTTGATCTAATTTTAACTCTATTTTATCAGGAAGTCTTTCTTATCTTTGTTTGCCCTCTTCATCTCTTTCTCCCTCATTTTAATGTGTTCTTCTTTTACTATTTTGTTTGTTCTCTCATTATTATTATTTTGTATTTTCGTTTTTCTAAAGTTTCTGTCTCAAACTGTCGATTTCCATTGTTTTTGTATTTTCTAATGTTTGTTCCATTGCCGTTTTCTACTTTATCAGGTTGTTATGCTGTTGTGGTTCAAGGGTTGAGATGGACACTACACCACAGTGTTTGAAGCATGAAAAAAAAGGAACCCAAAATTAGATCTGAGATACGACGGTAACATTTAGAGAATGTTACTAAAATGATGAAGAATCTTAATCTGATGTTGGGTAAAGGTAATAGGCAGATCCATGACGTTGGAACTTCGAGAGCAGTCCTATTCTGATGGCAACTGTTATGTAGGTAAGGTGAATTTAAGTATGGCATCAAGCATGTAATCAGATGTTCCCATAATTTGAGTTTATCATGTTTTGTTCATTGATGAAATGAGGTTCTAAGTTTTGAATTTCTATATATTTACTTTACTCTTAACTTCACTGTTTCAATTTTGCAATCTTCGTTCCTTTTTTCACCACATGGTCTTTTGGGTATACAATTTTTTAACAGTAATGGTAACACGGTGGATTTCATTGTTAATTTTTGAAATTGGCATGTGCTACCAGTATGTATAGTGGCCTTATTTCTCCACCTGTCGAGATTATGAGTATAGTTGAGAGAACATTTCTTTTTAAAGTTGAGCTACATAATGACTTTGACATCAAGCATGAACCATGTTTTTGAGTCAAGCATTTTAATGTGTTCTTCTTTTACTATTTTGTTTGTTCTCTCATTATTATTATTTTGTATTTTCGTTTTTCTAAAGTTTCTGTCTCAAACTGTCGATTTCCATTGTTTTTGTATTTTCTAATGTTTGTCCCATTGTTGTTTTCTACTTTATCGGTTGTTATGCTGTTGTGGTTCAAGGGTTGAGATGGACACTGCACCACAGTGTTTGAATCATGAAAAAAAAAGGAACCCAAAATTAGATCTGAGATACGACGGTAACGTTTAGAGAATGTTACTAAAATGATGAAGAATCTTAATCTGATGTTGGGTAAAGGTAATAGGCAGATCCATGACGTTGGAACTTCAAGAGCAGTCCTATTCTGATGGCAACTGTTATGTAGGTAAGGTGAATTTAAGTATGACATCAAGCATGTAATCAGATGTTCCCATAATTTGATTTTATCATGTTTTGTTCATTGATGAAATGAGGTTCTAAGTTTTGAATTTCTATATATTTACTTTACTCTTAACTTCACTGTTTCAATTTTGCAATCTTCGTTCCTTTTTTCACCACATGGTCTTTTGGGTATACAATTTTTTAACAGTAATGATAACACGGTGGATTTCATTGTTAATTTTTGGAATTGGCATGTGCTACCAATATGTATAGTGGCCTTATTTCTCCACCTGTCGAGATTATGAGTATAGTTGAGAGAACATTTCTTTTTAAAGTTGAGCTACATAATGACTTTGACATCAAGCATGAACCATGTTTTTGAGTCAAGCATTTCTATCAAGATTCTATTTTGATTTACAAGTTCAAATATTCATGTCCTTCAAATATTATAATATATTGATATCCTCTCTATTTCATAACCAATTTTTGGGTGCATACATAAAACTGAAAATATATAACATGACAGACTACATGGTAACAAATTTTTTGACATTTCAATATCGCATCTGGATATAGAAATAAGGAAGTAACTTGAAATTCTGCATTTAGGTTGTTGTCTTTGAAATAGTAGTATTTCCTATGCAGTTTAGCTTACGGTATTGTTTGAGACATGTTTGATATTCATGAAAGGATGTGTTGTTTGACATTTCAGAATGTTTTGTTGTATTGATTAATTTGTATCCTAAGGTGGATTTTCGCTTTTCTGTTTATTCTTTCTTCACATTTTCTGACATGCTTGACTACGAAAGTAATGATTAAGATTGGAACAACTTAAAATTATCACCATCATCAACTGCTCATCTTGATATTCATGAAAAGAAAATTCTGATATCATAGAAATTGAAGTAAAACACCGTAGGGCTATGAGATTCAAAATGTATCTTGATATTGTGATATTGGCGTACTTTGTCTTCAATGTGATATTGTTGTCAACTGGGTTGGTGGCTAGCATCATGCCATTAAGTGTGAGGCTTCTGTGTACAGGTATAAGTTTGTGGGTAATAGTTTATAATTGCTATGGAGTTTTGGAAATAAAATTGTTGGTAATGTATTCTCCACTATTATTCAAGGTTAATATGAAATAGTTACTATTTTTATTTTCATCCTGCATTCATACCTAATGAATATACGGAGAGATTATCGCTAATAATTTGAGAATCAACATCCAGCCGGTCACTTATAGCATGCTTCAAAATAGTTTAAATAGGTCACTATAGACATAATATTCTGCAACACATACAGGTAACAATTCATGGTTCAAAATTTTTATTTGGCTTATATTTTCCAAATTTCTTCTACTGAATAATATTTTGCTCTTGATTATGCAGGGTTTGTTTTGTGCATTAGTTTAATGCTTTCATCTTTATGCTTTCCATTCTATTTTGATTTTGGTTAAGGAGTTGGAATTCATCCACAAGAGTATCAACAGACCCGCAAAGTCTTCTTTAACACTCTCTTCCCTGAAAGAAAGGTTGACTTAACTGTTTAGTTGATCTTTTTTGAAGTTTCATGATAAAAAGGTTGAGAAGTAAGTCACATGTCAATCATATTTATGTATTTGTCTTTAATAAGTTCTCATCTATTGTGACTCTTTGTCTCTCACATTTTCAATCTTTTCCCTTATCAAGAACTTTAACTAGGAAAGCAAGTCAATGGACATTTTAGTGGAGCTTATGTTGCTAGGGAGTTCCATCTCTTGATCAATTCATGCAGAATTTTAGAAAGATTCGGACTGATCAATTCACGGAGAACTTATGTTAGCGTTGACGGTAAGTTTTTTTGCTTTTGATTAGCTTTTAGGTGTTGAATCATGTTAGCGTATTTTAATACACTACTTTTTAAGGCAAGTGCACCAATCGCAACCAGTAATATAATAATGAGTAGAGTATCGTCTCCACAGGGATTATGACGGTTATCAACAAAAACAAGTGTGTAATTACTTTGAACGAGAATGATTTGGATATTTTGATTGTAATTGTAACTTTGAGCAAGTAAAATTTAAGATAGAATTGAACTATTAGTTGGTAGAAAATGACTAGGATTTGAATCCTCTTGTACTTACTCTTATGTAACTAGTTCATCATTAACTTAAGTAATTTCATATAAATTGAAGTTCGAATCAACTGAATTAGCTTAAGGACAATTCCTTGCCTCATAAGCCCTTTATTCTAGCCATAATCCCTAATCCCTTAGGTGATTAATGATTAGACTAAGCAATAAGAACAGTGATTCATTAAAACACATAACCACAAGTTATATTCCTATAATCATCATGATTATGGTTACTAATCTTAGTTCAAGTTCATTCATCCTATTTTCCAATCAAGATGAAAAACCCAAAATCAATGCAATAGTGATCAAATATTGAAAAGCATGAAGTATAGAGATTAGAAACTCAAATTACATAACATATACTTGTATTAATATAAGAGAACTAACTACATAAGAGTTTGTACATGATTCATCTCATCCTAATCTAAGAAATTTAGCTACTAATAGTAGTGAAAGAGCAAAACAAACATATGGAAGAAGAAAACTCCATTGATGATCCAAACCTTGTTCCCAAGATTGAATCCTCCTTGAAGATGAAGAACAATGGAACCCTAGCACTCCTAATCCTTGTCCCTCAGTGTTTTAAATGTTAGAAAAGGTCCAAGATGATCAAAAAGTGAACAAATATCTAATTAAATGGATTCTGCAGAACAATGCGCGTGGCGCATCACAGTGCGGCGTCCACGCCTTGAGTCGGTTTGCGATGCGGCGTCGCGGCGCCAAAAATACTTCATGAAAAGTGCGTCACGCGCATGAGAGACAGAACCATAAATCCATAATGCGCGTCGCGCGCATCCCTTTTGCCTGCAAATGCGCGTCACGCGCATTACTCCAGAACTTGGCTTTCTTCGCATATTCGGATGCCTTCGAATCTTAAGCTCTCACGAATCATCTTCTTTGCCTTTAATTGAGTTCTTGAGAGTAACTTCTTTTGGTTTGGTTTCCATTCCTAGCAATTCAAGTGCAACATACATGAGAATAATGTAGAAGTTAAAATATGCAATCAATCAACCAAGTGTAAAGAATTTCAAAGTTTAAGCTCAATATATATTCAACTCTCTCTCAATTCCTCATGTATTTAATTCAATTAAGCACTCTAAATTCACATAAGATGAAAACTTATCACAACCCCAAACTTGGCAATTTGCTTGTCCTCAAGCAAAAATAAATTAAAAACATGGGTCAAAATGAAACTAATGGATGCATTTTCAATCTCCACCATCAACACATGCTCAATCAACTTTCTTTTTAATCACACTTGTCAAAGGTGACAATTCATGCCTTCTTATATCACTTGCTTTCTCAATTCCAAATTCTCCCAAATAAACACATCAAGCAACATAACGTACAATTATCAATTATGCTCAACTTATCAGACTTTCCTCACAAATGATATTTCACTCTCTCTCAGGTGTTAGTCGGATCGTTCTCTCAATCACATCACACGCAACACCCTACCATAGGCTTGACCAAGTTCTAAAGAAGTAAATACAATGCAATGCAATACACATTTAAGAGGTCTTTAAGGTTGTAACGGGGCTTAGGTAAGGGCAGGAATTATTTGGATAGTAGGCTCATAATCTTGGAGTCAGAAATAAACCACTTCACGACATTGATATCAAACCCTTGTATTCATTCACACAAATCTCCCCCAACACAATTGATTAAGAACAATAGGTAATATTTACACATTAATGACTTTTTTTTTTACATAACATATTTTTCTTTATAAACAACAATGGACAAGTCATTGTATTTTTTTTTATATACAACAATGAACAAGTCCAAATTCTAAACAAAATTGAACAATTTAAGTCCTTGTACATCCACCCCAAACTTAGAATTTTTGCTTGCCCTCAAGCAACCTCAAACTTAATCAAATGCTAAGACATGTCGTAATATGGCCTACTGAACTCCAAGTAAGTAGGGACAATTGATATTCTGGTCTTAGGCTTGTAATGAAGGTAGATCGCAAATAATGGACAATTAGGCTCAAACGGGCTAACAAAGGATTAAATGAATTAGGTGGTGTATTTAGGCTCTAGGTATTAAAAAAAATATTGCCTCAATATGTGTAAACATGCAAGTACAAAACCCTAAGAACGAGGTCAAATTCTGAAGACTGTCACATATAACGGAAGCACACAAGAAGAAAAAGTTCTGTTTGGTACAAAATGCTCACTGGTTAGAGAGGAAATTAAGCACAAACGAATCTTGCAGTTAAATGTTACTTAACATGCCTTAAAGGGTTATTTGTGAAATTTTAGATCAAAAAGAGGCATGCAAAGTCACAATCCAATTGTGTATCCATTACAATTCATAAGCATGCATATCATGGGGATTATGAAAATAACAAACCAGAATTCCACTTATCAAATCAACATCTCAACTCAAAAATTCATTTAGCGTAAGGTACAAGAAAAGGAAATTAGAGTTCCCCAAAAAACAATCAGTACAAAATACATTGAATATTGATATTTAAACATAAAAATAAAAGAAAACAAAGGATAACAGTAGAAAACCAAAACGGTGAGCCATGGGACTCAACCGCTGAGTGAAATGATTGGGCGGGCCGCCCGACGCCACCGATGAAAGAAACTAGGGAGCTGGCTCAAGGCCCTTCACCATCACCAGGGTAAGGCTCCTGAAAAATGTTGGCGTCGATATTCACGAACTGGCCACTTTGGTAAGCACCAATGGCTCTGTAGATAGCCTGCATCCCTCGCCTTTGAGCTCGTGCTTCTTCCCTTTGCTCTAAGGCCATGCTCTCAACCTGATTCCCAATCCTCTGAACATCAGCAGATAATCTCTCAAAATCAGCCATCGTAGGGTAATTTTGAACCGGAGGATCAACAAACATATTCTGGCCCTCCCCCATTTCCTCCGGTTCCTGGTGATGCTGCTGAGGAGGTTGAGGTAGCTGGACAAGTGGAATTGAATTCCTCCGGATCCAATCACCAGTTATGAGGGTCCCTGGAAGTATTGCATTTTCTTTAATTTCCTTGCTTGGAACCTTCACACGGACCCTTTCACATAAAAGCTGAATGAGAGAGGCATGGCTCAGCCAAGATCTCGTTACCTTTTCATGAGCCGTATTGTATAAATTGTGAGCTAAAATTTGGCCCACATTGACTGGCTCACCATTCATGATGGCAAATACCAGGATGACCCTATCTGTATTCAGCTCTGAAACATTAGCGCAATGAATGAAAGTATGAAGTGCAAATACGCCCCATGCCTTTGCGGTGGGAGTCAAATTCCGACCTTCTATTTTTCTGGGCGACCCATCTTGGTTCCTCACCCAATCTTGTCCCGGCCTGATTAATAAGTGTCGAATGGCCTCTTGATCTACTCCTTCCAAGACATCTCTGGCTTGATAGCCACAATTTTCAATATCAGGCAAATCAAATAACTCGTTGATCGTATGGGGATCATATGGAATTGCCTTTCCCCTTACATAACTAACAAATCTAGCATCGCCCTCAGGGATGTCATCATCTTCAGCCTGATAAGCATTAGCAAAAAATTCCATTGCTAGCTTTTTGCTAGCTTTCTTGGGATAAGAGGTAAAAGCTTCCCAATGTCTTTGCCCAATGTTGTGTTGAATCTCCATGAAATCATTGTTATTGAGTTGAAATGCCTTCTCCCTCACAAATTCTTTCTTTGTAGATATTATGGCATAACGGTTGTGGCATGCCAAAGATTGGAACAAGTGGTTATCAAAACTTCCAGAAGAAGAGGAGGCAGTTGCCTTCTTTCTTTTTTCTGGATTGCGCGTCATAATTCCCTGCACATAGAACAAAGATTGGTGCAAAAAATTGTTTTCAATGTTAGTACCAACACAAACATTTTAAAGTTCTATAAGCATTATCACTTCACCACCATGGTTTTCCAACAAAGAGATTATCAACGCAATTCACCATTTTCATATTAAAACTCTTGCAAAAGTTGAAAATCTCAATGGTTTTTGACAAAAGAATCATTATGCACTAAGTTACAATTAGACAAACCTTTGGTCATCACTAATAATTTTCACAATTATTTCAGTTAGGACAACCAAATTTTGTCATTTGAAACAATCTATGGCACAAATATGAAGTATGGCTTGGCTCATTTTCATGTTCTATTCCCTATACTCTCAGAAGCATTTTGTCAAACACATTGTGTGCAAATATAAGCATATAACAAACCAACAATGGATTTATCATGCAAAACTTCCCAAAATAAGAAAAATTCAGATTCTCAAAGTCCAACAGCTCACAACAACAACATCAAATTTATCAACTAATAACTTCATATTTTCGAAATCTTTCTTTCACCATTTATGGAGATGAAAGAAAATGAAAAATAAGAGAAATGAAGTCATGAAGTTACTTACTTGAGGATGAATGATGTATGAGGTGAAGAAAATGTGAAGATTAATCCCTCTAAGCAATTTGAGATTGAGTGGTTTGAAGTTTTGAGAGTTAGGGTTTTTTTAAGAAATGATTTTGAGTGAATGGAATGAGGGAGCTGCGAGCACCTCCCTTTAGTAAGCCTGGTTGTGCGTCGTACGCAACAGATTATGTGTAAATGCGCGTCACGCGCATTAGAGACCGAAGCAAAAATAAGAAATGCGCGTCATGCGCTAAGGTTGCGTGTCATGCGCATCCGTTGCCCTGTTTCTGGGTCACGCATCAGGTCTTATGCGCGTCGCGCGCAGATTATGCAGTGTAAATGCGCGTCACGCGCATGGGAAACAGAAGCAAAATTAAAGAATGCGCGTCATGCGCTAATCTTGCGCGTCACGCGCATCACCTGTAGTTTTTTTTTTTTTGGTTTTTTTTTTAGTTTTTTAGGGCAAACATGTTGCCATGGCAAACATGTTGCCTCTCAAAAAAGAGTGCTTCTTTAACGTCACTAGCTTGACACTTGATCATTTCATGGATCCTGCAAAACAAGGGCTACTCTTGCCCTGGAGACTTCTCCTCCATAGAATGGCTTCAATCTTTGCCCATTAACCTTGAAAGTTCTTGTGGAGCCGGGGTCTTCTAATTCCACTGCTCCTTATGGAAAAACTTCTCTGATTACAAATGGTCCCGACCATTTGGACTTCAACTTGCCTGGGAAAAGTTTCAGTCTTGAATTGAAGAGTAGAACTTGTTGGCCTGGCTGGAAGTCTCTTATCACCAGTTGCTTGTCATGATAAGCCTTGGTTCTTTGTTTGTAAATGGTTGCATTCTCATAAGCCATCAACCTCATCTCTTCCAGCTCATTCAATTTCAGCAACCGCTTTTGTCCAGCCAATTTGGAATCAAAATTCAGAAATTTTATGGCCCAAAATGCCTTGTGTTCCAACTCCAATGGTAAGTGGCATGACTTCCCATAAACCAGCTGATAAGGAGAGAACCCCAATGGCGTTTTGAATGCGGTCCGGTAGGCCCACAAAGCATCGTCTAGCTTCTTTGACCAATCCTTCCTTGAAGCACCAACTGTTTTCTCCAAAATCTTCTTTATCTCCCTATTGGAAACTTTAGCTTGCCCACTAGTTTGTGGGTGATAGGGAGTGGCAACCTTGTGTTTTACATCATACTTGTTCAACAATGTCTCCAAGTACTTGTTGCAAAAATGCGTGCCTCCATCACTTATGAGCACTCTAGGCACTCCAAATCTGGAAAATATGTTCTTTTTCAAAAAATTGACCACTGTTTGGGAATCATTGGCTACAGCTGCACATGCCTCAACCCATTTTGTGACATAGTCAACACACACCAAAATGTATAGATTGGAATAAGATGATGGGAAAGGGCCCATGAAATCAATACCCCAACAATCAAATGGTTCAATTTCCAAAATGCTATTGAGAGGCATCTCATTCTTTCTGGAAATGCTTCCTGTGCGCTGGCACTTGTCACAAGTTTGACATATTCATGACAATCTTTGAAGAGCATTGGCCAAAAGAACCCACTTTGTAACACCTTGGATGCAGTCCTTTCTCCACCATAATGACCTCCATACGGTGAATCATGACAATGTTTCATGATACTTTGTGCCTCCTCGGATGTGACACACCTTCTCAATAACCCATCAGGGCCCAGTTTAAACAAAAATGGATCATCCCAAATGTAGAAATTTGCATCTTTGAAGAATTTCTTCTTCTGCTGCCAAGTATAATCCTCTGGTATCACACTTGTTGCCTTAAAGTTAGCCATATCAGCAAACCATGGCCTCTCAGATACCATCAACAATTGTTCATCAGGAAATTCTTCATTAATCTCTTTCTCCTTGACTGTTACTTCAGAATTCTCCAGCCTTGATAAGTGGTCAGCCACCACATTCTCACTCCCTTTCTTGTCTTTTATTTCTAAATCAAACTCCTGTAGCAACAATATCCATCTGAGCAGACGAGGCTTAGAATCAACTTTAGTGAGCAGGTATTTGATGGCAGAATGGTCAGTATAGACAATGACTTTCGATCCAATCAAGTAAGATCGAAATTTCTCCAAAGCAAACACTATAGCTAGCAATTCTTTTTCAGTGGTGGCATAATTCACCTGATTTTCATTCAAGACCTTGCTAGTATAATAGATAGCATGAAAGAATTTTTCTGTTCTTTGTCCCAAAACAGCCCCGACTGCATAATCACTGGCATCGCACATGAGTTCAAATGGTAAACTCCAGTCGGGAGCCACTATAATAGGAGAGGAAACCAGCTTTTCTTTCAACACATTAAAAGCACTCAAACAATCTTGATCAAACTTGAAATCAGAGTCTTTAACAAGGAGATTGCACATTAGCTTTGCAATCTTTGAGAAGTCCTTAATAAATCTTCTATAAAAGCCCGCATGACCCAAGAAACTCTTCACTCCTTTGACATTCACAGGAGGTGGTAACTTCTCAATTACCTCAATCTTTGCTTGGTCCACTGCAATTCCCTTTGCTGAAACTTTATGTCCCAAAACAATCCCTTCTTTAACCATGAAGTGGCATTTCTCCCAATTTAATACTAAATTGGTGTTCACGCACCTCTTAAGAACAGAAGCTAGATTGGATAGGCACAGATCATAACATGAGCCAAAAACAGAGAAATCATCCATGAACACTTCAATTGAGCTTTAAATCATGTCAAAAAATATGGAGAGCATGCACCTTTGAAAAGTTGCAGGAGCATTGCATAATCCAAATGGCATCCGTCGGTAAGCGAACACACCAAAAGGACAAGTAAAAGCTGTCTTTTCTTGGTCCTCCGGATTAACTGCAATTTGGTTATACCCGGAATAGCCATCAAGAAAACAATAAAAAGCTTGGCCTGCTAACCTTTCTAACATCTGATCCATGAAAGGCAATGGAAAATGGTCTTTCCTTGTGGCATTATTGAGTTTGCGGTAGTCTATGCACATTCTCCATCCGGTTACTGTTCTTGTAGGAATGAGCTCATTCTTTTCATTTTTGACCACCGTCATCCCTCCTTTCTTGGGAGCAACTTGCATTGGACTCACCCATGCACTATCGAAAATGGGATAAATCATGCCCGCTTCAAGTAGCTTCAGGACCTCTTTTCTGACCACATCCTTCATTGTAGGATTTAATCTCCGTTGAGGTTGCACCACCGGTTTATACTCTTTCTCAAGCAGAATTTTATGCATGCAGAATGCCGGGCTTATACCTTTTAAGTCGGAAATAGACCAACCTATTGCTGTCTTGTACTCCCTCAACACTCTCATCAATTTTTCTTCCTCCAAGTTTGACAATGAATTGCTCACAATAACCGGACTTTCTTCATCATCATCAAGGAATCTGTACTTCAAGTGGGAGGGAAGTGGTTTCAACTCAATTTTCTGTTTTTCTAGCTGACCCTCCTCTTTCTTCAATTCTTCTCTTTTCAAATTCACAGCTTGTTCTGTACTTAGTGCTGCCAACTGTCTCACACATTCTGCAATTTCATCTTCATCCTCCTCACAGAGATTTTCAACAGCTTGTACTAGTACTTTCTCAAGAGAAGTTGAAGGATACTGCTGAGAAAAAGTTTCCTCCACCAAGTAATTGACAGTGTCTACACGACTACAGGTATCTCTATCAGTTGGATGTTGCATTGCCTCAAACAAATTGAAGGTCACCTTCTCATCATGTACTCTGAGCATTAGTTGGCCTTGTTGCACATCCACAAGAGCTCTACCTGTTGCAAGAAAGGGTCTTCCCAAGAGAAGAGGAACTTCTGCATCTTCCTCCATGTCCAGAATAACAAAATCATCTGGAAAAATGAACTTATCCACCTTCACCAAGACATCCTCCATAATACCGTAAGGATATTTAATTGATCGGTCTGCTAATTGAAGTGACATCCTGGTAGGCTTCACATCATCCGTCCCCAACTTCTTCAACATAGACAGTGGCATGAGGTTAATACTTGCTCCTAAGTCACATAATGCTTTCCCAATAGTTATATTCCCTATAGTTCAGGGAATTGTGAAACTACCGGGATCTTTGAGCTTTGGAGGAAGTTTCCATTGAATTATTGCACTGCATTCCTCAGTCAAGGTGATTATTTCATCTCTCAATTTTTTCTTCTTCGTGAGAATTTCCTTCATAAACTTGGCATATGTAGGCATTTGCTCAAGAGCCTCAGCGAAAGGTATATTAATCTGCAACCTCTTAAAAATGTCAAGAAATCTTGCATATTGCTCCTCCTTTTCTTTTTTCTTGTTCTCCCTTTGAGGATAAGGAAGCCTCACATATGGAGGAAGAATCTGGGGCTTGTTCCCATCCTTCAAAATTTCAGCTTTTGTTCTCCTGAGGATGGAACCTTCATCCACCAATCTCGAACTCTTTTTATCATCATTTTTCTTTTCCTCACTCTCCTTTTCAACTTCTTCAACATCAATCACCTCATTTTTTTTCTTCAACTCCTCATCCAACATCACCTTGTCATTTGCATCAAAGACATCCAGGGACTAATGGTTCCACCATAGATGGTGTTACCACCTTTCCACTTCTTAGAGTAATAACATTACAAGACTCATTTTTGGATTGTCTACGGTGTTTACGTAAAACTTACCCTTGGATTGCTCATGAAGTTACTTGGAAAGTTGTCCAATCTGATTTTCAAGGTTCTTGATGGATGCATCTTGATTCTTGAAATGAGCTTCATGACTTTGGAGGTTTGTTTGAGTCATCTTCATAAACTGAGTGAGAGCATTTTCTAAGTCAGATTGCTTATCTTTTGATTCCGCTGGTTGCAGAGGCTTGCTTGATTGAGGAGCATCATTTTGCTTCCAAGAAAAGTTGGGATGATTCTTCCACCCTGGATTATAGGTTTTGGAATATGGATTCCCTCCTTGCCTTTGGAAATTTGCCATGTATTTAGCTTCCTCACTAAGCTCACCTTGGGCTACACATTGCCCATTTTCATGCCCTCCACCAAAGAAATCACACCTCTTAGTATCAGTTACCGCTTTAGCTTGTGCGGTTGAAGAAGATCCTGCTCTTAAATCTTTAAGTTCTTTGGTAAGGGCTTCAAGTTGTTGTGATACTAATTTGTTTTGAGCCAAAATAGCATCACTTGTCTCTAGCTCAAACATGCCCTTTTTGCTTTGTGCTCCTCTATCATGGTGAACAAGATAATTATTTGAGACCATTGCCTCAACTAGTTCTCTTGCTTCTTCAGCCGTTTTTGAATTCATTGAGCCTCCCGCAGAAGCATCAAACATCATTCTTGTGTTAGGCCTCAACCCATGACAAAACATTTGCATTTGGCACAAGTCATCATAACCATGACCAGGACATCTCTTCAACAACACCTTGAATCTCTCCCAAGCATCATAGAGGGTTTCACCATCTTTTTGTTCAAAGCTACTCACTTCAGCTCTCCTCTTGACAAACTTGGCAGTGGGGAAAAACCTATCCATGAATTTATCTTCTAAGTCATTCCAGGTAGTAATACTTCCCTGAGGTAATAAACTTAGCCAGTCTTTTGCCCTATCCCTCAAAGTAAAAGGGAATAATCTCAGTTTCTTTGCTTCTTCTGTAACACCTTCCAGCTTCAAAGTTCCACATATTTCAAAGAAATTCACCAAGTGCTGGTTGGGGTCTTCATTCTCAGCTCCAGAAAACTGATTTTGCTTGAGGGCACTCAGAAGAGAAGTCCGGATTTCGAATGCATTGGCCTCAACTGGTTGATATCCAATAGCCAATCTCTCTCTGTTGTTTCTGTGCCCAAAATCACCAAGAGTACGCCTAGGTGGCGGTTCTGCCATTTCTTCCTCTACCCGAGTATGAGTAGAAGTAGAAGCTTGAGATTGTTGATGTTTTTTCTGCTGCCTTGCCTTCTTAGCCTTCTTCCTATTTGCTTTTGCTGTCTTTTCTATCTCCGGATCAAACACCAATTCAGATGTCTGTTTCCCTCGCATACATAACAACTAGAAAGATGATTAAGCACACAACAGCTGTATTTTGAAACAAGATAAAGTATATCAAACAAAAACTACTATTTAAAAATAAAAACAGTAAAATTGTTCAAAGTAGTAACTCCTTTGCCTTGTTGACAATCAAATCAACAATCCCCGACAATGGCGCCAAAAACTTGTTAGCGTATTTTAATACACTACTTTTTAAGGCAAGTGTACCAATCGTAACCAGTAATATAATAATGAGTAGAGTATCGTCTCCACAGGGATTATGACGATTATCAACAAAAACAAGTGTGTAATTACTTTGAACGAGAATGATTTGGATATTTTGATTGTAATTGTAACTTTGAGCAAGTAAAATTTAAGATAGAATTGAACTATTAGTTGGTAGAAAATGACTAGGATTTGAATCCTCTTGTACTTACTCTTATGTAACTAGTTCATCATTAACTTAAGTAATTTCATATAAATTGAAGTTCGAATCAACTGAATTAGCTTAAGGACAATTCCTTGCCTCATAAGCCCTTTATTCTAGCCACAATCCCTAATCCCTTAGGTGATTAATGATTAGACTAAGCAATAAGAACAGTGATTCATTAGAACACATAACCACAAGTTATATTCCTATAATCATCATGATTATGGTTACTAATCTCAGTTCAAGTTCATTCATCCTATTTTCCAATCAAGATGAAAAACCCAAAATCAATGCAATAGTGATCAAATATTGAAAAGCATGAAGTATAGAGATTAGAAACTCAAATTACATAACATATACTTGTATTAATATAAGAGAACTAACTACATAAGAGTTTGTACATGATTCATCTCATCCTAATCTAAGAAATTTAGCTACTCATAGTAGTGAAAGAGGAAAACAAACATATGGAAGAAGAAAACTCCATTGATGATCCAAACCTTGTTCCCAAGATTGAATCCTCCTTGAAGATGAAGAACAATGGAACCCTAGCACTCCTAATCCTTGTCCCTCAGTGTTTTAAATGTTAGAAAAGGTCCAAGATGATCAAAAAGTGAACAAATATCTAATTAAATGGATTCTGCAGAACAATGCGCGTCGTGCGCATCACAATTGCGCGTCACGCGCACTGAGTCGGTTTGCAGACTGCACTGATGCGCGTCACGCGCAAATACTTCATGAAAAGTGCGCGTCACGCGCATGAGAGACAGAACCATAAATCCATAATGCGCATCGCGCGCATCCCTTTTGCCTGCAAATGCGCGTCACGCGCATGAGAGACAGAACCATAAATCCATAATGCGCGTCGCGCGCATCCCTTTTGCCTGCAAATGCGCGTCACGCGCATTACTCCAGAACTTGGCTTTCTTCGCGTATTCGGATGCCTTCGAATCTTAAGCTCTCACGAATCATCTTCTTTGCCTTTAATTGAGTTCTTGAGAGTAACTTCTTTTGGTTTGGTTTCCATTCCTAGCAATTCAAGTGCAACATACATGAGAATAATGTAGAAGTTAAAATATGCAATCAATCAACCAAGTGTAAAGAAGTTCAAAGTTTAAGCTCAATATATATTCAACTCTCTCTCAATTCCTCATGTATTTAATTCAATTAAGCACTCTAAATTCATATAAGATGAAAACTTATCAAATCATATGAAGCTTCCCTCTCTTCCTATGCCTCTTAATGACTAACTGTTATTTTTATCGATGTACACTTTATTTTTTGTATATTTATTTATTTGGACACAGGCCTTTTGAATGAAAAGTATGTATTCAGATTTCTATAACATACTTTTCTTGGGACTAAGTAAGGTGGAGCTTAATTTGGTTCTTTGTTCTTTTTGCTTGATCGGCTAAGGATAAGAGAAGAACTTAGACATGGAGTAGAGTGCTAACTAGGCTGTTGAAGGAAAGCTCTGTCGACCATTAGATTAAGACGAGGCACTTTGGCCTAGCATTCATAAACAAGGTAAAGAACTATTTGTTTCGTCATGAAATTTAGCAAGAAATACAACTTCCCCTGTACTCACTTCATTTAGAGTTTCACTCACTACAAAAAGTGGTGTTAATTTATAGAGAAATTACTCTAATGTTGTTTGAGATAATAGTGGATTATCAATTTATTGTGGAAATTGCAGCATATATTTATGCTTAAATTAAAGGATAAAAATTTTCCTTTGCAAACACATAGGTTGCCTTTATGATGCAAGATTTTTATTGCTTGGATGCTGATGGTGCTTTTTTTTAATGTTGCCTTCTTTCATGTTTTTCTACTGTAACTATATGTATTAAAGGATTCTTATGGTATCTTGAAAAATAAAAAAATTCTTATGAGAATTGCGTTTTCTATGGTTTGGTGCTATGCATGAGCACGATGCTTAAATGATTTAAGCAAACAGATTAGGCTTATTCATATATTACTTTGGTGCCAAAATCTAATGTAAGGATGTACTTTTCATGGTCAACCTTATATTCTTTTCTCCTGCTGTTTATATTCTAATGGAGCAAATATATTGGCAAGATAAACCTACAAGCCCTGATCTGCTTATGAAAAATGCAGGAAATTATGCTCATAGGCAAGAAAAAACTGTTTTATATTAGATAACTGCAGGAAAAAATGATTTGAGATATGAAATTTGAAATATTTTATAATTTTATATGAACTTATTCAAATGAAATGTATGATAGATAAAAGATATGTCTGAGTATGGATGATATTATATTCTAATTCTACTTGGCAGTTTCAATGCCGAAGAAAATTGTTGGACTCCTAAACAATCAACTATTTTTTTAATTTGTAGCAAGTAATTGCTAATTGCTCACATTTTCTTAATGTTCTTGAGTTGAACCTTTAACTGTCTGATCTTTGCTTGAGTTTGGGAAGCAGAAAATAGTTTGGGCCTCCCAGTAGTTCTTGAATGTAGGTTGGGTGAAGTACCTACTCAAAGCTCTAGAAATATATTTCAAATTTATCAGGTTATTGGTGATAATGGCATATGTCTGACATGCAAATTAAGGAGAGATATATGAATATTTGAATTTATAAAATTAGCATACCTATATGCATGTTGTATAAAGTATTAAATAATTTGTTTAATACGTGATACTGACTCAATGTATGTTTATGTTGAAACCATGCTACTGATTTTGCTGTTCATAATTGGTACAAGTGTTACTATGTTAATTTTTTACCCTTTTGTTTTTCTATTAACTAGATATTTGTCTTCCAACGGGGCATGTGTACCTTGGTGCTTCAAGCAATGTTGGCATAAGTGATAACTTGGAGAAATTATGGGTCTTCTGGATAACATTATTGATATATAGTGTTACTGCTATGTTTGTAGTTGTACTAACTATATATAGGCATTTATTTGGAAGAGTCCATGTTATCCAATTGGACATGTGTCTTTTTTTTATTATCAGTAATTGGACATGTGTCTAGAATAAATTCTGGCTATTATTATCTTAAAACACTATTAAAATTTAAAGTTAAATAAGGATGCATCATCGTTCAATGCACAATTTTTAAATATCTTTTTCCTTTGCTTTAGAGTTTAAACTAATCATCTTCTTTAGATGGGGAAATTACCAGTATCTTTCTCAGAGAGAGCAAAACAGAAGAAGCAGAATAAGAAGAACGTCCACAGGAAATAGGAAGGAGCGAGACTTGGTAAATACGACTTGGGTAGGACGCTTGGTGAAGTAAGTTTCGGTAAAGTCAAATTTTCCAGGAACACCAATTCTGATAACATCACAAGATTTGTTTCAGTAATTTTGAGGATATGTTTGATTACATCACAAGATTTACGTTCATTTCACTCTTCCCATTAGTTTTTTGTTTCAGATGCTCTTCCAAAGTTCTCCCTTCGGTGGCTTCTCCTACTTTTAGCATAGCAGCACGAACCGATTTGGTAGTTACGGGAGAGTCGAACGAGTCGACCTGGTAACGAATCAAATACGAACAGATGTGAATGAGCCTCTGTATATGGTGTGGTTGGGAAATGAATTCTTTGCTGCGAAGGACATTCATGGTGGCGTTTTGTTTTATTTTCACACCTACATTTTATTTATATAATAATTTTTTTTTGAATTTTTAACTGAAATATAAAGGATGTTTGTATTTGTTATTTACAAAGTTGCATGGATGTTGAATGGTCTCTCTCTTTTTTAAACAAATATACAGAGATGAGGATCAAATCAGTTAAACCAATATACAAATATTGTTGCTAGCCTTTTGTTTTGGTTTGTAGAATCAAGATTTATTTGGTTATTTTCTTTACAAGAATGACAATGAACACTAATAGGATAATTTTATACATATATCTATATAATCGACATGTATCACCATGACAAGAATGTCAGCAGCAATCGTAAAGCTTCTGAACTATTCAGAGAGGTTGCATATTCAGAAAGTATCTTATCTGATGCAAAGAAAAAAAAAACAAAATGATACCGTAGGATTTAAGGTCTTTCTTCCTATAATTCTTACATGAATCCAAAGCTCTTTTTTATACTTCTTTTCTATTCTTAGACACCTTGATTATATTTGCATCGTGCAGTTCCATCATGTAAACTCTTGGGACTTGCTATTTGAATTTCTCTTTGCATCACCACAAAATTATTCTTATATTTAATTTTTTGGGGGTTTTTTGTTGTTTAATTTATGGTATCAGCATCACTATAATAGGGTTGATTTCATCCTATTAACCCGATTCTCAAACTTTCAGGTTTGCTTTGCTCTGCTACTGGGAGCTTCAGAATAAAATACATTAACAATTTTGTAATTTTTTAAAAGGTCGATGTATACCGGTGCATTGCCAAATGCTACATTCCATCTTTTTAAATATTAATTTTGTTGATCATCAAATATTGTTTTAACTTTTTTTGGGTGCTAATATTGTTTTAACTTTAACTTCCCGGAAACTATCATTGTTCAAATATCAGCTTCATTTTTTTAAAATATTACCTAGCAACAAAATGATCGTATTGTAGTGGAATACAAATACAAATTAATTACACAAAAAATATTTTTCACAATTTTAGGTTTGCAAATTTCAGGTTAAATCGATTTAGATTTAGGTGAAAAAATTATTTTACACAATTGTAATTGTAAATCTGTATACAATATGTTAATTAAACCCTTATAGGCCAGTGCTCTAATTAGGTAATTTATATATTCATATTCTTTACACTAATTAAAATGTCATCCAAACTATAAATATTTAATATATTACTCCCTCCGTCCCATATATTTGGGTGTTTTAGCATTTGGTACATAAATTAAGAAATCATTAATTTAGAAAAGAGTAGACTATAATACCCTTATTTATTGTTTATTTTTGTCACACTACACTTCATTCAAACCTTTCCATCTTCTGTATTTAATCTAAGGGTATAGTGGGGAAAAAAGTCAAATTATACCGTGGTTTTCTATAACAACCAAAGATATGAGACACAAAAAAAGCTAAAATACCCAAAGATAAGAGATGGAGGGAGTATACATTAATAAAAATTAATCAAGCCTTTTTATGTGTTTTATTAATTTATTTAATTATTATTTATATTGCTCAAAAGATGATGTAGACATACTAGTAAAAGACAAAGTCATTAAAGCAATAAAAACTAAAGCAACGTAAAATAGGCCAAATAATGTGATAGCATAGCCATAAAAATGAATGAATAAGAATAGTTATAACTGACACTTGATGGCCATTATATCCACAAATCTGAGGTACTTCCTTTTGATACCAAGTTTGTATTTGGAAGAGAATCAAGCCCCATTAGCCTTGCCACTACTCCTGGTTTAGCTGCATTAACCATTGCATTTGCATCCTTATTTGGATTCATTTGTTCTAGTTCTTTTACATATGGTTCTGTAATGTGATCAGGAGGGTGTATTGGAGGACTATTTCCATTCCCTGCACAAATTTGTTGAAAGAAGTCAGAGAAACACCCATGTTTTGTGTTACCTGGTTTAACCTTAGCCATAATCAATCTTCTAAACCCAAACATAAGTAAGAGATTTCTGTTTAAGTAGGTAGAATTGGCAATAGAGAAGATAATGGTCGGCGAGAAAGGTGATTATGAATAGAATAAAGGTAGGTGGGTAGGTAGGTAGGGTGTGAAAGGGTCTTTGTGCTGATACTAGATTGGATTTGTGGAATGCTATAAGATTGGGATGTCCAAGAGGGTCTATATAATTTAACAACTGAAGAATAGATGATAGCTCTGATACATCTTCCTCACATCTATTCATGCCTTTTGCTAAGGAAAATTTTAACAGTTTAATACACTAACTGTATAAATATGTTTTACACAATTATTTAATTTTACATGGTTGTTAAGCCCTAGACTTAATTCTTAAACTCTTACGAATTTACGATCTTAGATCAAAAAAATGAGTTAACTCGTATGTAAACTCTCTTTTTGGTAAACTAGTACGAGTTCAACTAAACTATGATAAAATTGATAAACTCTCAGTTTTACTAGCTACGATTTACAATTTTGCACTGACTTGACCTTAAAATGTAAATTATCTGCCAATATTATTAGCTACTTGGATTTATAAAGTTAATTTTATGTTTTCTGTATTATTTTATTTTTTTTTATTCAGTTACAAAATAAAGTAAGTGTTTGACTAAAAATAATTATATGAGTGTTATGTCAAATTAGTTCTTGTTTTTTTCATTTTTTTTCATTTTAGTAACTTGTGTTTTTATGAATTTATGTATGATTTGGTCATTAATGTAGTATGATCTTATCTAGTACAAATATCTAGCATATTTATTATCGTGATTTGCTACTTTACTTTATTATAGAGTTAGAATTTTGAATTATTGTCACGTTAAATTACTTTCTATTATGTATATATGTCATTTATAGGTTTCTTTAATATTAGGTAAATTCTTACGTTTTACGAATCAACTCTATGAATCGAGTTTATAGAAACTCCACGAGTTTACGTAAACTCTTGAGTTCTTGAGTTAAATTTATGTAAATGTGCTAGTCAGTTTACATTTATTAAACTTATACTGTATTTTACTATTAATGGTATTTCCATGTCCTACCAGCTTAGTAAGTGTAAATGTTTGTTTTTGCTTGCAGAAGTTGCTGACTTTTGAGTTCAAAGAGGAGAATATGGTGGTCTTTGGCAATGGGATCCTATACTATTCATCCCAAGAATTGCACCGACTTTGTTGACTCGCAGTTGATTTTAGATGAGATTGTGTTGCTGTCCTGCAGGTCTTTTCTTTCCAAAGAATCGTGGCCAATATTACATTCTACTATTCTACTCAATACATGAGCCCCACACACACATGCATAAATAGATCACAGGGTGAAAATATTCTTAGAGGAAGAAAATCCCATTCTTCCGTACTCCTCCCCGGAAACGTGGGTGGGTTGACTCCAAAATCATGAGAATATTTTTTACTTTATGTTTTCACTTTTAATTAAAGAATATTATTTTATTTTTATTTTATGTTGTATTTTTAAATTTTTATATAAAAATAAGTAAAAATAATTTTGTATTTTTTTTTAAATCTTTGAGAAAAGAAATATATAATTTTATTTTTCTGTTTTCCAAAACCATGCGAAATTTTTATTTTTACTTTCTTTGTAAATTTTTAACCACACAAGTATCATGTTGCTTATACTTAATTTGTTTCATATTTTATATAAGAAACAATGAAAATAATTTTCTATTATTTTCTGTATAAACTTTTACAAATAGAAATAAAGGAAAACTTTTATATAAATAAAAGTAAAAACATGACATAAAAAAAAGAGAAAAACAAACCAAACATATATTTTTATATTTCCTTTTGATTTTCTTGAGAAAAAATAATAATTATTCAAAATAAAGCTCATCTCTAAAGAAAAAAATAAAGCATATATTTATTATTAAATTTTAATAAATTAAGATTGTAATACACTTTAAGTAAAATGAATAATGAATATACGACTTTTTTCTCATTTTAAACATTCTACCCTGGATAAGTGGGTAATACCCTTGCAGAGATAGAACAAGAAGCTCTTAATGAGGAAGGTGGAAGGGGTTTCAGTTGGGACCCTTGTAGTAGGAAATCAATGAACTTGAGATCGGTGTTAAAGTCCTCGAAGACTAGGTACAGGAGGGGTTGTGATGGGGAATGGGAACCACTGCTGTTAGGGTTTTCCTTTGTCGTTATCGATGAAAGAGGGAAGAGGGTAGCGAAAGGAGGGTAGGGGAAAGGGATAGGGGTACGGGCTGACGGGTGGAGGCGAACGGGAGAGGGAGAAGGGTGGCTAGGGAAGGGAGGGGATGGACAAGGCAGGAGAAAGGGAAGGGAGGGGCTAGCTCGGTTCGAGCTCGGGCTTTATCGGTAAGGGCCAAAAAAAGCCCGTTGCAAATCAGGCTCGTATTTTAATGCCCAAACGCTATGTTTTATCGGACTTTTTTGGATCGGGTCGGCCTATTTTGACGTCTTTACTTAAGAGTCTTGGGGAGATAACAAGCCATAGTTGAAGAAATGATGAGCCTCAATAATTGAAGGGTAATTTTTAAAAAACAACATATATTGCTTACAAATTTAATGTAAATAACTAGATTAATTAATTTTCTTAATTTGTGAATTGATAAAAAAAAAAACTTATATACAGGGACGAAAGTAGTATTTTCTTAATAAACAACTTGTCAATTTTTTAATGATATTTCAATCATCAATTTTCAATCACTAATTGCTTATTTTAAAATATAAAGTTATATACTTGATTTTACCATACAAATCATGAATGATTTGATACAAACACATGATTGGTTATATTTTATGGACGACAATTTATAATTAACTTTTATAAATTGATATAAAAGTCAATTTATAATTGCGTCAAAAAAAAATAGATGACAATTTATAATTAACTTTTATTTGTTCTCTACATATTTTTTATCGTCAACGTGATTGATTATATTTTCATACAAAAAGTTCCATAGGGGTCCCACTAGAACTAACATTCCAAAAGACACTAAATTAAGATTAAAATTGTTCTCAACAGCATTTACCAAAAAAAAAAAAATTGTTCTCAACAGCTAAGCAAGACTGTGATTTTCTTAATAATAAAAAACTTTTACAATACAACTTCATTAATTAATTTTTCTTGCCATATCATTCTCGTGGGATTATACAACAAGGGTATTTGCAGGTCAAAGAGAGATGCGGTCATTGGCTTTTCCCTACATATTTTAGTCAGGAGACGTACTCGTTTATTTTTTCAAGTTTTGTTTTTTGGTATAATTTATGCGAAGTTTGAGTTGAAAATATAATTTGACCAATTTTCTTTTGAATTTCATAATCCATCTGTCTATTTTAACGTAACCTTTTTGTAGATTCTAAAATCTGAATTGGATTAGTCATAGGTCATGAACTCTAACTTCCTAAATAAAAAAACAGGGACCAATAGGTCATAGATCATAGGCCATTAGTCCCTATAAGGGACTATTTATAAAACTTTAAGGACTAATTTGACGAATTTCACAAACTTTAGAGACTATTTACTGTTTTCATATACTTTGGGGACCAGTAGGAAAGAGGATATAAGTCGAGGGACTAAATTTTACTCAAAATTATAATTAAAAAAATTTATGTTTCAACCAGCTTTCTGAGTTCCCCACCTTTATTACAAAAATAAATTTTAAATTGCAAATTATAGAGATAGATTACAAAGGCTACACATCATCATTAAGCAAATGAAAAAATTCATCACGGGCCAAGGCACCTAATGCCTTGAACGTCTCTTTGTCCTTGTATGCAGCGTTCAGATGATATTTGTCTAGGCAAACGTTCTTTAAAGGCTTATTTCATACAACGTTTGCTTAAACAAATCTGATCTGAATTCTACTCCAGATAACATTTTCGCAGCCAAGCGTTATCGAAAGGTTTACTATAGTTATAAAACAAAAGAATGTACATTCCCTCCAACATTGTGAGTCATTGTGTCGTCTCCTTTGCATTACCGTTGTGAACTTTTTTGCTGTTGCATCTCGCCGCCCTAACAATGGTAGTTTGCCCTAACTTCTTCTTCATTCGCGTCTCTATGTCTTTTCTTTTGATTTCTTTGCACTGTGTTTATCATCCGCAGTTGGGTCACTGTCGCGAAGGTGATTTTACCGGTTAGGGCATTGTGAAGGAGATTTTTCCACTGTCTCTTTGTCATCTTGATTTTATTTTATATTTGTTCTTATTATCAAGTTTGTAGTTGTTTGTATTTCTATCAAATATTTTATCAAGTTTAATATAAATTTTGAGTGGTTATTTGCAAACTACCATATTGAATGCATATGATTTGTAGTTCATTCCATGATAGGTTTTTCACAAGAACTTTAAGATTTTTAGTTCGCCTTTAATCCTTGTTAGATCATTGCAAACTTTAAGATTTGTAGAGTTTAAAACCCTAAATAAATAAAAAGTTACAACTCCAGGGTATAAGAAATAAATTAAAATTTATTGTGTTATAACTCATACAATTAGATGGTGGTCACATTACAAGAAACGAAAATACGGATACAAGAAATAAATTAAACTCAATTAAGAAATTACAATTAAATGGAGGTCACACTCCAAGACATGAAAATACTGATAGAGTATAGTCCCTTGCAAAAGTGCAAACACCTAGAAAAGTTGTACTATCAAAGAACCATATATCATAATTATGTCTAAGAGGTATTTAATATCTTAAATACCCGATTAGCTAAAGTGTTCCAAGATCACCTTCAACCAAGGGCACTATTAGGCTTTTTA
Organism: Calophaca sinica; assembly: GCA_037113605.1. Lineage (NCBI taxonomy): Eukaryota > Viridiplantae > Streptophyta > Magnoliopsida > Fabales > Fabaceae > Calophaca > Calophaca sinica. Next base: position 110,588,365 of record CM073733.1, read on the forward strand.
TGTGTTAGCCATCTGAAAGCTCTAATTTTCCCCTTTAGAGGAAATCTTAGACCGATTTGAATAGCTAATAGGGAAAATAAGTACCACTAAAGCATGAGAGAACAAGAAAGAAGAGGATGAGCAAAAAAGGAGTTGAAGAAGATCTATTTATAAATACAAAGGTGTAACAGATTAATGCATTTGTTGAATGATGCAACTAATTTGCACCACTTTTCTCAACCAATAACGCTACAAGGTCAAAAACGCATAACTATCACATATGCCTCATTGATTCGATCAAAAACACATGACAATCACGCTTTTTATAGTTTGATAATGTGTATTGTATTGTGTGACTGATATTTGTATATGGGGAATTTAGAAAAGCAGAAAAATTATTTTAAATAAAAAACATATATTTGGAAAACTAGTATATTATAAGGACCAAAACAACATAGACCAAAACGAAAAGCCAAGTATATTACATAGACTAAAAACATATTTAGGTCTAAAATTATATACAACTTTTCACATAGGTTTTTTTTTAACGAAAACTTTTCACATAAGTTAAAATTATTAAAGTCAGCTTCTGTTTTTTATAAGTTTATAAAGATTTTTCGTTAAGTGAAGAACCATACACTTATTTTAATTGAAATCGACAAACAACTATAAACAAAAAGCAAACATGGCCTAAGTCATCTAGTTAAATTTTGTTAGCATTAGACACTAGCAAGCAAACATTGCAGAAAGTGACAAAATGATGGAAAAAAAACATATCATTGAAAACATGACAGTAACAGAGATGGAAACAACAAATCTATGTTTGGCCTATTCATTCATAAAAGGAACTAAACGAAAAAGTTTTAAAAAACGTGACAAGCCAACTCAGCATGTGACCACATTTTCAATAAACTTTTCAAAGCAATAGTTAAAAATAGACATGGACATTGCAATTATAAAGAAGAAGAAAAAAATATTACTACAAAAAAACTATATTCAATATTATCATTGAACCAAGGTGCTTCAGTTTGAGCAAATAAATCACTAACTTGATCAGAATTCAGGACATCACTTCCTTCATTAAGAATAATCAATTTACAAAATTCACTTTTCAAGGAAGGATAAACTTCTTTTATATATCCATCAATCACTCTTGTTATGAAGTGGATTCTACTAATTGCAGTAACTTTATGAGAAGTCCACATAATGTGTCCATCAATAAGAATTGTGTCAAAAGGAAAGATCTTAAACTTCAATCTGATTTGGAAGAACCACTAAGCTCAGGGTCTGTTTGGTAGTACACAATATCCCCAGCGTCACTAACATAATGGTCTTTCTTCAAGCTCCTAACAAGTTCCCCAATAAGGTGAAAAGGAAGAGGAGCAGATTTCTTTGGCTCTCGGTAATATTCTCCAAATACGGGCTTAGCTGCCTCAGTCTGCAATTAAAGCAAAAACAACAATCAATTTTCAAACTCTTGTATCTAAAACAAATCACTATCATTGTTTCGCCTTAAAGTAGAGAGATACTCACAGCTTCAACTAGGTGATAGTGTGGTATTTGAGGGAAAAGGTGATGAATGACATGAGTCCCAATGTCATGGTGAATGTTATTAATCAATCCATAATCACGATCAAGAGTAGTAAGACCACCCCTAAGGTAGCTCCATTCCTATTCCACAAGATGAAGGATAAATATGTAAACTAAAATTGGATTTTGAAAAACATTAAACAAACTATAAAAAGCATAACAAAATCATGTCAAGATAAAAGCAAGGTTTTGAAAAAAAGTCCGCAACCGCGATCTGGGCGCGACCGCGATTGAGGCCAATTCAGCCGTATTTGACTGCGAATCTCCGCAATATCAAGGAACGCAACGCGGCCGCAACCGTGACTGTGACTTAAAACGTCGGATAAAAGTATATCGATCCATTTTAATCAATAAAGAAAGGAAGAAGAATAAAAAGGTACCTTTCCACGGTACCAGGGTAATTTGTCTTCATGGCCATGATGGTGCAAGTAGGTCACCAAATCCAACCACATCACAAAAAGCTTCAATTCAAAGCAAAGTCAAATTAGGACTTCATTCTTTATTGATTCAAAAAGAAAACCATGGAAATTATAGAAAAAGAGGTGAAACTTACAACATAGGGAACTCCATAAAGCATAAGTAATTGACCTGGACCCATTACAAATCCCAATCCTACAAGCACTGCCACCATGGCAATCCAACAAGCTGTAGAAGTAATGATATCCTTTTTTTCACTTGGAACAAACAAGTCACTGCTTGGATGAAAGTGAGAACCAGTCTTCCCAGGACTCCTGCTCCACTGAATTCAAAGATCAACAACAGTCAAGTCAATTCCTCTACCAAGACTAATTAATGTACAAACTATGGTCAAATATTGTAGGCGTGACCGCATTTTGGGCCACGACATCAATGTTTTTTATGTCTCTGCGACCACAATTGAGGCCGCATCGACTGCATTTGACCGCGATTCTCCGCAATGTTAAGGATCGCAAAGCGACCGTGATTTAAAACCTTGGGCACAACAACTTACAAGGTACACAGGATATGCTAGCAATGGAAAAGGGGCTGTAAATCTTAAAGAAAGTGTCATCTTGTCCAAGCTCCTGAATATTTTTTCTGTCAACTGCAAAATTACCAATACTCTTCTTATATTAGAGATTTGGAGAAATAATTAAAGACAAACATTATCTCTTAATTAAAAACTGGAAAAAAAATATAAAAGATTATCATCTCACCGGATGCCAAGATTCATCATTTTCAACATGACCATGATTTTGGTGATGAGTCCTATGACTAATTCTCCTGTATAATCAAGCTAAATATCAGTTTCAAATACAAGTTTGAAGCTAGAATGAAGCAGAAAAAAGAGAAGTATATTTATATTAAAAAAATTTGTCTCTTTAAGAACATTAACAATTTAACATACCATCCATGATAAGGAACTAGAATGGAAGAATGTAACAGATGTCCAACAACGCTGTTCAGTTTGGGATCATTTGAAAAGCTTCCATGACCACTGAAAATTCCAAAACAGCAATCAATGTCAAAAAAGAAACAAATTTGAAACACAATTCAGCACCCCAACCAAATGCCAAGTGTAGCAACTAAATTTGAATTAAAACAAATAGAGAAAAAAAACAAAACTTGTTGTTAAAATTACCAATCATGACCAAGAACAAAGAGGGCCCAAAACATGGTTCCTTGAGCAGCCCAATAGAGAGGCCAAACCAACCAACTGTTGAGATAAGCAGCAGCAGCAGCCAATCCAAAAACAACAACAACATCCCTCAAAACATAACTCATAGATTTCCAAGGGTTTTTCACCCAACAATGTTTTGGAATTGCTGCTCTTATATCAGCCAATGTGAATGGTGGTGGTGCACTAGGGTCAAATTCTGGAACTCCACTATTATTAGCCCCATTTACTATATTCTCTTTCTCCTCTTCAATGGAGGCAACCCTCAAAGGAGCACTCACTTTCAACCCCCAGTTTCTCTCCCTAAAATTACAACTTTGAAGGCTTTTGGATTGAAATTTCAGATCTGCAACTCCCTTGTTTGTGCCTAAAAATCTAGCCCTTGAGGGGTTGGACACAACAAACCCAGTTCTGGGTTTTGGAAATAGTGGAGCAAGAGGCTTTAATCCACATTCTGATAAAACCCAAGTTGCCATACAAGACCCAGATGAAGGTTTAGACAAGAAACAAAAAAAAAGGGAAAACTAACAGAAATATAAAGACAGAGAAGAATGAAAAAGATGATAACCAAAGAAGCAAAATATCTAGGACTAAATACTTAAAAAATTGGAATAAAAAATAGTTTGAGAAATTCAACACTTGGTTTTGTAATCAGTGCTTCAACTTCCAACGACAACCAGAACACAGAATTCTTAAACCCTTTGATTTCTTCTCTCAGGCTCTGAGGTTGATAAAAATCTTGGCTTTAAGAGGAAGGAAGAAAAGGGTCTCTTACGGGTTGATCAGTTATGGCGTTTGGGACTTGGAAATGTGGGACTTAAATATATATAGAGGTGTGTGAAGTGAAAGGGGGTGTGAGAATTGGGTCGTGTTTTTTGTGAATTGCTTAGGTTGTGTGCAAGTAAGAGACACCAACGAGGCAACGACCAAACCAATCCGTGTTTACTTTTACTAGTATGATGTATGTATGTGATGATTCTCATGGGAAGGTGGAGACCTGTGGAATGGAATTCAGAATTCAAATTCTTCTTATTCATGCCGTGTATTTGACCTATCATAGAGCGGAAGATTATGGATTTGCCTCCTTTGTGCGAGGAGTAAATTAAGTAATTTAACCCTTTATCAAAAAATTAAGGATAATTTTTCATATATGTATAGTTAATACCTATTTTTTATTTTTTTATCAATAATTGAAATTGTTTATTTTGCTCTTTAAAGTGAATTGTTTATTTTAAAGGAAGTGGATCCAAATATTATATACTTACTTCTTCTTCTGTGCCCTTTTTTTCACTCCTTCCGTCCCAAATTATAATAAGCGTTTACTTTTTTTATTTATCCCATTTTATAAGCCCTTTTAAAGTTTATTTGTTGCATTAATTATTTTTTTCTCTATTACCCTTATTTATTTACCTCTGTTTTAACCAATAAGTTAAATGAAGTGTAATCTAATTTACCTTCTCAATAAATTTAAGATAGTTTAGATAAAACAACAAAAATTATAGACAAATTTATTGTTTTTAACTATATTTATTATATTTCTTAATGGGAGAGATATTGCGTAGAGACTCTTAATTTAGGACGGAGGGAATAAATTTTTTTGGGTATAATTGTTTAATCTGTTTTTTATGAGAATGTTGGGTATAATTTTTAATCTGTTTTTTATGAGAATTTTTCCTTTGATGGCATAAAGTGAAAGGTCATTGGATATGGGAATAACGGAATTCAACATTTCATGGGTCGGTGTGGTATTAATAAAATCTTGTACGGGTGGGAATGGGAAATTCATGGCGCAGACACCCATGTGGCCAACGTGAGATTGTTTTTCTTATTATTCACATTTTGCCACCGCTCCACTCCTTTTATTTATTTATTTATTTTTATTTTTTTGACAAGAGCCACCGCTCCACTACTGGTCGGAATTAAGACAGGTGAATAATGCGTATTACAACCCTTTTTAGGGATATTTATTATTTCTCCCTCCCGTAAATACTTACCAGTAGTGGATTACTCCTCTTGACTCGAATATAAACAAAATTTTTATTAAGCGTAAGTACATAACTCACGCTTATTAAAAATTTTAATCCGTCCATTTCTTTTTACATATCATTTTTTAGATAAATTTTGTTTCTAATTATTTGTCATTCTTAAAGTTTAAGGTTGTATTAATTAATTATTTGTCAATTATACTCTTAACTATTTATTACAGAGAGAGAAATATGTTATATGGAGTAATGAATGATCAAGGGTATCATAGAAAAAAAACTAATAATTTTATCAAAAGCAATATATTTATTAGTTTCCTTAGTTATTGTAAATTAACATTAAACGACAAGTAAAAATGAACGGATGAAGTAGTTAACTGCAATTAATTTTCTTGATCTCATATAAAAAATTTAAATTATCCTAGGCATTGGAAATTTTAGTTAACTCGAATAATTATCCTTGATGATATTTATTACCGAGGCATTGAAAATTGCTTCTTAGGAACAAAATGAGACATTCGAAAATAAAATTTAAATTAACTTAGGGGATATTTTGGGAACAATGTTATTAAATATAATGAAGTTTGGTAAAATTTGTTTATATTTTGGATCAAAAAATTTGGAATTTTTTGGCTTATAATCGGAGTTTGAGAGAGTGTAATGACTTGAAAGTAATACACACATTATTATTTTGAAGGTAAAAATGAAAAAAAAATAATTAATATTACATTAAAAAAAATGACACTTATTTTCAAGATAATTAAAACCAGACCGGGCATTGAACCGAAGAAGGCTAAGATTCAGGGTTTTTGGGTCGGACCGGGGTCGAACTGGGTTCGAATAAAATATTATTTTTTAAATATATATATACCAAATATATATATAAAATATATATACATAATATTTCAATTTATACACAAAATAACAGGTCTTGGAACTAATAAAATATTATTTTATATATATATATATATATATATATCAAATATATAATATATATACATAACATTTCAGTTTACAAACAAAATAACATGTAGCTTAGTGGTAAAGTGACTTATTGTGGCCTTGAGGACAAAGGTTCAAGTCCTGTTGACAACAAAATTGAAATTTTTTTAATATAAAGGTAATTAAAAATTTCAAAAAAAAAAACCGGTTCGACCCTGAACCGGCAGGCCGGTTCTGCCACCAAACCGGCCGGTTTTTTGCTGAGCGGTTCAGGAGGGTCACCCGGACCGGACCATAGCCCGATTCCCGGTCGGACCGACTGGTTCGGTCCAGTTTTAATTACCATGCTTATTTTGACACTTATATTTTCTTCAAATACGACATTGAGGGAGTAGTAGTGAAAAAATAATGTCAAAAGTATCATTTCATCTTTTTATAATTAAAATTAAATTATAAAAGCAGTTGTATTCAACACAGATTTTATTGTAGTGAAATTGTTTATTTAATAGGAATTCAATTAAATTGTAGTTAATTTTTCATTATATACTTATATTTAGCGTTTCATGAAATATATATTATTTTAAAAGGATGAAATATATATTTTTAAGTAAATAATTAAGTATATTTTTTCTTTATTTCTTTTATATTATTTATTTTATTAAATATTTTAGCTATAGCACAATGCTAACTTCTACCAAATAATTTAGAGATTTTATTAACATATGACAATAATTTTATAGTATGGAATATTCATTTTATAGTTTATTTGATTTTTTACTCAATTTTATATTTTATTTACATTACATGTATAGAACAATTTGTTAGTTAATAATTATACGTAAACCAATTTTACGCATACATTTAATTATATTTTTTACTTTTAATTGAATAGTAATTTTAATGCCCTTTCCACATTTTTGCGGTTAAAAAAAATCTACTATATATTTACCATCCACAATCACTTTTTCTTTCTCTCTATTCGTTATTTCTGTGACATTTCCCTTATCCCTACATTTCTTTCTCTTTATTGGGTAAAATAAGTAGGAGAAAATTTAGGTAAGGTTTCTTAGGTGTGGTTGGTGTTGTTCCTCTCACAAAATAATTAAATTTTTCTCTCTCTATCCATCCTACTATCTCTAACCTCTCATAACTATCATTATCAAAACAAATTTTATCATTTTTTGTGAGAGGAACAACACCAACCACACCTAAGGAACCTTACCTAAGTTTTATCTAAATAAATATTGTTGCATTAAAAAAAACATGTAAAGATTGGATTAGATTAATTTAAAATAAAAATAAGTTGATCCAATTTAATTACTTTTAGTATAATATCAGTCAATTGATTTGTTCAAAAGATGAATTTGATTTCATTGAATCTAAATTTATTTGGATTGTTTTAGCTTTTACAAATGTTTTATATTTTTTTTAATAGATTTTTTTTTTTGATGATCAACAGGGAGCTTAGCCCTCTAAGGAAACAAACACACTAAGAGATCCTAGGGACCATAACCCCAGCAAGGTCTGCCCTAAAGACATCCAACACAAACATAGGAATACAATTGAAATCCTACTACACAATTCTAGGGAAAAACCAAAATTTGCAAAACCATCCGCCACTCCATCTGTCTCAGGAGGAATATAGCGAACATCCACCTCACTAAAATGCTGCAAAGTTGTAATGATATCCATCACCAATTGGTAACAAGGGTGCTACGTAGAGCAACCTGACTGAATAAGATTTATAGCTGTCAAGGAATCTGACTCAACAATTACCTTCTCAAATCCCTTGCTCACTGATAAGTTAATACCAGTTTGAATTGCCCTCAGCTCAGAACCAATAATGGAGGAAGTGCCCAAACCAGAAGCAAACCCCCAAAGAAGCTCACCACGGTGATCACGGATGACACCACCAACAGCCGCCCAAGCACCATGATTCTTAACCGCCCCATCACAGTTCACCGTCACCCAACCTGGTAAAGGAGAAATCCAGGCTTCCCGCATCACACTATGAATAAAGTCCATTTTAACAACACCATTATCTCTCCTGCTTTGCTTAATAGAATCGCAGATTGAGTAAATACGCTTCACCAAACCAGTGGCATCCAATCTTTTATTCTCAAAGATAACCTCATTTCTATGCTTCCAGAAAATTGAAAGTGCTACCCCAAAAATGATATCCCATCTAGTGTCTAGGATCACACGGCTGGAGGGCAGATTGGAGAGCATCCATCTTTGCACATCACTCGCCCAGAATTCCGCGACAAAGGCACCACCCACCATGACCAACCACACCTGAGCCACCAAACTGTAGTCCCTAATCAAACGCAGCAACGTTTCGTCAGCACCATCACAAACAGGGCACGAACTGGAAATTGCGAAGTGCCTCTTGAATCTCTCCATATTTGTAAGCAAGGCACCCTGAGAGATTTTCCAAAGATGGATTATGTATCTTTCCAAACCATTCCATTTCTAAATACGATTTGCTAGGCCACTGTCAAAGCAAGCTCTGTGATGAATTAGAGCTTCATACGCCGAATTATTGGAGAACTCACCATCCGTTGTTAAATTCCAAAGTACCCTATCTGCCCCATTGAGAATAGAAGGTGTCGGTAACCCCAGAATGTGTTGAGTTAGATTAGGGTGAAGAAGATGAGAGATTTTTGAAATATCCCACCTTCGATGCTCATCTGCCAGATCCGAAACCCTCATGACCTCCTCCACCAGAGACAACGGCGAATTAACACAATTAATCAAATGCCCCACCTGATGGATCCAAGTTTCATGCCAACAGTTGACCTTTCTCCCATCACCAATCCTCCAAGAAATGTGATTCTCTATATCCTTCCAAGAATTACAAATGTCACCCCAAAAATTGGAACCCACTCTAGAGCCATTAACCTTGGGAACAACGGTGTCTCCACATTTATACTTTGAGCGAATAATCATTACCCAAAGTTTCTCTCTATTAGAAATAAGGTTCCAACCAGATTTCATAAGGGATGCTTGGTTGATGTTTCTTGTTTCTCGAAGGCCAAGACCTCCCCAAGATTTTGGTTTGCAAACATTAGCCCAACTAACCATATGCACATGGCTATGGTCATTCGTGTCACCCCAAACGAATCTACGACATCTCTTATCTATTTCATCACAAATAAACTGAGGGATATAAGTTGATTGCATCACATAGGACGGGAGAGCTTGAATTACTAATTTAGTGACAATCAACCTTCCAGCAAAAGAAAGAGTTTTAGCCTTCCATGTACTCAGATGTTGATCCACCTTATCCAATATGAATTGGAAAGTTCGTCTATTAACCTTCTCATGAAGAATTGGAACCCCCCGATATTTCCCAAGATCAATTGTAACTTGGAATCCTGAGAGCTGGTAAATTCTACTTCGCAAATGACCATCCACATTATTGGAGAAGAAAATACGAGTTTTACTCTCACTAATCTTCTGATCGGAACACCTGCAAAACAAATCCAAAATATGTTTGATTAGAATAATTAGTCCTTCACTAGCCTCTGCAAAGAGAAGAACGTCATCTGCAAAGGCTAGATGGGACAAAGGAGGACCCTGTCTAGCAAGCTTGATAGGGATACAGTGGCCATGCTTAGTAGCCATAGATATCATCTGGAAGAGTTTCTCAATGCAAAGGACGAAAATATAGGGAGAGATAGGATCTCCTTGTCTAATCCCCTTGCCAGGATTGAACTTCTTTAAGGCTTCACCATTCCAGAGCACCCTCATAGTAGGAGAAGAAATACAATGTCAAACCAAGGTAACAAACCGGTTTGGGAGGCCAATATCCTCAAGAGTCTCTCAAATAAACTGCCAACTGAGCCTATCATAAGCTTTCTCCAAATCTACCTTTATCGCCATCCACACTTTCTTACCTTTCTTTCTACGCATAGAATGGAAGACTTCATGGGCCACAATGATGTTATCTCTGCTTTGACGATTAGGGATAAAACTGCTCTGACAAGGATTCACCAAGGAACCCATTACAGTCTAAGTTTCTGGGCAAGGATTTTAGTAATCTCCTTATAAGAAATATTACATAAACTTATAGGCCTGAAATCTCTAATATTGCAAGCATTTTCAATCTTCGGAATCAACTAATCAAGGTATCATTAATGAATCTAACCTTTCTGGTTCATTAAACACTTCAAAAATAAGATCACAAAAGGAGTCACCAATAACCTTCCACTGGCTCTGAAAGAAAACAGCTTGAAGACCATCACTACCAGGGGCTTTGAACGCACCCATGTGGTTAACAACATTGAAAATATCACTTTTAGAAACCGAGCTCTCTAAAAGCTCCAGTTCCTGTGGCGATAAACTAGGGAAGCCACAAAAAACACAGTCATTACCATACACCGCTTCTTCAACAAAAAGATTTTGAAAATAGTTATTAACCAACGTTGATTCCGAACCCAACGACCATCACAATCCTGGAGAGTATCAAAAGTGACACCATGAAAGAATCTAGTGTTCCTATCACCAAAACTAAGCCATTTGGATCTAGATTTTTGGAACCACATGATCTCCGCTTGAAATAACACTTGCTCATACTCTTGCCATAGTCTCTTATGGGCGCTATCAAAAGCACTAGAGGGATTAGCTACCATTCTGTGACAACCACCTTCAAAAATAAAATGGAGCCGCCACCAATATTTTATTTTCATAGGAAACATTGGAAAACCTATTTTTGAATTATTTGAAGAAAAATGTCTTGGTACCAGATTCGGGTTCGGGAGTTGGTTACGCGCACGGAAGGATTAGCACCCATACGCGCCCATTTAAAAAATGGTACCCGTTTATTGTTTATAAAAAAATTGTTTGCCTTTTAAGGAGATTAATTCCCTTTATGAATTTTCTGAAAAGAAATATAAGTTTACCAACTATCACGTTACAAAAATCATTTTTTGCTCCTTAATATAACAAAAATAAAATAAAACCTAAAAGACTATAAACTAATTATGCTAATAAAATACAGATAAGAGAATTTTTTTTTATTTTGCTTTTATATCCTTAATCATCTTTATTTAATTCGAACTATTTACAAGAAAAGGTAAATTGCAAATAAGTCCCTATTCAGGATTTGACCCCATTGGAAGATCAAATCTTAAAACGCGTATGAATAGAAAAATTAGAAAAGGAAGACTTTTTAATTTCTTTGCTTTCAGCCTTCTTTTGTCATACATTTACAGTTCAGTCCTCATTTATTATATATTTGCAATTTAACCCTTATTTATTATATATTTATAGTTTAGTCCCTATTTAGGGTTTGGCCCCCTTGGAAAGCCAAACCCTAAACCTAATTACAGACTTAATCGCAACCCAGGTCGTGACACCAACAGAAACAACAACAACAGCAACCAGTAACAACAACAATAACAGTAGCAGCACAATTACACAAATAAAAGAACGAAATTAAGCAAGATTGCAGAATCAATTAATCAAGTCCTTACATAGCCATATTCAGAGAAAAATAGAAGGAAGAAAAGAGAACCTGGGTATTATGCTTTTCCCAGAAAATCAAAGAGATACAGAGAAGGGGATAAAACCTAAGACTAAATGTATTTAATTTTGGGTAGCCTCACAGATTAGTAGTTTTCCTTTCTTGGCTTTATTTGTCCTCCTTCTTGCTCTCGGCCTCCAGAGCTTTTTTCTCTGGCTCTCGGTCTCTCTTCGGTTCCCCCCTCCCCCGCTTTTCCACTTTGCTTGCTTCCCCTTTTATAGGCACCACATCTGCGAAGCAAATAAATCAGATTAGTTCAAAAAAAAAAAGAGAAATAAAGAGATAACATCCCTTATCCACCGGTTTTCTTCTTCCTTCTCTGCTTCTCACGCGAAAACCGGATCTTGGGCGGCTTGCAGGAGAGTGACGTGACGTTGGCAGCGAGATGGGCCAGTTGGAGGAGATAACCGTTGAGCAAGGCAAAGAAACGTGGTCTGAGGAGGGAGAGAGAGACAGACAGTTGGGTGTGATGTTGACAGGGAGATAGAGGAGATGACCGCTGGGCAAGGTGGAGAGACACGGTCTGAAGAGGGGGAGAGAGTGATGGTTGGCGGCTGTGGTAGGAGAAAAAGGGTTAGGGTTGAGTGAGGAAGAGGAGAAAGAAAGAGAGAGATGGGACATGGGTGCTGCTGCGGCGCTGCAGCGAGAGAGAAAGGAGTGATGAGGGGATTGAAGAAGAAAGGATGATGAAGAGAGAGATGTGGGGTGGGGGTGATGCGCCGCGTGAGGGAATGAAAGGGAGATGTGTGTGTTTTGTGTTTTTAGGGTTAGGTTAAATGAATTAGGTTTGGGTTAAAAGGAAGATGGGCTGGGTTGGCTGCGTGGTTTGGGCCAAGACGTGCGTGGATGTGTTATGGGCTGTGCGTGAGTTAGGCCAAGTGGGTGAGGAGAAGAAGTATCAGGGGTGCGCCAAGCAAGCAGGAAGGGAGAGGGGCTGGAAATAAAAGGAGGGGTGCGCGTAGAATCAATGGTGTTGGGTCATTCTTTGTTTCATTTGGCTTGGGCCATCCTTTGGCTAAATACTCTTGGCACCTCCAACATTTCAATTAGCACCCTCTCATCTTGAAAAATAATTTTTCCTTTTTCTTTTCTTTCTTCTTTTTTTTTAATCTCTTTTATTATAAAAACAAAATTATTATTTTATTTATTATTACTACTACTACTAAATAAATAAAATAAAAGTTAAAATAACTAATAAAATAAAAATAAAAATAAAAAGGGCCGGACAAAATTAGGGTACTATACATTCTCTTTGTAAGAGCTTCCAATCGACGCATGAGATTGTTCTTCCTCACCATAATATTACCAAACACCTCTTTATTCCAAGCTAGAAGAGAATTCTGAAATTTAGGAATCTGATTACACCAAGACACTCCTCTAGGCCAGTTACAAGCCATGAAATGAGGAAAATCATCATGTATCAGCCAGGAAGCCATGAATCTAAAAGGTCTTTTGTTTATATCAGTCTTCCTCCCATTCTTCATCTGCACTAACAGATCCCGATGATCTGATTTGAAAAAAGGAAGATGCTTAATTGTGGCTCCCTGAAATTGAAGTTGCCATTAATAAGCACTCTATCAAGTCTCTAGTATAGATCCCCACGACGCCAAGTAAATAGACTACCCTGAAACCCAGCATCCATCAGACAACAATTCTGCATCATGTCCTTGAAACTAGTCACACCTCTGTCAGAAAAATTATTAGAACCCCCTTTTCTTTCATGAGGACCCGCAATAACATTAAAGTCACCAAGAACCACCCAAGGCATATCCAGAGAATCAACTAACCTGGTTAGATCATCCCAAAGATGTTGCCTGTTCACATAATTAGTACTAGCATACACCACAGTAACTAACCAACTTGTTTGACCTCTCCAACTAACAGACATATGAACCATCTGATTAGAAGATTCTAGAACACTAACCTTCCAGGAATCTTCATCCCAAAGGCACTAGATACCACCTGATTGACCTCTGGAATCCACAATAAAACGCCCTGAAAAATCAGTATTTTTAGCACGATACTGAGCTCTCTGACCACTAATATGAGTCTCAAGAAGGAAATAAGGGAAGCTTTATAATTCCTCCTAAGATCCTTAACCAAAGATGTAAATCCTTTGGCACCTGTTCCAAAACAATTCCACACCATAAAATTCATAATGATTTAGAATTATTATTGGCCTCCAAGAGACCGGGGATACTAGGCACATTTGTTGCCACTTCATCAAAAGTCTTAGAAGCCATCTCCACTTCTATCTTCTTGTTTAACACTTTAACACTCCCAAAATTAGGGGCCAATGTAAGAGGAATAGGGGGCTTAACTGCTGCTTATTGTTTCAAAGCAAGCTTATTTAAATTTTCCAGAAAATCTGCATGAGCATTCTCTGGTTTGGCCTTGGCAAGCGAAGAAACATCAACATGGCCTTTATCCTTATACTTACGTGGCCTAACATTAGAGACTAACCCATCCGCTTGGGCCACATTCTTCTTCATTAAACCCATTCCACGAGCAACCTTTTTTGCATCACCAAGGTGTGGGCCTAGTTGAGGATTTTTACCACCAAATTTATTCCTTACTTTTGACCGAGCCCCATCCACAGAAGCCCCACCAACCTTAGGAATAGTATTAGACGGATCCACTTATGGGCCCAAACTAAGCGTTGTAGGATCAACTAACTGCTCAGACTTAGACACCGGCTCAGCGTTTAAATTCTTACCATGATTCTTAAATGTTCCCTCTCCATCTTTCCTGGACAAGATATTAAAACGGGATCCACTCTCAATGATTGTAGTATCAATTACGGGATCAATCATAGGCATTTTGTCTTTCCTTGTTTTCACCACCACTGGACCGTTATCTCTCCTTTTATTGGCTTTTTTTTGGAAACATAAATTCCCCATATTGAAGGGGCACCCCATTCTCCTTAGAATTCGCCTTCAGAATATTAGATATCATCGAAACGAAAATTTCCTCACTTGATTGCATTGACTCATCTGTAACCAAATCATCAGCAATTAATGCAAGATCTGGCACCTCAGCCCTTAATTATGGAATCGTTTTCTGGCTCCCCAGAGAAGGAACACCACTGGCGCCGTTATTGCCACCAACCTCTGACTTTTCGTCCTTCTTCTTCCCTCAAACATTTACATAGTGACCATAGATACCACAATTGAAACATATCTGATGAATCCCTCCATACTCAATATTATAAACCTCTCCTCTAACAAACACCTGAGATACCAAAGGCTTTGCTAGATCAATATCAACACAGATACGAGCAAACTGGCCACGGGAATGGATAGATGTTAAGTTATCTATTTTCAGAAATGTCCCAAGTGTCGCACCAAACTGCATTAGGAATCTCTTATTATATAACTCAAAATCAAGTTTTGGAATCCGAATCTAAACCGCCACCTTACTTTCTTTCTTTGCACTCCTTATAAAGTTTGGTCTCCATCTCTAGACCAATAAGTAATGACCAGCCACCATTCCAGGGGCCCTCAAAAAGAGCATGCTTATAATCCTCTTCAGACTCAAATTGAACCGCATAGAAACCTCTAGGCATATCAATGATCTTGACACTACCCTTCTTAGCCCAATCACGATTAATCTTGTTTTCCAGCACCCTATAGTTAAGTTTTTTGCCCAAAACATTAACCACTAAGGTACTATGCCATGCTTTGCTCCAATCTTTAAGTTCCTCATCAGTCACTTGAACCACCGGAACACAACCTTCTCGGACTAAGACTTTATCTCTTGGATCCTCATCATCTTTATACCACTTATTTTTTGGGAGATCCTCAACATCAACTTCTTCATCGCTAAGAGCATCCTCCCCCGTTAGACTTTTGACATTAAGCAGTGCTTCACGATAACTTCCCGACTTCACCACTTCTATCATTACTTCATCATGTGATTTACTCTCATCCTTACGTGTTTCTCCCTCTTCCTCTCCTTCTTCCCGATGTTTAACTTTTTTCGTGGCCCTTTTCCTAGGATCATCCTCGGAGACAACCAGAACCCTAGCAGCCACCATCACCGTCTCTAAACCTTCTCAACTATAAAGTTCATTTTTCAATAGATAAATTCATCAAAATACCAAATTCTATTTTCATCACAATATATCTGATATATGTTTAAATTAATTTAATAAAATGCACTAAATTCCCTTTTTTTTATTGACAAAATGCACCAAATTCACATTAATTGTCTAGGAAAGGGTAAAACTCATTTGTGAATCTATTACGACCATTTTCCGTGAGTTGAACATATAACCTTCTGGTCATACTAATTTCATATTCATGTTCAAATAACTTTATTAAAATAAATCAAAATTCTAAATGTAATTCCAATTGAATTGTTAATCCGACAATATATATTTAACCCAACAAATGAGTTACGTATCCCTTAAGGTATTATAAGAAAAGTACTAAATAAGTATGAAAAAAAACTAAATCTCTTAGGTAAAATGTTATATAAAATTATGCATAAATTTTTTGTTTGACTTGGATTAAATTGATTTTAAATTTTGGGTTCAGAAATTGATTGAGTTCAGTTCATTTTTTCTATCAAATTTTAAATTTTTTTAGTTCTTTTTTAAGTAGACCAGTTCGATTTTAAACACTTGACTTGAATTATTCAAGTGTGTTTTTAATTATTTAACATTAATGTCGTTTGCTGTTTAGTTTGATGAAAACATTATTATTTTTTAATAAATGAACGAAAGAGATGTCTTGGTCTTGACCATGGTGATTAGCAAAGGCTGTGGCTGTGGTGGGTTACCGTAAGGATTTTTTTTTTTATATTCAAGTTAGGATTTCTTTGAAAAAAACCTCAAGAAGTGAGTTTAATTGGTTGGTTGAATTAAAAACCAACCACTGGATACAAAAATTTCCCTAAAACTATAGGTGTGCACCAAAGTTAACCTTGAGATACTCTCGTGTAAAAATTTCACAAGACCTTGTTGAAATTTTGCATCTATCTTTCTCATTAGATATTAAATAAGTGGAATCCTATCAAAATTTATGATATTTATGAAACACGACAATATCTTTTTTTTGATAACAAAATGTTTATGTGAGTTGGGTCATAGAGACTCACCAAAGTTAGAGAAAGTCTCAAAACACGACAATATCGTGTGAAATTTCAATATGAGAGATTATATTTCTGCCTTTTTATCTTGACTCTACATGTGTCATACTTAGCATATCCCACAAATGATAGCACAATGGAGAGTCGACGAAAAATAAATGAAAACCTATATGAAAAGTAATTTTAGCAAGAGGCATATAAATTTTAGTTTAGATGTAAAAATTGGAGAACAAATATAGAATCCAAGCAAGGTGGGTGAAATGAAGAAATGCTTTGAATATGATTTATGATTAAAAAAATACCACTAAGTTTAAAATAAAATTTTACCATCGAGCTATAACACGTGTAATGTTGTATGAAACTGAATATTGGATGGTAAGTATTCGACAAGAAACTAAGCTTAATATTGTATGTATGAGATCGTAAAGATATGGATGAGTGAATATCCAAGACAAGAAAAGATTAGGAATAAAGTTATTAAAGGTAATGGCAACTCTTATTATAGAAAAGATGATAGAATCTCATCTTTGGTGGATTGAGCATGTGTGAAGACCCATAAACTATTGGTAAGGAGGGTAAAGCAAATGAAGAATAATTCAACAAGTTTTTTTTTTTACAACAAGAATAATTCAATAGTTAGATATAGAAGAAAATTAAGAAAAACTATATGTCAAACTCTCAATAGAAGTTTATAGTTAAATGGTTTACATTAATTTGTACTTAACTCATGATAGGATATTATAATTATACTACCATTTGATCCATATAGTTGACCTCAATTAGTTAATAAAAAAAAAAAGACTTCGATTGTATCGTTATTATTGAATAATACGTGAATTTTACTAGCATTGGAATCAATCAATATGATCCAAATAAAACAAAGGGTAAACTACTTTCTCCTTTTTAATTTCAAAAATTAGAGGGGTGAATAATATAATTAAATATAATATAATTCAAATATCTCTTAGAGAAAATATATTTTACACCCAACAAGAAAATCACTAATTCGTATATCATTATTGTCTCATGTCTATATGTATATTTATACTAAATAAATGGTGATGTTATTAATTAATCAAATATATTATTACATTTTTTAGGAGCAAATGTAATATTACCTTAAGCATAAGCATAATTATACTATTACAAAGAAAAAATATAAACTACCCTACCAATGCTCTGTAATTTCCTTTTGTAGTTCTATGCAACAAATGAAACAAAAACAAAGTCAACAGCCACAAATATATGATATAATATACAAGACAATAAATACACACATTTCATAAGGGGAAAATATCTTCTTCTTTTTTTTTTGTCTTTCTGGTGTGTCTATATTTGCCACCATTTCCTCCTTTCCATGGTCTTGACAAGCTCATTGGCTAATGATGCAAAATCTTCAGCCCCACTTTGCAGTTCTGCAGTACGCTGGCTGATTCTCTGAATCAAACGGAGCAGTAAAAGTGCAGTTTAGCACCAATTAGACTCATGATAATGACACTTCCAAACATAAGAAATTGATGACCTTATGTACTATGACTATAATAACTAAGCAGATGGGACCCGTGCCGAGCACGCGTGCGAAAAAATCAGCGGCAAAGAATTTTTCTATATAAAAGATGGAGATGTTGTCATATGACACAACGTGGATAACTAAACTTAGTGTAGTTAATTTTCTTAAATAGCTAACTTTATTGAAGAAACAGACAATAGCTAAGACTTAGTGCATTATATTCTTTTCATTTTGTGTTTTCTATGTTTGTTTTGAAGAAATAAAAGCAACAAAATTTTTCATAAAAGCCATGTAAGTTGGCATGATTTTCATATAGAGAGATACGCATATCAGATAAATTTTTACCTCCAATTTTTCTTGCCTCTCCATAAGCTTGTTTCTTGCTTGGGAAGCAACAGAAGAAGCGTCCTGAAATTAGGCATTGCTTATATATTTAGCTCCTTGAAATCAATAGTTATGGAAAGAGAGAGAGTATAGATAGATAGCTCAGCATTACCCCAGTTTTTCTGTAAGTAGCTATAATTTCTTCAGGTGTTCTGAGTCTTGGCTTTACATCATCATTAGTCCCACCTTGAAATAATTTCTCTCTATCACTTAACTTATCTGCAAGCAAAAGGATGAAACTGTCACTAATCTTTTTAGTTAAAATATGAAATAAGCTTTGAAAGAAATTTACCTTTCTGTTTGTTTTTAACATCAGGAGATAAAGTAGAAGCCTTAGTTTTGGGCTCTTCTATTTCAATGTCATCTGAATCAAAATAAAGCATGGTTTGAGGTTTCCTTTTGAGAATACAAAGTGTGGAAGTATTCAAATTATAAAAACAAAAAACAATGCAAAAGAAAAAGGGAAAAAATGAAGACGCAGTTTAGCAGAAAACCTATATCAAGCTCCACTTCTTTTTCATTATCTACCGCCGCTGTTGGAAGGGAATCTGGCAAGGAGGGCTTGAAAAAAATGTCTTCCAAATGACCAAAATTGGATGTTGGAATTTTATTCAAATTTGCTTGAGAGGTTTTTCCTCCTTTCAATCCTTTGACAATACCGCCTAGAATCGCCGGTACAGTGGTCTGTACCAAAATGGTAAAGCTAATTAAACAGTTTTTTAATGGTGGGAAATGAAGGATCCAGAATAAGACAAATCAGAGAAACTCAAACCTGTTTTTTCTTCTGATTTGAAGAGAATGTAAACGCAGCATCAGCCGCGGCTGCAAGAACTTTGTCGTGAAGACAAGGCAATTGCTCCAAACTCCTAAAAACATAATAGAATTGTTCATTCAACCTTTTTTTCCTTGTTTCCACATTTTAACAGTCATGGTGTTATCTCTTAACAAAGATACCTGAATTCATTTTCGCCAACTAGTAATGAGATGAATGCCAATTCAGAACCGTTAGCCTGTAAGTTATCAACATAAGATGGATACTTTGAAGACCAAAAGTTGCAGACTTGCAGACTTTTTAAGTTGACAGAATATCTTTGGCCATAATACTCAAATTTGTTTAACATCCTCCCATAAAAAAATAGGGAGAAAAACAAAGAAATGGAATTCCTCAAAATTTGAAAGTTCTGAAGAGTATTTTACCAGCACGATCTGTCCATTATTATCAGAACACATGGTTTTATCCATGTTCACTTTGTAATTCCACCTTAAAAACGACAATAAAGAGCTTTCCGTCACCAATTCCAAATCTGGTAAAGACCTGTACAAAATTTTCAATTATACATAATGGACAAAACCACAAATTTTAGTATTGCAAAGTGAGTTTGATTTGCTAGAATCTGTATGGTCTTATTGAACATACACTCCAGCCTCTTCTGAAACAAAAAGAACAAAAAACACTAGCACTTTTACCTTATTTCAAATGTTCCGGTCTGAAGCAATGATAGAAGCCCACAAAATTTGTCATCTTTCTTCAAAATTGTAGTCCAATAGCAAAATTTAGAATGTTTCACTTTTCGAATCGGTTTCTCATTTCCCTGTAGGAATATATCATATATATCAAATTCACTTGCAAATAGACTTGCAACATGAATGCAAATACGAGGTGATTAACTGATAATGGACTAGAGGACCTGTATCAATGATTTTGCAGACAACAAGCGTAATGAATTTTCACAGCAGATCAGGACAAGTGGATCCAAAAGGATTTCTCCAGTGTGTGTGGTTTCTGAAGATGAAAGTTCAGCCTCTAATGAATTTATCCCAGTTGAGTTACTTTCATGCACAGGCTCTTCAGGGTGAGCACAAGCAATACTGTTCAGGGGTTCCTCCAGCTGCTTGTCATTTGATGCTTCAGAGGTTGAGATGCAATCCTCTGGGGTACAAAAATCTCTTAGAATTTCCAATGATTTGCCAAGTGCAATAAAACTGAAAATATATTTTATGTTCTTGATGAAGCTTGTACTTGCCTATAACATACATTGAAATTGCAGTTGATTCCTTAACATGTAATGGCCGGCTGGAGATCATTTTACCAGTATCACCCTCAACTACATTAATTTTCCCATCCCGAGATAAGAGAAATAGTATCTCTTCAATAGAGTTGCCTGAAGGTGTTTCTGGTTGCTTTGAACTATTCACAGCACTTTGAAAACATGTGTGTTGTTTCCAAACCATTGAAGTGATTGGGGAGCTAGAGCTAGGTACACCATCAATCAAGAATAAAATTGAAACCAATTTCATATCGCAGACTGCAACCTGGAAAGTAGACATGTATCCAATTAATAAATTAAGAGATCTGACACTTTTACTAATGATCAAATAAGCAACAAGAAAAGCAATGTGAATTAACAATTAGTCAGGTGATACCCACACGACCACTTAAAAATCCGACAGCAAGTTTTGTTCCAGAATTTGCAAAAGATAATGCTTGTACAGGAGAACCAAGAAGAGAAAAAACAGCAAGACAATGAGGTCCTTTTCCTTGTGGAGAGTCATGGACTGCATACAAGTTTAACAATATAAGTCAAGAGGTAACACCTTTCTTTTTTCTGCACAAATATCATAGTTTGGGACACAAGTTGCACAGACGGAAGGAAAAAAAAAAAAACTCAAATAAAGAAGGTCAAGCTGCACAGAATAGTAGATCACCTTCACTTTTTGTTTCTGTGACAAAATATATTTTTTTCCCATCAGAGTAGTCTTTAAGGTTGTAAATGCGAACCTACAAAAGTCATCACAGCTAAGGAATTAAGTATAGAATAATGCTGCATTGCATCAGATAGGGTAACCTATTAAGAAAGATTTCTGACAAGACCACATTCATTGCCCGCAGCCAAAAGTAAGGAAACTGAACAAAAATCCAATTTTGTCACTGGAGCATTTGACCCTGCCACTTTTACACCGTTCACCTGCAAAACACACAGGAAATTTGCGTAAAAATAAAATATACAGAACATTTATTATATGAGCCAATATAAGGTATTGTTTTTATTTCTATTTATTTGGGGACAACATTATTGCGGAATTCATACCTCTCCCTCTATGTAGCAAATATAAGACAAGACTGGATGTGTGGCATCATACACAAGAACAGATCCATTAGAATAACCCGCAAAATAAACTCTCTCAACCCCAGCACCTTTAGCTGTGGACAAGTGGCTGGGAACACCCCCAGTCAAGGGCCAGTCCGAACCAGTAGCTGAAGCAGGGGTTGAGCCAGTTCTCAGAACTGAGGCTACCTAAGATAAAAGAAATAAGAAGTTTGAAAAACCACAAAATAAACATATCAGCTGCCAGGTTTGACAGAAAGTACCGGCAGACAAACAAATTACCTCAGCTAGAACTTTTGATGAGTTTAACTCACTGGGCAACTTGATAAGTTTTGCAACAGTCAAAGACGGATCAGTCATAGGTATTAGCACTGGAAACTCCTGCGCAGATGCAGATGATGTTCTATTGTGCTGAGAAGTTAATGCAGACATGCTATCATTATCATAAAAATGTAGCTGTCCGGGGTTTGTTAGTACAAAAAGATCATCTTTGCTATTCAACCCCCTTGTTCCAGAACTTGGCAGTAAAATCAAGTCTGCGAAAGAGCCATTAAGTGTAAGGTCCACACGACTAATGCATCTTACTGACTCCATTCCAGATGACCATTCAAGAGTTAAAACCTGTAACAAAGAGGCACTTCAAAAGTTCAGAGGGCCAATTTTTAATCAGTAGAAACACAAGCAATAGATTTAATGGTAAAATCACATGACAAGAAATCCCACAACAAAGTCCACAAAATCACAATTGTTCCATGCAACCAGCACTTAAACTTCATCTTTGAAATTAACCAAAGAAATGGGTAGAAAGTGATTAAAACACGAGGGAGTAAAATCCTAAATTTTGTAAATGAGAGGGTAAGCCTGCATTAAATATCAATATTTTTCATTGTTTATAAAGCCAGAATGGTGCTCATTGCTCAACCAGATTAGTCACATCATAAGTAATATTCCAACTTTTTTATATATCCTGCAAAGTCTAAATAAAATATTTTTTTAATGCATTTGAGATTTTAGGTATTATGAAACATATGAATGAGTATTCAAATTATAACTTTAGACCAACTTTGGGTGTGTAACATATTTTAGCAAGATGTAGAATTTTTTAGAAGTTACAACTCAGAAGCAACTGCCAATAAAACCAAGAGAAATCAATTTGAAATGAAATGATAAATAGACATAAACAAATAACTCACAGTCAAAACTTCTTCAGATCCAATTTCATCACCACCATAGACAAACAACTGCCCAGCACAATCATTTTGAGAATTATGACTGTTGGACCATTGTAAGACAATGACAGGGAGTCTTCTTTCTGCAGTGGACAGTTGTAGCTTAACAACATTTTTAAATGAAGTTTGTTGACCTTTAGATGGTGCTGCAGACGACAAGTTCCAGAAAAGGATATCTCCGTCTAAATATCCCACAGCAAGAATGGACCCATCAGAAGATGCCCAGCAAAGAGCACTTATCTCTTTGTCTCCCATATTTTGTTCTAAAATATCAGCCGGAAGATTGGTGTCCGTTTCAGTAGAGTTACCACCCTCATCCTTCAATTGGAGATCCTTTCCGCCACCAACAAAAAGAATTTTAGCTTCAGAAATATCCCAAAGAACTAGTAGCCCATCCTCAAATGCAATCAACAATCTGCAAAAATATAAAAATACAGAATTCATTCTTCATCAAATTGAGAATGATAAGTATACTTCTTGCCTCAATTTTTTAGCGTGTATTTGTATAAGCGTTTGTCAAACATGATTTTAAATAAACTTGATTTTGTAAAATTGATTTGGTTAAAACTGAGCAAAGCTTAGTGTAAATTTTTCAATCTAATGCAAAAGCTAATTTTTATCACTTCTAGTTAAACCGAGATTTGGAGGGAAAATCAATTTTGATATGTTACAACCAAAAATGATAATTTTTTAATAAAATTATGTTTGCCCCATATAAAAGCAAGTGACCGTATCAAAAACTGGTGGAAACATTCACTGGCTTGAAATATATTCACCCAATCATTCAGACAGAGTTCAAAGATTTACATACGAATATGACAGAAAATACTGGCTGCTCATCAAATAATGTATTGCTGTCTATAAGAAGAATATTCAGCCATGCCCATGACAAATTACACACACACACTACTTATGGAGATTGGCTCTGCAATTTCATCAAATGTTTGTACTAATTTTGAAAACCTAAGAAATCATTTGAAACAATAAAGATGTCAAGAAAATTACGAATATGAATGTTAACTAATAAGTTATAACTGGAAATCTGATTCTACAAGATCGTATTCTTCAATTGGCATTGCTTTGGTAAATATCAAAAAGTAGTTATCAAGTCATAATTTCAGTTTCCAAAGTCACAGGCAGACTAGACTAAAAAGCTATATGAACTACTTATATCTTGCCTGTTCCCAGAAGAATAAGGTTGTGAAAGAATTCCAACAATTGGTTGATAGCTGGACTCTGAAAACCCGGCAGCTTCTGTCAAAGGGAATAAAGCAATGGCAATGAGTAATTCTTGAAGCAAAGGAAAACATATTTTCACACACTGAAGAACAGACTAATCATAAGAATAAGACATTTGCACATAGTGACTACATAACATGTATACTGTATCGGGTCTCAACATTATTTATAATAGTGCTGTGTGTATTTCCTTCATCCAAGGATCTCAAAACAATTTCTGAATTGAAAATAATAGTATTAGGAACTGAAACTAAAGACTACACAAGGGTAAATAAGGGGAGGGGTAGAGATCAGTAGTGGGAGCAGTGAAAAGGAAAGTAATGAAAGAACATTCACTTGTGAGCCCAAATCACAAAGTGAAGCATAATAGAACAGACAGCTGGCAGCATGCAAATGGAGAATAGCGATTGGGAGCGTGTATGGAGTCACGCGAAGGAGAACAGAATTTTGGTGTAAAGTTGGTGGTTATTGGCCTAGGTGGAGATTGCTTACTGCAGTCTCCAGACATCCTTCTTTTTTTCATCTATTTTGTCACTGTTTCTGTGCTTTCCAGAGGATTTTCCTCTCAGCTCCCTTTTGTCGTATAAACAATAAACAGTGAATTTCAGTTCCTAGCAAAGCATATATTTGAGAATTTTGACTAATGCAAAAGATTGACAGATTGCAAGTATGACTTTAGAGGAAGCAAAATATGTATCAGTTATCAATCATCTAAACAGAAAATAACAAAGTACCTCTTAGAAATTTTGCCGACAAATGATATGACGACTTCAAAAGTTGTCCTTCCTCATCTTCAAACTTTATCACAGAAAACAAGCCTTGCTCATCTCCAACATAACTGCACATTATAATAGAGTAGTAATGTCAATAATCAAGTTCCATGTAATCACAACGATTTGCAACTAACTACTAGCAATAAGAGGAATAACATATAGATGTAATAAATTTCAAGTATTTCTCTAACATACATGAAATGTGAGCCACTGATTACAGAGAAAGCAGTAATGTTGGACTCCCATTGTAAAGAGCAAACAAGACTCCGATTCTCAAGATTCCAAACCTGTCAAAAATGTCAAAAAGAGGACTAATTGAATGGTTTCTACTTAGCCATATAAACCATAACACCTATCATGAGCAAGGAAATCAAAGACAATCACTTTACTGACATCAACCATAACCTGACATGTTTAATTGTTCATTCAATTCATAAACAATCATATTTGTAGCTGTTCTTTTAACAATTTATGATGAAAGGGGAAAAAATAGAACCCAGAAAATCAATCACACAACTCAGAGATATCAAAGATAGATTCAAGTTAAGTGATAATATAAAACCACAATACATAGGCAACCTGGGGTTAAGAGAGCAAGAGAGGCAGCGAATGATGTCAACCTTTTTCAATATTTAATTGCTCAGCACAGAGTGCCTTTATTAGAAAGTTGTATTAACATAAACAGAAAATGAAATCTAGAAAAAGAAATTTACCTGGATATCATTATCATTTAAGACGCCAACTAAATGCCCTTGGTTTTGTAGGAACTGTAAGTGCCAAAAGAATCCAAAAATCAATATTCGATCCATAGAAGCAATTATATTTATCACAAGCTTAGATAGCTAACATTTTGATAATGCGCAATTGCGCATCATCTAACTCTATATCAAATCAAGAAGTGCAAATGCTGCCTACCTCCAAGTATTTGTAAGGCAATTGCTTAGGAGAAATCAAAAGTCCTTCAATATTATCACCGCCAATCACCTTAAGTCTTCCATCCCTGCCATTAAGGTAAGCAATATGAGCAATTAAGCACACACGTCCTACTATGACATCCATTTGCTGGCTACATGACTCACGATATATGCCTTGTGTTTGGACATCACTAAATCAGAAGAATGACGCATTAAGGTAACAAAAGGATTGTGTCATCACTACATGGGCATGCACAAGGATTATGTCAGTTGGACATTCCCTCAACAGAATGCCTGCGCCTCATAATTTTCAAATCCATGTTTATAACCAAAAGAATCAGAAGGAGTGTCAATACTGAAAAATAACTCACTACTCAGACAACACCCAACAACTAGAAGAACCCTCCTTCACCCACCAACAAAAAGAAAGCCTCTTCAGAAATCCAAAAGGAACTAAATTACTCATCATGGATAATTAGAATAAAACAAGATAATTTTATTTTCTAAGTTGCTGAATCCATTTTATCTAACTAAAATCTGTTTCATTCATTGTGACCAGCTCAAACTAAACAACTATAGTATAAATGGACCAAAAATAATTAGGATAACCTAGAGTAATTTTTTCTAAATTGCTGGATCCATTTTCCTCTTTTTTCTGTTACCATTTTTCTTATGCTATAGGAGCGGTGCAGAGTGCAATTATAAACAACTAGAATAAATAAAAGATGAGCAACATGATTGTAGCTCGCAGGCAATGGATTACACCTAAATTATCAATAATCAATAATAATAACATAATAAGAGAGAGAAAGTGAAGGAACTAACAATGTCCCAATAGCCAAAAGTCGCTGAATTGGGTCAAAGGCGAGAACTGAAGCAGTAGATGGAATGCCATAGTGAATGACAATTCTTGGATCCAATTCACTTGGATGCAAACTACCTTGCTGCAACTTGTGCTGAACAAAAACACCCCAAAATCGAAAGGAATCAGAATTTGAAACCCAAAAATCAAAAAGCAACAACACGGGGAAGAAACCAAGAAAGAAATGAAGTTTGAAAAGAAAGACGGGATTTTTTTTTTTTACGTTAGAATGATGTTGCACAGCCTTGTGCAACAACCTCTTTGCAAACATGGTTGATGAAGATGATGATGTTGGCGTAGGTTGTTGTGTTTTGGAATTTGGTTAGCTTTGTTGGACTGGTCGTTCCAATGCCAAAAATAATATTTTGATTTGTTTGAATCAAAAAGATGAAAACTTTGTATTTTCTAGCTCATTTTTTTCTTTAAATTTTAAATTTAATTATTTATGACGTAAATCATTGTTTTTTAAATGCTCATGTTTATCTACTATGTTATTTACAAAATATTAACACGGGGATGTAGCTCAGATGGTAGAGCGCTCGCTTAGCATGCGAGAGGTATGGGGATCGATACCCCGCATCTCCATTTTCACTTTCATTATATTTCTTGAAATCTTGTGTCCTTCTTTTTGCAAAGTCTGAAGTCGCCTTTATAATTTTTTTTTCTTCCTTAAATCCTGTTATTCAAATTCAAAATTTATATTAGAAAAGCAGAAAACTCCTTCTAGATTTTGTAAGGGGAAGAAACCTCTCCTATAAGATTTCTATGTGCATCCAAAGTCTTCCTATGAGAGTCAAGCTCTTCACCCCCAAATCTTTCCTTTTACAATTTCCTCATTCTATCTAACTTTCAAATGTCCATACCCTTTTTTACGTTAATTTCCTTTTTCTGAATTTTAACTACTCAAACTCTTTTGTCGAAATCCGTCAAAAAAAAAAAAAAACTCTTTTGTCGGAAAAAACTACTCAAACTCTCAAATTAATTACTTTAAAATATATTTTATACTTTTATATATAAATTTAGAGTTTAATCTTTTCAAAATGGCTTAATATCTTAATTTTCTTTTATCAAAACATAACACGTTATTTTTTATTTTTTTATTTTAAATATGAATTCTTTTAAATTAATCAAACATATATCTTTTTTATAATTTCAAATATTATTTTGGTATATTTTAAGCCGTTAGCTGTGCATGATTCATTTATAATTTTAATCATTTTTAAATATATGTTTCAAATTTTACTTAAACTTAAAATTACTTGTGTACTATATATATACGTGTGTTTTATATATTAATCTATTTTAATAAATATAAATAGTATAATTAAAATAATAAAATTTTTATACAAAATTTTTATATAACGTCTTAAAATTATTTATATATTTGAGGTTAACTTCGTTGATGCCTATTAATCTATTTTTATTTTTTTTATATATAATGTGTTAACTAATGTTATCTACAAAGTAGTCACCAAAATAGTGGCCCAAAGATTGAGAGTGATCTTGCCATATGTGGTTTCTACAACCCAAAGTAGTTTTGTACCAAATAGGTGTACCTTTGACAATGTTCTTGTTTTGCAGGAAACAATTCATACTTTAAATAATATGAAGAGCAAGAAAGGCTTCATGGTCATAAAGTTAGATTTGGAGAAAGCTTATGATCGCCTTGAATGAAAATTTCTTATGGATACTCTAGAGTTGCTTCATTTGCCTGCTCAGCTCATTAATCTTATCAAGTGGTGTGAATCCTTAGCTTCTCTTAGATTAATATTAATTGGAATGGAAATCAAACCCAATCTTTTCAATCTTCAAGAGGGCTTAGACAAGGGGACCTCATCTCCCTTTATTTATTTGTTCTTGCGCTAGAAAGATTGTGCCATTGCATCAATGACAAAGCAATTCCAACTCATTTGCCAGGGCACGCGATATGTTGATGATTACACCGTTGAATTCCATGTGTTGCTTGCCCGCACCGACACTGCTAAATCACCTATTCAACTTGTCTCTAAGTATATTGGTGACTTGCGCGCGCAACTCCGCGATGTTATCAACATGTTCGACCCTATGACAATATCTGAGGCTCATCAGCGAGCTTTACAGGCAGAGAAACAATTGGCCCGTCGCATAACACCCAACCCTGTGAACAAGTCTACTACCCAACCACAGGCCCATGCTGACACGTAACCTCCTGCCCCCACACAAAAACACACTGCAGGCGGAATTCGGTGCTTCAAATGTGGTGAGTTGGGCCATCGTCAAGTAGAATGTCGCGGAGTAAAACTTGCCAATAGAGGTCTGTTAGTTGTTGATCCTGATGAAGATAGTGCCCCTATTTTTTATGATGAGGCTGAGTCTAAGGAGGATGGTGAAGATGAAATCGTTGAAGGTGATGTAGGTCCGTTGTTAATGCTACGCCGCACTTTCCTCAATTCCAACACCTTCGAGGATGATTGGCGGTGCTCCTCTCTTTTCACCTCCACGTGCACAATTGCAGGCAAAGTTTGTCGTTTTATTATTGATTCTGGAAGTTGTGAAAACGGGTTATCAGAAGCTGTAGTACAGAAATTGGGTCTCACTACTGAAAAACATCCCAAACCATATAAACTTGCTTGGCTGAATAAGAATACTGGTGTTACTGTGTCCCATCGTGTTTTGCTCTCTTTCTCTATTGGGTCCATATACACTGATGAAATATTTTGTGATGTAGTCCCTATGGATGCTTGCCATCTGTTATTGGGCCGCCCATGGCAGTTTGATCGCTCTACTATTCATGATGGTCGTGCAAACACTTATTCCTTCTTGTTTCATGGAAAGAAAATTGTGTTACTACCCAATAAGACTCACACTACTGGGGAAAGTATCACTCTTTTATCACAGGCTCCTTTTGAAAAAGCTATGATCGAAACGAGACTTGTTTTTATGCTCCTCTCTAAGCCTACAGGTGTTGTTTCCAACTCGACCACTACCACTCCTTCTGCTGTTCAACCATTGTTAGAGGAATTCACAGATATTTTTTCAAAAACTCTACCCAATACTTTACCTCCACTTCGTGACATTCAACATCAAATTGATCTAGCTCCGGGTGCGTCATTGCCTAACCGACCCCATTACCGTATGAGCCCCAAAGAATATGAAGAAATTCGTCGTCAAGTGGAGGAGTTGTTGGCTAAAGGACATATTCGCAAAAGCCTTAGTCCTTGTGCCGTCCCAGCTTTATTAACTCCAAAGAAAGATGGTACATGGCGCATGTGTGTGGACAGTCGTGCAATTAACAAGATCACAGTTCGTTATCGTTTTCCTATACCTCAGTTGGATGACCTATTGGATCAGCTAGCTGGCGCCACGATATTCAGTAAATTAGACTTGAAGAATGGTTATAATCAGATTCGTATTCGACCAGGTGACGAATGGAAGACTGCCTTCAAAACACGTGAAGGATTATATGAGTGGTTGGTGATGCCGTTTGGCCTTTCTAATGCTCCGAGCACATTTATGCGTGTCATGAATCAGGCATTGCGCCCATTCATTGGTAAATATGGTGTTGTCTATTTTGACGATATACTCATTTATAGTGCCAATCCTGAGTTACATCTCCAACACTTGCGCGAAGTCTTACTGGTTTTACGTAGAGATAAGTTCTATGCTGCTTTGGGAAAATGTGCTTTTCTAACAGATGTCGTTCACTTTTTGGGATATGTGGTTTCCAAAGATAGTCTTGCTTTTGATAGTTACAAAGTTGCTGCCATATATCAATGGCCTCAACCCACCTCCATCACGGCTGTGCGCAGTTTTCATGGTTTGGCATCTTTTTATCGCCGTTTTATACCCCACTTCAGAAGCATTATGGCTCCCATCACTGATTGCATGAAGCGCTCCAAGTTCACCTGGACAGATGATGTCGCGACTGCTTTCACTGAAATCAAATGCAAGTTGACTACTGCACCACTATTGGTACTTCTTGATTTTTCCCTACCATTTGAACTTCACTGTGATGCTTCCAAACATGGTATCGGTGCTGTTCTAAGCCAGTCTGGGAGGCCAGTAGCCTATTACAGTGAGAAACTTTTTGGTGCCAAGCTTCGCTATAGCACTTAGGATGTTGAATTCTATGCCATATTCCATGCAGTCAAGCATTGGCACCATTATCTCTTCCAACGAGAATTTGTTCTCTTTACCGATCATGATTCTCGTAAATATCTTGGTAGTCAAGATAAACTCTCAGCCCGACACGCATCTTGGCATGCTTATTTGGAGCAATTCACTTTTGTTATCAAGCTTAAAGCTAGAATTTCCAATCGGGTGGCTGATGCCTTAAGTCGCCGTCATAATCTTCTTGTTGAGATGCGCATCACAGTTCCTGGCTTTGATTCTTTTATGGAGCTATATCTTAGTGGCCCTTTCTTTGCTGCAATTTTGCTTAAAATACAACAAGGTGAGCGCATCGATTTAGTTCTCCAGGATGGTTTTCTTTTTCAGGGGCTCAAACATGGCATCCCAGAGTGTAGTCTACGCTTGAAAATCATCCAAGAATTGCACAATGAAGGTCATGTGGGTCGTGATTGTACACTGCAGCTCGTTTCCAGTTCTTATTACTGGCGCGCAAGGAAGTAGAACGTTTTGTGACAAGGTGTCATGTTTGTCAAACGACAAAAGGTATATCTTCTAATGTTGGACTCTATCTACCTCTTCCTATTCCCACTCAACCTTGGACAGATATTAGCATGGATTTTGTGCTTGGCCTTCCACGCACTCAGCGAGGTAACGACTCTATCTTTGTGGTTATTGAGCGGTTCTCCAAAATGGTGCACTTCATTCCATGCAGACGCACTACTAATGTTGTTCAAGTAGCCTAACTCTTCTTTCGTGAGATCTATCGTTTGCATGGTCTACCCGCTACCATTGCTTCTAATCGTGACACTCGCTTCCTTAGCCATTTCTGGCGCAGTTTGTGGAAATCAGCAAACACTTCTCTCAACTTCAGTAGTGCTTACCATCTGCAAACTGACGAACAAACTGAAGTAGTAAATCGGTCACTTGGTAATTTGCTGTGTAGTTTGGTTTGTGCTCATATCAAATCCTGGGATGTAAAGCTCTACCAAGCTGAGTTTGCCCACAACCATGCAGTTAACCGCAGCACTGGTTACAGCCCTTTTAAGGTTATCTATGGGTCAGTTCCGCGTGGACCTCTGGACTTGATAACTCTCCCCAGTAATGTTCGGACACATGCCACAACTGAGGAGTTTATTGACCAACTTCTCAAGACACACCAGTAGACCATTTCGCAGTTAACTGAATCTACTGCCAAGTATAAGTCTCAGGCTGACCAAAAACGTGGATCTGTGAACTTTTCAGTTGGTGATCTTGTTTGGGCTATACTCACCAAATATCGTTTTCCCGCCCATGAGTATAACAAGCTTGCTGCTCACAAAATTGGTCCATTGGAGATTACTGAGAAGATCAACCATAATGCTTATCGCTTGCAACTTCCTAGTCACATCCACACCTCAGACGTTTTCAATGTGAAGCATCTCATACCATTTTCGGGTGACAACCCTTTTGCTGGAGACCCCCCATTCGATTCGAGGACGAATCTTTCTCATCCAGGGGAGAATGATGTCGTGCAAAGTGGCTAAATCTAGCCAACCAACAATATCTTTTTGTTTTATTTTTAGATAAATCTTATCCTTTGATTTGTTTCCCTTTTTATTATCTTTTCCTTTTTTTTATGATCGTTTCAGTTTGTTAGGATTTGAGTTGCATTAAGATTTATCTTGTTAGGATTTGTTTTGCATTAGGTTTCTTCCTTTTATTTTCTTTATATATTTGTTTCCCAAATATGTTAGTTTCAGTTTTTGAATTATTAATAAAAATCGAGAAGCTTTTCTCAAACCCTCTGTGTCAATTCCTCGATATTCGTTTGAATCAACGAGGTGTTATAGTCAACCTCTCGGGTATTCTTTGACTAAACGAGTAGTTGAATCCTTTTTTCCGCCCATCACGTATGCTGCATCAGTATACAATTGTTCCAAAAGGTGATTAATCAAGTGCACCAAATTGATAAAGAGTTTGCCTCACCTCTTGCTTCAAGGGAAGATCCTAATAGTTTTGTTGATATTCATTGGTATAGACCATCGCCTGGCTTTGCTAAAATAAATACGGATGGGTCATGTTCGGGTGGCTACTCCTTTTGTAGTGGTATTGCTAGAGATTCAGAGGGAATTTTTTTGAAAGCATTCTGCTACAAATTGGCTCCTAGCAATGCATTGCTAGCAGAGTTTTTGGGACTTATATTTGGCATCAGGCTGGCAAGAAATTGGAATTTTACTCATGCTGTGTTGGAAACAGATTCAAAGCTTCTTATTAATATGATTGATAAGAAAATAGCTCCGATTCGATCTCTTCAACCTCTTCTGAATGAGGTTCTTCATTTTATTAACCTTCCTGGTTGGATGGTTTCTGTTAACTATATTTTTAGAGAAGCTAGTGTGTGTGTTGATGCTTTAGCTTTGAGAGGACATTCTGGTGATTTTTGCTTCAAATTTTTGAGGTCCCTTTTTCTAGTCTTAGTTTGCTAGTTGATTCTAATAAAAGGGGAGTCTGTTCCCCTATTGTTGCTTTGTAGGTTTTTTAGCCAACCCTCTTTCAATAAAAAAAAAAGAAACTAAAGATCCATGCAAGGGAAACACACTCCCCTAGCATGATTGTTTATCAACAATTCTACAGAGGTAGGAACCATGTTTAGAATTATCATAGAGAAAGAACTAAAGTGCCCCAACTTTGCCAACGCATCTGCAGAATGATTTGCTTCACGGAAATAGTGACGTGAATTAGTTTTCCAATCTTGCAACGCCAGAAGACGCAAAATTTCCTTCAGTGAAGGCTGAATAAATTTGTTATGCGAATAATTTAGGTTCACCATCCTCACCATCACCTAGGAATCTGTCTCGAAACAGACTTCTCGAAGGCCAAGATTACGAGTTAATCTAGCTCTCCGCAACAAACCATAGGGTAAGTCATCCATGACAGTAGTCTTCAGGCTTTTCAATCTTAAATGTAATAGTTACACAAGCATGATGACATGGAATTTAAGTCCAACAACTAATAAATAATAATCAAAACTATGTCAAACAATTATCAAAATAATTTCAATCAATAAACTAGTGTAACTGTTAGTTGCCAGAACCTACAAGTGCAAGTATGGACCCCAAGATTGGCATCCGCTCTGTTACCCCATGACTGGATCTCAAGCCTATGTCCATCCCCAGCACCTGATCGAATAGTTGTTCATTTGTTATTCTTTATTTTCTCTTTCTCCAGACTTTTTTTGTTGCATTGGCGTCAATGTCCTACTCTGGAAGTCAACTTCAATTTATTTGAACTCGTGGTTCTCATAATATAGCACCTTATATCCTCGGTTATTGTCAGAACAGACTTACCCATGCACCTTGGTATTTTGGCATTTAAAACCACACTGTATTATTGCATGTACTATCTACCTTTGGTCACTCGCTTAAATAAGTCTTTTGACCAAGCCTCTTTGGGCCACTTGGTAAGGTATTCCCAAGCCTTTTCATTCAATCTCTTCACTTTCTCCATATTATTGTTGAAATGGGACATTGTGGTTGATTTTGCACAATCTTATACAACACCCCTCAGATGTATGTCCTTCTATTGGTTGGTAAAATTTCTCCACGGGTACATTGCACAATACCTATGATGCATACCCGACATCTCCTATTGCATTGCAGGTAAGCCATGAAAACAAAAAGTTCAGGCCTCAAATTAGTGCCCATGTGAAATCACTTATTATCAAAACAGTCCATAATTACCATTAACCTCACAATGTACAAAACATATTTAATGTCTATGAGAACTTACTTTTTGCATGTCTGTCGTGAACTTCCATTCATTATGCCAGTAATCACGAAGGTCCTCATGCAACAATGACAAAAAACACTTCTAATTATTCTTGTTTTCAACATCTACTATTGCCTAAGCAACTACAAATATGTTATTGTTAGCATCTTGGGAAATTGCATATACTAATTTTTCTCCAAAGTAACCCTTTAAAAAGTAATCCTCCAGATCTATGAAAGGCCTGCATCCTATCTTGAAACGTCTTTTACACATCAAGGCAAACATAAAACCTCTGAATCTGTGGCGAGGAATCTAGAATAAAAATAGTGTCAATCTTCACTCTAGATCCGAGATTGCTCCTTACAAGCTCATTACCATAATCCAAAATGTGGCTATAATATTCATTTTCACTCCCTTCCACAAGTGTTATGGCTTCCTTCATTTTCGCTCCAGTATAAGATATTCAAAGGATTCAATATCGGTATATGAGTTCTAATCTTCTCCTCAAGCCACTTGACCACCCATTTCCTATTTGCATGTTTGTTCGTGAAACGTCTTCCATGGGTGTACTCTGAGTTTAAGGTCTTAACTTGAAAACTTTTATTCACTTCACCCCAACCACAAAAAATCTTCCAATGCCAATTTGATTCCCTACATTTTGTTCTTGCATTGACCTTGTCATTTTAACCCACTTAATATCCCTTCATAAGTGAATGGTGTAATCTCTCATGTTTGCCTTGAACATTGAGAGATTGTTGAACTCCATTCCAATCTCCAAATTCACATTACCAAATTGTGCACCCTCGTTGAATTGTGAGAAAACAATCTTACCACTTCCATCATTTTCATCATCGGTGCTAATAAGACTCCTTGGTTGTCACGAATGGTAACTGTTGTCACTATTATCGTCTTCTCCTTCATTACCCATCGTGCCATCATGAATAGTTTTTATGCTCGTATTCTATACATAATTATCCTTATGAACATAATTATATCCCATGACAGCATCATCAAAAATTGTCTCCTCGTCATTATATGGGTCAATGTCAGCTGGGAGTGCCCTCTTCTTGGTATTAGTTCTTGACCTCTTCCACTTATCTCTTTTGTTAACCTTAGTTTTCCCTTTCTCGTTCATCTTAGCCTCTAAATCAACATCTTCATCAGGTTCAATCTCAATTTCCACTGGAGGGGGGCTTATAGGGGTTGTCCTCTGTGTATTCATAGTCATCTGACATATCTTCATCACCATCTTCTTCTTGAACATTGCACCCCTGGATTTCAGGTGATTGGGGTATTTCCTCGAGCATATTGATATTTTATGCTTCGTTACTTATCTCTGCAATATGCTTCTCACCACCAATGATGTTATCCCCTTCGGGCAAGGGATTTAGCATAACTTCACCATGCAGAGCAATTATCTTTAGATCCTAAATGATAGGGTGCTCATAACCATGTCAAGTATGATAACCCCTGCATTGTTTCACCAATTCAGTTGGATTAAAAATATCCAGATAGTCCGTGTCCATGTCCTCCCAGACATCGATTTCACCACTAATGTATTCAAGCACACCTCTCTTGTTTCTTGACAACTTCCCTCTGTGATGCTACACAAGTGGTATCTCCCATGCCATCTTGCACATACATACACAACATATGTTGTAGTTATGCACAAAAAAATTGAATCTTGGAGTACACAATGTGGGACACACAATAACGATCCAAAAAAAATGTAGGAGTCGCCACCAATTTTATTAATTTTAGGAAAAATTGGAAAACCTAAAAAATAGTGATATTTGAAAACCATACCGAGTTCAGAAATCGATTGCACGTGGAGAAGGGTGGACACTAAACCCCACAACACCCCCAACACGCATGTCCTTTGACAGTTACCCAAATTGATTGTGCAAAAATTTAAGTTCTAAAATATTTGTTTCACCCCAAAATTAAATAAAAGTAATATTAAGTGCAATAATGAATATTAGAAGGAAAAAAAACAAAATTAGAAAATTTTAAATTTGACTTGATGGGATTGACCCGCTCCTATGTATCCTCTGGTGCAATGAGAAACTCAAAAGTCACGTAGTTTTTCCTAGAAAATATTTGTGTGTTGATTTGATTTTAATTTTTTTAAGGGTTTAAGATCACCAAGTTGTCGCTACTTAGGCGTCCTAAACCAAGAATCAACAAGATGTCACATCTCAGTTAATCCCAATTTGTTTTTTATTTAAAAAAAAGATATTTTTATTCGATTTAATAACATTAAACAAAATGTATGATTATAATTAGATGATAAAATGGGTTAGGTCTGCCCATTAGCAAGTAGAGATAAACAAATGTGAGTGGACTGAAGTCCAGCATCTATAATCAGGCATCAGATAATAAATAAACATGTTAAGTAAATGCGACAAATCAAATACAAAAGGAAAGGAAAAATAAATAAATAAAAAATGAAAAAAGAAAGGGAGTTCAACGGATAAGAAGGAAAAAAAAATGAAAGAGAAGAACTAAACTAAACACACTGACACACGCGCGCCTATCTCCAGAGAGGGAGTGGTAAAAAACACAACTTGTTATAAATATATGTATTTATGGATGACTATCTATCATATTTTAGAATATTATGTGATTGCTCCTCATTTATAATTCCCTGATTTGGCTCATAAATTGATTGTCAAATACATCTATAAATAGGAGTATTAGGTTTTGTCATTCTGTACACTTTTGGAGAAAATCACTAATACAAGCATCAGAGCTTGTTCCTGAAGAACTAGATTATGAATCCTAGTTCCTGAAGAACTAGTCTTTGACTTCATATTTCTATCGTCTCATTCTTCTTATTCTCTATTTTTTATAACACATTATCAGCACGATCAAGTCTCTACGGATATAACAATTTTTATTTGTGTGTTTCTTTTCAAGGTGAGAATTTATTTATTATCACAACTATATAATTATTTTGACAAAAAAAGGGTTTTTTTGTTGTTGTTATTCCTCCCATACTCTATATTATAATTTTTATCAATAATCGATTTGTCTTATTTTGATCTTTATGTTCTTGTTTAGGATCATTAATTTTTTTTCTTACGTTGTTTTCTTTTCCGATTTTTTTCCCTTCGGATCGCTTAGTAATTTTCTTTTCCCATTATTTTCCTTCGGATCTTTATGTTTATGGTTAGTATCAATGTTTAGTATTTTTTTTTTCTGTCCATGTTTATTACTTTTCTTCCATGTAGTAATATATTGTCAGCAATTGTTTTACTTATATTATTGATATTTCATTTTACATTTCCCACCGCTAATGCTTGGTCCTGAAGTACCAATATTAATATTGCTTCACGAATATTGCATGCTATTGGTCCTGAAGTACCAACACTAATTTTGCCTTTTTATTGGTCCTGAAATACCAACCTACAATTATTCTAGTAATCGGTCAAGAAGCACCATATTACAATCGTAAAAACAATTGCGTAAATTCCTTCTGAAAGCAATTACTTAATTCTGGATTGTTTTTGAGTCGACTAATTTTATTATTATTATTTTTAGTGTGGTACTAATTTAAAATGCTTTTTACATTCTTTTTCTTTAACTATTTCCTAGATATATGATATAATATTGTTCATTTTTTTTAGTGTGTTACAAAGTCGAATCTCACAAAGCTTGAATTCATCGCTCTTGATATTTCTGGAAGAAATTATCTGTCATGGGTACTTGATGCTGAGATTCATCTCAATGCTATGAATCTTGGAAATACCATTAAAGAAGGAAACCAGACATCCTTGCAGGATCGCGCAAAAGCAATGATTTTTCTTCGACATCATTTACATGAAGAATTGAAAACGGAGTACCTTACTATTAAGGACCAATTAGCCCTTTGAAATAATTTAAAGGAGAGATTTGAACACCAAAGAACGGTGATACTTCCAAAAGCTCGATACGATTGGATACACTTGCGGTTACAAGATTTCAAAACCGTAAGTGAATATAATTCAGCATTGTTTAAAATTAGTTCTCAAATGAAATTATGTGGTGAAAAATTATCGATGAAGATATGTTAGAGAAAACATATTCAACTTTTCATGCCTCGAATGTGCTCTGCAGCAAAGATCGAGAACGTAGGTTCACCAAATACTCTGAGCTAATTTCTTGTTTACCTGTGGCTGAACAAAATAACGAGCTTTTGATGAAAAACCATCAGTCTCGTCCAATAGGCTCAACACCATTCCCTGAAGTGAATGTGGCATTTTCTCAAGGACGTGGACGAGGTCGTGGTGGAAGAAGGGGTCGTGGAAGGAAAAATTCTTGGACCCGTACTATTCCTCCTGCAAATTTTGAAAGAAATGGTGCTGAAAGAAACCAAAAGAAATGGGCCAGAAATGGGGAAAACTCCGGACACAACCAGAAAGTGCAAAACAATGACCATGTTTGCTATAGATGTGGGGCAAAAGGCCATTGGTCTCGACTATGTCGCACTCCAAAACATTTGGTTGATCTTTATAAGGCATCTCAAAAGGCAAAAGGAAAAAATATTGAAGCAAACTTCTCTGAATCTATTGACAAAGAGATTTCAACAGATGTGAATTT
Source organism: Calophaca sinica (assembly GCA_037113605.1). Classification (NCBI taxonomy): domain Eukaryota; kingdom Viridiplantae; phylum Streptophyta; class Magnoliopsida; order Fabales; family Fabaceae; genus Calophaca; species Calophaca sinica. The sequence continues at coordinate 110,627,568 of CM073733.1, forward strand.
TGATGTCGCTGATTTTTTCGAAGACCCCAACGGAAAAATTGATCACTTAATTGGGGATAGAAATGTTTACTATTGAGATGTCATTTAGTCTAGAAACTATCATATGCTTAAGTTTTATTTGTTTTTGCTATTTGGATATTTTCATATGTTAAAGCTTATTTATGTTATTTGAATTTTGTCATATTTTATGATTAATATTAAGTTTCACGTCATGTTATAATTTTCTTTCCTTATCCCTAATTTTTTTTTATGTTATTAGATATTGCAAAATACTCTCGATAATATGGAGGAAGACATATGTTTAGTAGACAGTGGTACAACCCATACAATTCTTCGTGATAAGAAGTATTTTGCGCAATTAACATTAGCTGAAATTAATGTTAATACAATATCTGGTACCGCAAATATGATTGAAGGCTCCGGAAGAGCATGTGTTATATTCCCAAAAGGGACAAAATTATGCATTGATAATGCGCCGTATTCTAGTAGATCCCGAAGAAATCTACTAAGTTTTAAAGATATACGTCGCAATGGATATCATATTGAAACAAAAAATGAGGGAGATTTGGAATATCTCTATATTACTCTGGAACTTCAAATGAAAAATTCATCTTAGAGAAATTTCAAAGTTTCTCATCGGGGTCATATTTTACAAAATAAGGATGACCGAGTCAAATTATATGCACCGGAAGTGCCCAGATCTTAAGACTTTTACGCTTTGGCATGATCATCTTGGTCATCCTGGTTCAACTATGATGCGACGTATCATTGAAAATGCACATGGTCACTTATTAAAAGATCATAGACTTCCTTTACCCAATGATTATTTTTGTACTTCTTGTGCTCAAGGTAAATTAATTGTTAGACCTTCTCCGTCTAAATTACCTTTGGAGTCCCTTTCTTTTTTACAGAAAATACAAGGTGATATATGTGACCCAATTCACCCACTTTGTGGGCCTTTCAGGTATTTTATGGTTTTGATTGATGCTTCTACTCGATGGTCACATGTTTGTTTGCTTTCAACTAGAAATGTTGCTTTTGCTAAATTTCTGGCTCAAATAATAAAATTAAGATCAAGTTTTCCTGACGATCCTATCAAAACTATTCGTCTAGATAATGCAGGTGAATTTACTTCAAAAGCATTTTATGACTATTGCTTATCAATAGGAATTAGTGTTGAACACCCAATTGTGCATGTTCATACTCAAAATGGTTTAGCTGAATCTTTCATTAAACGTTTACAACTTATTGCTAGACCCATGCTTATGAAATCAAAACTTCCTGCATCTGCTTGGGGACATGCTATTGTGCATGCTGCATCTTTGATTCGCATCCGACCATCTGCATATCACAAGTTTTCACCTTTACAACTTGTTTTTGGCCAACAACCTGATATATCGCATCTTAAAATTTTTGGTTGTGCTGTATATGTACCTATTGCACCCACTCAGCGTACTAAAATGGGTCCATAAAGACGCCTTGGAATCTATGTTGGTTTTGATTCTCCATCTATCATTAGATATCTAGAACCTTTAACAGGGGATCTTTTTAGAGCAAGATTCTTAGATTGTCAATTTGATGAGTCAGTATTCCCCCATTAGGGGAAGAAAAGGGTAAAGGAATACAAGTGCAAGAAGTTTGTTGGAACGCACCAACATTATCCATGTTGGATACACGCACAAATCAATGTGAACTTAAAGTTCAAAGAATAGTTCATTTGCAAAATGTTGCAAACCAGTTGCCAGATACTTTTACAAACACCCAAAAGGTCACTAAATCACATGTGCCAGCTGCAAATGCTCCTAAAAATAATACTGCACCAACTGCAAACATGTGCCAGCTGCAAACACCCAAGAAGTTTGTTGGAACGCACCAACATTATCCATGTTGGATACACGCACAAATCAATGTGAACTTGAAGTTCAAAGAATAGTTCATTTGCAAAATGTTGCAAACCAGTTGCCAGATACTTTTACAAACACCCAAAAGGTCACTAAATCACATGTGCCAGCTGCAAATGCTCCTCAGACGCTGGTTGTCCCTGAAGGACAACCTGCAAGTATGGCAGCCAATGAATGCAAAGCACGCCAGAAGCGTGGTAGACCTATTGGGGCTAAGGATATCGTTCCCCGCAAGAAAACGGGAGTAAAAGAATTGCAAAGTGACACTCCAGAAGAGGTCAACACGAACATAGATCAACAAACCCATATTTTCAAAGAGGTAACCCCAGAAGTGGTCCCGGTACTGGCAAATCATGAGATCTCATTAACATCCGGAAATATGAAAGAAAGGAATAAAGTTGTTGTTGATAATGTGTTCTCATATGCACTTGCTTCTGATATAATAAATGATAATGAGTCTGAGCCTCAAACTGTAAAAGAATGTCGACATCGAAATGATTGGCCAAAATGGAAAGAGGCAATACAAGCTGAGTTAGACTCATTAGCCAAACATAAAGTATTTGGACCCGAGTCCGGACATAGAAGATGTCAAACCCGTTGGATATAAGTGGGTTTTCGTACGTAAGAGAAACGAATTGAATGAAATTGTGAGATATAAGGCACGACTTGTAGCACAAGGTTTCTCACAAAGGCCGGGTATAGATTATGAAGAGACATATTCCCCGGTTATGGATGCAGTCACTTTTAGATTTTTGATTAGCTTGGCAGTCTCTGAAGGACTGGACATACGCCTAATGGACGTAGTGACAACTTACTTATATGGGTCATTGGATACTGACATTTATATGAAAATCCCTGAAGGATTTAAGATGCCTGAAGCATGCAATTCAATACCTTGACAAAAGTACTCTGTTAAATTACAAAGATCCTTATATGGACTAAAGCAATCAGGACGTATGTGGTACACTCGTTTGAGTGAATATCTATTGAAAAACAATTATGAGAATAATCTTGTTTGCCCCTGTGTTTTCATCAAGAAAACGAATTCTGGACTTGCCATAGTAGTAGTATATGTTGATGATTTAAATATAATAGGGACTCCAGAAGAGATCTCTACGACTGTAGAATACTTAAAAAGTGAATTTCAAATGAAGGATTTTGGAAAGACAAAATTTTGTCTTGGCCTTCAAGTTGAACATTCCACAAGTGGAATATTTGTTCATCAATCTTCTTACATTGAAAAGGTTCTGAAACAATTCTATATGGACAAAGCTTATCCATTAAGCACTCCAATGGTCGTTCGTTCACTTGATGTGAAAAAAGATCATTTTCGTCCACGAGAAGATGATGAAGGAATTCTTGGCCCCGAAGTACCATATCTTAGTATCATTGGAGCACTTTTGTACCTTGCAAATAGCACCAGACCTGCATTGGCATTTAAAGTAAACTTGTTAGCAAGGTTTAGTTCGGCACCAACCCGAAGACATTGGAATGGAGTCAAACAAGTCCTTTGTTACCTCCGTGGTACATCTGACATGGGTTTATTTTACGCAAATGGAGTAAAGTCAGAGTTGGTAGGATATGCTGATGCTGGATACCTTTCTGATCCTCATAAAGCCCGATCACAAACAGGTTATGTCTTCACGTATGGAGAAACTGCTATATCTTGGAGATCTGTGAAGTAAACAATCACTGTCACCTCATCAAATCATTCAGAAATACTTGCTATTCATGAAGCAAGTCGAGAATGCATATGGCTAAGAATCATGACCCAGTATGTTAGAGGAGCATGCGGATTGGTGAAAGAAGATAACAAGCCAACAACATTGTACGAAGATAATGTAGCGTGCATTGCACAAATTAAAGGTGGCTACATAAAGGGTGATAGAACAAAACATATTTCACCAAAATTCTTCTATACTCATGAACTCCAAAAGAAAGGGGATGTTGATGTTTGCAAAATTCGTTCAAGTGATAACCCAGCAGATCTATTCACAAAAGCCCTTCCAACTTCAACTTTCAAGAAGCACGTGCACAACATTGGAATGCGCCAACTAAAGGACTTTATTTCTTGAGGGGAAGTGTATCACTATGAATATGTACTCTTTTTCTTTCGCTAAGTTTTTATCCCACTGGGTTTTTCTTAGCAAGGTTTTAATGAGGCATATTCATAGCGTATAGTCATCCAAGGGGAAGTGTTGTAAATATATGTATTTATGGATGACTATATATCATATCTTAGAATATTATGTGATTGCTCCTCATTTATAATTCCCTGATTTAGCTCATAAATTGATAGTCAAATACATCTATAAATAGGAGCATTAGGTTTTGTCATTCTGTACACTTTTGGAGAAAATCACTAATACAAACATCAGAGCTTGTTCCTGAAGAACTAGCTTATGAATCCTAGTTCCTGAAGAACTAGTCTTTGACTTCATATTTCTATCGTTTCATTCTTCTTATTCTCTATTTTTTATAACACAACTATTATTATTTATTAAATAAAAAGGACAAAGGAAATAACACACACACTAAACCTGAAAGGAAATAAAATAATAAAACAAAAGGAGTGGTGGTCACTAAACCTAAAACATAACACTCACACAAACCTAATCAGAGAAAAGGAAAAGAACCAACGCCGCACAGAGAGAAAACAGTGAGAGGGAGAGGGGGGAGAGAGAGGAGGGAAGAAGGAAGAGACAAAAAAGGAGAGGGATCTACATTTTTTTTCACTTCAGATCTATTTACTCTCTCTGGCCACTTTTTAAAAACTATTTTTTTGGTTGATTGATATTCTTTTCACAGAGATGGTGGTCACAATGGGTATGGCGACAATGCAACAGGGGGTATTTGGATTCAATGAAGATTTAAAGACCCTTCCAGGGGATGAAGAATTTTTATTTTTAGATTTTACCTGGTTTCCTGCTTGTTGTTACCCTCCACTTCTCCCCCTCTTCAACAGCGAGTTCCATTTCTGTACTCTCAGTGTTTGAGTTAAGTGAACTAGTACCCTAGTATAGGATTTCTAGCTCTTTGTATGGTGAGAAATTTTTTGTTCACTGCCCCATTGTGAATTCACTTCCTTCTCCTCTCCCTAAGTCTCTTTTAATTTTTCTCACATTAATTAAACGTCCAAAACTCCCTTTTTTTTCTTTTCAGTTTCTGTGTATTGGTATTTATAGAATTGAGAAGCTCTAATAAGACAATATTGGCTTGGTTGTTGCAGGGTTGTGGGAGGTCTGAATGATGCAGGGGGTTGTAGAGTGGTGCCTGCAAAGCGGCTTAGTCTTGGCAAAAATGGGAAACTCGCTAGGAACATGGAGAAAATGGCCTTAGCTTCATTCTCAAAATACCTTGTTGTTGCTGTTGGTGCTATTTAGCAGGATGCCATACGCATCCCTCCTCTTTTTTGTATTTTTGTTTTTTATTACCTTTTTCTAAGGGTGTTCACAAACCGATCCAATCCAATTCAAACCGCAACCATCGAACCGAAAAATTGCAAATCGAATTAACTGCAAACCGAAAAAACCGAAAACCGCAAAAAACCAAAATTTTGGATTGGATTGGATCGGTTTTCGGATCCTTCTAATGGAACCAATCCAATCCAAACCGATCCAAAATATTATTACATAACATAATATTATACTTATAATTACCTTATTTTTAATATATTTTCTCACACATTATAAAATTTAATTTTTTAAATTAATCATGTATATTTTTATGTAATATAGAATATTTTACTTTTTTAATATACATTTTTTTGGGTACATTTTTTAGCTTGCAAATAAATTATTTATTCTTATTTTTATAATTTTAAACATATTTTTTTAATTTGTGGATTTACTCTTTTCTTTCCCATTTTATAATTTTCTTTCACATTAATACAATAATGCGATATATCAATACAGAAAAATAATGCGTGATATGGTCGTACCGCAAGCATTCCTGAGGCCAACGATTCCTTTTTATTATTTCATAGTTTCGTTTATAAGAAGCAAAAAAAGCTGGGTCGTTATTGCCCTACTGTTGGCTACTGCAATACTATTAGTTTAATGTTATGAAATGTAAGTTATCGTTATTGTCGTAATTTCACCATTTGAAAAAATATAAACCAGGAGATTAGACAATCCAATCCAAACCGAAGTAAATCAGATCGGATCGGATTTGATTTTAAAACCAAACCGATTGGATGATTAGAGTAAAAACTGAAAGGATTGGATCAGATGGTTTTTTTCCTTAAAACCGATCCAATCTAATCCCCGAACACTCTTACCTTTCTCGTAATTTATGAAAATGGGCCAAGACAAGTTATGGGCCTAAACAAAGGGTATGGAATTTTTATTTTGATATTTTTTCATTTTAACAATATAAAGTAGAACAAAAGTGAGATAATTCACTCAAATAAAGCCTCAAAATTTAATATGCGTGAAAATTATTTTTTGGTGTTTTTTTTCTAAAATTTAAAACTCCGGTCAAAATTGAGTGTTCACACGTTGCCATACCCTTTTATATCTCGGGAAAAAAAAAACTAGTTTCAATCTAACAAGTTTGAACCACTTAAACTCGTATTTATGAAAAAACAAAAGCATACAAACTTTCACCACAAATGAGACTTAGAGCAAACAATGCGGGCACAAGACAATACACTTATATTATTAAAAAAAAAACTAGTTTCAATCTTTTGCTGCAACCTAACAAGCTTGACCCACTTAAACCCGTATTTAAGAAAAACCAAAAAGACACAAACTTTCTTTGTTAAAACTAGGGGTGGAAAAAATAACGACCCGTCCGAAAACCGCACAAATCGACTGACATTCTGATGACACAGGTGGGTCTAGTCGGGTGTCGGGTAAATAATTTGAAGAAACAAAACAAAAATGGGTGCAGATGGGCGGGCTCGGGTCTCCAAAATTAATTCATCGGTGCCCAAGACCGACCGAATAATAACAAAGACTTTATTTTATAATCAGAGTCAGACATTTTTTTTTTAAATGAAGGAAAGGAGCCTCGTTAAAACCTTCTGATGCAAAACCCTCCTTAGGGAAAAAACATCTAGAAGGAAAAAGAGTACTCCTCCCTGTTAAAATAGAAAAAAAATTGGAAAAGAATCTGAGAGAAAACATGGGGGGACTAGAGAAAACTCATGCAAGGAAAAGAAACAGGCGACCCCAAATACAAGGGAGAAATCGAACAAAATTAAGCAAATCTATGGCGAGGAAGTAAGACCTATTATTAAAAAACTCCTTGACAATAAAAGAGGGATGTTATTCCACCAAATAAATTTAAATGCTAGAGGCGAATTTGGCCGACTTATACTGCACAAACATTCCCTCCCTGTGGATATGCGAGTAAGCGAGTATTTATAGAAGAGGTGAGGGCCACACAATTATACTTACATTACGAAGGGACCCAGGGGACAAGAGTGGAATTGTTGAAGGCTTTAATAACAATTAAGAGTCGCATTCTAACCCAAAACCTATGCCCAACCTTTAGAGTAGCAGTTTCAATAGCTACGTAGCGCGATGAATTCACTTTGTGGGCATCAGGCCAACTAAGCGGCTTGGCAAAGCGACCCAAAGCGAGTGCTTGTTGCTATCACGAAAATGCCCCCACGGGCGGATAAACCAAGAGCGAAGCGAGCCATCGAATTACACTTCACCCAACCGCGAAATAGGAGGGACCTGAAAGCGATAGTGATGGCCAGGAGACGCAAGCGTGTATTTGGATCCCAAAGTAGCTAAGAATTTTCAAATGAATCAAGCGGTTGCCGCCCTATTAAGACCCACCAAAGTGCGTGGTTGATAAGCGTGCGGATGGCAACTTCGGCGGGAGCGAAAGAATTCTCGAATCTACGCCTTGTGCGGCTCGCGAAATACCCCAAAATGATATTGGTGTCTGGCGATAACTAAATCCAAAGCTTAGAGAGCTCAATTTGCGATTCTGATGAGTCAAGAATGGAGGGGACCAGAGTTGGCATTGATGTTGTAACCAAAAACATCGAACATCAAGACCATAGGCATTGGGCATAAGGCGGCTCGAAGCAGGATGAGAGGAAGTTCACGTAGCGCTGGTTACAAAGAGAGCACATGGAAGGGTGAGCGAGCCAACTGCAGATGAGGTGCTGCGTCGATGGGAGAGTGCATTATGAAGCTGAACCTCAAGTACAAAATGACTTAGAGGGAGGAATACGGCACCTCCAAATAAGCTTGTACCAAGAGTTGTCCCAAAGCATCAGGCTTGTAGAACTTATAAGCTTCCTTGAAGGATGAAGCGAGAGTTAGAAGCACACCGAAACCAACTTTGTCGGGAAGATCACCCGGCGGGAATGATAATAAGGCTACATAGGAATGAAGGCGGAATATTAACCAAAATAGAGTGCGGGATGCACCAGTCCACCATCATGGATAAAACCACACACTTTAGCTTGAGCTTGCAATGAAGCTTAGGAGGGATTCAAGGACCCGATAGAAAAGAGAGCCAATTGTCTAACGAATCTCAGCGAGGCCATTGCCAATCGCGAGAAGAATTATTGAGGATCAAGGACTGACTTTTTGATGCAGGCCAAATGGAGGAGGCGATATGGTAGAGATGACCTGGTTTCTGCGATTAGGCCCCTAGCCTTCATGGTGACACCAACTCGGGAGGTGACATGAAATCCCAAGCTTAAGAATGCCAGGCTTTGTTTATAGAAATGAAGCGGATGCCTAAACCACCTTCCTTGAGTAAAGCAAACCTTTGACCAAACAAATGTGATTTGCGGGAGTGGATATCACGGACCACAAGAAATTGCGCGAAGCCAATGTCCACCTTTGAGAGGTGAAGCGGGCCAAGTGTAGAAATGGAAGCTATACATAAGAAATTTGCTTTGAAAAGCGGTTTGATAGTGGGCCCGCCCGTGAAAGAAGCCAGTTACCTTTCCGGAGGCTGAACTTGCATTGAGGCGGTCGATAAGTGTAAATGAGTCTTCTTGGGTTGACCTTTGAAAATCGGCACACGAGGTACACAAGGGTGGTGAAGCGGAAACCAAGAATGTCAATTTATAACTTTGGTTGGCAGCAGGCAGGGAATGGAACGGCGATAGTACTTGGACTTGTCGAGGCTAATAGTTTGGCGGAACAAGAAGCATATATATTGAAAAAAAGTCAACCAAAGTTCTTCAAGCCCCTACAAGCCTGCAAAAAACAAAAATATCATTCGGCGTAAAGAATATGGCTCGAAGCATGGTGTAACCACCAGGGCGATCCATCAATTGAAGCTTCCGCTTCATGAACCGACTTAGTAATTCACTGCTAAGAACTGCTTCCAATGCAAAATAATAATAAAGGAGAGAGGTCCATGGCCAGACACCTCTATTACAAAGTAGCCACCGAATGACCATTGATAGAAAGGAGACGAGAGCGAAGGATCTGTGATCCATCTGCAAAATTAGTGTTGAAACCAAAAGCAATGAGGGCGATGTTAAGGAAGTCCCCGATCCAAGGTATCGAAGGCTTTCTTGATATCAATCTTCATGGCGATTGACCCCAAGATCTCTTATCTAGCAAATTCACCACCTCGGAGGCTAAGCAGGCCTTGATCGAAATGTTTCTATCCTGACAAAGCCTCTTTGATTATGAGAGACAATTTTGGGGACCGCAGGTGGCGAGCCTATCGAGCTGACACTTTGGAGATGATTTTGAATTGGAAGTTTGCAAAAGCGAATGGGTCGAAGCGATCGTCTTTGTGCAGTTGACTTTAGGAAGTAAGACCACCAGTTAGAATTAATATTAAACATGACCACCCGTGCTTGAAGGGTGTAAAAAGCCCAGGTTGTAGACCTCTTCGTGGATGATATCCCGATGGCGGTGGAAGAAAAAACCGCAAAACCATCGATCAGGAACACTATCACCATTAAGAGAAAAGCGCGAGTTTAACCTCTTCCACTGAAGAGCGAAAGAGGTAAGCATCTTTGTTGTCCTCCTCAAAAACGGATGAGGGATAATGTTGGAAATGAAATCGAGTTTTTGAGTGCAAGGAGTGGAGTTAAACAAGCCGATTTGTAGTATTGTAAAATATGGTTCTCAATAGCTGAATCGTATAACGATTGGTCACCGTGCCTCATGCGAGAGATCTGCTTGGAAAGCGGCTCTAATTTTGGCAATTTTGTGGAAGTAAATTTGTATTGCAGTCGCCCTAAGTAAACCATTTAATTCTTGCCTTATCACCAAAAGCGTTTCTTGAGTGGAAAAGCTTTGAGAAGAAGTGGAGCTACACCTCTTTCTCTTGGGAAAATAAAGCCTCATTACCTCCCAAACGATCAATTTCTTTCTTTGGGCCAGAATGAGCAGTGAGAAAGCTCTTGAACTTTGCACATGAACATTACCAAAGGCTGGGTGATTCCAGTCCTTGAGCTGACTTTCAAATTCTTTAGCTTCCGAGAGAGAATATACATGGGGCAGCCAGCGATAGGCTCTTTGCGAACCTCTGAATGAGCCTAATCTGATCCTCATGTATTGGACCACATCTTGAGAAATTTGAAAGAAGAACGCAATCGTGTATCATTCTTGGCAAAGCAAGATAGGGAAGTGGTCGGTGGCTGGGAAGAATCTGCTGACTGAACACTAGACCAAGCATTAAGCCATTCATCATTACAAATCACCCGATCAATCTCTTCTCGTTAAAAATCTGCTTTCCTCTGGATTCGACCAGTGAATTGAGCCCCACGGTGTCCAAATGATTGAGAAGTACCTTGATTAGTCAATCTAAAAAAGTCCACGCAGAGATTTTATTAGGGTGCCTTGCCTCTTTGCTCATGGCTGCCAAAGCTGCATTAAAGTCACCTAGAAACACGAGGACCGGGGAAGCGCTATTTGCATGTGCCAGATCTTTATGCCAAGGTTTCGCTGTGAATATAACTAGAGGAAGCATAAATAGCGACAAAGAAAAAATCATGATTGTTAGATTAGCTTAAAAGCAACATGTTGGTCGAGTTTGATAATATAGTAGGAAATAAATTGTGGAACCAAAACACGGAGGTTAGGAAGGAGATCACCCTCGGTTGTTGGCAGCTGACGCTTCATGTTCAATGAATCCCAAAACCCGGTGGAAAGCGAGATTGAGAATCCAAGGTTCCGAGATAAACAGAAATCGAGCTTATTAGCGACAAAGCTTACGTAAGCAGGCACGGTGTCGGGATTGCCATCCACGGGCATTCCAAAAGCTTCATTGGGGAAGCTGCGATTACGGTAGTGATCGGGTTAGATAACTTCGGCCATTTGGCCGTATGACTTGTCGTTGTCTCTTAAGCTTTTTCTTACGAGACTTGGTTAGAGCCTTAGCGAAAATCTCTTCGTCTTCCCTCGTAGCGGAGTTAGTATCGATAGCGTTACCGGTATCATGGATTAGCCCGTAACTTGGATGCTATAATCATGTCTTTCCTAACATGTTCAGATAAATTATTGAAAGTCGACTTCTGAGATAGCCTTACGAAAGCGACATCGCAAGTTGGTGTCTTCGGGTTGTATAGTCTCGGAAACATGGTGTACGTGAGGGTGTGAAGAACTCGAGAATCCTCTACCACTTGATGAAAAGCGAGGATCTGAAAAGCGGAACAACGGGCGACATAGCGCGATCCAACGTGGGAGGCGTGGGAGGAAGTTAGCGAGGCTCAGATCTCGTCGTAGACTACCTCCACCGAGTCATCATCCTCATGTTGAGCCTCGATGTGCTGCTGATTATCCTCGGCAACTATGTAATACTGAGAAGCTGACTAAAATAGGCTCAATTTTTCCTTTTTGCACAGCTATACTAGGCAATATACACACTTTTTACACGTAAAAGCACCCACTACCTTACCTTGGGAACCACAAAGAGAACACTGCATAGTCAGTTTTTTGTCCAATCCCATCATGCACACTGCCACACCCACAAGACAACTGACAACAACTATTTCAAACAGAATGTTTCTCGCTTTCTCTCACATTTTATATTTTATAGTTTTATATTTTATAATTACAACAATACATGCATGGATGTCATGAGAAAGAAAGAGCAAAACTGACTTCCACTTGCCAGAGCCAAACCCGTTGGCTTGTTCATGGCTGGGGAAAAAGCTTTGTGTAGAAGAAGGAGAAGATCTGAGAGGAAGGAGGAGAAGATCTACCACCGTGGAGATTCAAACCAGACGAACCCACCCACTGAAACTGCCACCCGCTGCAACTGCTACCCGCCCTACCCGTTCCTCAAAATGGACGAAAATGGGTGTTGTATATGCTTGTTCGGCTTTGTATCGGATGAGCCATTTTCGGACCGAAACCGGCTGTGACCATCCAGTGTCTACCCCTAGTTAAAACTGAAGACACACATTCTTCCTCCTTGGTTATTACGACAAAGATGACCTGTTGATTGGGTTGCCACATGCGAGTCCATGTAGGAGCACACAAGGCAGAAAACATTACACGTCAGCCAGTCTCACGACGTTACTTAACCGAGACTTTACGGAGTGACAAAATTTCTTGATAGAATTCAAATTTGGGGAGGATTTTAAAATATTTATTTTTGATATTGAAATGTTTAAGTGAGTTAGGTCTAGGGGCCCACCAAGACCAGAGAAATTTTGTAGATATCACCCACTAACGAGTTGTTACTTGGCAGCGAAATTCGAGCTCACGTAATTATGAGATATGAATCCTATGCTTATAGACCAACCTTCCTTGGTTTTAAAATATTTATAACGTGGGAGGCCAACTTGTGAATGGCCTACAAAATCATAAACTTTTTATGTTGTTATTATTAGGTTAAATTATACTTTCGGTCTTTTATGTTTATTTTAGTTTTTAGTTTGGTCTCTTATGTATTAAAAATTTCAAATCGATCCCTTATGTGTAAGAGTTATATCAATGTGGTCCCTCTTGTTTTTTTTTTTGTTCCAAAATAGTCCCTTATGTTACAAAAACTATACCAATATGGTCCTTTTTTTTGCAAAATATGGAACAGAAAAGGGACCAAATTGGTATAATTTTTATAACATAAGAGATCATTTTTGAAAAAAAAACAAGAGGGACCCATTGATATACTAATTTAAAACTTTTAATATATAAGGGACCAAAACGAAAATTAAAATAAACATAAGGGATTAATTACACATAGAGGACTAATTTAAAACTTTTAATACATAAGAGCTTCATGATGGCCGCTTCAACCTTTTTAGGATGTGCAAGAGGCAGCAATTCATTTAAGTTTCTGGGCATTCCTATAGGAGCGGATCCGAGGAAGGAAGCAACCTGGAGACCCGTGATATCCTCTTTCAAGAAAAGGCTTTCCACATGGAAGAGTCGCCATTTATCTTATGGAGGTAGATTGTCATTGATTAATTCAGTTTTAACGAGCTTACCATTATACTTCTTCTCTTTTTACAAAGTGCCGAAGAAAGTTCTCAAAGTACTAGTTGCTTTACAACGGAATTTTTTGTGGGGAGGGAACGATGACTCCAAGAAGATTAGTTGGGTGAGTTGGGAGAAAATCTGTCTTCCAAAAGATCAGGGCGGTTTGGGGATCAGAAATTTGGAGTTATTTAACAGAAGCTTGCTTGTCAAATGGAAATGGAGATTCTTAACTGACAAAGAGGCAATCTGGTATGACCTTCTAATGCACAGATATGGTAATATTGCTGGTATTGGTATCAGAATTCCTGCTGCTGGGTCGAAATCTTCATTGTGGTGGAGGGATATTGCGTTCCTTGACACAAACTGGTTTAATGAAATGGTGCAGCCAAAACTTGGTAATGGCATAGAACTTGGTTTTTGGACTGATGACTGGTCAAACACCGAAAAATTCGTGGATTCATTCCCTCGGTTATTCTCGGCTGCTACATACAAGGAGGCAAAGGTTTTTAACATGGGGGTTTGGGAGGAAGATCGGTGTCAGTGGCATATAGCATGGAGGCGGAGGATCTTCAGTTAGGAAGAAGCTCAAATTCATGCACTACATGACATTCTGAACAATGTATCCCCTAAGAAAGATGTTGAGGATGCGTGGCTATGGAAATTAGATGATGGAGGCTTCTTTACAGTCAGTTCTGCTTATAAAAACCTATTACAAGTGTCTTTTAGTGGTGACCTGAATTCTGATTTGGATCGCATCTTACAAAAGGTATGGAAGACTTCTGTTCCCTCTAAAATTCTGATGTTGGCATGGAGACTGTTTCTCAATAGGCTACCTACTTGTGACCAACTGCAAAGGAGGGGAATTGATCTTGGCACTCAAGGAGGGATGTGTGTATTCTGTTCTTCGCAAGTTGAGGACAGAAATCACTTGTTCTTCACTTGCACTTTCTCCCGTTGTATTTGGCGCGCAGTTCTAAACTGGATGGGGGTTGATGGTTTACTATCAGGTAATTGCACGGAGCATCTTACACATTTTGGTAATTTCGTCAGTGGTAGGAAAATTGGCAAGGTGAGATACTTGATCTGGTTGACTGTTATTTGGAATATTTGGAACCTGCGTAATGCAATTATTTTCAGAGAGGAGGTGCCGGAGTTCAGTAATTTGATGGCTCGAATTAAACACACTTCTTGGGGTTGGTTCATTTTTAGGGAAGGGCGCAACAGATCCTTAATATTTTCTGATTGGTGCATGAATCCGGTACAATGTCTCAAATCTCATTTAACTTGAAGTGGTAGTAATATTGATTCTGTTTGTAGACTTTGCTGACAGTAGCCATAAGGATAGTAGAGTTGTTGGAGATTTATTCTCTTGTTTGGGCCATTGTATCTTGATAGAGAATGATTTCGGCTGTATTTTTCTGCTGCTGCTATTTATATGGTGAGAGTTTTTTCCATTTGGCTGCTGAAATACTATCAGGACTTATTTGTGCTGCTGCGTTTTGTTTTTTGTTGGTGCTGGATATTTGTTGCTGCATTGGTTGAGTGGCTCCAGCAGACTTTCAGTCGCTGCATTGGAGGAGCGTTTGGGCATAGGGGTTTAGGGGGCTGGTTATTGGAGCTGTGGGCAGGTGGTGTGGACACTTTTGCTGGGCAGAATTTTAGTTTGTTTCATGGTGCTTTGGTTGCATTTGATTTCAAATCTGTTTCTTATTTGCTTTGTTGGATAAACTTCCTTCTGTTTCTTAGATTCATTTCTTTGGTTGTTGCTTTGTAATCTGTAATCTATGGTCGGTTTACTCTTTTTCCTTCCCTGGTCTTTTTTTCGATGAGTTTTGGCTTTGGGAGGTTTTAACAGCGTCTCACGTATTTATTCTGGGTTGAAATCAGATCTTTCATAATAAAATTACCTTGCTTATCAAAAAAAAAATACATAAGAGACCAAAACAAAAATTAAAATAAATATAAAAAATTAAAAATATAATTTAACCTTATTATTATTATCCACTAGAATACAAAACAATCGAAACACAAAATTCCAATAAACATCGATGATGAAAAGCCAAAGCCGCAGAACCGGACACAAACAAGTTATTGATCTTGATTATTGTCAATAAGAAATAGCAGAAAAGGAAAATTGACGACGTGGAAGATATATACTCCAACGCAGAGTTGCGTAGCCATCTTCTCGTGTTCTGCATCAACCTTCACTCTCCCCAACACAACCCAACCATACCGCTTCTCATCCACCACCATGACTTGTGCCAATTCAGGTCTCTTTCTTCCTCCCATCCTTCCAATTTCGCTTTAATTTTTATTTTTGTTTGATTTTTGGATCTCTGCGATCCGATCCTTATGATTCGTTGTTTTTTCTTTTCAGCACTATAATACTTGTACGTGCTATTAGTATTAGTACTATTATTATTATTGCTTGAATTTAAATTGAATTTTTATTTTTTTTTATTGCTAATTAGCTATAATTTTAACGAATGCTTTGATTGTATCTTGTGTTGTCACAGATAAGATTGGAAGGATGCCTTCGTATTTTAATTTGCCAGCACTTGATGTTTCTTTGGCATTTCCACAAGCAACTCCAGCCTCTGATTTTCCTCCTTGTGGTAACCTAACACACACACACTCTACAAAATAGTAAATCATGAACGTGTTACTAGTTGATACTCTAAAATGAAGCTCCTTTAGAGGTGTCAAATCCATATAAGTCTGTGTGTAACTCTGAATTTTTATTTTCAGAGAATATACATTTTTCGCTCTTATATTGTTAATCTTCTCATGGGCTTAACTTTATTTACATGATTTGGGTATGTGTAATATTTTATTGTGTAACAAGATATGCATAGGTATGGACTTTGGAGGTTTGGTTTCGGTTTTGTATGTGTGTTGATTGTTGGAAAATGCAGCTTCGGATTATTTTCAATTCGATGACTTGTTGAAACCGGAAGAGCAAGCCATTAGGAAGAAAGTGAGAGAGTGTATGGAAAAAGAAATTGCTCCCATAATGACCCAGGCATGCTCTTTTTTTCTATCTTTGTTTCTTCCTAGTAATTGCTTTTATTATATATTCAGGAATATCTATTTTGGTCCTCCAGCAGTAAATATATGAGTAAATATACAATTTGGTTTTAAGATGCTTCTTGTGTTGATTTGGTTTCAGAAAACATCTGTCTGGACATATTGGTCCTCAAAGTTGTCAATTTGCTAAAAAGTTCATCCATTCACGAACAAGTTGCATAGACATAAATTTTCGGAAATTAAAGCAACACAAGTAACATCTTTCAGGGACCTAATTGTATATTTACTCATGTGTTTGTGTGTGTTGACATTGAAAGACCTTTGATGCAAACAAATTGAAATTAAGGGAGTTTTTAATGTATTTATTATTGGAGGACAAAAACTGAAGGTCATTATATTTTCTTTGATTTTTGCTATTTTTTTGGGATGGGGGAGTGAAAAATAGCATGATACTGTTTGCTATGTCTATTATTTGTTTGCTATTTTTTTTTTTGTATATATGGTATGATAAGATTCTATGATGATGTTATCTCTCCTACACCAAATGTCATCCCTTTTTGCAGTACTGGGAAAAGGCCGAATTCCCATTCCATGTTATTCCAAAGCTTGGTGCACTGCGTATTTCTGGTGGCACAATCAAGGTTCTCTATTTACAGCAATATTTCCCTTATATTTTGTTTTAGTTAGGTGTAAGACAGTGCAAAGAGTTCTTAGCTAGCTATGATTAATTCTCAGGGTTATGGTTGTCCCGGTCTTTCCGTAACTGGAAGTGCTGTTGCTACAGCAGAAGTTGCTAGAGTTGATGCTAGCTGTTCAACTTTCATTTTGGTCCATTCATCCTTGGCAATGCTCACTATTGGTAATTTCTATGTTAGTTTATAATAAATCATTGAATGCTAGTTGTTTTGCAAATAGTTATTCATATTTCGTTGTTGCTGATATTCTATATCTCTGATTAACCACCAAGTATAGCATTGTGTGGGTCTGAAGCTCAAAAGCAAAAGTATCTACCTTCTTTGGCACAGCTACAAACTATAGCATGTTGGGTAAGTTAGCATCCTTCGATTTGGAGGATTTTGTAATTTTTCTGAAGTCTCCACTTCTCAAAGAGGTTATTTATATTTCAATTAGGCTTTGACTGAACCTGACTATGGAAGTGATGCCAGTGCTTTGAAGACCACAGCAACTAAGGTCCAGTACCTTTTGTGTCTTTTGTTTACTATTTGCTTCTGTAGCAAGTTCCATTTTGCTTCATTTTGACTTATTTTTCTTTTTAATCAGACATACTTTCACTGTGCTCAATTGTTCCAATCTTCAATAATCTATTCTTGCTTTGCATTGAAAATATCAGGTGGAAGGTGGTTGGATCCTTGAGGGCCAAAAGCGATGGATAGGGAACAGTACATTTGCTGATTTGTTGGTTATCTTCGCCAGAAATACCTCAACAAATCAAATAAATGGGTATGTGATATGTGTATTTAGTCCTGCTATTGTTAAATCCTTATATATAAGCATGCTTATATGTGGGCCATCGGCATTCCAGCTCATCTAAAAGCACGTACTCTTTCCTCGCACACCAAAAGAAAATAGAAATGAGGGAATGAATGCAATGATTAACAAAGATGTCAATGTTTGATCTTTGGTATAGCGGGTTTTTACCCACTGTATGCCCATGACCCAGCTAGAACCCCACACATAAACGAAAAACAAGTGAAGAGAAATTTATCTCTTTCTATATTTTTGGGCACACAATATCATATTAAAAAATATAGCCTAGGAAAACTTTATACTATAACAAGACATTTAGGACCTATTTGGCTTGAGAATATCTTTTTTGTTTTTATTTTCTATTTTTACTAATAATGACAAAAATGTCATTTTGTTTTTACTTTGTTGTCATCATTTCTTGTTCAAATAGTTGAAAATAGGAAGCAAAGTGAAAGTAATGTGACAATTTTGTAATTATTAGTGAAAAGCTGAAAATTCAAAATGTTTTCTCAAACTAAACAAACCCTTGGAATACTATTTTTTTTTTATATTCCTTTTAAGCTTTATATCTCATTGATGCTTTTGTGTCCTGCTTCACAAGTACTCTATTTTTTACATTTTTCTCATACATATTATTTCAGATATATCGTAAAAAAGGATGCACCTGGTTTAACAGTCACAAAAATAGAGAATAAAATTGGACTTAGGATCGTACAGAATGGAGACATTGTTATGAAGAAAGTTTTTGTCCCTGATGAGGACAGAATAGCGGGAGTCAATTCTTTTCAGGACACAAACAAGGTAAAATTTATATGGTGCTTTTTCTGCTGTTATTTCAATAAATATTGTGTGATTTCATCATTTCAATGCAAATGACTGCTATAAGTATTGCTGTTCATGTAACTTCTATCACCTGATGAAGTAGTAGAGCCTCTATTAGAGCATTTATCAATCCTGGTTCCTGTGTCCTCTTTTAGAGCCAGTTGTTGTGTCTTTGTAGGATTCTGCATGTCTTAGGTTATGAACAAGATCGGCATTTGTCTGGTTCTATGGCCAACCTTTTGTTGCCAGTGCACTGTCGTTCCAACCTGTTGGATATGCCACTCTAATGCATGTTACATTTACTGATTTGCCTGTTTTCCTACATGGGAGCATTTTATTTGTAATTATTGTCATATCTGCTTTTGAAAACAGCAATACCTAATTTCCTTTTATCTTCTCTTTGTATTAGTCCATTATTCTCTATCCTCCATCAAATTCTTGCTTGTATTTAAAGCTTTGGATATTATATGCATTGTTTAATTTTTGATATGTACAGCAGACTAGTGAGGCATTTAAATTAACCCCATTGCTGTAATTTTGTATTTTGTCTATAATTTACATGTTGCTTATTTGTTTTAGCTATCTCTAAATAGGTACTTGCTGTTTCGCGTGTAATGGTTGCTTGGCAACCTATTGGTATATCAATGGGCATGTATGATATGTGTCATAGGTATGTTTTTAAATAGCATGCTAATAATTTACTTCGGCCAAAGCTTTCACCGCAAATCATTCTGAATTTATGTGATTTAAAGGTACCTAAAGGAGAGGAAACAATTTGGAGCACCATTAGCAGCTTTCCAAATCAACCAACAGAAACTTGTTCAAATGCTCAGTAACATTCAAGCGATGATTCTTGTTGGTTGGCGTCTGTGCAAGTTGTATGAAAGTGGTAAAATGACTCCGGGTCATGCTAGCTTGGGGAAGGTAATTCGTAATTTATTTCACATTTGTAATCACCCCCAACAAAATAAGACATGTCCACCAAGTAATATGAACTTTAGGTAGGCTACTTTGTTGTTATTATTAATTCATTTAACTGTGGTGGGTAACTGATAATAAATTGTCCTCATTTTTCAGTCGTGGATCACCTTGAGGGCAAGAGAAACAGCTGCCCTGGGACGAGAATTGCTTGGTGGCAATGGAATTTTGGCTGATTTTCTAGTGGCCAAGGTTCTCTGCCTAATTCCTTATTTAATGTTTTATTTTGTTGAACCTCCGATCTGATCTAGATTAAAATGGGGTAGTTCTAGAATTGATTTTTGATAGATATTAAATTTCCAAAGCCCTAAAATAAGTGGATGCTTATGATGATAAGGGTCAACCCAACATATTTTTAGGCCTAAACCGAACTTTGAGGTGAGACCTTTTTAAAGCTAATAACAATAAATGTGGGGCCTTACGCTTAAATAGGGATTGAACTCCATTCTCCAGGGAAAAAACACATGCAGGTTACACTACGCTATGCCAGCTAATGATGAAAGTTTTATAAATATTATGGTAGGCCTAAAGGCTTTGGCTGCCTTATGCCTGGGTCAACCCTGGTGATGATATGGTTCCCTTAATTCTGAATAAAAGAAACACTAGCAACCAACTCATAATGATCTTCCCTTGAGTTGAATCATATCCATACAAACTGTCCAAGTTCCACTCCACACCATGACCTATGAAACTACCTCATGCAAACTAATTGTGGCTTTACTTGATATATTGGTGAAGGCTTTAGTAGGCTATAATTAAATTATATTTGACCAAGTATGAGCTTGCAGAATCTAATACCACTGGACACCCCATTAATGCTTCTATGCTTTACACAAGTGATCAACCACATTTTTTGTGTACTTCATTTTTGTTGGCACTACCGGAGATAACTCGTACTCAGCATGAGTGGCAAAGAAAAATGAAACCTACAGTGTAGTTAAGTTTTTTGTGAGAAAATGATTTTTGGCAGAAAAACAGATGAATGGGCTTTTATCACATGTTCTTAGTTTAGTTAAGTTTCTTATATAGATAATAGATGATTGATAAATGATAGATTGGGAGGTTAATTATTCCAATATTGAACATTTTGTTTTCTGACATATTTCTGCTTTTCTTCTCTAATGTTGTAGGCATTCTGTGACTTAGAACCCATCTATACCTATGAAGGCACGTATGACATCAATACTTTGGTCACAGGCAGGGAAATTACTGGTTTTGCCAGCTTTAAGCCGGTTGCTCAAAGAAGCAGACTGTGAAAGTGTAACAGTGTTCCTCTACAGAGATTACTGGACTCCATTGGTTTATATTTTTGTAATTAAGTAACAATCCAAAAGCATTCAATAATTATAAATAAAAAGGCTTAATATGTGATTTTGGTACCTCGATAATCTTTTGAGCAAGTTTAGTCCTCTATCATTTTAAAACTCTTAAATTCTCATAATTTATTAGAAAAATTCAAAACTTAAATGAATTAGATTGTTTTAAAACTTCTTTTACTCAAAACTCATCGATCAAAATATCAAATTTTGTTCAAAATAAAAAAGTCCCAAATTTGTCCATTCTTCAAAACCTAATCTCACCCTATAAAATCATTCAAATTTTATCATATTCCACTAAAATCTAACTTCTAAAATTCATCAAAAAACTCCAACTATTTGCATATACGATGAGAATTTAAGGGGTTTAAAATTACTTCATATCTAAAACCCATCATAAACCTACAAATATTTCTATTAAAGATGTGAATTTAAGGGGTTGTAAAAGAAAATTGATGGTACAACTAGAGGTATTTTTAATATAAAGACTTGATTTCCTTTAAAAAAAGACCAAAATCTCACACAATTCAAACTAGAGGTATCTATAAACTTGATTGTCCCCAAAAAGAGACCAAAATCTCACACAATAGGTACAGAAGTGTAATTAAACCTTATAAAAATTGTCTGAGTAGATAACAAAGCAGTGGAATGAAATATAATGATCTTGGATATTCTTCCAGTCTACATCTCTTTCTTTTTTTTTTTTTTTTTTTTTCCTTTCTTTCTTTCCTCCTTCTGTTGGGGGAATGCCAATGGAGAACAAGCTGCTGGATCACCTGTTTTCCACTTTATATAACTGCTGCATTTTGAATATTTGAAACTGCTGCTTTAGCACTGGCATTCTCCTTCCCTTTCTGTGTGAAGAATGAACCATATGTTGAGGAAAGCATAAAAAAGATCCAGTTGAGAGAAACCTGCTATGATGCAAATGCCCAAGTGCGTGGGAAATTAAAAAAGTGATTTTTAAGGTTCCACATCCATGCTTCCATGTTCTTCACTCAAAAACATGTCTTAATATCACAAAAGAAAAAGTATCTACTAAGGTAAATATAGCAAATCCTGAAGTGCCTGCCTTTCTCTCAAAGAGAGCACTGAAGTACTGATGTTGAAGAGTGATGTTCAAGCCTCCAAATAAAGCATGCATTGCATGACCTTATCTTGTTCATCATTTTTCAAATGCTCATCAAAGAAACTTCAGGTAGAGAGGGTAGACACAACCACCTTATCATCAAATTCTGAATGCACACTGATCAATGCACATCATCACTGCTAAGGCCTATGTATTGCACAACTCAAACTAGTTTCCAAAAACAAAAACAAAAACAAAACAAAACAAAATCAAAAATTGAAGGAAAGAAAGAAGGGAGAGGAAAGGGAAAAAACAAAAACAAAAACCACCTTATAGAAGAAAAACCTTAAAATTGCCATGGTTCACCCTTGGCTTCAACTTTGGGCATCATTATCCAAACCCCAAGACCTGATCTTAAGCTGAAGCTCAGCAACAGCAACCAAGAAGTTAACAACCTGAGCTGGTGTCAGTATCCTCAAAACTCTCAAAGCTGTGTTTGTCCTCAAAGCATCAGCATTAGCCACAAGATTCTCCAATGTATCTTTGAAAGTGCTTGGAACTGAAAGCTCCTCTGCCATAAAGGACCTACTCAAACACACCCTGCCATGGCTCCTAACCATATCCAAAAGCGGTGGCGCCGCCATGCTCTCATGAACCTTAGCCAACTCATCATTTAGGACCCTCTCCTGCAACTTAGTCTCTTGGTTGAGTTGACTCAACCTCTGCCTCTGCTCTTCTGATAAATCCTCTAAAGCTCTGTTCACAACCTGAAATGTCATTCCAGGTTTGAACCCCGCCACCCAAAGGAACGTTTTTTCCAATGAACTGAACCATGGTGGTGAGAAAACAAGAAGAATATCTTGGTGGGCAATTCTAGATTTCTCTTCATAGTATTCCCCATAGTGGCAGAGTACCCTGTTTATCAATTGCCTCCTATCATCATCCTCCAACTCTTGATTGTGTTGCTGAGCTGAAATAAGCTCATCAAGGTACCCTCTTTGACGCACTATCCACCCTTGGAGAAATTCCTCAAATGCAGCAACATTTGCATCAGTCATCTATGTAATATTGTGAGAAACAGAGAGAAAAAACAGAGAGGGAAGAAAATGGAGAAGAATATGGTGTTGGTGGTGGTGTTTGTTTACAACACGTGCTTTAATGGGGTTGTTGGCGAAATGAGTTTCTTGCAAAAGGGTGTCTGAAATTGTTGGTTTGCTTAAGGGGTAAGAAGCATTGGTG
The DNA here is from genome assembly GCA_037113605.1 of Calophaca sinica. Lineage (NCBI taxonomy): Eukaryota > Viridiplantae > Streptophyta > Magnoliopsida > Fabales > Fabaceae > Calophaca > Calophaca sinica. The sequence continues at coordinate 110,650,777 of CM073733.1, forward strand.
GTGGGATGGTGCTTGGAAGGGAAGCCTAATGGCAAAGCCAAAAACAGAGTCATTTGGAGCCCAAAAAAAAAACAGAGTTAAGCGGTGTTGAGTTAATGAAACAGAGATAATATAAATAGTAATAGTGGTGCTTAGGCTTGGTTTCGGTGCAATTTGTCGCCAAGTGAAACAAATGTGATGAAATGGAAAAAAGGGGGTAGAGGGGATGAACTGTGGTTGAGGATTTTGATGAGTTGTGGGGTTGGTTGTTGTTCATGTGAATTATGATGAGTGTTGGTATTTGGGATTTTAGGGTTGGATTTATAGTTGGCGTGGGATTTGATCAGTTGACACGGCGATACATGCAAATGGCATGGTGCCGTCTTTGTAGACACTATTGGTTTGATGCCAAGTAAGATAGAGAAGTGCAGATATGGAGCCAAGTAAGACAGAGAAAATAAAAAAGGAGACTTCTGCTCAGCTGTGAGCCTGTGACAGAAAGATATTTTTTTTTTTGATAAGAAAGATATTTGATGTGGCATGTTGTGAGAATAATGCATCTTAAGCTACCATGTCATTTAAGGTAGAATTGTTACTTTATCAAAATGTAAATTGACACTATTAAATGTACAAATATTATTCTTTTTATAAATAAGAAAATATAAAATAAAAAATACTCTTTATCTGAAAGTTGTACTATACTAATTAGGGTGTGTTTGGATAAACATTTTAATTAAACAATTATTGAATAAGCGTTTACTATATAAACGCTTATGTATAAAATATTTCTGTAATCGAAGATGAAATAAGGTTAAACTGTTTTTATATAAGTTATAAATTGTTTTTATTAGCGGTCTTGGAGATTTTATTGGAATAAGATTACAACAGTTTATAGCCATGTCATAAGCTAATTTTATAAGCTTATTCAAACACTTACACAAGTGATTATGTCACAAACGCACCCTTAATCTTGGGTGGAATTACTCAAAAAGATAAAAGAAATCAAATCAAAATCATTTTGTCTTTACCACTTCAATAATAATCAAAAACTATTTTGGATCCAAAATTTGGGTGAAAAGGGCAATATCCCCAATATATAATTATACATCATGATGTGATACAAACCAGACAGTAACAGAAAAATAAATATACTGCAATAGAGTAGTAGACTTGTGTTATTGATAACTAGAAAGGAAAATACAGAAGGAATAATGGAACCCTCTGTCCACAGAGCACTGCTCCTCACAGAGAAAGGATATTTCTCTGGCCAACACAGAACGTGATACTCTCCACCATCCTCCCCCGTCACACGATTTCCTAATACTAAATCACAATGACCTACTAACTCTCTCTTCCTTGCCATCTCATCATTTCTTTCTCATTTCTCCTCTCATACCTTTCTCCATGTTTTTGGGCTTACTAAAGACATCACTGGCCCATAACACCATCTGAGGCCCTATCAATCACAGGCTCCTGAACAATGACTTGTCTCAATGCGAATCTTTGAAGCCAGGTCGCAAATGATGTCCTCATCTTCCCAAGTAGCCTCCTCGACTGGTTGCTCGCTTCCATTGATCAACCAAGTGTTTTGGCGAAATCCTCTCCTTTGTTGATCACTACATTGGCTAAGATAGCGATTCTGAGGCTCCCAAGGGGAATTTGCAGCAGATTCAAACTTGTGGGGAGTTCTTTTTCTACCCGCAGAGTTGCAGCGACCTTCTTAAGCAAGGAAACATGAAACAGGGTGGATTCTAGATGACATCGGCGGTGCAGCTTATAAACTTGAACCTACGCGCTCAACAACTTGAAAGGGACCATAATAACTTGAGGCGACTTGGGATAGATCCGGCCTCAGATTCTTTTGCATGAGGTCTCAACTTCACAAAGACCCACTCTCCAACCTCAAAATGTCTCTCCTTCCTATGTGCATCCGCCAAATTCTTCATCCTCCCTTGAGCACGGGTCAAATGATGCTTTAACTGACGCAAGCATTCATCTCTATCGACCAATTCTCTATGCACTGCTTCGACTTTGGTTTCCCCAGGTAAAAAACGTGTGATTGTAGGTGGATGCCTCCCATAAACCACCTCAAAAGGAGTAGTTCCCGTTGACCCATGGTAAGTGGTATTATACCAAAACTCCGCCCAAGGTACCCAAACCACCCAATTCTTTGGCTGGTCAGCTATGAAACAACGTAAGAAGGTCTCAAGACAACGATTAATCACCTCTGTTTGGCCATCCGTTTGTGGATGGTAGGCCGTACTCAACTTCAGTTGCGTTCCTTGAAGCTTAAAAAGCTCTTGCCAAAAGTTGCTCACGAAAATGGGATCTCGATCAATCACAATCGACATAGGAATTCCATGAAGCCGCACCACCTCCTTAGTAAATACCTCAGCCAGCACTCTTGCGGAATAAGGATGCTTTAACGGGATGAAATGGCTGTATTTAGATAGCCTATCCACCACTACAAAAATGGCTGCAAAACCTTTAGACTTTGGAAGGCCTGTTATAAAATCCATAGATATTTCCTCCCATATGTGAGAAGGAATGGGCAGTGGCTGTAAAAGACCCCCTGGAGCTGCAGCAACATATTTGTTTCGCTGACATACATCACACTCTTGAACAAACTTCTGAATATGTTTCTTCATGCCTACCCAATAAAGATTCGCTGCAATTCGACGGTATGTCCGATAGAACCCGGAGTGACCTCCTTGAGTTGTGGAATGAAATTCCTTGAGGAGAATAGGAATCCAATCTGATTTAGAAGACACAACCAGCCTATCTTCATAGAAAAGAACACCGTTGCGGTAAGCAAAACCGGGTTTTGTAGGTACTCCTTGCTGCAGGTCAGTAATTATGGCTTTCAGGAATTCATCCCCATGCACTTCTTCCACGATCTCCTTACTTGACAACCACTCAGGATAGTAAACCATAACATTAATTTCTGCACTGTCATGCATCCGAGAAAGCGCATCAGCACCTTTATTCTCCAAACCAGGCTTGTAAACAATCTCAAGGTGGTACCCGGCAATTTCAGCACCCGATTTTGTTGGTCCATGGTGGTAATTCTTTGCAACAACAGCTGCCTCAAACTCTTTTGATCAGTGCAAACCTTAAACTTTCTGCCCAAGAGATAAGGTCGCCAGTGTTGAATTGACAAAGCTACCGCCATCAACTCTTTTTCATATGCAGATTTGGCTAAGTTTCTTTCTCCTAAAGCCTTGCTAAAATAAGCAATAGGGCGCCCCTGCTGCAATAAAATAGCCCCCAATCCATTACCGGAGGCATCACTCTCAATGACAAATTCTTGATCAAAATTGAAGTCTGGGTGCAAGAACTCGGAGTCAGGTAATCTTGTGTTTGAGTCTATCAAAAGCTTCTTGCTCCTTAGGCCCCCATTTAAAGGCATCCTTCTTTGTAAGCTCAGTAAGGGGTTTGGCTAAATTACCATAACCCCTGATGAACTTTCTATAATAACCAGTGAGACCCAAAAAACCCCTAACACCTTTAACATGCTTAGGAATAGGCCACTGCAATACACATTTTACCTTGGCGGGGTCCATGGCAACTCCTTCCAATGATATGATATGCCCCAAATACTCCACTGAAAGTTGAGCAAATGTGCATTTCTTTTTATTTGCCACGAATTGATTGTCACACAGCACCTGAAGAACTGATTTCAAATGGCACAAATGGTCTTCCCAATTAGAACTGTACACCAATATGTCGTCAAAAAAGACCAACACATACCTGCGCAACATGGGTTTAAAAACATCATTCATGAGAGCCTGAAAGGTGGATGGAGCATTCATCATTCCGAATGGCATCACTAAATATTCATAGTGACCCTCATGGGTTCGGAAAGCCGTCTTGTGGATATCCTCTTCTCACACTCTTACTTGATGGTAACCGGATTTGAGGTCAATTTTAGAGAAGTATTTGGCACCACACAACTCATCCAATAATTCATCAATTACTGGTATTGGAAACTTATCCGGAATCGTCACCTTATTTAGAGCACGGTAGTCAACACACATCCGCCAAGAACCATCTTTCTTCTTGACCAATATCACCGGGCTTGAAAAAGCACTATGGCTCGGCCTTATGACCCCTGACTGTAACATCTCCTGCACTTGTCTTTCAATCTCTTGCTTATGGTGGTGTGGGTAATGATAAGGACGAACATTAACAGGTCCTTGTCCTTCCATTAAGTGAATGACATGTTCTTGTTTGCGGACGGGAGGCAAACCTTGCGGGTCCTTGAAAATTTCAGCAAAGCACTTAAGCAATTGGAGCACCTCATGTGCTTGTTTAGTGGGCAAATGAGCAAACTCCTCTGTTTGTCTATCTGTTGTACCTACTGAGACTCCCTCAGCAGACATGAACATACCCTCAACCTCATATTTAGGCCTGCTCAACAAACTCTGCAGAGCCAACTGCTGCAACTCTTCCTTCCTTTCTCCTTTTAATTCAACCCATTCATTGTTGAATCTGAAACGCATAACCTGCTGGACCCAGTCTACCCACATTCCTCCAATGTTAGTGAGCCAAGCCATTCCCAGAACCAAATCAATGCCATCCAGATCGAATAACACAGCATCTATGGTCAATTGCATCTGTCCTATCTCAATCAACACTTTCTTACACTCACCTTGAGTTTGAGCCTTATAACCATCTCCCATTTTAATTCTCAGGGGAGCGGTTTCCTCTACCTTCCATCCCATAGCCTTCACCAATTTCCTAGAAATGAAGTTGTGGGTAGCCCCACTATCAACCAGCATCAAAATGGGAATTCCCTGCACCTTCCCTCGCATTTTCATAGTTCGGAACTTCCCTTGTTCCTCCGAAACCAAGCGTCTCACGCTCATAACACTCAGCTCGCCCTCTTCGTCTGTCTCCTTCTCTGCCTCCATCGTAATGGCGTTAACCTCCCCATCGTCGTCGTCGTCCTCGTCGCACACCATAACCCGTAACTGGCGGTCAGGACATTGGTGGCGAGGGTGGTAAGGGCCGCCACACTTGTAACACAACCCTTTTTGCCGCCTCTCTGCGATTTCTTGAGACGACAGATGCCGAAGACCCCTATCTCGTGGACCTGTGTTCCTGCGCTCGAGTTTGGGCTCGAATTTCTGCGGCCCATTTCGCTCTGGGTTCTCTTTACCTCCCTTGACAAAAACCCAATCGCTACCATGAGCTCGACCCGTCGCATTTGAACCGGAAATGTGGCTTGGGTTGGGCCGATAATTTGGCCTTGGCCCAAAGGTACTCCTGTAGCGCTGGCCCGTCCACTCACCCTTCATCTCCTTCATCTCTTGTTCAACCGCTCTGGCTAGATTCAGTAACCGTGAACGGGAGAGAGAACCAATTGTGCGCATGCTTCGCACCTTCCCCCTTATTCCCTCCTTGAGGCCATGGACAAAGTACCCAAAGTATTGCTCGTCTGGCAATCGAGCTACCTGGGCGGTTAGTTTTTCGAACTCCTCTATGTATTCTTCCACTGCATCGCCCGTCTGTCAGAACGAAGCGGTTGCAAACACATTCCCCTCGCCAATTCCTCCGTAGCGTTCTATTAACTCATCCTTGAGCTTCTCCCAAGTCAAATCAACTTCCTCCTCTAGCAACCCCTTGAAGAAATGAATCGTCGGTCCCTCCATGCACAGTTGCGCAAGGTTGACCTTCACCTCCGGGCTCGTGTCTTGGACCCGGAAATAAACCTCCGCACGAGCGATCCATCCCGCTGGGTCATCGCCGGTAAACATCGGCAGTTCGATCTTCTTCACGGAGCGCCGAAACTCATCAAGAGCGTCGCCCTGGAGTTTTTTGTGTTCTGACTTTTCTCCCTGGCTGGACTTCTCCTCCTCCTCTGATTGTTTGCTCTGAGAGATCAATGAAATCAACCGTTCCTGATTCTCTGCCGCTGTGACCTGCATCTCCACGAGAGTGGCCTTGAGAGACGCCACTTCACTCTCCAACGCTGTTACCTTGGCCTCCATTTTCTTTGGTGGCATTCGTTCCTTGAGGTTGCGCTGATCCCACGTAGAGAAAAGATCGTTTCCTTACGAATCCGGCAGGTCAGACCAATTTGATACAAACCAGACAGTAACAGAAAAATAAATATACTGCAATAGAGTAGTAGACTTGTGTTATTGATAACTAGAAAGGAAAATACAGAAGGAATAATGGAACCCTCTGTCCACAGAGCACTGCTCCTCACAGAGAAAGGATATTTCTCTGGCCAACACAGAACGTGATACTCTCCACCATCCTCCCCCGTCACACGATTTCCCCTATAACCGAATCACAATGACACTAACTCCCTCTCTCTTTCCTTGCCATCTCATCATTCTTTCTCACTCTCCTCTCATACACTCTCCATGTTTTGGGCTTACTAAAGACATCAGCCCCCTGGCCCATAACACCATCTGAGGCCCTATCATGATGACTCTAACCAATGTTACTATGGTTAGTGAGCATCAATAATACTGCTTATAATATGCTTGATCAATCTGGATTATAGTAGGGGAATTTATTTTTGTTACTGTTATACATCACATGATTTTTATTCACATTTTTTTTTATTGTCTCTAGATGCTTTCTTAGCGGTGACACATGAAAATAATGAGTAGACTTTTTACTAGGATGCTTTCAAAATAATGGTATGAAACTTTATGCATGTTGCCAACTCTACGTATCCCTTTATCACAAGAACCGTAACTTCTAGTTAACTGTGATTCTCTGCAGAAACTCTGTTCTTTACTTTGCTGGCGGTATAAGCATTGGTATACCCGGTTGTTCCCCTCTTTTTCTCTTTCTCTCTACAGTTATCTCCAGTTGTTATAGCCATAAAAAAAAAATTCCTACTTCCACATGGAACTGCTGTCCCACATGAAGGATACATTGCACTGCAGCAGAACAGGAAAAACTTAACATACAGGAATCCAAGAGATTGTGTAAACCATGACATCTGATAGAAAACTGTGGTTGCAATGCTGCAAAGGCACTACTGTGTAGGCAGGAGCCAGTGGAAGTTTCACATACATGTGGATTTATGGTTTATTTCTCCAATTTGGTGCCTCTATTCTCTGTTGGCTCAATGTACCATTCGACTAGGTTTTAAATCGTGGTTGTAGTCAAGTCGCGATCCTTGATATTGTAGAGAATTGTGGTCAAATACGGCTGAAGCAGCCATAATCGCAGTCGTGAAAATATCAAAAATCATGATGCCGCACCACAATTGTGGTCGTGAACCGTTTTTTAAAACTCTGTCCTAAGACTTGCTATTAATGTTGAATATTAGCTGGAGAATAACAACAAATGGTTTGCTTCCTTAATGATGAGCTCATGAGCACAAAAAGGGATGGGACAATTTGGATGATTCAGTATAAATGGCCTTTGTTATCTTTTTTCCTTCTCTGCCCTTCCAGTTAGAAATTTTTTTGAGTAAGGTTGTTTGAGATAAATTTAAGGATAAAAATTGTTTTACACTTAGATACAAAATATGGACATTCAAAATGTAGCCAAATCCATTCATGCCCCATCCACACCATTTGATCACTACTATGGCAATCAATTAAGTAGAAAGTAAAATTTTCACCAATAATAAAATACTACTATTCATCATACTACTTTTCTACCCGTTTATTTCTTGATTTTAACCAACAGCTAGACAATTTAATACCAACCGATATTGACAGTTCATGGATAAGCATAAGCAACATTTAATCTCTAGAAAACAACATTTACCAGCATAATTAAGCATCATATTTACAATCTCTAGAATGAGAACACAATTTTTTTTCAAAAGGACAGTGAAAAATCAATGTTACTTGAATCACAAGAGACCACACAAACGGGGCCTAGAACAGAACTGCCTTCCATTAGCTTTGACAATGGCCATGACTCCAGCAGTTATTCCAGCACAGAGTACAGAAGACATATAATGATGTGCATTTCGGCCCGCTATAAAATAAACAAGAAAATTAAAATGAATAAAATGAAAAGAAAAGCATAGTAAGCATCAAAGGACTCTTTATCCAGATGGAAGAAACATATAAATAAATACCTTGCTGTAGGGTGAAGGTTGTTGCTGTCAAACCACCAATTATCAAAGCTGATGCCACAGGGAGGTACTGCATATTTACAGTTTTCTATAAAACATGTCAATGTCACACAAAAATTGTTTCATGAGCCATTTTATAAAATTGAATGTAATATAGTCATCTATGTCCACAAACAGTATTTAAATTTATGTGTGCTGAATGGCTTGTCAAAAATTGGTTAGGTTTTGGGTATGGCTATTCTTTCTTATGAATCTGCTAAAATTAATTATATACCATAATTATATATCAGTTGCTAAAGTTAATTATGGTCATACTATATATCTAACCACAACCTCCAAAAACTAAAAGTGTGTTTGTATGGGCGTCGGAAGTCAAAATCACGTTCAAGTAACGAAGTGTTTCCATTGTCGCAAAAATTTGTTTGGTAAAAAATGTCAATGTGATTTTAGACCTTAAACTAAGGTTTTACAAGAAGCAACTGACAGTTGTTTTCCCGTCGAAAGAAATCATGTTGAGTATGTAGAATCAATTTCATACAAAATCAAGTTCGCAAACTTTGGTCCACACAAACACTAAAACAGTTACTACAACGGGAGATTAACTTGTACATCCTAAAAACGACAAGGTTGGCATGAGCCAACCTAGATATGATAGGATCTAAAGGAAAGATGGGAGTGAGTCATTTTTTTTCTCAACCTAGACAAGGTTAGCTCATTTTCTTTTTCAATCATTACAATTTTTCAGGATTGAGGTGGTAGAAAATAGAGAGACTAGGACCGGTTGCTACTTACGGTTAAAGGTTCAAAGCTCTTTGGCTGGAAGGGAGAAGGAATGTTTCTGCTCACAGTATAGTGACCGCTTATCAGATCCAGGGCATCCTGCAAAAGACATGAAACTTATTAAACACTGAGATTGAGTTCCCTTTATATAAATGAATGGAAAGAATAATGAACATAAGCGAACTTGCCTGCCGAATCCCATCATGGAAGTTATTCAAGTAATAGCGTGAAAGTGCACTCATCCCATCTTTAATCATTCCAGTTATTGTTTGTTTTCCATATCTGCACCATAAATTCAAAATTTACCAGTATCACAGAAAGAAACATAGAATCACAGGATTCATTACCAAAAATTTCATACCTAACTAAGTCCCCTTTGAGGGCACTAGTCCCAGCATACTCCAGGCTTATCTCATCACCTTGCTCTGCCCACACTAAATAAAATTATTGAGTTCAAATAAGCAGGGCTATAATTCATAAAGAAAAATGGAAGAAATTATCCAGAAATTTCATACATATTCTAAATTTTCCATATTCCTCGTCAAACATTGAAATGCACTCGGTGCAAGTAAGCACTCCAATCCTCTGCAATTGTAGATTTAATGACTTCTGGGCCATATAACACTGCAAACAGCATCAAGACCGTCAAAGCAACTTCCAGACAGGAGGACAATCAGACAAGGATTAAGAAAAGAACAAGTCCTAGCAATCAAATTATCCTTTATCAGCAAACCTGTGTAACATTTGTTCGATCAAGGGAATCAATGCAGTTTGCTCTGATTATTCCTCTCTGCTCCTCTAGTATATCTCCCTTTCTATCTATCAAGAAGTATCTGCTCAGCTGAAACAGCAATGATTAAAAATCTGAATTATAGATTGCCAGCATATCTGGATTGTGGCAACTAGCTACTATATTAGTATATATTTACTTGATTTTTTTTGTTACCTTTGTTTTTCAAAATCCTCTGAAATTTGATCATAGAGGATTTTCAAATTATCGAAGTTTGAGCTCCCACAGTGGTGATGGAAATCAAAAGGCACATATCTGCCATAATCCGTGAGTCATAAAACAAAAAAAAAAGGTAAGAATGAAAAAAATATGAAACAAAGCAATCATAACAAACACTGATACAGTTTAAGATATAACAACCAAAGCAGACTCCAAGCACAAGGTTGTAATACAAGAGTATGAGGAAAAAAGAAGTCTAAATTATCACCTCACATTTTTCTGATTTTGCATTTCAGCAGCATATGCTGCACTTAGCTGACCTTCTTCACCATGCTACAACAATAAAATTAACAAGAAATTGCTCAAAATAGTATACATAACAAACACTTGAAAGGGAAAACTGGCTGTAAAGACTGGCTGATGTTGAAGTATAACTGAAAGGACATGCTATTCAAACTAAGCCAATTCATGGCCTCAAATTCCCTACTTAACATTTTGGTTGCAAGAAAAGTGGTGTCCGGGAAAGAAAAATATTGGAATATGATATCATGCAAAAACTCCCAAAAGCAGCGAGCTGTTTGAGGCCAAACCGAAAGCCAAAATAATTTTTATTCAATCACGCATATCCTTGCCTCCTCCTAAGCATCAAGAAGATGCTACATAGTACATATTTTTTGGACTCACAATAAATCTGAAAAATAAATTTTGGACAAATTCAGATTACAATTGAAAGACTGCAGATAGTAGAAGCCATACTTTATCAGTTAGATCAACTGCTACTATCTCTCCGTATCTTTGTAAGAGATCATGGAAATGACGCTCCACAATATTTGGCTGAAGCAGAAGGATGGGAAGGGGAAAAAAAATATGTATTAATATAAACTCATGGTAAAACCATTAAAGTGCTAGCAGAATTGAGAAATAGAAGTGTACTGTTTGTTCATGACTAATAACCCTAAGGTGCGGTTTATAGCTTAGATCAACAATCTGCTCCCACAGAAGAGGAATTGAACCTCGAACCTGCAAAAAAGTAAATTAGAGTACAAGCCACAAACTGGGAGTTCAAAAATTGATATTTGTAGATAAAAGGGTGTTCTATGGAAACTAGGATATAAAATGTTCATTAACTTTCTTTTTCTTTACCTCAATTTATATGGAAATAAAAACAGCTTTCAATTCCAGTTATCGATTGATATTAAATTCCATTGGATAGAAATATCTAGAAGAACTAAGGAACATTCAACTCTGAATTAAAACTAAAAATTAAAAACATCTCCAAATAAAGTTTCACTGTGAAGCTATCTCTGTACATGACATCATGTATTGTTAGTATTTATAGTAAGAGAAATGTTATTTGAAGACCAATTTGGGACAACTTTTTCGACAAATTTTTAAGTGGTTAACGCAGTTCACACATTTGGTTAATGAAGTGTTGGATTTGATTAATAGATATATCAGGTGTTGCAACTCATTAACTGTCTACTGAACTTCATTAACCACTAATTTGAGCGTTATTAACCACGATTTTCACGTGTTCAACTACATGTAGATTTGAACACCTGGAAATCGTGATTAATCACGTTCAAATTTGTGGTTAATGAAGTTCAGTAGACGGTTAATAAGTTGCAACAACTGATATATCCATTAACCAAATCCAACTCTTCATTAACCACATGTGTGAATTGCGTTAACCACTTAAAAAGTTGTCGAAAAAATTGTCCCAAATTTGTTGTTCAAATAACGGGACCGTTATAGTAAATTGTGGATAGTATAGTAAACTGTGTGGGTAGTACAGTAAATTGTAGTGAGCATTGTAAAATCAAATGCAACCATAATAAATTATACTATGTTTTTCTTCTTATAAGATGAATCAGCCTTAACATCTATATTTGAAACATCAGGAAATTACAGCACTCGAACTCCTTCAGCTCGTTCAAAAACAGTATAAATTCTCAGAAACATGGACAATATGCTAGCAGGAAACATAACCAACTGTAAGGAGAAACTGTCGAAAGGAAATACTGGATGTTGATTCTCATTAATGTATAATAATAATACCTGTAAAAATGAGAACCTGAATTCTCCAATTTCAAGCAACTGTTCAGTTTCAATGAAATTGGCAGTGTCACCCTCAAAGTTAGCTCCTCTTCTCCACATTCTTGTTCCTATGTCACCATATTGCCATATTATCACGAGCTATTGCAAATTTACTATGCTAATATCATAAGAAAGAAGCATCTTTGGACATTTTACCTAGACGCCGCGTACATCTCCTTGAAATTAATGTTATTGTAGCACATGAGTCTTTAAGCTTCAGCTCAGCTGCTTGGAAGCTTAAGCCCAGTTAAGGGAGAACATAACAGGCTTATTTAAGTAAATGCATACTTCTTTTTCAGTTTTTCCTCATTTTATTGTACTGATATTAAGTGGAGAGCATATGCACACACGCAAACATACACACAAAAAGGGGACGGGGGGAGCAGAGGTAATTTAAACTTAAGGATATTCCCTTGTACTAGGGGCACGATGAATCTGTCAAGCTGCCATAAAAAGGATAGGTGTTATTATGAGGACAACTTTATGATGATACTAAGAAAACACTTCCTTTTTTTTAGTGAAATAAAAAGCACTTTAGCTTCAGCATACAGAAATGCTGCCAAATTATCTGACCTTAAACTCAATAAGCTCCTCCATAAGATGTTTGTTCCAGACATATCGAGGGTCAGCCTGAAATATAAATGTAAAATGGACCCCAAAAATTTTCAGCAATTTTTTTTCCTTATTGCATCAAATGATGTCAACAGGGTCAAGTGGCCTTTCATTATCTTTCCTATTGTAGAATTAAATGCTTAGAGATGGTCTAAAAGGGATTTAATATGACATACTGTAGTGACATCATGGCAGAATTAAGCAGTAATATAATGGATCAAAATAAAATAGAATAGCAAGAAGGAGAAAAGATATGCAAGAAATTTTTGCTATGACAACGAAACTACTTAGTTATGCATGAATTGAGTGTTGGTCGCAGAATGCTTTGCTCTCAGTGGAGGTATGAAGGAAGTATATTTCAATTTAAAACTTACACTCAGGATTGGATTTTTTAAATAACAGTTATTCCCAGAAGATCGAGCATTATGTCAACTAACCTGCTTCCATAGTGGCTTACTCATCCACCCGTCTACTAACTTGCTTCTTCTCTGCAAGCTGGTGGACAAGACGAATTATATCTTATGAACATCAACCTTGCAATGATATAAATATTATGGGACTAAGATAATAACAAATCAGCAATTTAAAGACCGTGACTCTCACTTTAATGTAATATCTGTTTCATAAGAATAGTATAAGCCTGGCATTGACTCCACTATTTTCAACAAAGTCATGAAGTACGCCTCTTCCTTTTTCTACAGAAAGATAGCACACAGAGGATATATTGAGTGTGTGAATCACACGTGTAACACTTGATGATCACTAAATAACTTTTGATTACATAATTCCTTACTTCTTGAGTAGTTGAAAACCTTAAAGCCCCATTACAGGCAAGTATTCTCATAGACATCAGGCGATATACTGGAAAACCAAGGAAACTTCCAACTTCCTTCCGAGAGGTTATTACAATGGCATAAGTTCCTACACCAAGACAGCATCATTGAACCTTAATGAGTACAAAGGAAGTTATGTTGTTAGACTATGTGGTTCCTTATGAAAATAAAGCAAGAAAAAAGTTTTAGTCCATTTCAATTCTTATAGCTAGCTCAACTTCATTCTGCTAAACCAAATGGATTCAAACTTCATTCTGCTAAACCAAATGGATTCAAAATGATCTACTTGAGAAGAAGCCTATATATACCCTTCCTTAACAAGAAGATGAAAGAAGCACACTAGCAGGATTAATCAATGCCATCAGTTACAAAAAAAAAAAAAAAAACATGACTATGTAGTACTTACAAATATTAATGTACAAATAAGATTAAATTTGTTTTTTTCCTGGCCTACAAATATCCCAAATGAACGAAGATCCTCAAGAAGGAGCCGGACAAGATTCAATGTTAATAAACAGCCAACACAGAATGTGCAAAAGCATAGAGATGAATAAGTTAATATGAAAACAAATGCATATGCAAGTTTATACAAAAACAACTCAAGATAAAAGCACATAAGCATATTTACCTACAACCAATCTTATTGTTCCCACCACACCATAAATGGTAGATGTCTTTGATGGACTTCCTGAGAAAGTCTCACCTGCAAAAGATTTAAAAAAACATAAAAAGTAAATAATTAGAATAAAATGGTCAATTCAAATACATTACTAAATCTGGCAATGAAGCACACATGGAGCTGATACTAAATAACCAAATAAGAACAAACCTAACCCTAGAATGTAAAAAACAGTAATTTTTGGCTATAACCGATTCATAAATGTGTAAATGTAGATATTCAATATTCAATATATAACAATACTCATGATCCTCCCTTCTTCCCCAACATAGTAACCAACCAAAAACCAACATTCACCAAGACCCCACAAAAATTCTACCCACTTCAGAAACAAATCAAGTTTTCAATTAATTTTCTCCTAAAACTAACAGTAATAAAGCTACAAGCTTCACAAAACATCTTCTCTGCAACCAATCATGAAATGAAGAAACTGAAATTCAAAAATAAAAAAAATAAAAAAGAAGAAATTACCATCAAGTAAATTGATGTTCCCATCAACACGGCTAATCCAGAAGCCTTGATTAGGCGATTGATAGGATTTGATCACAAACTTGTCCTGAAACTCCTGCAATTGAAGCTCATCGTAAAGCTTGAATCTTTCAGCCGAACCCGAAGAGGATTCAACGTCCATTACCAAATAATTGAGCAAAAATGAGATAACCCCTTAATAATTTAACACGATAACATCAAAACCCAGATTTTTGTTTAGGTATTTAAATTGATGTGGCTAATGATGGGGAAAGGATGAAGGAAATGAGGAGAAAGTCATAGGTAACATACATTACAACCTGTTCCACTTTCAACAGCCAAACACCATTTCGGCAACTATTTTGTAGTAAATTACCTGAATGCCCCCCAAATAATTAAAAAATTAAATCATGAAGTAACAAGGGAATCTCTTTTTTTTTATACTAAAGGGAATCTTTTTTTTGTTGTTGATGAAAGTAACAAGGGAATCTAAATTCCAGATCATGCTCATTTCAGTGATTCGTACACAAAGGGATTTAAAAAATCAATAACGGTTGCAGAGAGTGAAAAAATATTGGAGAGAATGAGAGATAAATCGAGTGTGTGTGAGAAAGAGAGCAAGAGAGGGATTATTTGTATATTTTAATTTAATTAAGAAAAAGTTTATTCAACCTCATATGATTTTATTTTCTTTTTATATTCAGCCTCATCTCTGTATCTTTTTATATTCAGCCTCATCTGATTTTGAAGTTTAAGCAATTAACATCCATAATTTTTTTTTTTTTGACAAAACACATCCATCCATAATTTTTAGTAAACTGAAAGTTTGATTACCAAAAAAACAACCGAAGGTTTGATTATCAATAATCAATAATGATATTAGTAATAGTAAATCCCTATTTAATAATCATTACCGCCTCAGCTCCTTTTTATAAAAAAACAAAGGGTTAAATATGTTTTTTGGTTCTTGTAAAATGAGTGAATTTTGGTTTTGGTCTCAATAAAAAAATTTCTTTATTTTTCATCCCTCTAAAATATAAAAGTATTGTATTTGATCTTTACCGTAATGTTATGTCCGTTAACTACTTTATGTCTTACAATAGGTCACATGGCCACCCCGTTAACTACCCAAAATTTTTTCCTTACCCCTAAAACGAATTTTGTTTATCTGCCCTAAAATAAATACTAGAGACCAAAAACACTGATTTCAGGTTTTAGAATGATGAAAATCAGAAGAAAGAAAATATTTTAGAGGGACCAAAATCAAAATTCTCTAATTTTACAAAGGACAAAAAACAATACCTTTAAATTTTGGAGTAATGAAAATTAAAGAAAAAATTTGACAGGGACCAAAACTAAAATTAGCTCATTTCTAGAGACCAAAAATATATTTAACCCAAAAACAAAAGATCATTGTATCAAACAAAATCAAATCATCGTGAAAAAAAAATGTATTGAAATGAGTTAATTTTAATTAATAATGTTATAATTTTAAATTTTATTCAAAAATACCTTGTTG
This sequence comes from Calophaca sinica, assembly GCA_037113605.1. Lineage (NCBI taxonomy): Eukaryota > Viridiplantae > Streptophyta > Magnoliopsida > Fabales > Fabaceae > Calophaca > Calophaca sinica. The sequence goes on from CM073733.1 coordinate 110,666,752, forward strand.
TGTCCTTTTATATCCTTCTTATATGGGAATATAGTGAGTTTCTTCTCACAATAAATAAAAGTATAAAATGAATTAGACAATTAATATTGTTAAAATTCGGGCTGTGTTTCTTATGTTTAAAACAAAAAAATAAGCTATTTTATTTCTTATAAAAAGGGACAATAGGGAGTATTTTGAAAGTTATCTTTATTTGTTAAAATAACCATAAAACAAGGAGGAGGATGCCAGTAAATGGAGTGCTTACTAGTTTCATTGTCATTTTTTATTAAAGTATTCATGTCATACATGGGTGCCCTCTAATATGGACCTTCTAAAAAAGAGGTCTAAAGGTGATCTCCTTTATCTTGACCTGCTACAGCCAGTTACCTCATTTTTTTAATTGTTTTAAGGAAAATGTCTAAAATTACTACATAATAATAATTAAGGACCAACTTCTACTTGGTTAAGAGAAAAATTGTTCTGTTTCCTCACTATTTATACGATGATACATTCAAGTACTAGTTCCATTTGCAGCACAAAGAAGCACGTGTAACAAACCAAAGAAGTAACCAGGTGTTGAATTTTCTGGTTTAGCCATGACCAAGCTTTCAATTTGCAATTGAAATTGCCACCCAGAGATTCAACGATTTTCGTAGAGATTACTTGAAGATTGAGTTTGCCAGACTGGGTCGTTCTCACCTTTGTGCTCTCTTACATTTCATTTGTTCCTGCATCTCTACTAGCAGAAACTTATCGCCTAACATCTTTACTTTCTGCTACGCACAATCGTTTGTTTCGTTGCAGGACCCCAATTGGTGGTTCACAGGACCCACCTCCCCTAGTTTAGGTCTCCCAAAGACTAGTTGTTCATGACGGGAAGCAATCGCTCTTATAGTCGTGGCATCTTCGATGTTCGACGGTGGCAACTCAGACCACCCAATGTAATGTCAAACTCTTGGTCCCTCTAAGGACAGGGTGTGTGTAGTGTGTAGCATAATTTTCATTATCTTAGTTCCTAAACCAAACTTAATACAAGATGTAAAAATACTAGGGAACCGGATTCGCTAAGATGGTTACCTTTTGTAATAGGTTGTTGACTCTTGAACCAAATAAATTGATCCAATCGAATGCTAGAACCAATTGCAAGAAAGATCAATATAAAACCAGAAACACAAAACACAGAATTCAGAAAGAAAAGAACAAAGACACAAGGATTTGTTTACGCAATTCAGCATCAAATGGATGCTTACATCTGCGAGATCTTGTACAGCTTGATCCGGTTTATTGCTCAGGGCCAAAGTCAATTAAATTGAGTATCAAACGCAATTTCCCTTAGCTCACAGAATCCTCACTCCCCTGAACCTGATTCCACCCAAGTCTCTCAAAATGCTCACAGCCTCACAGAGCCTTGCTTTCTTGTAATTCACTCAAAGGAATAATGAGTATCACACATGCTCTCACCAACTAAGTCATGACCTCTTATATCGAGTCATGATTACAGGTTTACAATTGGCAAATTCGATTACAAACAGAAGCAAAACTGAAAGTAACAGAAATAACTAACTAAGGCAAAAAACAGTTATTAACTAACTAACTCAATCACTAATATGCCATGTCATCAACAATCTCCACCTTGGCATATTACCATTGGCTCCTAGAATGAAACTATCCCTGCTGTGCTATCCAGCTGACTCATCATTCAACCAGCTTCAGTTTTGAGCAAGTTAAGGCAATGCTTGAACTTACTCAATGGAACAACTTTAGTCATGAAATCTGCAGGATTTTCAGCTGTATGAACCTTCTTGATCTAAACCAAGTCCTTTGAGATTATGTCCCTTATCCAATGCAACCTTATATCAATATGCTTTGTCCTTTCATGATAGGTGCAATTCTTACAAAGATGAATCGCACTTTGATTGTCATAAAACACATTGATATTCTCTTGATCAACTCCAAGCTCATTCACCAGCCCCTTTAGCCAAATAGCCTCTTTCACAGCTTCAGTGACACCAATGTACTCGGCTTCAGTAGTGGACAAGGCTACCACATGCTGCAGTGATGCTTTCCAACTCACAATATTCCCAAATAGAGTGAAAGCATAACCAATTAGTGATCTCCTCTTGTCTCTATCCCCAACAAAATCAGTATCAACAAACCCTTGAGCTTTATCTGAGTCTTGACTGCCTTTTCCATATTTCAAACCAATGTTTGTTGTTCCTTTTAAGTACCTCAGAATGTACTTAACTGCCATCTAGTGTTGGCTTCCAGGATTCCCCATAAATCTGCTAACCAAACTGAGTGCATATGCCAAATTAGGTTGGGTACAAACCATTGCATACATTAAGCTTCCAACTGCATTTGCATAGGGTATTCTGTCCATTTCCTTCTGCTCCTCCTCTGTCTTGGGACTGTCATCACTGGACAGTTTAAACTAAGCTGCTATAGGAACATTCACAGATTTTGCTCCCTGCATGTTGAACCTGAGAAGGACTTTGTTCAAGTAATTCTGCTGTGTTATACATACCTTGTAATTTCCATTCCAAGTTTCCTTTTAGCTGGCCCCAAATCCTTCCTATCAAATTCAGACTTCAGTACCTTCTTGAGCTTATCAATGTCAATCAAACTCTTGCTAGCAATTAGCATATCATCAACATATAATAGGAGGTAAATGAAATCCTCACTTTCAAGCTTCTTGTAGTATACACAACTATCAAAATTGCTTCTCTTATACTTGATGCTAAGAATGAAATTGTCAAACCTCTTGTACCATTGCCTAGGTGATTGCTTCAACCCATATAAGGACTCTTACAAAAGACACACCCAACCTTCTTTTCCCTTCTCTTCAAAATCTTCTGGCTGTCTCATATAAATTGTTTCCTCTAAGTTTCCATTCTAAAAAGCTATTTTTACATCCATTTGCTCTAGGTGTAAACCATATTGAGCAACTAAGGCCAACACAACCCTTATGGAGCAATGCTTCACAACAGGAGAAAAAATTTCATTGAAATCTACTCCTTCTCTTTGAGTGAAGTCCTTTGCTACCAATTGGGCTTTGAATCTAGGAGGATCCTTCTCTGTGTTGCCTTCCTTTCTTTTGTAGATCCACTTGCTTCCCACTAGTTTCACCCCTTTCTGGTTTCTTAACAAGCTTCCAAGTCTGGTTTCTGTACAAAGACTGCATCTCTTCCTCCATGGCCTGCTGCCATTTTTCATGCTCCTTGCTACCCTTGGCTTCCTTGTAAGATCTAGGATCATCATAAGTGACTAACTCAGCAGTGAGTAGAGCATATGCTATGACATCTTCCTCATAACCATATCTCTTAGGTTTATTAATCTGCCTCCTCTCTTTATCTCTGCATAAAAAGTAATATGTTTCTTCACTGTCTTCAGCATCATTCCCCACATCCGAATCTGACCCTTGATTTGTTGTGGACTGCTTCTTAGTATTCTTGTTCCCAAGCTCCACCTTAAACTGAAATTCCCCACTAGTCTTATTATTTCCCATCACTTCAATAGGTACCTTGGCCTTAATCAACTCATCTTCATTGAATTTGACATCTCTACTTGTAATGCACTTCTTCTCATCCAATGATCAAATTCTGTAACCCTTTACCCCATCAGGATAACCCATAAACAGCCCCTTCTTTGCCCTTGGTTCTAATTTTCCTTCACTAACATGATATTATGCAGGACAACAAAAAATTCTCAGCCTTGAATAATCTGTTGGACTGCCATTCCAGATTTCTTGAGGTGTCTTGTTATCAAGCACAGTGGAGGGACTCCTATTGATTAGGTAACAGGCTGTGCCTCTCCCCAAAAGTGCTTAGGCAAGTTTGCATTTGAAAGCATACATCTTATCCTTTTTAATAAGGTTCTATTCATTCTCTCTGCCAATCCGTTTTGTTGTGGAGTGTGTCTAACCGTGTGATTCCTGTAAATCCCATGCTCCTTACAAAATGAATTGAACATATCTCCACAGAATTATAAGCCATTGTCTGTTCTTAATGCCTTAACCTTTCTATCACATTGAGTTTCAACTCGGGTTTTCCATTCCACAAAGGTTTTAAAAACTTCATCTTTAGATTTCAATAAATATAACCAAATCTTTCTACTAAAATCATCAATTAGGGTAAGGAAATATTTGTTACCTCCATGAGTAGCAACTCTTACAGGTCCCCACAAATCTGAGTGGATGTAATCTAGCTTCCCCTTTGTTTTATGCACACCAGCAGCAAACTTGACTCTGGTTTGTTTCCCGAGCACACAGTGTTCACAGAATTCTAGTGGCTCAAATTTGTCACCACCTAGAAGACCTTGCTTGGCTAGCTCTTGCATACCTCTTTTACTTATGTGACCAAGTCTCTGGTGCCAGATTTGCCCTTTGCTAGATCCTGAACCTGCTGCAACAGCAATGCAGCCGGTGATTGTTTCACCCTTCAAAAAGTAAAGACAATTCCTCTTTCTTTCACCCCCTCATCACAACTGAAGCCATCATCTTCTAGAGTCCCTAAAGAGATTAGACTTCTCTTTAGCTCGGGTACATGCCTTACCCGAGTCAAGACCTTTTCAGTTCCATCAGTAAGTTTCAACTTTATGGATCCAATTCCCACAACCTTACATTAGCATTGTTTCCCATTACCACTTGTCCTCACTTCACCTTGTCCATTTGCAGCAACCAATAGATCAGCACTGTCATATCCATCCGAGGCCACAAATACATCACCATTGTCATCATTTGATTGCTTCTGTTTGAAATTCTTCTTGTCAGGATAGTTTTTCTTGAAGTGACCTTCCTTGTGACACAAGAAACACTTCAATTTTCCCTTGGATTTTGACCTTCCCCGGTTCTTGCCCTTGTTACTATCCCTCTTCTCACTTCTTCCCCTTGCAGACAGATTCTCACCGGCCTCCATTCCTCTAGTATCAGCCTTCTTGGACAATTCTTTGGCCATTAGAGCAGCTTGCACCTCCTCCAGGGTGATGGCTTCTCTCCCATAAATGAGGGTATCCGCAAGATTGTCATAAAAACATGTGAGAGATCGAATCAAGAGGAGTGTTTCATCCTCACCTTCAATCTTCACATCAATATTCTCAAGGTTGAGAATGAGCCTATTGAATTCATCCAGGTGGTCTTCAATGGAGGAGTTCGGTTGCATTTCCAGAGTATACAATCTTTGTTTGAGATATAACCGATTTGCCAAAGTCTTTGTCATGTAGAGGTGCTCAAGTTTCAACCAAAGTGTAGCAGCGGAATCTTCTTTTGACACTTCACGAAGTATCCTATCTCTCAAACAAAGAATGATGGCACTGTGTGCCTTGCTGAGCAGATCTTTCTTCTCTCTGTCTGATAGGGTGGCTGGAAATTTTCTGACCCCTTCTAGCGCTTCTTCTAGACCTTGTTGAACCAGGATAGCACGCATTTTCATCCTCCATAAGGCAAAATCATTCTTGCCATTAAACTTCTCAATGTCGAATTTGTTCATTGCCATTGATCTCCTTTCTTGCACGCCTTGCTACTGATACTAGTTGTTGACTCTTGAACCAAATAAATTGATCAATAGAATGCCAGAACCGATTGCAAGAAAGATCAATATAAAACCAGAAACACAAAACATAGAATTCTGAAAGAAAAGAACAAAGACACAAGGATTTGTTTACACAGTTCAGCATCAAATGGATGCTTACATCTGCGGGATCTTGCACAGCTTGATCCGGTTTATTGCTCAGAGCCAAAGTCAATTACAATTGAGTATCGAACACAATTTGTCTCAGCTCACAGAATCCTCACTTCCTTGAACCCGATTACACCTAAGTTTCTCAGAATGCTTACAGCCTCACAGAGCCTTGCTTTCTTGTAATTCACTCAAAGGAATAATGAGTATCACTGTTAGCATATTTTAATACACTATTTTTTAAGGCAAGTGCACCAATCGCAACAAGTAATATAGTAATGAGTAGAGTATCGTCTCCACAGGGATTATGACGTTTATCAACAAAAACAAGTGTGTAATTACTTTGAACGAGAATGATTTGGATATTTTGATAGCAATTGTAACTTTGAACAAGTAAAATTAAAGATGGAAGTGAACTATCAATTGGTAAAAAATGACTAGGAGTTGAATCCTCTTGTACCCACTCTTATGTAACTAGCTCATCATTAACTTAAGTAATTTCATATAAATTGAAGTTCGAATCAACTGAATTAGCTTAAGGACAATCCCTTGCCTCATAAACCCTTTATTCTAACCACAACCCCTAATCCCTTAGGTGATTAATGATTAAACTAAGCAATAAGAACAGTGATTCATTAGAACACATAACCACAAGTTATATTCCTATAATCATCATGATTATGGTTACTAATCTCAGTTCAAGTTCATTCATCCTATTTTCCAATCAAGATGAAAAACCTAAAATCAATGCAATAGTGATCAAATATTGAAAAGCATGAAGTATAGAGATTGGAAACTCAAATTACATAACATATACTTGTATTAATATAAGAGAACTAACTACATAAGAGTTTGAACATGATTCATCTCATCCTAATCTAAGAAATTCAGCTACTCATAGTAGTGAAAAAGAAAAACAAACATATGGAAGAAGAAAACTCCATTGATGATCCAAACCTTGTTCCCAAGATTGAATCCTCCTTGAAGATGAAGAAAAATGGAACCCTAGCACTCCTTGTCTTTGTCCACGGTGTTTTTGGTTTCAGAAAAGGTCCAAGATCCTTCAAAAAGTGAACAAATATCTATTTAAATGAATTCTGCAGCACAGTGCGCGTCATGCGCATCACAGTTGCGCGCCACGCGCACAGAGTCGGTTTGCAGAAGACACTGATGCGCGTCACGCGCAAATACATGATGATCAGTGCGCGTCATGCGCATTTGAAGACAGAGCCAAAACTCCAAAAATGCGCGTCACACGCACTCCTTTGCCTGCAGCAGTGCGTCACGCGCATTGCTCCAAAACTTGGCTTTTTTCGCGTATTCGGATGCCTTCGAATCTTAAGCTCTCACGAATCCTCTTCTTTGCCTTTAATTGAGTTCTTGAGAGTAACTTCTTTTGGTTTTGTTTCCATTCCTAGCAAATCAAGTGCAACATACATGAGAATAATGTAGAAGTTAAAATATGCAATCAATCAACCAAGTGCAAAGAATTTCAAAGTTTAAGCTCAATATATATTTAACTCTCTCAATTCCTCATGTATTTAATTCAATTAAGCACTCTAAATTCACATATGATGAAGATTTATCACAACCCCAAACTTGGCAATTTGCTTGTCCTCAAGCTAAAATAAATTAAAAACATGGGTCAAAATGAAACTAATGGATGCATTTTCAATCTCCACCATCAACACATGCTCAATCAACTTTCTTTTTAATCACACTTGTCAAAAGTGACAATTCATGCCTTCTTATATCACTTGCTTTCTCAATTCAAATCCTCCCAAATAAACACATCAAGCAACACAACGTACAATTATCAATTATGCTCAACTTATCAGACTTTCCTCACAAATGATATTTCACTCTCACTCAGGTGTTAGTCAGATCATTCTCTCAATCACATCACACGCAACACCCTACCATAGGCTTGACCAAGTTCTAAAGAAGTAAATACAATGCAATGCAATACACATTTAAGAGGTCTTTAAGGTTGTAACGGGGCTTAGGTAAGGGTAGAAATTATTTGGATAGTAGGCTCATAATCTTGGAGTCAGAAATAAGCCACTTCACGACATTGATATCCAACCCTTGTATTCATTCAACACAAATCTCCCCCAATACAATTGATCGAGAACAATGAGTAATATTTACACATTAATGACCAATTTTTTTTTTTACATAATATTTTTCTTTATATACAACAATGGACAAGTCATTGTATTTTTTTATATACAACAATGAACAAGTCAAAATTCTAAACAAAATTGGACAATTTAAGTCCTTGTACATTCACCCCAAACTTAGAAGTTTTGCTTGCCCTCAAGCAACCCCAAACTTAATCAAATGCCAAGACATGCTGTAAAATGGCCCACCGAACTCCAAGTAAGTAGGGACGATTGATATTCTGGTCTTAGGCTTGTAATGAAGCTAGATCGCAAATAATGGACAATTAGGCTCAAACGGGCTAACAAAGGATTAAATGGATTAGGTGGTGTATTTAGGCTCTAGGTATTAAAAAAAATATTGCCTCAATGTGTGTAAACATGCAAGTACAAAACCCTAAGAACTAAGTCAAATTCTGAAAAATGTCACATATAACGGAAGCACACAAGAAGAAAAAGTTCTGTTTGGCACAAAATGCTCACTGGTTAGAGAGGAAATCAAGCACAAACGAATCTTGCAGTTAAATGTTACTTAACATGCCTCAAAGGGTTATTTATGAAATTTTAGATCAAAAAGAGGCATGCAAAGTCACAATCCAATTGTGTATCCATTACAATTCATAAGCATGCATATCATGGGGATTATGAAAATAGCAAACCAGAAATTCACTTATCAGACCAACATCTCAACTCAAGAATTCATTTAGCACAAGATACAAGAAAGGGAAACTAGAGTTCCCAAAAAATCAGTACAAAGTACATTGAATATTGACATTTAAACAGAAAAATAAAAGAAAACAAAAGATAAAAGTAGAAAACCAAAACGGTGAGCCATGGGACTCAACCGCTGAGTGAAATGATTGGGCGGGCCGCCCGACGCCACCGCTGAGAAAACAGGAAAGATCTAGGGAGCTGGCTCTGAAGGCCCTTCACCATCACCAGGGTAAGGCTCCTGAAAAATGTTGGCTTCCATGTTCACGAACTGGCCACTTTGGTAAGCACCAATGGCTCTATAGATAGCCTGCATCCCTCGCCTTTGCGCTCTTGCTTCTTCCCTTTGCTCCAAGGCCATGCTGTCAACCTGAACTCCAATCCTCTGAACATCAGTAGCTAGTCTCTCAAAATCAGCCATCGTAGGGTAATTCTGAACCGGAGGATCAACAAACATATTTTGGGCCTCCCCCATTTCCTCTGGTTCCTGGTGATGCTGATGAGGAGGTTGAGGTGGCTGGACAAGTGGAATAGAATTCCTCCGGATCCAATCACCAGTTATGAGGGTCCCTGGAAGTATCGAATTTTCTCTGATTTCTTTGCTTGGAACCTTCACATCGACCCTTTCACATAAAAGCTAAATGAGAGATACATGGCTCAGCCAAGATCTGCTTACCTTTTCCTGAGCTGTGTGGTATAAACGCTCAGCTAAAATTAGGCCCACATTGACCGGCTCACCATTCATGATGGCAAACACCAGGATGGCCCTATCTATATTTAGCTCTGAAACATTGGCGCAAGGAAGGAAAGTATTAAGTACAAATACGCCCCATGCCTTTGCGGTGGGAGTCAAATTCCGACCTTCTATTTTTCGGACCGTCCTATCTTGGTTCCGCACCCAATCTTGCCCAGGCCTGATTAATAACTGCCGAATAGCCTCCTGATCTGCTCCGTCCAACTCGTCTCTGGCTTGATAGCCACAATTTTCAATATCAGGCAAATCAAACAGTTCGTTGATCATATGGGGATCATATGGAACCGCCTTTCCCCTTGCTAGCGTCGTCATCTTCAGCCTGATAAGCATTAGCATATAATTCCATTGCTAGCTTTCTTGGGATAAGAGGTGAAAGCTTCCCAATGTCTCTGTACTATGTTGTGCTGAATCTCCAGAAAATCATTGTCACTGAGTTGAAACGCCTTCTCCCTCACAAATTCCTTCTTTGCAGGTATCGTGGCATAGCGGTTGTGGCATGCCAAAGATCGGAAAAGGTGGGTATCATAGCTTCTGTAAGAAGAGGAAACAGTTGCCTTCTTTCTTTTTTCTGGGTTGCGAGCCATAATTCCCTGCACATAGAACAAAGATTTGTGCAAATTGTTTCCAATGTTAGTACCAACACAAATATTTCAAAGTTCTATGAGCATTATCACTTCACCCCCATGGTTTTCCAACAAAGAGATTATCAAAACAATTCAACGTTTTCACATTAAAGCTCTTGCAAAAGTTGAAAATCTCAATGGGTTTTGACAAAAGAATCACTATGCACTAAGTTGCATTTAGACAAGCACTTGGTCATCACAAATAATTTTCACAATTATTGCACTTAGGACAACCAAATTTTGTCATTGAAACAATTTATGGCACAAATATGAAGTATGGTGTGGCTCATTATCATGTTCTATTCCCTATACTCTCATAAGCATTTTGTCAAACACATTGTGTGCAAACATAAGCATATAACACACCAACAATGGCTTAATCATGCATAACTTCCCAAAATAATAAAACTCAGGTAATCAAAGCCCAATTGCATAAGAAATCAACAACTCACAACAACAAACATCAAATTTATCAACTAATAACTTCATATTTTCGAAAACTTTCTTTCACCATTCATGGAGATGAAAGAAAACGAAAAATAAGAGAAATTAAATCATAAAGTCATTTACTTGAGGATGAATGATGTATGAGGTGAAGAAAATGTGAAGATTAAGCCCTCTAAAAAAAATGAGATTGAGTGTGTGATTGAGTGGTTTGAAGTTTTGAGAGTTAGGGTTTTTTAGGAAATGGATTGAGTGATTGAAATGAATGAGCCACGACCAATTTCATTTAGTAACCCATGTTGCGCGTCGCGCGCAACAGATGCAATGAAAATGCGCGTCACGCGCATTAAAAACAGAAGCAAAAATAAAAAATGCGCGTCATGCGCTAATGTTGCGCGTCATGCGCATCCCTTACCCTGTTTCAGGGTCACGCATCAGGTCTTTTGCGTGTCGCGCGCAGATTATGAAGTGTAAATGCGTGTCACGCGCATTAGAAACAGAAGCAAAATTGAAAAATGCGCGTCATGCGCTAATCTTGCACGTCACGCGCATCACCTGCAGTTTTTTTTTAGGGCAAACATGTTGCCTCTCAAAAAAGGGTGCTTCTTTAACGTCACTAGCTTGACGCTTGATCATTTCATGGATCCTATAGAACAAGGGCTACTCTTGCCCTGGAGACTTCTCCTCCAAAGAATGGCTTCAATCTCTGCCCATTAACCTTGAAAGTTCTTATGGAGCCGGGGTCTTCTAATTCCACTGCTCCATGTGGAAAAACTTCTCTGATTACAAATGGTCCTGACCATTTAGACTTCAACTTTCCTGGGAAAAGTTTCAGTCTTGAATTGAAGAGTAGAACTTGTTGGCCTGGCTGGAAGTCTCTTCTCACCAGTTGCTTGGCATGATAAGCCTTGGTTCTTTATTTGTAAATGGTTGCATTCTCATAAGCCATCAACCTCATTTCTTCCAGCTTATTCAATTTCAGAAACCGCTTTTGTCCAGCCAAATTGGAATCAAAATTCAGAAATTTTATGGCCCAAAATGCCTTGTGTTCCAACTCCAATGGTAAGTGGCATGACTTCCCATAAACCAGTTGATAAGGAGAGAACCCCAATGGCGTTTTGAATGCGGTCCGGTAGGCCCACAAAGCATCGTCTAGCTTCTTTGACCAATCCTTCCTTGAAGCACCAACTGTTTTCTCCAAAATCTTCTTTATCTCCCTATTGGAAACTTCAGCTTGCCCACTAGTTTGTTGGTGATAGGGAGTGGCAACCTTGTGTTTTACATCATACTTGGTCAACAATGTCGCCAATTACTTGTTGCAAAAGTGCGTGCCCCCATCACTTATGAGCAATCTAGGCACTCCAAATCTGGAAAATATGTTCTTTTTCAAGAAATTGACCACAGTTTGGGAATCATTGGCTACAGCTGCACATGCCTCAACCCATTTTGTGACATAGTCAACACACACCAAAATGAATAGATTGGAATAAGATGATGGGAAAGGGCCCATGAAATCAATACCCCAACAATCAAATGGTTCAATTTTCAAAATGCTATTGAGGGGCATCTCATTTTTTCTGGAAATGCTTCCTGTGCGCTGGCACTTGTCACAACGTTTGACATATTCATGACAATCTTTTAAGAGCGTTGGCCAAAAGAACCCACTTTGTAACACCTTGGCTGCAGTCCTTTCTCCACCATAATGACCTCCATACGGTGAATCATGACAGTGTTTCATGATACTTTGTGCCTCCTCGGATGTGACACACCTTCTCAATAACCCATCAGGGCCCAGTTTAAACAAAAACGGATCATCCCAAATGTAGAAATTTGCATCTTTGAAGAATTTCTTCTTCTGCTGCCAAGTGAAATCTTCTGGTATCACACTTGTTGCCTTAAAGTTAGTCATATCAGCAAACCATGGCCTCTCAGATACCATCAACAATTGTTCATCAGGAAATTCTTCGTTAATCTCCTTCTCCTTGATTGTTACTTCAGAATTCTCCAGCCTTGATAAGTGGTCAGCCACCACATTCTCACTCCCTTTCTTGTCTTTTATTTCTAAATCAAACTCCTGCAGCAACAATATCCATCTGAGCAGATGAGGCTTAGAATCAACTTTAGTGAGCAGGTATTTGATGGCAGAATGATTAGTATAGACAATGATTTTCGACCCAATCAAGTAAGATCGAAATTTCTCCAAAGCAAACACTATAGCTAGCAATTCTTTTTCAGTGGTGGCATAATTCACCTGATTTTCATTCAAGACCTTGCTAGCATAATAGATGGCATGAAAGAATTTTTCTGTTCTTTGTCCCAAAACAGCCATTGCATAATCACTGCATCGCACATGAGTTCAAATGGTAAACTCCAAATGGAGCCACTATAATAGGAGAGGAAACCACTTTTCTTTCAAGACATTAAAAGCACTCAAACAATCTTGATCAAACTTGAAATCAGAGTCTTTAACAAGAAGATTGCACATTGGCTTTGCAATCTTTGAGAAGTCCTTGATAAATCTTCGATAAAAACCCGCATGACCCAAGAAACTCCTCACTCCTTTGACATTCACAGGAGGTGGTAACTTCTTAATTACCTCAATCTTTGCTTGGTCCACTTCGATTCCTTTTGTTGATACTTTATGTCCCAAAACAATCCCCTCTTTAACCATGAAGTGGCATTTCTCCCAATTTAACACTAAATAGGTGTTCACGCACCTCTTAAGAACAGAAGCTAGATTGGATAGGCACAGATCATAACATGAGCCAAAAACAGAGAAATCATCCATGAACACTTCAATTGAGCTCTCAATCATGTCAGAAAATATGGAAAGCATGCACCTCTGAAAAGTTGCAGGAGTATTGCATAATCCAAATGGCATCCGTTGGTAGGCGAACACACCAAAAGGACAAGTAAAAGCTGTCTTTTCTTGGTCCTCCGGATTAACTGCAATTTGATTATACCCGAAATATCCATCAAGAAAACAATAAAAGGCTTGGCCTGCTAACCTTTCCAACATTTGATCCATGAAAGGCAATGGGAAATGGTCCTTCCTTGTGGCATTATTGAGTTTGCGATAGTCTATGCACATTCTCGATCCGGTTACTGTTGTTGTAGGAATGAGCTCATTCTTTTCATTTTTGACCACTGTCATCCCTCCTTTCTTGGGAACAACTTGCACTGGACTCACCCATGCACTGCCGGAAATGGGATAAATCATGCCCGCTTCAAGAAGCTTCAGGACCTCTTTTCTGACCACATCTTTCATTGTAGGATTTAATCTCCGTTGAGGTTGTACCACCGGTTTATACTCTTTTTCCAGCAGAATTTTATGCATGCAGAATGCCGGGCTAATACCTTTTAAGTCGGAAATAGACCAACCTATTGCTGTCTTGTACTCCCTCAACACTCTCATCAATTTTTCTTCCTCCAAGTTGGACAATGAATTGCTCACAATAACCGGACTTTCTTCATCATCATCAAGGAATCTGTACTTCAAGTGGGAGGGAAGTGGTTTCAGCTCAATTTTCTGTTTCTCTAGCTGGCCCTCCTCTTTCTTCAATTCTTCTCTTTCCAAATTCACAGCTTGCTCTGTACTTAGTCTTTAACTGTCTCACACATTCTCGCTATCTCATCTTCATCCTCCTCACAGAGATTTTCAACGACTTGCACTAGTACTTTCTCAAGAGAAGTTGAGGGATACTTCTTGAGAAAAAGTTTCCTCCACCAAGTAATTGGCGGTGTCTACACTCTGTGTATCTCTATCAGTTGGATGTTGCATTGCCTCAAACAAATTGAAGGTCACCTTCTCATCATGTACTCTGAGCATTAATTGGCCTTGTTGCACATCCACAAGAGCTCTACCTGTTGCAAGAAAGGGTCTTCCCAAGAGAAGAGGAACTTCTGCATCTTCATCCATGTCCAGAATAACAAAGTCAGCTGGAAAAATGAACTTATCCACCTTCACCAAGACATCCTCCATAATACCGTAAGGATATTTAATTGATCGATCTGCTAATTGAAGCGACATCCTGGTAGGCTTCACATCATCTGTCCCCAACTTCTTCAACATAGAAAGTGGCATGAGGTTAATACTTGCTCCCAACTCACATAATGCCTTCCCAATAGTTATATTCCCTATAGTGCAGTGAATTGTGAAACTACCGGGATCTTTGAGCTTTGGAAGAAGTTTCCGTTGAATTATTGCACTGTATTCCTCAGTCAAGGTGATTGTTTCATCTCTCAATTTTTTCTTCTTCGTGAGAATCTCCTTCATAAACTTGGCATATGTAGGCATTTGCTCAAGAGCCTCAGCGAAAGGTATATTAATTTGCAGCCTCTTAAAAATGTCAAGAAATCTTGAATATTGCTCCTCCTTTTCTTTTTTCTTGTTCTCCCTTTGAGGATAAGGAAGCCTCACATATGGAGGAAGAATCTGAGGCTTGTTCCCATCTTTCAAAATTTCAGCTTTTGTTCTTCTGAGGATGGAGCCTTCATCCACCAATCTCGAACTCTTTTTGTCATCATTTTTCTTTTCTTCACTCTCCTTTTCAACTTCTTCAACATCAACCACCTCATTTTTTTTCTTCAACTCCTCATCCAACGCCACCTTGTCATTTGCATCATCACATTCAGGGACTAATGGTTCCACCATAGATGGTGTTACCACCTTTCCACTTCTCAGAGTAATAGCATTACAAGACTCATTTTTGGGATTGTCTACAGTGTTTGTAGAAAACTTACCCTTGGATTGCTCCGCAAGTTGCTTGAAAAGTTGTCCAATCTGATTTTCAAGGTTTTTGATGGATGCATCTTGATTCTTGAAATGAGCTTCATGACTTTGGAGGTTTGTTTGAGTCATCTTCATAAACTGAGTGAGAGCATTTTCGAAGTCGGATTGCTTATCTTTTGATTCCGCTGGTTGCAGAGGCTTGCTTGATTGAGGAACATCATTTTTCTTCCAAGAAAAGTTGGGATGATTCTTCCACCCTGGATTATAGGTGTTGGAATATGGATTCCCTCCTTGCCTTTGGAAATTTTCCATGTATTTAGCTTCCTCACTAAGCTCACCTTGGGCTTCACATTGCCCATTTTCATGCCCTCCACCACATAAATCACACCTCTTACTATCAGTTACCGCTTTGGCTTGGGCGGTTGAAGAAGATCCTGCTCTCAAATCTTTAAGTTCTTTGGTAAGGGCTTCAAGTTGCTGTGATACTAATTTGTTTTGAGCCAAAATAGCATCACTTGTCTCTAGCTCAAACATACCCTTTTTGCTTTGTGCTCCTCTATCATGGTGAACAAGATAATCATTTGAGACCATTGCCTCAACTAGTTCTCTTGCTTCTTCAGCCGTTTTTGAATTCATTGAGCCTCCCGCAGAAGCATCAAGCATCATTCTTGTGTTAGGCCTCAACCCATGACAAAACATTTGCATTTGGCACAAGTCATCATAACCATGACCAGGACATCTCTTCAACAGCACCTTGAATCTCTCCCAAGCATCATAGAGGGTTTCACCATCTTTTTGTTCAAAGCTACTAACTTCAGCTCTTCTCTTGACAAACTTGGCCGTGGGGAAAAATCGATCCATGAATTTATCTTCTAAGTCATTCCAGGTAGTAATACTTGCCTGAGGCAGTAAACTTAGCCAGTATCGAGTTGGTAGTGGGGGTGCTTCTTAAAATCCTTTATCCCTTTGGGCATGGGATCGAACCCCCACGGAGGTAAAAACACCAATTAAGGGATTGGTGAAGATCGTGAGTACGTGGCAGCCACTGCTGAGGCCTTTGGGCAATGGTCATTGGG
Source organism: Calophaca sinica (assembly GCA_037113605.1). Lineage (NCBI taxonomy): Eukaryota > Viridiplantae > Streptophyta > Magnoliopsida > Fabales > Fabaceae > Calophaca > Calophaca sinica. The sequence goes on from CM073733.1 coordinate 110,682,905, forward strand.
CCGGTAGGCAGGGGGTCTGTGCGTTACAAAAAAGGCGCCTTTTTTGTAAGGCCCAGGGTTCTTCACTATTATCCCAATGGACTAGCTTCACCACTGGCACCCCACTCACGATCTTCTCCCGTACCACTTTGGGAGTTTTTGCCTTATGGGGGACTCGAACCCGCACCCAGTGGCATATAGGCCACGGGAAGCATCCCCCCACTACCACTAGACCAATTGGTCAAGTGGTAGTGGGGGTGCTTCTTAAAAGCCTTTATCCCTTTGGGCATGGGATCGAACCCCCACGGAGGCAAAAACACCAATTAAGGGGTTGGTGAAGATCGTGAGTGACATGGCCGGTTCATTATGCGTAGGACCCTGTGGACAGCCAGTGGGGCCGGGTCGTTACAAAAAAGGCGCCTTTTGTAGCGACAGACCCACGCCTTAATGACCATTGCCCAAAGGCCTCAGCAGTGGCTGCCACGCACTCACGATCTTCACCAATCCCTTAATTGGTGTTTTTGCCTCCGTCTCGGCTAGTAGCCGAGATGGTAGTGGGGGTGCTTCTTAAAAGCCTTTATCCCTTTGGGCATGGGATCGAACCCCCACGGAGGCAAAAACACCAATTAAGGGATTGGTGAAGATCGTGAGTGCGTGGCGACCATCGAGGCCTTTGGGCAATGGTCATCCGCAGAGTGTGGGGTCCGTATGCTACGCTTTCCATTCCTAGCAAATCAAGTGCAACATACATGAGAATAATGTAGAATTTAAAATATGCAATCAATCAACCAAGTGCAAAGAATTTCAAAGTTTAAGCTCAATATATATTTAACTCTCTCAATTCCTCATGTATTTAATTTAATTAAGCACTCTAAATTCACATATGATGAAGATTTATCAATCACACATGCTCTCACCAACTAAGTCATGACCTCTTATATCGAGTCATGATTACAGGTTTACAATTGGCAAATCGGTTACCAACAGAAGCAAAACTGAAAGTAACAGAAATAACTAACTAAGGGAAAAAACAGTTATTAACTAACTAACTCAATCACTAATATGTCATGTCATCAACATAGGTATTTTTAAGAGGTCCATCATTAGACCAGGTCCATACTAGAATCAACAAATGTCCCCTCTGTCAAAAAAACAAACAACAGCAACACCAAGTAGGAGCAAAAATAAAAGATAGAAGATGGAAGGTGAAGGGGAATCCAAAATTTTGAAACTCTATGTGTGAACCCCCAAAAATTTGTTTCTAAATATCTCAAATTCGTAATCCCTTAAAAATCTCAAATCCCATAAAAATGTCAAAACCCAAAATAAAAACGCTTTGCTGGTAGGGAAAATCACCATTGCAGGGGAATCAACCTCTTTATCTTCTCCCATGAACCACACCACCGTCCCAAAATTCCATAGCCACCATCGTATTTCTTTTTCCTCAAACATGTGAAGACCCAACTCACCAACCTCCAATCCATTCCACTGTGGTTGCGCCTCCCTCATGAACTCATGGCAGTAAGTGTTCCTCAACAGAAAAATCACCCCCATGAGAAGTTTGGCAATTTATTATGTGGTTCTGTGAATTGAGGTTGAGGGGAGTGGGGGTGAGGGTTTCTGTCAAGAAAGAGACGAGCCTGTTTGTTTTACATTTTGGACCCAAAATGTCGTTTGCGAAACTCCGTTTGTGAAAATATCTCTCACACCTCATTTGACAAATCAGTGGTTTGGTGTCAAAATTTGTCTCTGGAAGGCAAATTCTTGAGAATCTCGGTGAGCACTAGCTTAACCAAACAGACAATGTTGGGGAAATCTATCCTATGAAGCTTCTCAAGAGCGAGGAAAAAAATTGGAAAATGTTTTGATTGAGCCCAAAAAAATTTTTTAATGAAAAATAAATAAGAATAATGACTATATACATCCACATATGCAGCATTACATCCACATCAACATCGTAACGACCACGTATGCTTTTCTTTAACGGAGTTTAACAAAAACTGAAAAAAAAAAAGTCAACGGTATTAGCGTTTTAAAATTTAAAAGACCAACTTGGGAGAGAAAAAAAAAGATAAAGAACGAATCCGAAACTTTAAATTAAATTAAGGACATAGAGAGTAATTTTGTCTATGATTTACCATCACAAGGAAAATAGGTGATCGAAATGATGTAAGTGTTATATTATTTCAAAAGTTATATTGATAATTTATTAAATTATGTTATTTTGATTTATTTTAGTATTTTATATCAATTCAAAAATAATTAACTATACGTTGATTTTCTAAATGGGTTTATTCTTACTTATTTGAACTTGATTTTATAACATTAAATTTGACTTATTCTAAATTGTAATTTTTTTTGATTGAAAAAAATTTAGAGTGAGGGGATGTCGCCCCAGTTCAAGACAGGGAAGATCTCTAGGCTCTTTGAGCACTTGCGAAGGTAATTATATTTACCTCACCTTAAGAGGACTAGTGAGAACTCGAACCTACGTCATGTCGGATATAAGTCTTGTCATGTTCTACTTGGCCAACTCCTTGGGGTTATTCTAAATTGTAATTTAAACATTACCGTTGAGTTTTAATGTAATAGCTACATGTGGTTTTATGAATTTTTACATTAGTTTTACAACAATATAATTATAGAATGGATGGTGGCTTTAAGTCCAACGGTGCTTTTATCTTCAGGTGTGTAATATACTTTACGTTTTGGAATTTTAATGAGCTTAATACCATACCATTCAATTGTTTTTAATATTTTAAACGTTGGAATTTGGTTTTTATTACTTTGATTTCTTTTAACGTTAAAAATTTTTCAGCGACCATATTTAATTTTGAGAGGATGCTGCTCACTTTATATAAGAGAATAGAGAGAGATGGTCCGGGATTTGTTGGGTGTACGAAAAGTCCATTGAGAGTATTATAACTTTTGGGTGTTGGTATTACTTTTTCGTGTAATATTTTCCTGGGTGAAATTTATAGTGATTATTCTCTGCTGTTCTGATACATTGGTTTAATCCAAAAAGAGCGTGTTGAATCTTAAGAGATTTTCGTCTTAGGCGAATAAATTTTTAAGGACAATGTGTTTACACACGCCTCAGGTTTGCTCTTTCATAGTGTTCGTGGTTGGTGATATTATTCGTGGATTTGTGTTCTTGAGAAGATTTGTTCGTAATTTGCCGAGTTGCTGACCAGATTTACCAACAGTAAGTATATTGCCTCAAAAAAAATAAAAATGATGTTATAACTACAGCCAAGTTACTGGTGAATTTCAAGAAAGCGTGATTAAAGTTATCAAGAAACTTGCTATCCAAAAATTTGCTTACAGGGTTTAACCAGCTGCCTCAAAGGTTGCGTTAAATTAAACTAAAAGCAACCAAAGTTGAGGTGCTGGACTTGATGCATCAAGTCGGAGCAAATTTTAAGAACTCCTATAGTACCTACTTCTTTGATGGTGTTTACACCCAAAATATTTACCAGAACCAGCCGAAGCTAGTCCCAGTCGAATGGATCAAATAGCCGATTGCTCAGCAGCCGATGTTCCTACCAGTCGATATGGCGTGTCAGCTGATAGGTTGCGAAGCTGGAAGCTATACATGGGCCTTGGACTGATTGGGCTTCAAGGAAGATATTCAGGCCCATGGGGATAGCATGAAGTCACTTATGGGATCAGATTCTTGCTCCACGAGTCGAGTGACGTGGGAGTAATTTTGAATTAATTAAATATCCAAGAAAAAACTGATTAAGATTGTTCCCCATGGTTTTAGGAGCTGAGCGAGGGAATCTGAGGAGATCTTTGCACATAGAAGACCGTTGGTTGAAGGGACGTGGCCACAATGCACTAATGCGCCTAGTTTTTAGGATCGTGGTTAGTGGGGCATGGCACGACTCACCAATAATCACAACTAGGAATGTATCAGTGTTAGCCAACTGAACGTGGTAGATAGGGATAGTTCTTAGTTGCTACTATAAATACCCAGTTGTACATACATTTTAAAGGATCGATCAATCAAATAACTTATATTTTTTCGCCCAAAGCTTTTATTCGCAGTTTATGTTTACCTTTGCGTCCCAGTTTTTATCTTAGTTCACCGACTTAAACCTTTCTGGAGTGAGTTAAGGGACCCATAGCTAAGGAACAGAGTTCCTTCCTTGGCATAATCGCTTGAAGAAAAGGAAATCACCATAGAAAGTTAGCCGATCTACGGCTAATTGACTTTGCAGACAACAAAATTGGCACGCCAGTGGGACCAAAAGTGAACGAATCAACACGCTCAATCCCCAGGTCGGGATTACGTGGCGTATGCACTTATGCTCGTGCAAGAGTTTGAGCAATATGACGGCAAAGAGCAATCCCGTAAAAACCGGTTGAAGGAAGCCCATCCCGTGGAAGCAATGTTCCACCGGCAGAGCAAGTACAAGCAGAGATGGAGGTCGAAACTCAACCCAACGAGCTCAATGAGACCGGTGGTGATGACTACGCCGTTTATACGCCAACAACTCGATTTGGGAATCAATGATATCATGTACCAAGTGTCGCCTTGATTGGTCGATATTGTGAAACCCATGGTGCACAACGGCACAAAGAGCCAGGGAGACAGAGGCCAGGAGGGCTCGCGCAAGTGAAAGCTCTATCAATTACGCTTATCCCAACGCAAGTGGGTACCCTACCCAGGCAAGACTCGTCATCCAAAGAGTGCGGCCAAAGTGACCAATTCAGGTTCACCGAACATGACTCAGCAGTGCACGGCCAAGCCCAAATTACCTACATTCAGGTAGGACCTACTCAGGTTCAAATTAAATATAGGACAGTACCTTCTAATCCAATTAATTCCCAAAGATGGTGCTTTTGCCACGTTGAACACCGGAGGGCAACCGTGGCGAAATGACGTGAACAACCACGCTAACCTTCATTTTGGACAGTGCAGATGGCTGGAGGCCACCGGATGCGATGGGACAAATTGGTATGCCGCAAGCTATGCCATATGCTCACTTATGGTTCTGTTGTCGGCGACTAACCCACAAAGATACCGGGGGCAAACTCTGGTACAGATTGGGTGGTATAAGACCACCTGGGATATGCAGGTCGCCACCATGGAACCAGGTTCCACCCGTATCGGCTAGTCTTCCATTCTACCCATCCTATCCTGAAGTATCTGCAGGCACTCAAATGGGGTCAACTCCTCCAAGGGCACCTGGTTTGATGGCAGAGCAATCATGGGGACAGACCCCACCTCTACCATTTAACACGAGTGGGCCTGGAACTCAATATAGGGCACCCGGCGAAGGAAACATGGAGCAGCCATGGGGGATTTACCCACCTCCATTGTTTAATCAACCAGGCTACCCCAATCCTCCAGAACAAGCATCCCAGGCGCATCCCCCAACTTGGAGACAGCAACCACAGACGGCTGCTCCTACTTTGGGAGAAGTGAGGCCAGGGGGTTCACAGCTGCTAAACCCGGCCGTCATTGCAAACACCATCAAAAAATACTTTGGTGTGCAGCTGAAGCCTCTGGATCATCCAATCTACAGGAAACCTTACCCTAAGTGGGTGGATAGATTGGTACCTCTGCCTAGGGGATACAGGACTCCAGACTTTGCTACTTTCTCCGGGGAAGATGGCAAATCGACTATGGAGCATGTAGGCAGGTTTACTGCCCAATGTGGTGAAGGGAACCAGAATGAGTACCATAAATTGCAACTGTTCCCCTTGTCACTTACCGGAACAGCTTTTCCATGGTATTCCTCTTTGCCACCTAATTCTATATAAACATGGTCAGATATGGAGAGGTGCTTTCATGACAGATTCTACTGGCCCCAACCTGAAGTCACTGCGGCTGATCTCATGAACCTGAGGCAACAGGTAGATGAATCGGCTGCTGATTTTGTGGAAAGGTTCAGGAAAATGGCTGGGAAATGTTCAGTGCAGTTCCCTGAGGCAGAATATGCAGCCATGGCCATTAGCAGCATGCATCCCCAACTCAAGGAAAAGCTAGTCGGCCAAGCTTGCACTGACATGAACCAGTTAGTCTCAAGGGCTACTCGCATTGAACAATTTATCCAGGAGAAAGAAAAGAGGCGAGCCAGTAGGGGGAGAGGCCCTCAGTTGGTATCCATTGTAGAAGCCGAGGACTCTGATGATGATTCAGCCGATTCCACGGCAGACATCATGGCAGCTGAAATAGTGAAGGGTAAAGGTTATACTTGCCCTGCCCTAAGAGCTGCCAAAGGAAAAGAGCCAAGTTCAGGAGATGGCAAGACATAATACTCCTTCGATATCTCCAAGGCGGACGGATCTTTGACTACTTGCTTAAGGATAAGCAAATTCGGCTGCTGGATGGGCACAAAATCCCACCTGCTGAGGAGTTGAAGGACAAGAAATACTGCAAGTGGCACAATTCTTATAATCACGCAACTCAAAATTGCATGGTTTTTAGGAAGGCCATTCAGAAGGGGATAAAGGAGGAGGTTCAAGCTTGCAGACAAAGGAATCGCAGAAATGACGGTAGATACTGATCCTTTCCCTGCGCTGGGGATAGGTATGGTCTCATTCTCAGGATTTGATGACGAAGGGCCTAGCCACAAGCACAGGATATCTGTGCAACAAGTCTGGAGGCCAAAAAAGGGACCAGCCGATTCAACCCATATCGATCGACTGGGATCTCAAGATGCCAGGGTTTCTGTCTTTGACAGACTGGGAAACCCCCAACCAGAAGCAAGACCTAGGAAGGGGGGCAAGCCACCCAAACCAGGTAGGCTCACCCAGGAATTGGTGAAACACTACATTACACACTGCCAGACCCCAACAGGGAATCCTGACAAAGAGAAAGGCAAGGCACCTATCGAAAAAAAGCGGGGGCAAGATCGGCCAACCATTAGAGAAAGTGGTAGGCTATCTTTACCCAGGATTGATGAGGAGCCTATTCCCGTGATAAGAGAAGGATAGGTGAGTTCTTTGTAGAAGGAGGAATGTCCTCCTTAAAGATAACGATGAGGAATGATGAGAAGTTAAAAACACAGAGAATGTTGAAACCCCGGCTAATGTCATCAAGGACATTGGTTCTTGAACAAGTATGCCAAGGACAAAAGGCGATATACCTTGCGGCCGACAAGAACCCAAAAGAGAAGGATGCAGAGAATGAGGTCCGCCCGTAAGATGAAACAAACTCTGCAGATGATAGCCGATGTAAAGAATAGCGAGAAGAGGGAGATCCTTAGAAACCGTTAGTGAAGCATTGGATAAGGCTTTCCAAGTCGGAAGCTAAGGAGGCCGAGGAAAAAGAAGTGCCCAAAAATGTAGAACCAACCATCGAACAGAACTCCGCCCTCGGCGAGAGGTCCGATCGCCGCAGTCGATGGAGATGAAGAGGCGATCATCGTAGAGGTCTGATGATCCCAGAGATGCACTGGGAATAAGATGACATCATGGTAGACTCCTTGTTGGAGCTCCTGTTCAATGAAGAGACTGATGGCCTGCTGGCTGAGATAGAGGCTATCAGCTTAATCCCAGAAGAATTCTGGGCAAACAGCCCACAACCAGGAGGTTTGGAGGGGGACGTGTTTGCTGAAGAAGCAGAATGGGCTACGTTAGCCGATACACCGGCTGATGAGGTCACCAAGGTAGTCTTTGAGAAACCTACAGAAGAGATGATGAAACATTTAAAGCCCCTTTACATCAGGGCCTATATTAATGGGAAGATTTTTGGAAGGGTCTTCGTGGATGGAGGGGCTGTGCTAAATGTCATGCCTGTGACAACCATGAGAAAACTGGGAAAAAGTCTTGAGGACCTAGTTCCCACCAACATGAAAATGTCCAACTTCCTGGGGGAACCTTCCAGAGCACTTGGAGTATTGATAGCTGAAGTCACAGTAGGCCCCAAGACCATCAAAGCAGGTTTCTTCGTGGTTGATGGCAAACCTTCCTATAGCGTGATTCTGGGAAGGGACTGGATTCATACAAGTCAGTGTGTCCCCTCTACTCTTCATCAGAAGCTCATGTTTTGGGTTGGAGACAACGTGGAAACAGTCGAAGCAGATAAGAACCCCTTTTCGGCCGAGGTAAAAATGTTGGAAGCCCTGTTCTATTCCCCACACCTAGGGCCTATTGCCATCCCAGAGGATTATGAGGAAGGGGTATGGAAAGCATGCAACCTTACTAATGAGGGGTTCAAGTTAGGATCTCAGGCCGAACCACGACCCAATGAGCAGATAACTCATGAGTAGGGCATCCCAGGTACTCGAAGACCTTTTGGGTCGGCTAGAAATCTTTAAGGCCGAGTCCAAAGCGATGGATGCCATGATGGAAGATTATGACACTGCAGAGGAAGAGGAGGTACTACTCTCCAGGGAGGAAGGTGCGGCAACCAAGCCTGATGAGGTGTGTGCAGCCGAGCCTATGGAATTGGATTCCCCTCTTCACAAGATTGCTCCTGCGTTTGAGGCAGAAGATCCTTTATTTGAGATCAATTTGGGCACGCATGTAACAACCCGTAATCGTGAAGGTGAGTGGATTGCTTGAGGAAGACAAACGGGGTAAGATAGTCGAATTAATTCAGCGGTACAAAGATTGCTTTGCCTGGAATTACTTCGAAATGCCTGGTCTGGCAAGAAGGTTGGTAGAACACAGGTTGCCTATCAAAGCAGAATACAAACCGTTCAAGCAGGCGCCTCGCAGGTTCAATCCCCAACTGATGCCTCAAATTAAAGCTGAAATTGAAAGACTACTGAAGGCATGCTTTATAAGAACGGCCAGGTACGTTGAATGGCTATCTAACATAGTCCCTGCTGCCAAGAAGAATGGCGGATAAGAGTATGTATAGACTACAGGAACTTGAACTTGGCCACTCCCAAGGATGAGTATGCTATGCCTGTGGCTGACATGTTAGTCGATGCGGCAGCTACGCATGGCATTCTCACCTTTATGGATGGGTACTCAGGGTATAACCAGATCTTTCTAGCAAAAGAAGACACTTACAAGACAGCCTTCAGGTGCCCAGGAGCATTGGGGATTTACGAATGGGTGGTCATGCCTTTTGGGCTCAAGAATGCAGGAGCCACTTATCAAAGGGCCATGAATTCGATCTTCCATGACTTGATCGGCAAAACCATGGAAGTATACATAGATGACGTGGTTGTCAAGTCCGAGGATTTTGAAAGCCATCTAGTCGATCTAGAGCAGGCCCTGAAAAGGATGCGTGCCCATGGGCTAAAAATGAATCTGGCCAAATGTGCTTTTGGAGTGGCAGCTGGCAATTTCCTAGGATTTTTGGTCCACCATCAAGGAATAGAAGTAGACAAGAACAAGGTGAAAGCTATCTTGGAAGCCAGACCTCCTAGGAATAAAAAGGAGCTGCAAAGTTTGATTGGTAAGATCAATTTCCTAAGAAGGTTCATAGCCAATTTGGCCGAAAATGAAGGCTTTTTCCTCAATAAATTAAAGGATATGGAGGATATGGTATGGGGAATGAGCAACAACAGGCCTTTGACCAAATTAAGCAAGCGTTGGCCAAACCTCTCGTGGTTAACGCCCAAAGGTCGTGAAGGCCACTCAAATTGTATATAGGCTGAAGAAGAGTCAATCGGTACGCTTTGGCGCAGGATGCCGATGATGAGTTGAAAGAGTCAGATACTATCTCACCGCACCTTGAATGATGCGAAACCAGATACACCCCTATTGAGAAATTATGTTTATCATTGTTCTATGCTTGTACAAAACTTCGAATATTATTTGTTGCCTAAGGAAATATTAGTTTTGTGCAAAATTGATATTATTAGGTATTTACTTAATAGGCTGTCTTACTGGTCGATCGAAGTGGGCCATTAAGTTAAATGCTTTCGCTAAAATACGTTCCGTTAAGAGCAATGAAAGGCCAGGTGGTAGCCGATTTTTTGGCTCAACACCCTTGTGTTGAAGTCAAAGACCCATTAGCCGAACACGTTGCATATATTAATTTGAAACCTTGGGTGCTGATGTTTGATGGGTCACGAACCCAAAAAGGGGTAGGCCGGCATCCCCATCACTGCTGCACCTGGGAAAAGTTGGAAATTCATGTGTCAGCTGGATCTTGGTATTCTAATAATCAGGCAGAATACGAAGCTTTGATTTTGGTGCTTAAGATCCTGGCAGCCATGAAAACAAATTATGTTCAAGTCATGGGAGATTCACAGTTGGTAATAAACAAACTAATCGGGGAGTATAGATGCAATAACCCTAACTTGAAAGAATGCTATGAAACGGCTAGCAAGCTACTTCGCTTGTTTGTCGATGCAAGAGTACATCACATTCCTAGAGAAGAGAATGAAGAGGCTAATGATTTGGCTCAACAGCCTCGGGGTATAAAGACATGATAGTCAAAGTGAAACATGAAGAGTACCCAACTGGGAGTGTGCACCAATAGAGCGATCGACTCTTGGAAACGAGTTAATCGACTACCTTAAAGATCCTTCAAACAAGATCGACTTCAAACTCAAGCGTAAAGCACTCAACACGTATTGGTAGACAATGAAGTTTACATGAGAGCCATCAATGGAGTGCTACTCAAGTGTATTGACAAAGAGGAATCCATGAAGGTCATGGGGAAGTACATGAAGGAATGCTGGATCTCACAGGTGGACCCACGATGAAATGGCTAATATACCGACATGGATATTATTGGCCTACCATCATACCGATTGTTATCGTGATGCCAAAGGATGTGAGGCGTGTCACCGCATGGTCCAATTCAAAGGGTTCCACCAAAACCTCCACCTGATAAAACCTTGGCCATTCAGGGGATGGGCAATGGATTTAATAGGCAAAATCTATCCACCTTCGTCCAAGAGGCATGCGTTTATCATAGTTGCGACTGACTACTTCACCAAGTGGGTAGAAGCTCAGCCGATGGTGAATGTGACTCAGGAGGAGGTGATTAGGTTTATACAATGCCAGATCATATATAGATTTGGAATACCTGAAACCATCACCACAGATCAAGGCACTATGTTCCTTTGGGGAGAAAGTGGTGGCCTTCGCACAGATTTGGGATTAAGTTAATTCACTCATCCCCTTATTATGCTCAAGCCAATGGGCAAGTCGAGGTTACCAACAAAGTTCTTATTGATATAATCAAAAGAACATTGAGGATAAGCCAAGAAAATGGCATGAAACATCGAATGAGGCATTGTGGGCCGTGAGGAACTCCAAGTGTAGTGCGATCGATTTACTCAGATCGGCTAACATATGGCCAAGATGCGATGTTACCCTTAGAAATAAACGTGACTTCACTAAGAGTAGCAAAGCAAAACCTGCTGAGCCTGGATGAATATCAACAGGCCATGTTAATGGAATTAGATTCTACTGACGAAGATCGACTCATGGCCTTAGATCGATTGAGCATAGCAAGCAAAGATGGCTAGGGCTTACAACAAGCGTGTGAAGCCAAAAAGGTTTGTTGAAGGAGACCTGGTTTGGAAAACCATACTACCTGTTGGGATCAAGGATCCTAAGTTTGGGAAATGGTCACCAAATTGGGAAGGGCCATTTATTGTTAGCAAAGCTTATCATGGTGGTGCTTATCGACTAGTCAACATGCAAGGCGAAGAGCTAAATAGAAGCATCAATGGAAAATACCTCAAGAGATATTACCCCACTATGTGGGAAGGCATATTGGAGAATTAAAAGCAGGTGCATTAGCATAAAGGCAAAATTGTTTGTGGTGACCACAGGCTGGCCACCTAGCCAAAATTACAAAAGCTTAAATGTGAAACTAGGAGACTGCCGCCTCGGGAACCTCACTTAATTTTTCCTCAACCTGGGCAGGACCTGGATCGGCTGACGACGCAGGAGCATCAGTCATAGCCGAAGCTTCAGCTATATCTGGGATAGGTTCTGCTGCTGGCACTTCAGCTAATGCCTCCACTGAGGAAACAACAGCATCTTCAGGATCGCCTTGCTGACTGGTTGAAGGATCGGCTTGATTGGTTTTGAGAATCAGAAGCAGAAGACATGGTGGGCTTGGTTGCTAGGTGAAAGATGAAGAGGTTGGAGATGGTGAAAGCTACAGGAGTTAGGGCTGGAAGTAAGCGTAAGAGGTAATTCGACTGATGAGTATTTAAAGGAAAAGTAAATCACTGATAGTGGGATTTAAAGGCGAATAAATCGGATGGATGAGGATTAGCCGTTACGCGATTCAAAAAGTTGTTGTTAATGGATGACCTCGCATTTATGATTTAAAAAGGTGATTTGACTTAAATCATTACGCCGCCCCAACCTAAACCTAGGATGTTACGGCTGAGACAGCGTAGGGGGGCAATTGTTTACACCCAAAATATTCACCAGAACCAGCCGAAGCTAGTCCCAGTCGAATGGATCAAATAGCCGATTGCTCAGCAGCCGATGTTCCTACCAGTCGATATGGCGTGTCGGTCACCGATAGGTTCGAAGCGGAAACCGAAGCTATACATGGGCCTTGGACTGATTGGGCTTCAAGGAAGATATTCAGGCCCATGGGGATAGCATGGAGTCACTTATGGGATCAGATTCTTGCTCCACGAGTCGAGTGACGTGGGAGTAATTTTGAATTAATTAAATATCCAAGGAAAAACTGATTAAGATTGTTCCCCATGGTTTTAGGAGCTGAGCGAGGGAATCTGAGGAGATCTTTGCACATAGAGGACCGTTGGTTGAAGGGACGTGACCACAATGCACTAATGCGCCTAGTTTTTAGGATCGTGGTTAGTGGGGCATGGCACGACTTCGGTAGAATAGCGCCAACTAGGAATGTATCAGTGTTAGCCAACTGAACGTGGTAGATAGGGATAGTTCTTAGTTGCTACTATAAATACCCAGTTGTACATACATTTTAAAGGATCGATCAATCAAATAACTTATATTTTTTCGCCCAAAGCTTTTATTCGCAGTTTATGTTTACCTTTGCGTCCCAGTTTTTATCTTAGTTCACCGACTTAAACCTTTCTGGAGTGAGTTAAGAGACCCATAGCTAAGGAACAGAGTTCCTTCCTTGGCGTAATCGCTTGAAGAAAAGGGAATCACCGTTGTGAAAGTTAGCCGATCTATGACTAATTGACTTTGCAGACAACAGATGATTTCATACTTTGATAGTTCTTTCTTGTCTATTATTCTATTATTTTTATTATCAATACGAAAAATTTAACCAAGGACACGTGACAACAATTCATTCATCTATTATTTCATTAAAAACTATTTTTTCACAAAAAATTTAACAATACTATAGGTTCCGTTTTTCTTTGTCACCTGTGCTCGGTAAGGATTCTCTCAACTAGTTTAATGAAAATAATACTTCTAGAAGACCCAAAAACCTTCTCAAGTGAGGACTGTACTCACTAAACATAGAGAATAGATACTTGGAGAGCTTAATTATATTTTCACTTTTGACCTGAGCGTTAATGTGTTGTTATGTTTTTGTGATTCACAATATCTTAAGTTTATATATAACTAGTGTATTTATCCGTGCTTACACGGGTTATCTAAAATTTATGATATGCAAAGTAAAATAAATCATTTATTTATTTTTTGACAAAAAATAAATTATTTATGAAAAATTATAAAATTAAAAGTAACTAAATTTATATAGTAAAATAATGATAAATAGTGATTGATAATTGATATAATTAATAAATAAAAATATGTAAGCAATTTAAATGTTTTACACTGTAAAATTATTGTTTGACATGGGGTAATAATGGTTGCTATAATTAAAACAATAACTTAAAAAATTAAATTGATTTAAGTAAAAAATTTAATGATTCTTATGTTATCACATGACTTAGATAATATTTTGATTGAATGACAAATGTCCATATATGAGAATTAATTGATTGATATGCTTTAATTTATTTACATTTTGAATTTGAATTTTTTAAATTCAAATTTGATTGAATGGTAAAACTCTAAATATGAGCATTGATTGATTTATATGCCTTAATTAATGAAATATCATTAATTAAAAAATAAAAAATAAATTATTTTTTATTTTGACGGAAAAATAATAAATGTGGAGCTGCCACATGGCATGAGTCTACGTGGCAAAACTCTATTTTATATAATATAGTAGATTAACTTAAACCCCAAGTGGTTGGCCTAATAGAGCATGACAGGACTTATATCCGACAAGTCGCGAGTTCGGGTCCCCACTAGTCCTATTGGGGTGAGGTAAATGTAATTACCTTCGTAAATGCTCAAAGAGCCTGATTTCTTCCTTGCCTTGGAATGGAGCGTCATCCTCTCACCCTAAATTATTTGTAACTGAAAAAAAAATTAACTTAATTTTAGGATTGATTCGGGTTTTAGTGCTTTGACCAGAGAAGTTATAGAATTCGATTCTATTGTCATAACATGCAAGAATTGTTGGCACCGGCATTTGAATTTAGGTAAATTCTTCCATACCCAAGAAAAAAAGTAGGTATTAATACTCATCCGTTAAACAAACAAAAATAATCTCAATAAAAATAAAAAAAACTATAATTCAAACATAAATTATAAATAACAAAACAAATAAAACCTACAAAACAAACTCAAAATAAAAAAATAAATTGAAATATCAAAAAAATTGAAATCGTGTATGAAATAAGTAAAACAATAGAAGAAATTAACAAAAATATAATTTTATTATTAGGAATGAAATAAGAAAAGAAGAATAAGCTAGGAATGAAATTAAATAGCTTACACAAATATTAGAATATTATTTAAGAGGTCATCCAAATAATAAAAATAGAGAAAGAATTTTTATAAAAAATGAAATAGAAAAAGAATAAAAAGACTATTTAGAGAAAGCCAAAATTTATTAATAAAACTCCTCGGCATGGGAGTTCTCACCTTGAATTTAACTCACCTGAAGTTTCAAATGCTTAATGTAATACCACAACCTTAATGATATTTGGAAAAGGCAATGTTGACTTTGATACACTTATAAAAAATAAGTTTACTTGCTACACTTATTTTATGATATATATCCATAACCTCTCTTCAACATGTTCTAAAATAGCTTATGACGCTTGATTAAACATTCTAGTATAACTTAATTAAGCTTTTTACCCAAATGTGCCCTGAATACTCTGTAGCAAATTCATGTTTGTCACGCCGTTGTAGCATTAAGGAATATAAACACTGGCAAGACAAATCTACTATCATCATCATAATATACAGGTATCATGTTGATAAAAATCTACTATATTTCATATTTAACAACATAAACCATGTCCTTTCCTTTTATTCATTCACGTGGCAGCACAAAGCAACAAAATTTGACCCCAATTAAACCTGATTACTTCAAGTTTAAGTGGCATTATGCAGTGAAGGTGTGTGTGAAAGCAGAGGCGCATTGTTCTCAATTGGGTCCATAGGTTTCCTTTTCAGAAAATTTGAGTACCACTGAGAAGAAAGCTTAGGCTGTCTCTTCAAGCTTGGATCTTTCACATCTATGTAATATAGCCCATAACTTAGTTCATATCCACTCAGCAATTCGAACGCATCCAAGAAGGACCATACAAAATAACCCTTTACATTTGATCCCCTCCTTTCAATGTTCAAAAATAAAAAAGGAAAAGATGGAGAGTGGGAAAAAAAAAGAAAAAAACAACAAGGGAAAAAAAAAAAGATCAGTTAGAATCATGAAACAATTAACTACTATTTCAAATAACTCATTTACCATCCACGGAGCTTTATTAACCACGATTTTGAACGTCATTAACCAAAATTAGACAACTCATTAACCATCCACTGAACTTCGTTAACAAACAACTTGGTTTATAATATACAAAATCGTGGTTAATGAAGTTCAGTGGATGGTTAATGAATTACCCCAATTTTGGTGTATCCATTACCCAAACTCAATGTGTCATGAACCATGATTTTGAACGCCTTTAACCAAGTGTCGCAGGCATCCAGTCGAATGCCTCAGGTATACAAATAACATTTTTGTTTAAATTAAGTGGAAAGGTATCATGTTAAGACATCATACACCCTTTATAACACTTGATAATGAAAATCAAAGTAGAAATACCTTAGTGCATTGGCTATGCTCCCAATGTATTCATGCAAGTACTTCACCCTAGGCCAGTCATCCAACGACGAATTACGAAGTGTTTGTTGGCCTGCGAAACTCGGAGAATTACCATACAAATAGATAGAAGGAAGGTTGAATTTGTTTACAAAATAGATATTTTTGAAGGTATTGATATGATGAATAGAAAGGTCATGCCATAAATTGGAAAATTGTGATACCGTTTTCGTGTATGTAAATTGGAAAATTGCCATAAATGTTCTTCAATGAGTCTAGCACCCCTTGCAAACTCCAGGTTGTAATTGGAACCTAAACCAACCAGCTGATTAGTAGAAAATATTGAAGCTGCATCCTTAAAAAAATATAGAAATAAATGAAGAGAGGAAAAGCTTGATGTTACTGCTCTGTTACCTCATATACAGATGTATCATTTTGAGTAAGTCCTACAACCAGAAAGAAAATTAATCAGCTGTTTCAGTTCCTCAAAATTGGAGGAAGAAGGACGACACTACGGATTAATCTCAACTACTTGAGTTTACTATCTAAACAAGTCTTGAGCAATAATAGGACATAATTATAAAATGAGTTTAAAAACTATGCACTAACGGTGTAAAAAAGTTTTACATGCATCCAATTATATTTCGTCATGATACCACTTTGTTATATCATTTCCTAAAACATCTCCATAAAAATCTACGTGGTGAGATATAATTGAACGCATGTGTAAAACTTTTTTATATTGTTCGTGTATAGTTTTTAAACCCTTATAAATTAAGACAGGATTTGTTAACATTTGGTGAAATAGATTATAGAGGTAAGAAAAGAAAATAAAAGTTGCAAATATTGAAATACAATATCTTTAAAGCTACTGTTGCAGGCAACAAAATAGTAAGAAAATGAGTCCAACTCCATGCACAAGAAATATCTCCATTCATAAAGTTATGGTTGAGACCTCACAAAATAAAGAGACATTTATGTATAAGTAGCTAGCTAAACTTCCACATAGAATTGGCTATGCAGTTAGAAAATGTTAGGGAAATAGCTTATAACATACTTTTAGTTTCCACTGCCATGTCTGCCATGTAGTCTCTATCCTCCATCTGCAGGCTGCTAGGACTGTTCTTAACATAAAATGAGAAGTAAAAGTTTATTCCTATGAAATCAATTGATCCCCTGACCAAATTTGATTCCTTTTGGGAGAAGGAAGGAAGCCTTGAGCCAGCATTCCTTTTCATTATTTCAGGGTAATCACCAAATGTAAGTGGATTTAGAAACCTGCAACAACAAATAATAGACAAGCCTACTTGTAGCAATTAATGTATAATTAAAAGCTGTGACATTTATTTTATTGCGAAAAAAAATATTGGATATCCATGACAATTACTGCAGCATTGTAAAGTTAGAGTTTGATCATTGTCAACATATTTTCTATAATTTAATTTATTTATGGACCTGAATTCCCCTATCCAACTGTAATCCCGACAGTCAAGTAAATCACCGCCGTTCATGCAAAATCAGACGGCTCACATTGTGAATTCGGAAAATCGGTCTCAATCGTCCGATTTATATCAACGGTTAAAATCGTACCTGCAGTCACTTTTGACTGTAGCGAATATATATCCGTTTTGTCATGCTTTAAACTCAACGGACCCTTATTTGATGAACTTGTTAGAGATATAAAAATCCTTTGCTTTCACTTTAGAGTACATGTATTTTCTATTTTTAAGAGTTAGTCCTTTAAAATCTCAGAATGCAAAGTTTAGTAATGTCAACAGACATTGAAGAGAGAGATATCATGATCAAATTGTTACTTACCACCCCATCATGAAGTCATGGGCCCTTTGAGTGGCACTTATATCTTCACTAGTATTTGTCATTGGAACAAGACCAAAAGCAAGGATATTAAACCCTATAAATCCATGTTGCATGCCCTGCATTGAAGAGAGATTGTTTTCTGAACATATCAAATAAATGATGATTTATCACCATTTCAAAATGACATCATCATGATCACCTTATATGCTATCCTGCCTGATTGTGATTAAAAATGCAAACAAAAGGCCTAATGAATGACAAAGTTGAGTGGTGCATGTGCTAGGCAAATTTCATTACCTGGTATTTCTTCCTATACAATCTAGCAACTGAAGCATGTGTTAACAACATATGATGTGCTGCCAAATATGGCTCAGTTGAGGAATTTCCCCTGGAGCAATTAGCTTTAAAGGAAGGAGAACACCGCTGAGGCGGTAAGCTTCCCAAATCATAGCCAAACATTGCATATACATTGGCCTCATTCACTGTGGTCCAATACTTGACTCTGTCACCAAATTCTCTGAAGCACACATCAGCATATGCAGTGAAGTCTTTCCTACAAGCATACATATAAAGATATGTTAATCACAATAAAAACCATGGGAATAGGGACTATGCACTGACAGTGTAAAACTCTTTTTCACAGTCATCCAATTAGATCTCATCACATAAATGTTTGTTGAGATATTTTGGGAAGTATTATAATAAAGTGACATCATGGTAAAATCTGATTGGATGACCGTGTAAAAAAACTTTAGATTGGATGACTGTGTAAAAAAACTTTACAATGTCAGTGCATAGTCCTTAAACTCAAAAACCATTTCTCAATTTTGTGCGGCATGATCTCAATCTAGGACAAGATGGTAACACAAATAGAGACTTGAAGTTTAGGAAGCATACACGACTTTTCGACTAACCCATCCTCCATATTCATCGTCAAGTGTTTGTGGTAGGTCCCAGTGGTGTAATGTAACATGTGGTTGGATTCCTACAAGATGTGGAAACATCAACAAAAAGAAATATATATCAGCATATAACATGGAATGACTTCTCTTAGGTGTTAATCAAACTCTAAAAAGGAAAATCTAGTCTTCACAAGAACCATGGCTGATCAGTTCATTTATAAGATTGCTGTAATACTGTAATCCCTTGGGATTGACTGGTCCTTTTCCATCTGGTAATACAATGGGAACAAGATGGTCAGAACAGTAATCAACATAACAGTTTGATCTAGGCAAAACTGTATTCAAATGGAGTCAGAGATTCATGCACTTAAACCAAATCAAGTGTGTGTCAAGTACAAATAACTTCTGACATTATTTTAGACATTGACTTAAGAATTTAAGAATCTCTCATTTGGTGATCATACCTGGAATAAGCCTTGACCATGATATTGAAAATCTATAGGCATCTAAGCCCATTTTGGCCATGAGTTGCACATCTTCCTGCAGGAAATCAAGGTCTAGTGTTTGCTTAGTGCAAAGTATTTTTAGGTGAAGAAGTTTAACTTCAAGCCAGTTTATAACTAAGTTGCATATTGTGCACCTATATATATACCACAATTTTTGTTTTTGTTTTTTGGTTTTTTTATGTGTATACTCTATAGTCACAGACCTTATATTTGTGATATTGATCGCATGCAATATCTCCATCACCTCCATACATATTCCCTGAAAATATACTTTAGTTATTTAAATTTTGTTTCAACAAATCAATAGCATAAAAAAAAAACTTTTTTTTTTTTAAGAAGTGAAGTATATTATATATGTGAGTAGAGGACAATCCAATACCATTTCCAGCATGGGAAAAGGTATCCCATATGCTTGGCTTCCTGCCATCATCATTTGCTGCACCTTCAACCTTTCATATTACCCCAATTCCAATATATACATATCAAGTGAGAGCATAAGAGTTGACAAAAGCTAATATTGACAGTAACATTATACATAGATAGTGAAGATTGTTTTACTTTAACCATCTATTATGATTATATGATGAAGATTAAGAGTTGATAGTTAAAAACTAACTTACAATTTGTTTATAATTATAAAATTTTCCATTTTAACATTCATTCTTATCTTCCATACTCATTATAATATCAAGCTCAAAATAACTATTCATTATAGTTAGATTTGAGCTTTTTTTCCTCTTCATATTCTGATTGTTGTTTTCTAAAACTAAAACAAAGTGATTATTTTTATAAAAAAATTGATTTTTCATAAAACAATCAGAAACAAAGGGGTTCTAGCTTCTAATTCTTCTCAAAAAAATGATGCTATAACATAATTTATATATATGGTTTAATTACTTGATCAGCAACAGCAACAAAAGACTAGTACAGCGAACTGATGAATATGTAATAGTGACACTCACATGAAAAGGAAGAAATTGCAAAAGCAGAGCAGAATATCTTCTATAATCTATAACCTATTTTTAAAACTTAACACATGGAAAAAGCTCATTCATCATCAGTTTTCTCGCCAAAAACTATTTTTCTCACAAAAAAGCTTAACTGCATTAGATTTTGTTTTTCTTTATCAATCGTGTTGGGCACGAGTTCTTTCGGTTAATTAGTAAGAGAAAGATAGAGAGAAGAACCTGGTAAGCAGAGGTTGATGCACCAAACACAAAGTCAGGAGGGAAGTCATCTCTGCTCAAAGCATCAGCACCAGGGAGAAGGAATACTACCAACACTGCTGCAGCTAGTAGTAGTAATAATTCTGTGAAAGCAAAGACCTTCAACGCCATATTGCTTTCAGCTATATGTTTTTCAGACAATCAATCAAATATATATGTATTGCATTTCTTAGTAGTTAACTTATATGATTTTCATGTTATCAAAAAAAAAAAAAACTTATATGATTTTGATTTGTCTTGTATCGAATTGTATGAGCCACTTTACTTTATTATTATTATTATTACTCCCTCCGGTCCTAATTATAAGAGACAAAACCCTAATTCATCAAAACCAAGAAAAATACTCTTTTTTCCAATGAAAAACATTTTTTTATCTCACATATCTCTTATATTTTAAAACCCTAAAAAACACATTTTTTTCTCTTACATTGAGAACCGGAGGGAGTATTATTCATGAAAAGAATATACATGTCATGGTTCCAGTTCAAGAGCTTACTAAACATGTCACGTCACGTATAATGCTACGTGTTGATTTCTTTTTCTTTTTTTTTTGGTGCTGCTACGTGTTGATTTCTTACTTACCCATCAGTGGACAACAAGTGTTCAACACATTAAATAATCAAAAGTGTCGGTATATTTGCTACTTGTGCTACATAAACATTTTCTGTGGTCACAATTAATATTAATACTCCTTATCTCTCATATTGTTTGTGGTTATGCATATTTCTTAATAAAATAATTGATTGTACTAATTTTTATAGTAAAATAATTTCTCTTGACTAAAATACCTTTATTAATTGGAGTGGTTAGTAGTAGTGGAGTGGTAGTTAGGTAGAAGAACTAATTAATATTGGTTAGTTGAAATACAAATGAATAAGGGTATTATTGAAAAAACAAGTAATTAATACTTCTTGATATTCTAAAGTGATTAATAGTTTGAGACAATGAAATATTTCAAACATGACAAATAATATGAGACAGAGGGAGTATGTGTCATTGTCAAAATGCGGAATGTTTCTCGACTCTACTAGGTACTCGGCCAGGAATCCAGATTCTTTGCAGTCAAAAAATAACGCAATTGCCGTAGTTAGGCAATTTGGGCTGTCTGATCAATATGCTCACATTTTGAGTTGAGTAATATCATAATATGCACAATTCGATCAAGATCAAGATCAAACGATCTAGATTTTTTGACTACGACATTTTTTACCACAGGGAATCCAATTACGGGAGATATGGATCTCGATTGAATGTAGTCATTGCTTCTTATCATCACCCGAACGTGAGTCATTGAATTTGCTGGATTAGCTATGATGGTGGTTGATTTACACCGTAAAAAAAAGATAGAAAAAGTGTAAGCGAAAAGAGAACCGAAATGATAATTTAGTTGTCCCACACCGTATTTATATACGGTTTATGCCTTGTTTAATTTTTTTCTCTCTCTAACACGTATCACGAAATTGGCTTTCTCTCCGTGGGAATATGGTATTGCATTACGGTGTTGGAAATTTGGTTGTGGACATAACATTATGGTGTTGTGGACATAACATTGCTCAAAGAGAAAGAGAGGGTTTCAATAAATAATTTCTTTTACGAGGGTTTCATAAAAGTGATTTTTGAATAGAATTCACGTAAAATTATTTGGATACATCTGAATTTGATTATAATGTAAATTTTTCAATGCAATACCAAAATTATTTTTTATCACTTTTAATCAAATTAAAATTTAGAAGTATGTTGTAAATATATGTATTTATGGATGACTATCCATCATATCTTAGAATATTATGTAATTGCTCCTCATTTATAATTCCCTGATTTGGCTCATAAATTGATAGTCAAATACATCTATAAATAAGAGCATTAGGTTTTGTCATTTGGTACACTTTTGGAGAAATCACTAATACAAATATCAGAGCTTGTTCCTGAAGAACGAGCCGACGAATCCTAGTTCCTGAAGAACTAGTCTTTGACTTCATATCTCTATCGTCTTCTTCTTCTTCTTCTTCTTATTTTCTGATTCTTTTATAATACGTTATCAGCACGATTAAGTCTCTACCTGCAAAGAAAGTATTTTTGTGTGTTTCTTTTCAAGGTGAGAATTTATTTATTATCACAACTATATGATTTTTTAAACAAAAGAAAAGTTTTTTTTTGTTGTTCTTCGACTCCATATTATAATTTTATCAAAATCGATTTGTTTTCTTTTGATCTTTATATTTTTTTTGAGATCATTAATCTCTTTGTCTGGATGTTGCAGTTTCGTATCAATGAGTTAGTTTTTTTTTTATTTTTATTTTCCACAATCTTTCATTTCATTCACAACGTGATTAGTTTTTTTTTTTCATGTGTACTATTTTCCTTCCATATAGCAATATATTGTTAGCAATTGTTTTATTTGTGTTATTGATATTTTATTTTATATTTCCATTGTTTGGTCTTGAAGTACCAATGCTAATATTGTTTCATGAATATTGCTTGTTATTGGTCCTGAAGTACCATTACTAATATTATCTATTATTGGTCCTAAAGTACCAACACTAATTTTGCCTATTATTGGTCCTGAAGTACCAATACTAACATTTTGTCTATGATTGGTCTTGAAGTACCACATTAAATGAATAACCAAAATCATTGCCTTTTATTGGTCCTGAAGTACCAATTTACAATTGTTTCTAGTAATCGGTCCAGAAGCACCAAATTACAATCGTAAAAATAATTAAAACTTAATTCTGATTTTTTTTACATCGATTGATTTTTTAGTGCAGTACTAATTTAAAAAGGAAATTGGATAGTAAAATACTTTTTACTTTATTTCTTTAACTATTTCCTAGATATATGATATAATATTGTTCATTTTTTTTTTTAGTGTGTTACAATGTCGAATCTCACAAAGCTTGAATTCATCGCTCTTGATATTTCTGGAAGAAATTATCTGTCATGGGTACTTGATGCTGATATTCATCTTAATGTTATGAATCTTGGAAATACCATTAAAGAAGGAAACCATACATCCTTGCAGGATCGCGCAAAAGCAATGATTTTTCTTCGACATCATTTACATGAAGAATTGAAAATGGAGTACCTTACTATTAAGGACCCATTAGCCCTTTGGAATAATTTAAAGGAGAGATTTGAGCACCAAAGAACGGTGATACTTCCAAAAGCTCGATACGATTGGATACACTTGCGGTTACAAGATTTCAAAACCGTAAGTGAATATAATTCAGCATTGTTTAAAATTAGTTCTCAAATGAAATTATGTGGTGAAAAAATTACTGATGAAGATATGTTAGAAAAAACATATTCAACTTTTCATGCCTCGAATGTGCTCCTGCAGCAGTAGTATCGAGAACGTAGGTTCACCAAATACTCTGAGCTAATTTCTTGTTTACTTGTGGCTGAACAAAATAACGAGCTATTGATGAAAAACCATCAGTCTCGTCCAACAGGCTCAACACCATTCCCTGAAGTGAATGTGGCATTTTCTCAAGGACGTGGACGAGGTCGTGGTGGAAAAAGGGGTCGTGGAAGAAAAAATTCTTGGACCCGTACTATTCCTCCTGCAAATTTTGAAAGAAATGGTGCTGAAAGAAACCAAAAGAAATGGGCCAGAAATGGGGAAAACTCCGGACACAACCAGAAAGTGCAAAACAATGACCACGTTTGCTATAGATGTGGGGCAAAAGGCCATTGGTCTCGACTATGTCGCACCCCAAAACATCTGGTTGATCTTTATAAGGCATCTCAAAAGGCAAAAGGAAAAAATGTTGAAACAAACCTCTCTGAATCTATTGACAAAGAGATTTCAACAGATGTGGATTTTGATGTCGCTGATTTTTTCGAAGACCCCAACGGCAAAATTGATCACTTAATTGGGGATGGAAATGTTTACTATTGAGATGTTATTTAGTCTAGAAACTATCATATGCTTAAGTTTTATTTGTTTTTGCTATTTGGATATTTTCATATGTTAAAGCTTATTTATGTTATTTGAATTTCGTCATATTTTATGATTAATATTAAGTTTCACGTCATGTTATAATTTTCTTTCCTTATCCTTAAAATATATTTTTTTATGTTATTAGATATTGCAAAATACTCTCGATAATATGGAGGAAGACATATGTTTAGTAGACAAGTACAACTCATACAATTCTTCGTGATAAGAAGTATTTTGCAATTAACATTAGCTGAAATTAATGTTAATACAATATCCAGTACAAAGAAATATGATTGAAGGCTCAGGAAGAGCATGTATTATATTCCCAAAGGGACAAAATTATGCATTGATGATGCGCTGTATTCTAGTAGATCCCGAAGAAATCTACTAAGTTTTAAAGATATACGTCGCAATGGATATCATATTGAAACAAAAAATGAGGGAGATTTGGAATATCTCTATATTACCTCTAGAACTTCAAATGAAAAGTTCATCTTAGAGAAATTTCAAAGTTTCTCATCGGGGTTATATTTTACAAAAATAGGGATGACCGAGTCAAATTATATGCACCGGAAGTGCCCAGATCTTAAGACTTTTATGCTTTGGCATGATCGTCTTGGTCATCCTGGTTCAACTATGATGCGACGTATCATTGAAAATGCACATGGTCACTTACTAAAAGATCATAGACTTCCTTTACCCAATGATTATTTTTGTACTTCTTGTGCTCAAGGTAAATTAATTGTTAGACCTTCTCCATCTAAACTACCTTTGGAGTCCCCTTCTTTTTTACAAAGAATACAAGGTGATATATGTGGCCCAATTCACCCACCTTGTGGGCCTTTCAGGTATTTTATGGTTTTGATTGATGCTTCTACTCGATGGTCACATGTTTGTTTGCTTTCAACTAGAAATGTTGCTTTTGCTAAATTTCTGGCTCAAATAATAAAATTAAGATCAAGTTTTCCTGACCATCCTATCAAAACTATTCGTCTAGATAATGCAGGTGAATTTACTTCAAAAGCATTTTATGACTATTGCTTATCAATAGGAATTAGTGTTGAACACCCAATTGCACATGTTCATACTTAAAATGATTTAGCTGAATCTTTCATTAAACGTTTACAACTTATTGCTAGACCCATGCTTATGAAATCAAAACTTCCTGCATCTGCTTGGGGACATGCTGTTGTGCATGCTGCATCTTTGATTCGCATCCGACCATCTGCATATCACAAGTTTTCACCTTTACAACTTGTTTTTGGCCAACAACCTGATATATCTCATCTTAAAATTTTTGGTTGTGCTGTATATGTACCTATTGCACCCACTCAGCGTACTAAAATGGGTCCACAAAGACGCCTTGGAATCTATGTTGGTTTTGATTCTCCATCTATCATTAGATATCTAGAACCTTTAACAGGGGATCTTTTTAGAGCAAGATTCTTAGATTGTCAATTTGATGAATCAGTATTCCCCCCATTAGGGGAAGAAAAGGGTAAAGGAATACAAGTGCAAGAAGTTTGTTGGAATGCACCAACGTTATCCATGTTGGATACACGCACAAATCAATGTGAACTTGAAGTTCAAAGAATAGTTCATTTGCAAAATGTTGCAAACCAGTTGCCAGATACTTTTACAAACACCCAAAAGGTCACTAAATCACATGTGCCAGCTGCAAATGCTCCTGCACGGTTGGTTGTCCCTGAAGGACAACCTGCAAGTATGGCAGCCAATGAATGCAAAGCACGCCAGAAGCGTGGTAGACCTATTGGGGCTAAGGATATTGTTCCCCGCAAGAAAAAGGGAGTAAATGAATTGCAAAGTGACACTCCAAAAGAGGTCAACACGAACATAGATCAACAAACCCATATTTTCAAAGAGGTAACCCCAGAAGTGGTCCCGGTACCGGCAAATCATGAGATCTCATTAACATCCGGAAATATGAAAGACAGGAATAAAGTTGTTGTTGATAATGTGTTCTCATATGCACTTGATTCTGATATAATAAATGATAATGAGTCTGAGCCTCAAACTGTAGAAGAATGTCGACATCGAAATGATTGGCCAAAATGGAAAGAGGTAATACAAGCTGAGTTAGACTCATTAGCCAAACATAAAGTATTTGGACCAGTAGTCCAGACACCCGAAGATGTCAAACCCATTGGATATAAGTGGGTTTTCGTACGTAAAAGAAACGAATT
The DNA here is from genome assembly GCA_037113605.1 of Calophaca sinica. Taxonomy (NCBI): domain Eukaryota; kingdom Viridiplantae; phylum Streptophyta; class Magnoliopsida; order Fabales; family Fabaceae; genus Calophaca; species Calophaca sinica. The sequence continues at coordinate 110,709,501 of CM073733.1, forward strand.
GAATGAAATTGTGAGATACAAGGCACGACTTGTAGCGCAAGGTTTCTCACAAAGGCCGGGTATAGATTATGAAGAGACATATTCCCCGGTTATGGATGCAGTCACTTTTAGATTTTTGATTAGCTTGGCAGTCTCTGAAGGACTGGACATACGCCTAATGGACGTAGTGACAGCTTACTTATATGGGTCATTGGATACTGACATTTATATGAAAATCCCTGAAGGATTTAAGATGCCTGAAGCATGCAATTCAATACCTCGACAGAAGTACTCTGTTAAATTACAAAGATCCTTATATGGACTAAAGCAATCAGGACGTATGTGGTACACTCGTTTGAGTGAATATCTATTGAAAAACAATTATGAGAATAATCCTGTTTGCCCCTGTGTTTTCATCAAGAAAACGAATTCTGGACTTGCCATAGTAGCAGTATATGTTGATGATTTAAATATAATAAGGACTCCAGAAGAGATCTCTAAGACTGTAGAATACTTAAAAGGTGAATTTCAAATGAAGGATCTTGGAAAGACAAAATTTTGTCTTGGTCTTCAAGTTGAACATTCCACAAGTGGAATATTTGTTCATCAATCTTCTTACATTGAAAAGGTTCTGAAACAATTCTATATGGACAAAGCTTATCCATTAAGCACTCCAATGGTCGTTCGTTCACTTGATGTGAAAAAAGATCCTTTTCGTCCACGAGAAGATGATGAAGGAATTCTTGGCCCCGAAGTACCATATCTTAGTGCCATTGGAGCACTTTTGTACCTTGCAAATAGCACTAGACCTGACATAGCATTTACAGTAAACTTGTTAGCAAGGTTTAGTTCGGCACCAACCCGAAGACATTGGAATGGAGTCAAACAAGTCCTTCGTTACCTCCGTGGTACATCTGACATGGGTTTATTTTACGCAAGTGGAGTAAAGTCAGAGTTGGTAGGATATGCTGATGCTGGATACCTTTCTGATCCTCATAAAGCCCGATCACAAACAGGTTATGTCTTCACGTATGGAGAAACTGCTATATCTTGGAGATCTGTGAAGCAAACAATCACTGCCACCTCATCAAATCATTCAGAAATACTAGCTATTCATGAAGCAAGTCAAGAATGCATATGGCTAAGAACCATGACCCAGTATGTTAGATGAGCATGCGGATTGGTGAAAGAAGATAACAAGCCAACAACATTGTACGAAGATAATGCAGCGTGCATTGCACAAATTAAAGGTGGCTACATAAAGGGTGATAGAACAAAACACATTTCACCAAAATTCTTCTATACTCATGAACTCCAAAAGAAAGGGGATGTTGATGTTTGCAAAATTCGTTCAAGTGATAACCCAGCAGATCTATTCACAAAAGCCCTTCCAACTTCAACTTTCAAGAAGCACGTGCACAACATTGGAATACGCCAACTAAAGGACTTTATTTCTTGAGGGGAAGTGTATCACTATGAATATGTACTCTTTTTCCTTCGCTAAGTTTTTATCCCAGTGGGTTTTTCTTAGCAAGGTTTTAATTAGGCATATTCATAGCGTATAGTCATCCAAGGGGAAGTGTTGTAAATATATGTATTTATGGATGACTATCCATCATATCTTAGAATATTATGTAATTACTCCTCATTTATAATTCCCTGATTTGGCTCATAAATTGATAGTCAAATACATCTATAAATAGGAGCATTAGGTTTTGTCATTTGGTACACTTTTGGAGAAATCACTAATACAAATATCAGAGCTTGTTCCTGAAGAACGAGCCGACGAATCCTAGTTCCTGATGAACTAGTCTTTGACTTCATATCTCTATCGTCGTCGTCTTCTTTTTCTTCTTATTTTCCGATTCTTTTATAATAAAGTAAAATCATTTTGGTTACGTATTAATAATATGTTGGGTCAGGCCCAATCTAAGAAGAATTTGTGAATTTGCAAATATTTTTACTTTTAAGGGTAATTTAGTTATTAAACTTTTTGAAGTTAGAATCTGTCCTTAAGAAAACTACGCATATGTTTCCTTCTTTCTGTCTTTTTTCTAAGTGAAAGTTACACAAACCTTTCTTAATTTGTTTTTTTTTTTTACTGAAATTCTTAATTTGTTACTTACAAGAAAAAACATGCAAAAAACTAAAAGCCATATAAAAGAATATAAAGTATGAAAAGTATGTAGAATTTCTCAAATAAAAAAAAGAAAATGCTAACAAGTGTTTTTAAGGTATTGATTAATGAGTCAAAAAAAGTAAGTTTGTTGAGAAAATATTGATGTATTTATTATATCGAAAAGTGTTTAACTTATATTTTTAAGATAAATTTTCTTTTTATGGATTACTTAAATAATTTTTTCAGGACATTCGTTAACAAGACTCATAAAAAAAAAATATGTACGGAGTCACATATAACAAGGCACCGATTATAAAAGGGGAGGACATTATAATTATTCTTGACTCTTGTGCTTTAAAGACCAATTAAAACATCATCAACAATAACTAATACTATGAGTATTTTTTTTTGGTCAGCTAATACTATGAGTATTTGATAACTAATCAGTTCACTTAAAGTAAAAAAAAATAAAATACTTCTGCTATATTATTTTCTTGAACAATTTATTATTTTAGGAAACAAATTAAAAATTATTTATACTCCTATTTTCAAATTGATTTCGTCAAAAGATAAAGAAATTCATTACTACATTGAACGCGATTATACTCCTATTAGGAAGAGTTACACTATGTTTGGGAGGATGGAAGAAAAGTGGAGGAAAGAAAAAATTTCTTAAAAAATATAAAAAGTGTGCATGAATAAGTGTGACATGCCAATAATAATGTAACACATCATCAATTTTACACTTTAATCAATAAACTTTTTTTTCTCCCACTTTCTTACCTACTAAACATAGTTTTAGAGTCGTGTAAGACTATATTGAACGCGATTAATTAGGGAGGAGCAGAATATGACAGAAAAACGTTAAAACAAAGAATATGACAGAAAAAAGAAAATATCTTAATGGCAAATGGGCCAAGATAATACGTGGAAGAACACGCAAGCCGGATGTGATATTTGGGGATGGTAGTCATTGGTCAAATAGAATTTAGATTCTTCACGGGAAGCCTCATAAATTAAAAAAGACTTTTTTTTTGGTTAATTAAAAAAAAAAGACTTTTTCTATTACTGCGAAATGTGAGTTACTACTTAATTTAACTATAATGAGAAATTATTTTGAATTTTTTTTTCCAGAAAAGGGTTATAGCATATCTAAATCAACAATGTCGCGAACTCAAAAATATGGAGACTAGTTCAAGATGTAGCTAGCTACTCTAACAAGAGAGTGAGCTGCTACATTTGTTTATCTCTTAATAAATTCTACATTAAAGTTTGGTTGTAACAAAAGAATGTCTCTATATTGTTTTATTACTACTGTCTCTACCTGTGCGATGCACGGGTCATGTACTCTATTTTATAATTTAAATATTAGTATCATTAAATTTTTATATAAATTATAATTTATCTTAGTTAAATACCCATAATTGTAGTAAATTCAAGTAATTATTGTTATTATTATTATCATTCAAGTATACATTTTTCTTAGCCTATGCCATTCTTATTCAAGCATGTGCCACTATTTGTGTTTTGACGTAATGAGATGTTTTACCGCTCGTTTTGTTCTCTTTGGCCTCGTTGCTAATTCAATTCATCATCCAAAAAAAGTATACGTTTTTCTTATTTTGCTTATGGAAATATCAAAATTATTAATCATGTAAACAAATTGTGTAAGATAAGTACTAAAATAATGAAGACATGTAATAAGAGTTAGACATAATAGATAATTTTTAATTCAATTTGATGATTCATATGGATAATAGGATTAGTAAGCATATAGTTTAGAATAAAATAAAAGAGTTCCTAAACAGTTAAAGTAAAGAAAGCACATAGCACCCCAAAAAAAGTAAAGAAAGCACACATAATTGTAGGTGCTTTTACATCTTAAAAAAAAATGCATCATTATTATCACCACTCATTATAGAGGACACATATCATTCTTGAAAATGCATACCTTATATTTTTTTTATAAGGCATACCTTATATTATTGATTTGAAATTCATAACTTTATGTTATGTTATAGAAATTTTAAAATAGTGTGAAATAAAAATACTTTTTTTTTGTAAGTTTTTCTTATACACTTAATTTAGCAAGTTTGTTATCAAAGTAAAGGTGAATATAGAATAATAATTCAAATTTAAATCTATCTATGAAAAAACTATTATAATATCATAGGAAGGTGAAAGTCATAGAAAATTTGAAAACATTAACACTATTGTTTCATACAAACATCAGTCAATGAGCTGACAGTTACATACTTGTATTTTTGCACTTCCATTAACTTATGCTACTTCTTCCTCGAATACTAAGAGTGTTGCAACATAAACAAAAGTACATTTAGAAAATCAAACTTAGAATACCAAAATTGAATTTTTCTACCAAGATGAAATCAAAATCAGCTAGCACACTTCAATTATAACATGGTTTTCAGATCTTAAATTTTTTAAAAGCATTCATTTTGTTCATTTAGGGATTAGAGAGCAAATTAAAAACTGAACATAAGAGGAAAGGAAAGATTGAGATTTACCTATATTAAATTTTGGAGTACTTCTTTGAAAACAACATTTGAAGTTACATTGGTGGCATCTCCTTCCTCATTAGTGATTAGAATCTTTAAACCATGACGTGAGGTAACTCTAGAAATCACAACATATAGTTGTCCATGTGTAAAAACAGGTTGTGGAAGATAGATACCAACATGTTTAAGAGATTGCCCTTGACTCTTATTTATTGTCATTGCAAAAGAAACAACAATTGGAAATTGTTTTCGTTGAAATTTAAAATGAATTCTAACATCTGACGGAGTCAATGACAACCTTGGAATAAAAACCTTCTGCCCAACACTGCTTCCTGAAATTACCTTTGCTTCAAGAACATAAGTTCCCATGTGGGTAATGATTAGTCGTGTGCCGTTGCATAATCCTGATGACTGGTCTCTGTTTCTGAGCAACATAACAGGCACACCTACTTTTAACTTAATCTCATGATTTGGTAGTCCAGAAGCTGTGATTGTATTCAAAAATTCTGGTGTATGAATGCTATCTGGACCATCAATATTTTCATTCTGTGAGCATGATGTATCAGCAGATAAATAAGTTTTTGTCTCATTTGGAATCAAAAACATGACATAATCGTTAATGACGTCAACGATTTCACTTTTTGAAGTTAAAATAGCCCTATTTTGGAAGAAGGATGGATCATTTAAGTTTTCCAATAAAGATAGATAAGTGTCATTGACTATTGAAGCAAGAGGGTCTCCTGGATTTTTTATGATCATATCATCTGGAATTTCTGTCAACACATCTCCGTCATTATCGTCACCAATAGTACCTTCTCCAATACTCAACAACCAATCTGAAAATTGCTTCATTTGGTTGACATCAGAATCTGAAGTTCCGGTTTGAAGCCTCATATTCTTCGTCAATGTTAATACTTCACAAAATTCCCACAGGTAAGATGAATTAATGGAGGCATAGACAACATCTTGTCTTGTTCCTTTTGGCACAAAGGAAGGATTTGTCTGAAGTCACCCCCCAATACAACTACTTTTCCTCCAAAAGAAAGATTTAGACTATTATTATTGGAGAACCGAAGGATATCCCTAAAAGTTCTGTCAATGGCTTCAAAACAGTGTTTGTGCATCATGGGAGCCTCGTCCCATATGATTAGCTTAGCCCTTTCTATTGGTTTAGCTAAAGGACTGCCTTGCTTAATGTTGCAAGTAGAATCCTCATGAATATTTAATGGGATAGCAAACCTTGAATGTGATGACCTCCCACCTGGCATAAGCAATGTTGCTATTCCACTTGATGCAACCGTCAATATTATCTCTCCTCTTGATCTTAAAGCTGCAGAGGAGGCTCTCCAAATGTAAGTTTTTCCAGTTCCACCATATCCATAAACGAAAATTAGTCCTCCACGATTTTCAGAAACATGCAACATTATTTTGTTGTATATTTCTATTTGTTCATCAGTCATGGTTGAGACCAATTTTACATGGTCTTTGGCCAAATCCTGCCTGTCATAATTAAGCTCACCGTGAATGAGCCTATTCTGAGCATCATATATTAAGGCCATATCTAGTTGCGGCATGGTGGGAAAATCTCTCAAACTTCTATTATTGCTCTGTAATAACTTCTCTATCTCTACCAGAGCAAAATTTTGCAACTCTTCAGCACTCAAAACCAAATCTGCATTAAATTGCATTATCGAATAATATTAATGCATCATATACACATAATGAAAACAAAATATTTGAACCTTTTATTGGTTAATAAAAGGTTTAAATGAAGAGATTTACTTAAAAAATGAAAGAATTTGGGTTACCAGCAATTTGAAGTTCAGATCTCTGTCTTTGCAATATGTCATCAGATAAATACTCCCAAGTTTTACTCCTAACCAAATCTTGCTGAGTAAGCTGATTTGACACCAATAGAGTAGCAAAAAGCCTCCGCAAATAATGTGCAGTACCCCAATGGCTTGCTTCTATTATTCCATTAATATATTCTTTTTCATCATCTAACAAACCTTTAGCATAGCAAGCATCTTTAAACGTTGGATAAACGACATTGTCTACTATTCTTATATCACGAAATGATTGTGCTCCTTTGACATAATTAAGGAAATTCCTCAGCTAGTACAACTCACCACTTCCTGGATGAACAAATTGTAGCCTTCCAATAGTCAATCCCCTCTGCCTTTTCATCCACACATTCTCATTTTTCTTCCAAATAAACATAGAAGGAAATTGACTCTATGTTAGATCCCTAACTTCAGGATACTTTTTATTTGCCTCCATCCATGCCAAAAATTTTGTTTTTTGACAGTCAAGTCTATGGAGAATATTATCTATCGGATCATCATCAGAAAAAATAATTGTTTGCTCATTTGGCAAGTGAAAGCCCAAGCGCTCAACTGAAGGTTCTCTATAATTGATGTCAAAAGCAAAGAGTCTCCAAGCTGCTTCACATGAGGATAAATATCTACAATCATAATATAACTTTATTTCGTCCACACACTGAAGGTCACGTTGTTCAGCCGTACTTTGATAAAATGTTGCCGTAACACGGTCTTGACCTTTGTTCACATATTTGAAAAGATACTTGATAGAACGGGACTGGTTACACCATTCAACATTAATATGAGCATTAAACCTCAAGAGCAAGTATCTATTATAAGGAACAACATACCTGTTATCAATCACAAAATCAGCCTTCTTAATGGTTCTACCATTGTCCCTTCTTCTGTATAAGGGGTAACCATCCTCACTAATTGTAGTCCTATCAACAAATTTTTTTGGAAAGTGTTCTGAACATTTTCCATTTTCCATACATGGGGATTTACGGTTTTGAATACCACATGGACCATGAATCATGAGTGATGAGACAACTCCATATAGGAAAGGATCAGTTCTTTCATCAGGAATTTCAACAGATATAATTTGATCAATATCATCTGCTGTTTGACATCTGAACTCAAGATGTAGGAAAATCAGTATGTGTGAATGAGGCAACCCACGTTTCTGGAACTCTATTGTGTAAATAACTATTAATTAAAAGATATTTATTTAGTTAGTACATGAAAGTTAAAGTAATTCATGAAAGTTGAAATTTTCAAAAGTAAAATGTAATTAATATTGACTATAGTAATTTATAGATACCTACTTTAACCTTTCCAAACACTTTTCCTTGCTTTATCTCCTTTATCAATTGGTCAAGTTTAATCTTGAAAACACGGCAAAGTAAGTCTGGCCTATCTTCTGGTTTTAGTCCATGTTTTGCCAATGCTCTATGTAATTCTGGCCATTTTTGGTTACAAGTAAATGTGATGAATAAATCTGGATATCCAGCCCATCTGCAAATAGCCATAGCATCTTGATAATTTTGAAATAGATAACATGCACTTCCAGTAAAAGTTGAAGGCAACACTATTCTTTTCTCTGCTGTAGCGGGATCAGTTTCACCCCGTAGTACTGCATCTGTTAGACCCTTGTAAATTTCAACTCTCAAATCTTGTTGACGTGTTCTTATATAATGTAACCTGGATGACTCTACCATGCTATAAGCATCAACCAAAAACTGCTAAAACAATCTTATGACTAACAATAATAGTGGATGTTCAGTCTCTCTATATTGGATAATGTATGCAAAAAACTCTCTGATAGAAACTGTCTGCCTTTTCTTTGTTGAGTTTTGGGAGCCATATTTTAGTTTAATACCTTCCTCCCATCCATCTTCTCCACGTGGAAACAATAGTGGATACTGTAGCAACAAATATGATTTCGTTAAAATAGAAACTCACTTCAGTAATCCAGTCTGAGTCTCCACAATGATATCCCTCTCAGCATCCGCTGCATCAAAATCTTCCACAATAAGTGCAGCTACTTTTGATACTGTGGGAACATTATTAGTTCTAGCATCACGGTTTCTTTTGCCTATAAGTCTTAACCTGACATTAGGCACATGCTGTTGAGTTATATTTTCACGAACCATTCTGTAAGTTTTAGCATATGGATTACAATGATCAAGTGCATCTCTTATGTCCCTGACAATAGATTCTCTTACAGATGAACAATCCTTTTCCATTATGTACATAAAATAAAGCAAAAAATTAGACATTATTGATATTTTCCTATATCCAATTAAATATAATATATAGAATACTCATATAGATAAATTGAACTCAAAATATAGATTTTAAGTTGTACCTAACAACAGACATTCTGTTATCTACTTCATTGTCGACAGTGTCATATATGTATAACTGAGCAAACTTTGGTTTCGATCTAGGAAGTGGAAGCAAGCTGCCAATTTGATGGTAGTTCTCGCCATTCATGACAAGCATAGGAGGCCCATTACCATTGTTAATTGAAGTAACAATTTTACCACCCATAGATGTGAACGAAAACATCATATTGAATGACCGAATGTGTTTCAAAAAAATTTGCTTCTATCATCGTTGTTTAAAAATAAGTCCTTCAAAATTTGCGGAGGATCTTCATATGGTGCAAGTTCAATTTTTCCTTGCAAGCAGCACAATGAAAACTTTGGCGTTGCAGGGTTTTGTTGTTTCTCTATTCTCTCACCATACCACATCATAGCACCACAATGTTGACAAATCAATGATGGATCAGATATGTCGAAATAATCTGTAAAAGTTGACAAATATGAAATATTACAATAAACATATATTGTATATAGTAATTTATAAAAAGGGACGCAAATAATGAAACATAATAGAAACCTTCGTTTGAAACTTCATTTGAATCAAATTCATCATAGTCATTTTCTACGTTAACATGCTCATCATCATCAACGTTAATTGTGTTTCCGAGAACTGCTGCAAATTAAAAAAAATGACGTAAGTTTAAATTAAGTACATGTGACAACAGTTTTCCAACTAAAAGACACAAATATACCATTCTCATTTCTTTGAGTGTCTGTATTGCTTGGTGGTATTTCTTCTTGAAAACCAATTTGAGTTCGTTGGATGTGTTCTTCATCATCTATATGAATTGAAGCTTAAAATCACATTAGCTTAACATACAGAAAATAAGTAAAACCCCATGCGAATATCCTAACGAAAAAAAAGATCACAGTGGTACATGTTAATGTGGTAACATTAGAATCATGTAGTAGCATATTGTCATGACAACTTTGTTGGCTGGTATTCTGACATCTACTCGCTCTGTGATTAGCAACCACTGAAATTTTTTTGTACGAAGTTATTAGTATATCTTCAGCCTAGCATTTTGTGCTCTTTTATCTAAAATTAAGGTACAATTTTTAAATTTTGTTAAGACACCAAAAACTTGAAATTTAAATATACCATTAGTGACATTAGACAATGGAGCACCTTGCATGTTGTTCTCAGCAATGATAACATTTGAATCTGTGTGATTGTGAACAAAAATCTATGTTACACTTTTATTATTTAAATAAAGAGAAGCATTATATAGGTAAAAGTTTTACCTCTTAAAGAATCATTAAGTATTGGCTGATCACCACCATATTTGTAGTCTTCAAATAATCGGCATGGGAGATTGCTATCAAGTAAAACAAACCTTCGTGATCCTTTTGTTTTTATATTTTCAGATCCCAAAGAGTTGCCAGATTTAAAAGAATACATATTCTGTTCATTGAATCCGTGGGGATCACTCTGTCCACCCAATATGTATTGACTGTATATTATTTAGAGAAATTAAAAATATTGTATTAGATTGGAAGAAAAGATGTATTGGCAATTTTTATATACATATATATATATAAGTCGAAATAAATAGCATTAGTGATGTTGCTCAATGGTAACCTACAAAAGTTGTTCGATGGAGCACCGTGGATGGTGTTGCCACTGTCGATGGTACTTGAATCTAATTGATTACAAACAGAAATCTGTAGTTAATTTTATCATTTGAATTTCGAGAATCATTAGGTAGGTAAGAGTGTTACCTCTTGAAGAAGCATTAATTGTGTCATTGGACATTGGCTGATCACCACAATAGTCATAGTCTTCAAATGATTGACATATAAGTCTACTACCAAGTAAAACAAACTGTCGTGATTCTTTTCTTTTTATATTTTCAGATCCCAGATTGCCACGTTTAGCATAATACATATTCTCTTCATTCAATCTATGTGGATCATTCTGTCCAGCTAACGTATTGACTAGATAATATTTAGATAGATACAAAATTTACATTAGATTAGACGAAAATCTAAATTGGCAATTTATATTGATACATGTAATTCGAAAATAATTACCATTAGCGATGTTCCTCAATGGAATTCTACTGAAGTTATTTTGAGTAGAGACAGTTTGGACCACATCATTCTTCTCTTACAACTGGCATTGGCTGAATGAGTAAGCTCTCCACTGCGTAAAACAAATTTTCCAGGACCAATTTTTGTACTCTTTGATGCAGCCATAGAGATGTCATTATCAGAAGGACACATATTCTCATCATTATCAGATAAGCTAGGCATAAAATTGCCATTACTCAAAACCCATCTTCCCGTTCCAATTTTTCTCTTTTGTATACCACCTTTAGAATGCACTGAAATTGTGTGAGTAAAAGTCGAATAGAAGATGTGGAGGAAAGGGAAAAAAATATAAGCAGATTAGTGACTATACCATTAGAAGGGGTGACCAACTGCTTTTCTTGTATACTTTTTGGTCTGTGATTGATTAGCTTCATGTGCTTGCTGGCCTCCCAACTATCCTCAGCCATTCTCTGTTAACAAACACTTCATTGATGTAACTATAGAAGTTGATAAGTTGAGAAGTATCCAAATTTGAAAAGTAATAGAATAGAAATTTAAAGGATGCTTAATACTTTTACCATACATTCAGAAAAGTAGCAAGTTAGAGACAGATTAGCCCGCTCATTTCCTCAAGATGGCAGAAATTATGCGTTACGAATTGCATTTCGAATTGCGTTAATCGCGGTGTGAATTAATCACAATATTGCACAAATTATATTAAAATTATTTGTATTATCATATATAATAATATATAATAACTTAAACTAATGTTTTTTTCTTTATTATAAGATCACTAAAAATAAAATAAAATTAAAGTAAAATTAAAATGTGAATAATTTAGTAGCTACTATTATATTTAACAAAAGTCATATATGTCTGACAGGTTCAACATAGATAAACTAATAATTACTAATATCCTTAAACAAAGTTCATAATAAATTAGTTATCTCAAGTTCTCATCATAAAAACCTACTAATAAAAAAAGTTTAGTCAAAAGTTATTAAAAAGAAAGAAAATGCAATAAGTGAGTAACAAACATCAGTAACACAAAATTTTTATTGCAGTTACTTTTTGTTCAACTTAAAATATTAATTCGTTTAATTTTTTTAATTAATAAATTTATTCAATTCATTAAATAATACACAAAAAATATAGTATATATTAATACAGATATAATTTTTCTATCAGAAAAGATATTACAAATTTGATTTTTTTTATTACAATATCTCTCACATGAAAAAATTTGAAAATTGGAAAAAACCAAACAATAATATGATTCAAGCTTTTTTCAGATTGTAGAAAAACCAAATATACACTATTGATATTGATTTCATTCAGTACCTTCTATTTTATTATTTTCAGCACATTCAATTTATGTTTAATAGAAGGGGAGCTTGGTGTAACAGTTGGAGTTACTGCTATTGGACTAAGAAATCATAGGTTTGAGTCATGAAATCTACTTCTTGCAAATCCAAAGTAAAAATACCTACAATAAAGTCAAATTAGATCTGACGCTTCCCTGGGCCTGCTATGGCAGGAACTTCGTAGTTGCCCATAGGGGTGAACATGGGCCGGTTTGGATGGATTTTAGCCAAATCCGATGCCCGATCCGATCACTTTGAATGGTTTGGATTTCAAAAAAAACCTGCAGTTTTTCTAAATGGCCCGAACCGAACCGAACCGGTGTTAACCGGGTTGGGTTGGATGAGCTCGCGGGTTGTGAAGTGAAAAAAAAATAAGAGTTCTCATTCCCTAATTTTAAAATGATCCCCCAAGGGAGGCTTCTAAAAATCATCCTCCTCAAAATTCTAGCTTGTGTCAATAAGAGACTTTTTTTACACTATGTTCAACACAATACTGCTCAAGCTGCGCATGAGATATCTGGACAGGAACCCAATACTCAACAAACCTAAAGGAGTCAGACTTGCATCTGTATGCAATATGACTTGACAATTTCTCCTTCAGTTGAACAACACTCTTATTGGAATTAGATATTTTTTCACAATCACTTTGACCACCAAGAAGAGCCAGAATATTAATGTTTTCCACAATGCTATCCTGCAAAAGCCAATAGGATTACATACACAACAAAAGAAGTTTGAGTTGAGGGAGAAGCTGAAACCTAAGCATCAAAAGAAACTTACCCTCAGTTGGCCACGAAAAAGGAGAATCCTCAAATGCGTGCTTAGCGTCCTAATTTGCTTGAAATAGGAACACTACTAGAAATCAGCTATTTAGCGGCCCAGGTTAGATAGAAAAAATCGGTCTAATAGCGTGATTTAAGAACCGAATTCTTAGAATTATTGATGAAAAAGTCAGCCCCTAAATCGGTGCCAAAATATATATTAGCGACCGATTTAGAGACAATACATAGCGACCGATTTTGATCGCTAAAGCAGATTTTATTTCGTTTTAAAAAATTTATTAAATATTTATCAATTGTAGCGACGATTTAGGGCCGAATATACTTAGCGACGGAATAATCGGTCGCTAAACCAGAAATTTTATCGGTTTAAAAAAGTTAAAAATTTATTAATGTTAGCGTAGAAAAAGCGTCATTGAATCTCAAGTTTTTTTTTAAGGTCGAGCGGACCATTTTTTCCCTAGGCAGCGCTTTCCCTCCCCGAGCTCCTTTGTTTTCTCAAAATTTGGAATGTTTCTCAATGTACCTTGAGAAAACCCTTGTTCCCAAATTTCTCACTCCCACCTTTTAACTTGCCATTGGTACACTGCACGATCATCCCCTCCTCCTTCAATTCCCACATCCTCCATGGCCCAAACTTGCGCTCACGTGACTTTGCAGCCTTTGTATCACTCTCTGCCCAACTCTGCGGCAGCGACATCAGGTCCACCCACCATCCCCACTGCGCACGCCACCAGAGCCTCCTTCTCACTCCCTTCCACCACCCTTTGCGCAACCACTAAACCTTCTTCTCGATCCAGAACCAGGATGGTGACATCACCACACGGAAAGCTGGCTTCCTTGCTACTCTCGGCTCCATCGGAACTCCTAAAGGCCGACCTCCATGTCTCGCGATTTTCCCTGCATGCGCGCCATCAACGCCAATCGCCGCTTGGTGTTGACACCATGGCTCCATCTTAGCTTCCACGGACTCTCGATGACCAGATTGATGTCTATGCGGTGCTCTGCCCGGATAAGTGCCATCATCGCGATCGCCTTTGGTCGCGACACCACTATGCGGCAATTGCCACTAACTTCAACTTTTCTATTTCGCTGCTGAATTGAACTTCAAGTTTCATCGGCTTTCCACTTTTCTATCGACATTTTGAAATTTGCTATCTTGACTCTTCGACTTTTTGTTGATACCACAGAACATTAAGAAGAAAGTGCCCGTATACCACAGTAAGCCAAAGAGTAATTCGATGAACTTTATTTTTATTGCTTCATTGTTGTTTTAAATATTTTTTGTTTATCATGGAAAATGTTTGTTCCATTACTTTAGTTTGTTCTGTAATCACATAGCCACTTTGCACTTTTTTCCATCTGTTTTAAACAAAATGATATGTAGAGAGGCATGCCTATACTTAGAAGGTGGAAGGCCCACGGTTTGTAAGTTCTAGGTGAATCAGTGCATTTAGCTATGCTACCAATACCATTCTATAATAAGCGAGTTATGTTGGATGTCCTACAAGCTTATGATATTTATAACCCAGATTAAAAATTATCACTATCTTATTCTGCATCTTGTTATTTGGAATCATGTATACAATTATTTTTGAACTTTTCTCTATTGTTGGTAATCTTTAATGCTTAAATGTTTCTTTGATAAAGATATCAAAAACAATGTGATGAGGATTAAGTAGCTCGACTATTATTATCGAAGATTGGGAGTTTTGTTATCTCCTGTGTGCGTGTTCAAAATGCAAGTTAAACACAATGCTTATGTTGGTCTATCTGGATGTCTTGGTAGTTCTCCAAGCCCCTTTATATAGTCTTTCACTGCTCCTTTTTATGCAAGAGATTGCTCACATTAACTTTGCCATGGCTCTTTGCTTAGTTAGGGCTCTGCTTGCAGTGACTTTCAAATGCAATGGTACTTTCCCAGGCCCGACCTGATAGGTAATCCTTAGACTCACTTTATGTGTCAGTTCGGCTTCTACAAATGGAGTCTGTTTATCTGATTCACCTTAATCGAGGACAAGTATGCATTGTATGATATTTTCTATAATTTATTTTTGTTGCTAATTCACATAAAGGTGGTCAATTGCTTCCTCTCTCTGGGCATCTTTTGGGCTTAGTATTATCATCATAATTCTTACTAAAAGCAAGCAGGTTATATGCTTATTGCTCATAATTTATCTCTTGACTTTTTCTATTCATCAAGTTTAGATATAGACATTACTATTCAAATTTAATGATTATTATTGGAATAATTTAAATATTTTATTATTTTATTTAATCTCGATTTAAAGTTGCTTGGAGATTCTTGGACTCAACGACAAGTCACAGATGCTCTTCCTCATTGTGAGTTATTGTTGTCTTTATTCCTTTATTTAGTGTTTTCAATTTGGTAGTCCATCTTTGTATTATTTGTTATTTTATTGTTTGCATTTTCATGGCTTTGAAAGAAGATTGTTGAGTAAAGGGCTAATAGCTAGGCTTGATCCTTCCTAACATGTTTTCACCATGTTATCTTATTATTAATTTGATGGTTGTTTGTCTCTGTGGTTCTTCTATTTGATGGTTGTTTGTCTACATGGTATCTTTGATCTTCCAATCCAGGACTGCGTGTGTATGACTCCATTGATATTTGAGCATAGTTCTTATTTGTGAAGTTCTCCTTCTAAAAAATGTAAGAAAAGAAACGAGGGCTAGTGAGCAATTTAGCTAGTATTTGCATATAGAAAACTTCCACTATCTTATTGAACTCCACTTATGCACATTCCACAAAGTTTTATCACCCAAAGCTATTGGTGCTCTGCACTTATTTCTCTATTTGTCCAAGGAATATTCTAGGATTCAAGACACAGGACTCCTGAATTATGTCTAGGCAAAGTATTTTTAACTTTCTAAAACCTTCATGAAGAAAGTTTTATGGGGTTAATGCTTTATTCACATCACTTTAGATTAACTGCCGAAATCAATGAATAGTCTGCAACTTTTGGCAATTTGGTATTTGTCTTCTTATTTCCACACTTATATACACTTTTTGGCTTTGTTTGAGTGTGATTGGTCTTTGCCATGTCCATCCTTTGTACTCCACTTTCTTATTGTTTTTAATTAACATATACTAAACTGCCAGATAATTGATGAGAAGTCACTTTTCAAGAAATACTAACAAGAGATTCAATGCTTAAAGGAAGAATTGGAACAATTAAAGGGGCATTGTCTGCAGTCTGACCAAAAGATCTTTGAGGATTATGACATTGAACTCCTAAAACAAAAGGTATGGAATGCAATGTATAAATTGCGACCTTATTTTGTTTGTTTGCTAGGATTATTTTAAAAATTATGGATTAAAGTTAGATTTGAAAATGTGTATACTTATCATGTGTTCGAAAAGTCGAGTAAATAGGAGTCAAATTTTATATGCCCTCTAAAAAGAGAATCTTGTACTACCCTTGTTAAATTACAAGTTGAGAACTAATTGAAAATTACAAATTGAGTAATAAAAATTGCGAGTGTGTAACAACAAATTAGTTAGCTATGTTAGTTTTGAAATGGTTATCACTTGAATTAACTATTTATGATTCATCTTGATATGATTCTTTTACTAATCCCATTTTTAATGGGGAACACATTTCTCCTTTTTTGAAACTTCGTGGTTGACATGACCATGAAGCCCTCATTTTTGTGGCGAAGAAACCACCTTGTTTGTCCCGATTACTTTTAGAATTGTATGTTATCTTTTTCTGAAAAGCATATACTTTTTGTGATATAATCTTGAATGTAAGGATTGAAATGGATGGTTGCTTTTACGTGGTGTTGTTAACTCACTTTGGCTTGGATTGGCTACTTTTTTATATTATAGTATGTTTTATGTGTAACACTTTTGGTGCTTGTCATTTTCAAAAGTTAACCTTCTTTCAATGAGAATATAAGTAGTTAAGAGTTGATATGTAGTAGTATTGTAGGCCACATATTTGGTTGAGAAGTTATCTTTTGTTTTTGTTTTTGGATCCTCTTATGGTGTTTTTGCGAGGATAATTGGTTCTTTGTTACATAAGCCTTGGTCATGCATATGTTCTCTCAAATTTGAATTAGATGGTTGGCTTATTGGTGTCATTTGTCAAAGAGTTCTGCTTGACTAGCCCTTGAAATGAAACTACATCCATTCTTGGCTTGAGTGTGTATCGTTTCTTTGCCAAAGGAAGTGGTTGCGAGACATTGGACATATACGCATGCAACCAGGCTAAGGAATGCATTGGGAAGGAGTAGTGAAACCTGAGGACAAGACACGTAACCAAACACACTAGTGTGCAAGGTTCTCATTGTTGACATTGTACTATTTTTTGTAGTAGTTCAATTTGAATGAAATTACTGTTATATTGTTTTGTAATAGTTCAGTTTGAATGAAATTACTGATGTATTGTAACATCTTACATGGTGATGAATTTTATTTTATTTTTATTCAAATAAAGTTATATATAGGGTTTGGCCTTTAATAAAATTTATTTGATTATAAAAAAGGTGATAAAGTTTAAGGAATCTGATAAAATGTGTTGAAAAATAGATTTTTGAAAGAGAATGCATCCTTCTTCACCATAAAATTCAAGTCTCCTGATATAGTTACGTATCTCTTTGTTGCCATTATAAATGACAACATCAATAGAGAGGTCTGACTGGTAAAACTCATCTTCCCATGAATGGAGAGAAGCAGCAGTTGAGATGATGATGAAAGGCCGATATGTATCAGAGTGCAATGATAAGATAAAAGCAGCCACTTTGAAAATTCGATCCTGAAACTCATTAAGCAGACTTAGTTGTAAAAATACCAAATTACACAACTTGCAGCACAATTAATTTCAAATGACTCTCCAATATGGATCATGAAATAAAAATATAGCACGATCCTAATATAATCAAATTAGTGTAAACAGACAAAGCTCATTAAACAAAATAAATAGACAGAATTTAGATGTCAAGCCAGAATTCATAATGGATGAAATAAAACTAGGACAAGCCAACATATAAGATGGCAAACCATTAATTAAAGTCATAATAACCATACAACAGTGTCACAACCAAAAAAACTTTAAATCACAATTCTAAAGGCATATGTTAAGAAAAATAAAATTGAAAGCAACTCCCACAAATTACAAACAGTGTCACAAGCACAACTTCCTAGCATAAATATTAATCACTTCATTTGATCTTGCAACATAACATATCACTTGAGCCAAAGTAGTAAAACAGAAATAACAGAGCAGCATTTCAGCTCCAAATCAAGAATAACACTAAGAAACCTTGCAAAGAAACACAATAACAAAATATGAGATGAAAGCGAACATATATCTTGAAAATAAAGCGCATAAACACAATAGCAACATATACCTTAAGATGTAGCTGGAGTGTAAGATGTGGTTGGGGTGTCCCCAGCAGCAACAACACCAATATCAATTGAAACTAATCCAGACAACTCTAAAAATTTTAACACAATACACAACCTCATTAGCAAACAATATGAATTATGATAAACAAATAAGAAATAAATTTGAAAGTTAAAATAAAGTCTTCTTACCTGACTCAATCTTTTGCACTTCAACCAACTCAGCTTCTAAATTAATCACCTTAGGAGACTTGATCCAATTTTGGGTACAAATCAAAGCTTCAACTGTAGTAGCATTTAAGGAACTACGAAATGAATCAAGGACTCGGCCTCCTGTGCTAAATGCGGACTCAGATGATACAGTAGACACCGGAATAGCTAATATATCTCTAGCCATGTGGGAAAGAACATGATAATTATTTGTTTTCTCTTTCCACCACTTCAAAATGTTAAATGTAGGAGAGTCCTTTTCAACACCATCCCCAAAATACCTTTCCAACTCATTTCTTTGCACCTCACCTTGCTTTTCCATCATATCCTTTGTAAAAGCAGCATCCCAATCCTCATCCTCCTCAACATTACTCGCAGTAGATTGTGAGACAATGTTTGAAGCCAAGGTAGTAGAACTACTACTTTCAACATAAACAGGATATTCAACCATATAGCGCTCAAACAATTTATGGATGAGGTCTACTAATTTTGACATCATTTCCTTGCACTTCTCATCACCATACATTTTTTTAAAACAAAATTGAATATAGTAAAGCTTATAACGGGGATCAAGGAAAACAGCCATAAAATGATATGTTATTACCATATAAGTCAATCGGACCAAACCTTAATATTCTCTTCTTCAATTCCCACCCCTCATCAATAAAATGAGATGTTATTACCATATAAGTCAAATTCTGAATTGATGTCCATGTATCAGTGGTAAGTGAAACCATTTGTTTATTTGTAGAAAAAAGGGATTTCAACTTCTCTTTCTCTTCATAAAAAAGTTGTATGCAATCTCTTAATGCTTGATGACACGACAAGGAATCTTAAACCTAGGACATGCCTCAGCCATGAATAAATTAAACCCTTCATTTTCAACATATTTAAAAGGCTGCTCATCAATAATTATCATCTTTGCGAGCGCAATTCGAGTCCGCTCTTGATTAAAATCAACAAGTTTCATACCAATAGTAGTAGGGTCTTCCTCATTTATCGTTCCAATGACAATTGTCTTTTGTTTTTTATCAACTATCCTATTCGGGTTTTTGATACACTTGTCTAAATGCTTAAGCATGTTAGAAGTTCCATGAGTAGAACTATTTGCCTTATATGGTTTCCCACAATAATTACATACAACATCATTACCCTTTTTTGTAAAATGTGCCCAAGCAGCAGAAAGGGCTCTAGCAGGTCTTTTTTTAGTTACCTCTTCTCGTGGCACTTCTTGTAATGGAGGCTCTTGTCCTTCTACTTCTTGTGTCGGAGGCTCTTGCACTCGTTGTGCGGGACTCATCACTGCCGGCATCACATCAATAGGATTAACACTCCCGCTGCCACTTGGTTCCATTTGTTCTACAAAATAATATAAAAGATAATTCAAGATCATAATTTATATAGAATAAAACCTTGTCCATTTTTAACATGTTCATTGAAATAAATGTAAAAGAAACAGATTTAACATGTTATAATTGGCATTGCTAAGTGGGAATGAGTGTTGGCATTTCAAAGCTGAGTGTTGGCATTTCAAAGCTTAATATCAATATCAAAGTCATGGCATTTCTTGAAATTCAAGTCAGAAGCTTAATTGGATGTGTTAACAAAAAATATGAACATAACAAAAAGCTTAATATCAAATGTGTAATATTTGTAATATCAGAAGCTCAATATCAAAAAGCAAATCAGAAGCTCAATATAGAAGCAAGTCACTATTGGTATAAAAAAAAGAAGGAGCAGAAAGCAAATCAAAAAGCTCAATACAGAAGCTCAATATCAAAAAGCAAATCAGAAGCTCAATACAGAAGCTCAATATCAAAAAGCAAATCAGAACAAAGAAAGAAGGAGCATAAAAATCAGAACAAATCAGAAGTTCAATCGATGAGCATAAAAAAAAGAACAAAGAATCCTGAACATACCCACGCGAAAGGGAAGAAGGAGTAGAAAGCGACGGTGGAGGAGGTGCCGTGGAGGGGTGTGGTGGCTCTGATCTTATCCCTTGCAGAAAGCGACGGTGGAGGGGTGCCGTGGAGGAGGTGTCGTGGAAATCGGGATTTGGGAGATGCGATTGGTTACGAGAAGCTTTCCGTAGGTTTGGTTGGCTCGATCGTCGGAGAAAGCGTCGATGGTGACTGCAGAGAATTTCAGGGTTACAGATGGGGCGAGTTTCTTCCCACCGTGGCTGCGTGAGATCTCCCTCTCGCTTCCGTTTTCAATTCGTGCGATCACAATACACAGCGTCAAACCGGGCTACGCAGTGGAAGTGAGCATCGAGCGTGGCGGCTTATACGGCTCATGGTTCTCCGGTACCAATACCATCGTCAGCTGCGTCGCCTCCCACAAATTCTTGGTGACCAGTAGTCCAGTACTGAGAGTATGTCACATGACCTACTGCTCAGTATAAAAAATTCAAAAAAAAGAAATGAATACCCCCCGGGTCGGGTGACCGGGTTGGCGGGTTTGGATTTCAACATCCGTTGCCCAAACCATTAGTGAACGGGCTTGTTTGGTTCGGGTTGGTTTTGACCCGAACTTGGTTGGATCGGGCCAAAACTGGATCGGGTGCGGGTTGGTCAGATGTTAAATATACTATGACTTGCATTATATTTTTCTACATGTTTTTCTTAAAATATTCTTATCTTACTAATGCATGGATGTGAAAGCTAGATGTTTCTGTTAATTATACTATCATGAAAAAGTAAAAATTCATTATACTCAATTTTTCAATTCATAAAAGTGAAGAATTACTTGTTCATTTAGAATATAATATAATTATAAGTAAAAACAATTAAATGAAAATTTTACATTTTACTTCACGAATTGCACAGAGCCCAGAAGGCCATTTTTTTTACAGAACCCACAAGCCCATTTGTTAACCCTATTTTTAATTTCATCCAGAAACTTCTCAACCATTGTATCCCTCTCATCTCACGCCTCGTCTGCATTGTCTCACTATCAGTGTGGTTTCCTCTCTCGCTCTCGATGAATGATCCTTTTGTGTGCTCATCTCACAATTTCGCTCTTGACGGCAGCTCGACTTCTCACTCGTTTTGATGGTGGTTTCTTATGGGTGAAGTGCATTAGAGATGAGGAGAGATCGAAGCAAGGTGTAAAGTAACCTGCAACGGTGTTGGCCTGGAAAGACACACGGAAGTGCGCCGGAGGAGCGCTGCACAGCGACAGGCTGAAGGATGACAGTGATGGTGGAAGGACCACAGCGACGCGCGGCGTTCTCTGGATCCGGCATTCCCTGTTTTTCTGCTTCTCTTGAACGTCGTTTTTTCGATTGCCACTGTTATTGATAGCAGGGCAGCTGTGGGAGGTAACAGGCGGACGCAAAGCGGAGGTACGACGTCGACGGGACGACACAGCGGCAAGTCAGCTGGAGGCGGCATAGGCGTTTTGTGGTGTTGTGGTGGTTGCGGCAGAGGCCTTTGGTGGGAACCTTGTTGGTGGTGTCTTCTTCCAATGAAAGAAAATTGTTGGGGCAATTAGGTTATTGGTCGTCGTCGTCTAACTCAGCAACGTCTTCATCTGCCAATTAAGAAAGAAATAGGTGAGGTGATTAAGGGCCTTTTAGTTAAAATTTAAATTCATTTAAATCTAAATGAATCTCAGCGCCATTATTCAAGCTTAGCCTCATTTATTTGCACTAATTACACTCATTCATTGCCAACTTAAGAGAATCTGAAGAGAATCGTCTCATTTAATGCGATCAGTGCCATTCTTGGCGGGCTAATTTGGAGGCAAAATTTGTCTGGTTTATTCCCCCTGATTTTCATTTGTATTATTACAGATAATATTTTTTTAGGAGTTAGATTTAGCCTAGTTACCTTGTAATGTAAAAAACTTAGGAAATTTACATATAAAGGAAATTTGCATATAAAAAATAAAATAAATAAATTAGTCTATTAAAATTGAATGTATCAGTTGTTGAAAGTATTTATTAAAAAATAATAATATATACTTTATTTTATTCTTATACTAATGTAAATTAGATTAAGATTAATTGTTTTATTAATTAGTAATAAGTCAATTTTTTAAAGTACATCAAATTAATTCTTACAATAATAAATTAAGTAGGTTAGATTCATCTTCAGTAATTAATAAATAAACAATTTATAACAATAAGTAACTTATTTTAAGACAAATACTTTTAGACTATTATTCAGGTATTTTTATGGTTAAAATAAATTCAAAAAATTATATCATTGTTCCGATTAGTCTTGCCTCCACTGACTTAGGATCTTGGATCCGCCACCGGAGCCAAAGAGATATGAACAATGTGAGTTGTGGTAAAGTTAGACGGGCAACAACAGAACACTGTGGTGAGAGATACTCGTACATACTCCCATGCTCAAGTTAAAAGAGAAATGATATGTGGACACCTAAAAATGGGACAACATTTGCGACAACCTTCTGAGTGGTTAACGCAGTTCAAATACATTGTTACAATGAATGGTTAATGGATATACCAGGTGTTGAAACTCATTAACCATCAATGTAACTTCACTAACCACGAATTTGAACGTGATTAACCACGATTTACAAGTGTTCAACTAGATATAGATTTGAACACCAGAAAATCGTGTTTAATCACGTTTAATTTCGTGGTTAGTGAAGTTACGTTGATGGTTAATGAGTTTCGACACCTGATATATTCATTAACCATTCATTGAACGTAATTAACCACGTATTTGAATTGTGTCACTCAGAAGGTTGTCGCGAAAGTTGTTCCATTTTTTGCAGTTGTGGCCCTAAGCACGGTCGGGAGGGGCGGTCGCCCAGGGTCCCATTTTTTGAGGGGCACCAATTTTTTTTTTCTTAGTAGAATATGTAGATATTAAAATAAAAATTTATACATTTAAAATTATATAGAATTTTATTATAAAAATTAAACAAAAGCAATAATTAAAGAGATTATTTTCTGAAACCAAGTCAACTGACAGGTGATTAACTAACGCGTGGCGTTCTATTTCTCTTTATATCAACAAGAATATACATGTAATCTTGGGCAATGAAAGAGTGATAATCATTTAGGTGCAAAATTTAAGGTCTCAACGAAAAAAATGTTATTGTTAGTGCTGAAAAAATTGCAAATGAAATGAAAATTGAATGTGTTTGTTCAAAATGCTCAAATTCGTAGAAAAAACACCGATGGAAATTTCTCTTAATACACACAATCGAACCTTTTAAGTTTTATTATTTTTATATATTGTAGATCAAACATTAATTGACTCACTTAATAGAAGATTTGAGCAGTATAACACATATGAGGAGATTGTTGGATTTTTGTTTAGTATTTAAAAGCTTAGATCATTTTCTGATAACGACTTGAAATTATGTTGCAAGCATCTTAAAACTTATCTAAAACATGATAATTATTGTGATCTTGATAGTGATATTTTATTTGAAGATTTTTTTTTTTTTTGACAAAAGGAAAGTTATGACATTTCATTAATAGTCAAAATCGTAACAACATAAATGGTAACATGATCAACACAATTTTGGATGGTAGCAATATATGCAACCACCCCTACCAAATGTGTGAGTAACTACATTGGCTTCCTTCTTAATAAACTCTAACATAGAGTTGGAAATAAAAGAAGATAAAATACTTATACGAACAGGAATAAAATCCTCATGTTCAGCTTGGTCCTCGTGAAATTTTTTTACGCTACCCACTTCAAACTTTGGATCCAACTTAAAGATCACCATGGTTAAACCGAGCTCAATTGCCCTTTAAATAGCATACAAGAGGCCTAGAGCTTTCAAATCATGCATCTGGAGTCTGGAAGAGTACCAATAAAATTTAGCTTTGAAAAATTGTCCTCTCTCGTCATGTAAAATGAGTCAAATACCGATTGCAACTTGTTGGTCAAAGGAGTATACAATGTTGATAATTCGCAAGACCAATTCACCGAAGTTTTGTGCAACCTGCAAAAAAGGGTTAATGCACTGCCAACAGATTTTCACTACTTTATTTAAATAAACTAAAATTTCAAAAAGAAAAAGAAATAACACATCCGACCAATAACACCGAACATGGTATTTGATGGTAGGAACTGTTCGAATCCAGGCCTTGACAGTTCCAACTTATGGTACTTAGGGGTCCTGGCAGGCCTGGGAACCAGGACCTCCCAATAAAAAATGCATGTTGAGCTTGCCATCATCAATATCTGCCAAAGGATTAATGATATACTCAACCGATGAAGTTTCCTTTTTTGCATCTGAATCAAAATCAAGCTATATGATATTGAGTTATTTGAAGACAATTAATTGTTTTTTTACTGCATGCACGACTTATAGAATAATATTAATCATCTCTGTTACTGTTACATTTGCTGAAAGAAGTTTTTATAATTTGAAATTGTTAAAATCTTATTTGCGATCTGTTATGTCACAAGATAGATTAGTCTTAATTTGATCATTTCTATCAAAAATTGATTTTTAAAAGAACCTTGTTTATGAATAAATTATTCATGATTTTGCAAAAAAAACACAAGGGCGATAAAATTTAAATGATTAATAGGGCACCATTTCTTGGTTCGCCCAGGACACTCAAAATCGTAGGACTGGCCCTAATTTTTGGTTGTCCAAATATCATTCCTCCGAGTTAAATGAGAGAGAGTGAGATGTATCTGATTGAATGTGTAATTTTTGTGAGGAAAGTTATCCCTTTATATCCTAGCCGACCTCTTGTTTTTGTTTGGTCAAGAGACTCTAAAGTGAAGCAACAATTTTTGTTATGTCGTTGATGTGTGGTTGTTCACTGCTCTTCACATCGCTTAATGGGCTTTGGGCCAGCCTCTACATGCTTGTTATTGGGCCTGAAGCCCGTTCATGACATAACACATGTATATTAAACTTTTGGCCTTTGTTAAACACGCCTTCCCCATTAATTTTCCCACCTCCCCTCCCCAATTGACTGATGATATTACCCCTAGTGAATTTGATACGACACGACACTTTGTTGACGAATTTGAACGCCAACAAAGTGACGCCCGTGTATTTTCCAACAGTAAGCACCACTACATGCGTCAACATATTGACACCGTGGCGCGACAACAAGTTGACGTCCTATTGCGTCACTTAGTTGACGCGTGTGTGTGAAATATGACTTTTGCAGCTTTTATTTTGTGGTTCATTTTGATTACTATGGATTCCATATTTCAGTCGCAAACAGACATCATTAAAAGCGAGATTTAAAAAACGATATAAGTAATATACGTCAAATTGTCATCCATTAAATATCTTAAGTACAGAACGACATAAATAAATAAGTTATCTTAAATACAAAATTAGGAAAAGCCTAAAAATAAACTACTACGTCTGCGTCGATGTAGAGGCCGACCCCCTGCTTCTCTTCCGCTGATATGTGCGCATAGTGGGGGGACGGGGAAGGGCTAATCTAGCCAGCTCCTGCATTAGATACTAACCAGGTGTATCAGGCTGCACCACCAAACGCTCCTGCATCATCGCATCCGCGATCCAATGGACCCTCTCCCATCTCGCATCCTACATACAAAAAAAAACAAATATATTTACTGAATAAAATTATAATTCTAGCAAAGGAAACAAACAGACACTTCATACAAACTTACATCAGTAGCAGCTGGTGCTGGATCTCGTGCTGGACCAGCTGGTACATTTGCTTGGTAGATGTATGGGTGGGAGATCTTGCGGAACCACGCCATATACCCAGCCTCCACTGCCAACAGGTGAGGCACCACCCGATGACCAAGCTGGACTAGGTGCTGATCAAATGCAAACCACATACGGTCCAATGACTCTGGACTGACAGGTTGCTGTCGGATATCACGCGGATCTCTCGGGATGCGTTGTACGTGTCCAAACTGCCATAAGACCTTGTCTGGTAGGTATGGGACCATCGTAGGACCAAATCGAATGAATCCCCTATACAATGTAATCGGCTCCCAGCCTCTCGCAACTCTGTGCTCCGCATAAGGCTCCCATGTAACGTCGACATCTATGAGCCTGTCCAATGCGTGACGGTATGGCTCCACCTTTCCGGCACTCCTAGTCAATTTCCACCGGCTAGCTCGGGGCGCCTGCTCGACGTAAATAGAATTTAACTCCCGAGATCCGAATGCGGTACCCTGGAAGTGCTCGTATATCGATGCCTGTACAGAAAAGATTAACTCATGTAATATTGAATTGAATTTTAAATTTTAAATTTTAAATTTTAAATTTTAAATTTTAAATTTTAAAAATCTGTAAAACATAAAAATTCGTACCTGTAACAGCGTCGCATAACCTGCCAGCTGCCTCGTCGTTGCCGTGCTAGCCTCTCGGAGCTGGTCATACATAAATACAAGGGCCATGGCACCCCGTGCATAGTTGCTGACCGAACTGAATTCCCTGAACATGTCCAAGTATGCCACCCGCGTCCGGGACTGGCTCTTGTTGGCAAAAATGGTGCTGCCAACTAGGTGTAGCAGGAAAGCCCTTGCTGCCCTATCCCACTGCTGATCCCTGCAGCACCTCGGGTACACCTCATCTCGAAGCCACATGAAATTTGCCTGGCGGTCCTTATCTCAGCTGCTGCCGTGCCTCAGGCATGGGCACGCCCAACAAGGTGTGCAACCACTGAGCCGCTTCCGCCTTGTCCAAGTCTGGCATGGTGAAAAATGTCCCCCTCACTGGAATGTGCAGAAGCTGGGAGATATCATCCAATGTGATCGTCATCTCCCCAACTGGCAGGTGGAAGCTACAGGTGTCTGGCTGCCATCTCTCTGTAAATGCGTTGAGCAGCCCTTTGTCTACAGTGCTGTAGCTAATGCCACAAAGGTCCCCTAGCTTAGAATCCTCCACAACCCCCTTAATCTTCTTCACAGCCACTACCTTTACCACGGTTTTGCCGTGGTTTATGATCTTCAACTCGCTGCGATCATCCTAGAATCATCAAAGACAAGTGTCAATTGCATTCAAATGTCAAATGAAACCAACAAAATAATAACTTCAACTGTTACTTACCTCGCCAGTCCATAATGCTGTGGAAACGTGATCAGCATATGAGAGAATGACTGATGTGTCCTCTGGGCCTCCTGGGAACGAATCAGGAACAACATCGTCAGCCTCCTGCTGATGAGAGGCAGCCTTGGTCACCTACTCGTCAGGGGCAACCTCAAGCACAGGCACGGTAGGGGCAGCCTGAGGCACAGGCACATCGACAGCAGGGGCATCCTCAGGCACATCAATGGCAACAGCAGCCTCATGCTCGTGAGTGGCAGCGCGACGACGCGTCTTGCAGGGGTTATGGGGTTGGCGCCTCTTGCGCTCTGATGCAGTCGGTGGTCTTCGGCGAGTACCATCCGCTCTGATGTTAGTCTTTACCATATCTGTATAAAAGTCGTCAAACGCAAGCAATAAATCAGACTCAAGGAGAAAATTATGCATCAACAAATTTTATCAAGTTGACGCAACAAAACGTCAACAAGTTGATGCGTTCGTGCGTCAACTTGTTGACGCACTGTTCAAATTTACAGAAAAAAATTAGGCGCCATGAGGTTACCTTCTCCGATGACGACGACAGTGTCTGAGGGGAGGGGAGATGAACCTTCTCGTTCCCGATCGCGACAAGTCTTGGCGTTGAGGGAGGGGAAGGAGAGATGTGCGTGACAAAGAGGTGGAGAGAGGACGAAGTGAGGGATAGAAGGTGCTGTGTGAGAGAGGGGAGGGAGGTCGGGGAAGATGGGGATCAAAATGGGGGAGGGGAGGCAGTGAGGAGTTGATCGAAATAGGGAGATGGTAGAAGCAGCGCGCCTTGAAGGAGGGGGAGGTGAACGATGGGAGGAAGGGAGGTCTGAGGAAGAGGGGAGGTGATGAGGTGAGTGAATCAACAGGGGTAAAAATGACTTTTTATGGGGGAGGAAGTTGGCAAAATTAAGTGAGGGAGGTGGGAATAACAAAGGCCTAAACTTTTTTAAAATGCCTTGTAACCTGCTGACTGTCCAGAAATATATTTTCGGGAAAAGTCACTTTTTAACGGTGCATACTAGCAAAACCGTGGTGTATTTAATAATTTCCTAACACATATTATGTCATTACATAACACGGGCCAGAAAGAATTTAATAATTCACTATATGTTATATTTATTTATTTTTGTTACAAGGCAAAAAAAAGGTTAATACCCCTTTTGGTCCCTGTAATTTGGGTGAAATTCAGTTTTAGTCCCTGTAAATTTTTTTGTTTTGATTTAGTCCCTGTAATTTAAGATTCTTTCACTTTTAGTCCCTGTCGACAAATCCCTATTAAAAACGTTGAGTTTTTATTCCACTTTTTGTCCCTGTAATTTTAAGATTCTTTCACTTTTAGTCATTGAGTTTTTCTTCCACTTTTTGTCGCTGTAATTTTAAGATTCTTTCACTTTTAGTCCTTGTAATTTAATAGAGATTTAACGACAGGGACTAAAAGTGAAAGAATCTTAAATTACAGGGACTAAATCGAAACAAAAAATTTTACAGAGACTAAGACTGAATTTCACCCAAATTACAGGAATAAAAGGGGTATTAACCAAAAAAAACAAAAAACAAAAAACTGTCCATCAAGGACTAAACACGGGTATAACCCACCCCATACAAAAAATAAATTAATCTATATATTCATTAAAATAAAATTTATTAAATAATAATTTAAATTTATTTTTAAAAAGAATTTAAAGTCAATTCACCAACCATGTAAATTTTTTTTTACATAATTATCTAATCATATCTCATCGTTTATTTAGAGAGATATTTTAGAAAGTAATATAATAAAATAATATTATAGTAAAATATTACGATAAAAATTATGATTGGACATTGTATTTTAATGTGTCAATACATAAAGGATAAGTCGCATTGCTACTCACAAGCATTACATAATGAGGCGAACGATTAAAGCTCTTACATTGGACAAATCCAAATAACCGAGTTAGGGTCACGGTCACGGCTAATTTTGTTCTAGTTTTTGTAGTTATGACTTGCTGAACAAATAGTCACAACATGAACCCAGTCATCTTCAATTCGGCCATAAAAGTGGATTTATTCAAGCAAGAAAAGGACAAAAAGGGGGAGAGATTCAAACTTTTAAATAAGATTGGAAACAAAGAAAGTTAGATGGAAAATTGTGTTACCTACAATTGGAAAATTGATGTGGTGGCATTAGGTCAAATCCATTTTTCAAGCAACGGCTAACTAAGAATTCCCTCAAAATGCAAGTAGTGAACTTCTCTATTCACTATACCCAATTTTAGCAATGAGATAGATGTTGATGCATGATTACATGGAGGTTTCTATTGCTTAATGATTGTTAGTGATACATGTTTCAGGGTAACCCAATCAGTTTTTGCTAGGTTGATTAGGGATTATATTGTGATAATTGGATTTAATACTTTGGTTGTTAATTGAATTGGATCTGTAGCTAAGGTCAATTTCCAGTTGTACGGTCTGATTTGGCCAATGCAACCACTGTGTGTATTAAGTTGTAGTGTCCATATCCAAATTGTAAACTTTTTCCAAGCCCAGATCTTGAGTGGCTCTCTCTCACCTATGAAATTTTCACTGTTAGAGCTTGCAATAGCCACATAGGGTTGGTTCATTGCTGCATTGCTACTTCTTTTAAAGATATTCTTTTCTCATGTCCTGCTCTCCATCTTCCTCACAAACACAGCTCACCCTTCACACCCCCACTTTGTTAAAAAACTATCTTCATGATTACCAGCTCCTGAAAATGAGTTGTATGTGACAAGTGTGTATTCTTGATTAGATCTATAGAATTTGATAGCATAGCATGCATGTTACTACTCATAACTCCGAGGGCATTTCATAAACGGACTCAAGTTTTTTTCTATAATCATGTTACAGGTGCGAAGTATCTACCGGCTTCACTGATATTTAATCTTTGTTGGGAAACCTGACTGACCACCTTTAGTGGGGTCTTTTCTCCCGACCATTTTTTGTTTTCATTCAGAATACTCGAATCTGATACCTTGCTTAAAAAATCCAAGCTCAGTTCCACTTGGACCAACGTAACGTTGGTACGGACTCAAGTTTCTTGTCAATGACTTTGGCCATCTTTGAATATTTTAATAGGATTTTACCCGTGTTGAAAAGACTAGGATCGGTACCTTGCTCCGATTCGCCGACTTGAGATTAGTCTCCGACAGGCATAAAGTGCTGATACCCGAAGAGCTCACTTGATCCAAAAAATTAATTAAAGTGGTCTCAACCAAAAAAAGACTGAGATTGGCACAAGGAAAAGAACTGATAGGTATGTTATGGTGTATTATGTCCAACTGAAAGAAATAAGTACATTATCATGTAATCATATGTCCAAATTTATTAACAGAAATATTCTGAATATGCCAATAAAATATCATTGTCACTAATTCCTCAAAGTGAAAGAATTATCTAAAAAATGTAATTTGATAAATCACTAAATCATGTATAGAAACAAATTCCTATTCCAATACAATTAAATTCAGCTAAGTTTCCTTCACATGCTAAGTTTCAAGTACATTCAAACTATGTATCTCACCTACTTTCAGTCTCGTACGCAATTCAACCCATAACCATATATTTCTTTTTATGAAACTTTACTTAATATATTGCCACTTTTTTGTTTCTTCTTTCTTTTCTTACCCTTTTCATTTTGTTTCTCACTTCATGTTAAATTGGTTCAATTAAGTCACCTTTTGTCTATGATTTTTTTCTCTCTCTTTCTCTAAGGCTTAATTGAAGTGCTTTTAAACCATCACTTCTTCCTTGTTTGCATAAAGGTAAAGTTCTTAAGAAATCATATAACACTAATAAAGTGTAATGCAAATAGCAATTTCTACCCAAAAGAAAACTGGCAAGGCCTTTTCAACTTAAGTTTTCTAATTTCTATTGACATCCAAATCTAGCTTGCAAGGATTTGGAAGAAAAAGCATGGCAAAAATATGAGAAGATACAAATTTTCAAGATTCCTCAAAAAACACAAAAAGACAAACGGGCATACAGGAAAAAATCAAGAGGGAGAAGGAAGAAAGAAATAAAGTCGTCCATGCAACTAATAGTTGCTATCAGAAAGGAAAGGAATAGTTGAGTATTGAAAAAAGAACATAAAGGAAGCTATCACGTCCCATTCAATATTGGAACAACCTTGCACAAAATTCAGATATAGATTATGTAAAGAGGAAGAACACAATTTTTGGTAGCTCTTTGTGTTGAAATAAATTCAATTGCTGTATGTACACTGTACATGTTTCCACCTTTTAATAGAAAACAATAGAAAATTCATGATTAGGCTTATAATTTACTCAAATACTTAACGACTTGCTATGCCTATAATGTCATTAATAATATAAATTTTTAACTTGGTAACTTAATAAAAAATACATATAATTACACTTCAAAAGATTTTTTTTTTAATACTTAAATAAATCCAAAATTTCAAAACGAATTTTTTTATAGTCAAACTCAAATTGCCACATATATGAATCCTGATATTTGTACTACAGTATTTTTGTAGTGCAAATTATGTACATTACAAATACTACAAAGAGGTTCATTCAACTTCTGCACATTAGATCTATCATGTACCTGATCCATACACTGCTTGATCCTTTATATCCAAAAGTAGTGACAAAAAGTGGTGTAAGACACAATTTTTTGTATAATAATCATTTCTGACAAACATATACTAGATGATGTGAAAAGATCTGTGGAATATTCAACATGTCAAAGGAGAGAGAGAGTCAGATCAAAGACCTAACAAGCCTTTCAATAGTATAATTCCCACATGATGAATATTCTACATATGTAGAAACCACATGATGTTGTATGAGGAGCCCAAGATGTTAGCCTTTCAACTCATTCCTTTAACCTCCAGTATCCTTTAACATTTATTTAGTTATGACTAAAGCATACTATGCTTTAACTTCACTCCTACTCAAAAAATGCATAAAACCTTCACCCTAAACACTTTCTACAATGTCCTCATCATTCTGTTGTGCTTTGCACCAATTCATTCTCTTTCTTCCCACCCTTAAGCTTCTTCTCTCATTCCCTTCCTCATGATCCCTTCAGGAATTATGAAACCTCCCAGAGGAAAGCTGCCTCTCCCCATCATTATCATCACAATCTGTGTTCTTGTCTTCATAGCTGTTTTGTATGCTGAGAGACTCAGTTTCCTTTCTTCTTCAAGGTCAATTTTCAAGTTCAAACCTTGTCCTAGAAAGAACTCCAAACCAAAAACTAGTAAGTCCTAGCTGCTATGTTTCTTATCAAATTGTTTCTAATGCAATGATGTGTCTCATGTTCTGATTGTCCTAATAGGTGAAAGAAAAGCAGATGAGGAGGTTGTAAATGCATCATGGATTGATGACAGGTTTGATTTTGACTCAGAAGAGTGCAATGTTGCCAATGGAAAATGGGTGTTTAACCATTCAATAAGGCCTCTGTACTCTGACATAAGCTGTCCATATATAGATAGACAATTTTCTTGTGTCAAGAATGGGAGAACAGATTCTGACTACCAGCACTGGGAGTGGCAGCCAGAAGATTGTACTTTGCCCAGGTAAGTTCCAACATGTTACTTAATTGTGATTGCAGAACTTGTTTTATGCATGTATCTCCTACTTTTTGTCAAATAGTACAAATATGTTTGTTTAGCTGATCTAAGTGTGTTATAAAATGAATACATTTTTGCAGTTTCAATCCAGTGCTAGCCCTCAAAAAGCTTCAAGGGAAAAGGCTGCTATTTGTAGGGGATTCACTGCAAAGAAACCAATGGGAATCTTTTATCTGTTTGGTAGAATGGATCATACCTCAAAAGCAGAAATCTATGAAACGAGGACGTGTTCATTCAGTCTTCAAAGCCAAGGTATTGATACATGGAATACAGACCATGATGTCACATTGTAATATTATTTTCTAAAATACTATAGAGATATGATTGGATGTCTGTGTTAAACATGTTTACATTGCGAGTGTATAATTATTAAATTCAATGGTCATTACTCATTACTATTGGGAATTCTTTTGAGTAAAAATAGTACTAACTCTTGTATGGATTGTGACAGGAATACAATGCTACCATAGAATTCTTTTGGGCCCCATACTTGGTGGAGTCCAACACTGACATCAATATCATAGGAGATCCAAAGAAAAGGATCATAAAAGTGGATGCTATCGCGGAGCGAGCCAAAAACTGGACAGGAGTGGATATCCTTGTTTTCAATACCTATGTATGGTGGATGAGTGGTCTTAGGATTAAGTCAGTGTAAGCAAGCTTTCTTCGAACCTATCTGAATCAAACTACTCACTAAATCAGCATAATCTGTGTCATTCATCTTTTATTGTTAACTGTCTCTTGCAACATTGATCTTCTTTAACAAAAGGGAAGAAAATGGTTTCTACTTTCTAACATCTAGTTTATAAATTTCAGATGGGGTTCATTTGCCAATGGAGAAGAAGGTTATGAAGAATTTGACGCGCCAATTGCTTACAAGTTAGCTTTGAAGACTTGGGCCAACTGGGTAGACTCAACTATCAATCCAAACAAAACCCGGGTTTTCTTCACAACTATGTCACCTACACACACAAGGTCTCTCTCTTCACAAAACTTCTAAGTTCACCTTTCTATAGCAACTTAAGCTATAAACTAAGTCAAGTAGTTACTTTGCTATATACACACCAAAGTTTTAAATCACGGTTGTGGTCACGTCACGATCCTTTATATTACAGAGAATCGCTGTCAAATGCGGCTGATATCGCCTTAATTGTTGTGTAGACATAAAAAACCTTGATGTCACGTCGCGGTCTTAGACCTTTATTTAAAACTTATTGTATACTATGATATGAGTAAAATGCTCAAGATTCTAACAATTAACATATGTTATTTATCAGAAGCCAAGACTGGGGCAACATGGAAGATGTCAAATGCTTCAATGAGACAAAGCCAGTGAGGAAAAAGAAGCATTGGGGAACTGGTTCTGATAAGCGCATAATGAGCGTGGTGGCCAAAGTGGTGAAGAAAATGAAAGTTCCAGTGAGTTTCATCAACATAACACAGATATCAGAGTACAGAATTGATGGCCATTCCTCAGTGTACACTGAAAATGGAGGGAAATTGTTATCTGAAGAGGAAAGGGCTAATCCACAAAATGCAGATTGCATACACTGGTGTTTGCCTGGAGTTCCAGATACATGGAATCAAGTATTTTTGGCAATGTTGTAACATATATCTTGCACAAAGATCCATATGCTTTTTTTATTTTTTATTTTTCTCTTGTGACATGAAGATGTCAACTATTTTGTTTGTGTACATTCATCTTCCAATGCCATTTGTGTGATATATGCATGAATCATGAATATCTATATGCTGATTCCAGCAGAGAAAAGCACCAAATTTCAAAATATAAAAGGGTATTTATATTCCATTAAAGCATCTAAAAGGGTTACATTTTAACAGGATCACATTCAGTATCACTTGCAAGTGAAAGGAAGGCCCAGAAATCTCAGGACTTATGACCAAAAGTTGTTTTTCAAATAAAAAGGAGTCCCATTAGCTTCCTCTTTTCTTCTAAGTCTCAACTATCACATCAAAATAATTTGGTGGATTACACCGGAACATGATTTCTGCCTAGTAATGTGTATTGTTATTTGTTATTCCTCAATATGCAGTGGTTGACCAAAAAAACACTGAACAAAATCCTTCTAAACTCCTACACTGTGGATAATAATTTAGTTTATTAATTAATCAAATTCTGCATAATTCTCCAATACAATTGTGCAGCAACAATTTTGAAACACCAAAACTGAATAAAATGTTTTTACTATGTAGTTATGTGCTAAAATGTAAAATAATTCTGGTATTTAACGTACACTGTTAGTAATAACCAAGTGGTGTTAAAAACATTTAAAAAAAACTAAGACAAAAGAAGATAAACCACACAAGCGATCACAAATAAATTTAGAGAAATCAAATTATCAACTTAAAATTAATGAATCAAGCATAAAATAATGGATTTTGATTATCTGTTGTTAAAATTTAACTATAATGAAATAAATATGTTTAAATTTACAACTTCATATTTAACTACCCTTTTTCATTATATTTAATGTCATTAAAAATTTTTAAAATAAAAAACTTACACAAATATTAATTTTCTTTATTTTTTCATCTTAAAATTTCTACTTCACTTTTTTATGACATTTGATTTTAAATCCGTTTGAGACCAAAAACAGAAACAACCTAGCTTATTTCAAAATATATTTTTTTGGACAAAATTTCAAAAAAAATTATTATCTTTTTTATTTGTGAGTTTTTTTTATGATAAAGTTATTATTATTCATCCAACAATAAAATTCGTTTCGACAAAACAATAAATTCAAGGACAAAACTTTTTTTTTTTACGCAATCAAAATCAACTCATATCATTAATAAGAACATTTGCAATACAATGAGGGATATAATGAAAATCCGTTTGAGGAGCTTGTAAGATAGATGCCCTTGCAAGATTATGGGCACTACCATTAGTTAATCGTCTAGTGAACTTTACTGGGTTTTTTGGTACAGACGCGGAAATCGTCCGACAAGCCCAAAACAAAACAAATGATTATTTTCAAACGATGTGAGTCTTACAAGTTAACACGGTAATCTCGTCAAACTATGAGTTTTATACTTGGACACAGTAATCTGTCAAGAAATCAGGCTTAGTTGCTCGAGGCCAAGGATTTTGCCAGAATCACCGTGAGGCTCAACTTGGTGGTTACGCCAAGGGCCCTCGTCGAGTGGACGGTTATGAAAATAGAAATTGAGAGGGAAAGCGGTTTTAATGGGAGTTGGAGAAATGGGAATGAGACAAAACACGGGGTTGAAAACGATGAACACATAATGGTTTTGTTTTTAGATTTTTTGTGTTCTGAAAAACTGAAAGTAAACGAAAATGCAAGTAAAATCGTGCGGGAAGTAAATTGCATGAAAAGTAAAGAAAGTTTAAAAAAAGTGCAGGAATTTAAAAGTGCAGAAATGTAAAGTGCAATGAAGTAAAGTGCAAGAAAGTAAGGTGCAGGAAGATAAAAATACAAGAATGTAAATGACTGGAAAGTTAAATTGCATTGAAAGAAAAGGGGTGGAAGGAGTACTTGATCTCAAACTGCGAGTCTGCTGTGTGTTGAGACGTTGAGAAATCGATCAAGTATCCAACTTCGTTTACATCGTTCGACCTCTTATTTATAGAGGAATGAAAAATAACGGACTATCTATCTGCTAGACACGTGTACAGTAGGAATGTCTAGCAGTTACACTGTATTTACTATATTCGACGGAATATTAGCTTAAGTAACTAACTACGCTACCAAGCACTGGGGCCAGTCTCGCCAAGTCTTCGTTGGCTTCGACGGTGCTTCTTTCACCAAGGTAGGGCAGATTGATCCTTTTTGGCGTTTCATGAAAATTTCGCTAAGTCTTCAGAGCTTGATGGATACTTCGACCATTCCTCGTGCTTAGGCAATACATGCCTATCTTCGACACTCCTCGTGCATTATCGAAACATCCCCAAACCTTATAGACTTAGCCTGTGTTTGTTTCCTTTTTTCTTGGAATTTCGCTTGTGGTGCGTCGAGTCATTGTTGTATTCGTCGAGAATCCAAATTGTGAATTTGGCACCCAACATGAACACAACACGAAAATTTGTGTGATAAGCTAATAAGGACCTACATTCTTGGATAAGACACTCAAACTCATAATTGTCCTGCTTCCCAGAATTCACAACATCTGTCACTTGCTTGCAATCCATCTCAAATACCACTTGATTCAAGCCTGCAGCAATAGTCCATTTAATTGCTTGTACTAAGGCCCAAGCCTCAGCTTCAGCAGATGTCATACTAGCATAACACCAATCGGTTCAGCCTATAACAAATTGACCCAATTGGTCACGTACACATAAGCCCAAGCCTACCATCTGCTGTTCCTAGAAAATGGCCGCATCAAGATTACATTTGAGGTATCCTGAACAGGGAGGCTTCCATTTCACTGTATCTATTCTTGTGATTTCCGGTCGCGAATGATTGCTCTGCCTAGCTTGTTGCCATATGCGAAGAACTTTTGATTCGCGATGCACAACCGTCTGCGACGACTCCTGCACTGCCTCCCAAAGCATGGTGTTTCTTTTTTCCCAGAGGCTCTAGAGAGTCATACCGAAGGCTACAAGATGATTCATACTGAGTTGACGATACCTTTCATAACAAAATCCGCAAAGCACTCCACTCCTTCCATCATCGCCTCCAATTCCTCCCACAATCCAATTTTCCTCCAGCACTCAACACTAACTGGGCAATGAAGAAATAAATGTCAATTATTCTCTGTGCCTGTACCACAACAAACACAAAAAGAGGGGCAATCAACACCCTTATCACACAATCGATCCCTGTTGGGAAGACAATTCCGGCCCAAGAAAAGTGATTTTCCTCACACAAAATAAATAAATTTAGGTGTGGTTTGTGCTGTTCCTCACACAAAATAAATCAATTTTTCCCTCTCTATCTACTTTTACTATTTCTAACATCTCATAACTATCACTATCAAAACAATTTTTATTATATTTTGTGAGAGGAACAACACCAACCACACCTAAAGAACTTTACCTAAATTTCCTCCTAAATTCAATTGTTAAAAAAAAACAATAAAATTCAAAACTCCACTTTAGTATATAAAAAAGCGAAATTTTTAATTGTAAAATTAAGTAATTTTCTGGAAACGTAATTAATTAATTTTTAGCGGTTTTTTTTTTATGATAGGCAAATTTTAATTTTAGTGGTTAATTTGTTAATTTTAGCGTTTATAAACGAAAATCAACGCCAACGTTTTGCCCTTCGCCGCCATTCTTCGGTTCCAGAAACATCTTCAACCTTCACTCACACGACAATCTCTGATTCCAATCATTTATCATATCGAGGTTTGCAAGTTGTATCCAATCTCTCAGTTCTCGATTTAATTTTCTGAAACCCTAGTTTTTATTATTGTCCTGTTCGAATTTATTCCCCTGGAAAAAACGCAGGACGAGAAAAGGAGAGGTGAATAAAATTTAGGGGTTGTTGATAATTCCCTGAAAATTTTGAACTTTTTATCTTGAAAGTTTAAGGGCTTTGCTTTATTTATTTATCTATCTGTTTGTTTTATGTTTGAATCTTTTGCAGTTTGAAGCTGAGAGAAAAACATGGCTGGTGGGAATTTCATGCACAGGGTTCTCTCTTACTTGGTAAATGAAGTGGTTGTCAATGGTCTTGCCAACAGGTGCTTATTTATTTATTTATATTTTAAAAAATTTAGTTTTTGATTTATGCATGTGATTTTTTTGAGATTGTAAGGTTCCTTCCCTGACCATTCCAATGAAGAGAGAAAGCCTCAAATTTCTTAGATTTTTATGGTATTTGAGAGGTTTGCTGCACTTGTGATGATTAGAGCTATGGGTTTTATTATATATGTTTTGCCTTTGCTGATTTTTGGAAAATCTCTTTAGATTCCCATGCTTGTGTTTTGACTAGAACAAACGTTATTATTTGAAGATTGTTATCGTTAATTTCTTTGATCAATTACACTCTGTTTTTGCATCGAGGGCACCAAACAAGAGGGGAAATAAGATATGGAAATCTCAGTTAACCACATCTGTCGCGTTGATTTTGAAGTTTTGAAAACATCTGTTATTTACAGAAAAACTTGACATCAGGGTAGTTAATTGCATGCTATAGCTTTGTCATGTCGTGGC
Organism: Calophaca sinica; assembly: GCA_037113605.1. NCBI lineage: Eukaryota > Viridiplantae > Streptophyta > Magnoliopsida > Fabales > Fabaceae > Calophaca > Calophaca sinica. The sequence goes on from CM073733.1 coordinate 110,748,833, forward strand.
CTGTTACTGCTACAGGTTTGTGCTTTGTGTCACATTTTTACATTGTGCCACTATCACAGCCTATGTAATGATTTATAGGGCACAGGGGTTAAAACCTATCTTTGCCCCCATTTTCTGAGTTTTCCAACCCTATTTTTTTTTGGATTTTTCATTTTTTTTTTTGGCCATAAGATAGAGTTTGAAACTCTTATTCCTCATGCCTTTGACACAAAGAACCCAAACACCCTTATTTTGAACTCCTTTTGAACCAACCCCAACCCACTTCTTGCAGATCTTGTTTCTGGCCAAGCCTGGTGTTTTTAAGCACACTCGCCACTGGCCGGCATCCTTTCCTTGTCTGCTCACACATGTCTGTTGATCTTCTGTGTTCTGGCTTCTGATTCACACCTCTGTGGGATGTGTCTGTTCATTTTTAATCCTTGTCGTAGTTATCAATTGTAGGTAGCGGTGGCGTCCAACCTCAAAACCGCTATAGTTGGACAGTGCATAGCGACATGGCTGATATATTGGAATTTTCGATATATGTTACATAGTTTATAGAACACATTAAAATGCTCAAAAGTAAAAGATTACTCAAAATCAAAGAGATAATTAATAATAATAATTTAATAGATCTTGAACTAAATCAAAATGGGCTAGTTCATAGCAACAAAAATCAAGGAATCAAATAAGTTTAAGCCTCTAAGGCTTAAAGTAACTACACATTCAAAATCAAGTAAAAGGGCAGCACAGAATAAAAGAGAGGTCAGAATATTTAAGAGAACAAAACAATAAGCAACAAAAGACAAGTTAAATAACATATTAAAGGCAACCTGAGAAAGAGAGAAGAACAGAATAGATGGCTGCAAAACAGGGAATTTGAAGACAGAGTTGATGGGTGCAGCCTGCAGAAGTAGCAGGGCATGGCAAACACTCACGTCGTTCGTATCCTTTGAACCACAAATATTAGACAGACTCTTTTACAGTGATCCCTGCAATCGATTCTTTGACAAAGGCATACCGTTGATACTTAATCAGCACCAACTTGAATCAGTAAGTGCAAAGACATAAAAACTAGTTCTTCCCATCTTTCTTTGTTTTGTCAAGACCAAAATAAAGTAGTTTAGGCTCTAAATTCTGATGACAACAACTAAGCCTTACCCACTAGGGGAGTAGGCTTTATAGATCAAGCGATGCGGTAATTTCTTAATTCTTATTATGTATTAAATATAATGATAGGATGTTTATCTTTAAATCTCTCTTAATGATTTGACTTGTAGTTTTTCTTAGTCTCCATCTATCTTTAATTATTGGACCATCATCCATCTGATCAACCATCCTTATCTGTGTTTCTATGGGTCTTAACATCATATGTCTAAACCACCTAAGATGGTAATCTACCATTGGGAGCTACCCTAATTTTCACTCTAATGATTGTATTTCTTATCATATCTTGTATAACCATCCATCCCTTGTAACATTCTCATCTTCGCAACACCAAGTTTACATTTTTATTTTCTCTTTATTGTTAATATTTATGCCTGTTAGGAATTCCCTTTGTATGCAACCCTCACCATTGAGGGTGCATCTTTACCCCTAAACAGATGGGGAAATAAAATAATAGGTTGGGTGAATAAAATGAAAATTCGGGGCTCAAAGATATTTTAAAAATGGGGAAAAATTAGAACTTCAGGATAAAAGTTGATCTCATAAAATATTTGGGGCTTCTACCTGGTTTTGTCCATGCTCCTAAGCTTGTTTCAAGGGGATCGGTATCTCTATTAAGCTAGAGATTGGGTAGTTCTGCTGGATTGTTGTTTTCCATGTTTCTGGTCTTTCATTTTTCTTTTACTTCGGATGCAATTCTGCCGCAATCCAGCATACTGTTTTTTCTGCTATGATGAGGATCATCCCAGCTTTCCACACACAGGGGGAATGTCTCAGTTCCCCAAACTTGCTTTTACATCGGCAAATGTGATTTTTTTTATTTTTATTTTTATTTTTTATTTTTTTTAAATATCATCTTTGGTTGTAACATGTCAAAATTAAGTTTGCCTCCAATCCTCGGATTGACTGGAAGTGATAAGAAAGTAGTTTTGCATTAGGTTGAAAATTTTAAACTAAATTTTATATCAAACTTGCTTTTAGATTAAAAACATTCAAACATAAATCATTTTACTTCAAACTCAATTTTAACCTAATTGATTTTACACAGAATAATGTAAGTCTCTGTATGATACGAATTTTGACAAGTGACTACTATTGTTCGTGTCTAATGATAATTTAGGTGCTCATGCGGCAGGTTTTCCTGCTTTTAAAATTATCTAATTAAATTTAAAAGAAATTCATTTCCTGTATGTGTTGTCCTTGTTTGCTTTTTTACCATAGTTCTCTCATGTTAATGTTTCATTGTGGTTTCCCAGCCCTGCATTTCAGAGGTTTGCAGTGAGGACATCAAAGAATATTGAAGATATTTCAAAGAAAGGTAGTAGTAGCAAAACGATTGTCTTTTATTGACCATGTGAACAAATCAGTTTGACCCTTGTGTTATATATTCTGGCAGCTATTCAGAAGAGGGAAGAGCTTGCTGAGCAGATCAAGGACCTTCCAAAAAAAATGGAGGTTATATACAATCAATGATACATTAAATCAGCTACTGATAATGTGATGTTCATCTTTTAACTTTTCCTTTTTCTTTTGCTTTTCCAGTCTTTCAAGAATTAGTGATTCGGGCATTCTTGCTGCTTTGCTGAAGATAATAAAGCCTGATTCTCTTTGCCAGAGATGCTGATGGAGAGTATGTAAATTTCTTTTTGTAGTTGATTTTGGTTCTTATCTCATGGGATGTAATGGCTTCTTCCAGTTTGTTTGCTGAACCAAAAACAAGATTAGGATATTAATTATAGTTTTTGATACTGTGTTACAGAATATCAGTCTGCTTTTTTATTTGAAACCATTGAAGGCTGATTACAAACTAATATAGGAATTAAAACAATGATATGTTTTAAAAGTTTAATAACTATGTAATAACGGTGTAAACAAGTTTTACATAGGTGTTCAATTATATTTCACCATTCTGTCATTGTGTAAACATGCTCCAAGAAATAATATGATGTGGTAAGATGGTGAAATACGATTGAATATTTGTGTAAAATTTCTTGACAATATTAGTGTCCAAATCCATCTTTTAAATCCCATTTGCCGAATCCTATGTGAATCGAGTGAGATTATTGTAAATAATTTTATGGCGAATGTATATTAGTGTCCAAATCCATCTTTTAAATCCAATTTGCCGAATCCTATGTGAATAGAGTGAGACTATTGTAAATAATTTTATGGTGAATGTATTGTTCGGGTTAGTGATCTTGAAATGTACTAGAACAAGAATTGTAGTGTTGGTTGTTTAGTTTAGCCATGCAAACATAGTTAGTTATTGGCCTAGAATAATACTGAAGATCAAACATGTTGTGTTGGTGAGTGAGAACACCAAAAGGTATTGTAGCAATTTTGCTCCATATCAGTGTTGTCAAAAAGCAGCCATGGCGGAAGGCAGTGGCGGATTTTCACTAAACCACAACAAGCTAGGCGGGTTTTGCATGGCGGGTCATGGCGGCCGCTTCGCGTGTGGAGGCCATGGCAGACGGCGTGCGCCATGGCGGAAACCCGGCCCAAAACGCAAAAAACACGCTGTTTGGTTGTGCGCGACCCGGATCCGACATGGTTCGTTTAAATAAAACCAAACCGTAAACTCTTCAGTCTTCACTTTTTTAGTCTTCTCTCTCCTCGATCCTGTGCTGTTGCGCCGCACCAACCACCCCTTCTTCTTGAGAACTCCTGTGAACTCCGACGATCTCCGCCGCGCCAACGACCCGTCTCATTTCTCGTTCTCTTCTTTTTTCTTTTTTTTCCTCTCGTTCACGTCCTCTGTTTTTTTTTTTTTTTTTTGAGTCATAAACGGGGGCTAAAGGTCCCCGGCTCTGCCTTTTTTTTTTTTTCCTTCTATGTTTGTTTTTTTTTTTTATGTTTCTCGTTCTCTTTTTTTTTTTTTTTTTTTTGGTACAGCGTTCTCTGTTTCTTCTATGCTTTTGTTTCCTTTTTCTTTTATTATGTTTCTCATTCTCTGTTTTTTCTATGTATTTCTATAACAGTTTTATTATTTTATTTTTTTTCATTCTTTTCTGTTTTAATTTTTTTCGGTTTATACTTTTCAGTTTTATTCTTTTTTTAATCTCTTTTTATGCTTTTTTTAATCTTTTCTCTCTCCAATTTTTGTTCCTTCATTTGAATAGAGGTATATTCATCGTTGTTATTTTGATATTTGATGTCTTGAACTTAATGTTTATTGTCTTGGATTTGGTATTTTGCCATTTTGGTTATGAACTTATGATATTTACTATCAATTTAGTTCAATTGAAGCCTTATATTTTAGTTATGTAGCGTTTTTTCTGCAGTACAACTGTTATTCTGCAATTTTTTATTTATATTTACATATCTGTGTGTGTGTATATATATATATATATATTGTATTTTATTCAGTCCGTCATGGCATCCGCCATTTCCCGCAACGTAATCCGCCATTTTTTATGGCGGATTTTCGACAGTCCGCCATGGACCGCCATTCGCCATTAATAACATTGCTCCATATTCGTGAAGCTTTTGCTGGTAGCTGCCATTTTCTTGAACCTTTGAGGAATGATTATCATAAATCAAAGCAATAAGTGGACGACACAGCAAAAACAAAAATATAAATCTCTAACTGAAACAAAATTACATTTTTCCAGCATCACATTTTGTTAAGATAGGACCAGGCATGATCTTCCATGTGTTTAAAGTTTTGTTTCTGATTTTCTACCTCTACCCGTTCTTTTTGATCTGCATAATAGAGCCTCAGAGAAGATACAAACTGCACCAAAGATCATTTAGCATGTACACTGTCTAACACACCACTTTCCTTGTAAAATCTTGCAATATCCGGAAACGATTGACTGCAATCACTATATGAGCAAGCCATTAGATTTCCTCACTTCAAATCGTGACCCTTCATTTGTTTCAAAAGAAAAAAAAAAGTGAGTGGAGAGAGAGAGGGACACGGCTGATTGCCGAGAATCACAATCCATCTGGAAATGGGAGATGGATTCCCTGTAGTCGGCCATTGAAAGGGGAAAAAAAAGATGGTTAAGATCTTAAGGTTGTGTGTTAGTTGGGAACCGTTCGATCTGTATTCTATGGTCTGCTTCGCCTGACTTTGTGGTACCCTGACTGTAGGCAATCCAGGTCTGGGGAAATGATAGTTCCTGCCAAAACCTTCATAGTTTCTGTTGATAAATCTGCTCAGAAACGTATCATACTACAAACATCTTAACATCACATCATGATGAGATACCTGCCTTAGAGGACGGTAAATTAATATCTATTGATGCATTCTGCAGAGCACTAAACATTTTTCTTTGCATGTTCAATTAAGGCATTTTCTTTTCACATGTAAAACAGAACAAATCATATAGTGAATTGAACAAATCATACGGTAAACATTTTTCTTTGCATGTTATTGAAAATCTTGTTTGAAGGTCAAGAACTGGACGTAGTCCCAACTAAGTTAATGGATGATCCGGTATAAATTTTATGTGCTCCTCCAACCTCTTATCTCTATTGATTATGTAAATAATAAGAGGTTTATTTATGAGTAATAGAAGATTTCACAAAGAGCTTAGAGTTTTTAAGATATCGTTTAAGACGTTCGGTTATTGGTTTTAAAGAAGTATTTTTTAGAAGAGTTCGTGAATTGGTTTTACAATTTTTTTTAACATCATCAGACTAATACTAATACTAACGATTTTGTTAAAAGCAATATCAAGTAAACCAAGTACAAACTACCATTTTTCGTCACAAAAAAAGTTCAAAATACCATCTAAACATAATACGTGATACAATGTGTTTCATAAACCTCGTCTAAAAATCTCGTGTAAGCTCTATTTCTATCATCCAATGTTCTATTAGATGAAAGTTTAAACTCTACACGATTGACTTCGTTTCTGCATGTGCTAAATACTTGCACTTGTATCTACTACAAAGACTATAATTTTCAAAAATCATAGAAATACAATTCAAAAATACGATTGAGCTAATTGTTTTCTTTTTAATTTTTTAAAATTTAACTAAAAATATTTTTTATCATGATAGATAGATTATTTTTTTTAGTACATGATATATTATTGATCATATAAAAATAATAACTTTTTTTATTATTTTTTATCTTATGAATCATAATATAGTTATTTAATTTTAATTTTTTAATTATAATCCATTATTTTATTACTTATTACTCGATTATATTATATTACTAGTGCATTTACTTGTGACTTGCAATGGTACTAATTAATTAAATTAAGTAATAATACACACAAAAAATCGTTGTCATATAATATATAATTAATTATTAACTTTGTTGGATAAGTTAATAATTATTGCATCATTACTTCTAAATATAATAAATGATGATCGATGAAGATGAATAATATATAATTTAAAATAAGTAAGTCATTTAAGAAAATATATTTCTGATTATTAATGACAATTAATTGAGATAATGTAATAATGACTATCATAAAATAATAATAATTAAAAATTAATTTTTGTTTTAGGCGGAAAAATAGATGGAGGTAACACGTGACATAATCCCACGTGCCAAAACTCTATTTTATATAATACGCTATCTCTGGTCTATTTATAAGAAAGCAATGGGTCTTTTTCTTGGTCCTAAATATAATAAACAAACCCTCATTTTCAATCACATTAATTGCACTTTTTCATATTTGTCTTTATTTAATATGAGACCAATTTACAATATTTTCCGACTTGCTATTAATTATCTCTCTCTCTCTCGTTTATTACCAAGGAAAATTTTAGAATTTTTTTTAAAAAATATGATATCATTAATTGAGATTTATCTATTTCAATATATCTTCTTAGTCCTTGTGATTTTGTCATATGTTTCATATATGGACTGATAGTAGTAGACGGTAGATATTATATAATTTATATTATATTACTAAAAAATATATATGATTCTGTGAAAATATATATATATATATGGGTCAGGATCAAATGACACCGGTGTCAAACTTGGGTATTGTGACACCGTTCAATAACTTTGTTCTGGATACCTGTATTACAAAACTCACCGTTGGATTGAAAGATACTATCAAATAGATCATATGTACAAAATTTTACATTAATCTAAAATCATTTGATATGCCATTGAGATGCATCAAGATTAACGTTATTTAATAAAGTGCATAAGACGTTAATCTTGATACATGTCAATGATATATCGAATGATTTCAGATTAATGTGAAATTTTGTAGATATGATCTATTTGATAGTATCTTTCAATCCAACGGTGAGTTTTGTAATACAGGTATCCAGAACAAAGTTATTGAACGGTGTCACAATACCCAAGTTTGACACCGGTGTCATTTGATCCTGACCCTATATGTATATATATATTTGATTAGGGTAAACATCGCTATTGGTCCCTGTAATTTGAGCGAAATCCGGTTTTATTCCCTGTAAAATTTTTTGTTTAGATTTTGTCCCTGTAATTTATGATTCTTCTGCCATTAAAACTCTGTTAAAAATATTGAGTTTTTGTCCCTGTAATTTTAAGATTCTTTCACTTTTAGTCCCTCCCGTCATGCATCTCTATTAGTCACGTCAGCATTTTTTAGACGGTAGAGACTTAAAGTGGAAGAATCTTAAATTACAAGGACAAAATCAAAACAAAAATTTTTACAGGGACTAAAACCAAATTTTACTCAAATTACAATACCCTTTGATTATGATTTGTTTGGAGTTTGGACATTCACATGTTCAATTATAAAACCCTTGTTCTTGTTCAAAGGTTTTGCAAAGCACAGAGTTCATCAAATGGCGTCTATCATATCCAGCAAGACCAAACACCTTCATCACGCTTCTCGCTATCTCTGCTCACAGTACCTTCTTCGCCATGCCACACCCACCTCGTCGCTTTCTCCATCATTCTCTCACCACCTTTCATCGCAGCCACTTCATCACCCTCACCTGGTTGGTTCACTCTTTTTCCTTTTTTCCCCCCCTTCTAATATCATTGACCCAAGGAAAAAAAAATCAATTTTTTCTTCTTTTTATCTGCAATTTGATCATAAAGTTCACTGCTTTGACTCTAATTCCTTTTGTTCTTCTCCCATTTCAATTGGGTTTGTTCCAATTTTCATTACATGTAAATTTGTGTTGAATTTCTAGGTTGGGAATCAAGGTTTTGGTAATGGGTCTTTGATGTTGTGTCAGAGGCTTCTATCTGGTACTTCTAATCAAGAAAAACCAGCATCAGATAACAAATCAAAAGATGATTCTGATCAAGGAAAAGAGTCTGGAGGGGAAAAGGAACAGAAAAGTGAAACTGGAAAATCTGTTCGTGGATCGGTGTGTATCTAAAGTTATTTTAGCAATGTAGTTCTTCTTCATTGAGCATTTTCGGTTAATGTGAATTTTATAAGATGGGGTTAGACTTATGATGAACTGATTTTTTATTTATTTATTTATTTTTTTTACCCTGGGGTCTTGCAGCCGGTTTCTTGGTTGAGCTTTGTTTTGCTGGTTTTAACTGGAGCTGGATTGGTATTTTACTATGACAGGGAAAAGAAACGACATATTGAAGGTAGATTACTATGGTGAGTTTAAGTTTAGTATTTGAGTGGTGTCTTTGTGAATCGCGTGGCATTTGAATTCTATTTCTGGACTGAATTATTATTTGCTTATATTATTATATGAATTTTTGTAAGGGATGGATGCTTAAAAAATTTATGGCATGTGTACTTGTCGATTTTATAGAACCTTAGTAGGGTCAAATCAAATCTAATTTTAGAATGAAGTTTATCTATAGGATATATTTGGTAGCATGATAACAAATTAGGTGAAGTAGTTCCATTTCCTGTTGCATTTGAATCTGATTCTGAAGTATCATGGTTTTTTTTTTTTTCCCTTCCCGTTATTGATTTAATTTGTATTGCTGTAGAAATACATAATGCTTCAGAGGTAGTTAAGCAGGGACCTTCTGCGGGAAAAGCTGCGATTGGGGGACCTTTTCAGCTTACCAACCATCACGGGAAACGTGTAACTGAAAAGGACTTTGTGGGAAAATGGACTTTGATGTATTTTGGATTTACTCACTGCCCGGATATCTGTCCTGAGGAACTACAGAAGTTAGCAGCTGCAGTTGATAAAATAAGTAAGTTTTTTTAGGTGACTTACTGGTGTATGACAAGCTGAGTTTCACAGATCAGTATGTACTCTAATTCTCATTACATTGGTCAATGAACTCATGTAATTAAAATAGCATAATTCTGAAATAGTGAAATTCATGAAGTGCACTTGTGGGGTTGAGGTTTGGTGGCAATAATGATGAACATGAAGTTTCAAATGCTTCTTTGGCAAATTGATTTAACCTATGGATGACTTTTTTGTTTGTGACAACTATGCCAACGCCTATACATGTAAACATGTAGGCGCATATATAGTTAGTAGTGTCGTAGTTTATTATGAGAGTGATAAGAGTTAACTTTGACCTTTGTGTCTTGCATGAGTTGTCAAGATTTAAAGACCACATGAGAAAGCACAATACAGTTTTTTAGACATTAATGTATGATATTGTGATCTAGTAATATATTACTAATGGTAATCATGTCCATGTCTCTTTTGGTTCCTTGCAGAGGAGAAAGCAGGAATTGAAACACTGCCAGTTTTTATCTCTGTTGATCCTGAGAGGGATACTGTTGAACAAGTGGGTGAATATGTCAAAGGTGCTTTATTTTATCATACTTTCTGAATTACACTTATATTATATCTCTTTTGTTTTTTTTTTTTTTTTGAAAGGTGGGGGTAATGTAGATAGGTATTGGTTGCTGAATTCTAAGGTCATTGTGTTAATTTGTATTTTTCAGAATTTCATCCGAAGTTAATTGGATTAACTGGTAGCCCAGATGAGATAAAAAGTGTTGCCCGTGCATATCGTGTTTATTACATGAAGACAGCAGAGGAAGACTCAGATTATCTTGTTGATCACTCCATAGTTATGTATGTAATTTGTTTCTACTTCATATATAATATACTATATTCTGCTTGCATTTGGCTCCTCCAAAGTTAATCCCGTTATAGTTGTTGATTGAAAAATCAATAGTTGAGATTATGGTATCTTAGGCATGCACACGAATAATAAACTATAAAGTTGTTTTGAATGTCAACCATTGATTTTCTGAACAATGGATATGATTCTTCAATTTTTCCTCCAAAATAAATCCCTCGCTTTAGAACAGCTAAATCCAATTTGCTTTACATCTCACCAATTGCCCTTGGTGCTGTATGCAGCAGTCTATGAATTTGGAATCTTGATTACTGAAAATGACATTTGTAAATACCTAATCTTTGAAATATTTCCATGGAAAGGATAAGAGTAATAATGATTATGGGGGCGACATCCGTAGTACCCATCATGACAGAATAGAATGCATACATGCATACTCACGTATATTTGGCGGTCTGTGGCTACAGACAAATCCTCGATAACTAGGATCGATTTGAATTGATAGAAGATTTGAATAATTATAATAAATTTCGATATAAATTTATGTTACCAGTATTATCATACCAGATAGAGGACATTTTGCTATTTGTTCAACAATTAGTATGCATAGCAGATAGTTCATTTTCCTGATTAACCAACCCTATTCAATTGATTCTCTTTCTAATTATGCTCATGCTTTTTCCTTGTGGTCTGTACATATGTAATTGTATGTGCAGTTGCATCGGCAGGATTATATAGCTTTTACATAGGATTGGTTATTCTTGTTGAATAATAATGAATATAACATGGTAATTATTTATTTCCAGATACTTGATGGGGCCTGATATGGAATTTGTAAAGTTTTTCGGCAAGAACAATGATGTTGACTCACTTGCTGATGGAGTAATTAAGGAGATAATGCAGTACAAGAAGAAGTAACACGCCCGCCCGCCTGCCCGCCTTGTTATTTCTTCCATATGCCAAAGGAATTGTGATTGAGTTTAACTACACTAGCAAATATAAATTAATATGCTTTTAAGGCTAGTTCCTTTCAAGGTGATTTTTGACGGTTTTAAAAGGGAAACTTAAAATTTGATGTCATTGTTTCAATTGTTAGGAAATTTTCAGATATTTCAATTTCAATTACCACGTTTGACTTAATTTTACCTGACGTGGTATGTTGAAATGAATTTACCAGAACTGTGATAAGTCAATTGATCGATGTGAAATGTTGAAATAAGATCTTTTTGTTTGTGCTCGCCATTGGTCATCTGCACGAATTTATGTACTTTAGTTTACGGACATTTTGTCACGAATTCGTACCACGCAGGAATGACGTGGTGATCTCTTATGAAGCTAGAGTTTACATTTTGGATTAATTACAATTTTTGGTCTCAGATATCATGATTGTGCGATTTTGGTCTCTCTGGTTTGAATTGGCGAATTGAGTCCTACAATTATTACGATTGTGCAATTTTAGACATTTTTCTCAATCTTCTTCTCTTTCCTCTCCCTTCCCCTGACATAGCCTCCCTGCCCCTGCTGACATAGCCTCCCTGCCCCTGCTCCCTTCCCCATGCATAGTGCCATCACCCTTGTCCTCTTCCTCCTCGCCCACTTCCTCTTTCACAACCTCCATCCTGCTTGCCCCTTTCTTCACATTATCCCCCTCGCCCCTGCACTGCAATGAGCTAAGATGAAGGTAGTCCATCGATTATCGATCTGATTCAATGTTTTTGGGTGATGGATGATTGATACTGCAGGAGTTCTCAATGAGATTATCAATTTGATTCAATGTTTTGGGAGATGCATGGATGATTGATGCCGCATAAGTAGTTGTCAATCAAATTGGTGAAATTCATCATTGTTTGGTACGTAAACGTAGAAGAATGGAAAGCAATTAGGAAAAAATAGTTTGTAGGGACGTGAAATTTTGGAATAGACTAGTACATTTTAAAATTTAAATTTGTGGAATATAATTGAACATTCTAGAAGGTAAAAAAATTAAAAATAATATTCTGGAAGTATAACTCTTTTAAAAGTTAATTTCCAAACACATAATTATGAAAAAAAGTTCGAAAAAATAAATAAATTTACACAGCAGGGAGTGTACTAGAAAAAACGGGTGCAAAAAAAGTCTCCCAGAAGTTTAGTGGGATCAGTTAAAATTTTAACCAGTAAGAGATTGTGCTCAAAAGATCATTAACTAAGCGGGAAGATTTTGATATATTAGTATAAGTCCAATTAAATTAAGAAATTAAAAAAAAAAAAAAGTAATTTGTGTTATTAGAGTAACATATACTATACTGAGGCATGTAAATAACTATTGTCCTACATCTCCAAGATCTCGGAGTAACCATTAGCGTAACATCTTCGGCTGAATTTGTAACAGGAAATTTTACAAAATCTGATGCAAGTTGCCGCAACTTCATCATTATTCCCAATCAAAAATCTCGAAATGCTGCCTAAGGTACATAACATATAATTTATACGACAAAGAATGTGTACACTCAAGTCAAATGTTACATCATTGTTCAATTTGATCTCAACCCTCACTTACACCATCATGCCATTGCATCGTTAACATGCATGCCAAAACTGAGGAGGCTCCTCATCTCCCAATGAAAGAGCACCGTATAGAAAAATAATGGGTATCAAAATTTGAGAAAGCTGATTTCTCTCTTCGAAGGTTATAAATTACTATATTATTTTATAGTTTTAAGTGCAATAGGTATCAATTGCTCCATGCGCCCAAGCAATTATTGCTACCTTAGTCATTTTAATTTTCAACCCAAGGCCAAATCAATACAAGAAAACACTTTCCCAGGGCCATGATGATTTGTAGTTACAAGCCTTGCTCGATGCTCAAGCTAAGTGGTCAGCGGAATGAATATATACTACTTCCTCGAACCAATCTTTTGCCGCCTTCAGCCTTAGTATTATATGTGCCAAGCCTAACCATTAAATAGGGTTCCCAGATGCCATCCTTAATGCTGAGTAGGTATGTGGAACTCATTTTCAACCTACAAGGAAGCAGGTTCAATCATCTATGGAGGAAGTGAGAAATAGCCAAATGCCAACACGAAAACCGCGAGCACACACTCGGATCATACAGGAGAAAAGAAACCAAGGAGATATAACCTCTTCACAGCCTGAATTTTCAAGTATGGGTGAAGCACATGCCACTAGCAAATTATATTATTTGTCTACTACTTCAGGAATGTTGGCTCTGCCCAAATAAACTCGTTGCATCTCATCCCTCCAAATCTACAGGCACAGCGAACATAGTAAGGAAAATATGGTATATGAGTAAACTAAACAATAACAATGCATTTTTAATTCTGGATGGTCATGCTCGTTGATGTTTTAAATAACGGAAACAATTGTAAACATTCAGGACTAAGTATCATAAATCATTAAATCATAGAAAAAGGTCAAACAGTGAAGACTTGGAAGCAAGCAGACAATAATCCCAATTTGTTTATATAGGTAATTTCAACTAAACATGAAAAGAATCTAGTGTAAATAACTGAATTCAGAATCATGTTCGAAACAGAAAACAATTTAAATATGGTAATTTAACCATGTGTTGATCCCATACCGTGTCTCGGAATTCCAACCGGATGTGAGGAACATTTGTTTTGTGGATGTCATTTCCATTTGGCCCTCTCTTGTAGTACTCCCTACCAATCCAGTGTGACTAAGACAAGAAAAATTAATCAGTTAAGCACCAGACACACTCTTAAATAGTACAATTTTTGCATTTAACTTCTATCACCGTTACATCATTATAAATTATTTCAACACTCAAAATGAAGTTAGCGTTTTTGCAGAAAATTTCTCGTCATCATTATAAAAACACTTTAAATTGTAGGAAAGTACTTCAATGTTATGAGCTAGTATAGTTCAGTAACCCATATTCTCTCCTAAATATAAATAACAAGGTTGCAAAAAATTATTCTTCTTATTTTTCAACACAAATAATTGTGTCAAAATTTTATGATCACAAATCTCAAATAAAAAAATGCTGAATAAGAATGGACAACAGTGCGCCATGATCGTGCCCATGAAATATTACAGCTCTTTTGCTAACACGTGTCATTTTCCGTTTGGATTCTTAAGTTGTACGCATGTAATCCATACTTGGGTGGCACCCCAGGCATCTTTTGATGAAATAATACAATTACATAAAGTTAGCGTTTACGCAGAAAATTTCTTGTCTTTACAAGTTCTCTATTGACGAACAGTTATTATAGCAGAATAACACCAATTTTCATATTCAATTTTGAAAATACCAGAACGTTGTATGGGCAGTAGATAATTTACTGCCACAAAAGATTAGATTCTTGAAGAAACAAACACCACTACCAAACCCACTTCACCCAGGGGGCTTTTGGGGGGATCTTCAGTGTTAAAAAAACAGTTATACCTTAGGAGTAGAGGATTTTCATTTACAGAAGGCACCAAGTCAAGATAAGTTTACCTTTAAGACATGTGAGAAACCTGACTGATAAACTGAATTTCGGGCAATCTCACATAAATCACATGCACTCAATTTCCATACCTACAGAGGAAGAAGTGTCCTGACTGTCAATATTGTCTGTTTGTATGCCCCCCCCCCCCACACACACACACACATATATATATATATAGAGAGAGAGATATCTTAGTACTTACAGAAGCAGCTATGCTATATTCTTCGACCAATGGTTCCTTTGTTAAGTGAATTTGGAGTGGATCATCAGTGGAAAGTGAAACATTCAAACCCCTCAAGAAGAACATTGGAAAAGGATTCCTATGGTAATCTAAGAATAGGGAGTTATTGCTAAGGGGAGACATTGCTAGCCCAATCTGATAATAAATATCCCACCACCAATTAGTTACTGCAAATATCACAATTTTTGCAATCCATTGAAAAGTGGACCATACCTGAGCCAGATAATACAAATATTGAAGCACAGGAGATTTTCTCAAATTAATTCCATGTGCAATGTTATGAGCCGTAAGAAAGGTTGCAGCAAGATGGTCAATATCACCAGCCTGAATAGAATATGATACATCAATTACCCATACAACTACAAATATCAAAACAAAGAAAACATACTCCAATAAGTACCTCTCCAGAATGTGGACGGAATTTAATTGTTGTCATCCCCTTCGATTCACGAAGCTGAGAAATATTTATATTAGGTCAAACTATGGTTTGTCAAAACAAATTCATGAAATTCGGATACTAGTTATGAAGTGAGAAGCAGAGAAATCTTGGTAACATATTTAAGACAATCTATGGTTTCTTGAGGAAAGAAGTAAGCAATGAATAGAATTTAAAGTGACGCTCTTAATACTAACATGAATTCCATCTTGTTTGTCCCCTTATCAGCAAAGAGTGTTGTTTTCTTTGGTAATTCACTCGCTAGTATAAAGTTGTTTTGGAAAAAGTTACACACCTTGTTTAAGGTGTAAAGATTGGCATAACAGTAATAGACATAGTATGAATATGCCGGATTGAATACGTTAGTCCATTGAGCCGGTGTAGGCATGTGTTTTGTTGGCCGTCTTTCAGGTTTGCTTTCATCATCCACCAAATCCAACCCAACAACCTAAAAATATAAATATAAATACAAAATGAATATCCGGGTAATGAATACTATATTGCACAAAAAGGACATAACAAAATAAATAAATTGGGATTTATAACATATGTACAAAATTGCTTTGTTTTTTGTTGGGGTGGGAGGGGGCGTCCTTGAAGAACTTAGAATTCCTAGTAGCAGCAAAATCAACTTGTGCAATGCATATTTGCGGTCATTTACACTCCTTTACTTGTTTAATAAGTGTATAGGTCATAGAATACAATAATAGGATCAGCACAGCCATTACAGGTAACCAGAAACTCCTAGTCTCCTACAATATAAAAATTAATTGAAATTTTACCGCACCTGTTTCAAGAAAACATGTAACTGAGGATGTGAATCGGGGTCCACAGTAACCTCAAAAAGTGGAATAAAGATATTGTCAAGGATGTTCTGGAATGAAGTCACAATTCCCATTTCTTTGTACACATTGTACAACCTTGGAAGCTGCAATACAAATTTTAGAAGAACCAACATCAACAACCAACACTTGCACAATATCTTCAACAAACTAAGCCAGAAATAGATAGTCCCCCAAGTACTACTAGATCATTAGCAATTCTAAGGGGAACATCAAGATAATAATTTATTGACTTGGAGAAACAATTACCCTAAAATCCTGAGCTAAACTAGAACTAATATGCATAAAAGGCTGAAATTTGGGACATTGTCAAAATTATGAGAGTACAGAAATAACGATTTATGCATGAATATTAAGTGACACTGACAAGCAAATAACTGGAGAATACCTGAATCAACCAAACAACATTCTTGCTGTACAATTCATTATTCACTATCCAACTAGCAAGCTGGTCCCACTCACTTTGTTTCCTACCATATATTGATATTCTATACTCAGCCATCTGTGAATCAAATAGGCAGGGAAAGAAGTTAACAAACATCTAGAGCCCACTTCAGAAGGGAATAACTAATAAGCATAGATAAGTAACAATCACAAAACGGAAATTTATTATAAATAAATAGCAAGAATGAACATCAAATTCTATTTGTTTTTACTTAAAAAAAGAGAGGAAAGAATGCCTTATTTGATAAACATTTTGCTATCAGTGGCACAAAGGTTCAAATTATGAATGAAAGGATTTTATAAATACTATCATCACACGTGAATTTAAAGCCCTGAGCAAAAGAAGAAAGACTTAGACATGCTTAAGGCAAGGGCAAAATTAAGGCATCAACAAAATAGCAAAGTAGCAAACTAGTACATGCTTATTGTTAATCTCTGGAGCTAAGAAGTGCAAATAAGCCAAAACAAAAAATTAAATATTGTATGTAAGAATTCTAGTATAAAAGGAAAAATATATGCAAGGTGTCAAGAAATCACCTGATATTTACTGGCTTCAAGATCAGAAAATACTTGCTTTGTCACCTCAGCAAGGAAACGACCTATTCAGTGCAGCACAATAGTATAAGCACACAGTTGCTTCTTCCACTACTTTATTAACACACAGTTGCTTTGGAAAAATGTAAACCTAAAACTACTTTTAAAGGCTGACTGGCCATTTTAAATTTAAAATCCATACCTTATTAAATAATACACTTTTCAAGCAATCTCACCCTCCTTCAAGAATAATCGGCCCATATTAATTAAAGACCTAAAATTTTACATTAATAATCCATGGTACTTCTTTTCCAAAACAAATTAATGATATAATCCTGCGTAACATTGAAATGAGGCACATCCACCTTAAGCAAAATAATTTTTAGCTTCCATCATAACATAATGTTATTAATCACTGCAGGTTCCAGTTATCTAACCTCGATTGTCTTCAACAACAATATGGCATTACCAATTTTACTATAGAAGACCATATAGACAAGGCACGAAACAGTATATCCATTAAATTGCAGAAATTTATTAGAGTACATTATCGTGTTAAGTGTACGTCTCTTCCTTTCAGATCCTGAAGTTGTTTGAGAAGTTAGCCACAATATATATATGATTATAAAATAAACTTGTTTGAATTAGAGCTTACAAAGAAAAAAACAACTAAGCAAACAGATTCCACTATACCAAAAACTGTTACCTTGAATGAGATTATCCTGCTTCAGGAATATCTCCCTGAGCCTACTTTGACCACAGGGATTGTACTTAAGATTGAATTTGTCAAAGCGATGAAATGTACTCTTGTCTGCATGAACGTCCAAAAGATCAACATTGAGATCATATCTGTTCGAAAAAACATTAAAAACATTATTGCACATTATCACCAACTGAACTTAATTATAAGGCTTAAATATGAATTTGGTCCCCCAAAAATTTGCAAAGTTCGTTTTTAGTCCCCCAAAAAAATTTTGAAGGTTTTTAGTCCCCGAAATTTGAAAATGTTTTTTCGTTGGTCCCTGTCGCTGATGCAGTTATGATTTTAGTCCCGCAAAACTTCTAAAAGTTCATTTTTAGTCCCCAAAATTTCTAAAAGTTCATTTTTAGTCCCCGCCACATAAGTGCCACGAAACGGCGTCACCGACAGGGACCAACAGAAAAACATTTTCAAATTTTAGGGACTAAAAGCCTTCAAATTTTTTTAGGGGATTAAAAACGAACTTTACAAATTTTTTGGGGACCAATTTCATATTTAAGCCTAATTATAAATTATAAGGTTAAATATATTTTCAGTCCCTATAAAATTGCGACTTTTCAAGTTTAGTCCCTAAAATTTTTTTATTCATTTTTAGTCCCTATTTTGAAAACTTTTTACAAAAAATGGGTGCTTTTAAGGACTAAAAGGAATAAAAGAAATAGTCCCTATAAAAACAAAATAGGGACTAAAAAGGAATAAAATTTATTCAGGGACTAAACTTGAAAAGTTGTAATTTTTAGGGACAAAAAACATATTTAAACCTAAATTATAATTATAGTACAAATTATACAGATGTTTGTTACCCAGTCAAATCCAGGCTCTCAAAAACTTCTTTCAAGGTCAGATAAGTCCCATCTCGAAATATTACAACCTGAATGAAGTCCGAATTTTACAAGGTTTCAATAATATGCAATGCATATCAGCCTCCTAAAATATAATTCACATGGTATTTGTAATCAAAAGAGCATAACATTATGCATATCTTTTTTAAGAATGCATTTAATATTTAATTTTGCGTTTAATGGCAGTCATTCAATCATTTCAAGTGTATCCTGACATTAGCAGTGACCCTATGCTATTTCCAATTCCAATTGTACACTGCAGTAATCTGACACCTTCATGTCATATATACAAAAAAATGAAAATAATTCCATTTTCATAAGCTCTTATACACTTAACTAGATTATTTAATCTGATACTTACTAAAACCAGTACAATGTAATGAGCAATATAATTGGATAACCTGTAACTTATATGTTGTCTTACTATTCAATGACATACATAAACCCACAGTTTGATTGTATTTATCTATCCAGTACAACAAACTACAACAAAACTATTATCTATCCTGAAAATGAAATTGGAAGGTAGAAAGTAATTCTCCTACATGGAATAACAACAGTACTTAAACAAAAAAATAACAGCAAAGCAAGTGATAACACAGCAATAAACAGATCTAAGTTATCACCTCATCAGGCTCTTTCCTTAGCTTTGATTTTATAAACCTTAAAAGATGCTTCTGGTTCATGCATGCTGAGTGGTGGACATGGGTATCAACTTTCCTGACATTGTAGAAGTCTCGATGAGGAGCACTCTTCTGGGCAAGAAATTCGCTATCCGCATTTAGCATCAAATGAAGATTGAATTTCTGAGTACATACACAAATTGTCAAAAGCCAGCTGACCTTGTCTGTAATTGAAATACAAGTATATCCTGCACTATGTCACTCATAATTAGAAATTTGAACACATATTTACTTGTTCTAGAAGATTAAGCCGGTGATGGCATAAAGTCCTTATATTCCCTGCTGCTATGATTCGAAGTATTTGATGGAGGTCAGTGAAAAAGGTAGTTGCATCTGCAACAGGAAAAAGCTCTTCTTTTGCTGCAGATAACAAGCAAATTTGCATAAGAATCCCAGCTGGAATGGTAAAATTACAAAAAATTACAGGAATCAAACACTAATTCCTGAGTTACTTACAATCTATATTTGGATATACGTGAACCACCCCATCTTGCATTTTAAAGTAGTGCTGCATCACAACAGAAATAACAATCATTTAGTCACAAAGTGGATAAATTTAGGATAACCATGTCTTGACAGATGGAAAAGTCGAAAAAGAAATTAAAAACTCACATCAGACTTTCCTTCACGGGAGTAAAAGAATGGCTCTGGGTTAGGCTTTGGAGTGCTGGGGTCAGATATAACTTCTTTCTCCCATGGAGCAACTGCTTCTTTGAACACATATCTTTTTCTCATTTCAAGGCATTCTTGTAGTACTACATAGGCTTCCACTTCATCGGGTGATGGAGCCTCTAAACAAAAAAAACAGCTAATTTAAATTGCTAATTGTATTTCTAAAATGTTATTATAGTCTGCAGAAGTTAATAAAGGAAGTGGACTCTTCATGCTGTGAGAAAACCCATTTAAAGCAAATCAGTGCACTCGAGAAAGAGCAAAACTATATACCAATAGGAGTAATTATGAGCCGAGCAAAAGTTTCTTGCTCTGGCTCTTTCCTTAGAATATCAGCTGCAATAGGGTCAGGCTGCACACCAAGCAGGTCACCAGAAACACTATGAGAACGGATCATACTCGAAGCAGCAACTGGCATCTGCCCTCCATTAGCGTTTACACAATCAGGTAAAGTCTCATATGGGTTTTTACCTTCTGGTACCTGCATACAGGTTATTTCAAACTCAATATCAGAGATCATTCATACATTTTGCTTTAGTGGATACGGAACACTGCATCCTAAATAATCAAAGTGCAACTAAAAAGCAACGGGAAAATCCAGGTTGATTCCAATCCTAGTTGGAAGGGGCTAGGAGGCAGCAAGGATAGCAACATATTATATGCACAGAAAACAATTTTTCTTTAGAGATTATCGTATGAACGCTAAACTTAATGCCAACAACAAGAAGTTCATAACAGACTTACAACATTTCCATTTGTGTGTAGATATGTAGTATCTAGTTTAACATTGTCAGCCATATCATCATCATCTGATCCTTCAACACTTTCAAAGGCACTAGCACTTGCCACAGGAGACTTGGGAGAAATTGGTTTCAAATTATTTCTCTTTGGGGTACCAGAATGAGCAGGTGTTGCTGTAAAATTATATATTTTTCTTAATCAGTATGAGATTAAACAAGACAGTTCATGTATTTATATAGGTAGTGCATCAAAAAGAGGGTGTACAGGAGAAAGCATGCACGGTGAAAACTAAGAATGTATGCTGTTCACTGCCCTTCCTCCCTCCAATGGCATGTACTGATGCTAGAACAGGTCTTAGCTTAGCCTTTTGAAGGTAAATAAAAAAGAATGCAAGGAATTAACCTCTTCCTAAAACTTAGCATAGAGTTTTGTCAACAAAAGAACACTATATCATTTTAAACCAGATATCTGTTACAAGTTTAAAACTAGGTGAAAACTTAGTACCTGTGGCTATTTTTCTCATGGATAAGCATATTGTGTTATATACTTAAATCTGTACATGCGTTGAACCCATTTCAATCAATTTTATTCAGTGCTTGCTCTACTAATAAAGTAATAACCCCTCTGTACCAAAATAAACAACTTCTACTACTAAAGTTACTTCAGTTTCCATGCACAGGACATTTTTTCTCGACCATCATTCCATTTCAGCTGCCAACCCCTCCCTCCCTA
Organism: Calophaca sinica; assembly: GCA_037113605.1. Lineage (NCBI taxonomy): Eukaryota > Viridiplantae > Streptophyta > Magnoliopsida > Fabales > Fabaceae > Calophaca > Calophaca sinica. Next base: position 110,770,310 of record CM073733.1, read on the forward strand.
TAAAAACACTACTAATAATTTAATATTTATTTTCTTGGTAATAGAGGTGAAGATGAATAGTGATTTGGATTCTTAAATTTTTTTATTCAATTATCGTGTAGAATCATCTACAACCAGCAAATATTCTCTTTTTCTTTTGTCCTGGTGAACTTTTAATTACAAATATCAAACAAATACATGAACTCACACGCGTTATGGACATAAAGTCCCAAAGTATGGAACCCCGGAAAGAGGCTGGCCCAACTTAAATGGGATATGATAGCTTCTTAAAAGTAGCTCCGCAAACTACTCTACCAATTCACACTGTCCCTGATCAATCGCACGAATCCCACAGATGGCAGAATAGAGCACAACAATCCATCCCAGTCCACAACATCAACTTCAATTTAAATCAACACTCAGAAAAATTATATACTAATACTACGAATCAGTTCATCAATACCTTCATGAAGCGCGTACAGCTGCGGCAACCCAGCCGGAATCCCTTGGACGGTGACCGGTCCGTTCCGCTTCTCCTCGCCGGAGATCGCTGTGACATCCGGCAGCGACGCGGAGCCTCGTCGGCGATATCCGTTCCCCTTCCTCCTCGCTCGTCCGCCACCGCAGCGTCGCCGGAGATGGTTGGGCAAATCGGCGGCGGAGGAGACAAGGTCGCCTTCTTCTTCGTCATCGAGGTCTCGTTCGACGGCGCGCGCGAACTCGAGGAGCTGCGCGAGTGTCTTGCGGTGCATAAAGTAGGCGGAGATGGCGACGGCGGAAGCTCCGACGAGTGCCGCCATGGCTAGGTGCAAGACATAGCCATCCTCCATCTTCGGTTTTTTTCCCCCCTCTGTTTCGGAAGTGCGTGAAAATGTGTGTGAAATTTTATTATTAATTATTTTATTTTTTACTTTTATAAGTATGAAATTAAGCACAGAGAGAGAGAGAGAGAGAAACCCCACTGACTACTGAGTGTGTGTCTATCAGGTCAGCGTTAAAACGGGGAGAGTAGAGCCTCCTTCCTATTTATAAACGAGAGGTTTTGTCCGTAGCAGCGGCACTGCGTCTTGAACAAATCTCTTGCTGACAAGTGACTAGTTTTTGTATAGTACTTAGAAAGTGTTTTTTGTTAAGGGGAAAAAAATGAGATATGATTTGATTTGTTAATTTGTTAATAAGAATTCGTATCAAAGGAGAGAATAATTTAGCACCAAAAAAAAAGGAGAGAATAATTTACCTTGTATAATTGATTTAACTTCTTGCTTTCCAACTTAGTGTATGTTTGGGATAGCGTTTGTTTTTCCACGACGAATAAAACTCGCGTCTAATTTCCCATAGTGATGTGAAAGCCACAATGTGTAGCTTCTGGTTTTCCGCGTTAAATCTACTACAAAACGTGCGTTTGTTGGTTCAAACACAGAACCAAACAGATGCATAAAATGATCTTATTTCATGTATTTCTATTTGTTTTATGTGTAACTTGGATGGTTGTATTCTTTTTTTTTTATAAGGAAAAGTTTAGGTTTTTTTTGGGAGGTTGCACTCTTATATATGAGTTTTATATTGATTTAAATTAAACTAATATTATTTTATATTAATTTTTTATTATTTTCCATAAATTATTTTTATCAAAATTTACAAAAATAAAAAATTAATATTTTTTATGCTTTAATTTGGTGTTTAAAGAGCATCTCTAACGGTATTTTTTTTTTTGTTTTGCATGAACAAAATTATTTCATTTCACTGGTAATAATTTTAGCAATACAAGCAAGGATGGGTCCAACTTATGCAAATCAGGGGCATTTGACCCCAATGAGTTTTGAATAAACTAAGTATTATATGTATATTTTTATATACTAACTATCTAATCATTTCTAATAAAAAAAACTATCTAATCATATATCATATGTTATATATGATAAATATTGCCCTCATAGCTGTAACCAAAAAAAAAAAATTGTCTTCATAGCTTTATATGTAAGAATATTGCCCCCACAACAAAAAATTTCTAGATTGTCACTGAATACAAGTCGGCATAAAGCCAAAGACATTGTGGTTAGCATATAATCTTGACGCCCTAGCTAAAGTGTGAGAGACAAAATTAGTTTGCCTCCTAATAAGACTAATCTTATAGTTTTGATGAATACTCAATCTAGCCTTGCAAATAGGGATGACAACGAAGCGAGGCAGGGGGCGGATAGTGCTTCTCGCATATCCATACTCGTTAATATTTATGGATATTTATGCAGGTAACAAGTATTCATGGACATCCATGTGTGTTTAATAACTTAACATAAAAAATCATACGACTTAATTTAGCAATATACTACCTCCGTCCCAAAATGCAAGACCCAAAAGTACATGTATCTGGTCCAAGAGAAATGCTAATCACAACCTCTCTGACACTCTCTCTTAAACACTCTCTCAATGATTGGGCTATGTCACTTTTTTTTCCTCCAAAATCCACCATTGGATTGAAAGTTACTATCATATAGATCATATCTATAAATTTTAACATTAATTTATAATCATTTGTTATGTCATCAAGATGCGTCAAGATTAACGTCAACGGTGTAATTACAAATAACGTTAATCTGGACGCATCTTGATGACATAGCAAATGATTACAGATTAATGTTAAAATTTACAGATATGATCTATATAATAGTAACTTTCAATCCAATGGTTGATTTTGAAAAAAAATTTGTCACGTGGCCCAATCATTGAGAGAGTGTTTAAGAAAGAGTGTCAGAGAGATTGTCCGTAGCATTCCTCTCTGGTCCAATATGGACTAGATACATGTACTTTTGGGTCTTATATTTTGGGACGGAGGTAGTATTGTGTTAACATTGTATAAGTCACTTCTGTAAAAAATATTGTATAATATACTATATATATTTATGAAATTTTATTATTGTGAGTTCATCCATTAAAAAAATTTAAATAATGAAGAAAATAAAATTTATTTCATCTCAAAGTGATAAAAAATGTCATAGTATATATATATTATATATTTAATTAAAAAATAATTGTAATGAATATGCGAGTATTCGTGGGGCGGGTACTGTGATCCTCACCACTATTTAATAGTTATCCATTTACTACCCATTGCAGGTAATTTGTGAGGGTATCCACGTGTGTGAGTTTTTTGTCATCTATACCTGCAAGTAGCTAAAATAGAACCACAACTGTATTTCTATACTTTAATTTTTATAGGATAAATGCTTATCGTATAAGCATATATTTATAAGTTATTTTTATAATCGGAGAGAAAATATAGCCAAACTGCTTTTATATATGCTATAAGTTGTTTTCATAAGTTATCATGGACAACTTATCAAAATAAGTTAAAAACAGTTTATAGACATGTCATAAGTTGTTTCCATAAAGTCTACACTGTAACAAGTGTTTATACCAATAGATAAGCTTAAATAAGTTATTCATAAGTCAATCCAAACAGACCCTTAAACAACCCACTCTGGGTTGCTTATCTCTCATTAATTGAGCCTCATTACGCTACATCATATTTAAGCAATTCATCATACTTATATTCCAGTATATTCATTTTAGCAACTCACGTTTTTTATACTTTTATATTTGGACTTTATTTTCTTTTAATTTAAAATAGCAACTCATCCTTTTTTTTATAAGAAAATAGCAACTCATCCTTGCGATTTGATTAGTTTTTTTTTTTTTTCCCATATGCAACTCATCCTTGTGGTTCCTTATATAAACAATTCATCCAAATAAGCAACCCACATTTCCACATGGACCAACTCTAATGAGGAAAATATTAAACAATGGTCCTTATTTGCCATTGTGACAGAAGATAAAAGACTAGCTAAAGCGAATGCATTTTTGAAAACAATGAAAACAATTTTTTGGTATTTTCAAAATTTTTAGAAATACAGGATTTGTTTTCAAAAAGTGAAAAAGAAAATGGTGAAGAAAATACTGAACAACTAATAACATGCTAAACATTTATCTAGGCTAGAACGGAATGAATCCAAAGTTTAAGATGGACTCTAGATTACCACTTTATATGCAACTAGCTGAGAGAACCCGTGCTGGGTTCTCAGCACGGGTGGAAAAAAATAAAAAAGAACCTAGAATATAGTTAAATGTTTGGAGTGTAAATAAGTTTTTTTGTATAAAAATAATTTTTAGCGGGAAATTGGGTGCATAAGTTTTTGCCAAGTGTCATGTAATTTTTTATATAGATAATAGATTATTGTAAATCCGATTTGTGAATTTTGAAAAGGGTTTAGCCCCACTGCAATATTATGTTGCTAGTATGGCTTGAACATGACTACAAGGACTTGCTCACCGTTGACAGCAAAATTATTTATGTAGCAGTAAGCTATCTTCAGCAATTAGGAAGTTAAGAAAGGAAGAATGCTTCTTCCTTTATCCATGTCCCATGTTAGTTGCTGTCATTAAAGTGGTGGGGCTCTTGAGAATGAGATTATGAGAACAATCAAATACTAATTATCCTCATTTGCAACCATGTAATAAGGTCAAAAAATGAATTAATTGAAATTGATGAAAATTTGGCTGCAAATTGAGTAGACAAGGCTCATCTCCATGTTAGGAAGCAATAATTCAATGGTCAGTAAACTGAATTTGGATAGAATTTGAAATTTAACTCCTAATTCCAACCGTGACTACACTAACTGAGTTGATAAAATACAAGTTAGTACGTAGCAGTGATCTGCAGAGAGAAATGAAGTAGTTAGAATTGAATGATGCCACTGTAATCCACTACTAACTTGGAACATATTGAAATTGTATTTTGCCTTGGCTTGCACACAAAACAAAGGAATTCTGAATTTAAGCTAGGCTAGGTAGTTATAAACTACCAGATCAGATGTATAGGAGGTTGGAGAGTATTTGATCTAAGTGTTATTTGGATGATGTAGATTTGACAATCTCATGAATTATTATTGTCTGTAAACTAAGGACAATAAAGAAAGGCCATGAAGATTTCACCAGCTTTTCTTGGTACAAACAACTGCTGTCCATTGGCTTATATAGTAACAAAACACCCTTCACAGTAGGAATTGATGGTCTTGAGTTTAAACCTTATTAGCCCTAGCTATCTAAAGAGAAGTCACCCCAAAAGCTCAAGGCCCAAATTTTTTTTTCCCGATAAATAAAGAATATCCACCATATCATGTGCTTGAAGCTAGATATAAGATCCCAGCACAAGGAATTCCAATTAAATACACCAATGTTCAACAACCCTGTCAAAATAGACCTGTTTTCCTTACATAGAGCCCTCTCAGGGACTTATCAGATCATCAATTATCAAACAAAACAGGTACATACAACATTCCTCCCCTTTACAGAAAGACAAACACCCTTACAAGACTACAACAAAAAGCAACATCCAACAGTTTCCAAGAAAACATAGTCCAGTTTACATGTCTATATTTCTTCCAACATACCAGATAGATTCCTCAAGCTCATGCCAGCTGAATCAACATCCAACAAGAGGCCTGAAAAGTAGTCTCTGCGAGGAAACACTCCTTTCCATACATAGTTATGGTCTCCTGAGTATATAATGTAGCCACCTTCAAATGGATATTTGACCACAAAGATAAAAAACCATAATTTATGCTTCTGCAGCATTCATTTTAGCACACGTTATTCAGAACAGTCCTGCACAAAAAGCTGTGAACTAACAAGTTCAAGGCCCAAGTGACCAAACACAATTATATTTTGAATTTTAAAAATTTAGTGCAAAAGAAAATTATCCCAATGGGTTCAAAGATTGTTCTTAATTTACGAGTACTTCTTCACCTTTCCTACTTTTGTTTGGAGATTGTATCATAATATGGAACAGCGAGATTTACACGAATAATCTTAAGCTTGCCAATAACCATATGGAAATGGATTCTAATCTATCTCCCGTTTCAATTTCAATTCAAAATTAACTAATAAAAACATATTTAAACTTGTTGAAAAATGACATCAACCAAATATAAGTGTTTAAAGGAAAAGCAGAAGACAAGTACAGCATGACAAAATATATATGATTATTTAGACAAAACAAATAATTATTAAAAACATAACGCCAAACATTGTATCCAAAACACAAAAAAAAGGGCATAGAAACATAAACACTCGGAAAGCCTGAAATGTGAACACAATGTTATATTAAAACACTTTCATGTTCTCAACCCGCAGCACTCTATTGCTTTTGTCCATGTACTTCAGTCTACATAGATTCAGCTAGAGTTGAGCTTAAGCCGCCAAACCTCCCCCTAAAAAGGCCTAGATTAAAGAGATTTCTTTCTTTCCTCTTGGCATTATTATTATCTGTTATATCTTTGTGTATCATCAATGTATCTAGTTAGTTAGGATTAGTTCAGTTTTGGTTAGCTATGTGATACTTGTATAGATTTAGTTAGTTGATAGTTAGTTGCAATTGTTTGTTAGGAATTGGCAACTAACTGATCTGTTTTGTAACTATCTTCTATAGAGTATATAAGTCTTAGCTAGTTGCCTTGTTATGTAAGTTTCAGAACTCTGTATTGTATCACAAGTCTGTAACCTCTCTCAATGTGCAAGTGCAGTGAGAGATTCTGAGAATTCTTGTATGCGAGGGAGTGTTTTACATGGATCAATAAAACTGTGAGTCAGTGTGGACGTAGGAGATGATTTGCTCCGAACCACGATAAGATCTTGTGTGCTTGTTCCTTTCTTTTCTTCTTCTGCATTCTGCAATCTGCATTGTTCTGTAGAGTTGTTTTTCTGCTTGTTTTCGATATCTCAATACAAGTGAGGTGCTGAATCTCAACAATTGGTATCAGAGCTCTTGGTTCGAAGGGCGTTCTTGCTGTCTTTTTCTTTTCCGCGATGGGTTCAGCCAAATTTGATATTGAGAAGTTCTCGGGTGACAATGATTTCAGTCTTTGGAGAATCAAGATGAAGGCTCTCTTGGTTCATCAAGGTCTTGAAGATGCTTTGCTGGGCATTGCGAAAATGCCAGCAACCCTCTCTGATAAGGAGAAGAAAGATATGATCAACAAAGCTCATAGCACGATAATTCTGTCTCTTGGTGATGATGTTCTCCGCGAGGTGGCCGGTGAAGACACTGCTGCAGGTGTTTGGTTAAAATTGGAAGGTCTTTACATGACCAAATCTTTAACAAACAAATTGTATTTGAAGAAAAGACTGCATCAGTTGAAGATGGAGGAAGGCTCATCCATCAAAGAACATGTTCTTATTTCACCAAGGCGATTCTTGACTTGAAGAGTGTAGATGTTGCAATCGAAGAAGAGGACCAGGCTGTGATTCTCTTGTGTTCCTTTCCACCCTCCTATGAGAATCTAGTTGATACTATGATGTTTGGAAGGGAAACTCTTACTTTGGAGGAAGTCAAGGCCACTTTGAATTCTCGGGAGATGAAGAAGAAGATAAATGATTTCAAAGGGGAAAATGGAGATGCTGAAGGTTTGTTTGCTCGTGGTAAACCAGAAAAGAACAATGGTAAGGGCAAGAACAAACCCAATTCTAATTCCAAACCCAAGACAAAGAATAAGACTTGTTACTTTTGCCATAAAGAGGGTCACTGGAGGAAGAATTGCCCTGAAAGGAAGAAGTCCAATCAAGGCAAAGGGAAAGATTCCAATAACTTGGCAACCGTGGCAAATGGTTATGAAAGCTCTGATGTTCTTGCAGTAACTGAAGAAGCCTGCAATGATGAATGGATATTGGATTCAGGGTGCACTTTCCATATGACTCCTCACCAAGACTGGTTCGATTCATACCAGAAAACTGATGTTGGAAAGGTATTGATGGGGAACAACATTGCTTGTAAGGTGCAGGGAATTGGAACTGTCAAAGTTAAACTTGCTGATGGCTCATTGAAGATTTTCACCAATGTTAGGCATGTGCCTGAGCTTAAGAGAAACCTCCTTTCTCTTGGAATGTTAGAACAAACTGGCTGCACATTCAAAGGTGAAGATGGAGCCCTCAAAATCTTCAAGGATTCAATTCAGATCATGAAAGGAATCCGCAACAATGGCTTGTATAGGCTGCAAGGTAAGACAATTATCAACCCTGCTGGTTTAGTTTCTGTGTCCAGTAATAATTCCACAAAACTCTGGCATCATAGACTAGCTCATGTCAGTGAGAGAGGTCTTGAGGAACTATACAAACAAGGTTTGATTGCTAATGGTAATTTTGAGAAACTTGAATTCTGTGAACACTGCCTTTATGGAAAACAGAAAAGAAATAAATTTGGTACTGCTGCACACACCACTAAAGACACTTTAGAGTATGTGCATTCTGATATTTGGGGACCAGCCAAGGTTCCTTCATTGGGTGGAGCAAGATATTTCATAACCTTTATAGATGATTGGTCAAGAAAGGTTTCGATTTATCTGTTGAAGCATAAGAATCAAGCATTCAAATGCTTCAAGGATTGGAAGGCTCTTGTTGAGAAACAAACTGGAAAACAGGTGAAAGTCTTAAGAACCGACAATGGACTTGAATATCTAAGTGAAGAATTCACTGAGAATCGCAGGAAAATGGCATAACAAGACATAAACAAGTTGAGGCACACCTCAACAAAATGGTCTTGCTGAGAGAATGAACAGGACCATTTTGGAGAGGGTTAGATGCATCTTTGTCTAATGCAAGCTTGAGCAAGAATTTTGGGAGAGAAAGGCATACTGCATCTTATCTGATAAATAGATCTCCTTCTGCAGCTATTAATTTTAAAACTCCTGAAGAAGTTTGGTCAGGGAAGCCTCCTAGTTATGGACACCTAAGAATCTTTGGGTGTACTGCATACATTCACATAAATGAAGGGAAACTTGAAGCCAGATCTAAGAAGGGTATCTTTCTCGGTTATCCTGATGGAGTTAAGGGCTACAAAGTGTGGTTAACTGGTCCAGGTGGAGGAAAGGCAGTGATTAGCAGAGATGTAGTGTTTAAAGAGGAGGATCTACTTGTTAATTCTAAGGTGGAGGCAGTCCAGAATCATCCAGCAGCAGAAACTGAGAAGACTACTCAGTTTGAGGTGGAGCAGCCAGCTCCAGACAAAGCAGATTGTGAAATACAATCTGATTTTGACACTAATCATGAGGAGGCATCGAATTCTTCTTATAATTTGGTCAGAGACAGAGAGAGGAGGCAGATAAAGGCACCACAGAGGTATGGATATGCTGATTTAATTGCATATGCCTTGAGTATTGAAATTGAGGATCATGAATCCGATCCTGTCAATTTCAAAGAAGCTGTTTCTGGGACTGATAGTGAGCATTGGAAGGCTGCTATGAAGGAAGAATATGATTCTCTCATGAAGAACAATACATGGGAACTTGTTGAAAAACCTGGCAAGCAGAGAACCATAGGCTGCAAGTGGGTTTATAAAAGAAAACCTGAAGTTCCTGGGAGTGAAAGGTGTAGATTCAAAGCAAGACTTGTTGCAAAAGGTTTCTCACAAAGGGAAGGGATAGATTTCAATGAAATCTTCTCTCCTGTTGTTAAGCATACAAGTATTAGGGTCATTTTGGCTCTAGTTGCTACCTATAACCTTGAACTCGAGCAAATGGATGTTAAGACAGCTTTCTTGCATGGACATTTGGAAGAAAAGCTGTATATGAATCAACCTGAAGGGCATGTGGAATCAGGGAAGGAGCATTTGGTGTGTTTGCTTAAAAGGTCTCTATATGGGCTCAAGCAATCACCAAGACAATGGTATATTAGGTTTGACTCTTTTGTGACTTCAAAAGGTTACATGAGAAGTTCTTTTGACAGTTGTGTCTATTTCAAAAAGGAATCAACAGGCTACTTCATTTATCTACTCTTGTATGTGGATGACATGCTAATTGCAAGTGTTGACACTGCTGCCATTGATAAATTGAAGAAATTACTGAGTTCAGAATTTGAAATGAAGGACCTAGGTGCTGCCAAAAGGATACTTGGGATGGAGATAAACAGAAACAGGTCTCAGGGTCTGCTATGGCTCAGTCAAACTGATTATGCTGATAAGGTCTTGAAAAGGTTTAACATGTTAGATGCAAAACCTGTAATGACACCGATTGCTGCACATTTCAAGCTGTCTACTGATCAAGCTCCTAAGACAGATGAAGACAGAAGCTTCATGAGCAGCATTCCTTATTCTAATGCCACTGGAAGTTTGATGTACTCTATGGTATGCACTAGGCCCGATTTGGCCTATGCAGCTAGTGTTGTAAGCAGGTTCATGGGTAATCCTGGGAGGGACCATTGGCTTGCTGTAAAATGGATGCTAAGGTATCTTAAAGGTACCAAAGATTTTGGTTTGATATTTGGCAAAACAGGATCTCAAAGCAGTCCCCTTGTAGGCTTTGTAGATGCTGATTTTGCAGGAGATATTGATAGAAGAAGGTCATTAACCGGCTACTTATTCACATTATATGGATGTGTAGTAAGTTGGAAGGCCAATCTTCAACCAATTGTTGCTTTGTCTACAACAGAATCCGAGTATATAGCCTTAACAGAAGCTATTAAGGAGGGCATTTGGTAGAAAGGTTTTGTAAGTGAACTTGAAGGGAAGACACATGTTGTGACAGTGAGATGTGATAGTCAAAGTGCCATTTGTCTCTCAAAGAACCAAATGTTCCATGAGAGGACAAAGCACATTGATGTAAGGTTGCATTTTATTCGTGATATCATAGCTCAAGGTGTGATTGAAGTGAAGAAGATTGCTACTGAAAACAATCCTGCTGATATGTTAACTAAGGTAATTCCTAGCATCAAATTTAACCATTGTTTAAATTTGATGAATATTGGAATCTGTTTCAAGTATTGAAGTCTCTGCTCAGAGACTTGGAGCTGTCCTAGCTGTTTTGTGCATTGAAGATACAAGGTGGAGATTTGTTATATCTTTGTGTATCATCAATGTATCTAGTTAGTTAGGATTAGTTCAGTTTTGGTTAGCTATGTGATACTTGTATAGATTTAGTTAGTTGATAGTTAGTTGCAATTGTTTGTTAGGAATTGGCAACTAACTGATCTGTTTTGTAACTATCTTCTATAGAGTATATAAGTCTTAGCTAGTTGCCTTGTTATGTAAGTTTCAGAACTCTGTATTGTATCACAAGTCTGTAACCTCTCTCAATGTGCAAGTGCAGTGAGAGATTCTGAGAATTCTTGTATGTGAGGGAGTGTTTTACAGTGGATCAATAAAACTGTGAGTCAGTGTGGACGTAGGAGATGATTTGCTCCGAACCACGATAAGATCTTGTGTGCTTGTTCCTTTCTTTTCTTCTTCTGCATTCTGCAATCTGCATTGTTCTGCAGAGTTGTTTTTCTGCTTGTTTTCGATATCTCAATACAAGTGAGGTGCTGAATCTCAACATTATCGATTTCATCTTCATCAGAAACTAACCAGTTGTAAGGAAGCTGGATTTTAGGCTCAAAGTTGCTACTGCTGCTTTCCTCTACATTATCAATAACCACCTCCAAAGGAACACGTTTTCTCAATTTTGAGTCTGCTATGTCTTCCATTAGTTCTTGGTCCCTAGGAATACGTTTTCGCTTGCCCCCCCAGTACAACAATTCATTGATTCTTTTTGGTCCCTCTATGTCTTCCTTGGTTACCACGCGCAACCCCCATTCCTTCATAATCAAACCTTGGCGGGCTTTAAATGTGATTCGCGCTCCTATTTTCACAAAATGGCAGTGTTGCCGAGCGATATAGATTATCCAAAGATAATTTTGAGCCATCAACCTTGTTTAGTTCCAAATTAAGTGTCATATCAAAGCGTTCTTCTGCGTGTTCACTTTCAAATGAAAGATAAAAAGGATGTGGAGAACCAGATACTGCAGAAGGATTATTCACCTCAAATTCTACACAAAAGGCAAAGCCGACCCATTCAACAAGCATTTCAGATTGGTTGAACCTTATTACTGAACCCCTGTTAAATTGGTGATCGAACCACTCCGGAATAGTATGGTTTTGTTGAAAATCAATATTTTTCCCATGCCAAGGAAGAACAAAGTCAAAGCCACATCGGAAGTGACGAGGTTCCTGGTACCAAAAGAAAAAAACATGTAGGTATATAAGAGCTAGGGAGATGTGTGCAAGGGAAGGCATTCAAAGCACAAACCCCTACGAATATTATATTATATATTAGCTACAAAAAGTGCTAAGCAACTTGACAAATAATTATTTTTTTTGGTAGGTTAATTGACAAATAATGATTAGTTGACTAAGGGGCAGACACAAATAAATATTATGATCCTAAAACATGACAATGCAACAAGTTTAAATATATTGGATTGTAGAATCTCTTGATTGTACAACGTAAGGGTATATCATTAGAATAAACACACACACATATATTAGAGAGAGAGAGAGAGAGTACGGACCTTAAATAGCCTTTCTAGCCATGCAAATTGAATATATATAACAAAACTCTCGATGGAGAAGCTGGCCATCTTGGGACAGTCAAAAACATATAATCCAGATCTATGATCACGGGACCCGGGTGTTGTTCTAAAATATTCTCCCACTAAATTTAATGGACCACTTTCTGGTTGGAGATCAGGCAAAACCCGAAAACTGTGACAATGAGACAAGTTTAAATATGCTAGATTGGAAAGGCATTTGATGGTAGAAGGAATTGTAGTAAAGTTATTTCCTCGTAGATTTAGTCTTTCTAAGCACCTTAATTCTCCGATAGCATCAGGTACTTCAGAAATGTTGCAAAAGCTTAAGTCCAGAAAAATCAAACATTTTAGAGGAGCATTGACGGGTAGAGTCGTAAAATTCAAGCAGCCACATAGATCAAGAGTTACGAGAGATTTCATAGCATTAAAGCTGTCAGGTATTACAACAAGATTTTTGCAGTCTCTCAAACTTAAGAATCTAAGCTTTGCAAGAGCCCCAATAGATTCATGAATCGTGGATAAACTTGTACATCGATCCATATCAAGGTACTCAAGATTTAATACTCCTGTGAAATCCGGAGTGTTTTCAAGTTTTGTGCAACCAAAGAGACGCAGAACTCATAGAGAACTTAAACTTGATTCACTGTCAAAATCGAGGCTGACCAGACTGCTACAGTTTTGCAAACTCAAGAATATAAGTTTGTCAAGAAGTCCAATTGATGGATGCACCTCTGACAAGTTTGTGCATCCTGTAAGATCTAGCCGCTCAAGATTTTGCATCCCGTCAAATCTTGGAGTCATCTTGAGATTTTTGGAGTTGCTCAGATCCATCCTTTTCAAATAGGGCAGATACTGTCAAGCAAAAATTAGCCATTGACATGTTAGCATCTTGCATTAAAACTTGAATTGCATTAATACACTCTAGTACTTTTTGACTTGCGTAAGAGTGTTTCCGGCAGGTACCCCACATTTCCTACAAAGAAGAATTCCCCCATGCTCATCAGCCAGAGAGCTAAGCTCTCGTCCATCCAGCAGGGGTATTGGATCTCGGCACTCAAAATTAAATCTAAAGAAAAACTATTTTTATTATTTCCAAACATTATATTATTATAATTTCAAGAATATTTTTTTAAAACTAAACATCCACCACTTACACACATTTCTTACTCGTAAGGAACTTCTTTCAAATATTTTCAGACATATAGCATTTTTTGTAATCTCTTTAAAAATTTTAATTAAAAATAAAAGCTTTCATGGGTAATAGTTGATTTTTACATGTATATAACCAGTACTACCTTCAGAAAGTAAATGATGACACACTTTATTTTGAATTAAGTAAAAATACACTAGTCATGCACATTTATTTTTTAATGAGCTTTTAAATATATTTTTTTAAACATATTACCATTTTAATTTAGTTTATTAAACTTTTAATTTAAAAAAAGTGTTCTACCATGGAACATATAATCTTGTTCTTATATCTGAAATGCTACTATGTTTAACTTCTCAACTATTTATTTGGAGGGGAAAAAGATGAAAGAAACACTAAATACCCAGATGCCTATCCATAGTTGTTCGATGCTGCTGTCAGACATATTCAATTCGACAAGTTTCTGTGGCTGAAAATTTGATGGCAAAGAAGTGAAAGGGTAACCACTCCATGAAAAATAATGTAAGGCATTGGAAAGAAATTCGAGCCTTCCTGAAAAATTCTTATGACACAATATGAGTACTTCTAGTTGCCTCAATTTTGATAAATCATGAGCCTTCAACCGATTGAATTTGAAGCCATCCTCCCTTTGATCTAGAACTATGGCTTTAACTTCGATTGCTCTCTGAAAAATTAAGAATAAGCACATTATAAAAGGGAATAAAAAAGTAAATGATTTGAATTGAATCCCAAGAGATTAATTGACCGTGTCTCGCATGCAAAAAATTGCAAGATGACTATGTATCGTAAAATGTAAATGCTCTTTCAACTCAGGTTTTCTATGTCGTCGTAATCTGCCATTTACCGTAAAAATTTTTGTACCAAGAAAATAACAAGGATCTTTTTGTTATAAATATAAAATCATTATGTATAAACAGATTTTATTGGAAATGGGAAAATCATATAATCTTCTTAGAAAGAAATGTTACCGTTTCTGTCATAATCGCAAGATGAAAATCCCCGTAAAGCCACAACCTACTCCACAATCCTGGCCCGTTGGTATGTTCTCTCCGAACATTTTTCTTCCCCAACTCTTGCAAAATTTTATGCATATGAATTTCGTCGTTTCTAATGGTTATGAGCGATTTTTCAGAGATAAGTGGAATTCCAATATCAGGTTGCAATCCACAAGCATCAAGAATTCTCCTTACATAATCCTCCCTCTCCCCTTCAAAGAAACAAGCAATGTGCAAAAATATTTCTCTCTCTCTTAGCTCTAGTCCCTCAAAACTTGACTGAAGCACTTTCATAATTCCACTGTCCGGATTATTCTGCAATCCTTCCAAGGTAGCTCTCCACTGGGTGATATTTCTATCATACAAGAAAGAACCCATTACTCTAATTGCTAATGGAAGACCTTGAGCGTATTTTAGTACCTCAGGAATAAGCTCTGCATAAGCACTGCTTGAATTATCATTGTTGAAGGCTTTTCTACACAGAAGTTCGTGTGCGTCATTATCATTCATCAATTCGACCTCATAAACCATGTCCACATCATACCGTTTAAGAATATGCTCATCTCTAGTGGTTATAATTATTCTACTTCCTGCGCGAAGCAATTTGGGACTTATATGCAATTCTTGTAGTTGCTCAAATTGATCAACATCATCAAGAATCAAAAGGAGCTTTATGTTGTGTAGCCTATTTCTTACAATTCCCGATATTTCAGAAGGACTGTAGGCATCTAGATCTTTTTCTTTTATAGTTCGACAAAGAATTTGTTTCTGCACAGCAATAACACCACCATCTGTATAAATTTTGCTAACGTTGTCAATAAAGCAACAAGCGTCAAACTGATAGTGATGAGATATTTTGTCATACAAGACAGTGGCAAGAGTTGTCTTTCCTATGCCACCCATCCCCCGTATTCCTAAAACTCGAAAACCTTCATCCTTTATGGTTAAATTTAAATGGCTTTCTAATGCTGCTACACGAGGTTGTATTCCAATAAGGTCATCAGCAAACCCTGAGAATTTATGACCCAGTGCTTTTATTATAGCCTGAACAATGCTTTCAATCTCTTTAAACTCTGGCCTGAAAAAGAGGGGGGAAATAAGAACACTGATTTATCACCTAAGAAAATAAGGGGAAAAAAAAAGCAGAAATATATGTTAATATAATTGTGAGAGATATAGGAAATTATAGATTAGTAGCTAGCTTGTTAGCCTATATAAAAGCTTGATGTAATCACTTTGTAATTACCTTTACCATTTGCATTATTTCAGTCCATACCAATCAATACACTCTTATATTTTCTATCAATTTCTTCACTCCTTTCATGGATGCCATGTTTCTCAACAATAATAATTATTAACGGATATAACTGGTGTCAATAAAAATGTGCAATTTGCTTCCACACACAAGAGAAAAGAGAAATACAATTTGCTCAAACATGCTTAATTTGTAAAGTAGTGTGTTGCACACGAAAAACTCAATCGAACACCATGTATGATTCTTACTTACTTATTCCTGACATCCCAACCAGTTAATCCAGCCAAACGGGTCATATTTCTCCTCCATAGACTGACCTTACCAGAATATCCGAATCGGTCTCTGTGTGAAAAAAAGGCACCCTCGTACTCTCCATTCTGTTTCCGTACATGAGATGGATCGACATCAGAAAACAGGGAAAACGGTTCGTTTCAAATCTGCGTGGCATTCAGCAATAGTGGCCATTTCATCCAAACACCATGTTGAGGCAGCATAATCTTTTGAGAAGACAACGACAGAAACCCGTGACTCTTTAATTGCCTGTATAAGTTGGGGTGAAATTGATTCTCCTTTCTGGAGTTGTGTGTCATCTTTGAAGGTGAAAATACCTTTTCTAGTGAGATGAGTGTAGAGATGGTCAACAAAGGTGTTTCGAGTGTCAGGACCTCTGAAGCTGATAAACACATCGTATCGATAGCTTTGGATGCTACTATTAGAATCCATAGAAGAACTAGAAGTTTCCCCTTCCTCCTGGCCAAAAAGTTTAAGATCGGAAGGTGGCTCATGACCCAAAGGGGCCCAGAGAAAGGATATGCAAGAGAGTAACATATCTGTGATATGATATGAAAATGCATCTAATCAGAGTTAAAAACATAATAATAATATGAGTAAATACCAGATTGGTCATCGACAAAAACCACAAGTGAAAAATACCAATTAGTTATTAAGAGTGAATGTCAAATTAGCCCTTGATAAGATTAAAATGTCCTTAAAATTATTCTAAAAAAAGATTAATCTGACACACATTTGATTGATACCAGTATTTTACATTTCTAATTAAGTAAGTAAATTGATCTCGTATCTATTCTGATATAATAAACGAAATTAAGTGTAAATTATTAGATAGATTTCGATAGTGGAAGCTGTATCGTTCTCGAGCAAAGATAGAAGGCCAGAAAGTGAGGCCGAATAAAAAACATTGATGAGATGAGATATAAACAAAAGAAAAAAGGAAGC
This sequence comes from Calophaca sinica, assembly GCA_037113605.1. Lineage (NCBI taxonomy): Eukaryota > Viridiplantae > Streptophyta > Magnoliopsida > Fabales > Fabaceae > Calophaca > Calophaca sinica. Next base: position 110,787,336 of record CM073733.1, read on the forward strand.
CAGCCTATTTAACATCCTCTGGTATGTCATAAGTTCTCTCTCACCTGAAAATTTTGAGTCAGACAGAGTCCGTCTTCGAGCGTAGTACCTAAAAGATCGGTTCTCACTGTTCGGATGAGAGGCATTGATCAGTTTGGTGTTGAAGGAAGACACATTCATATACGGCAGGCAGGCAGGCAGGCTCTGAGAAGAAAAGGAAAGTCAACGATGAGGGTTGCAGTTTGCTTGCACACACAACTGTCGCTGAGCCATGACTTGCTTCCCTCGCGCAAAATTCTTTATTCGAAAAAAGAAAAGATGCATCACTTTCTCGCGAACCAAACTCGAAGGAGAGATGAAACGAGCATGCATCTAAAACATAAAAAAGTACTTATAATTTGGACTTTGTGGAAAAACAAAGCACCGGAACTTCACAGTCTTTTCCCTCCCGCATCTATGGTTGACCGATACCATGTCTTTCCCAAGTACTAGTAGTTATTTTCTTTTTAACCGTGAGGTGATTTCGTTTTGGACGAACCGTGTTCTATCTAAATTAATAGAATAAAGTTTGACAATGTTTTGAGTTGTTTGGCTAATTATTTTTTTCTAAAATTAATTTTAAGAAAAACAAAAAATTTAATTTTCAAAATAGAATTGATTTTGAGTGTCATGAAATTTTTAAATTATAAAAGTAATTTTCTTTATCATTTAAACAAAATTAATATATTTTACTTATAAAATATTATTATTTTTTATGAATATTATTATTCTAAAATATAAATCAATTTTTATATTCAATCATAACAAATTGAAGGTTAATTTTATACATTGTTTTGATTGAGAAAAAATATGGAAATTTTACTTTCCTTATATTGAGTAGAAAAGTGAGAAGAAAGAAAATCTATTTACATTAAATAAATAGACAAAACTTTGGTAAAGTTCTTTATGTGTCGTTGGTGTGGTTCTTCTTACAAAATAGATAAAAATTTTCTCTCTCTATCCACACGTAATATCTCTAACCTATCATAACTACCACACACCTAAAGAATCTTACCTAAGTTTTTTCCTAAATGAATTAACAGATGATGCATCTGCTAGAGGTTTCTTGTGATACTTTAGGAGGCAAAGTTCTTCCACAAGGATCAGGGCTTGAGCTTATTCAATCGAAATTGGTTCAGTCTTCCTGTGCATGGCTCGTATATATAAATATATATGTGCTCATATATACAACTCTTTATCCTATTTATTGTTGAACAATACAATTAAAATAATATAAATTTTACTTAAATATCCTTTGTAATATATAATATCATAAACAATAATATATAATATAATATAATATTTTTACACAAACTATAATATTACATTAAATATTTACGTTATTAACATTAATATATATATATATATATTAACTGCTTTCCTAATTCATTAATATTTTCATTCTTTTGTCCTAAACTAATTCTTTTTAATTCTTTTTTAGGAGCATTTATTTTATATATAAGTCTATCTGATTCTAATTTATAATCTTTATAAGATTTTACCTTATGAGGTATAATTAAGGTAACAAAAACCGGACCGGCCCGACCGGCCAGGAACCGGGCCTGTGTCCGGTCTGGGTAACCCAAAAACCGTTTGGCAGAAAACCGGGCTCAAGAATCGGAAAACGGGTAAAAAAGGAAAACCGGCAAAAACCGGGGTTAATCCGGAACCGGGCGGTTCGAAAAATGAAAGCCAGATTTTTTTTTCCCAAAAAAAAAGGCAAAACGAGGAAGAAGAAGTAGACAGGAGAAGGTAACGCGCAAGAAGAAGACAAACGCGCAGGAAGAAGAAGAAGCACAGGGAGAAGACAAACGAGCAAGAAGAAGACGAATGCAAAGGAGGAAGACGAACGCGCAGGACCAGTTGCTGAAAGAGGGAAGAAGACGAAGGTGCAACTCAAAGCTGAAGACGAACCCCTGTTTCAGAGGGTAGGAGAAAAGAGAGAGGAGAGGAAATAGGGGGTGGAGCGGCGCATCAAACCCTGGAGATGAGGGAATGAATTATGGTTTCTTTTGGGGTTAAATTAAATGGGTATTGGGTAGTGGTTTTGGGCTGAGGGAATGACTTGTTTTGGGCTGATGGTTTTGGCTGGGCGTAGATAGCCTTTCTGTCACAAACATAATTTCGTTCTTCAAATTTAAAAGGCATAGGCTTTATTAAAAAAGCATGATAAAATAAATGTCCCAGTATGGGTGGTGTAGTGAAAACCATCTGACAATCATTTTTTATCAAAAAAAAATCATTTTTTTATTTTCTTTTATAAAAAAATCAAAAACTTCAGTGTGTGTATATATATATATATATATATTCAGTATAAAAAAATAATATTTTATTAAACCCGGCTCGACCCCGATCCTACCCAAAAACCCTGAACCCTTGCCCTTTCCGGTTCAATATTCGGTCCGGTTTTAATTACCTTAGGTGTAATAGATTTAGAATTTCCTAATTGTAATTCTACTCTATCTAATTGTTGTGACATAGTATATAATACTTGATTCGAATAATTCGATTGACTTTGTATCCTTCCTAATTCCTTTTGCTCAGGTGGTTGGATTAATAATAGTTCTAAAAGGATACGCTTCTATTTCTATTCCTTCTTTTTCTATTTTAATACCTTCTAAAGGAGGGTATATTGATTCTACTATCTTATTTTCTATTGTTTTCCATTTTATATTTAATCTAACATTAACATCTATATTAAGATCTTCTATAAATGGATTGAAAATCCCTTTTTCTAAACAATAATTCTCAAACCACATAAAGAAATAAATATTTAATTCTAATACAAGAAAAAATTAAGGAATTACAAATTAAGTTTGAAAAAGAAATATGTGCTGATCACCCTAATACTTTTTTGGATAGAAAGCAACACATAGTGTCATTACCTTATGAGCCAGACTTTGATGAGAAAAGTATTCCCACAAAAGCTAGCCCCATACAAATGAATCAACAATACTTAGAATATTGTAAGAAAGAAATACAGGAATATTTAGATAAAAAATTAATTAGACCTAATAAATCACCTTCGAGTTGTGCAGGATTTTATGTTATGAATTCATCAGAATTAGAAAGAGGTGCCCCTAAATTAGTTATTAATTATAAGCCATTAAATAAGGTTTTTAGATGGATTAGATACCCTATACCTAATAAAAAGGATTTAATTGGTAGATTACATAATGCCTCTATATTTTCTAAATTTGATATGAAATCAGGATATTACCAAATACAAGTAGAAAAAAAAAGATAGGTATAAAACAGCTTTTATAGTACCTTTTAGTCATTATGAGTGGAATGTTATGCCACAAGGATTAAAGAATGCACCTAGTGAATTTCAACATATTATGAATGATATATTTAATAATTACTAGCAATTTACTTTAGTTTATTTAGATGATGTATTAGCTTTTTCTAATTCTATTAATCAACATAATTTTATTATTTTGAAGAAACTAATCTTTTGTTTTCATATGGCAGTAAAAGAACAAGCTACCATTGAAGAATTAGCCTCCCAAATACGATTTGGAAAATATTATATTAAGAAACGCCCTAGAAATAGTGAAAGCATCTTTAGAAGCTTATTCAATTACACACAGCCTGATAATATTCAGCAAGCTTTATTAGATGTATTATGGACTAGTCATTTTACTAAAGATAAAATATTAGCATTAAATGCATTAAATATTTATTTCTCTGAAATACAAGAGAAGCCTTTAAGTAAGAATTATTTTTCTTGTTACGTAGTAGTTAAAGGATACCAGCCAGGCTTATATGCCTCACTACCAATCTCATTACCAAAAGCATTACATAAATATGCATTAGGATTTTATGATTTACATTCAGTATTTCAGTATGCATATAATTACATTGAAAATCATTTTTATATTGATCCAGCCATAAGTCATATTGCAACTAGTAGTAATGTATTACATCAACCTACTAGCTCATACATGCATAAAAATTACCCACATACGAATTATATGGGTCATTCACCCTTGGGTCATACACGCATTAGTCTAAAAAATATGGGTCATACACCAATTAGCTCAAAAGAGGTATTTGACCTCCAACATCAAAACCAACAACTTTTATTAAACCTTACAACTCTTCAAACTAATTACAATTCCCTCAGTAAAGATTATAAAGCCATTCATTATCAAACCTAACAGTTGAAATTAGCTCTTAAAAGACCTTTTCTTTCACACCCTATTTTAGAAAATAAAGCCTTTATAGATACCAAACAGAAAGCCTTATTACTTCCTGGGCTTTTCCTCTTTGAATTATTTTTAGCCTTACCAGATGAAATTCAAAAAATTATTAAAACTAAAATAGCCGAGAGCCTTTACCAAGAATACGTAACTATTCAGACCTTTCTCTTTGAAATAGTTATGGGATCAATTATAGTTTCGGGATTAACTGTTGTCCAAAAGACTAATTATTACCAAGAATTAGTTACTGGTCCTCTTAAAGCCATAATTAATTTAAACGAGTTCAAACCGATTACATGGAACAATAATGTTGTCACTCTCGGGAGTTTTCTAGATCAAGGATTACTGGAAGCCTTTACTTTAAAGAGTATAAATAATATTACAAATTGTCCTGAAAAACTTTACTTAGCTTTGGAAATAATTTTAAGATATGGTCCTGTTATAGCATACATTAATTCTACATTACCAGCTCAGAATCATCTCACTTGCAAGCCAACCCAGCACTCTATACAGCTTAATCATGGAGAAGGATTATTTCAGTGGAATCATCATTACATTAATATTAAAGAAGGACAAAGTAAAAGAGTCGATGAATTTCTGATTAGTTAGCCGATACAGCCAGAATATGGATGGTCATTAAGATCTTTATATGGAGAAACTTCAATTTACAAGATTTGGGGTCCCAATACTCATAAAATGTTTATGTCTTTTCCTGGAGAATTACTTACAAAAGATCATGTATATTTCTCAGACGAGAAAGATATGTTATCAGAAGCATCTTATGATTCAATAACAGAGCATAATTTGGACACATAAAGAAACTATACAAATTATTAAAACATTACTATACCAAAGGAATGCCTTGACTACATGGAAGGAATTTGTGGAGGTCAAAACTCGCATTTTGCCTTACATTCTACCCTCACTCTCACTCTATAATTTTTCAGAAATTTAATTTCCCTCCCATTCAATGCTGACCACTCTATAATTGCATCCTTGAATTCACCTAGCGAGTTAAACTCCATACCCACTTTAAATTGGAAGTCTTTGTTCAGATGTGCCATATTGAACTTCTCATACTGTGATCCCTTTTCATTAATAGATACATCATGGTCACTACTTCCCAATTTATCAGTGACATACTCATCATCTATTTCTTCATCAAATTGTTGGGGACCACTAGGTCCACCAGTAGGTACAACCTTCTTTTTATGTGGAGACTTCTTTTCCCTTGACTGCACTCTGCCCTGTCTACAAATTCCCTCCATTTGTGATTCAACTTGGGGAAAATCCCTTACACCAAACCCATCATCTTCAACCCAGGCTCTCTATTTATTTATTTATTTAAAAATGAGTTATGTTGTGTCAGTATCGAAATAGGCCATGTGTAAAAAAATTTACACGTTACCCATGCCACATGGATGGAGAGATAACGTGAGGGACTAAAATTAGGGGAATATGTTACAGGGGTGTAATCTAAATTTTTTTTTTTGGGAGGGACTAAAACCGGATTTCGCTAATATTACAAGGACTAAAAGCAATAATTACTCTTTTTTTTATAAAGAAAAGTTTAGTTTTTTTTGGGAGGTTGTACTCTTATATATGAGTTTTCTATTGATTTAAATTAAACTAATATTATTTTAATTTTTTTTTTATTTTTCATAAATTATTTTTATCAAAATTTACAAAAATTAAAACTTTTTGTTTTTTATGCTCTAATTTGTTGTTTAAAGAGCATCTTTGATGGTATTTCTAATTTTTTTTTTTTACATGAACAAAATTATTTCATTTCGCTATAAATAATTTCAGCAATACAAGCAAGGACAGATCCAGCTTATGCAAATTGGGGGATTTGACCCCACTAAGTTTTGGATAAAATAAGTATTATATGTATATTCTTATATACTAACTATCTAATCATATATTATATGTTATATGTTATAAGTATTGCCCCATAGCTTTATATACTAGAATGTTATCCCTATAACGTAAAATTTCTAGATTTGTCACTGAATACAAGTCGACATAAAAACAAAATCGTACAATTGTAATAGCTGGAGGATCCAATTCGCACAATTAGAACCTGAGGGATCGAAATTGCACTATTGCAATACCTGGAGGACCGCACAATTGAAACTTGGGGGACCAAAATCGCACAATCTTAATACCTGGAGGACTAAAAGTGTAATTAAGCCTTTTATTTAACTAGACAAATCAAGATATGGATGATAACTAGGTTTTGTTTATCATTTAGGACACGTTAACAATTTCACCCACCTAAGCTTCATAATTGAATTTCCAAATTCAAATTATATACCCAGAGCTATACTATAAGATAGTGATTAGATAACTATGATGGCAATAAGTATCAGTTAAAGTGGGGAAAAGAAGCCCTTACATTCAAAAATTTATCTATGTCTTTCTCTTTTCACGACAAGAATTCTTGACATTTCCTAGGGCCAAAAACCCTAGGAAATGGCCAAAAGCCTAAGAAATGGCCAAATATTCGAGGGCCCACCGAGGGCCACGAGGCAGTAGGATATTCGCTGGTAGGAAACAGTTTCCAAGGGCTAAATTTAAAAAGCCATCGGAAATTTCCAAGGGCCTTGTCCCTAGGAAATGCCAAGATTTTAATAAAAAAATTTAGTCATAACTCCTAAATCCCTCTTCTTCTTCTTCTTCTTCTCACCAGCAGAACAGATCAGAGAACAGATCAGGCTTTAAGCAAAGGCAAATACACATACTCATAGCAAATACCTATCTAAACAAAACTAAACAAATACACATACTCAAATCTTAACACTACAAAAAAAACCAGAAAATTACAAAATAGATCATAAAAAAAACATCATAATAGCAGCAGCCCAGAAGTGGTGGAATGAGAGGAAACACACATGGAAGCTCTCTGAATCAATTCATCAAATAGAGAGTGAACGTTCTCAAGATCAAGCAATTTCATAGCCTCCCTCTTCGGTTCCTTGCTCTGAAAATAAACCAAATTCTTTTGCATCTCTTGCAAAATCATGAAAAGCTCTTGAGGCACATTAGGACCCTTGCTTTGTCTCGCTATAGATTCAAGCCTCACTTGATCTTCCTTCTCAACATTCAAAATCAAACCTTTTGCTGCTTCAACCTCATCAATCCCTGGCCTAGCTAGTAAGGATCTGTGAATCCTCATTATCTCTTCCACCACATAAAATCTTAACACCACATAACGTAAGCTTCAAATGCATCCAGAGATTGACCTACAAAATCAACACATACACATCTAACACTAAGTAAGGAAATAAAAAAATCAACATCACAAACTCAAAATCAATAAAAAAAGATTCAATCTTTTTCACAAAATTAAAAACAAAAAACAAAGAGATTGACCTTCATCAGAACCAACATGCCATCTGGTCCCTTCATCTCCTCTGACCCTAAAGTCAGTGCCCTCCTCGACGGTGTTTCCTTCCCATCCGGCAAGGCCGGGTTCAACGCCTCCATGGGAACCACCGCCTTCAACTTCCTCTTCTGCCTTCTCACCGACAAGGAGCCACCAGATCTAAGGAAGAGGAAGATGAAGAACATGAAGGTGAGGAAGAGGAAGATGGAGAACACGAAGGTAAGGCTCAGGGGAAACGATATGAGGCTCGAACTTGGGGGAAACGATCTTGACGTTGAAATGGGTCTCCTTGTCAGAAGCGTCCTTCACGACGGTGCTGGGCGACAATCAGTGAGGAATGGGTGAGTGACATCTGAGTGGGGGAGATGGAGGAGGAAGAGAGCAGCACAGAGGCACAGGAGGAAGAGATGAAAGAGTGGGTCTGCTCCCTCTTTCCCTCTTTTATGTTTCTTTTTTTTTTGTTATTACATAGCCGAGGGATAAGGCACTCGGTTAGTACAAAATTAAAAAAAAAAAATCTGGCATAAACCGAGGGCTTAACCCTAGAAAATGCCCAATTATTTAAAAAAAAAGTGCAAGTTTTAAAATTCCGAGGGCTTTTTTAATATAGCCTTAGGTAACTCTCATATGGGTATTTTCCTAGGGCTCTGGCCCTAGGTAATTTCCTAGGATCTCAGGCCCTAGGTAATTTTTGTAGGAAATAGGAAGATTTCTTGTAGTGATCAATTTTGTATCTTTCTTTGGTTAAATAACATAATCACTTTTAACTTGCTCACTGGCATCATTCCATTAAATAATTATCAGCCTTTCAAAAAAGCCTAAGGTGTTTCAATTATCTTTATCTACCATTTTATTTTGTTAACCGCAGTATAATGCTTTTTCTAATCGAGGTAGAAAATTCATCCATTGCTGCTTGAGCTACAAATATAAAAATTTCCTTTTACCTTTATTAAAACAAAAAAACCATTGCAGTCCATTTAAGTATTCTGCATTCTTTTAACTTTGAAGTTATGTCTGGTAGTATATTAAACCAAAATGAAAAGTGAAAGTAAAAATACACTTGCAAAACAAAGTTTTGTATATGGCACAATCTCTCTACTCCTATTATTGCTTGCGTGTTTTTTTTCCGGTACTTGCCTATAATATATGACATTGGTCGTGTCCAAATTTTCTTTTAAAATTATTATAAAAAAAATTGCGCAGCTTTAAGATCATTGTTAACAAACTAATATCTTTACAGTGTTTGTTTCTGAAGAAAGGGGAAGGAAAGAAAGTTACAGGAGGGAAAGAGCAGGGAATGAGGGAGCTTCCCTCGTTTGGAAGAGTTGAAAAGGGTGAAGGAAAGAAAGTGTCCGGGGGAAGGAAAGAAAGCGGCAGAGCCTATTTTTTAATAAAAAGACAAAAAATGTCCTTTACTTTGATCCACGCATTTTTTTCTCTCTCCTGAAAACACAGCCACTATTTTAATTTAATTGTAGTTCTGTAGCTGCTAATGGCAGCATATGAAGGGGGGACGTGTGGCCTTTTAAAAAAAGAATGGGGCGTGTGGATTGAGTTTAGGGGAAAAAAGGTGAATTCGGTTTTTTTTTTCAAACTAAACAAATTTTATAAAGATAAGAAATAAAATAAAAATATTTTTAAATAATAGTTTATTTAATAAAAATATTATCATGAAATAAAAATATTTACTTCTTATATGTAAGAGTTAAATAAAAAATATTTTTAAAGCCTTATTTTCAAAACTAATTTATTTGATAAAAAAACTTACTTAGCCCGTGATTGGATAACGCATGAAAAGCGAAGAAAGAAAAAAATAGGCGAGAGAATGAGACAAAATTACTTTTGTAGCGTGATTGGAAGCGCATGAAAATACAGCGAAAGAAAAAAAAAAGGTGCCGCCCATGCGTGAAAAATTCCCTTCGCAGATGTGCGAATAAAACGGGCAGTGCGTCTCTGTTTTTTGCCTTTTCCAATTTCTACCCCTATTCTCTCCTTATATCTCAAATTATTTAAATTTTTAGTCAAAGACATTGATGTCTTTTAAAAAATAATCAACACTTCTCTCTTCTCTTTTTCTCTTCTCTTTCTTTTATTCCAATCAATGCCCCAAATCTACCCAATTCTCACATTTTTCTCTCTTTTCATATTTTCTCTTCATATTTTCTCTCTTCACAATTTCTCTCGTGAACCAATCACATCCTTAGGGACAATTACGTCATTTACTAAATATTCATCTTTCTTTTTTCTCACTTTCTACTCTACTTTCACTTCTACTAAATAACCAAAAAATCATCTCATTTTCTACTTACTTTCATTCCTTTAACATTCTTTCCTTCAACTTTCTTTCTTTTCACTTTCTTTTATTATCCAAATAAAGTTTTAGTGTTGCTCTAAAAGAAACGGTAATGCTCAATATCGCGAGAGAGTGTCTCGTGAAACATCACAAACTAATATATCGGTCCTTTCTGCGGTGATTTCCGACAAATCCGGAGCAATGTATTTTCCTCTTTCTCTAAGGGTGTGTTTGATTCACGAGAGAAAATGTGAAGAGGGAGTATGAAAAGAGAGAAAAATGTGAGAAATTAGGTAGATTTTGGGTATTGATTGGAATAAGTGAAAGAGAAGAGAAAAAGAGAAGAGAGAAGTGTTAGTTATTTTTGAAAAGACATTAATATCCTTGACTAAAAATTTATATATAAGGAGAGAATAGGGGTAGAATTTGGAAAAGTAAAAAAAATTGCTTTGCAATCCGTTTTCTCGCCTCATCCGCGAAGAAAACTTTTAAGCGTAGGTCCCACCACTTTTTTTTTCTTTCTCGCCATTTACATCGCTGCCAATCACGCTACTTTTTATTTTTCTCGTCATTCTCTAGCCTAATATTCTCTTTCTCCTCATTTCATGCGCAACCAAACTGACCGTAAAAGCCCGAAACATGGTCATTCGTGAACTTTGCGATCAATTGGTTGTTTTTAAAAACATTAAACAAATGCATTAAAAATGTTAAAAGCGATGAGTTTATTAAACATCACTTTTAAAAGATGACCACTCTATACATTTTTTTCGTTTATTATCATTAAAAGAAAAAAAGCAACAGTGCTTAATAAAAATTGTCTGTTTTTAAAAACATTAAACAAATGCATTAAAAATGCTGAAAGTGATATTTTTAAAATAAAAGTAATTCCTGTCAAAAAAAATTAAAAGTAATATATTTCATTAAAAAAATGGAAACTAACAGACTACGAAATCATTTAATACCTCAAGGGAAAAAAAAACCAACACTACTGAATGAGTAATGTTTTACTGGACCTTGTATCCCCCAAGTCTCACCTACCTACTCCTTTTTGGTTCGGGGTTTGTTAAAGGCACCCTATATTTTGTTAAGGGCACCCTGCAAAATGGGGTTTTGACCAAAATACTTTCATGTAAAAATATCAAAATATTTTTTTTCTAATTCGTCTCACTCGCAAATATGCTATTCGCAAATATGCTATTTGCGAGTGTACAATTTTTTTTTGTACAGTCGCAAATAACATATTTGCGAGTATTTTTTTTTATTTGCAAATATGGTATTTGCGAGTGTGCAATTTTTAAAAAATTGTACACTCGCAAATAGCATATGTGCGAGTATTTTTTTTACTCGCAAATATGGGTATTTGCGAGTAAAAAAAAATTCTCGCAAATATGCTATTTGCTCGTATACTTTTTTCCTTTACGTTAAAAAATATCAACGGGCCAGATGCGATAGACACACTTTTAACGGTTCAGATCGCATCAAGCGTTCTATAAATAGAACTGTTTTCACACATCCAATTTCACATAAACCCTATATCAATTTCATCATCCCTTAGCCCGCTCGGGAGCCATGTCACTCACTCAGTTAACCCAGTTCTCGATGGATTCGAGCCTTACCGTTGTCTATCACGGTGGCAGAATCACAACAGGTGCTGATGACATGGTTTTTGAATGCGATGACCCAAAAATATTTAGGATCAAGACATCCATCACAATTGAAGAATTGAAGCAAAAGATACGGCGAAAACTCGGAGCTGGATCACGTACATTGTCAGAGATCTACTATCGATGCCCTGTTTCGATAGCTAATGGACTTGTTCAGTATATGAATATGACACTTCTAAATAACGGCGACATACAAAGTATGTGGGAAGCATTCGGTGATCATTCTAGCCATGGCCCAATAGAGTTGTATGTTGTGCTTGGAAGATCGATCGACGAGATCATTGCAGCATGCCGTGCACCAAGAACAGTTGACGAGATCCTTGCAGCATGTCGTCAACCATAGCCAAGGATAAGCACCGGTGAGTAGGTCATGTAATGTTTGTGATGTGTAATTGTTGAACGAGTAGTTGTGTTTAATAAATCGTTGGGTTTGTTTTTTTCATGTTGTAGTTCGGTGTTGTAGTTGCACTCGGTGATCATGTAATGTTGTTGTGTTATTGTTAAATGAGTAGTTGCGTTTAATAAATAGTCACATTTAAGTTTATTTTTATTATTTTGTATTTTTAAACTCAACAACAATAATAATAATAATAACAACAATAATAATATTATTATTTACATAAAAAAAAAAAAAACAACAACAACAACAATAATAATAATAATAATAATAATAATAATAACAATAATAATATTATTATTTACATAAAAAAACAAGTGTTTGCATAAAAAAAAAATACATAAAAACACAACTACTCAGCGACCCTCCGCTATCCAAAACACGTCCCGAAGGAGGTCACACATCTCATTTCCCTCCTGTGCGTACTCAAGGACCTGATGCAGCATGGAGGCTACTCTATCCAACCTGCCTATCGCATCAACATAATCTGCCTATAAATGACATAAATACATTATAGCAAAAAATTAGATAATGTTACGAATGGACATAATATATACAGTGCAAGAACTTATAATCCTTACCCGAGGGACAACATCATCATGTGGGACATGTGCATCATGTGGATCATGTGGAGCCTGTGGAGGTATCAGCCGTGGATGCGAGACCCTGTAGTATCAATCCATGTATCCCTCGACGCACTCAGCTGGATGAGCGGCCTGCCTCAACTGAAACCTATATCTAATAGAGTACAAGTGAGATGACATCCAGTTAAGACTAATATCGTCAGCCGAGGGACGTCGTGGTTGCTCTCGAGGAATCTCCTGCCTGTATCCAAACTGTTGCAGTACCCTCTCCGACAGGTACGACACTATGGTGTTCCCACATCGGAGGTACCTCGAAAAGTATGTCACGTCATCAAGTGGGCAATGCTGCTTATGGGTGACCCACGGTGTCCAACACACGTCATCAGTGGTTAGCGCATCCAGTGCTTGCTTGTATGGAAGCACCCTCCGCTGACCCCTCTTAGGTCTCCAGCGGTTAGCCCGTACATGCTCATCGTCATAACCCTCAACAAGCCTTCGATCTACTACAGAAGTAGGAAAATACTCGTAGATCCACACCTGTCACAAATAACGAATCAGTTACGAAATCGTGTCAGAGTTCAAACAATTGTAAATTTAATTTTCTAATTTAATAACACAGTGGTACCGGAAAGAGTGTCATGTAGCCCGTTAACCCACGACACTCGAACCTGCTGGCTTCGCCAAGATAACCGTACAACTGGCATAGGGCTAAAGCTCCCCATGACCACTGTCCAACCTGACCCAAGTGACGCAGCAGCTCGATATATCTACAGTCAATATGGGTGCTAGTCTTGTCTGTCAGAATAGTCATCCCGAGTACACCAGTATCAATGCCCTCGCTGCCTCGTCAATCTGACCTTCATCCCTCTGTCTATCATAAAGGTCCTGCAGCCAAGATAAACCGATAGCAGCCCACCCATGGCCATGGCTCGTAACCTCTGCACGGGCCTCCGCATAAGATACCCACAACAATGACTATAGAACAAATATAACAATATTTGTGTCCATCTCAGGGGATATGAACAAGGCACCTCTGATCGGTATGCCCAAAATGCATGACATATCATCCAGCGTGATGGTCATCTCTCCGACTGGAAAGTGGAACGAGCTGGTTTCTATGTGCCACCTCTCAGAAAACGCAGTCAGCAACGAGTTGTCAATCATCGTGTAGCTGCAATACATCAGACGGGAGAGACCAGCTCGATCAACATGCTCCTGTACTGCAGGCGGTAATGGCTGACGCTGCCCAAACCACTTCTGCAACTTTTTGCCGTGAGCGAAAACCCTAGGAGGTTCCTCTCGGTCCTGCACACATAAAAATAAAAGCCTTGTCATGAATTACACAATTAAAAAGAAAACCCTTAAATGTTTTAAAACAGTAAACAATAATTACCTCTCCGCTTACAAGTGGTAAGTGATGTGGCCCCTGAATGAAGTCAGTAGCGATGTATCGGAAGGTCCTCCAGGAAATGGTCCCTCCTCTGCCTGTGCATCTATATGCATCTCAACTGGTTCCTCGTGAGGAGCATTCGTGCTGATATTTGTCGTCCTGATGTTCCTCGTACTGAGGTTGCTGTCTACGTCGTCCCTTTCTGCTCGGGCCAGGCAGTCTACCGTCAACAAGTCTCTGACGGTGTGACGCAATCATGGCCTCCCGATGCTCTCGATGTTGTCACTGAGCCTCTCTCGCACGCTCAACCGCCTGAGCAGTAGCCTCCATCTCAGCCTCCTTACTAGTCGTCCAGCCTGCTCCCCTGCTGCGTGGCATAACTGAAACAAAAAAAAAATTAAAATCACAAATTAAAAAAAATAAAACACCCTCGCAAATATGGTATGTGCGAGTGAAAGAAATTTCTGAAATTTCTTCACTCGCAAATACCATATTTCGCAAATATGGTATTTGCGAGCGGCAATGGGACTCGCAATTACCTTAATTGTGAGTGTGACTGATATTTGCGAAAATTTCCTCCAAATTTGTGAGTGGACAGAGAAAAAATCAACTCTCTGAAATTAGAAAACTGCGAGGAAAATAATGAAGAGGAAAAAAAAATTTGTCACTTTTGATATTTTTACATGGGGTATTTTGGTCAAAACCCTATTTTGCCAAGGTGCCCTTAACAAACCCCTTTTGGCACCTCATGACGGGTCCAACTTGAACATGAACACAAGAAGGGGGGTTGAATTGTGTTGAAAACTTTTCGCAAACTTTAAGTTAAAAACACTTAGAACACATGTTTTTCAAACAGTTTGTATATCGGACGCTGGAAATAAACTGGACGCTGGAAAAGCAGTTTGTGAAAACTTGTTTTTAACACAATAAGATAAAGATAAATATAAAGCAGTAAAGCAGTAAAGCAAGAGACACAGAGATTTATACTAGTTCACTACCAAACTGGTAGCTACGTCTAGTCCCTTCGTTCCTGAAGGATTTTCCACTATAATCAACTGATTACAAAACCTTAAGAGTATTCTACTGTCACAACCTTGACAATACTCTCAACTTCTCAAAACGACTCAGTACATTCGAGCCTTTGAGGGTACAACCTTAACTAGGCCAAAACAACTTTTACAAGTAAGTTGAATACAAGCAAAAATAACTCTCACAGAGAGGATAAAAAATTAAGCTCAATATAGAAATGATTTCTAAAAGAAAGTGTCGGACGCTGAGTTCAGTTCTTGTAGTCCAGAGACTTGGCTCGAAACTTGATTGCTCACAGAAGCAGTGTTTTCAGAGTATTGACTCTTTGTAGTGTATAGCAACAGTGCTTGTTCTCAGTAAATGAAGCAATATTCTCTTGTAGAGTTTCGGCAGTTTTTTCAATGGATACCTTGGGGTATTTATAGGAGTTCTAAAGGATATTACCGTTACAGTAAAAATGGCTCCTTTCCATTGAGTGAGATGATTTCAAAAAGCTGTCTCTTTCTTCCTTTCCAGAGAATATCTCAGTAGTACACATTACCGTTTTCGTACTACCTTGCTTTTCACAAATGCTTGTACGATTTTTGTCTTTTAGCTAAAGGTGTCACCTTTGATACCTCGTACAACAATTTGAGCGCATAAGATCAAATTCGAAATCCGTTCCAGAAGCTTCTGAGAGGAAGAGCAACAACGTGACCATCACGTGATTTAAAATGAAGTTCAGACGCTCGCTCAGAACAGGAAGGTCGGACGCTCGTAGCAAATGGATAAGCTTTGTGTCACAAAAAGATAATTCCAGACGCTCACGAAGACAGTATACTAAGATGAGCCGGATGCTGACACATTGAGTGTATCATTCTCTTGTGAACTTCTTCCTTCTTGCTTAAGTGGCTTAGAAGTATATGTAATATTAGTATCTGCACACTTCAAGAATTGTTAGAACATAAATTATTCTCTTGTGAATACTTTGTTATCATCAAAATTAATGAGGGTCTAAACTTCTCAATCGTTTAGGTTCCAACAATCTCCCCCTTTTTGATGATGACAAATATCCAAGGTTGATGAACAATTTTAAGTTTCAAATAAGAGTTTTAAGGGTCTCCCCCTAAGTTCAACAACTTAGATAAGTTTAGCAATAAAAGATGCTGAGATCGGATGCTGAAATGATGTTATGAATGATTGATTAGTAGCATGTATATCTATCCATCTTATCCTTAGCGAGTTTATCTTAGCGTTCATCAAGCCTTTCTTAGCATGTATATCTATCTATCTATCCTTAGCGTGTTTGTCTTAGCGTTCATCAAGCCTTTCTTTTACTCCCCCTTTTGTCATCAGACAAAAAAAAGTGTAAAAAAAAACACATCATAGTCAAAAAAAAAATAGAAGAAAAATTTGAGTAATGAAGTCACAATATAATTGTACCAAAAATTAAGAAATATCACTCAGTACCAAAAAAATAAATAAAAAATTTAAAACAAAACAAAGTTTAAGGGTTTTGAGGTAGCAGGTTGATTCGTTCCATGATGAGTTTTAGCTGCATTTCAAGTTCAGAAACTTTCAAACAGGTTGCCTTCATGGTTTCAAATTCCTCCTTAGGAATTGTAACCATTTCCACTGAAGATGTGGAGGGAGTAGATTCAGCTTCTGGCACATTAGCAATACCTGTAGCTTATGAATTCATCTTCTTATGGATTTCAAGAACAGTTTGAGACAATTCAGATTTTATCTTCTTCCTATCCTTTGCCCATTGGAAATAATTATCTCCTGGTGGAAACCATTTGATAATAGTTCCAAGTTTTCTTCTCTCAGACTCATATAGGGCTTCATTTCTTTGCTCAACCATATCAGGAAACAGAAGATAATTGAAGATCATTTCTCTGTGTTGAAGAATGTCTCTGGCATACCCATCAAATTGTTCTACAACAGCTTCTCCAAACACATTGCCTAAGAAGACACTAAGGGCATCAAAGGAAAAGTTGAGGCCTTCATTTTCAGCAATGAATAGTCTTCTCAAAATTTCTCTGTCATCCTTGTCAATAGTTAGGGGCTCAAAACAAGGCATAATGGCTTTGTCTTTCCAAGACGCAGACCATTGCATCCAGCCGAAACCAATGTAAAAGTGTTTCCAAACAAGATCCCATGGAGCATATAGCTTCACCAAGTTGAGCGGTCTAATCACAGAACATATGAACATATCATCAAAATGAGCAGTTCCATGATTGGATTCAGATACCTTCTCGATGATGCCAACAGTAGGGATTGTTGCATTCTCTGCATTACAACAGTTGGAGGATCCAGTTCTTCATTGATCTTTTTTCAGAGCACTCAGATAATACCTTCTAGCATGATCTTCAGAGATTTTCTTTACCGGAAGCTGGGTGAACTCCTTGACTTTGTAGTCTCTGGGAACTTTCTTATATTCCTTAGGGCCTATCTTATTGAATGGCATTTTGCCAGGTGCAGCTTCCTTTCTTTTTCCAGGAATAGACCAAGGTAACCACCTTTGCCTATCTGGAACAATCTTTATAGAGACAGATGATAGGTCTCTATATTCTCCAATGACTTCAAGCCTTTTCTGCTCATAACAATGAGCCATTATACATGCTTCAACTTCTGTGATCCACCTACCACATTCCTCTAATGTATGAGGTTCATTCTGGGGCAGGAACCTTGGTACATCAACAGAAAAAGGGATAGCCCTGCTGTTTAGTTTCGGTCTCAGCCTTCCTTTAAAGGACATCTCAACATTGTCTTTGCCATCCTTGAAGACAGCATTCATTGTAGGGGGTATCTCCAGTCTTGAAACTCCGGAGGTGAAGGTCTTCAAGTGCCATAAAGATGGGTGATTGTAGATAGAGTTATATGACTCATATCTAACAAATTTTGGTCTAATGTCAAGAGGGACAGGTTTCTTCTAATTAGAGGCGGTAGTTTTTGGTGTCACTTCTTGTGATATTGTACTTGGGGGGAATGTAGGGTTTGAAAGGATTAAATGGAGGGACTTTGAAAAGGAGATTAAAAGGATGAGAATGAAGTTTGGAAATGTATGAAGTGAGGGAGGTATATGTAGAGGTTTGAGGTGAGGAGATGGTGAGTGTATTGGTCTGTGTTTGGGTAGGTTGTTTGAGGGCTATGGAAGTGGTTGTGTTTCTGGCTTTCTGTGCACGGGTTTGAATAGTTGATGGTTGTGCAACAGATATAGGTGGAGCAGGAATGGTATTATCAGTTTCAAAAACAGATACAAAATCATCAGTAGAATTCAGTACCTTTGGTTCAAGCTCAGACTGCCTGACCAATCTCTTCGTCTGTCAGGGCGTGGTGGAGGCGGATGTTGAATTGCCTTCTTACGTGCCGGACGCTGAAACTTGTTTCTCGACCCGACTTGCTTCTTTTCATCGAATCGGTGATGGGAACGCGATCCTCATCTTACGATTGATCTTTCTTTTGAGTGCAGAAGCCACCTTCTGCTTCTTGCTTCTTGTTTCCTCTTCTGGAGAATCAGAAGTCCTTTTCACACCAGTTACTGAGCTTCTGGTGGTTTTGTCAGTAGTAGACTTCTTGCTAAGAGAGGGACCAGATTCTATTCCCTGTTCCTTTTTCACCTTCTTCATTTGTTCACCAGTGATCAATTTCATTCTGACCAAGCTGTTAACTCTAAAGGTGTCAGGAATCACAACACTTTCAGTGCCAAAATACTTCACCTTTTCTTGATCTGGCAAAGCAGTCAGCTTGTTTACAACCAGATTCTTGGCCATCATCTTAGTGAGTAGAACACCATAAGGAATGCACTTGTAGGTGTTTTTCTTGTCAGCAACTCCTTTCCTCGAATTAACCAGTGCATTAATCAGGTTGTTGTAGATCAATCTTGGCAGGTTTACCTTGTGACCAGCCATGTAGTGCCTCATAATGAACTTCTGTTCATAGTTGACTATGTCACTAGAACCAGCCTTCAACCAGACTCTCTTGGTGATTATCTTGTGAAGAACTCTGTAATGACTCTTCAAATACTTTGCAGTAGAAGTTTCACTAGATTCTTTCAACTGTTTATAGTTCTCAAACAAATCCTCATTGACCTTCTCAAGGCCATGAAATGCATCAGCCCAATCTGTGTAGTAAACGATACCTTCACAGGGACAACCAGTGACTTTAGAGATGTTGCTAACGGTAAAAATAAACTTGTAACCTCTTACAGTTCCTTCAAAGATACCACCTTGGTGTAAACGAGCGTTACCCCAAAATTCCTTGATAGCAGTAACTAGAACCTCAACCTGTTTCCAAAAGAAGTAGTGTTCCCAACCCATTGCCTTGAAACCACTGTAGAAATCGAAGCCATAGAGTTTGAAGTTCTCTAAATCAACTCGATTTTCCAAAAAAACCTTTCCTTCAGCCATGGTGTCGTAAATAGCAGTATACTCAGAGGTTGTTACACCAGACATGATTGTAGTTGAGAGATAGAGAAATGGTGGTTTAGGGTTTTAGAACAGTCACGAAGAGAAGAGAAAGAAAACTGTTTTTTAGACTAAAAACAGAGAGAGTGATTGTGGAGCTAAAAAGAAGGAGTAGTAGGAAGGTTTTGTAATTGGTACAGTTACTTTTCAAAAACCTCTTCATTATCCGAGTATTAAAAATAAATTTAAAAAGAAATTAAAATAAAGATACTTCTTTTCATTAAATGCAGTTGCCAAAATAAAGTAAAAGATTTTATTGAAAACGTAAATAATCATGACTCAGATTAGGTGAGATGAGACGCTTAAGTTCCACACGAGCTTACCACATGTGTGTTTCGGATTCTCATAGCTGATTCATCGGATGCTGAGTTATGATGCAGTTGACATATAAAAATGCTTATTCGTGTGATGATGATGTCATACCAGATGTTCAAATGATATCTATCATAAGACGCTGAGATTAATCATTCTTTTATAAGATGGAAATTTAAATTTCTTCTTATAAAATTGAATCTATCTTCAGCAAGGGGTTTTGTAAGAATGTCAGCCCACTGGTGATCAGTGTCTACAAATTTGATTTCAAGTGTCCTCTTCTGAACATAGTCTCTTATAAAATGATGTTTAATCTCAATGTGCTTTGCTCTAGAATGCAATATAGGATTTTTAGTGAGACAAATGGCAGATGTATTATCACAAAAGATAGGAATGTTACTCTCTTTTATCAAGTAGTCTTCAAGTTGATACTTCATCCACAGAAGTTGAGAACTGCAACTTCTTCTTGAGATGTATTAAACCTACTTGTTGAGAGTGCAATAGTGCTTTGTCTTTTGCTTGACCAAGACACAAGATTAGCTCCAAGGAACTGGCAGCCTCCACTTGTGCTCTTTCTCTCAATTCGGTCTCCAGCAAAGTCAGCATCACAGAAACCTACTAATTTGTAATCTTTTGATTTCTTATAAAGCAAACCAAGATTAGTAGTTCATTGCAAATATCTGAATATTCTCTTAACAGCACTCAAGTGTGATTCTCTAGGATCTGATTGAAATCTAGCACACAGGCAGACGCTGAACATAATGTCAGGTCTTGAAGCCGTAAGATAAAGTAGAGATCCAATCATACCTCTGTACATTTTCTGATCTACCTTCTTACCAATTTCATCTTTACTAAGAGTGCAGGTAGGATGCATAGGTGTACACATAGGCTTGCAATCCAGCATCTTGAATTTCTTCAATAATTCTTTGATATATTTGCTTTGATGTATATAGATACCATCACTGCATTGCTTGATTTGTATTCCAAGGAAAAACTTTAATTCTCCCATCATGCTCATCTCAAATTCATTTGCATAAGCTTAGAAAATTCTTTGCAAAGGCTTTCATTAGTGGCTCCAAAAATGATATCATCAACATAGATTTGAACAAGTATGACATGCTTGTTAGAAGATTTTCTGAAAAGAGTAGTGTCAACTAAACCTCTTGTAAATCCATTTTCCATTAAAAAGGAACTTAGTCTATCATACCATGCTGGGGAGCTTGCTTAAGACCATATAGAGCCTTTTAAAGTTTAAAAACATGTTCTGGAAATTCAATATCTTCAAAACCAGGAGGTTGTTTAACATAAACTTCCTCGCTTATAAAACCATTTAGAAAAACACTTTTTACATCCATTTGATACTGAGTTATCTTATGATGTCTTTGCAAATGAAAGTAAAATGCGAATAGCTTCTAGTCTTGCAACAGTGCAAAAGTTTGATGAAATCAATACCTTCTTCTTGTGAGTAACCTTGAGCAACTAACCTTGCTTTATTTCTCACAACTTTACCATCTTCATCAAGCTTATTTCTAAATACCCATTTAGTACCAATAGCTTGCTTATCTTCTGGTAGAGTGACTAGCTTCCATACATCATTTCTTTGGAACTGATTTAGCTCATCTTGCATTGCTAGAATCCACCCTTCATCTTCTAATGCTTGATCAATCGTCTTAGGTTCCATTTCAGAGAGAAGTGCAAAATCAGCATGCTCCTTGAAAGACGATCTGGTTCGTACTTTATCACCAGGTTCTCCTATGATTTGATCTTTTGGATGATTGGTTTTGTACTTCCATCTTTTTCTTGCTTCAGCTTCTACTTGAGTAGAATTCTTCGTCTTGTCACCACCGGATGATGAAGATGCACGTTCACCGTTTGACTTGTCACCGAGGTTTAATTCTGAAAATAACTCATCTAGCTCTGACATAGCAGGGTCAGGCTTCTTGTCATCAAACTTGACATGAATGGACTCTTCAACTGCCAAAGTTTCTTTGTTGTATATTCTAAAAGCTTTAGATCTTTCAGAGTATCCCAAAAAGATTCCTTTGTCAGCATTGGAATCAAACTTACCGAGCTGATCTTTAGTATTCAAAATATAACAACTACAACCAAAAGGATGAAAGTAAGAAATGTTTGGTTTTCTACCTTTCCACAATTCATAAGGAGTCTTATTCAAAATAGGTCTTATAAGAATTCTATTTTGAATATAACAAGCTGTTTTTACTACTTCTGCCAAAAAATGTTTCGCAATATCAGCTTCATTGATCATGGTCCTGGCCATTTCCTGGAGGGACCTATTTTTCCTTTCTACAACACCATTTTGTTGAGGTGTTCTAGGAAAGGAGAAATTGTGGGAGAAGCCATTTTCTTCACAAAATTTTTGAAAGTTTTCATTTTCAAATTCTCCCCCATGATCACTTCTAATAAAAGAAATACAGATGTCTTTTTCATTTTGAACTGATTTGCAGAATACAGTAAATACCTTAAAAGACTCATCCTTGTGGGCAAGGAATTTAACCCATGTCCATCTAGTAAAATCATCAACAATGACTAATCCATATTTCTTTCCAGTTAAAGAAATTTGTCCTTGTGGGACCAAAAAGATCAAGATGTAAAAGTTCAAGTGGTCTAGAGGTTGAAACAACATTTTTTAAATGAAAGGAAGTTTGACTTGTTTTCCTCTTTGACAAGCCTCACACAGGGCATCAGATTGGAACTTAAGATTTGGTAAGCCTCTAACAAGATTGTGCTTGTTTAATTTTGAGATTAACCTCAAATTGGCATAACCCAATCTTTTGTGCCAAATCCATTGCTCATCTTCAACAGACATAAGACACTTGACATCTTGTTTTGCAAGTTCAGAAAGATCAACTTTATAAATGTTTTGTTTCCTCTTTGCTGTAAAGAATATAGATCCATCATTTTTGCTTTTCTTGAACATCCATTTTCTGTAAAGACAACATTATAACCATTGTCACATAATTGACTTATGCTCAATAGATTATGTTTGATCCTTCAACATATAAAACATTATCAATAGAAGGAAGAGAGCCTTTACCTATGCGACCAATTTCAACTATTTTACCTTTCTGGTTTCCTCCGAAACCAACGAATCCAGCTTCTCTAGGTCTTAGTTCTTGGAACATATGCTTTTCTCCCGTCATGTGACGCGAGCATCCACTGTCTAAGTACCAAGATAGGTGTGTTGACTTTGTTGCTAAGTAAGTCTGCAACATAGACTATTTTATCTTTAGGTACCCATATCTTTTTGGGTCATTTCTTGTTAGTTCTTGAAGGATACTTGTCCTTCTTAGTTGTAAACATAGTACACACACTTTTCAAATGACCAGATTTATTGCAGTAAGTACAATGCAAGCATTCACTATGATCATTGGTGTCATCAGATGCTGAATCATTTTCTAAAGGAGGTTTATCTAATATATAACCAAGACTATGAGTTGTCGTTTTACTGACACCCCAAATCATAGAAGCTTGCTTGCTTCGAGTTACACTCTCTGCAAGAAACTTTTGAAATGCATGTTCATAGTCATTTGATTTGCAGTTAGAATTGCCTGTAACTACAGAGCTTTTAACTTGAGAGCTCTCGACCACGGTTGCTTGTTAGCTTCCAGACGCTGGTTATCCACCAGACGCTGATTTTTAGGTTTTCACGGTTCTCTTCATTAGTCTGAGTTTTCATTGTGTAAAGATTGAAAATCTTGTGATAGTTTTGAAAATTTCTTTTTCAAATTCTTATACTCAATAGAGAGAGTGGCAGAATCCTTTAACAGATCATCAAATACAAGTTGAAGTTCAGAATAAGAATCATATATTATTACCTCTTCAACTTCTTCTTCTGAATCAAGATCAGTGTCTGCCATGAGGGCAATGTGAGCTTCTTCTTCTTTATCTTGCTCAAAGGAGGATAAGTCAAGATCTTCCCATGTTGCCATGAGACCTTTCTTCTTTTTCTTGAAGGAGCTTCTTGTGGACTTTTCCTTAAGATTAGGACACTCGGACTTGAAATGTCCAGGCTTCTTACATTCATAGCAAATAACTTGGGCTTTGTCCTTGTCTTTGCTTTCATTCTTGTCCTTTGTATCTTTTTTCTGAAACCTCCTTCTGAAGTTTCTCTTCTTCCACATTCTCTGGATTTTCTTAGATATGAACGCTAGCTAATCGTCTGATCCATCATAATCTCCTTCTGAAGCTTCATCACCTGATTCTTCTTCTTCAGCCTGAAAAGCTTTAGAAGTACTAGGTTTATGTTGATTAACTTTTAAAGCAATAGACTTACTCTTCTTGGTAGGTTCTTCTTCATTTAGCTCAAGTTCATGAGCTTTCAAAGAACTCATAAGATCTTCAAGCCGAAGGACATTTAGATCTTTTGCTTCTTGAATAGCAGTGACTTTGGGTCTCCACTGCTTAGTCAAACTTCTCAAGATCTTTCTCACATGGTCAGGTGTAGTATAACTTTTTCCAAGGGCTTGCAACCCATGAACAAGTGTTTGGAACCTTCCAAACATAGTTTCAATGTTTTCTCCATCTTCCATTTTGAATAGCTCATACTGGCGAACCATCATGTTAGCCTTTGTTTCTCTTACTTAGGTAGAACCCTCATAAGACAAAACAAGAGAATCCCAGATTTCTTTGGCAGTATCAAACTTACCATATTTATCATATTCTCTTTTTGTCATAGCACAGATGAGGATAAATCTAGCCTTCTGATTGGTTTGATATCCCTTTTTCTGATCATCAGTCCAGTTTTCCCTAGGTATTGCAACACCAAGGGTATCAGTGGGAGAAATGTATCCACTTTCAACTATATCCCACAAATCAAGATTTTGTGCCTCAAGAAATGCTTTTATCTTATCTTTCTAGTAATCAAATTTTTCTCCATTGAATAGAGGAGGACGGTTCATATGATCACCTTCAGCAGACATGTTCACAGTAGGATCTTTACTCTTAACACTGTTAAGTGCTCAACCAAGAGGCCGAGCTCTGGTACCAACTGAACGTGAACACAAGAAGGGGGTTGAATTGTGTTGAAAACTTTTCGCAAACTTTAAGTTAAAAACACTTAGAACACAGGTTTTTCAAACAGTTTGTATATAGGACGCTGGAAATAAACCGGACGCTGGAAAAGCAGTTTGTGAAAACTTTTTTTTTAACACAAAGATAAAGATAAATATAAAGCAGTAAAGCAGTAAAGCAAGAGACACAGAGATTTATACTAGTTCACTACCAAACTGGTAGCTACATCTAGTCCCTTCGTTCCTGAAGGATTTTCCACTATAATCAACTGATTACAAAACCTTAAGAGTATTCTACTGTCACAACCTTGACAATACTCTCAACTTCTCAAAACGACTCAGTACATTCGAGCCTTTGAGGGTACAGCCTTAACTAGGCCAAAACAACTTTTACAAGTAAGTTGAATACAAGCAAAAATAACTCTCACAGAGAGGATAAAAAATTAAGCTCAATATATAAATGCTTTCTAAAAGAAAGTGTCGGACGCTGAGTTCAGTTCTTGTAGTCCAGAGACTTGGCTCGAAACTTGATTGCTCACGAGCGGTGTTTTGAGTATTGACTCTTTGTAGTGTATAGCAACAAGTGCTTGTTCTCAGTAAATGAAGCAATATTCTCTTGTAGAGTTTCTGGGGGTCTCTTCAATGGATACCTTGGGGTATTTATAGGAGTTCTAAAGGATATTACTGAATTCTGATAAAAATGGCTCATTTCCATTGAGTGAGATGATTTCAAAAAGCTGTCTCTTTCTTCATTTCCAGAGAATATCTCAGTAGTACACATTACCGTTTTCGTACTACTTTGCTTTTCACAAATGCTTGTACGATTTTTGTCTTTTAGCTAAAGGTGTCACATTTGATACCTCGTACAACAATTTGAGCGCATAAGATCAAATTCGAAATCCGTTCCAGAAGCTTCTGAGAGGAAGAGCAACAACGTAACCATCACGTGATTTAAAATGAAGTTCAAACGCTCGCTCAGAACAGGAAGGTCGGACGCTCGTAGCAAATGGATAAGCTTTGTGTCACAAAAAGATAATTCCAGACGCTCACGAAGACAGTATACTAAGATGAGCCGGATGCTGACACATTGAGTGTATCCTTCTCTTGTGAATTTCTTCCTTCTTGCTTAAGTGGCTTAGAAGTATATGTAATATTAGTATCTGCACACTTCAAGAATTGTTATAACATAAATTGTTCTCTTGTGAATACTTTGTTATCATCAAAATTAATGAGGGTCTAAACTTCTCAATCGTTTAGGTTCCAACACAACTCATTCCTGATTCAGAAAGGATAGCTCTCATAGCTTAATGAATCATTAATGTACACAGCCATTTGGTTTTGAAGCTGATCAGAATTTGATGCAAACTTTTTTTCTTCACAATCAGAAAGTTTTCCAAGCAATTAGACGGCATAAAATTTTTTTAGAGCTTCTTGATTTGCAAGACACCTAGCAAAAAAAAAAAAAAATCTCCCTTTACGATAATCAACTTTACCTTTTTTTTTCTCTTACCAACAAATATAACGTGCAATTTTCGTCCTTAATCCGGTATGCATCACATCACTACAAAAATTGGACCAAGTTGAATATTAACAAAACAGTGTTTTATTGGGTATACTACACTCTGGTAAGGACAGGAACAAGCAAAATAGAACAAACAAAAAACACTTACTTCCCCTTCAGAGAGAGAGAGAGAGAGAGAGAGAAGGGGAGGGGGGGGGGGGAACCCTTTTAGGATATAGGGTTGTTAAAATCAAATGCAATTCACACATAATCTCTATGACAGAACAACCATATGAAATCACCGCACAACTATAATGGTTATACTTTGTTGCTAGTATAGTATGGCTTGAACATGATTACAATTTTACAAGCTAACCATTGGCAGCAAAAAGTTTAAGGAGCAGTAAGTTATCTTTAGTGATTGGACTCTTGAGATATGAGAACGGTCAAATACTAATCATCCTTATTTTCAACCATGTGAGGTCGTAAAATGAATTAATCGAAACTGAAGAAAGTTTGGCTGCAAATTGAGTAGACAGGGCTCATCTCCATGTTAGGAAGTAACAATTCAATTATCAGTAAATTGAATAGCATTTGGAAAATAACTGCAAATTTCAACTGAGATGAGATCACACTAACATAATTGATACTGATCAGAGTATCAAACAATTGGATAGCAATGATCTGAGAATAATGAGGTAGTTAGAATTAAGAGATGCCGCCGCAATCCACCAACATGGACCACATTGAAGCTGTGTTTTTCCTTGGCTTGCGCATGAAACAAAGGAATTCTGAATTTAAGTTAGGCCATTTATGTATAAACTATCAAATGTATTGGAGGTTGGAGAGCATTTGATCTAACTAAGTGTTATTTGGGTGATGTATGTATGACATTCTCATGAAATCATTCATGTTTGTGAACTAATGACAATCACGAAAGGCCTTCAAGATTTCACCAGCAATTCTTGGAACAAAAAGCTGATGTCCATGGCTTATAAGGTAACAATACACCCTTTACAGTAGAGATTGATGTCTTGAGTTTAAACCCTAGTGACTTATTAACAAACATGTCCCTGTGATTTATAATTTAATGTCAATTTGGTCCCTGCGAAACTGACAGAAGGATGTAACTGATACACGTGTTCAAAATACATGGACTAATTTAGAATATTGATAAAGTAAGGAATCAAACTGATTTTTTTTTTCCAAATACTAGGGACTAAATTGGTCATTAACTCGAATTATATTTTGAATTATGAACTTTTAGTGCAAAAGTAAATTATCCAAAAGTAGAGACCGACTAATACTTTTAGTACTTCAAAATTCCTTCCCTTTATAGACTTTTGCTCGGGGATTGTAACATAATGTGGAAGTTTGTATAATGTATCATGGACATCGAGATTTACATAGATAATCCTAAGCTAGTCAGTTACTTCAATTCGTCAACAATGGAAAGTTATTATAGATTTCGCATGTAATACACCATATGGAAATTGATTCTGCTCTATCTTCTTTTCCAATTTCAATTAAAAATTAACGATTGTAAACATGAATAAACTTGTTGAAAAAATGAGATCAAGCAAATACAAGTGTTCAAAGGAAAAGCAGGAGACAAGTGCAGTATGACTAAATATGATTAATTAGACAAAACTTATAATTATTAAAAACAATTTTAACATAACGCCAAACATTGTATTCAAAACACAAAAGAAGGGCATAGAACATAAACACTCGGAAAGTCTAAAATCTGAACACATTGCTATATTAAAAGTTAAAACACTGTCAAGTCTTCAACGCGCTGCACTCTACTGCTTTTGTCCATGTAGTACCATTTGACAAACTTCATTCCATATAAATGAATCTGGTGGTTTTAGCTGCCAGAGCTAACACGAACATGAAGAAAGGAAACAGGCTAGAATATCAATCCAAATCAAAGATATCTGGATAGGAAGTACATCCCTTGGAAAAAAATAATCACAAATCCTCCTAAAAATGCAGAGGATGCAAGTTAGCAAATCTGCGATGTAATTTCGTATTTTACATCTTCATATGTGCAGGGAGAAGTATAATTGAACAATAATCAAACTATGAAACATGTCACAACATATTAATTGAAGAGAATTTCTTTTAAATTGGATATACTGTCATAATAATGTATTGATGCATCATTAATTAATAGTAACCAATAATTAAGAATGGTAAATGAATTAATATTGTGTCGCTATGCTTTAGAAAGATAATTACCTCGGGGCTCGGAGATGATACTATGTTCTTCGGACTTTCACTATCATCTGCCTGTTAAAAGGCCTAGATTAAAGAGATTGATTTCTTTCCCCTTTGCTTCATCATTCTCGGCTTCATCTTCATCAGACATTAACCAATTGTAAGGAAGCGGGATTTTAGGCTCAAAGCTGCTGCCCCTTTCCTCTACATTAACGAAGTCCATAAACAAAGGACGAGGCATTATCGCTGCGATCTCTTTGTCTATTTTCTGTTTCTCTATCGATATCCACGACATGGGGCTTTTTAGTATCCCTATCTCTAATTCTTTCTTAGTTAGCACACGCGTCCCCCATTCCTTCACAACCACACCTTGGCGAGCTTTAAATGTGATTCTTGCTCCATTTTTCACAAAATGACAGTGCTCCCGAGAGATATAGA
This sequence comes from Calophaca sinica, assembly GCA_037113605.1. NCBI lineage: Eukaryota > Viridiplantae > Streptophyta > Magnoliopsida > Fabales > Fabaceae > Calophaca > Calophaca sinica. The sequence continues at coordinate 110,816,256 of CM073733.1, forward strand.
TTATCCAAAGATAATTTGAGCCATCAACCTTGTTCAGTTCCAAATGAAGTGGCATATCAAAGCATTCTTCAGTGTGTTCACTTTCGAATGAAAGATAAAAAGGATATGGCAATGGTGAGGAGAGCAAATGATGAGAAGAACCAGATGCTGCAGAGCAATTATTTACCTCAAAAGCTACACAAAAGACAAAGCCGACCCAGCTATCAGGTGGCCTTGTCCTTATTACTGAACCCCAATAAGATTGGTAATCGAACCACTCTAGAATATTTCTCCCATACCAAGGAAGAACAAAGTCAAAGCCACATCGGAAGTGACGAGGTTCCTATTACCAGAAGAAAAACGTGGAGGTACATCAGGGCTAGAGAAATGTGTGTGCAAGGGAAGGCATCCAAATTGCCCACCCTAACTAATCTTTATGTATTACCAACGAAAAGTGCCAAGCAACTTAACAAATAATGATGGGGCAGTCATATATATGTGTGTGTGTGTGTAATCCTAAGTTCCTAACATGATTAATAGATCAAGATACGGTCCACACCTTAGTACTGATGAAACACTATCTTATGGGAGATGAGGAAAATATATAAGCTCATGGCAATGTAGCAGGTTAAAATATATTGGATTGTAAAATCTCCAGATCGTACAACATATTTCAGTGGAAAACACATGCACATATATTAGAGCTACAGAGAAAGTGGCGAACTGAAAAACTGGATAGAGGGAACGGCAGGCAAAGTACGCACCTTAACTAGTCTTACTAGCAATTTAAACTGAAAGTCATCATCGAACGCTTCGTATTTAGCCATTGCAGGACAGTCAAAAATATATAATCCTGACCTATGATCGCGGGATCCAGATGTAGTTTTAAAATATCTTCCCACTGAATCTGACGGACCACTTTCTTTTGGGAGCTTAGGCCAACTTTCAAGCCTATGACAATGAGACAAGTTTAAATATGCTAGACTGTAAAGCCTCTCGATGGAAGAAGGAAGTGTGGTAAAGTTGTTTCCTTGTAGATTTAGTCTTTCTAACGATCTTAATTCTCCAATGGCTTCGGGTACTTCAGAAATATTGCTAAAGCTTAAGTCCAGAAAAATTAAAGATTTCATTTTATTAAAGCTAGTGTCGGGTATTCTAACAGGATTTGTGCAGTCTCTCAAACTTAAGAATCTAAGCTTTGCAAGAGCCCCAATAGATTCGTGAATCGTGGATAAACTTGTACATCGATCCATATCAAGGTACTCAAGATTTAATGCTCCTGTGAAATCCGGAGTGTTTTCAAGTTTTGTGCAACCAAAGAGACGCAGAACTCTTAGAGAACTTAAACTTGATTCACTGTCAAAATCGAGGCTGACCAGACTGCTACAGTTTTGCAAACTCAAGAATATAAGTTTGTTGAGAAGTCCAATTGATGGATCCACCTGCAACAAGTTCGTGCATCCTGTAAGATCTAGCCGCTCAAGATTTTGCATCCCGTCAAATCTTGGAGTCATCTTGAGATTTTTGGAGTTGCTCAGATCCAACCTTTTCAAAGAGGGTAGATGCTGTGAAATGAGGGTTAGCCATTTACATGTTAGTATGTTGTATTAAAACTTGAAATTCATTAAATTCTCTATGCTTTCAAAATTACAATAACAAAAACTTTTATGTAAGCTTAGATGCATTACAACAACAACGACAACAATCAAAACTTTTTCCACCTAATGGAGCTGGCGATGGCGCGATGCCATAAAGTCATGTATGTATGTGTGTGTAATACTTAAATGTGTTAAGGTCATTATTTAATTAGTTTAAATTAAAAATTTCTATTTGGAATAAAGTTACAAGATTAGGGGCATAATTATTATGAACATTATCGTGTTGATACCATAAACAATATTACTAATTTGATGATAGGACAAATTAGGAATATTGAAGTCTAAAAGCTATAAAATAGTGTCAGGGTTACGGTCTCCAACCGCAGAAAATACTCTATCTCTTCATACTCCATCTAAAGAGACCCAAAGGAGAGGTGTTTCTCAATGACAACATTGATGAGACAATATATATGGTGTAATCATAAACTAAGTCGGGAGAATCAAAGAAGTTTTGTTTTGCAAATAGATGAAATCCATCTATGGGTTCAAACAAACATCTTGTCAGTGGTACCACAAATTTCATCATGCGATTCGTTTATTTGGTTTGAGATGATTGTAGTTGACGAAACTATGTATCACAAATTCAGTGGAGCATTTTTTTTGGTTTTATATGTTGATGACATAATGCTCGCCATTAGTGATATAGGCATGTTACACAATAGTAGGAGAACCACTCTTACAACGTCAAACCCTCTTATTGCTTCAACCACCATAGCAACAAAATTTGTAGCGCGTTGTGAGGCATTCAACAATGGGATTTGGTTGGGAAATTTTGACACCGAACTACGTATAGTGGAAGGAATAAAAAAGCCACTAAAGTTATATTGCGACAACAAGTTATCTATATTATACTCCTATAACAATAGGAGCCTGATCAAGTCAAAACACATTGATATCAAGTTCCTAATTGTAAATGACAGGGTACAAAGCAGACAGATTTCCGTAGAGCCCTTAGAGACGAACTCCATAATAGCATACCCTCTTATAAAGGATGTTTCACCTAAGATCTTTCATGAGCATACTTCTCATATAAGTGTCTTATAGTTTGAGGATTCTTTAATTTAGTGAGAGCTTGTCATCAATGTAATTTTGTGTTCTATGTTTGACATTATTGCATGTATACTTTTATATTTAGATTTTTTATTAGAAATTAAGTTTGGTATTCAATTTATTACACTATGTACAATAAAGTTATTGATTAATTTCCATAAACTAGAACTAGATGTACTTTTCATGCTACATATTTCATGATTTATCTATGTCATTTGGTTGTGTTATTGTCAGATCATAAAATATTTAGTAATTGTGACCCCCAAGGACGAGTATCATTTTGATCTCTAAATCCTTTGAGGCTGTCTATGACTGCAAGTGTAAGACTTGTCTGTATTGGTATGAGACATTTCCTATCAACTCCAAGAAAAAAAAAACTCTAGTGAAAGTGATTCCCTTCTAAATTGTTAGATTACTCGCATTAAGTTCTGATTTTTCCCAGATTTAAAAAAAAAAAAGAAAAAAAAAAAACTCCATGTCTTTGATTTTCAATCAAGTGAAAACTCTCTTGTAAAAAGGAATTGATTCAAGGTAAGTGTCTCATGCTGGAAAGCTTGTATCTATACTATATGATTTAGGCGCCAAACATTCTTTCATTTCATATTGTTGGAATTGATTATGTGAAACAATTGAATTTACCTACTTCGTCTTTACCTTTTGGTTTAGTTGTTTCCACTTTCCACTCCTACTCTTGAGCTTATTTCTATTGCTTTAGCTTGTTTAAATTGTCTTCTTGTAGTGGAGTATAGAACGTTCCTAGTAAACTTGATTTGTTTACCTTTGTTTTAACTTGACGTGGTCTTAGGCATGGCTTAAAGCCAACCATGTCCTTCTAGACCGTGCAAATAAGACTTTAATTTTCCTTGAAATCAGGAATTCTGGATTTTTAACTGCCAACCAGATAAAGGCTTTTTTATTAAAAGAATGGGTTCAACGATGTGTTGTTGTTTTCTTTGGAAGTAGAGAAAGAATTGTTTTTTAACTCTGAGCCATTTGTGAGAAACTTTCCATAGGTGTTTCATGGTGATATACATGATTACAGCCAAAGAGTTTTCCATTTGCACGATACCAGGAGCAAAATCTATCTCGGTAGCTCTGTATCGGATGTCACCATCCAAATTGACTAAATTAAGGAAACAATTAAAGGAGTTATTAGATAAATAATTCATCAGGCCTAGGGCCTGTTTAATTACACTTTTTAAGAACAGTTTTCTGTTTTAAGAAAATTAAGAAGAACAAAATTTGTTCTTTGTTAAGTTTTATAAAACAAAAAACAGATTTTAAAAACTAAATCAATCAGACCCATATTGTTTCGCTGTGGGGATAAAGAAGAAAGATGGATTAATGACTTTATAGATCAATTGAGAGGAGCAACAATTTTCTCTAAGATTGATATGAGATATGAATACCATTATATCGGTGTAAAGACCGAAGATATTCCAAATATTGTGTTTTGGACACGGTATGGACACTATGAGTATTCAGTAATGCCTTTTGGAGTGACTAATGCTCCGGCAGTGTATATGGACTATATGAATAGAATTTTTTGCCCTCTTTAAGTTTGTTGTTGTCTTTATTGATGACGTTTTTATCTATTCCTCAAATCCAGATAAACATAGGGAACATCTCTGTATAGTCCTACAGATCTTAAGGGAAAGACGACTATTTGCTAGGGGTGTTTGTTTTATGGATTCTATACACATTCCTAGGAATCAATGGACGGGAAATGAGTAATCCCATGTTTGTTACAAGTTTTGAAAAATTATACCTGGGTATAAAAGATTCCCAAGTAAGAAATAACTTCCATAATTCCCATAAAAACATTCCCATGGGAGGAGGTTGGGAGCATGGATTCCCATGAGGATGGGAATGAAATTTAAATATAAATTATTTTTAATTCTTATAACTACTTTATTTCTGGGAATATTTAAAGATTTACAAAACATTTTTTTAAAAGAATACCCAAAATTATGTTTCCTATCATTACATTTCTAGAAATGTTATTTCAGGGAGTAAATCCACATAACTTAAAACAAACACCCATTGTCCAATTGTGAATTTTGCATAAAAGTTCTATGCCAGGTAATTAATAAAAATTGTCCAAGAATTTATTTATTTTTTTTAAAAAATAGCTCATGCAATCATGTACATCATTAAAATATATTGACTATGGTAACAATTACCTAAAAAGTAAAAAATAAATAAAAAGATTGATGCTATTTCAATAAAGAATTAAACGATGGCAAAAAAAAAATTGTATTGAAAGTTAATCAAAACTAAATCTAAAGAAGAAAAAAACTATTTTAATTATTTTCAAATATTATATTCCGATTGAGGTTTGGAAGAGCCTGAGAGATACAAGTATTCATTGGCTCACCAAGTTGTTTAATGAGATTTTGCGGTCAAAGAAAATGCCAGATGAATGGAGGAGAAGCACTTTAATCCCGATTTATAAGAACAAGGGAGACATACAAAATTGTACTAATTATAAAGGGATTAAACTCATGAGTCATACTATGAAGCTATGGGAAAAAATGATTGAGAAGAGGTTGAGAAAGGAAACTTACATTACGGAGAATCAATTTGGTTTTATGCCTGGGAGATCGACTATGGAGGCAATCTACTTATTGCATCGGCTCATGGAGCGATACCGGGAGGATAAAAAAGACTTGCACATGGTTTTTATTGACTTGGAGAAGGCGTATGATAGAGTGCCTAGAGAGATCTTGTGGAAAGCTTTAGAAAAGAAAGGGGTTCGCGTGGCCTATATCCGAGTCATCAAGGATATGTATGATGATGCCAGTACTAATGTGAGGACTCAAAGCGGATCCACAGAAGATTTTCCGATCACTATAGGGTTGCATCAAGGGTCGGCTTTAAGCCCTATCTGTTTACATTGGTCTTAGATGTGCTCACGGAATACATACAAGAGCCAGCACTGCGGTGCATGCTGTTTGCAGATGATGCTGTCGGAGAATCGAGAGAGGAGATAAATGAGAAGATTGAGACTTGAAGACAAGCTTTTGAGACACACGGATTCCGCTTGAGTAGGAGTAAGACGGAGTATGTGGAATGCAAGTTTAGTAGAAGGCAAAACACCCCTAGCATAGAGGTGAAAGTTGGGGACCATATCATACCACAAGCTACTAAGTTTAAATACCTGGGGTTCATCGTACAAAACGACGGAGAAATAGAGGGTGATGTGAACCATCGAATTCAAGCGGGGTGGTTGAAATGGAGGAAGGCATCAGGTGTTTTATGTGATAACAAGGTCCCACTCAAGTTAAAAGATAAGTTTTATCGGACAGCGGTTAGACCTGCGATGTTGTATGGGACTGAATGTTGGGCGGCGAAAGGTCAACACGAGACTAAGCTAAAGGTGACAGAGATGAGGATGTTGCGATGGATGAGTGGCAAGACTAGACGGGAAAAGATCCGGAATGATAGTATCAGAGAAGGAGTGGGGTGACACCTATTGTGGAAAAGATAGTTGAATCTTGGTTGAGGTGGTTTGGGCATGTTTGGAGGAGACCGGTAGATTCAGCAGTAAGGAGAGTTGATCAGATGGAGGTCAACCCAGTTGCTAGAGGAAGAGGAAGACCACGGAAAACTATAAGTGAAATTATCAAGAAGGACTTTGAAGTGAATGGTTTCACTATTGATATGATTCATGATAGACCACTATGACGTCGTTTGATCCATGTAGCCGACCCCATCTAGTGGGAAAATGCTTTGTTGTTGTTGTATTATATTACTATAATTAAAAGGATTGCCTTTTCCTCTAAAATTAAACTAACCACCCACCACTTACACACATTTACTTTACTTATAAGGACCTTCTTTGAAAATTTTTCAAACATTTAGGATTTCTTTAAAACTCTTTAGAATTTCAAATTAAAACTAGGATTTTCATGATTTTACATGTACATAACCACCTCTACTTCGTCTGAACGGAAATGATGACACAATTTATTTTGCATTAAATAAAAAATCCACCATTCATGCACATCTATTATTTTTAAGGAGTTCTTTTTAAAAAAAAAAAATTAAAGACATTACAATTATAACCTTACTTCTAAACTGTTTAAAGGAGCGTTAAATATACCTGGATGCCTTCCCATAGTTGCTCGATGCTGCTATCAGGTATATTCAATTCAACGAGGTCACATGGCTGAAATTCTGATGACAAAGAAGTGAAAGGGTAACCACTCCATGAAAGATAACGTAAGGAATTTGAAAGAAACATGGATCTTCCTGAAAAATTCTTATGATTTAATATGAGTAGTTTCAGGTCTCTCATTTTTGGCAAATCTTCGGCTCTCAACTCATTGAATTTGAAGCCATCCTCCTTTTGATGTAGAACTATGGCTTTAACTTCTATTCCTTCCTGAAAAGGCAAGAACAAGCATATATAAAAGGAAACAAGAAGTTAAGTTATTTGAATTAACTAGATTTAATCACAAAAGATTGGTCATGTTGAGCAAGACATAATCTCACAGTTAACAAGTCTAAGTTTGAGCTCTCACTCATCTCTTTGAAGTGAGATGAATGTTAATACTCTTTGAACTTAGAGGTTTTCCTGTCTTGCTTTTCCCTTAACTAGGGCTGGAAATGAGTTGAGCTGCTCGAACCAAGTTCGAGACTCGACTCGATAATTAGCTCGGTGCACTTGGTTTATGAACCAAATGAGTCGAACTTGAGCTGAAAATTGAGTTCGTTAAATAAATGAGCTGAACTTGAGCTATGCATAGATCGACTCGTTTGGTTCATGAACCGGCTCAATATATATATATAGTAATAAATAAATAAATAGTAATAGATAAAAAATAAAATAAAAAACAATAATAATATTTTGGTTTCAAAAGGGGATGTAAATAGTGAAATTGGTGGCATTAGCAATATGTAGAGGATGCCCAGTGCACCAACGCCTCCTCAGGCTCCATTTCTCTTAATCCATCAAACCCTAAACCTAACTTCCCCATTCTCTTCACTTGCCCAAAAACCTGCGCCTCCCACCGTCTACCCTCTCTTCTCTCGCATTCCCGCCTCTCCCAGCGCCGATCTCCTTCTCTCGCCCTCCTTCTATTTTCTCTCCTTCCTTCATCTTCTTCCATTACAACCAACCCTAACCCTAAAATTGTCTCTCCTTCTCTCTCGGCCTCAAACCCTCCGAAATCAAACCCTAGCCGTGGCAATCACCCGATCTCTCTCCCTTATCTCATCTTCTCACCCAAAAAAGGATCCTAAAATTGCGCCGTATCTCATCTTCATGGCCAGTGATTGAGCTCCATGGAGGCTGGGGGACCACCTATGGTGGCGATGACGAGTCGAATCGACTACAGAAGGCCAAAAGGGGTAGGAGGCACCACACGACGGTTGTGGTCCTGAGTGCTCGAGATGGCAGAGGAACGTTGGATGAGACATCTATAGAACATACAGAGCGGCTGATTGTGGTGGATGAATAGGTCGATTAACGAACCGAGGTGGTGGTGATTTCGAACTCGCACGAGGAGGATGATGATGGCAGTGGGGGGGTTTCTTCTTCTCATTTGCTTATTTGTTAATGTCTTTGTTATTACTGTATTGATGTATCTGCATTTCTTTCTTTCTTTTTTGTTGGAGATGTATCTGCATTTCTATTTGGTTTTGATGGAGAGAGAAGCAAGAATTGTTTCCATTAAATTTTGTTATTGCTGCATTTTTTTCCATTATATTTTGTATTCATTTGACTGGTAAACAAAAAATATGAACAGAGTGATTCGAGCTAACGAGCTGAATCGAAATGTCATGAGTTTAAGTCGAGTCGAGTTCGAGCTGAAAAAAATGGTTCATATCGAGTCGAGTCGAGTTTCGAGCCGAACAAATTCTTATCGAGTCGAGTCGAGCTGAGCCAAGTTCGACTCAGCTCGACTCATTTCCAGCCCTACCCTTAACCATAAAATTTTGTGTAACAAAAAGAAAAACATTCCCTAGATTATTCTTTTAGATAGAAATATAAAATTATTATATGTAAATAGATTTTAATAGAAACAGGAAAATCGTAGAATCTGTTTGCAAAGATATGTTACCCTTTTTGTCATCATCACACGATGGAAATCTTGGTAAAGCCACAATCTATTCCAGAATCTTGGCTCGTCAGGATGGTCTCCTCGAACAATTTGCTTCCCTAGCTCTTGCAACATTCCATGCATATGAATTTCCTGGTTTCTAAGGGTTATGAGCGATCTTTCAGCAATAACTGGAATTCCAACACCAGGGTACAATCCACAAGCATCTAGAATCCGCATTACATAATCCTTCCTCTCCCCTTCAAAGAAACAAGCAACATGCAGAAATATTTCTCTCTCTGTTGGGTCCAGCCCCTCAAAACTTACTTGAAGCACTTCCATAATTGTACTGTTTAGATTACTCTGTAATCTATCCAAGGTATCTCTCCATTGCCACACGTCTCTGGATAGCAAGAAAGAACCTATTGTCGTAATTGCTAATGGAAGACCTTGAGTATATTTTAGTACCTCGGGAATCAACTGTGCATAAGTGCTGATTGAATCATCACTTTCGAAGGCATTTGTACACAAAAGTTCACGAGCATCATTATCATTCATCAATTCAGCCTCATAAATCATATCATCATCCACTCTATAATGTCTAAGAATATGTACATCTCTAGTGGTTATGACTATTCTACTTCTTGCATGGAGCGATTTGGGATTTATATGCAATTTCAGTAGTTGCTCAAAATGATCAACATCGTCAAGAACCACAAGGAGTTTTATGTTGCGTAGCCTATTTCTTACCATTCCGGATACTTCGGAAGGACTACATTCCTCTAGATTTTTTCCTTTTATAGTTTGACGAAGAATTTGCTTCTGCACAGCAATTGCACCAACATCTCTATAAATTTTGCCAACATTCTCAATAAAACAACAAGCGTGAAACTCAGACGAGATTTTGTCATACAAGACTTTCGCAAGAGTTGTCTTTCCTATTCCATCCATCCCCCATATTCCAAGAACTCGAAATCGATCATCCTCTGAGTTTAGTTTTAAAAGCCTTTCTAATGCTTCCACACGGGGTTGTGTTCCAATAAGATCACTAGCATCTCCTGAGAATTTATGACCCAGTGTTTTTATTACCTCCTGAACAAGTTTTTCAATCTCTCCAAACTCTGGCCTGACAGAGAGGGAGAAAGTAAGATCACTAAACTATCATTTAAGAAAAACAAGAAAAAAATAATAATAATAATAATAATAATATCTATATTGATGGATATAACTATTTTCGATAAAAATGTGCGATTTGATTCCACCAAAAGAGGAAGGAAGGAAGGAAAAAAAAAATACTATTTGCTCAAACAACCTTGATTCGCAAAATAGTTTGTTGCACAGGGAAAAACTCACTTGAACGCTTCAAATGCGTAAGAATATGAAAAAAAAAAAAAAAACTTTATACTTACTTATCCCTAACATCCCAACCAGTTAATCCAGCAAGAAATGCCATATCTTTCATCCATTGAGCAACCTTGAGTGGCTCATCTGCAAATCTTGTAGTGTGTAAACGGTACACTCCATTATGATTTCGTACATGAGATGGGTCCACGTCATGGAAAACAGTTTGTTTCAATTTTCTATGGCAATCAGCAATGAAAGACATTTCGTCCAAACACCATGTTGAGGCAGCATAATCTTTTGAGAAGATAATAATAGAAACTCGTGGATGTTTAATTGTCTGCTGGAGTTGGAGTGAAACGGAATCACCTTTCTGGAGCCGTGTGTCATCCTTGAAGGCAAAAATACCTTTTCTAAGGAGATGATGATAGAGATGGTCAACAAAGGTGTTGCGGGTGTCAGGACCCCTGAAACTAATAAACACGTCGTATCTATAGCTTCCGATGATATCAGAATCCATGGAATCCACTCAAAGATCGGTTCTAATGAGAAGCAATGCGTCGGTTGAACTGAAGGAAGACAAATTCATATAAACTGAAGGCTAGGCTCTGAGAAGGAAAGTGAACCGTGTGGGTTCCACATAGAAAGCCGAGCATCTTCCTAGTTCCTTCCTCCCAGCAAAATTCTTCATTTCAAAAGACGCATGCCTTTCTCAAAAATCGAAGCGGAATGAGCGACGAAACTGAGCAATAAAACAAAACTAGTATACCTTTGGACTTTTGTATAAAAGCACTTCAATTCAATGTTTTTTATCGGGGTATTAGTCATATTGATCTCTAAAAGTATAATTTAGTGTCATTTTAGTTCCTAAAAAAGTAAAACTCCAAAAAAGTGAAAGACAGGGAGCTTTAGAAAGCACGTGGGGGCGTAGATCTGTTTTGGACAAGGCTTATCTGCTGACTGATCTTGAGGACAAGATCATTTTTAAGGCGGGTGGTAATGATACAGGTCAAGTAGACCAGTTGGGTTTGGACCCAGAAGTTGGACCGCCCATTGCAAACAATAGGCCCAAGAGGGAAATTAGGAAGCCTGCACGATACAAATAAATAAAAAGGAAATATTTGTTAATGACAATTCTGAATATTATTTGTTAGTTATGGTATTGTAATAGGGAAGGTGATTTTGACACTTGTCACAAGATCCCCTTAGTATCAGAATATTGTTAGTGGTTTTTTGCCTAAATGAGGTCACGTTGATTGAATGAAAAAGATAAGCAGAAAATTACCCAAAATTCTCTTCTTTCTCATAGGCTTTCCCTTGTAGGGAATTCAATCTCTCTCTCTCTCTCTCTCCCCCCTTTCTCTGATCATATCAAAGAACCTACAGTGTAATAAATTGTTGAAAATAATTTTTTAACGAAAAAACAGATGAACGAGTTTTCGCCACATATCCTTAGCGTAGTTAAGTTTCTTATATAAATAATAGATTAGTGTACTTTAAAATCTTTACTAGCCTGTTCCGGGCCTTAAATTAATGTAGATCCTGTTGTTTGTTAACTAGAAAAGTACCATGAAATTAAAGGTGACAAATTTATTTTGTTGTTATTTATGCAGTGTATAATTATAAAAATATACTTTTGTAGGTAGTATGTAAAAAGGCAATTAATTAAAGAGATACGAGTGTCGCAGATAGTTCTGATTTCATGCTTTTTATAGCTCTCTTTGTTTGTTGCTGGGAATAGGATCCAGTGCAGTCAGGTGCAGTTGAAAAATAACAGAGCAGCAAGTGCAATTTGCGCATCTAATGGACCTAACTTTATTTTTAACTTTTATAGTCGTATATTATAATAAGATGGCAAAATTTTAATGAATAAGACACCTCCCAATCTGTTTGTCGTGACAGAAGAAGTTGCATTTCTCAAAGTGGAGGACTAATTAAATCAATGGCACATAGAAAGATAGATATGATGAAAGCCTAGGACTGTTCCAAATAATTTTCTATGTTTGGAATTATAATACCGTAAAGATTCCTTTGAATGAGAAATGTATTTCCATATTTAAGAGATATTCATGTCACTAATCAGCAGAGAATAACTGGTTTTAGCATAGCTTAAGAAAGTAAGTCCCCATGGAAGTTCTTTGTATAGGGTAAATTCAGGATTTGGCATTGCCTGAACTGTAGGCTTTTGTTGGAGTCAAGAATCACATTCTCCATGTGAATTAAAATCCAAAATTTGGCTAATTACTTTTTTTTTTTTTTGACAAAATTTGGCTAATTACTTAAAAGACAAAGAACAAGTTCAGGGCATTTTGCAGGAAATTTGGAGCATTATTCTTTCATGGGCTATGTTCACTCGTGAAGGGTGCATTTAGGCCCATATGCTCGACATGATTGCATAGTTTGAAGGCTTTCGATATCTAATTCTCCTCATTGAATTTGACACCTCCCTCTCCTCTAAAAACACAATTTTATCCATAATTTTCTCTATCGCGCATCTCTTTTTTGTGTTTTCATATTTCTTGTCACCTTGTTGAATATACCTGAACAAACAAACAAAAAAACTCCATCTTGAAGTAAAGATCCCATTAGGTATGGAATATGGTAATGAATGAGTTTTAGACACATAATCATTTAAAAGAACTTTGGGATTTGGTGAGAGCTTTCAAGGATCCTTTACAACATGGTGATATTTAATGGTCAAATCATTAAGCGTACGTTTGGATCAACGGCGAGATTCCCACGTTGAAGCAAAATTGCGGTGGAATTATCGCGGTGCCGCAAAAGCTACGAATGGTAGCTTCTGGTTTTCCACGGTGGGAGCTCCCTCAAACGCGCGGTGGAATGGGCAAATGCCCAACCAAACACAGGCTAAATCATGGTTAGGATGGAAATCATCTCATTAATTCAAAAAACGATGTTGGTGGAATGAAAGTAACTTTGTCTGTCAAGGAAAAGGGATGGTGCTAGGGAAAGGTTATTGTAATTATTACTCATGCCAATTTAATAATACACATATGACATACAACACATCTATCTATTGTAATAAACACGTAGCAACAATTTATTCACCAGGATTTTTTTTCCACTCAAAATGTTTTCCACTCTTTTTTTTTTGGGGGGAGTATGTGATGTGCGACCCGTGCTTTTTGCACGGGTATATCAGGCAAGTAATCATAATTGTTGTGGACCATGGTAGTTATCGTACATGCTTTCATGGGCTCTTCATTTTCTCCCAGTCTGTTGTGGTGCATTTCTCCTTAGGTGTCTCAATTCTTTTGTTGTTGTTTTTGTGTTTTTCTTTTTGAGGATTTTGGGTGAGTATGGGTTTAAGTGAAGAGTATAATTTTTAACTTCAATTTCTTATGTGCTAGTTGTTTTTTGGATAAACTGTGAAATATAAGGAAGATGCCGATTACCACAATTTAAAGATGCAATAGGTATTTGTGCAAATACTTGTATAATCTAAATGGACTGTCGTTTCTAAATTGATTTTATTTAAAGTTGTATATTTTCTAATGATAGGTTGTTACCAGCTATGTGATGCAGGATATATCAACCAAGAGGTTTTCTAACTCTCTATAGAGGACTAAGGTGTCATTTGAGTGAGTGGAGACAATAGTATGAAATGTAATTGAGAGATGTTATGGGTTGCTAAAACTAAAGAGGCACGGGTCGATTTCAAGCAATATAAGTCATTTTCTCCTATTAAGACTCAAGTTAAATTAATCTCAGCTTGTCGCTGATTGCAAAATTTCTCCAAAGAGATATTCCAATGGATCCATTGGTGAGGAAAGTTGACAATAATGAAAAATCATATATTCATCTGCTATTTTTTTTTTTGATTAAGTGTATTTTTGAAAAAGTAAACTATATCCGTGAAAATGTTTCTCTAGAACCAAACATAAAAAAAATTTGTTGAAAATATAACATATTGTTTCTAAAAAAGAATAAAAGATGAGTAGTACCTTTACATATTGTATAAACTTTTTGAGGAATCTCAATCCCGAAAATTTAGTGAAGTTGAAAAAAAAAATCTATACCAAATACTACCCTAAAGAAATAGTAATTTCAATTCATTTTGATAAAATTTCTATCATTTTGGCTATCTAAATTTTTTCATATTAGCCCATATAACCTGATGCAATTTAAGTTGTCAAATTAAATTTGACATGAGTTATCATCCATAAAATAGGGCAAGGTTCAAATTCAATTTTTTAGTCCAAAAAAAATAGGGGTCAAAATCATGTCACTCTTTAGACTCATCACTTCCCTTATATATGTATGAGAGGAAAACTAGTGAGAACTAGATAAAATTACTTTATCATATATAATCATTCATAAATGATCAAGAGCTCTCCTACACATACAAAATAAAATAGATAAATATGATGCATTAGTGACAGAGACTAACGAAAAAATATTTTCAAATTTGGGAGACTAAAAACCTTTAAATTTTTTTTGGGGACTAAAAATAAACTTTGCGAATTTTTTGAGGGACCAATTTTATATTTAAGCCTTGTTTAATGTATTTAATTTTTACATTACACTGATATTTTTATTTTTGAAAAATTTCTTTACACTGATATTCTATTATATATTATCACATTATTTACTAAAAGTACACACAAATTAAATTTATAATATTTTTGCTCAACTAGTTTAATAACTTTTTTTTTCCAAATGTAAACCTAGAGTTCAAATTATGATTTATCTTCACTTGGCCATCAAAATCTCCCCAGAATTGTTATCAAAAAAAAAAAAAATCTCCCCAGAATCGGGTCAAGTATAACCCGGTGTGACCCGTTCGGGAGAGACATTTATTTTTCATTAGAAAGTTTATCACTACCACCAAAAACATCGATAACTCGAGTCTCTTCTGTGTCGTTGTGGCATCTCGAAGCTCGTTGTCTTCAATGGCTTCACTTGTCAACATGGTTTCGGTTTCACCAAGAATATTATCACCCACAACAACAAGAACTCCTTCAGTTCAAGCTCGACCCGTTTTGACACCGTTTTCTGTCTCATATACCAGTAGGTTGACTCAAAAGAGCTCTTTTTGGTTACTCATAGAGTGAACTGTTGTGTGCTGAAAACACCCTTTTGGGGTTCCTTTTCAATTCCCATATCCAATGTGCTAACCAATCATACATCTGCATAGTTTCTCAGCAACCATCATGGTTAAAGTTGCGGTTTTTATGCTTTTTGCTGTGTCTTGATTCTACTTCTGTCTGAGATTCTTGGTGTTTATGTGGATATTTCAGGGCGAAGATTAACCATTAGAGCAACAGAAACTGATGCAAATGAAGGTGGTTTTGGGTTTCATATTGTTGCTCATTTCTCTTTTTTTTTTTTTTTTTTTTATTTCTCTCTGAAAAGTTTTATTTTTCATTTTTTTTTTGGGGTTTTTGAGCAGTTAAATCTGAGGCACCGGATAAGGCACCTGCTAAAAATGGTTCAAGCTTCAATCAGCTTCTTGGTATTAAAGGAGCTTCCCAAGAAACAGTTAGTCAACCTCAACCTTATTGCAATTTATTTCCATTTTCTGATTTGGATTTGTTGTTTGGATTAGAAAAAATTGTTTTCAATTTTGCATTGTGGATGGATGCGTGAAACGTTCATAATCAGACTTTATCTACACAGAGAGAGAGAGAGAGAGTATCTTACAATAATTGTTGTGGAAAAACAGAGAAGATACGGATCTGTATTTCTGTGTACTTTTCAGGAAAACAGAAAGCTATAACTTAAGAATGATTGCATGCATAACTTTGACCAATCAAGTCTCATAAGGTCAGGACTTAAAAACAGGGCTAATCAAACTAAACAAGGAAACAAAATAGATGTTGGTCATTCCCAGCTTGTGGCTCAACTCTTTAAATTCACTCCTTGACCAGGCCTTGGTTAGCACATCTTCTACTTGAGAATGGGTGGAGACATTATTCAATTCAATAAGGCTTGAGTCAGTATTCTCCTGATTGGAATGACTATCCATCTCAATATGTTTTGTCCTATCATGCTGAATAGGATTCTTAACTTTCCCAACTGTCACCATTTCATTCTGGAACACCTTCATTGTGAAGTCAAGTCAACTCAGAAGTTTAATCTCGTGAGGAGCTTTAACATAATAACATCCATATCCCTTCACATATTTCAAGTGCTAGAACACAAAGTTTGCCTTTAAACTACTTCTGGCAACCACGGTTTGTTTTTTGCATCTCTTATTATGATGAATAGGATTCTTAACTTTCCCAATTACCGCCATGTTATCATAGAAGACTTTTTGTTTGCAAGTCGACGTTGAAGTTTATTTTCTTGAGAAGCCTCCACATCTTCCTTCACATATTCCAAATGCTAGAGCACAGAAATCTTCCCATCCGCTACTCTTGGAAACTATGGTATTGTTTTTTCGCTTCTCCAAGTTACAAAAGTGAAGGATCCCTTAGTGGATCTTCTATCTACCACAGAACCAGCCCAATCTGCACCTGAGTACACCTCTGATCCTTGATAATTTCCCTTTCTGAGAAATAATCCCTTTCGAGGGTTATCTTGACTCTTGAGATGCCTCAAGATTTTGTACACTGCCTCCAAGTGCCCCTCATTTGATTTTTCATGAGTTGAGTCACAGTGCTGACTGGAAAATTGATATCCGAGCAGTTGTGAGTTTGCTATATCAACTTCCCCACAAGGCCTCTGATATCTCCCAGTCAAGAGGGGAACCTTTTAGTTTGAGACCAAGTTTGTAATTAGCTTCCATGGCAGTGTTTGCTGGTTTACAGCCCAGCCTACCTGTTTTTTTAGCAGGCCTAATATGTATTCGTTTGAGAAACAGAAATGCCTTATTTGGTTTGTGCTACTTTTGTACCAAGAAAGTACTTTAATTTGCCGAAGTTGCTTACTTCAAATTCATCTGCTATGGACTTCTTTAACCTGTCTATCTTGTCAATATACTCTTTGTGATCACAGTTTCATCTACGCACACAATTCAAATTGTTAACCTTCTGTTTGGGCGTAGTTTGACAAACAAAGTGTGATCATTTTGGCATTATTTCTACCCTTAAGCCTTGACTACAATGGTGAACTTTTCAAATCAAGCCCTTGGTAATTTGTTGAGATCATGAATGGAATTTATGGCACATCCATTTAGAGACATTTTCATACTCCATTCATGGTTGTCAAACTCTTGAGTTAACTCAGAATCGTACGAGTTTGAGTCTAGGTATCAAAATCGAGTTAACTCACTTACACAGTCATTTCTGTGTAAACTCGGGTAGATTCGCATAGAATTACAAGTTTGAGGATGATTGAACAAGTCTACAACATAATGGTTATTTTCCCTAGACATGCCTAAGATGACAGAGGTTCAGTGGTTTTAAAAAAATCCAAAATGCAACAGCTGAACGATAAGGCTCAATAGTGCACTAAATATTAACCTCACAGTTGTAGCACTTGATTCCACAGATTCATCTAACATCCCAACGTGAACCCATCTACAAAGGAAGTGAACGATGGTGTATTCAGTCCCAATATAAACGAAGTCAGAATCAGAAAACATGAGTAGACCCATCATTGCAAGTTTGCAATGAACCCAATAGGCCAGCAAGCGGATGAACCTAACTTTGATGGGCTGAAACCTAGCTCTACCAAGCTGAATCCAGCTCCAATGAGGAGAACCCAGTATGGTGTGTTATGGTGTTGTGTGGTGTATATGCTCATTATTTGGATGTAAAAACTGCATTCCTAGATGGAGAATTGGTGGAAAAAGTTTACATGGAGATTCCACAAGGGATGGAGTATGAAAACAGCTCTAAAAGGTTGTACAAACTTCGTAAATCCCTATATGGTCCCAAGAAACCACTAAGGGCTTGGTTTGAAAAGTTTGCACTGTAGTCAGGAATCAAGGGTACTAACAATGCCAAGTTGATCATACTATGTTTGTCAAACTAGGGCCTTGCAAAACGTTAGCAATTTTTTATCATATATGTCCATGATTAAAAACATCTCTGGTTGATGAAGTCAAAGCAAAGAGCACTTTCTTGGTATGGAAGTAGCACAAACCAAAGAGGGCATCTCTATTTTTCAAAGCAAGTACACACTTGACCTGCTTGAAGGTATAAACCTGCACACACACTCCCATGGTTTGACTGATTGTGAGAGGATGTTTTTCTGAGATATTGAAGTCTGAGAGGTGTTGGAATTCATTCGTTCATTCATTGATTCTTGTGATCTCATCGTTAGGGCTGTTTGGAGAAGGCTCCTGATGGCATCTGTAAAAACACAGCAGAGAGCCAGAGACGTCACTGTGATTTTGTGTACTTTTCAGGAAAAAAGAAAACTACAATTTAAGGACGTTGGCAACAATTATTTTTGGCTAATTGAGTCCCATAAAATTGGGAATTAAAAACAAAAACTGCTATTTCTGCCAAATCATTGAAACCAAATAGGTCCAATCAAACTAAACATGGAAACATTTTTTTTTAAACAAAAATCAAAGCTACTGTTTGAATATTGCTAATCACATGGAGAAATACATGTGGTTAACAACAGTTGCTTGACATCTTTTTATTAAATAGGTACTTCCTTGGAGATGAAGGCTTGCAAATTTCTGTTGCCAGAGACATTATTGGCTTTTCAAATGGATATTCTATTTAGCATCTATAATATATAAGAAAGGATTGAACTGGTTGAAGGATTGAAGAAAAGGTGTTATCTTGTCTACAATTAACATAGGGAATCATGTGTCTTTGCTAAACAAACGTATCTGAATATGAAATAGGGAATTGCTGATGCTGTTATTGACAAACTCTTCCATATCTGCCAGCCATACTGTATGCTAGTCTGAATATGTGTCTTTTACAATTCATCAATGCCTATTAATTTGTTATTGTTTTCATATACATTATTGAAAATTTAGTTTAGTATTTTGAGACATAGTAACTCGGTAATTAAAATTTTGGTTCCAAGTTAATAACACTTAAATCTGCAAGTTTATTGCTTTATTTCATAGTAAAATAATATAATGATAAGATTGCTGTTTTGAAAAATCTCTGTATTTGATAATTCATTGTGTAATATTTTGTGCAGAACAAATGGAAGATTCGTCTTCAACTTACGAAGCCTGTAACTTGGCCTCCATTAGTTTGGGGCGTAGTTTGTGGTGCTGCTGCTTCTGGTACTAAATTTTAGCATAACATTTAAAATGTGACATTCATGTCATAAAAACTTTGTTCCTGTTTAGGAACATTCGTCTCAAAGTTCTCTATTTAATGCTTCATCTTCATGGTATTCATTCATATGTGATTTGGTACAACTTCTCAATGTTCTGAATCAACTATGCCCTCTGGGTAGGAAATTTCCACTGGACCTTTGAGGATGTTGCTAAATCAATTGTGTGCATGATGATGTCTGGCCCATGTTTGACAGGATATACACAGGTAAAAAAAATTTTAATTTTTTTTAGCTGATATGAAGTTTTACCAGCCTCTATTAAATGGGAGTACAAAACTGACATGACATTGAATTGTTGGGATGTTAATTTTTTTAGACTCTGAATGATTGGTATGACCGAGAAATTGATGCAATAAATGAACCTTATAGACCAATTCCTTCTGGGGCAATATCTGAGAATGAGGTATCTTGCAAATCTGTGTCTGATAGATCTTTTCCTTGTGTCACTTGTTTATATTTTTTTGTTCAAATTTTTTGCTCAAAATTCTGCAGGTAATCACTCAAATATGGGTGCTGCTACTAGGAGGTCTTACCTTGGCTGGTATATTAGATATATGGGTGGGTACTGTACACAATAATCCCAGGATCCATCTCTTCTGAATGCAAATTATCAGAAGCTTGGTTGCTAAAATCTTCTCCTTTACAGGCTGGGCATGATTTCCCTATAGTTTTTTACCTTGCACTGGGTGGTTCCCTGCTGTCATACATATATTCTGCACCTCCTTTAAAGGTAGTTTTTTAAAAATTTCCTCATTTTTCCTTTATATTTTTCGTTCCTTTTGCCTTTGATGGTTATTTGACTAAGTTCTATTTTTTGCCCCCCCCAGTTAAAACAAAATGGATGGATTGGAAACTTTGCCCTTGGAGCAAGTTACATTAGTTTGCCATGGTGTGGTACCTTGCTACTTTGATAACTAGTTGCTATATGTTTAAACTGTTATCCTGGTCATGAACATTTTAGGACTCGTTTACTTTCCGAAAATGTTTTCTGTTTTCATTTCCAGTTTTCACTTTTAATTGCAAAATTGTCCCTTGTTTTCACTCCGTTTCCTGTTTTCAAAAATCTATACAGTTTTCACCGTTTCTAGTACAAATCTTTGAAAACGGGAAACAAGAGTGAAAACAAGGAACTGTTTTGCAATTAAAAGTGAAAACAGGAAATGAAAACAGAAAAGGTTCTCTGAAAGTAAACCGGCCCTTATTTTTATGCTAATTCATTGACTTCATTTTCAATTAGGTGGGCTGGTCAAGCTTTGTTTGGGACTCTTACACCAGACATTATTGTTCTCACACTCCTATACAGCATAGCTGGAGTATGTAGTATATACTTCATGGCATTTTGTTGGATGTGATAATATGTCAAACAAAACCTTAGACAGGTCATTAATATTATTGTTGCTAACTTGCTGTATCACATTGCAGTTGGGAATTGCCATTGTCAATGACTTCAAAAGTGTTGAAGGGGATAGAGCTCTAGGACTTCAGGTCTACTATATTATTATCCTTGCATTTCAGTAACTGTAAAATCTGAACTTTTTCATGTTTCTGAAATTTCAAACAAGCTGACTTTTGTATTGGCAAACTTGTTTTGAATAGTCTCTTCCTGTTGCTTTTGGTGCTGAAACTGCAAAATGGATATGTGTTGGCGCTATTGACATTACACAGTTATCTGTAGCTGGTACATTTTGATCCCTCAAATATATGCAAATAATTACTCTAATTTTTTTACTTGAATTCTGCTGAACCAGTACTTTCATTAGCAACCAACAAGACTTGATTTTTGAACTAGAAATGAAAATGGAATTACATTCCAAGAATTTTACTGACATTTATGGTTGCAGGATATCTACTTGGGGCTGGTAAACCGTATTATGCATTGGCTTTACTTGCCTTAATAGCTCCACAAGTCATATTTCAGGTAAAGTACACAATTACATACAAGGTGTTAACCAATTGTTGGCATCTCATTGGTTCTTTTTATCATCTTGTGCATTGCAGTTTCAGTACTTTCTCAAGGACCCTGTGAAATATGATGTTAAATATCAGGTATATGATAAATTGTTAACCACTTAAACTTCAGCTTCTAAGCTTATGGTACAACCTTGCATCTTTTACTCTAACGTGTTGATGTTTCCAGGCTAGTGCACAACCATTTCTGGTGCTTGGTCTGTTGGTTACTGCTCTAGCTACTAGCCACTGAAGATGACGAATGAAATTCACAAATATGTGGCTTTTGTTACTTACCTACATTGAAGATGTGTACCATAGTTTTTGTCTGCCACCCTTCTTACAGGGAGTATCATAAAGGATTGCTTGTACTCTTTTCATATTCTGTTTTTTTCCCTCTAATTTTTGTTTTGTTCTATCTTTTCTTTTAAGTTTTTTATGATCTCTAGTTCATGTTGAGAAGAGATTTCTAATTAGTAAGCTTTAATAAAGACAATTGTACAAAGTGTAGACACATACATTTCCCCTTAATGGTTTAATAAATATAATAGCCTTGATTCCCTTTCATGGTTTATTATTGGTTATTGATACACTTACTAAAGTCCCGGACCCTTGTGTTCCAGCCAAAGGAAAAGTTTTTCTATATTTGATTTGGGATAAATTAGAAATTTAACTCTTGATATTATTCTCTTTGCCTCATCCATTCCACCATTGTACTTTTCATGCATTCATTACACTGCCATGGAGCATTCATTCATTGATCACTTGTATACAACATAGACAAGATCCTCTCTGGGTGAATGAAACAACAATTACAGAAGTCTAAAATAGAAAGGAAAAAAAATGCCGCACTCCAGAGTCTGTCAGTCTTTCCCCATATATAAATATGAGGAATGCACAACAAACCTTCTATAGGCTACTCAAAAAACTTGATAAGAACTCGTAGTTAAAACATAAGAGAACATCCATTACATAAGCCAAAGGAGAGGCCATTCATAATCTACCACTTCATACAACTTAGAACTAGGACAAAGCCTACATCTAGGGTTACTAAAACCTGAAATACTACCATTTCTAACAAACAGCAGCATCAAAACATCATTTTACAGTACTCTACTCCTACAGCTTCAGTGGAACAAGTACAAAAAACAACTTATAACAAAAAAACACCACAACTTCCGACATAAAACACCACAAGTTACTCCTACAACTATTTTTTTTTTTTTTACTGATTCCTAAACCTGGACTCATCAATGTCTATGCCTTCCTCAGCAGCACGTTCTTCACCAGACTTATCCATGGTGCTCAGCCCTCCTTTGCGCCCCATCTCTTGGTACCCTTCTCTCCCCATCTGCTCCTTCCTTGTCTGCCCTCCTTTGGTCCCCATCTCGTGATACCCTTCTGACCCCAACTGTTGTTTCCTTGTCTGCCCTCCACGGCTCCTTCCTATACACATCCATTCAGTATTAACATCATAATTTAAAACCTCATCAAATTAAGCAACATAAATTGCATCACATCATGAAAAAGATTAACATATAAGTGTTGTTGAGAGAGAAAAAGATAAAGAGGTTGCAGATGCGTGCCTTCAGCTAGGTGTTCTTGAGCTTCAAGACTCTTCCCACCAGTTCCACCAGGAACCACAGTTTCACCAAGCCTTGCCTTCTCATCAAGCTCTTCACGACTTTTTTGTTGAGATGCCATGCTACTCACTCACACTATTAAGGTTTCTTATACCTCTTGTAATAAGGACTTTTCTACTACGATGATAACTCTCAGTGCTTTAGTTCATGGTTTTATTTATAGTGTGTAAAAATATGCATGGAAAGTTGTAAACTAATGCATAATCACACAGGAATGTATGAAGATATGTAAGTGCAACCATGGATGGACACGTGTGAACAAACGCGGCTAAAGGTGAAGATGACACGAACGCAGGTGCCACTGTGAAAATGGCATGTCATGACACGTAGGAGTCTTGGCACGGTGAACTCTATCAAGTAGCAATCGGTTGCGGTGGTAGATAAGTTTTGCCTGTATGCTAAATAGTGAATGTTTGATGATAATTTTGTTATATGAATTATAGAACAACATATATAATTAAATGGTTTAATAAAAGGGCAGAAGTATAGTGTTTTTTTTTATACATAGAAGGAAAGCTAATTTATTTCACCGGAAATAATAGATTGAGTACGTGTTGGAATATCAATGAAAAATGAGGAGTTAGCGTAAGGTGTTGCCGGTGTTGCTAATGCGTAGATGACCCATTAGCTTGTCTTTTAGAAAACTCAAGAAGACTAGTTGCCAAAGGAATCGTCAAATCGACTGCATTGCAGCACCTATAAATATGTCCAAATTTATGTTTAAGCACTTTTTTTGTTTACTGATAATATCATTTGATATTTCTAAATAGCCCCACACATTTCTTTACTTCCATTTCTTATCATTCCATGACCAATATTCAAGTAGCTGGCTTCTTATATTAACGATCCAATGCTTCAATCTTGTTTATTTTCATTTCTTTATGCCATTTGTTTTACCTTAACCATATCTGACTCATATCTGGCTAAATCTATCTATATATATATATATAGGAATATTGTCTAGGGATAATATTGGAAATTTTCTTTGTGCATCTATGGATTAATTGGTAATCTTACAATTTAATTAAAAGTTTTAGAATAAAAGAAATAGATTTATTTTTAATTAGTGTCTTCAATTAGTTTTTATTGAATTAAATTGTTTTAACTAATTTATGTAATAAGTATTTTAATTAATTTATGAATTAATGATTTTAAAGGAAAAAAACATTATAAATGATTGTGTAAAAAAAATTTATATGATAAATTAATTTATTTATATAATCTATTTTTAATTAGTGTCTTCAATTAGTTTTTATTGAATTAAATTGTTTTAACTAATTTATGTAATAAGTGTTTCAATTAATTTATGAATTAATGGTTTTAAAGGAAAAAAAATTATAAATGATTGTGTAAAAAAAATAGCTATGTTATTAGCAATAGCTACTTTGGATCTACTTCCTGTTTTGTCATCATAAACACTTTTTAATTTTAAAATTAAAATTGAGTTATTAAGAATAACCATTATGGATCCATGAACAATTTTTAAAATTTAATTTAACTAAAACAAGTTGTTTCGATAGCCATTTTAAAAAAAGGATAGGCACTTCTAAATCCTGTTTGGTTTCCGCTAGTAATTTTCAAAAGTATATAAATAGAATGTTGATAGCAATTTACACATAAATAACTCTAAATTAAAACAAAAACAAAGTTTAAGTCAAATTTACAAGTAGATTTCGACTTCACAAGGATCATAAAAATTAAATAATAAAGAGGATTATCATTCATTACTCCCATCGCGATGTGATAACGACACTAATAATGAGTCTTTTTATAAATTATTTTATTTATTAGATGGCTGTTCTTATCATTGAATTTCTAAAACGAATTGCTAATTCGACTATTACTTGACTTTTAACAGCTTTGTAGCTATTAATTTATAAAATAATCATAATTTATTCTTTTCTAATATTTAAATTTAATATATCCAATTTTAAATATTTTTGTATCTTATAATTTGATGTACTGAATTTGTTTTTAATAATTGATGTACTGAATTTATGTTTTGTCATTTTGAATTAATATTAATTTACTATTATTTGTTCTGTTTTTTTTTAACTCTCATTTCATACCTATTTAATTCAAATATGAGTATTTTCTAAAATTTATAGATGTTTATCCTTATGATTTAATTTGTTTAAAAATTTATTATCCAATAATGTATCTTATGCAAAAAAAAAAAATTCTTATTTCAATAGTTATTTGACTTTTATCAACAAACTAACTATTTATTTCTTAATAAATATAATTTATATACGTTTATCTTTTTATTATATTATTATGTCATTTAACTCATATACGTAAGTCAATTAATCATTAAAACCATGTATTTTCAATATATTTCCGTTTATATATTACAAAAAAATAGTTTTAAAAAAATATTTTCCAACTTACATCTAACAAATATAATTACTTGTAAGAAATTATCAAACAACACATCTACGATATTTACACTTTAACAAAATAATTTTATACTAACATTTATTATTAATTAGTGACACGCCTCTAAATTACAATCTTTTACATAAAATAACCACTTCTCGTCAACAAAATATATTTTTAAATTATATTAGTTTCTTCAACCACATTTTCAAAAAGGACAAAAAACAACGTTCTAGTTTATTTTAGATTAGCATTTATGTAATATCTATGACATCCTTTACCCTGGAACGTTTGCTTAGTAATTTGTATGGAAATATATAAATCTTTTTGGAAATAAAAAATGTGGATTTTGAAAATTTTCATTTTTGCATGGTAAAGAGGCATCACATTATAACACATAGTTGTTGGAACCTATATTTACATTTCAATAATCAATATATACTATTTCGTGTGCGCGCGCGTGTGCGTGTGTAGGTTAGAGCTGGCAAAACAGGCTGCCCAGCTCGATGCGGGCCGGCCCGCATCTGGTTCGGGCTTTTTAGGGCCGAGCCAAAAAGTCCGGGTTGAAATATGGGCTCAAATTTGACTACCCAAGCCCGGCCCTTACGGGCTGCGAGTTTTTCAGGCCGACCCGCATTTTTTTTTACACCCTGTATAATTGATGCATAGAATGTCACTTCTTATAATCCAATAATCCAAAGAGATGCTGTAATATTGAATAATTCATTTATAAATTTAAATGGACTTCAAAAAGTATTCAAAAAGCTTATGAGTCACCAAAAACATACAAATCCAATGCATTAAACAAAAGTTTAAAACAAACAGCAGCAACACATCTTCAACTTCCATTCTTAACATCGAAGCAACTTCCATAACAGCAGCAGCAACTTCCATTCTGAACATACAACATAATCCTGGAAGTCCAACACTGCAGTATCTATTTCTTACAAAACAACAACAATAGATTGTTTGAATCAAATAATATTGCAACTTATTATTTGTTCAGAAAATTTAGAAACTTAACACTAACTTATTATTTGTTTCCAACAGTGGCACTCGAGTTCGAGCCTTCTTGGGAAAGCTTTACATCTTCCGGATCAATAGCTTCCCGCTCATCATCATCATCTTCATTATCATATTCTAAAAGAAAAAAATAGACTATGTTATAAATTGTTATATAAATTAGTTTATAATTTTAAATTGTTATTCTAGAAGGAAAAAACTTACCTACAAAACCATGCAACCAACTACGTGTGCACACTAGAGCTTGAACCGTATCATCCTGCAAAGAACTCCTATACTTGTTCAAAACTCGGGAGCCAATGCTAAAAGCAGATTCGGATGCCACAGTGGTTATTGGAATACTCAGTACATCACAAGCCATCCTTGCAAGGTCAGGACATCTACGACTTCTTTCCTTCCACTATGCTAAGACATTAAAACAACCTGATGATGGAAGCCTTTGCTCATCTAAATAAATATCAAGTTCAGATTTCCCTGTATTGGTAACTGCAATGCTTTCATATTCTTCAAATTCCTACAAAATAAATAACCAAATGAATTAAGAATTATATACACATATAATGACAATGTAAATAGTGCTAAAAATTTGATAAAATGAACTTACTTCAATTACATGTAATGACATTGGTATCCTTTCTATTCCTCCTCCAAATGAAGCTTGCACTTGTTGTGATTGACTCCCATCAGATTGGGCACCAGCTTTGACGTATTCATCATAGAGCGTAGACAAATAATCCTTGACTGTTTGCAGCTTCTCTTTACTTTTGTTTGGATCTACTTTATGATATGTAAATGCCAAGAAGTTGAGCTTCTTGGTTGGATCAAGAATAGCCCCAAATGCTAATATTGTGTTATACTCACTCCAATACTTGTCAAATTTTTCTTTCGTTTTTATTGCCATGCTCTTAATCAAGATATCTTCACTTGTCAAGTTTGAGTTCAAAAGAATCTCTATCTTCCATATTTCTCCAAAATACAAATTTGACGTCGGGTAAGAAGATCCAGATATCAAATTTGTAATATTGTAAAATGGCTTCAAAAATTCACACATTATTTCACCTGTTCTCCACTCATCATCATCCGGACACAACACATAATTCGGATCAGACAAACTTAAGCTATAAAAGGCACGGCGATAATTAATTGCACTCGCAAGCATTATATAAGTGGAGTTCCATCTTGTGAGGGTATTGGTCCTCAATCCAATTGATGTATCAATCCCACCTACATTGTTAACACAATTAAAAAGTTCCATTGTTCTACTTTCTGACGCCCTCACATAATACACGCTTTGTCTAATTTTATGCAATGCACCACTCGCCACCTTCAATCCATCTTGAACAATGAGGTTCAAGATATGAGCACAACATCTTATATGAAAGAACTGCCTCTTAAGCAACAAGCTATTTGACAATCCTAAGTGTTCTTTCAAATACTTTTGCATGTTATCATTTGAAGAGGCATTATCCAAAGTGAGGGAAAAAACTTTTTTTTTCTATGCCCCAATCCCTTAAAAATTCCATCACTTTCAATGCTAACTGGGGACCCGAATGAGGGGGTTTCATGTGAGCAAATGCTATAATCTTATTATTCAAATTCTAATTCGCATCAACATAATGAGCAGTTAAAGAAATATAACCATGATTCGTGCATGTTATCCAACAATCAGAAGTCAAGCAAACTCTCCCAGGAATTTGACTCAATTGTGATTTTAACCTTTCTTTCTCAACCTTATAAGTTCCTAATACATCAGCTTTCATGGTATTTCTAGTAATCCACTTACACTCCTCATTCAAAAAAATTTGGTATTTTCTAAAGACCCTCCACTCAACCACATTAAATGGTGCACCATGTGTAATTATCATTTCAACTAAAATTTCACAATTAGCCTGAGGGTCAAATTTTCTCCTTCTCAATCTTCTTTCAGCATCAAGAAGCATATCCCCCACATCACTGTATTTTGCAGCAATAAACTTACAACCATCCCTATGACGAAGTAAATGAGAAGTTCCGTTTCTAGGTGCACAACCCAATTCCTTTCCACAACCCTTGCATTTACACTTATCTTTCTCAACACCAATTTTTTCAAAATAGTTCCACACATCAGATGTTAGGGTCTTAGACCTCTTTTCTATTCACTGAGAAGGCAGAGTTTCATCTTTTACATTATTAGCCCTAATTAAATTATTTTGTTTACTACATGGTGGTGGAGTTTCCAAAATTTGAATATCATTATCATCCTCAACACATTTTCCAGCACCCAATGTATCCATCCCCTGAACCATATTCATATTATTTATATCAGTTTAATCAAACATTTGCAAACAATCCACTTATCACGATAGAAGCCATGTCAGGTTAAGAGGGGGGGAAAACAACAACCACCAAAGAAAAAAAAGGAACACAACAATCACCAACTGGGGAGGGGGAACAACTATCACAAGATTAGAGAAAAAAAGAAAGATAAAAGAAAAAAACTTACGAGTAGTTCTGTGAGAGAGAGGCGCGATGATGTGAGAGTGACAGTCTGACAGAGGGGGCAAGCGAGCACGAATGCACGATGAGACCGAAAGAGACGGAGAAGTAAACTGATGTGTCGTGCGGTTCAGAATGTTTAGTGCAGTGCCATTGAGAGAACTGAGAAGTAACTAGGAAGGAGAGACATTGAGACCGAGAGAGACGGAGAAGAAGACTCCTTGCACGGTGGAGAGAAACTGAGCGAAGAAAAAAGACGTCAGAGAAGAAAAAGCATAAGAACAGTAAGAAGTGAAAAGGATAAAACGATTAGGTTTTAATTGGACTAAAGAAAGAAAGTCAAATACAAATAGATAAAAAGATGTGTGGTGTGGTGTCGTGGTGGGGTCATTTTATTTTGTTGAATTGGATTTGTGTTTTTAAACAAAAAAGTGAAAAAATGGAACCTGACTGAGTGACGTGGGTTTAGTGTTACTTTTTAAAAAAAAAGGTTATTGATGGGCCAAAAGTGGCTAGCATTGTTTAATTTGATGCGGGCTTTGCGGGTAGCCCGAAGCCCGACCGGGCTAGCCCGTTTCGAGTTCGTGTTTTATAGGGTCGGGCCAAAAAGTCCTGATAATAAAGTGGGCTCAATTTTAGCTACCCAAACCCTCTCATTTATCGGTCTAGCCTGGCCCGGCCCAGTCGGACTGGCCCATTTTATCGGCTCTAGTGTGGGTGTGTGTGGGGGTGTGGGTGTTACGATATATACTTTTGATTTGTTATTTTTAATCTTGTGTTTAATGCTTTTCTATTGCTGGTCCCCATGGAATTACTGAGATGGTCGAGTGTCACAATGGAAGTTGGACATGAAAGTAGGATTCATCACCGCCTATATGCACCTTCCAAGGAACTGAGAACTGGTTCATGTTCGTTCTTTTGAGGTACTGATAACTATTAATGCTTCAAACTAATTGAGTTAAGCCTAAGGAATTAGGTTGCTCGTTATGCGGAAAAGGGTTATTCGCCAAGAAATTGGGTTTATTCTACATTATCGAACTCGAATGCGTACTGCGTGGAAAAAGTTGCATAGCAAGGAAACATTAGTATATTGCAAAAATGTGATAATATAGGGATCATGCTGCCTAATCATTTTTATTTTCATAAGTTGGTAATCACTTTTATTTTCACAAGTTTGGCATTTTGACTTTTCCACATCTTATTCTTTTCTCAGATTTATCTTACTTTACGTCACGGGCGGACCTATTCATAGTCCAGTACACATTTTCAAATTTTAAAAATTTCACATATATCTTTATCTTTATATAATTTTTTTGACCACACTCAATTTAAATTTTTGTACACTTTGACTCATACATTTTCTTTTCTCAATCATTTCACTCAGTTAGTATTTGGTTGGAGGTGAATGGAGGAGATCAGAGGGGCTATTTTAAATTTTTATATTTAGTTCAATTTTTAGGAGTGGATGAGAGCAAATTCTCTTTTGCTCCCATCCAATGTTGGAGTTTTTTGGAGGGGAGGGGATGGAGACTTAAATCATTTAAAATAAAATGACTTAAATAACCTTATATAATATGTAATATAAAATATTATAAGGATATATAAGTAATATAAATAATGAATTTATTTTTCAAGACATACAATACAAAGTTGTAATCTAATGTAATTTTGGATAGTTTATGGTTTTATTTTTCATTACCCTCTAACTCAGGATCCTAAGTCCGCTACTGCTTTACGTTACAACACAACAACATTATCATCTTCATCCAATCATGGTACAATATTGCAATTGATAGATAGTGATAGTCAATCCTCAATTGAAATGATAACTCTACTTTTACTTTATTATTACTTATATGATACTAGTACACTTGTCACGTGTTCAACAGTACCTAAGCATCTCATGATTCCTACAACATATGTCTTTAATAGGATAGAGAAGACTTAAAAAATGACGTGTGAAAAGCATAGTTGTCAAAACCAGATCGGACCTACCGGTTGGACCGGTTAAACTAAAAACCGGACCCCTGTCCGGTTTGAATGAGACTGGAAGCTGCTCAACACAAAAACCGGTCACAGGACCGCTGAACCGGCCAAAAACCGAAAAAACCGGCTAAAACCGGTTACGAATCCGGTTCAAGCGGTTTGAAAAAACAAGAGATACGCTTTGCTTTTATAACTAATTTTCCTCTTTGTTGTGTTCGATCTGTTCGATGTGGGACTCTTTGTCCGATCTGTTCGGTTCAGGCGGTCTCCGTTGTCCTTCCTCTCTCTCTCCCCCCTCTAAATAGCAGAATCTCAGGCGCTCTTCGATCTGTTCGTTCACGCGGCCTCAGAGCTCTTCATCATCCTTCTTCTCTCCCTCTCTCTCTCCCCTCCTCCATTTCTCCCTCATTCTCTCTCAGGCCAATTTCCTCTTCTCTACCTTCCAATCTTCCTTCTTCCATCCCCTCTTCTTTCCCTTTCTTTCTCTCTATCGCCCCTTTTTTTCTCTCTTTGTGTCTGTTTTTTTTTTTTGGAAACTCTCCGTGTCTACTAAACTTGCGCAGATTTTTCTTCCCCCCATGGTAAAAGAAGGTAGAGCCGTGGATTGAGGAAGGGTGGGGCAGGAGCAGGACTGTGTGATACGGATATCCCTTCAAGCTATTGACCAATATAATGTTTTTTTTAGCTCACTCACACACACGGGCTCACAGTCACAAGTCCCGATTCTCTTTTTTATTTTTTTTATTTTTTATTTTTGTACAAGATTCTCTTTTTTAATTACCCAATAAAAAATGAATACTACTTAACTGTATCTAAAAAATTTGGTCAAATTTATGTATCATAAACTTAATATTGAATATTATTTAATATATTACTTAATATATAATATTATATATTATATAAACATATAAAAATTATTATTTAATTATTTTCGGTTTGACCCCAGTCTAACCCCGGTCAAACCTTTAAACCTTGAACGCATGTTTTCACCGGTTCAGTGTCCGGTCCGGTTTTGATAACCTTAGTGGAAAGTGAGTGCTCATGACACATGACACATGAAAGATCCATGTAGTTAGACCTTCAACATAAATAATTAGGAACACTGACCTTTGGTGGAAATGAAACAGTAATATCACAGATGTAGGTAAGATTGGTAAACATTCTCTGCCACTAGAGATAATGTCCTATTTGTTGGTCTTAAACTCGATATGTTTAGTATAAGTTAATTATGTAATAGCAAATTTATTTCCTCCTTCAATAAAGATTCATATCTAGTAAAATATATGGATGGAAATATCTTGTCATGTGATAAAAGGCATCTCATTCTATATAAGATCGATTTATAGGAGCTTTCATATCAACGTGTAACATGCATTGCAAAATGGCTACCTGAAACATCATTTAAAAATGATGTTCTTTGTGAAGTCTGATAGAAAAGAAAACAAGTTAAAACTTTTATGTCTTATGAAAACGTAGTTTATACCTCTAGACCCTTATAATTGTTACACATTGATTTGTTTGGCTCTATTAAAATAGTCAATTTGGGAGTAAAAAAATATAGTATTGGTGTTGTTGATCACTATACTACTAGATTTACACAAGTCTTGTTCCTAGCTCATAAAAATGAGTC
The DNA here is from genome assembly GCA_037113605.1 of Calophaca sinica. Taxonomy (NCBI): domain Eukaryota; kingdom Viridiplantae; phylum Streptophyta; class Magnoliopsida; order Fabales; family Fabaceae; genus Calophaca; species Calophaca sinica. The sequence continues at coordinate 110,848,636 of CM073733.1, forward strand.
TTTTGAGGAATTCTAGACATTTTGTAAGAATGTACTATTGGATGATATGAAAATATCTTATAATATTTCGATATTATCTTAGAGTATTTTATATTTCGTAAGATTAGTTTTCATATTTCTTGGTTATTATCTTGATTTATGTTCCTATTTAATTAGGATTAGAGTATTGTATTAGTATAAATAAAAGTTAGTGTTTGGTTTTTTTGGATTGTAACAAATCATCAATCAAATCAAACTATAATCATAGTTTGATATTGTAACATCCCATTTCCGGAGCGCTACTGTTCTAATAAATCTTTTGAAAGTGGAACACGCTGCTTGCATGGTTTCAAAAATAGGGACCCCTTTTTTTTCTTTTTAAAACTTCCTTTAAGAAAATAGCAATCAGATTATTGCGACATTTTTGAATGGCGGTGAATAATTAAAGACAACAAAATCAATAGTAGCAACCATGCAGATAACTTTATTAAATTGTCTCACATAACAATCCAAGTCTGGAAAACATAATACGATTATTACAACATTGTAATTAGAAAAAGTACACACCCTATAGTTGATCTACACGTTACAACCTTTACTAGTCCTCTAGTAAATTCAGACTGACACACAAGTCGGATAGTCAGATAGGACTATCCTCAGCTACGTTTGACAGCAACCTCGAACACTCTGCAGTCTTTGTCATCTGAGTTACATTCATTGATTGAAAGAACCACGGGCAAGGGTCAACTTCTTAAAAAAAAAAGATAGATACAAATGCGACAACATGAACAACAACAACAACAAGCATGTTACATAGACATTATATAACATGAAACCCACATACTCCTGCACATATAAACAATCATGTCAGCAACATTCAGAACAATCAATCAGGATGCACCCAATCCTATTGACTCAACTATATGCCAGTACAGTTTTAATTCCGGAATCCATACGCTAAGGTCATATCAGGCTGTACGTACCAGACCGACACTTTTCCCTGTGATGGTAAAATTTAACGACGTTCCTGAATTCCTTCGGCCATGGGCAATCCATCACCCAGGAGATTCAAGTCGAAGTTATACTGCAGACACGACACATGCCTTCTACGGAAGTTATATGCAACACATGCCCTCTCCCAACCCCAATGAACATATCACCACATTTGATATTTCAACAAGGCATAAACAATACATATTTAACTATCCAACATTAAATACTATTGAATTATCCAATGACATCTCCACAGCATATATCTTAATCACGACTTAAGCATACACGCATCACAATACATTTCAATCCAATGATACATGACAATCCAACAATACCACATCACAAACAATCAACAGTATCAATAACATAGTTCATCCATTTACGGCTCAGTGGAACTGGCAAAGAGGTAATCAAACAAATGTGGGGGGCCGGTCTCAGAATACTAACCGCTTTTAACCAAACCTACGAATAATCAGTTGTAAAGCTTAAACGATAAAATCAAGGGGGTACAAGACCCTCACTTCGAACCCTAAGGTTTTCAGACTTCCTTGATGTACAAAATAAAATATTAAAATCCTAAATTTGACTAGAAGCAGCCCTTACCGAAATCGCCAAGTCGCGTGTTAACGCACGTCCCGGCCTCACGCAGCACGAACTCGTATCTCGAATCCTATCACCACACAACAAGCTTAGTGCAATCCTAGGAACTAGTTCTAACCCTAAGGCTCTCAAAACCCAAAACCTCTTAGATAACCAAAACATTTACACTTGAATGCCTAATTTGAAATACATGTTTTTAAAGAATCACATACTCCTGAAAGATTAATAAACCATTAAAAGAGTAAGGCTTTAAAACTAATACTCTTTTTCTTTCAAACCTAAAACATAAAACCATAACTAAAATTCAATTTCATTAGTAATAATAGTTGATTCAAGGCTCCACTAGGTCTTAGGATTATAAAATCCCTTTGCACCTTAATGCATCATAGCCTTACATTCCAAATCACTTACATTTCACTCAAAATCCTTTCTAAAATTTTTCAAAACATTGAACAATTAGTAAATCACATTAAATACAATATAAGCTAGAACATAAAAATTCTTCCTTCCCTCTTTATTACAATGCTCTCGGCCTCTCCCTTTCATAACATAAAACAAATTTTTAAATTATCAAAGTCAACCAAAACATAACTTTTAACTACTAATCTTATTTTTTATAAAACTTCAATTCTTCAAAATCAAACCTTAATTTAGAAAACACTAAGCCTTCATAACATTTTCACGAACCTAGGGTTCCCAAAAATACCATTTTCCTATGATCAAATTCAATTTTAACAACGACAATAACAATCTTCAAATATCAATTAGCAAAAGCCCCAAACTAATTTCATGATTCATGAGAAATCACACATCCCCTTTTCTTAGATAAAAATTAATCTAGAATTCATAAAAATTGGGGAACCTTGATCCTTTTTCTCATAATCATAATTAACACATAATATAAGCACTAATCAAGCAAAAGATCAAAATTTGTCACTTCCTATACTCATTCAGGGCCACGGTTTTTGCCTAAAAAAACAAAGGGAAGAGAGCTTGCTCTTATACTCACTTGATAGGCTAATATGGAGGTGGTAATTAGGAGAAGAAATTGAAAGTAAAAATATGATAGGGAGGATGGATATTAATCACGCTGGAACAGGAAAAAAAATTAAATAAGAAATAGAGACTTGTCTTTCTTTTTACCTTCACTTGGTAATTTGGAGAAGGAATAAAATGAGATAGCAATAGTGGGAGGGGGTCTCGCTGATGCTTAAAGGAGAAAGGAGAAAAAAATTAAGACGAAACAGGGTTATGGGAAGGAGAGGGAGGTCACGCAGGGGAAGCAAGGGAGGAGAAAGGAACTTTGTTTTCTTTCTTTTTCATCACATCAACATTTAAAAAACTTAGGAGAAAAGGAAATGAAGTGATAAGAGTGAGGGGGCTGCGGCCAGATCAACTAAAAAAAGGATAAAAAAAAATCTTAATAAAATTATTTTACTAGGCTGAAATTGAGTTAAAGAAGATTTTTTTAAAAAAAAAACCATAATACAATGACACTTAGCATTCTAAATTAGATAATTTATCACTAACCCAAATAAAACAAGACACCTCATAACTCTAACTATGCTCACTTACTAATTCTAGTCTAATCCTAGAGTTTTAGTGCCCTAAATTACGGTATCGAGTAATTACGTTAACACTAATTTGCTCACCGATAAAACACGTAAATTAATTTACTCAGAAATTAATTTTCCGCGTGATGATAATTTATCTATAAATAATAAAACAATTAAAAACACTCAAACATCATCAAAATAAGTTACGTTTCGTTTTTCATCGAAATCGGAATTCATTTTTAATTTTAATGCGGATAAAAATTACCCAGCGATTCAAAATAGTACTGCGAAACTTCGTTAGAATATTTCGACGATTTTTGAACCATGAATTAACACTAAATATTAATTCTTAAATTAAATTTCATTTTGATTAAATTCAATCAATTTCTTAGTCAACAAGAATACGCGTTACCGCGTCAAACGGAAAACTCATATAAAATTTAATTGATGAATTCACCTTAAAAGCAGCATACGTCTACGCTGTCTATCAATTTGAATTGACATCATCAATAATAATTATTTATAGTAAATAAATTATTCAAAATAAGTCAAAATAATTTCTCGCATTCTTAGTAAATCATTGAGGTGATCAATCTCTAATATTTACGTTCAAGTATTCGAGATTTATTGTTAAAACAATTTTTCTTAAAAATTGGGGTGTTACAGATATCATTATTATTTTTTTGTTATTTATATGAAATCCTATAATTACATCCTGATATCAGAGTGCGCCATCCTCTGTGACCTGTCCTCTTGTCACCATTTCACTTTCAAATTTCCCAAAGTTTGAACTCTAGTAACATTTGGAACTGTATTATAATGCTCAATCATACACAAATTTCATTTCTCTCTCCCATGTTTTCTATTTGTTAGCAAGTTTTGAAGCTATCCTCTGCCATGTCATATTTTTAACATGTCTAGCATGTCACCTTTTATACGTGTTGAGAATCTCTCCTTAATCTCAGGCTCTCCAGTTTCTCTCTAGTTCCTCCTTCACCTCATATTACTAATAGATATTTAACTTTCCAAGTATGAAAAAAGATTCAATTATTGATAAAAGAGTATTTTATATTTATCATATCAACCTATAAAATAAGTCATTAATTTATTTAATTTGATTTTTGATAAACTGTTGGAATAAACTAATTTTCTCTAAACTTATTACTTTAAAAGTAAGTTAAATTTTGTTCTTGATTGTGCCAAGGACCAATCCAAACAAGACTTCACTCATCGGCCCACGATCGAACTGAGTGTTCAAGAAGCTATCACTTTATCACCGCATGATGGATCTAATGGTGATTTGCGTCTCACGTTGCATAATGCTCGAGGGTCGTTGCACCATGGTAACCGTTTTCCCGCCAAGTTATCTCAGAACCTCGCCTATATAAGGAAAATGTCTCATCGGCGCTCAGGTAAGCTCTATTTCCCCTAAACCTTTCACTTTGATCCTAAACTGACTTAGGCATCAGAGTATTTGCAGGTACACACCACCCCGATGCTGTCGTACTCCACCACGAGCTCCACCTTGTCGCTTTGTTCTGGTCATCTCTGAGATTCATCTCGAATCAAATCTAAAGTTAAAATCTTATAAAAAAAATTCAAATGTTTTTTTTATAGGCAAATGTTAGTGGTTAGCTTTTATTAAAAAAAAAATATTTTTATTAACGACAAGATTCAAACCGTGCACCTCCTACTTAATACTCCTTCAATATCCCAATTCAAACTATTGTGCTATCCTTCGGTGTCCCAATTCAAATGTTAAATCGGTCTCTCGGTCAAGACAATACTCGATGAGTTACGAATTTAGTGTCCTTTGCACTGAAGGAGAAAATTTCTGTTTTTCCATTTTCTGCATTCTAACACGTGTTCCTGTCGAAGAAATTTTATTTTTTATTTAATATTTTTTACTCAAAAATAAAAATAAAAACGGGGAAAGAAAATGGAGAGGGAAAAACCCTACGCCTCAGTTTGTAAGTATAACGAAAATGACAAATCCTATATAAACCAAACCTCGCCACTTTGTTGTAACCCTAGTTGCATCACATAGCCATCACACACCCTTTTGGCATAAAACCCTTTTCTTCCTCACTGATTCTTCATTTTCAACTCTGCATTGTGAGTGATGCTGCAAACCCTACCAATTTCACATCTTTCCATTTGGTTCTTCTTAATTTCATTTTTTTTTTTTTGCTATCCAATTGTATAAAAACTTGATTTTTATATATATTTTTTTTCATTTGGGGTTTTCAGAAGTCACAGGGATTCAGCAGTTGAGGTACCATGTCGGATGATGAAAGGGAGGAGAAGGAGTTGGATCTCTCTTCTTCTGAAGTTGTCACCAAATACAAGACCGCAGCTGAGATCGTTAACAGTGTGTTCCTCACTCTTTAACTGTCTCTATATCCTCAAATTCTATATGATTTTTTTTTAATTCATAGATTGGATACATAAATTTTTTGAATCTAGCTGGAGTTTAAATTTTTTATTTATATTTCTCGATTTATCTAAGGTTTCATTGTTTTTTGTGTCTTTTTCTATATTTTATTTTAATGCAGATAATTTTACTTATTTTTTAACCCTTTTTTTTTGCAGGGGCTTTGAAGTTAGTTATTTCAGAATGTAAGCCTAAGGCTAAGATTGTGGACCTTTGCGAGAAAGGGGATTCATATATTAGAGAGTAAGCTTATATTGTTCTATAACTAACTATTTTATAAGTGAATGAAAGGAATATTCTATGTGGCATTTTTTATATGTGTTTGTAATTGCTGAGTTAGTTTTTTTAAATGGCTTATGTGTTGTCCTTTTGTTTGTGTAAAGGCAAACTGGTAATGTTTATAAGAATGTGAAGAGGAAGATTGAGAGAGGTGTTGCTTTCCCGACTTGCATATCTGTAAACAACGTAGTCTGCCATTTCTCTCCTCTAGCCAGTGATGAGACAGTGTTGGAAGAAGGTGATATATTGAAAATGTAAGATTTGTAGAGCATAGTTTTGTGATTAATGATGGGAGATTGTACTCAGTGGTTTTGGTTATTACTTGGAGGTTGATAATGATGTTTTGTTGTTGTTGGTTGCAGTGATATGGCTTGCCATATAGATGGGTTCATTGCTGCTGTGGCACACACTCATGTTCTTCAGGAAGGTCCAGTTACTGGACGGGCAGCTGATGTCATTGCTGCGGCAAACACTGCTGCTGAGGTGGCCTTGAGGCTTGTAAGGCCAGGAAAGAAGGTAATCAATTGTAAGATTTCCCCCCCCCCTTATCTGCATTTTTATACCGAGTTTTGATTTTGAGTTTTGATTTTGATTTTATTACATTCATCTTTCTTACTTGTACTTTAGGTAGATAGGTTTAAGGTTATAGGCAATCTTTTGTTATTACACAACAAGTCTATATAGGAAAATTTAGCATATTAAAATTGAAGAGAAATTAGATTACTTAATATGTAGTGTCAAGTGATTCCTTTGCCTTGTTAATTTTGATCTCTAAATGATGAAAACTTTCATGAGCTAAGGATAACCTCCAATGATGCTTTATTGTCATAGTTACACTGATAGAGGTCAATCGTGCTTTTTTTTTATGCTTTCCTGCCAATTAAGCACATTTGTCATCTTTGGTACTTTTTTAGCTTAAGTGTGTATTTTCTCTTCTGTTTGTTTTGTACTTTTGAGATTACTCGATTGCCACTACAAGCCTTTTGCACATGTTATTCTACCTACATGTCATTTCTATTTTGATTGAGATTCCAGAAAAAATCTTAGCTGGTCTTCCAGTTTTTCAGCTCCTCTTAAAACTATCTTATTTTGGTTTATACTTTAAAAAATATTGTATATTTGATGAATTGATCTCTATATAATGAATACATCATAGGCTGTGGATAAACTCCAATGAAGCCTATTTTAAAACTCTAATATTGGCAACTTTGCCGAGGTGATCAATACCATATTGGTTTCCTCCTTTCCCTGTTGCCAAAACTAGAATTGGCTAAAATTAGTTTCATGGTTGTGCTGATTTATATAGCCAGTACAATTGTCTAGTGTAGCCAACATTGTACAACATTGTACTTCCCAGTTTTTCAGTTCCTCTTAAAACTATCTTATTTTGGTTTATACTTTAAAAAATATTGTATATTTGATGAACTGATCTCTATATAATGAATACATCATAGGCTGTGGATAAACTCCAATGAAGCCTATTTTAAAACTCTAATATTGGCAACTTTGCCGAGGTGATCAATACCATATTGGTTTCCTCCTTTCCCTGTTGCCAAAACTAGAATTGGCTAAAATTAGTTTCATGGCTGTGCTGATTTATATAGTCAGTACAATTTTCTAGTGTAGCCAACATTGTACAACATTGTACTTCCCAGTTTTTCAGTTCCTCTTAAAACTATCTTATTTTGGTTTATACTTTAAAAAATATTGTATATTTGATGAACTGATCTCTATATAATGAATACATCATAGGCTGTGGATAAACTCCAATGAAGCCTATTTTAAAACTCTAATATTGGCAACTTTGCCGAGGTGATCAATACCATATTGGTTTCCTCCTTTCCCTGTTGCCAAAACTAGAATTGGCTAAAATTAGTTTCATGGTTGTGCTGATTTATATAGTCAGTATAATTGTCTAGTGTAGCCAACATTGTACAACATTGTACTTCCCAGTTTTTCATTTCCTCTTAAAACTATCTTATTTTGGTTTATACTTTATAAGATATTGTAAATTTGATGGACTGATCTCTATATGATGAATACATCATAGGCTATGGATAAACTCCAATGAAGCTTTTTTTTGTCATAGTTACACTGATGGAGAATTGTTCATCCTTTGTCCCATAAATACCTGACCACTACTTCCATAATGGATCTGAGGAGTCTACTAGGAGAGAAAAAGACACAATCAAGGTGGTCCCCCTTAATGAGCAATAGCCAACCACCACTTCCATTGGGTTGTGTCTTTGTTGGCCCTGCTATACTGCAAGGGATTCTTTCTTTTTTAGGAATTTTTGGAGATTAAATATGATAATATGATGAAGTTTCCATGTATCATTTTTCCTGTTTGTTACCTTAATTTACTCCTAAATACTAGAATAAATAGGGCAACCCTTGTTGGCTTAATCAATGTGTTTTTGGCTAATACACTTCGCATATTTTAAAACTCTAATATTGGCAACTTTGCCGAGGTGATCAATACCATATTGGTTTCCTCCTTACCCTGTTGCCAAAACTAAAATTGGCTAAAATTAGTTTCATGGTTGTGCTGATTTATATAGTCAGTACAATTGTCTAGTGTAGCCAACATTGTACAATATTCAAACAGTATCCTATGAATTTGTGTGTAGAGAAGAGAGAATTAGTTTTGATCAAAATACTGTTTTATTATTTTTGTATGCAGGATTGTGTGCAATAATCCGTATTAATTTTTTTCATATATTTTTTTCTTGACAGAACAAAGATGTTACTGATGCAATACAGAAAGTTGCTGCCGCCTATGATTGCAAAATTGTTGAGGGTGTTCTAAGCCACCAAATGAAGCAGTTTGTGATTGATGGGAATAAGGTTGTGCTTAGTATTACTAATACAGAGACCAGGGTTGATGAAGCAGAGTTTGAGGAAAATGAAGTTTACGCAATTGATATAGTAACAAGCACTGGAGAGGGCAAGGTAGGGTTAATTACATTAATCAATATATTTATCAGCATGATGTAGCTTGATATGAATTATCAAGTGAGTTTTCAATCCCTTGTAGCCTAAGCTGTTGGATGAGAAGCAGACAACTATTTATAAGAGGGCTGTTGACAAGAGTTATCACTTGAAGATGAAAGCATCTAGGTTCATTTTCAGTGAAATAAGCCAAAAATTTCCAATCATGCCATTCTCTGCTAGGTAACTTTAAGATTTTAATGCTGTGATGAAAGCTGGAGTTTCAATTTGGATTCTCTTCATTCCACTTAAAATGATAATTCTTTTATAATAGGGCTTTGGAGGAGAAAAGAGCTCGTTTGGGGTTGGTTGAATGTATGAATCATGAGCTGTTGCAGCCATATCCTGTTCTGCATGAAAAGCCTGGTAAAATTTTTTCGGGCTGTTGCAACAGGATCAGATCCCCATTTGTGTTACGTTCCTATGAGCTTTAATGTCATGCTATACTGTTTTTTTTATCAGGTGATTATGTTGCACACACCAAATTCACAGTATTGCTAATGCCAAATGGATCGGATCGTGTCACATCTCATCCACTCCAAGAATTGCAGCCCACGAAAACAATAGATGATCCTGAGATTAAAGCCTGGCTAGCCTTGGGCACAAAGACAAAAAAGAAAGGTGGTGGAAAGAAGAAAAAAGGTAGGCTTGAATTCAAGCATGTTGCTTTTTTATTATCCAATTGTTCCATCATATGCTTCTATAATGCATGGAATTGCATCATTTGCTTTTGGGGCATTGCTAACATCACCCCCATGTTTTGACAACAACATCCCGCTGTGTTACGGAAACTAGTTTCCGAAACACTAGGGGGTGGAGGTGTTGTTAAAAGGGGAGTGTTGTTAGCAAGACCCTTGCTTTTGTTGAGTTTCAATGTTCCTTGGTGGGTACTATGCTGTCAAATAGGCTCAACAAAATGATGCTTGATTGTTTTTACAGGTAAGAAAGAGGATAAGGCTGATGAGTCAGCTGAAGCTGAAGCCGCAGACTTGAATAATGGGGCTACACTTCAAGATTAAGTTAACACCCTCTCCCCATTCCCAGAAAGAAATGTTATTCATTTCATTTTGACACCCCTTTCAATTTTGGTACATTGTTCGCTAAACTGTATCTATGGATTTAGTAATGTTTAGATATGATTGTAGAATGCGAAATGTTAGCGTAAAATTTCAATGGTGGGGGAAAAGCAAGTCGGAAACAGAACCAAAAAGGAAGAAAAAGGGTGACCCGGAAATGCCTTATTGAGACGGAGGGGTTACGACAAGTATGATGTCGACTTTGACGAAACGAGATTTCATTCGATGGAAGTGATAGAGCATGTTTCCCTAATTCCAGAATCGGTGTTCATTGTCTGAAACAATCGTCACGGTGGCCAGAAAGCTCGTCAGAAACCTCTGTATGAAAGAGAGGTGCACAAGAAGAGATTCCAGGGTGCGGGTAATAGGTCTTAAAAAAGGGACTGTAGCGAGAAAAAATTGGGGTGTGGGGAGCAATTCTGAAAAACTCGTTTTTTGTATTTTTAAACTATTTTAATTTTAGAAACTCAATTTTACACTCCTTTACATGTCTTAAATCTTGTGTTTAATGCTTTTCAATTGCTGATCACTATTGAACTACTGAACCGGTCGAGTGTCACAACGGAAGTTGGGCATGAAAGTATATCAGGATTAATCACCATCTAGATGTACTTTCCAAGGAATTGAGATTGGTTTGTGTTCATTCTTTTGAGTTACCGATCACTATTAATGATTCGAACTAATTTACGCTTAAGGAATTAGGTTGTTGGTTATGCGGAGAAGCCAAGAAATTGGGTATATTCTACATTATCAGACTCGAATGGGTACTGTGTGGGAAAGTTGCTTAGCAATGAAATAGTAGTATATTGCACAAATGTGATAATACTAGTATTGAGTACCCGTGCTACGCACGGGGAGAAATTCGTCGAAAGAATCAACATTATTTATAATTTATAATTTGTTGTGTTCAGTTATAATTTATTGACAATAAATCACATAATCGTATTAGGCATGTATCAATATTGCGTCGTGTTACATTATTCTAAATAAGATTAAACGTACAGAGCATCAATAGTCATTGAGATGTGGAATAAAAGTAGAAATATGGCATTCTTGAATCACCGATGTAGAACGAAAAAAAAAACTGCAATAATAAAAAGTTGAAAGAATGAACAAAAAGCTAATAACAAACTCACATAGAAACCATTCTGATAAATCAAGATGAAATGTGTCTATAAATCAGCAAACAATGAAATGCAAAAATATAAGTCATATTTATCTCAAAGAAACGCACGGGAGAGAGATTCGTTGAATAATTGTTTCGTTTGAGATGTAACGATATCGTATAATAAATCACAATATGGCATTCATGTAGTAGAGAAATTCATTAGATGCACTAAAAATTTTTAACCAACGCTTGTCGTTTGATGTGGTATACACAACATAATAGTAAATGTATGGAAAACTCAAAAGACAATGACCTAAATAAAACTCACAAAAGTCATATGGTTACCACGGTGTACCACATCAAAATATAGTCGAATGGTAAGAGTGGGAACAAATGTAATATGTGACAATCTCTATGCATGTTCTTTGCAAAAAAATAATAATAATAATCGTTAATCGTTAATACATAATAAATGAGATTGGATGTTGTTTTGCAAAATATATAATAAAGAAATTCAGCCAAGTTTGAGATATTAAAGTTGACACCTGATATGGTAAACCTCCTACAGATTGTCAAAGACTTCGTGGTAGACAACATTAGTTGTTGAAGTACATATGTTGCCATCTTCATCCAAAATCAACATCTTTAACCCCTTTTTTGTTGTTACTCTAGATACAACAACATATAATTAGCCATGTGTAAAAACAGGCCGCGGTAGATACAATCCTACTTTAGAAAGAGATTGACCTTGGCTCTTGTTGATTGTCATAGCAAAACATAGGCATATAGGAAATTGTCTTCTTTGGAATTTGAATGGCAATCCAGAATCAGAAGGAACCAGATCCATCCTTGGAATTAGTATTTTTTCACCAGTATTCTTCCCAGTGATAACAGTTGCTGTTATGATATTTTTCCCTAAATTGTTGACCTGTAATCGTGTTCCATTACATAGACCATTTGCTTGATCAATATTCCTTAAGAGCATAATAGGGACTCCAACTTTGAGTGTCAAGCGATGGTTAGGTATCCCAGAACATTTAACGTCATTCAAAAACTCTGAGGTAAACCAGTCACCTTGAACATCATAATCCTCATCAGATCTGCACGGTGTGTCAGAACTTAGATATTGTTTTTCCTCTCCAGGGATCAAAGAAAGAACAAAATCATTCACCTGTTCAACAAACTCTAAAGTTGGAGAAAGGATTGCTTTATCTTGAAACAGATTTGTACTTTCTAAATTTGCTAATATATTAGGATAAACAAAATCAACCAGGGCAAGTAGTGGCTTTTCAGTTTCTGAAATGCACAAATCTTTTGGTATATCAATTTGACCTTCCCCATTTTCATTTGTATCCATGTCACCATCGCCAATTTTCAATATCCAATCAGCAAATTCTTTGATGTCAAGAGAAGCTTGATTTGTAGATTGACCAGACAAACGCATGTTCTTTGTCAACCTCAAAACCTTGCAAGCTTTCCATATTGATGAGGAGTTCTGATTGCCCTAATAATATCATGCCTTGATCCTTTTCTAACCACAGGCAAAATTTGTCTGAAATCTCCACCCAATACAACAACTTTTCCTCCAAATGGTTTATTCAGGTTGTCTTCACTTTCTACTCTCATCAAGTCTCTCATAGTACGATCAAAAGCCTGAAAGCAATCTCTATTCATCATTGGAGCTTCATCCCATATGATTAAACTTGCTGCTCTGAGAAGCTTTGCTCGAAGGCATTGTTGTGTAATGTTGCAAGTGGATTTGTCATTGATTATCAATGGAATGCGAGCGTTGAATGAGCTGTTTTTCCACCAGGTAGTACCAATGATGCAATTCCGCTAGAAGCCACATTGAGCACAATTTTTCCTTGAGATCTAAGAGCAGCAGACAGAGTTTTCCACAAGAAAGTCTTCCCAGTACCACCATATCCATATAAAAAGAAAAATTGCCCATCTTGAAAGAGAACAGATTTCATTATCAATTGATAGACAATCAATTGTTCCTCAGTCAATTGCTCCATTAGAGATGCATGTAAATTATCTAACTCAACTCTATCATAGTTCAACTCATCTGCTATGAACTTATTCTCATAGTGAAAAACACCTTCAAAATTTGGCAACGGTAAACAATTAAAATCTTTCAAGGATTTACCATTAGCCATTAGTAGCTTCTCTAATTCTATGAGACAGAGGTTCTTCAATTCATTATCCTGAATCTGGAGATCTGTAAAATAATTATTAACACATTAGTAAATATCAAATGGAGGAGTTTTGAGTAATTTCCAATATTGTTAAATTTTGGAGTTGAAAATGTCATGATACCAAGATAAAATGTGTTACAGGATATTAAAATTCTTTCGTGTATGATAAACAATCCCATCACATAATAATTTCCAGGTGGAATTCCAGACCACATCAGGCTTTGTCATTGTATTCATGATCAACAATCTAACAAACAACTTCCTAATTTGGTTTCCAGTTGAAGTTTTGCTAGCTTCTATAATTGCATCAATATATTCCTTGTCATCAGCTAACAAACCCAACGCATAACATGCATCTTGGAAATTTTTGTAGGTTATTAGTTATTTGTTCTAATACTTTTGTACCCAACACAACCTCTTTGAATTGTCAATAGAATCCTCATGTAGTACAACTCACCGCACCTTTGGAACATATGTTAGCCTCCCAATACTAAAACCTTGTTTCCTTGGTTGCCATCTTCTATCCTTGGGAAAATAAACAAATTTAGTAGGGAATTCAGCATAAGTCAAATCCCTTCCTTCAGTATAATTCTTATTTGCCTCAAACCAAGCAAGAAACATTGTTCCCAACAACTCACTACTCTTTACAACATCATCAATTTTATCTTCATCTTTAAACGTAACACATTGTTGATTTGGGAGATGAAGGCTTAACCTTATGACGGTGGCCACTTTTGATGAATATCAAATGCATAAATTCTCAAGTCGCCTCACATGGGGATAAATATCTACAATCATAGTATCGTTGAATTTCATCAATTGGAGTTGTTTGATGGGAAATACGCACATAATGTAACATATAAATATCTGCAGTCATAATAGCGTTCAATATCACGAGCGAAGATGCTTGATTGGAAATACCGCACCATTTGTAATCTCAAGATTCGCCCGATCGGGACCTTTATTGACATATTTAAGCAGATACTTGATTGCACTTTGGACTTATTACGATTCGGTGTTGACATGCCCTTGATACCTCATCAAAAGAAATGGATTGTAAGGAACAACACTCCGATTGTCCAAATTTATTCCAATCTTATGCACACAAACCCCAGTATCACGTCGTTTGTAACATGGATAACCATCATCATCTATAGACGTAGAAGATCGAAATTTTTTAGGAAAATATTTTGAACATTTCCATTGTTTCATGCAAGGTGATTTCAAGTTAGCAACTCCACATGGTCCATGCATCATGTATGTTGCAACTGCAGAATGCAGCTTTGGATATAAATCTGGGTGAGGTATTTCTGCAGATATTACCTTGTCAATATCACTTCCTGTCAGTAACTTGTTTTCGGTCTCTAACCACAACAATATATGTGCATGTGGAAGCCCTCTTTTTTGAAACTCCACTGTGTACATTCCTATGATAAAAACATATGGAAATAATAAATAATAAATAGTATATAAAAAATGCGGATCATGACTTCATTGTAATGTAGCGAGAAAAAATAGTAAATCTAAAACTTGCCTGCAATGACCTTTCCAAATATTTGTTTTTCTTGAAATCGACATCATTTCATCCAGTTTCATTTTGAAAACTCTGCAAACAATATCAGATGCAATCTGCTGCGGTAAGGTCCCTTTCGGATACAAAGTCATGTATTTCGCTCCAATTTGCATTACATGTGATTGTAATGAACAAATCGGGATACCCAAACCTCTTGCAAATAGCCATAGCATCTTGACAATTATTGAACATGTATCTTGGTGAACTGTAAAAGAATCTGGAAGTATTATGCGCTTGCCGGTGAAGAAGCATTAGTATCTCGAATCAATAGCTTCTTATAAACCATTCAGAAGATCACATCTAATAGTATCTTGGTTATATCTTATGAAGGATAGTCGTTGAGCCTCTATCATAGTGTAACAATCAACCAAAAACTGTTGGAAAAGTCTCTTTGCATACACAATGTTACCAAATTCAACTTGTCGTTCTTGAATTCTAAATGCAATAAACTCTCTGATTGCAACCCTTACTCTCTTACGATTTTGTGAATTTCCTTCCAAATCTCTAATGGGAATATCTTCTTCAAAACCATTTTCCCCATAAGGAAATATTAAGGGATATTGAAGGGGCATGAAAGCCACATGGGTCTCATGTATCCTTGTTAAACCCTCATAAACATCATGGACAATAATGTCTCTCCCAATATCTAAGTTATCAAAATCCCCCACTATCAAACCTGCAACCTCATCTGTTGTAGGAATATTGTGCATTCTTGAATCCTTTGAACGATTTCTAAACAACCTCAGAGTCAAGGTAGGAGGTTCCCCTCCTTCCACAATATCTCTAATTTTTCTAAAAGATTTAGATAAAGGATTGAAATCATCAATCATTTTGGTGAGCTCGTTAACTAATGAGAGATCAAAATTATCTGAATCAATGTTAGATCTGCAAACACATACAATATTCAAAATCACGTCAAAACTTAGTTACAATTACAATGAATAATTAGAAAAGAAGGTTATACAATAAAAGGGTACAATGAATATACCTGAAATGTCGTATTCTATTTTCTGCTTCATTTTGGGTGTCATAAATATATAATTGTGCAAATTTGGGATTTGTTCCAGGCTTTGGCAACAAACTTCCAATCCTATGATGATTTTGACCACTCAAGATAAATTGAGGAGGTCCCCCTCCATTGTTTATGTTTGATTCAATCTTACCCCCAATTGAAGTAAATGCAAACATGCTATTGTATGCTCTAATATTCTCCTTGAAATGTTTGCTTCTTTTGTCCAACCCTTTAATTAAGGATAACATTGATTGTGGAGGTTGTTCTAGAATTGGAAGGTCCACTTTTCCTTTTTGACAACAAATTGAAAATTCAGCATCCTTGGAACTCTTGGACTTCTCGGATCTTTCTTCAAACCAAACTTCACCATGCACCACTTACACGTTATCTCATTTGTCCAAAATTTAGGCATCCTGTTATCAAATAAAATAAAATTAGTTGTACACAACAAAGTTGTGGTTAAAAATAGTCCTATTGGATAATTTTCATGTTAGTATAATTTGCTAAGGATATTGTATAACCTTCTTCTTCACCATCAAATACTCTTGAGACCAAAAAGCATTAATATTGTGATTCTCATCAGTAGTACCTGAGTTGAAAAAGAAAATATGGGTTAGAAGATTTAGTAAGAAATTCATATGTTGTTTGGGATATAAATATTTTTCTAACCGAATTAGACCCAATGAGAAAAGTATCTTCGGATTGTTCATCAAAAGTTAATCTTTTAACACCAATATGTTGAAGTCGGCGAGAGGTCGTTTTTGCGTGTTTCACATATACCCCAGAAGATTGAGTATTTATAACTTCAGATGAGGTAGAAGTAGAACCAGTGACTGAGGTCAGTCCTGCACAAAAACATAGTATACTAATTCAAATTAAGATGCAAGTGAATTTATATAGGTTGACTAATTTAATAATATTAGAATAAGACTTGGATGAAAAACCACTGTGCAAGTACAAATGACATATAAATGCTAACCTGGATCCATGTTGGATGACAATAACTTAGGAAATGGTTGGTCAATACTAATCTGTGTATTATTTATGATTTCAGAAAGTGGAGTGATATTTTCTGCATTAGGATTGCATCCTCTTTTGTTGGCCCTTAAGGTTGAAGATATTGTTGTGGCTTTAGGAGTCACTATTGAATAACAATACAATATATCTGGTCAGTGAAATAAAAATAATTGATTGGTGATATCTAAGACGATGGATAGAAAGTTAGAAGGAGGACAAATGTTGTCATTAAATTCAAAATTATACATTTCTACATACTTGCATTAAAAGAGGACATAGATACTTTGTTTCGACTTGAAACTGCGTGTGTTGACATTGGTGCAATCTCATTACCTATGGTCAACATTTGTTAAAAAAAAGGTCAAGATTAATGCTATTCGAAGAATAATAATAGCAAAGAGAGGCCTTTAAGAGAATAAAAGGAATTAATATAGAGACAATTTATGATCATCATATCAAATAAAAAAAATACATACCAATATTCAAAGGGGACAAAGGAAGTTTGTTTCCCCTCAAACCAATGGGGCTTGATCTCATTATTCCAATCGAGGTACCTCCATTAGTAGGCATACCTTCAAACCAATGATTTATGAGTTTCAGCTAAATTGTTAGTTTGGTGAATAAGCGATATGCTAGTAAAAAATACTAATACAACTTTTGTGCGATAGGTAAAAGTATAAATGACTTACCATTGAATAATGGTTTTAGAGGAATTTGGTTGGAATTTTTCCTTCTCTTGTCCGAATTAGAGGAATTACAATTTGATGGATTCATATTCTCTGTGATATAGTAAGTATACGTCAACAATGAATGTGAAATGGATAAATCTATAGTTTCATAGTCAAGGGTTGCAAACCTGAATGTGAAATATTGTTATTTTTTGATTTATCCATCAAAACATGTCTTCTCTTCATCCTTTTAATTTTTGAATCTGAAGGTTCCATTGTCCAAGATGTATACGTGTTGAAAGCGGCACCCTTTCAAATAACATTCACTGCATCTCCAACATCCCGAGGCAAAGCACCTTGCCTATCTCAAAGACAACAATCTGTAACATTTAAACAACAACAAAGATTGGACTCATTGAAACAACAAAAGCGACCAAATATGCAAAAGCCTTATGCATCCTTTTTTTTTTCTTTGTGTATTAGTGTTTTTCATCAAGCTTCATGATATTTCTTTGTGTATTTCGTACAAAAAAAAACAGGTATGCAAGCTGGATTTTAGAGGTTTAGTGTATTGATGGCCAGTGTCTCACCTTCTTGCAAATTTAAAACCAAAAAGGTTAAAATAAGCAATCATGTTACTGGCCATAAAGCATGAAAAAAACTATAAGAAATGCCACTTAAATCCTCTGAATTCTTAGAGAGAGCAATCACTTGATTTGCTTGACTTGCAGAGTCCTTTTTAACAGGAGTTAGGTATTCTGAATCTTTGGACAGATCGATTCTTTCTTTATGCAGTTGAAGCAATTTTGAAGATTTATCTTGTCTACATGGATAAAAACAATTTCAGAAACAATGTGAGGAAAAAATATTTGTGAAAATGGACTATGGGAAAAATACCTTGGAAGTATTTGATTTTGGCTAAATGGAAAACAATAACTTGATATCTCGGCTTCTCCAAAAGCAAGGAATATGTTCTGTTCATCTACATATAGCCGAATAGATTACACTTCATCTTATAACAATAATAAAAAGATCCATCAAAAAATATATATCCAAAAATGAAATTTAAATGAAACTGCAATAAATATAGAGTCCAGTACTAATCATGATAGACCTGTGCATTATGTTTTTATGTAACTAACATCTATATATAGGTGTAGTACTCTGTATTAGTTGTTGAAGAACCTTATATGATTTTATTGAGTTAGATCACTCCAATGACATCTTCGTGTTTGCCATGTTACCCTTACTCCCCTGGTTGATATACATGGTGGACACAATAGCATGACAAAACAAAGGATATGTTTATAAAAATTACTTTTATACCCTAGTCAGGACTATCATTAGAATTTTGTAGGAGTCAAGATACCAAAAACTACAAATAAGACATTAACAAACACAAGGCGAACATTGCGGCGTTGATCCGGTTTACACGTTGCAAGCTTTGATCCGGTTTGCATGTCGTTATCATTATTAACTTGTTGTATACCATAAACCTTAATCCAATTTACATGTTGCAGGCCTTGATCACATAACAGTTTCTCTATCTTTTACTTGATTAAGCAGTTGTTTTTCTTTTACTTAAAATTCATACACACCCACCCCAAAATTAGACAATAGTAATAATTGAATCTATTGTCACCCTTTTATGAATAAGCACTTCTTGAGCTTCAAGAATTAAAGTAAAACAGCCAAGGAATTAATTTCTTTGTGTTTTGATGAAAAGATACCATTGTTAGGAAAGGCTTACTTTCATCACTCTTCAATAGCTTTGTGACTTTGTAGCTTCAAGTAGAAAATCGTTGCAACAAAAAGAGAAAAACAATAAATACATTAAACATGACCAAGTAGAAAATCGCTGCAAACAAAAAAAAATAAAAGAGAGAAAATAATAAATACATTAAACATGACTATTCTAAATTCTAAATATACAACATGCTTATCGATAAGCTTCACGACTTCCCACAGTTCCTCTACTTTCCATATATTTATTTGTTTTTCATATTCTCCTCCTAATCAAATCTTTGCCAAAGTATAAGCCTTAGTTCTAATCTCATTTACAAACACCAGTAAGAAAATTACTCATTTATATATCAATTATCAATTATAGTACTTGAAAACAACACCACCACAATTAAAGCATCATCCTTTATGAGACAGTTTGTATGGAACTCCATTGGTTTTCTGGTGCGAATTCAAAAAAGTCATTCCCATTCCTAGATTGACAACTAAAATCTTACCCTTCTCAATTGATAAAACACCTGATTAGCTTATTTGAGTAGACCAGAAGAACACAACTCTGCAACAATAACATCAAAAAATCCATTTCCACATCAAGACCACCAAATTGCAGAAATTTATAATCAAAAAATCATTTTCTGTATCTCCATTGATACAGAAAAGAAAACATTAGATTTAATCATGTCTATAATAAGCCTGCCTGCATTATAGATTGAAAAATCACATGCTGACATTATAGGCAGCATACTTATACTTATTACAATATCATTGACATCATCCACCAAACAAATCACATTTGTATAAAAGAGTAGCAGTAACTATTTATTTAACAACTATTGAATTAGTCATACTCAGAATCAACATAAGAAATGTTTTAAAGGAGATAGTAAATAAAAGTTATATTACCAATTGTAAAGAAAAGTTATAGTACCAAGAGATAGGCTATGAACTTCCTCTTCATTTCAGAAAATCCTTAAAATGACCAAGTAAGCGACTTTACTGGTTCTTTGTTGTTGTTACTGGTTCAAATCACATATTAGCTAACCCAATCGATGGCCTCTACTCATTGCATCTTTCCACTCCTTGGTTGGTTACCAGTCAACTCTTTCCAACTCTTAATTTGTGGAATAATTTTTTTTTTGAACAACAGGGATAATGTTCTATTGGTTCACCTAATTTGTGATTTGACTATTTTTTCTGCAAGCTGCCAAGAAATAGCAGAATTTCTTTTGCTTTCTGATCTAAGAAACTGATTTGACAGCTCTCTTTCACCATTGAGTTGTTTGAAATTTCTGCAAACAAATTTGCTAAAACTTTGCTTTACATCTTTGTTGACTTGTGTGATAGCCAGGTATTAGTTGCACGGATTCCAGTGTGGCAATTTACATCTCTCCTTAGGTATGCTGAGATAATTGCCCTTTTCATGTAACAAATTGTGTTGCAGGATTTAAAGCCAAAGAACATATGGCCCTTTGTGAGTATTTGATATATTCTGCTGGTTTTTGACCAGTGAAGAACACTATTTTATTGTTTATCCATTAGACAATTATCCTATTATACCTCATGTCAAGGTCAGAGACACCCTAAAGCTACTATAAAACTGATTTTCTATTAGACTTAGCAGCTTGCAGCCGTATGTTTCTCCCCTTTTACAGTTTATGCTTTATGGTGTGATTCTCATGTAATTGAATATAATCAAATGTGGAGGAAAGTTTTTCTGTTTGAACACATCTCAGTTTTACTGGAGCCTCACAAATTTGTTGATATTTACTGGACCCATGCTTCTGTATGACTTTAGACTGTCTCAGTGAAGAAAGATAAATTATAGTTCGGATGAAGCCAAATGGTTTTGATTTGGAACTTTTATTTTGAGTAGTGTGTAGCTCTTTAGACCCTATTCCACATTACTGACCAACTTTGTCATTTTTTGGGATAGCATAGCATCATAGGTTTAATAACAAATGTAAAAGTAAGTTGGAAAGACCCAAAACAAAACATTTATTTATTGTCTTGTGGCTGCTGAAAAACTACTGAGTAGACTTCTTTGCAAAACAACTCCCAAGCAAAGTCAATTGTTGGACCCTTTTCCCTACCTCATTTTTCTATTTCGTTTTTTTAGCAATACAGCAGATATTTAGTTTAACAGCTTTGACAAACAGTGTAACAATTAAACTTAAGAGGATAAAAGTGAACTTAAGTGAAAATATAGAAACCAAAAGCATATGTGAGCCAAACAAAAATGAAACACTTTATTCCTGGCAGATTTCATTCTGGTTGTAGTTTTGGAGGTGGCAGAAAGGGTTTGTTTTTCAGCAGCTTCTACTGCATCAAAAGTATAACTAATACCAGGCTGATTGATTGACTGCAAAAAAATTGCTACATATTTGCTTTACATCTTTGTTGACTTGTGTGATAGCATGGTATTAGATGAAAGGATTAAAGTGTGGCAGTTTAAATCTCTCCTTAGGTATGCATGGATAATTGCCATTAGTTAGACGATTAGTGGCTTATGACTGTGAGTGAAGGGAGGGGTTTTTTAGTTAGTTAATTCGGTTACAGCTCATAACCGAATTGGTCTGTCGAAGTTGGTGCATCCGAGCGCCGAAGTTGGTGCAGCCGAGCTATCGAAGTTGGTCCTCTCAGGCATAACCCAACCTCTGATGCTCTCCCAGGATTCGAGAGAAGGCGCATGCGGTCGGGGGTGACCGTGAAACCGGAGTGGATGATCCCATTGTCGAGGCGGTTACTGGGGAGTGGAGGCCTTGAAACGATGTCGTCAAAGTTGGTCTGTCGAACTGTCGAAGTTGGTCTGTCGAACTGTCGAATTAACAATGAAGAAAAATACAATGCAAGAATTATTATATTAACCCTTGATAGTTTTTAAAGTTAAAATACACTCCAAGAAAATTGTTAGGAAGATCAACTCGACTATACTGATTATTAAGTATGCTAACATTCCCAAATTACTGATTATCAACTCGACTACACCTCAAGTCATCATCCATGCTTCTTATTAGGATATTGTCTCCATGTATGCTAACATTCCCAAATTAGAGATAGTTGACACCATGACCACTGATTCACACAACAATCCTTGCTCCTATATGCCCTGCACAACAATAGCAAAACACCAGATTTAACATACCAACCAAAAATCACCAAGCAAATATTAGTAGGTTTGTTTCTAGCAGCCAAGTTAAATGTAGCAGCCTCCGATCAAACTATAAACTACTAACACAACAAAATATAGGAAATTTACTGCAATGACTAACTGTCGAAGTTGGTCTGTCGAACTGTGGAAGGTGGTCCTCTCAGGCATAACCCAACCTCCGATGCTCTCCCAGGATTCGAGAGAAGGCGCATGCGGTCGGGGGTGACCGTGAAACCGGAGTGGAGGATCCCATTGTCGAGGCGGTTACTGGGGAGTGGAGGCCTTGAAACGATGTCGTCAAAGTTGGTGCATCGAGCTATCGAAGTTGGTGCCGAATCGCTGTCGAATTAACAATGAAGAAAAATACAATGCAAGAATTATTATATCAACCCTTGATAGTTTTTAAAGTTAAAATACACTCCAAGAAAATTGTTAGGAATATCAACTCGACTATCTTGATTATTAAGTATGCTAACATTCCCAAATTCATCGATTATCAACTCGACTACACCTCAAGTCATCATCCATGCTTCTTATTAGGATATTGTCTCCATGTATGCTAACATTCCCAAATTAGAGATAGTTGACACCATGACCAGCGATTCACACAACAATCCTTGCTCCTATATGCCTGCACAACAATAGCAAAACACGGATTTAACATACCAACCAAAAATTACCAAGCAAATATTAGTAGGTTTGTTTCTAGCGACCAAGTTAAATGTAGCGACCTCCGATCAAACTATAAACTACTAACACAACAAAATATAGGAAATTTACTGCAATGACTAACTGTCGAAGTTGGTCTATCGAACTGTGGAATGTGGTGCATCGAATCGCCGGGTTGGTGCAATCGAGCCGAATGGTGCGATTCTATGCTTGCGAAACAAAGATAGAATCCATCAAAAGACAATGCAGATGCAAGAAGACATCTTCAAACACCGTAATATAGTTTTTTGTTGTTTTAGTCCCTCTATTACTTTATTTGTATTTAATTAATCCCTTATGAAATTTGCTTTGCTTCTTTGTTGTTGTTGTTGAACAAAATAAGGATGGTTTATAGTTATATTGTTCATAGGGTCAAAATTCTATTTTGTCTCGCCAGCTTTTTAGCTCATCCATCATCTTACGCACCTTTGTATAGCCTGTGTAGTTCCCTTTAGAAAGTCGTCAATAAAATATAAAGCAACTCAATGAAGGAGTTTTGAATACCCTGATTGTCCACAAAATACAAAGTCTGGAACTTTTACATAAAAGAGTTGTTCACAAAGCAAAAAAGCAACTAAATGACTCCAACACAAATACCCTTCTTGTCCACAAAAGAGATAGCCAAGAAACAACAACAATAAGAACTACATAGAAAGCATCAATAACATAACATGACAAACACCACAACAACAACAAAGTGTGACACTAAATCTTCTCAATCTTAATTGCCCGCTTCAGTAACTTGAGGGGAAGGTTGATATCTGCATCTGGTTCTTCAATTGGGGATACTCTCTTGACTGAAGTGATGATGCTATCAATTGGTTGGAGTATGTCAACATCATGTTCCACTCCAGCTAGTGAAAACTTAGGCATTAAATCCTATCAACATAGAAATACAACAATTGTAGTAAGAATCAGAATCACATGGTAGCTATTAATTCTACTGCAAAATTTTTCTTTTATACCTTTGAGAAAGCAACTGCTTTGCAAAACCATATAGCTTAGTTGACAGTTACATATTAGTTCTAATCATAAATACTATGTTGTAGCTACATTCACAGTCAATGAAAAAGATTGGTTCAGTCATCTATTTGCTCAATTTTATCTCAAATTACTGACCTTATAGTGAAGTCCAATATATCTCTCTAAAAAATAGTGAAATCCACTATGAGACATTTATATTACTGTGTTTACTTGCAAATAATGATGTGAAGTCCAATATATCTCTATAATAAAAAGTGAAATCCACTATGAGACATTTATATTACTGTGTTTACTTGTAATCATTTCCTGTCCAGTTGCTTCACAACTACAGTAAGCAGAACAAAGAATATGCTTAAATTGAATGTATGTAGCAGAGACAAAAAACACCGGGTATATACCTGTGAGACACCACTGCAAGCACCTTCAATAACATTCTCCTTCTCTTTTACTTCATATGCAGACAAAGATTCAAGATCCTATGTATAAAGACTCATTAGTATGACATAGCCTCTAGAAATTAGTTAAACAATGACATAGGGGTAGTATATACCTGTGAAAGAACATTGGTATCACAACCAGCAATTTTGTCCTTTCCCTTATCCATCAATGCACTCAAGGAATTAGTTTCCTACAATGTTGACCCAAGTAAGTATTTCCTTAAGTGTAGTCTTTGCTACTAATATTAAAAGGAACATGAGCTTACGTTATTGTTCTTTGAAAAGATAGCATCTTCCTTGTCCCATTTTTTATTGAACTTGTTAATAAAAACCTCATTTGTGCAAATTTTACGAACTCTAAATGACTGTTCAAACTTGGCACTAAACACAGGCTTTGTCTCCACCTTGAAAAGGATAGTGGTATCCACTAATGCTGACAGTTCAGCAGGGAGCACACTATTTCCAGCAGTCTAAAGCAGTTTAAAACCATTATTAATTCATCAGTTTAAGTATGACCACAATATAGATATATAGATATATATAGATATATAGATATATAGATATATATAGATATATAGATATATATAATAAAATTTGGTTGAATTGAATTGATGACTTAGTCAATGGAAATGCATAATACCTTGTCATGTGACTGAAGCATTTCTGCACAAGATTTATCAAACAGAAGGCTTGCATCGCGGTCAAAGATGACAAATGTTGCACAATCAGAGTTATCAATGACCCGAACTTTGATACAGTATCTAATATATGTTAAACAAATGTTAAGTATTATTCATTATTCATTCATTTTATAGCATTAACCTATAAATGAATAAACACATCAGGAAATAGTTAAGTGAATACCTAGGAAAAACTTTTGTAACATGCCGGTTACACTTTTCACAAAAGTACATCTTGGAGTCAGGATAGACAGACTTATTGCATACACAAGCAGTATACCACCAATTTTCTTCATTTAAAATGTGTTTAACAGTCCCAAGGACTACAAACACAGATTCCTACAACAAACCATTGTAAAAAATAAATATATGTGCATGTGGAAGCCCTTTTTTTTTAAACCAATAAGCAATAACCAATAACTAATAATAAATTATAAATTGTAAATTATAAACCGTTGAGCAATCTTTGAGGCCCTGCATGGTTGTCCTTGGTGTGTTGTACAAAAATTCCTTCAACCTTTGGCTCAGCATGTAGTTGAGTAAGGGTCAATGGTGAAGGTGATTCAGTATTATCAGTGAGCCTATTATTTGAAAAAAATGTCATCAAGTTCGTGATGAAAGCCACTAATTTTGGATACTAACACAAGTCAAATACAATGAAAACAAATTGCAAACCGAAGAAAATAAACAACCTGTTTCTCATCATGACACCATCATCATAGGTTGGGTTAAAGACCAATCTAGTGCAACTAATGCAATTTTGAATGTGTAATTTATCTACAAAAAACATATCAACAACTTAATCATCATATAGAATTTATAACGTATAATCACCACAGCAATGAATGGTTGAAGGAAATAAATAAGAAACTAACCTTGAAAAAGCTTCACCTTGGCTAACTGTATAATCACCACAGCATTTTGCAAATCGCCAGAAGCCATAAAGGTATTTAGATCATCAACATAACTTCCAAACAGGGTGCACTGAATCTTATGACTGCATGAAAGATTAAGGCGAAATATGTTCACTTGTAATGGATGATGTGAAAATAATATGCAACAAGATCCTTATAGAGCAAATAAACTAAAATAATAAACTTTACCCAGAAGCTTCTAAGGCAATAACATTAAGCTTGGTGGTTGTGTCATCTCTAACAACCTCCCTTTCAGTCCCAACTCCAGTCAAAACACCAATCACATCTGTCAAAGTGTGTGAAACTAATAAGTATAATAAAGCAAAAAAGTAATATATAAAAAAAACATATGGAAATCATTAACACAACATACTCACCAACCAAAAAATCAGTGTCATACTGACCCCCAACAATTTCAGATATTGGAACAAAATGGTAGGGTGAGAGAGTAATTTTTGCATTAGGAAGGGGAACAACCCTGCTTGAAAATTGGAAATTTAGTTTAAAAGGGTGGTGGGTTGTCCTATAACTACCTCCATTTGATGCAACACCCATATTCTCAAATAAATAAACATTCCCCTCACTAATCTCAGTTCTAAACTTGTAAATAAGGGTTTTTTTAACAGTGGCATGAATCCTCCCTCCCTCTGCATCCAATAGGATCATCTCAATGAGAACGGCAAAGTTTGCCTATTGAAGTCGAAACAACCCGCAGACGAATAACTTTGGCTTTGACATTCCAAGAAGATTTTTCAGAGTTGATTTGAAATTTGTTGGTTAGACATTTTTTCAGATTTGATTGAGGACGGATACAAAAGGAAAGAAAAGAGGACTATAGTGGAAGAAGCAAGGGATTTTGCCAACTTTCAGGAAGCAAGCCAAGTAATGGTTGCGGTGTGCTCTGCTTGAATCCCTAGCGATACTTATATAGACATAAAATAATATCTACTAAAAATAGCGAAAATAAAATAAAATGTAAAGTAATATGTTTGGCGGATGAGATTAGTGGGATTTCATTAACACTTTGAAATTTGAAATTAAAAAGAATATGGGAAAATTATAGAGATAGAGCTTACAGGTTACAGAGAGACGATTTGAAAGCACAGCTGCTGTCTGACCATGAAGCATCGAAATGGGAAGGTTGGGGGGAGGGAGGATGCGTGTACATATATTAAAAGTCACATTTGAGAGTCATTTGGGAAATTTTAGGGGAATGTGTTTAGGGATTGCAGGCGGGATGTGAGAGAGCAAAAGGTGAGATTGAAAACCCACTCTCTGAACTTTGGGTTTGGCTTCGAGGTTAGATAGGCAAAGCTGTGATTTGGGTGTAGTTTGGGAGATCACCCCTTTGTCCGCTACCTCATCCTCTGCGCAGCTACTGCCTCCAGATCAAGCATGGAAAAGGGAAGGTTGGGGGTAGCCTCGATGCGTTTGAAGATTAAAAGTACACATTTGAGAGTGATTTGGGAAATTTTAGGGGAATGTGAGAGAGCGAAAGGTGAGATTGACATTTGCCTCTCTGAACTTTGGGTTTGGCTTTGGTCGAGAGAGGTGAAGGCGTGTTTTGGGTGTAGTTTGGGAGATCACCCCTTTGTCCGCTACCTCATCCTATGCGCAGCTGCTGGCTCCAGATCGAGCATGGAAAGGGAAGGTTGGGGGTTGGGACGATGCATGTGCAGATAAATCCAGAAAGTCTTGAGAGCTGCCTCCAGATCGAGCATGGAAAAGGGAAGGTTGGGGGGAGGGACGATGCGTGTGCAGATAAAAAAGCAGATTATTGAGATTGATTTGTGAAATTTTATGGAAATGGGTTTCGTATGCTTCGATGCTTCGATCTTCTCATTTGGTCCGTTTGGCCTCTCCACTGGGTTATTGGCATTCTAATTGATGCTGACTCAAACTTCAGCATGTTTAGCTATAAATCTTTCTTAGTTCTTTATTAACATGTAAATTTTATCTCATATCACCTTCCTCTAAATATCAAGATCAGGATGTGGCTTAATATTTTCAGCGAGATTGAACCTTTAGCCATCAACTATCTTAAAGCCCTACTTGCAAATGAAACTATAATCTGGTAGGTGCATCCAAAGTCCAAAATGATATAAAACTTATATTGATACTGTTCTATTGGTTCACCTAGTTGTCGGTCGATTATTCACTGAAATGTTACTATCAAAACAAAAAAGAACCAGCAGATTTTCTGCTGCATTTCTGCTGATTTCTTTCATCATAAACTGATTGACAACTCTCTTTCACCCTAGACATGTTTTGAAATTTCTGCAAACTTGTTTGGGATACAACTTTGTTTTTGTACTTTGTTGACTTTATGTGACAGCCTGTTGATAACTTGCAGGATTTCCAGTGTGGCAGTTTACATCTCTTCCTAGGTATGCAGGGATAGTTGCCCTTTTCATGAAACAAATCGTGTGGCAGGATTTAAAGCCCAAGCACAAACATCCCTTTTGTGAGGATAACACCTACTTTGTTATCATATATGGTACCGTGAAGACCACTATTATCCCTCATGTCAAGGTCAGATTCTACAAAATGCTACCAAATATGTTTAGGGGTACAGCAATGTATCTTAGCATAGTACCTTTTCTTTTGTCTTTGACTTTCCCCTAAAGCTGAAACAGAGAAAGCCACTGAATATAGATAGCTATGTAATTTTATTATCACTATATATGATGAATTAGATGATTTTCTCATTATTTTTGAAAGGTTGTTTCTCACTGGCCTTGTTTAACTAATTTCAAGAATGTGCAGATAGCAAGCAGTGGAAGGAATATTCTTGAATTTGATTTGATTCAACAAACAGATGAAATGCAATTCAAATTGGTTTAGAAGCTAAAGAACTTTTGCATAGTTAAAATTCATTAGCATACTGCCATAGGCTTGGTGGTATCCATTGAATGCCTCTTGCTTAAGCAATCACCTGACTATGCTATGCAGATTGCCGGTGCACTACTCAATTCATTTAGTTAATTGACTTAGTAATAGCACCATGTAGCAAATAATGAAGAACTATGTCATTTTGTTCCATAAAAACCTCTCTCGTTTTGTATTTACTGGCACATATGCACATTAACAGACACACACATACCCATTAAACTTGAAAGATCTAACAAATAATGAAAATGCAGATTTTTTTGCTGATAAAATAGTTGACCAATGTTGTAATTAGTTAGACGATTAGTGGCTTATGAATGTGAGTGAAGGGAGGAGTTTTTTAGTTAGTTAATTTGGTTACAGCTCATAACCGAATTGGTCTGTCGAACTGTCGAACCTCCAATGCTCTCCCAGGATTCGAGAGAAGGCGCATGCGGTCGGGGGTGACCGTGAAACCGGAGTGGAGGATCCCATTGTCGAGGCGGTTACTGGGGAGTGGAGGCCTTGAAACGATGTCGTCAAAGTTGGTCTGTCGAACTGTCGAAGTTGGTCTGTCGAACTGTCGAAGTTGGTCCTTTCAGGCATAACCCAACCTCCAATGCTCTCCCAGGATTCGAGAGAAGACACATGCGGTCGGGGGTGACCGTGAAACCAGAGTGGAGGATCCCATTGTCGAGGCAGTTACTGGGGAGTGGAGGCCTTGAAACGATGTCGTCAAAGTTGGTCTGTCGAACTGTCGAAGTTGGTCTGTCGAGGAATGATTGATGGTTGATGGTTGGTATGATTTCCATGTATGCTAATATTCCCAAATTAGAGATAGTTGACACCATGACCACTGATTCACACAACAATCCTTGCTCCTATATGCCCTGCACAACAATAGCAAAACACCAGATTTAACATACCAACCAAAAATCACCAAGCAAATATTAGTAGGTTTGTTTCTAGCAGCCAAGTTAAATGTAGCAGCCTCCGATCAAACTATAAACTACTAACACAACAAAATATAGGAAATTTACTGCAATGACCAACTAATGTGAAAAAAGTTAGTGCATTTAGGACTAAATAAGCACACTTGTGAACTAAATATGCAAAAAATCTTTCTGCTCAATGCTGAAAATAATAAGATAACATAAATGACTGTTAATGTTTATCACCGAATACTCTTAAATGCAGAAAAACACAGACAGAAAAAATATACGAAGATTGAAAACGATAGAAGAAAAAATGTGAAGAACCAAAAAAAAATTTAAAAATCGCAGAATCTTTCAAAAGAAGATGATGAAGAAAGAAAGCTCAGATCTGAAGGGAAAAAAAAAAGAAACCAAACATGTTGTTTACTCCACAACAGAATAGATGAGAAAAGAACAAATAGAAGAAGAAGAAGCATGACAATATTACCCAAATGATAGAACATCAAAACGGAGATTTACATTTGATGGGTTTGGAATGTTCAGAACAATACCCATCAGTCTCCAAAATATTTTCTAGGGAATCTCAAGCCTGAAACAGTGACCACTGTGGTTGATCCAAAAGTCAAGCTTGTTCCTTTCAGGCATAACCCAACCTCCAATGCTCTCCCAGGATTCGAGAGAAGGCGCATGCGGTAGGGGGTGACCGTGAAACCGGAGTGGAGGATCCCATTGTCGAGGCGGTTACTGGGGAGTGGAGGCCTTGAAACGATGTCGTCAAAGGATTCTGAGAGAAAGAGGGATTATTGGCTTCAGAGAAAGAAAATGGAAAGATTAGGGTTTTTTGAGAGAATAGAAGGGATGAAGATTGAAGAGAACGGCGCATATGAGAATTTGAATTTTGAAAATGTGAGAGATGGATTCTGTCTTTGTCCGAGTGAAAAGCATTTTGTTTGTCCGGTCTATGTTGTGGTCCAACAAATTTATTTCTATTGACTGGTTTTTAGTAAGTTGCATCTAATTGGGTATAAAAAAACTATTTTAAAATGGTGATGTGGCAAGAGTAGCCTGAGAGTTTGACACGTGTACAAATCTACCCTAAAAGTGCTCTACTTATGTATAGTATAAAGATTAGGACCTAATCACTTTTTTTTCCAATAATTTTGCAAGTTTATCATCCATCATTTTTACTTTTCCACATTTTATTCTTTTCTCAGATTTACCTTACTTTACGTTACAACGAAACATTATTATCTCTATCCAATCATAGTATAATAATGTAATTGATAGATAGTGACAATCGATCCTCAATTGGAACTATAGCTCTACTTTCACTTTATTACTTATACTATACTAGTACTTGACGGTTGTCCAATAGTACCTAAACATAATTCCTACAGCATGTCTTTAATAGGACGAAGAAGGTTCCAAAAGTGGTGCGTGGAAAGTGAGTGTTCACGACCCTTGACACGAGAAAGATTTATTTTGTTACACCTTCAACATAAAGGAACACTAACCTTTCATGGAAATGAAAAAGTAATATCACAGATGTAGGTAAGATCGGTAAACATTCTCTACTACTAGAGACAATGTCTTATTTGTTGAAGGTCTTATGATATATTTAGCATAAGAGCATCTCCATCGCCCGTCCCTTGCCAACTAGTTGCCGTCTCTTCCATTTCTCAGCGTTGGAGCATGCCTATGTGGCAATTGAAGGCCCTTAAATTTTAGAGACATTCACTGCAGAAGGGACGGCAACTAACGACTAAAATAATCATTTTTGCTTAACAGAAATGAAGAAGAAGGGGAGGAAAAAAAACTGCAAATTGAATTCCAGTATTGATGAACAAATTGAATTCTGCAAAATTCCAAGTTGAATGCTTTGAAAAATAGAATTCTGAAAAATTATAATGAACAAATTAATTACGAACCCTAATCCAAACCACAAATTACAAATTACATATCTACAAATTACACATTTAAAATGAACAAATTCACAAACTCAAACCACAAATTACAGATTAAATCAAACAGAAGATGAATAAAAAACGGTGCGCCGTTGCCGACACGAATGCTGTCGCGCCGCTGTGAGATCGTCGTGAGAGCGCTGTGAGAGTGCCGTGAAAGATGAGAGGGTGAGTGTGATTGACGTACTGGTAGGCGACAACAATGGAGGGGGGCTTGCGCGACAGGACGCAGCCGTTGCGCGGGGTTCATGTGCACCGTTGCGGGAGAAGGTGACGATCAAAGCGGTGAGCCACGACGAGGAAGGAAAGAAGAGGGTGGAGAAGATAGAGTTGAACACGCACAACATAGAGTGGGGGCAGAGACATTGAGAATCGAGGAGACACTATAATCTTTTGAGAGTGAGAGTGAAAGATGAGATCTGATAAAAGGATCTAGACATTCAGAAGGCTTAAATATGATTTTCCTCGCAGCAAATACATATGTTTTTGTTTTTTTTCTCTGTAAAAATATTTTTTTTTTGTTTTTTATCCCTGTAATTTTTTTAATTTTGGTTTTTGGTCCCTACAAAATTTTATTTTTGCTTTTCGTCCCTATAATATATATATTATTTTAGAATTAATCCTTATATTCTCGATATTTCAGGGACTAAAATCATATTGGTCTCTAATTTCAGGAATTAAAATCAAATATGAAAAAATATTACGAGGACTAAAACAAAACCATAAGGATCAAAAACAAAAATTCTTATATTATAGGGACGAAAAATAAAATAAAATAAAATTCAGAGACAAAAAATAAAAGTCTCTATAATTACATGGACGAAAAACATATTTAAGCCTACAGAAAATTAGTGTGATAGTGTGAGAGGGTCAAATTGGACCGTGAGACATTGGGCTTTTTTTTAGAAATTGGACGGTCAAATTTAATATTTTATACTTGTTAATATTATTTGACCTAAAAAAATACTTGTTAATATTAAATTAATATTTTAATAAGTATAAATATTAAAGTATTACATTGTGGCATTTGAGGGCCACTTAAGGGACACACATTAAGAAATCACATATTGGAGCAAAAATCACAAGTGTCTCTTAAAAATTAGGTGGCATGTGGGGACCACATAAGGGACACAAATTTTTTTAAGGGACTATGAATTGGAGATGCTATAAGTCAATTATATGATAGCAAATTAATTTCCTCCTTCAACAAACTCATATAGTTTTTTTTAAACACGTAAACTTACTTTATTTTATTCAAAATAATGTCAAGAACACAGACTAATACATAATCATAATCACGGTGACTAGCATTGAATTTTGCCACCCTTGCTAATGTATGGGCTACATAATTCGCTTATCGCCTAATGAAACTAACCACGTAGTTTGGAAACTGAGACAACTTCTCCTCGCAAGACTTGATGATAGCTCCCACCACTAATTGGCAATGGCTATCTCCTGTGATACTATCGACCACGAACTTACAATCAAGCTCAAAGATCACTTGACTATACCCCAAACTGCCTACCCAAGTAGAGCTTCCTATAAACCCCTTGCTTCTGCTTCTGACGCTTGTATGTTACCATCAAAAACCATGGATTTTGCATGTATGGACTCTCCCAAATGATTGCGGATACACATACCAACTCCAAAGCGTTGTTGGTCGACGAAAATGGATGGAAATATCTTGTCATGTGATAAAAGGCACGTCATTCTATATAAGATCAATTTATAGGAGCTTTCCTATCAACGTGTAACATGCTTTATTTTGAAACAAGATGAAAAATGGATTAGCGTAAAAAACATGGGCATGCCACTATGAAATTGATTTCAAATTAAAAGCTTGCAAAAAGGCTACCTAAAATATCATTTAAAATTATGTTCTTTATAAAGTTTGTTAGAGAAGAAAATAAGTTAAAACTTTTTGTCTTATAAAAACGTAGTTTATACCTCTATACTCTTATAATTGTTACACATTTATTTGTTTGGCTCTCCTAAAATAGTCAATTTGGGAGTAAGGAAATATAGTATTATTGTTGTTGATAACTATACTAGATTTACACACGTCTTGTTCCTGGCTCATAATGATGAGTTTTTTGAGGAGTTCTCAATATTTTGTAAGAATGTACTATTGGGTGATATGAAAATACATTATAATATTTCAATATTATCTTAGAATATTTTAGATATTTCGTAAGATTAGTTTTCATATTTCTTGGTTATTATCTTGATTTATGTTCCTATTTAATTAGGATTAGAGTATTGTATTAGTATGAAGAAATGTTAGTGTTTGGTCTTTTTGTATTGTAACAAATCATCAATCAAAACAAACTATAATCATAATTTAATATCATTATTCTTTCTCTTTTTACATTATATGAAATCCTATAACTACAACTTGATATCAGAGTGCGCCATCCTCTATGACCTGTCTTGTCACTATTTCAGTTTCAAGTTTCCCAAAGTATGAACTCTACTAACATTTGGAACTGTATTATAATTTTTAGTCATACAAAAGAAATCATTTCTCTCTCCCATATTTTCTACTACCACTGTTCTTTTTTAGATGTCGTTTAAGGTTGTTTTACACAGACCAAAGAAACCAATAAATTTTGTTGTTCTTGATAAAATTATTGGTCTTTTTCATGTGATGTTCTTGACTGTTTATTACCTCATTACACTTATTTATCTCTCTACAATAAATTGTTAAGGGTATAATTGACAAAAAAGTAATTAATATAATCTTAAACTTTGAGATCGACAGATAAATAGTGACAAAATTTATCTAAAAAATTAACAAGTAAAAAGAAACGGATTGTGTATTTGTTAGCATATTTTAAAGCTATCTTCTACTGTGCCATATTTTTAACGTGTCTATCATGTCTCCTCTTCATGTCACGTTTTAGAGTGCCGAGAATCTCTCCTAATTATTGGTTTGGACAGGTAATAGAGCAAAACAATAACTTTTAATAATAGAAAAAGTATGACAATTGTATGACTTGATGTGTTGCAACACTACGGAGAAGGCACATTCCACAAAAGACAAACTTGAATGGACGCCTTACAAAAGTGTTGAACAAATGGCGTCAAGCTAAAGAGGAGGTGAATTAAGTTTGAAAAGATTGTCAAAAAATTTCGCAAAATTTTGTTTTGTGTGGGACAAATTTAAGAAATTTTAAACTCTTGACCCCTATAAGTGAATGAATTAAAGAATATGAGGTAAAAATTGCAAGATTTCGATGTAATGTTAATTTCAACGTAAAATGAGATAGTGTATTAGTGAAATATGATTGAAGCAATCTAACTAAAATACCAAGATAATGAAGTTAGAATGATATTGATATGAAATGGGATAAAGACGAGATTATAATATGATCAACATTTGCCAAAATTATAGTCAAAATGATGGAGAGATAACTCCCAAGAGGTTGGTCTAGTAGAACATGATAGAGTCTCGCATTTGACAAGTCGCAGGTTTGAATCCCCACTAGTTATTGGGATGATTTAAATGTAAATTATTTTGTAAGTGTTCTTACAGTCCGGAAGTATTTATGTCATGGACTGGGGCATCATCCCCTCACTCTGAATTTCATTTATTAAAAAAAAGATGATGAAGAGATAAAACATAATAAACGAACCAAATTAAAAGTGTAGAAATTGAAAGATTCAAATTTTAGGTGCAAATAAAATTGAAGAGCTGAAATTAAAGAGTATAATAGAAAGAGCAATACACCAAGGTTTATTTTAGTTTGATCACCACTACTGCGATCTACATATAGTTTCCTATGCGATCTACATATAGTTTCCTAGTTAAGTTTGAGATTTTTACCAATACCAAATATTAATACAATCAACAAAACACAGCTAATTGTAACAAAAAAACAAAACACAGCTAAAAAAGGAAGACGACACCTTTTGAATCTTATTTGGATACCTTACCCCAAACATCAACCCGATAGGAGTACCATATCTTATCAACCATAAAACTATATAAAATAGAAAAAGTAGCACTTTGCAATAAAATAATGTGGCACTTTGCAAGCTGGTCTTGCGGGGACTATTGGGCGATTAGTTTGTTAGGCAATTACTAACTTCTATTAGGTGTTTGTTAGATTTTTTTGGTTCCTTAGTACAAATGGCTTAGGGGCTGAGGATGTGGAGAAGGAAGCGAAGCGTTGCGGGTTTGAATATGTGCTCCAAATGTTCCGCAGTACTTTACTAATCGACTGACATTTGTTTGTTTGATTTTTTTTTTGTCCTAGTACATTTGGTTAGCGAGGATGGAGAAGTTAGAGGAGAGGGGAAAGTGGAGCGATACGAGTTCAGACACTGCTCCTAACCCCCACACAGCTCTTACGGGATATTTACCACCAAACTGTATTCTCTTCAATTTCTCTCCGGTTCCTTCTTCACCTCGTATTACCGATAGAGATTTTACTTTCAAAATAAGGAAAAAAAATTCAATTGTTGATAAAAAAAGAGTATTTTATATTTATCGACCTATAAAATAAGTCATTAATTTATTTAAATTGATTTTAAATTTTTGATAAACAGTTGGAATAAACTATTTTTCCCTTTAATGTAAACTTTTTACTCTAAAAGTAGGCTAAATTTAAAGTTCAAATTTTATTTTATCAAAAAAATAATTGTAAAATCGGTCTCTTGGTCAAGACTCAAGACAATACTCAATGAGTTATGATTTTATTGTTTAAGACGGTCCTTTGTACTAAAGTAGAAAATTTATGTTTTTCCATTTTCTGCATTCTAACATGTGTTCCCGCAGAAGAAATTTTATTTTTTATTTAATATTATTTACTCCAAAATAAAAATAAATAAAGAAATAAAGAAATAAACCGGGAAAGAAAATGGAGAGGGAACGCCTCAGTTTGCAAGTATAACGAAAACAGAAATGATATATGAACACCATTTTTTGACCACCGTAGATTGCCAGGGGTAGTTTCGTCATTCACGTGAGACATTTTCTATTTCTCCTTCTTTTTCTATTTTATTTCGTTCTCTCTTCCCGCCCAGTCTCTCTCGTCTTGCTCTTTCCCTCTTGCTCGCTCCGTACACAGCAAAGGAGAACCCATTCGCCGCCGTGTCCTCTTTTCCGTCCGCCGCCCCACAACACCATTCTTTCTCTCTTCTCGCTCAGTCTCTCTCGTCTCGTCTCGTTCTCTTTCTCTTTTCTCTGCGCACACACACACCATGGAGGGAGAGGGAAAAACCTAGCTCTGGCCGTCGTGTTTCCTCTTTTCTGTCCGTTGCAGCACCAGTTCTCCTTGCCGCCGCCGTCGCACCGCACACCACGATCTGAAGCAGAACCCATGCCCGGAGAACCCACAGGTAACGATTCTGGGTTTATTTTCATGCGATATTTGTATACTAGTATTATTATCTTGTGTTTTATGCTTTTTTATTACCTGAAATTTTTGTGCTTTTCTTGCTGTGGTTGGAGAAAAATTCTAGTTCTTTGTTATGATATTGAAACATTGTTCTGTGGGGTCTAGTTCTTATGTGTTGGGTTTTTCAAATATTGTTTTCTAATGTGTTGTTTGATTGTCTCATTGACTCCTTGGTGACTGTGTTTTAGAATACAGAATTTTCATGTTCTCTATTTTAATTATTTTATATTCTTGCTGACTCTATTAGGAGCTTTAAATATGTTATTCGTGATGATTTATTGTTAAACTTCATGCATAGTTGCTGATTTTTTTCACCTGGAAGCACATGTAGTGATGCTGTGTTTTTTCCTATAGTGTCATCTTGCTATATCGGCTAAAGCAGAAATACCAACCTCGTTGTGAAAAACATATGGTGAAAATTTAGTACCGACATCCAAAGCTGTAAGCCTTCTCCTTTAATGTGTTCACCATAATATTTACTCTTTTTTAATCTTATGTTAGTGTTCTATTGTTCTAATCTTTCCTTTAATGTGTTTTTAGGTTCTGCTTCTGGGAGTTATTTCTTTGCTTATAGATCTTGTTCTCTTTATCTTCCTTACCGTAAGGTAATTTTCTTACCTTGTGCCTTCCCTCTGTGCTTTCCATGTTTCATGAAATTAAAGTTTTGTTTTGTTTTTAGTTTTTTATAGTTGATGTTTTTATAGTTGATGTTATTTTTGAGTTTTTTATAGTCGACCGGTTTGAAAGTGTAACAAATTGCAGTATCTTGGCCTCTTTCAATATGCTTTTTATCAAAACCATTGTGTTATGACTTGAGATGGGTTCTAACAATTAGCCAACTCCATACTACTTTTTAACAAAGAAATATGACTTATGTTAGAGACAAACTTGCAATATGTGAATTGGTGTTGAAATTTGAACCGAGTATATTGACATATACTACTGTTAAAATTTGTGAATGCATAGTATTGTGTATATATATGTTAGGAAATCAACAAGAGAAAAACTCGACATGAGCAGAAGTACACCCACACAAGAAGCAAAAAGAAACAAAAGACAACTCACAAATTTAACGTGGTTCGGTACTCCATACCTACATCCACGAACTCACAACAAAATATTTTATTACTCAACTTGCAATTTTTACAAGGAGAAAATTACAAACCCTCTCACACAATTTTTGCATGGAAAAATTGCAAACCCTCTCAAAGACACACAACTACGCAAGCCCCCAATACACCCAAAAAACAAGAATTGTTGTGGTAAAGAAAAACTCAAACTAACTCTTCATATTTATAATAACTCTCTACTTCTTCCTTCTTCACACTAATTGATGTGGGACTTGCATGAGTACCCACTTTGGCACACCATATCCTCCCTTCATCCAAAGTCTCACATTTCTTCACTTTGTCATCAGCTTCATCCTCACAGAGAAAAATATCATTCTCATAACTAACCACATTTGCAGAAGGAGCACTCTTCAACTTTTCTGTCTTCTCCTTTAGGCTTCGCAAATCCTCCATGAATTTTGGACATTTAACTTGTATGTGACCAAGCTCTTCACAATAATGGCACTTGACAACACTCATATCTCTTGATTGAAATCTTCTACCATGTTGATCACTATACTTCGTCTTTCCTTGTTCACCTTTAGTTACTAGTATTTGATTGTCTTTAGAAGATTTATCACCACCCATAATTTGTTGACTCTCCTTCAACGATCTCATCACCTCATCTAGCTGCAGTGTACTCTTCCCCGCTAACATTGACTGCACTAGTGGTTTATAAGATTTGGGTAGTGAAGCCAACAAAAGTAATGCTTGCTCTTCATTTTTGATATTTTCCCCTGCATTCATAAGTCTAGATACCAGCTCATTGAATTTATTAATATGATCAAACACATTACCTTCATCTTCCATCTTCAACGAGTACAAGTTCATTTTCATCATCAATCGATTGGTTAATGTGGTTGATGCAAACTTGGATTCCAATAAATCCCACAATTTCCTTTGAGAAGTTTCTTTCAACACGATCACTTTGATTTGTGGAGCAAGTGCCAACCGAATTGTGCTCATTGCCTTTTTTTGTATTGTACTCCACTCTGAATCTTTCATCTCACTTAGTTTTTCTTCCTCCAAAGCACAATCAAGACCCCATTGGACCAAATAGTCTTGGATTGTGCATTGCCATAAGGAGAAGTCCATCCTCCTATCAAACAAAGGAGCATCCAACTTCAACGTAGTCATATCTATAAAAAAAATAAGATGAAAACTGACCTCTCTTCAAATGAATGACACGACGCACTAAACTGCTTCTGTTCCTCCCTTGATCGGAACCTCAGCTCTTGATACCAGTTGTTGGGAAATCAACAAGAGAAAAACTCGACACGAGCAGAAGCACACCCACACAAGAAGCAAAAAGAAACAAAAAATAACTCACAAATTTAATGTGGTTCGGTACTCCATACTTGCATCCATGAACTCACAACAAAATATTTTATTACTTAACTTGCAATTTTACAAGGAGAAAATTGCAAACCCTCTCAAAGACACACAACTACCCGAGCCTCCAATACACCCAAATGACTAGAATTGTTGTGGTAAAGAAAAACTCAAACTAACTCTTCATATTTATAATAACTCTCTACTTCTTCCTTCGTCACACTACTGGATGTGGGACTTGGATGAGTACCCACTTTGGCACAACAATATGACTATATGTGTATGTCCGACTTGCATAAAAGGTTTAATTTTTAGATTTGGTGGTTATAAGAAAATAAGAACCTAATAGTAGTCTATTATTTCAAGTGATGACTGGGTGAATGCAAACCTCATGGCTTGGAGCCCCATTTTTCCTTCTAATTCTTCTTTTGTGGTGAAGTCACTTATTGAAAAGGCAAGAGGAGGTATCAATGATGATCAATAGTTATAATCTTCTTTATTGTTACAATTGCATATTATTAGCTATTCTTTCTTTGGATTTAAAGAAGCTTTTGGATTTGCACCACCATGGCTTTTGTGGCTTAGGTATGAAATTTGAATGTAAAACCTTCTTCATGGAGTTTTAAACTGGTGAATCTTATTCTACTCTTATATTGAATACAATTTTCCTTTGCAGATATAGAACCCCGTGAAGTTGGTTTGATATACATTGCCTTGCCATTCATTAAGGTAATGAATTTGAGTAGCAAATATCCATATTGCCTTTAGAATGTTTAGAAGATCTAAACCTGTAGGTTCTGTGTTGCTTTTTTTTATCTAAACCTGGTGGGATATTAAAAAAATAGGTGGCTTCATATGCTATATATTTTGCAATGTATTTATCCAGCCACTGATAAATTTGGTTTTGATGTAAGCTTCACGATTACTTTAGTTTATGTGAATGTAATCTCCATAGTTAAAACAGTTCTGTAATAATTAGTTTGGATGAATAGTTTTGTACATTTTATTGTTATGAGCATGGCACCACCGAGAAAGAAGCAGCGGACAAGTAGCTCAAACGATAAAAATGTAAGAACTTATTAACTTATTATATTTGCATGAGTGCTATTTATTTAGCAATGACATAAATTTTATTCATACTTGTCAGGTACGTTTGAGGCATGCATGTGCTCTAAGAGAGTTGCTTGAAGTTAGCAAGAAGTTGACAGACATACAACGAACCCAAATTGTGACTACCCCATTCAAGTGGGTTGTAAACATGCCGGATAATTTGCAAATTTCTGCTCCTCTATTGTGGGAATTAGCAAGTAGGTGGAATGAACAGTTTCTGGGATTTAGAGTTGAGGGTTCGATGGTTCGATTTAGGCCGATTGATGTATGTTTTGCAATAGGACTCCCTATAGTAGGTGAGAAGGTGCAAGCTGATGAAAATGGGGAAAGTAATACACTATCTTTGTTCGGAGAAGATGGTGTAACAATTGATGGAATTGTTGGTAAGCTTCATTTGCTTGAGGACGATGTCCTTAATTTTTGTAGACTACATTTACTCCTCACATTTGAAGAGTTTTACTTTCCTCGATCCGAGAGACGTGTATATATTGGTTATATTAAGTTGTTAGATGACCTAGAATCCCTAAATAAGTACAATTGGGGACTAGCTGTGTATCAGTTCGTAGTTAAAAGTTTGAATAAAGTGTCTTGTGCAGTGAAAGAAGGAAAAAATCTATGTCAAACCCATATAAGAGGATGTGCAGCTGTCTTAGAGGTATATATTTGATACATGTATTAAGTATATTAATCTTTGTTGTAGATTTGGGTCTTGAACCACTTGTCATTGGGGGAACACCTAACATTCCTCATAGGTTCTCTTTCTCACGTTTTGAATTGGCCAGTTGTACATTACAAGACCAAAAAAATACAAGATGCATTTCACAAAAATTTGGTAAACATGATTATTATTTGTTTGTAGAACATGTTGAAAACTTATATACAATGTGTATTTGATGTGCTTCTTATGTTGACAGGTAACTAAAGGGCTAATAGCAACAGATGAGAAGATTCAATTTGACATAGTCAGGGATGCATTGGATAAGGCAGAACATCAGTATGTTCGTCTTACTAAATATCGGAGATTGGTGGCAGAGCATAAGCATTCTCAAGAGAGGATTTCTATTCTTGAGGTAGAAGTGAAAATGTTGAAAGATCATCTTTGATCAACAACCGAACCCCATAATGCAACCCCCTTGATTCCATCTCCTCACACTGATATTGCTGATGAGGTTGGCGATGAAGGATCTTTGGGTATTGAAAGAGGTGCATGGTTATTGTTAATAAATGTCTGTGTAGTTAATGTTATTAAATTTTATTTAAAGTTTTTTTTAAAATTAATCTTTCTTGAAAATGATTTTTCCATAAAGTAATCCTGCATGTAATATTCATGGTGAAGATAGGGATGGTGAAGCATTAGTAAGTATTTCTAAAGAGCGTGATGATGATCGTGAAGATGGTGAAGATGGGGTTAGTAATGATGATCATTGTGAACACCTAATTTTGACCGGAGTTTTCATTTTTTTAAGAAAAATCACAAAAAATATTTTTCACACATATTGAATTTTCAGCCTTTATTTAAGTATATTATCTCAGTTTTGTTCTATTTTATTTTGTTAAAATGAGAAAATATCAACAACAAAAAAAATCCATTGATCTGACCCATTGTCTAAACCCATTGTTGGCATTGGCCCAAGTTGAAGAAAGAAACAAAATTACAAAAAATGAATAACATAACAAAAATACAAAAAGTGATAAAAAGAAAAATTAAATTAATAAAAAGGGAAATGCAGCATCTACTGCGATAAGATGCTGGGACAAGAGGAAGAAGACCCATTATCTTCCTTTGAGGCAGCTTGTTTCTCTGTCTTACTGCAAATCAAAAGCTACAAAAGGAGAGTAACAGTCTGGTAAGAAAAAAATTGCATTGTCTAATTAGGCACAAATGGAAGAAAACAAAGTCAAACCAGAAGCAATTACTATAAGCATGAATGCAGCAGTGGGTTGGGGGAATACAAGCAATGGGCAGAGTAATTGAAACACTAAAAAATGTAATAACCTGAGAAAGTGGAAAAGAGGATGCAGGGATAAAAATTGACGTCTCAATGCATTACACAAACACAACTTTGCCTATAAATACACCAATTCACAGAGGAATATGGGGGGAAGAAAATTTTGGGAATTTAATCACTAAAAAAAATCAAAGAGACAAATAGTAAGAGACAACAGAAAATATAAGTGAAAAGGAGTAGAAGGACTCTCTTGTAGCCAAGACGTCGCCGCACCACGGACGACCGCAGGACACCATCGACGAAGTTCGCTGCTACTGCGTCTCCTTCCTGCGCAGTACGCCACCGCCATTCTCTCTCCCTCTTATCATTTTTTTTCCTTGTGTGCAGTGTTTCTTATCGTCTCTTTTCTCAGATTGTGTGTGTATGTGTGTTATGTTTTAGGTTTAGTGACTGAAACCGTGTCTCCCCCACCCCTTTGTTTTTATTTTATTTCTTTTGTTTTCTTTATTTAATGAATAATAGTAATTGCATATATCTGTTCTTTTACTTCTTTTAACTCTTCCTCTCCCTGTGAGTTACGTGTGTGTGTGTGTGTGTTAGCCCACTCTTATTTGTTTTCAACCCACTCATATTAAATCCCTCTCAATTTGCAAATGGACAAGCCTAACCCATTTTATCACCTAATTATAATCATAAATTTTGTTTAATTTACTTTTCAGTTTAACCTTATTAAATCAAATAAAAAATATTTTTTTAGAACAAATGGGATTAGCTGACATCTTGTTAATCCCCGGTTTAGGACACATGAGTTATGACAGCTTGGTGATCTTAAACACTTAA
Source organism: Calophaca sinica (assembly GCA_037113605.1). Taxonomy (NCBI): domain Eukaryota; kingdom Viridiplantae; phylum Streptophyta; class Magnoliopsida; order Fabales; family Fabaceae; genus Calophaca; species Calophaca sinica. The sequence goes on from CM073733.1 coordinate 110,892,243, forward strand.
AAAATGTTAAAATCAATCAAACACACATATTTTCTAGAAGAACTACGTGACTTTTGAGTTCCTAATTACACCGGAGGATACGTAGGAGCGGGTCAACCCCGTCAAGTCAAATTTAAAATTTTCTAATTTAGTTTCCTTTTTTTAATATTCAACATTATTTTACTAAATATTATTTTATTTAATTGTGGGGTAAAACAAATATTTTGGAACTTATAATAGTTTTCACAATCAATTTGGGTAATCGTCTCAGGATGGGCGTGTTAGGGCTGCTATGGGGTTTAGTCTTCACCCTTCCTTACACGCAATCGATTCCCGAACTCAGCATGTTTTACAAAGATCACTAATTTTGAGATTTTCCAATTTTTCCTAAATTTAATAAAATTGGTGGCGGCTCCTAAAATTTTAGATCGTTACAATCATGAAGATGGGGATGGTGATGGTGATGGTGATCATGAAGAAAATAAAGATGGTGAACATGGGGATACATCAAACATCATGACAAGAGTTAAAGAAAATCCAAGGAAGCGTGTGCAAAGCGTGTCAACTCGGAGTCCATTTATGCACACATATGCAACAAGAAAGAAAAGGACTGCAATGCAAAGGACTATAGGACAAACTACAAATAAAAGTACTTAGAGAAGAAAAGTATTTCTATGTAACCTGGGTTGCTTTGAAGACTTATGTTATAGCATCTTTTGGGTTGTTTTGAAGACTTATGTTAGCATCTTTTGGGTTGTTGTTTTGAACACTTATGTGATGGTGTACATTGTAGTATGTGTAAAGCACTTATTGGCATCTTGTTGGGTTGTTTTCTGAACAATTATGTAAAGTTTCCATTTTATTGAACAATTATGTAAACAGGATTAACCACTACAGATATTAATTATTGAAGGTTATGAATCGTATTTGGTTAATAGGGTTTGCGTAGGTGATTGACATAGTGTTGAAACTGGTTAATGGGTGCAACTTGTTACATCAGAGTATCCCATTAACCAGTAAATGAACTATATTAACCATTTATGTGAACACAATTAATCAGTTACCTTCCCAGCATTAGTTAAGGTTGTGAATCGCATTTCGTTAACAGGGTTTGTGTAAGTGGTTAAGATGGTTTTGTGTAAGTGGTTAACAGGGTTTGTGTAAGTGGTTAACATCAATTTGTGTAAGTGGTTAACAGGGTTTGTGTAACGCAGTGTTGAAAGTGGTTAATAGTGCTACTTGTTGCATCAGATTATCGCATTAACCAGTAAATGAACTATGTTAACCACGTACCTGAACACTATTAACCAGTTACCTTCCCAACATTAACCACATAAAACAACTACATTAACCACAAACGTGCAAGTTATTAGCCATGTTTTTAATGGGTTGTGAATAATTCACTGAAGCATCAGTATAACACATTAACCATCTAGTGAATTGAGTTAACCAAGTGTTTGCAAATCATTAACCACATTTCTAATATGTTGTGAATCATAAGATAGCCCATCAACAAAGTTCATTTGAATTTTATATAGAACCATTTATATAGGATTGTATATCTATATCTATATACACATGATAAATCATTCTGCACAGCAAGAAATAGCCCTAAATCCTTTACGAGCTAATGCTTGATTCGTGCTGCAAACATTGAACGTGAACACAATAAGGGGTTGAATTGTGTTGAAAGCTTTTCGAAAACTTTAAGTTAAAAATACTTTTGAACTCTTGATTTTAAAACAGTAAGTTATCGGATGCTGGAGTATGACCAGACGCTGGAAATGAAGTTTAAGAAAACTTGTTTTTCTTTGCAAAATAAGAATAAATGTAAAGCAGTAAAGCAAGAGACACAGAGATTTATACTAGTTCACCATCAAACTGGTAGCTATGTCTAGTCCCTTCGTTCCTGAAGGATTTCCACTATAATCAACTAATTACAAATTTTCTTAAGAGTATTCTACTCTCACAAACTTGACAATACTCTTAACTTCTCAAAACGACTCAGTACGTTTGAGCCTTTGAGTAACAAAGCCTTAACTAGGCAGAACAACTTTTACAAAGTAATACTCTTTTGAATACAATCAAATAACTCTCACAAAGAGGATGAAAAGATTAAGCTAAAAAACAAATAACTTTCTAAAAGAAAGAATATAAGACAATGAGATTCAGTTCTTGGTGTCCAGAAACTTGCACGAAACTTGATTGCTCACTTGAGTAATAGCTCTTTCAGAATGTAGTTTCTAGTAGTTTTTTGCCACCTTCTTCAATGAATACCTTGAGGTATTTATAGGAGTCTCTGAGGGGTATTACCGTTGCAGTAAATTTCAACTCCATATCATTGAGTGAGGTAATTTGAAATGCAGTCCTTTTCTTCCTTTTCAGAGAATATCAGAATAGTACACATTACCGTTTTTGTACTATCTGCTTTTCACAATTGCCTTGTACGAATTTTGTCTTATACTAAAGGTGTCACCTTTGATACCTCGTACATCAAAATGAGCGCACAAAATCAAATTCGAATTCCGTTCCAAATAGCTGAGGTAGGAGAGCACAAACGTGACCATCACGTGATTCATTAAAAGACCAGATGCTCGCTCAGAATAATGGACGGACGCTCGTAGCAATTGAGTAATCCACGTGTCAAAGAATAACACTACCAGATGCTCGCTATACACAAGACGTTGGAGTGAACCGGATGCTGACACACATGGAATGTATTCATTTTTTTTGTGTGAATTTCTCCTTCTTGCTTGAGTGACTTATAAAGCATAAACAATTTTAATACCTACACACTTCAAGACATATTAGAAGATAATTTGTTCACTTGCAAGTACTTTGTTATCATCAAAATTAATGAGGGTCTAAACTTCTCAATCGTTTAGGTTCCAACAATCTCCCCCTTTTTGATGATGACAAATATCAAAAGTTGATGAACAATTTAATTAAAAAAATAATTCCAAGGGTCTCCCCCTGAGTTCAACAACTCAGATATAATTAAATAATTCAGGTATTAGGGTGATTTTTAATAATCAGAGCATTGTGATCGCAAAAGGCATACAAGTATCACAGCATATATTCAATTAAACGTTGAGAACAGATGCTGAGATCATTGTACCAATAATGCATATACTTAAGCAATTTATTGAGGATCAGATGCTGAAATTCATTGTACCAATTATTATAAAAATGCCAACAGATATTAATGAGTATTAGAGCAATTCGAAGTTATGCTATGTATGATTTATGCATGAAATGTGTAAAATTCAGCGTCTTCAGCGTGTTCATCAGACTTTCAACGTGTTCATCAGACCTTTCTTTTGCTTCCCCTTTTGTCATCAGACAAAAAGAGTGTAAAACACATCATAGTCAAAACAGTAAGTAATAATACTAGAAAAATTTGAATTGTACCAAAAATTAGATCAAGTAAGGTTAGATCACTCAAAATATGAACCAAGTAAAAAAGAATTGTACCAAGTTAACAATAATACAAAATAAAATATAAAAAATGAAATGTTTTTAAGGGTTTGGTGGAGGAGGAGCAGGAGGAAGAAGTTGATTGAAGCGTTCCAATAGGAGGTTCACAGTGCTTTTCAACTGGTACACCTTCTGAATTGTAGCCATGATGGCTTCGAATTCAGCTCTAGGCAAGGTGACAACATCATCATTTGCAGCAGGAGGAGCAGAAAAAGGTTTAGCTTCTGGAATAGGTTCAACAATAACAGCTCGTTGAGATTCCATCTTCTGGTGCTCTGCTAGCACTGCCTGTAACAATCTCAGTTTCAAATTCTTTCTTTCCTTGACCCTCTGAAAGACACCATCATTTGCTAAGCTCCATTTGATGATTTTTCCCAGCTTCTGTTTCTCAATTTCCATAGTCTATTCCCATCTTTGCACAATCTCTTCAGGGTAAAGCATACGCGGAAAGATAGTTTCCCTGTGCTTAAGTAGATCTTCAACATATGCATCAAATTTTGCAAAAGCATCTTCTCCAAAATTGCTTCTTATAAAAACTCTCATTCCATAAAAAATGAAGATACGTCCTTCATTTTCAGCCAGGTACAACCGATGCAAATTCTCCCTATCATCTTCTTCAATATTAAGAGGCCTAAAGTGAGGTAGAAAGGCTTTGTCTTTCCAAGACGTGGTCATTTTACTCCAACTGAATCCAATATCAAAGTGTTTGCAAATAACAGCCCATTGGTCTTCAATTTTCATAACACTTAGAGGCCTAATAACAGAACACATAAACATGTCATCAAAATGAACAAAAGCGAGGTTTGTGTCTATTACCCTGCTAATAGAGCCAACAGTAGGGATGGTTGCCTTTTCTGCATTACAGCTGCCAGAAGAACCAGTTCTCCAATCATCTCTTTTGAGGAGGTTCAGATACACACGTCGAGCGTGGTCTTCAGATATCTTCTTAACCGGAAGCTCAGATAATGCTTTGACGTCGTATTTCCTAGGAGCTTCTTCATACTCCTTGAGACCAAAAGATGTTGAAAGTTTACCAGGAGTTGGTTCCTTCCTTTTATCAGGGATAGACCAGGGTAGCCACCTTTGCCTATCAGGCACAATCTTTACAGATGCTGAGGAGGGATCTTTGTTCAGATAAACTAATTCCATCTTCTTCATTTCAAGGCAGTGAGCCATGAATGACTTTTCATCATCTGTGATCCATCTTCCGCATTCCTTCAGAGTGAGAGGTTCGTGTTGTGGCAGAACATGAGGAAGATCAACAGAGCAAGGAATAATTCATCTGTTTAAAAGAGCTCTTAACCTTCCACCAAATGACCTTTCCACTTTCTCACCATCTTCAGAGATAGTGAGGCATGAACCAGGGGTAATCTCCAGTCTTGCAACCCCAGAGGTGAATGTCTTCAAGTGCCACAGAGAAGGGTGATCATAGATGGAATGATAAACTTCTCTTACAAACCGTGGTTTGTTTATAGATGATACAAATTTCTTGGCACCATAGTAGTTAGTAGGTTTGAGAATGAGAGAAAATGCGAGAGGAGAAGTCACCTTGACTTTGTATGTTTTGGGTTGGTTTGGAGGGATTTTGAAGAGTAGGTTGAAAGGGTAAGACTGGAGTGATGAAATGTATGTAGTGAGGGATGTGTTTGATGGGGGTTGTGGTGAGGGAAATGTAAGTGTTCTGGACTTTGTGGTTAATTGGGAGGTTTGTGGTTCGGTTGATGGATGTTGTTGAGTGATAAGGGCAGTGATTTGAGATTTGGTTTTTGTGGTTTTCTTGGCTAGTGTTTTGGAAGGTGATGGTTGTGTGGAGTGTGTTTGTGTTGATGAAACAGAGAGTGGTGGTGCAGGAATAGTGTTATCAGAACCAAAGGTAGTAATGGAATCATCAATGGTAAAATCCAGTACCTTTGGGTTAAGCTCAGAGTGCCTAACCAATCTCTTTCTTTTTCCTTGAGGGGCAACATCAGGAGGAGGAGGTGGAGGAGCTTGCTTCTTAGGGCCAGACGCTGAAACAGGTTTTTCAGCTTCTGCCTTTTTCTTTTTCTCCATAATGATTCTGATGGGGACTCAATCCTCATTATCTTCTGGATCATCTCTCCTTTTAGGTGTAGGAGGCACCTTCTGCTTCTTGCTTCTTGTCTCCCTTGCTGGAGACTCACAAGTTCTCTTTACACTAGATACTGAGCTTCTGGTGAGTTTTGTTTCGGCTTCTTCACCAACAGAAGCACCAGCTTCTTCTTCTTGTTGCTCCTGTTTTACTTCCTTCATTCTTTCACCAGTTACCAGCTGCATTCTTACCAAACTGTATACACCAAATGCATCAAGACGCAAAGAGCACAACACCAAAGTACTTTTCCCTTTCTTTTCCTTCCAAAGCTCCAAGCTTTTTGGGAATACCAGCTTTAATCAACAGGGCAATAAGACGAACACCATAGGGTATCTTCTTGTAGATGTTTTTCTTTTCTACAGTGCCTTTTCTCGAACTCATAATAGCTTGAACCAGATTGTTGTAGACCAATCTAGGCAAGTTCACCTTCTGTCTTGCCAAGTAAGTCCTCACAATGAACTTCTGCTCATAGTTCACTATGTCACTAGACCCAGCCTTCAGAAGAACACTCTTGGCTATGATCTTGTGAAGTACTCTGAAGTGACTCTTCAGATGCTTGGCAGTAGGAGTTTCCCCAGATTCCTTCAACTGCTTACAGTTCTCAAACAAGGCTTCATTCACTTTTTCCATACCATTGAAAGCTTTTTCTGAGCCATTGTAAAAACTAATTCCTTCTAATGAACAACCAGTAACATCAACAATGTCATTGAGAGTAAACTCTAACTGAAATCCTCTGACATAATCTCCGATTTTTCCATCTAGAAAAGTAATATTTCCCCAAAGTTCTTTAATAGCAGTAACCATAACTTCAACAGAAGAACTCGAAAAGAAATATTTTGACCAACCCATAGCCTCAAAACCTTCATCGAAGTTGAAACCATAGACTTTGAACTTCTCCAAATCAATCCTTTTCTCATTCAAAAGCTTTGCTTCTTTCATGGTGTCGTAGATAGCATAGTATTCTCCGACCTTAACATCAGTCATGGTTGCAGTTGGAGAGTAAGTGATGGAGGTTTAGGGTTTCAGAGAAATCACACACACACACACACACACACATACATAGAGAAAGCAGTTTTCGCAGACAAAAATTGAGTGAGTGTGGAGCGAAAGAGGTGAAGTAGTGGAAAAGTTTCGATAAAATAGTACAGTTACTTTTTCAAAAACCTCTTCATATTTCCTCTGAATAAAAAATAAATCAAAAAGAAAATAAAATAAAGATTCCCCTTTTCATTAAATGCAGTTGCCAAAGTAAAGATAAAATCAAGAAAAAGATTTTATTGAAAACCTAAATAATCATGACTCAGAGTAGGTGTGATGAGACGTTCAAGTCCCACACGCGTGTGACACGTGTGTGTGCTCGGACGCACGCAAACGAATTCACCGGACGCTGAGTTATGTGATGTCAATGACATATCATATGTGTACATGTGTGAATGCTTATGTCATACCATATGCTGAATAATGCATATGATAAGACGCTGAGATTAATCATTCTTCTATAAGATAAAAATTTAAGTTTCTTCTTATAAAGTTGAATCTATCTTCAGCAATGGATTTTGTAAAGATGTCAGCCCACTGATGATCAGTGTCTACAAATTTTATTTCAAGAATACTCTTCTGAACATAGTCTCTTATGAAGTGATGTTTAATCTCAATGTGCTTTGCTCTAGAATGCAATATTGGATTCTTAGTAAGACAAATTGCAGATGTATTATCACAAAAGATAGGAATATTACTTTCTTTTATCAAATAGTCTTCAAGTTAATATTTCATCCATAAAAGTTGAGAGCTGCAACTTGCTGCTGAGATGTATTTAGCTTCTGCTGTTGAGAGTGCAATTGTGCTTTGTCTTTTGCTTGACCAAAACACAAGATTTGCTCTAAGGAATTGCCAGCCTCCACTTGTGTTTTTTCTTTCAATTCGGTCTCCAACAAAGTCAACATCACAGAAATCTACTAACTTGTAATCTTTTGATTTCTTATAAAGCAAACCAAGATTAGTAGATCCTTGCAAATATTTAAATATTCTTTTAACAGCACTCAAGTGTGATTTTCTAGGATCAGGTAGAAATCTAGCACGCAGGCAGACGCTGAACATAATATCAGGTCTTGAAGCAGTAAGATAAAGTAGAGATCCAATCATACCTCTGTATATTTTCTGATCTACCTTCTTACTAGTTTCATCTTTTACTAAGAGTACATGTAGGATGCATAGGTGTGCTCATTGGCTTGCAATCCACCATCTTGAATTTCTTCAACAATTCTTTAATGTATTTGCTTTGATGTATGTAAATGCCATCATTGCATTGCTTGATTTGAATTCCAAGAAAAAAACTTTAATTCTCCCATCATGCTCATTTCAAATTTAGCCTGCATTAGCTTTAAAAATTCTTTGCAAAGGCTTTCATTAGTAGCTCCAAATATAATATCATCAACATAAATTTGAACAAGTATAACATGCATGTTTAATGTTTTTCTGAATAGAGTAGTGTCTACTTGACCTCTGATAAAACCGTTTTCCATTAAAAAGGAACTCAGTCTATCATACCAAGTTCGAGGAGCTTGCTTAAGACCAGTAGAGCCTTTTTAAGCTTAAAAACATGTTCTGGAAATTCAATGTCTTCAAAACCAGGAGGTTGTTTCATATAGACTTCCTCAGTTATAAAACCATTTAAGAAAACATTTTTTACATCCATTTGATAAAGAATTATCTCATGGCGTGTAGCAAATGAAAGTAAGATGCAAATAGCTTCTAACCTTGCAACAGGTGCAAAAGTTTCTGTAAAATCAATACCTTCTTCTTGTGAGTAACCTTGAGCAACTAATCTTGCTTTGTTTCTCACTACCTTACCATATTCATCAAGCTTGTTTCGACCCATTTAGTACCAATAGCTTGCTTATCTTCTGGTAGAGTTCTACACATCATTTCTTTGGAACTGATTCAACTCTTCTTGCATAGCCAGAATCCAACCTTCATCTTTCAATGCTTGATCAATAGGTTCCATTTCAGAGAGAAGTACAATATATGCATGCTCTTTGAAAGAGGATCTGGTTCTTACTCTATCTCCAGGTTTTCCTATGATTTGATCCTTAAGATGATTGGTTTTGTACCTCCAACTCTTTATGGTTTCAGCTTCCGCTTGAGTAGAATCCTGTGTCTGGTCACCACCAGATGCTGAAAATGCAGGTTCACTGTTTGTTGTACCACCAATATTCAATTCTGAAAATAATTCATCTAGCTCTGACATGACAGTGTCAGGCTTCTTGTCATCAACCTTGACATGAATGGATTCTTCTACTATCAAAGTTTCTTTATTGTATATTCTAAAAGCTTTAGATCTTTTAGAGTATCCCAAAAAGATACATTTGTCATCTTTGGAATCAAACTTACCAAGTTGATCCTTCGTATTCAGAATATAACATATACAACCAAAGGGATGAAAATAAGATATGTTTGGTTTTCTACCTTTCCACAGTTCATATGGAGTCTTCTTCAAAATAGGTCTAATAAGAATTCTATTTTGAATATAGCAAGCTGTGCTTACTGCTTCTGCCCAAAAATGTTTTGCAATATCAGCTTCATTGATTATGGTCCTGGCCATTTTTTGGAAAGACCTATTTTTTCTTTCTATAACACTATTTTGTTGTGGTGTTCTAGGATAAGAGAAATTGTGGGAGATGCCATTTTCTTCATAAATTTTTTGAAAGCTTTCATTTTCAAATTCTCCCTCATGATCACTTCTAATTGAAGAAATGCAAATTCCTTTTTCATTTTGAACTGATTTGCAGAAAACAGTAAATACTTTAAATGACTCATCCTTGTGGGCAAGGAATCTAACTCATGTCCATCTAGTAAAATCATCAACAATGACTAACCCATATTTCTTTTAAGTTAAAGAGGTTGTCCTTGTTGGATCAAAAAGATCAAGATGCAAAAGTTCAAGTGGTCTATAGGTTGAAACAACATTTTTCGAATGAAAAGAAGTTTTAACTTGTTTTTCTCTTTGACATGCCTCACGGAGAGCATTAGATTGGAATTTAAGATTTGGTAAGCCTCTAACAAGACTGTATTTGTTTAGTTTTGAGATTAATCTCAAACTGGCATGACCCAATCTTTTATGCCAAATCCATTGTTCATCTTCAATAGACATGAGACACTTGACATCTTGTTTTGCAAGTTCAGAAAGATCAATTTTATAAATATTTTGTTTCCTGTTTGCTATAAAGAAAATAGAGTTATCTTTCTTGTTTTTTACTGAACATCCAGTTTCTGTAAAAATGACATCATAACCATTGTCACATAATTGACTTATGCTCAATAAATTATGCTTTAGTCCTTCAACATAAAGTACATTATCAATAGAGGGAAGAGAGCACTTACTAATACGACCAATTCTAACTATTTTACCTTTCTGGTTTCCTCCGAAACCAACAAATCCTTCTTCTCTAGGCCTTATCTCTTGGAACATATGCCTTTCTCCCGTCATATGACGCGAGCATCCACTGTCTAGGTACCAAGATAGGTGTGTTGACTTTGTTGCTAAGCATGTTTGCAACATAGACTATTTTATCTTTAGGTACTTATATCTTTTTGGGTCCTTTCTTGTTAGTTCTTGAACGATACTTGTCCTTCTTAGTCTTAAAAGAAGTACATGCACTTTTCAAATGTCCAGGTTTGTTGCAGTAAGTACAATGCAAGCATTCACTGTGATCATTGGATTTATCAGATGCATGATTTTTATTTTCTAAAGCGGGTCCATCTGATATGTAGCCAAGACCTTGAGTTGTCGTTTTACTGACACCCCAGATCATTGAAGCTTGCTTGCTTCGAGTTACACTCTCTCCAAGAAACTTTTGAAAGACATATTCATAATCATTTGATTTACACTTAGGATTGCCTTTAGCTTTAGAGCTTTCAGTTTGAGAGCTCTCAGCTTCTGGTTGCTGACATGTTACCAGACGCTGACTATCCACCAGATGCTAATTTTCTGTTTTCAGCTTCTGGTTCTCTTCACTGAGCTTTGAGTTTTCATTTTTCAAAACTTGAAATTCTTGTGATATTTTTGAAAATTTCTATTTCAAAGCTTTGTACTCAGTGGAGAGAGTGGCAGAGTCCTTAAGAAGATCATCAAATGCAAGTTGAAGTTCAGAATAAGAATCATATATTATTACCTCTTCAACTTCTTCTTCAGAGTCTAAGTCAGTATTTGCCATGAGGGCAAGATTGGCTTCTTCTTTATTATCTTCCTCAGAGGAGGATAAATCCAAATCTTCCCATGTGGCTATGAGACTCTTCTTCTTTCCCTTGAAGTAACTTCTTGTGGGCTTCTTCTTAAGATTAGGACATTCAGATTTGAAGTGTCCAGGCTTTTTACATTCATAGCAAACAACTTGGCTTTTGTCTTTGCTTTCCTTCTTGTCCTCAACATCTTTCTTGTGGAATTTCTTCTTGAAGTTTCTTTTCTTTCACATTCTTTGGATCTTCCTAGATATGAACGCGAGCTTATCATCCGACCCATCAATGTCTCCTTATGAAGCTTCATCTTCTGATTCTTCTTCAACCTGAAGGGCTTTAGAAGTACTGGCTTTATGTTTGTTGACTTTCAAAGCAATATACTTACTTTTCTTCACAGGTTCTTCTTCATTCATTTCAAGTTCATGAGTTTTCAAAGAACTCAAGAGATCTTCAAGTCTTAAGACATTTAAATCTTTTGCTTCTTGAATAGCAGTGACTTTGGGTCTCCACTGCTTAGTCAAACTTCTCAGGATCTTTCTCATATGGTCAGGTGAGGTATAACTTTTTCCAAGGGCCTGTAACCCATGAATAAGTGTTTGGAACCTTCCAAACATAGATTCAATGTTTTCACCATCTTCCATTATGAACAACTCATATTGGCGAACCAATATGCTAGCTTTAGTCTCTCTTAGTTGGGCAGAACCCTCATAAGACAAAACAAGAGAATCCCAAATTTCTTTGGCAGTATCAAATTTGCCACATTTGTCATATTCCTTTTCTGTCATAGCACATATAAGAATGAATCTAGCTTTTTGATTGATTTAATATCTCTTTTTCTGCTCATCATTCCAGTTTTCTCTGGCTATAGCAACACCAGCAGCATTAGTGGGAAGAATGTAACCACTTTCAGCAATATCTCACAACTTAAGTTGTTGTGTCTCAAAGAAAGCTTTTATCTTATCTTTCCAGTAGTCAAATTTTTCTCCAGCAAATAGAGGACGACGGTTCATGTGACCACCTTTTGCAGACATCTTCACAGTATAGGATCTTTTCTCTTAACACTGTTAAGTGCTCAACCAAGAGGCCGAGCTCTGGTACCAACTGAATGTGAACACAAGAAGGGAGGTTGAATTGTGTTGAAAACTTTTCGCAAACTTTAAGTTAAAAACACTTTTGAACTCTTGATTTTAAAACAGTAAGTTATCGGATGCTGGTGTATGACCAGACGCTGGAAATGAAGTTTAAGAAAACTTGTTTTTCTTTGCAAAATAAGAATAAATGTAAAGCAGTAAAGCAAGAGACACAGAGATTTATACTAATTCACCATCAAACTGGTAGCTATGTCTAGTCCCTTCGTTCCTGAAGGATTTCCACTATAATCAACTGATTACAAATTTTCTTAAGAGTATTCTACTGTCACAAACTTGACAATACTCTTAACTTCTCAAAACGACTCAGTACGTTCGAGCCTTTGAGGAACAAAGCCTTAACTAGGCAGAACAACTTTTACAAAGTAATACTCTTTTGAATACAATCAAATAACTCTCACAAAGAGGATGAAAAGATTAAGCTCAAAAACAAATAACTTTCCAAAAGAAAGAATATAAGACAATGAGATTCAGTTCTTGGTGTTCAGAAACTTGCACGAAACTTGATTGCTCACTTGAGTAATAGCTCTTTCAGAATGTAGTTTCTAGTAGTTTTTTGCCACCTTCTTCAATGAATATCTTGAGGTATTTATAGGAGTCTCTGAGGGGTATTACCGTTGCAGTAAATTTCAGCTCCATATCATTGAGTGAGGTAATTTGAAATGCAGTCTTTTTCTTCCTTTCCAGAGAATATCAGAATAGTACACATTACAGTTTTTGTACTATCTACTTTTCACAATTGCCTTGTACGAATTTTGTCTTATACTAAAGGTGTCACCTTTGATACCTCGTACATCAAAATGAGCGCACAAAATCAAATTCAAATTTCGTTCCAAATAACTGAGGTAGGAGAGCACAAACGTGACCATCACGTGATTCATTAAAAGACCAGATGCTCGCTCAGAATAATGGACGGACGCTCGCAACAATTGAGTAATCCACGTGTCAAAGAATAACACTAGCAGACGCTCGCTATACACAAGACGTTGGAGTGAACCGGATACTGACACACATGGAATATATTTAATTTTTTTTTGTGAATTTCTCCTTCTTGCTTGAGTGACTTATAGAGCGTAAACAATTTTAATACCTGCACACTTCAAGACTTATTAGAAGATAATTTGTTCACTTGTAAGTAATTTGTTATCATCAAAATTAATGAGGGTTTAAACTTCTCAATCGTTTAGGTTCCAACAATACATGTCATACAAAAAGCGACAAAAGTGATTTGCGTCCGACTAACCTGCACCACCAATAAATATTCATTAGTAAAGTGTTGGTCCCTAAACAATACACCACGATATTAACGAGCACAACACAAGACTATCGAACACCATACCGTCATGCAAAAAGTATCTTCCTAATCTTCCGACCCGTATAAATATGTGAGAAGCATTCACAAAATACATATGCCACACATCAACACACAAAAAATCCAAAAAGTACCTAATCTTCCAAGGTTTCCTTGACGATCAAATTGTCACCAATTTGTACTGATTGTGAGGATCCTGTGAAGTCTATTTCGGACGTTGTCAAGAGATCCATGAATAATAAATTGCCTCCAACCTGGACAACACCATATAAGAATCTAAAATAAAGGAACAATATGAGACAATAAATTACACACAATTACATGCCTATGTATAGAAAAACACCACCAGTAATCAAATAAAATTTTAGCTTATCCTCAATAAATAGAACATAACTTATCCAAAAACTCTATGACACAACACATAAAACCATCAAATTATACAAATTTAACCCACAACACACCAAACCAAAAATTCTACACATTTAGCACAATCTTATAATGGACACGAACCACGGTACTTGCATCCAACAAATCTCCACAGTCACGACCTCAACAGATGATTCTACATAGATATTGCTTGTGCTCTCATTACCCACCCTTCCAACATTGCCCTCCTACACATTTGGACAAAAAATGTAAGATGCAATAATTCACAGAAGATTACTGTTTCAAAGATTACATAACGTAATAATAGTACATGGTACATGTGTTATTTGACTTGGACACAAACTGACTATTTCTGCGGTAAGTGGTTAACAGGGTTGAAATTCCTGGTTAATATTGTATTTTACACGGTTAACACATAATTTATGGAAAAAAAATACCCTAGTAGTCTCTTGGTCATCACTTCGCTAGGTTCGCTTCCTCAACCTCTTAACAACTTTTTCAACTACATATATTTTTCTGTTTGTTGGAGGACGACCTTTACGTTTGACTCGCAATGGACTGCGAATTTCAGGAATAAGATTTTCATCCCTTCTGGTAATATTATTTGGATTCGAGTCATCATGTGAACTTCGGTTAACATTTTTCTTTGTAGCATCCTTGGAGGGCAGATTAGATTTAAATTCATGCAGATTATCATGTAGCGCCTTAGTTGCATCTTCAAACTCTGCAGCCACTTCAACAACCTCATAGAAATGCTTGTACAAATTGTCAAACTTGTCCATTTGTGGCTTCAATTCCTTCACACTATAGTTGCTCTTAATATATGAATGCTTCCTTTAATATTTTTGCTCCATCTTGCTAAAACATACTTCAGTGGCACTTTTTTTATCCTTTATTGAGTACACACACATAGCACATGGCGACACAAAATATCTCTAAACTCAAACAACGAGCATTCACAGCTGACATCATGATTGTCACGATTAAAAACAACTTTATAGTTACGTTCTTTTGTTCTATCTCTAACTTACATCTCCTCCAAGACATGGTAAGTAGTAAGGTTACCCTCCATACTCTTTAAGGATGCATGACAATTCATTTTACCTCTAAATTCAGCTTGAACCTCCTTAAACTTGGCATGAGTGTATTCGCCTTGGAATTGCTTTTCGATTGACGAGTTTGACAAGCAAGGAATTGTTGTATCCAATGATCGAAAATCAGCTTTAAATTCCTTTTATGTAGGGCGTTATCATACTGCTTTACAAAATGATGCAGACTGGTAGTGGAATTGATATATCCATCAAAGAAAGCATATTTGCTCTCACTTCAATGTGTTGTCGACATACCTGCCCAAAAACATTTATTCAACATAATTGGTGCCCATCTATGACGCTCTTTGTACAACCCACTCAACCAATCATTATTTCCTAGATCAAATTTGTTGACAAAGAACACCATTTTTATTCAAATTCAGTAGGTGTCAATGTATCATAAATCGCTTCTTTCATTGCACTCTTGATCTTTTTATATTCACTATGTCTACTTAGCTTTTCAGGGATTTTTTCATTATATGCCATAAACACCACCTATGTGAGTGTTAGGGAAGACCAACTCAATGGCATTTTGCATAGCCTTACACTGGTCAGTCATAATACCTATAGGGCCTTTCCTAGCATACAACGAAGCCAAGATTGGAAAAGCCTCACGAATGACTTTGTGTCTTCAGCTGAAAGCAGACCACCTCCAAGTAAAGTTGATTGGCCATGATGATTCACCCCAACAAATGCAACAAAAGGCATGTCATATTTATTGGTCAAATATGTTGTGTCAAAGGTCGCAACATCTCCAAAAGATTCATATGCAGCTCAACTTCTTGCGTCAGTCCAAAACACATTTTTTACATGAAAATCATCATCCAAATCTATGTCATAAAAGAAACTTGTATTTTGTTCCCTTATTTGACAAAAATAGCTTATCAAGGCTTTGCCATCACCTTCTTTTCCAATGGAACGCCTTTCCTTGTTAACATAATTCCTCACATCTCTTTCAGAAAATGTTATATTTTCATGGCCTCCACCGTCAGTAACAAGAAATTGGAAAGTCTTGTTGATCCTCACCCCTGCATCATCATTAATTTGGATTGTTCTCTTTACATGCATGTTCATTCTTTTGTTAGCCTTGAACAACCTTGACTTTATAGGGCTAATCTCACGAGAGTGGTTAGGTTTAAACTTGTTAATGTACCATAGTCCATCTTTTGCCAACTTATCTGTAATCTTTGCTGGACAATTTTTCACTTTGGTCAGAATTGTCTTCAACGTATATGATATTTCTGACACACGATTTCCTTCTCTTGCGGATGACAATATTATGTACCTTATCTCCCCATCCTCTCCTTTTTTTGATGTTCTGATCTTCCTGCCAAAACCCTTTATAGAAGCATACATTGCATAAAATGATTTCATAGAAGAAAAACACATAGGCTCCCAATTTGGATGTTCACCATTAAATTCATCAACTCCATTAGCTTTACCATCAATGCCATCACAAGTATCTATATCTCTGTAAGAAAAACACATCACTGTTGTAGGCTCCCAACTTGCATATTCACCATTAAAGCCATTAACTCCATTAGCTTCCCCATCAAGATCATCACAAGTATCCAAAATGTTTGAACTATCCATGAGCTTTTAATTAGAGGTGCCACACCAAATGCGCTGAATACCCAATCACATCCTTCATAAGTTATGCCACAATCATCACATGGATTTATAACTAATATGGCAATCATGATAACTTGTTAACCATATATTGAACTTCATTAACCAACATTGTGTACATCATTAACCATGTTTGAAACAGTTAGTCAAAACCTTTGTAAAAATTCCTTTCCACATTATTAATAACAGTTGCATCAACTAAGTAATGCGATTGCAAAGAATAGAATATACAACAAAACTACAACATATCATGAGTGTTAGATGAGTTTTTTACGCACCTTCAAACTTGGTTAACAATGTTCACAATCATGGTTAATAGTGTGTTGGAATTGGTTAATGGGTTCACTAGCAGTAGATGGGTAACTTGTTAACCATTTATTGAACTTCATTAACTAATACGATTAACACAATTAACCACGTATGAAATAGTTGATGAAAACATGTTGCAAAAATTCCTTTACATCTCAGCTCAGTAATAACAGTTCAACTTCGTTTAATAGAGCTTAATGGAGAACGGTAAAATGAACTTTTCAACTAAGATCATTATCTAAAGAAACATTCAAACCCTATCTCTAAAGTATTGTAAAAAGCTCATAATATTGGAGCAAACACAAGAATCCATGCAATACTAACCTACCAAATCCTCAGCTACAAAATCTACAGCTGGATACCCATCAACGATTCATGAGTTGCAGAAAAACAGGGATATCTCATGGTGGGAACAAAGGTTCATAGAGTTGAATAGGGTCACAACTACATGGGAGAATCAATTAAATGATGAGAAGGAGGAAACATAGGTGACATAAGGAGGAAAAAGAGGATGAAGAAGGATGAATAAGCTCATTTTTGAAGGAGCAGAAATGTTGCTCTGCGCACATTCTTGTGGGTTGGGAGGAAAGAGAAATAACACTTAATAAAATGAAGATAGAGGGAAATCAATAACTAATAAAATATAATTTTTTTTGGGTATCAATATACGGTATTCATACAGTGGTAAAAAAAAGGTGTTTATATATCAAACCTTGCTCTAAGCGCCCATACATCACTTACAAAATATTTACCACGGTGTGTTCTCTTCAATTTCTCTCCGATTCCTTCTTCACCTCAGACATCGATAGAGATTTTACTTTCGAAATAAGAAAAAAAATTCAATTGTTGATAAAAAAGAGTATTTTATATTTATCAACCTATAAAATAAGTCATTAATTTATTTAAATTGATTTTAAATTTTTGATAAACAATTGGAATAAACTTTTTTTCCCTTTAATGTAAACTTTTTACTCTAAAAGTAGGCTAAATTTAAAGTTCAAATTTTATTTTATCAAAAGAATAATTGTAAAATCGGTCTTTTGGTCAAGACTCAAGACAATACTCAATGAATTATGATTTTATTGTTTAAGACAATCCATTTTCTGCATTCTAACCATGGAAACAAAAACCGGACCGGACCGGTGCTAAAATCGGCCAAAACCTGCTTGGTCGAGAACTTGTTAAATCTCTTTTTTGAAATTTTTTAATTTCCTTTATTAATTAAAAAAAATCAGTTTTTGGTCTCAACAGGGCTTGAACCCTTATCCTCAGGATTACAACAGGTCATCTTACCACTAGGCTACATGTTATTTTTGTGTATAAATTGAAATATTATTTATATATTTTCTATTTTTTAATATATATATATACCAAATATATAATACATGTATTATATATATTATATATTTGATATATATATATATATAGATATTTAAAAAATAATATTTTATTAAACCTTGTTCGACCCAAAAACCCTGAACCCTGGCCCTCTCTGGTTCAATATCCGGTCCGGTTTTGTCGAAGAAATTTAATTTTTTTATTTAATAATTTTTACCCCAAAATAAAAATAAATAAATTAATAAATAAATAAACAAACAAAATGGAGAGGGAAAAACCCTACGCCTCAGTTTGCAAGTATAACGAAAACGAAAAATCCTATATAAACCAAAACTTGCCTCTTTGTTGTAACCCTAGCTGCATCACATAGTCCTCACACACCCTTTTGGCATAAAACCCTTTTCTTCCTCACTGATTCATCACTTTCAACTCTGCACTGTGAGTGATGCTGCAAAGCTTACCAATTTCACATCTTTCCATTTGGTTCTTCTCAATTTCAGTTTTTTTGTTGCTATCTAATTGGATAAAAACTTGATTTTTATATATATTTTTTCTCTTCAATATGGGGTTTTCAGAAGTCACAGGGATTCAGCAGGTGAGGTACCATGTCGGATGATGAAAGGGAGGAGAAGGAGTTGGATCTCTCTTCTTCTGAAGTTGTCACCAAATACAAGACCGCAGCCGAGACTGTTAACAGTGGGTTCCTCACTCTCTAACTGTCTCTATATTCTCAAATTCTATATGGGGTTTTGTTAATTCATACATTGGATACATATGAATCCAGTTAGAGTTTACCGTTTTTTATTTACATTTATCGATTTATCTTAGGTTTCATTATTTTTTTTGGTGCTTTTATGTAATTTAGTGTAGATAATTGTTCTTAGTTATTTATATTTTTTGTTGCAGAGGCTTTGAAGTTAGTTATTTCAGAATGTAAACCGAAGGCTAAGATTGTGGACCTTTGCGAAAAAGGGGATTCATATATTAGAGAGTAAGCTTATATTGTTTTATAACTAACTATTTTATAAGTGAATGAAAGGAATATTCTACGTGGCATTTTTTATGTGTTTGTAATCGTTGATTTAGTTTTTTTAAATGGCTTATGTGGTGTCCTTTTATTTGTGTAAAGGCAAACTGGTAATGTTTATAAGAATGTGAAGAGGAAGATTGAGAGAGGTGTTGCTTTCCCGACTTGCATATCTGTAAACAACGTAGTCTGCCATTTCTCTCCTCTAGCCAGTGATGAGACAGTGTTGGAAGAAGGTGATATATTGAAAATGTAAGATTTTTTTAGCACAGTGGGAGACTGGACTCGGTGGTTTTGGCAATTTTTTGGAAGTTGATAATGATGTTTTTGTTGTTGTTGTTGTTGTTGTTTGCAGTGATATGGCTTGTCATATAGATGGGTTCATTGCTGCTGTGGCACACACACATGTTCTTCAGGAAGGTCCGGTTACTGGAAGGGCAGCTGATGTTATTGCTGCTGCAAATACTGCTGCTGAGGTGGCCTTGAGGCTTGTAAGGCCAGGAAAGAAGGTAATCAATTGTAAGATTTTTTCCCCCTTTATCTGCATTTTTGCAACTTTCGTTGAATTTTATTTTATTACATTAATTTTTCTAACTTGTACCTTAGTTATATAGGTTTAAGGTCATACACAATCTTTTGCTATTCTATAGCAACCCTATATAGGCAAACTCAGCACAGTAAAATTGCAGAGAACTTAGATTTCTTCATGTGTGGTGTCCAAACGGATTCCTTTGCCTTGTGAATTTTGATCTCTAAATGATGAAAACTGTCATGAGCTATGGATAAACTCCAATGAAGCTTTATTGTCATAGTTACACTGATAGAGGTCAATCGTGCTTTTCTTTATGCTGTCCTGCCAATTAAGCACATTAGTCGTTTTTTGTACTTTTTAAGCTTAGTTTTTCTTCTTATTCTGTTTATTATGTACTTTTGAGATTACTTGGTTGTCACTTCAAGCCTTTTGTAGGAGAGTAGGAGAGAAATAGACACAATTGAGGTGGTCCCGCTTTATGTGCAATAGTCAACCACCACTTCCATTGGGTTGTGTCTTTATTGACCCTGCTATACTGCAAGGGATTATTGATTCTTTTTGTGTCTTTTTTGGAGATTAATGATGTTTACATTCACGTCCTTTTTCCTGTTTGTATTACCTTAATTTTCTCCGTAATGCTAGAAGTAATTTGTGCAACCCTTGTTAGCTTTATCATTGTGTTTTTGGACTATGATACTCTTGGCATATTTTAAAGCTGTAATATTGGCAACTTTGCTGAGGTGATCAATACCATATTGGTTTCCTCCTTTCCCTGTTGCCAAAACTAGAATTGGCTTAAAATAGCTTCATGGTTGTGCTGATTTATAGTCAGTACAATTGTCTAGTATAGCCAACATAGTAAAATATTCAAAGTTTCAAACAATTACCCATCAATTTGTATGTGGAGAAGAGGAGGAATTAGTTTGATTGAAATATTTGTTTTATTATTATTTTATGTAGGATTGGATAAAGTAACATTTATTAAACCTTTTACAATCGCACTTTGCTGTGGTTATTAATGGTATACTGATTTCCTTCTTTCCCTGATACCTAAATTGAAATTAGCTTGACATTATTTTTTGGTTATGCTGATTTGTATATTATCAATATGTTTGTCTGTTTTAATCAGCATGGGAGTAATTTTGAAATTGGTACATGCAAATTACCTTACATCATAGTAGTCAGTATTAATTTTTTTTCCATATATTTTTATTTTCTCGACACAACAAAGATGTAACTGATGCAATTCAAAAGGTTCCTTTGTCTTGTGAATTTTGATCTCTAAATGATGAAAACTTTCATGAGCTACGGATAATCTCCGATGATGCTTTATTGTCATAGTTACACTGATAGAGTTCAATCATGCTTTTTCTTAAGCTGTCCTGCCAATTTAGCACATTTTTCGTCTTTAGGACTCTTAGCTGAAGTGTGTAGTTTCTCTTCTTATTCTTTTTGTTTTTTGAAAGCCTTTTGTACATGTTATTCTACCTACATATCATTTCTATTTTGATTGAAATTGTAGAAAAAAAGCATAGCTGGATCCATCATATTTTCCCCCAGTTTTTCAGTTCCTCTTAAAACTATCTTATTTTTTAAATACTTTATAAGATATTGTAAATTTGATGAGCTGATCTCTATATGATGAATACATCATAGGCTATGGATAAAATCCAATGAAGCCTTTTTTGTCATAGTTACACTGATGGAGAATCTTCATCCTTGGGTCTACTAGGAGAGAAATAGACACAATCAAGGTGGTCACACATAATGAGCAATGGCCAAGCACCACATCCATTGGGTTGTGTCTTTATTGACCCTGCCATTCTGCATGGGATTCTTTATTTTTTTTGGGGCATTTTTGGATATTAAATATGATAACGGGATCAAGTTTCAATGGATCCTTTTTCGTGTTTGTATTACCTTCATTTACTCCGAGTAAATTGTGCAACCCTTGTTAGCTTTATCAATGTGTTTTTGGACTCTAATACTCTTGGCATATTTTAAAGCTCTAATATTGGCAACTTTGCCGAGGTGATCAATACCATATTGGTTTCCTCCTTTCCCTGTTGCCAAAACTAGAATCGGCTGAAACCAGTTTCATAGTTGGGCTGATTTATCTAGTCAGTACAATTGTCTAGTGCAGCCAACATTGTACAATATTCAAACAGTTGCCTATGAATTTGTGTGTAGAGAAGAGAGAATTAGTTTGATTGAAATTCTGTTTTATTATTTTTGTATGTAGGATTTTGTACAATAGCACTCATTAAACCCTTTATAATGGAAACTTTGCTGAGGCAATTAATGTTTGTTGGTTTCCTCCTTTGATACCCAAATTGAAATTAGCTGGACATTATTTTATGGCTATGCTGATTTTTATATTGTCAGTAGTTTGTTTGTTTTAACCAGCACAGTTGTAATATTGAAATTGATGCGTGCAAATTACAGTACATCATAATAGTCAGTATTAATTTTTTCCATATATTTTTTTTCTTGACAGAACAAGGATGTAACTGATGCAATACAGAAGGTTGCTGCTGCCTATGATTGTAAAATTGTTGAGGGTGTTCTAAGCCACCAAATGAAGCAGTTTGTGATTGATGGGAATAAGGTTGTGCTTAGTATTACTAATCCAGACACCAGGGTTGATGAAGCGGAGTTTGAGGAAAATGAGGTTTACGCAATTGATATAGTAACAAGCACTGGAGAAGGCAAGGTAGTATTAATTACATTAATTAATATATTTATCAGCATGATGTAGCTTGGTATGAATTATCAAGAGTAAGTTTTCTATCCCTTGTAGCCTAAGCTGTTGGATGAGAAGCAGACAACTATTTATAAGAGGGCTGTTGACAAGAGTTATCACTTGAAGATGAAAGCATCTAGGTTCATTTTCAGTGAAATAAGCCAAAAATTTCCAATCATGCCATTCTCTGCTAGGTAACTTTACTAACTGCAAGATTTTAATGCTGTGATGAAAGCTGGAGTTTCAATTTGGATTCTCTTCATTCCACTTAAATGATAATTCTTTTATAATAGGGCTTTGGAGGAGAAAAGAGCTCGTTTGGGTTTGGTTGAATGTATGAATCATGAGCTCTTGCAGCCATATCCTGTTCTGCATGAAAAGCCTGGTAAATTTTTTTGGCCTGTTGCAACATGATCGGATCCCCATTTGTGTTACATTCCTATGAGGCTTATTGTCATGCTTCTGTTTTTTTTATCAGGTGATTATGTTGCACACACCAAATTCACAGTATTGCTAATGCCAAATGGATCGGATCGAATCACATCTCATCCGCTCCAAGAATTGCAGCCCACGAAAACAATAGATGATCCCGAGATTAAGGCCTGGCTAGCATTGGGCACAAAGACGAAAAAGAAAGGTGGTGGAAAGAAGAAAAAGGTAGGCCTGAATAGCATGTTACTTTTTATTATGCATTGTTCTGCTTCATCATATGCTTCTGTAATGCATGGAATTGCATCATTTGCTTTGGGGCCATCGCCAACAGCACCCCCATATTTTGACAATAACTCCCAGACTGTTCTGGGTTTTTTGTTGTGAAAAAAAATGGGGGTGCTGTCAGCAAGACCCTTGCTTTTGTTGAGTTTCAATGTTCTTTGGTGAGGGCTTTCATGTGAAATGGGCTCAACAAATAATGGTTGGTTGGTTTGCACAGGTAAGAAAGATGATAAGGCTGATGAGTCAGCTGAAGCTGAGCCTGCGGACTCAAATAATGGGGCCACACCTCAAGATTAAGTTAACATCCTCTCCCCAATCCCAGAAAAGAAATGTTTTTCATTTCATTTTCGGCACCCCTTTCAATTTTGGTACATTGTTCACTAAGCTGTATCTGGTTGGATATGGATTTATTATAGTGTTTAGACCTTCATTTAAATAGCAATTTTCATGTGCACATTTTAGTCGCAAATATCAACTAAAAACAAATTAAAGGTTGTTTGGAAATTTGTCTTGTTCTTGACTTAAAAATGGCTTAAATCTATTTTCTAAATTCTATCACACTAGTGGCATGTGTGCAGAAGCTAGATTGGGTGGTTTGTGCTAGAAAATGAGTTTCACATACAATGGTGAAACTAATATAGGAATGGGTGCAACAATGAAGTTAGATGTCGATGGATATATTTAAATGGTACCTTGTTCAGTGATATTCTTTTTAAAGTGTCTCAATTTCAAAGGTACGTTGTTCAGTGGTATTCTTTTTAAAGTCCCTCAATTTCAAAGGTACCTTATGAATGGGTTGGAAAGGTAAACTGAGATTCTCTCTAGTTAATTTCGAACAGAATTTCACCTAGTTGAGTTATTCCTATGGCTTGAAGTAGATTGAGTCAAACAAGTTAAAAAATCTAGATTAACTGGTTACTTACTGTGTTTAGGCATTTCTTGATCTTTTGGAAAGCTTGCCTTGGCGTTATATCCTATTTAAGGGCACTTCATCTAATCTTTTTTTAAGTATATTAAAGGATTAATACACCCTAAGAAGATGAAATTCTATGAATGAAACTAAAAATTACAAAACTATTAAAATACTATTATTCGAACACGAGACATAAGGGTGAAAAATAGACAAGGTTGGTCTGATTGATTTAGTTTTTAAAAACATTGATTAGTTTTTAAAATTTGTTTTTCTGTATTATAAAACTTAAAAACTTAAAAGATCTTTGAGCGTTTATAAAAGTACTTACATATTATCTACTAATGAGGTCCTTATATCGGGAGCGAGATTTGACCTCATATCCTTGTGGGAGATGAGCTGAAATTAACTTTGTTGGCTTTAGAGTAAGTTTTCTAGAATTGAGGCTATTTTGTTTGTCTGATAAAAGTCTTTTTAAAGGTTTAAACATACTTCTTTTTAAAGTCTAACATGGTATAAAAACATTTAAGAGCATATTTTGCAATAAGATATTTTAATAGGTTATAAGATTATTAATTAAATGAGGAATAACTGAGGGATTGAGGAATCCACAATGGTCCACTAGAATGAGCCAGACCAATATACTTGAGTCATTAGATGGCTAAAAAATAGGTGACATAACATGGCCCCCATTTTAGGGGTCCAAAGGTGATCCTAGTGTTGAAAGTGAATATATCTGATTTTATTTTAATTTTTTTTTTGGGTAAGCCGTTAAAAATTTAGTGTTGAGATGTTTAAAATTTAACAAGTTAACGTTAAAAATTCGATAAAATAGAGGTCCACCATTGAACTGGGTCCATGTTAAGGGCCACCAAATATATATATATATATATATATATATATATATATATAGCAACAAAAACTTTATTATATTATTATTATTTATTTTAACAAACAGACCTATTATGTATAAGAGACTTTTTAGATGACCTAATGCCTAACTTTTCTTTAGCTAAATAGACTTTTTAAAAGTCTCAATTTTATCTATTTAAAATAGGTCATGTCTGGTCTAAGCCTGATGTAGGCTAGGTCAATCGGGTTGACCTATTTTCACTCCTAGTTATCATGCACTACTTGCATGTGGTGCATAATACATCAAAGGTAAAATAGTAAACATTCCCTCATCTCCCTCCATGGCTGCACAACCCATAAGCACAATCTCCGTTACACCGTCGTCATGTCTCCTTCGATCAATCCCTTATTCACGTTGTCACCATGAATGGTGGCTTGAGCTCACATGTTGCAATAGCATAGAGTTGCGTTTGAGAATAAAAGTAAGGAAAGTTTCATTAAGCTATCTAATTTTTCAAGAATTGGAGAAAATCTCTTGAATTAGCTTGCAAAGACTCCCTTATAGTCTCCCACCGACTATGATAGAAAATTGCCCGAAAACCATCTAAACCCGAAGCTTTAAAGGCTCCAATGCACTTGATAGTTTTGAAAATTTCCTCCTCGGTCACATTCAACTCTAGCTGGCGAAGACAACCATCCTCCAGCTTAGGAAATGATCCCCGTAAACAGAAAGGAGAAAACGGTTCGTCAGTGCTAAACAAGTTCCTATAGTAGTTGGTTGCCGGTGCCTCCAACTCATTAGGGTTAGTGATCCAATAATAGATTAGTTGTTAGATTACTAGTATAGAAACAGTAGTACGCCCAAGACACTTTTTTTGTTGCTTTTTTATTGGTTCGTACAAAATAAATAAATAGATGATAATTATATGGTTAATTTAATATCTATAAGGGTTTCATAATTTATCTATCCTAATTGACTTTGTCTCAAGGAAATATTTTTAAATAATAACCCAAGTTATCATATAATGATATGTCATAAGTATTTTATGGTTCAACCTATTTTATAGTTGAGCACAGTTTCCTCTTGAAATTTTTTTAAACATATTTACTGTAAGGAATTTCCAGGGTGAAGAAGCAGAAGAAATGGTTCATGATTGAAGCACTAAAATGACTTGAGGCCTGTTTGGTTGAGATTCTTTTCACCGAGATTCTACCAAATTGTGATTTTCAATACTCCAAAATCCAGTTTTGCAAAAGGAGCTATGAGGGAGATTCTTCCAAACTGGGTCTTGTAAACTAGATTTTGACCTCAAAATCTTAACCAAACAGGCACTTAGTATATGAGGTTTACTAACTGCTTTGTAAGTTTTTAAAATTGCTGTTAAAGCCTTCTAAAGATACTAAAATTATAGAGAATCCCAAATGTTGAATCATAAGCAACCTAGTCCTGCTGACTTATTTTATCAGTGAAGAAGAGGAACGACGACCATCCCCACCTTAGACACCACCACACATAATGGGACGTAATCAAACAAAGTAGATTGCGCTTTGCGTACGCTCTAGGATTTAGACTCCCCCGCAGTTGAGAAATTCCGAATTTGCTGCAGTACTACATCTTGGGCAGTTTGATTTTGCTCACGTTTCAACTGCTATTTGGAACTCGATTTATCCAAGTTGAAACACGAACTATCCGATCTTAATCGGGCGACCTAAATTGTAGGACTGCAAAAAATTCGAGATTTTTCTACTGCAGAAAATCCTGATTCCTAAATTACGAGTAGTTCATCAGAACCGTTGAATAAAACAGTCATATATTCAATGTCTTATAACAAGGGTTCTTGTATGAACCATTTCTTTGCTTGTTCACGTTAGCCGTCGCCATCGTGGCTGGCTGGTGTGCACACTGAATTTGGAATCACGGTGTGTTTGACTGGATTTTTTTAAGTAATTCTATACTCTCTTGCTTTTGATTCAGAGGCTGTTACTTTTACAATAATGAAAAATAATACAAAAGTTGACAACACGAAAATTGTAGGAATAATATCCGTGTCAACCTGATTGCTTAACTTTTTATTTTTCTTACCTGTGTACTGTCTGAAAGACCAAGCGATTCTCATAATTTTAATTGAGAAAAAAAACTACAACTTAGATATGGCAAACAATGAGTACAATAATTACCTGCTTCAGAGATATGATAAGGTTATGGATAATTACTGGCAATTTCTAATGGCTATGGATGCAGATACGAGTACCTTTGTATCCAAACCCCACACACACACACACACACACACACACACATATACATATATATATATATATATATATATATATATATATATATATTTATTTATTTATTTATTTATTTACTTGCATAAACAAAATTATAATTATAATAACATTTAAATTAAAAAAAATTAATATATAAAAACAATATTAATCTATACATGTAAATTTATTCAGAAAGTTTATTGTAATATTTACATAATATTCAAACATAATTTCTTGCATTGCATTTAATAACCTTTATTTTTGTTTATTTAAAGAATTTTTTATGTTTTATTATTAAGTTTATAAGATCTTTAAGCAGTTTTTCAATGACGTTATAATTGTATTTTTAATCAATATAGGTACTTTGATACACAATGGCAGGTACTGAAATTGTAACCCATACAAATATGGG
Organism: Calophaca sinica; assembly: GCA_037113605.1. Lineage (NCBI taxonomy): Eukaryota > Viridiplantae > Streptophyta > Magnoliopsida > Fabales > Fabaceae > Calophaca > Calophaca sinica. Next base: position 110,919,716 of record CM073733.1, read on the forward strand.
TCTGGATACGAGTAATTTTCTTTTAAAAAATTATTAGACACAGATACTATAATACACTACCCATTGTTACAACTTTTCTTGAGATTATACAAACGTTTCAAACACTTAGTAATTAAATACTTTCCATGATTCTTATTAAAATAAATAAATAAATAAATACTTTCCATGAAAAATCACAAATAAACGGACCATCAACTAGGAACAACTGTTTATCAATTAAAAGTAATGGCTTAGCTTGGATCCAAATGAAGGAAATAACACTGATTTATTTATTACAACTTGGCTTAATTACATTGCCGATTCGAAATGTACTTTAGTCTTGTAATGATTTTTTATACTATAATTCATATTTCCCCCACCAGAATAAACCAAATTTTATTTTACATAATCAGTAAGTTAAACATTTAGTTGACCATTTGTCATTTAAATAATTTAGTTATCATTAGAATTAACAACTTATCACTTGATTTAAAGTAACAGCCATTCCGACAACTACTACAGCATAAACGGTACACCGGCCGGGTGGGGAGTTGGGGTCATAAAATGAATGTGTATGTGAAACTTGCAATTCAAAGAACTGGTGAAATTTTCACTACACTTTGCTACACATCCGAATGTATTCAAAAACAGCATCTACACAAGAAAATTTCGCATTTACTGTCATTCTCAACAAAATAAATGAACACTGTAGACTCAATGCTGCTCCTTTTTTATATATAATAAAGGAACAGCATCCTATTTACAGAGTTTCACGCTGCCAACCGGCAAAGACAAATGAAAATGATTATAATGGGGGAAAAACCATGACCTTACAATTTTGGATAAATGTATCAAAACCACCTGTCCAATAACAAGCTTCAATATCACCTGCAAAAAGAGATTATTAATACGTTAGGAGGAGAGAGAGAGGTATCTGGACAATATAAAATAAAATTAGGAAAAGAAAAATAGAGGGGGGGGAGGGAGGGAGTAGATAGACACAAAAATGAGGAAGTATACCGTACTGTATAGGAAGTATCAATCTATAAACAAAAGAACTGAGAGCCTGCACATAGCACCACTAGATCACACGGATTAAATGTGCCTATCAGTCACACCCAGTTATGGCATCTTTAATGCCTGTTTCAACTGTGCAAATGCAGATGGATGCATACTGCTCATTGCAGCATTAAATGATTCTCCATGAATGGCAGCACATGTTTGTAGATTTTCTCTCACAGAGTCCTCAAGTGATAGCTGATTGATTCGGTCTGATAATTTGATCTATAGACAAAATAAACAAATGCATAACTTCATTTGTTATTCACAGAAACATACATCATTCCAGAATGGAAATTTCATATAACTTCCTTAAATCTGTCACCTGTCTTTTTCTGAATTCTTTACTAGGAATAGTGTCCTCATCATGAGATGTACTGGAGCTCATGTCACCACTGCCAGTGACAACATACATAAAGAATTAATGATCTATTTAAAAAACTTAACTACACTAAGAATACGTGGTAAAGCCCATTCATCTATTTTCCCGCCAAAAACTACTTTCTTACAAGAAACTTAACTACACCGTAAGTTCCATTGTTTTTCCCACACGTGCTGAGCATAAGTTCTCTTAGCTAGTTATGTTCGTAAAACATGATGATTGACATTTAAAACCAGGGACAATCCGTTTATAGATTCTAAACTGGTTAGTCGCTCATGGAACCATTTTTTTTAATAGCAAAAAGAACTATATTACAAAAGGGTACTCCAACCAACTTACAAGAAAGAACAATAACAGAACCACTACATAAAGGAAATAACACCTAAACATCAAATCTACAGCCAAAGTCTACAACATAGGGGCTATTTTCTAAGAATACACTGCAACGGATCCACATACCATTCACAAAAGAGGCATGGAGTAGCCTTAAAACTTTATAAAAACCATTTCCATGACCTAAACTTCACTTGGGTAAATTAGTTGGGATCGACTATCTGATTTCCACAAACGACAGAGAAAACCAGTCTTTATTACTCTCAAAAAGACCTGGGATCTCCTATTTCACAGGAAATTTACTCCGCCCTTCTTGGATATGTAGCCCTGACTTCTGCAAATCCCTCTCAAACCTTGGAATATTTTCCCCTCAGTTTATATGTTCCCATCCAAATACTGTCTAACTCCCGTTCCAAAACGTATTTATCTCCCACATCCTTAAACCTCACAAACCAAATCTTCTACCTGATTTATCCACCTTGGCAGGGATGAACGCTTCCCTGCATTCACCCACTTAGAGAAAACACTACACATATCCCCTATACTACAATCTTCAAGAAATTTAGCAGTGTAATAGGAGACAGAATTGTTTTGCAACTTCTTGAGGAAACTCGGAGGATGATCCTGGTCAGGAGGCACACCACACTTCTCTGCAAACCCCACGACCCCTTTTCCCCTCTCATTACATCTCTCTACTTTCTCTCTCGTATTTACTTTTTGTAGTCGCTTTTGGAACTAAGGTCAGCTTTTAATGACTAATATATAAAACACATCAAAATGCGTAACCTGATCGAGATTCAGCCCAAGTCCCAACTATTCTGGATGAAGTGTGAAAAACATATTTATATAACAAGTACAAAAAAACTAACCTGGACTCTTCCTCTGTCAGGTCATCATTTCTGCCCAGAATTACACTAGTGCAAACACTGCAAAACAAAACATAGGGGTCATTTGCTCCTTATTTGCACATAATGTATAGTATTTAATAGTATTAGTACCTCAAAATTTGATCAAGTTTGTCAAGTACTTGAGGCAGCCTTAATGTCAAAATTATTGAGAGGGCCAAGCCAATTGTCTTCTTCTGGATGGAAGAAACATTATCTACCTGGAAAAATTATATCTATTAATTCACAATAAAAAAGGATACAACACGTTAAATAGGCCAAAATAATACGCACAAATTTACACCTAACCACTGACTAAATAAAATCAGGTATTGATTTTAAGAAACAATGCAACACATACAATAAATTTCAACAAGGACAACGTATAACATCTTTCAGACAGCCATGGCGAATATTTTGTTAGTCCTTCCCACCCCCTTCTCATGGTGGTGTGTATGTTAAAAAAGTAAATGCATCAAATGCGGCAGACTAGTGAACCTAGACTAGGCCACAATACCATCAATAAGATTCAGATGTGAAACTTGCTCTCCAGAATTATATACACTATGGAGACTGATACATGCATCAAAAGCCACACAAATATTGAATTCAAAGCATTTTAATGTTGTGTATTAAATAATGCAATCCACAGTATTGTCCAAGCACAGACAAGATACAAATATGCAATATATGTCGAACCAAACACCATCTCTAAAGCATAATCATACCGACCTTATCAACCCAAATGTCAACCAGACAAAGAATTACATTTTCTTGAACTGGGATAGATGCTGCCTGAAGCAGTAAAGAAGTTGATGGATCTGATGCTAATTGGGCAAGTGAATTTGTATTCATCACCAAAAGCCTTGCCAGGATGGAAGCAGAAGATGCTTTAACAGATGTTTTAGAGGGATCCCGGTCATCTCCTCCACTCAAACATATGACAATTAATTTCTGAAGACAGCAAAAAGATACAAGAGCTTCAAAATATGTCTCTAGGTTAATAACTATAAACCATTTATTGAACATACACAAAGTTTGATTTACTAGATATATTAAGAGCATATAACTGAACTTACTTGTAATGTACTGCTAATAAGTGGCGGCACTTCCATGGGGAAACACTAGAAGAGGCAAAATCAAATAAACAAACCGTTTTTTGAGGATTTATATATTGAGAGAAAAATACAGAATAATCCTACCTTTAAAATTATGACACAAGCACAGGAACTTATGAATACCTAAACAAGATAATATTATTGATGTCGGATGGCAGTTCATGGCAGCAAGCCAAAAGATCGCCATCACAGCGGACGGCGTTGCAGCCTAGGGCATAAGTATAGTATAGTATAGTATAGTATAGTATAGTATAGTATAGTATAGTATAGTATAGTATAGTATAGTATAGTAATATACAAAACTAAGAGAAAAAACCAGAAAACGGATAAAAAAAATAAAAATAGAATTAGACAGAATAGAATAACAAAACAAAAAACAAAAAAGAGAACACCAGAAAACAGGAAATAAGTAACAGAGATGAGAGAGCAGAAAATAGATTCAACAAAAGAGGACAGAATACAGTAAGAAATAAATAAGAGAAAAGGGACAGACAGAAACAAATAAAAAAAGGAGAGAACAGAGAGGAATAGACAAAGGAACAAGAAAGACAACAGTTGGAAAAGGGAGGTCGCGTTGCGGGAGATGGAAGAGCAGAGGTGAGATGGGGGATTAAGTGAAAATAGCAGCGAGTATGAGGGGCTGCTTAGAATTTGATGGCTGACAGATGAGTGTTTTTTTTGTGTTAGGGTTTTATGGATTATGGGTTATAGAGTGATACGGTCTCATAGCCGTCTCTTAGCCGTTTACATTATTTTTGGTCTTTGGTTTCAACTGCCGCCATTTCTGTCGGAATCACTGTGACCACCATGTGAAAAGCAGCCACAAGGGCCCGCAATTCAAAATCCGCCACATCATGGCTACCATTTCGCTGCGTGGCCACCATTTGACAACAGTTATATTCCACTCAATCAAAACAAAGCACTTACAAATTTGCAACCAACAATTAGTTCAAAAACTTCAGTTGCTAAAACCTCAATTCATGAGAAATTTAATTGGGTGTTCATTCGGATAGATTTCTTATTCAATATCTTAAAGGTTCTACCGAAATAAAGTAAGCTTTTTTGCCAATGTTATGCACTATTTACATCCTATCAAATAATACACTTAATGTTATTACCGTCTTTCTCTCTTTTCCATCTTCATCCAAAAACAATACCTCTTAACAAGAAGAATTACATACCAAAAATCTCAGTAGTTCATAGCAATTTTGGAAATAACAATTGACAAGTTGGGAATAACATACCTGAATTAAGATATCAATGACTGGAAGAATTGAAAGTAGACCTTTGTCATTGACATTTCCGATAACTAAATCAAGAATTTTAGCAATATTTGTAGCATGCATGCTTAGAAAGTCATTTCCACCCAAAATTATGTAATCTTCAATTATGTTCACTGCAACCTGTACTTCAGATAAAGAGAATGAATCAAAAAATTTAAACAAGATATTAAAATAAGGTCAATAACAACTTGCTGCTAGGGTAGGGGAGTAAATAAATCAGCAAAAATATGTAACAGTAATGGCCATAAGCCCAACAAAGTTTTCAACCTGCAAAGATAGCACAAAAAGCAGAGAGATGTCATTGGCTAAAATTTTGATACCTCCATCAAATCAAGAACTGAAAACTACATTGATTTGACTTCCATAACACAGTTCCCAATGTCAGAGACTCAACTCTGCTCTCTAATCAATTCTTATATATGAACCAACGATTTAAAAATATTAGAAGGTAAAAAAAAGGTGGCAGGCAGGGGAACTAGAAATAGAAGAAATTTATTGTCCTGTATTCAAATATTATGAATGTCACGGGAACACAAGTACATCTAACAATGTTGTCTCAATCTGACAATCATGTACGCTGAACCCTTTACATGAATACTTCATCCTAGAGTCACTAATGCCTGGAGTCGCTATCACAGAAACTATGTTTCTTTTGAATACAAAGACCATGAGTTAATTTAAAAATTAACAGAGTATGGAGCCAAGTCTAACCTGCAAATGGTCGAAGTTTCTTTCCATAATCTCCACAAGGCGTGAAAAATATGATAACAATTGAGGCACCATTGATGGAGCTTGGGAAAGTGTGGCCTCCCATAACTGAAAGGTTATGCAGTTGAATTTTCATGATCTATTCTCCCACAAAAATGTACCCATCTAATTGGTTAAAAACAAGACAGGAGGATTACCAGCATGCTATCTTCCAGAAGATTGAGTTCATCCGGACTATTAATATCAATTCCATTATCCAAAATTGGCAGTAAAATATTGTAGCAAATGGGAGACTGGTAACCAAGTGCAACCACAAAGTTTCTCAAAGCAACCAGAAGCTGAATCTGCAGCAGACTTTCACCAGCAGATTCCTCCCAGACCTTGCCATAACAAGCGAAAGAGAAGTAAGATGTTTAACTATAGCTAGCTACTCTGCTGTATCACTTGCAGGGTAAAAACCAAATGAGAATGTGATTAACATGTTAATAGGTTTATATTTACTGTAATAATTAAATCAATTATTCTATCTCCTTGGAAAGTGATTCGGGTTAACCAGAATCAGTTGAACATAGAGTAAAATAAAAATGATCCTATTGCCTAAAAAGCTTTCTAGCTTTAGTTCCTGAAGCTATGTACATTATGGTAGTCAGAATTGCACGAACCATGGTTTGATCCAATTCAAAAAGCTGCTGATACAGAGTGCAGAGAATCATTTCGCACCTTAACCACACCAGAATTGCTTGATTGCTGTAATCACATTTCATATGCAATATGTACGATTTTTGAACAAGTGGATTGCTTCATCTACCTGGGTCGGTCCTTTGCAACCCAGTTTCAAAAACCCTAATTAAAGAAGCCCGGGCTTCAAAGTCTTATTTTTAATTGTTTTTGAGATTTTTTTATGGAAGTGGGGGTAACATGTTGACTGTTTAGTCTGCCTCCCTTTTAAGATATCCAACCTTCATTCCTGAGCTTCCACACCCTTCGTCTCTCCTACCAATGCTGGTCTTTGTTCACTTCTCTCTGGATCCCTGCTGCTGTGATTTGTGGGAGTGCTGCTGTGCTTCTACTTTTCTGCTGATCTGTGTGTGTATACTGTGTATGCGTGGTATAACGGCCAATTTTGTGACTTTAAAAATCTAATATCTAGATGTTTGTAATGTTTCATCAAGTGAAAAATATATTTTGTGCTAATTTTTTTTTTTTACTGGTAACTATCTCAATCATTTTATGCTAATTTTTTTACTGATCATGTATCCTTCGATTCAAGATACGTATTGATTCACAATTTGGTACCACTATTGAAGTTATAAGGTTTTAGATAAAGGGAAAAGTGAAAGAATAAAAACTTCGAATTATGATTATGGTTAGATATGATTAATAATATAATTTGGTCATAAGAGAACAGAATCTTGGTGGCCAAAAGGAAATAGCGTTCGTTGAAAAAGGATTTTGAATACAATTAATATAGTAGAGTACCCAGCATTAGAGAACGTGGCAGCGAAACAATGATGGAATAGGTCACGGATGATGGTACCGCTCCAATACTATGTTGAAGTTATAGGGTTTTAGATAAAAAGGGAATAGAAAGAATGTAGGCTTTGAATTAGAGTAATGATATTTGAACAATTTTTTAAGTGGTTAATGCAGTTCAAATATGTGGTTGATTACGTTCAGTAAATGGCTAATGGATATATCAGGTGTCGAAACTCATTAACCATCAAGATAACATCATTAACCACGAATTTGAACGTGATTAACCACGATTCCAAGTGTTCAACTACATGTAAATTTGAACACCTGAAAATCGGTGTTAATCAAGGTTAAATTTGTAGTTAATGAAGTTACGTTAATGGTTAATGAGTTTCGACACCTCATATGCCATTAGCCATTTATCAACGTGAATCAACCACGTATTTGAACTGTATTAACCACTTAAAAAATTGTCGCGAAAGTTGTTTAACTTTTGGTTGTTTAAATATCATTACTCTTGAATTATGATTGATGATCTGATTTGATGATCCACAACAAAAGAAAAAAAAAAAAACCAAACACTTATCTTTATTTATACAAATGCAAGACTCCATATCCTAATTAAACAAGGAAACAAATCATGATGACAACAACCAAATATGGAAATCAATCTCGATAGATTGTCCAAGATACTGTTATGCTATGGGATAATCTAAGATAGTCTAAGATAACATCAAAATATTATAAGATATTTTTATATATTCTAACAACCATGATGTACATATAAAATCAAGCCTAAATTTCTTCTCAACAACTTAATCATATTATGTGGCAAGTCAGTACAAAATTATTATCTTTAGCAGAAAAATAATAATAAACTTGTTACACTAAAAAGAGCATCAAAATACAAGTCGGTTTGTTTAAGTACTCATGCTATACCTATTTTCTAGTAAAGAAATTGATTCACAATTTACTGAAAAACAAAGAACAACAAATACACCTCTTCTTTTCTTCTTGCCTCTTCTTTTCTTGTGAGTCTAACCATGTATTAAATGAATAAGACATAGTAGACAAAACTAATTAAAACAAAACTATTCTCATGTTACCTTCTGGAAAAATTGCACCAACTTGTTTGCAAATGGAATAACTTCACTGACATGTCCAATAAGGATAGAGATCAAATTCAAAACCTGAACCTGAATAAACATTTAAAGAACAATATCAACTACAATTCACTAATAGGACAAATTGTTGAAAGAAAATTCATATTCAGATTATTATTTATACAACATATGTTTGCTCTAGCCAGCCTTCATTTAATTCTAGATATCTATTACAACAAGAAAATTTTAAAGAATGCCTAAAGAAAAGGTACACAGATGGACCCAAAGACATTTCCGTACAACAACAACAACAACCACGTCTTATTCACTAGCCGGGGTCGGCTACATGAATCACTTTCGACGCCATAGTGGTATGTCATGAATCATGTCTATAGTGAAACTATTAGCCTCTAAGTCCTTCTTAATAGTTTTGCCTATAGTTTTCCTTGGTCTTTCTCTACCTATAGCTACCGGGTTTCCCTCCATCTGATCTACTCTCCTTACTGCAGAATCTATCGGTTTGCAACATTCTCATCTCTGTTACATTGAGTTTATTCTCGTGTTGGCTCTTCACCACCCAACACTTTGTCCCATACAACATCGTCAGTCTTATAGTCATGCGATAAAAATTTTCCTTTAACTTGAGCGTGCTTTTTATCACATAAAACACCTAATGCTCTCCTCCATTTCAACCACCCCGCTTGAATCTGATGGTTCTCATCTCCCTCTATTTCCCCGTCGTTTTGTATAATGAACCCAAGGAATTTAAACCGAGTGACTTGTGGTATGGTATGGTCCCCAACTTTCACCTCTAAGCTAGGGGTGATTCGCCTTTTACTAAACTTGCATTCCATATATTCCGTCTTACTTCTACTCAAACGGAAGGCATGTGCTTTAGCTTGTCTCCAAGTCTCTACATTCCCATTTATATCCTCTCTCGACTCGCCAACTAGGATAATATCATCTGCAAACAGCATGCATCACAGTGCTGGCTCTTGAATGTGCTCTGTGAATACATCCAAGACCAAGGCAAAAAAATAGAGGCTTAAAGCTGACCCTTGGTGCAGTCCTATAAAGATCGGCAAATCTTCTGTGGCCCCACCCCGTGTTCTCACACTAGTCGTGGCCCCTTCATACATATCCTTGATAGCTCAAAAATAGACAATTTGAACCCCTTTCTTTTCTAGGGCTTTCCATAAAATCTCTCTAATATCATACACCTTCTCCAAATTAATGAAAACCATGTTTAAGTCTGTTTGATCCCTTCGGTAACTCTCCACCAGACGTCATAGCAAGTAAATTGCTTCCGTGGTCGACCTCCCAGGGATAAAACCACAGAATAAATTGTAATGCATAAACGGATCTTCCACCACCCGTAGTTAATGATATCCAGTGTAATCAAAGGTGCACTTAAAGTTAAGACACTATAGTAAGGTTGAGGTGTTGTCGCTTAGGTGATGCACATAACTCGGATGCCTTAGACAAGGCACTAGCCTTTGGCAGCTAACAGATAACTATTAAAAAACTCCAGAAGCCCAGCCATCTGAATTGCCAATTATGATGCTAAAGGAGGTCAAATAGTCCGCAACGACACGGGTCTTATCCCACTAGATGAGGTTGACTACATGCATCAACCAATGCCATTGGGAACTACCATAAACAAATTTCTCAGTAAAACCATTTAAGGTAGAGCCTAGTTTGTTGTGACCAGATGCACCAACGGAAAATAGGATTAATAGATCAGGCCAAAACTTTAACATGGTTCAGCCTACAGTGAACTATCAACCTACATGCTACATCTATCCAAGGGCAAAACTAAAATAGTTACTACGAACAATGAAGATTGCAAGGAATAGCCACCGAATACTTCATAGATTCAATCATCATTGTTTCTGATATTTTATAACCTTAATATGAGGTTTAGTACATTGTACAACCCTCTGCTCCCACCACAAATCTCCTTGAAAATTTCTTTCCAATTCGCACCACAAGCTTTTTAGGTTTGGGTCACATGACAAGCCGGGTCCATTATTAAAAACAAGCCATTTTATAGCAATTCTTCTGCTTGCTTTTGTATTACCGTCATCACCAACAACGAATCAATTCAGCACTCTCCACTTTGGAGTGGAACAAATAGAGATTTTGAAGGGCAATGGTTTCCAGCCACAACCCCTCCCTTCCGTCTCCTCCATAGGCTCCATTCCACTTTTTCCAAACGTAGTCTAAACGAGTTTATTTTTCCATCAAGAAGAAAAAAGTTGCATAGCAGTAGAACTTACCTTTGAATCAAATTCCTGAACTTCCTCAAACAACTTAAAACATGAGTCCCAACAGAGAGGAAGAAGATCAACAAACTCTCTCTCTGAAAAATTTGCATCTTCAATATGTAAGCACAGGGATCGACAGGCTGCCAGCTAAAAAAATAAATTTCCATGGTTAGTTTGAAAGAATCAAAACAGTGATAAAGAGGAACAAATATGTTGAACGAGCAGACAAACAGAAGTAAAACCAATACGTGGCTATGTAACATACCCGGACAGCTAAATCTTTGCCCTGTAACAATCTGATTAAAGCACAGTATACAGGCCTTTTTGTGTCATCTTTAATCTGTGAAGGATAGAAAAGCCATATGGTAAATACAAATGAATTGCTACTTATTTGAAGATTTTGGACAGAGTAAGAGAATAATGAGTTACTTTATTGTAATAAATGTTTACTGTACCTACATTGAAATCATTAAACCTGCATAGGTGTTAGGCTGGTATCTCAAAGAGGTAAGAATTCGTTTTCTTTATTGCAAGAACGAAGTTCCAGACAACACCCAGTGAATTTAACCCACAACACACCAAACCAAAAATTCTACACATTTAGCACAATCTTATAATGGACACGAACCACGGTACTTGCATCCAACAAATCTCCACAGTCACGACCTCAACAGATGATTCTACATAGATATTGCTTGTGCTCTCATTACCCACCCTTCCAACATTGCCCTCCTACACATTTGGACAAAAAATGTAAGATGCAATAATTCACAGAAGATTACTGTTTCAAAGATTACATAACGTAATAATAGTACATGGTACATGTGTTATTTGACTTGGACACAAACTGACTATTTCTGCGGTAAGTGGTTAACAGGGTTGAAATTCCTGGTTAATATTGTATTTTACACGGTTAACACATAATTTATGGAAAAAAAATACCCTAGTAGTCTCTTGGTCATCACTTCGCTAGGTTCGCTTCCTCAACCTCTTAACAACTTTTTCAACTACATATATTTTTCTGTTTGTTGGAGGACGACCTTTACGTTTGACTCGCAATGGACTGCGAATTTCAGGAATAAGATTTTCATCCCTTCTGGTAATATTATTTGGATTCGAGTCATCATGTGAACTTCGGTTAACATTTTTCTTTGTAGCATCCTTGGAGGGCAGATTAGATTTAAATTCATGCAGATTATCATGTAGCGCCTTAGTTGCATCTTCAAACTCTGCAGCCACTTCAACAACCTCATAGAAATGCTTGTACAAATTGTCAAACTTGTCCATTTGTGGCTTCAATTCCTTCACACTATAGTTGCTCTTAATATATGAATGCTTCCTTTAATATTTTTGCTCCATCTTGCTAAAACATACTTCAGTGGCACTTTTTTTATCCTTTATTGAGTACACACACATAGCACATGGCGACACAAAATATCTCTAAACTCAAACAACGAGCATTCACAGCTGACATCATGATTGTCACGATTAAAAACAACTTTATAGTTACGTTCTTTTGTTCTATCTCTAACTTACATCTCCTCCAAGACATGGTAAGTAGTAAGGTTACCCTCCATACTCTTTAAGGATGCATGACAATTCATTTTACCTCTAAATTCAGCTTGAACCTCCTTAAACTTGGCATGAGTGTATTCGCCTTGGAATTGCTTTTCGATTGACGAGTTTGACAAGCAAGGAATTGTTGTATCCAATGATCGAAAATCAGCTTTAAATTCCTTTTATGTAGGGCGTTATCATACTGCTTTACAAAATGATGCAGACTGGTAGTGGAATTGATATATCCATCAAAGAAAGCATATTTGCTCTCACTTCAATGTGTTGTCGACATACCTGCCCAAAAACATTTATTCAACATAATTGGTGCCCATCTATGACGCTCTTTGTACAACCCACTCAACCAATCATTATTTCCTAGATCAAATTTGTTGACAAAAGAACACCATTTTTATTCAAATTCAGCCGGTGTCAATGTATCATAAATCGCTTCTTTCATTGCACTCTTGATCTTTTTATATTCACTATGTCTACTTAGCTTTTCAGGGATTTTTTCATTATATGCCATAAACACCACCTATGTGAGTGTTAGGGAAGACCAACTCAATGGCATTTTGCATAGCCTTACACTGGTCAGTCATAATACCTATAGGGCCTTTCCTAGCATACAACGAAGCCAAGATTGGAAAAGCCTCACGAATGACTTTGTGTCTTCAGCTGAAAGCAGACCACCTCCAAGTAAAGTTGATTGGCCATGATGATTCACCCCAACAAATGCAACAAAAGGCATGTCATATTTATTGGTCAAATATGTTGTGTCAAAGGTCGCAACATCTCCAAAAGATTCATATGACTTTCAACTTCTTGCGTCAGTCCAAAACACATTTTTTACATGAAAATCATCATCCAAATCTATGTCATAAAAGAAACTTGTATTTTGTTCCCTTATTTGACAAAAATAGCTTATCAAGGCTTTGCCATCACCTTCTTTTCCAATGGAACGCCTTTCCTTGTTAACATAATTCCTCACATCTCTTTCAGAAAATGTTATATTTTCATGGCCTCCACCGTCAGTAACAAGAAATTGGAAAGTCTTGTTGATCCTCACCCCTGCATCATCATTAATTTGGATTGTTCTCTTTACATGCATGTTCATTCTTTTGTTAGCCTTGAACAACCTTGACTTTATAGGGCTAATCTCACGAGAGTGGTTAGGTTTAAACTTGTTAATGTACCATAGTCCATCTTTTGCCAACTTATCTGTAATCTTTGCTGGACAATTTTTCACTTTGGTCAGAATTGTCTTCAACGTATATGATATTTCTGACACACGATTTCCTTCTCTTGCGGATGACAATATTATGTACCTTATCTCCCCATCCTCTCCTTTTTTTGATGTTCTGATCTTCCTGCCAAAACCCTTTATAGAAGCATACATTGCATAAAATGATTTCATAGAAGAAAAACACATAGGCTCCCAATTTGGATGTTCACCATTAAATTCATCAACTCCATTAGCTTTACCATCAATGCCATCACAAGTATCTATATCTACAGAAGAAAAACACATCACTGTTGTAGGCTCCCAACTTGCATATTCACCATTAAAGCCATTAACTCCATTAGCTTCCCCATCAAGATCATCACAAGTATCCAAAATGTTTGAACTATCCATGAGCTTTTAATTAGAGGTGCCACACCAAATCTGCACAGAATACCCAATCAAATCCTTCATAAGTTATGCCACAATCATAACATGGATTTATAACTAATATGGCAATCATGATAACTTGTTAACCATATATTGAACTTCATTAACCAACATTGTGTACATCATTAACCATGTTTGAAACAGTTAGTCAAAACCTTTGTAAAAATTCCTTTCCACATTATTAATAACAGTTGCATCAACTAAGTAGTAACAGTTGCAAAGAATAGAATATACAACAAAACTACAACATATCATGAGTGTTAGATGAGTTTTTTACGCACCTTCAAACTTGGTTAACAATGTTCACAATCATGGTTAATAGTGTGTTGGAATTGGTTAATGGGTTCACTAGCAGTAGATGGGTAACTTGTTAACCATTTATTGAACTTCATTAACTAATACGATTAACACAATTAACCACGTATGAAATAGTTGATGAAAACATGTTGCAAAAATTCCTTTACATCTCAGCTCAGTAATAACAGTTCAACTTCGTTTAATAGAGCTTAATGGAGAACGGTAAAATGAACTTTTCAACTAAGATCATTATCTAAAGAAACATTCAAACCCTATCTCTAAAGTATTGTAAAAAGCTCATAATATTGGAGCAAACACAAGAATCCATGCAATACTAACCTACCAAATCCTCAGCTACAAAATCTACAGCTGGATACCCATCAACGATTCATGAGTTGCAGAAAAACAGGGATATCTCATGGTGGGAACAAAGGTTCATAGAGTTGAATAGGGTCACAACTACATGGGAGAATCAATTAAATGATGAGAAGGAGGAAACATAGGTGACATAAGGAGGAAAAAGAGGATGAAGAAGGATGAATAAGCTCATTTTTGAAGGAGCAGAAATGTTGCTCTGCGCACATTCTTGTGGGTTGGGAGGAAAGAGAAATAACACTTAATAAAATGAAGATAGAGGGAAATCAATAACTAATAAAATATAATTTTTTTTGGGTATCAATATACGGTATTCATACAGTGGTAAAAAAAAGGTGTTTATATATCAAACACTGCTCCTAGCGCCCATACATCACTTACAAAATATTTACCACCAGACTGTGTTCTCTTCAATTTCTCTCCGATTCCTTCTTCACCTCGTATTACCGATAGAGATTTTACTTTCGAAATAAGAAAAAAAATTCAATTGTTGATAAAAAAGAGTATTTTATATTTATCAACCTATAAAATAAGTCATTAATTTATTTAAATTGATTTTAAATTTTTGATAAACAATTGGAATAAACTTTTTTTCCCTTTAATGTAAACTTTTTACTCTAAAAGTAGGCTAAATTTAAAGTTCAAATTTTATTTTATCAAAAGAATAATTGTAAAATCGGTCTTTTGGTCAAGACTCAAGACAATACTCAATGAATTATGATTTTATTGTTTAAGACAATCCATTTTCTGCATTCTAACCATGGAAACAAAAACCGGACCGGACCGGTGCTAAAATCGGCCAAAACCTGCTGGTTCAGGGTCGAACCGGTTCGTCTCTTTTTTTTTTGAAATTTTTTAATTTCCTTTATTAATTAAAAAAAATCAGTTTTTGGTCTCAACAGGGCTTGAACCCTTATCCTCAGGATTACAACAGGTCATCTTACCACTAGGCTACATGTTATTTTTGTGTATAAATTGAAATATTATTTATATATTTTCTATTTTTTAATATATATATATACCAAATATATAATACATGTATTATATATATTATATATTTGATATATATATATATATAGATATTTAAAAAATAATATTTTATTAAACCTCGTTTCGACCTAAAAACTCAACCACTCTCTGCAGTTCAATATCCTATCCAGTTTTGTCGAAGAAATTTAATTTTTTTATTTAATAATTTTTACCCCAAAATAAAAATAAATAAATTAATAAATAAATAAACAAACAAAATGGAGAGGGAAAAACCCTACGCCTCAGTTTGCAAGTATAACGAAAACGAAAAATCCTATATAAACCAAAACTTGCCTCTTTGTTGTAACCCTAGCTGCATCACATAGTCCTCACACACCCTTTTTGGCATAAAACCCTTTTCTTCCTCACTGATTCATCACTTTCAACTCTGCACTGTGAGTGATGCTGCAAAGCTTACCAATTTCACATCTTTCCATTTGGTTCTTCTCAATTTCAGTTTTTGTTGCTATCTAATTGGATAAAAACTTGATTTTTATATATATTTTTTCTCTTCAATATGGGGTTTTCAGAAGTCACAGGGATTCAGCAGGTGAGGTACCATGTCGGATGATGAAAGGGAGGAGAAGGAGTTGGATCTCTCTTCTTCTGAAGTTGTCACCAAATACAAGACCGCAGCCGAGACTGTTAACAGTGGGTTCCTCACTCTCTAACTGTCTCTATATTCTCAAATTCTATATGGGGTTTTGTTAATTCATACATTGGATACATATGAATCCAGTTAGAGTTTACCGTTTTTTATTTACATTTATCGATTTATCTTAGGTTTCATTATTTTTTTTGGTGCTTTTATGTAATTTAGTGTAGATAATTGTTCTTAGTTATTTATATTTTTTGTTGCAGAGGCTTTGAAGTTAGTTATTTCAGAATGTAAACCGAAGGCTAAGATTGTGGACCTTTGCGAAAAAGGGGATTCATATATTAGAGAGTAAGCTTATATTGTTTTATAACTAACTATTTTATAAGTGAATGAAAGGAATATTCTACGTGGCATTTTTTATGTGTTTGTAATCGTTGATTTAGTTTTTTTAAATGGCTTATGTGGTGTCCTTTTATTTGTGTAAAGGCAAACTGGTAATGTTTATAAGAATGTGAAGAGGAAGATTGAGAGAGGTGTTGCTTTCCCGACTTGCATATCTGTAAACAATGTAGGCCGCCAATTCTCTCCCCTAGCCAGGGATCAGACAGTGTTGGAAGAAGGTGATATATTGAAAATGTAAGATTTTTTTAGCACAGTGGGAGACTGGACTCGGTGGTTTTGGCAATTTTGGAAGTTGATAATGATGTTTTTGTTGTTGTTGTTGTTGTTGTTTGCAGTGATATGGCTTGTCATATAGATGGGTTCATTGCTGCTGTGGCACACACACATGTTCTTCAGGAAGGTCCGGTTACTGGAAGGGCAGCTGATGTTATTGCTGCTGCAAATACTGCTGCTGAGGTGGCCTTGAGGCTTGTAAGGCCAGGAAAGAAGGTAATCAATTGTAAGATTTTTCCCCTTTATCTGCATTTTTGCAACTTTCGTTGAATTTTATTTTATTACATTAATTTTTCTAACTTGTACCTTAGTTATATAGGTTTAAGGTCATACACAATCTTTTGCTATTCTATAGCAACCCTATATAGGCAAACTCAGCACAGTAAAATTGCAGAGAACTTAGATTTCTTCATGTGTGGTGTCCAAACGGATTCCTTTGCCTTGTGAATTTTGATCTCTAAATGATGAAAACTGTCATGAGCTATGGATAAACTCCAATGAAGCTTTATTGTCATAGTTACACTGATAGAGGTCAATCGTGCTTTTCTTTATGCTGTCCTGCCAATTAAGCACATTAGTCGTTTTTTGTACTTTTTAAGCTTAGTTTTTCTTCTTATTCTGTTTATTATGTACTTTTGAGATTACTTGGTTGTCACTTCAAGCCTTTTGTAGGAGAGTAGGAGAGAAATAGACACAATTGAGGTGGTCCCGCTTTATGTGCAATAGTCAACCACCACTTCCATTGGGTTGTGTCTTTATTGACCCTGCTATACTGCAAGGGATTGTTGATTCTTTTTGTGTCTTTTTTGGAGATTAATGATGTTTACATTCACGTCCTTTTTCCTGTTTGTATTACCTTAATTTTCTCCGTAATGCTAGAAGTAATTTGTGCAACCCTTGTTAGCTTTATCATTGTGTTTTTGGACTATGATACTCTTGGCATATTTTAAAGCTGTAATATTGGCAACTTTGCTGAGGTGATCAATACCATATTGGTTTCCTCCTTTCCCTGTTGCCAAAACTAGAATTGGCTTAAAATAGCTTCATGGTTGTGCTGATTTATAGTCAGTACAATTGTCTAGTATAGCCAACATAGTAAAATATTCAAAGTTTCAAACAATTACCCATCAATTTGTATGTGGAGAAGAGGAGGAATTAGTTTGATTGAAATATTTGTTTTATTATTATTTTATGTAGGATTGGATAAAGTAACATTTATTAAACCTTTTACAATCGCACTTTGCTGTGGTTATTAATGGTATACTGATTTCCTTCTTTCCCTGATACCTAAATTGAAATTAGCTTGACATTATTTTTGGTTATGCTGATTTGTATATTATCAATATGTTTGTCTGTTTTAATCAGCATGGGAGTAATTTTGAAATTGGTACATGCAAATTACCTTACATCATAGTAGTCAGTATTAATTTTTTCCATATATTTTTATTTTCTCGACACAACAAAGATGTAACTGATGCAATTCAAAAGGTTCCTTTGTCTTGTGAATTTTGATCTCTAAATGATGAAAACTTTCATGAGCTACGGATAATCTCCGATGATGCTTTATTGTCATAGTTACACTGATAGAGTTCAATCATGCTTTTTCTTAAGCTGTCCTGCCAATTTAGCACATTTTTCGTCTTTAGGACTCTTAGCTGAAGTGTGTAGTTTCTCTTCTTATTCTTTTTGTTTTTTGAAAGCCTTTTGTACATGTTATTCTACCTACATATCATTTCTATTTTGATTGAAATTGTAGAAAAAAAGCATAGCTGGATCCATCATATTTTCCCCCAGTTTTTCAGTTCCTCTTAAAACTATCTTATTTTTTAAATACTTTATAAGATATTGTAAATTTGATGAGCTGATCTCTATATGATGAATACATCATAGGCTATGGATAAAATCCAATGAAGCCTTTTTTGTCATAGTTACACTGATGGAGAATCTTCATCCTTGGGTCTACTAGGAGAGAAATAGACACAATCAAGGTGGTCACACATAATGAGCAATGGCCAAGCACCACATCCATTGGGTTGTGTCTTTATTGACCCTGCCATTCTGCATGGGATTCTTTATTTTTGGGGCATTTTTGGATATTAAATATGATAACGGGATCAAGTTTCAATGGATCCTTTTTCGTGTTTGTATTACCTTCATTTACTCCGAGTAAATTGTGCAACCCTTGTTAGCTTTATCAATGTGTTTTTGGACTCTAATACTCTTGGCATATTTTAAAGCTCTAATATTGGCAACTTTGCCGAGGTGATCAATACCATATTGGTTTCCTCCTTTCCCTGTTGCCAAAACTAGAATCGGCTGAAACCAGTTTCATAGTTGGGCTGATTTATCTAGTCAGTACAATTGTCTAGTGCAGCCAACATTGTACAATATTCAAACAGTTGCCTATGAATTTGTGTGTAGAGAAGAGAGAATTAGTTTGATTGAAATTCTGTTTTATTATTTTTGTATGTAGGATTTTGTACAATAGCACTCATTAAACCCTTTATAATGGAAACTTTGCTGAGGCAATTAATGTTTGTTGGTTTCCTCCTTTGATACCCAAATTGAAATTAGCTGGACATTATTTTATGGCTATGCTGATTTTTATATTGTCAGTAGTTTGTTTGTTTTAACCAGCACAGTTGTAATATTGAAATTGATGCGTGCAAATTACAGTACATCATAATAGTCAGTATTAATTTTTTCCATATATTTTTTCTTGACAGAACAAGGATGTAACTGATGCAATACAGAAGGTTGCTGCTGCCTATGATTGTAAAATTGTTGAGGGTGTTCTAAGCCACCAAATGAAGCAGTTTGTGATTGATGGGAATAAGGTTGTGCTTAGTATTACTAATCCAGACACCAGGGTTGATGAAGCGGAGTTTGAGGAAAATGAGGTTTACGCAATTGATATAGTAACAAGCACTGGAGAAGGCAAGGTAGTATTAATTACATTAATTAATATATTTATCAGCATGATGTAGCTTGGTATGAATTATCAAGAGTAAGTTTTCTATCCCTTGTAGCCTAAGCTGTTGGATGAGAAGCAGACAACTATTTATAAGAGGGCTGTTGACAAGAGTTATCACTTGAAGATGAAAGCATCTAGGTTCATTTTCAGTGAAATAAGCCAAAAATTTCCAATCATGCCATTCTCTGCTAGGTAACTTTACTAACTGCAAGATTTTAATGCTGTGATGAAAGCTGGAGTTTCAATTTGGATTCTCTTCATTCCACTTAAATGATAATTCTTTTATAATAGGGCTTTGGAGGAGAAAAGAGCTCGTTTGGGTTTGGTTGAATGTATGAATCATGAGCTCTTGCAGCCATATCCTGTTCTGCATGAAAAGCCTGGTAAATTTTTTTGGCCTGTTGCAACATGATCGGATCCCCATTTGTGTTACATTCCTATGAGGCTTATTGTCATGCTTCTGTTTTTTTTATCAGGTGATTATGTTGCACACACCAAATTCACAGTATTGCTAATGCCAAATGGATCGGATCGAATCACATCTCATCCGCTCCAAGAATTGCAGCCCACGAAAACAATAGATGATCCCGAGATTAAGGCCTGGCTAGCATTGGGCACAAAGACGAAAAAGAAAGGTGGTGGAAAGAAGAAAAAAGGTAGGCCTGAATAGCATGTTACTTTTTTATTATGCATTGTTCTGCTTCATCATATGCTTCTGTAATGCATGGAATTGCATCATTTGCTTTTGGGGCCATCGCCAACAGCACCCCCATATTTTGACAATAACTCCCAGACTGTTCTGGGTTTTTTGTTGTGAAAAAAAATGGGGGTGCTGTCAGCAAGACCCTTGCTTTTGTTGAGTTTCAATGTTCTTTGGTGAGGGCTTTCATGTGAAATGGGCTCAACAAATAATGGTTGGTTGGTTTGCACAGGTAAGAAAGATGATAAGGCTGATGAGTCAGCTGAAGCTGAGCCTGCGGACTCAAATAATGGGGCCACACCTCAAGATTAAGTTAACATCCTCTCCCCAATCCCAGAAAAGAAATGTTTTTCATTTCATTTTCGGCACCCCTTTCAATTTTGGTACATTGTTCACTAAGCTGTATCTGGTTGGATATGGATTTATTATAGTGTTTAGACCTTCATTTAAATAGCAATTTTCATGTGCACATTTTAGTCGCAAATATCAACTAAAAACAAATTAAAGGTTGTTTGGAAATTTGTCTTGTTCTTGACTTAAAAAATGGCTTAAATCTATTTTCTAAATTCTATCACACTAGTGGCATGTGTGCAGAAGCTAGATTGGGTGGTTTGTGCTAGAAAATGAGTTTCACATACAATGGTGAAACTAATATAGGAATGGGTGCAACAATGAAGTTAGATGTCGATGGATATATTTAAATGGTACCTTGTTCAGTGATATTCTTTTTAAAGTGTCTCAATTTCAAAGGTACGTTGTTCAGTGGTATTCTTTTTAAAGTCCCTCAATTTCAAAGGTACCTTATGAATGGGTTGGAAAGGTAAACTGAGATTCTCTCTAGTTAATTTCGAACAGAATTTCACCTAGTTGAGTTATTCCTATGGCTTGAAGTAGATTGGAGTCAAACAAGTTAAAAATCTAGATTAACTGGTTACTTACTGTGTTTAGGCATTTCTTGATCTTTTGGAAAGCTTGCCTTGGCGTTATATCCTATTTAAGGGCACTTCATCTAATCTTTTTAAGTATATTAAAGGATTAATACACCTAAGAAGATGAAATTCTATGAATGAAACTAAAAATTACAAAACTATTAAAATACTATTATTGAACACGAGACATAAGGGTGAAAAATAGACAAGGTTGGTCTGATTGATTTAGTTTTTAAAAACATTGATTAGTTTTTAAAATTTGTTTTTCTGTATTATAAAACTTAAAAACTTAAAAGATCTTTGGCGTTTATAAAAATCTTTACATATTATCTACTAATGAGGTCCTTATATCGGGAGCGAGATTTGACCTCATATCCTTGTGGGAGATGAGCTGAAATTAACTTTGTTGGCTTTAGAGTAAGTTTTCTAGAATTGAGGCTATTTTGTTTGTCTGATAAAAGTCTTTTTAAAGGTTTAAACATACTTCTTTTTAAAGTCTAACATGGTATAAAAACATTTAAGAGCATATTTTGCAATAAGATATTTTAATAGGTTATAAGATTATTAATTAAATGAGGAATAACTGAGGGATTGAGGAATCCACAATGGTCCACTAGAATGAGCCAGACCAATATACTTGAGTCATTAGATGGCTAAAAAATAGGTGACATAACATGGCCCCCATTTTAGGGGTCCAAAGGTGATCCTAGTGTTGAAAGTGAATATATCTGATTTTATTTTAATTTTTTTTTTGGGTAAGCCGTTAAAAATTTAGTGTTGAGATGTTTAAAATTTAACAAGTTAACGTTAAAAATTCGATAAAATAGAGGTCCACCATTGAACTGGGTCCATGTTAAGGGCCACCAAATATATATATATATATATATATATATATATATATATAGCAACAAAAACTTTATTATATTATTATTATTTATTTTAACAAACAGACCTATTATGTATAAGAGACTTTTTAGATGACCTAATGCCTAACTTTTCTTTAGCTAAATAGACTTTTTAAAAGTCTCAATTTTATCTATTTAAAATAGGTCATATGCAGTCTAAGCCTGATGTAGGCTAGGTCAATCGGGTTGACCTATTTTCACTCCTAGTTATCATGCACTACTTGCATGTGGTGCATAATACATCAAAGGTAAAATAGTAAACATTCCCTCATCTCCCTCCATGGCTGCACAACCCATAAGCACAATCTCCGTTACACCGTCGTCATGTCTCCTTCGATCAATCCCTTATTCACGTTGTCACCATGAATGGTGGCTTGAGCTCACATGTTGCAATAGCATAGAGTTGCGTTTGAGAATAAAAGTAAGGAAAGTTTCATTAAGCTATCTAATTTTTCAAGAATTGGAGAAAATCTCTTGAATTAGCTTGCAAAGACTCCCTTATAGTCTCCCACCGACTATGATAGAAAATTGCCCGAAAACCATCTAAACCCGAAGCTTTAAAGGCTCCAATGCACTTGATAGTTTTGAAAATTTCCTCCTCGGTCACATTCAACTCTAGCTGGCGAAGACAACCATCCTCGACTTAGGAAATGATCCCAGTAAATGTAAAGGAGAAAAGCGGTTCGTCGATTGCTAAACAAGTTCCTATAGTAGTTGGTTGCGGTGCCTCCAACTCATTAGGGTTAGTGATCCAATAATAGATTAGTTGTTAGATTACTAGTATAGAAACTTGATGAAATCGCCCAAGACACTTTTTTTGTTGCTTTTTTATTGGTTCGTACAAAATAAATAAATAGATGATAATTATATGGTTAATTTAATATCTATAAGGGTTTCATAATTTATCTATCCTAATTGACTTTGTCTCAAGGAAATATTTTTAAATAATAACCCAAGTTATCATATAATGATATGTCATAAGTATTTTATGGTTCAACCTATTTTATAGTTGAGCACAGTTTCCTCTTGAAATTTTTTAAACATATTTCTTGTAAGGAATTTCCAGGTGAAGAAGCAGAAGAAATGGTTCATGATTGAAGCACTAAAATGACTTGAGGCCTGTTTGGTTGAGATTCTTTTCACCGAGATTCTACCAAATTGTGATTTTCAATACTCCAAAATCCAGTTTTGCAAAAGGAGCTATGAGGGAGATTCTTCCAAACTGGGTCTTGTAAACTAGATTTTGACCTCAAAATCTTAACCAAACAGGCACTTAGTATATGAGGTTTACTAACTGCTTTGTAAGTTTTTAAAATTGCTGTTAAAGCCTTCTAAAGATACTAAAATTATAGAGAATCCCAAATGTTGAATCATAAGCAACCTAGTCCTGCTGACTTATTTTATCAGTGAAGAAGAGGAACGACGACCATCCCCACCTTAGACACCACCACACATAATGGGACGTAATCAAACAAAGTAGATTGCGCTTTGCGTACGCTCTAGGATTTAGACTCCCCCGCAGTTGAGAAATTCCGAATTTGCTGCAGTACTACATCTTGGGCAGTTTGATTTTGCTCACGTTTCAACTGCTATTTGGAACTCGATTTATCCAAGTTGAAACACGAACTATCCGATCTTAATCGGGCGACCTAAATTGTAGGACTGCAAAAAATTCGAGATTTTTCTACTGCAGAAAATCCTGATTCCTAAATTACGAGTAGTTCATCAGAACCGTTGAATAAAACAGTCATATATTCAATGTCTTATAACAAGGGTTCTTGTATGAACCATTTCTTTGCTTGTTCACGTTAGCCGTCGCCATCGTGGCTGGCTGGTGTGCACACTGAATTTGGAATCACGGTGTGTTTGACTGGATTTTTTTAAGTAATTCTATACTCTCTTGCTTTTGATTCAGAGGCTGTTACTTTTACAATAATGAAAAATAATACAAAAGTTGACAACACGAAAATTGTAGGAATAATATCCGTGTCAACCTGATTGCTTAACTTTTTATTTTTCTTACCTGTGTACTGTCTGAAAGACCAAGCGATTCTCATAATTTTAATTGAGAAAAAAAACTACAACTTAGATATGGCAAACAATGAGTACAATAATTACCTGCTTCAGAGATATGATAAGGTTATGGATAATTACTGGCAATTTCTAATGGCTATGGATGCAGATACGAGTACCTTTGTATCCAAACCCCACACACACACACACACACACACACACACACATATACATATATATATATATATATATATATATATATATATATATATTTATTTATTTATTTATTTATTTACTTGCATAAACAAAATTATAATTATAATAACATTTAAATTAAAAAAAATTAATATATAAAAACAATATTAATCTATACATGTAAATTTATTCAGAAAGTTTATTGTAATATTTACATAATATTCAAACATAATTTCTTGCATTGCATTTAATAACCTTTATTTTAGTTTAGTTAAATAATTTTTTTATGTTTTATTATTAAGTTTATAAGATCTTTAAGCAGTTTTTCAATGACGTTATAATTGTATTTTTAATCAATATAGGTACTTTGATACACAATGGCAGGTACTGAAATTGTAACCCATACAAATATGGGTCTGGATACGAGTAATTTTCTTTTAAAAAATTATTAGACACAGATACTATAATACACTACCCATTGTTACAACTTTTCTTGAGATTATACAAACGTTTCAAACACTTAGTAATTAAATACTTTCCATGATTCTTATTAAAATAAATAAATAAATAAATACTTTCCATGAAAAATCACAAATAAACGGACCATCAACTAGGAACAACTGTTTATCAATTAAAAGTAATGGCTTAGCTTGGATCCAAATGAAGGAAATAACACTGATTTATTTATTACAACTTGGCTTAATTACATTGCCGATTCGAAATGTACTTTAGTCTTGTAATGATTTTTATACTATAATTCATATTTCCCCCACCAGAATAAACCAAATTTTATTTTACATAATCAGTAAGTTAAACATTTAGTTGACCATTTGTCATTTAAATAATTTAGTTATCATTAGAATTAACAACTTATCACTTGATTTAAAGTAACAGCCATTCCGACAACTACTACAGCATAAACGGTACACCGGCCGGGTGGGGAGTTGGGGTCATAAAATGAATGTGTATGTGAAACTTGCAATTCAAAGAACTGGTGAAATTTTCACTACACTTTGCTACACATCCGAATGTATTCAAAAACAGCATCTACACAAGAAAATTTCGCATTTACTGTCATTCTCAACAAAATAAATGAACACTGTAGACTCAATGCTGCTCCTTTTTTATATATAATAAAGGAACAGCATCCTATTTACAGAGTTTCACGCTGCCAACCGGCAAAGACAAATGAAAATGATTATAATGGGGGAAAAACCATGACCTTACAATTTTGGATAAATGTATCAAAACCACCTGTCCAATAACAAGCTTCAATATCACCTGCAAAAAGAGATTATTAATACGTTAGGAGGAGAGAGAGAGGTATCTGGACAATATAAAATAAAATTAGGAAAAGAAAAATAGAGGGGGGGGAGGGAGGGAGTAGATAGACACAAAAATGAGGAAGTATACCGTACTGTATAGGAAGTATCAATCTATAAACAAAAGAACTGAGAGCCTGCACATAGCACCACTAGATCACACGGATTAAATGTGCCTATCAGTCACACCCAGTTATGGCATCTTTAATGCCTGTTTCAACTGTGCAAATGCAGATGGATGCATACTGCTCATTGCAGCATTAAATGATTCTCCATGAATGGCAGCACATGTTTGTAGATTTTCTCTCACAGAGTCCTCAAGTGATAGCTGATTGATTCGGTCTGATAATTTGATCTATAGACAAAATAAACAAATGCATAACTTCATTTGTTATTCACAGAAACATACATCATTCCAGAATGGAAATTTCATATAACTTCCTTAAATCTGTCACCTGTCTTTTTCTGAATTCTTTACTAGGAATAGTGTCCTCATCATGAGATGTACTGGAGCTCATGTCACCACTGCCAGTGACAACATACATAAAGAATTAATGATCTATTTAAAAAACTTAACTACACTAAGAATACGTGGTAAAGCCCATTCATCTATTTTCCGCCAAAAACTACTTTCTTACAAGAAACTTAACTACACCGTAAGTTCCATTGTTTTTCCCACACGTGCTGAGCATAAGTTCTCTTAGCTAGTTATGTTAAGTAAAACATGATGATTGACATTTAAAACCAGGGACAATCCGTTTATAGATTCTAAACTGGTTAGTCGCTCATGGAACCATTTTTTTTAATAGCAAAAAGAACTATATTACAAAAGGGTACTCCAACCAACTTACAAGAAAGAACAATAACAGAACCACTACATAAAGGAAATAACACCTAAACATCAAATCTACAGCCAAAGTCTACAACATAGGGGCTATTTTCTAAGAATACACTGCAACGGATCCACATACCATTCACAAAAGAGGCATGGAGTAGCCTTAAAACTTTATAAAAACCATTTCCATGACCTAAACTTCACTTGGGTAAATTAGTTGGGATCGACTATCTGATTTCCACAAACGACAGAGAAAACCAGTCTTTATTACTCTCAAAAAGACCTGGGATCTCCTATTTCACAGGAAATTTACTCCGCCCTTCTTGGATATGTAGCCCTGACTTCTGCAAATCCCTCTCAAACCTTGGAATATTTTCCCCTCAGTTTATATGTTCCCATCCAAATACTGTCTAACTCCCGTTCCAAAACGTATTTATCTCCCACATCCTTAAACCTCACAAACCAAATCTTCTACCTGATTTATCCACCTTGGCAGGGATGAACGCTTCCCTGCATTCACCCACTTAGAAAACACTACACATATCCCCTATACTACAATCTTCAAGAAATTTAGCAGTGTAATAGGAGACAGAATTGTTTTGCAACTTCTTGAGGAAACTCGGAGGATGATCCTGGTCAGGAGGCACACCACACTTCTCTGCAAACCCCACGACCCCTTTTCCCCTCTCATTACATCTCTCTACTTTCTCTCTCGTATTTACTTTTTGTAGTCGCTTTTGGAACTAAGGTCAGCTTTTAATGACTAATATATAAAACACATCAAAATGCGTAACCTGATCGAGATTCAGCCCAAGTCCCAACTATTCTGGATGAAGTGTGAAAAACATATTTATATAACAAGTACAAAAAAACTAACCTGGACTCTTCCTCTGTCAGGTCATCATTTCTGCCCAGAATTACACTAGTGCAAACACTGCAAAACAAAACATAGGGGTCATTTGCTCCTTATTTGCACATAATGTATAGTATTTAATAGTATTAGTACCTCAAAATTTGATCAAGTTTGTCAAGTACTTGAGGCAGCCTTAATGTCAAAATTATTGAGAGGGCCAAGCCAATTGTCTTCTTCTGGATGGAAGAAACATTATCTACCTGGAAAAATTATATCTATTAATTCACAATAAAAAAGGATACAACACGTTAAATAGGCCAAAATAATACGCACAAATTTACACCTAACCACTGACTAAATAAAATCAGGTATTGATTTTAAGAAACAATGCAACACATACAATAAATTTCAACAAGGACAACGTATAACATCTTTCAGACAGCCATGGCGAATATTTTGTTAGTCCTTCCCACCCCTTCTCATGGTGGTGTGTATGTTAAAAAAGTAAATGCATCAAATGCGGCAGACTAGTGAACCTAGACTAGGCCACAATACCATCAATAAGATTCAGATGTGAAACTTGCTCTCCAGAATTATATACACTATGGAGACTGATACATGCATCAAAAGCCACACAAATATTGAATTCAAAGCATTTTAATGTTGTGTATTAAATAATGCAATCCACAGTATTGTCCAAGCACAGACAAGATACAAATATGCAATATATGTCGAACCAAACACCATCTCTAAAGCATAATCATACCGACCTTATCAACCCAAATGTCAACCAGACAAAGAATTACATTTTCTTGAACTGGGATAGATGCTGCCTGAAGCAGTAAAGAAGTTGATGGATCTGATGCTAATTGGGCAAGTGAATTTGTATTCATCACCAAAAGCCTTGCCAGGATGGAAGCAGAAGATGCTTTAACAGATGTTTTAGAGGGATCCCGGTCATCTCCTCCACTCAAACATATGACAATTAATTTCTGAAGACAGCAAAAAGATACAAGAGCTTCAAAATATGTCTCTAGGTTAATAACTATAAACCATTTATTGAACATACACAAAGTTTGATTTACTAGATATATTAAGAGCATATAACTGAACTTACTTGTAATGTACTGCTAATAAGTGGCGGCACTTCCATGGGGAAACACTAGAAGAGGCAAAATCAAATAAACAAACCGTTTTTTGAGGATTTATATATTGAGAGAAAAATACAGAATAATCCTACCTTTAAAATTATGACACAAGCACAGGAACTTATGAATACCTAAACAAGATAATATTATTGATGTCGGATGGCAGTTCATGGCAGCAAGCCAAAAGATCGCCATCACAGCGGACGGCGTTGCAGCCTAGGGCATAAGTATAGTATAGTATAGTATAGTATAGTATAGTATAGTATAGTATAGTATAGTATAGTATAGTATAGTATAGTAATATACAAAACTAAGAGAAAAAACCAGAAAGCGGATAAAAAAATAAAAATAGAATTAGACAGAATAGAATAACAAAACAAAGAACAAAAAATAGAACACCAGAAAACAGGAAATAAGTAACAGAGATGAGAGAGCAGAAAATAGATTCAACAAAAGAGGACAGAATACAGTAAGAAATAAATAAGAGAAAAGGGACAGACAGAAACAAATAAAAAAAGGAGAGAACAGAGAGGAATAGACAAAGGAACAAGAAAGACAACAGTTGGAAAAGGGAGGTCGCGTTGCGGGAGATGGAAGAGCAGAGGTGAGATGGGGGATTAAGTGAAAATAGCAGCGAGTATGAGGGGCTGCTTAGAATTTGATGGCTGACAGATGAGTGTTTTTTTTGTGTTAGGGTTTTATGGATTATGGGTTATAGAGTGATACGGTCTCATAGCCGTCTCATAGCCGTCTACATTATTTTTGGTCTTTGGTTTCAACTGCCGCCATTTCTGTCGGAATCACTGTGACCACCATGTGAAAAGCAGCCACAAGGGCCCGCAATTCAAAATCCGCCACATCATGGCTACCATTTCGCCGTGGCCACCATTTGACAACAGTTATATTCCACTCAATCAAAACAAAGCACTTACAAATTTGCAACCAACAATTAGTTCAAAAACTTCAGTTGCTAAAACCTCAATTCATGAGAAATTTAATTGGGTGTTCATTCGGATAGATTTCTTATTCAATATCTTAAAGGTTCTACCGAAATAAAGTAAGCTTTTTTGCCAATGTTATGCACTATTTACATCCTATCAAATAATACACTTAATGTTATTACCGTCTTTCTCTCTTTTCCATCTTCATCCAAAAACAATACCTCTTAACAAGAAGAATTACATACCAAAAATCTCAGTAGTTCATAGCAATTTTGGAAATAACAATTGACAAGTTGGGAATAACATACCTGAATTAAGATATCAATGACTGGAAGAATTGAAAGTAGACCTTTGTCATTGACATTTCCGATAACTAAATCAAGAATTTTAGCAATATTTGTAGCATGCATGCTTAGAAAGTCATTTCCACCCAAAATTATGTAATCTTCAATTATGTTCACTGCAACCTGTACTTCAGATAAAGAGAATGAATCAAAAAATTTAAACAAGATATTAAAATAAGGTCAATAACAACTTGCTGCTAGGGTAGGGGAGTAAATAAATCAGCAAAAATATGTAACAGTAATGGCCATAAGCCCAACAAAGTTTTCAACCTGCAAAGATAGCACAAAAAGCAGAGAGATGTCATTGGCTAAAATTTTGATACCTCCATCAAATCAAGAACTGAAAACTACATTGATTTGACTTCCATAACACAGTTCCCAATGTCAGAGACTCAACTCTGCTCTCTAATCAATTCTTATATATGAACCAACGATTTAAAAATATTAGAAGGTAAAAAGGTGGCAGGCAGGGAACTAGAAATAGAAGAAATTTATTGTCCTGTATTCAAATATTATGAATGTCACGGGAACACAAGTACATCTAACAATGTTGTCTCAATCTGACAATCATGTACGCTGAACCCTTTACATGAATACTTCATCCTAGAGTCACTAATGCCTGGAGTCGCTATCACAGAAACTATGTTTCTTTTGAATACAAAGACCATGAGTTAATTTAAAAATTAACAGAGTATGGAGCCAAGTCTAACCTGCAAATGGTCGAAGTTTCTTTCCATAATCTCCACAAGGCGTGAAAAATATGATAACAATTGAGGCACCATTGATGGAGCTTGGGAAAGTGTGGCCTCCCATAACTGAAAGGTTATGCAGTTGAATTTTCATGATCTATTCTCCCACAAAAATGTACCCATCTAATTGGTTAAAAACAAGACAGGAGGATTACCAGCATGCTATCTTCCAGAAGATTGAGTTCATCCGGACTATTAATATCAATTCCATTATCCAAAATTGGCAGTAAAATATTGTAGCAAATGGGAGACTGGTAACCAAGTGCAACCACAAAGTTTCTCAAAGCAACCAGAAGCTGAATCTGCAGCAGACTTTCACCAGCAGATTCCTCCCAGACCTTGCCATAACAAGCGAAAGAGAAGTAAGATGTTTAACTATAGCTAGCTACTCTGCTGTATCACTTGCAGGGTAAAAACCAAATGAGAATGTGATTAACATGTTAATAGGTTTATATTTACTGTAATAATTAAATCAATTATTCTATCTCCTTGGAAAGTGATTCGGGTTAACCAGAATCAGTTGAACATAGAGTAAAATAAAAATGATCCTATTGCCTAAAAAGCTTTCTAGCTTTAGTTCCTGAAGCTATGTACATTATGGTAGTCAGAATTGCACGAACCATGGTTTGATCCAATTCAAAAAGCTGCTGATACAGAGTGCAGAGAATCATTTCGCACCTTAACCACACCAGAATTGCTTGATTGCTGTAATCACATTTCATATGCAATATGTACGATTTTTGAACAAGTGGATTGCTTCATCTACCTGGGTCGGTCCTTTGCAACCCAGTTTCAAAAACCCTAATTAAAGAAGCCCGGGCTTCAAAGTCTTATTTTTAATTGTTTTTGAGATTTTTAGGGTAGTGGGGGCCACATGTTGTCTGTCTCGTCCGCCTCCCTTTTAAGATATCCAACCTTCATTCCTGAGCTTCCACACCCTTCGTCTCTCCTACCAATGCTGGTCTTTGTTCACTTCTCTCTGGATCCCTGCTGCTGTGATTTGTGGGAGTGCTGCTGTGCTTCTACTTTTCTGCTGATCTGTGTGTGTATACTGTGTATGCGTGGTATAACGGCCAATTTTGTGACTTTAAAAATCTAATATCTAGATGTTTGTAATGTTTCATCAAGTGAAAAATATATTTTGTGCTAATTTTTTTTTTTTACTGGTAACTATCTCAATCATTTTATGCTAATTTTTTTACTGATCATGTATCCTTCGATTCAAGATACGTATTGATTCACAATTTGGTACCACTATTGAAGTTATAAGGTTTTAGATAAAGGGAAAAGTGAAAGAATAAAAACTTCGAATTATGATTATGGTTAGATATGATTAATAATATAATTTGGTCATAAGAGAACAGAATCTTGGTGGCCAAAAGGAAATAGCGTTCGTTGAAAAAGGATTTTGAATACAATTAATATAGTAGAGTACCCAGCATTAGAGAACGTGGCAGCGAAACAATGATGGAATAGGTCACGGATGATGGTACCGCTCCAATACTATGTTGAAGTTATAGGGTTTTAGATAAAAAGGGAATAGAAAGAATGTAGGCTTTGAATTAGAGTAATGATATTTGAACAATTTTTTAAGTGGTTAATGCAGTTCAAATATGTGGTTGATTACGTTCAGTAAATGGCTAATGGATATATCAGGTGTCGAAACTCATTAACCATCAGCATAACATCATTAACCACGAATTTGAACGTGATTAACCACGATTCCAAGTGTTCAACTACATGTAAATTTGAACACCTGAAAATCGGTGTTAATCAAGTTTAAATTTGTAGTTAATGAAGTTACGTTAATGGTTAATGAGTTTCGACACCTGATATACCATTAGCCATTTACTGAACGTAATCAACCACGTATTTGAACTGTATTAACCACTTAAAAAATTGTCGCGAAAGTTGTTTAACTTTTGGTTGTTTAAATATCATTACTCTTGAATTATGATTGATGATCTGATTTGATGATCCACAACAAAAGAAAAAAAAAAAAACCAAACACTTATCTTTATTTATACAAATGCAAGACTCCATATCCTAATTAAACAAGGAAACAAATCATGATGACAACAACCAAATATGGAAATCAATCTCGATAGATTGTCCAAGATACTGTTATGCTATGGGATAATCTAAGATAGTCTAAGATAACATCAAAATATTATAAGATATTTTTATATATTCTAACAACCATGATGTACATATAAAATCAAGCCTAAATTTCTTCTCAACAACTTAATCATATTATGTGGCAAGTCAGTACAAAATTATTATCTTTAGCAGAAAAATAATAATAAACTTGTTACACTAAAAAGAGCATCAAAATACAAGTCGGTTTGTTTAAGTACTCATGCTATACCTATTTTCTAGTAAAGAAATTGATTCACAATTTACTGAAAAACAAAGAACAACAAATACACCTCTTCTTTTCTTGCCTCTTCTTTTCTTGTGAGTCTAACCATGTATTAAATGAATAAGACATAGTAGACAAAACTAATTAAAACAAAACTATTCTCATGTTACCTTCTGGAAAAATTGCACCAACTTGTTTGCAAATGGAATAACTTCACTGACATGTCCAATAAGGATAGAGATCAAATTCAAAACCTGAACCTGAATAAACATTTAAAGAACAATATCAACTACAATTCACTAATAGGACAAATTGTTGAAAGAAAATTCATATTCAGATTATTATTTATACAACATATGTTTGCTCTAGCCAGCCTTCATTTAATTCTAGATATCTATTACAACAAGAAAATTTTAAAGAATGCCTAAAGAAAAGGTACACAGATGGACCCAAAGACATTTCCGTACAACAACAACAACAACCACGTCTTATTCACTAGCCGGGGTCGGCTACATGAATCACTCGACGCCATAGTGGTATGTCATGAATCATGTCTATAGTGAAACTATTAGCCTCTAAGTCCTTCTTAATAGTTTTGCCTATAGTTTTCCTTGGTCTTTCTCTACCTATAGCTACCGGGTTTCCCTCCATCTGATCTACTCTCCTTACTGCAGAATCTATCGGTTGCAACATTCTCATCTCTGTTACATTGAGTTTATTCTCGTGTTGGCTCTTCACCACCCAACACTTTGTCCCATACAACATCGTCAGTCTTATAGCTGTACGATAAAAATTTTCCTTTAACTTGAGCAGTACTTTTTTATCACATAAAACACCTAATGCTCTCCTCCATTTCAACCACCCCGCTTGAATCTGATGGTTCTCATCTCCCTCTATTTCCCCGTCGTTTTGTATAATGAACCCAAGGAATTTAAACCGAGTGACTTGTGGTATGGTATGGTCCCCAACTTTCACCTCTAAGCTAGGGGTGATTCGCCTTTTACTAAACTTGCATTCCATATATTCCGTCTTACTTCTACTCAAACGGAAGGCATGTGCTTTAGCTTGTCTCCAAGTCTCTACATTCCCATTTATATCCTCTCTCGACTACTTGACTAGGATAATATCATCTGCAAACTTGACATGCATCACAGTCTTTGGCTCTTGAATGTGCTCTGTGAATACATCCAAGACCAAGGCAAAAATAGAGGCTTAAAGTGACCCTTGGTGCGATCCTATAAAGATCGGCAAATCTTACGTGGCCCCACCCCGTGTTCTCACACTAGTCGTGGCCCCTTCATACATATCCTTGATAGCTCAAAAATAGACAATTTGAACCCCTTTCTTTTCTAGGGCTTTCCATAAAATCTCTCTAATATCATACACCTTCTCCAAATTAATGAAAACCATGTTTAAGTCTGTTTGATCCCTTCGGTAACTCTCCACCAGACGTCATAGCAAGTAAATTGCTTCCGTGGTCGACCTCCCAGGGATAAAACCACAGAATAAATTGTAATGCATAAACGGATCTTCCACCACCCGGAGTTAATGATATCGGTGTAATCAAAGGTGCACTTAAAGTTAAGACACTATAGTAAGGTTGAGGTGTTGTCGCTTAGGTGATGCACATAACTCGGATGCCTTAGACAAGGCACTAGCCTTTGGCAGCTAACAGATAACTATTAAAAAACTCCAGAAGCCCAGCCATCTGAATTGCCAATTATGATGCTAAAGGAGGTCAAATAGTCCGCAACGACACGGGTCTTATCCCACTAGATGAGGTTGACTACATGCATCAACCAATGCCATTGGGAACTACCATAAACAAATTTCTCAGTAAAACCATTTAAGGTAGAGCCTAGTTTGTTGTGACCAGATGCACCAACGGAAAATAGGATTAATAGATCAGGCCAAAACTTTAACATGGTTCAGCCTACAGTGAACTATCAACCTACATGCTACATCTATCCAAGGGCAAAACTAAAATAGTTACTACGAACAATGAAGATTGCAAGGAATAGCCACGAATACTTCATAGATTCAATCATCATTGTTTCTGATATTTTATAACCTTAATATGAGGTTTAGTACATTGTACAACCCTCTGCTCCCACCACAAATCTCCTTGAAAATTTCTTTCCAATTCGCACCACAAGCTTTTTAGGTTTGGGTCACATGACAAGCCGGGTCCATTATTAAAAACAAGCCATTTTATAGCAATTCTTCTGCTTGCTTTTGTATTACCGTCATCACCAACAACGAATCAATTCAGCACTCTCCACTTTGGAGTGGAACAAATAGAGATTTTGAAGGGCAATGGTTTCCAGCCACAACCCCTCCCTTCCGTCTCCTCCATAGGCTCCATTCCACTTTTTCCAAACGTAGTCTAAACGAGTTTATTTTTCCATCAAGAAGAAAAAAGTTGCATAGCAGTAGAACTTACCTTTGAATCAAATTCCTGAACTTCCTCAAACAACTTAAAACATGAGTCCCAACAGAGAGGAAGAAGATCAACAAACTCTCTCTCTGAAAAATTTGCATCTTCAATATGTAAGCACAGGGATCGACAGGCTGCCAGCTAAAAATAAATTTCCATGGTTAGTTTGAAAGAATCAAAACAGTGATAAAGAGGAACAAATATGTTGAACGAGCAGACAAACAGAAGTAAAACCAATACGTGGCTATGTAACATACCCGGACAGCTAAATCTTTGCCCTGTAACAATCTGATTAAAGCACAGTATACAGGCCTTTTTGTGTCATCTTTAATCTGTGAAGGATAGAAAAGCCATATGGTAAATACAAATGAATTGCTACTTATTTGAAGATTTTGGACAGAGTAAGAGAATAATGAGTTACTTTATTGTAATAAATGTTTACTGTACCTACATTGAAATCATTAAACCTGCATAGGTGTTAGGCTGGTATCTCAAAGAGGTAAGAATTCGTTTTCTTTATTGCAAGAACGAAGTTCCAGACAACACCCAGTGAAGTTCCCGTATATATCCTATCCTCCTTTAACTACTTATTATAGCTGCAACCAATCTCCTACTTATAGCTGTTACAATCAATCTTTTCTACTGACTTACTATTCTTAGTGACTCTTTTAACTGACTACTTAGCCGCTCTACAGTCTCACTTCCTCTTCTAGAATAAACCTTCTATTTGGAATTTTTTGGGTCCTAACAT
This sequence comes from Calophaca sinica, assembly GCA_037113605.1. Lineage (NCBI taxonomy): Eukaryota > Viridiplantae > Streptophyta > Magnoliopsida > Fabales > Fabaceae > Calophaca > Calophaca sinica. The sequence goes on from CM073733.1 coordinate 110,955,963, forward strand.
GCGGCCCATTGCCTCTCTTCCTCAAATAAACCTGTCTAATTACAGGTCTATTGCTTTCAAAAATAGGTTTTGAATGTTACAAAAGAAAGCATTGCATCAACTATTCCGTAAAGTTGAAATATGAAAATTTGGAAATTTATTTACAAAGCAATTAAATAAATTATATACCTCAGAAACCCACTGCCCTAAAATTACAGCAACTTTACGATGAATGATTCGCAGGTTTGAGTGTTCATTTGAGAGTTCGTGAGATAAAGCACCATTAAACCTGCAAGTACATGTTTTAGAACAAATTTTCAGAGCATTTAGAACAAATTTTCAGAGCACTTTGTGCTCCAGCAAGAGCCTAATGAAAGAAAAGTCTAATATCAATAATACAATAAACTACAAAATTGAACTGTATCATTTTAGAGATATAAATGATAAATCTGAACCATCAAATAAGTTAACACTAATGACTTGGTGCAGGTTAGATGACGTCAAATATCTCTCTCAAAATATGTGCTGTGTATAGATCCGAGTCTGAAACTGTGCCTCATTTATTTTTCCACTGCCCAGCTATGTGATTCCATTGGAATAATGGTCGAATTGTTTAGAGCTTACTAATAGAATGAACTTTCGTTTATCTCACATTTACCGAGAAGGCAATCGTTGTGCATATAAACTTGCCTCTCACGGGACTCATACTCAGGGATTTATTTGGTGGGGATTTAATTCCAGATTTCATAAGGGAGGGCTTTTTCCGCAATAGGATGGGTCTTCCAAATTATAGGTTCAAATAATTTTCTCATGGGTTAGGTTGATGTACCCCCATGTTTTTTGTATTCTTTCATATTTTTTAATAAAATTTTGGTATGCTGCAGATGATTGGTAATGGCTAGGGAGCCAACCTGGTTGGGTTGTCAGTCATTATTGTGATGCTTTTGCATGCCAGTTTGCCCTAAAAAAAAATTCCATTGGAATAAACATTTTGGCATTTTTTGTTAGCTTTTGGGAATGTCCTAAATTGTTGGGTCAGCTTCTGCACATCTGTTTTCAAGGGTTTGATGAGAAGGAAAATAACATTTTGATGCAATGTGCTGGCTTTCTTTTTGCTTAGCAAAGCCCAGACATAAATGAGAAACAACTGATAAATGAAATAAACAACAAAACTACCGTGAACTTCAGTTTTTAGTAGAATCCAAATATTAACAACTCATAAACATACAAAAGTAGCCAGATATAATAGATAGCATAGTAGCTTTAGACTCACCAGTCTTTAAAGCTCAAATAGTTTGAGAGTTCATAATAAACATAAGCAGCAGCACCATAAGCAGCATCTTTAAGAAGCAATGCAGGAGTAATTTCTGTCGCTGAAGTTGGACAATTGTTCATGGTCTCTTGAAGAAGAGACACAACAACAGGACCTAGCAGCTAAAGTAACAGTCAAGATCACACATCCATATTAGTCTATCATCAATATAATCATTGAAATATCTCAAAAGGAGAAAATACAAGATAACCTGTGATGTTTAAATGCTACCTACTTGGCTATTATTTTCAAACAATACGATGTACAAAGCTTCAGCACATGGCCTCAATTTCTCTGTCCACTGAACCATATCCTGCTCATGATGAAAAGATTCGGGGTTACGGTACCACTCCTCCAAATCACTAGCTGTCAGAACAAAATACCTGTTGGATGATAAAGGCACTGCTTAGTCTGGAAATAGAAAGCATAATCATAAGGATGAATATAACTAAGTTTTGATGCAAATTACAATTATATAGCTGAATCTTAGCAGCTCTTTTATATGTACATGTGTGTGTCTGTATAAGAAAAGTTTGATTTGATCTCTCATAATCAGAAAATTTCAAAACTAACATTTAAAATATGAAGACACTTGCCCAATCAACTGTATGCAAACATACAGCCATTAATCCGCACATACCCTCATAAATGACACAGAAACATAGCTGGACTTGCTCACTGTCATAGATTTTCCATAATTTTTAAGTTGAAAGCCATGAATTTGGTTTTGCAACGCAGATTAGTAGTTTGGTACCACTAATTTTTGTCATCACTACGTTCTTGGAAGCAGTAGGGCAGACATACACTTTCAAAAGACTTCCAAGTTTCAAGTACTTCATTTTCGGAATATATTTAATATGTATTGATTGCTCCAATCTGATGTATTTAGTCCCCCTATCCGGTTCATATTAACCTGGAGGAAGTTTTATATTAAAATTAAAACAATTGAGGCCCTTTGCCGTTGTATACATCAGAAACACAGATGAATTCCCAAATATGTTCAGCTCCATTCACATTAAGCATTACAAAAGTGTATATGCGTTTATATATAGGATTTAATTTGCATACATTGACCGTGTAAACAGATTTTACACAAACGTCTAATCATATTTCACCATCTTGCCACCATGTATATTGGTCTAAAGAAATAATCTTATGATATGACAAGATGGTAAAATATGATTGGACATTTGTGTAAAACATGTTTACACTATTAGTGTATAGCTATTAAAATTATATACATGCATACACGTGTATGTATTCATAAATATGTGTGTGTGTATATATATATATATATATATATATATATATATATATATATATATATATATATATATATATATACACACACACATATATATATACTAATAGGAAGTAATCTCTAAAGAATGACTACTAAAACAAGGGATCTCTATTACTAACTAGGAGAAACAAATAAGGCTTGGAACACGCCATTTTTACCATCGACTCTATTTGCATAAAACTTGTGTATAAACATCTGGCACACCTTTAGACCTTACTCAGCTGAGAAAACAAGACAAATCCAGGCCAAATAAGGAAGCCAAGGGGCAGCAAAGTCAATACCTTGTAATCAATACATTACACAGAAGGACTATCCGCTCATTGGGGAGAAGTGAAGTTAAAACACCACCAACTGCACTGGAAATATTTGTCTTCATCTGCTCCAGCGTAACTCCAACATTTTCATCCACCACCCGGCCAGTAAGACTTGGCTTGTATTCCTTACATTCCAGAATATTCTTAATCATCACCATACATTGAATAAGAAATTGTTCAAATGACAATAGATATGACTCAGGATCTGTTATCCTATTTAAACAGAAGTCCACGACCGATGAAAGCACAAATTTATCACCAAAGGAGTAAGGATGCCTGCCCTGGATGGCAACTAAGATTTTCATCAATTTGGTACATGCTCTCTTTACAAAGTCCCAAAATTTAGGATATTGCTTTTGAAAAGATGAATCTGCCAACAAACAAAATGTCCCGTAAGACTAAAAGCAAAAAATAAACAACATTTTATGCACAAGAAAAAGCATAGAAAGTGGACAAATGATATTTTATTTTCTCCTCCACTAATTATGAGAAGACATTGTAGGGTGAGGAGGGGATGAAATATTAGCCTTTAAAGGTACAATTTTTAACATGGCATTTCGCTAGATAACATATAGCTACTGCTTATTACTCCCAGAAAATGCAGAAAACAAGAACCAGTGTACTACAATCCTGGGGACTGAAAGCTGAAGATAAATTAAGAAACACATAAACTTGATATATGTTGGATACACAGTTTACAGACGAAGCCAATGCCACCGATTAAAGGGACGGTAAGCATCCTTTACACAAAATATCATTTTAAAGATGCATTAACTCCTAGTCTTATCTTTTCTTGTAAATCCACTAATCCACATCAATATTCTTATTTTTGCTATATTATTTATTTATTTTCTTTTTGTTGAAACTTCACTGTCCATTGTCCACTACCATAGAGCAATGCTGGTCTTACAGCTGTTGGAGAGAAATTTCGTTTGAATTGATAGCAGCTCTTCCAATTTGGGCTTAGAGCCTAACACAACCCCACAGAACCAGCCTGTAAGTTGAGGACTGTCCAAGCCTTATCAGCACTACTTAGACCATTTCTCTAGATGTGGGACTTTCAACACACCCCCTAACGCTCAAGACTGTACATCTTAAGTGTGAAAGGAATCTCAACATGCCCCTCACGTCCAGGACTGGACATCTAGAGCATGGACAAATACGGGTGGAATAAGAGAGATCTTCGTCCAATAGATCTAGGATAGGCTATGATACTATCTTAGATTTTGAGCCTAACTTAACCTCAAAAGCTAATTTATAGGGTGAGGGTTTCTCCCCACTGATAACTGACTGGACATCTACAGGATAAGATAGACTCTATGAGATAAGACAAGATCATATATTCTAACAGTCTAGCTAAACCCCACAAAACCAGTTTGTAATGTGAGGACTGCCCAAGCCTTATCAGCACTACTTAGACCATATCTCTAGTCGTTGTGAGACTCTCAACACACCCCCTCACGCTCAGGACTGTACGTCTGAAGCGTGGACTAATGTCAGTGGAATAACAGGAATCTCAACACACCCCCTCATGCCCAGGAATGGAAATTTGGGGCATGGACAAATACAGGTGAAATAATAGAGATCTTGTCCCAGATCTAGGATGGGCTCTGATACCATCTTAGAATTTGGGCTTATGGCCTAACTCAGTTGCACATAACCGGCTTATAAAGCGAGGCCTATCCAAGCCTTATAAACACTACTTAGGTCATATCTCTAATCGATGTAGGACTTTGAACAGCAACTATGGAAGCACAAAATATGCCCAGTACATTTCTCCATTCCATCTAGCCAACATGACTTTTATGTGTGTGACTGACATCCCTGCCAATTTCCCATCAATTCATAAGATGGATTCAAGATCATTTAAACCATCCAATTTGTGGAGTGATATGATACTCAATTTCAACTCCAAAACATTGCTACTTGCATCTTACTGAATTTGCATGCATTTCATATACTTTGTCATACTCATACTTAAGGGACTCAAAGTTGACCTATGGTATTACACCTCCGTAAGTTTGCACGCCAATGAAAGGAAATTTTATCCACACCATGTTTGGATCACCAAATTCCCATTGAGAAATAACTAGAGAGAAAAGTGTAAATTACACACTATCATTCTACAAAGCTGTAACTTGACATGCAAAAGTTATCTAGCACACAATGACGAAATGACTTGTGTCCAAGAAACAAATGATTCTTAACATTTTCATTTTTACCAACTTGGATTATATAGTTATTTGTACTAACTTAACGCAAGGATAAACACATATGCACAAGAAATAGAAATCTCACAATATGGGAGAAATGATTGAATGGCACTTAAGAGCACAGGTGAGACTTCCTTGACTGGCCGAACCTCCTACAAAATAGTAATATCAGGCCCAGTACCTTAACTTCTGAATTGATTAATTTTTAAAAAATAAAATTTAAAGGGCGCTAAACTCTTCAACACACAAAAATCACCAAAGAGGATGAAAACACAGGACAGATAGATAATTACCTGAAAACATTTTGAATCACTTTGAAATCCTGAAATAATTAATTGTCGTATGATCTTTGAACATAACAGCCACCTCTCACATGTGAGATAAAGTTCATGATGCTGATCTTCAGCATTTGAATTATAGCTTTGAGAAAGAGCTGGGAAACCATGCAATATTGTCTGCACATCACTTTGCCAAAGGCGCCAGCTATAATCAAAGAAATGGGATGATATCTGCCAACGGAATTGGTTGAAGATGTTCTATCATTCAGAGTATGAAAATCTTACTGAACAGTAATCTTATTCAAGAAAAAATCATGTCAATCATAACTTAATGGCAGAAAAGGGAAAATCTAAATTTTGGGGAAAAACAATAAAAAGGAGGGCAGTATAAACCCCAACAGAGCCTAGATGCTAGACCATGTGTACTTCATAAGGCTATATGAGGGAAACCATTAGTGTAAAAAAAAAAAAAAAAACTTTTTCCCACCAGGTGGAGTCAGCTACATGGACCAAACGACAACATAATATCCTATCGTCGATCATGTCTAGTGACAAACCACATAAAATATAAATCCTTTTTAATAATTGCACCTATAGTTTATTTAGGCCTCCCTCTATCTCTAAAGATTAGGAATATAGTACCGAACAGAAAAAAGATAAATATGAAGGAGTTAAATAGAACTTATAGAACATACATCTCATCATTCATCTAAGCTCTATAAGTAAAGGTATTCTTTCATTTTATATTACCCTTCCCTAAGTTAGTACCACTTCATCTATATCCACATGCACACTCTTATACATCATGTAGGACAAAGATTAGATACAATGCTATGACTTCCTACCCACATTTTCTACCCTTTTTGATTGCTTCAGCACTTTTAAAATATGTAATGCTATATTCTCCTAACCAATCTGTAAAAAGGTTGTATTCCAATTGATTTATGATAATTACACAAGATACCTATTTATAGTACAAGGCGTATCTACGTAATAAATATAAAAGATCCCTATGTGAGTCATTATATAGTCAGCATCTAGTAGGCCGCACTAAACATATTTAACACATGTTAAATGTGTTATTCTAACACTCCCCCTCAAGCTGGAGCATATATGTCATATGATCCCAGCTTGTTACAAATGTGGTCAACTCGAGAGCCTCTAAGAGCCTTAGTGAACATATCAGCCAATGGTCCTCAGACTTGACAAAGTTGGTGGTGATTTCTCCTGAGAGCACTTTTTCTCTTACATAATGGCAGTCTATCTCTATGTGCTTGGTTCGTTCATGGAAGACCGGTTTGATGCAATGTGAAGTGCAACTTGATTGTCACAGATAAGCTTTATATTCTGGAGGTCTCCTAATTTCAGTTGTTGGAGTAGATTCCTAAGCCATCCAAGCTCCTTTGCAGCTGCTGCTATAGCACGGTATTCAGCTTTCGCACTGGATAAGGCAACTGTGTCTTGTTTCTTGCTCCTCCATGAGATCATATTTCCTCCAATGAGAACACAATATCCAATAGTGAATCTTCTATCTGATGGTGATCTTGCCCAATCAGCATCTGAGTACAAGTGATTTTGGTATTGCCTTTATCTTCATATAATAGTCCTCTCGCCGATACATTTTTGATGTATCGAAGAATATGGATGACCGCATTCCAATGGCTATCACAATGAGCATTCAAAAATTGGCTTACAATACTCACTGCAAAGGTGATATCAGGTCTGGTGACCGTGAGATAATTGAGTCGGCCCACAAAACGTCGGTATCTTCCCGGGTCTTTCAATGGCTCCCCCTAACCCGGAAGAAGCTTGACATTGGGATCCATATGAGTATCAGCAGGGCGACAATCAAGCATACCGGTCTCAGTGAGAATATCCAGAGCATATTTCCGTTGGTTAATGGCAATGTCTGAAGTGGACTGGGCAACTTCAATCCCTAAGAAGTATTTGAGAGGACCCAAATCTTTTGTGTTAAACTGTTTGAAAAGATGGACTTTGAGCCGCTGGATACCTTTTGTGTCATCACCAGTAATGACGATGTCGTCCACATATACTACAAGAAAGATGCGCCGGCCAGTAGGAAAATAGATGGAGAAAACAGAATGGTCAGCTTCACATCTGGTCATGCCAACTTGTAGTAAGGCAGAGCTAAACCATCCAAACCAGGCACGAGGGGACTGTTTCAATCCATAAAGAGCACGGCGGAGCCTGCAAACAAGACGAGAGTCACCAGGAACAGTAAAACCTGGAGGTTGGTCCATATAAACCTCTTCCTGCAACTCACCATGCAAGAAGGCATTTTTAATATCCAGCTGGTGAAGAGGCCAATGATGAATGGCAGTCATGGCAAGAAACAGACTAACAGAAGTGATTTTGGCCACTGGGGAAAAGGTGTCACCATAATCTAGGCTAAAAATCTGTATATAACCTTTAGCCACCAAACGGGCTTTGAAACGGTCAATCTGACCATCCGGCCCAATCTTCACTGTATAAACCCATCGACAACCCACTGTTGTTTTGTCAGGAGGTAAGGGAACAATTTCCCAAGTGCCATTTGAATGTAATGTTGCCATCTCTTCCAACATCGCCTGACGCCAATTGGGATCAGTCATGGCTTCACCTGTAGACTTAGGAATAGACACAGAATCCAAAGCAGAAACAAAGAAAACATAGGATGTAGATAAACGATCATAATTTAAAGTACAAGCATATTGAAGATTACGGTTGCGAGAGGACCGAATACCTTTCCTTAAAGCTATAGGAAGTTCAGGTGCAGGCGACGTAGTCAGAGGGGCAATTGGAGCAGGAGATGAGACTGGAGGATCAATGGAAGGAGATACCGCAGGAGGCTGTGTTCGCCTTTGGTAGGTACGTAAAGGAGGCGGGTTAGAGGCTACAATGGGTACCGGAAAAACAGGTGGGATATCCGGAAGATCGTCAGTGAAATTGACATCAAGGACCGCAAAAGAGGAGAAGAATGGGTGAGTCTCAAAAAAGGTGACATCAGCTGAGACAATGTATCGTTGTAGTTGAGGACAAAAACAACGATAACCTTTTTGTAGACGTGAGTAACCCAGAAAAATACATTTGAGAGATTTCGCAGAGAGTTTATCTTTACCTGGAGTGAGGTCTTGGACAAAACATGTGCAACCAAAGACACGAAGAGGAACATGATAGATATCCTGCTGTGGATACAAGAGAGTGTATGGAACCTGACCTTGAAGAACAGAGGAAGGCATGCGGTTGATAAGATAGCAAGCCGTAAGAAGTGCATCACCCCAGAAGCAAAGAGGGACATTATGGTGAAGGAGAAGGGTGCGTGCTGTTTCAACTAAATGTCGATTTTTCCTTTCAACGACACCGTTCTGCTGTGGCGTATGAGCACATGATGTTTGGTGAATAATTCCATGTGAAGTCAAAAAGGATTGAAACTGGGAAGACAAATATTCACGGGCATTATCAGTTCGTAAAATTTTAATGGAACTACCAAATTGATTTTGAACTTCAGCACAAAATCCTTGAAAGATATTAAAAACATCAGAACGATTTTTCATTAAAAATAACCAAGTGCATCGAGAAAAATCGTCAATGAAAGTGACAAAGTAATAGTATCCTAAAGCTGAACAGACACGACTAGGACCCCAAATATCAGAATGAACCAAAGCAAAAGGTGATGCAACACTTTTATTGACTCGCTGACTATAAGTATGACGAGAATGCTTCCCTAACTGTTCCCTAACTGACATGACTGACATTCAAAAGATGAAAGTTTAGAAAAACCAGGAAGCATAAGACGCATTTTATCAAGACTAGGGTGACCCAAACGTTGATGAGTAAGGGTTTGAGAAGTAGCAGAGACACGGGCTACCGGTTGTGAAAGATGATATAATCCTCCATACTCATGTCCTGTTCCAATCGTCCGTCCTGTACGCCGTTCCTGGACATAAACGGAGTTTTTAACAAAGAGAACTGAATAATCAAGGGTGCAAGTGAGTTTGTGAATAGAAATTAAATTAAAAGGACAACCAGGAACATAAAGCACAGAATCTAAGGAAAGATTGGGAAGAGGTTGTACTTGACCAATGCCTTGAACTTTGATTTTAGAGCCATTTGCCGTAGTGACAGAAGGCAAATAATCAGAGTAAGACAAGTGAGAGAAAAATGATTTGTTACCAGTCATATGGTCAGAGGCACTTGAGTCAAGTACCCAAGGTCCAAGAGAGGAGGATTGAGACACAAAGGCTATAGGATTACCAGACTGAGCAACGGCAGCAAAAGATGTAGACTGACGAGCAACTATCAGTTTTTCAGACGGGATCATCGGGACGATGGTGAACGTCATAGTGTCGGAATCAGAGTTATCACCCATGAGTTTTTTTTTTTTTGAAGGTGAGAAACTTCTGGATAGGGGGCCACCTGGTGGTGGGCAAGGCGGCGGAAGTGGCGGCAGACGGCAGGCCGGGCCGAAAAAGGCGAAAAATGAGATCTGGGTGCAGCAGCGTGGGTGACACGTCGTCGAGTCAGCGTGGAGCGCGTCTTTGCGGCGGATGAGGGCCAGCGCTTCGGCCCGGTCGGCTTCGGGACGGCGGTCGGCCGGTGGTAGCGGAACCAGAAGATATGAGTCACGGTTGCCGATAAAAGTGGCTTCTCAGTGACGGCCTGGCGTGTTGCGGAGACTGAGGGCGCTTGAGGCGGCTGATGGTGGCGATCTTTGGCAGCGGGGATCGCCGGAGGGAGGCGAGTTTGGCTGTGGTCTCAGATCGGAGATCGGACTTGTGGTTGTGGAGAAAAATGGGCTCTCAGTGCCAGGTACTATTCACGCGTTACTGTACGCTAAAAAAAAAATAAGAACGAAGGCTACTGAGGCAGAAACAAGAGAAAATAGGATCAAGGAAAACCTAAGCTCTTGACACCATGTAAAAAGGTTGTATTCCAATTGATTTATGATAATTACACAAGATACCTATTTATAGTACAAGGCGTATCTACGTAATAAATATAAAAGATCCCTATGTGAGTCATCATATAGTCAGCATCTATTAGGCCACACTAAACATATTTAACACATGTTAAATGTGTTATTCTAACACAATCCTTCTAATTACTAACAACATAAAGTAATAAATAAAAAATTAAAAGAATTATCCTGGGATACATATGGTAGATAACAGCAAACTTGGTCACTGACGGTATTAAATTTTGTTGTCTAGCTAAGGTAGTAGATACATAGACCACCAAAGTTTCAACTTCAAAGTCAGACTAAGACGGTGTTATGAATGGCGGATTATAGCAGCGAGCCAAAAATCCGTCATACAAATATGGCAGATGGTGTTGTGGCAAATGGCAGAAACATGGCTGGGTGCATGTGTGTGTGTATATCATAAATCTCACAATATTATAAACTACAACCAGCCTCGTGTTCACGACTATCAAGTTTATGACGTTAAATAACAACAATGATAAAAAAAAATAGTTATAAAATAATTCAACTAGTATTAATATAGGGTGAATCACCAAAATCATCCTAAAACTTTAAGTCGCTATCAATTTAGTCCCCGAATTATTAATATTAAAAAATAGTCCCTGAAATTGAAACTCCTTGAATCCCTAAAATCGTCTGACAGGGACTAATGTGATCGAGAATTTTTAATTTCAGGGATCTTTTTGGAAGTTCATTAAATTTAGGGACCAAATTGTCCAACACATACAATTTCAGGACTAAACTGGTGATTCACTCATTTATTTATAATAGATTTTTTGTAATCAACTAATTATGATCTCTATTTGGAAAAAAGTTACGAATGGAAAAAAGAGCAAACTATTGTTTCACTGTTGTTACAGTTTAATAAAACATTTACTTAATAAACTATTTTAAGAAACTTAATTAAATATTTATACATAAATTATTTTAGAGATTTATTAAAATAAATTGAAAAGAATTTATGAATTTTTTATTTTTATAAATATATTTAAATATTAATGTAAGTATTTATGTTATTACACAAGTTGAAATAAATTGAAAAAGAAAGGAGCTTTTTATCAAACACAGCCATATGACAAAAATGGTGCATCCAAAAAAGGCACACGTTTTCTCAGCCTCATACCCTTTGCTCACTGTTGCTCTCTTTCTACGTCTTCATTATCAAGTGCTTCTCAAACAGTCTCCTCTTCACAGTTTTGTATTCTTCGCTGGAGAACAGTGGCCGTTGGGGGATGGGTTTTTCACTCTTTTGGGCCTGGGATCAAGTTCAGGTCCCATGACCAGCCCCCTTTTTTCTTTTTCTTTTATAATTTTCAGCCATGACATGGTTATCAATCCCGGATAGCAGCGCAAAGCGACCAACCCCAAAAATGCTATAACGGGATAGCACATAGCGAGATGACTTCTATTATAATATTTTTTTATATATATGAAATAATTAATACTCTTTATATAAATGCTCAAAAATTGGAAAATTACTCAAAATTCATGAACTATTCATAATTACTAATAAAAAGTCATAATACTTGAGCAAAACATACAAGTAGATTTCAACAAAATCCAACAAAAACAAGTTTAAGGGTGATTGGCAGCCAAATACCCTCATCCCCCATCTGCAACGTCCACTTTTTAAGGGGTTTTTTTGGGTTTTCGAGGGTCCCTCCGTGGGAGCGCAATAGCACCACTATTTGGCCGAATAGCGGCCAGCGCTATTTGTCGTTATTGATAACTATGAGCCATGGGTGCCACACATATTGCGGCCGCCATGGGCCACCAAGTGAATCCTGCTATGCGCTATGCCACCACAATAAAATGGCGACCTGTCATTTTTCCACCACTGCCATACGCCATGACTGCTCTTTAATAACACTGTTAAGACCCACAACACATTGCGAAGAATTGGACTCACATCATGTATGCACTGATATTCCTCTTCTATAATTTAGTTTGTCATTCTGTTGAAGGGAATAGACAGGTGTTACTAAAAGTTTCTTAGTCTATAACAATCAACTCAAGACTACCTATCTCATGGTTGAAATTCAAGAATCAATCCACCAAAAGCAATGAGTGATGAGTCACACTCCCATGCAGATATATTGTAGAACACACTGAGTTGAGTGGTATACATCACTTCAGGAACAAAAAGCAATTTAAGCTACCCTATAGACCTTAAAATTATCTAGGAAGTACTTGATAGCTGGGACACAACCCTTTAAGGTGGATAAAGGAGAACGGAGATATGCCTCCTCAAAAGTTTATTGTAACGTGCCGTAGAGCCTTCGAATACCTATATTTAAGTTTCTAATGACTTGCCAATAGAACCACCTTGGCTCGCTACCCTTTAAGAACAAGGTTTAAAACATAATTATGAAAACCACAAAACATGCATATTTGTGTGACTTCGGACCTATATCTGTAGCCAAGGTCTCTTCACTATGCTGACAGCATGTCTGTTTAAAAAAGTTTTCTTTTGATAAAGATATTTTTCAAAGACAAAAAAACAAAAGACAAGAATAATTAGTGAGGTTTGCATGTTGTTTCGATAATGATAGCAGACATTTTTTAAGTTTACAATGTACAGCATAAAGGCAAAGATTGAGATAATTTAAACAACAACAAAAAATAAACAAGTATAAAAGGAACCGCACCTCTGCAAAGTTGCGTTGGTCCACGGTAAGGCGTTTTGTGGACAACTCCTTTAGTGTCCTAAACAGAATCATAAAGATTCGATGGGAGGCAATAACATCTGCTGATTGAAGTTGTTGCGATAAAACCAAAAAGATGTCTGGCCTGAGAAGTCATTAGATTAGCATATCAACATATAGGGCTTGCTTTAAGAAGAAATGTTAAAATCAGAAAGAGTAAGAATACATAGAAACCAAATGACAAGATAACTGATAACATCTATGCAGCGAAAACAAAAACAAAACCTTGCATGTTGATAATGCTCATCTCAGAGGAAACTAAAAACTGAAACCTGTTTTGCACAAATGTAAAATAATTCATAAAAAAAAAAAATTGCATGGGAGACCAAAACTCATTAGAGAAACTATATTCCCATGGGGGTCCATTCAGCTAAATAGTGAACCAAAAAGGACAAACAACAACAGAAGTACATGCGAGGGGGGATTGGAATTTCAATTGCAGTGTTGTAGACACCATAAAAATTGCATGGGAGACTAAAACTCATTAGAGAAATTATATTCCCATGGGAGTTCATTCAGCTAAATAGTGAACCAAAAAGGACAAACAACAACAGAAGTACATGCGAGGGGGGATTGGAATTTCAATTGCAGTGTTGTAGACACCATAAATATTCTTGGACACTAAAGAAATAAACATCAAAATGTACCATTCTTTAGGATAATCAATGCGAGCAATTTTGGATATTAGCACTGCCAACATTAGAGCTATCTGCATTTAGAAAAATGAAAGGAAATAGAAGAAGTAAATATCTACAGTTTATCACAAATTCACAGCATAGCCAGTAAAAATAATATAGATAAGACAAAATACTAAAAGTCTAGGAAAAAGTGGGGGCGGGGGGGAGGGGAGAGAGGTTTGGTAGATGACTGTCATTTACTATGAAGTCAAACTAACCTAAACTCTATATTCTAAAATCAGACATCAGTAAGGTTCATTATGATGAAGAAAGAACAACTTGCAATCCCGTGCAAATCGAACAACACTGATTATGAATCAACCGACCCATCATGGAATGAGACCATTCCTAGGAGCGAACTAACTAATGAGTTTGGCATAGAGGTATTAGTAGCAGACAGTAGTACTAACAGGGGTAACACTCTAAACAAAATCACGAACAAGGTCCGTCAAGTATGAAATCACTAACAAGCACCATCTGAGGCACATAACACAGTTAAACAAAAAAAAAAAAAAAAAAAAAAAAACCTGATCATTCTCTTCTCTCAAGTGCATCAACAACTTCTGTTTCAGATGCATTTTCTCCTCATTGCTAATTCCCCTGAACAAAAGGAAAAAATACATTTTTTTAAAAAAATGCCCAGATTACGATCCACGCACTGCATGTTTGGTTCAGCTTCATTTTTACACGAACTAAAAAAAAAACTCTGAGCAGCATTTTGATTACAAGCTTTTTTTCTGAACAAAAAGTGAGCTCATACTGAAATAAACGCTCCCTAACAACCAAATACATAAGCGCTTACGAGGAATCGCGGCGGTGGCGCCAGTAGCGGTTGATACTGTTCTTGAAATACACAGTGGCCATTAGGCGCACATCAACCTGCGACGCCAAATCCTTCGCAGTAATCACTTCCTGCGGTTTCGTTCACCAATAGCAAAAGCTCAAAATCAAAGCAAAACAAAACAAAAACACAAAGCGCAACAATGTGAAGTTCATCGGAACCCTAAGAGAGAGGAAGTTACGAGGAGGCAGGAGCAGAAGCCTGGCCTGGACTCGGATTGTGCGAGGGCTTCCTCGGCGGGACCGCGGAGGCGGTGATCGGCGCTCATGGAATTGGCGAGGAGCGAGTACATCGCAGCCACGTCGGAGGCTGAAAGCGCCATCGGCGAACGACGTCGTAGAGAACTGTTTCACTGTTTGTTTGATTGTGTGTCTGTGCGTGTGAGGTTGGAAGAGTGGAATCGCCGTTCGGTACGAGAGGGATTTATAGCTACTTGGAAATGGGAGGGAGAGAAGAGTGTGTGTAAGTGTGTTTTTTTTTTTGAGGGAGTTTTCGTGTGTACTGGGAGTCTTTTGTTGAGGGAAGGGTTGGAAGCATAGCATTTAGCAGGGAACAAAAATGGGGGCGTAGAGGCTAATTGGGACCCAAGGCATAGTCCATTCCGGGGCGTTTCAGATTCAAACCCGGCAATGCTGCCACCATTACCCTCTTCCTGCCAACTCAGTTTGCTTTTTTCTATTTTCTTCTTCTTTCCTTAGCGGGGCTACTATTAACACCCATATTTTTCAATACACCCCAGCCTTCTTTTTTGTTATTTTAAAAAACAATTATTCTCATCCGAAAGTTCATTTCGCACCCCCTCTTCTCTCTTCACTTATTCTCAATCTCTTCATCTTCTTCTTCTACCCCAACCTAATCGTCAAGTCTAATTTTCATCCCCTCTTCTTCCCTAAGCATCTCCTATGCCCAATTTTCACCCCAACAACAGAAAACGTATTTCATCGGTTCGTCAAAGATTTTGTCTTTCGCCGATTCTTGTTTTCCCTCAATTGTCCATGCAGGCATACACACACACACACGTCTAAATATTTGAACTTTTGGAAAAAAAAAAACCTTCCAGGTGTATATTCGGGAGTGGGTTTTTGTGTTCTCGAAGAATATATATGTGTATACACATACACACACACACACTTTTGATAAAACTCAACATCTGGATCTATATTTTTTGGAGGTGTAAAATTTTAAAAAATAAATGGTCTAATTATATTTTACCTTATGCAAATATGACAAACATCAGAGGTGGGCATGTCGAACCACGTCAGAGGCCTACATCCTCTGCCCACAAACATGTAGCGGGACAAGCTAAGGATGTACCCGAGGTATAGGCAAGGAAGGTACCACCACTCGCACAGGCATCGAAGGTACCGCCACTCGCACAGGTCGATGAGTTACCAACACTAATTCTGGGGGGTCTGAGGGACATGTCCTTCCTCTGCTCATTTCCAGACGAAGTCGCAACCCACATATGGGTGGGAAAGGTAATAAATGTTATATTTTTTAAGATATGTAGATCACTTACAATTATTGTTATAATTAACATGAGATAACTTTTTTCGTTACAGCTGTGTGGTGCACTAAAGGTGGTCAACCACACCTAGAAGTTGGATGAGATTACCATCAGCGCCCACAATGGATAGTTGTGGCAGATCATCGAGGCATCTGAGATGGTGCCCCTTATACATTTCAACTACATACCGATGGACAAGGGTCTCTTGTGTAACACCTCGCATTCTCGTAACCTTGGGTTTTAGGTGTCAAGAGGCAACTGGAACGAGATTAGGACCTCTAAGACATGTTTTAAACCAATTCTGCAAAAACTCTAATTGATTAGAGGCACTGCCCAATCGATTAGAGTGTGAGTGTTAAGACTAGTATTAGGATCAGAGGTTTTCTAATCGGATAGGAGACCAATCTAATCGGTCAGAATGTGTATGCCTAAACCAATATTAAAACCATAGGCTTTCTAATCGATTAGAATGTCATTCTAATTCATTAGAGAACTTCAACAACTGCTTCCATTTGAAAACCCACCCACATTAATCGATTAAGACATGAGTCTAATCGATTAATGGCATTGTTTTATTTAGATTCGCATTTTGGGCTATTTTTAAATTGCCCGACTTATGCCCAAACTTTTACCCACTCATAAGTCAGGACCAATACGACCCTCAAAAGTGTTTTCACTCTTTCTCAACCCTAACACACCACTCAAAGCTTTCTCGTGAAGTTTCTCAATTCTCTCTCAAAAGAACCAAAACTCCCTTGAAGAAATCATTCCCCGAGGCGTTAATGGAGAGGAAATCGCTTGAAGTCTTTATTCTTGTCACTCTAGATAGGTGATTCCTAACCCATCTCCTTGGTAAGTTCATCTTGAATCTAAGAGCTTCCTTCTAGTTTCTAGGATTAGCTCTCTAATCCTAATTCTAATGATCCCTTGATCTTTTTGGGTTTCATAGTGGGCATCTCCCCAAGAAATCAAACTAGAACCAAAGCCTCTCTATTCGTGATGGATTGTGCTAGTTCTTCACCCAAGGTAATAGGGAGATTATTGTAGTTGTGGGTGTGTGGGAGGTAGATGAAGGGGGTTACCGTTGGACACCCATAGTGCTAAATTGGCTATTTGTGATGTTTGAGAATATAATTATGTTGTTGGAAACATTCGCGAATTTTTGTGGCTTATGGTGTGATGGCCACTGGGCAAATATGTATGAATTGTTGTGGAATATAATCGTGAATGTTGTGAGATGATCAGTTTCATCTTTAAGGCTTGTAAAATAAATGATTGGAAAATGAGTAGGTTTGTAGGATTAATAATTTCGTAAGTCCTAGCCCTAAAAAGAAGAAAAGGACGTAAGATAATTTAGAGTGAAAGCGTACCCCAAAGTATTAGATTTGGTAAGGCTAAGCTAGTTAGAGTACGATTAATTCTAACGAATTACGATAAAATAATTAAGCAGCGTAGATCCTTGAGCCCGAGCCTTTATCACTCAAATTCATAAAAGATTGACCCTAAGATAATAGTAATCTCATAAGCTTGTGTTTTCTTTGAAAACCTAGGTTGGCCCCTAATTAAAAAATATATATGTAAAGGGAAAGGTGGCGATTAGTCTAATAATTGAGAATCGTAGTTAGAAATCTAAGGGCGAATCAAATTATAAAATAGTGTTAAACCTTTGGATCCTTAAGATTCGAATCAAGTAACGAAGATAGCCTAAATCGTTATGCTTAGGAAGTACTAAGTAAAAGATGTGGAATCATAGTATATAAATCCTAGATGCATTGTGTTTTACTCTGTGATTATGACCACTTGCGAGTGGAATGTACTTTGTGACCGCATGGTAACCTTATGAATAAGTCACCTAGCTATTAGTAGCCATGACGAAACTTGGGTTATACATATGCTATGATGAACCTAGCCATCGGGCCATGATGGATCATCTTTGAACCCCGCGACATGTGGAGTTCGGAAGGGGAACCTAACCTTATGTGTATGAGTGACATGCATCATGACAACCTTATGATTAGGTTTGGGAGAAGTACCATTGAAATGAAGGGTGGAGGCCACTATAAGTGAGCTTGCCCGACAATATCTCGGCCTAGGGGGGAGAAGCTATTAAGTTAGCTCCTTGAGCCGAGGGATACTTATCAGACTTACCTACTCTGACTGTCACCGGATATAATCACGATTAGTCAAGAGTATGAGGTATCAAAGTAATCACCCACGAGGTGTTCTACTTCAAGAAACCAAAAATGTCCTCCTAATCAAACTTTCCAGAGCAGTGGAATGGTATCATATGCACATGGAGTAGTGTGGTTTTCGAGACTATGCATTTACATATCACATTAGATTATTTGACCTTATGATTTGATTGTATGATAGACAGTGCATATGTTGTAGTTGTGTGTATATCTATACATGTCTGTATAGTATGTGTTTGTATTCATTTGCATATCCTATGCCGAAACAACATAACTGCGACGTACTCACCCCCATTCCTCGTGTTTCCTTGTATTATATGTATTTGTTTCCAAATAATTGGAATATGGAAGACAAACACGAAGATTACGCGATGTTGATTGTGGACTAGAAGAATAAATTGTGATTTTGAAACTTATTTTAATGCATGTTGTGAACTTGAGGTTTTACCATTCTCAGTTTAGGGCTTGTACTATGATATTACGTGACACCGAGAATCGAGATTTACTCATGTATTTTGGTAGAATGATTTATTATTTGTTCCCTTGATACTCGAAAGCATTTCTAAAACATTCCCTTTTTCTTTTAATAATGTATGATGTTTTGAGATTTTGAAATATGGTACTCTTAACTGCGTAATGTTTTTGAAAAAATCGACTTTTTATTCCACTATTTTTACCTTAAAAAATGGTGCATGTTTAAGCATCATTACTTATACAATTGCGAAATGGGGTTAAGGGTGTCACATCCTATCTGTCTTTACTAAGAAGAGGTAGAAAGAGACCAGCACCTTCTGTTAGGAAAAAAGGGGCAAAATTTTAAAATCTCTTTTCAAAACCTCTCTTGAGCGGAAAACTTCCCATTGCCATGGCCATGTCGTACAAACAAGAATCACATTAGAGCTTTAGAGTTTACCCTTGAAGCATGCTTTTGATCACCAACGCTATGAAGTGGCAATGCCTCTTTTCAGCACACGCGAGCAAACCGGAGCGATGTGTTGTGCTAGCTAATGGCTACAGGGAAAGGCTTGATGTCACATATGGGTAAGCAATGAGGTAAGCATACTATTTATAGTAATATCCCCCCTCATTCTTATTAACCTTACTCTCTTATTAGGCTTGTATACTAAAAGCCCACTATGTGTTACTTTAATTAAATCAACTATTAATCGAATCAAATCATAACTCAATCCAATTAATCATTAACTAAATTAAATCATATTTAATTAAGTTAATCATTAAGTTTAATCATATTTAATTTAATCAATTGCTCCGATCATTTGCCTCTTATGTATAACCTTGTAGGCACCCACTCAATTGACAATTATATTAAATATTATATTAATATATCATTCAATATAATATCAAATATCACAAATAGTGAATGACATCTAGCAAAACATCATTAGTGCCCAATTCATGGAAATAACGACGATTCGATTTAAACCTCTAAGCAACCAAAATATATGTGCAGTCTTGCCCCTTTATCCATATGTCTTAATTGAACATGCGATATAAATATGTCATTCTCGTTAAGTCCAACCACACGTTATTCGATCTCCAAGTAGACGTGTAGTCACAAATGGACCTAATGATATGGTTCATAATGAATCCATATAAACATAGGATCTAACCAAGTGATTTCTTGAATCAAAATAGCAAATAAAAAGAAAAATAAACAAGCAAATAGAATAGATAAGAAGATGGAAGAAGGATTTCATATTCTAGAGAATGATAAGATCAATGATGAATCGCCACAAGAGTAAGAGGCTTTTGATAAGATTCTAATTTGGTTCATCCAAGAACCCTAGAGAGCATCTCTCTATTCTCATACTAAAAGTGTATTTTCATTCAAAGTTAGGGTTTTCAAGTGTTATACAACTTGGCCTTATGTAGGCAACACCTCATACTAGGCCATGCAAGGCCAAACAAAACAAAACCCATGACCCAAAATTCAAGCCCATGGCCTAAACAATTAACCACTAAAATAGTTTTGATTTTTACAACTCAAATCAAATAAAAGAACTATACTATATTAATTACTGAGAGGTTGACATCATAAGAAACCTCTTTAGCACAAATACTCTTATCATCAAGAAGGTAAGCCACTTGTACTTTGAGTTGCTCCTTAATTCTTTTAGCCCATCCTCTTATTATTGATCCTCCCAAGCCTAAGTATTGAATCTTCACCTCTTTAGCTTCCCTTGGTTGGTCCTTATTACCTAATCTCTCATATTGGCCCATGCATTTTTCACGTCTCATTTTATTGCGAGGCCTGAGACATTACTCATGTTATGTAGGAGGGACGAATTTTATCTACATCACTCACGTCCTTTTGTATGATTCATTGCAGACCCAATAGCTACATTTATGAACATCTTGCTACAGATGGCGTATGATAGCATTAAAGCATACAACACCACATTTTTGAATCGCATCGACTTTAAGTCAAATGACTACTTCACTATAGTTTTCATGAGAAGTGCTTATGACACATATATAACTATTATGAAGCCTTCTCATTGTGGGTCATCCAGTATAAATAACACTCATAATACTTATACTTGTTTGCCGACTAGATTCTGCATATTCGTGATATTGCAATATCCATGTCCCGTGATATATGACCATCAGTCTACTTACACGATAGTCTCCATGCATTATTGTCATTCTAATTAACAATAACACTTGACTACAGATACTTTAATGATAGTGTTCTAATGTTCAATAGAGTCTCATAATCAAGTCACACTTGATGTTCTATTAAACTAACTATCTATTTTAAAGATTTTACTATGCTATATAATTAATAACATAATAAATAAATAACACACACACACACACATGTGTGTGTGTATATATATTTGTAGTTTATTTCATAATAATAGTTTATGATTTTAGAGTATCTCAGATTATCTCCTAGGATTATTTTCCATATTACTTAGTTATTATCGTGATTTGTTTTCTAGTTTCCCTATTTAATTAGGACTAGGAGTCTTGTATCCCTATGAATAGGGATAAATGTTTAGACTTTTGAGTCATGTTATTATCAAGTTATTGTCAATCATATTATACCATTATCATATTCAAAGTCCTTATTATTTCTTTTCTTCTTTTGTTATCCAAATCCCTAAAACATCAGCATGATATCAGAGCAATACCATCATCTATGACCTATCCTATCACTATTTCGTTGCCGAGTTCCCGAAAGTTTGGGATTGTACTCATAGTTGTATCTAGAATCCAATTTTGACTCAGTTTTTTAGGTTTTTCAAGTTTTCGTTTTTAAGGCTTCAGCAAATGTGAGCGCCCACCTCAGTTACCTCCTTGCCAATCTCCGTTTGTGATATCGTTTCTTTTATTGTGATTGTCTGCCTCTCCTCTTTCTGTCTTGACACTATTTGGTGACTCTGTCCTATTTGGTTTTTTGTATGACTACCTTCTAGTGTTTGACGTTTATGTACACCATCTCTCTGTTTTAGCATTTATATTGCTGCCACTTTATATTTTTAGCATCTCTGTTTGTTCTGCACTAAGAAGAAGAGTTTAATCGGGGTTCCATGTTTGCTCAGAAAAACATCCATTCCAATTAGAGTTTCGGATGTCGGAGTGAGTGTTTGCTTAATATTGTTTAAAGTTTGTTTCGAAGTTGTGACACTTTCCCATTAATGTTTCAGCTGTCAGAGTGAGCGTTGGCCTAACATCTTTTTGTTTGAAGTTGTGACCCCTTCAAGTTTGGGAGACACCTTTCAATTAATGCTTCTACTGCCAAAGTGAGTACTGACCCAATATCGTTGTAGTTTGGTTTCTTTGAGGGTTGCACCCACGTTCTTCTAGCATCAGTTTTGACACAACCACACCTCAAAAATCCTACATCTGGTCTTTTATTGTCCACCAAAATGGATTTCAACACCAGGCCTAAGTGGAACATCTTTTATTCGGTCTCTGCCTATTGTTTGTTCCTTGTCGGCGCCGTCTTGGATATTTTTGCCGCCATCATCGCTCTTTATGTGAAACCCAAATGCACCTGTTTGATCGGCTGCAGCTCTTTGTCAGACTTGAATTCGAACTCGGATCTTGTAATTTCATTTCCTTTTTCATCCAAGGTGGTGGAGCGTCGAAGAGGCATTGCTAAGGGGTTTTCTTTCATTCCCAACTTTTCCAATATGTTTTCTTTCACTCGATAAGAGGTTTTTCGTCGATGAATCAAGACTACAAAAAAAAGGTTCTGATTTTTACCCATTTCTTAGCCCTAATATCACTTCACTGTGAATTGCATGAGCTACTATCTCTTGCACATGTTGGTTCAATTTTCCCTCTTTCCCTACCATTCACCGGTTAATGCAATTTGAATGTTTTCTGAAGCAACTTTGTTTTAGAATTTTGGTTTTTTTTTTCTAATGATTTTCTCAGAACTCTGGGCTTTGGAAGCAAGTTTGTTTGCTACGTGACTATTTTCTTGATTTTGGGTTTTCGTTTTTGGAAATTTGTTGGTGGGATGAAGTTTATATGTTTCTGATTCTTTACAACAACAAAAAAATATCACGATAAAACTTAAGTACAGTGCTATACAAACTGTTCTTACTGTTCTTTACTAAAAAATTGCACAGCTGCCGCAGACATTTTGAAAATGTGTGAAAAAACTACCTCTTTGTGAGAAATAAATATCTGTTGTCCCAAAAAATAGTGTCTCCCTGTCCCCCATCAATCAAAGGCTGGAGATATGCATATGTTAATAAGTTATAATTTTATTTTATTATGTGACAAATTAATATTAGTAGGGGACAAAGAATGTGACAAGAAAGTGAGACAGAAGATTTGCATCCCTTTGTGAGAGGAACTCTAAAAACAATGCCTATAGCAGAGTATCTAAGAGTTTGTTTGGATTGGTGGTATGTAATGGAATGGTACGGTCTTGGATTCCATTGTTTAGGTATTTATAAAAATGATGGAATTGAGTGGTAAGGGATGGCACCAATTCCATCCCATTCCATTGGTTACCTCTATTTTTCTTACCCCCCGATTTGGGAGAGGAATCAGATGGAATGGACCAAAGTTACTGTTTTATCCCTGCAGAAGAAGAAGAAGACGAAGGAGTGTTTGTGTGGCGTGCAACGTGCAGCAGCGACAGTGGCGTGCAAGGTGCGGCAATGTCGTGCGATGAGCAGTACAACAGAAGAAGAATGGCATCAAGAAAAAGAAGACGAAAGAGCAGTACAACATTATTAGATTATTATTATTTTTTTGGTAGAAAAAATATTCCTTCCTATTATCATACTATTAGAATTTTAAATTTAAATATTTTATCAACATTATTATTTTATCACACTAAACTAATATTTTATTAATAATAATACTACTTATTATTATTATTATTATTATTATTATTATTATATATTTTCTAGTATTTTTTAAATAAGGGTAAAAAAGAAATAAAAATTTGATAACTTATTCCATTCCGTTCCGCTCCATCATAAAATACCAAAACAATGAAATGCCTATTTTATTTCATTTCGCTCTATTCCACTCCACTCCATTCCATTTCGTTCCATTCCGCTCCGCTTATTTTGATATATCCAAACATACCCTAAGTTTTGTCCAAAATATTATTATGCCACGGGTTATATCCGGTCTAATCGCAGGCCATTTATGGACTTGGACCATATTAGATGGCCCCGTAGTGTGTGTTCGATGTAAGAAACCATATTCTGAAATCTCATTGGTCAATATGCGTGGTGACACATCAAAGTGCCACGTGTACCAAACGGCCATAAAATCCTCGAAGCATCTGGATGCTCTTCCCGCGAACGAACATATTATTGTTTACGGAATCCGAATTGTAATTCCGTCACCGTCACTGTTTCCTTTGAAAAAAGATCGCTCCTTTTTCCGATTTCATTACTCTCTCTGCGGATCCGAGTATGAGGAACCGTTCAGCCACCACATGGGTCATCATCGTGGCCACACTGTGTTTCCTCGCAGGCGTCTTGTTGAAACTTGAAGCCAAAACCTTGGACCCCTACAAGGTTAGTCTCACACCAAGATTTTTTTTTTTTAATTTTGTGAAACTTGGTTTGGGGTTTTAGAATTTGAGAAAATTTGATGTGAAATTGACGGAAATGTATTTAATTTTGAGGGGTTGGTGGTGAGTTAGCCCCATTGCATTCTTGGGAATTTATTACTCTTAGCTTATTTAGTTAGTTTTTGGTTTCTATATAGAAATACTCAACCTGGGTTGCCTTTTAAATTGATAGTTAACTTGAAAGATTGTGTGTTTTCACGTAATATGACTTGACTCTTGTAAATCACATTACCTTAGTTTGGTTTTTCTTTTTAAAATTTTTAAACTATAACAAACATGTTCTGATATTGTCATTGTTTATTTTTATCAAAGAATATGAACTTGCAAGTTTTTCTCTTTACTGTAGCTGTTACTGATCAGGAACAAGATGGTTCCAAAAGGGGAAAGGGGGAATTTTTATGTATTGATTTGTATTATATTGTGTTGTTTGCACGAGCTGATCTGATTGTACATGCTTCAATTTTGTCAGGTTCTTGGAGTTGACAAAAATGCAAATCAGCGGGAAATTCAGAAGGCTTTTCACAAGTATGTCTACTTTGTATTCTTGTTGCTCGTCACTTGTCATTGTATAAATCTGGTCGTCTCTGATAACTTGTCTCATATTTTGTTTTTGTTTTTTTCAGACTGTCTCTCCAGTATCACCCTGACAAGAACAAAGACAAGGGTGCACAAGAGAAGTTTGCTCAAATCAATAATGGTATAGAAAGTTACTTTTTCTCTCTCTTTGCCACACACACTCTCAAGCTCGTATTTGCTAGAGCATGGAGCGGATAATATACTCAATTACTTTCTATCTTTTTTTTTTCCCCCCTTTCATTTTGAACAGCGTATGAGATTTTATCTGATGAACAGAAGAGGAAGAATTATGACTTATATGGAGATGAGAAAGGAAATCCTGGATTTGAAGCTGGTGGCCATCCTGGAGGTCAAGATGGACATACACATTTCACATGGGGTGGTCCAGGGGAATGGCAGGGTATGGGTGGTCAGGGGGGCTCAAAGTCATTCTCCTTTTCCTTTGGCGGAAATTCTTTTGGATTTGGTTTGGATGATATTCTTGGCAATTTTTTTGGTGGTGGTGGGAGACATTTTGGTGGTTCAACTAGCTCTCAATCTGGGTCCAAGAGTTCCCCAAAAAGTTTTAGAGCTATAAATTCACATATCTATAAGAAAGAAATAGCTAATGAGGGGATGACTTGGCTTTTGCTATCGTATACACCCTCATTGAGGGGCATCCAATACTTTGAATCCACTATTGAGGAAGTTTCCAGTTCATTGCAAGGAGCTTTGAAGGTCTTTATTTATTTTTGAACTTTTTCATTTTTATCTATTGTTTTGTTGTTGGGCATCGCTTATTTCTCTCTCTGTCTCTCTCTCTCTGTTTTTTTTTTTTTTTTTTGGACAGGTTGGAACCATTAACTGTGAAAAGGAAGTCTCATTCTGTAAGGAGCTTGGTGTGTATCCACGCAAAGCTCCAAGGCTTTTTGTTTATTCTTACAAGGGGAATGAAAAGGGTTCGTTGGTAGAGTACGTTGGTGACTTGGCTGTTAAGGATTTGAAGGTTTTCTGTCAAGAACACTTGCCAAGGTTTTCAAAACGGATTGATTTGAATCACCTTGATCAATACAGCACTACTGGAAAGTTGCCTAGAGTGCTGCTTCTCTCCACCAAGAAGGACACTCCTGTAATTTGGCGTGTTCTTAGTGGCTTGTATCACAAACGGATTACTTTCGGTGACTTACAGGTATGTAAGTGCTGGTAAAGCGCTGGTAGTGAACCTAATTTTTGTCTCAATTTCTTTCTTTAGACCTATAGGGAAAACTTAGTACATTGTTTAGAGGATAAGAAGATATAGTTATTCCATTATTCACATAGAAGGCCGGTGTTTAGACTCAATTAACATATATGTATGTTTATAATCTGTCAAGTACTTCATAGGCGTTTTTTATGTTGTTTCTTGGAGGAAATGGCACTTGGAGTTTGCATTCACGTATAAAAGATACAGTTATTCCATTAGTCACATAGAAGGCCGGTGTTTAGACTCAATTAACATATATATATGTTTATAATCTGTCAAGTACTTCATAGGCGTTTTTTATGTTGTTTCTTGGAGGAAATGGCACTTGGAGTTTGCATTCACATATAAACAAAGACTAATGTGTATCAGGAATCATTTTCAGGTTCATGATGTTTCTGACCCGAGAGTAAAAAAGCTAGGAGTTGATGCACTTCCAGCTATTGTAGGTTGGCTACCTAATGGAGAAAAACGGGTTTTGAAAACAGGAATTTCTGTGAAAGATATAAAATCTGCTGTTCATGATCTTAGTAACATACTTGATAGTTTTGAAAAAGTAAGTAAAAAGGAAACATCAGGTCAGACTAAGAAGGCACAAGCTGATTCAGAAGAGGGACACATACAGTTACTTTCTCGGTCAAACTTTGAGGTTCTTTGTGGGGAGAGAACTCCAGTTTGCATAATTGGCGCCTTCCGGTCTTCGAAAGCAAGGGAAAAACTAGAATCACTTCTTTCTTTGGTAAGTGAACATTTCAATTACTAACTAGTTAAATGGTATGTAAATTTTTGTTGTGCAAAATCTCAAAGGGAACAATGTTATTTCAGGTCTCGCAAAAGTCCTTGTTAAGAAAACCAAATCGAGGAGCCAGTTCTAGGGACTCCATTTCCTATGCTCTCTTAGATGCTTCAAAGCAACAGTCATTTCTAAATGCATTTGATAAAACAGGTTATAAATCATCAGATAAGTTGTTGATTGCCTACAAACCTCGGAAAGGGAAGTACAGTGTATTTATGGGTGAAATGACAATAGAGGAGGTAGAGAATTTTATTAGCTCCATTCTTAGTGGAGATATACCCTTCACGGAAACTCGTGAGAAGCCTGTACTAAAGTAAAATATTAGGCCACAACAATGCGTTTTATAGTATGTTTGGCTATATTCATGTACATAAGAGATAGAATATTCAGTTTTTATACTATCAAGAGTACACATGACAGACAACACAAAAACAAGCCTAAATATTGATCTATGCTTGGTTCTAATTTCTAAAGGATGCTTCATCTAATTGGTAAATATATGAGCATAACCTCAGTTTTTTTTTTTTTTGACTGGAGCAAAACCTCAGTTTTTAGATTTGAAATTAATTTAAACATATAATAGATCAAGATATATAAATATCACACTCATTCATAATTCATTCTCTATTAATTGAAGGGAGACATGCAAAAAAAAAGAGGGCTTTTTCTACAATTCTACCACATACGTAGTTAGGGTGTTACTGTTATCTCTTCTGCTCTGCTGCTGCACTACAACTCTACAGACATTTTCAATGGTTATGATGTGATGAATGCATCTATTTTATCTCTTATGTCCACTATTTGCAATTAGGTTATGATAAGTTTGACGTTGTGCTGATTTCCAATTCAACCATTGTTTTGCCATGTTTAATTAGTTAGTGTAGATCTGTCAAAAAAAAAAAAAATTAATTAGTGTACAAACACGGGATATTAATTAGTGTACAGATCCGTGACATGCACGAGATTATGCCATTTCTTAGAATTTTGTTAAAAAATATTAAAAATTATTCTCCATATTTTTTTTGTTTAAAAGTTATATGACAAATTATAAATTAATATTTGTAATAAAAATTGTTTGGACTGTCGATCAGGAAATGTGTTAGATACTAACTTAATAACTGTTATTCTTATCTTAATTTTTTTGACAAATTATTCTTATCTTAATTAATACACTATAAAACAATAAATATTATAGTAAAAAATAACTATATTTGATTTGATTTTAACCATTAAATTAAATTACAAAAAACCAACATTGTATAAAAACTAGAGTGTACTTAAAAATCCTTAAAAAGTGAATAAAAAAAGGGAAGTATATTTTAGCACCAAAAAAAAAAGTATATTTAATTCCTCCTCTTTATTTAACATAAAAAATTGAATTGTTTGGTATGAGAAAAATAATATGGGCTCAGAAGAAGTGTTGGAGTGGTTTTTTTTTTTTTTTGTAATTTCTGCGTATACAATTGTCTTCGAGTGGTGTTCTCATTTTTTTTTTTGGGTCAACGATGTAACATATTCATTCAAAATGGGGTAAAGGTCTCAAACACATTACACCAAGTGCAAACAAACAGCCCACTACTAGGGCAGGATAAACCAAACTCCTAAAGAACAACAATAAAGCACAAGAGTCGCTCCTGATCCAATAGACATCAAGTCTAAACAACTACTAAGCAGGAACATTAAAACTAAAACAACTACTCAAGCAAAAACAGTAGAACTAAAGACCAAACAATCTAATACTAGAAGAGAAAAGGCCCATTAGGGTTACCAACACCCTCCGGTTTAATGACCCATTTGCCCCTTAGGAACTTCTCCACTCAGCTTGGTACTAGATTGCCGTCAGGGGCAATTGCTGTGTGAGACGTTGTCGGCGAGCGTTTTCGTCGACCTCCAAAATAGGCTAGGAAAAGAGGTACCACAGGACAAGACAATGATATCCACATGTATTCTGCAGCGGGGAAGTCGGAAAGTCCAGATCTTGTCACCCGACTAAAAATGACCATGAGCATAAAGACAAAGGTTATCACCCGACTAAAAATGACCATGAACATAAAGACAAAGGTGCATGAAAAACTCCATTTTGGTTGCCAAAAAATCAGAAAAATATTTTCAGTAATTTTTAGAACCTATTAATCCAGTCAGTGAGATATAATGTAAAAGATCCAATTTTACATCAAAACCTAAACAGGTCATGCATCCATCCAATAACGATATCTGTGTTCAAGAACGTATGCCTGAAAAAGGAACCAACGATTGGCATATGCACTAAGGAGGAGACGTCGTCTAGAGTCACAATCAGCTCCCCAACGAGCAAGTGAAAGCTAGAGTGGTTCCTGTCCAGATGTTGTCACTATAATCTAAACCATTGGATGGATCACACAATCCTTCAAGCTCTTTCCATGGTTGACTACTTTTAGGGTTCCTTTCTGGCCTACTGTAGCTAGAAGACCAAACTGTTGAAATTTTTTTGAAGTCTGTGTTTTCATTCCTTTCTTTAGCTTTTCTTTTACTTTCCTGCGTTCCAAACATGCACTTAGTGTACTGCAATCCTGGAACCATAAAATAAGTGTGACACTCATTCAAATATTAACTAAATATAATGTAATAAACAATTCTGACCTCCTCATCATTGCTCCACAAGAGAGCAACAACATGGTCTGCATATGTAATGAGGACTGAGGTGTCCTTAGGGCCGCCCAAGAATGACTCTAGAACAATATGGTCCTCGGGTACAGTCACCTCATCAGGTGGAGGTAGGGATAGATCCAAGAATTTCGACTAGTGGAGACAAGATCGTATACTATAAATATAAAAAAAATACATCAATGCATAAGCGATAAAATAATGACAACGTTTGTACCCAAAAAAATAATGACATTATTATCATTAAGCAAAAAATTGGAGAATAAAACAACTATAACATTATATACCCAAAAAATTAAAGACACATCAAAATCTATAAATTATAATTGATCTCTAAGTGTCTTCATATTTTGAAATTGTTGTATGATTTTTTTATTTTCAACACTATCAAAAATCTCTCTCTCTCTCTCTATGTATGTATGTATGTATGTGACCAAACAGTCATTCAACATTTCATCTCTCAGATGATTGCACATTTGATTTTTGACAAAATTCATTGCAGAGAAACTTCTTTCAACTGTTGCAGTTACCATAGGCAAAATCGAAGCTAAATTCAGAAGTAAATATACCACTGGATATGCAATATACTTTCTAGTTTCCACTAATATTTATGAAAGATCACTCATCACATCTAAATTAGAAAATTGTTCATTAGAACGAACATCCATGATATAATTTTCAAATAGATTGTCAAGCCCCATAAGTTCCACATAAGAAAACTATGACGGATAAAATCGAACCAAACGAATCAATTTGTCCTTGTCAAATGTAAAATTAATTACTTAATTAGAATTAAAGTAAAATACAAGCACAGACATTAAAGTCAAATACAAGCACAAGCATTGAAGCATAATAAAATTTGGGGCAAGAAATGCTAAATTTTTTTCCCAGTATAAGGCAAAAATAAGGATAAAAGGAGCAACTTACATGGATTAATATTTCTTCACTCATTTTCAATAAAGGACAAAAAAGGAAATGGAAGGTAGCCTATCAAGAACTCAGTCTATATTTTCAACCTCAAATAACTTGTCACTTTTTTCAACTTCAATGAAAGAAATAATTCAGAGGATATTAATTACTCCATCTGTCCCAATATATATGTCATATTTGGCTAAATCACACAGTTTAAGAAAAAACAATAAATGGAAGAAAGAGAGTGATAATTTTACCAAATTAATTATTAGTGTATTAACTATTATCATAAATACAAAGTGGAGTATTTGAAGGTACAATTAGCAAAAAATATTTAATATTACATTGAAAATAGAAAATGACATATATTTTGGGAATTTTTTTTTTAATTGTGACATATATATTGGAACGGAGAGAGTAACAGACAAGTCGTGTTTCAACAAGATGCTACATTCCTTAACTATAGAGTTAGAATCTGAGAGGAGATTAACCAAATAGGCAAGCTGTGTATACTTTCTTTATTGTTGCTACTTAAGAGTATATTTGTTTAAGACTCCAGAGAGACTAAAATCAATCCTTGAAGCAAAAAGAAGACGAATATAATTAAAAATTATTGTTCAAGTGTTTTTGTTACAAAATCGCGATGGATAAAATTGATTCTGAGGTGAGTAGAATTGATTCTTATGGAAGCAAGAATTCCTAGCTTTCGCTTTGGATAAAATCGATTCTGAGTTTGGAACCTACAAAATTCTTTACATTTACGCATCAAAAGTGATTCTACATTTATTATCCAAATGAAATCAATTCTTTTAAACTCACTTTTAAAATATCATTACCAAACACAAATCATTTTTTTAACTCAAATTTTTAAAACTAATTCTTTTAATATCAATTCTTCAGAATCAATTCTATCTCAATCTAAAACAAACGTACCCTAAGTAGATGTGGGGGCAACACTTAAAAAGAAAATCGACTCATTTTCTATTTTTTTTTCTTAAGTGGAGACAACATTTAATTTTTAGTGGGGTAAAAAATAAAATTACTTGATAATTAGTAACAAAAAAAGTTAGTAGGATCAGCTGCCCCCATTACGAAGAGACGTCCCTGGGTGTAGGCACGTCATGTGCATTTACCTCATTTGGCACCTCAAGCGCAAGCTCGTGATGCTCCAAATGAGCACCCTAACGCTCCCTGCGTGCAGAAGCCATCGACTTTTGCCGATAAGCACAAGTCCCTATGATGATAGAATGAGCCTCCTTCATGCGTGCCATACCTACCATAGTCACTACTGTTAAATAGACATGTTTATAATGTTTGAGAACAAGATTCCATGCCTTTCAATTATAGTTTGCAACTATTCATAAACTAATTTCCGAATGCTTTTAAAAATTAGTTATTGGCGTTACAATTATGTTTTTCAGGTTTTTTTTAAAGTTTCCAAAAACTAATTTTCAAATTCAGAAATTAGTTTTTGGACAATCACAAAGCATACACATTACGTTTGGTAACTAATTTTTGGATGCATTCAGAAATTAATTTCTAAAAACTTCAAAATATTTGAAAAAGTAATTGTAATATGCGGTAACTAATTTCTGAAAGCATTCGAAAATTAGTTTCCAAAAAGTTCTCAAACACAAGAAAAAGTCGTGATTTACCTCCTTTACAACAACATACAATTGCACAATGGAGGGGAAGCAAGTGCACGAAAGTTGTAAGGGGTGAGCAAGAGAATGAGAGAGTGAGAGACAATGGTAGCCATGAGCCTGTTGGTTACAATGGGCAACCGCCCAAGGCCCCATTAATTTTAAGGGGGACATAAGACAAAATTTTGTTTAGTATATATAAATTTTACAATAAAAATTTTATATAATTAAAACTATGTAAAGTTTATACACAAATTTATTGTAAATAATAAAAAAAATGCCCGTAATAAAATAAATTGCTTTCCACTGCAATTAGGTATTATTGTTTCATCTTGTTGTTATTTACTCTTAAGAGGCTCCTTATTTGTGTTTTTGTCTATACTTGTTGTTTAACTATTTGAACATGTTGCCTCGAAAACAATTTCTTGGTCATAATGGGAAAGAAAGAAACAAATTGACATCGATATTAAATCTCAAAAGGGTGCAAAGTAGGAGGAGGTTACCAACCAAGTGTTGGTCCGACTGGTACTGCAGTTGGGCCCCTTAACCAAAGGTCCCGAGTTCGAGTCTTGGGTATAGAAAAAACGCCGTTGGGAGGGATTGTCTTAATGCAGCCACGATCTCGAGAAGATTAGTCCTCGGCGAAGTCGGGGGATACTTCACCAATACCATGGTAACAAAAAAGTAGGAGGTGAGAAAAGTAAAATGGGATGGTAGCAATATAGTAATTGCCACACTTCAGAAAAAGAAAAAAGCAAATGAATTGTATTAACTAATTTATCACCATTTTATTTTGCCTAAACTATTCAGAAACCAGCATGTATATAATTCATCACCACATTAATTTTCCTAAACTCTTGAAAAACCAGCATGAAGATTGCCGCCAATACTACCAGTTGTGTCTCAAAACTCCTAAAACTGCGGTCTCCTTTTTCCATTTCCATGCATCACCCATTGTTTCTGTTACCACTCTTTCTAGACCTTTCTCTTCTCGCACACTTATGTTTAGCTATGTGGGGACATGACCAAACGCGCATTTGACATCTCACGTGATTTTGAATGAAAAAGTTATATGGCATATTTCACTCAATTAATTTCGCTGCTAAAAGTAAATTTGAGTAAAAGTGAAAAAACAATTTGTGTGTTTAGTTAAAAATTTGATATTAAATTTTATGATTTCAAATATACTGTAAATGGCTTATGTTGAAGCTCATTTTTGCTCAAAATTAATTTTATTTAAAAAAAGTTTATATATTATACATACTCATCCAAAGACAGTTAATTAACCTACCAAAAAAAAAGACACTTAACAAAATCTTTTGGTTTCTAAACCCTTTCTATCCATCAATTGCAGAAGACAAACACCTTTAACTTTCAAAGTTGTTCTTTTTTTTTTTCACCCCAAAATTTTCGTAGCTATAGGGTGGTTTAACGCAATAAACGGTTTACGATAGACTAACACTTAAAAATTGCTCGACCCAAATTTGGAATCAAGACCCACCAACACATACGAAAAACGTGCGCTCCCTAAACAAGCTTCATCATAACACCAACAAAAGTACCCTTCAATAAAACTTTAACAAACTTCCACAGAAGTCCTTTTTTTATTCTCTGTACTCCTCAATTCTCCCTCTTTCTCTCATGCCAGCATTCAACCCCAGAGACCCTTTGCACTACAAAATCAGAGAAGCGACACCATAATCTTCATCATTATGTCTTTTATTGTGGTAAAGATTCATTAAACATATTCACATCCATCAACGCTCAATAGATCAACTTTTTTACCGACTTCTACTTGGATCTGACGTTCCTCTAAGCGATTCAACCTTTTCTCTTTGTATATGGAATAATTAACAGCTATCAGTGACACAACAACCAGAATGGAACACAGTTAATTTATATATAAATTAATAAAGTTTCCAATTAGGTTAACGTGACTTTCATTAAACATTGTCGGTATAACAATCAGTCACGGCAGATGACTGGATGAGCCAATATTCATTTTTATTAGGATAAAACTAATTAAGCATTTGTTTTTATCTTAGTCATTTAATACATACATTGAAACACACAGAATAATTTCTGATATGAAAAGAAATCCTGTTACACGTGATTGTTAAATAGAATAAAATTACGTGGCACTACCGTATGACTTCATGCTTAAGTAGTATTTTTTTAGGGGTGAAAACTCTCATACCCTGGAGTTTTATTGGGTATTAATATCTAATGACCAATTATTTGACGCCACATCATTTTTTAGCATTTTTTAAAGTGAAATTAAATGTTTAGTTTTCATACATATTGTTAGTGTGAGAGTATAAGAGAAATTCCCTAAAAAAAAATTTATATTTATTAATAAATTTTTAGTTTCTCTAAGGATTCTTTTTATTCTTTTTCTATTTTTTTTATAAAAATTCTTTCTCTATTTTTGTTATTTGGATCACTGCTTAAATAATATTCTAATATTTATGTAAACTATTTAATTTCATTCCTAGCTTATTCTTCTTTTTTTATTTCATTCCTAATAATAAAATTATATTTTTGTCAATTTCTTCTATTGTTTTACTTATTTCATACACGATTTCAATTTCTTTTGATATTTCAATTTATTTTTTTATTTCGAGTTTGATTTGTAGGTTTGATTTGTTTTGTTATTTATAATTTATGTTTGAATTATAGTTTTTTTATTTTTATTGAGATTTTTTTGTCTGTTTTACGGATGGATATCGATACCCACCTTTCTTCCTGGGTATGGAAGAATTTACCTTTTTTAGGATTCAGATCTTCTCCTAAATTTTATGTCTCTTTTTCTCTACAAAAATGCATCACAACCAATAAATTAATCGTACGAATAAGAAATTACAAATTAAAACTGAATTTAGATTTTAAATTAAAATCGAATTTTAAAATAAACAAAAGGTTTTTCTCACTCCCAATTTGTCGTGTGCATTTTCTCACTGATTTAGGACCCATTTGTTACATATTAAAAAAAGTGATTTTGATACAAAATAATTTAGAGATTTTTTTAAAAAAGTAAAAACTAATTTATGTTTGTTAATAATAATAAAAAACATTTATTAAAAAATCATTTTTAACTTGTTTGGATACAAAACCACTAAATTATTTTTTTAAAAATCATCTTTAATTTTTTATAGAATTTCTAAATTATTTTTTATTAAAAATCACTTTTTTTAATTTATAACAAACAGGTCTTAGAGCCTGTTTGTTTTTCAGATTATTTTATGAATGAATCGCTTTATTTAAAGAAATAATCACTTTTTAGGATTTTTTATTGGTTGTTACAACTTTTAGAAATAATCAGAATCTAAATATAATCTAAAATCTGATTATAATGACAAGCTATTTGAAGTTATTTTTCAGAAATAATCTAATTTTAATGAATGTCAAGATTAGAGAGAAAATTAAAAAAGTGTTTTTAATTTGTGATATTTAACAAACACAAATTAATTTCTACTTTGCTTAAAAATCTCTTATAAATAATCTTTAAATTATTTTGTTTCAAAATCACTTTTTTTAATCTTAAACAAACGAACCCATAAATCTGGGAGAAACGCGTACAAGAAATTGGGAATAAGAATATCTTTTATTTATTTTAAAATTCGGTTTTAATTTAAAATTTAAATTTAATTTTAATTTTTAATTTCTCATCCGTACGATTAATTTAATGGTTGTGATATATTTTTATAGAAGAAAGGAGACATGAAATTTAGGAGAGTATCCAGATATTTTTTTATTTATTTTACACATCTAGGATAACAAGTCAAAGAAGACAAAAGTGCTCATTAAAAAGTCATATAATATTTGTCAAAAAAAAGTCATATAATATTGACATCTTACATAATTATTTTACTTTGTGTTCCTCTTTTAATGACACTTAATTAGAGAGAGAGGGAGAGAGAGAGAGAGAGAGAGAGAGTCATAATCACCGATCACCACTATGATGGCATGGCAACCATTGCTGCTACCACCGAGCCACATGTGACTCACCACCAATGAACTTGATTCAATGCACGTGCATGGCTTCAATTGATCAACTCTTTCAACATGCCTCAAAACCTGCTGAGGTTTCGTTGGATTCAAATACCAGCGACTTACATGGTTCCTGACCTCACTAGTAAACCATTGGATCCCTTTTCCTTTCCGATTATTTATTTATTTAGAAATTAGAAAAGAACACCTTAATGGATCTTTGTTTTCAGCTGGTCATCTGTCCCGTCTTTTAAATAATTTTTTATTTAGATATGAACTATATTTGATAAATGACATAAATTTTAAAAATACCACTAAATAGATATTTTTAGTATCAATGTATATTTTGTAATAAATACTTTTATAATATGATTTTAAATTTAAATTCTACAAATAAAAATTATTCATTTATTTATCATACAATGTCAAAACTAATATTAGCAAAGACAAATAAATTAGCAATTCAACTAAATTTATATATATTAGGTTTAATTATAGTTTTGGTTCCCCTTATTTTTATCAATCTGTGATTTTGGTCCCTCTTTTTTAATTTTGTAATTTTAGTCCTCCAATTTTTAAAATTTTTGACATTTTGCCTATCTATTAAATTGTCATCTAATAATTAACATAGTGATGTGACAATTGACAGACTGTAACGCCCCGCCTAGTTTAATTATTTAACTTATTAATTTAGGCATTTTTTATGTTTATATTGAGGGTTGAAGAATTAAATTGGGTGTTATTAATTATTTTAAGGGTGTATATAGTAATGGCACTTTGAGGGTTTTAGACAAAAGAAAAGGCTAATTGGTATTTTTCCTAAGTCAAATAAGGGACATAATGGTCCTAATTTGAAAAACTTACTTTTCCTTCTCTCTCTTTTTCTCACTCACGCTCAGCCACCCCTTATTTCTCCTCCCTCCCTTGTTTTTGTTCTGCTGGAAGAAAAAAGAAAAGGAAGAAAGAAAGAAAGGAAGAGAGGAAGAAGAAGAGGAAGGAGAGGTTGGGGATGAAGGGAAAAAGAGTGAGAGCTCATCATTCTTGGCCTTGGGAAAGAGATTGAAGCTGGAATTAATCTTGGGCATTTTTCAGAGATTTAAAGTTGCCCTAGTTGAAGAAAAATTGTCCACGAAATTGAAGAAAAAGAAGAGAAGAAAAATCTCAAAGTTTTCAAGCTCCTAGCTCAAGTTCTTGAATTCTATGTGAGTTCTTCTTCTCTTAGGTGGTGGGTAACCATAAGACCCCATTAGGTTTTTCATTTCCTTGTCACTTGGTGTGATTGATATGTCTTCTTTGAGTTCTTTGAGTTATTATAAAGTCGAATTCCTATCCATGGAAGATTTGCGATCGGTCAGAGCGATTGGTTCTTGGAATCTACAGCCTGGAGTCTTGCGATTGTTTGCATGGTCTCCTGATTTTAACACTAATCAGATTAAACAAACTAATGTTCAGACTTGGATTCGGTTACATGGTCTATCCCGCGAGTATCGGCGTCCCAAAATTTTATTTGAGATCGCTGGTGCTGTAGGGGTTCTGATTGCTTTAGATGATGGTACCATGAAGAGGTCTCTTGGTCACTTTGCTAGAATCTTGGTGGATTTAGACTTGAATTCGGTACCGAGGGATAGGCTTTTGGTTGAGCGGGAGGATTATGCTTTTTTTGTTGATATTGAATATGAACGAATCCCTCCTTTTTGTTCCTCATGTCAGATGATTGGCCATAATTTGGAGAATAGCAAGAGTTACAAGCATGGTGCAGCTAGGTTCTCGGCTGATAACAAGGAAATAAAGAAATCTGCAATGCAATATGCTCCTAAGAATGCAGGTGCTGCTCCTAAGCAAACCTTGCAACAGCGTGGATTGCTTGATAAAGGGAAAACAGTGAAGATGACATAGCTGCTAGGGTGACAGAAAATTCTGCTAAGGTTTTGGAAGTGGGCTCTTCTTCAAGGCCGCAACAAGTTGAGGTTATTGGTGTTCAATCTCTTATGGATAAAGAAGCATTTAAAGGAGTGAACAATGTCCCTTGGGATGGGTTGAAAACTAACCCCTTGATTGGTTTTATTAATGCTACCCATGTGCAAGGAAATGTCTCTCAGCATGGCCTGCTTGATCTAGCTAATAAGGTTGCATCACTACAGCAGGATATTGGCTCTAATAAGCAGGAGATTGAAGCTCCGGAGAGTGCACATTCAGGTGCTGATATGCATCATATTGGAAGCAATGCCTCGGATATTGTGGTGCCAAATTCTTTCAAAAAATTTAGTTCTGATATAGATGAAGTTTTGGTGGAGAAGATTGCAAATCCGCAACCGTTGCAGTAGGGTGATCAGCCCTTGAATTCAGTTTCAGCCTCTGTTACAAATTCTGCTGCCCAGGTTTCTCCTAATAATCCTCAGGTTATTGCTATTTCTGTTAATGATACTATTAGTGGCCAAAATATAGACACCCCAATTGCTCATCCTAATGCTAATGTTGTTAAATCCTAATGCTAATGTTGTTAAAGATATGCAAATTGTTGGTAAACTTTGGAGTGATTCTGTTGATGATACTGAAGAAGTTTCAGATGAAGAGGATTCCAATGTGGCATCATCTAAGTATTTAGTTGATAATATTGATGCTAATTTTACAGAGGTTATGTCAAAATCTAAGAAGAAAAAACTGCGCAAGAGGCAATTACAAGTCCATAAAAAGGCTGGTTATATGACCCGTTCTAAGGGTAATCTCTAATACTCTCCTCAATGTTGAAAGTGGTCTACTAGAATGTCAGGGCCTTGGTAATCCTAACACTAGAGTAGTGTTAAAAAAGCTTTGCAAGTTGCATAAGCCTTATTTTTTGTTCATATCTGAGGCCTTGGATTGGTTTCTATCAAATCCCTTCTATCTTTTTTTCTAAATTAAAGTTGAAGATGTTTGCGGATAATAATAGAGGTTTCTTGTCTTCTAACCTTTGGTGTTTTTGTACTGATGCTTTCAGTCCTAATATTATTTTTTCTACTAATCAGCAGGTTGCCTTCTCTTTAGTTATGGATAATCATATTATTTATTTCTCTGCTGTCATTGCATCCACAAATTACATTGCTAGGAGACAGCTTTGGAGTGATTTAAATAATTGCAGCAAGCTTATCAGCTCCTTAGGCTTTTATAGGAGACTTTAATGTTGTTTTGGGTGCTCATGAAGAGAGGTAAGGGTCTTCCCTTAGTTATCTCTTGTAGTGATTTTGTGAATTAGT
Organism: Calophaca sinica; assembly: GCA_037113605.1. NCBI lineage: Eukaryota > Viridiplantae > Streptophyta > Magnoliopsida > Fabales > Fabaceae > Calophaca > Calophaca sinica. The sequence goes on from CM073733.1 coordinate 110,995,356, forward strand.
CTGATTTGAATCAATTGATTCATATTGATATGAGGGGATCTCAATATACTTGGTCTAACGGTAGAGTTGGAAATAATTATAATAAGAAGAGATTGGATAGATCTATTTGCAATGAGAATTGGATTAATTGTTGGGATAGTGTTGATTGTAATACCATTACTAGGAGTAAGTCAGATCACTACCCGCTTCTTTAAATTATAAAAAAGGATACTCATAAAAAATATTCTTCTTTTAAATTTATGAAAATGTGGGCTCAACATCCTGATTGTAAGAGGGTTGTTTCTGAGGTTTGGCAGAACTCTATAGCTGGCTGCCCTATGCATGTCCTTTCTCAGAAATTAAAAAAATTTAAAGGCTAAGATTAAGGACTGGAATGTTTCTATTTTTGGTAATGTTTTTACTAATATTACAGAAGCTTTAGCTAAGCTTGATAAAATCCAAGCACAAATTAATACTCATGGAGGTTCTAACAACTTATTTTCTCTTCAGAAGGAAGCTCAGACTAGTTACAGATTGCCTTGAATTATGAAGAAGCTTATTGGAGAGAAAAATCTAGAATTAATTGGCATTCTTTTGGGGATAGAAATACAACATTTTTCCACAAAATGACTAAGATCAGAAATGTTACTAAGAGAATCTCTGTAATGACGGATGATGATCGTATTCTTTCAAAAGCTAGTGATATTGAGAATGATGTTTTGAACTACTATCAGAATTTGTTTTCTGTTAATAATGATTGCCACCCTAATGGTCTTATCAATGAGGTTATTTCTGCTTTAGTCTCGAATCAAGATAATGTTATGCTTACTAGTTTGCCCTCTCTTGAGAAAGTTAAAAATGCAGTTTTTTCTCTTAATGGGGATAGTGCTCCTGGCCCTGACGGATTTAGAGGCTTTTTCTTCAATCACTACTGGGACATTGTTACTCATGATGTTTATCATGCTGTCATGCAATTTTTTCAACAAGGTTGGCTGCTTCCGAATTTTAATTCTAATGTGGTTATCTTGATTCCCAAAATTCCAGGAGCTGATAAAATTTAGTAGTATAGACCCATAGCTTTACCTAACTTTAAATTCAAAATTATTACTAAAGTTATAGCTGATAGACTTGCTTTGGTGGCTCCTAAAATTATTTCTGAAAATCAGAGAGGTTTTATGAAAGGTAGGAACATTTCTGATTGTATCTGTACTGCTTCAGAATCCATCAACCTGCTTTAGAAAAAAACTTCCGGGGGTCAATTAGCCTTGAAGATTGGCATTAAAAAGGCTTTTGATACTATAGGTTGGAATTTCTTGATTCAAGTTCTGATAGCCTTTGGTTTCAGTGATAAATTATGTTACTGGATAAACATTATTTTTCACTCTGCTAAGCTCTCTTTTTCTGTTAATAGTGTTGCTATTGGTTTCTTTGGTTGCAAGCGTGGGGTTAGGCAGGGAGATGCCCTGTCCCCTGTCCTCTTTTGCCTGCGGAAGATGTCTTAAGCAGAGGTATTTCTAAGCTAGTTGACGATGGTCAGCTTCAGTTGATGAATGGCCCCAGAGATTTTCGTATGCCCAACCATGTGTTATATACAGATGATATAATGATATTTTGTAGAGCTACCAAAAAGAGCTTATCTAGTCTGTTGGGTCTTTTTACTTCTTATGAGCAAGTCTCTGGCCAGGTTATTAGCAAAGATAAAATCTAAATTCTACACTGATAGCATCTCTTAAACTCGTATTCAGGCAATCTCAGACATGCTTGGCTTTTCTACAGGTACTATCCCTTTTACTTATCTTGGGGTTCCTTTGTTTAAATGTAAGCCTCAGAGAGTGCATTTATTGCCTATTGCTGATAGAATAAAGGCAAAATTATCTTCCTAAAAAGGCTCTTTGTTATCTATCATGGGTAGAGTTCAACTTTGAATTCTATTATTCTTGGTAGGATGGTTTACAGTTTTCATATTTATGTTTGACCTGCTAATCTTCTTAATTCTGTTGATTCTTGGATTCCTGGATTAGAAATTTTATTTGGTCTGGAGATATTAGTAACAGGAAAATTGTTACTGTGGCTTGGAGTAAGGTGTGTAAGCCGCTTCAGGAAGGTGGCTTAGGCTTGAGATCTATCAAAGCTAATAATAATGCTAGCAATATTGAAACTTGGGTGGAATTTCATTTCATCTGATTTAAATTGGGCTCTTTTAATGAAAGCGAGGGTGTATAGGAATAATGCCTCTGTGAACTATCATGTTTCCTCTTCTATTTGGCCTGGGATTAAAACTTGTATTTCTGAGATCTTGGAGCACTCGACTTGGCAGCTTGGTAATGGTCTCAAAATAAATTTTTGGACTGATACTTGGATTTCTAAACTAATTGTGGATGTTCTTGGTATGTCTTCTAGTTTGCACAGGGGTTTGGAGGCTACTTTGAGTGACTTTATTGTTAATGGTAGATGGTCCATCCCTGCTGCTCTTATTACACACTTCTCTCATCTTTATTCTGAAATCCAGAAAGTAGTTATCCTTACTGTTCTGGTGGATGACAAGTTGATGTGGAATACATCTACTTCAGGGGACCTGACCTTTAAAGATGTCTTCCTTTTCCATAACCCTGTGGGACAGGTGGTTCCTTGGACCAAATAGTGTGGAAGAATTTTATCCCTCCTTCTAAATCTTTTATTATTTGGAGGATCTATCATAATAAGATGTCGACGAATGATCAACTTAGGAATAGAGGTTGCACTATTGTTTCTGTTTGTAGTCTTTATGGTAATGCTTCAGAGTCTACTCATCACATTTTCCTTGATTGCTCTTTTGCCAAATCCATTTGGAATTGGCTTGGAGATATTCTTAATACTTTGATTGATAATTCCTCTTTTCAGAATATTTTATCTTTAGCTCTTCATGGTTGAAGCCCTCAGGTGTGTGACAATGTCTCTGCTGCCATTGTTAATGTTTGTTGGGTGATTTGGCACTGCAAGAATAAGGTCAGATTTGATAATAAAAATATCCCTTTGCATTCGATTATTAATTTAATCATCACTAATGTAGCTTTAGCAGGCAATGCCTCTAACTCTTTTATGTCTTCTTCTATTGCTGAATTTATGATTATAAAGGCTTTCAAAGTGAATGGTAATTACCGAAGTTCTCAAATTATTAAAGAGGTTACTTGGATTCTCCTAGCTCCTTATATGATTAAATACAACATTGATGGGGCTGCCAAAGATTGTCCAGGGCCAGCCTCTTGTAGTGGTATTTTTAGAGATAAAAAAGCTGCTATCCTTGGTTGCTTCTCTGCTAACATTGGTAACAGTTATGTGCTTCATGCTGAGATTATTGGAGCCATGTTGGCTATAGAAATTGCTTTTAACAAAAGCTGAAATTTCTTGTGGTTGGAGTGTGACTCTCAGTTTGTGGTTTCAGCTTTCAAAAATGATAAGGTGTTTCCTTGGAGGCTCAAAAATAGATGGAATAATTGTCTTCATTTGACCAGACAGATGGGCTTTATTTACACCCATATTTATAGAGAGGGCAACGTTTGCACTGATAAGCTTGCAGGTCATTATTCTAGCATCAGTGGTTTTGTCTGGTGGGATTTTACTCCTAGTTTTATTGTTGAGAAAATTTTCAGAAATAGATTAGATTTGCCTAGTTATAGGTTTAGGTGATTTTTCATGGGTTCATTGTTGGTCCTCCTATGTGGTTTTTATTCTTTTTCCACGTTATTTTTTAATTTTGGTGTACTGCAAATGATTAATAATGTCTTTGGTGCCAACCTAATTGGGATGAAAGTCATTATAGTGATTTTTTGCATGCTATTATTATTGTTCTTAGATCTAGTCTTTTTATTATAGGTTTGGTTCTCTTTCCTATTGTTTTCCACTTTGTTCTTGTGCATGGATTTTGCCCTAGTCCCCCCATGTTTATTTGTTTAACTTTTTCGCTTTTTTATCAATAAAATAAAATTTAGGGGGGAGTACTCTTTTTTCCTTCTAGATGTTTTTTTTTTCTTAAGGAGAGTTTTGCATCAGAAAGTTTTAATGAGGCTCCTTTCCTTTCTTTTGCTTTAAAAAAAAGAGAGGTAGGCTGGAAATGATTTTGGTTGTATGTGTTGTTCACAATTTTGATGATTTGATGACATCTAAAATTTGATGTTGCTCATGAATATAATGTGTGCAATGAATAAATTTTCAATATATCATGTTTCATGTTTGATTTGAAGTGTTTGGAGAAATTGGTATGATGTGATTTTGTTTTTTTGGTGTTTTGGGTGTTGAAAGGAGTATTATGCAGAAAAACAGAGCATTCTGCGTTTTTTCCTTTCATAATCGATTATGATAATCGATTATGAAAGTTCTATTTCTCTTTTGCGATTGAAAATTTAACCATATTCGATTATGTTAATGTCATAATCGATTATGACATCTCTTGTAACCGATTATGTAATTGATTATGATCTGTCTTATAATCGATTATCACTCGAATTTTTCTCAAAAACTGAATTTTTGAGCATAATCGATTAGGGCCTAACCATAATTGATTATGCCAGTTATGTTTACCAATTTTTACATCTTTTTGGATGTTATTCTCCTAAATTCAACCTAGTATAATAATGAAAATATTACTTGGAAGTTGTCCTTGGTGTTCAAAAACCTAAAACGTTAAAGTATGACTTATGATTTTGAGTTCTAGAATGATAGGGTTACAACCCTATTTATGATCCAATATCAAATGAATTGAAATTTTTTATGTTTGATGTAATTGAATGGTTAAATGCTCGATTACTAGAGATTGTTTGTGTATGTGATGTTTGTCGGTCCGGATCGCTATAAGCACTGGCGGCAGGTCCATCGGTCCAGATTGCTATAAGCTTCAGCGGCGGGGATTCCTTTGGTTGTTACCCGAAAATAGGGATCTTAACTCAATTTCAATTGAGCCAAGGGGGTATATTTCAGGATTCTTTGTGAATTATGTTGCATTGTGTATAATGCTTTATGATCAAATTATGATGTTATGATGTTTTAAGTAACATGATGGTGAGCGGTTCGTGAAGGACTTACTGGGATTTTCAAATCTCATTCCTTTCCATTTAATGTTTTCAGACAAACATGTTCATGGTAACTAACTGAAGCATGGAGTAATATTATTATGAGTAAATCTATTATATTTTGTTATGTACTTTCATTTTGAGGTTTGCAAACCTTATGTAAATTAATGACTAACGACTTATGTAACGTGTATTCCGAAACACACTTTTATGGGTTGTATTCTAAAGGATATGTAACTCATTATGAATTATGACTTGTTTGGTAATCAAGTTTTAATTTATCCGCGTTTTCAATATCATAACTTGTTTAATGACTCTGATTTGATGTTTATTGAATTACGGGCGTTACACAGACTTATGTGGCATCTGACTAGACAATCTAGGTGGATTATGTGTTATCTAAGTGGCAGTCATGTCATCAAATTGTATTTTAGATTGACCAAAAATAGAATTAATTATTTCTAAAATTTAAAAAATCATTAAATAATTATTAATTAATCTGAAATTGAATAAAAAATTCGAAACATACATATGTAGAAAGTCAAAAAATAGAAACCATAGTCTTCCTTTCTTCTTCTTTGTGCGACATGGACCTAATTTACACTAAACACACACATCACATAATAAAAACAAAATTCGGGGTTGGGGGCATTACAACCGTGTTGTAAGAGACAGAAAAAACAAAATTTTGGGAGGTGGGAAAGAGAAAGGCAACAGAGGGGAAGAAGAGGGAAGGAGAAGAGGAGGGGAAGAAGAAAAAGAAGGAAGAAAGGGATCGATAAAGGGTGGTTTTGTACATGGGGAGAAAGGGAGAGGGGAGGAAGAGGGACAAAGGAGGAGAGAGAAAAATGTCGGATATTAAGACACAAGTTTAGGATGATTGTTGTGAGTTTCACAGTGGGGGGTGTTTGGAAAGGTGTTGGACAACTAACTCTACAGATTAGTGTTGTTGGTCTAGCTATTGAAAGTTGCAGTTGTGTGGGTGTTGTCTGAAAAAAAAAGTGATGGGATGATGGAAATGTTTTTAAAAAGATGTCTTTTTCTGCTTGGGTGGAAGAAAATTGTTATGGAAGAAGGATCATAAGGTTACAAATTTTGAGTTTCAATAATAGTTTTGCTTGTGTGAGAGAGGAGAGATTAATTTACATTGAGATAAATTTTTAAAAGCTTTTTTTTTTGTGGTTTAAAAGCTACTTATAACTTTTTTGAGGAAAAAAGCTACTTATACTTAAAGCTTAAAAAAGAGCTTTAAAAATAAAGTTAAAGTTGTTTGATAGCTTTTATTTTTTTAGTTTAAAAGCTATTTTAAGTTAAACATTGTTTGGTAAGATATTTTTATAAAAACTTTTATTTTATTGAAAACTATAATAAATGCATCTAATAACAATTTTTTATAAATTACTGATAAATAAAATATTTAAAAAATAAAACTGAAATATATAACTAAAATTCAATATTCCATGATTGTTTGAAATTATATGAAATATTTTTTGTAATTTTGCATACTTTATATTTCACATTTAAAGTATTTTTTTGGTACAAATATTTTACAAGTATATGAAAATATTATACTTGAATAAATGTGAAATACTCTGGTAAAGTATATATGCAATATATATTTTATATTATTGTAAAAGAGACTGCATGTTTATATAAATAAAGTTGTTTAAACAACTTTAAATTAAACAACTTGAAAAATACAAAATATTGATATTGAATTTCATATACATTTCAAGTATATGAAATATTTCACCTTTAGATATTAATATTTCATATACTTTCAAAATATTTTGAATAAGTGTGAAATATTTAAATATGAAATATTATACGAATGTATATGAAATATCGCATTTATGTCTCCGCGCAACCATTCTTGGATTAAAAAAAACTCGTTGCAAGCAAGATAAAAGCTCCTCTTATTAACTTTTAAAAAAGCTCATTTTTCTTTGGCTTTATTATTCTTTAAAAATAAGCTACTTAATTTTTGGGTCAAAAGCATTTTACCCCCTTATTTATACACTTAATTGCACTTTTCACCCCTATTTATGAAATTAAGCATTAAACACCCTAATTTAGTATTATTTGTGGCAATTTACTCTCTAACATAACTTCACCGTTAAAATTAACAGAAAAATGTTAGGAAAGTTATCTCTTATATATGAAATGACAAATTTACACAGCCTTAATTTTTTTTAAATTAATAAGTTTGTATAATCCAAACTAAGAACCCTAAGCGTACAAATAAATCACACCACCCATCCAGAAACCTTAATTTTTTTTGCCCCTTAATTTTTTAAGAGTTTTTTTTTCAAAAATGTGTTTGACCCAGCTTCTACTTATAAGAATAAGAGAAACCAATAAAAAGTTGGGCCAAACACACCCTTTAATAACTTTTAATAGAAAGTAACTTTGTCAAAAGATCGAAAGTAACTTTGTGGATCTAATCATTGAATTCATTATTTATGTCAAATTTCATAAAAATTGAGTAACAATAACAGTTTAACCAAGGTGTTTTCACTTTAATATGTTTTAAATATCTAATTTTAAATATATTTAATCAAAGGGCCAAATTCGATTTTTTATTTTTTATTTTTTTCTAATAATATATATATATATATATATATTAAAAAGTTAAGATAAGTCTCTCCCTAGTGAGATGAGTCTCTCCTATCCTTAGCGAGTGTGTGAGAGATTTTAGGGTTTCAAGGTTTTGTTAGTGTGAGGTGTTCTCCTGTCGTTCGTGTGTCCCATGGCATAAGTAGATCTGAATAGGTTGAGGTTGGGGGATGAAGAGGATGACCAGGAGGTAGTGGTTCCGGGAGGAGGGGAAGCAAATGACCTACCCTCGTTGATGCTTGTGGGTCGATTCGTAACAGAAAAACCAATCATGGTGCATGTGATGAAAGAGAGAATGGCTTGGGTGTGGTGTCCCAAGTATGGGGTGTCAATAAGGGAAGTTGGCGCGGGCGTCTTTATTTTCCAATTCTTTCATAGGTTGGATGTGCAAAAGGTGATTTCAAATGGGCCTTGGTCGTTTGATAAGCACTTTTAATTCTGGGTGTGCTGTAGAATGGCGAGATGTCGCACCAAGTACCATTAATCACAGTTCCATTTTGGGTTCAGGTACACGGTGTCCCACCGGGCTTCATGTCACAGGTGGTCGGGGAGAATATAGCAAGCTCCATAGGTACCTTCTTAGAGTATGATGCTAAGAATAACTCTGAGTTTTGGAGAAGGTTCATGAGGATTCGTGTCATGGTTGATGTCTGGGTACCACTACGGCAGATGAAGAGAGTCAGGAAGCAAGGAGGGGAAGTGGTAGAGTTGCATTTTAAGTACGAAAGGATGGGTAGTTTCTGCTACTTATGTGGAATGTTGGGACATATGGAAGATTATTATGACAAATACTTTGCGATGACACAAGACGATGGGGTAAGACTATAGGACCGAAGTTGAGAGCTGAAGTGCAGCATAGTGAGGGAAGCGGTGGCGCGCGTTGGCTGAGAGAGGAAGGACAGTCGACATAGAGGAACCCTGGACAATTAGGGCGCAGAAATTGCATTGCCGCAGTCAATGGCGCGCAGGGTGAGGGGAGTGGAAATCGGGATATGATCACTGATGATGCGATACAAGAAAGGAAAGATTTGATGGCTTTTCTTTTTTAAAAATCCAGCTATGTTTTTCCCGCATGTGCAACAAAATAATGCACGTGAACAGTCTCCGCATGCAAGTCCTGAAATTTCCCGCGAGAGGAATCGCGTTGACCAGAATGGGAAGGCCACGTTTTCGAACCCTGTTGCTTCAGATGCCACTAAAATAGGTGGTGCAAGTGGGTCCACTTCTTTATAATCAAGCCACTTAATGGATGAGGATATTATGTATGAGAATATAGAAGATATGGACAAAAAAAGAAAATGGGACGAGCTGAAAGTTATAGGCGGGGACAACGTGGTAAAGGGGGGCATATTATTGAGGAAGGTCATAACAATGTTACTGGACTGTTTCTTGAGGAAGGTTCTTTTTTATTGGCGGGCCCTGGCAAAGGTGCCTGCCAAGGACAATGAGTTTTCTCAGTTGGAATTGCTGGGGCTTGGGCCATCCGAGTGCAATTTCGTCATTTCGGGACCTCATTCGGATGCACCAACCGGACGTTATTTTTCTTTGTGAGACATTGGTGCATGCTAATAAGTTGGAGGAGATTCGTGTAAGATTGGGCTATGATGGGTCGTTTGCGGTGGATAGAGTTGGTAGATCAGGGGGTTTAGTAATATTATGGCACCATCCTTTTAATTGTCATATTATTAGCTATTCCTCCAACTTTATTAATGCTGAAGTGGTTCAACATGGAAGACCAGGCTGGAGATTCACAGGCTTTTATGGGTTTCTGAATTCAGGTAGAAGGCGAGAGTCGTGGGACCTCCTGCGTACCCTTTCTAGGGATAACTCCATACCTTGGTGTACTATGGGAGACTACAATGGCATTTTATCTAATGAAGACGAAGGGGCATGCTAACCACCCCCTGTGGCAAATAAGGGGTTTCAGGGAGACGATGGTAGATAGTAGTTTGCATGATATGCCCATCCAAGGTTACCAATTTATGTGGTTCAAGAGTAGAGGTACACCACAAGCCAAGGAGGAGAGGTTGAACAGAGCACTTGCGACTCAATAGTAGCTTGATGTTTTCCCCAGTTGCAATCTAAGATCACTAGTGATAGATCGTTCAGATCACTATCCTATCTTGCTAAGGTTGTACGAGAAAGAGAAGAGGAGATTTGAGAAACCCTTTAGGTTTGAGAACGCTTGGTTAGAAGAGGAGGGATTAGAGGAGATCGTGAGTCAAGGGTTAGGGGCTTGTGCCGAGGGTGAGTTATTGGAGAAAATGAGAAGTTGCATCGAGATGATGAATGTGTGGGGAAAGAAGTTGAGGTCAAAGTACAAAGTAGCTATTGACTTATGTAGGAGGGAGTTGGAGGAGGCTAGGGAGTTCATGGTTGATGGTGCGCACTATAACTCTATAAGGGACCGACTTAGTACTCTTTTGGCACAGGAAGAGGCTTTTTGGAGACAGCGTGCTAAGGTTTTCTGGCTACGAGATGGAGACACAAATTCCAAATTCTTTCATGCAATGGCTAGTCAAAGGAAAAAGAAGAATACTATCTTGAAGTTGGTTTCAGATGAGGGGCGGGAATGTAGTGACCAAGGGGAGATGGGAAGTGTAGCTAGAAGCTATTTTGAGGGGTTGTTCCAACGGCAAAGCCGTGAGATGCATGGGGTCCTTAATCTAGTGCCTAATTTGCATACTAGGGAGGATAATGATTTTCTTCTTAGGCCTTTTATGATTACTGAGTTTAAGAAGGCACTGTTCAAAATGCACTCTGATAAAACTCTTGGTCCTGATGGTTTAAATCCGGCGTTTTACAAGAGATTCTGGCACCTAGTTGGCATGGAAGTCTTTCATGCAGGAGTAGAGTGGCTTGAGAAATGTGTGTTACCTCCACAGCTAAATGAAACTAATATTGTCTTGATTCCAAAGGTTGATAGCCCCTCCTCTATGAGGGGCCTTAGACCTATATCTTTGTGTAATGTGTTGTATAAGATTATTTCAAAGGTATTGGCCAACAGAATGAAGTCGTTGCTTAATAAGTGTATCTCTTAAGAGCAATCTGCTTTTGTCCTAGGCCGGTCTATTTTGGATATTGTTTTGGTTGCTATCGAGACTATCCACCACATGAACTGTAAAGTTAAGGGAAGACAAGAGAGGTGACTTTAAAGATTGATATAAGAAAAACCTATGATAGGGTAGATTGGAGTTTCTTGAAAGGAATGGTGTCGAAGTTGGGTTTTGATGAGGAGTGGGTGAAGTGGATATCTATTTGCCTTGAAACTGTGAAATACTCTGTACAACTCAATGGGCAGAGTGTGGGACAAGTGTCACCAGGGAGAAGACTCAGACAAGGGGACCCACTGTCCCCTTACCTTTTTACTGTGTGTGCGGAGGGACTTACTACCCTTATAAAAAGAGCGGAGGCGAAAGGAGATTTACATGGTATTAAAGTGTGTGGGGAAGCCCCAACGCTCACACAATTATTATTTGCTGACGACTGTTTTTTATTTTGCAGGACAAATAATTAGGGATGGAGGCACTTGAAAGAGATTCTTGAGACCTATGAACGGGCATCAGGGAAAGCTATTAACATGCAAAAATTAGAGACCTATTTCAGGAAGAACACATCTCAGGCGGTCAGACAAGAGATCTCAAGTATGCTAGAAGTCACTGAATGCTTAGGAACTGGCAAATATCTGGGACTACCATCCATGGTAGGGCGTAACAAGAAGGCCTTATTTAGCTTCTTGAGGGACAGGCTCTGGAAGAGAATTCAAAACTGGTCAGGGAGGCACCTATCCAAGGCAGGAAGAGCGGTCATAGTCAAGTCAGTAGCTCAAGCAATACCCACGTATTGCATGAGTGTGTTTCTTATTCCCACTTCACTAGGGATGGAGTTGGAGAGGATGATCAATTCGTTTTGGTGGGGCTCAAATCGCGGTGAGGGTAGATGTATAAACTGGATGAGTTGGGAAAGATTATCAGTGAGGAAGGAGTTTGGAGGGATAGGGTTCTGTCACTTTCAGGGCTTTAATCTGGCTATGCTAGGGAAGCAAGGTTGGAGAATTGCTACCAACAAAGATACCATTTGTTCAAGAGTCTTCAAAGCCAAATATTTCCCAAAGGGAGATTTTTTGGGGGCCCAGTTGGGTCACAACCCGAGTTATGTCTGGCGTGGTATCCATTCTTCCCAAGTTCAGATCGGGCACGAGATGGTAAATTGGTAACGGGAAATACATTGGTGTGTGGGGTGAACCGTGGCTAAGAAATTGTGTAGATCCCTATGTGAAGGGAAGACATGAGAGTGGAGGAGTTGATCGATCATAACACAAAGACTTGGAGACAGGATGTTCTCAATGCGTGCTTCTCTCCAAATGAGGTGAACATTATTAACAACATCCCTATTGCACATGCAGGTAATGAGGACAGGTTGACGTGGGTAAAATCAAAGAACGGCGAGTACTCTGTGCGCTCGGGCTATCACACGCTGATGGAAGAAATTGTGCATGCTTCTCACTTGAAGGTCGCTGGCCCGTGGAAAAAATTGTGGCAAGCCAAGATGCCGCAAAAGTATAAGCTTCTCCTATGGCGTGCTATGTGGAATGTTCTTCCAACGGGATAGAATTTGAGGAAGAAAGGAGTAAACTGTCCAATAATGTGTCCACACTGTGAGGAGACTGACGAAAATTCGTGGCATGCTATTTACTGGTGTTCGAAGGCCAATGAGTGATGGGAGGTCGAGGGTTTGTGGGAGGCAATGTGCGACACAATTCTAGCAGCTAATTGGGTTCTTTGAAGCTTCATGTGAGCTTCTCACGAAGCTAAATTCTGCCTAGCTGCAGGATTTCTTCTGTTTGCTCTGGTGCATTTGGCATCAGCGGAACGATAAGATATGGAAAAGGCTGGAGATGGGTGTGTGCACTGCTGTGGGAATGTCACGGGAATTCCTGCATGGCTGGAAGAAGGTAAGGAAAGACAAGCATGAGAGCTCTTGGCACATCTCTAACAACTTGGACCTCATTGGAAGAAACCACCCCCGGGGACGTTCAAATGCAACACGGACGCAACATTATTTGTGGACGAAGGCTTGTACTGGGTGGGTCTCTGTATTCGTGATAGTAATGGGGCTTTTCACATGGCAAAAACAATGTGATTCCCAGGGACACCAACACCGAAGGAAGCTGAAGCTATAGCATTGTTAAAGACCATCAAATGGGTTCACGACGAAGGTTTTCACCACATGTATTTCGAGCTTGATTGTAAAGGGGTGGTGGATGACATCCTAAACGAGAAATGCTATAATAATGAACTTGGATCCATCTTAGGTAAGCGTAGAGAGTGTCTGAAGTGTTTACAAAACTATGAGGTTAGTTATGTTAGGCGGCAAGCGAACTTTGTTGCTCATAGCCTTGCTAGAGCATCCAGACTTTATGCTAGCCACCAAGTGTTTAATTAAATCCCCTCTTGTAGCTCTGAATTGATTATGAATGAAATGACTTAAGTTTGTTGCCCTATATATATATATATATATATATATATATATATATATTCGTGAAGATATTTGAAGTATAAGAATACACCAGATTATAAAAATATATTCAATTATTTATAAAAATATATTTGAAGTATATATGATATTAATTTTAACGTATATATATATATATATCTAATACTTATTTTTTTGACCGGATACATCAATTACTTATTAAGTAACTTTGGTTTGTAAAATTTTATACAACAATAACTTTCAATTTAATAGTAAATATTGAAATAAAATTATCCGGCAATAAATATTAAATAATGTAAGAGTATTGAAATAAATGTTATATTAGTGTAAGCTAATTTTTTTTATATGAAAAGGGAATATATTAACCAACAAATCCATATATAATTAAACCACCTCTTACATCATCCAACAAGTGTAAATTAAGTAAAAGAAAAACAGAGGTGTATTCTTCACTCGTATTGCCCACACAAAAACCATTCTATATGGTGGAGGGATATTTTACTCTCAGATGCTCCTTGGTTTTGCAATTCGGTTAAAATTAAATTAGGAGAAGGCACATAGGTAAGATTTTGGAATGACTCCTGGTTGGGTACAACAAAATTGTAGGAACTTTACCCAAGGCTCTATCAGGTAGCTGCTGATAAAAATGTATCAATAGCAGGTGCGGGTAGGTGGGAAAGCCAGACATGGCAGTGGCAATGGAATTGGAGACGTGCTTTGTTTGCTTGGGAAGAATAACTATTATCTGAGATGCAAGGAATTTTACAAGGTATATCACTCATATGTGAAGCAGCTGATAGGGGGATATGATGCAGGGATACTTCCAACAATTTTACTGTGAAATCAACATATGAAATCTCCTTCAAAATGGTGGCAACAGCCATGTCACCCAAAATCTAAATGTGGCATTGAGGCACCTTTGGAGGACAACAATCCCTTCTAAGGTTTCTGTGTTAGTTTGGAGATTATTGCAAGCAAAATTACCATCATGGCAACTGTTGTGTGTTTTGTTTTAGTAAAGAAGAAATGTTGGGTCATCTGTTTTTCTCCTGTAGGTTTTCATACAACATTTGGAAGGCAGTTATGGCGTGGGTGGGCTCATCAGGAACACTACCGCAGTCTGTTGTGGAATATTTTCTGCAATTTGGTACGTTATTCAGAGGTTGAAATACTAGAAGAGTCAGACACTTGATTTGGTGTGTTGTGATATGGGTCCTTTGGACCTTGCGTAATAGGATTGTTTTTAAAGGTGTTGTGGCGAACTTTACTGGTGTTATGGCACAAATTAAGACAGTTTCTTGGGGTTGATTTGCATATCGGCAGGGTAGAAAACTTAATTTATGCAATTATGATTGGTGTTTGAATCCCTCTGAATGTATCAAGATGCTTAAATGAGCTACAACATGTAAACCAATGATCTATTTGGAATGGTTGGAGTACCCCTTGTGCTCTATTTTCTATAAAAACTTTTGCTTATCCTTTATTACTTAAAAGAGGAAACAAGGAGGAGTTTTCCCGCCCATTTAAAAATCCAATTTCGAGGTTATTTTCATCAAATCGCTCATTGCCATATCTTATCCTGACAACTTATCCTTGATGGATTACAGGAATTCTAAATAACCAATAGAACCACATGCAACAAATCCCCATTGGCTAACCATTATCTTCACTTTTCTCTCCTAATTTTCCTTCCTAAAATGAGACAACTATCGTCTCTCTCTCCAGTAAAAAAAAATCATCTCGCTCTTACCTCTCTCACCGTCGCCTTTTAGGTGCGATTCCGACGTCCTCCGGCGCTGTTTGGCCGCGCCACCACCACTGTTCTTCTCCCCTCTTCATCCTCTACAAATCCATCTCTTCGAAAGCGCAAAAGGACAACGTTGATGGACGAACACCGCGCCTCTCAGGAGAGTTTTCCAGCCTCCACAGGCTTTGTCTTGGCAATCCACAACCACCACGAAGATGCTCTCAAGGTTCTCTACAAAACCCCTCAAGAAGATTTGTGATCAAAGCACCTTCGTCGACCACCACCGCGCCGGAGAACATCGCCACCACGCCATCTCCCTTAAAAAAAGGCAGTATGGATAATGAGTTTTTTTATATTTTTTTGAAATCTTATATTAGTCTGTTCAGTTTCCTATTGTTTTTCTCTCTCATGAGTTCTTCTCCTCATCTCCGGCTTCGACAATCAATGGCGTCCAAGAGGGGCTGCCCACAGCAGCGGCGCTGCAAGTAAGGACCGCACTGTGGCCCGGGGACGAACAGGTGTCTCAAAATAGCGGCAGTTTAGGGCTTCTTCAGCAAGGTAGGTGTTGTTACAATAAAGTTTGTGGTTTTTTCAGTTTTTGAGTTTAGTTTATAGTGCCATATTCAAATTACATTTGGGGTTTTTCAATTTCTGTCATCAGCAACATTGTAATTTGGGTTTTTGTTTGCTAGAATTAGGGTTCATGTTTAATCACCTTCCATGCAGGTTCGGAAGATAGACAATGAAATCGTGCCACAGATTTGAAGGGTTGTTCTTCAATGGGTGAGAGCTGCTCATCTTTATTTTGGTATTTTTAGGGTACTGTTTATGTGGGTAATTTCAGTTCAAAATAGTTACTGGGTCCATAAAATCTCTAATCTTCCATTGTTGTTGCTCCTTATTCACTTTTACCTGTGAATTGCTGAAAAAATTTAGATTCAAAATAGTCGGATGATGGGTTTATTGTCGATTTAGTAAACATTATTTCAGAGTACCCAGACCAATATGAGCCAACTCTTTCTTTTTAAATTAAGTTTCATTTTATCAGTTTCAATGTCTGATATTCATGTTTCCTTCATTTGGTTGCACGAGCTGTGTGTATATGTGTTTCTTCTTCTTTGTATTAACTGTTTTGTTAGTGCTGATTGTAATTTGTCAAATTAAGGACTATGGTGTTAAAAAATTAGTATGCGTGCTTATGAAAAAAATGGTATATCTTAGAACTTGTGTAATGCTTTTGGTTCGTCATTGAATTTTATTGTGAATTTAGGGCTGACAAGGAACCTGTTGATCAGAAGAGATACCTTCAAGATTCTTATAGGGAAATGGACTCAGGGCCTCGTTGGAGGGAAATGGAGCGATGCTTATGATGGTAAAACCCTAAAGGTATGCCATAGCTGCTGTTATTTCCCCTCACCCCCTCTTTTTCCCCTCTTATTCTTTCATTGTTTTTTTTTTGCAAAGTTTAAAGGAAAAGGAGGAGCATGGGCTTATTGCTTCATTGTCAATTAAGGCTGCTGATGGTCATAGTCTGTAGCTGATGCTCATTGTTTTGGTTTAATTGAAAAAAATGGTGAAAGAATATAACGAGTGGAGGCGGTTCCGTTTTAAAATTTAGTACTGCAGCATGGCCTGTTGGGAGAGTGCTTGAGGCAGATATTTGTGATGGGAAAAGGGGCTCTGGCATGTGGTTATGCTTCTAGTATGTGCATAGTTTCACGCAAAAGATAACACAATTCGCATATTCCCAATGCATCACATTAGTTGCAATGCATATTTTCAATGTATCGCATTAATTGCAACGCATATTCCCAAGGCAACGTATATACTAAGCGCATCGCATTAATTGCAACACATATTCCCAATACAACGCATATTCCCAATGCATTGTATTAATTGCAACGCATATTCCCAACGCATCGCATTAATTGCAACGCATATTCCCAATGCATCGCATTAATTGCAAAATATATTCCCAAGGCAACGCATATTCCCAACGCATCACATTAATTGCAACGCATATTCCCAATGTGTTGCATTAATTGCAACGCATATTCCCAATGTGTCGCATTCATTGGAACGCATATTCCCAATGTATCGCATTCATTGGAACGCATATTCCCAATGTATCGCATTAATTGCAATGTATATTCCCAAGGCAACGCATAAATTGTGTTTGTTCGTTAACACGCGTGACATTAAGACATGTCTATCCTTATTTGAATTTTGGGTCGGCTAACCAATGAGATTGCGTTATTTGAAAAGACATGACTATTCATTGGCCCAATGAATCTAGCAGGTTTAATTGCAATGCATATTCTTAATGCATCTTGCACATTCACCAGTCTCTTCATTGGTCATCTAAGTTAGCACCATTATTATGAAGATGCGAGACACATTTTTCTGGATAGCTGCACACGATGTGCTTTCATTTGTCACCTAAGTTGGCACCATTAATATAAAGTGACGTGTATAGACTTTTATTGGTGACCAAGACGGCACGAATTTCTAGCCAATGCCTTAAGCTGCACCACATTAATTGCAACGCATATTCTGATGCATCTCATAAATTGTAACGCATATTCCCAATACATCGCATTAATTGCAACGCATATTCCCAATGCAATGCATAAATTGTGTATGTTCGTTAACACGCGTGACATTAATACGTGTCTATCCTTATTTGAATTGTCGGCTAACCAATGGGATTGCGTTATTTGAAAAAGCATGACTATTCATTGGCCCAATGAATCTAGCAAGTTTAATTGCAACACATATTCCCAATGCATCTTGCACATTCACCACTGTCTCTTCATTGGTCATCTAAGTTGGCACCATTATTATGAAGATGCAAGACACATTTTTCTAGATAGCTGCACACGATGTGCTTTCATTGGTCACCTAATTTGGCACCATTAATATAAAGTGACATGTATAGGCTTTCACTGGTGACCAAGACGCCTTGCATCACATTTTCAGATCTAATATGTTTTGAAATCTAACCAGATAGATGTGCAGGGGATGAAGAGAGGAGCAAGAATATGTAATTTTCTTGGTCATACATGGTTGGAGGGAGATAGTGGAGGAGGGAGAAGGGGCGGTGGCGGCGGCGATCTCCATGGGATGCGAGGGAGCTTCTCTCATGTTTTTAGGGTTTCAGTAAAGGGAAGATGAGTGGGGAGAAAAAGGATCTGCATGGTTAAAGGAGAAAGATTGGGCTTGGCCCATCTGATTCAAGTAAGGTCACATGAGTTAGTGAGGGGTAGGGGTGTGCGCAAGCAAAACAAGGGGTGCACATAGTAATCCCTAAAATAAATGGATTTCTAAGTCAAATAAAAATCTAAACTCATAATATTTTTAAAGCATTCTCTCATGAAAACACATCTCAATATATTTAATTTAAATAAAAATACTCATCCTCCCAAAATATTGTAATTTTTTTTTCCAAACTAATATTTTAAATACAATGCCAAAATAATATGATATTTCTATCATTAAATAAATAAAGTGAATTATAATTAGATAAATCACCGTATTTATCAAGATCAACTCATTTATAAACATATATAATTATTGAGAAATTTTTGGAATGCTACAATTGTGTGGTATGTTGAGAGAGGCAGATCGTGAATAGGAGCGAATACCCGCGTGCACGACGGAGATGATGCCATTGACAGCAGCGATACAGAATAGAAATAGTGATCTTACTGCTGTGCAAGTCGTTGATTCACGCAGTGTAAGCTAATTCTAGTCTAGCTTATGATTTTATTTTAAAATCTTGATTTTATTTTAAAATCTTTTTATGACTTCATGTTAAAGTAGTGAATTTAACCTAAATGTGTTTTTTTTTATGAAACCTAAATGTGTTTTGCCACACACACATATAGGCTCAATTTATTCTTTTATATCATTAACATTAATTAAGTCATAAAAGTTAACCGGGGTACCGAGGTCTTTATTGTGAATATAAATTCACTTTAGTATTCAAAACGATAAATAAATTAATCTCAAGTCTTGTAATGTCAGTTCAGTATTAAAAAAAAGTGATTTTGTATTTCTTTCTTTTATTGGAAATGATTTTTTTTTCATAAAAGCTAATTAAAATAGCTTTTTATTTTAGTCATAAAAATATATTTTTAAATTTTTTTAAAATGAAACACACACTATTAAAACAATGAAATATAATTTTTACTTAAAAAGTGATTTTATCATTAAAAAAATCTCTAACAAAATGTACTCAAATATAAAATTACATACTAAATAATATTTAGTACCTGCGAGACTTTAATAAAAAAATTAGAAAATAATTACTACACAGTGATAACTTTTTTTTTTTGCGAATTTTTGATATATTTATACAGAGTCGAAAAGATATTGAATTACACTATTCGTAATCGTCTTTCACTTCTGGTCCGAGTGGTAAACTCCAACAAATTTTAGTGGATTTTAGTAAAATAGAGACATCCAATATATCCTAGGTTCGAACCTAAGAAAGTGTCTTTAGTGTGTGTATTTGAGTTGTAATACTTGCCACTTCGCATCTGGACAAAAAAAAAAAAACAAACCATATTGGTAATCATATTGAAAGAAGTTTCAGCAAATGAGCGAAACATGCCGCGTTCTTCACCACGCCAATGATCTGTTGACCCTGACCACAATATTGGCAAGTTTTCTTGACAACAGGTGGGTCCATGATTTATGATCAAACCAATGTGCGTGAGTGATATTTGTAAATTTGCATTTTGCGGTAAAGGTTACCATGGTGACCGTGAAAAATTAGTTGCATATGTTTTTTTTAAGCAAAATATGGTATGTAAAAACATCATTATATTATAGAGAAAGAGATCTAAACTATATCTCTACCAATTATTTGCACCATATCATAATTATATTAGGGAGAATGGATAGCTTAATTGGTGTGAGCTAAAGGTATGGAGGAGTGAAAGAGTTAAAGGTGCAGGGTTCAAATCCTGTCGAATGAGAAAAAATTAATCTAACAACTAACATACTAACATTTATTTATAAAAAAAAATACCATAGTTATATTAATAAAATTAAAAATAATAAGTAATACGGGCAAGAACCTTATCTATAAAGGCAAAACAAACTACTTAAATCTAAAGTTTGACATACCAAACCTATTACGAATGGAATCATGAAAAGTTTGGTATTAAATTTCACCAAGTAAATCTTCTGGATACTATACCAAAAAATGCAAGCTTATCAACACAATAATTCTATTTTTTATAGACACAGAAGATCTTCAATTGTATGGAAGATGACAAAATGAGGCAATTTCTCCATCTATTTCTTAAATTCCAAGGGATAATTGCATATGATCATATCATATCATATCATATTCTTCTAAAAGTAAAAGCGTTGATAACCCTTTTAATTTTTTTACAAAATTATAAAAGATAAAAAAATTATATAAATAAAAAATTATTATAATAAATAATTCAATGTATGTATACAAAAACAAAAAATATTAAAATGGGATTGGATCTCACTGAGCATAAATCAAACATTAACTTCCCACGCCTTTGGAATGTCCTAGACAATATTATCTTCCTCCTGCTGCTGTCCATAAATTGGAAATAACGAAAGATTTCAACGTTTATGTAAAAAAACCAACAAATATGTTTTTGGAAAGAACTTCATTTTCTAAGATTTTTGGAGAAGGTTATACAAATAATGAATAACCGAGTGGTGACATCTTTTCATGTCACCATTCCAAACGTCAACTGTGAATCTGTGATTGGTTGCTTAACGGTAAACGGAAGCCTCCTTAGTCCTTCCTCTTTGATCTTTCCAGTTTCTAGACGAAGAAGAAGAAAAAGAAAAAAAAAAAAGCAACTACCAATAAAGTCCCCAAATCCAATTTTCCATACAGTACTACCCCAAAAAAAAAAAAAAAAGCTCAAAAACAAAACCCGCTTGTGAGTTGTGACTTGTGAGAAACCATAAAAGGAAACAGCAAAGCGCCCGTGGTATCTACTCCAATACAGGTGTCCCTTTTCCATTTCCAGGCACCTCCCACTGTGTTTCCCTTGCCACTTACCGCTTGTCACTCTCACAACACACACAGAGACATCCCTGTATATATAATTCCTCTTCTCATTCCTAGCATTTCCAGGAAAAAAAAACTTCATAGTTGTGTTCTGTTTCTCTGCCTTCACACCAAACATTTCAAACACATCACACACACAAAAACTTGATCACAAAATCAAAGTACTCATCAAACAAAGAGAGCAATAACTATTCTCCTCTTTTATATTATTGCCAACACCAACAACACCCAACATGGACTCAAAGATAGGCTCTTTGGACACGTGCAAGCCTACGAGCAACGACGTCGTATCCTGCGCGGCGGCAAACGGCACGGCGGCGATGCAGTCCTCGATCCCGTCGACGGCGGTGTCCTCCTGCGACGCCACCCTTGGCCGCCACCTGGCACGTCGGCTCGTGCAAGTCGGCGTCACCGACGTGTTCGCCGTTCCCGGCGACTTCAACCTCACGCTGCTCGATCATCTCATCGCCGAGCCGGAGCTCAACGTCGTCGGTTGCTGCAATGAACTCAACGCCGGGTACGCCGCTGACGGCTACGCCCGGTCACGCGGTGTCGGAGCCTGCGTCGTGACTTTCACCGTGGGCGGGCTCAGCGTGCTCAACGCGATCGCCGGAGCTTACAGCGAGAACTTGCCACTGATTTGCATCGTTGGTGGACCTAACTCCAACGATTATGGAACCAACAGGATCCTCCACCATACTATTGGGTTATCTGATTTCAGCCAAGAGTTGAGGTGTTTTCAAACCGTTACTTGCTTCCAGGTACCAAATCTCAATCTAGGTCTCTCTTCTTTTTATTCATTTTTTATTTATTTTTGGTTTTGCCTTATGTCAGTGTTGAGCAAAATTAGTTGTGTTAATTAGTGGAGAGACTAATACTACCTATTTGATTTGTGCAGAGAGTAGAGACTAATACTAGTTGTTTGATTTGAAAAAACGTTTTCAGTTTTTATTTTTAATTATAAAACTGGCAACTTGGTTTCATTGTTGGTAATTAAAAGTTAAAATACAAGACTTTTTTTTATAACCAAACATGTACTTAGTGTTGCATAAAGTTTGGAATTTTGGCATGTGGAGTGCTTCATGTGGTGGTACTTTGCATGGAATTGGGTGTGGGTTGTTAAAGCTATTTCATGATGTGGGGAGTGGTGGATGATTTGATGTCACTTTTGGTTTTGTTGTGGTGGTGGATTTGTTTGTTTTTGTTTGAGTTTGTGAACATAATGATGAGATGTGTCTAAAATGGCTTTTGGTGATTGGTTGGTTGGTTTGTGATGATAGGCTGTGGTGAATAACTTGGAAGATGCTCATGAGCTGATTGATACAGCAATCTCAACCTCATTGAAAGAGAGCAAGCCTGTGTATATAAGCATTAGCTGTAACTTGTCTGCGATTCCTCACGCCACTTTCAGTCGTGAGCCTGTCCCTTTTTCATTGTCTCCCAAGTAAGTCTTCCTTCCTTTCTTTAAGAAATTTTTTCTGTTCTTAATTTTTAACTGCTCTGGGGAAATGTTGATGATAAGTCTTTATCTAGTCATTGGAAATGTTGATGGTTTGTCTTTATCTAAGTTCTGTTTGTTTGTTTTGGGGTGTTTTGCAGATTGAGTAACCAGATGGGGTTGGAAGCAGCAGTAGAGGCAGCTGCAGAGTTCCTTAACAAGGCAGTGAAACCAGTACTAGTTGGTGGTCCTAAACTGAGGGTGGCAAAAGCATCTGATGCCTTTGTCGAACTCGCTGATGCGAGTGGTTATGCACTTGCTGTGATGCCATCAGCTAAAGGGATGGTGCCGGAGCACCATCCCCATTTCATTGGAACTTATTGGGGTGCTGTGAGCACTGCATTCTGTGCTGAGATTGTGGAGTCTGCTGATGCATACTTATTTGCTGGTCCCATTTTCAATGACTACAGCTCTGTTGGGTATTCACTTCTTCTCAAGAAAGAGAAGGCAATCATTTTGCAGCCTGACCGGGTTGTGATCGGTAATGGACCTGCATTTGGATGTGTGCTGATGAAGGATTTCCTCAAGGCACTTGCAAAACGTCTCAAGCACAACAATGCTGCATATGAAAACTACCACAGGATATTTGTCCCAGAAGGGAAACCTTTGAAGTCTGCACCGAAAGAACCTTTGAGGGTTAATGTTATGTTCCAACATATACAAAAGATGTTGTCCAGTGAAACAGCTGTAATTGCTGAGACAGGGGACTCATGGTTTAACTGCCAAAAGTTGAAATTGCCAAAGGGATGTGGGTAAGTGTTTGAGAGAATGTGATTTGTTGGATTGTCATCTTGTTTTTGTATTATTTATAGTGCTGATAAAATCTTGTTGACAGTTACGAGTTCCAAATGCAATATGGATCAATTGGATGGTCTGTTGGTGCAACTCTTGGCTATGCACAAGCAGTCCCTGAGAAGCGAGTGATTGCTTGCATTGGTGATGGAAGCTTTCAGGTTTGTCTTGCATAGCTACTTAAAGCATAATCCCAATCAGAATGTAATTTATTTTCTACATCTTCACTCCAAAACAGTTCTTGAGCTGTACATGGTGTTTTTATCTTTCTATAAAATGCTTTGCAGGTAACTGCCCAAGATGTATCAACAATGCTGCGATGCGGTCAAAATACCATCATCTTCCTGATAAACAATGGTGGATACACCATTGAGGTTGAAATTCATGATGGGCCATACAATGTGATTAAGAACTGGAATTACACTGCATTGATTGATGCAATCCACAATGGTGAAGGAAAATGCTGGACTGCCAAGGTGAGTTTCTTGAGATTTTGTATTCTCCTCAAACTTCCCTTCTTTGACATACAGAAGTGCTGATCTCGTGTCAATTTATGCATGCTTCATTTCAGGTCTTCTGTGAAGAGGAGCTAGTTGAAGCAATTGCCACAGCAACAGGACCAAAGAAAGACTGTTTATGCTTCATTGAGGTGATTGTTCACAAGGATGATACCAGCAAAGAGCTGCTTGAGTGGGGCTCCAGAGTCTCTGCTGCCAATAGCCGTCCCCCCAATCCTCAGTAAACTTCAAGATCAGCCTATTACTACATTGCTGGACTTGCCTTTTGACACTAAATATTGAGATGAGAACCCTTTAAGATGTGTCCTTGTACGGAATTTACTTTTGTTGATGTCTTTCTGGTTTACGTAACTGAGTCCACTTGTTTGTATAAATTCATTCACTTGAGATAAATGGCATCCACCGCTTTCTTTTTGTTTTGTAATCCTTCACTGCTCCATGATTCTTAAGCATAATTTTTTTTTCCTCTTGTCTTTTGGCTCATGATGTTAAAGCATCTTTATTTGGGTTGTGGGTGAAAAAGAAAACAGGTAGCTGAAGTGACAAGATGGCTTGACATGGATTACTAGCTTGAAAATTAATGGCGTATGATATAAGTCCATTGAGCGGTGGTTTAACCTTTAGCTATACAACAAAACTTGTCTTGCATCAAATTTTACATCATTCACACTAGAAGGAATCTTTATAGGAAGTTAAATAATGCACACACATTTTCAATACATTATCTGACAGCTGGTTTCATGTAAACTTTTTTTATGTCTATTTTTTGATTATGTCGTTTTGCATGGAAAGGGCTTAGCCGTCTGTTTAAAGGCATATAAGTAGTAACCAGGTAAGAGTGACTTCACATGCTGTGTTTTCGACCCACAAACCTTAGCACTGCGATTTTTCTGCAGAAAAGGGATGTTATGAAAATAAGAGGAGTGTATTTACCGGAAAAAAAAAGAAAAAAGAAAAAAGAAAACAAGAGGAGTAATTTCTAAAGAAAAGTAGAGGTTCCATTGTTTTGGCATAGGATAGGAAAAAGGGTGAGCAGGAAAATGAACGCGGGAGAAATGATTGTGAAAAAATATCTTTTGTGAAAAAAAATTAAATTAAAACTGATTTAAAAGAATTAATTTTATTTGAATGATAAACTAAAATTATTTTCAATGTATAACTATAAATTGAACTTATACTCTCTCTTCTATTTGGTCTCTAAAATGTAGTATGTAAATAATAAGTAGTTCCTAAGTAATTCCCAAAGTTTCGTGAAATTCGTCTTTTCTTATAGGGACTACTTATAAAATTTTAGGAAGTAATTAGACGAATTTCATAAACTTTAGGGACTAAATAAGAATTTCACAAACTTTAGAGATCAAATAGAAAAGAGAGTGTAATTTAAGGGACTAAATTGAAAGGTTTAATCAAATTATTAGTTTTATTAATGAAAACTGATTTGAGAGAATAAAAAATATCTAAACTACTTGATATATTGTTAAAATTTATTTTATTAATAAAAACATGATTCATCCAAAACCAAATCAAATACTCATTTGCATCAAGATGAAACGGAAACTGAGAAGTTTTTTTTTTTTTTTGACTGAATAGAAACAGAGTAAGTTGTAGTACAAAAAAAAAAAAAAGAAACAGAGAAGTTGAAATGGGAAAAATCTAGGAAATATATTATTTTTCATGGTTTGAATCCGGATTGGCAAAACAATCTGTTTATCTATTACCAATCCAATCCATCAATTACAAAAAGAAAATATTTAATGAATTAGATTCAATTCATCTATTTATTTTACTCATGGATAATAATCCATCCATTTGGTTTTTTAAATCAGTTGGTTCAATTTCAGTTGAACCGCAGTCTGGTTGAATTGCTAGATTTGAGTTGAACCGAATCGAACTGCGATTAGACTATTTTGAACCGCTAATTGAGCCGAGTCGAACCGTTTGAATTTATTTTTGTAATTTTTTTATTTACCTTTTTCCCCAAATGTAAATACATTTTCTTCCCACTTTTTCACTTAATATTACCAAAAATTACTTTTATATTTTTTTGAATGAGTTTAATTGATATGCATTGACAATGTAAAAACATTTTACACCATTATCCAATCACATATCACTATTGTGCCACTTTGTTATATAATTTCATAAAATATCTCAGTAAATATCTACATGGCGAGATATGATTGAATGATAATGTAAAACTTTTTTACATCGTCAGTGCATATCAATTAAACTCTAAAAAAAATTAATAACACTCGAAATTAATTTTGTTCTGAAAATTAAAGAATTGTTTTTCCTAAAATTAATTTTACTAACCAAAGAATAATTTTAGAGAAAAATTAATCTATCGCACTTAATAATTTATTTTGTTTGCTAAGAAGAAAATTACGGTCATTTTTTGGTGTAAGAAGAAAATTATGGTCATTTAAAAAGAAATAATGTATTTAATTAGCAAAAAAAAAAAAAAAATTAGCACTACTTGCCAAAGACAATCAACGTGGCTTCGGTCAATGATAGTGAAGTTCAATGACTTTTCCCCATAGACCCACAACAGTCCATAACTTTTGTGTGTTTTCAATTGTTTCGTCGCCTTCTTCTAGTTTGGTTCGTGAGAAAAGTCACGCGTCATTTCAGTGAAGAATATTGCAGGGAGAAAGGTGCTCGTCGTTGTATGTGGAACGCACACCGTTGACTTTCCTTCTTAGAGCCCAACCTTCAGTATATTCTTTTGTCTTCCTTCAACCGACGCAGTGTTTCTCATCTCTGAGTCAGAACTGTGAGAATCGATCTTTGAGTGAATTTTTGAGGTGAGTGTACTACGCTAATTAAGGAATTGAGAGAAGATGGATTCAATGTCAAAATTTTCAGGTGAGAGCTTATGCCCTACTAGCAGGAAAAGATGGTATAGTGCCCCTCTTTATTTATATCTCTCATCTATTACGTTTTTTATTGTGTAACCTTTGCTTCACTTTCCACCATCAAGATCTAATAATTTACACAAAATTTCGTTTATTATTATATTTTAATTGATTAGATGCATTTTCATATCATATCACAGATAGTTTAACTTCGAGATCTCGGCTCTTGCGATCGTTACGTGCCCTGCGTGGTCGTTGGCCATCTTCCGATTTTAGCCTGTTGGACCAGGGAGCTACAACTTCTAGTTCCACCATCGGTTCTAATAGTAGCATCCAAAGCTATAGATACGATGTGTTCATCAGTTTCAGAGGTCCTGACACCCGCAATACCTTTGTCGACCATCTCTACGCCCATCTTGTTAGAAAAGGTATTTTCGCCTTCGAGGATGACAAACAGCTCCAAAAGGGAGAATCCATTTCACCCCAACTTCTACAGGCAATTAAAGAGTCACGGGTTTCTATCGTTGTCTTCTCAGAAGATTATGCTGCCTCAACATCGTGTTTGGATGAAATGGCTACTATTGCTGAATGCCATAAAAAATTGAAACAAACTGTTTTCCCTGTTTTCTACGATGTTGATCCATCTCATGTGTGAAAAAAAATGGAGTGTACGAGAATCTCTTTCTTTCACACAGTGAGCAATTCAGGCATGATCCAGGCAAGGTTGCTCGATGGAAGAGAGCTATGACTTGTTTGGCTGCATCAGCTGGTTGGGATGTCAGGAATAAGTAAGTATAAATGTTATTCTCTTTGTTGTTTTACATTGTTAACAAGCATTTGTGGTGTTCAATTTAGTTTTTTTGTGCGCAACAAACTATTTTACAAATCAAGCTTGTTTGAGCACATTGTATTTCTTTTTTTCTTTTCTTTTTTCTCTTTTGGGTGGAAGCAAATTGCATTTTTTTATCAACAATGCTATATCCGTTTATATATATTGTCTTAACATATATTTCTGCTTGTTTTTCCCTTGTTTTCTCAAAGGTGATAATTAGTGATCTTATTTTCCCCATCTCTTTCAGGCCAGAGTTTGAAGAGATTGAAAAAATTGCTCAGGCTGTAATAAAAAAATCGGGTCATAAATTCTCAGGGTCTGCTGATGATCTTATTGGAATACAACCTCGTTTAGAAGAAGCATTAGAAAGCCTTTTAAAACTAAGATCAGAGGATGATGGTTCTCCAGTTTTAGGAATATGGGGTATGAGTGGAATAGGAAAGACAACTCTTGCCACTGTCTTGTACGACAGAATCTCATATCAATTTGACGCTTGCTATTTTATTGAGAATGTTAGCAAAATTTATGCTGATGGTGGCGCGATTGATGTGCAGAAACAAATTCTTTGTCGAACTATAGAAGAAAAAAATCTAGACACATGCAGTCCTCCTGAAATATCCACAATTGTTAGAAATAGGCTACGTAACATAAAGCTCCTTGTAGTTCTCGACAATGTTGATCAAATCGAGCAATTGCACGAATTGGATATAAAACACGAATTGCTTCGCCGAGGAAGTAGAATAATCATAATCACTAGAGATGAGCATATTCTTAGAGTATATGGGACTGATATAATTTATGAATCTGCCCCTGGGATGGATTTTCAGTTCTCCTCTTCTGCAATCTTTGATTTTTCTGGACTTCAGCTTTTGCAATATTTCTGAAGTACCTGATGCTATTGGAGAATTAAGGTGTTTAGAAAGATTAAATCTACTAGGAAATAACTTTATTACAATTCCTTCTACCGTTGAGAGGCTTTACAGTCTAGCATATTTAAACTTGTCTCATTGTCATAGTCTTGAACATTTGCCAAAGCTCCCAAAAGAAATTGCTCCGTCAGATTTAGTGGGAAAATATTTTAAAACAACATCCAGATCTCGTGATCATAGATCAGGATTATATATTTTTGACTGTCCCAAGGTGGCTGGATCCTTGTTCAAATATGCAGATCTGGATGAAAAAGAAGCAATGATCAGATACTTTCAAATTAGATGGCTACTAAGACTAGTTAAGGTGCGTAATACTCTGCTAGTTTGCCTACCTTCCCCCTCTCTGCGTGTGTGTTTTTCGTTGATTTGTCAGTTAGTCACTTTTTCTCTAGTTCTAATGTATCTGCGTGTGTTTTCTGCTGATTTATCAAGAGACTCTACAATCCAACATATTTAAACATCTTGCTTTGCCATATGCTTAAATATTTTCCTAATGTCCCATTAGATAGTGCTTCATCAGTCCCCCATTATTGGTTGCTTTGGCAATTTCAGTGACATAGAGACGCCGGGACCGGGGTTCGAACCCGGGTATTGCCGTTTAGACACGTGTGTGTTTGTTGTTTACCATTTCTACTAGCTGACCAAAAACAAGATAGTGCTTCATCAATAAGAAGGTATTTTAATATATATGGAGAAGGATCAAGTTACTCCAGTAACTTTTGTCTGAGTTACTCCGCTTAATATCGCTCTATATATATCAAATTTCATCAATCGAACCGTTAAATTAAATGTTCTTATTGAATAGATCAACTACATAAAACTTCATAAAATTTTAAAAATATTTGATACTTCACCAGATCACTTCAATTCAACGTATAATATACATTTTAATATACAAGAAAAATAAACTATATAATTACATAGCTAAAGATGTCCAATTTATCTAAAATTTGGTATGTATGATCATTAAAATAATATGATGATCATGCATACCAAATTTTAGATAAATTGGATATTTGTAGCTATGTAATCATATGGTCATTATTTTACTTGTATTTTAAAACGTATAAAGTTATTTGATGAAGTATCAAACATTTTTAAAATTTTATAAAATTTTATGAAGTTTTATGTAGTTGATCTACTCAATAAGAACTTCTAATTTGATGGTTCAATTGATGAAATCTGATGTCTACACAGAGTTATCAAGCGGAGTGACTCAAATAAGGGTTACTCCCAGAATAAGTTGTTCCCTCCCCATATATATATATATATATAGGAGGGATCAAATGACTCCGGGAGTAATTCTTGTCAGAGTTACTCCGCTTAATAACTCACTATAGACATTGAATTTTATCAATCCAACCGTTGAATATTATCATATTACATTAACAATCATGCATACCAAATTTTAGATAAATTGGATATTTGTAGCTATGTAATCATATGATTAATATTTTTACTTGTATTTTGAAAATTATATTATACGTTGAATTAAAGTTATTTGACGTAGTATCAAATATTTTTAAAATTTTATAAAATTTTATGGAATTGATCTACTCAATAAGAACTTCTAATTTGACGGTTCGATTTGTGAAATCTAATATCTATAGAAAGTTATTAAACAGAGTAATTTAGACAAGAGTTACTCTTGGAGTCCTTTGATCTCTCTTTTATATATATATATATATATACACACACACGGGGCGTATCAATTGAGAGAAATGTGTTATTGTTAGAGGTGTGAGAATTAAATATTAGCTGTCAAATATAATTGAACGGTTTTGACGAGACTTTTTAAAAAAACCTATCACGTGTTGTTCTTCTTTTCACGCGCATTGCTCTCCGCCTTCAATACTGCGCACTGCTTATTTCAATTATAAGATTTACTTCCCCACCGCTCCGAGAAAAAAATTGCTTCTGCAAGAGTGCTATCCAATTCATAGTTTCCATTTCGCATTCACTGTCGTTGTTCTTCACAATTATCAAAGAAACCCTTTTGGTTTTTTCTTCCATGTATGCACGCCCCTTGCTGTTTAATTTCCCTAATTGGATTATTAAAAGTGTGAGATCATCTTCGCCTCACTGCATCATTTGGTTGTCGTCGTCGAACCATATTTGCTAAAAGCTTGACTATGATTAATTGAAAAAAAAAAACAATATGAAGGCAATAAAAGTGGAAGTGCCTAAAGCAAAAATGTAGGAAGATAAACAAATTTAACTATAAGCGAGATCAATTTGCGTCCCTTTCTTTGTTTTTTTGATCGAAGCGTCCCTTTCTTTTTCATCTTTACTCTTCAACCGAACAAAAATGTTCTGTTTGGTTTTTCAGGTGGGACTCTTGTAGAAGTCAGTTTCGGAAAAGATAATTGTAGTTGTGCACCGCGAGATTAGTGAGAGAACGAGAAATAAGAACCGCACGTGATAGTTATTTTGAAAAATCTCTTCTGAACCGTTCAATTATATCTGTCGGCTAATATTTAATCCTCTCATCTCTCACAATAACACACTCCTCTCACTTGATACGTGTATATATATATATATATATCTAGTGAGAGGGTCTTATATATGTGAGAGTGAGAGGAACAAATCATAGCCATTAGATCCAATCATGAATGGTCAATATTAAAACAAAAAAGTCACATAACTTATTAAGTTGGCATGTGATTTTTTTAAATTTCAACTAACTTTTAATCTTGACCATCCATATATGGTTTGTATAGCCTAAATTTGCTCCTCTCACTCTCACATAAAAAAAACTCTCTCACTATATATGTCACCTCTATATATATATATATATATATATATATATATTTTGACTGCCCTGTAGTCAACTGATTCCCTATTTGTCAAGTTTCTTAGCACTTTTCGTGCCTAAGATTAGTTGGGTGGCACACTTCGGATGCCTTCCCTTGCAGACACGTCTCTGTAGCTCTAATATGGGTATGTGTGTTTTTCTTCTGGTACCAGCAACCTTGTCACTTCCGTTGTGGCTTTGACATTGTTCTTCCTTGGCATTGGAAAAATATTGAATCTGAAGGAAAACATACTATTTCACAGTGGTTCGAACACCGATTTAACAGGGGTTCAATAATAAGGATAAAGCACTCTGATATGCATGTCGATTAGGTTGGCTTTGTCTTTTTTGTTGCATTTGATCTCCTTGTCACTACCACAGCGTTCTCTAACATGCATGTCGACTGGCTTATCATCTAGTGCTTTTTCTTCAAAATCAAGTGCAGAATTCTTTGGCTTATCACCTTCGTTGTTTCTATTCTATCTGAGAAAACTAGTTCAAATATCCAGTCCTTTCCAGCTAGTTTACTATAGTTTTTATGTTATGCACTTAATGGTCCCTGTGTGATAAGGTGATACATGTATACGAATCTCTTTTAGCCAAGTCCATATTTGGCTAATAACTTGCTTTTGAAGTCTGCACCCAGAGAACCATCGAGGGTTAATGTTACGTTCCCACATATACAACAGATGATGTCCAGTGAAACAGCTGTAATTGCTGGGACAGGAGACTCTTGGTTTAACTGCCGAAAGTTGAAATTGCTAAAGGGATGTGGTTAGGTGTCTGAGAGAATGTCAATTGTATTTGTCATCTTGTTTTTTTATTGTTTATGGTGCTGATGAAATCTTGTTCACAGGTACGTACGAGTTCCAAATGCAATATGGCTCAATTGGATGGTTTGTTGGTGCAAGCATAAGCGGTCCCTGAGAAGCTGAGTGATTGCTTGCCTTGGTGATGGAAGCTTTCAGGTTTGTCTTGCATAATTACTTCAAGCATGATCTTATCAAAATATAGTTTAGTTTTTGTAAGCGTTTCAAAGATTTCTCCTAAATCTTCACCGCAAAACAATTCTTGAAATGAACATGGTGTTTTTATCTTCCTTTAAAATGCTTTGCCGGTAACTGCACAGAATATATCAACAATGCTGCCATGCGGTCAAAATACCACCATTTTCCTGATAAATAATGGTGGATACACCATTAAGGTTGAAATCCATGATGGGCCATACAATGTGATTAAGAACTGGAATTACACTGCATTGATTGATGCAATCCACAATGGTGAAGGAAAATGCTGGACTACCAAGGTGAGTTTCTTGACATTCTGTATTCTCCTCAAACCTCACTGTTGGGAAATCGCACTCAAACTCACAAGAACACACAGAGAAAGAGATAGAGAAAACAACACAAGCATATACGTGGTTCACCCTCAGTGTGAGGATTACGTCCACGGGCAGGAGAAGAGAAATTCACTGTGAATTCAGATTACAAGAGTGTGTTACTCAATTGCTTATCATCCTCTATATATAACAAATAGAGGAAGCAATTCTGTTACTTCACCAGAACAACAAATAACAGAAAGTAACTGAACTAAACTAAGGCTCATAAACAAAACCCAACAGCGGAAGTGAGATCGACGCCCATCAACCAGACGCTGGTATGCAAAGGAGAGACCAGACGCTGGTATGCAGAGGAGAGACCAGACGCTGGTATGCAGAAGAGACCAGACGCTGGCACACCAGAAGCTGTAATGGAGCAGTGGTTTAAGCCCAAAACCAACAAATCTCCACCTTGGGGTCAAACCACTATCAGAGACATTTAGCAAAATTCTCATCTTCCCTTGAACTGCCATTCAAAACTGTTATTTCCAGCTATCAACATTGAGCATGTCCAAACAATGCATGAACTTGCTCTTGGGAACCGGTTTGGTCATGATATCAGCTGGATTGTCCTTCGTATCAACCTTGAGCACCTTGATTCTGTTTTCAGTCCGAATGAAGTGATACCTAACATCTATGTGTTTGGTTCTCTCATGGTGCACTTGATCTTTCGCCAAACAAATGGCACTTAGGCTGTCACAAAATATGATGGCTTTATCTTGTGGAAAGCCTAAGTCACTGATAAGGCCTTTAAGCCAAATGCCTTCTTTTGCTGCCTCTGTCAGGGCCATGTACTCTGCTTCTGTGGTTGATAACGCTACTGTGGGCTGCAATGTAGCTTTCCAACTTACTAAACACTTGCCAACTGTAAAAGCATAACCAGTAATGGACCTTCTACCATCAAGATCCCCAGCATAGTCAGAATCTGAGAAACCAGTAAGAGAACAAGTAGAATCATTCCCATACACAAGACCAACATCACTTGTTCCTTTGAGATATCTGAAAACTCTCTTGACAGCAATCCAGTGTTGCTTCCCTGGCTTGCTCATGTATCTGCTTATGACACTTACAGCTTGTGCAAGATCGGGTCTAGTGCAAACCATGGCATACATGATGCTGCCAACTGCACTAGCATATGGAACTCTCTCCATGTAGTCCCTTTCAGCTTCTGACTGAGTCTCAAACACTTCACTGATTCTGATGGTTGCAGTAAGTGGAGTGGTAACAGGTTTTGCAGTAGTCATGCCAAATCTGTTTAACACTTTCTGAATGTAAGACTTCTGACACAAGAAAAGCTTCTTCTTATCTCTGTCCCTGTAGATTTCCATTCCCAAAATCCTCTGCTGACACAAGGTCTTTCATGTCGAATTGAATCGAGAAGAGACTTGAGCATATTAATATCAGTCATGTTTTGAGATGCAATGAGCATGTCATCAACATAGAGCAATAGGTAGACATAGGAATCATTTTTCGGTTCTTGAGGTACACACATGAATCATAAGGACTTCTTTTGAATCCATGGTGAATCATAAAGCGATCAAATCTCCTATACCATTTCCTTGGAGATTGCTTGAAGCCATACAAAGATTTCTTCAACTTGCAAACTAATTTCTCCTTTCCTTGTTCTACAAAGCCCTCTGGTTGCTTCATATAAATGTCTTCCTCTAAATCCCCATGTAGAAAAGCTGTTTTTACATCAAGTTGTTGTAATTCCAAGTCCATATTAGTTACTAAGGCAAGGAGAACCCGAATGGAAGTGTGTCTTACAACCTGGAGAAAATTTCATTGTAGTCCACACCTTCCTTTTGGCTAAAACCTTTGCAACTAATCGGCCTTGAATTTGATTCCATCCACTTTGGAGATTCCAGGTTTCTTCTTAAAAATCCACTTGCTTCCCACCACTTTTACGCCTTGAGCAACTTCACAAGTTGCCATGTATTGTTTTTGTGCAGATCGCATTTC
Organism: Calophaca sinica; assembly: GCA_037113605.1. Taxonomy (NCBI): domain Eukaryota; kingdom Viridiplantae; phylum Streptophyta; class Magnoliopsida; order Fabales; family Fabaceae; genus Calophaca; species Calophaca sinica. The sequence continues at coordinate 111,029,867 of CM073733.1, forward strand.
ATCATGCATGGTGTGAGCCATTTTTCTCGCTTGAACAAGTAATGGCCTCCTGGAAATTTCTTGGCTCTTGTGCATCAACATCTTGACAACTTGAAATGCATATGAGAGCATATCTTCATAACCATACCTCTCTGGAGCCTTTCTATTCCTTTGAGACTTTCGATGCCTGCATCATTTACATTCTGCCGCTTCTGCGAGGAATTTGCAATTCGCGGATGATTCTCGATTGGTCCGCTTGACTACCCGATTCTCGCTTGATCGCCTTTCTCACTTGATCATTCTCGCCTCTTCAATTTCTTCAAACTCCACCGCTTATAGGTTTTGTCACGACTTGGTGATTGTGCAATTTGACTTTGTTATGCAAGAGACCTCTCATCAAAGTTTACATCTCTACTCAAAATCACCCTTTTCTCAGTTGTGACCAAATCCTATATCCCTTGACACCTCACCATATCCAACAAAAATTCCCTTTCTAGCTCTAGGTTCAAGTTTGCCTCACTAACATGGTAATAAGCGGACATGACCAAAAACTTTAAGCCTAGAATAATCGGGGTTTGGAAGACCATACCTCAACCGGAGTTTTATTGTCAATGGGTGAGGAGGGTGACTGTTGACAATGTAGCATCTTTGAGCAACAGCTTGACCGTAAATGTTTCTTGACCTCAGATTGGATAGCATACATCTAGCCTTATCCAATAAGGTCAGGTTCATTCTCTCTGCTATGCCATTACGTTGAGGTGTGTTCCTCATTGTATATTGCCTGGCAATACCTTCAATTTGCGTAATTTATTGAACTCTTCGGAACAAAACTCTAAACCATTATCGGTTCTTAGTCTTTTAATCTTTCTTCCCACTTGATTTTCTATCAAAGTTTTCCAATTCTTGAAACATTGGAAAGCCTCAGACTTGTGTTTCATCATATAAACCCAAGTCATGCGAGAGTAGTCATCAATAATGGAAAGAAAGTACCTAGCTCCACCTATAGATGGAACCTTTGATGGACCCCAACAATCTGAGTGTATGCTGTCCAGAGTAGCCTTGGTTGTGTGTGAAGCCTTCTGAAATTTGGATCTGTGATGCTTACCAAAAACACAATGTTCACAAAATTCCAATGCTCCTCCTTTCTGACCTTGTAACAGCCCTTGATCAATGAGAACTTTCAGCCCCTTTTCACTTGTAACGACCCGTTTCCGGACCGATACCGAGCTCAACATACCGAGCTCGAGTTACCGAGATCGACACACCGAGTTCAAGTTACCGAGCTTAACACAACGAGCTCGACTACCCTGTATGCGATGTGTTTTAAAACGATACTCTTGTGCCCTTTTAGAAAAGTACGGTCTATATTTTTTTTTATAAAACCAGCTCGTGCACATCAGAGTAATTACAACTTTTCGAAGACATGGTGCAACTAAGACACAAGGCTTAAATTCTAATAAAACATACATGCATAACATACATATATACCACTCGAAATGACAATGTATACAAAATACAGAGTAATAATGTATAAAGAAAATACACCTAAGGTATGACGACTTCAAGAGAGCAATCATACCCTGGGGGTACTTCCGGCAGACACCCACGCAGGGGGCTGCTCCAAAAGTAAACCGCCAGTCTACCCAGTAACAACAAAACATAACCTACCTAACCGGGTCACAACTACTATACACAAAAACATAGACAAAGTAAATCACGACAAGTAGGTCGCCGCCGATCCTCGTCGAGCTCCTCTCGCCATCATCTGTTTGTCGAGTTCCCTCCACCCTCGACATCGCCTGGGTAACCGTCATGGATTGAAGGCACCACGGGAAAGGGTCAACTTCTCAACAATTCAAGATAAACACGGCATAAAGAAATAAGCAACACAACAATGTATATCAATCACCACACGTGACTCGACCTTCTCACTCTAGACTCGACTCAACTCGCGATCAATTTCTCTCGACTCGACAATTTTTTTTTCCCGGAATGCACACGCTGCATCCGTATCTTTGGAAAGTCGGTAGAAGCCTTGGGATCTTCGCTCTCCCTAGGGCCGATCGACTCGGGTCCCATAGCGTGGCGACGTTTAGTCAATCTCCGTAAACAAAGGGGACCTAGCACTTTAGTTATCCAGGGTCACGGCTCAAAGCGTCATAACGACTTCGCCTAGCTCGCTCACTCGATGAACGACTCTCCGCACAATATTCAAAGAGTTATACACAAGATATTCAACCGCATGTCAAATAAAAAGAGCAAGCTCGACATGAAGAAACGCAATTCAACAGTCAATACATAATTCACAACATATATTCAATCGCATATTAAATACATGCAAAAACCCAATCATATCACAACATTACATGCTCGACACAAATCAAGGAATCCATACATAGCAATATAACCATAAAAATCCTAGAATGTTCAGAAGTGCTCTTACGCACAAAACATAAACACGTAGAATATGAAGTGCCCTTACCGAACTCCAAGATAACGCTGATCGACAACGACCTCGACACGGCTGTCTTCAAACGAGCTCGACAACGACTTCTCTTACTCGATCTCGACACGTACGCTTCTCAGTCAACCTCGACACGTACCGTTCTCGATCTGGCTCCCACTGCTCCCACGTCCTCGGGTTCGCTCTCCCGTACACCTCGATTCGGGAATCACACGATCTCGGGAATCAGACTTCCTAATACAAACACAACTTAGTTCGATCTATGGGTTCTAATAACACTTAGCTCTCATAACCCCAATCTTAACTACAATCCAGTAAATATTAAAACTCAAGAACTTAAATATATTTTTCCTCTAACACAAAGTTAGGGTTTTCGATCAAAAGTTCATGAAAAAGGTTATCTGATGCTACAACAGATAAATCGACAACAACAACAGCCAGAAGCAACGTACAACAACTAAAACAAGAAATCAAAACGACCAAAAAGGAAGGGTTTTTGGGCACTGCCTATTGCAGAAAACAGAGGAAGAAATTTGTTTTACAAGCTCAAATAATCGGTTAGAAAGGTAGGTAATATCATGAAGAAGAAAACCTATCAATATGAGATGATTTGGAAGCATAAAACTGGCTAAAATGGAAAGAAGAAATGGCGCTAAACAGTAGCATGAAGGAAGAGAATCTGTTTTTCATACCTCAAAAGGTGGTCGAGGTGGTGAGATATGTCGAGAGGATGATGAGGAACAAGATTGATGAAGAAAGTTTGTGCAGACGCTCGATGAAACTCAAGGTTCTTCGATGGAAGTTTTGGAGAGGAAGAGGAACTCAGAGAAGAAGGAAGAAGAAAGAAGAAAAGAGAAAGTGAGGTTTGTGAGAGCTGATCGAATATACAGCTGGTGAGGGAAGGGCATTATCGTAACTACAGTTATGAGATGCTAATCCCATCAATCAATCTACCCATCTAATCTCTCCTCTCTCATGATTACCCTTTACTCTATAGGTCAAAGGTCTAGACACAGCGACGAGAACTGCAAGCCGACAATATAAATATTACAAACAATAGACATTAGCGCTAAATAACGTTCGTAAAGATACGAGTGATATCATCTCGACACGATGTCGACCAGGGTGCTCGTGCAAGCGCACAAGGCTCTAACACGAGTTCGTGCACGCGGCCTCCTCAGTTCGACATGCGACCTCCTCAGCTTGGTACGCGACCTCATCAGCTTGGCACGCGACCTCATCAGCTCGGTACGCGTTCTTGGCACGGGATCTCGACACGAGGTCTTGGTACGAGGTCTCGACACGAGGTCGATCTCGTGATCTCGTCCTCAGGTGTTACATCACTCATGTGCCCCAATCTCATGTGCCAACGCAAAGATGTCGAGTTTACGTTTTTACGCCCGCGAAGCGGTTATGCGTGCATTAATCAGAGTTGTCCCTTGAAGAATGTATAGATTTCTGTGTTTTGAGCCTTGTAACACTACAGTCCCTTTCCTGTTTCTGATCTGCATAATCCCTCCTTGAACACTGCATATGAAGCCCTTTGAATCCAAAGCACCAACAGAGATGAGGTTTCTTTTTAATCCAGGAACATGCTTGACATTGGTTAAGGTTGTAATCACATCATCATGCATTTTGATTTGAATAGAACCTATACCAATTGTCTTGCACGGTTCATTGTTTCCCATGAGCACATTTCCTCCAAGCTTCTCATCATAGGTCACAAACCAATCTTTGTGAGGACACATATGATGAGAACATCCTGAGTCTAGCACCACTGCTCGACCGAAGTTTGATTATCATTAACGGTGAGAGCATACTCGTAATCCAGATGAGCAAGAGCGAAATGCATTCCTTCTTCTTCTTCTTCTTAGACGATCTTTCTTCCAATGTCCAGGTTCTTTGCAATAGTTGCATATATCTTTTGGATTAACCTTTCCTTTGGAATTCTTCCCTTTCCCTTCTTCTTGTTTTGATTGTTTCTTTGAATTTCTTTGAGTTCTTGACAAATGCATCTGAGGCGTAATCATCACTGTTCGGATGCCTTCAATCGAAGCTCTCTAGAATACAAGCTTGTCTTGACTTCTTCTAGAGTGATGCTCTCTTTACCAACACTAATAGAACTTACAAAGTTTTCATAAGATGGTGGCAAAGAAGCTAAAAGAACCATGGCAATGTCTTCATCCTCCATCTTGACATCAATGTCCCGCAATTCAAGCAGGATTGAATTTAATTCATCAAGATGCTCTTTCAGTTTTGACCCTTCTTTCATTTGAAGACTGAATAACCTCCTCTTAAGCAACAACTTGTTGCTCAAGGATTTGGTCATGTATAGGTTCTCCAATTTGAGCCATAACTTGGCAGTGATCCTCTTGACAACTTCATAGAGGACTTCATCAGATAGGGATAGGAGAATCAACGAGTGAGCTTTCTCCTCATGTTGTGTTGACGAATCTTTGTGACCTTTCGGTTTGGTCGATAGAGGCCCAAACCCCTTGTTCTTTGAGAAGTGCACGCATCTTAATGCGCCAGAGATTGAAACTGTTCCTCCCATTAAACTTCTCGATCTTGATTGTGTTTGACATCTTTCTTGGGCCAGACGGTGGAGAAACTCCATCAAGAAAGCGAAGAAAGAAAGAAGCGGGAGTGATGCCTGCACCGAGAAGCACCACAAACCGAACAAACACCGAGTCACAAGATTAACGAGAATGCAATGTGGATCTTGAACATCCACCGAGAGCGCAGCGGAAAGACAGACGAGGAGGCTTGGATCGAGTCTCGCTCTTGATACCAGTTTGTTGGGAAATCGCACTCAAACTCACAAGAACACACAGAGAAAGAGATAGAGAAAACAACACAAGCATATACGTGGTTCACCCTCAGTGTGAGGATTACGTCCACGGGCAGGAGAAGAGAGAAATTCACTATGAATTCAGATTACAAGAGTGTGTTACTCAATTGCTTATCATCCTCTATATATAACAAATAGAGGAATCAATTCTGTTACTTCACCAGAACAACAAATTACAGAAAGTAACTGAACTAAACTAAGGCTCATAAACAAAGCCCAACAGCGGAAGTGAGATCGACGCCCATCAACCAGACGCTGGTATGCAGAGGAGAGACCAGACGCTGGTAGACCGGTTGAGACCAGACGCTGGTATGCAGAAGAGACCAGACGCTGGCACACCAGAAGCTGTAATGGAGCAGTGGTTTAAGCCCAAAACCAACACTCACTTCTGTAAAATGGAAAGTGCTGCAGCTGATGTTTTTGTCAATTTATGCATGCTTCATTTCAGGTCTTCTGTGAAGAGGAGCTGGTTGAAGCAATTGCCACAGCAACAGGACCAAAGAAAGACTGCTTATGCTTCATTGAGGTGATTGTTCACAAGGATGACAGCAGCAAAGAGTTGCTCGAGTGGGGCTCCAGAGACTCTGCTGCCAATAGCCGTCCTCCCAATCCTCAGTAAACTTCAAGATCAGCCTATGACTACATTGCTGGACTGGAATTGCCCTTTGACACTAAAAATTGAGATGAGAACCCTTTAAGATGTGTCCTTGTACGAAATTTACTTTTAATGATGGCTTTCTGGTTTACGTAACTTGGTTCACTTGTTTGTATAAATTCATTCACTTGAGATAAATGGCATCCTTCACTTTTATTTTGTAATGCTTCACTGCTTCAAGATTCTTAAGCATAGTTTTTTTTGTCTTTTGTCTTTTGGCACATGATGTTGAAGCATCTTTACTTGGATTGTGGGTGGGAAGGAAAACATGTAGCGGGATTGACAAGATGGCTGGGCATGGATTATTAACTTGATGGTTGAAACCTATTAACCTATTTTACTAGATGTCGATATGAGGATATGAGGACCAACCCGCGTCTGTGAACCTTAGCTATAGAATGAAACTTGTCACACATCAATTGTTAATCATACAGACTAGAAGGAATCTTTATAGGAAGTTAACTAATCGACACATATTTTCAAGTACATATCCAGCTAGTTTCACATGAATTTTTATACGTCCATATTTAGATTTTGTCGTTTTGCATGGGTAGTGTTGAGCTGTCGGTTTAAAGTCAGGATTAGTAATAATCGTGTGATTTTGAACACCTAAATATCGTGGCTAATGACGTTTAAAATTGTGGGTATTGAAATTTAATTGATGGTTAATGAGGTTAATGAGTTATGATACCTTAGTATATAAATTAACCAAATTCAACATTTGCGTTAATCGGTAAAATAGTTGTCGATTTTTTGTGTCACAAATATCATTTTTGAATTTAGAATTTTAAAAAATAAAGCGTGTATGGTAAAAAAAAGGCCTGTTTTGCACGCATGGATAGTGTTTAGTCGTTGGCTTAAAAGGCATGATGAGTACTAAAAACTAGGTGAGAGTGAGTGGGCTGGACAGAATCTCGTAGCCGACCGAATTTCGACATACCCGAGAGGAGAAGCCATTAGATGGGTGGATGCGGGCGAGTCTTCGGGTTTCGGTTTAAAGGCTTCAATTTGAAACGGCTTTCGTCGGGCGGGTTCAATGGTTGAAAAAAATGCCGTCGAAAACCGAACCGACCTGAATGAAATAGAGCCGCGCAAATTGTTTTGGTAAACGCAACACGTCAAAGCCATGACTGATGACAGTGATTGGCACAGTTTCACGTGGCCTTTTATTATAACCATAAATATTTTGTAATCATAAATGTATTTCCGTTGGGAGAACAAAAGTGTGCACACATAAATGTAATTATAATAAATATATTTCTCTCTCTCTGTTTTTATTAACATAGAATAGTCCACCAGAGATTTTATAAAGGGATCAGTACCGTTGGATTTGGCATCACGCGGATCAGTAATATTAATGGTTGTGATTTAATTATTTTTTGTTTGTTTTATAGAAGGTGTAAACTGTAAAGACCACGTGACTTTTCAAAAATTTTATGATTAATATCTTTAATTCAATTAAACCTATTCAACCATTTCATTTTTTCTATTTCTAAAAAAAAAAGCCCACCGTCTCTTTGCATTCTGCTTCTCTCTCAATGTTGTGCCCTCAATGTCAATCTCAACCTCTCTTCTCAATCTCTCTGCCAGCTCTTGCCGTCGAGAGGAATTTCTCCCACGAAAACATGTTGCTCTATCACTACTTCTCTATCTCTTATCTCCACTCCTCCATCTCCACTGTCTCTGTTTCTTGTTTTGTATTTTACTGCTCTTTTTTGGGTTGATGGTAGTGATGGATTTCTAGGTTGCTACTTTTGTTTTGTATCCAGATACAATGATTAAGTGATATTGCACTCTCATTTTGTTCTTAGATTCTCGTTTTTTTTCCTTCTGATTTTGGGTTTCCTCTTTGTGACCTCACCCGGACAAACCCACCCGAATGAGTCCCCCACCCGCCAAACCCGCATCCGCCCAATCCGACGACTAAAAAGGGCGGAGATGGGTTCACATATGAAGAAGCACGGTTTGGGCTGGATTGGAGTTTTTAGGCCCGAACCCGCCCGAACCCGATCGGTGTCCAGGCCTAAGAGTGAGCACATGCTATGTAGATATTTTTTTCGATCCACAAACATTAGCACTGCGATTGTTTATCAGAAAGTGTGGAATGAAAACAAGACGAGTGATTTTCAGAAGAAAATTTGAGGTTCCATTTTTTGTTGGCAAATGATAGAAAAAATGGGAGAGAAGGAAAACAGAGTTTGTGAGACTCGAAATTTTCACTTCGCGTATGCGGCAATCTTTATTTATTTTTACGGTATTGAAAATTGACTTTGATAAAAAATGAGTTGAACGTAAAATAATTTATGTTTATATATATTCATATAAATGTGAGTTTGATAATAAATTTGAGGCTAGAATTGTTTTTTCCCCCATAGAAGCTCTAAATCCTGGCTTGAAATTAGAATTCAATTTGGGGCTAGAATTGCTTTCTCTTGATAGAAGTCAAACACTCAAACTGTTATGTTTTATTTTTTTAGTAGGCAGAAAGTTGCATTGAGCCTCTAAAGATATGATCCAATTGTGTGTTCCTCCACTCTGGACCGGCTTGTCATGGTGGGGGTGGGTACGTACCTACAAAGACACTCCAACACTCGAGTCAGTATGTATCTTAATTAGAGAATAGGAATAATAACATATTTTTGCATGAAGATGCTAATCTCTTTATATATGGTCAACCTGAGTGGGCCTTGGTAATAATGCGTAGTGTTTCGAGGTTCTATCTCAGGGTTGTGCACATCCATGTTATGGGAATGGTTTCCTTTGTTGTTGGGATAACTCATCTCTCTCGGATACTATTTATGGTTCCCAAAGCGTTTCCCCCTTGTCAGCCCTACTCATTAGGCAATGGCCTTTTTATGCTAAGATCACATGTTGTCCTTGCTTATCTTGTGTTTAAGGATCATTTCTAATGATGACCTTTTTGCTACAAGATGGGCCTACTCAGTTGCCGATGCGGTGATGTGACATTTTAACCACCTATCTAGATGTTATTTTCTGATAAGCTCGTAAATAATGACTGGATCTGTTTCCCCCAGCTCGGTGTCGAGTTGAGATAGATTTACATAGCTATATGCTTGGTGTCGAGATATTATTTATTACTCCGTGACCTTCGCCTTAACAGTCTTATCGCCACCCATTATTTTATGAGTAGGATAATCAATGATGCTTTCTAGGCGGCGGTGGTTTAGGTCTTGGTAAGCACGTTTTTAATGCCATAATTATGTGCGTTCATGACCTATTTTCGGATTGGTTGTACCTAGACAGTAGCAACAAGGGAATAACTTCTAACAAATGGGCTTTTCAGCCTACTTTACCGCATGGTTCCTTTTGTATTCCTCCCCTCTAAAATTGTGCAACTTTCAGTTGCTATTGAGTGCTCAAATAGGTCTGATGGCCTAGTCCAACAGTTTTATTTGGTACTTAATGACGAGGGTGAGTTGTGGTTCCTTCTGTTGACGAATTTCTGGGTAACGCCAGAGCTTCTCGGGTTTATTTGTGTACTCAATTTTCCCACCCCTCGCAGGAGACTCGCGACGATTGATCTCTCTCAAACTTGGAGCTCACGCCGAGGCTTTTAAGGAGTTGTGTGGGTCTTCACGGAACGACCCTCGTGCAGGCTCCCTTCCTTAATCTTGGATTTTTTGGATCCACCCTCGGGGATTTGATAGGTTTGTGCCTATCTCAGTGGTCGTGATTTCCAAAACTAACATTTTGGATGGAGTGATCAATTTCAAGAAGCATCAACTCCCCGCTGTGGTTTGCATCTTGGCAAACCCATCCTTTTACATACCAATGTTGTAGGCATCTCTTGTAATTTTAGGAAAATTGTAATAGCTTTCTTTCCTTTCATGGATGTTCTCTGTGTTGTAAATAAATGAGAACGATAATGAATTTAAATCTTAATTTCGATTATCCATTGTGGCTCTTTATTTTTCTCCATCGTGCTGTTTTCGTAATAAATGAGTCGCTTCAGACCTACTATTTGCTTTGTTACACTAATTGTTGCCTAATGGTTTCATTTTTCTAACCATGCCAAAAAATATGATTAAGATGAGTTGGGTTCCCAATGCCTCGTTTGCCCTGTCCTTTTAATAATGCCTTTTCTGTAACGTCGTTCTTACCCTTTCCCTTTATAAAAACGGGGAGGGTTTGGGTTGTCATTCTATCTCGACGCGTTGCTCTCCCTCTGCAACTCCAGTATTTCATTTTGTTTTCTATGTATTCTTATCGGGTTCGTACTTCATTCTTCGACATCAACTTCCTCCACAACTCAAGTAATGCATCCTCCGAACTTCTATGTTTTCATAATCTTAATCAACTTATTATATAAAATGGAGTTTTGCCACGTAGACTCATGCCACGTGGTAGCTCCACATTCATTCTTTTCCTGCCAAAATAAAAAATATTTACTTTTTATTTTTTAATTCATGATACTTCATTAATTAAGACATATCAATCAATTAATGCTCATATTTACACTTTTACCATTCAATCAAATTTGAATTAAATCAAATTCAAATTCAAAATGTAAATAAATTAAAGCATATCAATCAAATAGTTCTAATACCTGGACATTTTCTATTCAATCAAAATATTATCCAAGTCATGTGACAACATAAGAATCATTAAATTTTTTACCTAAATTAATTTAATTTTTTAAGTTATTGTTTTTGTTATAACAACCATTATTACCTCGTGTCAAACAATAATTTCACAGTATAAAACCTTTAAATGACTTACTTATTTTTATTTATTAATTATATCAATTATCAATCACTATTCATCATTATTTTATTATACAAATTTAGTTACTTTTAATTTTATAACTTTTCATAAATAATTTATTTTTCCATTAAAAAATAAATAAATGATTTATTTTACTTTGCACATCATAAAATTTAGATAATCAGTGTGAGTACGGGTAAATACATTTAGGGAACGATATTAATGGCATCATGATCCAAAAATTGAATGTTTAGATCCCTTTCTGATTAATTATTTTTAACATAGAAGAGTATAGTACGTTCATGTGCAAGTACTCTAGTCATTCGTTAACAACTTGTTACCTGTTAATAACAAGTCAAGTTGTTACCGGATTATACACACATATTCTCTCGAATACGCCACGCCAAAGTTGTCAGATCTGGACGTGAGTTTAGGAACGTTTGGATTTATTGGTTAATGAAGATGTTCACGTTTTGCTAATAAAAAAAATATATAAGTTGTTATATTTTTATTAATTATTTAATATTTTTATTAAAAGTATAATGGCACATGGGCCAGTCCATTTGGCCCGCTGCCCGTATAGGGTTGGGTTGGGGCCAGCAAAATATGAACCCATAAATAAATTGGCCCGTTACAGCTCGAATGGGTTGGACTGACCCGAATTGACAGTTCTACTTCGACGCGCCTGTGTCATCTTGTGTGTCAGTAAATGAACGAATGACATCACATCGATTAAATAAATTATATTGGGCATGCGTCAATGTATCAATAGATTAACGGTTGAGATCGCACCGACACTTTGAACTATTGAGATCACACTGGCACTTGTATAAATAGAAGTGTTGTGAAACACCCCACCTCAGAGTTCATTTATTTTCCTTCTTTCACTCTATTTTTCTTCCTTCGCTCTCCTTTGTTATAAACATGAGTTCGACTCTTGTTGTTGTGTATTACAATAGTCAAATTACAACAACTGGTAAAGGGATCACATTTGAATGTATTGTCCCTGAAAGATTTAGGGTAAACGAAGGCATCACACTTGATGCCTTAAAGAAAAAGATCAAGATAATGTCAGAGTTTGAGATACTAAAAGGGTGGCTGATATCCATTATCGATACCCTATATATGTGGGACATCGATGTGTTGAATACAAGGTTCTCAAACTTGAACATGACAGTGACGTGGAAAAGCTGTTCTATGTCGTCTCCCAATATGCTAGCCTTGGGCCGATTGAGTTATATGTGGATCTGGTCAGAACTAATGAACAAATCATTGCTAGCTTGAGGAGACTAAGATCTGTCGACGAAATCATCGCCATGTTGACTAAACCAAAGCCATCGACCACTACCAATGGCCACACCATCACCAACTTGACACAACCATGATCTGACTCATCCATCTTTATTTTTAAGTTGCTTTAGTTTTAATTTTTTCTATTCAATTTAAGTTTGTTTTATTTTTTAATGTTGAAAGTTCCTTATTTCCATCTAATTGAATGATATTTTAGGTTATGAAAACTAAAAATATTAAAATATAAACATCGTAAATACATTAATATAATGTGAGTACATTAAACCAAAAATAATTACAAAATAAAACCAAAAGTGGGAAAAAGGAGGTCACTACGTCTGCGAAGATCGTGTCTTCTTCCTCTTCCTCTGATAAGTAAAGGGCATGCCTGCCTTTACTATCGGTGCTAAAGTGTCATCCAAGCTGAGGTCCCTTCTTGTTCTTCCCCACTGGCTATGATACCCTGCATGCCATCTCACAACATCACGATCCTTACCTGCAAATGATAACTTAACATATTAAGTAAACAATAAAAACACAGATGGCCACGTGATCCAAAAATGAGCGAAGGAGAGACATATCCTCTGGGGCCGCCGGAAATGGTTTCGATAACTCCCCAGCTTGTGCAGGTGGTGGTGGAGCTACATGTATGAGGAGTGTGGAGGGGGTGGCGATATCTCTTCGGCCTGTGCAAGCTGAAGCCATAGACACCTCCCTCGCAGCTCGTTGTGAACCTCCCTCACCGGTGTTTGTCATACATGTTTATGGTACAACAAAGTTAGACTTATTTTTCAAAGCAACTACAATTTCCAGAAATATAATTCCAGATGTTGATTTTTGATGAACTCCGGAAATATGTTTCCAGATTTAGCTTTTCATAAACTCCGAAAAATATATTTCTAGATATAGAGAAAACATGCCCCAGAAATACATTTGTGAAGGTACTTTTTAGTCTGAATATCTGGAAATGTATTTTCAGACGCAAGTTTTGCAAGTCCAGAAATATATTTCTGGAGCTTTCCGAAACCGGTCCGGAAAGATATTTCCGGACACAGCCAAAATGCAGAATAAAAAACACGAACAAGAAGGGGATAATGCACGGCATATCTGATGCGGATTTTCAGAGAGGAAGGATGGAAAGTGAAGGGGTATTGTGGTTTTGATGTAATGGGGATTGGGGTGTGGGATTTCAAGAGAGTTTGGAGAGGGATAGGAGAAGAGAGGAGAGAGAAATAAAGGGATTTAGTTGGAAAGTGAGAGGGAGAGTGAGAGACACGAGGGGTGTTTTTTTAAAAAACCAGACTTTGGCACTTTCCAGAAATATATTTCCGAACAAAGTCTCGTCCGCAAATATAATTTTTGGAAGAAGGTAAAAATGAAAAATATAGAAAAGGGGTGGGGGTGCATGTTAAAAGAAAAAGGGGTGTTAATAATTATACCTGCATATGAATCCGCTTAGCAGCGCTGATAGTGATTAGGGGTGGCAAAGTCATCTATTTATCCATTATTTATCCAGTCCATCTATAAAGAAATTCATCTAATTCATCCATTACAAACAAAAAAAAACTAAATAGAGTGGATCCAATCTATCCATTTTATTTAATCGATGGTTAGTCATCCATCCACTATTTTTCTAAATCCATTGGATTACACTAGGGGTGGCAAATGGATGTATTGAATAATTTTTCGAATTGATCATAAAAAATATTTTAATTAATTTTTTTTACTCTCTCCCATCTCTCTCCTCTCTTTCTCCCTCCCCTCTCTCTCTCTCTCATAATACAACATTTAGCACACTTTTTGGACGTGATTAAATCAGAAATTGCATTTAAAATACTACAAAATCGCTTGATACATCAGTCTTAAACTGTGCTAGACCTTGCTGATACAAAAGGCACTCTTGCTTGCATTCATAAAAATGGAAGCTTCTTGTTGTTTCAAAAGATTTCCAACTATAGTTATTGAATTCTTATTTTACTGCATTTTTTTTTAATCAATTTTTGTGAAGACGCAAGACAACATTTCCCATAAACTATGGCCTTCGATGATAAAAAAATAGTTTAGATCCAGAAGCTGCCACTAGAAGTAATGTGGACAGTGAAGGTTACAAAGAAATAGTCAAATAGATAGATAAATATTGTATTAGGAGCTCATTCACTAATAAATATTGTATTCTAAGAGAGAGAGGAGAGGAGAGAGAGAGGAAAGCGAGGAAAGAGAGAGGGAGGGAGAGAGAGGAGGGAGAGAGATGGGGAGGGAGAGAGGAGAGAGGGGAGGGAGAGAGGGGAAAGAAAGGAGAGGGAGAGGAGAAAAAGTAAAATATTTTTAATTAAAATATATTTTTATGATTAAAAATATTTTTTGTATTTAAAATATTTTTCAAGATTAAAAATATATTTCTTGTCGAAAAAAGATTAAAAATATATTTTATGATTAAAAATATTTTTTTGTGGTTAAAAATATTTTTAGTGATTAAAAATAATTTTTATGGATGGATTGGATATCTATCCATAAAAAATTTGTTAATGGATGGATTGAATGGTTTTTTATAAATGGATGGATTGAATTTTCTTAATAAACTTTTAGTGGATGGTAAATGGATTGGAAACAATCCATTTACCATCCACTAAAAGTTTATTAAGAAAATTCAATCCATCCATTCAAAAAAATTATTCAATCCATCCATTTGTCACTCCTAGTGGTGATATTAGTATGACTTATGAGGATAACCAACCCACAATCTGAACGTGGCAAAAACACAAGAAAGGGGGGGTTTGAATTGGGTTTTTAAAAAAAACTTTTTCGCAAATACAAATGTTTATGAAAAATAACTATTGAATGAACTGTGCAAGGAATAAAGAGTAGAGAGAAGAAAGAGACACAAAGATTTATACTAGTTCACTATCACCTGATAGCTACGTCTAGTCCCTTCACTCACTTGAAGGATTTCTCCACTATAATCAACTGATTACACTTGAGAGTATATTTCTGCCAACTGGCTATACTCACAACTTCTTAGAACGACTCAAGATGCAGTTGAGCCTCTAAGGTATACTGACCCTTCTTGGGCTAAGTCTGATTCAAATAAGAGTTTTGAAACAATATAGAGATAACTCTCTTGAGAGAGGATTTACAATGAAAATACTTTTAGCACAAAATAACTTTCTTAAAGAAAGAATAAAGCGATAAGTGCCTTGTTCAAAGATCTCGAGAGACTTGGATGAATTCTTGATTGCTCCTTGTCTCTTGATTGGGTAGTGTTTGAGAAGATAGATGTTGATGCTCTCACTACTCAGAAAAATATTCAAGTTGCTAGCTTGCGTACAACTATGTTGAAAATCGTTTGTTGTTCTCAATATATATTACTTCAGTGTATGAGGTAGGAGATATAGCTAGGATTGAAAAAGTGCCGATATATAGCTAGGATTGAAAAAGTGCCGTTGTGACACAACGTCTCTTTTTGTCCGAGGTCAAAGCTTCAGATCCTGGAACTTTGGCTTTTCCAGGTTACGTCGCTTTCAAGACTGAGAAAAGCATTCTGAGTATTATACGCAATGTCAGTAACTTTGTCCTTAGTGAGCTTTTCAAAATATAGACACTTCAAGCACAAGTTTCCTTGATGATTTTATCCTTTGACATTCTTCTTGTCTAATGATACCTCGTATAACAAGGTACTTCAAATTCACCATCAGAGCTCTTCGTTCAAAGACTTCACTGTTCACCAGAATCAAGTATTCTTCAATACAGAGCTGAGAGGGCTATCACATAGCAGATTCTTGTTGAAGCACAATAAGTCTTCATGGAGTGCACTTAGTGGAATCTGTTGTATTGTTGACTTGCACGGAGAGTTGACCAACCAGATTGTGACTATGCTCTAACAGAGCGTTGACCATCACAAGAGGCGTTGACCAAACAGATTTGGAGTCTTGAAAGAGCGAGTCACCAACAGATTTGACCGAGTCAAATCATGTCTTGCATCATATACCAGTGTTGACCAACAACGAGAATGTTGACTAACTCCAGGCGTTGACCAAACAGATTCTATGTGCCAAGAATCGAGCCAGAGCCAGGACTTTGATGAGTGAAGTTCAAGATTTCACTAAGTCTTCAAGCAAATTTCTCTCGAGTATAAATACTTTACGCACACTTATAACCATGTTAGAGAATAAATTGTTCTCTTAATCTTTTGTTATCATCAAAACAATTAAGGGTTATTGTTTCTGAATCCACTTGATTCCAACAATCTCCCCCTTTTTGATGATGACAAATACATATATTGATGAACAATTTTTCTTTATAAAAAAATATTTATTCAGATGATTTCAGAGGCTCCCCCTGAATTAAGCATATATAAATATTTCTAAGTGTAACAGAGCATAAGATATTACAGCATATAAGTTTCAGAGCATATAGGAATATATTAATCAGAACACATAATGTATGCATGATGACACTTGGTTGATACACTAGGTTCATCAATTGCTTTATACTCTCTATATTCTCTCTATATTCTTCTCCCCCTTTTGTCATCAGACAAAAAGGTTAAGACAGAAACAGTATAAAGAAAGATAAAGAGAAAACTTTAAGTGTCATAAATAAATTTCATTAGAAATAAAAACAGAGTGAGCAAATAAACAAAAACAAACTCAAAGGAAATCTATCAAAAGGGAGAAAACTAAAAGGTAAAAAGCCTAAGGTTTTCTAGGGCTTGTCCATCTTCTCCAAAACTTGCTGTAGTAAAGTAGTCAGCAAGTCAAGCCTACGATCAGTAGTTTCAGAGTGTTGTTGAGAGGCTTCCATAAACCTGTTGAATTTGTTGCTATCATCCACAAGTTTGTCATACACTTCCTTTGGTATTACTCTTGATTGGCTTGTAGAGGCAGAGCGGATGAGGATGGTTGAACAACCATTGCGATAGGATCGGGAGGAGGTGTTATGAGTTCTCTTGGAGGAGTAGGAGGACGAGGAGGAGGGGAGGTTCAGGTTCAGGTTCCCAAACAACATTGACCTCTTCTCTTGGAGGAACTCTCCATTTCAGGGCAAAGATGCCATCTCCTATTTCTTTCTTCTTGTTCTTGCCTGTGCTTGTCAAACCAAGTGTTCACAGACACCCAGTTCTCATACCGATCTTCTTCAAAGAAGATCATTGACTACTTCATCAATTCTGCCTTCTCCAAGAAAACCCCGAAACGAGATTCCTCAGTATCTTGCGGCTTTGAAGTACTCAATGCTATCAATTAAATTTGGAAAACGTTGGGCACAATTCTTGGTTCGAAGACCAGGCTCGAGAGGGTCCAGGGGTGCGGTGAGGAGAAGTGGCGGTGGCTCAATGATCTCTAAATCAGTCGATTCGGAAGAAAGATCTGAACCGCTTCATGGGCCATATCGGCCAGAGATCAATAGTATCATCCCCACGGGTTACGCAACAGATTCTGGTTCTCCTTGGAGAGGAGAATTTGGAGGAGAGAACGATTGAGACATGAAGGGTACCATTATGGGAAGTCTGAAAGAGGAGTCAGGGAGAGGTTGCAAAATGCGAAGAGGTTGAGCTTCACACACAACCATATTGCCAGATTCAAGAGATGAAGACTCTTGAACCCTGGACTCAGATTCACGTTCCTCGAGAAAGGGCTCGATCTCACAGGTATGTTGAGGTGCAGTTTGTTGGTGAGGGGTGAAGCGGGTCTAGGTGGAAAAGTTGGTTTGGGTGGTGATTTAGGTGGTGAAGGTGTTTGGGTTTGTAGAGGAGATGATGGAGGTGTAGTTTCAGTTTGAGGTATAGTGGAATTTGGGGGTAAAGAGGCTAAAGGTTCAATATAGGGAATTTGAACCTGTGGTTGAGGTCTTTGTCTAGTCCTCAAGGGAGCAATATCATCTTCATCAGATGAAGAGGAGTCTGAGGGTAAAGTAGGCAAGGGCTTTTTGGTAGGTATATGTGGTTGTTTCTGTTGTGGTGTGGGTTTTGGAGTAGGTGTTGGTTTAGGTGCAGAAACAGATTGGGGTGTTGGATTGGGCAAGGGTTGTGGATTGAGGTTTGGCAGTTGTGGTGTAAGTGGGGGTGCATGAATAGGATTAATGGGTCGAGATGGAGGGGGTTCAACAACAGTAGAAGCAGCAGGAACAGAACCAGATTGATAAGTAGTATCAAATAAATCAACTACCTTATCAATTACCTTCTTCCTTTGGCCAGGGCATCTCCAACCTTGTGTATCCTTTTCAAGGGTGGTTTCTGAGCAGGATCAACAGAGGTGGTCCTTGTTGTTGTAGTTGTGGTCCTTGTAGCAACCTCAGAGACATCAGAGGTGGGCTCAGCAGGAATAGCCACTCTAGGGTCAGAGGTAGGAGCACGAACTGGAGGTGCAAAGGTCTCACGCTGGACAAGGCCTGCAGCCAAGCTTGCTTCATGATACAGTCGTGTTTCCTCTAACCTTTCCTTATCATTTGATCAATCTCCCTTTTCTTCTCTTCTTATTCCTCTGTAAGCATAAAGGGCATGCATGCAAGTCTCACTGGGAGAGTGGTGAGGGGTTACGAGGCAATGTGAATGCCTGTGCTTTGAGTGACCCTTCGGTTGGTCCAAGAGACACCAGAGTCAACCACAATCTTCTTCCCCTTCTTCTGACTTTCTTCCTTGCTCCTTCTTCACCTTGTTGAATTGCTGCAATAGCCTTCTTGGAAAGGAGTCCCATTCTCCTTAGATTGTGCGAAGAGAATAGGAATCACCATCGTTTTCAGGGCAAGCCACGCTTCCAAGGTGTTGAGACCTTGAAGAAGATTTATAAGCTCTTGGTTCTTCATGATTCACGACAATGACTTTCCATAAGGGATATTCACATTTTTCCCTTTTCGAGTACATTAAGTCTCTTCGCGGATGTTCAAAATCATCTGTGGAAGGTTGATCTTAGCTTTGAGTTCATAATTCCACATTATGAACTTGTGGGTACCGGCCGACAAAGATCCACAGAGCCGATTTTGGCACCAAGCAATTCATGATGATTACGAAAAGTGCTCGAAACCTGTTCTTCATGTCCACGGCCTTGGTCCCTCCAGGCTTCTCATAGATAGTCTCATTTACAACATCCCAGCCACCAGCATCCTTTTCCCAACCAGGGGTTTCAACCGCGCCATCATTAGGGCAATGGGTGACTTCAGCAATTAGGTCTGAGTGACCACAATGCGCCTGCCTTGAACATGACTCAGAATGGTCTTATCTTTACTCCAAGCATAAGTCCAGAACTCCTTCACCAGATTCTCATAGACTGAGTTGGTCATGTAGAAGAAATCCATTATCCCCATGTCAATGAAGTCTGCTCTGAAGTCGTATCCTTCAGCCATATCCTCAAACCTTACTTCGTGTTCCACCAACACTTTGAGGTCAGAGGGTTGAAGATTTTCCAGCGTTACTCTACGCTCTTCTTCAGGAACTTGAACTTGCAGTTGTTGTTGTGGAGCAGCCATTGTTGAAATCGGAGAGACACAGAGTGCGAAGATGAAAGGGGTTTAGGGTTCAGAAATATGTAGACTTCTCTTTGAGAGATAGAGTGGGTAGTGGGTGATGTGAGTGAGTGAGTGGGTGAGTGGGTTATAAACGTGTTCGAGAAGTTTAAGCATTATGCGCCATTTTTCGAAATGAATTTTTGAAAATAAATTTGTCTTTTTCAAACGTGTAACTGTCAAAATTAAAGAGGCGCAGTAAAACTGTCATTGCGCAGTAAAAGCAATTATGACTCAGTAAAAGCAAATGTCAATCACTAACGCATCAACCAGTCTCAGAGAGACACGCGTACTTAAGATTCCCAGAAGCAGCTATGTAATGAACATACGAACAGTTAATGAAAAGAATATAACAAGTTAAGATAATCAACAGATTTAACTACGACAGAGCCAACACACTCAAGCAGAGTCAACAAGTCAAACAAGTCAAACAGAATCAATTAGTCAAACAGAGTCAACTATCTTCACGCAGAGTCAACTTGTCAAACAGAGTCATCTATATTCAGATTAAACACCTATTCTTTTATAAGAAGGAAATTCAAGTTCTTTCTTATAAAGTTGAATCTATCTTCAGCAAGGGGTTTTGTAAAGATATCTGCCCATTGATGGTCAGTATCAATAAATTTAATTTCAAGAATCCCTTTACGAACATAGTCTCTAATAAAATGATGTTTAATTTCAATATGTTTGGCTCGAGAATGCAAAATAGGGTTTTTAGTCAAGCATATAGCAGAAGTATTATCACAGTATATAGGGATTTTACTCTCTTTAATCTGATAGTCCTCAAGTTGATACTTCATCCAAAGTAGTTGTGAGCTACAACTTGCAGCAGATATGTACTAAACCTGTGTTGATAGTGCAATTGTGCTTTGTCTTTTCTTTGGACCAAGAGACAAGATTTGCTCCAAGAAATTGGCACCACCACTTGTGCTTTTCCTTTCAATTGTCTCCAAAGAAAGTCGGCATCACGTAAACCTACTAACTTGTAATCATCTGAGTTCTTATAAAGCAAAGCAAGATTAGTAGTTCCTTTAAGATACCTAAATATCCTTTTAACATGATTAAGTGAGATTCTCTAGGATCAGATTGAAATCTTGCACATAAGCACACACTAAACATAATATCAGGCCTTGAGGTCGTAAGATAGAGGAGTGAACCAATCATACCTCTATATACCTTTTGGTCTACCTTTACTTGATTCATCTTTGCCAAGAGCATATGTTGGATGCATTGGTGTGCTCATAGGTTTGGTTTCCTCTAGCTTGAACTTCTTCAGTTCTTTCACATACTTAGTCCGATGGATATAAGTTCCATCTTGACATTGTTTTATTTGAATGCCAAGGAAGAATTTTAGTTCTCCCATCATACTCATCTCAAATTCATTCTGCATAAGCTTAGAGAATTCTTTGCAAAGAGACTCATTAGTAGCACCAAAGATAATATCATCTACATAAATTTGAACTACAATGAAATGCTTTTTAGATGATTTTCTAAAGAGGTTGTATCCACTGTCCTCTTTCAAAACCATTTGACATTAAAAAGGAACTCAATCTTTCATACCAGGCTCTTGGAGCTTGTTTAAGACGATAAAGTGCTTTTTTAAGTTTGAAATCATGTTCAGGAACTTCAGTATCTTCAAAACCAGGTGGTTGTTTCACAAACACTTCCTCATTTATGAAACCATTTAAAAATGCACTTTTTACATCCATTTGGTACAAAGTAATGCCATGATGTGCAGCATAAGAGAGTAATATTCTAATAGCTTCAAGTCTAGCTACAGGAGCAAAGGTTTCAGTATAATCAATACCTTCCTCTTGTGAGTAACCTTGTACAACAAGTCTAGCCTTGTTCCTTACCACTTTGCCATCTTCATCAAGTTTGTTTCTGAAAACCCACTTGGTTCCAATGGCTAACTTGTCCTCTGGAGGAGGCACAAGCTTCCACACATCATTCCTTTGAAATTGATTTAGCTCTTCTTGCATAGCAATGATCCAACCATCATCAGTAAGGGCTTCATCAATTGTTTTTGGCTCTATCTCAGAGAGTAAGGCCAGGTCAGAGTGTTCTCTCAGAGAGGATCTTGTTCTGACTTTATCACTAGGTTCACCAATGATTTGGTCCTTTGGGTGATGGGGTTTGAACTTCCAGTCTGATATGATTATTTCCTTATCACCAGAATCAGCACCAGAGACTTCACCAGAGATCACACCAGAAACATCACCAGAGTCAGCAATGGTGATATCAACTCTTGTTTCCTTGTTTATCTGTAAATCTGCAAAAACTTCATCTAGCTCTGACGTATCATTGTCAGGCTTTTTATCATCAAATCTTACATGCATAGATTCATCAACAACTAATGTTTCTTTGTTGTATATTCTGTATGCTTTAGAGCGTTCAGAATATCCCAAAAAGATAGCTTTATGTGATTTAGAGTCAAATTTTCCTAGACTGTCCTTTGTATTGAGAACAAAGCAGTCACACCCAAATTGATGAAAATATGAAATGTTGGGTTTTCTTCCTTTCCACAATTCATAAGGAGTCTTATTCAAGATAGGTCTAATATAGATTCTATTTTGAATGTAACATATGATGTTTACCGCTTCGCCTAAAAGTACTTAGCAATATTTGTTTAGTGAATCATGGTTACAGCCATTTCTTGCAAATATCTATTTTTCCTTTCTACAACACCATTTTGTTGTGGTGTTCTAGGGATGAAAAGTTATGAAAAATACCATTTTCTTCACGAAGTTTTGAAAGGATTCATTTTCAAATTCACCACCATGATCACTTCTAATAGTAGTAATACAAAAACCTTTTTCATTTTGCACTTGTTTGCGAATCACGTAAAACACCGTAAAAGACTCATCCTTGTGGGTTAAGAATTTTACCCATGTCCATCTAGTATAGTCATCGACAATGACTAGACCATATTTCTTTCCAGACAGAGGCGATTCTGGTTGGTCCAAATAAATCTAAATGTAAAAGCTCAGGGGCCTTGAGGTGGAAACAATATTTTTGGAATTAAAAGAAGATTTCGTTTGTTTCCCTTTTTGACATGCTTCACAAAGAGCATCAGATTTGTACTTGAGATTTGGTAAGCCTTTAACAAGTCCTTTCTTGTTAAGCTTTGAGATTAACCTCAAGCTAGCATGACCAAGTCTCTTGTGCCAGATCCATTGCTCTTCATCAATTGACAAAAAGCATTTTACATTTTGATCAGCCAACTCAGAAAGTTTGATTTTATAAATATTGTTCTTTCTCTTTGCTCTAAAGAAAATGGATCCATCATTTTTGCTTTTGGCTATACATTCATTATTGTTAAAGGCAACATCATAACCACTATCGCATAATTGACTTATACTCGATGAAGTTATGGTTCAGCCACAACCAATAAAACATTATCAATAGAGGGTAAAAATTTCTCACCAATTCTTCCACAACCAATGATTTTACCTTTTGGTTTCCTCCAAAACCAACATTTCCACCTTCTTTAAGTTGAAGATCTTGGAACATACGCCTTTCTCAGTCATGTGTCGTGAGCACCCACTGCCTAAGAACCAGGGTGGTGTCTTAACTCTGTTGCTAAGCAAATGCAACATAGACAATCTTGTCCTTAGGTACCCAAATCTTTTGGGTCCTCTTTGTTAGTTCTAGAAGGAGACTTGTCCTTCTCATTTTTCAGTTCATAACATGCACTTCTAATGTGTCCCTTCCGATTGCAGAAAGTACAAAGCAAACAGTCACTATGATTATTAGTATCCTTGGTTTCCGGATGTATATTTTGAAAGGTGGGTTCTTACGGTTTGTAACCAAGACCCTTTTACCATTTTGGCTTACGCCCAAATCATAGATGCTTGTTTACTATGTGTGACACATTCAGCAAGAAATTTTTGAAATCCTCTTCATATTTTGAAGAGTTGCATTCTCTTGATTCCTTCTTTGGGCTATTACTCACCAATCGGTGGTTTTCGATTTGAGTTTTTCATTCTCTTGATGAGTATTTGAAATTGTTTTTGAAGATTTGAAAATCTCTTTTTCAAGGATTTATACTCATTGTTGAGTTTGGAAGACTCGTCTAACTTGATTCATCAAAGGCTAATTGAATATTAGAAGAAATGTTAGAATCTACCTCTTCTTGTTCTTCTTCTTCACTGTCTGACTCTATATTGGCCATAAGAGCCATGTTGGCTGTTTTCATCATCATCATCGGATGATGACTCGAAATCATCCCATGTAGCCATGAGACTCTTCTTCTTCTTACCCTTAAAGCCACCTTTCCTTGATTTCTCAAGTTGTGGACATTACGACTTATAGTGGCCAGGTTTCTTGCATTCATAGCAAGTAACTTGGCTTTTGTCCTGAAGTCCTTCTTTTCTTTGAGTCGTGTTTTCCCTTGAGTCCTTCTTAGGGAACTTTCTTCTAAACCTTCCTTTGCTTTTCATCATGCGTTGAATCTTCCTTGATATTAAGGAAATTTCATCGTCGATATCTTCACTACTCTCTTGAGATGAATCTTTGTCGTTGTCAAGTTCAGCTTGGAGAGCTTTAGAAGTAGATGCTTTGTGTGAGGATTTTAAAGCAATGGTCTTAGTTTTCTTGGGAGGTTCTTCTTCATCAAGCTCAAGCTCGTGAGCTCTTAGTGAACTCAAAAGATCTTCAAGTCGTAATTCATTCAAGTCCTTGGCTTCTTGAATAGCCGTGACTTTGGGTCTCCATCTCTTTGTGACTTCTCAAGATTTTCTTAACATGGTCGTGAGTAGTATAGCTTTTCTTGAGAACCTTCAAGCCATGAACTAATGTTTGAAATCTTCCAAACATAGTTTCGATGCTTTCATCCTCTTCCATCTTGAAGAGTTCATATTGTCTAACCAAGATATTAGCCTTGGTTTCTTGTACTTGGGAAGTACCTCATAGGCTAAAGCGGTGAGTCCCAAATTTCTTTAGCGATCTTTGTTATTACCACATTTCTCAAACTCTTTTTCAGAGATAGCACATACAAGAAAGTATCTTGCTTTTTGGTGCAAGGTATATTCCTTTTTATGATCATCAGTCCAAGACTCCTAGGAATAGGATTTCTTTTGGAGTCAATCGGTTCTGTCTTGTTTTGAACCATATCCCAAAGTTCAAACTGTTGAGATTGAAAAAGTTTTTCACTTTATCTTTCCAGTAGTCATAGTTAGATCCAAGTGAACACAGGGGGCGATTAACGTGACCACCGGGTTCGTTGCTTGCCATAGGATAGTATAGGATCTTTTCCTCTCACATTTGTTAAGTGCTCAACCAAGAGGCCGAGCTCGTACCAATTGAACGTGGCAAAAACACAAGAAAGGGGGGGTATGAATTGGGTTTTAAAAAAACTTTTTCGCAAATACAAATGTTTATGAAAAATAACTATTGAATGAACTGCAAGGAATAAAGTAGAGAGAAGAAAGAGACACGCAGATTTATACTAGTTCACTATCACACGATAGCTACGTCTAGTCCCTTCACTCACTTGAAGGATTTCTCCACTATAATCAATCGATTACACTTGAGAGTATATTTACGCTAACCGGCTATACTCACAACTTCTTAGAAACGACTCAAGACAGTTGAGCCTCTAAGGTATACGACCACTTCTTGGGCTAAGTCTGATTCAAATAAGAGTTTTGAAACAATATAGAGATAACTCTCTTGAGAGAGGATTTACAATGAAAATACTTTTAGCACAAAATAACTTTCTTAAAGAAAGAATAAAGCGATAAGTGCCTTGTTCAAAGATCTCAGAGACTTGGATGAATTCTTGATTGCTCACCGTCTCTTGATTGGGTAGTGTTTGAGAAGATAGATGTTGATGCTCTCACTACTCGAGAAAAATATTCAAGTTGCTAGCTTGCGTACAACTATGTTGAAAATCGTTTGTTGTTCTCAATATATATTACTTGATGTATGAGGTAGGAGATATAGCTAGGATTGAAAAAGTGCCGATATATAGCTAGGATTGAAAAAGTGCCGTTGTGACACAACGTCTCTTTTTGTCCGAGGTCAAAGCTTCAGATCCTGGAACTTTGGCTTTTCCAGGTTACGTCGCTTTCAAGACTGAGAAAAGCATTCTGAGTATTATACGCAATGTCAGTAACTTTGTCCTTAGTGAGCTTTTCAAAATATAGACACTTCAAGCACAAGTTTCCTTGATGATTTTATCCTTTGACATTCTTCTTGTCTAATGATCCCTCGTATAACAAGGTACTTCAATTTCACCATCAGAGCTCTTCGTTCAAAGACTTCACTGTTCACCAGAATCAAGTATTCTTCAATACAGAGCTGAGAGGGCTATCACATAGCAGATTCTTGTTGAAGCACAATAAGTCTTCATGGAGTGCACTTAGTGGAATCTGTTGTATTGTTGACTTGCACCAGAGAGTTGACCAACCAGATTGTGACTATGCTCTAACAGAGCGTTGACCATCACAAGAGCGTTGACCAAACAGATTTGGAGTCTTGAAAGAGCGAGTCACCGCAGATTTGACCGAGTCAAATCATGTCTTGCATCATATACCACAGTGGTGACCAACAATGAATGTTGACTAACTGCAGGCGTTGACCAAGCAGATTCTATGTGCCAAGAATCGAGCGAGGCGGACTTTGATGAGTGAAGTTCAAGATTTCACTAAGTCTTCTGAAGCAAATTTCTCTGAGTATAAATACTTTCTGCACACTTATAACCATGTTAGAGAATAAATTGTTCTCTTAATCTTTTGTTATCATCAAAACAATTAAGGGTTATTGTTTCTGAATCCACTTGATTCCAACACAATCAACGAAGGTTGGTCCGATTGGTAAGGGCATTGGTGGACCTAGGACCCTGGATCTGCTGGTACATAAAATTTTAAAATCACCAAAATGATAATAATGGCTTAAATAGGTTTTTATTGGTGGACCTAGGACCCTGGATCTGCTGGTACATAAAATTTTAAAATCACCAAAATGATAATAATGGCTTAAATAGGTTTTTAGCCCTACAAATATAGTGTGTTTTGATTTTAGTCCCTGCAAATTTATTTATTTATTTTTGGTCCCTACAAAATATATTATTTTGATTTTGGTCATTTTCATCAAAATTCTCAAGAAAATCGGCAGGATAAGCAAGTATTTTATGCGGATTTTGCTATGATCTTTGGTCGAAATAATGGTTTTGAGTTATTCAGATCAAAATTCCCAAGAAATTTGACATGAAAATGAAGTGTTTTTTACAGATTTTGCTATGAATTTTATTCAGAAGAACCAAAATCAAAATAAAATATTTTGTAGGGACAAAAAATAAACAAATTTTTTACAGGGACTAAAATCAAAACACTCTGTATTTGTGGGGACTAAAAACATATTTAAGCCTATAATAAGAGCATAATACATGTTGTTTTAAACAAAATAATAAGAGCAAATGTTTACTCTTCTTGCAAAATAACAAGGGCATTATTTCTGATAACACAAAATAGGTTTTCAGACTTAAAAATAGAAATGTTTTGGAATTAAAAAAAAATTACAAGTGAAAATAACAAAACAACATAAACCCAATTACAATAGAAAAAATTACTAGAGAAAATTAACTGAGAGATCAGTTTAGGGTTTTAGTCTAAATTAGGAGAAATCTGAACCTGGTAAAAGGGGGAAACAGAGACAAAAAATGACACTCACCAACAAGAGGGAGAGTGGGTCGAGGTGTGAGACAGTGAGAGGAGTCGTGTTTTGAATTTTCAGAGAGAAAGATGACTGAGTTTGATTGAATGAGATGACTAAGCGAGGGCACTAGGTGCAAATTGTTATACCAAAAGGGATCAAAATATAAATTTTATAGGAAGTAAGTAGTATTTTTTATTTTTCAGAGGGTGTAAATGCACACCTTGGACAACAAGTAGGTCCACCTCTGGTTGAGATGAAAAAGGTATAAGTCTAGGTGCAAAATTTTAAATTGAGAAGGGTCAAAATAAAAATTATATAAGGGGGTAAGTGAGAATTTTTAAATTTTAGGCTGTGCAAGTTTACACCCTCAATATGAACTAGATCCGCCTCTAGGTAAGGATACAACTCATATCCCAAAAGGACGTGAGTTTGAATTCCACCGCTGATGTGATGACCTTGTTGATGGGTAATATGTAAGTATTTCTTTAATCGCTCTTTGAGCTTTGAGGTTTTTTCTGACTCTGGTGATCCGAGACCCAACTCACCTAAAATTTTATTATAAAGACTATATTGCACTTTTCGTCCCTTAACTTTATTTTAGTTTTCACTTTCGTCCCCTAACTATTTTATTTTTCATTTACGTCCCTTAAGTTACGAAAATACGCCACTTTCGTCCCCTAACTATTTTAATTTTCATTTACGTCTTTCGTCCCTTAAGTTACGAAGGTTGCGCCAAATTCGTCCCTTTCGTCTATAATCCCTTTAAACAATAAAGTCAAAATCATGCTGGTATCAGAGTTCTTATTGATGAAGTAACATGATAAAAGGTAATGGAGCAAAAAAACAGAGTATCAATGACCTATACACACACAATAAATGAATTACATATAGAAATGACGAAAGTGACATATTTTCGTAACTTAAGGGACGTAAATGAAAAATAAAATAGTAAAGGGACGAAAGTGAAAACTAAAATAAAGTTAAGGGACGAAAAATATAATTTAGCCTATTATAAAAAAGGGATCACCAACCCACATCTTTGAACCTTAGCTATTTAATCAAACTTGGCTCACATCATTCACTCGCTAATCATTCACATTAGAAAAAATCTTTATTGGAAGTTAAGTACTCCAATCTAAACATATAATACCAAAAAGATAAGGCGGCTTCTAGGGTGCAGCACTTGATAGGTGCTGCACCGTGCCTCAGTTATTAATAACATTTTCCACCGTTCAATTTTTAAACCCCACCCGATCTTATCATAGACCTTTTCCACCAGATCCTAAACCCTAGTTCCATCCTCACTTCCCTCTCCTCCTCGTCTTCGTTTCTCTACCACCATCGACTCAACAAGAAAAAAGAAGCAAGCAAGCGAAACAAGAGCAGTTCAACTGAATTTCCACGAAAACAAAGGACTGATGCTATTTTTGTCGAACAATTCCGAGGAAAATGCACCAAAACGAAGGGAAAATAAAGAATAGAGATGGAACGAAAAGAGAATTTAAAAATATGGGTCTGGATGAAAACGGCGACGCGAGTATCAGGACCAAAAACACCTCATTGAGATCCTGCGTCAGCCGCCCGCCATCGCGAACGATCTTTCCCCCTGTGAATCGCTGCTGCATGTCGCTGTCTTGTGATGTCGCGCCACCATCCCGAGTCCCCATCGTGAACCCATGGACCTCACTGTGGCGGTCCCAAACCTCCTCTGTCATCAAGCGTCGAACGTCGCTGTCCACATCGTGGCTGAGCTTCGCGGTCGTCGTCATGCCTTGAACACCACTGTACACTTTGCTGACAAGCCTGCCACCGCGGAGCACCGCTGCCGACCTCCCTTCCGTCGTCTCACTGTGTGTATCCTGTTTCGAAATTTTCTCGGTAACCACGGGAAGGGGAAAGGAACATTTAGAGAGGAAATAATTTGGTGAGAGGAATTCACCATAAGATGATCTGTAAACCTTTCCAATCGTACGACGGAAAAAAAACTGAGGTAGGTGTCGCACCTTCCAAAAGATAATAATCTAAAACATGTTTTCAACTACTTTATCTTACAGCTGGTTTCACGTTAACCTTTAATATGCCTATATTTTTTATTATGTCGTTTTGCATGGACAGTGTTTAGCTGCGGAATGGATTGCCCGACCCTAGGGAAGGAAGGGTAGAATGACTTTTTTCCTATCTCTTTCTTAAATTAATCTCTCTCATCTTTATCTCTCCCAATTTACTTATCATTATCTCTCTTCTATACACCTAAAATACACCAAAGTCACTCTATCTTTCCCTCCATGAAGTCAGACAATCTATTTCCGTTTAGCTGTCGGTTTAAAAGCACAATATGTAATTATTAGAAGAGAGTAACGGTGGGAATAGGCGAGACCGCGCTGAGAAAGTCTTATGGCCTAGCCTATATCAGACTAATGTCGGACTAGACTTTTTTTTAATTTAAATAAACAAGACCAAAACATTTTTACAAGACTATTTAGCTAAAAAGGCCAGACTTGCTACCAAAAAAGTCTTTTTAGGCCTAGCATATCGGCTTATGTAAATATAAATAATAAATTTTTATTGCTATTATTATTATATTAGATTTTATACATTGTATTAAATCATATATTTTATGATATTTTTAATAATTTAAACATATCAGCCTACATAAATTTTTGACATATTTAAAAGTCTTATTACAAAATATAATTTAAAAAAGTGTCATATAAGGCTAGACTCTCTAAAAGGTCAGATTAGGCCTTAAAAATGGTTTATATCATATAAATAAATCAGAATCAAACCCTGTAGATCTCAGCTCGTCTTATGTATGTATTTCTTCCTATGTCTCATGTCTCTTAGTAGTATTTGTTTTATTTTTATTTTTTATTTTTATAGCTTATTATAAATAGAATTTAATCTCATTGACCCATTAACTCGTTCGATATTAGTCTATTTAAAAATTGATAAGTTGACTTATTTAAAAACGATACCTTGAACTTTTTGAATAAGTGAGTCTATTTATGCAACATGTACTTTTAGGGTGGTGACCTTGAATTATGTCACCACCGTGGTGACATGGGAGTAAACTTTGAATAATCTGTTTTTCCAGTTAAGTGTATTTATCATTTTTTTTTGACCAATAGTGTATTTATCATTTCCTCTCTCAAAGATTTCAATATTACATTGTTTTACCTCTGATTTATTGTTATTACTACTTTCTCACTCACCACTTCAACCCTACCATTTCAATTTATTATTACTTACATTGATGTTAAAATTTTAAAAAAATCGAGTTAAAAAAATTGATTTGTATTTGATAATGATATTTTAAAAGTGTATTCAACAAAATTGATTTTGTTTGGATATGAAAAATAGAATCACTTTTAACGTGGAAATATAAAGAAATTTGTAAGTTTTATACCCAGAATTGATTTTATTCGATGCAAAAGCTAGAAAAACCTTGCTCCCAAAATAATCAATTCTAGCCACCCAGAATTATCCATTGCGATTTTACAACCCAAACACATGAACATCGATTTACAATTATATTCGCTTTGATTTTTACTCCCAAACTTGATTCTGAGCAATCTAGAATCTAAACCAAACGGGTCTTAAGAGAGCCTCCTGCAACGCCCAGCCTATTTTGACCCACCAACCACACTACGATTGTTTCTG
Source organism: Calophaca sinica (assembly GCA_037113605.1). NCBI lineage: Eukaryota > Viridiplantae > Streptophyta > Magnoliopsida > Fabales > Fabaceae > Calophaca > Calophaca sinica. The sequence continues at coordinate 111,060,644 of CM073733.1, forward strand.
TAGAAAGTGTGAAATGAAAACTAGACGAAGGACTTTGAAAAGAAAATTGGAGCCTCACATACCATGAAACATGGTATGTGAGGCTCCCGACCAGCGTGGTATCAGAGCCACGTCTAGTTTGCAAAGAAACGGGGGTGCATAAGGTGTAAATATAATGAGGAATGTGAGTAAGAAAGGAAACCACTCGACCATAAAAACCACTCAATCAGAAAATCAGCCTATTAGTCTTACCCCTTCTGTGTCTCTTCCTAGATGTTTTACAAAAACCCTTTCTAACAATTGAAAAGAAAATTGGAGGTTCTGTTGGGATAGAAAAAAGGGGAAGACGGAAAAAGTGTGTGTGGAAAAAGTGTGTGTGAAACTCGAAGTCAACAGAATTTTTTATATTTCTGTTTTTTTTTTCCTCCGTCCAACAAATCATCATAAAATCATATTTATTTTTTTATAATTTTCGCTTCACTCTATTTTTTATTCATTTGCTATTCTTTTATTTTCTCTCAACATCGAACTAATCGGAGTGAAGTAAGAAAGCAAGGAGGAATTATAAAACACGGACGCATGCTTCTCATAAAGCGATTCATCCTCTAAGAACAGTGAGAACCGATCTTTGACTTTGGGTGGCCGTGAATTTTTGAGGTGAGGCTTTGCTCTAAGGAATTAAAAGAGGGCAGAAGGCTGACTCAACTTCAAAATTTTCAAGTTAACCCAGCTTACCATCTTACCCGTTGCAATTTTCAGGCACCCTTTACCCGCTTTTTATTTATATCTCATCAACGTTTTAATCAGGTAATCTGGGTCTCGCATTCTGCCTGTGGTTGAGGAAGATACAACTTCCACTATCAAAATCTAACAATTTACAAATAAAATTTCGTTTATTATATTATTTTACTTCAATTGATCAGAAGCATTTTCATGTCTTATAACAGATAGGTACAATGCCTAAACGACGGTTTTGGGACCTTTTGGGCCAGAAAGGTACAACTTCTATTTCTTCGAAGGATTCTAATAGTAGCATCCAAAGCTATAAGTATGACGTGTTTATCAGTTTCAGAGGTCCTGACACCCGCAACACCTTTGTTGACCATCTCTACGCTCATCTTGTTAGAAAAGGTATTTTCACCTTCAAGGATGACACACAGCTCCAAAAGGGAGAATCCATTTCACCCCAACTTTTACAAGCAATTAAACAGTCTCGAGTTTCTATCATTGTCTTCTCTGAAAAATATGCTGGCTCAACGTGGTGTTTGGATGAAATGGCCACTATTGCTGAATGTCATACAGAATTGAAACAAAATGTTTTCCCTGTTTTCTACGATGTTGATCCATCTCATGTACGAAAACAGAATGGAGTGTTCAAGAATGCCTTTGTTTTGTACACCGAGCAATTCAGACATGATGATCCACACAAGGTTGCTCGATGGAGAAGAGCTATGACCTGTTTGGCTGAATTAGCTGGCTGGGATGTCAGGAATAAGTATGTTATGTATAAAGCCTACTATTTTTTGTTTTACATTCTTAGCAAGCATTTGTGGTGTTCAATTGAGTTTTACTGGTGCTAAAAAAAAAAAAAAAAACTATTTCACAAATGAAGCTTGTTTGAGCAAATTGTATCTTTTGGGTGGAAGTAAATTGCATATTTTTATCAACAACAGTTATATCCATATTATCTTAACATATATTTCTGCTTTTTTTTCTTCTTCTTTTCTTAGCTGATAATTTACTGATCTTATTCCCACCCCCCTCTTTCAGGCCAGAGTTTGTAGAGATTGAAAAAATTGTTCAGGCTGTAATAAAATCATTGGGTCATAAATTCTCAGGGTTTGCTGATGACCTTATCGGAATACAACCTCGTGTAGAAGCATTGGAAAGCCTTTTAAAGTTAAGGTCAGTGGATGATGGTTTTCGTGTTTTAGGAATACGAGGGATGGGTGGAATAGGAAAGACAACTCTTGCGACTGTCTTGTATGACAGAATCTCATGTCAGTTTGATGCTTGCTGTTTTATTGAGAATGTTAGCAAACTTTATAGAGATGGCAGTGGTGTTGCTGTGCAGAAACAAATTCTTCATCAAACTATAAGAGAAAAGAATCTAGAGGCATACAATTCTTCTGAAATATCCCGAATTGTAAGAAATAGACTACACAACATAAAGCTCCTTGTGGTTCTTGATGATATTGATCAAACTGAGCAATTACAAGAATTACATATAAATCCCAAATTGCTTTGCGGAGGAAGTAGAATAATCATAACCACTAGAGATGAACATATTCTTAAAGAGTATGGGGCGGATATAGTTTATGAGGCTCAATTGATGAATGATAATGACGCTCTTGAACTTTTGCATAGAAAAGCCTTCAAAAGTGATAATTCAAGCAGCAGTTTTTCAGAGCTGATTCCCCAGGTACTGAAATATGCTCAATGTCTTCCATTAGCAATTAGAGTAATGGGTTCGTTCTTGTGTACCCGAAATGCCATGCAGTGGAGAGCTACCTTGGATGGATTGCAGAATAATCTGCTGGACAAAAGAATTATGAAAGTTCTTCAGATAAGTTTTGAGGGACTAGAGCCAAGAGAGAGAGAAATATTTCTGCATATTGCTTGTTTCTTTAAAGGGGAGAGAGAGGATTATGTAAGGGGAATTCTTGACGCTTGTGGATTGCACCCTGATATTGGAATTCCACTTATCGTCGAAAAATCGCTCATAACCATCAGAAACGCTGAAATTCATATGCATGGAATGTTGCAAGAGTTGGGGAAGCAAATTGTTCAGCGACAACATCTCGACGAGCCAGAATTATGGAGTAGATTGTGGCTTTACCGGGATTTCCATCGTGTGATGATGACAGAAACAGTAACATATCTTTCCTAATAGATTCTAAATGATTTTCACGTTTTTGTTAAAATCTATTTACGGATAATAAAATTTATATTTCTAGCAAAAAGAACCTATTTCACTTTTTTCTGGTACACAAAATTTTACCGTAGAGTGAGATCAAGGTAGGGAACATTTACTCCGCTTGAAGATGAGTGAGAGTTCATAATTAAGACTTGTTAGATATGATGTCTTGTCTTGCTTTACTTGACTAACCCCTTGGGATTGAATTTAGTTTATCCAAAACATTTACCCTTTTATTCCCTTTTATAATATGCATATTGTTAATTTTTCAGAAAGCAACAACAGAAGTTAAAGCCATAGTTCTAGATCAAAAGGATGATGGCTTCAAATTCAATAAGTTGAGGGCTGAAGATTTATCAAAATTTGGGCACCTGAAACTGCTCATATTGTGTCATAAGAATTTTTCAGGAAGGCCCGAATTTCTTTCTAATTCCCTATGTTATCTTTCGTGGAATGGTTATCCTTTCACTTCTTTGCCATCAAATATTCAGCCGCATGACCTTGTTGAATTAAATATGCCTGACAGCAGCATCAAACAACTATGGGAAGGCATTCAGGTATTTTCTCCTCTGCTAAACAGTTGAGAAGTTAATGAAGGAGCATTTTAGATGTAAAACCAAGATTATATATTCCATGTTGGCACAGTTTTTTAAAATTATAAAATTATTGTAAAACAGAAACAAATACTTCTGTATATTTTTATTCATAGAATAGGGTCTCTTTTATAGAGAGATTACAAAGAGGAAATTAAGGAAATAAAACCTGATGCAATCAATGTAATAAATGACAATTAAGGGGAAATAGAATCAGAATAAAATCAGAGTAAAATAGAACAAAATCTTCTACAATCAGAGTAAAATAGAACCGAATCTTCTACAATCTTCTACACCCCCTCTCAAGTTGGTGCATAGATATCGATCAAACCCAACTTGTCTAATAAATTCTCAAAGGTGGGCCGAGCTAAGCTCTTGGTCAGGATGTCAGCTGTCTGTTGGTTGGAAGTCACAAAGGGAATGCAAATAATGCCAGCCTCTAGTTTCTCCTTTATGAAATTTCGATCAATCTCAATGTGCTTGGTTCTATCATGCTGGACGGGATTGTGAGCTATGCTTATTGCTGCTTTATTGTCACAGAATAACTTCAATGGGAGGTCAACCTTTATCTTGAGTTCTTTCATAATTCTGTAGATCCATATCCCTTCCTGTATACCTTAGGCCATTGCTCTAAATTCAGCCTCAGCACTACTTCTAGCAACCACGCTTTGTTTCTTGCTTCTCCAAGTTACCAGATTTCCCCACACATAGGTGCAATATCCAGAGGTTGATTTTCTGTCAATAACTGACCCAGCCCAATCTGCATCAGTGAAGGCAACAACATTCCTGTCACTACTCTTCTTAAAGTACAGGCCATTCCCAGGATTGGCCTTCAAGTACCTCAAAATTCTGTAGACCGCCTCAAGGTGCTCTTCATAAGGAGAGTGCATAAATTGGCATAAATTGGCTTACAACACTCACAGGGAAGGCAATATCAGGTCTGGTATGGGACAAATAGATTAGCTTGCCAACTAGTCTCTGGTATCTACCAATATCAACAGGGACTTTCCCTTTCTCTCAAAGCTTCACATTTGGGTCCATGGGGTATCACCGGTTCTGCAACCACTCATTCAGCTTTCTTTTGAAAGATCCAAAATGTATTTTCGTTGGGAAACCACAATTCCCTTCTTTGCTCTGGCAATCTCCATGCCGAGAAAGTACTTCATTGCTCCCAAATCCTTGATTTCAAATTCCTTTGCCAAGTTTCTCTTGATCTGTCCATCTCTTCTACATCATCCCCTCAGAAGCACGATATCATCAACATAGACAATTAGTACAAAGAATCATCCCATCGGAAGAGAATTTTGTGAATAGTGTGTGATCAACTTTGTCCTTGATTGTATCCATGTTTCTTCATAGATTTGGTGAACCTGTCAAACCATGCTTTCGGAGACTGTTTAAGACCATAAAGTGCTTTTCTTAATTTACACACATTTGACCCAAACCTTTCTTCGAACCCAGGGGGAGCATCCATGTATACTTCTTCCTCTAGGTCACCATTGAGGAAGGCATTCTTCACATCCAGTTGATGTAACGGCCAATCTAAGGTGGCGTGAGGATAAAAGGATCCTGACAGTGTTTAGCTTTGCAACAGGAGCAAAGGTCTCTGAATAATCTATGCCATAGGTCTGAGTGAACCCTTTAGCCACCAAACGAGCCTTGTATCTATCTACGGATCCATCTGAATTGAACTTCACAGTGAAGACTCATTTACAACCTACTGTTTTCTTTCCAGTTGGCAAATTTAGAACACTCCAGGTGTTATTCTTCTCAAGAGCTCTCATCTCCTCAAGAACAGCTTCCTTCTACTTTGGAACTTTTAGAGCTTCCTGTACATTACTTGGAATTTCTATATTGGACAATTGTGAGCTAAAATCAGCATAGGAAGAAGACAAATTTGAATATGACACAAAATTAGACAAAGGATGCTTAGTACAAGATCTAATACCTTTCCTAAGCGCAATTGGAATGTCTAAATCAGAGAATTCAATGTGGTTCTTAGGTTCAGAAGAGGACTTACCTGTCTCGGGTTGACTGACCGGATTTTCTCTCAGTTCGGTTTCATGACAGTGCTGGACAGTTGGAGCTTCATTTGTGTTATTCTTACTGTTCTTTGAAATATAGAACTTTTCCTTGAACCTTCGGTTACCTCCTTTGAATCTGTTATTTCCTTCTTCACAAGAATCATGTTGTGGCATTTCAATTAGTTCTTCAAATGTTTCTATTTCTAAAGGCTGTTTTTCAGAGTTTTGATTTTGAGATGTAGACCCAGATTCCATAGGAGCCTTACTCATGATATGAGTAGGTCTAGATAGTGAATCATGGTCATTTGCTATTGGTGCAGTAGTTGTACAAGTTTCAGAATCATGTGAGTTTTCAGATAAAGTAATGATTTCAAAAGAATCTTCATTTTGACTCCCCCCTGAAGATGAGTGTCCTCAAAAAACGGTTTGTTTTCAAAAAACGTGATATCCATGGTCACAAAATATTTCTTTGATTTTGGATCAAAACATTTACAACCTTTTTGGGTTGGAGAGTATCCAATAAAAACACATTTTATAGCACGTGGTTCTAATTTTCCAAGATTCTTGTGTTCATGAACAAAAACAGTAGATCCAAATATTTTTGACGATAAATTAGCAGAAAGATGAGCCATAGGGAAATATTCCTTGAAAATATTGATTGGTGTTTGAAACTGTAGGACCTTGGACGGCATGCGATTGATCAAATATGCAGCAGTTAAAATCGCTTCACCCCACAAGTATTTTGGAACTTTGGTTTCAAATAACAAGGCTCTAGCAACTTCTAGGAGATGTCTATTTTTTCTTTCTGCAATTCCGTTCTGTTGCGGTGTATGAACACAAGAACTTTGATGCACAACCCCATGCTCAAGAAAAAAATCCCCCAAAATCATATTAAAATATTCCTTTCCATTATTACTTCTGAAAACTTGAATATTTGTTTGAAATTGAGTTTGCACCATTTTAAAGAAATTTTTAACAACTTGACCAGCCTCAGATTTTTCCTTTAGCAAATGCACCCAACAAAGTCTAGTGTGATCATCAATAAAAGTGATGAACCATTTTTTATTTGAGGGTGTGCTTGTTTTATTAGGGCCCCAAACATCGCTATGAATCATAGAAAAAGGCTTTGTTGGCTTATAAGATTGCATAGGAAAAGTGGAGCGATGATGCTTTGCAAATTCACAAGTCTCACAATTAAACAACGAAGGATCTTTATTATCAAACAACTTAGGAAATAAATGTTTTAGGTATCTAAAACTTGGGTGACCTAACCGCAAATGCCATAACATAATATCATTATTGTTATCAGAAATAAAACTAGATTCAAAACAGGAACCTCTCGGTTGAGATTGTTCTGGTCCAAGTCCATTATCAAAGTAATAGAGTCCCCCACTTTCCTTAGCACTGCCAATCATCCTCCTCGAGTTCAAATCCTGAAACACACAATGAGAAGAAAAAAAATGAGTTTGACAGTTTTTATCACGGGCAAGTTTACTAACTGATAAGAGACTACATGATAATTTTGGAACATCAAGGACATCTTGGAGAGTTAATGTCGGAGACAGGACAATGGACCCTTTTCCTGCAATGACTGATAAGGAGCCATCTGCAATTTTTATTTTCTGGTTACCTGCAGAAGGATTGTATGAAGAGAAAAGACTAGACTCTCCTGTCATATGGTCAGTTGCACCTGAATCAACAATCCAAGTATGATTGACACTAAGGAAGACAGTTTTAACAAAGTTACCTCTCTGTGCTATTGAACAGGAAAGAGTTTGAGACTCAAGAAGTTTGTACAGTTGATCTATCTGTTCCTTAGTAAAAGGAAACGAGCTTAAAGAAGACTGCTTCTCTTGATCAGAGGTACTAACTTGAAGTGCACGGTTCTCACCGCCGCTCTTTTTCTTCCAATTCGCAGGCTTGCCATGGAGCTTCCAACAAGTCTCACGGGTATGCCCTGGGCGTCTGCAATGCTCACAACATTTGTCAATTTTTTTTTCCGTCATCCCTATAGTTTCTGGTAGCAAGTGCAGAGCCCTCTGTTTCTGAAATTTGCACTGTTTTACCCATCATAACTCCTTGTCTGGCCTCTTCTCTCCTGACTTCCGAGAAAGTTTCACGAATAGTAGGCAAGGGAGTCTTCCCTAGAATCCTACCTCTTACTTCATTTAGTTCCTTATTCAGCCCAACAAGAAACATAAACACACGATCATTCTCTTGCCTTTTGATGAACACAACACTATCTTCAGTACACTTCCAACTGTCCTCATAGCAGAGATCCAATTCCTGCCACAAAGTCATTAGTTCATTATAGTAAGTAGTCACATCTCTATTACCTTGTTTAGTATGCCATAACCTGGATTTTAAATAAAAAATCTGAGAGGAATTCTGAATGTCAGAGTATGTATCTTTAACAGCTTCCCAGACATCCCTTGCAGTCGGTAAGAACATGAACGATTTTCTAATAGCCGGTTCCATGGTATTGACCAGCCACGCAATGATTAGAGAATTCTTAGATCTCCAAATCCCAAAATTTGGATCATTGTTTGGAGGCTTTGGTGTGTCTCCTGTAAGAAATCCAAATTTTCCTTTGCTCTCCAGGATCAAACGGACTGTCTGGGACCACTCAATATAGTTTTTTCCATGAAGTTTTGGGACATTAATTTTAAGAGAGTTAGAAAACCCTTCTTGTCCATTGAAGCAGCCACTGAGACCACTTGGGCCGCCACTTCCAACTCCTGGACCTGGGCCACTGCCGCCTGGACCTGGGCCATCGCCGGCGCCACCTACGCCGGGACCTGCGCCGCCGTTTGGGACACCGCCGGTGCCTCCTGCGCCTGGACCAGCCCCTCCAACACTCACGACGCCTGGGCTGCCTCCACCAGTCACCAGTGTTGTCAGAATCGCGAGTCAACTCGTTGACTCGTTCGATTTTACGATTCCGGCGCAACAAACCGAGGTGATTCGTTCGAAGAATCGTAAATTTGTTGAATCGGTCGTGAATCGTCGTTCTGGATCGCTTGAATCGTTGAATCGTCGCCGTTCCGAGTTTCGCGTTTGATTAAACCTCAGATTTCGCCGTCGACCGCCGTTCCAGAAGCTAGGGTTCGCGGCGCTGTTGGTTGCAGCTTTTGCGACCCGTTATCCAGGAAGAAGGAGACTCGGGTTGCGTTGACCCGTTTCCACTTTCGCGACCCGGGTTGTGTTTCGCAGGGCACGTGCTGTCGTTTTAATTTTTAAGCTCCACGTGCGTGCTCTTTCTTTCTCCACGGGACTGTCTGTAAGTATCTCGTCCTTTTTTTTATTTTATGAAAACGTGCCTTGCTTGCATTCCATTGGGCTGCCGACCATGGGCCTGGTTCATCTAATATATCCGTTGCACTTTCTTCCCACGCGACATTTATTTCTTTGCGCAGGAAATTGTTCCAATCTGTTAATAGCTGCTCTGTTTTGAATGATAATGGCTGGATTCCAAGACACTCCTTTACAAACATTCCTCTCCCTCAGTCTCTATTATAAATATTCCTCTTTCTGCCTCTTTACACTACTGCGATCCCATACTCTTTTGACTCTGCCTCTATTATTAATATTCCTCTTTCTGCAACTTTCTGCATACTTTTGCTTTCTGGAAATGGCTTCAAATGCTGGAACCGGTGCAAATTCAACAGAAGCAGTTGCAGTTGGTGGGTCCAAGTCCAATGTTAAATCCAAAAAAAATACTAGAGGTGATGTTGCATGGAAGCATTGTATTGCAATTGATGCACATGGAAAGAAAGTAAAATGCAAATATTGTGAGAAAATCATGACAGGAGGTGTCTATCGTTTGAAGCAGCATTTGGGTGGAACACGCAAGGATGTTGAACCCTGCATCATTGTTCGGATGATGTTAAAAAGCAGATGTGGGATGTTGCTGCTGCCTTGCAAGAAAAACTGGTTACAAGGACAAATACCAGAGAGTTTGAAGAAAATATTGGTAACCCATCTGAATCAAATGAAGAGGCAGCCGCAGGGAAAAGAAAATTCTTTGCTGCATGCGATACCAATAGTGCTGCTGCTGCTGCAAATCTTTTCAAGAGAAGGAGCTAGACTACCATTGATAGCATTTTCAAGAAGGGTTTGAGGGAGGATGCCTGCATGGACATTGCTTCTTTTTTCTATAACAATGCCATTCCTTAGGATGCCTGCATGGATTATGCTTCTGTTTTGGATTATGTTTCTGTTTTGGATGTTATGTTATGTTTCTGTTTTGAACTTCTGTTTGCATGTTATAATTATATGAATTTTATTATGTTTTGAATGTTACGATTCTACGATTCTATGTTACGATTCTAGTCCGAGTTTTGATCCTACGATTTAATAGAATCTTACGATCCGTGTTACGATCCTCCGTGTTACGATTTTTTAGCCTCCTACCGATTCAAGTCCAATTTACGTATTTGACAACATTGCCAGTCACGATTCCACCTCCAAAGACCGACGCTGGACCACCTTTGGTTGGGCGCCTCTGTAGTCTTCTTTGCCGTTGTCGTCGGCCGCTTGATGAGGGCTGCCTCCATGTTCTTTGGCCGTCATCGCTACAGAGGAAAAAAAAAAGAAAAAAGGAAGAGGGACCGAATCCTAAAATAGGAAAGAAGGATCGAAGCCTAAAGCTCGTGATACCATATTGTAAAACAGAAACAAATACTTCTGTATATTTTTATTCATAGAATAGGGTCTCTTTTATAGAGAGGTTACAAAGAGGAAATTAAGGAAATAAAACCTGATGCAATCAATGTAATAAATGACAATTAAGGGAAAATAGAATCAGAATAAAATCAGAGTAAAATAGAACCTAATCTTCTACAATCAGAGTAAAATAGAACCGAATCTTCTACGATCTTCTACAAAAATTAATAAAGAAAAAAATTTAAAAAAACAATAGATGTGCATGAGTGCTAGATTTTTCTATTAGTTCAAAATAAATTTTGTCATATTTACTTTTAGAAGAAGTAGCACTTGTTATATAGATGTAAAATCAATTATTATGTGATGCCATGAAAATTTTGATTTTTATTTGAAAATTGTAAACAGCTTCTAAAATATGTTTGTAAAAATTTGAAAGAAGATCATTGTAATGCAAGTAAGCTTACGTAAAGGTTTTTTATCATTATTATTGCAATCTTGAAAGCAGACTAGAGTGAATTAATGAAATTGACATTTTAATACAGCATACTAACATGTCAGTGGCTAATTCTCGCTTCACAGCGTCTTCCTTGTTTGAAAAGGATGGATCTGAGCAACTCCAAAAATCTCAAGACGACTCCAAGTTTTGAAGGGATCCAAAATCTTGAGCGGCTAGATCTTACAGGATGCATAAACTTGTTGCAGGTGCATCCATCAGTTGGACTTCTTACAGAACTTGTGTTCTTCAGTTTGCAGAACTGTAGCAGTCTGGTCAGCCTTGATTTGAGCAGTGTATCAAGATTATGGTCTCTCAAAGTTCTACGCCTATCTGGTTGCATAGGACTTGGAAAGACCCCAGATTTCACAGGAGCATTAAATCTTGAATACCTTGATATGGATCGATGTATAAGTTTATCTAGGATCCATGAATCTATTGGAGCTCTTACAAAGCTTAGATTCTTAAGTTTGAGAGACTGCACAAAACTTTTTCCAATACCTAACATCTTTAATAATATGACATCTCTTACAACTCTAGATCTATGTGGCTGCTGGAACTTTTCGAATCTGCCCCTTCCAAGCACTGTCAATTCTCCTCCTCCTTTGGAATCTTTGATTTTTCTGGACTTAAGCTTTTGCCATATTTCTGAATTACCTGATGCTATTGGAGAAATAAGGTGTTTAGAAAGACTAAATCTACAGGGAAATAACTTTATCACAATGCCTTCTACCATCAAAGGCCTTTCCAGTCTGGCATATTTGAATTTGTCTCATTGTTATAGTCTTGAATATTTGCCTAAGCTCCCAACAGAAAGTGCTCCATCAGATTCAGTGGGAAAATATTTTAAGACAACATCAGGATCTCGTGATCATAGGTCAGGATTATATATTTTTAACTGTCCCAAGGTGTCTAAATGCTTGTTCTCTTGTGAGGATCCGGGCGTTCCATTTAAATGGTTAAAAAGACTATTTAAGGTGCCTACCTTCCCCCCTCTCTCTTTGGTTTGTCTGTCAGTCACTTCTTCTCTAGCTCTGATACATGTGTGTGTGCGTTTTCTGCTGATATACCCTTGTTTGATCAAGAGACTCTACAATCCTATATATTTAAACTTGTTGTATTGCCATGTCCTTAAATATTTTCCTAATTAATCTCCCATTAGATAGTGCTTCATTAGTAAGAAGTTATTTTAAAACAATATCTTGATCCACCGATCATGTTAGGATTATGTTTATTTTTGACTGCCCCTTAGTTCACTGGTCATTATTTGTCAAGTTGGGATGTGTGCTTTGAATGACTTCCCTTGCACATATCTCTCTAGCTCTGATATATACGTCTATTTTTCTGGTGCCAGGAACCTCGTCACTTCCGATGTGGCTTTGACATTGTTCTTCCTTTGCATCGTAAATATATTGATTTGCATGGAAATCCTTCTATTCCACAGTGGTTCGATCACCAGTTTAAGGGAGGTTCAAGAATAAAGATAAAGCACTCTAATATGCATGTCGACTGGGTCGGCTTTGCCTTTTGTGTGGCATTTCAAGTAAATAACCGTTCTGCAGTATCTGGTTCTTCAAATCGTTTGCACTCCTCGCCACTGCCATATCGTTTTCGTCTCTCTTTTGAAAGTGAGCACACCGAAGAACGCTTTGATATGCCACTTAGTTTGGAACGAAACAAGGTGGATGGCTCAAATTATATTTGGGCAATCTATATCTCTCGGGAACACTGCCATTTTGTGAAAACAGGAGCGCGAATCGCATTTAAATCCTGCCAAGGTTTGATTATGAAGAAATGGGGGTTCCGTGTGCTAACCAAGAAGGGCTTAAAAAGGACCCAGAGAACACACCTTCCTTTACCGATCGTTGATAGTGTCGATGAAAGCAGCAGCGGCAGATTTGAGCCCAAAATCCAGCTTCCTTATAATTGGTTAGTTTCAGGTGAAGATGAAGTTGAGAATGATGAAGCCAAGGGGAAAGAAATCAATCTCTTTAACCTAGGCCTTTTGACAGGCAGACCACACTGAAAGCACACAATTTCCTCTCCGAGCCTCAAGGTAATTGTCTTTATAAAGCAGTGACACAATATTAATTAATAATTGATCACCATTGTTAATTAATGATTAACTTACATAATTAATTATGTATCAGTACATTATTATTATAGTGCATTCAACTTATGTATGTCAAGTTTATCCAAGATTTTCTTTTCAATTAATATTTTGAGACATGTTTCATGATTTAATTATTGTTCGATTTGGCCATTCCCCGACACCAAACATATAAAGATGTAAAATAGGTGATTTCATTGCCGATTTGCTAGCTTGCATCGTCTGTTTTTTCCCAAGGATTGGTGATTATTCTTTTCAGGGGGATGTACATTCTATCCAGATGGTTTCTGATCTTTGATTGGATTGAAATTTTAGCCTGTTTTCTTTCTTCATGTTCGTGTTAGCTTTGGTAGCTAAGTCCACTAGCTTAATCTATATGGTCTGAGTTTGTGAAACAGTACTACACGGACAAAAGCAATAAAGTGCAGCGATGTCTAGATTTTTGTTGTTGTTTTGGGGGGGCAGGGGGGTTAGTGTTCACTGTTTTTGATAATTATAAGTTCTGTCTAATTAATCTGTTTAGTCATGCTGCACTTTTCCCCTACTTTTTGGTTGATCTCATTTTTCAACAAGTTTATTTATGTTTTTCTAGTTAATTTTGAATTGAAATTGGAAACTATGGAAAAGAAACAATTTCCATACGGTTATATTACATGTGAAATCTGTCTAGAATAACATTCCGTTTCCTTATGGTTATATCAGTTTCTTTGTCACTACCCCATCATTCGCTCTCCTCGTCACTGCCACGGGCTCTCTAATATGCATGTCGACTGGCTTATCATCTAGTGCTTTATCTTCAAAATCTAGTGCAGAATTCTTTGCCTTATCACCTTCGTTGTTTCTATTCTATCTGAGAAAACTAATTCAAATATTCCTTTTCTGCTAGTTTACTATAGATTTTACTTTGTGCATTTAGTGGTCCCTGTGTGATAAGGTGATACATGTATACGGATCTCTTTTAGCCAAGTCCATATTCGGCTAATAGCTTGCTTTTGAAGTCTGCACCCAGAGAACCTTCGAGAGTTAATGCTATGTTCCAACATATACAAAAATGATGTCCAGTGAAACAGCTGTAATTGCTGAGACAGGTGACTCATGGTTTAACTGCCAAAAGTTGAAATTGCCAAAGGGATGTGGGTAAATGTCTGAGATAATGTCATTTGTTGTATTTGTCATCTTGTTTTTTGTATTGTTTATAGTGCTGATGAAATCTTGTTCACAGGTATGAGTTCCAAATGCAATATGGCTTAATTGGATGGTTTGTTGGTGCAAGCACAAGCAGTCCCTGAGAAGCTGAGTGATTGCTTGCATTGGCGATGGAAGCTTTCAGGTTTGTCTTGCATAATTACTTAAAGCATGATCTCATCAAAATGTAGTTTAGTTTTTGTAAACGTTTCAAAGATTTCTCCTAAATCTTCACTCCAAAATAATTCTTGAAAGGAAAATGGTGTTTTTATCTTTCTTTAAAATGCTTTGCAGGTAACTGCTCAGAATATATCAACAATGTTGCCATGCGGTCAAAATAGCATCATCTTCCTGATAAACAATGGTGGATGCACCATTGAGGTTGAAATTCATGATTGACCATACAATGTGATTAAGAAGTGGAGTTACAGTGCATTGGTTGATGCAATCCACAATGGTGAAAGGAAATGCTGGACTACCAAGGTGAGTCTCTTGCCATGTGTCCTGCTCAAACTTCACTTGCTGTAACATGCAGCAGTGCTGATCTTGTGTCCATTATTGCATGCTTCATTTCAGGTCTTCTGCGAAGAGGAGCACATAGTTGAAGCAATTGCCACAACAACAGGGACCAAAGAAAGAATGCTTATGCTTCAATGAGGTGATTGTTCACAAGGGACACCAGCAAAGAGTTGCTTGAGTGGGGATCCAGGGTCTCTGCTGCCAATAGCCCCCCCTCCCCCACAAAAACGAAAAATCCTCAGTGAACTTCAGAATCAGCCTATTACTACATTGCTGGAATTGCCCTTTGACTTTAAAATTTGAGAGCCCTTTAAGATGTGTCCTTGTGCGGAATTTACTTTTGTTGATGGCTTTCTGGTTTATGTAACTGAGTCCACTTGTTTGTATAAATTCATTCACTTAAGTGGCATCCATCACTACGGTAGACCGTCTTCTCTTATCTCCCTCCCTCACTCATCTCTCTGCCACCCATCCACCCACCCTGCATCCCCCTCAAAGTAACGACTGCATTAGACATCATGCCACTGAGATGTTAATTGAATGAAATATTGAACAATGGAGGAACTCATACCAGCTATCAAACACGATGTAAGTCCCAACATTCAACAGAAATTGCAACCGACAGTCAAGAACATCTCACTATAATACATCTGAATTTCCTAATAGATGGCCTGATAATATAGAAATGAGCTTGCAGATTACGAATGAGAGTGCTGCCAGGTGTACATCATGGCGAAGAGGAATACGTTTTAGACGATTACGCAGAAGCTGGGCTTGGAGATGATCATCGACAAGATGATTCAGAAGGTGCAGCGGAAGACCTTAGCAAGAGACATGATTCCCGCGTGGATCAATAAGTCCTGCAAGTGCGATTCAACACATTCTCTCTCTGCTTGTTTCATTTTTCATTGTGGCATTTCATCGAGCGTTTGTGTGCAAACTTTCGATGATTCTCCCAGATCTATTCTTAAGTACAACTTATTTTGCGCAACAAACATATCCATACAAGATTAATAATGCTTATTTCGTAAATTGCAACCCTGCTTTTGCTAGACCTTTTGGGAGTCCTTGTAATAATACATTTCGTGGTTCCTTCTTTAGAAAAATTGATAAGCAACACCTTGGAAGTAATTTAAACAAATAGAGTTTGTTAAGTGTTAGTGTAGTACCCTAATTTTGTCCGGCCTTTTTTTTATTTTATTATTTATTTTAATTAGTAGTAGTAATAATAAATATAAATAATATTTTATAATAAAAGAGATTAAAAAGGAGAAGAAAAGAATGGATAAGGAAAATGGATTTTTTATTTGGGAAATGGGTGTGCAAAAAATAAATATGGGTGATGCATATAGCAGCACAACCCAATTCCAGCCCACCAGCCCATCACTTCCTTTTTGTTACTCGCACCCCCTTTTTATTTTCACACCCTGCGCTCCTTGCATCTCCCTCTGTTTGCTCCTTGCACTCCCTCTCTTCCTGCACACTCCCCTACTTGGCCCAACCATCACACACATCGTCTCATACGCATAGCCCAATGCACTCACGCGGCCAAGCCAACCACGCGGCCCAACCCGTTTCTCAACCCAAAAATCACATAACCCTACATAACCCTAATTTTCATTTCTTCTTCCCCTCTTTCTCATTCTCAATGCAAGATCTCGCTTCCTCATTCTTCCTCCTCATTCCTTTCTTCTTCACGCGGCCAACCCTAAACCTAAATCTCTTTCCCTTCTTTCAACCTCACCTCATCCTTCCCTTCTCTCCCTTTCTTCGTTCCCCACGGCGTTCCCTCATCCTCTAACCCTAGCTCCCACGCGGCGCCCCTCATCCTCTCTCAACCTCACGCTTCTCTTCACTAAGCCCTAATTCTCCTCCCAACCCTAGGCCGCGGCGCCCCTTCTCTCTCGTTCTTCTTCTTCCCCTTATCTCTCCCTAAATCACGGCCTCATCCCTTCATCTTTATCACTAAGGCAAATCATATATCTGAAGATCACAATCTAGAAGCCAAAAAGGGAGTCCTTGTCTCTTTCCTTTATTTTTGTTATTTGATTTTGAATTTTTAACTGATTTGTTCCCCTTCTTTTTCGCAGATGGTGACCAAGATTGGAGCCTACAAAAGGACATACAAGCTGAAGAAAAAAAGGGCAGAGACCGAGAGCAAAAACCAGGGGCAGAGGAATCTGGAGACAGAGACCCAGAAGCCAAACCCTAAGTGGAAAACAAAGAGGAGAAAGAAAAAAGAACGAGAGTTAGAGTAAGGCAAAGAGAACAAAAATACCAAAACAGTTTAGATTTTAGGATCCCATCTCTCTTTTTTTTTCCTTTTTTTTTCCCTGTATATGAGGATTGGAATCGTGTGAATCAAAAGAATCAAGGTTCTATTCTCTCCTCCTTCTATTTTTTTCTTTGAATTTTCGTTGGTCCTTTTCTCTGTAAGCTCCTGACCCTAGATGTATTGAAATGTTCTCCTTCCGTGACTTTGTCCATTTTCTTTTCTGATTTAATTGTTATTATTGTTGTTGCTGAGATTGTTGTTGATTACTGTCGTGATTATTGTTGTTGCTGTTGTTGTTATGGTCGTGTAGCTGCTGCTGTTGTTGTTGTGGTTGTTGTTGGATCCTGGAATAAGGTTAGGGTTAGGGTTTGGCCTTCCACAACATTCAACAACCATTGCGCAGTATGAGCCAAGAGATGGAAGAAGAAACAAGTGATGCTCATCACGACATGTACTGAGGCAGTGGGCCATCCCGTTAAGAATTGTTGGGCTTTGATCAACGCCAAGTGATAAAACTTCAAGGAATAGCCCTGTTTAAGCAACCTTCATTTATTTTTACGCTTTGCCCAAAGCCCTGGGGCATATCTTGTAAAGGGCTCATTATGTTCTCATCTTTTCATCAATAAAACTGCAATTTGAATTTTTATTTTTTTAATGATAAAGCAAATGCACAAGTTATCAAAAGTTAAGTTTTGTGAAGATGTGAGCAATGAGATTTTGAGATGAGGTTTGGCGCTTTTTCTCTATCCAAATACTTATCCCTTGCTACCCCTTTTGAGCCTAAAACGAAATTTTCTTTCAAATACCCTGAATAAGGATCATTCATTCAATGAAGAATAGCACAAGTCTTCAATCAACTTTGTCCTTTCAGAAAGAAGAAGAGCAAAGTAAGCAATAAGGTATCAAAGACGATTCAAAGAAATGTCAAAAACATGTCAACGACACCTGCGAAGATCAAAAAGGAAACCACAAAGGTGAAACAAATGTGCTAGCGAAAAATGAAGTGCATCTTTACACTAAAGATCCTTGTTCTTATAAACCCTTAAACACTTTTTGGGCCTGAAATATCCTTTCTTTCATAACCCTTAACCCCTGGCCACGTTACAACCCTAATAAAGTCCATTCTGATCAAAGTCAATTGCTCATATTTTCTCAAAAACATGATTTTTGAAAGAGGAGGTCCATATAAACTCCTCGGTCAGCTTGCTTTATCTAAAAAAGGAATATAAAATAAAGTGCTCGCTAGGCTGAAAATCCGAAAGGGCGGTCTAGGCAGAAGTTAGAGCGACCCGCTAGGTTGAAAACTCGCAAAGAGCGGCCTAGGCAAAAGTTAGGGTCAAATTTATAAACGTGTCCACCCATATTGGACCTCATAGATTTAGATATAAACCAAGAAGCTAGGGGGAAAAGCTGTGCCCATCATCTACCAGCTTCGCATTCAAGGTTTCGTTCGGTTTGTAACTACACAAGATGATTTGTCTTTCAACATAGATCTTTCCTGTCATGGCTGAACGAAGGCCAAAGGGACACTGAAAAGTCTCTATGGATCAAAGTTGTCAATCTAATCCTCCCAAGAGCATTCATAGCATGGAAGGAATATTCAAGAATCCACAAAAGTAAACAGGATGAACTATCAAGAGCAAATATGCAACCCTGGTGCAGCGCAAAATCAACTATTCAGACAAGCAATCTGACAGAAAGTTATCATCCCACGAGTCTAGGGGCAGAATCCTCAAAGGAATTCAGGGAAATCAAAAAAAAAATTCAAAACAATAATAACATTCATGCATAACATATCATTCATCGCATCTAGCATGATCATCATTACTTCTGGGCCTCAAACTCACTTTCAAAATCATTTCTCTAAAAAATAAAAATTTCATTTCATGCATGGCATACCATTCATTGCATCCTGCATGATCATCAAAGTTTTTGGGTCCATTGACCCACCCTCTCAAATATTACATACAGTTGGTCTGTTGTTACTCAGTAAGAACTAGTACTCAACCTATCCAATCCACTTATTAGCATGAGTTAGGAACCTGTCCTATACTTTGCTGGGAATCTGACCCACCACCTTGGGAATCTGACCCAAGCTTTTAATCGGGAACCTGACCCGTGTCTTGAATCTTCCTCAATCATGGGGATCGATCCACACCTTTGTAACAAGAGTTAGGAATCTGACCTATACCTTGTCGGGAATCTGACCCGAATTGTGTCGAGTGACAGAGAAGCTCGTACACTGGACGTTCACCTGCAATAAGAAAACCAGTCCATACTTTAGCAAAAGTTAGGGTTCTGACCTACATCTTGTCGGGAATCTGACCCGAACCCATATTGAGTGACAGAGAAGCTCATACCACAGACATTCCTTAAAGTAAGGTAATCAATCCGTACCTTTTAACAAGCGTTAAGAATCTGACTTACCCTTGTTGGGAATCTGACCCAAAATTTGTGTCGAGTGACGAAGAAGCTCGCACCCCAGGCTTACCCTAAGTAGGGAAGTAGTCAATACCAAAGATGTGAGGGTTAGGAATCAGACTTATGCCTTACCGAGAATTCACTAGGAATCAAACCTAGAATCTCTCATTAATTTTGTAAGAGTTAGGAACCAGACCTATGCCTTACAGGAAATTCGCCAGGAAACCAGCCTTGGAATCTCCGACCAACTTTGTAAGAGCTAGGAATCGACCTCACGCCTACAGAGAATTCACTAGGAATCAAACCTAGAATCTCACTTTAATTTTGTAAGAGCTAGGAACCGAACCTATGCCTTACCAAGAATTCATTAGGAATCGAACATAGAATCTCTTACCAATTTCATAAGGGTTAGGAGCTAAAACCTATGTCGTACCAGGAATTCACTAGGAATTAGACCTAGAATCCCAAAGCAAAGTCGGGAGCCGATCTCGCATCCTCAAACAATTTCGTTCTGGACAAAATTAGAGTCCTTTATCCTTAATTACCTTTTTACAACGAATGCACGAAGACCTTCGAATAAAATGTAATTGAGGAGGGGCAGCTGTAGTACCCTAATTTTGTCCGGCCTTTTTTTTATTTTATTATTTATTTTAATTAGTAGTAGTAATAATAAATATAAATAATATTTTAGGTTTTATAATAAAAGAGATTAAAAAGGAGAAGAAAAGAATGGATAAGGAAAATGGATTTTTTATTTGAGAAATGGGTGTGCAAAAAATAAATATGGGTGGTGCATATAGCAGCACAACCCAATTCCAGCCCACCAGCCCATCACTTTCTTTTCGTTACTCGCACCCCCTTTTTATTTTCACACCCTGCGCTCCTTGTATCTCCCTCTGTTTGCTCCTTGCACTCCCTCTCTTCCTGCACACTCCCCTACTTGGCCCAACCATCACACGCAGCGTCTCATACGCATAGCCCAATGCACTCACGCGCCAAGCCAACCACGCGCCCAACCCGCTTTCTCAACCCAAAATCACATAACCCTACATAACCCTAATTTTCATTTCTTCTTCCCCTCTTTCTCATTCAATGGCAAGATCTCGCTTCCTCATTCTTCCTCCTCATTCCCTTTCTTCTTCACGCCGTGGCCAACCCTAAACCTAAATCTCTTTCCCTTCTTTCAACCTCACCTCATCCTTCCCTTCTCTCCCTTTCTTCGTTCCCCACGGCGTTCCCTCATCCTCTAACCCTAGCTCCCACGCGGCGCCCCTCATCCTCTCTCAACCTCACGCTTCTCTTCACTAAGCCCTAATTCTCCTCCCAACCCTAGGCCGCGGCGCCCCTTCTCTCTCGTTCTTCTTCTTCCCCTTATCTCTCCCTAAATCACGGCCTCATCCCTTCATCTTTATCACTAAGGCAAATCATTGAAGATCACAATCTGGAAGCCAAAAAGGGAGTCCTCGTCTCTTTCCTTTATTTTTGTTATTTGATTTTGAATTTTTAACTGATTTATTCCCCTTCTTTTTCGCAGATGGTGACCAAGATTGGAGCCTATAAAAGGACATACAAGCTGAAGAAAAAAAGGGCAGAGACCGAGAGCAAAAACCAGGGGTAGAGGAATCTGGAGACAGAGACCCAGAAGCCAAACCCTAAGTGGAAAACAAAGAGGAGAAAGAAAAAAGAACGAGAGTTAGAGTAAGGCAAAGAGAACAAAAATACCAAAACAATTTAGATTTTAGGATCCCATCTCTTCTTTTTTTTTCCCTGTATATGAGGATTGGAATCGTGTGAATCAAAAGAATCAAGGTTCTATTCTCTCCTCCTTCTATTTTTTTCTTTGAATTTTCGTTGGTCCTTTTCTCTGTAAGCTCCTGACCCTAGATGTATTGAAATGTTCTCCTTCCGTGACTTTGTCCATTTTCTTTTCTGATTTAATTGTTATTATTGTTGTTGCTGAGATTGTTGTTGATTACTGTCGTGATTATTGTTGTTGCTGTTGTTGTTATGGTCGTGTAGCTGCTGCTGTTGTTGTTGTGGTTGTTGTTGGATCCTGGAATAAGGTTAGGGTTAGGGTTTGGCCTTCCAATGGGGCCAAACCCTAAATAGGGGGCAATTTGCAAATATGTAATTAATAAGGACTAAACTGCAAATATGTTATAAAGAAGGATTGAAATGAAACTATAGGGTAAAAGGGGTCAGAAAGTAAAAGAATTAAAAAATCTTCTTTTATTTCCTGTTCATACACGATTTGGCCTTCCAATGGGGCCAAATCCCAAACCAGGGACTTATTTGCAATAATACTTTTTTTTTATTTCGTAGATAATCAGAATTGAAAAATAATAAATATACAAAAATAAATATTTCTTTTTTTACTTTTTTTCTCACAAAGGTTAATGATAATAAAAACAAAAAGGGAATTATTTTTTTCAAAAAGGCAAACAATTCTTTACAAGCAATTAATGGGTACCATTTTTTTAAATGGGCGTGTAGGGGTGCTAATCCTTCCTTGCGCGTAACCAACTCCCGGACCCAAATCTGGTACAAAGACCTTCTTTTTTTATTAAATTCAAAAATAGGTTTTCCAATGTTTTCCTATGAAAATAAAATATTGGTGGCGGCTCCATTTAAAATTTTTAAGGGTGGTTGTCACAGCTGGCGACTCCACTGGGGACTTTAGAGAGTTAGGCCCTATGATTGTTTATGTGATTTGTTTGTCTTACTAAATGAATTATTCCCTTTTTGTTTTTATTCCTATTTGTTCATTTGTATATATGCTTAGAAAACTTGCATCTTCTATTTTTTTTTTTGTGATTTATTCTCTTTCATTTGTTTTTTTTTCTTGTAAATATTATGTATGTTTATGTATTTGAAACCTTAGGGTAGAAGACATGTATATATATTGTATTTTTTATTTATTTTACAGCGGGTAGTTTTAAGTTTGCTCCTTCACACTCTTCACTTAACACATTTTCGCACACTACGAGTGGGTGCCCTATACCCGGGCCCGAGTGAACCTTAAGTTAGGAGAGGCTGTGTAATGAGTGCTCTGCTGGACGTACGACCAGTGGGTTCCTATGAAGGCCTCACCTAGAGTTTGGCTCATTTGAGAAAAAACCATCCTTTAATAATATACTTATTATTGGTGGTAACATTTTCAAATGGGACCCTTGGCTCTAGGGACCTTTTTAGATTAGTATCTTAAATCCACCCAATGGAAAAGCACTTAATACAAACCCTAGATCCTTTTAAGGAGTTACCGGCCCATATCACGAAAGGAGCATACCTTATCCCATTTTCCACGTGACAAAAGTCGTATGACCTAAGATCTTAGGAAATACCGGCCTACATTGCAAGGGGCACACTCTGCCTATTTTTCCATCATCCATTTATTTTTCATTCACATTTTAAAAGTGTGAAAAATAATAAATGATATTTTTCTCCAAAAAAAATATTATTTGTTATTCTTCTTTGCAAAAAAAAAAAATAGTTTCAAAAGATACTTTTCCTTCTCATTCCTTTTTCCCTCTAAATAAAAAAATAAATTTTCAAAAAAAAACATTTTCTCTTTTTTAGCAACATCATTGCATTCGTTTTATTTTTTGTAAAAAAAAAAGAGCAAAAAGCAAAAAAAAGCAAAACAAAAATAGAAAAATATTTCTCCATTATCCATCATATTATTTTGCATAAAATGTACATAAAAAAAAATTCATGACATGCATAATCATGGCACATACATAACATAACTCTTTTTTTTTCCAACAGAAAATAGATACAAATAAGCTTTCCCTGCATCCCTACCGGACTCGAGCCCAGTCTAGACTCATGGATTTGTTGGAACAGAATCAGCAAGCGATGAGAGAAGAGCTCGATCAAATTAACGGTAAAATAGACACGTTATTTGACCTTCTGCAGAACTTGGATCCAAAATTGACCATTGATGAGAACCATTCCACCAACACTAATGAGCATCGAGAGGCTTCCAATGGCCCATCAGGAGATTCCCTAGATCAGAAGAGACTCCAAATTATGGAAGATAGGCTGAAAGCCATTGAAGGGGCAAATCATATTGGGTTCAAAGCTTCAGAAGTATGTTTGGTCCCGGACGTGGTGATTCCTCCAAAATTCAAAGTTCCTGAGTTTGTCAAGTATGAAGGCTTAACTTGTCCAAAAAGCCACCTCATCATGTACTGCCGGAAGATGGCCCCCTGCTCCAGTAATGATAAGCTCTTAATCCACTTCTTCCAAGAGAGTCTTACACGGGCATCCCTACGCTGGTATATGCAGTTAGAGCAGGGTAAAGTCAACTCCTGGAATGATTTGGCCAAACATTTCATCAATCAGTATAAGTACAATATGGACATAGCTCCTGGCCGCTCTCAGTTGCAAACCCTAGTAAGAGGGGGTAATGAAAGCTTCAAAGAGTATGCCCAAAGATGGAGAGGGATTGCAGCCCAAGTGGAACCCCCACTTTCTGAGAAAGAGATGGTTACCATGTTCATTGACACACTTCAACAACCTTTCTATGATCTGATGATGAGAAATGTCTCTTCAAGCTTCTCAGACTTAGTCACTGTTGGGGAAAAAGTGGAAGCAGGGATAATAAGCGGAAGGATTGGCAACCACAACATTCAACAACCATTGCGCAGTATGAGCCAAGAGATGGAAGAAGAAACAAGTGATGCTCATCACGACATGTACTGAGGCAGTGGGCCATCCCGTTAAGAATTGTTGGGCTTTGATCAACGCCAAGTGATAAAACTTCAAGGAATAGCCCTGTTTAAGCAACCTTCATTTATTTTTACGCTTTGCCCAAAGCCCTGGGGCATATCTTGTAAAGGGCTCATTATGTTCTCATCTTTTCATCAATAAAACTGCAATTTGAATTTTTATTTTTTTAATGATAAAGCAAATGCACAAGTTATCAAAAGTTAAGTTTTGTGAAGATGTGAGCAATGAGATTTTGAGATGAGGTTTGGCGCTTTTTCTCTATCCAAATACTTATCCCTTGCTACCCCTTTTGAGCCTAAAACGAAATTTTCTTTCAAATACCCTGAATAAGGATCATTCATTCAATGAAGAATAGCACAAGTCTTCAATCAACTTTGTCCTTTCAGAAAGAAGAAGAGCAAAGTAAGCAATAAGGTATCAAAGACGATTCAAAGAAATGTCAAAAACATGTCAACGACACCTGCGAAGATCAAAAAGGAAACCACAAAGGTGAAACAAATGTGCTAGCGAAAAATGAAGTGCATCTTTACACTAAAGATCCTTGTTCTTATAAACCCTTAAACACTTTTTGGGCCTGAAATATCCTTTCTTTCATAACCCTTAACCCCTGGCCACGTTACAACCCTAATAAAGTCCATTCTGATCAAAGTCAATTGCTCATATTTTCTCAAAAACATGATTTTTGAAAGAGGAGGTCCATATAAACTCCTCAGTGCAGTTGCTTTATCTAAAAAAAAAGGAATATAAAATAAAGTGCTCGCTAGGCTGAAAATCCGAAAGGGCGGTCTAGGCAGAAGTTAGAGCGACCCGCTAGGTTGAAAACTCGCAAAGAGCGGCCTAGGCAAAAGTTAGGGTCAAATTTATAAACGTGTCCACCCATATTGGACCTCATAGATTTAGATATAAACCAAGAAGCTAGGGGGAAAAGCTGTGCCCATCATCTACCAGCTTCGCATTCAAGGTTTCGTTCCAGTTTCAGAACTACACAAGATGATTTGTCTTTCAACATAGATCTTTCCTGTCATGGCTGAACGAAGGCCAAAGGGACACTGAAAAGTCTCTATGGATCAAAGTTGTCAATCTAATCCTCCCAAGAGCATTCATAGCATGGAAGGAATATTCAAGAATCCACAAAAGTAAACAGGATGAACTATCAAGAGCAAATATGCAACCCTGGTGCAGCGCAAAATCAACTATTCAGACAAGCAATCTGACAGAAAGTTATCATCCCACGAGTCTAGGGGCAGAATCCTCAAAGGAATTCAGGGAAATCAAAAAAAAAATTCAAAACAATAATAACATTCATGCATAACATATCATTCATCGCATCTAGCATGATCATCATTACTTCTGGGCCTCAAACTCACTTTCAAAATCATTTCTCTAAAAAATAAAAATTTCATTTCATGCATGGCATACCATTCATTGCATCCTGCATGATCATCAAAGTTTTTGGGTCCATTGACCCACCCTCTCAAATATTACATTCAGTTGGTCTATTGTTACTCAGTAAGAACTAGTACTCAACCTATCCAATCCACTTATTAGCATGAGTTAGGAACCTGTCCTATACTTTGCTGGGAATCTGACCCACCACCTTGGGAATCTGACCCAAGCTTTTAATCGGGAACCTGACCCGTGTCTTGAATCTTCCTCAATCATGGGGATCGATCCACACCTTTGTAACAAGAGTTAGGAATCTGACCTATACCTTGTCGGGAATCTGACCCGAATTGTGTCGAGTGACAGAGAAGCTCGTACACTGGACGTTCACCTGCAATAAGAAAACCAGTCCATACTTTAGCAAAAGTTAGGGTTCTGACCTACATCTTGTCGGGAATCTGACCCGAACCCATATTGAGTGACAGAGAAGCTCATACCACGGACATTCCTTAAAGTAAGGTAATCAATCCGTACCTTTTAACAAGCGTTAAGAATCTGACTTACCCTTGTTGGGAATCTGACCCAAAATTTGTGTCGAGTGACGAAGAAGCTCGCACCCCAGGCTTACCCTAAGTAGGGAAGTAGTCAATACCAAAGATGTGAGGGTTAGGAATCAGACTTATGCCTTACCGAGAATTCACTAGGAATCAAACCTAGAATCTCTCATTAATTTTGTAAGAGTTAGGAACCAGACCTATGCCTTACAGGAAATTCGCCAGGAAACCAGCCTTGGAATCTCCGACCAACTTTGTAAGAGCTAGGAATCAGACCTACGCCTTACAGAGAATTCACTAGGAATCAAACCTAGAATCTCACTTTAATTTTGTAAGAGCTAGGAACCGAACCTATGCCTTACCAAGAATTCATTAGGAATCGAACATAGAATCTCTTACCAATTTCATAAGGGTTAGGAGCTAAAACCTATGTCGTACCAGGAATTCACTAGGAATTAGACCTAGAATCCCAAAGCAAAGTCGGGAGCCGATCTCGCATCCTCAAACAATTTCGTTCTGGACAAAATTAGAGTCCTTTATCCTTAATTACCTTTTTACAACGAATGCACGAAGACCTTCGAATAAAATGTAATTGAGGAGGGGCAGCTGTAGTACCCTAATTTTGTCCGGCCTTTTTTTTATTTTATTATTTATTTTAATTAGTAGTAGTAATAATAAATATAAATAATATTTTAGGTTTTATAATAAAAGAGATTAAAAAGGAGAAGAAAAGAATGGATAAGGAAAATGGATTTTTTATTTGAGAAATGGGTGTGCAAAAAATAAATATGGGTGGTGCATATAGCAGCACAACCCAATTCCAGCCCACCAGCCCATCACTTTCTTTTCGTTACTCGCACCCCCTTTTTATTTTCACACCCTGCGCTCCTTGTATCTCCCTCTGTTTGCTCCTTGCACTCCCTCTCTTCCTGCACACTCCCCTACTTGGCCCAACCATCACACGCAGCGTCTCATACGCATAGCCCAATGCACTCACGCGGCCAAGCCAACCACGCGGCCCAACCCGTTTCTCAACCCAAAAATCACATAACCCTACATAACCCTAATTTTCATTTCTTCTTCCCCTCTTTCTCATTCTGCAGTACAAGATCTCGCTCCTCATTCTTCCTCCTCATTCCCTTTCTTCTTCACGCCGTGCCCAACCCTAAACCTAAATCTCTTTCCCTTCTTTCAACCTCACCTCATCCTTCCCTTCTCTCCCTTTCTTCGTTCCCCACGGCGTTCCCTCATCCTCTAACCCTAGCTCCCACGCGGCGCCCCTCATCCTCTCTCAACCTCACGCTTCTCTTCACTAAGCCCTAATTCTCCTCCCAACCCTAGGCCGCGGCGCCCCTTCTCTCTCGTTCTTCTTCTTCCCCTTATCTCTCCCTAAATCACGGCCTCATCCCTTCATCTTTATCACTAAGGCAAATCATTGAAGATCACAATCTGGAAGCCAAAAAGGGAGTCCTCGTCTCTTTCCTTTATTTTTGTTATTTGATTTTGAATTTTTAACTGATTTATTCCCCTTCTTTTTCGCAGATGGTGACCAAGATTGGAGCCTATAAAAGGACATACAAGCTGAAGAAAAAAAGGGCAGAGACCGAGAGCAAAAACCAGGGGTAGAGGAATCTGGAGACAGAGACCCAGAAGCCAAACCCTAAGTGGAAAACAAAGAGGAGAAAGAAAAAAGAACGAGAGTTAGAGTAAGGCAAAGAGAACAAAAATACCAAAACAATTTAGATTTTAGGATCCCATCTCTTCTTTTTTTTTCCCTGTATATGAGGATTGGAATCGTGTGAATCAAAAGAATCAAGGTTCTATTCTCTCCTCCTTCTATTTTTTTCTTTGAATTTTCGTTGGTCCTTTTCTCTGTAAGCTCCTTCTCCTTCCGTGACTTTGTCCATTTTCTTTTCTGATTTAATTGTTATTATTATTGTTGCTGAGATTGTTGTTGATTACTGTCGTGATTATTGTTGTTGCTGTTGTTGTTATGGTCGTGTAGCTGCTGCTGTTGTTGTTGTGGTTGTTGTTGGATCCTGGAATAAGGTTAGGGTTAGGGTTTGGCCTTGCAATGGGGCAAAACCCTAAATAGGGGGCAATTTGCAAATATGTAATTAATAAGGACTAAACTGCAAATATGTTATAAAGAAGGATTGAAATGAAACTATAGGGTAAAAGGGGTCAGAAAGTAAAAGAATTAAAAAATCTTCTTTTATTTCCTGTTCATACACGATTTGGCCTTCCAATGAGGCCAAATCCCAAACCAGGGACTTATTTGCAATATTACTTTTTTTTTATTTCGTAGATAATCAGAATTGAAAAATAATAAATATACAAAAATAAATATTTCTTTTTTTACTTTTTTTTCTCACAAAGGTTAATGATAATAAAAACAAAAAGGGAATTATTTTTTTCAAAAAGGAAAACAATTCTTTACAAGCAATTAATGGGTACCATTTTTTTAAATGGGCGTGTAGGGGTGCTAATCCTTCCTTGCGCGTAACCATGGTACAAAGACCTTCTTTTTTTATTAAATTCAAAAATATTCAAAAATAGGTTTTCCAATGTTTTCCTATGAAAATAAAATATTGGTGGCGGCTCCATTTAAAATTGTTAAGGGTGGTTGTCACAGCTAGTTAATAAAGTAATTAATAGTTAAGTAGTTGATAGTTAGTTGCTTCTGTTGTAACTAATTTGAGTAAGTGTAGTGTGTGATTGTGCCTAGTGTGGGACTACCATAAGTGTATAAATACTCAAAGTTTCTCAATAATACATAGAGTAGCATTTTGTTCATTCTTCTTCTCTCCTCTCTCTCAGAATCGTGTGTGTGTGTGAGTTTCACTGTGAGTGTAAACAGTGATTAAGTATGTGTGTGCAGAAACTCATTCTGCTCCAACAAATGGTATCTAGAGCTATAACAATCTTGGGACAGTCCATGGAGATGGAGAGTGTGTGTGGGGATCTGCAAATCCCTCTACCAGTTCTTGATGGCAGGAACTTTCATTACTGGGTTGTGATGATGCGTCTAGTCTTTAATTTCCATGAAGTGCTGGAAATTGTGGAAGAGGGAATCCTAAGTGTGGAAGGGAGTGCTTCCAAGAAGAAAGATTCCTTTGCTCTCTCCATCATTCAACAGTGTGTGGATTCTAAAAATCTTGGGCTTATTGGTGTTGCCAAGAATGCTAAAGAGGCATGGGATAGGTTGCAACAAACCTATCAAGGTGCTGCAAAAATGAGATTGCACAAAGAAGAAACAGATTGCACAGAGAAGAAGAGGATAATCAAAATAGAGAAAGAGTGGAATCAAAATGTCAGAAAGGCTTCAAAAATCAAGCAAGAAACCGATTTAGAAGAAAAAGAGGAAACAAAAGATGTGAAAATGCAAGAAGCTGATGAAACTAAAGATGATAAAGATTCAGATGCAAGGAAGGGAGCAGAAGATGCATATGTCAAAGAGTCTACTCATCCAGAAAATAGTGATGTACCTAATGAAGAGTCGCAAGCATCAAAAGAGCAAATTGATGCACGTGTGTCAGGCTACCCTGATCTGCATTGGAGCCATCTTGTGCAAGAAGATAAATGGTGTCATGAAATCGTAGATCAGGAACTGTTAACCTAGAAATCGCAGCTGATAGCAACAGAGATTCATCGTGTGGGTGGATAGGCCATGCCCCTACCACCACCAAAGCCGCCAGAAGCCAATCAACATGTGGGTGCCAATGGATCATTATCGGCGTGGCATGAGAAATTCAAAGAGCGCGGTTTTGAAGAAAAAGTGCAAGCCAGCTCGTGGAGCCATGTTGAGCCAGGGAGGGTAAAGAAGAAAGAGAATCCGATTCCTCCACCGACCAAATTGCAAGAGCCGCCACACGAACCACCGTATCTTGAAGAAAAGAAGGCACTCGGGGAAGATGCAGTGGAAAAGTCAAGAAGGGAAGAGCTTTCCAACACCAAGCAAGTTTGGATCTCAAGCAAACCGGCTGACCAAGCGCTATCACTGGCACCTCCATACTCGATCTTGGAGAGAGAGGTGTTTTCAGAGGGAACATCTATATGGATCGTGAACGTGGTAGTGGATCGTCCTTTGCCGGAGCCGCCGGACTCTGGCCCAGTCGTGACGGCTTTTCCTGAGCCTGAGTCGCAGTGGATGGAATCATCTAGTGTGGGTTTGCTTGCTGAGTCACCATGGACAAAGAAGGAAATGGTGAGCGAATCACCATGGGAGCAGGACGGGGATGAGATAGAGCTTCGAAACTCGAAGCCGCCAAACACAGGTTCATGTGCAGTACCAATTGAAGAACGATTTGGAGCAATGTTTACTGTGCATGCGGCTAAGGATTTGAATGAAGCAGGGGAAGAATGGTCCTTCGTTGAGTTGAGTTATATGCTTGACCTAATGGGCCTAGCCCAATTGAAGGAGGTGCGATTTCTGGTCCAATCTGAGGAGCATCCGGAACATTTTTTGTGTGAAAGTCAAGTGACCCAGAAAGTTAAAGACACGGGCCAAGTTGGTGAGTTAATGGGCCAAGCTCAAATAAGTGATGAAAGTGAATTTGGGTTAATTTTAATTTCTCTTGTTGACTCATTGTGTCAAGTCCAATTCTGGAAAAGTTTGAAGTGGGGCATAGGAGGTGATGCTCAACTTGAAATGTGCTGTGCACTAGTAATTGTGTACTAGTAATTGGATATATGTGTTGTTTGTGTTAATAATGTGTGCATTATAAAATGCAATTTGGTGTAATTAGGGTGTTTGAATTACAGGAGAGTATTGGAAGTAATTCAAACTAATTAGTTGATATAGTTGTTATGTTAGTTTAAGCAGTTAAGAGTTAGTTGCTCGAGCTGTTAGTAGTTAAGTTCTAATGGGCCATTTGTGTTGGGCCTTTGTATTGTAGTATCGTGGGCCTATGAGGCAGTGTATAAAAACAATGGTATGAAGTGATAATAACAAGTAGAGTAGCATTTTATTCATTCTTCTTCTCTCCTCTCTCTCTCTCTCAGAATAGTGTGTGTGTGTGAGTTTCACTGGGAGTGTAAACAGTGATTAAGTGTGTGTGTGTGTGTGTGTGTGCAGAAACTCATTCTGCTCCAACACAGAAGAGCCTTCATCTATTGCATCATGTTGCCATACATAAATGGCTGGTAAGTATGCTCTTCTAACGGTTGGGTTCATCTACTTTAATTTTTAGTTTAGTTGAATTATTATTAGTCTTTTGGGGATTGATATGCTTTGGGCACCATATAAATCACGTCAATGTGGGTTACAAGATTCCATTTCATCTGGTGATTAGTACCATTTCAACCACTATCACCGTGCAACATCTCTTCCTCCACCGTCACAACTAGCATTGTTGCCACCCCCGTGGCGGAGAGTTTTAACAAACTAGGGAAGAGGAGGATAGAGAAAGGAGGAGTAGAGAAAGATTGAGGAGTAGAAGTTTGGCTTCTAGATTCTTCCATTAACAATGGAAAGTCCTCCTCCCACCACATACCACTAGAATATCGTTGTCATCGCAACCGTCAATGCGAGGTCCACTGTCAATCAACCAACTATCGCACAGAGACACTGCAAAAGAGAGGGGTGCAGAATGGGTGAGAGACATCGAGGGAGGGAGATCAAAGAGGGAGGCTTTTATTATAATTTCGAAGGAATAAAAGACTTTATAAACAATGTACCAAAAAAAAAACTTTATTTCTGTAGGAAAAAAAAGACTTTATAAACAAAATTACATATTGGGTATGGCTTATAGTAAACCACTGAGTGAATACCCATTTTAATCCCTAACAAAAGATGAAATCTCATTTTGGTCTTTGAGAATTTATAAGTCCGCCAGAAGCCCCTTACAATTGAAATCAGGGACACGTTAGTCCCTCTGTTAGGCTCCGTCCAATTTGGTCTGTTAAGACGCTGATGTGTAACGATTGCGCTGATGTGTCTGTTGCTGGTCTCCAGCGTGTAATTATTTTGCCAACTAAGATGTGAACAATTAAAAGGACCCATTTTAGTCCCTCTGCCACTTTTCAAATTTCTGACATAAAAAAGACTCATTTTACTCCTTTTCGTACTCTGCACCGTTCAGACATTAAAAAAGACTCATTTCATTCCCTGCATATCGACTCAATTTAATCTCTCGTTTTATTTCTTATAACCACCTTCTTCTACCTCAAAACGCTGAACTCCATTATTAGAGCTTTCCCGGATGAGATGGCTACTATTGCAGTATGCCATACACGATTGAAACAAACTGTTTTCCCTATTTTCTATGACGTCGATCCATCTAATGTACGAAAACAGAATGGAGTGTACAAGAATGCCTTTATTTTACACACTAAGAAATTCAGACATGATCCACTCAAGGTTGCTCGATGGAAGAGAGCTATGACCTGTTTGGCTGGATCAGCTGGTTGGGATGTCATGAATAAGTAAGTATAAAGGTTATTCTATGTGTTGTTCAAGCATTTGTGGTGTTCAATTCGTTTATATATATATGTATATATATATATATATAGACACACACAAATAAAATATATTGTCTTGACATATATTTTTGGTTGGTTTTCCCTCGTTTTCTTAGGTGATAATTTAATGATATTATTTTCCCCCTCTTTCAGGCCAGAGTTTCATGAGATTGAAAAAATTACTCAGGCTGTAATAATTAAAAAATTGGGTCACAAATTTTCAGGGTCTGTTGATGATCTTATCGGAATACAACCTCGTTTGGAAGCATTAGAAAGGCCTTTAAAATTACACTCAGAAGATGATGGTTTTCCAGTTTTAGGAATATGGGGAATGGGTGGAATAGGAAAGACAACTCTTGTCACTACCTTTTAAGACAGAATATCATATCAATTTGATGCTTGTTGTTTTATTGAGAATGTTAGCAAAGTTCATGAAGATGGTGGTGCTATAGCTGTGCAAAAACAAATTCTTCGTCGAACTATAGAAGAAAAAAATCTAGACACATACAACCGTCTTGAAATATCCAACATTGTAGGAAATAGGCTACACAACATAAAGCTCCTTGTAGTTCTTGACAATGTTGATCAATTTGAGCAGATATGTGAATTGGATATAAAACACGAATTGCTTCACCCAGGAAGTAGAATAATCATAATCACTAGAAATGAGCATATTCTTAGAGTGTATGGAGCGAGTATTGTTTATGAGGCTGAATTGATGAATGATAATGACAAATCATAAACTTTTGTGCAGAAAAGCTCTCAAGAGAGATTATTCAAGCAGTACTTTCGCAGAGCTGATTCCCGAGGTTCTGAAATATGCTCAATATCTTCCATTAGCAATTAGAGTAATGGGTTCTTTCTTGTGTTCCCGAAATGCCACGCAGTGGACAGCTACCTTGGATAGATTGAAGAATAATTTGCCAGACAAAATAATGAAAGTGCTTCAGGTAAGTTATGAGGGACTAGAGGAGGACGAAAAAGAAATATTTTTGGACGTTGCTTGCTTTTTTAAATGGGAGAGGAAGGATTATGTAAGCCGTATTCTAGAAGCTTGTGGATTGCATCCTGATATTGGAATTCCTCTTATTGCTGAAAAATCTCTCATAACCATTAGAAATGTGAAAATTCATATGCATGAAATGTTACAAGAGTTGGGGAAGCAAATTGTTTGGGGACAACATCCCGATGAGCAAAGATTCTGGAGTAGGTTGTGGCTTTACCGGGATTTCCATCATGTGATGATGATAGAAATGGTAACATATCTTTTCAAATAGATTCTATGGTTTTTCCATGTCCATTAAAATCTATTTACTTATAATAATTTTATATTTCTAACAAAAAGAATCTAGCCAATATTTTTTGATATACAAAATTTTATGTTAAAGGATAGTACCAAATAGGAAAAATCGTTGCGTTAAAAAGAGTAATTATATTTATCTCACTCTAAGGAGACAAGTGAGAACTCATATTAATAGCTTGTTAAATCAAGACCCTATATTGCTTCACTTGACCATTCTCTTAGGATTGAATCTAGTTAATCCAAATCATTTACTTTTTTTTTATTTCCTTTTATAATATGGTTATCCTTAATTTTTCAGAAAGCAACCGAAGTTAAAGCCATAATTCTAAGGTATCGTTTGGCCTAGGTTTTTTTAGGCTTGTCTTTTCTTTAAAAGTAGAAGCTGGGACAAACATGTTATTATAAAAACTCTTGAGAAAAAAAGGAGCTTATTTATCATGAACAAAAAATTAAAAAAAGGAGCTTTAAGAAAAATAGTTGTGAGGAGCTTTTACGGAACTTTTTTGGAGCTTTTGGAAAAAGACTCCGCTTCGAATCCTGTCAAGTGCAATCGTAATATCACATCCTTTAATTTTTATTTTATTTTTACTTTTCTCGCTCTCATTAATTGTTCAGCGCATGTAGTTTATCTTTTCCCGTAAGACAATTCTTTCCATAGCCTCTATGAATGAATAGTATTTTTCTTTCAAGAGCCTTTGAATAGAATAGCCTTTCAATAGCTCTTGTTTTTGTCTTATTTGATTGTCTTTAGTTTTACATGTTTGTGACAAATCTTTCAGTAGCCTCTCAAGGCATGGCTTTTATGATGCCATGGTGCCATAATCAAGTAAACGTGAACAAGACATGAGTTTTACCATCATACAATTTTTTTTGGGTACAAACCATTATACAAATTTTATTAGGTGGTATTCCAACTTTGCGCACCTATAAATTTTTATAGGAGCCCTTTTGTCAGCAACCTGTTGACTGGAATGTAACTTAGCGGCAGATCGGCTAAACTCCACAATATTGATTCCCTTTTCTTCAAGCGATTACGCCGAGGAAGGAACTCTGTTCCTCAGCTATAGGTCCCTTAACTCACTCCAGAAAGGGTTAAGTTGGTGAACTAAGATAAAAATAAGAACGCAAAAGGTAAACATAAAGATAGAATAAAAGCTTGAGCGAAAATAAGTTGTTTGATTGATTGAGTGTGTCTAAAATTATGTACAATTTGGGTATTTATAGTAACAACTGAGAACTACCTCTATTTGCCACGTTCAGCTAGCTAACAATGATAAATTCTTAGTTGACAGTTATTCGGCTGAGTCGTGCCACATTCCACTAACCATGATCCTAAAATCTAGGCGCACTACCACGTCATGGCCACGTCTCCCCTTTCAACGATCTTCTCAACGTAGACCTTATCTCAGGTTCCTTCCTCAGCTTCTAAAATTGTGGAGAAAAATCTTGACTGCATTTTACCTTGGATTTAAATTAAATCAAAATTATTTCCACGTCACTTGGCTCATGGAGCAAGAATCTGATCCAATGTGTGACTCCACGCTAACCCAATGGGCCTAATATCTTTCTTGCAACCCAATAAGCCCAAGGCCCATGTCTAGCTTCCAGTTTCCTGCTTGTGACTCTATCAGTTGCAATTTCGGGTAATCTGCGACTCGGCTGACAACTAATCGACTACTTGATGAATTCGGCTGCTGCTAGCTTCGGCTAGCTCTTAGGAATATTTTGGGTGTAAACAATTGCCTCCCTACACTGTCTTAGCCGTAAAACTTTAGGTTTAGGCTGGGGCGGCGTAATGATTAAGGTCAAATCACTCTTTTAATCATAAATGATAAGTTATCCACTTGTAATTACTTTTTAAATAGTGCAACGACTAACTCTATCCATCCGATTAATTCGTAATAAACCCTTATCAATCAGCGATTCACTTTTCCTTTAAATACTCCTTTAGCCGAATTACCTTTTCACTTTTTCTGAAAGCCCTAATTCCTGTAGCTTTTACCTCCTTCAACGTTTCTTCTTTTACCTGCAACTAAGCCCACCATGTCTTCTGCTTTAGATTCCCAGAACCAATCCTATGAACACGATGGCGAACAGTCTTCTTCTTCTGTGAGCGTCGAACGTTCACCCAGTCCACCTGCGGCTCTTGGCTTCAATATTCAATTCTCTCTGTTCGAAATTCAAGACTCTGTTTCTTTGATTCCTTCTACTTCGAAGCTGAATGAAGGAGAAATCTTTCTGAAAGAATACATGGCTCCTTCCCTATATGCTTTGCCAATCTCATGCGATTGGTTTACCACTAAGACCAAACCCACTAACCTTCGTTCGTGGCCACGCTCGCCTCAACCCTACATTGATTGGGTGAATCGGCTAAAGGCAGCCAAATATGATAAATGGAGGCAGTGGGGCCTCTACGACATGATTATGCTATCGACTCAGGACATACCTCTCAACCTGGAGTTGCTTTATGGCTTCTTTGGCTATTGGAACATCTCCACCAACACCTTCATCTTTCCATGGGGCATGGTCACCCCCACTCTCCTTGATGTGGCAGCTATTTTGGGGCTTCCTATCATAGGTGATGATATCCCCTCTCACTAGTCCTTCCAGGTCCCAGAGTTGGGATTTCATTTTTCTAAAAACACCTCTGGCTACTCCAATTTCCTTGTGAATAATGCCAAGACTAGAGGGACCCTGTCAGATGCTGAACACAACACATTCCTTCTCTACTGGTTTAGCAAGTACTTTCTTTGCTCCAGTTCTATTGCCGTGGTCTAAGAGCTGTAACTATATGTGGCTCTCACCAATTCTGGTGGCAACTTTTCCTGGGGAACCCTCTTCCTTTTCTATCTCTACCGCTGCATGTATACCATCTTGGATCGGCTGCAGAAAGGAGAGGACATCAAAAATGTTCAAGGACCCCTCTGGTTTTTACAGCTCTGGATCATGCTCTATTTTTCAGAGTTCATCAACTCTCACTTCAACCCCAACACTCTTCCTAAGGACGCGAGTACCTTGGGACCTCATTTGGTGCTCACACCTTGTGGGACCACTTATGCCTTCAATGTGGCATCCAAACTCTTCAATCTTAGTAGGATATCAGCTGATTGGCGCCCCATTTTGGAAAGGGGCATTGGGACATTCTGGATGTTTTCAACAGATGAGCCTCTTTCAGTCGAACAACAAGATCAGCTGGAGCTCAACTGGAGCTCAGTGTTTACAGCCCGTGACCTATTATGTGGTCTCAAACCCACCTCCAGGAACAACAAATCAATAGCTGAGTTTTATTACCCTAACTGTATGGCTAGGCAGTTTGGGCTTTTGCAGCATGTGCCTCTTCCCTATGATTCCAAGGTAGCCAGTCTTGGTCGGCTGCCCTTTTCTGCAAATGATGTAATGGAAGTGGCTTCCGCCAACTTTAGGAAAACTGAGGTCTTCCGCTGGATCCCTTTCACCTTAGTTTCTGGTGAAACCTCTGCTTTTGCCAACTGGTGGCCCTCAGTAAAAGATAAGTTATTTTCTGACCGACTAGAGAATTATGTAGCCAGGTTGGTGATTACTGATGTGGCTGAGGCGATGAGGCCAGCAACTCAACCAAAAAGTACTCCGGTCAAGGCTAAACCTCCAGTGCAAGTTCAAGTTCAGAAGAGAACTTCCTCCAGAATGAAGACCCCAATCAATCCACCAAATAAGAACCTCTTAACTCGGCTCTCTTACCCTTTTAATTCAGGGTCTTTATTTAACTTATCTTGTCTTGTCTTGTGGCAACCGCAACAACAACTCCCAAGGTGATTCTTGTTGAAGATGATCCTGTTACTCCCCCATCCAAGAAGAGAACAAAGGGCACTGGTATTGTGATAGAAGAACCTCCTCAATCTCAGACCAGGCCCAAAGAAAAGGCTCAAACGGCTGACAAAGGGAAACAGCCAAAACTGAAAGTAAATGCTTCATTTCAAGTTTCTTCTTAAAACTTCTTTGTTAACCTGAATCTAGCCTCTCTTTATTTTTAGAAGCCAAGGGCGGACATATCTAACCCCTATGTCCAAGAGCTTGGTCAAGGCACCAGTTCTCAAAGTCCAACAATGGTACAACCGATTCTTTCTTTCTTTTACGTCTTTCATTTATCTGCTTCATTGGCTAACCACTGATTGATGCAAGCACCTCAACCTCAGGCTTCCACCATTCCACCACAATCTGAAGAACCCATTCATGAGACTCCCCTCATGCCTTCTCCTCCTAGAGCTCCTATGGTGACCATTTCAGAGGAGGAAATGACCAAGTATTTCACCTCTGTTGATCCCTTCCCATTGGTTTCCTCCCCTATATCCAATCACTTGGAGAGAGTCAATGCAGCACTGATGGGAGAGATTCCAACTAGCAGAGAGCAGGTGGCAGCTTTGAGAACTTCTCTGTTCAAACTGGCTAATTCTGCTGACATCTCTGCAGCTAGCCAAGAAGTATATAATACTTTGGCTCTTCAACTGAACAACCTATCTCACCAATATGGGCGCTCCAGGGAGGTTTATGACATGACCTTTCATGACCTCAGAAGGTTGAGGGAACTTCAAGAACAAAAAGCCCAATTTCAATCCTCCTTCCTAACCCTGGAAAAGGAACGCCAAGAGGCCCTAACCCAGTGCAAGGACATAGACGAGAGGCTATCTGTCTTGTCGGATGAGTTAGACAAGATTAAGAAGGAAATGGCAACACTGGCCCCTCAATCGACCGCTTTAACAGGGAAACTTGATTCTCTCTCCCAGCAACGCTATGCCTTGTTTAAACAATCTCCCTCACTAGACCATGACATTGCAGTGTTGGGCTCTCAAAAAAAGGCCTAGAGAAGGACCTTGAGACTAGCAGTGCTGGGCTAGCCGAAGCTAATAGGGCTTGGGACTCCTTCAAGAAGCAACTGGATGAATCCAAGACGAAGGAAGTTCCTGTGGTGGCCGCTATTTCAGCCACACAACAAAATGACCCTGAAGATCTTATTATCCCTGGGGTGGAGGCGTTAGTTGAGCCTACCCCTGATGCAGCTGCAGCTTCGGCTACGACTGATGCTTCTGCATCGTCAACCGATCCAGGTCCTGAGCATACTGAAGGAAAAGCAAGTGATGTACCTGAGGCTGCAGCTACCTAACCCTCTTTGTTGTTTTCTTTGAATTCCAGTAATTTTAGGCTAGGTGGCCGGCCTATGGTCACCAAAGACAATTTCTTTTAAGTTTAATGCAATTTCCTTTATTCCCCCAGTATGCCTTTCCACATAGTAGGGTAATATCTCTTGAGATATTTTCCATTGATGGTTCTGTTTAGTTCTTCGCCTTGCATGTTAACTAGCCGATAAACACCACCATGATAAACCTTACTAACAACAAATAGCCCTTCCCAATTTGGTGACCATTTCCCAAACTTAGGATCTTTAATCCCAATAGGTAATATGGTTTTCCAAACCAGATCTCCTTCAACAAACCTCTTTGGTTTCACATGTTTGTTGTAGGCTTTAGCCATTTTTTGCTTGCTATGCTCTATTCTATTTAAGGCCATGAGCCGATCTTCATCAACAGAATCTAGCTCCATTAACATGGCTTGCTGGTAGTCATGTAAACTTAGCAGGTTTTGCTTTGCTACTCTTAATGAAGTCACATTTATCCCTAGTGGTAACACTGCATCTTGGCCATATGTTAACCGATAAGGAGTAAATCCAGTTGCATTGCATTTGGAATTCCTTACAGCCCACAAGACCTCATTCAGTGTTTCATGCCACTTTTTGGGCTTATCTTCAATATTCTTCTTGATTAAATCAATAAGAATTTTGTTGGTAGCCTTTGCCTGCCCGTTGGCTTGAGCATAATAAGGGGATGAATGAATCAACTTAATCCCAAACTGTTGTGCAAAGGCCACCACTTTCTCCCCAGTGAACATAGTGCCTTGATCTGTGGTGATGGTTTCAGGTATACCAAACCTATATATGAGTTGGCACTGTATAAATCCAATCACCTCCTCTTGAGTCACATTCACCATCGGCTGGGCCTCTACCCACTTGGTGAAGTAGTCAATCGCAACTATGATAAACGCATGCCTCTTGGATGAAGGTGGATAGATTTTTCCTATCAAATCCATTGCTCATACCCTGAATGGCCAAGGCTTTATCACTGGGTGTAGATTTTCGGCTGGGACCCTTTGAATTGGACCATGCAGCTACATGCCTCACACCCTTTGGCATATTGATAACAGTTAGCTGTATTGGTAGGCCAATAATATCCATGTCTATATATTAGCCATTTCATCGTGGGTCCAGCCCTATGAGAACCATAGATTCCTTCATGTACTTCCCCCATGACCTTCATGGACTCATCTTTGTTGATGCACTTAAGCAATACTCCATTAATGGCTCTCCTGTAGAGTTCATCATCTACCAATACATACTTAAGTGCTTTTTGTTTAAGCTTGAAGTCAGTACTACTTGAAGGATCTTTAAGATAGTCGATTAACTCGTGTTTTCAAGAGTCGATCGTTCCTATTGGAGCACATTCCCACACTGGGTACTCTTCATGTTTTACTTCAACTATCATGTCTTTGTACCCTGAGGCTTGCTGAGCCAAATCATTAGCCTCTTCATTCTCTTCTCTGGGAATGTGGAACACTATTGCATCAGCAAACAGGCGTAATAGCTTGCTAGTCGTTTCATAGCATTCCTTCAAGTTAGGATTATGACACTTGTACTCCCCAGTTAGCTGTTTTATGACCAATTGTGAATCCCCCATAACTTGAACATAATTTGCTTCATGGCTGCCAGGATCTTAAGTCCCAAAATCAAAGCCTCATATTCTGCCTGATTATTGGAACAACCAAGATCCAGCTAGCACATGAATTTCCAACCCTTTCCTGTTGGACTGGTAATGGTGATGCCATTGAGTCCTTGACCCGTCGAACATCAACACCCACTGTTTCAAGTTGATGCACGCAACTTGATCGACTAATGGATCATTGATTTCAACACAAGGGTGTTGAGCCAAGAAATCGGCTACTGCTTGACCTTTCATTGCTCTTAATGGAACGTATTTCAGTGCAAAAGCGTTTAACTTAATAGCCCACTTCATTAGTTGACCTTGTAAGACAGGCCTATTAAGTAAATACCTAACAATATCAATTTTACACAAAACCATAATTTCTTTAGGCAACAGGTAATATTCTAATTTTGTACAAGCATAGAACAATGACAAACATAATTTCTCAATAGGGGTATATCTAGTCTCTGCATCATTTAAGGTGAGGCTAAGATAGTACACAACTCTCTCTGTTCCATCATCAGCATCCTGTGCTAGCAGGCAACCGATTGATTCTTCTTCTGCAGCTATGTATAATTTAAGTGGCCTTCCTGATACTGGAGGCGTTAGCACAGGAGGTTTGGCCAACGCCTGCTTGATTTGATCAAAGGCTTGCTGCTGCTTTCTCCCCCATATCATATCATCAGTATCTTTTAGCTTTAACAAAGGGGGAAAAGTCTTCATTTTCCCAGCCGAATTAGCTATGAACCTCCTTAGGAAATTGATCTTTCCAATCAAACTTTGAAGTTCTTTCTTGTTCCTAGGAGGCTTGGCTTCCAGGATAGCTTTCACCTTATTCTTGTCTACTTCTATTCCTTGATGGTGGACCAGGAATCCTAAGAAATTGCCAGCTACAATTCCAAAGGCCCACTTGGCAGGATTCATCTTCAAACCATGGGCATGCATTCTTTTCAGGGCCTGCTCTAGATCTACCAAATGGCTTTCAAAGCTTTCAGATTTGACCACTACATCATCAATGTATACTTCCATGGTCTTACCAATCAAGTCATGAAAAATGGAGTTCATGGCCCTTTGGTAAGTAGCTCCTGCATTCTTGAGCCCAAAAGGCATGACTACCCATTCATATATCCCCAAAGCTCCTGGACATCTGAAGGCTGTCTTGTGAGTATCTTCTTTTGCCAGAAAGATCTGGTTGTACCCTGAGTATCCATCCATAAAGGTGAGGATACCATGAGTGGCTACCGCATCGACTAACATGTCAGCCACAGGCATAACGTACTCATTCTTTGGAGTGGCCAAATTCAAGTTTCTTTAATCAATACATACCCTTATCTAGCCATTCTTCTTGATCACAGGGACTATATTAGACAACCACTCAACATACCTGGCTGTTCTTATGAAGCCTGCCTTCAATAGTCTTTCAATTTTAGCTTTGATTTGAGGCATCAATTGGGGATTGAATCTGCGAGGAGCCTACTTGAAAGGTTTGAATCCTTCCTTAATGGGCAACTTGTGTTCCACCAGTTCCCTTGCCAAGCCAGACATTTCATAGTAGTTCCAGGCAAAGCAATATTTGTACTGCTGGATTAATTCGACTATCTTGCCTTGTTTGTCCTCCTCAAGTAACCTACTCACCTTTACAGTTCTGGGTTCTTCTAGTGTACCCAAGTTGATTTCAATCAAATGATCCTCTGCCTCAAAAGCAGGTGCAGTCTTGTGAAGAGGAGAGTCCAACTCCATAGTGTAGTACCCTAATTTTGTCCGGCCTTTTTATTTTATTTTATTTTATTATTTATTTTAATTTTTTTTTAAATTATTAGTAGTAGTAATAATTAATAAAAATAATATTCTTGGCTTTATAATAAAGAATAAAAGAGATTAAAAAGAAAAAAAGAGAAAAAGAAAATTTATTTTTTTAAAAGAAAGGGGGGGTGCCAATTGAAATACGTGGGGTGCCAACAGCACAGCCCAGTATGCCACCCCCACGCGGCCCATTTCTCTCCATTCCAACACCCAGCCCACCTCTTTTACTCGTGCACCCTTTTTTTATTTTCCTCCACACCCCTGCGCCTCATTTCTTCTACCTGCACCCCGTCTTTCTCGCACACCCCTAGCCCAGCTTCACTCACGATACGCAACCCACGCGGCCCAATCCAAATACAACCCGTTTAACCCTAAAACCCAATCCAGCTTTCCTCATTCTCTCATTCTCGTCTTCCTTCCACGCCGCGGCCCCCTCGTCTCCCTTTCTTTCCTCCTTCATTCCTCTACCAATTCCTCCATCATTCACGCTCCCTCTCCCACGTTTCTCTCATCTTTGAACGTGAACACAAGAAGGGGGGTTGAATTGTGTTGAAAACTTTTCGCAAACTTTAAGTTAAAAACACTTAGAACACAGGTTTTTCAAAACAGTTTGTGTATCGGACGCTGGAAATAAACCGGACGCTGGAAAAACAGTTTGTGAAAACTTGTTTTTAACAGAACAAGATAAAGATAAATAGAAAGCAGTAAAGCAAGAGACACAAAGATTTATATTAGTTCACTACCAAACTGGTAGCTACGTCTAGTCCCTTCATTCCTGAAGGATTTTCCACTATAATCAACTGATTACAAAACCTTAAGAGTATTCTACTGTCACAACCTTGACAATACTCTCAACTTCTCAAAACGACTCAGTACATTCGAGCCTTTGAGGGTACAGCCTTAACTAGGCCAAAACAACTTTTACAAGTAAGTTGAATACAAACAGAAATAACTCTCACAGAGAGGATAAAAGATTAAGCTCAATACAGAAATGCTTTCTAAAAGAAAGTGTCGGATGCTGAGTTCAGTTCTTGTAGTCCATAGACTTGGCTCGAAACTTGATTGCTCATAGAAGCAGTGCTTTCAGAGTATTGACTCTTGGTAGTGTATAGCAACAGTGCTTGTTCTCAGTAAATGAAGCAATATTCTCTTGTAGAGTTTCGGCAGTTTCTTCAATGGATACCTTGGGGTATTTATAGGAGTTCTAAAGGATATTACCATTACAGTAAAAATGGCTCCTTTCCATTGAGTGAGATAATTTCAAAAAGCTGTCTCTTTCTTCCTTTCCAGAGAATATCTCAGTAGTACACATTACCGTTTTCGTACTACCTTGCTTTTCACCAATGCTTGTACGATTTTTGTCTTTTAGCTAAAGGTGTCACCTTTAATACCTCGTACAATAATTTGAGCGCATAAGATCAAATTCGAAATCCGTTCCAGAAGGTTCTGAGAGGAAGAGCAACTACGTGACCATCACGTGATATAAAATGAAGTTCAGACGCTCGCTTAGAACAGGAAGGTCGGACGCTTATAGCAAATGTATAAGCCTTGTGTCACAAAAAGTTAATTCCAGACGCTCACGAAGACAGTATATTGGGATGAGCCGGATGCTGACACATGGAGTATATCCTTCTCTTGTGAACTTCTACCTTCTTGCTTAAGTGGCTTAGGAGTATATGTAATATTAGTATCTGCATACTTCAAGAATTGTTAGAACATAAATTGTTCTCTTGTGAATACTTTGTTATCATCAAAATTAATGAGGGTCTAAACTTCTCAATTGTTTAGGTTCCAACAATCTCCCCCTTTTTGATGATGACAAATATCCAAGGTT
This sequence comes from Calophaca sinica, assembly GCA_037113605.1. Taxonomy (NCBI): domain Eukaryota; kingdom Viridiplantae; phylum Streptophyta; class Magnoliopsida; order Fabales; family Fabaceae; genus Calophaca; species Calophaca sinica. Next base: position 111,104,680 of record CM073733.1, read on the forward strand.
GATGAACAATTTTAAGTTTCAAATAAGAGTTTTAAGGGTCTCCCCCTGAGTTCAACAACTTAGATAAGTATAGCAATAAAAGACGCTGAGATCGGATGCTGAAATGAATGATTGATTAGCATGTATATCTATCCTTAGCGTGTTTATTTTAGCGTTCATCAAGCCTTTCTTTTTATTTTAGCGTTCATCAAGCCTTTCTTTTACTCCCCCTTTTGTCATCAGACAAAAAGAGTGTAAAAAAAAACACATCATAGTCAAAAAAAAAACAAAATAGAAGAAAAATTTGAGTAATAAATTCACAATATAATTGTACCAAAAATTAAGTAATATCACTTAGTACCAAAAAAATTTTTTAAAACAAAACAAGGTTTAAGGGTTTTGAGGTAGCAGGTTGATTCGTTCCATGATGAGTTTCAGCTGCATTTCAAGATCAGGAACTTTCAAACAGGTTGCCTTCATGGTTTCAAATTCCTCCTTAGGAATTGTAACCATTTCCACTGAAGATGTGGAGGGAGCAGATTCTGCTTCTGGCACATTAGCAATACCTGTAGCTTCTGAATTCATCTTCTTATGGATCTCAAGAACAGTTTGAGACAATTCAGATTTTATCTTCTTCCTATCCTTTGCCCATTGGAAATAATTATCTCCTGGTGGAAACCATTTGATAATTGTTCCAAGTTTTCTTCTTTCAGACTCATATAGGGCTTCATTTCTTTGCTCAACAAGATCAGGAAATAGAAGATAATTGAAGATCATTTCTCTGTGTTGAAGAATGTCTCTGGCATACCCATCAAATCGTTCAGCAGCAGCTTCTCCAAACACATTGCCTAAGAAGACACTAAGAGCATCAAAAGAAAAGTTGAGGCCTTCATTTTCAGCAATAAAAAGTCTTCTCAAAATTTCTCTGTCATCCTTGTCAATGGTCAGGGGCTCAAAACAAAGCATAATGGCTTTGTCTTTCCAAGACGCAGACCATTGCATCCAGCCAAATCCAAGGTAAAAGTGTTTCCAGACAAGATCCCATGGAGCATATAGCTTCACCAAGTTGAGCAGTCTAATCACAGAACACATGAACATATCATCAAAATGAGCAGTTCCATGATTGGATTCAGGTACCTTCTTGATGATGCCAACAGTAGGGATTGTTGCCTTCTCTGCATTACAACAATTGGAGGATCCAGTTCTCCATTGATCTTTCTTCAGAGCACTCAGATAATACCTTCTGGCATGATCTTCAGAAATTTTCTTTACTGGAAGCTGGGTGAACTCCTTGACCTTGTAGTCTCTGGGCGCTTTCTCATATTCCTTAAGCCCTATCTTACTGAATGGCATTTTGCCAGGTGCAGCTTCCTTTCTTTTTCCAGGAATAGACCAAGGTAACCACCTTTGCCCATCTGGAACAATCTTTATAGAGACAGATGATGGGTTTCTATATTGTCCAATGACTTCAAACATTTTCTGCTCATAGCAATGAGCCATCATACAGGCTTCAGCTTCTGTAATCCATCTACCACATTCCTCTAATGTAAGAGGTTCATTCTGGGGTAGGAACCTTGGTACATCAACAGAAAAGGGGATAGCCCTGCTGTTTGGTTTGGGTCTCAGCCTTCCTTTAAAAGACATCTCAACATTGTCTTTTCCATCCTTGAAGACAGCATTCATTGGAGGGGGTATCTCCAGTCTTGAAACTCCGGAGGTGAAGGTCTTCAAGTGCCATAAAGACGGGTGATTGTAGATAGAGTTATATGACTCATATCTAACAAATTTTGGTCTAATGTTAAGAGGGACAGGTTTCTTTGGAATAAGGGCATTAGTTTTTGGTGTCACTACTGTGATATTGTACTTGGGAGGAATGTAGGGTTTGAAAGGATTAAATGGAGGGACTTTGAAAAGGAGGTTAAAAGGATGAGAATGAAGTTTGGAAATGTATGAAGTGAGGGAGGTATATGTGGAGGTTTGAGGTGAGGGGATGGTGAGTGTATTGGTCTGTGTTTGGGTAAGTTGTTTGGGGGCTATGGAAGTGGTTGTGCTTCTGGCTTTCTGTGCACGAGTTTGAATGGTTGATGGTTGTGCAACAGATATAGGTGGAGCAGGAATGGTATTATCAGTTTCAAAAACAGATACAAAATCATCAGTAGAATTCAGTACCTTTGGTTCAAGCTCAGGCTGCCTGACCAATCTCTTCAACGTCTGTCTAGGGGCAGCAGCTGGAGGCGGACGTTGAATTGTTTTCTTCTGTGCACCGGATGCTGAAACTTGTTTCTCAGCTTCAGGCTTGCTTCTTTTCATCAGAATCTGACTGATGGGAACGCGGTCCTCATCTTCTGATTCAATCTTTCTTTTGGGTGCCGAAGCCACCTTCTGCTTCTTGCTTCTTGTTTCCTCTTCTGGAGAATCAGAAGTCCTTTTCGCACCAGTTACTGAGCTTCTGGTGGTTTTGTCAGTAGTGGACTTCTTGCTAAGAGAGGGACCATATTCTATTCCCTGTTCCCTTTTCACCTTCTTCATTTGTTCACCAGTGATCAATTTCATTCTGACCAAGCTGTTAACTCCAAAGGTGTTAAGAATCACAACACTTTCAGTGCCAAAATACTTTACCTTTTCTTGATCTGGCAAAGCAGTCAGCTTGTTTACAACCAGATTCTTGGCCATCATTTTAGTGAGCAGAACACCATAAGGAATGCACTTGTAGGTGTTCTTCTTGTCAGCAACTCCTTTCCTCGAATTAACCAGTGCATTAATCAGGTTGTTGTAGATCAATCTTGGCAGGTTTACCTTGTGACCAGCCATGTAGTGCCTCATAATGAACTTCTGTTCATAGTTGACTATGTCACTAGAGCCAGCCTTCAACCAGACGCTCTTGGTGATTATCTTGTGAAGAACTCTGTAATGACTCTTCAAATTCTTTGCAGTAGGAGTTTCACCAGATTCTTTCAACTGTTTATAGTTCTCAAACAAATCCTCATTGACCTTCTCAAGGCCATGAAATGCATCAGCCTAATCTGTGTAGTAAACAATACCTTCACAGGGACAACCAGTGACTTCAGAAATGTTGATAATGGTAAAAATGAACTTGTAACCTCTCACAGTTCCTTCAAAGATACCACCTTGGTGTAAACGAGCGTTACCCCAAAATTCCTTGATAGCAGTAACTAGAACCTCAACCTGTTTCCAAAAGAAGTAGTGTTCCCAACCCATTGCCTTGAAACCACTGTAGAAATCGAAGCCATAGAGTTTGAAGTTCTCTAAATCAACTCGATTTTCCAACAAAACTTTTCCTTCAGCCATGGTGTCGTAAATAGCAGTATACTCAGAGGTTGTTACACCAGACATGATTGCAGTTGAGAGATAGAGAAATGGAGGTTTAGGGTTTCAGGATAGTCACTAAGAGAAGAGAACGAAAATTGTTTTTCAGACTGAAAACAGAGAGAGTGATTGTGGAGCGAAAAAGAAGAAGTAGCAGGAAGGTTTTGTAATTGGTACAGTTACTTTTCAAAAACCTCTTCATTATCCGAGTATAAAAAATAAATATAAAAAGAAATTAAAATAAAGATACTTTTTTTCATTAAATGCAGTTGCCAAAATAAAGTAAAAGATTTTATTGAAAACGTAAATAATCATGACTCAGATTAGGTGAGATGAGACGCTTAAGTTCCACACGAGCTTACCACGTGTGTGTTTCGGATGCTCATAGCTGATTCATCGGATGCTGAGTTATGATGTAGTTGGCATATAAAAATGCTTACTCGTATGATGATGATGTCATACCAGATGCTCAAATGATATCTATCATAAGACGCTGAGATTAATCATTCTTTTATAAGATGGAAATTTAAATTTCTTCTTATAAAATTGAATCTATCTTCAGCAAGGGGTTTTGTAAGAATATCACCTTGGTGATCAGTGTCTACAAATTTGATTTCAAGTGTCCCTTTCTGAACATAGTCTCTTATAAAATGATGTTTAATCTCAATGTGCTTAGCTCTAGAATGCAATATAGGATTTTTAGTAAGACATATGGCAGATGTATTATCACAAAAGATAGGAATGCTACTCTCTTTTATCAAGTAGTCTTCAAGTTGATACTTCATCCACAGAAGTTGAGAACTGCAACTTGCTGCTGAGATGTATTCAGCTTCTGCTATTGAGAGTGCAATAGTGCTTTGTTTTTTGCTTTACCAAGACACAAGATTAGCTCCAAGGAACTGGCAGCCTCCACTTGTGCTCTTTCTTTCAATTCGGTCTCCAGCAAAGTCAGCATCACAAAAACCTACTAATTTGCAATCTTTTGATTTCTTATAAAGCAAACCAAGATTAGTAGTTCCTTGCAAATATCTGAATATTCTTTTAACAAAGACTGTGTGTGATTCTCTAGGATCTGATTGAAATCTAGCACACAGGCAGACGCTGAACATAATGTCAGGTCTTGAAGCCGTAAGATAAAGTAGAGATCCAATCATACCTCTGTACATTTTCTGATCTACCTTCTTACCAATTTCATCTTTATTAAGAGTGCAGGTAGGATGCATAGGTGTACACATAGGCTTGCAATCCAGCATCTTGAATTTCTTCAATAATTCTTTGATATATTTGCTTTGATGTATATAGATACCATCACTACATTGCTTGATTTGTATTCCAAGGAAAAACTTTAATTCTCCCATCATGCTCATCTCAAATTCAGCCTGCATAAGCTTAGAAAATTCTTTGCAAAGGCTTTCATTAGTGGCTCCAAAAATGATATCATCAACATAGATTTGAACAAGTATGAAATGCTTGTTAGAAGATTTTCTGAAAAGAGTAGTGTCAACTAAGCCTCTTGTAAATCCATTTTTCATTAAAAAGGAACTTAGTCTATCATACCATGCTCTGGGAGCTTGCTTAAGACCATATAGAGCCTTTTTAAGTTTAAAAACATGTTATGAAAATTCAATATCTTCAAAACCAGGAGGTTGTTTAACATAAACTTCCTCAGTTATAAAACCATTTAGAAAAGCACTTTTTACATCCATTTGATACAGAGTTATCTTATGATGTGCTGCAAATGAAAGTAAAATGCGAATAGCTTCTAGTCTTGCAACAGGTGTAAAAGTTTCAGTGAAATCAATACCTTCTTCTTGTGAATAACCTTGAGCAACTAACCTTGCTTTATTTCTCACAACTTTACCATCTTCATCAAGCTTATTTCTAAATACCCATTTAGTACCAATAGCTTGCTTATCTTCTGGTAGAGTGACTAGCTTCCATACATCATTTCTTTGGAACTGATTTAGCTCATCTTGCATTGCTAGAATCCACCCTTCATCTTCCAATGCTTGATCAATCGTCTTAGGTTCCATTTCATAGAGAAGTGCAAAATCAGCATGCTCCTTAAAAGAGGATCTGGTTCGTACTTTATCACCAGGTTCTCCTATGATTTGATCTTTTAGATGATTGGTTTTGTACTTCCAGCTTTTTCTTGTTTCAGCTTCTGCTTGAGTAGAATTCTTCGTCTTGTCCCCACCGGATGATGAAGATGCACGTTCATCGTCTGACTTGTCACCGAGGTTTAATTCTGAAAATAACTCATCTAGCTCTGACATAGCAGTGTCAGGCTTCTTATCATCAAACTTGACATGAATGGACTCTTCAACTGTCAAAGTTTCTTTGTTGTATATTCTAAAAGCTTTAGATCTTTCAGAGTATCCCAAAAAGATTCCTTTGTCAGCCTTGGAATCAAACTTACCAAGCTGATCTTTAGTATTCAAAATATAACAATTACAACCAAAAGGATGAAAATAAGAAATGTTTGGTTTTCTACCTTTCCACAATTCATAAGGAGTCTTATTCAAAATAGGTCTTATAAGAATTCTATTTTGAATATAACAAGCTGTGTTTACTGCTTCTGCCCAAAAATGTTTCGCAATATCAGCTTTATTGATCATGGTCCTGGCCATTTCCTGGAGGGACCTATTTTTCCTTTCTACAATACCATTTTGTTGAGGTGTTCTAGGAGAGGAGAAATTGTGGGAGATGCCATTTTCTTCACAAAATTTTTGAAAGTTTTCATTTTCAAATTCTCCCCCATGATCACTTCTAATAGAAGAAATACAGATGCCTTTTTCATTTTGAACTGATTTGCAGAATACAGTAAATACTTTAAAATACTCATCCTTGTGGGCAAGGAATTTAACCCATGTCCATCTAGTAAAATCATCAACAATAACTAATCCATATTTCTTTCCAGTTAAAGAGGCTGTCCTTGTGTGACCAAAAAGATCAAGATGTAAGAGTTCAAGTGGTCTAGAGGTTGAAACAACATTTTTTAAATGAAAGGAAGTTTTAACTTGTTTTCCTCTTTGACAAGCTTCACACAGGGCATCAGATTGGAACTTAAGATTTGGTAAGCCTTTAACAAGATTGTGCTTGTTTAATTTTGAGATTAACCTCAAATTGGCATGACCCAATCTTTTGTGCCAAATCCATTGCTCATCTTCAACAGACATAAGACACTTGACAACTTGTTTTGCAAGTTCAGAAAGATCAACTTTATAAATGTTTTGTTTCCTCTTTGCTGTAAAGAATATAGATCCATCATTTTTGCTTTTTACTGAACATCCATTTTCTGTAAAGACAACATTATAACCATTGTCACATAATTGACTTATGCTCAATAGATTATGTTTCAGTCCTTCAACATATAAAACATTATCAATAGAAGGAAGAGAGCCTTTACCTATGCGACCAATTCCAACTATTTTACCTTTCTGGTTTCCTCCAAACCAACGAATCCAAATTTCTCTAGGTCTTAGTTCTTGGAACATATGCTTTTCTCCCGTCATGTGACGCGAGCATCCACTGTCTAAGTACCAAGATAGGTGTGTTGACTTTGTTGCTAAGCAAGTCTGCAACATATACTATTTTATCTTTAGGTACCCATATCTTTTTGGGTCCTTTCTTGTTAGTTCTTGAAGGATACTTGTCCTTCTTAGTTGTAAACACAGTACACGCACTTTTCAAATGACCAGATTTATTGCAGTAAGTACAATGCAAGCATTCACTATGATCATTGGTGTCATCAGATGCTGAATCATTTTCTAAAGGAGGTTTATCTAATATATAACCAAGACCATGAGTTGTCGTTTTACTGACACCCCAAATCATAGAAGCTTGCTTGCTTCGAGTTACACTCTCTGCAAGAAACTTTTGAAATGCATGTTCATAGTCATTTGATTTGCTGTTAGGATTGCTCAGAACTCACAGAGCTTTTAACTTGAGAGCTCTCACCGGTTGCTGTTAGCTTCCAGACGCTGGTTATCCACCAGACGCTGATTTTCATTTTTTAGCTTCTGGTTCTCTTCATTGAGTACAGAGTTTTCATTGTGTAAAGAATGAAAATCTTGTGATAGTTTTGAAAATTTCTTTTTCAAATTTTTATACTCAATAGAGAGAGTGGCAGAGTCCTTTAACAGATCATCAAATGCAAGTTGAAGTTCAGAATAAGAATCATATATTATTACCTCTTCAGCTTCTTCTTCTGAATCAAGATCAGTGTCTGCCATGAGGGCAATGTGAGCTTCTTCTTCTTTATCTTCCTCAGAGGAGGATAAGTCAAGATCTTCCCATGTTGCCATGAGACCTTTCTTCTTTTTCTTGAAGGAGCTTCTTGTGGACTTTTCCTTAAGATTAGGACACTCGGATTTGAAATGTCCAGGCTTCTTACATTCATAGCAAATGACTTGGGATTTGTCCTTGTCTTTGCTTTCCTTCTTGTCCTTTGTATCTTTCTTCTGAAACCTCCTTCTGAAGTTTCTCTTCTTCCACATTCTCTGGATCTTCTTAGATATGAAAGCTAGCTCATCGTCTGATCCATCATAATCTCCTTCAAGCTTCATCATCTGATTCTTCTTCTTCAGCCTGAAAAGCTTTAGAAGTACTAGGTTTATGTTGATTAACTTTTAAAGCAATAGACTTACTCTTCTTGGTAGGTTCTTCTTCATTTAGCTCAAGTTCATGAGCTTTCAAAGAACTCATAAGATCTTGGCCAGAAGGACATTTAGATCATTTGCTTCTTGAATAGCGGTGACTTTGGGTCTCCACCGCTTAGTCAAACTTCTCAAGATCTTTCTCACATGGTCGTGTAGTATAACTTTTTCCAAGGGCCTGCAACCCATGAACAAGTGTTTGGAACCTTCCAAACATAGTTTCAATGTTTTCTCCATCTTCCATTTTGAATAGCTCATCTTGGCGAACCATCATGCTAGCCTTTGTTTCTCTTACTTGGGCGTAACCTCATAAGACAAAACAAGAGAATCCCATTTCTTTGGCAAAGATCAAACTTACCACATTTATCATATTCTCTTTCTGTCATAGCACAGATGAGGATAAATCTAGCCTTTTGATTGGTTTGATATCTCTTTTTCTGATCATCAGTCCAGTTTTCCCTAGGTATTGCAACACCAAGGGCATCAGTGGGAGAATTGTATCCACTTTCAACTATATCCCACAAATCAAGATTTTGTGCCTCAAAGAATGCTTTTATCTTATCTTTCCAGTAATCAAATTTTTCTCCATTGAATAGAGGAGGACGGTTCATATGACCACCTTCAGCAGACATGTTCACAGTAGGATCTTTACTCTTAACACTGTTAAGTGCTCAACCAAGAGGCCGAGCTCTGGTACCAATTGAACGTGAACACAAGAAGGGGGGTTGAATTGTGTTGAAAACTTTTCGCAAACTTTAAGTTAAAAACACTTAGAACACATGTTTTTCAAAACAGTTTGTGTATCGAACGCTGGAAATAAACCGGACGCTGGAAAAGCAGTTTGTGAAAACTTATTTTTAACAGAACAAGATAAAGATAAATAGAAAGCAGTAAAGTAAGAGACACAGAGATTTATACTAGTTCACTACCAAACCGGTAGCTACGTCTAGTCCCTTCGTTCCTGAAGGATTTTCCACTATAATCAACTGATTACAAAACCTTAAGAGTATTCTACTGTCACAACCTTGACAATACTATCAATTTCTCAAAACGACTCAGTACATTCGAGCCTTTGAGGGTACATCCTTAACTAGGCCAAAACAACTTTTACAAGTAAGTTGAATACAACCAGAAATAACTCTCACAGAGAGGATAAAAGATTAAGCTCAATACAGAAATGCTTTCTAAAAGAAAGTGTCGGACGCTGAGTTCAGTTCTTGTAGTCTAGAGACTTGGCTCGAAACTTGATTGCTCACAGAAGCAGTGCTTTCAGAGTATTGACTCTTGGTAGTGTATAGCAACAGTGCTTGTTCTCAGTAAATGAAGCAATATTCTCTTGTAGAGTTTCGACAGTTTCTTCAATGGATACCTTGGGGTATTTATAGGAGTTCTAAAGGATATTACCGTTATAGTAAAAATGGCTCCTTTCCATTGAGTGAGATAATTTCAAAAAGATGTCTCTTTCTTCCTTTCCAGAGAATATCTCAGTAGTACACATTACCGTTTTCGTACTACCTTGCTTTTCACCAATGCTTGTACGATTTTTGTCTTTTAGCTAAAGGTGTCACCTTTAATACCTCGTACAACAATTTGAGCGCATAAGATCAAATTCGAAATCCGTTCCAGAAGGTTCTGAGAGGAAGAGCAACTACGTGACCATCACGTGATATAAAATGAAGTTCAGACACTCGCTTAGAACAGGAAGGTCGGACGCTTATAGCAAATGTATAAGCCTTGTGTCACAAAAAGTTAATTCCAGACGCTCACGAAGACAGTATACTGGGATGAGCCGGATGCTGACAAATGGAGTATATCCTTCTCTTGTGAACTTCTTCCTTCTTGCTTAAGTGGCTTAGGAGTATATGTAATATTAGTATCTGCATACTTCAAGAATTGTTAGAACATAAATTGTTCTCTTGTGAATACTTTGTTATCATCAAAATTAATGAGGGTCTAAACTTCTCAATCGTTTAGGTTCCAACAATCTTCTTCATCTTCTTTCCCTTCTCAAAACCCTAGCCGCAACCAACCCCATCCCCACGCTCTTCATGCTCCCTTCCAACCCTAGTTCCTAAGCCGCAGCAACATACACACACAAATCCCTCATCTTCTTCACCCAAACCTTAATCCCTCTCGCGGCGTGCCCCTCTCCCTCGCCTCATTCTTTTTCTTCTTCTTCGTCTTCTTCCATCCACGCTTTCAAAATCTAACCCTAATCTTTCCTTCACTCTCTCGGCCCTAAGCCGCTGCCGTGACCTACGGTCCCCACAATCTCTTCTTTCCTTTTTCTTATCTATTACCACAAAATCAAATCAAATCCTATTCGCGATTCGGTCTGAGTTCAAGATGTGCGTGAGGAAAGCATATAGATTTGACAAATCAGGGAAGTTTCTATCCCCTTCTCCTTTCTTTTTTAATTTTCATTATGATTCTGATTTGATTTGATTTTTGTGACAGGGACCATGAGGCTATAAAAGCTAAGCTCGAGACCACGCAAAAGGGGAGAGGTGGCCGAACCCTAAGAAAAGAAAAGGATCCAGAGAGTAGAGAGAAGTAGTAGCATAGTGAAGTAGAGGAAACGACAGAGAAGGCAGAGGCAGAAGAAGGAGGCCGCAGCCATGAACCTATGAGACCCCCCCTTCAGAACCAAAAATAGACCCCTTTCTTTTAATTCTAAGTTTCTTCCCCCATCTTCGTTCTGTATGATTTTTCTGGGAAAGCTTGTACCCAGGTTTCATCTTCTCTTTTTTTATTTATTATTTGATGTTTCTGTTCTCCATATGATCATGTAGTAGAAACTTGAATCAAAAATTGTGATCAATCCTCTGGTGTTGTTCTTCTATTTTTTTTGTGGTAGTCTGATTGTTGTTGTTGTTGTTGTTGTCGTGCTGCTGCTGCTGCTGCTGTTGTTGTTGTTGTTGTTGTTGTTGTTGTTGTTGTTATTGTTGTTAGATCCTTGAAAGAGATTAGGGTTAGGGTTTGGCCTTCCAATGGGGCCAAACCCTTAGTAGGGACTAATGTGCAAATTTTCTATTAAGGAGGGTATAAAAACAAATTACGAGTTTCTGAAGTTCTTTCCTAAATTACACATTTTTAAGAAAATAATAATAAAAATAGAAATAAACAAGTTAATACAATAAATAAATATGTCCTTGTTTTATTTAGAATTTAGAATAATGATAAATGCAGAGAAAAAACTTGTTATTTCCTTTCTTTAATTCTTGTATTACATTATTCAATAATAATAATAATAAAAGCCAAAAGATTGCTTCTGGACGCTTTCACGTATTGAAATTTAATTCGTTTTTTGTTCTGCATGAGTTTAAATCTGAGCAATTAATATTATGTGTCACTTTTAAATAAAACGGTGACAAACAAATTCGTATTTTATTTCTAAGATTTTTTTGGGAAAGTTAACTCTTCTAAGACAAACAAATTTCTCTAAACAATTAACGGGTACCATTTTTTTAAATGGGCGTGTACGGGTGCTAATCCTTCCTTGCGCGTAACCAACTCCCGAACCCAAATCTGGTTCAAAGACCTTCTTTTTTTCATTAAATTAAAAAATATACAAAAAAATTGGTTTTTCAATGTTTCCTATAAAAATAAAATATTGGTGGCGGCTCCATTTAATTTTTAGGGTGGTTGTCACACATAGGCTCAGCTGCACATGCCTTATTAGGCTTAGCTGCCGTACCTTCTTCTTTGAAGAGCAAGCCCTCTTCTTCCCTTTCACTCTCAGTGTCGTTTTCTTCCATCATGGCATCTATCACCTTGAACTCTGCCTTAAAGATCTCTAGCCGACCCAACAAGTCTTCAAGCACTTGTGATTCTTTATTCATTAATCACCTGTGTATTAGGCCGTGATTCGGCCTGAGACTTTAACTTGAATCCTTCATTGGTAAGATTGCATGCCTTCTACACACCTTCCTCATAGTCTTTTGGAACAGCAATGGGCCCTAGGTGGGGAGAATAAAACAATGCCTTCAACATTTTTACCTCAGCTGAGAAAAGGTTTTTATCAGCTTCGACTGTCTCCACGTTATCTCCAACCTAAAACATGAGCTTTTAGTGAAGTGTGGAGGGTACACACTGACTGGTGTGGATCCAATCCCTACCCAAGATTACATTATAGGAAGGCTTACCATAAACCACAAAGAAAGCTGCTTTGAGGGTTTTGGGGCCTACTGTGACTTCGGTTATCAAGACTCCAAGAGCTGTAGATGGTTCCCCCATGAAGTTGGACATTTTCATGTTGGTAGGGACTAAGTCCTCAAGACTCTTTCCGAGTTTCCTCATGGTTGCAACAGGCATTACATTCAACACAGCCCCACCATCTACAAAGACTATCCTAATGATCTTTCCATTGATATAAGCTTTGATGTACAGAGGTTTCAAGTGTTTCATCATTTCCTCAGTAGGCTTCTCAAAAACCACCTTGGCAACCTCATCAGCCGATGCATCAGCTAACGTGGCCCATTCTGTTTCTTCGGCAAAGACATCACCCTCCAAGCTTCCAAGTTGGGGGTTATCTGCCCAAAACTCCTCAGGGAACAAACTAATAGCCTCTATCTCAGCTAACGGGCCATCAACTTCTTCATTAAACAAGAGATACAATAGTGAGTCCTCCATAGCATTATCTTGTTCCCAATGCATCTCTGGGATCACTGAGCCCTCTATGGTGATTGCTTCCTCATCCACATCGACTGAGGCAATTAGACCCTCAGCCTCAGGAACAGGATCTTGTTCAGTGACTGGTTCTGTGCTTTTAGGCATTTCCTCTGTCTTAGCTTCTCCAGGGTCTAGCTTTGGAAAAGCTTTATCTAGCATGTCACTCACAGTCTCCAAGGGAATTTCCCTCTTCTCCCTACTCTTGACATCGGCTAGCATCTGCAGAGTTTGTTTCATTTTCTGAACAGGCCTCATTCTCTGCATTCTTCTCTTTTAGGCCCTTGACAATACTGCTGGTATGGCCTTCTTGTCCTTAGCATACTTGTTCAAAAACCAATGTCCTTCTATGACATTAGTAGGAGGCTTCAGCATTCTCTGAGGCTTCAGCTTCTCATCATTCCTCACTGTTATCTTTAAAGAAGACATGCCTCCTTCCATAGTGAACTCAGCCACCCTTCTTTTGTCTTGGGGGATAGGCTCCTCATCAACCTTGGGCAAAGATAGCCTACCACTTTCTTTAATGGTTAGCCGATCTTGCCCCCCAGTTTTAGTAATGGGTGCCTTGCCCTTTGCCTTGTCAGGTTTCTCTGTTGGGGTTTGGCCATGTTCAACATACCGTTTGACTAACTCCTGGGTGAGCCTACCTGGCCTAGGTGGCTTACCCCCTGCCTGTGTTCAACCGCTGGCTGAGGTTTTCCCAATCTGTCAAAAACAGAAGTCCTGGCAGCCTCAGGTTTCAGCCGATCACTATGGTTTGAATCGGCTAACCCCTTCTTAGGCCTCCAAACTTGTTGAACAGATATCCTTCGTTTGTGACTAGGTTCTGCATCATCAAACTTTGAGAATGAGACCATGTTTATCCCCAAAGTAGGGAATGAGTCAGTATCCACTGTCATCTCAGCAATGCCTTTGTTTGCAAGTTTGAATCTTCCTTCTTTTATTCCCTTCTGAATGGCTTTCCTGAAAACCATGCAGTTTACAGTTGCATGATTATAAGAATTGTGCCACTTGCAGTATTTCTTATCTTTTAACTCCTCAGCAGGTGGGATCTTGTGCCCAACCAGCAGCCGAATTTGCTTATCTTTAAGTAAGTAGTCAAAGATCTGGTCTGCTTTGGAAATATCAAAGGAATATTCCACCTTGCTATCCCCTGACTTTAACTGTTTTCCTTTGGCAGCCCTCAGGGCAGGACAAGAGTAGCCTTTACCCTTCACAATCTGAGTTGCATGATGTATGCTGTGGAATTGGCTGAATCATCATCAAAGTCTTCATTTTCTACAATGGATACCAACTGAGGGCCTCTCCCTCTACTGGCTCGCCTCTTCTCTTTCTCCTGAATAAACTGTTCAATGCGCATGGCCCTTGATACTAACTGGTTCAAATCAGTGCAAGCTTGGCCAACTAGTCTCTCTTAGAGTTGGGGGTGCATGCTACTAATGGCCATGACTGTATATTCTGACTCAGGGAATTGCACTGAACATTTTCCAGCTACCTTTCTGAATCTTTCCACGAAGTCAGCAACCGACTCATCTACCCGTTGTCTTAGGTTCATGAGGTCAACCGCAGTGACTTCAGGTCTGCCCATGTTTGTATAGAGTTGGGTGGTAAAGAGAAATACCATGTAAATGATGTCCCTATAAGTGACAAGGGGAACAGCTGCAACTTGTGGTACTCATTCTGGTTCCCTTCACCACACTGGGCAGTAAATCTGCCTATATGCTCCATAGTCGATTTACCATCTTCTCTAGAGAATGTGATAAAATCTGGAGTCTTGTATCCCCTAGGCAGAGGTACCAACCTATCTACCCACTCAGGGTATGGTTTTCTGTAGATTGGCCTATTCAAAGGCTTCAGCTACACATCAAAGTACTTCTTAATGGTATCTGCAATGGCTGCTGGGTCTAGCAGCTGTGATCCCCCTGGCCTCACTTCTCTTAAGTTAGGAGTAATTGCATGTGGTTGTTGTCTCCATGCTGGGGGATGTGCATGGGATACTTGCTCTGGAGGATTGGGGTAACTTGGTTGAGTAAACAATGGAGGTGGGTGACCCCCCCATGGCTACTCCATGCTTCCTTCACCTGGTACCCTAGGTTGAGTTCCAGGAACACTTGCGTTAAATGGTAGAGGTGGGATATGTCCCCATGATTGCTTCACCATCAAACCAGGTGCCCTTGAAGGAGTTGACCCCATTTGAGTGCCTACAGACACTTCATGATAGGGTGGATAGAATGGAAGGTTAGCCAATACAGGTGGAACGTTGTTCCATGGCTGCTGACCTGCATATCCCCCAAGTGGTCTTGCTCCACCCACTCCTGCACCAAGAGTTTTCCCCCCAGTATACTGTGGGTTAATTGCCTGCGTAGCAACGCCATAGTGCTGAACATATGGCATAACTTGCGGCATACCAATTGGCCCCATTGCATCTGGTGGCCTCCTAGCCATCTGCACCTGTCCAAAATGAAGATTAGCCTGGTTAGTTGTATCATTCACCACTTGTTGACCTCCAGTGTTCAATGTGGCAAAAGTACTAGGCTGGGAATTAATTGGATTCAAAGGTACCTGTCCTATATTCGGCTGAACCTGAGTAGGCCCTGCCTGCACATAGGTAGGCTGAACTTGCTGCACCCCTGCCAAAACCTTGCTCGGCTGAACCTGAGTTGGTCCTGCCTGAGATGCATTCGGCTGGGTGACGAGTCCTGCCTGGGTAGTGTACCCCACTTGCATTGGAATAGCAGAGTTGATAGAGCTTTCGCCTGAGTGAGCCCTCTTAGCCTCTATCTCCCTGGCTTGCTGCACTTCATTGTGTACCATGGGCTTCATGACATCAGCCAATTGTTGTGACACTTGGTACATG
Organism: Calophaca sinica; assembly: GCA_037113605.1. Lineage (NCBI taxonomy): Eukaryota > Viridiplantae > Streptophyta > Magnoliopsida > Fabales > Fabaceae > Calophaca > Calophaca sinica. The sequence goes on from CM073733.1 coordinate 111,120,169, forward strand.
ATATCATTGATTCCCAAATCAAGTTGTTGACGTATAAACAAAGTGGACATCACCAATGGCGAGTCGTTGGGCTCGTTGGGTTGAGTTTCAGGCTGTGCCTCTGCGTGAACCGGCTCTACTGTTGGAGGAGGAACTCTGTGAGAGGGGCTCGCTTCAGAAGGCTTCCTGGGATTGCTCTTAGTAGTCATACTGCTCAAGATCTTGCCAAAACGCAAGTGTATACGCCAATGGTAATCCTAACCTAGGGATTCGAACGTGTTGATTCGTTCACCTTTGGTCCCACCGGGCGTGCCAATTTTGTTGACTGGAATGTAACTTAGCCGCAGATCGGCTAAACTCCACAACAGTGATTCCCTTTTTGTCAAGCGATTACGCCAAGGAAGGAACTCTGTTCCTCAGCTATGAGTCCCTTAACTCACTCCAGAAAGGGTTAAGTTGGTGAACTAAGATAAAAATAAGAACGCAAAGGTAAACATAAAGATAGAATAAAAGCTTGAGCGAAAATAAGTTGTTTGATTGATTGAGTGTGTCTAAAATTATGTACAACTTTGGTATTTATAGTAACAACTGAGAACTACCCCTATTTGCCACGTTCAGTTGGCTAACAATGATAAATTCTTAGTTGGCAGCTATTCGACTGAGCCGTGCCACGTTCCACTAACCATAATCCTAAAATCTAGGCGCACTACCACGTCATGGCCACGTCTCCCCTTTCAACGGTCTTCTCAACGTAGACCTTATCTCAGGTTCCTTCGCTCAGCTCCTAAAATTGTGGAGAAAAATCTTGACTGCGTTTTACCTTGGATTTAAATTAAATCATAATTATTTCCACGTCACTCGGCTCATGGAGCAAGAATTTGATCCAATGTGTGACTCCACGCTAACCCAATGGGCCTAATATCTTTCTTGCAACCCAATAAGCCCAAGGCCCATGTCTAGCTTCCAGTTTCCTGCTTGTGACTCTATCAGATGCAATTTCGGCTATCTGCGACTCGGCTGACAACCAATCGACAACTTGATGAATTCGGCTGCTGCTAGCTTCGGCTAGCTCTTAGGAATATTTTGGGTGTAAATACAACCAAAAAAAAAATCAATTTTATTTATTTTTTGGTGAAGAAAATCATCAATTTTTATGATGCCATGTTTTAGTGCATTTTTTTATGAAAAGGAAGAAAGGTTTGTGCTTTATGATTTTATTATCATTAAAATAATGATCTCAAGTCATTGATTACGCTTTAGGTTTTTTTTATGCTTCGGACTAGCTTCCTAAATTTACATATTTATAATTTTTCTAAAATAATTCAACTGTATTACTAAAAATTCATGTATTTTTGTAAGAGTTTAACTTTTTTTATAAAAAAGTTGTCTTCTATTTTTTAAAAAAATATTTATTCATTTATATATATTAATTTATTTATAACAAAATTAAATATTTTATAAAATATTTTGCCAAACGACTTTTAGCTTAAAAGTAGTTTTTAAGCTAGAAAAAACAACAAATACCAAACAACTTTAACTTTATTTTTAAAGCTCTTATTTTTAGCTTTAACTTTAAAATAACTTTTAAGTCTAAAAAAACTGAGCCAAACGCACCCTAAATCAGAAGGAGGATGGCTTCAAATTCAATGAGTTGAGGGCTGAAGAATTATAAAAAATGTCCCACTTGAAACTGCTCATATTGTATCATAGGAGTTTTTCGGGAAGGCCCTTATTTCTTTCGAATTCCCTGCGTTATCTTCTGTGGAATGGTTGTCCTTTCATTTCTTTGCCATCAAATTTTCAACCATATCACCTTGTTGAATTGAATATGCCGGATAGCAGCATCGAACAACTATGGATAAACATCCAGGTAATTTTAGTGCTCTTTTCATCCCCCCCCCCCCCCAAATAAAAAGTTGAGAAGTTAAACGAAGTAGCATTTCAGATATAAAAACAAGATTATATATTCCATGGTGGCACAATATTTTTAAATATAAAAATTAAATTAAAATTGTAATATGTTTAAACTTTTTTGAAAGCTCCTTAAAAAAATAGTGGATGTGTATGAGTGGTAGATTTTTATTTAATTCAAAATAAATTGTGTTATTTTTTACTTTCAGAAGGAGTAGCACTAGTTTTATAGATGTAAAATAATTTTTTATGTGATGCCATGAAATTTTTTATTTATAATTATAAATGAAAATTTCCTATATGTTTAGAAAAGTTTGAAAGAAGGTCCTTATAAGCAAGAAATGTAAGTGTTGGATGTTTAGTTTAGTTTAAAACAAAAAGTGTTCTTTTAAATTATAATAATATAATGTTTGGATATTAAAAATAGTTTTTCTTTAGATCTAGTTTTGATTAACTTTCAATCTAAATCTTTTCCCTCTCTTTTAATCTATATGCCTGTCTGCCTGACAGATGAGAAATATTTAATTGATGAAAATATTATTATATCTAAATTAAATATCCTTATTTAATCCCCAATTGATAATCTACTATAATCTTCATTATTTTATTTGAAATAATTATTTATGTAATTTTTAAATAAGGGTATAGCTGATAAAATATTGGCTAAATAACACTTTTGGTCCCTTAATTTTATTTTAGTTTTCGTTTTGGTCCATTAACTATTATATTTTTCATTTTGGTCCCTTAAGTTACAAAAATACGCCACTTTCGTCCCTTCTGTCTGTAATCCCTTTATTTTGTGTGTATAGGTCATTGAAACTCGTTTTTTTGCTCTATTACCTTTTTTCATGTTACTTTATTAATAAGAATTCTGATAGGAGCATTATTTTGACTTTATTGTTTAAAAAGATTACAGACGAAAGGGACGAATTTGACATAACTTTCGTAACTTAAAGAACGAACGTGGCGTATTTTCGTAACTTAAGGGATGTAAATGAAAAAAAATAGTTAGGGGACGAAAGTGTCGTATTTTTGTAACTTAAGGGACCAAAATGAAAAATATAATAGTTAAGGGACCAAAACGAAAACTAAAATAAAGTTAAGGGACCAAAAGTGCTATTTAGCCTAAAATATTAGTTAGACCTTGAATTTCTAAAACATCAATAGTTTTGAAATTATAATATCTTAAAACGCCAATAGTTTTCGATCGGAGGGAGTATTGTTACCATAGTCATTATACTTTGATGATGTAACTTGATTGCATGAGCTTTTTTTTAAAACTTGTTACCTAATGAACTAAAACTAAATTATATTTTTTGAATTATTTTTTTTCATGCCAATGCAAGTAAGCTTACACGTCGAATTGTTATTATTATAATGCAAGTAAGCTTTGTTGACTGGAATATAACTTAGCCGATGAATCGACTAACTCCACAACAGTGATTCCATTTTCTTCAAGCGACTATACTGAGGAAGGAACTCTGTTCTTCAACTATAGGTCCCTTAGCTCACTCCAGAAAGGGTTCAGTGTAGTGAACTAAACTAAAACATGAACGTAAAGGTAAACATAAAATGCGATTGAGCGAAAATAAGTTGTTTGTATTGGTTGATGTGTATAAAAATTATGTACAACTCGGGTATTTATAGTAACAACTAAGAACTACCCCTATTTGTCACGTTCAGATGGCTAACAACAGCAATATCCTAGTTGACAGTTAATCGGCTGAGTCGTGCCTTGTTCCACTAACCACGTTCCTAAATTCTAGGTGCTATCTTGCTTCATGGCCACGTCTCAACTAACAACTCTATTAGCTTTGATCTTATCTCTTTGTTCCCTCGCTCAGCTCCTAAAAACTTGGAGAAAATTCTGAATTCCCATTTCTTTTGAATTTAAATTAATTCAAAATTCATCTCCCTCACTTTCGGATCATGGAGCAACTCCTGATATTGGCCCAATAATGACTTCACTCTGGCTCAGTGGGAATAATACCTTCTTATCAGTCCAATAAGCCCAAGACCTTGACCCAACTCTTGGTTTCTGCTTTCGGCTTGTTAGCTGCAAATTCGGTTGACTTGTGAATCGACTGACCTCTATTCAACTAGCTCCCTTCAATCGGTTGTTGTTGAATTCGGCTGACACTTAGGAATATTTTGGGTGTAAACCCCCCTTCATTGCTTTAGCTGTAAAACTTTAAGTTTAGGCTAATGCAACGTAATGACTACTGTCAATCGCCGCCCAAATCATTAATGCCAAGTTATCCGTTTGCAACAAACTTTTAAATGAGCAATGACTAACTTGATAAGCTTATCTCGTCCGATTAATCTTCAACAAACTCTATCAACAATAATCAGAATTTCCTTTAAATATCCCTTAGCTGAATTACCCTAATTACTTTTCTGAAAACACTATTGCCCTGCCCTGTAGCTTTAACTTTGCTTATCTGTTCATCGACTAACCTTTTGTTGAAACACTCAGGCCCCCAAGACTTCTGTTGTTCCACCTCCTACTGCAGAACCTGTTCATGATACTCCTCTTGTACCCTCTCCACCTAGAGCTCCTTTGGTCAAAGTCTCTGAAGAGGAATTGGCCAAATACTTCACCTCAGCTGATCCCCTTCTAATGGTTTCCTCTCCCATCTCTAATCGTTTAGAGAGAGTAAATTCAGCATTGATGGGAGAAATTCCAACCGGCAGGGAGCAGGTTGCAGCCTTGAGAACTTCATTGTTCAAACTGGCCAATTTGGCTGACATCCTTGCGGCTAGCCAAGAGGTATTCAATACCATAGCTCTACAGCTCAATGATTTGGCTCACCAGTATGGTCGCTCCAAGGAGATTTATGACATAGCCTCCCATGACCTTAAAAGGCTAAGGGAACTTCAAGATAAGAAGTCTCAATTTCAGGCTTCTTATCAAACCCTAGAGGTAGAACGCCAAGAGGCCTTGGCTCAGCGTAAAGCCATAGATGATCGGCTAGCCGTTCTGACAGCTGTGCGAGATCGAATAAAGGAGGAAATGGGAGAGTTGGCCCCCAAATCGACTGCCTTGACTCATAAGTTAGATTCCTTTTCTGACCAGCGCCTTACCTTGTACACTCAATCCTCTTCTCTACATAGTGAGATAGTGGTGCTCTTTGCACAGAAGGCTGGTTTGGAAAAAGGATTTGAAGACTGGAAGTGATGGCTTAGCTGAAGCCAACAGGACATGGGACTCCTTCAAGTGGCAGCTAGAGGAATCAAAGAGGAAAGAAGTTCCTGCTGCAGCTGATACCTCAACCAATCAGCAAGATGAGTCCATTGATCCAGTTGTGCCTGTGGTGGGGACCCCAGCTGATCCTACCCCTGAGGTTACTGTCCCTTTGGCTACAGATGATCCATCTGCAACTCTAGATCCTTTTGCAGCCGAACACAGCTCAATGCACACGGAAGAAACTGCAGGTGGTCTAACTGGTGCAACAGCTACTAGCTTCTTTTGAAGTTTTCTTTTATTTCCTTTCTAAGTATTTTGGCTAGGTGGCTGGCCTGTGGTCACCATGACATTACTGTTTTTGAATAAGTTTCCTTTATTCTTCCAATATGCCTTGCCATATAGTAGGGTAGTATCTTTTAAGGTATTTCCCATTTATGCTTATATTTAACTCTTCACCTTGCATGTTAACTAGCCGATAAGCACCACCAGCATAAACTTTACTAACAATAAATGGCCCTTCCCAATTTGGCAACAATTTCCCAAACTTAGGATCTTTAATCCCAATAGGTAATATAGTTTTCCAAACAAGGTCCCTTTCAACAAACCTTTTTTGCTTTCACTCGCTTATTGTAGGCTCTGGCCATCTTCTGTTTGTTGAGCTCAATTTTGTTCAAAGCCATTAGTCGATCTTCATCGACTGAATCTAGCTCCATAAGCATAGCAGGCCCTGTTTCGCTACTCTTAGTGAAGTCACATTTATTTCTAATGGCAACACTGCATCTTGTCCATACGTTAGCCGATAAGGAGTAAATCCAGTCGAATTACACTTGGAATTCCTTATAGCCCACAATACTTCATTTAGCGTCTCATGCCATTTCCTGGGCTTATCTTCAATATTCTTGTTGATCAAATCAATAAGAATTTTATTAGTAGGCTCTGCTTGTCCGTTAGCTTATGCATAATAAGGGGACGAATGAATCATCTTAATCCTAAATTATTGTGCAAAGGCTACCACCTTTTCTCCAGTAAACGTAATACCTTGGTCTGTAGTGATGTTTTCAGGAATACCAAACCTATAAATGATTTCGCATTGTATAAATCTAATCACGTCATCCTGAGTCACATTCACCATCGGCTGCGCTTCTACCCATTTGGTGAAGTAGTCAGTCGCAACTATGATGAACTCATGCCTCTTGGAAGAAGGTAGATAGATTTTTCCTATAAGATCCATTGCCCATCCCCTAAATGGCCAAGGTTTTACCACTGGATGTAAAGTCTCAGCTGGAACACTTTGTATTGGACCATGCAGCTGACAAGCTTCACACCCTTTGGCATATTGATAACAGTCAGCTGTAATGGTAGGCCAATAATACCCATGTCTGTATATTAGCCATTTCATAATGGGTCCAGCCCTATGAGAACCACAAATTCCTTCATGTACTTCCCCCATAACCTTCATGATTCATCCTTATTGATGCACATAAGTAATACTCCATTGATAGCCTTCCTATAGAGTTCGTCATCTACCAAAACATACTTAAGTGGTTTTTGTTTAAGTTTGAAGTCAATACTACTTGAAGGATATTTTAGACAGTCGATTAACTCCTTTTTCCAAGAGTCGATCGTATCTATAGGGGCACATTCCCATACTAGGTACTCCTCATGCTTCACTTAGACTATCATGCCCTTGTACCCTGATGCCTATTGAGCTAAGTCATTAGCCTCTTCATTTTCCTCTCTAGGAATGTGGTATACTATAGCATCAGCAAACAGGCGCAATAGCGTATTAGCCGTTTCATAGCATTCTTTCAAGTTGGGGTTATTGCATTTATACTTCCTTAGCTGCTTTATGACTAACTGTGAATCCCTCATGACTTGAATATAGTTTGCTTTCATGGCTGCCAGGATCTTAAGTACCAAAATCAATGCCTCATACTCTGCTTAGTTATTGGAACAACCAAGATCTAGCTGACACAGGAATTTCCAACTATTGCATGTTGGACTTGTAATGGTTATACCAGCACCTACCCCTTTTTGAGTTCTTGACCCATCAAACATCAAAACCCAAGGTTTCAAGTTGATACATGCAACTTGATCGACTAAGGGGTCATTAACCTCAACCCAAGGGTGCTGAGCCAAGAAGTCAGCTACCACTTGACCCTTCATTGCTCTTAATGGAACATATTTTAGTGCAAAAGTGTTTAACTTAATGGCCCACTTCATCAGTCGACCCTGTAAGATAGGCCTATTAAGAAAATACCTAACAATATCAATTTTGCACAAAACTAATATTTCTTTAGGCAACAAATAATATTCTAGTTTTGTATAAGCATAGAACAATGATAAACATAATTTCTCAACAGGGGTATATATGGTTTCTGCATCATTCAGTATTCGGCTAAGATAATACACAGCTCTTTCTGTTCCATCATCAGCATCCTGCGCTAGCAAGCAGCCGATTGACCCTTCTTCTGCAGCTATGTATAGTTTGAGCAATCTTCCTGACATTGGGGGTGTTAGCACAGGAGGATTGGCCAACACCTGCTTGATCTGCTCAAATCCTTGTTGTTGCTTTTTTTCCCATATCGTGACCTCAGTATCCTTTAGCCTCAATAGAAAGGAAAAAGTCTTCATCTTCCCAGCCAAATTAGCTATGAACCTTTTTAGGAAGTTGATCTTGCCTATCAAACTTTGAAGTTCTTTCTTGTTCCTAGGAGGTCTAGCTTCCAAGATGGCTGTCACCTTATTTTTGTCTACTTCAATCCCTTGATGGTGGACCAGGAATCCCAAGAAATTGCCAGCTGTAACTCCAAATGCACACTTGGCAGGATTCATTTTCAGCTTATGGGCTCGCATCCTCTTTAAAGTCTGCCCTAATTCTACCAAATGGCATTCAAAGTCCTTGGACTTGACAACCACATTATCAATGTATACTCCCATGGTCTTGCCAATCAAATCATGGAAAATGGTGTTCATAGCCCTTTGATAGGTAGCCCTAGCATTAGGGATGGCAATTGGACCTAAACCCACTGCGTACCCGCAAAAATACCTACAATGGGCAGGGTAAAAACCCGCTTTATGGGTATGGGCTCGGGCCTGGGTAATTATCCGTAAATCTTAGTGGGCATGGGTGCGGGTACGGGCACTCTAGTGCCCACCCCGCCCCGCACCCACATATATATATATATATATATATATATATATATTAATACATGTAGTTATATAGACATTTTTAATCAAGTTAAGGTACCTTTTTTTATCCGTAAAAAAAAGGTGTTCATTTTATTAGTTTGTTGTTTATGAATTTATGATTTTATGAAAAGGTGTCCATTTTAATCCGTAATCAAATATATATAAGTTTATGAATTTGTTGTTATGGAAGTTTATTGCGATATTTACTTGTTTTTTATATTTTTATTTAGTTAAATACTTTGATTTGTAATGTTTTATGAGCATAATTAAAATATCTTTAGTTTGTTTTCTAATTGTTATAATATTCTTTATGTTATTTTTTTTTAATAGTTAAAGTGCTGGTAACGGGCGCGGGTATGGGTACTTAGGTACTCAGAGGGTACGGGTACGGGTAGTAAAGTTGCTGCTCACGCGAGTACGAGTCTGGGTACGGGCATGGCACTTTAGTGCCCTGCCCAGAGGGTGCCCATTGCCATCCCTACTCAGCATTCTTAAGCCCAAAAGGCATGATCACCCACTCATAGATCCCCAAAGCTCTAGGACATCTGAAGGCCGTCTTGTGTGTATCTTCTTTTGCCAAGAAGATCTAGTTATACCCTAAGTATCCATCCTTGAATGTAAGAATACCATGAGTGGCTACCGCATCGACTAACATGTCAGCCACATGCATAGCATATTCATCCTTTGGTGTTGCCAAATTCAAGTTTCTGTAGTCAATGCATACTCTTATTTGGCCATTTTTCTTAATCACTGGGATTATATTGGACAGCCACTCTACATGCCTAACCGTCCTGATGAAGCCTGCCTTCAATAGCCTCTCAATTTCAGCTTTGATCTGAGGCCTCAAATGGGGATTAAACCTGTGAGGGGCCTGCTTGAAAGGCTTGTGCCTTTCCTTAATGGGAAACCTATGTTCCACCAACTCTCTGGCCAAACCAAGCATTTCATAGTAATTCCAAGCAAAACAATTCTCGTACTGCTGGATCAATTCGAACAACTTGCCTCGTTTGTCTTCTTCAAGTAACCCACTCATTTTGACTGTTCTGGGTTCCTCTAGTGTGCCCATGTTAATTTCAATCAAAGGGTCTTCTGCCTCAAAAGCAGGTGCAGTTTTGTGAAGAGGAGAATCCAATTCCATAGGTTCGGCTACAAGTGCCTTATCAGACTCAGCTGCTGTACCTTCTCTCCTGAAGAGCAAGTTCTCTTCATCATCTTCATTCTCAGTGTCATCTTCCTCCATCATGGCATCTATCACCTTGGACTCGGCCCTGAAAATCTCCAGCCAACCCAACAGGTCTTCAAGTACTTGTGATTCTTTATTCATTAATCACTTGTGTATTAGGCCGTGATTCGGCCTGAAACTTCAACTTGAATCCTTCATTGGTAAGATTGCATGCCTTCCAAGCCCCTTCTTCATAATCTTTTGGAACAGCAATAGGCCCTAGGTGTGGAGAATAGAACAATGCCTCCAACATCTTTACCTTAGTTGAGAAGGGGTTCTTATCAGCTTTGACTGTCTCTACATTGTCTCCAACCCAAAACATCAGCTTTTGATGAAGTGTAGAGGGCACATATTGACTGGTGTGGATTCAATCCCTACCCAGAATTATGCTGTAGGAAGGCTTACCATCAACTACAAAGAAAGCTGACTTGGTGGTTTTGGGACCTACAGTCACTTCGGCTATCAAGACACCAAGAGCTCTGGATGGTTCCCCCATGAAGTTGGACATTTTCATGTTGGTAGGAACTAGGTCTTCTAGACTTTTCCCAAGTTTCCTAATGGTTACAATGGGCATCACATTCAAAACAACTCCACCATCCATAAACACTCTTTCAAAGATCTTTCCATTAATGTAGGCCTTAATATACAGAGGTTTCAAATGTTTTACCATCTCCTCAGTAGGCTTTTCAAAGACCATTTTGGTAGTCTCATCAGCCGATGGTTCAACTAACCCACTCTATTTCTTCTGCAAACACAACACCCTCCAAACTTCCTAGTTGGGGGCCGTCTGCCCAAAACTCCTCAGGGAATAAACTAATGGCCTCTATGTCAGCTAATAGGCCATCAGCCTCCTCATTGAATAAGAGATCCGACAAAGAGTCTTCTATGGTATCATCTGGCTTCCAGTGCATCTTTGGAATCACTGATCCCTCTATGGTAATTGCTTCATCATCCATATCGACTGAAGCAATTAGGCCTTCAGCCTCAGGAGTGGGATCCTGCTCATCGACTAGCTCCATGCTCTAGGACACTTCATCTTTTTTTATCATTTCCAACCTCTAGTTTTGGAAAGGCTTTATCCAGCATGTTGCTCACAGTCTCCAAGGGCATTTATTTCCTTTCCCTGTTCTTGACATCAGCTAGCATTTGCAGAGTTTGCTTCATCGTCTGGACAGATCTCATCCTCTGCATTCTTCTCTTTTGAGTTCTTGTCAATACAACTGGTATTACCTTCCTGTCTTTGGCATACTTGTTCAAGAACCAATGCTCCTCTGTGACTTTAGTAGGAGGCTTCAACATTCTCTGTGGCCTTAGCTTTTCATCATTTATCACTGTTATTTTTAGAGAAGACATGCCTCCTTCCATGGTAAACTCTACAACCCTTCTTTTGTATTTAGGGATAGGCTCCTCATCAATCTTGGATAAGGATGGCCTTCCATTATCTCTAATGGCTAGCCGATCTTGCCCCCCAGTTTCAATAATGGGTGCCTGCCCTTTGGCCTTGGCAGATCCTTCTGCTGAAGTTTGGCCATGTTTCACATACTGCTTGACCAATTCCTGAGTGAGCCGCCCTAGCTTGGGTGGTCTCTTTCCCTGCCTGTGCTCTGGGATCCGCTGAGGACTCCCCAATATGTCAAAAACAGAAGTCCTGGCTGCCTCAGGTTTTAGCCGATCACTATTGCTTGATTTGGCTATTCCATTTTTTGGCCTCCAAACTTACTGAACAGATATCCTTCGCCTGTGGCTAGATCCTGCGTCTTAAGTTTTGAGAATGACACCATGTTTATCCCCAAAGCAGGGTATGGGTCAGTGTCCACAGTTATCTCAGCAATTCCTTTATCTTTGAACTTTCCTTCCTTTATTCCCTTTTGAATGGCCTTCCTGAAAACCATACAGTTGACAGTTGCATGATTATAGAAATTATGCCACCTGCAGTACTTGTTATCCTTTAGCTCTTCAGCAGGTGGGATTTTGCGCCCATCCAGCAGCCGAATCTGCTTATCTTTGAGCAAGTGGTCAAAGATTTGGTCTGCCTTGAAAATAACAAAGGAATATTCCACCTTGCCTTTTATTGACCTTGACTCTTTTCCTTTAGCAACCCTCAGGGCTGCGTAGGAATAGCCTTTACCCTTTACTATCTCAGCCGCCATGATGTCTACCGTGGAATCGGCTGAATCATCATCAGAGTCTTTAGCATCTATAATGGACACCAACTGAGGGCCTCTCCCTCTACTGGCTCGCATCTTTTCTTTCTCCTAGATGAATTGTTTAATACGTATAGCTCTGGAAACAAATTGATTTAAATCAGTGTAGGCTTGGCCAACTAGCCTTTCCTTGAGTTGAGGATGCATGCTACTAATTGCCATTGCTGCATATTCTGCCTTAGGGAACTGCACTGAGCATTTTCCAGCAGTCTTTCTGAACCGTTCCACGAAATCAACAACCGACTCATCTACCTATTGTCTTAGGATCATGAGATCAGCCGCAGTGACTTCAGGTTGAGGCCAATAGAATCTATCATGAAAGCATCTCTCCATATCTGCCCATGTCTGTATAGAGTTAGGTGGTAAAGAAGAAAATCATGTAAATGTTGTCCCTGTAATTGACAAGGGAAACAACTACAATTTGTGGAACTCATTCTGGTTCCCTTCATCACACTGAGCAGTAAATTTGCCTATGTGCTCCATAGTAGATTTGCCATATTCTCTAGAGAAAGTGGCAAAATCTGGAGTCTCATATCCACTAGGTAGAGGTACTAATCTGTCTACCCACTCAGGGTATGGTTTCCTGTAGATTGGCCTATCCAGAGGCTTCAGCTGCACACCAAAATACTTCTTAATGGTATCTGCAATCACAGGTGGGTCCAGTAGCTGAGAACCCCCTGGTCTCACTTCCCCTAAGTTAGGAGTGGTTGCCTGTGGCTGTTGTCTCCATGTTGGGGGATGTGCCCGGGATACTTGCTCTGGAGGATGGGGATAACCTGGCTGATTTGGTGTAATACCATACATTCAACTTAACTTGAAAGTAAGATAATTAACATTTGATACAGAGATTACTAAGCGGAATTTAAACTTAAATATTACATTAAGTTTAGATTAACACAAGGTTCCTAATCCCTCAAAGGGGAAATATTCCATATTTCAAAATTACATAGCCTTCTAGAGATTTAATACAAAATACTAGTTCTTTTGCATCAAATTCAAAAGAGAATTACATAATCCAAAATACAAAATAACATAAAAGAGCTTCAAACTCCTAGCCTCTTTAACCTTCCTTCGATACCTGCAAATCTGTAATAATAATAAAAGGAAAGGTGTGAGATAAAAATCTCAGTGAATCCTCCCCTCGACTCTTCACCATCTCTCTTTCACTTAATACAACTTTCAATAAAGCAATCAACATCATAATGCAATGCAACATTAACTAAGAACGTTTAGTTCTTCATTACTTCATGCTTAGCAGGTCTTAACTATTCCCGTATGGGTGAGTTGATATTCGACCAGGATTCTATGTTGTCGGATTTAGTCATATGCTTTAATTCATAGGCCCCGCTCAACATAGCTAACGGTATGGTGGTTAGACGTCATTAACCTCCAAGTGGCATCCCACGAGACTAACCATACCGTACTCTCCTCTTATGAGGAATCTTGGTGTCTTTTAAGTGAAGTATGAATCATAACCCTCATGGCTTGGATGCATGCTTTACTTTAAGGTAAAATAACAAGTTAGGATATTTAACCCACATCAACATATAATTTCTTTACTCATCATATAAACAAGACAATAACAAGTTCACATGACACTTTACATAAATATTCAGTTCAAAATCACTTCAAACCAAAAACACATTCCCATTGGAGCTCTATGGAGCAACCAATGGTTCAAACATTAAGCACACAATTTGTGGGGGGTTGGGGGCAGCCATCCAACCTCTTTCATCCAAACCCACTATATAATCATAATATTAACAATAATAATAAACTCAAAATCAAAGGGGTAATAAAACCCTAACTTTGAACCCAAAGGTTCTCAGACTTCTTTGAAAAGAAAACCTAATGTGGGACTTATGGGTGCCCATCACCTAAGAGAAGGAAGAACTCACTACAACACCAAGAACTTGGACTTAAAGTGGTGGAGCTTGTTCCTATTCCCTTCCTTCTTCTTCTCCTTCGAGTTCTTCTTCTTCTTCCTTTCTAGGGCTTCTCCAAACTCTCACAAACAAAGGAAATAGAACTCTTCAACTTGGATTCAAGCTAAGATTTGAGGAAATCTAGCAAGAATCCATGATCTCTCTTAAGATTTATGAAACCCTAAGTGTTTCTCCCCTCTCCAATCGCTCTCTCTCTAACTCTCTCTCTCTCAAAATCGCGATTTGTCCCTATTCAGCTGCGTTTTTCTGTTTTAAAGGGCCTGTGAATCGATTCACATAAACTATGTGAATCGATTCACACAGTCAGAAAGTGACAGATTCAAATTTTAAGTGAGTGAATCGATTCACAATTCGAGTCCCAGAGAATTTGTTTTGCCTGAATCGATTCATATGGAAAGTGAATCGATTCCCAACTACTCAAATTCGATTCCCAGGGAGTTAGAATTGTGTGAATCGATTCCTGGCTTGTGGGAATCGATTCCCACTGTAGAAAAATCAAAGAAACTTGGTTTTAACACCCAATCTTGAGACCTTCTTCCTGTTCCTTCTTAAACCAACTCATAATCAACCCTTAACACCCCTTTAAAACTACTATCAACTCATCTAATCACTTAAGATTATCAAAGACACAACCTCCTCATCTCTCAATCATGAAATCAACTTGAAATCAATTGAAACTCACAATTCATAACACTAATATCTTGCACATAATTTCAAACTAAAGTTGAGGGATTTGGGGTGTTACATTTGGCATTAGAGGTGGGTTAACTGCCCATGGCTGCTCCATGCTTCCTTCAACTGGAACCCTGTATTGAGTCCCTAGAACACCTGTGTTAAATGGTAGAGGTGGGATCTGTCCCCATGACTGCTCCATCACCACCAGGTGCCCTTGAAGGAGTTGACCCCATTTGAGCGCATGCAGATACTTCAGGATAGGGTGGATAGAATTGGGGATTAGCCAATCCAGGTGGAAGATTGCTCCATTACGGCTGTCCAGCATAACTCCCAGGTGGTCTTATCACACCCCCTTCTGTACCAAGATTTTCCCCCCAGTGTATTGTGGGTTAGTCGCCTACATAGCATTGCCATAGGGCTGCACATATGGCATTACTTGTGGCATTCCAATTTGCCCCACTGCATCTGGGGCCTCCTAGCCATCTGCACCTGTCCAAAATGAAGATTATCCTAGTTAGTTGTATCATTCACCACTTGTTGACCGCCAGTATTCAAAGTGGCAAAAATACTAGGTTAGGAATTAATTGGATTAAAAGGTATCTGTCCCACATTCGGTTGAACCTGAGTAGGTCCTGCCTGCACATAGGTAGGCTGAACTTGCTGTATCCCTGCCGGGGTTGCGCTCTGCTGAACCTGAGTTAGTCCTACCGGAGCTGCATTCGGCCGGGTGACAGGTCCTGCCTGAGTAGTGTACCCCACTTGCGTTGGAATAGCAGAATTGACAGAGCTTTCGCCTGAGTGAACCCTCTTGGCCTATATCTCTCTGGCCTGCTGCACTTCATTGTGTACCATGGGCTTCACAATATCAGCCAACTGTTGCGACACTTGGTACATGATATCATTGATTCCCAAATTGAGTTGCTGGCGTATAAATGAAATGGACATCACCAATGGTTGATCAGTAGGCTCAGGGTCTGCCACCACATACGTTGGCTCAACCGTTGGAGTAGGCATTCCCAAGGTGGGATTCCCTTCAACGATCTTCTTGGAATTGTTCTTCTTTGAAGTTGACGTAGGCTGGTCCATGCTGCTTAGGCTCTTGCCAGATCGCAAGTGCATACGCCAATGGTAATCCTGACCAGGGGATTCGAACGTGTTGATTCGTTCACCTTTGGTCCCACTGAG
The DNA here is from genome assembly GCA_037113605.1 of Calophaca sinica. Classification (NCBI taxonomy): domain Eukaryota; kingdom Viridiplantae; phylum Streptophyta; class Magnoliopsida; order Fabales; family Fabaceae; genus Calophaca; species Calophaca sinica. Next base: position 111,135,670 of record CM073733.1, read on the forward strand.
CGTGTCAATTTTGTTGACTGGTATGTAACTTAGCTGATGAGTCGACTAACTCCACAACAGTGATTCCCTTTTCTTCAAGGAACTACGCTGAGGAAGGAACTCTATTCCTCAACTATGGGTCCCTTAACTCACTCCAGAAAGGGCTAAGTGTAGTGAACTAAACTAAAATAGGAATGTAAAGATAAACATAAAATGTGATTGATCGAAAATAAGTTGTTTGTATTGGTTGATGTGTGTAAAAATTATGTACAACTTGGGTATTTATAGTAACAACTAAGAACTACCCCTATTTGTCACGTTTAGATGGCTAACAACAGCAATATCTAGTTGACAGTTAATCGGCTGAGTCGTGACGTTCCTAAATTCTAGGCGCTATCTTGCTTCATGGCCACGTCTCAACCAACAACTCTACCAGCTTTGATCTTATCTCTTTGTTCCCTCGCTCAGCTCTTAAAAACTTGGAGAAAATTCTGAATTCCCATTTCTTTTGAATTTAAATTAATTCAAAATTCATCTCCCTCACTTTCGGATCATGGAGCAGCTCCTGATATTGGCCCAATAATGACTTCACTCTGGCCCAATGGGAATAATACCTTCTTATTAGCCCAATAAGCCCAAGACCTTGACCCAGCTCTTGGTTTCCTGCTTTAGGTCTGTTAGCTGCAAATTCGACTGACCTGTAAATCGACTGATCTCTATTCGACTAGCTCCTTTCAATCGGCTACTGTTGAATTCGGCTGACGCTTAGGAATATTTTGGGAGTAAACAAGCTTATAAAAGGTTTTTTTTTAATAATTATTGTTGCGACTTTGAAAGCATACTAGAGTGAATTAATGAAATTCAAGTTTTAATACAACATACTAACATGTCAGTGTCTAATTCTCGTTTTACAGCATCTCCGCTATTTGAAAAGGATGGATTTGAGAAACTACAAAAATCTCAAGATGACTCCACACTTTGAAGGGATGCAGAATCTTGTGCAGCTAGATTTTGCAGGATGCATAAAATTGTGGCATGTGCATCCATCAATTGGACTTCTTACATAACTTAAATTCTTGAGTTTGCAGAACTGTAGCAGTCTGGTATGCTTCAATTTTGGCAGTGTATCAAAAACAAGTTCTCTGAGAGTTCTGCGTTTCTCTGGTTGCACAAAACTTGAAAATACTCTAGATTTTAGAGGATTGTCAAATCTTGAGTATCTTGATATGGATCGATGTACAAGTTTATTTAGGATTCATATCTCTATTGGGGCTCTTAGAAAGCTTACATTCTTAAGTTTGAGAAGCTGCACTAATCTCGTTAAAATACCGGAATGTGACATCTCTTATAACTCTAGATATATGCGGCTGCTCTAAATTTATGAATCTACCCCTGGGATGGATTTTCAGTTCTCCTCCTCTGGAATCTTTGATTTCTCTGGATTAAGCTTTTGCAATGTTTCTGAAGTACCTGATGCTATTGGAGAATTAAGGTGTTTAGAAAGACTAAATCTACAGTGAAATAAGTTTATTACAACTCCTTCTACGATCGAGAGGCTTTACAGTCTAACATATTTAAACTTGCCTCATTGTCATCGTCTCGAACATTTGCCAAAGCTCCCAACAGAAAGTGCTCCATCAGATTCGGTGGGAAGATATTTTAAAACAACATCTGGATCTCGTGATCATAGATCAGGATTATATATTTTTAACTGTCCCAAGGTGACTAGATCCTCGTTCAAATACTGGCTACTAAGACTAGTTAAGGTGCGTAATACACTGCCTACCTTCCACCCTCTCTCTCCAGTTTGTCATTCACTCACTTTTTCTCTAGTTTTAATGTACTTGTGTGTGTGCGCTTTCCGCTGATATGTCCAGAAACTTTACAACCCAACATATTTAAACTTGCTGCATTGCCATATGCTTGCTCACATATTTTTCCGAATAGTGCTTCATCAATTAGAAGGTATTTTAAAATGGTATCTTGATCTATCATAATGTTAGGATTATATATATTTTTTACTGCTGCATAGTCAACTGATCATTATTTGTCAAGTTGCTAAGTACTTTTTGTGGCTAATATATACTAATATTAGTTGGCGCGTGCACTTTGGATGTCTTCGCTTGGACACATCTCTCTAGGTCTGATATACATAAGTGTTTTTTCTTCTGGTACCAGGCACCTCATCACTTCCGATGTGGCTTTGACTTTGTTATTCCTTGGCATCGGAAAAATATTCCACAGTGGTTTCGTCAACAATTTAACAGGGGTTCAATAATAAGGACAGCGCTCTCTAATATGCATGTTGATTGGGTCGGCTTTGTCTTCTGTGTAACATTTGAGGTGAATAATCATCTTGCAGTATCTGGTTCTCCACATCATTTGCTCTCATCGCAACTGCCATATCCTTTTTATCTTTCTTTTGAAAGTGAACACACTAAGAACGCTTTGACATGCCACTTAATTTGGAACTAAACAAGGTCGATGGCTCAGAGTATCTTTGGATAATCTATATCTCTCGGGAACACTGCCATTTTGTGAATACAGGAGCACAAATCACATTCAAAGCCCGCCAAGGTTTGATTACGAAGGAATGGGGGTTGCAAGTACTAACCGAGAAAGACAAAGAGGGCTCAGAATTGAGACCGAGAACACTTATTCCTTTATTGGAAGTCATTGATAATGTAGAGAAAAGCCGCAACAGCTTTGAGCCTAAAATCCAGCTTCCTTACAATTGGCTAATTTCTGATGAAGATGACGTTGAGAATGATGAAGCCAAGGGTAAAGAAATTAATCTCTCAAATCTAGGCCTTTTGACCGGCAGACCACAGTGAAAGCACACAGTTTCTTCTCTGAGTCCTGAGGTAACTATCTTTTTGAAGCAGTGATACAATATTAATTAGTAATTAATTACCATTGTTAGTTAATAATTAACTACTATAATCAATAATGTGTCAGTACATTACTATCATTGTGGTACATCCAAATTGGGTAAGCCAAGTTTATATAACAATTTCTCCTCAATTAGTATGTTGAGTCATTTCATAATTTAATTGTTGTTTAATTTGGCCACTCACTTCATATATGAAGATGTGAAATAGGAAATTACATTGCAGATTGCTAGCTTACATCGTTTGTGTTTTCACGAGGATCAGTGATTTGGTTACAATGTTTAGTTTTTTTTTTTTTTTTTTTTTAGGTGAGGGTTAGTGTTCAGAGAATTTGTAATAAGTTTTGTCTAATGAATCATATTTAATCATGCTGCGCTTGTCCCCTGCTTTTCCTTTGAACACTTGTATTTGGTTGACCTCATTTTTCAAGAAGTTTGTTTATGTTTTTATTAGTTAATTTTGAATTGAAAATGGAAAAGAAGATAGAGTAGAATCAATTTCCATATGGTTATATTATCTATGAAATCTATCTAGAATAACTTTCCCTCTCCTATTTAAGTAATTGGCAAGCTTTAGATTATTTGTGCATTCTCGATGTTCTATATTATGATAAATCATCAAAGAAAGTCTGAAATGGGAAGGAATATTGAAGTACTCGTTTAAATACAATCGAGATCGTTCTCTGTACTCGTTGGATAATTTCCTTTTGCACTAAAAATTCATAATTCTGCTTCTGGGTGACATGGTTTAAACACAAGACCATTAAGCCCTGTTGTAAAGGCTGAGCTGTTACCATATAAGCCATGAATCTGTAGTTGTCAATCCCGGATACCAGCACATAGTGGCCAACTCCAAAAACGCTATAGTGGTATAGCGCATAGCGGGATAACCGCTATCTGAAATATTTTATACGAATAAATAATTATTAATATTATATATACATAAATGCTGAAAAGTTTTAAAAATTACTCAAAATTCATGAAATGTCCATAATTAGCAACAAAAAGTCATAGGTCTTGAGAAAAATATACGAGCATATTAAAAACATCTCAAGCACAACAATGCTGCATACGAAAACTACCACAGGATATTTGTCCCAGAAGGACATCCTTTGAAATCTGCACCAAGAGAACCTTTGAGGGTTAATGTTATGTTCCATGTTCCAACATAGACAAAAGATGCTGTCTAGGGAAACAGCTGTAATTGCTGAGACAGGAGACTCGTGGTTTAACTGCCAAAAGTTGAAACTGTCAAGGGGATGTGGGCGAGTGTCTGAGAGAATGTGATTTGTTGTATTTGTCATCTTGTTTTTTATATTTTTTGTAGTGATGACAAAATCTTGTTGACAGGTATGAGTTCCAAATGCAATGTGGATCAATTGGATGGTCTGCTGGTGCAACTCTTGGCTATGCACAAGCGGTCCCAGAGAATCGAGTGATTGCTTGCATTGGTGATGGAACCTTTCAGGTTTGTCTTGCTTGCACAACTACTTAAAATCATGATTTCAATCAAAATGGAATTTAATTTTTGTCGAGCATTTCCAAAATTTGTCCTAAACCTTCACTTCAAAACAATTCTTGATGAACATGGTGTTTTTATCTTTCTATAAAATGCTATGCAGGTAACTGCCCAGGATGTGTCAACAATGTTGCGATGCGGTCAAAATACCATAATCTTCCTGATAAACAATGGTGGATGCACCATTGAAGTTGAAATTCATGATGGACCATACAATGTGATTAAGAACTGGAGTTACACTGCATTGATTGATGCAATCCACAATGGTGAAGGGAAATGCTGCACTACCAAGGTGAGTCTTTTGATATTGTGTGTTCCCCTCAAACTTCACTTGCTGTGAGATGAAGTGCTGATCTTGTGTCAATTATGCATGCTTCATTTCAGGTCTTCTGTGAAGAGGAGCTAGTTGAAGCAATTGCCACAGCAACAGGACCAAAGAAAGAATGCTTATGCTTCATTGAGGTGATTGTTCACAAAGATGACACCAGCAAAGAGCTGCTTGAGTGGGGCTCCAAAGTCTCTGCTGCCAATAGCCGGCCTCCCAATCCTCAGTAAACTTCAAGATCAGCCTATGACTACATTGCTGAATTGCCCTTTGACACTAAAAATTGAGATGAGAACCCTTTAAGATGTGTCCTTGTACGGAATTTACTTTTAATGATGGCTTTGTGGCTTACGTAACTTTTGTGTTTGTATAAATTCATTCACTTGAGATAAATGGCATCCTTCACTTTCCTTTTAGGCTTAGTTATAGTTTTAGCCCCCCTATTTTCACCAATTCACGAATTTGGTCCTCTTTTTTTAATTTCATAAATTTAGTCCTCCTATTTTTTAAAATTCAGACATTTGGTCTATTTGTTAATTTTTCATCCAATAGATAACGGAATTACTGACATGGCATTAAGAGTTTCAAAGCGAAAGGCAGTGACACCTGTTATTGATATCACCGAGACTTCTGCATCTGGTTTGAACAGACGGACCGAGGAGTGGAGGTGTGTTGTGTGCAATGTTATTGCCACCGGTGAGAGGGTTGATCTGGAATGACCATATGCACAATAAGAAGCACAAGGCCAAGATGGTTGATAGAGATGTTATTATTAACCTATGAAGCACGGACACCCCTTCTCGCCGCCGTGTCGCGTGTCCGACGCGCCCGTACGACGCCCACACGACGCGTGTCTGACACCTGTTTGCGGTGTCCAGTAAAAAAAAAAAAGTTGGACACGGCGCGGGACACCGATTGAGAAGCGGGATACGGCGTGGGACACGCGGCGAGCCACGGCGAGGGACACGGCAACACAAAAAAAAACGGAAAACCGGATCGTTTCAAATTTAATTTAAAAATAGTGTTTTTTTTTTCTTTCACTTCTTACGCACGCAAGGGGACAGAACAGGCAACACACCTTTCTCTTCTACTCTTCTCAGTCTGTTCTGTTGGTTTCTTCTCCTCCTTCAAGTTGCAGCCGCCGCTTCGCACACCGCACCGCCGTCGCACACAGCACCGTCGTCGCTCATCGCACTGCCATCGCTCATCGCACTTCCATCGCGCATCGTACCGTCGCCGTGAGGTATCGCGTCTCTGAACGTCTCTGTTTTCGCGCATCCACCGTCGCTCACCGCACACATTCTGCAACTGGGTTTGTAAGCGACGCATCTCTTTTTTATTTGGTTGAGGTATTTCCTTTTACTAACATATATTAATATTAATGGGACACTGTTCGTTGAAGTAAGGATATTAGAAACAGGGTTTTTTTGCTGGGACACTGTTCGTTAATGGGACACGCGTTCAACCTTAATTTATTTGCTGCTTATTTTAATGGGACAAAATGGAACACTGTTGATATTGATTAGTTTAATAGGGTTTGCTGTTCCTTATTGTTTCTTGTTTGTGTTATTGTTTGTTATTATTTTTATCCTGATTTTTGTGTCTGATGGTATATATGTTGTAATAAAATTTTGTAGAGATGAGTCCTCCTAGTTCTAGTCAAGCTAAAGAGCAAGATGATATTGATGACACTAAACCTTTGTGGAAGCATGTTACAAAGATAAAAAGTGTAGGTGGAGGGGAAAATTTTGAAATTAAATGCAATCTTTGTGATATAACTTTTAATGGGTCTTACACTAGAGTGAGGGCACACTTCTTGAAGATTACAGGAAAGGGAGTTAGATCTTGTCCTAAGGTAACAATTGCCAAGCTTATAGAATTCAAAAAGATAGATACCGAGGCTGCATTGAAGGTGGAGAAATAAAAAAAAAACAATCAGTCTCGTTGCCTCCTGTATCTGATGACCAAACCATTGTAGCTAACAATCAAAAGAAGAGAAAGACATCAACCTTAGAAGGTTCTTTTAACATGCAAACTAGAGAGACACTCGATGCAGAAATTGCTAGGATGTTTATCTCTGCGGGGCTACTTTTCATTTAGCAAGAAATCCTCACTTTAGGAAGGCGTTTTCCTATGCTGCCAACAATTCTATTAGTGGCTACCAACCTCCAGGCTATAATAAGTTAAGGACAACGTTACTTCAAAATGAGAGGAAACATGTTGAGAACTTGTTGCAACCAATGAAAAATGCATGGAGCCAAAAGGGTGTGACTATTGTTAGTGATGGATGGAGTGATCCACAAAGGAGACCTCTAATTAATTTCATGGCTGTCACCGAGAGCGGACCTATGTTTCTAAAGGCCATTGATTGTTCAAATGAGGTGAAAGATAAAGAATTCATTGCCAAACAAATGAGAGATGTAATTATGGAGGTTTGGCCATCAAATGTTGTGCAAATAGTGACGGATAATGCAGCTGTTTGTAAGGCAGCGGGTTTAATAATTGAGGCTGAGTTTCCATCTATTTATTGGACTCCATGTGTTGTCCATACATTAAATCTTGCTTTGAAGAACATATGTGCACCCAATAATACAGAAAGAAACAATGTTGCTTAATGTTCTTGGATCACCCAAGTTGCAGAAGATACAATGTTTATCAAAAAATTTATCATGTGTCACTCTATGAGATTATCAATTTTCAATACATTCTGCACATTGAGGATGCTTTCTATTGCTACAACAAGATTTGCCTCCACCATTGTAATGCTTAAGAGGTTTAAGGAATTGAAGCAAGGACTCCTAGAGATGGTGATTAGTGAGCAATGGTCTTCTTATAGGGATGATGATCAAGATAAGGCTCAATTTGTGAAGGATACTTTGATAGATGATCGTTGGTGGAAGAAGGTTGATTATATCCTTTCTTTCACCGATCCTATCTATGATGTTCTTAGAAGAACTGATACCGAAGCTTCATGTCTACACCTAGTGTATGAAATGTGGGATTTAATGATTGAAAATGTGAGGAAGGCCATATATCAACATGAAAGAAAGGCGGAGATTGAAGAATCAACCTTTCATGAAGCCGTGCACTCTATATTAATTGACCATTGGACCAAAAGTAGCACACCTCTCCATTGCTTAGCTCATTCTCTAAATCCAAGGTTATTAAATATTTACGTAATGCTTTTTTACTTACATCTTTTTTAGGATTATATAAATTTATAATCATGTATATATTTCTTTTTAATTGTAGTTATTACAGTCATGAATGGCTAAGTGAAGATCCTAATCGAGTTTCCCCACATCAAGACACAGAGCTCACCCATGAAAGAGTAAAATGCTTCAAAAGGTTATTTCTTGATGTGGATGTAAGGAGGAAAGTGAATATAGAGTTTGCCAACTTCTCAGATGGAAGAGAAGGTTTTGCAGATGTTGATTCTTTAAGTGATAGAGGTAAGATGGATCCAAAAACTTGGTGGCTAGTTCATGGTATTCATGCTTCAATACTTCAAAAGGTTGCCCTTAGACTACTTGCACAACCTTGTTCATCTTCATGTAGTGAGAGGAATTGGAGTACATATTCATTTATCCATTCTTTAAAGAGAAACAAGATGACATCACAAAGAGCTCAAGATTTAGTATTTGTTCATAGCAACTTTCGACTTCTTTCAAGGAACACTGCACAATATCATCAAGGAGAAACTAAAATGTGGGATGTTGCAGGAGATGATTTTGGATCACTTGATGATATTGGAATTCTTGAAGTTGCTAATTTGTCTTTAGATGAGCCAGAGTTAGAAGGTATATTTTTCAATGATGATGATCAATTAGGGGGTGAAACACCTTAACTTGATTAGATCATTTTTAGCTTTTTGGTAGTAGATGGATGGATCTAGGTGCAAGACTATTACTATATCTTGTTTTATAATCTTTTTTTGTAATGAACCAAAGTGATCAATTTAAATGATTTATAAATTTTGCTTCTCAATTTAGATCTTTTATATTTATTACAAATGATGCTTATATTTTATTTTATTTAATTAATTAATATATATATATAGCGGTGTCGGTGTCCTGTGTTTTTTATATTAGCGGTGTCCGCGTGTCCGTGTCCGTGCCGTGTCGCGGTATCCGTGTCGGAGTCCGTGCTTCATAGTTATTAACTAAATACTCTTAACTAAAAAACAGATCACATTATAACACTTGTAGTAGTGAAGAACAGGAGATATAGCTGATGGAGGACCACGAGCTCATGCAAGATGCTGCAATTCTGGAATTGACAAAACTTAATGCATACAGAAAGGGAAGACACGGAGGGCTCAGAAGGGATGCACCAAACACATCTTCCTCTACTTGAAAAAAGTAGAAGAAAGCACCAACTCCTTTACAATTGGTTAGTTTCTGATGAAGATGCTTTTGAGAATGACGAAGTCAAGGGGAAATAAATCAATCTCTTTAATCTAGGCCTTTTGACAAGGGGACCACAGTGAACGCACACAGTTTCTTTTTTGCTGATGTAATTATCTTTTTAAGGCAGTGATACAGTAATTAATAATTAATTACCATTGTTGTTTGTTAATTAATGAATACCTACAATAATTAATGATGTAGCAATGCATTATTATTATACTACATCCAACCTATGTAAATCAAGTTTTTCTATTTTTTCTTCTAATTAGAGCAGGTTTTTCTAAGAATTTCTCTTCAGTTAATACATAAAATGTTGAGACATGTTTCTTAATTTAAATAATTAAATTAAGAAATTCACATGGATTCACACAGCTGATTGTGGAAAGTGATTCAAAAGTTTTTGTTGATATGGTGATGGATGTTACTAATGTTCAAGCGACTGTTCCATCTTTGGTTAGGCGCATTCGTCACCTCTAGAGATTGCATAGCAGTATGCGTATAGTCCACTCTTGGCATGAAGGAAACAGATGCGCTGACTAATTAGCTAATCACAGTCTCACTGGGGCTGATTTGGATCTCGTAGAGCTACAACAACCCCCGGGTGAGCTGCAACAAATTATGTTTGATGATATTTCTGTGGTTACCTTGCCTAGAACCGTCAATTTAGATCGTTAGTTTTGTTTTCTATTGGGCTGTGCCCTCTTTCTGTACGAAAAAAAAAATATTTTGAAATTTGGCCACTCCTAGTAGGAAATTGCATTGTTTGTGTTTCCACAAGGACCGGTGATTATTTTTCCAGGGAATGCACTTTCTCTGTACATAGAGAAATGTTTTTTTGACAACCAGTTTTGACAACTTTGTTTACAACTATTTACTTTTCAAACATGGTTAATGTAGTACAAATATTTGGTTAATTCAGTTCGCTACATGGTTAATGAGTTGCAATTTTTTTATGCATAAAATTAAATTCATATTTTTCACAACCCAATAAAAATTACATGGTTAGTACAGTGCAAATGGTTAGTAAATTTAGTTCATTACGTGGTTAATGGATTATTATTATTTTTGGACAATTAATTTTATTTTTTCACAACTCACTAAAAATTACATGGTTAATGACTTGAAAATACTTGGTTCATTCATTTTATTAAGTGGTTGATAAGTTACTTTGAAATTATATAGTAAACGAGTTACTTTGATAATACATGGTTAATGACTTGCAAATACTTGGTTAATGTAGTTCACTACGTGCTTAATGAGTTAGCAGTTCACTATGTGGTTAATGAGTTGCAAATAATAACTCATAAACCACGTAATGAACTGAATTAACTAAGTATTTGTACTGTATTGACCATGTAATTTTTGGTGGGTGGTTAACTATGCAATAAACTGAATTAACTAAGTATTTAAAAATAATTAACCACACACCAACACATGGATAACAACAAAAAAAAAAAATCCCGTACATACGGTCCATACCGTCCATACATATGGTCCGTACCATCAATACATATGATCTGTACGTCCGTACGTACGATGTCGCATACAGTGTCGTATACCCAGTTGTCAAAATAACACAACTGATGTACATATGGTTTCTGATCTTTGGTTTGGATTGATATTCTAGCCAGTTTTCTTTCTTCATGTTTGTGTTAGCTTTGGCAGCTAAGCCCACTAGCTTAATTTATGTGGACTGAAGTTTGTCAAATAGTATTACATGGACAAAAGCAATACGGTGCAACCTTGGGTTGTGAACGAGTCAAGCCGAACGGAGCACTAGTTTGAGTTTAACTTGCAAAAAAATAGTAAAACTTGAGTTTGATTTGTTTAAAAATAATAAAGTTTGAGTTTGACTTGTTTAACCCATTTATAATTAAATTATTTTTGTATTTATAATTTTATTATTTACTTTTTAATTTTATCAATTTTGTACTTAATAAAGATTTTAATATTTTATGATAACCTATAAAAATAGAGATATATACTTAACATATGGTTTGTGAAAAAAATGTACTTAACATATGACATGTGAAATTCAAGATTTCTTGACTATTACAAAAAGAAACTTCAAAAGCTTGACCAAAACATCCTAAAAACATGTCATTGTCAAATACAATTTAAGTTTAATCATTACAAAAGCATGAGTCAAAATATACAATTTAAGTTTAACGATCACAAAAGCATGAGTCTAAAAATATATGAACACCATCTATTTATTGAGATATCTAGTCCAAGTAACTTCACCCAACAAAAAATCACTGCAACAACTTATAGAGCACAATACATATAGGAGCTATTCATGAGGCCTTAAGGCTTCTGCTTAGCTTATTTAAATAATCGAGTTCAATCTCAAGCTTGAGCTTGACTCATTTAATTAAAGAAACAATCTTGATTGAGTATTTAACGAGTCAAGCCCGAATAGATTATGAATAGCTCAGCTCATTTACACTCCTAGGTGAAGCTGCTTGAGATTTTGATAATGTTTTAATGTAAATAGACCCATCCTAAGGACGAGACTCCTAAATCTCTTGCTTTAGGTCTCATCCAAAAAACTTATTTGCTAATAGATGGGAGACTCTATATGTAGTATTATAATACAATAGAATAATCTGACAATACAGGTTTGAGATCTAAGCTAGTTATAATCTTAAATTTTCTATATTGATTTTGAAAATTCTCTTACGAGTTTTAATAAATAAAAGTGACTATATTATGTTATAGATACATTTTTGACATTTCTCTTGCTTGTTTGATGATGTTCTTTTTTTTTTTTTTTGCCCTCTTTAACAGCTTATGAAATTCTATCTAATGGGCAGTAGAGTAAGTATCATGATTTATATGAATATGATAATAGAAATCTAGGATATGAAGTTGAATGATTTATATAAATATGAGAATAGAAATCTAGGATATGAAGTTGAAGCTTGCCATCTTGGGATTGAGGTGGTCCGGACAAAGCAGCTATCCATCCTTTTTCTTAAACAGCTCAGGTGATTCAAATTCATTAGGACATTGTAAATGGGTTGTTAAGGTTTCTCTCAACAATTGCAAATTGAAAAGTGATTTTGCTGCTTGATGAAGTTTGTTTTTTCTGGTGTTTGAGATTTTTCTAGTGATCAAAATGGTGTATATAAGAAGGCAAAGAGATTTTCAATGCCTGTTTTACCTTCCAGGGTGTCACAAAATTGTAAAAAATATAAATTGAGAGAATTATAGTTAAAGTGTAAACATTTTAATCAGATGACATTATTTTCAATCCTTTGCATAATGGAAACAACAAAAGTTGACTTGTGTTTGTAATTTATGGACACAACCTATATCTCCCATAATTTGTGCAAGGTTGTTCCAATATTGAGTAGGACATGATAGCATCCTGTATCTGTATGTACTTTTTTCAATACTCAACTTTTCCTTTCCTTTCTGATAGCAACTATTTGTTGCATTGCATGGACAACTTTCTTTCTTCCTTCTCCCTCTTGATTTTTCCTTTATGTTCATTTGTCTTGTACCTTCTCATAGTTTTGCCATTCTCTTTCTGCCGAATCATTGCAAGCTAGATGTGGACCTTAATAGAAATTAGAAAATTTAAGTACAAAAGGCCTTGTGAGTCAAATTATTCTGCATTTCAAATCTTCAAAGTCTTGTTAATTGATAAGATTTGTGGGAAAAGAAAACACTGGTGCTATGCATGATGGAAAATTCAGTTCTTTGCTTGCCTGTTTTCTCATTGATACAATTTAACCAAGCTTAATCCTTAATTTTCATTAACAATGACATACACATGGGGCTTTATGTATGCAAGAGCTTGCAAAAGACACGAACCATATGGCAAAATGTTTTACACAGGTAATGTGAATAAGTTCCTAAAAGGTATTCATAGCACTATTCAGGGTATCAAACTACATATACACATATGCCTCATGAAAGGTTGATTCATCTCAATAATTACATATGCAAGATTTGAAATCTTTCAAAATACAAGAATCATCCTTCATTATATTTCCTGAATGCCTTGTAGCATTCTGCATGAAAGGGGAAGAAGTATCATAAGAATGTAGAATGATATCCCAGTGAGTCAACAGTTTTGCAAAAAAACTATTTAAAAAGGCCATTTCTTGATTTCTCATAATCGACAAAAAAAGAGAGTAAATCAATGAGTAGCCATGCATGACTGCAAAATGCCCATTTTAATACCTATTGTAAATAATAGTTATTTTTGTAATTATTAGCCGTCATTGTATTAGAGGCCCGTTAATAAGGTCCATTAGGTTTAAGTCTAGCTAGCATTGTCTATATAATAAGGATTAGTGAATGTAATTGACACAATTGAAATAATACTAAGAATTATTTCTTTCTACATGGTATCACGAGCTCCCGATCTTGGAGGTCTCGCTTCCGCATAAACCCTAGCCGCCTTCATTGCGGTAAACCCTAGCCGTCTTCATTACGACCCCTTTTTTGCTGCCTTTATTGCAGCACCTTGCAATCATATTGTGCTTGTTACTGTTCGGTGATCTGAGACTAGAAACCTTATTTTTTCATCATCTCTATTCACTATTCGCAACTGTCAGCCACCAAACACCGCCTTCCACAGCCCGTCTCTGTCCGGCGACCACACCATCTGGTTCGCCGCTCCAAAACAGGTCTACCCTCGAAAGCGCACCCCTAGAAACCTCTGCACGCGTGCTCACGTGCCGCCACCATCCGTAGGTTGTTCGGGTGCGTGTAAGCCACGCGGCGCTGTGCCGTGGTCCGTTCTTCACCGTACCTTGCCAGATTGTAGATCGACGCCTCCTCTTTTTTTTTTTGGTCCACTCTCCGATCCAAGCACCTTTGTTCGTGGTTTATTTGAAACTCACGTGTTTTTTGCTCGTTTCTCTTTTTTCTTTTTGAGGTGTTCTGCCATGGTTGCTGCAAAACAGGTTTGGTGGGTTTGTATTTAGTCATTCAGCTTCGCCCTATTGTTGTTTTCTCATTGGTTGTTCGTCAGAACCTCTTGGTTTGTTTTTTGAACGTTCCCAGCCCGTGGGTCCCTTTTTTCAGTTGTGTTTAGGGGTTCAGGGGTTCTTTACTGCTGTTTGTAGGATATTTTTGTTCTCTTGAGCTAGACACAGTCGCAGGACATCAATCAATATGTCAAACAATAGATCTATGGTTGTTTTCGCCTTGAATTCTCTTGATGTTGCTGATAGTATCTCTAAGAGTGCATGGATTCTTGACTCCGGTGCCACTCATCACATGACCTCTCATTCTCAACTGTTTTCGACTTATACTTACCGTTCTAGCATTCCTTATATAACTGTTGCAGATGGTTCTCATATTCGTGTTGATGGTTGTGGGGACTTTGACCTTCAATCTTTTAAATTAAAAGATGTACTTCATGTTCCCAGTCTTTCGATTAACCTTATCTTTATTCGCAAGCTTACCCAGGACCATAACTATGCAATAATCTTTTTTCATTCTCAATGTACTTTTTAGGATCTTGCAATGGGAAAGACGATTGGAGTTGCTAAGGAACAGGGAGGGTTGTACTATCTATCTGATGAATGAGCTGGTCTGAAGGTGTTGTCTTCCGCACTACGGTTGTCTTCCGCACTCCTGCCTCACAAATCTAGCTTCAGCACAAGCGTTTTGGTCATCCTGTTTTTTCTTTGATGAGGTCTATGATTCCATCTTTGTTTTTAAAACAATATGTTGAGTGTTTTAAGTGTGACATCTGTCAGTTTTCTAAGCAAAACGTGCTACTTTTCCTTCTAGTCTTACTAAAATTGCTGAACCGTTTGATCTTATTCACTCTGGTGTTTGGGGTCCAGCCCTAGTTTCTAATATTTCTGACGCACGATGGTTTGTGTCATTTATTGATGATTGTACTCGAGTAACCTAGTTATTCTTGATGAAAGATAAATCTGAGGTATATCAATTGTTTATTCAATTTTATAATATGATACAAACTCAATTTGAAAGAAGAATTAAAAGAATTCGTTTTGACAATGGAAAAGAATATGTTAATCATAACCTTTCCAGTTTTCTCCTTAAACAGGGCATTATTCATGAACTTACTTGTGTTGACACCCCACAGCAAAATGGGGTTGCCGAAAAGGAAAAATCGTCACCTACTTAAAGTTGCACGTGCCCTTCTCATCCAAATGTCTGTTCCAAAATCATATTGGGGAGAAGCAGTATTGGCTGCGACCTATCTGATAAATCGGATACCTTCACGTGTTTTATGTTAGTCCTGTTCAGCTTATGGTCTCACAGTTCCTTTCTGTTCCTATCATGTAGAGTCTTGAGTCTCGGGTATTGGCTGTGTGGCTTTGTTCATGTTCATCCACAACACCGAAATAAGTTAGATTCCCATGCCATCCGATGTGTCTTTCTGGGTTATGCCCCTAACAAAAGGGGTACAAGTGTTATCATCCACCAAGTCGTAAGTTATTTGTTTCTATGGAGGTCACATTCCACGAGCATGTCTCTTATTTCACTCATCCTTAGCTTCAGGGGAGAGCGTTGATTCTAATTCCAATTTGGAATTTGAGACCGAGCTCAAGTTTCTCTTCCTTGGTCCTTGGCTAGGTGACTCACCTCCTGTTTCAGATTCTTTGCCTCCAAGTCCTGATCCTCTTGTTTCAGAATCAAGTCTTGATCCTCTTGATCCTCCTGTTTCAGACTCTTTGTCTCTAGGTCCTGAACCTCCTGGTGGTCCTGTTCCTAGTCTTGTGTCCTATATGTCTTCTGTTTTGTAGGAAACAACACATTTGGCACCAGTGAAGAACAAGACTAGTGAGCCTATGTTGACTTATCAGAGGAAAGGAAAACCCAACCTAGTCCGAAATAACTCCAGCCGTCTGAACCGGAGGTAAGTACTGAAAATGATCCCTCTGCTTCTGATTCTCAAATTTCTGATACCCTTGACCCTGATCCAAATGACTTACCTATTGCTTTGAGAAAAGGGAAAAAGTCTTGTGCTAAGTACCCTATTTTTCAATTTGTTTCTTCTAAACATCTTTCCCTGCAGCATCAGAGTTTTATTGCAGCTGTTGACGCAGTGAGAATCCCAACATCTGTGCAAGAGGTATTGAAGGATAAAAATTGGGTCCAAGCTATGGATGAGGAGATGAAAGCACTTGAGAAGAATGGAACTTGGGAGATTGTCAAGAGACCTAGGGGCAAGAAGCCTGTTAGTTGCAGGTGGATCTATACAGTCAAGCACAAATCAGATGGCACTCTTGATCAGTATAAGGCAAGATTAGTGGCAAAGGGATACACTCAGAACTATGGCGTTGATTATGTGGAGACGTTTTCTCCCGTGGCAAAGATGAACACTGTTCGTATTCTACTCTCTCTGCCCACTTTGGGTGGGAACTGCACCAGTTTGATGTCAAGAATCCTTTCTTGCATGGAGACTTAAAAGATGAGGTGTACATGGAGATTTCACCATGTTTTAGTCCCATAAGTGGAACAAACGTGGTTTGCAAATTGAGGAAAGCATTATATGAGCTTAAACAGTCTCCTCGAGCTTGGTTTAGAAGGTTCTCGAAGGCAATGGTAGGCCTTGGCTATAAGCAAAGCCAAGGAGATCATACACTTTTCTTCAAATATTCATAGGGAAAAAAACTTACAGTACTTCTTGTTTATGTTGATGATATTATTGTTACAGGAGATGATTTAGATGAGAGACAACTACTCAAGGAAAGATTAGCTGCAAAATTTAAGATGAAGGACCTTAAAAAACTCAAGTATTTCCTGGGGATAGAGGTTGCCTACTTGAAGCAAGGCATTTTTATTTCTCAAAGGAAATAAGTTCTTGACCTCTTGAAGGAAACAAGAAAGCTTGGATGTAAACCTGCAAGCGTTCCTATTGAGCAAAATCACAGAATAAGCAATGAAGAGGAGAGTGCTAAGGTTGATAAAGTGCAATATCAGAGACTAGTAGGGACGTTGATCTACTTAGCCCACACTAGACCAGACTTGGCATATGTTGTTAGTGTTGTGAGTCAGTTTATACATGATCCAAGAGCAAGACACCTATAGGCAGTAGATCGTGTCCTGTAATATCTTAAAGCCACTATGGGGAGAGGACTCTTGTTCAAGAAAGGTGGAAGTCTGACTATGGAGGCTTATATTGATGCAGATTATGCAGGTTCAGTGAGTGACAGAAGATCCACTTCAGGCTATTGCACATTCTTGTGTGGGAACCTTGTTGCATGGAGAAGTAAGAAGCAAAATGTGGTAGCTCGATCAAGTGCCGAGGTAGAGTATAAAGCAATGACACACGGGATATGTGAGTTATTGTGGATGAAGATTGTGCTAGATGACTTGAAGATAAAGTATGAAGCCCCTATAAAGTTGTTTTGTGACAACAAATCAACTATCAGTATTGTTCATAATCATGTTCAATATGACAGGACAAAACACATTGGGATAGATCGGCACTTTATCAAAGAAAAGCTAGATAGCGGATTGATAGCAGTGGAGTACATTCCCTCTGGACACCAACTGGCGGATATGTCAACAAAGGGTTTGTCAACAGAACGTCTTAGTCAACTTACTTGCAAGCTGAGAATGATAGACATCCATTCACTAGCTTGAGGGGGTGTGTTGTAAATAATAGTTATTTTTGTAATTATTAGCCGTCATTGTATTAGAGGCCCGTTAATAAGGCCCATTAGGTTTAAGTCTAGTTAGCTTTGTCCATATAATAAAGATTAGTGAATGTAATTGACACAATTGAAATAATACTAAGAATTATTTCTTTCTACAATACCCCTTATTATTTGTGTACAACTTGTAATGTTTAAAGGAGAGAAAAATAATGAAAATCCACTTCTTGCATTAGTAGCTAGTAACAGTTACATGAATTAAATAATAATTTGATCTAGCGGCAAGTCCTTTGAAGTTAGTTAATTATCCTTGTTGGTTAGAGAGTCTTGTAAAGCTATTACATATTTTGTCAGGTGATTTTAGCATAGCAATCAAAACCGGACCAGACCGGCCGGTCAGACCGATTGGACCGGGAACCGGCCCTGTGTCCGGTCCGGATGAGCCCCTATAACTGCTTGGCAGTGGTCCTCAAAACCACAACAAGTCATCTTACCACTAGGCTACATGTTATTTTGTGTATAAATTGAAATATTATCTATATATTATATATTTTTTAATATACATATACCATATATATAATATATATACTATATATATTATCATACATATAATATATATACTATATATATATTATATATTTGGTATATATATATTAAAAAATAATATTTTATTAAACTCGGTTCGACCCCGGTCCGACCCAAAAATCCTAAACCCTGGCCCTCTCCGGTTCAATGCCCGGTCCGGTTTTAGTTACCTTGGATTTTAGTTTCTAGCTTTGATCTGAATGGATTTGGCAGTCTCAAGTTTATAGATATTGAAGTAACCATAGTTCCACTACATAGCTAACAAATATATATGATATGAACTTTGCCCTTCATAAAATATGTTAAATTTGTATCTACTGATATAATATGAATACTAATATAATTTCAAATTAGCTTAAAAAATGAATAACCTTTCCGGTATAGCAGTTCATGGTCTGACGGTGCGTTTGAAAATTAGCACGGGATATTTTTCCAACTTCAATGTATATGAGAAAGTACAGGGAAAAAATTGGTGAAGATTAGTCAGAGTGAGAAAATGTACCAAATTTTAGTCATTTGACATATGCAATTGAAAAAATCTGCAAAAAATGAGGACCAATAGCATGAGAAGAATAGTTAACACCTATAACAAAAGAATAAAAAAGGCAGAATATGAAGATTCCAGATAGATAAATTGAATGAAAACCTTAGCTAATCACATTCCATTTAATTGCTTCTCCATCAAATTTCTTTTCCCTTGTTAGTGCTGAGGCAAACATGTTCCTTGAGCGACTCCTTTTCCTCCTTCTCCTTTCTTTATTTTGATCAATTTTCTTCATGAATCCTTGAGTCTTGGATGAAAGTGTAGGACACTCCCTTGTTGAGGTTCTGTTTTGCTGATCTAAATATGAGTCAATGAAGAGATGTAAGCAGAAACGTTTCTTGTATTAAGAGCCTTTAATGTTTGTGTGACTGATAAAAATGGTTGCATAGAAATAGGGATGGATTATCGGTTGTGACATATCAGAATATAAGTGACTTGGCACAAATTGGATTACATGGCTTAAAAAACATTGAGGTGCCAACTCATAGATATTAGTCTATTTTTATATATTATAAATAGATAGATAGATATTACACTTTAGTAGTGTTATATGATTTCTTAAGAACTTCACCTTTATGCAAACAAGGAGGAGAGAAAAAAAATGGTAGACAAAAGGTGACTTAATTGAACCAATTTAACATGAAGTGAGAAACTAGGTGAAAAAGGAAAGAAAAGAAAGCAAAAACAAAAATTGGCAATATATTAAGTAAAGTTTGTTAAAAAGAAATATATGGTTATGGGTTCAATTGCGTACGAGACTAAAATTAGGTCAAGTACACGGTTTGAATGGACTTTAAACTCAGCATGTAAAGGAAACTTAGCTGAATTTGATTGTATTGTAATAGGATTTTGTTTCTATACACGATTTAGTGATTCGTCAAATAAAATTTATTTTTTAGATAATTCTTTCACTTTAATGAATGAACTAGTGTGGCACTGCATGGGGCCAGATTTGGGGTTGTGAAGTCACTTTTCTTCAAGAAAAAGTGAAGAAAAGATATTTTTTTTGGTATACATCAAGAAAAGAAAAGGAAAAAAAGGAAGAGCAACGACTACTCACGCCTAAAAGAAATACTCGCCACTAAAAGTGGATTCAAACCAAGAGGTACCCCCTCAAGACAACAAACAGCTCTCGCTGCGAGCTCCAAGCTTAGCTAAAAAGTCTACGCATTGGTTCCTTTCTCTAAGAGTGTGATTAATGCTCAACGCCCAATCCTTAACGAAAAACTCTCTGAGAAAAGCGAGCTCATTGGCATAGATGTGAAAATGACTAACCCCTTCTACGATAAGCTTGATTGCAACCATAGAGTCAGTGTAGCAATGAAGGTACCGCATACCTGTCTCTCAGCACAAATGCAGTCCCTTATAAATGGCCATAATCTCAGTATGTACAATATTGGACATCCTCATGCTACTATAGAAGCCCTTGCAAAGGGTTCCATCATGGTTCCGGAGCAAACCACTTAATCCGGCTTACCCAGGTTAGTCAACCACTACTGTCCACGTTGAGAGCAAACACACTTGGCGGAGGCTTGTTCCAAGAGACATCGCGAGTCCCAAAAATCATAGGAGTTGTTGTTGACCCAAACTCTTGAGCGATGTTCTCCACTAGGGCTTTTATGTTGGGGCCTCCCCAACTTAATTCCACCACCTCCTCATCCACCTAAAAAGTCTAAAATACCCCTTCACCTTTCCCGTATGCGATGCTTCATCTCCACTTTTTTTTTTGATCCGGAATGTCCCGGCAATGAGAATCTGGAAGTGTTTTGAACAATTTAATGTTATTTCACCTCCCTTTTTGCTAGATTTGAACTTCCAGACAATAAGAATCCGAAAAGTCCCGGCAATAAGAATCTGGAATGTCCCGGCAATAAGAATTCGGAAGTGTTTTGAACAACTTAACATTGTTTCACTTCCCTTTTTTGTTAGATTTGAACTTTCAGATAATAAGAATCCAGAAAGTCTCAACAATAAGAATCTGGAAGTGGTTTTTTTTATACTCACCATACTCAATCCGAATACTTGATTCCGGGAGATTCCAAAAACAAGAATCCGGAAGTAAAATTTTGCAGAAAAAAATAAGGCAAAAAAATGTCAATGTGAGCACGACAGTGGAGAGCGACTGCGACGGTGGTTGCTGTGACGGGAAGAGAGAGAGAGAGTGAGTGAGGTGAGAGGAGTCGGAGGTGAAGATTGAGAGAGAGAAAGTTGAAGAAAAAAATAGGGATAAAATAGGATTTTTGAGGGAGGAGAGATGAGAAAAATAAGTGAGAGATGTGTTAAAATCATTGGCCTCTCCACTAACGGTGTTACTATGTTGCGGGATGTCCGTCCAAAGAGCTCCAAGTCTCCTACCTTTATGTGATCCACACGTGCCTAATCTTAATTGAGGTGGCTATCATGATTATCGACGTAAGGAACAGAGTGAGCTGTGAGTCGCCCAAGGAAAGAACCAAAAGCTTGATTCTCCATTCCCCAACTTTATTAAAAAACCATCCTTCAACTCATTCTTCTTATCTTATAAATGCTAAAAACAAAAAGGCACAAAATTACTTTAGTAATTAAACTCAAAATTATACACACGTATATATATTTTCATAAATATATAATAAAGTAAATTATACTTTCATTCCTTAAAAGATGTTTATTTTTTATTTTTTGACTTCTCTAATTTTAAACATGTTCCGATTTCAAGTCCCGACATCGTTTTTCGAAGTGTTATCCAGTTTGAGTCACATGTGATATGGGTCCTCATAGTTTTGTCCTTAAAAGACGCATCAATGGGTTAAGTCATGCGAGTGTTTATAAACTCCCATTGGCTTTGATTTCCAAGTAATACATGACTTTTTGGTATATCCGGAACAAAACATTACACTTTCTCCCTTTGGATTAAAACACTTTTTTTTTTATAAGTTGGATTAAAACTCTTTAATCCATTTTAATGTGCCATTCAAAAAAAATCCATTTTAATGTAAACAAAATTATTAAGGACACCATTTTTCTCTTTCTGTGATTCTTAACGTCATCAATGACCAGTTTTGAATTCATTCAATTTAGAAAGAAAAAAAAAAAGATCTCATTCAATTAATTGTGAAGCTTTAGAAGATGAAATTAAGGTTTCACATAAAGTAAAGGTGGTTTGGGCAGAGAAACATAGCGGTTGAAGAGATAATATGACGTGGGTTTGAATCCCTCTACTAACATTACTAACATTTTGTTGGACAAAAAAAAAAAAGGTTTTAGATAATGTTTCAAAATCAATGACAATGTTTTTTTTTTTGAATGGAAAATATTAGTTGTTAATTGTTATGTTAGTGGGGCATGCAGGGATAGAACCCTGGACTCTTTACTCCTTCAACTCCTTGGCGTCTCTTAGTTCACCACTTGAGCTACCTAGTTGGGACAAATCAATGACAATGTTGTCCTACAAAATTTAGCATTCAAAGCAAGAAAGGCTTCCCACACAATTCTGCAAATCGAACAAGCTCTACACTTGTTATAAGACACAAATTTAAGGAAATCATACTCTTCTCACTGATAATACACGAGAACATAGAAGGAATTGGGAGAGAACATAGTTTTTAAGTACACATTACAGTAGTTACTAGTTAGTTAACATTTAACAACCCACTAACTAACTCTCCACGAAAAAAATTTAAATATCCACCAAAAAAAAAATTTAAATGTCCACCCAAAAAAAATTTTGTTAACTGAATTATCTACAACATAACCTACTAAGAATTTGTCAAACTACTTTTATTAATTACGAACCGAGTCCTTAACACTTTCAAATTTTACATAGTGGTGGTCCCAAGTTTCACTATGCAGAAAACATGTTGCAACAAGAAACATCTCGACCTGTCTATCTCCATTTCTCCCATCCTACTGTATAGCTCCGGTGAGGTGAGACAACGGTGGTGTGACTTTGAGCTGTGGTTTCGATCACGAAAACCAGCAGTTGCCCGTGTTTAATGTTTTTAATGATAAAAAGAAAAAAAAACACTAAACAACAAAAATGAAAGTGCTGGAACCAATATTTAAAATCCATATAAATAAATAATATTAAACCAATGAAACTCGTGATTTTTTTTTTTTGACTGCCCAGTGAAACTCATGATAACCAGTAATTTTTAGGTGTATCAATGTATATCACTTTAAAGAATGTACTACCTCCGGCCTCATTTATAAGCAAAAAAGTCCTTTTAATATTCGTTAAAAAATATATGTATCTCGTCCAAAATTTGGACCAGATACATACATTTTTTAACGAATGTTCAAAATGACTTTTTTGCTTATAAATAAGGCCGGATGGAGTATCGTAAAAACTAAAAGGCATCATGAATGATTATTATAACTTTATCTCATCCAACAAAATAAGATAAATGTTAATTAAATTTTGTTAAAATTATTAAAAAAAAAAGTTTGTACTACCTTGTAACACTACTCTAAAATTATAGATAATCACGAGTCCCGTTTTGAAAGCTAAGCTACAGTGCAGCAAAAGTCTACAGAAAGGGACTGAGTTTTTTTTTTCCTTCCTTTTTTTGAGGGCAAAGGGTCTGAGTTGAAAAATTGTAGAATGCAATAATGGTATCTTGATTTTCTTTCTTATTTGGTAAGGATAATTAATTTCTAGCAGCGCTCACCAAAGGAAAAAAAAAAAACTAACAACTTGGAACACCGTATACTTTGACTAAAGCCTCAACCGTGAGTCTAACTCCAGGACCATCCAATGCTCTTTCCGTTGGGTAAACCAACCTTCTCTCCCACTCTACTTTTCCTCCGGATACATTTCTAAACTTTTACCAACAATTCCTTCCCAAATTAAAGTTACTTTTCAGAACATCGACACTGGAAATTCAGGGTCTATATTCTATAACCCCTTGAGACCATTGTTACTTGTTAGTCTCTTATTTTTCAACCTTGGTTTCATTGTGTGTGTGTCTCTCTCTCTCTCTCTCATCAGTAGACTCCAATGAGAATTCTATATGTTCCATGGCTTTCCATTATATTCTGCTGCTGGATATATCTTGGTGTTGACACCACTGTGGTCTATGGCCAAAATGTTGAGGAGCAACAATCATTGCTGAAACTGAAGAGCAACCTCATATTCAAGTCTGAAAATTCAACAAAACTTGTGTCCTGGCATCCAAGCATTGGTTGCTGTGAGTGGAGTGGTGTAACCTGTGATGAGGAGGGACATGTAGTTGGTCTTGATCTTAGTGGAGAATCAATCAATGGTGGATTTGGTAATTCAAGTAGTCTTTTCAGTCTACAAAATCTCAAGAGTTTGAATTTGGCTTCTAACAACTTCAATTCTGTTATTCCATCCGGATTCAACAAGCTGAGGGACTTAACTTATCTGAATTTGTCACATGCTGGCTTTGTGGGGCAGATTCCATTAGAGATTTCTCTCCTGACAAGGTTGGTTACTCTTGATCTCTCTTCTCTTTCCTATTTATTAAACGATCAACCGCTGAAACTAGGGAACCTAGAGCTACAAAAGCTCGTCCAAAACCTCACCAGGATTAGGCAACTGTATCTAGATGGTGTAAGTGTAACAGCTCAGGGACATGAATGGTGCAATTCTTTGTTGCTACTGCCTAGCCTGCAAGAACTTAGCATGTCAAACTGCAGTCTCTCTGGACCTCTTGATCCTTCCCTGGCAAGACTTAAGAATCTCTCAGTCATTCATCTTGATCAGAACAATTTATCATCCATGGTGCCAGAAACCTTTGTTAATTTTTCAAATCTGACAGCCCTTCACCTTAGTTCTTGCGGATTGACTGGAGTATTTCCAAAAAAGATCTTTCAGATAGTAACATTGTCTGTTATAGACATATCATCCAATGAGAATCTTTCTGGTTCTTTGCCAGAATTCCCATTGCATGGATCTCTTCGGAACTTGATTCTAAGTAATACAGATTTCTCAGGAACACTACCAGTTTCAATAAGTAATCTGCAGCAGCTGTCCATTTTAGATCTTTCTAATTGCCAGTTTAACAGCACAATTCCCAGTTCAATCTCAAGACTCAGGGAACTCATTCATCTGCACTTACCAATGAACGGTTTCACCGGTCCAATTCCATCCTTGAATATGTCCAAGAATCTCACCCATTTAGACCTCTCGCACAATTATTTTACAGGTTCAATTACATCTGTTCACTTGGAGGGCCTAAGAAAACTGGTCCAAATTGATTTGCAGGGAAACTTCCTCAATGGAAGCATTCCTTCTTCTCTTTTTGCACTCCCATTGCTACGAAGTATTCAACTTTCCAACAACAGTTTTCAAGGTCAGCTGGATGAATTTTCAAGTATCTCTTCCTCCAAGTTAGAGGTCCTTGATTTAAGCAGTAACAACCTAGAAGGGCCCATTCCTGCATCCATTTTTCATCTCAGATCACTTAAAGTCCTCCAGCTGTCTTCAAACAAGTTAAGCGGCACATTAATGATAGATGTGATTAAGAAACTTGCAAACCTGACCACGCTAGATCTTTCATACAACAAATTATCAGTAGACACAAATGTTACTGGCATACACTTGTCTACCTTCCCCAAGATGAGCACTGTAAAGTTGGCTTCCTGCAGTTTGAAAGAGTTCCCAGGTTTCCTGCGAAACCAATCCAGATTAAACTTTTTAGACCTCTCAAGAAACCGAATTCAAGGATCTATACCCACATGGATTTGGCAACTGCGCTCCCTTATGCAACTAAATCTTTCTCACAATTTATTCTTCAAGTTAGAAGGACCAGTGCAGAATCCTAATCCCAATTTGAGTGTCCTTGACCTTCACTCAAACCAACTCCAAGGTCAGCTTCCAATATTTCCTATACATCTCACTTATTTGGACTATTCAAGGAATAACTTCAGTTCCACTATTCCATCAGATATCGGTGATCGCCTGACTTCCATAATTTTCCTGTCACTTTCCAAAAATAATTTATCTGGGAGTATTCCTCAATCCTTGTGCAATAATTCAAATCTGCTGGTTCTTGATGTTTCCAATAATCAATTTGAAGGGACTATTCCAGAGTGCTTAACAAATAGTGAGACTCTCATGGTATTAAATCTGCAAGATAACATGCTCCATGGTAACATTCCTGGTATATTTCCAGAATCATGCGCTCTAAGAACTCTAGATCTTAATGGGAATCGATTGGGGGGTCCGATTCCCTTCTCTCTTATGAATTGCACATCATTAGAGGTGCTAGATCTTGGAAACAATCAGATCAATGACACATTTCCATGCTTCCTAAAGAAGTTATCAAGACTCCGTGTCATGGTTTTGCGGGGAAACAAATTCCATGGTCACATTGGATGTCGTAACACCAGTGGCACTTGGCATATGCTTCAAATTGTTGATCTGGCTTTCAACAATTTCAGCGGTTCACTTCCTGGAAAATGCTTCAAAACTTGGGAGGCAATGATGCTTGATGAAGATCACAATGCATCAGAGTTCAATCACATTGAATCGCAGATCCTTATATTCGGTCACATATATTATCAGGATTCAGTGACACTTGCCATCAAAGGTATTCAGTTGGAGTTTGTCAAAATACTAACTCTCTTTACTTCTGTTGACTTCTCATCCAACAATTTTCAAGGGCCAATACCAGAAGAGCTTATGAATTTAACAAGACTTAGTGTTCTCAACTTGTCCCATAATGCTTTGACTGGCCTAATCCCAACATCTATAGGGAATTTAAAACAGCTAGAGTCATTAGACCTGTCAAGCAACCAGATTGATGGAGAAATTCCAGCACAGCTTGCAAGCTTAAATTTCCTCTCATACCTGAACCTTTCATTTAACCATCTGATGGGAAAAATCCCTATAGGCACACAGCTTCAGTCATTTGAGGCAGCTTCCTTTTTTGGTAATGAAGAATTGTGTGGAAGTCCTTTGAATAACTGTAGTGATCGGAACAAGTCACAAGAAGAAGGTGATCGGAGCAAGTCAACAGAAGTACACACAAAATCAGGAGTTAAATTTGACTGGACTTCTATATCAATTGGAGTGGGTTTTGGGGTTGGAGCAGGATTGGTTGTTGCTCCATGTATGCTTTGGGAGAGGGGGAGAAAATGGAGCAACCATAACATTGATAAAATTCTACTAGCCATTCTTCCAATGGTTGGTTTGAGTTATACACCCATTAATGATGATGAGACAGAGGAAGATACTGAGGGAAATAACTCAGACATGGAAGAAGAGAATGATTACAATGAAGAAAAAGATGATTTGGATTATCATAGGTTTCAACGGAGGTTTTGTGTTTTTTGTTGCAAGCTTGATATCAGTAAGAAGGTCATTCATGACCCAAGGTGTACATGTTACAACTCACCAACTGTTTCAACATCTACAAATCCAGAGTCATATTCATCTTAGTCACATGTGTGAAACCACAGCGTGAAAGATACGGTAATAAAAAGGTAGACATTTAAAAACATTCCTGCACACTATCATCTACATTCTTTTGAAATTTAATTTAACCAAAATAAGCTTCATCCTCAATATATAACACGCTCCATTCTCAAATTCTTATTATGCCTACTAGGTGTTAGAATGTTTGCTCAAACCACAGATGTTGTACATTATATTGTCAGGTTGATGTTTGTATATGGAGAAATCAGAAAAGTAGAAAAATTATTTGAAAAAACATTCATTTGGATAGCGCTTGCTTGAGCAAGTATTATCTATGTGATCTTCAAATAATGCTTGCTTGAGTAAGCGTTATCAGAGTTATCTTCAAATAACACTTTCTTAAGCATGTGCTATCTGAATGTCAAAACGTCCACAGGCACGCATCTCTGAATGACAACCAGATAACGACGCTTGCTCAAGCAAGCGATATTTGGATGACACATACAGAAAACGCTTGCCTGCTTAGGCAAACATTATCATACTGATCTTCTGATAACACTTTCCTCGCTGCGCATTATCTGAATGTATCATTTAGAGGACACGCGCATGTTTTTTGTGAGACTATGATAATGCTTTTGAAGCATTATTTGAACTTACGCACACAACAGGTGATGCTGATGTGCATAACGCTTCAGCGCGTTATTAGAATCAAAATTAAAAGCGATGTGAGTGCTTTTTCGGTGTAGTGAACTTACCTTATTGCTATTGAAAATTGTTTCATGTTCTACCATCCCAAACCAACACGTGAGCCATAAAATTTGCTATCAGGGAGAAAGAGGTTATCAAAATTGAATAATATGGAATATCTAGATGTTAGAATATTTGCTTAACATACGGGATTTTACCTCACTACAATTGAATATTTCTTTCACATTCTATCTCAATTTCATGTGTGTAAGCTATAAAATTGTCTAATAAGGAGGAAGATGTTCCGCTATTGAAAAATTATTGTCAATTAGGAATTTATTGGACAAATTTATTTTAATTATGGAATGTTTAAGAGATAAATTAATGGTAATAATTAAATAATATGATATTTTGATTATAAACAATGAAGGAGGAAGTCGTACCTATCACATGAATCTGCCATAATACTCTTTAAGGAACCATGGAGATCTGGAGCAAGAAATGCTGACAGTTAGGGAGAAAGAATTTGTAAATGGTTCATAGTAGTATTCTCAAGGTTGGAGACAAAATTTTGCCGATTGTCGAGCAGCAAAAATCGGGGTGACGGTGCTGTGAAAGACCGGTGGTTGGGGGATTTACAACTAAAGCCTTTCTCGGATGTGAAGGTGTGATTGAGGGAGGGATACAATGCAGTAGGTGCAGGATACCACTATGGAATTCATGGTCACGCATGGTGCGCTATATGTGTGACTCACGCACCCTAGAAGCTGCCTTATTTCAAATCTGAATTTGGATTAGTTCAGATTTGGATTGATATTATCAGGATTTGATTTACATTTGACTTGGTATTTTTAAATTCAAATTCGAAATATGATTAATTTAGATTAGAATTGATTTTATATTTCTTAATTAGGATTCAGCTTAGTCTTTCTTGTTTAAATTTAGGATTTGTTTAGATTTGGCTTATCTTTTATGTAGAACCTTTGGGAAAATTGAGAATGTGATCTCTTTATATTATATTTTTTCTTCACGATTAGTTAGTTGATTGAGTTTAGTAAAAAGTGAGAGTAATTCTCTTTCGTTCTTTCGAATTGTTGGATTCCTCCATGGTGCTCAAAACTCCAACTTATCAATTAGACAAACCATAACTGACTCTGGCGTCTTTCTTTCCGAGATTTGATTTCCTCATTGGGCATTGGGTCAAAGTTCATATCATACCAAGGTTCGTGTTTCTCGTTAAATGGGGTCGTGGTGCGAGTCATCCATATATCTGTTGGTTTTCGACTTTTTCATTACTCGTTGGACTTCAGGTCACGATTTTTCCCAACCTTCGGTTCTCGTTATTGGTAAGGTTTTGTTTCAAGGTTTCTATTCAATTTTGATTGGAGGATAATCACGGGAACATCAATTTGGTCACAATATTGCTTGTTCTTGGTGGGGTTCGTATCACACAAGACAAACACTAGTGCCCACATTTTGCAGATCCTGCATTGGTGAGAGGAATGAGCAATGTCCCTATTCTTAATGTCAAAGGCGAGTGGTGAGGGGAATTTACAATTTTTACAGGTTGAGAGTTTATAAACATTTTAATTTGTGGATGAGATGTGAGAAATGGAGCAGAGTGAATTGTTGATGAATTAGAGAAGGCAAGACGGCTTAGGAACTACAAGAGGCGTGAACTTGGCACATAGGCATAACCTGGTAAATTGACGAAGGACAGTTATCTCAAGCTTAAATCTGACGTAGCAAAATGTAAGATATCATGTTAAATCTAATTGCTGAAATGACAACATATCCACTCACACTTAAGATATTATATATTATAAGATAGGTTGACTTGTAAGGTCTAAAAAAGACTTTTTAGGTAGTTAAAATTAACATTTTTAGCTACATTTTAAGCTAAATATGTTTTTTTTTTAAGTTTTGACCTGATATATTTAATAAATAAACTTGAGTTAGCCTAAGTCTAATGTGGGTTACATCTCATCCTTATCCACCATGAAAAATGAGAAACCTATTTTTTAAATTTTTTTTTTAATTATCAAAACACTAATAGTCTGTTTGGGAGAGAAGAAAGAAAATAGGGGGGAAGGAAAGTTTTTGGTAAAGTGTGAAAAAGATGCATTAATAAATATGACAGATCAATAATAATATAACACATCATCAATTTTACACTTTAACCAATAAACTTTCTTTTCCCCCACTTTCTTTCCTCCTACTTTCTTACATACCAAACATACCATAAATGTAATAATCCTTAGTCGTATCCACGTGTAACCAAAATTGAGTATCCAGTTTGTCTTGAAAAATATTTTGAGGGTTACTATTGGCACTCCCATTGTTGCTAACACCCCATATAGAGTGTTTTCTATTTTATTTTTTTTTAAGTTTTCCCTCGTTTAGATATAAACTTTCGGACGGAACTTTATCCGGATGTTTATATCCGGACGGAACTAAATTTTCATTTTTTAAAAATCTCGCACCCTATTCATTTTCCCTCCTCTTCCTCATCCTTCGTTTTCTCCATCTAACCTCTTATCACCCTCCCTCTTTTATAATCTCACTCTTAAAACCCCAAACCTCCACTCATAAAACCATAACCCCATTCTTTCTTCTCTTCCATTTAGTGTTCAAAAAGGTTAGTCCCCCTTTTCCATTTTCGTTCTCTTTTTTTGTTCTTTGTATTGGTTACCACAATTCATAAATATACTTTGGGGCATGATGAAAATCGACATCCGAAAGTATACTTCCGATGAGGGAGATTAGCGACGAGTTCAAAGGCCCACAGCCTTTGCCCGCAGATGACGAGTGGGGAAAGTTGAGGCTAGCCCCGTGGCTCAAGATGTTGCAATACTGAGGGAGGTACCCGCACCAAAGGTACCACCACAGGCTGAAAAGATACCAGCCCCAACACAGGCACCTCCAACACCACTACTCGTTGTTTTATTATTTTAAAAATAAATAAAAATCAAAACACAAAACATTATGATATATGCCCCTTTTTTATATAAATAAAAAATTAAGGTGACGGTGTGATGCCTTAGTCCAAGGCATGAAAAACCTCTTGAATCAATGAGCATTTACGAAAAGAATTAGATTTACTTATCCCTTAAGGGACTAGTGGATACAAATTGTGTCATGCTCTATTAGGCCAACCCCGAACGTTGTTATCATGTCTTTTAGTGTGACAACTATTCCTACTATTTTGTTATTATAAAATTAATTGTTGAACTGTTAATAAATTTAAAGATATGTTTGTATGATTTTTTCATATAAATTATATCTAATGTAATAGTGTATTATATTTTGAGGGTAAAAAACTATAAACTATAAATTTAATCGCTCTTTCAAGTATCATTTTAAAAAATAGTATACATTAAGCATATTGAATTTATCAAATGCATCTATTTCAATATCAAACAATTTTTAAACTAATTAAGTAAATTATAGGTTAGTTAAAATGACTAATCAATCATATATAAACATAGTTAAAACCAGAAAGTTATTATCCATGTTCGTTTAATCTTTTTAGATTTACTTTGTAATCGGCAAAATCTCAGAGAAAACAATAATTGAACAAGATTACAGCTGAGAATTTAGTCTTAAAAACGAACATTAAAATTAACTAACTTCCAAATTACAAGTTCCAACCATAATGGGTAATTAATTTTTTATTTTTATTTTTTTTTGACTTTGGAGGTTTAGAAAAATCCGCCAGAACTGAACCATGAAACATAGTTAACAATTAAAAGTATGAAGTCGATATAAGTCCTCTAAAAGTATAAGTAAAGATGTTTGGATGGAATTTGATGAGATAATAAGTCCCAATAGCACTTTCATTTTTGCTAGGCTCCAAAGATTTTTCTATTTTTAAATATTTACATACACATGAGACATAATAATAGTCCAAAATTAATGAAGATCAAGAAGGAAAATTAATATAAGTGGTCCTGGCCATTTCACTTTCAAACTCTTGACCTTCCTGTGCTACAAGAACACAAAACAAGACGAATTTATATATGTCGTCTCTTTCAAAAGCTTTCCTCTACTTAAGACATCAATGCAAATTACCAACAAGACCATACACATTGCAGTCACTGAGAATAAGGTGCTTGCAATAGAGAAAGACACACTAGCTAGTATGCAAAAATTACATGCGGGACCTACACTGAACTTTTACTACATTAATATAAGATAAGTTCACAACTAATTTATGCTAATACTTAGAAACTTAGGAGCATATATAGAGAGACACTACACTAAGCTGGCCAATATTTCATAGTGGCATTAAAGATGGTATCTTTATCATCTTCACCACCTTGGAAGCAGAACTGGTCAAGTGGTAACTCTGCAGGTAAATAATTCTGCACAGACTCTACTGAAGCTGAAGTGTTTTGCTGAAGGGAATCAATGTTATGTTCATTTGGACAACAGTAACACTGATCAGAAGGAAGGAACATTTGTGAGTGTGAGTACTCATCATGTACAAAGTTGATCATGGTTTGGTGAAGCCAAATCTGTGCTTTGAGGAACTTCACATAGTGAATGGCTTCCTCCAACATAGAAACTGTGTCCATTTTACTCCCTCCAGGGACCATACTCTGAAGGATCTTGAACCTATCACTGATTCTATGCCTTCTTTCTCTTGCTGCCACACTTTGTGGATCAGTTGAAAGCTTCACTCCCTTGCTAACTTTCTTCACACCCTTTTTCTCTTTGCTCTTGTTTGTTGTCTTTGAAGATGAACCTGCAGAAGAGATAGCTGCTGGAATCCACTCCATGTGCCAGCAAATAAAAAACACTAAAAAGGGTGGTGCTATTATAAAGAAAGAAAGAAAGAAAAGCTAATGAAAGTTTTGTAACTAGCTAGCTAGCTTTGAAGTTAGTAGGGGACGTAGTTCTTTTTGAGTAGTGACACATATTTATATAGCAAGAATGTGAGTGACATTGGTGCAATGATTTTGAATGAATGAATGAATGAATGGGAGAGAAGGTTATGTCGTCACGTGAATCAGCCAATCTTTGGCGCAGGATACGGATGTTTTAGGCAGGGACCCGGAGCTATAAGGCCCAGCTGATAAAACTCCCCCGCTTCATTTTTCTTTTTCCTTTTCTCTTTGTGCTCTTTATTCTGTTCAGTAGGAGTAACTTGTTTCTGTGGATTCTTAACTTTGGATTATGTTATTAATTAAATTATTTTGAAAGTAAATATTGAAAAACTTCGTATGTTTTATATTACTGTAGTCTATATATTAGCTTATTTTGTGGTCAAAATAAATTATAATCAAATTTTTACTGAATGATTTCTCAAACAAAAAAAAAATTACAGAATGAAATTCTTTTGTGAAAAATATTCCTGAAAATTTAAGCTACACTAAACATCTATTTATATTATTCAATAATATTACATGATTACCTCGTTGGAGGTGGTAACTCAAAGGCTCCTTAAGAGGAGAACCTATGTTCGAATTATTGGGAGATATCTTAATTGGGAGATTGTTGTATTTCTGGAAGTCGACTCAGGGATTAGACCTATAGCCAATTCATATAGTCGAAGCTGTGGGGATACCTCGGAATACCACTGAGAAGCCAACGACCCTAATTATTGTGGTAGTAAAAAATAATAATATTAGATGATTCAAAATTAATTTAATAATTATAATATTTATAAGAAGTTTTTTTGACAATATTTATATGAAGTTATCAAATATTGTATTGTACTTTTATATATACGCACATCTACATCTATTAGTTGAAGTGATAAGGAATTTAATTTCTTTTGATTTAATTGCACTTTTAGTCCTTTAGATATTGGGATTGTGTGATTTTGGTTTCCTGGGTCTTAATTGCGTAAATTGGGTCCTTCAGGTATCGTGATTGTGCAATTTTAGTCATTCAAGTTCTAATTACGTGAATTAGATCCTCCAGATATCTCGATTGTACAATTTTGATCGTTTCGTCCAATGTGTCTTTCATTTTGTTAAAAATTTTAAGCCAACTCCCATGACTACATGGGTAGCATAACACGCAACTCATAACATATCACTCCAACTAAGTTATATGTCAGGTCATACTCACACGTGACACATCATATTTTCGGTAAGAAATTAAACGACAATTGAGTAGAGGGACCAAAATCACACAATCTCGATACTTGGAAGACTTAATTTGCGCAATTAGAACCTGAGAGACTAAAATTGTACAATTGCAATACCTGAATGACACAATTCGCGCAATCGAAACTCAAGGAACCGAAATCGCACAATTGCGATATCTAGGAGACCAAAAATACAATTAAGTCGTTTCTTTTCTATAAACATCATGGTAATCAAAATCGGACCAGACTGATTGGTCCGACCAGTTGGACAGGGAACCGGGCCTGTGTCCAGTCCGGGTGACCCCTAAGAACCGCACTGCAGAGAACCGGCCGGTCCGACAGCGGAACCGGCCGGTCTGGGGTCGAACCGGTTTTTTCTTTTTGAAATTTTTAATTGCCTTTATATTAAAAAAAAATCGATTTTGGTCTCAATAGGGCTTGAACCCCTATTCTCAGGACCACAACAAGTCATCTTATCACTAGGCTACATGTTATTTTGTATATAAATTGAAATGTTATGTACATATTATATATTTATATATATATATAATAATAATAATATTTTATTAGTTCCGGTTTGACTCCGGTTCGACCCCAGTCTGACCCCAAAACCCTAAACTTTTGCCTTCTCCGATTCAATACCCAGTCCGGTTTTAATTACCATCATAAGCATTGAAAAAACTTTGTTTTTTAAGTCCACCCCGATCGAATTCAACTTAAGTTATTTGGTATTCACTACTATTTCTTTTGAATACAAAAACACGATAGTTAAAGAGGTAACCTCATTTCTTTGATTATTTAAGTCCTAACCTTGTATTAATGACAAAGTTCAGACTTAATTTCAATTAAAGCAAAAGTTGGAGAGATGAAATCTGCCATGACATTATGACCCACCATAGGAGGAGGGAAAAAACAGTAGCGGCTTAATTAGTTGGCAAGTGACAGGGTGACAGAGATTAGGCCCTCCATTTGTCTTTTGATTAAAATGGTCACAAGTGTGATCAAAGGAACTGTCGGGGGGGTCCTTCTTCCCCTGAAATCGAAGCAAATGTTTTACAGTTGCAGCTGTGTGACTAAACCCAACAAAGAAATAGACCATTAGTTCCCTGGCTTTATTATGTACGGTTTCTGCTTTTTTCATCCTAAGGTTAATCACTGTTTGTTAAAAGAGAATAACTATTCATATTTGTTTTTTTCTTTCTTTTCTCATTTCATTTGGTTGTTGTTGCTTTCAAAGAAGAAAAGAGCTTAACATTAAAAAAAAAAAAAAAAAAGAGCTTAAGATCGAATCAAGCATTCAGCTCTTCTTTTCAAGAAAAAATATCAAACCAAAGATTGCTTTAACCACTAAAATACTATTAAAGTTTTGTTTTCATATATAGAAAGATGTTAATACCAAGGTCTTAAAAAAACAAAAAACAAAAAAAAAAACAAAGATTGCTTGAACCACTAAAATATTAAAGTTTTGTTTTTCATAGAAAGATATTAATAACAAGGTTTTAAAGAAAGTTCAACGGGCGTGATCTAAGTCGCGACATCATGGTTTTTGACGTCAATACGACTATAACCCAATTGCGATTGAGACCATATTAGATGTACTTGACCGTGATTTTCTGGAACATAAAAGATCGCAACACGACTACAATTTAAAACCTTGGTTAATAAAAACATTATTTTATCTATGAAAAGAGCTCAGTCTTTTTCAAATCATTAAATTTATACATTGATTCAGATTCCTTATATTTACGCAATCACACTGTCAGAGATCAGACTACTAATATTCCAACTTTGTATTTTGGACTGGATTTATCGAAGTCGTAACATGGGCTATTTGATCTTAATTTAAAGGTCTAGATTGCGTGACTGTATCAAAATGCATGGTTAAAATTCCCAGAATGCATTCAAAATTCACATATAAGTCAGTAATCTTACATATTAGGGGTTAAGATTCCTTGAATGCAGTCAAAATTCACATATAAGTGGGTAATCTTACATATTAGGGCACTGTGTCACACTGCACAACCATTATATCTTTATAAAACCCCACACATCCTAAAGAAACCAAAGTTCATTTTTTTCCCTAGTGTCTTTGTTGGAGGTATCTTACCAAAAAGCTGTGTTTTGAAACCTCTTTTACAATCCCAAAGGGACCCCATGCATATTAGATCTGGACAAAGTGCTAAAATTGCTTTTCTTTTTTTTTTCTTTTTCAAATTGATTAAAATTCCCCTTATCTGTAAGCAAATTTAAGAATCTGTATAGTATCATCAAGTAAAGTGGTTTAGTAGTTCCATCCTTACTATGTGACATTACAGTGCTGCAGGATCGGTATTTCTTCTGCTACATAAAGGATGATTGAATGACATAAAAATTAAATTTCATGGAAACACAAAAAGTAAAGTAAAAGCTTAAAATAATGAGAGTAAGTAACTTAAAGAAAAATGAGAAAAAATTTCTGGAGTGAGAGACCGAGAGACAAATGAAGAGCAGTGAGCACAAGCACATGCGGCTCCGGCTTTCACGATGTGAAAGTTGGTGAGTAGATAGAACTCTAATTATTCTTACTTGTGCATATGAAATTCTTCAGCTTTCACTTGTCCACTCAGATTTTGTAGCTTATCTCGTCAAGCACACATCAATCTCTCCACCAAAATTATAGTATAATAAAGTCTAATAAATAAATAATTTTATATAAAAGAATAAAGTGAAAATACCTACACATCAATCATCCCATCTTTTCTTTTCCTGCTGAATTAAATGGTGGTGATGATTGTATTGACGTGAACAAATTTTGGTTGATTAGTTAATTGAAAAAAAATACTAGCACAAACCATGTTAGATACAAAGCTTTTCTATATTAATAATTGGAGAAAAAAAGTTCAATATTATCCAATCACTTAGCATAATGTGTGTGCGTGTTAATTTGTGAAAGCATGATTGCACTCACTGCATCCATCATAGTGATTAGACCTGAGAACCAAACCAAATCAGAAAAAGGGTAGGTGAGTCTTTGGATTAGCAATCGGATTTGGGTCCCACAAGTGAGAGATGATAAAAGTGTGGTGGTTGTCACTTACTCTTATGTTGGTGAAACATGGTTCTAACAAGGGTCTGATTTAGTTCTGAGGAGTGGGAAAGAACTCCTGTTTGGGACAGACATTGATGATTTTCAACTATTTATGGTGAGTGAAGAAGCTGAACAGTTGTGCCAGTATTTTGAGTAACAAAAACGTTACCAAAAGGTACATGTTTTTTTTTTTTTTAGCATAACCAAAAGTTACATGCTACATGGAGCGTTTATACACTTCTAGTTTGTTTGTTATATAGCTTAGGGTGAAAAAGATGTCGGGGGCGTTTGTGCTGAGCTTAGAGGAAAAAAATTTCATGTTTGTTATGCTAATGCTAAGAGCCGAAGGTTTAGGTTGATACATAAAACTGATAGACCATATAAGCCCTGCTTCACGCGTACCGTAGAGAATTTATATACATCATACTTTTGTTTAATCAAATTCTTCGTTATCGAGAAACTTTATGTAGATTTATTCATTAAACAACTTAATGTTCATTTGTTATTACTTCGGTTCCTTTTTACTTATCTGTTGAGGTTGTTTTACACGAACTAATAAAATCAATAAGTTTTGTTGTTTTTGATAAAGTTATTCGTCTTTTTCCTATGATATAATTGATTGTTTATTATTTATCATACTTATTTCTCTCTCTACAATAAATAATTAAGGATATAGTAATTGAGAAATAAGTAATTAATGTAACCTTAAACTATCAAAATGACAAATAAAAAAGAACAAATATCTTCTTAAAAACCGATAAGTAAAAAGGAACAGAGGGAGCAATTAATAGGGATGTTTAAGTTACTATATCCCTCGTTTGACACTAAAAATTGAACGAGCTAAATTTTTAAACTCGAACATGGCCATAATCTATAAAAAAAAAAAACTATATATATATGATATATATTTCTAATTAAAAGTGAGTCTAAGTAGCATGACACCAAGTTAGTTTGGGTCGGGTTTGGCTAAACTCGTTACCCAAACCAATCAAAAACTTTTGGTTTGGTTTGGGTAATTTGTTTTTCCTTTCATCGAACCCAAACCAAATCAACCAAATTAATAACAAGTTGGTTAATGTCAGATCTATCGGTCAGACGTCATTCTTAATTTTAAAAACCTATTTAAAAAAATCTAAAAATGTATAATTATATGTCATTTGATCGGCTGATCAGGTTCATTGGGCTAGGTCTATGTGTTAACTACTTTGGTAATTAGGCAAAAAAAATTTAAAAAGAAAAATATATGGTATTGGGTCAGTGACGAGTTTACATGTTTAAAAGTTAGAATTTGTTATGTGAACCAATTCGGTTTGGTTCGGGTTCGACTTGAACAAAAAAAAATCCAAGCCATATCGAGTCGGGTTACTAGGTTCATTAGGTTTACCCAAACCGTTATACACCCCTTGTTGACCCTATTTACAAGTAAAAAAAATTATAAAATAACTATATTGTAATATCCAAAAGAAAAAAAAGTTTATGTAATTAGTAAATATATCATATCCATCAAAATTTATCTAAAGCGAGGTGTTTTTTACTCCATTATTGCTCATTTTCAATTTCTCTATTTCCTTTTTGCCAAAAAAAAACCTCTACATAAATAGAAAGGTTTTTCTCAAAAACATATGTTGGGCACCGAGTGCCCTGAGGTGTTGTTGAGCACTAGATATTCAAAGAGCCTCATTCGTTCCTTTTCCGTTTCCGAGCGATGACATACATCGCGATGCTATATAGGGATGGCAACGGGGCGGGGCGGTACCGGGGAGTGCTCCCCCACTCCCCGCCCCACCCCCCAGACACTACAAGAAATCGCGGGATTACCGACGGCCAAAAGCCGTCGGTAATCCACAAATGCCGTCGGTAATAAAAAATTCCGACGGATTACCGACGGGCTAATATCCATCGGTAAAACGCGCGTCGCAAATACGTACCGACGGCTTTGGCCGTCGGTATAATCGTTCGGTCACTTCCGACGGCTTTAACCCGTCGGTAAATTTCCGACGGCTCTCTCCGACGGTTTTAACCCGTCGATAATTTCGATGACATTTCCGACGGCCATGACCGTCGGTAAAGCCGAACTTTAAATTTTTTTTTTTGAATTGAAAATTGTTTAAATTTTTATTAAAAAATTATTTAATTTTTTAAATTATTTAATTTTAATTTCTGTAATCAATTTAATTTATTTATCCATTTAATTAACGATTACTAGTTATCACATTTAATTATTAATTTATTCCTGTATTTAAAAATGCAATGCGATAACATAACTATAAAACAAATTAAAAAAAACGTAACAAATAAATAAAAAATTTCGACGAACAAAACATTAATAAAAAATATCTGAAAATATAAAAAAATATCGATACAAACATACTTAATTATTAATTTATTCCTGTATTTAAAAATGCAATGCTATAACATAACTATAAAACAAATTAAAAAAAAGAAACGTAACAAATAAATAAAAAATTTAACGAACAAAACAGTAATAAAAAATATCCGAAAATATAAAAAAACATCGATACTAACATAACTAATAGTCCTGATAATCCTGATCATGATCACCATCTGCATCATCGACATGATCACCCGAGACTATGGCGAGGCGAGGCGGAGGCGGTGGAGGAGGCGGCTCGCGAGCTAGCAAATGGTACAGATCCTCCTGCCATTTGCGGCTTTGAGCCAACATGGCAGCCGTCCGTGGCCTCCTCTATTCTTTGGGCGCGATCTGCTTCTTTCGGCCTGTCATTCTTTGCTCGGCCATGGCCCGCTTCAACTCTGCTATCTCCCGCTCATCCGCGGCAGCACGACTGCTGGACGACTCTCCAATGGAGAGGCAGCGGGCCCTTTTCTTGTAGTTGCTGGCAAGGTTGCCAGCACCGTATAGGCGACCCTTCTTCTTGCCGCCAACAACATCTGCCCAAATCATCAGCGATGTAGCTGGATCCTCTGGGCTCTGAAACGGGGAACATGACGATGTCTGAGATCTAACCTGAGACATCCTCGCCTCAAACTCCTCCTGTCAAACATAAACAAATTAGTCAATTTTTATTGTAATAAAACAATATAAACATTGTTAAAAAACTATTCATTATGTTTTATAATTACCTGGGTCCGCCTCGACCGCTCATCTACAAAATCACCGGTACCTTTCCTAATATGAGTTGCACGATGGAGCTCGTGCAACTGAACCTCCCTTTTCAACCATTGAGACTGTAATTATTTAATAAAAAAGCTTAACTAAATAATAATAATAATAATAATAATAATAATAATAATAATAATAATAATAATAATAATAATAATATAAAGCGTCTAAGTCATTTGCGTCTTTGCGACCGACCGAACCTCGATGCAAGCTCCCACCCTTTTGAGGCTCTATTCTTCTTCGCCTTCTAAACATCGCCTTGAACTCAAGGGAGTTCCAGTGCGCTTGTAGCTGCTGCCAGATCTCATCTCCTATCCAAGTGGGCTGCCCATTGAGGCGGGCATCTCTAAGCATATCAGATAGGCGGTGGGAAGCCTTCATATGGAAGTTCTTCTTGATCTGCTCCTCCTGCTCTTCCTTCCAAGAAACCCTCTCCTGTATGAATATAATACGTTATTAAAAATAATTGAGATTCATGAAATAAAAAAATAATATGCAACAAAAAAAAATAAACAAATTACTCTGAAAGAATTGAACATGTGCCTCCGCTCATCCACCGTCAGCGTCCCCCAGGTGGGCCAATAGGTGTGGTAATTT
Source organism: Calophaca sinica (assembly GCA_037113605.1). NCBI lineage: Eukaryota > Viridiplantae > Streptophyta > Magnoliopsida > Fabales > Fabaceae > Calophaca > Calophaca sinica. The sequence continues at coordinate 111,176,473 of CM073733.1, forward strand.
TGCTCAATTACTTCCATGATAGCCTTCGCAGTTGGCTTTGACGGAAGGAACCTAAACAATAACAACATACCAAACAAGTTAAAAAAATATAGGTTAAACTGTAATTTTCGTCCCTTATCCTTTTTTTTTAGTTTTCATTTAAGTCCATTAAGTTACAAAAATTACTTCAATTTCGTCCTTTCTTTTTAATTATTCTTTTTTTGTCTTAGACGAAATACCATCTTACACGTGGCGGTTTGTTTTATTTTATTTTCTGCCACGTGTCAGATGGTGATTCGTCTAAGAAAATATGAATAAATAAACAGAAAAGACGAAATTGATGTGATTTTTGAAATTTAAGGGACTTAAATGAAAACTAAAAAAAAGATAAGGGACGAAATTGAAAACTAAAAAAAAGATAAGGGGAAAAAATGTGTATTCAACCTACATATTCACCCTCTACCAGCTGGCCTGATAGCAACTCGGCCATCATGCAACATCTGAATATCATCAACGACCTCCTACTCATCCTGCTGCTGCTCAACCTCCTCGTCTGCCGAACCCGGCCTGATCAGGTGCCTGGCCCACACTATACTCTGATCGGACACATGAGTGTCGGGCACCGTCTCGGACACAAAATGAGAGGAAGAAGCGGCAAGTGTCTCTTTGGAACCCTGGGGTGGGCATCATGTAAATGGGTGTCGATCTGAGAAGGTCTGCATCTTTGTGTAGGTGCCGAATGTGACGAGGCTGCGTAGGGGCGAACTCATTTGGAGCCTGTGTAGGCGTAAATGTATGCGGGCCATTTGTGTGGATGACAACATCGCATAGCCGTAATCATCAATCCTATTAATGTTCGGCCTCCGACGGCGAGGGTCGGCGGCGATGCCCTTCCTTCCAGTTGACCACTTCTTTGGGTGGTCGGGGGCTCGAACTGAACCTCCCGATGCCATATATGTCTATAGAGCAATTCAATAATACTTGATCATGAAATATTATATTTAAACATAACAATATTAAAAATGAATTCCAAAAAATAAACAAGTTATATGAAAATAATCGACAAAATAAAATATGTTGTTAGACATTAAATTCTCTAATTGTAAAAAAGTTAAACAAATTTATTACGCCCATTACGCCCACTCGCTTCGGCATCGTCTTGAGATCTTGATGGTTACGCCACTTCTTCATTTAATTCCTCATCTCCATTTACATCTTCATATGTGATTGGATCGTCACGTAGTCGAGAAATGGGTTCAACCGTTTACTACGTTGACATGAGACATCTCATCCACTTGATAAGCCACTTCTTCCGTGGATCATCTCGCTTCAATGCGACCCCTTGGTTTTGTCTTTATTGCAACACACCAACCTTGTTTGTCCCTTCGAGTTGACGGATAAGGGACATAATACACTGTCTTACATGTTGTGCTATGATAAGCGGATCAAACATTTGGTATCTTACGCTCATGCCTATGTCAGCGATATTATATTTGCCATCCATTCTTGTGCCTCTACTTGACGGATCAACCCAATTACAATAAAATAGCACTATTCTTTTAGTATAGTCTAAAGTATTGTACGCCAGCTCATATATATGTTGAATCACGCCGTAGAAGTCGTCTTCACCTCCCTCTGTGGCACCTTTTACATAAACTCCGCTGTTAACTGTTTTTTTCCCCTCTGTTTTTGACTGAGTTTGAAATTTGTAACCGTTTACGAAATACGTGTGCCATTCTTTTACACGTGATTTAGGACCATGAGATAAATTTCTCAAGTGTTCGATTATGGGCGATTCTGACTCGCTATACACCTGCGTATACACATGCACAAGTGATTTAGGGTTCCTTTTTGCAAACAATCTTTTGTATTTTCAAACAACAAATAGTTGAAATAGGACTAAAAATACATACCTGGCTCATAAACCACGTTGGGAAATATTCATGAATATAGGCAGAAGAGTCTTGTTCGCTTGTGGGCTTAGTTAACAAGAATGCCCTGAACAAGTCATTATCAAACAAATGATCATGAATAGTTGTGGACTAAATTAAGAAATTGAAAGTGGTCAAAAGTATACATACGTAAGATATGGTGATACTTCGGCACAGTTGATCAACACGTGAACGTGTGCTGACTTCCAATCTTCTCCCGTTAACCAGGACTTCAGCTCCTTTCCAGCATGACGACCGGGAAGACAAAACACTGATAAGGCCAGCGGGTGTCTTTCACTTTCAATTTCTATTTCATTCCTACTATTTGTTGGTGTCAACATGAAGTTCGTAAAATAATGGGAACAGAAATGAATTGTCTCACGGTGTAAGTAAGTTGCACAAATAGATCCTTCATCCCTGGCCTTATTTTTCACCGACCGTTTTGAGTCACCCATAAATCTACAGAATAACAAGGTTGGTGATCAACATTTCAACATTTAACCCGGGGCAGTGAATAATTATGTTAAAGAATATTTGATTATATTACCTTTCGAATGGATACATCCATCTGTATTGAGCAGGTCCACCAAGCCTAGCTTCATGTGCAAGATGCCCGGGAGATGTTCCATAGAGTCAAAGAAACCAGGGAAATATTCTCTCCAACTTACAAAGAATGGCGGTATGTTCTGCTCCATCTTGATAAGATCATCATCTCTCAATGTTGCGAACACAAATCTTTAAAAAATTGGTGAGTTACGTAAGTGGATTTAAAATATTTGACTACAGGGAACTAAATGCAATAGGAAGTAAACACTCCATGAATACATGACAATCATGGCTTTTCATCCCAATCATTGTTCCTTTGTTCACATCAAAGACATCTTGCCAAATTAGAAGAATAACCGTCTGGCATTCAAGTTCTTTTATCCAAACGGTGACCTAGCTTCCTCAACAGTTAAAGAGTAACAGGCTTTGGGTTTCAGGGTTTTCCCATTCGACTGAGTCGTCAAATGCAAATCCTTTCGCTTACAGTAAAGTGGTAAGTCCAGTCTGGCCTTATCATTGTCTTTCGTTCTTCCTCTAAAGTTCATCACTGTGAGAAAAACATTGTCAAAAAAGTTCTTTTCAATGTGCATAACATCAAGGTTGTGTCTCAATAAATTATCTTTCCAATTCGGCAAATCCCAAAAAATACTTCTTTTAGTCCAATTGTGCCATTGTCCATATCCTTCAAATCGATCCAATTCACCAAAATCTGTGATTTTTGGTAGATCCATAACTCTGGTAAAAATCTGTTCGGATGTCAACCTCGGGGGCGGGCCATCTAATTCAACTTCCCCCTTCTTGAAGGCGTTCTTATTCCGTCTAAATGGATGATCTGCTGGTAAAAACCTGCGATATGAGTCAAACCAAGAACTCTTCCCCCCAAATTTCAAGGTAAATGCCTTTGTATGCTCCATGCAATGGGGACATGCCATTTTACCATGAGTACCCCAACCAGACAACATGCCATATGCAGGGAAGTCATTAATGGTCCATATAAGAGCTGCCCTCATTGTAAAGTTCTTCTTTCGTGCAATATCATAAGTCACAACGCCATTCCACAACCTTTTGAGATCGTCAATGAGAGGCTGTAAGTAGATGTCAATTCCATCTGTTGGATTATCTGGACCCGGTATAATACAAGTCAAGAACATATAGGGCTTAGACATGCACATATCAGGAGGAAGATTGTATGGGGTAACAATAAGCGGCCGTGAAGAATAAGGTTTCGCCGTTGATTGAACATATGGGGTAAAACCATCGAGCATAAGCCAAGTCGTACATTACGTGGATCTGCTTTGCAAATTCGGGATTCACACGATCAAAGTGCTTCCAAGCTTCACCATCACATGGATGTCGTAACATACGAAGTGCTTTTATTCTCCTAGTGCCAAGTCATTTTGTCTGCGATGCGTGTTGACGCAAACATTCTCTGCTGACCTTGGAATAATTGGCAAATAAAACATTGCCTTAGTGGGCGGTTTTTGTCTACCCTTCCCATTATCGATATGTGACATATACCTTGGCTCACCACAAAATTTGCATTCAACCAAGGCTTATCGTTTTACCAAATTCATTGTCGTAATATAACATACACCCTCTCACACAACAATCAATCCTTTTAGATTCCAACCCCAATTTGGACACTAAGCTTTTAGCCTCGTAATAACTTTTTGGCAAACCATCTCACGATAGGTGACGAGTCCAACATCATCTTCGTTACGAGATCCAAGCACACATCCGTAGCACCACAGTTGGACTTGAGAGCTAAAAGTCTCACACACATTGATAACTTAGAGTCGGCAGACCCTTCAAACAACGGCTTATTTGTTTCTAACAAGAGATTATAAAACTTTGTGCAGTCTCATTTGGAAGTTCATCTGTGTCATCATACTGTGGCTCCTCGAATGATACGTTGACCCCCAAGGCATCACAAACCATATCTTGCATCAATTCAATCTGCTCACCATATCCCGTATCTACGCAATTGCTTGAAGCACCTGTGCAATTATCGCCAACCCCTAATCCAACCCGAGGTAACTCTTCACCATGTCTAGTCCAAATCCAGTAATTAGGCATAAATCCAACTCTCTGCAGGTGCAACATGACCTCACCTGGGCTCTTGATCTTTCTGCAATCGCATTTAAGGCACGGACATCAAATCCCTTCATTAATTTTGAAATCTTCGTGTGCCATTGCGACTTGAATGAAGTGATCAATCCCATCGCAAAAAGATTGTTTCAAACCCCCTCTTCCCGGATACAACCTATCGTACATCCAACTACGATTCGAAGGAAAAAATTCCATCTTCTGCATGTCAAAAAAAATGACAATTTCAAAGTGACGTCATTCTTACAACCGCTCTCTTTCTTTAAATGGTATGACCCTATCCCATTCGAGGAAAAACTTTTTCAGAACTCGTATAATAGTCATTCCTTAATTCTCATATCTTATACTTGACAAAATTTCGGCACATTTCCCATTGGTCTCTGAGTACACAAAATGATCGCAGTTACGAACAAGGCAATCAAGTATGCACCCAGAGAACAAAAGGAAATGAATCTAACCGAAATTTCATTAAATATCAAGATACGAGAATCAAGCAACAACTATTATACAAGTAAAGAAAAAGTTTTTTCCCAAACTGTCCGACTTGGACAATTCAAGGTTCAATATACAATGAACACGTGGTATCTAAAAGAGTACATGCACTCAATAATATATTGAACCTCAAACGGGAAGCTAAGGCTTTTCTCCGATACTAATAACAACAATTAAACATCAATTTCATCAATAATTAAAAAGTAACATGTTGAAAGTTGACATCCTCTTAAAGGATAGAATTAAACAAGCAGAAGTGGCAAGGGAAGCATAAATCCTTTTAACAATTTTTGTTTTCATAGTGGTTTGGCTTGGTATGTGCCATGCAATTAGAGCTCCTATATGGCCACATCTACCATACATCCTAATCCATTAATTGGCCAAAAAACAATCATTTTCTGTTTCTGCAGTTAAAAACTAGCCTAGCACGAGAATCTACTACATTAACCAAGGCGGTACTAGTGAAGGGCAAGGCAAGTGGTCATAGACAACGAGGACACCCAGTGCCCGGGTCTCATATGTTTATTGTGGTTTGCCCATAACTGGTGAGATGGAAAAACTAAACAGAATCACCATAGTGCTTAAGGTTCCACTAAATATTGAAATTGTTAATACGAAGCAGAAGTTTTCCATTAAACCAATTTGAAACTAGACTTGGTGTTATTAAGCGGTTGTTTCATTTTGTTATTCTGAAAAATTTTGTTATTAAGCTTACATGAGTTTTGCAACCTGCATTAGGGGAAATTCTAACACAGCTATAATTTGTAATATCACACTTGCTCAGGTTAGATATCCCTGCATTTTGGAATCTGTAATATCCCTGTTAGTGTTTTGCCTTTTGTAGCACATCCAACACAACATATTCCCATATCATGTAAATATTAATTATAGAGTATTTAGTATGCATTATCTCCTTTTCTCCCATCTTTATGCCTGAAAAGATAAAACCCTATAATTTTAGCATGGTATTAGAACGGTGTCTTACTATCTTATCTTCCTTGACCCGTCTTATCAGTATTCCACTACCAAGTTCCCTAAAGTCTGGAGCTCCACTTTATTTTCATGATTATTTTCTTCCTTCTGATTAGTATCTCTCTTGCTGTGTTTTCCTTCCTGCATTCGCTCTTTCTTGTTTATATTTGTCAATGGGCTTTTTCTAACAATGCTGCCACCAGCCCCATCATTGCCTCATTCACCTAGAAGCACTGTTACAGTTTTGCCATTTTCTAACAATGTTGTCCCCATCCCTATTGTTATCCCATGCACCCAGGTGCGTCATGTCATAGTTTTGTCATTTACGACAAACTCATCCTCCCAGTTTGTGTCCTCCACGAGTTTGTTCTTCCACAATCAGCCATTATGTATAATTTTGCCCATGCTTGACCACTTGTCTGGTGGTTAGTACTGTTTCCAGTTCATCTCCTTCATCCAACTCAACGCCCAGTCCGTCTATTAAGGAAGCTTTGTTGTGTATCCTTATTTAACTGGGAAACATGGAAAACAGGATGAATTATGGAATTTTGAGGCAACAGGAGTCTGTAAACCCGCTCTCCATACCTTTCTACTAATTGGAAGGGACCAAAATAGCAGGCTGCCCATTCAGGATTAATCCTCTTAGCAACAGACTGCTTTCCATGAGGGCACAGCTTAAGGAAAACCCAATCTCCCGCCATAAATTCCTCGATCTTTGTTTTCTGTCTTTTTGTGATTTGTTTTCTTATATAATTAGGATTAAGAGTGTAGTACAAGTATAAATAAGGATTAGAGTTATCTTTTGCAACACATCATCTATTTTCAAGTATTTAGTCTTTATTCCCTCCTTTTCCTCACTCTAGCTTAAACCCATAATTTCAACATTTTCTAAGATTAGAAATTTAAAGATCCATACTCATAGATTAGGAAACCCAAACAAATATTCACAAGATAAGCTTTCTGTTGTATCTAGCTACTCTCATAAAGTCATCTTTTGTGTCTTTCACATTTTTGATGTTACGTTTTGTCTTGTGGCATATTCATTGTAATGTATTGGTTTTGTTCAAATGCATTACTCTAGGCAGCTTTTATTATGGAATTAAAGGAAATTTTCACAAAAGCTGTTTCCATCAAAATGTATTTCTCACATATTTTCTTTGATTAAAAAATTATTAACACGCTTTTCTGTGGTTTCTAACGTTGTTTAGACTTGAGAGATGCCCAATTCATACTTTTTTTTGGTTGGGATTTTCATGTGTAAATTTATATCCATGCTTAAACTAATTGCTTGAGATGATGAAAGTGTTGTTACCTGTAGCATCTATGTTGCAATTGAACAATACTTCAGTATTTTGGATTTTGCATTGCAGGCTCTGAATTGCTGGGGATACTATCCGCTAATTCTAATAGGATCATGGGCTTTTGGCACTATTAACCGAATTCATGATTTTTTTGAACCTAACCACAAGATCTTTTGGCTTTCACTTCTTGATGTTGGAACGGCTGCCCTTATGGTATCTACAAGTAACCATACTATTTCCAGCTTTATTTTCCATTCATTGAATGTTCTATAACTTGTTTGGAAACTCGGGATGGTCATGATTATTAATAAATCCTTACTTTTGACAGTTCCATTCATCTCTTAGGACCCATCTAGTACATTTTACTTTCTTGAACAATCGGACTTATTACATCTTCCCTACTAATATATTAATAACAGACTAGAATACGTTATCTAATTTGTAACCCAGATGCATCTGAAATAATTGATATTTGATATATTAACACTTTTGACTTTGATTGTGAAAATCTGGGTAACAACTTGTTCAAAATTGTCATTTCTTCATATTTAAACAAAAAAATAATAATAGTTTAAGCAGTGTGATTTCACTTGCCTTCTGGTATATTAGCAAGATTACAACTTTGATTTATCTGGTTCATACATACATCAAATAAAATTTCCTCTGTGGAGAGAACTATACATCACTTCAACATAAAACATCATTTCTTAGCCAAAATATACATCACTTCAAAATTCCCTATGTGGAGAGAACTATGAAGGAAATCAAATAAATATGTCGATTGTGGGTCAATGACCAACCCTTTTCCACCCAATGAGTCAACCGACATTTCGTTAGAGTGCATACCTAATTAGAAGAACAAGAGAATGTCCACATCCTTCGATGCTAGTGGCGGTCTCGGAGCAATGTGACAGCCTTGGACAAAAAATACTAAAAACATAGAAAATTTTAAAATTAGTTCATCATATATCAACTACCAAGACAACACTCAACATTTTTCTATGTCTCACACCATGCCCACAGTATCACCTAGAAGGCATACAAAATACCTTTCAAGTAAATAGCTATAATTTTACCTCAGAATAGTGTAGTTGATTTCTCAATCAATCATCTCTAGATGCTGCTATTATCACTTAACCTAAACACAAACAATTATCACCAATAAGATATCAAGTCATAATGTGGGAGGAACTTATCTTTGCTTAGGATTACAAACATAAGTATTTCCTCTCTTTTCTATCATTGATAAGGAGGAGATTGAGCTTTCATTTTATATATCACTTAACTCAAACAGAGCTTCTAAACATCAGTACAATCAAAAGGGCAAATATCAAATAATAAATAGGAATAACAGTGAGGTAAAGCCAAATATTAACACTAACCACCTCGCAGAAAACGCTGGAAGAACGCCGCCGTGGAGAAACCCTAAGCCATTCGAAAGTGTCCTTGAGTCAGTGGAGAAAGAACCACGGTCAAGTGGAGAAAGAACCACACTTGGCGGTGCGGTCCGAGTGGAGAAAGAACCACACACGGTCAAGTGGAGAAAGAACCACCTTGATGGTGCGGTGGTGGGACGATGTCGCGATAGAGCGATGTCAGCGGTGGAGACGAGCGGTAGCGATGGTGCAGCGAGATGAAGAAAGGGAAGAAAAGTCGCCGGAGAAGAAGAAAATGAATAGAGAACGGAAGAGAAGTGGTGGTGGCAGCGGCGCTGGGAGAGGGCGAACAGAAGAGAGGTGGTGGCGGCGGCACTGGGAGAGAAGTGGTGTCGGAGAGAGAGGAGAGAAGAAAAGAGAAGTAAATCTGGGAAGGGGAAGACGGCCTCTGGTTGTATTCAAAGCTTACCGACGGCCAATTAAACTTACTGTCGGTCTAAAGCCGTCGGTCAAATCCGTCGGTATGCGAGTGTTTTCTTGTACCGACGGGCTCATAACATTACCGACGGCTGTAACCCGTCAGTTCATTGATGGTATTAACGACGGAAATATTCAAATACCGACAGCTAAGCCGTCGGTAATTTAAAAAAGCGGGAACTGTGGTGTCTATCGGGCCAGCCCGTCGTATTCTCTCTTTACCGACGGGTGAAAGCCGTCGGAAATCCTGCGATTTTACCGACGGTAAAAGGCCGTCAGTAATGTCCGTCGGTATATGCGTGTTTTCTTGTAGTGAGATTTCCCCCCGTCCCCGTCCCCGATCCCCACCATGGGGAGTTTTCCTCCCCTATCCATGTCCCCGCGGGTCCCCACGGGACCCCAAAAGTTCAAAAAAATCAAAAAAAAATAATAAAGTTCCATAAAATTGAAAAAAAAAATTGTAAAGCTTGAAGATGTAAAATGCAACAACAACAACAACAGAGGCGTTCATACACAGAAAGCAACAACAATAACAAGAGAAAATTTGCGTTCATACAAAGCTTGAACTGACAGAAACAAGAAGCACAGATCTGCGTTTATAAAGAGCAAACGTAACAGAGGCGGAGGAAGGCAGGGACGCGCGAGGAAGGCAGGGACGGCACGAGGAATTATAATAGATATATATGTATTTTTAGGGACAATTATGTAATATGATCGGGGGGGACCCTGCGGGGCAGGGGGTGTGATCCCCGCCCCCGTCCCTGAATTGGCTGCGGGGGGATTTTGTCCCCCGTCCCCGTCCCCACGGGGGAAATTCCCCGCCCGCGGGGCCCCGAACGGGGCAGTCCCTGCGGGGATCCCCACACAGGTAGAAATTGCCATCCCTAATGCTACACATCGTGAAATTTCACGAGGCTGATTTGCTTTTTTTTAAATGGAGAAAATACGTAAATTGGTCTAAAAAAAGTTACAGCGACTAATTTAGTCTATAAGAAATAAAAAATATCAATTTGGTTCTTAAAAATCTCAAATATGGGTTAAATTAGTCTTTTTTAGGATAATTTTAAAAGACATTTTAGTCTTTATTAAGGACTAATTTGACCCATATTTGAGATTCTTAAGGACTAAATTAATATTTTTTATTTTTTAGTGACTAAATTGGTCTCCGTAATTTTTGTTACAGAAATGAAGAATCTCACGAGGGAAATCCTCGCGAATAGATCATGAAAGTTTTTTAATGGTTAGTCAAACATTCCATCAACACGGAAGTATAGCGGTTCTGTGAGTAAATACTCATATTGTTCCCTAAAAAAATGATGGAGACCAATTTAGTCACTAAAAAATAAAAAATATTACGAAGACAAATTAATCCTTAAGAATCTCAAATATGGGTCAAATTAGTCATTGATAAGTACTAAAATGTCTCTAAAAATTATCCTAAAAAAGACTGATTTAATCCATATTTGTTATTTTTAAGAACCAAATTGATATTTTTATATTTTTTAAATACTAAATTGGACTCCGTAATTTTTTTTGACCAATTTGCGTATTTTCTCCTTTTAAAAAAAAGCAAGTCAGGCTTGTAAAACTTTCGTGATATATTCGCGAGGATTTCCCTCGCGAGATTCATCATTTCCGTTTCCTATATTGTCATGTTTTGCTCTCTTGCAACATATTTATACATAAAAGATTATCAAATACAAAGGAAATGTATAGAATTTCTATATCTTATATAAAATTCACAATGAAGATAAATTATCAAATTATCATAACTTCTATCTATTTCATCATCCAAATTGATGCAGACTCCATAAAATATAGGAGTAGTATATAAATCTACATCCAATGTGGATTTATCACAAATCCAAACTTGTTCTCAAGCAAACACTTTGTATCAAACAATGTGTTCACAAGATATTCACTTGGGGTTGATAGTTTACACGTGTTCAACTTCACTTCACATCAAGGTATCAATATCAAGTCTCTCTCCTTAAATAATTCACATAGATGTTGACACAAATCACATAATCATAAGACCTCGTCTTGATTCCTACTTGCAACATTACAAAGCAAAGGTGCCCATCAACTTCATTAGATAAAATATAAGTTAATCTCACTACTCTTTTCCAAATTTTTGAATTTCCCTCGCACTTATAAGTGTTTACGGATAACGTTTACTCTCAATCACTAACGGCCACTATAAAATTCACTACCATAAACTTCATAATATTCTATGATATCTACTAAATAAGCATATGCGAACACACATCATGAGGACTTTTATTTATTGGGATACCTCATTGCCTGGCCATATCCTTATTGGACAATCCAAAGTACTAAAATATACATATTGTATGGCGCCAGTTATTATACACCAGTGCACCTAAGAAACAATGTTTTTATACCCATTTTTCATTTTTTTCTCTTGGACCCTCTTTCCCTTTACTACCATGGTTTTTTAACACCCTTTTTTGTGTGCTCCCTGTGGCACTAGAACCAGAGGTGGAAGTAGATCTAAAGGCAAGGTTATGGTCGTTGCCGACGCTTTAAGTGGAGGAAACTGGCGGACAACGCAAGGGAAAGTATCATATGTATAGGTTGTGAAAGTTAAGGTATAAGATATGTGTGGCTACATAAGAAGAAGGCGTTTGTTACATAGTACTTGACAAAAGTGTTGTTAGAACCTTGAATTGATGGAGATGCTGCAGCACTTGAAAGAAGAACAAGATGATGATTGTTGCACAAAAGATCCAAAGCGTGTGTATCACACTAAGCTTTAGGTTCGATTCGCCCCCACCGATCTTAGACTATTGGATGCAAAAGGGTTCTTGGCAAATCCCCTTCAGGATACTTTGGATTCCTTGGAGTGGTTTGCACACACACTTCAAGCTTATCAATCAATGATATTTTACAAAATAAAGTTTTCTCACTTAATCTTGTGCACTAGATAAGAAAAAGAATTATTTAGAAATTTAAGAATGGCAAGACAAGCAAAGAATTTCGTATTCTTTTCTGCATACAGAGTGGCTCTATTTATAGAGCAACTTATGCTACTTAGTGAAGGGAAACAACTTTCCAATATAACACTCGTTAATCTGAACGGTTATATATTATTCACGTTCAAATTATAAGACAACCAACGCATTGGCTCAGTGGTTAAGCGTTGCGCCCCTTAGCCATGAGGGAGCAGGTTCGAGTCTAGGACAGGACACATCTTTTGCCATTTATTTCCGTTTTATTAAAACAGTCACAAATCATTCAAAAAACGCATTGGTTCTGATTCGAACCACGTCCCACTCAGTCAATAATCCAACATCCAACCACTGGACCAACACAATGTTTGACACAAATTGTTAACCGTTAAATATATATAATATTACGAATTGACAATATTCCAACTTATATTTTGAAAAATCCCTCACAATCCCCCACCATTTTTCAAAATAGATCTAAATCCATTATTCCGGAAATCTCATGGTTTTAGATAAAGGTGTCTCGCGACTTGAACCTTCACTTAGTAAGCTATGTTTTCACTCATCCCGAAATAGAATGGTAGACAAGCTTTGAACCAACTATTCATTAGAACAAGTGTGCATAACTCACACATGAAATCTCGGTATCATTGATTGAATTATAAAGATGACACATTTGATAAGGCCTTGTGTCATGTACCCTTTTCATGAGAACTATTAGAGTCAAGCCCTTTAACTCTATGAAGCGGCCACACTTCATTCTCATATAGGTAGACTATATCAGAAATGCACCCATAATATGCATTTCAGCAAATATATGCTATATGTCTATTAAGAGCAAAAGCTCAACCTTCAACTTTTTATTCTTATGGTCCAAGTACTTTATAACCTTGAGATGTATCTATTAACAAGTACTTGCAATCACTCTGATAGTATACTTTCACCATTGAACTCAAGACTTGATTTTACTCAAGTGTGAGTTGGGTTTCTACTATTGATGATCAATTAGATATGGGCTTGAGTTCCATCCCCAATGATGTTTCAAAAGACATCATATCCCTTGTCAATCCTTTCGTCAAAGGGTTGCAAGATTTCTTTACTTATCTTATAAAATTTAAATGTAACTTTTTCACATAGCTATGCCTTAGTCCAATGTCCCATGACATTTTACTATTCATTAATTAATGTACTCTTGATAGTATTGAATAACTATCACAAAATTTGGACCACTTGTCCTATTGACTTTCCATTATCCAATAGGATATATGCCTTTGATTGTTTTGACAATCACAAATATAAGTATAATCATGTCATTGGTTTTGACCAAATTGATATATCATACAACAAATTTATAAATAACTCTATTTATTCCTACTAAAGCATTCAATACTCATTTCAATGTGAAATTTCAATTCTATTTTAGTTATCTTAATACATTTAAGATATCATACAATGAATGCATTAAAAGTTCATAACAACTAGTACAATCATATTTTAAGATCAAAACTATCTTTAAATACCAAGGTGGGTTAATCATGTAAATCATATACATACATAGTAACAAATTAATTTTAACACTGTAAAATTTATGTCAACTTTAGTAAGAAGCATTGTCTTCTTAATTAGCATACAAATTATTCATGCATCATAAATTTTACTTGTTAAATATTAAATAAGAACATTTCATAGCATTTCTAATCATTAATATGTCTCCATATAATAAGTCATAAAACTTAACACTAAACAAACTTAATAATATCATTATCAATTACATAAAACACATTACAACAAGTTTAAACAAGTTTTTACACATAAATCTATAATTACAATCATACCCTCTTATAGAGGATAAACATGTCACCCTCAAATACACACATGACCCCAAGTAATGGTACATAAAATAAATTCATCAAGTACATTACATATAGTCTTGAGAATAATCACTTTTCTCAAAAGTGAATACTATGCTTCAAAGTAATCCTTTGATGCATTAGAGTTCTTCTCTTTCTTTTCATTCTTCAAGAATCTACATTCATTCTTGTAATGTCCCGGTTTGCCACAATGGAAACAACTCCCTTTCTTCTTCTTTTTCTTTTGGTTATTCCCATTGTTGTTGTCATGAGATTCTTCAAAATCTCGATTACTTTCCTTGTGAGACTTTTTAGTCTTTCCTTCCCCCGTCATATGCACTTTCTCATGAGTATATTGATCTTTAGTATCATCTTGTTTTCGATACTCTTCTTCTAAACGAAGGTGATTACCCAATTGCTTAAGAGAGATATCATCCTTTCTATGCTTCAAACTTCTTTTGAAGTCTTTCCATGAAGGAGGGAGTTTGTCTATGATTGAGGAGACAATAATTGTTTCATCCATATGCATGTTATGTTGTTTGTAGTTATTGAGAATTCTTTGTATTTCATGTAATTGTTCTATAATAGATCTATCATCAACCATCTTAAAGTTATTAAAGCGACTAACAATAAATTTCTTACTTGTAGCATCTTCTTGCATGTACCTTGCTTCTAGTTTCTCCCAAAGTTCATTTGCAGAGGTGCTGCTTTGATATACATCGAACAAGGCGTCTGACATTCCATTGAGGATGTGTCCCATGCATATGTAGTCATCATTGTCCCATTTCTGTTTTTCTCTAACTTCAGCCACGGTCTCATCTTCCTTGTCAATTGGTCTTGGAGTGTTTAGGATATACACAACTTTTAAAGTGGTGAGTAGGAATTGCATCTTCTTTTGCCAACGAATGAAATTGCCACCATCAAATTTCTCTAACTTGACAAAGTCAGAAGTCATCTCATTCAATGATGCAGCCATTGTTCACAAACCAAATCGAACCTAAAGATTGTTAGAACCTTGGATTGATGGAGATGCTGCAGCACTTGAAAGAAGAACAAGATGATGATTGTTGCACAAAAGATCCAAAGCGTGTGTATCACACTAAGCTTTAGGTTCGATTCGCCCCCACCAATCTTAGACTATTGGATGCAAAAGGGTTCTTGGCAAATCCCCTTCAGGATACTTTGGATTCCTTGGAGTGGTTTGCACACACACTTCAAGCTTATCAATCAATGATATTTTACAAAATAAAGTTTTCTCACTTAATCTTGTGCACTAGATAAGAAAAGGAATGATTTAGAAATTTAAGAATGGCAAGACAAGCAAAGAATTTCGTATTCTTTTCTGCATACAGAGTGGCTCTATTTATAGAGCAACTTATGCCACTTAGTGAAGGGAAACAACTTTCCAATATAACACTCGTTAATCTGAACGGTTATATATTATTCACGTTCAAATTATAAGACAACCAACGCATTGGCTCAGTGGTTAAGCGTCGCGCCCCTTAGCCATGAGGGAGCAGGTTCAAGTCTAGGACATGACACATCTTTTGCCATTTATTTTCGTTTTATTAAAACAGTCACAAATCATTCAAAAAACGCATTGGTTCTGATTCGAACCACGTCCCACTCAGTCAATAATCCAACATCCAACCACTGGACCAACACAATGTTTGACACAAATTGTTAACTGTTAAATATATATAATATTACGAATTGACAATATTCCAACTTATATTTTGGAAAATCCCTCACAAGTGTAACATCCCATTTTTACAATAATCTTGAATAATATTAGAGTGCTGATTAGGTGATAAACAGGTGTTAAAAACCTTAATCAAAACCTTAATCAGGGATAAAATGGGTTTAAGTGGGACCCATAAACCTTAGAAAAGTTCTAAAAAACCCTAAATAGGATGGAAATACCCCGGAAGGGTGTGGAAGACCCTAGAAAACTCTAGAAAGCAAAAATCTAGATGTTTTAGGGAAACGTGTATCGCGACGCGACAGTCTTGTGAAAGGGAACCATCGCGACGCGGTAAGGTCTGACATTTGTCCCCGTTTGGATTTTGACACGTGTAAAGATGCGACGGCACCTATGAGAGGAGCCCATCGTGGGTTGATGCTTGCCTATAAATAGGCGTCCACCCCCTCAATTCCAATTCGCGCCAAAACCTCTTTTCTCTCTAGCTTTCTCTAGGAATTTCCTCTAAGAAGCAAGTATGCTCTGCACTTGCCTCAAGTGAGGATCATGTGCATCAGAAAGCTCTTAGCAGGCAATCCTCGGGGAGAAGAGGAAAAGAGCGAAGGGCGGCCTAACATACAAGATAGGTGTGCGAGTAGTAGGTTCAGAGATAGGAGTGCGGGTAGCAGGTGCGGGGAGGTGCAGATAGTGGCAATAGCTTTAACAATCTTCTAACCAGGTGGGAGCAAGAAACCTTACACTCTAGGGATTGTAGGATAGAGTAGTGCATACAAATGCGCGTAGGGTGACCCAAGCCCTACTAGCGGTTGATAACATCAGCACCTCAGGAGAGGAGCTGTGACCTGTGATAGCTGAGGACAGTTGTCAGAAGTCAATCAACCATAGGAATAATCTATTTATATTTATGGATAGATAGTAACCTAGTATAGATGACTGATGCTGATTGTTGTGGTGCTGATTAGATATGATGGTTTGTAATTGTGTGACTATACTGCTAACTATATGTGATTGTTGGTATCTGTGTGACTATGTTGCTGAATAATATGTTAGTTATTGGTCGCGCCATAGTGACGCTAGGATTAATCCATGTGTTGTCTGTGCTAGTCTGATGCTTGAGTTATGTTTTGATTCTGACTGTTGACTCTGCATGTGATTGAGATGAATTATTGATGTGATAGGAGTATCGGGTGAACACCATTAGGCCTTAGCTGGTAGGTTAGACCTTGATAAACTATAGGGGAAATCGAAATAGTTGACTAAGAGCGGTGAAAGGGACAGAAACACTGTTAGAGGTGACAATTTAGCTAGTAAAGGTACATAGTAGTTTGGAATAGGATACGAAGAGGGCTATAGGGTGTGAGAAGGAAGTGGGTGGAACTAGGCTTAGATATATAGTGGTACGGACCTAAGGGATAACGAATTTGATCTAGGTAGACGCAAGAATTTGTTGTGCTTACTTGAGTGTGTGCCATTTGTATATACTTTCTATCCTTGCTTTCCTGACTTTCATGGTGTGTAATGTGGTTCTTAGCTCCTTCTATTTTTGTCTTATGTTGTATGTTCTTTTTTATATAAAACAGAGTAATATAGACTTGAGGGAGGCATCATCAGCATCTTGGAGCGTATAGAGGGTACTCAGTAAGAGTTGCTCTCTCTCTTTCTCTTTTCAATTACGTGACACAGCCAGTGAGGCAAAGTCTGTATATGTTGTGGGCCCTAGGAATCGGTTCCTTAAGTATGTAATCTTAAGTACGTATGTGACAATATATATTCAGTTTGAATAAATTAGTAATTTCAGTATATCTGTATCGCCTAACTACTCGTTTAAGGTTTTAATTATTTTGGGAAAATGGGACGGGGTCATCTCATTTAGGTGGTACAGAGCAGTTCGGTCCTAATCGGACTTTGGAGTCATTAGGATGTTGTCATTGGCTATGTCTAGTCAGGTCCCCATCGGATACTGATTATGTTTAGATAAGGGTAGAGTGTCCGCTAAGTCAGTTATCTTTGTTTGGGTGAATAAAGATAACTACTTTTGATGACTCATAAGGTATTGGGCATTTTCCCTCAAACCTTCTGAATTACGTCAGTTCCTTGGCAGAAACCAAGGATTTCTCTTTGGGACGCGAGTTAAGAACGTTGTGGTCACCTTTTAGGAAAAGCCAGGGAATTGGGGTATTTCGATGACTATTGCTACACTCAGAAGTTAAAACCGGAGGTAACAAGGAGGAGTATGGAGCTATATTTAGAAAAGAAAAGCATTAGCTACTTCTGATGGTCCTAAGGTGAAGGTTGGCTATAAAAGTAGCAGTTGTGAATAAAATGGATCGAACTGAGAAGGATGACACCAAAGCCGTCCCTGGGGAGACTAGTAATCCGATTGCTGATGGTACTAAAACAAAGACTCCTCATACAGAAAATCATAAAGAGAAACATGTTGATGAGAGGTCTTTAAGGGATTTGGCTACTGCTGTTCTATAATAGACTCAACAGAGCGCAGAGTTAATAGAGATGCATAAGGAGGAGCGCGAAGTTATGAGGCAACGATGGGAGGCAAAAATTAATGTTATTGGCACTACTAGAAAAAGTTGAATTAGCCACGGAAATGACTTTATAAGAAGAAATAGATGTAATGTATAAAGAATTAAATAAAATACTAATATAAATAAATAAAAATATAAACTTATTGATAGAAAATACTGATAAAATTGCAAATTACACATGTCATAAAATAAAAAACGAACAAGACGAGATAAATAATATACGAAATACATTAGATGAAATAAATAAAGGGAAAGAAATTGATGAAAATCAAAATATTAATAAAATTAGAGAAATTCTTCAACAATTAGAAGATTTCCTAGAATATGAAGAAAATAATAGAAGTATAACAATAAAGGATTTAAAAGAATTAATAAATCAAAAATCAGAAATAAAAGAAATAATAAAATATGAATCCTCAAACTTACGAAGACCAGTGTCTTCATGGAGGGGATAAAAGAAGATAAGGTCAAATGATATTGAAGAAATTCAGCAATTATTAGAACAATTGACAATAATTGAAGAAGAAAATAAACAAATACAAAAAGTAGAACAAATAGAAGCTAAAAAAGAAACTGAAGAAGTAATATTAAATTATAGTTCTTCGAAATCAGAATCAGATTACGATGAAATATTTATGGAAAAAGGAGAAATAAACAATGTAAGATCAAAAAGAAAATGGGAAGAACATTGGAATCCAGAAAGTACATGGGAAAAACTTGAATATGAAACAATGAATAAAAAAGGATATTCGAAAAAGAGTAGTAAATGGACTAAAATTCAAGAAGAATATAAACCACATTATGAAAATATTAGACAAGGAAATATACTAAATATTGACTGTGCAAGAAATAAAGAAGAAATGTTATTACAATGGACTAATGAGATAACATTACTAATAGCAACTGATAAAAGATTTACAAAACTAGACTTACCAAATGTTAGAAATTAATAATTTAAAAAACAACATGAAATGTACAAAAATTTCTAACAAGTATAATTGATGAAGAATAGCAACACTATGCTAGACGTGTAAGAGATAATCAGGAATTTGCTAGATTAATTATGAATTTAATCTATTTAGAATTTATAGGATATAATATCCTTGAACATAAAGAAAAGGTAGATAAGTTTTTACAAGAAAAATCAATAGCACGCTTAAATGGTGTTCTGAACAGAACTTCAGAGGATGACCGGAGGGAAGCGGTGCGGTTGTGCTCGCGACGGAGGACGACGGCGGGTTGGGTGGTGTACCTGCAAACACTCCGACGCTCAAGTCAGTGTGTGTCGAGGTGAGTAAGAGGTGGTAGAAAGATGATTACCTCGACCGTTCGACGCGGTCTTCGTTAAATATGAGCCGAGGACGGTTACTGTCGATGTGTAACCGTCCCGTGAAACCCGGAAGTCGACATTAAATCCCATTAATGCACAAAGCCGTTGGGTCGGCCACGTTGAGGGAAGGCGGAGAGGCACGCGGACGACGTGGCATTGAGGGAAGTCGTTGGGCCTGTGAATGTTGGATCTCCGGATTGGGCCTCGGCCCGGTCAGAACGATTGCCCCAGTCGCTAGCTTCGAATGTCGAGGTGGTGACTTCTTTGTCGGTTCGTTGATGTCGGCGTTTGGCGTCCTTGTTCGTAGGAACTGCAAGTGTCGTCATGTCGTGCTTGTTCATTAGTTCGTTCGGGACCTTCGTGTTCCACGTCTGTGAGGCGATTCTCGACCACGAGGCTTGATGTGCTTATGCAAGACACAAGGCTTTATCATGAGTTCGTGAACTTGGTCTCGGCATGAGGTCGACAAGGCTTTATCATGAGCTCGTGTGCAGCGGTCTCGACGCAGGTCGATCTCTTCATCGGTAGCTTCGTGCGCGGTCTCGGCGACGAGGTCGATCTCTTCATCGGTGCTTGTGCCCAGCGCCGCAGGCTTTATCACGAGCTCGTGCACGCGGTCTCGGCACGAGGTCGATTCATCAGGTGCTTGTGCCAACGCACAAGGCTTTTATCCCGAGCTCGTGCGCGCGGTCTCGGCACGAGGTCGATCGATTCATCAGGTGCTTGCGCCAACGCACAAGGCTTTATCACGAGCTCGTGCACGCGGTCTCGGCACGAGGTCGATTCATCAGGTGCTTGTGCCAACGCACAAGGCTTTATCCCGAGCTCGTGCACGCGGTCTCGACACGAGGTCGATCGATTCATCAGGTGCTCGCGCAAGGCTTTATCACGAGCTCGTGCACGCGGTCTCGGCACGAGGTCGATTCATCAGGTGCTTGTGCCAACGCACAAGGCTTTATCCCGAGCTCGTGCGCGCGGTCTCGGCACGAGGTCGATCGATTCATCAGGTGCTCGCGCAAGGCTTTATCACGAGCTCGTGCACGCGGTCTCGGCACGAGGTCGATTCATCAGGTGCTTGTGCCAACGCACAAGGCTTTTATCCCGAGCTCGTGCGCGCGGTCTCGGCACGAGGTCGATCGATTCATCAGGTGCTTGCGCCGACGCACAAGGCTTTATCACGAGCTCGTGCACGCGGTCTCGGCACGAGGTCGATTCATCAGGTGCTTGTGCCGACGCACAAGGCTTTATCACGAGCTCGTGCACGCGGTCTCGACGCAGTCGATCGATTCATCGGTGCTTGCGAAGCGCGCAAGGCTTTATCACGAGCTCGTGCACGCGGTCTCGGCACGAGGTCGATTCATCAGGTGCTTGTGCCGACGCACAAGGCTTTATCACGAGCTCGTGCACGCGGTCTCGGCACGAGGTCGATTCATCAGGTGCTTGTGCCAACGCACAAGGCTTTATCCCGAGCTCGTGCGCGCGGTCTCGGCACGAGGTCGATCGATTCATCAGGTGCTCGCGCAAGGCTTTATCACGAGCTCGTGCACGCGGTCTCGGCACGAGGTCGATTCATCAGGTGCTTGTGCCAACGCACAAGGCTTTTATCCCGAGCTCGTGCGCGCGGTCTCGGCACGAGGTCGATCGATTCATCAGGTGCTTGCGCCGACGCACAAGGCTTTATCACGAGCTCGTGCACGCGGTCTCGGCACGAGGTCGATTCATCAGGTGCTTGTGCCCAGCGACAAGGCTTTATCCCGAGCTCGTGCGCGCGGTCTCAGACGCAGGTCGATCGATTCATCAGTGCTTGCGGCGCGACAAGGCTTTATCACGAGGCTCGTGCGCGGTCTCGACGAGGTCGATTCATCAGGTGCTTGTGCAGGCGCCGCAAGGCTTTATCACGAGCTCGTGCACGCGGTCTCGGCGACGAGGTCGATTCATCGGTGCTTGTGCCCAGCGCGCAAGGCTTTATCCCGAGCCTGCAGGCGCGCGGTCACCAGACGAGGTCGATCGATTCATCGGTGCTCGCGAAGGCTTTATCACGAGCTCGTGCACGCGGTCTCCGACGAGGTCGATTCATCAGTGCTTGTGCCCAGCGCTAACGCAAGGCTTTTATCCCGAGCTCGTGCGCGCGGTCTCGGCACGAGGTCGATCGATTCATCAGGTGCTTGCGCCGCCGCGCAAGGCTTTATCCCGAGCTCGTGCGCGCGGTCTCGGCACGAGGGCGATTCATCAGGTGCTTGCGCCGACGCACAAGGCTTTATCCCGAGCTCGCGTGCACGCGCGGCGAGACGAGGTCGATTCATCAGGTGCTTGTGCCAGCGCGCAAGGCTTTATCCCGAGCCTGCGGCGCGCTACGGCCTCGACGAGGTCGCCAGGTGCTTGCGCCACGCGCAAGGCTTTATCACGAGCCTGCGTCGCGCGGTCTCGACGAGGTCGATTCATCAGGTGCTTGCGCCAACGCGCAAGGCTTTATCACGAGCTCGTGCGCGCGGTCTCGGCACGAGGTCGATTCATCAGGTGCTTGTGCCAACGCACAAGGCTTTATCCCGAGCTCGTGCGCGCGGTCTCGGCACGAGGTCGATCGATTCATCAGGTGCTTGCGCCAACGCACAAGGCTTTATCACGAGCTCGTGCGCGCGGTCTCGGCACGAGGTCGATTCATCAGGTGCTTGTGCCAACGCACAAGGCTTTATCCCGAGCTCGTGCGCGCGGTCTCGGCACGAGGTCGATCTCAGGTGCTTGTGCCAACGCACAAGGCTTTTATCACGAGCTCGTGCACGCGGTCTCGGCACGAGGTCGATCTCTACATCAGATGCTTGTGCCAATGCAGAAGGCTTTGATAATAAATAAATGCTGGTTGCGTATTTCTCCAATCATACTTCATTGCTTCACATTTATGTGTTTAGGATACATTTGTTTCAACTATAATATTTCTTCATCTTTCTTTGCGTTCCAAGTTCTTGGAATTTGCTTTGTCCTTGCGATGTCTCGAGGTGTGTAGCGCGTGCACTGTCTTTGCGACAGTGCATGCGGGCCTTCCCAATTGGGTGCAAGTTTCCCTTGTGTGGCGTTCTTCAGGCCAACATCGGCTCGTCGAAGAACTAAGTCTCCAGGCATGAATTCCTAGGTACAACGCCGGTTGTATCTTTGGCCGCAATTTTCGTTTCTTTGCGACCTCATTGAGTCTTTGCAAGCTCCTGCGATTCGTCAAGGAGGTCGAGTTCTTCTCATATACTCGGCGGTTGTCAATGCTACTCTGGGGATGCGAGGTTCTCCAACCGAGTTCCCAATCTCGACAGGAATGATGGCCTCTGTCCCATATGTGAGGCGAAAGGAGATTCTCCCGTCGTCGAATGTGGAGTAGTTCGATCGCCAGTACTCGGGGAAGCTCTTACGCCCGGTTTCCTTGGCCTCCTCAATCTTCGTCTCGGACCTCGTAAGATAACTCTGTTCGCGGCTTGGCTTGGCGTTAAATGCAGGGTGTTCTACCGAGGTGAAGTCTTTGTTTGATGTCGAGATCTTCCAAGGTCTTCCGGAATCCATAATCTGTGAATTGCGCCCGTTGTCGGTGACGACCACCACAGGAATCCCGAACCTTGTCGAATATATCTTTTGAAGAACTTAATCAAGTTCTTTGCGG
Organism: Calophaca sinica; assembly: GCA_037113605.1. Classification (NCBI taxonomy): domain Eukaryota; kingdom Viridiplantae; phylum Streptophyta; class Magnoliopsida; order Fabales; family Fabaceae; genus Calophaca; species Calophaca sinica. Next base: position 111,199,690 of record CM073733.1, read on the forward strand.
TTATCTTCGCCAGGGCTGCGCCAACCCATTTGGTGAAGTAATCTACGCAGCGACCAGGTATTTCACCTGTCAGGAGCCATTGGAAAAGGTCCAAGTATATCAATGCCCCACCAAGCAAAGGGCCATGGTGATGTCGGGGATGTTAACTCTGTAGGAGGAGCTAAGTGTAGATCGCCATGTCTCTGGCATTTGTCGCATTTCTTCACGAGCGATATCGCGTCGCGTTGAGTCGGCGATGGTACCTGCGCGGAGGATTTTCTTTGCCAAGGAACGTCCTCCAAGGTGTTGCCCACATATGCCTTCATGCACTTCGGCAAGTGCATATTGCGCTCGGTATCGTCGACGCATTTCAACAGGGTGGAGAACCTCTTCGATATAAGATACCGTCGATCATAGAATCACGAAGATGCCTTTTTCGGATTTTTGCGGCTTCCTTCTCATCATCGGTGGCGGCCGAATTGAATAAATTCTTGAATCGGTGTCATCCAAGCGTCGGGCGAATCATCGGCGCTTGCCTGGGAAATCGCAGCGAGAATTTGGAAGTTTCCTCGATTACCTCGTCATAAGTGGTATCAACCACGGCGGTAATGCTAGGCTTGGCGGTGTTTCTTGTATTACCGATCTGTTGTTTCTGAGCTTCGTCTTTGGCGAGTTTGGGCGAGAATGTCGGCTCGGCGTTTTGTTCTCTCGGGCGTGTCACGATCTCCACGGAGGTGAAGTCGCTCATTTTCTTCTTTACCAGGGTGAGGTATTTTTGAAGAAGTGGATCTTTAGCCTGGTATTCTCCACTTATCCGGGACACAACTAGTCGAGAATCGATTACGAGCTTTACCTCTTCGGCAAGTCTCGAGCGGTGTGAGGCCGGCTAAACACGCCGTACTCTGCCTGGTTGTTGGAGGTGGGAAAGGAGAATCCCAATGAAAATTGACGACCAGCCCGCCGTCGTTCTCGAGCAACAAACCAGCGCCCTTGCCGCTTGGAATTGACGATTAAATCGACATGGAGCGTCCATTTGGAACACTGTTCTGTAGCTCCAGGAGTCATCTCGGCAATGAAATCCGCCAAGCACTGGGCTTTGATAGTTTGTCTCGGCTCGAAAGTAACTCCGGTCGGACAACTCGGCCAAACCACTTGATCATACGCCAGGTCAGGCTGTGTAGGATCTGTTTGATTAATTTGGTCGATTCGGACCATAATGGGATGTTCTAAGAAGTATTGTCTCAGCGTCGAGCCGCGATTATCGTCGCGAAAGCGACTTTCTCGATTTTACGGTATCTCGGCTCACGGGCCCTGAAGTGCTTTGCTTATAAAATAGACCGGTTTACGGTCCTCGTGCGCCTCGCGAATGAGGGCGGCACTCGAGCTTCGTTCGACCTCGCAGTAGAGATAAAGGACCTCCCCGAGACGGCCTCGTCAACACTGGCGGTTGGGATAGTATGCGTTTTACCTGTGTTAAGGCTTCTTCGCACTCGGGTGACCATTCGAACTGAATTCCCTTCTTGAGTAAACGAAAGAAAGGCAATGCATGTTCTGCAGATTTTGAGATAAACCTCGTCAAGGAGGCTAGCATTCCCGTGAGTGCTTTGGATGTTTTTCTTTGGCGATGGTTCTTTGCATCTCTATTCTGACCCGACATTTGTCGGGTTGGCCTCGATTCCCTCGGTTAAGTAGAAACCGAGAAATTTTCGATTCGAACTCAGAAAGTGCACTTTTCCGGATTGAGCCTCATATTATGTCTTCGTACTTCAAAGAAAGACTTCTCTAAGATCGACGGCGTGGTCGACTTCTTTCGTTGTTTTTACTATCATATCATCCATATATACCTCCAAAGATTCTACCGATCACGGTTGGCGAAGACTTTGTTCATCATGCTACCGATATGTCGCTCTAGCGTTCTTAAGGCCAAAAGGCATTACGTTATAGCGATAATTACCTTTATCCGTCATGAACGCGGTTTTTCTTGATCGGCATGATGCATCGGAATCTGGTTGTACCAGTATCGTCCATGAAAGACAACAATTGAAAACCAGAGGAATTGTCGACGAGTTTGTCGATATTAGGGAGGGGTAGGCGTCTTTGGGGCACGCCTTGTTAAGATCGGTGTAATCAACACACATTCGCCACTTTCCATTAGATTTCTTAACCAATACAACATTTGACACCAAGTATTATATTTGACCTCCTAATGAATTCAGCCTTAATTAAGTCTTCGACTGACTTTGGCGGCGGCCGGCTTTTCAAGAGCTTGCTTACGGCGCCTTTGAGCTACCCAAATGAGCTTTGGGGTCGAGAGCGAGTTGGTGGCGAGCAATATCGGAGAAATACACGGCATGTCGGTATGTCAAGCGAAGAGGTCTGCATTGGACTTCAGGCACTCTGTCAGTTGCAATCTGACCTGTTCAGGGAGGTCAGCACCAAGCTTCACTGTCTTCCCATGGTCTTCTCCTAGTTGAACTCGGATGAATTCTCCATCAGGTCCTGGTCTTTTAATCTTTTGGTGGAGCTCGCGGGCCAGGAGGTCGTCTTCCTGTATCTCATCCTCGAGCTCGATTCTGGCGTCGAAATTGGTGAGATTGGCGTCTGCAGCCTTCGCAGGATCAAGTTTCTTGGTCGAGGGAGTTGTTCCTCTTCCTTTTGCTCTTGACCTTCAAAGACAAAATATAACATCTCCTCGCGACTTCTTGGTCGGCCGATGGTAGCGACTTTGTCTTCGTCATCATGAAAACGCATTTTCAGGTGAACTATCGAGGTTCTGACTCCTAACTCACCCAAAGGTGTCGGGCGTCCGACGATGCGATTGTAAGCAGATTTGCATGGTAACACGATGAATTGGACCTTCACAGTTTGGAGATTGGTTGCTCTCCAAAAGTCACCATCAACTCCACATAGCCCAGCGGCTTTGTTTTGAACCGTTGAAACGGTCAGGTCGGACCAGTGCGATGCGAGATCTTTTACGGTAGTTTCAAGGTTTTAAGCGGCTCGTAGAACATGATATCCGCCGAGCTCCCTTGGTCTATCAAGATTCTTCGACGTCAAAGTTAGCCATATAGGCTTTCACCAACAGGGGAATCAAATAGTTTGGCCTTCCATTCACCAAGTCTTCGTCGAGAAAAGGCTAGGGGTGGTCTTCCTTATCTTGAGCTTGATGAAGGAGAAAGCGATAGAAATGATCATCGCTTCTCTCAACTTTCGTTTCTTGAATTGATGCTCGCCCCTCCCTTATCGGAGAATCCTCAGGAAATGACCATGGCGGCGGAGGAGGGCGAGGTCTCTCCTCGGATGCCTGGCTGTTCCTTCGTCTTTGCGTCCCAGTGAGTCTCTCCTTTGAGGTCGAGGTGATCTAGATCTAGACCTTCTATCTCCAAATCTCGGTTTTCCTTTCACATATTTGGTCAACACCGCCTTTTGGATCGGTTGTTCTATGGCGTCCTTCAAGTGAAAACATTCATCGGTCTCGTGCGACACACTTATGAAAGTGGCGGTACCTCGACTTATCAAGATTCGGCTTCTCTTTTCCCTTACGGGAAATTTAATTCAGCATCACGGAATTGGTGTTCGCGCACTCATTCGGTATGCGCTTAGGGGTAGTGTTCAAAGGGGTATATTCGTCGTATCTCTTTCTTTGGACCCGACTTTCCTTCTCCTACGCGACTGTCTTTGCGTTGTCCACGACCTTCCTCCTGGGTTTTACCTTTGGCTTTTGATGCCATCAACTTCTCTTCGTAATTCATGAATTTTTGAGCTCGCCAGGGAACTTCGGTCGGGGACCTCGGTTTGTCGACACCAATGTCGACCTTGAATAAACTTCCTTCGACCAGGCCTTGCTCTAGCAAGTATAATTCATCTCGTCGAGCATTTTTCACCAAAATGGCTTCTTTGTTGAAACGCTTCGACATAGTCTACGAGGATTCTCCTTTCCTCTCTTTGAATCGCGGCTAGATTCTTTGTCGACTTAGGTTGGACTTTAGATGCGGTGAAATGCGGAGGCGGTCGACGAGCTCGATCCACGATCCAATGGAATTTCTCTTAAGAGTGCGGAACCAAGACAAGGCCGACTTCTTCAGAGTGAGGAAAGATCACGCACTTTCACGGCCGCCAGGCGCCTATAGTCCATGATAGTGTCAGCGACCAACATGTTCGTCGGGGTCGGTGGTCGTCGTAGGAGTCCAACGAGGCGATTTACGAAGATGCTTGAATCGGGAATCTCATAATCTTAGGCGTAAAAGGACGAGGCCTTGCACGTGTCATCTGTGTCATCGCTGCGAGAAGGGGTTGATGAGGCAGAATGAACAGCGGCGGTGAGAGTGCGGCCAGGAGATTTTACTCGCGCCTAAATTTGGCGGCTCTTCTTGGGGAGTGTCATTTGCTCGTGGTGGTACCTTCGCGATGAGGCAGCGTCGAAGCGGCGATGGCGTGATGGAGAGTGTGGCATATCGGATTCGGAGAAAGACTTACGGAAGAAACTCTTCTGCGGTGTGTTTGCTCATGTCTTAGTTTTGAGGCAAAGCGGACCTCGGATCTGTGGCGGCGAGGTGGAGTACGATCTTGAAGTGTTACGGCTTGCTCTATGCCCAGGCGGTGTTGAGTCATGCCTCGGTGGTGGTGATGAAACGGACCTGAGATTTTGGATTCCTTCGATCTACGAGGAGAGCGAGAAACACGATCTTCTCTGTTGTCGATCTGTGGCAACGCGAGCGGGAATTTCTTTCTGGCGATTCTCCATTCGATCGAGGCGTTGATTACGAGCTGCATCGCCGGCGGCGTAGCCGGATGGTCGCGGAACTTCGCGAATGAGGATGGCGGTGGTCTCCGTTCGGCATCGGTTTGGCGGCAACGATCGAACGGCGTCATCTTTGGAGAAGTGGTTACTGTCGAGCTATCGGCTGGTTAGGTTGTTCAAGATCTGCGTTCGCATGAGTGGAGCGCTAGTCGCGACTGATGCTCCGATCTAGTCATCGTCGAGTGAAGAAGGAGACTTCGACAAAGAAGATGGAATCGAAGCGATTCCCGCAGGCGGCGCCAATGTTGCGAGCAGAACTTGAGAGGATGGCCGGAGGAAGCGGTGCGGTTGTGCTCGCGATGGAGGGCGGCGGCGGGTTGGATGGTGTACTGCAAACACTCCGACGCTTCAAGTCGATGTGTGTCGAGGTGAGTAAGAGGTGGTAGAAAGATGATTACCTCGACCGTTCGGCGGTCTTCGTTAAATATGAGCCGAGGGCCAGTTCTTGTCGATGTGTAACCGTCCGTGAAACCCGAGTCGGCATTAAATCCCATTAATGCACAAAGCCGTTGGGTCGGCCACGTTGAGGGAAGGCGGAGAGGCACGCGGACGACGTGGCATTGAGGGAAGCCGTTGGGCCTGTGAATGTTGGATCTCCGGATTGGGCCTCGGCCCAGTCCGGAACAAATGGAATACAAATTTGTAATACGTGTGAAATAGAAAGTTTTATCTGTGAATATAAAAAATACTATTATGAATTAAGTGCTGAGGTAAAGGAAGTATATAAAGAAATATTTATAGATAAATTACCATATCCACTTAATGAAAAGATAAGATCTATGACAATTACGACCTGTTGAAACTGGTAATATCTTAGGAGGAATTATACAAATCTTATATAATGAATTAAGACAACAGTGCTTAAATAGAGAAATAATTAGGCAATTAAATAAAGAAAAAAATGTAATTTGTTGTGACATACCAGAAATAGAAAAACCAAGAAATTATGGGTGTAATCAGCAAAAGAGAAAACATAGATATTATAAAAGAAAACCTAGACTAAGAAAAACCTATCCAAAGAAAACAACTTATAAAAATGCTAAGAAAAAATATTTTAAAAGAAAAAGACAAACACCGAAAAGATATTGTCCAAAGGGGGAAAAATGTGTATGCTGGATATGTAATGTAGAAGGTCATTATGCAAATGAATATCCACAAAGGAAAGAAAAGGACTCTAAAAAAATCGAAATTAATAAAAAGAATATACAATATATATGATCTAGAGCCATTAGAAGAAGAATTAAGTAATACTGAAGACAATATATATGAATATTCAGAAGATTAATTATCTTCAGAAGATACAGAATCCGAATAGTACTTATATCAAAATAAGAATTGAAAAAGAGAACAAAGAAACAGAGGCGTATATAGATACAGGGGCAAGCATTTGTATAGCAACAAAAGCATTATTTAGTAAATGGGAAAGATTAGAAAAACCGTTAAAGATTCAAATAGCAGATGGATCGATATATCCGTTATTATGGGTAGCTAAAAGAATAACATTAAATATTCCAAATAAATTATTTATAGTACCTATAGTCTATCAACAAAAAACTGGACTAAATATGATATTAGGAAATAATTTCTTAAGACTATATGCACCTTTCTGCCAAAACTTAAAATATATATCACTAAAGACTCCTTATATTAGAGGAAAATAATTAAGAGAAATAATAAATATTCCAATTGTTCATTATTTGGAAAGTATTTTCTATAAGAAACAATCAGAGTTTAGCAAGCTGAAACGTGGTGAGATATATAATAGAAATAGCATGTACAAAAATTCGCCATGTATTAATAAATCTAGAACCAGGAAGAGAAATTCCAGCTTATATTGAAGAACTTTTAGATAAAGTTTGTAGTGAAAATCCATTAGATCCAAAATTAATAACAAAGATATGGAGTTAGTAGAATTAAAACTAAAAGATCCTACGAAAGAAGTAAAATGTAAACTCATGATTTAACAAAACAGGATAGAGATGAATTTGCAGAAGATATTAAACAAATGTGTGATAAAGGTTTAATAAGACCATCGAAAAGTAAACATTTAGCTCCAGTCTTTTATGTTGAAAATCATAATGAAATAAAAAGAGCAAAAAGAAGGATGGTGATAAATTACAAACAAATGAGTGACGCAATGGAAGGAGATGCATGTTTTCTTCCTAGAAAAGACCTAATTATTGAAAGAGTAAGATGTATGAATTGGTTTAGTACTTTTGATTGTAAGTCAGGATTTTATCAAATAAGACTAACAGAAGAGTCTAAACCATTAACAACATTTAGTTGTCCTCAAGAACAATATGAATGGAATGTACTCCCAATAGGAATGAAGCAATCACCGGGAATTTTCCAACGAAGAATGGATTCAATACTCAAAGAATTTAAAAATTTTTGTCTTATTTATATTGATGATATATTTTACCAATAAAGATTTAAATGATCACTTTAATAAGGTAGAACTAGTACTTAATAAATGTCTTGATTATGGAGTAGTTTTAAGCATAAAAAAGGTTGTTTTAGCTCAAAATAAAATTAATTATCTAGGATTAGAAATTGAAAAAGGAAAAATAGTAATGCAGAAACATGTATTAGAAAAACTTCAAAACTTTCCAACAAAATTAAAGGATAAAAAAGTTTTACAAAAATTTCTTGGATTAATAGCAACATATATCTCTAATGAAGGTTTTATAAAGAATCTTGCAATAGAGAGAAAGTTACTTCAGCAAAAATTAAAGAAAGATGCTCTTTGGTCATGGACCGAAGAAAATGAAACAATTATTATCAAATTAAAGCACTTATGTCAGGATCTTCCTAAACTATATCATCTATCAGATGATGATTTAATTATTATTGAAACTGACGCATCAAATGAATATTGGGGTGGAGTTATGAAAGCAAAACCTCCTGGACAAAAGAAAGAATTACTATGTAGATACATGTCTAGAACCTTTTCAGACTGTGAAATTAATTATCCAACGCATGAAAAGGAAACATTAGCGCTAATTCGAATGTTGGAAAAACATCGAATTTATGTGCTTGACAAAAAATTTATTGTTAGAACAGATTCTACTTATGTTGCAGGTTTCAAGAATATCAACCGCAAAGGAACATACAAGCAAGGAAGATTGATAAGATGGCAGATAAAGTTAGCTGAATACAATTATTCAATCTCACATATCAAGGGAGAAAAGAACGTGCTGTAGACATACTTTCAAGGGAATGGAACGAAGCAAAGTAGAAATGTTAGATAAACATATAGCAATCAAGAAAGCACAAAAGGCTCAAAAGGAAAAAGAGATTAAGTTGATTGAAGCAGAATTAAGGCTTTTGAGGCTAAGCGAGAAGAAGAAAATTTTCCCAAACAAGTAGTTTCAGAAGAAGTAAAGCCTAAAAAATGGTATGCAATTTTTAATGGACCATTTCCAGGAATTTATGATAACTGGTTCAAAGCAGCACCACATTGTCAAAAGATCTCAGGAGTCTACTACCAAGGATATGCAACCAAAGAAGAAGCTGAGAGCACTAAAAGAACATCTTGAATTAGAAAAGGCAAAGAAAGGTAAAGAAATATATCTTGGCCCAAAAACTTATTCAGAAACAACAAAGAATTCACCAGTAAAACCATCTACATTTAAAACACTAGGAAAAATTCCCTTTTCCTTGGATGATTTTCAAATTACTTCAAGAAAAGATCATGAACTACAGGTACAATTTTCATAAAAGAATTTCTGGGAAAATTTTGAAAGATTAAAAAGTTGGACTGAAAAAGAAAAAATCAATTGTTTTTATATGGTTGATCAAAAACTTTTTGAGATTAAAGCAATTATTCTTCCTGGAGGACCTTCAAATTTAACATACAATATGTTCCAGTTTGGACTTATTGATTGTCTTTATCTAAGCCCAAATCATGGAGAAATTAATTTTTTCCCTTATTATTTTAAAGAGTCAATCCAATCCTATAGAAGAAATATTGCAGGAGAGAAAAATATTTTCCTAAAGTTGTACTCAGCTTATCCAGATTTTACTACTAAACAACCAGCTACGCATTTGATTTTTATTGGAATAAGCAATAATAATTTTTCTCTGAAGGATGAACCCAATGAAACGGTCTATGGGGAAGAATTAATTACTCAAATAATAAGCAACCAGCTGGCAAGTATTTTCTCTCAATGTCAAGGCATTGAAAAAGGCTCTTACATCAAAGTACTATACAAAAGACACTACACTTTGCTTTTGAGCAAGACTAGCAATAAAGAAATAAAGGAAAAAGATATGAGTCTTCTGACAAACTTTGAGGCAGCTTTATACACATTATCAAGACCCCAAATGGAATACAGGTCATCTGCCCTCAATAATTTATGCACTATGAACAAGGAAAGTAAAGACCATGCATGTGAAAGATGTGTCAAGAAAAAAATTATTGCCGATGTAGTACCCTAATTTTGTTCGGCCTTTTTATTTTGTTTTATTTTATTTTATTATTTATTTTAACTTTTTTAAATTTGTAATAAATAATATAAATAATATTTTTGGTTTCATAACAAAAAAGAGGATGGCAATAAAATGAATAAAGAGAAAAAAAGAAAGAAAAGAGAAAGAGAAAAAGAATGAAGAGAAAAGGAATAAAAGAAAGAAGTTACGAATAGAATTGGGGATGGTGCAAATAGGAAAGGCCAAGCTGGCCGCAGCCAGCCCAGCGCCACTCTTCCCCTCTCTTGCTGCTCGCACCCCTCTTTTTATTTCGCACACCCTCACAGCCTCTCTCTCATAGTCTGCTACACACACCTGCGTGCTTTCTCCTCGCGCTCTCAAATTTCTCTTTTGTTCTGCACACCATCCAACATTTCAATACCCAACCCAAACCTAACCCTAAAACCATCAAAACCTAATCCCCTCATTTCTTCTTTTCCGTATGCAACAAGCAGAACCCCCCATTCTCTCTTCCTCTCTTTCATTCTCTTCTTTCTCCACCATTCTCGCCTCACCTCTCTTCATTCCATCTTCATCCCTCTTTCTTCTCCAAACCCCAATCTCTCCCAAATTCTCTCAAACCTAAGCCATACTGTCTCCACTTTTCTCCACGTTTCTTTCTCTTTTTGTTTCAATCACCGGAAATCTCGCCAGAAATCCGAAGGAGAAAGGAAATCCACGCGGTTTCTCTACGAATCTGGACGGAATCAATACCAAAGGGAGTATCTGAGCCTTTTTCTTTCCTTTCTCATATTTTCTTCAAAGTTCATATATTTTTATTTATTATTATTAATCCTTGCTATTGCTGTTTTTCAGGACTGGAGGCTATAAAAGGAGAGCCTCGAGCTCAGATCCAGGGGAGGCCAAATCGGACCTAAAAGAGAAGGAGAGGGACCAAAAATAAAAGGAGAGGAAACAAGAGAGAAAAAGGAGGAGAAACCATAAAGGATATAGATTTTTAGGCTTTTTTTTCCTTCTCTCTGATGTAATTTGATCTTTGTTTTACTTCTGTTTTTTTGGCCGAATTGCTTAGGGAAATTTCTTGCCCAGGTGCCATATTCTTCCTGTATTCCTTTTTCTGTTTCTGGGCATTTTTTTTTTGATTGATTGTAACGTGTTGAATTTTGGCTCATAAATTATCCCTCGTTTCCATTTTTTTGCTTTGTTCTTTATTTTTGTAATTGTTTCTCTTCTGTGTTCTTATTTCTGCGATTGCATACGGCTGGGATAGGGGGAAGACTTTGGTCCCTCCTTAGGTCCCTGTACCAGCCACCGTGAACCCTAATCTCAGGGTGATGATCGGACCAAAGGTGACTCATTTATTTTTATGGCTTAGAATTATTATTTTATAATTATAAAAAAGGGTAATAATAATAATGAGTTTTGTGTTACTCTTTTAAGAAAATAAATGGCGAAAATGGCAATAGTTAGGGCTGCTAAATTATTTGGTTTTGGCCCCTCTTAGTAAATTAAATCTCGTCACATACTGTTTGGGCCAAAGTCCAGTTTCTTTCACCTAAATCTTTAAAACTGATCTGGATGTCTATTGTTTTATTCTTTTTTCTGATTTCTTTTATACATTTATGGAAATAAATTATTTAATGGCAAACAAACATTTTTGAACAATTAGGGTACCGATTTTATAAACGGGTGTCGTGAGGGTATTAATTCTTCCTTACGCATAACCAACTCCCAAACCCGAATTTGGTTCAAAGATCATTTTTTCCAATTATGTTTATAAAAGGTTTTTCCTATTGCTTTCCTAAAAAATAAAACATAGGTGACGGCTCCATTGAATTTTTAGGGTGGTTGTCACAGCCGGCGACTCCGCTGGGGACTTTAGAGAGTTAGGCCCTAAATTGTTTGTATTGATTTGTTTGCGTTACATGGTTTATTTCTCTTTTATTTTTTTTATTCCTATTTGTTCATTATATATATTTTGCTCATATGTTTGTATATTTGAACCTTAGGGTAGAAGACATTTGTAAATATTATGTTTTGATTTGTTTGCAGCGGGTAGTATTTTAGGTAATTGCTCCTTCACACACTTCACTTAACACATTTTTTGCACACTATGAGTGGAACCCTATACCCGGGTTTAAAAAAAAAACTTTAAGTTAGGAGAGGCTGTGTAGTGAGCACCTGCTGGACGTACGGCCAGTTGGGTCCTTGCGAAGGCCTCACCTAGAGTTTAGCCCTATTTGAGAAAAAACTCCCTTTAATAGTTTACCTATTATCGGCGGTATCATTCGAAAATGGGACCCTTGGCTCTAGGAACCTTTTTAGATTAGTATCCTAAAGTCACTCAATGGAAAGACACTTATGTGGACCATAGACCCATTCTAAGGAATTACCGGCCCATATCACCAAAGGAGCAAACCCTATCTGTCTCGTTTTTCATGTGATCAAAGTCGTAGAACGTAAAGTCTTAGGAATTACTGGTCTACCTCACAAGGGGCACTTGGCCCATTTTTATCTTCATCCATTTAAAAAAAAGAATATTTTCTCTTTTCCATCGCATTCTTTTTGCATGAAAAAAGCAATATATTGAAAAAAATGTAATAGAAAAATATCTTTTCATTTTCCATCATATTATTTTGCATAAAATGTACAAAAAAAAAAAACATTCGTGACACGCATAATCATGGCATCCTCATAACGTAACTCATTTTTCCCCCTCAACAAAAAAATAGATACAAATAAGCTTTCCCTGCATCCCTACCGGACTCGAGCCCAATCTAGACTTATGGACTTGTTGGAACAGAATCAGCAAGCGATGAGAGAAGAACTCGATCAAATCAAGGGTAAGATGGACAAGATATTGGACCTCTTGCAGAACTTGGGTGCAAAATTGACCATTGATGAGAACCATTCCATCAGCACTAATGAGTATCGAGAGGCTTCCAATGGCCCATCAGGAGACCCCCTAGATCAGGAGAGACTCCAAATTGTGGAAGATAGGCTGAAAGCAATTGAAGGGGCAAATCATATTGGGTTCGAAGCTTCAAAAGTATGTTTGGTCCTGGACGTGGTAATTCCTCCAAAATTCAGAATTCCTGAGTTCGTCAAGTATGAAGGTTTAACTTGTCCAAGAAGCCACCTCATCATGTACTGCAGGAAGATGGCCTCCTGCTCCAGTAATGATAAGCTCCTAATCCACTTTTTCCAAGAGAGTCTTACCGGGGCATCCCTACGCTCATATATGCAGTTAGAGCGGAGCAAAATCAACACATGGAATGATTTGGCTAAAGCTTTCATCAAACAGTATAAATACAATATGGACATGGCTCCTGGCGCGGAGCAAAATCAACACATGGAATGAATTGGCTAAAGCTTTCATCAAACAGTATAAATACAATATGGACATGGCTCCTGGCCGCTCCTAGTTGCAAACCATGGTAAAAGGGGGCAATGAAAGCTTCAAAGAGTATGCCCAAAGATGGAGAAGGACTGCATCCCAAGTGGAACCTCCGCTATCTGAGAAAGAGATGGTTACCACGTTCATTGACACACTTCAACAACCCTTCTATGATCTGATGATGGGAAATGTCTATTCAAGCTTCTCAGACCTAGTTGTTGTCGGAGAAAGAGTGGAAGCCGGGATAACAAGCGGAAGGATTGACAATCTCGAAGCTCAACATCCATTGCGCAGTATAGGTCAAGAGAGGGAAGAAGATACAAATGATGCTCATCACGACATGCACTGAGGCAGTGGGCCACTCCATTGAGAGTTGTTGGGATCTGATCAACACCAGGTGGTAAAACTTCAAGGAATGGCCCCGTTTAAACAACCTTCATTTGTTTTTACGCTTTGCCCGAAGCCCTGGGGCATATCTTGTAAAGGGCCCACTTTGTTCCCATCTTTTCAATACATCAATGAAAATGCAATTTGAATTCTAACTTCCCTTCTTGGTACATGGTCAATCTAGGATAAAAAAAAAGTAGTTAAGAAAAATATAAAATAAAATGGTAAAGCAAAGGCACAATTATCACAAATTAATTTTTGTGAAACTTGAGCAATAAGGTTTTGAAATGAAGTTTGGCCGTTTTTCTCTATCCAAAAAATATAAAAATATTTAACCCTTGCTACCCCTTTTGAGCCTAAAAAAAATTTTTCTTTCAAGTACCCTAAACAAGGATCACCCATACATTGAAGGCTAGCACAATAGTCCATTAAATTTTGTCTGTTAAAAAAAAGTAAGTAAATATCAAATGCAACGTATCAAGACGCTTGCAAGGAAAAAATGAATAAAAATGCAAAAGCAAAACAAGACAATTGTGCTAGCAACCATCAAAGTGCATCTTGGAACTAAAGGTCCTTGTTTTCATAAACCCTTAAATACTTTTTGAGCCTGAAATATCCTTTCTTTCATAGCCCTTAACCCTTGGCCACGTTACAACCCTAATAAAGTCCATTATGATCAAACTCCAATTGCTCATATTTTCTCATAACTTGATTTTTGAAAGAGGAAATCCATATAAACTCCTCGGTGTAGTTGCTTTACCAAAATAAAAGTATAAAAGAAAAGCTCGCTAGACTGAAAACCCAAAAAGGCAGGGCTAGGCAAAAGTTAGAGCAATTCGCTAGGTTGAAAACTCGCAAAGAGCGGCCTAGGCAAGAGTTAGGGTCAAATTTACAAACATGTCAACCCAGATTGGACCTCACAGATCTAAACATAAACCAAGAAGCTGGGGGCAAAGGTTGAGCCCATCGTCTAAAAGCTTCGCATTCAAGATTTCGTTCCAGTTTCAGAACTACACAAGGTGATCCGCGTCTCTACATAGATCTTTCCTCACATGGCTGGACGAAGGCCCAAAGGACACTGAAAAGTCTCTATGGATCAAAGTTGTCAATCTAAACCTCCCAAGGGCATTCAAAGCACAAAGCTGAAAATTTGAGGATCCATAAAATGATTTATCAAGGGGCAAATATGCAAACTTGGTGCAGTACAAAGTCAACCATTCGGACAAGCAATCCGACAGAAAGCTATCATCCCACGAGTCTAGGGGGCCAGCGTCCTCAAAAGGAATTCAGGGAAATCAAAAAATCTTTCAAAGTAAATAATACTCATGTATAGCATACCATTCATTGCATCTTGCATAATCATTAATACTTTTGGGTCCACGACCCACCCACCTTAAAAAAAAAAACATTTCTCTAAAAATAAAAAATTTTCATTTCATGCATGGCATACCATTCATTGCATCTTGCATGACTATCAAAGCTTTTGGGTCCATTGACCCACATACAGTTGGTCTGTTGTTACTCGGTAAGAACTAGTACTCAGCCTATTCAATCTATTAGCATGAGTTAGGAACCTGTCCTATGCCTTGCTGGGAATCTGACCCACCACCTTGGGAATATGACCCAAGCCTTTAGTCGGGAACCTGACCGGCGTCTCGGATCTTCCTCAATTATGGAAATCGATCCACACCTTTTAACAAGAGTTAGGAATCTGACCTACACCTTGTCGAGAATCTGACCCGAACCTGTGTCGAGTGACAGAAAAGCTCGAACACTGGACGTTCACCTGCAATAGGAAAACCAATCCATACTTTAGCAAGAGTTAGGAATCTGACCTATACCTTGCCGGAATCTGACCCGAACCTATATTGAGTAACAGAGAAACTCATATCACGGATATTCCTTAAAGTAGGGTAGTCAATTCGTACCTTTTAGCAAGAGTTAAGAACATGACTTACCCTTGTTGGGAATCTGACCCAAACTTGTGTCGAGTGACGAAGAAACTCGCACCCCAAACTTTCCCCAAACTGGGAAGTTGATCCATTTTGTAAGAGTTAGAAACCAGACCTATGTCTTACCGAGAATTCACTAGGAACTGAACCTAGAATCCTCGCCAATTTTGTAAGGAATCATAGTCATACCTATGCCTTACTGGGAATTCACTAGGATACCGACCCTAGAATCTCCCACCAAAGTCGGGAACCAATCCCGCGATCTCAAACCACTTGTTTCGGACAAAATTAGAGTCATTTATCCTTAATTACCTTTTACAACGAATGCACGAAGACCTTCGAGTAAAGTGTAATTAAGGAGGGGCAGCTGTAGTACCCTAATTTTGTCCGACCTTTTTATTTTGTTTTATTTTATTTTATTATTTATTTTACCTTTTTTAAATTTGTAATAAATAATATAAATAGTATTTTTGGTTTCATAATAAAAAAGAGGAAGGCAATAAAATGAATAAAGAGAAAAAAAGAAAGAAAAGAGAAAGAGAAAAAGAATGAAGAGAAAAGGAATAAAAGAAAGAAGTTACGAATAGAATTGGGGATGGTGCAAATAGGAAAAGCCAAACTGGCCGCAGCTAGCCCAGCGCCACTCTTCCCCTCTCTTGCTGCTCGCACCCCACTTTTTATTTCGCACACCCCTGTGCAGCTCTCTCATAGTCTACTACACACACCTCACGCGCTTTCTCCTCGCGCCCCCAGCCTCTCTTTTGTTCTGCGCAGCCCATCCAACAGCCCAATACCCAACCCAAACCTAACCCTAAAACTATCAAAACCTAATCCCCTCATTTCTCCTTTCCAGAAGGCAACGCCGCAGCACCCCCCATTCTCTCTTCCCTCTCTTTCATTCTCTCTTATTTCTCCACCATTCTCACCCTCACCTCTCTTCATTCCATCTTCATCCCTCTTTCTTCTCCAAACCCCAATCTCTCCCAGCTCTCAAACCTAAGCTGCGGTTGTTTCCACTTTTCTCCACGTTTCTTTCTCTTTTTGTTTCAATCACCGGAAATCTTGCCAGAAATCCGAAGGAGAAAGGAAATCCATGCGGTTTCTCTACGAATCTAGATGGAATCAATACCAAAGGGAGTATCTGAGCTTTTTTCTTTCCTTTCTCATATTTTCTTCAAAGTTCATATATTTTTATTTATTATTATTAATCCTTGCTATTGCTGTTTTTCAGGACTGGAGGCTATAAAAGGAGAGCCTCGAGCTCAGATCCAGGGGAGGCCGAATCGGACCTAAAAGAGAAGGAGAGGGACCAAAAATAAAAGGAGATGAAACAAGAGAGAAAAAGGAGGAGAAACCATAAAGGATATAGATTTTTAGGCTTTTTTTTCCTTCTCTCTGATGTAATTTGATCTTTGTTTTACTTCTGTTTTTTTGGCCGAATTGCTTAGGGAAATTTCTTGCCCAGATGCCATATTATTCCTGTCTTCCTTTTTCTGTTTCTGGGCATTTTTTTTTTGGATTGATTGTAACGTGTTGAATTTTGGCTCATAAATTATCCCTCTTTTCCATTTTTTTGCTTTGTTCTTTATTTTTGTAATTGTTTCTCTTCTGTGTTCTTATTTCTTCGATTGCATACGACCGGGATAGGGGGAAGACTTTGGTCCCTCCTTAGGTCCCTGTACCAGCCACCGTGAACCCTAATCTCAGGGTGATGATCGGACCAAAGGTGGCTCATTTATTTTTATGGCTTAGAATTATTATTTTATAATTATAAAAAGGGTAATAATAAGAATGAGTTTTGTGTTACTCTTTTAAGAAAATAAATGGTGAAAATGGCAATAGTTAGGGCTGCTAAATTATTTGGTTTTGGCCCCTCTTAGTAAATTAAATCTCGTCACATACTGTTTGGGCCAAAGCCCAGTTTCTTTCACCTAAATCTTTAAAACTGATCTGGATGTCTATTGTTTTATTCTTTTTTCTGATTTCTTTTATACATTTATGGAAATAAATCATTTAATGGCAAACAAGCATTTTTGAACAATTAGGGTACCATTTTTATAAACGGGTGTCGTGAGGGTGTTAATTCTTCCTTACGCATAACCAACTCCTGAACCCGAATTTGGTTCAAAGATCATTTTTTTCCAATTATGTTTATAAAAGGTTTTTCCTATTGTTTTCCTAAAAAATAAAACATAGGTGGTGGCTCCATTGAATTTTTAGGGTGGTTGTCACAGCCGACAAAGTGATCGAGGAGAAAGACCAAGACTTTGAAGCAATAGTGGTAGATGGAAGACTCTAGAGCATTATGTGACATTAGTGTCCACGCAGAAGACAATTTAGTGAATAGGAAAAAGCTTGTAACATTGTAGAATTATTGGAGTCTTTATGTAAAGCACTCATGTAGTGCCATATTGCCTTTGTAAATAGTAGTAGGCCATTTAAGCTATAAATAGGCCTTTCCCTAAGGTTGGAAGGCAGAGTTTTTCAAATGAAAAACTTCTCGTGTGAGAAGAGTTTCCTTTGGGGAACTTGTGATAGTTCTTTAAGAGCTAGTCGGATACTTGAGAGTGCATCCAACCTACCTTGTAAAAATTCCACTTATCATAAATAAAATTACTCATTCCACTTATCCTTCTTGATATTATTTTCTCTACTCAAACTTTGTTAAACTTAATATTCAACACTTAATGGAGAACTGCGGAAGCAGCAGTGGGCTTACTTGAACAAATTTTCAGAAGCATAGTCAGGTATATTTACTTAACTGTGAATAATATTATTGTTAGTATTATTATTATTCAATAAGACATATATAAGAATTAAACTAGATCTTAAATGGAAACAGAAAAAATAGATAATAATGATATTGAGCACTTATAGATTATTGAAGAGGTTAGAAATTATGAAGGAAGTATTTTAATAGATCCAACATTATTTCAAAAAATACAATAGGAAGACTTAGGTTTGTCAAAAGATGCAAATATGAACCTAAACCTAAATCTTCCCTCTACTCCTTTCTTCCTTCTTTCCCATCCACTGGAGGAGGGTGGTTTTTGGCCATTTTTTGTCCTGGAATCACCCCTCTACATCGTTTTTTCCTCTCCTTTTATCTAAATAATTGGTTTTTTCACATAGATCTAATTTTTCTTTCATTTTTTTTCCTGATTTCGTCGTCTGAGTGAGGCGTTGTTTTGTTCGTCGTCTTGGTGCGATGTTGTTTAGTTTTCCGTCTTGTTGCGGTGTTCGTTTGGTTCAGAGTGACAGATCAGCTTCGATCCATTACAGATTCAATCAAGACTTGGGCGTCAATGTTACAGATCCAGAGGCATTGGTATTCCGGTCACTTTGATTTTGTCACATTTGTAGGCATTTTGCCGTTTTATGCTATTAACTTGGGTGCTGTGAGTTTCTTCGCAGATTCATCCTTTTCGGTTTTTAGCGATGTTGAATTTGTTTTGATTTCGATGTATGTTACCAATTTGAATAAATGAACATCTTTTTTAGTCAAAAAAAAGATGCAAATATGAAAGGAGTTAAAGGAAGGAAAAATTTAAGGGGTTAATGAAGAAATTTAATCAAAAAGAAAATATAATATACTATGGAAAAATAATTAATGAAGCACCAACAGATATAGCAGATGCTCAAAGAAATACTTGTATACAGTTATTAAATAAGAAAAAACTTATGGAATTAAAAAGAAATATAAAGAAAGAAGAGCATAGTAAGAAAATAGGATATATTCGTATAGGAGCAATACAAGTTTTGATAAAAGCAACTTTCCAAGAAGGAATAAATTCACCGATAGAATTGATATTAAAAGATGATAGAATCACTGATCCAAAAGAAAAAATATTAGGAGTAATAGAAGGAAATTTAGCTTATGTAAAATTAAAATTTGAGATTCATCCAAATATTGGAATACCTATAAACACTCATAGATTAGATCAATCACTAACCCTTGAACACAAATTTCTAAGAGGAAATTCAATGAAACCAGGAGATAAAATTTTCTCAGTTACTTATTGTGTTAATTACGCATTAACAAATTCACATCATAGTATTACCTTTATAAATAATGATAGGATAGATATCCCAAGTCTATTCGAAGATATAGGAAATATTTATTATCCTCAAAAAAAAAAAACAGATCTAGGAACACTCATAAGAAAACCAAAATTATTAATACCAAAACCTATTGGATTTTGTGAACCAGAAGAAATTGAAGAAAACAAAATAAATAAATTAGCTAATCAGCTAAATGAACTAGATTTATATATAAGAAATAGAATATGAATGGTTTGGAATTAAGAAAAGAAGAGATTAGAAATGAGATTAAATATTTTCGTAGAATATTAAAAGATTATCTAAAAAGAAATTTAAATGAAAGAAATAGGAGAGATATAGAAGATATACTTATAATAAAATAAAATATACTAATAAAAATAAAAAATCTTGAAAGATCTAAGAAAAGAAAAAGATGAATACTGCTAAGTTTTCTATAAAGGACAAAATAATAGAGATATAAATAAAGGTAAATAACAAACTTAGCATATTACTTATAGATGCAATAGAGAATGAAGATAAAGATTTTTATGAAAAACTAAAATATATATGGTTATTAGAACTACCAAAAGAAATAAAAACAAAGATATGTCAAGAATGTGGAAAACTTTGTGTACAATCCATAGTATATAAAAATGAAATAAACGAAGAATTGTGGTACCTAAATCTACCAAGAGATGATGAAATACAAGAAGATAGCTCAGAAAATTATTTAGGACTTCCAACTTATTTCGCAGAATTAGATATAGAAGAAGATTGGTTTGTGGATGAAGATTAAAGAATTAAAATATATTTTAGAGAATTTTAGAAAGAATTCATTATAAATTAGAATAAATTCAGTGAAAATCATGGATTTATTTGAAATCATAGACTTAACCGGAACCACGGACTTAACAGATATTAGAGCACTAAGATTCTAAAATTAATTAATTATGGATGAATATGATATTTCAGATGAAGAAATAAGAAAATATAAATTAGAGTTGATTTCAAGACAAATACAACATGAAAAAATAGAGTTGGAAAGACTTCATAGATCATTTGATTATTACATGCAATGGCTTGAAAGACTAACTGATGAAAATTGACAAGATTTAAAAAATAGAATTTTAATAGTAGAACAAAATATTAAAACATTAGAAGATAAATATAGACAAAATTAAAAAGAAATTAAAATTATGTCTGTCACTAAGCTTTGCGACCCAAAAATTAGAGACGAAATTTTAGTTTTCCATCGCTAAAACTAGTCGCTATAAATCACTTTATTCTAGTCGTGTGGGTTAGCGATTTTTTTGAAGGGAAAACCACCTGAGTTTAAGGTTGAATTTGACCCTGAAGGAGATGAGCACTGGATTCAAGAGATTGAGAAGATATTGATAGCGATGCATTGTCGCGAGGACCGGATGGAGACATATGCCGCATTTATGATGGTAGGTGAAGCTGAGGGTTGGTGGAAGAATAGAAGGATAGTTTTGGAGGCTGAGGGGACAATCTATTACTTGGGAACTGTTCCGGGAAAAGTTTCAAGAGAAGTATTTTCCTAGGACAGTAAGACAACAGAAAGCTAGGGAGTTCAATAAATTGACTTAGGGTAGGATGACCGTGGGAGAGTACGCCTCTAGGTTCGAAACACTAGTAAAATATTCTGAGTACTACCAGCATAGCCCTAGTGTGGAGTGGATGTGCCAACGATTTCAAGATGGGCTTCGATATGAACTTCATCGATCTGTGATACCGTTACAACTAACTTGTTTTCCCGATCTAATGCAGCATTGTATGGAGTTAGAGGATATGGATCGTCAGAAGGATTGGTCTTAGAATAAGGGAATTATGAGGAGTCCAGAGCAAAAAAATAGAGACAGGGAATGGGACAATAGAAATCGATTTGAGAGAGTTAGTAGAAGGGATGCTAACCAACAACCACAGCAGATGAAAGTTACTTTAGGAGGGCATCAGATTCCAAGAAAATGTTTCAAATGTAAAGGAGCACACCTAGCAAAGGATTGCCAATTTAAGGACCGTATATGTTTTGAGTGTGGTAAATCGGGACATATATCTTGAGAGTGTAGGCAAGGAGCAATACCCATAGGATAGGGATTAGATATGGGGATAACGGAGGATCGAGAAGGAATACCCTAATGGATCCCATAAGGTTGCCAGGGGAGACTCCGAAAGTGGATAAATCACTTCCCATGGGACATGCTTTTATGCTGAGAGGAATCAAATCCTCCCGACCTTGACTAGCAAAACCAGTTTTTTTTTTTTTTTTGAGAAAGTCATCTTTCTCATGCCGTAAGTGAAAACTCTGATATATGAAACACCACTACCTTTTTGCTAAAACTAATGCATGTGAATATATCTTCTGCTTATATAGATTTGTGCTTGTCTATGCTCCAGTTTGCCTTCTAATTCTTCTTGTTGGTAACATTTAATGATTGCTAATTATATGTGTGTATATCTTCTGCTTATATAGATTTATGCTTGTCTATGCTCCTGTTTCCCTTCTAATTCTTCTTTGTTGGTGACATTTAATGTTTGCTCGTATGTCTAGTGGTAGAAATACTGTTGGTATGATTAATTAATATTCCATGGTGACTTTCGAAAGAGAGAAGGAAATGGTTGGACTAGGTAGTATGACGAGTAGAGCTGTTAGGTCTATGATGCACTGAACTAATAAAACTATTACAAATAAAAATAAGCTGGTAAAATGGGGTGTAGGAAAATGAAAATAATAAACTAGGATGTGTTGTGAGGAATACTCGTGAGAGAGTAATAGTACGCCTAAGTCTATAGAGAGTTGTGCTTTAGTAGTCGATTGGCAGTTGCATATGAGCATACATGGATTATGAGCAGTAGCAGTATAATATTGTGATCGGCAGTTGCACATATTGTCTCTCATGTTGTGAACGGCAGTTGCACACATGGTGGGCATTAGCTGTATTGTGAGCGGCAGTTGCACATATTATGATCGGCAGTTGCACATATCGTCTCCCATGTTGTGAACGGCAGTTGCACATATTGTGATTGGTAGTTGCAAATATTGTCTACCATGTTGTGAACGACAGTTGCGCACATGGTGAGCATTAGCTGTATTGTGAGCGGCAGTTGTACATATTATGATTGTATATATTGTCTCACATATTGTGAACGGCAGTTGCACACATGGTGAGCATTAGCTATATTGTGAGCGGCAGTTGCATATATTGTGATCGATAGTTGCACAAATGGTGAGCAGTAGTTACATATATATGTTGTGAATGGCAGTTGCACACATGGTGGGCATTAGCTGTATTATGAGCAGCAGTTGCACATATTGTGATCGACAGTTGCACATATTGTCTCCCATGTTATGAACGGCAGTTGCACACATGTTGAGCATTAGCTGTATTTTGAGCGGCAGTTGCACATTTTGTGATCGGTAGTTGCAAATATTGTCTACCATGCTATGAACGGCAGTTGCACACATGGTGAGCATTAGCTGTATTGTGAGCGGCAGTTGTACATATTGTGATCGGCAGTTGCATATACTGTCTTACATGTTGTGAACGGCAGTTGCACACATGGTGAGCATTAGCTGTATTGTGAGTGGCAGTTGCATATATTGTGATCGGCAGTTGCACAAATGGTGAGCAGTAGTTACATATATATGTTGTGAACGGCAGTTGCACACATAGTGAGCATTAGCTGTATTGTGATCGGCAGTTGCACATTGTCTCCCATGTTGTGAACGGCAGTTGCACACATGGTGAGCATTATCTGTATTTTGAGCGGCAGTTGCACATTTTGTGATCAGTAGTTGCAAATATTGTCTACCATGTTGTGAACGACAGTTGCGCACATGGTGAGCATTAGCTGTATTGTGAGCGGTAGTTGTACATATTGTGATCGACAGTTGCATATATTGTCTCACATGTTGTGAATGGCAGTTGCACACATGGTGAGCATTAGCTGTATTGTGAGCGGCAGTTGCATATATTGTGATCGGCAGTTGCACAAATGATGAGCAGTAGTTACATATATATGTTGTGAACGGCAGTTGCACACATAGTGAGCATTAGCTGTATTATGATCAGCAGTTGCATAAATGGTGAGCAGTAGTTACATATATATGTTGTGAACGACAGTTGCACATATTGTGAGCAGCAGTTGCTGATGGGTAAGTGGTAGTTGCATATACTATGAGCCATAGTTGCATTCCATTAATAGACTTGAAGGTAGTTAGTCTTAGTGATGAGGGTAGAAACTCGGGATGTGGTAAGCCCTAACGAAATTTCTATTAGAGAATGGTAATACAAATGAATCCGGACATTCTTAACCATGACTCTATTAGAAAGTTCATCGAGGGATTTCTTGAATTGGGTTAGATTGCTGAGACGGTTTATACCAAAATTGTGATTTCACATTGTTAGCAAATTGCGAGATTGATCACCTCAGTAATTTAGTTAACAATGATGAAAATCCTAATGATTGGAATAAACCGATGACAGAGGAAGGATGGATAGATAAGATGATTAAGAGCTTAGAATGTTAAATGAACATGAAAAGTTCTATGAAAGGTAAGGGAGATAAGAATAAGTTAAATCCTAGAAGTATAACAACCATTGAATTTTCGAGGACGAAAATTATTTAAGGGGGTAGTAATGTAACATCCTATTTTTCCAATAATATTGAATAATATTAGAGTGGTGATTAGGTGACAAACGGGTGTTAAAAACCTTAATTAGTGATAAAATGGGCTTAAGTGGGACCCACAAACCTTAAAGTTCTAGAAAACTCTAAATAGGACGGAAATACCCCGAAAGAATGTGGAAGACCCTAGAAAAATCTAGAAAGTGAAAATCTAGATATTTTAGGGAAACATGTATCGCGACGCGACGGTCCTGTGAGAGGGAACCATCACGACGCGGTAAGGTTTGACATTTGTCCCTGTTTGGATTTTGACATGTGTAAAGGGAAATGTACCGTCACAACTCGACGACACCTGTGAGAGAAGCCCATTGTGGCACGATGGGGTTGATGATTCCCTATAAATAGGCGTTCACCCCCTCATTCCCAATTCGCGCTAAAACCTTTTCTCTCTCTAGCTTTCTCTAGGAATTTCCTCTAAGAAGCAAGTATGCTCTGCACTTGCCTCAAGTGATGATCATGTGCATCAGAAAGCTCTTAGCAGGCAATCCTCGGGGAGGAGAGGAAAAGAGCGAAGGGCGGCCTAACATGCAAGGTAGGAGTACGAGTAGTAGGTTCAGAGGTAGGAGTGCAGGTAGCAGGTGTGGGGAGGTGCAGATAGTGGCAATAGCTTTAACAATCTTCTAACCAGGTGGGAGCAAGAAACCTTACACTCTAGGGATTGTAGGATAGAGTAGTGCATACAAATGCGCATAGGGTGACCCAAGCCCTACTAGCGGTTGATAACAGCAGCACCTCAGGAGAGGGGCTGTGACCTGTGATAGCTGAGGACAGTTGTCAGAGGTCTATCAACTATAGGAATGATCTATTTATGTTTAGGGATAGATAGTAACCTAGTATAGATGACTGATGCTGATTGAAGTGGTGCTGATTAAATATGATGGTTTGTAATTCTGTGACTATGCTGCTGACTATATGATTGTTGGTATCTGTGTGACTATATTGCTGAATAATATGTTAGTTATTGGTCGCCCATAGCGACACTAGGATTGATCCATGTGATGTCTATGCTAGTCTGATGCTTGAGATATGCTTTGATTCTGACTGTTGACTCTGCATATGATTGAGATAAATTATTGATGTAATAGGAGTATCGGTTGAACACCGTTAGGCCTTAGCTGGTAGGTTAGACCTTGATAAACTATAGGGGAAATCGAAATAGTTGACTAGGAGCGGTGAAAGAGACAGAAACGCTGTTAGAGCTGACGGTTTAGCTAGTAAAGGCATATGGTAGTTCGGAATAGGATACGAAAAGGGCTATAGGGTGTGAGAAGGAAGTGGGTGGAACTAGGCTTGCATATAGTGGTGCGGACCTAAGGGATAGTGAGTGTGATCTAGGTAGACGCGAGAATTTGTTGTGCTTACTTGAGTGTGTGCCATTTGTATATACTTTCTATCTCTGTTTTCCCGACTTTCATAGTGTGTAATGTGTTTGTTAGCTCTTTCTATTTTTTTCTTGTATTGTATGTTCTTTTTCATATAAAACATAGTAATATGGACTTGAGGGAGGCATCGCCAGCATCTTAGAACGTATAGAATGTAGTCAGTAAGAGTTGCTCTCTCTCTCTCTCTTCAGTTACATGGCACAGCCAGTGAGTCAAAATCTGTATATGTTATGGGCCCTAGGCACGGGTTTCTTAAGTATGTAATCTTACGTACGTATGTGACAATATATATTCAGTTTGAATAAATTAGTAATTTCAGTATATCTACATCGCCTAACTACTCGTTTAAGGTTTTAATTATTTGGGGAAAATGGGACGGGGTCGTCTCAAATAGGGGGGCTTGCAGCGGAGGGGTGATTTGTTGCCTTGGATGGCCGCTAAAAGGAATGCACAAGTATGTGGCTGTTGGTACAATGGTCTTAGGTGGTTGAATGAGTTAGACTACATAGGTTGATGGAAGAAGGTAGGGAAAAGGAGCAACAAGATGGTCACAAAAACAATTTTTTCTGGGTATACAATGCACCGTATAACACATTGATATTTGATGAAAACTTATCGATTGTGAGATGTTGATGGGCAAACTCCGCACAAGATTCACCTTGTTGATTTGAACACAAAAATAAATAAATAAATAAATTTGACTTTCTATGGATTGCATTTTAGGATGAAAAAAGTCGAGATTTGAAGATAAAGGGCCCTGATATAGATCGGTCAAAACATGAGGACCGTTATTTTACTGATTACACGAGATTTTAACATATTATAGTAATTTAGATTTTCGAGACTAAAATCTATTAATTCACAATACATACTCACATACTGGAAAACAAGCAAAGTGTCTCTATTTTTTAGACGGATCAATATCAATGTTATGAAAAAAATTACTTTCTTCTTTGTTGTTTCAACAAATAAAGACCCTGCATGAATTTCTCTATCTCATTTTCACTCTCTTTCAACGACCAAAGGAACCCATGTTCTAGATATTTTCTTACTAGATATAATTTCATATACATACTTTAATTTGCAGTGTTTAAAAAAACTAGTTGTTCGTTGCCTTATATGAGGAGTAGGTTTTGAGATTTTGGGTTTTCCCCATTCTTCAACAGTTATGGAAAATTGGTGATGGACGTGTTCTGTAGGTCTCGATGAAATGGATAACTCTTCTCCCCATGCAAAGACCAGATATGGGTTTTTCCATAAACTAAAATGCAGTAATGGAAAACAAAAGCATTGCCAATCTAAACACTATTAGGTGGCATTGTTTTCTATGTGGACTTTCATATACTTAATTTTATTTGTTTTTTGGTTCTTTATTTTTACAGTGAATCAACATCTAACAAACATCTGTAATGGCTCATGCTTCACTTGAAACCTTTCCCACTCAACTATTGGTTCTCATTGAACAAATCCACGAATTGCAGGAGGTTCTATAGTTGTTTTATAAAAAGATAGAGTCGATGTTTGAACAAGCTCACCTATTTTTGACTTAGTTGGATATGGAGAAGAACAGAAAGAGAACAATGTTGATATGTTAGGTTGGACTATAAAATAATACTAAAAGCATTGTTAAAACACACCCACAACACACACACGCACGTACACATAGTCAATCAACCTACCTACTATAGTCAATCAATCTAAGTGCATATTTGAGGCAAACAACTGATTTGGGTTCCTTAACTCTTTTTAGTGAGCCATGAAATGTCACGATGAGATTTAAGAAGGGGGTTGGTATCCACACCCATCAACTCATCAACCACACCCCCCAAAAAATTTGAAAATTCCAAAATACCCCTAACTACAAATTTCTAAAAACTACTAAACTTCCCCACACCCACTCCATCTCACATTATTTTTTTCTGTTTCGTTACCTATCCCGTAAATATGTAATTTACGGTATGCATTTCTCAAAAACCCATATACTGTAAATATAAGCAAATTTTTTATAATACCGTAAATATGTAATTTACGGTATGGGAAAAATTTGTCAAAAAAACATATTGTAAATTACATATTTAATGTATTGTAAAAAATTTGTCTACATCGTAAATTTGTAATTTATAGTATATATATTTTAAAAAAAAACGCAAATTACCTGTTTATGGTACACGTTTAAAATAAAAATACCGTAAATAGAAAACTTACGATACTTGTTATTTAAAACTGTATACCGTAAATTGGCTATTTACGGTACCTATTTTGTAAAAGATGTATACCGTAAATAGCCTATTTACGGTATATATTTTTTACAAAATAAATACCATTAATAGCCAATTTACGGTATACTGTTGTGCGAGTGGGAGAAGGGATTATGGAATTTTTAATAGGGGTATTTTGGTTAGTTCATGTTTTGTGGGGGTGTGGCTAATGACATGTTGGGTGTGGATACCGACAACCTTTAAGAAACACTAGTCCAATGATAAGACTCAAATGGGATTCCTTAACTCTATTTTAGTGGGTCTCTAAAACATCAAAGGTAATATTTTTTTTTTTGACTTGACAAAAGCTTATTGAGACTTCATTTCTCTCCCTTTCTCTCATTCCCCTTCACCCTTTGAACGGTCTCCATTTCTCATTCCCCCTTCCCCAAGAAACCCCTTCTCCTTCCCCCCTTCCCTTGGAAATCCCCTTCCCCTTTCCCCCTCTGAATCCAATCCCTTTCTTCCCTTTACCCTTCCCCGAGAAACCCATTTTCCCCTTGCAATCCTATCACTTTCTCCTTTTCCCCACCACTTTGAACCCTCCATTTTTTCTTATTCACACGAGGTTGGGTGGTGTTCCGCTTGCGAACTAGTAAAATTAAGGGGATTTCCATTGTCGAAGAGTGGTTTCAGATGTTTTTGTGTTGCTGGCGTTTGGAGGTTGGCATATTAGAGGCTTTGTGTATTTGCATCAAACAAATTTTCCCTCTTCTTTTTCTGGATTATGGCATGGTTGGTTGAGATTTTACAAGAAATTGTTTTTTATTGCTAAGCAATTGTTACTTATATAAGTAACCCACTCTTCCACGTGACTAGCTCTAATGGGAAAATGAAATAAGGAATGACTCATTGACTTTAAGAATTCAGTGCGATAGAGACGCTCTAAAAGGTCCATCTTTATTAGTTTATAAAAGGTCCATGTTAGGGAGATCCTAGAGGCAATGCCATTGTACTAAGCATCAATTTGATCTTCTGATTAACCTTTATTTTATTGTTTTTAAGATTATTTTAATAAAAATTAATATTAATTTAGTATAATATAATTAGAAAAAAGTAATATTAATTCAATTTTCGAAAAACCACCATCATTTTAATTCTTTCATCACAGACAAAATATTATTTTAATATTTGAACCCTTTTTCAAAATCCAAAAGTATGATTTTAATTTTACTTTTTATATTTGAAAAACTAAGACAATTTTTTTTAAAGAACCCAAATAATATTTATACCTTTTATAAAAATTCATTATTATCCACATAAAAATATTAAATAAATTTTTTCACTGGGGATGTTTTAGACCGCAACATGTTACAAACCTTTCGATGCACTATGTTTTCTTTGGTGTAAGGATGTCAAAGGGGCCAACCTGCCCTTGCTTGCTTTCAACCGCCTTAGACCCGATGGGTTAACTCGCCCTGCCCATGAAAGTAGGTTGTGAATTATATAAAGAAAAAATTGTGGGTTCTGGAATTGTTAAGTATAAAATTGATAGGTTAACCCGCCAAAGCCTATCTAAAAATCTAAAAATAAAATAAAAATAGAAAAATTATCAAACATATTGGTATTAAACAACAAAATAAGTTTTTAAATAGGACGGGTTGATGGCTTAACCCACCACCAACCCACACTTTCTTGACGGATTAGTTGTGTTGGTGGGTTAAGTCACCTAACCCGCCTTGTCATTTTTTACGAGTTAGGCGGTTTGACCCGACATATTCAACCCGCTTTATCACTCCTACTTTGATGTAATATATTTATACAATTATAAGATTTTAGTGTACATTTATGATTTTACTTTAACAAATTAAATTGTAATTGTAGCTAAATAACACATGTATATGCATGATTACTAATCTCACTTATTAGATTTTAAAAAAATTAATTATAAAAATATTGTTTTACTGTTATTTTTAAATATTTACATAAAAAATAATAAAAATGATTAAAACTTATTTTAATTATTTTTGTAATTTTTTTTATAAATAAGTAAAAAAATAAGTTCTATTTTTATAAGTTAAAAAAGAAAATAACAACATAAACAACGATGGAAAATAAAAAATCAGAAAGAAAGAGGGAAAGTGAGAAGTGATTGACATCCGCCTTCTCTTTCCCCGTTTATCAAAACGCAGCAACTTGGTCGCGTTTTGCGTTCACTGGAAGTTCCCATGAAGAGCGAAGCGCGTTCCGACGGAGTCTCGCCGTCGAAGGAGGAGATCGAGTGGGAGATGCGTCCGGGCGGCATGTTCGTACAGAGACGCGAAGTGAGCGACGATGATAGCAGCAAGGGACCCATGGTCAAAATCAGTGTCGCACATGCTTCTTCTCACCACGAAGTCTACCTCCCAGCTCAATCAACTTTCTGTGAGTCTCTTCACACTACTACTCTCTGTGTTGGTTTTGCTTATTATTGGCATTGAATGTGGGGATTGATTGATTGATTCAAGATAGTAATTTTGAAATTGAGCAAATGGAGAGGTTTCGGTCATATTTGTAGTTAATTGCGTATTTTGTCGTTAAATTAGTTTTCGAAATTCGTTAATTGAAGAATAATTTGATTGAAGAACTATTCTGAAGGGTAATTTTACTAAAACCATCTCCAACGATTGTTTTTCGGTGGGTTCTTAAGTGTAAGAACCTGTTCCTTTTCTTTTTCCGCCATTGGAAACAGCAACTGAAAGAGAAAAAGCAGAAAAAATGGTGAGAAGAAAGGGAGGGAAGTTAGCTGGAAACCCACTCAACATCTGAATACATGAACCTCCCGAAACTCCGATCATGCATAACCTCCAAATCAAAATAAAAAATCATACGGAAGCAACAGAAAAATCAGAAATCCCAAACCCCAAATCAAAAAACCAGAAACCCCAAACCAAAATCAGAAACCGTGGGACCAAAAACCTAAAAAACAGAAAAATCAGAAAAACCCCAAATCAGAAACCGTGAGCCATGGCTGCCTTTTTCTCTGCTGTGGGATATTGCATCCAGATCCATGGGAGAGGGGGAGTGGGCCTAGGGAGGAGGGGAGTGGGGCGAGGGGAGGCCGGGAGGCTGAGATGGGAGTAGGTTGAGGAGGAGGAGTGGGGGTTGCGATCTGCCGAAAGAGAAAGTGAGTGGGCATAGTGTGAGAAGCTTGAGGGAGAAATTTGAGTTGGGGTAGTTTTTGCAATGTGAGAAGCTTCTGGAAGCTTCTGGAATTTGAGTGAGACATTTGGGTAGAGAATGAGGTAATTGAAAAATATCTAGGTTAAAATGTATTGGGTACAGAGTGAGGTGAAGTGAGGAAAAATATAACTGTTGGAGAGTGGAAAATTTATCCGTTTGACAGAGCAAAATTGGGTAGAGGGGGAGGGGGTGGAGGGGAGTGGGGCGAGGGGTAGCCGAGAGGGGAGTGGGGGTTGTGATCTGCTGAGAGAGAAAGTGAGGGTTGAGAGAAATTTGCGTGAGGGTTGAGAGTGGGTCTAGTGTGAGAAGCTTGAGTGAGACTAGTTTTTGCAGCGTGAGAAGCTTCTCGAATTTGAGTGAGAAATCTGGGTAGAGAGTGAGGTAATAAAAAAATATATTGGTTAAAATGTATCCGGTAGGGAGGGAATAGGATTCCCTGAAATCAAACCCCCGCAGTTCCTTACATTTGCACTATCATCCAGTCTTTTTTTGGTCTTTTCATCACTTAAGATATCTCTCTCCATTCTCTCTCTTACCCACATTTATACTAAATGCAGGACCCTGCAGTTGAAACCGTGATCCAGTAGAGAGAGTAAGGTGAAGTGAGGAAAAATATAACCGTTTGAGAGTGGGAGGTTTTTTTTCGTTTGAGAGAGCAAAATTGGGTAATTGGAATGTCCAATGGATTTAATATTATCATTTTAGTTGTCCAAAGGATTTAACGTTACCTTTTTTAATTGTCTATAAATTGTGCTTCATTTTCACACAATTTTCCAGAACTTATCGATTCAAAATTTTTGCACACAACTTCTCAAGTCACAATTTCATTTGTTTTTGTCAAATGGATCCCAATCAGTTTGATTTCTACAATCTTATGCTAAATCGTCAACCTCTTGCTACTAATAAAAATTCTCAAAATCCTCCATTTTCCCATGTTTCCATCGCCAACAGATTGCGAACAAGAGCCAGCATTGCCATTGGTCCGCTCAATGGGACAAAAGGCAACAAAAAGGAAGAGGAAAAGAAAAGTAGCTGAAACGTCTTCTAACAACATTGATATGACCATGGTAGACAAGAGCGAGATCCTACATAGGAGTGGGGAGGGGTCATAAGCGTAAGAGCGGGGTTCGTAGCAAAGTTCATAAACTCCTACCAAATTCTCAAACTAGTATATATATGCATATAAAAACATATGTAGGAATATAAAAACCATAAACAAGTGAAAAAAATAAATAAAAAACACCACAAATACTTAATAAACTTCAAAGTCATACACAAAATAAATGCCACAAATATAAGATAAGTGCCATAAAGGCTTAAAAACACCAAATTCTCACCTTGCCGTCGCTCTGCTTAGCTCTGCTCGCTCCTAACGCTCTGCTCGCTCCCAACGCTCACGCTAGCGTGAGCGTGCTCTACCAGGCTCCTGCAAAAACGATCCTGCGTGGGTGCGAGAGCGCTGAGGAGTTGTAGGCGCGTAGGATCGTCCGCTCCTACGGTCCGGAGCGTGCTCTTGTCTACCATGGATATGACTACTATGCTAGATGCTATGAAGGAAAAATACTCCATCATGACAAGAATAGCTGAGGCAAAGGAGATGGAGAACATGGGGAAGTTGTATGAAATCCTCTTGAAGGACACATCTGGGATGTCTGAGATACGACGCCAAGATCATGAATTGGTCTGTAACTGTATTAGGCGCAAGCTAGGAAAGTAGCCCAATGTTGTAATTTTATTCTAATTAGTCGTTATGAAAAACTAATTGTTATGAAAAACTAGTAGTTATGGTACCAACTGTTGTGAAACTAGTTGTTATGAAACTATTCGTTATAAAACTAGCCGTTATAAAATACTAGCCATTATGAAATTGCCCATAAGAGTAAATTTTCATGCCACTCAATTGTGCAATCTTTTCTCATTCTCTCACGCCTTAATCATCCATTTAACGGATCCTAACAATTCAGGCGACTTTGATACACTTTGGAATCAAATCGTATATTAACAACTTGAGGACAACACTAAAGAAGAATTCACGAGGTTGATACTTGAGAGACGAAAAGCCGACAGCACCATTAGGCATAGTCGCGTAGACACAGAAGAATGGCGATAGATCGGAGTCGTGAAGAAGGACAAAATCGATTGTTCAGTGACTGTTGCTTTGAAAATCATATACACACACACAGGCTCAATTCCGACAACAATTCCGAATGTGAAGACATACGTTCCTTCGAAATGTAGATTCCATTGACAATTATGATGAGTACTTAAAAATGAGGATTGATGCATGTAGCCGATAGAATGAGTCTTTTACCATTACAGAAGTGCAATGCCGCTATTCGTATATTAGCATATGGATCACCTGCTGACTGTGTTGATGACTATGTATGATGAGTACTTAAAAATGAGGATTGATGCATGCAGCCGATAGAATGAGTCTTTTACCATTACAGAAGTGCAGTGCCGCTATTCGTATATTAGCATATGGATCACCTGCTGACTGTGTTGATGACTATGTTCGAATTGACAAAAGCACTGCAATGGAGTGCTTAAAGAGATAGAGTGCTTAGATTTGTAATGGGTGTGTATGCGGTATTTGGGGATGAGTACCTAAGAAGGCCTAACAATGAAGAAATTGAACACTTCCTACAAATGAGGGAGGGACGTGGCTTTGCAGCTATGTTAGGTTCCATTAATTGTATGCATTGAGAATGAAAAAAATTGTCCAGTCGCGTGGAAAGGCCAATTTTATCGAGGTTATTATGCCAAAACCACAATCATACTTGAAGCAATGACATCTGAAGACTTGTGGATTTTCCATGCATTTTTGGCACTGCGGGTTCAAACAATGACATTAATGTGTTAAACACATCTAATGTGTTTAATGACTTTTTGTTGAGAAAAGCTCCCACGGTGCAATACATGGTGAATAGAACCCAATATAATATGAGGTATTATCTAGCCGATGATATTTATCACGAGTGGGCTACATTTGTCTAGATCATCCTAATGCTGCAAGGAGAAAAGGGAAAATTATTTTCCCAACAACAGGAATCAACAAGATAGGATGTGGGTCGAGCGTTTAGGGTGCTCCAATCTCGATTTGCGATTGTGTATGGCCCGGCGCGTGCTTGGCACATGACTACAATCAAACATATAATATATGCATGCTTCATACTGCATAACATGATCGTTGAATACATATGGTGGAAATTTTGATTACGGTCATGTAGACAGTGACATCTCAACAGCTAAAGTATCTAATGGTCCTCATCCCGATTTTACAACATACCTGTAGTGGATAGCACATCATCGTGAAAAACAAAATCATCGGCAACTTCAAGTAGACTTAGTGGAGCATATTTAGAAACGTTTCAGACATGAGAATAAGAAAATTAATTTCACAATAATATTATGTATTTCTCATCGTTATGTATTTCTCGTCATATTTATATAATGTCATGTATTTTTCATTGATTTAACTTTTTTGTGATAAATAAAATAATTAAAGAAAATTTGCAATATTTTTTTTTTTTTGCGATTAAAATTGAAATATATGAGTTAATATTTTAAGTTGAAATAAAAATAAAAATAAATAGAAGTATAAATATGTGGGGTCAATTGTGAGACCCACTTAAGAACCCACGTTGGGTTCTTGCATTGGAGTGAGAAAGAGGTGAGGGTTCTTAAATCCCATGTGGTATTTTTGGGCCCACAAAATGGGAGTTAAGAATCCAAACGTAGTTCTTAGCTCTTCCATTGGAGTTGCTGCCACTAGAATGAGGCTAATGGTGAGGGATTGAATAGATTGCATGAGGTATAGGTTCATAGCCATTATTGTATAAAAATAGTGTAATTTTCCTTCTTTGGGGCTAATGACCAAAATTATAGTTTTCTGGAACTAATTTGACTATTTACTCTTTGATGTTAGTTGAAATTTGAGTTGTTTTATTTTGGTAAATACTTACATACACGATGCAAGTGGTTCATCTTATGTGAGTTGACATTTGTGGAGAGATCCAACGGATAAGAGATTTTGGTAGTTGAGTTGTTTCTTTGAAGGGTGGTGTTATTATTTGATGATTGAGTTTGCATTTAAAAGCATGTATTGTGTTGAAAATTGTGAGTTTTGCTGCACACTAATATGGCTAAATCCTAAATGGTTAGATATATTGATTTCTTTTCTTTCAGGTGAAAACGGCTTTTCTAAAGAGGAAGTGAAACTTGTAATGACAATAATAGTGGTTGAAGTTTTAAACTTTTTGCCTGAACGAGCTAAGTCCTTTAATTTAATGTCAGCTAATACATATTAGTGAGGACATATAATGTAATGCCTTTCACTTACTAAACAAATATGGTGTTATAGAGACAATATAATTAACATCTTTGCAGAAATTTGAATTTTGAACCAACATAAACTGTAGGTGTTACTGTGTTACCAAGAGTGGCCCTCTATTTAATTTGCTTTTGAGTTCACAAATTCCACCATAGTTGCCTCATTGTCTATGGAATTTTCACAAACTCCATGACTTGTGCCATATTGTCAACAAAGATTTTCACATTTTTTATCCATGGATCAACAATTCCATGCCACTCACTGTATATTTTAGGAAGTGATTGATTAATGAGAATGGAGCTTAAAATAAAAAAGAAAAAATTGACATTGAAATATTTAACTGATTTATTGTCAAAAAAAGAAAAAAAAGGGGGGGGGGGAGAAGAGTATATACCTCCTGATGAACTAGCATTTATAACAAACAGATTACCTGTTCCTTAAAAGGGAAAGGTAATTTTATGACAACAAAAACTGCTGCGAGAATAAGGGAACAGAGCAATATCTTAAGACTCGGGCATTTTAAATTGTGAGAATATATGTACACAGACAGAATTTACTTTTATCTTTATTTATTATTTTGGCTTCTTATACACAAATAATTTACATTCAGAGTGACTAAACATTTATGTGGGAAAAAAAGGACTATGCTGATGAACTCTCATGCTCAGGGACCTTAAGCAAATTACATGGTTTCTTTTCAAACCGAGTAGAACAGATTAAAGTTTTGTATGCACGGATTGTATCTTCACTTTAGAAGAGAAAAAGGACTATGATGATGAACTCTCATGTATTTTCAAACCGAGAAAAAAAGGACTATGCTGATGAACTCTCATGTATTTTGACTATGCTTGTCGTTGAAGTTACGGTTTGCAAGTAGGATATACATTTTAGAAGATATCATGTTGTCATTTGTATGTGTCTTTGTCTTAATTTAGTCTTTAATAACAGGGGATGTTAAGAAAATGCTTGCACACAAAACTGGTTTAGAGCCTGAACACCAGCGACTTTTCTTCAGAGGAAAACAAAAGGAGAACGAAGACCATCTGCACACGGAAGGTGTCAAGGACAAGTCAAAGCTTTTGCTTTTGGAGGATGCTGCTAGCAAAGAGAGGAAACTTGAGGAAGGTAGAAAACACAATGAAATGTTAAAAGCTTCTGAAGCTGTTTCTGTAGTCAGAGCAGAGGTGGACATGCTCTCTGAGAGGGTGATCACATGTTTCCCATATTATTTTTCATCATAGAAACATAATTACCGGAACTAGAGACTGAAGATATAACTGATTTTAATTTTGCAGGTATCGGCCTTGGAGGTGGCTGTGGATGGAGGGACCAAGGTTTCTGACAAAGAGTTTGTTGTGTCCACAGAGTTGCTTATGAGGCAATTGCTGAAACTGGATGGTATTGAGGCCGAAGGTGAAGCAAAGTTGCAGAGAAAAGCCGAGGTAGTTTTTATGGTTTTAGAATTGCTGACTTGAAATTTTAACTATTTGTCTGTTAATTGTTGTGTTTATTTTCCTATTCGCAAAATCCCTTGTGTTTCTCTTTCTCTCAGTTTAATGGTATAAAGTTTAAATCAGCTTATGGGATTATTTGCTATGATTTTTGTGAAGTGGCTTGCACCACGATATGCTGTGCTTCAACATTCCTCTTTAGATCAGTTCTTTGATACAATATGGTTCAATATTGTTATGCCGACATGTGGATCAAAGCTTTGTTTTCTTAACCTAATTGTATCTATGTATGCAAGATTTTTGTTTACTGGCAATTGATACGCTGGGTTAGAGAGCGAGAAGTGAATGATAAAACATCAGAAAAAATATTTGTGTTAGGTTAGAAAATGACGTGATTACTGCATTGGTAAACATTTTAATTAAGATTTTCATAATATAGATTATGTTTGACAAAGGTTCACCATTCTTGACTTCCTATTGCATGAATTTCGTTCAAAAATACTGTCTTGTGCGTTTCTTTTAAGATGAAGGTTTTTGAACTTCTTGTTCATTTTCTACCTCTGATGTGAAATTTTCTTAGCTAGCAGTTTTCTAATTAAAAACTTTCACTAGAACTAGAAGACATTGTTAGTTTGATATATCTTATAGGCTTTTTTCCTGTTGAGGTCCTTGTAATTTATTTTGAAAATGCCAATGGTTGTTGCTGGTCAAGTAATGAGACTTTTGTCGTCAACGATATAAAGGCATTTGAAGTGGCTTCGGAAGAAAATAATATTTGGTGATGTTAACGGGTTGTTCTGGGAATGAGTGTGAATCTTGTTGCATTCCTGCTTCCAAACATTTAGGTTGAGTTTGTTAACCAAAACTTTGATGTTGATAGATATAGTGGATTTGGTTCAACCTTCTCTACCTTTTCCTTCAAGCATATCATTATCACTGTAGGGTACTGCAATTTTCTATCGCCCATGTGAAAGTTTGAATTCTTCTGTGCAAAATCCATTTGTGAATTCTTGCCATATCATCATAATCACAATGTGCTGCTTTCTATACGTGTCAAGTGTATAGAACACATGATGATGTCCTCTAGTCTTCTTACACTTCCCACCATTGTTTTTTTAGTGAACTAGATCCCACTACATTTCACCATGAATTATGTCTAGTTTGCGGTTTTGTGGTGTGTTTTGAGAGTTGAAAATTGAAATGCGTATTTTTGTTAATATCAGTTTCTTTATCAAAAGCTCTCTCAACATTCCCCCCCTTTTTCCTTTAACATGGACCGAAAAGTTAATGTGCACGGTGGTGGACTTCCCATTTAGATAATCATCTATGATTGCATAATTCATATCATCTTTTAAGGCCTGAACAGAAGCCTTTTCGCCCTCGAACAGGTGCGTCGTGTGCAGAATTTTGTGGATACATTAGATTCTCTAAAGGAAAGAAACTCCAACCCTTTTAGCAACATTGGTAAAGCTGTCTCAGTAACAACCCAATGGGAGACCTTTGACTCTGGAATGGGAAGCTTGAATGCCCCAACCCCAACCTCATCATCTTCTACAAATGTAACTCAAGATTGGGAGCGGTTTGATTAGCTCAGAAATTGCCTTGTAACATTGTTAATTATAAAGCATGTACAATAGCATATTTTTGGACCTTGATTCTTCATTCAAGGTTCAATTTTTTGTAGTTTGTATCTTTAAACCATATGATTGCCTTAGCAGGCATACTCTGAAGTTTGAATTAGGGACAAAAAAGAAAATGGAGGAGCATATTCTGGATGAGTCTGCACAGAAATCTGTTCATGAAATCATGTGAGTCCATCCATTGTCAGTATTGATCTGGCCTTGTAGCATGTTAAGATTTTAAACATTTAATCATCGTGTTTTTTTTTTCGATTTACCATAGTATAGCATTAAGATATACATGTTGGGCTTTATGCCCCTTATATACCAAAAAAAAAAAAAGTATTGAGCTAAACATGTATAGATAAATTTGGTTTGTGTTGAAAAATATACTAAACACAAGATGCATACATACAAATTACAAATTTTAATGATATTATGTAAAATAATCCTTGGTTTTTCGTTTTATTGTATGAAAAAAACTTGAATTCATTTCCCTATACTTCGTTCGTACAACTAATTTCAGAAACCTAGAATATCTGTTCTCTTTGAAAAACTGCTGTCTAGCTATATATTAAGGGAGTTTTTTGTAATCTGCCTTTCTGAATCCAAGATATTCAAAACTGTGACAGAGTAAGCTTTTGTACTCTATGATCCAGCATATATTTAAGATATCTGATGCGATTAAGAAACAAGTAATCTTGTACTAGAGATATCATTATGGTTGTCTCCATCTAATAATAATTGATATAAAGGGAAAAGCTGTGACCGACAAGTCCAAAGAGACTGCTCTAACTAATGGAAGACTTTTCAAAAGAGAACGAAATAGTAAACTGCTATTTATCTTAAAAAAAAGGGATCCTAAATTCCTAATTACCAATTATCAATGAGTGAAAGGACAACTGTGGTTGCTTCACAACTCAAAAGGTGAGGACGGTTGCCGTGCAAATTCTACGGTGGACCACTGTCCATGGTAGACCGATACTTGAATATTATTTGAAATACCAACTATGAGTGACACCGTCTTTTGGAAGCACAAACTAACAGTCCTCCTCGTCGTCATGACTAAGACGACAACCTAATCGGTGATGGTTCGATAAAAAAACACGAATATTAGTATCTTAAAACTCAAGTCATATTTGTTTCCTTTTGTTTTTGTGAAAGCGATACTGATCAAATCACCGTCTTAACAATGAGGACGACGTGGACCGTGAGCTTCTATTTATTAAGAATGATGTCGGCCACCACCAGAGTTTCTAGAGTATTTAAATAACGGTTCACCGTGGACCACTTTGATAGGTGGTTCACTATAAAATCCGCCCGTTTGCTGTTCCAAGGGCCGACAATTGAATTTGCATTCTCATTCAATTTCCATATAAAACAAACCATTTGGCGTGATGCTTTTTTGTTCAATTATTTATTTCCCTATGATTCTAACCCACCAGATATCACTTTTCCACCAAGATTAATTTAAGTTTTCCATAAGACGGCCACTATTCGTGTAAGTTTTCGGCAAAAGACTTTAATTTTTATGTCAAACTAGTCAAGAGAACCCGTGTTCAATATGGTGACAAAAAAAAACAGAACCTATAATCAGTATAGTGTAGTTAAGTTTTTATAATGTAGTTAAGTACTAGTAACAGACACGTGCATACGCACGGGTGAGTAACACATTGTATTCGTTTGGTTCCAAGTTGAAGTTTTCTTCCCAATTGTCGAATCATCTTTTTTTTATATTCGACGTCACCTTGTATTCCTCATTGAGCTCGTTAAATAAATGAGCTGAACTTGAGCTAAGCATAGCTCGACTCGTTTGGTTCATGAGCTAGCTCGTTTGGTTCCAAGTCGAAGTAGTCACTTTTTTTTTATATTCGACGTCACCTTATATTCCTCATTGAACAGAGGCAAGTCAACGCCAGTTAATATTATTAAGCTCGTTAAATAAATGAGCTGAACTTGAGCTAAGCATAGCTCGACTCGTTTGGTTCATGAGCTAGCTCGTTTGGTTCCAAGTCGAAGTTTTGAGCTGTCAGGTCTCTGATGATTGGAGCTGGTTAGGTTTTTCTTTAGGTTGAGTTATCACCTTCCGAGCTGCTTTAGTGCTCGCCAGGCCTCTATCTTTGACTGAAATCTTTGGAACCGCAGGGGTTAGTCTTTGTCGCTATTTGTGTTTGAGCTCTGACGTCTTTAGGCCGACATGGTGTCTTGAAACCACAATGGTCTTGTTTAGCTCGATAAGCGACCTTAGCCGAAACGCTTTAGAGCTTGTAGGCCTCTGTGACTGGTGTCTTGAAACCACGAGGGGTTGTTTAAGTGTGGCGACGCCATTCCGAAGCTGCTTTTGAGCCAGGCCTCTATGCTGACCTGGTGTCTTCGAAACCACGGGGTTGTTTAGGCCGACTGGCGACCTTCCGAGCTGCTTTTGAGTCAGGCCTCTATGCTGACCTGGTGTCTTGGAAACCACAGGGGTTGTTTAGGTCGACTGGCGACCTTCCGAGCTGCTTTTAAGCCAGGCTGCTATGCCGACCTGGGTTTAGGACCACACGGGGTCGAGCTGCGAGTGAGCCCACCAAGCCTTTATGCTGAGTTGGGTTTAGGACCACGGGTCGAATCATCTTTTTTTTATATTCGACGTCACCTTGTATTCCTCATTGAGCTCGTTAAATAAATGAGCTGAACTTGAGCTAAGCATAGCTCGACTCATTTGGTTCATGAGCTAGCTCGTTTGGTTCCAAGTCGAAGTACTCACTTTTTTTTATATTCGACGTCACCTTGTATTCCTCATTGAACAGAGGCAAGTCAACGCCAGTTAATATTATTAAGCTCGTTAAATAAATGAGCTGAACTTGAGCTAAGCATAGCTCGACTCGTTTGGTTCATGAGCTAGCTCGTTTGGTTCCAAGTCGAAGTGTTCTTCCCAATTGTCGACATCTCTTTTTTAATATTCGATGTCACCTTGTATTCCTCATTGAGCTCGTTAAATAAATGAGCTGAACTTGAGCTAAGCATAGCTCGACTCGTTTGGTTCATGAGCTAGCTCGTTTGGTTCCAAGTCGAAGGTTTGGTGTCGGTCTCGATGATTGGAGCTGGTTAGGTTTTTCTTTAGGTCGAGTTATCACCTTCCGAGATGCTTTAGTGCTCGCCAGGCCTCTATGCTGACCTGAAATCTTTGGAACCGCAGGGGTTAGTCTTTGTCGCGCTGTGTTTGAGCTCGGCACGTCTTTATGCCGACATGGTGTCTTGAAACCACAATGGTCTTGTTTAGCTCGATAGGTGACCTTAGCCAAGCTGCTTTAGAGCTTGTAGGCCTCTGCTGACCTGGTGTCTTCGAAACCACAGGGGTTGTTTAGGCCGACTGGCGACCTTCCGAGCTGCTTTTGAGCCAGGCCTATATGCTGACCTGGTGTCTTGGAAACCACAGGGGTTGTTTAGGTCGACTGGCGACCTTCCGAGCTGCTTTTGAGCCAGGCTGCTATGCCGACCTGGGTTTAGGACCACAGGGGTCGAGCTGCGAGTGAGCCCACCAAGCCTTTATGCTGAGTTGGGTTTAGGACCACGGGTCGAATCATCTTTTTTTTATATTCGACGTCACCTTGTATTCCTCATTGAGCTCGTTAAATAAGTGAGCTGAACTTGAGCTAAGCATAGCTCGACTCGTTTGGTTCATGAGCTAGCTCGTTTGGTTCCAAGTCGAAGTACTCACTTTTTTTATATTCGACGTCACCTTGTATTCCTCATTGAACAGAGGCAAGTCAACGCCAGTTAATATTATTAAGCTCGTTAAATAAATGAACTGATGGTTCATGAGCTAGCTCGTTTGGTTCCAAGTCGAAGTGTTCTTCCCAATTGTCGACATCACTTTTTTTATATTCGACGTCACCTTGTATTCCTCATTGTGCTCGTTAAATAAATGAAATGAACTGACCTTGAGCTAAGCATAGCTCGACTCGTTTGGTTCATGAGCTAGCTCGTTTGGTTCCAAGTCGAAGTGTTCTTCCCAATTGTCGACATCACTTTTTTATATTCGACGTCACCTTGTATTCCTCATTGTGCTCGTTAAATAAATGAACTGACCTCCAACTAAGCATAGCTCGACTCGTTTGGTTCATGAGCTAGCTCGTTTGGTTCCAAGTCGCCGTTTTCTTCCCAATTGTCGAATCATCTTTATATTTGACGTCACCTTGTATTCCTCATTGAACAGAGGCAAGTCAACGCCAGTTAATATTATTAAGCTCGTTAAATAAATGAACTGAACTTGAGCTAAGCATAGCTCGACTCGTTTGGTTCATGAGCTAGCTCGTTTGGTTCCAAGTCGAAGTGTTCTTCCCAATTGTCGACATCACTTTTTTTATATTCGACGCAGTTAAATTATTAAGCTCGTTAAATAAATGAACTGAACTTGCGCTAAGCATAGCTCGACTCGTTTGGTTCATGAGCTAGCTCGTTTGGTTCCAAGTCGAAGTTTTCTTCCCAATTGTCGAATCATCTTTTGTTTATATTCGACGTCACCTTGTATTCCTCATTGAACAGAGGCAAGTCATCTTTTCTTCCCAATTGTCGAATCACCTTGTGCCATATTTTGCAGTTGGAGGTGTTTCCTTATTTAGTTGGAGGTGTTTTAAAGAATAGATAATCTTCATCCATTATTGCTATAAATAAATACTTCGATTACATACTTTAATCCCACTTATGCAGATTTAGTCAGAAGATAAAACGAATTGCAGTAAATGGAAATGTTAATTGGTATACAATAACAATAGGTATAGAAGCAACACACAACCCTTGAAGGGAATAAACACAACTGAAAGTTTAACTTGTAACCATGGTGGGTAGTTTTGAAACTACCACCATTAGAAGCAACACACAACCCTTGAAGGGAATAAACACAGCCCTCACGTAGATCGTTCTGAAACCTATATATGAGAGTCTTCCTTATGGAAGCATGAATCCTAGCTCCCTGCAACGAAAACGAAGTGGTTAAAAAATGATATGTTGAAAGAGCAGTAATGTATAAAATTAAAATGTTAAAAAAGCTGAAGAAAAATGTAATCTATAAACACAACCTCCTCATCCATCAGCACTAACTCCATAGAGAACGGTATTCTCTGCCTAGTGAAATCAGAAACTTGCCATAACCGAATGACCTTAGCCTTGATGGTCCAACTCGCCTTGGCAGGTGAAATCGCCGAAATAGGATCGAATATGGTAGCCATCTCATTATCTCAGTATGATTTGAACTGGTTTAGGTTGGTTTCGGTGAGGAAATATTGGCAACCTTAGCCCCAATATATAGATCTTAGTGAAGAAATACTAACTGAGAAGCTTAAAAAAAAGAAAGAAAAATTAAATTGAAAACGTAACAGAGCATTTGGCGAAAAATATGATTTACCTTTGGATCAAGCATTTCATGCTGCGCAAGTTGTTCCTGAGAAAGCAGCAAAGGCTTGAAATAGAGACATAAATTTTGGCTTTTCAGCAGCTTAGACGTTGATTTCACCATTGTGGAAAAAATGGGGAGAAGATTGGGTTATAGATGTTGGGTAGATTCAGCTGAGACAGGTTGTCACGGGTCTGTGCTTTTTTGTAGAGTTTGATTTAGGTTATCAATGGGGAAAGGGATGGACGAAAGATGGTGGTGATCTGGTTACCGTGTGTGTATGTAAGACGAATCCGGCAAACAGTGGTTGACTATAGTTACGGGAGTGATCTGGTTTTGTGGAGAAAAAAGATGGCAGTGTCACGTTCTGTGCACACAGTGTTCTGTGCAAACGTGCTCGACATGTTCTGTGCACACTGTTTATTTGTCTGACTTTTTTGCTTTGTGAACACGGTAAGAGAGGCTATTCATTTCATTAAAAAAATAAAAATAAAATAAAAGAGGTGAGGTGGTTCCAGCTGTTGTTGACCTGCAACCGTGACATTTGTGGCAAATTTTTTTGTGTTTGTGAAGTGTGCTGTGGAAGAGAATGGTTAGTTGATTGACACCTGTTAAATTGTTACTCCAACAATGACTTGTATATGTATTGTTTATAGATTTGATGGGAAATTGGTTTTGACGGGAAACAGATGAATGTAC
Source organism: Calophaca sinica (assembly GCA_037113605.1). Taxonomy (NCBI): domain Eukaryota; kingdom Viridiplantae; phylum Streptophyta; class Magnoliopsida; order Fabales; family Fabaceae; genus Calophaca; species Calophaca sinica. The sequence goes on from CM073733.1 coordinate 111,243,666, forward strand.
TTTTGCCACGTGTCCTTAATGTACTTAAGTTAAATCATTTTCTTATATCAAAACCTTAATGTTCACATTTAATATTGATGTCACTCCATTCCAGAGTCAATAGCTTTGGACGGAAGTACATTAGTTCTAATTCTATGCGAAAATTTCTAAAGCTTCCAAGTCATTGACAAATCTTAACTTGATACATGTATTAACATAATCTTAATTTGCAATAATTTTCAGGTACAAAATGTCAAAAAGCTAAGTGACTAGAAGAACATAAACCACTACCATATTGATCTCAAAACTTGAGAAATTTTTCTTTCATGAAAAACAAAATTCTCCTTGCACCTTCCATATAATCTTGCTAACCATATCATGTATATATAGATCAACTTTATACAAATGTGTGAGCAGAGTAGCACACCTATAACACAAGCATAGGGATCCGAATCGCCTACAGTAAAATGCACGAAGTTCACGCAGTAGCCCCATCACAGCCGTCCAATTGAGATCGGGCAGCTATCATTTCGCTTTTTGAAACCGGCTTTAGAATTCGGCCTTAAATTGTGAGACGTTTGATCAAGATCGGACGGTACAGAACAATTACTGCATGCGTGGAATTTGAATCCCAAGCATAGACACGACTCATAAATTTATAGTCACACCTCTGGCACCATTAACATAAGGTGACACCGTAGTACTGCCAGTGTGTAAAGAACCATGCCTAGTTGGATCATATTTTTCTCCATCACCCCAAAGGGCATAAGCTTCCTCGCCGTGGACAGCGTCGTCTCCGATTTCAAGCTGCTCGTCGGGCATCCTCAAGGGTATGAATAATTGTATGACAAGGAGAATGATAGTGGTGGAGACCAAGTTCCATCCAATAATGAACATGGCTGCAACCAACTGCTTCAGGAACTGTACACCACCACCTCCACCATAGAATGCACCCCTTGAGTTTGTCACTGGCAATAGTAACCTGCAAAGGGCTGGTTCTGCTAAGAGTCCTGTGAGAAGGCCACCCAAAAGGCCAGCCACAGCATGTGTATGAAATACACCAAGGGTGTCATCTACCTGAATATTATAAAATTCACAAAATTGTAAAGACAAAAACTAACCAAATAATACAAGTCTTATAAAACCAATTTAATTTCACACTACCAAAATAATTATACATAATAGTTATCAAAAAAAAAAAATTATACAAAATGAACGGTTCAATTGATTTGTTTGTTGGTCTTCTTATTACCATGTATATATAATCTAATATATATTCCAATGAGCCAATTTTCATCCAAAAAGTAAAATAAATTGTCAAATAAAATATTATGTACCTTTATATAATTAATATGTAGTTGAAAATTTGGTGGATATATATTGATCTTTGATAACTCATGGGAAAACCCATATATAATATGCTTAGATCAAAATGTCATCAAACCACTATGGTAAGCAAAAGAATTCAAGGAATTTAAGAAAGCGATAAAGATAACATTTTGAATGACAAATATTAGTAATTAGTTGTCAGTAATGTTCAGGGGCGGAGCGTAGTGTTACAATGGGATAGCCATTGCTATCTCAAAAAAAATAAAACTTTTCAAAGACTAGCGTAGTAATATGAAATTTCGCTACCAAAAAAAATATATTAATAGAACACGTTTATCAGATAAATCACTTACACTAAAAAGATACTCAGGTTGCTTATATTTTAGACACTTTATTTGCTTATATTTCATATCGAAATAGTAGTTTATTATTAAAAAAAATTAATAGTTCATTTTGTCTATAAAAAATACTCTTTATATTTGACCCCCTCAAAAAAAACAGGCTAGCTCTGCCACGGGTAATATTAGCGAGTGAATTGGAACCCACTTCACCTTATCTCTCTAACTCTTATGTCCCTCCAGCATGCAACCACCTTATCACTCTAAAAAGCAATAAAGACACTGAGCTTTGAGAACTCAATATTGCTTCTAGACAGACAAATATGACGTAACTATTTTCTGGCAAATTTTGACAAAGAAAGCCATGATCTAAGTCTAATTTTCAAACAGAAAAATCCAACAAAGAAAAGTAAAATGCAAGTGTTTTTTTTATTCTAATGCGTTTATTAATATTAATTCTGCTGTTTATATTTTCCCTATAATTTCTTTAAAATATTAGTCTGAGTAAAAAAGAATTATATAAATTAATTAAACAGAAAGGACAATAAACACATAGGTTGAATTCATCTTCAATATCATACCCCACCTAATTTTTTTTAAATATATAATAATAAAGTGGACAATATAAAAAGTAAAGTTGTTGGAATCTACAGGTGATCTTGGGACGTTGGTCAGTTTTTTCCAATTGAATGAGAATTTATAAAACACGTGCACAGACCCTACACCTAAACCTCATGCTTTCACAATTGACTAAAATTCCTGTGAAGAGAAAGAGAAAGAGAATCTCTCACCTTCTGCAGCAAACTTGACTTTTTATGCAAGATCATCATAGAGACCCAAGGAATGCTCCCAGATAGTATTCCCATCACTATAGCCGCCCACGATTGCACAAGCCCTACAAGATGCAACCCCACCAATCAAATTAATTGTCAACAAAAACTGTATTTATAGTCATTAATGGAATCATTATGATACTATAGCTAGATATTTGGGGACTTTTTTTTTTAGGGAAGATTTTTTTTTTTGTCAGTTAGTAGAAATGATAAACAACAGACACACACGTCCAAACGGCAATACCCAGGTTCGAACCCCGGTCCCGGCGTCTCCATATTGCTAAAATTGCCAAAGCAACCAGCAGCGAGAACCAGGGAAGATATTTGAGGGCTATTGTTTGTTTTATTATGGAGAATTGTTAATTTGGATAATATCAAAATATCAGTATCCAGAAACCGGATAAATGCTCTTTTTTGCATTTTATTATTAATATTTTTTAATAAAATCAAAACTAATTGATCATTTTTTAGTAAATGTTTAAATCTTACAATATGCATATATGTTTCCAGAATAAAAAAAAAATCACAAAACCATAATTTTCCTCCAGTTTGCATTAATGCTTTTCAAGATTTTAAGAAAAGAAACAATTTCAATAACATAAAATTCATTTTTTTTTACTGTAAAATTTGTTCATACTACTCATGTATTGCCATCAAATTATAACTAGTAAATGTATTTCAAAACATTTTATAATGACACTTGATTCACTCACAAACACAGTGGACTCGAATTGCTTGCAGTTGAAAAAAGCCACAATTATCACATTCACGTAATGTCCGATCTTAATCGGACGGTTCATGTTTTGAGGTGAGTAACCCATATTCAGAATTCGACCTCAGGACATGAGACGTCCGATCTAGACCGAACGACCCAATTCGTGTGACAGTGGCAACTGCAACCTTTTTCAACTGCAGCAAACCCTAATTCCAAACTTGTTCAATGGAAACAAGATTGCAATGCAAAAACAAAATAATTATTCACCTTTGGAAACTTTTTTAATCTAAATATTTAATTATGATGATTAAAACGAGAGAATAATTTACAAGAGTTTTACTTTTTTTATCATTAATTATATGGTAATAAAATGTGAATAAGAACAATAATTTTTTTCACCTACTATAAGAAACTGATGCATACCTGCCCCTGGGGTGATGCACACAAGACCAGTCATCATACCCTGAACCGCCCCAATCACCGACGGTTTCCCAAAGAAGATTACATCAAGAGAGGTCCACACGAGGAGGCTCGTTGCTGCACAAACATTTGTGTTCAACACGGCAACAGAAGCTGCAATGTTTGCTGCATATGGTGCTCCACCATTGAACCCTGACCACCCCATCCACAGCAACCCAGCACCCGCAAGCATCAATAGTATATTGTTTGGTGGAAACCTCTCCCTATCACTCTTTATCCTTGGCCCAACCTGAACATATAATAATTTTTTGCCATCACAATAAAAAAACCAAGTTTCTATGCCAAGAATGAATGAGAAATATGATAAATTTGTCAAAACATTAATTGGTTGTTGGTTATACTATATGAACTTAAATTATGTTTAATTTTAAATTGCAATGCCCAATTGCAATTACAACCATAATACTGCAGTTTTAAATATCTCTGCAACCATAATTGTCAAACCAAGATGATTCATAATGCAATTTTCTGGATGAATCAAGTGCGACAAGGGCTGGATCCCAGTGTAGATCGTGTCATCAAGACCATTCTGCCACTTACAATAACTTATCGCGTATTTATAATAATCATAATATAATTACAAGTTACCATGGGATCGAACACTAGAAAAACAATTTTTTGAAGAAAAATGGTAACCCAAGAGAGAAGGGAGGGTACCCTTTAAGATTTTGAACCAAAATTAGATAAGGGGAAATGAAAAAATTGAAGGGAAATTTAAGTACCCAATAAGCAGCAGTGAATCCTGCAATTCCAGAGGAGAGGTGAATGACATAGCCACCAGAGTAATCAATAACACCCCAATGGTAAAGAAACCCACCACCCCAGAGACTAAAAGCACCAACGGTATATGAAAAAATAAGCCAGAGAGGCACAAAAGCCATCCAAGCCTTAATATTCATTCTCCCAAGGACAGACCCAGCTAACAAAATAAGGGTAATAGCAGCAAATTGGAACTGAAAATAAACAAGTGAAGCCATGGGATAAAAGGGTTCTTCCATTGGTGTTTCAACAGTTCCATTATTGAAGTGGTGTGTGCTTTCAGGTACTCTGGCTTGTTTCACTAGAAACTTTTGTCCAAGTGCTGGTGCCCCTTTACCCCAAAAAGGGAAAAGTTTTTCCCCAAAAGCCATGCGGTAACATAGAAGTACCCAACATAATAGAACTGCTGCAAAGGCATAGAGAGCCATGAAAGCTGAGTTCACTGCCCATTTCTTTTTCACTATGCTTGCGTAAAGAATCACAAGGCCTGGCATGCTTTGAAGACCAACAAGTGTTGCTGCTGTTAACTGCCATGCGTTGTCCCCTTTGTTTAGCCAATCTGGTGATCCTGGAAGGTGTTCTTGGTAGGCCGTTGGTGTGGCCATTGTTGCCTCTCAAACTTGGAAAAAATTGGTTCAATTTTTGATCGCTTTGTGCTTTTGTGGGATGGTTGTTTTATATGCCGAGAGATGAATTTGAAAACTCGGATACTCGGTTTGAAACTTTTGAAGCTTCGTGTAAACTGTCATTGGGTTCTCATCTCACAACAAACATGTGGCAGTGATTAACAACTTTCTTTGAAAAACTTTGACTTTTCGTTGGAAAATGATGGGTAGTATTTGTTTCAGAATATACACAAGTGGATAAGTGGAAGTGGAATGGAAACAATGACAATGAACAATTTTTGTACGAGAATAATGTTTACTGGGTATAATTAATGCAAAATTTAAAATAATACTCCTATTGAAATAATATTTGTACGATTTTTAATCTTAATTTTTTTACTTAACTTATGTCTAATGGAAACGTAGAATTGTTCCGAAGACTACTCGCACAGCACTGTGGTGTGAAAGCGTAAGGAAGTTGCGGTGATTGGTGGGTCTAAAGACATGGTGGAATAACTGAAAATTAGAAAGTGAAACATAATATCTCAGCTTAAGAGATTAACCGGATGTTATTCGGATAGACATTTTTTTTTTTTGGGTACATGACATGATAGACATTTATTTATTTATTTTTTGATAAGGATAGACATTTATTTATTACTTAGGAGAAGAAGTAGATGAAAATGAAATTATGTTAGTATCTTATTAATTAGGATGACACCGTGTCCTGGACAGATGCGATCCGCGGATACGGATAGTTAGGTGTCATAAATGCAGCTGAGAGGTTCTCAACTTGGTACGGTAGCTCGCCAACTAGTCAATGGATCAGAGAAAAACAATGGTCTAAGCATTTTTATTGCAATTTGTCCAAATTAATGTGCACTACAAAACTGGAACTGATCATGTTTTCCCATAACAAATACTCCTAGTATAGGGGATGCTTTCCGCACCTTCTTTTTTCTCCAACAACACAAATCCCTTTTTTCATGACATGGAAAAGACAAAAATATCCCTACATCCTAGTAATCCTCAACGCCTCTGCATCTTGTTGTTCCTCTTCCCCCTTCACACCCCATAGCGCATCCCACCTTCTTTCTGTGTGTTAATTTTCGGTCGCACTACCCTCCCATCTTTGGTAGAACAAGAAACGCCAAGGTAGGAGCATCATGTCGCAGATCAGTCAATCATCTCTGACGATGTCTACACCACCCCCGATCACCGGTGAATTGCATTTTTTTTTCTCCAGATTTACAATCTCTAGGAAGTTAAATTAATTTCAAATACGCTTCGGAAACTTAAGATGTGTAATTGAAATTTACAAGTCTGAAAACTAGGTTTTCGAAACATATTTGAAAACTATTTTAATTTAGCGTTTGAAAATTCAGTATTCGGACGTGTAATTGAATTTTACAAGTCAGAAAATTAAGTTTCTAAAAATTATTTTATAATACCTTTCGGAAACAGTTTCAGGGCGTGTAAAATTCAGTTACACCTCAGAAAACTAAGTTATCGAAATGTATTTGAAACAATATTTAAAACACATCTATGTAAGGTTAGCCTATTTGAATTGAATGTTAACTAGATATGCCACGCTCCAAAGGGACATATCGGTAAAGACCAGCTGCTTTTCTGTGCAGAGAGCGTCAAGCTACTAATGGGATTCAGAATGTGGACCACCATGAGGCTGCACCAGAGGCCCAGATACCTGCACCACTACCACAAGTCCCTACATCTGGGAAACCACAAGACCTATGTCGATCATATTGCCACTCGGTTGTGGAGTGGGGTTCTATGCATTAGTGTATTTTCATTTAATGGATGAATGAACATAACAAAGATTTTATAGTTTCAGGTTCGCAGATCGCTTAAAGTGGTCAACCATGGTAAAAGATGAAATATACTGTGGTTTGACCCGAGATCCAGACTATAGTGGATGCATCAAGTTTGACACCACTATGAGCTGTAACTACCAGCTATTAGACAATGACTTCTTGTCAGCATTTGCTGAGATGTGTCATCGAGACACCTCCAGCTTTTATTTGCCGATTGGGGATATGACGATCATTCAAGATGATGTCTCCTCTTTACTGTATATTCTGATCGTAGGTGCCTTATTTGCGCCTCCTATGATCGACAGAGATACTGCAGTTGGATTATTGAATGAACAATTCAGAGTTACTTATGTTAAGGCCCTCGCGAAGTGCAACTCATCCAAGGATGCCTGTGTGCACTTTGGGTCTCGTTATTGTTCTCTGTTTAGATGTTTTCCCATTGTCGCGCTTCAATTCAGACATTGTCACTTTGCATTCAGACATAACTCGTTGCTGCTCTCTGTTCAGACGCTACTGCTTTATGTTCATATGCAACCCATTTTTGTTCTCCTTTTAGACATCGTCCCATTGTTGCTCTTCATTCAGATGTCATCATGTCATCGCTCTGTGTTCAGACACATCCCAATTACTGCTTTACATTACACAATCCCTTTTACTCCATTTTTTTTATTCATGGAGAAATCCAACATTGTAGTACCCGTTCCAATTACGCTCAATGGTTCCAATTACAATAATTAGCCTGAAGCCATGCGTGGTTTCTTGAAAGGTCATCAACTATGGCGATATGTTATCCAGGACATCCAATGTCCCAAGAAGACCACAAATGATCCTAATAAAAAGTTTGCAGAAAAATTGGACAATGGGACAAAATCACCAAATACACCTATAATTTGGATGTTTTGAAACTACCAAGGAAGTCTAGAACCATCTTAAGAATATGTACATTATCTCTCATCTCTCCCACCAATATCAACTTATGAAGGAACTCCATAACCCGAAGCAAGAATCTTAACATCCTATTTATGAATTCTTAGCGCAAATGGAAATTATTAAGGACCAGCAGGACTGAGCAAATCTACTAAGAAGGATAAAAGCGATGGTATGTTGTATGAAAACTTTTGCAATGGCCCCACTAATGAATACAAACAGATTCAAGCATTCCTTTTACACCAAGAAACATTTCTCATACTTGAGGATGCTCTTCCTTGCCTCAAGTTTGAGGGAACCAGGTTGGATATCCCTCAGCCTAGAACTTAGCTAGCAATTGTTGTTGCTAATAGGGGAGGAAAGTTTTGTCATCATTATCATAACTCTGGTCATTCTCTTCCTAATAGCCCTAGTATAGCATGTCATACATGCAAGAAAAAGGGTCATATTGCAACAAAGCCCCTCTTATCTACCGTTACTGCAAAAATCAATACACTTGATTGTGCACTTCCCACATCGTCCACTAAAGTCTGATTAGGATCGATTCGTCTCTCACCATTTCCTCTAAGCATGTACTTGCTACTATTGCAAATAGTGACTCCTCATCTATGATCTCTCTTTCTACTAGTGATCTTGAATCACTTCTGAAGCAAGTGCTCTTTCATTCTGGTAACAATTCCATTACATTCACTACCACTCCAGGTAACACTCATTAGTACTTTGACTCTGCATGTTTTGATCACATAACCCCTTCATATATTTCATTCTCCTCTATTTCCACTCACATCACTATTCATCCTATTCATATTGATGATGGGTCAATTATGGAAGTAAGCCATAAAGGATCTGTCTCTCTTCCAACTCTTACTTTGTCTGATGCTTATCTGATCCCAAAGCTTAATTTCAATCACATATCTGTTTTGTGATCTTGGATATAATTTCACTTTCTCTTCTCATGGTTGTCATGTACAAGATCCACAGACGAGACATGTGACACCCTAGTTATTTTAATTTTATTTCTTTTATTATGTGCAACTACCCAAATTCCTCAGTTCATTTATGGTCCTTTCTTTTAATTAATTGTTTACAATAAAATACTCTGATATCGTTATAATATGCACTATAGCGGAATAGTGGGAAATACTTTCTTATAAGTATAGTGCACTAGTGTATACCAAGTCTTCCATAGGCACACTATACACCTGGCTTACGTGTGTGCAGTGACAAGCAGCACAAACAACCACAAAGACACACTGACTCACTGGCCATAACTGACAAACCTATGCTGATGGATAACTCTTTCACAGTATCCATGTACTATAAGGTCTTCTCCCAGCTGCTAATTAGCATTCATCCAATACATACAAAGAAAGAAATAGGGCAAATGAGAAATGATCAAAATATTGTTATAATGGAATAGATAGCATAGATACTAATATAAAATAACACATAAAGCTTCCATCTCCAAAGATATTCATATACTTGATCATAGCCTAGACTAAAGATCAGGTCCTAGGGTCTCCTCTAAACCATAATATCGTTGATTCCCTTTTCCCATGCATATCCTAATACTTACTACATGCATGTGGCCATTCTATCATTAGTAAATCCTTCTTATTGGCCCCACTAGGCCTACCTGTGTTGTCGAGTTTGGATCCTCTCCTGAGATGTACCTTCTACAGCACTAAAAACTAGTGTAAGTGGTGAGAGAGTGTGCAGAAAAAATAGGGAAGTTATAGAGAGAGAAAGAAAAATAAAGAGAGATATAGAGAGGATGTAGGGGATGTAGAGAGTGGTTTGAAGGAGATGATCCGAATTCCTGTGTTGTCCCTATCTCACTGACCACGCGAGAATAGGAACGAGTCAGTCTTCCATCTGGCATATCCAGCTCATCGTACCCCTAAGAGTGGTTCCCCGCCCCTAACGACAGGTGTCGAGGCTTCACTCTAGATAACACATATTATGGACTCTGATATGCTAGTAATCGCGTCAGGATTATTGGGCTACCCGACTACCAAGACAGGGAGGGCGGCCAACCCTTCTATCACCGAGGGCATACATAGGACCCAATACCATCCTCAAGGAAACCACAAGTTCTCTGTATTGCATATATCGTACTCCCACTATAGTACTTTTGGCCTTGTACGCAATGGCCGACCCATGTACGCACGATAGTGGTAACATGCAAATTATGATTACATCCCAGATTCAAGCTTAAGAGTAACCTCGACCCCTTCTATCCTTTAATCATATCAATCCATAAAGTTTCAATCCTCCAATGGTTTGGGTACTCACTAACCCATAATATTGTGCCAAGCGTCTCTCTCTCTACATCAACCTATCCTAATCCTAATAAACCTCACCTCGTGCCCTCACGTCAATCATAGCAAACAATAATACATATAAAAGCCTAGCGTCGCATAAGGCGACTACTACAAACACAAGCATACAGGTTCTCAAAGTATACAATTCACACCAATCATATGGCAGGTGATAGGTATTGCAATCACTCTATAGAGTAATCGCATCCCGTAGTCCTACTAAGAACCACTAATATCAGCCTCTAGTAGAGCGTGAGACTCTACTATATTCTATACTGGTAGTCTAACTACTATTCCAATATTTAGGCTTCTTTCTCCCTATTAGTGTAAATAGATTGTTGACTCTTTGACTGCCAGCTGGAATGCCAGCTGGCACAGTCAGTTAGGTTTGTTAGGAGCTGACTACCAGCATGGCAGTGTTTGTTAGACTCAGCTGCCAACCTGGCAAAGCAGTTAGAGCTTTTGTTAGAATTGCAATCTAGCTATATAAGCATTGTTGTAATAGATTGCAAATCAAGATTTTCAATTGTAAGCATTCTGATAATGAATATGAAGCTTTTCTCTCTAATCTTCATCTCTGTTATGGTATCAATTGCCATAACTGGTCCTGGTATCTTTCATTTGTTTGCGTTTCTGTCACAGTAAACTCTCATATTCTCCCACGTCCTTGTTCTTCTGCGTGTTTCTTTCGCTGCTATGGCAGCGGAGCAAAATCTTGTAGCAACGGTTGTTTCTCAATTGCAACCACCTTCTTCTGGAAATGGCGGTAACAACTCGTTTGGTCCTAAATTCTCAATAAAATTGCAAGAAAACAATTTTCTTTTGTGGAATCAACAAGTGGAAGGCGTTATCACTACGCACAAGATGAATCGATTTGTGGTTAACCTTAGATTCCTATGAAATACAAATCTGAAGCCGATCGAGTTGATGGTCTCATTTCTGAAGATTATGATGCCAGGTTAGTTCAAGACCAGTCTCTCTTCACCAAGTTGCTTTCTACACTCTCTGAAGCGGTTCTACCTAGGGTTCTTTCTTGCAAACACGCCTTCGAGGTTTGGGATATGATTCACAAGCACTTTTATGCACATTTAAAAGCTCGTGCACGACAACTCAGATCTAAGTTGAAATCGACCAAGAAAGGTAATCGATTTATCTTCGAATACGTGCTTCGCATCAAGGCTATTGCGGATTCACTGTTAGCCATTGGAGATCCGATTTCAGGGCAAGATCAGCTAGATGCAGTTCTTGACGGCCTACCGAAAGAATATAGTCATTTCATAATGGTGATTTATGGTGGTTCTGATTTACCTTCTCTATACGACATTGAAGCGCTTCTTTATGTTCAAGAAGCACAACTAGATAAGTTCCGCCAAGAGCTCTCGGTTGCTAATGCTACTGTCAATGTTGCTCATACAAATCAACCACAAGGTCAAAGCAATTTTGGATCTGGAAACACAAATTCCAGAGGCAGAGGTCGTAATACTCGTGGCGACAGAGGCCGTGGCCGTGGTCGCTTCTCTGGCGGTGGTGGCGGCAGACCTACTTGCCAACTCTGTGGCAAGTATGGACATGCAGTTGTGAACTGTTGGTATCGTTATGATGAGTCGTTTGTACCTTCACCATTACAATCTTCAACTAATCAAGGTATTTTAAGCTCTGCTCAACAATAGAATCAAGCCACACTACCTAAGCAAGATGCTCCTTCTGCATCTGCTCAAACACCTCAACCTAATGCACTTCTAGCCACTCAATATCCTACTGCATACACTCAAGAGCTGAATTTGCCTTCAGGCCTTAACTCTCAGGCCTGGTTCACTGATTCAGGTGCTTCTCATCACCTAACTTCTGTTAGTTCTTACTTGCACAACAGCATACCCTATGTAGGTTCTGATAAAGTCCATGTTGGAAATGGACAAGCTTACCTATAGCTCCTGTTGGTTCATCATCATTTGTGTCCAGTTTAATTCCAAATATTGTCCTGTCTCTAAAGAATATGTTGCAACTTCCCTCCATTACCTGTAATCTATTGTCTGTGTCCAAATTTGCTAAAGATAACAAAGTATTTTTTGAATTTCATCCTAATCACTGTTTTGTAAAATCCCAGGCATCTAACCAGGTGTTTCTTGAGGGATTTCTTGATGATAGAGGACTTTATAAATTCACGAATCTCCCTCTACAATTGGGATCCTCAAGCAATGTCTTCAATTCTCAAGCTCAAGTCCTCAAGCCCACTGTTAATACCATCACTGCTACTGAATTTGTATCTGATGTAGCTTCCAAAACAAAAAATGTACTTTCCATTTGGCACTATAGGCTAGGCCACGCTCATTCCAGTACTATTAAGAATGTTCTAAGTCTTTGTAACATTCAATTTCCAAATAAAAGTTCCACTGAACCATGTAAGTCTTGTTGTTTGGGCAAGTCACATAGGCTTCATGCTCCCCCATCCCCTACTATGTACTCATCATCCTTTGAAGTAATACACACTGATTTGTGGGGTCCATCCCCTTTTCCTTCAAACTGTGGCTACTTATACTATATTGCCTTTGTAGATGCTTATACCAAGTACACTTGGATCTACATTTTAAAACAAAAATCCAAGGCCTTAAATGCTTTCAAACTATTTCAAGGTCTTGTTAAAACTCAATTTGGTGCCAATAATAATGTTGTCCATTCTGACTTTGGGGGAAGTATAGGCCTTTTACCAAATATCTTAGTGAGCTAGGTATTTCACATAGAATTACTTGTCCCCATACATCACACTAAAATGGCACAGCTGAGAGGAAACATAGGCAAATAGTTGACATGGGGTTAACCTTACTTGCTCATGCATCCATTCCTATCTCTTTCTGGGATCCCAGTTTTACTACCTCAGTTTACCTCATTAACAGGTTACCAACCTCAGCAATTTCTCAGTTTTCCTCCCCTTATCATGCCTTATTCAAATCTGTTCCAGATTATATGTCCATTAAGACTTTTGGGTGTGCATGCTTTCCCCTTCTCAGACCCTATAACCAACACAAACTTCAATTTAGGAGTACTGAGTGTGTGTATTTGGGAATATCACCTCAACATAAGGGGTATAAATGTCTTAGTAAGTGTCACAGCCGAGATTCTATCCACCCTTCAGTTGTACTCACGATCTTTTCCACCCCCATGTGGAGTTTTTTTTTTCCTTCGGCAAGGTTCGAACCCGAGACTCTGGGAATTAAGTAACTCGGAAGCACCTTGCCATCACCATCTGAGCTGCTACTCAGATGTTGATGGCAAGTTCCTTCCAGGTTAGTTAAGCCCTAGAGTCCCGGGTTCGAACCTTGCTGAAGGCAAAAACTCTACATGGGGGTGGAGAAGATCATGAGTACAACCAGAGGGTGGATAAAACCTCGGCTGTAACAAATGATGCGTTCGAAATAGCATATAGTTTAGTGTTAGTTTTGCATCGCATCTTAGTCATTTTAGTCATTTTAATCCATGTTATTTATGCATTTGGCTTGATTTGAATAATGCACTTGGTTTTGGTTCAATTGTGCTTAAAGGAAGGTATTTGTCCTAGGAAAGAGGAGAAAAATCACTTGGAATAAGTTGGGGTAATTTGTGCTACAAGTTGATAATATAATGCTGTCTTAGCCTGGCACCTGTTCAATATTTTAATCATATCTGGAGTTTTAGGTATCCAAATGAGATGAAACCAGTGCCATTGGAAAGCTAAGATCCATAGCTTCAACTTTCATGAAGACACCTTGAGCTAATTCGAACGTTAAAGAGGTAAAAAATACAAAACAACATGAAGCACGGCCTAGCCGTGTCAGGAAGCACGACCGTGTTGCGACAGCACCTGAACAGCGCGAGAAACAGAATGAAGCACGGCCTAGCCATGCCTCACGGCACGACCGTGCTATGACAGCACCCTGGACGCAGAGTTTTACGTTTTTACATGTTTTGGACTTGTTTTTTTACTCCTTTTCACCCTAGACTATAAATAGACACTTTAGAGACTTGTCTAGGGTTCGAACTTTGATTCTTGGAGGCACGGTGGAGGATTGAGATCAATCTCTTCGTCTCTTCTCTCTCGATTTCCTGGTTTGAATGTTTATTTATATGGATTCTACTCTATCCATCATGTTAGAGTAGTTTTCCTTGTTCTAGGATTTGGGGCTATGCCTTTTGATGTCTTTTGGATGATTATTTGATACTCTCTCTATTAATTTGAATGAAATTCGATTTCGTTCTTATTGTTATTATTATTTCTTATGAATTCGGTGGCCACTTATTTATATGTGTTAGATTTCTAGGGATGAACCGAGAGGCGAACCTTTGTTATCGGAACCATAAGAACAGAACTAAGGATTAAAATCACGAGAGTAATTTTTAGTCCTTCGAGGATAAAACAAGCTATCATATTTCTTAATGGGTTTAATTTGATTTCAGTTACCACGAGAGTAGGAATTATATCGTTTAAGCACGGTTTCTGTATCCTGGGAGGGAACTTTTACTAAATTAGGATAGCTTGCCTTCAATTGAATTCATTTGTTAATAAGAGAGTAGTCAATTAGGATTTCAGAGCATCATTGTGGTACCCCCAGTCCTAGAAGCTTTTCCTTATTATTAAAATCATCCATTACATTGTTCTTAATTTATTTTATTTCTATTACAATAACAAATTCTATTTCTCGAATTAGTTTAATTAGCGTAAAAGCAGTCTCTGTGGGATCGATATTTTATTACTTGACGACAACTCCATGCACTTGCGGATTTGAGCCATCAAGTTTTTGGCGCCGTTGCCGGGGACTGCGTCTTATTACTTTTTAAATTAATTCATGTTAATATAAAAAAAATATTCTATAATTGTTGCTGTGCTACTTACATTTTCCGTTAGTGTTGTGCATGCGAGGTAAACAAACAGGTGAGCTGTTGTTTGACCCTGAAATAGAAAAGACTGCAAAGGCTAATAGGAAGAAGGCAAAGGAAGCAAAACAACAACAAAATCAAACCTCTGCTTCTACCTCTCTCGTTACAACTCAAGTGGTAATGGGGGATGCACCACCACCACCACGCACCTCGGGTGATTTTAGGAGAAGGAACAACCATTAGAGGACAGTCATTGCCTACCAACAGGTGGAGGCAAATGCTTTTGAGATCAGAACATCTCTGTTGAACACTCTCAAGCAAAACCAATTCGCTGGGGATGAAGTTGAAGACCCAAATCAGCACTTGGTAAATTTCTATGAAATCTGTGGCACCTTAAAACTGGATGGAGTGACAGATGGGGCCAAGAAACTAAGGCTTTTTCCTTTCACCCTGCGAGATAGAGCAAGAGATTGGTTGCACATTTTGCCTCAAGGAAGCATCGCTACTTGGGATGATTTGGAGGATAAATTTATGAACAAATTTTTTCCACCCTCCAAGTTCATCAAAAGAAGAGGTGAAATTCATGGGTTCCAGCAGAACCAGAGCGAAAATCTGTATGAGGCATGGGAGAGATTCAAGCTTCTTCTGAAAAGATGTCCTGGCCATGGGTATGATGAGTTTAATCAGATGCAGATATTTTGCAATGGGTTGAGGCCAAATACAAGAATGATGTTGGATGCCTCCGCTGGAGGTACAATTAACAGCAAAACAGCTGAATAAGCAAGAATTTTAGTGAAGCAAATGGCTTCAAATGAGCAGTTGTGTCAGAATGATAGAGGCACACGGGGTAGAAGAGGAGTCCTTAAACTAGAAACACAAGATGCACTTTTGGCTCAAAATAAATTGGTCTCTCAACAATTGGAAGCTATCACAAAGGAGCTTAAAGCGCTGAAAATGGGAGCCTCTATTCCCGCTCAGGTGAATCAGTTGAACAGGAACTTGAGATGTGATTTTTGTCAAGGGCCTCATGAAAATGGAGGTTGTGATGCTAAGGGAATTTTGAATGAGCAAGCCAACTACATGGGTAATTTTCAAAAGCAAGGAGGGAATCCTTATTCTAACACCTATAATCCTGGGTGGAAGAATCATCACAACTTCTCTTGGAAACAGCAAGATAACCCATCATCAAGCAACCCTCCACAACCTCAAAAGCAAGAGAAGCCAAATGCATTAGAGGAAGCTCTCACTCAATTCATGAAGATTACTCAATCCAATTTTCAGAACATCCACTCCAACTTTCAGACTCACGAGTCTCATTTCAAGAACCAAGAAGCTTCTATCAAAAATCTGGAGAATCAGATTGGGCAACTCTCAAAGCAACTCGCAGAGCAATCCAAAGGTAAGTTTTCTACTAGCACAGTAGATAATCCTAAGAATGAAAATTGTAGCGCTGTTACTTTGAGAAGCGGAAAGTTGTTGTCTAAACTTGAGAGAAAGAAAAAGAGCGAAAAAAGTGAGGTGAATGGAGTTGAAAAAGAGAGAGTGGAAGTAGAAAAAGAAGTAGAAAGAGAAAAAGACGGAGTTGAAAATGAGAGTAGAGAAAATATTGAAAAAGAAGAAAAAAGAGAAGGTGAGGAAGACATAGTTGTGACTGACAAGCTGCAGGTACAAGAGAAGCCCAAAGTGACTCCTCCATATATGAAGCTTCCTTATCCTCATCTGAGCAAGAAGAGCCAGAAAGATGGAACAGTTTGCTAAATTCATGGATATCTTCAAGCGCCTACAGATGAACATTCCTTTCGCAGAAGCTCTTGAGCAAATGCCCACATATGCCAAGTTCATGAAGGAATTGCTGACCAAGAAGAGAAGATTTAAAGAAGATGAGACAGTAGTTTTGACAGAAGAGTGCAGTGCCATCATTCAAAGAAAGCTTCCTCTAAAGATGAAGGATCCTGGAAGCTTCACAATTCCTTGCACCATTGGGAATTTACACGTTGGCAAAGTTCTGTGTGACTTGGGAGCTAGTATCAATTTGATGCCCCTATCCATGTTGAAAAGGTTGGGAGGAGGTGAAGTCAAGCCCACTAGAATGTCACTTCAGTTAGCGGACCGATCAGTCAAATACCCATATGGGATATTGGAGGATGTTCTGGTTAGAGTTGACAAATTCCTTTTCCTAGCTGATTTTGTGATTCTTGATATGAAGGAGGACAAGGAGGTTCCTCTTCTTCTTGGAAGACCTTTCTTAGCTACAGGGAGAGCCTTGATTGATGTCCAACAAGGTAAATTAATTTTGAGATTCCAAGATGAGAAGGTGACTTTCAATGTGTTTGAGGCTATGAGGCACCCCGATGACACTGAAAAGTGCTCTAGAATTGATATGATTGGGGAGTCGGTTGAAGAATTGCTTAATCAAGACCGACCTTCTAAGCCCTTAGAGAAGGTAATCGGGAATTCCATGGAGGAGACGGATAAAGAGCAAAAAAAAATCCAAGTGCAAAGCTGAGAAGCGTGCTCGTAGGAAGCTACTTCCATCGAGACTCCCTTGGCCTCCTTATGCTAAAGGAAACATTTCTGATACAAAAGGGAAGGTGAAGGGGCCAAGAATCCTTAAGATCTAGAAGGTGAAGGGGAGTACCACTCCCAAATTGGAATCGGGCTGAGCACTTACTAGGGTCAAGCTAGTGACTTTAAACAAGCGCTTCTTGGGAGGCAACCCAAGTTTTTAGTGAGTTCTTTTCTTCTCATCCTTGCTTCAACTTAATTCCTTACATTGGGGACAATGTAAGCTTTTAAGCTTGGGTAAAGGATTTCACTTTCATTCTTGCATTTAGTTTTACACCTCATTTTAATTTTTGCATTTTGTGTTAGTTTTAATTTTTGCATGCATCATTTTATCCCCCAATTTCTGTTAATGTGTGCCATATAATCATTGTAAAATGTAGAGATTGCTATGATTTGGAACCCAATTATTTTTTCTTGTCATAGGCTTAAAGGCAGTGTTCTTAATGTACATAGAGATGATCTTTTGAAAAGTTGAGAATTAGCATGTGGCACTCTGATTTGATGTCTTTCACTGATTTTAACTTTTAAATGTGAAACTGGGCTTATATTGGGGCTTGTACTTCATCATGTTCTTATGCCCCTTCTCCTTGTATGAGTGTGTTCCTCTTGATTGTGCTTTCTAGAACTTGACTTGACCGTTTCAAAACTTTAAATTTTTTTATTACACACTTGAATATGATTAAGGCATTTTAGACATGTTTTCAAGCCTCTGATTTTTGAATGAAAGCTTCCTCTAGTTGCCCCTTTTGAGCCTTTATTGAAATAAATTTTCTTGGTACCCATGCTTTTGTCAAATGTCTATGGTACCCTTTCTAAGGGAGCAATTGGATGCTTGATCTTGTTTGAATATTGATGCTTGATCTTGGGATCTCTTCTGTTGTTTAGTTCCTCCTCAATAATTATTGCAAAATTTCAAATGGGGGAGAATAAAAAAAAATAAAAAATAGAACAGAAAAAAAAACAGAATAGGAGCAAAATAAAAAGGTTTTAAAAGCAAAAAGGGAAAAATGGATTGCTCCACTTATTCTGCTTTAAAAGGGTTGTTTTAATTGATCATTTTGAAAGCCCTTAAATTTTCCTTCCTTGTTTTTATCCCACCTTACAAGTAAAATCCCATGGCCACGTTACAACCTTTTGAAAGACCTTTTGATTCTTGTGTGTTTTCATTAATTATTTGCTGAGATTTGGTCAATAGTCAAGCCTAAGGTAGAGCACTTTCATTGATGGATATGAGCGAATTGTCTTAACCTTTAAAACACTTGGAGAGTGATAAGGAGAGTGCCCTTATCAGTGACAGACATGATTTCAGAGAGCCTAAACTTCTAATTGAACTTCATTTTGATTGTCTCTATTGTGTTTGATAGTCCTTTAGCCTATTACTTGATCTTGCTTCTATCTCGGGTTTCTTATCGGTTGCATCTCGTATTTTCCATGTCGTCTTTGGCCACAGTAATTGCTTGAGGACAAGCAAAATTCTAAGCTTGGGGTAATTTGATGCGTTCGAAATAGCATATAGTTTAGTGTTAGTTTTGCATCGCATCTTAGTCATTTTAGTCATTTTAATCCATGTTATTTATGCATTTGGCTTGATTTGAATAATGCACTTGGTTTTGGTTCAATTGTGCTTAAAGGAAGGTATTTGTCCTAGAAAAAGGAGAAAAATCACTTGGAATAAGTTGGGGTAATTTATGCTACAAGTTGATAACGTAATGTTGTTTCAGCCTGACACCTATTCAATGTTTTAATCATATCTGGAGTTTTAGGTGTCCAAATGAGATGAAACCAGTGCCATTGGAAAGCTAAGATCAATAGCTTCAACTTTCATGAAGACACCTTGAGCTAATTCGGACGTTAAAGAGGTGAAAAATACAAAACAACATGAAGAACGGCCTAGCCGTGTCAGGAAGCACGGCCGTGTTACGACAGCACCTGAATAGCGCGAGAAACATAATAAAGCACGACCTAGTTGTGCCTCACGCCACGGCCATGGTACGACAGCACCCTGGACGCAGAATTTTACGTTTTTACATGTTTTGGACTTGTTTTTTACTCCTTTTCACCCTAGACTATAAATAGACACTTTAAAGACTTGTCTAGGGTTCGAACTTTGATTCTTGGAGGCACGGTGGAGGATTGAGATCAATCTCTTCGTCTCTTCTCTCTCGATTTCCTAGTTTGAATGTTTATTTATATGGATTCTATTCTATCCATCATGTTAGAGTAGTTTTCCTTGTTCTAGGATTTGGGGCTATGCCTTTTGATGTCTTTTGGATGATTATTTGATACTCTCTCTATTACTTTGAATGCAATTCGATTTCGTTCTTATTGTTATTATTATTTCTTATGAATTCGGTGGCCACTTATTCATATGTGTTAGATTTCTAGGGATGAACCGAGAGGTGAACCTTTGTTATCGGAACCATAAGAACGGAACTAAGGATTAAAATCACGAGAGTAATTTTTAGTCCTTCGAGGATAAAACAAGTTATCATATTTCTTAATGGGTTTAATTTGATTTCAGTTACCACGAGAGTAGGAATTGTATCGTTTAAGCACGGTTTCTGTATCCTGGGTGGGAACTTTTACTAAATTAGGATAGCTTGCCTTCAATTGAATTCATTTGTTAATAAGAGAGTAGTCAATTAGGATTTCAGAGCATCATTGTGGTACCCCCAGTCCTAGAAGCTTTTCCTTATTATTAAAATCATCCATTACATTGTTCTTAATTTATTTTATTTCTATTACAATAACAAATTCTATTTCTTGAATTAGTTTAATTAGCGTAAAAGCAGTCTCTGTGGGATCGATATTTTATTACTTGACGATAACTCCGTGCACTTGCGGATTTGAGCCATCAACAAAAAAGACGCCTTTTTTGTCACGATCTTTTCCACCCCTATGTGAAATTTTTGCCTTATGCAAGGTTCGAACCCGGGACTTGAAGTAACCCGGAAGCACCTTGTTATTACCAACTGAGCTACGTGGGGGTTACTTGTGCCATTACCATCGATTTTGAGTTATTTTACACTGCTATGTGAAATGATTGAGTTACATGCTTCTTGATGTTGGAAAACGCCTAATTGTAGATTTTGTCTAGTTTGAAGTGCCTTAAACTCATGAATGAGAATTTTTGCATGAATAATAATAAATATGTATGGGCACTGGAACTGTTAAGTTCCAAGGGTTGGACAACTTCTTTAGGAATAATCCTCCCACTTTGAAATGGGGTCCCTAACCCCGATGGCCCACAGAACTAGATTCTAGAACCCCACCTAGAGTGTGATTGTTTGTCCTATTCCATATGAGTTTTGTAACATGTTCGGTAGAAATTTAGAACTTGATGATTATGCCATGAAAAGGACTTTAATAGAGTCGTGAGAGTAATTATGTTGTGCGGACATAGTTACATTCAAGTCTTTATCGAAGACCCTTGTAGAGGTATGTGTGCTTGATTCATATGATTATTGTTGTTTCATTTACCAAGTGGAAGAGTAGGAGGGACTGATCACCCCAATAACTTGTCACTGGTAGGTGAAATAATAATAATTAAAAGTGTGCATGTATACTCTGTTGTTTAATTGCGAACTTGAGTAAATTCCGAGGACGGAATTCCTTGTAAGGAGGGGAGGATTGTAACACCCCAAATTTTCCCTTCTTCTTTCATTTCTGTAATTATTTATTAAATGTATGTGTGCTATATTTGATTTGATAAGTGATATTATGATGCTTTGTGTGAATTTGTATTTATTTGCATTTTTAGAAAATATTAGCATTTATTTGTATTTTTAGAAAATTGAGGTAATATAGTAGTTAATATATTATTTTTATAAAATATTAGTATTTGAAATGTCATTTATTTTGGAAAATATTTCGGGTTAAAGAGGTGTTAAAATGAGTTTGAGAGGCTAATAGGTTTTAAAGATATATAAAAATGAATTTTTACTAATTTACTATCTACACCTCGTTCTTTACTGATACACCCCTCATTTTCACAGACTATTTCATACTAATTTTTTATTATTATGTGTTAATTAAATTTTAATTGTGTATTATATGTGTGAGTATAATTAGAGGAGTCTAGAAATGAGTTTAGTTGCTTTTCCTTAATTTCTATAATTATTTAATTAAGTGCTTATGTGCAATGCCTCAATTAAATAAGTGATTATGTTATACCTTGTGTGACTTTGAGTTTGTTAATGATTAATGCTCTTAGGCCTTAGTCCATGTGCCTTGGGCTATTGAGAGATGATTTAAGATAGTTTAGAATTGTTATGTTGTTATTGGGCCTAGAGGATTAATGCTTAAGTGATCCAATTAGCCTAAAAACCTAAGGAGTAAGACTAAAGCTCTCATTCTTGCCTCCACCAAAACTGGCGCCTCATATCTCTCACTTTTCCTCTCATAAGCTTTCTCTCTTTCTCTCCTTCACAAACACTCTCATCTCCAAACACCCTCCCACCATTGATAGAGTAAAGGGTTGAGAATGGAGGAGCACCTAAGTGTCATCTCTAGGACCATGGAAGGAATCATAATCATCTCTCTTGTTTGGTATGATTACTCTCGTTGTCCCTCAGCTTATGTTTTTGAGAAGCAAACATTTAATCCCATCTTCTACCCTTATCCTTGTTAGTGGGACCAAGAAGGAAGCCAAGGACACCCACTCTCTCTAAAGGTTGCAAATTCTATATTAAAGGTAAGGGGGAGATTATTGTGGTTGGGGATATTTAAGGGAATAGATGAAGGGGTTGTCCTTGAACCCCGTTGTTTAATGCTAGTTTTAAAGAAATTCTATTTTTTAATTTTTATGAATGATATAACCATGATTTTAAATAAAATTTATATATATTTCTTGCTGTTTTTAAATGATTAAATGATTAAAAGGTTGTTAAGGGCTGTATGAATGCTAAAAAAATTATGTTTTAATGTTTGAGGTGTTATCGTGTTGCCGGGCTATTAAATTCATATATCATTAATTCTAGAAATGATTAGTAGTGTTCGAATCAATGAATTATGCTTTGAAATTATGTAAATGATTAAAATAGATACTGTTTTTAAAAGCTAATGTTAGTTGGAAATTCTAGAATAGTTTATTTTACCTCATTTATGTTTAACTTGAAGCTTTTGTTTGTGAAATATACATTGTTGGCTTACTGTCTCATTTATGTTATTATGCAGGGTTTTTTGTGTGTGTACAGATTTTGCTGTTTTCTGCAGTATTTTCTTGTGCTACTGTTTCTATTTTAAGCAAGAATTGCTGTCTACGAAAATTATTGTCTTCTGCAGTATTTTTTCCTTGTGATGTTGTTTCTGTTTTAAACAGGAATTACTGTTTTGCGAAAATTGCCATTTCTGCAGTATTTTCCTCGGGTTGTTGTTTCTGTTTTTATGCAGAAAATCACTGCTGTGAAAATTCGTTGTTTTCAGTAGAATTTTATAGTGGTCATTTATGTTTCTATGTGTAGAGTAATGATGCGAAAAGTTCTGTTTTTCTGCATATTTTAATTATATGAACATGACCCAAATACATGTTGTGGTTGATTTATTATTGCTGTTGGCAAGGTGCTTCCGGGTTACTTAAGCCCTAGGTCCCGGGTTCGAACCTTGCAAAAGCCAAAAATTTCACATGGGGGGTGGAAAAGATCGTGAGTACAGTGCGAGGTGGATAGAACTCAGCTGTGACAGTAAGGATGGTCGAATTTATATTTTTAAGGATGTCATTTTTAATGAATTCAGATTTCCTTATTCATGATTGTTTTAGTCTAACCTAAATACTGTTGTAGCTGTCACAAATCAGTCCTCAAAATTACTTATTTTTGGTTCTGAACCTACTGTCTCTACATCGGGTCCCACTTCCTCTGGTCCTGCACCAGCCCTGTCAACATCCAGCTCAGTTAATGTTATTCCTGTATCTCAGTCTACCCCTGTCACTGCTGAACATGAACCAAACACTCCACATATTATCTCTTCTCCTGAACCTGTCTCGGGTTCCTCACCTTGCACCCCTGCAGAGTCTTCTTCAACAACTCAAAGCATTGTTCTTGCCCCACCTGTTGTTGTAAATGACCATCCCATGCTCAAAAGATCTAAAACAGGGAATTCCAAGCCTAAAGTGTTTATGGCTCATGTTGAACCAAGCACTATTAAACAAGCTTTAGCACAACCTCAGTGGTTAGATACTATAAAACAAGAGTATAATGCCTTGTTAGCTAATAACACTTGGACACTTACCTGACTTCCTCCTCATAGAAAAGCTATAGGGTGCAAGTAGGTTTTCAGAATTAAAGAGAACCCAAATGGAAGCATTAACAAATACAAAGCACGTCTAGTGGCTAAGGGCCTTCATCAACAACATGGAATTGATTTTAGTGAGACTTTCTCACCTGTGGTCATGCCTACCACCATTCGGGTTATCTTGACACTTGCCCTGACTTACAAATGGGAACTTCAGCGGATTGATATTAACAATGCCTTCCTCAATGGCATGTTACAAGAAGAGGTCTACATGCAACAACCTCCTGGCTTTGAAGCTTCAGATAAGGGGTTAGTTTACAAGCTGAATCGTGCTCTCTATGGCCTTAAGCAGGCCCCAAGGGCCTGGTATGAGAGGTTCACTCAGGCTTTAATTGAGTTTGGGTTTTCTTCAAGTAGGTGTGACCATTCTTTGTTCATTTACAACTCTAATGGCATTACTCTTTATGCACTTGTATATCTTGATGACATTTTAATTACTAGCTCCTCTTCAAAACTGGTTCATGAATTGATTAACAAGCTACATACTAAGTTTGCTTTGAAAAGATTAGGCAAACCTGACTATTTTTTGGGCATTGAGGTAAAACATTTGAAGAATGGGTCTATATTACTAACTCAATCCAAGTATATAAGAGATCTTCTTACTAGAGCAAAAATGGTGGAAGCAAATGGAGTATCTACACCTACGTTCAGCCACTGCAAGTTGAGTAAACATGGCATTGATTTAATGTCTGATCCGCATCACTACAGGTATATTGTTGGAGCTTTACAGTATATTATACTTACCCAGCTAGATATTACATTCAGTGTGAATATAGTCTGCCAGTTTCTCTCTTCACCTCTTGATAGTCACTGAAAATCAGTAAAGAGGATTCTTAGATACCTCAGTGGCACATTACACCATGGGTTACTCCTTCAACCAGCTGCACCCGATCATAAGCTCTCTCTTAGAGCTTACAGTGATAGTGATTGGGCAAGTGACCCTGATGATCGGAGGTCTACATCAGGTTTTGGTCTCTTGGAGCTCTAAAAAGCAACCTCTAGTAGCTTGGTCAAGTGCCGAAGCTGAATATAGAGGTGTGGCTCACTTAACTTCAGAATTCCTATGGCTGGAATCTCTTCTTTCTGAGCTGCATGTTCCAATTTTGTCACCTACTTTGCTATGTGATAACTTGAGTGCTGTTTTGTTAGCACATAATCCTATATTACATGCCCGCACAAAACACATAGAATTGGATATCCATTTTGTTCGAGAAAGAGTAGTCTCCAAGGTTCTTAACATTCAACATGTGTCTGCTACTTTGCAAATAGCTGATGCACTTACAAAACCATTGCCTACAACTCAATTTCAAGATCTAAGGACCAAGCTCAAGGTTGTTGCTCCACAACCCCCTTGACCTTGTGGGGGAGTATTATTGTAAATAGATTGTTGACTCTTTGACTGCCAGCTGGAATCCCAGCTGGCACAATCAGTTAGGTTTGTTAGGAGCTGACTGCCAGCATGGCAGTGTTTGTTAAACTCAGCTGCCAACCTGGCAAATCCATTAGAGCTTCTGTTAGAATTGCAATCTAGCTATATAAGCATTGTTGTAATAGATTGCAAATCAAGATTTTCAGTTGTAAGCATTCTGATAATGAATATGGAGCTTTTCTCTCTAATCTTTATCTCTGTTACTCCCACATACCTGGCATTTGTAGGATAAGTCCTCATTTGATCTTCATGTACCCGTCATTGGTCTTGTATCCCAAAGGCATTTGGGATACTCCCTGATGTCATTATGACATAATTAATCCAAATGTCTAAGGGCATGACCCAACTATGCATCGGGTATACCATCGATTGAGGATTATCGAGCATATATATTATCGCATTACTAACAGTATCCTAGCATCGCTACACTAATCCCAAGAAATAAACTTAAAGGACAGTTCAGAGTTATACCTAACTTCAGAAAGACGGCGTAGGTAACCTCTGAACTAGAACCTCGACCTCGTCTACACATAGAGAATGAGACACTATTAGAATAAACTAGGAATGAAGCTATCACTAAAGACTAAGGAGTATGGTATTACCGCAACTCCTGTAGCCTCAGAATAGCTCTAGAGCCTCGCTATAGCACCTGTATTTGGGTATTTTGCCAAGGTGACCAAAATACCCCTTTAGAGTGAGAAAATGGGTAGAAAGGGAGGAAAGAAGGATGAGGGACGTCCCAAAACACAATGGGAGGGGCTATTTATAGTTTTGGAAACTGACCTCGTCGTGTCGCGAGACATTCCTAGTCAGTTGCGATAGGTTCAATCACTAACGCGTGTCAACGCTGAAATGCATGCATGAAGACACGCGTCTTGGTTGGTCGCATCGCGGAATATCCATGTCACGTCGCGACGAATCTGATACTCGTGTTGCGAGCGCTCCTGTCGTGTCGCGATAGTATTGATATACAATTAGCATATCTTTCCTTTTTCTTGCTTCTGGCCTATTCCAAGCTCCATCCTCAGATCCCTTGAGCTTATTTAAAGCTCATTATAAGTGCATTAGGGTCCGATTAGGGTTTCCAAATAAAGAAATTTGGGATGTCACAAGACATGCCATTGGGAATGGGCATAAAGTTAGACAGCTGGTTGAGTTCACCAACTCCATGTTCCTTTAGCATCTACCCTTTGAACTGTGTCCACCTCATCCTCTCTCTAGTTGTGGCATCAACATCTTGGCCACATATCTCTTAGTAAACCCTATCCTCTTATTTCCTAAGCATGTTTAGGTTCTGTTGTGGATGAAACATTCCATTGTATGTTATGTCAAATAGTTAAACAACTAGCTTTTGTTAAACAACCGAATTGATTAACATAATCCTTCCCCCTAAACTGATATACCTGTTACACCAAGAGCCGAGTCTCTTACGCAACATATCCAGCATAGGCTTCCAAGTTGATATCTTCCATGGGTAGTACCCACCAAAAGCCCAAGATACACGAATGGGACCGACCCCGACTGACAGTTCAGAAAGTCTGTCACCATACCAAGGAAAGTGTCCTCAACATTAACTCCCAAGAGGCAACTCTTATGAAAGTTCACCTTCGAACTTCATAGCTCATAAATTGTCCACTGAAACCTCCCCAACTAGGAGAGTATCACCCGCATACGCAGATGAGAGACATCCAACTCATAATCTCTCACAGCAAAACCCCTAAATAATCTACGAGACACCGCATTCTGTATAATTCCACCCAAACCCTCCAAACCAATAAGAATAGGAATGGTGCTAACTTGCTCCAGACCTCTCTATATGTTCACCTCCCCTCAAGGTTATCAAAACCGGACCGGATATTGAACCGGTGTAGGCACTGGTTCAAGGTTCAAAGGTCGGACCGAGGTCGAACCGGGGTCGGACCGGAAATGAATTAAATTATATTTTTAAAATTTTTAATATAACATATAAAGCACTAATAAACAAAAAATAACATAATATTCATAACATCACGACATAAAAAATTAAACTATGCTTAAAATGTTATATGTCAACATATAACATGCAAAAATTACATATTAAACTAAAATAAATATGTTATAATAACTTTCTAATATTCAATAATTACAAATACTATAATGTAAGTATTCTCATAATTTTTATTAATATATAAATTAATTTTAAATTTTATTATAATATCTAATTTAACCTATCAACGTGAAAAAATGGATATAAAATCTCTTATGTGTCAAAAATAATGTCATTTACCATTTTTTTTAAAAAATAAAAAATTAATTTTTGTTGAACCGCCCGGTTCCCGGTTTTGTCCGGTTTTTTTTTCCGGTTTTCCCGGTTTTGGCCGGTTTTTTACCGGTTTTCCGGTTTTTAGGCCGGTTCGACTACAATCCGGTTTTAAGGTTCAAACGGACCGGATAGGGGTCCGGTTCAACCGGTCGGACCGTCCGGTCCGGTCCGGTTTTGACAACTATGCCTCCCCTGTAGGGCTACCATTCACATGTACTGATAGCTTCGCTGAAAACACACAAACCCGAATCCAAGTTCTCCATTGCTCATTGAAGCCAAACCTGCCTAATATGCAATCTAGAAAGACCCAATTGACTGAGTCATAGGCCTTCTCAAAGTCCACCTTAAAGACATGACACTCTTTCGCAGACCCTTCTGCCAAATCAAACACCTCATTACCCTTCCCTGATTAAAAGCCGATTGATTCGGGGGCGATAAATATCTGTATACATTATATATAAACACTACAAGAAATATCCCAACTACCGACGGCCAAATACCGACGGTCACAGCCCGTAGGAAAAAAACAGGATTTTCCGATGAAATTAGCCGTCAGTACATTATTACCGACGGTCTAAACCGTCAGTTTAGCAGTTTCGATTTACCGACGGACAAAACCGTCGGTAAATCCACAACGTTTTTTTTTATTTTCGCGCTTAATTTTTAAATACCGACGGTCCACGTCCATCGGTAATTTAAAGAACCCGTCGGTAAGGCCGAAAAATTTACCGACGGTTTAGCCGTCGATAAAAGGCCATCGGTAACGTGCGATACAAACCAGAAGCCGACTCTTCTTCCCCATTCTTCATTTTCAGTTATTTCTTTCTTTTCTCTCTCTCTGTTCCGTCGCCCATCTCTCGTCGCCGCCCATCTCTCGCTGCCGCCACCACCACCACCACGATCGCTTTCCGGCACCACCACTCCCACCATTGCCTCTGCCACCGCCACGTCCCTCTCTGTTCCGTCATTCCTCTCTGTTTCCGCCGCTATCACCACCACGAAAGTCTGTTTTCCCAGATCACCAAGGCCCACCGCTGCCTCCGCCACCGCCACATAGGTATATTTCCTTTGTCTCTCTCAATATTGCTTTTATTTATCTGTATTTTCACATTTTCACAACTTTTCCCCTCGATTCGTTGTACCATCGATTGGGAGCATTTGGGAACAGGTTCAACAACAAGAAGAAGTAGGTTGCCATTGCTGCTTCTTTTTTTTTCCCCTGTTGGTTCGACTTTTTTTGTGTTTGTTTGTAAATTGTGTATTGTGTACTTCTATTATGCTGTATTATATGTTTTAGATGAGGAGGTTAAATAGCTTTTGAGAATTCATGATTTGATAAAAATAGTGAAAGGCAAAAAGCTTACTTGGGGTTTATTTGGATTTATTTTATAACATGATTGTTGTTTGGTTGGCATCCTGCTCATTTTTGTTGATTGCTATTTGGTAGCTTGTTAGTTAAAATTTTCTATGTTTTTTCAGTATTTTTAGTTCGAGGCCACCACACTGCTCCGAGACTGCCACTGACATCGAAGGACGTGGACACTCTCTTGTTCTGAGAATTAGGTATGCACTCTAACGAAATGTCGGTTGACTCATTGGGTGGAAAAGGGTTGGCTGTTGACCCCCACACCGACATATTTATTTGATTTGCTTCATAGTTCTCTCCAGAGAGAGAATTTTGAGGTGATGTGTGTTTTGGCTAACAAAGGATGTTTTATGTTGAAGTGATGTATAGTTCTCTCCACAGAGGGAATTTTGTCTGATGTATATTTTATGTTAGAGTAAAGGTAGTATGTAGATTATTCATTTAGCAAGCAACACATAAACTCAATTTCTGTCGGTTTATGTTCATCAATCAGTCAAAAAATTTAATTAGCATTAAGCATTATTAACAATAGGAAAAAGAAAGAAAAAAACTTCTATGCTTATGTGTGAAGTCTAAAAGTCAAGAAGCCGTGGAACTTAAAGATGGAGACATCAAGGCTCGCGGGCTTAGGACTTTTGTAAAAATCTCTTAAGACATACTTAGAATGGCTAATGCATTAAAAGACTTAAGAGAATTGAAACCCAACATGCATCACAAGCATCTCATGGAATAAGATTAAGTTTTGATGCATACTGACCATACAGGTGTTCTTATTTTGCCATATAAACATGCCCTGTATGTTCAAGCATGCAATAGGAATTACAAGCCATTTATAACATGCTCAAAAGTTATTTCACATAAGTTCTAAGTTGCATGATCATATAGAAACTCGTTTGAATCATAGAAGGGTAGAACAAAGTGAATGGCTGTGAATAGATTCAAACATGATAGGAATTGATTCACATGGGCATAAGACTTTTTTAATGATGTTTTCCATCTGTGATTCGATTCATGGAATATTGGAATTGATTCACAAGAACCCTATAATAGTTTTATGGGCTTTCCTTAACAGCTACGCTAGTTCGTACCTTGCTTTCAATCTTATCTCTTAAGTAGTTTATATAAAGAATTCTAAATCATCGGGGTTTATTCATTCAAAGAAAATTATTCAGAAACATTCTCTATTAATTCTTAAACTTTATTTGGCATCTTTGAGAGATTTATTGAGCTTTCAGTTTGTAATTTTTGCTCTATTTTGGAGAGTTTCTTTCTTGATTTTTTGATTTTTATTTTTGTGGTGTGATCCCTGTGTTGGTGATATCAAGGAATGAGTTATCTCCTAGGAAATTTTGTTCTAATTATTAGGGTGGGGTATTCCTAGTTGTGTTGAAGAGGGTTATTGGTGTGGGGCATCACCAAGTATAATCTTTGATCTATGACTTTGGAATCAATGTGATTATAGTGAAAACTCTCAGGCATTGCTTGGGAACTGGATGTAGGTCACAGTGGTTGTGACCTAAGAAATATACATAGCAGCACAATTCTTCTAAACCTATCTCTATTAATTTTGATTTTGATTTGTTATTTTTTGTTTTAAGGTTTATATAATATGGAATAAAATTGCATGCTTTAGGGCTTATATGTTGGTCTTGATCTTCTTTTTCACAAAATGTTGATCTTGATCTAATTACATCTAGAACTCATTAATTTTTTAACCAATATTAAGAGGTTTTCTAAAAGTGAAAAGTTTTGTGAAAATTCTCAAGAACCCTATTCACCTCCCCTCTAGGGTTCATATCGTGTCTGAGGCCACTTAGGCTAGCAAGTGATATCAGATGTAGTGTATGTGTGATTGGCTTTGCCGGCTTTAAGAGGATCATGGCCTCAAACATGATTTTTCAAACTAGATGGATCCTATAACAAGGCTTCTATTTTTAATGGAGAAGGTTATCAGTATTTAAAAGAAAAAATATGGATCTCAATCTTATCTCATGATCTAAATGTTTGGGATGCTATAGAAAATTGACATTTTGTTCCTACACATTTAGTTGATGGTGAAATGAGAGAAAAGCCTAGAAGCAATTGAGCCCAAGATGAGAAGAAAAATGTTCAATTAGTTTGGAGGAATAAAAATATAATCACACGCGCTGTAGGGCACGTTGAGTATTTCAGAGTCTAACCATACAATTGCTTAACAAATGTGAGATACCTTGCAAGTTACCCATGAGGGTACTAGTGAGATTAAAGGGGCAAGGGTTAATACCCTCTCATATATGAGTATGAGTTGTTTCATATTATTGAAGAAGAATCTATACAAGATATGAAACAGTTCAAATATATTGTTAATTAGTTGATTGCCTTAGGTAAAAAAATTCTAATGAATAGTTGGTTAATAATGTGTTAATATGTTTAAGTAGCGAATGGTAGCCAAAAGTTACTGCAATTGCGAAATCAAGGAATTGGCGACTATGACTTTAGCTACTTTGTTTGGTAAACTTCAAGAGCATGAACTTGAATTGGGAAGACTCTATGAACATGAAGAAACCAACAAGAAAAAGAAGAGTTTAACATTAAAAGCCTCGTCAAAAGCCATTTTTGAAGAAAATGCTAGTGAAATGAAAGTTTAGATGAGGAAGACTTGAAAGTGTTGGTGAAAAAGTCTGGAAAGTTCTTAAAAAGGAAGGAAAAATCAAAGAAAGATCCAAACTAGGAAGAACAACCAACTAAACTAACATGTTTTGAATGTGGTAAACCCGGTGTTATAAAAACGAGTTATTATGTATACAATAAGAAGTTGGAAAAAGAAGAAAATCAAAAAGCGAGAAAAAGTCTATGTGGCTTAGGATGATAATGACTTGAGCTCTACTAAAGAGAAAAACAAAATGAAATAGCGCAACTATGTCTCATGGCTTTACATGGTAAACACTACAAGAAAACACGCATATAATGACTTGGTGCATTCATCTTTTTTCGTCCTTATAATATGCATACATTTTTTACAGCTTTGAATAAATGAAGTTGTTGACTGCATTGATTCCTTTTGGTTCTGGCTTACGTTTATTTGTATGTTGATTCTCGGATGTACTATATCTGTTTGGTTTCTAATTGTTGTTCTTTGACATTTTTCCCTTTTCAAATGATTTGCTTCATTTTATATTACTAAGCTAATAGTTGTTTTGGAGGATTTTCTTTTGTTGTCTTTCTTTTTATCCTTCAATCCAAAGACTCAGTGGATATCTTATTTTGTCCTCTGCTGTGTAATTCTTTCTATCTCTGTACTAAACATATTTTTCTATTATTCATTCAAATTTGAAGCATGTGGAGTCACTTTTCTTCGATGCTTATTTCCTCAAAAAGCCAGTGGGTTTCATCAAAAGTTCTCTTTTGTTTAGTTATTTCTTAAAATCGGTTAAATTTGAATGCAGTTTATATGAACATTTTATGGTGGATGATGGGGAGAAGTTTTTCAATACCTACTCATTCCCTAAATTTACCTCTGCATGATGGTTCTCTCTCTCTCTCTTTCTTTGATTCCATGCTACAGATTTTTAATTTGTCTCTTATCTTTGTCCTCACTTAAGTCTTTTGGAAAATAATTGACAAATAAAATTCTTATTTAACAAAAATTTCAATAATTTTATATGGCTGACTTAGGAAGTATGGTAATACAACTTAATTATAAAATAAAATGCAGATGCACAATTTCTCATAAGGAGATTGCACTTAAATGCATGGATTGTGATTCGATTGTTCTACAATAGGTGAATCTTCGATAGTTGGAAAATTAATTGGGACTCTTTTTGAACTTCTGAAATTAGTATCAGTGATTTAATTTTTTTTTTATCAATCCATTAAGACATGTAGCTTTTATCCTAAAAATTTCTCCATAACTCTATTTAGGGGAGGAAAATTTAGGTTTTTCAGTGTTTTCTTATATGTGGTTTTTGGTTTTGTGGGTTAGTTTTTTGTGTACTTCTCTTTATTTTCTAATATTTTTTTTTCATTATGTTGGTTTGCTATTTGGTTATTTTTTTCATTGGTAGGTTTCCTGAAATTTGTTTTGTTTAGTTCTTCCAGCTCATAGTTATGTGGGTATAGGGGGTGCATGTGGATGCCTGTACTGTGGGTTAGGGGTTGCTCTGCATGGAAGTTATTTTTTAATTTCAAAGTTAGTGGGTCGATTTGCAATTTTAAGTTCCTTAAACATATTAAGTAAAAAAAGAATGATCCATATTAATTATTTAGAACTATGTTTGTTGTTTATGGTAGTTTTATGTGTATGTTTGGCATGGTATCTTTTTGATCTGTTTTGATCTTTTGAACGGGAGAGGCAAGTGAAGTATGGTGAAAATGATTAGAAGATTGAAGATTGTGTCATGGAGCAAGGAATAGCGAGCAAAACACACATGCAGGAATTAACTCTTATTTGTGTTTTGGCACAAGTGTGCTTGAATCTCATAACAGTTAAGGATTGCTCTTCATGGGAGCTTTCATGTTATGCCTGCTTTTCTAATTTCATTATCTCATTGGGTTGGCTTTGGAAGCAGGGTGGTGTGGCTTTAGTGTGTTGTCTTGGGTCATGGAGTTTGTTTTGGAGGCTGATGTCTATTTCCATTCAAGAATCAAAATCCAACCTGTTGAAGTTAGATATATAACAATTATTACCCACTTTATCAAACATTATTTATTTTGTGTAAATATATCTCAAAAAAATAACGTAACCAAAATTTTAGTTATTAATTTACATTATTGACTATTTGGAAAAATATTAAAATATTAAATATTTTATTCTTCACAGGATCAAAGAAAAAAATCTTTTGCAGCCCAAACCTCAGGACCATCTTTCACTCCATAGACAATGTCTTGATTCTTATCACCATCATCTATTGCAACAGTGCCTTTGCCATTTTTCTTATTCTTGTCTACTTCTGTTTCTCTTTCATCGTTTGAATTCCTTTTTGTTTCCCTGCCAGCAACTCCATTACAATTAATGGATTAGGATGTATGGTAGATGTGGCCATATAGAAGCTCTAATTGCATAGCATATACCAAGCCAAACCACTATGAAAACAAAAATTGTTAAAAGGATTTATGCTTCCCTTGCCACTTCTGCTTGTTTAATTATATCCTTTAAGAGGATGTCAACTTTCAACATGTTACTTTTTAATTATTGATGAAATGGATGTTTGATTGTTGTTATTAGTATCGGAGAAAAGCCTTAGCTTCCCGTTTGAGGTTCAATATATTATTGAGTGCGTGTACTCTTTTAGATACCACGTGTTCATTGTATATTGAACCTTGAATTGTCCAAGTCGGACAGTTTGGGAAAAAACTTTTTCTTTACTTATATAATAGTTGTTGCTTGATTCTTGTATCTTGATATTTGATGAAATTTTGGTTAGATTCATTTCCTTTTGTTCTTTGGGTGCATACTTGATTGCCTTGTTCCTAACTGCGATCATTTTGTGTACTCAGAGACCAATGGGAAATGCTGCCGAAATTTTGTCAAGTATAAGATATGAGAATTAAGGAATGACTATTATACGAGTTCTGAAAAAGTTTTTCCTCGAATTGGATAGGGTCATACCATTTAAAGAAAGAGAGCGGTTGTAAGAATGTCGTGCGGCTGAAATTGTCATTTTTTTTGACATGCAGAAGATGGAATTTTTTCCTTCGAATCGTAGTTGGATGTACGATAGGTTGTATCCGGGAAGAGGGGGTTTGAAACAATCTTTTTGCGATGGGATTGATCACTTCGTTCAAGTCGTAATGGCACACGAAGATTTCGAAATTAATGGAGGGATTAGATGTCCGTGCCTTAAATGCGATTGCAGAAAGATCAAGAGCCCAGGTGAGGT
Source organism: Calophaca sinica (assembly GCA_037113605.1). Taxonomy (NCBI): domain Eukaryota; kingdom Viridiplantae; phylum Streptophyta; class Magnoliopsida; order Fabales; family Fabaceae; genus Calophaca; species Calophaca sinica. The sequence continues at coordinate 111,278,443 of CM073733.1, forward strand.
CATGTTGCACCTGCAGAGAGTTGGATTTATGTCTAATTAATGGATTTGGACTAGACATGGTGAAGAGTTACCTCGGGTTGCATTAGGGGTTGGCGATAATTGCACAGGTGCTTCAAGCAATTGCGTAGATACGGGATATGGTGAGCAGATTGAATTGATGCAAGATATGGTTTGTGATGCCTTGGGGGTCAACGTATCATTCGAGGAGCCACAGTATGATGACACAGATGAACTTCCAAATGAGACTGCACAAAGATTTTATAATCTCTTGTTAGAAACAAATAAGCCGTTGTTTGAAGGGTCTGCCGACTCTAAGTTATCAATGTGTGTGAGACTTTTAGCTCTCAAGTCCAACTGTGGTGCTACGGATGTGTGCTTGGATCTCGTAACGAAGATGATGTTGGACTCGTCACCTATCAGAGATGATTTGCCAAAAAGTTATTACGAGGCTAAAAGCTTAGTGTCCAAATTGGGGTTGGAATCTAAAAGGATTGATTGTTGTGTGAGAGGGTGTATGTTATATTACGAAAATGAATTTGGTAAAAACGATAGCGCGCTAGTTGAATGCAAATTTTGTGATGAGCCAAGGTATATGTCACATACTGATAATGGGAAGGGTAGACAAAAACCAATTCCACGGAAGGCAATGTTTTATTTGCCAATTATTCCAAGGCTGTAGAGAATGTTTGCGTCAACACAGACTGCAGACAAAATGACTTGGCACTATGAGAATAAAAGCACTTCAGGTATGTTGCGACATCCATGTGATGGTGAAGCTTGGAAGCACTTTGATCGTGTGAATCCCGAATTTGCAGCAAATCCACGTAATGTACGACTTGGCTTATGCTCTGATGGTTTTACCCCATATGTTCAATCAACGGCGAAACCTTATTCTTGCTGGCGCTTATTGTTACCCCATACAATCTTCCTCCCGATATTTGCATGTCTAAGCCCTATATGTTCTTGACTTGTATTATACCGGTCCAGATAATCCAATGATGGTATTGACATCTACTTACAGCCTCTCATTGACGATCTCAAAAGGTTGTGGAATGGCATTGTGACTTATGATATTGCACGAAAGAAGAACTTTACAATGAGGGCAGCTCTTATGTGGACCATTAATGACTTCCCTGCATATGGCATGTTGTCTGGTTGGGGTACTCATGGTAAAATGGCATGTCCCCATTGCATGGAGCATACAAAGGCCTTTACCTTGAAATTTGGGGGGAAGAGTTCTTGGTTTGACTCACATCGCAGGTTTTTACCAGCAGATCATCCATTTAGACGGAATAAGAACGCCTTCAAGAAGGGGGAAGTTGAATTAGATGGTCGCCCGAGGTTGACATCCGAACAGATTTTTACCAGAGTTATGGATCTGCCAAAAATCACATATTTTGGTGAATTGGATCGATTTGAAGGATATGGACAATGGCACAATTGGACTAAAAGAAGTATTTTTTGGGATTTGCTGTATTGGAAAGATAATTTATTGAGACACAACCTTGATGTTATGCACATTGAGAAGAACTTTTTTGACAATATTTTTCTCACAGTGATGAACGTCAGAGGAAAAACGAAAGATAATGATAAGGCCAGACTGGACTTACCACTTTATCAGAAGTTTAAAGGACTTGCATTTGACGACTGGGTCGAATGGGAAAACCCTGAAACCCAAAGCCTTGTTACTCTTTAACTGTTGAGGAAGCTAGGTCGATCTGTCGGTGGATAAAAGAACTTGAATGCCAGACGGTTATTCTTCTAATTTGGCAAGATGTCCGATGTGAACAAAGGAACAATGATTGGGATGAAAAGCCATGATTGTCATGTATTCATGGAGTGTTTACTTCCTATTGCATTTAGTTCCTGTAGTCAAATATTTTAAATCCACTTACGTAACTTCACCAATTTTTAAAGATTTGTGTTCTGCAACATTGAGAGAGGATGATCTTATCAAGATGGAGCAGAACATACCAGTCATTCTTTGTAAGTTGGAGAGAATATTTCCCCCTGGTTTCTTTGACTCTATGGAACATCTCCCATTGCATCTTGCACATGAAGCTAGGCTTGGTGGACCGGTTCAATACAGATGGATGTATCCATTCGAAAGGTAATATAATCAAATATTCTTTAAAATAATTATTCACTGCCTCGGGTTAAATGTTGAAATGTTGATCACCAACCTTGTTATTTTGTAGATTTATGGGTGACTCAAAACGGTCGGTGAAAAATAAGGCCAGGGTTGAAGGATCTATTTGTGTAACTTACTTACACCGTGAGACAATTCATTTCTATTCCCATTATTTTACGAACTTCATGCTGACACCAACAAATAATAGGAATGAAATAGAAATTGAAAGTGAAAGACACCCGCTGGCCTTATCAGTGTTTTGCCTTCCCGGTCGTCATCTTTGGAAAGGAGTCAAGCCCTGGTTAACGGGAGAAGATTGGAAGTCAAAGACCTGCGTTCACGTGTTGATCAAGCTGTCTTGAAGTATCACCATATCTTACGTATGTATCATTTTGACCACTTTCAATTTCTTTAGTCCATAACTATTCATGATCATTTGTTTGATAATGACTTGTTCAGGGCATTCTTGTTAACTAAGCCCACAAGCGAACAAGACTCTTCTGCCTATATTCATGAATATTTTCCAACGTGGTTTATGAGCCAGGTATGTATTTTTAGTCCTATTTCAACTATTTGTTGTTTGAAAATACAAAAGATTGTTTGCAAAAAGGAACCATAAATCACTTCTGCACGTGTATACGCAGGTGTATAGCGATCAGAATCGCCCATAATCGAACACTTGAGAAATTTATCTCATGGTCTTAAATCACGTGTAAAAGAATGGCACACGTATTTCGTAAACGGTTACAAATTTCAAACCCAGTCAAAAACAGAGGGGAAAAAAACAGTTAACAGCGAAGTTTATGTAAAAGGTGCCACAGATGGAGGTGAAGACGACTTCTACGGCGTGATTCAACATATATATGAGCTGGCGTACAATACTTTAGACTATACTAAAAGAATAGTGCTATTTTATTGTAATTGGTTTGATCCGTCAAGTAGAGGCACAAGAATGGATCGCAAATATAATACTGTTGACATATGCATGAGCAGAAGATACCAAATGTTTGATCTGTTTATCATGGCACAACATGTAAGACAGGTGTATTATGTCCCTTATCCGTCAACTCGAAGGGACAAACAAGGTTGGTGTGTTGCAATAAAGACAAAACCAAGGGGTCGCATTGAAGCAGATGATCCACAGGAAGAAGTGGCTTATCAAGTGGATGAGATGTCTCATGTCAACGTAGTAAACGAAGTTGAACCCATTTCTCGACTACGTGACGATCCAATCACATATGAAGATGTAAATGGAGATGAGGAATTAAATGAAGAAGTGGCAGAACCATCAAGATCTGAAGACGATGCCGAAGCAGAGTGGGCAGAATGGGCAGAATAAATTTGTTTAACTTTTTACAATTAGAGAATTTAATGTCTAACAACATATTTTATTTTGTCAGTTATTTTCATATAACTTGTTTATTTTTTGGAATTCATTTTTAATATTGTTATGTTTAAATATAATATTTCATGATCAAGTATTATTGAATTGCTCTATAGACATATATGGCATCGGAGGTTCAGTTCGACCCCGAAACCACCCAAGAAGTGGTCAGCGGAAGGAAGGGCATCATTGTCGACCCCCTCGTCGTAGGAGGCCGAACATTATTAGGATTGATGATGCTGGCTATGCGATGTTGTCATCCACACGCGTCAAGCATACATCTACGCCTACACAGGCTCCAAATGAGTTCGCCCTACGTAGCCTACGTCACATTCGGCACCTACACAAAGATGCAGGACCTTACGTGATCGACACCCATTTACATGATGCCCACCCCAGGGTTCCAAGAGACACTTGCCGCTTCTTCCTCTCATTTTGTGTCCGAGACGGTGCGAGCACTCATGTGTCCGATCAGGAGTATAGTGCGGGCCAGGCACCTGATCAGACCGGGGTTCAGCAGGACGAGGAGGTTGAGCAGCAGCAGGATGAGCAGGAGGTCGTTGATGATATTCAGATGCTGCATGATGGCCGAGTTGCTATCAGGCCAGTTGGTAGAGGGTGAGTATGTAGGTTGAATACTTATTTTTGCCCCTTATCTTTTTTTAGTTTTCAATTTCGTCCCTTATCTTTTTTTAGTTTTCATTTAAGTCCCTTAAACTTCAAAAATCACATCAATTTCGTCTTTTCTGTTTAATTATTCATTTTTTCTTAGACGAATCACCATCTGACACGTGGCAGAAAAATAAAATAAAACAAACTGCCACGTGTAAGATGATATTTCGTCTAAGACAAAAAAAGAATAATTAAAAAGAAAGGACGAAATTGAAGTAATTTTTGTAACTTAATGGACTTAAATAAAAACTAAAAAAAAAGATAAGGGACGAAAATTACAATTTAACCTATATTTTTTTAACTTGTTTGGTATGTTGTTATTGTTTAGGTTCCTTCCGTCAAAGCCAGTGCGAAGGCTATCACGAAGTAATTGAGCAAAATTACCACGACTATTGGCCCACCTGGGACGCTGAGGGTGGATGAGAGGAGGCACATATTCAATTCTTTCAGAGTAAGTTGTTTATTTTTTTGTTGCGTATTATTTTTTTATTTCATGAATTTTAATTATTTTTAATAACGTATTATATTCATACAGGAGAGGTTTCTTGGAAGGAAGAGCAGGAGGAGCTGATCAAGAAGAACTTACATATGAAGGCTTCCCACCGCCTATCTGATATGCTTAGAGATGCCCGCCTCAATGGGCAGCCCACTTGGATAGGAGATGAGCTCTGGCAAAGAATGCAGCGCATCGAACTCCCACGAGTTCAAGGCGTGTTTAGAAGGCGAAGAAGAATAGAGCCTCAAAAGGGTGGGAGCTTGCATCTCGGAGGTTCGGCTACCAAAGCGCAAAGACGCTCGACTTGCACGCTTTATATTATTATTATTATTATTATTATTATTGTTAGTATTTAGTTAAGCTTTTTATTAAATAATTACAGTCTCAAGTTGAAAAGGAGGTTCAGTTGCACGAGCTCCATCGTGCAACTCATATTAGGAAAGGTACGGTGATTTTGTAGATGAGCGGTCGAGGCGAACCTGTAATTATAAAACATAATGAATAGTTTTTTAACAATGTTTATATTGTTTTATTACAATAAAAATTGACTAATTTGTTTATGTTTGACAGGAGGAGTTTGAGGCGAGGATGTCTCAGGTTAGATCTCAGACATCGTCATGTTCCCCGTCTCAGAGCCCAGAGGATCCAACTGCATCGCTGATGGTTTGGGCAGATGTTGTTGGCGGCAAGAAGAAGGGTCGCCTATACGGTGCTGGCGACCTTGCCAGCAACTACAAGAAAGGGGCCCGCTGCCTCTCCATTGGAGAGTCGTCCAGCAGTGGTGCTGCCGCGGATGAGCGGGAGATAGCAGAGTTGAAGCGGGCCATGGCCGAGCAGCAGCGGTTGGCGGTCGAGCAGTAGCGAATCGCGGCCCAGCAGCAGGAGGAGGTCCGCCGGACGGCTGCCATGTTGGCTCAGGTGATGCAGCGACAGGAGGATCTGTACCATTTGCTAGCTCGCGAGCCGCCTCCTCCGCCGCCTCCTCCACCGCCTCCGCCTCATAGTACTGGTGATCATGTCGATGATGCAGATGGTGATCATGATCAGGACTATCAGGACTATTAGTTATGTTTGTATCGATATTTTTTTATATTTCCGGAAATCTTTTTTATTACTGCTTTGTTCGTCGAATTTTTTTATTTATTTGTTATGTTTCTTTTTTTTAATTTGTTTTATAGTTTACGTTATCGCATTGCATTTTTAAATACAGGAATAAATTAATAATTAAATGTAATAACTAGTAATCGTTAATTAAATGGATAAATAAATTAAATTGATTACAGAAATTAAAATTAAATAATTTAAAAAATTATATAATTTTTTTAATAAAAATTTAAACAATTTTCAATTCAAAAAAAAAAATTTAAAGGTCGACTTTACTGACGGTCATGGCCGTCGGAAATGTCAATTGTTGTAGACTCGGCATTACCGACGGGTTAAAGCCGTCGGAACATACCGAACGATTATACCGACGGGCCATAGCCGTCAGAACTTACCGAACGATTATACCGACGGGGCAAAGCCGTCGGTACGCATTTGCGACGCGCGTTTTACCGACGGATATTAGCCCGTCGGTAATCCGTCGGAATTTTTGGATTACTGACGGCATTTGTGGATTACTGACGGCTTTTGGCCGTCGGTAATCCCGCGATTTCTTGTAGTGAAACAATAAATTTAAAATAAACAATTCATAGCTTTTTGCCTTCTAGTTGGGTACCTGTAAGTAATCAGTGATTAAATTAAATTGACAAAATCATTCGACAACAAATTTTTAAAAGTATATAATGTATTAATAATCATATATTGCTTAATTAATATAATGTATGACAATCATTCATGAAAATTAAGTGTTTTAAAATGTAGATATAACTATTATCTGAAAATTAACGGTTTAAATTTGTATAGAAATACAATTATCTATATTACTTTTTTGGCTTAAATAAGTTTTTTGTCCCTTAAATTATGGTAAAGTTTGGTTTTGGTCCCCCAAAAATAAATCGTTGCCTTTTAGACCCCATATTTAAAAATGGTTTTTCCGTTCGTCCATGTGTTAACTCCGTTTCCAGCATTGCTTATGTGTTACATGTATTAAATATGTTTTTGGTTCCTCAAATTATAGAAAAGTTCGGTTTTAGTCCCTCAAATAAGCAATACTGGAAACGGAGTTAATATAGGGACGAACAGAAAAACCATTTTCAAATATGGAGAACTAAAAAGCTACGATTTATTTTTAGGGGACTAAAACCGAACTTTACTATAATTTGAGGGACCAAAAACATATTTAAGCCTATTTTTTTTTAACAGCAAAATATATGTACTAAAATCTAAAAGTGGATTAGAAGAGATACTCCAACCTATTTAAAACAGACCTAAACAAAGGCAATTATCTATATTATTGAACATATGAATATGCAACAAGAATTAATTATTTTATCAATAACTAGTTAGTTGATACTTGCACTTTGCTCTAAATATGCGCTACATTTAGAAATTTCTCTAAAAATATATTTGAAAATTCATATTACATTTTTATAAATAAATAAATATTCCCTCCTTTTTCCATCCATTTTCAAAATGAATTCATTTATAAAAGAAGTGTCTTATTTGTCTTCTTCACTTCACCGTCACAGTATCATTAAAACCTCCTTTTATATGCATATCTCAAACCGTTTCATCTAGGAGATGCACAAAAGCTGCTTCTGTTTTTCTTGTATTTAGCCACTGAACTTTCTTTTTTGTATCGCACTATAAAAGTGTAAAACTAACACTGTTGAGATCATGATTCTTAGCACCTAGCTAGTAATACCAGTATTCAATAAACAAATTGTTTTTCATTGTCCATATATATATAGAAAGAGACAAGAAGAAAATATAGTTCTTGTCAGAGATGAATGTAATAATGTTGTTACAATATATGCATAATTTCTGACAGATACCTTAGGATCTCACTTAGAATATGTCTCATTCATATGGTCAGATCCAGAGCAATATTGGCTCTTTTCCCTTGCTCCTTAGAACCATCCTGTCCTTCTTTCAACTTGCTGCTAAGATAGGAGGAGGAAAATTGAGAATACAGAGAGAGTGATAAGTTGCTGTCTACTACTTCATTGTCCTCTATGCTTCCTTGGTTCTCACCACTGATCCTTGAATTCAACTTAAGTGATAGATCCAAATCAAGGTGATCAATATCTGAAGCCTTTCTTTTCAATGTCTTCGGTTCCACTTGATTTGCAGGCAATTTATTAGGCATGAGCTCTTGTTCACTTGGCTGTACTTGAGTTGATGGATGGAGAAGATCATCATTGTGGCTACTCAATCTGATTTGTGTGAACAAAGATTCATGGCCACCAAATGAGAGGAATTTATCATTTGGTTCATGGACTTTACTTGTTGATAGTTCTCTAAAATTTGAAGAATCCACTTGGAAAATACTATGATCCATATTGATGTTATTATTGGTGATCCCTTGGATCCTCTCAGTCATTTTTCCATGGAAATCGGCTCCAGATTCACTTACTGAACCCCTACCCATGAAAGGCATGTGCATCATGTTTTCATACATGGCAAGAGAAGCATCCCCATATCCACATCTGTAAAAGGAAAAGAGAAAAACCTTTAGTTGTGAAATTGAAAATGTTTAAGAGAATTTGGAACAAATTTGGTAGCAAGGTTTTAAATCTTGGTCGCAATCCTTGATATTGTGGACAAATATTGCAGCCAAATGCAACTGATGCAGCCTCAATGGCGATCGTGTTGCAGTCGCAGTCGCAAACATTTTTTTTGAAACCTTGGATTGGTAATAGTAGTAGTAGAGTATATACCTATATGATGAACTCTGGCTTGGACTATTATAGCCTTGGAGCATGGGAAGTTGGCTGAGATTATAAACATTTCTGTCTCCACTTTCTACAAGAAGCCTATGATCAGCCAATACTGTCACATATATAATATAATCATAAATATTTGTAAGTACAAACCCTAGCTAATCACTTGTTGATTGTAGGATTTATACAAAAATGAAAACCCGATTGTACCTTGACTTGTGTCAACTACCTTCTTGCTCCTGTACATCTGGCAATAGAAATATATGAGGAAGAAAAGAAGTTAAGCAATTATATATTAAGAAATATTGAAAAATCTATAGGCTGCAATTGTCTTTGATTTTACCTGTAAATGACTCTTGACATGAGCAATACTTAAACCTTTTATATTCATCAACTGAAGAACTAACTTTGGAGTTGCTCCTATACCCACAAAAAAAACAATACATACTCAGAAAAATAAATATAACAAAAAATTCAAAATAATCAAATTGTTGAAATTAATTAACCTAGCTAGCAAGGATTAATGATCCCCTAGAGAAAATTGAAATCAAGAAAAGGCACAAACAAGCTATGTGTGTGTGTGTGTGTGGAACTCACTCTCTTGTCCACCAAGTCTTTGAACAGCATGAACAAAGCGAAGATGAAGATCAGGAGTCCAACGTAGCCTAGGCAACTTGGATCTAACATAAGGCCTCACTGATGACTTCTTCTCATTCTCTTCCACAGTGCTATTGCTTGAGCTTCCTCCTCCATTGTTGTTGTTTTGCTTATTAATTTCTTCTTCATTTCCCTCACTATTTTCACAACCATCTTCATTAGAAAAGCTTGTATTGGAACATTCTGAGCCATGTCTTTCTTCTACCCTTATATCCATCTAGGTTCTTCCACAACTTTCAAGCTTCTTCACTTGCCTTGGAGACTTGATTTGAAGACAAAAGAAACAGTGTCCTTTGTGTCCCTATATGTTAATTATTGGTGGAATCAAACCCCTAATTCATGAAATGGAATATTTTTTTCGCAACCCCTTATATAATCTATCTATTTTTCTCTCCTATTGTTCATCCTCCTTCATGCTTGGACATTGAAAAAGAAAATCCTCGATCTTAAATATTGATCTTCACACATAGAATTTAGAATAGCTTTTCTACCTCTCTTTCTCTCTCTCTCTCTCTCTCTCTCTCTATACCTCTATCTCTCCTTCTGTGTGTGCCTATATCTCTATGAGATGATAAAGGAATAATTTATTTTTCAGATCGTAAGCATGTTGGTGTATATTTTTAATATGCATGGACATCAAGGAATGGGAGGAATATACTTGATTATTTCATGTGAGGCCAATTTTTATCGTATCAACTTGAATAAAATAGTTCATATAAATAAACTATAGCTAGTCATTATAATTGTTTAGTATATGGATAGTTGGGAACCGTACATAAGATATAATAGACAAGAATAAAAAAAAGTTTTTCGAAAAATTAGAAACATGAGTTTGATTCTTCTCACGATAAGAATACAAGTTTTGCCAATACTAGCAAATTCAATAATAAATAAATAAACAACAACCAATATTTCATGTACGTCTCACTCCACAAATTCTGAAGCTGCATGCGAGGTCAAACAAAGGGTTTGTTTGCATCCGAATGATACACAGTAATACACTATACCATAATATTTCCATAGTAAATCCCTAACATAAGTTTTAGCTATAAAATGATTATGGACTATTTATTACACAATATCATGTAATATATTAAAAATTAATTTCAAAGTTGTCACAAAGTATAATGATATACTTTTTTTTTTTTGAATGGCCAAGTATAATGATATACTGTGCACTATATAAATACATGGTGCATGCTATCTTTTAAAATGTTAGTGTTATATTTCGGTTTAGAGGAAATAAAAAATGCCAAATTGATATTGTTAATATATATATATATATATTAGGAATAATAGCAATCCAATTTTTTTATTTTTCCTATTAATGTGTCCTTAATATAAATTCATTTAAAAGAATCAAGTATATTAAAGAGAGTACAAGGGATCTCTAACCCTTCTACTTAACTTTTCAAATAAATTGACTTAATAAAATAACTCACAACATGTTTTATATAGAGGCTTGATTAGCGGTAAAAAGAGGAAAAAAGCGATAATTCATAGAGGTTTGATTAGCAGTAAAAAGAGGAAAAAGCCGATAATGTTGATTTGGTATGCGACAGTTTGGAGTATGTGGCTGATGCGTAGTAGAATTGTTTTTTATGAATATAGCTTTGATTTTATGTCTATATTAGACCTGATTAAATTGAGATCATGGTCTTGGTTTGTGGCTTTTTATAGTGTGTTTAGATTGAGTTTTGTTGAATGGAATAGCTGTTTTGAGGTTTATAAAAAAATTGATCTCAAGAGAGTCATAACTCCTTAATAGCATCACACAAAAAAATACAACTCCTTATTACTAAGAGGATGAGTTGGTCATTCCAAGAAAAGTGTAAATTTAAATAATATTTTATTATATCTTTCTTATTCAAAATGATGATTTAATGTTTTTATTCCACGTACCAAACTTCAAAAAATTGAAGTAACATTTTATTCCATACCAATCATTTTATAATTTTAAAAACATTATTGTATATACCACACTTGCTTACATGTCTTCAAAACACAACTCATATTAACTACTACTTTATGAGTGGTTTGTAGATCCTCTCAGTTGTATTGTTAGACGCTAGTAGAATATGGCCTAATAGGATTGTTGTGCTTGCTTTCACTTTGGTGGTGATAAGTCCTACCACTGTATCCTTGTAATGGCAACCTTGATTGGGTGGGTGTACCTCTAATACTCCCCTCACCTTATTCTTATATATATATATATATATATATATATATATATATATGTTTGCCATTAAAAAAAAATTAACTAATACTATATAATAAATCACGTTTGTTGTTGGGCGTTGCCCCCTTTGTTTCACCGAACATCATGCTATACATACACTTTTACATTACATTTCTTGTTATCACTTCATAGTGACTCATCAATCTCATGATTCTTACTACACTTATTTTCTCTTCTTTTTGCTTCTATCGGGTGTATCTCTTCTCTGATTCTTGTCACTTCTTGTGGCCAATTCGAGATCGTTCTCATCTTACATAATAAATGTTTTTGCTGTTCAAAAAAAAGTACACGGGTGAAAATTAATTTGTTGATTTTGCTAAAAAAAATTCATAACTTAATAGAATATGGAACGATAAAACATACTCCCTCCTGTCTTTTTTATAAAAAATAAAAGAGTATTTTTTTTGTCCTAATTATAAGAAATAACATCAATTTTTAAATGTATTAAATGTCTAATTTTCATTTATACCCTTATTTATAGTGAGACTTATATTAATTAAATAACATATTTCCTATACAAGTGGGTTGGTTCATAAAAATGGTACTTTTTAAAAGAAAAAATTAAATCTTTAAGAGAATTAATTAGAAAAAAACTATTTTCAATATATTTTTTTAATACACGTGAATTAGATTTTTGTTATTTATATTAAAAATCGGAGGAAGTATTTTTTATTTGAAACAGGGAATGAGAAAACATATTGAGGTGGGGACCACATAATATTATTGTAAATATTAATTACCATGCTATATATCTGAGTAGAGGTAAGAAATGTATGAATAGACAGAAGTGAGGAAGAGAGGGTAGGTTTTGAGTATGTGATGGATGGATGCATGTGTGTGTGTGTGAGAGACTGTGAAATGTGATGATGTGCTGTCTCTGATGCAGACCCAAACCTCTCCAAAAGATAATGTGAAATATATGCTCTTTCGTCGGGAATCACGGGGTTGTTCCACCTTATATATATTATTTACAAAACTCTGTTCGCTTTCAATATTTTAATTTCGTTTTTCATATTACTATTATTCACTTTTGTTTTCTTTTGATTTTTCAACGAGATCTAGTTAGAGATATATTTTGTTTATTATTTGGCATAGAAAATATTGATCTATCATCGGAGTTCACTTGCAAATATTGAAAAACAATTAAACTCGAATTCACCTTCGACATTATTTATCTTATTAATCTCTACGTGGTATGCAACTTATACTTTCATATTTTTTTTATTAAATTAAATTTGTTAGTCAATCGAAAATAATTCTTAACAAATATAAGAAAATATAATGTTCAATTATTTGCTCTTTCCCAAAAAAAAAATGGATGAAAACGAAATTTACCAGCAAAAACTTTCTCCCTATTCTTCAATTCCTTTTTGGTTGAAAGAGAGTGTGCATTTTGATTAGACGGCAGCAAGGGTACCTTTTTCATTCCTCACTCGTGCGTAACCGTGTGGAGCATATCTATGCATGCATGGATCGTGCATGACCCATTTCAACAAAAGGCATGGGAAAGGAAATCTCTTTTCATCATTTTCTATCAATCACGAGGTTCTTGATAATGGTTAGCTAGGTTCTGCTACTCCAGCATATATATGCCAACTTTATCATCGATCGTGCATGGTGGCATGGGAGTCTCTCCATTAATTCTCATCGCCAACTACTCACAAATGAAGGAGAATACTCGAATTAATTATGCAATGTGTCATCATATAGCACAATATGACTTGCTTCTCTCACCTCCACTACTCATACAAACCAAAAATAAAACAAACATTCTACAATGTACGCAACATGCAAACTGGGCCGTGTACAGGGATCTTGGGGCCTTAGACAAAAAGCCTATATATACACTTATAAATAAACTTAATATATAGGAATTTTGGGGTTTTTGGAATTTTATAGTAAACAAATTCACTTATCAATAACAAAAATAATATAAGAAGAGTGATAAATATGCATTACTTTGACTTTCTATCCTCTTCATTCAACATAAAATATGGACGAATAACAAAATATGGCTTTTCTATATTCTAAACTCAATTTTAAGTATAGCTAGAAAACAAAATGAGACTTTCTATCTTTTATAGGGCTGCCTAGGGCCTAAGGCAAGTGCCTTAATGACTTGTAGTCTCCACGGCCCTGCATACAGATATGTAAGCAAATTATTAAATTAATTCTTAATTTTTGAAGATTATAAACAAATTTCTTTTGTAGCTATTAGAGGAACACTGCTGCGGTTTCGGTATTGGTAAATGGAAGTCCAACAAAAGAGCTTACTATGGGAAGGGGGTTGAGACATGGTGATCCCCTCTCGCCCTTCCTTTTTCTACTAGTAGCAGAAGGTTTGAATGTTATGATGAACAAAGCAGTGGAAATGGGATCGTCCTCGGGGTATAAATTTGGCAACTAGGAATTTCAAATTTCCCATTTACAATTTGCTGATGACACACTATTGATGGGTGAGAAAAGTTGGGAAAATGTGTGGGACATCAAAGCGACCTTACAATTATTTGAATTGGCGTCAGGCCTAAAGGTCAACTTCCACAAAAGCCAACTAGTAGGAGTAAATGTGTCAAGTTGGTGGATGGAAGAAGCAACATTTGTGTTAAATTGTCAGGTGGGAAGGGTTCCTTTCAAATGCCTCGGCCTTCCAATTGGCGCTAATCCAATAAGAAAATCGACACAATCACTGGTGGTGAATTTGGTAAAATAGATTATCGAAGTGGAAGAGTCAAAACTTGTCCATGGACAGAAGGGTAGTCCTCATAAAATCAGGTATGCACTCCAGTATACTATCTTGCCGTTTTTAAGGCTCCATCAAGTATTATATCTCAACTTGAACCTCTTTTTAAACAGTTTCTTTGGGGAGGATTTGAGGATGTGAGAAGAGTGAACTGGGTGTGTGGGAAAAGATATGTAAAGAGAAAAATGAAGCGGGAGAGCGTTTAATCTAGCACTATTAGGAAAATGGCACTGGAGAATGAAGACGAAAAAACATAGGTCGTGGTATAGAGTGTTGTCATACAAGTATGGCGAGGTGTTGAGAGGGATGGAGGGGTGTGGAAGAAATGTATCCTTATGGGGGACAGATGTGTTTCAATCGAGGAAGGGGCTTAGGTTGTATGACAGAATTGGCTATCTAATTCTATGCATAAGAAAGTGGGAAATGGAGCAAACAACTTATTTTGGCATGAACCCTGGTGCAGAGGGAAAAGTTTTCAAAATCGATTTGGAAGATTGTTTGGTTTATCTTGTGATAAACAAGCATAATAGCATAATTGAGGAAATGGACGGGCCAAGGTTGGGTATGGGATTGGAGGTGGAGAAGAAGGTTATTTCAATGGGAAGAAGAGCTAGTCCAAAAATTGGTGGAGGAGGTAGAGAAAACCAAAATTAAGGAGGAAGTGGAGGACAGTAAGGTGTGGAATGAAGATACATCCGAAATATACACCGTGAAATATGCCTATAAATTGCTAACGAGAAATCCTAATGTGGAAAAGGGAGATCATTATAAAAAGGTGTGGAATAAGTTGACGTCGTTAAAAGTATCGGTGTTTGCATGGAGAATGTTGCAAAATAGAATACCAACGAAGGGTAACCTAGTTAAGAGAGGGATCATTGTTGGGGATTCCCAATTATTCCCGGGATGCGGAAAAAGTATTGAGATGGTAAGACGCTTGTTCTTTGATTGTGATTTATACTATAAGGCGTGGTCGGAAGTTATCAAATGGCTGGGGTTCAAAACTGCCATTCACAATGATGGGTGGACCCATTTGGGGCAATTTAAAGGATTGATACAAGGAGAGAGAGTGTGGAGAGAAAGGTTCATCACTATTTGGTATGCATACATTTTGTCAATATGGAAAGCAAGGAATAACATGGTCTTTCAAACAAAAAATATAGCGATTGATTATATAGTTGAGTAAATTAATCTGCAGACATGGAAACGGATAAAAGTAAAAGGCAAGGACCAGAATCTCTTGATGGTCCAATGGTTTTCAAATATCACACATTGCTTTTCCAAATATTCCTCCTTTCATATATCACACCTTGCTTTTACCCATGCTTTTACTATACTTATTATCATATAGAATTTTACCTTAATACTCTGTACCTTTCCTTCTTAATTCCTTTGGTTTCAATCTGTTCATTCTTACTACACTGTTCTATCCTAACCATGCTTTCTACTAGATCCATTGATCACATAGTAGTAATTCATTCTTCTAGAAAACTTTCTAGGTTTGCTAGTTAGTAATACTATTTTACTTTTAACGATTTTTATTTCTCCTCTATGCTTAATATCTGAATCAAAACCTATACTAATTTCTCTTCTACTGCCATCATATAATTCTTCTACTTAATCGCCAGTCTGTAAAGTTCCTCTGTTAACCTATTCTAATAAACTCTCAGATCACTGATATCCTTTCCATCCTAGAATCAGGCAGAACTTCCTTTCTATAAACTATTTCACCTAATATCACTTCTACTCTTTACCTTTTTGCTCTTAAGTTTGACTTTTATTGAATCCACCCTCATCAGGTTGATCTGTCTTCTACCACCATACATCTACTCCTAAGGTTTAAATAATAATCAGAGATCCATTCTAATTCTTTAACAGTTCTACTACCTTAAATTAAATCACTTATCTCACCTTTACTAATACTTTACCAACCTAAAGAATATTTTTCCAATAACTTTTCCTAATCATACCTAGGAATCATTATATCTGGTTTTATCCACTTCCTTATCACACCCTTCATCCTTCTCTTCAATTTCTTCATCACTTCCATTCTTCACAAAATTCACTATTGTTGATCTAGTCATTTCTGAATTCTAAGTTCTTTATCACAATACTTCCATTCCTAGGCGTCAGCTAATAATAAGATAATTCACAACAAACATATCATCTCAGATCAAATTACCTATTCTACTCTTTCTATCACCATTCTATAAGATTTTCCTTAGACTCTCAGAACTCTACCTACACCTAATACTCTCCTCTTCATATCTTATTCCAAACTATTCTATTTTTTTACTTGCTAGACTGTTGGCTCGCGTTCCCATCTTTTTTTACTAGTCCTGGTACTCTATATTGATTTCCTTTAATCTAGATTCAACCTATCAATTAAAGCCCATGGGTATTATTTTAATACTCTAAATCAACTCAACCTCCAAACATTCTTCATTCATCTATCCACTAAGTTCCAAATAGTGTAAACCCTTTTAATTACAAAATCTTTTCTAGTATCTTTGACTTTCATTAAATGCCTGTATAAGCTTCAAAATAACTATTTCTAATAGACTTTTGCTTATTGTCTTCTACATGTATAACTTTTCCAGCCCATTATCATTGTCAAATCCAACTGTCTTCCTATAAGCTTTACATCCTTCCAGACCTATTTACAAAAAGGTTTATTACTGATTTCTTTCCTTTAATAATCCTTGACCATTACCTATTATGTGTATTCTAATGTCTTGTTTCTATCATTTTTTATCTTCTGAGAAGAACGATGTTACTATATCAATGGATCACAAATTCTAATAAGAATCCTACAACTCATAATCTAAGAAGTTTTAGTTATCCTATAAGTAAACTATCTTAACATGTTTAAGACACAGACGACCCTTAAACAGATACGCTACCCCCTATTATAATCAGAATCTAGTGGGAATCCTACTAAACACAGCTAGTGACAATATCCTAATGACTCCACAATTCGGTTAAGACCAAACTCCTCCAGTGATGACACCTCATAACCCATAAGTCCGATTAGAATCAAACTGCTCTGATACCAAAATGTGACATCCTAAAATTTCAATTTATATAACTATTGTGGAAATAATTTTACTTTAATATTTTAGATGGAAGTATATCAATATATTCAAAAATAGCCAACCTTAAGACCTTTTAATTGTACAGAGTATCTAACATCTGGGATTGACTATAACTCACTGGCTGTGGACCCACAATCTCTATCTTTCTTTTGAGGCTCGGCTGATATCTGCCAATGTCTGAAGACAAATATATGCAAAACAAGAAATAGCACAGGAGACTCAGAACACACTATACACACTATTAAATGGGAAGGTAGGATTAAGAACTCATGCATAATAAGGCAAGCACACATAAGCAAAACAGAATAATAACACATAGAAAAGATCAAACCACACATCTCCTAATCAACTGTTAGGATCTTCACCTAACTACCCATAACCATGCAGCTTAAATCTACATGTCTACGTGGCCACACAGTTTTACAATATGACAAAGGCAGCCCCACCTTAGCACCTTGTCTTTATAGATAACAACGACCTCGATAAGCCAAGCCAGTTGTCCATCCCACTATCCCGCTCATCGTACCCCTAAGAGTGCATCACTGCTCTTCGATAAAAACAGGTATCGGGACGGCACTCGGGATCGATACTATGGACAGTGATACGATGGTACCCAGCCAGGTTAATTAGGCTTCCTAACGTCCCTACAGGATGGTAGCTAGCCATCTGTCACCTATAAACTTGTTAGACCTTGATTATCCCTAAGGACTGATGTGTCTTGTACCTGACATATCGTGCCCGCACTCTGGCACATGGCCTCGTACACAGCCTATGTGCACGGCGGTGGATCACAACACATGCATATGACCATTTATTATTCAGCACTTTATCAGCTTTTCATTATTCATCAGCTCAGCACATGAACTCATTATCTCAGCCAGCATTATCGATTTATTATAGTTAAACAACTCGGTCATATTCCCCATACAGCAACACTTATTATCAATTCAGCATAATCAACACACCTTTCGACATATATAATATAAGTGTCCACATGCCTAATGTAACAGTAATTATCAACATATCAACCAGTACAACATAGCATTAATTACCAATCAGTATCACATAGGTCAACTAACACATCACTTATATCATCCATCCTTGATCAACAATATGGATCAACCCTAGTGTCGCTCAAACGACCCTTCTACAGTCATATTATTAACCAGCATACTATCAATCAATCGCACAACCATAAGTAATTGTACAGAATCAACATCACATCAATCCACATCCATCCATTAATATCAGCAGATCATTCTTATGGTTGATAAACCTCTGACAATTGTCCTTAGCTATCACAGGCCACAGCCCCTCTCCTAAGATGTTGCTATTATCAACCCCTAGTAGGGCTTGGGTCACCCTACGCCTAATTATACATTTATTCTAATCCTACAATCCCTAGTGGATAGGGTTCAGGTCTCCTTACCTGGCTTAAAAGATCATTGCAGTTGTTGCCACTCTTTGCATCCTCGTCGCTCCTACTACTTGTACTTCTACCTCTGGACACTCCTACCTAACTTACTAGGCCACTCTCATCCTCCCTTTCTCAGAGAGTTACCTACTAAGGGCTTTCTGATGCACAAGATCCTCAATTGAGGCAAGTGCAGAGCATACTTGCTCCTTAGTGACCCTTTAAGGCTCACTCCCCTTCTCAGTCTCTAAGATTACTTTCTAAGGGTTTTCTGATATGCCAGATCCTCATTAGAGGCAAGCACAGAGCATATTCACTCCTTAGAAGTTCCTAGAGAGAGAAAGTTAGAGAGAGATGAGGATTTGGAGCGAGTTGGAATGAGGGGGCGACGAGCTATATATAGGCATAAATTGGTCCCATCGCGTCGCGATGGACCAAGGCATAATCTCCGTCGCGTCGCGACGGTGCCACATGTCAAGCTTTTATTAGCTGTGATCACCGACTTAGTCACCGACCTATTGGTTCCAGAATCCTCTCCATCGCGTCGCGATGGCTTCCAACCTAAGGACATATGTGTAATTTCTTCCATTCTAGATGTTTTTAGGACTACCAGATCCTTCTTAGGGGTATTTTAAGTCTTTTTGAATGTTTCTCTAACACATTTAGGCCTATCTCCTTTCAATTTTGAATTTCTAATGTTTATTTATTATTTTCTAAAAATCAGGATGTTACACTTATCACAGTCTCCATTATTTACGCACATTCTTTCTATGCCACTTAAATCGGAGTTAAGGATGAATATCAGTAGAATGAACTTGAATCTAAATTAAGATAAAATCAAATTAGTTTTTTAAAGAAGAGCCATAAAACTTAATTTGCTAACCCTTCAATTGTAATATACATATCACTTGTGTTCCCGAACACCACCCGCCCTTTCTCTAATGTTATCCCTCCTGGCATATATAAACCCCCAATACCAGAGTACTAGGTCCTGCCTCACTAGTACGACTCCTCCGAATATTGACTCTAGGAATGATCATACGCGGCAGTATAATCTCTACGCAACTTGAAGCATATGAGGTACATTCAGCGCGATCCTGGCAGGCTTTACTCATCTCACCCAAAGATAGATTCTTCGTAAGTTTATAAGTATCTACACTAGTCCTCATAGGCTCGTCTCTTAGGGAAAGGTAGTAGATAACTAGTCCTACATATACTGCAGTGAAAGTAAAGAAGTTTTGATGAAAGTCTTTCCCTTCTTCATCGTGAAAGATGACTTCCAAGGTGCCATCAATCTGTAGCGACAGTTGGATCCTCAGAATCCAGCATTACATCGATCTGTTCATCATCATCTACATGCCCTGCTCTCAATCCGACAACAATAGCGAGAAAAGATACATATACAGAGAAATAAAGGGTAGGACTAACTACTTATCACACATAAGGAATTGAGAATTAATATTAACAATTTAGTGCACATACATAATGAATAAGTCAAACAGTCAACCTCAAGTCCAACCGATGGTCAATGATCCTCAAATGTATGACCTAAGGTCATAACTTATACTATCATGGGTTTAACTCTAGATGCATGTTTGGCAAAGAAATCATTTTCATTATAATGATCAACTCCTCCTCGTTGAGCAAGGTTGGTTGTCTCCTTACAGAGCAATACTTGACCATAATGATTGTCTTATTCATTGGTCTAAGATCATTATGGTAAACACCTCCTAACCCATCAAATTTAGGTTCTCGGCACTTCAGAAGAGGGTATTATGCACATGTTATGGTATGAAACCATCCATCAATAATGTATTCTATTATGATTTACGAGCCTAGTATCTCGACATTACATTTACCTTATTAGGTGATAGATACTCGTCGGGCTATCTCTTCTAAGGTAATATACTCTTACTCATTATATCATATTACAGTTCATACATTCACTACAAGAAATAGTTCACATACCGACGGCCATTCACCGACGGCTTCAGCCCGTCGCTAAAAAAGCGGGATTTCCGACGGCCAAAACCGTCGGAAAACGCACCCGTTGAATTTCTGGATATTACCGACGGGTTAACACTGCCAGAAAACACGGGATTACCGACGGTCTAAAGCCGTCGGTAATCCTTAAAAGCCGTCGGTAAGCCTGGACTACCGACGGGATACCGACGGCCCAAAACCCGTCGGAAATATGGTCGTCGCAAAGGATTACCGACGGACTCTTCTTTGCCGTCGGTATTACCGACGGTTATACCCGTCGGTAAATTGACGGGGTATTCCGACGGGCAAAGCCGTCGTTAGATTTCCGACGGACATGATCGTCGGTAGACCTGATGTTTTCCGACGGGCATAGGCCGCTTGTGAATCGGAAGTTTTTTTTTTCTTTTTTTTGCTTAATAAAAAATTTACTTTAATTAATTTTATATTAATAAAATTAATAAAATTATTAATTAATAAAAAAATTAATTTTATTCTTTAATTAATTAATTAATTTAATTATTTATTTGTTTAATTGTAAAAATAATTTTATTAATAAAATTATTAATTAATAACCAAATTAATTTTATTCTTTAATTAATTTCTCATATTAAAAATATTTATTTATTAATTTAATTAAAAATTACTTATAATTTAATTTAAATTTAATTATTAATTGATTTCCATATATAAAAATGTGATAACGTAAACTAAAAAGTAAATTAAAAAAAGAAAACATAATAAATAAAAAAATTGAACAAAAAAATATCACGAACTAAAATAATATCCAAAGCGAAAAACATGATATCCAAAAATATGAAAAAATATAAGTACAAACAGAACTAATAGTCTGGTACTCGATCATCATCGAGATGCTCTACATCATCTGCATCATCGACATGACCATGAGTACGCGGAGGCGAGGCGAGGCGAGGTCGAGGCCGAGGTGAAGCGAGTAGGCCGGGCGAGCTAACATCTGGTACATCTGCTCTTGCCGCAAAGACTGAGTCAAAGCTCCTGGCTTTGGGCCACGGTCCGCCTCAACTCGGCTATCTCCTGGTCATCCGCGAGAGCGACTGCGGCAAAGACTACTACTCGACGACTCTCTAGTGTGTAGGCGGCGGGCCCCTTTTTTGTAGTTGCTGGCAAGGTCGCCAGCACCATATAGGCGACCCTTCTTCTTTCCGCCAACCACTTCCGCCCAAACCCTCAGCGGTGTAGATAGATCGTCAGGGCTCTGAGATGGAGAACATGATGAGCTCTGAGATCTAAGCTGAGACATCCTCGCCTCAAACTCCTCCTGTTAAACAAACAAATAAGTCAAATCTTTTTTTTAACAAAACAATATAAACATTATTAAAAAAATATTTATTATATTTTATAATTACCTGAGTCCGCCTCGAACGCTCATCAACGAAATCACCAGTACTCCTCTTCGTATGAGTTGCAAGATGGAGCTCGTGCAACTGAACTTCTCTCCCCAACCTCCTCGACTGAGATTGTATTAATAAAAAAAATTAAATAAATAATAATAATAATAATAAAATAATAATAATAACAATTTTATAACACGTACAAGTCTAACTGCGTGCTGCGCCTGACTGACACTGCCTCCAGTGTGCAAGCTGCCACCCTTCTCAGAGGCCCTATTCTTCTTGGCCTTGTGGTCGCTTTGGAACTCGGGGGTGTTCGATGCGCTACCATTCTTGCGAGAGGTCATCCTATCCAACTGGCTGGCCTCGATGCGAGCATCTCGAAGCATGTCGAAAGGCGGTGGGAGGCCTTCATATGAAAATTCTTCTCCATCGGCTCCTCATATTTTTCCTCCCAAGCAACCCTCGTGCAGTATCAATATAAGACATTATTAAACATAATTGATATTTACGAAAAATAAAATAATATGCAATAAAATAAAAATTGCGAGCTTACTCTGAAAGACTTAAACATATGGTCCCGCTCAAAATCCTTGATGTCCCAGGTGGGCTAAAACTCCTGGTAATTCTCCTCAATTGTTCTTTGTGATAGCCGACGTGAGCTTTGAGGGAATAAACTGAACAATAAAAACATGTTAAATAAAAAAATATATATATATATATACATGTAAATTATTAATAACTCGAAAAAATTGCAAATACTTACCCTTTACGGATGGTGCGATAAGAACTTCGACCATCATACAACATCTCAAGAGTGTCGGGCTCCTGGCCCCCACCTTTCGGGAACCTCCTCTGCTGAACCTCTCGCTCCTCCCCGCCCCGCCCAACATCGGTGTCATCGGTGTATGGCGTACTATAATCATGGTCTGACCGATGAGCATCGCCACCGGATCGTGCACAACATGGGAACTCGAAGCGTCATGTGCAAACTGGAACCCGGGGGTGGGGATCATGTCAATGTGAGGCACAGGTGCCGAGCGTGCCCGAGTCTGTGTAGCTGGTGTCCAATGTGCCCGAGTGCGTGTAGGTGGTGCGGAAGGTCGTCTAGGTGCAGGAGGTGTATCAGTCGTCTCGGCGTAGATGTACTAGGACGACGTGTAGATGACAACGTGGAAAACCCGGTGAGGTCACGCCTAATGATGGTCGGCCTCGGCGACGAGGGGGTCGAGGCGATCCCTTCCCTTCCATTTACCACCACCGGGTGGTCCGGGAGGCCTGCTCCTGAACCTCCCGATGCCATATCTGTCTATAGAGCAATTGAATAATAACAGTCATGAAATATTATATTTAAACATAACAATATTACAAATGAATTCCATAAAAATAAACAAGTTATGAAAATAACCGACAAATTAAAATATATTGTTACACATTAATTTCTCAAATTGAAAAAAATTAAACAATTTCAATACGCCCATTCTCGCCCACTCAATTTCGGCATCGTCTTCAGATCTTGATGGTTGTGCCACTTCTTCATTTAATTCTTCATCCCCATCTACATCTTCATATGTGATTGGATTGTCACGTAGTCGAGTAATGGGTTCCACTTCATTTACTACATTGACAAGAGACATCTCATCCACTTGATAAACCACT
The DNA here is from genome assembly GCA_037113605.1 of Calophaca sinica. NCBI lineage: Eukaryota > Viridiplantae > Streptophyta > Magnoliopsida > Fabales > Fabaceae > Calophaca > Calophaca sinica. Next base: position 111,302,104 of record CM073733.1, read on the forward strand.
TCTTCCTGTGTATCATACGCTTCAATGCGACCCGTGGTTTTATCTTTATTGCGACACACCAACCTTGTTTGTCCCTTCGAGTTGATGGATAAGGGACATAATACACTTGTCTTACATGTTGTGCCATGATAAACGGATCAAACATTTGGTATCTTCTGCTCATGTGTATGTCAACAGTATTATATTTTCGATCCACTCTTGTGCCTCTATTTGATGGATCAAACCAATTACAATAAAATAGCACTATTTTTTTAGTATAGTCTAAAGTATTGTACGTCAGTTCATATATATGTTGAATCACGCCGTAAAAGTCATCTTCACCTCCATCTGTGGCACCTTTTACATAAACCCCGCTGTTAACTGTTTTTTTCCCCTCTGTTTTTGACTGGGTTTGGAATTTGTATCCATTTACAAAGAATGTGTGCCATTCTTTTACACGTGATTTAGGACCATGAGATAAATTTCTCAAGTGTTGGATTTTAGGGGATTCTGCCTCGCTATACACCTGTGTACACACCATGTGCAAACAAATTATGGTTCCTATTTTCAAACAATATTTTTGTATTTTCAAACAATAAATAATAATAATATATATATGACGACTCAAAAAAATACCTGGTTCCTAAACCACGTTGGGAAATATTCATGAATATAGGCGTAAGAGTCTTGTACGCCAGGGCTTAGTTAACAAGAATGCCCTGATCAAGTCATTATCAAACAAATGATCAAGAGCAATTGTGGATTAAAGAAATTGAAAGTGGTCAAAATGATACATACGTTAGATACGGTGATATACGCACGGTTGATCAACACGTGAACGTGGTGACTTCCACACTTCGCCCGTTATCCGATTATCCACCTCCTTTCCACCATGGCGGCCAGGAAGGCAAAATCTGATAAGGCAAGCGGGTGTCTTTCACTTTCAATTTCTACTTCATTCCTACTATTTGTTGGTGTCAACATGAAGTTCGTAAAATAATGGGAACAGAAATGGATTGTCTCACGGTGTAAGTAAGTTGCACAAATAGATCCTTCAACCCTGGCCTTATTTTTCACCGACCGGTTTGAGTCACCCATAAATCTAAAAAATAACAACGTTGATGATAAAAATTGATACATTTAACCCTTCAAATAAATATTTATTTTAGAGAATACTTTATTATAGTACCTTTCGAATGGATACATCCATCTGTATTGAACCGGTCCACCAAGCCTAGCTTCATGTGCAAGATGCACTGCTAGATGCTCCATAGAATCAAAGAAAGCAGGGGAAATATTCTCTCCAACTTACAAAGAATGACTGGTATGTTCTGTTCCATCCTTATGAGATCATCCTCTCTCACCGCCGCAGAACACAAATCTTTAAAGAATTGGTGAGTTGATCGGTGGATTTAAAACATTTGACGGCAAGGAACTAAATGCAATAGAAGTAAACACTCCATGAATACATGACAATCATGGCTTTTCATCCCAATCATGGTTCCTTTGTTCACATCGGCACATCTTGCCAAATTAGAAGAATAACCATCTGGCATCCAAGTTCTTTTATCCACCGACAGATCGACTTGGCTTCCTCAAAGCTTAAAGAGTAATGTGCTTTGGGTTTCGTGGTCTTCCCATCCGACCGATTCACAAATGCAAGTCCTTTCGCCTACAAAGAAAGTGGTAAGTCTAGTCCGGCCTTCTCATTGTCTTTTGTTTTTCCTCGACGTTCATCACCGTGGAGAAAAACATTGTCAAAGTTCTTCTCAATGTGCATAACATCAAGGTTGTGTCTCAATAAATTATCTCTCGGTATGGCGGATCTCAAAAAATACTTCTTTTTGTCCAATTATGCCATTGTCCATATCCTTCAAATCGATCCAATTTGCCAAAATCTGTGATTTTGGGCAGTTCCATAACCCTTTCCCAGATCTGTTCTGGCGTCAACCTTGGGGGCGGGCCATCTAATTCAACTTCCCCCTTCTTGAAAGCGTTCTTATTCGTCTAAATGCATGATCATCCGGTAAACCACTGCGATGTGAATCAACCCAAGAACCCTTCCCCCCAAATTTCAAGGTAAAGGCCTTTGTATGCTCCATGCAATGCGGACATGCCATTTTACCATGAGTACCCCAACCAGACAACATGCCATATGCAGGGAAGTCATTAATGGTCCACATCGGTAGACGCCTCATTGTAAAATTCCTCTTTCGTGCAATATCGTACGTCACAACACCATTCCACAACCTTTTGAGATCGTCAATAAGAGGCTCTAAATAGATGTCAATACCATCTGTCGGATTATCTGGACCCAGTATAACACAGCTCAAGAACATATAAGGCTTAGACATGCACATTTCGGGAGGAAGATTGTATGGGGTAACGATAAGCGCCAACAAGAATAAGGTTTCGCCGTGGATTGAACATACGGGTAAAACCATCGAGCATAAGCCAAGTCGTACATTACGTGGATTTGCCGCAAAATCGAGGATGCACACGATCAAAGTGCTTCCAAGCTTCACCATCGAAGGGTGGCGCAACATACAAAGTGCTTCTATTCTCATAGTGGCATGTCATTTTGTCTGCGATGCTGTGGTGATGCAAACATTCTCTGCAGCCTTTGGAATAATTGGCAAATAAAACATTGCCTTCAGGAACTAGTTTTTGTCTACCGTCCGATTATTAGTATGTGACATATACCTAGGCTCACCACAAAATTTGCATTCAACTAGCGCACCATCGTTTTTACCAAACTCATTGTCGTAATACAACATACACCCTCTCACACAACAATCAATCCTTTTAGATTCCAGCCCCAACTTGGACACTAAGCTTTTAGCCTCGTAATAACTTTTTGGCAAACCATCTTTGATAGGTGACGAATCCAACATCATTTTCGTTACGAGATCCAAGCACACTTCGGTAGCACCACAGTTGGACTTAAGAGCTAAGAGCCTCACACACATTGATAACTTAGAGTCTGTAGACCCTTCAAACAACGGCTTGTTTGTTTCTAACAACAGATTATAAAATTTTTGTGCTGTCTCATTTGGAAGTTCATCTGTGTCATCATACTGTTGCTCATCGAATAACACGTTCACCCCCAAGGCATCACAAACCATATCTTGCATCAATTCAATCTGCTCACCACATCCCGAATCTACGTAACTGCTTGAAGCACCTTCGCAATTATCAGCAACCCCTAAATCAACGTGAGGCAACTTTTCACCATGTGTAGTCCAAATCCAGTAATTAAGCCTAAATCCAACTGAATACAGGTGGTGCGTGACCTCACTTGGGCTCTTAATCCTTCTCTAATTGCAATTAAATCACTGATATCTAATTCCTCCATTAGTTTTGAAATCTTTATGTGCCATTGCGACTTGGACAAAGCACGCAACCCCAAATAAGAAAATCTGGTTTCAAACCCCTCTCCCTGATACAACCTATCGTACATCCAACTACGACTCGAAAGAAAATATTCCATCTTACGCATGTCAAAAAATCACAATTTCAGCAAAGACGACGTTCTTACAACCGCTCTCTTTCTTTATATGGTATGACTTATCCCATTCGAGAAAAAACTTTTTCAGAACTCGTATAATAATCATTCCTTAATTCCCGTATCTTATACTTGACAAAATTTCGATAGCATTTCCCATTGGTCTCTGAGTACACAAAATGAACGCAGTTATGAACACCGCAATCAAGTATGCACCCAGAGAACAAAAGGAAATGAATCGAACCGAAATTTCATCAAATATAAAGATACGAGAATTAAGCAACAACTATTATACGAGTAAAGAAAAAGTTTTTTCCCAAACTGTCCGACTTGGACAATTCAAGGTTCAATATACAATGAGCACATGGTACCCTAAAAGAGTATATGCACTCAATAATATATTAAACCTCAAACGGGAAGCTAAGGCTTCTCTCCGATACTAATAACAAATATCAAACATCCATTCGATCAATGATTAACATAACAATTAGACAAGCAGAAGTGACAAGGGTAGAATTAGTTTTATTATATATATATATATATATATATATAATAAAAAATATTTTATTTTCCTTTTTTATTTAATTTCTTATATGATATAATATTTTATAATTTCTTAAGGTAATCATATTGGAATATCTACCTAGTATATTTTTTGAGATATAATAACACATGTTTTTATTTTTTCTTTTATATTATAACTAAAATAGAAATATTGGAAATATGTGAAAAAACTAACTTGACTCATGCCATAGCTCAGCCAGTTAATCAAAAAGAGAGAGGGAGAGAAAAATATAAATATAAAAAAAAACAGCATAAGCGCCTGATTTTGATGAATTGATGGCCGGGTTTGGTGGAAGCCCTGTTTCCAATAATAATGGGTATGAAGCTTTGTCTTCAGTTCCTGTTTTCTTTTCTTCTTTTTGTTTATATTAGGAATTGATGCTATAGGGGATTTGAGGTTGAAGTCATTACTAATTAGCATAAATGTTCAATAGAATTGTTTTCCTTAATAGCGGTCTCTGAATTTATTCATGTCTACCTACCTGTTAGTTCTAAAATTTATGATAATTCACATGATGCTAGTCTTTCTAGTATAAATGGTTGAACAAGTTAAAGGGCTAACATGATAGTATCAGTTTTATGGATTTAAGAACTAACTCGTACACATACATAAATTCAGGAATTAAACTGAAAGTAATTTGCCTATTTTACTCAACTAACTTCCTTATAATGGTTTTACGTAAATAGAATTACAAGTTTTTATAATGGCACAAAATAGCTCGCCTATCGACAAGTGGCTATGATGAAAAGTTTTTACCGGCTAACTTATTTGCATAGAGTACTTTGTGCTCTTAGCAAGCTTTGGGTGGTGTCGGTGTAAATAATTGCTACTACGTCTATTCTATATTGTAAATATCTCCTAATTTTTATTTGTCAAACGATTTTGAACTGAAATTGGTATCTCAGAAATTGTATTAAAATCAAGAGAGTGGAAAAGAAGTATTATCTGGGAATATCTTGTTATGATCCCAAAACACACATCCATTGATTAATTCTGCTACTACATCCATTGAACGTCAAAACACACATCACCTCAAAATTCTCTCTCTGTAGAGAACTATGATGCAAATCAAACTAAATATGTCGGTGTGGGGGTCAACAGCCAACCCTTTTCCACCCAATGAGTCAACCGACATTTCGTTAGAGTGCATACCTAATTCTCAGAACAAGAGCGTGTCCACGTCCTTCGATGTCAGTGGCAGTCTCCGAGCAGTGTGGTGGCCTCGAACTAAAAATACTGAAAAAACATAGAAAATTTTAACTAACAAGCTACCAAATAGCAATCAACAAAAATGAAAGGTCGTTAGTACTTTTTGTATAAATCATAACTATAAGTAAATCATCTAACACAATTTATTATTATGTGTATTTGAATTAATTTTGTTTTCAATTTATTATTATGTCATGATCCACTTCTCCAATCTCTATTTCATCTTCATTATTTTACAAGTTATTATTATTATTTTACAAGTTAGCAAACAGTTCTTTTTCTCAATAAATAAATAAAAAACAGCAAGTTAACATCAAGTTTGAACTATGAAAGAATTACTCACCAATGCTTGCACCAAGGCATAAAATTTCACAAACTATGCAGTGTCTTTCTCCTTTATCTGGAGATCAAAAAAAATGTAAATTGAGACCATAGCATTAATAACCGAGATAAATTTCTATAACATATGAAGAGGGTGCACAACAACTAAAACATATTCAGACCAAATACCAAATAAGTTTATTGTGTAAAAAACAGTCAATCATAAAAAAATACCTCAACAAATAATACACCACACCAAAAGAGGGGAAAACATGGTAAGGGTACAGATCCAAAAGAGAAAGAAACACTAAGTTACCTCACATTCATTTTCACTATTTCTATTGCTTCCCTAAAGGACAAATAAATTCCAGGCAAATATGGCATCAACACCATAATGAAATGAGGAACAAACAACTGACGCCCCCAAAAATGTTAGGTTCGGAAAGTACTAACAATCAATTCTTGAAGTTTACTTCTTCAGGTACTTTTGGAACCTCTGCAACATTTATTCATTGAATACTCTAAATGGAAAAGCAAAGTCTATTGTACTTAAAACCTTTAACCTTATTAACGGTATAACTTCTCAACTGAACTACCTTAGGACAATAGAAAGAAGTTAAAGAATTCGTATGAGGCTGGAAGACATGTTTCCAAGTACTTAGGGCCTGCTGTCTCTTGATGTCATGGGTAATGTGTGCTTTCACAGTTCAAAGGAAGCAGCTCCAAAACAAAACCCCCATGAGAATTCCAATAGTTAGATTCCTCACAAGCATTGTACCAGTAATGTAGCCCATGGATCAGTTCACTCGTTTTCATATTCCAAACAGCATAAACAAATGTTCAGCTGTAAAAGGTGGCTTCATGGAAGGTGCAAGTGTGCAAGAAGATGAAATTTCTACATCAACCACAATTCTGAACCCCCAGATTTCACTTGGCTTTCTCTTTCAAGCCCTTCTGGGATCAAAACAATACAGATAACCAAAACATACTGAATCTTGACAAGCTAAATCAAAGGGTGCCATTATGTAATAAACTCATAAGAAATTAAATATATGAACTAAATTCAACAAACAAAATCTTAGATGAAATATGTAAGATTGAAGAGCTAAGTTCAACAACATCCTTCTTCACGTTTGGTCATAAGTTAATGTCTATCAATGTATGTATAATATCTAGTTTTGCAATTGCACTTTGTAAGATTGAAGAGCTAAGTTCGACATCATATGTTATACATATACATTGAAGAGTAATATATACCCATTGGTCATATATATGTAGGATTGAATAGCTAGGTTTGACATCATTTTCTGCATAACTTTCTTCCATGGAAGTCAATCAACACTTCCCATTCCAAACATCAGTTTTTCCCTCTCTTCCATGAAATACTATACATTAAATACAGTATACCACGAAATACTATACATTAAATACTATGAAATATTTTACATTAAATACAATACATCAATACAGTAGCTTTAGCAATGATACCATGAGATACTATGCATTATAGTGTCTTGATTTCACTACAAGTGCTTTACAGTTTGGCAAATCTCACACTAGTTTAGAACTGTTTAAGAAAAGCTAGTCATTCAGATTCATAGTATTTTGTAACTAGTTAACTTCTATTAAAATTTGTTTTAAAACAGTTCGCATCTAAAAAAAATAGCACACATATTGACCATTGGATGAATGAGTGATTTCTACATTTCTATCTTATCCAATATACACCCTTAGATCTAGGTGAAAGGAGAACGAAAAGGAAGAGAAAAAGTATGGAAAAAGTTGCAAAAGGAAAAAAACCAACTTTCAAATGGTTTCCTTCAGAACCAGTTTTGCCTCAAAAGTGGTTCAGAACCATTTTTAGAAAAACTTAGAAGTTATCAAACATCTTACAATAAAAACAGGCCTATTGCAAACATATTGTTTTTGAAAATGCCTCAACAGAACTTCTAATCTCACAGTATATAGTCAAACTATTGATAGTTTTAAGAACATATTTATAGAATAGCATGATATTCCACAGCAGATGTACCACAATGAACTCAAATGAAGTTTAAAATTGAAAAATTATATCACCAGACAACTAAAAAGAAGTGCCATATTTCATGAATTCCTTCAACAACTTATTCCATATCACCAGCTCAAAGCTATGAACAACCATTTCTGGATAATCATCAACTATCAATAACTAGTTACATGTTGGTTGACCAACATGAAATTACCTCTCGTTAATTGCTTTGACTGTATCACACATAAACATCAATGCTCCTGCTATTGCTTCAGTTAAGCAAACATCCATAATTTCTTTGATTTCCAATTTTATCAAATCATACCCTCATACTTCATCCACCCTCTAACAAGGCAAATCATTCCCAATACTTCTTACAAGTTTACAACACGTATCAAATAAATGTGAAAAGGGCTTCGACAAAATATATTCGAACATGTAAACCCTGAGCACCAAGTCATGATTTCAAATGAACAGCAAAAGGGCAACTCAAGTTTAAAACAAAATCAAGAGTTAAGTAAATTTTCTATAATACACTGCAGCACCTAATTAAATTAAATCCAGAAACACTGTAACCAAAGCATGCTGAGTTTATTACAAATTTTTTTACCAATACATATTAATCGGGTCGTTATTAAAGAAAGAAATCAAATATAAATATACACAAAGTAGATTCATGTTTAGTAAACAAAACATTAAGAAACTAAAACCAAAAGTACTTGAATATATATGCCTTTGATTACAAAAATTGATACGATATGTACCAACAAGAATTGGTGTGTAATTCCAATACTTATTCGTATATTACCTAAGTCTATCTTAAACTTCATTGTAAGTCTTATTAAATACTTTGATACCTTTATTTGTTTTGATGTAAGGCAACAAGGGAGAAAATAGATGAGAAAGTGAAACTGTTGTCATATATATGTTGGAGGCTCTAAAAATATGAATGTTGTATAAATATTCAATTTAGCTTAAAAGGATATAAATCTTGAAAAATGAAAATTATATACTAAAGGTCTATCAACGACGTCTTAATTATATCAAATTACTCTTGATTAATATTTATTTCTTTAGTAAATATAGTCCCTCAAAAACCTGACTTGGGAGGGATCATTTGACCGACAAAATCATTACTCTTTAAAACCCTAACGAATTGTCTTTACGTTAATAAGCACGGGACATATAGTTTGGAACAAGTCACAAGATTGAATCCTAACTATACTAATTGGAAGCGTATCGGACACAAAGAATATCTATGAATGTCCTTATCAAAACATGATAAATTTGTTATGTATCACTTTGGGAATTCGATCGATTACAAAGAGTTTGCATCATCTCTTGTAAAACATCCTAACAAAGAGAAATAGCTACACATTTTATTATGCAAATATCCATCATTATAGGTTATGAGGTTCGCTAAAAAGATGAAAATTGAATTTTCTCTCTCTAACCAGATCCTTTGTTATTTGAGAAAATTAGAGTAGCCAAATTCGTAAATAATGTAAAATTATATCAAATACACATGTGAGTTCTTTTACACACAATAATACTTTTCACTATTCATTCACAATTAGACACATTTATAGTTATAAAATATTCAAAATAAGGAATATATTTATGTATCCATTTGATGGAATATGTCTTTCTCTGTTTCAAATGTCTTCCATGTGAGAATTTGTTCTAAGATAAAACTCTTGGTATCGCAATGCGTTAAAACAAGTAAGTGAATTTAATACTAACTAGTATAAAATTTTTGAAATTAACAAATGTTTGAGCTCATATTGTGGGTGCCCAAGCCACCCAACATCGTAAGGCATTTGGAGCTATGGTTGTTTATCCCTACAACAAGGGTTAGGTGAAGTTTTAGGGCAATCTTTCTTTCCCCCACCTTATACCTAATTCAAAAAAATACTTGAGTTAATTTTGTTATTGTTCCTTTATAAACTTGGCTAAATTCAAGACAGAAGTGGTAAAAATATGTTTGTATCTAGCAACAATATATATAAATCATGTATATCTTTTATATCATAATTTGATTATTCAAATGGTATTGAACTTCAAAATTTTTCATGAAAACAAGATGAGGCTAACAAGTAATAGGTTTCAAATATTTTGAAAAATTAGGTTTAGAGTCTCTAATCTAAGACTTGCTTTGTGAGTAAGGGAAACTAAGATGTCAATTGTAAGTCAAGGTCAAGTAGAAAAAACAATATCCCAAGCTAGCCCATTGACAAGCTTTGAAACTAGTTGATTGCAATAAGTCACCAGATGACTTTTCAAGGCCAGAGAAATATTTTCTCAAGCCAAATCTTATGATTTGAATGTTCAATTAAATAGGCTTGTAAAGTCAGAAACAAGTTATTTCCAACATTAATTAGCACCCTCTGTAGAGAAAAAAACATTAATTAGCACACAGTATAAAAATCCCATATGAAAAACCATTCTACAAAATTAATCAAGCAATCAACAAATCTTAGTAGCACAACCAAAGTTTAAAGTAAAGTGTCAATATGAAATCTCTTACCTTGATCTAAATGAAATTTCACAATTTAATGAAGTGAAGAATAATGGTATCACCCCTCACAAATCGAACCACGTCTGATCTTCAAATGAAAGTAAATTTAAGACTTTCATAATGTTAATGGTGAGAAACAAGAAAGAAAATGAAGAGGATCAAGAGGATATGAAACTTACTACCAAATCTTTCAAAATGAAGAATCTTGATGACGGCGGACGAACATAGAAGAAGGAAGAAAAGAAGAAACGATATCGACTATATATACGGTCTCAAGACCTAGAAGAAACAAATATCAAAAGGGGAATTAAATTTCCATATAATTATAAAAATGCCACAATATATTCGAACATGTAAACCCTGAGCACCAAGTCATGATTTCAAATGAACAGCAAAAGGGCAACTCAAGTTTAAAACAAAATCAAGAGTTAAGTAAATTTTCTATAATACACTGCAGCACCTAATTAAATTAAATCCAGAAACACTGTAACCAAAGCATGCTGAACCCCTTTGCCGTTTCTAAAGGGCATAACTGATTAGTACTGCATTATTTCAAATATACACAAAAATCAAGTTGAATAAAATACAAGCCTGACCCCAAAACTATGGCCAGATGACTTGCACCTTACTCTCACCCTACCCACACATCATAAGGATCCACATGTTATGTAACTTAGCATCACAGCTACTAACACAAACAACACTTCATAATTTGAAAACAAAAGGTCGTGCATTGCATTACTAGTTTCGGGCAATAATAGCATAATCTGAAGACAAATTAAGTTAACCCTGAACTTCCCTCTTAAGTAAATCTGTTTCACAGCAAACATCACCAAAATTGAATAGCTAAAGAACACAGTTCAAATTATTTATTTCATCAACACAGGTGCCTAAAGAAGGTGAAGCAGTGAAAGCAGTTAAAATCAAACCGATTTCAGATACAAAACCAAAACATATAAAAATAAGACAACGAAGTAAACAAAGAAGAACGAGAACAATACGTACTTGATGTGCCGTGGAGAACGCCGGAGCAACAGAGAAGAAGACGAAGAGGAGAGGACACAGAAGATGCAGAAGACGCAGAGGAGACGCAGAAGACGCAGAGGGGATGCAGCGTGGTGGCGTCGCGGTTTCTCCTCTCCGGCGTCGGCCAGCGGCGGATTGGTGGAGAACGCAGGGAGGCGATGGGCGCACTATGGGAGCCAACCGGTGAGAGGAGTGGTGGAAGGCCGTGCTTGGCGGCCCTGGCGGAGGCGATGGAGCGTGCGGCCCTGGCGAAGGCGAGCGTGGTGGGCTGCGGCGCTTTGGGAGAGGAGGGCGGAAGAGAGGTGGTGGTGGCGGCGCTGGGAACGAAAGAGAGAGAGGAGAAGAGAAGAGCAGTAAAACGAGAGCGAAAGAAAAGGGGAAGAAACGGTTTTTGTCTGGCTGTATCTGGACTTTATCGACGGCCACATTAACATTACCGACGGTCTAAACCCGTCGAAAACTTTCTCGGGTTTACCGATGGCTTTTTTCAAATACCGACGGGTTAAGGCCGTCGGTATGTGAAAAACAGCGGGAAACTGAAAACTAATATCGGGTATACCGACGGCCTTTTACCGACGGTCTGTGGCCGTCGCAAAAGACACGGCTTTCCGACGGCCTAGCCGTCGGTAACATTGAGCGTATGACGGATTGGACTTACCGACGGGCAAAGCCGTCGGAAAAGCCGTGTTTTTTGCGACGGCCATAGACCGTCGGTAAAAGGCCGTCGGTATACCCGTGATTTCTTGTAGTGTAAGCCGTCGAAAATCCCTTTTTTTAGCGACGGACTAAAGCCGTCGGTGATTGTCCGTCGGTAAACCGTGAATTTTGGGAAATTCGCGGTTTTTTTTTTTAATACCGACAGGTAATTTAGTTTTTCCGACGGCTTTATCCGTCGCTAACCCCGTGTCGTTTACCGACGGGTTAGACCGTCGGTAAGTTTAAAATGGCCGTCGGTAAGCTCTTTATTTGGCCAGAACAGAACCATCACTCGCAGAACCATCTTCTTCTTCATTCTTCTTCTTCAACCGACGCACGCAGAACCATCTTCACCCACGCGAAACACTCGCCCACCACTCGCAGAACCATCTTCTTCTTCAAAACACTCACCCACTCGAGTCTTCTTCTTCATTCAGCCACTCAGTGCGCAACCGTCGGTCGCGAGCGATCACTGGGGGGCACCGTTTTCACCGTGCGTCGAAGCAGCCATCGTCCACTGCAACTCTAAACGGCTTGCCTCCTCCGTGCTTCCCCGTCTCATACACAACCGTATATTTTCTCACTTTAACCGTATTTTCTCACTTTAACTGTAATTTTTTTAATCAAGTTTCCTTCTTTTCATATTTTTGTAGGTTTGAAGGAGGTGAAGAAAGAGGCGGCTTATGGCTCACCAATTAGAAGGCTAAAAACACGAAAGTGATTATCCGAGGTATTTTTGCCTTTTATGATCCATTTAATATTTCGCTTATCCTCTCGGCGTGATTTGTGTTAGGTTAAAGTATACATTAAAAAAATTGCATATGAATAGATCGAGATATTTATCTTTTGAGATGTGCCTACTACTCATTTTGTGTTTACTTTCTTCAAATCATTTGATTAATTTAGGAATTAATTTTTTCTTGAAGAAGCTTTCTTTAGGATTTGGGCATTGACTTTAATAACCATGGTCATCTGACCATGTTGTTTTGCTGCTAAACAAGATTTTACTGACCTTGATATCATGCAAGGTGTTGTGCTTTCTGTACGGCTTTGTATATTGTCCACATTTTGTTAATAGAGTTTGAATTGTTCATGGTTTTAAAGTGTTTGTGGTTTCTTATGTCAATATTGCTCCTTTGATAGCACAGCTATGAGCACTCAGGTCTTTAAGTTGTTTGTGTTATGTTGTGTCAATATTGCGTTTTGCTTATCAAACCAACCAGTTCCTGGAGATTGTGGATATTATCTGCATGCCCATACATTAGGGAAAACTTATCCACCAAGGAATTAGGAGCTGAATCGAGCAACATTTGTTGATGATCTCTTATTTCATGCGGGAGGAATTGCAGGTGTTGTTCTAAACTACCTTTATGGAAGTAAAGAGATGGTAGTTCAGGTTTGGAGGAAATAAGGTAATAAAGAGTTCTAAGAAAGGGAAAAGAGAAAAAGCGAGTTGGAGAAGCTTATGTGTTGGGTTAATAAGGGATTGAGGCGGGATGCTAGTATTTTTGTTTTTCTATTTTTGTTTTTCTTTTTCTTTTCATTTTTGGTTTTTGTTTTGTCGGAACCTTTTGGGTTGTTATTACTTTGCGTTGTTGGGTTAGGGTTAGGTCCAAGGAATCGGATCGATGATGGGCGATGGGTTTGATATTGGTAAAAAGACAGCGTGCGCATGGCGGTGATGCGGGTCCTACATTTCTCCCTTCCATATGAATGGTGGGTCCCACTTATTCAAGACTACCATGCTTAGTTGCTTACCCTTTCTTATGTGTGAGTTTCTTCTCTTCTATTCTATACAAAAGCACGCAAATAAGAACACATTTAGATCTGTCCTTCACTTATTGGCTAAAGCGTTACTCACCCTCTTATAATCCTAAGGACAGGAGGCTGACATTTGTTTTTCTCCAAGTTCTCTATTAAAATAAATATTCGATAACTAATCCAAAATAAAGTTCTGATGTTTTAGTTTTTTGTTTCTATGTTTTGTTTTTAGTAGGATAACTGACCCTCTAATGTTTTATTCTTCTTTGAAATTTCAGTGATATTACTTATTTGCATGATGAAATAAAACCTCTGTTGTCTCTTGATATTAAATGTCAATGTTTTATTTATTTAATTTTATTGTGGCTAGACATCAAGTGCTAAGGGATTGAGTAGAAACCTTGGAGATATCAAATCAGTTATATGCTCGTGGTTTTTCCCTCACTCCTATTTAGTTTTGGTTTTTGAGTAACCCATTATCTTACTTTTTGGTCAGAACTCATTGGATCCACTGATTTTGTGGAGAAAGGGACAGACAACGTTGTGTTTAGAACCTGTGATCAAGAAAAAGATAGAGTTGTATTTCAAATAGGCACATCTGATGCTGTGAGAGCCATAACCGCTGCTCAGTTAGTGTAAGTTAATTGTCTATTTTGTTTCCCTCTTTGATATATTTTTTGCATTTAATTTTAAGCAAAATTATTGCTTAGTATTGGTAGTATACAATTTTTTTTTATGGTCAGTTGCCTAGTGGCATCAATCATGCCATATAAAAGCTGACCTTAACTAGTGTGATAAGGGTTGCTGGGTTGGTTGTTATTGTTGTTGTTGGCTCTTTATAGTTGTTTATTGATCTTACTTTATTTAGGAATGAAAGCCTGTTCACATATTACGTTTAAAACATTGCAATCTTAGTTGTAGTCATGATTGGCTGGAGGATCTTTTGCCTCTTCCAATTCCAAATACATTACCCCAATGAATTGTTATAAAAATCTAGATGAAGTAAGTATGTTGTTGATAGGTATTGAGATAAACCTTTGGGTAGGTAGTTCTTGATTCTCTCCTCTTTCAAATAAGACCTTCTTTTCCTTCACTTTCACCACCACCTCTATATCTCTGTCTTTGGAACTCATTATTGCTTCCTCCGATGGTTCCTAACCTAGTAGTATACTTCAAACTTGACTATATCCCGTGCTTCACATCTTCCTCCTTACTTCACAATGTTGCAATCTTCTTTCTTATTACAATCTCTTTTTTTCTTTTCTTTTCATTTTTATAATCATAGATTATGTTTTTTTTTTGTTAATAGATTATGTTTGTATATTAATTATTAAGAAACTACTCCCGAGGGAAAAACTTATCAGAAATTGGTTCTCTCCTATCCAATAATTAATGAGGTATCTGCCTACATTGATCATGATTTAAGTCGGGTATCGATCTTGTTATCCTAAAGTTAATTGATGCAATTATTTCAGATCTCCTTTTACTTTGTGAAAACAAGGTTGCTGCTTTTGTTATGCAGCTAGCCTCCTTGGAAGAGCCTTTTAATTGGTATGCTGGACTTTGTTTTGACTGTTGTTTTATTGTTGTTTACAGGGAGTAAAGCTTTTGGGAAGTCTAGGTGGCACGTTTTCTAAAACTTGGAAACCAAAGAAGACAGGCACAATAATCGGCCCTGTAATATTTGGAGGTTAGTATTTAATTTCTCTCTATATCCAATAATTAATGAGGTACTCAAAGGTATTGGTAGTGTTATGATAAATCAAAGATCGTATACTATGTCATCCAAAAATGGAATTAAGTTATCCTAGAATTAGTTTTCCAGTTCATATCATTTGAAAAATGAATGCATACGTCATTCGGTTTCATGGTGTTCATTATAACGTCGTCGGTGTGCACGGTCGCAAGTTTCTGTTGCCGGCTATGTGGGACCCTATCACATCCACCTGCAAAACACTCGTCTGATCTTATCTGTGTCATCATCACTATAATTCTTGAATTTGGGTGTATCATGTATGAGTGAGCCGTGAGATACAATTTTTTCTTTTTTACTTTTTTGGTTTCTTGAAGAGGAGATTTACTCAAGTATTATTTTTTTGTTTCTCTAAATGTTGTTTGTATTGCAAATATCTCGCTTGAAGAGCATTTTTCTGGGTGAGATAAATGTAACACTACTTTAATCTTCGTTAATGCATTGTAATCTTCATGTATTCAGAGGAGCGTGTTCAAAAGTTTTTTCCATATATGTGTTCAAGCGTTTCATGCTCCATATATGTGGTCAAGCGTTGAAAAACATTGAATAAGTCATATTTTTATATATGACTCACGTAATTGACCCACGTAATTTTGGTAAGTATTTTTTTCTTTTGTTTTTTTCCAGGTATGGTATGCATTTTTTTAGTTGCGCCATTTTGATAATTTTGAAATAAGATCCCCATCCTGATAAAAAGAGGGAAGAGAAGAAAGAGAAAGAGAGGGGGGGTTAATTTAACTTTTTGATTGTCAGCTCTTGCGACGTGTTCAAAAGTTTTTTTTTCTTTTTTCCCATATATGTGTTCAAGCGTTTCAGAAAACATTGAATAAGTCATATTGTTTATATATGACTCACGTAATTGACCCACGTAATTTTGGTAAGTTTTTGTTTTGCATAATCCTTGAGTAATGTATTAAATACGTTAGTAATGAGTTGAGAAAGTGCCATTTTAGTTGGACAAAATTCTGGGTTGATTTTGTGGCTTAAAAGTGATAAGAACTATGTGAAAAATGTAAATATAACACTTATAATTTTTGGTTGTATTACATTTCTTTTTGCAGAATTTTAGAGCTTTTCAAGTGTGGAAAAGTAGCTTAAAATGTTGAGTTTAGTGATAGAGAAAGATATTTCAAGTTTTGTTAAATTTGGTGAAGGTTCTGATCTGCTAAAGTCATCTAAAATAATCTATTTGGTGTTAGAGAAACTTATGTTCAATTTTTTTAAAGGAAGAAGCTTAAGTTTATAGATAAAATGATTCCCTAAAGTTAGAATATCCATATGGATTGTTACGAGAAAGTTGATGTAATTTGTTGGTGTTCTTGATGATTCTATGGCTTGTGATTTGAAAATCTGATTTGGTGACTGATATATCTGCATAATTAGGTTCATATATGATTTGAAAATGTTTTAGATGAAGGAAATGGTAAGTTATAGGCTACATCAAGACTTGAGGAAAGTAGGCAAAAGCAAGAGAGTTAAGTTGAACCAAAATAGTGGTTGATTGCCTATGTGCATTCTGGTTAATTTTTTTTTATTGGAATTCTGTTAGTTCCATTTTCATCTGCATCATTTGAGTTTAATTGGGATTAGAGAAAAGTATTTGAGGGTCAAAAAGGTCTTATAAACAATTATCTATAATAATGCAAACAATTTAGGACTCCAAGATTTTGGATAGGTAAATGATTTGTGCTTCAAAAACATATTAAGTATTTGCTCCACTTCAATAAGTTTTCTACAAGATCTTGTTAGGAAAAAAGTTAGGATTTCCAAATGTTGGCCAAATATGCTTGAAACCCCATACAAAACTTAGATATGAAGTTTCTTGAAAGTTTAATGTAAATTGACCCTGAAGCTGTGAATATTTTGTTAGTAGCAGCAAGTGTGAACAATGAATTTCTATGATGTTTAAAAGAAAATTAGTGTAAGATTTCATATTTAAACTGCATTATCTCCATTGGATATGCCTCAAAGGAAGTGTTGCACCCCTACTTACAGTTCTGAATTTAAGTTGCACCTCTAAACTTGAAAATGTCAACCCTCTAAATCGATTTAAATAAATATTTGACATCACTTGAAATAGAAACGTACTATATAGTTCCCTGTTAAGAAATAAAAGTAGAATCTAATGATGATTTGGGCTTGTAAAGATAAATATCTATATCCATAATAGGTATGGCAATTTGTTACCCATTTTGCATGTGGCTTGATTATCTCCTTTTGTTTGGATCTTTGCTGCATGCTTGACCCCTATTATGATTAATTGCTTATCTTAATTGGAATTCCTTCATTTCCTTGATCTGAATCAAAATGAAATTGATTAATTACTGATTCCATCTGACATTTTCTTATATATGTTTTAACTGCTAATATAATTTAATTTAATTTATGCATTTGATTGATAAATTATTGTTGTTTTGACATAAGATATGGGGTTTGTATGATAAGAAAGAGAACATGAAGTTTCATGTACATGGATCTTGTGATTGGAATTAATTTGCTGCTTATGAACAAGGGTTTCTGGATTCCTTTGGTGGTGACAAGGGTTTTACATTGCATTTTCTTTCTTTTTAGGTTTTTGGATTCCTGGGTTTCTGGATCTACTGGTTTTTAGGTATGTTGCATTCGAACTTGTTTGAATTCTATCATTATTTACATTCTGGTGTGGTTTTGATATTCTTGTTTATATCTTATTAGTTTCTGCTAACATAAAAAGCTCTGTTTCATAGGCCTCTGAGTTCGCCACCTCCACCAGTTCGCCACTTGTACCACTAGGTATGCACTCTAACGAAATGTCGGGTAACTCATTGGGTGGAAAAGGGTTGTATGTTGACCCCCACACCGACATATTTATTTGTTTTCGTTCATAGTTCTCTCCAAAGAGGGGATTTTGAAGTGTATTGTGTAATTGTGTAAATGACTTGTCTCGTGTACTTGTCTGTCAGTTCTGCTATCACTCATCAGTCACAATGCTTGTGAGTAAAGAGTGCAATTTTAATTTATGCTTGCCATTTCATTCATGGATATGGATATTGGTGATGTTGCTTGGCTGCAATTTGCTTTGCACATCTCTTTGTACTTCTTTCCTTTGCCACTTCTGCTTGTCTAATTCTATCCTCTTTAAATGACCAAGTCGATTTTCTAATTCAGTGTTGTTAATCGAGGATCGCGAAAAATAGCGTAAAATTGGTAGGATAGCGTAAAATAGCGAGCGAGATAGCGTAAGCTAAATAGCAGTGAAATAAATAAAATTATAAAATTATATATTAAAAAGTGACATATAATATTTAACGTTCAAAGACAAAATCTGAAATGACATAATAAAATATTTATTTAAAGAGCTATTTTTAGAAACTTAAGTGATTATTTATTCATAAATTACTTTAGAGGCTTATTAAAATAAAATGAAGAGAGCATATGAATATGTTTTATGTTGATATATTTGAATATTAATATCAGCATTTATTTTAAGTGATGTAAAATAAGTTTAAATAAACCTTGAATGAATAAGTAGCTCTTCCGTTTTAAGAAAATAAAATATATAAATTAAAATTGTAATATTGATTGAATTGTTAATAATTATTATTTATTGAAAAATAAAATATTTTATTTTATATATGGCGGATGGCGTAGTGGCAACTAAATGATTAACAAAACTACACACACAGTAAATGGACCATTGCTCAAAGAAACAAGACAGATTTGAATTGGAAAGGACAAATAATAATAGAATTAAAAAATAGATTTAAAGATAAAAAATAATTAAAAAGCAGAATTTTTAAGAACAATAGAATAAAAAAGCAGATTTTAAAAAAGAAAGAAGAGAATAACAAAACGAAATTAGATAGAATTGAAAAATAACATAATTAAAAAATTAGAAGGATTCAAAAAACAGAATTGAAAAAATAATTAAGAGATGAGCAGAATTAAAAAAAGAGAAACAAGGGAAACAATCGTTAAAAAATATGATATAACAAAAATGAAAAAAGATCTGAAGAAGAGAAGAATTAAAAAAATTTCAATAAAAAAGAAATAAAAAATAACAACATTAAAAATTATCATATAAGAAATTAAATGAAAAAGGAAAATAAAATATTTTTTATTATATATATATATATATAATAAAACTAATTCTACCCTTGTCACTTCTGCTTGTCTAATTGTTATGTTAATCATTGATCGAATGGATGTTTGATATTTGTTATTAGTATCGGAGAGAAGCCTTAGCTTCCCGTTTGAGGTTTAATATATTATTGAGTTCATATACTCTTTTAGGGTACCATGTGCTCATTGTATATTGAACCTTGAATTGTCCAAGTCGGACAGTTTGGGAAAAAACTTTTTCTTTACTCGTATAATAGTTGTTGCTTAATTCTCGTATCTTTATATTTGATGAAATTTCGGTCCGTTCGTTTTCCTTTTGTTCTCTGGGTGCATACTTGATTGCGGTGTTC
Source organism: Calophaca sinica (assembly GCA_037113605.1). Lineage (NCBI taxonomy): Eukaryota > Viridiplantae > Streptophyta > Magnoliopsida > Fabales > Fabaceae > Calophaca > Calophaca sinica. The sequence goes on from CM073733.1 coordinate 111,321,896, forward strand.
ATAACTGCGTTCATTTTGTGTACTCAGAGACCAATGGGAAATGCTGCCGAAATTTTGTCAAGTATAAGATACGAGAATTAAGGAATGATTATTATACGAGTTCTGAAAAAGTTTTTTCTCGAATGGGATAGGGTCATACCATTTAAAGAAAGAGAGCGGTTGTAAGAACGTCGTGCTGCTGAAATTGTCATTTTTTTTACATGCAGAAGATGGAATATTTTCTTTCGAGTCGTAGTTGGATGTACGATAGGTTGTATCCGGGGAGAGGGGGTTTGAAACCAGATTTTTGCGCTGGGGTTGCGTACTTTGTCCAAGTCGCAATGGCACATAAAGATTTCAAAACTAATGGAGGGATTAGATGTCCGTGCTTTAATTGCGATTGCAGAAGGATTAAGAGCCCAAGTGAGGTCACGCACCACCTGTATTCAGTTGGATTTAGGCTTAATTACTGGATTTGGACTACACATGGTGAAAAGTTGCCTCACGTTGATTTAGGGGTTGCTGATAATTGCGAAGGTGCTTCAAGCAGTTACGTAGATTCGGGATGTGGTGAGCAGATTGAATTGATGCAAGATATGGTTTGTGATGCCTTGGGGGTGAACGTGTTATTCGATGAGCAACAGTATGATGACACAGATGAACTTCCAAATGAGACAGCACAAAAATTTTATAATCTGTTGTTAGAAACAAACAAGCCGTTGTTTGAAGGGTCTACAGACTCTAAGTTATCAATGTGTGTGAGGCTCTTAGCTCTTAAGTTCAAGCGTGGTGCTAGAAGTGTGCTTGGATCTCGTGAACGAAAATGATGTTGGACTCGTCACCTATCAAAGATGGTTTGCCAAAAAGTTATTACGAGGCTAAAAGCTTAGTGTCCAAGTTGAAATGGAATCTAAAAGGATTGATTGTTGTGTGAGAGGGTGTATGTTGTATTACGACAATGAGTTTGGTAAAAGCGATGGTGCGCTAGTTGAATGCAAATTTTGTGGTGAGCCTAGGTATATGTCACATACTAATAATCGGACGGGTAGACAAAAACTAGTTCCAGTTGAAGGCAATGTTTTATTTGCCAATTATTCCAAAATTTGTAGAGAATGTTTGCATCACCACGCATCGCAGACAAAATGACATGGCACTATGAGAATAGAAGCACTTGGTATGTTGTGCCACCCTTCCGATGGTGAAGCTTGAAGCACTTTGATCGTGTGCATCCCGATTTTGCAGCAGATCCACGTAATGTACGACTTGGCTTATGCTCGATGGTTTTACCGTATGTTCAATCCACGGCGAAACCTTATTCTTGTTGGCGATTATCGTTACCCCATACAATCTTCCTCCGAAATGTGCATGTCTAAACCTTATATGTTCTTGACCTGTGTTATCTGGGTCCAGATAATCCGACAGATGGTATTGACATCTATTTAGAGCCTCTTATCGACGATCTCAAAAGGTTGTGGAATGGTGTTGTGACGCACGATATTGCACGAAAGAGGAATTTTACAATGAGGCGGCGCTTATGTGGACCATTAATGACTTCCCCGCATATGGCATGTTGTGCGGTTGGGGTACTCATGGTAAAATGGCATGTCCGCATTGCATGGAGCATACAAAGGCCTTTACCTTGAAATTTGGGGGGAAGAGTTCTTGGTTTGACTCACATCGCAGGTTTTTACCCGATGATCATGCATTTAGGCGGAATAAGAACGCTTTCAAGAAGGGGAAGTTGAATTAGATGGCCCGCCCCAAGGTTGACGCCTTGAGCAGATCCGGGAAAGGGTTATGGAATCGCCCAAAATCACAGATTTTGGCAAGTTGGATCGATTTGAAGGATATGGACAATGGCATAATTGGACAAAAGAAGTATTTTTGGGATCCGCCATACCGAGAGATAATTTATTGAGACACAACCTTGATGTTATGCACATTGAGAAGAACTTTTTGACAATGTTTTTCTCACGGTGATGAGCGTCGGAAGGAAAAACAAAGACAATGAGAAGGTCGACTAGACTTACCACTTTCTTTGTAGGCAAAAGGACTTGCATTTGACGAATCGGGATGGGAAGACCACGAAACCCAAAGCCTATTACTCTTTAATGCTTCTTTGAGGAAGCCTAGTCGATCTGTCGGTGGATAAAAGAACTTGGATGCGGATGGTTATTCTTCTAATTTGGCAAGATGTGCCGATGTGAACAAAGGAACCATGATTGGGATGAAAAGCCATGATTGTCATGTATTCATGGAGTGTTTACTTCCTATTGCATTTAGTTCCTTGTCAGTCAAATGTTTTAAATCCACCGTTGAACTCACCAATTCTTTAAAGATTTGTGTTCTGCGACATTGAGAGAGGATGATCTCATAAGGATAGAATGTAACATACGATCATTCTTTGTAAGTTGGAGAGAATATTTCCCCGCTTTCTTTGATTCTATGGAGCATCTAAGTGCATCTTGCACATGAAGCTAGGCTTGGTGGACCGGTTCAATACAGATGGATGTATCCTTTCGAAAGGTACTATAATAAAGTATTCTCTAAAATAAATAGTGATTTGAAGGGTTAAATGTATCAATTTTTATCATCAACGTTGTTATTTTGTAGATTTATGGGTGACTCAAAACGGTTGGTGAAAAATAAGGCCAGGGTTGAAGGATCTATTTGTGCAACTTACTTACACCGTGAGACAATCCATTTCTGTTCCCATTATTTTACGAACTTCATGTTGACACCAACAAATAGTAGGAACGAAGTAGAAATTGAAAGTGAAAGACACCCGCTTGCCTTATCGATTATTTTGCCTTTCCTGGTCATGGTGGAAAAGAGGTGGATAAGCGGATAGCAGGCGAAGTGTGGAAGTCACCACGTTCACGTGTTGATCAACTGTGCAGAAGTATCACCGTATCTAACGTATGTATCATTTTGACCACTTTCAATTTCTTTAATCCACAATTGCTCTTGATCATTTGTTTGATAATGACTTGATCAGGGCATTCTTGTTAACTAAGCCCACAAGCGTACAAGACTCTTCTGCCTATATTCATGAATATTTCCCAACGTGGTTTAAGAACCAGGTATTTTTTTGAGTCGTCATATATATATTATTATTATTATTTATTGTTTGAAAATACAAAAATATTGTTTGAAAATACGAACCATAATTTGTTTGCACATGGTGTGTACACAGGTGTATAGCGAGGCAGAATCCCCTAAAATCCAACACTTGAGAAATTTATCTCATGGTCCTAAATCACGTGTAAAAGAATGGCACACATTCTTTGTAAATGGATACAAATTCCAAACCAGTCAAAAACAGAGGGGAAAAAAGCGATTAACCGCGGGGTTTATGTAAAAGGTGCCACAGATGGAGGTGAAGATGACTTTTACGGCGTGATTCAACATATATATGAACTGACGTACAATACTTTAGACTATACTAAAAAAATAGTGCTATTTTATTGTAATTGGTTTGATCCATCAAATAGAGGCACAAGAGTGGATCAAAATATATCTTGTTGACATACACATGCGCACAAGATACCAAATGTTTGATCCGTTTATCATGGCCCAACATGTAAGACAAGTGTATTATGTCCCTTATCCATCAACTCGAAGGGACAAACAAGGTTGGTGTGTCGCAATAAAGATAAAACCACGGGGTCGCATTGAAGGAGATGATACACAGGAAGAAGTGGCTTATCAAGTGGATGAGATGTCTCATGTCAATGTAGTAAACGGTTGAACCCATTACTCGACTACGTGACAATCCAATCACATATGAAGATGTAGATGGGGATGAGGAATTAAATGAAGAAGTGGCGAGAACCATCAAGATCTCAAGACGATCTTTGAAATTGAGTGGGCGAGAATGGGCGATTGATATTGTTTAACTTTTTACAATTTGAGAAATTAATGTGTAACAATATATTTTAATTTGTCGATTATTTTCATAACTTGTTTATTTTTATGGAATTCATTTGTAATATTGTTATGTTTAAATATAATATTTCATGATGTTATTATTCAATTGCTCTATAGACAGATATGGCATCGCAAGGTTGAGAGCAGACTTCCGACCACCCGGTGGTGGTAAATGGAAGGGAAGGGATCGCCTCGACCCCCTCGCCGTCGAGGCCGACCATGATTAGGCGTGACCTCATCGGGTTTTCGGCGTTGTCATCTACACGTCGTCCTAGTACATCTACGCCGAGACACTGATACACCTCCTGCACCTAGACGACCTTACGCACCACCTACACGCACTCAGGCACATTCGACACGGCTACACATGCACTGGCACGTTCGGCACCTTTGCCTCACATTGACATGATCCCCACCCCGGGGTTCCAGTTTGCACATGGCGCTTCGAGTTCCCATGTTGTGCCTGATCCGGTGGCCGATGCTCATCAGTCCGACCATGATTATAGTACGGGCCATACACCTGATGACACTGATGTTGGGCGGTGACGGGAGGAGCAGGAGGTTCAGCAGGAGGAGGTTCTTGAGCAGGGGGAGGGCCAGGAGCCTGACACTCTTGAGATGTTATATGATGGTCGAGTTCTTATCAGGCCATCTGGTAAAGGGTAAGTATTTGCAATTTTTTCGAGTTATTAATAATTTTTATTAATAATTTACATGTATATATATATATATATATTTTTATTTAACATGTTTTTATTGTTCAGGTTTCTTCCCTCAAAGCCTGCTGCGTTAGCTATCACAGCAACAATTGAGGAGAATTACCAGGAGTTTTGGCCCACCTGGGGGACACTGAAGGATTTTGAGCGGGACCATATGTTTAATTCTTTCAGAGTAAGCTGCAATTTTTATTTTATTGCATATTTTATTTTCGTAAATTTCAATTATGTTTAATAATGTCTTATATTGATCTGACGAGGTTGCTTGGGAGGAAAAAGATGAGGAGGCGATGGAGAAGAATTTTCATATGAAGGCCTCCCACCGCTTTCGACATGCTTCGAGATGCCCGCATCGTGGATCGCCAGTTGGATTGGATAGGGACGAGCTCTGGCAAAGAATCGGTAGCGCACCGGAACTCCCCGAGTTCCAAAGACCACACAAGGCCAAGAAGAATAGGGCCCTCGAGAAGGGTGGCGGCTTACACCGGAGGCGGTGTCGCCGTGCACAACACGCAGTTAGACTTGTACGTGTTATAAAATTGTTATTATTATTATTTTATTATTATTATTATTATTATTATTATTATTTATTTAAATTTTTTTATTAATACAATCTCAGTCGAGGAGGTTGGGGAGAGAAGTTGATTGCACGAGCTCCATCTTGCAACTCATCTGAAGAGGAGTCTTGGTGATTTCGTTGATGAGCGTCGAGGCGGACTCGTGTAATTATAAAATATAATAAATATTTTTTAATAATGTTTATATTGTTTTGTTAAAAAAAGATTTGACTTATTTGTTTGTTTAACAGGAGGAGTTTGAGGCGAGGATGTCTCACTTAGATCTCGTGAGCTCATCATGTTCTCCATCTCGAGCCCTGACGATCTATCTACACCGGCCGAGGGTTTGGGCGGAAGTGGTTGGCGGAAAGAAGAAGGGCCGCTTATATGGTCTTTGGCGACCTTGCCAGCAACTACAAAAAAGGGGCCCGCCGCCTACACACTGGAGAGTCGTCGAGTAGTAGTGCTGCCACTGGTCGCTCTGCCGCGGATGACCAGGAGATAGCCGAGTTGAAGCGGACCGTGGCCCAGCAGCAGGAGCTTTTGACTCAGGTGCTGCAGCGACAGGAGCAGATGTACCAGTTGCTAGCTCGCCAGCAGCCTACTCCGCCTCAGCCTCAGCCTCCGCCTCCGCCTTCGCCTCCGCGTACTCATGGTCATGTCGATGATGCAGATGATGTAGAGCATCTCGATCATGATCAGGAGTACCAGGACTATTAGTTCTTTTTTGTACTTATATTTTTTCATATTTTTGGATATCATTTTTTTTCGTTTCAGATATTATTTTAGTTACTGATTTTTATTTGTTGAATTTTTTTATTTATTATGTTTTCTTTTTTTAATTTGCTTTTTAGTTTACGTTATCACATTTTTATATATGGAAAATCAATTAATAATTAAATTAAATTAAATTACAAGTAATTTTTAATTAAATTAATAAATAAATATTTTTAATATGAGAGTAAATTATTTTTATAATTAAACAAATAAATAATTAAATTATTTAATTAATTAAAGAATAAAATTAATTTGGTTATTAATTAAAATTAATTTATTAATAAATTTAATTAAAAAATTCCGACATCGACGGCCTAAGCCGTGAAACAATTCAGATTTACCGACGGTCACGTCCGTCGGAAATCGACGCGTCATTTACCGGCGGCTTTGCCGTCGGTAATCGACGCCATTTACCGACGGGTATAACCGTCGGTATTACTAACGGCGAAGAAGAGTCCGTCGGTAATCGCTGCGACGACCATATTTCCGACGGGTTTTAGGCCGTCGGTTATCCGTCGGTAAAAGTGGGTTACCGACGGCTTTTATCGCTTACCGACGGCTTTAGGCCGTCGGTAATCCCGTGTTTTTTTGTAGTGATTGTACTATCTCATCATGCAAGCACCAAGAACATGTTATCATACGTATTAATCCAAGCATGTTCATTAGTCATAACACGAAACATCAAACATAAAAGACAATTCAATCAGTAGCAAAGCAACACAGTCAACAATCAATCAACATATTATATCAGTCACCAATCAAATAATCAAATAAATAACCATAAGTGTAAGACCCAATGGCTGATCTTTGTTATGATAGGTGGGATCCATGACTCCCCCAATATATATCATACATGCCATCTTTATTTCACAAGTTATAGTTTGGCGTAATGGTGATAGTCATGTTTTTGTAACTGGCGACACGGGGTTTGATTCCTATAGGTATAATTTTTGCATCTCTATTATGTTTCCTTGTTTCAAAAATGAAAAAAAAAGACCAAAAGGTATAAAGCATGACTCAGACCACTAACAATTGTGTAGAGTAAAGGGACTAAACCACTACACCAACAAGTAATTGTTGATTGAATACACACACACACACATACTTGGCTCCCTTAAAAAATTTATTCAAAATTTACCACTGGTGAGACCTACAATATCTAACCCTTACTGGTACCACCTATTCCAAATGTGTCTAGATTAAGTTTGGATAACATAGTTTCACGACAAACATAGGGTTGTGATCCATTAATGCGAAATTAAACCCTAATTTTGAATCTTGTCTCCCTAATGATTAGTTGTATTCCCCTACCTGAGTTTGTGTTGAAACACACGTTTGTATCAGTCTGCTGATTATGTGGGAAAGCAGCAGAGACCACTATTCATTTATTTCTATATTTTTTTCTAAACATATCTGGTATTGGTTTGACAGCATTATTAACACAAGTGGGGATTAATTGCTCTAGCTTTTAATCAATTCTATCTTTATGCAGCAGGGGCTGGCGCTCCCAGGTTTGGGACATAGTTAAAGCAGCCATTAAAAATGTTTCTATGGTCAATCTGGTTTTGTAGGAATAATGCCAAATTTGATAACAAGCACATTCCAATTCATTCTGCCATGAATTTAATCATCTCAAATGTTTCTTTGTTTGGTAATTCCAGTTTGGGCAGTATGTTTCTTCTGTATAAGAATTCATGCTATTGAAGTTTTTTTGGTCGATGGTCATCCTGGGAAAGCCCCTAACATCAAGAATGTCATTTGGCACCACCTCAATTGCTACAGATAAGGTGCAATTCTGATGGTGCGGCTAAAGGTTGTCTAAGTCCAACTGCTTGTGGTGGAATTTTCAATGATAGAAATGCAACAACTCTTGGTTGCTTGCCAATCTTGGATAAAGAATGCATTCCATGCCAAGCATACTAGGACTATGCTAGCTATTGAGATAGCTTTTAAAAAAGGTTAGCATAATCTATGGCTAAAGTCGTGTGACTTTCAACTTGTTATTTCCGCTTTTAGCAATAGCAATTTGGTTCCTTGAACCTTAGAAAACAGATGGAACAATTGTATAGATCTTACTAAGAAAATGAAATTTATTTGTTCTCGCATTTATAAGGAAGATAATGCTTGTGCGGATAAGCTAACTTCTTATGGCACTTCTATTGGCAGCTTTGTTTGGTGGAACCTTATCCCTTCGTTTATTGCTGAGAGTTTTTTTAAAAAAAATAGGAATATTTTATTTTTTTACTTGAGTAAGGTTGATGTCCCCCAAGTTTCCTTTCATGTATTCTTTTTTATTATTTTAATAAAATTATGGTATGCTGCAGATGATTGATAGTGGCTACTGGGATCACAATTACTGGAGTGATGTTTTTGCATGCTATTTTGTTTAAAAAATTTACTCATCCGATTTGAAATATAAGCAAAAAAAATCTCTAAAATATAAGCAAAAAGTATATGTATTTGGTCCAAATTTTGGATTTAGACCAAATATATAGACTTTTAGACTTTTTACTTATATTTTAGAGACTTTTTTTATTTATAATTTAGACCAGAATAGTATAATTTACGAAACCATAATTTGATTTCTCTGTTCAATCTTTAAGTAATACACTTGGGATACACAAGTAGTATTTGTCTTAATAAATGTATTATATATCAACGTTAACATTAAAAATAGAATTAAAGTAAACAACAATAATTCTGAAAAAAACTAATATAACGCATATTTAACAATACAAAATAAAAAAAATCTTTTAGTATTTATAAATTTATCTTTTATTCAAATATTTTGATAACGTAGATCACCGTGTTTTCATTGACATTCAAATCAAATACAATTTGTCCACTTCTTATTAAAATATTGGACCTACGTAACAAAAAGGCTAAATTATAAAATTGGTCTTCTAAGTTTATTTTAGGTTTCAATTTGGTCCTCTACGTTTTATTTGTTTCGTTTTGGTCCTCTACGTTTTATTTTAGTTTTCAATTTGGTCATTTCCGTCACTAAAAGTCAATTGTCCGTAGCTAGAATTTGGCTTTTAGCTACGGACAATTGACTTTTAGTGACGAAAAGGACCAACCTGTTGTAACTTTTAAAACGTAAGGGACCAAAACAAAACAAATAAAATATAGAGGACCAAATTAAAACCTAAAATAAACATAGAGGACTAATTTTGTAATTTAGCCTAACAAAAAGGATGGGTGCATGTAGTTAATGCATTTCATCTAAAGGGAGGGATAGACTCAGCTAGTATCCGAATTTAATTATTGGCAATGAAATAATTTGGGGTTGGGCTTTAATTGCTTATATCCCAGCCGAATTCCAAATTAGTCAGTATCTCTTTTCACTAGATACCGGAACGGGGTCAATGACACGTAGAACAAAAAGATTGTACCTACCATGTTTAGTAAATTTTAAATTATTATTATTATTATTATTATTATTATTATTGTTATTATTATATACCGCTTCCGTCGCATAATATATGTCATAGTTGACTAAATCACATTGTTTAAGAAAAAGTAATAAATGAAAGAAAGAGAGTGATAGTTTTACCAAACTAACCCCATTAACTATTGGTGTATTAACTATTATCATAAATACAAAGTAGAGTACTTGAGAGTATAATTGACAAACAAGCATTTAATTTTCCGTTGAAAATTGAAGGTAACATATATTTTGGGACAATTATTTTTGGCAAATATGACATATATTTCGGGACGGAGGGAGTAACTTACTACTCCCTCCATCCCTTAATATAAGACATTTTTAGTAAAATTTTATTGTCCCTTAATATAAGACTCTTTTCAAAGACCAAGGTGCATTAATTTTTTTTTTTTACAAAATTATCCCTATACTAAGGTGCATTAATTCTCTCTCTTAATAGTCTTGAAAGATGAGAAGGGTAACTTGAGAAAAATAACACATATTTTGTACAAATTTAATACTAATAACTAACAAAACCTACTTTTTTTAAAGGACATAAAATAGTTAGGGGGGCTCATGGTTTGGATAATCATGTAACCAAAACCAAATTTAATTAAAACCACATAAATGGATGGGTTTTCAAATCCAATTTTATAAAACCGGTTCTCAAATATGGTTATGGATATATAGCCGGTTATTTCTACATATCCGGTTATAAAACCGATTTTGACTCAAAACCGGTTTATAACCGGTTTTTCCCTAAAACCGGTTATGGATCCCGAAATCCGGTTATAAAACTGGTTTTCGCTATTGAAATCTGGTTTTCGCCTATAAAATCCGGTTTTCACATTTCAAACCTTTGCTTGTACACCACAATCCCTTGGTTTTGAGTACATTGGCTTTGTTATTGAGGCAACAGAACTCAGAACTCATATTTTCAAGCCTGAAAAGATGATTCCATATATGATTGGTTCTGACCATAATCATCACAAGAATTTGAAATTGAGTTTAAAAAAATAATAAAATGTGATTTTAAACTGCTACATATATAAAGATATGAAATTGAAGTAAACTGGTATCTCCCCACAAAATTTCCAGTACATTATGATTAACAAGAAAAGTTGAACTCAAATATAGCAAATATTTGATGCGAGCATTACAACTTTTCTCATTCATATAGCATTACGCAAGCTTGCGTAACAATCAAGGCATTGTCACAAGAAAGGGTAAATAAAATATGCAGCACATTCTAATAGTTTCATATTTGCCTTAATTTATTTTAAAAAAAGTTTAAAAACAAAAATAACTCACTTAATTATGTAAATCACTCCTCCAATAAATTAGATGCATATGGATTTTGACTCCAGAATACAGTCAATAGTTTTGACTCACTTGTATTTGACAAACTGTGAGAAGAATGCAAATAACTAACGGCCAAAGTTTTCAAGAACCATTCAATCTCTAAAGAATAAACTAGAGAATTGATTTAATGGACTGTGTGCTGGCAGATACTAGCTAAAGACAACAATGGTTCAAGTAGTAAACTAATCTTCAAATGGACAAAATTACAAACCATAAGACTGTTCTCAAAAGAGAGGCATATCACATAAGCTTGAGATGCATATATCACAATTCACTGTCATCAACAGCTTTCCCTTTGCTCTCTGAAATCATTAGAAAAGAAATCATTAGGATTCTAAGCTTTACACAGTCTTTTTCAAAAAAAAAATGGATGAGCAAAAAAAATCGTTGTAGCTAGAAGAGCAACAATTAGCAGTTCAATATTGATGGAGCTCGCTAATCGCGTTGAACTTCAGCTTCTCTTCGCAAGTCTTTCACTTCAAATAGCTGCGATTTGGCGTCCACGAGCACCGATTCGGTTGATTTCATGAAATTTAAAGAGTGATTTCGCAACTGAGAATCGATTTGGGGGTTGGGGTTTATATTTGGGGGTTAGGTTCCTGGTTTCCATGAGAAAACGAGCAGAAGCTGCAGAACGAGCAATGATTCTGAGATTGGGTTTGGATTCTTTGGAATAAGAAATGGGCTTGATAATTGGATATCCTAGTATTCAACCGGTTATAAAATATGGATAACTAAAACTGGGTTTTAAAAATAAAATGGATTTGGTTTATATCTATGTCCAAAAATATGGATATTTAAAAAATGGTTATAGATATGGATTTGGATAAATCCATGTAACCGGATATTTTGAGCATCCCTAAAAATAGTTAAAAAGAGTCCTATATTAGGAACCGAAGGAGTATTTATATTCAATCAACCACAGCAAAAGATACATCCAAATCCATATACGTAACTTATTTTACAGTCAGTTTGCAAGGAGTGATTCAGTCCTAATCGGACACATGGGTGTTACCAAAAAATAAAAAAAATAATCGGATACATGGGTCACTGACGTGGTCAACGCTGAACAGTAGTATTATTGTGTTGTGTGTGTGCGCTTCCTTTTGTTTCTGTAATTTTCAATTCTAATACGTCAAGCTGCATTAGAGTGCGTGAGCCGATAAATTTGGATCAAACATCTGTTCTTTTATTAATATATTATTATTTCTGAACGAGCATGTCTGTCGTTTTATACCAGTCTTTGCTAAATTATTAAGAAATGGAATTATTAGCCTTCATACTTTGGTTGTTTTTTAACTGAGACAATATTTCTCTCTCTGTGAGAAGTTTTGCTCTCTCTCTCTCTTTCTGTGAGTAGTAGTGGAGGTTTACGTTGGTTGAAAGTAGAAGCGACTCAGTATCATGGAGACCGACTTCAGTGGTCTCTCGCTGCTAGGAGACGATGAAGAAGGGCTATCTTTCCAAGTAGAAGAACCTAAGGAGGAAGCGGGCGATGTGTCCCTACGCCTTATTGGGCGCTTCCTTGCTGATAGATCTATCTGTGTGCATGTGATGAAGGAACGAATGGCTAGTGTTTGGTGACCGGTGGAGGGAGTCACGATGAAGGAGGCAGCGCTTGGCATCTTCCTGTTTCAGTTTTACCATCAGTTGGACCTCGAACAGGTCTTGAGGAATGGTCATTGGAGTTTTGACAACTACATGTTACTGCTGGGTAAGCTTGTTGTTGGCGTCCCAATCAATGAGATCTCCCTCAACCATTTGGAGTTCTAGGTGCAGGTGCACAACCTACCCGTCGGGTTCATGAACGAAATGGTTGGTAAACAACTAGCCAACTTCATAGGTGAATTTGTGGAATATGATAAAACTAACAACACAAGCATCTGGAGAAGCTATATGCGATTAAGGGTGCGAGTGGATGTTAGACTGCCACTCAAGAAGGAGCGGAAGGTTCGTTAGGCAGGTGGAGAGTGGTGCGTGGTTCAGTTCAAGTACGAAAGGTTGGCCACTTTCTCTTTGTGTGTGGACTGCTAGGGCATTCTGAACTGCGGTGTCGTGTCCGGTTTGCTATGACAGAGGACGATGGGTCGTGTGGCTGGGGGTGGAGCTGCGTGCGGATTCTCGGCAGCAGGGGGTGGCGGCTGTCGTTGGCTTAGGGATGAAAGCCAAAACCAAAACCCTAGCTCCAGCAGAAGGGCAAGGGCTGACGTGGATGGTGTAGCGCAATCTATTCCACAATCTTCGTGGCAGTTTGTTTTTAAAGCAAATCCTGCATTAAATGCTGAATCTGGACGTGATTTTGGAAATAAGGGGAAACAAACTTATGAGGAGAATCAGGGCAAGGATCACGCAGTGGCAGCTAAAATGGTCAACAACGCTCCCAACTTTAATGCACCCAATAATCATGGGATTGTGATTAAATCCCACGTATCTCGCCATGCAAAGGATAGGGTGGTTACTGTTACCCCTAATGTTTTCAACTCAGGCCCACACCAATATCCACACTCGGTGGTTCACGGTAGTCAACCCTCCTTTAGTGAACTATCAATGATCAATCAAGAGAACCTGTTGGAAGCATCTTTGACTCTAAACGGTCATTTTTTATTGGCAGGTCCTGACAGACAGCAATTGCTAATGAAGCATCTTTGACTCTAAACGATCATTTTTTATTGGCAGGTCCTGGTACCCAGGACTGCCAGGACAAATGAGTATTTTATGTTGAAACTGCCGAGGCCTGGGTAACCTGAGTGCAGTTCGTTCGCTTTATAACCTCGTCTGGGTGCACCGACCGGATGTTATTTTTCTGATTGAAACTTTGGTGTAGGCTAGTAAGGTTGAAAAGATTCGTCGTAGGATTGGTTTTAATCATTTTTTTGCAATAGATAGAGAATGCAGAGGAGGAGGGATAGCTGTTCTTTGGAGAAATTTGTTTAATTGCACGGTTATTAATTATTCACCCCGCTTCATTAACTTAGAAGTTCTGGATGAAGAGAAGGGTCGCTGGAGGCTAATAGGGTTCTTTGGGTTCTCTAAGTCTGAGCATCACAAGCAGTCCTGGAATTTGTTGAGAATCCTTTGAAACATGTCTCCCCTCCCTTGGTGTATCATTGGAGACTTTAATGACATCTTGTCTCCTAAAGATAAATGTAGTAGAGCTGAGAGACCCAACTGGATGATGAAGGGCTTTAGAGAAGCTATGTTGGATTGCAACTTAGTTGATGTCCTGCTGGATGGGTACCCGTTTACTTAGGTGAGAAGCAAAGGTAAAGAAAAGGAAGTAGAGGAGAGACTTGATCGAGCAATGGTTACTTCAGAGTGGATGGACTTGTTCCTTCAAGCTAGGTTGTTCAACTTGCTAGCTTCAGTTTCGGACCATGCTCCATTGCGCCTCAGTCTCATTGAGGTTCAAAGACAAATGCCTAGAATAACCTTCAAGTTTGAGAATGCTTGGTTTAGAGAGGATGGGTTGAATGATGTTGTGGAGGAGAGCTGGAGGGGGGCTGTTGGTTCGGATGTTGTTACCAGGCTTGGAGCTTGCGTGGCTAGGTTGGATGTGTGGGGTAGAGGCTTGCGTTCCAGGTATAAAGAGGAAATTTCTTTCCTCCAAGGTGAACTCGAGTTACTGAGATCCAGGTTCGATGGGGATGGCGTGCGTTTGTTTCATGAGGCTAGGGCTCGGCTCAACAAAGTGCTGGCCCAAGAAGAAGTTTTTTGGAGGCAGCGGGCCAAGGCTTTTTGGCTAGAAGGTGGTGATTGTAACACCAAATATTTTCACAAGTCTGCCACAGCCAGGAAGCGAAGCAACATGATAGCAAAGTTAACAAATAATGTTGGTGAGGTGGTTAATGACCAAGCCTCCTTATGTAGTGTTGCTAAAGGGTACTTTGAAGATCTTTTTACTCACGTTCCTGGGAACTATAACCCGGTTCTGAGTGCAGTGAAGCCGCGGGTTACTAGTGATGATAACCAGATGTTGTGTGCCCCTTTTACCAAGGATGAGTTTCATATAGCTATTAAGCAAATGCACCCAGATAAATCATCAGGTCCGGATGGTTTAAATCCTGGCTTTTACCAACATTTTTAGGACCTTTGTGAGGATGAAATCTTTATTGAGGTTTGCAGCTGGCTAGAAAATGGGACATTTCCTACTTCCCTCGATGACACAAATATAGTCCTTATTCCTAAATGTGATACCCCCCAGACCATGAAGGACCTGCGCCCCATGGGGTTTGATAATAAGTGGGTGGCCTGGATGATGCAGTGTGTTGAGACAGTTAGTTATTTTGTGCTGATGAACAATGAGCCTGTTGGGCCTATCCTTCCCGGTAGAGGTCTAAGATAGGGTGACCCTCTGTCACCTTATCTTTTTATTTTGTGTGCTGAGGGCCTTTCAGCTCTTATTCACTAAGCAGAAAGGAGGGGTGAAATTCATGGAGTGCAGGTTTGTAGAGGAGCCCTTATCGTCACACACTTGCTCTTTGCAGATGATTGCTTCCTCTTTTTCTGAGCCTCAGACAGAGAGGCTGCTATCATGAAAAACATTCTTCAGACTTATGAGCGTGCTTCAGGTCAGTCCCTTAATTTCTTGAAGTCTGAGATTTTCTCTCTTTCTAGAGCTGGAAAGGAAATTCTCTTAAAATCTGTTGTTCAAGCCATTCCGTCCTATGCTATGGGGTTTATTTGTTGCCTCACTCTCTAACAGAGGAGTTAGAGAGGATGATGAACTCTTTCTGGTGGGGTTCGAGCACGGACGAAGGTAAAGGAATAAAGTGGTTGTCCTGGGATAAGTTGGCATGTCACAAAAACGATGGAGGTATGGGATTTCATCATCTTGAAGCCTTTAATTTAGCAATGGTTGGGAAGCAAGGGTGGAGACTTATGTTAAACCCCAATGCTTTGGTCTCTCGGCTTTACAAAGCTAAATACTACCGTCAGGGGTCTTTTTTGAGTGCCAATTTGGGTAGCAAACCAAGCTTTGCTTGGAGAAGCATTTGGAGTTCTCAAACATTGATTAAAGAAGGTTTAAGATGGGTCATTGGTGCAGGAGATTCTATCAAGTTCTGGGCCGATCCTTGGCTCCGTGATGAAGATAAAAGAGTTTTATCTAACCCTCCTAATACTAGCTTAGTAGAAGCTAGAGTTTGTGATTTTTTCCTTGCAGGGGCAAAGTCTTGGAACGTTGCCTTAGTCAACTAGCACCTATCTCCCACTGATGCAGAGGCAGTATTTCGTGTGCCTCTTTTTCACAATGTCTCGCAAGATAAGCTAACATGGTGGCCGGAAAAGCATGGAGATTACTCGATGAAGACAGCTTATCAGGTGTGTATGTCTAAGATCCTTCACATTGAGCAGCTTCGGGTCGAAGGAGATTGGAGAGCAATTTGGCGTCTCAATATACCACCCAAAGTGAAGAATTTCTTGTGGCGTCTCTGCCGTGACTGCATACCGACACGTGGAAGGCTTCAATCGAGAGGTAGTATCGCATGTTGGGAGCGGATTGGGTTATGGGGGACCATTGCTCCTCTGCTGTTGTTAGTCAACTCAGTGGCGGAGCTAATCTTTAGGTTGCTGGGTGAGTTTTCGGTGGACAATCGAGCAACTCTTGCCATGACAGCTTGGGGACTCTGGCTGCGAAGGAATGAAAATGTGTGGAACAAACAGGAGACAGTAGCAAAAGTAATCCACCGTTCTAAATCATTTCTTGATGATTGGGTGGCGGTGAGGAGAAAAGAGCAGCTTGGAGCTGCCGGGGTGGCTCCAACTGATGTGATTGTTGTGTGGCAGCCTCCTCCTGTAGGAACATTGAAGTGTAACATTGACGCAGCATTCTTTGCCCAGGAGAATTTGACGAGTTACGGGCTGTGTCTCCGTGATGAAACTGGTATTTTCCTGGAAGCTCAATCAGCTTGGTTCTCTCCCTGCATGACAGTTAAAGAGGGGGAAGCGTTGGCCCTACAAGCAGCTCTTCAGTGAACAACGGGGCTCGGTCTAGAGAACATTGTCTTTGAGCTCAATGCTAAGGTCGTAGTGGATAGCATCTCTAGCAACTCACGTGATGACTCGGAGTTTGGCTCTATTATCTCAGCTTGTAGGATTGCTCTTTTATCTACAGAAAATTGTTCAGTCAAATTTGTAAAGCGACAAGCGAATATGGTGGCTCATGCCTTGGCAAGGGCAGCCGTATCTTATCCTTGTTGCTATAACTTCTTTGAAGTGCCCGACTTTGTTGCTGAAATTATTCTGAGTGAAATGAAATAAGTTCGTTTTTGTCAACAACAAAAAAAAAGCAATAGAATTATTAAAATAATATAAATATCCTATCTTACGTATATTGATCTTCATTCCATGTATCCCATGTAATATACTAGTAGTAATCATGCGAATAAGACTTTTAACATGAATTTATCTTTCAAATTGAATAAATAAGCGTACATTTATTTTAGATTGAATTTGAAATGTATATTAATTTTAACTCATTAAAATTTAAAGATAAATACATCTTACTTACTCACCACACATGCGTGTGAAGTATTTTGCAAATTAATAACAAGATGGTCGAATTGTGATATTTTTTGCAAATTTTTAAGTGGAAGTACATTAGTAATATAGGGGTGGCTCCAGTGGCAGATCCAGAAATTTTCTTTCGTGGGGGCAAGAAATAGTTTATAATGTTTTCATATAAGAAAAACATTATAACTTTTTACAAAATATATAATGTTTACGACAAAAAAACTTAAAATATCTAAACTTCTACATATTACAATTATCATCTAAGTATTTTCATGCTTTGAAAGTGTTATATGATTTTTTTATTGTCAATACCGTAAAAAATATATCTCTATGTATATTACAACACAACCACTTAAGCATTTTTTCAATAAAAAAAAACATTTAACCATTCATCCCTTATATGTTCTTTCTTGATATCACTGTTTATATCTTAGTGAGTGTTTGGATTTGTGTTTCTACATTCAAACTCGTGTCCCAACCCATGATAACCGTGGAAAAAGAGA
This sequence comes from Calophaca sinica, assembly GCA_037113605.1. Taxonomy (NCBI): domain Eukaryota; kingdom Viridiplantae; phylum Streptophyta; class Magnoliopsida; order Fabales; family Fabaceae; genus Calophaca; species Calophaca sinica. The sequence continues at coordinate 111,339,657 of CM073733.1, forward strand.
AGCTACACCATGTAGCTTTTGCGTGAACGTGAGTTTTTGTCAAACATGGAAAAGTGAACGCTCAATCAAACACGCGGTTAGTCTAATGACATTTATTAAAAATCATCAAGTAATTATTTCCACTTTTCGAGTTTCTTAATCTCTTTTTCTATCATGAACAATGTTTCTTTTTTGAAATCTAATGTGTTTTATCATTGTATGAGTTTAGTGTTAGAGGGATGGTAAAAATTTGAAGGATAAAGAGATAAAATTAGTACCAATTTATTCTATCTTTTATCTCTTATACTAACTTTTTTCACTTATTTAAAAAATGTGTCTTATGGGGGCAACACCTAATTTTTTTATGGGGGCAAAATAAAAATTATTAAGCATATTCAACTAAAAATTAATTATTTCGTGGGGGCAATTGCCCCCAACCCCTTCCAAGTGGATCCGCCATTGGGTGGCTCCTCTTGGAGCCATGAAGTAGCTATGGCTACCCAAAAAAATAAAATATTATAGATTAAGTATATAAATAAGTTATTTTAGCCTCAAATTATAGAGTACAAATATAAATTTTGGCTAAAGAATGAGTCAAGTCACAACATGATCTCTTTATTTGAAAAATTGCAGGGTCTAAATGCTAGTGATAAATTTTTATTTAAGTATTGTATTAGTAAATTGAGTTGGGCTGCTAGTTTTGTTAAAATAGAGAATTTATTATTTTTTCTTAATTACTATTTGTATATAAACTCGTAACACTTTTGTTGTTTTTTTATTTTAATGAAATTTATTGCGCATATAAAAAATTTACTCTTTATATTTGGCTCCCTCATCAAAGATAGGCTAGCTCCACTACATATATATATATATATATAAGCTTGTACAGCTAATCCTTCTAAGCAAGATTCATTTTTCACAGTAGCGCGCTCTGTTTTATATAATCCTATTCTCTTCAAGGTTAATAGAGATCTACATATCATGTAATACTTGACTAGTCAAAGTGCCAGCTAAGCTTGATAGTTAGGCTGGTAACTAACTTTCCCTTTGTATATAAACAGAGATCGTGTACAGCAATCATTAATGAGAAAGAATGAAATTCCTCATTTCACAAATTCTGTTTTTCAGTTTTCCTTGAATCCTTTTATGGTATCATTCGCCTCTGAAGCTCGGTGATGGCTTCCGATCCTCCTCCACGATTTCCTTCCGCTTCGCAGTCGATGCCGACGAGGCCTCCGCCGTCGTCGCCTCTGGTTCACAACACTCCGCCGCCTCTGTTTCAATCGCAATTCATGCCGACGTCAATGCCGATGAATCTTTTAGTTCAAAACCCTAATAATCCTGCATTTTCATCTTATTCCTACAAAATTTCAGAGAAACTCGGAGAAGACAATTACTTGCTGTGGCTTCAACAGATCGAACCAGTATTACAAGCACATCGTATTCATAGGTTTTGTGTGTCACCGCAAATTCCTCTGCAATTTCTTTCTGAATCTGATAAACTTGCAGGAATTGAAAATCCTGCCTACTCTGCTTGGGAAATTCAAGATCAATTGCTGTTGTCCTGGCTTCAAGCGTCGCTTTCTACAACCATTCTTGCAAAGGTCATCGGTTGCCGTTATTCATGGCAACTATGGGATAAGATACATCACCACTGTCAGTCTAAGATAAAGGCTCAAGCTCGTCAGTTGCGTTCAGATCTAAGAAATACGAAGAAAGTTGATAAAACTATCTCTGTATTTCTCAGTAGCATCAAGAATATTAGTGATTCACTGCTTTCTATTGGAGAGACTGTTTCTATGCAAGAGCAATTGGATGTGATTCTCGAAGGACTTCCAAATGAATATGAATCTCTAGTTACATTGATTAACAGTAAATCTGATTGGTTTGAGTTTGATGAAATTGAATCGTTACTGTTAGCTCATGAGAATCAAATAACTAAACAGAAAGAGATTCTGAATGCCACTGCATCTCTGAATCTGACCCAATCTAAGGTTGATGCATTGAAACCTGAGAATCAATCATCGCAAGTGAACTTTACAAATCCTAGCTCAGGTAATTCTGGTCAACAAACACAATTTCATAACAACAATGGTGAGTTTCGTGGTGGTTATAGAGGAGGTTATCGCGGTGGTCGCCGTGGAGGCCGTGGCGACCGTGGTGGTCGTGGAAATGTGCAATGCCAGGTTTGTTACAGGTTTGGTCACACAGCATCAATGTGCTATCATCGATTCAATTTTGCCTATGTTTCACCTATGCAGCAGAGTTTTGGGAATCAGAACTTTGGGAATCCATATCAGTATAATCGACCACAAGCTCCACCTATGGTTTGGCCTCCTCCTATGCAGTCTCCTATGATGAATGCACCTCCACAAGCTGTTGTTTCTACTGTTGCACCACAAGCATTCATAGCTTCGGTGACACCTCAACAATAATCACAAAACTGGTTTGTGGACTCTGGAGCTTCTCACCATGTCACAGCCAATGCAGAAGCAATGTCACAAGCAACTCCTCTTGCATCACAAGAGCATGTCTTCCTCGGCAATGGCCAAGGTTTGCCTATAACATCTATTGGTTCTTTTTCCTTTCAATCTCCTATTCAGTCCTCTTCCAAATTACACCTAAATAAATTGCTTCTTGTTCCAAATATAACCAATAATTTAGTTAGTGTCAGTCAATTTTCCAAAGATAACAATGCTTACTTTGAGTTTTATCCCTCATCATGTGTTGTTAAATCCCAGGATAATCACCAAATACTTCTTCAAGGTAGTCTTAGCAGTGATGGATTGTATTCAATTCAGCTTCCAATTCCTTCTTCATCAAAGGTCCAGCAGCTTTCAAAGCCGCATCTGCTTCCAGCTTCATCAATAAATAATACTCAAGTTCATTCCCCTATACTTTCATGTACTTCTTCCCCCACTTCCCTCAACACTGTACCTACACACACTTCCAATTCATTTACCCTATGGCACAATAGATTGGGACATCCCAACTCTAATGTCTTACAAAGTGTAATGAACTTGTGTAATGTTTCCTTTTCAAATAAAAGACCTCTTGATTTCTGTGTTGCTTGTTGTATGGGGAAGGCACATAGATTGCCCTCTCAACTCTCTAAAACTGTTTATTCTGAGCCTTTGGAGTTGATATTTTGTGATCTTTGGGGACCATCTCCCATGACCTCTTCCATGGGTTATACCTACTATGTTTCCTTTGTTGATGCCTTTAGTAGATATACTTGGATATATTTTCTTAAAACCAAAGCTGAAACACTGTCAGTGTTTAAACAATTCCAATCACTTGTTGAGTTGCAATTAAATAAGAAAATCAAATCAGTCCAATCTGATTGGGGGGAGAGTTTAGACCTTTTAAGCAATATCTTGCTAGTCTAGGAATCACACATAGGCTAATATGCCCTCACACACACCATCAAAATGGTGTTGTTGAAAGGAAACATAGGCATATTGTGGATATGGGTCTAACTCTTTTATCTCAATCCTCACTTCCCCTCCTATTTTGGGATCATGCCTTTCATACAGCAGTATACCTAATCAATAGGTTGCCCTCAGTTTATCATAACAATGTTGTCCCCTTTCAAACTATCTTTCACAAAGATCCTGATTATACCTTTCTAAGAGTTTTTGGAAGTGCTTGTTATCCATTACTTAGACCCTACAATAAACATAAACTTCAGTTCAGATCTTCAGAGTGTATATTTCTAGGATATTCACCAAATCATAAAGGATATAAGTGCCTTGACTCTAATGGTAGGATGTTCATTTCCAAAGATGTCCTATTTAATGAGTCAAGATTTCCTAAATCTGAAACTGATGTCATGAATAATCAGTCCCATTTCTCTAGTTCTGACACTGTTATACCTCTTGGAATTGTTCCATCTGAACCTATTCTTAATCCATCGAGTTCTCCTTCTGTAATTCCACAAAATTTGTCTCCTGCTGTCTCTGTATCAGCATCCTCTCACACTGGTTCTGCAATTCCTGCAGATTCTACAGTTTCTGCATCCTCCCAACTTCAGTCTCCTGTTTCTGATATTGGTCAATCCAGTCCTGTTATTCCAAACACTGTCACTGCTGATAATTCCATAATAACTCAGAATAACCACCCTATGCAAACAAGATCTAAAAGTGGTATTGTTAAGCCTAAAATCTTTCCAACTCTTTTGCTATAACTACCACTGAACCACATAGTGTTAAGCAAGCTCTTGGCACACCTCAATGGAAACATGCAATACAATTGGAGTATGATGCTTTAATGTCAAATAAGACCTGGTCTCTTGTCACATTACCTCCTGGCAGATCTGTTATTGGTTGCAAATGGGTTTTTCGTGTGAAAGAAAACCCGGATGGTACAATTAATAAGTACAAGGCCAGGTTAGTAGCCAAGGGCTTTCACCAAAGACTTGGCTGTGATTACTCTGAGACATTTTCACCTGTTGTAAAACCTGTTACTGTTCGGGTTGTGCTCACATTGGCTCTCTCTAACAAGTGGCCAATCAAGCAAATAGACATAAACAATGCCTTTCTTCATGGCTTTCTTGATGAAGATGTATACATGACTCAGCCCCCTGGATTTGAGATTGGTGATAAATCTCTGGTTTGTAAGTTACAAAAGGCAATATATGGTCTTAAACAAGCCCCTCGGGTTTGGTATGACAGGTTAACTAAAACTTTTCTCAGCTTTGGGTTTGTGCAGACAAAATGTGATCCTTCTCTGCTGGTTTACAACAAAAACAACATCTGTCTTTATGTGCTCATATATATGGATGATATCATAGTCACTGGAAGCTGTGCCACTTTGGTTCAGAAGCTTATAAATCAGTTGAATGCAGTGTTCTCTCTAAAACAACTTGGTGACCTTGAGTACTTCTTAGGAATTGAGGTTAAACATACAGGTTCTGGTTGTCTACTGCTGAATCAAGCAAAATACATTCGAGATCTGCTCTTAAAGGCTGACATGGCTGATGCAAAAGGTATTTCCACTCCTATGCCTGGAAGCCTGAAACTATCAAAGTATGGTGCTGATTATTTTCAAGATCCTTCAACTTATAGGTCCATTGTTGGAGCCTTACAGTATGTTACTGTAACAAGACCTGAGATTGGTTTTTTTGTTAATAAAGTATGCCAGTATATGTCTCAACCTCTTGATTCTCACTGGGTTGCAGTCAAGAGAATACTTCGGTACTTAAAGGGAACCTTGGAACTTGGTCTTCTTCTGCAGCCAGCATCTTCTATGCAGCCCCTTTCCTTGAAAGCATTCTGTGATGCTGATTGGGCATCTGATATAGATGATCGAAGAAGCACTTCAGGTGCTAGTATATTCCTTGGTCCAAATCTTGTATCATGGTGGTCCAAGAAACAACCCATAGTGGCAAAATCAACTGCTGAAGCTGAATATAGGAGTTTAGCAATTGCAGCATCTGAAGTACTTTGGATTCAATCCCTTCTACATGAGCTCCAGGTTTCAGTCACTACTCCAATAATATTTTGTGACAACCAAAGCACTGTGGCACTTAGTCACAATCCTGTCTTGCATTCCAGGATTAAGCATATGGAACTTGATCTCTATTTTGTTCGGGAAAAAGTCCTCAACAAGTCTTTAATTGTGGCCTATGTACCCTCTCAAGAACAAGTGGCAGACATCCTCACAAAACCTCTCCGAAGCTGCAGTTTTCTTGCCTCAGAGACAAACTCAAAGTGCTAAGTTCTTCACAAGTACCCCTTTGAGTTTGAGGGGGAGTAATAGAGATCTACATATCATGTAATACTTGACTAGTCAAAGTGCCAGCTAAGCTTGATAGTTAGGCTGGTAACTAACTTTCTCTCTGTATATAAACAGAGATCGTGTACAGCAATCATTAATGAGAAAGAATGAAATTCCTCATTTCACAAATTCTGTTTTTCAGTTTTCCTTTAATCCTTTTAAAGGTCATTTAAGGCATTACACCACCAAAAGAACCCATTAACAAATAAATAAAATATCAATACAGGTTGAAAATCTTTTTAATTATAAGCAAAATGAATAGAAAAATGATAACAATACACTCTTTAACACACAACTTATCCATATACCGTAACAAAAAAATAAAACTTGTCCATATATTGTAACAAAAAAAGACATATACTGTAACAAAAAAATTACTGCTGCTAACTGTCAAAATAAAACTTGTCCCTTATAGATCACGAAAGTAAAACTGTGCCATGAAGATCAATACCCGCCAGCTATTTGACTCCAATACACACATGCAATTATTGAAATCTAATCTAGTACGATTTACGCTTAATGTTTTAAGACGGTGATTATTTATAGCAAATAATATTTTTGATTCAATGTATTAAAAATTAATTAATTTTATAGTTAAAGTGAAAGAAATATTAAATGTATATCAAATATTACTACATGGTTAGGGTTTTCTTGATTAGATAGATTGATAGATAATCATTTATAAATAACTTAAATATTTATAAAATTGATCTAGGTCAAAGACAATAAAATTATACCGCCAACATGTAATGTTTCTCTCGTCGAGATTTAAAAGTAAAATAATCATTTAAAAATAGTAAAACATTTATAAAAATTGATATGTGCTCAAAGATAATGAAATTATAGCGATAACATATTATTTTCTCCCACCGGGACTCAAAAGCAAAATAATCATTTATAAAAAATAATAGCATTCATAAAAACAAAATATAAAAAGTAATTATACTGACAACACTCAATATTTTTCCGTCTAAAATTAAAAGCAAAATAGTAGATGATAGTATGTAATATTTCCTCCCGTTAAGAATTAAAAGTAAAATAATCATCTATAAATAATATATAATAAAGATATTTATAATCAAATATATAAATAGTAAAATATAAAACAAAACTCTGTTGGGACTCAAAAATTAGATAATCATTTATAAACAACTTAAATATTTATAAAATTGATCTGTGTCAAAGACGAAAAAATTATACGACAACATGTAATATTTCCCTGTCGAGACTTAAAAATAAAATAATTATTTAAAAATAATAAAAACATTTATAAAAATTGATATGTGCTCAAAGATAATAAAATTATAGCGATAACATGTTATTTTCTCCCGTCGGGACTCAAAAACAAAATAATCATTTATAAAAAGTAATAGCATTCATAAAAAAGATTATACAACTTGTCAAAAAAAGAATATAAAAAGTAATTATACTGACAACATACAATATTTTTCCGTCTAGAATCAAAAGCAAAATAATAGATGATAGTATGTAATATTTCCTCTCGTTAAGAATCAAAAGTAAAATAATCATCTCTAAATAACTTAAAATAAATATAAAAAATGTTAATAAAAAAATAAAACTAAAAAATGTTAATAAAAAAAAGAGAGATACACTAAAAAATAGAGAATGAGAGGAAGAGAAAAAGAAAGAACGAGAGAGAAGAAAGAGAAATACAAAAAATGAGAATGAGAAAGAAAAGAGAGAGGCTAAAAAGAGAGAGAAAGGTGAAGGGAAAAAAGAGAGAGAAGAAAAAGAGTTCTCACGTGAGTTAGAGAGAGAAAAAAGAGAAAAGATAAGAAAAAAATAAAAGATGAAAGAGAAAAAATTAAAAGTGAAAAAAAAATTTGTGTATTTATTTTTTATTTTAAATTATTTTTATTTAGATTGATATATTTATACCTAAAATAATACGTGTCAGTTAAATAAAGTGTTTAGTCTTAGTATTTTACCGGGTATTAATACGTGAAGGTAGAAATAATTATTGAAATAGTACTCTTTGTTTACTGTATATGACATTATTTGGAATTTGACATATTTTGGAGTGACGTGACATTAATGTCTGCATAAATTCTTTCCAGAATTTTCACCAAGAAAAAAAAATTCTTTCCAGAGTTATATATGGTTAAACCTTCGTTCTGGCTAAGTCTACATCCAAAACTAACCCCTTTCACCTACCGAAGTTAAGAAATATATGTGTCAGCTTCAATATTACACACTTTTCATACCAAATTAAATGGCATTATTTGGAGATATCGTTGACTCATGCAACTATACAACCAATAAGCTTACCAAAATATGTAACACAATTTGCCCATCTTGAATAATTGGAAAGTTATAAGATGGGACCACTCAATGTCTTTGGTTTCTTAACGGTACAAGTATTGACCTACTGCATCTTTATGTGTAAATAGTTGTATTTATTCAAATTTTGAAGTGAAAACGTAATTCTAGGATTGTGTCAAATCAAAATTTTCCTCAAAAAAAAAAGGATGGTGTCAAATCTAATATTAAAAACTATAATAGAAATTTAAATCTAAGTAAAATGCAGGGGAAAATTTTTTCATTTAGGAGCCGCGACTTTCCCATCATCGTCTACGACATTTTTCTGCCCTCGCAATTCATAATGGTCAATATTGTCTGGATTCCCCCTAACAACCAAAAGTTAAATATTTCATGTCATATTATCAAAAGAAGGTTAAACATTTCAGGTCAAAAAATAATAAAATTTGAAATATAAAACAATAACAAAAATAAGGAACTGTAAAATCAAAAGAGTGAGATCCCCTTATCTCCAGAGTAATTAGTATTCTTAATCTTACTTAGTTCGTAACTTTTTATATTAAAAATATAAATTTACTTACCAAAAGTATTAAATATAAATTTAACAATTTAATTTAATTGTTGAATCATGTGAAACTAAGCATGACGATTGTTGGGTTATTTTATTTTATTATTAGGAAAGTACAAAAATACTTTGACAACATTTGTTTTCAAGATTAAATCTTAAAGTGGTATTTTTTTTGGTCTTGTAGATGAAATAGCAAATACCACACCCAAACACACACACACCAAAGGGACAACCCAGGATCGATCCCAGGAACCGGACATCCTAACAGGGCTACGGTTGCCAACGCAACCACCCACGCGGATAATCTTAAAGTGGTATGTTAATAAATCTAGCCTCTTATATATTTTTTATTTTATTTATTATTAAGCGATTTTGGATTATTTCATACTTGAATACCCAACATCTCCCCTCAAGTGTGAGTCTCAGATCTATATGTGCACAACCCGTTATGAGAAAGTGTACAAGTCATTCATAAGTATATATTATCACGTACTTAATATTTCCCTACATTTTAAAAAGAATATTATACATTAACGGCCTGATTGGAACGACCTAAAAAGTCACGAGAGAAAATCGAGCGAGAGAGAATGCTGAGAAAAAACCAATCCGCCCTGATTGGCTACCGATGAAAAATCAAAGAAAGAAAAAAAAATAGGTGGGACCCACTATCTTTTTTTTTTAATCTGCGAAGAAAACGGCACACACGGCGTATTTTTTTACTTTTTCCTTTTCATACCCCTATTTTCTCCTTATATTTCAAATTATTTAAATTTTTAGTCAAGAGCATTGATGTCTTTTAAAAAATAATCAACACTTCTATCTTCTCTTTTTCTCTTCTATTTCTCTTATTCCAATTAATACCCCAAATCTACTCAATTTCTCACATTTTTCTCTCTTTCCACACTCTTTCTTCACAATTTCTCTCGTGAACCAATCACACCCTAAAAAAATTATTAATGAAATATCAATATATATTAATTTTTAATTTTTATAAACAATTTTACAGTTCATCTGCTGAGTATAAATTTTTAATTTAATGGTTTGACTTGTTAATTGAATCTAACGTTAAATATGTTTTTAGTCCCTGTAAAATGAGCGAAATTTGGTTTTGGTCACTATAAAAAAATTCGTTGGGTTTTGTCCATCCCAAATCCAAAATCACTATTTTTTGTCCATACCATCCTATGACATCTGTTAAATACATATGTACCAACGGAAGGTCATGTAGTCATTCCAATGACACCCAATAATGTATGTGGTGTTATGTTAACATGCGATTACCTAAATTTTCTTCTTGAGCCCTAAAATAAATTCTATTTATTAGCCCTAAAGTGAATACTAGGAATCAAAATCAGTGATTTCAGATTTTAGATGATGAAAACCAAAGGAAAAAAATTATAACAATCAAAACATTTTATAGAGACCAAAAACATTAATTTCAAATTTTGGAGGAACAAAAAATAAAAATAAAAAATTACAAGACCACAACCAAAATTCAATCATTTTACAAGAAACATAAGTGTATACCCTTAAATTTATATTATAAAAAATTATTAAATAGAGTAAGATTGAATCAACACTCGAATAATATATATTAAAATGATATTGTTGGATTATTATAATAAAACCAGACCAGACCCTATATACTTTAACTAATTATATGTTGTGAATCATGCAAACGTACTTTGCTAATAGTACCCAAATCCTGATCAATAATTACATTCAAATTCAACAAAACACGCTATGTTCGTTGGGGGATTGCAGACAGGAGGCCCAACTTCATCAGGCCCAACATTTTTAATAGAAACCCAACGTTTTGGGTTTTATTAAATAAATCCCCCGTTTTTAGTACCATAGACCCCCTGTCAGTTTTTCTATTTTTTTCTTGTTTTACCCCTTTCTATAAATATTTACAGAAAATCACTTAACCTCATTTTTTCAAAACCGCCATCTTCTTCCATCCCTCCCTCTTCTTCTTCCCTTTCTCATTTCATTTCTCTCCCTCGTTTCTCTCCCTCTTTCACTTCAACCTCTCTCGCTCTCTCACTTCAAGCTCACCCCAAATCTCACACTCTAACTCAACCTTTCTTCAATTCCCTCCTGCATCTCCTCAATAGAAGTTCCAGGTATCTCTCATTCCCTTGTCTTTTCATTTTTCGCATTTTATTTTTTTCTGAGTTCTGGCTGTATCTGGAAATTTATTTACGGACACTGTAAAACCTACGTCCTTAAATAAATTTATGGATGTTTACATATTCTCATTAAATGTGCCTTCCTTAAATGTATTTACGGAAGCAGTGTGAACTGTATTCGTAAATACATTTACGGATGTTATGTTTATGGATATTTACGGATATGGTCAGAATTTTAAAATATTATGTGTGCAGGTATGACGAAGGGCGGTGAGGGTGGTTCGCGAGGAGGACGAGTGGGGGCGGGAGGTGCCTACAGCTTCCTCCTGCAAACGAAAGCAACAGTGGGTTCAGGCTGCCCAGGGGATGCTGCTGCCACCTCCACTAGCACAAGACCAGGAGATTCTGCCACCACCCCCACAATCTCCACTATCGGCCCCACCACATCCGCCCGCATAGGCTCAGGAGTTATTGGCGCCATTTCCCGGGAGGCCGGAGGATGTCCTCTTCTGCTTGTTTTCGGATCGCACGTCCACCTGCGTCTGGTTGGGAGAGGTAAGTGTTGTTAATTATTTTTAAATGTCATTATTTTTTAAGAATTTGTATTTTAGTACTATTTAATTTTTTTATTTTTTTCTTTACAGTTCTGGAAACCACCGAGGGCTGTTAACCACACACGAAAGATCGAGGATTGTGTTATTGGATGTGATGATGGCTAGTTATTGGAGATTTTAGCGTGGTCTAGGCATGCGCCCCTTAGACATTTTAGCATAAGTACCGTGGAGAAAGGTCTCCTATCTGCCTTTGCTGAGAGGTGGCAGAAGGAGACCAACTACTATGACGATCACACTTGACAACATCTCCAACCTGCTCCACATCCCGATAGCCGAGAAGATGTTGCCTTTCACTCCCATTGTAGAGACGAGGGGTGCGCCCTGCTGCAGGAGCTACTTGGCATCTCCCACATTGAGGCCATGGCGGAGTGAGCCAAGACGAAAGGCGCATACATGCGCTTCAGCTGGTTGTTATTGGTGTACACATCTGAGATGAGGTGTGCAAAGGAGGTTGAGGAGCAGTACCATGGGGTGGTCTCGGTGGTGCAGCAGCATCAGACGCATTCTAACATAGCTTATTTATTGCGTCTCCTAGGTTGCACTCTGTTTTCGGACAAGAGTCAAACCTACATGGACGTCATGTATATGGAGGCATTCTGCAACCTCCAGACATTTGAAGAGTATGCATGGGGCATTGTTTCCCTGTCATACTTATATGATCACTTGTACGACATGAGGTTGCACGAGACGAAGCAAATGAGGGGATACATGACCCTTTTGCACGAGACGAAGCAAATGAGGGGATACATGACCCTTCTACAGGTAAATATATTGACATCGTTGTTTATGTTGTTCATTACATTTAATTATTTATTGTTGTTGAGACGTTAGTTTTTTTTAGACATGGATTCTAGAGCACTTCCCCGATGTTTATGCCCGTCAGGAGCATGAGGAGTGGCAGGAGAAATTTCCTCGGGCCCGCCGATGGTTAGCAGTTTGGCCCGTTCGCGGCAGAGGAAACATGAGGTCGTACTGCAATACTCTAGATCGGTTGACACTTGGCGATATGTGTTGATCTCCATTTGACGACCATCGAAAGTATCATCCATTTTAGGAGATGTCCCAATTCTCTGGGTGGATTTGGTACAACAGGATGACACACCCACACTTCCTAGAGCGGGTCTTGCGACAGTTCTGGTGCGTTTAGAGCATCATTTGGGATATTGTAAACTCTGCATGATCGGTGACGTCCCTAAGGAGATAGATGACGTGTACCTTGCTTTGGGGGAGTATCTGGTGTAACATCCATACATTCAATTTAATTGAAAGTAAGATATTGAACATTTGATACAGAGATTTCCAGGAGAATTCAAACTTAGATATTACATCAAGTTGAAATTTCACAAGGTTCCTATTCCCATAATGGAAAATACATCATATTTCAAACTTACATGACTATCTAAGAGGTTTAATACAAAATACTAGTCTTTTGCATCAAATAACTTAGAGTTTGTTACATAATTCAAAATACAAAATATTAAGGTTTTGGCTTTCCAGCCTCTTCAATCCTCTTTTGCTACCTGCTGATCTGAAACAATAAAAGAAAAACGTGAGATAAAATCTCAGTGAGTCTTTCCACGGACTCCTCACTATCTCTCGTCAAATCATACCGATTCCAGGAAAAGTAGATAAAACATAAAATGCAATGCAATTTAACATAAGAACATATCGTCCTTCTTTCATTTGTGCTTAGCACAATTGACATATTCCCATAGGGTCAAATCGTTGTTTGACCGGGAACCTACGTTACCGGGTTTTGTCGTATGCTTTAGTCTATAGACCCCGATTAACGTAGCTTACGATATGGTGGTTAGACGTCAATAACCTCCAAGTGGCGTCTCACGAGACTAACCATACTGTCATCTCCTCTTATGAGGAATCTTGCATTCTCTTTTAAGTGATTTCATTGCAACTTTTATATCATTAATGCATTTTTACAATGAAGTAAATAAGCAAGTAAGGAATCTCAATCCTAAACAACATTTACTTACACAATCTAACTCCAATGAAGTTAAACAAAATCAAGGATTTAAGCTTGACAAGTAATTGAACACCACATTTTTAGCACATGCATCTTTAACAATCTCATGACCAAGACAACACAAGCTCACATAAAAATTATCAACAATCATAAGATCCAACCCCTTTTTCATGATTTTCAAAAACCCTAACTTGAAATCAAGCATCATACAACATTCAAAGGGGAAAGAAAAACCTAATATGGGACTTATAGGTGCCTAACACCTAAAGCAAGAAAGAAATCACTATTACTCTTCAAAATCTTGAGCCAAAATGGTGAAGCTTTGCCCTTCGTCCTCTTCTCCACTTTTTCTTCCTCCTTCCCTTTAGGGCTTCACCAAATTCTTCACAAAATATCAAATCCAACACTTAATCTCCTTCTTTAGGCAAGAAATTGAAGGGATCTCACAAGAATTTCTCAAATCCCGTTCTCCTTTCTCTTCTTTTCTTCCCTTTTTCTTTTCTTTTTCGCGTTCTACACGATTCTGCAATTATACTGCACATTTTGTTGTATGTGAATCGATTCACAGCTTAGAGTGAATCGAATCACTCACTTAAGAGTGTACCAGCGCATCGCGTGAATCGATTCATGATTTGATTCCCAGTGCCTCAATTCGATTCACAGAACCATTTGGGTGGCTTAGAGCCTTTTGTGAACCGATTTAGGCCCTTATGAATTGATTCATGTAGAACAAAATGCAAAAAATCAGAGTTTTAACAGCAAATCATGCAATTCACACCCAAAAGCACCTTCAATCAATCCATACCCAACACTCCCAATTATTTAAAACCAAAATCCAACATATTTAACAACCAAGAACAACAATGCCACATTATCAACAATATGCAATCATATTCACCAATTTGAAATCAAGTTAAAGTTAGAAACAATTACACAATCACATATGCCCTAAAGACCCATTTCATACATCTTTATAACCTACACTAAACTTAAGGGACTTGGGGCGTTACATCTGGAAGACATCGCCATTAGGTATGAGCGTGTCACACATCCATGAGACACTATAGCAAAGTATCTTCGCCAATACGTGCAGATCCCTCATCCAAAAGCACCCCTATAGGCAGACCTACTTGACCCCTAGGGTGTGCACTTGCACCCTTTGAAATGTTAAAAGTAATACTTACCCCCATATAGCTTTTATTTTGACCATCTCACTCTAATATTTTGCACTCACGACCTCACTTATCATCTCATCACTCCATCCTCTCATATCTATTTCTCTCTCAAAACACATCTCTCTTTGTCGACCCACTACCAACACTCGCTTATCTATGACTTATATTGAGAAAGAACATTAACAATGAGTTGATCATTCAACGATTTCAAAACATGAAATCGCATAGAAGACAATTATAAGTATGTATGTAATTTATTTGATTAAATATATTAAAATTTTATGATTTTAACATTGGCGATTTTATTTTTAGATGTATGATAATAACTCGATCCAAATTATAAGTAACAAATTCCAAATTCACACAGACCAATGAAAAGTATTGAAAATAGTTTTTTTTTAATTAATACTCCTAAATATTTAAATTTTCCAAAAAATATCCTTTTCATGAAATGGTTGAACTAACTCACTTGCCTAGAAAATATGTGTATCTCATTAATATAAATTTCACTATTGTTATGGACGAACATAAAGATTCTGAGAGAATGAGGTACCTCACGG
Organism: Calophaca sinica; assembly: GCA_037113605.1. Classification (NCBI taxonomy): domain Eukaryota; kingdom Viridiplantae; phylum Streptophyta; class Magnoliopsida; order Fabales; family Fabaceae; genus Calophaca; species Calophaca sinica. The sequence continues at coordinate 111,354,724 of CM073733.1, forward strand.
TGTAGGACGGTGGAAGAACGTGGTATTCACGGTGGTGTTCCGAGCTCCGGTGGAAGACCTTGGTTGTGGTCACCTGCAAGCACTCCGACGCTCAAGTCAGTGTATGAATGAGGTGGGTGAAGAAGTTAGAATGAATAGTTACATGAAATGGTAGTGGAAATAGGCTTATATAGCCTTGGAATGAAGCTTGTCAAGAAAGCTATGTTAATATGGGTCTGACTTTAATAATGGCCCAGTAAGTTGGATTTGGGCCGAATTCTAATCCGGAACAGTTGCTCCCAAGTCGGATGCTCATGTAATCATGGAGCTGACTTGTAAGGAGTTGTTGTCCTGCATATGTTAGTCAAAAGATACAAGATATTGCATGATATAAACGTGTTTTGACTGTGTTGCCCCCATACCGGCCTAGCTGATGTGTTGGGAATGGGCGTTTGGGAGTGACTCCCTTTGTGAGTTTGTTATAACTCATTTTTAAATTGGCATTGAATGCCGTTTAGGTTCAGAAAACTACATTAATAAGCATAAAGCATGGCAATGTATACCTCGTCGAGAGACTAAGATGTGATGTCGAGATATCGTCCTCCTCATCCAAGCTAAAGAGCTTAATGGGGGAGACCTGTTGTGTTGCCGAGGTTCAGTCTTAACCAAATGTAGGAACTTGGAGGAAGAATCTGGTCTTGCTAATGTCGAAGTGGTTTTCCCTTTTGGTCGTGTCATGCTCTCGGAGAAATAGCCTGGCCAAGGGAATTTCTCCTCTGCCCCGGCGATTAGAGTGAAGATCGTAACCTCGGGTGGACTTGATCACGGTGTGACTCTCAGCGACTTGGTGGCTAGGCAAGTCAAGAGGTCTGCTGAAATCCTTGATGACGAGGAATGTCGAAGTGCCGAATTCGCTCAACCAAGCATGGTGGCTCGGAGGGGAATAAGTTCGCTCAACCAAGCATGGTGGCTCGGAGGGGGATCCAAGGTAGTCATGCGAAGCTATTTTGCTTTCACTTTGACGATTTAGGTAGTGTCTAGTTCCTGCGTAAGAGAAACATTGCACAATTCCCAGTTGAAAAATCATTAGTGATTATTAATAATTACATAGAGTTTGTCTATTATAAGTAATAGAGTTTCGAGCAATTCGAGTCGTGGACTTCGATTTCAAGCTATCCGAGGTGCTAGATTTCGGTTTGTTGGATTTTCTTTAATTCCAGCTTTAGCATTATTTGGAATAGATTCCAATCCTTAAGGTGGTCAACCTCCCTCCGTCAAGTGTTGCTTTGTTGTTTGATGGGTGGTGAACCTCCTTGGGTCGAATGAGGATGAAAGCATTGATATCCCCCGCTTTTAGAGAAATAGTTTATTCAGAGCTCACAGTTGAAATCTAGCCAAGTTAGGCCTTATCTTGCATTTGGGGCTTTATTTGCCATGTCTTCTGTTTGTGAGTTTTTGTTCAGGAAAAGTGACCACAAACTCCAAGTAGACAATATTAAAAAATATCCGTACAATTTCTATATGAAAATAATGGGATTCTTTCTCATATGAAACTCTCGCTCCAGGGAGAGAATTATAGGAGTTGGGTGCCCAGCCATGTTCAAGATGCTAGTCAAATTCATATGAAATCTTTTGGTATAAGAATCTTATAAATACTATACCCACGACATCAATCGAAATTACCCTTGATTGGGAAACCATTTCAGCTTCATGACTTACCGTCAGGGCCAAAGTTGAAGCTTTTTCAGCTGGAGTAATTGAGCTACATACGAATTTTGAGCTATGATATACTTGGAATACTGACTTCCAGCATTTGTTGGTGTTGGAGAATTGCTTGACTGAGGTGGACTGTTAGTGTCCATATTCTATTCTGTTGAATACAGTTCTGCAGAAGAAAATCACACAAACTCCAACATATGAAAATATCATCTAATGACAACAGATTTTACCCATTTGGGGTTGTTGTGCCATTTTATTGGCGTTGAACATTCATGTGTTGAATGAGGATAAAATGGTTTGATGTTTCCTACTTGAGGAAAACAATTATTCAGACTTCATGGCTGGAATCTAGCCATTATCTGTCTTATAATTTATTCGGGGCTTCATTTAGTGCCCCCTATTCATCGGTTCCTGCCCAGGAAACATATACAAAAATCCAGGCATAGATTATCATAAAAGTAATATGTTAAACAAAAGTTTAAATAAACATGCAGTGAGTATTCTCATGGAATCTCAATTTAAAGTTGTTATGCAGTCGCTTTAGAGTTGTTTCTTGATAGAAAGTATTTGCTGGACCTAGTCCATGCCATAGTGACTCCTAATGCTTTCCCTTTAGGAGGGAACATCTGTCCGCCTCATCTTGCTCAAGTATGGGTCGAAACATAAAGGAATTAGGATTGCAGAAATTGTAGCAGCACCTTTACTCTTCATATGGAGCCCATAAATTGGATCAAGGATTGTAGGTGGTCCCATAGAATTATTTAATTTGCTTCTGGGAAATTTTGAGATATGCTTCTGATGGTTTCTCTGCTTACTTATTGGGTGCTTGCCCTTCTTGCAGCTCCTTTAGTATATTCAGAATTCCTTTTTCTATTATATACTCCCTACACAAAGGAAAAGGAAAACATATTCCAAAACATGAGATATCACTGTATATGAACAGGTTTAGTGTATAAAAGGACTCTCGCCATCGAAATTAAGTTGCTCCAGCAACATATTTCAAAGGCACATGGTGCCTTGTAACAATTTAGGACGATCGTATCGAGATCATGATAGGGTGTTAGGCCACGAGAGAAGCTGAAGAATTTGGATCTCCATTTCTGGATTGCTTTAGACTGCATACTGCTTCTGAGAATGAAGCAGTTGCAGTGTATGTGTAGAGCATTTGAAACATCACTAGAAAAATGCAAATAGAGCATCAAAGTGCAGCTTGTGCCAGCATCAAAGTGACAAAGGCATCAGTATGGCTGAATAGCCATTGCATCGCCATTTCATAATTATTTGTTTTTTGCTCTTCTAGGTGCTTCTCTAGTCCTTGCCTTTGAAAAACCCGTTTCAATAATAATGGTGCAAACTTGTGTCAGTTAAGGCTTGATATGGGAGCTGTCAGCAGCCAATGAAAAGCATGCTCCTTTGGAGTTGGCTTTGTTCACTGCATCAGAATCAAATATGGCACTTGATGCTTATTTCCAAATAAGGAATTGTTGGCTTGTGGCCTTAGTGTGATCTTCTTTAAACAGAATCAACTGCACTACTTTTATTTTCCCTGCAACCTCAACAGTTCATTAGGAACAGATAGGGACAAGATTTAAGTAGTAGTCAGTGGCAGCCAGAATATTGAAATTAGATAGTTTGGAGTACAAGTATATACTCAAATCATGCTAATTCATTCCTTGCTGAATAGGCTAAAGAAAAATGTGTGTTCACATGCAGAAGAACACAATTATCGATAATAAAATTATGCCAAGACGATGGATTAAAGATTTTAATTTCTGATGCAGAACTCATAATCAAAGGTGTTTGCACATGAAAAATGTTTGTTAGAGTATACCCATACTAATTGGACTGTGATTGTGCCATTTATTTGAGCCAATCCTCCTGGGAAACGACAGACATGCTAGTGGATGTTTGCCAATAACCTTTACTTTCCTGCCATCGCCAACGTTGAGTTCTTGCTCGCTGTCTCTTTATCATTTAAAATAAAAGTTGTAAAAAACAACAATTTCTAAGCAACCATATATTACAGGTAAGCAATAGTGGCTCTTCACCATTAAAAACCTGTACTATTGGATTTCTAGAATAAACATATATAATAGGTTAGCAAGAATGGCTCTTCACCATTAGGAACCTGTACTCTTGGACCATGTTTATTAACATTGCAAAAATTGTTTTCAACGGCTCCTTATACTATTTAAGTGATAACACAAAAATGGCTTGGTGGCTGCATGCTTTGTGTACGTCAAGCATAATACATAAAAGCACATTGTAGATATTACTACCATGATTCATGTATCTATTATGGTCAGAAACATACCAGGGAGTATTGGAAAAGGTGCTTGGAAAACATTTTGGAGTTAAGTTGTTCATACTTAACAGCCATTTGCTTTGAGTTTCAATATTAAGTTGAAATGATACGCCACCCGTAGTGGGACAGCCATAAATTTCCTGTTCAAAATTTAGTGAGTAAGAATGTACCATTTGTTTTGCTTGGACTCATTCAGAATTTTGAAGAGACTATATCGTCACACGAGAGCATCCAATGTGGATGTAAAACTCCTCAAATCCCAGTATAATAAATATCACTCATTTCAGTGATGTTAGACCCCTTTCAGTGATGGGAGTTCTTGCTTGATGTCGAGGTCATGTTGACCGGGGAGAGCGGCACATTTTGGTATCTTTGCCGTGTTCCATGTATTGGCAGTGTTTGCCATTTTTTATTAAGATTTTCAGCTATTAGGAATTGCGTTTTTACCTAATTCGATCTGAGATAGGTATGGATGCCGACAAAGAGTGTGCTCTCCAAAGTCGGGCTATGCAGAATTTGTTGTCTCGGAGATCGGGCTTGGCTTAATGATCAATAGAGTCAACTCAGAGATTGAATTTACTGGAGCAAAGAAGATAATGTCAATCTTAATATTAATTGTGTTCGGATATGGATCTTGATTAGGTACCTGCGTATTCTTTGACCTCACTCGAGAATCGTAACCAAACTCAGACTAGAGTTCGAAGTCAAGACAAATTTAAGCAAATGCCCGATGTCGAATATAACTGTCGAGGTTGCGCAGAATCGTATCTGACCTCAGATTAGAGTTCGAAGTCAAGACAGATTTAAGCAAATGCCCGATGTCGAATATAACTGTCGAGGTTGCGCAGAATCGTATCCGACCTCAGATTAGAGTCCAAAGTCAAGACAGATTTAAGCAGATGCCCGATGTCAAGTGAATATAACCATCGAGGTTCGCACTTCGAAAAAGAGGTTGCAACTGGAGACCTCTCTACTACGGCTTACCTCGTTCTCGTCGTTGTGAGGTGACTGAATCAATTCATTGGGGCATTAGCGTGGTTCTTCCTCGGATACGACAAGGTGTTCAATTATCTTTGTGTTTTCCTCTGCTCAACGCCGAGCTCGACGTCGGTGGAAATCGTGGATCAGATGGTGGCGAGTTCGTCGGAGCCTCGCCGTTCACCTTGGTCTTCTTTAACATTGGTGCCGATATCCACCATGAATAAACAGATTAGCCAAAACTAATAAAAGAAATGTTCAGACCTTCCCTTAGATTTGACCACAGTGTCGAAGGCAGCCATAACCGAATTCAGTTTAGACCGATTCTAATCAAGACAGAAAAATCAAGATAGAATTGGGCCATGTTTGGCGTCGCAAACGAGCATGAGAACGATCATTTTCGTTTAGCTTCCTGCACACTCTTGAAGATGAAACAGAGCGAAGAAAGGTTTTGGAAACTTCTTCGTGATGCGTGGTTCGCCGCCGAGATCAGAGGTTTTCCAACCGGTGGCGTATCGGAGTCGCGAACGCTCTGATGTTCGTGCAGATCTTGCTTCCTCCTCGAATGAGAACGAGACTGAGCAAGATATTCTCCGATCATGATAGTCGTTCTTCGATCAAGAAGTTCTGAATCTTCGAATACGAGATCGTGAATCTTCTTTTGGAGCGGTTGGTTCAGAACAGAGATGACGAAGACGATGATCACCCTTCGAATTCCTCGCGCATGCTTCCTTTATTGCGATCCAGATTCCGGATCTGAAAAATCAGTGCTCACCGTTCCTTTGAATTCTTGAATTTTTGATCTAGAAAATTTTGGATTCGGATCTGATTCTTGCTTTGGACGTGAATTCTTTGTCGAGGATTTCTCACAAGATTCACCATGGATGCAAAATAGAGAGATGAAAAGATCGATAGGTACTGAGGTCCTTGAGATCGGAGAGGAAGAGCTCTTTTTCTTCCATCTCCATTGTGAGTGTTAAATAGGAATTAAGAACGAAAAATCGTTCCCATAGACGGCGCCAATGTTCTGGACGAACATAAAGATTATGGGAGAATGAAGTACCTCACGGTGTAGGACGATTGAAGAACGTGGTAGTCACGGTGGTGTTCCGAGCTCCGATGGAAGACCTTAGTGGTGGTCACTTGCAAGCACTCCGACGCTCAAGTCAGTGTATGAATGAGGTGGGTGAAGAGGTTAGAATGAATAGTTACCTGAAATGATAGTGGAAATAGGCTTAAATAGCCTTGAAATGAAGCTTGTCAAGGAAGCTATGTTAATTTGGGTCTGACTTTAATTATGACCCAGTAAGTTGGATTTGGGCCGGATTCCAATCCGGAACAACTATAAGGGGATAGATGAAAATTAAGTATTTAATTCATTTGAAAATTGATGTATGTTTCTTATAATTTGACAAAAAAAATAAGATTCTTTTGTACCTTATAATAAACACCGAAAAAAGTATTAATTAAAGTTAAATACTAAATAGTTTGACGCGTTTACCTAGGGTCCTCGAAAACGTTGGGGTTGCCATAAAAATGGACTCCAATGGCTCATTATAACCTTTTCTGTTCTTTCAAATTTCAACCAAAATTGCCCAATAATAAAAAACAGAATGAAATAAAAATTTCGGTACTACAGGAATAATTGATGATAGCTTAGTCGATGTTTTTGCAAATTTGTTATTCGCAACAAGAAGGGTCATAACCGAAATAATGAGTTATATATGTAGTATTCTTCCATATTTCTAATCAAATAAGTTACAGATTGTATGTGCCAAGAATAAACAATCAGTAGCAGTGAATCAACCATTGATTTTTTTTATGAATGCTCTTACCACAGTTAGTGTTTGCTCATCTATAAACACCAACGTTTTAACTTTTCTCTCAATAATACCCTTCAGACCAATATCAGTTTGAACTTTAGAGTCTAATTCTAATTAGTTATACGGATTAATTCATTTTTGTAAGGTTAGTTAAAAGATAACTTGTTAAGCTCTTCTCAATTGATATGACAGTATGTAGCTGCCTAGCCAAGCAAGTTGACATATTTTTTTGCAAAAATATTATTTTTCCAATTTTTTTAGAAACATTTGTTTCCCACCAACAAGGGTTGGTCCGAGTGGTAACTGGGCTCGGATCCCATCCCAAGGTCTCGAGTTCGAGTCTTGGGTGTGGCAAAAACTCTGTTGGGTCATGGCTAAAATCAAGCACCAAGCATTAACGTAGTAAAAAAAAAAGAAACATTTGTTTCCCTATAAACAGTTTTTCAAAAAAAATATTTTTTTTCAGAAAACCTTATGCGTTTGGATGAGGTAATTCATAATGAAAAGAAATTTAAAATTCTAGGGTATTAAATTGCTTCAATTGAATTCCCTTCATTTATAAAATTTATTGTTTGGATAGAGTAATTAAATTTCTTCATTATTAAAATTCTCTTTTTGGCTATATTAATTAAATATAGGTAATGTATAAACATAAAAACTTTATTTTTTTTGAATATTTTTCAAAATTATTTTCCCACTTTTTTGTAAAATGTTTTTTTCCAAAAAAAATATTTGGGGGGAAAATTAATATGTTTGGAAAAAGTATTTTTTGGGAAAAACATAGTTGTTGCTAAAAAAAATTATTTTTCAGAATTTTTTTTGAAATAACTAAATTTCAGGAAAAAATATTTTATAGAAAAATAAATATTTCAGAAAAATAAATTTTCGGGAAATATAATTTTTTTCGGAAAAAGATTTTTGAAAAAAATATTTCGAAATAAAAAAGTATTTCATAAATTTTTGGAAAAAAATATTTATTTTGAAAAAATATTTCGAAATAAAAAATTAGAAGAAGGAGTAAAGATGAAATTTCAAATTCTTTACTTTTAGTTGATATTTTAAATTTCTTAAATATAGTTTTAATAAAATATTTCCTAAAATTTCTTCATTTTAAAAATTCTCCACATTTATTATCCAAACAAGATAATTTGGTTTGATATATTTTTACCCTCAAAAATTACATTACCTCAATAAAAACCCTCATCCAAACCCACCAAAATGGATTTTCCTATACGTGATGTTAGAAGTTCAATCTCAAACCGTTATGTTTTCTCTCCTAGTAAGAGAATAAACAATTTAGGATTTTTTTCATATGAAGTGAATAATAAAAATATAATGTTATAAATATAAATGTTATAAGCATATAAACAAGCCACGTAATGTCCTCTTCCGCCCCATATGATGTTGGAGACAAGAAGGTCCAAGCCATTAACTTGGGCATTTCATTGAGTCATGCACACATGGCCAATTAACAGAGAGGCGCCCATGTCTAAACCAATCCTGCTGGATGGATAAGGAGACCATGCAAATAATCGAACATATGTAAACTATGTCCTTAAATACTATTTTAGTTCTTTAACTTATTTTTGTTGTTTAATTTAGTCTTTTAATTATTTTTTAGACCAAATAAGTCTTTTAAGTCTTTAAATTGGGTCAAATACAGCCCTTTTTAAATAAGTTTTTTTAAGTTTTTAAGTTGGTAGAATAAGTTTTTAAGCTTTTAAGTTACAACGAAATATCTGAACGTAGAACTATTCAACTAACTTAAAAACTTAAAGAGTCTATTTGGCCCAACTTAAAAACTTAAAGGACTTATTTATCCCAAAAATAATTAAAAGACTAAATTAAACCTCAAAAATAAGTTAACAGATAAAAAAGTATTTAATCCAAATACATGTGAAGAAACTTAAACAAGTGTCAATTATTATAGTTCGAAAGGAATTGTTAACCACATGTGCCATCCGTGCTTAGTAACAAGTACAATCCGTGCCAATCAGATAGTTAAGTGCTGTCCTGTTATGTCAAGTGTCTATCATGGGCATTTGTTGATTTGTCTGGTCATATATATAGTTAATAGTAATATTTTAAATATATATATATATATATATATATATATATTTTATAACAAATAATATTTTAAATATTAAACTATATATAAGCAATTATTCTGATTTATGAGTAAGTTGTGCTGGCTAGTATGCTCGGCCGATCTAGATCTTGTTAAAAATATGATAATAGAAAATGCAGCATTGTTCACATGCAGGTAACTTCTAGTGACGGAAAATGATTTTTGAACACCATTTTTAGCGGCACCCAGAATGACACCGTATTTTCGTACGGTTCGTAGTACGGATATATACGAAACCGTATGGAATTTGTATGATTTTTTTTTTTACACAGACAGATTTTTTTAATTGGTTAATGCAGTTCGTGTAAGTGGTTAACACATTTCATGTAAGTGGTTAATGCAGTCCATTAACTGGTTAATAGACACAGATTTTTTTAACTGGTTAACACAGTTCATGTAAGTGGTTAACGCAGTCTACTAACTAGTTAATAGACAGTTTTTTTAACTGGTTAACATAGTTCCTGTAAGTGGTTAACGCAGTTCATGTAAGTGGTTAACGCAGTCCATTAACTGGTTAATAGACAGATTTTTTTAACTGGTTAACGCAGTTCGTGTAAGTGGTTAACACAGTGCTGTAAGTAGTTAACGTAGTCCACTAACTGGTTAATAGACACAGAATAATCGTTAACCAGTTAGTGAACTGGATTAACCACTTATATGTATTGCGTTAACCACTTTTATAATAATTCTTTTTGAAAAAAAAAGTATTTTTCTGAAGAAACATTTTTTTTTAAAATGGAAAAAAAATTGTCCGTACACGTACGGACTACGGTGTCGCCCAAATGGGTGTCCATTTAGCGCGACCGTCTAGAGACCCATATATTTATACCAGCTATTTGTTTTTGAACACCCAATTTCCAACATCGTATGCAACATCATATAAAAATACATCCATCTTATTTCTGTTGATGTGACTGAGAGAGAGAGAGAGAGAGAAAAAAAAATAAAAAAATGATAACTGGATAAAAATACGGTGTTGGCCATCTTTTTTGATGTCCAACTATCATTTCTGTTGCTTCTATTGTTTGGTTTAGACCTAGGTTTAATTTATTGAAGACAGGAAAGAGGTATCTCTCACACGGGACAGGATTCTCTCCCATAAAATTCTCTCATATTATGTTTTCTTTGAGCGCACTTCTAATGGAGGTTCATAGCTAGTTCTTAATTTACAAACCCATTTTTCAACCGTTTACTGTTGGAGAGCTCTAGCTGACTGTCAGAGTGGTGATCCAGTTTGTAAAGAAGCACCCAGTTCTTATCCCTTTCATGTAAATAAAATTATACAAAAACCCCACTGAGCACGACAATGATCTGAGTAAGATCCGAGCGAGATCCGAGCAAAAGAGCGGGCAGATCTTCATCCATCCCAAGCGAGCCAACAATGTTGCTTCATCGAACCTCCACTGCATTCGCAAGCATATCTCTAAGCCACTTTGAGAGCGAAAACGAAAGGAGAAGCTAGAAGTGCTTCTGGATCGAGTGAAACTAGATGAGAAGGAGACGAAAGAGAGAAAATGAGGCTGACCTGAGATGAGAGGGATTTTTTTTTTTGAAAAGGATAAACTTATTCCATTTCCTTTAAAATAGAGTCAAAGATACAAGCTGGCATATAATCAAAACATTGGTGACTGGCATAGAATTTTGACACCCTTGCTAATAAGTGGGCAATAGAATTCGCTTGTCTCCTAATATAACTAACTTAGTAGTTTGGACATTGACGCAATTTTCCTTGCAAGTGTTAATGATAACTCCAACCTCAGTTTGACAAGTGGTGTCTCCATGAATGTTGTCTACTACAAACTTGCAATCCAATTGAAAGATGACATTATTAAACCCCAAGTTGCCAACCCAAGAGAGAGCTTCCCAAAGACCTCTTGCTTCTGCCTCAGATGCATGAATTGTTCCATCCACAACCATTGTTTTAGCATGTAAGAATTCACCCAAATGATTTCGAATGCACATACTGTAACCAAACTTCTGCTGGTCCATAAAGATTGTCGCATCCACATTACATTTGACAGCACCGTGAGCTGGTTTTTGCCAAGTTTCAGATATTGGTTGCTGCTGCATATGTTGGTTCGAGTTCCTTAGCTTCTTAGCATTTCCCGGTCGATTAGCACCTTCCTGGCCGAGAAAATTGACAGTAAAACTCCACTCTCCTGATTATTCTAAACCTTGTCATTCCTAGACTTCCACAAGGCCCATAAAATCATAACAAAGTCCTGCTGCTGCGCTGCACTCATGGTTTGCAGCAGGATAAAAATTAAGTTGCACACATCAGCATCCTGTTGGATGAAACCTCTCACAGTTTGCTCTAAACCAGCAGCCCTTCACACACTCCACTCCTTATTGCAACCAAAGAAGACATGTCAATCATTTTCTTCCCCAACTTCACAGAATGGAAAGTGACTTGGACAGTTTACCCCTTTGGTATTCAATCGTGTTCTAGTTGGAAGAACACCCCTTAGGATTCTCCAAATGAGTAGTTTAACTTTTGGTGGCACCTTGAGTTTCCACACCCGCATCCAATCACCTTGGACCTTGAGATGATTAGTGTCCACAAGTTGTTCCATTACTCCATAGTAAGCAGATTTTACCGAGTAAGTGCCATTCCTACTTAACTTCCAAATAGGAGTATCTTCGGTTCTCACACAAGGGAAAGGCATGTTAAGAATATTTTCTGCATCAATATTATTAAAAATAGATCTTACCACATCATGCTTCCAAGTAGTTGTTGAATTATCAATTAGGTGTGCCACAGTCCAATGCTCCGTGCCCACAACCGGGGGAGTTGTCACCATCGAGGTCTCAGATGTTCGCACCCATGGTTGGTGCCAAATACCAATGTTCCTTCCATCACCAATTCTCCGTCTCAATCCTAACTTAACTGCCACCCGGGAAGTGTGAATGCTACGCTAAAGGTCACTGGGATTATGACCCAACCGGGCCCCCAAAAAATCCCCATTTGGGTAGTACTTTGCTTTGAAGACTTGAGAAACTATAACATCATGATTGGTGGTTATCTTCTATCCTTGCTTCCCTAGCATATCCAAATTAAAACCATAAAAGTGACGAAAACCCATACCTCCATGTTCCTTCCTCATGGTAAGCTTTTCCCAACTTAACCAGTTGATGCCTCTTCCAGATCTACTATTAGACCCCTACTAGAATGAACTAATCATCCACTCAATCTCTTCCCTTAGGGAGAGAGGGAAAAGAAAGGTGCTCATACAGTAAGTTGGGATTGACTGAGCTACTGATTTGACCAAAATTTTCGAAATATGCTTGCCTTTCCACTGCTGCACTTTCCCTATCTTTAGGGTGGTAAAGTCACCATGACTTTCTCCCTATCTCTCTCCTTATTCTTCTCCCTCTCTCTTATCTTATCTCTCTTTTCTCTCTCATAAAATACACTAAAGTTACGACGACTTTCCCACCCTAAAGGTAAGGGAAATCCGTTTTCGGAGATGAGAGGGAGACAAAAGCCACACGATGCAAAATTAACCGAGAAGTTTCCAGATGATTTGGGGTTGAAATGAGTGGTATACTCGTTAAAAGGAAAATAGGGATTGAAATGGGCTTAAAATGGGTCCAAATTTGGGTAAAACTGAGCAATGGTAAAATGATCGTTTGGAGACCAAATTAAAAGGGTTGAAAAAAAATCAAATACAAATAAAAAAAATATAAAGGTGGGGTAACTTTTTTAAAGGGGGAAGGAAGGGGATATATTATTATTTCAGTGGCACTAATGGCCATGTTACAACCGTCCCCGAGGGGATTTGAACCATGTTCATTGGGGTTACAAGGCCAAACTCCTACCACTGAGCTAGCACCCCATGGGGTAACTTATGAGGACCAATTTTTGGGTTCTTAAGGGTTTACCATTGGAATAAAAAGTAAGTAGGTTGCTTAAAATTGAGGTGGCAGAGTGAGACCTGTGACATCCTGATTTTTCAAATAATCTAGAATAATATTAGAGGTATAATAAGATCGGTAATTATTTAATAAACGGGATAAAATAGGCTTAAGTGAGAACCATAAATCCTAGGAAAGATCTACAAACCTTAGGTAAGGCTTGGAAATCCTAGAAAGGACGAGAATACCTTAGAAAGGTGTGGAATTCCCTAGAATCTTTTAGAAGGAAAGAAACTAGATATTTCCCTAAAAGTCCCATCGCGACGCGATGGACCTATGAGAGGGAACCCTGGTGCCGCGATGATCACCTCCACTCCAGCCATGACACGTGTAAAGGTGGAAATCTCTAGAACCACTGTCGCAACGCGACGAGATTTGTGAAGGGCTGGTCAAGACGCGATAGACCCGAAGTTGCCTATAAATAGGCGTTCACCCTCCCTTCATTCCTTGTCCCGAAACCTCTTCTCTCTCTAGAAAGTTACAGCTCTATGGAGTAAGTATGCTTTGCACTTGCCTCGAGTGAGAATCATGTGCATCAGAAAGCTCTTAGTTGGAAATCCCAAGTCTGAGAGAAGGGTAAGGCTCAGAGGAGTAGCTAAGGTAAGAGCGCGGATAGCAGTCGAGAGTCAAGACTTTCTAATATGAGCTTAGCCAGGAGTGCCAGGTGAAAGGGAAGTTACCTCAATTACTAGGAAAAATAGGTAGTAGAATAGTACTGCTAGCATGCGTAGGGGACCTCAAACCCTACTAGTGGTTGATGCCAGCAACACCTTAGGAGAGAGGTTGCGGTATGCGGTGGCTAAGGATAGTCACCATAGACCTATCAACCAACGTAGGTTTTGCATGGTATGATTTGTGTGCTTGTTTGACTTACATGTCTACTTGATTGATAACATGATTAGTTGATAGTTGCCTTAGCGACGCTAGGAATGGTTTATATGCTGATTGCTTGTGATTGTTGGTATTCTGATTAATGTGCTGATATCTATAATATGCTGATTGATATGATACCTGTAAGTGTGATGATTGATGTATGGTCTTAGTATCAAGGGTGACACCCTCTCGTTAGAGGATTACGAACCCCTAGACGGTAATATCAAGTATTACCGTCGATACTCTGTTTGTCAATGGTGATAGCCGGGTCGGTGTACCCGAGGTTGGTGTACCTGAGGTGGTGGACCAACGGTAAGGAGTGGTTTGGAGCAGGTCGTTGACCTTGGGGATAGACAGAGTGAGGCTCGGTCATCCCGACGAAGCTTTAGGACTCCACATCCGATGAGGGGGTAATCTTGGCCATTCCCTGAATGGGGGAGAATGCAGTCCTTATGCACGGGGACAGTACCTTACTCCAGTGATCGGAGATGGTAGCATATCAGGATATGTCTCCGGGACAACCAACTTAAACATTATTCCTCTTGTGCCCTGAGACTAGTGATCGGTCTAGGGTGTGTGAAGGGTCGGTGATCAGCCCGCATGTCCAGTGATCTGTGACAGTATGTGGCATCAGGGTGTGATGTGGTCTGTGACCATGTGCTCAGGAGTCCGTATGTGGTATCAGTATTTGATAATTGATGTCCTTGTGATTTGTTATATTGTGCATGGTGACATTACTCTGCTATTCTATTTTCCTGCTTATTGGTGATTGATGGTTTTTTACCCCTTCGCTTCTTGGGTATTTGTATATTATATCGCGATGAATAGCAGACAGACAGGATCAACCCGTGCTTAGAGCTTGGGAAGCGGGACCTAGCAGAGGTGACCGCTATAATAATGCTGCCTAGAGGCAGTGGCCAGATGATTGGAGTATAATGGTATCACGACCAGTGTGTCCTTTTGTCATCCCTTGTGGATGAGGTGCATATATGTGTGTATGTGCCATGCTTTACGTACTCTGATAATAATAATATGTGTTGTTGCTTTCTATGTGTGGACTGCTATTATTTAGAAAAAAGATAAAATAACGCCCTGTCAAGGCGGGATGTTACAAGGCCCATTTAAGTAGGGCTGAGCACCAGTAGGTTACGGTCGGATTCGGGCCCAAAATGCCCAATCCGACCAAAACCGACGAAGTTATTATCTAGTCCGTCACCATTCGTTTGGGATGGCGGATTGTGCGGGTGGCGGTTTGGTGGGTGAACGGGGGGACGGACGGGTTGACACGGTCTTGAATCAAACATGCCATCAAACTCAAATCCCATAACTTAATCAAGGCAAAAAAGATCACACTTTCAACAAAATACAAAACAAATCTGACTTTAAGCAAAAATAAACAAACAGATACTAAAAATCATCAAATTTTTTACAAAATCCCAAAAACATTCAACCTTTAACAAAACTTAGATCAAGCTTCAAAGCATCAAACTTTATCATATATAAAAAAATAGAAACAAGATATCCCTAAAAAAAAAAAGAGTGGGGAGATGAAGAACAACAGATCTCTGAGATTTGTTTTGTTCTGAGATGTAATCTCTAAGATCCATCGACCACTTCTTCTTCTTCACTGGTGGTAGATCTGGCATGTGCGGTGGCAGATCTGGAAGGCAGTTTACAGCAAAAGACGGAACAGAGTTCGCGGCGTGGTGGTGGCAGATCTTGGAAAGGAGTTGCATGGAGCTACATGGTAGTGACAGATCTCATGCCGGAGCCACCCGAAAACCTTCTCTACACAGCATCATCGCGTTGACTTTGACGGGGAACAAGAGATTGAAAGTTGAGAGAGATGCAGAGAAGGGGAAGCAGAAGAATAACCTTGACAGGGGAGGAGATGAAACAACACCAGAGGAATGTTGAGACTTGGGAAAGAATTTGAGTTTTGAGAGAGGAAAAGAATTATGGCACTGTGGGATTCAAAGTGATGAAACATTAGGGTTTGGAAGAAACAAAATGAGGGTTAAACCCTCCCTCTATTCAGTCTCTTGGGCTTTTGAGAAATGGCCCACGCGAAAAACATATATCTCTCTTTAGTGACGGTCGGTTTCAGTCGAAAGCGAAAATTTTTTATCACAACCGCACCCGCCCGAATCAAGTCATACCAAACCAAATTACAAACCCGATGACCCGAGTGCACCCACCCAAAGTCTTGATTTTATTACTGGTTAAGTCGGTTTACTGTTGGGTGGCTAAATGTTGCTCACCCCTACATTTAATAACCCAAAATGAGTTCATCATTGTAGATGCTCTTAAAACACTTACACCCTTGATATTTTTTTATTTTATATTTTTAACACTATCTCTCCATTTTAAATCTGTGGTTCAAATGCCACTAGAGGGATTTCTCACCAGAGAGAATCCATTCCCCTCTTATATGAGAATAGATAGGATAGATCTAGTTGGAAAGGTTGCTTAAAAATGAGGTGGCAAAGTGAGGCCCATTTAAGCAACCCAAAATGAGTTCGCCATTGTATATGTTCTTAAAACAATTACACCCTTGATTTTTTATATTTTTAATTCTCTCCAGTTTAAATTTGTGGCTCAAATGTCACTAGAGGGATTTCTCACTAGAGAGAATCCGCTCCCCTCTTACATATGAGAATAAATAGGTCAAATCTGGAGAAAATATTGATT
Organism: Calophaca sinica; assembly: GCA_037113605.1. NCBI lineage: Eukaryota > Viridiplantae > Streptophyta > Magnoliopsida > Fabales > Fabaceae > Calophaca > Calophaca sinica. The sequence goes on from CM073733.1 coordinate 111,371,135, forward strand.
ATTGATCATTTGAGCTCAATCTCTCTTGTAAATTTTGGGTTTAGGTATAGAAGGTGCATGAGTCTTGTTATGATGACACCCAGTTAGTAGTTTGAAGTCGTTAGATAAAGATTAAACAACTTCAATTTAAGCTTAGTAAATGGGCTACAAATCTTAATACAATGACTCCAAAACTAGTGAAATGCGTGGAACATAGACCATAGGGAATCTAAATTCGCCTTCATCTCCACCTTCACATTAACATCTTGTTGGCGGTTGTTGCCGCCCATTTTTTCATTTTCTCATTTCCGTTTTTTTCCATTTCTTCGGGAAAGCAAAGACACAACTGAAAATGAAAACACAAAAAAGGAAATCTAAAATAACATTTATTATTTTTATATTTTTTATATGGTGACAGATAGCATAGACCATCATCATAGGTGGTCCACAAAGGACAACTTATTTTTTAAAATCTTAACTGCTACACACACTATATTGCGTACTCCATCTCCCTCTTACTTTCTCTCCCACTGCCAACCACCACCTCGTGCACTCTGTCTCTTCCATCTCGCTTCGTCGTACCGCAACCTCCACGATCTAAACCACCTTGACTGCTTTGAAATCATCGACTTCACTGTCTCCAAGTTTAAGTAGGTCAACAACCTCTTGAATCGCACTGATCATGCTCGCTTTCATCGCGCACCTTCTCACCCTTCTCCTGTTTTTTCTTCTCAACCTAAACGGGAAAAAATCAACCCTCATCACCAGTCAATAACTCTTGATTTCGCCAAGCCTCTACAAGTCAAGTCAAATCCTAATCCCAACCCACCTATTGATTTATCGCTTTTTAAGTACTCCATGTCCAAGGACACCTATAGCATCTCCACCACCACCACTTCTTGCTCTCCTCCATTAATGGAAACGACATCGTTTCCTACGGGAAGATAGGCCTACCATCACTGCCATCGGCAAGGCCCCTCTCGCCAAATCTCATCGGAAAAGGTGTCACGATGCCGCCCTCTTCAGTGCACATTCGAAAAAGTCTCGTCCTCTAGCCGGTGCCATTGCTCCAAGAGAAGGTACATTCAAACCCCTTTTCTTCATCACGCTAACATTTACCAAATAAATAAATGGAAAATTGATAAATTTCTTCTCTTGTTGCCTTTCTCCTTCATTGTTCTGTTTGTGTGGATTGAAGTGAAAGAAAGGAGCAATTCGGGTTGGTTGTATTTTGTTGATATCATTGTGCACTACCCAGAAGAGGTAGGGAGAGAAAGAGGTTGCCGATGAAGGTGTTATTGGTGATGTTGTGAGACGGGGAAAAGGAAAAGGCAATCGATAGGGTGGGGTTGGTGGCTTGGTGCTCAATGCTGCGCGGTGGAGGGGCAGAATGGTAATTTGAAGTGACACATGATCTAGTATAGAGGGATGATGTTAGAATCCTATGAACCTACGCAATCTAACCGTTGAGATTAAAAAAAAATTGTGTGGTCCACTTATGATGGTGTCCATAGTATACTATCCGTGGCATTTTTGCATTCATCCAGTTTTGTTCTCTCTCTCAATCCATCATCGCACTGCCCCAAAAATCTAAAAGCTTAAATTCATTCTCAAAGCTGCACCGTTAGTTTTCCAAATTTGGCGGAACACCCTTAAAAAAAAAAAAAAGGACAGACAAAAAAAACGGAAGATGCAGCACAACATCCTCACCTCGATTCGTAGTACGAAGATCACGGATGGTTGTAAGGGAACTCAGGTCTACGCTTTTAACCCCTCCGCCGGCGCCGGTACTCCGATCAACGGCGGAGGCGGCGGAACTGTCGGGGAGAAACTATTCCATCACTTGCTAGACCGTTCGAAACAATCCGGTCGAACCAAACCGGTTGGGACAAAAACGGCGACCCGCGACGTCGTTTTGGAAGGTCTCCTCCCCTGTGGCCTTCCTTCCACGGAGCTTCTAGAACCTGGGATCGAGCCTTGCCTGAAGCCCGTGGATTTGGTCGAAACCCTTGCCGGCGTGTATCGTCGGATCGAGAATTGCTGCGACCTTGAGAAATTCGAGGCGTTTTTGGAGCAATGCGCGGTTTTCCGGGGCCTGCCGGATCCCAAGTTGCTCCGGCGGAGCCTCCGGTCGGCGCGGCAGCACGCGGTTGATGTGCACTCCAAGGTCGTGCTGGCTTCGTGGTTGAGGTATGAGAGGAGAGAGGATGAACTTGTGGGATCTTCAGCAATGGATTGTTGTGGAAGAAACATTGAATGCCCCAATGCTAGTTTGGTCCCCGGGTATGACCCTGAATCTGTGTTTGATCATTGTTTGTGTTTTCGTAAAGAGATTATTAATGATGGCATTGATGATGGGGAATGTGAATGTTCAACATCTTATGAAGATGGTGATGGTGGTGGTGATTACAATGACATGTCTTTTTGTATCGGTGATAGTGAAATTAGGTGTAGTAGATATTATATGGCCTCACTTTCGAGGCCCTTTGATGCAATGTTGTATGGTGGATTTGTTGAATCTTGGAGGGAGAAGATAAATTTCTCCTTGAATGGGGTTTCTGTTGAGGCGATGATGGCTGTTGATGTTTTTAGTAGAACCAAGAGGTTGAGTCAGTTTCCTCCCAATATTGTCCTGGAGATGCTTTCTTTCGCAAATAAGTTTTGTTGTGGGGAGATGAAGTCTGCTTGCGATGCTCATTTGGTTTCTTTGGTTTTGGACATGGATGATGCATTGTTGCTGATTGAGTATGGACTGGAGGAGACATCATATCTGTTGGCGGCAGCTTGCTTGCAGGTGTTTCTGAGAGAGCTCCCTGGTTCTATGCACCGTTTGAGTGTTATGAGATTGTTTTGTAGTGTAGAGGGTAGGGATAGGTTGGCCTTGGCAGGGCATGTGTCTTTTGTGTTGTATTATTTTTTGAGTCAGATTGCGATGGAGGAAGATATGGGATCTAACACAACTGTGATGCTCTTAGAAAGGTTAGGAGAGTGTGCGGCGAGTGGTTGGCAGAAGCAACTTGCTTATCACCAATTAGGTGTTGTTATGCTTGAGAGAAAAGAATACAAAGATGCACAGCATTGGTTTGAGGCTGCTGTTGAGGCAGGACATGTTTATTCTTTAGTGGGTGTTGCAAGGGCCAAATATAAGCGTGGTCATACGTATTCAGCATACAAGATGATAAACTCCCTTATTTCTGATCATAAGCCTGTTGGTTGGATGTATCAGGAAAGGTCCTTGTATTGCATTGGGAAGGAGAAAATGATGGACTTGGTCTCTGCAAATGAATTCGATCCAACCCTTTCTTTTCCATACAAATACTGGGCTGTTTCTTTGGTGGAGGAGCACAAGATTGAAGCTGCTATTTCTGAAATCAATAAAATAATTGGCTTCAAGATTTCTCCTGACTGCCTTGAATTGAGAGCTTGGTTCTTGATTGCCATGAAGGATTATGAAGGAGCCCTCAGGGATGTCAGGGCAATTTTGACATTGGATCCTAATTATATGCTGTTCGATGGGAATATGCATGGCAATCGCTTGGTAGAACTCCTCCGCCCTGTTGCTCAGCAGTTGAGCCAGGCTGATTGTTGGATGCAATTGCATGACAGATGGTCTTCTGTTGATGATATTGGTTCTTTGGCTGTCGTACACCGGATGTTAGAAAATAACCCAGGGAAAAGTATTTTACGCTTTCGGCAATCTCTACTTCTGTTACGGTGAGTGTAAGCTTTACATTAATTCAATTTTAATTCTTTTAACTTCATAAATTTGTCCTGCGAGAAATCTCCCTGAATGAAATTATTTTCTATCGACTGTTCTACTCTTCTCTGTTATTAGTGAGGGTGATTTAAATTTAAATGTAGCTAGATCCGTTTTCGTTATTCTTTTCTGTTTAAACTGAACTGAACTATGAACATATTTCTGCATGGAACCCTTGGCTATATTTACTGCTATATTGATTAGTTTGTTGTGACTTGCGACTTTATACTATGCTAAAATTACAGGAAATTCTAGCATGGCCATCCATCAAATTAGACAGAGTAACAAATTTCTGTAGAACAGTTTTTGTTGCCACATGCATGTTTCAGTTGACTCTATCATTTCCTTTGTAGATTGAGTTATCTCCTCCTGTTCTATCTTCTTTAGACTTCATATGAGCATGAAGAATGAAGAATTGTATTGGACAAAATAAGCAAAAGAGTAAAAATCAGTTTGTTTTCTGTTGGAGTGAAATGAGAATTTTGAAAGTATGCAGGGAGGAATTCTCGGTCTAAGACCATTTCATTTATTTTGATGGGAGCTGTGGAAAGAAAGGCCCAAATGAAGCAACACATGGGCAGGGAGCTGTCCAAGTCATTCAAGGACCTAAAGTGTTGCTTGTTTACAGGAGGAATAGGGTAATAAAGGAAAGGAAAGAGAGTGATAGCTCAGTTGTCAAGTTAGTTACAGACTTGGGGAGAGGATACATCATACATGTGTGTGACTGTGTGGGCTGGGGGTAATATGAGGAGGAGTGATAGGGTGGCAGTCAGTTATGAAGTGTACGCATTTTTGGCTTCTCAGCTGAGCAGTGTGCTCTAAGCATTTGTCCAGAGGAGATGGGCTCTTGAGTGGCAGGAGATATCCTACTGTTATTGTTCCTTTTTCAGTAAATAATACACACACAGTATTTTCTTACATCGGATCTTTATTATATTTCCTATTCCGTTTTTTCTCCGTTGTTACTGTCTAGTAACTAGGTTAGGGGATATCTCCATTTTCCCAAGCCCAGATATCTTCCTTTGGTGAAAAGGTTTAATAGCCATAATGAGCTCTTCTGGACATTACTTGCTTCAACACCCTTCCTATTAAGAAACTGACTTATTGAACCCGTATTCCACAGCACAAGGAATGCAATTTATGCATAAATTACAAAATTGGTGGGCTTTAAAAGATCTTATAATTTATAGTTGGAAATTGTGTTTTAATTGTTATTGTATCCTGCTGTCCTCTCTACTTCCATGGAAGCTAATATCTGTTTTAGAAGACTGGTCAGATGATGTGGATGTATATTTTTTCACTTGTTTTTTACCTTTCAGTATCCACCATAAAATTAACACACTATGCAATGAACTCTTTCTAGCTTGTTGTTAACTTTGGATATTTAATTAGTGTTTTGTCCTCCATTGTTTTAATGGCTGAGCATGAACCTGTCCATTTTAGGCATTAATGTTCCTGATTCTTGCAGGTTAAATTCTCAAAAGGCAGCCATGCGTAGTTTGCGTCTGGCTAGAAATCATTCTTCTTCAGCACATGAAAGGCTAGTCTATGAAGGATGGATATTGTATGACACTGGTCATCGTGAAGAAGCTATAGCAAAGGCCGAGGAGTCCATTTCTATTCAAAGGTCATTTGAAGCTTTCTTTCTCAAAGCTTATGCATTAGCTGACTCATGTCTTGATTCGGAATCTTCAAAGAATGTGATCGATCTCTTGGAAGAAGCTCTAAGATGCCCTTCAGATGGTCTTCGGAAGGGACAAGTGAGTGTTATACATTGAGATTAAACATATTTACTTGATTTTAGTGCTGAAAATTGAAATAATAAATTTATTTTTGTCATTTTACATTGTAGGCACTAAATAATTTAGGGAGTGTATATGTAGATTGTGAAAAGCTAGACCTTGCTGCTGACTGCTACAAGCATGCACTTAACATTAAGCATACACGAGCACATCAGGGGTTAGCACGTGTGTATCATCTTAAAAATCAGCACAAAGCGGCATATGATGAAATGACAAAGCTAATAGAAAAGGCCCAGAATAATGCATCAGCTTATGAGAAACGTTCAGAGTATTGCGATCGTGACATGGCAAAGAGCGACCTTTGTTTGGCAACGCAGTTGGATCCTCTTAGGACATATCCTTACAGATATAGGGCAGCAGGTAATTTCCTTCCTACAGTGTATTGTTCCCTCCCTTCTCCTCTGTTCTCTGTTTGTTTGTCCCCCTTGTCTTGTTCGAAGACAATGCTCACCATTGCTTCTCAGTCTCTCTTTGGTACCTACTTGCTCTCTCTTTCCACTTGTTGCTTTGCTATGTTATTGCTGCTCTCTCTCTGATTTATGACTTGAATCTTGAATTATTTTAAAGTTCATATAAGATATATAAGCTTACTTTATTTTTGCTTATGTCACTTGTTTTTACTTAAAAATCCATATTTTTATTGATTGTGTATCTTACGATTCATAATAAGATTCGATTCCTGATTTGGCAAATAGGTTTTCTGATTCACGATTCAAATCTTGATACGATAACCTTGGCTGCATTTTAAACGGGTTTGGTCTGTGGGTTTGTAGGCCAATCTGTTTACCCTCATGGAAAAAAAAAAAAATTTTGGTTATTTTAAAGTGAAAATAAATATAAGCAAAAAAATGTAACGTTAAAAAATTATGCGAGCTGGCCTGCGGATCGGCCCATTTAACCTTTGGGCCCATGTGGATTTATTAAATATAGATCTGTTTAAATGCAGGCCTATGTGAACTTAACCATTTAACCCACAAGCATATGCAGGCCTGTGCAGATTGGACCAGTCTGGTTCACATACTCACCTCTTACTGGTTTAAAGTTTAGGGGAAATAACGTGTATCTTGCACACTTATTGAGTATAAAATGAGCTTTAGTGATGCAGTGCAAAGTGGCTAAACCAAGCCAACCGATAATATCTTTTTTGTTTTTATTTTTAGATAAATTTTATCGTTTGATTTGTTTCTCTTTTATTATTATCCTTTCCTTTTTTTAGGAACTATCAGTGTGTTAAGATTTGTTCTGCATTAGGTTTTATCTTTTTATTTCCTTTATATATTTGTTTCCCAAATACGTTGGTAGTCAGTTTTGAATTATTAATGAAAATCGAGAAGTTTTTTCTCAAACCCTCTGTGTCAATTCCTCGGGTATTATTTGAATCAACGAATTTGATACTTTTACCGTTTTTCCGCCCATCATGTACGTTGCATCAGATTGGTATCAGTAGTCTGTACGTTCCTGCATAATGTCGCCATGGAGACGTGATATCAATACTAACATGGAGCACATGCTTCAGTGAGATGAGATTCAGCGGAACGAGATCGCATGTTTGCAATGGCAGGTGGACCATTTGACACAACAATTGGCTGCTCTTCAGCCACTGACGCATCAACATGTGTTTGATGAAAACCCGTTGTATGATGAAGAGCCAACATATGATGAAGTGTCGGAATACGGTGATGAAGATAACCAATGTTTGCTAAAGAACTCATCTTTGATGGAAAACCACTATTTGCTGAAGAGCATGAAGAAGATAAATGGTTGATGTTTGACAAAAAAGCCAATTTTGATGAAGGACCTATTTTTGACCAAGAACTAGAGTATGATGCAGACCAGAATGTTGAGCTCAAAAAGTTAGAGATATTGGAAGAGCATTGATTTGAGGAAGAAAGTATACGGAATATTGAAAGACAATCTTGGCCCATAGAAGAACCTACAAAGAAAACCATGCCACTAGTTTTTTTAGTTGTAAACAAAAAGTTAAAGGTGACAACCGGCGAAGCCTACGTCATGATTTTTGTTTGGTTGTTCGAATCACCAATACTGGACATCCAACATGCCATGGACTTATTTCCTAAAAATGGCTTCCTACAGAAGTCATATTATTGGATGAGTACAAAAGAGCATGGATGAAGCAAGACGTTTGATTTGAGGGCGAATCTTCTCCATCCCGGGGAGAATGATGCAGTGCAAAGTGGTTAAATCAAGCCAACCGATAATATCTTCTTTGTTTTTATTTTTAGATAAATTTTATCGTTTGATTTGTTTCTCTTTTATTATTATCCTTTCCTTTTTTTAAGGAACTATCAGTTTGTTAGAATTTGTTTTGCATTAGGTTTTATCCTTTTATTTCCTTTATATATTTGTTTCCCAAATACGTTGGTAGTCAGTTTTGAATTATTAATGAAAATCGAGAAGTTTTTTCATAAACCCTCTGTGTCAATTCCTCGGGTATTCTTTGAATCAACGAGTTTGATACTTTTATCGTTTTTCTGCCCATCATGTACACTGCATCATTTAGGCATTGCTTTAAGTGTTAAAGATATATCATAGCAGTTCAAATAGTTTGTGTTGATGGTATGCCTATCAAATTAGGGCGCCGTTCTCATTTTGGGCTAGTTTATCTTGTCACCTGCAAAGTAATTTATGAAGTGAGAAAGGAAATGAATCTTTTTGAATTTGAGCCTATTCTTGTTTGATGACATAATTTATTAGAGCCTCCTTTATTTTCTCTGCTTTTGTTGTTTTGATATTTGGCCTTAGTTCATGCAAAAGTACTATGTTTACTATAAGCATTGTGACACAATAATGTGATCATGATTTAGTCTTGAGCCCTTGAAACCTGTTTATGAAATGTGTATCTTAGAATCTTGGCGTGCACAAAAATTATCAAGTTCTGACATGGAGTCTCTTTCTATCAGTTTTAATGGACGATCATAAGGAAGCTGAAGCAATAGCAGAGCTTTCAAGGGCCATCAATTTTAAGCCAGATCTGCAACTGTTACATCTTCGAGCCGCATTTTATGATTCAATGGGTGATTTTGTTTCTACTGTCCGAGACTGTGAAGCGGCCCTTTGTCTTGATCCTAGCCATGTTGAGACGTTAGAGCTTTGTAATAAAGCACGGGAGCGGATCAATGATGGAAAGTGAGAGACTCAGAAGTCAATAATCATGTTTTCTGTGTTCCTTATAGGGACAAGCCTACTCCTGGCAACCAGTACTTCTTTACGCCTAATGGCTCAGTATACTGTCGTGAGGAAAGGTCTGCATGTATCTTTTAGGCTGACCTTCTGGATGCTGAATTACAGGAGGGAAAAGGTAAGTTAGAAGGATCACCTGGATTGAAACTAAAGGGGGAGTAGAGGAGCAGAACAGCTTGTAAATATATGTAATGAATTATGGTTTGGTCAGCTTATGGTTCAAGTAGTGCAGATGCTGCTGCTATTCTCCAACATTCCATGGCAGCAAGAATGGTGATAAGTTACCAGAGTTTTAGACGAAACTTGTACATAAAAGTCAATTTGTTATGCAACAGTTTTAGATATTTATCACTGCATTATTGGCTGAGAAATCGCCAATTTAATTTGTGTTGTGACATTTTTGAATTTCTGTTGTATAAACGCAATTTTCCCTTGCAACTCTTTTTAAGTGTATTTGTGATGAGTTCTCTTTGGAGAACTATATCCATCCATATTCAGCTATGAAAATTTTCATCTGCTCATTTCATCTACATCTTTGTGTGTGTCTGTATGTGTGAGTGATGTTTCTTGTAATATGCTAATTTCAAATTTTACACACAACCATGTTTATTCAGCTCATTCTGTATCCTTGACACACAACCTCTTATATTTGCCTACTTTTTATTTATTTATTTATTTATTTAAACTTGTAACACCTGGCTTCTTGTTTCTCTTCCCACCTGGAAGGGGCTTTTCAACCCTTCCGTGACCATTTTAAAGCAAGACTTCGATTTTAATGATTTCCACGAGACATCCATATTTTCAACTGCTATTATTTATTCCCCTCAAACTGAGTAGATGTCATGTTCTCTCTAATCACGGTTTTGACGAACATTTTTGTCAAGTACTTAATTATCTCAGATACTCACTCCGGTTATAGAAGCTCACAAATATGGAACAAGAAGAAAATCTGGAGACCATGGATTTGAAACATCCTAGAAAGTTAAACTTCAATGCTCCTCTTTTGTCAACAAAGCGTCTTGGTTCTTCAGGTTTTGCTGGTCCAGCTTGCTTGTCAAATTCACTTGATACAATACAGAATACAAGAGTTCCATTTTCATGGGAACAAGCCCCAGGCAAGCCAAAAGACATGGAAAGGAGTGATCGTATTCATGATGGAGACACGCCTCGGCCAAGACCACCTCCTTGCCTCTGGCATCCACCGAAAAAAACAGCTAAAGCTGATGTAGATAATAGGGTTCTCGCATTTGATCAGGACGATGGTTGCGATGGTGATGACGATAACGATGATGACGACAAGAAGAATGATGTTTTCTCAGATGCACTGGATGTTTTATCTCTATCAGAGGCCTTTGACATTATCCAACAATCAGAGACAGCAGCTCATAGTGACAGCAACGATGGGTTGAGATTAAAGCTTGCAGAGTGTAATGGGGACCAGTCTCCAACTTACTTGATCAACCGCTTTCTTCCTGATGCCAATGCATTGGCTGCATCATCTGTTTTACATTTTTCTAATGATTTCAACAAGGAATTTTGTGATACTTGGAATCATGAGGCTTGTCTCACAGGTTCAGCTAGGCAGTCATGTGCTTCTTCTCCAAAGGGTTGTGGCTTGGGACTTCTCTTCTCTTGGCGTATGAAACATAAGTTTTGTGCTATGAAAAGCCCTGTTCGGCCATGCTCTACAAATGTGCAGAAGCATCAGCACTGTTCAAAACATAGGAAACATTGTTCATACAACATTGTGCGGCATAGTTGATAGATAATTGGGTCCCTTAAATATGTGGTTAGATGATCGATTCCAGACCTGTATGTATGGAAGAGCATCTGTTGGGAGATGTTAATCTCTTATAGATCTCACTACTTCGAGAGATTCGTCTGTCTCTCGCCAAGGGGATACCTTGAGTTTAACCAAAAAAAAAAAAAAAAAACCACATTGTTCATCAGTCCACAAACCATGTACTGATGTGAAAGATGACATTTGACAATTACAATAATATGGTATATTATTTGATAACCTAGTTCTTTTTTCTTTTGTACACAATTCTTCTTCTGTTCTCTTTTACATACCTGCTTAAACAGCTTGCTCCTGTTGTATGTCAATGCTTAGTTCAATAGTGTAACGAGAACTCATTCAATCTTGGGCCGGTTGATGCAAAACCAATAATGTGTAGTTAAAGTCATTTCCTATATTTAGGATTACAGAAATAATCTAGAATTACTGAATATTAGACGAAAAATATGTCACATTGATTTTTACATACATTGTGTAAATAGTTTCAAAATTATGATATTCTTCTGACTGATCACATAAAATGCCAACGATCCATTTTATCATGTCTTATTGTGATGAGTTAGTATTAATAGCAATTACTGATTATACTATTAAATTCTGTCAGAAAAAAGATCATACTATTTAAGTAACATTTCTTAGTTTTCTATATAGATGATATTGCTCAAATGTTTTCAATTAGATTTATCTTTTAATAAAATTTACACAGTAAAAATTATTTTAGAAATGTCAAAAAAGTCTTAGCTCTCTCAAAAGGATTGGTGAGAAATTATCCTGATTAATAAACTAGTAACAATACAAACCATGAATCTAACTATAATATATTGTTTTAATTTTTAATTTTTAATTTTTTGTTTTTTTCTTAAATATCATTATGAGACTTCACAAACTCATGTCAGCAGAAATCCAACAAAAATGCAAATACAAATTTTTCTTTCAAATACATATAAAATTTTGTCAAAATTATTGTAACAACAATAAGTCAATAACTATATTACTATTACATTTGATATAATTAATAAATTTTCTAATAACTTAAAAATATCAGAAATTATAATTTAGTGCATCGATTATAATAATTACTCATTGAACTATGTAAAATAAATTTCCTTAGGTTTTGATAGAAATTATTCAAGACTTTTTAATTAAATATATCTTTTCATACAAACCTACGTAAATAACAAATAATGACAAAATTTATACTAACTCTCTCAAAAGTTAAGGATATATAGGTAAAAAATTATTCTAGCTAATTTTTTTTAGAGAGAATAAATTATTCTAACTCATTTGTACCGAAAAAATTATTCTAACCAACAAAACTAATTATATGACAGATCATGTATTTAATAATAATATAATTCTCTAAATAAAAAATCAGTAAAAAAAAAAAACACTCCACAACTCACAGAGAGACAGATCTACTTGCAAGACTTTGGCCCTTGGGGGCATTTTGTCCCACTAATATTTTCAGTAAATCAATATTACACATATATTGTATATATATATTAGCAGCCTTAATATGTGTTATATATATATTGCCCCCACAATTTTATATATATAAGTATTGCCCTCACATGCAACTTAAATTTTCTGGATCCATCTCCGACAACTAACTTATAAAAAAGTATATGTCGCGTTCTAGAGAGCTAAAAAATATACAAATATGAAATTTCCTTATATATATAATCATTATAAAAAAAAACATATCATTGTTATTTTTGGTATAATTAGCATATTTTCTTATCTTTAGTGATATCACAAATTCATTTTCTTATTTGTCGTTGCATGGATCTTAATCTAGTTTTCTAGTTTCCCATAGTGAAGTTTTATATACGCATAGATTTTGGACAAAATTCTAATATATCATTCTATAAACACGGGTAAAATAAACCTCTTTGCAAAACAAGGTACCAAAGCTTTACTTTCACGCAAAACTCTTATTATACAATTGAAAATAATATTTATTGAATTTTTTTTTTTTATCATTTTATAAAAACCATCATAATTGATGCATATTCACATATGAAGTAGATCTAAATAAAGTATCATAAAGAGAAATATTAAACTACATATTATCAACAAAACAAAGATTATACAAGAACTACACATATCCAGAGAGATTCATCAAAGTGAAGTAGTTCTATAATATTATTCTTGCTATCTACCACCACCTATGGACATTGTACCCGTGCCTCTGGAGGATAAATTGTTTGATGTTGCAACAGTACTACTCATAGACATGCCTTCTAAGAATCCTGAGCTCAATCTACTACTGTTCTCAGAAACACTCCTCCAATCAGCAATATCAGGAAGAGGGTCATCAAAGTTTAAGTACCTAGCAACTTGTTTCATGCTTGGTCTATAATCTGCTTTGTGTTGAGTGCAAAGCAAACCCAACTTGAGAACCAACTCCACTTCTTCCTCATCATAAACTGAATTCATTTTAGGATCAACTACCTCAAGAATTTGACCAAGTTGTTGATTTTCAATAACCCAATCCACCAAGAAAAATTGATCTGAGTCATCAATAGGTCTCTTTCCTGTAACCACTTCAAGGAGTAGAACACCATATGCATACACATCTGATTTTGTTGATGCCTGTCTAGTGCGAGTTAACTCTGGTGCTATATACCCAATAGTGCCAACAACATTGGTTGTGTGTGATACTTGACCATGATTATATAACCTTGCTAATCCAAAATCACCTAAACGAGCATTCAAATCACCATCTATTAAAATATTGCTTGTTTTCACATCTCTATGAATCACCACTTGTTCCCACTCTTCATGAAGATACAATAGACCAGCAGTTATACCTTTGAGAATGTTAAATCTTTGGTCCCAATCCAAAACAAAATTTTCATTGGAATTAAATAGGATAGAATCAAGGCTTCCATTTGAAATGAAATCATAGATTAGGAGTAGGTCATTTTTTTTCTTACACCACCCTTGAAGATTCACCAAATTCTTGTGCCTCAATTTTCCTAAGCTTTCAATCTCGGCTGCGAATTCGCGCATTCCATGGAAAGGGCTGCGAACAATCCTCTTAACAGCAACTTGAATTCCTGTATTAGGCATGACACCTTTGTATACAGCACCAAAACCTCCAACTCCTATTAGTTCACTCTCTTTGAACCCCTTTGTTGCTATGTGAAGATCTTTGTACCTAAATCTGTGAGGACAATCCATCTCCCAATCCTCAAGAGCCTCAAAATCCATGTATCTCTTATATAATGTTTGAACAAACAAGAGACACAACAAGGTGAAAGTAAAAGCAGACAAGATGGAAATTACAATCTTGACCCAAGGAAATGAGGAAGACTCTATCTCCTTTGGTGGTGGCTTAGGAAGCTTAGAAATATTTAGTGAAGGGGCAGCTCCATTCACTGCAAAACTCCATCCAAGGATATAATGAGAGCTTGAATATTCTTGTTTTCCTGTTGAAGCTGAGAAACCAACAAACATCTTTTCCTTCATAATATCGTCAAGTTCAATTGGATGATCAGATATAAGTGGTTTACTTGGTCTTGGTAATGGTAAAGGAGCTACTGTTACATTCAAAGTTTTCTTTCCACTATCATATTCTATCCAAGCTTGGACAGCATCAACACTTGCCATTCTGAATTCTTCTTTTAAATTATTGGTTCCTTCTTCAATATATGCAGCTGGCTCAGTAATGATTGAGGTCATGCCATTTAGGTTGACTCCAACATGATTTCCATCAGTGTCTGAGTTACCTTTGTAACCATTTACTGTATCAAATTCAACAGCAAAGATGTGATTTGAGGAGTTACCATCATTGGTGGAGTTAAAGAGACCAAGAAAATGTCCTGCATCAGCTCCAGGAAAATTTGTTGAGGGTGATATGGTGAAGGCAAGGCCAAAGCCACCAGAGCCAGAGACAGGGGATACAATAGAGAAAACAAAGGAGGTGCTAAAAGAAAAAGCATTTGGTAATTGGACTGAAGAATTTGTTTTATTAAGCATTTGGAAGGGTGTGGAATAGAATGCATGGCCTATGATATTAGTTGATCTGTTTGTGAGCTTAAGTAAAGCACTTGATTTGATAATGGAAGCTCCTTCAAGGTTGAGTTTACTATTGTTATTATCAAATCCTTCAAAGACAAAAGAGTTAGCAGCAACTAGAAGTAGGGAAGCAAGAAATAAAAGGAAATCAACAAGAGTTGCTGAAGCCATAATAAAATTGAAGAATAAAGAAATGACAAGATATATAAGCAAAGGTTATAACATATGAATGCAAATAACCAAACAAGTGTTATGGGAAAAGTCAATATTTTCTTTGGAGGCTAGGAGCCAAATTAAAGTGGGTTTGAAATTTCTCAGCTTCTGTCTTATAGACTGTGTGTGTGTTTGGTTGAGATTCCCCACCCCCGAAATGCCGATGCCTTGGAAATAATTGATTATCCAATTTTATTTTGGTGTTTGGTTAAGATTATGGGTTAAAATAATTAATTTTAAGTGTTGTAAAATCAATTCTTTTGGAAGGAGGTAGAAAGTAGCTTTTGGGTTTAGAAAAATCAATTCTAGGTGTGGGACTCACAAAATTCTTTATATTTACACATCAAAAGTGATTCTACTATCATTACCAAACACAAATCAATTATTTTTGACTCACTTTTAAACTACCATTACCAAATACAAATCAATTTTTTTAAACTCAATTTTTTTAAAATCAATTTTTTTAAACAACATTCTTCACAATCTATTCTACCAGAATCTAAAACAAACGCACTCTTAATTGTTCAATGAGAAAGTGACGGAAGCTCATCACCAGTTGCAAGAGATAAGATGCGCAATGATTTGGTGCTTAAAAAAAAGTCTTGGGCAAGTTGATTTATTTACGTAATGGCATGATGAGACCGCAAGATGCAGGCTTCTTATTTCTTTGGTTTGTTATTATGGCCTTGACATCGTCAAATTCGTGTGGACCATGTTGACATATAGTACACGTGGACATGTACTTGAAAAATTGTCTAAAATTTTGACGGCAAACGACGTCGTCTCTTGGAAGTAGAAGTTAACGGTCTTCCATGTCCTTACGACAGAGACAGTGTCTTGATTGGTGTCGTTTTGACAAAAACAACTAGAAACGAATATGAGTGCTTAAAACTCAATTTATATTCGTTTTCTTTTGTTTTTTGTCGAACTGATACCAATTAAGTCATTGTCTCAGCTATGTGAATGAGGAAAAATATGAACTTCTACTTCTAAGAAACGTAAGTTGTCATCAGAGTTTTGTATAATTTTTTAAATACAGGTCCACGTGGACACATTTCAAGGTGGTCCACCCTACGACCACCTTTGACATGACATGCAAAGGGAACTTTCATTATTCGCTGTTTCAAATAATGGACCACATCAAAGAAAAAAGGAGGCAAAACAGAACCACGTATATATAACTAGATTTCAATGCTGCATTATTAATATTGAATTGACATTTCTAAATTCTATGAATATATTAAGAGATGTTACGGATGAAAAGTCGAAAGGCGTGGAAAATATAAGATGGTTGGGAAGACCGCCACTGTTTGAGAAGTTAGCTTGGTAGCTTCGGATGCTTGCCATATTTATGATGGATGATATTAAGAGAGGGATGATTGGAATTTGTTTGTAATTAATCACGGAGCAAAATACGTGTTAGTAGCGGGTTTCGTCCTCTAATATCTGATTTTAATCCCTGCAATTTTTTTATTTTTTTTTAAGATTCTCTTACTGAAATCCCAACTTTTTCCAATTTTTTTCTCTAATGTTAAGTCTTGGTTCAAAAAAACTGACCTAGCTAACAGAGTGCCACGTGGCCTTGTTGACATGGTATGCTACATCATTAGTGTCACGTCAGCATCCAATGGGTGACTACCACGTGGCATGGATGAAAAAAAAAATTACACAGACCAAAAGTAAAAAGAAATATATTTATAGGGACGAAATGTGAAAAGAAGAAAAAACTTTATTTTCAGTTTCCAACTTCAACCATTGTACACAAATGTATCATCACTATAAAATAATGGATATTGTGTTTATCTTCTTTTCTTTTTTGCAATTTTGTCCTTAAGTGGCTTTCTTTATCTTTATTGTTAACCATTCTCACATTACATCTCATCATCATAAACCTCGTGGGTACACCTTTTTTCGTAGTTCACCGATAACAGAATCCCAAAACTCACTGAACACATTCAAACTCCAACCACATTTTTACCTCAATCCAAATCAATTTCAAGCAAGATTGGGACTCAAAATCAAGCATATAACTGACATACAAGATTAAGAGCAACACATGACACATACAAACACAATCCATCATGTTTCAACATATCATAGGACATCAATGCATCGGCTGAAGCACATTCATCTTTACCCAAATCCCTTCTTGTGCATTTTCCTAACCCAAACTTTGAATCAAGAAAACACACAACATGGAAGGATCAACTTATTTGACAACCAAACCATGAACAAGCATATGATTATACATGCCATAACACTTATTTCAAATTCACAAAACATATATCGGTGTGGGGTTCTATAGCCGACCCTTTTTCCGCCCAAAAGGACCCGACATTTCCAATAATCAAACATGATAGCAAAGTATTCAATCATGAATTTATTCATTCAATTCCGATCATAACACAAACACATAAGTTCCTCAGTCATGCAAGCAGAAATCATGACATTTTACCAATCAAGGTATATGGATTTATACTTATAAATCTCAAGCACAAGAAGTGCAACTTCATAACTAATAGCAAATGTTTAACATACGTAATAAGTGTTGAAAGACTTACAAACGTCACATGAAGCTTAACATCATTTAAATCAAGCATCACAAAAATTAAGTGTCATGACAAATATTATGCTGACACTTCTCGTTTCCAATCTACAAGCAAGCATAAAAATCAGTTCGTGCGAGGAATTGGAAACAATCAATGGAAAAAAAATCCAAAGTGAAAGAAAGTCGTTCACGTTTATTAAATCACAACTTTCGCAATGACTTCCTAACTTTCAAACCTTGTGTTTTCAAAACTTAAACTTTTATACCGTATAACAGAAAGTCCAATAATCAAACATGAATGTAAATTATTCAAATTTGTAGGCATTTACCAAGTCCTTTCCCAAGGACATACAAGTATGAATGCAGTACATTAATAAACGAACAATACATCGCACATGAATTACTTACACACATAAACTTAATCCAAACAAAAATGACAAAAGTCCTAGCACATTCACCACTGAGCTTAATCAACAATTAGCATATTTGAGCTAACCACACATTGGTTATAAATTGGGAAGAAACCCGAAAATCTCCATTCAAATGGACGGTATGATTTCTGTTTCCTTCTTTTAATGGTTACATATATGTATATACCCCTACGTATGAGTATTTACATATATTAGAGAATCTCGTAAATCGAGGAAACAACTATGCTAACCCCTGCTCATCTTCATTCCCCTCATTATTTAGATGAATCCTTGAGGTGGCCTACCCAATAATTCATAAAAAGAACTTAGAAAACTCAGATTTACAGACATAACTGACAATTTTCTAAACCGGATCACTTCTAGACACACTTGACTCACAGTCCGAAAGGGTCGAACTGCTCTGATACCATAATGTAACACCCTAACTTAATAAGAGATGAATCCTGTTTAAATTGCGATACTTTGGCGAAATGTACTCCTTTCAAATAACAAGAACATCTGATGAAAACATCTGACTTTGACTAAGAAAAATATTTCAAATACACCAAAGGTGTCATGCAATTATCAGAGTTTTGAAAGCGGAATTTAACTTTAATTATTACAACCCTTTTTCAGAAGAATAATAAATTAGAACAATTATAATTATACATTCTTTACTAATACAACAGAGACATAACCTAATATTTATGACTCTGACTCATGATCCGGTGACTTGAGGTCTCGCGTGCAGGCAAGACCGAGCACAATTCTTGCTCTGAACCTCTTTAATAGCTTGTACTTGAAAACAACGCCCTAAAATGTGAGTTTATAAAACTCAGTAACATAGACTTAAAATCATAAATACTTTTACCGTTGTTTTCAGCCATACGGGGTGTGCTCTGTATGGAAAACTCCTCCCAATATTCATAAGTATATTTATTCAAAATACCTTAATAAATCCTCAAAACATGATAATGCAACTGAATTTTTCAAACATCAAACACATAACATAATCGTCACCGAATGTACCCACTTGGTGCCACTCAATAACCCAAAGAAAAGAGTGAGAACTATTTTTGGTTCTACCAAGGGGTCCCCGTCAATGAAAACACCCAAAATAATCAATTGACGGGCTTGCAATCCAAACGCAAACATCCACTCACAAACAAGTTTCAATCAAAAGAAACATTAATCACAATACAACCGTATATCATAATACATTCATGAATGTACCCACTTGGCGAAGCTCAAGGGTCAAAATGAGCAAGGATCGATTTGTGGTCCTACCAAGGGGTCCTCGTCAACGGAAGTGTCCAATACACATTTGACGGTTTTACAGTTCAAACGCAAAAATTCACGCACACAAATTTCAATCAAAGAAACATTAATTCACAAAGCAAACCTATAAATTAGTATTTGCCATCATATAGGGTTAAAACCCTTTCAAGTAAGAACCCAAAACACAAGCCATTAACCATCAAACCACAAAACGAAAAAGAAGAATTAAAACTGCACAGAATGGAACACGGCCAAAGCCGTACACAGTACCCACTGTCGGGCCTGCTCGCACTTTTCTGCTTTTCTTCTTCCTTTCCAAATTCTAATCCAAATCACATCCAATAAAAAGGACTATAATCAATAATTTAGCACATGTATTTAGGAATTAAAGCATTCGTCCAACATCTCAAAAGCAACATGAGAATCAGTTTACAATGAGCACCAACATCAAATCCAAAAATCATATAAAGCCCTCAATTAATTCAGGGAAGTCATAGCAACTCCCAATTAGACTAGCTCGAATGCCAAACCACCTCAAACTAATTTCTACATACTTACTGGATTTGACTAAACTAAACTCAAACATATTCCATTTAGAGCTCAATGGAACTCCCTATGGGCAAACATCACACAATAATTAGGGGGGTTGGGGGCAGCATCCAACCCTATTTCAGTCAAACCCCATATAATTTCACGATAATCTATTCAATAATAATTTTAAATGCAAGAATTAGAACATTAAATCCTAGCACATCCTAAGGGAGATTTTTAGGGGAAATCTATGTTACCTTTTGATCCTTAGAAGCTTTAGGGAAAAAACCCCCAAATCCTAGGGTTTGCCTCCACTGAATCTCCATCCAAGATCTTCATCTTCTTCTTCTTTTTCGATCTTCCATCATTCTGAGCTCTGCTTCTTCTTCTTCATCAAGAAAATCCCACATACAAGCCCTAGCACTATAAGAAATAGCGCGATTACCGACGGCCACAGCCCGTAGGAAAAAAATCGGCATTTCTGACGGCTAGGGTTATCGGTAAATGTGAACAGTCGTAGGCAGAAGTTTACCGACGACCAAATCCGTCGGTAAAGCCGACTTGATTTTCTGACGACCGTAGTCCGTCGGTAAATTTACAGCATTTTTATACTCGCGCTTATTTTTCAAATACCGATGGTCTTTGTTTGTCGGTATTTGAATAAAACCGTCGGTACGGCCGAAAGTTTACCGACGGGTATAGGCCGTCGGTAATGTCCGATACAAAACAGGGAACGACCCTTCTTCTCCATTCTCTGTTTTACTTTCTTCCCTTCTATCCTCTCTCTATTCCGTCCTCTCTCTCCCAGAGCGGCCGCCACCACCACGACATCTGTTTTTGGCACCACTGCGCTGCCTCTGCCACCACCACGTCGGTATATTTTCGGCACCACGTCTGTCTCTCTCTCAATATTGCTTTCATTTATCAGCATTTTGACATTTCCACAACTTTATTTTTTTCTCCTTCAGATTCGCTGTACCACCGATTGGGAGCATTTGGGAACAACTGGTTCAATAACAAGAAGAGGAAGCTCGCCCATTGCTGGTTCTCAGTATTGTTTTTTGCTTCTTTTTTCATGTTGCCGAGTGTTGTATTCGCTATACCACCGATTGTGTTTGTTTCTAAATTGTGTTTGACCTTGTGTACTTCTATCCTGCTCTATTGTGTGTTTTAGATGAGAAGGCTAAATAATTTTTGTGAATTCTTGATGATTTGATGAAAATAGTGAAAGGCAAAAAGTTTACTTGGAGTTTATTTGGATTTATTTTATAACATGAGAAGATGAACTTGCTTATGCAAAGTTAGCTGCTAAATTGGGTTGTTTCAGCTTTCAAATTGTTTGAAGACAGCAAGTTGTCTAAATTTTTATACTCATTTTTGTTGATTGGTGTTTGGTACTTAAATCAGAATGTTCCTCAACAAATTTTTAATGTCATAATAGTACTTGCTATGGTAACTTGTTAGTTAAAATTTTCTTTGTTTTTTCAGTATTTTTTGTCCAAGGCCGCCACACTGCTCCAAGACCGCCACTGGCATCGAAGGATGTGGACACTCACTTGTTTTGAGAATTAGGTATGCACTCTAACGAAATGTCGGTTGGCTCACTGGGTGGAAAAGGGTTGTCTGTTGACCCCCACACCGACATATTTATTTGATTTCCTTCATAGTTCTCTCCACAGAGAGAATTTTGAAGTGATACATTTAGTAAAGTGATTAATGCATTTTGTTTCAGAATTTTTTGTGAAGAAGATTGTTATGCTTCCTATCACTAATTTTCCCCCTTATATGAGCTTATTACATATGTTATGCCTTATCAAGTAGCGAAAGATAATGTAAGTTTTCATTTTGGCATTTTGGCTTGAAACAAAAAATACAACTTTAAAAAGATATATAAAAGTCCAATAGAGACAACAAATCATACTCAAAAAAAAAATCACAGACATTCTACAAACAATTTTTAGCAAACAACAGCACAGAGAGAGAGAGAAAGTGCATTAACACCAATATTTGGCCCATCAAGAATACAAGTATCATTAGCTTGGTCCTCCATTGATAAATGCACAAAATAGTCATCTAGTTTCACTACAACAAAAATCAGTTTAGGCAACAACAAAAAACCGTGGTCAGAAATGAAAAAACCGTGGTCTAAATTTTAGGCAACAGTTTGGCCACGATTTTGTAGGCGTGGAGTATGCGGCCGTTGCCTATTCCTTTAAGCCACACTTTTTTGTTTTTGCCCACGGAACTCAGATAACCGTTGCCTAACAAAGGAACATGCCACGATTTTTTGTACCTGTTTCAGGCCACGGT
Organism: Calophaca sinica; assembly: GCA_037113605.1. NCBI lineage: Eukaryota > Viridiplantae > Streptophyta > Magnoliopsida > Fabales > Fabaceae > Calophaca > Calophaca sinica. The sequence continues at coordinate 111,392,985 of CM073733.1, forward strand.
TTTCTGGACCAGTTTTAGACCATGGTGGCACAAGTGTTGCCTATACTTTAAGCCACGGTTATACAAGCATTGTCCCGTCTTTTAGGCAACACAATTCTAACTGTTGCCTATACCTTTAGGCCACATGTTTGCAAATGTTGTCAACTGTTTTAGCCAACACTTTTTTACATGTTGTCAGATGTTTTAAGCAACATTTAGGCCACAAATATACAACCATTGTCTAAAGTTTTAAGCAACATTTCTTTTAAATGTGGTCAAAATGTCATTTATAGACAACTTATTTTTAATAAAATGATTTCAATGCATAATTAAATAAATATAATAAACTATAAATGTGAATAAACAATATAGATAATTAAGACAAAAAAAAACAATATAGATAATTAATTATTATCATTTAAGGCAACGAAACCATTAATGAAAATTTTTATAGTCATTTAATAATAAACAAGAGTTCAATATAATCATGTCTTAATATACAATAGCAAAGGTTAACAACTTTGTCTATGTATATCAAAATATTATAACACTACTATAAATGCATAAACCACTAGTATGCAATTACATTTTGCTATCATAAGTCTAAAAATATCTAAATCTTCCATGAATTAGCTCCATTCATCTTCAGGATGATCTTCGTCAGCATGATCTTCGTGTACAAACTGCACATATAAAAACATGTTAATATATAGTTAAGTTACACAATTACTAAGAGAAAAGTTCAACTAACATTGTACTCGAAACTAATTTTAAATCTAAAACATCAATCATATCAACAAAACCAAATAATATTAAACCAATAATAGATTCTTTCAACCCGTGTGTCTAATATCATGATACAACAGTTAATTGTGTCATCGCAGTGAAGCAGACATTTATCATGGATGATGGATGGCATGTAAATTAATGTGAAGATAATCAAAGCAAGGTTAGAAGGATAGCTTTAGAACCACAATATAATTTTATCAACAATCTCTTTCCTTGATTTATATCTGCAAGGCACCCAATTAACACTAGCAATCAAAATAGCAACACTTTGACACTTGTCAGCATGCAAACATGGTGATTTGTCATATGTCAGTTCATAATATCAACTTGGCAAACAGCATTAAACTTGAGTGCAAAGAGTTGAAACTCAAGCAAAGATCCAAACATGCATATAAATCCAAAAATACTATATACCTTTTCAGGAACATGGGTCAATGTAGATGAAAGGAGTGTTGCACTATTTGTCATCCCCATAGCACATCCCATCATGTTCTCCACAGCCTCTTCACTTAAATGTGGATGTTGCTGCTTCAGTAGAGATTTTAGAAGTGACTCGTATGCTTGCATCCTCTTCTTTACGTCACTCAATTCATCATCATAGTGTTTCTTAATGGTAGCAATTTCTTGATTTTTCTTTAACATGGATGGCGTGGTTGTTCTTCCATAACAACGTACTTTACTGGGCTTTTCTTTACTAAGCAATGATTGAAATGCTTGATCTGCAGCCTCACTAGAATTTTCGATTGAATCTTGAAGCTTAGCCTAATAAAAAATCAATGTTAAGGATAAAAAATGAAGACTTTAAACATACATAATGAGAAACAAAAACTAAACAAAACTTACAATAGCGGCTTGTGTTTCTTCATCTACTTCTTTTCCTTTTTGACTTTGACGGGTTTTAATAAACATTTCAGTCTGGGTAACTTCCTCTCCATTGTCCTTCTTTGCAAGCTTTATTGGTTATAGATTGAACATAAAATAACAACTATTGATTAAGATAACTTCTTGACGATCTTTGGTTTTTCTCACATGTATTTGCAAGCACCGAGTTGGTCCACGTGTTCTTTTCTTACTTGGCCTTATTTTGACATTAAACTTATCTAACTTAAAATAAAATACCAAAGATGACTCACATAAATATATAACAAACAAAACAAATAAATACTTGACCAATACCTTCAATGACATTATCATTATTTTTGCCATCTTCCTCTTGTTCCATGACATAGTCTTCATCTTCACTATCAGTTTCATTTCCCATCTCTTCTTCATCAAGTTCTTCATTTTTCCTAAGAAACTCTTCAATTAACATTGACCGACACAATGGGATTCTTTTTGTCTTCTTTGTTGCACTTCCCTGACTTTCCCTTATCTCATCATTTTCAGCCGATACCCTTTTGATGGGCTTTTTGTTTGTCCTTAAATTGTCATTTTCAGCCAATGACCTTTTCATGGGGGACTCAACATCTTCATTCACTACCTTTTTCATGGGTTGCCTCCTTGGATGTTGATTTTGTATAGATCCTTTGTTTTGAGTCATAAGGTGGCCTTTTGGATCTTGGATTTGTCTAGATCCTTGGTTTTTAGTCATGGATGCTTCGCTTGTCAATTTCTTTTGACTTGCAGTCACAAATTTCTTTAGATCTTGGTTTTGACTAGGAACTTTAGGCTGAGCCATACTTGCAACGTCAACCTTCTTTTTTGTCGGATCAAGATCCCTATTTGAATTCAAATTCATTTGGCCACTTGTTGCATAATTTGATAACTTGCATTATGCTTGGGATGCAACCTTTAACAAAGGTTGGTTGATTCCTTTATTTTTGTTTGTCTAACCCTTTAGCCCTGGAATCGACTATTGTAGTAGTTGGTGGCTTGTTTTGCTTGCAACTAGGTTCTTTGACTCCAGTCATGTGCGTATTATTTCTTCCAAGATTTCTCATTATCTTCTCACACTTGATTTTGAACACCCTTAGTAACTGATTGCTTGATCTAAATTCAGGTAGTTCGCTCTTTGAAGTGCACCTTTCACCCTCATCTTGAGCTTTCATCTTTCGCTTTAAGCTTGCTTCCTTGTTCATTTTCTGAAAAAAGAAATCAAAGCACATAAAAAAAATTAGCCAGCTAATAGACAGAGTATTAATAGGTAAATAACACATAATCAGATTGATAGGGAAAAAATATATGTATATTCCTAATATCAATAAATGTCTCTGGACTGGAACTCTATGTATAAATTTCCACATAATTCTGAAGTTGTGTAACCTCTAATAACACCTTCAATTTGCTACTTCAATGACAGAGTTTCTCACATCAAGTTTCACAAAGATTTGGTGCAAAAATGTTACAGGAGCAAGCAAACAATCAACAGCAGCTGATAGCATTACGATTTGAGCGAATTCCTTCCATCGTGAAGCTTTACAACTGCTGTAAGAATCATCATTTTCATGCTCTTTCCAATATAACATGCAATTATTTGGACATGCATGAATCTTTTTATAATCAATACCTAAATCCCTGATCATGGCCTTTGTTTTGTTAAATGATTCAGGAATGTTCAGATTAGGCATGGCTTCTTTTAGCAACTCCAACAGAGCAGTGAGTGATGCATTGCTCCACCCATGAAGACACTTCAACAAGTAAAGTCGAATTATAAACGACAAAGTGGAGAAATTTTCACATCCAAGGTACAACTCTTGTTTTGCCTCATTAATCAAATTGTAAAACTTCTTAGCATCCTCATTAGGACACTCACTACCTTCCTCTGCTACTGCCACATGCCTAAATGTGTCGTAAAGTAAGTCACCAATGTTATCTTGTGGGTTCTCTTGATCTTCCATGTCATCATCAATTTCCATAGGCACTTTTGATATTCACTCCCCGTGGTTTACCCAAACATCGTAACCTTTCAGAAAACCAAAGCCTATTAGGTGATTATGAACCACTTTTCTTCTTTGCCAATCAATATTTCTGCATTTAGCACAAGGACATGGAATCTCGCCTCCTTGAGGTTTTTCATCAGCAAAGGCAAAGTCTAAAAATGACTCAACACCATTGAAATACTCTCTACTTAGCCTTGGAAGTATTGTCCACTCTTTGTCCATCCTAATAATTCTAATACAAAAAAAAATGCCATATACATTGAAGTTTAGCACCAAAGATATCATACCATATAATTCTGCTTGAAATTATTATAAAAGCAAAGAAATATCTTTATAATCAAATTTATTTTTAGCAAAAGGGTTTTAACTAGAATGATGGCCTCCCAAGTTAAATGCCTTGAATTTAATCTTCTCAATGCTCAACTCCTATGGAGAAAAGGCAAAGTTAAGCACACCCAATAGCTCATACATCAAGAAACAACACCATAAAATTCTACTGTGTAAGAACATTGGATTTCTTGGCACATAAGAGTACCCGAAACAGCTCCACTAACTGTTATATTACACAATCAACAGGCAAAAATAGGTAAACAAACAAATCAACAAACTGTTGCCTTTCTCTTTTTTAGATGCAAATGACATACAACATAGATGTCACTTTTCTTTTCCAATACAGGATAAAATTAGATAAAAACCCAAAAGGTAAAGATGAAAATAATCATTGTAGAAAGAAACAACTCTCTTAGGAGTAAAACAAAACAACAAAAAAAAATTCTATATTTTGTATAAAAACCGGATTCTTAATTCTATTCACCAAAGTCAATTTGAATTCTACATAGCAAAAGGAAAGTCCTGCTCCTATATTCCTATTATACTATATTGATGTTACTTCCTATACCCTAATTTTGCTTTCCTCATTCTCACACCGTGTGAACATAACATTTTTTTGTTTCATATCTCTTATTTTTTGGCTATGAAGTATGAACAACACAACATATTTTGCACATACAGGTTCTTTCTACTCTCTAGAACTCAAACAATGACAAAACTAACTAACCATAAAAACCTTTCACATCCTGTTTCCAAAATCAGAAGGAAATGCCAAACCATAAAGAGTGTTAACAATGATGAGTACTCTGTAATGTTGATACTTGAATTAGAACATTTATCAAACACTTGGTATCCAAACAGCAAGACATCAAATGAATAATAAACAAAAAGGTTGAAACTATAATTTTCCCCTACACAGAACATTCGAACTTTTTGGAGCAGAAAACAAACAAGAGAATACCTGGCAATGGATTTCAAATGGAGAATTTTGGGTTCAAAGTGTCGACAACACCCTAATAAATAACACACAAATAGGCGTTTAAGAAACACAGACACACACTCCACTAAAAGAATCGTTTTGTTTTGAATGCCAAAAGAATTTTTTTAAAAATTAGACGACTCACATATAATGGGACGAGATTAGGGCAACGAAAAACCAAATCCCCGATTCAGGCAGCTATTTGCGATGGTAGAGGGGCTTCGGAATGATGTGTATTGGTCATGGCGGTGGTGGGTCCAGGGCCTTGTGGAGTGGCAATGGTCACCGTTGGTCACTGGAAGAAGTGCAGAGACGGTAGAAGACATACGCAGGGACGGCGGAAGACGTGCGCAGGGAGGAAGTCAAGCTCTGTTTAGTGTTTACAGCATTTGGGAGACGTGCGCAGGGGCTAGGTTAGGGAAGTGTTGTTGCGCGCTATTTTACTTTTTTAGACTAATTTTTTTTAAGTGTTGCCGCGCGCAGTGATATGATGGGTAGCGGGAATTTTTTTTTTAAACCTTTAGCCCACATTTTTTAAGTGTTGCCTACTCAGATGGTAAATGAAACGCCAAAATCTTTTAGTCCACGGTTTTTAACGTCTAAATAAGTGTGGTCTTTATTTTTAACCCATGGTTTTTGTCTGTTGCCTGTTAAACTTTTAAAGGCCACGGTTAAATTAGTGTTGCCTATATATCAACGGTTTAGAAACCATGGTCTATAATTTGTCAACATTTTAACCCCTTGTCGTCTATTACGAATAGGCAACATTTCTAAAACAAACTGTGGCATGATGTGAGGAAACACACTTATATTTGGCAACATGTAAAAAAACGTTGCCTATTCTAGTTTAAGCCACGGTTTTTTAGCCGTGGGTGACTTCAGCGTGGCCTAAAATAAAAAATGTTGTAGTGTTTCAATTTTTGACATCAACTTGGTCCTGACATTGGGGATTTTTGGAATTCACAGTACAATATGAATTTGGTTACTCCCTAACCCTAATACGTTCATCATGTGGTGCATGCATGTCCTTTTTTCTTCTCCCCTTCTCATTAAGGTTATGTGTGTCTTCTTGAGTGGGTGGAAAATGGGAAGTTAAAAAAACAAGGAGAGTGTTATAAGGTATATATTGATTTTCACTCATGGTCATGATTGCTTTTAAACACTAGAGTCTAACAAACTAACTCCCTTTACATGAAAGTTTACATGCTAATGGTTCTTTACACTCTAAAAGATTGCCTACAAAATTTCCTTCCACTTTTATACATAACTGTGTAAGTAGCTTGGGCTAATGGTGCGTGAATTGATGCTGATACTTTATTGATCCTGTATTGTTGGCTTCCTAGCCAAGTACTGGTGCAAGAGCTAAATTTATCTCGTATTTTTATGCTTGTTTTTACTTTTGCTTGCCATGGTTTGGGGAGATGAATTTTAGCGTATAATTGACCATGTCTCTGGCTAGGACCACCTTGTACCTTGTGTTAGTGGAATAAATGTTTGTTTTTTCAACAAAAAAAAGGCAGCCCGAACACTAATCTTTTCCCAGCTTTTTTTTCTTCCATTTATTCTTAATTAGAATCACTCTTTTCTTATCTGATATCAAAGAGGCATTTGCTAAAAAATTACTCTCTGACAAAACACTAATGCCGCACAAAAGGAGGAAGAGAATTAAACTTTCATTCACGCGATATCTTGATATTCATTTATACATATGATGGCAACGCACAAAATGTCTATGTATACGCAAATTCTTCAGCAATATAACCTCTATGATATGTTGATGGCACTAACGACCATTCTCATTAGGCTCTTAAATGATCCATACGGTTTCCTTTCCACTTATGACTCAACCATATCATAGTTAATGACACAAATTTAGAATTTTTTGAGTATGTTTGGCTGCTCATTCAGATTTTTAGAGTATGTGCAAATTCTTTACACCAATTTTGTTCATGATGTCTTCAATGCCAAAATGAAAACTTAAATTATCTTTCACTACTAGTTCATAGAGATTCTCTATCCACTCACATGGAAATGCCAAAATGCCTTATCATATGTTATGTGGATATGTAAATGAACTTGATTCATTTACATAGCCACTCACATCTTTTATGCTTTGTTGCTTGGAGAATTAACTCTGTAAGGTATTTCTTATAACAAATCCATTGTATCAGAAAGGAGAGTTTCTAGGCATGGGTGTTTATTGCTTTGTTGCTTGGGCATGGGTGTTTTTCTAAATAGGAAGGAATAGGAAGAATAAAATCAAGTGCGGTGAATAAAAAATGTTGACGGGCTCCTAGAGATGGGTGGGTGCTAGGAACTAAAAAAGTTGGTTTACCTTTTGAGTATCATCACTGAAAAGAGAGATAATCTGTAATACGTTTGAGCATTATTACTTGAGATTATGCTTTATGCTGCATCCTTGGAATTTAGGGTTTCATCTATTTCAGATGTTGTGTTTTATTTTTTTATTTTGATTTCAGATCCTGTATTTTGAGTTTTCTAGAGGCATGCATGATTTTTGATTTGTTGTTTAGTTTCTGGAGGCATGGATTGTTGTTTTCAATTTATAACCCTATGCTTGAAATTTATAAGGTATATTAGGTTTCTGATTTTCGTTCAAGTCTATATCCTTTACTAAAAGGCCTCTGCACTTAATTACGAATAATAATTAAACTATTGTGGTATATTATATTTTTTGTTGTAATTCAATTAAATTTCAGTTTTGTTGCTCATGACTGACCATTGTTGACAACAGACAATGTCTTTAGATGAAAACCGTGGTCGAGATACTCGCATGGCTTCCAGGAGGCTGACGATGACTGCAAGGGAGTATCGAAATAGCTTTATGAAGATTGAGGATCGTCATGCTTGTCATTGTGATCCTTATCGCGATGAGAATCGTAATTTGATGAACCAGCATGGTGATCCTCGTATGCCTTCCAGGAGGCCAATGATGACTGCAAGAGAGTATCGAAATTTATGGGTGAGGATTGAGGATCGCGATGCTCATCATCGTGATCCTTATCGCGATGAGGATCGTGATTTGATGAATCAGTATGGTGATCCCAGGTGGCCTATAGCTGCCAGTGATGTTCATCAAGGGACGGACATCGTTCAGATCCCCAGCGATGATGATGAGATCTTGGAGTATACTCCATCCACACCGGAGTATTCTCCAATATAGAGGATTACACTCCATCGACTCCTTCGGAGGATTCTATAGCCCGATTTTGTCCTGGGGACCCCTCAAGAAGCCACCACTAGCCTTGCTTTTATATTATGCATGTTATTTATTAATGTATTTGATTGTTTTGATATTTTAATTGGATAAATGTATCAGGAGAATATATTGATGTATTTTTCATTGCTCTTTATGAATATCTTGACTATTTAGATGGATAATTGTGATTATGGTATATGATGTATGTTTTTATATTTGAGCTTCTCTATTTAATTTGTGTGTTAAGTCTTAGTTTCTCGTTTGAGAGTCAATAAAGAAATATGTCCTGATGACTGTATATTACTGGAAGGAGAATGAAGACAAAGAAATATGCCCTAAATGTATGAAATCACGATACAGAAATATGCCCTAATGACTGTATATTATTTATTACGTTTCTTTTTTTTTTAATTTGTTTTTTTAGTTTACATTATCACATTTTTAAATATGGGAATAAATTAATAATTAAAAGTAATCAATATTAAATATGGGAATAAGTTAAATTAATAGTAATAGTTAATTAAATTAATAAATAAACATTATTTAATATGGGAATAAATTATTTTTAATAATTAAATAAATAAATAAATAAATAAATTTAATATTTAATAATTTAATAAATTAAATTAATAGTTAATTAAATTAATTAATTTAAAAATTAAATAAATAAATCAATTAATTAAATTAAATTAAATATAAAAATTAATCAATTAATATAACTAATTTTTTTTAAAAATAATTCGGCTTTACCGACGGTGTAGGCCGTCGGAACATGCCCGTTGAAACGTACCGTCGGATCTTTACCGACGGTTTAGCCCGTCGATAATTCCGACGGCAAAAAACAGCCTGTTGGTACGCATTTGCGACGCCCGTTTTACCGACGGCCTTGAGGGCGTCGGTAATTCGTCAGAAAAATAACTTTACCGACGGCTTTTGGGAAGTCGTCGGTACTCCCGAGTTTTCTTATAGTGTAACCTCCATGGAAGCACCTCCTTGAAGCTTCATTTCCAACTTCTCCTCCATTGAAGCTTGAAACCAAGCTTCCTCTTCAATCATTCTTCCCCATTTGTGTCTTGGATCCTCCTCTTTCTTCCATTTCCTCTCCTTTGAGCTCTCAATCTTCCTCTCTGTCACGATCTCTCCCTCTCTCAGTTCTGCTCTCTCTCTCTCGCGGCCACCCTCTCTCACCGGCACACCACCGCGTGCGCCACTGCGTGCTGGCCTGCGCGCCTCCTCTTCCCTCCTCCTTCTCCTTCACCGCGTTACACTCCTCCATCTCCTTTCTCTTTTCTTTCCTTTCTTCTTTTCTTTCTTTCTTTTGTTTTTTCTCTTTTTCTCCCTTCTGCTTCAAACTCAGCAGGGAGAAAAGAAAGGGGAATGGGGGGTGCTATGGTGGAATAAGCTAAAGTGTGGCTTATGGTGGGGTAAAGGCAGAGTTGTATAAAAAAATAACTAATAAACCCCTATTTAATTATCATAATTTATGCTTTGGTCCTTATTTTAACCTTAGGTAAATTAATCAATTAAAACCACTCATAAATAATTAGTCTCACATTTTCTTAATCCTAGGGTAAAATTATCATTTTACCCCTAATTTCCAAATTTGCTTTGAATTGCTAAATTAAAGAAATTTGGGATGTTACAGTTTGGATTGGTCGGTAATACAGTGTAAGAAATTACCGTATTAGCATCACTTAGCTTGATCCATGTAGACACCATGGAGAGGGTTAGGTACTAGTATCACTATACTTGACTTGGTTGATAACATGGGTAGGGTTAGGATCACTGTTAGGGTTAGGGACAAGGACTAGTATCACATTGTTTGGAATGGTCGAGAATACAGTGTAAGAATTAGGTAGTAGCACCTTAGCGAAGGTATTAGCATCACTTGGCTTGATCCCTGTTGACACCACGGGTGGGGTTTGGTTTAGGTACTATTATCGCTAAGCTTGACTTGGTTGACAATATGGGTAGGGTTAGGTATTAGTATCACTAAGCTTGACTTGATTAACAACATGGGTAGGGTTAGGATCACTGTTACGGTTAGGGGCAATGACTAGTATCACATGGTTTGGATTGGACGGCAATACAGTGTAAGGACTAGGTAGTAGCACTTTATGGAAGGTATTAGCATCACTTGGCTTGATCCCTGTTGACACCATGGGTAGGGTTAAGGTTAGAGACTAGTATCACTACGCTTGACTTGGTTGACAACATGGGTAGGGATCACTGTTATAGTTAAGGGCAAGGACTAGTATCACATGGTTTGGATTGGTCGGCAATATTGTGTAAGGAGTAGATAGTAGCACGTTAGGGAAGGTATTAGCATCACTTGGCTTTATCCCTATTGACACCGTGGGTATGGTTAGAGTTAGGTACAAGTATTACTACGCTTGACTTAGTTGACAACATGGATAGAGTTAGGATCATTGTTACGTTTAGGGGCAATATTTGTATCCCTTTGTTTGAATTAATAATAATAATAATAATAATAAGAATAATAAATAATAATAAAAATAATAATAATATTGTTGTTGTTGTTGTTGTCATTTTTGTTATTATTATTACTACCCATACTTGCCAACGTAATTCTATTATTCACACAGTGGTGCAGTGGTAAGTCCTTGTTTTGCTACTAGCGTAATCTCGGTTTGATTCTTGGCAGAGTATTTTTTGCATATATAATTTTTTTTTTGGGTGAAATATTAAGAAAACATGAGAGAAACCGAGTTCAACTCTGCTGGAGGAATTTTGTGGTGCTTTTGTTGATATTTTCATTGGGAGACATTATGCATTGAAAGCATCCAATAAGGGGATCATATGTTAGTGGTTGGAGAAATAGTTAGTGGCTAGCGTTAAATGTTTTCTTGTAAACTAAAGAAACCATGACACACGCGTTGTCATTTTTTCCAAAATGTAAATTAATCAACTGACATCAACAATGTGAAGTGCTGCTGTTGTAAAGCTATCTCATAAAAAAAAAATTAATCAACTGACATGCATTATCATTATTTTAACTTAAAAGTGAATGTAGTGGGAAGTCCAAATTGGTTAGTAACGGATGGGGAGATTAGATACAGTCATCATGCATCTCTCTCTTCCAATATTTTTATTTTAGTTTTTTTAAAGAAAATAAGTTAAAGGCTATGACTGAATCAAAAATAGATCTAAAGGTGATGGATTAGTTGACAGCATGACTGCATAGAAATAATGACTGTACCTAATTGTAACCATGTTGTAAAAATATATTTCGTATTTTTATAAATAGATTGTTTAAATTAAAAAAAAAATTAATCATGCCGTAAGTATGAGTTATTTAAAATACAAAATATTTAATTATATGATTATAAATTAAAATATTAAATATACGATCATATAAGTTATTTAAATAAATTAATATAAGTTTGTTATCTCTTTTAGTGACCTATAAGTTGATTAATTTATTACTAATTGAAAATTTATTCATGTATAATACCCCCTCTGTAATAAAATATAAGCAAATTTAACCACTTTCACACTTATTAAGAAAAGTAGTTATTCACAATAAATATTATTAATATCATTTAAAAGTTTTCGCTTGATAGCCTAAATTATCCCTCATTAATTAAATAGAAACTTAGGTAGTAGCACCTTAGGGAAGATATTAACATCACTTGGCTTGATCCTTGTTGGCACCACGGGTAGAGTTAGGGTTAGGTACTAGAATCACTAAGCTTGACTTGGTTAACAACATGGGCGGGGACCACTGTTACGGTTAAGGGCAAGGACTAGTATCACATGGTTTGGATTGGTCGGCAACACAATGTAAGGTCTAGGTAGTAGCACCTTAGGGAAGGTATTAGCATCACTTGGCTTGATCCCTGTTGACACCGCATGTAGGGTTAGGTTTAGGTACTAGTATCACTAAGCTTGACTTGGTTGACAACACGAGTAGGATTAGGATCACTGTTACGGTTAAGGGCAAGGGCTAGTATCACAGGGTTTGCGTTGGTCGACAATAAGTGTAAGGAATAGGTAGTAGCACCTTAGGGAAGGTATCAGCATCACTTGGCTTGATCCCTGTTGACACCACGGGTAGGATTAGGGTTAGGTACTAGTATCACTAAGCTTGACTTAGTCGACAACATGGGTTGGGATCACTGTTACAGTTAAGGGCAAGGACTAGTATCACATGGTTTGGATTGGTCGGAAATGCAGTGTAAGGACTAGGTAGTAGCACCTTAAGGAAGGTATTAGCATCACTTGGCTTGATCCCTGTTGACCCCACGAGTAGGGTTAGGTTTAGTACTACTATCACTAAGCTTCACTTGGTTGACAACATGGGTAGGATTAGGATCATTGTTACGGTTAAGGGCAAGAACTAGTATCACATGGTTTGGATTGGTCGACAATACACTGTAACGACTAGGTAGTAGCACCGTAGCAAAGGTATTAGCATCACTTGGCATTATCCCTGTTGACACCACGAGTAGGTTAGAGTTAGGTACTAGTATCACTAAGCTTGACTTGGTTGACAACATGGGTAGGAATAGGATCACTGTTACAGTTAAGGGTAAGGTCTAGTATCACATGGTTTGGATTGGTCGACAATACATTGTAAGGGCTAGGTAGTAGCGCCTTAGCGAAGGTATTAACATTACTTGGCTTTATCCCTGTTGACCCCATGGGTAGGGTTAGGATCATTGTTATGGTTAGGGGCAAGGACTAGTATCACATGGTTTGGATTGTTCGGTAATGCAGTGTAAGAAATTATCGTATTAGCATCACTTAGCTTGATCCATGTAGACACCATGGGTCGAGTTAGGCACTAGTATTACTGCGCTTGACTTGGTTGACAACATGGGTAGGGTTAGGATCACCTTTAGGGTTAGGGGCAAGAACTAGTATCACATGCTTTGGATTAGTCGGCAATACAGTGTAAGAGTTAGGTAGTAGCATCTTAGCGAAGGTATTAGCATCACTTGGCTTGATCCCCGTTGATACCACTGGTAGAGTTAAGTTTAGGTACTAGTATCACTAAGCTTGACTTGGTTGACAACATGGGAAGGGTTAGGGTTAAGTACTAGTATCACTAAGCTTGACTTGGTTGACAACATGAGTAGTGTTAGGATCACTGTTACGGTTATGGGCAAGGACTAGTATCACATGGTGTGGATTAGTTGGCAATATAGTGTAATGACTAGGTAATAACACTTTAGGGAAGGTATTAGCATCACTTGGCTTGATCCCTGTTGACACTGTGGGTAGGGTTAGGGTTAGGGACTAGTATCTCTACGCTTGACTTGGTTGACAACATGGGTAGGGATCACTGTTATAGTTAAGGGCAAGGACTAGTATCACTTGGTTTGGATTGGTCGACAATACTGTGTACAGACTAGGTAGTAGCAACTTAGAGAATGTATTAGCATCACTTGGCTTTATCCCTGTTGACACCATGTGTAGGGTTAGGGATAAGTACTAGTGTCACTACGCTTGACTTGGTTGACAACATGGGTAGGATTAAGATCACTGTTACAGTTAGGGGCAATAAAGTGTAAGAGTTAGGTATTAGTATCACTTTGTTTGAATTATTATTGTTGTTGTTGTTGTTGTTGTTGTTGTTGCTGCTGCTGCTGCTGTTGTTATTATTTTTGTTATTATTATTATTATTATTATTATTATTATCCATACTTGCCAACGCAATTCTATTATTTATACAGTGGTGCTGTAGTAAGTCCTTGTTTTGCTACTAGCGTAATCTCGGTTCGATTCTTACCAGTGTATTTTTGGCATATAATTTTTTTTTTGGGTGAAAAGTTAAGAAAACATGAGAGAAACCCGAGTTCGTCTCCGTTGGAGGAATTTTAGTGTGCTTTGTTGATATTTTCATTGGGAGAAATTATGCATTGAAAGCATCCAATAAGGGGATCATATGTTAGTGGCTGGAGAAATAGTTATTGGCTAGCATTAAATGCTTTCTTGGAAACTAAAGAATCCATGACACACGCGTTGTCAATTTTTTTCCAAAAAGTAAATTAATCAACTGACATCAACAATGTGAAGTGCTGCAGTGGTAAAGCTATCTCATAAAAAAAAATTAATCAACTGACATGCATTATCATTATTTTGACTTAAAAGTGGATGAAGTGGGAAGTCCAAGTTGGTTAGTAAAGGCTCAGGAGATTAGATGCTGTCATCATGCATCTCTCTCTTCCAATATTTTTATTTTAGTATTTTAAAGAAAATAAGTTAATGGCTAAGATTGAATCTAAAATAAATCCAAAGGTGATAAATTAGTTGACGGCATGACTGCATGGAAATAATGACTGCACCTAATTGTAACCATATTGTAAAAATATATTTCGTATTTTTATAACTAGATTGTTTAAATTAAAAAATTTTAATCATGCCGTAAGTATGAGTTATTTAAAATACAAAATATTTAATTATATTATTATAAATTACAATATTAAATATATGATCATATAATTTATTTAAATAAATTAATATAAGTTTATTATCTCTTTTAGTGACCTATAAGTTGATTAATTTATTACTAATTGAAAATTTATTCATGTATAATACTCCCTCGGTAACAAAATATAAGCAAATTTGACCACTTTCACACTTATTAAGAAAAGTATTTATTCACAATAAATATTATTAATCTCATTTAAAATTTTTCACTTGATTGCCTAAATTATCCCTCATTAATTATATTGAAACTTAGGTAGTAGCACCTTAGGGAAAGTATTAGCATCACTTGGCTTGATCACTGTTGACACCATGGGTAGGGTTAGGGTTAGGTATTAGTATCACTAAGCTTGACTTGATTGACAACATGGGTAGGGATCACTGTTTCGGTTAAGTGCAAGGACTAGTATCACTTGGTTTGGATTGGTAGGCAATATAGTGTAAGGACTATGTAGTAGCACCTTAGGGAAGGTATTAGCATCACTTGGCTTGATCCCTGTTGACTCCATGGGTATGGTTAGGTTTAGATACTAGTATCACTAAGCTTGATTTGGTTGACAACATGGGTAGGATTAGGATCACTGTTACGGTTAAGGGCATGGACTAGTATCACATGGTTTGGATTGGTCGACAATACAATGTAAGGAATAGGTAGTAACAGCTTAGGGAAGGTATTAGCATCACTTGGCTAGATCCCAGTTGACCCCACGGGTAAGGTTAGGGTTAGGTACTAGTATCACTAAGTTTGACTTGGTTGACAACATGGGTAGGGATCACTGTTACGGTTAGGGGCAAGGACTAGTATCACATGGTTTAGATTGATCGGAAATACAGTGTAAGGACTAGGTAGTAGTACCTTAGGGAAGGTATTAACATCACTTGGCTTGATCCCTGTTGACACCATGGGTTGGGTTAGGTTTAGGTACTAGTATCACTAAGCTTGACTTGGTTGACAATATGGGTAGGATTAGGATCACTCTTACGGTTAGGGGCAAGGACTAGTATCACATGATTTGGATTGGTCGGCAATGCAGTGTAAGAGTTAGGTGGTAGCACCTTAGCAAAGGTATTGCATCACCTGGCTTGATCCCTGTTGACACCGTGGGTAGGGTTAGGATCATTGTTATGGTTAGGGGCAAGGACTAGTATCACATGGTTTGGAATGTATTGGTCAGCAGTACAGTGTAAGAAATTACTATGTTAGCATCACTTAGCTTGATCCATGTGGACAACTTGGGTAGGGTTAGAGTTAGGTACTAGTATCATTAAGCTTGAATTGGTTGACAACATGGATAGGGTTAGGATCACTGTTACGGTTAGGGGCAACGGCTAGTGTCACATGGTTTGGATTGGTCAGCAATACAGTGTAAGGACTAGGTAGTAGCACCTTAGGGAAGGTATTAGCATAAGCTTGACTTAGTTGACAACATGGGTAGGGTTAGGATCACTGTTACGGTTAGGGGAAATGGCTAGTATCACATGGTTTGGATTGGTCGGCAAGACAGTTTAAGGACTAGGTAGTAGCACCTTGGGGAAGATATTAGCATCACTTGGCTTGATCCCTATTGACACCACTAGTAGGCAATACAGTGTAAAACTACTAATGCTACTACTACTCTACTACTGCTGCCACTGCTGCTACTACTGCTATTACTCCTACTACTGCTACTATTGTTGCTACTACTGCTATTAATCCTACTACTGCTACTACTAATACTGCTCTTACTACTATTCCTCCAACCGCCAAGCATTACTATCGCCGCCGCCGCCACTTTCATCGCATCGCTGCATTACCATCAGGTTGCCATTATCGCCGCATTATCATCGCCGCCGCATTATCGCCAAGCATTACTACTATCAAGCATTATTGTTATCAAGCATTATCGCTATCAAGCATTATCCGCCGCCGCTACATCGCTACCATCGCCAGTATCGCTGCATTATCAAGTATCGCTATCGCATTACTACTACTATCGCATCGCTATCAAGCATTACTCCTACTACACTATGTGTAAACTACTTTGTGGGTTTATTATAAGACAAATTATTATGCTTCCTATTACTGGTATGTTATTGATCATCTTATGAAACAAATATTAGTAGTTTGTTATAAAGATCATTGTATTAATATATTTGCAAGTCAAAAGACATAGCAGTTTTTTTTCCAAGGCAAAAGATAATTTATTAAAGAGAAGGACAGTGGCTCAAGTCAAGCCAAGTCCAAACAATTACAATGAGTCCACAATCATTACTAGTAACATAAACTGGTATCATGAATGCAACAATGTCAAAGCCAAATTACATGAATTTACCCCTTAGCATCTAAAATTGCTGCTGCTACATTGTTATGGGCAAACATGTTCCATGTCATATACCCACTCGGTCAGATAAATAATGCCACCGAAAACATGTTTAGCAAGTATATGATCATGGCTGCTAGCTGATAAACGTACGCCAAAGGATATTGGGTAATGCCGCACCCTAATTTTGTCCGGCAAAAAATAAAATTCAAAAAGAACAAAATAGTAGTAGAGAAGAAAGAAGGAGAAAAAAATCTTGAAGAGAAGAAAGGTTGGAATAATTTGCACTAGCCTATGTATTCTGGATGTAATTAATGTTGTGGAGATGGTACTAAAATGATTTTTTTCCTTGTTAAAAAGCAAAAACAAAACTCTACAACTTTGACGAAGAACCCAAGAGTCAAATCTGAAGTTTGGTAAGTCCAAATTGACTTGGAAGTAAGAACAAGTATGCTGGAAAATGGTTTTGAACAGTATGTAAAGATCAGGTCATATCTTGAGTTGTAGATGTCTTTTTTGAATGAAACTAACGCCATTTGAAAGCTATCATCCTTGGCTACAAATTATATGCTGGCTTTGAGACCTGATTCTGACAATTTACTACCCGAAAATAGCTTGAAAGTTATGAAAACTGCACAAAAGCGGACAACACATTATGTTGAACAACGCTTAAAGAAAATGTCATATTTTGAGCTATACTTGTCCAAATGATGTGTTATTTACACCGTTGGAAAGATAAGAAAAAGATCTACAACTATTATTTTGGATTGCAAAACCCAAGTCGACCTCTATCATGGACAAAATTGAGCTTGAAGTTCAAAACGTGATGTTACATGTGTTATTCAGGACAGTCACTTGTGTTGACAATATCATGAGTTGTAGATATTCTTTTGAGATGAAACTTGTGCCATTTGAAAGCTGGAAACAATGTCTATAATCCTGATGAAGGTCATGAAGCCCAATAAAATTGTTTTAAATGTTATATTATTGCTCAAAGTTTGCTATTTGGTTATGTTAAACATTTAAAATCTCAAACTTAAAAAGCCAAGCCCCCCAACTTTACTATTGAAGTCCCACATTGAAAAAATCCACACTCTTTCAACCTTTCATTCTCCTATAAAAAGAGCTTGAAATCTTGAAGATTTGGAGGATAGATTTGATTTGGTTTTTTTGGGGAAACTGAATCTTGGGCTTCTTTTTTTGGAAGGTTGAGGCTTGAAATCGTAAATTGTGGGGCTTGAGGAGAGGGAGATCGAGGACGAAAAGGGAAAGAAGAAGAGCAAGGGAGACGGAGAAGGAAGGTTGAGAAATGGAAAGAGTAGAAGAAAGGGAAATGAGAAGAAGAGAGGAGAGGCTCAACGAGAACAGAAGAAGAGAGGAAAGGGTGGGGGAACGTAGTGGCTGGGAAGGAAGAGAATGAGAGAGTGATATGGAAATTTTAGGGTTAGAATTTTATGGGCCTCTCATTTCTTTCATGAGCTGGTCCGAACAAAAAAAAAGGAAACTTGAAATACCGTGGGCTTGGCCCACAAAAATTGCTCAGTGTAATGAAATACCATCGGATGCGGCCCATGCTAATTGGTCAAAGCGTGTCAGTTGCAGCAGCTGCTCCTCTGATCCTGTTTACCGTGGGAGAAGGCCGCGGATAAAAGTTCATTTGCGTACCGTGGGTCATGGCCCATGAAAATAAAGCATATGACCCACGATAATTTCAGGCCGTCTTGGCCCACGAAAAACGGCGGTGGGTAATACTGTTTATTCCTAGTGCAAAGCATAAAGCCTTTGCTTTGGTCAAAAAAATTTAATGGGAGGGTTACTATCCCTCTTCAACCTTCAAGATTGGAGGAGTACGTGGGGTCTGACGCATTGCGCCCAACAAAAAATATTTTCTCTTGAGGTATGTGAATCAATTCCTTCTCTCTTTTTCTTTCTTTGCATATTTTTTAGTATGTTTATGTTTGTCTATATTTTTATAATGTTAAATACTCTTGTTATATTTGCCATTATTAATAATTGTTTCTAGCTTAGAAAATAATAATAATAATAATAATAATAATAATAATAATAATAATAGTAATTTAAAATATTAGTATTTATTACGCCAAATCCACTTTTGGTTTGGTCACTACGCAAACTTTTTCCGATGACTACTCCAAATCCTCTTGTAGCGACCGAAAAATCCGGAAGGATTTATTCGAGTTTAATGGAGCCGCCACCAATAATTTATTTCGAAGGGAAAATATTGGAAAAAACCTTTTTTTGAAGAAAACGGTTTTTGAGACTAGATTTTGGTTCGGGAGTCGAATTATGCGTAAGGAAGGTATTAGCACCCTACGATATCCTTTCGAAAAAGGTTACCTTTAATTAATTGTGCAAAATTATATTAACCTCTAAAAATATTTATTTCCCTTTTATTTAAAAAAAAGAATTAACAAAGATAAAAAAGAGGACTTAAAAAAATTGTTTATTTTTGCGCTTGACAGGAGTGGGCTCCTGCTCCTACGTATCTCCGGGTGCAGTGGAGAAATCAAAGGCTACGTAGTTCTTGAGTAAAAAATGGTTGTGTGTTGATTGATTTTTAATGGTATATTTTTTATGGAAAATAGGTAGGTTTTGTAGGGACCAAATAAGAAGCAATCAAGAGTGGTCCTCACTAACAACCCATTTTGTTTAGAAAATTAACAATGTTCGTAATGATCAAACGGGAAGCAATCTCGAGTGATCATTACTAGTAAAAATAACTTGACTTTATATTTATAAAGAAGATAGATTTTCATGGGGATCAAATAAGAAGCAATCAAGAGTGATCCTCACTAATAACCCATTTTTGTTTAGAAAATTAAGATATTCGCAATAATTAAACGGGAAGCAATCTCGAGTAATCATTACTAGTAAATTAATTTTCATGATTTTATTATGTGATTTTCGCGAAAAATAGGGTCTCAAAATTTGTATTTGAAATTTAGTTGAGTAAAGTTGTCCTAGTTTGACTAGTAAAAGGGGTGTCCACGTTTATTTGGCAAAGGAAATAGATGGGCTGGCTGAGGCCCAATACTTACAAACAGAAAAAGCAAGTCGGCTGGCTGAAGCCCAAAACTTACAAATAAAACTCAATTGAATGAATAATAATAACATATAACAAAGGGTAAAAGAAAGAAAAGAAAAGAAAAAGTATAAACAAAATAAAAATAAAAGGGAGGAGGGGGACTTCACATGTTTTTTGTTAGCAACCCTAAATTGGATCAAAACAAATGGGCTGAAGCCAAAAAAAAACCAAATGAATAGACAAAAAAGAATCGATAAAAATAAAAATAAAAAAAATAAAAAAAGGAAGGGGAGTTAAGTGGGCTGAAGCCCAAAATAAAAAAAGGGGAAGGGAGGCGAAAAAAATAAAATGGGCTGAAGCCCAACTAAATAAAAATAATAAATATAAAAGGAATAAAATAAAATAAAGGGGGAGGGGGCTGCGTTTGGGTTTCATTTGAAACCCTAATCTCAAATACTGCTAAGCAGCCGCGAAGAGAGAGAGGGATAGAAGGGGAAAGCGAGTAGGGGAGGAGGAGAGGCACGACCACGAGGGAGGAGAGGGAGAGGGAAGGGGCAGCGATCACCCTGGCTGCATGCTGTTGCGAGCCAGGCCGAGCGGGACGGGGCATCGCATGGAGAGAGAAGGGAGGCGACCGGCGCCGAGAGAGAGAGAGAGGCGGCTGTCGCGCGCCATCCCTAACCGCGCACGGCCCCAAGCTAGAGGTCCGGGACGAGAGAGGGAAACGAGCAGAGAGTGCGGCGGCCGCGAACAAAGAGGGGGAGATCACAAGGCGGAGGGGCGAGGCTACGAACGTGGGGTTCGTGGCGGCTCGTGGGGAGTGACAGAAGTGAAGCGCGCACACAACCGGCGTGGCGATAGACGGCGGTCCAACCTCCTTCTCCTCCTTCCTTTTCTCAGGTTCCTCTTTTTAATTTTCTGGTTCACCATTTTTAATCCCTAACCTCTCATCCTGATTTCAATTTCTCTTATTCCTTTCTATGATTCATTCCATGATTGTTCTCTAATTTCTGTTCCTATGGTTTTTTGTTCTCTGGTTCTATGATTGATACCCTATTTACAAGAACCTATACTGATGAAAATCAAGACATGAAGATGTTCGAGAGGTCCTACCTCGATTCCCCAAGTAAAAGGTACTGAAACTGGTTCTTCCTCTTTTCTCATTTCTCCTCTCATATCGCGATTTCTTACATTTGTGCTCTTTGCCTCGTTGCTTTTCTTAATTTTCTCTCTGTGTTTGGGTTGAATTAGGACTCCAATGTGAAGTCCTTAATTCTTTGTTTGGTGGTAGAAGTATCAGAAATTCCTTCCTTTTTTTCTGAATTGAAGTTGTATTTATAGAGTTGAGTAGCTCTAATGAGACAATATTGCCTGCTTGTTGCAGGGTTGTGGGAGGGCTGAAGGATGCAGGGGGCGCAGAGTAGTGCCTGCGAAGCTGCTTGGTTGGAGAAAAAATGGAAAAAAAGTAAAGGAACAAGAAGAAAGGACTTTGGACCCATTCTCAAATTACTTGTTGTTGTTGGTGCTGTTGCTACTGTCTCTGGCAGGATGCCATGCGCATCCCTGCCCCATTTCTATTGCTTCTTTTTTTGTTTTTTTTTTTATTCTGATTTTGTAAATTTGTAATGGACTAATGGACTGTAATGGACTAATGGGCTTAATGGACTTTGGGCTTTCTTGGTGATGGTAATTTATAAAAAAGACCAGCTATTTGTACCTTTTTTGTCGCAATTGGGCTAAAATTGGCTCAAAGAATTAACACAAAAATGAACCCAAAATTTGTTACAAGAATACAGTAAAAACAAAAATAAAAATAAATTACAAGAGGTAGGTGGACAAAATTGGGGTATAACACTCTTTTGGTTTGGTCATCATAAAACCTTAATAAAAATATCTAATAAATATTAGTAGTGATAACGCCAAATCCACTTTTGGTTTGGTCACTACGCAAACCCTTTTCCGATTTCAAAAAACTTAAAATCAATGACTACTCCAAATCCTCTTTTAGTTTGGTCATTACAAATATCTTAATAAAATATTTTAAAATATTAGTAGTGATTACGCTAAATCCACTTTTGGTTTGATCACTACGCAAACAATAAAAATTAAGTCACAAATTGATTAATTAAAATCAACCAACACACAACCATTTTCTACCCAAGAACTACGTAGCCTTTGATTTCTCCAGTGCACCCGGAGATATGTAGGAGCAGGTAGGGGTGTTCACGGGTACGGGTCGACCCAATCAACCCGGCGATCCAACGCAAACCGAAGCGTTTGGATCGGGTTTTTTCATAGTTTGGGCCGAACCCAAACCAAACCATTCAAACCCGATGTGGTTTGGTTCGGGTAACAGATTTTTTATTTCAAACCTGCGAACCAATTTGTCCAACCCAATGACGTGGAAATTAATTTTTTTTATATGCCTTATCAATGTGATGGTTTATTTTTATAAATAAGTTTTTATATTAACATCGAATTAACTTACTAAATGATGAATTAATAATTTCTTATTTTATATTTCAATGTTTTACATTTTATTTTTTGGCTATATAAAGTGTTGAATGTTGTAAAAAAAGTAAAGGTTTTTTTAGAATTTATAAAAAATTGTATTACATGACCAGTTGACCCAACCCGAACCAACCCGTTCTTCATCGGATTGGTTTGGTTCGGATTTGAAAAAAAAATAAAAAAAATCCAACCCAACCCAAGCCAAAGAATTTTGATTCGTTCGGGTAACGGATTTGGTCAAAATCGATCCAAACCAGCCCATGAACACCCCTAGGAACAGGGACCCACTCCTGTCAAATGCAAAAATTTATAATTTTTTATTAAGTTTTTTTTAATTCTTATATTTTTAATAAAAAGGGAAACAGATATTTTTTAGAAGTTAACATTATTTTGCACAATTAATTATAGGTAACATTTTTCGAAAGGATGTCGTAGGGTGCCAATACTTTCCCTACGCATAATCGACTTCTGAATCCGAATCTTATCTCGAAGACCTTCTTCTTTAAAAAAGGGTTTCTCCAATATTTTTCCTAAATCAATAAATCATTGTTAGCGGCTCCATTAACCTCGAGTAATCCCTCTGGATTTTCGGTCACTATAGGCAGCAAATATGCAGCTGCAAACATCAGAATTTAGCAGAAATTGAGCAGCAAAAATAAGCAGCAGAGTTGACACCAGAAAGTCCCCTGCATTTGTGTAGCTTCTGCAGAGTTACTGATTAAGGTTTTATGTTGACACCAAGACAGACAAAAGACATAGCAGTTAATATTAAATTTTTGTTTATGCATATAAATGCTTTAGATTGAATTCGTAGCGACCGGATGCGACCCGTGCGTATGCATGGGTATTCTACTAGTTACCCCCTAAATATACTTTCCAATGGATTAGGGTTTCAACTTACAATTACTATAACTCCTGATAATTGCAAAGATAACAAATGATACCAACATATTACATTGTCAACAACACCGTTTACAATGAATAATGTTAAATTAAGGGGAAAAGTACTGCCTAATTTGATAAGTTAATGGGGAAACTGCAACTAAACACAAAGATTAGGGGTCAAGTGGATTTTTCACCCAAAGTAACCTTATAGAACGAACATGTCATAATAATAATAAAGCAACAACGTGCAAAATTCCATAATATTAATTGAGCCTCAAATATGGGGTTATACCAAGGATAATTGACTAAACATTCATGAATCCACAAAAGTTTTCAATTTAACTTATAATTAGTTTGAACAATAATTTAAAACTTAAACATTCATGACATCCGTTTTAAAACAACGCGAGCCATTTTCCAAAAATAAAAAACACCATACAACACAAAATGATCTTCATTTTCTTCATTTCAGCCTCGTAGGATGCAACTTTCTCAGTCAACATCTCTTTTTCAGCCTTCTCAGCTTCTAAGAGTGCATCCAAAACTCCTATCGTGGCCTCCTTCTCCGACATATCTTATTCTCCCTAATTAAACTCGTATTGTAATTCCTTAAATAACCTGGTAGTTGGGGGGTCATACCAACGAAAGAAAGTACACTGGTTTTTTGACATAACATGAAAGCCTCCACATCCCCAAAACCTCCTATCACCATTTTCTTCGGTCTTCGCTAGGCGCATCTTGCTATCAAGACCACACCTGCAGTATAAAGGTGTATCATTGTAGGCAGACGATGCCACACTGCTATTACCATTAGATACTTGATTAACCATTGCATATGCTTCACTTTGTTGCCTAATCGAAAAGAAAACAAAAGGAAGATAAAAAATTATACAAAACACATTTAGAGGCAACATAGGTGATAGGACAACCTGAAATCCGATTCACAGACTTATTAACAACTGTTGAAAACATATTAATCAACTTTAATCAAGAAGTAACAAGTCCTCAGAAGCCAAAATGATATATTCAATTATAGACCTATGATCAAAGCACAAAAAATCATCTAACAAGACCAGACCATGAAAGGTACTTTTTTGTTTATACAAGCAAAGTTAACTTTACAAATTAGATGAAGACTCACAAAAGCTAACGGAGAAAGCACACAGTCCAAGTGCAGAACAATACCTTTGAAAAACTAATATTGCTAAGTTACACCTAACCCATCTCATAACAGCAAACCAGAACCATCTCATAATACAAGTTATGTTTAGAAGTCCAGTAACAAACTAAACAACATTAGTGCAGACCCCAAAACTATTTCCCACCCAACCAAGAAAAAGCTTTGGAAGAAATACTGAAATAACAATGCATAACAGCAACAACTACTTACAATCAGCCAAACACCCAACTTTAATATTTAATATTAATAACAAAAAAATTACTAAATCTTATACAAATAAAATAAGGAAAGTACTACAAAATCTTAGGTAGATGAACAACAGCCACTAACTACGGGTAGAATGACATACAGAAAACAAACATAAAATGTATAGCACAATAAACTCAAACTAATCGAAAATAGGATGAATATCACAGCATTGTGTATAAAAAATCTGGAACTAACAAAAATCAACTAAACCCTAAACTATAATCACCTAAACTAAAAACAACGGAATGAAGACACGAAAATAACCCATGGAAAGATACCTGTGAGAGAGACAGCGACGGCGCAAAGACAGTGACAGCGCAAAGACAGCGACGGCGCACCACCACAGGAACGGAGAAGAAAATTAGCAGAGAAACTGAAAGACTAACCAAGTAAGGAAACACTAACACTATGATTGGTTTGGGTGATTTAGAAGAGAGAGGGTTAGAGAAGAGAGAAAAAGAAGAGAAGTGTCCTATTTCTGCTGATTGGTTTGAAGAGAATTAGGAAAGAGAGAAAAAAAATTTGTGGACCCCATTACTTTTTCATTTCTTCGCTAAATTGCGAAGAAAGAGCGGAGAAATGAAGAAAACGAGCGCGAACTGGGTGAGTTTCACGGCATACCCTTCTGACGTTCCCGCGGCGTTCCTTTCTTTGTTATTTCCTCTGGCCAAATCTGAAGCCCTGAAAATGTGAATCGGAACAGTTGCTTCTTCCTCTATGCCCAAATCTCACCGGCGCGCGAATCGGAACAGTGAACTCCTTCTCCCTTCCTCAGTCGCGCGCACAGTGTCCTGCTTCTTCCTTCCTCCGCTTGATCCAGCGAATCGAGCAGTGTCCGCTTGTTCCTTCCTCGGCCGCGGCGAACGGTGGCTCGCTTCATCCTTCGTTGGCGCTTGATCCACGGTGAAGCGCGAATCAACGATGTCCGTGACACAGGTCATCTCTTCTCGTCCCTTCTCCATGGTCGCCCAAATCGAACTCCCTGGTCCACCTTCTTCCTTCTTCCTTTCTAAGACCTTTATTCTGCCCCAGATCCAAATTGCATCATCTTTTCGCCACCACCCCTATTCCGGCAGCAAGGTTCTTCACTACTCCGGCAGCAAGGTTCACTAGCACAGGTATGGGTAACTCTTTTTCTCCATCTCCATGCCTGTTATTTTTGTCAAATATAGATGAGCTTTGTTGTTGGTTTAGTTGATTTTTATGTCTGCATATTAGTTGAGCTTTGTTGTTGGTTCATATTAGTTTCTTCTTCTTCAATGAAGTTGTTTCTGTCTGTAAAAGTATTGAAGAGCTTGATTGCAAATTTTTTGTTTCAATTGGATAGTTATGTGCTGGAAATGGGTGAAGAATGTTGTGTATTTCATATGTCAAAGATGAGCTTTGTTGTTGGTTGAAAGCTGATTTTTATGTCTGCAAATTTTGGTTCATATTAGTTGAGCTTTGTTGTTGGTTCATATTAGTTTTTTCTGCTTCAATGAAATTGTTTCTGTCTGCAAAAGTACTGAAGAGCTTGATTGCAAATTTTGTGTTCAATTGGATAGTTATGTGGTGGAAATGGGTGAAGAATGTTGTGTATTTCATATGTCAAAGATGAGCTTTGTTGTTGGTTGAAAGCTGATTTTTATGTCTGCAAATTTTGTTTCATATTAGTTGAGCTTTGTTGTTGGTTCATATTAATTTTTTCTGCTTCAATGAAATTGTTTCTGTCTGCAAAAGTGCTGAAGAGCTTGATTGCAAATTTTGTGTTCAATTGGATAGTTATGTGGTGGAAATGGGTGAAGAATGTTGTGTATTTCATATGTCAAAGATGAGCTTTGTTGTTGGTTGAAAGCTGATTTTTATGTCTGCAAATTTTGTTTCATATTAGTTGAGCTTTGTTGTTGGTTCATATTAGTTTTTTCTGCTTCAATGAAATTGTTTCTGTCTGCAAAAGTGTTGAAGAGCTTGATTGCAAATTTTGTGTTTCAATTGGATAGTTATGTGCTGGAAATAGGTGAAGAATGTTGTGTATTTCATATGTCAAAGTGTTGTACAGGTTTTGATGTGGCATTGTTTGATTAGAGGGTTTGATGGTTTTTGTGGCTTTGATTTATTTTGCTTTGGTTTATTTTGCTGCTTGGGGCATTATTTTTGCAATTTTTTCTTATGTTAGAACTACTTTGTGTCAATTAAGGATTAGAAACAAATAGGCATCACGAAACTTCCTGTCATGGTGATATGCAATTGGATTTCTATATTGGACTTTGTGTTGATGAAATTTCATGTGAATGGAGGTTAAAACTTTGTCTATGCTGATTTTCCTAATTGATTTCCTTCCTTGAACAATTCCTAATATGTTTGTGTATTCCTTGTTGATTATTTTGTTTCTCTTGATGGATAGTAATATAAAATTTTGAAGAGTTGGTATATTTTCTTGTATGTCATATCCTCATTTTGTTAATTGTTTTATACATGTATCTTGCATTGAAACATTTATTCAGAATTTGTTCCTTTGTGCTGCATGTGGGAAAGGCCTTTTTGAGATTATCATATGGAGAGAGTGACCAATCTCGATAGTGTTGGACAAGTCAGCAATGATGAACAAATCGAAATAATAGAAGAAGTCGACTTGGATGAAGATGAAATGATTGATATTGGAATGCCGGTTCAAATGAGAATTTTAAGTCATGCCCGAAAGGAGTTGGAAAGGAGGCAGTATGTCGGTTCTATTGCCTTTCTGTGTTGTGTTGTCCATGCATTGCATTTGCATCAATTGTTATCAAGATGTTTGCATAGTCGAGTCACTAATGATACTCCACAAAGAGAGCGTAGGCATCGTGAGTTAATGAGATATCTAATGGAAACAGAGAAGAGTCGAGACATTATACGCATGGGGCCTGAAGCATTCATGCAATTGTGTCAAAGATTGAGGGGTACTGGTATAGTAAAGGATAATATACGATCTATGGTAGAAGAGCAAGTGGCAAAATTCTTACATATTATAGGACATAATGCGAAAACGCGTACCCTGTCTTTCTTCTTTCATCGTTCTGGAGAGACCGTTAGTCGTCACTTTCGCCAAGTGTTGCATGCCATCCTTGCATTAGGGGAAGAGTTTTTGGTTCAACCATCAGGTGCAAATGTCCCGCCACAAATACTCAACAATAATAGATTCTATCCATTTTTTAAGGTGCCATTATATTTTATTTAGTTATAGTTACTTTAACCCTTTAAGTCCATCCATTGCACAAGTAACTAACTAAATCATCTGTGAACCAAGGATTGCATTGGAGCTATAGATGGTACGCACATTCGAGTGAAGGTCCCAAGGGCAGAAGCCCCTCGTTTTCATGGAAGAAAAGAGTATCCCACGCAAAATGTTTTAGCCGCATGTGATTTCGACATGAAGTTCACATATGTGTTAGCTGGATGGGAGGGAACATCATCTGATTCTAGAATATTAAAAGATGCTTTAAGTAAGGAAGACCCGTTATTAATCCCAGAAGGTTAGTGGAAGGTTAAAATAATACTTGTACAAAGGTTGTGCATTTAATCTATTTTGACTTAATATTTGAGTTATAATATGTATATAACTTTTGTAGGAAAATTTTATCTTGGGGATGCGGGATTTATGCTAAAACACGGGTTACTAACACCATATAGAGATGTTCGTTATCACTTGAAGGAGTATTCAGCTCGTGGCCCACAAAATCCTAGAGAATTATTCAACCATCGACATTCTTCACTTCGAAATGTTATAGAGAGAACTTTTGGTGTGTTAAAAAAGAGATTTCCCATTATAGCTAGTGGCACTGAACCACATTATTCCTTCGAAATAATGATAGATATAGTAATTGCTTGTTGTATCCTACATAACTTTCTAATGGGAGTGGACATTGATGAATCCTTAATCGCTGAAGTTGATCGTGAATTGCTTCAAAATGACATGGATAGATCCCAAACGCAGCAACGTGATGAGGATTACAGACAAGGAGCACTTTTAAGGGACAACATTGCAACTGAAATGTGGAATGTGTATCAAGCTTGATGTAGTTGTGTCATGTTTATGAGTGACTGAGTTAATGTTTACTTGTATTAATTTTAGTTTAGGCATTTCATATGTTGTTATCATGTACTTCTTTCATTTGAGTAATGTTATTTTTATTTAACCAGTGTGCATTCTATTGTTAATTTCTATTGTTAGCTTCAGTAATGTTATTTGTAGAATTTTTTTTAGTCATTATTAACTTTTAATATGATGGGCATTATGTTATCTTGTTTCTATTGAAAACAGTTGTGTCTATAGATTGGAAAAATGGCAAAGGGAAAGGGTCAAGGTGCAGAACCTAGTCAAGGTGGTAAGGAAATCTTGAGGTGGGCTGATGATATGGATCAAATATTATTAAATGCTTTGATGGAGGAGGCTAATAAAGGGAATAGGCATGATGGGGCGTGGACAACAGAAGCATACTCTAATGTCGTAGATGCTTTGAGGTCTCGTGTTGCTCCAACCATGACAAAGCAGCATATAAAAAATAGGATGAAAACATTGAAAGATCATTTTGCTGAATCATATGATTTATTCGGCAGTTTAAGTGGATTTGCATGGAATCCTATGACTAGGAGGTTCGAGGCAGAGGATGGAGTTTGGCAAGATCTTATAAAAGTGAGTTTTTTCTTTTTGTTTCAGCCAGTGTTTTCTTTTTACTACAATGTACATTCTAACAACTCATGACGTGATTAATGTAGGAAAAACCACATGCTGTCAAGTGGAAAACCATGCAAATTAAGTGTTATGATGTTTTGAGAGAGCTTTTTGGGTTTGATCGAGCAGGAGGAAAAAAATCTGGTACTCATAGAATGAGACGCAAGGAAAAGGAAAAGGAAAAGGAAAAGGAGAATAATGGTGAAAGGGACAACATTGATCTGAATGACTCCATTGATGACGATGCTTACATTCTTGAATTTGATACTGGTGTGTTTTATGAAGGGCGAGAAGAACCCCCTAATGTTGACTCATATAGTCCAGCTGGTGGGGTCTCACATCATTCTTCAGGGACATCCGGTTCTCGAGGTACAAAGCGTAAGGCTCCAACGACGGATTTAATGGAGGATCAATTGGAAAGAATGACAAGTGGAATTGGACTCATGGCTGATGCACTAAATAAAGGTAATTGTATTTCTAATCAATTGCATGATGTAGAAAAGCAACAAATAGCAATAGCTGAACGACAAGTTGCAGCTATTGAGAAGCGCAATGAAATCCTGCAACATAGTAGACCTCGAGTGTATACAGCATCAGATGTATGGGATATGTTGTCTGAATTGAATTTGCTGGAACAATTTCGTTTGCAATGCTATGAATTTCTTTGCAGTGATGACAAAATGAAGGAGTTGGTTTTTGGTGTGCCCGCTCACTTGCGCCTACAGGTTCTCTTTCAAATTATGAATGTTACTAGGCACCATGTAGGCAGTATGTAGCTACCTCATATCATCGATTGGTGCCTACAGGTTCTTTTTTTGGTATAGCCAGTATGTAGTTGGCTGATATGTTGGTGCCTAGAAGTTATTTTTTGTATAGGCAATACGTAGTTGACTCATATTATCAGTTGGTGCCAACATCTTTTTTGTATAGGCACTTTGTTGGCTCATATATCATCAACTTGTGCTTACAGGTTCTTTTTTGTATACCGAATATGTAGTTGCCACATATAGGCAGTAAACTCTTGTGTTGGTTCTGCTATAATAGTAATGCATAACTTGTTCTGTAATTCTAGTAAATTGATTGTAAAATTATTACTAACTTGGTGTTGGTGCATCATGTTTCTTCTGTTTGGTGTCCTTTTTAATTTTAATTATTGTAAAATTGAAGGAAGGATGTTTGATGTTTGGCTCATATATCATCAACTTTCGATTCGAATTAGAAATATACATGTATCACAGGTGGCTATAACTTGGGCAGTTAGAATGGGTTGGAGATTGTAGTAAAGGTCCTAAGTTTAAAGCTCTAAGTCATGGTGAAAACTTCCCAAAGTACCTATATAAACCATGCATTTTCAGCAAAATTTCCATGTGAATTGTTTTATGGGTATTTTCTGATAAATTGGTAATAACACTTTTGCTTAAGGTTTTGTTATCCATTAATAATATTCTTTTTGATTATCAAAAAAAAAAAACAACTCACAAATTGCCATAACATAAATATTGTTGCAAGAATGTTTGAAAGAAAGAATGTGGAAAAAAAAAAGGGGGTTACCAATTCACGTTATAATTTGCAACGTTACAAATTTTTTTACGGCCATGCAAGACAATTCAAATAAAATAAAGATGTAACCCAAAAAAAAATAAAAAACTAAAATAAAGAAAAGAAGTTATCAAGGGTATTTTTGTCCAATGATAAAATATTACCATTTCTCTCTTCTCTTTTTCTACTCAACCAATCAAAGGGAGAGAGAACTTTATACTTCTTTCTCTTCTATTTCTCTTCTTTTTCTCTTAAACCAAACAATACCACAAATCTTCTCTATTTCTCACCTCTTTCTCTCTCTTCCCTCTCTTTCTCATCTCTTTCTCTCTTCTCAATTTCTCTTCTATGCTAAACATAGGCTCAAAAACTAACCAAGTTAGAAGTTTCAGCACAGGAAAGGAGAAGAAGATTTACCAGAGGAGCTGAAAAGATTTCGATGAACACATGAAGGGAGAAGAAGAAAACGATGTTTATGGGTTTTCTAACGTTCTTAAATTCAAAATAAAAATACATTTAATTTTCTATTTTTTAATTCCGTCGAAATAAGATAATTTATTTTAAATTAACATTAAAAAAAATTAATTTAAAATGAGGACTAAAGTGCAATAACTAAAATATTTAATGCGAAGCCCTACTTCAGCTGACAAGGCTTCATTAAATGGTATCCCGTTTAACCATTGGTCAGAAGAAACAACGGGACCATAACCCCCCATTAAGGACTGGACCATTTTATTTGTTGACCCATTTTATATATGTTGACTGGAATGTAACTTAGCCGTTGATCGGCTAACTCCACAACAGTAATTCCATTTTCTTCAAGCGATTACGTCAAGGAAAGAACCTTGTTCCTCAGCTATGGATCCCTTAACTCACTCCAGAAAGGGTTAAGCAAGCAAACTAAAGTAAAAACGAGAACGTAAAGGTAAACATAAAGTGCAGTTGAGCAAAAATAAGTTGTTTGTATTGATTGATGTGTGTAAAAATTATGTACAACTTGGTTATTTATGGTAACAACTAAGAACTACTCATATTTGCCACATTCAGCTGGCTAACAATGATAAACTCCTAGTTGACAGTTATTCGGCTGAGTAGTGTCATGTTTCACTAACCACAATTCTAAAATCTAGGGGCCACTTCACATCATGGCCACGTCCCAGTCAACGTTTCTTTCTGCTTGGATCTTATCCGTCTGTTCCCTCGCTCAGCTCCTAAAAACTTGTAAAAAATCCTGAATTTAATTAATTTTGAATTTAAATTAATTCAAAATCCATAGGCCCAATATCTTCATAATAACCCAATAAGCCCAAGGCCCTTGCCCAGCTCTTGGTTTTCTGCTTTCGGCTTTATTAGCTGCAAATTCGGCTGACTGTGAATCGGCTAACCTTCATTCGACTAATTTCCTTCCATCGGCTACTGTTGGATTCGGCTAATACTTTGGAATATTTTGGGTGTAAACAATTGCCCCCTACGTTTCTTTAGCTGTAAAACTTTAAGTTTATGCTAATGCAACGTAATGATTGCAGTCAAAATCGCCGCCCTAATCATAAATGTCAAGTTATCCATTTGTAACAACCTTTTAAATCAGCAACGACTAACTCTATCTCGTTCGATTAACTCGCAACAACCCTATCAATAGTGATCAACATTTCCTTTAAATATTCTCCAGCCGAATTACCCTAATCACTTTTTTGAAAGCCCTATTGTCCTGTAGCTTTACCCTCTTTATTGCAATCTTTAATCTGCGATCATCATCACCATGTCTTCAGCCTCTGATTCTCAAAATCGTTCCTATGAGCATGATGATGACCAATCATATGCCTCTGTGAGCTTTGAATGTTCACCAAGTCCTCCACCAGCTCTCAACTCTACCCTTCAATCCCCTCTTTTCAAAATTCAGGATTTCGTATCCCTAAACCCCTCTACTTCAGAGTTGAATGAGGGAGCTATCTTCCTGAAGGAATACATGGCTCCATCGCTTTATGGTTTACCAATTTCTTGTGATTGGCTTGCCAACAAATCTAAGCCAACTGACCTCCGGTCCTGGCCCCGTGCGACTCAACCCTATGTTGACTGGGTTAATCGACTGGAAAAGGCCAAAGCTGACAAATGGAAGCAATAGGGCCTCTATTTTGGGACTTCCACTTACTGAAGATGAAGTTCCAGCTCTGTATTCCTTCCCTATTCCAGAGTTAGGGTTTAATTTCTCCAAGAGCACCTCTGGCTACTCAAATTTCCTTGCTCATAATGTCAAGACTAGAGGAACAGTCACTGATGTTGAGCACAATGCCTTTCTTATATACTGGTTCAGCAAGTACTTTCTTTGTTCCAGCTCCGTTGCTGTGGTACAAGAGCTGCAACTGTATGTGGCTCTTGTCACCTCAGATAGTAAGCTCTCTTGGGGATCTCTCTCTTCCTCTCTTACCTCTACCGCTGCCTCTTCACAATTCTAGATCGGCTGCAGAAAGGAGAGGATATAAAAAATGTTCAAGGACCTCTTTGCTCTGGATTATGCTATACTTCCCAGAGTTAATTGAAGCACGCTTTAACCCCCACTCTCTCCCTCAAAATGTGAGTATTTTGGGGTCTCAACTTAGGCTCACTCCTTGTGGGCCTACCTATGCCTTCAACATGGTTGATAAACTCTTCAATCTCAGCCGCATATCAACTAACTGGCGCCCTGTCTTAGAGAAGGGCATTGGGCCATTCTGGATCTTCTCAACAAATGAAGTAATCCCGGTCGACCAACAGGATGAGATGGAGCCGAACTGGAGCATAGTCTTCACAGCTTATGATTTCCTGTGTGGCCTGAGGCCCATATCCAGAAACAACAAGTCATTTGCAGAGTTCTACTACCCAAACTGCGTGGCTAGGCAGTTTGGGCTTCTGAAACACATGACTCTGCCATATGACTTTAAGATTGGGAGCCTTGGTCGGCTGAGCTTTTCAGCCAATGATGTAATAGAGGTGACTACAACTAATCTGACCACGATCAAGAGCTTCCAGTGGATTGCTTTCACTCCTACCTCTGGAAAGACCTCCACTTTTGCCAATTAGTGGCCATCAGTGACTACCAAGTTGTTCCCTGATCGGCTAGAGAAGTATGTTACTAGGTTGGTCATCACTGACAGTGATGAACCAGAAAAGGAAGAACCCAGGCCAGCTGCTCAGCCGAAGAGCACACTTGCTAAGGCTGGGCCTCAGGTTTAGAAGAGGACCTCCACCAGAATCAAGACTCCAGTGATACCACCCAGTAAGTGTAACGACCCGTTTCCGGACCGCTACTAAAACTAAAACCAACCCTATATGCGACGCACTTTTTTTTAGAAATAGTACTCTTATGTCCTTTGGAAAATGCGGTCTATTTTTTTTTATAAAAAAAACGATTACATTTGCAAGCATACAAAGAGTTGTCACAACTTTTAGAAACATGGTGCAATCTAAGACACAAGACACATGCTCTAGAAATACATACATATATATAAGCAAGTAGCCATAGGAAGTGCGTACAAAATAAAAAGTGCATAAACATGTACAAAAGAATACACCTATGGTATGAAGACCCTTGTGAGAGCAATCATACCCCGGGGGTACTCCCGACAGACACCCACGCAGGGGGATGCTCCAAAAGTATGCCACCAGTCTACCCTACAGTACAAAAAGACATCCACCAACCCGACTGGTCACCAAAACAAACTGTACACTATAAACAAGATACTACAGTCATCCAAAATACAAAACAAGCAGTCAGACAATCACAGCAACTACAGATAGCTATCTGAATCCTCAGACGGATCCTCCTCGTCATCATCCTCCATCGGGTTCGCCGCATCCTCTCCAGTCAAGTCTATGAAAGGAACCGTAGCAGGTATACCCTCTGACACGTCCTCCTCTACCAGCACCTCCTCAATGAATCCTGTGCCGCTACATCCTGCCTCACCGCATTCTCGACATACCGGTGAAAGATGTGCCGGTGGAGTAGGTGTCCTGACAATCATGGGGGAAGCCGGCTCTGTCTCAGGCTCAGGCTCTGCCAAAGAACTCGGGGTAGCTGCCGCTCGAGATGTAGAAGCTCCAGTAGTCCCACGCTTGATCACGCTCTTAGAGTGGTCATCCCGGAATCTTGCTCCCCTAGGCATAGGTGCATAATGAGTAGTAATACGCCTCGAAATCTCCAGAGATTCCTCTGGCAAAGAAGATGATACTGGCATCGCCTGCTCTCTCTGAATGCTGCCCTAAGCATCCACCACCTGCATGGTCCTGATCGGAAAGCTAACTGTACGCCTAGATGTCTCCTGTCTCATCACTAGTCCATCAACTCGGAAAGTCTGTACAACGTCCCCTGTATATACAACACGGCGGGAGATGGGGTCGAACTCCATCGCCGCGGGGATCTCGATATCTGGAAAATCAAACACGATCTCCGGCGATGTCGTCGTCGCCGGTATCACCAGGGTATTCGTCATCGCCTGGGTTACCATTATTGGTTGAAGGAACCACGGGAAAAGGGTCAACTTCTCGAATAAACATAGAAACAACAAACATAAAGCAAGAGACAACAAGATGCACAGATGCCCATAATGCAACTCTCGACACACTCTCTCAAGACACTTTCGACAAATTTTCTAAGTAGCAGCAGAACAAGTCTTTGAAATCCAGCCATAGGCTTTGGGCTCCACGACCACCCTAGGATATTCAGGACGAGTTCTTTGACGTTAAGACGTCTAACTAAGATGCCGAAAAACAAGGGGGTCCTAGCACCCTAAGTTTATTCGGGATATAGTTCAAAAACGCCACGACGACACTTTCTCCACCCCAATGAATAAATCGACGCATACGATGATTCAAGGAAACATGATGAATAAATCAACTCATATGATAATTCAAGAAAGCAAACTCGAATAATTATTCAATCGCATATTAAATAAATATTCACGCAAAGCTCAATACAAGACAACCCAATTCAACAGTATCAAGAAATCAAGTCATATCACAACAGTCGGAATACAATTCATCCCTCTGCAGCTCAGTGGAGTTGACAGAGAGGAAATCAAAAAAGTGTGGGGGGTTGGGGACAGCTGCCAACCACTTGCAGACAAGCCCACTAAATAATCATAATTAAAGTTTTAAGAACTAAAAATCGAAGCGGTACGAGACCTTTACTTCGAACCCTGAGGTTCTCAGACTTCTTCGCTTTGTAACAAAAATTTAAAATCTATCCATATCTACAAGTTGCCCTTACACATACTATACATATGTAAACACCGAGAATGTGAAGTGCCCTTACACACAACATACAAAACATAAATTATATCTCAACATTTAATATCAGAACTCTAGATATGTCTAGAAGTAGCCCTTACCACAGTCGTCCGCTAACGTGGTACCGCTCGCGTCGATCCCAAGTCGCACGAATTTGGAGTCTACAAGTCCTATCATCACAAGGTAAGCTTAGCACAATTCTAAGACTCAGCTAAAAAAAAAAACTTAGGCTCTCAGCACCTAATCCCTTTTCCTAACCAAACACTTCCACTTAGAAACTTAATTTAAAAACTAAGTCACATACTTGAAATATTTGTGCAAAGAATTATCTCTTGAGAACTAAAACATAATACAACATTGTTTTTCTTGAAATGCACATAAGTTGGAAAAATAAGATTCTACTAACTAATTTCAAGTCCTTCAAAATTTTGAAACACAAATCAATGCCAAAATCAACTTCATTTTATCTAAAACCTTAAATTAAGGCTCTACTAGGTACCTTTGGTCTCATGAAACCCAAATCACCCCATGTGCTTCATAGCCTTAAAATTTCAAAACAAATCCAATTTCAATCAAACCTCTTCCAAAATTTTCCAAAACTTAATCATACATCAACACAACAATTATAAACTAGAATGCAAAACAATTTCTCTCCCAAAACTCCTAAGGAGCTCGCGGCCAACACCAAGAAAATAGGAAACAATTTTCAAAACTTCTAACTACTTAAATAACATCCTTTCATAGTCCAATTCTTTCACAAAACAACAATCCAACTCACAATTTAAAGCTCATCAAAACCAATCCCTTTCCAAACCGATTTCAAGAGCAAGGTTTTCCAATAAAACTTACTAACTTTCTTACTTTAACAATTTCAACAAACTCAATAACAATAATACTAACTAAAACATGCTATTCATCAACCAATTTCAAAACATATCCAAAATCCACACCAAGTCCAAATTCACAATTTTTCAAGAATAGGTTTTTCATCAAGAATTCATTAAGTCAAGGTTCCAAGTCCGACTTCCAATTAAGACAACAACAACATCATCATATAAGCTATAATCATTCATTAATTCCATGGATTCACTAAGGATCACACCATTCCCTCTTTTTCCCTTAGGGTTTCGCCCTAGGGTTCCAAGATTAGGGGATTTGGATGCTCACTTCCCTCATTGGTCATAATCAAACATAAATCAAGCATAAATCAAGACACAAAGCAAGAAAAACATCTCCAAAAACTAGGGGGAGGGGCCACGGTTTTGGGGCTGTTTCAAGGGAGGAAGAAATTGATTTCCCAACTTACTTAGATGGTTGGATGGGGATGATGAAGTAGAAGAAGAACTAGGAGCAAGAAGGGTTGCAATTTGAAGGTGAAATGGAGCTAGAACCCTTGATGAAGCTTGGAACCATGGAAGTTTTGGAGAGCTTCTCTCACTAGATGTTGAAGAAGAAGTGAAATGTGAGGGTAGAGAGAAAGAGGCCGCAGGTGGGGGGCTGTTTAGGGGGGTGGATTTTTTTTTCACTTAAAAATAATGCTTGGTTAAAACTTAATCTAATAATGTGTTAAAAGAAATTAATCACACAAAGGTTGACACCTAATTATAAAGTAAGATGCTAATCACATAAACTAATCTATCCCATCTAATCTCGCATCTCTCATGATTACCCTATAATTCTAAAGTCTAAAGATTGCTAAAACACGGCGTCGAGTAATCGCGTTACCGATTAATCTTCCGCCGATAAATTCGCGAAAATTAATTCAACGAGAAATTAATTCACCGCGTGAAAATAAATTATCATAAATAATAAAAACAACCTAAAACACTCACAAATAATCACAAAAAGTCACGATTCGATTTTTATCGAAATCGGAGTTCGTTTAAAATTTTTATCTATGGCAAAACTGCCCGGCGAGGGAAACGCGACGAAACTTCGTTAGAATTTTTCGACGATATTCGAACCATGAATTAATATGAAATATTAATTTTCAAATTCAATTTGATCTTGATTTATTTAAATCACTTACTTAGAGAACAAGAAATTGCTTATTATAGCATAAATACGGCAAAATATACTATAATAACGCTAAATAACGTATCGTAAAAATACGAGTGTTACAGTAAGTCTTTTTGCCCTTAACTCCTCTATTTCATCTTATATTTCCTCAGTATTATTTCTAATTTTTCTATTGTTTTTGGGCAGCTAAAATCACTCCAAAAGTCATTGTAGTTGAGGATGACCCAACAACTTCTCCTTCCAAAAAGAAGACAAGGGTCCTGGAATCACAATAGAGGAACCACCCCAGGTTCCTGCCAGGCCAAAGAGAAAGTTTAATCGGTTGACAAAAGAAAACAGCCAAAGGTAAACTCTTCTTTAGCTTTACCAAAGTTTTCCCTAAACTTCTTTTGCAGCCTGACTCTAACCACTCTTTTGATGTTTTCAGAGGCCAGATGTGGAGATTCCTTCTCCCTATGTCCAGGAATTTGCTCAAGGCACAAACTCAAAAGCTCCTCAAATGGTATAGCCGAGTCCCATTTATTCTTATGCATTTCTGCTTATCTATTTATTGGCTAACCTTTTGTTGATATACGCAGGCTCCCAAGACTTCCACTGTTCCCCCTCACATTGAAGAACCTATTTATGATGCTCCTCCTATGCCTTTTCCAACTAGGGCTCCTTTGGTGAATGTTTCTGAAGAGGAATTGGCAAAATACTTCACTTCGGCTGATACCCTCCAAATGGTTTCCTTTCCTATTTCCAATCATTTGGAGGGGGTGAATTCAGCACTAATGGGAGAGATACCCACTAGCAGGGAGCAGGTTGCAGCCCTCAGAACTTTATTGTTCAAATTAGCTAATTCGGCTGACATCCCCACTACTAGCCAAGAAGTGTTCAACGCCATTGCCCTTCAACTCAATGATCTAGCCCCCCAATATGGACGCTCTAGGGAGATTCATGATATAGCCTCTCATGATCTCAAAAGGCTAAAGGAACTTTAGGAGAAAAAGTCTCAGTACCAAACCCTTGAGGCAGAATGGCAAGAGGCCCTGGCTCAGCGCAAAGCCATAGACGACCGGCTAGCCATTTTGACTGTTGTGCTAGACCGAATAAAGAAGGAAATGAAAGAGCTGGCTCCCCAATCAACTGCTCTAACACAGAAGCTGGATTCCCTCTCTAATCAGCACCTTACCTTGTACACTCAATCCTCTTCACTAGATAGTGAGATAATGTCATTTGCTTAGAAGGCGGGGTTAGAGAAGGCCCTGAGGACTGGAGGTGATGGTTTGGTCGAAACCAACAGGACATGGGACTCCTTCAAGCAACAACTAGAGGAAGCAAAGAGAAAAGAAGTCCCTGTTGCAGCTGATACTTCAGCCACTCAACAAAGTGAATCAACTGACCTAATGGTCTCTGTGGTGGCGGCCTCGGCTGAGCCTACCCCTGAGGTTGCTGTTCCTTCGGCTACAGAGGATCCTTCTGCAACCTAAGATCCTTCAGCCGAACCAGGCTCAGAGCATACTGAAGAAACTGCAGGTGGTTCGCCTGCCGCAGTAGCTACCTAGCCTCTTCTGAAGTCTTCTTTTTATTTTCTTGTTTAAGTATTTTGGGGTAGGTGGCCGGCCAGAATTCACCAAAGACATTACCTTATTTTCAAATCAATTTTCTTCATTCCTCTAATATGCCTTGCCATATAGTAGGGTAGTATCTTTTGAAGTATTTTTCGTTGATGCTTCTATTTAATTCTTTGTCTTGCATATTAACTAGCCGATAAGCACCACTATGGTAAGCTTTACTAACAATAAATGACCCTTCTCAATTTGGTGACCATTTCCTAAACATAGGATCTTTAAACCCAATAGGTAATATGGTTTTCCAAACAAGGTCCCCTTCAATAAACCTCTTTGGCTTTACATGTTTGTTGTAGGCTTTGGCTATCTTTTGTTTGCTGCGTTCAATTTTGTTTAAGGCCATGAGTCGATCCTCATCGACTGAATCTAACTCCATAAGCATGGCTTGCAGGTACTCATCTAGACTTAGCAAGTTTTGCTTTGCTACTCTTAATGAAGTCACATTTATCTCCAATGACAATACAGCATCTTGACCATATGTTAGCCGCTAAGGAGAAAACCCAGTTGCATTGCACTTGGAATTGCTTACAGCCCACAATACCTCATTCAGTGTTTCATGCCATTTCCTGGGCTTGTCTTCAATATTCTTCTTGATTAAATCAATAAGAATTTTATTAGTAGCCTTTGCTTGCCCATTTGCTTGTGCATAATAAGGGGATGAATGAATCAACTTAATCCCAAATTGTTGTGCAAAGGCCACCACCCTTTCCCCAATGAACATAGTACCTTGATCTATGGTGATGGTTTCAGGAATACCAAACCTATAAATGATTTGTCACTGTATAAATCTAATCACCTCATCCTGAGTCATATTCACTATCGGCTATGCCTTTACCCACTTGGTGAAGTAGTCAATCGCAACTATGATAAACACATGCCTCTTGGAAGAAGGTGGATAGATTTGCCCATCAAATCCATTACCCATCCCCTAAATGGCCAAGGCTTTATTACTGGGTGTAGATTTTCTATTGGAACCCTTTGTATTGGACCATGCAGCTGGCAAGCCTCACACCCTTTGGCATATTGATAACAATAAGCTATAATGGTAGGCCAATAATACTCATGCCTGTATATTAGCCATTTCATTGTGGGTCCGGCCCTATGAGAACCACAAATACCTTCATGTATTTCCCCCATAACCTTCATGGATTCATCCTTGTTGATGCACTTAAGTAATACTCCATTGATAGCCCTCCTATAAAGTTCATCATCCACTAACACATACTTAAGTGCTCTCTGCTTAAGCTTGAAGTCAGTACTACTTGAAGGATCCTTAAGATAGTCGATTAACTCTTGTTTCCTAGAGTCGATCACTCCTATAAGGGCACATTCCCATACTGGGTACTCTTTGTGCTTCACTTCGACTATATGTCTTTATACCCTGAAGCTTGTTGAGCCAAATCATTAGCCTCCTCATTTTCTTCTCTGGGAATGTGGTATACTATAGCATCGGCAAAGAAGCACAATAGCCTACTAGTCGTTTCATAGCATTCTTTCAAGTTAGGATTATTACACTTATATTCTCCAGTTAGCTGCTTTATGACTACTTGTGAATCTGCCATGACTTGAACATAATTTGCCTTCATGGTTGTCAGAATCTTAAGTCCCAAAATCAAGGCCTTATACTCTACTTGATTATTATAACAACCAAGATCTAGCTGACACATGAATCTCCAACTCTTGCCTATTGGACTGGTAATGGTTATGCCAGCACCTACCCCTTTTTGAGTTCTTGACCCATCAAACATCAAAATCCAAGGTTTCAATTTGATATATGCAACTTGCTCGACTAAAGGGTCATTAACTTCAACACAAGGGTGTTGAGCCAAGAAGTCAGCTACCACCTGACCCTTCATTACTCTTAATGGAACATATTTCAGCGCAAAAGCATTTAACTTAATGGCCCACTTCATCAGTCGACCTTGTAAAACGGGCCTATTAAGCAAATACATAACAATATCAATTTTGCACAAAACCAATATTTCTTTAGGCAACAAGTAATATTCTAGTTTTGTACAAGCATAGAACAATGATAAACATAATTTCTCAATAGGGGTATATCTAGTTTCTGCATCATTTCTCATTGTTATTTTCAGAGAAGACATGTCTCCTTCCATGGTGGACTCAGCCACCCTTCTCTTGTCTTTAGGGATAGGATCCTCATTAATCGTAGGTAAAGATAACCTACCATTATCTCTAATGGTTACCCGATCTTGCCCCCCAGTTTCAACAATGGGTGCCTTCCCTTTTACCTGACAGATCCTTCTGCCAAAGTTTGGCCATGTTTCACATATTGTTTGACTAATTCCTGAGTGAGCCTTCCTGGCTTGGGTGGTCTCTTTCCTTGCCTATGCATTGTAATCGACTGAGGATTTCCCAATCTGTCAAAAACAGAAGTCCTGAAAGCCTCAGTTTTAGTCGATCACTTTGGCTTGATTCGGCTAACCCCTTTTTTGGCCTCCAAACTTATTGAACAGATATCCTCCGTCTGTGGCTAGACTCTGCATCATCAGGCTTTGAGAATGAAATCATGTTTATCCCTAAGGCAAGAAATGGGTCAGTATCCACAGTTATCTCAGCAATTCCTTTATCTACAAGTTTGAACCTTCCTTCCTTTATTCCCTTCTAAATGGCCTTCCTGAAAATCATGCATTTTGTAGTTGCATGATTATAGGAGTTATGCCACTTGCAGTACTTCTCATCCTTGAGCTCTTCGACTGGTGGGATCTTGTGCCCATCCAGCAGCCGAATCTAATTATCTTTGAGCAAGTAGTTAAAGATTTGGTCTGCCTTGCAAATATCAAAGGACACCTTGCCTTCCCCAAATTTTGATTCCTTCTTTTCGGCAGCTCTCAGGGTTGGGCAAGAATAGTCTTTACCCTTCACTATCTCGGCTGCCATGATGTCTGCCCAGGAATCGACTGAGTCATCATTAGAGTCTTCGGCATCTACAATGGATACCAACTGAGGGCCTCTCCTTCTAATGGCTCGCCTCTTCTTTTTCTCTTGGGTGAATTGTTCAATGCACATAGCTCTGGAGACTAATTGATTTAAATCAGTGCAGGCTTGGCCAACTAGCTTTTCCTTGAGTTAAGGGTGCATGCTGCTAATGGCCATGGCAGCATACTCTGCCTCAAGAAACTACACTGAGCAATTTTCAGCTGTCTTTCTGAACCGTTCCACGAAATCAGCAGCCGACTCATCTACCTATTATCTTAGGTTCATGAGATTAGCCACAGTGACTTCAGGTTGAGGCCAGTAGAACCTATCATGAAAGCATCTCTCCATGTCTGCCCATGTTTGTATGGAATTAGGTGGTAAGGAAGAGTACCATGTAAATGCTATCCCTGTAAGTGATAAGGGGAACAACTGCAATTTATGGAATTCATTCTGGTTCCCTTCCCCACATTGAGCAGTAAACCTGTCTATGTGCTCTATAGTAGACTTGCCATCTTCCCCAGAGAAAGTGGCAAAGTCTGGAGTCTTAT
Source organism: Calophaca sinica (assembly GCA_037113605.1). Lineage (NCBI taxonomy): Eukaryota > Viridiplantae > Streptophyta > Magnoliopsida > Fabales > Fabaceae > Calophaca > Calophaca sinica. The sequence continues at coordinate 111,436,393 of CM073733.1, forward strand.
ATCCTTTAGGCAAGGGTACCAATCTATCTATCCACTCAGGATAAGGCTTCCTGTAGATTAGCCTATCTAGGGGCTTCAGCTGCACACCAAAGTGTTTCTTGATTATATCTGCAATCACAGCTGGGTCCAGCAACTGAGACCCGCCGGGTCTTATCTCCCATACATTAGGAGTGGTTACATGTGGCTGTTGTCTCCATGTTGTAGGGTACGCCTGAGATACTTGCTCTGGAGGTCTGGGGTAACCTAGCTAACTTGGCATTGGAGGTGGGTGAACCCCCCCATGGCTGCTCCAGCTTCCTTCAACTGGTACCCTGTATTGAGTTCCAGGATCACTTGTGTTAAATGGTGGAGGTGGGATCTATCCCCATGACTGCTCCATCACTAAACCAAGTGCCCTTGGAGGAGTTGACCCCATTTTAGTGCCTGCAGACACTTCAGGATAAGGTGGATAGAATGGAAGATTAGCCGATACAGGTGAAAAATTACTACATGCCTGCTGTCCAGCATAACCCCCAAGTGGTCCTATTCCACTCCCTCCTGCACCAAGAGTTTGCCCGCCAATGTACCGTGGGTTAGTCACCTGCATAGCAGTGCCATAAGGCTGCACTTATGGCATTGCTTGCTGCATTCCAATTTGCCCCACTGCATCTGGTGGCCTCCTAACCATCTACACCTGTCCAAAATGAAGATTAGCTTGGTTAGTTGTATCATTCACCACTTGTTGACCTCCAGTGTTCAAATTGGCAAAAGTACTAGGCTGGAATTAATTGGATTAAAAAGTACATGTCCCATATTCGGCTGAACCTGAGTAGGTCCTGCCTGCACATAGGTAGGCTGAACTTGCAGTATCCTTGCCAGGGTCATGCTTGGCTGAACCTGAGTTAGTCCTACCGGAGCTGCATTTGGCTGGGTGATAGGTCCTGCCTGAGTAGTGTACCCCACTTACATTGGAATAGCAGAATTGATAGAGCTCTCGCCTGAGTGAACCCTCTTAGCCTCTATCTCCCTGGCTTGCTGCACTTCATTGTGTACCATGGGCTTCACAATATCAACCAACTAATATTACACTTGGTACATGATATCGTTGATTCCCAAATCAACTTGCTGGCGTATAAATTAAGTGGACATCACCAATGGTTGATCAATAGGCTGAGGCTCTGCTTCTACATGCACTGGCTCTGCTGTCGAAGTAGGTACTCCCTGAGAGGGACTCCCTTCAACACCCTTCTTAAAATTGTTTTTCTTTGATGCAGGCGGTTCCATGCTGCTTAGGCTCTTGCCAAATCGCAAGTTATACACCAATAATAATCCTGACCTAAGGATTCGAACGTGTTGATTCGTTCACCTTTGGTCCCACCGGGCGTGCCAATTTTGTTGACTGGAATGTAACTTAGCCGTTGATCGGCTAACTCCACAACAGTGATTCCCTTTTCTTTAAGCGATTACGCCAAGGAAGCAACTATGTTCCCCAGCTATGGGTCCCTTAACTCACTCCAGAAAGGGTTAAGTAAGTGAACTAAAGTAAAAAGGGAACGTAAAGGTAAACATAAAGTGCAGGTGAGCGAAAATAAGTTGTTTGTATTGATTGATGTGTGCAAAAATTATGTACAACTTGGACATTTATAGTAACAACTAAGAACTATTCCTATTTGTCACGTTTAGTTGGCTAACAATGATAAACTCCTAGTTGCCAGTTATTCGGCTGAGTAGTGTCATATTCCACTAGCCACGATCCTAAAATCTAGGCGCCACTTCACATCATGGTCATGTCCCAGCCAACATCTCTTTCTGCTTGGATCTTATCCTTCTGTTCCCTCGCTCAGGTCCTAAAAACTTGGAGATAATTCTGAATTTAATTAATTTTGAATTTAAATTAATTCAAAATCCATCTCCACTACTCTCAGCTCATGTAGCAATTCAAGAACTTGACCCAGAGAATGACTGCATGCTAGCCTAATATCTTTATAATAACCCAATTAGCCCAAGGCCCTTGCCTAGCTCTTGGTTTCCTGCTTTCGGCTTTGCTAGCTGTAAATTCGGCTGGCCTGTGAATCGGCTAACCTTCATTCGACTAATTTCCTTCCATCGAATACTGTTAAATTCGACTAATACTTTAAAATATTTTGGGTGTAAATAATATCATTCATGGAATGTTTCAGTCTCAACCTTTCAAAAGAAATTTCAGATTAGATACCATTTAATGGAGACCAGTGTCTGATGTAGCAACCTGCTTGCGAAAAATCCAGTCGATTAGAATATCTGAAGGATGAATGCGTTAGCAATAATTAATTTGTAGCAGTTGTCATGAGTCATGACATGTGTTTTTTTTTTTTTTTGGATACAAGTCATGACGTGTTTTTCTATGTAACGAAATAATTGGAAAATCTTTTCAAATTCATTCTACTACCAGACTCACTTTCCAATTCTGATATTTGTCCTATTTATGTTTTTCTATGTAACGAAAATCTTGGAAATTTATTTTGCAAGTAATCTAGTCATTTATATTTCGAAATGCTTGATTTATTAAAAAAATTAAATTAAATTAAATTGCACAAAATAACTACTTTATGTTTCATTTTAAGTGATTATGGGCTGAAATGAAATAAAAGATGAACACAACAATAAAATTCTTAAAATGAGTTATTTAATAAATCATAAGATAAATTCATTTTTCCCTTGGTAGCCACATTCACAAATCTCTTTTTTGTCAAATAACAAAATTCTTTTACTGAGACATATGAGTACGAGGGATACTCAACCCATTTACAACAAGGTGGCATTTAACGTGGTCGGAGTAAACTTTTGTGTTTCATGGTCGTCAAATTCATCGATCTCCATCCATTTAATGTTATTATATTCAACGGTTTGTATTGTTTACGGGATACTTGTTTGCAAGGTGATTAAGGAGGTCACATACTATTTACTGAACGAGGCTCATATACAAATCTTTTATTACAATTTGGCATGAACTTTTTTTTTCGTTTGAATCAACAACTTTTCTCTTAGGGGGCGTTTGCTTCATGGACACTAAATTTATTCCCAGCAATAAATTACCTATGAATATAATTATATTCCCCGGTAAGCTTTTAAAAAGTGTTTGGTTCATATTTTAAATTTTTGGGAATTTTTTTTCCAAATTCCTGGGAATAATTAAGATATGTTTGTTTTGCAATACGTATTCCAAAGATTCTTTATCTTTATTATATACAAACACGAATAAGTTAAAAATAGAAATTATACAAATGTCGAATTCTAATATAATTTAGTTTGTCGCCTAATAAAAAAATTCATATGTGGCAAGAAACCCGGTTTCAACGTGGCACAAAAATTAACAAATCTGTCAACATTAAATTCATTCATTGTCATTATAAAAGGGGTATTAAATTCATGAGATCAAATGAAATTCGAATTTTTGTAACACAAATCTGTATAAATATGGTAATTCAATCGAATACATTTAATAGGGAACATGTCAATCAATCTGGACATATCGCACGTGACATAAATTTAAATCTTAAAATCAAATCATGTGATTTGTTTTTCTCAATAAATGATTACTAAACCCGATTTTCAAATGATAAAAAAAAAAATATAAGAGGAATGTTTATATTATATAGGTTCAAGAATACCATGTAAAGTTTTGTCGGAAAAAAAGAGAATATATATAATGTAAAGTTAAATGCGAATTTAAAAAGGAAATTAGACAAAAAATACGTATAATTTTTCTACGGGAGTCATTGCACCTACACATTAACACACTAATATCCTAACATGGCCCATTCAATCTACCCCCACTTGAGATCATCTGTTGTTTGTTTTTTTACTTACACATTGCAGGCCTATCTCCTTTTACAATTCTTTTTTTTTTCTTGCACCAAGTAGGTCCAATCCAAATGGTCCATGTCAGCCAAATTCATAATTCATTGATCTCTCTGGAGCAAAGAATAAGAATAGGTTCCACACGTGTTATCACATGTAGTTGTTAGGTGTAATTGCATAGATGCCGACTTTTTCTACAAAAATTAAAAAATATCTGCCGATCTCATCTAATTAGGCACCCGCAACTAACATGGCCCGTTAATGCAAAGTTAAATTCCATGTAATCAAGAAAAATCATACCTGGACACAAACGATAATTAAAAGGCTAAATAAAAATACATACGTGATAAATGACAAACAAATTAAAAAGGACATATTTCAATTTGAATCACATATACAAACAAATATCACATATACAAACAAATTAATGCATATATATATATATATATATTTTGATAACAAAAATTAATGTATATATTTATTAGTCCAGTTCACTTCCTATTGTATTGGACATATTAATATAAATATGTAAACAATGATAACCAATATTGACACCATTTCTATTTATTTGTAAATTTCCAAAAATATTAGTCAAACGACGAATTGAGACTTAATTTGTATAATAAAAATGAAATATTGTTATTGATTTGAGACATTTTTTCACACGTGAAAAGTATCTCCACGACAGAGATGCTGGTCGAAATGTGGTTATCCCACTTTGAGTTGAGGAGGCATCGTTGGCCTTTCTACTATTGAGAAGCATCATTGTGATCGAAGGTGAGGGGGACAAATTTATCATTATTTTGAGTTTTTGTTTAGTGTTAATCTATTTCTGCTGATATATTGGCCAGAAGTTGAAGTAGAGAATCACTAGCTAAGAGCTATGAAGCACGAACTCCGACACGGACACCGGACACAATCACTACTAGAAAAATCAATTTTAGAGAGGGATTTTAGTGAGGGATCATTATCCGTCGCTAATAGCGACGGATTTAGTGACGAAAAACAAGGTTTTAGGAAAATTTTATTTGGATCACGTTTGTGACGAATTTAGTGACGGAAAAAATCCGTCGCTAATTTTTTCGTCACTAAATCCGTCACAAATTGACTATTTAAGGTGAAACAATTTTTTCTCTTAAATTTTCGTCACTAAATCCGTCGCAATTAGTGACGGATTTAGCAATCCTTCTCTAATTTAGTGACGGATTTAATAATCCTTCACTAATAATAATAATATATGAATAAAAGGAACTGAATAAGAAGGGAATTCCACTGCTCAGTCTCGCCGCTACCCTCTCCCCTCGCCTCCACCTCACGGCCAGATCCAGCCTCGCTCGCAGTCCTCACTCTGTGAGCTCCATCGGCTCCCTTGTGCTTCTCTTCCTCTCCTCCGCGGCTCCCTCGTTCTCGCGATGCATGATTCAAAACCCTAACTCCTTTCCCTCGTTCTCTGTCTTGCGATTCACAACGATTCGCACGGCGGATCAAGCCTCCGTGGATCGAACTTAGCAGCGCTGTCTCCCTCGTTCTCGCGCTTGCGCTGTCTCAGAACTTAGCAGCGTCGTGTCCCTTGCCTTGCGCCGCTGCAACCCAAGTCGTACGCCGCAAAGCTTTGTCTCCTTGTCTTGGCGCCGTCTCCTGCCGTCGCGTCTCCCATGCCTTGCGCACGTCTGCTGCAACTTAGCAAAGGCCTGTTCAAGGTTAGTATTTGAAGTTTTGCTCTATTGCTTTGGACATTTTTTTATTTCCATGAATGCATGAATGTGTGTCCTGCAATGGTAATCCTCATATCCTTCTCGATTTTGATATTTGATTTACGATTTTTGGCAATGTGTGTCCTGCAATGGTAAGCTTACTTTTGTTGTCAAGGCGATTCAATCTCTTCTTTTTCAACTAAGCTTCCACACACTTTGTGAATAATTTCAACGTTCTTTCGCTTTTCTTGATTAGTTAAAATTCTGTTAAGGTGGTTATTTATTTGTTTATTTGTGTGTGACTCTGTGTGTGTGTTTGTTGTGTGTGAATTTTGTGTATTTAGGTTTCTGAATCTCCCCGTCTCTATGTGTGTGTTTGGGGATTTGGTGTTTTTATTCACTGCTTTCAATGAAAAGTATGTCCTCATGAAATTTAGGAATTTAGTTGTTTGAATTTGAAGAATTACCTGTTTCAAAATATCTACTAATAGTTTAACTGAAAAGTACCACTTTTATGTTAAGATAAAAGAAAAAAATTGAAAGCACTGCAGAACTGGAATTGAGGTATGAGAATGTCCAATATATCTATGACTCTCCTAAGTTCAACAAATTGGTGTTCACCACATATTGTCAAATGTCTTTTACCAGTGTAGTTCTGAATTTCACCTAACAGGAATACAAAAAAAAACACTCTTTCTTGTATGTGTGCAATTGTACATGGTTATAGGAGGTTGTGAATTTCATGGATTATATACTTTCAAGTGTTCTCAATTAAAAATTACATGTTCTCTTTTTTTGTGTTTGTTACCAATTAGCCTTATCTAATATACACAAGACTATTTTGATATGATGAGAAGCTTTCAGACCCATTCTGATATCATGTATGCAGGTGGTCAGATTTTAGCTGTATAAATTTGACTTGGAGCATCTTGGGAGCTGAAATACCTTCTTTTCAAAAAGAATGCGATGGAGGTATCGTGGTGTTTGTGACTTTCAGGTACCTCATTTTATGGCCACCATTTCAAAATAGTTACATTATTCTGTATGTACCATCTATCATATTTTGTTTGCTAATAAGGAAGTCCAGTTTTTTCTGTCTAGTCTTCTTCTATAAGTACCATCTATCATATTTTTGTTTTACATTATTCTGTTATATGCCAAACTTATTAAAGAGCTAATTTATATGGGAAATTTCATATTGATGCTTGATTTATACGGGAGAATTGATAAAAAGGGGCTAAAAACCTCTAGAATCCAAAAAAAAAAAAAAACAGAACCATAATAGAAGCTCAGAGATTTGATGCTTTCATCATGACATACTGTAAGATTCTGTGATAATGAAAGGGAACAGCTAATAATCAAGTAAAAAAAGATAAAAGGACCCTAAGCATATCAATAAGTTTTTTATAGAGACACAAACATGTTAATGATATGAAAGACAAATGGACACTTTTGTGAGCGTTCTAGTAATAGTGGATGGAGACCACTGCAGACAAACACAAAAGCCTGCATCTAATGTTCTATTGAATGACTTGTACAGTTGCTATATATGGCCTTAATCTATGCACCAAAAAAAGTAGCAACAAAATCTTGCAAGATAATATTAGGATATGATATGAAGCTTATTATGACTGCTTCTTTGAGATTTTGATATTCTTTATGTGATTGCTTTAGTTTCTTCGGGGAAAGATGCATCATCTCAAAACTTGCCACTCATGTGTTGCTTCGCCATTACCACCATCCACACATCCCTGCCAAAACAAAAGTAAGATATCAATAAAAATCCAAAGAGGAAAAGTAGGAGAAATAAAATGACCAAGAGCAGTAAATAGAGAAAGAGAACAAAAAAAAAAGAGAGCACTACCATCCATTACTCAGGTGGGCTAAAAGCTAGTGGTGAACAAATTCATGTGAAAGAAAACAGTTGATGATAAATTCAGGTAACAAATTCATAATCTGTCAATCACACTACCATCCATGAATAAAAAAAAAATCACATAGAAAAAGGGTTTGCTGCATGAAATCTAGGATGCTGATTTAACTTCATAGAAGTGGCAGGGAAAATAATACACAGATTAATTCATGTGGAGTATGGTATCTCATACTTGTTCACATTGTTGGATCCAGAAGATGAGGAACAGGACAAACAATTCATGGCAGAGCTTTTATGAGGCTGCTTGTCAGAATTTAAGAAAGAAAACCCAGAAGCTTCCTTCATTTTATCTAGTGAAAAAGAGTATCTTCTTTTAAACATATGCTGCAATTGCTGTCTGAATTTTTCCGCAGATGTTTTACCTGAATAACCAATGCAGAACAAACTTCATGTTGGAGCACATGAAAAAGATTAGGAAATCAGCTAACCTACAAAATAAAAAAAAATTGGTAAGAGATTAAGGAAAGCCACTAAAATGAAACCCATAAATTTTTACTCAAAGCAAACCCCCCACAGACAAAATATCAGTTAAAATCCTAAAACGACATAAATTCTTATCACCTAAACAAAGTTGTTGATTAGAGAAGAGAAAGAAAAATATCCACTCTGCAGAAAAGATGAAGCATCCTCTATTCTCAGTAGCAATATCAACAAAGACAAAAATATTTTTAAAAGTGGAACATTACCATAAATCTCATAAAAAATTGAGATAATTTCTATCCCCTCTAGTACTCCAACATTGGCAGCAATACAGCTGCCTCGTTGTCCAACTAATATACTCAATTATTATTGTGCTCCATATCTGCAAATGAAGCAAGAGGAAAATTATTATGCTTCGGTCCACTTAATCCCGTAGCCCATTGAATCAAACATACCAAAGAGAAGCATACATTAAAAGGACATGATACTTGCTCTAAGCTTCACCTAAGTGATAGTGAAAATAAAAGGCTAGTTAGACATAAACTTGATAGATTTGTAAGATTTGGGAACTGAGATCGATAAGACCTTCCTGGAATGTGGATTAAATGGTAAGTTGAACAGGAATAAGATGGTTGTCATCAACTCTTGTGCGAAGAACTGCAGGAGAAGCCCCCAAATTGCCAACTATTGTATGATTACCCTGAAATTTTAGGGGGAGTAAAAGGATGTGGTTATAATTCTTACAATTGTGCAAGGATGCAATACAATTGTCAAAGTCCAGAAATGGAGAGATCAAAAGAAGAAGAAAAAGTTTATTAGTGATAAAAGAAAGCACCTTATAAACTCTTCTTAGATTTGTCAAATTTTTCAATAATGACACAGGAAAAAAGACAAATCAAACATATGAAATAGTACAGTTGAAATAAACATTTTTGTCACATATGAATAAATTTACAACTTAAGAAAGAAGAACAATGATCACAACATTTGTTTCTAAAGATGTAAAAGTAATATTACTGTTAGTGCATATAATGTGAGGTATATGGGTAGAATATGAGATTTCACACCTCAGGGTAATTGTCACCATCAACCTTCTATAATCGCATAATGAGATCCCGGGCAGACTTTGTAAAATTCTTAAGGCCCTGATAATTGAATCACATAACAAAAATGATTTGGATGTTTTGGAACTTTAGTTTACAGTGAATGCAAAGAGGAATAATTACTGGTAACATACCACTCGTTGAACATCTAAGATTGTGGTGCTTGAATCTATGTGCCTCTTGGCAGCAATAGTGCAAGCAGGAAACCTTATTGCAAAAGCTTTCTCAAACTCTTGCACGTGGTACTTTACATATCTATCCATAGTTGTAACTTGCATAAGTTTGTTAGGATCAACCTTTCCAATTCTTTCAATCTAAATAGGTCTCCCCTCCTTATCGATGCCGTGATGGCCATGTGGATAATACCTCACAACTTCATTTAACTCTTTCAACTCAAAATCCTGGTTGAAAAAAAAAAGGATTAGATAAGGCAATCAATCACTGTAAAAGTATATCTTGTTCCCTCACTTTAAGCCAAATGAATGTCTAAAATTTTATGTGCATTTACCTGCATAATGGTGTCAGCACCAAACTCCTTCCTCCACTGAAGCATGTCAGCCCACATATGCTTTGCTTTTTCAATATCAAATTTCCTTGCTTTCAAATTTCCTTGACTAATATGATAAATTTGATTGCTGAGGTGACAAAATAAATAAATATAAATACTGATCTATCACAGCCCTATTTATAAAATGAAATAACACAGTCATGGAAAAAATAGTTTCATAGTGTTAGTTACTTCCCAGTACTACAGGACATTCTTGCTTTGCCCTGTACAACACCCAAAACCTGGAAGGAAAAAACAATTAAATTAAATTAAAAGATGATAATTGAAAAATCGAAAGAAATTAAAATTAGGGCAAGGGATAGATAAAGAGAAAAGGGGGATCGGAAATTACAGAACACATGACAGCGCATAAGCCCTTGCCGTTGTAGGTTGTGTCCCCCGAGTTGTGACCATGTCCTCCCCCCATTTCTCGATGCTCGATTTTCACTCTATAAATGGAGCTTCCACTGTAGCCACCCCAGATCTGAAACACTGTTCTGCACAACCGGAGATGACACGACTTGCCGGATCTTCCGGCGAAACCCCGAGCGATGAGGCTTCTGTCACCGTCGCAACCCCTCGTCGCCGTTTCTGTTGAGGGACGAAATGTGGTGAACGGAGGGAGAAGACGAAAGCGATGACGAGCTCGGTGAGGGTTTGCGAGAGAGTGGCGAAGGGAGTGAGTGATGGTGAGAGAAAGAATGGTGAGCGAAGGCAGGCGGCGTTCCACAAAGAAGAAGAAGAAGCACTTGCACCTTGACTGCAACACCACCGCCGTGCGACCTCCGCTCCCGTCTTCGCTGCCTCCGACCCCTTACTCTCCTTTCTCCAGCCACCAGTTTGTTTCTTCACTTCTCTCTCACCATCTTTCCCCTGTCCCGTTCGTCCTCCTTTCATCTTTCCCTTTTCTCACTGTATTCTATTCTCGAGGCACCGATTCAATAGCCAATGCATGTTTCCCTTTAGCTGCAGAGTTTGAGTGACAAATTTCTTTGTGTGCAGAAAGATTGAAACATCTGGCAGGAAAAGAAGAAGGGGGACGAAACGCTGAACCTTTTTTTTTTTTTGGTGAGCAAACGAAACACTGAACTGCTGAAGGGCTAACCGCTCAAAATCGCGGGAAAAAACATTCGGAGACGGTACTCGCTTTTTATTTATTAAGATAGAAGTTTTTGTTATTGTTTTCTCAAAAATATATTAATGCTGATATAATTAATTTAAAACGGCTTAGGTTAATTATTTTAAATTTATATTAATTTTTATGGAACACTTTTTTTATATTTCGCTTCTTTTTATTACATCTCATTTTTATTAGGGATATTAATGTCATTTCACAAATATAATTTTTTCTTTCCTCTCACATTTTGAGTACATAGCTATTTAGTGCAATTTAATTTAATCATCATACAAATGAAGGCTGCTGCTATTTAACGAAGGTTTGCTTCATTTTGTCTCAGTGTGTGTAGAGGTGGTTCGGCCTAAGCTTCGGTACAAGAGGCGAAAGCGTTTGGCGTGGGTTGCCTAGTATTGTGAAGTTGCTTTCCACAGTGGAAGCTAGTCGACAAGGTTTTGCTCTACACCTTGATCTTTCTGCAGATTTTTTTCTCGATTAGCAATTTTTGTGTAAGAATCATTGCTATTTTTAGTTTTGGTTGGGATATAATGATTATACGTGATGTGAGGTTCATTTGTCATGGACTTACTTGCAATATTGATAGATGTTTTTGTTAACTGGTTTTGATTTACAGTTCGAGTTTCTATATATGCATATATATACATATTTACAGTTACGAATGTATAAGTCTTGCTATCTGCAATTGCAAGAAAAACAAGTGTCTTATGGCTTCATAATGCAACATCTAAAGCTTACTTATTAATGCACTAGTGATGGCTTTGACTATATTAAGCACTCTTTCATGTATTATTTTTCCCATGGCATTTTTCACCTTTATGAATATCCTCTTCAAGTAAGGGCTACTCTGGTCATGACTCATGAGCTGCAATTTATGAAATTAATGTAGCTAGCTGTAAGAATTGTACTTAGTTTAATGAAAATATAAAAACCAGAACTTAGAGCAAACTGTCCTTTGTAATTATATTTAAAGTTTTGTTGCCCAATGATGAACAATAAATGATTGAGTGGCTACGTGGTTTTGTTCATAGTCGACCTGTTCAGATTATTAGGGAAAGAATACTGAGTGGATTGTTGTCTTTGATTATATAATTTGGCTGTATAAACTCTTGAGGTTTGCCCTGGTTCTCATGCTTACACTTGGGCAAAGGAATCAAGTAATGTGCACTTTATGTTCATGGCAATTGATGCCTTCATTCACAAGTAGGTATTAGAGGTGTTTTCAATTCTTTAGATCATGTTGTGCTCCTTGTTGAAGCTCACTCCAATGATGAAATTTTCTGAGCATCTTTCTAATTCTGGTTTTTTATTGTCAGTCAAGTAGTTTCAGTTTCACAATGCAGATCACGTACAAAGCATTACTACATATGTCTTACCTATTTATTATTTTTCTTATTTGTAGAATATCTACTGAACGTTATTTGAGATGACTTTGGACGATGATTCTCTTGATATTATGGTGAAGGTTGAGCTGCTAACGATATTTATTTTGGTGATTATTTTGGTGATTATGAAAATCATTCTTTCTCGTTGACCTCCTAAAACCGCAGGCTCTTGGAGGATTTTTAGGTGATTACTTTAGTTCTTTTGCTTTCAATTCTTGTGTTGTTGAAGATGATCTTGTTGATGATTATTTAGTAGTAAAAGTTTGAAAGGTTCTACTTTTTTGTTGTATCAGATAAATGATTTCAAGGTTTCTTATTGAATATGGCTATGACGAACTTGGATGCCGATGATTATGTTTTGTGTTTTGTTTGAAACTTTGGAATTGGATGTGAACTTTTGAATTACTATATGGACTTGTTTGTTTGGCCTTGTGAAAATGAACTTTCTGTTGCATGATATATATTTTTGCTAGTGACATAACTTGATATGCATGAGTGACATAATGACATTTACTTGATAGCCCATTTATTTGTTGAGTAAAATGTCAATTGCATATGCTAATATTATTGTAAGATACTTGGTAAATGTATTTTTTAAATTGCAATTCTCAATGATGATTCGAGTTCTTTTGATTGTTTCTTCATGTATTGTCAATGATTAATGCTATCTTGTGTAAACAATGCATCAAAGAATGGAAGTACACGAAAATAGAAAGTGGATGGAAAAGCAGTGGATTATGACAAGAATATCACGGCTGAATTTCAAGTTGGGATTCATGAATTTGTTAAGTTTGCATTGGAACAAGATCTGATAACATTGGAAGAGGTAAGATCGGATGTCCTTGCAAGAAATGCAAGTGTTTGCGTCATGAAACACCTACTACGCTAAGGTGCATCTATGTAAGAATGGATTCATGAGTGATTATTATCGTTGGACAAATCATGGTGAACCTAGTCCCCCGATTCCCCCAGTAGTTGTTGATCAATCATATTATGGTGGAAGTGGCCAAAGGGAAATGTTCGATAATTATGAGTAGTTGGTAATGGATGCCGCGGGACCATCAATTGGCAACTATCTTGAGCGAGAGGGTGATTATGAAGAAGACACAATGACAGAAGATCCTAACCCAGAAGCACAACAATTCTTTGAAATGTTGAAGGCTGCACAATCTCCTTTATGGAATGGTTGTGACAAACATTCTGTGTTGTCAGCTTCTTTAACGGCATTAATTTTGAAAACAGAATATAATTTATCCGAGGGTTGCTTTAATGGATGGATGCAGTTATTGGGAGATGTAATGCCAGATGGTAATAAGATGCCTAAAAATCTTTACCAGGCAAAAAAATCAATTTCTGAACTAGGTTTAGGAAGTGTGAAGATTATTTGTTGCCGAAAGGATGTATGTTGTATTATAAGGAATATGAGATGCTCCAAAACTGTAATTTTTGTGGAGAGAGGCGGTATAGGCGTGTTACGAGGCGGGGTAAAGTGAAATTAGTGCCACTAAAAAGTATGTGGTACTTCCCGCTTGTTCCAAGACTACGCCGATTGTATTCCTCAATACAAGCGGCTCGTGAAATGAGATGGCATCGTGAAAATCAAAGGGTGGCGAGTTCTTTATCTCATCCATCGATCTGAAGCTTGGAAACACTTTGATGAAACATGGCCTGCATTTTCTCGGGATCCTCGAAATGTTAGATTAGGCACGTGTTACGATGGCTTTGCTCCATTTGATAAAGCGGTAGGAAATATTCTTCTGGCCCGTGATTATCACTCCTTACAATTTGCCACCATGGATGTGTATGAGAAGGGAGTTTATGTTCTTAACTATTTTAATTCCTGGCCCTTCCAATCCTAAGAGGAAAATTGATGTGTATTTGCGCCCCTTAATCGATGAATTAAAAAAGTTGTGGGAGGAGGGATATATGACTTATGATGTGTCCTTAAAGCAAATTTTTTTGATGAAGGCCGCTTTAATGTGGACCATCAATGACCTTCCGGCCTACGGGATGTTAAGTGGGTGGATGACAATGGGTAAACTAGCTTGTCCAATTTGTATGGAGCGTTCCAAGGCATTTAGCCTCGCATATAGCCAAAAGACCTCATGGTTTGATTGTCACCGCAAATTCTTACCACAAAATCACCCATATAGGAGGAATAAGATTGCATTTACAAAAGGCAGGGTTGAAACCTCTACTCCTCCACAAAGGTTGAGTGGTCAAGAAGTCTGGGAAAGGGTAAAACATTTACAAAGTGTGGAGGAATCCCCAGAGCTAGATAATACACCAGGCTATGGGGTAGAGCACCATTGGACAAAGCGAAGTATATTTTGGGAATTGCCATATTGGAAAGCTCATCTTCTCCCGCATAATCTTGACCTGATGCACATTGAAAGAAATGTGTTTCTCAATATTTTGTTCACAGTGATGGACACCAAAGGGTTGACAAAGGATACTTGTAAATCTAGAAAGGACTTGGAAATACACTGTAAGCGGAGTGGATTGGAACTACAACCTAGCAGGGGTGGAAACTTTGTAAAACCGAAGGCAAACTATACACTAACTAAACAACAAAGACTTGCTGTTTGCGAATGGGTTAAAAATCTCAAACTTCCAGATGGTTATGTTTCCAATTTGAGCAGATGTGTTGACTTGAGGGAAGCGAAGTTGAGTGGCATGAAGAGTCATGATTGCCATGTGTTCATGCAACTGTTGCTTCCAACGGCATTCAAAGCCTTGCCCAAACCTATATTGAACACGCCATCGAATTTAGTCATTTCTTCAGAGAAATTACTTCATCATTGTTGAGAGAAGATAAGTTGCGTATGTTGGAGGAAAACATCCCCGTCATTATGTGCAAATTGGAACAAATATTTCCACCATGTTTTTTTGATTCAATGGAACATCTTCCAATTCATTTAGCATATGAAGCTAGAGTTGGCGGACCTGTTCAATACAGATGGATGTATCCATTCAAAAGGTTAGATCCTCATAATTTTACTTTATATCTTGTTCATGTGTCCTTATTTATTTTCTTTTCCTTTAACCTTAATCTTGATTTACTCAATAGGTTTATACGATCTTTAAAACAAAAGGTGACAAACCCGGCTTTTGTGGAAGGCTCAATTTGTAAAGCATATTTACTAGAAGAGATGTCTACATTTGCTTCGTATTATTATCCTCCTGATGTTCTATCAAGGAGAACAAGAGTGCCACGAAACGATGACGGAGGAGAAGGTTCTTCTGTGAATCCTCCATTGTCAATCTTTAATTATCCGGGCCGTTCTATCGGAAAATGTGTCAATTCTACCTTAGTTGATAGGGAAATGAAAGCTGCACATTTGTATATTCTTTTAAATTGTTCTGAGGTGGTGCTTTACTTGAAGTAAGTACTTCCAATAGACATGATACATTTATCTTATGTAGGGTCATGTTTAACTGATATCTTGTGTGTGTAGTATGTACTCAGATTTGTTACGAGAACTAAATCCTGAAACAAATGAAGCAGACCTGGACAAAGAAATTTCTGCAAAGTTTACCTCATAGTTTAAAACATATGTATGTGATTTTAATCAATTTAAAAATTAGAGTACTGTAATTTGTTAGGTTGAAATTAAAAATTGTTGTCTAATGTAGGTGCTTGACTCAACAAATGCGATTGATGATGTGCTTTTAACGAGTTTGGCATGGGGTCCTATTAGGAAAGCTACCAAGTGGCCAAATTATGTTATCAATGGCTACAAGTTTATGACAAAATCTCAAAATGAAGGGATGAGTACGACAAATCATGGTATATGTGTTCGAGGTGGGCAAGGTGATACAATGGAAAATGATTACTTTGGGGTATTGATTGATATTGTTGAATTGGAGTACACTGGTCACCCTACCAAGAAGGTGGTTTTATTCAAATGTGAGTGGTTTGATCCTATTCATCAGGGGACGAGGATAGATAATTATGGCAATGTTGAAATAAAAAAATCACGGAGATATCAAAATTATGATCCTTTCATATTAGCTCAACAAGCAGAGCAAGTCTATTTCACATCCTTTCCTGAAGGGCAACAAGGTTGGTTGAGTGTCATAAGAACAAAGGCACGCAATATAATTCAAACTTTGGAAAATAATATACTTGAAACAAATGATGCATACCAAGATGATGATGCAGAACAAGTACCTATAATTGTTTCAAATGAAGATTTTCTGCAAAGTCTTGTTGACACTGATGGTGTAGCAGAGGAAGTGTCGAGCTCCATGTTGAACCTTGATTTAGAAGAAGTGGAAGAAGAAGAAGAAGAAGAAGAAGATATAGAGCTTATATCAGATAGTGAAGAAGAGGGAGATGATTATGATTATGAATAAGCTTATGAAGAGACAGATGCAAACTAAGTTATTGAGTCAACAAGTGTTATTCTTGTGTATTACTTTTGAGCATTTTGTGTGCTACTCCAATGTATATTAAATTAAAATGTTTAATTTTATGTGACTTTGTAGATTTTTTTTATATGCCTTTTTGAGTTTTTTTTTTATAATAGTTGGTTGTTACTTTTGAATATTTTTTATCCATAACATTTGCTTTTTTTTTAAAGATGGCAGACAATGATAATACAAGGGGCAGAGGAAGAGGTACTGGTAGAGGTATCAGTAGAGGCAGGGGAAGAGAGGTAGGGGTGCAACGACTTTGCCACAACCTTCTGTTGTGCAACCCACCCATCATTCTACCGGGCAATCCACATATCCTTCCACTTCTCACACACATGTGGCTCCCCAACCTCCCCAATCTACACCTAGCCCTCATCCTTCCTTTTCAGAGATGCTGCATTCCTCAGCCAACCCTTCTACACCTAGCACGCATTCCCCAGCTGATGTTGTATCTGGTCATGACCCCCGTGTATCATCAACTTCTCGTGTCGATTCATCTCCACAAATTAGGAGTATAGACACTGATGGACGTATGTGGATTTGCCCAGGTCCGGGGAACACGTAAGTAATTATAACTTTTTTCTTTTAGCTCTAAAATAACTTATATGCTTGTCACTTACAACTCGTTTAATATTATTGGCATAGGTTCGACCCTTCCATCCAACCTACGCGTGAAATTACAAAGATAATTAAAACTAAGTTTGAAGGGTGCTGCGAAACATATGGAGAAGTGAAGAGCAAAGACAAACCATTAAAAAAACTATGGTGGAAAGAGTTTCAGGTATGAACTGGAAGTATTAATATTTGCATAACTTGATATTTTTATTTTCTTTTCATCACATTGCACTCTTATAATATTATTCTAACTTTAGTTAAATTTCTTTGTGTTGTAGAGGAAGTTTAAGTGGCTACCGGAACATAAGGCCCAAATTAAAAATACATATCATCATAAGGCCTCAGATGGGTACCCTAACGCAATGTATAGGGTACGCCGTAAGCTTGATTCAGGGAGTTGGATTCCTGCTGAATTGCGTGAGCAATTGGAACAAAAGTGGAACACGGATGATTGGAAAGAAAAGGCAATAGTTAACACTAACAATAAAGCTTATCTGATGGTTCCCTACATACAGGAGGGTCAATCCCAACAACTGAACATTATAAGAGAATGGTAAGCAATTGAGTTATATATAGTTTTGTATTTTCTGATAACACATTTTAATTGACACTAATCTATATTTTTTTATAGAAAAAATCCTCAGATATGACTCCAAGTTGTTGGGATCTATTTTGCAAGACTCACAAAATAAAAGGCGATACAGTAAAGTGGGTCTCCTCTAAGTCAGAGAGTATTGCTGTAAGTAACTTCTTAGGCATGGGTTAGAAGTTATTGGAAAGATTAATTGACATAGAAGATAAATGTTTGAAGTAAAAGCAAGAATTGGTATATCAGATGTATGAATTGTTCTTCTAGAGGCATTTATTTTACCTGAGATTGATCCCTTGCTATTTCCTTTCATTTTTTAAGCAACCTCTTTTATTAAGTTTTGCTATTTAGTCTGACATGAAATGAATTAATTGCCAATGTATGAGAAGAGAGATAAAAACATATATTATTGGGGAGAAAAAAGTGAGGGAGAATAATATCTTGTTTAAAAATTAACGTATGCTTGTGCCAAAGGCATATTTGGTACAGTCAGCTTTATCTTTTATCTTTTGAGTATATGACTCTTCTCTTCATGTATAATTCTTCACGAAGAGAAACAAGATAAATTAGGTGGCCAAAATTTGGATTTTTCCCCTTAAATCACACATGGTTCAAAAGAAGCAAGATAAATTAGATGTTCAAAACAAATGAATGTTTTTAGACAGTTCTGATTCTTTGTGCAACAATTCTCTTTTGTAGTTATGTAACAATTCTCTTTATTGTTACATAATCTTTTATTTTCAGAATGAATATGAAAAGCGGATTCTTGAAAGGGATTCCCAAGAGGCATTGGGAGATGATGTGTCTAGCCACCAGTCTGACAACAACATCTTCTTAGAGGTGGTTGGTGGTGTGGACAAAAAGGGAAGAATTTATGGTTTAGGTCCTGAGGCTGCAAAATACAAACCTTCTACTTCTTCCACATCAATTGGCATCTCACCATCTGAATATGAGGAGATGAAGACTCAAGTGAGTAACCTGACAGCTGAAAACAAGGCTCTTAAGGATAAGTTGGACACGATTGCTGCAACACAAGAGCAAATGCGTCAGTTTATGGCAAGTTTTTCATTGACTCATCCTTCTCCGTTGGTTGCGCCACCACCACCACCTGCACCTGCACCTGCAAATGAAGATGATCAACACGATGACGAAGCACTTTGTGGTGACTTCGATGCAAATCTTTGATGCGTCTTTCTTTAAGTTGGGTCGTAGACTGCTAGTTTTACGGACATTATGTCGTTGAAGTTTTTTACGAATTTACATTACGTATGGTTTGTATGTGTTATGTTTTGGTTTGTATGGATTGTGTGATGGATATGTTTTGGTTTGTATGGATTGTGTTTATGTTTACATGTTATTTAAAAACTTTCTATTATTTATTTTTAAAGACCAAGTTTATATGGATTATGTTTATGGATTATGTGATGGATATGCTTTGGTTTACGAAAGAGAGGATAATGATGATTGTTTCCAAGAGTGCCGTATTGGAAGTAAAGATATCTCTGATCTTGTTAGGAAGCAGTCAAAGTCAGCTGACGACCAATGCACTCGAACAAGCCGTAAGAGCGGTGGTGATCTTCTTCGACCTTGTTAAGCTATGACAGAGGTATCTTTGGAGCTACTTCATTTTTCCTAAGACCAAAAATTCTACTTTGCATATATATGTGTGTCAAAGACTTAAAACTGAAATGATAAAATATTTTATTTCATGTATATATTCAGAATATAAATCCAAAGCAATGATGAAGCTGCATTGCTTTGGCTACATTGAGAGCTGCATCAACTGTTATCGATCTTTGCGTCATCGTTGAGTTTTCAAGGTATGTCAGGATGTAATTACACACATCATCTAAGACTTGAGTGCTTATTGAACAATTGCCAAAGTAGTTCTTTTAGCTCTGGTTATAGTGCTATTTAGTTCTTTGAACAATTGAGGGAAACATATTGCATTCAGTGTCTTGAGTTACTTGGAAAGTAGGTAGATGTCATGAAGCTTATATGTGCTTTGGCGGGGTCAGAGTGACTCACAAAAGAGAGGTGTCGTGGAAAAGGCCAATCATCTAGCTATTTAAAAATTGGATGTTTGTAATTTACTTACCTTTAAAGCAGTTAATGTGTGCCTACACATCTCTTCTATTGTATTTTTATTACTCATTTGATTTGCCTGTGTATAGACACTTGGAATGCCTTAGTCTTTCTTCTGAGTCTTTTTTCTGTCATTGTTTTCAGGCTCTGAAGTCCATGATGGTCCTTGTTGCAGGTTAGGTTATTGCTCCTAAAAAAGAAGCCAAGTGAGAGCTCTGGCACTAATAGCTCAGTGACCGATTCTAATAGCAGATCTGATGATGACAAGTGAGAGCTCTAGCACTAATGTTCTGACTATTTCAGTTTTACAGTTTTATAAATATAAGTTATATTTATGTTTTTAAATTTTTTATACTCCTTTATGTGAATTTACTTTCATTCTTATTAATCTTTGTTTTAAAAATTTGTGCAGGTGATATGTAATAAACTTTCAGTTTCATCTTCTTGATACATTTTGGTTTTCAAATTTGATCCATAATGTGTTTTCCTAATATATTGGAGTTGTAGGTGATTATCTCCTACAGTTAAACTCCTTCCAAACCCTTTTTCTATCCACATGATTAGGATTAATGAAAGAATGACTTTTGTATGTTGAAAGTTTAGAGGATAAATCCTACAATTTCTCTCATTAAATTCATACATATGAATCATTCATCATTCATCATTATCCTAGGGAATCCATAAAGAGGATGAACAAATTGTTCTAATGGGTGGCATATATACTTACAAGGAATATCTTACTCAAGTTTTCATCATAAGTAAACAAAAATTAACCCTTTAAAATAAACAAAAAGTGATGAAACTAAGAGTATTTTTTTTTATTAAGCCATGCAGGAGTTTGCAAAACACTATGGAGGTGTTTCTATAATCAAACGGTATTCTATGATGAGGGGATGTGGAGAATTTGCTACGATGGAGGTCGAAGGGGAAGGACGACTCGCAGTGGGCATGCAGTTGGGCAGGGACGATTGGCGACGATGGGTGATGGTGACGAAGTGGCGTTTGTAGGTCAGGGAAAAGGGGTCTCGAAACCCACTGGACAATAAGACATGTGACTGCGACAACGGAGATGGACGAGTCCGGTGTTCCACGGCGGATGAGCGGGTACGATAACAGAGAAATAACAAAGACCTACGGGTACAAACTTTGCTTCATTTCCCTTTCTTTTCCCCTCAGTCCAATGCTTTGAGTTCATGAGTGGATGCACCCCTTTTTCCCCTGTCTTTTGCTTTCACTTGCTCTGTAACTGAAGGTCTCTTTATCTCCTCTCTCTTTCTCATACCTATCAGTAGATTTTTGGGCAATAATCAAAGCCTCTCCTTATGTCCACTTAATTTAGATATATTCTCCTTCAATATGTATTTAACCTTCTCCTTCGTGATAATGATTATAGTTTTAATAATGGTTTTAATAATGTTCCAATCAATCCTGTCCATATGGTGAGATTGATTGCAGAATGCCTACAAGCAAAAAAGGAGGGTTCATATGATACACACCAATTGGCACTTGGCAGGTACGATATCTATGATCATTTATAAATTATTTTTTATCTTTTATTTATTTAACTTTTTCTGGTTTTCTGGGAAGTAAAGCTTCCATCTTTTATTTGATTTGTTTCTAGGTAGTATTAGTAGTAGTTGACTGATGAAACTTGCTGTTAATTTTTTGCAATTTGACTTGAATCCTGTTTTAACTTTAAATTGGTCTATTTTTATTTTTTAAATTTTTAACGAAAGAGAACAAGAATACCGAAGACGGGTCTGGAAAATTTTGAGTTTTTTGAAAATAAATATGAAAGGAAGGGGGATAGAGATATTGATTGATTGAGATGGAGTTTATGGGATTCAGATTTTGACACTAATCCTCATTAACTTCCTTTACTTACTTTAAAGGTTTAATTTTTGTCACAGGTTCTAATGGATGGAGGAAAAGGATTGACACTGGTTGTCAAAATATTTTGAGTACATTCATTTATATTGTGGATTTATACTTGGGTTTTTTGTGAGATTTTTGTTGTTGTGTGTGCTTGGAATTTTGTTTGTTTGTTGGATGCTCTTATTTATATTAGGTGAGGGACTTGAAGTTACTGAATTTGTCATTTCCTGCTTTAGTTTTGCCCAAAAATTTGCATATGGAACTCATGCAGTGACGCTTTTCATTTTTATGCTTCTTTAATATTAAGCATTATTATTCTATACATTGATTTATTCTTAGTTTTCACTAAAGATGATCACAACATTCAACAATCTTTCTTAAAGTGTCAAATTTCTAAGCTAAATTGAATATCAGAAATCAAAATAACACAACATATATAAAGTTTCCTTATACCACAACTCATTCATTTGTTATGAGCATATTGTCAATCAGGTGTTAAACACCTACTCTATAGTCAAAAGTTATTTGAGCATCTAACCTAAAACATTGTAACTAACTACAACTTTCACACTTCATCTCAAACAAAATGCATCTTATGCAAGCTGGAAACTGATACATTTCTTTAGTTAGGCATTTGGCATGCTCTATTTTCTAAAGCAATTTATCTCCCTTAGTTGACCTTTTCTTTTGAAGCTTGGTGATTGAAAGTCGTGCCATTAATAAGATGGGTCTTTTCTGCTTCCTAATCTATATATTTTAGTTGTGTTTCTTTTTTTCTTTTTCTTTTTTTAATTTTTCACCAGGCATGGCCCATTTGGGTATGTCAATATTGAAACAAAAAAGCTTCAATTAAATGGGTATTTATTGCGGATCCACAAGGTGGTGTGATCTAATTTTCAGGCTCTGGATGCAAAATTAAAGATTCCTTTCTTAATGTTGTCATTATGATAGTTTGTCTATTTCTATCTGCTTCTGACCTTCTGTTACATCACAAATGTTCACTATGAAAAGTGCTTTTTTTCATTTCTGTTACCATTATATTCTGGCATAACTTTCTTTTCAAAGGGGTTCCCCCAATCTCTATTTCCTCATTCTTGGCCTTCACAAGTCTTATAATGGCCACAGGACCAAGTAACCCTATTTTCTATTCCACTTTCATTACAACTTTCAAGTTAACATTTTCAATTTAAATTTGCACTTTTCTTCAATTTTATAGGGTCTGACTATTTTTTTTTCTTCTTTTTGTTTGATTGCAGTACAAAGAACCTATACTGACTTGGATTATGGCCTATGGGTAATCAGGCAAAACATTGATTTCCAAGAATCAATGTTTTCTTTTAATATTAATCTCAACAGCTATCTCTAATTTTTCAAGTACTGATGATGCTGGAAAATTTGGAGTTATAATTGTTTTTACATATTACTGCCATTTTGAGTTATAATTGTTTCAGATCATTGAGCAAAGCCTACCTAAGAAGAAAAATCTAAAGAAAGATCAAGTTTCGATTGAGAAGGAGGAAATGGATAGAATTTGAAAGATCTGGCTATAAACATTGTAAGAAGAAACATATCAAAGCATCATAGGATTTTTACTACTTTTCATCTAAAGCTACTCATTGAAATTGACTTGATATAATATGACTACTTTTCCATGGGTCAGGATCAACTATTTGGTTTTATTCTTCTTAGTTAAGTAGAGAAATTTGAAAACATGACCGATATAAATATATACACATGCATATTTATACGTGTTAATAATATTTCTTAAAAAATATGTGTAACAAAATATAACGAGGAAGCAAATTAAATTAAAAACAACATTAAACAATAAAACGCGATAAAATAATAAATACTGTAGCGCAATAAAAATGCGGAAAGACGGGCACGGGAGTGCCCGTCTTGCCGCTAGTTTATTATAATGCAAATAATCCAAGTACATTGTGCATATCAACGTCACCCAGTTTAAATGTGTTTGCATTTGCATATCACCCAAAACTATATGTAAGGTGCTCTCAAATTGCTGGGCTGACATTAATGTTACTTGGAACTTGATTAAATATAGTTTGACGTCCCGTGCAGCGCACGAGTTGTTGTCTACAAGTTTATTTGAAAAATAAATTAATTAGAAAAAGAATTAAATATTAATTTTGTTCCAAAAATAAAAAATAAAATAAATTACTGGGCTCACATTAATGTTACTTGGAACTTGCTTAAATATAGTTTGACGTTGTCCCGTGCAGCGCACGAGCTGTTGTCTACAAGTTTATTTGAAAAATAAATTAATTAGAAAAAGAATAAAAAAGTAATTGTGTTCCGAAAAAAAGAGTAAAATGGTAATTCATCTCTAATTAGAGACGGAATTTGTCCCTCACAAAGGTTTATTTTTTTTACAATCCCTCACTAATTAGCTAGGGAATATATCCCTCACAAATATTCCTTCACAAATAGCGACGGAAAACCATTTCCCTCACAAATAGCGACGGAAATAATCCCTCACAAATAGAGACGGAATTTAAAATCCGTCACAAATAGCGACGGAATTTATCCCTCATAAATAGAGATGGAATTTAAAATCCGTCGCTAATTGTGACGGAAAAAATCCCCCACTGTTAGTGACGGAATTTAGCGACGGAATTTATCCCTCATAAATAGAGACGGAATTTAAAATCCGTCGCTAATTGTGACGGAAAAAATCCCTCACTGTTAGTGACGGAATTTATCCCTCACTATTAGCGACGGAAATAAATTTTTTGCTTTGTTTCGTCCCCACTTTTTTGTGACGGAAAATATATATTTGTGAGGGATTAATTCCGTCGCAAATTGCGACGGATTAATTTTTCCCTCGCTAATTTTTTAGTGACGCCAAAATCAGTTACGATTTTGGCTCCGTCACAAAATTCCGTCGCTAATAGATTTGTGACGGATTTTTAATCATTTAGTGAGGGATTTCTTCCCTCGCTAAAACTGATTTTTCTAGTAGTGAACACCGACACGGACACGCGAACACCGCTCATGTCAAAAACATAGGACACTGACACCGCTATATATAAGATAGGCAAAATACATTTTATATATATATAAGATATACAAAATACATTATAAAAATATGGCACCTAGAAAATATAAACTTTTTATCAGGAAATACTTTTTTTTACCGCTCATGTCAAAAGCATAGGACACCGATACCGCTATATATACAAGATAGGCAAAATATATTTTATATATATATATAATAGACAAAATACATTATAAAAATATGGCACCTAGAAAATATAAACTTTTTTGCTCAGGAAATACTTTTTTTTATCAGCCTAGAAAATATAAACTAATGCAAAATGAAGAAACGAAAAAAAAAAAAAAGGCACAATCAAAACATGGTGGCAATTAAAAGAGGCACAAAGAGACAAGACACTATAAAAAAAATAGCAAAAAGTACGAAGTTTATAAACTATAAGACAATAACCAGTAGGCAATAGCTACAACCGACATGATAAATAAAATAGCAAAACCAGAATGAAAAGGGACTGAAGCGGTGAACGCAGATGCAGAACAACGTCGCAACGCAAGGCACAAACAGAGACATCAACAGGATCAAGGAGGATAAAATTGTAGAAGACGAGAGGAGCAAGGAAACCTGGGAATAAAACTTGGAAAGATAAGCAGGGAAACCGGGTAATTCTCAAATATAACCCTATTTTTTCAATTTTAAATATTTGCAATCGCCTTCTGTTTTTATTATTTTTAAAAAAAGCGCAGCCCAGCCGTGTCTCGTGTTCACCGTGCTGTGTCGGATCATTTTCTTTTAAAAAAAAAAGTTTGGGACACCAAGAACCGGTGTCTGACGCGCATCGTATGGATATCGTACGCGGTATCTGACACATGTTAGACACGGGACACTTCTATTACCGCTGGTGTCCGTGTTTCAAAGGCCAAGAGGAGGTACAACTTTTTCGATTTTCTGTGTTTGTCGTTGTCTCTCCTAATATGCTGACATAACTTGGTATGGTTTTTTGAATTTAGGTGGAGAAGAAGAATTTTCTTTGTTTTTTTTTTTAAAGAAAAATTGGGACACCTAGAACCAGTGTCTCACACGTAACGTACGGATGTCGTATGGGTGTCAGTGTCTAACACGTATTAGACACGGGACACTTCTATTACTGCTGGTGTCCATGCTTCAGAGGCCAAGAAGAGGTACAACTTTTTCGATTTTCAGTGTTTGTCATTGTCTCTCATAATATGCTGATATAACTTGGTATGGTTTTTTGAATTTATGTGGAGAAGAAGAATTTCCTTTGTTTTTTTTTTGTCTTCTAATATTTAAGTGATTGGAAAGGAGTTTGATCTAAGAACTAGATGTAAATGATCTTCACTAGAAAATTGTATCTATCTATATAAACATGATGAATCAAGTGTGTTTTTTCTCTATATTTTAGGATCTGGTATGGCGCCACCCATTCTTCTTATGTTGTTGCTTCTTATCCTAGATTCATTATGAATTCATGGATTGGAATTTGGGTGTCTGTATTTTCGAATTTTATGAAATTTTGTCATATGGGAGTTTGAAAAGTTCATATTTTTATTTATTTGTTTAACTCATTTTTTCTTGTGTGGTTTGAGAGAGTCAAGGACAAGAGAATAGTAGCTCCTAAGAGGAATTTACTTAAAAAGGGGAACCAAGCCGTCAAACATTCCATGATGCTCTCCAATAAAAGAAAAAGTAAAATAGTTCAAACCTCTTTATTGTGATCTATCGTCCACTCTAAATCCCAACTAATCACAACTGATGTGTTTCAGGCTACACCAAAACCCAGTGAGGATAAAATCAGACAATGCGTTGATACAAGACTAGGGTACTCTTTTTAGTATATTTTTCTTCTCTTTTAATTTTTATTTTATTTTGCCATTTTCATGCCAAGGTATATAGTTTATCATGCCTCTTCTTGCTTTCAACATTTTAAATAATTATCATGACAATTTTTGTGGAACTGATACAGGATTTGAATGTTCTAAAATTGTTTTTATGGACAATATTTTTTATACAGTCGTTAGTGGACAAGGCTCTGCATGAAATGTCATGTAAAGAAGACATCAAATTCAGTTGGTCTTATCATTTGCTCATAGTGTGTCGTCTTAGAGACTTTCTTCATGTGCTATGAAACGCTAGAGCACTTCAACTGGAATAGTTTTTTTTTTAGAATGAAGCATTGAGAAGCATCTCTGAACAAAATGAAATTAATAATGGGTTATTTGAAAAACAATTCAGAAAGAATTATTTCAAAAGCTTCCGTAACCACTTGCTTTTAGTTAAAATGATATCTTAAGTAAATAATAATAATAATAAGAATAATAATAATAATAATAAAGAATTTAGTATTCAAATTCATTGCATATTACCTTAAGATGAGATTCATGAAGCTACTACATTTTAGCATTTTGGAATCTATATCTATATTTTTTTTATAAAGGCAAATGTTAGTTGTTAGTGAGTTATGTTAGTAGCATGAATTTGAACCTCTGTCCCAACTCAACCACTTGAGCTACACTTTGGGAACCTATATCTATATGTATATCTATTATATACAAATACGAATAAATTAAAAATGAAAATTAAACACCGTCAAAATGCAATTTTTTGTCCCTACATGTAAATTGATTAGTATAGAAAACAAATTATATTTTTATGATCCTTTATAAAACAAAAAATTATGTATTTTTTTTACTGCTTAACTATGCTATTCGTGAGTAGTATCAAAAGATGATAAAACACGAGTAAAATTACACCAAATATAAATGAATACTTTACATGAAAACATATCACTATCTAAATAATAATCTATTAGTATTTAAACTGCGCGGATCGTTTAGCCGCTCATGGCCTTGGAATATCTGGCTTCATCTGGTGGAATTCACTACCTAAGTTTCTTTATGAAGATTTCTTTAATAATAGATTGGGTCGTCCTTGTTATAGATTCAAGTAATTGTGCCTTGCTTTTGGCTTGTTTGCTTTTTGCAGTCTTTCGTTATAATTGTATCACCTTGGGGTTGGGTTTTACTTTGTCTCCCCTTGATGTGCTGCATATGATTGTTAATGGCTTTGGTGCCAACATAGTTGGGATGAAAGCCATTATTGTGATGCCTGTGCATGTCAAGCTTTGTTTTATCTTTTTAGGCGGGTGTTTCTTTCTTGCGGATCTCCATTTTGTTTCTGCTCATGGGTTTTGGTCTAGTCCCCCATGTTTGTTTGTTTTTCCTTTTTTATTAATAAATTTTAGGCGGGGGTAAAAAAAAATTAAACTTGAGAGTAAAAATATATTATAATAAATTACAAACATTAATAATAATATAATCTTTTAAGATAAAATATATATTTTTAAAAATGCATAGACCAAATGTATAACATATGTATATCATGACTCTGATGCGGTATGTTCATTAATGTTATCATCATTTAGCGGTTGAGTATATGATGGAGAACTTAACCACCAAAAGATGATGCAATTTATGCACACAAAAAAATTAAAAAAATTAATAGTTTAAACTTTATTATTCAAATTATACAAACTACTGCCCAGTGTTTACTTATTATTCAATTTAAGCAATAAACTACATGCATTGTCTTACTATTAACTTAAAAAATGTACATTATTTTATATCCATTTTTAATAGCATACTTATACCTGTGCATGATAAAGTTATTGATTGAGGTGGTACGCACCATGATTGATATTAGTTTTGTTATCTATCGGATGTTAGACACTTAAAAGTTACGCACAATAGTAAGGGTAGTATTATAACATCATCAAAAATTAATAATTACTAATATAATATTTCTTATATGATATTATTGGATTGAAATAATTTTTATAACAAAAAAAAATTCCAGCGCATGACACGGATTCATACTAGTAAATGCTACAATTCTTAAAATATCCCTATGATAATGTTAATAAAACTTTATTATTATTATTATTATTATTATTATTATTATTGTGAAGTTGTCTAACGATTGGTAACAAAAATCACAAACCCATGTAAAACTTGATCATGGTATTTTTACATAATAAGTGATAGCGATTTTTATATTAGACAATGCAATTTTTTTTGGTGTTCAACTAATATTTTGATAAGGAAACATATGTTCTGCCACACTACCGAAAAGCACCCAATAAGTGATAGCGATTTTTATATTAGACAATGCAATTTTTTTTTTTGGGTGTTCAACTAATATTTTGATGAGGAAACATATGTTCTGCCACACTACCAAAATGTACCAAAAAAAAAAAAAGAATTAGCAGAAAGCCAAAAGTGAATCGTGATAACAATTACGTGTGCAAAAGCCTCAAAAGGAAATCGTGAGAACTTGCATTCAAAATGAGAAATTCACATTCAACTTGCATTCCTGCCACCCAGGAATGAAAAATTCCCATCCGCTTCCCTCTGGAATAAAATAGACGCGTACGTGGGTATAAAAGCTTCCAGGGAATGATTTATTCCTGGGAGTATTTTTTTTCTCCCTCCTAACAAACACAGGAACTTTTAATTCCCATATGTTATTCCCGGGAATAAGATCGGCATCCGTGAAACAAACGTGACCTTAGTTTATTGTTCCTTTATTTATCCTCGTACGGTATCTTCTCTCCATGTACTTCTTGTTAACCACACTTTGGGTTTTAAGATGTAATTCCTATTTTTTTATTTTTTATTTTTTTAAAAACACTATTGGTTTCCTCAAGGCACCGCTTTGTAATCAATAGTATTTTGATTGTAATAAACTTTATCATAAAATTTTGTTTAAATACAAAAAAAAACTAAAAGTGTGTTTATTTTGTCAATTTAATTGTGTTTGTCTTTGCAGTAATTTTTACTAAAAGTTTTAAATTTAAAACAAATAATAATTTTTTAATATTAAAAGGCTAAATTATGGTTTTGGTCCCTTATTTATTTTAGGTTTTAATTTGGTCCCTTATGTTTTACAAGTTTTATTTTGGACTCCTACGTTTCCAAAGTTAGTCCATGTTAGTCCTCTCCATGACTGACCCATGTAACGTCGTCTGTATTGTCTGACGTGGCTAACAGAACGCGTAAGTGGCACCTCTAAGTGTGATGTGGCAGTGACGTGTATATAGAGACAAATTTGTTATGCAGAAACAACAAAGGAAACCCATTCGCGAGATCAAACCAAGAAAAGAGAACGAACCAGAGGTATTAGGGATTCGAAAACCTCATATTTAATTCTCAGCAAAAGATTGGATTGGTACATTTAGCAGTAGGAGTACCAATTGGGGATTCGAATTAGGGTTTTGGTGAATTTTAATAAATTTCGGTGAAAGAAGAGAAAAGGGAAGTGATTAATGGATCGAGGAGAGGGAGAGATTGGTGAGAAAAAGTGAGGGGTGGTGTTTTGTATGGAAACTCCGAGCCGGAAGCGGGCAGAGGCTTCCTCAGCTGCCTCTTCATCCTCATCTATGGGTCCCACCCCTCGTTCAACCAAGCGCACTCGTGGTTCTCTGTATTGATTGGATCACTCATAATAGAACTTTTGATTCAGCTCATCTTTGTTTTCTATTCTAGATTTTCTTTCTGCCATGATCTGACAGGAAACCATGGCATCAGAAAATCCTCCACCATCCATGGCAGCAACTCGGTGACTGCATGTTCCTCCTTTAAATTCGCACTTGCTGCTAAAGTCTTCTGCTCCACTACCTCTTCACCTGTGGCTCTACTCCAGTGACCTCCCACACCATTTCAGAAAAAATTAGATGATCAAAACTTTCTCCTATGACGTCAACAAGGAGAACCAGGCGTATGTTCCAAGAACTCCAACTTAAAGAGAGTGGTACTGTAGGTTTTGGATGAAACCAAAAAAGTAAAATCATTGGAAGTGAAAAAGTTGGTGAGAAATTCCTACCTTCTATTGATAATATCTTATTGGTTGATGGCCTGAAGTATAACCTACTAAGTGTAAGTCAATTATGCGATAGTGGTTATGATGTTGGCTTTAGTGATAATGTCTGTATAGTTAAGAGCAAGAAAAATGGCTCCATTTTCTTTAAAGCAAAGAGAAAGAACAATATTTATAAAATAAAACTTTCTGAGTTGGCAAGTCAAAATGTAAAATGCTTTTTGTCAATTGATGAAGAGCAACAGACTTAGCATAAAAGATTGGGTCATGCTAGCTTGAGGTTAATCTCAAAGCTTAACAAGAAAGAACTTGTTAGAGGCTTACCAAATCTTAGGTATCAATCTCATGCTCATTGTGAAGCATATCAAAAAGGGAAACAAACAAAATCTTCTTTTGAATCCAAAAATATTGTTTCCACCTCAAGGCCACTTGAGCTTTTGCATTTAGATTTATTAGAACTGCATCTCTATCTGGAAAGAAATATGGGCTTGTAATTATTGATGACTATACTAGATGGACATGGGTAAAATTTCTTGCTCACAAGGATGAGTTATTTACAGTATTTTCTGCAAACAAATGCAAAGTGAAAAAGGTTTTAGTATTACAACTATTAGAAGTGTTCATGGTGGAGAATTTGAAAATGAATCATTTCAAAACTTTTGTGAAGAGCATGGTATCTCTCACAATTTTTCATCACCTAGACACCACAACAAAATGGTGTTGTAGAAAGAAAAAATAGATCTTTACAAGAAATGGCCAGAACCATGATTCACAAAACTAATATTGCAAAGCACTTTTGGGCAGAAGCAGTAAACACTGCATGTTATATTCAAAATAGAATCTATATTAGACCTATCTTGAATAAGACTCCTTATAAACTGTAGAAAGGAAGAAAACCCAATATTTCATATTTTCACCAATTTGGGTGTGATTGCTTTGTTCTTAATACAAAGGATTGTATTGGAAAATTTGATTCAAAATCATACAAAGCTATCTTCTTGGGATATTCTAAACGCTCTAAAGCTTACAGAGTATACAACAAAGAAACACTAATTGTTGATAAATCTATGCATTTGAGATTTGATGACAAGAAGCCTGACAATGCAACGTCAGAGCTAGATGAAGTCTTTGCAGATTTACAAATAAGCAAAGAAATAGATGAAAGTGTCATAGGTGCTGACTCTGATTCTGCGTCTGGTTCTGCGTCTAGTGATAAGACCCAAGAAGAGCCAACAACAGACTAAAAGTTTAAACCTCATCACCCAAAGGATCAGATTATTGGTGAACTAAGTGATAAAGTTAGAACAAGATCATCTCTCAGGGAACACTCTGATTTCGCATTGTTGTCAGAAATAGAGCCCAAAACAATTGATGAAGCACTAATAGACGATGGATGGATACTTTCTATGCAAGAAGAGCTCAATCAATTTCAAAGGAATGATGTTTGGAAGCTTGTACCTCCTC
The DNA here is from genome assembly GCA_037113605.1 of Calophaca sinica. Lineage (NCBI taxonomy): Eukaryota > Viridiplantae > Streptophyta > Magnoliopsida > Fabales > Fabaceae > Calophaca > Calophaca sinica. Next base: position 111,468,375 of record CM073733.1, read on the forward strand.
CAGAGGATAAGCAAGCCATTGGAACCAAGTGGGTTTTCAGAAACAAACTTGATGAAATGGCAAAGTGGTAAGAAACAAGGCAAGACTTGTTGGTCAAGGGTATTCAAAAGAGGAAGGTATTGATTATACTGAAACCTTCGCTCTTGTAGCTGGACTTAAAGCAACTAGAATCTTATTATCATTTGCTGCGCATCGTGGCATTACTTTATATCAAATGGATGTAAAGAGTGCATTTTTAAATGGTTTTATAAGTGAGAAAGTGTTTGTAAAACAACCACCTGGATTTGAAGATATTACTTATCCAGAACATGTCTTCAAACTTAAAAAGGCTCTTTATGGTCTTAAACAAGCTCCAAGAGCTTGGTATGACAGATTAAGTACCTTTTTAATATCAAATGGTTTTGAAAGAGGACAGGTGAAAACTACACTCTTTAGAAAATCATCTAAAAAACATTTTATTATAGTTCAAATATATGTTGATGATATTATCTTTGGTGCTACTAATGAATCTCTTTGTGAGGAATTCTCTAAGCTTATGCAGAATGAGTTTGAAATGAGTATAATGGGAGAATTAAAATTCTTCCTTGGTATTCAAATCTAGCAATGTCAAGATGGAACCTATATCCATCAGACTAAATATGTGAAAGAACTCTTAAAGAAGTTCAAGCTTGAGGAAACCAAACCTATGAGCACACCAATGCATCCAACATGTACTCTCGACAAAGATGAATCTAGTAAAAAGGTAGACCAAAAGGTATATAGAGGTATGATTAGTTCACTCCTTTATCTCACTGCCTCAAGGCCTGATATTATGTTTAGTGTTTGCTTATGTGCAAGATTCCGATCTGATCCTAGAGAATCTCACTTAACTGCTGTTAAGAGAATCTTTAGGTATCTCAAAGGAACTACTAACCTTGGTCTGCTTTATAAGAACTCAGAAAATTACAAGTTAGTAGGTTTCTGTGATGCTGACTTTGCTGGAGATAGAATTGAAAGAAAGAGCACAAGTGACGGCTGCCAATTTCTTGGAGCAAACCTTATCTCTTGGTCCAGCAAAAGGCAAAGCACAATTGCACTATCAACTGTAGAAGCTGAGTATATATTTGCTGCAAGCAGTAGCTCACAATTACTATGGATGAAGTATCAGCTTGAGGACTACCAGATTAAAGAGGGTAACATTCCTATATACTGTGATAATACCTCTCTAATATGTTTGACTAAAAATCCTATTTTGCATTCACGTGCTAAATATTTTGAAATTAAACATCACTTCATTAGAGACTATATTTAGAAAGGGATACTTGAAATTAAATTTATTAATATTGACCATCAATGGGCAGATATCTTTACAAAACCCCTTACTGAAGATAGATTCAACTTTATAAGAAAGAATTTGAATTTTCATCTTATAAAGGAATAAATGTTTAATTTGAATATAGTTGCCTCTTTTTTATGTGCCTTTGAAATGCCTGCTTTTGACTACTTATATGCCTCTGTTTTGATGTAGCCTCTGTTGTTGAACACGTGCCTTTGTTTATCACACACATGCCTCTGTTTACATATGTGAGTCTGTTTAATATGTGCATCTGTTTATATATTGGCTCTGATTATTATCTAATTATTAATTAATTGTTCATATTATTTATTATTTTATTAATTATTATTTAATATTTGTATCATCTGTTTTGGTGACTGTTCATATGAGTCTGTTGCTTTTATTACAAAGGTGCCTTTGAGAATCTTTGTGTACACGTGTCTCTATGAGACTGTTGATGTGTTAGTGGCTGAGAGTTACTCTCACGGAGTCATTATTTCTTTTACTGCCCGAGGACAGTTTTACTGCGCCTCTTTAATATTGTGTGTGACATGTTTCATTTTTGAAACAACAATTTATTTATTTCATTTATTTTAAAAACTGAAAAATATGGTTTGCCTTCTTCAACACGTTTTATTACCCACTCGCTCACTCACTACACCCACTACTCACACTATCTCTCTGAGAAGCCACACGTTCTGAACCCTAAACCCCTTTATCTTCTATCTGCTCTCTGCAACTTCCTGTTTCTCTGCAATGGCCGCCTTACAACAAGTTGTTTATGGTCCGAATAAAGAACCTAAACCTACCTTGGTGAACACTGAGCAACACCAACTGAAGGTAATGGTGGAACACCAAGTGAACTTCGAAGACTTAGCTGATAAAGGGTACGCCTTCAGAACTGATTTCATTAATATGGGTATAATGGATTTCTTCTGTATGGAAAACTAGCTGTGTATGAGGAAGTGGTAAAGGAATTTTCCATGTATGCTTGGTGCAAGAACAATACCATTCACAGCTACATTCAAAAGAGGAATATTCTGATTACTCGGGATATTATTGCTGATGTTATCAAATGCCCTAACTCAAGTTATTGAAGAGAAATTTGGGAAAAGGATTTTGGTGGCTGGGGAACAATCAACGACTCCATCTATGAGAAGCCTGGTGGTTCTAAGGCTGTGAACATGAAGAACAAGTTCAGAGTGCTCTTCAAGATCATAATGCATTGCATGGTTCCTAGGTTTGGGTCTGTGGACACTGTGAGCAGTGACCACAAGTTTATTATGTAGAATTATGAGACCAAGGCCAGACTCAACATGCCAAGTCTCATTTTTGATCATCTGCACAGAAACATCGTGTACTCCAGAAAAGGGAAGAACTTGAACATCCGTTATGGAAGGTTGCTCTTTGCTATCATGGACAATCAAGGCTTGATTCGACATCTTCAAGATCTTAACATTGAAGAAGCTGGATTTGCACTAAAAACCATGAGTGTACAACCCTCTCCAGTGAGAACTTGAGGAGAATAAAGGTTTTATCTGAAGAAGTGATTGCTGAGATACAAAAGGAAGAAGAAGGTGGGAGAAAACCTGTAAGAAGGGGAAAGAGGAAGATGAGTGAAGTTATTGTTGAGCCTATCAGAAGGGTAACTAGGAGCACTGGCATCCGCATTGCTGAGCCCACTCACTTGGTTCAACTAGTGAGACCTGTATTCATGCCCTCAGTGATGCCAGAAGAAATTGAGGAGAGTAAAGTTGAGGTTGATGAGACGATAGCCAAATGTAAGGAAGATAACTATCAATATTACCTACACCTCAAAGAAGAAAGGCTAAAGGGACAAGCCTCTGTTACTGCAACTGTTCCTCCTGTTGTTGCCTCCGGCACTACTGCTACTGCAACAACCACTTTTGCTTCTGCAACCACCACCACCACTGCTGTTCCTGCTACTACTGCTGCTCCTGCCACTTCAAAGTTGAAGAGAATAGTCAAATGGGCTGATCTCCCTGCTGCCAAGAAAACTAAGGCACTAGATGATGTTGTACGCTTGTATGATTCTGTTTATAATTCTGGTACTGCTACAACTAGTTCTTCTGAAACCCTACCTTCCCAATCCTCAGAACCTATACCTTCAAACCATATTCCTCCTCCCCAAATTCCTAAGCCTATTCCATAACCTTCTAAACCTATTCCCTCACCAAAACCTTCTCAATCCAAACCTTCTACAAAACCCTCACCTTCTAAGAAACCTTCACCTCCTAAACTGTATATACCTCCATCAAGCTCTTATTCTTCTGATTCTTCTTCATCTAATGACAATAAAGATGATCATATCCCACTGAGACCTAGGCAGAGACCTCAACCCCAAGTTCAATTTCCTTATATTGAACCCATTTCAGTTGTTCACCCTACAACCTCCACTTCACCACCACCACCACCACAAACAACCAAAACACCAACCAAAACACCTTCACCCAAATCTAAACCTACCACTTCTCCACCTCAATCAAAATCACCACCAAGACCTCTATCACCTCCATTGACTTAACCTGACCTCAACATACCTTCACAACCCGAACCTATCACTGAAACAGAACCTGAGCCTATTATCCAGGAACCCTTATCCCCTTCACATGGCTCTGATACTATTTGTGAAGCACAACCCCTCTCTATCCTTCAACTTGTACTTGATTCCACTTTTCAACTTGCAATTCTTGTACATTTTTCACCACAATTCCCTTCTCTACCCCATTCACTAATTTTGGCTGAACCAGAATCTACTGCAGAACCAATGGAAGAGGATGACCTAGTCATTACAGCTGTAATTGCCTCTGAGGTAGTTCAAGGTCTTGATTCTGATGATGATGATGTTTCCATAATTGACCCTCAAACCCTCCCAACCATCGGGAAGCAAGAATTGTGCCTGAACGCTATCCACACCTGATTGCTGGTTTTGAGTGTCTTAAGGCTGAGAGATACTGTGAGTATCAAGACTGGAAAATCATTGAAGAAGAAAGAATAGATGAAGTTCTGTCTGCACAGGCTATAGAGGACCTTCTTGCCAATTGGCAATTTGTGCATAACTGGTTTGAACAGCCCAAAAAGGATCAACTTGAAAGGAATAGAAGATTAGTTGCTGCTTCTACTTGGAATGTGTCTCAAAGGAGAAACACCCCTGCAGTTTGGGAACCTGAACCTGCTCCCATACTCCTACTTGCTCCACCTGCACCTATTCCTCCACCTCCACCTGCTATAGAACCTGTTACTCCTCCTTCTGCTTCAACTGCTATGATTACTCAGCCATCTACCTCAGCTTCTGGGTCTGCTTCTGCATCAGCAAGTCGTTCTGTAGTTGTTGTTGGAACCTAAACGATTGAGAAGTTTAGACCCTCATTAATTTTGATGATAACAAAGTATTTCTCAAGAGAACAATTTATCTTCTAACATATCTTTGAGTGTACAGGTATCAAAGCTTCATATATATGTACAAAACACTCAAGGAAGAAGAAGAAATTTACAAAAAGAGTTGAATACAATCCACTCATGTCAACATCTGAACTCACTTCAGCGTCTTGTTAATAGCAAGCATCCAGTAGTGTTACTCTTTGACACGTGGAATACTCAATTCTTTGCGGCGTCGATCCTGCGATTACGGCGGCGTCGATCTCTTTAATGAAGCACGTGATAATCACGTTTCTGCTCTTAGCCTAAGACTGTTCTGGAACGGAATTCGAATTTGATTTTATGCGCTCATTTTGATGTACGAGGAAGCAAAGGTGACACCTTTAGCATAAGACAAAAATCGTACAAGGCAATTGCAAATAGCGAGATAATTTAAAACGGTAATGTGTACTATTCTGATATTCTCTGGAAAGGAAGAAAAAGACTACATTTCAAATTACCTCACTAAATGGAAAGAAGATATTTTTTACTGCAACGGTAATACCCTTGAAGACTCCTATAAATACCCCAAGGTATTCATTGAAGAAGAATTGAGAAAATTGTGAAGAAACTTCATTCTAAAAGCAAAATTACTCAAGTGAGCAATCAAGTTTCGTGCCAAGTTTCTGGTCTACATAGAACTGAACTCAGCGTCTTATACTTTCTTTTAGAAAGCCATTCTGTTTTGAGCTTAATCTTTTCATCCTCTCTGTGAGAGTTATTTTGATTGTATTCAAAAGTATAATCTCTTTTGTAAACTGTATTTGGCCTAGTTAAGGCTCTGTTCCTCAAAGGCTCGACTGCACTGAGTCGTTTTGAGAAGTTGAGAGTATTGTCAAGTTTGTGACAGAAGAATACTCTTGAGAAAAATTGTAATCAGTTGATTATAGTGAAAAATCCTTCAGGAACGAAGGGACTAGACGTAGCTACCAGTTGGTGGTGAACTAGTATAAATCTCTATGTCTCATCCTTTACTGCTTTACATTTATCTTTACCTTGCTTAGTAAAACAAGTTTTCATAAGCTGTTTAATTTCTGCATCCGGTTTAATTCTCTGCATCTGATATACAAACAGTTTTGAAAAAACTGTGTTGAAGTTTTTACGTATAGTTTGCAAAAAGTTTTTAACACAGTTCAACCCCCCTTCTTGTGTTCACGTTCAGTTAGTATCAGAGCCAGGTTTCTTGGTTGAGCACTTAACAGTGTTAAGAGAAAAGATCCTATACTGTGAACATGTCTACTGAAGGTGGTCATATGAACCGTCCTCCTCTATTCGATGGAGAAAAATTTGATTACTGGAAAGATAAGATAAAAGCTTTCTTTGAGACACAACAACTTGAGTTGTGAGATATAGTTCAAAGTGGTTACATTCCTCCCACTAATCCTCGTGGTGTTGCTATAGTCAGAGAAGATTGGAATGATGAGCAGAAAAAGAGATATCAAATTAATCAAAAGGCTAGATTCATTCTTATCTGTGCTATGACAGAAAAAGAATATGATAAATGTGGCAAATTTGATACTGCGAAAGAAATTTGGGACTCACTTGTTTTATCTTTCGAAGGCTCTGCCCAAGTAAGAGAAACCAAAGCTAGCATGTTGGTTCGCCAATACGAGTTGTTCAAAATGGAAGATGGTGAAAGCATTGAAACCATGTTTGGAAGATTTCAAACACTTGTTCATGGGTTACAGGCCCTTGGAAAAAGTTACACTACACCTGACCATGTTAGAAAGATCTTAAGAAGCTTGACTAAGCAGTGGAGACTGAAGGTCACTGCTATTCAGGAAGCAAAAGATCTAAATGTCCTACGACTTGAAGATCTTATGAGTTCGTTGAAAACTCATGAACTTGAGCTAAATGAAGAAGAACCTATCAAAATGGGCAAGTCTATTGCTTTGAAATTCGCTCAACATAAAGTCAGTTCTTCCAAAGCCCTTCAGGCTGAAGAAGAAGAATCAGAAGATGAAGCTTCAGAAGGAGATGTTGACACATCAGAAGATGAGCTCGCGTTTATATCCAGGAAGATACAAAGAATGTGGAAGAAGAGAAACTTCAGGAGGAAGTTTCAGAAGAAAGATACTAAGGACAAGAAGGAAAGCAAGGACAAGGCTCAAGTCATTTGCTATGAATATAAAAAGCCTGGACATTTCAAGTCCGAATGTCCTAATCTTAAGGAGAAGTCCACAAGAAGTTCTTTCAAGAAAAAGAAGAAGAGCCTCATGGCTACATGGGAAGATCTAGATTTATCCTCATCTGAGGAAGATAATGAAGTAGAAGCAAATCTCGCTCTCATGGAATTAATCGACCTTGATTGAGAAGAAGAAGTTGAAGAGGTAATAGTATATGATTCCTACTCGAACTTCAACTTGCATTTGATGATCTTCTTAAGGACTCGCCACTCTCTGTTGAGTATAAGAATTTGAAAAAGAAATTTTCAAAATTATCACAAGACTTTCAAGCTTTAAACAAAGAAAAATCAGACTAATAAAGAAAATCGTGTTTAAAAGCGAAAATCAGCATCGATGGATAACCAGCCTGACCGCTAACAAGCAACCAGTCGAGAGCTCTAGTCAAAAGCTCTAAAGTTACAGGCAATCCTAAATGCAAATCAAATGATTATGAATATGCTTTTCAAAAGTTTCTTGCAGAGAGTGTAACTCGTAGCAAGCAAGCTTCAATGATTTGGGGTGTCAGTAAAACGACAACTCATGGTCTTGTTTATATATCAGATGAACCTCTTTTAGAAAATGATTCAGCATCTAATAAATCCAATAATCATAGTAAATGCTTGCATTGTACTTACTGCAATAAACCTGATCATTTGAAAAGTGCATGTATTGTTTTTAAAACTGTGAAGGATAAGCTTCCTTCAAGAACTAACAAGAAAGGACCCAAAAAGATATGGGTACCTAAAGATAAAATAGTTTATGTTGCAGACATGCTTAGCGACAAAGTCAACACACCTATCTTGGTACTTAGACAGTGGATGCTCGCGTCACATGATGGGAGAAAAGCATATGTTCCAAGAACTAAGGCCTAAAGAAGCTGGATTCGTTGGTTTCGGAGGAAACCAGAAAGGTAAAATAGTTGGAGTTGGTCGCATTAGTAAAGGCTCTTTTCCCTCTATTGATAATGTACTATATGTTGAAGGACTCAAACATAACTTATTGAGCATAAGTCAATTATGTGACAATGGTTATGAAGTCATCTTTACAGAAACTGGATGTCTAGTAAAAAGCAAGAAAGACGGCTCTACTTTTTTTACTGCTAAGAGGAAACAAAATATTTACAAAATTGATCTCTCTGAACTTGCAAAACAAGATGTCAAGTGTCTCATGTCTGTTGACGAAGAACAATGGATTTGGCACAAGAGATTGGGTCATGCCAATTTGAGATTAATCTCGAAATTAAATAAGCACAGTCTTGTCAGAGGCTTACCAAATCTTAAGTATCAATCCGATGCTCTCTGTGAGGCATGTCAAAGAGGAAAACAAGTTAAAACTTCTTTTCATTCGAAAAATGTTGTTTCAACCTCTAGACCACTTGAGCTTTTGCATCTTGATCTTTTTGGTCCAACAAGGACAGCCTCTTTAACTGGAAAGAAATATGGGTTAGTCATTGTTGATGATTTTACTAGATGGACATGGGTTAGATTCCTTGCTCACAAAGATGACTCATACAAGGTATTTACTGTATTCTGCAAAACAGTTCAAAATGAAAAAGGAATTTGCATTTCTTCTATTAGAAGTGATCATGGGGGAGAATTTGAAAATGAAAGCTTTCAAAAAATTTGTGATGATAACGACATCTCCCACAATTTCTCCTCTCCTAGAACACCTCAACAAAATGGTGTTGTAGAAAGGAAGAATAGGTCCCTCCAAGAAATGGCCAGGACCATGATCAATGAGGCTAATATTGCAAAACATTTTTGGGCAGAAGCAGTAAACACAGCTTGTTACATTTAAAATAGAATTTCTATTAGACCTATTTTGAAGAAGACTCCATATGAACTGTGGAAAGGAAGGAAACCAAACATATCATATTTTCATTCATTTGGATATACGTGTTACATTTTAAATACTAAGGATCAGCTTGGAAAGTTTGATTCAAAAGCTGACAAAGGAATCTTTTTGGGATATTCTGAAAGATCTAAAGCTTTTAGAATATACAATAAAGAAACTATGACAGTGGAAGAATCCATTCATGTCAAATTTGATGACAAGAAGCCTGACACAGCCATGTCAGAGCTAGATGAATTATTTTCAGAATTAAATATAGGTAATACTACAAATAGTGAACCTACATATTCATCGTCCGGTGGTGACCAAACACAAGAATCTTCAGAAGCTGAATTCAGAAAGAGCTGGAAGTACAAAGCCAATCATCCTAAAGATCAAATCATAGGAAAACCAGGAGATAGAGTAAGAACCGGATCCTCTTTTAAAGAGCATGCAGATATGGCACTACTCTCAGAAATGGAACCTAAAACGATTGATCAAGCATTGAAAGATGAAGGTTGGATTCTAGCCATGCAAGAAGAGTTGAATCAGTTCCAAAGAAACGATGTATGGAAGCTGGTTACTTTACCAGAAGATAAGTAAGCTATTGGTACTAAATGGGTATTTAGAAACAAGCTTGATGAAGATGGAAAGGTTGTGAGAAACAAGGCAAGATTGGTTGCTCAAGGTTACTCACAGGAAGAATGTATTGATTTTACTGAAACATTTGCACCTGTTGCAAGGTTAGAAGCTATACGCATTTTACTTTCATTTGCTGCACATCATGATATAATTCTTTATCAAATGGATGTGAAAAGTACTTTCTTAAATGGTTTTATAACTGAGGAAGTCTTTGTAAAACAACCTCCTGGATTCGAAGACATTGAATTTCCAGAACATGTCTTCAAGCTTAAAAAGGCCCTGTATGGTCTTAAGCAAGCTCCCAGAGCTTGGTATGAAAGATTGAGTACATTTTTTATGAAAAATAGCTTTACCAGAGGTCTAGTAGACACTAATCTTTTTAGAAAAACATCAAACAAGCACTTTATAATTGTTCAAATATATGTTGATGACATTATTTTTGGAGCTACTAATGAAAGCCTTTGCAAAGAATTTTCTAAGCTAATGCAGGCTGAATTCGAGATGAGCATGATGGGTGAACTGGAGTTTTTCCTTGGAATTCAAATCAAACAATGCAATGATGGAATATATATACATCAAAGCAAATATATCAAGGAATTGCTAAAGAAATTCAAAATGGTGGATTGCAAACCTATGTGTACTCCTATGCATCCCACATGCATTCTTGGTAAAGGGTAAAAAGGTAGATCAGAAGATGTACAGAGGTATGATTGGATCTCTACTTTATCTTACAGCTTCAAGACCTGATATTATGTTTAGCGTCTGTCTGTGTGCTAGATTTCAATCAGATCCTAGAGAATCACACTTGAGTGCTGTTAAAAGAATCTTTAGATATTTGCAAGGATCTACTAATCTTGGTTTGCTTTATAAGAAATCAAAAGATTACAAGTTAGTAGGTTTCTGTGATCTTGACTTTCTTTGGAGACCGAATTGAAAGAAAAAGCACAAGTGGAGGCTGCCAATTCCTTGGAGCAAATCTTGTATCTTGGTCATGCAAAAGGCAAAGCACGATTGCACTCTCAACAGCAGAAGCTGAATATATTTCAGCAGCAAGTTGCAGCTCTCAACTTCTGTGGATGAAATATCAACTTGAAGACTATCTGATAAAAGAGAGTAACATTCATATCTTTTGTGATAATACTTCTGCAATCTGTCTCACTAAAAATCCCATATTGCATTCACGAGCCAAGCACATTGAGATTAAGCATCATTTTATAAGAGACTATGTTCAGAAGGGTATTCTCGAAATAAAATTTGTAGACACTGATCATCAGTGAGCTGACATATTTACAAAACCCCTTGCTGAAGATAGATTCAATTTTATAAGAAGAAATTTAAATTTTCATCTTATAGAAAAATGATTAATCTCAGCGTCAGATAATATGCACAATCTCAACATCTGATATGACATAAGCATGTATATGAATAAGCATCTTATTTGTCATGTGCATCATAACCCATCGTCTGGTGAATCGGTTGCGTGCGTCCGAGCACACCCACACGTGTCACACGTGTTAAGGACTTAAGCGTCTCATCACATCTACTGAGTCATAATTATTTATGTCTTTCGATAAAATCTTTTTACCTGATCTTACTTTTCTTTTGGCGTCTGCATTTAATGAAAAGGCGAATCTTCATTTACTTTTCTTTTTGATTTAATTTTTGTGTGGAAATACGAAGCGATTTTTTGAAAAAGGACTGTACCATTTTCTATCAACTTTCCCACTACTCCACATTTTTTGCTCCATCACTTCACTCTGCATTTTCTTGCAAAAACTGTTCTCTCTGTGTGTGTGTGTGTGTGTTTTCGAACCCTAAAACCTCCATTACCCTCTTTGCAACTACTACCATGGCCGACAGAAAGGTTGGACAATACACTGCTGCCTTCGATGTCTTCTCTGAGGCAAAACTCATGAATGAGAACAGGATTGATTTTTAGAACTTCAAGCTATACGGTTTTGATTTTGAAGAAGGTCTGGAGAAACTAGGCTGGAAAAATTACTTCATCTGGGAACCAGTCGACGTACTGAGCTATGCTATTAAGGAGTTCTGGGGGAACACTTACTTACTTCCGGGAGAAATTATAGAAGGACACATCAGAGGCTTCAAGTTACGCTTCACCATCAACTCTATTGCTCAGACGATCAAGTGCCCTTGTGAAGGAATCAGTTATCATGCTAACTGGGTTGACGCGCATGCAGGACCGGAAAACGCCAACGGCCCCGCTTTGAAAACTACCGTGAATTGAAGAAGAAGAAGAACATTACTCCCACTGCCAAAGACTTGAAAAGCCACTACAGAGTACTGCACAAAATCATCGCTAAGAGCGTGATTCTGAAGGCTGGCTCAAGCGACATAATGAACTACGAGCAAAAGTTCATTATGAGAAACTACATGGATGGGAAGAAAATCAATCTGCCAAGGTTGATTATCAATAATCTGATAAATGCTCTTGTCTTCTCAAGGAAGAGTGTCGATAAGAAGAATGTCATCAAGGTTATCGCTTATGGAGTTCTTCTCTCCGTAATGATGATTAAAGACGGTGTTGTGAGGAAGCCGACTAACTCTATCAATACAGAAGAAAAAGAAAAATACTTTGGTGTTGGCGCTGTTGTTTGTCCAGAAGTTTTCGGAGTAAACAGTTTGGTCATAATGCAGTTGATCACTGGCTCTATGATCAAGAAGGTGAAATTAGAGCTACAGGAAGGAGAAGCTGAAAAGAAAACCACCAGAAGCTCAATGGCTGGTGTGAAGAGACCTGCTGAATCTCCTTCAAGGGAGACAAGAAGAACAAAACAGAAGGTGACTCCTGCACCTACTGTTGAGGAACCAGAAGATGAGGATAGAATTCCCATCAGAAAGGTCTTGGAGAAAAAGTATAAGCCAGCAGCTGAAAAAGATGCTCAAGGGAAGCAAGTCCCTCCTCCTCCTCCTGTCGTTGTTGCCCCGAGAGGAACAAAAAGAAGGTTGGTTAAGTCTTCAGAGCTTAACCCAACGGTACTCGACTTTACTGCTGATGAGTCAGTATCTGTCTTTGATGCTCATGATATTATTCCTGCACCCCCATTGTCTGTTTCACAACCACAAACCAAGAAAACCAGAATGAGCCTCCGACAAACCTCTACCCTCTCTAAACCTACCCAACCATCATCCTATACACTCAACCTTGACCTACCACAAAATTCTTCAAATACTTCACTTACCACATACATTTCTAAACTTCACTCTCATCCCTTTAACATACTATTCAAAGTACCTCCCATTAATCCCTTCAAACCCTACACACCTAAAACCTATTCAATCACCAAAACCACTCCCACTTTACTCACCATTACCCATAAACCTACAGACTTTGGTGGAAGGAAGAATGTCTCATGTATTAACAAACCACGGTTTGTTAAGTATGAGTCATATCACAGCATCTACAATCGTCCCTCTACATGGCATTTGAAAACCTTCACCTCTGGAGCTGCCAGACTGGAGATTGCCTCTCCGATGAATGCTACCTTCAAGGATGGAGAAGACCACTTTCAGATGTCATTTAAAGGAAGATTGAGACCAGCAGCTGGTAGCAGAGCAATTCCCATCTCTGTTGACCTTCCTAAATCCTTACCTCAAACTGAACCTCTCACACTGGAGGAGTGCGGAAGGTGGATCACGGATGAAGAAGCTGCCTTCATGGCACACTGTCTTGAGATGAAGAAAATTGAAGTTATCAGACAGTTCAGGGATCCTTCGCTCAGACAAGAAAGATTGTACTGCATGCACAAAGGTGGCTACCTTGGTCTATCCCTGGGAAAAGGAAAGAACCTGCTCCTGGCAAGTAGCCATTCAGCAAGATCGGGCTCACAGAGTATGAGAAGGCTCCTCCCAAGAAGTATAATCTTAAGGAATTCTCTAAGCGTCCGATTGCCAAGATCATTGAGGATCATGCCAGAAGGTTTTATCTGAGTTCTCTGAAGGAAGATGAATGGAGAACTGGCTCCTCAAACTGCTGCAATATCGAGAAAGCCACAATTCCAACAGTTGGCACTATCAGCAGAATTACTGACACCAATCTGGGAACAGACTACTTTGATGATATGCTCAGGTGCTCAGTAATCGGACCACTTGACTGCATGAAGACATATGTCCAATGGGCTGCTGTGACCAAGCACTTTGACATTGGATTTACTTGGAGTCAATGGTCGAAGTCGTGGAAAGACAAAGCTATGTTACCATGCCTCGTCCCCTTAGTGCTTACAGAAGATGACGGGGGAAATCTGAGAAGAATATACCTGGCAGAAAATGAAGGACCCTCTTTTGCTTCTGAAGCATTGAGTGACTTCATCAGAAGAATATGGGGAGAAGAAGCTGGGAATAAGTTTGATGCTTTCACTGCTGACATGCTTCTGCATAGGGAAACTATCTTCATGGATTTGCTGTATCCAGAAAAGGTGGAGAAAAGGAGAAGAATTCAGGAAGATTCTGAGCAAAGGAAACTTGGAAGTCTCATCAAATGGTTTATACCAAATGATGCGTTCTTTCAAAAGGCTCAACAAAAGAAGGAACTGAGACTGAAGCTTTCCAACTGGGTGCTAGCAGAGCATCAGAAGATGAAACCTGCACCAGAAGCTGGACCTACTACTTCTACTCCTGCAGTTGAAATGGTCACCATTCCTCAAGCAGAGTTTGAAGAAATGAAGGCCACTAACCTGAAAGTTACTCAGCTGGAAAATGCACTAAAGCTTTTATATGAACGTCTCAACATCCTTCTACCACCACCAAACCCTTAAATTTTTTTCTTGTGTGATATAAATATTTTGGTACTCTTTTATATATATATATTCAGTGTTTTTGCTCTGATTATTTGACTATACATACCTATATCTGATTATCTGTTTATATATATTCAAATTTTTCTAAGCCATATTTTGACTATGATGTGCTTTACACTCTTTTTGTCTGATGACAAAAGGGAGAGTAAAAGAAAGGTCTGATGAACACGTGAAAGTCTGATTGACAAAATTCACCGTCCGATGTTCAAGCTCCGATAGACACACTAAAACTGACGTATCATGCATATCATTTCATACATAGCATTTGTATGGTTATTCATTGCTCTAATATCTATTAATGCATTGATATTCAATGACCCAATAATCTAACAATGATCAATAAAATTGGTAAAATAAAAATCTTTTTGATAAAATGAAAATCAGCATCCGATCTCACTTTGTTAAAAATATGCTCTGATTCATCTACGTATTTTTGCGATCACTTAAATGAATTTGTTTATCAACAATCACCTTAATACCAGAATTGTTCTTACATATCTTAATTGATAAATTCAGGGGGAGACCCTTGATGTTATTTTGAAATTAAATTATTCATCAACCTTGAATATTTGTCATCATCAAAAAGGGGGAGATTGTTGGAACCTAAACGATTGAGAAGTTTAGACCCTCATTAATTTTGATGATAACAAAGTATTTCTCAAGAGAACAATTTATCTTCTAACATATCTTTGAGTGTACAGGTATCAAAACTTCATATATATGTACAAAACACTCAAGAAAGAAGAAGAAATTTACAAAAAGAGTTGAATACAATCCACTCGTGTCAACATCCGAACTCACTTCAGCGTCTTGTTAATAGCAAGCATCCAGTAGTGTTACTCTTTCACACGTGGAATACTCAATTGCTGCGAGCATCCGTCCTCTGTTCTGAGCGAGCGTCTGATCTCTTTAATGAAGCACGTGATAATCACGTTTCTGCTCTTAGCCTCAGACTGTTCTAGAACGGAATTCGAATTTGATTTTATGCGCTCATTTTGATGTACGAGGAAGCAAAGGTGACACCTTTAGCATAAGACAAAAATCGTACAAGGCAATTGCAAATAGCAGATAGATTTAAAACAAAGAATGTGTACTATTCTGATATTCTCTGGAAAGGAAGAAAAGGACTACATTTCAAATTACCTCACTCAATGGAAATGAGATATTTTTTACTGCAACGGTAATACCCTTGAAGACTCCTATAAATACCCCAAGGTATTCATTGAAGAAGAATTGAGAAAATTGTGAAGAAACTTCATTCTAAAAGCAAAATTACTCAAGTGAGCAATCAAGTTTTGTGCCAAGTTTCTGGTCTACATAGAACTGAACTCAGCGTCTTATACTTTCTTTTAGAAAGCCATTCTGTTTTGAGCTTAATCTTTTCATCCTCTCTGTGAGAGTTATTTTGATTGTATTCAAAAGTATAATCTCTTTTGTAAACTGTATTTGGCCTAGTTAAGGCTTTGTTCCTCAAAGGCTCGACTGCATTGAGTCGTTTTGAGAAGTTGAGAGTATTGACAAGTTTGTGACAGAAGAATACTCTTGAGGAAAATTGTAATCAGTTGATTATAGTGAAAAATCCTTCGGGAACGAAGGGACTAGACGTAGCTACCAATTGGTGGTGAACTAGTATAAATCTCTGCGTCTCATCCTTTACTGCTTTACATTTATCTTTACCTTGCTCAGTAAAACAAGTTTTCATAAGCTGTTTAATTTCTGCATCCGGTTTAATTCTCTGCATCTGATATACAAACAGTTTTGAAAAACCTGTGTTGAAGTTTTTACGTATAGTTTGCAAAAAGTTTTTAACACAATTCAACCCCCCTTCTTGTGTTCACGTTCAGTTGTTTCTCAGGAAGTCTTGGATCAGCTTGTTGAAGATAACAAGCTCTTCAAGAAGTATATGGAAACTACTGAGAAGCATTTGGAAGCTTCAGATAGGAAGCATGATGTTGTTACTGATATGTTGCAGGCCATTCTGGATCGGTTGCCTAAGCCTTAGACAACCTTTAGGATTTTTATCGTCTTGTTTTTAGCCTGTTATTTATCTTTCTTTAGTTAAATTTTTGTAATTTGGCACTTTTGATTAATGAAATCAATTTTTGGTTCTTACTGATTTAACTATATCTTTCTCCAATACTATTTTGACTATGATGTTCTTTATTTATTCTGAACCTTTTTGTCTGATGACAAAAAGGGGAGATGAAAATATAGATAGAGTAATTGATGAACCTGATGTATCAATCAAGTGTCATCATACATTGCATTTGTGCATTATTTACTCTGATACGTTAACTTGGAATGAAGTATATGCTCTGAAAGATCTATCTATTTATTTAAGCTCTGATACTTTATTTAAAATGCTCTGAAATTGTACATTCATTTGATGTGATTTTACACTTAGAAAATATTTATATGTGCTTAATTCAAGGGGAGCCTCTGAAATTATTTTAAATAAATATTTTTCTAAAGGAAAATTGTTCATCAATATATGTATTTGTCATCATCAAAAAGGGGGAGATTGTTGGAATCAAGTGGATTCAGAAACAATGACCCTTAATTGTTTTGATGATAACAGATAGTTAATAGAATAATTTATCCTCTGATGTGGTTGTTAGTGTGCAGTAAATCACTATTCATCAGAAGAAATTGTCTCAGAAGACTTAGTGAACTTGTGAATTTCACACTTAGATCCATAAATCTAAGTCTGGCATTGATCCTCTAAAATTAAGCTGACGTCATCGTCTGAAAGCCTTGCTCTGAAATGGTCAACTTTGTTGGCGATCAACGCTCTAGTAAGACCATACTTTGACTTGGTCAACTCTGTTGGTAATCAACATTGGCAAGATTATGCTCTGGCTTAGTCAACTCTAATTTTGTCAACGCTCTGGTGTTGGTCAACACTCTGGTAGACCTTGCTCTGGTGAGACCGCACTCTGTTTCTGGTCAATGCTCTGGTATTCAGTCAACGCATAAACAAACTTTAGTTAGGCTACTCTATGGAAGCCTTCGTCCAATTCTTCATGACTCTCTTATGTGAAAGGCCAACAAATTTTGTGCTGAAGAGCTCACCTCTGTTTCAAGCTCACTCTGGTGAATAGTGTGGCTTTGATAGGAAAACAGACTAAAGTTCATTTAAGGCTACTTAATGTATTTAAGAGACCTCATTGATGAAGCATTTTAATGTACGAGGTATCAAAGGCCAAAGGGAATGTCAACGAATATAATCATCAGGAAACCAGGAAACTTGCTCTCGAAGGGTCTAATATTCAAAAAGCTCATAAGAGAAAAACATTCTGATTTTGTCTGCTGTGTCAGTATGCTTTGAGCAGAGTGGAAAACGACGTGACTTGCTAAAGTCACAAAAAGGGGATCTGAAGTTTTTGACCTATGGTGAAAAGAGCTGTTAGGTTACAACGACACTATTCACAACCCTAACTATATATACATTACTTCACCCACTAAAGTAAGTTAACGCTATGATACGAAGTGAGCAACCGAGAATCATTTCAAGTATCTGAGATCACATTGAACAAAGCACTTAATTGTTTTTACTCTTTCAATTTGAAAGTTATTCATTGTGCTTAAGTCTTTCATTGTATATCCTCTCTGTGAGAGTTATTTTGATATTGTTTCAAATCATTTTTGAACATTGTATTTAGCCCAGTAGTAGCTATATTCCTTAGAGGCTTGACTGTACTAAGTCGTTCTAAGAAGTTGTGAGTATAGCCATTTTGACAGTATTATACTCTCAAGTGTAATCGTGTTGATTATAGTGGAGAAATCCTTCAAGTGTGTAAAGGGATTAGACGTAGCTATCAGGTGATATTGAACTAGTATAAGTCAATGTGTCATTCTCTTATCTTTTCTCTTTACGTACTTACTGCATTATTTATTTAAGGAGTTATTTTTGAAAAGGTTTTCATAAACACACAAGCTTAGGAAAAGATTTCTAAAACCCAATTTAAACCTTATTTCTTGTGTTTTTGCCACGTTCATTTCCTAGCTCGGGCGGTAGGGTTCCTTAACTGTAAGACTGGGGTACCCCCTTTTAAGTACCTTGACCTTCCAGTTGGTGGGAGGATTGTTCTTCTCAATTCGGTACTAAGTAGCATTCCTATCTTTTACCTGTCCTTTATAAGGATGTCGGTGAAAGTTTGGAAACAAGTGGTTAGGATCCAGAGAGAGTTTTTGTGGGGAGGGGCATCGGGGGTGAAGAAGATTCTGTGGATTAAGTGGGCATATATTTGTAAGCCTAAGAGTGGGGATGGCTTGGGGGTTAGGGACCTTAGGTGGGTCAACTCTAGCTTGTTAGGGAAATGGATATGGAGCCTGTTAGGGGAGGGTAGGGCTCTTTGGTGTCAGGTGCTGAGGGCAAGGTATAGTAGTACTGTGACTTCTACTGTGTACTTTGCAGATTTTAGAGTTCCTTCTTCAGCTTCGGTTTGGTGGAAGGATATCTGTCTGGTAGGCGGAGTTGGGGATTTGGGATCAGACTGGTTCTCGGCGAGTGTCAGGAAGAGGCTAGGTGATGGGAGGTCTACATCTTTCTAGCATGATGTTTGGGTTGGGGATTCTACTCTTAGAAGTAGATTTCCTAGATTATTCTCACTCGGGGTTGATTTGGATATGTTGATCAGTGGAAGATGGAGGTGGGACAATGACACTTGGGTCTGGGACATTCATTGGAGAAGACACCTTTTTGTGTGGGAGGAGAGCTTGTTGGTCGAACTACTAGCGGTCTTGGTGCCCCTGCCCCAGTCAGTTGAGTCAGATCGATGGGTATGGACCCGACACCCTAGCGGTATGTTCTCTGTGTCCTCGACATATGGGCTTTTGTCAGAGTCATCTTCCCGTGTGGCTCAACTCTTTGAGGTTGAGGTTAGTGTACTTGGCAAATTATGGAAGAGTTTGGCTCCCTCAAAGGTAATAACCTTCTCTTAGCAGTTACTTTTGGATAGAGTCCCGACTTAGACAAATTTGTTTAGCAGAGGTATTATTCCTGATATGGCTGCAACTACTTGTGTGTTGTGTGGATCACATTGAGAGTCGGGGTTACATCTTTTCGGGTGCGGCTTCTCCTCTACGGTTTGGTATGCTATTGCTAGCTGGTTGGGTTGTAACTTTGTGCAACCGTTGAACCTCTTCTCCTCGTACTCTCAATTCACACACCTTGGGGGTAGCTCTCGATGTAGGGGTTTGGCTTTGATTTGACATACTGTGATGTGGGCTATTTGGGGGCTCCGGAACGATTGTATTTTTCGGGAGGGGGTATGCCTGATGTGGGGCATACGATCGATCGTATTCGATCCTTGTCCTAGAGGTGGTTTTTGGCCAGGGTTAAATCTACTCCGTGTTTGTATTCTGAGTGGTTTGTCAATCCCATAGCTTGTATTATGAGAGCCTAGCCTTTCAGTGTACTATTTTTGTTCTTTGTCCTTGGTGAGCCTTTGGATTTTTCTATTTGGATCTTTTGGCTTGGTTTGTCTGGCTGTTTTGAGTTGGGATACCCCTTGTACCTCTTAATATATATATTTTGCCATTCAAAAAAAAACTTTTGCTTTATATAAAAAAATTTAAAAATTCAAATTTTTACACAATGTAAAAACTATATTTTTAAATTTTAAACAAACAGGTCCAGAATCTAATTAACGCAAAAATTTATTTTATATGTAATCTATTCTATTTTAAATGTAAAATAAAATTGAATATGCAATTACAAAATAGTACGTTTTCATGTGTCACTTTAACAAAGATAGAACCAAAAATATAATAAAATAAAATCGTTTGATTATATTTTATTCTATTATGGTTACATTCTATAAACTACCTACAACTACAAGTTAAACCAATCCTCATCTCAAAATATTAGTTATCTTTAGTTAAAAAAATCGTTGTCATTCGTTAGGAGGAAATACTTAATTACCTGCATTTAGGGCTCTAATTTTGTCTTGTTTTCATAAGCACCTTGCAAATGGTTATAAACTGAGCTAACAACAGGTGTCACTGTATTAAAGAGTCTTCCCAACGTGGATGCACACAAGCGTTACAACACTATTTCACCATACGTACACTCTACGCGTAAAAGTACTAAAACTTCTTTATCATTGACGTTGTATTTCTCATGAATTGTTACGTAATTGTGTGGGAGAGACACGAACTATTAACTAATCAATTTTTTCTTATTATAATTCGAATATTAATCTCATTAGGTAATTTCGGACACCTATATTCCTGTTCCATCGAAGCTGCCAAAAGAAGAATCGAAGTTTACCTGGTAACCTTGTGGGAATAAAACTCTTCAAACCACGTGAAAGGGATTGGTTGGTTTGCCATTCCTATCATGAAAAAGATGATGATTAGCAAATAATTTTGCTCTTTTATTGTTAACAATAATGTAATTTGAATATTTGCATATTATTATATTAGTGTAATTTTGTATTGTCGTTTTTTTAAAAGGATATCCATTAATTATCCAAGACTTGGTTTCAATTACTGAAAAATGATATAGGTAAAATTTTCACCGAATTTTTTTTTAAAATATCTAAAAATTGATAGATTAAAATATAACCAAATGTCCAAATTAAACTGGAAAGTTTGTTAACTTATTATTGTATTGATTCATTAGTTCAATCTTCTGCATGAATTTTATGGAATAGGTATACCTTATATTTAAATATAATACGATGCTATATTTAGATTAACATATAAGGATGTGGTTGAAAGTCTTTCAATTTGTAAGGAGGAGGAATAATACTTTAGATTAACGTATAAGGATGTGGTTGAAAGTCTTTCAATTTGTGAGGAGGAAGAATATTTTATCAGGAATAGATTGAAAACGTCTCATAGGACTTTAAAAAGATGCTGAAAAAAATACTCATGTTTTGGAGATGTTTTGCGAGGAGAGGAGAAGTGGTTGTATTTTCCTTTGTTTTCTTTCCAAGATTCCAAAATCCTCTCTTCTCCTCAAATTAGGTAGTAAAGGAAAAATAATATTTTAAATTAAATAGAATGAAGTAATAATGTGTCAATTGTCATCAAGAACATAATTTTCTACATTTTCTTTATTTAGATATTAAATATAGTTAAAGTGGCTTTCATGTACATCAACTATTAAAAAATTTAGAGATGAAAATTTATGGATAAGGCATTACATAGTTTATGCCTATACTTTTTTTTTTATTCAACAGGTGATCAAACCCCCAGAAAAGAAACAAACAAACTAGAAACTCCTTGGAAAAAAGGTTTTCGTACAATCTGCTTTAACAACGTCCAAAAGAAATCCAGGCACCGAATAAAATAATCTACTACAAGAAATTAAACTAAACCCATACTTAATTAGCTAACCCATCAGCCACTTGATTAGCCTCTCTATGCGAATGTAACACAACGACCTCATAGAAAGACCGGATCAAGTATTGAATATCAGCTACCAAACTATAATGATGGTGCTGTGAAGAGTATCCCGACTGAATAAATTTGACTACAGTCAGTGAATCAGATTCAATGACAACTTTAGCAAACCCCTTAAGAAGTAACAATTTGATACCCATGTATATGGCCCAAAGCCCAGCCCCTGTGATAGAACATGGATGAATATTAGAGTTTATGCCAATACTTATACCTAAGAAAATTACTTGCATAGAAAACGACTCTAAATATATAATAAATATGCTTACAAAAGTTGGTTCAGTTAGTAAGGATACAACTCATATCTCAAGAGGACATGTCATATCCTACGAGGACGTGGGTTCGAATTCTGCTATCAATGTGAGATTCTCGTTGGTGGGTAGTTTGTAAGTACCTCTATAAGCGCTCTATGAGTTATGAGGCTTGCCCTGACCTCGACGAGACCCTGAGACCCAATTCACCTAAAATTTTCTCTTCAATATATGAAATCAATAGCCTCTCAAAATTACAAAACTAAACATTTTAAAATATTGACACATCATCACTTTTGAGGTTAAAAATGACAATTTATATCCCAAAACTTTCAATTTTCTCTCTCTTTCACGTTTTCCCACAACGACATATTTTTTAATATTTTAAATCTTAATTCTCTTTTCTTTTTCATCCCTCAACAACTCAGTTTCCCTTCTCATCCATTTTTTTAATATTATATTATTTTTATTTCTCAAATTTTTAAAACTTTTTATCAATGATTATTTTGCTTTTGAGTTCTGACCGGGAAAAATTATATGTTGTCACTATACTTTCGTTATCTTTGAGCACATATCAATTTTTATAAATATTTTTATTATTATTTTTTTTTTACTTTTGTGTTCCGACGAGGAAATATTACATGTTGTCGGTATAATTTTATCGTTTTCGAACACGTCAATTTTATAATTTTTTTAATTATTTATAAATTATTTTGCTTTTGAGTTCTGATGGGGAGACATTACATGTTATCGGTATAACTACTTGTTATATTTTGCCTTTATAAATGTATTAATTTTTTATAAGTTATTATTTTTCTTTTGAGTTTTGACGAGGAAACATTATATATTATTGGTGTAATTTCATTATCTTTGAGTACATATCAATTTTCATAAATGTTTTTATTATTTATAAATGGTTATCTTACTTTTGAGTACTCTCGACGGGGAAGCATTGCATGTTCACAGTATAATTTCATCGTCTTTGACGATAAATCAAGTTTATAAAAGTCTTCATTATTTACAAATGATTATTTTACTTTTGAATCGTGGCGGAGAAATATTACATATAGTTGATATAATTTTATTGTCTTTGAACACATATCAATTTTATGCACGTATCTATATATTTATTTTATCTATTCTATTCTATTTTATTATATTCTATCTTCTATCTATACATCTATCTATCTAATCCATTCTATTACTAATAATAGAACTATTTTTTATAAAACGGTTATTTTACTCTATTTTTTCCAATGACAAGCAAACTATATGTTAAAATTAGTACTTCATCTTTTCTTTACTTGTAGGAAGTAATAATTTGAGCAATTTAGCAAATTGTGATTTGGTTTAACTGTTTTCTCTGCTTGAATGCTTACACGTTTTCTACATTTTTAGAGAACTAAAACAATTAATTATGTTGGTTACAATCTTGCTAGTTTTGTATAAAAAACATATAATAAATAATAAATATCTATATACTCAAATCTTTTTTTCCAACACATATATACTCAAATCTATTATTCGTGTTTTAAATAAATAAAAAAATATTTTTTCTTTAGATATATTATATATGAATTAGTAAAATAAGAATGATATGTCAATACTAAAAATAACTGTGAAAATTAACAAATTAACGAGTATTGATTAAAAGTGTAAAAATCAAACTAAATTAAAAAAAATTAAAATTCTATTTAAAAATATAAAAAATATATTTTCCTAGACTAATACCTAGAATCATCCTCATACTTACAATATTTTGTGAATAATACCCAAGCCCAAACTCGTTTAATGAATAAATTAAACATCCTATTCATAGTGAAGAATTTTTTTGCATGTTCCCACAAGATTATCCTTATCAAAAACTTTCAAAGTTAGTAATAAAAAGGTAATATGAAAAAGAATTCACAAATATCATTACCCTTAGCTGCTCCCTTGGTTTTGATTTTGTCTTCACATTGTTCCTCCATCCTGTCCCCCCCCCCCCCCCCCTTTTTTTTTTCTATAAATAGTCAAAAGGATCCCTCAACAAACCAACCCCACAACAAGACTCTCCTCATCTGCTATATGAAAAAAATCCATTAGAGAATATGATGCAACAAGAGATTCTTCAGTCACCATGGTCTTTCTATGAAGACATGGACTCATCAACTTTTGATCGTCAAGTTGTTGAGCCCTATGGCTTCACCATGGATGACCATGCTGGTGATGACTATGGTCCTTATGGCATCATCATGGATGACCCTGTTGGTGATTGTGGATTCAATACTCTATTGAGTACTCCAGAGAATAGTACTTCCTCTGAAGTCTTATCCATCCCCTTTCCTTCCACTTCCACTTCCACCATATTCATCAATGATCATATCCAATTTCCAATTGATGAAGAAACCTTGCAGCTCCCATCACTGATGGAATTGGATTATTTTGATTCCATCCTGAGTCCTCAGATTGTTGGAATTCATGGATACCAAGAAGAAGAAAGTGAAGGGAGTTTCCCTTCACAGAATTTTCCAAGTGTGGTAGAAGATGCATGGAGTCCTACCCTATCAGTGAGGTCAGAATGGTCCTCAATTCAACAATCACTAACCTTACCACAAGAAGAAATGGAAATTGACAACCAAGTGAGCCTTCGACACATGATGGAGGCATGTGGAGAAGCCTTGGAGCAAGGACAGAAAGGACTAGCAGAAGTGACCTTGAAGTGCATGAGCCAGAAAGTTACTACCCCACTTGGTGAATCTCTTGAGAGCCTTGCATTTTACTTGTCTCAAGAAGTGACAAATCATGGAGATTATCTCAAAGGAGAGGCCTTTAAAAATTTTGAGGTTGCTTTTAAGGCACTCTATCAAGTGCATCCAATTGGAAAAGTTGCTCACTTTGCAGCAATTTCAGCAATTCTTGAAGCTGCTATATTAGAAGATTATGATGTCATACACATAATAGACTTTTGTATGGGAAATGGTATTCAATGGCCTCCCTTATTGGAGGCTGTTGCAAAAATGAACAAAACATTGAAATTGACATCAATCAAATGGGGTGATGAAAGTTCTGAATCAATTTCCACTCCATGGAATTTTGAGGAAACCAAAAGGCAGCTCTATGAGCATGCCAAATCATGTGGTTTGAAATTGAAGGTAGAGGAAAAGGGGTTGGAAGAAATGGTTACTCAGATAAAAAGAATGAACAAAAGGGGTGGGAGGAAAGAGTTTTTGGCTTTCAATTTGATGATTGGTCTTCCTCATATGGCAATGGTAAGGGGCAGAAGACAACATGTCTTGGAGTTTCTGAAGGTAGCTGAGGATTTGATCAACAACTCTCAAAACAAGGGAATCATTATTTTTGGGGATGGTGATGCATCTGAGAAATTGAAAAATAGCTTGAATTTCAGGTCATTTTTTGAAGGGCATTTGGTGCATTACAAGGCCTTGTTGGAATCAATTGAATCACATTTCACAGCTCAATTCTCAGAAGCAAGAACTGCTTGTGAAGTGCTGTTTGTGGCACCTTGTATCTCTTCTCTTGCTTGGTTACAAACATGGGAAGAGATGAAAAGTGATGGCCATCTTCAGGGAGAAATTAGCATAGAGGGCTGCAGATTGAGCAAAAACATTTTGATGGAAGTCAGTGAAGTGTTGAGAGGAAGTGAAGGTTCATATCAGACAAGGATTGAAGGACAAAATCACAATGAACTTGTTTTGGAATGGAAAGGAACCCAATTATTAAGATTCTCAACCTGGAAAAACTAAAACAAGGCTAGGGAGTAAGAAGTGCACAGTAGTTTTTTAAGTGTTCCAATTAAAATTACACGTTCAGATGATAGTCAAGTAGTTATTATAATTTGATTTGTACAGAGATTCTTGCTCATATGTAATGTACACACAAAATATGTACATCTTGACATATTTTAATCCCAATTCCCAGAGAGTCCTCTTCCTTTGTCATGCAAATAACTTCATAATATTATCTTCACTTAAAGAGTATAATTCAAGTGTGTCTTGCTTCTAGTTTTTCCTGTTGAATGTGAGTCTTGACTTTTTGAACATGTTAAGAAGGATGAAATTGTGGCTTAAAATTCACTAGCCATGTCTTCACTCTCAACCTGTGGAGTTTGATTTTGTCTTTTCACTAATTTTACAGTTAATTTTTAATTTTTTCTAGGAAAAGAAATATTATTATAAAATTGAGTACAAGAAGGACTGAACAAATAGGACAAAGCAAGAGTCCTATGCAGAACAACAGGTTTAATGGACAGCAACTAGCATCACACACCTAGTCATACAAGCAAATAATTAGTAACATTTAAATTTGAATAACCCCTAAAAGAAATCACTTCTTTATAAAATCACTTTTTCTGAATAAACACTTGAAACACAGAAATGGATTACAAGCAGTTAAATAGTGACTACAGAAAAATCTCAGTCATCCAATTTTGTTCAACGGTTGATATTGATTTACCGAACTCGAAATCTGAACGGCCCATTTTTTTTCAAATGGCCCCCAAGTCCTCGACTGCAGGACGGTAGGATCCTGACCGCAGGGAATCCGGGTCCCTCAACCACAGAGAGCACGAGAAAATAGACTTGATAGTTAAGATTGCTCTGCAACACCTCTGGTTACAGGTCACAGACCTCCTCATCAAAATAACATAAACCTGTATCACACCAACTCAAAAACCTATATTGTTTTCTTGTACAAGATATTTTCCTAAAATCATAATTTGTAAAGCAAATTTCCATCGGTTTTTAATCATGTTTAAGTTACATTTTTGATAATTATATACACACAAACACATACTAACGACATCCACAAACATGGTTCCAATAGATGAAAATCTCCTGTCTCACTTTATTGTCACATTCTCTATCCCTCTCTAATGACAATTTGCCACATAATAAAATAAAATTATAACTTAATAACACATATTCATATCCCCAACTTTTGATTGGTAGGAGACAGGGAGACACTATTTTTTGGGACAACAAATATTTATTCGATCGGTTCCAATATAGTTATAAAACAGCACAATAGAGAAATGCTTGAAAGATACCCGGTTAACGCAACTTAATATAATGAAATAATCTAATCTTGAATTCAAGGGCTTCTCAACGTTGGTCTTGGCTGTTAGAGATTAGAAAATGACAATTATGTTATGATTCTGAGGTATGCATGCCAAATCAGAGTTCTACAAAATGATAATTTGGATGTAACTTTGTTTTATTTGTTGACCCCTGTTACTTTACATTAATCGTGGAATGTTAAGTTGTATTTAAACATATGAGAATATTTTATTATAATAGGAAAAAAAATAAATATCTTTTGATATGAACCTTTTTTTATATTTTGTGTATAAAAAATATAGTATTAATGGTCGACATGCCTATGCCATGACACCCTCAATTCTCTATTCTTTTATATTTCTTCTCACATGTTTTTAAAATTTTCAGATAATAAGAAAGAAATTCATAAAATCTACTTGTATTATGTATATTCTTGAAATTCATAAAATTCAAGAAATTCATAAGAAATAAATTCACCATGTTTGATCCTCCTAAAAATAATTTTCTGGCTCCAATCCTGGTTTTAATTGCAAACAAATTAGTTTATGTATTTTCTCTCAAAATATGAGACTATCATAAGAAGTTATTTTAAATTTAATTATGACCTTACACTATAATAATTTTTTTTACATTATCATTCAATTATATTATTAAATTAATAAAAATTGACTATCACGTCCAGAAAAAAAAGAGATTATAGAAATTAGAGAAACATATGTTATTTTGCTAGTTTCAATGCCAAAAGAAATGAGGAAGGGATGGAAATTTGGATGGTGGAAAAAAATTTGAAATTGAGATTCACTAGTAAAAATTAGAGTAAACTAAACCCATAATTTAATTCCTAAACTATCATTCTCTCTCCTATTTAGTTCATAAAATATATGAAAATAATAAATAATTTTTAAAATTTGTAAAATCCGTTAAATTAGTCCATAAAGTTTTGTAAAATTCATTTCGTTAGTCCCTGTAAAATATTACTTATAAAACTTTAGAGACTAGTTTGACAGATTTCACAAACTTTACGACTACTAATCATTTTCATATATTTTAAGAACCATGGTAATCAAAACTGGACCGGACCGACCAGGAACTGGGCCTGTGTCCGGTCCGAGTGTAAAATATTACTTATAAAACTTTAGAGACTAGTTTGACAGATTTCACAAACTTTACGACTACTAATCATTTTCATATATTTTAAGAACCATGGTAATCAAAACTGGACCGGACCGACCAGGAACTGGGCCTGTGTCCGGTCCGAGTGACCCCAAGAACCGCGCTGCAGAGAACGGGCCTGGGTTCGAACCGGTTTTTTTTTTCAAATTTTTAATTGCTATTAAAAAAAATTGTTTTTGGTCTCAATAGGGCTTGAATCCTTGTTCTCAAGGGCACAACAAGTCATCTTACCACTAAGCTACATGTTATTTTGTGTATAATTTGAAATGTTATGTATATATTATATATTTAAAAAATAATATTTTATTAGTTCCAGTTCGACTCCGGTCCAACCCAAAAACCCTGAACGTTTCTCTTCTCATATTCAATACCTAATTCGATTTTAATTACCTTGTTAAGAACTAAAGAAGAGAGAGGCTATTAGTTTATGGACTAAATTTACGGTGATACAAATGGATTTGATTTAAAGTCTTCTGTTCCCGTTAACTAAAAAGGAGGTTATCCTAATTAATTAATTACCCAAATGAAAAATGTTTCCCTCCTCCAGGAGAGAGAACCAAATTTAAAACCCATTTCATTTCATCGAACACTTGCGTTTGAGTTAAGTTCACAAACCCCATTCAAATTCTCTCTCCAATTTCAAACGAAAAGGGAAAACCTTTCCCACAGAAATGGCGGATTCTTCCAGAAACCTCGACGTGGAGAAGCTAATCTCCTTCAGCGACGACCTCGTTAGGGTTTTACAGGACCCTCGTGATCGTGACCTCAATGACCTCTCTCAATGTCTCCAACACACACACTCCCTTTCTTCCACCTGCGACTCCGATCTCAACGAGGTTCGCTCCTTGTTCCAAGGTCAATGAATCTTTCCCCCTTTTTCCCTTTGTGGCTAGGCTTCGAATTTTTTCAAACGGAAAATGTAAAATGAAAGAGAGAAAAAAAAATTGTGGGAGTTTGAGGTATTTCGTTGAAGTTTCCATTTTTTTACGAATTTTAAGCTTGGGTTTTCTATTTGATGGCTTTGGTTAAGTACTCTGCTAAAATTGTTAAAATCTGAAAACAATGATAGTAAAAAAAGTATGGGAATTGAAGTTTCAAATTTTTTTTTTCCAACCTTCTTGTATTACTGATTTTCAATGTTGGCTGTAATTATTTGCTAAGTTGCATGTCTTTGGCTGATGAAGAGAGGTGTATTATTTGTACAAAGCGAATATTGCACTTGTGGTTATAGTACACCCCGTGTTTGTGGCAGTTGGCTTGTTTTAATGAGGAATTATTGAATCCCTTTCCATTAGTAATTTGTTATTATTTGAGATCTTGCAAGTTTATCGAAGGTGTTGATCAATTCATTAATTTGAAAAAACTTGAAGCTTGAACTTTAGCACAAGTTGCCAAAATCCAACACCAGTAAATTATGGTACATCAAACAGAATAAAAGATAATACCCCAAGCACTCAACAGAACATAATACAGCAACCCAAATTACAGGCCCGGAAAAAATGGAGGAGCACAACTCAGCAATGTAGCGGGACGAGTTCGACACAGGCATGTACAGGAAGAACATTGGAACCATTTTTTTCAGACATGCTTTCTTAGTGTTAATTTTTGATTCATGGCAGGTTCTTGCAAATTAAACTACCGCCATTAGTTCAGTAGAAACAAAAGAAGCTACAAATCAAATTAGCTAAGGCACGAAGTTCCCAATCAAAGCATTACAGCTTAACATACTTATGACAGGAACTTGACATTATATGTAAGGCAGTAAGTAGCAGCGTGAAAAGCATTGGCATTTAACCGTCAGTACTTAATTGGAACAAACCATAACCAAAACAGGCATCAAATCGAAACTAAAACCTCTCTGTATGCTGCACCCTTAATAACCTCTCTGCCTAAATTAAAACTCTGTTAACAGCAAGTCTTTGTTAACAGCTTGAAAATTTGATCAATATGAATCAGTGAAAATGGAGTGGAAGTTTGCAATATGGTTTTCAATGTTTGCATTCCCCTCTCTATGACCAGCTCTTGGGTGTGGAATCGTTCACCTTTGTAAGTTATTTGATTTGGTATTTAAGTAATGATAATGGAAATGGAAAATAAGAAATGCTGGATTTGATAGTAAGTTTGCTAGTGATTTAAGTGGAAGTAGGTTATGTGTGGCATGCCAAGTATTAAAATCTAAAGGAACTCCACTATAAATTCTACTTTATCTCGACTAGGTCATAT
The DNA here is from genome assembly GCA_037113605.1 of Calophaca sinica. Lineage (NCBI taxonomy): Eukaryota > Viridiplantae > Streptophyta > Magnoliopsida > Fabales > Fabaceae > Calophaca > Calophaca sinica. Next base: position 111,498,696 of record CM073733.1, read on the forward strand.
TAATGTTATCTACTATGAGTAGATCTTCTTGATTGTATTATACAGCTGACAGTTCTTATATGAATCAGATTATCAGAACAAAATAGAATCCTACAAACAGAAAATAGAGGAAGCTAGATGTGAGACTGCTGCTGATGCAGAACTGGACCTTCTGCAGAGAGAACTGGATGAAGAACTTGAAAAAGAGCGATTGTTGAAAGAGGAGTTTAGATAAGTCTCTATTTGTTTTCAGCTTTTCAATTGCATTCTCTTTTTGGATTTTAAATATCTCGGCATGACATATCTTATCATCCACCTTGCATCAACACAGCCATTAGCAATGAGTTTGATGATCTAGAACAGCAACGGATTTCTGTCCAAGAGCAAAAGAAGAATTTACTGAAAATCGAGCAAGAAAAGATGAAGACACAGTAAGTGCATTGCAAAACTTGAATATAAGATTGTAAACCTGCCACATACTGCAGTAGTGTTATTTGTTTTTGTTCTTTTCCATATTAAGGTCTCATTCATGTGAATATTAATATGCCTTCTCAGTTACAGTAGTAAAGTCAAATAGTCAATGAATTGTTCTAAACTGATGACGGATATTGATTTTTACATTTCTATATAAATTGGAACATAAATGTATTTTTCTCCTCTGTTTCAGGATGCTACTTTCAATGTATGCTTCTGTCACAAATATTGTGCCAAACTTGGATCATCAGTCCAAAATTTCAGGCTGTATCCTTTTATCGAGTTTACCTTTCTCTTTCCCCTCATTTGTTTCTTCTGGTATTCCGCATATCAAAAAAGACAAAAATTGCTTGCTCCTTAAGCCTTAATTGCAGATATTGTGGAAAAGGATAAAAATGTGGTTGACAAGTTTGAATATGACACCTCAAAGATGAGTACCCTTGATGTATGTAATGAAATTTGGAAAACAATAAGTGATTGATGCATCTCAAACATGCCTCTGTTGGATGATACTTGTAACATTATGCCATTTCTCAATTTTGAGTGCCATGTTGGGAATCCGGCAATTCACTTATTTAATGATCGAAGAATTCAATGTCTCAATTTATTATGAATGGTAATCATGCAATGTTGCTGTTGAGTTGTTGACTACTTTTTTGGGGGCGGGGGGGTGAGTATAGCTTGTCATATCAGTTTCATTGGTTCGTTTTTCGTGTCAATAATGACATCTACGGCGAGGGACGAAAGAAATCCCTCACCAATGTTCCATATCTGTGCGTTGTTAGATTAATTATTAAACTAAATGAAGGGTTTAGATTCATTACCATTACTTGGTAGTTGGTATAAGGAAAGGGTCAGTGTTGCATTGTCTTGTGAGTATTAGTCACCCTTGCTCTTTTCTTTTGTTGTTGCTGGATTTTGGATTTTTGTTCTCAATTTAATGTTTTTATTTCAACTAAACTCGTCGCTACCTGAGTTTTGAGTCATGTGGCTACCTCCTGTTAACATGAATAGCATCTTCAAGAGGATGATTTGGACTCGTTGTCTAAGGCAAATCCAGATGGTGGGAATCAATGGAGGGTCTACTTTGTTGTTCTGCAAATTTCGTTCCCCTGTCTTCTGTCAACTTCCTAGAGAGAGCACCAAAGGTTTGCAGAGACAGGACCTTTATTGTGTATGGTTCTTTGAAGTATAACTCTGGTGAAATTCATAACAATAAAGGTACTCATTCTGTTTTGTATATAAGCAAAAACTACTTTTCACATTCATTGAAAAATGTGTGTATCTGATCTAAATTTTGGACCAAATACATACATTTTTCAATGAATGTAAAAAGTGGCTTTTGCTTATATACGAAAACGGAGGGAGGATAGTGCAACCTAATCCAACCATTCATCAACTTAAAATAATCCAACCAACTTAATTCTTTTTTTAACTAAATAACTCGATTTAAATTTATGTCGAGTTATGATATTCAAACACCACAATTGTGGCCACCGTATATGGCCACCGTATTTTCGTACGGTCCGTACGGTACGGACTTGTACGGATCCGTACGGAATCTGTATGGGTTTTTTTTTTTACAGGAACAGATTTTTTTTAAGTGGTTAACAGAAGTTATGTAAGTGGTTAACACGAGTTGTGTAAGTGGTTAACACGAGTTTGGAGTGGTTAACACTGCATCTCACTTCAAAGTAGTGTTAACCACTTACACAACGCGTGTTAACCACTTACATAACTTGTGTTAACCACTTACTAAAAGCCTGTTAACCACTTCAAAATATATTGTATCTCACTTCAAACTCGTGTTAACCACTTACACAACTCGTATTAACCACTTGCATAACTTGTGTTAACCACTTACAGAAAGCCAGTTAACCACTTCAAAATATATTGTATCTCACTTCAAACTCGTGTTAACCACTTACACAACTCGTATTAATCACTTGCATAACTTCTGTTAACCACTTAAAAAAATCTGTGTCTATTAATGTTAGTGGACTGTGTTAACCACTTACACAACTCGTGTTAACCATTTACATAACTTCTGTTAACCACTTAAAAAAATCTGTTCCTGTAAAAAAAAAAAACCCATACGGATTCCGTACGGATCCGTACAAGTCTGTACCGTATGGAAATACGGTGGCCATATACGGTGGTCACAATTGTGGTGTTTGAATATCATTTTTCATTTTTGTCAGGATTGGTTGAATTATGGACACTTAAAATACTTCAGTAAAAAAACACAAAGAAGAAAAGAATACTTAGTACTCGATGTTACCCAAAAAAAAAAAAAAAAGAATACTCTGTAATTGCTACAAACTAGCTAACTATATCATCATTAGAATGGTACACCCATAAAAAAAAAATATCATTAGCATGGTTAATGCATGTACAATACCTAATGGATATACACAAGTACTTATTTGTTAATTTTTTACAGTACGATATTAAATGAAAAATTTCATGTTTAGAAGTAAAATTAATTGACTACAATAGTATACATCGATAGCACGTAAATGTCTTTTACACATACATTTAATAATAATTTTACTAATTTATATTATATAATAATAATATTAATTCTTTAAATTTATTTACACTATCACTGTATAATTATTAAACTGAAATAACTATTTAGCATCTGCTGTAACCAAAAAAACTGAAATAACTATTTACATTTTTTGAATGAAACTTATCAAAATTACATCCAAATGTTATTATCAAAAAAACAAAAAATTACGTCCAAATGCTATAATTTTTTTTTGTTTGAAATTACTAAATGTTGTCATCTTAAAGACATTAAATACAAAGATGTAAAAAGGCTCACCAAATTTTAAATTAATTGTACGTGAGAACCATCCCTTTATGTATTTCAACATGTTTAAAGTCTAATATGAAACTGTTAATCGATATCTAACCTTATTTATGGTAAGCCCATATATCTAATATTTCTTGTACAAAAAATTGTTTTGCCACGCTAAAAAATTCACTTTTTTCTTGTGGTAATTATAGTATTTATATACCAATTTAGCAAAATAGACTCTCCCTGTCATCTGAAAATAATTCATTCTTATCACTTTAATTAACTTTACAAATATTTACTTCTTCTGTTGCTTATCAAATGACGTTTTAAACAAAGTTTTATTCCTAATTGATTATCATTTAAATATTAATAAATATATTAATAATAATTAATTCTTTATCAATTAAAAAAGGACAAAACTTAGGTAAGGTTCTTTAGGTATGGTTGGTACTGTTCCTCTCACAAAATAGCTAATTTTTTCTCTATCTATCTACTCCTAATATCTCTAACATCTCATAACTACCACTATCAAAACAGATTTTATCCTTGTTTGTGAGAGAAATAACACCAACCACACCTAAGGAACATTACCTAAGTTTTATCCATTAAAAAGTACATTCACCAAATAAATTAGTAAGAGATAACGAATTAAATAAACAAATACTATACTGGAAATTAAAAAATAATTTTAATATAAATGGGGACCTGTATATATCTTAATGAAGGTTCATTTGTTTAAGATTTTAACAAAAAAAATATTTTTAGTTTGTATAAAAAACTATTTAATTTGAAGAGATTTTGTGTAAAGTAAAAAATTATTTTTCATTTTATAATAAATATAAAAACAATTCTTTTAAAAATAAATTATAATGATATATTTTAAAAAACTGCTAATAGTTTTTCACTAAATAATAAAACACCTCAGTTGATTTCGAGTTTTTTTTTCCAAAATTCTAAAAAAACATTTTTAAAACTTTTAAAACTATTTTTTATAAAAATATAGCTGGTTTTCAACATTTTTATTCTATGTGTAATTATTATAAACGACATTTAAAAAGAAATGCAAAAACTTTTTTTTTTGTTACAAAAGAAATGCAAGAACTATTACCTGGTCTTAAAGAATTCAACCCACATTGTTATCCAAAAAATAAATTTTTAAATCTTAAACAAATGAACCTTATTTAAGATATATAAATGTCCTCATCTATTTGAATATAAATTTTAATTTCTCTTTATACTATTTGTTCTCTTCAATTTATTATCTCTTACTGATTTATAAGGGGAAACATTGTAAAATTGATAAAAAATTAATTATTATTATTATATTAATGTTGAAATAGTATACTGGGAAGGTATTTAAATGCTGGAATGAAACTGTGAAGAGATAGACTAAAAAGTATTATTGTTATTACATATACATGTGACCCAAAGTGGATAATATCTAGGAAAACGTTGTTGCGGACTTGAGGCCCTTTAAACCCTTGGCCTTGACTTCTGACCTCAAGTTTGCAGCATCGTTTTCTGATGTATTGTCCACTTTGGGCCACATGTGCTGTGAGCCCTCATGGTTTTGTCCTTAAAAGGTACCTTGGTGGGCTAAGGCATGTGAGTGTTTATAAACTCCCATTGGCCTTGATTCCCAAGTAATGTGAGACTTTTTGGTGTATCCGGAACAGTAGTCCCCCCAGTCAAGGCCAAGGGGCTAAAGGGCCGTCAGCCCTTGTGTGTCGCTTACGCCCTCCTTCTAGCGCCAATGTTCCGACCTCAAGTCTGCAACATCCTTTTTCGAGAAATTGTCCACTTTGGGCCACAAGTGATGTGGGCCCTCATGGTTTTGTCCTTAAAAGGTGCCTTGGTGAGTTAAGGCATGTGAGTGTTTATAAACTCCCCTTGGCCTTGATTCCCAAGCAATGTGAGACTTTTTAGTGTATCTGACAAACGTTTGTCTATAAAGGCACAAGAAAGCAAGCCGGCTCCGCCAAAGAAAAGCACAGGTTCCGCCGATGTCAATCTTGCTGACTTCGATGCATGAATCGAGCCTAAAGACGAGATCGAAGAGGAGACAAACCCTATCGCAAAGGAGCTCCAGAAGAAGATAAAGCGACCTATCCTAAATGGGGAATTCCTGAAGATCCAATTAGGGGAGGTCCCGAAGAAAACAGTTAAGATCGGCATGGACCTTCCCCGAGGTAAAGGAAGAGCTGATCAAATGCCTCAGAGTCAATGTCGACCTCTTCGCATGGACCATAACTGATATGCCAGGGATCTTTCCCGACATCGCGTGCCATCACCTTGCTCTGGATCCATCTACAAAGTGGGTCGAGGAGGAGAAAGCAAACTCCAGAGAAAGCCGAAGCTGCTAGGAAAGTTGTTAGTGATTTAGTTAGCGCTGATTTTGTAAGAGAGGTCAATACACAACTTGGCTCTCAAATTTTGTTCTCATTAAGAAAGCTAATGAAAAATGGAGAATGTGCATTGATTACACCGATCTCAATAAGGCTTATCCTAAGGACGCTTATCCCCTCCCTAATATCGACAAACTCGTGGATAACTCCTCAGGTTTTCGACTATTGTCCTTTATGGACGCGTACGTTGGATACAACTAGATACCGATGAACCCTGCCGACTAAAAAAAAATCGCGTTCATGACCGACAACGACAACTACTGTTATAAAGTAATGTCGTTCGGTCTCAAAAAAAGCCGGGGAAACTTACCAACGCACGATGAATAAGGTCTTCAAGGACCAGATCAGAAACATACTCGAAGTGTACATGGACGATATGATCGTCAAGTCGGCCGAAGAGCCGAACCACGTCGTGGATCTATCAAAAGTTTTTGAGTAGGCCCGATGACAAAACATGAGACTTAACCCAGAGAAATGCACATTCGGTGTCAAAACAGGCAAGTTTCTCGGGTTCTACTTAACAGAACGTAGCATCGAGGCAAACCCGGATAAATGCCGCACCATCACCGAAATGCGACAACTGAAGTCGAAGAAAGATATCTAACAACTAATGGGGATGATAGTTGCCCTAACCAGGTTCATTTCCAAGTTCACCCAGAAAGCACTTCCCTTCTTTAAGTTGCTAAAAAAGGGGGGGTACAGTTCGAATGGAGTTCGAAATGCGAAGAAGCTTTCAAAAAGCTAAAAGAAACATTGTCAACTCTTCCAGTGCTAACAAGGCCCTGCACCGGCGAAACTCTATACTTATATTTAGCAGTCACCGAAAAGGCCCTGAGTGTCGTTCTGGTACTGGAAACGAATGAAGAATAGAAGCCAGTTTACTTTATAAGTAAAACGCTCCAAGGACCCGAACTCCGATATCAAAAGATTGAAAAGATTGCTCTAGCGCTGGTCATCATAGCAAGGAGACTGCGAAAATACTTCTTGTTTCACCATATAGCAGTTCGGACAGACTAACCTATCAAACAGGTCCTACATCGACCTGATTTGGCAGGGAAAATGATTAAATGGTCCATCGACTATCCGAGTTCAATTGTGGCAGGAAATCAAAGCTCAATGCCTCGCCGATTTCATCGTAGAGATGACATCGATGTCGGAAGAATCGAGCACCATATGGACTATCCATGTCGATGGATCGTCAAACTCAAAAGGAAGCGGAGCATGACTAATCCTGGAAAATGCCGAAGGCCTGACGATAGAGCTCTCTTTGAGTTTCTCTTTTGTCACTTCTAATAATCAGGCCAAGTACGAGGCCTGCATCACTGGGCTAACATTCGCTCGCGATTTAGAAGCCTCCGAAGTTAGCCTTCGCACTGATTCCCAACTAGTGGCTTCTCAAGTCAATGGGGAATATCAGGCAAAATACCCTTTGCTACAAAAATATTTAGCCGTCGTCAAAGGTTTAATGAAAATTTTCCAGAAAATAGAGATTGTCCGCATACCTCGAGAGCAGAACTCAAGGGTTGATGTACTCTCTAAGCTGGCAAGCACAAAAACGGCAAGAAGTAACAGGTCGGTTTTTCAAGAAACCCTTTCTCAGCCAAGTATTACGGTTACAACCGAAGCACAGAAGTGCGAGAAATGTCAAAAGCACGCTGATGTCCATAGCGCTCCTCCCAGTGAGATGATTGCTTTATCTTCCCTGTGGCATTTCGCTTGGTGGGGAATCGATCTCCTTGGGCCATTCCTAATGGCCCCAGGCCAAATCAAATACTTGATTGTGGCAGTAGACTACTTCACGAAGTGGATCGAAGCCGAACCAGTGGCAAAAATCACAAAAAAAAAACATGATCAAGTTCTTCAAGAAGCAGATCCTCACAAGATTCAGTATTCCCGAAGTAATTATGACCAACAACGGAACACAGTTCGCGGATAAAGGATTCCAAAGAACCTTAGCTGACTTCGGCATAAAGTAAATGTTCACCTCGGTAGAGCACCCCCAAACAAATGGGCAAGCAGAAGCGGCAAATTCAAGTGTGTGTGTGTGTGTGTGTGTACAACCCTTAAACTCAATTCAGAAACTAGTGTAACCCTCAAGCTTAACTTAGTCTCCCCCCAAAGAATTTCCTAAGCCTGTTCCTCCTAATCTAACAAAGAGAAATAGGCTTACATCTTTAGGTTCTAGGGGCTTTGCCACATACAAGAATATGCATACAATTTAGAACTATCATAGGGTCAGTACACATTTTATTCAATTTTTATCTTTTTGCCTTTTTCTATGTTTGACTTTTTATCTTTTGACGCGAATAACCATAATTGTAATGAAGTTACCCGGTTACTCAACAAAAAGGCTTATTCTTTTTTTTTTTTTTGCCTTTTTCTATTTGCTACTGTGTACTGCCCTTTTAATTTGAATATTTACACATGAATTACCCCCAAACTTATATCTTTGCCCATTCTCCTTCATTTTTCAAATTTGGAAACAAAGCTTAGACTAATCTAGGGGTTTGACCTTACTTCACTCTAAAGTCACCTATGATTCCTCTTCAAGCTAAGGGTGAGTGTTGGAAATTAGCAACCAGTCAATTAGCAATTAGAACAAGGTTCCATAAACACTAAGCATTCATTCCTCATTAAGTCAGCCAATGTGTTAACCATTTTTTTTATAAGATAATGGAAAGGAAAAAGCTACACATGCAAACTTAAAATCCTAACTAGTTTCCCCTCCCAACTTAATTTCATGCAGTGTCCCCACTGCATTCCATTAAATTAGGGAGGTACTTAATACAAAAACAGAAACATAAGCAAGCAAAACAGAAAACAAAAACAATTAGCAAAATAAATCCTTACAACTACTGCAGAATAATTGAAATGAGAGAGAGATTAGGGAGAGAAAACCCCTGCTCTGAGCCTTTCCCTGAACCTTCTTTTTTTTGCCTTCTTCTTTTTTGTTGCAGCCAAGGTCTCATCCTCAGACTCCTCATTCATTTCAATCACCTCCTTCTCACCTCTCTTCTTCTTCTTCTTCTTGTTTTTCTTTGTTTTCTTGGCAGGAGGTGATTGTTTCGGAGGAGGTGGTGGTGGACTCCAATCATCAGCAACTTTGCCCTCAAAGGGCACTATAGCCAGTGGGTGAATATCTTTCAAAACAGCAGGTGCTGTGGTAGCACCTACAAGTGCAGCAGCAACTGCAGCTTCCAGATCAACCTCTTCATTATGCTCTTCTTCTTCCTCATGCCCTCTGCCCTGTTGTGGTGGTGTTGTAGCTGGTGTTGCATTAGTGGCATCAAAGAATTCACCACTGCTCTCGGTTACTTTCTCCTGTTCCTTTTCAGCAACATTCTCAGTGGCACCGTCAGGCACCACATTATCTTCTTTCTCTTTATCAGGCACCTCAGGTGCCTCTTTTTATTTTTCTGGCACTTCATGTGCCTCTTTTTCAACAGTTTCTTTTTCTGATTCTCCCATCTCCTCAGCCTTTTCTTTATTTAACTCCTCTACATTGCCTACCTCCTCAGCCTCCTCTTCATTCATTTCTTTCCCCTGACCCCCTGTAGGAATCTCTTATTCTGCTTCACTCACCTCTTTTTCCTTCCCTTTCTTTAAAGTCTTCTTAGACTTCTTTTTCTTTGTCTTACTTGTTCCTGGGGTATCCTCAGGTATGGGGTCATCGTGGGTAGATTCTTCATGAGTTCGTGGGGTGTCTAGTGGTTCCAAAATCCAGGCAGGGAACACTGGTGGCTTGTACACTAGCTTTCTGGGGAAGTGGAGTTTGAACAACATCGTTTTCCAAATGAATTGCTCCTGAGAGAACTTCCAAAAAGCCTGCTGGTGCTGAATAAATTTGTTCAGCACCTGAGGAGATGGCCCAGTGTTTTGGCCTGAAATTGCAGCTTTGTCAAGAGCTTTGGCCACATGTCATGTTTCTTCTCCTCCATACAGATGATAACATCAATATTGCATCATTTTATTAGGAATAGTAGAGTGTGATTTGAATAAATTATTGAATATTATCAGTTGAAATTCACTCTCTTTTTCTCAATATTTTGTAGAAATGGAAAAATAGGCAAAACGGTGGTCAAATACAGTTATGGGCTTGAAATTGGGCCAAAAGCTAGGCCCAGAATGCTAAACCAGACCTTTAACACGGCCTGTACATGGCAGCACAGCCTTGAGGCAATTTAAGAAGCAGAGCACGGCCTCACGGCCTCCCCATTGACCAGCACGGCCTCTCCATTGACCAGCACAGCCTCTTCATTGACCAACATAGCCTTGAGGCAGTTAAGAAGCAGAACACGACCTCTCCATTGACCAGCATGGCTTCTTCATTGACCAGCACGGCCTCTTCATTTGACCAGCAAAGGCCGTGCTCAGGCAAAAATATCAGAAAATCATGTCGGCAACGCGTTATGGAGCACGGCCTTGGCGCACGGCCGTGCTGGTGTTGTGCTGACCCCAAATTTTGCCTATAAAAGGAACGCTGAGCATAACATTTACAAGTTCCCCGGGATTGATTCTCTCCCAATTCTCTTCTTTTCTATGTAATCTTCTAGTCTTACTTTATAGTTGTTCTGCTAGTTTTAGTTTTAAATATGTCTTTTGTAAACATGTTGTTGTTATCTTCAAATATGTTTAGAAACTAATCCCATCATTGAGGTGACGGGGGATCTTTTACTTTATCTATGATATCTTTATAATTTATAAATGAGTGTTTAAGTCCTTTTGATTAAATTATTCCTGGTACTATTACTTTAAAAAGAATTAGCTACTCTTTACACAGTTAATTAATTGTTCGGCGATCGTACCTTGAATTAATTAACAGAACTCTAGGAATAATTGAATCTGCATGCTCTGCCGGATCAAGGATTGCGTGTTCATTTTCAGTCAGTCATTGAATTGATAAATCTATTGACACTTCATGCTCTTTCTATTTAATTACTTTGCATGATCAAACTGAGTAATAAATTAGAAAGAAGACTGTTAATATTACATGATCATTGGGTATTAATAGCTTTTAAATAAGTGATTGGTAATCAGTAAGAATTGTTACTCATGTTTTAAATTAATCAAATACACAGATATAAGTATTAGTGAACCCATTACCTTAGTGCTTTTATAATCTAATTCCTTTCTAAAATATTTTATAATCTCTTTTCGACTTAGTTTTTATACACTCTTTAATCAATTTCACCTCGAATCATTTGTCTAAATAACAAATTGATCTAAGTAGAGCAGTAATCATTTCAATTCCCTGTGGAGACGATAATCTTTTATACTATAACTTGACAAGATCGTATACTTGCGATTTTGACCGAACAACAGAGTGACACCCTCCTGCATGCATAGCTAAGTGACCAAACAGGGGAAAAATAGACATCCCTTCCCCCTTCTTGTACAATCAATTCGCTCTCTCAATCAACTTTCCTACCTCAATTGGCTTCCCTTCTAACAACTGATGCAGCAACACTATCCTTTCTTTGTCAATGGGTACCCTAACTCCTCGGACTTGAGCATACCTAGGTTCCTTTTTCCCTTTTTCAACAACAGGAATACCAACATAAAATTTCCTAACTACAGAAGTTACAGGGTTTTTAGGGTGGCGATAGAACTTACCCCAACGATGCTGGTTAATGATCACCATGAGTTCTGGGGGCATGTTCTTCAGCGAGAAACCTCGCTCAGGGAACAGGTGTCGCTCCTTCATCCATCCTTCGTATCTTATCCTTGTATCTTCATCTGCAAATCGAGCCTCAGATTGCCACTCAAGAATTTGTGTTTTTCCTTTGCTTGCAACACTTTTCACATGCAATTTTGCACAATAGAACAGAGACCTCAGTGAGAAAAGGTTGTGGGAAGGTACGGTTTTTATGAAGGAAGGTGGTTTAAGTGTTTTAGGAGGTTTGAGTGGGTGCTTGGGAAGTGACAGAGAGACATGGGTTTCGTGGGGAGGGTTTGAAAATGGTGTGAGCTCTATGGAAGGTGATTAGGGGGTGGTTTATGCGAGGGAGGAGTATTAATTGGTAACCGTTGGGCATTAATGGACAAGCGAGAGAAAGAGAGGGAATTTTTTTAGGCCACGTGGCAGCATGGGATTGGTTCTCTCACTGAAGCGCAGAGGCCCAGGTGTCCTGTGCACTTACGTTTTGCACTTAAGCCCAATAGGGCTCATTTAAAAGAATTAGACCAACACAGGTGCCAAACCCGTGGTGCCATGGCACCACATATCCTTTGTTCCTTTCTGCAGACTAAGCAACACCAACACCACACATCATAACCACATTCTTGGACCATGAATTGCTTGTTTCCTGTTAAAAACTAAAAATAAAAGAAAATAGAACATGTTAAAATCTGGGCTGCCTCCCAGTAGCGCTTGGTTTAAGAGTCTTCAGCCTGACTTTTGTTTCACTTAGATGTTCTTCAAGGTGGTTGTGACGTTCAACCTGGCCACTGGGTTTCCCCAATAAGTCTTCACCCTCTGGCCATTCACTTTGAAGGTGGAGCCAGTAGTTTCATCAAGTAAGTCCACTGCTCCATGTGGGTACAATTTAACTAATTTGAATAGGCTAGACCACCTTGATTTGAGCTTCCCAGGGAATAATTTCAATCTTGAATTGAACAACAGCACCTGAGATCCTTCTTTCAATTCCCTGGGTTGAATTTTCTTATCATGCCAAGCCTTAGTTTTGGCTTTGTACATCTCAGCATTTTCATAGGCAAATAGCCTATGTTCTTCCAGTTCATGGAGTTGCAGTAGTCTTGCTGCACCAGCACTCTATAGATCAAAATTCAGCTTCTTTGTAGCCCAAAAAGCTTTGTGCTGCAACTCAATAGGCAAGTGGCAAGCCTTACCAACACCAATCTATAGGGAGAGGTCCCCAATAGTGTCTTATATGCTGTTCTGTAAGCCTACAGGGCATCATCAAGATGTAAGGACCAATCTTTCCTAGAAGGGTTGATAACCTTCTCAAGAATCCTCTTAATTTCCCTGTTGGATAGCTTAGCTTGGCCACTTGTTTGTGGATGGTATGCAGTGGCTATCTTATGCTTCACCCCCTACTTGAGCAGCAGTTTTTCAATCAGTTTGTTGCAGAAATGGGTGCCCTTATCACTTATAATTGCTCTAGGGGCACTAAACCTTGTGAAAATGTTCTTATGCAAAAATTTGCTCATTGCCTTGGCATCATTGGTAGGCAGAGCTGCTGCTTCAATCCATTTGGACATATAGTCTGCAGGCACTAAAATGTACAAATTACCAAAGGAAGGAGGAAAAAGGCCCACGAAATCCATGCCCCACACATCAAAAATTTCAATTTCAAGAATGCTATTAAGAGGCATCTCTTGCTTGCATGAAATATTTCCTACCCTTTGGCACCCATCACAATGTTTAACAAAATCATGTGAATCTTTAAAAAGAGAGGGCCAGAAATATCCAGTTTGCAGAACCTTAGCAGTAGTTCTGGCTCCTCCAAAGTAACCTCCACAGGGTGCAGCATGACAATGCTGCAGTATGCTTGCCACTTCTTCCTCCGCCACACACCTTCTGAATAATTGATAAGCACATTTTTTGTATAGAAAAGGTTCGTCCCAGTAGTATTGCTTCGCTTGCTGGAAGAACCTTCTCTTTTATTATGATTCCAGCTTAGTTGGGACAATTTTGTAGACCAGAAAATTCACTATATCAGCATACCATGGTGCTGTGGTATCATCTTTGGCACCTGTTACTGCCAGTAGTTGTTCATCAGGAAAACTCTCTTTAATTTCACCTCCCTGTTGTCCAACACTGTCATTTGCAATTCTGGACTGGTGGTCAGCCACTTGATTCTCTACCCCTTTCTTATCTCTGATCTCTAAATGAAATTCCTGAACTAACAGTACCCATCTTATCAGTCTTGATTTTGCATCTTTCTTAGCAATCAAATACTTGATTGCTGAGTGGTCAGTGTACACCATTACTTTGTGCCAACCAAATAAGATCTGAATTTGTCAAATGCAAAAACCACTGCAAGAAACTCTTTTTCAGTGGTGGTGTAATTTAACTGAGCATCCACCAATGTCTTGCTTGCATAGTAAATTGAATTGAAACACCTTGTCACGTCCTTGGCCTAAAACAGCACCTATGAAAAAATCACTTAAATCACACATTAACTCAAATGGCTTGTCCCAGTTGGGAGCAACAATGATAGGTTCTGATATCAGGGCTGTCTTCAGTGTTCTGAATGCTGTCATGCAGTGTTCAACAAAATCAAAGGCAATTTCATGTTGTAAGAGCTGGCAAAGAGGTTTTGAGATTTTTAAAAGTCCTTGATGAACCTTCTATAGAAACCAGCATGCCCCAAAAAACTTCTTACCCGCTTCACACCAGTTGGTGGAGGTAATTTCTCAATGACCTCAATCTTTGCCTTATCCACTTCAATACCTTTCTTGGAGATTTTGAGACCTAAAACAATGCCCTCTTGCACCATAAAGTGGCATTTCTCCCAGTTCAGTACCAAATTTGTTCTTCACACCTAGATAGCACTTGTTCCAAATTATCCAGGCAAGCTTGAAAAGTTTCTCCAAAAACAGAAAAGTCATCTATGAAAATTTCCATGGATTTCTCAATAAAATCAGAGCACCTTTGGGATGTTGCTGGTGCATTGCATAACCCAAATGACATCCTTCTAAAGGCAAATATGTCATAAGGGCATGTGAAAGTGGTCTTGTCTTGATCCTCAGTAGCTATGGTAATTTGATTGTATCCTGAATATCGATCCAGGAAACCATAGAACTTGTTCCCTGCCAATCTATCAATGATCTGGTCAATGAAAGGCAATGGAAAATGATCTTTCTTTGTTGCCTTGTTGAGCTTTCTGTAATCCATACAAATCCTTCATCCAGTCACAGTTCTTGTGGGGATCAATTCATTCTTGTCATTGGCTATGACAGTTACTTCCCCTTCTTTGGAACACATTGCACTGGACTGACCCATGAACTATCAGAAATTGGGTACACCACTCCTGTATCCAGCCACTTAATTATCTCTTTCTTTACAACCTCCTTCATGATAAGATTGAGCCTTCTCTGGCTCTCAATGCTACTTTTAGCATTTTCTTCAAGAAAGATTCTACGCATACACAAAGTAGGACTCAACCCTTTAATATTTGCCATCTGCTATGCTATGGCCTTGTTATGCCTTTTCAAAGCATTCACCAAGTCTTGTTCCTGCATAGAATTCAGTTTTGCAGAAATGATCACAGGCAGTGTATCTTCATCACCCAAATACACATATTTCAAGTGTGCAGAAAGGGGTTTCAGTTCCAGTGCTGGAGGCTTCTGAATTGAAGGCAAATTTGACTTTGCACAACCTTCACTAAGCTCCAAAGTCTCATACTTCTTATGCCATAGCTGATTAACAGAACCTGTTCCCTCTAAAATCCCCTCAGTTTTTAGTTCTTCTTCATCAATTGCCTTGGAAAATTCTTTTCCAAGGACATCATGATCTTTCAGGATTTGTTTCTGCACCAAAGAGTCAATTGTTCTCACAAAAGAACACTCATCTATCCCTTCATCAGGAAATTTCAAAGCATTCGTCACATTGAATTTGATCTCTTGGTCATTCGTCCTCATAGTGAGCTCTCCTTTTTGCACATCAGTCAGAGTTTTTCCTGTTGCAAGGAAGGGTCTGCCCAGAATAATAGGCACTTCAGAATCATCTTCAAAGTCTAAGATTACAAAGTCCATAGGAAACACATACTTGTCCACTTTGATGAGAACATCTTCAATCTTTCCCTCAGGGTAGACTATTGATTTGTCTGCTAACTGAAGTGTCAAGGAAGTGGGCCTAGTCTTTCCAATACTCAGTTTTTCAAAAATGGGCATCAAATTGATGCTTTCTCCCAAGTCACATAATGCTCTCCTACAATAGGTATCTCCAATTGAGCAGGGTATGGTAAAACTGCCTGGGTCCTTCAGTTTCTGAGGTATTTTACTCTGCCTAAACATGTTGCATTCCTTGGTCATGGCCACTGTCTCGAATTCTCCTAGCCTCCTCTTCTTTGTCAACACATCTTTCATGAATTTGGTGTAGTTTGGCATCTGTTGAAGTGCTTCCACAAGTGGAATGTTGATATGGAGTTGTTTAAGAATCTCCATAAATTTGCCAAGCTGCTTATCTTGATGAGCCTTTTTCAATCTCTAAGGAAATGGAGGTGGTGGCATCTCAGGAACTAGCTTAAATTGCAGTGTTCTTTGGTCAGTGCGAGTGTGTGAGTCTTTGAAACAGTCTTTGGGATGGCACCTACTACAGTTCAAAGTTTCCAAGAATGTATGTTCTTTGTTTTGAAAGGTATCAGGGGTGCTTTTGCTGGAATTGGCTTTTTGGTGTATGCAAGGTCCTTCTATCTCCTTACCACTCCTCAGGAAAATAGCTTTCATTTCTTCCTTCCCAAGCTGTTTGGGAGGTTCAATGGTGGCAAGTATTGATCCACTTGGCTTAGAACTCATAGCAGTAGCTAATTAACCAAGTTGGTTCTCCAGGTTTTTTATGGCAGCGCCTTGGCTTTAGTATTGGGCTTTGGTTTCATTTATGAAAGCTTTTAGCATAGCTTCCATAGGGTTTTCTGCTGTAGGGGCTGCAACTTTTTGGGGTGGTTGGGCAGGAAATCCTGGAGTGTGGGTTGGTTTTGCTGGTGCTGCAGCGGTGCGGCAAGGTTATTATTGCTCCAGGAAAAATTTGGGTGATTCTTCCACCCAGGGTTTTAGGTACTAGAGTAGGGATTATTGTTCTTGTTGAAATTTTCTACATAATTGACAGAAACTAGATTGCTAGGGCATTCTTCATAGAGGTGGCCTCCTCCACAGTAAACACATGAAATGTCCTTGGCCTAAGCTGATGTGGATTCTACAGGAGTAGTAGGTGTTGTAGCAGGTGCAGAGGGTGCACCTGCTGTGTTCAAATTCTTCAGCATATTGGCAATTGATGCTATTTGTGCAGAAAGTGCAGTCACTTCACTCACTTCATGGACTCCAGCAAACTTTTTACTGCACTCAATCTTGTAGTGGGGTACTGATAGCTATTGTTAGCTATGGTTTCTATTTTCTCATAGGCATCATTATAAAATTGAGTCAATAGGGCTCCACCAGAGGAAGCATCAAGCATATCTCTGGTTCTTGCAGAGAGACCATTGTAGAATGTCTCCATTTGGATGCAAATAGGAATACCATGGTGAGGGCATTTTCTGTGCAACTCCTTAAATTTTTCCCAAGCCTCAAATAGTGATTCCTCTTCATTCTACCTGAAGGAAGTGATTTCATTCCTCATTCTTGCATTCTTTATTGGAGGAAAGTATTTGGTGAGGAATTTTTCTTCCATTCCATGCCAATCAGTAATAGAGTTAGGCTCCAATGAATTCAACCATGCCTTAGCTCTATCCTTCAAGGAATATGGAAATAGCCTTAATCTGAATGCATCATCACTAACTCCAGGAATTTTGAAGTTGCTGCACACTTCCAAAAATTGCTTCAAGTGCAAGTGGAGATCTTCTTGATGTGTACCACCATACTGCCCCACTGTTTGCTGCATTTGGAACATCATAGGCTTGAATTCAAAGTGGTTTGCAGTGATGTCAGGCCTTACTATGCCAGTGTGCACAGTTTGAGGGTCAAAGACAGCATAGTCCCTTATTGGCCTGTCCCTATCATTAGCCATGCCTATGATATTAGCATTCAGCACTACAGCTTGGTAGTGGCTATGTTCACTGCGTTCAAAGTGGACACTTTGTTCAAATTCCTGCTCAGTAGGTATAGACTCCTCAGTAAAAGGACCAGTGGCTGCCATGATTGCAACAGTACCTAATGCACCAAAACCTTGCCTCTCCCTTAACAACCTTCTAAAAGTTCTGTCAATTTCGGGATCCAACTGATATTCAGGTGTTGTATACCTGCGCATGTGCAGAATTGTGCACTTACTATTGACAAAAACACCAAAAAGAATTAGAATATCTCAACTAACTAACTTACTTAGCTAAACTTTTGAAATTAACAATCTCAATCCCCGGCAACGACGCCAAAAACTAGTTGTATAAAATAAGGTATAGTTGTGCAAGTATACACAATCGTAACAAGTAGTAAAGAGTAAATCAAGATCGTTCCCACGAGGACTGATTAGTTGCTTTCACAAGTTTTAGGCTATGTAAGAAAGCTAGTGAGTAAAAAATAAAAACTAAAGGTTACCATCATTTGTGGAATCATTCAACAAATATTAAAAGTGATTGCAAACAAGTTATTTGGAAATGAAACAGTCACGGGTTGTATGAGAATATTTGAGTAAAACTGCTAGGAATCATGTCTATTGTAACTCCACCAAGTTGGCTAGGTGCTGTGAATGAGTGCGAAGGCACCTGAATGCAGAGTGCTAATGTGTGTGCTTTTTAGTCACTTTCACCAATGTTAAGTAATGGGTACCTTATGTCTAAGCCCCCATTATGTTCCCCTTTGTCAGCTAAGTGTGACTCAGATCAGTTCTATGGGTTTGATTGCCTATGTCTAGTTTAATCAAGAGTGGTTAATGTGTCCATTACCAATACTACCCATATTACCTCATGAATTCAGCATACTTAACCTTTTCAGTATTAAATATACAAGTGCTAAACCTAAGGTGATCAAACTCAAATTTAGCATATGACAATAATTCGCATGAGATAAAAGTGCAAAGCATTATTCACATACATTCACCAAGGAGCTTTTGTTACAACTTCAATTCATCCTAGCATAAAGTAATTAGCTCATGCTGAGCAAAATTATAAAACAAAAGAAACAGGTGCTAACAGACAAATCCATGGCACTTAAACTTAGCAGTAAAAGTGGTTATAAACAGAGATAATGAGAGCACGTAGGAAGACTTCAGAATCTCTGTCAAGATGAGAAGACCTTCACTGCAGCAATGTCTTGCTGCTGTACTCCTTTGTAGTGTTTGAGACAGTCCAGTTAGCTCCTGTAACAGCTTGCTTTACTCAATGGGACCTGGATGATGGAGGAGGGTGAAATTGGAAAATGGGAGTGGAGAAGTGCTTTGCGGTTGCTTCTAGGAAAATGAGACAAGAAATGACCTAGGGATGAATGTACCGGCCTGCCTTCCTTTTAGGGTTTATTCCCTTAAATACACACTCCAAATGGGCCCAAAAATCAAGGTACAAGGAAAGGCATTGTCCTTGGCCCATCCAATTAGGGACAGTTTGTCCTGTAGCACAGACAGCATTGAACCACATGTTGGAGTGTGACCCGATAGTACTTGGAGTGCATGCACACTGCTTTATCTCTCAGCAATCCAGCTCAAGCTTTAATTCTTTCAAATTCCTTCAGCTCCCTTAGTGCTATGGCACCCAAATTTAGCATCTGCTCATTTTCAAATATTTCTGCACAACTACTAAAAATGCATTAAATCTTCACAAAGGCACTCAAGGTGCCACAAAATTGTTTTGAACATAAAGAAAAGAATATTCACACTTTCTAAACATAAAAGACTCAAGATTACTATTGGACTTGCACGATTCAATGCCAAAAGAGCTTAGATAACTCTAATTTCTAAGAGTTATCATACACCCCTCACCGTTGTCTCCGTCGTACTCCTCCATTCGTGACCTAACTCCGGCCAACTCAAGATCCACTTCGGATCAATTTTTAACTATAACACGTTATATTGTGGTGGCAACTCACATTTGCTATGGTTTTAATTTTGCTTTGATTTTCTTTTATCCTCGTTAATAACGAAGATATTCCTGTAGTTCTGTTACCTGGATCTTTCCCAGAAAAGTCTATTGAGTCTTAGGAGATTATCATCTTAGGCGAATAAATCCTTTAGGATAGTGTCTTCACACGTCTCAGGCTATAAACGGTGTTTGTGGTACATGATCGATAGTTCAATGTTTGAAGCAACATTATTCGTGGGTTCGTGTTCGTGAGATAATGATTTGCCAAGTTCATGACCATATTGTCCAACAAAGAATGGGTTATATCTAAAGCTACAAATATCAGTTTTGGATAAAACCAGCGGCACTGTAAAATTAAGATTGATGCCTAAAGATGTAGTAGGAAATGAAAATTCACAATTTTTTTCCATATAAGTGAAAGTAATAGAAAAGAAAGAATATCTTTCACGTATCCACCTGATTTATCTACGTTTCTTAAAATCATGGAAAAAATGATTCTCTTCACAAGAGATAAAGTCACCTATAATGAATTGTCTAATTATTGGAGCTCTACTAATAAAGAAAAAAGAAAGAAACTAAGCAATGAATTTTGTTAAAAGGGCAAAAGTTCTAGATAAGGAATATCTTCCTCTAGACGTATTCGAAAACCGAATTAGATTGTGTAAGGATGAGACAAAAATAAAGTGTATAACTAAAATATATGATCCTTTCTTGAATGGGACACTCTTTATACTCCTCACTATTGAACACAGGTGGTGTAATTGTTGTGAATAATATATCTCCTTCCATTACGATTTCTTTCGACTCACATGTCCCTCAAGATTCTAACTTTCTTTCTTCTTTCTAAGAAAATCTACCACCTCTTTAAGAGTAGTTTCAATATCGCTGCTCTTCAGAAGTTGCTCTGCCACTTCAGTTGGACTCACATGGGTTTTCTGAATTGCTTCCTAAATCTCTTCAAACAGGGTGTGTTCTTTAATTCCAATAGTGTAAAAGGGTAATAAATGAAAAAATAACAGTTATTTGACCCACATAATTTCAAAATTTTAACACAATGTACTTATCAAATCGAATACTTACCTTCGATTTTGTCGAATTATTTTGCTGTAACCAGACTAATATCAATGGAATTCATTTCATCAAAAATATGTCGACAATTAACCAACCAAAACTACTTGTTAAGAATAACAATATATCATTGCATCGAAAGAGGTGAATGTTCACTAATCTTATTAAGATTGAACTTGGAAAAAGAAGGGGGTTTAATAACTGAAAAAGAATATTATTAAAGAATATTTTGTAAATACTAAGATTGCGTATTGAATTTTGATTCTTGTATCCATAATCCAACTTGTATCCAAATTCCAAATATTAGTATTCGTCATATTTGCCTAAAGATGTTATAAAGACTTTATGACCTGATTCTAATATTTTGAAGGCCTAAAGTAGCCAGAAAGTATCAATAAAAGTCCATATGCGAGAACTTGATTCTAAACAACACATAAAGAATATGTCATATCATGAGTTACGCACAACGTGATTCTACAACTCTTGTTTCTGGCTAAAAAATAAAATTCGACCTAAAATCTGTTTAAAGTTGGAGACGTGATGTTATATTTGTTGTTCATGAGAGCTACTTGTGCTGACAATTAATATATTGAGTTGTAGATATTCGTTTGAGACAAAATTAATGTTATTGGAAAGATAGAAACAATATCTACAACTCTTATGAAGATCTTAAATCTAAATAACAACCTTTTGAGTGTCATATTATTGCTCAAAATTGGCTATTTTCTTATAATGGATGCCTTAGAAATCTCACATTGGAAAAGCTTTGTCTCAATTTTACTATTGAAGTCCCACATTGGGCAAGTCACTCCCTTGCACCCTCCCCTTCTCCTATATAAAGGGAAGACTACTAAACACTAAAGAAACAACAAGAAAAAGGAGATCACCAGTCGGATCGAGAAAAAAGGAGGTCACTCCTAGATCCAAAAATTGGATCATGGCCCAGTGAAAAGCATAGGGCTGTGATTTAGTTTTAATTTTTTATTTGGAGGCAAGAAAACATTATTACAGACTCTAAACATTATTACAAACATTATTTGGAGTAGTGATAACCTTTTGGATGTACATTTTGTTTGGCTGTCACGAAGGCCTAGATGGAGTAGTGGATTAGTGGTAGTCTGCTGGATGTACATCTTGTTTTGCTGCCACAAAAAGTTTATTCTACGGATTAAGTTAGATGTAACAGAGGCGAACTAGTGGTAGAGCTAGAAACTATTTCTTCTAGTTTCGGCTGTCGCCTCGGTTCCATACCCTCACTAAAATTGCATCATCGGTCCCATTTCCCTTGGGAGTTAACTATGAAACACCTCTAAATAACCATCATCATAATATAATATTCTTATTATTCTAAAAATCATGTACTATGTGGCTTTGAATTCCTGATTGCATTAGGGACACATAAGAGCAAGGTTTATCCCTGTCAAGTTAAATAATAAAATTTATTTTTGTTCCTTAGTTTAAATGTAAAAAATGATTCTTCATTTTTATTATTCTTTTAGGGGTAAAATAAATATTTTTAAAGTTATTATAATTTTACACATTTAATAAAATGTAGATGTTTAAATGGACGATATAGAGTGCTAATACCTTCCAAACTAGTAATCAACTCGTGAATCCCATTTATTGTTAAAAGACCAAATATATGTAAGGGTTTTCCAATTTTTCCCAAATTTAAATTAAAATTGTGGCGACTCCCTTTGCGTACTGATCCGGTCGCAACATGTATGTGTGTTTGCGTGTATAAAAAAAAATGGTGAGGGGTTTACAGAAGTTTAAGATCAAAACTTGACAACTAGTCATAATGCTGAATAAATTATGTAAGAATTTATGAGAAATAAGGCAAGGATTCTAGAGGGTGGTTGTTTGGTTCATCAAAAAAGGGGTCAAAGACTGGATAGAGGTGAGATACAACGACACCTTGTTGGAACCTTGAGTTGATGGAGATGTTGTGGGAGATTCTGCAGCACCTAAACAATGAAAGAGAAGAAAATGGTTGCACAAATAAATCCAAAGCGTGTGTAAAACACTAAGTTTTAGGTTCGATTCGCCCCCACCAATCTTAATAAATTGGATGCAACAGGGTTCTTGGCGAATCCCCTTCAGGATACTTTGGATTCCTTGAAGTGGTTTGTACACACACTTCAAGCCTATCAATCAATAATAGTTTACAGAATAAAGCCCTTTAACTCTATGAAACAGCCACATTTCATTCTCATATAGGTAGACTATATCGGAAATGCACCCATAATATGCATTTCAACAAATATATGCTATATGTCTATTAAGAGCAAAAGCTCAACCTTCCACCTTTTATTCTTATGGTCCAAGTACTTTATAACCTTGGGATGTATCTATTAACAAGTACTTGCAATCACTCTGATAGTATACTTTCACCATTGAACTCAAGACTTTATTTTACTCAAGTGTGAGTTGAGTTTCTACTATTGATGATCAATTAGATATGGGCTTGAGTTCCATCCCCAATGATGTTTCAAAAGACATCATATCCCTTGTCAATCCTTTCGTCAAAGGGTTGCAAGATTTCTTTACTTATCTTATAAAATTTAAATGTAACTTTTTCACATAGCTATGCCTTAATCCAATGTCCCATGACATTTTACTATTCATTAATTAATGTACTCTTGATAGTATTGAATAACTATCACAAAATTTGGACCACTTGTCCTATTGACTTTCCATTATCCAATTGGATATATGCCTTTGATTGTGTTGACAATCACAATGTAAGTATACATATGCCATTGGTTTTGACCAAATTGATATTCATCATATAACAAGTTTCTAAGTAACTCTATTTTATTGTTACTAAAACATGCAATACTCATTTCAATATGAAATTCTAATTCTATTTTAGTTATCTTAATTCATTTAAGATAATATCATGAAATGAATGCATTAAATATTCATAAAAACTAGTACAATCATATTTAAAGATCAAAACTATCTTTAAATATCAATGTGGGTAAATCATGTAAATCATATACATACATAGTAACAAATTAATTCTAACACTTTAGAATTTATGTCAACTCTATTAAAAAGCATCGTCATTTTAATTAGCATACAAATTATCCATGCATCATAAATTTTATTTGTTAAATATTAAATAAGAAATTATCAGAGCATTTCTAATCATTAATATGTCTTCATAGAATAAGTCATAAAATTTAACACTAAACAAACTTAATAATATCATTATCAATTACATAAAACATATTACAACAAGTTTAAACAAGTTTTTACACATAAATCTATTATTACAATCATACCCTCTTTTAGAGGATAAATATGTCACCCTCAAATACACACATGACCCCATACTTATTAAGTAATGGTACATAAAATAAATTCATCAAGTACATTACATATAGTCTTGAGAATAATCACTTTTCTCAAAAGTGAATACTATGCTTCAAAGTAATCCTTTGATGCATTAGAGTTCTTTTCTTTCTTTTCATTCTTCAAGAATCTACATTCATTCTTGTAATGTCCCGGTTTGCCACAGTGGAAACAACTCCCTTTCTTCATCTTTTTCTTTTGGTTATTTCCATTGTTGTTGTCATGAGATTCTTCATAATCTCGATCACTTTCCTGGTGAGACTTTTTAGTCTTTCCTTCCTCCGTCACATGCACTTTCTCATGAGTAAATTGGTCTTTAGTATCATCTTGTTTTCGATACTCTTCTTCTAAACGAAGGTGATTACCCAATTGCTCAAGAGAGATATCATCTTTTCTATGCTTCAAACTTCTTTTGAAGTCTTTCCATGAAAGAGGGAGTTTGTCTATGATTGAGGAGACAATAATGGTTTCATCCATATGCATGTTATGTTGTTTGTAGTTATTGAGAATTCTTTCTATTTCATGCAATTGTTCTATAATAGATCTATCATCAACCATCTTGTAATTATTAAAACGAGAAACAAGAAACTTCTTACTTGTTGCGTCTTCAGTCATGTATCTTGCTTCAAGTTTGTCCCAAAGTTCTTTTGCAGAATTTTCACTTTGATAAACATCGAACAAGGAGTCAGACATGCCATTGAGGATGTGTCCCATGCATATGTAGTCATCATTGTCCCACTTTTGTCTTTCGCGAGTTTCAGTAATTGTCTCATCATCCTTATCCATTGGTCTTGGAGTGTTTAAAACATATACCACTTTCAAAGTTGTGAGTAGGAAGTGCATCTTTTTCTGCCAACGGATGAAGTTGCCACCATCGAATTTCTCCAATTTCACAAAGTCAGATGTCATCTCTTTCAGTGTTGCCGCCATTGTTCACAAACCAGATTCGAACCTAAAGATTGTTGGAACCTTGAGTTGATGGAGATGTTGTGGGAGATTCTGCAGCACCTAAACAATGAAAGAGAAGAAAATGGTTGCACAAATAAATCCAAAGCGTGTGTAAAACACTAAGCTTTAGGTTCGATTCGCCCCCACCAATCTTAATAAATTGGATGCAACAGGGTTCTTGGCGAATCCCCTTCAGGATACTTTGGATTCCTTGAAGTGGTTTGCACACACACTTCAAGCCTATCAATCAATAATAGTTTACAGAATAAAGTTTCCTCACTAACTCTCGTGCACTAGAGAAGAGAAGAAATGATTTAGAATTTGATAATGGCAAGAAAAGCAATGAAATTCGTATATTTTTCTGCATGTGGAGTGCCTCTATTTATAGAGCAACTCATGTCACTTTGTGAAGGGAAACAACTCTCCAAGAGTTTTTAACACTGGTTAATTCGAAACATTATATATTAATAACGTTCCACATTTGACACAATGCGACCCATGGCTTGGTGGTTGGTCCTTGCGCCCCTTCACTAGAAGGTGCGCGTTTCGATTCCCATCCAAAAAATGTGCGCCTTTTATTTCCGTTTTAATTAAAACGGTCAGAAAACATCCAAAAAATGCATCAGTTCGCATTCGAACTGCAACCCAAATGGTCACAAGTCCAGCGCCCAAACCACTGGACCAACACAATGGTTGTTGCAAATCACTAATCGTTAGATATATATAATATTACGAATTAACAACCTTCCAACTTATATTTTGGAAAATCCCTCACACACCTCAATAGTCTTTGAACAATTTGTCCATAATCCTTATAGACAGCTTACAATCGCAAGTGTTTCTAATTTCCAAGGGTTTCATTGTAGTTAGGAGAGGAAAATTCTATAATATTTTGTTTTAAATTTTTGCATCCAATTCAAAATCTAGGTTACTCGACACATCCATCTCATTCAACCTATAAATTGAAACAGTTTCATGCTTCATTATTCATGAATACACACAAAAAGTGAGAAAGGATAAGAGTGAGAGTGAGTAAGCGAAGCGAAAGCCATCAACTTTCCTTGTCCATCGCATACCAATTCTCATAGGTTACCATCTTCTTCATCTCTTTATCTTGTTTATAAGTGATGTAAGCGGATGACATTTATTGCATTAGTGGGCATGTTTGTTTTCTCATTATATTTATTTTGTCAATTTTTTTAAAAAATTAGGGCTTTGAGATGTTGGTTCGTGCATTATTTCACCCCTCATTTAATGATTTTAATTTTATTTTTCTACAAATTGATATTTTGACTAGTTTGGTATTTAGATTTTTCATTTGTCAAAACTAAAATTAAGAGTATATACCATTTTTATTTTCTTAAGACGTATTTTTATTCCACATATCTATTTTATTAGAAAAAGGTTCATACATTTCTCATTTTTTAAATATATATATATATGGACCTTTTTAGAAACCTATTTCTCATATGTGAGAAGTGTATTAGAAAAAATAAAAATGTATTAAACATGATATTTAAAAGGGATAGGAAATTTGTTATTTGACTTATTTTTTTAAGATATTTTATGTTGCTATTATGGAGTAATACATATGTCAATAAGATAGGGGGTTAGAAAGCAATGAATTTTGTTGCTTTAGATGAAATTATTAGTCTTTTTCCTATGATACCTTTGATTATTCTTTACTCCATAGAATATATTTCTCTCTCTGCAATAAATAGTTAAAGATATAATTGACAAACGAGTAATTAATGTAACCTTAAACTTTGAGAATGACAAGTAATTAGAAACAAAATTTCTCTAAAAAATCGACATATAAAAAAGAAAAGGGGGAGGAAAATACGGTATGGCAAGAAGTGGGCCCCAAATCTTGGAAAAAGGAATAGTATAACTGACTGAGGGTCCATTGTCAAGTAACTAAAGTACATGTGAAGTTCATATTCTTTTGCTAGAAAACAAACATGGGAGGGGTGGCTTCTGTGCACTATTATTATAGATTGTTCACGGTATACTATTGTTTTTTTTTACTGTAATAGGATCATTGCATTTCTAAATTGCTAAAATCACTAATACAAATAGGTACCGACTCAAAAATGTGGGAACAAGGCCATAATGTAGCCTCCATTGCCAGAGTATAGGCTATTACATTTATCTGTCTCCTAATAAACTCTACCTTAAAGTTTGGAAAAGAAACTAAAATGTCCCTACACTGTTGAATTAAGCAACCAAATTCAAAGAGATCATCGGACTGCTACTAGAATGTTGCTTGTTAGAGTAGGCCAAAAGCCCACGCGAATTCACTATTAGCGTCGGGGTAGCGTCGGCCATTTTGCATCTGACGCTAATATTATCGTCGAACAAGCCCACGTTAAAAAGCCCACACAAACAATTAGCGTAAGCCAAACCGACGCAAAATGGCTACGTTCTTAGTAATGAATAGTGGGAGCTTTTGACCGATGCTAATTAGCATCGGCTGAGCCTACGTTATACTTTGATGCCAGGTTTAAATTAAATTAATTTAGAGTCGGTGCATAGGATTTAATTTTATTTTGGAACCAACCAACAACTAATATTCAATTTATGCTGCGATTCAAAACTAACAATACAATATCAATCAAAACCAAAATGAAACTCAGTCAATTGCAAAATGCATTAAGTATTGAGAATCATTCAAATTCAAAATGTAATACAACATAGGATAAAAACCAGAAACAAACTGAAGTATTGCCAACCATACAAAATAGGATGAAAAATCTGAAACTAAATGAATCATCACCATCTAGCGACCGGTCATCTAAATCATCATCGTACTGCAGATGCAGACTTAGACGACTCGCAGAGCTGGTGGTGTGGGCGCTCCAATCAGGTAACGCAAGCGATCACACTCTGTCGGAAGGTGATGTGGTCGTAAAAGTCTCGCTCAACCACTATTAGCAAGAGCTTTTCCCTTATTGTCGCGGCCTCTAATATTCATCTGCTGTCACAAAATTAAATATAATCGAGCATTTAAGTAATCACAAAATTGAAAACAACTTAAAAGACTAAGTTATAAACAAATGTAGTGTAAATCTATGGCATGAACTAAACTGAAAATCTGCATGGCTTTTTATGGAAAATAAAAGTTCATCTATCACTCCAAAGTAAAATTTGACTACTTTTTATGAAACTTCCACCATTGCCTACTTATAATCACCCACCCAATCAACATTTGTTAAACAAAAATAATATTACTTATTTGACGTGGCAATGGCAGAGTGGATGCCCGCTTGCCAATTCAGTGCCTAACTAACAGAGATGCATGGAGAGGGGCGGGAAAAAAAAGTTTGAAATTGCATGGATGAATAAAAAAATTTGCATAGGCAAAAAACAAAAACCCCTATATTTGTAGAGACAAAAAATAATCATATATATATATATATATATATATTAGAGATATAATATTAGAGACATCCACCTTGAATTTCATTGCATTCATTCATTTGGTCTATCTCGCTTTCATTCATGTGCATCAGATTCATCAACTTTCTTTGCTCTAGTATGGTAAATTTTGTTCTACATGACTCAAGATCTTGAGATGAAAGATCGTTAGGACTTTATAGTGTGTTATTTCTTGTTTGTTTTATGGCTTCGTTTTCTCCCGTGTTTTAGTTCTCTACTATGTTTTTTTTAGGTTTATGTTTCAGAACTGCAGAGAAGCTCTATATTGGCGCGAAGCACGGTGGCTCTGTGATTTTAGTTTTGGCTTTGTGAAACCTAGATCAGTTTCGATTTCAAAGATCAAATATAACCATGTTTTACACATTAGAAGACTTTGAGGTTTTGTAAACTCCTTCGCTTTAAGGTGTCTGTGGGATTCAAAGATCAAATTCTACTAGCGCACTTGTTATTTCTGCTTTCAAGTGAGTTAGTTGAGGTGATATCATTGTGTGTAGTGTTCTGGAAATCGTGTTATCCTGGATTTTTCTCAATGTTTCTTAGTTGTGTTGTTTATGTGGTCATAACTTCTGAAGCAGCATATTTTGACTTGCTACATTTTTGTTTTGATTCATGTGGCACATTCTTCCTTGCAAATGAAAGCTTTAGATTGTGGAGTTTAGAGTGCCTTAAAATCAATTTGGAGGATCATGGAAGTGCTTGGAAGTGTTTCTTGAACACTGGGAATCGATTCACTAGCTATATGAATCGATTCAAGCATGTTTGAGACTCTGTGAATCGAAGTACGCCTCTGTGAATCGCATGGGAAGCCTGCATGAATCGATTCATTTCATTAATTCGTGCAGGGGGGCCTTTTTTAACTAGGTGAATCGATTCACCTATGCCTGTGAATCGATTCACAGCCGGGTTTTATAAACCTGACGCTGCAGAACGCATAAAGACGACGTGCGCTTTCTAGGGTTGTGTGCCGTTCTTGGCGTCTTTGTGAGGTTTTAGGGCTGGAAACCTTTATTAAACACCTTGGGGTCTTAGGAAATCATAGAGGGAGGATTGAAGGCTTTCTCTATTGTTGTTCTTGAGAGTTTTTCATAGAGGAAAAGAGAGAGGGATTGGGAACTCTTGGGTTTGTTCTTCTTGGACATTGTAAAGGGGTTCAAAGCAATTGTAATCTCTTGTAAAGACTCTTTGATAGTGAAATGGAGGGCTGCTCTCTCCCGCAGACGTAGGTCATCTTTTTGGGGCCGAACTGCGCAACCAAATAGCGGTGTGATTCTTCCTACTCTCTACTCTTTGTTTGATTGACTTTACTGCATTGTTTTGGTTGCTATTAAAATTTAGTATTGGTTGCCTTTGATATTTGTTCATTATTCTTGTTAGTAACTCAACAAGTGGCGCCGTCTGTGGGAAGGAAGAAATAATTCAATTGTGCACCATGGGTACTAAATGGGACATCGAGAAGTTTTCCGGTAATAACGACTTCGGTCTATGGAAGGTGAAGATGGAAGCAATCCTTATTCAACAGAAGTGCTTTGAAGCCTTGAAGGGTGAGGCAAGAATGCCGGCCACCCTGTCTCAAACAGAGAAGAAGGAGATGATAGATAAGGCAAGAAGTGCCATTATCTTGTGCCTTGGCGATAAGGCATTGAGGGAAGTTGCAAGAGAGAAGACCGCGGCGGAGATGTGGGCAAAGTTAGAATCGTTGTACATGACCAAGTCATTGGCTCACAGGTTATGTCTGAAACAACATCTCTACTCATTCAAGATGGTAGAGACCAAACCTATTGTGGAGCAACTAACGGAATTCAACAAGATTATTGATGACCTACTGAATATTGATGTGAAGCTTGATGAAGAGGATAAGGCTCTTCTCTTATTAAATTTACTGCCTAGGTCCTTTGAACACTTTAAGGATGCACTCCTCTATGGCAAGGAGTCCACTATTACCTTGGAGGAGGTCCAACAATCAATTAGGACCAAGGAGCTAACCAAGCTTCAAGACTTGAAGGTGGAAGATAGTGGGGAAGGCTTGAGTGTCTCAAGGGGAAAGAATGAGAGTAGAGGAAACGGTAAAGGAAAGCCTAAGGCGAAATCCAAGTCGGAAGGGGACAATAAAGCTAAGTACAAATGCTTTAATTGTCATAAGGTTGGTCACTTTAAGAGGGATTGTCCCGAGAAAGGGGGCAATGAAGATTCCGTGGAGGTTGTGATTGCTATGGAGGATGGTTATGAGGATGCAGGGGCTCTAGTGGTTACGAGTTGGGAACCAGATAGGAGTTGGGTTATGGACTCCGGGTGCTCTTTTCACATGTGTCCAAGGAAGGAATATTTTGAAACTTTGGAGCTCAAGCAAGGTGGAGTTGTTCGCCTTGGTGACAACGAAGCGTGCAAAGTTCAAGGTATGGATTCAATTCGTCTTAAAATGTATGACAACCGCGAATTCCTTTTACAAGATGTGAGGTATGTTCCTAAACTCAAGCGAAATTTAATTTCTATAAGCATGTTTGATGGATTAGGCTATTGCACTAGTATTGAGCATGGTATGATGAAAATTTCGCATGATGCATTGATAATAGCTAAGGGGACTAAAATGTGTGGTTTGTACATATTAGAGGGTTCAACTATTATTGGGCATGCATCATTAGCTAGCCAAACCTTGCATGATAAAACCATGTTATGGCATAATAGGTTAGGGCATGTTAGTGAGAGGAGTTTAGTTGAACTAGCTAAACAAGGTTTGCTAGGTGGTGATAAATTGGATAAGCTAGAATTTTGGGATAAGTGCATACTAGACAAACATCATAAGGTTGAGTTTGGGGGTGGCATGCATCATTCTAGTAAACTCTTTGAGTACATTCACTCGGATCTTTGGGGTCCGGCTAGAGTGAGTACTCATGGGGTGGTTCCTATTTTCTCACCATGGTTGATGATTTCTCTAGGAGAGTATGGGTCTATATTTTGAAAAGCAAAAGTGACACATTTAAAAAGTTCAAGGAATGGCATACTCTCATAGGAAATCAAATAGGAACTAAACTGAAAATTTTAAGGACTAACAATGGTCTGGAGTTTCTTTCAGAGCATTTTGATAAGATTTGCAGGAAACAAGGTATTCAGAGGCATAGGACCGTGGAAGGCTTACCGCATCAAAATGGCCTAGCAACAAGCATGAATAGGACCATCTTGGAGCGGGTGAGGAGTATGCTTTTGGCAGCTGGGTTGCCTAAAAGCTTCTGGGGCGAAGCTGTGAGTACAGCAGCATATTTGATCAACAGATGTCCATCAACGGCGTTAGACTTCAAGACACCTATGGAGGTTTGGAGTGGGAGACCGGCAGACTACTCTAAGTTGAAGGTTTTCGGGGCTTTGGCATTTGCTCATGTCAGACAAGACAAGCTTGATGTTAGAGCTGTGAAATGTGTCTTCATCGGATATCCGGAGGGTGTGAAGGGATACAAGTTGTGGAATTTGGAATCTGAAGGGTCAAAGGTTATCATAAGCAGGGATGTCACTTTCGATGAGACCCGCATGGGGATGAAGTGCAAAGACCTGGAGGATAGTAGCTCAGAAGTGGAGGTGGAGAAAACTCAGTTTGAGGTGGAGTCTACCACTAGTGAGACCGGGAATGATGAAGAGGAGGAAAGTCCTCCACCATCAGGTTCTAGAGGAAGACAACAAACAGTGGATCCTGGCTATCAGTTGGCAAGATATAGGGAAAGGAGAGAGACTGTGGCACCGAAGAGATACGGGTATGCTGATCTTGTTTGTTATGCTTTGTTTGTGACTGAAGAGGTTCAAGACTCGGGACCAAGGGACTTTAGTGAAGCAATGGGAAGCACGGAGAGTCAGAAACGGTTGAAGGCAATGAATGAAGGTGTGAATTCATTGGAAAAGAATCGGACTTGGGAACTTGTGAATCTACCGGAAAAGTCAAGTGTAGTTGGATGCAAGTGGAACTTCATGAAGACGGAAGATATTCCGGAGTTTGAAGAACCAAGGTACAAGGAGAGGCTTGTGTGTAAGGTCAATCTTGAGTTGGAGAGTGTGAATGATATTCAAAAGACAAGTTCTAGCAAGGAGGAGATTGGTATGCTCAAAGGGAAGTTAGCTTCTGGATTTGAGATGAAGGATCTCGACATTGTAGAAAGGACACTTGGAACGAATATTGGGAAGAACTGGAAAAGGAGGTATGGCTCTTTGAAAGGCGGTTTGAAGCATGTGAAGACAACTCAAGGTGGAGTGAAAAAGAAGGATATGATTGGTGACTTGGGGATTATGCATGGTTGTGAGAAGTTCACCGAGTATCTTCCTAGATCAAGGTTCAAGGATCAATTGGACTTGATCAATTGCGTTGAGACGTAATTTCATGTTATGGAGAGAGTAGCTAGTGGTTGATGGATAAAGTTGAGCATCACCACTGATTTGAAGTCAAGGTGGAGAATTGTGGAGTTTAGAGTGCCTTAAAATCAGTTTGGAGGATCATGGAAGTGCTTAGAAGTGTTTCTTGAACACTGGGAATCGATTCACTAGCTATATGAATCAATTCAAGCATGTTTGAGACTCTGTGAATCGAAGTACGCCTCTGTGAATCGCATGGGAAGCCTGCATGAATCGATTCATTTCATTAATTCGTGCAGGGGGCCTTTTTTAACTAGGTGAATCGATTCACCTATGCCTGTGAATCGATTCACAGTCAGGTTTTATAAACCTGACGCAGAACGTCTTGATCTGACGTGCGATCTTTCTAGGGTTGTGTGCAGCCGTTCTTGAGCGTCTTTGTGAGGTTTTAGGGGCTGGGAAACACTGTTAAACACCTTGGGGTCTTACGAAATCATAGAGGGAGGATTGAAGGCTTTCTCTATTGTTGTTCTTGAGAGTTTTTCATAGAGGAAAAGAGAGAGGGATTGGGAACTCTTGGGTTTGTTCTTCTTGGACATTGTAAAGGGGTTCAAAGCAATTGTAATCTCTTGTAAAGACTCTTTGATAGTGAAACAGAGGGCTGCTCTCTCCCGCAGACGTAGGTCATCTTTTTGGGGCCGAACTGCGTAACCAAATAGCGGTGTGATTCTTCCTACTCTCTACTCTTTGTTTGATTGACTTTACTGCATTGTTTTGGTTGCTATTAAAATTTAATATTGGTTGCCTTTGATATTTGTTCATTATTCTTGTTAGTAACTCAACATAGATAAATTAATTTATTGTGTGGCACAATACTTTTCTTTTTAGGCTTATGTATTGTCGCATTGCAGTTGGTTTTAATGTGTGGATTGTGCTTTCTCTTCATTGTTGTTCAGCCTCCTTTGACTTCATTTTTGCTTCATCCTAATTTAAGTGGTTAAGCATGTTTGTTTATGTTGAGTCGTTAGGCCTTGAGTTACTCCTTCTACTTAATGGTTGAGCTTTTGTCTTACGACTTTAATGTTTTATGCTTCTGCCACTTAAGCATAGATTGTTGCTTCTACCTGGGTGGTTAAGCTTTGCCAAGTTTTGATATCGATCTTTAGAGGCCAATAGAGCCTAATTTGAGTGGTATTTTCTTTATTTGTGTATTGTATTGCTCATCCCAAGCTTAAGTGCTAGCACTTCCTACTTTTTTTTTAAACAAAAAATTGGCATGCTAATGCATCACTATGGCAACTGACATCCCAACTATGTTGGTACTTCAGAAGTCACCAATCATCTGTAGCACACAAAAAATATTACTAAAAAGAAAAAATAGTAGGAGTAGCATAGGGGGACATAAACCAAAACCATGAAACATTATTTAAATCTATAAGCTGGGAGACTGACTCTATTCCTATAGAACTCCCCACTAATAAATCTAGGAATAGTATCCCACCAAAACAAACCTTGAATAGAGGTCCCATGGGAGGCCAACTTATCAACGCATCTCATTTCCTTCCCTATAAATATGAAAGCATAAAAATTCATCTTATTCTTTAAAATTAAATAGTTTTGCCATCTATTTCTAAGGTGCAAAGGCACAAGAGTTAAAGAATCAAAAGCCTGGACGACCAGTTGAGAATCGCACTCCAACCAAAGATTATACCACCCTTTTTGATAGGCAAATTCAATGGCGAACATAGCACCAATCAACTCTGCATGCCCAATAGCGCCTTTGGCCACACCATCTGTATTGCACTTAATCCAGTAGCAAGAGGGAGGAGACCAAAGAACCTGTTTAATAATAGGAGGCTTACTTGGCTTTGCATCAACCGCAAAGCTTTCAGAATAGTGAAATCATGTATCGAAAAGGACATAGTTCCAGTGCTTAAATTACCAGCCAGAGAGACATTAGCAATTATTATATTAATAACAGACTTCAGAGGGATGCGCTTATTATCAAACCAAAGCTTATTTCTACAAAACCAGATGGACCAAACAACATTAACAACACAGGCAACAAGAATATCTTTAGCTTGAGATACAGTAGGACGACTACAAATAGTCAGAATTGATTGAATTGAAGAACAATCAGTATTTAAATTGATGACCGATCCAACCAATTCCAAATATCACCAGCAAAAATGCAGTCACAAAAAAGATGCTGAGAGGTTTCTATAGCCTTATTACAAAGACTACAAACCGAAACCATAATACAACCCCGCTTCCAAAGGTTATCATCGGTGGCCAATCTATTATGAAGAATCCGCCATAAAAGGAGAGACTTGGAAGGAGCAACACGTATTTGCCAAATCAATTTACACCAAGAAATGTTTTGGCCTGGTGGATTTTGAAAAGTATAAGCTTCTTTTAAAGAGAGATTACTCGATGCAGTCTTGCACCAAACCCTTTGATCTAAACTGTCAAACTTAGGAAGGGCCACCCTCTCTAACATCGATGATAAAGCCAGATAAACCTGCAGAAAAGCATCAGGAACATGCCATCTCTTGTCTTGAGTGATATATTGAACCTTGGCACGCAAATTTGGATAAATTTGGGCAGGAATATTGAGAGCATCAACCAAAGGCTGCGTAAGCCAATTATCAGTCCAGAAATTAATTTCTATACCATTCCTAATCAACCAAGAGGGGGTTTTCCAAGACACAAGACATCAGAGGCTTCAAACCAGCCAAATAGAAAGCTGGCATGGTAGACAACAGGCGAATTATTCTTATAAACTCTGGCTCTCATCAAACAGGCCCATTGCCTGGAAAAAGTAATCAGCTTCCAACTCAATTTAAGCAAAGCTGCCTTATTAATAGATGTCAAAGATCTAATACCTAGGCCACCTTCAATACATGGTTTGCAAGTTTTACCCAAAGCCACCGTGACAATTTTGCTGGTATTTACATCCCCCGACCAAATGAGTTCCTCACCCATTTATCAATAGTTTTAATCAAGCTCACCGGCCAAGAATATATCGCAAAGCTATAGGTAAGCGTATTAAGAATAACAGATTTAACTAACTGGACTCTACCTGCCATAGAGAGAAGAAAAGCCTTCCAAGATGCCAATTACTGCGGATTCTATCAGCAATAGGCATGAGGTGATGCCGTCATGGCTTCACTTTAAAAATAGGGATACCTAGATAAGTAAAAGGGACACTACCAACATTAAAGCCTAAAGTATTCGCAATAATACTTTTCCTTCTAGCAGTAATAGATCTTGATAAAAAGTGGATTTATTGCTATTAATTCTTTGGCCAAAAATCTTGGCATACCACTCAAATAACTGCATCAAATTCCTAAGACTAATCTTAGTACCTCAGCAGAAAACCATCACATCATCTGCATATAAAACATGGGAAGGAACATAAATGCCTCTAGCTGCAGTCATCAAATGAAGTTTACCATCAGCAACAAGCTTCGGTAAACCACGACTCCAAAATTCCTCTGCAATACAGAAAAGAAGAGGAGGCAATGAATCACCCTGCCTACCCCTCTTACAAGAAAAGTAGCCCGAAGCTTTCCCATTAACTGAATTGAGAGCTCAGTAGAATGCAGAATGATTTTTATTTAGGAGCAAAACTTAGCATCAAATCCAAAAAGCAGGGAGAACTTTTAGAAGGAAATTCCAATCGAGAATGTCAAACGCCTTTCTAATATCAACCTTCAAAGCAACGTTTCCCCCAGAAGCTTTCTTCTCCAAAAGATTAATAGCCTCTGATGTCAAGCAAACACAATCACTGATATTCCTCCCATGAATGAAGCCTCTTTGATGCTCAGAGATAATCGAGGGAGCAATTCTAGCAAGCCTATTGGCAAGGACTTTTGTGATAATCTTAAATTTGAAGTTAGCAATAGCGATGGGCCTAAATTGCTCAATCATATCTGCTCCAGTGACTTTTGGAATAAGCACCACAATATTAGAATTAAAATTAGAGGGGAGCCGACCTTGTTTGAAAAATTGTAACACTGCCTGAATCACATCATCAGCAACAATATTCCAATAAGTTTGGAAGAAAAACACTCCAAATCCATCAGGACCCGTAGCTTCATCAAAATTAAGAGCAAAAACAAAATCTTTGATCTTCTCAGCAGAAGGAATAGAGATGAGCATCCCATTATCAGCATCACTAATCGAAGGAAGAGTAACTTAATTTAATAAGCCACTGTCCCTGCAACCATTACCACTACAAAACAAATTTTCAAAATAATTAATAATATGACCCTTCGGATCGGCTGGACTAGTCAAACGCATCACCATTCTTCAGCATACTAATTTGCTTTGTCACATTTCGAATCTTAGTCATTTTGTGGAAGAATTTAGTGTTTATGTCCCATGCGAATGCTAATTAGGTCTGGATTTTTATGCCAAAAATCTTCTTTTGCCTGCAAAGCTTTCTCCAAATCTATCTAGGCCATTTTCTCCTGCTAAAAAAGAACATCAAAATAGTTGATTTGGTCAATTTCATGTTGAATACTATCTACCCTCTTCAAAGCATCGTCAACCTTGTCATGAACATTACCAAAAACATTTTATTCCACTCCTTTAATTTGCATTTAACAACTTTCAACTTCTAACTAAGAATAATCATTGGACAACCCACATAGCTCTCCTTCCAAGTATCCGCTACGATTTTAGCACAACCCAGAAGATTGGTCCACATTCTCATAAATTTAAAAGAAGAAGAAAACTGTTTGTCCTCCTTCTTAAGATCTAAAAGGAGAGGAAAATGATCAAACTTATTTTTAGTAAGAGTACAACAACTCACACTAGACCAAAATCAAAACGAAGCATCATTACAGATGGCTCTGTCTAATCTTTTTCCTGTAAAATTGCAACCCTTCCTACCATAAGACAAAGTATAAAAAGCTCCTCTAGTCATTAAATGAGTCATGCTATTACTGTAAGACAAATTGCGAAAGTCACATCACTAGCAATTGGCAAAGGCAAACCTTTACCTCTGTACTCATGAACACCAAGCACCGCATTGAAGTCTCCAAAGAAGCCCCATGGCTGGGGGTAAGAAATCTGCAAGGAATTAAGATCCTGCCAAAGTCTTCTTCTATGCAGGTAAGAAGTGGAGGCATAAATTGCAGCCACATAAATAGGTGAGTTATTAATAAGAATTGAAAAAGCAACATATTGATCAGAAACCTTGACTAAAGAAGGCGCAAAAGCATTAGCACAAATACACCAAAGGTTGGAGTTGAGCTGATTCTCTTGATTCATGGCAAATACTTTCATTTTCAACTTGCTCCAATAAGAGGTAGGAAAATGGGACCCAGACATCCAAGGTTCATAAATGAAAATAAAATCAGGCTTGTGTATCACACACAGCTTTTTAAGAGCCAACCTAGTGGAGGGGTTGGCAATCCCTCTAACATTCCAATATAGGCATTTCATGAGGCAGGATTGGAAGTCCTGCCCTTGCTCGGGTATAGATCCTATCTGAACTTACCAGTTGCTTTTTCTTCAGTCTAAGTTTCCTCTTTTGAGATTTTGCTAGCACAACCTGAAAATTAGCTTGATCGTTAGCTTGATCTGGAGAATCAACATCTTCATCAAATTCCTCATTCTCATCATCCTACTGCGGATTAATCAGTCCAAGATCCTGTCTAACCGCAGCAATAATATCCTTGCAACTAGTAAACCTCTGAACAGAGCTGCCTCCACCAAAACCAGGGACATTCTTACCATTTTCATGAGGCACAATTGACTCTAATGGCATGCCATGCTGCAGCAAATTAAGAGAGGATGGAACCATCTCTTCAACAGATGAGTCAGATTGTGTATCTGACATTTGATCGACTGCTACATCTTCCACCATAACCACATTCTCAACTACCCCTTGAACTGGTGAGTTATGAATATATTGTAAATTCAAATTTGCACTAGTTATTGCATCACTCTGATCATGAGCAAAGCCTAGTAACGAGTTTGCAAAGTCAAGAGCTAATGGATCGAATCTGCTAACATTGTTGACACCAACAAATATGTTTTTAGGATCCTTAACAAATTCCACTGAAACCACACTTTAACTATGGCTCGAACCAGCTGCAACCTTAAGCTCCTTCATCAATTCTTTAGGAGAACAACCACTATCCATAATAGCAACCTCTTTCCCTTTGCCACTAATAGAGATAACTGCATCATCATTAGACTTATTTGTAGCTTTCTCCTTTACACTCTTAGGAACATATTGAAAATTCTACCTACGCTGGGCCATATGAGCCCCTGTATCATTATTAGTTTTTGCCTTATCAGCAAAATTAGAAAGAGCATTCACCTTTTTGCAATTAGCAACCGAGTGGCCAGTGCTATGACACGAATCACAGAAGAGAGGCAGCCTCTCATACCCCAATCCAACAAAGAAAGCATAGCCCTCCCGTTCTACTAAAATTTGATTCGGAAGCTTCAAAGACAAATCAGCCTCAAACAAAACTCTAGCAAAATGTCCAAAAGTTCTTTTCTATGTGGCATCATCCAATGCAATAGGAACACCTATGCCTCCACCAATCTCAAATAAGATTTTGGGTCTCAAATATTCCCTAGATAAACCATGAATTCTCACCCAGCGTTGAACATGTGTTTGATCGTCAGATCTTGATCGTCATCGTAACCAACCAAAAAGAATCCTCTTTTCGACATGGAACAACTCCTCTCTTTGAAATGGAACGACATCATGAACGACGACCTAGAATCCCTACAGTCGCAAAAATTATGAAGTCACGCAGTCATGCAATCATAGTCGTACAATCAAAATCAAACTGTTATTATAATACAAATCCAAAACACAAAGTTAAAATATAGGCCGGTTGATCAAATCAAACAATGAAGATTCGCAATTTTGTGACTGTGCATCGTATCCATTTCTCGTGAACGATGTCATAAAACCTAAGCAGCCTCGCGTCAAACCCAACCACGCTAAGAGCCATCGTGGATGCAAACTTGAGGGTGATTTTATATGGCAAAAAAAAAATTGAACTAATTGAATTAAAGGTCAATTACATGTTTGTATATATTGACAAGGGACAGGAACGTTGTAGATCTTTGTTGTGACAGGTGAGAGGCATCGCTCCCCTAAACTTATATATATATATATTGCATGACCTCAAATTACTTAACATAGGACTCAAGCCCCTTTCCATCCGATTAAAATAAAAGCCTAAGCAAATGCGCTCTCAACTAACTCTTGACTTATAGGTGATAAATATATTAATTATGTAATTATATATACATAAATATTTGGCCCCCTCACATATTTCTGTCAAGATCCGCCACTGGACATGAACGATATGAAATTTTATCGTTTCACCTAATGATGGAAACAAGTGAACTCTCGTGGCTAATATTGAACACTTTTAAGAATATATAGTTTATCAAAAGCCAAACACATATTAAAGGAAGGTAAAAACCAAAACGTATTAGAGGGACCAAAACCACATTTACCAAATAAGTTCTTGCAAACATGCCATAAAAAGGAAAATAAAAGTTAAACGGGTAAAGTATAATAAAAAAACTGCAAACTTGTATTTGATTATTGTTCAAACTTTATTTTATTTGTATACCTTATATATGATGAGCACATGAAGTTTCCAAACAGTTTAACTTGCTCTATAATAGCAAGCTAGACAAGTACTTCTATTGCCTATCATATTCAATATTACTTAGTACTAGGTGGCGTACAGCTACAAAGTTCGTGACAAAGTCCTTCAGGATTGCCATGTTTGATGCATGCAATATAACAATACTTCTCATTAGGGCAATCTTCGTTATCATTAGTACTAGGCGGCTTACAGTTACAAACATCGTAACAAAATCCTGGAGGATTTCCACGAGCGGTGCATGCATTATAACAAAACTTCTCATTAGGGCAATCTTCGTAATTAATTGTTGAGGTGGCTTCTCCATTTTCAATAAATGCTGTCATGATGATGGCAACCATGCAGATAACAACTACAACTTTGTTAGAAGCCATTAGCTAAAACTAAGGGTTTTAGAAGAATTTAAGATTTATGTGTAATCTTGGATCTTATTTATAACCTAGTGAAGGATGACTAAAATGGAATAATTTTTTTAAAAAATTCAAGATGCTATAAAGGGATTCATTTGGTAAACACAATTTGAAAATAAAATATGTTTCCTATCCTTATTAATTGTAGTCAAAGTCAAATTTTTTTATGGGAAAATCAAAATTTTATTTTTTTTGATAAAAAAGTCAAATTTATATTGTTTTGCATCTTATTTATAAGCCAATACAGGATCACTAAAATGAATTTTTTTTTCAAAATTTGAAATGCTATAAAGAGATTAATTTGGTAAGTATAATTTGAAAATAAAATATGTATTCTGTCAATATTAATAGTGGTCAAAGTCAAAGTTTTTTAAGAGAAACTAGCAAGTTAGCCGTGTGTACGCATGAGTCTTATTCGTTTGTACACATGTGTCGAAATACTATGTTCGTAAACAATTTGTTATATATTTAAAAGTCTGTCTATACTAAATTATGTTCTGTTAAATTCAAATAAGTTTGTGCATAATAAAAAAAAGCATAAAATTGATATATGTTCATT
Organism: Calophaca sinica; assembly: GCA_037113605.1. NCBI lineage: Eukaryota > Viridiplantae > Streptophyta > Magnoliopsida > Fabales > Fabaceae > Calophaca > Calophaca sinica. The sequence continues at coordinate 111,539,812 of CM073733.1, forward strand.
GACGATGAAATTACACCCACAACATGTAATGTTTTCCCGTAGTAGAGCTGGCAAAACAGGCTACCCGGCCCGTATTGGGCTTGGGCTTTTTAGGGTCGGGCAAAAAAGTCCGGGTTGAAATATGAGCTCAAATTTGACTGCACAAGCCCTGCCTTATAGGGGCTGCGGGCTTTTCGGGCATGCCCGCATATATATATACATTGATAATAATAGGAACGCATATATTTTTAGTCATGGTGGGCTGACTGCTCCTGGTGCTTCTCCTGTTAGGGGTGGGCACGGGTACGGGTCGACCTGTGAACCCGACCTACCCGATCCAACCCAACCCACAAAATCTGAGTTGGTTTAGGTCATTGGGTTGGGTCGGTTTTAAAAGAAATAAACCCAAAGCCTATGGGTTGGGTGTCAGGTCAAAAGATTGCGAACCCAAGCAACCCAACCCAACCCACTGCATGTAATTGAATGCATATACTGACTAATACCATATCAACGAAGACGTAATTTTTAAGCACATAAATTTTGTTTTGTTTTCATTTCACTTTGTGCTATAATTAAGTGGAAATTTTACTCCAAATTGAGGTCAATTGTGACATGAAGATTTTATTTATTTGATAATCCAAATTTAGGCCTTGACAATGAGGTTTTTATTCTACTTTTTTAATTTTTTCTCAATTTTTTTGAGAAATAAGTATTTTAATAATAAATCTCATCATTCGGCCCAAAACAACCCATATGAGGTCGAGTTAGGTTGGTTCGGGTTATACAAAAAAAAATCAATTAAACCAATCCAACCTAACCCATATTTAGTTAATTGGGTTGGGTCTTCAAACACCCCAAAACCCATCCAACTCACCCCTATCTCTTGTTCCCCAGTTGCCCAAACTACAGAAGAATGTTGCGATGCCGTTATTTATAAACTAGTAATCAAACAATGCTCTGTTTATATAATTGTGATCAAGGCTGCGTGGGTCTTTCTTCTTTTATGACTTGGGTCTTTTTTTTTTTTTTTAAATAAGCTTACTGGTGGTGTGGTAGTGGATTAGTGGTTTGGGCCTTTTTTTTTTTTTTTCAATTTGAGTGGGTTTTTTTTAATATATGCTTACTCATTTGGGCCAAAGGAAGTAAGTGGCCAACAATTTTTAAGTTGGTGCGGGCTTTGCGGGTAGCCTGAAACCCGACCGGGCTAGCCTGATACGGTTTCGGGCTTTATCGGGCCTGGAAAAAATGCCCAGTAACAAAAATTGGCTCAATTTTAACTACCTAAGCCCTATGTTTTTTCGGGCCTCCAGGCCGGCCCATTTTGCCGGCTCTACCCCGTAGGGACTAAAAAGAAAAATAATCATTTATTAAAGATTTGATATGTGTTCAAATAGGATAAAATTACATTGACAACATGTAATGTTTTCCCGTAAGGACTAAAAAGCAAAATAATCATTTACAAATGATATAGACATTTATAAATTTGATATGTGTTCAAAGACGATAAAATTACACCAACATGTTATGTTTCCCCATAGGGAATAAAAAGCAAAATAATCATTTATAAATTTTAAAAACATTTATAAATTTGATATGTGTTCAAAGACGATAAAATTATACCGACGACATGTAATGTTTTCCCGTAGCGACCAAAAAGCCAAATTATCATTTATAAATAATAAAAAAATTTATAAAATTTATATGTGTTCGAAGTCGATAAAATTATATCGATAACATGTAATGTTTTCCCATAAGGACCAATAAGCAAAATCATCATTTATAAATAACAAAGACATTTATAAATTTGATATCTGTTCAATGATGTTAAAATTATACCCACAACATATAGTGCTTTCCCGTATGGACTAAAAAGCAAAATAATCATTTATAAATGATAAAGACATTTATAAATTTGATATGTGTTCAAAGAAGATAAAATTACAGCGGCAATAAGTTATGTTTTCCCGTAAGGACTAAAGACATTTTTACTCATATAAAAAAATTAAAAAATAAAAAAGTATCTTAAAATAGTAAAAATAAAATACAAATTAAGAAAGATAAAAATTACTAAAAAATATATAAAAAATAAGAGTGAAAAATAATAATAAAAAGTGAGAAAAAATTAAGAAAAAATAAAAACTAGAATATAAGCGAAAAATAGAAAAATAAAATAAAATTACAATTTAAGCAAAAAAAAATGTAAAAAATTTAAAATACAAAAAAATAGGAAAATTAAATTGCTTCAACAGTGGACTACTTTAGAGCAATGAAGCAACACATGACTCAACGATTCCTCAGCTATGCCACACCATGGGCAACTTAGTATATTTGGATGAAATATAACAATTTTGTATCAATAACTTCCATGTCTATAAAATAAATCCATGAATCTTTATGTGTTAGTCTATAAATTGCAATGTGACAAAAATTTATTGAAAAGACCAATCAAAAAGCAATCAAAACCATAACAATTAGGTTGGGAACATGACACCATTTTTCCCATAACTAATCCATTAAGATGGATGAGAGAGTTGCATGGAAAATACAACTATGATGGGATTATGACTCTAACATTAATCACTGGATTGATAAAGAAGAAGAAAGACAAACTACTAGTCCCTTCAAAATAATCATTCACAATCAGGCATCCTTCATCTAAGCCATGACTTATTTGAGTGTTCTCCAATAATGGTGTTTTGGGGTGATGTTCACGTTATGTACTCAAGCTGAAAAACCTTAAATCCCCAGATTGTAGAACAATTAGTGGAAGTTCAGGTAAAGGGTGACAATGCTTGTTTGCAATGGCATTTGCAATTGTGGCCTTCCAATGGGAGCATATGTCACACAATCCAATGTAATCCTTAAGGTGCAAATGCTTCATAATCTCTCATCTCTCCTCTTACATTTGTGTGGGTGATTCTGTTGCACAAAAGCAATGCATGTCGCACGGAAAAGGGTGGTGGCTAAAAGGAGATAGAGGGGTGGGAATGGTGGCAGAAAATAAGGGGGAGGGAGGGCGTGGTGAACAAAAATGGGGATAGGGATGATGGGAACAAGGATTAGGTTAGAGTCTTTTTTTTTTAATTATTCGATTAGAAAAGTTAATTAATAGTAAGCCCCTCCCCTCTATGCTACTGTTGTCTCTGTTTCCATGGATGGGTTGTAGTAGAGATCTAAATGAGGTGTGTTGGGTTAGTATTAGTGATGGTCACTGAGGTGAAGTTTAAGAGTAGTTTTGTAGGTGAAGGAGCTAAAAGAATGGGGGAAAGAAAACTTTTGGTGGCCTACGATACGATGAAACATGGTCATTTTGCAGGTTGCTCATCAATGGTGGTGACGTCTAGGGTGGACTACATTGTTGATAGTCCACCGGTGCACCTTGATTTATGGCCATTGGATTAACATTTTTGTAGATTAGCGGTTGACATTAAAAGGGCAAGAAAAGGGTAATATAGGAAAAGAAGAAAGCGTTCTCTGTCATACTTTTTGTTTTTTATAAACCACAAATCACATTCACAACAACCTTGTTTTGTTTTTTTTATTTTTAATTAAATCTCACAGTCATAGATCAATGCAATGCACTAAGATTGTATATTTGCAAGGGAAGGAGAACGATAGATTAAGACATTGCTCATCAGAACATTCTAATTAAAAACAAAGGAGAACGACAAATTTGTTTTAAAAAAAAACACTCAAGGGGTTCCTGATAGTGAATCTCAATCTCATCCTCTGCAACATCGCAATACTCGCTTCCCACATCGTTTGTGCTTGCTAAACCTAATCTTTATCTCCCTGAGCTTCCCAGTGGCCAAGTTGAGGGTGAGCTTTTGGCACCTCCTCTAGTACTTGAAGCCATCGATGCATCTGAGATTTTAAGGGTCTGAGCCACGAACAAGTAGAAGATGAAGTGGGCCATGGAGAGGAGAGTGTTAAGATTCACCACAAAAGAATTCTATCTGTCTATTCATTCATCAGGACCACAATATATATACACATTACTCTATCTGTTACAAACCTATAGACCATAGGAATTCCAGCCACTAATCACACCTATAATCAAGCTAAGACTAACGGATGACCTTTACACTCCTAAGTATAAAGTAACAATAACAGCCAATAACAACAATAAATATCAATAATATCTCAATAATCCCAATACCCCCCCTCAAGTTGGAGCGTGAAGATCTCGAATGCCCAACTTGCGAAGGAGGAACTCAAATTGTGCTTTTCCCAAGGCCTTTGTAAAAATGTCCGCTAGTTGTACAGATGTAGGAACATACAGGGGACAAATAATTCCAGCCATCACCGCATCACGAACAAAGTGACAATCAGCTTCAATATGCTTTGTTCGTTCATGAAACACAGGATTTTGAGCTATATGCAACGCTGATTGACTATCACAATATAATCGCATCCCTTTGGAATGACTAACTCCCAAATCACCAAGTAACTGTTTGAGCCATTTTAACTCACATGTAGTCACCGCCATAGAGCGATACTCAGCCTCTGCAGAAGAACGAGAGACGGTTGGCTGTTTCTTAGTTTTCCAAGACACCGGAGAAAGACCAAGTAACACCACCCATCCAGTCAAAGAATGTCTCGTAAGGGGACAACTCGCCCAATCCGAGTCACACCATCCCTCCAGATTCAATTCACTATCAGATCGAAGTAGAATACCTTGCCCCGGATGTTTCTTCAAATATCTAACAACCCTTAAGGCTGCCTCCCAATGCTCTTCACGAGGTTGCTGCATAAACTGAGACAAAATGTGTACAGAATAAGCAAGATCGGGTCTAGTCACAGACAAATAAATCAACCGCCCGATAAGTCTGCGATAGGGTTCTGGATCTTCAAGTGGCGTACCAGAAACCAATGCTAGCTTATGGTGTTGTTCCATTGGAAAATCCGCAGGCTTGGCACCTAATAAACTGTTTCCTCAATAATTTCCAACGCATATTTTCGCTGGCATAGATAAATCCCCTCAGGATTACGAGCTACCTCCAGCCCCAAAAAATATTTTAAGACTCCCAAATCCTTCATATGAAAGCATGCACCTAAGTAAGCTTTAAAAATTTTCAGGGCTGCAATATCATTCCCTGCAATAATCAAGTCATCCACATAAACTAGCACGTTGATCTGTATTTCTCCTTTGTGCAAAGTAAAGAGTGAGTAATCTGAATAGGATTGAACAAATCCATATCGCATCAATGCCGTGACCAACTTAGCAAACCAACAACGAGGAGCTTGTTTTAAACCGTACAACGACTTTTTCAACCTGCAAACCAGATTTGGGTCGGTGTTTTTAAAACCTGGAGGAACTTTCATATACACCTCCTCTTCCAAGTCACCATGGAGAAAGGCGTTGTGCACATCCATTTGATGTACTTCCCACTTTTTAATTCCTGCCACTGCCAAGAAGGTACGAACAGTCACCATTTTTGCCACCGGGGCAAATGTCTCATCATAGTCTATTCCCTCTATCTGATGGTGTCCGAATACAACAAGTCTTGCTTTCAATCGTTCTATGCTCCCATCTGAGTGATGTTTTATTTTGTATACCCATTTACTTCCGAGTGCTTTCTTCCCGGGTGGCAATTTCTCCATAACCCATGTCTCATTGTCTTCCAAGGCTCGTATCTCGTTGCGCATTGCATCACGCCAACCAGAATCCTTTACGGCTTCTTTAAAATTCTTAGGTTCTTTCCCTGCTGTCACAGCTGCAACAAAATTTCGATGTCTAACAGAAAATCGTTCACAAGATACAAAGTAAGTAATAGGGTAAGGAGTACCTGAGGCATGTTGTTGGGAAGATTTACTTTCCGAGGACTTTACTTTTCGGATCGTATGAGTGACAAAATCCTTGTATCTTGTATTCGGAATTTTGCTTCTCATCCCCATTCCCATCTCAGGTGCCACGATTTCCTCCCTCCCAGCAGCCACCTCTGGCTCTCCAGGCTCCACATCATCCTCTTGCATCACCACAACACCAACCCCATCAACTTCTTGTGTGGGTGCTGCCTCACAATTTACACCACCGACACATACTCCCTCATCGGCTGCCACAGCAGCTCCATTACAGTCCCCACGCAACCCCCTGGAGCTGCGTCTGCTCATTGTCTTGCAAGGCCACGGATGCACCCCCTCCTCCAAATGATGCATCATAAGTCGCCCAACAAATATCATCAGCAACATACTCAATATCAGAATTAATGGGAGGAGTAAAATGAGTTGTGGCGTGTTGCACAGCAAATGGAAATTCATGTTCATAAAATTTCACATCTCTAGAGACAAAGTATTCTTTGGATTCCAAATCATACAATTTCCATCCCTTTTTCCCATAGGGATACCCCACAAATATGCACTTGCGACTTCTACTTGCAAACTTATCCCCGTCACGTCGTTGATTATGGGCATAACATAAGCAACCAAAAATCTTCATGTTATCAAATTTAGGGACTTTACCAAATAATTTTTCATAAGGTGTCTTATAATTCAGCACACTAGACGGTGTTCGATTAATCAAATAACACGCTGCCAACACACATTCACCCCAAAATTGCATGGGGAAATGACCACGAAATCTAAGTGCAGTGCCACATTCATAATATGCTGATGTTTTCTTTCAACTCTCCCATTTTGTTGTGGAGTACCCACACACGACGTCTCGAACACAATCCCATTCTTAAAAAAATAATCACGTAGACAATTAAATTCGGTGCCATTGTCACTGCGTACTTTCTTTATTTTCTTATCAAATTGTCTATCAACAAATGCCACAAAATTCAGAAACATAATCTCAATCTCAGTCTTATTGCATAACAAATAAACCCAAACGGCACGCGAATAATCGTCAACAATTGTCAAGTAATATTGCGCCCCACACGACGAACGAGTTCGATAAGATCCCCATAAGTCACAATGAACTAATTCAAACAAACTCCCTGCATTATTCTCACTTAATGGAAAACTATCCCTATGCTGCTTGGCACGAGGACAAACATCACAAGGTCTATTATTCTTGCTTCTACTAAACAAACATCACAAGGTCTATTATGCCACAAATCCATTGTCGAATCCCCCTCCACCATCAAGGCATGCACCTTTGGAACACCCCGAAAAAAGTAAAGTCCATCGATCCGTTCACCTGCTCCAATCAACATCCTCGTCGTCCGGGCTTGTATTACACACAATGCATTAGTAACTTGAACGATACAGTTGGAGTCATCGATTAGTTGTGTTACAGAAATTAAGTTGCAAGTTAATTGAGGCACAAAAAGAACATTATTGAGCCGTAATCCACCATCCAAAATCACACTGCCCTCCTTTATAGCAATCGCATCTTTCCCATCCGGCAAGCCCACCGGTGTGTTTGTAATCTTTTTCACATTAATCAGACAAGAAAAATTTCCTGTCACATGGTGTGAGGCTCCCGTGTCAATAATCCAAGAAATGTCATTCTTACCGTGGAGGCGATCCTTGGTTTTGGAAATAGTCAAAGCGTCAAGAATTTGTTGCCACTGTGCCGGAGTAATTCCTGATATACCTGCTGCCTCACTTGAGTGCGGTGGTGCATGAGACTGTCCACCATTACCACCGCTGCTACTGCTACTTGCTGTGGCTTTGTTGGCGCGCACAGGTGCGATGGAGGTGCCCCTGCCACGCCCTCCAGAACGGCCTGCTGTGCCTCTCCCTACTGTTGCGCCGCCACGACCCGGTCCACGTCCACCACGAGGACGGTCCCCCCACCACTCGGGGAATCCATGAAGCTGAAAACACGAGCTTTCGTCGTGTCCTGCTCTGTTGCAGTGAGTACAGAATTTGTCAGAATTGTCCACAAGTTTAGATTTACCTCGCCCATCGGGTGTAACTTTGAAAGCCATGACATTGTCACGGTTCTGATGAATTGAAGACTCTCCTCGCAGCAACCTTTCATCTTGTATGACTCGCTGATATGCTTGATCAATGTTTGGTAACGGATCTTGAGAAAGTAAATTTGAGCGAATCGTTGCGTAAGCCCCATCAAGGCCCATAAGAAAATGATGCAGATAGTCTTCGGCACGCAAATCAATCACTTGTTTGTTGATATCACAGGTACAACCTCCACATTTGCAAGTCGGCTTTTTGACATAAGTCACAAGTTCGTCCCATATACGAGACAGACGGCCAAAGTAGGCAGACACCTCTTCACCTTTGCCTTGCTTGCATTCTCCTAGAGATGCCTTTAATTGGCATATACGAGTCCCATTCACAACGCAAAAGCGCTGCTTGAGATGTGTCCACAAGGATTGCGCATCATCATAATAAGAAAGAGTAGAACGCAGTGATGGCTCGATAGTGTTGAGCAACCATGCTATGAGCATCGACTGCACTGCGGTCCAGTCCTCCAATTTCTCAGGTGTCGTTGGTTTTGGGATTGTCCCTTCCACAAAACCGAATTTTCTCTTTGCTTGCAACGAGGTTCGAATTGCCCTTGCCCATTCATCATAATTCAGGCCACGCAATTGTATTGGTGTAATCACGTTGTCGGGATTGTCATTGGAGCCGAGAAAAAAAATCAAGTCCACCTTCTTCTCGCCATTACCACTGTTGTCATCAACTTTCTTCTTGCCATTACCACTGTTCTCACCCATAATCTCTTATGGTGCTTGATCTGTGTGTGAGAATACTAGTGGTCGATCTCGACCGATCTTACTAGTGGATGACCTCGACCGATACCGATCTTATTAGTGGTCGACCTCGACCGATCTCGACAAGTCGATCTCGACAATACTAGTGGTCGATCTCGACCGATCTTACTAGTGGTCGACCTCGACCGATACTGATCTTACTAGTGGTCGACCTCGACCGATCTCGACAAGTCGATCTCGACAACTACTATTCTCACAATCTGGAAGAAAAAATACGTGTTTAATTTTCCCTAGGATATTCCCTAGCTCTGATACCATGTTAAGATTCACCACAAAAGAATTCTATCTGTCTATTCATTCATCAGGACCACAATATATATACACATTACTCTATCTGTTACAAACCTATAGACCATAAGAATTCCAGCCACTAATCACACCTATAATCAAGCTAAGACTAATGGATGACCTTTACACTCCTAAGTATAAAGTAACAATAACAGCCAATAACAACAATAAATATCAATAATATCTCAATAATCCCAATAGAGAGTGATGAGGTGCGTCTCCTCTTGATGTGCACCTTGTGTTTCAGGTAGAAGCGAATGAGCTCTTCGTCGGTGGGGTGGAATTGAAATCCGGGACTGAGGTGGCGTGCCATGGATTAATGGAGAACGAATCTCTGAGAAAGAAAAAGAAAGAAAAAAACAAAGAGAAAGCGAAATTGGGGGAAAATTGGGGGTTAGGGTTTTCATTGGAGTTGCAAAGATGAGACAGAGATAGAGTAATTTAGTAAAATGTCAGATGGAAGAAGGAAGGTGACCACTGTTGCGGCACAATCTCTACCACCCACTGCCCCAACGTCCGCCATGACTGCGCCGCCTGCATAATCGCGACCCAACTATAAGCTAAGCCTATGTGGCTAACCCCTTTGTTTGATGTTGTCGTCACCGGTCTCTGTTGTTGGCCACTGGCAGGATGGAAAGGGCAGAGGGGAGGTTGAAATCACGGTGTGAAGTAGTTGAAATCTTTTTGATGGCTTGAACGAAGACAATAACAACAGTAGCAGCCCGATTTGAAATTAATACGTACTCCAATTTGAAATTAAGTTTTAAAATTTATATTAAATGATAATTATAGTTTCAATTATAATCTTTAATTTAAATTTAAATTATTTATAATTTAAAAATTTTAATTTTAAAAATTAGAGAAAATTACACTCACCCCACTTGAGAGATGCTAAAATTACATACCCCTAATAGTGTAAAGGAGTCAAGCTATTCGTGAGCTATTCGAGCTCGACTTGTTAAATGTTTGGTCAAGCTCGTTTGTTTAGTTAAATAAACAAACACAAGCTTGTGATTGAGCTCGATTATTTAATTGAGCCAAACTCAAGCCTTAAAATTTGATATTAACGGTTCGTGAATAGCTCTTTTGAAGGTATAACTGTCTTTTTCAATTTATATTTTATTTTTCATGTTATTTTTATTATGTAATTCATTAAATTTTGAAAATATGCTATAATGCGATGCTGCATTTAATTCAAACCATTTTTCTAGGTACCGTGCGAAGAGACACGTTTTGAATTTTGCCAATGTACATTGTACATTATATATTTAAGAATTTTTAACGTCACCATGGTTCAAAGGAAATTTATTAACTATATATATGTTGGTTGGAATGAGTACGTCTCTTCCTTCATCAAATCTCTCTCCCCTTATTCGTAAATATCCAATAATGTTTACAGATTTGTTTCTCAATGTTTCGCTCTCCCTATCCAATTCGTAAGTCAGTTGCCACCTCCACTCAATCAACACTACATTGGTAAGAAAATGTAATTTTTAGAAGAATTTTAAACATTTTCAATTAAAATGTAAGGTTTAAGTATTTACCAAATAGAATTTCAGTATTCTATAGTAATGAGAATATTATTTTAGGAAATCAAAATTAATTAATTTTTATATTTTATTCCTTTTAGTTGAGAGGTGATTAATATTTTTGAATTTCACATACTACATGTTAAATACATTTTATTTATAGATTGTCACATAATAATAAAATCTTTATTAACTAAATAAACTTTAAAATAATTTAAGAAATTTTTTCATAAATACAAAAATATTTAACTAGCGTGTTTTGAATATGCTCTGACAAAAAGATTTTGAAAAGTTTTTAAAATGAAAATTCTTGGTATTTCACCATTTTTGTGCCACCACACCCTCAGATGCAGTACATGTTAGAATTTTTTCTAATAAATTCTTGTGGGCTACAATCAATTGTGGTATTCGGTTTTCCAAAAACGAGCTAATGTTATATGATCCATTTGATGATGCTTAGACTCGCTAATTAAGTGATCAATTTCGAGTGGGCTTTGAACACCTAATACTAATCTATGTGGGAAACATGTAGGCCTAACCACTAGGCCTATTTAGGAGGTACCTAGGGTTAATAAATACTTTGGCTAGATCCCCTTTGCCATCACGTTATTCAGCTGCTCGCTCTACGGTTTGCCCCACTGAGAATCGAGATCCCGGAGTGTGTGAACAGGCAAATGAAGGCTTGGTTTTGATTCTTTCAGGAGCTCTACGGGACAGAGGTGATTCCCGGTAACCGTAATCATGTCTTCGACAAGTAAGTACTTTAACGGTGTTCTAATTACATATAATCGATCCTATTAATTCTTACAGTACATTAATCCATTAGAGTCCTATGTTTAAGAATCCCTACATTGAGAATATTGTTGATGTACTAGGAGGCAGTAATTGTGGACTTCGTGCAATTGTAGCACTAGTTGGCAACGGTGAAGAATCATGGTCCAGCGTCCGGTTAAATGTCATTACAGAGCTAATTGTCAATCATAAGGTTTATGTTGAATTATATGGGGAGATTAGCGAATACAGGTGGTAATTCAATTATCTCTTGGGGAAGGGAGTGTGATTCAAGCACCTCTCATAGGAGACAAGTATAATTTACTATACATATTTACTTCTCAAGGTAGGAACTGTATAAAAAGGGGAGATAAGTGTAATTCAAGCTTCTCTTAAGGGAGGGGAGTGCAATTTACTCTAAAAATTAATATTAAATAAGAATGGATGAAATGAATATGGTGTGACAGATGCCAGAACAAAAATTTTTTATGCAGATATAATAGATAGACAGAACACAATAGATAATAGATAGATAATAATATTATAATAGATAGATTATAGATATAAATGAATACATTAATACAATGAATAATACTCTTTAATTTATATTAAATTTATAATTTTAAAAATTAGAGAAGATTACACTCCCCTTACCAGATAGATGTTTAACTTACACACCTCTTTTCTCTTATGTCAAATTTTTTAAAATTTCTTAAATTAAAAAATACATATGCTTAATACGATACAAATTTATAATTAATCTTATGCTTACCTTTTATCAGCTTATATTGATCACAATGGAACAAAAGAGAAATGAATGAGAATGACAATTTTGAGTAATTTGACCGGTATTTGTTTCTCCACTCTTTCATCGCTAAAAGACCACCCCCAAATTCTTTTTTATTGTTTACTATCATCGAAAGTATCGATTCGAACGGGATTGGTCCATACATACATGTACTTCTAAATTTGACAAAAGATTTTGAAATCACAACTCTTGGTACTTCACCACTCCTGTGCTACCACACCCTCAGATGAAGTACATTGACCCATTAGAGTCCTATGTTTATGCATCCCTGCATTGAGAAAATTGTTGATGTACTAGGAGACAGTAATTGTGGATTCTGTCCAATTGTAGCTCTAGTTGGCACGGTGAAGAATCATAATCTAGCGTCTGGTTAAAATGTCATTACAGAGCTAAACGTCAACTATCAGGTTTATGTTGAACTATACGAGCAAGGTGGTAATTCAAGCATCTATTAGGGGGAGTATAATTCAAGCATCTCTTAGAGGAGGGGAGTATAAAAGAAGGAAAATGTAGATTTTAACATAAAAGAGGAGGATAGTGTAATTCAAACTTCTCCTAATAGAGGGGATCGTAATTTATGGTGTTGACAGGTTCCGGAATAAAAAAAAATTTATGTAGATATAATAGATAGATAGAACAGAATAGATAATAGATATAGATAAATACATTAAAATTTAAAATTAAATATTTTAATTTTTATACAAAAAATATATTTGTCTCAAAACTAATATTTTAGAACACACCAGACAAAATTGAATATATATATATATATATAAAAATATATAAAGGCTTACACCTGGATATTAAGATAAATGACAAAAAACCAACAAATGTTGGTTTAGTAGGTAAGGATTTGACTCGTATCTCAAAAGGACGTGGGTTCAAATCTTGCTGTCGATGTGAGGACCTCGTTGGTGGGTAATATGTAAGTAAATCTATAAGTGTTCTTTGAGACATGAGGCTCGTAAACTTTTAGGCTAAAATACTGTTTTAGTCCCTTATATTTATTTTAGGTTTCATTTTGATCCCTTATGTTTTATTTGTTCCGAATTGGTCCCTTACGTTACAAAAGTTATACCAAAATGGTCCTACCGTTAGTAACACCGTCAAAATGCTAAGTTGGTAGCTGAGATGACATGTTGAGGGACCAAATTGAAACAAAGAAAAACATAAGGGACCAAATTAGCCCCAAATTGGTCCTTCTCTTATGTTTTATTTGGTGCCAATTTGGTTCCTTATGTTTTTTTTCATTTCAATAATTTGGTGCCAATTTGGTCCCTTATGTTATTTTTGTTTCAATTTGGTCCCCAACGTTCCAACTCAGCTGCCAACTCAGTATTTTGACGGTGTTAACGGTATGACTATTTTGGTATAACTTTTGTAACGTATGAGACCAATTCGGAACAAATAAAATATAAGAGACCAAAATGAAACCTAAAATAAACATAAGAGACTAAAACAGTATTTTAGCCAAACTTTTATTTATAAGAAAAGATAAATGACAAAAATAATTTATTATTTCTTGTCAAAAAAAATTATTTAAAAAAAATTTGAAATAGAATAATTCTACTTGTTATTTATTATTTTAAGATTAAAACAACATTGAAACAGAATAATTCTACTTGGTATTTATTATTTTAAGATTAAACCAACATTGAAACAGAATAATTCTACTTATTATTTATTATTTTAAAATTCAAAATAATTAATTTTTTTACTAAATAATTAATTGTTTTACTAAATAATTAATTGTTTTAAAAACCTCTTATACAAAAGTCTACTCATAACATTTACAAAAAAAAAAAAAATCTAGACATGATGTTGTTGTCTCGTGTGATGTAAAAGGTGGGTGGGGGCTAGGAACCTAGAAATAGGTAGAGAGATAAAACAACTAGTATGCCATTTAGGAGACCAATTCGAAACAAATAAAATATAAGGGACTAAAATAAAATATAAAATAAACATAAGAGACTAAAACAATATTTTAGCCAAACTTTTATTTATAAGAAAAGATAAATGACAAAAATAATTTATTATTTCTTGTCAAAAAAAATTATTTAAAAAAAATTGAAATAGAATAATTCTACTTGTTATTTATTATTTTAAGATTAAAACAACATTGAAACAGAATAACTCTACTTGGTATTTATTATTTTAAGATTAAATCAACATTGAAACAGAATAATTCTACTTATTATTTATTATTTTAAAAATCAAAATAATTAATTTTTTTACTAAATAATTAATTTTTTTACTAAATAATTAATTGTTTTACTAAATAATTAATTGTTTTAAAAACCTCTTATACAAAAGTCTACACATAACATTTACAAAAAAAAAAAAAAATCTAGACATGATGTTGTTGTCTGTTGTTGTCTCGTGTGATGTAAAAGGTAGGTGGGGGCTAGGAACCTAGAAATAGGTGGAGAGATAAAACAACTAGTATGCCATTTAGTTCCAATTTTTCCCCTTGATGCACCGGTGCACTACTTTGCCAATGGTACACCCTAGACAAAACCCATCAATGGTATCCTTGATTGTTTAAAATTGGTGATTACAATTTTTTGGAAAGTTGAGAATTATGGTTTTATTTAACTGGAGGGAGAGGGTGGCGTGAAGTATTTCACACACATGACAAAACACATATGATTATTGACTTATATGGTAGATGGTGACGTAGAGCTCCATCACGACAACTCATCAACTTTGTTAACGATAGGGACTAATATTAATACATTTCCAATCATACGAAAGACTAAAAGCTGACGAAAATTTTTGGGGACCAAATTTGAACATTGACATATTAATTTTAGGGTACTAAAATTATGATATTAAAATGGTGAGTCAGTTATCACAGTATTTAGAAAGTCCACGTGACATGTACTGACATGAATTCTGTTTGCCATGTTGGGATTTTCTGACTAAAGGAGTCACGAGAAAGGACTAACGTTGATACATTTCCAAACATGAGGAACTAAAAGCTGATAAAACTATTTTGGGGGATCAAATCTGAATTATAATATAAAATTCTATTAAATACATTTAAAGTTTCTCAATTTAAGATATTTTAAATTATCATTAATTTTTTTTACTTACATAAATTTTTCGTCCATGTAAATATAAAGGTCTCTGATTTACTCCCCTATAAATTTTTTCCATCCTTGCAATTTCCATCCGGCATTGTTCACTCAAATTAATAGGATTATGTGTCAATGTAATCATGTGGAGTCACATTTGATGACTCCATTTTGATTTTTTTGGTAAAATAAAATTAACAAATAATATGGCTCCTCCATCCCATTCATGAACTCTACCTCATGACTTTGCCAAGCAAGGAACCCACTGTTTCTGCCAAAAGAGAAAGCCACCTAGTAACTGAAAAACCATAAAAGAATGAAATAACCAGACAAAGAATGTAGAGAGGTGGAGAAAGGGAGGAATAAGAGAAAGGGGAAGATTACGCCTCTGTCACCGCCAATGTGGCTTGTTGCCACTCGAACTAATTGAATTAAAGGTCAATTACCTGTTTGTATATATTGACAAATCGTTGTCTAATCCGATTTTAGGCCACGTTTTTTTAGCTGTGGACGAGTTTAGCGTGACCTAAATTAAAAAATATTGTAGTGAAAGGACACGAACATTGGCAAATCTTTGTTGTGACAGGTGGGAGCCATGGCTCCCCCAAACTTTTTTTATATATACTATACTTTCAACCTATATTACATGACCTCAAATTACTTAACATATGACTCGAGCCCCTTTCGATCTGGTTAAAATAAAAGACTAAGCAAATGCGCTCTCAACCAACTCTTGACCTATAGGTGATAAATCTATTAATTATATAATTATATATACGTAAATATTTGGCCCCCTCACATATTTTTGTCAAGATCCGCCACTGGAATGATATGAAATTTTATCATATCGATGGAATCATCAACTCTCGTGGCTAATATTGAACACTTTTAAGAATAGTTTATCAAAAGCTAAACACATATTAAAGGAAGGTAAAAACCAAAGCGTATTAGAGGGACCAAAACCACATTTACCAAATAAGTTCTTGCAAACATACCATAAAAAGGAAAATAAATGTTAAAAGGGTAGAGTATACATAAAACAAACTACAAACTTGTATTTAATTATTCAAACTTTATTTTATTTGTATATCTTATATATGATGAGCACATGAAGTTTCCAAACAATTTAACTTGCTCTATAATAGCAAGCTAGACAAGTACTTCTATTGCCTATCATATTCAATATTACTTTGTACTAGGTGGGGTACAGCTACAAAGTTCGTGACAAAGTCCTTCAGGATTTCTATGTTTGATGCATGCAATATAACAATACTTCTCATTAGGGCAATCTTCGTTATCATTAGTACTAGGCGGCTTACAGTTACAAACATCGTAACAAAATCCTGGAGGATTTCTACGAGCGGTGCATGCATTATAACAAATCATCCCATTTGGGCAATCTTCGTAATTAATTGTTGAGGTGGCTTCTCCATTTTCAATAAATGCAGACATGATGATGGCAACCATGTAGATAACAACTACAACTTTGTTAGAAGCCATTAGCAAAAACTAAGGGTTTTAGAAGAATTTAAGATTTATGTGTAATCTTGGATCTTATTTATAAGCCAGTGAAGGATGACTAAAATGGAATAATTTTTAAAAAAAATTCAAGATGCTACAAAGGGATTTATTTGGTAAACACAATTTGAAAAAAAAAATGTTTTCTATCCTTATTAATTGTAGTCAAAGTCAAATTTTTTATGGAAAAATCAAAATTGTATTTTTTTTTATTTTATAAAAAAAGTCAAATTTATATATTGTTTTGGATCTTATTTATAAGCCAATGTAGGATGACTAAAATGGATTTTTTTTTCAAAATTTGAAATGCTATAAAGGGATTCATTTGGTAAGTATAATTTGAAAATAAAATATGTATTCTATCAATATTAATTGTAGTCAAAGTCAAAGTTTTTTAAGAGAAACCAGTAAGTTACCCGTGCACACGCACATGTCTTATTTGCTTTTACACATATGTGGAAATACCGTATTCGTAAACAGTTTGTTATATATTTAAAAGTTTGTCTGTACTAAATTATGTTCTGTTAAATCTAAATAAGTTTGTGCATAATAAAAAGAAGCATAAAATTGATATGTGTTCATTGACGATAAAATAACAGCCACAACATTTAATGTTTTCCTGTAGGGACTAAAAAGAAAAATAATCATTTATTAAAGACATTTATAAATTTGAAATGTGTTCAAAGAGATAAAATTACATCGACAATATGTAATTTTTCCCATAAGGACTAAAAAGCAAAATAATCATTTACAAATGATAAATACATTTATAAATTTGATATGTGTTCAAAGACGATAAAATTATACCAACAACATGTAATGTTTCCCCATAGGGATTAAAAAACAAAATAATTATTTATCAGTTATAAAAACATTTATAAAATTGATATGTATTCAAAGACGATAAAATTATAGCAACGACATGTAATGTTTTCCCGTAGCGACGAAAAAGCAAAATTATCATTTATATATAATAAAAAATTTATAAAATTGATATGTGTTCGAATAAGATAAAATGTAATGTTATAAATAACAAAGACATTTATAAATTTGATATTTATTCAACGACGATAAAATTATACCCACAACATGTAATGCTTCCCCGTAGGGACTAAAAAACAAAATAATCATTTACAAATGATAAAGACATTTATAAATTTGATATGTGTTCAAAGAAGATAAAATTACACCGACAATATGTAATGTTTTCCCGTAGGAACTAAAGACATTTTTGCTCATATAAAAAATAAAGTAAAATATAAAAAATTATTTTAAAATAATAAAAATAAAGTACAAATTAAAAAAAGATAAAAATTACTGAAACATATATAAAAAAAATAAGAGTGAAAAATAAAAAAATAAAAAGTAAGAAAAAAATTATGAAAAACAAAAAAAATACAATATAAGCAAAAAATAGAAATAAAATAAAATTACAATTTAAGCAAAAAAAATGTAAAAAATGAAAATTTTAAAATGTAAACAATTTAAAATACAAAAAAAACAACTAAACAAATTAAAAATAAAAAGTATAAAGTATAAAGTAAAAAATAAACAAATAAAAAATAATTAAAATAATTAAAGTAACTAAAATAAAATATAAATAAATAAAAAATGAAATATTAGAGTTGATGAGAGAGTGACACGTGTCCTAAAAAATCTATTTTATTAATAGTAATAGATAGAAGTCAAAGTTGTGTTTTTTCACTCCCTTCATTTCATCTTGAGTGGCGTTTAAAGTTTCTTAACAAGGATTTAGAAAAGTAATAAACAGTTTAATGAGTAGAATAATTTTACTAAATTGTCTCTATTAACTATTAGAGTATTAATAATTGTCATAAATATATAGTGGAGTATATTGACTTGTGAGTGATGTATACACTATTTATTTAGGAGCAACATTGAAAAAAAATAATTAATGATGCATTGAAAACATAAAATGACACTTAATTTAATTTTTTTTCATTTTCTAAAGTGACAGTCAATTTGAAATGGAGGGAGCATAAAAAAATCAAAGTTATATTGTTCTTTCTCAATATGCATCATCTTAATTAACTCTATCATCTATTATTTGTTATAAAGCAAGATTTTTTTTTCACGTAGGATAATGTCATGTGTCAACACTAGATTTATTCAATTTTTTGCCTAGATCAATTTTTTTTCGCTTGATTATTCTTTTGTGACAATCATTATTACACCATATCAATTAATAATCGTAATACAAAGCATAAATATATTCTCTTAAATAATTTATCTGCTTTGAATTATCATAAACTTTTTTTGGTGAGAAAAATTTGATTTATATAATTAACAAGTAAATTCTCGATACATGTAGGAATACCATAAAATAACTGAGGATTAGCTTTATCGATGATTGCCTTAGCTAGACTATGAGCAACCATATTAGCATGCCCCTTAGTAAAATCCCCATGAGAGTTTTTAAAACAATATGAGAGCAGCTCTTTACACTTACTGACAATATACCCAAACTCTGTGGCATTTATAGCCTGACTAAAGTCCGTCAACCACTAACTTGGAGTCCATCTCAAAGATAACATCTTCCTATCCCAGCTCTGACATCCAATCAATAGCCATTCTTAGGCCCATAGCTTCACCTATCTTGACCTCTAGAATAGGTTCCAAAAAGAGAGTTTTTGCTCCCATGAAAAGCAAACTCATCTCTAATGTAAAGTCCCTTCTAGAAATTTGTTGAGTACCACTAAATCTTGCTGAGCACCATTCCTCTAAGAGGTTTTTCCCTCGCAACATAATGATCGTTGGTCGTTCATCCAAGCCTTCCCATACCTTCTGGTTTCTACTCCTCGACAAACACCGCAAGTCATGGCCCATGCCTTCCGCTCCTCCTTTGGATATTTGCTTAAGAATGCTAAAGAGCCCAACAAAATTATTCTTGGCCTGCTCTTGTTGGGTCATTATTGACAATAAATTTAAATTCCTTCAACAGTGGACTACTTTAGAGCAGCGAAGCAATACATGACTCAACGATTCCTTAGCTACACCACTCCATGGGCAAGAATCTTCAATATCCACACCCCTAGTTCCGAGTTGATTGTGAGTAGGCATCTGATTCACGACATGCTCGCCATAGAAAATCTTTTACCTTTGGAGGTATTGATAATTGCCACAATGCCTTCCAGTCCCCTTCAAGAATTCTTTCCATGCACAACTTATAGGCCGATCTCACTGTATACTTCCCCTTAGCATCCGACCCCCAAACTCTGCTATCCACCCTCACTGCTCGCAACAATGGTGTGTTCAATATGGCCCTAGCAGACTCTAGTGCAACCCAATGGTTCATTGTCTCTACATTCCAACACTTTCTCCCTTGGAGCATCAAATCACTAACTCGAAACCATGTATTAGGAACAACTGGATCAGCTGGAATAATACGTTGTTTATTAGCTGTCCTTACATCATGGAACGCTCTAATATTTTCCCCCATGCCGATGCTCCATCTCGTCCCTTACCTCAGTATCATACTGGCCTCATGGATGCTTCTCCACACAAAGCTAGAATTACTCCCCCGACTCACTTCAAGAAAATCGCACTTAGGAAAATATTTTGCCTTGAAGAGTCTAGCAACAAGTGTATCTAGTTGCGTCATGAGGCGCAGCCTTGTTTGCCCAGTAGTGCGATGTTGAATACATACAAGTTTCGGAAGCCCTGAATTATCATAAATTTATTCTCTTATATTGCTATATCATTCTTTATCAATATTAAAATTTAATTTTTAAATCTCAAATTCCTCTTAAATTATTTGTTTCCATGCTCTCTCACTTTTTATATTTTTTGCTTGATTCTTCTCCTTCTCCCTTGTTAACTCTCCCTTTTTTATATGAACTTCTTGTCTCCTCTCTCAGTTTATATTCTTTTTTATTCTATCATTTTATATGTGTGTGTGTGTGTGTTTTCTTCTCTATTCTTCTCCACCAGATATCACTTCAAAGTTCCTACTTTTTGTTTAAAGCAGATTTTATTCTATTTTTTGATTAATTTATTATGTATTTCAATATTTTATATTTTTAATCTTAATATCTGTATCTATTAATTTTTTTTCATTTTGTTGCAGCCTTCATATTGTTATTCTTTCGTTCGTCAATACTAAGTTAATTAAAATCAGACTATTAAATCGATTTAGGCACTGGTTTAAGGTTTAAGGATATGATGGGGGTTGGACATGTAATAAAATATATAAAATTTAGTTTTTTTTATTATAATATATAAAAAAATTATAAAATTTTTAAGCATAATAAATTAAATTAAATATTAATAAAACAAAAGCGATGTAAACCAAAAAAAAGTGGATGTATCTAAGACTCAACCGTGTTACTTTGCCTTAGTTATTCCCTTTCATATTTAAAAGACTAAATTAATGGGAGCTTATATGAAATAAATCATGTTCATTGATAGATAAACCCTCAAGACGCACTTTATTTATTAAGTCCAACTAAAGAAACCCTAAAGACACGCCTTAAATATGTTCTACAAATTTGACCACGGTCTCCAATTAAATAATGAAATGATATTACATGAAAATTAACAAAGCATAGAGGAAAAACCGAAAAATTGATAAGGTAATGAACCATTTACCTTGGACGAAAGAATACAACTACAACAACAATAAGGAAACTGGTTGGTCAAGGAATTCCTGGATAACTCCGGGTTAACTGGCTTTATCCAGGATTTCCTTGAATAACAGCAAGTTCATGGGGACTCTTCTAGGCTCTAGGGCTCTCCCCAACGGGATATGTGTGAAGCGAAAGTGGTTAGCGCCGGTTCCTTGGATCCTCTCTCGGCGAAGGAATAAGAGAATAGAAGATTGGGTTTGCTCCGATACCTTGGACCTTTCTAGGGTTGATTGTCTGACTAGTTACTGTTTGTACTTGTCAGTTCCATGCTATGTGTTTGAGTTTACTAGGATAGGATCTAATACAGCGAGTCTTTTCCTGTTATCATGCACATGACGCTGTTTGTTAGGCTGGGCCTATGTCTCCAGGGCCATCTGAGGCCCAAGTAAACATTTGAATGAATAAAATGCGGGCTTTTATTTTCCCACCTCCCCCACTTAATTTCCCCACCTCCCATTTTTTTAATATTCGAACTTTACCCTTCAGATTAATTTCACTCCCTCTCTCACTCGTTAAACTGTCAGCACCTCCCCTCCTTCCTCCTTCCTCATCTTCTCCTCCCAACCTCCCTCTCTTCCTGGAAATCGCCCTCTCCTAATCTCTCACTTTTTGAAGTTTTTTGGCTCGCCTTGGAGGTCGTAGCCAGCCCTGGTGCATTCGTTCGCCATCTCCTCCACATTGCCACTGATCTGAGGTTCGTCGGCCTCTTTTTTTTTTTTTTTTTTTGAAATCGCAGAGAGTCCGGATTCTTATTACCGGAGCACTCCAGATATAAGAATCTGGACGTTTATTTTTTTAGTTACTCTATTTCCCAAGTCTGGATTCTAATATCCGGAGTACTCCGTATTCTAAAGTCCGGAGGTATAAAAAGTCCGGATTCTAATATTCGGAGTACTCCGTATTCTAAAGTCCGGAGTAGCTCGATTATTTAATTGAGCCAAACCCAAGCCTTAAAATTTGATATTAACGGCTTGTGAATAGCTCTTTTGATGGTATAACTGTCTTTTTCAATTTATATTTTATTTTTCATGTTATTTTTATTATGTAATTCATTAAATTTTGAAAATATGCTATAATTCGATGCTGCATTTAATACAAACCATTTTTCTGGGTACCGTGCGAAGAGACACGTTTTGAATTTTGCCAATGTACATTGTACATTATATATTTAAGAATTCTTAACGTCACCGTGGTTCAAAGGAAATTTATTAACTATATATATGTTGGTTGGAATGAATACGTCTCTTCCTTCATCAAATCTCTCTCCCCCCATTCGTAAATATCCAATAATGTTTGCAGATTTGTTTCTCAATGTTTCGCTCTCCCTATCCAATTCGTAAGTCATTTGCCACCTCCACTCAATCAACACTACGTTGGTAAGAAAATGTAATTTTTAGAAGAATTTTAAACATTTTCAATTAAAATGTAAGGTTTAAGTATTTACCAAATAGAATTTCATTATTCTAAAGTAATGAGAATATTATTTTAGGAAATCAAAATTAATTAATTTTTATATTTTATTCCTTTTAGTTGAGAGGTGATTAATATTTTTGAATTTCACATACCACATGTTAAATACATTTTATTTATAGATTGTCACATAATAATAAAATCTTTATTAACTAAATAAACTTTAAAATAATTTAAGAAATTTTTTCATAAATACAAAAATATTTAACTAGCGTGTTTTGAATATGCTCTGACAAAAAGATTTTGAAAAGTTTTTAAAATGAAAATTCTTGGTATTTCACCATTCTTGTGCCACCACACCCTCAGATGCAGTACATGTTAGAATTTTTTCTAATAAATTCTTGTGGGCTACAATCAATTGTGGTATTCGGTTTTCCAAAAACGAGCTAATGTTATATGATCCATTTGATGATGCTTAGACCCGCTAATTAAGTGATCAATTTCTAGTGGGCTTTGAACACCTGTAACGCCCCGAATTTTCGAGGCATTAACTCGTCTATTCTAAGAAAAACCGGCCTATATTTAAAAAAAAATTACGGTTAATAACTAGTAAAGCGTTTGATAATCGCAGAACTGCTTTATTGTCAATTATAAAATTTTAATTAATAGCAAGGACCCTACTTAATCACTAAACTAATTTTAGTCTAACTGAAAATTTAATTTAATTTTAAATCAGGTGAAACTAAATTAATAAATACTTGTAAATACTCTCCAACACAACTAAAATATAATAAAATTCCGAAATTATAAATTATAGGTAAAATAACCAAAGTTTAAATTATCCCAATTGCTTAGCGGGAAAAACACCATGTCTGCAACAAAAGAAAATACTAAGTTCAATTTGCGCAAAATAAAGTTAACGTTCAAAAGTAGCACAGAGCATCTAACACCCATGTACCCACAATTATTCGTCGACAACACCATCACACATAATGCAAACAAATTATACTTGAGCCTTCTCAAATCCACTTGTACCTAAAAAGTGGTGTAAGGGTCAGTTCATGTGACAAGTCGTAATAAGCTAAAACATGAAAAATTGCTCAAATACTATTTATAATTTCTCTTTTCACATTTAAATAAAAATAAGTAAGACAAGAATTATCATAACAAACAACCAATGAAAAAATGTATTTACATCCACATACGAACTTGAAATTAAAATTAATCACATTTAAGACAAAAGAGAATCTATTCTTTTTTTTTCTTTATACTAACTTACAAATAAAATAATCAACTTATCAACACCACAAAAATCAGCATATTCAAGTTAGTATGCATGCCTTATGCAAGACTCTCATAAATCGCGATATAGTCATCCCATACCAATGGGGAATTTAATTTAACACCGCCACGAAGGCCTTAACCACAAAGGTCGTCCAAAAATAATAATTACCTCCCATACCAATGGGGAATCAAAGCATATCA
Organism: Calophaca sinica; assembly: GCA_037113605.1. NCBI lineage: Eukaryota > Viridiplantae > Streptophyta > Magnoliopsida > Fabales > Fabaceae > Calophaca > Calophaca sinica. The sequence continues at coordinate 111,564,010 of CM073733.1, forward strand.
CCGCCACGAAGGCATTAAATACAAAGGTCCAAAACAATAGCTACCTCCCATACCAATGGGGAATTAAATCATATCACCGCCACGAAGGCCCTACACATGTCGTTCTACATGATGCATGTCATTTAGTCAAGTCAATTCATGCCATGAGAGGTAATTCACCAGAAAATCCAATACACGTCATATCCAAATACCACATATCCAATTTTCTTTTATGAAATAGTCTAATCTTATCACGATCTTAACACAACACAATGCACATCACACATATCATAATTTCCTTCCTGAACTAACCTCATCATCTCAAGGCCATAGCACCACAAATGCACATCCATAACAAATTAATTAAACAAGTTCAACAATCCACAAATAAACATATTATTTAAAATCACAATAAATAAATCACATAACCGGTTTGCACCAAATCAGATGACAAGAATTAGCAGCTATCCATGTTACTCTACATATATCAAAAATCGTTTTCCTTATCAAATGAAATATAATAAATCATCAAGAGACAAAACATATTTATATCCATCCTTATCAAATTACGTAGCTACAATACATATTTCATGGACAATATAGAATAAATCTTTAGCACTAAAAATATAACTCCCACGATTTTCAACAACATATGAGTATAGAATCAATAAAATAGCAAGAAAATCATCAACATATTCATTTAGAGGGTTATACGAAAATAAAAATAAGATAGTGAAACTGTTCTGAACAGAACTTCAGAGGATGACCGGAGGGAAGCGGTGCGGTTGTGCTCGCGACGGAGGACGACGGCGTGTTGGGTGGTGTACCTGCAAACACTCCGACGCTCAAGTCAGTGTGTGTCGAGGTGAGTAAGAGGTGGTAGAAAGATGATTACCTCGACCGTTCGACGCGGTCTTCTTTAAATATGAGTCGAGGACGGTTACTGTCGATGTGTAACCGTCCCGTGAAACCCGGAAGTCGGCATTAAATCCCATTAATGCACAAAGCCGTTGGGTCGGCCACGTTGAGGGAAGGCGGAGAGGCATGCGGACGACGTGGTATTGAGGGAAGCCGTTGGGTCTGTGAATGTTGGATCTCCGGATTGGGCCTCGGCCCAGTCCGGAACAGTTGCCCCCTAAGTCGCTAGCTCGAATTTCGAGGTGGTGACTTGCTGTCGAAGTTCGTTGATGTCGACGTTCGACGTCCTGGTTCGTAAGGAACTGCAAGTGTCGTCATGTCGTGTTTGTTCATTAGTTCGTTCGGGACCTTCGTGTTCCACGTCTGCTGAGACAGTTCTCGACACAAGGCTTGATGTGCTTATGCAAGACACAAGGCTTTATCATGAGTTCGTGCACGTGGTCTCGGCATGAGGTCGACAAGGCTTTATCACGAGCTCGTGCACGCGGTCTCGGCACGAGGTCGATCTCAGGTGCTTGCGCCAACGCACAAGGCTTTATCACGAGCTCGTGCACGCGGTCTCGGCACGAGGTCGATCTCAGGTGCTTGTGCCAACGCACAAGGCTTTATCACGCGCTCGTGCACGCGGTCTCGGCATGAGGTCGATCTCAGGTGCTTGTGCCAACGCACAAGGCTTTATCACGAGCTCGTGCACGCGGTCTCGGCACGAGGTCGATCTCAGGTGCTTGCGCCAACGCACAAGGCTTTATCACGAGCTCGTGCACGTGGTCTCGGCACGAGGTCGATCTCAGGTGCTTGTGCCAACGCACAAGGCTTTATCACGCGCTCGTGCACGCTGTCTCGGCACGAGGTCGATCTCAGGTGCTTGCGCCAACGCACAAGGCTTTATCACGAGCTCGTGCATGCGGTCTCGGCCCGAGGTCGATCTCTTCATCAGGTAGCTCGTGCACGCGGTCTCGGCACGAGGTCGATCTCTTCATCAGGTGCTTGCGCCAACGCACAAGGCTTTATCCCGAGCTCGTGCGCGCGGTCTCGGCACGAGGTCGATCTCTTCATCAGGTAGCTCGTGCACGCGGTCTCGGCACGAGGTCGATCTCTTCATCAGGTGCTTGTGCCAACGCACAAGGCTTTAACATGAGCTCGTGCGCGCGGTCTCGGCACGAAGTCGATCTCTACATCAGATGCTTGTGCCAATGCACAAGGCTTTGATAATAAATAAATGCTGGTTGCGTATTTCTCCAATCATACTTCATTGCTTCACATTTATGTGTTTAGAATACATTTGTTTCAACTATAATATTTCTTCATCTTTGCTGCGCTCCAAGTTCTTGGAATTTGCTGTCCTTGCAGTGTCTCGAGGATGTAGGCGCCGGTACCTGTCTTTGCGACAGTGCATGCGGGCCTTCCCAATTGGGTGCAAGTTTCCCTTGTGTGGCGTTCTTCAGGCCAACATCATTCGTCGAAGAACTAAGTCTCCAGGCATGAATTCCCTAGGTACAACACCGGTTTGTATCTTGCTGCGATTTTACATTTCTGCGACCTCATTGAGTCTTGCAAGCTCTGCGATTCGTCGAGAGGTCGAGTTCTTCTCGTATACTCGGCGGTTGTCAATGCTACTCTGGGGATGTGAGGTTCTCCAACTAAGTTCCCCAATCTCGACAGGAATAATGGCCTCTGTCCCATATGTGAGACGAAAAGGAGATTCTCCTGTCGTCGAATGTGGAGTAGTTCGATACGCCCAGAGTACTCGGGGAAGCTCTTCTGCCCAGTTTCCCTTGGCCTCATCCAATCTTCGTCTCAGACCTCGTAAGATAACTCTGTTCGCGGCCTCAGCTTGGCCGTTAAATGCGGGGGTGTTCTACCGAGGTGAAGTCTTTGTTTGATCTCGAGATCTTGCAAGGTCTTTCGGAATCCGCGATCTGTGAATTGCGTTCGGTTGTCGGTGACGACCACCCTGGGAATCCCGAACCTTGTCAGAATATATCTTTTGAAGAACTTAATCAAGTTCTTTGCAGTTATCTTCGCCAGGGCTCGGCCAACCCATTTGGTGAAGTAATCTACCGCAACGACCAGGTATTTCACCTGTCAGGAGCCATTGGAAAAGGTCCAAGTATATCAATGCCCCACCAAGCAAAGGGCCATGATGATGTCGGGGATGTTAACTCTGTAGGAGGAGCTAAGTGTAGATCGCCATGTCTCTGGCATTTGTCGCATTTCTTCACGAGCGATATTGCGTCGCGTTGAGTCGGCGGTGGTACCTGCGCGGAGGATTTTCTTTGCCAAGGAGCGTCCTCCAAGGTGTTGCCCACATATGCCTTCATGCACTTCGGCAAGTGCATATTGCGCTCGGGTATCGTCGGCGCATTTCAGCGAGGGGTGGAGAACCTCTTCGATATAAGATACCGTCAATCATAGAATACGAAGATGCCTTTTTCGGATTTTTGCGGCTTCCTTCTCATCATCGTGTAGCCGATCAATTGAATAAATTCTTGAATCGGTGTCATCCAAGCTATCGGGCTCATCAGGCGGATCATCGACGCTTGCCTGGGAAATCGCAGCGAAATTTGGAAGTTTCCTCGATACCTCGTCATAAGTGGTATCAACCACGGCGGTAATGCTAGGCTTGGCGGTGTTTCTTGTATTACCGATCTGTTGTTTCTGAGCTTCGTCTTTGGCGAGTTTGGGCGAATGTCGGCTCGGCGTTTTGTTCTCTCGGGGCGTGTCACGATCTCCACGGAGGTGAAGTCGCTCATTTTCTTCTTTACCAGGGCGAGGTATTTTTGAAGAAGTGGATCTTTAGCCTGGTATTCTCCACTTATCCGGGACACAACTAGTGAGAATCAGTTACGAGCTTTACCTCTTGGTAGAAGTCTCGAGCGGTGTGAGGCCGGCCAAACACGCCGTACTCTGCCTGGTTGTTGGAGGTGGGAAAGGAGAATCCCAATGAAAATTCGACGACCAGCCGTCGTCGTTCTCGAGCAACAAACCAGCGCCCTTTGCCGCGCGGAATTCGGCGATCCGTCGACATGGAGCGTCCATTTGGAACAACGTTACGTAGCTCCAGAGTCATCTCGGCAATGAAATCCGCCAAGACCTTTGGGCTTTGATAGTTTGTCTCGGCTCGAAAGTAACTCCGGTCGGACAACTCGGCCGACCACTTGATCATACGCCTGCCAGGTCAGGCTGTGTAGAATCTATTTGATTGGTGGTCGATTCGGACCACTATGGGATGTGCTAAGAAGTATTGTCTCAGCGTCGAGCCGCGATTATCGGTCACGAGTGCGACTTTCTCGATTTTACGGTATCTCACTCTGGGCCTGAAGTGCTTTGCTTATAAAATAGACCGGTTTACGGTCCTCGTCGCCTCGCGAATGAGGGCGGCACTCGAGCTTCGTTCGACCTCGCCAAGTAGAGATAAAGGACCTCCCACAGAGCGGCCTCGTCAACCGGGCGGTTGGGATAGTATGCGTTTTACGTGTTAAGGCTTCTTCGCACTCGGGTGACCATTGGCCGAATTCCCTTCTTGAGTAAGCGGAAGAAAGGCAATGCATGTTCTGCAGATTTTGAGATAAACCTCGTCGAGGAGGCTAGCATTCCGTGAGCTCCGGATGTTTTTCTTTGGCGATGGTTCTTTGCATCTCTATTCTGACCCGACATTTGTCGGGTTGGCCTCGATTCCCCTCTCGGTTAGGTAGAAGCGAGAAATTTTCGATTCGAACTCAGAAAGTGCACTTTTCGGATTGAGCCTCATATTATGTCTTCGTGCTTCAGCAAAGACTTCTCTAAGATCGACGGCGTGGTCGACTTCTTTCGTTGTTTTTACTATCATATCATCCATATATACCTCCAAAGATTCTACCGATCCGGTTGGCGAAGACTTTGTTCATCATGCGCGATATGTCGCTCCAGCGTTCTTAAGGCCAAAAGGCATTACGTTATAGCGATAATTACCTTTATCCGTCATGAACGCGGTTTTTCTTGATCGGCATGATGCATCGGAATCTGGTTGTACCCAGTATGCGTCCATGAAAGACAACAATTGAAAACCAGAGGAATTGTCGGCGAGTTTGTCGATATTAGGGAGGGTAGGCGTCTTTGGGCACGCCTTGTTAAGATCGGTGTAATCAACACACATTCGCCACTTTCCATTAGATTTCTTAACCAATACAACATTTGTGACCAAGTAGTATATTTGACCTCCCTAATGAATTCACCTTAATTAAGTCTTCGACTGACTTTGGCGTGACCCGGCTTTTCAGAGCTTGCTTACGGCGCCTTTGAGCTACCCAATGAGCTTTGGGGTCGAGAGCGAGTTGGTGGCGAGCAATATCGGAGAAATACCTGGCATGTCGCCAATTTGTCCAAGCGAAGAGGTCGGCATTGGACTTGAGGCACTCTGTTATTTGCAATTTGACCTGTTCGGAAGATCAACACCAAGCTTCTTTGTCTTCCCTGGGTCTTCTCTAGTTGAACTCGGATGAATTCTCCATCAGTCTTGGTCTTTTAATCTTTTGGTGGAGCTCGCGGGTCGAGGTCGTCTTCTGTATCTCATCCTCGAGCTCAGTCTGGCGTCGAAATCGGTGAGATTGACGTGCAGCGACCTTCGCAGGATCAAGTTTCTTGGTCAAGGGAGTTGTTCCTCTTCCTTTTGCTCTTGACCTTCAAAGACAAAATATAACATCTCCTCGCAGCTTCTTGGTCGGCCGATGGTGGCGACTTTGTCTTCGTCATCATGAAAACGCATTTTCAGGTGAACTATCGAGGTTCTGACTCCTAACTCACCCGGTGTCGGGCGTCCGACGATGCGATTGTAATGTGATTTGCATGGTAACACGATGAATTGGACCTTCACGGTTTTGGAGATTGGTTGCTCTCCAAAAGTCACCATCAACTCCACATAGCCCAGCGGCTTTGTTTTGAACCGTTGAAACGGTCAGTCGGACCGAGTGCGATGCGAGATCTTTTACGGTAGTTTCAAGGTTTTAAACAGCTCGTAGAACATGATATCCGCCGAGCTCCCTTGGTCTATCAAGATTCTTCTGACGTCAAAGTTAGCCATATAGGCTTTCACCAACAGGGGAATCAAATAGTTCGGCCTTCCATTCACCAAGTCTTCGTCAGAAAAGGCTAGGGGTGGTCTTCCCTTATGCCGACTTGATGAAGGAGAAACAGTAGAAATGATCATCGCTTCTCTCAACTTTCGTTTTGCTGAATTGATGCTCGCCCATCCCTTATCGGAGAACCCTCCGGAAATGACCATGACGACAGGAGGAGGACGAGGTCTCTCCTCGGATGCACGAACTGTTCCTTCGTGTTGCGTCCCAGAAGCTGAGTCTCTCCTTTGAGGTCGAGGTGATCTAGATCTAGACCTTCTATCTCCAAATCTCGGTTTTCCTTTCACATATTTGGTCAACCTGCCCTTTTGGATCAGTTGTTCTATGACGTCCTTCAAGTGAAAACATTCATCGGTCTCGTGCCCGACACACTTGTGAAAGTGGCAGTACCTCGACTTATCAGCATTCGGCTTCTCTTTTCCCTTCTGGGGAAATTTAATTCCAGCATCACGGAATTCGGTGTTCGCGCACTCATTCAGTATGCGCTTAGGGGTAGTGTTCAAAGGGGTATATTCGTCGTATCTCTTTGCTGGACCTCGACTTTCCTTCTCCCTACGCGACCTGTCTTCGCGTTGTCCACCAGCTTCCTCCTGGGTTTTACCTTTGGCTTTTGATGCCATCAACTTCTCTTCGTAATTCATGAATTTTTGAGCTCGCTTCAGGAACTCGGTCAGGGACCTCGGTTTGTCGACACCAATGTCGACCTTGAATAAACTTCCTTCGACCAGGCCTTGCACTGGCAAGTATAATTTCATCTCGCCAGAGCATTTTTCCACCAAAATGGCTTCTTTGTTGAAACGCTCGACATAGTCTCTGAGGGATTCTCCTTTCCTCTGCTGAATCGCGGCTAGGGCTGTGCTGTCGACTTGGGTTGCACTTTAGATGCGGTGAAATGTGCGGGGCGGTCGGCGAACTCAGTCCACGATCCAATGGAATTTCTCTTAAGAGTGCGGAACCAAGACAAGGCCGACTTCTTGAGTGAGGGAAAGATCACGCACTTTCTGGCCCTTGGCGCCTATAGTCCATAGCGGTGTCAGCGACCAACATGTTAAATCGGGGTCGGTGGTCCCGTCGTAGGAGTCCAACGAGGCGGTTTTGAAGATGATTGAATCGGGAATCTCATAATCTTAGGCGTAAAGGACGAAAGGCCTTGCACGTGTCATCTGTGTCATCGCTGCGAGAAGGGTTGATGAGGCAGAATGAGCAGCGGCGGTGAGAGTGCGGCCAGGAGATTTTACTCGCCGCCAGAAGTGGCGGCTCTTCTTGGGAGTGTCATTTGCTCGTGGTGGTACCTTCGCGATGAGGCAGCGTCGAGAAGCGGCGATGGCGCTGATGGAGAGTGTGGCATATCGGATTCAGGAGAAAGACTTACGGAAAAAACTCTTCGCGGTGTGTTTGCTCATGTCTTCCGTTTTGAGGCAAGCGGACCTCGGATCTGTGGCGAGGTGGAGTACGATCTTGAAGTGTTACTGGCTTGCTCTATGCCCAGGCGGTGTTGAGTCGTGCCTCGGTGGTGGTGATGAAACGGACCTGAGATTTTGGATTCTTCGATCTCCGAGGAGAACGAAACACGATCTTCTATTGTCGATCCGTGGCAACGCGAACGGAATTTCCTTCGCTGATTCTCCATTCGATCGAGGCGTTGATTACGAGCTGCATCGCCGGCATGGCCGGATGGTCGCGGAACTTCGCGAATGAGGATGGCGGTGGTCTCCGTTCGGCATCGGTTTGGCGACAACGATCGAACGGCGTCATCTTTGGAGAAGTGGTTCTGTCGGAGCTATCGGCTGGTTTGGTTGTTCAAGATCTGCGTTCGCATGAGTGGAGCGCTAGTCGCGACCGACGGCGATCCGATCATCGTCGAGTGAAGAAGGAGACCGACAAAGAAGATGGAATCGAAGCGATTCCCACAGGCGGCGCCAATGTTACGAGCGAGAACTTGAGGAGGATGGCCGGAGGAAGCGGTGCGGTTGTGCTTTCGCTGACGGAGGGCGGCGGCGTGTTGGGTGGTGTACCGCAAACACTCGGCGCCAAGTCGGTGTGTGTCGAGGTGAGTAAGAGGTGGTAGAAAGATGATTACCTCGGCCAGATTCGACGCGGTCTTCTTTAAATATGAGTCGAGGGCCAGTTCTTTGTCGATGTGTAACCGTCCCGTGAAACCCGGAAGTCGGCATTAAATCCCATTAATGCACAAAGCCGTTGGGTCGGCCACGTTGAGGGAAGGCGGAGAGGCATGCGGACGACGTGGTATTGAGGGAAGCCGTTGGGCCTGTGAATGTTGGATCTCCGGATTGGGCCTCGGCCCAGTCCGGAACAGAAACATTATAGACTTTTATTTGATAAGGATATGAATTTTTCCTTTCAACAAGACACCACACAAAATTCTATCTATATTTAAACAACTACCAACGTTTAGCTCTAACTTGTAAGAGAAAAGCCCTTACCTTGGTCGAGAAAAACCGCAGTGTTTAAGAGAGCAAGGAGGATTCACCTACAGCACCCGAATTAGGCACCAAATGAGCACAGGAAAAATTAACGGTCACGCAAAGGACAGAATACGATTAAAAAAAATGACATTCAATATCAAATAATATTTGGGAATTTTTAAAGCTGAAACGAAGTCAAAAGGAAGCCAAAAGATTGACCGAAAAACGTCTTACCGAGACAACGGGGTTACGAGGGGTCCAACGTCAACTTCACCGGAACAAGAGAACAAGTAGTGTTTCCTGAAGGTTTCGACGCGAGGAATCCAAAAATGACGTTCGTTTTTCAAACCGACAACCGTGGTGACTGAAAAATGGAAATTACAGTCCACCCCTGATGAAAATACGGTGCAATTTTGGCATCGGATGGCCGAAATAAGGCTATAAATGAGTCCGGAGGATGATTTTGTATAGGTATATGAAGTTTGGTAATTTTTCGTGGTCTTAAATGAGAAAAATCAAAGAGAGAAGTTTTTTTTTTTCTTGAGGTGGAAACGAATTCTGCGGATGCGTGTTTTCTTTTTTTTAGGGAAGATGAACAGTACTTGTTTAAGTGGGAATAAGGGGGGTGCCGTGGAGGAGAATTGGGGGTGCAGCAAGCAAATTTTTTTTTTTAAAAGAAACAAACAAGGCTGCAGCGTGGGTTGTCAACAACCTATTTCTTTCTTTCTTTTTTTCTCTTTTAAACAATTATCTCTTGAAACCCATTTCTTCACTCATTTTTTTTTTAAATATTGTTTCCAAAATAATATTAATACAAGAAGACTAATATTTAATAAAAATTTAAATAACAAAATAATAATACACCATACCAATATACTACATACTAAAACAACATATATTTAAATGAATAAATCACACACTAACATATTAAACACATGTTCAACATAATCATGCATTATCACGCATAATATTATGTATTAACACTCAAGAACCCGTACTCACATACTAATATAATTACTCACATATCTATTTCTTCTTATGTCAGTTTTTTTTTCTTTCTCTCTTATAAAAAAAAATCATTTCTTTATTCAAAATATTTTCCCACTATTAATAAAATAATATATCACCACTATTTTCTAAAACAAATTAATAAAATAATATATCGCTACTATTTTCTAAAAATACAAATAAATATCATTTAAATATTTTTCAATAATTCAAACACACCTAGGGATTAGAATCACTAATTTTACAAATCATAACAATTAATGAAATAAACACATTTAAAAAAATATAAAATGTACAAAAATGCAGGGTGTTACAACACCTAATACTGATCTATGTGGGAAACATGTAGGCCTAACCACTAGGCCTATTTAGGAGGTACCTAGGGTTAATAAATACTTTGGCTAGATCCTCTTTGCCATCACGTTATTCAGCTGCTCGCTCTACGGTTTGCCCCACTGAGAATCGAGATCCCGGAGTGTGTGAACAGGCAAATGAAGGCTTGGTTTTGATTCTTTCAGGAGCTCTACGAGACAGAGGTGATTCCCGGTAACCGTAATCATGTCTTCGACAAGTAAGTATTTTAACGGTGTTCTAATTACATATAATCGATCCTATTAATTCTTACAGTACATTAATCCATTAGAGTCCTATGTTTAAGAATCCCTACATTGAGAATATTGTTGATGTACTAGGAGGCAGTAATTGTGGACTTCGTGCAATTGTAGCACTAGTTGGCAACGGTGAAGAATCATGGTCCAGAGTCCGGTTAAATGTCATTACAGAGCTAATTGTCAATCATAAGGTTTATGTTGAATTATATGGGGAGATTAGCGAATACAGGTGGTAATTCAATTATCTCTTGGGGAAGGGAGTGTGATTCAAGCACCTCTCATACGATACAAATTTATAATTAATCTTATGCTTACCTTTTATCAGCTTATATTGATCACAATGGAACAAAAGAGAAATGAATCAGAATGACAATTTTGAGTAATTTGATCGGTATTTGTTTCTCCACTCTTTCTTCACTAAAAGACCACCCCCAAATTCTTTTTTATTGTTTACTATCATCGAAAGTATCGATTCGAACAGGATTGGTCCATAAATACATGTACTTCTAAATTTGACAAAAGATTTTGAAATCACAACTCTTGGTACTTCACCACTCCTGTGCTACCACACCCTCAAATGAAGTATATTGACCCATTAGAGTCCTATGTTTATGCATCCCTGCATTGAGAATATTGTTGATGTACTAGGAGACAGTAATTGTGGATTCTGTGCAATTGTAGCTCTAGTTGGCACGGTGAAGAATCATAGTCTAGCGTCTGGTTAAAATGTCATTACAGAGCTAAACGTCAACTATCAGGTTTATGTTGAACTATACGAGCAAGGTGGTAATTCAAGCATCTATTAGGGGGGAGTATAATTCAAGCATCTCTTAGAGGAGGGGAGTATAATTCAAGTATCTCTTAGGGGAGAGGAATATAATTTACTCTATGTACTTACTTATCAAAGAAGGAAAATGTAGATTTTAACATAAAAGAGGAGGATAGTGTAATTCAAACTTCTCCTAATAGAGGGGATCGTAATTTACTCTAAAAATTAATATTAAATAAGAATGGATGAAATGAATATGGTGTTGACAGGTTTCGGAATAAAATTTTTTTTATGTAGATATAATAGATAGATAGAACAGAATAGATAATAGATATAGATAAATACATTAAAATTTAAAATTAAATATTTTAATTTTTATACAAAAAATATATTTGTCTCAAAACTAATATTTTAGAACACACCAGACAAAATTGAATATATATATATATAAAGGCTTACACTTGGATATTAAGATAAATGACAAAAAACCAACAAATGTTGGTTTAGTAGGTAAGGATTTGACTCGTATCTCAAAAGGACGTGGGTTCAAATCTTGCTGTCGATGTGAGGACCTCGTTAGTGGGTAATATGTAAGTAAATCTATAAGTGTTCTTTGAGACATGAGGCTCGTAAACTTTTAGGCTAAAATATTGTTTTAGTCCCTTATATTTATTTTAAGTTTTATTTTGGTCCCTTATGTTTTATTTATTCCGAATTGGTCCCTTACGTTACAAAAGTTATACCAAAATGGTCCTACCGTTAGTAACACCGTCAAAATACTGAGTTGGTAGCTGAGTTGGCACGTTGAGGGACCAAATTGAAACAAAGAAAAACATAAGGGACCAAATTAGCACCAAATTGGTCCTTCTCTTATGTTTTATTTGGTGCCAATTTGGTTCCTTATGTTTTTTTTGTTTCAATAATTTGGTGCCAATTTGGTCCCTTATGTTTTTTTTTGTTTCAATTTGGTCCCCCAACGTGCCAACTCAGTATTTTGACGGTGTTAACGGTAGGACCATTTTGGTATAACTTTTGTAACGTATGGGACCAATTCGGAACAAATAAAATATAAGGGACCAAAATAAAACCTAAAATAAACATAAGAGACTAAAACAGTATTTTAGCCAAACTTTTATTTATAAGAAAAGATAAATGACAAAAATAATTTATTATTTCTTGTCAAAAAAAAATTATTTAAAAAAAATTGAAATAGAATAATTCTACTTGTTATTTATTATTTTAAGATTAAAAAAACATTGAAACAGAATAATTCTACTTGGTATTTATTATTTTAAGATTAAACCAACATTGAAACAGAATAATTCTACTTATTATTTATTATTTTAAAAATCAAAATAATTAATTTTTTTACTAAATAATTAATTGTTTTACTAAATAATTAATTGCTTTAAAAACCTCTTATACAAAAGTCTACACATAACATTTACAAAAAAAAAAAAATCTAGACATGATGTTGTTGTCTGTTGTTGTCTCGTGTGATGTAAAAGGTGGGTGGGGGCTAGGAACCTAGAAATAGGTGGAGAGATAAAAACAACTATAGTATGCCATTTAGGAGACCAATTCGGAACAAATAAAATATAAGGGACTAAAATAAAACCTAAAATAAACATAAGAGACTAAAACAGTATTTTAGCCAAAATTTTATTTATAAGAAAAGATAAATGACAAAAATAATTTATTATTTCTTGTCAAAAAAAATTATTTAAAAAAAATTGAAATAGAATAATTCTACTTATTATTTATTATTTTAAGATTAAAACAACATTGAAACAGAATAATTCTACTTGGTATTTATTATTTTAAGATTAAACCAACATTGAAACAGAATGATTCTATTTATTATTTATTATTTTAAAAATCAAAATAATTAATTTTTTTACTAAATAATTAATTGTTTTACTAAATAATTAATTGTTTTAAAAACCTCTTATACAAAAGTCTACACATAACATTTACAAAAAAAAAAAATCTAGACATGATGTTGTTGTCTGTTGTTGTCTCGTGTGATGTAAAAGGTGGGTGGGGGCTAGGAACCTAGAAATAGGTGGAGAGATAAAACAACTAGTATGCCATTTAGTTCCAATTTTTCCCCTTGATGCACCGGTGCACTACTTTGCCAATGGTACACCCTAGACAAAACCCATCAATGGTATCCTTGATTGTTTAAAATTGGTGATTACAATTTTTTGGAAAGTTGGGAATTATGGTTTTATTTAACTGGAGGGAGAGGGTGGCGTGAAGTATTTCACACACATGACAAAACACATATGATTATTGACTTATATGGTAGATGGTGACGTAGAGCTCCATCACGACAACTCATCAACTTTGTTAACGATAGGGACTAATGTTAATACATTTCCAATCATACGAAGGACTAAAAGTTGACGAAATTTTTTGGGCACCAAATTTGAACATTGACATATTAATTTTAGGGGACTAAAATTATGATATTAAAATGGTGAGTCAGTTATCACATTATTTAGAAAGTTCACGTGACATGTGCTGACATGAATTCTGTTTGCCATGTTGGGATTTTCTGACTAAAGGAGTCACGAGAAAGGACTAACGTTGATACATTTCGAAACATGAGGAACTAAAAGCTGGTAAAACTATTTTGGGGGATCAAATCTGAATTATAATATAAAATTCCATTAAATACATTTAAAGTTTCTCAATTTAAGATATTTTAAATTATCATTAATTTTTTTTACTTATATAAATTTTTCGTCCATGTAAATATAAAGGTCTTTGATTTACTCCCCTATAAATTTTTTCCATCCTTGCAATTTCCATCCGGCATTGTTCACTCAAATTAATAGGATTATGTGTCAATGTAATCATGTGGAGTCACATTTGATGACTCCATTTTGATTTTTTTGGTAAAATAAAATTAACAAATAATATGGCTCCTCCATCCCATTCCTGAACTCTACCTCATGACTTTGCCAAGCAAGGAACCCACTGTTTCTGCCAAAAGAGAAAGCCACCTAGTAACTGAAAAACCATAAAAGAATGAAATAACCAGACAAAGAAGAATGTAGAGAGGTGGAGAAAGGGAGGAATAAGAGAAAGGGGAAGATTACGCCTCTGTCACCGCCAATGTGGCTTGTTGCCACTCGAACTAATTGAATTAAAGGTCAATTACCTGTTTGTATATATTGACAAATCGTTGTCTAATCCGATTTTAGGCCACGTTTTTTTAGTTGTGGACGAGTTTAGCATGACCTAAAGTAAAAAATTATTGTAGTGAAAGGACACGAACATTGGCAAATCTTTGTTGTGACAGGTGGGAGCCATGGCACCCCCAAACCTTTTTTATATATACTATACTTTCAACCCATATTACATGACCTCAAATTACTTAACATATGACTCGAGCCCCTTTCCATCCGGTTAAAATAAAAGACTATGCAAATGCGCTCTCAACCAACTCTTGACCTATAGGTGATAAATCTATTAATTATATAATTATATATACGTAAATATTTGGTCCCCTCACATATTTTTGTCAAGATCTGCCACTGGAATGATATGAAATTTTATCATATCGATGGAATCATCAACTCTCGTGGCTAATATTGAACACTTTTAAGAATAGTTTATCAAAAGCTAAACACATATTAAAGGAAGGTAAAAACCAAAGCGTATTAGAGGGACCAAAACCACATTTACCAAATAAGTTCTTGCAAACATACCATAAAAAGGAAAATAAATGTTAAAAGGGTAGAGTATACATAAAACAAACTACAAACTTGTATTTAATTATTCAAACTTTATTTTATTTGTATATCTTATATATGATGAGCACATGAAGTTTCCAAACAGTTTAACTTGCTCTATAATAGCAAGCTAGACAAGTACTTCTATTGCCTATCATATTCAATATTACTTTGTACTAGGTGGGGTACAGCTACAAAGTTCGTGACAAAGTCCTTCAGGATTTCTATGTTTGATGCATGCAATATAACAATACTTCTCATTAGGGCAATCTTCGTTATCATTAGTACTAGGCGGCTTACAGTTACAAACATCGTAACAAAATCCTGGAGGATTTCTACGAGCGGTGCATGCATTATAACAAATCATCCCATTTGGGCAATCTTCGTAATTAATTGTTGAGGTGGCTTCTCCATTTTCAATAAATGCAGACATGATGATGGCAACCATGTAGATAACAACTACAACTTTGTTAGAAGCCATTAGCAAAAACTAAGGGTTTTAGAAGAATTTAAGATTTATGTGTAATCTTTGATCTTATTTATAAGCCAGTGAAGGATGACTAAAATGGAATAATTTTTAAAAAAAATTCAAGATGCTATAAAGGGATTTATTTGGTAAACACAATTTGAAAAAAAAAAATGTTTTCTATCCTTATTAATTGTAGTCAAAGTCAAATTTTTTATGGAAAAATCAAAATTGTATTTTTTTTATTTTATAAAAAAAGTCAAATTTATATATTGTTTTGGATCTTATTTATAAGCCAATGTAGGATGACTAAAATGGATTTTTTTTCAAAATTTGAAATGCTATAAAGGGATTCATTTGGTAAGTATAATTTGAAAATAAAATATGTATTCTATCAATATTAATTGTAGTCAAAGTCAAATTTTTTTAAGAGAAACCAGTAAGTTACCCGTGCGCACGAACATGTCTTGTTTGCTTTTACACATATGTGGAAATACTGTATTCGTAAACAGTTTGTTATATATTTAAAAGTCTGTCTGTACTAAATTATGTTCTGTTAAATCTAAATAAGTTTGTGCATAATAAAAAGAAGCATAAAATTGATATGTGTTCATTGACGATAAAATAACAGCCACAACATTTAATGTTTTCCTGTAGGGACTAAAAAGAAAAATAATCATTTATTAAAGACATCTATAAATTTGAAATGTGTTCAAAGAGATAAAATTACATCGACAATATGTAATTTTTCCCATAAGGACTAAAAAGCAAAATAATCATTTACAAATGATAAATACATTTATAAATTTGATATGTGTTCAAAGACGATAAAATTATACCAACAATATGTAATGTTTCCCCATAGGGAATAAAAAACAAAATAATTATTTATAAGTTATAAAAACATTTATAAAATTGATATGTATTCAAAGACGATAAAATTATAGCAACGACATTTAATGTTTTCCCGTAGCGACGAAAAAGCAAAATTATCATTTATATATAATAAAAAATTTATAAAATTGATATGTGTTCGAAGAAGATAAAATGTAATGTTATAAATAACAAAGACATTTATAAATTTGATATTTGTTCAACGACGATAAAATGATACCCACAACATGTAATGCTTCCCCGTAGGCACTAAAAAACAAAATAATCATTTACAAATGATAAAGACATTTATAAATTTGATATGTGTTCAAAGAAGATAAAATTACACCGACAATATGTAATGTTTTCCCGTAGGAACTAAAGACATTTTTGCTCATATAAAAAATAAAGTAAAATATAAAAAATTATTTTAAAATAATAAAAATAAAGTACAAATTAAAAAAAGATAAAAATTACTGAAACATATATAAAAAAAATAAGAGTGAAAAATAAAAAAATAAAAAGTAAGAAAAAAATTATGAAAAACAAAAAAAAATACAATATAAGCAAAAAATAGAAATAAAATAAAATTACAATTTAAGCAAAAAAAATTGTAAAAAATGAAAATTTTAAAATGTAAACAATTTAAAATACAAAAAAAAAACAACTAAACAAATTAAAAATAAAAAGTATAAAGTATAAAGTAAAAAAATAAACAAATAAAAAATAATTAAAATAATTAAAGTAACTAAAATAAAATATAAACAAATAAAAAATGAAATATTAGAGTTGATGAGAGAGTGACACGTGTCCTAAAAAATCTATTTTATTAATAGTAATAGATAGAAGTCAAAGTTGTGTTTTTTCACTCCCTTCATTTCATTTTGAGTGGCGTTTAAAGTTTCTTAACAAGGATTTAGAAAAGTAATAAATAGTTTAATGAGTAGAATAATTTTACTAAATTGTCTCTATTAACTATTGGAGTATTAATAATTGTCATAAATATATAGTGGAGTATATTGACTTGTGAGTGATGTACACACTATTTATTTGGGAGCAACATTGAAAAAGAATAATTAATGATGCATTGAAAACATAAAATGACACTTAATTTAAATTTTTTTCGTTTTCTAAAGTGACAGTCAATTTGAAATGGAGGGAGCATAAAAAAATCAAAGTTATATTGTTCTTTCTCAATATGCATCATCTTAATTAACTCTATCATCTATTATTTGTTATAAAGCAAGATTTTTTTTTCACGTAGGATAATGTCATGTGTCAACACTAGAGTTATTCAATTTTTTGCCTAGATCAATTTTTTTTCGCTTGATTATTCTTTTGTGACAATCATTATTACACCATATCAATTAGTAATCGTAATACAAAGCATAAATATATTCTCTTAAATAATTTATCTGCTTTGAATTATCATAAACTTTTTTTGGCGAGAAAAATTTGATTTATATCATTAACAAGCAAATTCTCGATACATGTAGGAATACCATAAAATAACTGAGGATTAGCTTTATCGATGATCGCCTTAGCTAGACTATGAGCAACCATATTAGCATGCCCCTTAGTAAAATCCACATGAGAGTTTTTAAAACAATATGAGAGCATCTCTTTACACTTACTAACAATATACCCAAACTCTGTGGCATGAATAGCCTGACTAAAGTCCGTCAACCACTAACTTGGAGTCCATCTCAAAGATAACATCTTCCTATCCCAGTTCTGTCATCCAATCAATAGCCATTCTTAGGCCCATAGCTTCACCTATCTTGACCTCTAGAATAGGTTCCAAAAAGAGAGTTTTTGCTCCCTTGAAAAGCAAACTCATCTCTAATGTAAAGTCCCTTCTAGAAATTTGTTGAGCACCACTAGATCTTGCTGAGCACCATTCCTCTAAGTGGTTTTTCCCTCGCAACATAATGATCGTTGGTCGTTCATCCAAGCCTTCCCATACCTTCTGGTTTCTACTCCTCGACAAACACCGCAAGTCATGGCCCATGCCTTCCGCTCCTCACTGGATAGCTGCTTAAGAATGCTAAAGAGCCCAACAAAATTATTCTTGGCCTGCTCTTGTTGGGTCATTATTGACAATAAATTTAAATTCCTTCAACAGTGGACTACTTTAGAGCAGCGAAGCAATACATGACTCAACGATTCCTTAGCTACACCACTCCATGGGCAAGAATCTTCAATATCCACACCCCTAGTTCGGAGTTGATTGTGAGTAGGCATACAGTTACGACATGCTCGCCATAGAAAATCTTTTACCTTTGGAGGTACTGATAATTGCCACAATGCCTTCCAGTCCCCTTCAAGAATTCTTTCCATGCACAACTTATAGGCCGATCTCACTGTATACTTCCCCTTAGCATCCGACCCCCAAACTCTGCTATCCACCCTCACTGCTCGCAACAATGGTGTGTTTAATATGGCCCTAGCAGACTCTAGTGCAACCCAATGGTTCATTGTCTCTACGTTCCAACACTTTCTCCCTTGGAGCATCAAATCACTAACTCGAAACCATGGATTAGGAACGACTGGATCAGCTGGAATAATACGTTGTTTATTAGCTGTCCTTACATCATGGAACGCTCTAATATTTTCCCCCATGCCAATGCTCCATCTCGTCCCTTACCTCAGTATCATACTGGCCTCATGGATGCTTCTCCACACAAAGCTAGAATTACTCCCCCGACTCGCTTCAAGAAAATCGCACTTAGGAAAATATTTTGCCTTGAACAGTCTAGCAACAAGTGTATCTGGTTGCGTCATGAGGCGCAGCCTTGTTTGCCCAGTAGTCGATGTTGAATACATACAAGTTTTGGAAGCCCTGAATTATCATAAATTTATTCTCTTATATTGCTATATCATTCTTTATCAATATTAAAATTTAATTTTTAAATCTCAAATTCCTCTTAAATTATTTGTTTCCATGCTCTCTCACTTTTTATATTTTTTGCTTGATTCTTCTCCTTCTCCCTTGTTAACTCTCCCTTTTTTTATATGAACTTCTTGTCTCCTCTCTCAGTTTATATTCTTTTTTATTCTATCATTTTATATGTGTGTGTGTGTTTTCTTCTCTATTCTTCTCCACCAGACTATCACTTCAAAGTTCCTACTTTTTGTTTAAAGCAGATTTTATTCTATTTTTTGATTAATTTATTATGTATTTCAATATTTTATATTTTTAATCTTAATATCTGTATCTATTAATTTCTTTTCATTTTGTTGCAGCCTTCATATTGTTATTCTTTCGTTCGTCAACACTAAGTCAATTAAAATCAGACTATTAAATCGATTTAGGCACTGGTTTAAGGTTTAAGGATATGACGGGGGTTGGACATGTAATAAAATATATAAAATTTAGTTTTTTTATTATAATATATAAAACAATTATAAAATTTTTAAGCATAATAAATTAAATTAAATATTAATATTAAAAATGTGATATAAAACAAAAGCGATGTAAACCAAAAAAAAAAAAAGGATGTATCTAAGACTCAACCGTGTTACTTTGCCTTAGTTATTCCCTTTTATATTTAAAAGACTAAATTAATGGGAGCTTATATGCAATAAATCATGTTCATTGATAGATAAACCCTCAAGACGCACTTTATTTATTAAGTCCAACTAAAGAAACCCTAAAGACACGCCTTAAATATGTTCTACAAATTTGACCACGGTCTCCAATTAAATAATGAAATGATATTACATGAAAATTAACAAAGCATAGAGGAAAAACCGAAAAATTGATAAGGTAATGAACCATTTACCTTGGACGAAAGAATACGACTACAACAACATTAAGGAAACTGGCTGGTCAAGGAATTCCTGGATAACTCCGGGTTAACTGGCTTTATCCAGGATTTCCTTGAATAACAGCAAGTTCAGGGGGACTCTTCTAGGTTCCAGGGCTCTCCCCAACGGGATATGTGTGAAGCACAAGTGGTTAGCGTCGGTTCCTTGGATCCTCTCTCGGCGAAGGAATAAGAGAATAGAAGATTGGGTTTGCTCCGATACCTTGGACCTTTCTAGGGTTGATTGTCTGACTAGTTACTGTTTGTACTTGTCAGTTCCATGCTATGTATTTGAGTTTACTAGGATAGGATCTAGTACAGCGAGTCTTTTCCTGTTATCATGCACATATCGCTGTTTGTTAGGCTGGGCCTATGTCTCCAGGGCCATTTGAGGCCCAAGTAAACATTTGAATGAATAAAATGCCGGCTTTTATTTCCCCACCTCCCCCACTTAATTTCCCCACCTCCCATTTTTTCAATATTCCAACTTTACCCTTCAGATTAATTTCACTCCCTCTCTCACTCGTTAAATTGTTAGCACCTCCCCTCCTTCCTCCTTCCTCATCTTCTCCTCCCAACCTCCCTCTCTTCTTGGAAATCGCCCTCTCCTAATCTCTCACTTTTTGAAGTTTTTTGGCTCGCCTTGGAGGTCGTAGCCAGCCCTGGTGCATTCGTTCGCCATCTCCTCCACATTGCCACTGATCTGAGGTTCGTCGGCCTCTTTTTTTTTTTTTTTTCCTGAAATCGCAGAGAGTCTGGATTCTTATTACCGGAGCACTCCGGATATAAGAATCCGGACGTTTATTTTTTTGGTTACTCTATTTCCCAAGTCCGGATTCTAATATCCGGAGTACTCCGTATTCTAAAGTCCGGAGGTATAAAATAGTCCGGATTTAAGAATCCGGAATATTCCGGCAATTAGAATCCGGACTCTATGTCTGTTAAAGTTTTGACTTGTCTTTTTCAGTGCAGTTTCAATGGAAGACAACTTTTCCGAAGACAACTTTCCGACACCATAGTGCCCATTGTTCACGATGTTCCGCAGAGGTCGTTTCCATGGATTGTACCAAAGGCATTCACTACCATCGCCGGGTACTTATTTTATTGATCAATTTTGTTAAGATTTGTTAGATGAGTTGGTGAATGATACATGTTGTCGTTTCAGGTGTTTTCTACGCGGGATGACCTATTGGCATGGGCACGAGACGTTGGCAAATCTGTTGGGTGTGTGGTTATTATTTTAAGATCAGACTATGTGCAATCAAGCAAAAAGACTTTTGGGATGTTGGGTTGCGAGAAAAGTGGCAAGTATAAGCCTTACAAGACTATGGGAGTGAAGGCTACTGGCACTAGAAAATGTCAATGCCCATTCAAATTGAAAGGAAGGCTGGTGAAAGGTGCCGGAGGGTGGGTTTTGAAGGTAATGTGCGGTATGCACAACCACGGGTTAGTCGAAAACTTTGAGGATCATCCATATGTCTGTCGTCTAACTTCTGAAGAGTTATCTAAT
Organism: Calophaca sinica; assembly: GCA_037113605.1. Taxonomy (NCBI): domain Eukaryota; kingdom Viridiplantae; phylum Streptophyta; class Magnoliopsida; order Fabales; family Fabaceae; genus Calophaca; species Calophaca sinica. Next base: position 111,585,236 of record CM073733.1, read on the forward strand.
CTGAGCGACATGACATTGAACATGATTAAGCCGAGAAACGCCTTACTCTCATTACAGCATAAAAATCCAAACAATCACACCACAATTAGGCAGATTTACAACGCACGACAAAAGATCCGGTCTAGTCTAAGGCAGGGCCGAACTGAGTTATAACATTTGATGAACTTGATGCACCGTGATCGTTATGTCCACTGGCATAGAAAAATCGGTAACTCTGATGTTATCACTGATATAGTTTGGGCACATCCTGAAGCTATCAAGCTTGTAAATTCGTTCAACATTGTTTTGCTTATTGATTTGACATACAAGACTAATAGGTACAGGATGCCACTAGTTGAGATTGTTGGTGTGACCTCAACTGAGATGACATTCGCTGTTGCATTTGCATTTGTGGAGTCGGAGAAAGCGGATAACTACACATGGGTGCTTGAGAAGTTGAAGGGTATGTTTGTGAGACAGGATTCGTTACCACAGGTGATAGTGACCGACCAGGAACTTTCTTTGATGAATGCAATGGCTAACGTTTTTCCCCTGTCGCGTAACATGTTGTGCCAATTCCATATCCGTAAGAATATGAGGGCGAAGTGCAAGACTTATGTGTATCCACAAGAAAAAATTGAATTGGTGATGATCGCATTTGATTGATTCTTTGATTCACCAACGATGGATGACTACCAAAGAATGATCGCAACATTTCGAGGATGTTTCAAAGACTGCTCAAGAACTTCATTGACTATGTCAAGAACACATGGCTAAATCAACACAGGGATAAATTTGTTTTTGCATGGATAGACCGGCATATGCACATTGGAAACAAAACAACCAACAGGTATGCATATGAATTATCGGTGACATCTGACATTTATCACTATTTTTGTGGAGTTCTGAATTGTGTTTGTTTTCTGATGAACAGGGTTGAGTCTGCACATTGGCGGTTGAAGAAGTTGTTAGCTGATAGCAGAGGAGATTTGTGTAACTGTTGGGATGCAATGAATAACATGATCAGGTTACACCACACTGAGTTGAAGGCTTCATTCGAGCATAGCATTAGTAGACAACAACATTGCTTTAATATTGCAGTCTACAAGCACTTAAATGGCCTTGTGTCTAAGAATGCGTTCATAAAGACATTGCCGAAGCGAAGCTTCCGATCTAGCACCGCTGGCATAGATAGTTCTGCGTGTGGTTGTGTGCTAAGATACACACATGGACTACCTTGTGCATGTGAGCTTGCGGATATACGATGCACTACATCCCAATCCCGTTGGAGGCGCTTCATACTGGCCGAGGAAATTGAGCTTCAAGAACCCATGTGACAATCGGCGGTAGCCATGGTTCAGAACTAAGTATACAGGTTGAGCTAGAAGCATTGGCACGTAGGTTTCAGGAGCTTGATATTGCAGGCAAAATGGTACTGAAGGCGAAACTACGTGAGTTGGCATTTCCTGACACCACTTCTATCTGTCCACCCCCTTGTAAGGTGAACCCAAGGGGAGCACCAAAGAAAGGAAAGTGGTTGGCAGTAGATATTTCAACAAGGCGCGATCCATCCTCATGGGAGCGTGTTGATGACTTCTTTGCCTCCCAACACGATAGTGCGTCAACTCTAACCTCGTCTAGACGTTCAGCTCCTCCTCTATAAGTCGGCTCACACTTTGTCTAGACATTCGGCTCCTCCTCCCATCAAGTCAGAACCACCTACAGCTCCTCCTCCTCCCATCAAGTCAGAACCCCCTACAGCTCCTCCTCCTCCCATCAAGTCAGAACCACTTACAGCTCCTCCTCCTCCCATCAAGTCAGAACCACCTACAACTCGTCCTCCTCCCATCAAGTCAGAACCACCTACAGCTCCTCCTCCTCCCATCAAGTCAGAACCACCTACAGTCGCTCCTCCACTGATGAAGTCAGCTCCGGCCCTGCCATTCATACACCAGTTTCCTTATCAAATTCATCAATACATTGACAACATTATTGATGTAGAGCCCGATGGGAACTGGGGGTATCGTAGCATCGCTGCTTTACTTGGGATGGGGGAGAATGCATGGCCCTTAATCCGACAGGATTTGATTAGAGAGGTTGAGAGAAACCGGGACTACGAGGGTGCTGCTACTCGTGCCTACGCCTGACCCGTCGCCGTGTATATATCTGCGGGAAATGGGGGCGTGCTAATATCTGTAGCTCTCGCATCAGCTCCCAACCATCGGTGTCGGGCTGGATGTGCAGGCGTCCGTCCATCACTGCCTGTGCAATCTCAGACACCCTAGCCCAACTAGCAGCCTACGACAACAACAAAAAATGATTTAATTTTCGTATTCACAGCTGTTTAAGACAAATAAATAAGACTTATAAATATAACATACATCTGCTGGTGGCGGTGGCGGCGGCGGCGGCGATCCTGGATCTGGAACTGGTACATGATCAGGATATATATATGGATGTGAGATACGTCGAAACCAATCCATGTATCCAGGCTCCACGTCCGGTAATCCAGGCACCACCGGAGCACCAAGAACAATGAGGTGCTGATCAAAATGAAGCCACCTCTCGTCCATCTCCTCTGAACTGACCGACTGTCGTCTCAAGTCCCGGGGATCGTCGGGTATGCGCTGCACATGTCCAAACTGGCGCAATACCCTGTCCGGCAGGTATGGATACACGAGAGTCCCGAAACGGATGAAGCCCCAGAAGTGAGATATAGCGTAGAACTCCCGCGCCTGCCTGTGACCGACATACGGGTCCCAGGTAACATCGCCTCTGATCGGCCGATCCAGGGGCGCCCGATATGGCCTCACGATCCTGCGCCTCGACCACATCCCAGCGAGAGGCGCGAGTGCTTTGCCTGCGTCGTACTCGGACATAAACTCCTGGATCCGAGGTCAGGTCTCTGGAAGTGCTCATGAATCCAGGCCTGCATGAAAATTAAAAACTCAAATACTCTTTAATTAGCGCTTTACAAGTATAATAACAGATTATTGAATACAACAAAATTTGTACCTGTAATAGCGTCGCAAATCCCGCCATCTGCTTCGTCTTAAACCTGCTCGCATCCCTGAGCTGGTCGTACAAATGTGCGAGGGCCATGACACCCCATGCGTAGGTCTCGACACGGCTCAAGTCCCTAAACATGTGCATCCATCCTATACGCGTCAAGGAGCTACTCTTCTCGGCAAACAGAGTGGTGCCGACAAGGTGCAATAGGTAAGCCCTGGCTGCCATGTCCCACTCTCGATCATCGCAACATCGCCTGTATACCTCGGTGCGACCACTCGGTCGAGCAGTACATCTGTTCCTATCAATCTCCTCATGTCTTTGTAGCTTTAGGACGCCTATCAGCCCACAAGATAGCAAAGATTATCCGCTTATTGGTGTGTAGCGGTAGAACGTCCCCATCACTGGAATATGGAGTAGCCGTGAGACGCCATCCGCAGTGACCGCTATCTCACCAATCGGCAGTGGAAGCCGGAAGTGTTCGAATGCCACCGGTCTACAAAGGCACCGATCGATCCTTGTCGATCGCCCCATAACAAAGCCGCTGAGTGGATCAAGCCGACTCAGCGTAATAGCATGAATCTGCGGATAAGGGGCAAAGCAGATACATCTGGTGCCATGATCGATCACCCTAATCTCTCCCCGCAATCGACATCAAAACAACACAAGATAAGTCAATTACATATAAATAAATGAAATTAATGTAAAAACAAAAATAGTGTTTACTTACGTCGCTCAAGCCACAACCGTGCGGCCACATGTTCTTGTCCATAATCGACAAGAATCGACCGTCGTATGGGCCCTCAGGGAATGACTCAGGTTCTTTGTCTGGCTCCACCACCGGCTTACTACGGCTCCACTATCGGCTTACTACGGCTCCACCACCGGCCAGACGTCTGGCTCCACTACCGCCGCTTTGTCGGTGACGCATCGCCTCCACGACCGGCTCATGTCTGGCGACGTACTAGTTGAAATACCGAGCTCCACTCCACTACACATGAGGTCGACGCAGCCATCCCGACGCTTGCGCTACATAGTAGGTCTCGTCCGGTCATCAGCGGTGATATCGACCACCTGGTATCTGACCACCCCTAGCGGGTGCACGACCACCCCTAGCGGATCCACGACCCATCGTACGTGCCATAATCCTGTAAAATAAATTCATAAATAAAATATAAATAAAAATCAAATTAAATAACTACTGCAGTCATTCTAGAGTCCGGAAGTTCAGAATGATTGCAGTGCAATTTCTACGTCCGGACTCTTGAAGCCGGAGTGATCCGGATTCTAGAGTCCGGATTTACAGAGAAATCAGGAAAAAAAATAACAGACGATGCTCGCATTTGCAGAATCGAGTGATGATCCAAAGGAGAGGGAGAGAGACGATGTGAGGCGGTGGAAATGTGGGAGTGTGAGGCGAGAGTGAGATCGGGAGAGGGATGGTGGAAATGAGGGAGGTGAGGCGAGGATCGGGAGAGGAGAGGGGAGGTGAGGAACTGTGGGGGAGGGAGGTGATGAAATGAGGGGGGGATTAGGGTTAAGTTGAGGGGTATTTAAGTCTTTTCGTTAGGTTTGGGAGGTGTTGAAATAAAAGCCCATAAAATACACAACCTTTTGAACCCAAAAAAAAAAAAAAAAGCGGGTCATGAACACCAATCAGGAAATGAATCAGCGTGGCTACATAGTTCGAGGACTCGTTTATCCCACCGACTAAAGCCCTTATTCAATTGCTTAGCGGTGCATCGCTTGTCTCAACTTTATTGGCTTAAGCATTTCAAAAGGGACAATAGCTTTCAGGTGCGTGTAATATGGAATCTAATTCCCATTAAACAATACTACTCCCATTCTCCTATATTATTATTATTATTATTATTATTATTATCCTATATTGGTGCTTATATATTTTGTTAGAAATTAAGATTCACAAATTACATATGGAAGACGGTGTAACAGAAGCTGAAAGCTTGGTTCCTCCTCTGAATCACAGTTCAGAAGATGGATCTAAAAATGCTGAAGAAAAGAAAGAAGGGTTTGTCTCTACAGAGAAAGTTGAAAAGGTGAAACAAGAGGATGAAGGTAAAGACGGTTCTAGTGGTGGTGGTGGAGGTCTTATTAACAACTTGATCTCAACCCTTATCACTCCATTGAGTCCAAGAATTGGGAAAGCTACAACTGAACATGAAAGTGAAAATGAGGTGTCTGAGTCAGAGAAAGGAGCTGTTGCTGATGGCGGTGGTAATGGAGAAAAAGGAGGGGTTGACAATGGTGAAGACAAAGGGCTCATTAGCAATTTGGTTTCTAATTTCTTTCATCGAAGTGAAAGTGAAGAAGGTGTGGTGGAAACTGAGAAGGAGAAGGAAGACAAGGAAACATCAGGTGATGGAAAAATCAAAAGGCTGAAGACAGAGATTAATGAGGCTAATAGTGGCGGTGGAGGCATTATTCATGACATTGTTTCTCATTTACCAGCTTCACTTCCAGGTAAATCATTCAGCATTTTAGTGTTAGGTAATTTTGTGAAGCATCAATTTTTACCATGGTAGATTATTAACTTACTCATCACACCCCTTCCCCCTAATAAAGAAAAAAGTACATTTCCTTGCCTTGAATTGAATTTGTTTGCTGCTATTTTCTTCCTTGCAAGTTCACTTAATATTTGAGACTATATAATGTGGCTTAATTATCAGAAACTTGATGAGGATTAGTTTGGGCTTCTTTTCCTTTGTATTTGATTGACTCTGCCTTGTTTTGAACAGATGATGCGGCTCCCACAGCAGACGAGGCTACTATTTTAATTAACTCTCTTGTTCGTGATTAAGCAGAGTATTTCTTCATGATCACAAGGCACCAAAATGTGATTCTTTTGCAGTGTATCATGTATTTATTCTGTCCTTTTTGAAAAAACAAATTGTGCACAAATGCCTTGTACAATTGTATGTACCAGTTTGGACTCTTCATATTATGTCTGCAATATGTAATCTTTGGTCCAATATCTTTTTTGTTTTGGAAAAATGAACTATTTTCTTGCATGATAAAGTTTCATTTTCTTTTTATTTTTTTAATTAAACATAACTTATGTGAACAATTTATATTTTTGTTTACTAGGATTTTTGGTCTGACGTGAAATTGTTTGAGAAACCCAAAACGAAACAAATGATTTTTTTTTTTCAAACGATATAAGTCCTACAAGTTACATGGTAATTTCGTCAAATAAAGGGTTTTATGTTTGAAATCAGTGGTTCGTCAAGAAATCAACTTAGCCGAATAAGGCCAAGAATTTTGCTAGAATCACTGTGAGATTCAACTTAGCAGTTATGCAAAGGACTCCCGTCGAAGTAACAGTTATGGAAATTGAGAGGGAAAACGGTTTTAATGGGAGTTTAAGAAATGGAAATGAGATGAAACACGAAATTGAAAACGATGAGCACAAAACAGGTATATTTTTGGGTTATTAATGTTTTGAAAGACTGAAAGTAAATGAAAAAGCGAATAAGACTGGGCAGCAGGTAAATTGCATGAAAAGAAAAGAAAGTTTACTACCAAAAAGTGCAGAAAGTTTAAAGAGTGCAGAAATTTAAAGTTTGCAAGAATTTAAATGCAGAAAGGTAAATGTGCGTGAAAGAAAAGTGCAGGAACAGTAAATTTCCAGGAATGTAAATGACAGGAATGTAAAGTTGTATTGAATGAAAAATGGTGGAAGGTATACTTGATCTCAGTTCTGCGAGTCTGCTGTGTGTTGAGACGTTGAGAATTCAATCAAGTATTCAACATCTATTACATCGTTCGACCTCCTATTTATAGGGAAATTTAAAGTAACTGACTACCTATCTGCTTGACATGTATACAGTAGATATGCTTGCGTGTCTTGCAGTTACATATTATGCTAAGTCTATTTGACATATCCTAAGTTAGACGTCTAACTACTATTAACAAGCACTGGACCAATCTTGACAAGTCTTTGCTGGCTTCGACTGTGCTTCATTCACCAAGGTGGGTCAATTTCGACCATATCTTGGCGCTTCAACAAAATTTTACTAAGTCCTCAAGACCTGGCAAATACTTCAACTATCTCAAGCTTACATGCTTAGACGAAGCCTGCCAATTTCAATCTTCGACACTTCCATCGCCTTGTCGAATCACCAATCCTTCAGTCCTCTAGACTTAACTCATTTTTCTTTTCTTCTTTTGAAATCGTGCTATTTGCTTGTCGAATTCTTGGCACATCGTCGAGAATTCAAATTGGAAATTTGGCACCCAACAAATGCCCCCCAAGTTTTGGTGTTCAACGGTCAGGAGTAAGATAAAAACTTAGTGACTTCCTGATTTCTCGCATAACTGTCACCCATTACTCCCATCAGTTCTGTCCCATCACCCCATTTTCCAACGCAGTAGGCTTATGATGGTCTAAGTAGGTTACGTCAGATCAATGCCTTTATATAGTCTTTTACCACCAGAATTTATTCTTTCTTTTTCCACTGTTCATCTTCTCCAACATTCTTCATTTCTCCAACCTCTGCAACTCTACTTTTTAACGTCTCTTCATCCATGGCTTCATTGAGCAATTTGGCCCCCAACGTTCGAAAAGTCATACAGAATCTGACTCTGAAGGACTCAGATTTATCGCAAAAACCAAGGAAATGTAACCTTTTGTGCTTGAATCAGACCTGGTAGATCCCACTCATGCTTATTTGGGTCCTTGTTTTTCCTCTGAAACTATCCTTGATGAGTTCAAGGATTCTTTTCCGAATACGAAGGATGTTACCAACATCTTAGTCTCGTCTTCCGTTCTCCCTATTCATCCCTTTTTCAAAAGCTCTAGGCTTTTCAGAACCCTGCCTAATCCTTCAAAAGTTGACGGGTACCTTACCTGGCTTGATAGGGTTGAAAAAGTTAAGGCCAAAACCTGGCAACACTTAGGTATTTACGACCTAATCCAACTTTCCAAGCATGCCTGTCAAGCTAGACGCTGCCATGATTGGTGCATCAATTTTCTTTTGGAATAAAACCACAAACACCTTCCAGTTTCCTTGTGGTATGATGACCCCCACTTTGTTCGACGTCATTGACATGGAACATGTTGCTTTCCTTTTATTGAGGTTGTCAGCCTTTGTTCTTTGCTCCAAGAATGTACAATTCTCCAAGTCTTACTTGATTCTAGCCAATTTACTTCACCAAAACAGTTCTGTCTTATTTTATTCTGGCCACCATGTATAAGAGCTTGGGTACTTTGTATGATTCTGTTGTTACTGGGACAAAGAGTCCCCTAGGTGGCCCTTTTTGGCTTTTGCAATTGTGGTTCAATGCAGTTTTGTCAAAAAGGTTATCTTATTCCCCTCCTGAGAAACTTTCATTTGCCACCTATGGTCCTTCCCTTTGTTACTACTTCAATGAAATTCCTAATGAAGTAGACAACTTTAAACATTTCTTTAAGCTTTTCCATTGACTGGACACCAATGACTTGACCATTAATTTTGCTCCCTTTGTCGATCATCGACATGGTCCAAAATGGTTCACTCAACAAATCGACACTGAAGAACTTGATGTCGACCTAGCTTGGTCTCATTTTCTTGCTCGCCAAATTTTCCCCTCTGGTCTTCTTGCGATGAATAATGGTGCTCTCCATGTGTATCTTCCAAACTGCGTTGCTAGTCAATTTGGGCTCGTTCAATGCGCTCCTGCCCCCTTTTCTAATCTTGTCCAAGAACATTACATTCAGGACCTCGATTTGTCTCCCGGCAACATTGAGCATTGCTGAAAGAAGAACAAAATTAGACGAGTCAAGGTTGATATTGTCCCTTATACACCGATTCATGCTGTGAGCGAAAGCTTCATAACTTGGTGGCAAAATTACTTTCAATCTTTCTGCCCTTCTTTGGAAGTTTGCATGAGTAGACTTGAATTGTCTACGCAGGAACACAACCCTTCCGTCAAGACCAAAGGTGAGCACATCGCTTCTTCAAGATATAAATTTCATTTGTTTGCATCGTTGTTTCCTTTAATGTCTAAAACTTTGTTTTGCAGCTATTCCTATAGAGAATTTTCTTCCTTGCCGACAAGAGCCAGCTACTAACGTCGAAAAGGCTGATAAAGATGAGGACATTGAGGTTCCTCTTCAAAAATCATCTTCTCCTAGGAAGAGTAGACACAAGTCCACTGTATCTATGGCGAAAAAGATTTTTACATAGAAACCTCCACCATCAAAGTCTCAGGTAACTCCAATCGAATCCCCTAAAGTTCAAAGCAAGAGAAAATCTGCAGCAACTTCTGTGTCGACTCCCAAGAAGTCCAAGCAATTGGAAACTGTGACTGTCTCCAGCTTTGCGACTTTGTCTAAGGTAATGAATCAAATTCGACATTTGCATGTTTTCTTGATTCTCATGTTAATACTCTTTCTTTTCCAGGAAATCGCACATAATACCTCATAATCTTTGAGTGCTTCCTCTCCAAGTTCTCCAAAAGGTTCAAAGGTAAATTTTGATAGCCTTAACAAGTTACTTTGTACCAGCAAAAACAAATCACCTCTTATCCTCTTGACAGGCGAAAGGAAAATCCTCTCAGGAGGTTGCTTCTAAACTGACATCTCTAGTTGAAGCATCCTTTAATGTCAATCTGACAGTTAATCCCCCAGATCATATAGTGGTAGACTCTAAACATGTTCAGACTCTTCCTGAGGTAACATCTTAATTTTATATCTGGCCCCTTAAATTAATTTCGTCATTGATCATGAAGCACTTTGTTTCTAGGATGGCCAGGGGATGGATATCGACGAACAAGTTACTGATGTCAATCCACCGCTTCCATCTCCAAATCAAACCCTCACTGCTGGTTCAATCTTGTCAATGGCACCCTCTCTTTCTCCTGTTTTGGGCAGACAAAATCCTGTTGATCCTCAGGACTCTGAGAAGGTAATTATTTTGGTAGCAGTTCATGAAGATACAACTATAGATCAAATTTTTGATGAACTGACTCCTACCAATGCTCAGTTTGCTCCTGAGACTAACCTTGTGTCGGAAAATATCAAACAAGTGGGTGAAGTCAATTAGTAGATGAGCTCATTAGCCTTCTTTCAGGATCAAGTCACATGAGTTATTCCCTCTCTGGGTGCTCTTCGACAGCCATTGGCCAAGATTGTGATTCCACGACTTTGGAAATCATGGCCAATCTTTAAGAAATGCTCAGTATTCCCTTTGACTCCTTGTACTTTGATACTGAGGCCGTTGAGAAATTCATCAACCTTGTCGAAGACCTGATTCTTCTTCACAAACATCTCCCTCGTCCTTGTCGAGCCAAGTACCTTATATTCAATGAGTTTGCAAACGAACTTAAACATAACGCCAACCTTTTACAGGAAGGAATCCCGCCCTTCTGGAAGGCTGATGAGGAGAAAAAAAGCTAGATGGAAGAGCTTCAAAAAATCAAAGCTGATAAAGAGACAAGGACCAAGAAACAGAATGCTGACAAAGTTGAGAAGGAAAAACTAGAGGCTGAAGTATTGAGACATGAGAAGGAGCTAGCGGCCTCCAAGGCTAAGTTGCAACAACTTGATGAAGAAATGGCCTCACACGCCAAAAGCCAATCTAATCTGGACAACACCATTGCTGACTTGCGTGTTAGGACCTATCATGTTGTCGAAGCAATTCGCAGTGTGTAGACTAGCTATTCGACGGCTATGTCTGCTAAAATTGACTTGGAGAACATTTGGGACCATTTGAAGAATTTGTAATTTATTCTGTTTAGCACTTTCTTTTGTTTTGCCAAGCATCTTAGTCTTTCTTTAATGGTTGTATGAACGTTGAACAACTTTTTTGCTCTCTTGTCTCATCAAACGTCTTTTCAGCACGTTTTTCTTTCTAGTCAACGTAAAATCAATTATTAATTGCATCACCATTTCCCAAAGCATCATTGATTAGACGTTAAACTTAAAAAATAATGCCTTGGCCTAACTCTTGGCCTATAAATAGAAAACGGTTCTTGGTGCCATCTTGCCATATTCACGTTCTTTTCCTCTCTTTTCTCTACGTCTTCTTCTGCAATTGCTTATGCATAAACATCTGTTGTTCAAGCTCCTTCAACACAAATGCAGATCTGGGGAACACATTTGGTTGAGTTCTCTTTGCTCAATCTTCCTTGGGAAACTTGGCTTAGCAACTTATTTCTTTCACCAAAAAGTCTCTGTCTTGACGGTGATGCCAACTCTGGGTTTTGGTAATTTGCTTAAGTTCTGTCAATGAGTTTTTGTAAGTTACCTAATGTAACTTATCGAACTCATTGAACTGTATGAGAAAGGAAAAAGCCTGGGTCAATCTGGCTTTCTTTAGTTTTGCCCTCCTTCATACCTCGTGTTCAAAGTTTCAAGTGGAGGTTAGCAAAATATTAGAAACTAGAGAGACTATGGTGTGTCTAGGCCTATTGTCAAGTGGCGTTTAGGCATTCACGACCACCACTCTTTTGATTTCAGCTCTTTTCACTTCTCAACCAGTATCTGACACTCCCTCCTCGTCTTCAAGGTCTATAACTTAAATCTTCCGTCGAGGGGGCGTCCCTGCTTTGAAGCACCTACTTCAATCTGACTTTCTCATCACCACGTTTTACCCAATGCTTCATCAGAGAGAATGCTTCTACTTTTGAAGCTTCTTACTCACCAAATTTAGAACCTGATTGTGGTGAAGCTTCTGCTTGTTTTCTTCTACTCATTTGTAACAGCCTAGTCTTAGGAATAACTTAGTTATTTTTACGTTTCCAGGCTGATACTCTGAATGACGAACCCACAGAGAATGTACGAGTACTATATTAATAGAGATCCTTTATTATTTTAGACGAACGAAAGTAATGGTTTTGAGAACAAAACGATTAAACTATAAATAAAGAAACAAAGCAATGTCACAAAAACGAAATATAGATCAAATAGGAAAAGCCTAGGGGAACCGAGTTCACTAATACTAGATCTTGAATCTATTACCTTGCTATTACAAATTATATTTCCTTATTGAAAGCCAATCACTCACTCTAAATTACTAATAACTACCCAGTTTATAATAGTCTTCTTCCTAAATAATTACTCTATTTGGTCCTGGAAGGTAATTAAAGGAAAGAACATTAAGAACATGTGAGTTTGTTAATCTAATAATCGATTGGAAATAAGCAATAACCTATCCAACATATAAAGCGAATTTTGTTAATCCTAGAGTTCCATTAACTAATAGCAATGGTCGCCTCCCATTAATTAATTTATTAAGCACTGGCCAGATCCTATGGTTTTAAGCACGCTAGGAAGAACACATTCATAAGGATAATAATAAATTCATAATAACAATTAAATAAATGTCAAGAAAATTGTAAAAGATTCCCCATCACCCATAGTGATGGAATTAGCTACTATTTCTCAACATAATAGACTAACAAACATTCAAACAAGAAATCCTAAAAGAAACGATGGAAGACAAAAGAAAAGAGGCAAGAGAAAAAGACCCTCACTCAGAGAAAATGAATGCTCTCCCAAAGAATGAGTTAGTTCTCAAAAGGGGGTGAGAATGCCTATTTATAGGCTCTGGTACAGATTAGGTCAACTGGCTTCAATGTCCATCCTGGGCTTGGGTACGGCTGTACTGTGTTTATACACGGTTGTACCGGGCTTTAGTTGCGACGCTGACCCGTACTTCTGCACTGGATGCGGCCTGACTGCAATTGTCTACGGTTTTACTGCCTTTGGTACGGCCGTACTGGACTTTTTCTTCGGCGCCAGGTCGTACTGACCATGCGGTACGCCCCTATAGATGGGCTTGAATAGGTATGACCGTACTGCATATATGTCAAGCCGTACCGCTTGTCTAGAAACGCTAAAACTCTCCAAAACTAGTCAGAATCTTCCCAAAATTACTTCTTTTGCTTTCCATGTTGCCTTTATTACTTTTCTGCTTAAATGAGAAAATAATGAGCATATTTTATCTAATAAGTAACAAAATCATAATATTTTATACTCAAAATACCCCAAAATAATAGACAAAATGGTGTGTTGACACATCCCCACACTTAAGCTTTATTTGTCCTCAAGCAAACTACTTGGATAATTATAAGAAAAATTGAATTTACTGACTAGGGGCATAAACGAGATACATGACAACAAAGTAATATCGTAAGAAGTGCTAAGTAATAGAATGCCCAATTAGAGATGCAAGTTCAACAAGTTCACTAAGTTTGTGATTTATTAGTCACTCTTCTCACGACTCTCAAAGTGTTTAAAGGTGTAGTCATTAACGCTCACATTTTTCCAAAGAAGTGACATTTCCATAGGCTTGTACATTGACCAAAACTCTACTATTAAAATCTACTTATGATGCAAAAGAGGAAAAATGGTCTTTCATGGGTTGTAATGGGGTGAAAGTAATAATGATAGGTGGGATAAGAAGATAGAAAAGGTCATGCACAAATCAACCAAACAAGTAACATTCATTCTGTTTAACTATAAAGAGCAGGCAAGAATCCCTCTAATATTCGTGATTTTTTATTCCTTGAAGGCAATAACATAATATTTTTTCTATTCTTTCTCTTCTTCTTTCATTACCTCCTTTTATGCTTTTTATGCCGCCATTTAACAACTTATAATTTTAGGAGGGAATAGTATTTGCTAAACCTTCCTTCATAAACTTTCCTGAGGGATTTCTAACATTATCCTTTTGATTTTTTTTTGCCACTAATTGCTCTAACAAAAGTATTTTTCAAGGTTACCTCAATAAGAATAATAATCAATAATAATGAAAGTGATACCAAAGAAATATAATAATAAGCCCAAAATTGGGCAACTAGTGGTAAAATATTTGCAAAATTGAAGTGGTCCTGAAAAATTCCTAAAATTGCCCCCACCAAATTCACATGAAAGTAAATTTTTATTCGCTTGTAATGGTCTCAGTGTGACACCCTCTACCCCAGCAAGTCATTATAACAACGTAATAATGTAAAATAAAACACGGAGAAACAAAATACTTTTTATTTAAGTCAAATCATAAACCTCATTCATCGTGGAATAGAGTCGTCACGCTCATTTGCGGAAAACAACATCAAAAGGAATTAAACCCAGGTTCCCGATGTCACAATAATTCAGAGCCCTTTCCCTAATTATTACATCGGAAGAATACAAGAACTTAAATAAGTAAACACACGCAAATCTTCTATTCACCCCAAAGAACTACCGAGATTACTCATTGGCATTCGCATCCTCAACACCTGCAGTCTCAACATCTACACATACCCGATGGGATATGCATAGCCACAAAAGGGGTTAGTCATCATAACCTCAAATAGTGCAAACAGTGTAGGAAATTAATGAACAATGCGCAATATACAATAATTCCAATGAAACGTCTACTCACTAGTACTAAGGCATAAAATATCACTACAACGGTCAAATGCCACATGCCACAGCATCAAACACAACATTAAAGTACATTACCACAACATTCAAATATCACATGCCACCGCTTCAATCATAACATTATAATACACCACCAAAAACTGAACAACCAGGCATGTTATCATGTAAAATGATGTGATTCTAAGAGCATAATTATATGCATGTGGATCCACTTCTAACGAGGCCGGGATACCTTGCCCGTTTCGGAATACCATGTCCGTAATGCCCCAATAACAATAGGACCGGGATACCACGCCCGTCACGGGATACCTTGCCCGATTTTCCCCATTAACAGTAGGACCGGGAACCTCACCCGTCACGGGACACCTTGCCCGATTCGCCCTTTTGAATCAGAGGATCAGAACCCCGCTGTCACGGGATACCTTGCCCGATACGCTCTACTAACAACAACAACAACATTACCGACACCATGATGCATGAGCAGGACCAAATGCGGTGTCTAACATAATATCCTCTATCGCAATATCTCCGATAGGCAACAACAACAACAACAGCAGAACACAATTTCATAAGTTAGTCAGTGTATTCAACCTATAACATAACCATTCAATGTTCTTAGCAACTTCGATTAAGCACACAACATCCAAGTGAAGCTTTGTGATAGGAATATGAGTTCTCTCAAGTTATCACACTAATATATCCTTTAGACATCATAAATGAACTTCAGACATCCTAACTAGGTTTTACAATATCAACCAAAATGCGGGAACCTGAGGGAACACGACGAAACAACAAGAGTACCAACTGTCACTGGGCGCCTGGCGCCTAGCAGCGTGGGCGCCTGGCGCCCTGCCACTGTCACCCAATTCGAAAACCGAGGGTTTATACCCGTTCGGGGATCTAATGCCTCACTATTACATTCCTCAGAACTTAGTTGGACATGGTCTAGAGTTCTTTGATTCATACTTAGTGGCTACACATTCATGGGTTCTAAAGCTTACCATTTAGCTATTTAAATTCCTTACATTATCGTTTGGTAGCAAACAATTTCTGCACAGCAAGCATGTAAACAAACAAAGCCCAATCATCACACCAAATTCATCAACCAATAAAATTATCACAACCCGTTACAGAAAATATCACCAGTCAAGAGTAATAATTGGGGAGTTCGAAAGTCTCCCTATCACGGTGGTGATAGTGCCCGTTTTTCGTTACCGCGCGAGGCATAGGGGTCTTGGGACACCCCTATTGTTCACACATGTTCCATACACTCACTAGAAGAGAACAACTACCCCTTACCTCAATTGAATTTCGTGCTCCTAGGATGGGATGAGGTAACACCAAGCTTTTCCTTTCCTAGTGAAGCCTTCTTCAGCAAAAACACAAGAGCAAGGGTTTAGGAATGGAAAATCATGGTTTAGAACCCTAACATTGATCTTAAAGACAAAGCTTATTATTAGAAGACTTACCACCTCCTATTCCTCCCAATGAGGCTGTACGAGTTACAATAACGATGCTCCCCGGTCAAGTCCCGTAGCGTAGTCTTGAGTTAGAGCCCTTGACAACACAAAATTGGAAGAAGGGAAGGAAGAGCTTTTCTCGATTTGGGTGATCCTATCAGCAGCTCCTAATCATGTTTAGGGTCTTAAAACTGATGCTTAGTGGCTAGGTTAAGTCTAGGGGTCGTGGTTGCTCTTTCAGGTCGAGAATGGGTCATACCGGGTCACGTAACCGGCCCAAAACGAGTTAAAGCAGCTTGACGCCAGATCACTCATCGGGGCGCTGGCGCCAAAGATCCTGGCGCCCTGTGCGGCGCACGGGGGCCCGAGCTCCAGTCTGGGCGCCCTTGGCGCCCTGCGCCTGCTCTCGGTGAGGCCTGGGCGCCCTGCGTCCTAGTCTGGGCGCCCTGCGCCCCCTGGGACTGTATCTGTTGCTAGTTTTATGTCCCGACTCGGCTATACGCGCACCGTGCCAATCTTATTGGACTTCTAACCAGTCAATAGCATAACTAACACATTCACATACATGAAAGGCTTAATCAAACACACAAGAAATTATAAGGTTCTAGCACAAAAGTGAGGGTGTTACAATCCTCTCCCCCTTAGAAAAATTCCGTCCTCGGAATTATTACTGACCTGTAGTGAAAAGTTGCGGATACAGTTCCCGCATCTTACTCTCCAACTCCCACGTTGCACTTTCATCGCTTGCTCCACTCCAAATTACCTTCCCCAAGGGAATCTCCCTTCCGCGTAGTTGCTTCCTCTTCCGGTCTTCAATCCTTACCGGTGACGTCTCAAATGTGAGATTGTCCTTGAGTTGAATCTTGTCCTGTGCTATCACATGACTGGGATCATGTGTGTACTTACGGAGTTGAGACACGTGAAATACATTGTGAAGGTTTCCCAACAACGGTGGCAGCGCCACCTGATAAGCTACTTCACCAATTCGCTTCAAAATTTGGTAGGGTCCGATGAACCTAGGAGTAAGCTTTTTAGCCTTTAAAACTCTACCAACTCCCTT
Organism: Calophaca sinica; assembly: GCA_037113605.1. Classification (NCBI taxonomy): domain Eukaryota; kingdom Viridiplantae; phylum Streptophyta; class Magnoliopsida; order Fabales; family Fabaceae; genus Calophaca; species Calophaca sinica. The sequence continues at coordinate 111,602,112 of CM073733.1, forward strand.
GGTTGGGGTAACACATAGGAAAACGTGTTCTCCTTCCTTAAAAGTCAACTTCTTGGTCCAGTTGTCGTAATAACTCTTCTGTCTGCTTTGAGCAGTCCTCATCTTCTCTTGAATCAACTTCACTTTCTCGGTTGTCTCTCTCACCACTTCTGGTCCCAACAATAGGCTTTCACCGGACTCACACCAGCAAAGGGGAGTACGGCACCTCCTCCCATAAAGTGCCTCATATGGAGCCATACCAATACTAGAGTGGTAGCTATTGTTATAGGTGAACTCCACCAAGGGTAAGAACTTATCCTCCCAACTCCCGGATTCCTCCAACACACAAGCTCGCAACAGATCCTCTAATGACTGAATAGTCCGCTCCGATTGACCATCCGTTTGGGGGTGATAGGCTGAGCTCAGTTTGAGTTTGGTTGCCAATGCTTCATGCAAGCTATTCCAGAACCCGGATGTGAATCTAGGATCTCGGTCAGATATGATACTAGAGGGAACACCATGTAGTCTAACGATCTCTTTGATGTATAGTTTCGTTAACTTCTCTAGAGGGAATTCCATGTTCACCGGTAAAAAGTGAGCCGTCTTGGTTAGTCGGTCGACAACCACCCACACTGCATCATAACCAGCTGGAGTCCTGGGAAGTCCGGACACAAAATCCATAGCGATACTGTCCCACTTCCATTCCGGGACGAATAGCGGCTGCAACGTCCCAGAAGGTTTCTGATGTTCAATCTTGGCCTTTTGGCAAGTCAGGCATGCGTACACAAATTCAGCTATTTGCTTCTTCATACTAGGCCACCAGAATAGTCTCTTTAAGTCTTGATACATCTTAGTAGCCCCGGGGTGGATGCTCAGACTACTCCTATGACCTTCTTCTAGGATCATCTTTTTCAACTCGGGGATGTCCGGAACACAAATTCGATCCTGAAGCCTTAAAATTCCATCCGTCCCCTCAGTAAATTCACTTGGCTTCCCTTGAGCAATCGAGATCTTCTGCTCAACTAAGAACAAATCGGTTTTCTGCCCTTCCCGGATTTGACCCATTAGATCATTAGTCACTTTCAACATGCCAAGCTTCACGCTAACGGGGGTCTTTTCACACACTAGACTCAAATCTCTGAACTCTTCTATTAACTTCATTTCCCTAATCATCATAGTCGAGCAATGCAACGCCTTTCTACTTAGCGCATCTGCCACGACATTTGCCTTGCCTGGATGGTAGTTCAACTCAAATTCGTAGTCTTTTAGGAATTCCATCCACCTACGTTGCGTCATATTTAAATCCTCTTGGTCAAACAAATACTTAAGGCTCTTATGGTCGCTGAAAACCTCAAATCGAGCCCCATACAGATAGTGTCTCCAAATCTTCAAGGCAAAGACAACTGCACCTAATTCCAAGTCATGGGTGGGATAATTGTGCTCGTGTACCTTTAATTGACGAGACGTATACGCCACGACCTTACCGTGCTGCATTAGCACACCACCTAGTCCTTGCTTTGAAGCGTCACAGTAGACCACAAAAGGTTTAAGAGGGTCAGGCAACACCAACACTGGTGCCGTAGTCAACTTCTGCTTTAGTACCTGAAAGCTTTCTTCACACTTAACGTCCCATAAGAAAACTTGTCCCTTCCTGGTAAGACGGGTCATCGGTAGTGCTATCCTTGAAAAACCTTCGATGAACCTCCGGTAGTAACCAGCTAAGCCCAAAAAGCTTCTTATCTCGGTTGCCGATTTAGGAGTTTCCCAATGCAATACAGCTTCCACCTTCGCTGGGTCCACAGCTATACCGCCTTTAGAAATTACGTGGCCAAGAAATCCCACCTCTTCCAACCAAAACTCACACTTCGACATCTTGGCATATAATTGTTTTTCCTTCAACACTTGTAGTACAGTTCTCAAGTGCCCTTCATGCTCCCTTCGAGTCTTGGAGTAAATCAGGATGTCGTCTATAAAAACCACCATAAACTTATCCAAGTACGGGCGAAATATCGTGTTCATGTAATCCATAAACACTGCTGGTGCGTTAGTCACACCGAATGGCATAACTTGGTATTCATAGTGACCGTAACGCTTTCGGAATGCGGTTTTTGGGATGTCCTCCTGTTTCACCCGAATTTGGTGGTACCCAGACCTCAAATCAATTTTAGAGAATACACATGCTCCGACTAGTTGGTCCATAAGGTCATCTATCCTCGGCAAAGGGTAGCGGTTCTTGATAGTAACCTTGTTAAGTTGTCGATAGTCAACACACAACCTCATCGAACCATCCTTCTTCTTTACCAACAACATCGGCACTCCCCATGGAGATACACTTGGTCTAATAAACTTTCTCTCTAATAAGTCTTCCAACTGCTTCTTTAACTCCTCTAACTCCAAGGGAGACATCCTGTAAGGTGCCATAGAGATCGGTCCCGTTCCCGGAACAAGGTCGATTGCAAATTCCACGTCTCGTTCCGGTGGTAAGGAGTTAACTTCTGCAAACACTTCCGGAAACTCACAAACGGTGGGTACATCCTTAGCTTCTACCTTCGTCTCTATAGCCATAGAACACAACATCACATATACTTGTGCACCTTCCTTCAAAGATGATCGAATTTTCTTGGCGGTAACTACCCGTGGATCACTAGGTTCAGTCACTCCAAATACCACAGTTTTATCAAAGCAGTTCAAAAGTACATGATTAGCAGTCAACCAATCCATACCTAAAATAACGTCTATTCCCCGAAGAGGTAAACATACTAGGTCCACCACGAAATTTCTACTCCCAATCACGAGAGTGCACTCCTTGCACATATGAGAAGTAATAACAGGTTTATGAGAAGGAATATCCACAGACAAATCAAAAGTTAAACGAGATACAGGCAGTTGTAAATTTTTCACACACTCGACAGAGATGAAAGAGTGGGTCGCACCAGAGTCATACAACACCACTAAAGGAACTCCTCGAATAAAGCAAGTACCTTGGATGAGATCTTCTGATTCAGCTGCTTCTGTGCCAATGAGAGCAAACACTCTGCCAGTCGACTTCATCCTATTAGCCTGAGGTCTCGGAGTTCTGTTACTATTTGCTGGCTTATTTTTCAGTCCATCACAGTCGCGGCTGATATGACCAGGCTTGTTGCACTTGAAGCAGATGACAGATGTTTCCTTGCATAAATGAGTATAATGGTCATTGCCACACTTGCCACATCTAATCTGATTGTAGGGCCAAGAGCTTCCCCCAATCGATTTTCCCGCGACAGGATTAGCCCCTCTAAGGCTAGTATTTTTAAATGCTTTAGCAGTAGGTGCTAAGGGCTGTCTCCCTCTTCCTTGACTGTGTTTTGGTTTCTCCCTAATGTTTCTGAAAGCAGCTACCCTCTCATTATAGGCCTCTTCAAAGTCTCTGGTCTTCTGAACAAAGTTCCCAAAGTCGGTAAGTGGCAGGACAGCCACGCCCTGCTTGAGTTCAGGTCGTAAGCCGTTCTTAAACTTAACACACTTCGAGCGGTCGCCAGTTGCTAGTTGGTAAGCAGGATAGTAGCGGGATAATTCCTCAAACTTCACCGCATACTCATCTACAGACATATTCCCCTGTGTTAAAGCTAGGAACTCAGCCTCCTTCCGGTCACGAATCTCAGCGGGAAAATATTTTTCCAAAAATCTGTCCTTGAATACCTCCCAAGTTATAGCAGTTGCGGCATTCTCCACCCTCCGACTAGTGTTCTCCCACCAATACTCAGCCTCGTCGGTCAGCTTGAAAGCAGCAAAAGCCACCTTCTGTTCATCAGTGCAGCCCATCACTCTAAAAATCTTCTCCATTTCACGTATCCAGTGTTGGGCTCCATCAGGGTCAAATGCCCCCTTAAAGGTTGGAGGGTTGTTTTTCTGAAAATCAGCAATGCTTCTGAAGTTAGCAGGCCTATCAGTACGGTTCTGGTTGCGCTCCAAAGCTTCGGCAACCCGCCCTAAGGCCTCAATCACAGCACGGTCGGTTCTGCCTGCCACACCTCACTTCTGAGACAAACAGAAAAAGACTTAGCCTATAGAACGAGACTGACTATTCCTACTCCTATTTATTCTAGCAAAATAATCATACTGAGTACACAGGCAAAAACACAATAGACACATGCCACGGCCTGAGAATCAAGCCGAGCTCTGATACCACTAAATGTGACACCCTCTACCCCAGCAAGTCATTATAACAACGTAATAATGTAAAATAAAACACGGAGAAACAAAATACTTTTTATTTATGTCAAATCATAAACTTCATTCATCGTGGAATAGAGTCGTCACGCTCATTTGCGGAAAACAACATCAAAAGGAATTAAACCCAGGTTCCCGATGTCACAATAATTCAGAGTCCTTTCCCTAATTATTACATCGGAAGAATACAAGAACTTAAATAAGTAAACACACGCAAATCTTCTATTCACCCCAAAGAACTACCGAGATTACTCATTGGCATTCGCATCCTCAACACCTGCAGTCTCAACATCTACACATACCCGATGGGATATGCATAGCCACAAAAGGGGTTAGTCATCATAACCTCAAATAGTGCAAACAGTGTAGGAAATTAATGAACAATGCGCAATATACAATAATTCCAATGAAACGTCTACTCACTAGTACTAAGGCATAAAATATCACTACAACGGTCAAATGCCACATGCCACAGCATCAAACACAACATTAAAGTACATTACCACAACATTCAAATATCACATGCCACCGCTTCAATCATAACATTATAATACACCACCAAAAACTGAACAACCAGGCATGTTATCATGTAAAATGATGTGATTCTAAGAGCATAATTATATGCATGTGGATCCACTTCTAACGAGGCCGGGATACCTTGCCCGTTTCGGAATACCATGTCCGTAATGCCCCAATAACAATAGGACCGGGATACCACGCCCGTCACGGGATACCTTGCCCGATTTTCCCCATTAACAGTAGGACCGGGAACCTCACCCGTCACGGGACACCTTGCCCGATTCGCCCTTTTGAACTGTAGGACCGGGAACCCCGCCCGTCACGGGATACCTTGCCCGATACGCCCTACTAACAACAACAACATTACCGACACCATGATGCATGAACAGACCAAATGCGGTGTCTAACATAATATCCTCTATCGCAATATCTCCGATAGGCAACAACAACAACAACAACAGCAGAACACAATTTCATAAGTTAGTCAGTGTATTCAACCTATAACATAACCATTCAATGTTCTTAGCAACTTCGATTAAGCACACAACATCCAAGTGAAGCTTTGTGATAGGAATATGAGTTCTCTCAAGTTATCACACTAATATATCCTTTAGACATCATAAATGAACTTCAGACATCCTAACTAGGTTTTACAATATCAACCAAAATGCGGGAACCTGAGGGAACACGACGAAACAACAAGAGTACCAATCGCCATCAAGGCGCTGGCGCTTAGCAAATGGCGCTGGCGCCCGCCATCGCTACCCAATTCGAAAACCGAGGGTTTATACCCGTTCGGGGATCTAATGCCTCACTATTACATTCCTCAGAACTTAGTTGGACATGGTCTAGAGTTCTTTGATTCATACTTAGTGGCTACACATTCATGGGTTCTAAAGCTTACCATTTAGCTATTTAAATTCCTTACATTATCGTTTGGTAGCAAACAATTTCTGCACAGCAAGCATGTAAACAAACAAAGCCCAATCATCACACCAAATTCATCAACCAATAAAATTATCACAACCCGTTACAGAAAATATCACCAGTCAAGAGTAATAATTGGGGAGTTCGAAAGTCTCCCTATCACGGTGGTGATAGTGCCCGTTTTTCGTTACCGCGCGAGGCATAGGGGTCTTGGGACACCCCTATTGTTCACACATGTTCCATACACTCACTAGAAGAGAAAAACTACCCCTTACCTCAATTGAATTTCGTGCTCCTAGGATGGGATGAGGTAACACCAAGCTTTTCCTTTCCTAGTGAAGCCTTCTTCAGCAAAAACACAAGAGCAAGGGTTTAGGAATGGAAAATCATGGTTTAGAACCCTAACATTGATCTTAAAGACAAAGCTTATTATTAGAAGACTTACCACCTCCTATTCCTCCCAATGAGACTGTACGAGTTACAATAACGATGCTCCCCGGTCAAGTCCCGTAGCGTAGTCTTGAGTTAGAGCCCTTGACAACACAAAATTGGAAGAAGGGAAGGAAGAGCTTTTCTCGATTTGGGTGATCCTATCAGCAGCTCCTAATCATGTTTAGGGTCTTAAAACTGATGCTTAGTGGCTAGGTTAAGTCTAGGGGTCGTGGTTGCTCTTTCAGGTCGAGAATGGGTCATACTGGGTCACAGAACCGCCCCAAAACGAGTTAAAACGCGAAACAGTGCACAGTCACTCATCGGTGTGGCGCTGGCGCCAAAGATCCTAGCGCCTGCGCCAGCTCTCTGTGAGGCCTGGGGGCCCCGAGCTCCAGTCTGGGCGCCCTGGGCGCCCTGCGCCTACTCTCGGTGAGGCCTGGGCGCCCTGCGTCCTAGTCTGGGCGCCCTGCGCCCCCTGGGACTGTATCTGTTGCTAGTTTTATGTCCCGACTAGCCTATACGCGCACCGTGCCAATCTTATTGGACTTCTAACCAGTCAATAGCATAACTAACACATTCACATACATGAAAGGCTTAATCAAACACACAAGGAATTATAAGGTTCTAGCACAAAAGTGAAGGTGTTACACTCAGCACAAGTTCTAGAATGTACAACATGGAAAAATATCACTCAAACAATGAAAATAGGTAAAAACATGATGTGACCTCTTATTTAGGCTCAAACCTCAAATTTAGTGGTTTACACATACAAGTTGAAGCTCATAAAACTTCAATGCTAATTATCAGCGAATTCTAAAACTAGCAACAATCTCATTTCAATCACAAGTTGTCAGAAAATTTTTTAAAAATAGCCCCTAAATCAGAAAAATATCAATTTTTCCATAATTTAATAGTTATAAGCACAACCAAGTAATTATAATTATAGTTCCCTCCCCACACTTATTTTTAGCAGTGTCCTCACAGTTGTAAAATAAACAATAAAAAATTATCTAGTTAAAATAAGTGCTAAAAATAATTTAAGGTGAAAAGGTACTCCTCTCTGAAAAATTTCACGAGCAAATTGCAGGAGTGATTCAATTAATGCTGCTGCCTTGCCAATGCCTCTACAGAAACTGTAGATCATAATAAACTATTAAAAATATAAAAGTAAATAAAAATAAAATAAAATTAAATAACACAGGTTGCCTCCTGCAAAGCGCTTGTTTAACGTCGTGAACCTGACAGTTTGCTTAAAAGTGGTCAAACAGGAGGCTCTCGAGAGTGAATTTTGCATTCATTGCATTTCATCTTCTCCACTTAACAATGTATATCATTCACAAAACGTGACTCAACCCTCTCACTCTAGACTCGACTCAACTCGCTACTCATTTTCTCTCGACTCGACAATTATTCCGGAAAGCAGACACAGATCCATCAACTGACACACCAGCCGTAGCCTTGGGATCTTTCGCTTCTCCCTAGGTATGCAGCCCCGGTCCCTACGCTGCGACGTCTAGTCAATCTCCCGTAAACAAAAGGGGACCTAGCACCCTCAGTTATCCGGGTCACGGCTCAAAAACGTCACGACGACTCGCCTAGCTCTCTCACTCGATGAACAGCTCGCCGCTTACGATAGTCAAAGAGTGACGCATAAAATTACTTGACCGCATATCAAATAAAGAGAGCATGCTTAACATGAAGAAAACGCAATTCGACATTTTAAGCAATAAATACACCCTGCATGAAGAAACGCAATTCAACAGCAACATGCAATTCATGTCATATATTCAATCTCATATCAAATAATGCATAACTCAATCATATCACAACATTACATGCTTGACACGCAAATCAAGGAATCCATCCCTCTGTAACTCGATGGAGTTAATAGAGAGGTACACAAATGTGGGGGGTTGGGTTCAGGAGACCAACCACAAAGTTCTCACCCACGAATGACTCGAAATATGTTCGACCGCACGACAACAATAAACGAAGGGGTTCGAAGACCCTAACTTCGAACTCGTAGAGTTCTCAGACTTCTTTGTATTTAAATAAAGCAATTTAAATAACAAAACAATAGCTTAAGCATATCCAAAGTTGTCCTTACACAGGGACATAAAAATGAATCCTAAATGTCTAGAAGTGCCCTTACCGCTTGTTACTGCTAACACTGCTCCTACGTCCTCGGGTCCGCTTCCACGTACACCTCGATTTTTGCGCTGCACGATCTCGAAAACTTCGATTCCTATTACGTGTACAACTTAGTACAAACTAGAAATCCTAATAACACTTATTCCTCACTTATCCCTTACTTAACCCAACACTCAAGAATCCAAGAATGCTATTTTTTTTTTGAAAGAAAATAACATTTTAAAAATAAAGGTTTCTTGCATAACAAGTAACTCAAGGTAACTCTTTTAACTAGTTTGAAAACTTTCACATAAACACACATTTACACAACTAAGGCATAACTAATGTTTTTCATTAAAAACTCTCTAGGCCTCTAGCTTGTTTTTCTTCAAAAATTTTATAAAAAGCTTCTTTCATACATGTAAGCATTCTAAGTACTAAATCAAGCTCAAATACAATTTCAAACCTTATTTCAAGTAACACATACTAAGCACAATTTAATCAAACCAAGTTTATGTTTCTTAAAAATGTTTTTCATCATGCTTCAACAATTTAAATAAGACCATAAACAATCATGCTAGAATTTAAAGCATTTAAAAAAATCAATTCCCTACATGCTTTTTTTTAGTCCCTCTAAACTCTATTTTGTACCAAAACTTATCTAACACTAAACTAATTATGCAATTTAATCCCAAATAGTCCTAAGATCATATTAAACACATTATCACATACTTAAACACATATTTAGACAATTAAATAACATGTTTCTTAAGACTCAAGAATAGAAAAAAAATTGCAAACTAACATGTTACTCCTAATTAAATTAACTACACATACAATTAGCATCTAGTCAATTCCTACAACACATATAAATCATTAATTACATGATTTAAGCAAGATTACACAATTTCCCTCTTGTTCATGCCTAGGGTTTTTCGATCAAAGCTCAAGGGAAAAGTTCTATGATGCTTCAACCATGAATCAACAACAACCAACAACAAACAAGTAACATATTAAGACATAAAACAAGCAAAGCTCAAAACACTAAAAATGGGAGAGGGTGGCATTAGTTTTCTGCAGAAAAACAGAGGGGAAAAATTTGTTTTTAAGCTCATACAAATGGTTAGAAAGATAGGTAATAGGATGAGGAAGAAAACCTAGCAATTAATCAAAGTTTGGAAGCAAAAAAAACTAGCTAAAATGGGAGGGGAAAAACAGCGACAGCAGCAGCAAGAAGGGGGAGAGAAATCTGATTTCTTTACCTCAAATGATGATCAAGAGGATGATCTAGGTAGAGGAGATGGTATGGAACAATATTGATGAAGGAACCTTGCTCAAAGGATCAAAGGAATGGATGGAATCATCAATGGAAGTGGTGGAAGCTTGGAGAAGAAAAGAAAAATGGAGAAGAGGGTTTGGGGAAGAAGAAAAAATCGTGGGCAGCTGGTGGGGGGCTTCCTCCTTTTTAAAAAAAATAATAATGTAGTAAGTAAGACTGGTTATATGTAAGACTTTCTCTTTTTTTTTTTTAACAAACCACACAACTAATGACATCTAGCAATTAAATTAGATGTTAAATATATCACCTAATCTCACATCTCTCATGGTTACCCACTAATTCTAGAGTCTACGGGTTGTTTAAAACACGGCGACGAAATACCGCGTTACCGATAAACTCGCAAAAATTAATTTAACGAGAAATTAATTCATCGCGTGAAAATATTTAATTATAAATAATAAAAATCATGACAAATATTCAAAAATGGTCTCAATAAGTTACGGTTCGATTTTCATCGAAATCGGAGTTCATTTATAATTTTATCTGCGGTGAAACCGCCCGACGATTCGAAACGCGTCAAAATTTCGTTAGAATTTTTCGACGATTTTCAAACCGTGGATTAATATAAAAATATTAATTCTTAATTATGTTTGCTCTTGATTTAATTCATACACTTCCTCAAAGAACAAGAAACTGCTTTATTAAAGCATAAATACGATAAACTATAATAGATAACGCTAATTAACGCAATAAAAAAAAATACGCGTGTTACATACTCCCCCTCTAAAAATAGTTTCGTCCTCGAAACTATAATTAAGTTACGTACCATGAAAAAGCTCTGGATACTGAGTCTTCATCTTCTCTTCTAGCTCCCACGTTGCATCTCCGGTCTTTTGATCCCACACGACCTTGACAAGCTGGATCTCTTTATTCCGTAGCTGCTTAACTTTCCGATCGACGATCCTTGCTAGTGATGCTTCAAAAGATAGATCGTCCTTCAGTTGAATCATATCCGGTTCGATAACATGAGAAGGGTCGAAAATGTACTTTCGCAGCTGTGAGACGTGAAAGACGTTATGAATGTTTGACAGAAAGAGTGGTAAAGCAATCTGGTATGCCACGGGGCCAATACGACGAAGAATCTGGTAAGGTCCAATAAATTTGGGAGTAAGTTTCTTGGATTTGATCGCTCGACCAACTCCGGTGGTAGGGGTAACTCGAAGAAATACATGTTCTCCTTCTTCGAACTCTAACGGTCGGCGACCTCGATCTGCATAACTCTTCTGTCGGTTCTGAGACGCTCGCATCCTATCTCTGATCAAACGGATCTTCTCAGTAGTCTGCTGGATCATGTCTGGTCCCACAACAGAACTCTCGCCATCCTGGTACCAACAAAGAGGCGTTTGACACTTACGTCCATACAGTGCTTCGTAAGGTGCCATCCCAATGCTCGCATGAAAACTGTTGTTGTAGGTGAACTCCACCAGTGGTAAGACATCATCCCAACTTCCTCGATGATCTAACGTACATGCTCGTAGCAAATCTTCAAGCGATTGAATCGTCCTCTCAGTCTGACCGTCGGTTTGGGGGTGATATGCTGAGCTAAGCTTGAGTTTGGTCCCCATCGCTTCTTGTAGTTCTCCCAAAAAATGAGACGTAAACTTTGGATCTCGGTCTGAAACAATGGAAGAAGGCACTCTGTGAAGTCGTACAATCTCTGCGATGTAGATCCCCGTTAGCTTCTCCACATTGTATGTTGATCTTACTGGCAAGAAATGAGCGGATTTGGTCAATCGATCAATGACCACCCAAATCGAGTCATTCTTCTTCTGCGTCTTCGGCAATCTTACAACAAAATCCATGGAAATACTGTCCCACTTCCATACTGGTACTTCGAGTGGTTGTAGCATCCCTTCCGGTCGCTGGTGTTCCACCTTCTCTTTTTGACACGTCAAACACGAAGCTACATACTCTGCCACTTGTTTCTTCATTCCGGGCCACCAAAAGTGCTTCTTCAAATCTTGATACATCTTCGTAATTCCCGGGTGAATACTGAATCTGCTCTTATGCGCTTCGTCAAGTATCAACTTTCTTAGCTCCGCTACGTTAGGCACACACACCCGTCCATTACATCTCAAAATGTTGTCTGTTCCGATCTTGAATTCCGTTGCTCTCCCTAGCGCTATCAGCTCTACCTTCTCTTGCAGTAGTTCGTCATGAACCTGCTGATCTCTAATCTCGTCCAACAATCCATTAGAAATGGTGAACATACCGAATTTCAGCTTCCCCGGTGAAACTTCCACGCTCAACTTCAAATCTCGAAACTTCTCGAGCATCTCTAACTCCTTGATCATCATTGCTAAGGCTAAAACGCTCTTTCTGCTCAATGCATCTGCTACTACGTTAGCCTTACCAGGATGGTATTCCAGCGTGAAGTCGTAATCTTTCAAAAATTCTGTCCATCTTCGCTGTCGCATGTTGAGCTCCTTCTGATCGAATAGATATTTCAAGCTCTTGTGGTCGCTGAAAACAGTGAACGTGCTCCCGTAAAGGTAGTGTCTCCAAATCTTTAGCGCAAATACCACTGCGGCAAGCTCCAAATCGTGAGTAGGGTAGTTCCTCTCGTGAATCTTGAGCTGTCTTGAAGCATACGCTACGACTTTCCGGTGTTGCATCAGCACGCATCCCAATCCTTGGTGTGACGCATCGCAGTAAACCTCATAAGGTTCTTCTGGTTGGGGCAAAATCAACACTGGTGCTGTTGTTAAGAGCTCCTTCAGCTTCTGAAAACTGGATTCACACTCTTCAGTCCAAGCAAAAGGCTGGTCCTTCCTCGTAAGTCGTGTAAGTGGCGCGACAATCTTTGAGAATCCCTCGATGAATCTTCGGTAATAGCCTGCTAAGCCTACGAAACTTCTGATATCAGTGACAGTCTTCGGTTGTTCCCACGCTAAAACAGCCTTGACCTTCGCTGGATCCACTGCTATTCCGCTTTTAGTAATGACATGTCCGAGAAAGTTCACTTCCTCAAGCCAGAATTCACATTTGGACAAGTTCGCATAAAGCTGCTTCTCACGCAATATCTGCAGTACTCGGCGTAAGTGCCCTTCGTGCTCTTCTCTACTCCTTGAGTAGATCAATATGTCGTCGATGAATACTACTACAAACTGGTCCAAAAACGAGTGGAAAATCCTATTCATGTAATCCATAAACACTGCTGGCGCATTCGTGACCCCAAACGGCATCACCAAGTACTCATAATGACCGTATCTGGTCCTGAAAGCGGTCTTGGGAATATCCTCTTCCTTCACTCGTATCTGATGGTAGCCTGACTTCAAGTCAATCTTTAAAAATATCGCAGCTCCACATAGTTGATCCATCAAGTCGTCGATACGCGGTAATGGATACCGGTTCTTCACAGTAGCCTTGTTGAGTTGACGATAGTCCACACACAGTCTGGATCATCCATCCTTCTTCTTGACCAGTAACACTGGTGCTCCCCATGGTGACACGCTCGGTCGTATGAACTGTTTTGACTCCAAATGCTCAATCTGAGATTTCAGCTCCTTCATCTCGGCAGGAGACATCCTGTAGGGCGCTATTGAAATAGGTCCTGTCTCTGGAATCAAGTCGATGGAAAACTCGATTTCTCGCACCGGTGGTAACCCCGGTACATCTTCTGGAAATACGTCTGCAAAGTCACGCACCACAGGAACATTCTTCACTTCGATTTCCTGGGAAACTTCTGAACTAGCCAGATACATGTATTCCCTAGCTCCCTCTAACAAGGAGACTCTGATATGTTCGGCCGAAAGGTAGTTAGAGACTCCAAGGTCTGGAAAAATTACGGTTTTACAGGCACAGTCCAAGAGGACATGGTGGTGTGACAACCAATCCATCCCGAGAATGACATCTAAACCCTTAAGAGGTAAATAGACCAAATTGACCACAAATCTTCTACCCTGGATAGTCACTACACAATTTAGACACGCAGTATTGGTAACCAAGGTTTTAGCTGCTGGGGTTGTACCTACCAATTTGAACGGTAAAGCAGTCACAGACAATTTTAGACGATCTACGCAATCAGAGGAAATAAATGAATGGGTCGCGCCCGAATCAAAAAGGACGGATAAGGATATACCCCCAATCTCACATTCACCCTGGATCAGATCATCAGATTGCTCTGCTTCCTCGCCACTCATACAGAAGACCCTGCCTTTAGCTACCTGACGCTTCCCTTTTGCCTTCGCCGCATGCATTGCCGGTTCAGTTTTGGGTGTTGGGCAGTCCTTGGCAAAATGCCCTGGCTTCTTACAGTTGAAGCATACATCCTCCTTCTGAGTACAGTTACTCGCATAATGTCCTGGCTTTCCACAACGGAAACAAATCACTTCTACACCAGCCTGACCTCCGCTTCTCGCTCCCTGGGCCATCGGACGATATTGTCCCCTGTTGTTGTTCCCCTGGGGTCGGCTGTAAGGCTTCTTAAGCTGCTTTCCTTTCTGTGTAAATATCTGTCTTGTGCCCTGAGGTCTCATTGGTCCACCTGGGCCAGTCTTCTTCTTGTGGCTTCTTACTCCTTCTACCTCAACACAGCGATCAATCAGCTCTTAGAGGTTTCTAATCCTCAATGATACCACTAACTTCTGGATATCAAATCTCAGACCTCTCTGGAATCTTTCGCTTAGCTAGCTCTGATCGACTCGGTCGTGGAACGGACTGAAATACCTAGCCAGTGACTCAAAATTCGCCGCATACTCTGACACTGTCATACTGCCTTGCTGTAGTTGAAGAAACTCTTGCTCCTTCTCAACTCGTGCAGTATCTGGGAAGTACTTATCCAAGAACCTTTCACGGAAAAGCTCCTTGGTCATCTCTTGACGTTCTGTTGTCAGTGTCTGCTTCACTCCTTTCCACCAATATTCTGCATCTCCCAGTAGCAGATAGGTGGCGTAGTCCACCTTCACATTGTTTGGGCAGTGAAGTGCCTCGAAGATCTTCTCGATCTCTTGCATCCAAAGATCAGCTTTGTCTGGACTTGGCTCACCATAGAACTTCGGTGGGTCGTGCTTCCAAAAGTCTGCCAATCCTCTCGCTTCAGCATTCCGCTCTGCTCGTTGTTGTTGCTGTAAATTCTGCTGGGTCAATGCTGTCGTTTGTTGGGCCATTGCATTCGACTGTTGAGTTGCAGCAGCTGATTGTTGAGCCATAGCTGCCGCCATCTCTGTCATAGCCTGAATCGCTCGATCCATATTGGCGTTCTCAGGTACAGTCGTCGTATCCCTACGAGGTGGCATTAGATTCCACAAAGTTCAAAACCTGTCAGAATCTCACAACAAGGATGTGTTAAGACACACTGCTTCAATCAAGAAACAATTCAAACAATTTTTCAAGCAATAAGTGCTTCACTTAATCAAGCAGTAATCAATACAGTACAACTATGTACCCGTCACACATATCCCGACACAGTGACCAGTCTCAATTTCCTATGTACAGCCCGGTCATAACCGAATTGCTCTGATACCACCATTGTAACGACCCGTTTCCGGACCGCTACAGAGCTAAACTAAACCTGTATGCGATGCGTTTTAAAACGGTACTCTTGTGCCCTTTAGAAAAATGCGGTACTTTTTTTTTTAAATAAATCAATAATTCCCGTAAGCGCACATCAAAGTAATTACGACTTTTCGAAACATGGTGCAACTAAATACTGATAAAACATACATGCATAGATACATAAGTCATATACACAGTGTGTACAAAATAACAGAGTAGAAAATGTGCAAGGAAATACACCTATGGTATGATGACCCTCAAGAGAGCAATCATACCCTGGGGGTACTCCCGGCAGACACCCACGCAGGGGGCTGCTCCAAAAGTGAAACCACCAGTCTACCCTGTAATAACAAAACATCACCTACTAACCGGGTCACAACCACTGTACACAAAGGACATACTACAGCCATCCCAAGAAAACATATAATAGACATAGTCAATCACGACAAATAAAGGTCGTCGTCCGGATCCTCGAAGAGGTCCTCCTCACCATCATCTGCTATCGGGTTCCCTGCGCCCTCGCCATCGCCTGGGTAACCATCATGGATTGAAGGCACCACGGGAAAGGGTCAACTTCTCAACAAATCAAGATAATCAAGGCATAAAGAAATAAGCAAACAACAATGTATATCATTCACAAAACGTGACTCAACCCTCTCACTCTAGACTCGACTCAACTCGCTACTCATTTTCTCTCGACTCGACAATTATTCCGGAAAGCAGACGCAGATCCATCAACTGACACACCAGCCGTAGCCTTGGGATCTTTCGCTTCTCCCTAGGTATGCAGCCCCGGTCCCTACGCTGCGACGTCTAGTCAATCTCCCGTAAACAAAAGGGGACCTAGCATCCTCAGTTATCCGGGTCACGGCTCAAAAACGTCACGACGACTCGCCTAGCTCTCTCACTCGATGAACAGCTCGCCGCTTATGATAGTCAAAGAGTGACGCATAAAATTACTTGACCGCATATCAAATAAAGAGAGCATGCTTAACATGAAGAAAACGCAATTCGACATTTTAAGCAATAAATACACCCTGCATGAAGAAACACAATTCAACAGCAACACGCAATTCGTGGCATATATTCAATCTCATATCAAATAATGCATAACTCAATCATATCACAACATTACATGCTTGACACACAAATCAAGGAATCCATCCCTCTGCAACTCGATGGAGTTAACAGAAAGGTACACAAATGTGGGGGGTTGGGTTCAGGAGACCAACCACAAAGTTTTCACCCACGAATGACTCGGAATATGTTCGACCGCACGACAACAATAAACGAAGGGGTACGAAGACCCTAACTTCGAACTCGTAGAGTTCTCAGACTTCTTCGTATTTAAATAAAGCAATTTAAATAACAAAACAATAGCTTAAGCATATCCAAAGTTGTCCTTACACAGGGACATAAAAATGAATCCTAAATGTCTAGAAGTGCCCTTACCGCTTGTTACTGCTAACACTGCTCCTACGTCCTCGGGTCCGCTTCCACGTACACCTCGATTTCCGCGCCGCACGATCTCGAAAACTTCGATTCCTATTACGTGTACAACTTAGTACAAACTAGAAATCCTAATAACACTTATTCCTCACTTATCCCTTACTTAACCCAACACTCAAGAATCCAAGAATGCTATTTTTTTTTGAAAGAAACTAACATTTTAAAAATAAAGGTTTCTTGCATAACAAGTAACTCAAGGTAACTCTTTTAACTAGTTTGAAAACTTTCACATAAACACACATTTACACAACTAAGGCATAACTAATGTTTTTCATTAAAAACTCTCTAGGCCTCTAGCTTGTTTTTCTTCAAAAATTTTATAAAAAGCTTCTTTCATACATGTAAGCATTCTAAGTACTAAATCAAGCTCAAATACAATTTCAAACCTTATTTCAAGTAACACATACTAAGCACAATTTAATCAAACCAAGTTTATGTTTCTTAAAAATGTTTTCATCATGCTTCAACAATTTAAATAAGACCATAAACAATCATGCTAGAATTTAAAGCATTTAAAAAATCAATTCCCTACATGCTTTTTTAGTCCTCTAAACTCTATTTTGTACCAAAACTTATCTAACACTAAACTAATTATGCAATTTAATCCCAAATAGTCCTAAGATCATATTAAACACATTATCACATACTTAAACACATATTTAGACAATTAAATAACATGTTTCTTAAGACTCAAGAATAGAAAAAAAATTGCAAACTAACATGTTACTCCTAATTAAATTAACTACACATACAATTAGCATCTAGTCAATTCCTACAACACATATAAATCATTAATTACATGATTTAAGCAAGATTACACAATTTCCCTCTTGTTCATGCCTAGGGTTTTTCGATCAAAGCTCAAGGGAAAAGTTCTATGATGCTTCAACCATGAATCAACAACAACCAACAACAAACAAGTAACATATTAAGACATAAAACAAGCAAAGCTCAAAACACTAAAAATGGGGGAGGGTGGCGTTAGTTTTCTGCAGAAAAACAGAGGGGAAAAATTTGTTTTTAAGCTCATACAAATGGTTAGAAAGATAGGTAATAGGATGAGGAAGAAAACCTAGCAATTAATCAAAGTTTGGAAGCAAAAAAAACTAGCTAAAATGTGAGGGGAAAAACAGCGACAGCAGCAGCAAGAAGGGGGAGAGAAATCTGATTTCTTTACCTCAAATGATGATCAAGAGGATGATCTAGGTAGAGGAGATGGTATGGAACAATATTGATGAAGGAACCTTGCTCAAAGGATCAAAGGAATGGATGGAATCATCAATGGAAGTGGTGGAAGCTTGGAGAAGAAAAGAAAAATGGAGAAGAGGGTTTGGGGAAGAAGAAAAAATCGTGGGCAGCTGGTGGGGGGCTTCCTCCTTTTATAAAAAAATAATAATGTAGTAAGTAAGAGTGGTTATATGTAAGACTTTCTCTTTTTTTTTTTTTTTTAACAAACCACACAACTAATGACATCTAGCAATTAAATTAGATGTTAAATATATCACCTAATCTTACCCACCTAATCTCACATCTCTCATGGTTACCCACTAATTCTAGAGTCTACGGGTTGTTTAAAACACGGCGACGAAATACCGCGTTACCGATAAACTCGCGAAAATTAATTTAACAAGAAATTAATTCATCGCGTGAAAATATTTAATTATAAATAATAAAAATCATGACAAATATTCAAAAATGGTCTCAATAAGTTACGATTCGATTTTTATCGAAATCGGAGTTCATTTATAATTTTATCTGCGGTGAAACCGCCCGGCGATTCGAAACGCTTTAAAACTTCGGTAGAATTTTTCGACGATTTTCAAACCGTGGATTAATATAAAAATATTAATTCTTTATTATGTTTGCTCTTGATTTAATTCATACACTTCCTCAAAGAACAAGAAACTGCTTTATTAAAGCATAAATACGATAAAATATAATAGATAACGCTAATTAACGCAATAAAAAAAAATACGCGTGTTACACTTTTGAACATCAATAATTGCTTCACCAATTTTGGCCTAAAGAGTTTGTTTCAAATTAATTGGGACTTCCTCCTTTTGCTTTAAATCAAGATTTATGGGGTCTTCCTTGTTTTCTTTATAAGTGCTCCCTTCAGTAGGAGCTTCAATCTTTTCTGGGATTGACTATTCTTCATACTTAGGCTATTGTTCCCTTTGAGTCATCAAACTTTTGTTGGAGCAGAGTTTTGACTCTCCACTGATTCAATAGGAGTTTCAAAAAACTCTAATTGGTCACCAAATTTAGCAAAAATTTCATCCATGGTTTGTTTTTTCATTGATTCTTCATAATCTGCTTTGATTTCAACCTAGAACCTGTAACAGTTTTCCCATTCATGTCCTACTAAACAACAATACTCACAAAGAAGAAGAGAACCCATGAGATTTTTTTTTCCTAATAATAATTTTTTTAAGAAAAATAAAAGCAAAAACACTAAATAAAATAGAATAAAATAAAGGACAAAACTTAGGTAAGGTTCCTTAGGTACTGTTGGTGTGGTTCCTCACACAAAATAGATAAAAAATTTCTCTCTCTATCCACACCTAAAATCTCTAACCTCTCATAACTACTACTCTTTTATCTATTTCGTGAGAGAAACCATACCAATAGTACCTAAGGAACCTTACCTAAGTTTTGTCCTAAAATAAAATAGAATCAAAGTAAAGTTAAATAAAATCAAAACAAAATAAAATAAGATAATATTATCCTTATCCAATCCTTATCAAATCTTTTCTTAAATTCAAATTCAAATTCAAATTCAAATTATATCTATATATAATCTCAGAATCAAAATAAGATAAGAAAGATCGGGATAAATATATAAGAAAAAGGAAAATCTTTTTGGATTTTTGATGTCAAATTTAAACAAAACAACCTAACAAAAATTCAAAATTAAACAAATAAAGAGATAAAAGAAAAATCTTTTTGGATTTTTTAATGTAAATCTAGATCTTAAATCTAAACAACAAAAAATAAAACAAATAACTCTATCTACTTATTTTTTAAAATTAAAGTTATAATAATAAAAACAATACTAACAACCGTGAGGTAAAGAATTTTTTTTATGATAATAAATAATAATAATAATAACTAATAATAAGAATAATCACAATAATAATAATAATAATAACAATATAATAATACTAATAAAAATGATGATAATAACAATAATAAAAGAAAAGTCTTTTTTTTTGGAATGGCAAAATATTTATATATATTATGAGGTACAAGGAGTACCCCAACCCAATATAGCTAAACAAACCGACCCTAAAGATCTAAATAAAAGGACCCAAAGGCTCGCCAAGGAACAAGAACAAAAATAAAACTCCGAAAGGCTAAGCCCTCATAATACAAGCTATGGGATTAGTAAACCACTCGTAATGCAAACACGGAGTAGATTTGACCCTACCCAAAAACCACCTCCAGAAATCTAAAATAACAAGAATCTCGTTGGTTTAATATCGCTAAAATATTCCCCGAAAACGGCGCCAAAATCTTGTTGTGGCTCATGCAAGTCCACCTGATCGTAACTCGTAATAAAGTGGAGTATTTTTAAGACACCGAATGTTGAACCCACAGAGAATACGCGAGTACATTAATAGAGATCCTTTATTATTTTTGACGAACGAAAGTAATGGTTTAGAGAACAAAACGATTAAACTATAAATAAATAAACAAAACAATGTTACAAGAATGAAATAGAGATCAAATAGGAAAAGCCTAGGGGAACGAGGTTCACTAATACTAGATCCTGAATCTATAACCTTGCTATTACGAATTATATTTCCTTATTGAAAGCCAATCACTCACTTTAAATTACTAATAACTACCCAGTTTATAATAGCCTTCTTACTAAATAACAACTCTATTTAGTCTTGGAAGGTAATTAAAGGAAAGAGCATTAAGAACAAGTGAGTTTATTAATCTAATAACCGATTGGAAACAAGCAATAACTTATCCGGCATATAAAGTGAGTTCTGTTAATCCTAGAGTTCCATTAACTAATCACGATGTCGCCTCCCATTAATTAATTTATTAAGCACTGGCCAGATTCTATGGAATTAAGCATGTTAGGAAGAATACATTGATAAGGATAATAATAAATTCATAATAACAATTAAATAAATGTCAAGAATATCGTAAAAGATTCCCTATTACCCCTAGTGATGGAACTAGCTACTGTTTCTCAACATAATAGACTGACAAACATTCAAACAAGAAATCCTAAAAGAAAAGATGGAAGACAAAAGAAAAGAGGCAAGAGCAAAAGACCTTCACTTAGAGAGAATGAATTCTCTCCTAAAGAATGAATTAGTTCTCAAAAGGGGGTGAGAATGCCTATTTATAGGCTCTTGTATGGATTATGTCAACTGGCTTCAGATCTGTGCATTCTGGGCTTGGGTACAGCCGTATTGCATTTATACACGGCCGTACCGAGCTTAAGTTGCGTAAATTGGCCCGTACTTCTGCACTGGATCCGGCCTGACTACAATTGTGTACGGTCGTACTGCCTTTAGTATGCTCGTACTGGACTTTTTCTTCAACTCCAGGCCGTACTGACCATGCGGTATGCCCCTACTAATGGGATTGAATAAGTACGGTCGTACTGAATATCTGTTAGGCCGTACCGCTTATCCAGAAATGCTAAAATTCTCCAAAACTAGCCATAATCTTCCCAAAATTATTTCTTTTGCTTTCCATGTTGCCTTTATTACTTTTCTGCATAAATGAGGAAATAGTGAGCATATTTTATCTAATAAGGAATAAAATCATAATATTTTATATTCAAAATACCCCAAAATAATTGACAAAATGGTGTGTTAACAATAGCCAATTCGACAATGTATTTGTAACTTGCCAAATCGCTTATGAATAAAAGAATTCACTTTTTATTTTATATCTGGATTTTTACTTCGCACATTATCGACCTGTATGGCTTCAAATACTTGCCATTAATGGACTTAATTCTTAAACCATAATTCACATCGATGAGTGCATAAGCATTACCAGAATAAACTTGTGTAACTTTAAATGGTCCTTCCCATTTGGGAGACCATTTGCCTAATTCACGACAAGACTTATCCATGGGCAAAATAAATTTCCAAGCCAAATCATTGACATTAAAGGATTTGTACTTGACCTTATTGTCATAAAATTTGGATGTTCTTTCTTTTTGCCTCGCCAAGTTTTCTAACGCAATTAACCTATCATCATGCAATTCGTTTAATTCGTCAACATTGAATTCCGGTATTGCTCAATAGGCAGATCATCTTGCCCTAGTATACGAATTGATTCAAGGTTAATTTCGACAGGCAACATTGCATCATGTCCATATACTAACTTATATGGACATGTTGCAACAAGTCGAAGAAGTCGAAGAAGCCCCAGAAAAATTGCCTGAAGACTACTGGCAGAGTCTTCGCCCCGACAGAGACTAAGGGTCAGAATCTGAATATTGCATCCAAGGTACATGTTGCATCCCAAGAACCCCTTGGTTGTACCTCATATCTCTGGTGCGACACATTCATCCATTACGTAGGAACTTCATAGTTGTCTTAATATGCTTTCTCTTGACGACGTAGATGATATTCTTAGTATAGACTAGTTAGCTGTTAACCTTATTCTCTTGAATCGCTCTGACAAGACTACCATTTCAAAACTCACCAGCTGAAGAAGCAACTCGAAGGTATGATGCAGAAGCAGCTTAGTGTCTGTTGATTTTCTTGGCGAATTTCTACATGCCCATAAGATTTGCTCAAGTGTGTTATGCCAACTTCTGGGGTACCTTCCAATATGCTTTTTTATTAGACCAATTATGATCTTGTTCATGGCCTCTACTTGGCCATGGGCTTGAGCATAATATGGTTAGCATTTTGATCCCCCTGGACTCAGCATAATTTGACACTTTTCTTCCAATAAATACTGACCCTTGGTTAGTTGTTAATGTTTGAGGTATTCCAAATCGACAAACTATGTGCCTTTCGACGAAGTCAATAATATCCTGTTGAGTGACCTCCTTCAACCCACTTAGTGAAATAATCCACTCCTACCAAGATGTACTTATGGGATTTTGATGAAGTGGGGTGAATCTGGCCAATGATGTCTAATGTCAACCTCTAAATGGCCAAGGTTTGACAATAGAATGCAATTCATTAGCAGGGACATTTTGTATATGGCCATGTTTTTGACATTCTTCACAAGATTTGGCAAATATGATACAGTCGCTTACTAATAATGTTGGCCAATAATACCTTTGATGCCTTAAGATCCACTTCATTTTATCATCTGCCTAATATGCTCGACAAATCCCTTCATGGGCTTCAAACAAATTGCCATCAACTAATCTTCTATACAATGCTCCAGCTAATAGTACAAATTTTGACGCTTGGTATCTGAGCTTCCTATCAACATTTTGATTAGGATTCTCCAAGTATTGTATTATTGACTTTCTCTAATCATTTTGTGTTGATTGGTCAATCTGCAAAACATCTCTTTCTTTTAAAGGATAAAGGAGTTCCCTAATTTCTGCCAAGTCGTTTAGGACTTCTGCGAAAATTTTGTAACCAGAGGCTATTTGAGCCATGTCATTTGCCTCTTGATTTAACTCCATTGGGATGTGTTAGACAATTACATCGTCGAACTTCTTCAATAACTTGGTCGCCATTGCGCAATATTCGACCATGCTATGGCTTACACATTTATATACTTGGGTTAATTATCGAATCACAAGTAATGAATCCCCAAATATATGAATGTTACGTGCCTTCAATTCCAACAATATTTCTAATCCAACAATTAAGGCCTCATATTCAGCCTCATTATTTGAACAAGAATATTTAAGTTCAAACATGAACTTAATTGGAATTTCTTGCGGGGATACTATTAAGATCCTAACTCCAGCACCATTTTGATGCCTTGAATCATCAAAGTACAAGCGCTAGGGTTTGAGTTCGATGAACTCCACTGGATCAACCACATCCAAAGATGGGTGATCTGCCAAGAAATCTGCTATTGCTTGGCCCTTGACAGCTTTCATTGGTACATCTTGTAATGAAAATTCAGACAAAGCAAGTGTCTATTTTCCTATTTGTTCATTGAAAATAGGCTTAGACAGCATATATTTTATTTCATTTGTCTTGGACATAACCATTACATTAAAAGCCATCATATAATACTTGAGTTTTGTATTTGAAAAATACAGTGCTAAACATAACATCTCTATGGCACTATATCTCCTCTCAGGATCATTAAGAACTCTACTAAGATAATAAACAACTCTTTCAACATTGTTTTCATCTTTCTGAGCCAATAAATTACGTATAGTATCTTCTGACGCCAAAATGTACATCTTCAACGGTCTACCAAGCACAGGTGGCATCATGACCGGTGGATTTACCAAGTATTGCTTGAGCTGGTCAAAGGCTTCTTGATGACAAGGTTCCCAGACACACTCTTTTCCTACCTTCAACTTGACCAGTGGTGAAAACACACTAGTCCTACCTGACAAGTTATAAATAAACCTCCTTAGGAAATTTACTTTCCCAAAGAAAGAAAGATTGGAGCGCTTTCTTGTTGGTTGGTGGCGAAGCTTCCAGGACTGCCTTGGCTTTATTCTTGTCGACCTCAATTCCCTTCTTGTGAACCAAGAACCCAAGGAACATAGCTACTGACACACTAAATCCACATTTTTCTATATTCATCTTTAAATTGTTCTTCCTCATTCTGTCGAAGGCTTGTCTTAAGTGATCCAAGTGCTCCTCTTTATTTCTTGACTTGACAATCACATCTTCAATATACACCTCCATGAATTTGCTAATTACATCATGAAAAATAGTATTCATGGCGCATTGTGTTGTACAAAATCGTAAGTGTACGAATTCGTCGTTAAGTAATAAAAGATCGAATCCACAGGGATTGTGACCAATCATTAACTAAACAAAAGTTGTAACTAATTGAACTATTGACGACTACGAATGTGTTTGAAAAGTTTGTTTAGCAACAAAAACAGTACTAACGAGACAATGTATTTGGATATTAAGGAGAATAAAATGACTAGGGCTCGAATCCCTTTGTTTCAACTTTTACGCTCTTGAATTCTTTTCCAATGCAAGCAATGATAACGTATTTGAAGTTCAAATCCACAAGTTTAGATTAAAGAAAATCCCGTCTCTAATAACCCCTTTGATTAAGTAAACGAGTCCTAATTCCTTAGGTCCAAATTAATTTAATCAAGCATAACGAATAAGGATTCATGCAAACTCATACCACAAGAATTATATTCCTATAACTTTATTAAGCATGTCAAATTATCCCAAAGCAAGTTTAAAACCTCAATTTTCCAATTGATGCTAAAACCCTAGTTCAACTCAATGGTGATCAAGCATCGAATCGCATTAAGAAAAGAGATAAATGATCAAATAACATAAATCATACTTGCATTGAAATTCTGAATTCGATTACATAAAAGTATCCACAAAGTTCATCTTACCCTAGTACAAGAGGTTTAGTTCCTCATAGAAGAGAAGAAACCAATCAATTGAGATGAAGAATTAGCCAAAGACTCCATTGATTCCTCAAATTTTGCCTTTGATCCTTGTTCTTGATTCAATCTCTAGCCAACAAAAACTGACCCTAGGTCAATGTTTTATCCCTCTATTTATAGTTCTCGCACCAAAGGGTTGAAAAACATCTCCAAAATAAGTCAAAACGCGCAAAATACAAGTCTGGACCGAGTCGCAGCACGGCCGTGGAGCCTGGCACGGCCTGGCCGTGCTGCTATTAAAATACAAAATAGCAGAAGCGCAGCCAGACACGGGCGTGGTGGAGGACACGGCTAAGCCGTGTTGTTCTCTGAACCTACAGGCACGGCCGTGGTGGAAAACACGGCCTGGCCGTGTTATTCACTGTTTGCTCAATCTTGAATTTCTTCATGCAAGGCACGACCGTGGGCAGCAACACGGGTAGGTCGTGTCTTCTTAAATCTTGCCATAATTTGTTATTTTGGCCTCCGAGTTGGTTGCAACATCCGACTAAGTGATCTAGCTCCGCTTTCCTAGGCCAATAACCTTCTTTTCTGCACAATTGAACTCAAACCAAGTGCATTATCTAAATCAAGCAAAAATGCATGAGAACTATGGGTAAAAACCACTAAAATGACTACTATGCAATGCAAAACTAACAACAAACCATATGCTATAATGAACGCATCAAATTACCCCAAGCTTAGAATCTTGCTTGTCCTCAAGCAATTGCAGTGGCCAAAGATTAAGCAGAGAAACAAGAGATGCAACAAATAAGGAACCCGAGATAAAAGCCAATTCAAGCAATAGGCTAAAGGCTACAAAAGACAATAGGGACAACCAACATCAAGTCCAATTAGAGACCCAGGCTCTCTGAAATCATGTCTCTCACTGATAGGGGCACTCTCCTTACCACTCTCAAAGTGTTTAAAGGTTATGACAAATCGCTCAAATCCATCCATGAAAGTGCTCTACCATAAGCTTGACTATTAACCAAATCTCAGCATATAATTTATGAAAACACACAAGAATCAAAAGGTCTTCACAAGGTTGTAACGTGGCCATGGGATTTTTCTTGTAAGGTGAGATAACAACAAGAAAAGGGGAAATTCAAGGGCTAACAACATGAACAATTAAAGCAACCCTTTTAAGCAGAATAAGTGGAGCAATACATTTTCCTTTTTCGCTTTCAAAACCTTTTTATTTTGCTCCTCTTCTGTTTTTTTTTTAACATTGAGATTTTTGCAGTAATGAGGAATTTAAATAACAGAAGAGGTCCCAATTTCAAGCACCGCACAAATCACACAAGATTCACAACTAATTGCTCCCTTAGACATGCTCTAAAAGGCATCACATATTTAGCAATCACAAGGGTACCAAGAAAATTAATTTCAGTTCAGGCTCAAAAGGGGGCAACTAAAGGAAGCTTTCATTCAACAATCAGAGGCTTGAACACATGCCTAAAATGCCTTAATCATATTGAAGTGTGTAGACAAAAATTTTCAAGTTTTGAAAAGGTTTCAAGTCAAGTTCTAGAGAGCACAATCAAGAGGAAAACACTCATACAAGGAGAAGGGGCATAAGAACATGATGAAGTACAAGCCCCAAATGAAGCTCAAGTCTCACATTTAGAAGTTCAAATCAGTGAAAGACATCAAATCAGAGTGCCACATGCGAATCATCAACTTATCAAAAGATTGTCCCTATGTACATTAAGAACACTACCTTTAAGCCTATCACAAGATAAAATAGTTGGGTTCCAAATCATTGCAATCTCAAATTTCAAAAAGATTGTAGCACACATGCCAAAGCACAAGAGGATAGTGTAACAATTTGGGGGATAAAATGATGCGCACAAAACAACAATTAACACAAAGATGCAAACACTAAAATGAAATGCAAGACTAACATGCAAAAATTTAAAATGCCCTACCCCAAGCTTAAGAATTTACATTGTCCCCAATGTAAACAATTAAACTGAGATAGGGATGATGCAAGGGAGGAACTCACTGTGGGGGAGGAGGAGGGAACTGGCCAGGATATTGCTGGAGGTCCCAGTTATACAGTGCAGTGACCATGTCCTGAATGTTGTGGACAGTGTTGTCAAGACCCGTCAGCTGGGCCCTTTGAGCAACCATCTCCTCCTGGAGAGCGGTATAAGAACCGAAAGGTGGCTGTGGAGCAGAGTAATGTGAAGAACTGCCAGGGGGTGCCTCAGGTCTCCTCTTGAAGGGGCTCAGGTTTGGGGCATCCCGGAAAATTCCAATTCCTTTGGTCGCTGATAGTGGTGTGCTCCTGGTCAGGTAGAGGATGGGTTTCCTCAGTATCAGGCAGCACCAAACAGTAACATTGGCCTTCCCGGACTATCATTCTCATTGCCAAGCAGGCTTCCATGTCCAAGCGTGTGCTCCCACGAACAATTGGGAGGCCGGAGATTCTATAACCCAGAGCTTCAGCAATAGGGGTGATTAAACCACCAATAACAATTTTACCGGCTGAAGCTTTCCCTACTTTGACCATGTGGGTGATCAAATGAGAACCTGCATCTAGCTGAAATTCTGGGTGCAGCATGTTCCATAGAAACATCAGTTCCGACTGACGGACAACGCCGTCGCTATCCCCTCGGTCAAACAATGTGTTTGACATTACTCTGTGAACATAGCGTAAACAGGGGTTTCGCAACTTTGATGATTTGGATGAAGAGGAGTCATAAGTGTCGGACTTAGTTAGCAAGCTCCAAAATCTTCTTGCAGAAAAATCATTGGGGACTTTTCGGTGACCACCATATGGCAATCCATATATTGCATTGAATTGGCTCAATGACAGGCTATGCTCAGTATTGAATAACCTAAAGGTTATCAAATTGTCCTGGTGGTCCTCTAGCCATCCCTCCGCATATGAGACATTGGCATTAACGGATGATAGGAATTCCAGAGTAATTCTTGCATAAGTAAAACTTTTCAATCCCACAAACTTTGTCCAACCCACATTAGCAAATAAGTACTGGACATCATCTAGCAGTCCTAGAATTAACAGTGCAGATTCATCCATATAACGGGTGGGGACAATTATTCTTTCGACAAGAGAATTATACCTTGCCTCTTGAACGTCATCCCGGAACTGAATTCCATACGAGTTCTCAGTCACTTTTTTCTTGCCCTTTCCCTTCCCCTTGGCCAATGCTGGCTCTTTTATGCCTGAGGCATCACCCCTCTGTCTCTTTGATACCATAATACCCTGTAATCAAATCACACAACACAACCAACATAGGTAATAAAAAAAATTAGTGGTGAAGCAATTGGTGAGAAGGGAATGGTGGAAGGTTTGGGGCGAGTAGAGGAAGAGGGCCGTGGAGGAGTGGTGGTGTGAAAGCATGGTGGAAGAAGAAAATGGTGGAAGAGGAAGATGGTGGAGGAGACGCAAATGGAAGGGAGAGTAAGGGTGAGAGAAGGAAGGAGTGGTGGTGGGTTGAAAAGATGGTGACGCGGCTGGAAGGAGAGGATGGTGGGGGCGAGTGGAATGGGGAGTGAGTTTGAGAGAAGGAAAGAGTGGAATGAGGTGAGTGGTGTAAGGAGATAATGGTGGAAGAAGAAATTGATGGTGGAAGGCGAGAGAGGAGGTGCGGCTGGAAGGAGGGATTAGGGTTGGAAGAAGGAAAGTGAAGAAAGGGTGGGGGGAAGGGCACGATCGTGTTCTGCAAAACGGGGGGTGTTTAAAATTGGGTTTTTCTGTGGTGTGGCTGGGTATATGGTAAGTACGATGGGTCTACACCAGGACCACAGATTAAAAATTAAAAGGAATGGATGGTTGTGATTGGCTGGGGGAAGGATTGGGTAAGGGCAAGCACACATGAGGAATGCCTAATCCTGGCTGAAGGAAGCTCGAACACGGGCGTGCCATAGGGCACGGCTAGCCCGTGTTCTTCACTGTCTATCCCACAAAAAATTTTAACTCGAACACGGGCGTGCCATAGGGCACGGCTAGCCCGTGTTATTCACTGTGTCTCCACAAATTTTTTTTTTGAACCCACACGGCCGTGGCATAGGACACGGCCAGGCCGTGTGTCACTGCACTGCCCCCTTTTTTTTTTTTTTGAATGCACTCTTCTACACCTTGGGTTGCCTCCCAAGAAGCGCTTCTTTAACGTCACTAGCTTGATGCGTGATGATATGCTCAAGGTTCTCGCAAGACTAGAGCAACCTTTGCCCTGTCAAGCTCTCCTCCCAAATAATGCTTCAGACGTTGACCATTAACCTTGAACGATCTTTGAGATGAAGGCTCCTCCACCTCTACTGCTCCATGTGGCATCACTTCTTTTACCACAAAAGGTCCCGACAACTTGGACTTGAGTTTGCCCGGGAATAACTTCAAACGAGAGTTGAAAAGTAACACTTGCTGCCTAGGAGAGAAGGTTCTCTGTACAATGTGCTTGTCATGATAAGCTTTCACCTTTTGTTTGTAGATGTAAGCATTGTCATAAGCATGCAAACGCATTTCATCCAACTCGTGTAGCTGCACAATTCTTTTCTCTCCTGCCAAGGTTGAATCAAAATTTAGAAACTTAAGGGCCCAAAACGCCTTATGCTCAAGCTCAACTGGCAAATGACAAGCTTTGCCATAAACCAGCTGGTATAGAGACAATCCCATAGGGGATTTGTAAGCTGTCCTGTATGCCCACAAAGCATCATCCAGCTTATGGGCCCAGTCTTTCCTTGAGGCACTCACTGTCTTCTCAAGTATCTTTTTGATCTCCCTGTTTGACACTTCCGCTTGCCCATTGCTTTGAGGGTGGTAAGGAGTGGCAACCTTGTGTTTCACACCATACTTTTTCAGCACAACCTCCAATTTTGAGTTGCAAAAATGCGAACCACCATCACTGATTAGAACTCTAGGGACCCCAAACCGAAAAAATATGTTCTTCTTTATGAATTTCACAACAGTCTGAGAATCACTGGTTTGAGTTGCCAATGCCTCTACCCATTTTGAGAAATAGTCCACAACTACCAAAATGTATTGGTTAGAGAATGAGGAGGGAAATGGCCCCATGAAATCAATTCCCCAACAATCAAAAAGTTCAACCTCCAAAATGGAGTTTAAGGGCATCTCATTCCTCTTGGAAATACTTCCCGCCCTCTGGCACTTGTCACAGCTCTTGGCATGAGCATAAGCATCCTTGAAAATTGAAGGCCAATAGAATCCAGATTGAAGCACTTTTGCCGCTGTACGTTCACCATTGAAATGACCTCCGTATGGTGAATTGTGACAATGCCATAAAATTTTCTGGGCCTCATCATTTGCAACACACCTTCTCAGAAGTCCATCTGGGCCTTGTCTGAAGAGATAGGGATCATCCCAAATGAAGTAGTTAGCATCTTTGAAAAACTTCTTCTTTTGTTGCCATGTTAGCTCTTCAGGTATCACACCAGCAGCTTTAAAATTTGCCATATCTGCAAACCAAGGCCTCTCGATCCATGACTATGATTTCTCATCTGGGAACTCCTCTAGAATGTCCAACTTTTTAGCTGTAATTTCATTATTCTCCAGCCTAGACAGATGATCAACCACCACATTTTCACTTCCCTTTTTGTCCTTGATCTCAAGGTCGAATTCTTGCAACAACAAAATCCACCAAATGAGTCTTGGCTTGGATTCGACCTTAGTCATAAGATACTTGATTGCCGCATGATCAGTGAACACCACAACTTTGGAACCAATCAAATAAGAACGAAATTTTTCTAGAGCAAATACTATAGCAAGCAGCTCTTTCTCTGTGGTGGCATAATTGACTTGGTTCTCATTCAATACCTTGCTAGCATAATAGATGGCATGAAATAATTTTTCTCTCCTTTGCCCCAAAACAGCCCCTACTGCGTAGTCACTAGCATCACACATTAGCTCAAAAGGTGACTCCCAATCTGGTGCAACTATCACTGGTGCTGAAATAAGTTTCTCTTTCAGCAACTCAAAAGCCTTCAAGCATTCTGGGTCAAATTTGAATGAGACATCCTTGATGAGGAGATTGCAAAGCGGCTTAGCAACCTTGGAGAAGTCCTTGATAAATCGTCTATAAAAACCAGCATGCCCAAGGAAACTCCTCACTCCTTTCACATTCAATGGAGGAGGCAACTTCTCTATCACATCAATTTTTGCCTTGTCCACTTCTATACCCTTAGATGAGATCTTATGACCCAGAACAATTCCTTCTTTCACCATGAAGTGACATTTTTCCCAATTCAACACTAAATTGGTCTCCTTACACCTCTTAAGAACATCCTCCAGGTTATTCAGACAATCATCAAAAGAAATACCAAACACAGAGAAGTCATCCATAAAGACCTCAATAGATTTTTCAATCATATCAGCAAAAATAGACAACATGCACCTTTGAAAAGTTGCGGGAGCTTTGCACAGACCGAAAGGCATCCGTCTATACGCAAAAACTCCAAATGGGCAAGTGAATGCTGTCTTTTCTTGGTCTTCTGGATTGACAGAGATTTGATTGTACCCGGAGTACCCATCAAGAAAACAGTAGTAAGCTTGCCCAGCCAATCTTTCGAGCATTTGGTCCATAAATGGAAGAGGGAAATGGTCCTTGCGGGTGGCTTGGTTAAGCTTCCGATAGTCAATGCACATCCACCAACCTGTGACAGTTCTAGTAGGGATTAACTCATTTTTTCATTTGTTACAACTGTCATTCCCCCTTTCTTTGGAACTACGTGTGCTGGGCTCACCCATGCACTGTCAGAAATAGGATAGATCATCCCAGCCTCTAAAAGTTTCAATACCTCCTTCCTCACAACCTTTTTCATAACCGGGTTGAGCCTTCTCTGTGGCTGAACGACTGATTTGAACTCTTGGTCTAACTTTATTTTATGCATGCAAAAAGCTGGACTGATGCCCTTTAAATCTGAGATGGTCCATCCAATTGCCTCTTTATGTGCTCTAAGTACTCTCACTAGCTTCTCCTCTTCTAGCTTTGATAAGGAGCTACTGATGATCACCGGATTAAATGCATCATCCCCAAGAAAGACATACTTCAGATGTGGGGGTAATTGCTTTAATTCCGGGGTAGCTTTCTTCTCTAACTCACCACCTTGCAAGTCCTCTTTCTTTCTAGCAACAGCATCTTCAACCTGTAGAGCTTCAAGTTGTGCAAGACATCTTTCTATTTCATCATCCATCTCCTCATCCACCTTTTCCATGGAATTCACTAACACTTTCTCTAATGGGTGCGAGGGTTGGTCTTGCTCCATGATTTCCAAAACTGAGTCGTCAATCACATCAACTCGAGAGCATTTCTTAATATCATCTGGATGCCGCATAGCTTCAAAAACATTAAATGTCACCTTCTCATCCTGGAACCTCAAAATTAATTTACCTTGTTGAACATCAATCAAGGCTCTCCCTGTAGCTAGGAATGGTCTGCTAAGAAGAAGAGAGACCTCCTTGTCCTCTTCCATATCAAGGATAACAAAATCAACTGGGAACAAGAATTTGTCAACTCTAACCAACACATCCTCCAGTATTCCATAAGGATATTTGACCGATCGATCTGCCAGTTGCAAAGACATCTTTGTGGGCTTAACTTCACCTCCTCCCAACCGTTTCAACATAGAGAGGGGCATCAAATTAATACTAGCTCCCAAATCACAGAGAGCCTTACCAATATGCAAATTCCCAATAGTACAAGGGATTGTAAAACTTCCCGGATCCTTCATCTTTGGAGGGAGCTTCCTTTGAATGATAGCACTGCACTCTTCAGTCAAGGCCACCGTCTCATCCTCCTTAAACCTTCTCTTTTTGATATGTGGGCATTTGCTCAAGAGCTTCTGCAAAAGGGATGTTGATTTGTAGACGCTTGAAGATGTCCATGAACTTAGCAAACTGTTCATCCTTCTGGTTCTTCTTGCTCAGATGAGGGTAAGGAAACTTCATATGTGGCTGAATAGCCTTGGGCTGCTCTTGTACCTGCAGTTTGTCAGTAGCACCTTTGTCTTCCTCACCTTCTTTTTTCTCTTTTTTTTTCAATATTTTCGCTACTCTCATTTTCAACTCCACCTTTTTCTTTTTCAACTTCTTCTTCTACTTCCACTCTCTCTTTTTCAACTCCATCCACCTCACTTTTTTCGCTCTTTTTCTTTCTCTCTACTTCAGACAACAACTTTCCACTTCTCAAAGAAACAGCACTACAATTTTCGTTTTTGGGGTTATCTACTGTGTTAGCAGAAAACTTACCTTTGGATTGCTCCGCTAGTTGCTTTGAAAGTTACCCATGTAATTAGCTTGCTCCTTGGAGTCTCCTAATGTATCACACCCTCCATTCTCATGAGGCCCTTGACAAAAGTCACATCTCAAGTTTTGATTTACCTAGTTCACTTGAGCAGAGGAAGAGGCTCCCACTTTCAGTGCCTACAACTCCTTGGTGATAGCCTCCAATTGTTGAGAGACTAACTTATTTTGAGCCAAGAGTGCATCTTGCGTTTCTAGCTCAAGGACTCCTCTTTTTGCCAATGTACCTCTATCATTCTGGCACAACTGCTCATTGGAAGCCATTTGCTCCACTAAGGTTCTTGCTTCTGCAGCTGTCTTGTTGTTGATGGTACCTCCAGATGAGGCATCTAGCATCATTCTGGTGTTCGGTCTCAAACCATTACAGAACATTTGCATTTGGTTGAAATCATCATATCCATGGCCTGGACACCTCTTCAGAAGGAGCTTGAATCTCTCCCATGCCTCATACAAATTCTCACTTTGGTTCTGTTGGAAGCCATGAATTTCACCTCTTCTTTTGATAAATTTGGAGGGTGGAAAAAATTTGGTCATGAATTTCTCCTCCAAATCATCCCAAGTTGCAATGCTTCCTGTAGGCAAGGTGTCAAGCCAATCCCTTGCTCGTTCCCGCAGGGTCCAAGGGAAAAGCCTCAATTTCTTGCTTCCCTCAGTCACTCCAGCCAGCCCAAAGGTGTCACAGATTTCATAAAAACTCACCAGGTGCTGATTTGGGTCATCAATCTCATTCCCCGCGAATTGGCTTTGTTTGAGAGTGTTCAACAATGCCGGCTTGATCTCAAAATTAGCATTTGCCTCAACCTTGTTGGAATCAAGTGGATTCAGAAACAATAACCCTTAATTGTTTTGATGATAACAAAAGATTAAGAGAACAATTTATTCTCTAACATGGTTATAAGTGTGCAGAAAGTATTTATACTCAGAAAAATTTGCTTCAGAAGACTTAGTGAAATCTTGAAGTTCACTCATCAAAGTCCGGCTCTGGCTCTGATTCTTGGCACATAGAATCTGGTTGGTCAACGCTCTGGAGTTAGTCAACATTCTGATGTTAGTCAACACTCTAGTATATGATGCAAGACATGATTTGACTCGGTCAAATCTGTTGGTTACCTGCTCTTTCGAAGACTCCGAATCTGTTTGGTCAACGCTCTTGTGATGGTCAACGCTCTGTTAGAGCATAGTCACAATCTGGTTGGTCAACTCTACAGTGGAAGTCAACAATACAACAGATTCTACTTAGTGCACTCTATGAAGACTTATTGTGCTTCAACAAGAATCTGCTATGTGATAGCCCTCTCAGCTCTTTATTGAAGAATACTTGATTCTGGTGAACAGTGAAGTCTTTGAACGAAGAGCTCTGATAGTGAAATTGAAGTACATTGTTATACGAGGACAAGAAGAATGTCAAAGGATAAAATCATCAAGGAAACTTGTGCTTGAAGTGTCTATATTTTGAAAAGCTCACTAAGGACAAAGTTATCGACATTGCGTATAATACTCGTAATGCTTTTCGCCTTGAAAGCGGCGTAACCTCGCAAAAGCCAAAGTTCCAGGATCTCAAGCTTTGACTTGGACAAAAAGAGACGTTGTGTCACATCGGCACTTACAACGGCACTTTTTCAACCCTAGCTATATATCCTACCTCATACATCAAGTAAGACAAGAATTGAGTTTTTACAAACGATTTTCAACACGCTTGTACGCAAGCTAGCAACTTGAATATTTTTCTCGAGTAGTGAGAGCATCAACATTTATCTTCTCAAACACTACCCAATCAAGAGACATGAGCAATCAAGAATTCATCCAAGTCTCTGAGATCTTTGAACAAGGCACTTACTGCTTTATTCTTTCTTTAAGAAAGTTATTTTGTGCTAAAAGTATTTTCATTGTAAATCGTCTCAAGAGAGTTATCTCTATATTGTTTCAAAACTCTTATTTGAATCTGTACTTAGCCCAAGAAGTGGTGTATACCTTAGAGGCTCAATTGCATCGAGTCGTTCTAAGAAGTTGTGAGTATAGCCAGGTTAGCGTAAATATACTCTCAAGTGTAATCGATTGATTATAGTGGAGAAATCCTTCAAGTGAGTGAAGGGACTAGACGTAGCTATCGGGTGATAGTGAACTAGTATAAATCTCGTGTCTCTTTCTTCTCTCTACTCTTTATTCCTTGCACGCTTTATTCAATATTTATTTTTGAAACATTTGTATTTGCGAAAAAGTTTTTAAAACCCAATTCAAACCCCCCTTTCTTGTGTTTTTGCCACGTTCAATTGGTACCAGAGCTCGGCCTCTTGGTTGAGCACTTAACAGTGTGAGAGGAAAAGATCCTATACTTTCCTATGGCAAGCAACGAACCCGGTGGTCACGTTAACCGTCCCCCTTTGTTCACTGGATCTAACTATGACTACTGGAAAGATAAAGTGAAAAACTTTTTCGAATCTCAACAGTTTGAACTTTGGGATATGGTTCAAACAAGATACAGAACGATTGACTCCAAAAGAAATCCTATTCCTAGGAGTCTTGGACTGATGATCATAAAAAGGAATATACCTTGCACCAAAAAGCAAGATACTTTCTTGTATGTGCTATCTCTGAAAAAGAGTTTGAGAAATGTGGTAATAACAGCACTGCCAAAGAAATTTGGGACTCACTGGCTTTAGCCTATGAGGGTACTTCCCAAGTACAAGAAACCAAGGCTAATATCTTGGTTAGACAATATGAACTCTTCAAGATGGAAGAGGATGAAAGCATCGAAATTATGTTTGGAAGATTTCAAACATTAGTTCATGGCTTGAAGGTTCTCAAGAAAAGCTATACTACTGCTGACCATGTTAAGAAAATCTTGAGAAGTCTGCCAAAGAGATGGAGACCCAAAGTCACGACTATTCAAGAAGCCAAGGACTTGAATGAATTACGACTTGAAGATCTTTTGAGTTCACTAAGAGCTCACGAGCTTGAGCTTGATGAAGAAGAACCTCCCAAGAAAACTAAGACCATTGCTTTAAAATCATCACACAAGGCATCTACTTCTAAAGCTCTCCAAGCTGAACTTGACACTGACAAAGATTCATCTGAAGAGAGTAGTGAAGATCTAGACGTTGAACTTTTCTTAATATCAAGGAAGATTCAACGCATGATGAAAAGCAAAGGAAGGTTTAGAAGAAAGTTCCCTAAGAAGGACTCAAGGGAAAAACACGACTCAAAAGAAAAGAAGGACTTCAAGGACAAAAGCCAAGTCACTTGCTATGAATGCAAGAAACCTGGCCACTACAAGTCAGAATGTCCACAACTTGAGAAATCAAGGAAAGGTGGCTTTAAGGGTAAGAAGAAGAAGAGTCTTATGGCTACATGGGATGATTTCGAGTCATCATCCGATGATGATGATGAAGAACAGCCAACATGGCTCTTATGGCCAATATAGAGTCAGGCAGTGAAGAAGAAGAACAAGAAGAGGTAAATTCTAACATTTCTTCTAATATTCAATTAGCCTTTGATGAATGGTTAGACGAGTCTTCCAAACTCAACAATGAGTATAAATCCTTGAAAAAGAGATTTTCAAATCTTCAAAAACAATTTCAAATACTCACCGAGGAGAATGAAAAACTCAAGCGAAAACCACCGATTGGTGAGTAAATAGCCCAAAGATGAAGGAATCAAGAGAATGCAACTCTTCAAAATATGAAGAGGGATTTCAAAATTTCTTGCTGAATGTGTCACACGTAGTAAACAAGCATCTATGATTTGGGGCGTAAGCCAAAATGGTAAAAAGGGTCTTGGTTACAAACCGGAAGAACCCACCTTTCAAAATATACATTTGGAAACCAAGGATATTAATAATCATAGTATTTGTTTGCTTTGTACTTTCTGCAATCGGAAGGGACACATTAGAAATGCATGTTATGAACTGAAAAATGAGAAGGACAAGTCTCCTTCTAGAACTAACAAAAGAGGACCCAAAAAGATTTGGGTACCTAAGGACAAGATTGTCTATGTTGCAGATTTGCTTAGCAACAGAGTTAAGACACCAGTCCTGGTTCTTAGACAGTGGGTGCTCACGACACATGACGGAGAAAGGCGTATGTTCCAAGATCTTCAACTTAAAGAAGGTGGAAATATTGGTTTTGGAGGAAACCAAAAAGGTAAAATCATTGGTTGTGGAAGAATTGGTGAGAAATTTGTACCCTCTATTGAGTATGTTTTATTGGTCGACTACCAACCATAACTTCATCGAGTATAAGTCAATTATGCGATAGTGGTTATGATGTTGCCTTTAACAATAATGAATGTATAGCCAAAAGCAAAAAGGACGGATCCATTTTCTTTAGAGCAAAGAGAAAGAACAATATTTATAAAATCAAACTTTCTGAGTTGGCCGATCAAAATGTAAAATGCTTTTTGTCAATTGATGAAGAGCAATGGATCTGGCACAAGAGACTTGGTCATGCTAGCTTGAGGTTAATCTCAAAGCTTAACAAGAAAGGACTTGTTAAAGGCTTACCAAATCTCAAGTACAAATCTGATGCTCTTTGTGAAGCATGTCAAAAAGGGAAACAAACGAAATCTTCTTTTAATTCCAAAATATTGTTTCCACCTCAAGGCCCCTTGAGCTTTTACATATAGATTTATTTGGACCAACCGTAATCGCCTCTCTGTCTGGAAAGAAATATGGTCTAGTCATTGTCGATGACTATACTAGATGGACATGGGTAAAATTCTTAACCCATAAGGATGAGTCTTTACAGTGTTTTTCGTGATTCGCAAACAAGTGCAAAATGAAAAAGGTTTTTGTATTACTACTATTAGAAGTGATCATGGTGGTGAATTTGAAAATGAATCCTTTCAAAACTTCGTGAAGAAAATGGTATTTTTCATAACTTTTCATCCCTAGAACACCACAACAAAATGGTGTTGTAGAAAGGAAAAATAGATCTTTGCAAGAAATGGCCGTAACCATGATTCACGAAACAAATATTGCTAAGCACTTTTGGGCGAAGCGGTAAACACTGCATGTTACATTCAAAATAGAATCTATATTAGACCTATCTTGAATAAGACTCCTTATGAATTGTGGAAAGGAAGAAAACCCAACATTTCATATTTTCATCAATTTGGGTGTGACTGCTTTGTTCTCAATACAAAAGACAGTCTAGGAAAATTTGACTCTAAATCACATAGAGCTATCTTTTTGGGATATTCTGAACGCTCTAAAGCATACAGAATATACAACAAAGAAACATTAGTTGTTGATGAATCTATGCATGTAAGATTTGATGATAAAAAGCCTGACAATGATACGTCGAGCTAGATGAAGTTTTTGCAGATTTACAGATAAACAAGGAAACAAGAGTTGATATCACAAGTCTTTGACTCTGGTGATGTTTACGTGTGATCTCTGGTGAAGTCTCTGGTGCTGATTCGGTGATAAGGAAATAATCATATCAGATCGGAAGTTCAAACCCCATCACCCAAAGGACCAAATCATTGGTGAACCTAGTGATAAAGTCGAACAAGATCCTCTCCGAGAGAACACTCG
The DNA here is from genome assembly GCA_037113605.1 of Calophaca sinica. Taxonomy (NCBI): domain Eukaryota; kingdom Viridiplantae; phylum Streptophyta; class Magnoliopsida; order Fabales; family Fabaceae; genus Calophaca; species Calophaca sinica. Next base: position 111,641,014 of record CM073733.1, read on the forward strand.
ACTGGCCTTACTCTGCGAGATAGAGCCAAAAACAATTGATGAAGCCCTCATCGATGATGGTTGGATCATTGCTATGCAAGAAGAGCTAAATCAATTTCAAAGGAACGATGTGTGGAAGCTTGTGCCTCCTCCAGGAGGACAAGTTAGCCATTGGAACCAAGTGGGTTTTCAGAAACAAACTTGATGAAGATGGCAAAGTGGTAAGGAACAAGGCTAGACTTGTTGCACAAGGTTACTCACAAGAGGAAGGTATTGATTATACTGAAACCTTTGCTCCTGTAGCTAGACTTGAAGCTATTAGAATATTACTATCTTATGTTGCACATCATGGCATTACTTTGTACCAAATGGATGTAAAAAGTGCATTTTTAAATGGTTTCATAAATGAGGAAGTGTTTGTGAAACAACCACCTGGTTTTGAAGATACTGAGTTTCCTGAACATGTTTTCAAACTTAAAAAGGCACTTTATGGTCTTAAACAAGCTCCAAGAGCCTGGTATGACAGATTGAGTTCCTTTTTAATGTCAAATGGTTTTGAAAGAGGACAGGTGGATACAACCCTCTTTAGAAAATCATCTAAAAAGCATTTCATTGTAGTTCAAATTTATGTAGATGATATTATCTTTGGTGCTACTAATGAGTCTCTTTGCAAAGAATTCTCTAAGCTTATGCGAGAATGAATTTGAGATGAGTATGATGGGAGAACTAAAATTCTTCCTTGGCATTCAAATAAAACAATGTCAAGATGGAACTTATATCCATCGGACTAAGTATGTGAAAGAAGCTATTTGAAGAAGTTTAAGCTAGAGGAAACCAAACCTATGAGCACACCAATGCATCCAACATGTGCTCTTGGCAAAGATGAATCAAGTAAAAAGGTAGACCAAAAGGTATATAGAGGTATGATTGGTTCACTCCTCTATCTTACAGTCTCAAGGCCTGATATTATGTTTTGTGTGTGCTTATGTGCAAGATTTCAATCTGATCCTAGAGAATCTCACTTAACTGCGGTTAAAAGGATATTTAGATATCTTAAAGGAACTACTAATCTTGCTTTGCTTTATAAGAACTCAGATGATTACAAGTTAGTAGGTTTCGTGATCTTGACTTTCTTTGGAGACAATTGAAAGGAAAAGCACAAGTGGTGGTCGCCAATTTCTTGGAGCAAATCTTGTCTCTTGGTCCAAAGAAAAGACAAAGCACAATTGCACTATCAGCAGGTCGAGTACATATCTCGCCGCAGTCGTAGCTCACAACTACTTTGGATGAAGTATCAACTTGAGGACTATCAGTTAAAGAGAGTAAAATCCCTATATCTTTGTGATAATACTTCTGCTATATGCTTGACTAAAAACCCTATTTTGCATTCTCGAGCCAAACATATTGAAATTAAACATCATTTTATTAGAGACTATGTTCAGAAAGGGATTCTTGAAATTAAATTTATTGATACTGACCATCAATGGGCAGATATCTTTACAAAACCCCTCGCTGAAGATAGATTCAACTTTATAAGAAAGAACTTGAATTTCCTTCTTATAAAGGAATAGGTGTTTGATCTGAATATAGATGACTCTGTTTGACAAGTTGACTCTGTTTGAATATAGTTGACTCTGTTTGACTAAGTTGACTCTGTTTGAATATAGTTGACTCTGTTTGACTATGTTGACTCTGTTTGAATAAAGTTGACTCTGTTTGACTAATTGACTCTGTTTGATTTGTTTGACTTGTTGACTCTGCTTGAGTGTGTTGGCTATGTCGTAGTTAAATCTGTTGATTATCTTATCTCGTTATATTCTTTTCATTAACTGTTCGTATGATCATTACATAGCTGTCTCTGGGAATCTTAAGTACACGTGTCTCTCTGAGACTGGTTGATGCGTTAGTGATTGACATTTGCTTTTACTGAGTCATAATTGCTTTTACTGGGAAATGACAATTTTACTGCGCCTCTTTAATTTTGACAGTTACACGTTTTGAAAAAGACAAATATTTGTTCAAAAAATTCATTTCGAAATCTGGCACATAACGCTTAATCTTCTCGAACACGTTTATAACCCACTCACTCACTCACTCACATCACCCACTACCCACTCTATCTCTCAAAAAGAAGTCTACACTTTTCTGAACCCTAAACCCCTTTCATCTTCGCACTCTGTGTTTCTCCGATTTCAAAAATGGCTGCTCCACAACAACCACTGCAAGTTCAAGTTCCTGAAGAAGAGCGTAGGGTAACGCTGGAAAATCTTCAACCCTCTGACCTCAAAGTGTTGGTGGAACACGAAGTAAGGTTTGAGGATATGGCAAATGAAGGATACGACTTCAGAGCAGACTTCATTGACATGGGGATAATGGATTTCTTCTACATGACCAACTCAGTCTATGAGAATCTGGTGAAGGAGTTCTGGACTTATGCTTGGAGTAAAGATAAGACCATTCTGAGTCATGTTCAAGGCAGGCGCATTGTGGTCACTCAGGACCTAATTGCTGAAATCACCCATTGCCCTAATGATGGAGCGGTTGAAACCGCTGGTTGGGAAAAGGATGCTGGTGGCTGGGATGTTGTAAATGAGACTATCTATGAGAAGCCTGGAGGGACCAAGGCCGTGGAAATGAAGAACAGATTTCGAGCACTTTTCAGAATCATCATGAATTGCTTGGTGCCAAAATCTGGCTCTGTGGATCTGTCAAGAAGACTACAAGTTCATAATGTGGAATTATGAACTCAAAGCCAAGATCAACCTTCCACAGATAATTTTTGAACATCTGCGAAGAGACTTAATGTACTCCAGAAAAGGGAAATATATGAATATCCCTTATGGAAAGCTGTTGTCAGCAATCATGGAGAATCAAGGGCTTATAAATCTTCTTCAAAGTCTCAACACCTTGGAAGCAGGGCTTGCCCTGAAAACGATGGTGATTCCTATTCTCTCTTCAGACAATCTAAGGAGAATGGGACTCCTTTCCAAGAAGGCTATTGCTGCAATTCAGCAAGGTGAAGAAGGAGCAAGGAAGAAAGTTGTAAAGAAAGGGAAGAAGATTGTGGTCGACTCTGGTGTCTCTACTGGACCAACCAGAAGGGTCACTCGAAGCACAGGCATTCACATTGCCTCGTAACCCCTCACCACTCTCCCAAGAAGACTGCATGCATGCCTCTACGCTACAGAGGAACAAGAAGAGAAGAAAATGGAGATTGATCAAATGATAAGGGAAAGGATGGAGGAAACACGATCAGATCATGAAGCAAGCTTGCCGCAGCCTTGTCGGCGTGGAGACCTTTGCACCCCGATTCGTGCTCCTACCTCGACCCTCGAGTGGCTATTCCCGCCGAGCCCGCCTCTGTTGATCCTCGCCGAAACCACCCTTGAAAAGGATACACAAGGTTGGAGATGCCCTCGCTGCAAAAGGATGAAGGTACTTGATAAGGTAGTTGATTTATATGATACTACTTATCAACTGCCTGTTCGCCGCTTCTACTGTTGTTGAACTCCCTCCATCTCGACCCATCAATCCAACACCCCAATCTGTTTCTGCACCTAAACCAACACCTACTCAAAAACCCACACCACAACAGAAACAACCACATAGACCTACCAAGAAGCCCCTGCCCACTTTACCTCGGACTCCTCTTCATATGATGAAGATGATGTTGCTCCCTTGAGGACTAGACAAAGACCTCAACCACAGGTTCAAATTCCCTATATTGAACCTTTAGCCTCTTTACCCCCAAACTCCACTATACCTCAAACTGAAACTACACCTCCATCATCTCCTCTACAAACCCAAACACCTTCACCACCTAAATCACCACCCAAACCAGATTCTCCACCTAGACTCGCTTCACCCTCACCACCGGCAGGACATCAACATACCTGTGAGATCGAGCCCATTTCGAGGAACCTGAATGAGTCCAGGGTTCAAGAGTCTTCATCTCTTGAATGCAATATGGTTGTGTGTGAAGCTCAACCTCTTCGCATTTTGCAACCTCTCACGACTCCTCTTCGGACTTCCCATAATGGTACCCTTCATGTCTCAATCGTTCTCTCCTCCAAATTCTCCTCTCCAAGGAGAACCAGAATCTGTTAGAACCGATTCAGAATCTTTCTTGAATCGACTTTGAAGTAGAGATCATTGAGCCACCGCCACTTCTCCTCACCGCACCCCTGGACCCTCCGAGCCTGGTCTTGGAACCAAGAATTGTGCCCAACGTTCTTCCAAATCTAATTGGTAGCATTGAATACTTCAAAGCCGCAAGATCTGAGGAATCTCGTTTCGGGTTTCCTTGGAGAAGATGAATTGATGAAGTAGTCAATGATCTTGGCCAAGAAGATCGGTATGAGAACCGGGTGTCTGTGGAACACTTGGTTTGACAAGCACGTGCAAGAACAAGAAGGAAGAAATAGGAGATGGCATGCCGCCTGAAATGGAGAGTTCCTCCAAGAGAAGAGGTCAATGTTGTTTGGGAACCTGAACCTCCTCCTCTTCCTCGCCCTCCTACTCCTCCAAGAGAACCTCAGAACACCTCCTCCAGATCCTACCGCAATGGTTGTTCAACCATCCTCATCCGCTTTGCCTCTACAAGCCAATCAAGAGTGATACCAAAGGAAGTGTATGACAAACTTGTGGATGATAGCATCAAATTCAACAGGTTTATGGAAGCCTCTCAACAACACTCTGAGACTACTGATCGTAGGCTTGACTTGCTGACTACTTTACTACAGCAAGTTTTGGAGAAGATGGACAAGCCCTAGAAAACCTTAGGCTTTTTACCTTTTAGTTTTCTCCCTTTTGATAGATTTGCTTTGAGTTTGTTTTTGTTAACTCTGTTTTTATTTCTAATAAAATTTATTTATGACACTTGAAGTTTTCTTTATCTTTCTTTATACTGCTTTGACTGTGATGTTCTTTATTTCTGTCTTAACCTTTTTGTCCGATGACAAAAGGGGAGAAGAATATAGAGAGTATAAAGCAATTGATGAACCTAGTGTATCAACCAAGTGTCATCATGCATACATTATGTGTTACGATTAATATATTCCTGTATGCTCAAACTTATATCTTTGTAATATCTTATGCTCTGTTACACTTAGAAATATTTATATATGCTTAATTCAGGGGAGCCTCAAATCATCTGAATAAATATTTTTATAAAGAAAATTGTTCATCAATATATGTATTTGTCATCATCAAAAAGGGGAGATTGTTGGAATCAAGTGGATTCGTAAACAATAACCCTTAATTGTTTTGATGATAACAAAAGATTAAGAGAACAATTTATTCTCTAACATGGTTATAAGTGTGCGTAAAGTATTTATACTCGTAAAAATTTGCTTGTAAGACTTAGTGAAATCTTGAAGTTCACTCATCAAAGTCCGGCCTCGCTCGATTCTTGGCACATAGAATCTGGTTGGTCAACGCCCGGAGTTAGTCAACATTCGATGTTAGTCAACACTCGGTATATGATGTAAGACATGATTTGACTCGGTCAAATCTGTTGGTTACCCGCTCTTTCAAGACTCAATCTGTTTGGTCAACGCTCTTGTGATGGTCAACGCTCTGTTAGAGCATAGTCACAATCTGGTTGGTCAACTCTCCAGTGCAAGTCAACAATACAACAGATTCTACTTAGTGCACTCTATGAAGACTTATTGTGCTTCAACAAGAATCTGCTATGTGATAGCCCTCTCAGCTCTGTATTGAAGAATACTTGATTCTGGTGAACAGTGAAGTCTTTGAACGAAGAGCTCTGATAGTGAAATTGAAGTACATTGTTATACGAGGACAAGAAGAATGTCAAAGGATAAAATCATCAAGGAAACTTGTGCTTGAAGTGTCTATATTTTGAAAAGCTCAGTAACGTCAAAGTTATGGACATTGCGTATAATACTCAGAATGCTTTTCGTCTTGAAAGCGACGTAACCTGCAAAAGCCAAAGTTCCAGGATCTGAAGCTTTGACTTCGGACAAAAAGAGACGTTGTGTCACATCGGCACTTACAACGGCACATTTTCAACCCTAGCTATATATCCTACCTCATACACTGAAGTAAGACAAGAATTGAGTTTTTACAAACGATTTTCAACACAGTTGTACGCAAGCTAGCAACTTGAATATTTTTCTGAGTAGTGAGAGCATCAACATCTATCTTCTCAAACACTACCCAATCAAGAGACAGTGAGCAATCAAGAATTCATCCAAGTCTCTGAGATCTTTGAACAAGGCACTTACTATTTTATTCTTTCTTTAAGAAAGTTATTTTGTGCTAAAAGTATTTTCATTGTAAATCCTCTCTGAAGAGAGTTATCTCTATATTGTTTCAAAACTCTTATTTGAATCTGTACTTAGCCCAGTAGTGGCTGTATACCTTAGAGGCTCAATCAGCATCGAGTCGTTTCTAAGAAGTTGTGAGTATAGCCATTGGCGTAAATATACTCTCAAGTGTAATCAGTTGATTATAGTGGAGAAATCCTTCAAGTGAGTGAAGGGACTAGACGTAGCTATCGGGTGATAGTGAACTAGTATAAATCTCTGTGTCTCTTTCTTCTCTCTACTTTATTCCTTGCACAGCTTTATTCAATAGTTATTTTTCAGAAACATTTGTATTTGCAAAAAGTTTTTAAAACCCAATTCAAACCGCCCCTTTCTTGTGTTTTTGCCACTGTCAATTGGTATCAGAGCTCGGCCTCTTTCTTGAGCACTTAACAAAGGTGAGAGGAAAAGATCCTATACTTTCCTATGGCAAGCAACGAACCCGTGGTCACGTTAACCGTCCCCCTTGTTCACTTGATCTAACTATGACTACTGGAAAGATAAAGTGAAAAACTTTTTCAATCTCAACAGTTTGAACTTTGGGATATGGTTCAAAACAAGACAGAACGATTGACTCCAAAAGAAATCCTATTCCTAGGGAGTCTTGGACTGATGATCATAAAAAGGAATATACCTTGCACCAAAAAAGCAAGATACTTTCTTGTATGTGCTATCTCTGAAAAAGAGTTTGAGAAATGTGGTAATAACAAAGATCGCTAAAGAAATTTGGGACTCATGGCTTTAGCCTATGAGGTACTTCCCAAGTACAAGAAACCAAGGCTAATATCTTGGTTAGACAATATGAACTCTTCAAGATGGAAGAGGATGAAAGCATCGAAATTATGTTTGGAAGATTTCAAACATTAGTTCATGGCTTGAAGGTTCTCAAGAAAAGCTATACTATTGCTGACCATGTTAAGAAAATCTTGAGAAGTCTCACAAAGAGATGGAGACCCAAAGTCACGACTATTCAAGAAGCCAAGGACTTGAATGAATTACGACTTGAAGATCTTTTGAGTTCACTAAGAGCTCACGAGCTTGAGCTTGATGAAGAAGAACCTCCCAAGAAAACTAAGACCATTGCTTTAAAATCATCACACAAGGGATCTACTTCTAAAGCTCTCCAAGTGAACTTGACATCGACAAAGATTCATCTCAAGAGAGTAGTGAAGATCTCGACGATGAAATTTCCTTAATATCAAGGAAGATTCAACGCATGATGAAAAGCAAAGGAAGGTTTAGAAGAAAGTTCCCTAAGAAGGACTCAAGGGAAAAACACGACTCAAAAGAAAAGAAGGACTTCAAGGACAAAAGCCAAGTCACTTGCTATGAATGCAAGAAACCTGGCCACTACAAGTCAGAATGTCCACAACTTGAGAAATCAAGGAAAGGTGGCTTTAAGGGTAAGAAGAAGAAGAGTCTCATGGCTACATGGGATGATTTCGAGTCATCATCGATGATGATGATGAAGAATGTGCCAACATGGCTCTTATGGCCAATATAGAGTCAGGCAGGTGAAGAAGAAGAACAAGAAGAGGTAAATTCTAACATTTCTTCTAATATTCAATTAGCCTTTGATGAATCGTTAGACGAGTCTTCCAAACTCAACAATGAGTATAAATCCTTGAAAAAGAGATTTTCAAATCTTCAAAAACAATTTCAAATACTCACTGAGGAGAATGAAAAACTCAAAACTGAAAACCACCGATTGGTGAGTACTTGATTCAAAGATGCGAATCAAGAGAATGCAACTCTTCAAAATATGAAGAGGGATTTCAAAAATTTCTTGCTGAATGTGTCACACGTAGTAAACAAGCATCTATGATTTGGGGCGTAAGCCAAAATGGTAAAAAGGGTCTTGGTTACAAACCAGAAGAACCCACCTTTCAAAATATACATTTGGAAACCAAGGATACTAATAATCATAGTGACTGTTTGCTTTGTACTTTCTGCAATCAGAAGGGACACATTAGAAATGCATGTTATGAACTGAAAAATGAGAAGGACAAGTCTCCTTCTAGAACTAACAAAAGAAGACCCAAAAGATTTGGGTACCTAAGGACAAGATTGTCTATGTTGCAGATTTGCTTAGCAACAGAGTTAAGACACGATCCTGGTTCTTAGACAGTCGGTGCTCACGACACATGACGGGAGAAAGGCGTATGTTCCAAGATCTTCAACTTAAAGAAGGTGGAAATGTTGGTTTTGGAGGAAACCAAAAAGGTAAAATCATTGGTTGTGGAAGAATTGGTGAGAAATTTCTACCCTCTATTGATAATGTTTTATTGGTTGGCTTTGAACCATAACTTCATCGAGTATAAGTCAATTATGCGATAGTGGTTATGATGTTGCCTTTAACAATAATGAATGTATAGCCAAAAGCAAAAGGACGGATCCATTTTCTTTAGAGCAAAGAGAAAGAACAATATTTATAAAATCAAACTTTCCGAGTTGGTGATCAAAATGTAAAATGCTTTTGTCAATTGATGAAGAGCAATGGATCCGCACAAGAGACTTGGTCATGCTAGCTTGAGGTTAATCTCAAAGCTTAACAAGAAAGGACTTGTTAAAGGCTTACCAAATCTCAAGTACAAATCTGATGCTCTTTGTGAAGCATGTCAAAAAGGGAAACAAACGAAATCTTCTTTTAATTCCAAAATATTGTTTCCACCTCAAGGCCCTTGAGCTTTTACATTTAGATTTATTTGGACCAACCAGAGCGCCTCTGTCTGGAAAGAAATATGGTCTAGTCATTGTCGATGACTATACTAGATGGACATGGGTAAAATTCTTAACCCACAAGGATGAGTCTTTACGGTGTTTTCCAGATTCGCAAACAAGTGCAAAATGAAAAAGGTTTTTGTATTACTACTATTAGAAGTGATCATGGTGGTGAATTTGAAAATGAATCCTTTCAAAACTTCGTGAAGAAAATGGTATTTTTCATAACTTTTCATCCCTAGAACACCACAACAAAATGGTGTTGTAGAAAGGAAAAATAGATCTTTGCAAGAAATGGCAGTAACCATGATTCACGAAACAAATATTGCTAAGCACTTTTGGGCGGTTTTGAACATCGCATGTTACATTCAAAATAGAATCTATATTAGACCTATCTTGAATAAGACTCCTTATGAATTGTGGAAAGGAAGAAAACCCAACATTTCATATTTTCATCAATTTGGGTGTGACTGCTTTGTTCTCAATACAAAGGACAGTCTAGGAAAATTTGACTCTAAATCACATAGAGCTATCTTTTTGGGATATTTTGAACGCTCTAAAGCATACAGAATATACAACAAAGAAACATTAGTTGTTGATGAATCTATGCATGTAAGATTTGATGATAAAAAGCCTGACAATGATACGTCAGAGCTAGATGAAGTTTTTGCAGATTTACAGATAATCAAGGAAACAAGAGTTGATATCACAAGTGCTGACTCTGGTGATGTTTCTGGTGTGATCTCTGGTGAAGTCTCTGGTGCTGATTCTGGTGATAAGGAAATAATCATATCGGATGGAAGTTCAAACCCCATCACCCAAAGGACCAAATCATTGGTGAACCTAGTGATAAAGTCGTAACAAGATCCTCTCCGAGAGAACACTCGACCTGGCCTTACTCTGCGAGATAGAGCCAAAAACAATTGATGAAGCCCTTCGATGATGGTTGGATCATTGCTATGCAAGAAGAGCTAAATCAATTTCAAAGGAACGATGTGTGGAAGCTTGTGCCTCCTCCAGAGGACAAGTTAGCCATTGGAACCAAGTGGGTTTTCAGAAACAAACTTGATGAAGATGGCAAAGTGGTAAGGAACAAGGCTAGACTTGTTGCACAAGGTTACTCACAAGAGGAAGGTATTGATTATACTGAAACCTTTGCTACTGTAGCTAGACTTGAAGCTATTAGAATATTACTATCTTATGCTGCACATCATGGCATTACTTGTACCAAATGGATGTAAAAAGTGCATTTTTAAATGGTTTCATAAATGAGGAAGTGTTTGTGAAACAACCACCTGGTTTTGAAGATACTGAGTTTCTTGAACATGTTTTCAAACTTAAAAAGGCACTTTATGGTCTTAAACAAGCTCCAAGAGCCTGGTATGATAGATTGAGTTCCTTTTTAATGTCAAATGGTTTTGAAAGAGGACAGGTGGATACAACTCTCTTTAGAAAATCATCTAAAAAGCATTTCATTGTAGTTCAAATTTATGTAGATGATATTATCTTTGGTGCTACTAATGAGTCTCTTTGCAAAGAATTCTCTAAGCTTATGCAGAATGAATTTGAGATGAGTATGATGGGAGAACTAAAATTCTTCCTTGGCATTCAAATAAAACAATGTGAAGATGGAACTTATATCCATCGACTAAGTATGTGAAAGAATCACAAGAAGTTTAAGCTAGAGGAAACCAAACCTATGAGCACACCAATGCATCCAACATGTGCTCTTGGCAAAGATGAATCAAGTAAAAAGGTAGACCAAAAGGTATATAGAGGTATGATTGGTTCACTCCTCTATCTTACAGTCTCAAGGCCTGATATTATGTTTTGTGTGTGCTTATGTGCAAGATTTCAATCTGATCCTAGAGAATCTCACTTAATCAAGTTAAAAAGGATATTTAGATATCTTAAAGGAACTACTAATCTTGCTTTGCTTTATAAGAACTCGATGATTACAAGTTAGTAGGTTTCGTGATCTTGACTTTGCCGAGAGTAATTAAAAGGAAAAGCACAAGTGGTGGTCGCCAATTTCTTGGAGCAAATCTTGTCTCTTGGTCCAAAGAAAAGACAAAGCACAATTGCACTATCAACCCAGGTCGAGTACATATCTGCCGCAGTCGTAGCTCACAACTACTTTGGATGAAGTATCAACTTGAGGACTATCGACAAAGAGAGTAAAATCCCTATATACTGTGATAATACTTCTGCTATATGCTTGACTAAAAACCCTATTTTGCATTCTCGAGCCAAACATATTGAAATTAAACATCATTTTATTAGAGACTATGTTCAGAAAGGGATTCTTGAAATTAAATTTATTGATACTGACCATCAATGGGCAGATATCTTTACAAAACCCCTTGCTGAAGATAGATTCAACTTTATAAGAAAGAACTTGAATTTCCTTCTTATAAAGGAATAGGTGTTTGATCTGAATATAGATGACTCTGTTTGACAAGTTGACTCTGTTTGAATATAGTTGACTCTGTTTGACTAAGTTGACTCTGTTTGAATATAGTTGACTCTGTTTGACTATGTTGACTCTGTTTGAATAAAGTTGACTCTGTTTGACTAATTGACTCTGTTTGATTTGTTTGACTTGTTGACTCTGCTTGAGTGTGTTGGCTATGTCGTAGTTAAATCTGTTGATTATCTTATCTCGTTATATTCTTTTCATTAACTGTTCGTATGATCATTACATAGCTGTCTCTGGGAATCTTAAGTACACGTGTCTCTCTGAGACTGGTTGATGCGTTAGTGATTGACATTTGCTTTTACTGAGTCATAATTGCTTTTACTGCGAAATGACAATTTTATCGCGCCTCTTTAATTTTGTGATTACACGCTTTGAAAAAGACAAATATTTGTTCAAAAATTCATTTCAACCGCACATAACGCTTAATCTTCTCGAACACGTTTATAACCCACTCACTCACTCACTCACATCACCCACTACCCACTCTATCTCTCAAAAAGAAGTCTACACTTTTCTGAACCCTAAACCCCTTTCATCTTCGCACTCTGTGTTTCTCCGATTTCAACAATGGCTGCTCCACAACAACCACTGCAAGTTCAAGTTCCTGAAGAAGAGCGTAGGGTAACGCTGGAAAATCTTCAACCCTCTGACCTCAAAGTGTTGGTGGAACACGAAGTAAGGTTTGAGGATATGGCAAATGAAGGATACGACTTCAGAGCAGACTTCATTGACATGGGGATAATGGATTTCTTCTGCATGACCAACTCAGTCTATGAGAATCTGGTGAAGGAGTTACGGACTTATGCTTGAAGTAAAGATAAGACCATTGAGTCATGTTCAAGGCGGCGCATTGTGGTCACTCAGGACCTAATTCTTGAAATCACCCATTGCCCTAATGATGGAGCGGTTGAAACCATTGGTTGGGAAAAAGGATCTTTGGTGGTGGGATGTTGTAAATGAGACTATCTATGAGAAGCCTGGAGGGACCAAGGCCGTGGAAATGAAGAACGATTTCGAGCACTTTTCGTAATCATCATGAATTGCTTGGTGCCAAAATCGGCTCTGTGGATATCTTGTCGGCGGTACCCACAAGTTCATAATGTGGAATTATGAACTCAAAGCCAAGATCAACCTTCCACAGATAATTTTTGAACATCTGCGAAGAGACTTAATGTACTCTAAAAGGGAAATATATGAATATCCCTTATGGAAAATTTGTTGTCAAGAATCATGGAGAATCAAGGGCTTATAAATCTTCTTCAAAGTCTCAACACCTTGGAAGCGTGGCTTGCCACGAAAATGATGGTGATTCCTATTCTCTCTTGAGACAATCTAAGGAGAATGGGACTCCTTTCCAAGAAGGCTATTCTTTGCAATTCAGCAAGGTGAAGAAGGAGCAAGGAAGAAAGTTGTGAAGAAGGGGAAGAAGATTGTGGTGGACTCTGGTGTCTCTCTTGGACCAACCGGAAGGGTCACTCAAGCACAGGCATTCACATTGCCTCGTAACCCCTCACCTTACTCTCCCAAAGAAGACTGCATGCATGCCCTCTACGCTTACAGAGGAACAAGAAGAGAAGAAAATGGAGATTGATCAAATGATAAGGGAAAGGATGGAGGGAACACGATCAGATCATGAAGCAAGCTTGGCTGCCAGGCCTTGTCGGCGTGAGACCTTTGCACCCCCGATTCGTGCTCCTACCTCGACCCTCGAGTGGCTATTCTGCTGAGCGCCTCTGTTGATCTGCTCGAAACCACCCTTGAAAAGGATACACAAGGTTGGAGATGCCCCTGCTGCAAAAAGGATGAAGGTACTTGATAAGGTAGTTGATTTATATGATACTACTTATTAATCTGGTTCTGTTCCTGCTGCTTCTACTGTTGTTGAACTCCCTCCATCTCGACCCATTAATCCAACACCCCAACTGTTTACGCACCTAAACCAACACCTACTCAAAACCCACACCACAACAGAAACAACCACATATACCTACCAAAAAGCCCTTGCCCACTTTACCCTCAGACTCCTCTTCATCTGATGAAGATGATGTTGCTCCCTTGAGGACTAGACAAAGACCTCAACCACAGGTTCAAATTCCCTATATTGAACCTTTAGCCTCTTTACCCCCAAACTCCACTATACCTCAAACTGAAACTACACCTCCATCATCTCCTCTACAAACCCAAACACCTTCACCACCTAAATCACCACCCAAACCAGCTTCTCCACCTAGACCTGCTTCACCCCCTCACCACCGACCAGACATCAACATACCCTGTGAGACTGAGCCCATTTCTGAGGAACCTGAATCTGAGTCCAGGGTTCAAGAGTCTTCATCTCTTGAATCTGGCAATATGGTTGTGTGTGAAGCTCAACCTCTTCGCATTTTGCAACCTCTCCCTGACTCCTCTTTCAGACTTCCCATAATGGTACCCTTCATGTCTCAACTGTTCTCTCCTCCAAATTCTCCTCTCCAAGGAGAACCAGAATCTGTTGAACGATTCAGAATCTTTCTTGAATCGACTTTGAGAGTAGAGATCATTGAGCCACCGCCACTTCTCCTCACCGCACCTGGACCCTCCGAGCCTGGTCTTCGAACCAAGAATTGTGCCCAACGTTCTTCCAAATCTAATTGGTAGCATTGAATACTTCAAAGCCGCAAGATCTGAGGAATCTCGTTTCGGGTTTCCTTGGAGAAGACGAATTGATGAAGTAGTCAATGATCTTCACAAGAAGATCGGTATGAGAACCGGGTGTCTGTGAACACTTGGTTTGACAAGCACAGGCAAGAACAAGAAGGAAGAAATAGGAGATGGCATCTTTGCCCTGAAATGGAGAGTTCCTCCAAGAGAAGAGGTCAATGTTGTTTGGGAACCTGAACCTCCTCCTCTTCCTCGTCCTCCTACTCCTCCAAGAGAACCCGTAACACCTCCTCCAGATCCTACCGCAATGGTTGTTCAACCATCCTCATCCAGCTTTGCCTCTACAAGCCAATCAAGAGTGATACCAAAGGAAGTGTATGACAAACTTGTGGATGATAGCATCAAATTCAACGAGGTTTATGGAAGCCTCTCAACAACACTGAGACTATCGATCGTAGGCTTGACTTGCCGACTACTTTACTACAAAGAAGTTTTGGAGAAGATGGACAAGCCCTAGAAAACCTTAGGCTTTTTACCTTTTAGTTTTCTCCCTTTGATAGATTTGCTTTGAGTTTGTTTTTGTTCACTCTGTTTTTATTTCTAATAAAATTTATTTATGACACTTGAAGTTTTCTCTTTATCTTTCTTTATACTGCTTTGACTGTGATGTTCTTTATTTACTGTCTTAACCTTTTTGTCCGATGACAAAAGGGGAGAAGAATATAGAGAGTATAAAGCAATTGATGAACCTAGTGTATCAACCAAGTGTCATCATGCATACATTATGTGTTACGATTAATATATTCCTGTATGCTCTGAAACTTATATCTTTGTAATATCTTATGCTCTGTTACACTTAGAAATATTTATATATGCTTAATTCAGGGAGCCTCAAATCATCTGAATAAATATTTTTTATAAAGAAAAATTGTTCATCAATATATGTATTTGTCATCATCAAAAGGGGAGATTGTTGGAATCAAGAGGATTGAAACAATAACCCTTAATTGTTTTGATGATAACAAAAGATTAAGAGAACAATTTATTCTCTAACATGGTTATAAGTGTGCGAAAGTATTTATACTCGTAAAAATTTGCTTGAAGACTTAGTGAAATCTTGAAGTTCACTCATCAAAGTCCTGGCTGCTCGATTCTTGGCACATAGAATCTGGTTGGTCAACGCCTGGAGTTAGTCAACATTCGATGTTAGTCAACACTCACGGTATATGATGCAAGACATGATTTGACTCGGTCAACTGTTGGTTACCCGCTCTTTCAAGACTCAATCTGTTTGGTCAACGCTCTTGTGATGGTCAACGCTCTGTTAGAGCATAGTCACAATCTGGTTGGTCAACTCTGCAGTGCAAGTCAACAATACAACAGATTCTACTTAGTGCACTCTATGAAGACTTATTGTGCTTCAACAAGAATGCTATGTGATAGCCCTCTCATTTCTGTATTGAAGAATACTTGATTACGGTGAGCAGTGAAGTCTTTGAACGAAGAGCTCGATAGTGAAATTGAAGTACATTGTTATACGAGGACAAGAAGAATGTCAAAGGATAAAATCATCAAGGAAACTTGTGCTTGAAGTGTCTATATTTTGAAAAGCTCACTAAGGACAAAGTTATCGACATTGCGTATAATACTCGAGAATGCTTTTCGTCTTGAAAGCGGCGTAACTGCAAAAGCCAAAGTTCCAGGATCTGAAGCTTTGACTTGGACAAAAAGAGACGTTGTGTCACATCGGCACTTACAACGGCACTTTTTCAACCCTAGCTATATATCCTACCTCATACATCAAGTAAGACAAGAATTGAGTTTTTACAAACGATTTTCAACACGGTTGTACGCAAGCTAGCAACTTGAATATTTTTACGAGTAGTGAGAGCATCAACATCTATCTTCTCAAACACTACCCAATCAAGAGGCGGTGAGCAATCAAGAATTCATCCAAGTCTCTGAGATCTTTGAACAAGGCGCTTACTGTTTTATTCTTTCTTTAAGAAAGTTATTTTGTGCTAAAAGTATTTTCATTGTAAATCCTCTGAAGAGAGTTATCTCTATATTGTTTCAAAACTCTTATTTGAATCTGTACTTAGCCCAGTAGTGGCTGTATACCTTAGAGGCTCAACTGTACTGAGTCGTTCTAAGAAGTTGTGAGTATAGCCAGTTGGCAGAAATATACTCTCAAGTGTAATCAGTTGATTATAGTGGAGAAATCCTTCAAGTGAGTGAAGGGACTAGACGTAGCTATCAGGTGATAGTGAACTAGTATAAATCTCTGTGTCTCTTTCTTCTCTCTACTCTTTATTCCTTGCACAGTTTATTCAATAGTTATTTTTCAGAAACATTTGTATTTGCGAAAAAGTTTTTAAAACCCAATTCAAACCCCCCCTTTCTTGTGTTTTTGCCACATTCAAACCTGTTGGTAGGCATTGACAGCCCTTGCATGGTTGTTCCGTCTCCCAAAATCACCCAAAGTGCGTGGTTGGTCCCCCATCACTTCTTGAGTTAGGACTTGAGAAGTAGATGCAAAGGAATGTTTTTGTCATTGCTTTGCTTCCTTAGCCTTCTTCCTTAACGCCTTCGCTGTTTTTTCGATCTCCGAGTCAAACAACAGTTCACCTGTTTGTTTACCTCGCATGCACAAAACTAAAGGGAAAGATCAGTAGCAAAGCAACAGTTAATGTAATAATTTTTTTTTATCAGAAAATAAATAAAAGAAATAGTTCAAAAAAGTACTCGTTTGCCTTGTTAAAAATTAATTCAACAATCCCCGGCAACGGCGCCAAAAACTTGTTGTACAAAATCGCAAGTGTACGAATTCGTCGTTAAGTAATAAAAGATCGAATCCACAGGGGTTGTGACCAATCATTAACTAAACAAAATTTGTAACTAATTGAACTATTGACGAATACGAATGTGTTTGAAAAGTTTGTTTAGCAACAAAAACAGTACTAACGAGACAATGTATTTGGATATTAAGGAGAATAAAATGACTAGGGCTCGAATCCCTTTGTTTCAACTTTTACGCTCTTGAATTCTTTTCCAATGCAAGCAATGATAACGTATTTGAAGTTCAAATCCACAAGTTTAGATTAAAGAAAATCTCGTCTCTAATAACCCCTTTGATTAAGTAAACGAGTCATAATTCCTTAGGTCCAAATTAATTTAATCAAGCATAACGAATAAGGATTCATGCAAACTCATACCACAAGAATTATATTCTTATAACTTTATTAAGCATGTCAAATTATCCCAAAGCAAGTTTAAAACCTCAATTTTCCAATTGATGCTAAAACCCTAGTTCAACTCAATGGTGATCAAGCATCGAATCGCATTAAGAAAAGAGATAAATGATCAAATAACATAAATCATACTTGCATTGAAATTCTGAATTCGATTACATAAAAGTATCCACAAAGTTCATCTTACCCTAGTACAAGAGGTTTAGTTCCTCATAGAAGAGAAGAAACCAATCAATTGAGATGAAGAATTAGCCAAAGACTCCATTGATTCCTCAAATTTGCCTTTGATCCTTGTTCTTAATTCAATCTCTAGCCAACAAAAACTGACCCTAGGTCAATGTTTTATCCCTCTATTTATAGTTCTCGCACCAAAGGGTTGAAAAACATCTCCAAAATAAGTCAAAATGCGCAAAATACAAGTCTGGACCGAGTCGCAGCACGGCCGTGGAGCCTGGCACGGCCTGGCCGTGCTGCTCTTAAAATACAAAATAGCGAGCGCTTGACCGACACGCAGGCGTGGTGGAGGACACGGCTAAGCCGTGTTGTTCTCTGAACCTACAGGCACGGCCGTGGTGGAAAACACGGCCTGGCCGTGCTATTCACTGTTTGCTCAATCTTGAATTTCTTCATGTCCCCCAAGGCACGGCCGTGGGCAGCAACACGGGTAGGTCGTGTCTTCTTAAATCTTGCCATATTTTGTTATTTTGGCCTCCGAGTTGGTTGCAACATCTGGCTAAGTGATCTAGCTCCGCTTTCCTAGGCCAATAACCTTCTTTTCTACACAATTGAACTCAAACCAAGTGCATTATCTAAATCAAGCAAAAATACATGAGAACTATGGGTAAAAACCACTAAAATGACTACTATGCAATGCAAAACTAACAACAAACCATATGCTATAATGAACGCATCACATTGGTAGGTGGCTCCAGCATTCTTCAAACCAAAAGGCACGACTACCCATTCATATGTCCCAATTGAACTAGGACTCCTAAAGGCAATTTTAGACAAGTCCTCTTCAGCTATGAAAATCTGGTTATAGGAAGCATGACCATCCATAAAACTTAGAAGTTCATGTCCTGATGCAACATCAATAAGCATATCTGCCATAGGCATGGGATATTCATCCTTTGGGGTTACCTCATTTAGATTTCTAAAATCTATGCAAACCCTCATCTTCCCATTTTTCTTCAACACAGGGACCATATTAGACAACCACTGCACATACCTAGTTATCCTAATGAATCCTGCCTTGAGCAAATGCTCTACTTCTTCTTTGATCTTTAGTACCACCTCTGGTGCAAATCTCCTGTTTGCTTGCTTAATAGGCTTGCTTCCTTCCTTCAAAAGTAGCCTATGTTCGAACAAGTCCCTACTCAAACCAGGCATTTCATGATACTCCCAAGCAAAACAGTCCTTGTATTCCCTGACAAGCTCTATTATTTGATTTCTGAATTCCTTTAGTAGAAATGAACTTATGTAGATTAGTCTCTTTTTAGACTCATCTCCTGAGTCAATTTCTTCCAAAGGATCTTCAACTTCGACACTGATCTTATCATCTGGTCCCTTCTCAAAACCTAAAGGACCATCATCCAATACATAGTCAACTAATACGCCTTTAAAAATGTATTCTTTACTGTCAGCCTCATTTGCCGACATGCTTTGTTGCTTGGGGCTAAACATCTCCACTTGGCCGTGATTCGGCCTTAGCTAAGATTCTTACTCCAAATTGCTCCATGAGTGCATTGTCTAGTGCTTCTCTGTTAACTATCCCATTTACTACTGTAATGGGCTTCACTTGTGGAGCATATAGCTTGAAATCTACGTGCATCTGTTGCAAGTAGCATGGGGTATCATCAGCGTCTATTATTTCCACTTCTCCTTGTGCATTCCAAATGATCATTTTCTGATGAACAGTAGAAGAAATGGCTTTAACTGCATGAATTCAATCTCTTCCCAGCAACACATTGTAACTTGACTTTGTTGGAATAACCACAAACAAGGTTGATCTAGTTACTAACCCCACTTGAATGTTAATGACAGCTATTCCCTCAGAAGCAGAGGTTTTTCCACTGAAGTCAGACACTACCATGTTTGTCGGAATAAGATCGGTTTCATCCTTGCCTATCTTTTTGAATATAGCACGAGGCATGATGCTAATAGACGCTCCACTATCGACCAGTACTCTATGTTAACACACCAATTTGTCTATATTTATAGGGCATTTTTAGTATCTAATTACACCATTTTACACTGATTAATGCATAAAGGTACTCATTTATGTCTTATTATGCATAAATTTCATGAAGACACCACTTGGAGCAAAAGATGCGAAAAAGGACCAAAACCTGGCTAGTTTTGGAGAGTTTTAGCACTACTGGACAAGCGGTACGGCCTGACCTACCAACAGTACGGCTGTACCTAGAGTAGAATCCCAGTAAGGGCGTACCCCCTCAGTCTGTACCACCTAACGTGTAACACCCTCATTTTTGTGCTAGAACCTTATAATTCCTTGTGTGTTTGATTAAGCCGTTCGTGTATGTGAATGTGTTAGTTATGCTATTGACTGGTTAGAAGTCCAATGAGATTGGCACGGTGCGCGTATAGGCGAGTCGGGACATAAAACTAGCAACCGATACAGTTCCAGGGCGCGCAGGGCGCAGGGCGCCCAGGTCTCACCGAGAGCAGGCGCAGGGCACCCAGGGCGCCCAGACTGGAGCTCGGGGTGCCCAGGCCTCACAGAGAGCTGGCGCAGGGCGCCCAGGAGATGCTGGCGCCAGGCACCCACAGCTGATGAGTGACTGTGCGCTGTTTCGCGTTTTAACTCGTTTTGGGCCGGTTCTGTGACCCAGTATGACCCATTCTCGACCTGAAAGAGTAACCACGAACCCTAGACTTAACCTAGCCACTAAGCATCAGTTCTAAGACCCTAAACATGATTAGGAGCTGCTGATAGGATCAACCAAATAGAGAAAAGCTCTCCCTTCCCTTCTCCAATTTTGTGTTGTCAAGAGCTCTAACTCAAGACTACGCTATGGGACTTGACCGGGGAGCATCGTTATTGTAACTCGTACAGCCTCATTGGGAGGAATAGGAGGTGGTAAGTCTTCTAATGATAAGCTTTGTCTTTAAGATCAACGTTAGGGTTCTAAACCATGATTTTTCCATTCCTAAACCCTTGCTCTTGTGTTTTTGCTGAAGAAAACTTCACTAGGAAAGGAAAAGCTTGGTGTTACCTCATCCCATCCTAGGAGCACGAAATTCAATTGAGGTAAGGGGTAGTTGTTCTCTTCTAGTGAGTGTATGGAACTTGCATGAACAATAGGGGTGTCCCAAGACCCCTATGCCTCGCGCGGTAACGAAAAACGGACACTATCACCACCGTGATAGGGAGACTTGCGAATTCCCCAATTATTATTCTTGACTGATGATATTTTCTGTAACGGGTTATGATAATTTTATTGGTTGATGAATTGGGTGTGATGATTGAGCTTTGTTTGTATACATGCTTGCTGTGCAGAAATTGTTCACTACCAAACGATAATGTAAGGAATTTAAATAGTTAAATGGCAAGCTTTAGACCCCCTGAATGTGTAGCCACTAAGTATGAACCAAAGAACTCTAGACCATGTCCAACTAAGTTCTGAGGAATGTAATAGTGAGGCATTAGGTCCCCGAACGGGTATAAACCCTCGGGTTTCTGGTGATGGCGGGCGGCGCCAGCGCTTGCTAAGCGCCAGCGCCAAAGGATGCTTGGTACTCTTGTTATTTCATCGTGTTCCCTCGGGTTCCCGCATTTTGGTTGATATTGTAAAGCCTAGTTAGGATGTCTGAAGTTCATTTATGATGTTTAAAGGATATATTAGTGTGATAACTTGGGAGAACTCATATTCCTATCACAAAGTTTCACATGGATGTTGTGTGCTTAATCGAAGTTGCTAAGAACATTGAGCGGTTATGTTATAGGTTGAATACACTGACTAACTTATGAAATTGTGTTCTGCTGTTGTTGTTGTTGTTGTTGTTGTTGCCCTATCGAAGATATTGCGATAGAGGATATTATGTTAGACACCGCATTTAGTCTGTTCATGCATCATGGTGTCGATAATGTTGTTGTTGTTGTTAGTAGGGCGTATCAGGCAAGGTATCCCGTGACGGGCGGGGTTCCCGGTCCTACAGTTCAAAAGGGCGAATCGGGCAAGGTATCCCGTGACGGGTGAGGTTCCCGGTCCTACTGTTAATGGGGCGAATTGGGCAAGGTATCCCGTGACGGGCGTGGTTTCCCGGTCCTATTGTTATTGGGGCATTACGGACATGGTATTCCGAAACGGGCAAGGTATCCCGACCTCGTTAGAAGTGGATCCACATGCATACAATTATGTTCTTAGAATCACATCATTTTACATGATAACATGCCTGGTTGTTCAGTTTTTGGTGGTGTATCATAATGTTGTGATTGATGCGGTGGCATGTGATATTTGAATGTTGTGTTAATGTACTTTAATGTTGTGTCTGATGCTGTGGCATGTGGTATTTGACCGGCCTTAGCACTAGCGAGTAGATGTTTTCATTGGAATTATTGTATCTTGTGCATTGTTCATTAATTTCCTATACTGTTTGCACTATTTGAGGTTATGATGACTAACCCCTTTTGTGGCTATTCATATCCCACCGGGTATGCGTAGATGTTGAGACTGCAGGTGTTGAGGATGTGAATACCAATGAGTAATCTCGGTAGTTCGTTGGGATGAATAGAAGATTTGCATGTGTTTACTTATTTAAGTTCTTGTATTCTTCCGATGTAATAATTAGGGAAAGGCTCTGAATTATTATGACATCGGGAACCTGGGTTTTAATTCCTTTTGATGTTGTTTTCCGCAAATGAGCGTGATGACTCTATTCCACGATGACTGAAGTTATGATTTGACATAAATAAAAAGTATTTTGTTTCTCCGTGTTTTATTTTACATTATTACGTTGTTATAATGACTTGCTGGGGTAAAGGGTGTCACATGACGCTGATAAAATAGTGCAATACGGCCGTGCCAAAGGCAGTACGGCCGTACACAAGTGATGTCAGGGCAACAGCACGAGCAGTGCAGACGCCAACGTCATCTACGGCTCAAGACGGCCAGTGTATATACTGCATGCGGCTGTACCCGTCACGATCGGTCAGATTTGAAGCCAGAAAACCTAATTCGCAGCCTAGTCTATAAATAGGGGCTCTTAACATGTTACAAAGACCTTTTGACGAATTTCTGAGTCAAGAGCCCCCAATTGAGATCTGATAGTAAACCCTTGCCCATTCCAAAGAATTCCTGTCTCCTTAAATCTTGGGGCCATCTTGAATCGCTACCGGAGCTTGTGAGGACGCGAAGTACATGCTTAAGGACCGTCGTCATACCGAAAGGGTGTCCCGGTTTAGAATTTATTCTCTTGTTATAGATTGTTCTGAATTCATATATTTGTTTGTGTTATTACCATTAGTAATGAGTAGCTAAACCCATCACTAGGGGTGATGGGGGATCCTTTACAATACTCTTGATGTTTTGTTCTTTAATTATATGAGTTTCTATTGATTGTTTGAGTATTTTATTCCTATTGTGCTTATTCCAATAAGGCTTGATCACCCTTTATTTAGTTGGCTTAATTGTGGTAACATGATCGCAATGGCACACGAAGATTTCGAAATTAATGGAGGGATTAGGTGTCCGTGCCTTAAATGCGATTGCAGAAAGATCAAGAGCCCAGGAGAGGTCATGCTGCACCTGCAGAGAGTTGGATTTATGCCTAATTACTGGATTTGGACTAGACATGGTGAAGAGTTACCTCGGGTTGGATTAGGGGTTGGCGATAATTGCACAGGTGCTTCAAGTAATTGCGTAGATACGGGATATGGTGAGCAGATTGAATTGATGCAAAATATGGTTTGTGATGCCTTGGGGGTCAACATATCATTCGAGGAGCCACAGTATGATGACACAGATGAACTTCCAAATGAGACTGCACAAAGATTTTATAATCTCTTGTTAGAAACAAATAAGCCGTTGTTTGAAGGGTCTGCCGACTCTAAGTTATCAATGTGTGTGAGACTTTTAGCTCTCAAGTCCAACTGTGGTGCTACGGATGTGTACTTGGATCTCGTAACGAAGATGATGTTGGACTCGTCACCTATCAGAGATGGTTTGCCAAAAAGTTATTACGAGGCTAAAAGCTTAGTGTCCAAATTGGGGTTGGAATCTAAAAGGATTGATTGTTGTGTGAGAGGGTGTATGTTATATTACGACAATGAATTTGGTAAAGCGATAAGCGCTTGGTTGAATGCAAATCTGTGGTGAGCCAAGGTATATGTCACATACGATAATGGGAAGGGTAGACAAAAACCAGTTCCACGGAAGGCAATGTTTTATTTGCCAATTATTCCAAGGCTGCGAGAGAATGTTTGCGTCAACACGCATCGCAGACAAAATGACTTGGCACTATGAGAATAAATGCACTTCAGGTATGTTGCGACATCCATGTGATGGTGAAGCTTGGAAGCACTTTGATCGTGTGAATCCGAATTTGCAGCAGATCCACGTAATGTACGACTTGGCTTATGCTCGATGGTTTTACCCCATATGTTCAATCAACGGCCAAACCTTATTCTTGCTTTGGCGATTATTGTTACCCCATACAATCTTCCTCCCGATATGTGCATGTCTAAGCCCTATATGTTCTTGACTTGTATTATACTTTGGGTCCGGATAATCCAAGATGGTATTGACATCTACTTACGACCTCTCATCGACGATCTCAAAAGGTTGTGGAATGGCGTTGTGACTTATGATGTTGCGAAAGAAGAACTTTACAATGAGGGCAGCTCTTATGTGGACCATTAATGACTTCCCTGCATATGGCATGTTGTGCGGTTGGGGTACTCATGGTAAGATGGCATGTCCCATTGCATGGAGCATACAAAGGCCTTTACCTTGAAATTTGGGGGAAGAGTTCTTGGTTTGACTCACATCGGATGTTTTTACCAGCAGATCCTCCTTTTAGGCGGAATAAGAATGCCTCCAAGAAGGGAGAAGTTGAATTAGATGGTCGCTCGAGGTTGACATCCGAATGATTTTTACGAGTTATGGATCCGCCAAAAATCACAGATTTTGGTGAATTGGATCGATTTGAAGGATATGAACAATGGCACAATTGGACTAAAAGAAGTTTTTGGGATTTGCCGTATTGGAAAGATAATTTGTTGAGACACAACCTTGATGTTATGCACATTGAGAAGAACTTTTGACAATGTTTTTCTCACATTGATGAACGTTAGAGGAAGAACGAAAGACAATGATAAGGTCGACCGACTTACCACTTTATCGTAAGCGAAAGGACTTGCATTTGACGACTTCGGTCGAATGGGAAAACCCTGAAACCCAAAGCCTGTTACTCTTTAACTGTTGAGGAAGCTAGGTCGATCTGTCGGTGGATAAAAGAACTTGAATGCGGATGGTTATTCTTCTAATTTGGCAAGATGTCCGATGTGAACAAAGGAACAATGATTGGGATGAAAAGCCATGATTGTCATGTATTCATGGAGTGTTTACTTCCTATTGCATTTCGTTCCTGTAGTCAAATATTTTAAATCCACTTACGTAACTTCGGCCAATTTTTAAAGATTTGTGTTACGCAACATTGAGAGATGATGATCTTATCAAGATGGAGTAGAACATACAGTCATTCTTTGTAAGTTGGAGAGAATATTTCCCCTGGTTTCTTTGACTCTATGGAACATCTCCCGGTGCATCTTGCACATGAAGCTAGGCTCAGTGGACCAGGTTCAATACAGGATGGATGTATCCATTCGAAAGGTAATATAATCAAATATTCTTTAACATAATTATTCAACGCCGGGTTAAATGTTGAAATGTTGATCACCAACCTTGTTATTCTGAGATTTATGGGTGACTCAAAGCGATCGGTGAAAAATAAGGCCAGGGTTGAAGGATCTATTTGTGCAACTTACTTACACCGTGAGACAATTCATTTATGTTCCCATTATTTTACGAACTTCATGCTGACACCAACAAATAATAGGAATGAAATAGAAAGTGAAAGTGAAAGACACCCACTGGCCTTATCAGTGTTTTGCCTTCCCGGTCGTCATGCTGGAAAGGAGCTGAAGTCCTCGTTAACGGGAGAAGATTGGAAGTCAAAGACCTGCGTTCACGTGTTGATCAAGCTGTCTTAGAAGTATCACCATATCTTACGTATGTATACTTTTGACCACTTTCAATTTATTTAGTCCACACATATTCATGATCATTTGTTTGATAATGACTTGTTCAGGGCATTCTTGTTAACTAAGCCCACAAGCGAACAAGACTCTTCTGCCTATATTCATGAATATTTTCCAACGTGGTTTATGAGCCAGGTATGTATTTTTAGTCCTATTTCAACTATTTGTTGTTTGAAAATACAAAAGATTGTTTGCAAAAAGGAACCCTAAATCACTTGTGCATGTGTATACGCAGGTGTATAGCGAGTCAGAATCGCCCATAATCGAACACTTGAGAAATTTATCTCATGGTCCTAAATCACGTGTAAAAGAATGGCACACGTATTTCGTAAACGGTTACAAATTTCAAACTCAGTCAAAAACAGAGGGGAAAAAAATAGTTAACAGCGGAGTTTATGTAAAAGGTGCCACAGAGGGAGGTGAAGACGACTTCTACGGCGTGATTCAACATATATATGAGCTGGCGTACAATACTTTAGACTATACTAAAAGAATAGTGCTATTTTATTGTAATTGGTTTGATCCGTCAAGTAGAGGCACAAGAATGGATCGCAAATATAATACTGTTGACATATGCATGAGCAGAAGATACCAAATGTTTGATCCGTTTATCATAGCACAACATGTAAGACAGGTGTATTATGTCTCTTATCCGTCAACTCGAAGGGACAAACAAGGTTGGTGTGTTGCAATAAAGACAAAACCAAGGGGTCGCATTGAAGCAGATGATCCATAGGAAGAAGTGGCTTATCAAGTGGATGAGATGTCTCATGTCAACGTAGTAAACGAAGTTGAACCCATTTCTCGACTACGTGACGATCCAATCACATATGAAGATGTAAATGGAGATGAGGAATTAAATGAAGAAGTGGCAGAACCATCAAGATCTGAAGACGATGCCGAAGCAGAGTGGGCAGAATGGGCAGAATAAATTTGTTTAACTTTTTACAATTAGAGAATTTAATGTCTAACAACATATTTTATTTTGTCAGTTATTTTCATATAACTTGTTTATTTTTTGGAATTCATTTTTAATATTGTTATGTTTAAATATAATATTTCATGATATTATTATTGAATTGCTCTATAGACATATATGGCATCGGAGGTTCAGTTCGACTTCCGACCACCACCGGTAGTGGTCAACTGGCGGAAGGGCATCATTGTCGACCCCCTCGCCGTCGGAGGCCGAACATTATTAGGATTGATGATCTGGCTATGCGATGTTGTCATCCACAGCGTCCGCATACATCTACGCCTACCAGGCTCCAGCCGAGTTCGCCCCTACGCAGCCTCGTCACATTGGGCACCTACACAAAGATGCGGACCTTACGCATCGACACCCATTTACATGATGCCCACCCCAGGGTTCCAAAGACACTTACCGCTTCTTCCTCTCATTTTGTGTCCGAGGCGGTGCGACACTCATGTGTCCGATCAGAGTATAGTGTGGGCCAGGCACCTGATCAGACCGGGTTCGGCAGACGAGGAGGTTGAGCGGCGGCAGGATGAGCAGGAGGTCGTTGATGATATTGAGATCTTTGCATGATGGCCGAGTTGCTATCGTGCCCGGTGGTAGAGGTGAGTATGTAGGTTGAATACACATTTTTGCCCTTATCTTTTTAGTTTTCAATTTCGTCCCTTATCTTTTTTTAGTTTTCATTTAAGTCCCTTAAACTTCAAAAATCACATCAATTTCGTCTTTTCTGTTTATTTATTCATATTTTCTTAGACGAATCACCATCTGACACGTGGCAGAAAAATAAAATAAAATAAAACAAACTGCCACGTGTAAGATGGTATTTCGTCTAAGACAAAAAAAGAATAATTAAAAAGAAAGGACGAAATTGAAGTAATTTTTGTAACTTAATGGACATAAATGAAAACTAAAAAAAAAAAGGATAAAGGACGAAAATTACAGTTTAACCTATATTTTTTTAACTTGTTTGGTATGTTGTTATTGTTTAGGTTCCTTCCGTCAAAGCCAGCTGCGAAGGCTATCACGGAAGTAATTGAGTAAAATTACCACACCTATTGGCCCACCTGGGGGACGCTGACGGTGGATGAGCGGAGGCACATGTTCAATTCTTTCAGAGTAAGTTGTTTATTTTTTTTTGTTGCGTATTATTTTTTTATTTCATGAATCTCAATTATTTTTAATAACGTATTATATTCATACAGGAGAGGGTTTCTTGGAAGGAAGAGCAGGAGGAGCAGATCAAGAAGAACTTCCATATGAAGGCTTCCTACCGCCTATCTGATATGCTTAGAGATGCCCGCCTCAATGGGCAGCCCACTTGGATAGGAGATGAGATCTGGCAGTAGCTACAAGCGCACTGGAACTCCCCTGAGTTCAAAGCGGTAAGCGAGAAGGCGAAGAAGAATAGAGCCTCTGAAAAGGGTGGGAGCTTGCATACTGGAGGTTCGGTCACCAAAGCAAGACGCAAATTTCGACTTATGCGTTTTATATTATTATTATTATTATTATTATTATTATTATTATTATTTAGTTAAGCTTTTTTATTAAATAATTACTGATCTCGTGATTTGCAAAGGAGGTTGATTGCACGAGCTCCATCGTGAAACTCATATTAGGAAAGGTACCGGTGAGTTTGTCGATGAGCGGTCGAGGCGGACCAGGTAATTATAAAACATAATGAATAGTTTTTAACAATGTTTATATTGTTTTATTACAATAAAAATTGACTAATTTGTTTATGTTTGACAGAGGAGTTTGAGGCGAGGATGTCTCAGGTTAGATCTCGACATCCTCATGTTCCCGCCTCGAGGCCGAGAGGATCCAGTGCGTCGGCCGATGGTTTAGGCAGATGTTGTTGGCGGCAAGAAGAAGGGTCGCCTATACGGTGCTGGCGACCTTGCCCGGCAACTACAAGAACTCTTGCCTCTGTGGAGAGTAAATCCAGCCGATCGTCCGCCATGGATGAGCGGGAGATAGCAGAGTTGAAGCGGGCCATGGCGGCGGCGGCGATTAGCGGCCGGCGGCGGATCGCGGCCGTCCAGCAGAGGAGGCCGGCCGGGCGGCGCCATGTTGGCTCAGTGCCGCAAAGAACAGGAGGATCTGTACCATTTGCTAGCTCGCCAGCCGCCTCCTCCACCGCCTCATAGTACTGGTGATCATGTCGATGATGCAGATGGTGATCATGATCATGATTATCAGGACTATTAGTTATGTTTGTATCGGTATTTTTTTATATTTTTGGATATTTTTATTCTTGTTTTGTTCGTCGAATTTTTTATTTATTTGTTACGCTTTCTTTTTAATTTGTTTTATAGTTATGTTATAGTATTGCATTTTTAAATACAGGAATAAATTAATAATTAAGTATGTTTGTATCGATATTTTTTTATATTTTTGGATATTTTTTATTACTGTTTTGTTCGTCGAATATTTTTATTTATTTGTTACGTTTCTTTTTTTTAATTTGTTTTATAGTTATGTTATCGCATTACATTTTTAAATACATGAATAAATTAATAATTAAATATGATAACTAGTAATCGTTAATTAAGTGGATAAATAAATTAAATTGATCACAAAAATTAAAATTAAATAATTTAAAAAATTAAATAATTTTTTTAATAAAAATTTAAACAATTTTCAATTGAAAAAAAAAATTTAAAGTCCGGCTTTACCGACGGTCATGGCCGTCGGAAATGTCATCGGAATTATCGACGGGTTAAAACCGTCGGAGAAAACCGTCGGAAATTTACCGACGGGTTAAGGCCGTCAGAAATGTCATCGGAATTATCGACGGGTTAAAACCATCGGAGAAAACCGTCGGAAATTTACCGACGGGTTAAAGCCGTCGGTACGTATTTGCGACGCGCACTTTACCAACGGACATTAGTCCGTCGATAATCCGTCGGAATTTTTTTATTACCGACGGCATTTGTGGATTACCGACGGCTTTTGGTCGTCGGTAATCCCGCGATTTCTTGTAGTGAATTGATAATAACACAAAAAAGAAAAAAAGAAAAGAAGCAGCAAGATGCGCATGGCATCTGCAAGGAGGGCTGCTGCATGCTGCAGCTCATTTCTTTGGGTAAGAGCCAATGCTCTTTCTTTTGTTGCTTCTGCTCCTTTCCATTTTTGCCCGAGATAATTTTGCTTTGCAGCCACCATCTATCAGACTGATCTTCCAGACACCACAAGAGGTGCTGCCTTGTCTCCATCCAGCAATTTTCCCTTGCTCCAAGCATTCCACCTGCACCATCAATTGCTCCTATAAGTACCATAACAGAACAACAGAGAAAGGGGGAGGATTCTGAGACTTCTACCACCAATCAAAGAATTAAGGACTTCACATTAGAGTCCTAATTCAACCTAAACACAGAGAGAAAATTAAGAAAAGCAACAAAAGCAGTAGCAGAGGAGAAGGATTCGTAGTAGCAGAAAAAATCAATGTCATTACCTTTCACTGCAATCACGTTCCTTCCTACTCTCAAGAGCTTGGAATCCAGGTAGGCCTGTTAAACATTTTTACGCCTTGATTTAATTTCAGAATGGTGTAAATGAGATGCCACTGCCATGTCCATGACTTATTAATAGAGATATCCTACGGACTCACAGAGAACAAAATTATCAGAACCAGCGAACAATAAAAAGAGCAGTAATTAAGTTAGAGAAAAGAAAATCAAGCTGAACCAAAAAGGAATGAGTAATAGAAAAGAATAAAAAAAAATGGAAAGGAAGATTGGAGAACAAAGTGGAGAGAAACAGAATTTCAACTTGCGTATGTGTCTTCTCCGAGAAGACGCCGTCACGAGCACCGCCGTCTGTTTCAGCCTCTCACCACCGTGAATCGCAGCGTCAGCCACCACCATGAACCACTGCTCGCATCCTCTGAAACCCACATCTTGCCGCCACCATCCCTTCCTTCTCCTCCCTGCGTCAGCCCTCCCCCTCTCCAACCCTTCCACTTTTCTCCTCCATGCGTCAACTCATCTCTCTCTCACCCCAGATCTCTCGCTTGCAGCCGCGCGGGGCCAGGGATGGCGCGCGACGGCCGCGTCCACTTCTCCCTCGTGGTGATCGCTCTCCCCACCTTTCTAGCTGGATGGCGCGCGCGGGCCGCACCTCTCCCCCGACCTCTTCTCTCACGCCTCCCTCCTCTTCTCTCTCCACGCATCGCCCCGCCCCCTACTCGGCTTGGCTCGCGGCCGTGCACAACCAAGGATGGCGCGCGCCGGCCGTCTCTTCTTCATCTCCCTCGTGGCTGCGCCTCTCCTCATCCCCTACTCGCCTCCCCTTCATTTGGTGCTGCGGCTGCAGCAAATTTTTAGGGTTTCAAATGAAACTCGTTTGGCAGCCCCCTCCCCTTTTATCTTTTGTCCTTTTTTTATTTTTATTTTCTCTTTGTTTGGGCTTCAGCCCATTTTTCCTTTTTTTTTACGCCCCCTTCCCTCTTTTTTTTTTCTATTCTGATCCCATTTTTTTTTATTCTTTGGGCTTCAGCCCACTTAACTCCCCCTCCCTCTTTTTTTTTTCTTTTATTTGCCAACCCTTTTTTTTGTAGTTAGTCTTCTTTTGTTAAATATTGGGCTTTAGCCCATTTGTTTTTTTATTATTTATTTAATGAACATGGACACTTTTTTTTTACTAGTCAAATTAGGACAATTTTACTCAACTAAATTTCACATACAAATTTTGAGACTCCACTTTTCTTGAAATTCGCATAATAAAATCATGAAAAATTAATTTACTAGTAATGATTACTCGATATTGCTTCCCGTTTAGTCATTGAAAATATCTTAATTTTCTAAACAAAAATGGGTTATTAGTGAGGACAACTCTTGATTGCTTCTTGTTTGGTCCCTATGAAAATCTATCTTCTTTATAAAAATAAAACCAAGTTTTTTTACTAGTAATGATCACTCGAGATTGCTTTCCATTTGATCATTATGAACACCGTTAATCTTCTAAACAAAATAGGTTGTTAGTGAAGACCACTCTTGATTGCTTCTTGTTTGGTCCCTACAAAACCTACCTTTTTCCATAAAAAATATACAATTAAAATCAACCAACACACAACCATTTTTTACGCAAGAACTACGTAGCATTTGATTTCTCCACTACACCCGGAGATACGTAGGAGCAGGAGTGCACTCCTGTCAAGCGCAAAAATAAACAACTTTTATTAAGTCTTCTTTTTTTATCTTTGTTAATTCTTTTTTAATAAAAGGGAAATATATGATTTTAGAAGTTAATATAATTTTGCACAATTAATTAAAAGTAACCTTTCTCGAAAGGATGTCGTAGGGTGCTTAATAGAGTAATATAACACGTGTGTAATTGTGGTAGTTATCATTGTATTGTGTTTGTTAGATAGTAAGCCATGTGGCATTATATCATTGGTTAGCTATGTGTATAAATACCTTGTCCTATACCAAACTCTGTAACCGCTTATCATTCTGTTAATACAACCATGATGATGATCATCATCCTCTCTCAACTTCTCTATTAGTGCTAATACCTTTCCCACGCATAATTCGACTCCCGAACCCAAATCTGGTCTCAAGGACCATTTTCTTAAAAAAAAAGGGTTTTTTTCCAATATTTTTCCTTCGAAATAAATTATTGGTGGTGGCTCTATTAAACTTGAATAATCCCTCCAGATTTTTCGGTCGCTACACCACACTATTCACTTCTCTTGTAGCAAAAATTAATCACCATACCATAGTCAGAGATATCTAACTTTGGTTGATTACTACTACTGGCCACATTTTGGCAATCAAGTGAGCTATAGTGAGCTATGCTATTAATTTTTGCCACTTGGAATTCGCCATTATGATCCCTGCAACCCATACCAAAGCCAGCCATCCTTTTTTCCATTGAGAACCCAGCATCAATATTAATCTTGAAGTAACTACTAGGTGGAGCTGTCCAATGTTGGCAGAGACGAACCTACAGCTATTGGTTTTTGGGGTCAAATTCCCCCACTATACAAGTCTACCCCTATTGATATTGATGGTAGATAACTTTTTTTTTTTAAAGGATGAGCGAAAGGGATATATTATTATTTCAGTTGTACTAATGATTATATTACAACTGTCTCCGAAAGGATTTGAATCATGTCTCTTGGGATTACAAAGCGAAGCTCTTATCACTGAGTTGACACCCTATTGATGGTAGATAACATGTACTCCTTCTGTCCCAATATATATGTCATATTTACAAAAAAAAAATTGTCTCAAAATATATGTCCTTTTCTATTTTTAATGCAATATTAAATGATTTCTGCCAATTGTACCCTTAAATACTTCACTTTGCATTTATGATAATAGTTAATATACCAATGGTTAATAAGGTTAATTTGGTAAAATTAATACTCTCTTTCTTTTATTTATTATTTTTTCTTAAATTATATGATTTAATAAAATATGACATATATATTGGGAC
Organism: Calophaca sinica; assembly: GCA_037113605.1. Classification (NCBI taxonomy): domain Eukaryota; kingdom Viridiplantae; phylum Streptophyta; class Magnoliopsida; order Fabales; family Fabaceae; genus Calophaca; species Calophaca sinica. Next base: position 111,674,114 of record CM073733.1, read on the forward strand.
GAAGGGAGTAATTTACTCCGATAATGCATTCGGTAGCTATCCAACACTGAGTTGCAAATGTCTTGTCTTGGACCCAAGGTGATGAAGTATTAAAAAAATTGACTTACCACTCCACTACAATCCGCGACGGTGCTATAAAGGATGTGCATAGTTTATATTTCTGTTTATCTCTTTATTTCAGTTTATGTTTAAACTAATATATGTATTATTTAGCATGTCTAAAATGCCATATATATATATATATATTTATATTTCGATTTCCTTTTCTAATTATTTCAAATACTATTGCTACAACATTGATTGATTTCTGTGGTATTATTTTGTTTCTTTTTTGTTATCCTTAAGAATACAAAGATAGACTTCCCTTATACCATTTTCTCCTATTAAGGACACACAAGAAAAGTCATACATTTTTATTGTTTACGAATTTTTATTACAATTATTGTTTACCAATTTTTATTACAATTTCTTGTATTAAGCAAAACAATCGACCCGTGCATATGCACGGGTTAGATACTAGTTAAAATATAACTTTAGTACAATTGTATAGGCAAATTCCCATTATATTATATATTTTATATATTTATATATACACAATCTAAAAATTTTGGGTCGTCCTTAAATGTTGGTCCGAGACATTATTAAGACTACGACCTTGTGATTAGGAAATTTAAAAACATTTTTCACAAACCTCATGGAGATATAATAAGATTGATTACATAAATAAAGCTGTCATTGTGTTTTGTCCAAAACTAATTATTCAAAGAGGTCATTTAAATCTACGTTTTTTCGATTGATCAGTTAATTCTAGGTTATTTTTTGATTTTTTTTCACTTAGTGTACAGCTAGGAAACCATTGAAGGAATATGGGAGAATCGAAATGCAATAATAGTACGGTATTCTATCTCTTTCAAGAACTAATTTTTTAAATGCTTGTATTTGCGTTTTGATGTACTTGTTGCTACTTCTGTTCATTATAAAAAAAAAATAACTAATTTTTCAAAAAGGTCACTATGATTTACTAGTTGTATGATAACTAAAATCATAAAAAATAATCAAGCATTAACTAAGTGAGAAAAAAGAAAAATTATAAAAAAGAGATGATTTTGTAATTGTTTGATATAAGGGAAAGTGAAAGGAAAAAAAGTTAAACCTTTCTCTTATGTTGTTTGATTGCATAAAAAGTGAAAGGAAGGAAAATACTATATTTGTAAAATGACATATATGTTATTACTAAATGAGAGAAACCAAAAAAAATGGGGGCATTTTTATATTTTGGCGAAGTTAATGCACTTTGTGTTCTTTTTCTTCTAATGAGGTTCCTTTTCTCGTACTATTAAATTTTTTTTTCACCCTCTTTTAACAGGTTTTTGAATCCGTCCTTGTTGAGTATGCTCCCAAGGTTTTTATTGGTAATAATTTTTTTTCCCTTTTTTGCTTCAGGGGTCATATGATTTTATCCTCTAATAGCATTCTTTCTAAAAAATAATAATATCTCATTTTTTTTAATTACAATCAAGTTGTTTCAATTAGATTTTCTATACTGCTTTGTTTATTTAGATAATTGAGAACTTATGATGTGTTTGGAATTAAAAATGATTTGAATAGTTCAAAAATAAAAAATTGATGAACTCCTAGAGATTTTGCAATAAGTTAGGTGACGGCTCTGAAGGAGAGAAAATTAGGATTTTTTTTTTAATTTTAGGTGAGATTTAATATTTATTTTGCAGGTTTTGAAGAGATCGACTAAAGTCTGTAACAGTTCATTCAATTCTACCTATAGAAATTTTAAGTAGAATATGATGATTTAAGAGTTTAGATAAGTAAAAAAAAAACACAATAAATGGAAGAAACAAAAATGCAATTATCATCTTGGATTCAAAACATGACTCATAAGAAGTTGATGTAATGTACACACCGTGAAGGAAAAGGTAATGTGATGAGAGACCTTCTTTTTTTTCTTGGTCTAAGATGAGAGACCTTCTTTTAATTATACAAAATTGGCATTACGTTTGAATCAACAGATCTTCTTCACCCATTATGAAAAAAAAGGTCGTCTTCACCACTCTCCTCTTAACCATTTTTTTTAAATTATAATAAAAATATGTTATTTTAGTACAAACAGTCAGAGCGTGAATTGCAAGGGAGGAATAACCATAGAAGGAAACTACTTGCAGATATCAAAGTAAGGATTCAAATTTATATCCATAAAATAAACAAGGCTTAATTATATTTTTTTGAGCAGTGCTATATAACACGAGGGAATTGACTCACGAATCTCAAGAAGTGAAATATCACGGGTAATAATGCAGTTTAAAAATTTGTTTTTGACCAGCTTAAGGATTTTTAAAAAAGATATCAAATAAATAAAAATATCTAATATCATTCTTCCTCCAAAATACTTAAATCTGCTCCTGATAAAAATTATCACGGAGACCAATTTAGTTTTTAAGAAATGAAAAAATATAAATTTGGTAGTTAAAAATCTCAAATTTTAGTCCTTTTTAGGATATGGATATTTAGAATCTCAAATATGGGTCAAATTAGTCCCTAATATGGATATTTATAGACCCTATTGGGAACTAATTTGACTCATATTTTAAATTTTTAAAGACCAAATTAGTATTTTTTATTTTTTAGAGACTAAATTGTCTACGTAAATTGTTTCGGGGGATCAATTTGAGTATTTACTCTAAAAAGTAAAAAAATTAGAGAGGTCAAAGAAAGAGAAACGAGAAAGAAGATATATTGTTTCTAAATTAGTCTGCCACGGCATTCGTGTGGTATCTCACAAAATATTATTTGTGACATTTAGCATTATTGATATTTTTTTTTGTCTCCATGGTATAGTGTAATCATGATTTTCGTCCCCTAATTATATTTGTGTAATTTTGGTCCTCCAAATTTTTTAAAATTGTGCTACACGTACTTTGGGTGTCCCAGAGAAGACAGCCAAATGGTAAAGTGTTGCGAGACATTGGGAGCGTGGGTTCAAACCCACAATGATCCATTTCCCCCTCCCCATCCCCATCCCCCGCTCTCCGACCATCTGTACTAAGGAGTTATGAAGCACATACACCTATAGTTTTAGGCATGTCCCGTGTCCCACACGTTTCGGACACCAACACCTGTACGACACCTCTCTGAAACCTCATTTAGGTGTCCAATTAAAAAAATTGTATTTTTTCATATTGACACCTCTGACACAAATAAGACACCCTTTTGGTGGGAAGGGACACCCGCATAAGCAAGTTTTCTCACATACGCGTCAAAATGCATGTTCAACTTCTCCGTTCACGGTATATGTCTCCCTCCCTATCGATGCTTTGTCCGCAGTGACATCTTCGCTTCATCTCGTCGATGTCTCCACTCTCATCGCAATCGAAGTCCGATCTTGGTTCTTTGCTTCGGTCTCTACTTCATCCTTGATTATCAATTTAGATCTTTTATAAATGATACTCATGTTTTATTTTTTGTGTATATTTTATTTTATATTATTTATATACATATGTATACATATACATATATATGTATCGGTGTCGGTGTCCTGTACTTTGGACATTAGCGGTTTCTATGTGTCCGTATCTGTGTCATGTCTGGTGTCCGTGTCCGTGTCCGTGCTTCATAGCTAAGGACAAAAAAAAACATACAATGGGGTTTGAACCCAGGGTCCAAGAGACATTAGACAAACAACAACGCCACTAAGCCACTTCACTTATTGGGGACATGTGTGTATTATATGTACCCCCTCCGGACTCAATTATAAGCAAAAATTCCTAATTTTTCACTGATTAAAGAAGATGGTTAAGTGCATTTAATTTTTTTGATCTCACATAAAATAGGAACTACTACATTTACTAAATTACCCTTAATCACAATGATCCTCACAACTTTTCTTGAAAAACAAAGTTCAATTAACTTAATATTTTTGGAACAATAACATTAAATATAGGTAAGTTGGTTAAAATTTGCTTATATTTGAGTCTACTAAACTTGGGCACTATTTTGCTTATAATTGCATCCAGAGGGAGTATAATATATAATTATTTTCTCTCTCTCACACACACGTATGAGAAAATAATTTATTTATTTAGAAAAAAATAAAAAACATAAACATGAGAAAAGTTGCAAATTTCGACCACATTTTCTTGAAAACATTAAGTGACCGGCAAGTAACACTTTTAAAGACACTTCATGAGTCTTCTTTGTAACACCTCACTTTTTTTTTCCCTTCGCGTCTTATATTGTGCATGTGCATTTGAGTCCATTAGTTGCCAATTGACTCGACATGCATTAGTTGTGTAAGAGCTTATTTGGGTGCAGCCCAATTCTCGTCCTATTCTTATTCAGTCATTGTTGTATTCTTTTTCAATCCCTTAATGACTGAATTGGATTGATGTGCCTTCATGAAAGTTGTAGTCTTATCTCTTAGCTTTCATTTTATTTTTCTTTGACCTCAATCTGATACCTACAACTCTTGATAAACTTTTCGGAAGCAACGCAACACAAGCGCAAACCACGAAACATCAGAGGAAACTTCAAATGGAATTTTCACCGTGTTAGATCTCGATTCAACTTTGGAGCATGAATTAAAACTTTGTAGATATTTCTCTTAGATTTCCAACGCCTCAATAGGACGCATGTAGCTCTAAGTTATGGTCAAAACGGTGAAGAGGTGTAGTTGTCCTACGTAATCGATTAGAGCTTGAGGTTTAATCGAATATACCTGCGTTTGTCAGTGTATTTCGTGTTTAGGCTTCCGCGTCTAATCTTTTTCACGATCCATGTTATAGAAAGACATCAAAGGTTTCTCCAAATCAATTTCAACGCAATCTAGCAAATTTACCCCGAGCCTATTGAGCTGTATTGGTGTCCACCTTTAACGTATTTCCTATTAGGTTTCCAATGCCATTCTAACTGAGGTCCAGGGAGCCTAACCTAGACATCAAGTTTGTTAATCTTGGTAGAAAAGGCTTGAAGCGAGGCTCCCACTTGCTCACTACCAGATAGTGATAAAAAAGAAACTAGAGCCATCCTGTGAGTGTGACTTCATAGTCTTCTACAAAAAGAAAACAAACAAAGAAAAAATTGGTCTCAACATCTATAATTTGAATTGCACCTTTCTTGCCCTAAGTTGATCTAACTTCTACTTCAAGGTGAGATAACTGATATTTTTTCAAGAAGCTTAACCACAATGGTATGACTCCATGGCTTCATCAATCTTTCACGTTCAACATGACTTAGAACCAGTTTAGGGTAACCTTTCTTGTCAATCTTACATTAATCGCAGTAATTTCACTATCCATAGACCCTTGAGAGCCTCCATTAATATCTTCAGCCCCAGAGAAACACTAGGATCCTTATCATCTCCTCCATGCACCGACTTCTGGGCAGGTAACTTCTTTCCTAAATCTTGAACCTCATCCACCATCCAAGATTCCTCACGAGGAGGGTTTGTCTCAGTACTAGAAAAGGCACTGTCATACTTTCAAACCTTAGTTTTACTCCGATATGAAGGGTTCATTACTTCTTGAACGACATCCTTTGTAACGACCCGTTTCCGGACCGCTACCGAGCTCAACATACCGAGCTCGAGTTACCGAGCTCAACACACCGAGCTCAACTAAACCTGTATGCGATGCGTTTTAAAACGATACTCTTGTGCCTTTTAAAAAGTACGGTCTATATTTTTTTTTTTTTTAAAATCAGCTCGTGCACATCAGAGTAATTACAGCTTTTCGAAACATGATGCAACTAAGACACAAGGCTTAGATTCTAATAAAACATACATGCATATATACCACTCGAAATAATAATGTATACAAAATACAGAGTAGCAAATGTACAAAGAAAATACACCTAAGGTATGACGACTTCAAGAGAGCAATCATACCCTGGGGGTACTTCCGGCAGACTCCCACGCAGGGGGCTGCTCCAAAAGTAAACCGCCAGTCTACCCTGTAACAACAAAACATAACCGGCCCAACTGGTCACGACCTCTGAACACAAAAGTAAAACAAGGTACAGTCATAAAAAAAAACAACATCCAACAACATAATCAATCACGACAAATATAGGTCGTCGCCCTGCTCCTCGTCGACCTCCTCCTCGCCATCATCTGCTGTCGAGTTCCCTGCACCCTCGACATCGCCTGGGTAACCGTCATGGATTGAAGGCACCACGGGAAAGGGTCAACTTCTCAACAAATCAAGATAAACGAGGTACAAAGAAATAAGCAGACATCACTGTATATCATTCACCAAACGTGACTCGACCATCTCACTCTAGACTCGACTCTTATTCCGGAATATCGTCAGCTGGTCCATCCCCAAACTGACGTAATAGGTAAGCGGCAGGTCCAACCCCAAACCGATACCATGCATTAATCAGCAGGTCCAACCCCAAACTGATAATGCGACGTCTAGTCAATCTCCCGTAAACAAAAGGGGACCTAGCACCCTTAGTTATCCGGGTCACGGCTCAAAAATGTCATACGACTCGCCTAGCTCTCTCACTCGATGATTAGCTCGCCGCAGTCAAGGAGTGGCACATAAAAGTACTTGATCACATATCAATTAAAGAGAGCATGCTTAACATGAAGAAAACGTAATTCGACATTTAAGCAATAAAACATTCGCATGAAGAAACGCAATTCAACAAAGAATTCACAATTCACAAAGATTCCAAGCTCGACACCAATCAAGGAATCCATACACAATAACATATAAAATAAAGTCTTAATAATGTCTAAAAGTTGCCCTTACGCACAAAACATAAACACGTAGAATATGAAGTGCCCTTACCGAACTCCAAGCTAATGCTGCTCGACAACGACCTCGACACGGCTGTCTTCAAACGAGCTCGACAACGACTTCTCTTACTCGATCTCGACACGTACGCTTCTCAGTCGACCTCGACACGTACAGTTCTCGATCTGGATCCCACTGCTCCCACGTCCTCGGGTTCGCTCTCCCGTACACCTCGATTCGGAAATCACACGATCTCAGGAAACAGACTTCCTAAAACAAGCACAACTTAGTTCCATCTATGGGTCCTAATAACACTAAGCTCTCATTACCCCGATCTTAACTACAAAGTTATGGTTTTCGATCAAAAGTTCATGAAAAAGGTGATCTGATGCTACAACAGGTAAGTCGACAACAGCAACAACCAGAAGCAACAAACAACAAACTAAAACGAAACGAACCAAAAAGGAAGGGTTTTTTTGGGCACTGCCTATTGCAGAAATCAGAGGAAGAAATTTGTTTTACAAGCTCAAATAATCGGTTAGAAAGGTAGGTAATATCATGAAGAAGAAAACCCATCAATATGAGATGATTTGGAAGCATAAAAACTAGCTAAAATGGAAAGAAGAAATGGCGCTAAACAGTAGCATGAAGAGAAAATCTGTTTTTCCATACCTCAGATGGTGGTCGAGATGGTGAGATATGTGTCGAGAAGATGATGAGGAACAAGGTTGATGAAGAAAGTTTGTGCAGAAGCTCGATGGAACTCAAGGTTCTTCGATGGAGATTTGGAGAGAAAGAAGGAAACTCAGAGAAGAAAGGAAAAAGAAAGAAGAAAAGAGAAAGTGAGTGTTTGAGGGAACCGATCGTGATATACAGCTGGTGAGGGAAGGGCATTATCGTAACTACAGTTATGAGATGCCAATCCCATCAGTCAATCTACCCATCTAGTCTCCCCTCTCTCATGATTACCCTCTACTCTATAGGTCAGATATCTAGACACAACGACGAGACTGCAAGCCGACAATATAAATATTACAAACAATAGTCATAACGCTGAATAACGTTCGTAAGAATACGAGTGATATCATCTCGACACGATGTCGACCAGGGTGCTCGTGCAATCGCACAAGGCTCTAACACGAGTTCGCACGCGCCTCCTCGATTCGACATGCGACCTCCTCATTTCGATGCAGCGACTTCATCACCGACACGCGATCTCCTCAGCTCGGTACGCGATCTTGGCACGGGATCTCGACACGAGGTCTTGGTACGAGGTCTCGACACGAGATCTCGACGCGAGGTCTCGGTACGACGTCCTAATACGAGGTCGATCTCGTCCTCAGGTGTTACAATCTCTCCCTCTAAAAAAAATTTCGTCCTCGAAATTGCAAATAAGATTCTTACCTCGGAAAAGTTCAGGGTACTGAGCCTTCATCTTCTCCTCCAGCTCCCAAGTCGCATCTCCAGTCTTCTGATCCCACACAACTTTGACAAGTTGAATCTCTTTGTTCCGCAACTGTTTGGCTTTTCGATCAACGATCCTTGCTGGTGATGCTTCGAAGGATAAGTCGTCCCTCAGTTGAATCATATCCGGTTCGATGACATGAGAGGGGTCGGAAATATACTTCCGCAATTGTGAGACGTGGAAGACGTCATGAATGTTTGACAAGAATGGTGGTAGGGCAATCTGATATGCCACTGGACCGATACGACGAAGAATCTGGTAAGGTCCAATGAATTTTGGGGTAAGTTTCTTGGATTTGATCGCTCGACCAACTCCAGTAGTGGGGGTGACTCTAAGAAATACATGTTCTCCTTCCTCGAACTCGAGTGGTCGACGTCGTTGGTCTGCATAACACTTCTGTCGACTTTGAGACGTTCGCATCCTATCTCTGATCAAACGGATCTTCTCGGTAGTCTGCTGGATCATATCTGGTCCTACAACGTAACGCCGCCCCTGGTACCAACAAAGAGGCGTCGACATTTCCGTCCGCATGCTGCTTCAAAAGGTGCCATTCCAATACTCGCATGGAAGTCGTTATTGTAGGTGAACTCCACCAATGGTAAGACGTCGTCCCAACTTCCTCGGTGATCTAAGGTACACGCCGCAACAAATCTTCAAGCGATTGGATCGTTCTCCGATCGGCCGTCGATGCGGGGATGATATGCCGAGCTAAGCCTGAGCTCTGCCTCCCATCGCTCCTTGCAATTCCCTCCAAAATGAGATGTGAACTTCGGATCTCGGTCCGACACGATCGAAGAGGGTATACCATGAAGTCGCACTATCTCGGCCGATGTAGATCTCGGTCGACTTTTTCCACATTGTATGTCGACCTCACCGGTAAGAAATGAGCAGATTTGGTCAATCGGCCGACGATCACCCAAATCGAATCATTCTTCTTCTGCGTCTTCGCAAACTTACAACGAAATCCATGGAAATACTATCCCATTTCCAAACTGGTACGCGTCAAGCGATTGTCAGAACATTCCCGCAGTCGTTGGTGCTCCACCTTTGCTTTCGACACGTTAAACACGGTTACGTGCATCGACCACTTGCTTCTTCATTCCGGACCACCAAAAATGCTTCTTCAAGTCTTGATACATCTTCGTAACTCCTGGGTGAATATTAAAGTTGCTCTTATGCGCTTCGTCAAGTATTAACTTTCTCAGCTCGACTACGTTAGGTACACATACTCGGCCATTGCATCTTAAGATGTCGTCCGTTCCGACTTGGAATTCTGTCGCCTTCCCTTGCGCTATCAACTGAACCTTCTCTTGCAGGAGCTCGTCATGAACTTGCTGGTCTCGGATCTCGTCCAACAATCTGTTAGAAATGGTAAGCATACCAAATCTCAGCTTCCCCGGTGAAACTTCGACACTCAACTTTAAGTCTCGGAACTTCTCGAGCATCTCCAACTCCTTGATCATCATTGAGGAAACTAGAACGCTCTTCCTGCTCAATGCATCTGCTACTACGTTAGCCTTACCGGGATGGTATTCCAACGTAAAGTCGTAGTCCTTGAGAAATTCTGTCCATCTTCGCTGACGCATGTTGAGCTCTTTCTGGTCGAACAGGTACTTCAAGCTCTTGTGATCGCTGAAAACAGTAAGAGTGCTCCCATAAAGGTAGTGCCTCCATATCTTCAACGCAAAAACTACTGCTGCCAGCTCCAAGTCGTGAGTAGGGTAGTTCCTCTCGTGAATCTTAAGCTGTCTTGAAGCATACGCGACCACCTTCCGATGTTGCATCAGCACGCATCCCAATCCCTGGTGTGACGCATCACAATACACCTCGTAAGGCTCTTCTGGTTGAGGCAAAATCAACACAGGCGCTGTCGTCAAAAGCTCCTTCAGTCTTTGAAAACTGGATTCGCACTCCTCGGTCCAGGCAAAAGGTTGATCCTTCCTCGTAAGTCGTGTAAGAGGCGCGACAATCTTCGAGAACCCTTCAATGAATCTTCGATAATAGCCTGCTAAGCCAACAAAACTCCTGACCTCGATAACCGTCTTCGGCTGTTCCCATGCTAGTACAGCTTCAATCTTAGTTGGATCCACAGCTATCCCTTCTTTGGAAATCACATGACCAAGAAAATTCACCTCTTCGAGCCAAAATTCACACTTCGACAGGTTGGCATAGAGTTGCTTCTCTCGTAATATCTGCAGTACTCGACGTAAGTGTTCTTCGTGCTCTTGTCGATTCCTCGAGTAGATCAGGATGTCGTCGATGAACACTACAACAAACTGATCCAAGAACGAATGGAAAATCCTATTCATGTAGTCCATAAACACAGCTGGCGCATTCGTCACTCCAAACGGCATCACCAAGTACTCGTAGTGACCGTATCTGGTCCCGAAGTCGCTTTTGGGACATCTTCCTCCTTCACACGAATCGATGGTAGCCCGACTTCAAGTCTATCTTGAAAAGATCGCCGCTCCACGAAGTTGATCCATCAAGTCGCCAATACGAGGTAACGGATAACGGTTCTTCACAAGAACCTTGTTGAGCTCGCGGTAGTCCACGCACGACCTTGATCGCCCATCCTTCTTCTTAACCAACAACACCGGAGCTCCCACGGTGACACGCCGGTCGTATGAATTGCTTCGACTCCAAGTGTTCGATCCGGGACTTCGCTTCTTTCATCTCGGCAGAGACATCCTGTATGGCGCTTTGGAGATCGGTCCTGTCCCTGGAATCAGGTGTCGATGGAGAACTCGACCTCTCAGACCGGTGGTAACCCTGGCACGCCTTCGGAAAACGCCCTCAAAGTCACACACCACCGGAACATTCTTCACTTCGATCCCGGAAAACTTCCGAACCAGCGGATACATGTATTCCCTAGTTCCTTCTTTCAAAGAAACTCCAATACGCTCAAAGAAAGATAATTGGAGACTCCAAGGTCTGGGAAAATTACAGTTTTACGGGCACAGTCCAAGAGGACATGGTGGTGTGACAACCAATCCATCCCGAGGATGACATCTAGGCCCTTAAGAGGCAAACAAACCAAATTGACCACAAACTTCCTACTATGAATAACCACTACACAATTAAGACATGCAGTGTTTGTGACTAAGGTTTTAGCAGCTGGGGTTGTAACTACCAATTTGAACGGTAAAGCAGTCACAGTCAGATTCAAATGGTTCACACAATCAGAAGAAATAAAGGAATGGGTTGTACCCGAATCAAAGAGAACGGATAAGGATTTACCCTCTATCTCACATTCACCTTGAATAAGATCTTCAGCTCGCTCTGCTTCCTCACCACTCATGCAGAAGACTCTGCCTTTAGCTACCTGACGCTTCCCTTTGGCCTTTGCCGCAAGCATTGTCGGTTCAGCTTTAGGTGTGGGACAATCCTTGGCAAAATGCCTGGCTTCTTACAGTTGAAACACACCTCCTCCTTCTGAGTACAGTTATTCGCATAATGTCCCGTCTTTCCACAACGGAAGCAAGTCACCTCGACACCGGTCTGACCTCCACTCCTCGCTCCCTGGGCCATCGGACGATATTGTCCCCTGTTGTCGTTCCCCTGAGGTCGGTCGTAAGGCTTCTTCTCGCGATTGCTTCCCTTCGTGCAAATCCGCCCCGCACTGGGGTCTCAGCCTACACTTTCTTCTTCTTGTGGCTTCTTACTCCTTCTACCTCGACACAGCGGTCAATCAGCTCTTGTAGATTCCTAATCCTCAATGACACCACCGACTTCTGAATGTCGAATCTCAGACCTCGTTGGAACCTCTCGCTTAACCATCTTTGGTCAGCTCGATCACGAAATGGACTGAAATACCTCGCCAGTGATTCAAACTTGGCTGCATACTCGGACACTGTCTAGCTGCCTTGCTACAATTGAAGAAACTCTTGCTCCTTCTCGGCTCGTGCAGTATCTGGGAAGTACTTGTCCAAGAACCTTTCACAGAAAAGCTCCCAGGTCATCTCGCGACGTTCTGCTATAAATGTTTGCTTCACTCCTTTCCACCAATACTCTGCGTCTCCTAGCAGTAAATAGGTGGCATAGTCGACCTTCACGTTGTTCGGGCAATGAAGTGCCTCGAAAATCTTCTCAATCTCTTGCATCCAAAGATCAGCTTTATCTGGATTTGGCTCACCATAGAACTTCGGTGGATCATGCTTCCTAAAGTCTGCCAATCCTCTAGCTTCATTAAGATTCCGCTCATTCTTTGTTCTTTGTAAGTTCGCTGGGTTAACGCCGCCGTCTGCTGAGCCATCGCGTTAGCCTATTGAGTTGCAGCGGTGATTCTTGAGCCATGGTCGCCGCCATCTCGGCCATAGCTTGAATTGCTCGTTCCATGTCGACGTTCTACATACCGCCAGTATCCCTACGAGGTGGCATTAGATTCCACAAAGTTCAAAACCCTGTCAGAATCTCACAACAAGGATGTGTTAAAACACACTGCTTCAATCAAGAAACAGTTCAAACAATTTCTCAAGCAATAAGTGCTTCACTTAATCAAACAGCAATCAACAAAGCACAATTAGGTACCCAACACATATATATATATATATATATATATATATATATATATATCCCGACACGCTGACTAAATCAAATTTCTATGCATACTTCTGAACCGAATCAAGCCGATACTAACAATGTAACGAATTCGCTTCCTCGACCGCTACCGAGCTCAACATACCGAGCTCGAGTTACCGAGCTCAACACACCGAGCTCAACTAAACCTGTAAGCGATGCGTTTTAAAACGATACTCTTGTGCCTTTTAAAAAGTACGGTCTATATTTTTTTTTTAAATCAGCTCGTGCACATCAGAGTAATTCTGACTTTTGAAACATGATGCAACTAAGACACAAGGCTTAGATTCTAATAAAACATACATGCATATATACCACTCGAAATAATAATGTATACAAAATACAGAGTAGCAAATGTACAAAGAAAATACACCTAAGGTATGACGACTTCAAGAGAGCAATCATACCCTGGGGCTACTTCCGGAACTCACGCAGGGTCGCTCCAAAAGTAAACCGCCAGTCTACCCTGTAGCAACAAAACATAACCGGCCCAACTGGTCACGACCTCTGAACACAAAAGGAAAACAAGGTACAGTCATCAAAAAAAACAACATCCAACAACATAATCAATCACGACAAATATAGGTCGTCGCTCGGGTCCTCGTCGAGCTCCTCCTCGCCATCATCTGGCCGCCGAAGTTCCTCGCACTCGACATCGCCTGGGTAACCGTCATGGATTGAAGGCACCACGGAAAGTGGTCAACTTCTCAACAAATCAAGATAAACGAGGTACAAAGAAATAAGCAGACATCACTGTATATCATTCACCAAACGTGACTCGACCATCTCACTCTAGACTCGACTCTTATTCCGGAATATCGCCAGCAGGTCCATCCCCAAACTGACGCAATAGGTAAGCGGCCGGTCCAACCCCAAACCGATACCATGCATTAATCAGCAGGTCCAACCCCAAACTGATAATGCGACGCCTAGTCAATCTCCCGTAAACAAAAGGGGACCTAGCACCCTTAGTTATCCGGGTCACGGCTCAAAAACGTCATACGACTCGCCTAGCTCTCTCACTCGATGATTAGCTCGCCGCAGTCAAGGAGTGGCACATAAAAGTACTTGATCACATATCAATTAAAGAGAGCATGCTTAACATGAAGAAAACGTAATTCGACATTTAAGCAATAAAAACATTCTGCATGAAGAAACGCAATTCAACAGCAATTCACAATTCACAGCATTTCAAGCTCGACACCAATCAAGGAATCCATACACAATAACATATAAAATAAAGTCTTAATAATGTCTAAAAGTTGCCCTTACGCACAAAACATAAACACGTAGAATATGAAGTGCCCTTACCGAACTCCAAGCTAATGCTGCTCGACAACGACCTCGACACGGCTGTCTTCAAACGAGCTCGACAACGACTTCTCTTACTCGATCTCGACATCGCACGCTTCTCGCGACCTCGACACGCATAGCTTCTCGATCCGGATCCCATCGCTCCCACGCCCTCGGGTTCGCTCTCCCGTACACCTCGATTCGAAATCACACGATCTCAGAAATGACTTCCTAAAACAAGCACAACTTAGTTCCATCTATGGGTCCTAATAACACTAAGCTCTCATTACCCGATCTTAACTACAAAGTTATGGTTTTCGATCAAAAGTTCATGAAAAAGGTGATCCGATGCTACAATGTAAGTCGACAACAAAGAACAACCAAGCAACAAACAACAAACTAAAACGAAACGAACCAAAAAGGAAGGGTTTTTTTGGGCACTGCCTATTGCAGAAATCAGAGGAAGAAATTTGTTTTACAAGCTCAAATAATCGGTTAGAAAGGTAGGTAATATCATGAAGAAGAAAACCCATCAATATGAGATGATTTGGAAGCATAAAAACTAGCTAAAATGGAAAGAAGAAATGGCGCTAAACAGTAGCATGAAGAGAAAATCTGTTTTTCCATACCTCAGATGGTGGTCGAGATGGTGAGATATGTGTCGAGAAGATGATGAGGAACAAGGTTGATGAAGAAAGTTTGTGCAGAAGCTCGATGGAACTCAAGGTTCTTCGATGGAGATTTGGAGAGAAAGAAGGAAACTCAGAGAAGAAAGGAAGAAGAAAGAAGAAAAGAGAAAGTGAGTGTTTGAGGGAACCGATCGTGATATACAGCTGGTGAGGGAAGGGCATTATCATAACTACAGTTATGAGATGCCAATCCCATCAGTCAATCTACCCATCTAGTCTCCCCTCTCTCATGATTACCCTCTACTCTATAGGTCAGAGATCTAGACACAGCGACGAGACTGCAAGCCGACAATATAAATATTACAAACAATAGTCATAACGCTGAATAACGTTCGTAAGAATACGAGTGATATCATCTCGACACGATGTCGACCAGGGTGCTCGTGCAAGCGCACAAGGCTCTAACACGAGTTCGTGCGCGTGGCCTCCTCAGTTCGACATGCGACCTCCTCAGCTCGGTACGCGACTTCATCAGCTCAACACGCGATCTCCTCAGCTCGGTACGCGATCTTGGCACGGGATCTCGACACGAGGTCTTGGTACGAGGTCTCGACACGAGATCTCGACGCGAGGTCTCGGTACGACGTCCTAATACAAGGTCGATCTCGTCCTCAGGTGTTACATCCTTCATTTTCACTGTAGCAACATTCATCGACATCGTCAATCCTACTTTAATCGCCGTAATTTCACTATCCATAGACCCTTGAGAGCCTCCATTAATATCTTCAGCCCCAGAGAAACACTAGGATCCTTATCATCCCCTCCATGAACCAGCTTCTGGGCATATAACTTCTTTCCTAAATCTTGAACCTCATCCACCATCCAAGATTCCTCATGAGGAGGGTTTGTCTCAACAATAGAAAAGGCAATGTCATACTTTCAAACCTTAGTTTTACTCCGATATGAAGGGTTTGTTACTTCTTGAACGACATCCTTCCATTTCACTTTAGCAGCATTCACCGACCTGGCCCCTCCATTTGTAAGAAAAACATCAACAACCTGCCCAAAAATCCCATCACCAACAATCGTGGGGGTGGTTCCCTTGTTCGGTGGTAGTTTATCTGAATGTTTGGCCTTAAACATGATTCCTTCCATTGCAAGAAAGCAATGGAACAGAAAACCCTAGTAGAGCGTAATACTTATTTTAGATTCTAATATTTAGTTTGTTAAACAAATAATATTTGGTGGAAGTGTAGTTATATATTTTGTCAATAAAGTAGATGTCTATTGTCACGTAACTCACGTGTATCTTCAAGGTCTTGGAGATGGTATTAAGGGCTTAATGAGCTCTCGGGACCCAAATCACCTAAACTCTAATTAATTAAAAAACACTAAAAGGGTACCGACTTGAATATATAACGTCTCATCGTAGCAACAACAATGTCACATTCCATATATATATATATATATATATTATGCAATTCAAATTAACAGTTCGAATATATGTGCGCGTTTTAGAATAAAAAAGTATCACCATTACCAATAAATACTAACAATTCAAACTACATCAGTAGCATGGGGGAGTCCACAACCATCCTTTTCCACACACGCAAGTTTCTTGGCGGATCGTACCCCACACAAGTAAGGTAGGTTGTGTATCATACACAAGCCTATCTTTGTTACCTTTCAAATGTTAGACATAAAAAATGACCCATTTTATTCCCTCTCTTACTTTTCAAATTTCAGACTTAAAAAAAGACCCAATTTAGGCCCTCCTTTTATTTCATATAACCATCTTCTTCTACCTTAAAACCCTAAAATCCATTGTTAGAGCTTTTCAAATTCCCAAAATTGTCCATTTCGTTTGCTAATTTTGTTGAAAACATGAGCAGCCATATTAGGTCTTGCGCGCAGTTTTGGTGGCTCCAGATATGCCTCTTTTCGTCAGTATGTACCCGGTCTTGATGTAAGGTGTAGTGATACCCCAATGTGACCCGTATGAAATGGAGTGGTCCAAGATATTAAGGAAAAATTTTCCACGGCCCCTCTGTTAGGGTTTTTATTGCGGTGGAGAAGAAGGTGGAATTGAATGTTCTAGGTCTTGGGTTTTCTTAGGTATAGTTTGGATGTTTCTGCCTTTTTGTTCTATAGGGACTAAAATGGGTCATTACAATTTTTCACATCTTACTTGGCAAAATAGTTACACGCTGGAGTCAATTAATCGACACACCACTACAGTAACGTTACACATTAGTATTTTAACGGAGGTAATTGGATGAATCCCAACAGAGAGACTAACGTGTCCTTGGTTTGTCATTGTCAGGGACTTCTGGATGACTTATAAATTCTTAGGGACTGAAATGGGTAGCGAAATTTTTGTCTGGAACTAAAATTGATATTCACTCTTCCGAAAAAACTAAGTTTCTTATCATTTGAAAACGTATGCTTTGGTATGGGAGTAAAGTAAGATTAGTTTTTAGAAGATTTTTGTGTTAGAATTTAATTATTTAAATGGAAAAAAAACTCGATGGACAAATTTAAAAACAAAAAAAAAATAGAAAACATAAACATGTTGCTTTAAAAATTGGTAGTTTTAATATGTTTTTAGTTCTCTTAATAATATATACATATTTTTTTCGCTTTTTGTACATGAATTTTTTTATTTTAAATTTCCATATTATTCTTTTGTTTTTTAGCCCATCTAGTATAATATCATACTGTCACTAATTGAATATAAACTGAATATATATGTATGGGGGTTAAAAAAATTATAGGGATTAAAACAAAATAAAAAGGATAAAAATGGATTTTTTTTTGCAGTAATCACCTTGAGATAAAAAATTTAAGGATGAAAACAAAAATCTGGGTATATTAGAGTGACAAAAATATATTAAAGCCACAATTTATTATCACTAAAAAGGTTCAAAAACACATTATCTAATATTTCTTTTAATGTATTTTTTATTATTAGATAAAATTTATGTGATGAAACTTATTAAATAAGGTAAAATTACTCTAGAGGACCTTTATCTTAATTTAAAATTTCAAGTTAGTCATTTATCTTTTTTTTTTTGTTTCAATTTAGTGTCCCACATGTTTTAAAACTTTAATTTCAAGGCAAATTGTTGGCTGATTCATAACGAGAAATACATGTGTGCCACAAACACAATCTGCTGTATCAATTATACCACAAATCAGAACCTAAAAAGTTGTTATAAAAAGACAAAAATAGAACAATTTGACCAATACTGTTAACATTTTAGAATAAGTGGGATTAAACAGAAACTGAAATTAACTTTAAAGAACTAACTTGACACAAAAAAGATAAAAGATTGAAGTAAAAATTTAAATTAAGATAAATGACCTCTAGTGTAATTTTGTCTTTTAAATAAATATGGCTCGACCAAATAATATAATTAAGTGGATTTCATGCGAATTATATGTAATAATAATGTGTTGAAAATAATATACTAAAATGTATATTGCTTATATCTCTCATAAAAGAAAGTTAGCAAAAGGTGAGTCTTTGAAAACAATATACTAAAATACGTATTGCTTATAATGACAAGAGTGCATAAAAAATTGTGTTCTTAGTATTGCTTTCGAGTGAGAGAGTAAAAAACTTTGATTATGGTGGCTGAGTACACAGCTCTTTAACTACTAGCTCAATTATGATAGAGTGCATCTGGTTAGCCATTTTATGAATTTTATAGCTTGTTTAACTATCTTGTAAGTTTTTATTTACTAAATTGAATAGTTTTTATTGGTAGTAACAACAGTACTCCCTCCATTACCCAATATAGTAACAGAGGGAGTACAAGTAAAGGGAGAAAATTCTCTGACTCCTTGCCATTCAGCTGTGACCCTATTGATCTACCTATAAAATATATTGGTAATTTGGACTAAATTTGATACTTACTAGTTTACTTGGACTAGAAAGGACATTTGGCAATTTTTTTCTTTAATGGCTGTCTCCTCCATGGAAATACGCGGTTAAAATTTATGAAATTCAAAGATTGATGATAGGTAGACATGATCTAGTCAACAATAAGTCAGTTTTTGAACATTGTCCACTATCAAAAGCTTGTTGAATTTTTTGGCAATCATTGTTACCTAATTCGACTATTGGGGCTAACGTAGAAACACTTCAACAATTTCTTATTCACCTTATAATCACATACAAAATAGCTTCTTCACAGGAACCATTCCTTGCTCTGTGTATCCTAAACAACACAAAGATGCTTGAAAATGAAACTTCCATCTGATATATAACATTCTGAATATTTAAAATTATTACAATAAATATTTGATAATCAAACATGAGTACATGACCACAAGTTCAATGATTACAATGTAGCAGAAAATTCAACAAACTTTTGATACGTCACCCCTTCCAAGTTAATCTATAATTCTATTTGAGATACAGTATGCAGTTGACTGGATTGTGATAATGGGATTGACACCAACAGCAGTTGGAAGCACACTTGCATCACAAACAAATAACCCTTCTGCCTCCCAACTTTCCCCATTTTCATTCCTTCCCATTCTGCAGCTCCCCATCTGATGTGCAGATTCTCACTCGTGCTGAGCATAGGTTCTCTCGGCTAGTTTCTATAAAAACTAAAATACTTTCAAACTTCAAAGCTACACCATCCTCAATTCATCACATTTCTTAACCTGCTAGTCATTGAGGTGCTTCTAATAATAATCTCAAATGAGAATCTATCAAGTGTTATTGCCTTTCTTCATACCATTTTGCTTGATAAACATACCTATCAATATTGATGCAACAACAGCAACAAGCCACTGTATTGACCATCAGAAATTCTTATTACTAAATTTGAAGGAGAACCTTATATACAACCACGCCAGATCCAAGAAATTGGTTCAATGGAATCAAAGTGGTGATTGCTGTAAATGGAATGGAGTAACATGCAGCAAGGGCCGCGTAATTGGTCTTGACTTGAGTGAGGAGTTTATTTCTGGAGGACTAAACAATTCAAGCCTGTTTGATCTGCAATATTTGCAGACTTTGAACTTGGGTTACAATAGTTTTAGTTCTTTCATTCCTTCTAAGTTTGGAAATCTAAAGAATTTGAGGTGTTTGAATTTGTCAAATGCAGGCTTCCAGGGGCAGATTCCTATTGAGCTCTCTCATTTGACAAATTTGGCAACACTTGATTTGTCTACATCATTTGCTCCACAACATGCTTTGAAACTGAAGAAGCCAAACATTGGGATGTTTTTTCTGAACCTTACAGAAATTAAGGAACTGTATCTTGATGGTGTAGATATATCTGCTAAGGGAAAGGAGTGGTGTCATGCCTTAACTTCAATGAATAAACTAAAACTTCTGAGCCTGTCATCCTGCAATCTCTCTGGACCAATTGATTCTTCACTAGCAATGCTTCCCGAACTCGAGGTAATTCGACTAAGCCTGAATAATATATCAGGCACTGTGCCAAAATTCTTTGCAAATTTCTCCAATTTGATTGTCTTGGAGCTCAGAAGTTGCAAGTTCAGTGGTCATTTTCCAAAGGGTATCATCCAAATACAAACACTAAATTTCCTTGATATATCAGACAATCAAGATCTTCATGGTGTTTTGCCAAACTTCCTGCAAGATGTATCTCTTCACACCATGAATCTTAGTAATACAAATTTCTCTGGTAACATACCAAGTGTTATTTCCAATTTGAAGCAGTTGTCTATATTAGACCTATCCAACTGCCAATTCAATGGAACTCTGCCAGTTTCCATGTCAAAACTCACTCAACTTGTTCATTTGGACTTTTCATTCAATAAGTTTATTGGTCCACTTCCCTCTTTCAAGATGTGTCAGAATCTCAAATATTTATCTCTCTTGCACAATAATTTGACAGGAGCCATTTCATCTTCTCATTTGGAGGGACTTGTGAATCTCCTCAATATTAATTTAGGTGATAACTCCCTCAATGGGAAAGTTCCTCCATCTCTTTTTACACTCCCATCTCTGGAAGAACTTACGCTTTCTCATAATGGATTTGTTGGTCCATTGGATGAATTTCCAAATGCTTCTTCCTCCAAATTACAGTTGGTTGATTTAACTAGCAATGAATTACAAGGGCCTATTCCTGTGTCGATCTTTACGCTTAAAGCAATTCGCTTCCTCCAACTTTCTGAAAATAAATTTAGTGGCACCATACAGCTTCATATGATTCAGAAGCTGCAAAATTTACACACATTAGGCCTCTCACTCAACAATTTGTCAGTTGATACAACTTTCAATGAAGATCATGGCCTTTCATCCTTTCCCAGTATGAAATTTCTGTTGTTGGGTTCTTGTAACTTAAGGGAAATCCCAAGGTTCTTGAGAGATCAACCCCAACTAAATGCTCTAGACCTATCCAACAACCAGATTCATGGAATTATACCAAACTGGATATGGAGATTTGACTCTCTAGTTTATCTGAATCTTTCCAACAATTTTCTCACAAATTTTGAAGGACCCTTTGGTGACCTTCGTTCCAATTTATTTATCCTTGACCTTCATTCCAATCAACTTCCTGGAACAATTCCTATTTTCACCAAATATGCTGTCCATTTGGACTACTCAAGTAACAAATTCAGCATTGTCCCACCAGACATGGATAAATATATCCCTTTTGTATATTTCCTCTCCCTATCAAATAATAGCATACAAGGGAAAATCCATGAATCCTTTTGTAATTTCTATAGTCTCCGGTTGCTTGATCTTTCGCATAACAACTTCAGTGGCCTCATTCCCAAGTGTTTGACAGGAAAGAATAGCACACTCAGGGTACTAAATCTTGCTGGAAACAAGCTCACAGGTTATATTCCTGACACAATTTCAAGTTCATGTAACTTAAGGTTCCTTGATCTTAATGGAAATCTATTAGGTGGTGTCATCCCAAAGTCTCTAACAAACTGCCAAAGGCTACAGGTCTTAAATCTTGGGAACAATCAGTTTAGTGATAGATTTCCATGCTTTTTGAGGAACATTTCTACCCTGAGAGTGTTGGTTTTAGGGTCAAATAAATTCAATGGTTCCATTGCATGCTCACCTAGTATTGGTAATTGGGAGATGCTTCATATTGTTGATCTAGCCTCCAACAATTTCACTGGTACACTACCTGGATCACTGTTGAGAAGCTGGACAAAAATGATGGGTGGTGAAGATGAATCCCAAGAAAAGTATGGGACTTTATTTTTTGACATGTTTGATAATCATGATACCATCCGTTACAACAAATTGTTCTTGGTTATGAACATATTTCTAGTCAAAAAATTAGCAAAATTGGTGGAAACTGAACCTTATAATGTTGCTGACCACATATTTTCTTATTATGTCACTGCTAATGAATTTGGTGGTCGCTACTTGGATTCAGTCACAGTTGTGAATAAAGGTTTGCATATGAAGTTGATCAAAATTCCAACAATCTTCACTTCCTTGGATCTCTCCTCCAACCATTTTGAAGGACCAATACCAGAAGAGCTTGTGAATTTGAGAGCACTGAATGATCTCAACTTGTCACATAATGCTTTCTTAAGCCATATCCCATCATCTTTTGGAAATTTGTTGCATCTTGAATCCTTGGACTTGTCTAACAACAATTTGAGTGGAGAAATTCCCAATGAGCTTGCAAGTTTAACTTTTTTAGAATACCTGAACCTCTCCTATAATCATTTAGTGGGGAAAATCCCAACAGGTTCTCAAATGCAAACATTTGATGCAGGTTGCTTTGAAGGTAATGAAGGATTATGTGGACCTCCAATTAAAGGTTGTATCAATGATGGGGATGGAGTGGTGCTTTCACCTCCAGCAGAAGCATATGAAAAGAATAGTTCCATTGAATTGAACTTCTTAAGTGTTGAGTTGGGATTTGTTTTTGGCTTTGGATGTGTCATCTTTCCCCTTCTTTTTTTGAAGAGATGGAGGCTTTTTTATTCCCAGCTTGTGGATGACTTGCTTTACAGGGTTGTCCCTCAGCTTGATTTTGTTTATGAACACTATAGAGGACAAAAGTACAGAACTCTAAGGTGGATAGCCTAGCTGATCTCTACTAGATGGAAAAGCAAACAGAACTTGCAGTTTCTCATTTGGGTTTTATGCATTTTTTTCCTTTCTTTTTTTTTTTGTTTTAGTTTATGCAAAATAAGGAGTTTGTCCAACGGTGGTGTAAATAGTGTGAAAACATAGCTAAACAAAGCTTTATAGTTTATCATGGTTTTTCATATAAGTGTTGAGTTTGGGAATATATTTGGGTTTTATGCGTTTTTTTCCTTTTTTTTTTTTGTTTTAGTTTATGCAAAATAAGGAGTTTGTCCAACGGTGGTGTAAATAGTGTGAAAACATAGCTAAACAAAGCTTTATAGTTTATCACGGTTTTTCATATAAGTGTTGAGTTTAGGAAAATCTATAGTGAGAGAAGAACTCAAGTCCCACATCGTCTTGATATATGGCATAAATAGAAACTATTAAGCTTGGGGAATAGGGCTTCCAGAGTTTGGGTAATCCTTCATTACATATCGTTTTTGTGGGGTTGAATTGAGTTATATCTTTGGCGATTTGGCTCTCAATTTGTTAATTTAAGTATTTTTATGCTTAAAATTATTTCAGTTATTAATTTAAGGCTTAAATATGAAATTGGTCCCAAAAAATTCGTAAAGTTAATTTTTAAATCCAAAAAAAAAAAATCTGCAGGTTTTTTGTCCCCAAATTTGAAATATTTTTCCGTCAGTCCCTAAAAAATTCGCCTTACGATTTTAGTCCCTGAAAAATTCTAAAAGTTTATTTTTAGTCCAAAAAATTCTAAAAGTTCGTTTTTAGTCCCCGCCACATAAGCGACACAAACGGCGTCAACTAAAGGGACTGACGGAAAAACCTTTTCAAATTTGGGGACTAAAAACCTACAAATTTTTTTTGGGACTAAAATCGAACTTTATGAATTTTTTGGGACCAATTTCATATTTAAGCCTTAATTTAATATTAGATAAATTCCTTGATTTGTGTCGGTTGTTATTGTGATGTGTAGCATACGTTGTAAACCTTTTTTCAAGAACCATGTCATTCCAAATAGGTTGACCTATTTGGCACCGGCTTGATCACAATTTAACAATAGAACTTACGTAAAAAAATTTAATTAACTTCCCACTTCTCAACATCATTTGAAAAATTATGTCATCTTATACGAAGATTTCTTTTGTATATGATATATATCTTATTATTATATATTTATAAAATGTTTGACGTAAAATATTATTAATATAAACAAAACTAAAATACAATATTATAATGAAATATACAAAAGTAAATCAAATTCAATTAATATTATTAAAATAATCTTTCATTAGAAATGATATGAGTAAAATAAAGAAAACATTTGAAATAAGTAAAAGTATTTATTTAAAATTAATATTTTTGAGAAAGCAGTTATATTTTATTTATAAAAATTTAATACACTTTGCTATTTATTTAAAACATTTGGAAAGGTTAGTATAGATTTTATTTTTGAAAGGTTATGATACAAAAAGTTAGTAAAAATAAAAAAAAACAAAAACAAAAAAATGAAAGAAGAAAACAAGATAAAATTATTGTTTGAGAGAATTTATAGAATAAGAAGTAATAATTTAAGTGAAAGTCATATTATAGGTAAACAAATTAACATTTTAAGGATCAGAAAAAGTCTCATCACACAGCCCATTCAACACTAAGGCTATGTTTGATTCTGAGGAGAAATTGTGAAGAGAGAAATAGGTGAGAGAGGGTGTGAAAAGAGAGAAAAAGATAAGAAATATAGTAGATTTGGGGTATTGATTGATTTAAAATCAAAAGAAGAGAAATTGAAGAGAGACAAGTGTGTTTAATTTTTAAAAGGACAAAAATATCCTTGTACTAAAAATTAATTTATTTTTTCATTTGAATTAATTAATTAAATTTTTTAATTTAGTTTTCTTATAAAAATCATTTACATTACTCTAGCCTAATTAAATTAATTAGTCTGATTAATTTTTTGTATTAAGGCATTATTCTTTTTTTTTTTGAGGGAAGGCGTTATTCTTTTTTGGTGAAGGTGCAACGTTGAAATTTGAAAAAGCATTGCCAACAACGTTATTTAATGTGTACTGAGCAAATAAGGACATAAAGTAAAAAGCAAAAAAATGGAGCTCTCTCTCCACTTTCTTTGCAACATAGCAAAGAAGATGCAAACCATTGGTCCCACGTCGAATTTAGTACCTCTCCCCAATTTCTCTGCAACACCAAACGATGGAAGTGGTCAACTTCTCTGCTTTCTCTCTCTCGCATCACTCTCTCGCACCACTCCACCCTCAAACAATCACGCCGCAAAAGGACGAAGTTAAAACAAGAAAAATCTCCATCCATCCAACAGCTAACAATCAGCCACAACGTAATTCCTACGATTTTGATTTTAACATTCTAGAAAAGTGAAAAGGAAACGAAGGTCAATATAGACTACCCGCTAAAATGGGAGGTAAAATGTCCAATCTCACCTTGGATATATAAGGACCAACTGGAACCATAACAGTGGTCGTCTCGTACTGTATATAATTTTCATAAAATGGTCTTTCATCCGATGAAGTGAATGTCGAAAACCACAAGAAAGCATATGCTTTCTTCAAAAAAGGAAAAAGATAATTGCCGCTTGTCCGGGTCTAATGACGTGCTTTTGAAACTTTGCTTCGAGCCTGGTCAGTGGTCTCTAAGCTAGCGGATATATGAATATGATGACTACAGTAGCGGTGCATGAATTGCGTACCTAGGTGTCGGTGAGGTATCTTTTAACTGTTTAGGGGGTGGCGTTTAGCATGGTCTGGTCAATGAATGTGACCATCATGGTCCAATTGTCTCCAACCGTTGAAATATACATTTAATAAAACAGTGGTTGATATTGTTTACGGAGTACCTATTATTAAATATGATGAACAAAGTTTTGTTGTTTGTCGTAAGGGATCTAATGAAGTTAAAAATGATAAATTGACACCATTTGTTAAGAAATGCAAAATTTGCCGGCGGACCTTGTGTTTGCTTTACCTGCAAAGAAGGTCATGTAAAGTTGGTCTGTCCACTTTAAAATAAAAGAAATTATAATTATAATATGATATAGTCATGTGTTTTTTCTTAATAATAATAATAATAACTAAATGTGTTATTATTACGTAGGATATCTTTGGTTTATTTATAAATTTGTACCAATAGTATAAATGCACTATTATGTTAGGACAGGGACGGAGCCAGAGTTTCTTGATAGGAGGGGCCAAATCTTTTATATTTCTTATTTTATTTTTATTTTATAGGTAGGTTATATAACAAAATTTATATAAACAAGATAAATAGATATATAGTCAAAAGAGGAATTCTGCAAACTGCACTTATATAGAGTGTAAATAGAATGTTCACCTTAAGATTAACAAAAACAAAACGTCCCCAAAGGATAACTAAGTGGTTTAGGTTGGGATACCGAAGGAATATTAAGCAGGAGGTGTAGGGTTCGAATCCTGCCGCTAACAAAAATCCCCCTCCCCTTAGCAAAAGCTAACAACTAACATTTGTCTATAAAAAAAGAACAAAGAATATTACAAGGGAAAGTTAGGACCTATGGCTTTGTAATTTCACAGGGGTCTTTGTTTTCCCAACACATTTTGACCTAGTTTGAAGCATCAGGTCTAACTTGTTAAATTTAACCAAAAGGAATCAGGGGCCAAGGCCCATGGAAGAGGCAACGTGGTTTCGTCTCTGTTAGGACACATCATCAACAAACTATAGGTCATGTGTCACTGGTATATAAAGTTTGTGTTGATTTGAATGATCTGAATCTGCAGCTTATGCTAAGGCTTTATTTGATTAAAAGTAGTGGATAACAGACAAACTAGCTAAAGCGGATAAACTAGCAGATAGCATATGAACTTATAGCGGATAGTTGATAACGAATAAGCTAACAGATTAAATTTAAAGTGTTTGATAAAATTAGTGGTTAAACTAACTGATAAATACAAAATGACATAAAAGAACATTTTAATAAATGAGAGAGAGAGAATGAATGGGTTAATAGTTTTTTACTTCATTAATAGAGGATAAACGAGTAATTTAATTCTAATATTAAGTATAAAAACGAGAGAAAAATGATACGCTATAAACTATAAGCTCAAACTTGACTTCAAGTAGCATCTAGAAAAATGCTACAAGCTAGTGAAAAAAATATTATAAACTAGTGGTTACTAAACACTTGCTACAAGTTTATCCACTATAAGCGGTTTGGCCTTACCAAACAAAGCCTAAGTTTTAGGAAAATTATTAAAATATAAGAAAATATCTTATAATATCTTGATATTATTTTGAATTATCTCATTGGATTAATTTTTTATTTTTAGATTAACTTATTAGTTTCCATATTACTTAGTTATTATCGTGATTTGTTTCCTAGTTTTACTATTTAATTAGGATTATGAGTTTTGTATCCCCGGGTTAATGTTTAGTCTTTGAGGATAGCTATTAAGTACGAAGACTGTGCAGTACGAATTGGACGGATACATAGAAGTTTGGTTTTATTTTGTTTTAAAATAAATAAAAATTAAACTTAATTAAAATCAGATCCTAATCCTACGGTTGGCATGCATTTGTTATTTTTCGTTCAAACTTTCTTCGTACCAATTAGTGTTTTCCTTAGTCTTTTTGGGTATCACGTTATAATAATATTATTTATAACAATATCATATTCAACATCCTCATTATATTTCTTCTATTATAATTAAAAAAACCCAACAAGTAGTACCTAGAGCCTTTATCTTCATGGACCTGTGAGTTGAAAGAAATCATAATGGAAGGAGATACATCATTTACAATAATTTACAACAATTACACCACCTGTGTTCGATGACGAGGAGTATGAGTGTGGTCTGCAATGATGATTGTTCATCTTGAAGCATTGGATCTTTCGGAGGTTGTAGTAGAAGACTATGAAGTCTCTGAATTATCGGCAAATCCTATAATGGCTTAGCTGAAGAATCACAAAGAAAGACAACAAAGCAAAGTCTAAAGCTTGTCTTTCTTCTGCGGTGTCAAAAATAATATTCACAAGAATTATGAATTTAAGGACTGTCAAAGACATTTAGGACTATCTCAAATCAGAATATCAAAGCAGTGAAAGAACTAACGGCAAGCAAGTGCTCAACTTGATTAGAGAATTCAAAATGCGGAGCATGGAAAATACAGAAACAATTAAAGGCTATGTTGACAGACTATTGAGCATTGCAAGTAAGGTACGTATTCTTGGTAAGAATTTTCTTGGTGAAAGAATAGTGAAAAATTCTTGTTACTGTACATAAAAAATATGAATCCATGATATCATCTTTAGAAGAGTCACAAGATCTGTCAAATATCTCATTGGGTAGAGAAGAATGATGAGACAAGAGGTGATTATACAAGGTGCTTTAATACACTACAAAAAAACATGGGATTACCGACGGCCTAAAGCCGTCGGTAAGCGATAAAAGCCGTCGGTAACCCACTTTTACCGACGGATAACCGACGGCCTAAAACCCGTCGGAAATATGGTCGTCGCAAAGGATTACCGACGGACTCTTCTTCGCCGTCGGTTATACCGACGGGTATACCCGTCGGTAAATGACGTCGATTACCGACGGGCAAAGCCGTCGGTAAATGACGTCGATTTCCGACGGACGTGACCGTCGGTAAAATCTGAATTGTTTCCGACGGCTTAGGCCGTCGGTAATCGGGAATTTTTTTTTTAATTAAATTTATTAATAAATTAATTTTAATTAATAACCAAATTAATTTTATTCTTTAATTAATTAAATAATTTAATTATTTATTTGTTTAATTATAAAAATAATTTACTCTCATATTAAAAATATTTATTTATTAATTTAATTAAAAATTACTTGTAATTTAATTTAATTTAATTATTAATTGATTTTCCATATATAAAAATGTGATAACGTAAACTAAAAAGCAAATTAAAAAAGAAAACATAATAAATAAAAAAATTCAACAAATAAAAATCAGTAACTAAAATAATATCTGAAACGAAAAAAATGATATCCAAAAATATGAAAAAATATAAGTACAAAAAGAACTAATAGTCACGGTACTCACGATCATGATCGAGATGCTCTACATCATCTGCATCATCGACATGACCATGAGTACGCGGAGGCTTAAGGCGAGGCCGAGGTCGAGGCGAGTAGGTCCGCCGGTGAGCTAGCAACCGGTACATCTGCTCGCCGCCGCAAAGACTGAGTCAAAAGCTCTCGCCTTTGGGCCACGGCCCGCTTCAACTCGGCTATCTCCTGGTCATCATGGCGAGCGACCGGTGGCGACACTACTACTCGGCGACTCTCGGTGTGTGGCGGCGGGCCCCTTTTGTAGTTCTTTGGCAAGGTCGCCAAAGACCATATAGGCGACCCTTCTTCTTTCCGCCAACCACTTCCGCCCAAACCCTCGGGTGTAGATAGATCGTCAGGGCTCTGAGATGGAGAACATGATGAGCTCTGAGATCTAAGCTGAGACATCCTCGCCTCAAACTCCTCCTGTTAAACAAACAAATAAGTCAAATCTTTTTTTTTTTAACAAAATAATATAAACATTATTAAAAAAATATTTATTATATTTTATAATTACCTGAGTCCGCCTCGAACGCTCATCAACGAAATCACCAGTACTCCTCTTCGTATGAGTTGCAAGATGAAGCTCGTGCAACTGAACTTCTCTCCCCAACCTCCTCGACTGAGATTGTATGAATAAAAAAATTTAAATAATAATAATAATAATAATAATAATAATAATAATAATAAAATAATAATAATAACAATAACAATTTTATAACACGTACAAGTCTAACTGCGTGCTGCGCCTGACTGACACTGCCTCCAGTGTGCAAGCTGCCACCCTTCTCAGAGGCCCTATTCTTCTTGGCCTTCGCGCTGGTCGCCTTTGGAACTCGGGGAGTTCGGCGCTACACCGCTTTGCCAGAGCTCGTCCCCTATCCAACTGGGCTGGCGATCCCTGATGCGGGCATCTCGAAGCATGTCAGAAAGGCGGTGGGAGGCCTTCATATGAAAATTCTTCTCCATTAGCTCCTCATCTTTTTCCTCCCAAGCAACCCTCGTCTGTATCAATATAAGACATTATTAAACATAATTGAAATTTACGAAAATAAAATATGCAATAAAATAAAAATTGCAGCTTACTCTGAAAGAATTAAACATATGGTCCCGCTCAAAATCCTTCAGTGTCCCCCAGGTGGGCCAAAACTCCTAGTAATTCTCCTCAATTGTTGCTGTGATAGCTAACGTAGCAGGCTTTGAGGGAAGAAACCTGAACAATAAAAACATGTTAAATAAAAAAAAAATATATATATATATACATGTAAATTATTAATAAAAATTATTAATAACTCGAAAAAATTGCAAATACTTACCCTTTACCAGATGGCCTGATAAGAACTCGACCATCATACAACATCTCAAGAGTGTCAGGCTCCTGGCCCTCCCCCTGCTCAAGAACCTCCTCCTGCTGAACCTCCTGCTCCTCCCCGTCCTGCCCAACATCAGTGTCATCAGGTGTATGGCCCGTAATATAATCATGGTTGGACTGATGAGCATCGGCCACCGGATCAGGCACAACATGGGAACTCGAAGCGCCATGTGCAAACTGGAACCCCGGGGTGGGGATCATGTCAATGTGAGGCAAAGGTGTCGAACGTGCCCGAGTCTGTGTAGCTGGTGTCCAATGTGCCTGAGTCTGTGTAGGTGGTGCAGAAGGCTGTCTAGGTGCAGGAGGTGTATCAGGCAGTCTCGGTGTAGATGTACTAGGACGACGTGTAGATGACAACGTCGAAAACCCAGTAGGGTCACGCCTAATGATGGTCGGCCTCTGACGACGAGGGGGGTCGAGGGCGATCCCCTTCCCCTTCCATTTAACACCACTGGGTGGTCGGGGGGGTCTGCTCCTGAACCTTCCGTTGCCATATCTGTCTATAGAGCAATTGAATAATAACAGTCATGAAATATTATATTTAAACATAACAATATTACAAATGAATTCCATAAAAGTAAACAAGTTATGAAAATAACTGACAAATTAAAATATATTGTTACACATTAATTTCTCAAATTGTAAAAAGTTAAACAATATCAATCTGCCCATTCTGCCCACTCAATTTCAGCATCGTCTTCAGATCTTGATGGTTCTGCCACTTCTTCATTTAATTCCTCATCCCCATCTACATCTTCATATGTGATTGGATTGTCACGTAGTCGAGTAATGGGTTCCACTTCATTTACTACATTGACATGAGATATCTCATCAACTTGATAAGCCACTTCTTCCTGTGTATCATCTGCTTCAATGCGACCACGTGGTTTTATCTTTATTGCGACACACCAACCTTGTTTGTCCCTTCGAGTTGATGGATAAGGGACATAATACACTTGTCTTACATGTTGTGCCATGATAAACGGATCAAACATTTGGTATCTTCTGCTCATGTGTATGTCAACATGATATATTTTCGATCCACTCTTGTGCCTCTATTTGACGGATCAAATCAATTACAATAAAATAGCACTATTTTTTTAGTATAGTCTAAAGTATTGTACGTCAATTCATATATATGTTGAATCACGCCGTAAAAGTCATCTTCACCTCCATCTGTGGCACCTTTTACATAAACCCCGCTGTTAATCGCTTTTTTCCCTCTGCTTTTGACTGGGTTTGGAATTTGTATCCATTTACAAAGAATGTGTGCCATTCTTTTACACGTGATTTAGGACCATGAGATAAATTTCTCAAGTGTTGGATTTTAGGGGATTCTGCCTCGCTATACACCTGTGTACACACCATGTGCAAACAAATTATGGTTCCTATTTTCAAACAATATTTTTGTATTTTCAAACAATAAAGAATAATAATAATATATATATGACGACTCAAAAACATACCTGGTTCCTAAACCACGTTGGGAAATATTCATGAATATAGGCAGAGAGTCTTATGCGCTTGTGGGCTTAGTTAACAAGAATGCCCCGATCAAGTCATTATCAAACAAATGATCAAGAGCAATTGTGGATTAAAGAAATTTAAAGTGGTCAAAATGATACATACGTTAGATACGGTGATACTTACGCACGGTTGATCAACACGTGAACGTGGTGACTTCCACACTTCGCCTGTTATCCGATTATCCACCTCCTTTCCACCATGACACCGGAAAGGCAAAATCTCGATAAGGCAAGCGGGTGTCTTTCACTTTCAATTTCTACTTCGTTCCTACTATTTGTTGGTGTCAACATGAAGTTCATAAAATAATGGGAACAGAAATGGATTGTCTCACGGTGTAAGTAAGTTGCACAAATAGATCCTTCAACCCTGGCCTTATTTTTCACCGACCGTTTTGAGTCACCCATAAATCTACAAAATAACAACGTTGATGATAAAAATTGATACATTTAACCCTTCAAATAAATATTTATTTTAGAGAATACTTTATTATAGTACCTTTCGAATGGATACATCCATCTGTATTGAACCGGTCCACCAAGCCTAGCTTCATGTGCAAGATGCACTGCTAGATGCTCCATAGAATCAAAGAAAGCAGGGGGAAATATTCTCTCCAACTTACAAAGAATGACTGGTATGTTCTGTTCCATCCTTATGAGATCATCCTCTCTCAGTGTCACAAAACACAAATCTTTAAAGAATTGGCTGAGTTCAGTCAGTGGATTTAAAACATTTGACGGCAAGGAACTAAATGCAATAGGAAGTAAACACTCCATGAATACATGACAATCATGGTTTTTCATCCCAATCATGGTTCCTTTGTTCACATCGGCACATCTTGCCAAATTAGAAGAATAACCATCTGGCATCCGAAGTTCTTTTATCCACCGACAGATCGACTTGGCTTCGGCCAGCTTAAAGAGTAACAGGCTTTGGGTTTCGTGGTCTTCCCATCCGACCGATTCACAAATGCAAGTCCTTTCGCCTGCAAAGTGGTAAGTCTAGTTTGGCCTTCTCATTGTCTTTTGTTTTTCCTCCGACGTTCATCTTTGTGAAAAAACATTGTCAAAAAGTTCTTCTCAATGTGCATAACATCAAGGTTGTGTCTCAATAAATTATCTCTCCAAGATGGCGGATCCCAAAAATACTTCTTTTTGTCCAATTATGCCATTGTCCATATCCTTCAAATCAATCCAATTTGCCAAAATGCTGTGATTTTGGGCAGTTCCATAACCCTTTCCCAGATCTGTTCTGGCGTCAACCTTGGTGGCGGGCCATCTAATTCAACTTCCCCCTTCTTGAAAGCGTTCTTATTCCGTCTAAATGCATGATCATCCGGTAAAAACCTGCGATGTGAGTCAAACCAAGAACTCTTCCCCCCAAATTTCAAGGTAAAGGCCTTTGTATGCTCCATGCAATGCGGACATGCCATTTTACCATGAGTACCCCAACCAGACAACATGCCATATGCAGGGAAGTCATTAATGGTCCACATAAGCGCCGCCTCATTGTAAAATTCCTCTTTCGTGCAATATCGCACGTCACAACACCATTCCACAACCTTTTGAGATCGTCAATAAGAGGCTCTAAATAGATGTCAATACCATCTGTCGGATTATCCGGACCGGTATAACACAAGTCAAGAACATATAAGGCTTAGACATGCACATTTCGGGAGGAAGATTGTATGGGTAACGATAATCGCCAGCAAGAATAAGGTTTCGCCGTGGATTGAACATACGGGTAAAACCATCGAGCATAAGCCAAGTCGTACATTACGTGGATCTGCTGCAAAATCGGGATGCACACGATCAAAGTGCTTCCAAGCTTCACCATCGGAAGGGTGGCGCAACATACTGAAGTGCTTCTATTCTCATAGTGCCATGTCATTTTGTCTGCAGTCTGTGGTGATGCAAACATTCTCTGCAGCCTTGGAATAATTGGCAAATAAAACATTGCATTCACTGGAACTAGTTTTTGTCTACCCGTCCGATTATTAGTATGTGACATATACCTAGGCTCACCACAAAATTTGCATTCAACTAGCGCACCATCGTTTTTACCAAACTCATTGTCGTAATACAACATACACCTTCTCACACAACAATCAATCCTTTTAGATTCCAGCCCCAACTTGGACACTAAGCTTTTAGCCTCGTAATAACTTTTTGGCAAACCATCTTTGATAGGTGACGAGTCCAACATCATTTTCGTTACGAGATCCAAGCACACTTCGGTAGCACCACAGTTGGACTTAAGAGCTAAGAGCCTCACACACATTGATAACTTAGAGTCTGTAGACCCTTCAAACAACGGCTTGTTTGTTTCTAACAATAGATTATAAAATTTTTGTGCTGTCTCATTTGGAAGTTCATCTGTGTCATCATACTGTTGCTCCTCGAATAACACGTTCACCCCCAAGGCATCACAAACCATATCTTGCATCAATTCAATCTGCTCACCACATCCCGACCCACGTGAATCGCCAAGCACCTTCGCAATTATCACCAATCCCTAAATCAACGTGAGGCAACTTTTCACCATGTGTAGTCCAAATCCAGTAATTAAGCCTAAATCCAACTGAATACAGGTGGTGCGTGACCTCACTTTGGCTCTTAATCCTTCTGCAATCGCAATTAAAGCACGGACATCTAATCCCTCCATTAGTTTTGAAATCTTTTATGTGCCATTGCGACTTGGACAAAGTACGCAACCCCAAACAAGAAAATCTGGTTTCAAACCCCCTCTCCCCGGATACAACCTATCGTACATCCAACTACGACTCGAAAGAAAATATTCCATCTTCTGCATGTCAAAAAAAATGACAATTTCAGCAGCACGACGTTCTTACAACCGCTCTCTTTCTTTAAATGGTATGACCCTATCCCATTCGAGAAAAAACTTTTTCAGAACTCGTATAATAATCATTCCTTAATTCTCGTATCTTATACTTGACAAAATTTCAGCAGCATTTCCCATTGGTCTCTGAGTACACAAAATGAACGCAGTTATGAACACCGCAATCAAGTATGCACCCAGAGAACAAAAGGAAATGAATCGAACCGAAATTTCATCAAATATAAAGATACGAGAATTAAGCAACAACTATTATACGAGTAAAGAAAAAGTTTTTTCCCAAACTGTCCGACTTGGACAATTCAAGGTTCAATATACAATGAGCACATGGTACCCTA
Organism: Calophaca sinica; assembly: GCA_037113605.1. NCBI lineage: Eukaryota > Viridiplantae > Streptophyta > Magnoliopsida > Fabales > Fabaceae > Calophaca > Calophaca sinica. The sequence continues at coordinate 111,709,060 of CM073733.1, forward strand.
AAAGAGTATATGCACTCAATAATATATTAAACCTCAAACGGGAAGCTAAGGCTTCTCTCCGATACTAATAACAAATATCAAACATCCATTCGATCAATGACTAACATAACAATTAAACAAGCAGAAGTGACAAGGGTAGAATTAGTTTTATTATTTATATATATATATATATAAATAATAAAAAATATTTTATTTTCCTTTTTCATTTAATTTTTTATATGATAATTTTTAATGTTGTTATTTTTTATTTCTTTTTATTGAAATTTTTTAACTCTTCTCTTCTTGAGATCTTTTTCATTTTTGTTATATCATATTTTTTAACGATTGTTTCCCTTGTTTCTTTTTTAATTACGCTCATCTGTTAATTACTTTTACAATTCTGTTTTTTCAATCCGTCTAGTTTTTTAATTATGTTATTTTTCAATTGTATCTCATTTCATTTTGTTATTCTCTTCTTTCTTCTTTAAAATCTGCTTTTTTATTCTATTGTTCTTAAAAATTCTGCTTTTTAATTATTTTTTATTTTAAATCTATTTTTTAATTCTATTATTATTTGTCCTTTCCAATTCAAATCTGTCTTGTTTCTTTGAGCAATGGTCCATTTATTGTGTGTGTAGTTTTATTAATCATTTAGTTGCCACTACGCCATCCGTCATATATATTAAAAAAATTTATTTTTCAATAAATAATAATTATTAACAATTCAATCAATATTGCAATTTTAATTTATATATTTTATTTTCTTAAAACGGAAGAGCTATTGTGGTATGCTCTCTTCAACATATATTTAATATTCAAATATATCAACATAAAAAATATTCATATGCTCTCTTCATTTTATTTTAATAAGCCTCTAAAGTAATTTATGAATAAATAATCACTTAAGTTTCTAAAAATAGCTCATTAAATAAATATTTTATTATGTCATTTCAGATTTTGTGCTGAACGTTAAATATTATATGTCACTTTTTAATATATAATTTTATAATTTTATTTATTTCACCCGCTATTTAACTTACGCTATCTGCCCGCTATTTTATGCTATCCTACTAATTTTACGCTATTTTTCGCGATCCTCGATTAACAACACTGGAATTTTCATTAAAAATATAAAATCAAAGTCATCAAAATGTTTACAATAAAAGCGGTTATGTTTCTAACCAAATATATTACATAAAGGAAATAAAAAAAAGCAGCATAAATTTTCATTAAAAATAAAATCATAGAAACAGTGAATAGATGAGGTTATGCAGGAATACGAATAAGCCCAACCATAAACTGAAACTACAACAGTACAACTATAACATATGGCTCTCAAACCTTCTTTGACACTTTAAATATTGTCTTAAACATGTGTCAACAATTCCAATACAAAAACATGCAATGCTGACATTTTTTTGTCACTGCTATAACACAAATTACAAGTTGTACCTGCCCATAGACTTTTTTTTCCCTCTTGTGTCTCAAATATATTAAATTGCAAATCGAATGGAATTATTTGAAAGATCAGAAAAAGCATATGTATTATTCTGCTTAACTATACACTCCAATTAAAGGACCACTTAAATGCATGCTGCTACAAAATTTTAGCCTTGTTATGAAGCGCGTTAGATTTCTTAATAAATTTAGCTCAGAGGAATTCCACACATTTGAAAAACAGATATAGAAATGTTCAGAACTGTTGTCTAGAGGACAGACTACCAGATTTCCAAATAAATTTACTAAGAAGGACCTTCTCCTGGTGCAGAAAGAATGGAAGCACTTATAAGAATTCTCCCGGCAGGGTCAAGATCAAGACTTGAGAGCCCATATTCTTCAATCAATATGAGAAGATAAATGCATAAAATCAAGCAAGAGCAAGAGGTGTAGTAAATTCCTCCAACCCCCCCTTCTTTCCAAACCAAAATAAAGAAGTGAAAAGAAAAAATAGAAAGCAAAGAAAAAGATAACACCACACAGAGTCTATTTGATGAACAAAGGAACTAATACCCCAAAACAATAGGTATAATAGAGTTAAAAACCTGGTAAAGCATCACAATAGTTGGCTTTGAACAAATCAGAGAGAAATTTGATATCCAAAACTTGGAGCTCCTCAAGCCTAAAAACAAATGAAACATAAATTTAGTAAACTATATCGAAATGAAACACAAAAAGAGAAAAAGAAAATCTAGGATAGAAAATTACAAGGAAAAAAAAATGCTTGCACTGTGGTCTTGAAGAGAGAGAGAGAGAGTAGGTCCTAGTTGCTTTTGTCCCACGGTTACTGCACACATTGCAACTTTTTTGAATAAAAAGTTTAAAAGAAAGAAGAAGAACATGGTGAATCTCATAAAATCAGTAAAAACATGATTTTTCACTTGCCTTTGTTGATGACCGTAACTTAAAAACACACAAGAAAAACTTTCTTATTTGCATACAAAATGTAACACTATACCAAAGAAAAATCACATACCAAGATGGTTCACATAGTCTTTTATTTGTATCAAAAGCTTCTTGCTATAAACTTGATTCACATGTACATGATTGCATACAAAATAGAATACTATACTAGCAAATAAATCACATACCAAGATGTTTCACATAGTCTTTTATTTGTATCAAAAGCTTCTTGCTATAAACCTGATTCTCATGTACATGATTCTCACTTGCTATAAACATGATTCTTGCTATAAGCAATCAAGTCCAGCTCTAGGCTACAGTTTGCTTGATTAAATGAATAAACTTGACTAGCTTTGATGTGCTAGACCCAAGTAACTCATTAATAACACAGGTCGGTGATTTCCACCTTTACCTGCAAGTGCCACAGCAACAGCTGAGACAAGGCTTTGGTTACAAATTATCCAGATAAACCTTGCTTCCATTTAATAGCAATGCAAACCTTTACCATTTACTTGCAACTAGGGCAAAACTTAAGACCAGTGCATTTTAAACAAAGGCCAACAATTAGAAAATGATGCATATGCAGGACAAGAGTGCCAAAAGCTCACTGTTTAGGATACACTGTCTCCATTCAATGGAAGTAAGGAAGCAAAGAAACCGCAAAAATAGTAGCATCATGCAAGAATCTTCTGGAGGAAATTACAATTTTAATTGGCACTTTGTAAAAACATAGAAGCACCATTAAAGAGTATTAACCAGATAGGGGATAGTCCAATAGTTAGTAGAAGGAGTCTAAGAAAAACCGCAAACCAACTCGCCCAGATTTCAAAGATAAATAGACTATCTTTGAATTTAATAAATGATAAGAAATTATGACATCTTCTGGGATAAGACCTCTTGTTATTGTTGTTTTGCATTTTGTGAGAGCTAGTTTCATATATGGTAATGTTAATACCTAATAAACTGGTCGTGTTGATATAACTCAGACGACCAATATTGTCCAATTATTCATACACAGGAATATGCTACTTGTATACTAACTAACTAACTAACTAACAACTAGCTAACTTTAGAGGAGAAGGACACCCTTTCATTTCATTTCATTTCATGCTAACTAACTAATTAGTGTTTCTTTCTTTCTTTCTTTCTTTCTTTGTTTATATCTTCCTTTAATCCATCCTATTCCTATTCCTATTCCTATTCCTATTACTGCCTCAGGTCAAGTTTTCACCGATGTAGTCGGCAGCCCATACTATGTTGCTCCCGAGGTTCTCCTCAAGCATTATGGGCCAGAAGCAGATGTGTGGACGGCGGGTGTCATACTCTACATATTGCTCAGTGGTGTGCCACCGTTTTGGGCAGGTATATGTCACTGCAAACACTATTTTCATCTTCTGTCCTGCATCTGTGACTGTGACATTACTCAAAAGTTTTCTTGTTTTGGACTTCAGAAACCCAACAGGGCATATTTGATGCAGTATTGAAGGGACAAATAGATTTTGACTCGGATCCATGGCCTCTAATATCTGATAGCGGAAATGATCTGATTAGAAAGATGCTGTGTTCTCGGCCTTCAGAGCGGTTGACTGCTCATGAAGTCTTAAGTATGTTAATCCTGTTCTCTACTTCACTTGCTATATCAACAAGGACCATCCTGATATTATATAAATAGAATAGACGCCGTTTCCTTTTGGAGTAGTCACTATGGTTATTCAATGGATGTTATTATTATGCATATAATAGTGGGGTTGGGTGAGCATTACAAAGTGCCTTTCCCTGTGCTATTCAAACTTCCAAAGTTGTCTTCAGATTAGATGCAATAGGCGATTAAAGTCTCACTGGCACCTCTTTTATGGCAGACTCGCCTAGGAAGAACTGGTCCTCCTTTCTAAACTATTTGACACATGACAGTTGATGTTCCCTCAAAAGCAAGTTCCAGTTTTTAATATGAGCTTAATAATTTTGTCAGCTTTATAAAACTGAGGAATGGATTAAATTTTGCAAATCCTCAGAATATCGTGCTTCTGTGTGATTGTCTGCCTATTACATATAATGTAATCTATTTTGTAGATCAAAGGACATTACTTGTGAATTAAGTATGAGAACTTGATGAATGTTAAGTTTTTCACCAAACTTGTTGTCATGCGGTTAACCCCAAATTTTTGTGGTAAAAACCTAAAACTGGAAGCCAGGGCAAGAATGTACTAGGACCTGATGGTGTTCAAGTCTGAGGGAGGCTGCGGTGTTCAAGTCTGAACCTGATGGTGTTCAAGTCCAATAAGGACGTTTCCCTAGTGGCGGAGCTCTTCCAGCATCAGCATTTCGAATTTTCAAGTTTACAGGTTGAAGGTGCTCTGCATAATTAGTGATTCAAGTCAGAGATAAAGTTTCGAATTTATGAAAACTGAAGGAAACAAAATACAAGTGAAACATCCGTTCAATTAACAGTAAATAAGTGAAACATCTTTATAAACCTGAAATAAAATGCCCTTCAATTAACCTACCTCCGTTCGGCGGCAGTGCGGCGGAGGGAGGCTGCGGCGGAGGGCGGCGGAGGGCGAACGTGGGAGATCAAGAAGAAGGGTTCTGATCGGCGGGAGTGGGATGGTGAAAAAAAGGGAGTTATTCGCCGGCAGTGCGACGATACGAGGCTGCGGCGGAGGGCGAGTGAATGAAGGGAGGCGGAGGGGGGCTGCGGCGGAGATGAAGAAGAAGGGTAGAAGAAGCGAGTTCTGCGAGTGAATGAAGAAGAAGGGTTCTGTTCTGGCCAAATAAAGAGCTTACCGACGGCCATTTTAAACTTACCGACGGTCAAAACCGTCGATTCTGACCGTCGGAAAAGCAACATTACCGATACCAATGACCGTCGGTATTCAAAAATCGAATTTTCCAAAATTCACGGTATCACAACGACCTATTGCAAGCGGTCTCAGGCCGTCGAAAAATCTCGGATTTTTCGACGGCTTAACCCGTCGGTAATATCCAGAATACAACGGCTCGAGTTTTCCGACGGTCCAGGCCATCGGTAAAATTGAGCGTATGCCGGATTGGAATTACCGACAGGCTAAGCCGTCGAAAAACCCGAGTTTTTTGCGACGGCCTGAGACCGTCGGTAATAGGCCGTCGGTATACCCGTGTTTTCTTGTAGTGATAGCACAAAACTCGTAAGGAGACAACACAAGAAGACAATACAGGAAATCTAAACTTTTCACCTTGTTCGCACTGCAAGAAAACAAATAACCCCCAATAGCGATGTTGGTGGAGGCCTGATGTCGGGTGCTGAAAGTGTGGCAACATGGGATGTGTGGATAGATTATGCAAGACTCAACAATAAGGAGAAGTCAAGGTTGTTGAATAACAACTAGACGAAGAAGAACTATTTGCAATATCATGTTTTTTAACAAACAACCCCTCAAATGGATGGCTTATAAATAATGGTTGTACAAACCACATGACTTGTGATATAGGGTTCTTGAAAGAGCTCAACAAAACTGCTATATCTAACGTTAGAATTGGAAATGGAGCACATATTATTGTGGAAGGGAAAGGAACAATCGCAACTAAAAGTCATTCAAGTTTGAAATTTATTTTTGATGTTTTATATGTTCCCGAAATTAATCAAAATCTTTTAAGTGTTGCTCCGCTGATGGAGAAAGGTTATAAGGTGTTGTTTGAAGAAGATAATTGTGTGATTAAAGATGCCAACAACTTACAAGATCAAAACTCAAATGGAAGGCAAGAGCTTTTCCTTAAATTTGATGAGGGAGGAACAAACTAGAGATAAAGAAGAGTGTAGAGAAGTGCATGGTTTGAAGAAAAAACGTGGAAATTAGTTGGCAAGAAACATGCTTGCAAGAGTACAACTTTGGTAGATTATAGAATCTCAAAAGCTGTCACACAACACTCAGCGCTTCCAGAAAGAAGATAACAATTCTGGAAAAAGCTAGGAAAAAAGCCCAATGAAAAATCATGTGGATTCATCCAGGAAAGAAGATCGTAAAAATTGTAGGCAAAAGAAAAGAAGAAAAACAAGAGTCATATTTGAATATTTTTGAACTTGAAACATGCAGCTGAGGAATGTTGATTTGAATGACCCAGAACTGCAACTGAGGAATGTTGATTTGAATTACCCGAGTCTGCAGCTTATGCTAAGTTTTAGGAAAAATATTAGAATATTGGAAAGTATCTTATAATATCTTGATATTATATTGAATTATCTCATAGGATTAATTTTTTATTTTTAGACTACCTTCTAGAATTTGTTTCTATATTACCTAGTTATTATCGTGATTTGTTTTCCAGTTTTCCTAGTTAATTAGGATTATGAGTCTTATATCCTTATAAGTAGATATTAATGTTTAGTCTTTTTTGTTTCACATTATAATAATTAATATTATATTCAAAATTCTCCATATATTTCTTCTCCTATAATTAAAAAAGCCAACAGTTTGATTATTAAATTTAAAGCTTTCGAAAGAAATAATAGCTATTGATTATTGATTTATGGAAGAAAATGATAAAAAATGAACGACGGGGAATGTTAAATCCCTTGGGCACACTTAATGCGTTCAAGGAAGCGACACAGGTGGTGGAAGGAAGGCCCAAATCTGAAACTAATTACGCATGGCAAAGCGGGTTGACGCGTAACCATCAAAGCAGACCAACTCGTCCCGCACGCCAACCTTTTTATACAAAAAATATACTTTTTTATTACTTTTTTAAGTTTTTTATTTGCTCAGACCAATCCGCTATTTTGGGGTTGGTCAACTCTCTAACCCCATATTTTTAACCCATTTATTATTATTATTTTATTTTTGTGAGGGCCAATCCGCAATAAGGTGGACCAAGGACCTCAACTAACATCCTCATTGTGGGGAGGACCGGCCACTTTTGCCATCCTAAAACTCAAGGGGTACAAATTTTCCGTGGTTGAAAATATGTATGTTACATGTTGCAAAACTCTGATTATATAGTGTCATCATCCAATTTTGTCCGGGTATTTAATAAAAAAATAATGCAATAAAATTACAAATAAAAAGTAAATTACTACTACTAACAATAATGACAACAACAACATGAAAGAGCTCAATAAGATGCACAAGGGAGGCCCATTGGGTCTAGAGATAGTGCTAATTCTAAATAATAAAATAAAATAGTAATGAAATTAAAAATAGAATATTTTAAAAAAAAATAAATAGGCTTATTTGATTTTCTATTAATGATTGATTCACTTTTTAAATGGACTGATTAGAGTATTCTCAATCATGGTATATTTTTTGAAAAAAAAAATTGATTTGAGTATCTCTATGAGATCAATTCCCTAATTAGAAAACCCTAATATGTAACTATAAATAGAGGGAATGGGGAACACAAAAAAATGACTCACAAAAAAAAAATTATACTTCATCACCAAACCAAAGAATAAGGACTGTTCATTGGAGAACCAATTCACAACAGTGAATAGAGATAACATGTAGAATTAGACATGGAGTTACGCGGAGGAAAATCTTTCACTAAAAAGTGTGGTAAGAATTCTGAGGGTGCAGACATAAGAGGAGAAGGGTTTGATTCTTGGAGGCAAATTGAAACAGAAGAAAAGAGAAGCATATGTTTGAGCAGAAAAAGAAAATAATGCATTTTTGCATAGTGAATTGAAAGAAAATGTGTACATGACCGTTCCTCAAGGTGTTGAATGCAAGAAATCCAACTAAGTGTGCAAGTTATTAAAATCTTTATATGGACTTAAACAAACCAGCCATAAGCAGTGTGAAAATATATTAACGTGGCCAGTGAAACAGATGATCAAGCCCCTGTCAGGTACATATGTTGTTTTTATGTTAGTTGGATTGGTATTTTGTAATATCTGTTAGTTGGATTGATAATTTTGTTGGTTTATATGCAGGATATCTGCTTCGAAGCATGCACGTTGTTAGGCAAGAGCTTGCTAGGCTGAAAAGGACTGCATATTAGGCATTACTTCCTGATACAGTTTTAAAATTTTTGTTATCAATTTCCTTCCGTTTAGTACCACTTCAACAAATTTTAAGATTAACTTGATACAATGGGAATTCATGCTATGTTTATATATGACAATTTGGGTTCACAATTTTTTTCACGTATGATGGCCACGTCGTTCATAGGTTTCGTATGAAATAGCTTCGTATCATTAAGCATTTCTCTTTATAGATACACAAGTTATATTTTTTATATATGACATTCTTTGTATGGAGCAAAATATGGTATCTAGATACATGGCTTATATTTGAACATACTCGATTCTTTTAATCCAATTTTAGTTTTATAATAATTCTTTTGTTTAAATAATTTTTGTTCTAGAAAGTCACATTCTTTATAAATTTGATTACGCTAAAAATAATATTTTTTAACTTTTTTACATGATCTTTATATATTTTTAATCTGTATTATAAATTAAAATAATTAAATTTAAAATGTAATCTAAAGTAATAGAAATTATGAAAGAAGGAAAATGTATTTAAATAAGGGATTTCAAGGAAAGTTAATTACTCTATCCAAACAAGGAATTTTGTGAATGAAGCAAATCAATTAATTTATCCAAACAAGAAGTTTTGCAATTGAAGGGAATTCAATTGAAGCAATTGAATTTCCAAGAATTTCAAATTCCTTAGAATTTTCAATTTCCTCATCCAAACACATCCAGTGACTTGGGATGTTGGGTTCAAAACTAGTAAAGACACAATTGCATCAAGATGATGGAAAGTTGTATGGGGACGTGACATCCTATAGAAGATAGATAGGGAACATCCTTTACCTTAGTACCACAAGGCCAGACTTCACATTTGGCCTATTCATTCCTCGCAAGTTAGAATTACAACTTCTGAGATTTGTAGATGCAGACGTGCCAGTTGTATCAATTCCAGGTGCTCAATTTCTTGTTATTGCTTCTTCCTTAGAACTTCCCTAGTCTCTTGGAGAGCCGAAAAAGCAACACATTGCTTCAAGGTCCTCATCAAAGGCTGAATACAGAGCATTCTCCACTGCCACTTGTGAATTGCAATGGCTACTTTATTTGCTACTTGATTTAAAAGTGATTTGCACATGTGATCCGGTGTTATACTCCAACAATCAAAGTGTCATGCCTTTAGCAACAAACCCTGTTTTCCATGAGCAGACCAAACACTTGGAAATGGATTTCCGCTTTGTTTGTGACTAAATGCAGAGTGAAGTTCTTTATCTTTTGCATGTTTCTTCCAAAGATGAGTTTACTTACTTCTTCACAAAGGCCTTGCATTCATCTTCATTTGCAAGAAGGGCATGCTCGATATCTACCATGCTCTAACTTGCGAAGGGATGTTAAACAAGAAAAATAGTGCCTCTGTAATTATTTGAATATTATTGTCCTTGTATTTTTTGCTACAAAATTATTAATAATTTGTTCATATATAGTCAAGATTCTTTAAAAAGTCATTCTCAATAGAAATCAAATCAATACTATTTAATCTATCTTTTGACATAGTAGATCGCAAATAAGATTTTAACAACTTCAATTTAGAAAAACTTCTTTCAACAGATGCAACAGTAATAGGGACATATAGTTAATATTATTCTATAAGTCATGCATGCATTAGGAAAGCAATTAAATGTCTTCAAAGAATTTAATATCATATAGCTTGATTTTGATTCAATTGTTAAAACCTCTCTAATGACTTTCAATTTTTCAAATAGAATTTCACCAGCAAGATCATAAGAATTGTCATGTTTTTAGTAAGTTTCAAGATGTTTGCAACATGATTTTAAGTCCTTATCAGAAAATGATCTAAGTCTTTCAATACTAAACAAAAATCCGAAAAACTCCTCATATCTACTACACTGCTCAAATCTTTTAGTAAGTGAGTCAACCGATTAATCTACAATATATAAAAATTAATTAATCCTGAAAGTATAATCAAGTGAGCTAACATAGTATGAGAGTCATTTGTTCTAAATAACTTACAACAGGAGTACAATCAGAATAACATACAAATGTTTTGCTTCTTTGATTTTTTGGACTTTTGCACTTTTAACTTCATTACCTAACATATTAATCATTTCGTATTGGACCTTATGACTAAGATAATGATAATAAATTTCATTATGCTTGATGGGATCAAAATGCTTTTGCATGATCCCATTTAGCAATTATCTCAACAACAGAAAGAAAGTTCTTATTGTAGAATTTAATCCTCTCATTTTTTCCACAAAAACTTAATTTTGTTTAGCAAGATATCTAGCAAAAGAAATTATCCTAACTAAAACATTTTTCCAATGTTTTTTTTTCTATAAGCTCTTGAAGATATATATACTACTAAGTAAAAAAAATTAGTGCCCTCCAAAAAATGGGCCCCGGGCAGTCGCTGCTCAGGGACACCACTGGTTTGAGCTTTATGTTTTGACATAGTGCTCTTGATTTTGAGAGCTAATAAAATGTATTGGTTTATCTTTCCCCCTCAAAAAACAGAAGATGCAGAGATCAAGTTGCTTAATCATGATGAAGATTCCTAATCATGGAAACTGCAGAGGCGAGTATATACATGTAATTTTGTTTGTGTGGGGTGAGGTTTAGTGTCACACCATGAAAAAGATGAAGGTTATTATTATTTTTTTTAGAAAAAGAAAGGAAAAGAGCCTTGTTAAAACCTTCTAATGCAAAATCCTCCTTACGAAAAAAACATCTAGAAGGAAAAAGAGTACTCCCACCTAAATTTTATTAATAAAAAAGGGAAAAAGGTTAAACAAAAAAACATCGGGGACTAGGTCAAAACCCATTAACAAAAACAATATTGAAACCAATAGGAAGGAAAACCAAACCTATAATAAAGACGCTAAATCTAAGAGAAGCTATAATGGCATGCAAAAGCATCATTATAATGACTTTCATCCCAACTATGTTGGCACCAAAAACATTATCAATCATTTGCAGCACACCAAAATCAGAAATCAAAGAGAAGACAAAGAGAAACCAACAAGTATGGAAATACACCAACCCCATAGAAAATCAACTAAACCTATAACTAGATAGACCTAGCCTATTTCTGAAAAAATCCTCAGCAATGAAGCTAGGGATAAGGTCCCACCAAACAAAACCACTGATACTCGTTCCATGACCAGCAAGCTTATCAGTGCAAGCATTACCCTCTCTATAAATGTGAGTGCAAATGAAGGTCATCTGTCTAGTCAAATAAAGACAATTATTCTATCTATTTCTGAGCTTTCAAAGAACTACCTTGCAATTCTTGAAAGCAGAAACTACTAACTGAGAATCACACTCCAGCCACAAAAACTTCCAACCTTTATCAAAAGCAATTTCTATAACCAACATGGCCCCAATTAGTTCTGCATGAAGCACATAGCCTATACCAATGAAAGCAGAAAAACAACCAAGGACAACAGTACTTTTGTCTCTAAAAATACCACCACAAGCGGCTAGGCCAGGACAACCTTTGGCAGCCCCATCAGCATTGCACTTAACCATATAAGGAGCTGGAGGAATCCAAGTAACCTATTTGATATTAAGAGAACTACGGTAATTACCAGTGACATTAAAAACCTTTATAATCATGAAATCAGCAACAGAGAAGGACATTAAAGACTTTGAAGCATTACCTGCTAAAGTTACATTGGATAGAATTAAATTAATAGCCGAGTGTAAGGGGATAACTTCATTATCAAATCTAGCCTTATTCCTACAGTGCCAAATTGCCCAACAAGCATTAACAATAACAGGTGAGACAATATCACACAACTGAAGGCTCCAACCATGAGAAGGCAAGGCTAAAATGTTCTGAAAAAAGGACTTATCAATAGAGATATTCAGAATACCTCCAAGCCAATTCCAAATATATTTAGCAAAAGAGCAGTCAAGGAAAAGGTGATGAGAAGACTCTAAAGCACTACCACAAAGACTACAAATAGAAACAACAGTGCAACCTCTATTCCAAAGTTGATCATCCGTTGGCATCTTATTATGAAGAATCCTCCAAAGAATAGAGGATTTAGAAGGCGGAATAAAATTCTTCCAAACTATTTTGGTCCAAGGAACCACCTGACCCATAGGGTTATGGAAGAGGAAAGCATCTTTAAAAGTCAAGTCCCCCATGAAATAGAATTATTCCACATCAACTGATCCTTCACCAGAGTAGTAGGGATAACTACTTCCTGGATTTTAGGGTGAAGATGAGGGAAATTAATGATAAGATCAGCAAGGATGGACCATCTACCATTAACAATAAAATTGCTCAGAGTAGCTGTAAAATACCTATACAAATTAGAAGGTATACCAATGACATCCACAATTGGCCTAGAAAGCCAAGTATCAGTCCAGAAATTAATATTGACACCATTATCGAGTTTCCACGTAGAGTGCTCCAAAATCACAGAAATGTAAGATTTAATCTCAGGCCAAATAGAAGAGGAGACATGATAATTCACATGATTATTATTTCTATAAACTCTTGCTTTCATTAAAAGAGCCCAGAAGAAATGAAATTCCACCCAAGCTTTTAACATATCATTATTATTGATAGCTTTGATAGATCTTAATCCCAATTCGCCTTCTTGGAACGGCTTGCACTCCTTACTCCAAGCCACAGTATCAATTTTCCTGGTATTAATATCACCTGACCACACAAAATTTCTAATCCAAGTGACCACTGAATTGAGAAGATTAGCAGGCCAAGCATAAATGAGAAAGCTGTAAACCAACATGCTATGAATAATAGAATTCACAAGTTAAACTCTACCCATAATAGATAATAAGGAGCCTTTCCAGGAATATAACTTAGCCTTTATTCTATCTGCAATAGGCAATAAATGAAATCTCCTACCTTTAAACAAAAGGACCCCAAGATAAGTAAAAGGGATAGTACCTAAAGAAACCAAGCATGTCCGAGATGGCATTAACTCTAGATTGAGAAATGTTATCAGTATAAAATTTAGACTTTTCTTTGCTAATAACCTGGCTAGAGACTTGCTCATAAGAAGCAAAAAGATCCAACAAACAAGATAAGCTCTTCTTAGTAGCTCTGCAAAAAATTATTATATGATCGGCATATAAAACATGACTGGGCATACGGAAACCTTTGGGGCCAATCATGAGCTGAAGCTGACCATCATCAACCAGCTTGGAAATACCTTTGCTTAAAACATTTTCTGCCAGACAAAAAAGGAGAGGGGACAAGGGATCCCATTGTCTAACCCCCCTCTTACAACCAAAGAAACCAATAGCAGCACCATTAACAGAAAAAGAGAGCTTAGCAAAGTGAAGAATAATATTTATCCAGGAACATAATTTATCATTGAAACCAAAAGCAGTCAGGACTTGAATTAAGAAATTCCAATCTATAGTATCAAAAGCCTTCTTAATGTCAATTTTTAAAGCTAATTGACTACCAAAAGCCTTTTTCTGAAGTAGATTAATAGATTCTGAAGCAGTGCAAATACAATCAGAAATGTTTCTACCTTTCACAAAACCCCTCTGATTATTAGAAATCTTACTAAGAGAATTTCTGTTATGAAGGATGGTGATCCTTGAAAATGAGATGATATTCAAGGGAATCGATTATGCTTAGAGAAGGGTGGAGACTAAACTCCTAAGCACCCGCTAACACACTCATCTTAAGACAGTTACCCAAATTGATTATGTAAATCAAAATATTTTATTTGACACCTTATTTATATTAGAGAAAACTTAATTTTAAAAGTCAAATTCAAGCCAACTTTTATTTTATCATTTTTTATCTACCTAGTTCTAAAAAGGATTAATTCAAACAAGGATAAGAGAAAATATTTTTATCATTTGTTATTTATTCCATAATCCAAAAGAGATAAATTCAAATAATAAGATAACAAGCGATATTCAAAATTTATCTTTTTAAAGGGAATAATAATAATAATAATAATAATAATAATAATAATAATAATAAAACGGATTATTATTAGTTTTCTTTCTATGGTTAAAAAAAAAACAAAAAAGGACATGGTCATTAAGTGAGCCAACATTTAGCCAAGGAAGTCTTTTGGTTTCTTTTTTGTGTTTTATAAAACAAAGAAATATAACAATATAGAGTAAACTCCCAATTTAGCCCACAAACTTGCATCATCTCTGCTACTGGATCCCTAAAGTATATGAAAATAATAAGTAGACCCTAAAGTTTGTGAAATCAGTCTCATTAATCCTTAAAGTTTTATAAATAGTCTTTTACTGGATTGCACTCTTGGTCTCCCACTTTCCCAAAATCTACGATTTTCTAAGACTAAAACTTCAATTAAAATGTGTGGGGACTAAATTCGTGAAAAACAAAGGAGGCAGACCAAAATCATGGATTTAGAAAAGTAGGGAGACCAAAAATACAATTAAACCTAAAAATTAACACACAAAATACGCAATAGAACATAATTAATTGGTGTGTAATATGATTAATATAAAATTGTTAAGAGATAATTATTTCTTAATTAGGACATATTCGGCGCGGTTTCAGCCTCGAATCGCCGAGATAAGGCCTTAAATGAGTCCAGTAGGTATTTTTGTACAAGAATATGAGATTTGGTAATTTTCGTGGCTTAATGAGAGAGAAATTTAAGAGAGAGGAAATGGAAGCTAGAAGGAAACGTAAAGGTTTCACCGTCTCTGCACAGATATTTGGGGAAGAAGAACGTGGGGAAGATGAATATGTTGGAGTTAAGTGATTACGGGGTGCACACGGAGAAAAAGGGGTGCAACTAGCATATTTTAATAAAAGTGGGCTGAACAAATTAAAAGACCCAAACCTATTTTATTAAGCCCTTGTTAATTATAAACTCATTTTTAACCCTCTTAAATAAAATATTATTACCAAAATAATATTAATATTCCAAACTAATGTTTTCCAAAAATAAAAATAAAAATAAAATAATAAAGTATTAATAAAAGTACTAATTAACAAAGTAAACATACATAAAATTTATCACAAAAATTATTAATATATTCAGGCATATACACGTACGTACTAATACGAAAATTGGGTATTACAATTCTCCTCCCCTTAAAAGAATTTCGTCCTCAAAATTCCAGTGGGTCCTAAGATGCAAAACGAACCCAATCTCCTATCTTAAAGTGCTCAAGGCTTCCTAAGGGTAACTCTTCCCTATTTTATGGCAAGTCTCTAACTTTACGAGTTCGACCAAGGATCTTTACAGATATAACAGTATGGTAACCAACCTCTATTTGTAACTGCCAGTAATCAACTAAAGCAATTCAGACAACTGATACTCCCTGTCGATACTGATTACCATTGCTTCGCTTACTGGTGATAAGTGATTAGGCTGCAATCCCTCTTACTCGTCTAGCCAGGTAACCCAAGCAACAATGATAACATATGGGTCAATCTATTATCCTTCTATAAGGGTCTTTGATAGGGGGCTCGAGCGAAACAAATGTTGGCGCCACATGATTACCCTTAAGCTTTATTAAAGATCCTTCCTATAGCATAATCACGACGCTTTCGCTATGCTACTCTGATAAACTATCTCGTAACTAATAATATTGCCCATTTTAGATCTAGTTAGCTAAATCTTCCCACTAAAGTAGTAACCCTCTTGTCCATCCCCAAATTCATACAAGGTGATGACTAAAGGTCCTGTGTCTCTTAGGTAGCAACAAAGGGTCGGTCATTCCTATTCAACACACTGAGTCATAAGTCGGAATGAAATACTATGAAATGTCTACCTTCGGCAATTACTAATCTAAGGCTTACGACTAAGGATGCAAGCAACTATCATTCCAACATTATTGTTCTTCTATTATATCGATTCTATTGCTTCAAAACTAACTAAACTACACAACAAATACAAATCAGACAAGTAATGCATGTAACTCTACTTGGAGTCCACCCACTGAAACACAATAGACCACACACATAGTCCGGTTATGACTGAACTGCTCAGATACCACTTAATGTGACACCCTCCACCCCACAAGTTGATATTAAAAAAAATAAATCAATGAAATTGATATAAATAAAATTTAAGACCAAATAAAAATATTTCAAACAAAAGGGTAGAGTCATCACGTTCATACCATATCATGCGGAAAGAAAACATAATTGGAAACATTTACAATCAAGTCTTAATAAGCCAAATTCCCCGATGTCACAAGTATCTCGAGCTAACCCCTAAGTAATTACATCGGTAATCAACAGCTAGTCTAGTTAATTCAACCAACATTGAACAAAAGTTCTAATCTACGTGGTTATCACATCTTGCCAATCACTCCTTAGCTACAACATCTTCTTCACCTTCAAGGTCATCGTCTAAACATACACAATGGTGTATGAGTAGCCAGAGCAAAGAGGTTAGAAATCACATATAAGAATAGTACTTAACAACAAAGGAATTAACTTAAGCAATGTGCATGACTAATCATCAACCATTAAACAACATACATCACGCACGACAGGAATGCATGAATCCATTAGTAGTTATGCAATTCTAAGACCAACGTCTACTTCACAATGCATGTAGATCCTGCTAACTCAGGCAAGCGAGTGAGGGTGCTCCCGTCACTCTTGAGTACGAATAGCGTCTAGTAAGGATGAGTCGGTTTATCAATATGGGACATCCTAGCAGCGGTAGGCCGGGTACATTGCCTATCATGGCCATCTCTAAACTTGTATCCACGTTGTTCACTGCCAACAACAACAACGCAACACCTTATGATGCATGAACACAAAATCAAACATGGTGTTTATCAACAACAACGTATCAACAACACCAACCAACTTAGCTAGTGGTCGGCAATAACAACAACAACAAGGTACTAATTGTCAGTACGTCGACAATTTCCCTCAACTGTAGAATAAACCAATTAATTATCCCATTTAACAATATCAAATTTTAAGCCACCTCTTCTTTAATTCTACTTCTTAAACTTATGATTAATCCTACCTAAATTATTAGTGATCAATAATCTAAGGGATTTGGGTCATTATCTAACTTATCTTGAATTTAAAAATTCAATTTGTGATTCTTTAATATTTTCTCCCAACACTTAGTCATTTTTCCTACTGATTTTTTTGCATAAAATGCTCTAAGTTATTCAACTCCAATTTTTCCTACTCTTAGACACTTAAAAAATTACCCCATGAAGACCATTATCAATCCTAGTGATTAAGACTCCTTCTAACCATAACTTAGTCACTTATACACTTACATTCATGCTTATAAAATTATGCATAAGTAACCATCACTACTCATGAATACTAATGAGCATTCTTACAACCAGTATATATATCGAACCAAACATGACAACAACCAACATATCAGCATCAAAATGGTCATAGAGTTAACCATTAAACATCCATTTCAGCCACATATTCAACTAGTTCACTTATCAAGGCGATTGACACATCAAACCATTTACAACATAGCAATTAACACAGAATTATTTCTGAACATGGCAAATTAACACGTAACTAATTCACACAAAATAATATAAGGACATCCTAATTGATACTCTAATCATGACAACGCCATAATTGTGAATTTTCCACCACAATGGTGGTGGTATTCAAGCATGCTCAACCGTGCCAAGCGTAGAGATCATGAGACGTCTGTATTGCTCAATTAATTTCATAAGTCCACTAATCAAGTATCATTCTACCCCCTTACCTCGATAAAAAAGTTTGCAGTATTAACAAAAACGAAGAAAATTTTCCTATAGCGACAGATTTGAGCACCGAATGAGCACAAAGTAAAATTTACGGGTTGTACAGAGAGCGAAATACAGATAAAAATATATCAATTAGTATAACATATTTTTTTTGGAATTTTTAAGGCTGAAACAAAATCAAAATGAAGTAAAAAGAGTGACTGGAAAACGCTTTACCGAGACAACAGGGTTACGAGGGATCCGACGTCAACTTCACCGAAACGAGAGAACGAGTAGTGGTTCCCGAAGGTTTCGACGCGAAGAATCCAAAAATGGTGTCCGTTTTCTCAAACAACGACTGAGGTGGCCGAAATCACAAAAATACAGTCCGCCCCATGTGAAAATATGGCGCGATTTCAGCCTCGAATAGCTGAGATAAGGCTTAAATGAGTCCAGTAGGTATTTTTGTACAAGAATATGAGGTTTGGTAATTTTTCATGGCTTAATAAGAGAGAAATTTAAGAGAGAGGAAATGGAAGTTAGGAGGAAACGTAAAGGTTTCACCGTCTTTGCACAGATATTTGGGGAAGAAGAACGTAGAGAAGATGTGACTAGGGGGTGCACGTGGAGACAAAAAGGGTGTAACTAGCACATTTTAATAAAAGTGGGCTGAACAAATTAAAAGACCCAAACCTATTTTTTTAAGCCCTTGTTAATTATAAACTCATTTTTAACCCTCTTAAATAAAATATTATTACCAAAATAATATTAATGTTCCAAACTAATGTTTTACAAAAATAAAAAATAATAATAAAATAATAAATCATTACTAAAAGTACTAATTAACATAGTAAACATACATAAAAATTATCACAAAAATTATTAATATATTCATGCATATACACTTATGTACTAATACGAAAATTAGGGTGTTAAATATAGCTAGCTTTTATGCTGTTGTATTTCCTTAATTAGGTGGTAGGTAGTCTATATATTTGAATTGTTATCGGCCTTTTTAATCAATCTGGCTGAGAATAATATTTAGAGTTGTTTGTTTCTAGTTAGTATAAAAGCTCCCGGTCCTTAGGCTCTGTTCTACATTTAGCCTTCTAAATTCCAAGCAGCTTTCATTTTTGCGAGTGACCTTTTTTAAGTGCTAAATCACTATCACCGGTCGTCAGTTGTTGCCTGCTGCCGTCTACCTGACCTAAGAACCCACCAGAAGAAGTGCTTCCTCCAGATCGATCCATCCCCGAAGTCTTATCATATTTGAATTGTTATCAGCCTTTTTAATCAATCTGGCTGAGAATAATATTTAGAGTTGTTTGTTTCTAGTTAGTATCAAAGCTCCCGATCCTCATGCTCTGTTCTACATTTAGCCTTCTAAATTCCAAGCAGCTTTCATTTTTGCGAGTGACTCTTTTTAAGTGCTCAATCACTGTCACCGGTCGTCGGTCGTTGCCTGATGCCGTCTACATAACCTAAGAACCCACCAGAAGAAGTGCTTCCTCCAGATCGATTCATCCCTGAAGTCTTATCGCCAGACGTGTCGCCAATGGGATATCTCGTCTCCAGCACATGTAAGACATGCGCCATCATCCAGCGCATCTACTGCACCGTTGCCGCAACAGAACAGGTTGTCTTCCACCCCTGGTTCTGTTCCATGTGTTGTTTTGCTATAGTTTAGGCTTTTTTAGACAGTTAGGTAGTCCTGCTTTTTTCTCTTTAATGTTTCGATGGTTTTGCATTTTTCACCCAACAATTCTTTCCTTTTAACATGTCTGAAGACAAACTAGACAAGTGAGCCCCTCTTCTCCATCCCAACAACCTACAGGTATTGCAAGCAAGGGGCGGATCCACACTACAATGAAGGTGTGCACATGCACACCTTAAAATTTTAGAAATAATACTTAGTTTTTATTTTGACTCCTCTTATTCGAATATTTTGCACTTATTATCTAGATTTGTCATCTCATCCAGAGGTAGATCTAATTATTGTTTAGCGTGTGCACTTGCACTCTATGTTTCTCCCTTTTATTGAGTTTAAATTTCCTCCAATTTATACTAAAACTCTAATCTGATCCTTCTGTTAATTTTCTCTTGTAATTTTTTCTGTTGTAATTAGGTTTCTTGTTAATTCAGTCTATTTGTTTTGTTATTTTCTCTTGTAATTTTTTTAATTTTAAAATTTTTCTATTTTTTTTGCCCGAAAACTTGTTTTGTAATACCAAAAATCATGTTTTTGTTATTTTGTAAAAATAGTAAGCATTTACTCTTTCTTTTTTGTAAAAAACATATATAGTGATACTCTTGTTATAATTTTGGTGATTTTTGAATTTTATGTATTCGCTGACCAGTATCTATGTCCACACTGCTTCTCTTCCCCATTAATTGAAAACCCTCATCACTCATTTTCATCTTCGCTGCAATATGAGTTTTCTTTTTTCACTTCGTTCTTTCATCTTTACTACGGATTATGAGACCCTCTTTAGAGAATTTTTTTTTGAATCGCTTATTTAAACCATAAACAAATTGAATCTATTCACATAATAAATTAAAATAAAGAACGAAGCCTCCATGGCACTGTATCGCGAGCATGCTTGTGCGAAGGCTTGCATGGTGGACCAGTGAGCGGTCACCGTCTGGCGCAGGGAGAAGATGTGGCGGTCTTGGGCTGGTTTGCGCTAGAGGGCGCATCGTTCGCACTCCCTCCTGTTTTGGGTTGATTTCTTTGTCTTTATGTTTTTTGTTGGAAAAAATGAAAAAGGAGTGTTGGAGGAGGTTGTCGTTGAAGTTGGAGAAGAAGGGGAAAATGCGTGCTTTGAGCTTAAGGCTACTAAATCCCTTGATTTAGGCTTATCAATCAAAATTTATTCGTCATTAGTTTTTATAAAGCAAAAAGGCGACATATCTTAGCAAAAGGCTAAATCTCAAGCTTTCTCACTTAAAATTAAAAAAAAAAAACCTATATTAAAGTTTGCTTTAAGCAGAGACGTGTTTATGGCAAGACAATTAAGTCCTTTGCCTTAGCCCCACCTTCATACAAGTATTGGTCATTAGTAGATTTACTATTAAAAAGACCCAAATTTATATAATTAAATGAATATAAAGGCCCCAAAGGCAACCGATGGGATAAAGACTTTGCAATGTGGCTATTAATAGGAATCTGACCCTTCTTACTTTCAAAGTCAGCAACCCAATGGTTATAAGCATTTAAATGTCATTGATAATATTTGAACTTGATTGGTTTAATAACAAGTTTTAATTGGTTTTTGATTATTTTCACATTCATTAATTAAGAAAAATATTTTTTCAACTATCAATATTTTTATGAAATGAAACAAAATACTAATTGACAATAAAAAATATAATTATATGAATTTAAAATATTTAACAAATATGATTATCTTTTATAAAAAATTAATTTAATTTAAATAATAATTAGCCATCTTGAGCACTTATTTGCCTAAGGCGTCCCCTACTGCTGGCTGCTTTGGCAATTTCAGCGACTTGGGGATGTCGGGATCGGGATTCGAATCCAGGTGTTGCCGTTTAGACGTATGTGTATGTGTTTGTTATTTACCATTTCCACTAACTGACAAAAAAAAACTTATTTGCCTAAGGCCCCAAAATGAATCCACACGGCCCCGACTTTAAGCCTTACTCATTATAAGAGATTATTGGGCCGGTCCTGATTATTGTTAGAGGGACTTCGGTCAAGATTTAATGAGTTTTATGACTAAACAGCTCCTATAAGTTTTAAATCCCTGATTTAATTTGGATGTTGGGGATAAAGATACTATGAGACTAGTTGCTCAATTGGAGGTATTGATAGCAAAACTGCAAGTTGAACGGGTTCCAAGTTTTTGGGTAACATGCTAAAAGAAGTAAGGACAACTCGAGCAAAGCACGAAGAAACAACCAAAAAAAAGGAGCTAGTTCTTCATAAAATTGATAGCTTGATAAAGCTCAAGGATTTATTTCTTAAGTTCGTGAACAATCATCCTCCTCCTCCCAATTAATTTCATTTCTCAAAAACTGTTTTGACTATGAAGCCTCAACTTTTGGTTGATGACAAAAGGAGAGAAAGTTAAATGAGATTTTATGGTTTCGATAATCTTGGGATGTTTACTCTGATTGCATGCATTCATTACTCATTAATTCATTATGCATCATGCTCTGATTAATTCGATCTACATCTGATTTCAAACTCTAATTTGCATGAAGGTATTGCTCTGTTATAATGGATATAACCTTTAATGCTCTGATATTGGTCTTATATATTACTCTAATTATCTCTAATATATTTGTGTTTGATACTTTGCGCTCTGATGCTTATATGCTCTGATAACTCATGAATGTTTTCTCTAAACTCCGATTGTTTCTCAATCTCTAGTACTCTATACTCCAATGTGCTTCAATGATTACTACTCTAATGCAATAATATTTTTTTGAACACAAAAAATGACACAGACACAATACATATACGGTCCGTACTGTACGGACCGTATATCCATACTGTATGGACATACAGTCCGTACAGTACGGACACATTTTTTTTTTCCAAAAAACATATACCCGCACGGGTATATAAATTGTGTCCATTTTTTTTTTTCAAAAAATATATACCCACGCGGGTATATAAATTGTGGCCATTGCTGTGTTCAATTAACAGTACTGATGTTGCTTTCAAGCTCTTATATATGGCACTCAAGATTGCTTAAAAGATTAAAGTTACTCTGATACCATATGTGCTAAATAGTTAAAAAAAACTCCTAGGAATTTGCTCAAGGGGAGCACTATTTATTAATGGTATAAGAAAATTGTTCATCAAATCCATTGGGTTTATCATCATCAAAAAGGGAAAGATTGTTGGAACAAAATGACTATTGCTTCTGACTCTTAAACATTTTTTGTGATAACAAAATTAGACTGAATGAAAAAGTTTCTTATGAGTATTTAACAAGTGTTTTAAGTGTGTATATGTTGTGAATACAAGCACTTATCATGAAAGAAGAGGTATACTCTAAACCTAGGGTAGAAGCAACACATTTTCAAGCAAATCATTGGTTGCAACTGGCCCATGGAAAGATATTACATATTTGGCGTGTGTCTAATAAGAACTATATGCAAACGCTTGATACCACCACATTGATTATGCACCTATCAACGAGTTTCAACTTGAAGATGAGACCTCTATACTCACTGTCAAAAAATTAATACCCGATGAATTTCATAATTTTCCATGTGGGCAATAAGGATCAGCGGGTCGTCATGCCCTACGATTGTATGACCGAGGTATTCATTCGAAAAGAATAAGGGTGACCTTCCTAGGGTATGCCTGTGCTGGAATAATTGGCCTTTCAAGAGGGCCATGACTTCCCTTTCAGCCCTGTTACAAGAGAAATTGTTATATGCTCCTCTGGCAAATCTTCCGCTGATGATATATATGATATTGCCACCATCTACATGAGAATGTTCTGAGGCCTTTCGGCTTGGCACTCGACCCGTCTTGACTGCCGAGTTTCATCACGTCTGGGGAAACAATCATGGGGTGTTGTCCCTTTGCCTTTTGTTAGACCTCAAGGATTTACTTCGTCTCCGAGATCTTCCCGTATTTTGAATTGGTCCTTCTCCACCTCGTTTCTCGATCTCACAATCATTATATTCCTTCACTCAGCTTTTGAGGTTTCCTCAGTAGACTAAGTGGGACACACTCTTCGGTTGTATGACCAGGGGTGGAGCCTCTTAATTGGATGAGGCAGCTATGGCCACCCCAAAAATTAAAATAAATTTAATACTAGGTATATGTATGTCTGTGTGATATATGATATATATGCATAAATTGTCACATAGGTTTCAATTGTTTTCATTAGTTAAGTAGTTCTATCAAGTACTACGTGCTTATGTGAAAAATAAACGATTGAAGCCAATATGCCACCATCACTTATTTTAACATTGGCAAAATATTAATAAATATATTCCTTAGCGATTTGCCCCCTCAAAAAAATTTAGTCTGGCTCCGCCATTGTGACCAAAGCTCTTGTAGAACATAAATTATTTACGCTTTGTTGATGCAGATGTAGTGCAGATCTAGCCCAAGAAGGACGTTATCGACTTGAACAACCTCCTTGGTGAACCACGCGATGTATTTGGGGAGCAGTTATCCTGTCTTATGTATAATCTCTCTAAGAATGGCCTCAGTCTTTGGTTATTGACAACTGGTGGAGAAATGGGTGGCGAAGCTGTTCTTCTGCTCAACCCAAGAGTTGATAGAATTGAGGGGAAGCATTTGGAACCACCTAAGGGTGGTCTTCTTAAGGGAAAAAGGAAAAGCTCAGTAAAAAACCAGATATGTGGCTTCGAGGTAAAAATATTTGGATTCAAATGTGTCGAGGTGCACCAACAGATCCATGCTTCCATCAGACAACTCCACAACAACAAATGCTATAACCTCTTCAAAATTGAAAATAGCTTGATTTGCTTGGAGAGACATAGGTTGGAAAAGATCACTTTGTGATTATCTACATTCAGATTTGAGGATTCGCGGGTATACGAGTCCATAGGGACTCGTGAGGGGCAGTCTAACCAAAATCGTGGTGGCTTGGACAGGAGTGCAAACGTGGAACCTCCCTTAGAGGAGGCTTCTAACGAGGGATGGCGCTCCTTATTAGGTCCTGAGGATGTGGATGTTGCACAAAGGCGGTGTCTTGCAGCAACGACCTTCCTTAATAGGCAGAGCTCGGTTTCACCATGGAGGACATAACACTAAGCGCTCTAATCATCCAAGTTATGGAATTGCTTCCTCTTAAATAATTCTGGTGGAGAGTTTGACTTGTTGTTTCTCTATGCGCACACACATCTGTTTGGGGAAGTGTAGACTAAATCAGTGTGATCGTCGGTGTGAGATCAAAACCGATAGACGGTAGTAGCTCAGGAATGAGTCTAAGATTTAACTTCATGATCGGTGGAAGATGCTCCAAAGGGAAGGAGATCTCCTATCCATCTTCAAGAAGTCACGATCCATTCGGGACTGAAGGCTGAGGTCGTCGAGAGGCCACAATATCCTCGCGAGTTCGTACCATTGTTTTAGATATCAGAGAACTTCGTGTGAAGGAAGATGAAAATAAGAGAAAAACAAGACAACGTTTCCCATAAACGACGCCAGATATGAACTCTATAATCAAGATCTTCCTTGAAGATTAGAGAAGGCAACAATGGAAGAGAAAGGAGAATGAACACGGTGACGCGCAATGGTGATGTGTGCCTGCAAACACTCTGACGCTCAAGCCAGTAAGAGATTGCAAGGGAATGAGAGAATGAGAGGTTTTGAATGAACGCATACCTTGTTTTTGCCTTCGAAGTGTTTATATAATCACATCTTTTGAATCTTTGGCGAGAAGAGTTGTTTAGGGAGTAATTGCACCTATAACTGCTTCCATGTTATGCGGGGAGCCGTTGGATGAGTATCCAACGGTTCTGAGTGGCATCTAAGAGTAATAGAGGCTTGCGAAATGGGCTAGGTCATTTGGACTTTGTCTTTGCTGGGCCTTTGAGGCTACGATCAGTGCATAACAAAACCAAAAAATAAAAAACATCTACATAAAAGCATATTATTATTTATATGAAAATCTATTAATATTTAAACTATAAAGTGGAAATTACACTTTTGAATATTTTTTTTAATATACATTTGTCTTGTTTTTAAATCTTTTACTTATTTTCTTTTGTTTTTATAGTTGTAACAATTTTTTAAAAATAGCTAAAAATTATGACTTCTTTTAAAATGAATTATGTTTATATTAATAAGTTTTTCTTATTTATTTTTTTTGCCAATTAATTATTAATTATATGCATGTATAACAAACTAAATTTATAACTTGCAAACGATATGAGTCACTAAACTAGTTAAACCTGTAGTTTTATATAGTTTATGTCTCAGGTAAACCCAATCATGTTCTTACAACCAATTTTAAGTAGACTCACATATTAGATTTTTTGGGTTTATTGTCGGATTTGAATCTAAAAATTCGACGCGATCAAAATTTAGAGTCAGTAAACCTATCCTAAAAGTATAACCGGTCTCACGCGTGCTCTTAGGCGGAACCTCACCATATATCACCTTGATAAACAATCTTTCATACTTTACCTTCTCATATTCATATTGATCTAGGTATGAAATGCCTTTACAGACATCTATATCTGTGTATCTACCACGCTCCATCGTGTAGAGCATCAGCGTCCATGCTCAACACATAGTTTCATATGCACATCAACCTTGACTAAGATATGTGCCATATATCTTGTTCTTTCAAGAAAGCATACGCATTTTTGTGGTTTTAAAATGGTTGAAGGATCCCAAAACCTTAGCGATCTTCCCTTCGTCGGATGGAAGACGTCATGATGATCATATATGACCGCTGTTATGGTTATAGAAATGCTAAATACAATTTCCCATTTATATATATAAAAAAAAAACTCAAAAATTGGGTGCGAATGTGTTTACTGGGTTTTTTGGTCTGACGCGGAAATCGTCCGATAAGCCCAAAACGAAACAAATGATTATTTTCAAACGATGTGAGTCCTACAAGTTAACATGGTAATCTCGTTAAACGATGAGTTTTACACTTGGAAACAGTACTCTGTCAAGAAATCGAGCTTAGCTGAGTGAGGCCAAAGATTTTGTCAGAATCACCGTGAGGCTCAACTTGGTGGTTATGCCAAAGGCCCTCGTTGAATTGATGGTTATGAAAATAGAGAGGGAAAACGGTTTTAATGAAGGTTGAGAAAGGGTGATGAGATGGAACACGATAGGGAAAACGATGAACAAAGAATGCGATTGTTTTTAGATTTTTGTTGTTTTGAAAGACTGAAAGTAAAGGAAAACGCAAGTAAAATTGGGCAGAAAGTAAATTGCATGAAAAAGTAAAGAAGGTTGATAAGAAAAGTGCAGAAAGTTTAAATGTGTTTGAAATTAAAGTGCAAGAAAATTAAAGTGCAGAGAGATAAATTTGCAGGAATATAAATGGCTGGAATAGAAAATGCATTGAATGAAAAATGGTGGAAGAGTACTTGATCTCAATCTGCGAGTCTGCTGTGCGTTGAGATGCTGAGAAATTAATCAAGTATTCAACCTCTATTACATCGTTCGACCTTCTATTTATAAAAGAATGTAAAAATAACTAATTGAAAATATGCTTGACATGTGTACAGTGGATGTACGTCCATGCCTTGTAGTTACATGGTGCTAGCTATTTATTCGGCGTATTTTAGTCTATGTAACTAACTACACTAACAAAGTACTGGGGTCAGTCCTAATAAGTCTTTGCTGGCTTCGACAGTGCTTCAGTCACCAAGGCAGGCCCGTTCGACCCTTTTTGGCGCTTCTTCAAAATTTTACTAAGTCTTTAAAGCTTGATAGATTTTCGACACTTCACGTACATTGTCAAAACATCTCCAAATCTTCTAGACTTAGCTTGTGCTTGTTTTCTTTTATGGAATTGTGCTTTTGGCACGTCGAGTTACTGTTACATTCGTCGAGGATCCAAATTATAAATTTGCCTCCCAACAAATGCCCCCAAGTTTTGATTTTTGACGGCCAGGAGAAAGATTGAAAATTTAGTGGTTTTTTCGAATTCTTCTCATAACTGCCACCCATTACTTCCATTACTTCTGTCCCATCAACGCATTTTCCAATGTAGCGGGTTCATCGTGGTCTAGGTAGGTTACGTCAGACCAACGCCGTTATATAGCCTTTGCCACCAAAATTTCTTCTTTCTCTTTTCACTGTTCATCTTCTTCTAGAGCTCTTCGTTTTTCTTAACTTTCGCAACTCTATTCTTCACCATTTCTTTATCCACGGCCTTATCGAGCAATGTGACTCCCCATATTCGAAAGGTGTTTACGAATCCGATTATGGAGGACTCAGATTCATGGCAAAAATCCAAGGTACTTTACTCTTTCGTTCCTGAGTCAAACCCAGTGGATCCCCCTCATGCTTACTTTGGTCCTTGCTTTTCTTCCGATACTGACCTTGATGAGTTCAAGGACTCCTTTCCAAACACTAAGGGTGTTACTAACATCTTAGTCTCATCCTCCGTTCTACCCATCCATCCCTTTTTCAAAAGCTTTAGGCTTTTTAGAACACTGCCTAATCCTTCCAAAGTTGACAGGTATATGGCCTGGCTTGATAGGGTTGAAAAGGTTAAGGAACGATCTTGGCGAGAATTGGGTATTTATGTCCTAATCCAAATATCTGGGCATGTTGTCAAGTTAGACGTCGCCATGATTGGTGCTTCAATTTTCTTTTGGAACAAAACCACAAATACCTTTCAGTTTCCTTGTGATATGATGACCCCCACTTTATTCGACGTTGCGGCCATTACGGGTCTTGAACCAAATGGTGAATTCGTTCACCCGTTGATGGCCAGTGATAATATTGTTGATGCCTACCACAAGGCTCCCGCTGGATTTTCTAAGTTCATACAGCATCATAGAAGTCAAGACGATATTGTCACTGACATGGAACATGTTGCTTTCCTTTTATTGTGGTTGTCAGCCTTTGTCCTTTGCTCCAAGAATGTACAAGTTTCTAAATCTTACTCGGTCTTAGCCAATTTACTTCACCAAAACATTTCTGTCTGTCTGAATTCTTTTATTTTGGCGAACCTGTACAAGAGCTTGGGTACTCTCTATAATTCTGTTGTTGCTTGGAACAAGAGCCTTCGAGGCGGTCCCTTCTAGCTCTTGCAGTTATGGTTCAATGCAGTTTTGTCGAGAGGGTTGTCTTATTCTCCTCCTGACAAGCTTTCACTTGTTACGTATGGTCCTTCTACTCCAATGAAATCCCCAATGAAGTAGATATCTTCAAACATTTCTTTAAGCTTTTCCATTCATTGGATGCCAATGATTCGATGATCAATTTTGCTCCCTTCGTCGAACGTCAATATGGCCCGAAATGGTTTACACAAGAAATTGATACTGATGAACCTGATGTTGACATACCTTGGTCTCATTTCCTGGCTCATCAGATTTTCTTTTCTGGCCTGTCTGGGACCAATGATGACGGTTTTCATGTGTATCTCCTAAACTGCATGGCTAGTCAGTTTGGGCTCCTTCAATGTGTTCCTACCCCTTTCTCTAATCTTGTTGAAGAACAATATATCGAGAATGTTGACTTGACACTCAACAATATTGACCATTGTCGAAAGAAGAACAGGATCAGGCAGGTCAAGATTGATCTCGCCCCTTACACACCTATTCATGCTGCAAGTGAAAGCTTTTTAACTTGGTGGCAAAATTACTTCCAAGCTTTCTGTCCTCCTTTGGAAACATGCATTAGCAGACTTGAATTATCTCCCCTAGACCAAAGTCCTTCTGTCAAGACCAAAGGTGAGCACCTTGCTAGTCTTAAAACTCATCTCCTTGATGTATAAACTTCATCTGCTTGAATCGTCATTTCTTCTAATGTCAAAAACCTTGTTTTGCAGCTATTTCGGTAGAGAATCTTCTTCCTTGTCGAGAAGAGCCAACTACCATTATCGAAGAGGTTAACAAAGACGAGAACGTTAAGGTTCCTCTCCAAAAATCACCCTCCTCTACTAAACGTAGATCCAAATCAACTGTCTCCTTGGAAAAAAAGGTTTTGACAAAGAAACCTCCACCATTGAAACCACAGGTGGCTCCAGTCGCTCCAGTCGAATCCTCCAAAGCTCAAGGCAAGAGAAAATCTGCAGCCACTTCTGCATCCACCCCTAAGAAGTCTAAGCAATTGGAAGCCTTTGACGTCTCCAGTTTTGCAACTTCTGAACGTGAACACAAGAAGGGGGGTTGAATTGTGTTAAAAACTTTTCGCAAACTACTTAAAAACTTCAACACAAGTTGTTCAAAACAGTTTTGTTTATCGGATGCAGAGAATTAATCAGGACCAGATGCAGAAATTTAAACAGTTTATAAAAACTTGTTTTACTGAGCAAGGTAAAGATAAATAATGTAAAGCAGTAAAGAATGAGACTCAGAGATTTATACTAGTTCACCACCAACTGCTAGCTACGTCTAGTCCCTTCGTTCCTGAAGGATTTTCCACTATAATCAACTGATTACAATTTCCTCAAGAGTATTCTTCTGTCACAAACTTGACAATACTCTCAACTTCTCAAAACGACTCAGTACAATCGAGCTTTTGAGGAACAGAGCCTTGACTAGGCCAAATACAGTTTACAAAAGAGATTATGATTTTGATAACAATTAAAATAACTCTCATAGAGAGGATGAAAAGATTAAGCTCAAAACAGAATAGCTTTCTAAAAGAAAGTATAAAACGCTGAGTTCAGTTCAATGTAGACCAGAAACTTGGCACGAAGCTTAATTGCACACTTGAGTAATATTGCTTTCACAATGAAGTTTCTTCACGTTTCTGTAACTCTTCTTCAATGTATACCTTGGGGTATTTATAGGAGTCTTCAAGGGTATTACCGTTGCAGTAAAAATATCTCCTTGCTATTGAGTGAGGTAATTTGAAATGTAGTCCTTTTCATCCTTTCCAGAGAATGTCAGAATAGTACACATTACCGTTTTCGTACTATCTGCAATTTGCAATTGCCTTGTACGATTTTTGTCTTATGCTAAAGGTGTCACCTTTGCTTCCTCATACATCAAAATGAGCGCACAATATCAAATTCGAATTCCGTTCCAAAACAGTCTGAGGCTGAGAGCAAAAATGTGATCACCACGTGCTTCTTAAAGAGATCAAATGCTCGCTCAGAACAGAGGACGGACGCTCGTAGCAATTGGGTGTTCCACGTGTCAAGAAATCACACTGCTGGACGCTTGCTATTAACAAGACGCTGAAGTGGGTTCGGATGCTGACACTGGTGGATTGTATTCAATTCTTTTGTATATTTCTTCTTCTTTCTTAAGTGATTTGTTCATATATAAATGAAGCTTTTGATACCTGTACACTCAAAGAAATATTAGAAGATAAATTGTTCTCTTGAGAAATATTTTGTTATCATCAAAACTAATGAGGGTCTAAACTTCTCAATCGTTTAGGTTCCAACAATCTCCCCTTTTTTGATGATGACAAATATCTAATGTTGATGAACAATTTAATTTCAAAATATCATAAAAGGTCTCCCCCTAACTTTAACACTTTTGATGTATAAGACAATTCTAGTATTAAGGCGATTGTTGATAAACAAATTCATTTAAATGATCGCAAAAATACATAGATGAATCAGAGCATATTTTTCACAAGGTGAGATTGGATGCTGATTTTATCAAAAAGATTTTCATATTACCAACTTTATTGATCATTATTAGATTATTGGGTCAATGAATATCAATGCAGTTAATAGATATTAGAGCAATGAATAACCATACACATGCTATGTATGAAATGATATGCATGATAACTTCAGTTTTAGTGTATTCATCGGACGGTGAATTTGTTAATCAGACTTAATCAGACTCTCACGTGTTAATCAGACTCTCACGTGTTCATCAGACCTTTCTTTTACTCCCCCTTTTGTCATCAGATAAAAAGAGCGTAAAGCACATCATACTAAAAAAGATGGCTTAGAAAAATTTGAATGTATATAAACAGATAATCTGATAAAGGCATGTATAGTCAAATAATCAGAAAAAAAAAACTGAATAGAAATAAGAGAGTAACCAAAAAAAAATTTATATCAAAAAAAATAAAAAAAAATTTAAGGGTTTGGTGGTGGAGGAGGGATGTTGAGACGTTCATATAGAAGTTTCGGTGCATTCTCCAACTGAGTGACTTTCAGATTAGTAGCCTTCATTTCTTCAAACTCTGCTTTAGGAATAGTGACCATTTCAACTGCAGGAGTAGAAGATAAGGTCTAGCTTCTTGTGCAGGTTTCATCTTCTGATGCTCTGCTAGCACCCAGTTGGAAAGCTTCAGTCTCAAGTCTTTCTTTTGTTGAGCCTTTTGAAAGAATGCATCATTTGGTATAAACCATTTGATGAGACTTCCAAGTTTCCTCTGCTCAGATTCTGACTGAATTCTTCTCCTTTTCTCCACCTCTCCTGGATACAGCAAATCCATGAAGACCGTTTCCCTATGCAGAAGCACGTCAGCAGTAAAAGCCTCAAACTTATTCCCAGCTTCTTCTCCCTATATCCTTTTGATGAATTCACTTAATGCTTCAGAAGCAAAAGAGATTCCTTCATTTTCTGCCAGGTACAATCCTCTCAAATTTTCCCTATCATCTTCTGTAAGCACCAGGGGGACGAGGCATGGTAACAAGGCTTTGTCTTTCCATGTCTTTGACCATTGACTCCAAGAAAATCCAATGTCAAAGTGCTTTGTCACTACAGCCCATTGGACATAAGTCTTCTTGCAGTCGTGTGGTCTGATTACTGAGCATCTGAACATATCATCGAAGTAAACTGTTCCCAGATTGATGTCAGTAATTCTGCTGATTGTGCCAATTGTTGGAATAGTGGCCTTCTCGGCATTGCAGCAGTTTGAGGAGCCAGTTCTCCATTCATCTTCCTTCAGAGAATTCAGGTAAAACCTTCTGGCATGATCCTCAGAGATCTTGGCAATAGGAAGCTTAGAGAATTCCTTAAGGTTGTACTTTTTGGGAGCCTTCTCATACTCCATGAGCCCGATCTTGCTGAATGGCTGCTTACCAGGAGCAGGTTCTTTCCTTTTCCCAGGGATAGACCAAGGTAGCCACCTTTGTGCATGCAGTACAATCTTTCTTTATGCAGACGAAGGATCCTTGAACTGTCTGATTACTTCAATCTTCTTCATCTCAAGACAGTGTGCCATGAAGGCAGCTTCTTCATCTGTGATCCACCTTCCGCATTCTTCCAATGTGAGCGGTTCAGTTTGTGGTAGGGATCTAGGAAGGTCAACAGAGAAAGGAATTGCTCTGCTACCAGATGCTGGTCTCAATCTTCCTTTAAATGACATCTGAAAGTGGTCTTCTCCATCCTTGAAAGTAGCACTTATCGGAGAGGCAATCTCCAGTCTGGTAGCTCCAGAGGTGAAGGTTTTCAAATGCCATGTAGAGGGACGATTATAGATACTATGATATATCTCATACTTAACAAACCGTGGTTTATAATACATGAGACATTCTTCCTTCCACCAGCGTCTGTAGGTTTATGGGTAATGGTGAGTAAGGTGGGAGTGGTTTTGGTGATTTTATAGGTTTTAGGTGTGTAGGGCTTGAAGGGATTAACGGGAGGTACTTTGAATAATAGATTAAAGGGATAAGAGTGAAGTTTGGAAATATATGTGGTAAGTGAAGTATTTGAAGAATTTTTTGGTAGGTCAAGGTTGAGTGTAGAGGATGATGATTGGGTAGGTTTAGGGAGGGTAGAGGTTTGTCGGAGGCTCATTTTGGTTTTCTTGGTTTGTGGTTGTGAAACAGACAATGGAGGTGCAGGAATAACATCATGAGCATCAAAGACAGATACTGATTCATCAGCAGTAAAGTCAAGTACCTTTGGGTTAACCTCTGAAGACTTAACCAGCCTTCTTTTCGATCCTCTCGTGACAACAACAGCAGGAGGAGGAGGAGGGATTTGCTTCCCTTGACCGGACGCTGAAGCATCCTTTTCAGCTGCTGGCCTAAACTGTTTCTCCAAGACCTTTCTGATGGGAATTCTATCCTCATCTTCTGGTTCTTCAACAGTAGGTGCAGGGGCCACATACATTTTGTTCTTCTTGTCTCCCTTGAAGGAGACTCAAGAGTCTTTTCACACGGTCATTGAGCTTACGGTGGTTTTCTTTGACTTCTCCTTCCTGTTGCTCTATTTTCACTTTCTTGATCATAGAGCCAGTAATTAGCTGCATCCTGACCAAACTGTTGACTCCAAAAACTTCTGGACGAACAACAGCACCAACACCAAAGTATTTTTCTCTTTCCTCTGTGTTGATGGAGTCAGTCAGCTTCCTTACAACGCCGTCTTTGATCATCATAATGGAGAGAAGGACTCCATAAGGGATTATCTTGACGATATTCTTCTTATCAACACTCTTCCTTGAAGACAAGGGCGTTTATCAGATTGTTGATAATCAACCTTGGCAGATTGATTTTCTTCCCATCCATGTAGTTCCTCATAATGAACTTTTGCTCGTAGTTCACTATGTCGCTTGAACCAGCCTTCAGAATCACGCTCTTGGCGATGATTTTATGCAGTACTCGGTAGTGGCTTTTCAAATCTTTGGTCGTGGGAGTGATGTTTTTCTTCCTCAGTTCACGGTAGTTCTCAAACAGAACTTCGTTGACGTTTTCAAGTCCTCTATAAGCATCAACCCAGTTTGAATGGTAACTGATTCCTTCACACGGACACTTAATCGTCTGAGTAATAGAGTTGATGGTGAAGCGTAGTTTGAAGCCTCTGATGTGTCCTTCTATGACTTTCCCCGGAAGTAAGTACGCATTCCCCCAGAACTCCTTAATAGCGTAGCTCAGTACATCAACTGGTTCCCAGATGAAGTAGTTTTTCCAGCCCAGTTTCTCAAGACCTTCTTCAAAATCAAACCCGTACAGCTTGAAGTTCTCAAAATCGACCCGGTTCTCATTCAGAAGTTTTGCCTCAGAGAAGACGTCGAAAGCAGCAGTATATTGTCCAACCTTTCTGTCGGCCATTGTAGCAGTTGAAGAGAAGGTGATGAAGGTTTTAGGGTTCGCAAACACACAGAGAGAGAGAGAAAGAGAACGGTTTTACAGAAAACGCAGAGTGAAATGATGGAGCGAAAAATGTGGAGTAGTGGGAAAATTGATAGAAAATGGTACAGTCCTTTTTCAAAAAATCGCTTCACATTTCCACATAAAAATTAAATCAAAAAGAAAAGAAAATAAAGATTCACCTTTTCATTAAATGCAGACGCCAAAAGAAAAGTAAGATCAAGAAAAAGATTTTATCGAAAGACATAAATAATTATGACTCAGTAGATGTGATGAGACGCTTAAGTCCTTAACACGTGTGCCACGTGTGGGTGTGCTCGGACTCACGCAACCGATTCACCAGACGATGAGTTATGATGCATATGACAAATAAGACGCTTATTCATATACATGCTTATGTCATACCAGATGCTAAGATTTTGTATATTATCAGAAGTTGAGATTAATCATTCTTCTACAAGATGAAAATTTAAATTTCTTCTTATAAAATTGAATCTATCTTCAGCAAGGGGTTTTGTAAATATGTCAGCCCACTGATGGTCAGTGTCTACAAATTTTATTTCTAGAATACCCTTCTGAACATAGTCTCTTATAAAGTGATGCTTAATCTCAATGTGCTTGGCTCGTGAATGCAATTTGGGATTTTTAGTAAGACAGATTGCAGAAGTATTGTCACAAAATATAGGAATGTTACTCTCTTTTATCAGATAGTCTTCAAGTTGATATTTCATCCACAGAAGTTGAGAGCTGCAACTTGCTGCTGAAATATACTCAGCTTCTGCTGTTGAGAGTGCAATCGTGCTTTGCCTTTTGCTTGACCAAGATACAAGATTTGCTCAAAGGAATTGGCAGCTTCCACTTGTGCTTTTTCTTTCAATTCGGTCTCCAGCAAAGTCAGCATCACAGAAACCTACTAACTTGTAATCTTTTGATTTCTTATAAAGCAAACCAAGATTAGTAGATCCTTGCAAATATCTAAAGATTCTTTTAACAGAACTCAAGTGTGATTCTCTAGGATCTGATTGAAACCTAGCACACAGACAGACGCTGAACATAATATCAGGTCTTGAAGCTGTAAGATAAAGTAGAGATCCAATCATACCTCTGTACATCTTCTGATCTACCTTTTTACTAGTTTCATCTTTACCAAGAATACATGTGGGATGCATAGGAGTACACATAGGTTTGCAATCCACAATTTTGAATTTCTTTAGCAATTCCTTGATATATTTGCTTTGATGTATATATATACCATCATTGCATTGTTTGATTTGAACAATTATAAAGTGCTTGTTTGATGTTTTTCTAAAAAGAGTAGTGTCTACTAGACCTCTGAAAAATCCATTTTTCATCAAAAATGTACTCAGTCTTTCATACCAAGCTCTGGGAGCTTGCTTAAGACCATAAAGGGCCTTTTTGAGTTTAAAGACATATTCTGGAAATTCAATGTCTTCGAATCCGCGAGGTTGTTTTACAAAGACTTCCTCAGTTTTAAAACCATTCAAGAAAGCACTTTTCACATCCATTTGATAAAGAATTATATCATGATGTGCAACAAAAGAAAGTAAAATGCGTATAGCTTCTAACCTTGCAACCGGTGCAAATGTTTCTGTAAAATCAATACCTTCTTCCTGTGAGTACCCTTGAGCAACTAATCTTGCCTTGTTTCTCACAACCTTTCCATCTTCATCAAGCTTGTTTCTAAATACCCATTTAGTGCCAATAGCTTGCTTATCTTCTGGTAAGGTAACCAGCTTCCATACATCGTTTCTTTGGAACTGATTCAACTCTTCTTGCATGGCCAGAATCCAGCCTTCATCTTTCAATGCTTGATCAATCGTTTTAGGTTCCATTTCTGAGAGTAGTGCCATATCTGCATGCTCTTTAAAAGAGGATCTGGTTCTTACTTTATCTCCAGGTTTTCCTATGATCTGATCTTTAGGATGATTGGCTTTGTACTTCGACTCTTTACGAATTCACACGAAGATTCTTGTGTCTGGTCACCACCGGACGATGAAGATGTAGGTTCACTATTTGTAGTATTACCTATATTTAATTCTGAAAACAATTCATCTAGCTCTGACATGGCTGTGTCAGGCTTCTTGTCATTAAATTTGGCATGAATGGATTCTTCCACTGTCATAGTTTCTTTATTGTATATTCTAAAAGCTTTGGATCTTTCAAAATATCCCAAAAAGATTCCTTTGTCAGCTTTTGAATCAAACTTACCAAGCTGATCCTTAGTATTTAAAATGTAACACGTGCAACCAAATGAATGAAAATATGATATGTTTGGTTTCCTTCCTTTCCACAGTTTATATGGAGTCTTCTTCAAAATAGGTCTAATTGAAATTCTATTTTGAATGTAACAAGCTGTGTTGACTGCTTCTGCCCAAAAATGTTTTGCAATATTAGCCTCATTGATCATGGTCCTAGCCATTTCTTGGAGGGACCTATTTTTCCTTTCTACAACACCATTTTGTTGAGGTGTTCTAGGAGAGGAGAAATTGTGGGAGATGCCGTTATCATCGCAAAATTTTTGAAAGCTTTCATTTTCAAATTCTCCCCCATGATCACTTCTAATAGAAGATATGCAAATTCCTTTTTCATTTTGAACTGTTTTACATAATACAGTAAATACCTTGAATGACTCATCTTTGTGAGCAAGGAATCTAACCCATGTCCATCTAGTGAAATCATCAACAATGACTAACCCATATTTCTTTCCAGTTAAAGAGGATGTCCTTGTTGGACCAAAAAGATCAAGATGCAAAAGCTCAAGTGGTCTAGAGGTTGAAACAACATTTTTTGAATGAAAAGAAGTTTTAACTTGTTTTCCTCTTTGACATGCCTCACAGAGAGCATCGGATTGATACTTGAGATTTGGTAAGCATCTGACAAGACTATGCTTGTTTAGTTTTGAGATTAATCTCAAATTGGCATGACCCAATCTCTTGTGCCAAATCCATTGTTCTTCGTCAACAGACATGAGACACTTGACATCTTGTTTTGCAAGTTCAGAGAGATCAATTTTGTAAATATTTTGTTTCCTCTTAGCAATAAAGAAAGTAGAGTCCTCTTTCTTGCTTTTTACTAGACATACAGTTTCTGTAAAGATGACTTCATAATCATTGTCACATAATTGGCTTATGCTCAATAAGTTATGTTTAAGTCCTTCAACATATAGTATATTATCAATAGAGGGAAGAGAGCCTTTACCAATGTGACCAATTCCAACTATTTTACCTTTATGGTTTCCTCCGAAACCAACGAATCCAGCTTCTTTAGGCCTTAATTCTTGGAACATATACTTTTCTCCCGTCATGTGATGCGAGCATCCACTATCTAAGTACCAAAATAGGTGTGTTGACTTTGTTGCTAAGCATGTCTGCAACATAGATTATTTTATCTTTAGGTACCCATATCTTTTTGGGTCCTTTCTTGTTAGTTCTTGAAGGAGGCTTATCCTTCACAGTTTTAAAAACAGTACATGCACTTTTCAAATGACCAGGTTTACTGCAGTAAGTACAGTGCAAGCATTTACTATGATTATTGGATTTATCAGATGCCGAATCATTTTCTAAAAGAGGTTCATCTGATATGTAACCAAGACCATGAGTTGTCGTTTTACTGACACCCCAAATCATTGAAGCTTGCTTGCTACGAGTTACACTTTCTGCAAGAAACTTTTGAAAAGCATACTCATAATCATTTGATTTGCTTTTAGGATTGCCTATAACTTTAGAGCTTTCAGCTTGAGAGCTCTCAGCTTCTGGTTGCTTATTGGCGATCAGACGCTGGTTATCCATTAGATACTGATTTTCAGTTTTCAGCTTCTGATTTTCTTTGTTGAGTACAGATTTTTCTTTGTTTAAAGTTTGAAAATCTTGTGATAATTTTGAAAATTTCTTTTTCAAATTCTTATACTCAACAGAGAGAGTGGCAGAGTCCTTAAGCAGATCATCAAATGCAAGTTGAAGTTCAGAGTAGGAATCATATACTATTACCTCTTCAACTTCTTCTTCTGAATCAAGGTCAGTGTCTGCCATGAGAGCGAGATTTGCTTCTACTTCATTATCTTCCTCAGATGAGGATGAATCTAGATCTTCCCATGTAGCCATGAGGCTCTTCTTCTTTTTCTTGAAAGAACTTCTTGTGGACTTCTCCTTAAGATTAGGACATTCGGACTTGAAATGTCCAGGCTTTTTACATTCATAGCAAATGACTTGAGCCTTGTCCTTGCTCTCTTTCTTGTCCTTAGTATCTTTCTTCTGAAACTTCCTTCTGAAGTTTCTTTTTTTCCACATTCTTTGTATCTTTCTGGATATAAACGCGAGCTCATCTTCTGATGTGTCAGCATCTCCTTCTGAAGCTTCATCTTCTGATTCTTCTTCTTCAGCCTGAAGGGCTTTGGAATAACTGACTTTATGTTGAGAGACTTTTAAGGCAATAGATTTGCCCTTTATGACCGGTTCTTCTTCATTTAGCTCAAGTTCATGAGCTTTCAATGAATTCATAAAATCTTCAAGTCGTAAGACATTTAGATCTTTTGCTTCCTGAATAGCAGTGACCTTGGGTCTCCACTGCTTAGTCAAGCTTCTTAAGATCTTTCTAATATGGTCAGGTGTAGTGTAACTTTTTTCAAGGGCCTGTAACCCATGAACAAGTGTTTGAAATCTTCCAAACATGGTTTCAATGTTTTCATCATCTTCCATTTTGAATAACACATATTGGTGAACCAACATACTAGCTTTGGTTTCTCTTACTTGGGCAGAGCTTTCGTAAGATAAAACAAGTGAGTCCTAGATTTCTTTGGCAGTATCAAATTTGCCACATTTATCATATTCTTTTTCTGTCATAGCACAGATAAGAATGAATCTGGCCTTTTGATTGATTTGATATCTCTTTTTCTGTTTATCATTCCAATCTTCTCTGGCTATCGCAACACCACGAGGATTAGTGGGAGGAATGTAACCACTTTGAACTATATCCCACAACTCAAGTTGTTGTGTCTTAAAGAAAGCTTTTATCTTATCTTTCCAGTAATCAAATTTTTCTCCATCGAATAGAGGAGGATGGTTCATATGACCACCTTCAGTAGACATGTTCACAGTATAGGATCTTTTCTCTTAACACTGTTAAGTGCTCAACCAAGAGGCCGAGCTCTGGTACCAATTGAACGTGAACACAAGAAGAGGGGGTTAAATTGTGTTAAAAACTTTTCGCAAACTATGCGTAAAAACTTCAAAATAAGTTGTTCAATACTGTTTTGTATATCGGATGCAAAGAATTAAACGGGACCGGATGCAGAAATTTAAACAATTTATAAAAACTTGTTTTACTGAGCAAGGTAAAGATAAATAATGTAAAGCAGTAAAGGATGAGACTCAGAGATTTATACTAGTTCACCACCAACTGGTAGCTACGTCTAGTCCCTCCGTTCCTGAAGGATTTTCCACTATAATCAACTGATTACAATTTCCACAAGAGTATTCTTCTGTCACAAACTTGAAAATACTCTCAACTTCTCAAAACGACTCAGTACAGTCGAGCCTTTGAGGAACTGAGCCTTAACTAGGCCAAATACAGTTTTACAAAAGAGATTATGATTTTGATAACAATCAAAATAACTCTCACAGAGAGGATGAAAAGATTAAGCTCAAAACAGAATAGCTTTCTAAAAGAAAGTATAAGACGCTGAGTTCGGGCTTCAATGTAGACCGTAAACTTGGCACGAAGCTTGATTGCACACTTGAGTAATATTGCTTTGAGAATGAAGTTTCTTTACGCTTTCTACGCTTTCTCTAACTCTTCTTCAATGAATACCTTGGGGTATTTATAGGAGTCTTCAAGGGTATTACCGCTATAAAGAAAAATATCTCCTTGCTATTGAGTGAGGTAATTTGAAATGTAGTCCTTTTCATCCTTTCCATAGAATATCAGAATAGTACACATTACCGTTTTCGTACTATCTGCAATTTGCAATTGCCTTGTACGATTTTTGTCTTATGCTAAAGGTGTCATCTTTGCTTCCTCGTACATCAAAATGAGCGCATAAAATCAAATTCAATTAGTTCGAGCGATGCGAGGCAAAGAGCAAAAAACGTGATCACCACGTGCTTCATTAAAGAGATCAGACGCTCGCTCAGAACAGAGGACGGATGCTCGAGCAATTGAGTGTTCCACGTGTCAAGAAGTCATACTACTGGACGCTTGCTGTTAACAAGACGCTGAAATAGGTTCGGATGTTGACACTAGTGGATTGTATTCAATTCTTTTGTATATTTCTTCTTCTTTCTTAAGTGATTTGTTCATATATAAATGAATGCTTTGATACCTGTACACTCAAAGAAATGTTAGAAGATAAATTGTTCTCTTGAGAAATATTTTGTTATCATCAAAATTAATGAGGGTCTAAACTTCTCAATCGTTTAGGTTCCAACAGCCTCCAATTGCTCCTATACAGATATGGCGATTACAATATTTACAATCCTAAACAGAATTGCTAGATAAGATAGCCCAATATAGTCAACCCAAGCCCAATATAGTCAGCCCAATAGCCTCCCTCAAGTTGGAGCATGCAGATTGTGAATGCCCAACTTGTTGAGAAGAAACTCAAAATGTGATTTTCCCAATGCCTTCGTGAATATGTCAGCGAGTTGTGTATGAGTAGGAACATAAGCTGTTTGAATATTGCCCTTTAAAATTTCATCTCTGACAAAATGACAATCCATTTCAATATGCTTAGTGCGCTCATGAAACACAGGATTCTTGGCGATGTGCAATGCTGCTTGGCTATCACAATGAAGACTCATGAGTGCAGAATGCAGAATACCAAGATTGGACAGAATCCCTTTGATCCATTTTAACTCACAGGTAGCAGTAGCCATTGAGCAATACTCTACTTCAGCAGACGAGCAAGACACTGTGTGTTGTTTCTTTGTCTTCTAAGAGATTAGAGAGTTGTCGAGCAGCACTAACCACCCTATAACAGATCTTCTAGTCAATGGACAGCCTGCCCTGTCCGAATCACACCATCCATAGAGCTGCAAGTCACATGAATGACTGAGTAAAATACCTTGCCCTGGATTACCTTTCAGTAGCGCACTACTCTTAGTGCAGCTTCCCAATGTTCTTCCCTTGGTTGTAGCATGAATTGTGAAAGTGTATGAACACTATATGACAGTTCAGGCCGAGTGAAGCACAAATATATCAGTCTACCTAGCAGCCGTTTATATTGCTCTGGATTTTCAAGCAAGCGTCCATTAGCCAATGGCAATCGATGGTTCTGTTCCAATGGGATACTAGCAGGCTTAGCTCCAAGAAGTCCGGATTCAGAGATAATGTCAAGAGCACACTTGCGTTGGCAAAGGTAAATCCCAGTGGAACGTCTAGCAACTTCAAACCCCAAAAAATACTTCAAGACACCTAAATCTTTCATGTGAAAATAGGTGCTTAAGTACATTTTAAATTTTTGAATGGCCGCAAGATGACTTCCGGAGACAATGAGATCATCAACGTAAATAAGGATCACAATTTGCACATCATCTTGTTGTAGGGTGAACAAAGAATAGTCCAGATATGATTGTTTAAAGTCATATTCCTTCAACGTAGCGGATAGTTTGGCAAACCAACATCGCAGTGCTTGCTTTAATCCGTAAAGTGATTTGCACAATTTAGATACCTTGTTGGAGTTGCACATGAAATCCAGGAGGTATTTTCATGTACACTTTTTCTTGAAGCTCATCGTGTAGAAATGCATTATGCACATCTATTTGATGTAGCTCCCAATCTCTTGTTGCTGCCATTTCCAAGACAATACGCACTGTCACCATCTTTGCAATGGGTGCAAACGTTTCGGTATAGTTAACTCCTTCGACTTGATGGTTTCCCAAGATTACAAGGCGTGCCTTGAATCGTTCCACCGTTCC
Organism: Calophaca sinica; assembly: GCA_037113605.1. NCBI lineage: Eukaryota > Viridiplantae > Streptophyta > Magnoliopsida > Fabales > Fabaceae > Calophaca > Calophaca sinica. Next base: position 111,751,683 of record CM073733.1, read on the forward strand.
ATCTAATCGATACTTAATATGATATACCTACTTGCAGCTAAGAGCCTTCCTTCCTGGTGGCAAACTTTGCACTTTCCATGTTCCGTTTGCTTCAAGAGCTTGTATTTCTTCTTGCATGCCTGCTCTCCATCTCTTGTCTTTGACCGCTTCATGAAAATAAGCTGGTTCTTTTCTTGCAGTAATGGCTGCAAGAAAAATTTTGTGTGACAAGGAAAATTTGTCACAATTCACATAGTGTGCTAAAGGATAGGGTGCACCTGGATTATGTGTTGGAGCAGATGAACAAGTGGGTGGGCTCAATTCTAGACAGTGTTAGTGACATAATCATGCAAGCGAACAGATAGCTGTTTGGCTCGGTGTCCCTGTCCTAGTTGTTCACCGTCATCTTGCACATTTTGAGTTTGTGTTGTTGAGACTGCATCATCGGATTCTTCTGGGACATTTTCTATTTCACCTCGGTTTTGCTCATCTTGCACTCCCCCTTCACTTCAGTCATTGTTTCTTGCTCAAAATCTGTCTCAAACAAATCACTGTTGTCACTCCCATCATCAACAACAACACAAATGATATTTTGCACAACATTCTCGCTTTGTGCAATAACCTCTTGAGCAAAAGGAAATGTTGTTTCAAAGAACCCAACATCTCTTGATACAAAAAATTCTTTTGTTTCAAGATCATACAACAAACAAACATTTTCGGCTTCGACTAGCAAATTTATCTCCTTTTCTCCCTTGATTGTGTGCATAGCACAGCGATCCAAACACTCGTAAATGCTCATAGGAAGGTACTTGTCCATATAGCACTTCGTATGGTGTTTTTCCATTTAAAACTGAAGTTGGAGTGCAATTGATCAAGTAACCTGCTGCCAGTATACATTCTCCCCAAAAAATCAATTGGAAGATTTCCTTGAAAATGCAAAGCTCTTGATACATTTAGAATATGACAATGCTTCCTTTCTACCCTTCCATTTTATTGTGGAGTCCCCATACAAGAAGTTTGAAACATAATACCTTGTTCGAGGAAATAGCCTTTCATGAATGTGAACTCCGTCCCATTATCGCTTCTAACAATTTTAACTTTTCTATTATACTACCTTTCCACCACGGAAAAGAAGTTTAATAGTGTGCATGTCACTTCTTTCTTATCAATTAACAAAGATATCCACACAGCTCGTGAACAATCATCCACAATTGTTAAAAAATATGAAGCACCACAAGAAGAAGGGGTTCTATATGCTCTCCATAGATCACAATGAATCAGCTCAAATACATCAGCAGCTTTGTGATCACTTAAAGGAAATTTTTCTCTATTTTGCTTAGCCCGTTGACATACTTCACAGGCTTTATTCATTAACTCACTATATTTGCCACCATTAACACTAGGAAGTAACTTGATAGTCTTCAAAGAAGGATGTCCCATACGCTTGTGCCACAGTTCCAGTTGATTCACTCCACTGATTTTGAATGCTCTCACGCTTGGGATTCCTTGGAAGAAGTAGAGCCCATCCATTCGTTCACTCACTCCAATCAGTATCTTTGAAATGTGGTCCTGTATAACACATAGATCAGAAGTGAACTGAGTAGTACAATTTGATTCATGAGTTAGTTGTGACACAGATATTAAATTGTAATTCAGGCTAGGAACATAAAGCACGTTCTTGAGCTTCAAACCCCCATTAAGTTTGACAGTTCCTTCTTTAGTTGCAGTGGCAACTTGTCCATCTGGCATTCCAACGGGACATCCAGACACATCTCGCAGCTCAACGAACTTCTTCAAATTACATGTCATATGATTTGATGTTCCGATGTCAATGATCCATGTCCCGGGATTATGCTTACCTGTCATTCTTTCACTTGTATTTGTCTTTGAGTTCTTCAACATCTCTATCAATGCTCGCCACTGCTCATCGCTTAAACCTGTCAGCCCAGAATTTTATGATGCTAAACCAGTGCCAACAGAAGCACTAGTGCCTGTTCCTATGATTTGTGCAGCATTGGCGCGCACCATGCCACCCTGTGCGTGTCCTCCATTGTTTCCGGTTCGCTACTGTCCTCTACCTCGTCCACTTGGCTTGTTTTCACCTCGTGGTCGATCACCCCACCAGTCAGGATAGACAACCACCTGGAAGCAGCTTGCTTCATCATGGCCAGTGCGGTTGCAGTGCGAACACACCGTTGCTTTGTTCTTTGCTTCACCACGTCCCTTCATCCTCACACCTGTTTGGACAGCCAGACCCACAATTTCCTTGCTTCCTTCTTTAGAACGTGTTATGGTTTTCATTCGTTCTTCCTGCACCAATGTGGAATATATCCTATTCAACGATGGCAAAGGAATATATCCCATCAAGAATTGGTGAGCTTTTTCTTGTTCTCGTTGTTTTTCCAGTTTCGCTGCAATGTCACACTTGCAGCCTCCGCAAGTGCAGATTAGCACTTGCTCATAGTTGGCCAACTCATCCCACAAAGTTTTCATTTTTCCATAGTAGGCCACCATGGTCATTCCTCCTTGCTTGCACTCCGCCAAGTCAGATTTCAGTTGTTGAATTATGGGTCCATTCACAACTGAGAACCTGTCCTTGATGTCGTTCCACAAGTTCTTTGCGTTTTCAAAATATGATATCGTCGAGCGCAGGCTGGATTCAATCGTATTCAAGATCCACGATACCATCATGGATTGAACAGTCCACCAATCTTCCATTTCAGGTGACCCATCCTTTGGTTGCTTAATGGTTCCATCGACGAAACCCCATTTTCTTCTCGCCCTCAAGGACATCTGCATGGCTTGAGCCCATTCCTCATAGTTCTCACCTCGCAGCTGCACCTGCGTAATCACACTTCTTGGGTTGTCGTTGGAGTGTAAATCATAGGGGGATGGGTTTCTCTTGCCAAGATTAGGTTTTGGTTGATCTTGTTTTTCTGCCACAGAAGGCTTCGGCTGATCTTCTTTTTCTCCCATAGCGGCCGCCAGGTTTGTTTAACCCTAGGGTCGTATGGCTCTGATACCATGTAAAAACAGAGTGGTATCTGTGAATTCTGTGTAATTCATTCTATGAGATTGGTAAATATATACAAGAGCAGCACCAAGAGTTTCCTATAATAGCTCCTATGTCTACGCCTAACAACATCAATTAGTATCAAATGCTGATATGCCTCCAATTGCTCCTATACAGATATGGTGATTACAATAATTACAATCCTAAACAGAATTGCTAGATAAGACAGCCCAATATAGTCAGCCCAATAGTTTCCTTCTTCTTTTGCATCTCATGCTTTGAATATGATAGGATTTGGTGGTTGATAGAGGATTTGAGGGATTCGAATTTTTTGAAGAAATGGGGATGATGATTCGGTTTTGGAGGGATTGAAGGTGGATTTATGGGATTGAAAGGAGATTTGTGGGATTGATGGAATGGATATGGAAGACTTACGGCACTAGGGAGTAAAGAAGGAAGCCTAGGGTTTGTGAAGGGAAGGGATGAAGAAGAAGATAGGAGTGAGGGTTGGAGAATGAGAGAGAAATGGGGGAGAGAGAGGAGATGGCAAAAATTGGGGAGGGAGGTGCGGCTGCATTAGATAGGGAATGAGAGAGCTAGGTTTTCTTTCAGTTAGGGTTAGGTTTAGGTCGTGAGGATTGGGCTGGATCGATGTGGGTTAGGCGCTGGGCTAGGGGGCGTATAGATGAAACGGGGTGCGAGAAGCAGGGAGTGGCCAAGAGGGAGCGCCTGGGAGACGCATAAAAAAATAAAAGGGGGTGTGCGCTGGAGAGAAGCTGTTGAGTTGGTGGGCTGGGCGTTGGGTTGTGGCCAGCCAACTTCTATTGCACGCCCTAAGATGTAATTTGTATCCTCCTTCCTCTTTTCTTTCTTTTTCATTTTCTTTTCCTTTCTTTTCTTTTCCTTTTTTTTTCTTTTCTCTTTTTTTTCACTCTATTCTTTTGTCTTCTTTATATTTCAAGACCAAAAATATTATTTTTTATTTTTTATTACCAACAAAATAAAATAAACAAATAAATAGGGACCAAAAAAATAGGGTATGACAGGTGGCGTGGAGTATTTCACATACATGGCATAACACATATGATTAGTGACTTACATGGTAGATGGTGACGTGGAACTTCATCATGACAACTCATCAACTCTATTAACGATAGGGACTAATGTTAATACATTTCCAATCATGAAAGACTAAAAGCTAACGAAATTTTTTTGGGACCAAATTTGAACATTGACATATTTTAGGGGACTAAAATTATAATATTAAAATGGTGAGTCAGTTGTCACATTATTTAGAAAGTCCACGTAACATGTGCTGACATAACTTCTGTTTGCCATGTTAGGATTTTCTGACTAAAAGAGTTATAGGGAGAGACTAACGTTGATACATTTTCAAACATAAGGAACCAAAAACTGACAAAATTATTATGGGGGATCAAATATGAATTATAATATAAATTTCCATTAAATACATTTAAAGCCTCTAAATTTAAGCTATTTTAAATTGTCATTAATTTTTTTACTTAAATATATTTTTCATCCATGTAAATATAAAGGTCTTTGATTTATTTACCGGCAAATTTTTTTCGTCTTTGCAATTTCTGTCTTTTTCTTTTTATTTTCGTCCATATTTATTAGTAATGTGTTGAGTTGACAAACAGACCTCCATCCGACATTGTTCAGTCAAATTAATAGGATTATGTGTAAATGTAATCATGTAGAGTCACATTTGATGACTCCTTTTTTTTTTTGTAAAATAAAATTAACAAATAATATGGCTCCTCCATCCAATTCGTGACCTCTACCTCATGACTTTGCTAAGCAAGGAACCTACTGTTTCTGCCAAAAGAGAAAGCCACCTAGTAACTGAAAAAACATAAAAGAATGAAATAACCAGACAAAGAAGAAAGTAAAGAGGTGAAGAAAGGGAGGAATAAGAGAAAGGGGAAGATTACAACTCTGTCACCGCCAGTGTGGCTTGTTGCCACTGCACGACGTAGTCATCCATCACGACTTCATGTGGCTATGGCTGCAAGTTTCTCATTTTTGTTGCCATCGTACACGACCATTTCATCATTGTGCGAGAACTTACCCCTCCTCATGGAACACGATAGTCGTGCTCCCTCAATCACTGAGAGCATCTGAAACTCCACGGCAAACAACGTCTTCCTCCTCCATCCTCGCGATTGCCGCCACTGACACTAACATTTGTAATCGGAGGACATTTCACCCTTATCCTAACACGCAACCACACATGTCTTCATGGGAAAGCATTCTGCCACTGCACTCAACGAATCTGTGTGATCCTTCTTCGCTGACCCACCATCGGCCATCCTTTATTTGTGCCCTCATCTCTCTCTATCCCTATCTCTCTCATGCTCTTTCCCTTGATTCCTTCGTTCCCCTCATGTTCTATCTTGCTGCAAATGAACACAACTTCTGGAAGTAAGTCCCAATTTTTTTAAGTTTCTTCCTCTATGTCTTTTGTTTGATGAAGGTGAGCTGGGATCAAGCCCATAATTGTGTGTACTAGAGAAAACCACCCTTCACAATGTCGAAATCGCGAGTACCATTGAAATCCCAATGGTCCTCCCTACTCTTTCACTGCAAGGAATTGACACACCCAATCGCCACCTCTCTTGCTGTCAATCTCTCCTCTTTCACTTCTTGCCCTTGCTTCTTTTGAAACCCTAATTTCATTTACTCAAGTTTTAAAACGTTAAATCAAAATAGTAATTACCCAATCAGCATTTGTTAAACAAAAATAATATTACTTACTTGACATGGCAATGGTAAAGTGGATGCCCACTTGCCAATTCAGCACCTAACTAACAGAGATGGATGGAGAGGGGCAGAAAAAAAAAACGTTTGAAATTACAAGGATGAATAAAAAATTTGCATAGGTAAAAAATAAAAACCCCTATATTTGTAGAGATATAATATCAGAGACATCCACCTTGAATTTCACTGCATTCTCTTTTGTTTTTCCATTTCTCATTTATTTTCTTTTCCTTTTAGATTTTTTCAAGAAAATCCTATGTGATTTTCCCCCTCACCTTTAGATCTTGTTTTCTTTTCTTTTCTTCCATCTTTTTGTATCTTTGTTTCTTCTTTTTTTGTTCTTCTGTCTGGTATTTGCATCTTCAAACACTGAGTTCTTCAGTTTTCCATCTAATTGACGTCTTACTTTCTCTCTACAAGAATTTTTTGCATTTCCTAGGGCAAAAAATCCTAGGAAATGCCCAAAAATTGTAGGAAATACCCAAATTTTTTAGGGCCCACTGAGGGTCACGAGGCAATAGGTTATTCGCTAGTAGGAAACGGTTTCCAAGGCTAAATTTGAAAAACCCTAGAAGATTTTCAAGGGTAGGGCTCAGAGCCCTCAGAAATTTCCTAGGGCCTTGCCCCTAGGTAATTGCAGTAAAATTATTAAAGAAAAATTTAATTTATTCAGGTTTTAATAAAATTTAATTTAATTTATTTTAATTAATAAAAAAGTTTTACGAGAACTTCCAAGTTCCAATCTCAATTTTTTGTATTTTTTCGACAACTGGAAACCACCCCAATTAATCAGGCACACTGTAAACCACTTTTTTTGATCAAGTGAAAGCTGGTTACCTTTGGAAGGGCAATAGAAAGTGAATAGGGGAGGTTAGCTCATGAATGGGGAGCAGAAGCACAACTTAGAATATGTACTTGATATGCATTTGGTTTCCTTTATGTTCAACTTCTCAGTCCCCTTCCTTACTACCTTTAACAATTCATTTCAAACGTGAATGTGAGCAGAAATTGAATCCTTCTTGGAGTCCTTAAATGGTTTGCTTTCTATTACATTTTCCTGACATTGAGAGAAAACAACTGCCTCACTCAGCGCAAAACCACCTAACACAGCTTCTTCGTATGTCTTCTTCTTTGGTGACTTCCCATCACTGCTTCATCTTCATATTCTCCAACGCCTCCCCTGTCTTTGGTCACATGTCCACTTGGTTTTCTTCCCAATAGCATCCTCTCTCATGATCGATGAATGATCGGATATGTCCAGGGATAAGAAAACGAAGAAAACGAAGAAGAAAAATGAAGAAGAAAAAACGATAGGACCTGTTCACGGCGGTTTCAGCTTCTTCTCTCCTACACTCTCTTTTTGAAACAAAGAAGAAAAGTGAAGAAGAAATATGAAAAAGAAGAAAAAAACTATCGAATCTATCCATGGCGGTTTCAGCTTCATCTCTCCTACACTCTCTTTTTGAAACGAAGAAGAAAAATCAAGAAAAAGAGAAGAGAAGATAGAAGGGGGAGCAGCTGAGTAAAGGAAAAGAAGGGGATTAGGGTTTTTAGCAAGCTTGCATTGTGGGTCTCCCTTTTTGGGTTTTAAATTAACAAAAAAAATAATGAAACCAACGGGCATGCCCCGATCAAATGTGTGGGGTGTCAGCTTTTGGCCATTCCCGAGGGCTTTGTCCCTCGGTTTGGGCCAACTTTTTTTTAAACCAAAAAAAATTTGCGCATTTCTGACGGGATTTACTCAGTGGCCATGGGTATTTTCCTACTTCTTTGGTCGTAGGTAAATTCCTAGGGTCAGTGGCCCTAGGAAAAATTTGTAGGTAATAACCTTAATTCTTGTAATGTCTTTTGTCAGATCTGGTTTTTCTGTTGTGTTAGAGCATTTGGAGGTTAATTTCTTTGTGTTCTTGGTGCACCATCACCAACGCTACAATAGAAAGCTTGTCCTCCTCAGTCATCGCCTAAAGTGGAGGTTCATTGCAGAAGCTCTAACAAGACTGGACAATTTTCTTCGTCACTGACGCCGCCAAGTAAATGCCCTTTCAGATATGATATATCTTGCTCTCATTCATTTGCATCAGATTCATCAACTTTCTTTGCTCTAGTTTAGAAAATTTTGTTCTTCATGACTCAAGATCTTGAGATCAAAGATCGTTAGGGTTTTACAGTGTGTTATTTCTTGTTTGTTTTATGGCTCCTAGATCAGTTTCAAAGATCAAATGTAACCATGTTTTACACATTGGAAGACTTTGAGGTTTTGTAAACTCCCTCGCTTTAAGGTGTTTGTGGAATTCAAAGATCCAATTCGACCAGTGCACTTGCTATTTTTGCTTTCGAATGAGTTAGTTGAGTTGATATCATTGTGTGCAGTGTTCTAGAAATTGTGTTATCCTGGATTTTTCTCGACATTTCTTAGTTGTGTTGTTTATGTAGACAAAACTTCTCAAGTAGCATATTTTGACTTGCTACATTTCTTTTTATTCATGTGACACATTCTTCCTCGCAAATGAAAGCTTTAGATAAATTAATTGTACTGTGTAGCACAATACTTTTCTTTTTAGGCTTATGTATTGTCGCGTTGTAATTGGTTTTAATGTGTAGATTATGCTTTCGTTTCATTGTTGTTCAGCCTCCTTTGGGTTCATTTTTGCTTCATCCTAATTTAAGCGGTTAAGCAAGTTTGCTTATGTTGAGTCGTTAAGCCTTGAGTTATTCCTTCTGCTTAATGGTTGAGCTTTTGCCTTACTGCTTTATTGTTTTATGCTTATGCCACTTAAGCATAGATTGTTGCTTTTGCTTGAGTGGCTAAGCTTTGCCAAGTTTTGATATCGATTTGGACAACAATAGAGCCTCACTTGTGTCCTGTATTGCTCATCCCAAGCTTGAGTGCTAGCACTTCCTACTTGTGAGGGGCTATTGGAGATATAATTAGTTAGAGAATAATAGTTTATTACTAGTTTGTTAATGCCTATAACAAGGTTTAATGTAATCACTTGTAATTACCTTTTCTGATTTCAATACAATCTCAATTTTTCAGTTTATGCACGCACGTGTGCGCACACCACACAGAGTGAGAGAGAAAAAGACTTGTTTAGTGGATAGAGTTATTAACTTATAATACACCCATATTTTTTTTAATAGAGTTGTCAATTTATTAATATTATACTTATATCCTAGTTGTTATGAGTAATCATATCCTGATAACTTATTTTATGTGTTGCTCTTTTACTTTGAGAATTGCTAATACTAAAGGATTCAATTAACAATTATAAAATTGCATTATCATCCTCGTTCATTGTATATATACGTATCACCTATTGAGGTGGTATCATTTATATAATAATCACAAGTGTACGAAACTATTGCATAAGAGAATTTCAATACAAAAAAGTTTAACCTTTTAAATTTAGGTGGCCTATGCGGTGGGAGAGCATGCTATATCTTTCACCGTGAAAGAGTCCTTGTTTGCCACTTTATTATTATTTTGAGATGTTTGAATTGTTTTAAAATTAAAAATTTATCGCGTCTCATTTTCTCTCTCACTCTCTCCCCCCCTCTTCAGTTAGGCGACTGCCCTATTCCCCAGCCTCCCCTCTCACTAACAATGATCGTCAGATCATCATCGCCGTCGCAACTAGCCGAAACGAATCCTCTCTCCGACATGGATCGACATCATAAACGGTGGCCTAGAATCCCTACAGTTGCAAAAACTACGAATTCACGCAGTCATGCGATCATAGTTGTACAATCATTATCAGACTGTTATTATAATACAGATCCAAAACACAAAGTTAAAATATAGGCCGGTTGACTAAATCAAACAATGCAGATTTGCAATTTCGTGACTGTGCATCTTATCCATTTCTCGTGAACGACATCATAATACCTAAGCAGCCTCGCGTCAAACCTAACCATTCTAAGAGCCATCGTGGATACAAACTTGAGGGCGATTTTATTTGAAAAACAAAAAATTTGATCTAATTGAATTAAAGGTCAATTACCTGTTTATATATATTGACAAGGGACAGGAACACTGGCAGATCTTTGTTGTGACAGGTGGGAGCCATGGTTCCCCCAAATTTTTTTATATATACTATACTTGCGACCTACATTACATGACCTCAAATTATTTAACATATGACTTGAGCCTTTCTCCATCCGGTTAAAATAAAAGACTAAGCAAATGCGCTCTCAACCAACTCTTGACTTATAAGTGATAAATATATTAATTATATAATTATATATACGTAAATATTTGGCCCCCTCACATATTTCTGTCAAGATGCGCCACTGGACATGAATGATTTGAAATTTTATCATATCACCTAATGATGTAATCAAGTCAACTCTCGTGGCTAATATTGAATACTTTTAAGAATAGTTTATCAAAAGCTAAACACATATTAAAGGAAGGTAAAAATCAAAACGTATTAGAGTGACCAAAACCACATTTACCAAATAAGTTCTTGCAAACATACCATAAAAAGGAAAATAAATGTTAAAAGGGTAAAGTAAACATAAAACAAACTACAAACTTGTATTTAATTATTATTCAAACTTTATTTTATTTGCATATCTTATATATGATGAGCACATGAAGTCTCCAAACACTTTAACTTGCTCTATAATAGCAAGCTAGACAATTACTTCAATTGCCTATCATATTCAATATTACTTAGTACTAGGTGGCGAACAACTACAAAGTTCGTGACAAAGTCCTTCAGGATTTCCATGTTTGATGCATGCAATATAACAATACTTCTCATTAGGGCAATCTTCGTTATCATTAGTACTAGGCGGCTTACACTTACAAACGTCATAACAAAATCCTGGAGGATTTCCACGAGCAGTGCATGCATTATAACAATACTTCTCATTTGGGCAATCTTCGTAATCAATTGTTGAGGTGGCTTCTCCATTTTCAATAAATGCGGACACGATGATGGCAACCATGCAGATAACAACTACAACTTTGTTAGAAGCCATTAGCATCAAAGTTTCAGACAGTAAAAACTAAGGGTTTTAGAAGAATCTAAGATTTAAATGTAATCTTGGATCTTATTTATAAGCCAGTAAAGGATGACTAAAATGTAATAATTTTTAAAAAAATTCAAAATGCAATGAAGGGATTCATTTGGTAAACACAATTTGAAAATAAAATATGTTTTCTATCCTTATTAATTGTAGTCAAAATCAAATTTTTTATGGGAAAATCAAAATTGTATTTTTTTTTTTTGATAAAAAAGTCAAATTTATATTGTTTTGGATCTTATTTATAAGCCAATGTAGGATGACTAAAATAGATTTTTTTTATAAAAAATTCGAAATGATATAAAGGGATTCATTTGGTAAGTATAATTAGAAAATAAAATTTGTATTCTATCAATGTTAATAGTAGTCAAAGTCAAAGTTTTTTAAGAGAAACTAGCAAGATACCCATGCGCATGAACATGTCTTATTCGTTTTTACGCATGTATAGAAATTCCATGTTTGTAAACAGTTTGTTATATATTTAAAAGTCTGTCTATACTAAATTATGTTCTGTTAAATTCAAATAAGTCTGTGCATAATAAAAAGAAGCATAGCACCTGAAAAAAAAAGAAGCATAAAATTGATATGTGTTCATTGACAATAAAATTACACCCACAACAAGTATTATTTCCCAGTAGGGACTAAAAAGAAAAATAACCATTTATTAAAGATTTGATATGTGTTTGAAGAGGATAAAATTACATCAGCAACATGTAATGTTTCGCCGTAAGAAATAAAAAGCAAAATAATCATTTACAAATGATAAAGACAATTAAAAATTTAATATGTGATCAAAGACGATAAAATTACACTAACGACATGTAATGTTTTCCCATAAGGAATAAAAAGCAAATAATCACTTATAAATTATAAAAATATTTATAAATTTGATATGTGCTCAAAGACGATAAAATTATACCGATGACATGTAATATTTTTTCGTAGCGACCAAAAAACAAAATTATCATTCATAAATAATAAAAAAATTTATAAAATTGATATGTATTCGAAGTGGATAAAATTATATCGATAACCGGTAATGTTTTCCTGTGGGGACCAATAAGTAAAATCACCATTTATAAATAATAAAGATGTTTATAAATTTAATATGTGTTCAATGACGATAAAATTATACCCACAACATGTAATGTTTCCCCGTAGGGACCAAAAAATAAAATAATCATTTATAAATAATAAAGGCATTTATAAATTTGATATATTTTCAAAGAAGATAAAATGAAACCGACAATATATAATGTTTTTCTGTAAGTACTAAAGATATTTTGGCTCATATAAAAAATAAATTAAAAAATAAAAAAGTATTTTAAAATAATAAAAATAAAATGAAAATTAAAAAAGATAAAAATTACTAAAAAAATATATCAGAACATAAGAGTAAAAAATTAAAAAAAATAAAAAGTAAGAAAAATTTAAGAAAAAATAAAAAATACAATATAAGCAAAAAATAGCAAAGTAAAATAAAATTACAATTTAAGAAAAAAAAAGGAGAAAATGAAAAATTTAAAATGTAAAACATTAAAAATCAAAAAAAAATAAAAATAAATAAACAACTGGATAATAAAAAAAGGAAAATAAAAAATAAAAGATTAAAAAGTAAAAAGTAAAAAATAAAAAAAATAGTTAAAATAATTCAAAATAAAATAAAAAAATAGTGAAACATTAGAGTTGATGAGAGAGTGACAAGTGTGCTAATAAACCTATTTTATTATAATAATAGATAGAAGTCAAAGTTGTGTTTTTAACTCCCTCCATTTCATATTGAGTGGCGTTTAAAGTTTCTTAACAAAGATTAAGAAAAGTAATAAATAGTCTAATGAATGGATCAATTATACTAAATTGTCTCTATTAACTATTGGATTATTAATCATCCTTCATCTAAGCCATGACATATTTGAGTGTTCTCCAATAATGGTATTTTGGGGGTAATGTTCACGTTTTGTACTCAAGGTGAAAAATCTTAAATCCCTAGATTGTAGAACAATTAGTGGAAGTTCAGGTAAAGGGTGGCAATGCTTGTTTGCAATGGCATTTGCAATTGTGGCCTTCCAATGGGAGCATATGTCACACAATCCAATGTAATCCTTAAGGTGCAAATGCTTCATAATCTCTCCTCTTACATTTGTGTGGGTGATTCTGTTGCGCAAAAGCAATGCATGTCGCAGGGAGGGGGAGGAATGGTGGCAGAAAAATAAGGGAGAGGGAGGGCGTGGTGGACAGAAATGGGGATGATGGGAACATGGATCATGTTAGAGTCTATTTTTTTAATTATTTGATTAAAAAAGTTAATTAATAGTAAAACCCCACCCCATTTTCTTTTATCTTTTTAGTATCTACCCCTCTCTGCTACTGTTGTCTTTGGCTCCATGGATGGGTTGTAGTAGAGATCTAAATGAGGTATGTTGAGTTGGTATTAGTGATGGTCACAAGGTGATGTTTAAGGGCAGTTTTGTAGGTGAAGGAGCTAAAAGGATGGGGGAAAGAAAATTTTTGGTGGCCTACGATGAAACATGGTCATTTTGCAGGTTGCAAATCAATGGTATCCTTGCTTGTTTAAAACTGGTGATTACAATTTTTTGGTAAGTTAGGAATTATGGTTTTATTTAACCCGAGGGAGAGGGTGACGTGGAGTATTTCACACACATGACATAACACGTATGATTAGTGACTTACATGGCAGATGGTGACATGGAGTTCCATCATGACAACTCATCAATTCTATTAACGATAGGGACTAATGTTAATACATTTCCAATCATGAAGGACTAAAAGCTAATGAAAATTTTTTGGGACCAAATTTAAACATTGACATATTTTAGGGGACTAAAATTATAATATTAAAATGGTGAGTCAGTTGTCACATTATTTAGAAAGTCCACGTAACATGTGTTTACATGACTTCTGTTTGCCATGTTAGGATTTTCTGGCTAAAGGAGTTAAGGGGAGGGACTAACGTTGATACATTTCAAAACATGAGGAACAAAAAGCTGACATAATTATTTTGGGGGATCAAATATGAATTATAATATAAAATTCCATTGAATACATTTAAAGTTTCTCAATTTAAGCTATTTTAAATTGTCATTAACTTTTTTACTTAAATATATTTTTCGTCCATGCAAATATAAAGTTCTTTGATTTATTCCCCTGCAAATTTCTTTCTGTCTTTGCAATTTTTGTCTTTTTGCTGTTGTTTTTGTCCATCTTTATTAGTAATGTGCTGAGATGGCAAACAGACCTCCATCCGGCATTGTTCAGTCAAATTAATAGGATTATGTGTAAATGTAATCATGTAGAGTTACATTTGATGACTCCTTTTTAATTTTTTTTTGTAAAATAAAATTAATAAATAATATGGCTCCTCCATCCCATTCCTGACCTCTACCTCATGACTTTGCTAAGCAAGGAACCCACTGTTTCTTCCAAAAGAGAAAGCCACCTAGTAACTAAAAAAACATAAAAGAATGAAATAACCAGACAAAGAAGAAATTAGAGAGGTGAAGAAACGGAGGAATAAGAGAAAGGGGAAGATTACGACTCTATCACCACCAGTGTGGCTTGTTGCCACTGGCACGACGTAGTCATCCATCACGACTTCATGTGGCTATAGCTGCAAGTTTCTCATTTTTGTTGCCATCGTACGCAACCATTTCGTCATTGTGCGAGAACTTAACCCTCCTTATGGACCACGATAGTCGTGCTCCCCCAATCACTGAGAGGATTTGAAACACCATGGCAAACAACGTCTTCCTCCTCCGTCCTCGCGATTGCCGCCACTGACACTGACATTTGTAATCGGAGGACATTTCACCCTTATCCTGACACGCAACCACACATACCTTCATGGGAAAGCATCCTGCCACCGCGGTCAACGAATCTGTGTGATCCTTCTTCGCTGACCCACCATCGGCCATCCTTTATTTGTGCCCTCATCTCTCTTTATCCCTCTCTCTCTCTCTCATGCTTTTTCCCTTGATTCCTTCGTTCCCCTCATGTTCTATCTTGCTACAAATGAACGCAGCTTCTAGAAGTAAGTCTTAATTGTTTTAAGTTTCTTCCTCTATGTCTTTTGTTTGATGAAGGTGAGCTGGGATCAAGCCCATAATTGTGTGTGCTGGAGAAAACCACCCTTCACAGTGTCGAAATCGCAAGCACCGTTGAAACCCTAATGGTCCTCTGTACTCTTTCACTGCAAGGAAATGGCACACCCAATCGCCACCTCTCTTGCTGTCAATCTCTCCTCTTTCACTTTTTGCCCTTGCTTCTTTTGAAACCCTAATTTCATTTACTCAAGTATTAAAACGTTAATTCAAAATAGTAATTACCCAATCAGCATTTGTTAAACAAAAATAATATTACTTATTTGACATGGCAATGGCAAAGTGGATGCCCACTTGCTAATTCAGCACCCAACAAACGGAGATGGATGGAGAGGGGCGGCAAAAAAAAATGTTTGAAATTATAGGGATGAATAAAAAAATTTGCATAGGTAAAAAATAAAAACACCTATATTTGCAGAGATATAACATCAGAGACATCCACCTTGAATTTCATTGCATTCTCTTTTGTTTTTCCATTTCTCATTTATTTTCTTGTCCTTTTAGATTTTTTCAAAAAAATCCGATTTTATTTTCCCCCTCACCTTTAGATCTGGTTTTCTTTCTTTTCTTCCATCTTTTTGTATTTTTGTATCTTTTATTCTTGTTCTTTCATCTGGTTTTTACATCTTCAAACACTGAGTTCTTCAGTTTTCACTACAAGAATTTTTGTCATTTTCTAGGGCCAAAAAGCTAGGAAATGCCCAAATTTTCGAGGGACAGTAGGTTATTCACTAGTAGGAAACGGTTTCTGATGACTAAATTTGAAAAACCCTAGGAAATTTCCTAAGGCCTTGCCCCTAGGTAATTGTAGTAAAACTAATAAAAAAATTAATTTATTCAGGTTTTAATAAAATTTAATTTAATTTAATTTAATTTAATTTGATTAATAAAAGTTTTTTATGAGAAGATTCCAAGTTCCAATCCCAATTTTTTGTATTTTTGGACAGCTGGAAACCACCCCAATTAATCAGGCACACTGTAAACCAATTTCTTGTTAGGAAACTACGCAAAATTTCCCCATAGTCAGATTAGTGGAAGAGCGAAAAATAAATGCGGAAGCACACACAAAAATTGATAACAGAGTTCGGCCAATAATGCCTACGTCTCCAGACTGCTGCAGACCTTATATTGAAAAAGGAAATACACACTGTGTTTACAAACACTCACACTCTCTCACAAAACCCACAACCCAATTACACCCAAAATATTTCTCTCTAAATATTTTTCACAAAAACTCCCTCACTGGAATTTTCTCTCGGTGCTCACTCTCTCAACTTGGAATGCACTCAATGTTGGAATATTTTTCCTTCACTCACAATGCCTCTATTTATAGGAGAATTAGGAAATGTGAACACCCAAAATGAAATGCTGCACAATGTCCATTTTTCTTCCTGCCAGCGCTTATTTTGCTGGACCATAGAAAAATATGAATGCACTATTCGGTGCATGTTGAAAAGCTTGTACTGCTTTGAAAAATTCCTTCTTACTTTCGGTGGGTTGGTTGGGAGGTGTGCTTTTGACTAACAATCTCCCACTTGAAGACTGATTTCAATCGGTCTTCACACCTCGATCTTGCAGCAGCCTTTCCTGGTCTGTTATTCTAGCAGGCCAACTGAAGTTGAGCACAACTTCAGTTTGTCGATAGTCACTACCTTTGTCAACATGTCTGCTGGGTTCTTACTTCCTTGGATCTTCTTCAACATTAACACCTCATCCTCAAGCAGAGATCTGATGAAGTGATAACGAAGACCAATGTGCTTTGTTCTGGAGTGAAATGCTGAGTTCTTTGCTAGATGTATTGCACTCTGACTATCACTGTGCAAAATACTCTTCTCTTGGATGAAACCCAACTCTGTTAACAATCCTTGAAGCCATATCAACTCTTTGCTGGCTTCAGTTACTGCTACGTACTCAGCCTCTGTAGTGGATAAAGCAACAATCTTTTGTATCCGCGACATCCAACTAACTGCTGTAGTGCCAACAGTGAATATATAACCAGTGGTACTTCTTCGATGATCAACCTCACCTGCAAAGTCTGCATCTACGTAGCCTTGTACTTGTAATTCTCCTTTACCAAAGTACAGACACTTCTCTGTAGTGCCTCGTAGATACCTCAAAATCCATTTCACTACTTCCCAATGAGTTTTACCTGGATTTGACATAAACCTGCTAACAACTCCCACTGCATGGCCAATGTCTGGCCTCGTACAGACCATCGCGTACATCAAACTTCCAATGGCTGAAGCATATGGAATCTTAGCCATGGATTCTCTTTCTTCCTCCGTCTGAGGTGACTGTTCCTTGGATAGGCGAAAATGATCGCCAAAGGTGTGCTAACCGGTTTGGCATTGCCCATGTTGAATCTTTTGCAAAACACGGTTGATGTACTCACTTTGAGATAATCGCAAAATTCCTCTTTGCTTATCTCTTGTGATTTGCATTCCAAGGATCTTCTTTGCTGGACCCAAGTCCTTCATGTCAAATTCTTTTGACAATTTGCATCTTCAAGTTTCGATCTCGTCCATATCTAAACCTGCTACTAACATATCATCGACATAAAGTACCAAAATGATATAACTGGACTTATATCTCTTGAAGAAACAACAGTGGTCGGAGTTGCACTTCTGGAAACCTTCCTTGTGCATGAAGCTATCAAACTTCTTGTACCATCGTCTCTGAGCTTGTTTCGTGCCATCCAAGCTCTTCTTTAATCTGCACACCATATTTTCATTGCCTTTCTCCGAGAAGCCTTCAGGTTGGTGCATGTAGATCTCCTCATCTAAGTCTCCATGAAGAAACGCAGTCTTCACGTCCAACTGCTCAAGGTAGAGCTCTTCACTAGCAACAATACTTAACATGCACTGATAGTATTGAGCTTCACAACTGGAGCAAAAATTTCGGTGTAGTCAACTCCTTCCTTTTGCTGGAATCCTTTAACGACTAGTCGAGCTTTGTATCTCTTGGAGCCATCATTCTCCTCCTTCACCCGATACACCCATTTGTTGTGAAGTGCCTTCTTTCCCACGGGTAACTCAGCTAGTTCCCATGTTTGATTGGAGATCAAAGACTTCATCTCGTCTTTCATGGCAAGCTCCCACTTGCTGGCATCTGCGATCTGACATGCTTCTGTATAATCTTCAGGCTCCCCTCCATCAGTCAACAACATGTAGTCCATGTATCTCCTGTTGGGAACAGGAACTCGAGAAGACTTTCTCATCTGAGCCGGGAGTAGGAGGCTGCAGTGCGCCGATTGATTCCTCCGATCAAGATTCTCAACTATAGGACTTTCGGGTCATCGCCCACCTCTGCATACACCGCCCACTGTTACGAGTTCTTTGGCATCGTGCTATGCCCGCCCTTGTACATCACTCTTTCATTGAAGATCACATCTCTCTGCGGATCAACTTTTTGTTTTCATCATCCCAAAGACGGTAGCCAAACTCATCTTCACCATAACCGATGAAAGTGCACTTCTTCGATTTGGGATCAAGTTTATTCTCGCCTTGATCATCGATATGCACATATGCTACGCAAATGAAAACTCTAAGATGTGAGAGTTTTACCTCTTTTCCGCTCCATACCTCTTACGTATTCTCAGGCCCCAATGGTACCGATGGACCTCGGTTGATCAAGTAAGTCTTGTGTTGATCGCTTCGTAATCGCTTAAGCCTCGACCGCACCCGTAAGCTTCTAGCTCTCTCTGTCAACGTTCGATTCATACGCTCAGCTACACCATTGTGTTGAGGCGTACCTGGCACGGTTCTCTCCATTCTGATCCCGTGCTCATAGCAGAACTTCTTGAATCTGGTGTCTTCATATTCACCACCATTGCTTGCCTGAGCTTTTTGATCTTTAATCCTGTCTCGTTTTCTACCATGGCTTTCCACATCTTGAAAGCCTCGAATACTTCAGACTTATGTTTCAGAAAGTATACCCATACCTTCCTAGAGTGATCATCGATAAAAGTCACGAAGTATTGCTTCCCACTGATGGATGAGACAGTCGTTGGACCCCAAACATCAGAGTGAACAAGCTCGAGTTTCTCTTTCTTTGGGGTTCTTCCACTTGTTTGAAAGCTAACTCTTTTCTGCTTTCCAAGTATGCAGTCTTCACACATGTCAATTTCTACTGACTGAAGACCTGGCAATTTGCCATTCGAGTGCATGATCTTCATCCCTTTCTCACTCATATGGCCTAGTCTCTGGTGCCATAGATTGGGACTATCATTTGCTGCAACTGCAATCAAATGGCATGCTCCTGCTGTCTTATAAAGAGTACCACTCTTTCTGCCGCGAGCAATCGTCATTGCACCCTTTGAAATCTTCCAATGATCGCCGTGGAAGACTGTTGTGTAGCCACATCGCCAATCGCCTCATCGATATTAAGTTCTTCGTCAGTCGGGAATATGTCCGACATTTTTCAATTCCCATACTGCACTGCTCAACTTAATCTTCACTACACCTTTGCCAACAATCTCACAAGACTGTTCATTACCAAGGTAAACTTTACCAAGGTTTCCGGGTACATAATTATCGAAGAATTCTCTCTGCGAAGTGGCATGAAAAGATGCTCCAGAGTCTAACACCCAAGACTCTTCCTTGCTCTCCAAAGAGCATATCAACGCATCACCTCCTCCTGAGGTGGAAGCAACATTTGCCTCGTCCTTCGCCTCCTGGTTCTTCGGAGCACTCCTGCACTGCTTTTTGTAGTGCCCGATCTTCCCGCAATTCCAACACTCGATAGTCTTCGAGTTGGAGTTTTAAGAACTATGATGATTTCTGGATTTGGACCGCCTGCCCTTTGATTTGCCACGTCCATTTCCTCTGGTTGAATTTCTTCCCCTTGACTCTGTATGCAATACTGAAGAGGATGAAGATTCACCCGACTCTCTCCGTCGGATCTCTTCACTGAGAACCAGATCACGAACATCGTCAGATTTCAACTTATTATTTCCCGTTGAGCTACTCACAGCTGTGACAGTAGCATTCCAACTCTCTGGAAGAGAAGACAAAAGTATCAATGCTCGTACCTCATCATCAAGTTCGATTCCAACTGAACTCAACTGGGTTGTGACTATGTTGAGTTCATTGAGATGTTGTGCCACCGATGCGCCTTCCGTCATCCGCAAGTTAAACAACCGCCTCATCAAATGAACTTTATTTGAGGCCGACGGCTTTTCGTACATGTTAGAAAAATCCTTCATAAGATCCGCCGTGGTCTTTTCTTTTGCAATGTTGAACGCAACATTACGGGATAACGTCAACCGGATAACGCCGAGGGCTTGTCTATCGAGAAGGATCCATTCATCTTCCTTCATCTCTGCTGGTTTCTTTCCTGTGAGAGGTTGATACAACTTTTTCTGATACAGATAATCCTCGATCTGCATCTTCCAAAAGCCAAAGTCCGCACCGTCGAACTTTTCAATTTTCACCTTTCCTTCGTCTGCGGCCATACTCCCACTCGAGTCTGACTTCTCAGGATCGTTTCTGACAATTTCTGCTAACCACCGTGCTTTAGAACACCTCCGTGGACAAATTGGTAGCGCCAACCAATTTTACTATTCACGAAAAATTACTATTCACGTGAACAGTATCCTCACCAAGATTTAGCAGAAATAACCAACTAGCTCTGATGCCAGTTGTTAGGAAACTACGCAAAATTTCCCCATAGTCAGATTAGTGGAAGAGCGAAAAATAAATGCGGAAGCACACAAAAAAATTGATAACGGAGTTCGGCCAATAATGCCTACGTCTCCAGACTGCTGCAGACCTTATATTGAAAAAGGAAATACACACTGTGTTTACAAACACTCACACTCTCTCACAAAACCCACAACCCAATTACACCCAAAATATTTCTCTCTAAATATTTTTCACAAAAACTCCCTCACTGGAATTTTCTCTCGGTGCTCACTCTCTCAACTTGGAATGCACTCAATGTTGGAATATTTTTCCTTCACTCACAATGCCTCTATTTATAGGAGAATTAGGAAATGTGAACACCCAAAATGAAATGCTGCACAATGTCCATTTTTCTTCTTGCCAGCGCTTATTTTGCTGGACCATAGAAAAATATGAATGCACTATTCGATGCATGTTGAAAAGCTTGTACTGCTTTGAAAAATTCCTTCTTACTTTCGGTGGGTTGGTTGGGAGGTGTGATTTTGACTAACATTTCTTTGATCAAGTGAAAGCTGGTTACCTTTGGAAGTGCAGCGGAATATGAAAGGGGGAGGTTAGCTCATGAATGGGGAGCAGAAGCACAACTTAGAATGTGTACCTGATTTGCATTTTCCTTTATGTTTAACTTCTCAGTCCCCTTCCTTACTACCTTTAACAGTTCATTTCCACCGTGATTGTGAGCAGAAATTGAAGCCTTCTTGGAGTCCTTAAATGGTTTGCTTTCTATTACATTTTCCTGACATTGAGAGAAAACAACTACCCCTTTCAGTGCGAAACCACCCAACACAGCTTCTTTGTATGTCTTCTTCTTTGGTGACCTCCCGCCTATGCTTCATCTTCATCTTCTCCAACGCCTCCCCTGTCTTTGGTCACATGTCCACTTGGTTTTCTTCCCAGCGACATCCACTCTCACGATTGATGAGCGATCGGATCTGTCCAGGGAGAAGAAACGAAGAAAACGAAGAAGAAAAATGAAGAAGAAGAAGAAGAAAAAGAAGAAACGATCGGATCTGTCCATAGCGGTTTCAACTTCTTCTTCCTACACTCTCTTTTTGAAACGCTCTTTTTGAAACGAAGAAGAAAAATGAAGAAGAAAATGAAAAAGAAGAAGAAGAAGAAGAAGAAGAAGAAGAAGAAGAAGAACAGTCGGATCTGTCCATGGTAGTTTCAGCTTCTTCTCTCCTGCACACTCTTTTTGAAACGAAGAAGAAAAACTAAGAGGAAGAGAAGAAAAGAGATAAAGAGGGAGAAAGAAGAGAGAAGGGGGAAGCGACTGAGTGAAGGACATAAAGGGGATTAGGGTTTTTAGCAAGCTTGCGCTGTGGGTCTCGCTTTTTGGGTTTTAAATTAAAAAATAAAAATAATAATGAAACTGAGGGGCATTCCCCTAGTAAATGCGTGGGGTGTCAGCTTTTGGCCATTCCCGAGGACTCTATCTCTCGATTTGGGCCTACTTTTTTTAAAAAATAAAAATTTGCGCATTTTCGACGGGATTTACTCAATGGTCGTGGGTAGTTTACATACGGGCATTTTCCTACTGCTTTGGCCGTAGGTAAATTCCTAGGGTCAGTGGCCCTAGGAAAAATTTGTTGGTAATAACCTTAATTCTTGTAGTATCTTTATCAGATCTGGTTCTTCTGTTGTGTTAGAGCATTTGGAGATTAATTTCTTTGTGTTCTTGGTGAACCATCACCAACGCTACAATAGAAAGCTTGTCCTCCTCTGTTATTGCCTAAATTGGAGGTTCATTGTAGAAGCTCTAACAAGACTAGACAATTTTCTTTGTCACTGATGCCGCCAAGTAAATGCCCTTTTAGATATGATCTATCTCGCTCTCATTCATTTGCATTAGATTCATCAATTTTCTTTGCTCTAGTTTGGTAAATTTTGTTCAACATGACTCAACATCTTGAGATCAAAGATCGTTAGGGTTTTACCATGTTTATTTCTTGTTTGTTTTATGGCTTCGTTTTCTCCCGTGTTTCAGTGCTCTGCTATGTATTTTTAGGTTTACGTTTCAGAACTGTAGAGAAATTCTATATCGGCGAGAAGCACGGTGACTCTGTGATTTTATTTTTTGGCTTTATGAAACCTAGATCAGTTTCGATTTCAAAGATCAAATATAACCATGATTTACACATTGGAAGACTATGAGGTTTTGTAAACTCCCTCGCTTTAAGGTGTCTGTGGAATTCAAAGATCCAATTCGACCAGTGCACTTGCTATTTTTGCCTTCGAGTGAGTTAGTTGAGTTGATATCAATGTGTGCAGTGTTCTGGAAATCATGTTATCCTGGATTTTGCTCGACGTTTCTTAGTTGTTTATGTGGACAAAACTTCTTAAGCAGCATATTTTGACTTGCTACATTTTTTTAGATTCATGTGGCACATTCTTCCTTGCAAATGAAAGCTTTAAATAAATTAATTGTACTGTGTGGCACAATACTTTTCTTTTTAGGCTTATGTATTTTCGCGTTGTAATTGGTTTTAATGTGTGGATTGTGCTTTCGTTTCATTGTTGTTTAGCCTCCTTTAGATTCATTTCTGCTTCATCCTAATTTAAGTGGTTAAGCATTTTGTTTATGTTGAGTTGTTAAGCCTTGAGTTATTCCTTCTGCTTAATGGTTGAGCTTTTGCCTTACGACTTTAATGTTTTATGCTTCTGCCACTTAAGCATAGATTGTTGCTTCTACTTGAGTGGTTAAGCTTTGCCAGGTTTTGATGTTGATTTGGACACTAATAAAGCCTAATTTGAGTGGTATTGTCTTTACTTGTGTGCGGTACTGCTCATCCCAAGCTTCAGTGCTAGAACTTCCTACTTGTGAGGGACTATTCGAGATATAATTAGTTAGAGAATAATAGTTTATTACTAGTTTGTTGATGACTATAACGAGGTTTGATGTAATCACTTGTAATTACCTTTTCTGATTTCAGTACAATCTCAATTTTTTAGTTTTTGCACGCACGTGTGCGCACACCACACAGAGTGAAAGAGAAAAAGACTTGTTTAGTGGATAGAGTTTAACTTATAATACACCCATATTTTTTTTTAATAGAGTTGTCAACTTATTATTATTATACTTATATTCCAGTTGTTACAAGTAATTGTATCCTGGTAACTTATTTTATGTGTTGCTCTTTTACTTTGTGAATTGCTAATACTGAAGATTTCAATAACAATTATAAAATTGCATAATCATCCTAGTTCATTGTATATATATGTACCGCCTATTGAGGTGGTATCATTTATATAATAATCACAAGTGTACAAAACTATTGCATAAGCGAATTTCAATACCAAAAAGTTTAACCTTTTAAATTTAGGTGGCCTTAGCGGTGGGAGAGCATGCTATATATCTCACCGTGAGAGAGTCCTTGTTTGCAACTTTATTATTATTTTGAGATGTTTGAATTGTTTTAAAATTAAAAAGTCATCACATCTCATTTTCTCTCACACTTTCTCTCTCTCTCTCTCTCTCTCTCTCTCCCTTCTTCATTTAGGCAGCCGCCCTACTCCCCAGCCTCCCCTCCCACTAACAATGATCGTCCGATCTTCATCGCAATCGCAACCAGCCGAAACAAATCCTCTCTCCGACATGGAACGACATCCTAAACAGCGACCTAGAATCCCTATAGTCGCAAACACTACGAAGTCACGCAGTCATGCGATCATAGTCGTACAATCAAGATCAGACTGTTAAAGGAAGGTAAAAACCAAAACGTATTAGAGGGACCAAAACAACATTTACCAGATAAGTTCTTGTAAACATACAATAAAAAGGAAAATAAATGTTAAAAGGGTAGAGTATACATAAAACAAACTGCAAACTTGTATTTAATTATTATTCAAACTTTATTTTATTTGTATTTCTTATATATGATGAGCACATGAAGTCTCCAAATACTTTAACTTGCTCTATAATTGCAAGCTAGACAATTACTTCTATTGCCTATCATATTCAATATTACTTAGTACTAGGTGGCGAACAGCTACAAAGTTCGTGACAAAGTCCTTCAGGATTTCCATGTTTGATGCATGCAATATAACAATACTTTTCATTAGGGCAATCTTCGTTATCATTAGTACTAGGCGGTCTACACTTACAAACGTCGTAACAAAATCCTGGAGGATTTCCACGAGCGGTGCATGCATTATAACAATACATCTCATTAGGGCAATCTTCGTAATCAATTGTTGAGGTGGCTTCTCCATTTTCAATAAATGCGGACAGGATTATGGCAACCATGCAAATAACAACTACAACTTTGTTAGAAGCCATTAGCATCGAAGTTTCAGATGGTAAAAACTAAGGGTTTTAGTAGAATCTAAGATTTAAGTGTAATCTTGGATCTTATTTATAAGCCAGTTAAGGATGACTAAAATGGAATAATTTTTTAGAAAATTCAAAATGCAATGAAGGGATTCATTTGGTAAACACAATTTGAAAAAAAAATATGTTTTCTATCCTTATTAATTGTAGTCAAAGTCAAAAAAAAATTTATGGGAAAATCAAAATTGTGTTTTTTTGATTAAAAAAAGTCAAATATATTGTTTTGGATCTTATTTATAAGTCAATGTAGGATGACTAAAATGGATTTTTTTTAAAAAAAATTCTAAATGATATAAAGGGATTCATTTGGTAATTATAATTTGAAAATAAAATTTGTATTCTATCAATATTAATAGTAATCAAAGTCAAAGTTTTTGAAGAGAAACTAGCAAGTCACCCGTGCATGCGCATGGGTCTTATTCATTTTTACGCATGTGTGAAAATACCATGTTCGTAAAAAGTCTATCTATACTAAATTATACTAAATTATATATTTAAAAGACTATTTATACTAAATTATGTTAAATTCAAATAAGTTTGTGCATAATAAAAAGAAGCATAGCACCAAAAAAAAGCATAAAATTGATATGTGTTCATTGACGATAAAATTACACCCACAACATGTAATATTTTCCCGTAGGGACTAAAAAGAAAAATAATCATTTATTAAAGATTTGATATGTGTTCAAAGAGGCTAAAATTACATCGACAACATGTAATGTTTCTCTAAGGAATAAAAAGCAAAATAATCATTTACAAATATAATGACATTTATAAATTTGATATGTGTTCAAAGACGATAAAATTGCACCAACAACATGTAATCTTTCCCCATAGGAAATAAAAAGCAAAATAATCATTTATAAATTATGAAAACATTTATAAATTTGATATGTGCTCAAAGACGATAAAATTATACCAACGACATGTAATGTTTTTTCATAGCAACCAAAAAGCAAAATTATCATTTATTAATAACAAAAAATTTTTAAAATTGATATGTGTTCGAAGTGGATAAAATTATATCGATAACAGGTAATGTTTCCCCGTAGGAGCCAATTAGCAAAATCATCTTTTATAAATAACAAAAACGTTTATAAATTTGATATGTATTCAATGACAATAAAATTATACCCACAACATATAATGTTTCCCCGCAGGGACTAAAAAATAAAATAATTATTTATAAATAATAAAGACATTTATAAATTTGATATGTGTTCAAAGAAGATAAAATGACACTGGCAATATGTAATGTTTTCCCGTAAGTACTAAAGACATTTTTGCTCATATAAAAAATAAATTAAAAAATAAAAAAGTATTTCTAAAATAATTAAAATAAAATACAAATTAAAAAATGATAAAAATTACTAAAAATATATAAAAAATAAGAGTAAAAAAATAAAAAAAATAAAAGAAAAAAAATTAGGAAAAAATAAAAAATACAATATGGGCAAAAAATAGAAAAATAAAATAAAATCACAATTTAAGCCAAAAAAAGCAGAAAATGAAAATTTTAAAATGTAAAAAATTCAAAATACAAAAAAAAAAATAAACAACTAAACAAATAAAAAAAAGGAAAATAAAAAATAAAAGATTAAAAGGTAAAAAAATAAATAAATAAATAAATAATTAAAATAAATAAATAAATAATGAAATTTTAGAGTTGATGACAGAGTGACACGTGTGCTAAAAAACCTATTTTATTAATTGTAATAGATAGATATATAGATTGATAGAAGTCAAAGTTGTGCTTTTTTACTCCCTCTATTTCATATTGAGTGGCCTTTAAAGTATTTTAACAAAAATTAAGAAAAGTAATAAATAGTCTATTGAGTGGAACAATTTTACTAAATTGTCTCTATTAATTATTGAAGTATTAATCATTGTCATAAATGTATAGTGGAGTATATTGACTTGTGAGTGATGTACACACTATTTATTTGAGAATAAAATCGACAGTCAATTTGAAATGGAGGGAGTATAAAAAAGTTAATGTTATATCGTTCTCTCTCAGTATGCATAATCTTAATTAACTCTATCATCTATTATCTTTTTTTTTTGTCAGCTAGTAGAAATGATAAATAACAAACACACACGTCCAAACGGCAACACCCGGGTTCGAACCTTGGTCCCAGCATCCCCATATCACTGAAATTTCCAAAGCAACCAGCTGTGGGGGACAACTCTATCATCTATTATCTATTATAAAACAAGATTTTTTTTTCACGTAGGATAATGTCATGTTTCAACAATAGAGCTATTCAGTTTTTTGCCTAAATCAATTTTTTTTCCTTGGTTATTCTTTTATGACAATCATTATTACACCATATCAATTAATAATCGTAGTACAAAGCATAAATATATTATCTTAAATGACTTACCTACTTTGAATTATCATAAAATTTTTTTTGGCAAGAAAAATCTAATTTATATTATTAATAAGCAAATTCTCGATGCATGTAGGAATATCATAAAATAACTGAGGATTAGCTTTATCGATGACTGCTTTAACTAGACTTTGAGCAACCATATTAGCATGCCTTCTAGTGAACTCCACATGAGAGTTTTTAAAACAAGATGAGAGCAGCTCTTTACGCTCGCTGACAACAGACCCAAACCCTGTGGCATGCATAGAACCTGACTGAAGTCTGTCAACCACTAAATTGGAGTCCATCCTAAAGATAACTTCTTCCTATCCCAGCTCTCTCATCCAATCAATAGCCATCCTTAGGCCCATAGCTTCGCCTATCTTGACCTTTAGAATAGGTTCCAACCAGAGAGTTTTTGCTCCCATGAAAAGTCCAAACTCATCTCTAATGCAAAGTACCTTCTGAAAAATTGTTGAGCACCACTAGATCTTGCTTTTCACCATTCCCGTAAGAGGTTCTGCCGTCGAAACATAATGACCGCTGGTCGTTCATCCAAGCTTTCCCATACCTTCTGGTTTCTACTCCTCCATAAACTCTGCAAGTCATGGCCCACGCCTTCTGCTCCTCATTGGACTTCTGCTTAAGAATGCTAAAAAAGGCCCCAGCAAAATTATTCTCGGCCTGTTGGTGTTGGGTCACTATTGACAACATTTAAATTCCTTCAACAGTGCACTACTTTAGTGCAGCGAAGCAACACATGACTCAACGATTCCTCGACTACGCCACGCCATGTGCAACAATCTTCAATATCCACACCCCTAGTTCTGAGTTGACTGCGAGTAGGAATACAGTTATGGCATGCTCGCCATAGAAAGTTTTTTACCTTTGGAGGTACCGATAATTGCCACAATGCCTTTCGGTCCCCATCAACTTTCAAATGGGATGTGTCAAGAAATTTTTCCATGCACAACCTATAGGCCGATCTCACCTATACTTCCCCTTAGCATCCGCCCACCAAACTCTACTATCCGCCCTGCTTGCAACAATGGTGTGTTCAATATGGCCCTGGTGGACTCTGTGCAACCCAATGGTTCACTGCCTCTGCGTTCCAACATTTTCTCCCTTGGAGCATCAAATCACTAACTCGAAGCCATTGATTTAGGAACAACTGGATCAGCTGGACTAATACTCCCGTGCCAATGCTCTATCTCGTACCTTCCCTCAGTATCATGCTGGCCTCATGGATGCTTCTCCACGCAAAGCTAGAATTACTCCCCCGACTCGCTTCCAGAAAATCGTACTTAGGAAAATATTTCGCCTTGAACAGTCTAGCAACAAGTGTATCTGGTTGCGTCATGATGCGCACCCTTGTTTGCCCAATAGTGCGATGTTGAATACATACAAGTTCTGGAAGCCCTGAATTGTCATAAACTTATTCTTGTAGATTACTATATCAATCTTTATCAATACTAAAATTTAATTTTTAAATCTCAAATTCCTCTTAAATGATTTGTCTCCATGCTCTCTAAATTTTTATAATTTTTGCTTGATTATTCTCCTTCTCCCTTGAAAACTCTCCCTTTTCTTATATGAACTTCTTGTGTGTTTTTTTTCTTTCTATATTCTTCTCCACCATTCCTACTATCACTTCAAAGTTTCTTTTTTTTTTTTGTTGAAGGCAGATTTTTTTTTCTGTTTTTTGATTAATCTATTCCGTATTTCAATATTTTATATTTTTAATCTTGATAGCTGTATCTATTAATTTTTTTTTCATTTTGTTGGAGATTTTATATTGTTATTCCATTCATCAATACGAAGTTAATTAAAATCGGACTATTGAATCGATATAGGCACCGGTGTAAGGTATAAGGATATGTCTGGGGTCGGACAGGTAAGAAAATATAAAAAATTGAATTTTTTTTAATATAACATATAAAACAATGATAAAAATTTGAAGTATAATAAATTAAATTACTTATTAATATTAAAAATGTGATATAAAACAAAAATGATTCGAAACAAAAAAAAGTGGATGTATCCAAGACACAACCATATTACTTTGCCTTAGTTACTCCCTTTCATATTTAAAAGACTAAATTATTGGGAGCTTATATTGCCATAAATCATGTTCATAGATAGATAAAACCCTAAAGACACACTTTTTTATTAGGTCAAACTAAAGAAACCCCAAAGACATGCCTAAAATATGTTCTACAACTTTGACCTCCAATTAAATAATGGAACCATATTACATGAAAATTAACAAAGCATAAAGGAAAAAATGATAAGGTAATGAACCATTTACCTTGCATGTAAGAAGACAACTACAACAGCGTTATGGCTGAAATAAAGAATGGTGTGACAAAGGAAAACAGAGAAGGCTGAGAGACTTACTGTGCGACGACGATAAAGGTGTCAGAGGCTTACCATGTGTTAGCCAGAGGCAAAGTATGGAGTGAAACAAAAGTGTTCAATTCTTTTTTATATTATCGTAAAGCTCTTTTTTATTTTATTTTCAGTTTAAAGACATGTAGTGTTCAGATAACGTTTCTCGATGTAAACGTCATGTGAACACTGTTATTCGAATGCAATTTTGGCATAGTGATGGGAATGCCCCTAAACTACTTAATCAATCTAATTGTAATTTTATCTGTTTTAGCAATTGGATGAAGATGTTTAGCGTTAAACAAAGTTCGAATCAAATATTTTACAATTAAAAATTATAAAATATTTATGCTATTAATTAAATAAATATTTATAACACTTTGTGCAAGGCAAGGCATGAGTTAAATAACACAAGCCCACCAAAAAAGGGTCGGGCTGGCCCGCCTCGCCAAGTGGTGGTGAGTTGAGGTCTTGTTGGCAATTTTGCTGGAATCATTCGACCAAGTTTAATGCGCGTCAACAACACCAATCACAATCAAGAAATGAAATGAAATGAAATCAGGGTGGCTACATAGATCGAGGACGCGTTTATCCCACCGACTAAAGCCCTTCTTCAATTGAGTCACGCTAAATTGACAACAAATGGCGACACTCACTTTTGACACCGTATGCCCGTACATATACGGACCGTATATCCGTACATGTACGGTCAATATTTATTTATTTTTCAACCAAAAAATTACACACCGTATGCAGTGAGTTTTTTTTTTTTTAAATTTCGTACGTATGTTCGTACGGTACAGACATATTCGTACTGTACGGACATACGGTATCGTCCGTACAGTTGTCGAATTTTGTTGTCAACAAAACATTTCTTCAATTGCTTAAGCATTTCAAAAGGGACAATAGCTTTGAAGTACGTGTAATATATTTGGTTAGAAATTAAGATTCACAAATCACATATGGAAGACGGTGTTTTAAATCCCGACAAGAAAACATTACATGTCGTCAATATAATTATTTTCTCTGTTTGAATACTCTCAATTTTTCTGCATTTTTATAAAAGTAAAACTATTAAATATATTGGTCACAGTTTAAAAATTTATTTTTCTGTTTAAAAATTTATTTTTATAAATAAGTGTATTTAAAAAAAAATGCATAAAAATAAAGTGACATGTGCGAATACACGAGTATTTTACTATTTTTTGCATAAAAAAGGTTGGCGGGATGAGTTGGTTTGCTTTGGTGGTTAAGCGTCAACCCCCTTTGCCATCCGTGTTTGGTGTGGCATTGAACAACAAACACAAATTCATATATTGACGTGCGTCTCCCCCACGCTCCATTGTGCATAGCATTAGTGTCCATTGTCCAGGCTCGAAGCAAAAGTTTCAAAAGCACATCATCAGACCTGGACAAGTGGTTGAGCTGGGACATTTGAAGGAGTTGGAGGAAGGAGGTCTAGGGTTCAAATCCTGACTACTAACATAAAATACTAATAACTAATATTTGCCTATCAAAAAAAAGACCCGGACAAGTGGTAATTATCTTTTTCCTTTTTTATTTTTGTTTTTTGAAGAAATCATATGCTTTCTTGCGGTTTTGAAATGGTCGTAGAGGTTGACAAAAAAAAATGGTCGTGGAGAGGACTTCCCGACAGACCCCAAGACCTTCTCGACATTCCCTTCATCGGTTGGAAGACTTACGAAAATTATATACGATACGATACGACCATTGTTATATGGTTCCAGTGAGTCCTAAATCTAAGGTAAGATTGGACATTTTACCTCCCATTTTAGGTGGTAGTATATAGTTGACCTTTGTTTTCCATTTCACTTTCCCAGAATGTTCAAATCAAAATCGTAGGAATTACGTTGTGGCTAATTGTTAGCTGTTGGATGATGGAGATTTTTCTTGTTTTTAGCTTCGTCCTTTTAGTGTTGAATGGTTATGTGCTTGATGAGACTTTTTCTGATCCTTAAAATGTTAATTTGCATGTTTACCTATAATGACTTTCACTTAAATAAAGAGCAAAGTGTATTAAATTTTCATAAATTAAATATAAATGTTTTCTTACAAATATTAATTTTAAATAAAGAAAATATTAATTTTTTTTTGTTAGGAAGAACATGCTTTGTAAATGGTTGTGGAGTTTATTTGTAATATGGGAATTCTTTGTTAGGAAGAACATGCTTTGTAAATACGCATTATGGTGGAAGATGTACTTTTTTTCCTCCTTTGGTCTTTTTTCTATTGGATTTTCGCTTTGAGAGGTTTTAATGAGACATTTCCATCGTCATGCCCCCGTACTCCCTTAATAAAATCTTTGCTTATAAAAAAAAAAAACTCATTAATCACATAATAAATTGAGTTAACCAAGTATTTAGAAGTCATTAGCCATGTACTTTTTAGTGAGTTGTGAAAATTGTAGTATCAAAGTAACCCATTAACCACCTAACGAGCTGGATTAACCAAGCATTTACAAATTATTAACCATATTCTTTTTAGTGGGTCGTCAAAAATGTATTATTAAAGTAACCCTTTAACCACATAATGAGCTGAATTAACCAAGTATTTGCAAGTTATTAACCATATTCCTTTTAATAAGTTGTGAAAAATAGAGTATCAAAGTAACCCATTAATCACATGATAAACTGAATTAACAAAATATTTGTAAGTCATAAACCACGAGACAACAATGACATACTGTGTCAACCGTGTGTTGTCGAAATTCAGTGTCAAAATATCCTTTATTTTACGGGAACCACTAAAAGTATATTAGAATTATACAAGCCGTGGGAATTACGTAATATCTGTGGATAGTGGCCTATTTGGGAGGTTGATCAGACTTTTCGATCCTTTAGTGTTGAATGCATCCAAATGTGCTTGATTAGACTTTTTGATCCTTTTTTTTTGGGTACAGATAGAAAAACTAAAATATTAAATGTTATTATATAAACAATTAAGTCACAGAAAATATTATAATAAAATTGTATTCGGTAGAAATAAATAACATCTCGAAAATTCATTTGAACTCTATCATCAAAACGTACCCAAAAGAATTTAAGGTAACAAAAATCATATGCAAAGAAAATCAGTTTTAAGTTAGCAGCATCAATGTAATTATAATATCACCATACCATAATTTAAAGCCATGCTTAGTGGTTTACTTGGTCAAAGAAAAGTGAGCAACATTCTTTTGGTCGCTGTCTCCTACTCAAAATATGCTGGTAAAATATTAAAAGACTGATATAAGGTAGAGATGTAAGGAAGCTA
The DNA here is from genome assembly GCA_037113605.1 of Calophaca sinica. Classification (NCBI taxonomy): domain Eukaryota; kingdom Viridiplantae; phylum Streptophyta; class Magnoliopsida; order Fabales; family Fabaceae; genus Calophaca; species Calophaca sinica. The sequence goes on from CM073733.1 coordinate 111,784,646, forward strand.
CAATCGTACGCAACGGTATTCAACATAGATGACCTAGCATGCACACTATAAATATGAGAACTATGTTCTAAGCCAAACCATTCTAACCATTTTATTAATAAGCCCGTCAGTCACAGGGTCCCTCCAAAAATCATCACCAGTATGAGTTTTCATCTAGTATTATTGCTTTTCATTATATCCTCATGCTTGATAAATTTCAATATCTATGTAGCAACAAGCCACTGCCTTGGTCATCAGCAATCCTCCTTGCTCCAGATGAAGCAAAACCTCGTATTCAACCCTGTGAAATCCAAAAAACTGGTTCATTGGAATCAAAGGAGGGATTGCTGTCAATGGAATGGCATATTTTGCAACAAGGGTCGCGTCATTGGCGTAGATTTGAGTGAAGAGTTCATCACTGGAGGCCTAAACAATTCAAGTTTCTTCAACCTGCAATACCTGCAGAATTTGAATTTGGCTTACAATGACTTTCGTTCTTTGATTCCTACAAAGCTTGGCTTGCTAAAGAATCTAAAGTATTTGAACTTGTCAAATGCTGGATTTGAGGGGCAAATTCCCATTGAGATTGCTCATCTCACAAAGCTCACTTTTCTTGATTTGTCTGCATCACTTACCTCACATTATATTCTAAAACTCGAGAAGCCAAATATAGGAATGCTCTTGCAAAACCTTACAGGAATCACACAACTATATCTAGACGGTGTCGGGATATCTGCCGTTGGAAAGGAGTGGTGTCATGCCATATCTTCATTGCAAAAACTTCAAGTTCTAAGCATGTCATCATGCAACCTCTCCGGACCAATTGACTCTTCAATGTCAAAGCTTCAGTCACTCTCGATAATTCAAATGAGTTTGAATAATATGTCAAGTCTAGTGCCACAATCCTTGGCCAATCTCTCCAGTTTGACTACCCTGCAGCTTAGCAGTTGTGGCTTGACTGGCATTTTTCCAAAGGATATCTTCCAAATAAAAAGTCTAAAGGTCCTTAATATATCAGATAATCATGATCTTGGTGGTTCCTTGACAAACTTTCCTCAAGATGGATATCTTCAAACCTTGAATCTTAGTTTTACAAATTTCTCTGGACAGTTACCGGGTGCTATTTCGAATTTGAAGCAGCTGTCCACATTAGATCTATCTAACTGCCAATTCAATGGAAAACTTCCTTCATTTGCAGGACTCACCCAACTAGTTCATTTGGACTTGTCATTCAATAACTTCACTGGCCCTATTCCATCTCTCAATAAGTTCAAGAACCTCAAATATTTATCACTTCTTCAAAAAGGTTTTGCAGGACCAATTACATCTACTCATTGGAAGGGTCTTTCAAATCTCATTCACATCAATTTAGGTGCTAACTCACTCAATGGGAAAGTTCCTTCAACTCTCTTCACCCTCACATCTCTAAAGGAGCTTATTCTTTCTCAAAATGGATTTGATGGTTCTTTGGATGAATTTCCGAATTCACCTTTTTCCACAGTGAAGTTGGTTGATTTAAGCAACAACAAATTACAAGGGTCTATTCCTATGTCTTTCTTTTGTGTTAAAAGTCTTGCTTATCTCCATCTTTCTTCAAATAAACTCAACGACACTATAAAGCTAAATATGCTTCAGACCCTGCAGAATTTACATACATTAGGCCTTTCACACAACAACTTGTTAGTTGATGTCAGATTCAATGTTGGTCACGGCCTTTCATCATTTCCCAATATGACAACTTTATATTTGGCTGGTTGCAAGTTGAGGGAATTTCCTGCTTTCTTGAGAAATCAGTCCTAATTAGTTGGTCTGGACCTGTCTAGCAACCAAATTCAAGGAATAATACCCAACTGGATATGGAGATTTAATTCTATGGTGCACCTAAATATTTCCAACAATTTTCTGACAGGTTTGGAAGGACCCTTTGATAATCTTAGTTCCAATATGTTTTCGGCTGACCTTCATTCCAACCGACTTGGTGGGTCAATTCCCATTTTCACAAAAAATGCTTTCCATCTAGACTTCTCAAGCAATAGATTCAACTTTATCCCACCTGACATTACAAAGTACATTCTCAAGCAATATTTCCTCTCCCTTTCAAACAATAGGTTTCATGGAAATATCCCTCAATCCTTTTGTGATTGTCCTACGCTTCGAATGCTTGATCTTTCTCAAAACGGCTTCAATGGATCCATTCCCAACTGTTTGATGTCAAGGAGCAGTTCTCTCAGGGTATTAAAGCTATTTGGAAACAAACTATCAGGTTCTATATCTGATACAATTTCAAGTTCGTGTAATTTAAGATTCCTTGATCTCAATGGAAATCTCTTGGTGGGTAACATTCCAGAATCTTTAGCCAACTGTCAAAGGCTAGAAGTCCTAAACCTTGGAAACAATGCATTGAGTGATAATTTTCCATGCATCTTAGGAAACATTCCGACGCTACGAGTGTTGATTTTAAGGTCAAACAAACTCCATGGTACCATTAAATGCCAGCAGCATAGCAGCACTAGTAGTTGGAAGATGCTTCATATTGTTGACCTAGCCTCTAATAATTTCACTAGTTCACTTCCTTCAGCACTCTTGCAAAGTTGGAAAGGAATGATGGGTGATGAAGATGAAGCACGGCATAAATCTGGCAATTTACTTTTTGATATGTATGACTCTCAGTTTTGAAGCTCTCCTACAATCACTTGGTGGGCAAAATTCCAACTGGAACTCAAATTCAGTCTTTTGAAGCAGCTTCATTTGAAGGCAATGAAGGGTTATGTGGAACTTTTTAAGTGCCGAGTTGGGATTCATTTTTGGGTTTGCATGTGTGATCCTTCCCCTTATTTTCTGGAAGAGATGGAGGCTGTGGTATAGCAAACATGTGGATGATTTGCTTTACAACATTTTTCCTCAGCTTGATTTTGTGAATGAACGTCGTGGAGGCCGAAACTACAGAACTCTAAGGTGGATATGGTAGAGCAAACTTATCATGTAATTTTCTTTTAGTTTTTTCACGGTGTTTACTTAGTGGTGCTTTGAAAAATGGAGTATGTTGTTATTTTAAAAATAAATACATAAATTATATAATTGAAATTACAAATTAACTAATATAAGAAGTATAATAACAATAATAATAATAATAAGTCAAACTTTTATTACTATTCTGTAGTTTTTATTACTTAATCTGTAATATTTGATATGAAGTTGAATTATACTACATTTTTAGGGAGAATACTGAGATGACTCCTTATTTGTATTTTGATTTTTATCAAAAAAGGACATTTTGCAACAATTATAAACACAGAGTTTTCCTAGAGCCCAGTTTTCCTAGAGCCCTAGATGTATATCAAAGTAGTTTCATGCTTAATCATTGTAGTTTCTCATGTATCTGAGTTAATTTGCTAATACCTAGATGTGATTGTTTTTCGAACAAGTGGCTTTTTTAAGAGATGAAAAAGTAATTTTATTTGTAATATATATCATAAATTTCAGACTCAATGGTTTGGAAAGTTTTAACAGTGTCATTCTCTAGTGCAATGGCTTATACAGTAATCTTTGGTTTCTCTGGTATATTTATACGTGTTATTGATTACGCAACAAACTAACTATTTGAGATATCAGTAACTATAACAAACTAATTTTAACTAATCAACTAACAGAAACTAATTGTACCTCTCCCAAGCTAACTGCACTCACATGCTGAAGTCAAATTATTATCTATGTGAATTACTAAGGATATAAAAAGGAGAAGGTAGTAAAATGAGGTCATAGAAGAAGAATTGAAATGCAAATAATTGTTGCACTGGCTTGGCAAAGCGGAAAAAGCAAACCTTTTTTTTTTTCGAATAGCAAAAGTATTGGAAGTATAAGGGGGTACTCCAACCCAAAACAAGCAGCACAAAAAAGCAAACCTGTTTGTTTTACGTTCTTCTTGTTTGACAGATACTACTGTATCCAGCCCTATATACATTTGAGACAAACTTAAAGGAAAACAATCTGACTCTAAAAGTGGAGTGCAAGTAAGTACTACTCATTCACACCTTGAGATCACAAATTTCTACCACTCCTCTACTGAGTGAAATTAAGATGAAAATGAGGCAGGGACAGATTTTTCTAATTGTGAATTTCCCATAACAATTGTTAGAAAATCAGGCCCAATCCCGATATTATTCTCCTAGATTTTATTTTATATTTATTCCATCAGATTTGATTGTATTTTTATTGTTAATTAGTATCTTCTATTTTAGGAAATCATTAATGTATTTTTCTCTATATAGGCAGGTTTAGTCTACTGAATAATACAAGAAACTATTCTTCCCTTGTTTTCTACATAGTATCAGAAGCTCCCGATCTTGCGGGCCTTGCTTCCGCATAAATCCTAGCCACCTTTTTTGCGGTAAACCCTTGCTGTCTTCATTACGGCCCCTTTTTATGCTGCCTTCATTGCAGCACCTTGCAATCACACTGTGCCTGTTACTGTTTGCTGATCTGAGACCAGAAACCTTATTTTTTCATCATCTCTATTCACTATTCGTGACTGTTAGCCACCAAACGCCGCCTTCCACAAATTCTCGCCTCTCGCCTAGAGACCACACCATCCGGCTTCACGCGCTCTAAAATCAAGGATTCAAAGCACGCACCTAGAAACAGTCGCACGTGCGCTCACACAACGCCACCATTCGTAGGCTATTCGGGCGCGTGTAAGCCACGCGTCACCATCCCGTGGTCCGTTCTTCACCGTACTTTGTCAGATTGTAGATCAGCGCCTCCTCGTTCTGTTTTTGGGGGTCCATTCTCCGATCCGAGCACCTTTGTTTGTGGGTCATTTGAAACTCGCGTGTTTTTTGCTCGTTTCTCTGTTTTTTTGAGGTGTTCTGCCACGGTTACTGTGAAACAGGTTCGGTGGGTTTGTCTTTGGTCATTCGGCTTCGCCCTATTGCTGTGTTCTCAACCCCTATGGCTGAGGTAGAAGGATCTGCGCTTGTCAATAAGAATTACTGTGAAGAAGGGAAGAAAGACGGAAAAAAAACCATGGTGTGATCACTGCAAACGTCCCTATCATACACAAGAGACATGTCGAAAAATCCAAGGTAAGCCTCCTAACTTGAAAAAGAAAGGGTGGAATGAAATTCGTGCTCTTCAGGCTAGTATTTCTGATCAAGGGAAGCAGTCTCCTTCAAGCTCGTTTCCATTCACCAAGGAACAATTAGACTAACTGTACAAGCTACTTGAGTCTCAAACTCCTTCTTGTACCATAGCTTAGAGAGGTAATTTCCTAAACACTACCCTCCTTAGTGTCAGTCCCAATCATACTTGGATCATTGATTCAGGTGCTACCGATCATATGACTGGAGAGTCGAGTCTGTTTTCTTCATATAGTCCATGTGCAGGTAACCAGAAAATTAAGATTGTAGATGGCTCTCTTTCAGCCATTGCGGGAAAAGGTTTCATAGTCCTATCACCCTTATTACTGTTAAGGATGTCCTACATGTCCCTAACTTGTCTTGTAATCTTTTCTCAATTATTAAATTAACTCGAGATAGTAACTGTCAAGCTAAACTTCTTCATTCTCATTGTGTTTTTAAGGATTTGAACTTGGGGAAGACGATTGGCAGTGGAAAAGAGAGTGGGGGACTCTACTACCTTGAAGATGGAATCGACTCCAGACTACAAGCTCAATCAATAAGTTCCTATTTTGAATCTACTTTTGTCTCTAGTAGTAATGATGACATTATGTTATGGCATTTACGATCAGGACATCCAAGTTTCCGCTATTTGAAACATCTTTTTCCAAAATTGTTTAATGATAATGACCCATCTTTATTTAATTGTAAAACTTGCGAGTTTGGGAAACATCATCGTTCTTCATTTCCTATTTAACCTTATAAGAAATCTAAACCTTTTGCAGTTATTTACAGTGATGTTTACGGTCCAAATAGAATAAATACTTTTCCAAACAAAAAGTGGTTTATAACTTTTATAGATGATCACACTAGACTTTGCTGGGTATACTTGTTAAAAGAAAAATCTGAAGTTGGACAGGCTATCAGAAATTTCTTTAAAATGGCACAAACTCAATTTCAAACTAATATTCAAGTCTTCAGAAGTGACAACGGGAAAGAATATTTCAACATGATCTTAAGAGATTTTCTTCTTGAAAATGGAGTTGTGCATCATAGTTCTTGTGTTAATACACCCCAACAAAATGGGATTGCGGATAGGAAGAATAGACACCTCCTTGAGGTGGCTCGAGCCTTACTCTTCGAAAATAAAGTCCCGAAATACTTACGGAGTGAAGCTGTTTTGACTGCTGCATATTTAATGAACTGTATGTCATCTAAAGTCTTGAAATTTCAAACTCTTCTTAATGTTTTCAAACATTGTTTTCTCCTGCCTCGTGTTTCAGCAGATTTGCCGTTAAAAATCTTCAAGTGTACTATTTTTGTTCATGAACATAAGCATCTAGGTAAATTAGAACCACGAGCTATAAAATGTGTTTTCATTGGTTACTCCCCTACCCAAAAAGGTTACAAGTGTTTTGATCCAAAATCAAAAAAGGTTTTTGTGACTATGGATGCCACGTTTTTTGAAAATCAACCTTACTTTTGTAACATTCATCTTAAGGGGGGAATCCAAAAGAAGATTCATTTGGAAAAGATTCGTTTGAAAATACCATTTCTTTTGATAATGTTTATTAGTTACAAGATTCTGAGATTGATTGTGTAGCACCAAAAGAAAATGCCCTTGCATCCTTACCTGAACCTATTCCCACTATGGAAGAGGTTCTCATTGATTCTGAGACGATATATTTAAATCAAAAGCACGACCAACATGTCTATGAAACTGGTGATGAATCAACCGTAATGCCACAACAAAATGATTCCCATAAAGAGACAAGAAACAGGTACAATGATGGTGACAAAACTTGGAAGGGAAAGGTCTTCGAGAAGAAAAACCATAAGAAAGGAAATAAAGAACTCACTCTCCAGCACTACCAAGAGTCTGAATTAAGGGAAAATCCACCCAGTGAACCTGACACGGGTAAGTCTTCTTCTGAACCCATATAGCGCTTAGGAAATGTATTAGATCTTGTATTAAGCATCCTCTATCCAAGTATGTGTCATATTCAAATTTGTCATCCTTTTTTGCGGCATTTACCTCTCAGTTGTCTGCTGTAGAAATTTCAAAAAATGTATAGGATGCTCTAAAAGTTCCAAAGTGGAAGGAAGCTGTGTTTGAGGAGATGAAAGCTCTTGAGAAGAACAAAACTTGTAGAGTTGTGACGTTACCAAAAGGAAATAAGACTGTGGGTTTTCATTGTGAAGTACAACTCAAATAACTCAATTGAACGGTACAAGGCCCGGTTGGTGGCTAAATGATTCACCCAGACGTATGGCATAGACTACTCAGAGACTTTTGCCCCTGTTACAAAGTTGAACAGTACTGTCAGAATTCTTCTATCTCTTGCTGCCAACTTGGACTGGCCCCTGAATCAACTTGACGTGAAAAATACCTTCCTCAATGATGACTTGGAGGAAGAAGTATACATGGACTGTCCTCCTGGCTTTGAAAGAAAATTTGGGTCAAAGGTGTATAAGTTGGAGAAGTCACTCTATGGCCTTAAACAATCTCCAAGGGCTTGGTTTGAAAGGTTCACCCAGTCAGTAAAAAGACAGGGATACACACAGGGACAAGCAGATCACACCTTATTCACAAAGTTTTCTCCTAATGGAAAGATTGTTGTTTTGATAGTCTATGTAGATGACATCGTCCTCACCAGAAATGATACGGTAGAAATGGAGAGATTAAAGAGAAATTTAGCAGGAAAATTCGAGATCAATGATTTGGAGCATTGAAATATTTCCTTGGCATGGAGGTTGGTCGCTCAAAGAAGGGAATTGTAGTCTCCCAAAGAAAGTACATTCTGGATCTCTTGGAGGAAACTGAGATGAGTGGATATAGGCCAGCAGACACTCCCATGGATCCGAATATGAAGCTGTGGGAGAAGGGTAGTGTTCCGGTTGATATTGACAGATACCAGAGGCTAGTTGGAAAACTAATTTACCTATCTCATACCAGGCCTGCCATTGCATTCTTTGTGAGTATTGTAAGTCAGTTCATGCACTCTCCCCATGAGAAACATCTTGAGGCAGTATACAGGATCTTCAGATACTTAAAGACCAACCCAGGGAAGAGCTTGTATTTTAAGAAAACTAATGAGAAAAATGTTACCATCTTTACGGATGCAGATTGGGCTGGTTCAGTTATCGACAGGAAATCCACAACTAGATATTGTACCTATATGTGGGGAAATATGGTTACTTAGAGGAGTAAGAAACAATGAGTTGTTACTAGAAGTGGTGCAGAAGTAGAGTTTAGAGCAATGGCTCAAGGTATTTGTGAAGGCCTATGGATTTAGAGAGTCTTAAAGGAACTAACAGTGACAGTTGATCTACCTTTGAAGCTCTACCGTGACAGTAAGGCCGCAATAAGTATAGCTCATAATCCTATTCAGCATGATAGGACCATACATATTGAAGTTGACCGCCACTTTATAAAAGAAAAATTGGATGCTGGAATTATCTGTTTGCCTTTTGTGACTTTTAATTAGCAAACTGCAGACATTCTGACCAAGAGCCTGGTCAGGCCCAATTTTGAGTGGTTAATAGGCAAGTTAGCCATGACAGATATCTATGCACCAACTTGAGGGGGGTGTTGAAGAATCAGGCCCAATCCCGATATTATTCTCCTAGATTTTATTTTATATTTATTTCGTCAGATTTTATTAATTAATATCTTCTATTTTAGGAAATCATTAATGTAATTTTCTCTATATAAACAGTCATAGTCTGCTGAATAATACGATAAAGTATTCTTCCTTTGTTTTCTACAATCAAGTTAGGGTATCGAGGGGTCTTACATGTCTCCACATTGGTATGAGATCGTCCACTTTGGGCTTTAAACCCTCAAGGTGTGTTTTGATGACAGATTTTAATGGGTTAATGTAATTTTAGAGGGTATTTTAAATACATCAAACCAAATTACCTTGTTTTGATAAAAAAAATGTGGAGAATTTTCAAAATGAAGGGATTTTAGGAGGTATTTCATCAAGTCTAAATTTAGAGAATTTGAAATCCCACTTAAAAGTTGAGAATTTGAAATTCTTTGTTTGTTCTCTCTTCTAATTTTTTTTTTCTGAATTTTTTTTAAGAAATGTTTTTCCAATTTTTTTCAACAAAAGATTTTTTTTTGATCCCTCCCTATCTCTCTCTCTCTTCCCCCTCTCTATCTCTCTCCCTTCTCCCTTCTGTCCTCTCTTCCTCCCATTTATCCCCCTCTCTATCTCTTTCCCTCTCTCCCCTGTCTCTCTCTCCCCCTATTTCTCCATCTCTCTTCTCCCATTTCTCCCCTCTTCCTGTCTCCTCTCTATTCCCCTTCTTCAGTTTTTTTCCAATTAATAACTTTTTTTCCCAAAATTATTTGTTGTCAAAATTATTTTTTCGTGAAAATATTTTCAAAATTTATTTTTCTCAAAAAAAGTTTTTTTTTTAAAAAATTTCTGAAACATTTTGTTTGTCAACTTTTTTTTTACAATTTTTTTTTTGAAATAATACTTTTTTCGAAAGTATTAATTTTTTGTCATTTTTTTTAAAGAAATTCGAAATAATAACTTTTCCTGAAGATATTATTTTATGTCAATTTTTTTCAAAAATAATTTTTAAAAAAAAATAAACTTTTTTTGAAACAATATTTTTTTGCCAAAACATATTGTTTTCGAAAAAAAAAATATTTTGGATGTTTTTTGTCAATTTTTTTTTTGTGAGAAATAAGGTTTTTCAAATTACTATAACCAAACAAAGAATTTTGAAAATGAACACATTTTATTACTCCATCCAAACAATAAATTTTATAAATGATGGGAATTCAATTAATTAAATTCCATAGAATTCTAAATTTCCTAGCATTTGACATTACCTCATCCAAACACACTCTCATGGTTTTGCTTTTGGACATTCCCCAAAAGACCTCATACTAATAGGACATTTCTGTGCTTATAAAGCTATGTTCTTCTCCTTGTTTATCCTATGTGAGACTTTGTTTGCACCTCAACAATCCTCTTCTTAAACAAAGGACCATGATTTATCCTCCCCTCCAGCGGAAGCCTCCTAGTATTTAGCCTATTTTTATACTTGTACCACCAACTAACAGGACACACTGCCTGCTCACCACACTGCCGGGACATGCCACCTGATCACCACACCGCCGGAAAGACTTTCGACACAAGGGTCTTTGACTCAGATCCCAACAGCTATTCTAATACTCGCCCAAGCCAACACCCATCGGCTTTGATACCACTTGTTAGGATACGAAGGGGTCTTACATGTCTCCACACTGGTATGATATTGTCCACTTTTGTCTTTAAATCCTCATGGTTTTGCTTTTGGATATTCCCCATAAGGCCTCATACCAATGAGACATTTCCTTGCTTATAAACCCATGTTATTCTCCTTGTTTATCCTATGTGGGATTTTGTTTACACCTCAACAATCCTCTTCTCAAACAAAGGACCATGGTTCATCAATAATGTTTAGTCCTACCAAGTATGACAAAAGCACATGATTTCCATTCCTTTCTATATAGTGCTCTCTCTAAGAAGCTCCAAGATTTGAAAGTCAAGACCCAACCATACCATTTTATTTTCACTCCCTCTTTAACTTCTCTATCTTTTAGAATTACGCACAAGCTAAAACATGAAGAGTTGGAGAAGTTCATATTTTTTGCCAATAAAATATATTTGCATAAGTTTCCATAAACAGAAATATCAATGAACCTCAAATGTAGCATGGCAAAATTCAAAACACGCGCAGAACAGGAAGAATGAAAAAAAAAACACAAATACAACAGAAGTATAAGCCTAACATAGTCACTAGGTGTGGGTTATACGGTGAACCATGGTAACATAAGGTTCACCCAAAATATGGAAGGACCATGATCAAGAGTCGTTGGATCAGGCAAGTCACTAGATTTTATGAGGCATCCTCAGTACTGAATATTTTCTTCATTTTTCTTTCTCATCCCTTCCCTTTCTTCTTCCTCCTTTCTCCAACTCTCACGGTCGCTGCTACGAGAATCGCTGTTGGAGTCGCCGTCTTGGTGGTCACCTCTCTCTCCACCATGTTCTTCATTGCCGACAGAGACAAAGACAAGGAGGAGTGTCGCAGATTCCGTAAAGAAAAAGATGAACTCTTGGAATAAATCACATGCAAACCAAAAGATTATTTTTCCTAAAGTTCTTCTCGATTTCGTCGTTCTCCACCTCGGACTTGTCAGAGAAACTCGTTGTCAAGACTCCATATTTTCTACCGAGCCACCTTCTGAGACCGTGACACTCTTCTCGACATGTCCATCGACGAGCTTCTCTAACTCTTCAGCGTTGGACGTTATTGAGAAGCTTCGCAAAGCAGAACTACATCAATTTTTCTTTTTTGTTTCAGAAATCGATTCTCGTGCCTCTCTCATCATAGAAAAGGGGCTGTAAAAATTGTTTAATCCAATTCTTGCTTCTATTGGTGTTCTAGTATTGTACCATAATTTTGTCCGGCCTCTTTCTTTTAATTTATTTTTGCTTATTAAAATTAGTAGTAGTAATATTAAATAAATAAATAAATAAATAAATAAATAAAAATAATATTTTTGGTCTCATAGAATGAATAAAGAAAATAAAAAAATAAGACAAAAGAAAGAAATAGAAAAAATAACGCAAAAGATCATCTTCTATCCCTTTCCTTTTCAGAAAACATATTTTGGAGAATCAATCAAATCTCCCTTTCTTAATCTCAAACCAAATCACACCAAAATCTCCTTTTTTTTCGATAATATGTCTCAAATTTATGGATATTCGGCTGAGAGGAAAACATGGACATCCATAACCAAATCAGGGAGTGATTCTATTCTCTTTTTCTTCATTTATTTCTTTTTATTCCCAGTTTATTTTGATCCTAATCTTTCTTTGTTTCTGTAATAGATTCGAAGAATGCTATAAAAGCCTCTCAAAGAGGAGAAAAGCGGGGAGCGAACCGAGGAGAGTTTTCAGGATTTGAAAAGAGTCACAAAGAGAGCAGTTCTTGAAGAAAAGACTGAAGAATAGAGAAAAAAAGAAAAAGAGAGATCTGAAAATGTAAACACTTTCTTTTCTTTTCTAGAGTTTCAATTTCTTCTCTGTGTAATTCCGATCTGGTTGTTGAGATAACTATAACCAAGTTTTTATCTTTCTTTCTTTTTTCATTCGCTCCAAGTTGCTACCATTCCTATTTCTGTACGATAGTGTATGTAAAAGATTGAATCTTGAGATCTAATACATCATTATCTTCATTATCTATGCTTCTTTCTGATTTTGCATTTTATTTTTAATTTTTTTTATTGCTGTTGTATGATAGGGTTAATTTTGTTTTTTTTTACATAGTTTTATTCAAAATCTAAATATTCTTCTAAATTCTACGCCAATATTTTCTCTTCAGTAAAAGTGGTAAATAAAAAAAGGGTTATTTCTTTTGATTCTTGTAAACTTATTTTTTACCTATTATTGTTATTGTTATTAAATTTAGTGGCAAAAATGTTTCCTTTTATTTCTTAATGAATTATAGGAGAAAGAATATTTAACATGAGTATTTAAATTAGTCACTATAATTACTATAACTAATAAAGAAAGTTCCATTTTTTTTTCTTATAAAGGAGATATTTTTAAATCTGATTCAAATTAACAATTTTGGCATTAGATCGATTATTTAGCTTTAAGGTAAAATAAAGGTTAATCTTCCTCATTTATGATCTGTTTGTAGAAACCTTAGACTCATGCTTTTTCTTTATGAAATAATTCTTGATAAGGCAAACATGTTTTTTAAAACAATTAAAGGTACCATTTTTATTGGCGTTTTAAGGGTGCTAATACCTTCCCTATGCGTAATCAACTCCCGAGCTCAAAATCTGGTGCAAAGACCTTTTTTTTTTTATTAAATTCAAAAATATTCAAAAAATAGGTTTTCTAATATTTCCTAGAAAAATAAAATATTGGTGGCGGCTCCATTTCAAATTTTAGGGTGGTTGTCACAGTTGGCGACTCCGCTGGGGACATAGAGAGTTAGGCCTTAGAATTGTTTGAATTAATTTGTTTGCCTATCATATGATTTATTTCCCTTTTCTTTCTTTTATTCTTATTTTTTTTATTTGTTTTAATTTTGCTTTATTCTATTTTTTTTACATGTATATATGAACTTTAGGATAATCACCATGTATATATTGTTTTATTTATTTTGCAGCGGGTAGTTTTAAGTTTGCTCCTTCACACATTTCACTTTATACACTTTATTTACACACATTATGAGTGGGTGCCTTATACCCGGGTCCGAGTGAACCTTAAGTTTGGAGAGGCTGTGTAATGGGTGCTCTGCTGGACGTATGGCCAGTGGGTTCCTATGAAGGCCTCACCTAGAGTTTGGCTCTATTTGAGAAAAAATCATCCTTTAATAGTATACCTATTATTGGTGGTAACATTCTCAAGTGGGACCCTTGGCTCTAGGGACCTTTTAGATTAGTAACTTAAATCCACCCAATGGAAAGACACTTATGTGGACCATAAACCCTTTTAAGGAACTACCGGCCCATATCACAAAGGGAGCATACTTTATCTGTCCTACTTTCCACGTGACCAAAGCCGTAAAACCTAAAGCCTTAGGAATTACCGGTCTACCTCACAAAGGGCACTTTGCCCCTTTTTTTTTCTTCATCCGTTTAAATTCTATTATTTTTCATAAGAACAATAAATTGTGTTTTATTTTTCTCTCATAAAAAATAAGAGTTTCAAAAAAACAAAAATGATTATTCTTTCTTTCTTTTTTTCCTATCCCTTGCTTCTAAAAAATGAACATTTTCTTTTTTGCCGAAATCTTTTCATTCAAAAAGTAAAAATCATTTTAAAAAAAAAATAAAAGAATATTTTCTCTTTTCCATCGCATTCTTTTTGCATGAAAAAGCAATATATAAAAAAAATGTTTCTCCTTTCTCCATCATATTCTTTTGCATGAAATGTACATAAAAAAAATGTATTCATAGCATGCATAATCATGACATCTTCATAACATAACTCATTTTTTTCTCTATATCAGAATATAACTATAACCAAGTTTTCCTTGCACCCTTACCGGACTCGAGCTCAATCTAGACTCATGGACTTATTGGAATAGAATCAGCAAGCGATGAGAGAAGAATTCGACCGAATCAAGGGTAAGATGGACAAGATATTTGACCTCTTGCAGAACTTGGGTGCAAAATTGACCATTGATGAGAACCATTCTATCAGCACTAATGAGTATCGAGAGGCTCTCAATGGCCCATCAGGAGGCTCCCTAGATCAGGGGAGACTCCAAATTGTGGAAGATAGGCTGAAAGCAATTGAAGGGGCAAATCATATTGGGTTCGAAGCTTCAGACGTATGCTTAATCCCAAATGTGGTGATTCCTCCAAGATTCAAAGTTCCCGAGTTTGTCAAGTATGAAAGTTTAACTTGTCCAAAAAGCCACCTCATCATGTACTGCCGGAAGATGGCCTCCTGCTCCAGTAATGATAAGCTCCTAATCCATTTCTTCCAAGAGAGTCTTACCGGGGCATCCCTACGCTAGTATATGCAGTTAGAGCGGAGCAAAATCAACTCATGGACGGACTTGGCTAATGCTTTCATCAAACAGTATAGATACAACTTAGATATGGCTCCTGACCGCTCCCAGTTGCAAGCCATGGTAAAAAGGGGCAATGAAAGCTTCAAAGAGTATGCCCAAAGATGGAGAATCATTGCAGCCCAAGTGGAACCTTCACTGTCAGAGAAGGAGATGGTTACCACATTTATTGACATTCTCCAGTCACCTTTCTATGATATGATGATGGGAAATATCTGTTCAAGCTTTTCAGACCTAATCATTGTCGGGGAAAGAGTGGAAGCGGGGATAATAAGCGGAAGGATTGCCAACCTCGACATTCAAAAACTATCGCGCAGTATGAGCCAAGAGATGGAAGAAGATACAAACGCTGCTCATCACAACATGCCAAGTTGGGGCAGTGGGTCATTCAATTAAGAATTGTTGAGGCTTTAAAATACAAAGTACAAGATCTAATCAACGCCAAGTGGTTGGACTTCAAGAAAGATAACTTTGTTTACTTTTTATGCTTTGCTCCAAACTCGAGGGCATATTTTGTAAAGGGCTCATTATGTTCTCATCTTTTCAGTTCATCAATAAAACTGCAATTTGAATTTTTGTTTTCAATTTTTGCTCATAGAATAATGGTAAAGCAAATGCACAAATTATCAAAAATTAAGTTTTGTGAAGATGTGAGCAATGAGATTTTGAGATGAAGTTTGGCCCTTTTTCTCTATCCAAATACTTATCCCTTGCTACCCCTTTTGAGCCTAAAACAAAATTTTCTTTCAAATACCCTGAATAAGGATCGTCCATACAAGGAAGAATAGCACAAGTCTCCGATCAACTTTGTCTTTTCAGAAAGAAGAAGAGCAAAGTAAGCAATAAGGTATCAAAGACAATTCAAAGAAATGTCAAAAATGTGTCAAAGACACCTGCGAAGATCAAAAAGGAAACCGCAAAGGCGAAACAAATGTGTTAGTAACCAATGAAGTGCATCTTTAGACTAAAGATCATTATTTCCATAAACCCTTAAACACTTTTTGGGCCTGAAATATCCTTTCTTTCATAACCCTTAACCCCTGGCCACGTTACAACCATAATAAAGTCCATTCTGATCAAAGTCAAATTGTTCATATTTTCTTAAAACTTGGTTTTTGAAAGAGGAAATCCATGTAAACTCCTCAGTGCAATTGCCTTACCTAAAAAAAAAGAGAAAAAGAAAAAGAGTATAAATAAAATGCTCGCTAGGCTGAAAACCCGAAAGGGCGGTCTAGGCAAAAGTTAGAGCGACCCGCTAGGTTGAAAACTCGCAAAAAGCGGCCTAGGCAAAAGTTAGGGTCAAATTCACAAACATGTCAGCCCGGATTGTATCTCACAAATCTAAACAAAAACCAAGAAGCTGGGGGCAAAAGCTGAGCCCATCATCTACCAGCTTCGCATTCAAGATTTCGTTCCAGTTTCAGAACTACACAAGGTGATCCACGTCTCTACATAAATCTTTCCTCACATGGCTGGACGAAGGCCCAAGGGACACTGAAAAGTCTCTATGGATCAAAGTTGTCAATCTAATCCTCCCAAGGACATTCAAGACATGAAGCTAAAAATTTGAGGATCCATAAAATGATTTATCAAGGGGCAAATATGCAAACCAGGTGCAGTACAAAGTCAACCATTCGGACAAGCAATCCGACAAAAAGTTATCATCCCATGAGTCTAGGGACAGCGTCCTCAAAAGGAATTCAGGGAAATCAAAAAAATATTTCAAAGCAAAATAATACTCATACATGGCATACCATTCATTGCATCTTGCATAATCATCAATACTTTCGGGTTCACCGCCCGCCTAAAAAAATCCTTGCTCCAAAAGCAAAAGCAATACTCATGCATAACATATCATTTATTGCATCTTGCATGATCATCAATACTTTTGGGTCCACGACCCACCTAAAAAAAACAATCTTCTAAAAATAAAAATTTTCATGTATGGCATACCATTCATTGCATCCCGCATAACCATCAAAGTTTTTGGGTCCATTGACCCAGCCTCTCAAATATTACATACAGTTGGTCTGTTGTTACTCAGTAAGAATTAGTACTCAACCTACCCAATCCACTTATTAGCATGAGTTAGGAACATGTCCTACACTTTGCTGGGAATCTAACCCATCACCTTGGGAATCTGACCCAAGCCTTTAGTCGGGAACCACCCGCGTCTCGGATCTTTCGCAATTATGGAAATCGATCCACACCTTTTTAACAAGAGTTAGGAATCTGACCTACACCTTGTCGGGAATCTGACCCGAACTGTGTCGAGTGATGGAGAAGCCCGTACACTGGACGTTCACCTGCAATAGGAAAACCTGTCCATGCTTTAGCAAGAGTTAGGAATCTGACCTATACCTTGTCGGGAATCTGACCCGAACCTATATTGAGTGACAGAGAAACTCATATCACGGACATTCCTTAAAGTAATATAGTCAATCCGTACCTTTTAGCAAGAGTTAAGAACCTGATTTACCATTGTTGGGAATCTGACCCAAACCTGTGACGAGTGACGAAGAAGCTCGCACCCTAAACTTGTCCTAAGTAGGGAAGTAATCAATACCAAAGATGTGAGGGTTAGGAATCAGACCTATGCCTTACCGAGAATTCATTAGGAATCGAACCTAGAATCTCTCACCAATTTTGTAAGAGTTAGGAACCAAACCTATGCCTTACCGGGAATTCACTAGGAATCGAACCTAGAATCTCTCACCAATTTTGTAAGAGTTAGGAACAAAACCTATGCCTTACCGGGAATTCACTAGGAATCAGACCTAGAATCCCAAAGCAAAGTCGGGAGCCAATCTCGCATCCTCAAACAATTTCGTTCTGGACAAAATTAGAGTCATTTGTCCTTAATTATCTTTTACAACGAATGCACGAAGACCTTCGAGTAAAATGTAATTAAGGAGGGGCAGCTGTCGTACCCTAATTTTGTCTGGCCTCTTTCTTTTAATTTATTTTTGCTTATTAAAATTAGTAGTAGTAATATTAAATAAATAAATAAATAAAAATAATATTTTTGGTCTCACAGAATGAATAAAGAAAATAAAAAAATAAGACAAAAGAAAGAAATAGAAAAAATAAGGCAAAAGATCATCTTCCATCCCTTTCCTTTTCAGAAAGCATATTTTGGAGAATCAATCAAATCTCCCTTTCTTAATCTCAAACCAAATCACACCAAAATCCCCCTTTTTTTGATAATATGTCTCAGATTTATGGATATTCGGTTGAGAGGAAAACATGGACATCCAGGACCAACTCAGGGAGTGATTCTATTCTTTTTTTTTCATTTATTTCCTTTTATTCCCAGTTTATTTTGATCCTGATCTTTCTTTGTTTCTGTAATAGATTCGAAGAATGCTATAAAAGCCTCCCAAAGAGGAGAAAAGCGGGGAGCGAACCGAGGAGAGTTTTCAGGATCTGAAAAGAGTCACAAAGAGAGTAGTTCTTGAAGAAAAGACTGAAGAATAGAGAAAAAAGAAAAAGAGAGATATGAAAATGTAAACACTTTTTTTTCGTTTCTAGAGTTTCAGTTTCTTCTCTGTGTAATTCCGTTCTGGTTGCTTAGATAACTATAACCAGGTTTTTATCTTTCCTTTTTTTTTTTCATTCGCTCCAAGTTGCTACCATTCCTATTTCTGTACGATTGTATATGTAAAAGATTGAATCTTGAGATCTAATACATCATTATCTTCATTATCTATGCTTCTTTCTGATTTTGTATTTTATTTTTAATTTTTTTTTATTGTTGTTGTATGATAGGGTTAATTGTGTTTTCCTTTTACATAGTTTTATTCAAAATCTATATATTCTTCTAAATTCTACGCCAATATTTTCTCTTTAGTAAAAGTGGTAAATAAAAAAGGGTTATTCCTTTTGATTCTTATAAACTTGTTTTTTTACCTATTATTGTTATTGTTATTAAATTTAGTGGAAAAAATGCTACCTGTTATTTCTTAATGAATTATAGGAGAAATAGTATTTAACATGAGTATTTAAATTAGTCACTATAATTACTATAACTAATAATGAAAGTTTGATTTTTTTTTCTTATAAAGGAGACATTTTTAAATCTGATTCAAATTAATAATTTTGGCATTAGATCGATTATTTAGCTTTAAGGTAAAATAAAGGTTAATCTTCCTCATTTATGATCTGTTTGTAGAAACCTTAGGCTCATGCTTTTTCTTTATGAAATAATTCTTGATAAGGCAAACATGTTTTTTAAAACAATTAAAGGTACCATTTTTAAGGGCATTTTAGGGGTGCTAATACCTTCCCTATGCGTAACCAACTCCCGAGCTCAAAATCTGGTTCAAAGACCTTCTTTTTTTTTATTAAATTCAAAAATATTCAAAAAATAGGTTTTTCAATATTTCTTATAAAAATAAAATATTGGTGACGGCTCCATTTCAAATTTTAGGGTGGTTGTCACATCTAGTAATTAACAATCCACAATATTGCTTTTTTTTATTCACTCGATGGCATAATCTGAAGAACAATTTTTTTTTTTTTTGCAATTTTTCTATAATATGTGCCGATTTGTGTTTGTTGTGCGAATTTTGCAAAGAAACTTTGATTTTGATCTGGGTTACTCCTCGCAGTAGCGTCTATGGAAGAAAGATGTGGGAGATGGAAAGGGAAGAGAGAGAAAGAAGGAAAAAAAAATCAGTGTAAAAGATGCATTGTAAGAATAGGTAGAGCTATTTGATCAAATGGTTCTTAATCATAGTTCACCCTAAACTACTTAATTACTACTTAATCATCAAGAGTTGGAGAAGTTTATATTTTTTGCCAATAAAATATATTTGCATAAGTTTCCATAAATAGAAATATCAATGAACCTCAAATGTAGCATGGCAAAATTCAAAACACGCGCAGAACAGGAAGAATGAGAAGAAAAAAAACACAAATACAACAGAAGTATAAGCCCAACATAGTCACTAAAATAAAGACGGTTTTCCAAACAATGTACTAGCCACAAAGATTCAATATTTACATGCCTAGAATTTCAAAACACAAGGATTCCGCTGATTGTTCCATAATAAATAAAAGATATAGAAGATTGAACTGGAAAAATTAATACTAAATTAAAGTAGAATCCAGCCAGAAATATTAAAATAGAATGAATTTAGGTTAATCAATATATATGAGAAAATCAGCAACATTATCACAACATTAGAAGAGTAACCAAAGAATGAAACTAAGAAATCACCAACCTCAATGGGATCGTCTTGTTGTATATTGAGCTCGAAATCTTCCCTCTATTGGCTCAGACTCATTTATCTTTTGTTTTGAATGTCGACCTGTACGGGTTATGGTGGGAAAATGTAAATTGCCAATTGAAAATAGAAAACAAAATAATGAAAAATAAAATAAAAGAGGGAAGATATGAATAGTTAGGTTTGAGCCTTTTTACATCAATGGCTTTGTGTAGTTGCAATAATGGCTTTGATGATATCTGTGGGACAAATCTTCCTTCTGCATTGTGTGGCCTTTGATGAGAGCCGGCGCCGGGGAAGGAAAATGGGATCTCTCTCCCACTGCCAACCTTCTTTTCGTACTGTTTTTTTTAAGTTTTTAGAATAATAACCTTTATTTTGGTAATTTATTATTTTAAAAATAAATAATAACATACTCCCTCCGGTCTGAAATATAATAAAAAAAACTGTCTAAAATATAAGCAAAAAGTCTATGTACAAATACATAGACTTTTTGCCTATATTTTAGACAGTTTTTTTACTTATATTTCAGACCGAAGTAGTGAGGTATTGGAGACAACAAATTTGTCTTCAATAACATTTCACTTTATAAATTTATTTTATGAGTAACATATAGAGATGACAATGGGACGGGACGGGACAAAGCGGTGTAGTAGCCATTGTTAGGAGTCGGAATAGGCTGGGCCAAGCCGAGCTAGGTTTTGCAAGGGCCGAGCCTACATGTCTAAAAAGTTCAAGGTCCAAGCATAGTCTATTACCTGTGATACGCTTTTATTTTAGGTCTGGTCTAGCATTTTTTAAAGTCTGATATGGCCTGTTAGCCTACGTAAAGGTCTATTTCATATTAATGTCTTTGAATAAGTCATTTGACCTGTTTTAAATAGACTAATGGGCTAATAGGCCAATGAGGTTAAGTTCTACTTATAATAAACTATAAAAAAAAGTAAAATCATTGCTACTATGAGAAATGAGACATCGGGTGCAAATAGATAGGACAAGTTAACTATTATAAGGTATGATTCCAATTTTTTTTTATATGATATAAATCTTTTTTCAATGTCTAACCTGATCTTTTAGATAATATGACCTAATATGATAGTCTTTTTAAATTCTATTTTACGTCTTTAAATATGTTAAAAAATTATATAAGCCCATCATTGAAAAGCTTCAATGACAAGTAGGTTGCTATTGAACAATACAAGCAAATAAAAAAACTCTTATCTTAAAGAGCTAAAGAACAACAGCCAAACTCACAATTCACTAACGTTTTTTAAAGTTCTAAAATATAGTAGGAAGAGGAGATACAAACAAATGCAAGATCTTTTGGGTGAAGGAAGTGGTGACCCCCAAATGGGATTTCGGATGAGCTCTTTGCACGCTAGGGGTAGCAAAATAGACGGATTGGATGGATTTTCTTATGGATCCTAATCCATTTATCCATTTACCATCTACCAAAATTTCATCAAGAAAATCCAATCCATCCATCATCCATTTAAAAAAAAAAACATCCAATCCATCAATTAATAAATATTTTATGGATGGATATCCAATCCATCCACCAAAAATATTTTTAGTCACAAAAAAATATTTTTAACCATAAAATATATTTTTAATCATAAAAATATTTTAATTACAAAAAAAAAATTAATCATAAAAATGGTATTTTTAATCATAAAAAAATATTTTGCTGCCCTCTCTCCTCTCTTTCCCCCATATCTCTCTACCTCCTCTCTCCCTCTCTCTCTCCTTCCCCTCTTTCTCCTTCCCCCTCTCTCTCCCCCCTCTCCTCTCTATCTCTCCTCCTGTACAATACGAGCTCCTTCGCTACTACCACGAGGCATCTCATTTCTGAACTAGAACAGAGAAATTAATTAGACAACGATGGCATATAGCGTGGAACGCGATGCGGGAAAAGTCTTTTTTTTTATTTTGGCAGAAAAACAAAAGCAGCTCAATTTATTAAGTTGGAGGTCGCATTCTTGAAGAAAAAAAATTTAGTTTCCAACACTGGAATTTAAATTTTCATAACCTCGTCGACAATCACAAACGCTACATGAAAAACGGAAAATCGCGGCGGTTATTTTTGCCAGTGGCGGCGATTTGAACCGCTGTAAAGCCATACTGGCGGCGGTTCTCAAACAGCCGCAATTTTCACCGTCGGGAGCATCAACAGCGGCGGTTCTCAGAACCGCTAAACAAACAGCTGCAAACTTTAGCGGCGGTTGCAACCACAACAATGCTACCAGTAATTAAAAAAATAAAAAACGAATCGTGATGGTTTGGAACTGCCGCTAAGTAGCCAAAAAAATTAAAAAAAGGGTGGTTTTTTCTACACTTATACACAATTTCAATAGAATTGGCAGACCATTTAATTGGTGCACTCACCACTGAATAACCATTATGTGTCAGATCACCCAAAGTCTGTCGCAACATGCACTTAGTAGAAAACAGAACCCCCTCCCCCCAAAAAAAAAACTCACATCAGGAAAAATGTACACTCAGAATATTCGTCAAGCTGTCAGAAACAATTAACACAACCTCAACATAGAAAACCACCTAAATACTACATTATTCATAGAATGGCATTTGTACCATGTTTATTGTTGCACAAAACTAGGTATAAAAGTATACTTGACAAAAGCTGGACCACTTTTTCTTCTGGTATGCTCCGCTAACAGTTAATAATATGAAATTAAACTACTTGAGAAAACAAGCACAACAGGGCAATATGCAACATGCGCGAGAATAATGATGCCAATACCACAACAGGGCAACCATCTCTGGGAATGCTATCTGATCGCATACCGCCACAGGGATTTAAGCCTGCGTATTCAACAAGAATACAAGCATATATTCCAATAGCTTCATAGAATTCCCCAACCTGAGTAGTGATTTAAAAAAGAAAAGGGGGACAAAATGAGATACCAAAAGAAAGTTTATTCCATAAAGGGTAGGTATAGAGAGTTATCATTATTGTGCGGGCGAACGAGCAAACAGAAACTTATTGAGAATGGCACCTGTGCTTCCTTAAAACTGAATTTACAAGACCACCAATGCCCAATCAAACTCTCACCGAATGGTATAAACGGTTACATAAATAACATACTCTGCAAAATTGCTGGTGCAGACAGAATTGAAGATTTCAGACCTCTTGCTTTGGCAAATTTCCAATTCAAGATTATCATTAAGGTGCTTGCGGATAGACTTTCTCTAATAGCCTCTAAGATTATCTCTCCTCAACAACGGGGTTTCATCAGAGATAGACACATTCATGAATGTATCTGCATTGCCTCTGAAGCTCTATAAAACCTTTGGAGGCAATATGACTCTCAAGTTGGACATCAAAAAAGCCTTTGATACATTGGATTGGGATTTTTTACTGTCTGTGTTGCGTGCTTTTGGTTTTCATGACAGATTCTGCCAATGGGTTGAAGTCATCCTTCACTCAGCCAAGCATTCCTTTGTTGTTAATGGCCGGTCAGTTGGCTTCTTCTCCTGCAAAAGGGGAGTCAGACAAGGCGACCCCCTATCCCCTCTTCTTTTCTGCATTGCTGAGGATGTTCTTAGTAGAGGGATCTCTCATTTGATGTCTTCTGGTCTTCTTAAGCCTTTCATAGGCCCTAATAATTTTGCAGTTCCTAGTCATGTTCTCTATGCAGATGATGTTTTAGTCTTTTGCAAGGGAACAAAGAGGAACTTGGAGAAATTAATGGATTTGGTGCAGTCTTATGGCCAGGCTTCGGGTCAGCAGCTTAACATGAGGAAATGTCGGTTCTACTCCAGTAATGCATCCCCTACCAAGATTGCTCAACTTGCCACTGTGTTGGGATTTGAAGCTGGTCATCTTCCCTTTAACTATTTGGGTGTTCCCCTTTTTAAGGGAAAGCCTAGGAGAGTGCACCTTCAGCCTATTGCAGATCGTATTGTTAATAAGTTGGCTACTTGGAAAGGCTCTTTGCTATCTATTATGGGTAGAGTGGAGCTTGTTAAATCAGTCATTCAAAGTATGCTTCTGTATAGCTTCCACATCTATGCTTGGCCGGTTTCTCTGCTGAATTTCTTGGATCCTGGTATTCGTAACTTCATTTGGTCTGGGGATATTAATACCAGAAAAATTGTGACGGTAGCTTGGGACACTCTTTGTTGTCCTACTCTAGAAGGTGGTCTTGGAGTTAAATCCTCGAGCTACGAATGAGGCTTCTATTTTGAAGCTCGGTTGGGACATCTTTGTCTTCTAATAAAGAGTGGGCTATCTTTTATCGTGCTAGATTTCTCAAGAACAAAAAACCCATTGTCCGGTACATCAAATCTTCCATTTGGCCGGGTCTCAAGACCCACATTTCTTCAGCTTTACTCAATTCAATCTGGCAAATTGGAGATGGCACTCATATTAATTTTTGGTTGGATAATTGGCTCTCTACTCCTCTAGTCTAACTTCTGCAAATTCCGGAGAATTATCATGATCAACTCATTGCCTCTGTTGCTGACTTCCTTCATAACAATTCTTGGCATATTCCCAGGTGTATCTTAGATTCTGTTCCTAATATTGCTGCTGATATTACTAATATTACTATTCCTCAGTTTCAGGATGTTGACAGGTTAGTTTGGACGGACACCAGCTCCGGTCTGCTTTCTTATAAAGATGCCTACTTGCATGTCAAGAGTTCAAAACCTCCTGTCTCTTGGAGCAAGACCATCTGGGATGCCTCTATCCCTCCTTCCAAGTCCTTTGTCACTTGGCGGTTGTTGCAAAACCGTATGCCCACTGAGGAGAACTTAAGGTCCAGGGGCTGTGTTTGCGTTTCAATTTGCAGCTTGTGTTATACAGCTGAGGAGTCGTCCAGTCATGTGTTTCTTAATTGCAGCTTTGCGAAGGCTCTCTGGGACTGGCTTGCCTCGGTCCTCAACACAACCGTGGACACTTCCTCCATCACTAATATTTTAAAGGTTTGTTGTATGCATTGGAGCCCACAAGCTAAGGTTGTCGTTACCGCTGCTATCATCAACATTGTGTGGGTCATCAGGAATAGTGACTACTTGTTGTATGTCTTCTTCTCTGCAAGAGTTCACGATTCTTAAAGATTTTGGCATTCCGATTCATGCTCCCAAGGCGCCAGTTGTTACCCAGGTTGATTGGATACCTCCTCCTTGTGGGTGGGTTAAAGTTAATACAGATAGGGCTGCTAGGGGTTCTCCTGGTCATGCAGGTGGTGGGGGTATTTTCAGAGATAAAAGTGGGGCGGTTGTTGGCTGTTTTGCTAATTACTTTGGTATTACTTACTCTTTAGAAGCTGAGCTTTCAGCAGCCATGTTAGCTATTGAGGAGGCTAGGCGTAAAGATTGGGTCCGTCTCTGGTTAGAGTGTGACTCTGCTCTGGTGGTCCAAGCTTTTAAGTGCCCAGAATTAGCTCCTTGGCATTTAAGAAATAGGTGGAAAAATTGCATTCACACAGCTTTGTCCATGTCTTTCAAGATTTCTCATATTTTCAGGGAAGGTAATCACTGTGCTGATAAGCTAGCCTCTTTTGGAGTTTCTTCGAGGTGCTATACCTGGTGGAATTCTATTCCTAGTTTTATTAGGATGGATTTTTTCCGTAATAAGTTTAATCTTCCTAATTTTAGATTTAAGCAGTAGTTTTTTGGGTTTGCCTATTTTTTCCTTTTGTTGTTTTTTGTTAGTTGAGTTGGGTGTGCTGCAGATGATTGTTAATGGCTTTGGTGCCAACATAGTTGGGATGAAAGTCATTATTGTGATGCCTTGGCATGCCTTTACGGTGAGCTTAAGTCTCTTTTATATAGGAGGGATCTTCTTTCCTACTGATGTCCTTTTTATTCCTACGCATGGGTTTTGGCCTAGTCCCCCCATGTTTTTATTGTTCTTTTATCCTTTTTTATCAATAAATTTTAGGGGGGTACTCTTTTTCCTTCTTGATTTTTTTCCCTAAGGAGGGTTTTGCATCAGAAGGTTTTAACGAGGCCCCTTCCCTTTCTTTTGCTTAAAAAAAAAAGTAAAACTTGATGCTGAAATTTCGACTTGAACAGAGGTGTGACATCCCTCTTTTTTATCAAACAAAAATTGATTTTTCCATCGACTTTCTTACAATAATACCATCCCTCTTTTTTTTGATGAATCAATAATACCATCCCTCTAAATCAAGGTAGGGGATTCAAATGTTTGCAATCTTCCATGGAACAGCAGCCAATGTAAATAAATAAGAGTGGAACTTTTATTTATTACAACTATTGCTTAAATAGAGAAGCCACATCTCAGTTATATAAAGAGCTTGCAGTAACAACATATAGAACCAATTTTAAAATGTAAAAAATTTAAAATACAAAAAAAATAAAAAAAAAACAACTGAACAAATAAAAAAAGGAAAATAAAAAATAAAAGATTAAAAAGTAAAAAGTAAAAAAATAAACAAATAAAAAAAATATTAGAGTTGATGAGAGTGACATGTGTGCTGAAAAACCTATTTTATTAGTAGTAATAGATAGAAGTCAAAAGTTATGTTTTTTCACTCCCTCCATTTCATAGTAAGTGGTGTTTAAAGTTTTATAACAAAATTAAGAAAAGTAATAAATAGTCTAATGAGTAAAACAATTTTACTAAATTATCTCTATTAACTATTGAAGTACTAATCATTGTCATAAATGTATAGTGGAGTATATTGATTTGTGAGTGATGTACACATTATTTATTTGGGAATAACATCGGAAAAAAAAAACAATTAATGATGCATTGAAAACATAAAATGACACTTAATTTAAAAAAAATTTCCTTTTCTGAAGCGACAGTCAATTTGAAATGGAGAGAGTATAAAAAAGTCAATGTTATATCGTTCTTTCTCAATATGCATAATCTTAATTAACTCTATCATCTATTATCTATTATAAAGCAAGATTTTTTTGTCATGTAGGATAATGTCATGTGTCAACACTGGAATTATCCAGTTTTTTGCCTAAATCAATTTTTTTGTTTTTTTTTTTGCTTGGTTATTCTTTTATGACAATTATTATTACACCATATCAATTAATAATCGTAGTACAAAGCATAAATATATTCTCTTAAATGACTTACCTACTTTGAATTATCATAAACTTTTTTTTTTGGCATGAAAAATCTAATTTCTATTATTAATAAGCAAATTCTCGATGCATGTAGGAATATCGTAAAATAACTGAGGATTAGCTTTATCGATGACCGCCTTAACTAGACTTTGAGCAACCATATTAGCATGCCTCCTAGTGAACTCCACATGAGAGTTTTTAAAACAAGATGAGAGTAGCTCTTTACGCTCGCTGACAACAGACCCAAACTCTGTGGCATGCATAAAACCTGACTGAAGTCTGTCAACCACTAACTTGGAGTCTGTGACATCCTAATTTTTAACAATACTTTTGATTCATACAATTTATTTCATACAATTTATTTATTAAAGGAAAGTATACAGAGTTTATTACACAAGTACAAAACTAAAACTAACACCCATAAGGGTGATAGACACAAAACTCCCACTGGCCGTGCTCCCTTTTTCTAAGCAGTCTATGCAAACACCTTTATTCCACTTCTGATAGGTCGTTCATTCTCGTCTGTTAATGATCATATAATATAACACACAAGAAAAATACAGGGGTAAGATATCCGTTAACCTCTAATCCAACAGGAAAATAGCGTAGTAGCTTACCTGCTATCATGTCTATATCAACATATTATCACATCATGGTTAACACAGAAATAACACAGATACCACGTTTTGACAGACACGTCGTACTGACAAACCTGACCTCACGACTACAGATCACGTCATTACAGACTTATACGTCACACTGGTCCTTCAGATGATCACCAGCTTTACGGACCCAGTGGGCACAGAATACCATAGTTCACTGAACCATTTCGGCTGATCGTCGGCCCTACTCCCTAAACCAATCGCCAGTCTCAGGGCACATAATCAGATAAGTTAGTTGTCCTGGGAACATATCCTGATATGCTATCATCTTCGATTATCGGTTATGGTATCCCATACTACCATACCCAATTACCGAAGTAAGGCACCGTCCTACGCGCAAGGACGACATTCCCATAACAGGAATGGCCAAGATTGTCCACTCGTTAGACGTAGAGTCTGGAGACTCGTCCACGTGACCGAGTACATACTCTCAAGGTCATCGACTATCCCCAAAGGCCTTCCATACTTTCGGTACCACGGATATGGAGAGACTCGTCGGAAAGACCGAGTACACACCTTCAAGGTCTTGGCAGAGTACACACCCTCAATGCCACCGACTATCTCGTCATCATCACGTCTGTTCCTCAGTACACCAACCTCGGGTACACTGACCCGACTATCACCACTAACACAGGGTATCGATGGTAATGACTACTATTACCATCTAGGGATTCACATTCCTCTAACTAAAGGGCATGACCCTTGACTCCAGACCACGTATCAATCATCACATACACAGATATTATATGAAACCAGTACATACATATCAGGCATAAAATATAATACCATAAATCATCATGTTAAACAGCATACTAAATATTTCCAATGTCACATAAGAGACTACCTACTTAATCTCATAACATAACATATGTTGGTTGTAGGCCTACAGTGACTATCCTTAGCCACTGTACGCCATAACTCCTCTCCTAAGGTGTTGCTACTATCAACCCCTAGTAGAGCTAAGTAACCCTACTCATGCTAACAGGCCTACTCTACTATCTATTTTCCCTAGAGATTAAGGTATCTTCCCTCTTACCTGGCCTAGAAGGTCGATGTCGCTCTCGTTCCTCGCATTCCTCTTTTTCCTAATCTCTTCCACGCCTTTGTGCTCTCCAAAGGTCCTTGGGAACCCTTGAAATGAACAGAGGGGGTCGAGGCCTATTTATAGGCTAAATTGGCCCATCGCGATGCAATGGGAACACGTGAAGTCTGTCGCGTCGCGATGCGGGACACGAGTCAGCATCTACACGCGCTGATCCACTGACTTAGCCACTGACTTAACCGCCGCATCGCGATCCAGTTTGCACTGGACTCCGTCACGTCGTGATCCAGGATGCCTGCTAAAATTCCATTTTTGCCCTTCTACACGTTTCTAGGGTTTTCTATGCCATTCATAGGTCATTCTGGGCTTCTTATGAGCCATTTTTAAACCTAATTTTATTCTAACAACCACTTTAACACTTGATTGCTATGTAATCTTTATTCCAATTATTTAAAACTTATTATTGAAAATCAAGATGTCACAGAGTCCATCCCAAAGATAACATCTTCCCATCCCAGCTCTCTTATCCAATCAATAACCATCCTTAGGCCCATAGCTTCACCTATCTTGACCTCTAGAATAGGTTTCAACCAGAGAGTTTTTGCTCTCGTGAAAAGCCCAAACTTATCTCTAATGCAAAGTCCCTTCTAAAAATTTGTTGAGCGCCACTAGATCTTGCTTTGTACCATTCCCCTAAGAGGTTCTGCCCTCGAAACATAATGACCGCTGGTCATTCATCCAAGCCTTCCCATGCCTTCTGGTTTCTACTCCTCCATAAACTCCGCAAGTCATGGCCCACGTCTTTCTCTCCTCATTGGACTTCTGCTTAAGAATACTAAAGAAGGCCCCAGCAAAATTATTCTCGGCCTGCTCGTGTTGGGTCACTATTGACAACAAATTTAAATTCTTTCAACAGTGGACTACTTTAAAGCAACGAAGCAACACATGACTCAATGATTCCTAAGCTACGCCACACCATGGGCAACAATCTTCAATATCCACACCCCTAGTTCAAAGTTGATTGTGAGTAGGAATACAGTTACGGCATGCTCGCCACAAAAAAATTTTCACCTTTGGAGGTACCGATAATTGCCACAATGCCTTCTGGTCCCCATCAACTTTCAAATAGGATGTGTCAAGAATTCTTTCCATGCACAACCTGTAGGCCAATCTCACCGTATACTTCCCCTTAGGATCAGGCCACCAAACTCTACTATCTACCCTCACTGCTTGCAACGATGGTGTGTTCAATATGGCCTTGGTGGACTCTGGTGCAACCCAATGGTTCACTGCCTCTGCGTTCCAACATTTTTTCCCTTGGAGCATCAAATCACTAACTCAAAGCCATTGATTACAAACAACTGGATCAGCTGCACTAATACGTTGTTTATTAGCTGTCCATACCCCGTGCCAATGCTCTATCTCGTACCTTCCCTCAGTATCATGCTGGCCTCATGGATGCTTCTCCACGCAAAGCTAGAATTACTCCCCCGACTCGCTTCCAGAAAATCGTACTTAGGAAAATATTTCTCCTTGAATAGTCTAGCAACAAGTGTATCTGGTTGCGTCATGATGCGAACCCTTGTTTGCCTAATAGTGCGATGTTGAATACATACAAGTTCTAGAAGCCCTGAATTATCATAAACTTATTCTCGTAGATTACTGTAACACCCTAACTCTAATTAGGGGATTACTTACTAATTAAAGATTGAAAACTTCACCTGGAAAATTTTCTCAAATATAACAACCTTAAGATATAAATAAAACCTTGTTTAAAAGACCTGTTTGACTTGGAAAGAAATATTTCAAAGACCCAAACATGACACATATATCTATCAGAGTTTCAAAAGCGGAATAACTTTATCATTTACATCTCTTTTTATAAAATGACCACGAGATAAAACAAATATAACCTATACGTTATTTTCTAATTGCAAAGGACTCCTCCTAGAGGTAAGAACTCTGACTCGTGATCCGGTGACTCAATGTCTTGCCGAGGGCGAGACCGAACACGCTTCGTGCTCTAAACCTCTTCCATCAAGTGTACCTGAAAACAACGCCCCAACGGTGAGTTTATAAAACTCAGTAACATAGACTTAGAAGAAAAATGCTTTTACTGATGTTTCCAGCCATACGCGTGTGCTACGTATGGAAAATCCTCCCTGACAACATATACTTAACATATATTAATACTATGGCCTAATCTTAACATCATCTTCAGTCATTCAGTCAACCTCAAACATAACTTGCTTCAAGAGCATTCATTTGCAAGGTAACATAATTCATACACATAACATACAATCACATAACTCATACAAGTTTCTGATTTTGAATGTACCCCCTTGGACCTAAACTCATTTGCAACTGAGCAATGATTCGATTTATGATGATTGACCAAGGGAGTCCCCGTCGGAATACGCTTGTAAGGATTCACAACCGACGGACCGGACGCCTAGGTGCACCTTCGGACGAACCAATATTCCATAAACAATCAAATCAAACATAATGGGCCTCTTTGTAAGTCTTTTATCGCAACACCTGGGTTCTCGGACTTTCTTGTCTGCCCAGTTGGCTTACCCCATCGGTGAGCCCGCCATGCCACATCACCAATCAAAGGTCCTATGCAAATCAGACAATTCCAAACACGTAATTCGTAATACATGACATCAAACCTTATTCGTCATACATCATAGCATAGGCATCCTCAATCTTTTAAGAAAACTCACTAGGTAGTTAAGTGTGAGAAACTTAACCACACCAGTTTAAAAATTTTGATACGGCAGTCAGAGCTCGGTGACCACGGTTAGACGTCTCTTTAAATCGCGAATACCGTATCCTAGCCTTTCAAATAGAAAGGACTTACCAAAACAGTTTGGGTCTCACCCACATATATGTGGCCCATGATAGCTAGCCTTTACCGGGAAACATGGTATTTCTCCAGACATAGACTATCCTAAGATTTGGATGCTATGTTATAATGTAAGCAATTCCTTCATCCTTCACAAATGGTTAGGAGAATCAAATCATAATTTCAAGACCATAGAAAAATCAAAGTCAAGCCAAGGAATAGACAAGCACATCATAACTAAGCATTCATAAGCACTCAAATTGACTGAGAAACGATATGATTCCTAGGGTCACAAGTGGCAGGTTGAATAAAGTTAGCCCACCTGAACCCCTGTTATTAAAATGTGCATAACTCAATGTGTATTTACTAGAATTGAGCGATTCTTGTGGCCACTTAAACTAGACAAAATTCTCTAAATTTTAGCCACTGGGACCACTTGAATCCATGTAGAATCAAACTCGAGAGCTCTGTTTGAATTTCGGACGAAATCGTACTTAGATTGAATATGGATAAGTTGTAATTAAAATTATGTGCGAAATAGGCACGGCCGTGCTCCTCCAATTCCCTATTTTCCTTCACAAACAGAACAAAACACGACCAGGCCGTGCTTCCTGGCACGGCCGTGGTGGCTTGTCAGTCCAAAAATCCTGCATTTCTAACTTTGTTCCTCATTTTAAATCCTTTCCAAACCAATCCTAACACCAATGGAATAGTTTCAAGACAAAATTACATATAAATGCACCATGAATCAAAGGCACAACAAGGGACCAAACTAATAGCACTTTTAACATGTTATTTCACAAATTCAGGAATCAAACTCTTCTAGGTTCAATGTAACACCCGCACCTCAACATAATTGAAAGTACGACAAATTACATTAAGGCACAGGAATTACTAAGCATTTACAAACTTGATTACAATTATCCAAGTCATAAATTAAACTTGATTCACTAACCTAATGAAAAGATTACATATTATACATAACTTGGAATATAAAATTTCCACTGCAATATCAAAACTAGTCTATAAGTCCCGAGCTTGGGGCTTCGGCTCATCGTCTTCAGTACCTGCTTATCTGAAAAACAACAAAAGGAAAAGGGTGAGATTATAAAATCTCAGTGAGCCCTTCACGGACTCCTCACCGTTCTCTCATCCGTCCTTACTAGCCTGAAAAGACTAATTCAAACACTACTTCTTTAGCTACATCTAGCACAACTATCCCAATGCTACGTAAGGGCCAACTTCCTTATCTAAGAATATTTGTTCTTCTTTACTTACTTACTCTATACTTAACACTTCATTGCTGTTCTTTATATCATTGAAATCAATCTGATCACATCTCTTTCTACTTCTAGGCACCATTACTATATAATAATTAAGCGACTAGGGGTGTGCTATCCAAGATTCCATACAACTAACTAAGCTAATTCCGAATATGTATATATACATACAAGGAATTCATTAACATTCATAAACTTAACATCACTTCACATATTTTACCATTCATAGGAGATATATAATATGATGCTATGCATGTAATGCATTTTGTGTTATTGGGTGGTGTCGTAGGCTTCCGTCCCTAGACCCCAATTACACACTTTCGGAATGGTGGTTAGACGTCATAACCCTCCAAGGGCGTCCCACTTGGCTAACCAAACCGATCTACTCCTATAAATAGAGGAGTCTTGCCATGGACTTTAACTTATGCTTATGCTTATGCTTGTATGTATGTTCAAAGTAATACAATCATACTCATTACTTAACTATTCAAGGAAACTACAATTATTTCAATGAATCAAGCTTACATTAATAGCATCCCTTTATCTCTAATGACTCCAAATCATGAACACTAATTCATACATTCATCCTATCACATCCTTTTCCTAGGGTGCTTTCCTCGACCGCTATAACTTAAGCTTATGGCTCTTAGACAAGCCTCACAATTCACCAAATTCATGGACAACACATACATTAACTCATCCCATGAAACTCTATGGAGTTCTCAAGAGAGAAACATCAAACATACATTCAACTGGGGGGTTGGGGGCAGTCGCCAACCTCTTTTAATCAAGCCCACTACACAATCATAACAATCAGAACAATCATAATAATCATAACAATCACAACAATAACAACTCAATCTCTTATAGGTACTTAAAACCTAGCTTGAACTTAAGGTTCATACGTTACTAAAGGAAGAGAAATTCCTATATGTGGGACTTATGGGTGCCCATCACCTAAGGGTTGAAGAACTCACCTCTATTCTTCAAGACATTGTGCTAGGAAGGTTGAACTTTGGACTCTTTGCTCCTCTTCAAGCTTTTCCCTCTTTGCCCAACTTGGGGCTTCTCCCAATACTTCTCAAATCTTGATCTTCAACCTTCAATCTTCCTTCTCAATCCAAGAACTTGAGCCATCCTTGCTGGAGCTTGATCTTCTCCCCTTATTCTTCTCCAAATTCGTGCTTCTTCTTCTCCTCTCTAGGGTTCAA
Source organism: Calophaca sinica (assembly GCA_037113605.1). Classification (NCBI taxonomy): domain Eukaryota; kingdom Viridiplantae; phylum Streptophyta; class Magnoliopsida; order Fabales; family Fabaceae; genus Calophaca; species Calophaca sinica. The sequence continues at coordinate 111,818,687 of CM073733.1, forward strand.
ACCCAAATCTTCCAAATACCCAAATCTCAACTCTCAAACTCTCCATTTAGGCAAGTGATTGAAGAAATCTAGCATAAATCTCTTCAATCCTTCTCAAAGGGTGAAAGCCTAGCTCTCCTCTCCTCTTTCTCCTTCCCCTTTCTCTTCTTTTCCTTCCCTTTTTCTCTATTTCTGCGTTCTGCTCGCTGAAACTGCGTTTTTATACACCTCTGCAGCTGTGAATCGATTCACAGCATAGTGTGAATCGATTCCCACAGTGTAAAAAGCGCCTGAATTGCAGTTTTAATGAGTGAATCGATTCCTGCCTGCGAGTCCCAGTGGCCTGTCTTATGTGAATCGATTCCTGACTTCTGTGAATCGATTCCCACTGCTAAAATTCGATGCCAATGGAGTTTTAATGCTGTGAATCGATTCCTAAGCTATATGAATCGATTCACACTGCAGAAAAACCAGGAAATCTTAGTTCTAACACCAAACCTTGAGACTTTCTTCTCAAATTAACTTCCATAACTACGAATCAACACCTTAAACCATCTTAGGATTAATTCCAACTTATTCCTCAACTTAACTTAGAAATTTGGGGTGTTACACTACTACCCACCTTTTAAAAATTTTCGTCCTCGAAAATTACTGCATCTTTTATTGGAACTTCAACTACAACTTCCTTTCATAGCCCATTCCATCCATTGGAAAACCTAGAAACGATTAACTCTCACAAAGTACTAATCGATAAAATACTTGCAATCGCGAATGACTCTAGGTATCTTCTGATTTGGTGGTAACTCACATCCTTACTAACTTCAAATCCTTCCCCTATGAGATAGGTTCTCACTTCCAGACTCCTTATGTGGAGTTAAGGGTGTAGGAACTTCTTAGTGTTGACAACATGGGATGCGAACAGAGATTTACCTCCATGGAATCTCGTCCCTAGACCACGCCTTTCTTTCTTACCTCATCCTTCAGTATAATAAATTGGCTTTTGGTGCTTCCGCTGCGACTCTGATCTTACGTCTTTTCAAATGAATGAACTCCTTTCGTCTTATTTCCATCAGATGGAATACTTCACTTGCAGTCTGAGAGTTTAACTCTGGTGCTGTTCTATCTTTCGGTTGCTCTTGACTGTTGGAAATTGTTATGCTTGCTTATCATCCTATACTTGTTGAAGGTAGGTTAAGCATGTGGAGAATTCTTTGAATTTGTCTACACAATTCCCTGCAGACGTGCCTTTTGGTGTCAAGCGAGTGAATCTTTGCTCCTTCTATCTCTTCAGACTCCTTGAAAGGTACTCTCCTTCGAGTACTCCTTGCAAGTTCACCCAGAGCAGCATCCAATACTATCGTTGGTGGTTTCATAATCCTTCATTGGGCAACTATCCTATCAAAATAGAATTGTCACCTAGAGGTAACTAATACATACCTTAAACAAATTTTCCCATTCGTGACGTTCACTCTTATGTCATCAATGGAAATCCTTTCTTAGAGGCCTTTTCCGCAACTACGGAGTTGATACTCATATTTAGCTCGCTATACTTGGTCTTGCAACCGACTTGGCCTAGAAAACTTGAAACTCTAGGGTTGTTCAACTCTTGGAAGGTATCCGTTGGTTAAACTGACTTGATTTTCATTAGTTGATTACAAACTTTGTGATGTGATCACGGCAAGTGTACCGGATCGTTGCAAGTAATAAAATCGGTTAAGTACCGGATATCGTCCTCAAGGATTGCGTGTCAAATATCAACTTACTATTTTTATTACTATTTGAACAAGAAACAATATATCTTGGTGTTTTGAATTGATTAACAATGAAATTAAAGAAAGCAAGAAACAATATTTTTGGGTTTTCTTGTATTGACTAAATATCAAACACTTGGTGTGTGTCAACAATACCAAATATCAAACACTTGGTGTGCACAACTAACATGGATAAAAGTGGTTAGGATTTGAATCCCCTTTGTTTTCCTCTTCTCATGCAATCAAACTCAATCCCAATACAAGTCAAATTCATGCAATTGAAGTTCGAATTCACTTAGTTAGACTAATCTCAATTCCTTGAGCAAAAGCCCTTTTAGAATAAACCAAGAACCCTAATTCCTTAGGCCTTCCTAATTTAACTAAGCATTAAGTGCAAGAATTTAGAAGAACACACATGCATGAAGTCCTATCCCTAGGATCATCACAAATATGGCAATCAACTTCATAGTCCAACTTAATAACCAATTTTCCAATTGTGAGATTGAATTTAAAATCAATTCTAAGATGGCCAATCAAAGAAATGCATTAAGGATGGAAGAAATTGCTCAATCAACACAAATACAACAAGTATTAATCATTAAGAGTCATATTACACAAGAATCCAACAAAGGTTCATCATTCCTAACCAAAAGGAAAACTAAAAATGCATAAAAGAGAGGGGAGAAATAGAACTAGATAGATGGAGAGGTGGTGGATGATCCATTGAAGCTCCAAGGTCTCTTCCAAGGCTTGAATCTTCAAGAGAGATGGAGATGAGATGGATTTAGGGTTGCCTCTTGGCTCCCCTAGGGTTTGGGAGTGAGAACATATGAAAGGGGGTCACCAAAATGAGTTAAAAGTGTGTTTTAATAAGTGTCAGGCCGAGACGAGGCGCAGGGCGCTGGGTTCTGGGGCGCAGGGCGCCCAAAATTGATCAAAATGATTCCCAGCAGGCGCAGGGCGCCCTCCTGGGCGCAGGGCGCCCTTCTGCACCCGTTCTTCCATGTTGTGCTGCCTTTTTCACCTCTTTAAAGTCTGAATTAGCTCAAGGTGTCTTCACGAAAGTTGAAGATATGGATCTTAGTTTTCCAATGGCACCGGTTTCAGCTCATTTGGACAACTAAAACTCCAGATATTATTGAAATATCGAACAGTTGTCAGGTTAGGGCAGCATCATCATGTCAACGTGTAGCACAAATTACCCCAACTTATAGATTGATTTGGGTCTCGAGTTCTTCATCAAAGATGTAGATAATTCAATTATGTTTCCAACAAGACCAAGATCATCTCATTTGGATGAGTGGAGACATGTCTCCAAACAATCCCTTTCCTCCCTACAAAAAGACAAGACCACAATAAGGACATTTTTCCAACAAAGCAACAAAAGAACTAACATAGTTAACAACTAGATTATCCCAACAAGCAAATACTCAAACTCTTAAGATTAGAGGCCAAACAAGGAATAAAGTCTAAGTTTGCAAGATAATTCCCTTCAATTAAGAGCAAGAAAATGAGCATTTTAGGGAACCGTCAAACACTCCAAACTTAAACCTTCCTTGTCCTCAAGCAAGAACTCGACAAAAAACAACTACTTGATCCAACCACCGGACTAAACCACAACTTTTCACCACTTTCAAAAGTTATCACATAACATGTACACCAATCATAGATAAATTCATTGGGCTTTATCATCATCAGAACTAACATGAGACTATCACAAATTGGAAATTGGAGTCACATAAGCATGAATTCACCATTAAAAACTCAACAAGTAATGGAATGTGCAATTGAAACTTTCAATGTGATTGAGTGCTTTCTTTTCTACTCACAAAGATTAAGAAAAATTTTCACTCCAACTCTCAAGTGTTTTGGGGTTTGTGTTTCTCTCAGTCAACACTATTTGAGCCCATCCCCCATGGATTTGATTTTCATCTCTTTCTCACATGAGTACCACTTGCACAATGCTCCAACCAAAAGGTCTTTCAAGGTTGTAACTTGGCCAAGGTTAGGGTGGATGGATTAGACATTTAGGCTATCACCCTTTAAAGATAGATGAGCATCAACCAACTCTAGAAATTTTCACTACAATTCCTCTTTTCTTCAATTTTCCAAAGGTGGTGTTTTCCAAAAACTCAATCCTTAAACAACTTTGTATCACACAATTATTAGTCCCCCCAATAACACTTTGGTCTCAAAAGGGGTACCAATCCAAAAACAAGCCATTCTTTTTTTTTCTGGTTTTTTTTCCTGGTTTTTTCTGTTTTTTTTTCACAGCTCAAACCACAACCAATCATAATGTTGTTCACTTCCCCCCAACTCCAAACTTAGTTCTTTGTCAACCTTAGTCAATTCATGCTCATCTAACCTTCTTAGGTGGGTAACAAGTTAATCACAAGGTTAAAAGCTATTGTTTTGATGGGTTAACAAGAACAAAAGGCTTTAGGCTCAACGGGGCTTTGCAAACAAAAGTCATATTATGTCGGGTTGGCTTTTTGGCTAATTGGCCTCCAACAAAATTTGCCTTTTTTATATCAAAACATTGTGCAACTAATAACATGCAATAGAGATTCAATCAAAGTTAGGGGAATGAAAACTCAAATGTGTCCTCTCACAAAGAATTATTGATGGAGGCTCTACAAACACCATAGGACAAGTGCATATCAATCACAAAAACATTTTAACAAACCAAAACAGTTGAGCAATGGTTGACTCACTCCAAAAAGTTTCTAGTCTCAAGTTGTAACTCCTCAACAGCTCATTCACATCACAAATCGATTGGTGCTTAATACAAAATTCAAATCACAAGTGGGTTTAAATCAAAGTTCAGCCAGCAGTCATTTCAATTTGACATCTTAGGACTTGCAAACCAAAAAGACTTAAAACATCACACCACACACTTTTTCTTTCTTTTTTTTTTAACACAAAAATAAAGAACTCCAAACTTAAGCTTTGACAAACACACTAAAATGAAAATCAAGCAAACCAAATTCTAAAAAAAAAAATGCAAGAGAAAGAGGTAGAAACTCCCTCGCATGGGTTGCCTCCCATGAAGCGCTTATTTAACGTCATTAGCTTGACGCTTCAACACCCAAGTTAGGGTGGATAATATGACACAAAGAACACATCACCCTTCTTCTTTCTTTGCATAGGCAGGAACTCCTTGAACTTGAGGTATAAATGATTCTTCTTCCATGCCCTCTCAAGGTGGAGGATGATGAATAAGGCATTGAGGATATCTAAAAATTGATCAAACTTTACATCCCTCTCCTCCTTGTTACTCAAATGATGAGAAAGAAAATTGATTTGGTGGTTAATTACTTGTTGGGTCTCCATTTCTTCCCAAATTTTGGGAATCTTTGTTTCCCCCCAAACTAAATATCCATCCAAACGCATCCTTTTTCCTTCATCATCTTTCTTCTCCCTTACCTCTTCTCTTGAGCCTTGTTCTTCCTTTGGAAACTTCGATTTTAGCTCAACTACTCCAACTCCTTTAGGATTTAGGATGATATCACTAGAATGAGATTCAAAAGACCTCTCTTTTAATTGCTCGAACAATATCCCCACTTGAGCCTCTAGATTATGAATGGTGGTTTCTTGACTCTTGATGGAGACTTCTTGATTTTTAAATGTTACCCTTGTCTCCTCTATAAAATGTGAAGTTTGCATAGCCAATTTTTCAATAGCAATTTCCCAAGGCCTTTTTCCTTCATCAAATGATGTAGTGAAAGAGCCACCTTGTATTATATTTGGCATAGCATCATCCTCATAATAACCATTTGAAATATCTCCTTCCCAAAGTTCACAAGAATGAGGTTGATCACATTGCTCACCACTATAGTCTTCTCTACAAAAGACCTTGCATAGTTCCTCACAATTGGCATTTGTATGATCTCCCCCACAAAAGTGACAACCAAGTGGGAGGGGTTGGATGACATTCACTTGCACGGCTTGGAGTTCGTTAGACAACGACTCTAATTGTTGAGACATTACCTTTTTTTGAAGAAGGATGTTCAACAACTTTAGTTGCTGAGTCATAAGCTTTCTCTCATGAAGAATAGTGTCTAACAAGGATTCCATAGCTTGAAGTAGGTTAATCCTGGATTGAACAAACTCAAAAGAAGAGATAGTGATTTGGAAATTAGGAAATTAAAAGAAAAATAAAATATGCACAAATAAGAAAATAAAGGTTCAAAGTAGTAATCTCATAGGCTAGATGACACTTGAAATAGCAATCCCCGGCAGCGGCGCCAAAAACTTGATGTGATCACGGCAAGTGTACCGGATCGTTGCAAGTAATAAAATCAGTTAAGTACCGGATATCGTCCTCAAGGATTGCGTGTCAAATATCAACTTACTATTTTTATTACTATTTGAACAAGAAACAATATATCTTGGTGTTTTGAATTGATTAACAATGAAATTAAAGAAAGCAAGAAACAATATTTTTGGGTTTTCTTGTATTGATTAAATATCAAACACTTGGTGTGTGTCAACAATACCAAATACCAAACACTTGGTGTGCACAACTAATATGGATAAAAGTGGTTAGGATTTGAATCCCCTTTGTTTTCCTCTTCTCATGCAATCAAACTCAATCCCAATACAAGTCAAATTCATGCAATTGAAGTTCGAATTCACTTAGTTAGACTAATCTCAATTCCTTGAGCAAAAGCCCTTTTAGAATAAACCAAGAACCCTAATTCCTTAGGCCTTCCTAATTTAACTAAGCATTAAGTGCAAGAATTTAGAAGAACACACATGCATGAAGTCCTATCCCTAGGATCATCACAAATATGGCAATCAACTTCATAGTCCAACTCAATAACCAATTTTACAATTGTGAGATTGAATTTAAAATCAATTCTAAGATGGCCAATCAAAGAAATGCATTAAGGATGGAAGAAATTGCTCAATCAACACAAATACAACAAGTATTAATCATTAAGAGTCATATTACACAAGAATCCAACAAAGGTTCATCATTCCTAACCAAAAGGAAAACTAAAAATGCATAAAAGAGAGAGGAGAAATAGAACTAGATAGATGGAGAGGTGGTGGATGATCCATTGAAGCTCCAAGGTCTCTTCCAAGGCTTGAATCTTCAAGAGAGATGGAGATGAGATGGATTTAGGGTTGCCTCTTGGCTCCCCTAGGGTTTGGGAGTGAGAACATATGAAAGGGGGTCACCAAAATGAGTTAAAAGTGTGTTTTAATAAGTGTCAGGCCGAGACGAGGAGCAGGGCGCTGGGTTATGGGGCGCAGGGCGCCCAAAATTGATCAAAATGATTCCCAAGAGCGCAGGCGCCTCCCGGCGCAGGGCGCCCTTCTGCACCCGTTCTTCCATGTTGTGCTGCCTTTTTCACCTCTTTAAAGTCTGCATTAGCTCAAGGTATCTTCACGAAAGTTGAAGATAAGGATCTTAGCTTTCCAATGGCACCAGTTTCAGCTCATTTGGACAACTAAAACTCCAGATATGATTGAAATATGCATCATCATGTCAACGTGTAGCACAAATTACCCCAACTTATAGATTGATTTGGGTCTCGAGTTCTTCATCAAAGATGTAGATAATTCAATTATGTTTCCAACAAGACCAAGATCATCTCATTTGGATGAGTGGAGACATGTCTCCAAACAATCCCTTTCCTCCCTACAAAAAGACAAGACCACAATAAGGACATTTTTCCAACAAAGCAACAAAAGAACTAACATAGTTAACAACTAGATTATCCCAACAAGCAAATACTCAAACTCTTAAGATTAGAGGCCAAACAAGGAATAAAGTCTAAGTTTGCAAGATAATTCCCTTCAATTAAGAGCAAGAAAATGAGCATTTTAGGGAACCGTCACTTTGTCTCACACGAGGTCTAAGCCTCACTTGGTTGGAGACTTAGCTTGCAAGTGGCTAATTAGAATCACATCAGACCCAACTTAACGACTTGACTCGCAGTAACTTATAGTCTCAGATGCCCACCATATTCACTCTTAAATGAACTTTACTACTGCTCTCCCTCTTGATGCTACTGGAATTAAACCAGAACCCACACATCTCTATCTGACAGCGGTGTGGATCGACGCGTTTAATAACCAATGGACCAACAAATATCCAGAAAATAAATCCTTGATATTCTTGGGAACAAACTACCTTATTGATCCTGTCTTATCCTCCTTACCCCATCTGGATCATTAGAAACCCTGGAAGGGATTGATCTCTATAGAGGAACTAATTGCTCAGGAAATTAAGTGATCTCATTACCCAATCACAGACTAAGTCTTATTCTAACTAATATTCTTACTTAGTTAAGGCAAAGTCTATAATTGGTCAATTGAATTCACTTTACGCACTGAACAATTTGATCGAACATAGACATCAATAACTTTAGGTCTCCGCTGACTCAGCTTTTCTTGAAACTTCTATAGTTTGAAGACTACATCTCATCTGATCCTTTGGAGTTTGTCGTTCCACTAAGGACACCGTTCCTTGAAGACTGAGAGTTTTCTTTCTGCTTTAGGGCAAGATCACCCTTCAGGACCCATACTACCATTTGGGTGTTGTAGCATATCGCCTAACTCCATCTTGTTTCTTACCCTTACCATTACTACTCGGAACGCTAAGGTTCTCTCAGGGATTATCATAGGATTTCTATCGACCTAGGATCCACCTATAATCGGCTAAGTTAACCAATCCTACTGAGACAACAAGTGTTGAGACCCTAACCGATTATAACCGACCATCCTACTCGATTGAAAACCTACAATTAAGAGTACTTACTGTTAACCACGAAGGGAACTTAAATTAACTTGGGAATCATCATAAGATCTCAATCATTCTAGGATCCATTCATAATGGATTAGGCGAAACAACTTGATTGCATAACCAGTGTTGTAACCCTAACCGATTACGAATGCCCATCCTAAGTGGATTTGAAACCTCACAATTTAAGACCCCTTACTTGCTTGTCATTTCTAATCACTTCCAGAGCGTCTCGAGTGACGGTACATGAATTACACGCTTTGTCTAGCCGAACCCTCACCGCCATGGTTCCGACCATTCTTAAAACATTCCTTAACTCTTAGTTCCGGAAAGGTGGGAACTTGTTTCCCTTTTTCCGTATTCCGAGAGTTCTCACTTAATGATAGCTCTTGCATCCGTTCCTTCCTTGTCTGCATCATCCTTATCCATCAAACTTCCTCAGAGTTCACGCTCCTATTCGGTCTCCTCCCTCATCCGCCAGCTCCATCTACTACATTCTTCGTACACGGTATGGAGTATTAAGTTGATCAGGCTTAATATTCCGTACTAAGCATAAGAATATGTAGAGGAGTCCTCGGACAAAGGAAAATTCCTGCTAACTGATCACAGTCCAACAAGGACTAAACTGACACTTCCTAAATTGAGTCATTACTAAACTAGTGGCTCATAGTCCGATAAGATCGAACTGCTCTGATACCATAATGTAACACCCGCACCTCAACATAATTGAAAGTACGACAAATTACATTAAGGCACAGGAATTACTAAGCATTTACAAACTTGATTACAATTATCCAAGTCATAAATTAAACTTGATTCACTAACCTAATGAAAAGATTACATATTATACATAACTTGGAATATAAAATTTCCACTGCAATATCAAAACTAGTCTATAAGTCCCGAGCTTGGGGCTTCGGCTCATCGTCTTCAGTACCTGCTTATCTGAAAAATAACAAAAGGAAAAGGGTGAGATTATAAAATCTCAGTGAGCCCTTCACGGACTCCTCACCGTTCTCTCTGCCGTCCTTACTAGCCTGAAAAGACTAATTCAAACACTACTTCTTTAGCTACATCTAGCACAACTATCCCAATGCTACGTAAGGGCCAACTTCCTTATCTAAGAATATTTGTTCTTCTTTACTTACTTACTCTATACTTAACACTTCATTGCTTTTCTTTATATCATTGAAATCAATCTGATCACATCTCTTTCTACTTCTAGGCACCATTACTATATAATAATTAAGCGACTAGGGGTGTGCTATCCAAGATTCCATACAACTAACTAAGCTAATTCCGAATATGTATATATACATACAAGGAATTCATTAACATTCATAAACTTAACATCACTTCACATATTATACCATTCATAGGAGATATATAATATGATGCTATGCATGTAATGCATTTTGTGTTATTGGGTGGTGTCGTAGGCTTCCGTCCCTAGACCCCAATTACACACTTTCGGAATGGTGGTTAGACGTCATAACCCTCAAAGGGCGTCCCACTTGGCTAACCAAACCGATCTACTCCTATAAATAGAGGAGTCTTGCCATGGACTTTAACTTATGCTTATGCTTATGCTTGTATGTATGTTCAAAGTAATATAATCATACTCATTACTTAACTATTCAAGGAAACTACAATTATTTCAATGAATCAAGCTTACATTAATAGCATCCCTTTATCTCTAATGACTCCAAATCATGAACACTAATTCATACATTCATCCTATCACATCCTTTTCCTAGGGTCCTTTCCTCGACCGCTATAACTTAAGCTTATGGCTCTTAGACAAGCCTCACAATTCACCAAATTCATGGACAACACATACATTAACTCATCCCTTGAAACTCTATGGAGTTCTCAAGAGAGAAACATCAAACATACATTCAACTGGGGGGTTGGGGGCAGTCGCCAACCTCTTTTAATCAAGCCCACTACACAATCATAACAATCATAACAATCATAACAATCACAACAATAGCAACTCAATCTCTTATAGGTACTTAAAACCTAGCTTGAACTTAAGGTTCATACGTTACTAAAGGAAGAGAAATTCCTATATGTGGGACTTATGGGTGCCCATCACCTAAGGGTTGAAGAACTCACCTCTATTCTTCAAGACATTGTGCTAGGAAGGTTGAACTTTGGACTCTTTGCTCCTCTTCAAGCTTTTCCCTCTTTGCCCAACTTGGGGATTCTCCCAATACTTCTCAAATCTTGATCTTCAACCTTCAATCTTCCTTCTCAATCCAAGAACTTGAGCCATCCTTGCTGGAGCTTGATCTTCTCCCCTTATTCTTCTCCAAATTCGTGCTTCTTCTTCTCCTCTCTAGGGTTCAAACCCAAATCTTCCAAATACCCAAATCTCAACTCTCAAACTCTCCATTTAGGCAAGTGATTGAAGAAATCTAGCATAAATCTCTTCAATCCTTCTCAAAGGGTGAAACCCTAGCTCTCCTCCCCCTTTCTCTTCTTTTCCTTCCCTTTTTCTCTATTTCTGCGTTCTGCTCGCTGAAACTGCGTTTTTATACACCTCTGCAGCTGTGAATCGATTCACAGCATAGTGTGAATCGATTCCCACAGTGTAAAAAGCGCCTGAATTGCAGTTTTAATGAGTGAATCGATTCACACTGCGAGTCGATGCTTTGTCTTATGTGAATCGATTCCTGACTTCTGTGAATCGATTCCCACTGCTAAAATTTGATGCCAATGGAGTTTTAATGTTGTGAATCGATTCCTAAGCTATATGAATCGATTCACACTGCAGAAAAACCAGGAAATCTTAATTCTAACACCAAACCTTGAGACTTTCTTCTCAAATTAACTTCCATAACTACGAATCAACACCTTAAACCATCTTAGGATTAATTCCAACTTATTCCTCAACTTAACTTAGAAATTTGGGGTGTTACATTCAACAGCAACATCAACAATAATCCTCACACCTAGGACAACACTCACAAAATTAAATTCATCATATGTCATTCATTGCACCTAAAATAAGTGTCTTGGAGCCCAAACTCATACAAATAGGCTAGCTCGGGTGTCGAGCCATTTCAGAATCTAATTCATACATTTTAGCAAACATAGCAATCACATAAATAATCCGAGTGAGGCTCGATGGAGCTCACAACAGAACAAACATCAAACATTAGTTTAGGGGTTGTGGCGTGGCCCAACCCTATTTCACAAACCCCATACAAGACCATTCAAGATGACTAATAAGCTAATTATTGAACTAATAAAATTAATAATAAAACCTAGCACACTCTAAGGGAGGTTTTGGGGGAAGTCTATGTTACCTATTGCTCCTTAGAAGCTTTAAGGTGAAAACCCCCAATTTTAGAATCTGGAACCCTAGCCATCCTCCATGGAAATGAGCTCTCAAGCTTCAATCTTCATCTTCTTCACCAGAATGGCACATGCAACATCTTCCTCTTTGATTTTCGGGTTCCCTTATTCCATCTCTCTCGATCTCTCTCGGACTCTCTCTCTCGCCTCGAGCTCTCTCCTCGCTTCCTCTTTCTCCTCGTGACTCCCTTCTTTTCTTCTTTCCCTTTCTTTCTTCTTCCTTTTTCTTTGATTCTGTTCCCTTCTTTTTTCTTTCTGATTTGGGCTGCTGGTGGTCGATGGAAGGAGGGAGTAGATGAGGGTTTGGGGAGTGATAAGGTGGATTTAAGTGGAACATAGTGTATGGTGGGACTTAAGTCTAAAGTTAATTAAAAATCTTGCAAGCAAGTCCTATTAAACCTCCTTAATTTAACTCTTGGTTTCTAATAACATCTTGAGTAATTTTAATCAATTAAAACTACTCCTAATTACTTAGTACCAAAATTCCTAAATCATTGGGTAAAATTACTATTTTACCCCTTAGTCCCAAATGGGTTTTAAATTACTAAATTAAGGCAATGAACCATATTTAATCCTTAGGGATTAAATCTCGTTTTCACTTAGGATTTCCTAATAATTAGGCTTGGGAAATTTGGGATGTTACAATTACTATATCATTCTTTATCAATACTAAAATTTAATTTTTAAATCTCAAATTCCTCTTAAATGATTTGTCCACATGCTCTCTAACTTTTTATATTTTTTGCTTGATTATTCTCCTTCTCCCTTGAAAACTCTCCCTTTTCTTATATGAACTTCTTGTGTGTTTTTTCTTCTTTCTATATTCTTCTCCACCATTCCTACTATCACTTCAAAGTTCTTATTTTATTTTTATTTTTTTGTTGAAGGCAGATTTTTTTTCTGTTTTTTGATTAATCTATTCTTTATTTCAATATTTTATATTTTTAATCTTAATAGCTGTATCTATTAATTTTTTTCATTTTGTTGGAGCCTTCATATTGTTATTCCATTCATCAATACCAAGTTAATTAAAATCGGACTATTGAATCGATATAGGCACCGATGTAAGGTTTAAGGATATGACTGGGGTCCGACAGGTAAGAAAATATATAAAATTTTATTTGTTTAATATAACATATAAAAAAATGATAAAAATTTTAAGTATAATAAATTAAATTACATATTAATATTAAAAATGTGATATAAAACAAAAATGATTCGAAACAAAAAAAATTTGGATGTATCCAAGACACAACCATGTTACTTTGCCTTAGTTACTCCCTTTCATATTTAAAAGACTAAATTAATGGGAGCTTATATGCAATAAATCATGTTCATAGATAGATAAAACCCTAAAGACAGACTTTATTTATTAGGTCAAACTAAAGAAACCCTAAAGACATGCCTAAAATATGTTCTACAAATTTGACCTCCAATTAAATAATGGAACCATATTACAGGAAAATTAACAAAGCATAAAGGAAAAAATGATAAGGTAATGAACCATTTACCTTGCATGTAAGAAGATGACTACAACAGCATTATGGCTAAAATAAAGAATAGTGTCACAAAGAACAATAGAGAAGGCTGGGAGACTTACTGTGCGACGACGACGATGGTGTCAGAGGCATACCATGTGTTAGCTAGAGGCAAAGTATGGTGTGAAACAAAAGTGTTCAATTCTTTTTTATATTATCGTAAAGCTCTTTTTTATTTTATTTTCAGTTTACAAACATGGAGCGTTTAGATAACGTTTCTCGATGTAAACGTCATGTGAACACTGCTATTCGAACGCAATTTTGGCATAGTGATGGGAATGCCCCTAAACTACTTAATCAATCTACTTGTAATTTTATCTGTTTTAGCAATTGAAAGAAGATGTTTACCGTTAAACAAAGTTTGAATCAAACATTTTACAATTAAAAATTATAAAATATTTATGTTATTAATTAAATAAATATTTATAACACTTTATGCAAGGCAAGGCATGAGTTAAATAACGCAAGCCCGCGAAAAAGGGGTCGGGCTGGCCTGCCTCGCCAAATGATGGTGAGTTGAGGTCTTGTTGGCAATTTTGTTGGAATCATTCGACCAAGTTTAATGCGCGTCAACAACACCAATCACAATGAGGAAATGAAATGAAATGAAATCAAATCAGGGTGGCTACATAGTTCGAGGACTTGTTTATCCCACCGACTAAAGCCCTTCTTCAATTGCTTAGCAGTGCATCGCTTGTCTCAACTTTATTGGCTTAAGCATTTCAAAAGGGAAATAGCTTTGAAGTATGTGTAATATATTTTGTTAGAAACTAAGATTCACAAATCACATATGGAAGACGGTGTAACAGAAGCTGAAAGCTTGGTTCCTTATCAGAATCACAGTTCAGAAGATGGATCTAAAAAGGCTAAAGAAAAGAAAGAAGGGTTTGTCTCCACAGAGAAAGTTGAAAAGGTGAAACAAGAGGATGAAGGTAAAGACAGTTCTAGTGGTGGTGGTGGTGGAGGAGGTCTTATTAACAACTTGATCTCGACCCTTGTCACTCCATTGAGTCCAAGAACTGGGAAAGCTACAACTGAACACGAAAGTGAAAATGAGGTGTTTGAGTCAGAGAAAGGAATTGTTGCTGATGGCGGTGGTAATGGAGAAAAAGGAAGGGTTAACAATGGTGAGGACAACGGGCTCATTAGCAATTTGGTTTCTAATTTCTTTCATCGAAGAGAAAGTGAAGAAGTGTGGTGCAAACTGAGGAGGAGAAGGAAGATGAGGAAACATTAGGTGATGAAAAAATCAAACGGCTGAAGACAGAGAATGAGGATAATAATGGCGGTGGAGGCATTATTCATGACATTGTTTCCCATTTACCTGCTTCACTTCCAGGTAAATCATCCAGCATTTTGGACTTAGGAAATTTAGGGCTTGTTTGGATCGGTGGTATGTAGTGGAATGGAGTGGAATGGAAGGGTATGGCCTTGGATTCCATTCTTTGGGTATTTACAAAAATGATGGAATGGAGTGGTAAGGGATGGCACTGATTCCATTCCATTCCATTTGTTACCTCTATTTTTCTTACCTCCCGATTTGGGAGGAATCAGATAGAATGACTCAATATTATCGCTTTCTCCCTGCTTATTATCTTCGTACTGCAATGTACGGCAACGGCGGGCGATGAGCAGTACTACAGAAGAAGAAGAAGATGACGAGGAAGAAGAGAGACTGTGTGTACAGCTTGGTTTTTGACTTTTCAGAGAGAGAGTTTTGTGTGTGTATATAAAACATTATTAATCATTATTATTATTTTATCTTTTTGACACAATTACTATCATTTTATCATACTATTAGATTTTAAATATTAATTGTTTAGAATTTATAATACTAAACTAATATTTATTAATATACTACTTATTATTATTATTATAGATTATATATATATATATATATATATATATATATATATATATATATAGTGTTTTTAGAGTAAGGGTAAAAAATGAATAAAAATTTAATAATTCATTTCATTCTGTTCCGTTCCATCATAAAATATCCAAACAATGGAATGACTACTTTGTTTCATTTCACTCCGCTCCATTCCATTCCGCTCCATTATATACCACTAATCCAAACAAACCCTTAGAAAAACATCAATTTTTACCATGGTAGATTATTAACTTACTCATCACGCCTCTTCCTCCTAAATAATAAAGAAAAAAGCACGGCTCCTTGGCCTTGAATAGAATTTGTTTGCTACTATTTTCTTCCTTGCTAGTCCACTTAATATTTGAGACTATATAAATGTGGCTTAATTGTCAGAAACTTGATGTGGATTAGTTTGGACTTCTTTTCCTTTGTATTTGACAGACACTGCCATGTTTTGACCAGATGATGCGGCTCCTACCGCAGACGAGGCCACTATTTTACTTAACTCTCTTGTTCGTCATTAAGCAGAGCATTCGTTCGTGATCACAAGGCACCCAAATGAGATTCTTTTGCAGGGAATCATGTATTTATTCTGTCCTTTTTGAAAAACAGATTGTGCACAAGTCCTTGAAAATTGCAATGCCTTGTATTAATGTACCTCAATTTGGACTCTTCATATTATGTCTGCAATATGTACTCTTTGGTCCAATATGTTTTTAGTTTTGGGAAAATGAACTATGTTCTTGCATGAAAAGTTTTCTTTTCTTTAATTAAACATAAATTATGTTAACAATTTATATTTTTAATTCGGTCAATTGCAAGTAATACCATAAAAAGTTACTACCTCGTTTGGATTTCTAAGTCCTTTTAGACAAAAACACACTTATTAAGAAAAATAGTTAATCTAATTAAAATTATCAGTAATGTGTATGTTTTTCTCAATTTACCCTTCATTTATTGTGAGTCATATTTACTGCACTAGAAAAATAGTATTACTAGTTAGGGGTATTTTTGAAAAAAAGTAATTAATGTATCTTGTAATTTGTAAAGGGACTAATAAAAATAAACATTATTTTTTCCTAAAAGGGGCTTACAAATATAAACAGAGATAATACTTGATTAATAGAATGTTCGACAGTTACCGACATAGTGATTATTGATGGTGTCCGTGCCAACAAGTTAGTACTTAAACGAAGGCATCGCAATTTTAGCTTTGAAAAGAAAAATTCAAAAGACAAGATCATATATAAAAGGGTGGTTGAGATTTATTATAGATACCCCATGTCCGTAGAAAATTAGTGTGTTTAATACGAGACTCTGACACTTCTAAATGACAACAACGTATAAAGGATGTTCGCCGTGTTCGACCAGCATGCTAGCCTAGGCCATATAGAGTTATATGTTATGTTGGCAAGATTCGTCGGCAAGATCATCAAATGCCAGAGTCAATCAGAGCTGTCAAATCCGATGAGCAAACCATCACCAGCTTGACACAACCATGACATGACTCAGTTAGATCTTTATGTATTGACGTTTTAAGTATTGACGTTTTATGTAATGACACTCTATATATTGACGTTTTATGTATTGAAGCTCGCGTATTTTGTAACTAATGAAAGAAAAAAAAAACAAAATACAAATATCAAGTTGCATATGCAACAATGTAACATTTACATAAAACTACTATTGAATAATGATCATTCCACTATAAAGTGTACATGAGACTGTGTATGTATTCTCTGTAGAAATAATACTTCTATTGTTGCATGCGACTGCTATATGGTTTCTCCCATGCACCAGTTTCAAAGCTGCTAAACCTTTTTCATTGAACATCTGAGGGAAGTAATGGACATCTAGCCTTTAAATAGACATATAAACAAAGTGAATGACATAACATAATCTATTATAGAAAATTAAGTGTTATACATGTACAAAGTGAAATAAAATGTCATACTCCTACAAGGTGTTTTATAGTCTAGATATACTCAATGCTAATGACACGGTGAGTGTTATGACATCCAGTGGTACACCTATAAAAGGGAAAATAGTTAAACATCCCTGTGAGGATAAACATACCAGGACCACACTATACCTGTTAGCAACCACGTATGTTACATATGGAAGGGTCATCCACTTATCATAAGCGGCCAATTCATCAACATACAATGACTCTATTAGTTTATCTATAGCCTCTTTGCCACCAAGTACATCGACGTATTCATCACATTAATTTACCAATTACCTCCGGAGTGGTGAATACATGAGTACAATCCACATACACAGACTTTGTAATTGGCAATTCACCAGACATTATGGTGTCAACGTAGTCGTCTTCCATGTTAATCTATCCTTACCAAAAACTCAAAGTGTTAATTTTCAAACTGCATCATTATTTCGAAAACAAAATACCATACCTACATCTTAATATCGTCCGGGATCTAGATACCAGAAGGTACTGGCAACAAATTACTGGATGGTAACAATATGTAGGTTAGGTATAAGGCATAAAATTTAAAACATCTGGTAACGAGTTACTAGACATTTCTGCCAACTGGTTATCGTATGGTCTGAGAACTGATGCATTGGTAATGTATGATAACTAATTACCATATGTATCCAATAATTACTTGCCAAAAATTTTGAAAACACAGAAAAAGTACCTTGCGAAAGTTGCTGAATGCGCCAATCCTTCACCCTTTCTTCGAGTTCCGGCTTCTGAAGACAAGGAATGGAGGTGGGGGGTAAGGGAGGTTAGGGAGAGTGAATTTTGGGGAAAAAGGGTATTGTTGTCTTCTTCTTAAAGACTGAGAGGTGGGAAAATTAAATAGGGGAGGTGACTTTAACAAAGTCCTTGTAAATTGCAAGTGCAGAGGCCCGGCCCAGGAAGCCCACAACCAACATTCCTTTGACATTAACAGTGAAAATGATCGCGGTTTTATAACTAAAAAAAAACTAAAGAAAATGATCGCGGATTTCGTTTATATGCAACTGAACTAGGGTTTTAGATTCCCTCTTACACATCCTTCGAAGTGTTCGAACACACACACACACACACAGAGCAAGAGGCGCAGCAGCCTCGCCCTCACGTCATGCTGTTGGTATCTGCTTACAAAACATCAAAATGGTTAGTCTTCAACCTCATATCACAATTACACGCAGACTTTATTTATTTATTTATTTATTTATTTTGCATTTAATTTTCTTGTTTGTGGCACCATTTCCCCTCTCATTTGATTTTTATATTTTTATTTTTTCTAATCTTAATATTGAGTTTCATTTCCACAATAGCTGTTCTTCTCAATTTTGATTCTTTGATGGCCAATATGCGTTTGTGTGTGATGTTATCTGTGCGAATGCAATGTGTTTGAGTATTATTTTAGCATGGAGAGAGGTGAAAATCTGTATTCCTTTTAACGTTATCCACCGGTAATGTATTTGCAGATTATAGAGTTTAATTTTTGACATTTTAGATTAGAAATTGAATTAATATTTTGATTGGTAATTTGCCTTTTTTTTAAACATATTAATGGATCTTTAGTCTGATCTTAAAGTTTCATGTTTTGGAGGATTATGCTGTAAATTTTGATTTGGTGCTTGGCTTAAGGTCCTTTAGTCCTCATGGTTTTTGACTAATAGATACTTTCTTACTCTTTTGGAAATGAATTCAGCTTTTCAATGTTCGAAGTAAAATTTGGATCAGTTATTTTGTTTTTTGTGCTGGACATGGATAATGTTAGAAAATTCAATACCGTGTCTACCGTTTTTAAACCTCCAAAAATGGACATCTGGGTACAGCTTCACCAAAACTTTATTTTATTTTGTATATTAGAAATGTATAGACAATACATTCATGATGTAGGATTATTTCCAGTAAAAATGATCTTGGAAATTATAAGCTCAGTTCTATTTGAGCATACTACTGTCAGATTAGCAGCAGTTGTTGCTTTTGTCTTGCCCTTGGAATTATTGTAGACATGGTTGGATAAATAATTTAGTTGTTCATTCTCCGGTTCATTCTGGTCCCTAACTTCAGTTGTTTAGTGTGTGTTTGGTTCTGCAATGACGAGAATTGATTTTGACAGAATTGATTTTGTGGAATTGATTTTGGTTAAATGTGAGTTGAACGTAACGTGATTTCTGTTTCGATACGTACACATAAAAAGTGATTTCTATCAATTCTTGTTGTTTGAATAGGTTTGATCAAAATTGCTTTTGGGTGTGCAATTACCAAAATGAGTCCTAACTTAAAATTATATTAGAAACTTAATTTTTTGTTATGAAGATATTGGAAACTTAAATTTTGATAAAATACACAAAAGAAGTAAAGGAAAATTAAAATACAGGTTCAATGGGTTTGAAAAAAAATTGATGGTAGTAATATTTATTTTCAAAATAATAAATAATTTTTATTTAATTGATACGTATTTTTTAATTTTTTTGACAAATTTGTAATTTAAAACTTAAAGCTTTTTTTTTTTGTAGAGGCACAAAACCCTCCATTTCACTCAAAAAAAGGCCCTCAATTTATTGCTCGTCAGATCAACAAAACGTCACTTTGTATTTTTATGGGTCAAAACGTCACTTTGTATTTGAAGGAAAAAAAATCACTTTGTATTATTTACTTAATGAAAATGAAAAGTAAATGGGCCTTTGATGAATGCGCCCAATCCCAAGTCTTCCCTGACCCTGAGACATAATGCAGAAACGCAGGAAGTGAGATAAACAGTAACCATGATAGCACAGAAAGAGGGTAAAGTTGAGAAATAAATTTTGATTTGTATGAGAATCGATTTCAACAGAAGTGAAAGCTACCCAGAGTAGCTTTGAACATGAATCGATTTTGGGAGCAAAATCACTTTGAAGATCAAAGAACCAAACACCCATTTTTATCAGTGGAATCACGTTTCCCATATTAAACGACGTTCTATGCCTTCCGATGTAAAACCAAACGAGCGCTTAATTTTCTCAGTTTAATTTTCTCAGTTAAAGAGGGTTAAGTCAATCGCAGACTCAACCTACCTTTCTAGTCCAATCTAGGTGACGGCTCTGAAGGAGAGAAAATTAAGATTTTTTTTTTAATTTTAGGTGAGATTTAATATAATTATTTTGTAGGTTTTGAAGAGATCGACTAAAGTCTATAACAGTTCATTCTATTCTACCTATAGAAATTTTAAGTAGAATATGATGATTTTAGAATTTAGATAAGTAAAAAAAAAATGGAAGGAACAAGAATGCAATTATCATCTTGGATTCAAAACATGACTCATAAGATGTTGATGTATACACCGTGAAGGAAAAGGTAATGTGATGAGAGACCTTCTTTTAATTATACAAAATTGGCATTACGTTTGAATCAACAGATCTTCTTCACCCATTATTATAAAAAAAAAAAGATCTTCTTCACCACTCTCCTCTTTAATTATTTTTTTAAATTATAATAAAAATATGTTATTCTAGTACAAACAGTCAGAGCATGAATTGCAAGGGAGGAATAACCATAGAAGGAAACTACTTGCAGATGTCAAAGTAAGGATTCAAATTTATATCCAAAAAATAAAAATAAACAAGGCTTAATTATATATTTTGTTTTTTAAATTCCGACGGGAAAACATAGCATGCTAATATATTTTTATTATCTTTGAGCACATAACAATTTTTTAAATCTCTTTATTATTTATAAATGACTATTTTAGTTTTAAATCCCGACAAGGAAATATTTCATGTCGTCAATATAATTATTTTCTCTGTTTGAATACTCTCAATTTTTCTGCATTTTTATAAAAGTAAAACTATTAAATATATTGGTCATAGTTTAAAAATTTATTTTCAGTTTAAAAATTTATTCTTATAAATAAGTGTATTTAAAAAATGCATAAAAATAAAGTGACATGTGCAAATACACGAGTATTTTACTATTTTTTCCATAAAAAAGGTTGGCGGGATGAGTTGGTCTGCTTTGGTGGTTAAGCGTCAACCCCCTTTGCCATCCATGTTCGGTGTGGCGTTGAACAACAAACACAAAATCAGATATGACGTGCGTCTCCCCCACACTCCATTGTGCATAGCATTAGTGTCCATTGTCCAGGCTCGAAGCAAAAGTTTCAAAAGCACAACATCAGACCCGGACAAGTGGTTGAGCTGGGACATTTGAAGGAGTTGGAGGAAAGAGGTCTAGGGTTCAAATCCTGACTACTAACATAACTTACTAATAATTAACATTTGCCTATAAAAAAAAAAAAAGACCCGGACAAGTGGCATTTATCTTTTTCCTTTTTTTAATTTTTGTTTTTGAAGAAATCATATGCTTTCTTGTGGTTTTGAAATGGTCGTAGAGGTTGACCAAAGAGAGGACTTCCCGGCAAACCCCAAGACCTTCTCAACATTCCCTTCATCAGTTGGAACACTTACGAAAATGATATACGATACGATACGACCACTGTTATATGGTTCCAGTTGGTCCTAAATCTAAGGTAGGATTGGACATTTTACCTCCCATTTTAGGCGGTAGTCTATAGGTGACCTTCGTTTTCCATTTCACTTTCCTAGAATGTTAAAATCAAAATCGTAGGAATTACGTTGTGGCTGATTGTTAGCTGTTGGATGATGGAGACTTTTCTTGTTTTAACTTCGTCCTTTTAGTGTTGAATGGTTATGTGCTTGATGAGACTTTTTCGGATCCTTAAAATGTTAATTTGCATGTTTACATATAATGAGTTTCACTTAAATAAATAGCAAAGTATATTAAATTTTCATAAATTAAATATAAATGTTTTCTCTTACAAATATTAATTTTAAATAAAGAAAATATTGATTTTTTTTGACGACAATAAAGAAAATGTTGATATACAATACTAAAATAACCTTCAGTATATATATGATATTTTTACTTATTTCAAATGTTTTCTTTATTTTACACTTATCATTTCTAATGGAAGAATATTTTAATAATATTAATTGAATTTGATTTACTTTTATATATTTCATTATAATATTGTATTTTAATTTTGTTTATATTAATAATATTCTAGGTCAAACATTTTATAAATATATAATAATAAGATATATAAATTAAATTAACCAAATATTTATAAGTCATAAACCACACAACAAGAGTGACATGCTGTGTCAACCGTGTGTTGTGTAAATTTAGTGTCAAAATATCCTTTATTTTACGGGAACCACTAAAAGTATATTAGAATTATACAAGCCGTGGGAATTACGTAATATCCGTGGATAGTGGCCTATTGGGAGGTTGATCAGACTTTTCAATCCTTTAGTGTTGAATGCATCCAAATGTGCTTGATCAGACTTTTCTATCCTTTTTTTTTGGGTATAGATAGAAAAAATAAAATATTAAATGTTATTATATAAACAATTAAGTCACAGAAAATATTATAATAAAATTGTATTCGGTAGAAATAAATAACATCTCGAAAATTCATTTGAACTATATCATCAAAACGTACCCAAAAGAATTTAACGTAACAAAAATCATATACAAAGAAAATCAGTTTTAAGTTAGCAGCATCAATGTAATTATAATATCACCATAATTTAAAGCCATGCTTAGTGGTTTACTTGGTCAAATAAAAGTGAGCAACATTCTTTTTGTCGCTGTCTTCTACTCAAAATATGCTGGTAAGACTGATATAAGGTAGAGATGTAAGGAAGCTACAAACGTACGCAACGGTATTCAACATAGATGACCTAGCATGCACACTATAAATATGAGAACTATGTTCTAAGCCAAACCATTCTAACCCTTTTTATTAATAAGCCCGTCAGTCACAGGATCCCTCCAAAAATCATCACCAATATGAGTTTTCATCTAGTATTATTGCTTTTCATTATACCCTCATGCCTGATAAATTTCAATATCTATGTAGCAACAAGCCACTGCCTTGGTCATCAGCAATCCTCCTTGCTCCAGATGAAGCACAACCTCGTATTCAACCCTGTGAAATCCAAAAAACTGGTTCACTGGAATCACAGCAGGGATTGCTGTCAATGGAATGGCATATTTTGCAACAAGGGTCGCGTCATTGGTGTAGACTTGAGTGAAGAGTTCATCACTGGTGGCGTAAACAATTCAAGTCTCTTCAATCTGCAATACCTGCAGAAATTGAATTTGGCTTACAATGACTTTCATTCTTTGATTCCTACAAAGCTTGGCTTGCTAAAGGATCTAAGATATTTGAACTTGTCAAATGCTGGATTTGACGGGCAAATTCCAATTGAGATTGCTCATCTCACAAAGCTCACTTTTCTTGATTTGTCTACATCACTTACCTCACATTATATTCTAAAACTCGAGAAGCCAAATATAGGAATGCTCTTGCAAAACCTTACAGGAATCACACAACTGTATCTGGATGGTGTCGGGATATCTGCCGTTGGAAAGGAGTGGTGTCATGCCATATCTTCATTGCAGAAACTTCAAATTCTAAGCATGTCATCATGCAACCTCACCGGACCAATTGACTCTTCAATGTCAAAGCTTCAGTCACTCTCGATAATTCAACTGAGCTTGAATAATATGTCAAGTCCAGTGCCACAATCCTTGGCCAATCTTTCCAGTTTGACTACCCTGCAGCTTAGCAGTTGTGGCTTGACTGGCATTTTTCCAAAGGATATCTTCCAAATACAATGTCTAAAGGTCCTTAATATATCAGATAATCATGATCTTGGTGGTTCCTTGACAAACTTTCCTCAAGATGGATATCTTCAAACCTTGAATCTTAGCTATACCAATTTCTCTGGACAGTTACCGGGTGCTATTTCGAATTTGAAGCAGTTGTCCACATTAGATCTATCTAACTGCCAATTCAATGGAAAACTTCCTTCATTTGCAGAACTCACCCAACTAGTTCATTTGGACTTGTCATTCAATAACTTCACTGGCCCTATTCCAACTCTCAATAAGTTCAAGAACCTCAAATATTTATCACTTGTTCAAAATGATTTTGCAGGACCAATTACATCTACTCATTGGAAGGGTCTTTCAAATCTCATTCACATCAATTTAGGTGATAACTCACTCAATGGGAAAGTTCCCTCGACTATCTTCACCCTCCCATCTCTACAGGAGCTTATTCTTTCTCAAAATGGATTTGATGGTTCTTTGGATGAATTTCCGAATTCACCTTTTTCCACATTGAAGTTGGTTGATTTAAGCAACAACAAATTACAAGGGTCTATTCCTATGTCTTTCTTTCGTGTTAAAAGTCTTGCTTATCTCCATCTTTCTTCAAATAAACTCAACGGCACTATAAAGCTAAATATGCTTCAGACCCTGCAAGATCTACATGTGTTAGGTCTTTCACACAACAACTTGTCAGTTGATGCCAGATTCAATGGCCTTTCCTCATTTCCCAATATGACAACCGTATTTCTGGCTGGTTGCAAGTTGAGGGAATTTCCTGCTTTCTTGAGAAATCAGTCCCAATTAGTTGCTCTGGACCTATCTGGCAACCACATTCAAGGAATAATACCCAACTGGATATGGAGATTTAATTCTATGGTGTTCCTGAATATTTCCAACAATTTTCTGACAGGTTTGGAAGGACCTTTTGATAATCTTAGTTCCAATATTTTTATGGTTGACCTTCATTCCAACCAACTTGATGGGTTTATTCCCATTTTCACAAAAAATGCTGTCCATCTAGACTTCTCAAGCAATAGATTCAACTTTATCCCACCTGACATTGCAAAGTACCTTCGTTTCACATATTTCCTATCCCTTTCAAACAATAGCTTTCATGGAAATATCCCTCAATCCTTTTGTGATTGTCCTACGCTTCGAATGCTTGATCTTTCTCAAAACAGCTTCAATGGATCCATTCCCAACTGTTTGATGTCAAGGAGCAGTTCTCTCAGGGTATTAAATCTAGTTGGAAACAAACTATCAGGTTCTATAACTGATACAATTTCAAGTTCGTGTAATTTAAGATTCATTGATCTCAGTGAAAATCTCTTGGCGGGTAACATTCCAAAATCTTTGGCCAACTGTCAAAGGCTAGAAGTCCTAAACCTCAGAAACAATGCATTGAGTGATAACTTTCCATGCTTCTTAGGAAACATTCCGACCCTACAAGTGTTGATTTTAAGGTCAAACAAACTCCATGGTTCCATTAGATGCAAGCATTATAGCAACACTAGTAGTTGGGAGATGCTTCATATTGTTGATCTAGCCTTTAATAATTTCACTGGTACACTTCCTTCAACACTCTTGCAAAGTTGGAAGGGAATGATGGGTGATGAAGATGAAGCACGACATAAATTTGGCAATTTACTTTTTGATATGTATGACTTCCATCATTCTGTGCGTTACATGGATGCGTTGGAAAGTATTGACAAAGTTCTTGCTACAAAATTAGTCTTGCTATTGGCAGCCCTTCCTCGTTCTGCAATTGAAATCATGTTCTCTGACCTCGCCAATACATACCAATTGCAATTTGGTGGAACATACTTGGATTCTGCTACTATTGTCAACAAAGGCTTGCAAATGAAATTTCCAAAAATTCCATCTACCTTGACTTCCATGGATTTTTCTTACAACAATTTTGAAGGTCCAATCCCAGAAGAGCTTATGAATTTTAGGGCACTGATGGTTCTTAACTTCTCACATAATGCTTTCTCGAGCCACATACCATCATCTTTTGCAAATTTGTTGCAGCTTGAATCCTTGGACTTGTCTAACAACAATTTGAGTGGAGAAATTCCCAATGAGCTTGCAAGTTTAACTTTCCTAGAATACCTGAACCTCTCCTATAATCATTTAGTGGGGAAAATCCCAACAGGTTCTCAAATGCAAACATTTGATGCAAGTTGCTTTGAAGGTAATCAAGGATTATGTGGACCTCCAATTAAAGGTTGTATCAATGATGGGGATGGAGTGGTGCTTTCACCTCCAGCAGAAGCATATGAAAAGAATAGTTCCATTGAATTGAACTTCTTAAGTGTTGAGTTGGGATTCATTTTTGGCTTCGGATGTGTCATCTTTCCCCTTCTTTTCTTGAAGAGATGGAGGCTTTTTTATTCTCAGCTTGTGGATGACATGCTTTATAGGATTGTCCCTCAGCTTGATTTTGTTTATGAATACTATAGAGGACAAAAGTACAGAACTCTAAGGTGGATAGCCTAGCTGATATTTACTAGATGGAAAAACAAACAAAACTTGTAGTTTCTCATTTGTGTTTTATGCTTTTTTTTCCTTTCTTTTTTTGTTTTAGTTTATGCATAATAAGGAGTTTGTCCAACTCCAACAGTGGTGTAAACAGCGTGAAAACATAGCTAAACAAAGCTTTATAGTTTATCATGGTTTTTCATGTGAGTGTTGAGTTTAGGAAAATATATCTTCGGAGAACAACTCAAGTCCCACATCGTCTTGATATATGGCATAAATGGAAACTATAAAGCTTGGGGAATAGGGATTATAGAGTTTGGGCAATCCTTTGTTACATATCGTTTTTGTGGGGTTGAGTTGAGTTATATCTCTGACGATTTCGCTCTCAATTTGTTAATTTAAGTATTTTATGCTTAAAATTATTTCAATTATTAATTTAATTTTAGATAAATTCCTTGAGTTGTGTCGGTTGTTATTGTGATGTGTAGCATATAGGTTGACCTGTTTGGCACCGGCT
Source organism: Calophaca sinica (assembly GCA_037113605.1). Classification (NCBI taxonomy): domain Eukaryota; kingdom Viridiplantae; phylum Streptophyta; class Magnoliopsida; order Fabales; family Fabaceae; genus Calophaca; species Calophaca sinica. Next base: position 111,845,590 of record CM073733.1, read on the forward strand.
TGGAGGTAATTTTTTGTATTTCATCGAGTTCCAGTCCCCTTATTGCAATTCAACGCTGGCCCATCATGTGATTTATTTATTTTTGAACATAAATTTAGTCTAAATTTTATTTTAGTTGTTATATTTGCACTGTGGCTGAAGGAAAAAAAATGTATGAATAACATAATACGCCCTGCCATCTAAATCACTCCCCACATTAATATTAATATATGCATACTATCCGTCAAAATATATATATATATATGCATACTGTTATTATTGTAATGTTGTGTGTCTAATGTGACCACACAGTGTATATTTATAATCAACAGAGATGTACAAATAAGGGAATAAGGAAACGAAATAAATCCTAATGAAATCCTAATAGTAATTACAGTATCAACAGGAATCCCTAATTAAACGCCTATTTAACACTCCCCCTCAAGCCGGATCATATATGTCATATGAGCCGAGCTTGTTACAAATGTGATCAACTCGAGAACCTTTGAGGGACTTAGTGAACATATCAGCCAACTGGTTTTCAGACTTGACAAAATCTGTGGTGATTTCTCCTGAAAGTACTTTGTCTCTTACATAATGACAGTCTATCTCTATATGCTTGGTTCGTTCGTGAAATACCGGATTGGATGCAATGTGGAGTGCAGCTTGATTGTCACATATAAGCTTTGTGGCTTGAAGGTCTCCCAGTTTTAGCTCTAGAAGTAGATTCCTAAGCCACCCAAGCTCTTTTGAAGCTGCTGCCATAGCACGGTATTCAGCTTCCGCACTGGATAAAGCAACTGTGTTTTGTTTCTTGCTTCTCCATGAGATCATATTTCCTCCAATGAGAACACAATATCCAGAAGTGGATCTCCTGTCTGATGGTGATCCTGCCCAATCAGCATCTGAGTAACAAGTGATTTTGGCATTGCCTTTATCTTCATATAATAGCCCTCTCCCTAGTGCATTCTTTATGTATCGAAGAATACGGATGACTGCATTCCAATGACTATCACAAGGAGAATTGAGAAACTGGCTTACAATACTCACTGCAAAGGTGATATCAGGTCTGGTGACTGTGAGATAATTAAGTCGGCCGACAAGACGTCGATATCTTCCCGGGTCTTTCAATGGCTCCCCCTGACCCGGAAGAAGCTTGACGTTGGGATCCATAGGGGTATCAACGGGACGACAATCAAGCATACCAGTTTCATTCAGAATATCCAGAGCATACTTACGTTGGTTAATAGCAATGCCTGAAGAGGACTGGGCAACCTCAATGCCCAAGAAGTATCTGAGTGGACCCAAGTCTTTCGTCTGAAAGTTTTTGGAAAGATGGGCTTTGAGCTGCTGGATACCATTTGGATCGTCTCCAGTAATGACAATGTCATCAACGTATACAACAAGGAAGATACGCCGACCGGTGGAGGAGTGAATGAAGAAAACAGAGTGATCCGCTTCACATCGAGTCATGCCAAACTGTAGTAGCGCCGAGCTAAAGCGACCAAACCAAGCACGTGGGGACTGTTTCAACCCGTAGAGAGCATGGCGGAGCCGACAGACAAGACGAGAATTACCAGGAACAGTGAAACCTGGAGGCTGGTCCATATAAACTTCCTCCTGCAACTCTCCATGTAAAAAGGCATTTTTAATGTCGAGCTGGTGAAGCGGCCAATGATGAATGGCAGCCATAGCAAGGAAGAGACGAACAGAACTAATTTTGGCAACTGGGGAGAACGTGTCGCCGTAATCGAGACCAAATATCTGTGTGTAACCCTTAGCTACCAAACGGGCTTTGAAACGATCAATCTGACCATCTGGCCCAACTTTCACTGTATAGACCCATCGACAGCCCACTGTAGTCTTATCCGGCGGTAAGGAAACAATGTCCCAAGTATTATTTGAATGTAATGCGGCCATCTCTTCCACCATCGCCTGACGCCAATTGGGATCAGTCATGGCGTCACCTGCAGACTTAGGGATAGACACAGAATCCAAAGCAGAAGCAAAGGAAACATAGGAAGTAGACAAACGGTCATAGTTTAAAACACAAGCATACTTAGGATTAGGATGGGGAGACCGAATACCTTTTCGCAATGCTATTAGAAGTTCAGGTGCAGGCGACGCAACTGGAGGGGCAGTTGGAGCAGGAGATGATGCTGGAGGATCGGTGGAATAAGGTACCGCTGGAGGATGTGTCCGTCGCTGGTATACACGCAGGGGAGGAGTAGGAGTAGGGGCTACAATGGGTGCCGGGACGGCAGGTGGGATATCCCGAGCATCCGCAGTGCAATTGTCCTCAAGTGTCACAGAAGCAGGGAAGAATGGAGATGTTTCAAAGAACGTGACATCCGCGGAGACAATGTACCGTTGAAGTTGAGGACAAAAACAACGATACCCTTTCTGTACACGTGAGTAGCCCAGAAAAACACATTTGAGAGATTTAGCGGAGAGTTTGTTTTTACCTGGAGTGAGGTCATGAACAAAGCATATGCAACCAAAGACACGAAGAGGAATGGGATGCAGATCCTGTTGTGGGTACAAGATAGAGTATGGAACTTGATCTTGAAGAACAGAGGAAGGCATGCGGTTGATAAGATGACAAGCCGTGAGAAGTGCATCACCCCAAAACCGGTGCGGACATTATGGTGAAGCATAAGGGTCCGTAAGTGCTTTCAACTAAATGACGGTTCTTTCGCTCACTACACCATTACATTGCGGTGTGTAGGCACATGATGATTGGTGAATAATCCCCTGTGAAGTTAAAAAAGATTGAAACTGGGATGACAAATATTCACGAGCATTATCAGTTCGTAAAATTTTGATAGAAGTACCAAACTGATTTTGAATTTCCGCAAAAAATTCTTGAAATATATTGAAAACTTCTGAACGATTTTTCATTAATATTAGAAATAACCAAGTACATCGTGAAAAGTCGTCAATGAAAGTTACAAAATAATAGACCCCAAAGTTGAACTGACACGACTCGGACCCCAAATATCTGAATGAACTAGAGCAAAAGGTGACGCAGCACTTTTATTGACTCGTTGACTATAAGTGTGACGAGTATGTTTGCCTAACTGACACGACTGACACTCAAATGACGAAAGCTTAGAAAAACTAGGAACCATAAGACGCATTTTATTAAGGTTAGGGTGACCCAAACGCTGATGTGTAAGAGTCTGAGAAGCAACAGAGACACATGCCACCGGCGGTGAGAGATGATATAATCCTCCAGACTCATGTCCTGCTCCAATCGTCCGTCCCGTACGTCGTTCCTGGACAAAAACAGAATTATTAACAAAGTGGACTGAATAATCATGGGTACGAGTGAGTTTGTTAACAGATATTAAGTTGAAAGGACAACCAGGAATATAAAGCACAGAATCTAAAGAAATGTTTGGAAGTGGGTGTGCCTGACCAAGGCCTTGAACTTTGATTTTAGAGCCATCCGCCACGGTGACAGAGGGCAAAGAATCAGAGTAAGACAAGTTAGATAAAAGAGATTTATTACCCGTCATATGATCAGAAGCACCAGAGTCAAGTACCCAAGGTCCAAGGGAAGAGGACGTAGAGACAAAGGCTACAGGATTACCAGACTGAGCAATGGCAGCAGAAGATGATGGCTGATGGGCTGCTTTGAACTGAAGGAACTCATTGTAATCAGTGGCTGGGATAGTAACATCTCTGGCAGTAGCAGAATGAGCAACGTTAGCAACCTTAGGTGTTTGTTGTTCTCTCACTTTGCGCGGCATTCAGCTTCACTATGGCCATAGCGGTTGCAATAGTTGCAGCGAGGACCTCGGCGTGGGCCACCATGCCCTCCGTTCCGTCCACCACGACCAGGGTAGTGGGAAGCGAGAGCAGAGGAATCAGCAGGAGTGGAGACTTCACCAAAAGCATGAGGTGTGGCAAGACGCAACAATTGCTCACTAACTGTATCATATGAAGGAACAGTGGATCCCGATAGAATCTGGTTTCGTACGGAATCAAGCTCTGGTGGTAGGCCGACAAGAGCCATTATCATGAAAAACTTGCTACGTTGGTCGGCATGAGCTGTTGCATCACTAGTAAAAGGCATTAGGGATTGAAAATCAGCCATTAAATGATCAAGCTTACCAAGATAAGTCTGCACATCCATATTTTCAAGCTTCAGAGATGTGAGACTGAGGACGACGCTATAGAGGCGGTGGATGTCGTTGGAGTAGACCTTCTTAGCCTTTTCCCAGACATCATAGCAAGTGGTAAAGGCTTGGTATTGCGGCTGGAGTTTGGACGTAATGGAAAACCATAGGACAGTGCATAAAGATGCGTCAACTTGCTTCCATTTTGTGCGATCTTTGGTAGGAATATCCTTGGCTTGTTTGGTCAAGTGGTCTTCACGGCCTTGACCTTGAAACCAAAGCTTGACAAAGAAGAACCCGTGATCTTTGTAGTTGGCTGTCCCGATCAGTTTTTCACACGGGATAAGCGGAACTTTGGTGAACGTTACGGTATCGGAGTCGGAGCTATCACCCATGTGTGTATGAAGGTGAATAACTGCTGAACAGGGGCGCCTGGTGGTGGGCAAGGCGGCGGAAGTGGCGGCGGACGGCGGAACGGGCCGGAAAACGGCAAAAAAAACAGATCTGGTCGCGCGCGAGTGGGCGTCACGCCCCGGGAAGGAGGCGCGCGTGAGGGCGCGTGCAGCGGCGGTTGACGGCGGGCTTCCGGATTCCGAGTCGACTCGGCGAGGCGGTTCTTGCGGTGGTGTTGGATCGGAGATCGGACTCGCGGTTGCGGAGAAAAAGGGCCATTTAACGCTCGGCACTATTCACTGTGATCGCTCACCGTGAAGAAAACCGTAAAAAAAGTGGAGGTGTGGCTGAGAAGAGACGGAAAGAAAACCTAGCTTATGATACCATGTTATTATTGTAATGTTGTGTGTCTAATGTGACCACACAGTGTATATTTATAATCAACAGAGATGTACAAATAAGGGAATAAGGAAACGAAATAAATCCTAATGAAATCCTAATAGTAATTACAGTATCAACAGGAATCCCTAATTAAACGCATATTTAACACATACTAAAACACTTTATTCTCTATCTCAAATTCTCCATGCCTCAATTTGTTGACGATCGAGTCCTTAGATTTATCAAGTAACATTTTGAGTGGAAAGATTCCCATAGAGATTGCAATTTTATCTTTCCTCTCAATTTTGAACTTCTCCTACAATCACTTGGTGGGCAAAATTCCAACTGGCACTCAAATTCAGTCTTTTGAAGCAGCTTCATTTGAAGGCAATGAAGGATTATGTGGACCTCCACTGACCAAGAATATTTGTAGTGATGATGAGGGACATGGTTTGCCATCATCTCCCACTTCTGAAACACATAGTTCAATTGAATGGAACTTTTTAAGTGCCGACACTACAAGAAAATTCGGATTTACCGACGGGCATATACCGACGGTCAGAGACCGTCGGTTAAACGTTGGATTTTCCGACGGCCAAGCCGTCGGTAAAACAACAAGTCCGTCGGTAAATTTACCGACGGTCAATGCTCGTCAGTAATTTCAATGATATTTCATTATCGCGCCTATTTTTCAAATACCGACGGCCATATACCGTCGGTAAGTTAAAAAACCGCTTAATGCCGGTCAGCTTTATCGACGGCCTAGACCGCTTGCAAAAGCCATCGGTACGCGCGATAATAATCAAAAGCCAGGCCTTCCTTTCTCCTCCATCTTCATCCCTCTTCTCTTTTACTTCCCTCTCTTCCTCCCCCCCCACCACTCCCCCGCCACCACCACCACGCCCACACCACCACCAGGCCGCCACCACCACCACCACTCTATTCTCTCTATTCTCTCTGTTCTCTCAATGTTTTCACTCTTTCTCTCCACCACCACCACCACCACCGCACCCACACCACCACGTCTTAGTCGCCACCACCACCGCATTTCCTCTGCTGCCCCCACCACCACCGTGGTCTGCCTCTCTCTGTCTCTTATCTCTCTCTATCCACCACCACCTCCACGTAACAGTCCGCCGCCACCTCCACAAAGACCGTCCCACGCCACCACCTCCACAAGACTTCCGCGGCCACCTCCACAAAGACCGTGGTCCGCCGTCACCTCTGCCACCACCGTCTATTCTCTGTCTCTATTCTCGCCCTTCTTTGTTCGTGTTTTTTCTTCCGAATCTCAAATTGATTTGGTGTTCCTTTTCGATGTTTCAGGAACGATTGAAGGTTCTTGAAGTGATTTGAAGGTTTTTGACGTGATTTTGAAGGTTTTGGTGCATCAAGGGTATTCTTTTGTGGCTTGACCTCCAATTTTGTGTTCTGTGATTTTGGGAACTAAGGTTTGTTTGTATTCCTCGTTGTTGGTATTTGATTTTTGTTTTAGTAGCTTTGCAAGAGTAGTAATCGCGTGAGATTATTAGTTGTTTGATGGTTGTTCGCTCTTATTGATTTTGTGGATTGTTAGTTGTTTGACGGTTGCTCGCTCTTATTGATTTTGTGGATTGTTAGTTGTTTTAAAAGTTTAGGATACTTATATTATGTCCAAGGTTAAAAGTTTGTCTTAAGCATGCTAATTAGAAGGGAAAAAACAATTCTAGTTGGCGCATCCCCGCTAAGTTAGCATCATGATTTGAAAAAATATTGAAAAAATATTGGAATAAAGTCTTAAATATCGCAAACCTATGCCTTTGTTCGCTTTTGTTGTAATTCGATTATTTTCGCTTTATATGCTCATGACTGACCAATGTTGACAACAAATGCAGACAATGTCTTTAGATGGAAACCGTGGTCGAGGTAGGGCTTCCAGGAGGCCGATGATGTCCGCAAGGGAGTATCGGAATAGCTTTGTGACGATTGAGGATCGCGATGCTCACCATCGTGATCCTCCTATGCCTTCCAGGAGGCCGATGATGTCTGCGAGGGAGTATCGAAATAGCTTTGTCATCGTGACTAAGGATCGTGGCCGAGGATCGTGATTTGATGAACCGCATGGTGATCCCAAGAGGCCTGTAGCTACGGTGATGCTCATCGAGGGACATACATCGCTCAGGTCTCCAAATGATGACGATGAGATCTTGGAGTATACTCCATCCACACCGGAGTATTCTCCAATCGAGAGGATTACACTCCGACCTCACCTGAGTATTCTCCACCTGAGAGGATTACACTGGCCCACACCAAAATATTCTCCCACCGTAGCGATTACACTCCATCGACTCCTTCGGAGGATTCTACCGCCTCGATTTTGTCCTGTGGACCCTCAAGGAGCCGCCACTAGCTAGCCTCTATTTTATATTATGCATGTTATGTACATTAGTATTTGACTGCTTTAACATTTTAATTGGATAAATGTATTAGGATAATATATGATGTATGTCTTTACATTTGTGCTTTTCTATTTAATTTTTGTGTTAAGCCTAAGTTCCAATTATTCCAACGTTTCAACGATTGTTCACAAACCAGGCCGCTACCACCACCACCACCACTCTATTATGCTCTATTATATGTTTTACATGAGGAGGTTAAATAGCTTTTGAGAATTCATGATTTGATAAAAATAGTGAAAGCCAAAAAGCTTACTTGGGGTTTATTTGGAATTATTTTATAACATGATTGTTGTTTGGTTGGCATCCTGCTCATTTTTGTTGATTGCTATTTGGTAGCTTGTTAGTTAAAATTTTCTATGTTTTTTCTGTATTTTTAGTTCGAGGCCACGACATTGCTCCGAGACTGCCACTCACATCGAAGGACGTGGACACTCTCTTGTTCTGAGAATTAGGTATGCACTCTAACGAAATGTCGGTTGACTCATTGGGTGGAAAAGGGTTGGCTGTTGAACCCACACCGACATATTTATTTGATTTGCTTCATAGTTCTCTCCAGAGAGAGAATTTTGAGGTGATATGTGTTTTGGCTAACAAAGGATGTTTTATGTTGAAGTGATGTATAGTTCTCTCCACAGAGGGAATTTTGTTTGATGTATATTTTATGTTAGAGTAAGGTAGCATGTAGATTATTCATTTAGCAAGCAACACATAAACTCAATTTCAGTAAGTGAATCTCTGATCCTATGTTCATGCTACGTCTCGCTATACTTATAGAAACCAATTTATATTGAGATAGTAACCATATTAATCTCCAAAATATCTACAGATTATAACTATATACTATACTGTAAATACAAACAACGTTTATTAAACTAAAAAATTTAACATATGAAAGACATATTATTACACAAAGACATGAATTTGCCGAGGAAATTGATTCCCAAATTAATCGTGACGTATACTAATTATAAACTATTAAAATCCTATATTTGATGAATTTAATTATGTGATGATCTTATTTTTTTAAAAAATAATAAAGTAACCAATTTTATGTTGTTTAGAGATACCATCAAGCGCTTTGGTTAATGTAGTAGATTCGTGCTAGGCTAGTTTTTTAACCGCAGAAACAGTAAAATGATTGTTTTTTGGCCAATTAATGGATTAGGATGTATGGTAGATGTGACCATATAGGAGCTCTAATTGCATGGCATATACCAAGCCAAACCACTATGAAAACAAAAATTGTTAAAAGGATTTATGCTTCCCTTGCCGTCGGTATGCTTGTTTAATTCTATCCTTTAAGAGGATGTCAACTTTCAACATGTTACTTTTTAATTATTGATGAAATGGATGTTTGATTGTTGTTATTAGTATAGGAGAAAAGCCTTAGCTTCCCGTTTGAGGTTCAATATATTATTGAGTGCGTGTACTCTTTTAGATACCACGTGTTCATTGTATATTGAACTTTGAATTGTCCAAGTCGGACAGTTTGGGAAAAAACTTTTTCTTTACTTGTATAATAGTTGTTGCTTGATTCTCGTATCTTGATATTTGATGAAATTTCGGTTAGATTCATTTCCTTTTGTTCTCTGGGTGCATACTTGATTGCCTTGTTCCTAACTGCGATCATTTTGTGTACTCAGAGACCAATGGGAAATGCTGCCGAAATTTTGTCAAGTATAAGATATGAGAATTACGGAATGACTATTATACGAGTTCTGAAAAAGTTTTTCCTCGAATGGGATAGGGTCATACCATTTAAAGAAAGAGAGCGGTTGTAAGAATGTCGTGCTGCTGAAATTGTCATTTTTTTTTGACATGCAGAAGATGGAATTTTTTCCATCGAATCGTAGTTGGATGTACGATAGGTTGTATGCTGGAAGAGGGGTTTGAAACAATCTTTGGCGATGGGATTGATCACTTCGTTCAAGTCGCAATGGCACACGAAGATTTCGAAATTAATGGAGGGATTAGATGTCCGTGCCTTAAATGCGATTGCAGAAAGATCAAGAGCCCAGGAGAGGTCATGCTGCACCTACAGAGAGTTGGATTTATGCCTAATTACTGCATTTGGACTAGACATGGTGAAGAGTTACCTCGGGTTGGATTAGGGGTTGGCGATAATTGCACAGGTGCTTCAAGTAATTGCGTAGATACGGGATATGGTGAGCAGATTGAATTGATGCAAAATATGGTTTGTGATGCCTCGGGGTCAACGTATCATTCGAGGAGCCACAAAGATGATGACACAGATGAACTTCCAAATGAGATCGCACAAAGATTTTATAATCTCTTGTTAGAAACAAATAAGCCGTTGTTTGAAGGGTCCGCCGACTCTAAGTTATCAATGTGTGTGAGACTTTTAGCTCTCAAGTCCAACTGTGGTGCTACGGATGTGTGCTTGGATCTCGTGAACGAAGATGATGTTGGACTCATCACCCATCGAGATGGTTTGCCAAAAAGTTATTACGAGGCTAAAAGCTTAGTGTCCAAATTGGGGTTGGAATCTAAAAGGATTGATTGTTGTGTGAGAGGGTGTATGTTATATTACGACAATGAATTTGGTAAAACGATAGCGTCTTTGGTTGAATGCAAATTGTGGTGAGCCAAGGTATATGTCACATAATCGATAATGGGAAGGGTAGACAAAAACCAGTTCCACTAAGGCAATGTTTTATTTGCCAATTATTCCAAGGTCGCAGAGAATGTTTGCGTTAACACGCATCGCAGACAAAATGACTTGGCACTATGAGAATAAAAGCACTTGGTATGTTGCGACATCCATGTGATGGTGAAGCTTGGAAGCACTTTGATCGTGTGAATCCCGAATTTGCAGCAGATCCACGTAATGTACGACTTGGCTTATGCTCTGATGGTTTTACCCCATATGTTCAATCAACGGCGAAACCTTATTCTTGCTGGCCAGTTATTGTTACCCCATACAATCTTCCTCCTGATATGTGCATGTCTAAGCCCTATATGTTCTTGACTTGTATTATACCGGGTCCAGATAATCCAACAGATGGTATTGACATCTACTTACAGCCTCTCATTGACGATCTCAAAAGGTTGTGGAATGGCGTTGTGACTTATGATGTTGCACGAAAGAAGAACTTTACAATGAGGGCAGCTCTTATGTGGACCATTAATGACTTCCCGCATATGGCATGTTGTCCGTCAGGTACTCATGGTAAGATGGCATGTCCATTGCATGGAGCATACAAAGGCCTTTACCTTGAAATTTGGGGGAAGAGTTCTTGGTTTGACTCACATCGCAGTGTTTTTACCAGCAGATCATCCATTTAGATCGGAATAAGAACGCCTTCAAGAAGGGAAGTTGAATTAGATGGCCCGCCGAGGTTGACATCCCAATGTATTTTTACCAGAGTTATGGATCTGCCAAAAATCACAGATTTTGGTGAATTGGATCGATTTGAAGGATATGGACAATGGCACAATTGGACTAAAAGAAGTATTTTTTGGGATTTGCCGTATTGGAAAGATAATTTGTTGAGACACAACCTTGATGTTATGCACATTGAGAAGAACTTTTTTGACAATGTTTTTCTCACAGTGATGAACGTTAGAGGAAGAACGAAAGACAATGATAAGGCCAGACTGGACTTACCACTTTATCAGAAGTTTAAAGGACTTGCATTTGATGACTCAATCGAATGGGAAAACTCAAACCCAAAGCCTGTTACTCTTTAACTGCTGAGGAAGCTAGGTCGACCGTTTGGTGGATAAAAGAACTTCGAATGCCAGACGGTTATTCTATTCTTCTAATTTGGCAAGATGTGCTGATGTGAACAAAGGAACAATGATTGGGATGAAAAGCCATGATTGTCATGTATTCATGGAGTGTTTACTTCCTATTGCATTTAGTTCCCTGCCGTCAAATATTTTAAATCCACTTACAGAACTCAGCCAATTTTTTAAAGATTTGTGTTCTGCAACATTGAGAGATGATGATCTTATCAAGATGGAGCAGAACATACCAGTCATTCTTTGTAAGTTGGAGAGAATATTTCCCGCTAGTTTCTTTGACTCTATGGAACATCTCCCAGTGCATCTTGCACATGAAGCTAGGCTCGGTGGACCGGTTCAATACAGATGGATGTATCCATTCGAAAGGTAATATAATCAAATATTCTTTAACATAATTATTCACTGCCCCGGGTTAAATGTTGAAATGTTGATCACCAACCTTGTTATTCTATAGATTTATGGGTGACTCAAAATGGCTCGGTGAAAAATAAGGCCAGGGTCAAGGATCTATTTGTGCAACTTACTTACACCGTGAGACAATTCATTTCTGCTCCCATTATTTTACGAACTTCATGCCGACACCAACAAATAATAGGAATGAAATAGAAATTGAAAGTGAAAGACACCCACCGCCTTATCGTTGTTTTGCCTTCCTGGCCGTCATGCCGAAAGGAGTCAAGTCCTGGTTAACGGAGAAGATTGAAGTCGACACGCTCACGTGTTGATCAACTGCGGCCAAGTATCACCATATCTTACGATGTATACTTTTGACCACTTTCAATTTATTTAGTCCACACCTATTCATGATCATTTGTTTGATAATGACTTGTTCAGGCATTCTTGTTAACTAAGCCCACAAGCGAGCAAGACTCTTCTCGCTTATATTCATGAATATTTCCCAACGTGGTTTAGGAGCCAGGTATGTATTTTTAGTCCTATTTCAACTATTTGTTGTTTGAAAATACAAAAGATTGTTTGCAAAGGAACCCTAAATCACTTGTGCATGTGTATACGCAGTGTATAGCGAGTCGAATCGCCCATAATCGAACACTTGAGAAATTTATCTCATGGTCCTAAATCACGTGTAAAAGAATGGCACACGATTTCGTAAACGGTTACAAATTTCAAACTCACCAAAAACAGAGGGGAAAAACAAGCAGTTAAATGGAGTTTATGTAAAAGGTGCCACAGAGGGAGGTGAAGACGACTTCTACGGCGTGATTCAACATATATATGAGCTGGCGGACAATACTTTAGAGTATACTAAAAGAATAATGCTATTTTATTAGAATTGGGTTGATCCGTCAAGTAGAGGCACAAGAATGGATCGCAAATATAATATCATGACATATGCATGAGCGTAAGATACCAAATGTTTGATCCATTTATCATAGCACAACATGTAAGACAGTGTATTCTGTCCCTTATCCGCCACCTCGAAGGGACAAACAAGGTTGGTGTGTTGCAATAAAGACAAAACCAAGGGGTCGCATTGAAGCAGATGATCCACAGGAAGAAGTGGCTTATCAAGTGGATGAGATGTCTCATGTCAACGTAGTAAACAAAGTTGAACCCATTTCTCGACTACGTGACGATCCAATCACATATGAAGATGTAAATGGAGATGAGGAATTAAATGAAGAAGTGGCAGAACCATCAAGATCTGAAGACGATGCCGAAGCAGAGTGGGCAGAATAAATTTGTTTAACGTTTTACAATTAGAGAATTTAATGTCTAACAACATATTTTATTTTGTCGCTTATTTTCATATAACTTGTTTATTTTTGGGAATTCATTTTTAATATTGTTATGTTTAAATATAATATTTCATGATCAAGTTATTATTGAATTGCTCTATAGACATATATGGCATCGGGAGGTTCAGTTCGACTTCCACCACCCAAAGAAGTGGTCAACGGGCGGAAGGGCATCGCCGCCGACCCTCGCCGTCGGAGGCCGAACATTATTAGGATTGATGATGCCGGGCTATGCGATGTCGTCATCCACACTGGCCCCAGATACATCTACGCCTACACAAGCTCCAGCCGAGTTCGCCCCTACGCAGCCTCTACGCCACATTGGGCACCTACACAAAGATGCAGACCTTCTCGCATCGACACCCATTTACATGATGCCCACCCCAGGGTTCCGGCAGACACTTGCCGCTTCTTCCTCTCATTTTGTGTTTGAGACGGTGCGACACTCATGTGTCCGATCAGGAGTATAGTGTGGGCCAGGCACTGATCGACCGGGTTCGGCAGACGAGGAGGTCGAGCGGCAGCAGGATGAGCAGGAGGTCGCTGATGATATTCAGATGTCGCATGATGGCCGAAGTTGCTATCGTGCCACCGGTAGAGGGTGAGTATGTAGGTTGAATACACATTTTTGCCCCTTATCTTTTTAGTTTTCAATTTAGTCCCCTTATCTTTTTAGTTTTCATTTAAGTCCCTTAAACTTCAAAAATCACATCAATTTCGTCTTTTCGCTTATTTATTCATATTTTCTTAGACGAATCACCATCCGACACGTGGTAGAAAAATAAAATAAAATAAAACAAACCGCCACGGTGTAAGATGGTATTTCGCCTAAGACAAAAAAGAATAATTAAAAAGAAAGGACGAAATTGAAGTAATTTTTATAACTTAATGGACTTAAATGAAAACTAAAAAAAGGATAAGGGACTAAAATTACAGCTTTAACCTATATATTTTTAACTTGTTTGGTATGTTGTTATTGTTTAGGTTCCTTCCACAAAGCCACCGAAGGCTATCACAAGTAATTGAGCAAAATTACCACACCTATTGGCCCACCTGGGACGCTGACGGTGGTCGAGCTGAGGCACATGTTCAATTCTTTCAGAGTAAGTTGTTTATTTTTTTGTTGCGTATTATTTTTTATTTCATGAATCTCAATTATTTTTAATAACGTATTATATTCATACAGAGAGGTTTCTTGGAAGGAAGAGCAGGAGGAGCAGATCAAGAAGAACTTCCATATGAAGGCTTCCCACCGCCTATCCGATATGCTTAGAGATGCCCGCCAATGGGCGCCCACTTGGATAGGAGATGAGATCTGGCAAAGACTACAAGCGCACCGAACTCCCCGAGTTCAAGGCGTGTTTAGAAGGCGAAGAAGAATAGAGCCTCACGAAAAGGGTGGGAGCTTGCATCTTTGGAGGTTGGTACCAGCATGCAAAGACGCAAATTTCGACTTGTATGTTTTATTATTATTATTATTATTATTATTATTATTTTTATTTTTTAGTTTAGTTTTTTTTATTAAATAATTACAGTCTCAGCGGTTGCAAAGGGAGGTTCAGTTGCACGAGCTCCATCGTGCAACTCATATTAGGAAAAGTACCGGTGAGTTTGTCGATGAGTGGTCGAGGCGGACCCAGGTAATGATAAAACATAATGAATAGTTTTTAACAATGTTTATATTGTTTTATTACAATAAAATTGACTAATTTGTTTATGTTTGACAGAGGAGTTTGAGGCGAGGATGTCTCAGGTTAGATCTCGACATCCTCATGTTCCCCGCCTCAGAGCCCAGAGGATCCAATCGCTGCCGATGGTTCGGGCGTATGTTGTTGGCGGCAAGAAGAAGCGGTCGCTTATACGGTCGGGCGACCTTGCCAAAGAACTACAAGAAGGGCTCACGCTTCTGCTGGAGAGTCGTCCAGCAGTCGTGCTGCCGCGGATGAGCGGGAGATAGCAGAGTTGAAGCGGGCCATGTTGGCTCAGGTGCTGCAGCGACAGGAGGATCTGTACCATTTGCTAGCTCGCCAGCCGCCTCCTCCACCGCCTCCGCCTCCGCCTCATAGTACTGGTGATCATGTCGACGATGTAGATAGTGATCATGATCATGATTATCAAGACTATTAGTTATGTTTGTATCGATATTTTTTTATATTTTCGGATATTTTTTATTACTGTTTTCTTCGTCGAATTTTTTTATTTATTTGTTACGTTTCTTTTTTTTAATTTGTTTTATAGTTATGTTATCGCATTACATTTTTAAATACAGGAAGAAGTTAATTATTAAATGTGATAACTAGTAATCGTTAATTAAATGGATAAATAAATTAAATTGATTACAGAAATTAAAATTAAATAATTTAAAAAAGTAAATAATTTTTTAATAAAAATAAAAATTTAAACAATTTTCAAAAAAAATTTAAAGTTCGTATTTACCGACGGTCATGGCCGTCGGAAATGTCATCGGAATTATCGACGGGTTAAAACCGTCGGAAAAGCCGTCGGAAACTTACCGACGGGTTAAAGCCGTCGGTAAGTATTTGCGACGCGCAGTTTACCGACGGACATTAGGCCGTCGGTAATCCGTCGGAATTTTTTTATTACCGACGGTATTTGTGGATTACCGACGGCCAAAGCCGTCGGTAATCCCGCTATTTCTTGTAGTGCGAGTTGGGATTCATTTTTGGGTTTGCATGTGTAATCCTTCCCCTTATTTTCTAGAAGAGATAGAGGTTGTGGTATAGCAAACATGTGGAAGATTTGCTTTACAACATTTTTCCTCAGCTTGATTTTGTATATGAACACCATGGCGAGAAATGGTACAGAACTCTAAGGCGGAGGCAAATCTGATTTCGCAGGTGGCAAAACAAACTTATCATGAAATTTTCTTTCAATTTTTTTTATTGACGGGTTCATTTAGTGATTCTTTAAAAAATGGAGTACGTGGTTATTATATATAACTTAAATAATAGAGATTTCAAAATAAGTAATACTTTTGTCTAGTACAAATGGTAAGGGGGACGGGAGAAGTGGAGCATTGTGTGTAACAGCCCACCTAGTCTATCATTGATGTGTTTATATGTGTTACTTTGAAATATTAGGAAGAATGAATGTTAAATTGTGAATATTGTATCCTTGTGCATTTTAAGTCCTAGATGGTGAATGGTAAAAGAATGGGTGGACATAGAATAAATGACATAATGGGATTTTAGGAAAAGGGAAGGGCACATATAGGTACTTCACTTTTATTATGAGAGGGTAAAAGGGTCCTTTTGGCAAGAGAACACTCACTATACCCTTATTTTCTCCCTCATTCGACTAGCCCTCCCATTTTTCATCCATCACAAAAAATTTCTGCATGCAAAGGAGAAGGGAAGAGGAAGGGAGCTCCATAAAAGAGAAGCTAGGGGACCTTGGTGAGGTTTTGAAGAAAATCACTTCAATAATTTAGAAAGAAGAGGATTTAAGCTGGGATTCAACATTAGAAGAAAGATTGAAGCTGTACCTAGGGGAAAGAAAGAGAGAATTTGAGTAAGAGGAAGCGGAGAAGTGGAAACCAGAAATTTCAGCTCCTTAACTCAAATCCTTGAAGATTTAGATGAGTTGTTCTATTTAAAGTTAAGGGCAACCATAAGACCCAAAATAGGATTGTGATTTTTGAGTCATTCTTCACCCCATCTATGTTATTTTGAACAGTTTAAGAACCTCATAAAAATTTGGGTTCATAAGAAATTGGGGTTTTTGTCTTGCATGTATAATTTTTCTGTTTTGGGTTTAAGGAAAGATTCTTTGTGTCATTTAGTCAATTACATGATCTTAGATTACAATGGACATGTTAGGTCTTCATTTTACCATGTTTAAATTATTGATTTTGAGCCCAAATTTCAATGGAAATGGCTTAGAAAGTGAAGGAATCATGTTTCTAGAGCTTTGGGAGCAGAAAAATCTGTTTTATGCAGAAACTCTGTAGAAGTCACACGACGCGCCCCTGGATCCGCGTGACACGCATAGAAACAGAATGTTGGCACTACAAAGCGCGCGACGAGCCTTTGGGAGCTCGAGGCATGCGTGCAGATAGAGACAAAATGTTGTAAAGAGCGCGCGAACGCGTGTCTGGGTGCGCTGGAGCATGCCCATGCTGTGTAGAATTGTGTTTTTGGTTCCTCGAAAGCCTATCAGGCTATTTATGCTTGAATTTTACGTTCTTAGACCTTTAGAACTAAGGAGATATCATAGAAACTCCTTAGAAATATCATGTAATTATGCATATGATCGATTCATTGATGATATGAAATTGAATTGCTATGTAATGATAAAATCTTACTTGTTATAATAGTGAATTCTTTCTTTATATCTTTTGAATGGTTGAGATGTTTCGTCGGTCCGGTGATCAATAACCTGGCGACGTGGTTTCTTGGTCCAATTACAATTTGACCCTAAGGGAATACATCAATGGTAAGTAATGTTAAGTGAATGAATCTAATCTATGATATAATGAGTATCCAATTGATTGGTTATGCTTACAGAAAAGAAATTTTTTGCATGTCGTGGTTCGTGTTGGTGAGGGGTCCGTGAAGGACTCACTGAGATTTTTAATCTTACCCTTTTCCTTTATTGTTTTTCAGACAAACAGGTACCCAAGGAAGATTAGAAGATGCAAGGAGGCTAATCTTCCTATTTAGTTGTATTTTGAAGATGTAGCGTGTTCTAGTTTTGTTTTGGTGATTAGAATTGACTCTTGTAATTTTTATATCACAAGCTATGTCTTTAGTGAAAGTTGTAATCCAAGACCTAGATTCATGACTACTTTTAAGTTTGAGACTTGATCTTTGATGAACAAGTTTTTAAATTCTAGTTAACTTATGTACTTAATGATTAATGTCGTGCTTTCAAATTATTTTGCATGTATGAATGTTACATTGTGGGTTCGAACTCGCGCTCTTAGTGCCCACACAACACTTACAAATGTTTTACCACTAGGTTGTATTCTCCGGATAAAAAATAAGTAATATACCTATATAAGTAGTAGCATAATAATAAAAGTCAAACTTTTATTACTATTTTTTAATTTTTATTATTTAATATGTAATTTTTTATATGAAGTCTTTAATTTACAGTATACAAATAAAGATGTATACTACTTTTTTAGAGAGAATACTGAGAAGTTTCACCCAAAAAAAAGAGGAAGAGAATGCTGAGAAGGACTCCTTATTTGTATTTTAATTTTCATCAATAAGGACATTATGCTTTTTTTTGTCTATGGGGTGCTAGCTCAGTGGTAGGAGCTCGACTTTCTAATCCCAAGGGACGTGGTTCAAATCCCCTCGGGGACAGTTGTAACATGGCCATTAGTGCCACTGAAATAATAATATATCCTCTTCTCCCACCCTTTTTTTTAATTTTAAAAAAAGTACATTATGCAACAGTTATAAACAGAGTTTGCCTCTAGTGCAGATTACACCTACTACGCTGGTTAAAATGGACTTTTTACGTTGGTTTTTCATCCGACGTGTATTCTCTCGGCGTAGTATTATTGGACTTATTACGTCGGTTATACCAAAAAACCGCAGTAAGAAATAGTTTAAATAGGAAACAACAACACTTTTTATGGCGGTTTTTGCATAAAATTGCAATAAAAAGTGGACTTTTCATGCCGGTTTTATGCAAAAACCGCCATAAAAGGGGGACTTCCCAGAACTTCAAGCATAGCTATCAACTACCATGAACTAAAGTGGACTTTCCAAAAGTATCCCATGCCTGTCAATATTATATAATGTCTGTAAGCTTGTACTAAAAATATATTTTACAAAATTCACTAATTGCACATCCCCCTATCCATTCTCATTTGTATAAACAGCATATGTGAGAAACAATACCTAGATTAGGCCAACCACATTCTTAACATTGCAAGTAACCACTACTGCACATTGGTCTTTTAACATCGGTTAAAAACGACTTTAACATCGATTACAAATTCGTTATTGATTCAAGCGATATTAAAAGTGGGTACTATTTACATCGGAAAAGGTCCGATATTAAAAGATACCTTTTTACATCGGTTTTTGTCATAACCGATGTTAAAACTTAATCCTTTACATCGGTTTTTCATATTAACCGATGTTAAAACATCACTTTTCATATCAGCTTTGGACGCAAGCGATGTTAAAACTGTACTTTTAATATCGGTTTTATATAATAGCCGATGTTAAATAGTTTACTTTTTATATCGGTTTCTTAGGAACCGATGCAATTTTTTTTTAAATTTTTTTTGTTTGCTGCCTGTAACCTTTGCAACCATAATAATATATGTCATCGGGGTATTTCTCAAATTCTCCTACGAGAATAATCTTTTTCAGAGAATCTCTTGACAATCCAACAATATGCATGAACAAAAAAATGACAAATTAACAGGCAGAAGATTATCTAACTACAATTTCTATTGATTTATTTCAGATATAAATCAAAATAAGAAGGCATTCAAGTCTAAGATTGGCCCTTCATGACTTGAATAAACTATTACATGTTTCTACCAGCCACTGTTATGTCAAAGCTCTGCTTCAAATGTACACTAACAACCCACATAACTAGGTAGCATGTGCTTGTGGCTACCACATAATTGATCCATACAGAACCTGTACACAAAAATCACTCCCAGTAGAATGTTTTTCTTCAATGTTCTTGTGGCTAGAATTTATACATACAACATTGATCCATACAAAAGTCACCCATCAGATTGCATCCCTCATTGCTCCCCTTGCAGCCTCCCGTTTCATCTCAGCAGCCTTACCATTGCCACGGAAGTACATGTATACTTGCTATCACTAGTGCATGAAACGGAAAAGAATTAGGTATTTTCCACCGGTTTTCGGTTTAATTGGTGTACAAAGTGACGCGGTAGTAATTTTGAAATTATCGTGTCACTTTTTATACCAGTTATATAACCAACTGGTGTAAAAGGATTGCGATTTAAAAATGGAAGACATTTTACACCGGATTTGTATATAACCGGTGTTAAATACCTAACATATTACACCGGTTATTTTCAGAACCAATGTTAAAAGTCTTTGTTTTGATTAAAATAACTTTCTCCCTCTCAGTCTCAGATACGCGTGAAGCATTTCTATGAGATAACCCTACTTCACTCTCCTTGTTCTCTCTTTCTCTCTCGCCGCTACACTCTCTTTGTTCTTTCCGCCATTCAAGCCCACTCCCTTGCCGCTGCACTGCCGTTGTAGCCATTTGAATACCTCTACTACACATGGTTCTTGCCGCCGTTAACCTTCTCATGGTTCTAGCAGCCGTTCTCCGTTGAAACCCCCTTGCAGATCTGGTTGAGTTTCCTTCTTCTTACTTATAGGTTTGCTCATTTACCTTATAGCTTTGGCCCTTTTTGGTTTTAATTTGTTTGATAATCTTATTAGGTTTCACTCACGCTCTTTTGTTCCCTCTGACCGGAGCTTGAAAAATAGAAGAAGAAGAAGAAGAATCTCTCGTCTTCATTCTCTCTTCTGCTAAACCAACCTTCATTTCCATATATAGGTGCGTCACTGCTTCATTTTTTTTTCATTTTTTTTTGTTTAGCCGTTTTGCTTTCACTGGGTTCCGAATGTGTTTATGTTTTTCAGATAGAAGTATGTTGTGCTTTTTTGTTTAGCTCTGGTTTTTATTAATTTTTTTAAAAGGAAATATTTTCGAAAATTGTTGGTGTAGCTGTGGATCTATTCTGGTGCAGCTCCTGTAATGTGTTATGATGGATGGTTAGAGGATCAACGTTTTTACATGTTAGTAATTAGGAAGTTTATATCTTTTACAAAAGGTAATTCCAGGAATAGTAATTAAACTACTGCTTTCCTATTATGCTTTTTGTTGTCATTCTATTAAACTTCAGTTTGGTTGCTCATGGTTGACTACTGTTGACAACAAACGATGTCTTTAGATGAAAACTGTGGTCGTGGGGGGCGTTGTACTCGCATGACTTCCACGAGGTCACATCCCTCTATTAACAGGCCGATGATGACTGCAAGGGAGTATCGAGCTATCTTTGTGAGGAATTAGGATCATGATGCTCGTCTTCGCGATGAGGATCGGGATTTGATGAAACAGTATGCTGATTTCCGTGCCGACGCTGACCGTTGGGGCCCAGGCCTTCGTATGTGCATGCTACAGAGGAGACCAGTACCCTCTATCAAGAGACCCTAGCTGCCAGGGAGGTTCATCAAGGGCCAGGCGTTGTTCAGTTCCCCAGCAATGAGGATGAGATCGGAGAGTACAATCCATCCACACCAGAGTATTCTCCCATTGCACCTGAGTACACACCATCGACTCCTTCGGAGGAATCTACTGCCCGATTTTATCCTAGTTACTCCTCTAGTACTAGCCAAAACTAGCCTCAAGATGGACCCTCATCATCAATGTTGTCGTTTGTGTCAGTTCCCTCTACTGATTCTTCAACTTCAACGTGTTGTCGTTTCGGAGATGGAGCCTTCCGAAGGCTTCATAATTCTTTTTCACATAATGCATATTTTCTAGGGTTAATGTATTAGTTGAAAAGATACAATGAAGAGCAAGCAGATGCATGTTGTCCACCACATGGTGGCAGAAACAATGAGTTCTTCTCTGGTTTCTATAATGGTGTCATGAAAATAACTCTCTGGTTTTCCTCCTCGCTGAAGAAATTTGTCCCAAGATGATGGCAAAACGAAGGAGTTATTTTCTTGACACCATTTTAGAATCCAGAGAAGAACTCATTGTTTCCGCCATCATCTGGTGGACAAAATGCATTAGGTTGCTCTTCATTGTATCTTTTCAACTAATGCATCAATCCTAGAATCTTGCATTATGTGGAGAAGAATCATGAAGCCTTCGGAAGGTTCCGTCTCCGAAATGGCAACATGTTGAAGTTAAAGAATCAGTAGAGGGAGTGACGCAAATGAAAACAACAATGATGAGTGGCCATCTTGAGTCTAGTTTTGGCCAGTCCTAGAGAAGCAACTAGGACAAAATCTGGCAGTAGATATTGCTTTTTTTATTTATGTGTAAATAATGTAGATCTTTCCTTGTATTTTGAAAAGTTTAGTAATAATGTATCTATGTCATTGCTTTTTTATTTATGTATAAAATTGAGTGTCGTCATTGCTTTTTTATTGTTTGAATTTTAGGCAAATTTGGTGCCAATATATTCTGCTGTCAATTATTGTTAAATTTCCCGCATTTGTCATTTTAGAAAGTCTCTGGGCAGGAATGGATAAAAATAAACCCCAAAAAAAAGGTATCATTTTACGCCAGTTATCTAAATAACCGGTATAATATGAGATCTTTTACACCGGTTATTTAGATAAAGGTCATTCAAAAAATAACAAAAAACGGAAATTGAAATTTTACACCGGATATATAACCGGTGTAAAACATTGACATTTTATGCTGGTTAAATAACCGGGTAAAAACTCCAACATACAACACCGGGAGCATTTATACCGGCACCAAAACCGGTATAAAATGTCAATTTTAACCTGTGTAAAATCGTCCTTCTGCACTAGTGTATATGGCAACCAACCAAAGAAAATGTGAGCAGTTATGTGCAAAATGATATTGCTAGCTGAATGTGCTTAAAATAATTTTAATTGGTAAGTAATGTCAACCATAGTAAGATCAGGAACACCATCGTTCTTCACCACTAATGTCAACCATAGTACAAGTCAAGATTGTGCACTGTGATTGAAATGGCCACTAGTGATTCACAAGTCAATGCATTAGACAACTCCCAGTTATTTATTAGAATCTAATTGTGGAAAGCAACTAAGAAGCTATATCACTCATTCGTAGCCCAATGAGCACACATTTTTGGAATAAAATTGCAGCATACAAACATATTTGGGATTGTATGGATAATCTAAGAAATTCTTACTTTTCAAACACGTACTTTATTTTACGAAACTTGCTATATTGTTTAAACACAGACTAAACTACAGCTTTATAGCCAATAAATTATGCACATCAATTTACCTATCCCGCAAATTTTCACTCATCAATACAACTTGGGTAAAGATCCAAAAATAGTCTTGCCCAACGTTTCTGGATGTCGTAAAGATCCTCTTGAGAGAATGGTTCCGTAGTGCAGAATCTCTGCAAGTTGAAGTGACATAAGAAAAATATTTGCTCATCAACCAAATAAAATGTAATATAATTGTGTTAAAAGTTCTATTACCTCCATCCATGAACTAGTAATACAATTCAAGCAATTCAGTGAAGCTTTTATCGGTCTACCCATTTCTAGCCTTTAGATTGACTAATCTTAACACGGCTGACAATCGTGTGAAATCAGTGCACCCCGAATACAAAGGTTCTTCCTCGTCACTGTTCAAAGTATCATACACGTGTGCTCGCTAAAAAGACTCTAGTCCAATATCACGGATCATGTCCTCTAGTTGATCGTCTATATCTACATCAACTTCCTCACTTTTGGACACACATGGCATTCCTAACCGTTCGCCATGCCATATCCATTTTGTATAACTCTTGCAAAACCCGTCACAACGAAGATGATTTCATATGTCCTTAACTACTTGTTTTGTGTCGTTCAAACAATTAGCACAAGGACAATAAAACCATCCATAATTATCAACAACATTTCTGTTAGCAAATTCTAGAAAATTTTCCACCCCATTCACATACTCATCACTTAGGCGGCTAGCATTGATCCAACTACGATTCATAATTATGTTCTGAAAAGACACACACACTAAGATAATGAATATAATGAATTTGAAAACTCACTAAGAAAAGAAAACATGATAAGGTTCATATTTACTCAAATAGTATTGAAAACATGATAAGGTTAATTCTTTACTCAAATAGTAAAGAATAAATCCATGGAAATGTCCTACTAGGGTGTAAAGAAAATACAGTGACGAAACTCAAGTTTTCAGAGAAAGTGTGCAAGAGTGAAAAAGAAAATGATTGTTATTATGATTCCATTATGAGTACAAGCTAGATTTATACATCATTATATTAGAGTAACTAACAGAAAGGCTATCAAAATAACTAATCTAACCGTTAGTGTCCCCCTAGCTTAAGTTATTGGCCATACTAACTATACTCCAATATAAAGAAACAAGCTCCAAATACTTTTCAACCAAGACTCTTAGCCTATGATTGGAACGCCAGAAAACAGCACGTGAGAGAATAGCACCGGAGAGAACGCGATGAAATTAAAAAGTACGTGTGATTGGAAGCAGATGAAACGGGACGAAAGAAAAAAAAAGTTATGGGTCCCACCCACTTTTTTTTTTTTTACTTTTTTCTTCTTCTCAGTTCCGCGGAGAAAACGGTGGGACGTGAAATTTTTTTACTTTTTCCTTTTCATACCCCTATTTTCTCCTTATATCTCACATTATTTAAATTTTTAGTCAAAGATATTAATGTCTTTTAAAAAATAATCAACACTTCTCTCTTCTATTTTTCTCTTCTCTTTCACTTATTCCAATCAATACCCAAAATACACCCAATTTCACATCTTTTTCTCTCTTTTCATACTCTTTCTTCACAATTACTCTCTTCACAATTTATCTCGTAAACTAATCACACGCTTAAGCAACACCAGAATAAATGAAGAAAATGAAGAAATCACATTGAAATCTGATGCATGTCTACATAATGGGGGAAATAATCTTACAACGTTGTAGGAGTAAGGTGATGGAAATTAATACAGAAAGTCATAGGTAAATGATGTGTTAAGATTGGTTCAAATCAGATTTGTGTAAAACATAACTCTGACTAAAATAAAGGAAACTGAAGTGCATTTTTCCTGAGGCCGTGACTAAATTTAGCAGAAAATATTTCACAATATGGGTAACGAGACGCCTATAAATGACAATAAATTAAAGAAACAACAAAAAAAGGAACTACTGCTTTGCCACATAAAAGGAAAAAAGTTAAAAATCGATAATGCGGGTTCTCCTGACATACCTTAGGCGCATATACACAACCCAATGCTCCAACGATTAAGCCTCCCAATACAAAGCCACCAACAAAGGTACTTCCACTACTTGGTCTTCCACCATCCCCACTGCACTATCAAGAGAGATTAAAAACACTAAATAGTCAACATAATCCCAAAAGGTAAACCAACCTTTTAAATTATGCTTCTTGCACCAAGATTTTGAGTCAAACATAAGATACAATTGACAATCACAACACAAAATTTTAACCCAAAAAAAAAAAATGAATCAAGAATAATAATAGATGCGGGTAAATTTGTTGTTTCCCCACCGTTTTTTATGCTTCTATACTAAATAGTCGTGTATGAAAAAAATAAATGCACCAGAAAGTAATGTCCTACTCCTACCTTGCTCGAACTATAAGTGGCAGGTTACGTGATGCTTTAGCTCTAACAGAAGAACTTGGAAAGTGTTCAGTGGAGCTGATTTTCAAGAAGGATTTATCCACTCGCTTTATCAAGGAACCTGACATTAAATAAGTTGAATATCAGATTTACTAGAAAATCAATAGAAAGCGGGGCGATGAATATGTTAAACTAATAAAATTCCTGCTGATGATAAAATAACTACAGCACTAGGTTATTTTATCATTTCCCCCCCTTATTTTCATTCTGAAAAATTTGAAATTGGATCATGTGAATAATATTTTTCGGGGAAAATTACATACAGTGGTCATGAGCTGCAAGAGTTTAAGTCATCAGGGACCTCAGCTTTTATCAGCCAGTATGATGTGCACCTTCCTTTATTAACAGTTAGGGAAACTTTGGCCTTCTCTGCAAGATGCCATGGTGTTGGCATAGGTTAAGAAAATAAGAGAATGCCAAATGGGTTCTCATAAAAAATCTAATTCACAAAGCTATATAAAATAACTGCACATGTTTGTTATCATTGTGTGTACCAGGCTAATAAGACAAAAATCACACTCACTCTAGGAGCAAACAAATATCCACATGTGATAGATCTAAACCAAGGCCAAATAAGACCTCCAAAACAACATAATACATACCAATTAACACAAGAAATATAAGAATTAATCAGTCACTCCCAATTAAACTGCCTAAAAAGCACAGGTAGGAATGACCACATGCATCATAGAATAATGAAACAAAAAGGAATGAGCATGTGATAGGAATAGATATGTACACTACACATACAGCATACAGCATTCTCATACACATACTCTTTGCTATCAACCCCCTCCCCAAAATCATACTCATCCATAACACAGTTATTCCAACCTCATCGTTGTAGACACAAATCCTGAATAATGATTTATTCTTACAATAAATTTAAAAAAAAAATGCATTGAAAAAAGAAATGTCTCTACACAAGCATGCTTGAATGAGGAAGAAAAAAAAGATGAAATTAGAATAGCAAGTGGACCCAACCCCAGAAGAGAAAAAAATGAAGGAAAACGAACTCACATGCTCTTCAACAAAGTCAAGCTCCCAAGTCTTCCTCCACACTACCTACAAAAAATGAGGAAAGTGAAACCAATAAAAAAAACAACAATTAAAAAAAAAAAAACTATACTCTCTCTCTTTGTTTCTGAAACTCTCTCACTCTCTGCAGCACCTAACAAAATTGAAATAAGCAAGGAACGAAGCAGAATGGGTCCGAGTATTTATAGATTCTGGAAACAATGAATCAGTGGGGGGCTTCAAGAACTCGTACGATTAGGACATTAATGGATTCTGGAAACAAAATCAATTTTAGATTGTCGTTGCACTGTTCTCGTTGAAAAATTACCAGGAAGGAAGGATGTGAAAATGGAGGCAGGAGAGGACGCAGTGAGAATGGAGGCAGAAGAGGGCCCTCTGTTGCTCGTCAGTTATCGTTGCTGAGGAAGGAGGGCGCTCTGACGCGGAGGAAGGAGGAAGGCCGGACAGCGGCGAGCGATGTCTACGTCAGTTGTCGTTGCTCGCCGGACGGTGTTCACCGGAAATGCAAATGTCGAGGAAGGAGGAAGGCCGGACGGTGGTTGTTGGAGGCTGAACGGTGAACGGACGGTGCTAAGTTGTCAGTGCTCCCGCAGTGTGGGTTTTGTGAGAATGGAGGCAAAAGCTTTTGTTATTTCCCGTTTTGAGGTTTTGTTTTTCGTTTTTTTTTTTTTTTTGGTTACATGAGGTTTCGTTTTTCTACATCGGGTTGTCTAGAAACCGATATTAAAAATACATTCCACATCAGTTGGTAAAGAAACCGATATAGAAACTAATTTTAGACCAATTTTCCATTTTTCTGGTTTCATGTTTCTACGTCGGTTGTAAAACGTAACCGATGTTAAAGGTTTTCTATAACGGTTAAATACATAACTAATGTTAAAAGTTTTCAATTAAATTGCAAAAATATCTCTGCGTTTTTTTAACACCGGTTATTAAATAATCCACATAAATTTCTGTTATAGAATCTGTTTTCTGTACTGGTGAACGCAGTGGCCCTTATAATTACTTTATATATAAACCTATTAAGAAGATTTCAATGACTAGTGGGTTTAAAACAAAATATTTATCACAAATAAAATTCATCACTACAAACAAGCTTATATACTACTATAATGCGAAAATACCATCAGATCCAATAACCTAATTAATAAGAAAACTACAAAAACAAGGAGTCAAAGAGGTAAAGTAACATGTATTTGACAATTAGTACTGACATGATTTGGACAGTTGAAGCAGCCTTAGCAACACAACTATCATAAGAAAAAAGGAGGTGAAAGCTCCATTAAATCACCTTGATTGCTACTGAACTCTAGTACCCTGAAAATTTCTCACTTGCACTGTGACAAGAAAGAACATATAAATGATCAACACTATGAGTAAAAGGACATCTAAAAGGCTACTTTAGCATAGCTTTTAGATTCATCAACACCTCTGTTACAAGAAAATCCAAGAAAATGATGAAAAATGTGTTCATCACAAATTAGTATTCACTTACACAAAATTAAATAGTATACCTTTGGCTCAGAATTTTCATCAATAAAAAAAAGCTATAAGCATGCAAAGCCACGTAAGCTAGCGCATGCCTCCCCAAGCAGTAATCAATCTATTCCAATCAAATAAACCAAGACAAACAAAAGCAGTCAGTGGAGTTTAGATGCTAAATTTAAAAAAAGTAGTGATCACCAACACTAGCAATGATTGGTATATAAACACTACTAGAAAATTGTCGTTTTTGGACAGAATTTTAGGATGAAATTTATTTCGTCTGAAATTACATAAAATTTCAGACGAATTTGGGACGAATTTAATATCATCTAAGTTTTCATCTCAAATCTATCCATATTTCGTCCTAAATGTTAGCGCCAAAGTGTTATATAGATTTTTTAGCTAATTCGTCCCAAATCCGTCCGAAAGTTTGAGACAGATTTGGGACGGAATACATTATGTTTCTATTTAAGTTGATTTCTCTCAAATTCGTGTGAAAATTTGAGACGGATTTGGGACGGATTTTGCTTTTTCTAGTTGTAGATTGATTCTATCTCAAATCCGTCCAAAATGGAATTGTAATTTCAAAGTTAAGTAATTGATTTTTTTTAATTGATATTCATATGATATTATTGTTTACTTGTCAATATAAGTTTTTAATTTTATTTCAAAAAGAAAATTATCAATTATATTAATTAGGAGTATTATTTTTTGATAAAAAATAATTTATAATTATAGCATTGTAGAAAAAATAAAATACAATATTGAAAAAACTTCTTACCCCATTGCAGAGTGAGTTTGATGATTAAGATTTTCTCCTTTAGTAGTGCAAAGTCCTATATGATAGTGCAAAATTACACAGCATCTTTGATCAATTTCATGAAAAAGTTTCACTACAACAGATTTTGTAAAATATGGCATCACTTTAAACAGCACTTTAAACTAAAGCGCTAGCTAAAATCGCAGAAAAATATTCGCTAGCGTTTACCTAAGAAAGCGCTACTGAAAGTTCGTTAATAGCTAGCGCTTCCCCAGGAATGCGCTACTAATATTTTAGCGTCAAGAATCACTAGAGCTTTTCCAGGAAAGCGCTTTCCTTTATCAATATTTACTAGCACTTTTCCAGGAAAGCGCTAACGCTAAACAATAATCGCTAGCGCTTTCCCACAAAAGCGCTATCTATACCAAAAAAAAATTATATCCCACATTCAGTCTCTGTTTACTCAGTTTGCTCACTCGATATTTTGCTCTCTCTAGCTCTCTCTCATAATGTCCATCTCGTTCTCTCTCTCGTCGCCGTTGAGCTTGCCGTCGCCTTCTCTCTTTTTGAGCATTTCGTTCTATTACTCGATTGTTTGCTCTCTCTCTCTCACAGCGTTCATGTATTTCTCGCAACGACGCGTCTCTCTGTCATTAGATTGGAGGGCTTCAAACTCGTTTTCTCTCATTATTATATAAAGGTTTTATTCTGCTTATTGGATTGGAGCTGCGGCGTGTCTCTTTATTTAGTTCTGTTCATTTGGGTTTTGTTTTTATTGTGTTTCCTTGTTTGTGTAGGTTTAAGCCTGCTACTGTGGTTGTCTCTTTTGGGTTCGGGGTTTGGTTTCACACTAAAAAAGAAAGGTTCGATTCTTGGAAGAAAGGCTTTGTTTGGTTTTTCCTGTTGGTAAGTCCTTCTTCTCCTCTTTCTTGCTTCTGCTGCTAGCTTTTTGTTTGCATCTCACTGTAAGTTAGAAAAAATTAAGTGCTACTTGATTTTTATGGTTTTATAGTAGAGTTTGTTTTGATGCTGGGGCTGTTTTGATGTTGTTGCTCTGCTGGTTCTTATAATGTTCTTTTGGGTTACCTTGGTGGTAGTTTACAAAAGGAATAATTGTGTAAAAAGATTGAACATGTGTTGAACTTTAGAGTGTTTTATGTTTGACTGGATTGGATATATTTTGGAATGTCCATATTTTAGGAGAGAGTCTGCCAAATTTTTGTTAAAAATTCAAACTATGAATTGAATACGAACTGTGAATTGTGGATTGACGATATAGCATCAGCTATAGCCCAATGCGTTAGATTATCAAGTTTTGACCTTGTTTAGTGGTAAAATATTGATGTTTAATATGATGTTATATTAATGGGAATGACTGTTGAATTTGTAAAGGTTGAAGTTAGAATGGATCGGAAGTGGATGTCTGCCAATCGTTTGTCGAAGGAATATAGGGATAGAATGCAAGATTTTATTAGGTTTGTAGTTTAGCATGAAAAAGAACTAGACCTGAGTAGAATCGAATGTCCTTGTTTGAGTTGTTGTTATGTAGGCCGAGTTAATGTTCAGGAATTGGAAGGACATCTAGTGAGCAATGGAATTGATCAGAGTTATACCTGTTGGACAAAGCACAGTGAGAAAAAAGGTGAATCTTCTAATATGGAGAAGAGTGGGAGATATGCGTCAGATGACACGGATACAAATGCATATTATGGCGACCGTTTTGAAGAGATGGCAAATGCGGTTGAAAAAGATCTCCGTGATTGTCCTCAAATGTTTGAGAAGTTGGTAAGTGATACGGAGAAGCCGTTGTATGAGGGTTGTACGAAATTCACGAGATTATCGGCGATGTTAAAGTTGTATAACTTGAAATCGGGCAATGGATGGACTGATAAGAGCTTTACGGACTTACTCACCTTATTGAAAGATATGTCGTCGGATGATAATGTGCTTCCTGGTCGGACATATGAGGCTAAACAAATGTTACGCTCTATTGGCATGGGCTATGAGAGGATACATGCTTGTCCTAACGATTGCATTTTATTTAGAAATGAATATGCATCGTTAAATTCGTGTCTTAAATGTAAAGTCTCATGGTATAAGAAGAAGGAAGCTCCAGAGAAGGTTATGTGGTATTTCCCCATAATTCCCAGATTCAGGCGCATATACCGTAGTTCGGAAGATGCAAAACACTTGACATGGCATGAGGATGAAAGGATTAAGGATGACATGCTGCGGCACCCGGCAGATTCTCCTCAATGGAAAAAAATTGATATTGAGTATCCTGATTTTAGGAAAGAACCAAGAAACATAAAACTTGCATTGTCTACTGATGGGTTTAACCCACATGGTGTTCAGAGTAGCTCTCATAGTACATGGCCAATGATTTTGGTGATTTATAACTAACCTCCATGGCTATGCATGAAGCACAAATATATGATGTTGTCTATGTTAATTTCTGGGCCCAAACAACCAGGAAATGATATAGACATATTCTTGGCGCCTTTAATTGAAGAATTGAAGCAAATGTTGGAGACGGGTATAGATGTGTACGATGGGTACAGAGCAGAAAGTTTCATCTTGAGGACTATGATCTTTAGCACAATTAATGATTTTTCGGCATACGGTAATTTGTCTGGATACAATACCAAAGGTCAATGTGCATGCCCTATATGTGAAGATAGTATTGATTGGATGTGATTGAAACATGGTAAGAAGAATGTCTTCCTTGGGCATCGTAGGTTTTTGCCTCAAAAGTATCATTATCGGTCGTGGATGAAAGCATTTAATGGGAATACTGAAGAACGTAGAGCTCCTTTGCCTTTGATGGGTGCACAACTGTTTGAAAAGGTAAAAGATTTGAGTATTGAATTCGAGAAAGCTTTTGCGGGAGAGCTTGTCACACGAAGGTGGAAGAAAAGGTTGATTTTCTTCGAGCTGCCATATTGGGAGTCATTGTACGTGAGACATTTCATTGATGTGATGCATGTTGAAAAAAATGTTTTTGATAGTGTCATTTGTACCTTACTCAATGTGCCCGGGTAGACTAAAGATGACATCAATGCAAGGCGGGACTTGGTTAGTATGGGACTAAGACGGGAATTGGGACTAGTAAAAAAGGGGAAACTACATACATATCTACCTCCAACTACTCATACTTTGTCTAGAAAAGAGAAAACGATTATTTGGAAGTTTCTTCATGGAGTTAAGGTTCCAGAGGTGTACTCTTCAAATATTATGAACCTCGTATCAATGAGAGATCTCAAGTTAAAGGGTCCGAAGTCCCATGATTGCCATGTTCTCATGGAGAATTTGCTACCCATTGGCATACGATCCATTTTTCCCATCAAAGTGCGGAATACCTTAATTAAACTTTGTTTCTTCTTCAAGGCAATCTGCAGCAGAGTGATTGACCCAGGAAAGTTGCCACCATTACAAACAGAAATTGTTTTGATTTTGTGTGAGCTTGAGATGTATTTCCCACCTTCATTCTTTGACATAATGATTCATCTGACAATTCATCTGGTTAGGAAGACACAATTGTGTGAACCAGCTTACATGAGATGGATGTACCCGTTTGAGTGTTACATGAAGATATTAAAAGGGTATGTGAAAAACCGATCACGACCAGAGGGTTGTATTGTTGAGCAGTACACAGTCGAAAAAGCTGTTGAATTCTATTCCGACTACCTATCTAACGTTGGACGTAGCATAGGGATGCCGACATCTCATCACACAGGAGGAAACGAAGGGAAAGAGATTAATGGATGTAAAATATTGACTATATCAAGGCAACTGATGGAGCAAGCACACTTATATGTTTTACACAACGCTGATGAGGTTGTGTCATATATTGTGAAACACAACGAAATTCTCAAGCTTATGTACCCAAATAAGAATCAAAATTGGTTAACAAGATAACACAATCAGTGTTTTATAATGTGGCTAAGAGTTCAAATTTCTGAAGAGTTTAATGCAAATCCTAGCTCGGTTTCAAAAAAATTGAGATGGTTAGCTAAAGGTCCAGCTATACATGTTATCTCTTACACCGGTTATTTGATTAACGGGTACACATTCTATACAAAAGAATATGATGATCAGAGTAAAATACAAAATAGTGGGGTCACTCTTGTTGCTCAAGCTATGCATATCTCAAGTGCCAAAGACAGAAATCCCATTTATGCGAATATGTCATACTTCGGGGTCATTGAACACATAGGGGAGTTGGATTATGCGATGTTTCTGGTGCCTATGTTCCAATGTAAGTGGGTTGGCAATAATTACAGTGTAGAAACGGATGACTTGGGGTTCGTACGGGTGAATTTCAATAAGTTGAGATATAAAGATGACGCTCATATTTTAGCATCGCAAGCTCGATAAGTGTTTTATGTCACCGATCCATCTGATATGAATTGGTCCGTTGTTTTGTTGACTAACAAAAAAATTGTTAATGAGATTGATGATCAAGCAAATGAAGATGCTGATATTGAAGATGACCCGTTCGTTGTGATACAATCACTGTTTGGTGAGGAAAGTACATCAAGAGAGGATGATACATATATTAGACATGATCATAAAGAGGGGCTTTGGATCAGTCGAAGGAAAAGAAAGATGTTTAATCCCTAAGGATTAAGTTTACCGTCTTTTATTTAGTGTCTTAAAGCGAATTTGGATCTTAGGGTTAAAATTGTAAATTTACCCTAGGATTAAGAAATTCAGGGACTAATTAGTGATGAGTGGTTTAATTGGATAAAATTAGCTAAGGTTGATTTGAGGACCTAAGGGAAAATCTTGTTATTTAAAAGGGGTTTATTAGCTAAATCCTAATTAAGGATGCCCACCATACACCACAATTTCTCTCCTCTCACCTAAGAGCCCTCTCACAAACCCTATACTCCCTCCCATCGTGACTCTCAGTAGAAGAAAGAAAGGAACAAAATCAGAAAAGAGAGAAGGAAAAGAAGAAAAGGAAATAAAGAAAGATAAGGAAGGAAGAAGATGAGGGGCGACGATGAAGGGAGGAGGCCGTGGCGGCTGGGCCGCGACGTCGAGAGCCTGGTGGTGCCACACCACCCTTCACGGCGAGCTGAAGCAGAACGCGATCGAGAGAGAGAACAGAGGTAGAGATCAAGAGAGAGGTGGAGGCCGAGAGTGAGAGAGAGAAACAGGGACTGAGAGAGATCGAGAGACTGAGATTTTGAGAGAGACAAAAATCAAATGGAAGAAGAAGAAGAGAAGGCCTTGCATGTGTTGATCCAGTGAAGAAGGAGGAAGAACCTGCCCTATGTTCGAGAAATTGAAGAAAAAAGATGAAGATTGAAGCTTGAGGACCAACTTCCATGGAAGAGGGTTAGGGTTCCAGTTCAGAAATTGGGGGTTTTTCACCCTGAGGCTCCTGAGGAGCAATAGGTAACATAGATTTCCCTTAAAACCTCCCTCAGGGTGTGCTTTTGTTTAAATTCCTTAATTCAATAATTAGTTTATGAATTATTATGAAATTATATGGGGTTTGGCTGAAATAGGGTTGGATTCTGTCCCCAACCCCCCTAAACTATTGTGTGATGTTTGTTGTTGTGAGTTCCATGTAGCTCCGATCGGAATATTCAATGTTGTTGTCATGTTTGTTAACTATGTATGAATTTAGTCTTGAAGTAGCTCGACATTCGAGCTAGCCCTTTTACATGAGTTTTGGGTGATAAGATACTTGAATTTGAGTATGCATGCACTAAAAAAATACATGTTCATGTGGGGTTATTGTTATTTTACTAAGTGTATTGATTCCCCTTATATACATGTTAAAATTGTTTAGAATAATCATTTGATTTGGAATTGGTTTTGTCTTGATGTTGATTGATTCCTAATAATGCATGTGAAACCTTGCCTTGAATCTCATTTTGATTGAGCTTGGGAATGGTTTGGATTGGATTGAAGTGTGAAAAAAGAATTGGAAAACGCAAAAAAATCTGCAGGACTGGCCTCTACGGCCGTGTCTCCCTGGACAATTTAGTCTTTTTTATTCGTTTCTGTGTTCTGTTGATCGATATCTTGTGTTATGGGACCTTAAATGAAGGGGTTTTAATCCTATATGTGGCATGTTCTAATTCATAGGATTGCATTGTGATTGAGGTTCCTTTGATTGAAATTTGTTTGTGTGAAGTCCCGTGAGTGGCATACCGTAAGTCATTGTGAATCCCGGGCCAATGTGCCTGGTGGACTGGATGTCACAATAAGCGGGTACATCCATTGACCTTAATTTTTATTACTAATTAATGACCTTGATTGAATATGTTTGTGTGAAGTCACGTGAGTGGCATACCGTAAGTCCTTGTGAATCCCGGGCCAATGTGCCTGGTGGGCTGGATGTCACAACAAGTGGGTACATTCATTGAGGTTTGTGATGTGTGTTTGTATGATGATTAACGTTTCTTTTGGATGGAACTTGTGTGTGCGAATGTTTGCGTTTGAACTGCAACTCGTCAAATGTGTAATTTGGACACTTTCTTTGACGGGGACCCCTTGATAGGACCACACATCACTCCTTGCTCATTCTGACCCTTGAGCTTTGCCAAGTGGGTGCGTTCATTAATGCTTAACGATTTTTGTGGATATTATATCCTATGTTTGGAATATGAACTGAGTTGTGTTTCAATATTGATGATCAATTCGACTGATTGAGTGTAATGAGGAAGTATGGGTTTAAGTATATTCGAATACCTATGTTTATGCTGATGTGGGGAAGATTTTCCATACGTCGCACACCACGTATGGCTGGAAACAACGGTAAAAGTTTTATTATCATAAGTCTATGTTACTGAGTTTTATAAACCCACATTCTGGGGTGTTGTTTTCAGGTACAAGCTGATTGAAGAGGTTCTGAGCACGAAACGTGCTCGGTCTTGCTTTTCTGCGAGACTTTGAGTCACCGGATCACGAGTCAGAGTCTTAACTACTAAGTTGTGTCCCTGTAATTGAGAAATAATGTGTTGTGTTTAATGGTAATTATTTTTAGTGATATTATTGTAATGGTTGTAACTAATTAAAGTAATTTCCGCTTTCGAAACTCTGATTTACGTTTATTATATCAGTAGCATATTTTGGTATGACGCTTATGTATCTAGGGATTTTATTAAACAAAGTATAGTACAGTGTGTTAAACAAGATTCATTCTTTATTATCCTTCGGTATGCGAAAAATTTTCCTAGTCTAATTTATTCTAATCCAGGTTAGATTAGTAAGTAATTCCCTAATTAGAGTTAGGGTGTTAGGAAAATTCTATAATATTTTGTTTTAAACAATTGCATCCAATTCAAAATCTAGGTTACCCAAGACATCAATCCCATTCAATCTATAAATTGAAACAGAGCCATGCTTCATTGTTCATGAATACACACAAAAAGCGAGAAAGGATAAGAGTGAGAGAGAGTAAGCGAAGTGAAAGCCATCAACTTTCCTTGTCCATCGCCTACCAATTCTCATATTTGCAAATCTAAATGTTATCGTCTTGTTGATCTCTTCACCTTGTTTATAAGTGATATAAGCGGATGACATTTACAGCATTTGTGAGCATGTTTGTTTTCTCATGATATTTATTTTATAAATTTTTTTTTTGAAAAAAAAATAGGGTTTTGAGATGTGGGTTCGTGCATTATTTCACCCTCACTTAAGCTTTTTTCACTGTTCTCAATCGACTTAAGGTTGGAGGATTCATCATATCTAATGATCTTAATTTTATTTTTCTACAAACTGATATTCTAACTAGTTTCGTATTTAAGTTTTTTCATTTGTTCAAATTAAAATTAAGAGTATATACCATTTTTATTTTCTAAAGACGTATTTTTATTGCACATATCTATTTTATTAGAAAAAGGTTCATACATTTCTCATTTTTTTAAATACATCTCACCTGTGAGAAGTGTATTTCAAAAAATAAAAATGTATTAAAATAAACATGATACTTAAAAGGGATAGGAAATTTTTTATTTGACTTATTTTTTTAAAGATATTTTATGTTGTTGTTATTGAGTAATATGTATGTCAATAAAATAGGGGTTAGAATTGAATTGCTTTTGTTGGATTGAAAAATGGGGTATTGGTCATTTAAGTCCTTGAAAGTGTTACTCGGTGTCACTTTAGTCCCTGAAAGCATATAAACTCCAAAATAGTCCCTGTAAGCGTGCTCCGTCAGTCACTTTGGTCTTTGCCGTTAACAATTTCATTGACTCCGTGAGTAATTGATCACATTGGTCCCTAAAAGTATAATTCGGTGTCACTTTGGTCCCTGGAAGAGTAACAACTCCAAAATAGTCCCTAAAAGTGTTATACGTTTGTCACTTTGGTCCCTACTATTAGCCATTTGATTGTCTCTCGTTCCAAAATAATGGCTAACGATAGGGACCAAAGTGACAAACGTAGAACACTTTCAAGGACTATTTTGGAGTTTATATGCTTTCAGGGACTAAAGTGACACCGAGTTACACTTTCAGGGACTAAAGTGACCAATTACTCACGGAGTCAATGAAATGGCTAACGATAAGGACCAAAGTGACTGACGGAGCACACTTACATAGACTATTTTGGAGTTTATATGCTTTCAGGGACTAAAATGACACCGAGTCACACTTACAGGGACTTAAGTGACCAATACCCCTGAGCTTTAAAGTGGGTAGCCTAGTTATTGGTGCAGTCAAGTTTGGGAAATAAGGTATGGCAAGAAGTGGGCCCTAAACCTTAGAAAAAACGAATAGAATAACGGAGAGTCCATTGTAACTAACTAAAGTACATGTGAAGTTCATATTCTTTTGCTAGGGAACAGACATGGGTCTATTGTCAAGTAACTAAAGTATATGTGAAGTTCATATTCTTTTGCTAGGAAAGAGACATGGGAAGGGTGGTTTCTACTATGCACCGTCATTATAGGTTGTTCATGGTGTACTATTATTTTTAACCATTAGATATATTATTAATGTAAAATTACTCTAGAGTTCCTTTATCTTAATTTAAAGTTTCAAGTTAATCATTTATCTTCTTTTTTGTTTCAATTTAATCTCATATGTTTTAAAACATTAATTTCGAGACAAATTGTTGGCTAATCTACTACGAGAAATGTGTGTTTGTCACAAGCACAATCTGCTGTATCAATTATGCCACAAATCAGAGCTCAAAAAGATGTTGCAAAAAGGCAAAAACAGACCAATTTGGCCAACATTGTCAATATTTTAGAACATGTGGGACTAAATTGAAACTAAAATTAACTTTAAATGACTATCTTGACACAAAAAAAAAGATAAAAGACTGAAGTGAAACTTTAAATTAAGATAAAAGACATCTGGTGTAATTTTGCCAATAATTAATTTACTAAATAGTTTAGATCATATTTTAAAAAATTGTAAAAAAAAAAAAACCTTTTTCTTCCTCCCACGAATGCCCCTATTCTTATTTTTCTTGTCCATCTTTTTCTCTCTCCCCCAGTGGCACGGGCTACCTTCATCACTATTATGGCGGCTTCACTCAAACCATTCTCAACAAATAGAGCATTACAAATTGGAAGAAAAGAGAGAAAGATAGAGAAATGGAAGATGGTATTAAGCTGAAGAAGCTCGACATGCACTAGATCTGAGCTGAGACAGAAAGATAGGTTGAGTTGTTAAGGTTCTATTGATGTAGACCTTGTATCTATCCATGACTTTGATTACATCACTACCGATTTCATCGTTGCAGGTCTCGTCGTTGCTAGATCTCTTTTTCGCATATCTCATCCTTAAGAAAGACCCAAAGCTTTCACCTTTTGCCCAAAAAAAAAAAATCGATGGAGAGAAATAGACAAATCTTGTAGCTTTTTCCTCAAAAGCTTGCACCTCTTGAGATGAGATGAAATACCCATAAACACAATCTAAGGAGAGGAAGACCTAGTGCCAATTCGGGGGGTAGTGGTTATGATGGTTACGATGGCTATAAAGGAGGTGGTTATGGCAAGGGATGAGACAACGGGTACAAAGGACTACTAAAGAAACTCAAAGCTTTAAGGAAAATAGGCAGTGGAGGAGGAAGAAATATGAGACAAGAGGAAGGAAGAAGGGTAGTAGAAGGGGAAAAAATGTGGGAGGAAGGAAGGGGAAGGGAGAAAATGAATGGGTGACAAGAACAATGTAAAAAGAAATATTTTTGGGATTAATTAGTAGTTTTTAACGGATAGATCACGGTGAACCACCCATGATGTACTAGTGCAAAAACCACCTTTAATCGCGGTTTTTTTGGACTTTTAACGTCGGTTTTCAATCCGGCGTCTTTTCTTCCGACGTTGTAAGTGTAAATATTTAACGCCAGTTTATAAACCGCGGTTAAAAGTAAGTTTTAATCGTGGTTTTTTATAAAACCGGGGTTAAATCATGATGTAAAGGACACAAAATTTTGAAAAAAAAAGTTTTAACCGCGGTTTAAAATAAAACCGGCGCTAGATCCTACAGTAATGGGACAAAAAATTTTGGAAAAAAAGTTTTAACCGCGGTTTTTTAGGAAAACTGGCGCCGTATGTGACATTTAACCGCGGTTTTCTGAAAACCGGCGCCGTATATTACCTTTAAC
The DNA here is from genome assembly GCA_037113605.1 of Calophaca sinica. Classification (NCBI taxonomy): domain Eukaryota; kingdom Viridiplantae; phylum Streptophyta; class Magnoliopsida; order Fabales; family Fabaceae; genus Calophaca; species Calophaca sinica. The sequence continues at coordinate 111,884,691 of CM073733.1, forward strand.
CGCGGTTTTCAGAAAACCGGCACCATATGTCACCTTTAACCGCAGTTTTAAGGAAAACTGGCGCCATATATCACTTTTAACCGCGGTTTTAAGGAAAACCGACACCACAGATGTATCAATTTTTTTTAATACTAGATTTTTGAAATTTCCATTTCCAGAACTGCCAACAGAACTGCCAATACATACAACAAACCACTGCATACAAATCCAGTCATGCAACAATCATCATGAACTCCAAAACTCACACAAGAAGAAAACACATCCTACATTGTTCTTGGGAGTGGTAATGAATCTTTTTTTTTTTTAATTAAAAGGGGGGAAGGGGCCTCGTTAAAACCTTCTGATGCAAAACCCTCCTTAGGGAAAAAACATCAAGAAGGAAAAAGAGTACCCCCCTCTAAATTTATTAACAAAATGAAAAAAGAAGAAAGAAAGACACATGGGGGGACTAGGCCAAAACCCATGGAAGAAATTACAAGAAACACCAAAAAGAATGAAAATCCAGCCAAAAGTGGCGATTCTAAAGCTAGGAAAAACAGAAATGGCATGCAAAAGCATCACTATAATACCTTTCATCCCAACTATGTTGGCACCAAAGGGATTAACCATCATTTGCAAAGACACCAAAATTAAAAACAAAGAAAAGGAAGAAGGAATCCAACATGAGATTAGCGTAACACAGAAGTTGGAGGCCCAAATTATTACGGAAAATGTCCTCCTTTATAAAATCAGGAACCAAATCCCACCACATAAAACCCGTAATAGAAGCACCGAAGTTAGCAAGTCTATCAGCACAAGCATTACCCTCTCTATAAACATGAGAGTAAACAAAAATCATACTCCTAGTGAGATGCAAGCAATTTAGCCACCTATTTTTAAGATGCCAAGGAACTATCTTTAAATCCGTGAAAGCATTTACAACCAACATTGAGTCACATTCCAACCAGAGCTTAAGCCAACCCTTTTGATAAGCAAGCTCGATTGCCATCATGGCACCAATTAACTCAACATGAAGTGCCATAGCCTCTCCAATGCGAAAAGCGAAGCAACCTAGAACAGCGGCGCTTTTATCACGGAAAATTCCACCACAAGAAGCTAACCAGGAGTACCTCTCGCTGCACCATCAGTATTCACCTTTGTCCAGTAGCAAATAGGAGGACTCCAAGACACCTCTTTAATCACAGGGGCTTTTGGAGGTTTAATATTGATATTGAATTTCTTTAGAATGATCAAGTCCGCACAACTGGAGTTCATATGACCTTTCGAAAAATTCCCTGTCATGGAAATGTTAGCAGAAATCATGTTTATAAGACTACCAAAGGGAATAGCTAAATTATCAAAACGACATTTATTCCTGGCTAGCCAAATGCCCCAAATAATGTTGCAAACACCAGCAAGGACAACATCAGCAGTTTGAGAACTCCAATTGTGCTTACAAATCTCCAAGACAGAATGAATAGAAGTGGTATCAATCAATAAGTCCAAACAGTTACCTAACCAACCCCAAAGACGAGAAGTAAAGGAGCAAGAGAAGAACAAATGGATAGTAGTTTCATAATGATTCCCACAGAGGCTGCAGGCAGACACAATATTGCATCCCCGCTTCCAAAGCTGGTCATCTGTTGGAAATTTATCATGAATAAGCCGCCAGATCAAGAAGGATTTAGAAGGGGGAATGGAATTTCTCCAGAGAAGTTTACCCCAAGAACAGGCAGGAAGAGATTGCCTAGTAAATCGATAAGCTTCTTTTAAAGTAAGATCACCAGAATCAACAGATTCCCAAACAAGATAATCTGAATAAGTTATAATAGGAATGGTAACCTTTTTAATTTCCACAACCATGGCAGGGAAATGCCTACACAAGTCATCCAGAATTTGCCACTGACCGCCTTGGAAAAAATCATTAACTGTAGCATACAACTGTGAATGGAGATTAGGTGGAATATTCATCAAATCAACAATGGGTTTGGAAAGCCATTTATCCCGCCAAAAATTAATTGTAGTACCATCTCCAAGATGCCATCTAGAGTTTTCCAACACAGTATTAACATGCTCTTTCAATCCAGACCAAATTGAGGAACTCACATGATAGCTAATAGGCAAATTATTCCTGTGTACTCTTGCCATCAACAATAATGCCCATTCTTTGTCAGTGGAAAATAACTCCCAAAGAAAGTTTGGTCATAGCGACTTTGTTAATAGCTTTTAAAGGCCTTAAATCAAGACCCCTTCATTATAAAAGTACAAACCTTATGCCAGTTACCGTCCCACTTTTCCTAGTCTCGGTGTCTCCAGACCAAATAAAATTCCTCACCCAAGTGTCAATTTTATTCAATAAAGAAATAGGCCAAGCATAGACATGAAAAGAGTAGATAAGCATACCATAAATTACGGATTTGACTAGCTAAATCCTCCCCATGATGGATAACAAGCTGCCTTTCCAAGCTGCAAGCTTGGCTTTGATTCTGTCTGCAATAGGAAGAAGATGGCATTTCTTGGGCTTCCCTTTAAAGAGAGGGACTCCAAGATAAATGAAAGGAAGCCTACCAAAGACGAAAAACCCAAATTATTAGTAATCCTAGCAAGCCTATTACTAGGAATTGCTCTGCATAGTACTTGGGTTTATCACTTAATAATCGGCCGAGTCGCACTATACTCTGAAAAAGAGCCTTCAAATTATCCAAGTTCTTTTTAGTGCCCTGCAAAAATAAGAATATCATCTGCATAAAGAACATGACTCTAAGACAGAGTAACCAGAGGGCTAGACATAGGAAGAAGCTTCTTCTGGGAGACAAGATGAGATATTCCCCTACTTAACACATCTTCAGCCAAGCAAAACAAAAGCGGGGAAAGTGGGTCACCTTGTCTGACCCCTCTCTGACAAGCAAAGTAACCACAAGCTTTGCCATTCACAGAAATAGAAAGCCTGGCAGATTCTAGGATGACCTTGACCCACTTACAAAAAGTAGGGTCAAAACCAAACTTGGATAGAACTTTGAGCAAAAATCCCCAATCCATGGTATCAAAGGCCTTTTTAATATCAATCTTGAGGGCTATATTCCCCCCAAAAGACCTTTTATCTAATAGATTCACCGCTTCAGAGGCTACACCAATACAATCACTTATCTGCCTACCTTTAATAATAAACCCCAATTAAAGCTAGTCTGTCTGCTATCTTGAACTTATAATTTGCCAGGGAAATAGGCCGGAAATTACCTGTAGTATCAGCTCCAGGAAACTTTGGAATCAGCACCACCAAATTGGAGTTCATATTAGGCAGCAACCAACCTTGCTTGAAAAATTGAATCACCGCATTAGACACATCCTCACCAACGATATCCCAGTAAGTCTGAAAAAATAATCCCCCAAAACCATCAGGACCAGGAGCGCCATTAGCATTCATAGAGAAAACTGCATTTTTTATCTCCTCCAGAGAAGGAAGATTAGTAAGCATTAAATTGTCCTCTCTACTAACAGAACTGGCAATGACAGTGACGATTAAATCATTGTCAGTACAAGCATTTTCTGAGGCAAATAAAGAGGAGTAGAAATCCACCACATGAGATTCAATGTCAGCCGAGTTAGAAATAATCGAGCCATCCTCCATTCTTAACATGTGAAGAGAATTCATGGAATTTCTAATCTTAGTAATCTTGTGAAAGAAGGCAATGTTACGATCACCAGAAGTATGCCAATCAATTCTGGATTTTTCTTTCCAGAATTCTTCTTGGAATAACAAAGCTTGATTCAAGGCAAGTTGAGCATGCTTCTCTTGAGCAAGAAGATCATCATTGTAGCCTAGATTGTTGATTTGCTTCAATCTGGCCCAAGGATCGAGCAAAGAAGATCTACTTTGTGATGAACATTACCAAATTGTTGCTTATTCCAATTTTTCAAATTCCCTTTCAGCAACTTTAATTTTTGAGAAAGAATGAACATTGGACAGCCCAATACATCCTGCTGCCAAGTATCAGCAATTATCCGATAGCAATCATCATGACTTGCCCACATTCGAAAAAATTTGAAAGAGGATGCATAAGATTCACCATCATGTTGCATAGTTAGAAGGAGAGGGAAGTGATCCGATCTGTCCCTAGTCAGGGTGCAGCAAGTGATTTTAGACCAGTGATCTAACCAAGTATCATTGCAACAAGCCCTATCTAACCTCTTCTCAGTTAAGGCAGCTCCCCTACGACCATTAGACCAAGTGTAAGAGGAACCTCTAGTCTCTATATGAGTAATAGTACAACTATCAGTCCAAGCATTGAAGTCTCTACAAGCAGTCTGGGAAGGAGAACCATGCCCTCTTTGCTCATGAGCCCCTAACACCGAATTGAAGTCACCTATGAAGCACCAAGGCCCAATATTGTTATCCTGCAGCAGCTGCAGCTCTTGCCATAAAGCCCTCCTATTTAAATAACTTGAGTGGTAATGAATCTTATGATGTCTCTGACCTGATAACTTTGTTCTGGTAGTTGTCCTAATTCACTCAACAAAATAATTGTTACAACTTCAATTATACTCTATCGTCAAAAAAACAAAACTTCAATTATCCTCTAATTAACATTCAGACAACTCCTAAATGCTACGAATTATTAGTTACACAATTCTGTTATCCCTTTTTTTCTTCTCTTCAAACCATCTCATTTTTGTTGTGTTGCTTTTCTTGCTCGGCGTCTTGGTGGTTCTAGGTTTAGATTTTGCTCTTCAATCTTAGTCACAAAAAAACGTGCCCATGTTTTCCGAATCTCGACAATTTCTTCATGATTGTATGAGTTTGTGCCACGACCATCAAATAACTACAAGTTCAATTCAAAATATATGTAATTAACTAACTACAAATAGTGTAAGGTATCAAAAAGATCAAATAACAAGTTATGAAATATTTTATTACCAAATCCCATCCAGAGGTAATCCTCATCGTGACAATGGATAACATGGTTTTCATGACATAATAACCACACGCCCATGAGTTGTCTTGGTAAGGCCCCTACAAATGACAATATAAATTAGTACAAATTATATATACACATAACTAATACGGCTTTCAATATGTAAATATCATATAAAGACAAACTACTTACCGCGAGTATGTTTCAATTAGGCCTCTTTCCTTTTCCCAGACATTTCTTACTATTATAGTCCATCATAGCTCTGATAAAATAATATAAGTTATAGATATAAGATAAATACATATATGACATCACAAGTATGACAAGTAAATTAAAAGTTTACCCCCCAAGTACACGCTTAATCTGTAGGTTTGGCCTTTGATGAAGTGAGCATATCCAGACTATGAGGTTATGCTTAGGACAAACGATAATCAACTGCCAATGATTACTAGGTAACAACAATAAAGGTATATTAGAAACACAGAGAGAAAAAGTATGCTATGAATAAAAATGTACTCACCTGTGTCAGTACGGTCCTAAGAAAACATCTTTGTCCTGCTGAATTAGCTTATCCAGTATGTAAGCTTGAACAGATTCATTAGACTCTTTTGGGTTGGGCTTGACAACCATCAACGTTGGATCCAAGAATCCATATACATCACTGTTGTTGTTCTGAATACAGATACGATGCAGATACCTAGGAGTTAAAACAAAATAATGTTAATTATATATAATTGATACAAAGGAGATAAAAATATACAAATATGTTAATTAATACTTACGTGCACCATAATTGCAAGTGTTGATTGGCAAGCCAGAACTCATCACCGAGCGACAGGTCCGTTAAGTCCTTCGCAAAAATGTAAAAAATTGGAAGATTGTCGTGCTCCAAGGTAATCCCAACTTGTCCATCGGGAAGATCAAAAGCCATGTGACCAATGCATTTTAAAATATCGTCTTTAGGATCCTCCTCATTTTCTGGCGAACAACTATCCTTGGTGCTGACATGCGCAGTGGCTTTAGGAGAAGACATTATCTGCTGACTTAGTTGGGCTTCCACATCTGACTTGAGCTGAGATTTGTAAGCTTCAAACTTAGCTTCAAACATTTGACTAACCTCCGGTATGATCTGATGTCTCTTGGCATCCATGTCCATTTGCTTTGACTGACTGCGTGAAGTTCCTCCGAAGTATTTCTTGAAGCCCACACCTCGACCAGCAGTGCGGACACGACCATAGTGCTCGGGTGTTCCAAGGGCAGTAGTCAAGATATCTTGACATCCAGTTAGAATAAAAGTACCCTGAGATTCATCTTCAACCAATGACTCCTACAACCAAATTCAATCAAAGAGGTCTTTGGTCAGTCGACCTAAATTGGTTACAAATCACATAATATTAAATAAGGTAGATACACTTACAATTTTAGAAGCAACTGAGGCCACAACATCAGATGTATAGGATCCTAATGGTTTTGTTCGAGCCATAGTCCATAGCTCATACCAGTTTGGTTTTGGAGGGGATTCTAAGGCTTCATCTCCAGCCTCTTCCTGCAAGGCTTTCCTTTTGTGTGTCATTACATTCTTCTCAAGTTTATCATAACCCTCACGAGACAATAAGTGGGGGTAGATATTCTTTGCAGCATTTGTCCTTCCCTTTTCTCTTTTTTTTTGTTATACATAACGTAACACACCACAAATTAAAATAAGTAAAAAATTATATTAAGCAAGTTAAAAAATATAATTCAAACTAACCAGAAACGCTTCTTCCTTGCGGCTCCTAAGAAACTCATCCCATATGTCCTCTGAAAGGAAATTATACTTCTGACAAGGATTTGTGCAACCAGTTTTGTCTCCATTCCCAAATACAAATGTCCTGGAGAGTTTAGACTTAAAATCCTTCCAACGCTCACCAGCATAGGACAACCATCGGTCCCTAAACTTTTTATCATGGGGAACATCAAAAATATCCTACAACACACAACAAAATGGTGCTGTTAGTAAATACATACACACAAAGATCAATAAAGTTAAATACAAATATGCATACAACTAGAGATAAAGGTCAATACCATGACATCTTGCCATATCATATCTTTAGTTTTTTCAGGGACATCTCTCCATTTAGGTATCAGAATGGAGGCCTTGCTTCGTGCAAGGTACGCCAAATAAGTGCAAAAGCTGGCTGCATTATCACCATCAGTCGGCCCAGTATCTGGATCAAATTCAATAGAAAACTTCTGACCAGGAAGAAGTCTATTTTTCAATTGTGATGTAGTGGTAACACCTCTAGTCCTTTTTTTGGAGGACTCTGATGTGGATGGATCAGCCATATATGATGCCTGTTTAAACAAACAAACAAACAAATATAAGAAACAATGTGAGATAATCTAACAAATATGTATCAATATATATAATTATAATGGATAATCTAACAGATACTAATTGTGGATATATAATCTAACAAACATGTATTCACCTATAAAATTCTTTAGTAGTCAAGTTTTAATGTCCTCCAATATCCCTTCTTGATGGTCATCGCGAGTGGCATATACATCGTCTACTTCATTTTCATTAATGAAGATGGGTCTTTGTGTTGAGAAAGAAGGGGTGTCATTAATATCTAGTGTTGAATCTTGATTTTCATCACTCTCATGCATACTTCTTCTTTGGAGAACCACAGACCACCTTTTGTTAGAGGGATCCTTGACATAAAACACTTGTTTGGCGTGAATTTCCATGATGAAAGGTTCATCCTTATAACCTATCTTGTCAAGATCCACCATTGTAAATCCTAACTCATCGGTTTGTACGCCACCATTACTGTTAACCCACTTACATTTAAAAACAGGAACTTTGAATTTATTATAATCGATCTCCCAAATCTCTTCAATGACCCCAAAATAAGCTATCGATGCCAGAACGGGGTTTTTATCCTTTGAACTAGAGAAATGCATAGAAGAAGCCATAACCATAACCCCACTATTTTGTACAGTGCTCTTGTCATCCTGTGGCTTTGTATAAAAAGAAAATTTGTTGATATCGTATCCTCTCCATGTCAAGACATTAAATTTAGGATCATGTGCTAGCCATGTTAATGTCTCAGAAGCAGTATCATCACTCAAAATCTGTTCTTTAAACCAATGTATGAATGTCTTGTTTTGCTCCTTCAACACCCAATTTTCATTCATTCGAGGGTTTTTGGCCTTGACATGATTTTTGTGAGCAGACAAGTAAGGTTCAACCTAATCAATATTATTCAATATATACAAATGTGCTTGCAACACTTCCGCTCGACCCATGCTCTTAGTTTTTAGACCTAGTGTACCCTTACCTTCACATCTTCCCTCATGACGAGACTTAGGAAGCCCTACACAGCGCTTCGACAAATAATCTGAACAAAACTCAATGGCTTCTTCATACATGCACCTTTCAACAATAGATGCTTCGGGATGATATAGATTCTTCACATACCCTTTCAATATTTTCATGTATCGCTCAATAGGGTACATCCACCTTAAGTAAACCGGGCCACACACTCTAATCTCTCTGACTAAATGAACAATTAAATGAACCATGATGTCAAAAAATGAGGGAGGAAAGAACATCTCCAACTGACACAAAATGATAGCAACTTCATTTTCCAACTCGTCCAATTTCTGAGGGTCAATAGCTTCGCTACATACTGCATTGAAGAATAAACACAATCTAATTATGGCATGTCGAACATTTTTTGGAAAGATGCCACGAATAGCCATCGGTAGTAATTGTTGCATCAAGACGTGACAATCATGAGATTTTAAGCCAACTAATTTGAGATCTGTCATCGATACAAGACTCTTTACATTTGAAGAGTAACCCTGTGGCACTTTCACACCCCGTAGGCACTCGCAAAAGCTTTTTTTCTCTTCTTTTGATAATGTATGACAAGCTGGTGGCAAATATGTCTTGTTACCTCTTGGCTGAGGAGCTAACTCCTCTCTTATACCCATGGCAACAAGGTCTAGACGAGCATTTACTCCATCCTTTGTCTTACCCTGAATATTGAGAAGCGTACCGATTACACTATCACACACATTTTTCTCCACATGTTTTTCACAGAAGAATATTTTTTCCTCTTTTTTTCCCCAAATTAACATTGATGGAGTTCACCCGTTGATAAACTTCTTCTCCGGTTAAAGCTTTTGGAGCAATTTCGTTCTCTTGACATCCATTAAAAGCCTTTTTCAACCTGCGATACGGGTGATCACGTCTCAAAAATCTTCTATGCCCAAGGTAACAAGTCTTTCTCCCATTTTTCAATTGAAAGAAACATGTGCCGTCTTCACAAATAGGGCATGCTTTATGCCCCTTAACACTATACTCGGACAAGTTCCCATATGCTGGAAAGTCGTTGATGGTGCAAAACAACATGGCACGCAACTTGAAATCTTCCCCTGAAAACCTATCAAACACATCAATGCCTTCTTCCCACAATGTTCTCAAGTCATCAATCAAGGGTTTTAGATAAACATCTATGTCATTTCCCGGTTGTTTTGGACCAGAAATCATCATAGATAACATAATGTACTTGCGCTTCATGCACAACCAAGGAGACAGATTGTAAATTACTAAGAGAACAGGCCATGAACTATGGATGCTACTTAAGTTACCATATGGATTCATTCCATCTGTAGCAAGTCCAAGCCTAAGGTTTCTTGGCTCATTGCCGAACTCCGGAAACAATGAATCAATTCTCTTCCATTGCAAAGAATCGGCCGGATGGCGAAGCTTTCCATCACATTTCCTATCATCTGCATGCCATCTAAGGTTCTTTGCATCATTTACATTGGCAAACAGTCGCTTAAACCTGGGAATAATTGGAAGATACCATAACATCTTTGCAGGGAGACCTTTTTTGCTCACATCACCACAACTATCATCACCGTCCTTCTTTTTGTAGCGTGGTGTATTACACTCGGGACACTCTTCTTTGTCTTCATGCTCTTTCCAGTACAATATGCAATCCTTTGGTCATGCATGTATTTTCTTATACTCCACACTCATCGGACATAATATCTTCTTCGCTTCATAATTACTGTTTGGCAATGTGTTACCTTCCGGAAGCATGTCATTCAACAGTTTAAGCAATTCAGTGAAGCTCTTATCAGTCCACCCATTTATCGCCTTCAGATTGAACAATTTCAACACCGCTGACAACCGTGTGAAATTTTTGCAGCCCGGATACAAAGGTTTTTCCGTCGCTGCATAGAGTTTCATACACATGTGCCCGCTGAAAAGACTCTTGTCCAATATCACGAATCATGTCCTCTAGTCGATCGTCCATATCTACATCAACTTCCTCTCTTGTGGACACACTTGGCTTGTTTAACACTTCACTATGCCAGGTCCATGTCGTATATCTTTGCCAAATCCCAAAAACACGAAGATGATTCCGTATCTCCTCAACTTTTAGTGTTGGCCCATTCAAACACTTAACACAAGGACAATAGAAAGTTGTTTGATTAGGAAGTTTTACTCGGGAAAATTGTAAGAAGTCTTTGACTCCGTTCTTATACTCATCACCTAAGCGATGTTTTTGCATCCAACTACGATCCATAACTGTGTTCTGAAATAATATACACATACTTTTATGCTTAGATATTTAACTAACATTGACATGTTGTTAGAACAAGTAATAGAAAGATGTATGCATGCCTCAAAATTAGGCAATAAAAAAGGGATCAAATTGAGATCTTATTTGGCAACACTATGTACACAAAAGCAGGAAACCTTAGCAGAGGAAGCAGCAACAGAGCAAAACAGGAAAAAGTAAAAATAAAAAAGGAGTTTATCTGAAAGAAAAGAACTAAAACAATTTCATAGAATCTAAAACACCAGATATATGAACGAACAAAGGGTTACAAGAAGCATTTACCTGAATAAAATGAAAAGGGTCAGCAACAAAATTACTGGGAAAACCAGAATCAGAAACAGAAGCACACGTCACCACAGGATTAGCAACCGGCCAAGCAGCACTCTCATTGTTCAATACATTAGACTGCACACAATCAAAACCATCACTTACAAAGAACAAAAACTAATCCATCCCACAAACCCAACCCACATGACAAAAACAAAATTTCCAATTGAAATAATTTCTCATTGATCAGTTCATCAGAGCAAAAGCAACACTTCCCACATCATAATTCACAATACACAACAAGGGTATTAAAAAGTTGAACTTAAAAAACATTAAAAAAAATCAAGTTGCATATCATCAACAACACAAAACCCCAATAATAGAGACATGTTCACACATACACACTGTTTACCGCTTCCCACGAGGCACTCGAGTCCTTATCTCGGATTCCATCATTTTTAAAACTTCCAAAAAGAAGCGCTATCGTTAGGAGCTATTACAAAAGCAATTCAGTTTAGGGGACCTTTTTACTTACTATCGTTGGTCTGAAGAATGATACCAATAGCAACACAAATTTGAATCATAAAAACTAAAAGTCAATTGAATAAGTTAAGAGAAGCAAAACAAAATATTTTCTATGAAAAAGAAGCAAAAGGTATAGTATATGATCACGACAGAATCTTCACTATCATTTAGACAATTACGTTCTTTCTAAATACATGTACCCTTTGAAAAATATGTTTTATGCCAGTGTTGATGGTAAAGCTATAAAGTGAAATTGAAGGTTATTTTAGTCCTAAACCCTATAATATGTAGATAATAGAAATTGAAACTGAAATTAAGAAAAGAAAAGTAGAAGAAAGTGATACAACTCATGAACAACTCACCTGCCAAAAACATAACTTTGGTGGAGGATGCAACAACGTAAAAGTAAATAAGTCAGAATTACATATTGCTGAAGTTTAAGACTTAAATTTATAGTAAGGAAACAAATCTAGAAATGAGATATGGAAATCAATGATTTGAGGAAACCACCAAAGATTATCATGACCTATCACAATTCCTTTGGCATTGAAACAGAAGCCCACCTCTTTTATTACCTCACCTGCCTGGACAAAAATTTACCATACATTCAAAATCAATTTACCATACCAGTATATAATTTTTTTTTACAATTAGTTCCCAAATATTCTTTAGCAGCAATCTAAAAGGAAGTACCACCTATATTTAACCTGCTATCTAATGGCTAACGTGCAACAAATTTCAAAGTTCAATTCAAACCATACAGAATACCCTCACAGGAAAATAACATTTACCCCATTATAATACAACATAGAAGGCCAAAAATTGGTTTATCACAACAATAATCCTGAGCCAAACTCAGCATGCATTAGCACTTTCGCATTTTACTTGTCTAGACTATAACATTGCAAGTCAAGACCAATCCATATGATAAAATCAGAATTCATCACTCAAACTAAGTTACATGTTAAACAGAAGTGGTTCCCAGTAAAGATCTTCTTGTCTGGTCTTCAACTCAATTCTGATTCCCCTACTTTAAGTATTTGATTTCCCATCATTATTTCTACTATTGCTATTGCTATTAATATTGTTAACATTCCCAAAACTACTTATCTTGGCAACATGAGATGAAAAACTGGTGCTGATCAATAATTCATATATAGACCCATTAATCACGACAGAATATTTTCTATGTAGACAATCTTATAACTCGTAGACCACCCTACCAAAGAGATGAATCATGAGACAAAACCATTCAATAAGAATTAAAAAATTTAGTCTGGCAAACACAGAAGAATTATATGCAAAATAATGTGAAATTTTCCAAATCATGAAACAGAACAAACAAAAGACACCAATGTCTATTTTCTTTGAAAACGTTAGTGACATACCCCTCTTCAACACTAAACCCTTCAACACTAAACCCTTCAACAACACTAAACCCTTCATGTACCCCAAAAAGAGAGAGAGGGAAGAAACTTACAGATTCTCTGGTTTAGAGAGAATGGCGTCCGCGTGGAGAGGGACGGTGCGAGGAGAGTGGCGGTGCGAGGAGAGAGGGACGAAGCAGAGGGAGGGGACGGTACGAGGAGAGTGGGACGATGCGAGGGAGAGGGACGGCGTGCTGGTGAGGGATGGCGTGAGGGAGAGAGTTACGACGCGAAGGAGAGGAGATGAAGCTTGAGTTCTCAGGTTAAGCTTGAGTTCGCAAATGAGAGACCAAGCTACTGGTGATGTTATTTGAGAGGGAATTAATTTTCATTTTTAATCGCGGTTTAAAGTTAAAAACCGGCGTTATAGGTTAAGTTTTAATGTTTATAAATTTTAAATTGATTTTGGTTTTTAATCGCGGTTTTGAGAAAAACCGGCGTTATAGGTTTTATTTTTTTTAGTTTTAATCGCGGTTTTTCGAGAAAACCGGCGTTATAAGTTTCAGCTTTTTTTAAGTTTTTTATCTGTTCACTTATAACGCCGGTTTTAAAAATAACCGACGTTAAAAGTTTTTTAAGATCTAACTCCGGTTTTCTAAAAAACCGGTGCCATAGGTTCAACATTTAACCGCTGTTTTTGAGCAACCGGCGTCGTAACTTCACTCACTTTTGGCCGGATTTACCTTTACACTTATAATGCCGGTTTTTTAAAACACCGGCGTTAAAAGTTACGCATTAATTTCAAAAATGTCACCGCGTTATAAGTTACGCCGGTTATCTCCAAAACCGGCGTTATAAGTCTATTTTTTAGGTGTATTTCGCACTAGTGATGGTGGATCACCGTGAACTACCCACAATGGTGTTTCACCATATAATTAACCCTATATTATATGTTAATTTGCAACACGACTCTATAATGAACGTCGAATTCAAGCTCCAATGTCCACTCTTGTTCACCAAAAAAAAAAATGTCCACTCTTCACTAATTATCTTGTGATAATTGACCTAAAAAAATATCACAATTTCCTAACTTTCTGCAATGCGAGTCTCTTTCCTTAATCTCTGCTTATTCACTTTCTCATTTAACTTCATAATACAACACATGATTTAATCCCTCTACAATTTGTGTAATTTTGCATGTCACTTTTGTTCTTTAAAGATTGAGATTGAGATATATATTTTTCCTTTATCTCTTTCCGTAATCTCTGCTTATTCACTTCCTCCTTTAACTTCATAATACAACACATGATTTAATCCCTTTACAATTTGTGCAATTTTGCATGTCACTTTTGTTCTTCAAACACTGATATTGAGATATTTTTCTTTTATTTATTTGACATACTTTTTGACCTTATAATCTTGTTCAATAAGTTTGTGAACCACTACAAGAAAACACGGGATTACCGACGGCCTAAAGCCGTCGGTAATCCATCAAAGCCGTCGGTAATCCAGTATTACCGACGGATAACCGACGGCCTAAAACCCGTCGGAAATATGGGCGTCGCAAAGGATTACCGACGGACTCTCCTTTACCGTCGGTAATACCGACGGGTATAACCGTCGGTAAATGAGGTCGATTACCGACGGGTAAAGCCGTCGTTGGACTTCCGACGGACGTGACCATCGGTAAATCTGAAATATTTTCGACGGCTTAGGCCGTCGGTAATCGGGAATTTTTAATAAAAATAATAAAATTATTAATTAATAACCAAATTAATTTTATTCTTTAAGTAATTAATTAATTTAATTATTTATTTGTTTAATTATAAAAATAATTTACTCTCATATTAAAAATATTTATTTATTAATTTAATTAAAAATTACTTGTAATTTAATTTAATTTAATTATTAATTGATTTTTCATATATAAAAATGTGATAACGTAAACTAAAAAGTAAATTAAAAAAAGAAAACATAATAAATAAAAAAATTCAACGAATAAAAATCAGTAACTAAAATAATATCCGAAACGAAAAAAATGATATCCAAAAATATGAAAAAATATAAGTACAAAGAACTAATAGTCCTGGTCCTCCTGATCATGATCGAGATCTCTCCATCATCTGGATCATCAACATGACCATGAGTACGCGGAGGCGAAAGGCAGAGGCGGAGGCGGAGGCGGAGGCTGAGGCTGAGGCGAGTAGGTGGCTTTGGCGAGCTAGCAACCTGGTACATCCGCTCTCTGCCGGCTTTGAGTCAAAAGCTCGCCGCTGGGCCACGGCCCGCTTCAACTCGGCTATCTCCTGGTCATCCGCGGCAGAGCGACCGGTGCGACACTACTACTCGACGACTCTCCAGTGTGTGGCGGTGGGCCCTTTTTGTAGTTCTTTGGCAAGGTCGCCAAAGACCATATAAGCGACCCTTCTTCTTTCCGCCAACCACTTCCGCCCAAACCCTCGCCGGTGTAGATAGATCGTCAGGGCTGCGAGATGGAGAACATGATGAGCTCACGAGATCTAGGCTGAGACATCCTCGCCTCAAACTCCTCTGTTAAACAAAAAAATATGCCAAATCTTTTGACTTTAACAAAACAATATAAACATTATTAAAAAAATATTTATTATATTTTATAATTACCTGAGTCCGCCTCGAACGCTCATCAACGAAATCACCAGTACTCCTCTTCGTATGAGTTGCAAGATGAAGCTCGTGCAACTGAACTTCTCTCCCCAACCTCCTCGACTGAGATTGTATGAATAAAAAAATTTAAATAATAATAATAATAATAATAATAATAAAATAATAATAATAACAATAACAATTTTATAACACGTACAAGTCTAACTGCGTGCTGCGCCTGACTGACACTGCCTCCAGTGTGCAAGCTGCCACCCTTCTCAGAGGCCCTATTCTTCTTGGCCTTGCTGGTCGCTTTGGAACTCGGGGAGTTCGATGCGCTACCATTCTTTGCGAGAGCTTCGTCCCCTATCCAAGCTGGTGGCGATCACGATGCGGGCATCTCGAAGCATGTCGAAAAGCGGTGGGAGGCCTTCATATGAAAATTCTTCTCCATCGCCTCCTCATCTTTTTCCTCCCAAGCAACCACAAATGCAGTATCAATATAAGACAATATTAAACATAATTGAAATTTACGAAAATAAAATAATATGCAATAAAATAAAAATTGCAGCTTACTCAAAGAATTAAACATATGGTCCCGCTCAAAATCCTTGATGTCCCAGGTGGGCAAAACTCACAGTAATTCTCCTCAATTGTTCTTTGTGATAGCTAACGCTTGATGAGCTTTGAGGGAAGAAACCTGGACAATAAAAACATGTTAAATAAAAATATATATATATATATATATATATATATATATATATATATATATATATATATATATATATACATGTAAATTATTAATAACTCAAAAAAAATGCAAATACTTACCCTCTATCAGATGGCCTGATAAGAACTTCGACCATCATACAACATCTCAAGAGTGTCAGGCTCCTGGCCCTCCCTCGCTCAAGAACCTCCTCTGCTGAACCTCCTGCTCCTCCCAGTCCCGCTTGACATCGGTGTCATCGGTGTATGGCGTACTATAATCATGGTCGAATCGATGAGCATCGCCACCGGATCAGGCTCAACATGGGAACTCAAGCGCCATGTGGGCTGCTGGAACCCGGGTGGGGATCATGTCAATGTGAGGCAAAGGTGCCGAACGTGCCCAGTGTCGCTGGTGTCGAATGTGCCCGAGTCCGTGTAGGTGGTGCGAAGGTCGTCTAGGTGCAGGAGGTGTATCAGTGTCTCGGCGTAGATGTACTAGGGCGGCGTGTAGATGACAACGTCGAAACCCAGTGAGGTCACGCCTAATGATGGTCGGCCTCGACGACGAGGGGGTCGAGGGCGATCCCTTCCTTCCATTTACCACCACTGGGTGGTGCAGGGGAATACGCTCTGAACCTCCCGATGACATATCTGTCTATAGAGCAATTGAATAATAACAGTCATGAAATATTATATTTAAACATAACAATATTACAAATGAATTCCATAAAAATAAACAAGTTATGAAAATGACTGACAAATTAAAATATATTGTTACACATTAATTTCTCAAATTGTAAAAAGTTAAACAATTTCAATCTGCCCACTCAATTTCGGCATCGTCTTCAGATCCTGATGGTTCTGCCACTTCTTCATTTAATTCCTCATCCCCATCTACATCTTCATATGTGATTGGATTGTCACGTAGTCGAGTAATGGGTTCCACTTCATTTACTACATTGACATGAGACATCTCATCCACTTGATAAGCCACTTCTTCCTCTGTATCATCTGCTTCAATGCGACCCCGTGGTTTTATCTTTATTGCGACACACCAACCTTGTTTGTCCCTTCGAGTTGATGGATAAGGGACATAATACACTTGTCTTACATGTTGTGCCATGATAAACGGATCAAACATTTGGTATCTTACGCTCATGTGTATGTCAACGGTATTATATTTTCGATCCACTCTTGTGCCTCTATTTGACTGGATCAAACCAATTACAATAAAATAGCACTATTTTTTAGTATAGTCTAAAGTATTGTACGTCAGTTCATATATATGTTGAATCACGCCGTAAAAGTCATCTTCACCTCCATCCGTGGCACCTTTTACATAAACCCCGCCGTTAATCGCTTTTTTCCCCTCTGTTTTTGACTGGTTTGGAATTTGTATCCATTTACAAAGAATGTGTGCCATTCTTTTACACGTGATTTAGGACCATGAGATAAATTTCTCAAGTGTTGGATTTTAGGGATTACGCCTCGCTATACACTGTGTACACACCATGTGCAAACAAATTATGGTTCCTATTTTCAAACAATATTTTTGTATTTTCAAACAATAAATAATAATAATAATATATATATGACGACTCAAAAACATACCTGGTTCCTAAACCACGTTGGAAAATATTCATGAATATAAGCGAGAAGAGTCTTATGCGCTTGTGGGCTTAGTTAACAAGAATGCCACGACCAAGTCATTATCAAACAAATGATCAAGAGCAATTGTGGATTAAAGAAATTGAAAGTGGTCAAAATGATACATACGTTAGATACGGTGATATACGCACGGTTGATCAACACGTGAGCGTGGTGACTTCCACACTTCGCCTGCATTATCTAATTATCCACCTCCTTTCCACCATGACTAGGAAAGGCAAAATAATCGATAAGGCAAGCGGGTGTCTTTCACTTTCAATTTCTACTTCGTTCCTACTATTTGTTGGTGTCAACATGAAGTTCGTAAAATAATGGGAGCAGAATGGATTGTCTCACGGTGTAAGTAAGTTGCACAAATAGATCCTTCAACCCTGGCCTTATTTTTCACCGACCGTTTTGAGTCACCCATAAATCTACAAAATAACAACGTTGATGATAAAAATTGATACATTTAACCCTTCAAATAAATATTTATTTTAGAGAATACTTTATTATAGTACCTTTCGAATGGATACATCCATCTGTATTGAACAGGTCCACCAAGCCTAGCTTCATGTGCAAGATGCACTGCTAGATGCTCCATAGAATCAAAGAAAGCAGGGGAAATATTCTCTCCAACTTACAAAGAATGACTGGTATGTTCTGTTCCATCCTTATGAGATCATCCTCTCTCAATGTCGCAGAACACAAATCTTTAAAGAATTGGCTGAGTTCAGTCAGTGGATTTAAAACATTTGACGGCAAGGAACTAAATGCAATAGGAAGTAAACACTCCATGAATACATGACAATCATGGCTTTTCATCCCAATCATGGTTTCTTTGTTCACATCGGCACATCTTGCCAAATTAGAAGAATAACCATCTGGCATCCGAAGTTCTTTTATCCACCGGCTGCATCGACTTGGCTTCCTCAGCTTAAAGAGTAACAAAGCTTTGGGTTTCGTGGTCTTCCCATCCGACCGATTCGTCAAATGCAAGTCCTTTCGCCTACAAAGAAAGTGGTAAGTCTAGTCCGGCCTTCTCATTGTCTTTTGTTTTTCCTCCGACGTTCATCCTTGTGAGAAAAACATTGTCAAAAAGTTCTTCTCAATGTGCATAACATCAAGGTTGTGTCTCAATAAATTATCTCTCCAAGATGGCGGATCCCAAAAATACTTCTTTTTGTCCAATTATGCCATTGTCCATATCCTTCAAATCGATCCAATTTGCCAAAATCTGTGATTTTGGGCAGTTCCATAACCCTTTCCCAGATATGTTCTGGTGTCAACCTTGGGGGCGGGTGTTATACCCCAATTTTGTCCGCTCATATTTTCATTTTTTTTATTATTGTCTTTTTTTTTGGTTCGCGTGCCGAGCAGTGGGGAAGTCGCGTGCCGAGCTGAGGTCGCGCTCATATTTTCATTTTTTTTTATTATTGTCTTTTTTTTTGGTTCGCGTGCCGAGCAGTGGGGAAGTCGCGTGCCGAGCTGAGGTCGCGTGCCGAGCTGTGGGGAGGTCGCGTACCGAGCTGAGGTCGCGTGCCGATCTGTGGAGAGGTCGTATGCCGAGCTGTGGAGAGGTCGTATGCCGAGCAGTGTGGAGAGGTCGTATGCCGAGCTGTGTGGAGAGGTCGTATGCCGAGCTGGGGAGATCGTATGCCGAGCTGGGGAGAGGTCGTTTGGAAATACGATGTCGGACACCAAGTGTGTCCGAGAATCATTTCCGTATCCGTGTTTCAATTTTTTAATGCTGCAACGGACAAATCCCTTTTAATGCTGCAACGGACGAATCCTCATAAATTATTTTGGGCCAATTTTAGCCCAATTGCAAGAATTGTCCATTACAAGAGTCCATTACAAGCGTTCTAGAACCGAAAAAAAACCAAAATCCAAAACTGAAAATCAAAGTCAGATTTCCACACTCTTATCTTCACCCTTCACAAAGTCATCTGCATATCTTCACCAAAGTCCTCTGCATATCTCCTCAGCCACTCTACAAACTATGTCTTACAGCTATATGTCCCCCATAGGCCTCTTGCTTTTTCTTCATCTGCCAACCAAGTTTGACAAACAATGCAATTTAATCAAAAAAGGGGGAGCACCGTTGTTAAAGTCACGGCTGATTGCAATATTTTTTCAAACCATTGATACCATCTCAGACTTTGCACATGTTACCATCTCCTCAGCATCATTTTAGTACACACTTAGCATACAAGTTGCAACCTTAAGTTGACAACTGAACCCTTTTTTTTTATAAATAGTAGAGCAAGAAGAGAGAAGGGGGGACGAAAAAAAATTACACTTAATTTCAGAATTGGATACTTCATTCTTGGTACCAATTATACACAGCAATTTGAGTGAAAATTTAAAGAAACGCAAAAAAAAAAAACAGCAGAACCCAAAGAAAAGAAGAAAGAAGAAAGAAGAAGGTTTGTTTACCTCTCCCACGATCTCTAGCCCTCCCTCTCCTCTGCGTGATCTCCCCTACCATCCTTCTCTCTCTTTCTTTCTCTCCCTCTCAACCGACCCACTTCTTTCTGCTTTCCTTTGTTTGTCATTTTTTTTTTCTTTCCAGATTTTTTTTTTCTCCCTGCCCATGGATACCAGCGCAGTTTCCCCAACTATTTTCCCTTTTGATTTGTCTCTGTTAGCTTGATAGAAGTTTCTAGGTTGTGTAGCTTTATTATCATTTTGTATTGTTGGGCTTGCAGCCCATTGGTCCTTGCTGGCCATTTCTTTTGTATCTTCTTTTTTTGTTTTTGCTTTTCTTTTGTTTTGCTTTTCTGGATGGATCTACACGCCACTTTGTTAATCTTTTTTTTGTTTCAAATTTTGTTTAACTAATTTTAACCCTATTTATTAAAAAAAACCCTAATAAATATTAGTAGTGACAACGCTAAATCCGCTTTTGGTTTGGTTACTATGCAAACCCCTTTTGAAAAAGAAACTTAAAATCAATGACTACTCCAAATTCTCTTTTGGTTTGGTCATCACAAATTCTTAATAAAACATCTTAAAATATCAGTAGCGATTACGCCAAATCCACTTTTGGTTTAATCACTACGTAAATCATAAAAAAACTTAAGTCACAAATTGATTAATTAAATTCAACCAACACACAACTATTTTCTACCCAAGAACTACGTAGCCTTTGATTTCTCCACTGCACCCAGAGATACGTAGGAGCAGGAGCCCACTCCTGTCAAGCGTAAAAATAAACAACTTTTATTAAACCTCTTTTTTATTATTTCATCATTGTAAATTTTTGTCTATTCTTTTTTTTTAATAAGAGGGAAATAAATATTTTTTAGAAGTTAATATAAATTTTGCACAATTAATTAGAGGTAACCTTTTTCGAAAGGATGTCGTAGGGTGCTAATACCTTCCCTACGCATAATCGACTCCCGAACCCAAATTTATATGGTCTCAAGGACCATTTTCCTTAATAGGGTTTTTCCAATATTTTTTCCTAATAAATAAATCATTGGTGGCGGCTCCATTAACCTCAAATAAATCCCTCCGGATTTTTCGGTCGCTACAGCTGGCGACTCCACTGGGGACATTTTTTTTAGAGAGTCAAGCCTAAATAATTGATTGTGCTAAATAGTTAACTCTTATGTTTAGTTTCATTTGTTTTTATTTATTTATTTATTTGTTTATTTATTTATTTTATTTATTGTTCTTTTGTGAATATTTGTTGTGAATGTTATGCATATATTGAACCTTAGGTTAGAAGACCATATTTTGTATATTTCATTTGTTTTGCAGCTTGGGTAATTTTAGGTTGCCTCCATCACACACCTCACTTACACACCTTTTACACACACTTATGAGTGGGACCCTATACCCGGGCCCGAGTGCAGCTTAGGGAGTGAGAGGTTGTTAGTGATAGTCACTTCGAATCTACTTTCGATTTGGGTATCATGAGAACCTCATCTAGAGTGCGACTGTTCCGTGGGTGCCCACACGTAGGATCCTCTTCCTATTGGTGGTCACATCCCGTAATGGTACTTGGCTCTAGAGACCTTTAGTGAGGAAGTTATTAGTACCACCTGTTAAAGTCCTCACATATTGGATGATTTATAGGCCCTTAGAAGTAGAAATCCTCTGATTTAGGGTAATTTTATTTAGGATACAACGAGGTGGTCTATTTTTCTAGTTGACCTTTCTTTCTTTAAAAAAAAATTCGAGCAGCATAGGCATTCCATCATTTACAATATTTCAAAAAATAGGCATATCACATTTTTTTTTGTCCATTTCATTAATAATTTCATTAGTCTGCACGCCCATGCATTCTTTAATAATCAACATGATACAGTTTGATATTAGTGAACTTTAGCATTTTGCATCCATCCTCATTTCATTTAATTTCTGGGTAGGCTCGCCAAGGAATCGTACGGAAGAGTTAGATTTGATCGGCAAAATAACATGAGATCAAGTAGTAAAGCGCTTTCAAAAAACTCATATGTGCCAAAACAATGAGGCTTACGGTTCCTGGCACAAATAAATAGATCCATGCATCCACATCCATTCATTCATTTTTCTTTTCTTACATACTCATATCATTTTTTTAAATCGCCAGAAAATAATCAAACAAACTGGTTCCTCGACACCCTTATCGAACTCGCTCTCAATCAAAGATCATGTATGACCAAGAGATGAAAGATGGCGTCAATCAGGTGAAGGAACAAATGAGCAATGTCTTAGAGCTTCTGCAGTCTCTTAACAAAGACAAGGCTGCAGATGGGGTATCTCCAGCAGTGAATGATAAAAGTCAAGCTACACCTTCCCACCCACCTGGCTTCGGTCCTATGCAGTTGCAATATGGTCTCAATACTCAAGGGATGATGGTACCTTTTGCAATTTACCCGCAGGTCCTACGATCACCAGTTAACAACCCTCAGAATCAAGTACCACAATTCCCACTTTACGGACTCCCGCCTGGTTACACGCCACCTATGGCCAATGATGATACTACAAACCATAACCCTCAAGGCCCACAGGCACAACAGTTCCCACTATTTGGTCTCCCACCCGGTTACACACCGCCAGATGCTAACAATAACTCTGCAGAAACTGATTCCCAAGCACTTGTTGTCCAAGATATAGCTCAAGGATCCGGTTCAGGTACTGAAACCATACCAGTTCAAAGCTCAACTCTTGGCTTCATGACATACACCTTTCCACCTGGTTATGCACCACCCCATGTCGGGAATACTCAAGGAGTCAGTACGCCCGTAGTGACCCCCGTAGTGAATCCCCGACCATTTGGTTACCCCTATTATATTCAAGGAAATCCATTAAATCCCCAGACTAACCACATTGCCTGGTCTCCAACTATGGGGGGACCCAATCTGAGCGTCCCAGTTGGGAATCAATGGTCTGATACAAAGTTGCAAATCCTCGAAGATAGACTAAGAGCTTTAGAAGGAGTAAGTTATCTCGGTTCAAGTATCGCTTCAGATCTTTGTCTCGTACCGGATGTGGTTGTACCGCCAAAGTTCAAAGTGCCAGACTTTGACAAGTATAAAGAGACAACATGCCCAAAAAGCCACTTGACCATGTACTGTAGGAAGATGGCGTCCTATGCACATGATGATAAACTTCTGATTCACTTTTTCCAAGATAGTTTAACAGGGGCAGCGTCGAGTTGGTATACACACCTTGAGCGATCTTACATTCGCTGTTGGAAAGATTTGGCGGATGCCTTCTTGAAGCAGTATAAGTATAACATTGATATGGCTCCTGATAGAATGCAGTTGCAAAACATGGCAAAAAGAGACAATGAGACCTTCAAGGAATATGCCCAACGATGGAGAGGATCGGCCCAAGTGGAACCGCCTCGATTGAAAAAGAAATGGTGGCCATGTTCATGGATACTCTTCAATCACCCTTCTATGACAAAATGATCGGAAGTGTATCATCAAACTTTTGAGATATGGTCATCGTAGGGAAAGAGTTGAAGGAGGAATGAGGAATGGAAAGATTGCCCAAAGTTTCTTTGAAACCAATAATATCAAGAGACCCAACAAACTTCAGAAAGAAGAAAGAAGGGAAACCAATCTTTGTGATGACGAGCCCGAGAGGACAAGCACAAGGAAAACCACCCCAATTCTTTACCAATTTCGCATCCTTTTCCATACCCCTACTACCCACCTCCATACATCGCCGCCTCTCATAATCCTAGCCCCGGCCAAACCAACCAATGATGCCCTTTCGACCACCTTCCCCATCCAAACACAAGCACAACCAGTTGCTCCCACCCAACCAAACCAAAACCGAAACAACCAAATGACCAAGAAAAGAAAGCGGTCAATTTGATCGTATTCCCATGACCTATACGGATCTGTTCCAAAGACCTCATCAAAGAACTCCTTGGTCTCTCCACGCTCAATGAAACCACTTCAACCTCCGCTTCCCAAGAGGATATGACCCAAATGCCAAGTGTGAATTTCATGCGAGGCGATGGAGTCACCTGGCCCGAAAATTGCAAGGCTTTGAAGTACGTGGTTCAAGATCTGATCAATGCCAAGTGGTTGAGTTTTAAGGAGGATGGGCCTAATGTGGGTAATAATCCCCTTCCAGGTCATGGAGGTCCAGCAGTCAATGCCATTACTGAGGAGTTTGGGGACCAACCCCTGATAGCTAGATCGGAAGGCAGGGAGCCAAAAGATGAGAGTATCCCCATCTGTGACATCAGGCAAAGCCTTTGGAGTGCAGGAATGTTGAATCCGGACCAGATAGCAACTGTCAAAGATGATCGCAGTGCTAAAGACAACATCGTCAACCTTGTCCACCTTTGCCCGTCGAATGAAAAACTTGGAAATTTGAAAATTGTTGAGTTTCCCGTGATTTTTTCAAAATAATTTTGTAATGCAAACCCTATTGCTCTGCCCAAGGCTTTAGGATCATTTATTGTCAAAAGGGCGCACATGTTTCATTTCAATATCTTTATCAATAAAATGCATTTTTGAATTCTCCAATCATTTCCCTTTTCTTTTTTTTCTTTCATCTTTTCCATTCCCTTTCTTCTTTTTCGTTTTTTCTTTTCGTCGATTTTAACTAATGCAGATCCAACAAAATATTGTCTTTGAAAATGACGATGTCAGTGACTCATACTATAACTTTGACTACCCCATGAGGACAATTGAGAAACCCCTTCTGAACTGATGAGATTGATGGTACAAGAGGCAAAAATGATTTAACCCCACGAGGAAGAACTTGAAATAATTGATCTGAGTACTGAAAGTGACAATAGAAAGAAGAAGGTAGAGCAAATGTCTAATTTGCCAAAACTTAATTTTTGTGAAAATTTGAGCAATAAGATTTTGAGATGAAGTTTGACCATTTTTCTCTATCCCAAAAATAAAAATGTATGTCCTTTGCTACCCCTTTTGAGCCCTAAATTTTTTTTTTCAAATACCCTATACAAGGATCACTCATCCATTGGAGGTCAGCACAATAGTCTATTCAATTTCATCTGTTAAAAAAAAAGGCAAAGCAAGCAAGCAAGCAAATGGCAAATACAACGTATCAAAGACGCTTGCAAGAATAAAAAAATCAGTAAATAAAAATGTCAAAATAAAACAAAAGCAATTATGCTAGCAACCATCAAAGTGCATCTTTGCACTAAAAAATCCTTGTTAAAAAAAAGCCCTCAAACACCTTTTGAGCCTGAAATATCCTTTCTTTTGTGACCCTTCAACCCCTGGCCACATTACAACCCTAATAAAGTCTATTCTGATCAAAATCAAATTGCTCATATTTTCTCAAAACTTGATTTTTGGAAGAGGAAATCCATGTAAACTCCTCATTGCAGTTTTTTGCAAAAAATGTGGTTGTCAAATTCATCAAAAGGGATATGATCTGCCACCATGGTCTGCCAAATAAGATCATCATTGATAATGGAACTAAGTTAAATAACAAGATGATGAAGGAGTTGTGTGACGACTTCAAGATCCAACATCATAATTCCTCACCATACCGCCCAAAGATGAATGGGGCAGTTGAGGTTGCAAACAAGAACATCAAGAACATCAAGAAGATTGTCCAGAAGATGGTTGTAACATTTGGAGACTGACATGAAATGCTCCCTTTTGCCTTGCACGGTTATCGAACTTCGGTTCGCACCTCAACAGGGGCAACCCCTTTCTCGCTGGTGTATGGAATGGAAGCAGCACTTCCCATTGAAATCAAAATCCCCTCGCTAAGGGTATTGATGGAAATGAAACTAAAAGAGGCAGAATGGGTCCAGGCTCAATTTGGACCAGCTAAACCTCTTCGAAGAGAAAAGAGTGATGGCCTTATGTCATGGATAGCTATATCAGCAAAGGATGAAAAGGGCCTTTGAAAAGAAAGTTCGCCCCCGGGAATTTCAAGAAGGAGATTTAGTACTAAAGAAGTTTTTGCCCATACAAAAGGATGCTCGTGGAAAATGGACCAATTATGAAGGCCCATATATCAGTAAAGAAAGTCTTTAGGAGGGGCCCTAATCCTCACAAGGATGGGCGTGAAAATCCCCACTTCCAAGAAACTCGATGCAGTCAAAAAATATAATGCCTAAAAAAAACAACAAAAAAAAAACAACAAAAAAGAGCCAAGCAAAAAAGAGCTCGCTAGGTTGAAAACCTGAAAGGGCGACCTAGGCAAAAATTAGAGTGACCCGTTGGATTGAAAACTCGAAAGAGCGATCCAAGCAAAAGTTAAGGTCTGGAAATTGGACAATAAAGTTGGCTGATGCATTAAGAGGTTCAAGTTACCCAACCGGGGCAATTTTATACATTTCCAGAGGTTGAGCAATGAGTATTCAAAGTTATGGATATGGGAAGCTGGTATTGTTTCTACAAAGACATAAACTATAAAAAATCTGCTTAGTTATCTTCTTTTCTTTGTTTTTTTTTTTCCTACACTTTTCTTGACCAAATTCTCGATGTATCTTCAAGTCCGTGTGACTTCAGTCCTTGTACACGCGACTCTTCTTCGAATGTCAAAGACTTCCATTTCTTTCCTATAGTCTCATGTTTCAAAATGTTGTTTTATGATATTAGGCCCTGAATCGTGAAACATGTGAAGATACTGAAAAACATTACGATTATTATATACGTTCTAAGAATCATGGGGAACGCCCAAATCTCAATAAATAAACTTCAAAAGGGGCAATGACAAAGGGATTGTCCTTAAAAAAAAAAAAGAATGACAAGCACTGCATCTGTAACTTTCACCCCCTCCCGGTGTCGAAAGCATAGTATGAATGAATCCGATGAATCTCAGTCCGTCCCATATCTTTAAGCACTAGAGATCATACGGGACGAGGAATCCGTAAAAATAATAATCGCATTGCATGCATGCATCATATACCATATATTCGTGCATCATCTTCATATCACCACCTTTTAGCCATTTTGTTACACCTGGTTCGTGCACCAAATTTTGATCTTTCATTCTCGGTTACAAACAATGCGCCTAGCATTGGTCCTTTATTTTGCTTTCTAAGCGACACGCCAAGTATCGCTCACTCTTTATTGCTTTCCGATCACCACAAGACCCGACCTGGCGGAGATCCTTCTTTATAGTTTTCTGATAAATGCGCCGAGCATCACCCCTTTTTATTGCTTTAAGATTATCGCGTCAGTACCCGACCTGGCGGTAGTCCCTCATTATTGCTTTTTGACCAACATATCAGTTCTGTGAATACATGCCTTGACAGGATGATTTTGATGATTGACAAAAGGGAGTCTTGTAAATAGTCAACCGTGCAAAAAGTGGAAAAGAATACCAAGACGCGTATCAAGAATGATTGTTTCTCAAGTCTTTGGGTTCTGGGTATTTATTTATCTTTATTAAGACAATTTGTAAGTAGTAATAAAAAGCTCTCAATTAAAATTAAATCACACACGCACAAAATATTTTGACATGCATATCTCGTGTCGGATGGCGGTGAGGAAGTCGGATGTCGGTGAGGAGGAAGTCGGCGTGTCGAGCTCGAGGAAGTCGTATGTCGAACCGAGGAGGAAGTCGTGTGTCAAGCTTATGAGGTCGCTGCATCGAGGTCGGCGTGATGAGCTCTTGTCGCGCGTCGAGCTGATGATCCGTGTCGGTGATGAGGTCGCTGCATCGAGGTCGGCGTGTCGCGGCCGACGAGGTCGTCTGGCCGAGCCGTCTTCAAAGGTCGTCTGTGCCGAGCCTTCTTGAGGTCGTATGCCGAGCCGTCTCCGTGTTTTTCAATTCTTTCATGTTCAACGCAACGGACAAATTCCAACGGACAAATCAAAACGCAACGGGCATGCTGCAACGGACAAATCCTGCAACGGTCATTTCGACGCTCCTCCATTGCTTATATAAACACAGCTCGTGAGCCTTGTAAATATATAACAACGCAGTGCTTAATTTTTGTGCCAAAAACTCTGTCAAATATTTTTCATCACTCACACTTATTTGAGCACAATTTTCTGAGAGCCTTTTATTCTACATAATTTGAGTTGTATTATTTGAGCTTCAATTTGTTATATCTGCACTATTGAGTGTATCTTTCTCGTCTCATTTTATTTGTGAAAATCATTTATTTTTGGGTAGGAATCCCAAGGTGTTCATAGAGAGGTGATATCTCTTGAACGTATTGCTCGTATAGAGTTGTAAAGGTTTCTAGTGAACCTGATTTAAAAGCTAGTGATTTAGTGAAAATCCCATAGTGGTTTGCTTTGGGGACGGACGTAGGCCACAGGGGTGTTAAGTGGCGAACCTGGATAATTTGTTGTGTGCTTTTTACTCCTTATCTCTCTACTTTTCACCAATTAAATTTCTGTACTTTATTTTATTGTTATTTATATCTTACTATTTACTTTATTTTTAACTCGTTTGCAATTTATTCTTCAAGTGATTTATCTATTTCACATTAATATTTCCGCAACTCATAATTAGCACTTATTTCTCCAAAAGTTTTTGAAAGCACCGTTCACACACAATTCACCCCCCTCTTGTGTTTGGAGTCACTTGTCAACAAGTGGTATCAGAGCTAGACTCTTGTATAAAGGACTTAACCGTCTCAAGAGAATGACTTCAAACAATAACGAGGAACTTCCATGAACAGACCCCCATTTTTCAATGGTGAGGGTATGGTTATTGGAAGGATAGAATGCAAATCTTTCTTGAGGGTGTTGATCTTGATATTTGGGATCTTTGTGGAAAATGGTCCATTTGTCCCCACTCAATCAATTAATGATGCGGTGGTAGACAAACCAAGATCACTTTGGACCGAAGATGATAAGAAAAAGGTCCAATACAATTTGAAAGCTAAGAACATCATCACTACGCTTTAAGCTACGATGAGTTCTATAGGGTCTCAAATTGCAAGGCTGCTAAAGAAATGTGGGACACCCTTCTATTGACCCATGAAGGTACTACCGAGGCCAACTTATGTCTCATGGCAAAACACGAGGAGGATGAGGTAAATGCTCTTGAACTCGAATCTCCTTTAACTTATGATGAGCTGCTTATTGCTTGTGAAGAATTAAATAATGAAACGATTAAACTTGGAAAAATTGTTCTTTCTTCTAAGAAAACCATCTCTTCTCTTGAATCAAAAATTGAAATTTTAAACAAAGAGATAGTGATTCTTAAAGAAAAACAAGTTCTTTGTGATTGAAACTTCTCCTCCCATATCTTGTGAAAATAAAAAGATGAAGTTTTAAAATGCAATGAGTGTAGTGTTTTGAAAAATAAGGTTGAGGATTTAAATAACACTCTTGCAAAATTTACAATGGGAAGAGATAATCTAAACATTATTTTAGGAAACCAAAAAGGTACTTTTAGAAAAGCTGGTTTAGGTTATCATCCAAAAATTCATGAAAAATCTTTTAAACTCTTCAATCACAACAAACCCTCAAGTAGTCCTTTCATTAAATGCTTTCACATGTGGTAGAAATGGTCATTTGCCTCCATTTGCAATATTAGAAAGAACAAGAATGTGGTTGGCAAAAGATATGGATTCCAAAGGGTACTTTGCCAAAAACTAACTCATCTGGACCCAACTTAGTTTGGGTACCAAAAGTTAAAACCTGATTTTATTTTGCGTGTGTGCTTGAAAGCCAAAGATTCAAATTGGTATGTTGATAGGGTGTGTTCAAAGCACATGACAGGAGACAAAAGAAAGTTCTCCTCTTTGGACCCCAAAAATAAAGGTTATGTTTATTATGGTGATAATAATAAAGGTAAAATTCTTGGGATTGGTACTATTGGTAAGAGTCCTAATCCCATTATAGAGAATGTCTTGTATGTGGAAGGTTTGAAACATAACTTGCTAAGTATTAGTCAACTTTCTGACAAAGGCAAGAATGTTATATTTGATTCTTCAACAAGCATCGTCCGAAATTCTTTTAATAAAAGTACGCTTTTGTTGGATCTAGAATTGGAAATATCTATATGGTTAATTTAGATGAACTACCTTCAAATGATGCATGCTGTCTTTTTAGTAAAGAGAATGAATCTTGGCTATGGCATAGAAGAATGACTCATATTCACATGGATCATCTTAATAAATTGGTTCGTAAAGACTTAGTAATTGGTTTGCCAAAGATTCGTTTTGAAAAAGATAAACTTTGTGATGCATGTCAAAAAGGAAAACAAGTAAAGGCATCTTTCAAATCTAAAAATATTGTTTCTACAAACCGGCCTTTACAACTTTTACATATGGATTTATTTGGCCCTTCTAGAACTAAAAGCTTTGGTGGCAATTACTATGCTCTTGTTATTGTGGACGACTATTCTCGCTATACATGGACTTTATTTATTTCTCACAAAAATGATGCTTTTAATGCTTTTGAAAACTTGCAAAGGTTATACAAAATGAGAAGGGACTTAACATTGCTTCCATTCGAAGTGATCATTGTGGGGAATTTGAGAATGAAGCATTTGAAGCATTTTGCACAGAAAATGGCATTGATCACAACTTTTCTGCTCCAAGGACACCGCAACAAAATGGAGTGGTTGAAAGGAAAAATCAGTCTCTTGAAGAGCTAGCGAGACGATGCTCAATGAGACTAACCTTCCTAAGTACTTTTGGGCGACGCAGTGAGCACCGCTTGCTATGTGATGAATCGAGTTCTTATAAGACCGATCCTTAAGCAAACACCGTATGAACTCTACAAAGGAAGGAAGCCCAACATTTCCCACCTTCACGTTTTTGGATGCAAGTGTTTTGTCCTAAACAATGGTAAGAATAACCTTGGAAAATTTGATGCCAAAGCGGATGAAGGTATATTTCTTGGATATTCTATTTCTAGTAAAGCTTTTCGAATTTATAATAAGAGAACTTTGACTATTGAAGAATCTGTGCATGTTACCTTGGATGAGTCTAACCCAAAATCTTTGGTAGAAGATAGTGTTGATGATCTTGCAGAAATATTGGGAAATAGTCACTTAGAAGATTCAAACGAGTCCAAAGATGAAGATGAAAATCCTTTGCCACAATCTTCTAAGGAATCTCCTCATTCAAATCTATCAAAAGAATGGAGAGTCTCAAAACATCATCCACTTGACAATATAATTGGCGATATCTCTAAAGGGGTAACAACTCGAAACTCTCTTAATCATGCATGTCTTTTCATGGCTTTTGTTTCTCAAGTTGAACCAAAGGACATCAATGAAGCCATTATTGATGAACATTGGACCCTTGCTATGCAAGAGAAATTAAATCAATTTGAAAGAAACAATGTTTGGGAACTAGTTCCTAAACCTAAAGATCATATAGTCATTGGGACCAAATGGGTCTTTCGCAACAAGCTTGATGAAAACGGTATTATTGTTAGAAACAAAGCTAGACTTGTTGCAAAAGGCTACAACCAACAAGAGGGCATAGATTTCGATGAAACCTATGCACCCGTGGCTAGATTAGAAGCCATTCGTATGCTTCTAGCATTTGCATGTGTCATGGATTTTAAACTTTTTCAAATGGATGTAAAGAGTGCTTTTCTAAATGGTTATATTCAAGAAGAAGTATATGTTGATCAACCTCCCGGTTTTGAAAATTTTGAATTTCCAAATCATGTTTTCAAATTGAAAAAGGCTTTATATGGTTTAAAACAAGCTCCGAGAGCTTGGTACGAGAGGTTGAGCAAATATTTACTTGAAAAAGGTTTTGAAAGAGGAAAAGTTGATACCACTCTTTTCATTAAACACAAAAATCATGACATTTTACTTGTTCAAATTTATGTCGACGATATCATCTTTGGTGCTACTAATGAGTCTTTGTGTGAAGATTTTTCCAAAATCATGCAAAGTGAGTTTGAAATGTCCATGATGGGAGAGCTCAACTACTTCCTTGGTCTTCAAATCAAACAAACAAAAGAAGGAATTTTTATAAATCAATCCAAATATTGCAAGGAGTTGCTTAAAAGATTTGGAATGAGCAACGCCAAAGAAATCTCAACTCCCATGAGCACATCATGCTATCTTGACAAAGATGAAGGTGGTAAGTCGGTCGAAGTAAGTAAGTATAGAGGTATGATAGGATCTCTTCTCTATCTCACTGCTAGTCGTCCGGATATTATGTCTAGTGTTTGTATGTGTGCACGTTTTCAAGCAAATCCTAAGGAATCACATCTCTTAGCGGTAAAACGCATCATGAGATATCTCACTGGCACACAAACCATGGGTTTATAGTACCCCAAAGGTGCTGACTGCACACTTATTGGGTACTCGGATTCTGATTTTACGGGTTGCAAAATGGACCGAAAAAGCACTAGTGGGACATGTCACTTACTTGGGAATGCCTTGGTCTCATGGCATAGTAAGAAACAAGCCAGTGTGGCTTTGTCCCTTCTTTGAAGCGAATACGTTGTGGCGGTTGTTGTGCACAAATTATTTGGATGAAACAACAGTTGAATGATTATGGGATTAATCAAACTGTTCCAATTAAGTGCGACAATACTAGTGCCATAAACCTCACGAAAAACCCGGTTTATCACTCAGGACCAAACACATAGAAATTAGGCACCATTTTATTAGAGATCATGTTCAAAGAGGAGATTGTGTGATTGAGATTGTAAAACATTTAAGGACCTTGCAGATATTTTTAGTAAAACTTTGCTTAAAGAAAGCTTCTCTTTTATAAGAACCGAGTTAGGAATTTTAGATCAATTATGCATTGAATGACTGCGTGTGAGTGCATTTTATTATGAATAAGTTCTAACTTGGGCGTTGGAGTGTGCTAACATTTTTATGCAGTTAGTTACCAAGACTAAAAGTGGAGAAATGCAACCGTCCTTCCTGTAATCGCTAAAATAAAAGTTTGTGCGAGGTTATGTTAATCGCAAACAATTATGCTTCATTGAACCCTTGATACTCTATTATTTTTCGCCATCTAGTTACACGTATATGCATACGTTTTACATGCCTTTCCCTTTATCTTTTCCGCTTTTTGATGTTGCCAAAAGGGGAGAGTTATATGATTCAGGGGAGTGGTTTATTCCATGCATATTGTGAGGGAGTTCTTCACCAAAATGCCAAAATGCGCCTAAACTCGATATCTTTTTTAATATTGTGAGGGAGTTTTTCTAAAATACGTGCTTAAACTCGATATCTTTTATTGAAAAACCTTGGTTATATCTCATTGCTATATCATGATTATATTTTTACAAAAACCCTCCATGAGATGTTTGTCATCATCAAAAGGGGAGTCTGTGAATACATGCCTTGACAGGATGATTTTGATGATTGACAAAAGCGGAGTCTTGCAAATAGTCAACCGTGCAAAAAGTGGAAAAGAATACCAAGACGCGTATCAAGAATGATTGTTTCTCAAGTCTTTGGGTTACGGGTATTTATTTATCTTTATTAAGACAATTTGTAAGTAGTAATAAAAAGCTCTCAATTAAAATTAAATCACACACGCACAAAATATTTTGACATGCATATCTCGTGTCGGATGTCGGTGAGGAAGTCGGATGTCGAGTGAGGAGGAAGTCGCGTGTCGAGCTACGAGGAAGTCGTATGTCGAATCGAGGAGGAAGTCGCGTGTCAAGCTTATGAGGTCGCTGCATCGAGGTCGCGTGATGAGCTCTTGTCGCGCCGGTGATGATCCGTGTCGGTGATGAGGTCGCTGCATCGAGGTCGCGTGTCGGCCGACGCAGGTCGTCTGCCGAGCCGTCTTCAAAGGTCGCTCACGAGCCGTCTTCAGAGGTCGTATGCCGAGCCGTCTCCGTGTTTTTCAATTCTTTCATGTTCAGCATAGCGGACAAATTCCAACGGACAAATCAAAGCATAGCGGGCATCTTTGCAACGGACAAATCCTGCAACGGTCATTTCAACGCTCCTCCATTGCCTATATAAACACAGCTCGTGAGCCTTGTAAATATATAACAACGCAGTGCTTAATTTTTGTGCCAAAAACTCTGTCAAATATTTTTCATCACTCACACTTATTTGAGCACAATTTTCTGAGAGCCTTTTATTCTACATAATTTGAGTTGTATTATTTGAGCTTCAATTTGTTATATCTGCACTATTGAGTGTATCTTTCTCGTCTCATTTTATTTGTGAAAATCATTTATTTTTGGGTAGGAATCCCAAGGTGTTCATAGAGAGGTGATATCTCTTGAACGTATTGCTCTGGTATAAAGTTGTAAAGGTTTCTAGCTGAACCTGATTTAAAAGCTAGTGATTTAGTGAAAATCCCATAGTGGTTTGCTTTGGGGACAGGACGTAGGCCACAGGGGTGTTAAGTGGCCGAACCTGGATAATTTGTTGTGTGCTTTTTTACTCCTTATCTCTCTACTTTTCAGTCAATTAAATTTCTATACTTTATTTTATTGTTATTTATATCTTACTATTTACTTTATTTTTAACTCGTTTGCAATTTATTCTTCAAGTGATTTATCTATTTCACATTAATATTTCCGCAACTCATAATTAGCACTTATTTCTCCAAAAGTTTTTGAAAGCACCGTTCACACACAATTCACCCCCCTCTTGTGTTTGGAGTCACTTGTCAACAAGTTCCGGACATGATGTTGATCCTTCTTTATTGCTTTCCATCGACGCGTCAATACCCTACTTGGCGTCGAACCTTCCGATCACCGTGTCAGTACCCGACCTGGCGGCGATCCTTCTTTATTGCTTCCCATCAACGCGTCAATACCTTATTTGACGTCGAACCCTCTTTATTGCTTTTCGATCACCGCGTCAGTACCCGACCTGGCGGAGATCCTTCTTTATAGTTTTTTGATAAACGCGCCAAGCGTTAATCCCTCATTATTGCTTTTCGATCACCGCGTCGATGCGGCGGGCGAGAGATCCTTCTTTATAGTTTTTGATAAACGCGCATGGCGTTAATCCCTCATTATTGCTTTACGATCACCGCGTCGATGCGGGCTGGCGGAGATCCTTCTTTATAGTTTTTGATAAACGCGGCGGCGTTAATCCTCATTATTGCTTTAGATCTGGCGTCCGTGCGACCTGGCGGAGATCCTTCTTTATAGTTTTCGATAAACGCGCTGGCGTTAATCCCTCTTTATTGCTTTTAGATTACCTCGTCAGTACCCGACCTGGCCGTATTCCTTCCTTATCACTTTCTGATTAAACGCATCAAGCGTTGATCCCTCATTGTCATTCCTCACGTCAAGTTCAAGACAAAATTAGTGTATTTATCTTTAGCTCTATTTTATGACAAAAATATAACAACCATTGTTGTTTGCATTTTCTAATAAAATATAACTAAAGAGGGGCAGCTGTTATACCCCAATTTTGTCCGCTCATAACTAAAGTGGGGAAGTCGCGTGCCGAGCTGAGGTCGCGTGCCGAGCTGTGGGGAGGTCGCGTGCCGATCTGTGGAGAGGTCGTATGCCGAGCTGTGGAGAGGTCGTATGCCGAGCAGTGTGGAGAGGTCGTATGTCGAGCTGTGTGGAGAGGTCGTATGCCGAGCTGGAGAGATCGTATGCCGAGCTGGGGAGAGGTCGTTTGGAAATACGATGTCGGACACCAAGTGTGTCCGAGAATCATTTCCGTATCCGTGTTTCAATTTTTTAATGCTGCAACGGACAAATCCCTTTTAATGCTGCAACGGACAAATCCTCATAAATTATTTTGGGCCAATTTTAGCCCAATTGCAAGAATTGTCCATTACAAGAGTCCATTACAAGCGTTCTAGAACCGAAAAAAAACCAAAATCCAAAACTGAAAATCAAAGTCAGATTTCCACACTCTTATCTTCATCCTTCACAAAGTCATCTGCATATCTTCACCAAAGTCCTCTGCATATCTCCTCAGCCACTCTACAAACTATGTCTTACAGCTATATGTCCCCCATAGGCCTCTTGCTTTTTCTTCATCTGCCAACCAAGTTTGACAAACAATGCAATTTAATCAAAAAAGGGGGAGCACCGTTGTTAAAGTCACGGCTGATTGCAATATTTTTTCAAACCATTGATACCATCTCAGACTTTGCACATGTTACCATCTCCTCAGCATCATTTTAGTACACACTTAGCATACAAGTTGCAACCTTAAGTTGACAACTGAACCCTTTTTTTTATAAATAGTAGAGCAAGAAGAGAGAAGGGGGGACGAAAAAAAATTACACTTAATTTCAGAATTGGATACTTCATTCTTGGTACCAATTATACACAGCAATTTGAGTGAAAATTTAAAGAAACGCAAAAAAAAAAAAAACAGCAGAACCCAAAGAAAAGAAGAAGGTTTGTTTACCTCTCCCACGATCTCTAGCCCTCCCTCTCCTCTGCGTGATCTCCCCTACCATCCTTCTCTCTCTTTCTCTCTCTCCCTCTCAACCGACCCACTTCTTTCTGCTTTCCTTTGTTTGTCATTTTTTTTTTCTTTCCAGATTTTTTTTTTCTCCCTGCCCATGGATACCAGCGCAGTTTCCCCAACTATTTTCCCTTTTGATTTGTCTCTGTTAGCTTGATAGAAGTTTCTAGGTTGTGTAGCTTTATTATCCTTTTGTATTGTTGGGCTTGCAGCCCATTGGTCCTTGCTGGCCATTTCTTTTGTATCTTCTTTTTTTGTTTTTGCTTTTCTTTTGTTTTGCTTTTCTGGATGGATCTACACGCCACTTTGTTAATCTTTTTTTTTTGTTTCAAATTTTGTTTAACTAATTTTAACCCTATTTATTAAAAAAACCCTAATAAATATTAGTAGTGACAACGCTAAATCCGCTTTTGGTTTGGTCACTATACAAACCCCTTTTGAAAAAGAAACTTAAAATCAATGACTACTCCAAATTCTCTTTTGGTTTGGTCATCACAAATTCTTAATAAAACATCTTAATACAATAATCTATTATTACAATCATACCCTCTTATAGAGGATAAACATGTCACCCTCAAATACACACATGACCCCATACTTATTAAGTAATGGTACGTAAAATAAATTCATCAAGTACATTACATATATTCATGAGAATAATCACTTTTCTCAAAAGTGAATACTATGCTTCAAGGTAATCATTTGATGCACTAGAGTTCTTCTCTTTCTTTTCATTCTTCAAGAATCTACATTCATTCTTGTAATGTCCCGGTTTGCCACAATGGAAACAACTCCCTTTCTTCTTCTTTTTCTTTTGGTTATTCCCATTGTTGTTGTCATGAGATTCTTCACAATCTCGATCACTTTCCTTGCGAGACTTGTAAGTCTTTCCTTCCTCCATCACATGCACTTTCTCATGAGTAAATTGGTCTTTAGTATCATCTTGTTTTCGATACTCTTCTTCTAAACGAAGGTGATTACCCAACTGCTCAAGAGAGATATCATCCTTTCTATGCTTCAAACTTCTTTTGAAGTCTTTCCATGAAAGAGGGAGTTTGTCTATGATTGAGGAGACAATAATGGTTTCATCCATATGCATGTTATGTTGTTTGTAGTTATTGAGAATTCTTTCTATCTCATGCAATTGTTCTATAATAGATCTATCATCAACCATCTTGTAATTATTAAAACGAGAAACAAGAAACTTCTTACTTGTTGCGTCTTCAGTCATGTATCTTGCTTCAAGTTTGTCCCAAAGTTCTTTTGCAGAATTTTCACTTTGATAAACATCGAACAAGGAGTCAGACATGCCATTGAGGATGTGTCCCATGCATATGTAGTCATCATTGTCCCACTTTTGTCTTTCGCGAGTTTCAGTAATTGTCTCATCATCCTTATCCATTGGTCTTGGAGTGTTCAAAACATATACCACTTTCAAAGTTGTGAGTAGGAAGTGCATCTTTTTCTGCCAACGGATGAAGTTGCCACCATCGAATTTCTCCAATTTCACAAAGTCAGAAGTCATCTCTTTCAATGATGCAGCCATTGTTCACAAACCAAAATCGAACCTAAAGATTGTTGGAACCTTGAATTGATGGAGATGTTGTGGGAGATTCTGCAGCACCTAAACAATGAAAGAGAAGAAAATGGTTGCACAAATAAATCTAAAGCGTGTGTAAAACACTAAGCTTTAGGTTCGATTCGCTCCCACCAATCTTAATAAATTGGATGCAACAGGGTTCTTGGCGAATCCCCTTCAGGATACTTTGGATTCCTTGAAGTGGTTTGCACACACACTTCAAGCCTATCAATCAATAATAGTTTACAGAATAAAGTTTCCTCACTAACTCTCGTGCACTAGAGAAAAGAAGAAATGATTTAGAATTTGATAATGGCAAGGAAAGCAATGAAATTCGTATATTTTTCTGCATGTGGAGTGCCTCTATATATAGAGCAACTCATGCCACTTGGTGAAGGGAAACAACTCTCCAAGAGTTTCTTACACTGGTTAATTCGAAACATTATATATTAATAACGTTCCACACTTGACACAACGCGACCCATGGCTTGGTGGTTGGTCCTTGCGCCCCTTCACTAGAAGGTGCGCGTTTCGATTCCTATCCGATGCAATTTTTCGCCTTTTATTTCCGTTTTAATTAAAACGGTCAGAAAACATCCAAAAAATGCATCAGTTCGCATTCGAACTGCAACCCAAATGGTCACAAGTCCAGCGCCCAAACCACTGGACCAACACAATGGTTGTTGCAAATCACTAACCGTTAGATATATATAATATTACGAATTAACAACCTTCCAACTTATATTTTGGAAAATCCCTCACATCAATTTCCTATCTGGTTTTTCATGTGGTTGAACAACTGCGTGTGGAACAGCCTTTGTATGAGAGGATTTGCGAAATAAGTTACACATTTTAACACAGCTTCATTGCAACTAAAACAGAATGAAGATGTAGGATTATAATCTGAATTGATGCTTTCTTCTTGTATATTTTCATTAAAAAGAACCCAACATATCTGTTATAATTAATGGAGTTATGCAGCTACTTTTGCTTTATTATCCTAGTTAAGTCTCCACACTTTTGTAAGAAAATCTTTGGGCTCTTGATAAGGACGAAATGAATAACAGATCTGGATGGTAAATGTAATCTAATTCTGAGCAAGAACAGTGAAAATGAAGGGGAAATTGGCATGGCATAGTACACTTAAATCTTAGGAATGCACCTATTGAAAAATGAGCAAACAAATCAGTATGCTTTATGAGGTACTTCAAACGCCCCTTCCCTTTTTGTATTAGATAAGATTATGTCAAGATTGTTTACTTAACAATCATATCAATAGATTATAAAATTATAATAAAAAAGAAATGAATAACAACCGGCTCAAGAAAAATTCAATTCTATATATTCTTTCTCTATGAAGCACGGACACCTCTCACTACAAGAAAAGTCGTCATTACCGACGGCCATTTTCCGTCGGTAATACAATAAAGCCGTCAGTAAATAATGATTACCGACGGCCTCGGGGCCCTTGGATAATGTCTCGTTGGAAATGTATTATCGACGGCCAATTGAATCCGTCGATATTATCGAAGGCTAAGCCGTCGGTAATATAAAAAAAGCCGTCGCAATTTCGGTGGGATTTTTAAATAATCAGTGAGATTTACCGACGGAAAAGCCGTCGGTAATACGCCACCGTGCACGTCAGTAGACCAGTGTGAAATAGATACAATAGATATAGTAAACTAGTGGCTACAAATAAGTACCACCGAAAACTGAAACACAATGACTTCACTAACTTTTAAAATAAACAAGTACACTAACTTTAGTCAATGTCATCATCTTGATCATCCACATCCATATCAAAGATCTCCTCATTAGAGTCAAGCTCAGACTCACAATTATCATCATCGTCGACATCCATGTCAACTTCATTATCAATATCAATGTTTGGAATTGACGTAACATCAACCTCTTCATCACTATGTGTTTGATCACGCAAGCAATCCATTTCTTCAATTTCAGTTATCTGCTCTATGTGTGTCATCTCTTCATCTTGATAAGGAATGTCATCGTCAATTTCATTCACCTCTACACGGCCTCTGGGCTTTGTTTTTATCACTGCACACCAACCGCGTTTGTCTCTCCTCATATCTGGGTAAGGTACATAATACACTTGTCTAGCCTTTTGTGCAATTATGAATGGATCGTAACGATCATAATGCCTGTTCATCTTGATATCTACAATGCCATATTGCGGATGAACTTTGGTTCCTCTATTCCGTCTTGGATCAAACCATTGACAATAAAACAAGGCAACCCTGTGAGGCAACATGTGATACGTTAACTCGTAGATATGTTGTATGATACCATAGAAATCATCTTCTCCTCCTTCTGTAACCCCTTTGACATAAACCCCACTGTTTATGGTCTTTTTACCCTGAGCCCATGCTTGTGTGTGGTATTTGTACCCATTAATGAAGTATTTGTGCCAACTTATGGCCTTTGACTCTGGACCCCAAGCTAATGATATCAAGTTTGTGTCAGTCACACCATTTGCTTCATTAGTAACCTATACAAACAAGACATCCACAATGAGGATAGGAAGACAATTTATTTGCAATAGGCTTTTGGTCAAATGCTTACATAGGACCGAAACCACTGCAGTAATTCGGCAAAAATACGAGTTTGGTAGAAGGATCGGCTTCATTGATGGAGTTATATTGCAAAAAGTAGCGCCAAGAAAGACAGAGTTGTTGTAAGTATATACTAGTAAATACATTGAGTGTGGTTTTAATGGTGTTTTACTTTCTCAATATATGGCTTAACCTCGATGCAATTGATGAGGATGTGTACATGTGCAGACCTCCATTCGACATCGATCAACGATGAGCTTTGGATTGCCCACTAGGGCGCCCTAGTCCATTGCTAATTGTGATGTTGATGTGACATCGTCATTCAATCTTGCTGCTTCATTACGTTGACTTTTAGCATACAAGTCAATCGTTTTGAAATAATGTGAACAAAAATATGTTGTCTCCCGTTGTAAGTAAGACATACATATTGAGCTTTCTACTCTAGTCTTGTTTTTCACTGACCGCTTAAAATCACCCATCATTCTACAAAGAAATGAGAATAAAATGGCTTATAATAAAGATATGACAATATAGACGGAGATAATTGCAGATATCAACGAATACCTTTCAAATGGATACATCCATCGGTATTGAACTGGACCACCAAGCATTGCCTCGTGTGGGAGGTGAATTGGAAGATGCTCCATTGAATCAAAGAATCTTGGTGGGAAGATTCTTTCAAGTTTGCATAAGATTAATGGAATGTTTTCATTCAATTTGATCAAATCATTTTGGCTCAAATTATTACTGCACAATCCCTTAAAGAATTGACTTAACTCTGTAAGTGGTCTCCACACAAGGTCAGGCAATGAACTAAATGCAAATGGGAGCAAACACTCCATAAATACGTGACAGTCATGACTCTTCATCCCGTACATTTGCCCTCTATTAACATCTGCACATCTTGCCAAATTTGAAGCATACCCATCTGGCATCTTAACCTCCTTCACCCACTTCATCACATTCTTTGCCTCATTTGAAGAAAGACAATAATTTGCCTTTGGTTTTGTCATTTTTCCATTGGCTTTTGGAATCAACTCCAAGTCACTACGTTGGCATATGAGGGCCAAGTCCATTCTTGCTTTTTCATTGTCCTTTGTTCTGCCCTTAACATTCATGACTGTATTAAACACATTATCAAATACATTTTTCTCTATGTGCATGACATCTAGATTGTGCCTTAATAAATTGTCTTTCCAGTATGGAAGATCCCAGAATATGCTTCGCTTTATCCAATTGTGACTATGTCCATACTCAGGTAACTTATCAACTTTTCCATTTTCTACCACACTTGGAACCCCACTGACCCAATTCCATATGATATCACCTGTCAGTATTACAGGAGGCCCATGTTTCTCAACCCTGTTTTTTGTAAACCTCTTTTTACTTCTTCTGAATTTGTGTTCACGTGGTAATCGAACCAAGAGTTTTTCCCCCCATATTTTAGTCTAAACGACTTTGTATCATCCATACATACGGGACATGCCAATTTACCTTGTGTACCCCACCCAGACAACATACCATATGCGGGAAAATCATTAATTGTCCACATCAAGGATGCTCTCATTTGAAAGTTTTGCTTTTTAGAGATATCATAAGTCAAAACACCCTCACTCCACAACTGTTGCAGCTCGTCTATTAAAGGTTGTAAGAACACATCTATTTTTTCTTTCGGATTAAATGGTAAGATGCGAGGCAAGTCAAAAACATAAATGGTTTAGTCATACACATTTCAGGGAGATTATATGGGGTCACAACAACCGCCAACATGAATATGGGGTTGTAGATGCACGAATGTAAGGTGTGAACCCATCGGAACATAAACCGAGCCTTACATTTCTTGGTTCATTTGCGAAGTCTGGATACACCGCATCAAAATGCTTCCAAGCTTCACCATCAGATGGATGATGTAAAATATCTGACCCAGAGCTATTGGGGGAATGGCATCTCATTTAATTGCAGATCTCAGTTGATGCATATAGTCTTTTCAACCTAGGAGTTGATTGGCAAATAGACCATCCTCTTTCTTTGGAACATCGTTGTACTTACCCATCCAGTCTTACAGGGAACATACCGTGGTTCTTGACAAAACTTACATTGTCGTTCTGCACTATTATCCTTGTAGTACAACATACACCCATTAACACAACAATCAATTTTTTGAGATTCCAAACCTAGCATCGACACCAATCTTTTTGCTTGGTAAATTTTTTTTGGCAATTTCTCCTTTGAAGGACACACGTCTCCCAACATACTTGCAATGAAATCAAGACACTTTTGAGGAATGTTCCAATTTGTCTTGCATGCCAACAATTTCACGCATATTGAAAGCTTTGACTCAGAAGCACCCTCATATATGGGCTCGTTTGCAGCAGTTAACAAATCATAAAAGTCTTGAGCGTCAGCATTTGGGGGCTCTTCATGAATATCTTCCTCGTCTTCATGAATATCTTCCCCGTCTTCCTCATTACCCACATCACCCATACTTTGGAAGTCATACCTAGGCCTAAACGCATCGTCAACCATATGTTGCATTAGCGTGAACGGATCATCATTATCCATTTGTCCACTACTACTAGGCACATTTACTGGGTGAACATGTGGAGCTTCTTCACCGTGCTCAGTCCAATACCAATAATTTGGTTTGAACCCAACACGATACAGATGGACCTTGACTTCTCTTTCAGACAATATGCTCCTAAACTTGCAAATGTCACAAGGACATCTGATTCCACCATTACTTGCAACTTCAGGTTGTACTCTAGCTTTCAGTATAAACTCTTCAACACCTTTTGCAAAGCCTGATTTCACCCCTCCTCTACCAGGATAAAGCCTATCATATACCCAACTCCGATCTGGAGGGTAACCATCCATTTCTGAAATGTGTCACTTTTAGTAAGGCGACCAAAAAATTCTGCTTATAATGTTACAAACAATATACTACATCAATTTAAATTAAATAAATAAACAGCAGACCTCTCCTTGTACTCATCTTCCAAGGAAGGTAATTCAACACTATACTACTATTGCTGTTAAGGCATACAAACACAGATTGAAATAAAATATCTGATAATTGCTTTAGAACCCGTGATTGGCAATTAGAGCAGGTCAAAAACCTCCACAAAATAACTATATAATAAGGGAAATCAGTGGCGCAAACTATGGAGGTTATCAACCTCCGCAATAAAACCGCCGCAAAATAAGCGCATACCAGCGGTTTCCAAAAACCCCCGCAAATAAATTGCAGCAAACGTAACTGGGACGGTTTTTAAAACCGCCGCAAATAATTTAGCAGAGGTCGAAAACCCCCGCAAATTGTAAAAAAAACCGCCGCAATTTAGCGCTTTTTTTGTAGTGATAACATCATAGTTTGATCAAATCCAATATTTTGAAGCACAAGTCTAGTTAAAAAAAAATACATGCAAAACAAATATCTAGTGATAATTAAGATAAAAATATGTCATCTTCGAACTCCTCAAAAAAATCTTGCACCTCTTCATCATTTGCATCTTCTCCATTGAAAAGAATGAAAAATATTAGGATGTTAGAATGCATGTTAAGATGTTAGGATGTTATATACGCCAAGTGAAAACCAAAGAATATATTTTACTTTCCACTTTCACAGCAAGAGAAGTCCCTTTCAAGTCAGTAAGCTATTTCACTTATTTTGTAGCACTATTATTATTATTATTATTATTATTATGATGATGATATTAATATAACAAGTAATTAGGAATAGGATCATTAGCTATACTAATAATAATTTATTAGGTGTTAGGTGTATATATATTTCAAGAGCAACTCAAACTCGTATTAAAAAATTTAAGGGGTCAGGTACAACCAAATTTAAATCGATTTTTTGCATGTATAAGCGCATGCATAACAAATAATATTAAAGGGGAAGAAACTTCAACAAATCAATATGAAAGCTAACT
The DNA here is from genome assembly GCA_037113605.1 of Calophaca sinica. Lineage (NCBI taxonomy): Eukaryota > Viridiplantae > Streptophyta > Magnoliopsida > Fabales > Fabaceae > Calophaca > Calophaca sinica. Next base: position 111,929,195 of record CM073733.1, read on the forward strand.
AACAATTACAATAACAGTGCAGGGGAGCATACTTTTCTGGATGTGATATAGTATAAGCAAAGAGAATGGGATCTCACCGTGTGAAAGGTGTTGCACCGTAACTACGTGAGTGAATGTGAGAGGTGCTGCAAGTTAATGTGAGACAAGGCAACTTCTGTTGTGGCACAAATGCAGGATTCCCACTTAACAATGGCGCAGTCAGCTCAGCAGGCTTTGCAAATTAAAAAGTATAAAAAAAGAATAAGAAAGAGAAACAAAAAAATAGTCAGAACCACTTCAATTTCTTTTTTTTTTTTTTGCCAAAGGCAAAAAGGAATTTTATTAATGATAGTGAACCAAGGCTCCAGGAAAGCTTAGTCCACAAACAATATACAGAGTTGAAATTGAGTTGATGAAACGATAATAACATAAGCTATGCCACTGCCTCCTAATTAAATTTGACAGTAACAATTAGGACAATGGCTCACACAATGAACTCTTACACCATAGCCTATGAATTGTAACTAATACCACTTCATCTTGTATTGAATTCACCAGCAGTTGTTGCCTTGCCACCTGCTTCTAAAAAATACCTCCCCTGCCCCTTATCATTAAGTTTGTCAACATCATGCGATATATGATAGAATTTATATAGACATCAGATAATCTCATCATGTACTTCACTAACACAATGACAATATCTTATCACTTCTAGACCACACATCATTTGATAAAATTATATAATCCAAGTTCTATCTAAAATATAACTTAAAAAAAAAAAACTAGCAACAGCTTGAAGCATCCATACATAGATTTGACAATGTTGTGGGCAACTTTAGCACAACGTTCAGACTTCATATAATCACAATCAATTAGAAAAAGTTGGTGATGATCATTTAGGAAAAATTCATTGGTAGCTAATTCGAAGAACACTTCATATAATCACAATCAATTAGAAAAAGTTGGTGATGATCATTTAGGAAAAATTCATTGGTAACTAATTCGAAGAACACCGATGATGTTGATGGAAAAGTGGGTGCAGTGCACTATTTGTCAAGGTCAGTATGGATGATGCTCCCTATTTAAGGAGAGTAGCCTTGAAGAATCACAATACTAAAGAGCCCTCAACTTCATTCAAAGAACTTCAGTTTTACCTTTAAGAAACTTCACCCGACACATGTAAATTTGTAATACAAAAGGAATTGAGGAAGCCTCTAAACCTATGAAGACTGTACATGTAGGGAAAAAAAAAACAATAGCGGCAACGAAATTACAACTTGCTGTCAAATTTTTTAACTTACAACTTGCTGTCAAATTCTTAATGCTGTAAACCCAATAGCTTAAAATTGCTTGGTACCAACTTGCTGTCAAATTTTTGGTTGCTGTCAAGTTGCTTCATAAATTTTCAGTTGTTTTAAACTCATGCTTTAAAATGCTTGAAATTACTAAAATGCTTTAAAATACTATCCAGGTCTAAACTTAGCCGCATGACCATAAAACTCCCAGGATTAGACACCATATCAAGAAGCCAAAATCTATCATTGAGGGAAATCTAACCAGAGACATTTAAATACCAAATCAGATTGATTATAGGGCAATGCTCTCAAGCACTAGCACTCAAGCACCATATCAATGCAGCCCCAAAAGCACCAAATAATAGAGAAACCAAACCCATCCCTAAACCCAATACCCTACCAAATTTCTCCTTATCTTTAGCCTCATATTCTAAAGGCAAAACCATTCCTATCCCTTCAAAAGCATACACAGCCACACCAATACCATAGAAAAACACAGAGAAACCCTTAGATGTCTCTAAATCAGGCCTATTCTTAAAAAAGACCAAAACATCCGCAAAAAAGACCAAAACATCCGCAAAAAGACCACCATCACAGTACTCTTAGCAGTAATATCAACAACATCGGCAAAAATACTTAAAGGCGATAAATGAGTCAAAGTCTGAATCGAATTCAACAGCACAAGGAGAAAACAGTTTCGGAAAAATGGAGGAGTTGAAGAGAAAGAGTACCAGAGAGTGAGTCTGTGGAAGAAGAAATGGTTGAGCCGAGCCCTAACAGGACCGTCTGTGGAGAGCAGCGTCAGGTACACGGCGTCTGTGGAGAGCCCCTCCTGGTGGTGAACGGCGTCTGGTGAGCGGCGTCTCCTCCTCCTCTTCGATTCTGATTCGCCGCGCAATTGCAGGGATAGTGGGATGGTTGGAGGGGTTGCGGGATCTGAGGTGCAAGGGGGAACAGGAGGTTGAGGGATCTGCAATTTCTGTCACCGCAGCGAGGAAGACTAGGCGAGGAAGGGTTGCATCGCAGATTGAGAATGAGGATGCAGGTTTTGAGAACGATGATGTGTGAAGGGTTGTGAGAATTAGGAGGAGAGGGAATAAAAGTTAAAATCTGTAAAGTCAAAATCTGTGTGAAGATTACCGACGGCTTAGCCGTCGGTAAGGTTAAACCACCGTCGACATAAATAAATGCGGGACAACAAAAAATTTTGGCACCCAACCTATCTACAAACCGACGGCTTAGCCGTCTGTAATTACAGACGGCCGATAAACCGTCTGTAGTTACCGACGACTTAGCCGTCAAAAATTTGGCAAAAAAAATTTCGCGTGCAGGTTTTTTCCCGACGACTTACCGACGGTTTAGCCGTTGGTAATTAAAAATTTAGCGACGGAGTCGGGGCCGTCGGTAATGTTCCGTTTGTAATTCACACTTTTCTTGTGGTGTCTTCATAATGCCGTGTCTACGTGTCCGTGTCGTGTCCGTCATTCATTTACGGTGTCACAATTAAAAAATATTTTTTTTGACTTGGACACCTCTGGACACCACTTGGACACTTCTCAGACACTCTAATCATAATTTTTTTTAAAAAATAAACTTCTTGGAATCTTTTAAATTATTATAGAAGGATTCAAGCTTATCAACTTTGTTTTTAGAAGGTGAATAGATAAATGATTTATCTAGGTGGATGGATCTAGGTGAAAGACTATTACTATATCTTGTTTTAGAATCTTTTTTTGTAATGAAACAAAGTGCTCAATTTAGATGATTTATAAATTTTGCTTCTCAATTTAGATCTTTTTATATTTATTATAAATGACGCTTATATTTTATTTTATTTAGTTAATTAATATATATAGAGCGGTGTCCGTGTCCTGTGTTTTTTATATTAGCGATGTCTGCGTGTCTGTGTCATTGTCGTGTCGCGGTATCCGTGTCAGAGTCCGTGCTTCATTGTTCTTTCTAGAATACCAACTTTGCATGGTTTATATCTAAAATTTTCTCCTCCCCAACCACCTATTCTATTGACCATCCTGATTTTGAAAAAATGGTTCAGTAAAAGGGGAAGAAAAAGGGTCCTGCCTACAGTGAAGAAAGGTGAAGAATGAAGGTTTCAGTAACTTCAACAATTAGATGAAATCATGTAACTACAAACTACATAACCCAAAAAAAAAAAATAGACAACATTGTTAAACTTGATTTAGACTTTCATATTATTAAAGTCATATAAAAATTGGAACTTTATCAGGTTGTGTCTTTAAATTATACGTTGAATTATTAACAAATGAAATAACATTCAATATTTTTAATCCACTCAAACATTCATTATTTTTAATCCACTCAATCCGGCAACATATAAGAGTGGAAAAAATATAATAAAAAATTAAGCTTGGAGACCAAATCAGTAGACAGTATTAAAAAAAAAATTAGACAGCATGTGAAAACTGAAAAGTAATAACTAATCCAGAGAAATGTAAACCACATACCTGATTCCCAGCGTCAATCGTTTACGCCTTTTCTCCTCCTGCCGCTGATTCTGAACCGCCAACCTGTTTTTTGTGTGTGATCCCCATTCTCCTTCGTGTAAGAGGCTGTTGGCGGTTTACTCTCTCTCTCTCTCTCCCCGCCGTTATTGGCAAGAGGCTGTTGGCGGTTTATTAAAGTTTTAGTTTAATCTAAACAAATTTAGATTCTCTTTTATAAATACTTTTTGATATATAGATTTTCTTTTAAAAATTTATATCTATATATATATATATTGACCAATATATAAATATAAATTATATATAAAATATTGTGTACGGGAATGAAAATTTTACATGAAAACAATAGATAAAATATAATACACGGAAGTGAATATTTTTGCATGAAAAACCAATTCATTACAAACATTTTATGTATATTTTAGATAATTTTTTTTTGATGCATATATTTTAGATAATTTCTTATGAAATTCTCCATGATCTTTTTTGTTTATATTTTTTAATGGGAGAACAGACAATAGATATTGTGCTACTATAGAGTGCATCTCATTCATACTTCGGTTTATAACCCGTGGGAAGATTTAGAACTATATATACATTACTAGCTATATAATAATGTCACTTCTTCTAAACCCTAGGTGTATGATTATAATTTTTCTTAATGATATTGCCTGCTGTAGCACGAGCCTACAGATATACAGTAAAAAAATTATCATTTTTTGATCTAACAAAATTCAAATTTCTTTTAGCATAACATGGGGATGGACATATTACAAGAAAATTATACACAATATTTTATTAAAAAAATATTAATATCTGTATGTAAATTGATCAGTATAGAAATTATAGATAAAACATTACATATAGGAATAAATTTTACATGAAAACAAATTTGGATTTATTAGAGTTTTAGTTTAATCTAATCAAATTTAGAATCTCTTTTATAAATTTATATCTACATGTAGATTGATCAATATATAAATATAAATTACAAAAAAAGCATAATACACGGGAATAAATATTTTATATGAATTTTTTTTATATACATATTTTATGTACATTTTAGATAATTTCTTATAAAATTCCCCATGATCTTTTTGTTTATATTTTTTTTATATACACCGTGTGTAGTACTGGTCAACATACAATAGATATGTTTTTACTATAGAGTACATCTCATCTATATCCTGATGCATAACACATGGGTCAAATCTATTATATTTGAAATTTTCATTTTAAAAAATGTTTTTTTGTTTTTTTACTAGGAACTCCCACATTAGTTTGGTAAAAATATATGTTCATAACAATTCTTTATTCTCTTAAGTCGGCAATAATTTATATTTTAATCCACTATATCCAATTTTAAATATGATAATCGGTCACATATTTAACCAACTCTTTATAATGGACAATAGTAGTTACTATGATAAAGATTGCTATACTTTGTGATGCATAATTGAAACTAAAATACTTTAATATAATTTTTCGTAAATATTACCTCAAATTCACTTTAACAAAAAAATTATATAAAAATTAAATAAATTTTATACAAGTGTTCAAAAGCCAATATACACCCGTGTATGGCACGGGTTACTATATAGTCCTACTCGCCATAATTATTATAAAATAATATATTAAAAGTTAGTAAAAGTTATTAATTTAAACAATATCAATATTTATATATGGGTTTATATCCAAAATAACAATTTAAGGAATGAGATTTGTTAACTTACACCCACCTATTTTTTAGTTGATGTAAGTCAATAAGTTATAACTAAAAATTTGTCAAATACACCCTAAAGTGTAACTTGCTAACTTACACCAACTAAAAAATAGGTGGGTGTAAGTTAGCATACCCTATAGACATTTGCTAACTTACTCCTGCACATTTTTTATTTGTTGTATGTTAGCAAGTTATAACTAAAAATTTATCAAATACACTTTAAGGTGTAACTTGCTAACTTAAACCAACTAAAAAATGGGTGGGTGTAAGTTAGTAAATGCCTTTATATATATATATATATATATATATATATATATATATATATATATATATATATATTATCTTTTTAAATATGTATATATATGTGTATATGATATGATTAAACATCATAAATGTTATTTTTTATCAATATTTATATCAAATTTTTCTCTGATTTACATACCCGTGCATGGCATGAGTTACATACTAGTTATTAACAAATGAAATAACATTCAATGTTTTTAATCCACTCAAACATTCATTATTTTTAATCCACTCAATCCGGTAACATATAAGAGTGGAGAAAAATATAATTAAAAACTAAACTTGGAGACCAAATCAGTAGACAGTATTAAAAAAAAATATTAGACAGCATGTGAAAACTGAAAAGTTAATCCAGAGAAATGTAAACCACATACCTGATTCCCATCGTCAATCATTTACGCCTTTTCTCCTCTTGCCGCTGATTCTGAACCACCAACCTGTTTTTCGTGTGTGACCCCCCTTCTCCTTCATGTAAGAGGCTGTTGGCGGTTTACTCTCTCTCTCTCTCTCTCTCCCCGTTGTTACTGGCGGTTCCCCGCCACCACCGGCGGCTCAAAAGTGACGCCCACTGCAATGATAGTCCCTCCCCCTCTTTTTCTTTCTCCCTTTTTTTTTCTCTCTCTCTCTTTCTCCTTTTCTTCTTTTTTCTCTCTCTGGCAGCTATAAGCCCCTCTTCCTTCACTTCAAACATACACAGATGCGGTGGAAATTATGAGTAGACTATCATTCCAAAAAAATGTGAGTAGACAAACAGAAACCACAATCGTCTAATGGGAGAAGTTATAACAGTGGAGGTGATGTAAATTGTCACTCTCCCATGTCTCTATTGTCCTTTTTGTTTTTTGAGTTTACCACTACAAGAATTTTGGTAGATTGCGGCGGTTTTAGAGGCGTTTGGCAGCGGTTACAACCGCCGCAGATTACACCTCCCGGCGGTTGGGAAACCGCTGCTATTTACACGGTCGGCAGGCCAATTTGCGGCGGTTCAGACCAACCGCTGGAATAACCGCCGGCAGCTTCATTTGGCGGTGGTTGTTGGCGGCGGTTCGTTTAGCGGCAATTTGAGCGGCGGTTGGACCGCCGCAGGTTCGAGTGGTCAACTTTGAAAATATGGAGACAGTTTGTGGCGGTTGAGGCGGTGTCTTGCAATTGGCGGCGGTTCATAACCGCCGCAAAAAACATGGTATTTAGGGGCGGTTTTAAACCGCCGCTAAGCGGTTTTTTTTATGAGCCCTTTTTTTTTTTGAAATCAGGCAGATAATTTGTTATTTTAATCATTTAAATTATCTAATTTTTTTTAATTATTTGACTAACCGAATATATAACTATTATACCATCACAATATTTAAAACATCAAAAATTAATTATAAAGAAGATGATACATTGGTTGCAAAATAAGATAACACTAGGATTCCAACAAACATAAATCCATAATCAAGTACAGTTATACAAAATATAAGTTGAATCTCGGTTGCAAAATAAGATAACAGAAAAATTCCAACAAACGTACATCCATAATCAAGTGCAATTATACAAAAATATAAATTTAATCCCTAAGAAATATCCGTTTAATAAATCCTAAAAAACTAAGCACTTTGAGATCCATCTCCATGACTTGGGAGATCGTGACTGGCATTTAAAGAACGTCTCACTTCTGCAGGTGATCCTAAATCTGAAGCCTGAAAATGTAAAATAAAAACAAATATTAAACACACTTTCAAGAAAATTAATTGAAAATAATAGAGCACCATAGTGCAGTTTGCAACGAATCTGACAGTACAAATCTGACAGTTACACTTTTAAAACACAACAACGTTACAAACATAGCACAACAGAATCATACATAATTGCATAGTAGAATGAAGAACTGAAATTTTGGAGTGACAAGAATTCATGTTTGGTTTTTAAAAAAAAAAGCACAGGAGATAACATTTTTGGTTTTGGAGTGACAAGAATCCTACATTAGCAGCTGTCCAAAGTTTCAGGAGCTGATAACATTTGGTTTAAAAAAACTTGGGTTCTGCTGCATACAAGAATGTTATTACTCATGCTAAGGTGCTGTTATATGTTGTGCTTAGGTACTTGTAGGGATGTTTATTTATTGATCTATGTCCAGTTATATATCATGTAGTTTTCTTAGGCTGTTGGTTCTAATAATAAACCAGTTTTAAATTTTCTGCATCCCTTGGCTTGAACTACATCCATCACAAACTATCCAATATTAATTTCCAAACCAAACCCAGTATTTGTTAATAACCTCTACAATTATGGGAATCAAAACTCAGCATATCCAAATTGCTATAAAAGACCTTAAGAAACTGTTTGATGATAGTTGGTGGATTACATGACTAGTTTTGACAATACAATCTAAGCTCTGTTAGAGTAGTTAGTTTCTACATAGTGCAAGTGCTGCATTTAGTTACAAGCTGTCACAAACCAATGACTACTAGTTGGTTGCTCAGTGTAATTCAATTCTATGATCACAATCACATCACCCACATTCAACAACTGCACTTGTGTGCCTTTATAGATGTACTAATCAAGTACCTAAAGGCCTATTAGATGGTAATTGTATCTACGTAGAGCAAAATTAGCAAAAAACCAACCAATATAAACCATTTGGTATTCATGCAGACCAATATCTTCCAGTGTTAAATAAAAACATGAAGATTTGGAAGACTCAATGAACAGGTCAACTTAGCAAAATGAAAAAACTTTGCTTCCATGTTGATCCAAAAGAGAATAGGCATTAAGACCAGCAACTCAAATCAGTTTCATCATCAGAATTCACTCATGATTAGCCAATCATAGAAACCAAACAACAGATTTCTGAGAAAATGCAAAAACCCACCAAAGTCAGAAAACTCTTGACCCTTAACAACACTTTGATTACAGTTACACTCACTGCAAAACACACCATTTGAGGTTTCCTTAAGTTATTTTGTCAAGTTGGTGATATATTATATTCACTTCACCTATGTTGGGTATATGCGACATTGGCAACTCTTGGTTTCCGCCACTCAGTAGCTTGGACTCGAAGCATATCTTATGAACCATAATTAGGGCCCATCTAATAAGACAGCCAGGTTCATAGTATGGTACCAGCTTAATTCCCTTTACAAATGGAAAATAAATCATAAAGAGAAAAAGGCTGGCCGTTAAGACATGAGTCAAAGAACGAAATATATATGGAGCTTAGACTAAACAAGAAGTAGGCAGTACGTTCTAATATTCTGCTCTATATATAAAAGGACAAAATAGATGAACAGTTGATTGGCTTGATGTTGTGACAGTGTCTATGGAGTATCAAACAAACCTACAAATAATTAGATATTTCTTTGCAATTAAACTTCACAGCCACATACATTCCACAGTTAAGCAAATGATTGGCTTCAGTCAAAATATTAGCAATCTAAAAGTGGAATGGAATGTGCTGCACTTGGAGAGATTTGTTCTCAACCGCTGCAGTTAGACCGTCGCCGCTTGCTTAAATTCTAGTAGTGTACGCTTTGAGAAATAAAAGGTGGTTTTGAGCGGTTTTGAAAAGTCAGTGATGTTAATGTCGTCGTTGCCCTTCAATTATGTGCACGTCCGAATATGCAGTTAGCTATTGCGTGTGTTGGACTAACTGCAGGCATTGAAGGTTAAATTTGGTATAAAAAAGGGCTACACCAAAAGTGTATATCCCCTTTATATATTGTTATAGATATAGATATCTCCATGAGGTTTGTGAAAAATGTTTCTAAATTTCCTCATCATAAGGTCGTGGTCTCAATATCGTCTGGGACCAACAATGGACAGCTCCACCTATTGGTTACTTCAAGATTAATGTTGATGCTTGGTTCTCAATGGAACAAAGGATGGCTGGCTTTGGTATGTGTTGCAGAGATCATAATGGTGAATTCCATGTGGCAAAAATTGATAGCATAGCTCGCTTGATTGCCAAAATGTGGCCAATAGTAGTAATCACCCAAAGTTAGATATCTCTGACTATGGTATGGTGATTAAGTTTAGTTATGAGAGAAGCGAATAGTGTAGTGTGGCTCATTCTTTAGCCAGAGAGGCGCTATTCACGACTAGTCCCCGTGTTTTCTTATCATATTCCCATGCATGCAACAGCTTAGGTTCCCATGCATTATAAGTCTTTAAATAAACAGTTGAGCAGACCAAGCTTTCTCTTATGTGATAACCAATCATAAATGCAAAACCAGTACATCAAAATTGTAATACAATTGAAAGACAAAATTGAGTACAAAAAAATGTCATCCAATATGGATAAGGTAACAAATTGAAATCACATCAAGTCTAGTTCAAAATTGTGATGTTAAACTAAAACAAAACTAACCTCATACTTAGCCACAAAGCAGTTTCTTAAAAATAATTTTAATAGCTAAATTTTCCAACAATATAATGTACTAAAATTTAAGCAGTTGCCTCCTGTTGAGAAGCAAGCCTCTTTCTAGCTTCCTCAATGACAGTCAATTTGATACCTCGGCCTTTGGGAAGAGACACCCAAGGCTTATTCCCTTTGCTAATAATGAAGACATTACTCAAGCGGGTTGCAAACTCATGACCAGTGGCATCCTGGACATGAATGGTCTCAAAAGTTCCTTTGTGCTTCTCTCTGTTCTTGATGACACCAACACGGCCTCTGTTCCTTCCTCCAGTCACCATTACAACATTCCCCACATCAAATTTGATAAAATCAGTTATCTTGTTTTGTTCCAAGTCTAGTTTGATGGTGTCATTAGCCTTAATTAGGGGATCAGGATAGCGGATGGTGCGGCCATCATATGTGTTCAGATAGGGGATCCCTTTCTGCCTAAACTGAACAGATCGAACCTTGCAAAGCTTAAACTGCAAAGGTTGGGGAGAAAGGATAGATTATAAAATCAATATAACGAAACCTACAAAATTTACATGACAACAAGCATGTGCAATAAAACAAGGATATAGTACTAGGGAGACTCTGTATAGATACTCATTTACTGTTAGAATTCCTTACTTGTGCTTTTCTACAAATCAAAGATATATTCAAACATGTTTCCAAAATACTAAAGTCCAAAATTTGTTCATCCAACTGCACACCTACTTTAGTGGTGCTAATATGCATCATCCAGTTGATATACATTATATAGTGGAAAAAGAACAACCATTTATAAAACACTGCAATTTTACAGGTTGAAATTACAGATATTATCGAGGATTAGACAGACCTTTGCCTCATCATCCCTTAAAGAGTGGAGACGGAACGGACCCTTTGTGTCATAGAGAAGACGGAAATTTTCATTTGTCTTGGGAATATATAACATCTAAAAAGTAGAAACAGAATGAGATTAGAATAAGATAATCACAAATGAAAATTTAGAATCATAAACCTGCATACTTTAATTGTCTAAATACTCACTAAATTTTCCAACTGACAAGACAATACAAGATTGCAACCGTTGTCCAATCAATCAAAGCTATAAATCTGACAAAAAATTTACAATGTCATGTGTCATTTAAGTCTAATGGATGTACCCATAAAACCAGCGGGTTATGTCTTGTCTGTCCTAACCTTGCCATCAACTAGAACATGGCGCTGCATTAAGATGGCAATTACTTCTCTATATGTGAGAGCATATTTTAGTCTGTTTCGCAGGATAAGGATCAAAGGCAGGCACTCCCTTGATTTGTGAGGTCCAGATGAAGGCTTTGGCGCCTGTATAACAAAACAAATTGAATTCATGAGTTCAAACAGAAAATACAAATGAAAAAAAAAAATATTAGGGGCACAAAGGCTCAGAATGATGTTCATACAAAGGCACCACCAAGCTTATCAAGCATCCAATGTTTTGGAGCATTGAGCCGCTTCAAGTGTTTCTTCAACCCTTTTGCCTGAAATACATGCGAAAAGCTAAAAATTAGATTAATGATTAAAAATTCGAGATATTTTACATTTAAAGATAAACAGAAAATTACTCTAGCATACAAAAAAACAAACAAACAAATAAATAAATAAATAAAAGATATGCAAGCTCGAGCCGATGAAAGCAGTGTTGGTGTTGGAACTTTTAGTCTCACATCGGGTAAAATAGTAAAGAGGAGTGAACCTCTTTGTTATAAAAGGAGGCTTGAGCCTTGGTTTTATGTACACCATTCAAAAGCTTGTCTAGCAACTTTTGTCTCTAGATAAATTCCTCTCTTTGTTTTAGAATTTAATAGAATTCTTAGTATGCTCTGTGGTTGCAGTTTGGGCTGAACCTCCACATCAGAAAAAGAATTTATTAGGAATATTTCTTGTAAAAGGAGAGGTGTGAGAAGTAAGTTTTGCTAGTGGGGAAGCTTTGTGGGTGTGCAGGGGTGCAGAGAGAAAATTGTGTAGTTGTAATATTTTTCTACATAGTGGATTTTTCTGCAGTCTTTGGTGGTTTTTCTCCTGGTTTGGGAGTTTTCCACGTTAAATTCTTGTGTTGTTATTATTTCTCTATTTTGTTTTTCCAATTTTCATAAGTGCAATTTCTGGGGAAGAGAATTTGAAGAGTCAAATTCCCAACAAGTGGTATCGAGCACGTGTTACGCTAAAGAGGATGTCGGAAGCGAGTTTCAAATGCAAATGATTTGATGTAGAGAAATTTGTGAAATATCAACTTTGGCTTGTGGCAAATACAAGTCAAGGATGTGTTGATTGATCTGGTTTACACAAGGCTTTGAAGGACAGTGTTACTCTGAAAGTAAGCGGTGATCTTTGGTAAAACTACAGACAAAGGCGATGATGATTGGGAGGATCTGGATTTGAGAAGCGGCAAGTGCAATTAAATGCATGCACGACCAAAAATGTTCTTGCAAACGTGAAGGAGCATCCACGGCAAAGGGACTCGGGAAAAACTCGAGGAGTTGTATCAGACAAAGGGCGTCTCAAATCGGTTGTATCTGAAAGAGAAGTTTCATACGTTGCAAATGGATGAAGGTACTACTATTTCAGATCATTTAAGTATTCTCAATGGCATTGTTTCTGAGCTTGAATCTATTGGAGTTAAAATTGATGATGAGGATCAGGCCTTAAGGCTGATCGTGTCTCTTCCACGGTCCTATGAGCACATGAAGCCGCTATTAATTCATGGGCATGGTAAGGAGAAAATAATTTTCTCGGAGGTTACTAGTAAGCTTCTTTCTGAAGAGAGAAGACTTGGTGGGAGTAACAATCCACATGAAAGTTCTGCATTGGTAGCTCATGACTGGAAGAAGAAGAACTCCATAAAGAATGTCTGTTGGGGATGTGGGCAGCCTGGCCATATCAAGAAGAATTGTAAAGGTAGAGCAGGTTCGGCAAAAAACTCTGTGTCAGCAAGTGGAGATGCTGATAATGAGGCTAACATTATCTCCGATCTTGATGTCCTTTGAAAGAAGGACATGTATATCCTTATGGCATGGGTCCCAAAGTTGCCATGATAAAGGATATTAAATGTTAGCAGGACCACATTTTGCACACGGGCATTGGTTGACATTGATGCAGGGTGTGTGGTGAAATTTATGTCGATGGCTGATTAACTTCCATGAGAGTCAAATATGGGAGTTGCACCATAGTTTTTTCAGCAAGGTTATATTTCGACATGTGCCGAGTTTAAATGCTTGGGATGGTTAGTTCTGAGTGATTATGCTTTTATGGTGGAGCATGACTGCGTTGCAGTGATAGCGAAAGCTATGGGAATCTTCATCAAGGTGGAGCGTTGTGGGACCACAAAGTCACAAGGTGGAGATTGTTGGTGTTGGAACTTTTAGTCCCACATCGGGTAAAATAGTAAAGAGGAGTGAACCTCTTTGTTATAAAAGGAGGCTTGAGCCTTGGTTTTATGTACACCATTCAAAAGCTTGTCTAGCAACTTTTGTCTCTAGATAAATTCCTCTCTTTGTTTTAGAATTTAATAGAATTCTTAGTATGCTCTGTGGTTGCAGTTTGGGCTGAACCTCCACATCAGAAAAAGAATTTATTAGGAATATTTCTTGTAAAAGGAGAGGTGTGAGAAGTAAGTTTTGCTAGTGGGGAAGCTTTGTGGGTGTGCAGGGGTGCAGAGAGAAAATTGTGTAGTTGTAATATTTTTCTACATAGTGGATTTTTCTCTGGTGCTGGTGGTTTTTCTCCTGGTTTGGGAGTTTTCCACGTTAAATTCTTGTGTTGTTATTATTTCTCTATTTTGTTTTTCCAATTTTCATAAGTGCAGTTTCTGGGGAAGAGAATTTGAAGAGTCAAATTCCCAACAAGCAGGCCATATAAGAAGCCAACTCCTAATTCAGCAAACCTAGATTGGGCTAGAAAGGTAGGTTGAGTCTGCGATTGACTTAACCCTCTTTAACTGAGAAAACTAAGTGCTCATTTGGTTCTGCGTCAGAAGGCATGGAATGCACGTTTAATATGGGAAACGTGATTCCACTAATAAGAATGGGTGTTTGGCTCTTTGGTCTTCAAAGTGATTTTGCTCCCAAAATCGATTCATGTTCAAAGCTACTCTGGGTAGCTTTCACTTCTGTTGAAATCGATTCTCATACAAATCAAAATTTATTTCTCAACTTTGCCCTCTTTCTGTGCTGTGTTGGAAAGTCATGGTTACTGTTTATCTCACTTTCTGCGTTTCTGCGTTATGTCTCAAGGTCGGGGAAGACTTGGGATTGGGCTCATTCATCAAAGGCCCATTTACTTTTCATTTTCATGAACTAAATAGGCTAAATTACAAAATTGGTTCTCTATGTTTATTTTAGGTTTTAATTTGGTCCTCTGTTTTATTTGTTTCGTTTTAGTCCCTTACGTTTTAAAAGTTACAACAGGTTGGTCCTTTCCGTTACTAAAAGCCAATTGTCTGTAGCTAAAAGCCAGATTCTAGCTACGAACAATTGACTTTTAGTGACGGAAATGACCAAATTGAAAACTAAAATAAAACGTAGAGGACCAAAACGAAACAAATGAAACGTAGAGGACCAAATTAAAACCTAAAATAAATTTAGAGGACCAATTTTATAATTTAGCCAAGTAAATAATACAAAGTGATGTTTTTTTCCTTCAAATACAAAGTGACGTTTTGACCAAAAAAAAAAATACCAAGTGACGTGTTGATCTGACGGGCAATAAATTGAGGGCCTTTTTTTGAGTGAAAATGGAGGGTTTTGTAACACTACAGAAAAAAAAAAGCTTCAAGTTTTAAATTACAAATTTGTCAAAAAAATTAAAAAATTCGTATCAATTAAATATAAAATTATTTATTATTTTGAAAATAAATATTACTACTGTCAATTTTTTTTCAAACCCATTTACCTGTATGTTAATTTTCCTTTACTTCTGTTGTGTATTTTATCAAAATTTAAGTTTCTAATATCATCATAAAAAAATTTAAGTTTCTAATATAATTTTAAGTTAGGACCCATTTTGGTAATTGCACACCCAAAAGCAATTTTGATCAAACCTATCCAAACAACAAGAATTGATAGAAATCATTTTTTATGTGTACGTATCCAAACAGAAATCACGTTACGTTCAACACACTTTTAACCAAAATCAATTCCACAAAATCAATTCTGTCAAAATCAATTCTCGTCATCGCAGAACCAAACACACGCTAAACAACTGAATTTAGGGACCAGAATGAACCGGAGAATGAACAACTAAATTATTCATCCAACCACGTCTAAAATAATTCCAAGGGCAAGACAAAAGCAACAACTACTGCTAATCTGATAGTTGTATGCTCAAATAGAACTGAGCTTATAATTTCCAAGATCATTTTTACTGGAAATAATCCTACATCATGAATGTATTGTCTATACATTTCTAATATACAAAAATAAAATAAAGTTTTGGTGAAGCTATACCCAGATGTCCATTTTTTGAGGTTTAAAATAGGTAGACACGGTATTGAATTTTCCAACATTATCCATGTCCATCACAAAAAACAAAATAACTGATCCAAATTTTACTTCGAACATTGAAAAGCTGAATTCATTTCCAAAAGAGTAAGAAAGTATCTATTAGTCAAAAACCATGAGGACTAAAGGACCTGAAGCCAAGCACCAAATCAAAATTTACAGCATAATCCTCCAAAACATGAAACTTTAAGATCAGACTAAAGATCCATTCAATTTGTTTAAAAAAAAGGCAAATTACCAATCAAAATCTTAATTCAGTTTCTAATCTAAAATGTCAAAAATGAAACTCTATAATCTGCAAATACATTACCGGTGGATAACGTTAAAAGGAATACAGATTTTCACCTCTCTCCATGCTAAAATAATACTTGAACACATTGCATTCACATAGATAACATCACACACAAATGCATATTGGCCCTCAGAGAATCAAAATTGAGCAGAACAACTATTGTGGAAATGAAACTCAATATTAAGATTAGAAAAAATAAAAATATAAAAATCAAATGAGAGGGGAAATGGTGCCACAAACAAGAAAATTAAATGTAAAATAAATATATAAATAAAGTCTGCTTGTAATTGTGATATGAGGTTGAAGACTAACCATTTTGATGTTTTGTAAGCAGATACCAACAGCGTGACGTGAGGGCGAGGCTGCTGCGCCTCTTGCTCTGTGTGTGTGTGTGTTGTCGAACACTTCGAAGGATGTGTAAGAGAGAATCTAAAACCCTAGTTCAGTTGCATATAAACGAAATCCATGATCATTTTCTTTAGTTTTTTTTCCGGTTACAAAACCGCGATCATTTTCACTGTTAATGTCAAAGGAATGCAGGTTGGGGGCTTCCTGGGCCGGGCCTCTGCACTTGCAATTTACAAGGACTTTGTTTAAGTCACCTCCCCTATTTAATTTTCCCACCTCTCATTCTCTAAGAAGAAGACAACAATATCCTTTTTCTTTCCCAAAATTCACTCTCCCTAACCTCCCCTACCCCCCTCCATTCCTTGTCTTCAAAAGCCAGAACTCGAAGAAAGGGTGAAGGATTGGCGCATTCAGCGACTCTCGCGTGGTACTTTTTCTGTGTTTTCAAAATTTTTGGCAAGTAATTATTGGATACATATGGTAATTAGTTATCATACATTACCAACGCCTCAGTTCTCAGACCATACGATAACTAGTTGGCGAAAATGTCTAGTAACTCGTTACCAGATGTTTTAAATTTTATGCCTTATACCTAGCGTGCATATTGTTACCATCCAATAATTTGTTGCCAGTGCCTTCTGGTATCCAGATCTTGGACGATATTAAGATGTAGGTATGGTATTTTGTTTCGGAAATAATGATGCAGTTTGAAAATTGACACTTTGAGTTTTTGGTAAGGATAGATTAACATGGAAGACGACTATGTTGACACCATAATGTCTGGTGAATTGCCAATTACAAAGTCTATGTACGTGGATTGTACTCATGTATTCACCACTCCGGAGGTACTTGGTAAATTAATGTGATGAATACGTCGATGTACTTGGTGGCAAAGAGGCTATGGATAAACTAATAGTGTCATTGTATGTTGATCAAGTGGCCGCTTATGATAAGTGGATGACCCTTCCATATGTAAGATACGTGGTTGCTAACAGGTATAGTGTGGTCCTGGTATGTTTATCCTCACAGGGATGTTTGACTATTTTTCCCTCTTATAGGTGTACCACTAGATGTCATAACACTCACCGTGTCATTAGCATTGAGTATATCTAGACTATGAAACACTTTGTACGGGTATGACATTTTATTTCACTTTGTACATGTATAACACCTAATTTTCTATAATAGATTACGTTATGTTATTCACTTTGTTTATATGTCTATTTAAAGGCTGGATGTCCATTACTTCCCTCAGATGTTCAATGAAAAAGGTTTAGCAGCTTTGGAACTCGTGCATGGGAGAAACCATATAGCAGTCGCGTGCAACAATGGAAGTATTATTTCTAAGGAGAATACATACACAGTCTCATGTACACTTTATAGTGGAATGATCATTATTCAATAGTAGTTTTATGTAAATGTTACATTGTTGCATATGCAACTTAATATTTGTATTTTGTTTTTTTTTTCTTTCATTAGTTGCAAAATACGTGAGCTTCAATACATAAAACGTCAATACATAGAGTGTCATTACATAAAACGTCAATACTTAAAACGTCAATACATAAAGATCTAACTGAGTCATGTCATGGTTGTGTCAAGCTGGTGATGGTTTGCTCATCGAATTTGACAGCTCTGATTGACTCAGGCATATGATGATCTTGCTGAAGGATCTTGCCAACATAACATATAACTCTATCTGGACTAGGCTAGCATGCTGGTCGAACACGGCGATAGAAGTGTCAAAGTCTCGTATTAAACACACTCATTTTCTACGGACATGGGGTATCTATAATAAATCTCAACCACCCTTTTATATCTGATCTTGTCTTTCGAATTTTTCTTTTCAAAGCTAAAAAATTGTGATGCCTACGTTTAAGTACTAACTTGTTGGCACCGGCACCATCAATAATCACTAAGTCGGTAATTGTCGAACATTCTATTAATCAAGTATTATCTCTGTTTGTATTTGTAAGCCCCTTTTTGAAAAAAAAATGTTTCTTTTTATAAACCCCTTAATAAATTATAAGATACATTAATTACTTTTTTCAAAAACACCCCTAATTAATAATACTATTTTTCTAGTGCAGTAAATATGACTCACAATAAATGAAGGGTAAATTGAGAAAAACAAACACTTTACTGACAATTTTAATTTGACTAACTATTTTTTTTAATAAGCGTATTTTTGTCTAAAAAGCCTTAAAAATTGAAACGAAGGTTGCAATTGACTGAATTAAAAATATAAATTGTTTACGTAATTTATGTTTAATTAAAGAAAAGAAAACTTTTTCATGCAAGAAAATAGTTCATTTTCCCAAAACAAAAAAGATATTGGACCAAAGATTACATATTGCAGACATAATATGAGGAGTCCAAACTGAGGTACATTAATACAACTGTAGTACGAGGCATTGCAATTTTCAAGGACTTGTGCACAATTTGTTTTTTCAAAAAGGACAGAATAAATACACGATTCACTGCAAAAGAATCTCATTTTGGTGCCTTGTGATCATGGAGGAATGCTCTGCTTAATCACGAACAAGAGAGTTAATTAAAATAGTAGCCTCGTCTGCTGTGGGAGCCACATCATCTGGTCAAAACAAGGCAGTGTATGTCTATCAAATACAAAGGAAAAGAAGTCCAAACTAATCCTCATCAAGTTTCTGATAATTAAGCCACAGTATATAATCTCAAATTTTAAGTGAACTAGCAAGGAAAAAAATAGTAGCAAACAAATTCAATTCAAGGCCAAGGAACTGTACTTTTTTCTTTATTAGGGGGAACGGGTGTGATGAGTAAGTTAATAATCTACCATGGTTAAAATTGATGCTTCACAAAATTACCTAACACTAAAATGCTGGATGATTTACCTGGAAGTGAAGCAGGTAAATGAGAAACAATGTCATGAATAATGCCTCCACCGCCATTATTACCCTCATTCTCTGTCTTCAGCCGTTTGATTTTTTCACCACCTAATGTTTCCTCATCTTCCTTCTCCTTCTCAGTTTGCACCACACCTTCTTCACTTTCTCTTCGATGAAAGAAATTAGAAACCAAATTGCTAATGAGCCTGTTGTCTTCACCATTGTCAACCCTTCCTTTTTCTCCATTACCACCGCCATCAGCAACAGTTCCTTTCTCCGACCCAAACACCTCATTTTCACTTTCATGTTCAGTTGTAGCTTTCCCAGTTCTTGGACTCAATGGAGTGATAAGGGTTGAGATCAAGTTGTTAATAAGACCTCCACCACCACCACCACTAGAACTATCTTTACCTTCATCCTCTTGTTTCACCTTTTCAACTTTCTCTCTGGAGACAAACCCTTCTTTCTTTTCTTCAGCCTTTTTAGATCCATCTTCTGAACTGTGATTCAGAGAAGGAACCAAGCTTTCAGCTTCTGTTACACCGTCTTCCATATGTGATTTGTGAATCTTAATTTCTAACCAAATATATTACACGTACTTCAAAGCTATTATCCCTTTTGAAATGCTTAAGCAATTGAAGAAATGTTTTGTTGACAACAAAATTCGACAACTGTACGGACGGCACCATATGCCCGTACAGTACTCGTCCGTACAGTACGAATATGTCTGTACCGTACGAACATATGTACGGAATTTTTAAAATAAAAAAAAACTCACTGCATGCGGTGTGTATTTTTTTGGTTGAAAAATAAATAAATATTGACCGTACATGTACGGATATACGGTCCGTATATGTATGGACATACGGTGTCAAAAGTGAGTGTCGCCATTTGTTGTCAATTTAGCGTGACCCAATTGAAGAAGGGCTTTAGTCGGTGGGATAAACACGTCCTCAATCTATGTAGCCACCCTGATTTCATTTCTTGATTGTGATTGGTGTTGTTGACGCGCATTAAACTTGGTCGAATGATTCCAGCAAAATTGCCAACAAGACCTCAACTCACCACCACTTGGCGAGACGGGCCAGCCCGACCCTTTTTTGGCGGGCTTGTGTTATTTAACTCATGCCTTGCCTTGCACAAAGTGTTATAAATATTTATTTAATTAATAGCATAAATATTTTATAATTTTTAATTATAAAATATTTGATTCGAACTTTGTTTAACGCTAAACATCTTCATTCAATTGCTAAAACAGATAAAATTACAATTAGATTGATTAAGTAGTTTAGGGGCATTCCCATCACTATGCCAAAATTGCGTTCGAATAACAGTGTTCACATGACGTTTACATCGAGAAATGTTATCTGAACACTACATGTCTTTAAACTGAAAATAAAATAAAAAAGAGCTTTACGATAATATAAAAAAGAATTGAACACTTTTGTTTCACTCCATACTTTGCCTCTAGCTAACACATGGTAAGCCTCTGACACCGTCATCGTCGTCGCACAGTAAGTCTCTCAGCCTTCTCTATTGTCCTTTGTCACACCATTCTTTATTTCAGCCATAACGCTGTTGTAGTTGTCTTCTTACATGCAAGGTAAATGGTTCATTACCTTATCATTTTTTCCTTTATGCTTTGTTAATTTTCATGTAATATGGTTCCATTATTTAATTGTAGGTCAAAGTTGTAGAACATATTTTAGGCATGTCTTTGGGGTTTCTTTAGTTTGACCTAATAAATAAAGTGTGTCTTTAGGGTTTTATCTATCTATGAACATGATTTATGGCATATAAGCTCCCAATAATTTAGTCTTTTAAATATGAAAGGGAGTAACTAAGGCAAAGTAACATGGTTGTGTCTTGGATACATCCAATTTTTTGTTTCGAATCATTTTTGTTTTATATCACATTTTTAATATTAATAAGTAATTTAATTTATTATACTTAAAATTTTTATCATTGTTTTATATGTTATATTAAAAAAATTAAATTTTATATATTTTCTTACCTGTCCGACCCCAGTCATATCCTTATACCTTACACCGGTGCCTATATCGATTCAATAGTCCGATTTTAATTAACTTGGTATTGATGAATGGAATAACAATATAAAGGCTACAACAAAATGAAAAAAAATTAATAGATACAGCTATCAAGATTAAAAATATAAAATATTGAAATACGGAATAGATTAATCAAAAAACAGAAAAAAAAAATCTGCCTTCAACAAAAAAAAATAGGAACTTTGAAGTGATAGTAGGAATGGTGGAGAAGAATATAGAAAGCAAAAAAAAAAACACACAAGAAGTTCATATAAGAAAAGGGAGAGTTTTCAAGGGAGAAGGAGAATAATCAAGCAAAAAATATAAAAATTTAGAGAGCATGCAGACAAATCATTTAAGAGGAATTTGAGATTTAAAAATTAAATTTTAGTATTGATAAAGATTGATATAGTAATCTATGAGAATAAGTTTATGATAATTCAGGGCTTCCAGAACTTGTATGTATTCAACATCGCACTATTGGGCAAACAAGGGTGCGCATCATGACGCAACCAGATACACTTGTTGCTAGACTGTTCAAGGCGAAATATTTTCCTAAGTACGATTTTCTGGAAGCGAGTCGGGGGAGTAATTCTAGCTTTGCGTGGAGAAGCATCCATGAGGCCAGCATGATACTGAGGGAAGGTACGAGATAGAGCATTGGCACGGGAGTATTAGTCCAGCTGATCCAGTTGTTCCTAATCAATGGCTTCGAGTTAGTGATTTGATGCTCCAAGGGAGAAAATGTTGGAACGCAGAAGCAGTGAACCATTGGGTTGCGCAAAGTCCACCAGGGCCATATTGAACACACCATTGTTGCAAGCAGGGCGGATAGTAGAGTTTGGTGGGCGGATGCTAAGGGGAAGTATAGGTGAGATCGGCCTATAGGTTGTGCATGGAAAAAATTCTTGGCACATCCCATTTGAAAGTTGATGGGGACCGAAAGGCATTGTGGCAATTATCGGTACCTCCGAAGGTAAAAAACTTTCTATGGCGAGCATGCCATAACTGTATTCCTACTCGCAGTCAACTCAGAACTAGGGGTGTGGATATTGAAGATTGTTGCCCATGGCGTGGCGTAGTTGAGGAATTGTTGAGTCATGTGTTGCTTTGCTGCTCTAAAGTAGTGCACTGTTGAAGGAATTTAAATGTTGTCAATAGTGACCCAACACGAACAGGCCGAGAATAATTTTGTTGGGGCCTTCTTTAGCATTCTTAAGCAGAAGTCCAATGAGGAGCAGAAGGCGTGGGCCATAACTTGCAGAGTTTATGGAGGAGTAGAAACCAGAAGGTATGGGAAAGCTTGGATGAACGACCAACGGTCATTATGTTTCGAGGGCAGAACCTCATAGGGGAATGGTGAAAAGTAAGATCTAGTGGTGCTCAACAATTTTTCAGAAGGTACTTTGCATTAGAGATGAGTTTGGACTTTTCATGGGAGCAAAAACTCTCTAGTTGGAACCTATTCTAGAGGTCAAGATAGGCGAAGCTATGGGCCTAAGGATGGCTATTGATTGGATGAGAGAGCTGGGATAGGAAGATGTTATCTTTGGGGTGGACTCCAATTTAGTGGTTGACAGACTTCAGTCAGGTTCTATGCATGCCACAGGGTTTGGGTCTGTTGTCAACGAGCGTAAAGAGCTGCTCTCATCTTGTTTTAAAAACTCTCATGTGGAGTTCACTAGAAGGCATGCTAATATGGTTGCTCAAAGTCTAGTTAAGGCAGTCATCGATAAAGTTAATCCTCAGTTATTTTATGATATTCCTACATGCATCGAGAATTTGCTTATTAATAATATAAATTAGATTTTTCTTGCCAAAAAAAAGTTTATGATAATTCAAAGTAGGTAAGTCATTTAAGAGAATATATTTATGCTTTGTACTACGATTATTAACTGATATGGTGTAATAATGATTGTCATAAAAGAATAACCAAGGAAAAAAATTGATTTAGGCAAAAAACTGAATAGCTCTATTGTTGAAACATGACATTATCCTACGTGAAAAAAAAATCTTGCTTTATAATAGATAATAGATGATAGAGTTGTCCCCCACAGCTGGTTGCTTTGGCAATTTCAGTGACATGGGGATGCTGGGACCGAGGTTCGAACCAGGGTGTTGCTGTTTGGACGTGTGTGTTTGTTATTTACCATTTCTACTAGCTGACAAAGAAAAGATAATAGATGATAGAGTTAATTAAGATTATGCATACTGAGAGAGAACGATATAACATTGACTTTTTTATACTCCCTCCATTTCAAATTGAAAGTCGCTTCAAAAAAAAGAATTTTTTTTTTTAAATTAAATGTCATTTTATGTTTTCAATGCATCATTAATTTTTTTTGTCGATTTTATTCCCAAATAAATAGTGTGTACATCACTCACAAGTCAATATACTCCACTATATATTTATGACAATGATTAATACTTCAAGAATTAATAGAGACAATTTAGTAAAATTGTTCCACTCATTAGACTATTTATTACTTTTCTTAATTTTTGTTAAAATACTTTAAAGGCCACTCAATATGAAATAGAGGGAGTACAAATGCACAACTTTAACTTCTATCTATCTATCTATCTATCTATTACAATTAATAAAATAGGTTTTTTAGCACACGTGTCACTCTGTCATCAACTCTAATATTTCATTATTTATTTATTTATTTTAATTATATTTTTATTTTTTTTACCTTTTAATCTTTTATTTTTTATTTTCCTTTTTTTATTTGTTTAGTTGTTTATTTTTTTATTTTTTTTTTGTATTTTGAATTTTATACATTTTAAAATTTTCATTTTCTGCTTTTTTTTGCTTAAATTGTGATTTTATTTTATTTTTCTATTTTTTGCCTATATTGTATTTTTTATTTTTTCTTAATTTTTTTTATTTTTAATTTTATTTTAATTTTTTACTCTTATTTTTTATATATTTTTTAGTAATTTTTATCATTTTTTAATTTGTATTTTATTTTTATTATTTTAAAATACTTTTTTATTTTTTAATTTACTTTTTATATGAGCCAAAATGTCTTTAGTACTTACAGGAAAATATTACATATTATCGGTTTCATTTTATCTTCTTTGAAAATATATCAAATTTATAAATGCTTTTGTTATTTATAAATGATTATTTTGTTTTTTAGTCCCTACGAGGAAGCATTACATGTTGTGGGTATAATTTTATCGTTATTGAACACATATTAAATTTATAAACATCTTTATTATTTATAAATGATGATTTTACTTATTGGTCCCCATGGGAAAACATTACCTGTTATCGATATAATTTTATCCACTTCGAACACATATCAATTTTATAATTTTTTTTATTATTTATGAATGATAATTTTGCTTTTTGGTCGCTACGAAAAAATATTACATGTCATCGGTATAATTTTATCGTCTTTGAGCACATATCAAATTTATAAATATTTTTATAATTTATAAGTGATTATTTGCTTTTTATTCCTTATGGGAAAACATTACATGTCGTTAGTGTAATTTTATCGTCTTTGAACACATATTAAATTTTTAATTGTCTTTATTATTTGTAAATGATTATTTTGCTTTTTATTCCTTACGGCGAAACATTACATGTTGCTGATGTAATTTTATCCTCTTCAAACACATATCAAATCTTTAATAAATGTTTATTTTTCTTTTTAGTCCCTACTGGGAAATAATACTTGTTGTGGGTGTAATTTTATCGTCAATGAACACATATCAATTTTATGCTTCTTTTTTTTTTCCGGGTGCTATGCTTCTTTTTATTATGCACAGACTTATTTGAATTTAACAAAACATAATTTAGTATAGACAGACTTTAAATATATAACAAACTGTTTACGAACATGGTATTTTTACACATGCGTAAAAATGAATAAGACCCATGCGCACACACGGGTGACTTGCTAGTTTCTCTTCAAAAACTTTGACTTTGATTACTATTAATATTGATAGAATACAAATTTTATTTTCAAATTATAATTACCAAATGAATCCCTTTATATCATTTCGATTTTTTTTATAAAAAAAATCCATTTTAGTCATCCTACATTGGCTTATAAATAAGATCCAAAACAATCTATTTGACTTTTTTTTAATAAAAAAACACAATTTTGATTTTCCCATAAAAAAAAATTGACTTTGACTACAATTAATAAGGATAGAAAACATATTTTATTTTCAAATTGTGTTTACCAAATGAATCCCTTCATTGCATTTTGAATTTTCTATAAAATTATTCCATTTTAGTCATCCTTAATTGGCTTATAAATAAGATCCAAGATTACACTTAAATCTTAGATTCTACTAAAACCCTTAGTTTTTACCATCTGAAACTTCGATGCTAATGGCTTCTAACAAAGTTGTAGTTGTTATCTGCATGGTTGCCATAATCCTGTCCGCATTTATTGAAAATGGAGAAGCCACCTCAACAATTGATTACGAAGATTGCCCTAATGAGACGTATTGTTATAATGCATGCATCGCTCGTGGAAATCCTCCAGGATTTTGTTACGACGTTTGTAAGTGTAGGCCGCCTAGTACTAATGATAACGAAGATTGCCCTAATGAGAAGTATTGTTATATTGCATGCATCAAACATGGAAATCCTGAAGGACTTTGTCACGAACTTTGTAGCTGTTCGCCACCTAGTACTAAGTAATATTGAATATGATAGGCAATTGAAGTAATTGTCTAGCTTGCTATTATAGAGCAAGTTAAAGTGTTTGGAGACTTCATGTGCTCATCATATATAAGATATGCAAATAAAATAAAGTTTGAATAATAATTAAATACAAGTTTGTTGTTTGTTTTATTACTTTACCCTTTTAACATTTATTTTCCTTTTTATGGTATGTTTGCAAGAACTTATCTGGTAAATGTGGTTTTGGTCACTCTAATACGTTTTGATTTTTACCTTCCTTTAATATGTGTTTAGCTTTTGATAAACTATTCTTGAAAGTATTCAATATTAGCCACGAGAGTTGACTTGATTACATCATTAGGTGATATGATAAAATTTCATATCATTCATGTCCTGTGGCGCATCTTGACAGAAATATGTGAGGGGGCCAAATATTTACGTATATATAATTATATAATTAATATATTTATCACTTATAAGTCAAGAGCTGGTTGAGAGCGCATTTGCTTAGTCTTTTATTTTAACCGGATGGAAAAGGGCTCAAGTCATATGTTAAGTAATTTGAGGTCATGTAATGTAGGTCGCAAGTATAGTATATATAAATTTTTTTTGGGGGAGCCATGGCTCCCACCTGTCACAACAAAGATCTGCCAATGTTCCTGTCCCTTGTAAATATATACAAACAGGTAATTGACCTTTAATTCAATTAGTTCGAATTTTTTGTTTTTCAAATAAAATCGCCCTCAAGTTTGTATCCACGATGGCTCTTAGCATGGTTAGGTTTGACACGAGGCTGCTTAGGTATTATGATGTCGTTCACGAGAAATGGATAAGATGCACAGTCACAAAATTGCAAATCTGCATTGTTTGATTTGGTCAACCGGCCTATATTTTAACTTTGTGTTTTGGATCTGTATTATAATAACAGTCTGATAATGATTATACGACTATGATCGCATGACTGCGTGAATTCGTAGTTTTTGCAACTGTAGGGATTCTAGGCCGCCGTTTAGGATGTTGTTCCATGTCGGAGAGAGGATTCGTTTTGGCTAGTTGCGACGGCGATGATGATCTGATGATCATTGTTAGTGAGAGGGGAGGCTGGGGAATAGGGCGGCCGCCTAACTGAAGAGGGGGAGAGAGAGAGTAAGAGAGAAAATGAGACGCGATGACTTTTTAATTTTAAAACAATTCAAACATCTCAAAATAATAATAAAGTTGCAAACAAGGACTCTTTCACGGTGAAAGATATAGCATGCTCTCCCACCGCATAGGCCACCTAAATTTAAAAGGTTAAACTTTTTTGTATTGAAATTCTCTTATACAATAGTTTCGTACACTTGTGATTATTATATAAATGATACCACCTCAATAGGCGATACGTATATATACAATGAACCAGGATGATAATGCAATTTTATAATTGTTAATTGAAACCTTTAGTATTAGCAATTCTCAAAGTAAAAGAGCAACACATAAAATAAGTTACCAGGATATGATTACTCGTAACAACTAGGATATAAGTATAATATTAATAAGTTGAAAACTCTATTAAAAAAAATATGGGTGCATTATAAGTTAATAACTTTATCCACTAAACAAGTCTTTTTCTCTCTCACTCTGTGTGGTGTGCGCACACGTGCGTGCATAAACTGAAAAATTGAGATTGTATTGAAATCAGAAAAGGTAATTACAAGTGATTACATCAAACCTCGTTATAGGCATTAACAAACTAGTAATAAACTATTATTCCCTAACTAATTATATCTCCAATAGCCCCTCACAAGTAGGAAGTGCTAGCACTCAAGCTTGGGATGAGCAATACAGGACACAAGTAAAGACAATACCACTCAAATTAGGCTCTATTGTTGTCCAAATTGATATCAAAACTTGGCAAAGCTTAGCCACTCAAGCAGAAGCAACAATCTATGCTTAAGTGGCATAAGCATAAAACAATAAAGCAGTAACGCAAAAGCTCAACCATTAAGCAGAAGGAATAACTCAAGGCTTAACGACTCAACATAAGCAAACTTGCTTAACCGCTTAAATTAGGATGAAGCAAAAATGAACCCAAAGGAGGCTGAACAACAATGAAAAGAAAGCACAATCTACACATTAAAACCAATTACAACGCGACAATACATAAGCCTAAAAAGAAAAGTATTGTGCTACACAGTACAATTAATTTATCTAAAGCTTTCATTTGCGAGGAAGAATGTGTCACATGAATAAAAAGAAATGTAGCAAGTCAAAATATGCTACTTGAGAAGTTTTGTCTACATAAACAACACAACTAAGAAATGTCGAGAAAAATCTAGGATAACACAATTTCTAGAACACTGCACACAATGATATCAACTCAACTAATTCATTCGAAAGCAAAAATAGCAAGTGCACTGGTCGAATTGGATCTTTGAATTCCACAGACACCTTAAAGCGAGGGAGTTTACAAAACCTCAAAGTCTTCCAATGTGTAAAACATGGTTACATTTGATCTTTGAAACTGATCTAGGAGCCATAAAACAAACAAGAAATAACACACTGTAAAACCCTAACGATCTTTGATCTCAAGATCTTGAGTCATGTAGAACAAAATTTTCCAAACTAGAGCAAAGGAAGTTGATGAATCTGATGCAAATGAATGAGAGCAAGATATATCATATCTGAAAGGGCATTTACTTGGCGGCGTCAATGATGAAGAAAATTGTCCAGTCTTGTTAGAGCTTCTGCAATGAACCTCCACTTTAGGCGATGACTGAGGAGGACAAGCTTTCTATTGTAGCGTTGGTGATGGTGCACCAAGAACACAAAGAAATTAACCTCCAAATGCTCTAACACAACAGAAAAACCAGATCTGACAAAAGACATTACAAGAATTAAGGTTATTACCTACAAATTTTTCCTAGGGCCACTGACCCTAGGAATTTACCTACGACCAAAGCAATAGGAAAATACCCATGGCCACTGAGTAAATCCCGTCAGAAATGTGCAAATTTTTTTTGGTTTAAAAAAAAGTTGGCCCAAACCGAGGGACAGATCCCTCGGGAATGGCCAAAAGCTGACACCCCACACATTTAATCGGGGCATGCCCGTTGGTTTCATTATTATTATTTTTAATTTAAAACCCAAAAAGGGAGACCCCCAACGCAAGCTTGCTAAAAACCTTAATCCCCTTCTTTTCCTTCACTCAGCCGTTCCCCCTTCTCTTTTCTCTTCTCTTTTTCTTGATTTATCTTCTTTGTTTCAAAAAGAGAGTGCAGGAGAGATGAAGTTGAAACCGCCATGGACAGATCCGATCGTTTTTTTTCTTCTTTTTCATATTTCTTCTTCACTTTTCTTCTTTGTTTCAAAAAGAGAGTGCAGGAGAGAAGAAGCTAAAACCGCCGTGGACAGGTCCTATCGTTTTTTTTTCTTCATTTTTCTTCTTCCTTTTCTTCGTTTTCTTATCCCTGGACAGATCCGATCATTCATCGATCATGAGAGAGGATGCTATTGTGAAGAAAACCAAGTGGACATGTGACCAAAGACAGGGGAGGCATTGGAGAAGATGAAGATGAAGTAGCGATGGGAGGTCACCAAAGAAGAAGACATATGAAGAAGCTGTGTTAGGTGGTTTTGCGCTGAGTGAGGCAGTTATTTTCTCTCAATGTCAGGAAAATGTAATAGAAAGTAAACCATTTAAGGACTCCAAGAAGGATTCAATTTCTGCTCACATTCACGTTTGAAATGAATTGTTAAAGGTAGTAAGGAAGGGGACTGAGAAGTTGAACATAAAGGAAACCAAATGCATATCAACTACATATTCTAAGTTGTGCTTCTGCTCCCCATTCATGAGCTAACCTCCCCTTTTCACTTTCTATTGCCCTTCCAAAGGTAACCAGCTTTCACTTGATCAAAACAAGTGGTTTACAGTGTGCCTGATTAATTGGGGTGGTTTCCAGTTGTCGAAAAAATACAAAAAATTGGGATTGGAACTTGGAAGCTTCTCGTAAAACTTTTTTATTAATTAAATTAAATTAAATTAAATTAAATTTTATTAAAACCTGAATAAATAAATTTTTCTTTAATAATTTTACTGCAATTACCTAGGGGCAAGGCCCTATGAAATTTCTGAGGGCTCTGAGCCCTACCCTTGAAAATTTCCTAGGGTTTTTCAAATTTAGCCTTGGAAACCGTTTCCTACTAGCGAATAACCTATTGCCTCGTGGCCCTCAGTGGGCCCTCAAAAATTTGGGTATTTCCTACAATTTTTGGGCATTTCCTAGGATTTTTTGAACTAAGAAATGCCAAAAATTCTTGTAGAGAGAGAAAGTAAGACGTCAATTAGATGGAAAACTGAAGAACTCAGTGTTTGAAGATGCAAAAACCAAACGGAAGAACAAAAAAAGAAGAAACAAAGATACAAAAAGATGGAAGAAAAGAAAAGAAAACTAGATCTAAAGGTGAGGGGGAAAATCACATAGGATTTTCTTGAAAAAATCTAAAAGGAAAAGAAAATAAATGAGAAATGGAAAAAAACAAAAGAGAATGCAGTGAAATTCAAGGTGGATGTCTCTGATATTATATCTCTACAAATATAGGGGTTTTTATTTTTTACCTATGCAAATTTTTTTATTCATCCTTGTAATTTCAAACGTTTTTTTTCTGCCCCTCCCCATCCATCTCTGTTAGTTGGGTGCTGAATTGGCAAGTGGGCATCCACTTTGCCATTGCCACGTCAAATAAGTAATATTATTTTTGTTTAACAAATGCTGATTAGGTAATTACTATTTTAATTTAACGTTTTAATACTTGAGTAAATGAAATTAGGGTTTCAAAAGAAGCAAGGGCAAGAAGTGAAAGAGGAGAGATTGACAGCAAGAGAGGTGGCGATTGGGTGTGTCGTTTCCTTGCAGTGAAAGAGTAGGGAGGACCATTGGGGTTTCAATGGTGCTCGCGATTTCGACACTGTGAAGGGTGGTTTTCTCCAGTACACACAATTATGGGCTTGATCCCAGCTCACCTTCATCCAACTAAAGACATAGAGGAAGAAACTTAAAAAAATTGGGACTTACTTCCTGAATCTGTGTTCATTTGCAGCAAGATAGAACATGAGGGGAACGAAGGAATCAAGGGAAAGAGCATGAGAGAGAGAGGGATAGAGAGAGATGAGGGCACAAATAAAGGATGGCCGATGGTGGGTCAGCGAAGAAGGATCACACAGATTCGTTGAGCGCAGTGGCAGAATGCTTTCCCATGAAGACATGTGTGTTTGCATGTTAGGATAAGGGTGAAATGTCCTCCGATTACAAATGTTAGTGTCAGTGGCAACAATCGCGAGGACGGAGGAGGAAGACGTTGTTTGCCGTGGAGTTTCAGATGCTCTCATTGATTGAGGGAGCACGACTATCGTGGTCCATGAGGAGGGTTAAGTTCTCGCACAATGATGAAATGGTCGTGTACGATGGCAACAAAAATGAGAAACTTGCAGCCATAGCCACATGAAGTCGTGATGGATGACTACGTCGTGCCAGTGGCAACAAGCCACACTGGCGGTGACAGAGTCATAATCTTCCCCTTTCTCTTATTCCTCCCTTTCTTCACCTCTTTACTTTCTTCTTTGTCTGGTTATTTCATTCTTTTATGTTTTTTAGTTATTAGGTGGCTTTCTCTTTTGGCAGAAACAGTGGGTTCCTTGCTTAGCAAAGTCATGAGGTAGAGGTCAGGAATGGGATGGAGGAGCCATATTATTTGTTAATTTTATTTTACAAAAAAAAAATAAAAAGGAGTCATCAAATGTGACTCTACATGATTACATTTACACATAATCCTATTAATTTGACTGAACAATGTCGGACGGAGGTCTGTTTGCCAACTCAGCACATTACTAATAAATATGGACGAAAATAAAAAGAAAAAGACAGAAATTGCAAAGACGAAAAAAATTTGCCGGTAAATAAATCAAAGACCTTTATATTTACATGGACGAAAAATATGTTTAAGCAAAAAAATTAATGACAATTTAAAATAGCTTAAATTTAGAGGCTTTAAATGTATTTAATGGAAATTTATATTATAATTCATATTTGATCCCCTGAAATAATTTTCTCAGCTTTTGGTTCCTTATGTTTGAAAATGTATCAATGTTAGTCCCTCCCTGTAACTCTTTTAGTCAGAAAATCCCAACATGGCAAACAGAAGTTATGTCAGCACATGTTACGTGGACTTTCTAAATAATGTGACAACTGGCTCACCATTTTAATATTATAATTTTAGTCCCCTAAAATATGTCAATGTTCAAATTTGGTCCCAAAAAATTCTCGTTAGCTTTTAGTCCTTCATGATTGGAAAATTATTAACATTAGTCGTTATCGGTAATAGAGTTGATGAGTTGTCATGATGAAGTTCCACGTCACCTTCTACCATGTAAGTCACTAATCATATGTGTTATGCCATGTATGTGAAATACTCCACGCCACCTGTCATACCCCATTTTTTTCGGCCCCTATTTATTTATTTGTTTATTTTGTTTTGTTGGTAATAAAAAATAAAAAATAATATTTTTGGTCTTGAAATATAAAGAAGACAAAAGAATAGAGTGAAAAAAAAAAAGAAAAGAAAAAAAGGAAAAGAAAAGAAAGGAAAAGAAAATAAAAAAGAAAGAAAAGAGGAAGGAGGATACAAATTACATCTTAGGGCGTGCAATAGCAGTTGGCTGGCCACAACCCAACGCCCAGCCCACCAACTCAGCAGCTTTTCTCCAGTGCACACCCCCTTTTATTTTTTCATGCGCCTCCCAGGCGCTCCCTCTTGGCCACGCCGCTTCGCAGACCTGCTTTCATCTATACGCCCTAGCCGCTAACCCACATCGATCCAGCCCAATCCTCACGACCCAAACCTAACCCTAGCGAAAGAAAACCTAGCTCTCTCATTCCCTATCCGATGCGCACCTCCTCCCCAATTTTTACCATCTCCTCTCTCTCCCCATTTCTCTCTCATTCTCCAACCCTCACTCCTATCTTCTTCTTCATCTCTTCCCTTCACAAACCCTAGGCTTCCTTCTTTACTCCCTAGTGCCTGTAAGTCTTCCATATCCACGCCATCAATCCCATAAATCTCCTTTTAATCCCATAAATCCACCTTCAATCCTTCCAAAACCGAATCATCATCCCCATTTCTTCAAAAAATTCGAATCCCTCAAATCCTCTATCAACCACCAAATCCTATCATATTCAAAGCATGAGATGCAAAAGAAGAAGGAAACTATTGGGCTGACTATATTGGGCTGTCTTATCTAGCAATTCTGTTTAGGATTGTAAATATTGTAATCACCATATCTCTATAGGAGCAATTGGAGGCATATCAGCATTTGATACTAATTGATGTTGTTAGGCGTAGACATAGGAGCTGTTGTAGGAAACTCTTGGTGCTGCTCTTGTATATATTTACCAATCTCATAGAATGAATTACACAAAATTCACAGATACCACTCTGTTTTACATGGTATCAGAGCCATACGACCCTAGGGTTAAACATACCTGGCAGCCGCTATGGGAGAAAAAGAAGATCAGCCGAAGCCTTCTGTGGCAGAAAAACAAGATCAACCAAAACCTAATCTTGGCAAGAGAAACCCATCCCCCTATGATTTACACTCCAACGACAACCCAAGAAGTGTGATTACGCAGGTGCAGCTGCGAGGTGAGAACTATGAGGAATGGGCTCGAGCCATGCGGATGTCCTTGAGGGCGAGAAGAAAATGGGGTTTCGTCGATGGAACCATTAAGCAACCAAAGGAGGGATCACCTGAAATGGAAGATTGGTGGACCGTTCAATCCATGATGGTATCGTGGATCTTGAATACGATTGAATCCAACCTGCGCACGACGATATCGTATTTTGAAAACGCAAAGAACTTGTGGAACGACATCAAGGACAGGTTCTCAGTTGTGAATGGACCTATAATTCAACAACTGAAATCTGACTTGGCGGAGTGCAAGCAAGGAGGAATGACCATGGTGGCCTACTATGGAAAGATGAAAATTTTGTCGGATGAGTTGGCCAACTATGAGCAAGCGCTAATCTGCACTTGCGGAGGCTGCAAGTGTGACATTGCAGCGAAACTGGAAAAACGACGAGAAGAAGAAAAAGCTCACCAATTCTTGATGGGGTTGGACGATGTGCTTTATGGGACAATTCATTCCAATTTGCTTGCTACAGATCCTTTGCCATCCTTGAATAGGATATATTCCACACTGGTGCAGGAAGAACGGATGAAAACCATAATACGTTCTAAAGAAGGAAGCAAGGAAATTGTGGTTCTGGCTGTTCAAACAGGTGTGAGGATGAAGGGACGTGGTGAAGCAAAGAACAAAGCAACGGTGTGTTCGCACTACAACCGCACTGGGCATGATGAAGCAAGCTGCTTCCAGGTGGTTGTCTATCCTGACTAGTGGGGTGATCGACCACGAGGTGAAAACAAGCCAAGTGGACGAGGTAGAGGACAGTAGCGAACCGAAAACAATGGAGGACGCGCACAGGGTGGCATGGTGCGCGCCAATGCTGCACAAATCATAGGAACAGGCACTAGTGCTTCTGTTGGCACTGGTTTAGCATCAGAAAATTCTGGGCTGACAGGTTTGAGCGATGAGCAGTGGCGAGCATTGATAGAGATGTTGAAGAACTCAAAGCCAAATACAAGTGAAAGAATGACAAGTAAGCATAAGCCCGGCACATGGATCATTGACACTGGAACATCAAATCATATGACATGTAATTTGAAGAAGTTCGTTGAACTGCGAGATGTGTCTGGATGTCCCGTTGGAATGCCAGATGGACAAGTTGCCACTGCAACTAAAGAAGGAACTGTCAAACTTAATGGGGGTTTGAAGCTCAAGAACGTGCTTTATGTTCCTAGCCTGAATTGCAATTTAATATCTGTGTCACAACTAACTCATGAATCAAATTGTACTGCTCAGTTCACTTCTGATCTATGTGTTATACAGGACCGCACTTCGAAGATACTGATTGGAGCGGGTGAACGAATGGATGGGCTCTACTTCTTCCAAGGAATCCCAAGCGTGAGAGCATTCAAAATCAGTTGAGTGAATCAACTGGAACTGTGGCACAAGCGTATGGGACATCCTTCTTTGAAGACTATCAAGTTACTTCCTAGTGTTAATGGTGGCAAAGATAGTGAGTTAATGAATAAAGCCTGTGAAGTATGTCAACGGGCTAAGCAAAGTAGAGAAAAATTTCCTTTAAGTGATCACAAAGCTGCCGATGTATTTGAGCTGATTCATTGTGATCTATGGAGAGAATATATAACCCCTTCTTCTTGTGGTGCTTCATATTTTTTAACAATTGTGGATGATTGTTCACGAGCTGTGTGGATATCTTTGTTAATTGATAAGAAAGAAGTGACATGCACACTATTAAACTTCTTTTTCGTGGTGGAAAGGCAGTATAATAGAAAAGTTAAAATTGTTAGAAGCGATAATGGGACGGAGTTCACATGCATGAAAGGCTATTTCCTCGAACAAGGTATTATGTTTCAAACTTCTTGTACGGGGACTCCACAATAAAATGGAAGGGTAGAAAGGAAGCATTGTCATATTCTAAATGTATCAAGAGCTTTGCATTTTCAAGGAAATCTTCCAATTGATTTTTTGGGGAGAATGTATACTGGCAGCAGGTTACTTGATCAATCGCACTCCAACTTCAGTTTTAAATGGAAAAACACCATACGAAGTGTTATATGGACAAGTACCTTCCTATGAGCATTTACGAGTGTTTGGATCGCTGTGCTATGCACACAATCAAGGGAGAAAAGGAGATAAACTTGCTAGTTGAAGCCGGAAACGTTTGTTTGTCGGATACCCTTATGGGAAGAAGGGTTGGAAGTTGTATGATCTTGAAACAAAAGAATTTTTTGTATTAAGAGATGTTGGGTTCTTTGAAACAACATTTCCTTTTTCTCAAGAGGTTATTGCACAAAGCGAGAATGTTGTGCAAAATATCATTTGTGTTGTTGTTGATGATGGGAGTGACAACGGTGATTTGTTTGAAACAGATTTTGAGCAAGAAATAATGACTGAAGTGAAGGGGGAGTGCGAGATGAGCAAAACCGAGGTGAAATAGAAACTGTCCCAGAAGAATCCGATGATGCAGTCTCAACAACACAAACTCAAAATGTGCAAGATGACGGTGAACAACTAGGACAGGGACACCGAGCCAAACAGCTATCTGTTCGCTTGCATGATTATGTCACTAACACTGTCTAGAATTGAGCCCACCCACTTGTTCATCTGCTCCAACACATAATCCAGGTGCACCCTATCCTTTAGCACACTATGTGAATTGTGACAAATTTTCCTTGTCACACAAAATTTTTCTTGCAGCCATTACTGCAAGAAAAGAACCAGCTTATTTTCATGAAGCGGTCAAAGACAAGAGATGGAGAGCAGGCATGCAAGAAGAAATACAAGCTCTTGAAGCAAACGGAACATGGAAAGTGCAAAGTTTGCCACCAGGAAGGAAGGCTCTTAGCTGCAAGTAGGTATATCATATTAAGTATCGATTAGATGGAACGGTGGAACGATTCAAGGCACGCCTTGTAATCTTGGGAAACCATCAAGTCGAAGGAGTTAACTATACCGAAACGTTTGCACCCATTGCAAAGATGGTGACAAAGGCGTATTGTCTTGGAAATGGCAGCAACAAGAGATTGGGAGCTACATCAAATAGATGTGCATAATGCATTTCTACACGATGAGCTTCAAGAAAAAGTGTACATGAAAATACCTCCTGGATTTCATGTGCAACTCCAACAAGGTATCTAAATTGTGCAAATCACTTTACGGATTAAAGCAAGCACTGCGATGTTGGTTTGCCAAACTATCCGCTACGTTGAAGGAATATGACTTTAAACAATCATATCTGGACTATTCTTTGTTCACCCTACAACAAGATGATGTGCAAATTGTGATCCTTATTTACGTTGATGATCTCATTGTCTCCGGAAGTCATCTTGCGGCCATTCAAAAATTTAAAATGTACTTAAGCACCTATTTTCACATGAAAGATTTAGGTGTCTTGAAGTATTTTTTGGGGTTTGAAGTTGCTAGACGTTCCACTGGGATTTACCTTTGCCAGCGCAAGTGTGCTCTTGACATTATCTACGAATCAGGACTTCTTGGAGCTAAGCACGCTAGTATCCCATTGGAACAGAACCATCGATTGCCATTGGCTAATGGACGCTTGCTTGAAAATCCAGAGCAATATAAGCGGTACGCTAGGTAGATCGATATATTTGTGCTTCACTCGGCCTGAACTGTCATATAGTGTTCATACACTTTCACAATTCATGCTACAACCAAGGGAAGAACATTGGGAAGCTGCACTAAGAGTAGTGCGCTACTGAAAGGTAATCCAGGGCAAGGTATTTTACTCAGTCATTCATGTGACTTGCAGCTCTATGGATGGTGTGATTCGGACAGGGCAGGCTGTCCATTGACTAGAAGATCTGTTATAGGGTGGTTAGTGCTGCTCGACAACTCTCTAATCTCTTAGAAGACAAAGAAACAACACACAGTGTCTTGCTCGTCTGCTGAAGTAGAGTATTGCTCAATGGCTACTGCTACCTGTGAGTTAAAATGGATCAAAGGGATTCTGTCCAATCTTGGTATTCTGCATTCTGCACTCATGAGTCTTCATTGTGATAGCCAAGCAGCATTGCACATCGCCAAGAATCCTGTGTTTCATGAGCGCACTAAGCATATTGAAATGGATTGTCATTTTGTCAGAGATGAAATTTTAAAGGGCAATATTCAAACAGCTTATGTTCCTACTCATACACAACTCGCTGACATATTCACGAAGGCATTGGGAAAATCACATTTTGAGTTTCTTCTCAACAAGTTGGGCATTCACAATCTGCATGCTCCAACTTGAGGGGGGCTATTGGGCTGACTATATTGGGCTTGGGTTGACTATATTGGGCTATCTTATCTAGCAATTCTGTTTAGGATTGTAAATATTGTAATCGCCATATCTGTATAGGAGCAATTGGAGGCATATCAGCATTTAGTGTTAATTGATGCTATTAGGTGTAGACATAGGAGCTATTGTAGGAAACTCTTGGTGCTGCTCTTGTATATATTTACCAATCCCATAGAATGAATTACACAGAATTCACAGATAACACTCTGTTTTTCACAAAAACCCGCGAGATCTCCTTTGTTTCGGTTCATATCCTTTCAATAAGGGAAGTTTTTTTCTCCTCTCTTCATTTTTTGTTAAAGATTCGATTTTTTATCGAAGTTATTATTTTCTTCACTAATTTGTTCTGTTTTCCTATTTTTGTAGGAAATGAAGACTATAAAAGCAACGGAGCATGCAAACACCAGGGAGGAGGGAACCCGGAGCAGCGAATAGGGAATGAAACCGAAAGGAGAGAAGGAATCAAAGAAGGGCAAAACCAAGAGGAAGGAAGGAGAATGTGATCATAGGCGCAAGGAAGAAGCACAGAACCTGTGAGGTACCAAAAAACCCCAAATTATACACTATTTAGTCTTAGGTTTTTTTTTATCCCCTCCTTTGATTTATGTATAAGTTTTCTGGGAAAGGCTTAAACCTAGGTTTCATCATCTTCTCCTTTTTATTTTATTTCTTCTGTTCGTATGACTATGCAATAAGAGACTCAAATCTACGGATTGCAATCCATCCCTTTGAATTTTTCTTCACCTTTTCTGTTTTTATTTGTTATGTATCTCTTTCAGTTAGATTGTGATCATTTCAGTTAGATTGTGATCATTTGGCTGTTGTTATGTGCTTCTGCTGTGTATTCTGATTCAGTATCATGTGAGAACTGGGGTTAGTGTTAGGGTTTGGCCTTCTAACGGGGCCAAACCTAGGGACCGAATTGTAGATATTTTGTTAAGAGGGGCATAAAAGG
Source organism: Calophaca sinica (assembly GCA_037113605.1). Lineage (NCBI taxonomy): Eukaryota > Viridiplantae > Streptophyta > Magnoliopsida > Fabales > Fabaceae > Calophaca > Calophaca sinica. The sequence goes on from CM073733.1 coordinate 111,968,006, forward strand.
AAAAATATGATTTACTGAATAAATAATTAATGTAAGTTGATTTCTTTTTCATTTCTGATAAAAAGGAGTATCATGGAATAAAATAGTTTTAGATTTTTTTTAATAAATACTCTTACTGATTGATTCTATAATAATAATTATTTTTTTAACTATTAATTAATTTGTCAAAAAAAATAGTGATGATGATATTCCTTTTTATATCATTTCTTCATTCTCAATGTATATATAATTAGTAATATGTTTTTTATTCTTTAGGATTTGTTTTTGTAAACTAATATTATTTTTTGGAAATAACTAGTTTAAAGGCAAACATCTCTTTTAAACAATTTAGGGTACCATTTCTATACGGGCGTTGTAGGGGTGCTAATACCTTGCCTATGCGTAACCAACTCCCGGACTCAAATTTGGTTCGAAAACCATTTTTCTACCAATTTCCAAGTAAAGGTTTTTCATAATGTTTTCCCTAATAAACTTAGGTGGCAGCTCCATTAAATTTTTTTGAGTGGTTGTCACACCACCCTGTCTACTCAGCCACCCTCTCCCTCGGGTTAAATAAAACCATAATTCCCAACTTACCAAAAAATTTTAATCACCAGTTTTAAACAAGCAAGGATACCATTGATGTGCAACCTGCAAAATGACCATGTTTCATCGTAGGCGACCAAAATTTTTCTTTCCCCCTTCCTTTTAGCTCCTTCACCTACAAAACCACCCTTAAACATCACCTTAGTGACCATCACTAATACCAACCCAACATACCTCATTTAGATCTCTATTATAACCCATCCATGAAGCCAAACACAACAGTAGCAAAGAGGGGGAGACACTAAAAAGAAAAAAGAAAATGGGGTGGGGTTTTACTATTAATTAACTTTTTTAATCAAATAATTAAAAAAATAGACTCTAACATGATCCCTGTTCCCATCATCCCCATCCCCATTTCTGTCCACCACACCCTCCCCCCTTATTTTCTGCCACCATTCCCACCCCGCTATCCCCCTTTCAACCACCACCCACTTCCCTGTGACATGCATTGCTTTTGCGCAACAGAATCACCCACACAAATGTAACAGGAGAGATTATGAAGCATTTGCACCTTAAGGATTACATTGGATTGTGTGACATATGCTCCCATTGGAAGGCCACAATTACAAATGGCATTGCAAACAAGCATTGCCACCCTTTACCTAAACTTCCACTAATTGTTCTACAATCTGGGGATTTAAGGTTTTTCAGCTTGAGTACATAACGTGAACATCTCCCCAAAATACCATTATTGGAGAACACTCAAATATGTCATGGCTTAAATGAAGGATGATTAATATAATCCAATAGTTAATAGAGGCAATTTAGTAAAATTGTTCCATTCATTAGACTATTTATTACTTTTCTTAATCTTTGTTAAGAAACTTTAAACGCCACTCAATATGAAATGGACGGAGTAAAAAACACAACTTTGACTTCTATCTATTATTATTAATAAAATAAGTTTTTTAGCACATGTGTCACTCTCTCATCAACTCTAATGTTTCACTATTTATTTATTCATTTTTATTTTATTTTTAATTATTTTAACTATTTTTTTATTTTTTAATTTTTACTTTTTAATCTTTTATTTTTTATTTGTCCAGTTGTTTGTTTATTTTTGTTGTATTTTAAATTTTTTACATTTTAAAATTTTCATTTTCTAATTTTTTTTGCTTAAATTGTAATTTTATTTTTTTTCTATTTTTTGCTTATATTGTATTTTTTATTTTTTCTTAATTTTTTCTTACTTTTTATTTTTTTTATTTTTCACTCTTATTTTTTGATACATTTTTTATTAATTTTATCATTTTTTAATTTGCATTTTATTTTTATTATTTTAAAATAATTTTTTATTTTTTAATTTATTTTTTAAATGAGCAAAAATGTCTTTAGTACTTACGGGAAAACATTACATATTGTCAGTGTCATTTTATCTTCTTTGAAAACATATCAAATTTATAAATGCAAATTGAGTGTAAGTTGGTTAGACAAATACTGAGTCTTTGATGATAGCGACTAAGATGTGATTTAGAAAGCATCTCCAAAACACTAATTTCTCTTCTTGCTGCAGTGGATTCATTACTCCCACCAGTTTGTCCTGAGGACATCATATGGTTATATAGTACAAACATATACACATATATCATGCATTTATCCTTAAAATAACTCAAAATGGCATGACAGTCAATCTAAAATATTGTTACAGAGATATATATGTGATCTCACCTTGACAGTTCATTGTTGCCAAATTTATACACTTCTCAAAGATGAATATCCAAAGAAATGAAACAAAAAACAAATAAAGACAACATAATGTGGCGTTCTTGCATAGTCATTCAACCTGTATATGAGAACAAGAAGAAAATACTACTCAAAATTATAATAATATTTTAAAAATAACTGCATTATTTCTAAAGTTCACTACAAGAAAACTGCGTATTACCGACGGACATTCACCGACGGCTTTAGTCCGTCGCTAAAAAAGCGGGATTTCCGACGGTCTTACCCGTCGGAAAACGCGACCCGTCGTATTCTGGATATTACCGACGGGTTAAGCCGTCGGAAAACCGCTTTTTAGAGACGGACTCATACCGTCGGTTAATGTCCGTCGGTAAACCGTGAATTTTGGAAAATTCCCGCTTGTTTTTGAATACCGACGGCTACGGACCGTCGGTAATGGGGATTTTTTCCGACGGGTTGGTCCGTCGGTCCCCGTGTCGTTTACCGACGGGTATGACCGTCGGTAAGTTTAAAATGGCCGTCGGTAAGCTCTTTATTTGGCCAGAACAGAATCCTTCTTCTTCATTCAGTCGCTTGGATCGCTTCTTCTACCCTCTCTTCGCATCCCCATCTTCAGTTCACAGCAACTTCACTCTCTTCACATCCCCATCTTCCCCGAGCTCGATGGTCACTTCCCCATCTGCGTAGCCATCAGTTTCCACTGCGTAGCCATCAGATCGCACGAATTGAAAACGGAAGCGAGAGGGAGAAGCCATCAGTGGAAGCCATCAGATCGCACGAAGTCAAAACGGAAGCGAGAGGGAGAAGCGGAGAAGCCATCGGTTTCGCTTAAGCCTCCTCCACCGAGTAAACTTTACGCTTTCGTCCACGTAAACTTTACGCTCCCGAATCGCACCTCCCCCCCCACACCCCTCCCCGACACCTGCTCCACTGTCGTTTTCTGCTCCTTCTTCCCTTTCGCGTGGGTATGAAATGCTTCTGATTTGATTTGCTCCTTCATCTGATTTGCTTCTGATTTTCTTCTATATTGAGCTTCTGACTTAGGGGGGGTATGAAATTTTTATCGTTTTCCATATGTAGATCGTATAAAATTTTTATCGTTTTCCATATGCAGAATCTAACAAACCTTGAGGTCCTTAGTAAATTGGTACATATTGTGATTGGTGTGCATTCTCAAAGAATTCTTAGTCATTAGTAAAGCATGAGAACCCTCAGTTTGTTCACTAGCTTAGAGAAGCACGTGTCTGTCGATTGTTTTTGGTGGCTGCATTATAAATTATTACACTGAAGAGTTTGATGTAAATTCTAGTACCTTATGCAAGACCTGTGTTAATGAAGCAAGGCTACAAGGTCATAGGATCTATGTTATGCATATGTAATATTATAGTCAGTCAATTTTATTTTCAAATTTGTGACTAGACATGAATGTCAATTCTTCCATTAAGAATTTAACATCTGCAACATTTTTTTGGTTCTTGCTTTTTACCAGTATATGCTCGGTTGAGATCAAAAGTCTTGCTTTGCCAAGTTTTGAATTCTTGTTCCTTATAAAGTGACTTTTGAGAAAGAATTTTGGTGATTTTTCTTAGTCCCCTGCTGTGATATGTATTAACAAAATTCTAATCATGAGAATTTTTATAATTAATATAGTTAATAACCAAGTAAAGTGGGGAATAATAAAAGGCAAACATTTACTTAACTTCACCCATAAGTAAAAATATTACGTTAGTTTCTTAATTAAAAAAGTGTTTTTTCTGTAATACAGAAGGTGTTTAATAATATATATAATACATTTCAGTTTCTCAATAAAAGTTATATATATGACACAAATTAAACCGTAAAGTACCGTCCTTTTATAGGCTACTATGCTATGACCAATGAATGCAAGTTTGGTTTTAAATTCCTCCCCAATGTGAGTATGATATCAAAGTGTTATGTCATGGCTTTCCTTTGTCCGTTAATTCTAATTCAAGTTATATGTTAAGTTAGTCATTCGCCCAGCACTGTGATTTTGATTTCAATTATGCAGAAAACTAAATGGATTATTAATTTTGTATGAGCCAAAACCTCAAAGAATGATGTAATCGCATATAGGTAAGTTAATGCAGAGTAACACATGATTTGGCATGAGTCAAAACCTCAAAGAATGAAGAATTTGACACAGTCATGACTTATGAAGTTTAGGAAACTGGGATCTTGTCCAGCTTCTACACTCCAATAGTGATAGAAATGGGATCGGGATTTAGGTTTGGATGGGAAGCCTAAGGCTTGGAAAGTTTATGTTAGGAGGAATACAAAAGTGAGTGGGAATGGAGAGTTAGAAAACTGAATGTAACTGATGTATGTAACTGCTTTGTCAAATGTAGTGTAAGGTTATAATCCGTGTAGTGGGGGGAGAGAGAGGTACTTTTGGGAATTTGTAATTTTAGTTATGGGCAGAGTGCAACCATCTGAAGGAGCATTATGCTCTGTGGCAGTTAGAAAACTTATCCTTACTGTATTTGCTTTCTTCATCCATCCCAATTCTCTCTATTTCACTCTGTTACTGTTTTATTTCTTGTGTGACTATTCTGGTTTCCTAACATTGGTCCAACCTCCCTTGGGGGATCATTTTAAAATTAGGGAATGAGAACTCTTATTTTTTTTTCACTTCACAACCCATGAGCCCATCCAACCCAACCCGGTCAACACCGTTCGGTTGATTCGGGCCATTTAGAAAATCATGATTTTTTGAAATCCAAACCATTCAAAGTGATCGGATCGGGCATCGGATTTGGCCAAAATCCATCCAAACCGCCCATGTTCACCTAACTAAATTATTTATACAAAAATAATTAATAAAATTCGCATGTATATTGGATTTTCTCTGGCTATGCTTATACCTAAGTAAAGGTGAAGGCGTTTCTTGGTGATAGTTGGCTTTGTGTTACATAATATAATATATGCCAATTGCTAAAGCTGTGAATTTAGTTGTTTCATATATATCCATATTGTCAATGTCAATATTATAAGAGCACTCTTGTCGTGGTGAGGACTTATATCCATATTGTCAATGTCAATATTTTAGAGTTTGCCTCCAAAAGTGGCTGATTGTATTCGAAGGTGTGGACTTAAATCTGTGTTATTATTTATATATGTTCTTAATATGATTGTTCTTAGTTTTTAATTTTAATGGTGTGGTTTTGATATTCTTGTTTATATCTTATTAGTTTCTGCTAACACAAAAAGCTCTGTTTCATAGGCCTCTGAGTTCGCCACCTCCACCAGTTCGCCACTTGTACCACTAGGTATGCACTCTAACTCATGTCGGTTAACTCATTGGGTGGAAAAAGGGTTGTCTGTTGACCCCCACACCGACATGTTTATTTGTTTTCGTTCATAGTTCTCTCCACAGAGGGGATTTTGAAGTGTATTGTGTAATTGTCTGCCAGTTCTGCTATTACTCATCAGTCACAATGCTTGTGAGTAAAGAGTGCAATTTTAATTTATGCTTGCCATTTCATTCATGGATATGGATATTGGTGATGTTGATTGGCTGCAATTTGCTTTGCACATCTATCTGTACTTCTTTCCTTTGTCACTTCTGCTTGTCTAATTCTATCCTCTTTAAATGACCAAGTCGATTTTCTAATTCCAGTGTTGTTAATCGAGGATCGCGAAAAATAGCGTAAAATTGGTAGGATAGCGTAAAATAGCGGGCAGATAGCGTAAGCTAAATAGCGGGTGAAATAAATAAAATTATAAAATTATATATTAAAAAGTGACATATAATATTTAACGTTCAAAGACAAAATCTGAAATGACATAATAAAATTTTTATTTCTTGAGCTATTTTTAGAAACTTAAGTGATTATTTATTCATAAATTACTTTAGAGGCTTATTAAAATAAAATGAAGAGAGCATATGAATATGTTTTATGTTGATATATTTGAATATTAATATCAGCATTTATTTTAAGTGATGTAAAATAAGTTTAAATAAACCTTGAATGAATAAGTAGCTCTTCCGTTTTAAGAAAATAAAATATATAAATTAAAATTGCAATATTGATTGAATTGTTAATAATTATTATTTATTGAAAAATAAAATATTTTATTTTATATATGGCGGATAGCGTAGTGGCAACTAAATGATTAACAAAACTACACACACATAAATGGACCATTGCTCAAAGAAACAAGACAGATTTGAATTGGAAAGGACAAATAATAATAAAATTAAAAATAGATTTAAAGATAAAAATAATTAAAAAGCAGAATTTTTAAGAGAAGAATTAAAAAAAATTCAATAAAAAAGAAATAAAAAATAACAACATTAAAAATTATCATATAAGAAATTAAATGAAAAAGGAAAATAAAATAATTTTTATTATATATATATATATAATAAAACTAATTCTACCCTTGTCATTCGCTTGTCTAATTGTTATGTTAATCATTGATGGAATGGATGTTTGATATTTGTTATTAGTATCGGAGAGAAGCCTTAGCTTCCAGTTTGAGGTTTAATATATTATTGAGTTCATATACTCTTTTAGGGTACCATGTGCTCATTGTATATTGAACCTTGAATTGTCCAAGTCGGACAGTTTGGGAAAAAACTTTTTCTTCTTGGTATAATAGTTGTTGCTTAATTCTCGTATCTTTATATTTGATGAAATTTCGTTCGATTTATTTCCTTTTGTTCTCTGGGTGCATACTTGATTGCGGTGTTCATAAGCTGCGTTCATTTTGTGTACTCGAGACCAATGGGAAATCTTCTTAAATTTTGTCAAGTATAAGATACGAGAATTAAGGAATGATTATTATACGAGTTCTGAAAAAGTTTTTTCTCGAATGGGATAAGTCATACCATTTAAAGAAAGAGAGCGGTTGTAAGAACGTCGTCTTTGCTGAAATTGTCATTTTTTTGACATGCGAGAAGATGGAATATTTTCTTTCGAGTCGTAGTTGGATGTACGATAGGTTGTATCAGGGAGAGGGGTTTGAAACCAGATTTTTATTTGGGGTTGCGTGCTTTGTCCAAGTCGCAATGGCACATAAAGATTTCAAAACTAATGGAGGGATTAGATGTCCGTGCTTTAATTGCGATTGCAGAAGGATTAAGAGCCCAAGTGAGGTCACGCACCACCGTATTCGATTGGATTTAGGCTTAATTCTGGATTTGGACTACACATGGTGAAAAGTTGCCTCACGTTGATTTAGGGGTTGGTGATAATTGCGAAGGTGCTTCAAGCGATTCACGTGGGTCGGGATGTGGTGAGCAGATTGAATTGATGCAAGATATGGTTTGTGATGCCTTGGGGGTGAACGTGTTATTCGAGAACAGCGATATGATGACACAGATGAACTTCCAAATGAGACAGCACAAAAATTTTATAATCTATTGTTAGAAACAAATAAGCCGTTGTTTGAAGGGTCTACAGGCTCTAAGGTATCAATGTGTGTGAGGATCTTAGCTCTTAAGTCCAACTGAGGTGCTAACGAAGTGTGCTTGGATCTCGTAACGAAAATGATGTTGGACTCGTCACCTATCAAAGATGGTTTGCCAAAAAGTTATTACGAGGCTAAAAGCTTAGTGTCCAAGTTGGGGCTGGAATCTAAAAGGATTGATTGTTGTGTGAGAGGGTGTATGTTGTATTACGACAATGAGTTTGGTAAAAACGATGGTGCGCTAGTTGAATGCAAATTTTGTGGTGAGCCTAGGTATATGTCACATATTAATAATCGGACGGGTAGACAAAAATTAGTTCCAGTGAAGGCAATGTTTTATTTACCAATTATTCCAAGGCTGCAGAGAATGTTTGCATCACCACAGACTGCGGACAAAATGACATGGCACTATGAGAATAGAAGCACTACAGGTATGTTGCGCCACCCTTCTGATGGTGAAGCTTGGAAGCACTTTGATCGTGTGCATCCTGATTTTGCAGCAGATCCACGTAATGTACGACTTGGCTTATGCTCTGATGGTTTTACCCCGTATGTTCAATCCACGGCGAAACCTTATTCTTGCTGGCCAGTTATCATTACCCCATACAATCTTCCTCCCAAAATGTGCATGTCTAAGCTTTATATGTTCTTGACTTGTGTTATACCGGGTCCAGATAATCCGACAGATGGTATTGACATCTATTTAGAGCCTCTTATTGACGATCTCAAAAGGTTGTGGAATGGTGTTGTGACGTACGATATTGCACGAAAGAGGAATTTTACAATGAGGGCGGCGCTTATGTGGACCATTAATGACTTCCCTGCATATGGCATGTTGTCTGGTTGGGGTACACATGGTAAAATGGCATGTCCGCATTGCATGGAGCATACAAAGGCCTTTACCTTGAAATTTGGGGGGAAGAGTTCTTGGTTTGACTCACATCGCAGGTTTTTACCCGATGATCATGCATTTAGACGGAATAAGAACGCTTTCAAGAAGGGGGAAGTTGAATTAGATGGCCCGCTGTAGCGACCGAAAAATCCGGAGGGATTTATTTGAGGTTAATGGAGCCGCCACCAATGATTTATTTATTAGGGAAAAATATTGGAAAAACCCTATTAAGGAAAATGGTCCTTGAGACCATATAAATTTGGGTTCGGGAGTCGATTATGCGTAGGGAAGGTATTAGCACCCTACGACATCCTTTCGAAAAAGGTTACCTCTAATTAATTGTGCAAAATTTATATTAACTTCTAAAAAATATTTATTTCCCTCTTATTAAAAAAAAGAATAGACAAAAATTTACAATGATGAAATAATAAAAAAGAGGTTTAATAAAAGTTGTTTATTTTTGCGCTTGACAGGAGTGGGCTCCTGCTCCTACGTATCTCCGGGTGCAGTGGAGAAATCAAAGGCTACGTAGTTCTTGGGTAGAAAATAGTTGTGTGTTGGTTGAATTTAATTAATCAATTTGTGACTTAAGTTTTTTTATGATTTACGTAGTGATTAAACCAAAAGTGGATTTGGCGTAATCGCTACTGATATTAATAGATTTATGTGTAAAAACTTGTTTAAACTTGTTGTAATGTGTTTTATGTAATTGATAATGATATTATTAAGTTTGTTTAATGTTAAGTTTTATGACTTATTATATGGAGACATATTAATGATTAGAAATGCTATGATATGTTCTTATTTAATATTTAACAAGTAAAATTTATGATGCATGAATAATTTGTATGCTAATTAAGAAGACAATGCTTCTTAATAGAGTTGACATAAATTTTACAGTGTTAGAATTAATTTATTAATTACTATGTATGTATATGATTTACATGATTAACCCACCTTGGTATTTCAAGATAGTTTTGATCTTCAAATATGATTGTACTAGTTGTTATGAACATTTAATGCATTCATTGCATGATATCTTAAATGAATTAAGATAACTAAAATAGCTTTGAAATTTCACATTGAAATGAGTATTGAATGCTTTAGTAGGAATAAATAGAGTTATTTATAAATTTGTTGTATGATATATCAATTTGGTCAAAACCAATGACATGATTATACTTAAATTTGTGATTGTCAAAACAATCAAAGGCATATATCCAAGTGGATAATGGAAAGTCAATAGGACAAGTGATCCAAATTTTGTGATAGTTATTCAATACTATCAAGAGTACATTAATTAATAAATAGTAAAATGTCATGGGACATTGGATTAAGGCATAGCTATGTGAAAAAGTTACATTTAAATTTTATAAGATAAGTAAAGAAATCTTGCAACCCTTTGACGAAAGGATTGACAAGGGATATGATGTCTTTTGAAACATCATTGGGGATGGAACTCAAGCCCATATCTAATTGATCATCAATAGTAGAAACCCAACTTACACTTGAGTAAAATCAAGTCTTGAGTTCAATGGTGAAAGTATACTATCAGAGTGATTGCAAGTACTTGTTAATAGATACATCCCAAGGTTATAAAGTACTTGGACCATAAGAATAAAAGGTGGAAGGTTGAGCTTTTGCTCTTAATAGACATATAGCATATATTTGCTGAAATGCATATTATGGGTGCATTTCCGATATAGTCTACCTATATGAGAATGAAATGTGGCCGTTTCATAGAGTTAAAGGGCTTGACTCTAAAAGTTCTCATGAAAAGGGTACATGACACAAGGCCTTATCAAATGTGTCATCTTTATAATTCAATCAATGATACCGAGATTTCATGTGTGAGTTATGCACACTTGTTCTAATGAATAGTTGGTTCAAAGCTTGTCTACCATTCTATTTCGGGATGAGTGAAAACATAGCTTACTAAGTAAAGGTTCAAGTCGCGAGACACCTTTATCTGAAACCATGAGATTTCCAGAATAATGGATTTAGATCTATTTTGAAAAATGGTGGGGGATTGTGAGGGATTTTCCAAAATATAAGTTGGAAGGTTGTTAATTCGTAATATTATATATATCTAACGGTTAGTGATTTGCAACAACCATTGTGTTGGTCCAGTGGTTTGGGCGCTGGACTTGTGACCATTTGGGTTGCAGTTCGAATGCGAACTGATGCATTTTTTGGATGTTTTCTGACCGTTTTAATTAAAACGGAAATAAAAGGCGAAAAATTGCATCGGATGGGAATCGAAACGCGCACCTTCTAGTGAAGGGGCGCAAGAACCAACCACCAAGCCATGGGTCGCGTTATGTCAAGTGTGGAACGTTATTAATATATAATGTTTCGAATTAACCAGTGTAAGAAACTCTTGGAGAGTTGTTTCCCTTCACCAAGTGGCATGAGTTGCTCTATAAATAGAGGCACTCCACATGCAGAAAAATATACGAATTTCATTGCTTTCCTTGCCATTATCAAATTCTAAATCATTTCTTCTTTTCTCTAGTGCACGAGAGTTAGTGAGGAAACTTTATTCTGTAAACTATTATTGATTGATAGGCTTGAAGTGTGTGTGCAAACCACTTCAAGGAATCCAAAGTATCCTGAAGGGGATTCGCCAAGAACCCTGTTGCATCCAATTTATTAAGATTGGTGGGGGCGAATCGAACCTAAAGCTTAGTGTTTTACACACGCTTTAGATTTATTTGTGCAACCATTTTCTTCTCTTTCATTGTTTAGGTGCTGCAGAATCTCCCACAACATCTCCATCAATTCAAGGTTCCAACAATTGACTCTCTGTTTGATCTTGGATTGTTTCTAATGCAAATTGCCAAGTTTGAATGCTTGACATCCTTTAGTGAATTTGCATCTGCAATTTTAGTGTTCATCGTTAAAGACGTAACCTTAGAAAGCAACCCATCTTTAATGAATTGGTGACCAGAGCAAAACTGAGTCAGGAAAAGGTTGTGTTTATTTTTTAATTTAATAAGATTTTTTTTTTTTTTTGTGGAGACATTAGTTTGCACCTTCGGATCTCTATATTAGCATCTGGGATGACTTGGTATTTTGAGTGACAGAACGTTGTCAACCGATTGTGGAGGTTATAGTGTTTATACAGACTGGTGTAGTTTCACGCGACAGTTGCAGGTTTGTTGTATGCTTTGTTTTTATTTGTCTTTTTAATTAGTGATTTAATGTTTTTGCTGATATATCGCCTTAACATTATTTGTTATATGGTTTGTTGCACGCCGTTTCTCAGACACAACCTATACATATGTATACACATAGTTGATGTTGATCAAATTAACAATTACCTATATGTCTCTATATTAGGATTTGCCCAAGGGTACATAAAATAGCCAAAATGCATCTTGGATTGTTATTACTCCATTTAATTTAAGATCTTAAAAAAAGTAAAATATGTGACAGAGAAATATATTTCTGATTCTCTTTTTTGGGATCAAACTTATCAGGGAGTCATAGATGTAGAAGACTCAAATTGTGTATTGGGAGAAGATGATGCAATTTTGATGCTGAAATTGACCCTGCCTTACTTTGAATGAATTCCTGTCAAAACCGAAAGCCCTTTTCTCTGGAGATCAGGGTACCACAATAAAGGTCATTTTCTATGTTCACTGGTTGTGTGATTACCATATTAACATTGAACACTTTATTAGCCTAAAAGAACACCCCAAAACGTATTTGCAATTGGCAATTGAATAAAGGTTCCAATGTCCTAAAGAGAAAGGGGATAATGTGACTCTCTACTCTTTACTGTATTGTAGACGGTGTGGTGCTCGCACGTGCCCACCAGAACTGATCGTGCATGCATTGATGGTTCTTACAATTCCCTCTTCGTTTTTTTAGCTGGGGTGGAAAAAAGTTGTGTTTTTTTTTAATATTAAATTGGTCATTATGTTTGTTGTTTTTTCAAAATAAATCATGTTCATGTTTGCCATGCATTGTTTGTTGATGACAGGGGAGCATTCTTGGAATTTAAACCTTCAAGGCCTCAGTACTTCTTCATATCAGGCACAAAGGTATCTTCGTTCTGTGAAAATGGAACAAGCACAGAGGTTTTGTTCTAAAAGAATAGGAGCTCCTCTCTTTGTGGGATTGCAATCTTTTTCATACTAAAGACTTCTTTCCTTTCGTTCTAATGATTATTCTGAAAGAATGAATTGAGTTCGTATAGGCATTTTGGATGCTGCTATTGAAATAGCCTTTCTAGCTATATTTTCTGGGACCCCGCCCATTTCATAAAGTATTTTGCCGGGTTTAACGACAGCTACCCAATATTCGGGAGATCCTTTTCCCGAACCCATACGCGTTTCGGTAGGTCTTATCAGAACAGTTTGTCTGAAATATCCGTACCCATATTTGTCCACCCCGACGGACATTTCGTGACATTGCCCACGCCCGCTTCTATTTGTCTAGATGTGATCCAAGCGGGCTCAAGTGCCTGAAGAGCATATTTTCCGAAGCAAATAGTATTACCTCGATAGGCTCTTCCTTTCATCCTTCCTCGATGTTGTTTACGGAATTTGGTTCTTTGGGGGTTATAGTTAAAAGATGGTATTCATTAATTAAATTTTTTTTTTTTATTGGGGGCTTGAAATTGGAAACTATTTTCGTTTCTTTTTTATTCAAACTGAACATGAACATCCACAGGGCCGGCCCTGGGGGTAGGCCGGGAGTGCGACCGCCTAGGGCCCACGTTTATAGGGGGCCCAAAAAAAATTTATACTAAGCCTAAATTATACTAGTATTATAAAAAAAATTATACTAGTATTATAAAAAAGAATTTAAATAAAAAAGGACCAAATTATTTCTACAAATTCTGAAATTTGTTGAAGAGCCCCTTTATTATCCTCGCTCTCTCGGTTCTTACTCCACATAATAATGAGTTCTCATATTCCATTCAACAAAAATATTTTCAAATTAAAAAATAGTTATGTAAGGGGGGCCCTTTTCTCATAAATTGCCTAGGGCCCATAAAATGTCAGTAACGGGACTGAACATCCATATTCCATTTATACTTTGGTTGGACTCAAATAATTGTCCCTGATCTTGGAAAATTCATTGAGAAGTTCTCAAATGCCTGAAATGTAGGTATCCATGGATATGCTTGCTGACAATTGCCATCACCTTTTACCCTTCATGTCAGTAGATGTTGGTGTCAAGACTATTGCAGTAGTACTCATGCTGCTCTAGCTTTAAAAGAGGGACCACAATGCATGACTAGAGGGAATTGGGCTGAAGGATATATGGAGTGGTTTATGACTTTCATGCAGTTCTCTGGTGTACAATGCCTGCATTAACAAAAGCTCTATTCACTATAGTCGGGGTGTACAGTGGCTAATTTAGTTTGTGTTAAAATATCTTGATTCAATTTATTGAATTCAGTTGATTTATGCTGGTTTTTAATTCAATTTAAAAATCAAAATAAACGTTGATGATTTATTCTAATTGATTGTTACATCACATTAACAATTTAAAATTGATAATATTGTAAGTTAGGTTTATTTAAACATTATAAAATTGTAAAAAATACGGTGCTCTTTTGAATTTTAAATAAATTAGTAAAAATAATCAAAACTCAGTATTTATTTCTTTTAAATTTTTGGAATCTGATTCTTCTCTACTATATGAAATCATTGCAATTAACTAATACTCTAAATTTATTTATACTAGGTTCATCATAGAAAAATATATTTCGGGAAGAATCCTTGCACAACTATTCAAAGTTATTATTGTTTTATTTCGTAATGGCAAATTAAATTTAGTTCGAAACATAATAAATTGTGTACACAGCCAGATGCATGAGCGCCTACTAATCCACATCATTTGGGATGAAGCAGTTATAACAAACAGGAGCCAAGATGTTTTATTTCATTAATATGTTATCTTATTGGTAAAATGCATGGAAATAAAAAATCTCATGATTCTGAATTACTCTTTAGTGTATCAATGAGCCATAATCGACAATGAATAGACAATAATATTTGTAACTAAATAATAATTTACATTTTGTCTTTATTTTCATTTGATTTTTGCATTTTATGTATGTTTTTCCAAGCCTACAATATTACCTTCGACCACTGTTAATTTAGTACATGTGTACTATTTTAGCGCTTTGAGTGACACATGTATGGGTCATTTGTTATTTTCACAATTATAAGTTTACAAGATATTTGATTAGTTAATTAGTTAATAAATACACATACATATCTATATGTGTTAATAATAATGTTATTCTGGAAAACTTGTCTGATGAAATACTTGAAATGCATAATCAAATCCATTAAAACCAATATTAAACAACAAAACGCGATAAAATATACATATTGTAGCTCAATAGAAATGCGAAAAGACGGGCACTCTCGCTAGATATAATAAGATTGATTACATGAATAAAGTTGTCATCGTGTTTTGTCCAAAACTAATTATTCAAAGAGGTCATTGAAATCTAGGTTTTTTTTATTGATCATTTAATTCTAGGTTTATTTTTTATTTTTTTCACTTAGGGTACAGCTAGGAATCCATTTAAGGAATAAAGGAGAATTAAAATGCAATAATAGTACAGTATTCTATCTCTATCTAGAACTAATTTTTTTTAAATGCTTGTGTTGATGTTCTTATTAGATTGAGATGTTCTGGTGGCTTCTCTTAGACCATTTTAGATGATTCCACTCCCTAGCATAGTCTTCATTTGTGTTTTGATGTAATGCAGGGCCGGCTAGTGGGCTGTGTAAGCAGTGCAATAGCACAGGGCCCCAAATTTTGGCCCAAATTTGAGGGCCCCAAATGTTTTGTTATATATATAATATTGAGTGATATATGTCATGAATCTTTGTGTGGCGCAGCGGTAGTTTCATCTTTAACAGTCCTTGTGACCCGTGTTCGAGTCTAGCGTATGACGTTTTTGCGTGGGAAATATATTTTTGTGCCAAAAATTGATGAAAATAATACCTGAGCGAGATTCAAACCCGGCTCTGGCGAATAAAACTAGGCACCTAAGCCACTGCACCACCTTGGATTTGCTGTAATATTTGTGAAATACTAATATATATATATATATATATATATTGATCCCCAATTTTTAGGGGTCCAATTTTTAAGACTAGAACAGGGCTTCCAAAATGATTAAGACGGCCCTGATGTAATGGGGTGTGGTACGTTGCTACATCTGTTCATTATAAAAAAAAACTAATTTTTCAAACGGTAATTGAAATCATCTAAAATAATCAAGCATTAACAAAAGTGAGGAAAAAAAAAAGAAAAATTATAAAAAATGAGATGATTTTATAATTGTTTTGTAGAAAGAGAAAGTGAAAGGAAAGAAAGATAAACTTTTCTCTAATGTTGTTTGATTGTATAAAAATTGAAAGAAAAGAAAATACTATATTTGTGAATTGACATACATGTTATTACTAAATGAGAAAAACCAAAAAAATAGGGGAATTTTTATATTTTTGCTAAATTAATGCAATTTATGTTCTTTTTCTTCTAATGAGGTTCCTTTTCTCGTACTATTAAATTTTTTTCACCCCTCCTTTAACAGGTTTCTGATTTCGCCCCTGACCTTAAATATTAACATTTTGTTGAGTATGGTTCTAAGGGTTTTATTGGTAATAATTTTACGAGTAGGTTTTAACCGATTTTCTTCCCCTATATTGCTTCAGGGTTCATATGATTTTATCCTCTAATAACATTCTTTCTAAAAAATAATATCTCAATTTTTTTAAATTACAATCAAGTTGTTTCAATTAGATTTTCTTTACTGCTTTGCCTATTTAAATAATTGAGAACTTATGATGTGTTTCGAATCAAAAATGATTTGAATAGTTCAAAAATAAAAAATTGATGAACTCCTAGGGATTTTTTTTTATCAGCTAGTAGAAATGATAAACAACAAACACATACACACATCTAAACGGCAACACCCGGATTCGAACCCCGGTTCCGGCGTCTCCATGTCGTTGAAATTGCCAAAATAACCAACAGTGGAGGATAAACTCCTAGGGATTTTGTTAAGTTAGGCGATGGCTCTGAAGGAGAGAAAATTGAGAATTTTTTTTTTAATTTTAGGTGAGATTTAATATTTATTTTGCAGGTTTTGAAGAGATCGAATAAAGTCTATAACAGTTCATTCCATTCTACCTGTAGAATTTTTAAGTAGAATATGATGATTTAAGAGTTTAGATAAGTAAAAAAAACAATAAATGGAAGGAACAAAAATGCAATTATCATCTTGGATTCAAAACATGACTCATAAGATGTTGATGTATATACCGTGAAGGAAAAGGTAATATGAGGAGTTATTTTATTTTTTTTTGAATCAATAATTCGACCGACGAGAGAGCTTCTTTTAATTATACAAAATTGGCATTACGTTTGAATCAACATGTCTTCTTCACCCATTATAAAAAAAGGTGTTCTTCACCCCTCTCCTCTTTAATTATTATTTTTTAAATTATAATAAAAATATATTATTTTAGTACAAACAGCCAGAGCGTGAATTGCAAGGGAGGAATAACCATAGAAGGAAACTACTTGCAGATGTCAAAGTAAGGATTCAAATTTATATCCATTAAATAAACAAGGCTTAATTATATTTTAGCTTAATTGCATTTTTGGTCCCCTTATTTTGCTCAATTTTTTATTTTAGTCCCCCAATTTATAAATTCGGACATTTAGTCCCCTTATTTTCAAAAATTCTGACATTTAGTCCAAATATTAATCTGTCAGCAAATTTGTGTGATGTGGCATGACGTGGATTTATTTAACTGATGTGGCATCCTACTGGATTATACATATGGCTGACACTTCATAAAATGAATGTCATGTCATCAGCCACATGGGTAAATGAATTATTAAAACATATTCATCAATTTAACAAATTAAATGAAATTTAAAAAAATCAGAAAAAGGCTTCTGCTTCGTTGTTCTTCTTCACTGGTGTTTCTGCTTCTTGTTCTTCCGCTCCGTTCCTGCTTCATCTGCTTTCTTCTTCTGCTTCGTTCATCTTCCTAAATCCCACAAATCCCAAATCCTACGATGATAGGTTATGTGCGTTGGTTCTGTGCGTTGGTTCTGTGTGTTTGTTCATCTTCCTAAATCCCAAATCCTAATGTTGTTAGGTTGTTCGAAGAAGAAAGGGTTCATCAGATTGTTGTTGATGCTGCTGGGTTGATTGTTGTTGTTGTTGATGTTGCTGGGTTGTTCGAAGAAGAAAGGGTTCATCAGATTGTTGTTAATTTAGGGTTCATATTCCACCTTTTAATCTGATGATTTTATTTATTTAATTAAAAAAAATAAAATGATTTAGTTTTATTATTTTAATTGATTTAATGTGTGTATTTGATGTGGTTGATGACATGTACTCATTAGATGAAGTGTCAGCAATTTAGTAAGATGCCACGTCAGTTTAATGAGAGCCACGTCATGCCACGTCACACAAATTTGTTGATCGATTAACATTTGGACTAAATGTCAGAGTTTTTCAAAATAGGGGGACTAAATATTTGAAATTAGAAATAGGGGGACTAAAATAAAAAATTGAGTAAAACAGGGGACCAAAAATGCAATTAAGCCTTATATTTTTTTGTTTGGTCTCTATAGTATAGGGTATTCGTGATTTTGGTCATCCTAATTATAACTCGTATACTATAAATACCATGGGGTTTGAACCCACGATCCAAGAGACATAAGACAAGCAACATGCCACCACCACTTCACTTGTTGGGGAGGGGTGCGTGCAGAGACAGATCTGTAAATATATCAAACCAGAGGCGAAAATCATTAATAATAAATATTAAGTGATATAAATTTTTAGTTAAATAATTTATGTCATTTATTATGTTATTTTTTATATTTATTACAAGTTTTATCATGCTCCACTAGGTCAGCCTTTTAGGTTTTTTTTCCTTTTCTTTTTTAATTTTAAAATTATAGTAGCAAATAAGTAGCAAATAATTTATTACAAGTTTTATCATGCTCCACTAGGTCAGCCTTTTAGGGTTTTTTTTCTTTTCTTTTTATTTTTAAAATTATAGTAGCAAATATTTGATTTATTACATAGAGAAATGCTTGAAAATAAAAAGTCAATGTTTTATATACTAACTAATAATTATTAACAAAAAGGCATGAGGGAGGGAAGAGCTAGAGTCCTTATGTGCCATTCTCTGGTTCTGTCACCGGGTGTGTGTATTATATGTATAATTTAATAATTATTTTCTCTCTCACGCACACAAATGAAAAACAAAAAAATGAAAAAAGTTGCAAATCGACAGTGTTATTTGACCACATTTTCTTGAAGACATTAGGTGACCGGCAGCGCAACTTTAAAGACACTTCATGATTCTTCTTTGTAACACCCCACTTTTTCCCTTCATGTCTTGTATTGTTTGTTGGGCGTAATAGTCGTTACACGTGTGCATTTGAGTCCATTAGTTGCCAATTGACTCGATATGTATTAGTTGCATAAAGGCTTGTTTGGGTGCAACCCAATCTTGTGCCTATTCTTATTCAGTCTTTTTTTTTGTTCCTTTTCAATCCCTTAAGGGCTGAATTGGATTGAGGTGCTTTCATGAAATTAAGTTGCAGTCTTGTCCTCTTAGCTTTCGTTTCATTTTGCTTTGACCTTAATTCAATACCTACAACTCTAGATACGCTTTCTGAAAGCAACACATAGCGCAAATGCAAACCATGGAACATCAGAGGAAACTTCAAATGGACTTTTCACAATGTTATATCTCAATTCAGCTTAGGAGCGTGGAATAGGATTTTATAGATCTTTCTCTTAGATTTACAATGCCTCAATAAAACATCTATAGCTTAAGTTATGGCCAGAACGGTGAAGCGGGTGTAGCTGTCCCGCGTCTAACTGCTTATTACACCAAGCATAAGCAAACAACCCTCTAATAGGGCACAATACAGGATTTGTGCAATCTCAAAGATACAACCTTAATGTGTAGCATATGTTGTAAACCTTTTTTCAGTAATCATGCCATTCCAAATGGGTTAAACTATTTGGCACCGGCTTGGAGGTAATTTTTTGTATTTCGTCGAGTTCCAGTCCCCTTATTGCATTTCAATGCCGGCCCATCATGTGATGTATTTATTTTTGAACCTAAATTCAGCTTAAATTTTAGTTGTTGCACTACGGCTGAAGGAAAAAAGTGTGTGAATAACATTTATATTAGATATGCCCTGCCATCTAAATCACTCACCCACATTAATATTAATATATGCATACTAAAGCACTTTGTTCTCAATCTCAAATTCTTCATGCCTCAAAAAAAATTCCTCATGCCTTAAAGGAATTATAACATGATATGACCATTCATTCAATCTCCAATTCTTCTGGGAGGTCTTTCAATTGGTGGATTGATCGGTTCTCAACTTGGAAATGCATGTATGCTGTCAATAAGTTGTGATCATTCTCATTCATCACACAGCCCTAGTTTAACATGTTGGTTTGTGCATTATGTTTTGATATAGTGCTTTCGATTTTGAGAGCTGATAAAGTGTATTGGTTTATCTTTCCCCCTCAAAAAACAGAAGATGCATAGATCGAATTGCTTAATCATTATGATGGTTCCTGCTTGCCTTAGACTTCCACTTTCAAGCAATAAGTGTCATCTTATTTTTTTTCACGCAGATTAAGAAAAAACTATAAATGGAAAAAATAAGGTAACAATTTTACAAATTTATCATTATTAACTATTGGGTATTAAACATTGTCATAAATGTATAGTGGAGTATAATGAATTGAGAGTGATGCACACATAAATAATTCGGGGGTGAAAATAGAAAAAAATAATTAATATCTATTATATTATATAAAATAGAGTTTTGTCACGTAGGCTCATGTTACATGTCAGCTCCACATTCATTCTTTTCCTGCCAGAATGCAAAATTTTTTATTTTTTAATTCATGATATTTTATTAAGGCATATCAATCAATCAATGGTCGTATCTGGACGTTTACCATTCAATTAAATTTGAATTAAATCAAATTCAAGTTTAAAATGTAATAAATTAAAGCATATCAATCAATTAATTCTCATATCTGGGCCTTTGTCATTCAATCAAAATACTATCTAAGTCATATGACAATATAAGAATCATTATTTTTTTTACCTAAATAAATTTTAATTATTTTTAGTTTTTTTTTAATCATAATAATCATTATTACCGCAAGTCAAACAATAATTTCGCAGTGTAAATCATTAATATATTTCCTTAAATGACCTATCTATTTTTATTTATTAATTATATTTATTAATTATATCAATTATCAGTAGTTAATCATCATTACTTTTTTTGACAAATACTATTTATCATTATTTTGCCATATAAATTTGGTTACTTTTAATTTTATATCTTTTTCATGAATGATTGATTTTACTATGCACATCATAGTATTTAAATTAAAAATCATAACTATATAATGTTAAATTTAATTTTTATATTTTTTCATAATTTGTATATTTTATCTCATACATATTTTTAAAATTTAAAAATTTTTGGCATTCCTTTGGAATATAAATATTTTCAGCATTCCAACATTCACATCATTATTTATGTTTACGTATAATAATTGCTAAATCAATGTATTTTTATTTTTCCTTTTTAAAGTTCCAGTATTATACACGAAAAACCATAATTTATTCTGAGATTAATTTGTTGTCCAGCATAAATAATTGATTATCTCTTATTTATATAATTTATTTTGACTTTATTTTATAAGAATTTAGATAAATCATTCAATTGTCAATTGTGTGCTTTATATTTTTTTGTTGAAACTCATAGTTGAAAAAGCATCTCTAAATATAAACAAAAATAGAACCGATTTTTTTATTTAATTTGTTATATTTTAAAATTGGAGTATATGTATAAATACATATATTCTCTACTTCACAATGAATTATCTATAATAGTTTTTGAAAAATTTAAATCTGCTAATAATTATTTTAACAAAAACTACAAATTTATTCTTGCGTTAGATGCATGTACAACCCATACAGCTAACTTGTGTGAGCACGAGTAAATACACTAGTTACATTGAAAAGATAAATGACACTTATTTTGAGACTTATTTTTTCTTCTGACACAACACTTATTATGGAAAGGAGAGAGTAGTTACTTTGTTAAGGAAGAATCCTAACCATGGAAATTTCAGAGGCGAGTATATATACGTATTGTTGTTTGTGTTGGGTGAGGGTTAGTGTCGCACGTCGAAAAAGATGAAGGTTATTAAATTTCAAAAAAATTAAATTGAAAAATCTCAAAATTAGTGATCTTTGAAAATGAGGAGATTTGAGGGAATCAATTATGCTTAGAGAAGAGTGGAGACTTAACACCTAAGCATCCTAAACACACTCATCTTAAGATAGTTACTCAAATTGATTGTGTAAATCAAAATATTTTATTTGACCCTAATTTATAAATTAAAGATAACTTAATTCTGAAGTTCAAAATCAAGCCAAATTTTTTTATCATTTTTTAACTACCTAGTTCTAAAAAGGATTAATTCAAACTAGAATAAAAGAAAATCGTTTTGTCATTTTTTATTTTTCTCCTTAATCCTAAAGAGATAAATTCAAGTATATAAGATAACAAGCAATCAAAATTTATCTATTTAAAAGGATTATTATTAATTTTCTCTCTTTGGAAAAAACCAAAAAAGGACATGGTCATTAAGTGAGCCTACATTTAGCCAAGGAATTCTTTTGGTTTCTTGTTTTGTCTTTTATAAAACAAAGAAATAAAACAATACTGAGTAAATCTCAATTTAGTCATGAACTTACACTCTCTCTGTCACTTGATCCTAAAGTATATGAAAATAATAAGTAGATCCTAAAGTTTATGAAATCAGTCCCATTAGTCCTTAAAGTTTTACAAGTAGTCTCTTACAGGATTGCACTTTTGGTCCATCACTTTCCCAAAATCCATGATTTTTTAGGACTAAAAGTACAACTAAAAAGTGTGAGAAATAAATTTTTCGGGAAAAACAAAGAGGGGGAACAAAATCATAGATTTGGGAAAGTACGGAGACAAAAAATGCAATTAAGCCTAAAAATTAACACACCAAAAATACACAATAGAACATAATTAATTGTTATGTAATATAATTAATGTAAAATCATTAGAAGATAATTATTTTATAATTAGGACATATTTGACGGATTTGATTTGAACAGTTTTATCCTATTGTGTTTCCTTAATTAGGTGGTTAGGTGGTAGTAGTCTATGTATTTGAATTGTAATCAACCTTTGTAATCAATCTGGTTGAGAATAATATCCAAAGTTGTTTGTTTAAAGTTGCTATCAAAGCTCCCGATCCTTGAGCTCTACTACTACATTTAGCCATCTAAATTCCAAGCAGCTTTCATTGTTGTGAGTGACCTTTTTTTAGTACTCAATCACTGTCGCCGGTTGTCAGCTGCCACCCGTTGTCGTCTTATCTAACCTAAGAGTAACTTTAGTGGTGGTTGCTAGATTTTAGTTGCCGTGATTTTGCCTACATGGCAGGTTTTTAGGTCAAAGCAAATGCTGGTTTTTAGTGCACGGTTGGCTTAATTTCGGTCAAGGCAACTCTGTTATTTACGACAACTATAATTAAACACGGGCCCACGATAAGAGAGATAGAGACCGAAGGAATGCATGTGTCAGAGAAAGAACGCGAAATGCAACCCATGTTGTGGGTGCTCTAAGAACCCACCAAGAGAAGTGCCTCCCCCAAATCGATTCATCCCCGAAGTCTCATCGCCAGAAGTCGCCAGATGTGTCGCCAATCGTAGATCTCGTCTCCAGTCACGTGTAAGCCACAAGCCACCATCCAGAGGATCTATTGCACAATTGCCTCAACAAAACAAGTCATCGTCCACCCTGGTTTTGTTCCATGTGTTTTTTTTGCTATAGTTCAGGCTTTTTATGACTGTTAGGAATCCATACTTTTCTCTCTTCCATGTTTCGATGGTTCTGTATTTTTCACCTAACAATTATGCGTTTTGATCCTTTTAACATCTCTAAAGACAAGCTAGACAAATGTGCCCCTCTTCTCAATCCCAACAACTTACAGGTATTGCAAGCCTTGTACTGCCTTGATGGGCGTAACTATCTCTGGTCCTCATTACCCTCAAGGGACGAAATAAGTTAAATCATATAGAAGGCTACCCACCAGCCAAAATGGACCCAACGTTTAAGGTCTGGGACGATGAAGACTCACTTATCATGACCTGATTATTGCATTCTATAACTTTGGAGATCAATCAAAATTGTATGTTCTTCTCTATTGCTTTGGAGATTTAGGAGAACCTTAGTCAGATGTGCTTTATGAAGAAGAATACTGCAGCATGTTACGAGATAGAAATAAAGATCTTCCATTCCAATCAGGGGAGTCTATCAGTGACAGACTACTACGGGACGTTGAATAGTTTGTGGATTGAGTTAGATCAGTACCGAAGTTTGAAAATGACATGCAATGCTGACTCTTCCACACTGACATAACTCATTGAAAGAGTTAGAATCTCTAAATGTCTTTCTGGACTGAAGTCCGGGTTGGATCCTATTCTGGTTCATATTTCGGGCAAAGAAACACTTCCTTCACTCTGAAAGGTGTTCTATACTATACAGAGAGAAGAAACACAAAGGTTAGTGATGTTGGAGGAAGGTAGCTCTGCCGAGGGTTCAGCCTTAGCCAAAGAAAAGGGTCCCATAAAAGGATCATTTTCTTCATCTGGGAAGCCTTTCAAAATGTTTACTCGTGAAGGTCGTTGATGTAGTTATTGTAGGAAGACAAGTTGTTGGAACTTGGAGTAGTGAATTGAAAAATTGGGAAGTCCCACATAGGAGAGAATAGACACTTTAAGAGTATTTATATATGTGGAGCTCACCCCCTTGGGAAGTGCCCCAAGGGGTACCCACTTTTATAAGAGGGAGAGGACGCACACAAAGTGACCACCACACACACGCGCGCGGGCCCCCCCGTCCGGCCGGGCTTGGGCTATACTTCATTTTTGGTAAACGAAAAAAATTAATTTTTTAAATTTTAAATTTAAATTGTGCGTTTACTTGGTCACTACTCTATCAGAGTGACATTCCTAAAATCTCTGCAAGACTATGGAATGAGCATGACTATCTCTGCAAGAATTTTATTCTAAATGGTCTGAGTGATGAACTCTATAATTACTATAGCACTCGCAAGACTGCTAGAGATGTCTGGGATACTCAGAAAAAGAAATATGATATTGAAGAAACGGGCGCTAAAAAATATGTAGTGAGCCGCTATATCAATTTCAGAGCGTCTAATGACAAGTCTGTTGAGGTTCAATCACATGAGCTTCAGAAAATTGCTCATCAAATCACTTCTGAAGGTATGACCCTAGATGAACAGTTTTAGGTGGCTGTTCTAATTGACAAATTACCCCCAGCTTGGAAGGATTTCAAAAATACTCTGATGCACAAAACCAAAGAACTTTCTCTAGAAGGCTTGATTACCCGCCTTCAAATTGAGGAAGAATCCCGGAAATAAGATCAGAAAGAAGAAGTCTTGTTTGTTTCAAACAAGAAAACCACTGGAGCGGTTCTGAAGCTAACTGGCAAATCATTTAAGAATCAGAACCGTACTCATCATCAAAAGAACCGCAACAAGAATGGGAACCCTCCTAAGGTCCCAAATCTGAAACCTCAACCATCTCCGAGAAATGATGCTACTCCACAATTCATCTGTTTTAATTGTGGGAAACCAGGTCATATGGCACGCAAGTATAGGAACAGGCCAAGCTCTGCTGCGCAGGCTAACCTAACTGAAGAGCCATTTATGGCTATGATTACTGAGATCAACATTGTTGGTGGATCAGATGGTTGGTGGGTGGACACTGGCGCCTCTCGCCATGTTTGCAATGACCGTGCTATGTTCAAAACATACACTGCTGCTGAAGATTTGAAAGTCTTTGTTGGCGATGCTCACACCACTAATGTTGCAGTCTTGGAGATGTCGAGTGAACTTCACTTACGGAAAGACCCTGATTCTGAAAGATGTGATGCACACTCCAGCAATCAGGAAGAATCTAGTTTCTGGCTTTCTCTTGAACAAGGCAGGTTTTACTCAGTCTATTGGGGGGATTTGTACACCATTACTAAAAATGGTATTTTGTAGGGAAAGGGTATGCAACAGATGGCATGTTCAAAATGAATATTGAAATGAATAAAATTTCTACTTCTGCTTATATGCTTTGTGATTTTAATATTTGGCATACTCATCTTTGTCATGTGAACAAACGCATTATTTCTAATATTGCAATTTAGGATTTATTCCAAAATTATCTTTCAATAATTTAGAAAAATGCGAATTTTGTAGTCAAGCAAAAATTACCAAAACGCCGCATAAATCAGTAATTAGAGAATATGAACCGTTAGATTTAATTCATTTTGATATATGCAAATTGGATGGAACGTTGACCAGAAATGGTAAACAATATTTTATCACTTTTATAGATGACTGTTCCGATTATACTTTTGTATATCTTATGAAACATAAAAGTGAAGCGTTTGATATGGTCAAAGTTTTCCTAACTGAAATTGAAAATCAATTTAGGAAAAAGATTAAGAGACTTCGAAGTGATAGAAGAACTGAGTATGATTCGCAGTTATTTAATGATTTTTATAAATCAAATGGAATCATACATGAAATGACTGCGCCATATTCACCTGAAATGAATGGTAAAGCAGAAAGAGAAAATAGAACACTTACTGAATTGGTTATTGCTATTATGCTCAACTCTGGCGCTGTATCTCACTGGTGGGAGGAAATTTTATTAACAGTTTGTTATGTGCTCAATAGAGTACCTAAATCCAAGAATAAAATTTCCCCGTTTGAGATATTAAAGAAAAGACAACCTGATGTGTCTTATTTTCGAACCTGGGGTTGCCTGGCCTATGTCAGGATCCCGGATCCAAAATGAGTCAAACTCACCAGTAGAGCCTATGAATGTGTATTCATTGGGTATGCGATGCTTGATAAAGCATACAGGTTTTATGACCTGAACGCCAAAGTGATCATAGAGTCAAATGATATTGACTTTCATGAAAATAGATTCCCTTTTAAATCAAGAAATAGTGGGGGCACCGGAACTAGTCAAGTTTATGTGCCTAGGAACATTGAGAACAATGAATAAAGGGAAATAGAACCTAGAAGAGGTAAGAGAGCACGTGTTACTAAAGACTATGGACCTGATTATGCGGTCTATACACTAGAAGAGGATCCAACTAGTATTCAAGAAGCTTTGTCTTCATTGGATGCAGATTTGTGGCAAGAAGCCATAAATGATGAAATGGATTCCCTAGAGTCTAACAAGACCTAGCATTTAGTGGACTTGCCTCCTGGTTGCAAACCAATAGGTTGCAAATGGATTTTGAAAAATAAGCTAAAACCTGATGGAACTGTTGATAAATACAAGGCTCGCCTTGTATCTAAGGGTTTTAGACAAAGAGAAAATATAGATTTCTTCAATACATTTTCACCTGTTACAAGAATTACATCCATAAGGGTACTTATTTCACTGGTTTCTATTTATAATTTAATCGTACACCAAATGGATGTCAAAACTGCTTTTTTAAATGGTGAATTGGAAAAAGAAATCTATATGGAGCAACCTGAAGGTTTTGTAGTCCCTGGACAAGAAAGTAAGGTCTGTAAGTTTGATAAATCACTGTATGGTCTTAAACAAGATCCTAAACAATGGCATGAAAAGTTTGATAATTTGATTATTTCAAATGGGTTTAAAGTGAATGAAAGTGATAAATATATTTATTACAAATCGGAAAATGACATTTGCACTATCATATGTCTCTACGTAGACGACTTAATCATATTTGGTTCAAATATTCATGCCGTGAATAATGTGAAATCATTGTTGTGCAACAACTTTGATATGAAAGACCTCGGAGAAGCGGGTATAATCCTTGGCATTAAAATTACTAGATCGACAAGGGGAATTTCTTTGGATCAGTCTCACTATATTGAGAAGATCTTGAAGAAATACAATTACCTTGATTGTAAACCTGCTTGTACACCATATGATCCAAGTGTAAAACTTTTTAAGAACATTGGTGAAGGTGTTAGACAAACAGAATATGCGAGCATCATTGGCAGCCTAAGGTATACCACTGATTGTACTAGACCTGACATAGCCTATGTCGTGGGACTGTTGTGCAGGTTTACAAGTCGACCTAGTGTGGAGCATTGGCATGCCATTGAGAGAGTCATGAGATACCTAAAAAGGACCATGAATCTCAGATTACACTGTCAGAGATTTCTAGCTGTACTTGAAGGGTACAATGATGCTGATTGGAATACTCTATCAGATGACTCCAAAGTAACTAGTGGCTATATATTTAGCATAGCTGGAGGTGCCGTCTCTTGGAAGTCTAAGAAACAGACTACATTGGCACAACCCACTATGGAGTCTGAAATTATAGCACTAGAAACAGTTAGTGAAGAAGCAAGTTGGTTGAGATGCTTGCTAGCAGAGATTCCGTTATGGGCAAAACTGATGCCAGCTGTGTTGATCCACTGCGATAGTACCGTGGCTATTGCAAAAATAGAGAATCGTTATTACAACTGTAAAAGACAACAAATACGTCGTAAGCACAGCACTGTGAGAGAGTTTTTCTCAAAAGGAGATGTGAGAGTGGATCATGTACGCACTGATAAAAATTTAGCTGATCCTTTGACGAAAGGATTAGCTAGAGAGAAAGTCCAAAATACATCTAAAAGGATGGGACTACTGCCTTTGGAACCATGAGTCACTCATGATGGTAACCCAACCTAAAAGACTGGAGATCCCAAGAATTAGGTTCAATGGGTAATAACAAGTTGTGAAGTGATATGAGATGAACATGTGATTATAAGTCAAGTGGCATGATTCCTGAAGTGATTAAAGGATGAGGTAATAGAAACTCTTAATGAGATCTATACTCTATGTGGAGTGAAGTACCTAGCTATAGGAGTACTTTTGATAGACTCACCTATGTGAATGTGGAAGTGGGGCCGCTTTCTATGGAATCTTGGACAGAATTCCTAGAGCGTTCACTATACTGGGATAGAGGTGCAAGGCCATTAACACACGGGCTTTTGAAGAATACACCTATTGATAAGAGTGTATGTGGTTTTGATGTTAGAGATAGAGTTCAAGACTACGAGTCACTCGTGTTGAATCTAAATCCTAATCACTATGCAAAGGTTCAAGTCGGAAGACACCTCTGCTTATGCACAATCTTAATGAGGCGTTTGACGCTATTTCTGAAACCATTTTTTAAATTCAAGTGGGGGATTGTTGGAACTTAGAGTAGTGAATTGAAAAATTGGGAAGTCCCACATAGGAGAGCATAGACACTTTAAGAGTGTTTATATATGTGGAGCTCACCCCGTTGGGATGTGCCACAAGGGGTACCCACTTTTATAAGAGGGAAAGGACGCACACAAAGTGACCACCACACACGCGCGCATGCGCCGCCGCCGCCGTCCGTCCGACCGGGCTTGGGCTGTGTTTCTTTTTTGGTAAACGAAAAAATTAATTTTTTAAATTTTAAATTTAAATTGTGCGTTTACTTGGTCGCTACTCTATCAGAGTGACGTTCCTAAAATCTCTCACTCACGATCAGATTTTTCCTCACGCGTTTACTTGTTCATCACGACGGTAATTGCCTATAAATACGAGACTCCACATCAGTTTCAAATCGCCCCAAACTCGACGCACTTACTGAGTTTATTCTCTTCTTTCCCCGTTTATTTTTCTTCCGTTCAAAAGTGTGCAACAGTCGAGTGGTTTTGTGAAACTATATTTTCATTGGTTTTCTTTGAAAAACCATATATTAGAAGGTGTATATCTTGAACGAATTTCTGCAGTGCAGCGAAAATTCGAATTTGACTGAGCTGTTTTATTTTGGGGACGTCGTGGTTGATAGCCTGCTTGCACCTTTGAGCAGTACCGCGAAACGTCTTAAAGAGAGCGACCTAGTTCACGACTCATCTCAGTAATTTCATTGGTGATTTCGAATTTTTGAATATTTTTGTAAATCAATTTACAACACAAGTCATACTAAGTAGATATGTTATAAACTTTATGGAAAGGAGAAGGTCCGCCAGCACATTGGATGATTCAAGGGTACCCTGCAGTGGCATGCTAATCAAGCAACAACTGACTGAGAAAGTTTGATAGA
The DNA here is from genome assembly GCA_037113605.1 of Calophaca sinica. NCBI lineage: Eukaryota > Viridiplantae > Streptophyta > Magnoliopsida > Fabales > Fabaceae > Calophaca > Calophaca sinica. Next base: position 111,997,842 of record CM073733.1, read on the forward strand.
AGACTAACCTATCCCACAAGATGAAAAGAAGATCCCTACTCTTAGTAAAGCAGTGTTGCAATGTTTACAGGCCTTTATGGACTCTCTTTGACCATTTAACTCTGATTTCCTAACCATGATTTGTAAGAGCGTTAGCTTCTTATCCTTTAATAATTCTAGTATTAATGATATCTAGATTATTGAATCTTTTGCTACTGATCATATATGACACCTCATCCCTCGCATTTTTTGTCTTACACCACCTTACCTGGTAATAACACATCATTGTAGCTAACAGATGTCATAACCCTACTACTGGTTATGGTAATATTCAACTTCAACCTTCCCTTTACTTAAAAAATGTGTTTCATGTTCCCAAACTATCCAATAACCTCTTTGTTGGTGATATTGTGGTGGGAATGCTGCAACTACTAAGAACAAACAACAAAAATTGATAAGTTCAAATAATATAAGATGTTGTAAAATAAAGAACAAAGAAAAAGATGAATGATCATTGTGCAAGACTCCAAGGCGTGTGTAAACACTAGGCTTTAGGTTCGATTCGCCCCCACCAATCCTTTTACATTGGATGCAAATGGTTGAACAACGAATCTCCTTTAGGATACAATGGAATTCCCTTAATATGTTTGTACACCCACACCAAGCATATCGTCAATGACAGTTTTACAGAACAATAGTTCCCTAACTTCAATTTGCGCATAAGAGAAGAGAGGAAATGATTTGGAATAGATGAAGTGGTACTGATTTACTTGGTCATTTGTGCATGTAGGATTATTCTATTTATAGAGCAACTCATAACACTTGATAAGAAGAAGCAATTCTTCACAAAGTGTTGCATTCTTTCATGAATTGATTCAAATAAAAGATGTATTCATTCATGAATAAACACATTCAATCATGAAGGAACACACTTATTAATTTGAATCTCAACTCCATGAAAAGACACAACCTTTAGAACCAAAACTGAATTCCATTATTTTGGAAATCTCTCACAATCCCCCACCATTTTCAAAATAAACTCAAATCCCATTATTCCAGAAATCACATGTTTTCAGATAAAGGTATCTTGCGATTGTTTCACTTATCCCGAATAGATTGGTAGACAAGCTTTGAACCAATTATTCATTAGAACAAGCATAAATTAACTTACACATGAGATCTTGGCACCATTGAACGAATTGTAAATTGACACATTTGATAAGGCCTTGTGTCATGTATCCTTTTCATGAGAGCTTTAAGAGTCAAGCCCTTAATCTCCAAGAAGTGGCCCCCCTTCACTCTCAGATAGGTAGACTATATCAAAAGTGCTCCCTTAATAAGCACTTCAGCACATACATGCTATAGGTCCATTAAGAGCAAAAACTCAACCTTCCAACTTTATACTTATGGTCCAAGTACTTATAAACCTTGGGATGTATCTATTGTCAAGTACTTGTAATTACTCTAATAATGTACTTTCACTATTGAACTCAAGACTTAATGCTACTTAAGTGTGAGTTGGGTTTCCACCATTGGTAACTATTTAGATATGAGCTTGAATCTCATCCCCATTGATGTCATAAAAACATCATATACCTTGTCAATCTTTTCGTCAAAAGATTGCAAGATTTCTTTTCTTTTCTTATAAAATTCTAAACATTACTTCTTCACATAGCTATGCTTTAATCCAATGTCTCATGACATGTCATTACTCATTAGTTAATATACTCTTGATAGTATCGAATAACTATCACAAATTATGGACCATTTGTCCCATATACTTTTCATTATCCACTTGGATATATGTCTTTGATAGCCTTAACTATCACCATGTATGTATACTTGTACCATTGGTTTTGACCAAATTAATATATCATACAACAAGTTTCTAGATAACTTTACTTTGTTGCTACTAAAGCATTCAATACATATTTCAATATGAAATTATAATTCTATTTTAGCTATCTTATTTATTTAAGATATCATACATTGAATGCATTAAATGTACCTAGCAACAACTAGTACAATCTTGTTTAAAGATCATAAAGTACATTTGATTACTTTAGTAGGTCAATCATGTAAGTCACAAACAAAAAATTTATTCTAACGCTTTAAAATTCATGTCAACTCTATTATAAACATTGTCATATGACTTATCATACAAATAATGCTTGCATCATAAATTCTACTTGTTAAGTATTAAATATGAACTCATCATAACATTGAATATATCAAGAGAGTGAACCATCATAACATAATATCCATGGAGAGTGACTATAATAAACAGGTCCATCACAGTGCCAAAATATTTTCCATGTCAAAATAAATAAATTTAAAATTACTATTTACAATTTTTAAATGATTTAAAAGGTATTGAACAAAATAAAATATTAAAAAATAATTTTATACATTCATCAAATACGAAACCTAATTATCAAATAAATGGAGATCAATACAGACACAATGCAAAAAAGGGCACAAAAAACGGAGTTTCTTAGGCTCCACACTCTCTCACACACTCTCTAAGTGAGAGTGCACATTACCAAGAGACTAGGAGACCATCTCCAACCTCCACACGGGTCAAACCGACCCGGTTTGGAGTAAAGGGGCCTTATGACCCGGTTACGTGTCAGCGTAATTTTGACTCACACTAGTGTTGCTTCGAGTGCTTATTAACAGTGTCTTATAGATTGGTGACTTGGGAATCAAATAAAATGATTTTTATACCCAAAACAATGGAAAAACCAGATAAGAAATTGCAACCAATGATGAAAATGGTTCATGGTGACCCATCACGAATCATTGCGATTTTTCATCAAACTTTGCAACTTTTCAACTGCAAAAGCATTGGGCTCACATGTTTTCACGTTTTAGAATCAACTGGAATGATATTCACGAAGAAATTAACTGACAAATGGGATACAAATTGCTCCAAAAATTTGAAAATAGGCATTGTTTCACTTACAGGTCTGCACATCTTGTTTTCATCTATTTTACACACTTTGTGCAAAATTCTAATTCTTAGTTAAAACAGAAAAACTAACATGATACATAGAAACCATTTTATAGAACAAGTGCCATGCTAATACATTATGGCAAAAACCTTTCTCCAAATTGATGACAGGTGGTGGACTCCACCAATAAACCAATCAATTCATTCAACGATATTTATAATAATGTATAAATGATTTTGCACAAGAGCAATACAAGAACACGACACTCATAATGTGCAAAGGATTAAACACTCACTAATGAATAAGTAATTCGGGTCATAAATTGCATTATTATATACATGCATATATTTCAACATCCCACACATAAAAATGGATTCTAAAACATGCAACCATGGGCCATAAATGATAAATATAACATAAACAATATGACCATTGTGATAACATATATCAATTTAGAATTTTAAGAATATCATATCCATAACTGTGTACCTTTCACCATGGTCATAAATAATAATTTTGATGAAGTGTAGGTGTTCATCTCCTTCAAAGTTGTAAGTAGAAAATATCTTCTATCAAAGTTGCAGCCACTATTAATTACAATTGCAAAATCGAACCTAAAGATTATTGGTGATATTGTGATGGGAATGCTGCAACTACTAAGAACAAACAACAAAAATTGATAAGTTCAAATAATATAAGATGTTGTAAAATAAAGAACAAAGAGAAAGATGAATGATCATTGCGCAAGACTCCAAGGCATGTGTAAACACTAGGCTTTAAGTTCGATTCTCCCCCACCAACCCCTTTAGATTGGATGCAAATAATTGAACAACGAATCCCCTTCAGGATACAATGGAGTTCCCTTGACATGGTTTGCACACCCATACCAAGCATATCATCAATGGCAGTTTTACAGAACAATAGTTCCCTAACTTCAATTTGCGCATAAGAGAAGAGAGGAAATGATTTAGAGTAGATGAAGTGGTGCTGATTTACTTGGTCATTTGTGCATGTAGGATTGTTCTATTTATAGAGCAACTCATAACACTTGATAAGAAGAAGCATTCTTCACAAAGTGTTACATTCTTTCATGAATTGATTCAAATAAAAGATGTATTCATTCATGAATAAACACATTCAATCATGAAGGAACACACTTATTAATTTGAATCTCAACTCCATGAAAAGACACAATCTTTAGAACCAAAACTGAATTCCATTATTTTGAAAATCACTTACACTATTGTCTATTCATAAACTCACATGAGACTTAAATTAAATTGTGTAGTGACATTTTTTCACTCCCATTGTGTTGTTCAGGATCTTGCCACAAGGCAATTATACTACTTGCAAGGAAAATAAAGATAGTACCAAACAAAAGGCTCTCTCTCCCATCCATCAGACAAGTTCAGAATCTTGGTCATCATTCCTAATATGGCTTTAGCACAAGAGTCTCGATCATTCTACTTTTAGCGTCCTTAAGTCTTTATTTCTCTTTTTGTTTACAAAAGTGTCTGTTGAGTCCTTTCATTGTGTTGTTTGTCATTTTTCTAAACACCATCTTAAAAAAATTTCACCCAATAATTAATGATAAAAGTTCAAAACTTTTTGATCTTATTCATTTGTATGTGTCAAGACCCACATCAAATTGTAATATTTTGTGCAAAGTGGTTTGTTTCTTTTATAGACGACTATACTCTCTAGTTACTTGGATATTTTTCAAAGATAAGTACAAAGTTTTCGAATTCTTTGTAAACTTTTCTCGCATTGTTTAAACACAATTTGGAAGCTCAATTAAAAGATTGTGTTATGATAATGGGAGTTGGTTTGGCTCAAGCCATTCAAGTTCAGGTATGAGCTTATTCCATAATAAAATAAAGACAAAATAGAGTCTCCTTTTATGACCCGACATTAGGTTAAAGACAAGTTTGAGTTAACTTTCGGATTATATAACCGTTCTCATATATGACTTTTAGTTTTAAAATTATTATTTCACATTTTTATTTATTTAAAAATATATTTTATATCTAAAGTGAGTATACTATTATTTTTTCCTAACAATATCATAAAATTATAATAAAGTAAAATGACATATCCTATACTGAAAGAACTTCTAATCTATATGATATAGCTACTAATTGTGTGAACTATTTTTCTTTTCAACATTAGTTTATGGTCATCCTATAATTTTAATTAGTTTATGCTTCAAGTCAATCCAATCTCGTTCTACCACTACAAAAAAATCAGTTTTTAGTGACCGATTTTTCGGTCGCTAAACCTCTAAAATCGGTCGCTAATCGAATTAGCGACCGATTTAGAGACCAACAAAAATCAGTAGCTAAAACACTGGTCGCTAATTTTAGCGACCAATTTAGTGACTGAATATATAGCGACCGATTTAGAGACCGATTTTAGAGACTGATTTAGCGACCGATTTTAGAGACCGATTTAGAGACCGAATTTGACTAATTTGATTTTATATTTTTATAAACCGGTCTCTAAATCGGTCTCTAAAATCAGTCGCTAAATCGGTCTCTGTAATCCGTCGCTAAATCAGTCGCTAATTTATGTTTAGTTTTAAAAAAAATTAAACTTTCAAAAATCTATTTTTCAACACATTTTATCAGATTCCTTAAACTTTATCACCTTTTTTATAATCAAATAAATTTTATTAAAGGCCAAACCCTAGATATAACTTTATTTGAATAAAAATAAAATAAAATTCATCACCATGTAAGATGTTACAATACATCAGTAATTTCATTCAAACTGAACTATTACAAAAAATAGTACAATGTCAACATGAGAACCTTGCACACTAGTGTGTTTGGTTACGTGTCTTGTCCTCAGGTTTCACTACTCCTTCCCAATGCATTCCTTAGCCTGGTTGCATGCAGAAGTATGTCTTCCGAATCCATATTCGTCACACATATCGCTCGCTGGTTTGTGTTCTCTGCTTTTCACAGGAACGAGTGAGCACTAAAATCTAACTGTAAAAACCCTTCAGATGGAGATGCTGACCACAAATCATTTCAGTGAGACAGTGACCACCTCTAATTGAGGATTCTTCTCCTTAAACGCTGGCAAATGCAACTCCATAAATGCCCTATCAAATATTTAAAACTAAAGTAAGAATCCCCTGTTCAAAGGAGGATAAAATATGAAGAAACAAAAATATACTGATTCATTACATTATCATTTCAAGCCTTTAGTACAAGGTACAATGCAAAGGCAAGCAGAAGGCGCATTGTGATTATCAACAAGTAGAGTGGATTTAAAACTTCTCTCTAACTTGATTGTTAAAAGGTTATAATTTGACATGACATTAAACAAAATTAGTTTAGTACAAAAAGGTTGAAGGAAATTTATAGAATTATCCCTGCTGAAGAAAAAAGGTTGAAGCTCAATACAAAGTTCAATTATGCTATGCTATCATCCAGACTGCTAGACTTTAGAAACAAGTAGAGTGAAGGCAACAAACGCAAGGACTAAATTTTACTGGAATTCAAATTCAAATTTAATCAAATACAGGCAAATCAATATGACTATGTATTCCAAAAGGCATAAATCTGATTGAAACCTTATTGATATTAAAAGATACTAGTAACAGACCCGTGTATACGCACGGGTTTCGCGGTAATGAGACTATAATTGATAATCTACAACACCTAGTTCTTATTGGAATGTAAATATATCATGATTGACATATCCAATTATAATTTAAAGTATCTCTTGAAATTTGAATCTTGGTTAAATCAAAAGTGTCCAACACAGTGATTTTAGGAGCACAAAAAATAGCAAACAAAACAAAAAGTAGTTCAGGAATTTCAAACTAACTCTCGGTTAGCAATAACACAGTCATGATTGTGATTCCTGGAAAGGGAGAACTAATATTTAGAGTTGCAACCTTCAATATTTAGAGTTGCAACCTTCAATTGTCCCTTGCCCGTACATCGATGTCCCTCTCCCCTCCCCCAAAACCCACATCCTTTAATTGTCCCTTGACTGTTCCAATGCTGCATCACCAACAATAGATGCATAATGAAAAATTACATAACTGCCAGAATTGCCAAACTTTAGACATGCAGGTGATACAATAAGTCATTATCATCCCCCAATTGCTAGGTTAGGTAAAAACAGAACAATAACTAGCAACTCCTTATTATGGTTCTCACCTATAATATAACACACATAAATAGTCATAGGATAAAGAGTCAACACTTTGATTCAAAGTTTTATAGAAAGAAAACAATCCTCCTCAGATCATGCACCAAACAACAAAAAAAGAAAACTAAAAACAGTAATACCAAAGATGAACACCAAAATTTACACCTCTTTCTGACCATTTTCATCTCTATCAGAGAACCAGAGTCAAACTTAGCAATACAAACCTTACCTATTGCTCCTGAGAAGCCTTAGGGTGAACACCCCCAATTCTGAAATTGAACTCGAGCCATCCTCCATGGAAATGGGACTGCAGTACTCTTCTTTGCAGTACTCTTATGCTCAGAATCTTTTCTTCTGTAGTTGTTTTGAATTGATAGCTAATGAGTTACTCTTCTTTGCATTCTTAGGCCCCAAACAAATTAAATGCCAACAAGAAAATTAACCACAACTTGTAACCATTGGAAAGTTGAAGACTTCGTCAACATTTCCAGCAAATGGTATACTTAAATATTTACCTGTGATAGTATGAATGCCATCTTCATGGAATACTCTGGAGAAGCAGCTAGATGCACTAAGAGACGCATCAAGGACCCTGGCCATGTAATATATTATGTTTGATTACAAAGAGCCCACAAATAATGAAAAGAGCCATAAGAAATGAAGTGATTTTTTTTTCACTAATAAATGAGTGTAGTAACTCGCTAAAGAGAATTTCAGATCAATTTAGCATTGTTAATCTTCTAGATGCAGAAATTTTTCAGAATTAACATAGAATACAAGTCCTAAACACACAAGTAGATAAAAGATAAAGAGCTGCACCTGAACAATCTGAGACCAGGCAGTCAACATATATAGTTGTGCAACTTTTTGTACTTCCATTCCCATCTCAGAGAAACTAGTGAAAAAAATAAACAGAACTCTTTATTCTCCTTGAATCTTATCAATAAAAGAAAGGTCGATTGCTATCACAATGCATGTAGCCATTTGACACGATAAAATTGAAGATTATGGCCATAGCGATGTCGAGGGTCAATCTGTACAAGTTGAAAAGCGGTTAGAGAAACCAGCAGTTCAATTAATTTGAATTGTAACACTTTAGCTTTGAGACTTACTGCCTCTAGCCAGTGCTACAAAGCAAGTTTACAAGCCTTCCAATCATAGATAGACCCTTTCCAACCTGTTAAATACATGAAAAAGGTATAAAAAAAATTACTAGTCTTTCAACTGACACCATTAACTTATTATAATATGAATCATATGAGAAGTTACCTTGACAGCTCTATTTCTAGACCTTGAATGCAATACCCAAGGCAACACCTATAATGAAAATGATCCATATCATATAAGTTGTTTATGGAAACACAAACTATCCATTACAAGAACATGAAGGTTCAAATTTTAGTATCAAGATCAAAAGGAAACCATCAAACCAATGGAATCGGTTATGGGAAAACCTCACAGGCAAGACAATGGAGGCTCATGAAGAAGACATATGCATCTAAATAGAATTTTATTACTCATCACAAAAACAAGAAAAATGATAAAATTTATAGGTTGAAGGGAGAACTTTTGTTCCAATGACACTTAGGGTCTCTTGGTTGATCTGTGACTCAACTAACCAAGTTGGCAAAATTTACAGGCAAATCTTTATAATAATATTGCACCATGAAAGAACTCACAGAAGCATCATTACCACTATAGAAAGATGATATATCTTTATATAAAATTCACAATTCCATAACACAGAAGTAAAATAAATGCTTTGCATTCCTTATTCCCCCTAAGCAACGTTAAAACAACCTTTAAAACACTTCAAACAACTTTATCTGCATCGTAATCCTACAAATAGAGATTAACTTGAATGGTTGATGATACAATGAAGTAAAAGATGTCGACATTAACTACAACAGGTAACAAAGCAAAGTAGTAAAATCTAAAAAGGATAAGCGGGATGCAAACTTACTTTGCGGCGGGAGCGTTGGCATGTTCATTTGGATCGATTATAAGTAAAATAGAATCATTGACCAAAATATTTGCAACCCATTAATGTATCTAAGTTGAATTAAAACATTTGTATTAGAGTTATCTCATTCAGAAACCACACAAATTTCAGAACAACGCAAGCTCCCATCAGAATCACCTAATCTGCAATGTCTCACCTAATCTTCATCTCCTTTCTTCAATCTCTTGAATTTGGGACTGATTGTTCCTTCTTCTTCACCAAATTGAGACATGCAAAGCTTTCCTCTTCACCTTCTTCTTCCATTTGATCTTTGCCTCTCCCAAGCTCTCAGTCTCTCGATCTCTTTCGGCCTTCACCTCTCTCTCTCACTCTCGGCCTCCACCTCTCTCCCTCGATCTCTGACCCTCCTTCTCTACCTCGGTCTTCTCTCTCGCGTCCCTGAGCAAGGCGCAAGTGGGGTGCCACCGTGTGACGGGCGCGGCCACCACCCTCCTCTTCTCCATCGATCGCGAGCTTCTTCCTTCTTTCTCTCGGTCTCTCTTCCCTTCTCTCTCTTGGTCGCGTTCTGCTCTTCCTTCCTCCGGTCAACCACCGCGCTGGTGTGCCTTCAGGCCGCCGCGCCGTGGCCTCCTTCCTCTTCCTTCTCCATCGCTCGGCCTCTCTCTTTCTCTTCCTCTCCTCTTCTCTTTTCTTCTTCCCTTTCTTTTGTTTTTCTTTTCTTCTTTCGTCTTAATAAAATAAACCTAAGTTTCAGCACCCAAAAAAAAAAAAAAACTTAAGTTTAGCGACCGATATTTCGGTCGCTAAATATCGGTCTCTAAATCGGTCGCTAAAGCTAGAAAATAATTTTAAAATTTTTTCAATGCAAATAAAAATCCGATTTAGAGACCGATATTTCGGTCGCTAATTATCGGTCTCTAAATCGGTCGCTAAAGATAGAAAATAATTTTTTTAAATTTTTAGTGTGAATAAAAATTCGATTTAGAGACCGATATTTCGGTCGCTAATTATCGGTCTCTAAATCAGTCGCTAATTTATTATTTGCGACCGATTTGGCGACCAAACATTTTTTCTCAATAACTCGAAGAATTCGGTCTCTAAATCGGTCGCAATTTTCGGTCTCTAAATCGGTCGCTAAATAGCTAATTTCTAGTAGTGTACTTACACATGTTTTTAATAGACCCATATATCATTGGATTTTTTGGGTTTATAGTCATGTTTGGGTCTAAACTCATCCCCCGCCCCCGACCATCTGTACTAAGGACAGAAAAAAGCCCAGTGAAGGAAATATATAACGTGTCCTAACCCGCATGTTTATCATTGTGGCACCTCACTATGTAGTTATTTCACCTATGTAGGCAATCTTTCATACATCATTATTAAACTCAAATTCATATTTATTTAAGGTTGGAATGCCTATATAAATATGCATCTCTCCTTCTTTGCCATGCTAAATGGTGAAGCATGTGTTTGGTTACATGTTGAGACCCACCCAATGTGCATCCCACAAGACCAAAGGCAGTTCCACCTTGTTTGGTTCTCCAATTCTAGATCTGATGACGCCGTGCGTTTAGGGTTGGACTCGCATTCAAGCTGAAGCAGCTGTGGGTAGCTTCCACGTTGATCAGAATCGATTCTCCTTTGTGTGCGTCAGGTAATTTCTCTGCTTTGCCGTAATTGTCCTCCATCGTCTCCTACCTGATTCTTAATGGCAAGCCTTCTTCAAATCGTCCTGAGAAGCGTTCTTGGAGACGCCATAATACCTGGTGTTGTCGCTCTTCTTCGGTGCCCACTTCTGGATCCGAGAGGAGGAAGAAGAGGAACAGCAATCAACGAGAGGAAGAAGAAGAGGAACAGTAACACCACTTCTAGATCCGAGCCAACAAGAGAAGAGAAGAAGCATTACAACGGCACGCCAAGTGTGTTGATTCTTTTGATTGGATTAAGAATGGGATTTAATGGACGGCTACATGGACTATAATCGCTAGGGTCCCACAGGAAAAGGATCTAGAATTTTTGTTGCATCTTTTTTAAGAATTGATTTAATTTAATTTTGTTTTAAATTAAATTTACATAATCCGTATTAATTTAAAACAATTTTTTTTGAAATTAAGGAACGAGGGTGAGGCAAAAGCAAAAAAATTAAGTTTAATATAATTTTAAGTTAGGACCCATTTTAGTAATTGCGCACCCAAAAGCAATTTTGATCAAATCTATCCAAACAACATTGATTGATAAGAATCACTTTTTATGTGTACGTATCCAAACAAAAATCACGTTACGTTTAACTCACGTTTAACTAAAATCAATTCTACAAAATCAATTCTGTCAAAATTAATTCTCGTCACTGTAGAACCAAACACACGCGAAGAGCATCAGCGTCCATGCTCAAAGCAGAGTTTCAGAAGCACATCAAACCCTCGACCAGGATACATGCCATTTATCTTGTTCTTTCAAGAAAGCGTACGTGTTTTTAATTTTGTGGTCTTGAAATGGTGGAAGAGAAGACTTCCTAACAGATCCCAGAACCTTCGCTACATTCCCTTCCATCTAATGGAAGACTTTAATGATGAAAATCATATACGACCGCTGTTATTATAGTTCTAGAAATGCTAAATGTAAATTGGACAATTTACTTCCCTTTTTTAGCCGGTACAGTGACCTTCGTTTTCATTTCATTTTCTAGAATACTAAAATGTTAAGATCAAAACTAGCACCAAAAAAAAAAAAAAATTGTTAACATCAAAACAGTTGGATTTACGTATTGGATGGATGGGGATTCTGTTACAGCAAGTCTCACATCGGTGGGTTCTTGCTTTGGTGAAAGCTTTGGAGCCTATATAAGGAGGCTTAGTAATGCTTTTATTATCATCCCAAATCTTCTTCTCTTCTCATCTTTTATTGTTTCTTATACTCAACAAGAGTATTGTGAGAGTATTTGTGAGGTATTTTGTGAGAGGTATTCTTGTAATATTTTCTCACATAATGAAATTCTTCTGGTCTTGTCCCGTGGTTTTTCCCTTATTTGTTGAGGGTTTTTCACGTAAATTTTGTGTGTTCATTTCTTTATTTTCTCGTCTCTTATTTTAGTTGTGTGACACCATTCCGATACTCTGGTACCTAACAGTGGTATCAGAGCTCCAAGGTTGGTGATACTATTCCGCTGCGTCACTTTAGGAAGGTGTTGGTTCTTAGTATGCTCTGTGGTTGCAGCATTGTCTGATCTGCCACATCAGAAAAGAATTGTTACCGGAAATAGTGTGGTAATGTAAAAAGTGTATGTCTAGTAAAGTTCTGGCTAAGGAAAGACAAGGTTTTTAAATGCGGCTTAGCGACACCTCTCTTTCCCGGGAACTTACTTGGTGCACTCTTTACAGACTCTGATCACTTTTAGGTATATAGTACTATTCACGGACACGGTTACTATTCACACGTGTGGTTGTATACTTTACTGTAATTGTTAACATATCTTTGGATTTGTTACGGTATACGAGATACGTACAATCGTTCACATTATCTTTGTGCTATTCACGGTGAAATAGTGTAATCCGGTTCGGTTCGTGTACAACCATGGCGACAAAATATGAGATAGAGAAGTTCAATGGGAGTAATTTCTCCTGTGGAAATTGAAGGTAGCGGCGATTCGAGGAAGGATAATTGCTTTGAAGCAATTGAAGGCGAACCCACGGATATGGTGATGAAAAGTGGAAAGAGAAGGATGACAATGTCGTGTGGCCAATTTGCACCTAGCAATGGCGGATTCGGGCTTTGTCAAGTGTTGCGTAAAAAAAGACGCAAGGGAGATTTGGGACGTACTTAACAAATTGTACGAGGTTAAGTCACTTCACACAAGAATATTCTTGAAGAGGAAACTCTACACTCTTGAATGAGTGAATCCACATTAATGACGGATCACATTAACACCTGAACACGCTATTGGCTCACCACGACATCGATTTCAAAATAGCGAGAAAATGAGCGTGCGTAACTTTTACTTGAGTTTACGGATTCGTATGATCAACTCATCGTCAACATTACAAACAACAATGTTGCGACACTCTTCACTTTGATGATGTTGCGGTGCAATCCTTGAAGAAGAATCCAGCGCAAGAATAAGGAGGAAAGGTCGAGAAGTTCAAGCAAGCGTAAGCTTTAACGATGACGCAGAGGCAGATCACCGTAACGTGGCCCCAAAGTGGGAGCCAAGATCGTGGTAGATCAAAATCTCGAAGAAGAAAGAATCTCAAATGCTACAAGCTGTGGCATGAGAGGGCACTTGAAGAAGGAGTGTTGGAACAAGAAGAATGGAGAGAAGACCTCGAAGCATCAACCTCGCAAGGTTGTGTTGCAAGTACCTCGGATGATGGAGAAATCTGTATAGCGAGCAACAAGTTCTAAAGGTGGAAGGAAGCTCAATGATGTGCGGATAGTGGATTCAGGTGCGACATGGCACATGACTTCACACCGAGATTGGTTTTGTACTTATGAGCCTGTCTCGGTAGGATCCGTGTTTATGGGAAATGATCACGCCTTAGAAATCGTTGGAATCAGTACTGTCAGAATAAAGATGCAAGATGGTACTGTTCGTAAGATACAAAGTGCGACATGTGAAGGGCTTGAAAAGGAATCTATTGTCCACTGGGCAATTGGATGACCTCGGGTGCAAGATCCGTATTGAAGGTGGAATCTTGAAAGTAGTGAAGGGCAATCTTGTGGTGATGAAAGCAGAAAAGATCACAAGCAATCTATACATGCTTTTGGGAGATACGTTACAAGAGGCGGATGCATCAGTTACATCAGCGAGCCATGAAGAATCAACGATGATGTGGCATCGCGAGCTAGGCCATATGTCGGGCGTGGCTTAAAAGTCCTTGCGAGCAGCGATCTCTTACCCAGGCTCAAGGCGGTAACTTTACCCACGTGAGTCTTGTGTGACAAGTAAGCGACATAGATTGAAATTTGCAAAAGTAACTACGAAGCAAACACATACTAGACTTGATACATTACGATGTGTGGGAGTCGCGGAAACATCCATGGGGAGCAAAGTATTTTGTATCATTCATTGATGACTACTCTAGGAGATTGTGGCGTGCCGATCAAGAAGAAGTCGGATGTGTTTCCGGTATTCAAGGAGTTCAAAGCACAAGTAGAGCTTGAACCGGGAAGAAAATCAAGTGCTTGAGGACGGACAATGGAGGAGAATATGTAGATGGTAACTTTCTATCATTCTCGCAAGCAAGAGGGTATTACGAGACAATTCAGCATTGCACATACACCTCAGCGAGAATGGTGTAGCGAGCGGATGAACAGGACTCTCCTAGAAAGAACAAGAGCTATCTTTGAGAAACGGCGGATTGGCCAAATCTTTTTGGCGAAGCGATCAAAGCGCATTACGTGATAAATCGATCGCCATCAGCGGCGATTGGTTTGAAGTCACCAATGGAGATGTGGAAAGGAAAGCCGGTAGATTATTCTTCTTTACATGTGTTCGGATGTCCTGCGTACGTAATGTACAACTCCCAAGAAAGAACAAAGTTGGATCCAAAATCCAGAAAATGTATATTCTTGGGTTATGCTGACAATGTCAAGGGGTATCGCTTGTGGGATCCCACTACCCGCAAGCTTGTTGTTAGCAGAGATGTAGTCTTTGCAGAAAATGAATTACAAAGTGAGCAGAAAAATGACAGGACTTCTAAAGAGACTGCTATACTGCAGTTGGAGAGAAAGACTCAAGAAGATGATTCTTCTAAAGCAGAACCAGAACACATAGAACAAGAACCAGATGAGGTCAATGATGATGAAGTTCGACGATCAACACGTCAGATAACGGCACCATCGTGGCACTCAGACTATGTTATGGCCTGTCATGATGCATACTGTCTTTTGACTGAAGAAGGTGAACCATCAGCTTTTCAAGAAGCGTTGAACAGTTCAGATGCTTCTCAATGGATGACAGCAATGCAGGAAGAAATGGAAGCCCTACATAGAAATAAGACTTGGGAACTTGTTGAACTTCCAAAGGGTCGGAAAGCCATCGGGAACAAATGGGTGTTCAAAATCAAGCGAGGCGGCAATGATCAAGTGGAACAAGATCGTGCGGACTTGTAGTCAAAGGTTATGCTCGAGAAAGAATGGATAGATTTTGGCGAGATATTTTCTCCGGTTGTCGACTTACTACTATCGGTAGTGTTGGCAATGTGTCGTTGCATTTGATTTACATCTTGAACAGTTGGATGTAAACCGCTTTTCTTCATGGAGAACTTGAAGAAGAAATTTATATGCTCCAACCGAAGGCTTTAAAGAACAAGGAAAAGAAAACTTGGTTTGTAGGTTGACCAAATCTGCATGCGGTCTAAAGCAGGCGCCCAAATGTTGGTACAAGAGATTTGATTCCTTCATAATTAGCCTTAGTTACAACAGACTGAGTTCAGACCATTGTACATACTACAAGAGGTTTGATGATAATGATTTCATCATTTTACTGTTGTATGTGGATGACTGTTGGTGGTAGGCCCCAACAAAGATCGAATCCAGGAATTGAAGGCACAGTTGGCTAGGGAGTTTGATATGAAGGACTTGGGACCCGCAAACAAGATTTTAGGGATGCAAATTCACCGAGACAGAAATGATAGGAAGATTTGGCTTTCTCAAAAGAATTATCTAAGGAAGGTCTTGCGGCGCTTCAACATGCAAGACTGTAAGCCAATTTCTACCCCGCTCCTGTCAATTTTAAATTATCCTCGGTATGAGTCCTAGCAATGAAGCGGAAAGGATGGAAATGTCTCGAACCGTATGCATCGGCGGTGGGAAGCCTTATGTATGCCATGATATGTATCGGACCGGACATTGCACAAGCAGTGGGAGGCGGTTAGTCGGTTTATGGCAAATCCAGGTAGAGAGCATTGGAATCTTTAAGAGGATCCTTAGATACATCAAAGGAACCTCGGATGTTGCATTATGTTACGGAGGATCAATTCATTGTCGGGGTTATGTTGATTGATTTTGCAGGAGATCTTGATAAGAGGAAATCCACTTCTGGGTATGTATTCACAATTGCGGGAGGAGCGGTGGCTGGTTATCTAAATTCTGACTGTTGTAGCTTTGTCGATTACAGAAGCTGAGTGGATGGCAGCTACCGAAGCTTGCAAAGAAGCTATCTGGATTCAAAGGTTAATGGTGGAACTCGGGCACGCAATGAGAGGATTGTTGTGTCTTGTGGGATCGAGTGTCTTGCACATTGCAAGGAATCCAGCTTTTCATTCCAGGACAAAGCATATAGATACCCGGTATCACTACATTCGTGAAGTAGTAGAGGAAGGAACTGTGGATATGCAAAAGATTCACACCGAAGATAACCTAGTAAATGTGATGACGAAGCCGATCAATGCTGACAAGTTTATTTGGTGTCGATCCTCCTATGGCCTATCAGAAACGTAAGCAACATGGAAGGGCAAGGCAGAAAGAGTGGTGTGAAGATATGATTGGCTCAATCAAAATCTTCAAATGGGAGAATGTTACAGCAAGTCCCACATCGGTGGGTTCTTGCTTTGGTGAAGGCTTTGGAGCCTATATAAGGAGGCTTAGTAATGCTTTTATTATCATCCCAAATCTTCTTCTCTTCTCATCTTTTATTGTTTCTTATACTCAACAAGAGTATTGTGAGAGTATTTGTGAGGTATTTTGTGAGAGGTATTCTTGTAATATTTTCCCACATAATGAAATTCTTCTGGTCTTGCCTCGTGGTTTTTCCCTTATTTGTTGAGGGTTTTCCACGTAAATTTTGTGTGTTCATTTCTTTATTTTCTCGTCTCTTATTTTAGTTGTGTGACACCATTCCGATACTCTGGTACCTAACAGATTCTTATTGTTTTAGCCGTTGGTCCTTTTAGTGTTGAATGGAGTACCCTTACGTGCTTCATGAGACTTTTTTATCCTTGAAATGTTAATTTATTTATCTATAATATAATAAATTTCATTAAAAATATTACTTCATATTTCGTAAATTTATTTAAATTATTTCAAATTATAATTTCATTTTGTTTTCTTTATTTTTTATTTCTTCTTAATTTTTTCGTAATATTCATATATACACCACTGATGGCTTGTATGGTTGGACAAAAATGATTACAGTCCAATTGCATCAGTTGGAAATAACGTCTCAACAATTTATTTGAACTATATCATCAAATTGTATCCAAAAAAAATTGAATGGACCAAACAATAATATATCATCAAATCGGTTTTAAACCGTGCAATTGCTAGGTAGTTTGCTAAGTCAAAGAAAGGTGAGTGCCATTCTTTTTATTATTGTCTCCAACTGGAAATATGCGGTCAGTTAGAAATTCAAAGACTGATCATGTTGCAAGGTAAGGAAGGAACTAAGGCATGATATTCAAAACAGAGGACCTAGCACACTATAAATAAGAGGAGTATATATGTTCTAAGCCAAACCGTTCTAACAATTGCTAATTAACCCATCAGTCATAGGGATCCCTCCAGAAAATCAGCAGCAATGAGATTTTATCTAGTCTTACTGCCATTCGTTACAGTAGTATTTTTGACAAACTTAAGTATCAATATCAATGCAGCAACAAGCCACTGTCTTGGTCATGAGCAATTCTCCTTGCTCCAGATGAAGCACAGCCTTGTATTCAGCCCTGTCAAATCCAAAAAACTGGTTCATTGGAATCAAAGTGGGGATTGCTGCCAATGGAATGGCATAACTTGCAACAAGGGACACATTACTGGTGTAGACTTGAGCGATGAATTCATTACCTGAGGCCTAGACAGTTCAAGTCTCTTCAACCTGCGGTATCTGCAGAATTTGAATTTGGCTCACAATGATTTCCGTTCTCTGATTCCTACAAAGTTTGGCTTGCTTAAGAATATGAGGTATTTGAACTTGTCAAATGCTGGCTTTGAGGGGCAAATTCCAATTGAGATATTTCAACTCACAAAGCTAGCTACTCTTGATTTGTGTAAATCATTTACCTTGCAATATATTCTAAAACTCGAGAAGCCAAATATAAGAATGCTTATGCAGAACCTTACAGAAATCACACAACTGTATCTCGATGGTGTAAGGATATCTGCCGTTGGAAAAGAATGGTGTCATGCCACAACTTCATTGCTGAAACTCAAATTCTGAGCATGTCATCCTGCAACCTCTCAGGACCAATTGGCTCTTCACTATCAAAGCTTCAATCGCTCTCAATAATTCGACTAAGCATGAATAATATGTCAAGTCCAGTGCCCGAGTCCTTGGCAAATCTCACAAGTTTGACAACCCTGCAGATTAACAGTTGTGGTCTGACAGATGTTTTTCCAAGGGATATCTTCCGATTGCAAAAATTAAAGGTCCTTGATATATCAGATAATCAAGATCTTGGTGGTTCCTTGCCAAACATCCCACAAAATGGATATCTTCAAACCTTGAATCTTAGCAATACAAATTTCTCAGGACAGTTACCAGGTGCAATTTCAAATTTGAGGCAATTATCTACATTAGATCTCTCAAATTGCCAATTCAATGGAGCTATCCCTACTTTATTCTCAGGACACACCCAACTTGTTCACTTGGACTTGTTAGTTAACCACTTCACTGGCCCTATTCCATCTCTCACTATGTCCAAAGACCTCAAGTATTTATCACTTTTTGAAAATGATTTTACAGGACCAATCACATCTACTCATTGGGAGGGTCTTTCAAATCTCATTCACATTAATTTAGGTGATAACTTACTCAATGGGAAAGTTCATTCAACTCTCTTCACCATCCGATCTCTACAGGAGCTTATTCTTTCTCATATTAGATTTGATGGTCCTTTGAATGAATTTCCAAATTCATCTTTTTCCACATTGAAGTTGGTTGATTTAAGCAACAACAAATTACAAGGGTCTATTCCTATGTCTTTCTTTCATCTGAGAAGTCTTGGTTACCTCCATCTTTCTTCAAATCAACTCAATGGCACTATAAAGCTAGATATGTTTCAGACCCTGCAAAATCTACATACATTAGGCCTTTCGCACAACAAATTTTCAGTTGATGCCACTTTCAATGGTGGTCGTGGCCCTTCATCATTTCCCAGTATGACAACTTTATTTCTGGCTGGTTGCAAGTTGAGGGAATTTCCTGCTTTGTTGAGAAATCAATCCCAATTATTTGCTCTAGATCTATCTAGCAACCAAATTCAAGGAATAATACCAAACTGGATATGGGAATTTAAATCAATGGTGTACCTGAACCTTTCCAACAATTTTCTGACAGGTTTGGAAGGACCTTTGGATAATCTTAGTTCAAATACATTTATGGTTGATCTTCATTCCAACCAACTTAGTGGGTCTATTCCCATATTCACAAAAAATGTTGTCTTTCTAGACTTTTCAAGCAATAGATTTCAACTTTATCCCACCCGACATTGGGAAGTACCTCAACTTCATAATTTACTTATCCCTTTCAAACAATAGATTTCAAACAATAGACTTCATAATTTACTTATCTCATAATAGTTTCAATGGTTCCATTCCCAAGTGTTTGACTTCCAGGAGCAGTGCTCTCAGGACATTAAATCTAGTGGGAAACAAATTATCGGGTTCTATATCAGATACAATTTCTAGTTCGTGTGATTTTAGATTCCTTGATCTCAAAGGAAATCTCTTGGGGGGTTCCATTCCAAAATCTTTGGCCAATTGTCAAAGGTTAGAAGTCGTAAACCTCGAAAACAATCTCTTGAGCAATAGATTTCCATGTTTTTTAAGAAATATTTCCACCTTAAGGTCAAACAAACTCTATGGACCTATTAGATGCCAGCGCAGCACTGGTGATTGGGGATGCTTCATATTTTTTATTTAGCCTCCAATCATTTCACTGGTACACTACCTAGATCAACCTTCCAAAGTTGGACAACAATGGCGTGTGTTGGAGCACGAGAAATGCCTTGCAATTTATTTTTTGATTTATATGACTTCCATCATTCAGTGCGTATCAAAGATATGTTGGCAGTTCTGGACAAAACTCTTGTTAAGAAACTAGCCATACTGGATGCATCCCTACCTCCTTCGACGATTTTCCTTCGACGATTGAAAACCTGGGGCTTCTTTGATACACTTTTTAAAAACAGTTTTTCTGTTTTTAAAAATAGACAAAGAACAAATTTTATTCTTGTTAAATTTTTAAAAACAGAAAACTGTTTTTATAAAGTGTAATCAAACAGACCTTTGTTCTCTTATTTTTTTTCAATGCCTACCAATTGCAATGGGGAGGAACCTACCTAGATTCGGCTACTGTAGTCAACAAAGGCTTGCAAATGAATTTGGTCAAAATTCCAGCTGTCTTCTCTTCCTTGGATTTCTCGTCCAACCATTTTGAAGGTCCAATACCTGAAGAGCTTATGAGTTTAAGGGCACTGAATGTTCTTAACTTGTCGCACAATACTTTCTCAAGCCATATCCCATCTTCTTTAGGAAAGTTGAGACAGATTGAGTCCTTAGACCTATCAAATAACAATTTGAGTGGAGAGATTCCCACAGAGATTGCAAGTTTATATTTCCTCTCAGTTTTGAACCTCTCCTATAATCATTTGGTGGGGAAAATTCCAACTGGTACTCAAATTCAGTCATTTGAAGCGGGTTCTTTTGAAGGCAATAAGGGGTTATGTAGACCTCCACTAACTAAGAATTGTAATGATGATGAGGGAGAAGGATCATCTCCAGCTTCTGAAACACATAGTTCAATTGACTGTGACTTCTTAAGTGGTGAGATGGGATTCATTTTTGGCTTTGGATGTGTGATCCTCCCGCTTATTTTCTGGAAGAGATGGAGGTTGTGGTATAGCAAACATGTGGAAGATTTGCTTTACAGGATTTTTCCTCAACTTGATTTTGTATTTGAACACCAAGGCGAGCAAAGATACAGAACTCTAAGGTGGAGACGAACCTGATTTTGTAGATGGTCAAGTAAATTCATGCTTAATCATTACAATTTCTCATGCATACCACTCTCTCTAAGAAGGTCCAAGATTTGAAAGTCAAAATCCATCCATCTCATTCCATCTTCACTCCCTCTTTAACTTTTCTACCTTTCAGGATTAAGCACAAACTAAAACATTTCAATAGACCTCAAAGGTGAAAAATAGCATGAAAAAGTTCAAAACGCCCAGAGAACAGGATGAATAACAGAAAAAAAACGACGACTGTAGAAGTAGAAGCCTGTTACATTCACAAAAACAAAGATGAACTATTTACGTACCTAGAATTTTAAAAACAGTAGACATTCCCCTAAAATGCAGATTTTAGTAATGAATGAATAAATAAATGATATAGAATATTGAACTGAAATAATTAAAGTAGCATTCAGCCAGAAATATTAAAACAGAATGAATATAGGTTAATCAATATATAAATTACAGAGCACATGAATTGCATCGTGCGGAGACAGCTAGGTTAATAGCCATCACGAATTTTTTGTTCACAATGTTGTCACAATACTTAGAAGAAAAATCAAAAAAAGAAACAAAGAAATGGGGAATAGGGGACCAATCAGATTTGAGCACTATGTTATGTATCGCCAACCTCAACGGGATCGTATTGGTGTAGCTGTATAATGAGCTTGAAGTCTTCCCTCTACTGGTTCGGACTCATTGCTTTATCTATCTTTTGTCGGTAGTTTCCATCATCTCCTTTTACGGGTTTTGGTGGGAATTGGGGAAAACGAAAACAGTCAATTCAGAATAGAAAACATAAAATGAACAGGATAAAAATTGTCAGGTAGGTTTGAGCCCTTACATCAATGGTGTCGCGTAGCTGCAACAAGAGCTCGAAATCTTCCTTCTGCTGGTTTCGATTTGACCGTGCTCTCTTTTGCAACTGCATCGTGTGTGGCTTTGATGGGGAAGCGGGAAAAATGCAAATGTTCTCCTTCCCAACCTTCTTTTCGTAACTTTCCTTTTCTTTTCTTTTTTTGGTTTTTTGAATACTAACCTTTATTTTTAATCAAAAAAAAAAAACTTGGTTCCCTTCTGGTTATAAAAGATATATTTTTTTAATGGGTTTTTGCTAACATCTCTAACATGAAAATAGGTTGTTTATTAGCTTAAATACATTGTTGTTCTTTGAAAGAAGGCAATAGTTATATCATATTATTTGACCTTTAAAATTTCAACACTCATATCTTTAGGAAATTGGTCTTGTGATAATTGTCACTGTTAAGAGCTAAGATAGATAGAAACCATACATAGGGAAGGTAGGAGAAGAAGAGAAGAAGAAAATGGAAAACACTTGATAACAACATTATGTTGAGTTTTGACCATATCACAAAACATATTATAAATACCAAAAAAAGTCAGAACGATGTTTCATAAGATAAACTAAACAATAATGAGTGCAATCATCAATGAACGATACATAATATCTAGATCCACCTTCGGTAAGTACTGGTGATGGACCCTATACATCAGACTGAACTAAATAAAAAGGTGCAATATGTAACACCATACATTCAACTAAACTTGAAAGTAAGATAATTAACATTTGATACAGAGTTAAATAAGCGAAAATTTAAACTTAAGCATTACATTAAGTTTAGATTTACACATGGATCCTAGTCCCACAAAGGGAAATATTCAAAATTACATAATCATCTCATGATTTAATACAAAATACTAGTCTTTTTGTATCTAAACCAAAAGAGAAATTACATAATCCCAAAATACAAAGTAGCGTAAGGTTCTTCACAATCCTAGCTTTTTCCACCTTCCGTCGGTACCTGCAAATCTGTGGTAATAATAAAGGGAAAGGGGTGAGATAAAAACTCAGTGAATTCTTCCCTCGACCCTTAACCGTCACTCTTAAACTTAAGACAATTTCAAAGAAACAGTCAAACACATTGATGCAAGGCAAACTTTACTAGGAACATTTCGTTCATCATACTTTCGTGCATAACACGTCTTAACTAGTCCCATATGGTTGATTTACTATACAATCGGGAAGCTATGATGTCGGATTTGGTCATATGCTTTAATCCATAGGCCCTCCTCAACATAACTAACAGTATGGTGATTAGACGTCATTAACCTCCAAGTGGCGTCCCACGAGACTAACCATACCGTACTCTCCTCTTTTGAGGAATCTTGGTGTCTTTTAATTAAGCTTAATCATAACTATCATGTCTTTGATGCATGCTTTTCTTTAAGTAAAGAACTATTTAGGATATTGAACTACATGACATACCATTTCACATAATCATACAAATAAGGAAATCACTCATTCATATGAAAGTTCACACATAGTCATAAGTTAAGAACTTAATTTCAAAACAAGGACACAAACCCCTTGAAGCTCTATGGAGCATTCAAGGTTTCAAACATCACATAATAATTAGGGGGTTAGGGACAGAATCCAACCCTATTTCATCCATACCCTATATAATTTCATAACATTAACTCAAAAATTAACTTAAAATCAAAGGGGTAACTAACAAACCCTAACTTTGAACCCTTTGGGGTTCAAAGACTTCTTTAAGGAAAAGCCTTAATGTGGGACTTATGGGTGCCCATCGCCTAAGAGAAGGAAGAACTCACTAACTAAACCAAGATTCGAGCTCCAAGAGTGAGGTTCAGCTCCTTCTCCTTCCTCTCCTTCAAGCTCTTCTCCTTCTTCTTCTCTAGGGATTCTTCAAACTCTCCCAATCAAGGAAAATCACTCCCCAACTTGGATTCAAGCTAATATTTAAGAAGAATCTAGTATGAATCCATGATTTCCCCTTGAAAATATGAAACCCTAGGTGTTTTTCCCTCTTTTCCTTCTCTCAAGATCGCCTTTCTCTCTAAAAACCCTCTCCTCCTCACGAAAATGAGGTTTCTTGCTGTGTTTTCTATTTTTAAGCAGCTGTGAGGGTGAATCGATTCACCCAGTCAGAAAAACACTAGATTCGAATTTTAAGTGAGTGAATCGATTCACAGGGTGTGTGAATCAATTCACACCTGTTGAAATTCGATTCCCAGGGGTTTTTACAGCCCTGAATCGATTCACAGGCTTGTGAATTCGATTCACACTATGTAAAACTCAAAAAAACTTGATTCTAACACCCAAATTTGAATCCTACTTCCTATTCTTTACCAATTTCATCTTCTTATCCATCATTAACCTCATTCTAAGCTAATTCAACTCACTTAATCACTTAGGATCATCAAGAAACAATATCCTCATTTTTCAATTATGAAAATCAACATGAAATTCACCATTAACTATACTAAGCTTTATGCACACAATTCTAAACTAACAATTGAGGGATTTGGGGTGTTACACTACTACCCACCTTTAAAAAAAATTTGTCCTCAAAAATTAGATAAAATTACATACCTATTGAAAGAGATAAGGATACTGATCTCGCATTTCCTCTTCGAGTTCCCAAGTGGCTTCTTTGGGAGTGGATCTTTCCCAGATAACTTTAACCAAAGGAATAGTCTTATTCCTGAGCGTCTTGACATCACGGTCCACCATCTGGGCCGGCTCGGGTTGATACGTCAAATCTGATCTAAGTTGTACAGACTCATGATCTAAGGAATGAAATGGATCTAGAATGTACTTCTTAAGCTGAGACACGTGAAAGACATTGTGAAGATTGGACAAGGAAGGAGGTAAAGCAAGTTGGTAAGCCACAGAACCAATTCGACTGAGGATTTGAAAAGGTCCTATGTATCGAGGAGTTAGCTTCTTGGCTCTAAGGTCCTTCCTCAAACTCAAGGGGTTTACGCCTATGATTTGCGTAGCTCTTCTGCCTACTCTGGGCAGCTTTTATCTTCTCCCTGATCATATGAGTCTTATCCATAGTTTCTTGAACAAAGTCTGGACCTAGAAACCACTTCTCTCCTACTTCAAACCAACATAGGAGAGTCCTACACTTGCGACCGTAGAGAGCCTCGTACGGTGCCATACCTATGTTAGAGTGATAGCTGTTGTTGTATGAAAACTCAATCAGTAACAAATACTTATCTGAACTTCCGCCATCCTCTAAAACACAGGCTCTAAGCATATCCTCTAGGGTTTGCATAGTTCTTTCCGACTGACCATCTGTCTGAGGATGATAAGCCATACTCATACTCAACCTGGTCCCTAAGGCTTGTTGGAGTGCTTTCCAAAACCAGAAGGTAAACTTAGGATCCTTATCAGAGACAATGTTAGTTGGAACTCCGTGAAGCCTAACAATCTCCCTGATATAGAGCTCAGCTAACCCAGCGGTTTTGTAAGTGGACTTAATGGGAAGAAAATGGGCAGATGTTGTCAATCTATCCACTATGACCCAAAAAGAGTCATAACCTGACTGAGTGCGAGGTAAACCTCCCACAAAGTCCATCGCGATACCTTCCCACTTCCATTCTGAAATTTCTAAGGGCTAGAGGGGTCCAGAAGGCTTTTGGTGTTCTATCTTGGTTTGCTGGCAAACCAAGCATTGGGCTACAAACTCCGCTACATCATTTCTCATGCCAAGCCACCAGTATCTTTGTCGCAAATCATGGTACATCTTGGTAGAACCAGGATGCACCGAAAATCCACTCTTATGGGCTTCACCCAAAAGTTGCTTCTTGATGGAATCATCCTTAGGTACACAGATTTTTTGGTGAAATAACAAAGTGCCATCCTCAGCTTCGGAGAAACCGGGACAGTGTCTACTAGACTGTAGCTCCTCGTCTAACGACTGGGCTAATCTAATCTGGCCCCTAAAATCAAAAGAAATTTCTAGGTGAAATAACACGAGATTGTTTTCGGTGGGAAACATTCCCAAGTTAAGGTCCCTAAACGATTCCAACAATTCCATTTCCTTAACCATCATTGAAGAAACATGCAAGGACTTTCTACTCAAAGCATCAGTGACTACATTCGCTTTGCCACGATGGTACTTCAACTCAAAATCATAATCCTTTAGGAACTCAACCCACCTTCTCTGCCTCATGTTAAGTTCCCTTTGATCAAATAGGTATTTCAAACTCTTGTGATCACTAAACACTTCAAACTGGGCACCATACAAATAATGCCGCCAAATTTTTAGGGCAAAAACAATTGCTGCAAGCTCTAAGTCATGGGTAGGATAGTTCTCTTCATGAGGTCTTAACTGCCTAGAGGCATAAGCCACAACTTGACAGTTTTGCATGAGAAAACAACCTAGCCCTTTCTTAGAAGCATCACTATAGACTTCAAATCCTAAGGTTGGGTCAGGGATAATCAAGAAGCAACTCTCACATTTCTTATTCCACACAAATGGCTCCCCCTTTCGGGTTAATTTCATTAGGGAAAGTACCAATTGAGAAAACCCCTTAATGAACCTTCAGTAGTAACCGGCTAATCCTAGAAAGCTTCTAACTTCTGTGACCGTGGTTGGTCGTTCCCAACTAAGGACTGTTTCTACTTTACTAGGATCAACTGATACTCCCGCTTGAGAAATCACATGTTCTAAAAACTTAACTTCACTAAGCCAAAACTCACACTTCTCTAGCTTTGCAAAAAGACTCGTCTCTCTAAGGGTACCTAGAACGATCTTAAGATGTTCCTCGTGTTCTTGAGGGCTCTTAGAATAAACTAGATGTCATCTATAAAGACCACTACAAACTTGTCGAGAAAAGACCTAAAAATTCGGTTCACATAGTCCATAAATACGGCCGGAGCATTGGTTAGACCAAACGACATAACCAAGTACTCGTAATGTCCGTACCTAATCCTAAATGCCGTCTTTGGAACATCTTTTGCCTTAACTCTAATCTAGTGGTAACCAGATCTTAGATTAATCTTAGAGAAAACCGAGGCTCCCCTAAGTTAATCCAACAAGTCATCTATCCTGGGTAAATGATACTTATTCTTCACAGTGACCCTATTGATTTTTCTATAATCAATACATAACCTCATACTGTCATCCTTTTTCTTCACTAACAGGACAGGTGCACCCCAAGGTGACACACATTTGGCCTGATGAATTGTTTGGCTATCAAATCCTCTAATTGGGTCTTAAGCTCTCTTAACTCGAGATGTGACATCCTATAGGGAGGTATAGAGATCGGTCCTGTGCTAGGAACCAATTCTATTGAAAATTCTACTTCCCTCTCTGGAGGTAAGGTCGTCACCTCGTTAGGAAACACATCTAAGAATTCATTTACTACAGGGATAGCATCTAAATCTAGGCTAACCTCTGAGGTTGAGGAAAGTAACATCATATATCCTGCATAACCCCCTACTAGATAGTGACTTAACAGAAGAGCATTATTACATCATAACTTGACTCTACAACAGTGGGCTGCTCTTTCTGAAACTCAATTGTCTTACAGAAACAATTCAAGACAACCTGATTGGTGGAAAGCCAATCCATACCAAGAATTATGTCCATCCCCTCAAGGGGTAGACACACAAGGTTTACTACAAACATCCTCCCCTGAATTACGAGAGGACAATTCTCGCACATCAAAGAAGTAGAAATACTACCCTCGGCAGGCGTATGCACTTGCAAGGGAAATTGTAGGGAAGTGAGATATAACCCTAACCTTTGAACACATTTACAAGAGATGAAGGAATGGGTTACCCCCGAATCAAACAAAACAACTAAGGGTTCATCTTGTAGGAAACAAGTACCTTTCGTCAGATTCTCCGCACCCTTTGCTTTTTGAGCATCAAGAGTGAAGACTCTCCATTGGTTAGGATCACTGGACATAGGTCCCTTTCCCTTCTTATACTGGGGGCAATCCCTAGTCATATGCCCCGGCTGATGGCAAATGTAGCAGACATTCTTTTCTTTCAGACACTCTCCTGGGTGCATCTTACCACAATTTGA
This sequence comes from Calophaca sinica, assembly GCA_037113605.1. Classification (NCBI taxonomy): domain Eukaryota; kingdom Viridiplantae; phylum Streptophyta; class Magnoliopsida; order Fabales; family Fabaceae; genus Calophaca; species Calophaca sinica. The sequence continues at coordinate 112,025,716 of CM073733.1, forward strand.
GCAAGTAAGGAAGGACTTAGACTGGTGAGTTTGGACTTGCTAGCCCTTGTTCAGGTTTCCCTTAGGCTTCATGTGTTATGCATTCTTGTCATCCTTCCTCTTCTGTAATCGGTCTCAACGATCAGTCTCCAAGGCCGCTTGTGCCTCCTCAGTGATGATACATTTTCCCACAAGCTTAGCATAATCGGTCTCTTCAAAACCACAAACTGCATTCCTCAACTTTAATTTGAGTCCCTGCTCAAACTGGTGAGTCTTACATTCATCATCTTTTGTGCTTTGAAGGTAGGTAGAATACTTGGCCAAGTCTTCAAACTTGGTTACATATTATGTTACTGACATACTTCCTTGGGTCAGGTGAGCAAACTCCTGCTCCTTCATCCTTTTCATACTCTTTGGGAAATATTTCTCCAAAAACACCGGCTGAAAGTTGGTCCAGTCCAAAGGAGTCTCAAGAGAAATCATAAGCCTTGGTTCCTCTCCACCATATTTCCGCCTCTCCTTTCAAGTAGTGTGAGGCAAATGTAAGTTTCTGTTCTTCAATGCAAGCAACCACTTCGAATATCTTCTCCATATCCCGCAACCAATACTTGGCTTCATAAGGGTCTGAGCCACCCTTGAAAGAAAGAGGACTATTCTTTCTGAATTCAAAAAATGCACAGTTGGGATTATCCGGTGGTGCAACATTGTTAGTTGGAGCTGCTCCTCATTGAAGGATTTACTGAAGCAAGGCATTGGTCGCTTAGGCTTGAGTATTAGAGGCCTCGGTTTGCACTCGTAATGCCTCCGCTATAACATTCCAAGGTTCAACCTCTGGTGGATTCCCTGGGTTACTAGTGGTATTCCTTTGTCTCCTACCGCGTCCTACACCTGATGCATGATTCTGCATAAAATGCACAAAGCATTGAGTTGATTGAGCTCAATATCTCTTAGCATAATAAGTAGAAGGATAACAACAGACACTAAGGACTCATTAAGACCGTTCTAACTATTCTATGGTTCGATTAGAAACGAACCGCTCTGATACCATAATGTAACACTATACATTCAGCTAAACTTGAAAGTAAGATAATTAACATTTGATACAGAGTTAAATAAGCGAAAATTTAAACTTAAGCATTACATTAAGTTTAGATTTACACATGGATCCTAGTCCCACAAAGGGAAATATTCCATAGTTCAAAATTACATAATCATCTCATGATTTAATGCAAAATACTAGTCTTTTTGTATCTATACCAAAAGAGAAATTACATAATCCCAAAATACAAAGTAGCGTAAGGTTCTTCACAATCCTAGCTTTTTCCACCTACCGTCGGTACCTGCAAATCTGTGGTAATAATAAAGGGAAAGGGGTGAGATAAAATCTCAGTGAATTCTTCCCTCGACCCCTCACCATCACTCTTAAACTTAAGACAATTTCAAAGAAACAGTCAAACACATTGATGCAAGGCAAACTTTACTAGGAACATTTCATTCATCATACTTTCGTGCATAGCACGTCTTAACTAGTCCCATATGGTTGATTTACTATACAACCGGGAAGCTATGTTGTCGGAGTCATACGCTTTAATCCATAGGCCCCGCTCAACATAACTAACGGTATGGTGGTTAGACATCATTAACCTTCAAGTGGCGTCCCACGAGACTAACCATACCGTACTCTCCTCTTTTGAGGAATCTTGGTGTCTTTTAATTAAGCTTAAATCATAAATATCATGTCTTGGATGCATGCTTTTCTTTAAGTAAAGAACTACTTAGAACATTGAACTACATGACATACCATTTCACATAATCATACAAACAAGGAAATCACTCATTCATATGAAAGTTCACACATAGTCACAAGTTAAGAACTTAATTTCAAAACAAGGACACAAACCCCTTGAAGCTCTATGGAGCATTCAAGGTTTCAAACATCACATAATAATTAGGGGGGTTGGGGACAGAATCTAACCTTATTTCATCCAAACCCCATATAATCTCATAACATTAACTCAAAAATTAACTTAAAATCAAAGGGGTAATTAACAAACCCTAACTTTGAACCCTTTGGAATTCAAAGACTTCTTTGAGGAAAAGCCTTAATGTGGGACTTATGGGTGCCCATCACCTAAGTGAAGGAAGAACTCACTAACTAAACCAAGATTCGAGCTCCAAGAGTGAGGTTCAGCTCCTTCTCCTTCCTCTCCTTCAAGCTCTTCTCCTTCTTCTTCTCTAGGGATTCTTCAAACTCTCACAATCAGGGAAAATCACTCACCTACTTGGATTCAAGCTAAGATTTAAGAAGAATCTAGCATGAATCCATGATTTCCCCTTGAAAAGATGAAACCCTAGGTGTTTTCCCCTCTCTTCCTTCTCTCAAGATCGCCTCCCTCTCTAAAAACCCTCAGGAAAATGAGGTTTTCTGCTGTGTTTTCTGTTTTTAAGCAGCTGTGAATCGATTCACATAAAGGGTGAATCGATTCACCCAGTCAGAAAAACACCAGATTTGAATTTTAAGTGAGTGAATCGATTCCTGCAGTTCCCAGATTCGAGTCCCAGAGGATTTGTTTTTGTGAATCGATTCACAAGGTGTGTGAATCAATTCACACCTTTGAAATTCGATTCCCAGGGGTTTTTACAGCCTTGAATCAGTTCACAGGCTTGTGAATTAGATTCACACTATGCAAAACTCAAAGAAACTTGATTCTAACACCCAAATTTGAATCCTACTTCCTATTCTTTACCTATTTCATCTTCTAATCCATCATTAACCTTATTCTAAGCTAATTCAACTCACCTAATCACTTAGGATCATCAAGACACAATATCCTCATTTTTCAATTATGAAAATTAACATGAAATTCACCATTAACTATACTAAGCTTTATACACATAATTCTAAACTAACAATTGAGGGGTTTGGAGTGTTACACATTATAAACCGAAATACTTTTGCTAAAAGGTAAAGCAGAAAATTAGCAAGTTTACAACCATAACAGTCAGAAATATCATTTGGTTGCAACTTTCCTAAGGCTCCAGTAGAAGCTAAACTGCCACCCTACTGTGTCTAGAAGCACCATCCGTATAACCTTAATCCAACCTCGAATGGGGGATGCCAATCAAGTTGCAAAATTCTAGGAGCCTTAGGAGCATGACCGTCAATGCCCAAATCCTTACGCATAGTGAGCTCATCAATTGACGATGCTATACAACCTGCAAACATCTTACCTAAAAGTGATATATCAGCATAAACTAAGCAAATAGCCTACTAGTGATTGGGAAATCGAGCTGGATTTCTACAATACCATATGACCCAGATGACATGAATGATGCCCGCAATAACCACATCCTTGAACTGACCACTCCAAGACTTGTTACTAATGTGGGCAAGAAAAGTAAAAGAAGTGATATCTAATTGGAAGTTCAATTGTGCCGCAAGCCAAGACAAAATTGCTGAAGCAAATTGCAATGCAGGAAAAGATGTGGAGATGATTCTAAAGAATTACCGCACAATCTCCAAAATAAAAAAGATCTAGAAAGAGGAATAACACTATTCCAAATCAAATTACCCCAAAAAATTGTTTGTCATGCAGGGTAGAGTACTATGCTATATATATGAAATGAACTAAGTGCCTACAATGAAAAATGGTTCCTATAACACTAATTCCTAAGCACTGTTAGTTATTCTTGGAGGGAACCGTTGGAGGGAAAACCTGTTAGCACCCATCTTGGCTATCCAAGTGATGCTAAGTGATGTTGCTCTTTATTCACGCGATCTTCATGCCTTGAAGCCATAGGTTTGAGTTTGTTTAACATCCCTTTGCAAGTTAAAGCATGGTAGATATCGAGCATGCCCTACTTGCAAACAAAGATGAATTCAAGGCCTTTGTGAAGGAGTAAGTCAACTGGTCTTTGGAAGAAACGTGCAAAAGATGAAGAATTCACTCTGCATTTAGTCACAAACAAAGCGGTAATCCATTTATAAGTGTTTGGTCTACTCATGGAAAATAGGATTTGTTGCAATATGCATGACACTTTGATTGGTGCAGTATAACAACGGATCACATGTACAAATCACTTTTAAATCAACTAGCAAATAGAGTAGTCATTGCAATTCACAAGTCACTAAAACAAAAAAAGAAATAAATAGCGCTTATTTTTTGCGTTAAATAGCGCTTAAAGGCATTGTATATTCGGCCGCTACTGATCATTAATGCAGGACAAAATTGAAATTAACTAAAGCTCAATTAGATAAAGCAAAACTAAAACTACCACTGCTCTTAACAATAACACACAGACTATATCAAATTTCTGACAAAATTTTGGCAGAGTCTCCCCTAAAATTTGGACATTCTAAAATTTATACAATGCCTGTAACAACATAAAATACCATACCAACTAGCACAAGGGCTCACATAGGCCAAACATAAACAAATAAAAACTTCAACATTACAATATCTGTAAACGTTTAGGTCCATAGCATAATCCTTTATAAGAATAGCTATAAACCTTTATGCTAAAAGCAAATAAACCTTTATGTCACCAAGCAAAACTAATGCAAGGTTATGTACTTGTAACAAGCATAATTACAGGCATTTACTTCGGAATAATAATAATGCAAGTTGTACAATGAAAGGAAACAACATCTTTCACCAGCAAGTGTCAAAGGCATGCGAAACATTGCCTACTACAATGAAAACTTAATTCAGGCAAAAAGCTTGTATTATACTATTATTTTACATCTGAATACTCATGGATTATAGTATGATAGTCTTAACATCTCAGCCAAAACATATGCCTTCAAAATACTTATCTAACCCAAATGTAGATCAATTTATTCATTACTGAAAACATAAAAGACATCTGAATTCCAGTCACAACTAAAAAAGGAAAAGAAAGTAGCACAACATTACAACATAATCAAACAAAATGTAAATAGGAAGCTTCAAACAGGTCCTAAAGGGCAAGTAATACTAAACAGCAATTTAAACAAGAACAAAAATGACGCTACAATTATTATATGACAGAGTACAAAGACAGGGTTTTTATACAGCACCCATGAAAAATAGAATAGCATAAAGCAAGAGGGAAATGAAATGAAAGCATTTTAGGGGCATTTAACGGATTAGGAAAAAAAAGGAACGGATGAAACCTGTTGGAGGTAGAGCTTGCGTCGGTGAGCGATGGTGCGTGCGGCTGTCAATGACGGTACGTCCGGCGGTGAGTGCGGCTATGAGCGACAATGAGTGCGGCAGAGCGAACGGTGTGTGCGACTTTCGTTTCTTTCTTTCTTGTGAAGCGAATGGTGCGTGCGGAAGAGCGACGGTGGTGGCGGTGGAGTCAATTTGGCTTGGCGGAGAGAGCAATGAACGAGTGAGAAACAGTGTTGCGACAGAGTGAGCTGTGTTGCAACAGAGTGAGAAACGAGAGAGAGAGAGAGAGAGAGAGAGAGAGAGAGAGAAACGCGAGAGAGATGAGAAACAGTGTTAAGTACTGTCACGCAGGCTAATCAATTAAAAATATTAGAGGAGAATAAATAGCGCTTGATATCTGAAGTGCTACTTTAGGTGACGCGCATAAATAGAGCTTTCCTGCATGAAGCGCTACTTATAATTTCTGTCCCACTTTAAATAGCGCTTTTTTCGACAAGCGCTACTTATTCCTCTATGTCCCAAAGTCTAAAGTAGCGTTTGGTTTCTCAAGATCTATTTATTTCTTTATCCTTCAATAGCGTTTAGTGTTTCCTTACTTAAATGCTACTAAAAGTTTTCTACCTAATTTTAAATAGTATTTCCATAGTTAAGCACTATTTAAAATGGCGACATCTTTTAAAGAATTTGTGGTAGTGAGTGGCAATGGAGAATGCTCTGTATTCGGCCTTTAATCAGGACCTTGAAGCAATTTGTTGCTTTTTGGCTCTCCAATAGACTAGGGAAGTTTTAAGGAAGAAGCAATAACAAGAAATTGAGCGCCTGGAATTGATACAATTGGCACGCTTGCATCTACAAATCTCAGGAGTTGCAATTCTAACTTGCGAGGAATGAATAGGCCAAATGTGATGTCTGGCCTTGCGGCATTAAGGTAAAGGATCTTCCCTATCTATCTTCTATAGGATGTCACGTCCTCGTACAACTTTCCATCATCTTGATGCAGCTTGGCAGATGGATAAAGGGGTGCCTTTACTGGTTTTGAACCAAACAAGCCCGAGTCACAAAGAATATCCAAACAATACTTTCTTTAATCTTGAGAGAAGAATGAATGCCAGTTTTAATTCAGGCAACTTCCTCCAAAGAACTTTCGGCAAATATGACGTCATCCACATATATTGACAATACAGTGAAGTGATTGCCATGGCTAAGTGTGAACAATAAATAATCTGAATATGATTGCTTATAACCTTGAGACAGCAACAATGAAACCCAATTTTTCACACCATTTGCGGCCGGTTTGTTTAAGTCCATATAAATATTTTAATAACTTGCACACTTGGTTTGGTTTCTTGAATTCAACACCTTGAGGGACGGTCATGTACACATCTTCTTTCGATTCACTATGCGAAAATGCATTATTTTCTTTTTTGCTCAAACTGTTGGGAATTTGACTCTTCAAATTCTCTTCTCCAGAAACTGCACTTGTGGAAAATTGGAAAAACAAAATAGAGAAATAATAACAACACAAGTATTTAACGTGGAAAACTCCCAAACCAGGAGAAAAACCACCAGCACCAGAGAAAAATCCACTATGTAAAAAATTATTACAACTACACAATTTTCTCTCTCAGACTTCAAGACACCAACAAAGCTTCCCCACTAGCAAAACTTTTTCCTCACACCTCTCCTTTTACAAGAAATATTCCTAATAAATTCTTTTTTTGATGTGGAGGTTCAGCCCAAGCTGCAACCACAGAGCATACTAAGAATTCTATTAAATTCTAAAACAAAGAGAGGAATTTATCTAGAGACAAAAGTTGCTAGACAAGCTTTTGAATGGTGTACATAAAACCAAGGCCCAAGCCTCCTTTTATAACAAAGAGGTTCACTCCTCTTTACTATTTTACCCGATGTGGGACTAAAAGTCCCAACACCAACAATCTCCACCTTGTGACTTTGTGGTCCCACAACGCTCCACCTTGATGAAGATTCCCATAGCTTTCGCTATCATCGCAAATACAGTCATGCTCCACCATAAAAGCATAATCACTCGAACTAGCCATCCCAAGCATTTAAACTCGGCACATGTCGAAATATAACCTTCTTGAAAAACTATGGTGCAACTCCCATATTTGACTCTCATGGAAGTTAATCAGCCATCGACATAAATTTCACCACACACCCTGCATCAATGTCAACCAATGCCCGTGTGCAAAATGTGATCCCGCTAACATTTAATATCCTTTATCATGGCAACTTTGGGACCCATGCCATAAGGATATACATGTCCTTCTTTCAAAAGACATCAAGATCGGAGATAATGTTAGCCTCATTATCAGCATCTCCACTTGCTGACACAGAGCTTTTTGCCGAACCTGCTCTACCTTTACAATTCTTCTTGATGTGGCCAGACTGCCCACATCCCCAACAGACATTCTTTATGGAGTTCTTCTTCTTCCAGTCATGAGCTATCAATGCAGAACTTTCATGTGGATTGTTACTCCCACCAAGTCTCCTCTCTTCAGAAAGAAGCTTACTAGTAACCTCCGAGAAAATTATTTTCTCCTTACCATGCCCATGAATTAATAGCGGCTTCATGTGCTCATAGGACCGTGGAAGAGACACGATCAGCCTTAAGGCCTGATCCTCATCATCAATTTTAACTCCAATAGATTCAAGCTCAGAAACAATGCCATTGAGAATACTTAAATGATCTGAAATAGTAGTACCTTCATCCATTTGCAACGTATGAAACTTCTCTTTCAGATACAACCGATTTGAGACGCCCTTTGTCTGATACAACTCCTCAAGTTTTTCCCAGAGTCCCTTTGCCGTGGATGCTCCCTTCACGTTTGCAAGAACATTTTTGGTCAGGCACAGACGAATTGCACTTGCTGCTCTCAAATCCAGATCCTCCCAATCATCATCAGCTTTGTCTGGTTTACTAGCAGTTTTACCAAAGATCACCGCTTACTTTCAGGAGTAACCACGCCTTCAAAGCCTTGTGTAAACCAGACTGAATCAACACATCTTTGACTTGTATTTGCCACAAGCCAAAGTTGATCTTTCCGTCAAATTTCTCTACATCAAATCTGACTGCATTTGAAACTCTGCTTCCCGACATCCTCTTTGGCAGAACCTGTGCTCTTGATACCACTTGTTGGGAATTTGACTCTTCAAATTCTCTTCCCCAGAAACTGCACTTGTGGAAAATTGGAAAAACAAAATAGAGAAATAATAACAACACAAGTATTTAACGTGGAAAACTCCCAAACCAGGAGAAAAACCATCAGCACCAGAGAAAAATCCACTATGTAAAAAATTATTACAACTACACAATTTTCTCTCTGCACCCCCGCACACCAACAAAGCTTCTCCACTAGCAAAACTTATTCCTCACACCTCTCCTTTTACAAGAAATATTCCTAATAAATTCTTTTTCTGATGTGGAGGTTCAGCCCAAGCTGCAACCACAGAGCATACTAAGAATTCTATTAAATTCTAAAACAAATAGAGGAATTTATCTAGAGACAAAAGTTGCTAGACAAGCTTTTGAATGGTGTACATAAAACCAAGGCCCAAGCCTCCTTTTATAACAAAGAGGTTCACTCCTCTTTACTATTTTACCCGATGTGGGACTAAAAGTCCCAACACCAACACAAACATGCTTACCTTTTCTTCTGTTTCAATTTGCCTCCAAGAATCAAACCTTTCTCCTTTTATGTCTGCACCCTCAGAGTTCTTACGACACAATTTAGGGAAACATTTTCCTCCGCGTAACTACATGTCTAATTCTGCATGTTATTTCTACTCATTGTTGCAAATTGGTTCTCCAATAAAGAGCCCTTATTCTTTAGTTTGGTGATGAAGTATAATTTTTTTTTGTGTGTCATCTTTGTGTGTTCCCCATTCCCTCTATTTATAGTTACATGTTAGGGTTTTCTAATTAGGGAATTGATCTCATAGAAATCTTCCGTCAGTATTATTTGAGGAAAATCCAATTAGAATTAACTCTCTTGCAATATTTCCTTAAAGAATCAATTAGTTTTATATTATTTGAAAATTACCTTAATTAGAGGTACTCAAATCAATTTATTTTAAAAATATACCATGATTGAGAATACTCTAATCAGTCCATTTAAAAAGTGAATCAATTATTAATGGAAAATCAAATAAGCCTACTTATTTTATAAAAAATATATTATATTTTTAATTTAATAACTATTTTTTTTATTAATTAGAATTAACTCTATCTCTAGACCCAATAGACCTCCCTTATGCATCTTATTGAGCTCTTTCATGTTGTTGTTGTTGTTATTATTGTTAATAGTAGTAATTTACTTTTTATTTGTATTTTTATTGCATTATTGTTTTTTATTAAATACCCGGACAAAATTGGATGATGACACTATGTAATCAGAGTTTTGCTACATGCAACATACATATTTTCAACCACAGAAAATATGTACCCCTTGAGTTTCAGGGATGGCAAAGCTGGTCAACCTGCCCCGCCCCGCATCCAACCCAACTTAAGTGGCCAGTCCTCCCCACAACGACGAAGTTAGTTGAGGTAATTGGCCCGCCCTATCGCGGATTGGCCCACTCAAAAATAAAATAATAAAAAAGGGTTAAAAATGTTGGGTTAGCGAGTTGACCCGCCCCAAAATGGCGGACTAATCCGAACAAATAAAAAAACTTAAAAAAGTAATAAAAAAACAATATCTTCAATATCAATATAGAAAAATAAACTACCAACAAAAATACTAAACTACCCATTTTTAAAATTTTGACACATCAATAATTTTAAGGGTAGAATAGATAATCTAACTTCACATCTTCCCACCATTTCTGCTCTCTCTTCTCTCTTCTCAAATTTCAAAAACTTTTATTTCTCTCTTCCCTCCACTTTTTTAGTTCACTTTTTTTCTTTGTCTTCTTTTTAAATTTTCATTTTTTCATTTTTATTTATTTATTTCTGATTTTTTTAATTCTTTAAGTTTTGTAATTTCCTTATTTATATTTTAATTTTTTTTATATCCGGATTTTATTTTTTTATTTTTTTATTTGTTTACTTTTTAACTTTCATCCATATCAAAGTTTCTAAATGTCTTTATTATTTATTATTTATAGATAATTATTTTACTTTTGATTCTCAACAAGGGACATATTACGAATCCGGATTATCTGCAATAATTTTTTGATGCAGTTGTCGTAGTCAGACAGTGTCTGGCTGCAGCAACTGCATCAAAAAATGACCGCAAGGAATTCAATTTGGAAACATTATATGTTGTCGATATAAATGATTTTTTCTTTTGCGTCCAGATAAAAAAAGCATAACATGTTGTTGGTATAATTTTATCGTCTTTAAACATATATTAAATTTTATAAATGTTTTACTATTTTATAAATGATTATTTTACTTTTGAGTCCCTACGGGTTTTTGTTTTTTTACATCTTAATTTTTCTATTTTTCCTTAATATTTTTTACTTTTTTTTTAAAATTTTTTTAGTATTTGCCAACGTAGCTTGGCTCAACTGGTTCGGCCTTCTGCTCGTACACGCTGCGACTTGGGTTCGATTCTAGGTGGCTACGTTGGTGGGCAATACGTAAATTCCACTATAAATCTTGACTCATGTTGGTGGTTTTCCTTGGCCCTACACGGGATGAGCCTCCCCTAATCTAAACTTTTTGTAACCAAATTTTTTTTTTTAGTATTTTTATTTCTTTTTATTTCAACACGTATCAAATTTTATAAATGTTATTATAATTTCTTTACTGAAAATTAATTTTTTATTATTTTTTGTTTTACTTTTTTCCTTTTCTATTTTTCTTATATTTATATTTTTTATAATTGATTATTTATATTTTTTATAATTGATTATTTTACTTTTGAGTTCCTACGGGATAACATTATATGTTATCGGTATAATTTCATTGTCTTTGAGCAATCAAATTTATAAATCCCTTTATTATTAATAAATGAGTATTTGCTTTTGAGTCTCAACGTTGGAAACATTACATGTTATTGGTATAATTTTATTTTCTTTGAACATATAACAATCTTATAAATCTCTTTGTTATTTATAAATAATTATTTTGTTTTTGAGTAACGACGGGAAACATTACATGTTATCGATATAATTCAATTGTCTTTGAGCACATAATAGTTTTATAAATCTATTTATAAATGCTTATTTTGTTTTTGAGTTCTGAAGGGAAAATATTACATGTTATCGGTATAATTTTATTGTCTTTTAGTATATAATAATTTTATAATATATTTTTATTTATAAATGATTATTTTACTTTTTGAGTCCCGACCAGAAAACATTAGATATTATCTGTATAATTTTATTGTTTTTGAGCACATAACAATTATAGAAATCTTTTTATTACTTATAAATGATTATTTTGCTTTTGAGTCCTGACAGGAAAACATTTTTGTTATCGGTATAATTTTATTTACTTTTAGCATATATCAATTTTATAATTTTTTAAATCATTTATAAATGATTATTTTATTTTTTGAATTCCGACGGGAAAACATAACATGTTAATATATTTTCATTATCTTTGAGCACGTAACAATTTTTTAAATCTCTTTATTATTTATAAATGATAATTTTAGTTTTAAATCCCGACAAGGAAACATTACATGTCGTCAATATAATTATTTTCTCTGTTTGAATACTCTCAATTTTTCTATATTTTTATAAAAATAAAACTATTAAATATATTGGTCACAGTTTAAAAATTTATTTTTCAGTTTAAAAATTTATTTTTATAAATAAGTGTATTTAAAAATGCATAAAAATAAAGTAACATGTGCGAATACACGAGTATTTTACTAATTTTTGCATAAAAAAGGTTGGCGGGATGAGTTGGTTTGCTTTGGCGTTGAACAACAAACACAAATTCATATATTGACGTGCGTCTCCCCCATGCTCCATTGTGCATAGCATTAGTGTCCATTGTCCAGGCTCGAAGCAAAAGTTTCAAAAGCACATCATCAGACCCGGACAACTGGTTGAGCTGGGACATTTAAAGGAGTTGGAGGAAGGAGGTCTAGGGTTCAAATCCTGACTACTAACATAACATACTAAAAACTAATATTTGCCTATAAAAAAAAGACCCGGACAAGTGGTAATTATCTTTTTCCTTTTTTTATTTTTGTTTTTTGAAGAAATCATATGCTTTCTTGCGGTTTTGAAATGGTCGTAGAGGTTGACCAAAAAAAAAATGGTCGTGGAGAGGACTTCCCGACAGACCCCAAGACCTTCTCGACATTCCCTTCATCGGTTGGAAAACTTACGAAAATTATATACGATACGATACGACCACTGTTATATGGTTCCTGTTAGTCCTAAATCTAAGGTAAGATTGGACATTTTACCTCTCATTTTAGGCGGTAGTCTATAGTTGACCTTCGTTTTTCATTTCACTTTCCCAGAATGTTCAAATCAAAATCGTAGGAATTACGTTGTGGCTAATTGTTAGCTGTTGGATGATGGAGATTTTTCTTGTTTTTAGCTTCGTCCTTTTAGTGTTGAATAGTTATGTGCTTGATGAGACTTTTTCTGATCCTTAAAATGTTAATTTGCATGTTTACCTATAATGACTTTCACTTAAATAAAGAGCAAAGTGTATTAAATTTTCATAAATTAAATATAAATGTTTTCTTACAAATATTAATTTTAAATAAAGAAAATATTAATTTTGTTTTCTTAGGAAGAACATGCTTTGTAAATGGTTGTGGAGTTTATTTGTAATATGGGAATTCTTTGTTAGGAAGAACATGCTTTGTAAATACGCATTATGGTGGAAAATGTATTCTTTTTCCTTCTTTGGTCTTTTTCCAATTGGATTTTCGCTTTGAGAGGTTTTAATGAGACACTTTCATCGTCATGCTAATGTTATTACGGGTTAGAGTACCCTTCGTACTCCCTTAATAAAATCTTTGCTTATAAAAAAAAACTCATTAATCACGTAATAAATTGAGTTAACCAAGTATTTACAAGTCATTAACCATGTACTTTTTAGTGGGTTGTGAAAATTGTAGTATTAAAATAACTCATTAACCACCTAATGAGCTGGATTAACCAAGTATTTACAAATTATTAACCATATTCTTTTTAGTGGGTCGTCAAAAATGTATTATTAAAGTAACCCTTTAACTACATAATGAGCTGAATTAACCAAGTATTTGCAAGTTATTAACCATATTCTTTTTAATAAGTTGTGAAAAATATAGTATCAAAGTAACCCATTAATCACATGATAAACTGAATTAACAAAATATTTGTAAGTCATAAACCACAAGACAACAATGACATACTGTGTCAACCGTGTGTTGTCGAAATTCAGTGTCAAAATATCCTTTATTTTACGGGAACCACTAAAAGTATATTAGAATTATACAAGCCGTGGGAATTACGTAATATCTGTGGATAGTGGCCTATTGGGAGGTTGATCAGACTTTTCGATCCTTTAGTGTTGAATGCATCCAAATGTGCTTGATCAGACTATAGAAAAACTAAAATATTAAATGTTATTATATAAACAATTAAGTCACAGAAAATATTATAATAAAATTGTATTCGGTAGAAATAAATAACATCTCGAAAATTCATTTGAACTCTATCATCAAAACGTACTCAAAAGAATTTAAGGTAACAAAAATCATATGCAAAGAAAATCAGTTTTAAGTTAGCAGCATCAATGTAATTATAATATCACCATACCATAATTTAAAGCCATGCTTAGTGGTTTACTTGGTCAAAGAAAAGTGAGCAACATTCTTTTGGTCGCTGCCTCCTACTCAAAATATGCTGGTAAAATATTAAAAGACTGATATAAGGTAGAGATGTAAGGAAGCTACAAACGTACGCAACGGTATTCAACATGGAGATATAAAACAATTGACCTACCACTCCACTACAATCGGCGACACTGCTATAAAGGTGTGGAAATTAAAATATAACTTTAGTACAATTGTATATACAAATAAAAACATTTTTCACAAACCTCATGGAGATATAATAAGATTGATTACATGAATAAAGCTGACATTGTGTTTTGTCCAAAACTAATTATTCAGATATTCATAAAAAAAATTATTCAAAAGGTCATTTAAATCTAGGTTTTTTTGATCGATCAGTTAATTCTAGGTTATTTTTTGATTTTTTTCACAGTGTACAGCTAGGAAACCATTGAAGGAATATAGGAGAATCGAAATGCAATAATAGTACGGTATTCTATCTCTTTCCAGAACTAATTTTTTAAAGGATAAAACTTGGGTAAAGTTCTTTAAGTGTGGTTAGTGCTGTTCCTCACACAAAATAGGATAAAAACTGTTTTGATAGTGGTAGTTATGAGAGGTTAGAGATAGTAGGAGTGGATAAAGAGAGAAAAATTTATCTATTTTATGTGAAGAATAGTACTAACCATACCTATGGAACTTACGTAAGTTTTATTCTTTTTTAAATGCTTATATCTACGTTTTGATGTACTTGTTGCAACTTCTGTTCAGTATAAAACAATAACTAATTTTTCAAAAAGGTCACTATGATTTACTAGTTGTATGATAACTGAAATCATCAAAAATAATCAAGCATTAACTAAGTGAGGAAAAAGAAAAATTATAAAAAAAGAGATGATTTTGTAATTGTTTGATATAAGGGAAAGTGAAAGGAAAGAAAGTTAAACTTTTCTCTTATGTTATTATATTTGTAAAATGACATACTATATGTTATTACTAAATGAGAGAAACCCAAAAAAATTGGGGCCTTTTTTATATTTTTGCAAAGTTAATGCACTTTGTGTTCTTTTTCTTCTAACGAGGTTCCTTTTCTCGTACTATTAAATTTTTTTTCACCCTCCTTTAACAGGTTTTTGAATCCGTCCCTAACCATAAATATTAGCATTTTTGTTGAGTATGCTCCCAAGGTTTTTATTGTTAATAATTTTTTTCCCTTTTTTGCATCAGGGGTCATATGATTTTATCCTCTAATAGCATTCTTTCTAAAAAATAATATCTCATTTTTTTTAATTACAATCAAGTTGTTTCAATTAAATTTTCTATACTGCTTTGTTTATTTAGATAATTGAGAACTTATGATGTGTTTGGAATTAAAAATGATTTGAATAGTTCAAAAATAAAAAATTGATGAACTCCTAGGGATTTTGCAATAAGTTAGGTGACGGCTCTGAAAGAGAGAAAATTAAGATTTTTTTTTTAATTTTAGGTGAGATTTAATATTTATTTTGCAGGTTTTGAAGAGATCGACTAAAGTCTATAACAGTTCATTCTATTCTACCTATAGAAATTTTAAGTAGAATATGATGATTTAAGAGTTTAGATAAGTAAAAAAAAAACAAAACAATAAATGGAAGGAACAAGAATGCAATTATCATCTTGGATTCAAAACATGACTCATAAGATGTTGATGTATACACCGTGAAGGAAAAGGTAATGTGATGAGATACCTTCTTTTAATTATACAAAATTGGCATTACGCTTGAATCAACAGATCTTCTTCACCCATTATTAAAACAAAAATAATAATAAAAAAAGTCTTCTTCACCACTCTCCTCTTTAATTATTTTTTTAAATTATAATAAAAATATGTTATTCTAGTACAAACAGTGAGAGCATGAATTGCAAGGGAGGAATAACCATAGAAGGAAACTACTTTCAGATGTCAAAGAAAGGATTCAAATTTATATCCAAAAAATAAAAATAAACAAGGCTTGATTATATATTTTATTTTTTGAATTCCGACGGGAAAACATAACATGTTAATATATTTTTATCATTTTTTAGAACATAACAATTTTTTAAATCTCTTTATTATTTATAAATGATTATTTTAGTTTTAAATCTCGACAAGAAAATATTACATATCGTCAATATAATTATTTTCTCTGTTTGAAAACTCTCAATTTTTCTGCATTTTTATAAAAGTAAAACTATTAAATATATTGGTCACAGTTTAAAAATTTATTTTTCAGTTTAAAAATTTATTTTTATAAATAAGTGTATTTAAAAAATGCATAAAAATAAAGTGACATGTGCGAATACACGAGTATTTTACTATTTTTTGCATAAAAAAGGTTGGTGGGATGAGTTGGTCTGCTTTGGTGGTTAAGCGTCAACCCCCTTTGCCATCCGTGTTCGGTGTGGCGTTGAACAACAAACACAAATTCATATATTGACGTGCGTCTCCCCCACGCTCCATTGTGCATAGCATTAGTGTCCATTGTCCAGGCTCGAAGCAAAAGTTTCAAAAGAACAACATCGGACCCGGATAAGTGGTTGAGCTAGGACATTTGAAAGCGTTGGAGGAAGGAGGTCTAGAGTCCAAATCCTGACTACTAACATAACTTACTAATAATTAACATTTGCCTATAAAAAAAAAAGACCCGAACAAGTGGCAATTATCTTTTTCCTTTTTTTTATTTTTGTTTTTGAAGAAATCATATGCTTTCTTCTGGTTTTGAAATGGTCGTAGAGGTTGACCAAAGAGAGGACTTCCCGACAGACCCCAAGACCTTCTCGACATTCCCTTCGTCGGTTGGAAGACTTACGAAAATTATATACGATACGATACGACCACTGTTATATGGTTCCAATTAGTCCTAAATCTAAGGTAAGATTGGACATTTTACCTCCCATTTTAGGCGGTAGTCTATAGTTGACCTTCGTTTTCCATTTCACTTTCATAGAATGTTAAAATCAAAATCGTAGGAATTACGTTGTGGCTGATTGTTAGCTGTTGGATGATGGAGACTTTTCTTGTTTTAACTTCGTCCTTTTAGTGTTGAATGGTTATGTGCTTGATGAGACTTTTTTGGATCCTTAAAATGTTAATTTGCATGTTTACATATAATGACTTTCACTTAAATAAATAGCAAAGTGTATTAAATTTTCATAAATTAAATATAAATATTTTCTTACAAATATTAATTTTAAATAAAGAAAATATTGATTTTTTTTGACGACAATAAAGAAAATGTTGATGTACAATACTAAAATAACCTTCAGTATATATATGATACTTTTACTTATTTCAAATGTTTTGTTTATTTTACACTTATCATTTCTAATGGAAGAATATTTTAATAATATTAATTGAATTTGATTTACTTTTATATATTTTGTTCTGAACAGAACTTCAGAGGATGACCGGAGGGAAGCGGTGCGGTTGTGCTCGCGACGGAGGACGACGGCGTGTTGGGTGGTGTACCTGCAAACACTCCGACGCTCAAGTCAGTGTGTGTCGAGGTGAGTAAGAGGTGGTAGAAAGATGATTACCTCGACCGTTCGACGCGGTCTTCTTTAAATATGAGTCGAGGGCCAGTTCGCCGATGTGTAACCGCCCCGTGAAACCCTAAGTCGGCATTAAATCCCATTAATGCTCAAAGCCGCTGGGTCGCCACGCTGAGGGAAGGCGAGAGGCATGCGGACGACGTGGTATTGAGGAAGCCGTTGGGCCTGTGGAATGTTGGATCTCCTGACGGGCCTCGCCCACCCGAACGATTGCCCTCAAGTCGCTAGCTCGAATTTCGAGGTGGTGACTTGCTGTCGAAGTTCGTTGATGTCGACGTTCGACGTCCTTGTTCGTAAGGAACTGCAAGTGTCGTCATGTCGTGCTTGTTCATTAGTTCGTTCGGGACCTTCGTGTTCCACGTCTGCTGAGACAGTTCTCGACACGAGGCTTGATGTGCTTATGCAAGACTTATGCAAGACACAAGGCTTTATCATGAGTTCGTGCACGTGGTCTCGGCATGAGGTCGACAAGGCTTTATCATGAGCTCGTGCACGCGGTCTCGGCACGAGGTCGATCTCAGGTGCTTGTGCCAACGCACAAGGCTTTATCACGAGCTCGTGCACGCGGTCTCGGCACGAGGTCGATTCATCAGGTGCTTGTGCCAACGCACAAGGCTTTATCCCGAGCTCAGGCGCGGTCTCGGCACGAGGTCGATCTCTTCATCAGGTGTTTGCGCCAACGCACAAGGCTTTATCACCGATCTCAGGTGCTTGTGCCAACGCACAAGGCTTTATCACGAGCTCGTGCACGCGGTCTCGGCACGAGGTCGATTCATCAGGTGCTTGTGCGCTAACGCGACAAGGCTTTATCCCGAGCTCGCGGCGCTACGGTCTCAGACGAGGTCGATCTCTTCATCAGGTGCTTGCGCCAACGCACAAGGCTTTATCACCGATCTCAGGTGCTTGTGCCAACGCACAAGGCTTTATCACGAGCTCGTGCACGCGGTCTCGTGACGAGGTCGATTCATCAGTGCTTGTGCTAACGCGACAAGGCTTTATCCCGAGCTCGTGCGCTACGGTCTCAGACGAGGTCGATCTCTTCATCGGTGCTTGCGCCTAACGCACAAGGCTTTATCACCGATCTCAGGTGCTTGTGCTAACGCACAAGGCTTTATCACGAGCTGCACGCGGTCTCAGACGAGGTCGATTCATCAGTGCTTGTGCTAACGCGACAAGGCTTTATCCCGAGCTCGTGCGCGCGGTCTCGGCACGAGGTCGATCTCTTCATCAGGTGCTTGCGCCAACGCACAAGGCTTTATCACGGGTTCATGCACGCGGTCTCGGCACGAGGTCGATCTCAAGTGCTTGTGCCAACGCACAAGGCTTTATCACGAGCTCGTGCACGCGGTCTCGGCACGAGGTCGATCTCAAGTGCTTGTGCCAACGCACAAGGCTTTATCACGAGCTCGTGCGCACGGTCTCGGCACGAGGTCGATATCTTCATCAGGTGCTTGCGCCAATGCACAAGGCTTTATCACGGGCTCGTGCGCGCGGTCTCGGCACGAGGTCGATCTCTTCATCAGGTGCTTGTGCCAACGCACAAGGCTTTAACATGAGCTCGTGCACGCGGTCTCGACACGAGGTCGATCTCTACATCAGATGCTTGTGCCAATGCACAAGGCTTTGATAATAAATAAATGCTGGTTGCGTATTTCTCCAATCATACTTCATTGCTTCACATTTATGTGTTTAGAATACATTTGTTTCAACTATAATATTTCTTCATCTTTGCTGCGTTCCAAGTTCTTGGAATTTGCTGTCCTTGCAGTGTCTCGAGGATGTAGGCGCCGGTACCTGTCTTTGCGACAATTCTGTACGGGCCTTCCCAATTGGGTGCAAGTTTCCCTTGTGTGGCGTTCTTCAGGCCAACATCAGCTCGTCGAAGAACTAAGTCTCCAGGCATGAATTCCCTAGGTACAACACTTCGGTTGTATCTTGCTGCGATTTTCTGTTTTATCGCGACCTCGTGAGTCCGCAAGCTCTCTCAGATTCGCCAAGGAGGTCGAAGTTCTTCTCGTATACTCGGCGGTTGTCAATGCTACTCTGGGGATGTGAGGTTCTCCAACTAAGTTCCCCAATCTCGACAGGAATGATGGCCTCTGTCCCATATGTGAGACGAAAAGGAGATTCTCCTGTCGTCGAATGTGGAGTAGTTCGATACGCCCAGAGTACTCGGGGAAGCTCTTACGCCAGTTTCCTTGGCCTCATCCAATCTTCGCCTCGCACCTCGTGAAGATAACTGCTCGCGCCTCGCCTGGCCGTTCGTCTGGGGGTGTTCTACCGAGGTGAAGTGTTGTTTGATGTCGAGATCTTCCAAGGTTTTTGAATCCGCGACCGTGAATTGCGTTCCGTTGTCGGTGACGACCACTGGGAATCCCGAACCTTGTCGAATATATCTTTTGAAGAACTTAATCAAGTTCTTTGCGCTTATCTTCGCCAGGGCTCGCCAACCCATTTGGTGAAGTAATCTATCGCAACGACCAGGTATTTCACTGTCCGGAGCCATTGGAAAAGGTCCAAGTATATCAATGCCCCACCAAGCAAAGCGGCCATGGTGATGTCAGGGATGTTAACTCTGTAGGAGGAGCTAAGTGTAGATCGCCATGTCTCTGGCATTTGTCGCATTTCTTCACGAACGATATCGCGTCGCGCTCAGTGGTCGGCCAAGAGTACCTGCGCGAGGATTTTCTTTGCCAAGGAACGCCCTCCAAGGTGTTGCCCACATATGCCTTCATGCACTTCAGCAAGTGCATATTGCGCTCGGGTATCGTCGACGCATTTCAACAGGGGGTGGAGAACCCTCTTCGATATAAGATACCGTCGATCATAGAATACGAAGATGCCTTTTTTCGGATTTTTGCGGCTTCCTTCTCATCATCAGGTAGCCGACCGAATTGAATAAATTCTTGAATCGGTGTCATCCAACTGTCGGGCTCATCGGGCGGATCATCGACGCTTGCCTGGGAAATCGCAAAGCAGAATTTCGGAAGTTTCCTCAGTACCTCGTCATAAGTGGTATCAACCACGGCAGTAATGCTAGGCTTGGCCAGTGTTTCTTGTATTACCGATCTGTTGTTTCCTGAGCTTCTCGTGCTGGCGAGTTTGGACAGAATGTCAGCTCTGACGTTTTGTTCTCTCGGAACGTGTACGATCTCCACGGAGGTGAAGTCGCTCATTTTCTTCTTTACCAGGGCGAGGTATTTTTGAAGAAGTGGATCTTTAGCCTGGTATTCTCCACTTATCTGGGACACAACTAGCTGAGAATCAGTTCTGAGCTTTACCTCTTCAGCGCTGAAGTCTCGAGCCAGTGTGAGGCCAGCCAAACACGCCAGATACTGCCTGGTTGTTGGAGGTGGGAAAGGAGACTCTAATGAAAATTCGACGACCACTCGCCGCCGTTTCTCGAGCAACAAACCAGCGCCATCGCTTGAATTCGCCGATCCGCCGACATGGAGCGTCCATTTGGAACACTGTTCTGTAGCTCCAGGAGTCATCTCGGCAATGAAATCCGCCAAGCACTGGGCTTTGATAGTTTGTCTCGGCTCGAAAGTAACTCCGACCGACAACTCGACCGACCACTTGATCATACGCCCGCCAGGTCGTGGCTGTGTAGAATCTGTTTGATTGGCCGGCGATTCGGACCACTATGGGATGTGCTAAGAAGTATTGTCTCAGCGCCGAGCCGCGATTATCGGTCTGAGTCGCGACTTTCTCGATTTTCTGGTATCTCAGCTCTGGGCCCTGAAGTGCTTTGCTTATAAAATAGACCGGTTTCTGGTCCTCGTCTGCCTCGCGAATGAGGACGGCACTCAAAGCTTCGTTCGACACTGCCAAGTAGAGATAAAGGACCTCCCCTGGAGACAGCCTCGTCAACACTGGCGGTTGGGATAGTATGCGTTTTACCTGTGTTAAGGCTTCTTCGCACTCGGGTGACCATTCGAACTGAATTCCCTTCTTGAGTAAGCGGAAGAAAGGCAATGCATGTTCTGCAGATTTTGAGATAAACCTCGTCAAGGAGGCTAGCATTCCCGTGAGCTGCTGGATGTTTTTCTTTGACGATGGTTGCTGCATCTCTATTACAGCCCGACATTTGTCGGGGTTGGCCTCGATTCCCCTCTCGGTTAGGTAGAAACCGAGAAATTTTCGATTCGAACTCCGAAAGTGCACTTTTCCTGATTGAGCCTCATATTATGTCTTCGCATTTCAAAGAAAGACTTCTCTAAGTTCGACGACGTGGTCGACTTCTTTCGTTGTTTTTACAATCATATCATCCATATATACCTCCAGCATTCTACCGATCCGGTTGGCGAAGACTTTGTTCATCATGCTACCGATATGTCGCTCCAAATACAGTTAAGGCCAAAAGGCATTACGTTATAGCAAGAATTACCTTTATCCGTCATGAACGCGGTTTTTTCTTGATCAAAGATGATGCATCGAATCTGGTTGTACCCAGTATGCGTCCATGAAAGACAACAATTGAAAACCAGAGGAATTGTCGACGAGTTTGTCGATATTAGGGAGGGGTAGGCGTCTTTGGGGCACGCCTTGTTAAGATCAGTAATCAACACACATTCGCCACTTTCCATTAGATTTCTTAACCAATACAACATTTGACACCAAGTAGTATATTTGACCTCCTAATGAATTCAGCCTTAATTAAGTCTTCGACTGACTTTGGCGTGACCGGCTTTTTCAGGAGCTTGCTTACGGCGCCTTTGAGCTACCGAGCTTTGGGGTCGAGAGCGAGTTGGTGGCGAGCAATATCGAGAAATACCTGGCATGTCGCCGGTTGTCAAGCGAAGAGGTCGGCATTGGACTTGTGCACTCGTTATTTGCAATTTGACCTGCTCGGAAGATCAACACCAAGCTTCATTGTCTTCCCCGGTCTTCTCCTAGTTGAACTCGGATGAATTCTCCATCGCATCGGGTCTTTTAATCTTTTGGTGGAGCTCGCGTCGAGGTCGTCTTCCTGTATCTCATCCTCGAGCTCACTCAAGGCGTCGAAATCGGTGAGATTGACGTCTGCAGCAGCCTTCGCAGGATCAAGTTTCTTGGTCAAGGGGAGTTGTTCCTCTTCCTTTTGCTATTCGGCCTTCAAAGACAAAATATAACATCTCCTCGCAGCTTCTTGGTCGGCTTCGATGGTGACGACTTTGTCTTCGTCATCATGAAAACGCATTTTCAGGTGAACTGTCGAGGTTACAGCTCCTAACTCACCCAGTGTTGGGCGTCCGACGATGCAGTTGTAAACAGATTTGCATGGTAACACGATGAATTGGACCTTCACAGTTTTGGAGATTGGTTGCTCTCCAAAAGTCACCATCAACTCCACATAGCCCAACGGCTTTGTTTTCGAACCGTTGAAACCAGTCAGGTCGGACCCGGATGCGATGCGAGATCTTTTACGGTAGTTTCAAGGTTTTAAGCGGCTCGTAGAACATGATATCCGCCGAGCTCCTTGGTCTATCAAGATTCTTCCGACGTCAAAGTTAGCCATATAGGCTTTCACCAACAGGGAATCAAATAGTTCGGCCTTCCATTCACCAAGTCTTCGCTTTAAAAGGCTAGGTGGTCTTCCCTTATGCCGACTTGATGAAGGAGAAACAGAGAAATGATCATCGCTTCTCTCAACTTTCGTTTCTTTGAATTGATGCTCGCCTCCCTTATCGGAGAACCCTCCTGAAATGACCATGGCGGCAGTGAGGAGGACGAGGTCTCTCCTCGGATGCACGAACTGCTCCTTCGTGCCGCGTCCCTGTCGAGTCTCTCCTTTGAGGTCGAGGTGATCTAGATCTAGACCTTCTATCTCCAAATCTCGGTTTTCCTTTCACATATTTGGTCAACTCCGCCTTTTGGATCAGTTGTTCTATGACGCCCTTCAAGTGAAAACATTCATCTGCCTCGTGTCCGACACACTTGTGAAAGTGGCGACCTCGACTTATCAAAGATTCGGCTTCTCTTTTCCCTTATGGGGAAATTTAATTCCAAAGATCACGGATTCGGTGTTCGCGCACTCATTCAAGATGCGCCAGGGTAGTGTTCAAAGGGGTATATTCGTCAGATCTCTTTCTTTGGACCCCGACTTTCCTTCTCCCTACGCGACCTGTCTTCGCGTTGTCCACCAGCTTCCTCCTGGGTTTTACCTTTGGCTTTTGATGCCATCAACTTCTCTTCGTAATTCATGAATTTTTGAGCTCGCTTCAGGAACTCGGTCAGGGACCTCGGTTTGTCGACACCAATGTCGACACTGAATAGGTTTCCTTCGACTAGGCCTTGTTCTAGCAAGTATAATTTCATCTCGTCAGAGCATTTTTTCACCAAAATGGCTTCTTTGTTGAAACGCTCGACATAGTCTCTGAGGGATTCTCCTTTCCTCTGCTGAATCGCGGCTAGGGCTGCTGTCGACTTGGGTTGCACTTTAGATGCGGTGAAATGTGCGGAGAACTGGTCGATGAACTCAGTCCACGATCCAATGGAATTTCTCTTAAGAGTCTGGAACCAAGACAAGGCCGACTTCTTCAGAGTGAGGGGAAAGATCCTGCACTTTACCGGCCCTTGGGCG
The DNA here is from genome assembly GCA_037113605.1 of Calophaca sinica. Taxonomy (NCBI): domain Eukaryota; kingdom Viridiplantae; phylum Streptophyta; class Magnoliopsida; order Fabales; family Fabaceae; genus Calophaca; species Calophaca sinica. The sequence continues at coordinate 112,049,742 of CM073733.1, forward strand.
CCCCTATAGTCCATGACGGTGTCAAAGCAGCCAACATGTTCGTCGGGGTCGGTGGTCCCGTCGTAGGAGTCCAACGAGGGCGGTTTCTGAAGATGCTTCGGAATCGGGAATCTCATAATCTTAGACGTAAAAGGACCAAAGGCCTTGCACGTGTCATCTGTGTCATCGCTCTGAGAAGGGGTTGATGAGACGGAATGAGCACGGCGGCGGTGAGAGGTGCGGCCAGGAGATTTTACTCGCCGCCTAGAGGCTGAGGCGGCTCTTCTTGGGGGAGTGTCGCTGCTCGTGGTGGTACCTTCGCGATGAGACGCGCGCGTCGAGAAGCGGCGATGGCGTGGTGGAGAGAGTGGCATATCGGATTCAGGAGAAAGACTTCTGGAAAAAACTCTTCCGCGGTGTGTTTGCTCATGTCTTCCGTTTTGAGGCAAACGGACCTCAGATCTGTGACGGCGAGGTGGAGTACGATCTACTGAAGTGTTACGGCGGCTTGCTCTATGCCCAGAGCGGTGTTGAGTCGTGCCTCGGTGGTGGTGATGAACAGACCTGAGATTTTCGGATTCCTTCGATCTCTGAGGAGAACGAGAAACACGATCTTCTCTGTTGTCGATCTGTGTGGCAACGCGAACGGGAATTTCCTTCTGCTGATTCTCCATTCGATCGAGACGTTGATTCTGAGCCTGCATCGCTTCGGCATGGCTTCGGATGAATTCGCGGAACTCGCGAATGAGGATGGCGGTGGTCTCCGTTCCGGCATCGGTTTGAGCAGCAACGATCGGAACGGCGTCATGCTGGAGAAGTGGTTCTGTCGGAGCTATCGGCTGGTTTGGTTGTTCAAGATCTGCGTTCGCATGAGTGGAACTGCTAGTCGCGACCTGACGCTTCGATCCAGTCATCGTCGAGTGAAGAAGGGAGACTTCGACAAAGAAGATGGAATCAGAAACGATTCCCACAGACGGCGCCAATGTTCTGAACAGAACTTCAGAGGATGACCGGAGGGAAGCGGTGCGGTTGTGCTCGCGACGGAGGACGACGGCGTGTTGGGTGGTGTACCTGCAAACACTCCGACGCTCAAGTCAGTGTGTGTCGAGGTGAGTAAGAGGTGGTAGAAAGATGATTACCTCGACCGTTCGACGCGGTCTTCTTTAAATATGAGTCGAGGACGGTTACTGTCGATGTGTAACCGTCCCGTGAAACCCGGAAGTCGGCATTAAATCCCATTAATGCTCAAAGCCGCTGGTCGCCACGCTGAGGAAGCGGAGAGGCATGCGGACGACGTGGTATTGAGGGAAGCCGTTGGGCCTGTGGAATGTTGGATCTCGGATTGGGCCTCGGCCCGACCGAACGATTGCCCAAGTCGCTAGCTCGAATTTCGAGGTGGTGACTTCTTGTCGGTTCGTTGATGTCGGCGTTCGACGCCCTTGCTCGTAAATGAACCGCAAGTGTCGTCATGTCGTGCTTGTTCATTAGTTCGTTCGGGACCTTCGTGTTCCACGTCTGCTGAGACAGTTCTCGACACGAGGCTTGATGTGCTTATGCAAGACTTATGCAAGACACAAGGCTTTATCATGAGTTCGTGCACGTGGTCTCGGCATGAGGTCGACAAGGCTTTATCATGAGCTCGTGCACGCGGTCTCGGCACGAGGTCGATCTCAGGTGCTTGTGCCAACGCACAAGGCTTTATCACGAGCTCGTGCACGCGGTCTCGGCACGAGGTCGATTCATCAGGTGCTTGTGCCAACGCACAAGGCTTTATCCCGAGCTCGTGCGCGCGGTCTCGGCACGAGGTCGATCTCTTCATCAGGTGCTTGCGCCAACGCACAAGGCTTTATCACCGATCTCAGGTGCTTGTGCCAACGCACAAGGCTTTATCACGAGCTCGTGCACGCGGTCTCGGCACGAGGTCGATTCATCAGGTGCTTGTGCCAACGCACAAGGCTTTATCCCGAGCCTGCGGCGCTACGGTCTCGCAGACGAGGTCGATCTCTTCATCAGGTGCTTCCGCCACCGCCCAAGGCTTTATCCCCGATCTCAGGTGCTTGTGCCACCGCACAAGGCTTTATCACGAGCTCGTGCACGCGGTCTCGGCACGAGGTCGATTCATCAGGTGCTTGTGCCAACGCACAAGGCTTTATCCCGAGCTCGTGCGCGCGGTCTCGGCACGAGGTCGATCTCTTCATCAGGTGCTTGCGCCAACGCACAAGGCTTTATCACCGATCTCAGGTGCTTGTGCCAACGCACAAGGCTTTATCACGAGCTCGTGCACGCGGTCTCGGCACGAGGTCGATTCATCAGGTGCTTGTGCCAACGCACAAGGCTTTATCCCGAGCTCGTGCGCGCGGTCTCGGCACGAGGTCGATCTCTTCATCAGGTGCTTGCGCCAACGCACAAGGCTTTATCACGGGTTCATGCACGCGGTCTCGGCACGAGGTCGATCTCAAGTGCTTGTGCCAACGCACAAGGCTTTATCACGAGCTCGTGCACGCGGTCTCGGCACGAGGTCGATCTCAAGTGCTTGTGCCAACGCACAAGGCTTTATCACGAGCTCGTGCGCACGGTCTCGGCACGAGGTCGATATCTTCATCAGGTGCTTGCGCCAATGCACAAGGCTTTATCACGGGCTCGCGGCGCCGGTCTCAGACGAGGTCGATCTCTTCATCAGGTGCTTGTGCCAACGCACAAGGCTTTAACATGAGCTCGTGCACGCGGTCTCGGCACGAGGTCGATCTCTACATCAGATGCTTGTGCCAATGCACAAGGCTTTGATAATAAATAAATGCTGGTTGCGTATTTCTCCAATCATACTTCATTGCTTCACATTTATGTGTTTAGAATACATTTGTTTCAACTATAATATTTCTTCATCTTTGCTGCGTTCCAAGTTCTTGGAATTTGCTGTCCTTGCAGTGTCTCGAGGATGTAGGCGCCGGTACCTGTCTTTGCGACAACTCTGTACGGGCCTTCCCAATTGGGTGCAAGTTTCCCTTGTGTGGCGTTCTTCAGGCCAACATCAGCTCGTCGAAGAACTAAGTCTCCAGGCATGAATTTCTAGGTACAACACTTCGGTTGTATCTTGTCGCGATTGCTTTATCGCGACCACTGAGTGCCGCAAGCTCTCAGATTCGTCAAGGAGGTCGAAGTTCTTCTCGTATACTCCGCGGTTGTCAATGCTACTCTGGGGATGTGAGGTTCTCCAACTAAGTTCCCAATCTCGACAGGAATGATGGCCTCGTCCCATATGTGAGACGAAAGGAGATTCTCCTGCCGTCGAATGTGGAGTAGTTCGACACGCCTGCAGTACTCGGGAAGCTCTTCGCCCAGCTTTCCCTTGGCCTCATCCAATCTTCGCCTCGCACCTCGTAAGATAACTCGCTCGCGGCCTCGGCTTGGCCGCTCGTCTGGGGTGTTCTCACCGAGGTGAAGTGTTGTTTGATGTCGAGATCTTCCAAGGTTTTTCGAATCCGCGACCGTGAATTGCGTTCGTTGTCGGTGATTTACCACTGGGAATCCGAACCTTGTCGAATATATCTTTTGAAGAACTTAATCAAGTTCTTTGCGCTTATCTTCGCCAGGGCTCGCCAACCCATTTGGTGAAGTAATCTACCGCAACGACCAGGTATTTCACTGTCCGGAGCCATTGGAAAAGGTCCAAGTATATCAATGCCCCACCAAGCAAAGCGGCCATGGTGATGTCGGGGATGTTAACTCTGTAGGAGGAGCTAAGTGTAGATCGCCATGTCTCTGGCATTTGTCGCATTTCTTCACGAACGATATCGCGTCGCGCTCAGTGGTCGCCAAGAGTACCTGGCGAGGATTTTCTTTGCCAAGGAACGTCCTCCAAGGTGTTGCCCACATATGCCTTCATGCACTTCACAAGTGCATATTGCGCCGGGTATCGTCGACGCATTTCAACAGGGGTGGAGAACCTCTTCGATATAAGATACCGTCGATCATAGAATACGAAGATGCCTTTTTCGATTTTTGCGGCTTCCTTCTCATCATCGTAGCCGAATCGAATTGAATAAATTCTTGAATCGGTGTCATCCAACCGCTGCTCATCGGGCGGATCATCGACGCTTGCACTGGGAAATCGCAGCGAAATTTGGAAGTTTCCTCGATACCTCGTCATAAGTGGTATCAACCACGGCAGTAATGCTAGGCTTGGCCGATGTTTCTTGTATTACCGATCTGTTGTTTCTGAGCTTCGTCTTTGGCGAGTTTGGGCGAATGTCGGCTCGGCGTTTTGTTCTCTCGGGCGTGTCACGATCTCCACGGAGGTGAAGTCGCCATTTTCTTCTTTACCAGGGCGAGGTATTTTTGAAGAAGTGGATCTTTAGCCTGGTATTCTCCACTTATCCGGGACACAACTAGGCGAGAATCAATTCGAAGCTTTACCTCTTCTCAGAAGTCTCGAGCGGTGTGAGGCCACCAAACACGCCAGACTGCCTGGTTGTTGGAGGTGGGAAAGGAGACTTAATGAAAATTCGACGACCAGCCGTCGTCGTTCTCGAGCAACAAACCAGCGCCACTGCCCTTGGAATTCGACGATCCGGCGACATGGAGCGTCCATTTGGAAAAGCGCTACGTAGCTCCAGGAGTCATCTCGGCAATGAAATCCGCCAAGCACTGGGCTTTGATAGTTTGTCTCGGCTCGAAAGTAACTCCGAATTCGGACAACTCGACCGACCACTTGATCATACGCCCTGCCAGGTCAGGCCTGTGTAGAATCTGTTTGATTGGCTGGTCAGTTCGGACCACTATGGGATGTGCTAAGAAGTATTGTCTCAAGCGTCGAGCCGCGATTATCAGTGCGAGTGCGACTTTCTCGATTTTCTGGTATCTCAGCTCTGGGCCCTGAAGTGCTTTGCTTATAAAATAGACCGGTTTCTGGTCCTCGTCTGCCTCGCGAATGAGGACGGCACTCAGAGCTTCGTTCGACACTGCCAAGTAGAGATAAAGGACCTCCCCTGGAGACGGCCTCGTCAACACTGGCGGTTGGGATAGTATGCGGTTTACCTGTGTTAAGGCTTCTTCGCACTCGGGTGACCATTCGAACTGAATTCCCTTCTTGAGTAAGCGGAAGAAAGGCAATGCATGTTCTGCAGATTTTGAGATAAACCTCGTCAAGGAGGCTAGCATTCCCGTGAGCTGCTGGATGTTTTTCTTTGACGATGGTTGCTGCATCTCTATTACAGCCCGACATTTGTCGGGGTTGGCCTCGATTCCCCTCTCGGTTAGGTAGAAACCGAGAAATTTTTCGAACTCCGAAAGTGCACTTTTCCTGATTGAGCCTCATATTATGTCTTCGTGATTTCAAAGAAAGACTTCTCTAAGATCGACGGCGTGGTCGACTTCTTTCGTTGTTTTTACTATCATATCATCCATATATACCTCCAAAGATTCTACCGATCCGGTTGGCGAAGACTTTGTTCATCATGCGCCGATATGTCGCTCCAAATACAGTTAAGGCCAAAAGGCATTACGTTATAGCAAGAATTACCTTTATCCGTCATGAACGCGTTTTCTTGATCAGCATGATGCATCGGAATCTGGTTGTACCCAGAGTATGCGTCCATGAAAGACAACAATTGAAAACCAGAGGAATTGTCGACGAGTTTGTCGATATTAGGGAGGGGGTAGGCGTCTTTGGGGCACGCCTTGTTAAGATCAGTGTAATCAACACACATTCGCCACTTTCCATTAGATTTCTTAACAATACAACATTTGACAGCCAAGTAGTATATTTGACCTCCCTAATGAATTCAGCCTTAATTAAGTCTTCGACAGCTTTGGCAGCGGCTTCGGCTTTTTCAGGAGCTTGCTTACGGCGCCTTTGAGCTACCCAGCGAGCTTTGGGGTCGAGAGCGAGTTGGTGGCAGGCAATATCAGGAGAAATACCTGGCATGTCAGCAGCTGTCCAAGCGAAGAGGTCGGCATTGGACTTCAGGCACTCTGTTATTTGCAATTTGACCTGCTCAGAAGATCAACACCAAGCTTCACCGTCTTCCTGGGTCTTCCTAGTTGAACTCGGATGAATTCTCCATCAGTAATCGGTCTTTTAATCTTTTGGTGGAGCTCGCGGTCGAGGTCGTCTTCCTGTATCTCATCCTCGAGCTCAACCGCGTCGAAATCGGTGAGATTGACGTGCAGCAGCCTTCGCAGGATCAAGTTTCTTGGTCAAGGGGAGTTGTTCCTCTTCCTTTTGCTATTCGGCCTTCAAAGACAAAATATAACATCTCCTCGCAGCTTCTTGGTCGGCTTCGATGGTGACGACTTTGTCTTCGTCATCATGAAAACGCATTTTCAGGTGAACTGTCGAGGTTACAGCTCCTAACTCACCCAGTGTTGGGCGTCCGACGATGCAGTTGTAAACAGATTTGCATGGTAACACGATGAATTGGACCTTCACAGTTTTGGAGATTGGTTGCTCTCCAAAAGTCACCATCAACTCCACATAGCCCAACGGCTTTGTTTTGAACCGTTGAAACGGTCAGTCGGACCAGTGCGATGCGAGATCTTTTTCGGTAGTTTCAAGGTTTTAAGCGGCTCGTAGAACATGATATCCGCCGAGCTCCTCGTCTATCAAGATTCTTTTGACGTCAAAGTTAGCCATTTAGGCTTTCACCAACAGGGGAATCAAATAGTTGGCCCTTCCATTTACCAAGTCTTCGTCAGAAAAGGCTAGGGGTGGTCTTCCCTTATGCCGACTTGATGAAGGAGAAACAGTAGAAATGATCATCGCTTCTCTCAACTTTCGCTTTCTTTGAATTGATGCTCGCCTCCCTTATCTGAGAACCCTCCTGAAATGACCATGGCGACGGGAGGAGGACGAGGTCTCCTCGGATGCACGAACTGCTCCTTCGTCTGCGCCCCGGTCGTAGTCTCTCCTTTGAGGTCGAGGTGATCTAGATCTAGACCTTCTATCTCCAAATCTCGGTTTCCTTTCACATATTTGGTCAACTGCCGCCTTTGGATCGGTTGTTCTATGACGCCCTTCAAGTGAAAACATTCATCGGTCTCGTGTCGACACACTTGTGAAAGTGGCAAGACCTCGACTTATCAAGATTCGGCTTCTTTTCCCTTATGGGGAAATTTAATTCCAAAGATCACGGTGTTCGCGCACTCATTCAAGATGCGCCAGGGGTAGTGTTCAAAGGGGTATATTCGTCGTATCTCTTTCTTTGGACCCCGACTTTCCTTCTCCCTACGCGACTGTCTTGGCGTTGTCCACCGCCTTCCTCCTGGTTTTACCTTTGGCTTTTGATGCCATCAACTTCTCTTCGTAATTCATGAATTTTTGAGCTCGCCAGAACCCTGGTCGGGGACCTCGGTTTATCGACACCAATGTCGACACTGAATAGGTTTCCTTCGACTAGGCCTTGTTCTAGCAAGTATAATTTCATCTCGTCAGAGCATTTTTTCACCAAAATGGCTTCTTTGTTGAAACGCTCGACATAGTCTCTGAGGGATTCTCCTTTCCTCTGCTGAATCGCGGCTAGAAAGCTTTGTCGACTTAGGTTGCACTTTAGATGCGGTGAAATGTGCCGAGAACCGGTCGGCGAACTCGACCCACGATCCAATGGAATTTCTCTTAAGAGTCCGGAACCAAGACAAGGCCGACTTCTTGAGTGAGGGAAAGATCACGCATTTTCTGGCCCTTGGCGCCTTATAGTCCATGGCGGTGTCAAAGCGACCAACATGTTCGTTTGGTCGGTGGTCCCGTCGTAGGAGTCCAACGAGGGCGGTTACGAAGATGCTTTAATCGGGAATCTCATAATCTTAGGCGAAAAGGACCAAAGGCCTTGCACGTGTCATCCGTGGTCATCGCCCGAGAAGGGGTTGATGAGGCGGAATGAGCACGGCGGTGAGAGGTGCGGCCAGGAGATTTTACTCGCCGCCTAGAGGCCGAGGCGCTCTTCTGGGGAGTGTCGCTCGTGGTGGTACCTTCGCGATGAGACGCGCGCGTCGAGAAGCGGCGATGGCGTGGTGGAGAGAGTGGCATATCGGATTCAGGAGAGAGACTTCTGGAAAAAACTCTTCCGCGGTGTGTGTGCTCATGTCTTCCGTTTTGACGCAAGCGGACCTCGGATCTGTGTGGCGAGGTGGAGTACGATCACGAAGTGTTACTGGCGGCTTGCTCTATGCCCAGGCGGTGTTGAGTCGTGCCTCGGTGGTGGTGATGAAACGGACACGAGATTTTCGGATTCCTTCGATCTACGAGGAGAACGAAACACGATCTTCTCTGTTGTCGATCTGGTGGCAACGCCGAACGGAATTTCCTTCACGATTCTCCATTCGATCGAGACGTTGATTACGAGCCTGCATCGCCGGCGTGGCCGGATGAATTCGGAACTTCGCGAATGAGGATGGCGGTGGTCTCCGTTCGGCATCGGTTTGAGCAAAGAACGATCGAACGGCGTCATCTGGAGAAGTGGTTACGTGAGCTATCTACTGGTTTGGTTGTTCAAGATCTGCGTCGCATGAGTGGAGCGCTAGTCGCGACCGACGCTTTGATCGATCATCGCCGAGTGAAGAAGGGAGACTTCGACAAAGAAGATGGAATCGTAAACGATTCCCACAGACGGCGCCAATGTTACGAGTAACTTGAGAGGATGACCGGAGGAAGCGGTGCGGTTGTGCTCGCTGACGAGGACGACGGCGGCGTGTTGGGTGGTGTACTGCAAACACTCGGCGCCAAGTCGGTGTGTGTCGAGGTGAGTAAGAGGTGGTAGAAAGATGATTACCTCGGCCAGATTCGACGCGGTCTTCTTTAAATATGAGTCGAGGGCCAGTTCGTCGATGTGTAACCGTCCCGTGAAACCCGGAAGTCGGCATTAAATCCCATTAATGCTCAAAGCCGTTGGGTCGGCCACGTTGAGGGAAGGCGGAGAGGCATGCGGACGACGTGGTATTGAGGGAAGCCGTTGGGCCTGTGAATGTTGGATCTCCGGATTGGGCCTCGGCCCAGTCCGGAACATATTTCATTATAATATTGTATTTTAATTTTGTTTATATTAATAATATTAATTGAATTTGATTTACACAAGTTTTGTAACACCGTATGTGACACCGTATACGGAGGGATATTTTTGTAAAATTAATGAAAATATTTGCCTCTTTCCATTTTTAGTGGGTTGTAGAAAATATCAAAGTAATGTGCTTGTATCAGTTGGTGCAATTTTGTGGTGCTGTCATGCGAATCAGATGGTGCAATTTCGGGAATCCCTGGTTTAATTACTGATGTGTGAAACTGGTTGTTGGTGGTGGTTTGATTGTTGTTATGTGTAGGAGGCTCATGGTGATGGCTACTGGCTCTACTTGTGAAGTTTATTTGTAATATGGGAATTCTTTCTTAGGAAGAACATGCTTTGTAAATACGCATTGTGGTGGAAGATGTACTCTTTTTCCTCACTTAGTCTTTTTTTTATTGGATTTTGGCTTTGAGAGGTTTTAATAAGGCACTTCCATCGTCATGCTAATGTTATTATGGGTTGGAGTACCCCTCGTACTCCCTTAATAAAATATTTGTTTATCAAAAAAAAAAAACTTATTAACCATGTAATGAACTGAGTTAACCAAGTATTTACAAGTCATTAACCATGTACTTTTAGTGGGTTGTGAAAATTGTAGTATCAAAGTAACCTATTAACCACCTAATGAGCTGGATTAACCAAGTATTTACAAATTATTAACCATATTCTTTTTAGTGGGTTGTCAAAAATGTATTATTAAAGTAACCCTTTAACCGCATAATGAACTGAATTAACCAAGTATTTCCAAGTTATTAACCATAATCCTTTTAGCAAGTTGTGAAAAGTATAGTATCAAAGTAACCCATTAATCACATGATAAACTAAATTAACCAAATATTTGTAAGTCATAAACCACACAGCAAGAGTGACATGTTGTGTCAACCGTGAGTTGTGGAAACTTAGTGTCAAAATATTCTTTATTTTACGGGAACCACTAAAAGTATATTAGAATTATACAAACCGTGGGAATTACGTAATATCCGTGGATAGTGGCCTATTGGGAGGTTGATCAGACTTTTCAATCCTTTAGTGTTGAATGCATCCAAATGTGCTTGATCAGACTTTTCGATCCTTTTTTTTGGTACAGATAGAAAAAATAAAATATTAAATGTTATTATATAAACAATTAAGTCACAGTAAATATTATAATAAAATTGTATTCGGTAGAAATAAATAACATCTTGAAAATTCATTTGAACTATATCATCAAAACGTACCCAAAAGAATTTAACGTAACAAAAATCATATACAAAGAAAATCAGTTTTAAGTTAGCAGCATCAATGTAATTATAATATCCCCATAATTTAAAGCCATGCTTAGTGGTTTACTTGGTCAAATAAAAGTGAGCAACATTCTTTTTGTCGCTGTCTTCTACTCAAAATATGCTGGTAAGACTGATATAAGGTAGAGATGTAAGGAAGCTACAAACGTACGCAACGGTATTCAACATGGATGACCTAGCATGCACACTATAAATATGAAACTATGTTCTAAGCCAAACCATTCTAACCCTTTTATTAATAAGCCCGTCAGTCACAGGATCGCTCCAAAAATCATCACCAATATGAGTTTTCATCTAGTATTATTGCTTTTCATTATACCCTCATACTTGATAAATTTCAATATCTGTGTAGCAACAAGCCACTGCCTTGGTCATCAGCAATCCTCCTTGCTCCAGATGAAGCAAAACCTCGTATTCAACCCTGTAAAATCCAAAAAACTGGTTCACTGGAATCACAGCAGGGATTGCTGTCAATGGAATGGCATATTTTGCAACAAGGGTCGCGTCATTGGTGTAGACTTGAGTGAAGAGTTCATCACTGGAGGCCTAAACAATTCAAGTCTCTTCAATCTGCAATACCTGCAGAAATTGAATTTGGCTTACAATGACTTCCGTTCTTTGATTCCTACAAAGCTTGGCTTGCTAAAGAATCTAAGGTATTTGAACTTGTCAAATGCTGGATTTGAGGGGCAAATTCCAATTGAGATTGCTCATCTCACAAAGCTCACTTTTCTTGATTTGTCTACATCACTTACCTCACATTATATTCTAAAACTCGAGAAGCCAAATATAGGAATGCTCTTGCAAAACCTTACAGGAATCACACAACTGTATCTGGACGGTGTCAGGATATCTGTCGTTGGAAAGGAGTGGTGTCATGCCTTATCTTCATTGCAGAAACTTCAAGTTCTAAGCATGTCATCATGCAACCTCTCCGGACCAATTGACTCTTCAATGTCAAAGCTTCAGTCACTCTCGATAATTCAACTGAGTTTGAATAATATGTCAAGTCTAGTGCCACAATCCTTGTCCAATCTCTCCAGTTTGACTACCCTGCAACTTAGCAGTTGTGGCTTGACTGGCATTTTTCCAAAGGATATCTTCCAAATACAAAGTCTAAAGGTCCTTGAAATATCAGATAATCATGATCTTGGTGGTTCCTTGACAAACTTTCCTCAAGATGGATATCTTCAAACCTTGAATCTTAGCTATACCAATTTCTCTGGACAGTTACCGGGTGCTATTTCGAATTTGAAGCAGTTGTCCACATTAGATCTATCTAACTGCCAATTCAGTGGAAAACTTCCTCCATTTGCAGGACTCACCCAACTAGTTCATTTGGACTTGTCATTCAATAACTTCACTGGCCCTATTCCATCTCTTTGTAAGTTCAAGAACCTCAAATATTTATCACTTTTTCAAAATGATTTTGCAGGACCAATTACATGTACTCATTGGAAGGGTCTTTCAAATCTCATTCACATCAATTTAGGTGATAACTCACTCAGTGGGAAAGTTCCCTCAACGCTTTTCACCCACCCATCTCTACAGGAGCTTCTTCTTTCTCAAAATGGAGTTAATGGTTCTTTGGATGAATTTCCAAATTCACCTTTTTCCACATTGAAGTTGGTTGATTTAAGCAACAACAAATTACAAGGGTCTATTCCTATGTCTTTCTTTTCATGTTAAAAGTCTTGCTTATCTCCATCTTTCTTCAAATAAACTCAACGGCACTATAAAGCTAAATATGCTTCAGACCCTGCAAAATTTACATATATTAGGCCTTTCACACAACAACTTGTCAGTTGATGCCAGATTCAATGGTGGTCATGGCCTTCCATCATTTCCCAGTATGACAACTTTACTTTTGGCTGGTTGTAAGTTGAGGGAATTTCCTGTTTTCTTGAGAAATCAGTCCCAATTAATTTCTCTAGACCTATCTGGCAACCAAATCCAAGGAAAAATACCCAACTGGATATGGAGATTTAATTCTCTGATACACCTGAATATTTCCAACAATTTTCTGACAGGTTTGGAAGGACCCTTTGATAATCTTAGTTCCAATATTTTTATGGTTGACCTTCATTCCAACCAACTTGTTGGGTCTATTCCCATTTTCACAAAAAATGCTGTCCATCTAGACTTTTCAAGCAATAGATTCAACTCTATCCCACCTGACATTGCAAAGTACCTTCGTTTCACATATTTCATATCCCTTTCAAACAATAGCTTTCAAGGAAATATCCCTCAATCCTTTTGTGATTGTCCTACGCTTCGAATGCTTGATCTTTCTCATAACAGCTTCAATGGATCCATTCCCAATTGTTTGATGTCAAGGAACAGTTCTCTTAGGGTATTAAATCTAGTTGGAAACAAACTATCAGGTTCTATATCTGATACGATTTCAAGTTCGTGTAATTTAAGATTTCTTGATCTCAATGGAAATCTCTTGGCGGGTAACATTCCAGAATCTTTGGCCAACTGTCAAAGGCTAGAAGTCCTAAACCTCTGAAACAATGCATTGAGTGATAATTTTCCATGCTTCTTAGGAAACATTCTGACCCTACGAGTGTTGATTTTAAGGTCAAACAAGTTCCATGGCTCCATTAGATGCCAGCATAGCACTAGTGGTTGGGAGATGCTTCATATTGTTGATCTAGCATCAAATAATTTCACTGGTGCACTTCCTTCAGCACTCTTGCAAAATTGGAGGGCAATGATGGGTGATGAAGATGAAGCACGGGATAAATCTGGCAATTTACTTTTTTATATGTATGACTATAATCAATCTATGCATTTCAAGGATATCCTGGGAACTATTGACAAAGTTCTTTCTGCAAAATTAGCCTTCCTGATGGCAGCCCTGCCTCCTTCGACAGTTGAAAACATGTTCTCTTACTTCATCAATACAGACCAATTGCAATTTGGTGGAACATACTTGGATTCTGCTACTGTTGTCAACAAAGGCTTGCAAATGAAACTTGTCAAAATTCTATCTACCTTCACTTTCTTGGATTTTTCTTGCAACAATTTTGAAGGTCCAATACCAGAAGAGCTTATGAATTTAAGGGCACTGATGGTTCTTAACTTATCACATAATGCTTTCTTGAGCCACATCCCATCATCTTTTGGAAATTTGTTGCTTCTTGAATCCTTGGACTTGTCTAACAACGATTTGAGTGGAGAAATTCCCAATGAGCTTGCAAGTTTAACTTTTCTAGAATACCTGAACCTCTCCTATAATCATTTAGTGGGGAAAATCCCAACCGGTTCTCAAATGCAAACATTTGATGCAAGTTGCTTTGAAGGTAATGAAGGATTATGTGGACCTCCACTGACCAAGAATATTTGTAGCGATGATGAGGGACAAGGTTTGCCATCATCTCCCACTTCTAAAACACATAGTTCAATTGAATGGAATTTTTTAAGTGCCGAGTTGGGATTCATTTTTGGGTTTGCATGTGTGATCATTCCCCTTATCTTCTGGAAGAGATGGAGGCTGTGGTATAGCAAACATATGGAAGATTTGCTTTACAACATTTTTCCTCAGCTTGATTTTGTGAATGAACGTCGTGGTGGCCGAAACTACAGAACTCTAAGGTGGATATGGTAGAGCAAACTTATCATGTAATTTTCTTTTAGTTTTTTTAAGGTGTTCACTTAGTGGTGCTTTGAAAAATGGAGTATGTTGTTATTTTAAAAATAAATACATAAATTATATAATTGAAATTACAAATTAACTAATATAAGCAGTATAATAATAATAACAATAACAATAATAATAATAATAAGTCAAACTTTTATTACTATTCTATAGTTTTTATTACTTAATCTGTAATATTTGATATGAAGATGAATTATACTACATTTTTAGGGAGAATACTGAGATGACTCCTTATTTGTATTTTGATTTTTATCAATAAGGACATTTTGCAACAATTATAAACGCAGAGTTTTCCTAGAGCCCAGTTTTCCTAGAGCCCTAGATGTATATCAAAGTAGTTTCATGCTTAATCATTGTAGTTTCTTATGTATCTGAGTTAATTTGCTAATACGTAGATGTGATTATTTTTCGGACAAGTGGCTTTTTTAAGAGATGAAAAAGTAATTTTATTTGTAATATGTTTTGGAAAGTTTTAACAGTGTCATTCTCTGGTGCAATGGCTTATACAGTAATCTTTAGTTTCTCTGGTATATTTATACGTGTTATTGATTACGCAACAAACTAACTAATTGAGATATCAGTAACTAACAAACTAATTTTAACTAATCAAATAACAGAAACTAGTTGTACCTCTCCCAAGCTAACTGCACTCACATGCTGAAGTCAAATTATTATCTATGTGAATTACTAAGGATATAAAAAGGAGAAGGTAGTAAAATGAGGTCATAGAAGAAGAATTGAAATGCAAATAATTGTTGCACTGGCTTGGCAAAGCGGAAAAAGCAAACCTGTTTTTTTTTTCGAATAGCAAAAGTATTGGAAGTATAAAGGGGTACTCTAACCTAAAACAAACAGCACAAAAAAAGCAAACCTGTTTGTTTTACGTTCTTCTTGTTTGACAGATACTGCTGCATCCAGCCCTATATACATTTGAGACAAACTTAAAGGAAAACAATATGACTCTAAAAGTGGAATGCAAGTAAGTACTACTCATTCACACCTTGAGATCACAAATTTCTACCACTCCTCTACAGAGTGAAATTGAGATGAAAATGAGGTAGGGACAGATTTTTCTAATTGTGAATTTCCCATAACAATTGTTGGAGAATCAGGCCTAATCCCGATATTATTCTCCTAGATTTTATTTTATATTTATTCCATCAGATTTGATTGTATTTTATTCCATCAGATTTGATTGTATTTTTATTGTTAATTAGTATCTTTTATTTTAAGAAATCATTAATGTACTTTTCTCTATATAAGCAGGCTTAGTCTACTAAATAACAAAAGAAAGTATTCTTCCCTTGTTTTCTCCATGGTATCAGAAGCTCCCGATCTTGGGGGCCTCGCTTCCGCATAAATCATAGCCGCCTTCTTTGCGGAAAACCCTTTCCGTCTTCATTACGGCCCCCATTTTTGCTGCCTTTATTGCAGCACCTTGTAATCACACTGTGCCTGTTACTGTTTGGTGATCTGAGTCCAGAAACCATATTTTTTTCATCATCTCTATTCACTATTCGTGACTGTCAGCTACCAAACGCCGCCTTCAACAGCCCGTCTCTGTCCGGAGACCACAACATCCGGTTCGCCGCCCCAAAACTGGCGTACCCCTAAAAGCACGCACCCAGAAACCGTCGCACGCGCTGCCACCATCCATAGGCTATTCGGGCGTGTGTAAGCCACGCGCCGCCGTGCCGTGGTCCGTTCTTCACCATACTTTGCCAGATTATAGATCGGCGCCTCCTCGTTCTGTTTTGGGGGGTCCACTCTCCGATCCGAGCACCTTTATTCGTGGGTCATTTGAAACTCGTGTGTTTTTTGCTCATTTCTCTGTTTTTTTGAGGTGTTCTGCCACGGTTACTGTGAAACAGGTTTGGTGGGTTTGTCTTTGGTCATTCGGCTTCGCCCTATTGCCGTGTTCTCAACCCCTATGGCTGAGGTAGAAGGATATGCGCTTGTCAATAGGAATTACTGTGAAGAAGAAAGACCCAAAAAAACCATGGTGTGATCACTGCAAATGTCCCTATCATACACGAGAGACATGTCGGAAACTCCAAGGTAAGCCTCCTAACTCGAAAAAGAAAAGGGGGAATGAAAGTCGTGCTCTTCAGGCTAGTATTTCTGATCAAGGGAAGCAGTCTCCTTCAAGCTCGTTTCCATTCACCAAGGAACAATTAGACCAACTGTACAAGCTACTTGAGTCTCAGACTCCTTCTTGTACCATAGCTCAGAGAGGTAATTTCCTAAACACTGCCCTCCTCAGTGTCAGTCCCAGTCATACTTGGATCATTGATTCAAGTGCTACCGATCATATGACCGGAGAGTCAAGTCTGTTTTCTTCATATAGTCCCCGTGCAGGTAACCAGACAATTAAGATTGCAGATGGCTCTCTTTCAGCCATTGCGGGAAAAGGTTCCATAGTCCTATCACCCTTATTACCTCTTAAGGATGTCCTACATGTCCCTAAATTGTCTTGTAATCTTTTGTCAATTATTAAATTAACTCGAGATAGTAACTGTCAAGCTAAACTTCTTTATTCTCATTGTGTTTTTAAGGATTTAAACTTGGGAAAGACGATTGGCAGTGCTAAAGAGAGTGGGGGGCTCTACTACCTTGAAGATGGAATCGACTCCAGACCACAAGCTCAATCAATAAGTTCCTATTTTGAATCTATTTTTGTCTCTAGTAGTAATGATGACATTATATTATGGCATTTACGATTAGGACATCCAAGCTTTCGCTATTTGAAACATCTTTTTCCAAAATTGTTTAATGATAATGACCCATCCTTATTTCATTGTGAAACTTGCGAGTTTACGAAACATCATCGTTCTTCATTTCCTATTTAACCTTATAAGGAATCTAAACCTTTTACAGTTATTCACAGTGATATTTGGGGTCCAAATAGAATAAATATTTTTCCAAACAAAATGTGGTTTATAACTTTTATAGATGATCACACTAGACTCTATTGGGTATACTTGTTAAAAGAAAAATCCGAAGTTGGACAGGCTGCCAGAAATTTCTTTAAAATGGTGCAAACTCAATTTCAAACTAATATTTAAGTCTTTAGAAGTGACAACGGGAAAGAATATTTCAACATGATCTTAGGAGATTTTTTTCTTGAAAATGGAGTTGTGCATCATAGTTCTTGTGCTAATACACCCCAACAAAATGGGATTGCGAATAGGAAGAATAGACACCTCCTTGAGGTGGCTCAAGCTTTACTCTTCGAAAATAAGGTCCCGAAATACCTATGGAGTGAAGCTGTTTTGACTGCTGCATATTTAATGAATCGTATGTCATCCAAAGTCTTGAATTTCAAACTCCTCTTAATGTTTTCAAAAATTGTTTTCTCTTGGCTCATGTTTCAGCAGATTTGCCGTTAAAAATCTTCAAGTGTACTATTTTTGTTCATGAACATAAGTATCTAGGTAAATTAGAACTACGAGCTATAAAATGTGTTTTCATTGGTTACTCCCCTACCTAAAAAGGTTACAAGTGTTTTGATCCAAAATCAAAAAAGGTTTTTGTGACTATGGATGCCACGTTTTTGAAAATCAACCTTACTTTAGTGACATTCATCTTCAGGGGGAATTCAAAAGAAGATTCATTTGGAAAAAGATTTGTTTGAAAATACTATTTCTTTGGATAATGTTTATTTGTTACAAGATTCTGAGACTGATTGTATAGCACCAAAAGAAAATACCGATGCATCCTTACCTGAACCCATTCCCACTATGGAAGAGATTCTCATTGATTCTGAGGTGATATCTTTAAATCAAAAGCATGACTAACAAGCCTGTGAAACTGGTGATGAATCAACCGTAATGCCACAACAAAATGATTCCCATAAAGAGACAAGAAACAGGTACAATGACGGTGACAAAACTTGGAAGGGAAAGGTCTTCGAGAAGAAAAATCATAAGAAATGAAATAAAGAACTCACTCTCCAGCACTGCCAAGAGTCCGAATCAAGGGAAAATCCACCCAGTGAACCTGACACAAGTAAGTCTTCTTCTGAACCAATAGGTCATGATGAATCTTCTGAAATAGATCTCCCTATAGCGCGTAGGAAATGTATTAGATCTTGTACTAAGCATCCTCTATCCAAGTATGTGTCATATTCAAATTTGTCATCCTCTTTTGTTGTATTTACCTCTCAGTTGTCTGCTGTAGAAATTCCAAAAAATGTATAGAATGCTCTAAAAGTTCCAAAGTGGAAGGAAGCTGTGTTTGAGGAGATGAGAGCTCTTGAAAAGAACAAAACTTGGAGAGTTGTGACATTACCAAAAGGAAAGAAGACTGTGGGTTGTAAGTGGGTTTTCATTGTGAAGTACAACTCAAATAACTCAATTGAAAGGAACAAGGCCCGGTTGGTGGCTAAATGATTCACCCAGACGTATGGCATAGACTACTCAGAGACTTTTGCCCCTGTTGCAAAGTTGAACAGTACTGTCAGAATTCTTCTATCTCTTGTTGCCAACTTGGACTGGCCCCTGAATCAACTTGACGTGAAAAATGCCTTCCTCAATGGTGACTTGGAGGAAGAAGTATACATCGACTGTCCTCCTAGCTTTGAAAGAAAATTTTGGTTAAAGGTGTATAAGTTGGAGAAGTCACTCTATGGCCTTAAACAATCTCCAAGGGCTTGGTTTGAAAGGTTCACCCAGTCATTAAAAAGACAGGGATACACACAGGGACAAGCAGATCACACCTTGTTCACAAAGTTTTCTCCAAATGGAAAGATTGTTGTTTTGATAGTCTATATAGATGGCATCGTCCTCACCAGGAATGATACGGTAGAAATGGAGAGATTAAAGAGAAATTTAGCAGCAGAATTCAAGATCAAGGATTTGGAGCATTGAAATATTTCCTTGGCATGGAGGTTGCTCGCTCAAAGAAAGGAATTGTAGTCTCCCAAAGAAAGTACATTCTGAATCTCTTGGAGGAAACTGAGATGAGTTGATGTAGGCCAGCAGACACTCCCATGGATCCGGATATGAAGCTGTGGGAGAAGGCTAGTGTTCCGATTGATATTGGCAGATACCGGAGGCTAGTTGGTAAACTAATTTACCTATCTCACACCAGTCCTGACATTGCATTCTCTGTGAGTGTTGTAAGTCAGTTCATGTACTCTCCTTATGAGGAACATCTTGAGGCAGTATACAAGATCTTAAGATACTGAAAGACCAACCCAGGGAAGAGCTTGTATTTTAAGAAAACTGATGAGAAGAATGTTGCCATCTTTACGGATGCAGATTGGACTGGTTCAGTTATCGACAGGAAATCCACAACTGGATATTGTACCTATATGTGGGGAAATCTGGTTACTTGGAGGAGTAAGAAACAAGGAGTTATTGCTAGAAGCGGTGCAGAAGCAGAGTTTAGAGCAATGGCTCAAGGTATTTGTGAAGGCCTATGGATTTATAGAGTCTTAAAGGAACTAAGAGTGACAGTTGATCTACCTTTGAAGCTCTATTGTGACAGTAAGGCCACAATAAGTATAACTCATAATCCTGTTCAGCATGATAGGACCAAACATATTGAAGTTGACCACCACTTTATAAAAGAAAAACTGGATGCTGGAATTATCTATTTGCCTTTTGTGACTTCTAATTAGCAAACTGTGGACATTCTGACCAAGAGCCTGGTCAGACCCAATTTTGAGTGGTTAATAGACAAGTTGGCCGTGACAGATATCTATGCACCAACTTGAGGGGGGTGTTGGAGAATCAGGCCCAGTCCCGATATTATTCTCCTAGATTTTATTTTATATTTATTCCGTCAGATTTGATTGTATTTTTTTTATTAATTAGTATCTTCTATTTTAGGAAATTATTAATGTATTTTTCTCTATATAAGCAGCCATAGTCTGCTGAATAATACAATAAAATATTCTTCCTTTGTTTTCTACAATCTTATTAGGGTATCGAGGGGTCTTACATGTCTCTACATTGGTATGATATCGTCTACTTTGGGCTTTAAACCCTCAAGGTGTGTTTTGATGAAGGATTTTAATGGGTTAATGTAATTTTAGAGGGTATTTTAAATACATCAAACCAAATTACCTTGTTTTGATAAAAAAAATGTGGAGAATTTTCAAAATGAAGAGATTTTAGGAGGTATTTCGTCAAGACTAAATTTAGAGAATTTGAAATCCCACTTAAAAGTTGAGAATTTGAAATTCTTTGTTTGTTGTCTCTTCTAATTTTTTTTAAGAAATGTTTTTCCAGTTTTTTTCAACAAAAGATTTTTTTTTTTGATCCCTCCCTATCTCTCTCCCTTCTCTCTCTCTCTTCCCCCTCTCTATCTCTCTCCCTTCCCTCCTTTCTCTCTCCCATTTATCCCTCTCTCTCCCTCTATCTCTTTCCCTCTCTCTCTCTCTCTTTCTCTCCTATTTCTTCATCTCTCTTCTCCCATTTCTCCCCTCTTCCTGTCTCCTCTCTATTCCCCTTCTTCAGTTTTTTTCCAGTTAATAACTTTTTTTCCCAAAATTATTTGTTGTCAAAATTATTTTTTTCGTGAAAATATTTTTTTAAAATTTATTTTTCTCAAATAATGTTTTTTTTTAATTTCTGAAACTTTTTGTTTGTCAACTTTTTTTTTACAAAATATTTTTTTTTGAAATAATACTTTTTTCGAAAATATTATTTTTTTGTCATTTTTTTAAAAATATTCGAAATAATAACTTTTCCTGAAGATCTTATTTTATGTCAATTTTTTTCAAAAATAAGTTTTTAAAAAACATAAACTTTTTTTGAAACAATATTTTTTTGCCAAAATATATTGTTTTCGAAAAAAAAATATTTTGGATTTTTTTTTGTCAATTTTTTTTGAGAAATATGGTTTTTCAAATTACTATAACCAAACAAAGAATTTTGAAAATGAACACATTTTATTACTCCATTCAAACAATAAATTTTATAAATGATGGGAATTCAATTAATTAAATTCCGTGTTTATAAAACTATGTTCTTCTCTTTGTTTATCCTATGTGGGACTTTGTTTAGGGTACCGAGGGGTCTTACATGTCTCCATATTGGTATGGTATTGTCCACTTTTGGCTTTAAATCCTCATGGTTTTGCTTTTGGACATTCCCCAAAAGGCCTCATACCAATGAGACATTTCCTTGCTTATAAACCCATGTTTTTCTCCTTGTTTATCCTATGTGGGATTTTGTTTACACCTCAACAATCCTCTTCTCAAATAAAGGACCATGGTTCATCAATAATGTTTAGTCCTACCAAGTATGACAAAAGCACATGATTTCCATTCTTTTCTATATAGTGCTCTCTCTAAGAAGCTCCAAGATTTGAAAGTCAACACCTAACCATACCATTTTATTTTCACTCCCTCTTTAACTTCTCTATCTTTTAACTTCTCATTTCTCTCTCTCCCTCCCCTCTATCTCTCATCTCTCTCCTCTCTCTCTCCCTCTCTCATCTCACTCCCCCTCCCTCTATCTCTCATCTCTTTCCCTTTTCTTCCTCCCATCTCTCCCTCTCTCTCATATCTCTCCCTCTCTTGTCTCTTTCTCCCTTCCTCTCATCTCTCTCCCTATCTCCCTCTCTCTCATCTCTCTCCCTCTCTCCCTCCCCTCTATCTCATCTTTCCTCTCTCTCATC
Source organism: Calophaca sinica (assembly GCA_037113605.1). Taxonomy (NCBI): domain Eukaryota; kingdom Viridiplantae; phylum Streptophyta; class Magnoliopsida; order Fabales; family Fabaceae; genus Calophaca; species Calophaca sinica. The sequence continues at coordinate 112,071,347 of CM073733.1, forward strand.
CTCTCTCCCCTCTCTCTCATCTCACTCCCCCTCCCCTCTATCTATCATCTCTTTCTCCTCTCTCCTTGTCCCCTCCGTCTCACCCAATCTCCCGCTGGTACATTTATTTTCATGTTTCCCACTCAAACTCACGCTTGAACGTTCAATTTGCATCCGACAATCAAACGCCGCGTTTTAACTAATTCATGTCTGTTACGGGCCGGTCCCCGAGTTGGAATCCACCGAGCCGACCCCAATGCCTATCAAGTGACATCGAGCTCGGCCCGGTGCCGATCGTGTTTCTACGAGCTCGGGTCACTACCGACCGGGCAGAACCGAGTATGCACGAGCATAGGCCTGCGCCCGCCGAGCCACTATGGGCCCTCGCCCCATTTCCCGTGATGGGCCGCTCAGAGTCCACTATAGCACTCGGGACCCGAGCCGCGGGCCCCGACATGGAACCCCCGTAGAAAGGGGCCGCGAGCGATCAGATTCACGAAGAAGGCGGGGCACGTTATCAGATCATAATGAGCCGTTACCCTTATCAGGTGCGAGCCGTTACCCCGCATGAAGAAGGTGGAGCGTGCAGTTCGGATCGGGAGTAACCAACCTCCTGCCAGGCTTCACTATATAAAGGGGGCTTAGCCCCCCAGGTTAGGGGACACTTCCTAAACCCTAATTCACTCTGCTCTCCTTCTCTTCCAAAGCCCTATCTAACTTAGGCATCGGAGTGCATTTGCAGGTACCACCCCCCTTCGATTCCAGAAGAAGGAGTACTCAATTCCAAGGAGGAGGAGAGCTCAGCCATTCCCGACATTAACATTGGCGCCCACCGTGGGGCCCGGTAAAACTAGCCCAGGCCTCAAGAACACCCCGAGCAAGATGGTGCGCACCAGGAGAACGGCGAGTCACAGATCGCCACCGCCGAGTCATCACCCGGTCAGTCAGGATGAACGCCCACCACCAGACCTTCTCTTGGAGCTTCTCAGGGCGGAAAACGAAGAGTTAAGACACAGGATCGCGGAAGCCTGCGATCGCGAGGAAAGACAGGGCCACGAGACGCCCTCGAGGACCAGAAGAGACGACCGGGACTCGTCCAAATCGGACGGATCCAGCGCCACGGAGAGCCCCAGGCGAGAGGGCCACACCCGGCACACACCACGGCGTGAGAACCGACCCTCCGAAATCGGACTAACCTTGCTCCCCTTCATCGAGAGGGTTATGGCCGATCCAGTCCCGAAGCGATTCCAAATTCCCAACATGGACGCTTACGAAGGTAAGACCGACCCCGAGGAACACCTCACCTCCTTCAACGCACGGATGCTACTGATCGACGCATCCGAGGGCCTGAAATGTAGGACCTTTCCCTGCACCCTGAAAGGGCCGGCCATGATGTGGTTCTCTAACCTCCCACAGCACTCGATCCACTCATTCAGGCAACTCGCCGAGCAATTCGTGGCCAGGTTTACCACGAGCCGAGCCTTCCGGAGAAACTCCACTTGCCTGGTCGGGCTCAAACAGAGGTCGGACGAGACTCTGAAGTCCTTCATAGAGCGTTTCAACAATGAAACGGCTCAAGTCAGAAATCTCAGCACCGATGTGGCGCTCCACGCCATAGTGTCAACACTGAAACCTGGTCCCTTCTCGACCTCCCTCGCTCGCCGGCCTGCAGGATCTCTGGACGAGCTGAGGCGCCGAGCAGTGGGATATATCAACATGGAGGAGGTCGCCGCCGCCAAAAGGGAAACCCAGAATTGGCAAGACAGGAGTAGAGACACTGCCGAAAGAGCGAGAGAGGAGAAACGAGCAGGCGGCAAGACTACGGAGGCGGTTCACTCCTCGACAGCGATGGGAAGGGACCGAGTCTTGAAGGAAGCCTACACGGGCAACCTCATCACCTTGCCCCCTCAGAAGGACTCCCCACCGGACGCGGATCGCCAGAGATACTGCGAGTACCACCGGATCTACGGGCACACCACAAACGAATGTCAGGCACTAAAGATAAAGATTGAAAAACTCATACAGGCAGGACATTTGACAAAATATGTGGACAAAGGGACTGGGGCAGCCCCCAGGGAAAACGAAGCAAATCGTAGAAGATCCCGTTCACCCGAGCACAGGCGCAACCAATCGCCGGCTCGGAGAGGGCGAGAAAGGCGTTCACCCGTCCGTCAACGCAGGAAGGGTCGAGACGAAGGTACCCCCTCACTCAATTTGATTGCAGGTGGTTTTGCAGGTGGAGGCAAATCTAGCAACGGTCGGAGAAGGCACCTGAGGTCCGTCAATAGCTCAACGTCGCTAACTGCCCCTCCCGCGGCCTTACCGACCATATCCTTCTCGGAGAGGGACTACCAGGGAATAAATCGCCACCAAGACGACCCCATGGTGATCACAGTACACCTCGCCGGGTTAAACGTCAGGAGAGTGCTCATTGATCAAGGAAGCTCGGTAAACGTAATCTACAAGGAAGCTTTCGGTCGACTCAAGTTACCGAGCTCGATTATCAAACCCTACCGAGGTACGTTAGTTGGTTTTTCAGGTGCTAAAGCTCGGGTGACAGGATACTTCGACGTCTTGCTCACCTTCAAGGCGGATGTCGGAGTCAAGACAATCGAAGCCCACCTCCTGGTGGTGGAAGCCGAGTCGGCCGCGGACACCGCCTACAATATGATAATCGGCAGAACTGTCATCAACGGGATCGGGGCCATAGTCTCTACCCCCCATTTGGCGATGAAGTTTCCCCTATCCGATGGGCAGATTGCTACGATACACGCCGACCAGAAGGAGGCGAGACAATGTTATGTCAACAGTCTCAAGGATGACAGGAGAAGAGATCGCCTCAGGTCGAGCTGCATGATTGAGCTCGATCCAAGGGGCGAGAGTGATTTCCGGCCAGTGCCAGTCGATGACATCAAGGAGGTCGAAGTAAGAGGACCGGGCAAGAGCATACGAATCGGGACACAACTGCCCCATCAGAGCGAACAGTCCCTAACAAAATCATGCTCGCCAACGCAGATCTGTTCGCATGGGGCCCGGAGGACATGCCCGGAATAGACCTCAAAATGGCCTGTCACAAGCTAGCCATCGAGCGGTTGCTCGCCCGTTGCTTTCAGAAAAAGAAGAATTGCCAGAAAAGAAGCGGCATGAGAAGAGACCTCAAAGCTCTTGAAAGCCGGATTTATCAAAGAGATCAAGTACCCTACTTGGCTTTCCAACGTGGTACTGGTCAAGAAGAGCAACGGTAAGTGGAGGATGTGCACTGACTTCACCGACCTGAAAAAAAGGTCTGCCCTAAAGACCCATACCCCCTTCCGAGCATCGATGCTCTGGTAGACGGCACATCGGGGTACCAGGTGCTCAGTTTCATGGATGCATACTCGGGATACAATCAGATCAGGATGCACCCACTCGACGCACCAAAGACGGCTTTCATGACGGAAACCTCCAACTTCTACAACGTCACTATGCCCTTTGGTTTGAAGAACATAGGGTCGACTTACCAGAGGATGATTGATGAGGTCTTCGTCAAGCAGATCGGAAAGACGATCGAAGTGTACATGGACGACATGGTGGTCAAGACCTCCAGCTTCGAGGCACACTACCGAGACATCCAGGAGGTATTTGACATTATGAGAAAATATAACATCAGGCTTAACCCCGAGAAGTGCTCGTTCGGGGTGCTCGGAGGCAAGTTCTTGGGGTTCATGATCACCCATAGAGGCATTGAGGCCAACCCCGACAAGTGCCGAGCAGTGATGGAAATGCGAAGCCCGAGCTCTATCAAAGAAGTGCAAAGACTCGCTGGTCGCATCGCAGCCCTTTCCAGGTTCGTAATTCGTTCCGCTGACAAATCGTTTCCCTTCTACCAGGTACTCCGGAAACCAGCTCGGTTCGAATGGACCGAGGAGTGTGAAACGGCCTTCCAAAGGCTCAAGGAATTTCTGGCGTCACCACCGGTCCTTACGCGACCCACCAAAGGAGCCCCCCTCCTCCTCTACCTGGCGGCCACCGACACCTCGATCAGCTCTGCCATGATTGAAGAGAAAGAGACCGAGCAGCACCCAGTGTACTTCGTGAGCAAAGTCCTCCACGGGGTGGAGCTGAGATACCAGAAGGTAGAGAAACTGGCGCTCCTGATAGTAATCTTCGCGAGGAGATTGAGACCTTACTTCCAAGCTCACCCGGTGGTAGTCAAAACGGACTACCCAATCAAAAGGATCCTGCAGAAGCCCGAGCTCTCAAGGCGAATGGTGGCGTGTTCTGTGGAACTCTCCGAATTCCAGATCAGGTATGAGCCCAGAGGACCCATTAAATCACAAGTTTTGGCTGACTTTATTGCAGAACTAACACCGACCCCCGAGGTCGAATACTGGACGCTCTACGTGGACGGCTCCTCCAATTCCAAAGGCAGCGGAGCAGGAATCATCGTTGAAAGCCCTGCAGGAATCAGCGTCGAACAGACACTCAGGTTCCTATTCAAGGCTAGCAACAACCAAGCCGAGTACGAGGCTTTACTGATCGGTCTCAAACTCGCATGGGAGCTGGGCACCCAAACACTCCGAGTCAAGAGCGACTCCCAGCTGATGATCAACCAAGTCAAGGGCGAATACCAGTGTCGAGATGACGTACTCGCCCAGTATGCTCAAAAGGTCAACGCCATGATTCAGAACTTCCAAGAAGTCCAACTCGAGCACATCCCTCGAGAACAAAATAACAAGGCAGATCTGCTGGCAAAGTTAGCTAGTATGAAGACCGAGGGACAGCTCCACACGGTGGTCGTCCAAACTTTAAAGTCACCGAGCATTGCGACAGCCAGAACCTCTGCGATGTCGGCTCGCACTCTTGGATGAAGGACATCATTGAATACTTGAAGCAGGGAAGATTGCCCGAGGACCCGGCAGAGTCACGCAGGGTCCAAAGGCAGTCCGCACATTACACTCTAATCGGAGACAGGCTCTACAGAAGAGGCTTCTCACAGTCGCTACTCACCTGCATAGAGAAGTCGGACTCCGAGTATGTTATGAGGGAACTGCATGAGGGCATCTACGGGAACCATTGTAGGACTCGGACCCTAGCAGCCAAAGTCCTCCGAGCGGGCTACTACTGGCCGACGCTCAGGTCGGATTGCCTGGAATACGTAAGGAAGTGCGACAAGTGACAAAAGTTCGCCAAACGAGACCACCTTCCACCAGAAGTCCTGCACGAAGTCATCGCCCCTTGGCCTTTCAATACCTGGGGGGCTTGACATACTTGGCCCCTTTCCCCTTGCACCGGGCCAACTCAAGTTCATCGTAGTCGCCATAGACTACTTCTCCAAGTGGATAGAGGCATGCCCGCTGGCGACCATCACTTCCGAGAGGATCAAAAAATTTGTCTGGAAAAGCGTGGTTTGTCGCCACGGCCTACCCCACACCATCATCACAGATAACGGCACACAGTTCACCAGCTCGGTGTTCAAGGACTTCTGCAAAGGTCTAGGGATCCGACTCGTCTATGCCTCCATCGAGCATCCGCAGACCAATGGCCAGGTCGAAGCCGCGAACAGAATTATCCTGAATGGCCTCCGCAGTTTACCGGACAGAGCCAAGGGCGACTGGGCGGAAGAACTCTGCGGGGTGCTTTGGGCATACCACACCACCCCCCAGTCGGCAACAAATGAAACACCTTTCCGGCTAACATATGGAATGGAGGCCACGGTGCCAGTAGAGCTCGGTTCCACCTCGGTAAGAAGAGAGCACGTTCAGGCATTGGCGCAAGAGGAGGCGAGAGTTGAGCTCGATCTCCTGGAAGAAACTCGGGAACTTGCCCGAGTACAAAACTTTGCAACTAAACAGCGCGTCGCCAAGCACTACAACTCCAGAGTCCGACTAAAGACATTCAAAGAAGGCGACCTAGTCCTTCGAAAAGTTGAACTGGCTCGAAAAGACGCAAGGCAAGGCAAGCTCGGGCCAACATGGTAAGGGCCATACCGCATCAGATCGGAGCACCGACACGGTGCATACGAACTGGAAAAACTCTCCGGGAAAGCAATACCGAGGACCTGGAATGCCATGCACCTCAAGCTCTACTTTAGTTAAACACTTGTAAACAGATGGCATACTCTTTCGTTTGCAAACCTTTTTTCCCACTGGGTTTTTGGTTTGGAAAGGTTTTAACGAGGCACATCCTCTTTCCCCTTCTTCCCCATTTAATAAAAGTCAACCCCCATTGCATTCAGAGTGTTGGCACTGAGAATCACCGTGTCCCGAGCTCGAAAGGTCTTAACCAACCTGCAGACCCCCGTGGTCCTAAACCCAAGCCAGCAAGCCAGCATAAAGGCTTGGTGAGCTCGCTCGCAGCTCGACCCCTGTGGTCCTAAACCCAAGCCAGCACAAAGGCTTGGTGAGCTCGCTCGCAGCTCGACCCCTGTGGTCCCAAACCCAAGTCAGCATAAAGGCTTGGTGAGCTCGCTTGCAGCTCGACCCCTGTGGTCCTAAACCCAAGCCAGCATAAAGGCTTGGTGAGCTCGCTCACGGCTCGGAAGGTCTCACTCGACCTAGAATACCCCCAACTCGGAAAGTCTGGCTCGACTTCTACGAGCTCGCATGAAAGCTTGCACTCGGCTAGTACGGTCGTGACAAAGGCAATGCTTCAAACAATTTGAAGCAAGTTTTTTTCGGGGGAAGCTACCCGAGGACTACTCCCCTAGCCGAGTAGGAGTCCTCCAAAAACGGTGGCACCCGAGTACGACGACTACGACTACAGAACAGCAATAACGAAAGCTAACGAAAAGTAAGTACTCGCGCAAAGACAATTTATTATCAACATTCTTCAATACAGAAGCGGTCATATAAAAAAGGCTCCGGGGCGAGCAACTACAAAGTCAAAGCAGAAAGAAAAATAAATACAAGTTACGCAAGGGCATCCCCTTGGTCCTCAACAGGGGTCTCAACGACCTCCTCAACCATAACCGCCTTACCTGCGGCCCCAACAATGGCCTCGGGATCGACTTCAATTCCCCTCTCAAACTCTCCCTCAGGCTCTTTCTCAGGGTCACCATGACCTTCCTCCTCTTCTTCCTCCACGATCTTCCCGTCCCTCACAACCTTAGTAAAGTCAAGCTCGGAGAGGTCGACGGTGGGGGCGATGACTTGCAGCTGGGCAACAGCGTTGTCAAACCCCTCCTTATACTGGAGAGCACTATAGGCTCGGTACTCATCAACCCGGGCAGTCTCAGCCGACACTTCTCCTTCTCTTCCCACAGCTGACCCTCGAGCTGACCCACGAGGAGGTCTTTCTCGGCCTGAATCTCTCTCTGCCTCTCAAGGAGCGCGGTATTGCTCTTGCTAAGAGCGTCCTTGACATTGGAGAGCCTATCATAGTCCTCCTTCAGCTTCTTTGTTTTCTCCTCAAGGTCGGCAAGAGAGTTGACCTTCCTTTGATACCTTCTCTTCGCCAGCTCGGCCTCCATCGCCCGAGCCCTGATCTGATCAGAAAGAAACTGGGCCATAGCAGAAGTATGAAGCCCGTAGGTGCCTAAGGCTCTGCACAAACCCAGCTCACCCACCTCGGTCATGCTCTGGTCATCAGCCCGCCGCATGGAGGAGGAGGGGGCTCCTTTGGTGGGTCGCGTAAGGACCGGCGGTGACGTCAGAAATTCCTTGAGCCTCTGGAAGGCCGTTTCACACTCCTCGGTCCATTCGAACCGAGCTGGTTTCCGGAGTACTTGGTAGAAGGGAAACAATTTGTCAACGGAACGAATTACGAACCTGGAAAGGGAAGCGATGCGACCAGCGAGTCTTTGCACTTCTTAGATAGAGCTCGGGCTTCGCATTTCCATCACTGCTCGGCACTTGTCGGGGTTGGCCTCAATGCCTCTATGGGTGATCATGAACCCCAAGAACTTGCCTCCGAGCACCCCGAACGAGCACTTCTCGGGGTTAAGCCTGATGTTATATTTTCTCATAATGTCAAATACCTCCTGGATGTCTCGGTAGTGTGCCTCGAAGCTGGAGGTCTTGACCACCATGTCGTCCATGTACACTTCGATCGTCTTTCCGATCTGCTTGACGAAGACCTCATCCAACATCCTCTGGTAAGTCGACCCTGCGTTCTTCAAACCAAAGGGCATAGTGACGTTGTAGAAGTTGGAGGTTTCCGTCATGAAAGCCGTCTTTGGTGCGTCGAGTGGGTGCATCCTGATCTGATTGTATCCCAAGTATGCATCCATGAAACTGAGCACTGGGTACTCGACGCGCCGCCTACCGCAGCATCGATGCTCGGAAGGGGTATGGGTCTTTAAAGGCGCACCTTGTTCAGTTCGGTGAAGTCAGTGCACATCATCCACTTACCGTTGCTCTTCTTGACCAGTACCACGTTGGAAAGCCAAGTAGGGTACTTGATCTCTTTGATAAATCCGGCTTTCAAGAGCTTTAAGGTCTCTTCTAATTTGCTGCCGTTTCTCCTGCAATTCTTCTTTTGCAGCAGCGGGCGAGCAAGGCTCGATGGCTAGTTGTGACGAGCCACTTTGAGGTCTATTAGGGCATGTCCTCCGGGCCCCATGCGAAACAGTCTGCGTTGGCGAGCATGACTTTGTTAGGGTATTCGCTCTCTTTGAGGCGATTGTGTCGGTCGTATGCTCTTGCCCGGTCCTCTTACTTGACCTCCTTGATGTCATCGTAGCCTTGGCCGGAAATCACTCGCCCCTTGGGTCGAGCTCAATCATCCGACCTGGGCGATCTCTTCTCTGTCATCCTTGAGGCTGTTGACATAACCTTTGTCTCGCCTCTTACAGTCGGCGTGTATCGTAGCAATCGCCCATCGGATAGGAAACTTCATCGCCAAATGGGGGTAGAGACTATGGCCCCGATCCCATTGATAGCGATTCTGCCGATTATCATATTGTAAGCGGTGTCGCGGCCGACTCGGCTTCCACCACCAGGAGGTGGACTTCGATTGTCTTGACTCGACGTCGCCTTGAAGGTGAGCAAGACGTCAAGTATCCTGTCACCCGAGCTTTAGCACCTGAAAAACCAACTAACGTACCTCGGTAGGGTCGATAATCGAGCTCGGTGGCAGAGTCGATCGAAAGCTTCCTTGTAGATTACGTCTGCCGAGCTTCCTTGATCAATGAGCACTCTCCTGACGTTAAACCCGGCGAGGTGTACTGTGATCACCATGGGGTCGTCTTGGTGGCGATCTATTCCCTGGTAGTCCCTCTCTGAGAAGGATATGGTCGGTAAGGCCGCGGGAAGGGCCGTTAGCGACGTTGAGCTATTGACGGACCTCAGGTGCCTTCTCCGACTGTTGCTAGATTCGCCTCCACCTGCAAAACCACCTGCAATCAAATTGAGTGAGGGGGTACCTTCGTCTCGACCCTTCCTGCGTTGACGGGCGGGTGAACGCCTTTCTCGCCCTCTCCGAGCCGGCGATCGGTTGCGCCTGCGCTCGGGTGAACGGGATCTTCTACGATTTGCTTTGTTTTCCCTGGGGGCCGCCCCAGTCCCTTTGTCCACGTATTTTGTCAAATGTCCTGCCAGTATGAGTTTTTCAATCTTTATCTTTAGTGCCTGACATTCGTTTGTGGTGTGCCCGTAGATCCGGTGGTACTCGCAGTATCTCTGGCGATCCGCGTCCGGTGGGGAGTCCTTCCGAGGGGGCAAGGTGATGAGGTTGCTCGTGTAGGCTTCCTTCAAGACTCGGTCCCTTCCCACTGTCAAGGGAGTGAACCGCCCTCCGTAGTCTTGCCTCCCTCGGCGCTCGTTTCTTCTCTCTGTCCTCTCTCGGGGCAGGTCTCTACTCCTGTCTTGCTGATTCTGGGTTTCCCTTTTGGCGGCGGCGACCTCCTCCATGTTGATATATCCCACTACTCGGCGCCTCAGCTCGTCCAGAGATCCTGCAGGCCGGCGAGCGAGGGAGTCCGAGAAGGGACCAGGTTTCAGTGCTGACACTATGGCGTGGAGCGCCACATCGGTGTTGAGATTTATGACTTGAGCTGTTTCGTTGTTGAAACGCTCTATGAAGGACTTCAGAGTCTCGTCCGACCTCTGTTTGAGCCCGACCAGGCAAGTGGAGTTTCTCCGGAAGGCTCGACTCGTGGTAAACCTGGCCACGAATTGCTCGGCGAGTTGCCTGAATGAGTGCATCGAGTGGTGTGGGAGGTTAGAGAACCACATCATGGCCGGCCCTTTCAGGGTGTAAGGAAAGGTCCTACATTTCAGGCCCTCGGATGCGTCGATCAGTAGCATCCGTGCGTTGAAGGAGGTGAGGTGTTCCTCGGGGTCGGTCTTACCTTTGTAAGCGTCCATGTTGGGAATTTGGAATCGCTTCGGGACTGGATCGGCCATAACCCTCTCGATGAAGGGGAGCAAGGTTAGTCTGATTTCGGAGGGTCGGTTCTCACGCCGTGGTGTGTGCCGGGTGTGGCCCTCTCGCCTGGGGCTCTCCGTGTCGCTGGATCCGTCCGATTTAGACGAGTTCCGGTCGTCTCTTCTGGTCCTCGAGGGCGTCTCGTGGCCCTGTCTTTCCTCGCGATCGCGGGCTTCCGCGATCCTGCGCCTTAACTCTTCGTTTTTCGCCCTGAGAAGCTCCAAGACAGGGTCTGGTGGTGGGCTTTCATCCTGACTGACCGAGTGATGACTCGACGGTGGCGATCTGTGACTCGCCGTGCTCCTAGTGTGCACCATCTTGCTCGGGGTGTTCTTGAGGCCTGGGCTAGTTTTACCGGGCCCCACGATGGGCGCCAATGTTAATGTCGAGAATGGCTGAGCTCTCCTCCTCCTTGGAATTGAGTACTCCTTCTTCTGGAATCGAAGGGGGGTGGTACCTGCAAAGATACTCCGATGGCTAAGTTAGATAGGGCTTTGGAAGAGAAGGAGAGCAGAGTGAATTAGGGTTTAGGAAGTGTATCCCTCAACCTGGGGGGCTAAGCCCCCTTTATATAGTGAAGCCTGGCAGGAGGTTGGTTACTCCCGATCCGAACTGCACGCTCCACCTTCTTCATGCGGGGTAACGGCTCGCACCTGATAAGGGTAACGGCTCATTATGATCTGATAACGTGCCCCGCCTTCTTCGTAACGGTACTGCCCTGTGGCCCCCTTCTACGGCGGTTCCATGCCGGGGCCCGCGGCTCGGGTCCCGAGTGCTATAGTGGACTCGGAGCGGCCCATCACGGGAAATGGGGCGAGGGCCCATAGTGGCTCGGCGGGCGCAGGCCTATGCTCGTGCATACCCGGTTCTGCCCGGTCGGTAGTGACCCAAGCTCGTAGAAACACGATCGGCACTGGGCCGAGCTCGATGTCACTTGATAGGCATTGGGGTCGGCTCGGTGGATTCCAGCTCGGGGACCAGCCCGTAACAGAAGGTTTTTTTTTTTAAATGGATGATTGATGGATTGGATTTTCTTGATGAAATTTTAGTGGATGGTAAATGGATAAATGGATTTTTCCAATCCATCTATTAGGAAAGTTTTGAAGCCATTTTATGACATTACAACTCTATTCTCAGGCAACACTTATCCAACGACAAACTTGTATAAGAGAAAAAGGAGAGGGGGAGGGATGAGAGAGAAAAAGATAGGAGAGAGAGAGATAGGGGGAGAGGAGGGAGAGAGAGATATGTGAGAGAGGAGAGGGAGAGGGAGAGAGAGAGAGGAGAGAGAGAGAGATGAAAGAGAGGGGGAGAGATGTGAGAGATAAGAGAAAGGGGGAGAGAGATAGGGAGAGATGAAAGAGAGAGGAGATAGGGGAGAGAGAGAGATAGGAGAGAGAGATGAGAGAGAGATGGGGGAGAGAGAAGAGAAGGGGAGAGAGGAGAGAGGGGAGGGAGATAGGGGAGAGAAAGGAGGGAGAGAGATATGGGGGAGAGAGAGATATATGTGTGTGTATATATATATATATTTTTAATAGTTAAAAATATTTTTTTGTAATTAAAATATTTTTTATGATTAAAAATAATTTTTTAGTAATTAAAATAATTTTTTTGTAATTAAAATATTTTTTATGATTAAAAATATATTTTATGATTAAAAATAATTTTTTGTGGTTAAAAATAATTTTTGTGATTAAAATAATTTTTGTGGATGGATTGGATATCCATCCATAAAAAAATTGTTAATGGATGCATTTGATGATTTTTTTTCAATGGATGATAGATGGATTGGATTTTTTTGATGAAATTTTAGTGGATGGTAAATGGATAAATGGATTTTTCCCATCCATCCATTAGGATCCATGGATGGATTTATCCAATTCATCCATTTTGCCACCCCTAACTATGAGTAAGCAGATGGTGAGAAGATATTTTCCCTTTCTTCGGATTATTCCTTTTTTCTTCACAACTTTAGGCTTTGTGTTCTATATATTGTGGGCTACTATTGATTATTCATCTTACGTACGTAAATATTCAATTGTGATTTTGAATGTGTTACGGACCGGTCTCCGAGCTGGGCTCCCGCCAATCCACCGAGCCGAGCCAATCCGGCCCCTATCCGACCTGCTCCGACCTTGGGCGAGGCACGTCCGACCCGAAGCGGGCCAAACCCATCCTTCAGGTAAAGCCTTTTAGGGGCGAGCACCGAGTACATCAGGGTCGAGCCGACCTGTGGGTCTCGAACCTTCTGGAAGAGGATGTGCCCAGAGACAACACTTGAGGCCGTTACCACTCCGAAGATTGAGGAGCACGTAGGCAGTACGTGATAAACCTAGCAGGTGCGAGATATTAGGAGGAGATGAGCTGACCCCTGAAGCTTGCGAAAGAAGTTACCACGCACAGGATTCAGATCGTTAGTTATCGTCCTCATGCGAGACTCTACTATATAAAGGGGGCTTGACCCCCCAGGTTTGCATACTCTCCACACACTCTGAAACCCTAAACACTTAAGCTCACCTTCTCTTCTCCTAAAGCCCTATCTGACTTAGGCATCGGAGTGCCTTTTGCAGGTACCCCCCTAGCTGTACCAGAGGAGAAAGGACGCTGCTCCAAGGAGAAGGAGAGCCCTGCCATTTTGTGCATTAACATTGGCGCCCATCGTGGGGCCCGGTAAAACTAGCCTGGCCCTCAAGGATACCACCGAGCAAGGATGGTACGCACTAGAAGCATGGCGAATCACAAGTCGCAGCCACCAAGCCACAACTCAGTAAGTCAGAACGAACGTCCGCCTCCAGACCCGGTCTTGGAGCTTCTCAGGGCTGAGAACGAAGAATTAAGACGCAAGATCGAAGATGCTCTCAATCGTGAGAGGAGGATGGGCCACGAAACACCTTCCAGAACGCGCCAGGAGACAAGGCGCGATAATGATAGAGACTCGTCGAGAACGAATCGGTCGTGCCAAACAGAAAGCCCCAAGCGCCGGCGCGCCCATCGCCACAGAGACCGACCCTCGGAGGTCGGGCTAACCTTACTCCCCTTCAGCGAGGAGATCATGTCCGATCCAGTCCCCAAGCATTTCCAGATCCCCAACATGGATGCTTACGAGGGTAAAACCGACCCCGAGGAGCACCTCACCTCGTTTAATGCTTGGATGCTGCTAGTGGGGGCCTCGGAAGGTTTAAAATGCAGGACTTTCCCATGCACCTTGAAGAGATCTGCCATGATGTGGTTTTCCAACCTCCCCCATCATTCGATCCGTTCCTTTAGCCAGCTCGCCGAGCAGTTCGTGGCCAGGTTCACCACGAGCCGAGCATTCAGGAAAAATTCCACATGTCTGGTCAGACTCAAGCAGAGATCAGACGAGACCCTCAAGTCATTCATAGAGCATTTCAACAATGAAATGGCCCAAGTCAGGCAACCTCATCACCCTGCCTCCTCGGAGAGATGCCCCGCCGGACGCAGACTGTCAAAGGTACTGCGAGTACCACCGAGTCTATGGACACACCACCAACGAATGCCAGGCACTAAAGGGAAAAATCGAGAAGCTCATACAAGCAGGACATTTGACAAAGTACGTGGACAAAGGGACTGGAGCAACCCCTAGAGGAAGCAACAGAAATCGCAAGAGATCCCGTACGCACGAGCGCAGGCGCGAACGATCGCCGGCTCATGGAGGGAGAGAGAGACGTTCACCTGCTCGGCAACGCAGGCAAGGACAGGATGGAGGTACTCCTTCACTTAACTTGATTGCGGGTGGTTTTGCAGGTGGAGACGAGTCGAGCAGCAGTCGAAGAAGACACTTAAGATCTGTCAATAGCTCGAGCTCAGTAACCGCTCCTCCCGCAGTCCTGCCGACCATGTCCTTCTCGGAGAAGGACTACCGAGGAATAGATCGACACCAGGATGACCCCATGGTAATCACTGTCCACCTCGCCGGGTTCAACGTCAGGAGAGTGCTTATCGATCAAGGCAGCTCGGAAGACATCATCTACAAGGAAGCCTTTGATCGGCTCAAGCTGCCAAGCTCAATAATCAGACCCTACCGAGGTACGTTGGTGGGTTTTTCAGGTGCTAAAGCTCGGGTGACAGGGTACTTTGATGTCCTGCTCACCTTCAAAGCAGACATAGGGGTCAAAATAATCGAAGCACACCTACTAGTAGTAGAGGCCGAGTCGGCCGCTGACACTGCGTACAATATGATAATCGGAAGAACCGTCATCAACGGGATCGGAGCCATAGTCTCCACCCCCATTTGGCAATGAAGTTCCCATTGTCCGATGGGCAGATAGCCACAGTACATGCCGATAAGAAGGAAGCCAGGTAATGCTATGTCAACAGTCTCAGGGATGACAAGGGTAGGGATCGTCCTAAGTCGAGCTACATGATCGAGCTGGACCCCAGGGGCGAGAGCGACTTCCGACCAGTACCAGTTGACGATATCAAGAACGTTGAAGTAAGGGGGCCAGGGAAGAGCGTACGAGTCGGAACCCAACTACCCCAGCAAAGCGAGCAATCCCTGACAAAGGTCCTGCTCGCTAACGCTGATCTATTCGCATGGGGCCCGGAAGACATGCCCGGGATAGATCTAAAAGTGGCGACCACAAACTTCATTGTCGAGCAGGGCTCGCCCCATCGCCCAGCGCAAGAGGAAGATTGCAGGAGAAAAGAAGCAAGCAGTCCGAGAAGAAACCTCTAAACTCCTGAAGGCAGGATTCATAAAGGAAATCAAGTACCCTACTTGGCTTTATAACGTGGTATTGGTAAAGAAAAGCAATGGCAAATGGAGGATGTGCACTGACTTTACCGACCTAAACAATGTCTGCCCTAAGGACCCTTACCCTCTTCCGAGCATCGATGCACTGGTAGACGGCACGTCAGAGTACCAAGTGCTAAGTTTCATGGACGCATACTCGGGGTACAATCAGATCAGAATGCACCCACTCGACGCACCGAAGACAGCTTTCATGACAGAAATCTCCAACTTCTACAACATCACTATGCCCTTTGGTTTGAAGAATGCAGGCTCAACCTACCAGAGGATGATGGACGAAGTCTTCACCAACCAGATCGGGAAAACAATTGAGGTATACATGGACGACATGGTCGTAAAAACATCCAGTTTTGACGCACACCATCGGGACCTTCAAGAGGTATTCGACATCGCGAGGAAGTATAACATCAGGCTCAACCCCGAGAAGTGCTCCTTTGGGGTACTCGGAGGAAAGTTCTGGGATTCATGATCACCCACAGAGGCATCGAGGCCAACCCTGATAAGTGTCGAGCTGTGATGGAGATGCGGAGCCCAAGCTCCGTCAAAGAAGTGCAACGACTGGCTGGTCGGATAGCAGCCCTTTCCAGGTTCGTAACTCGCTCTGCTGACAAGTCTTTTCCTTTCTACTAGGTACTTTCGGGGAAGCGGCTCGGTTGAATGGACCGAAGAGTGCGAACTTGACCTTTCAAAGGCTTAAAGAATTCTTGGCATCGCCACAGTCCTCACTCACCCCACCAAAGGAGCCTCCTTACTCCTTTACCTGGCGACCAACGGCTTTCGATCGGCTCGGCCATGGTTGAAGAAAGAAATTCGGCGGCAAGACTGTGTACTTTGTGAGCAAAGTTCTTCACGGGGCAGAGCTCAGGTACCAAAAGGTGGAGAAACTGGCACTCACGATAATGGTCTCTGCAAGAAGGCTAAGGCCTTACTTCCATGCCCATCCGATGATAGTCAAAACCGACTACCCCATTAAGAGATTCCTGCAGAAGCCCGAGCTTTCAGGTCGGATGGTGGCGTGGTCAGTTGAGCTTTCTGAGTTCCAAATCAGGTATGAACCTAGAGGACCCATTAAATCACAAATTTTAGCTGACTTTATTGCATAACTAACACCGACCCCTGAGGTCGAGTACTAGACACTCTACGTGGACGGTTCCTCCAATTCCAGAGGCAGCGGAGCAGGAATCATCGTGGAAAACCCTGCAAGAATCTGTGTTGAACAGGCACTCAGGGTTCTGTTTAAAGCCAGTAACAACTAAGCCGAATACGAGGCATTGCTGATCGGTCTCAAGCTCGCATAGGAGCTAGGCGCCCAAACACTCCAAGTCAAAAGCGACTCCCAACTCATGGTCAACCAAGTCAAGGGCGAGTATCAGTGCCGAGACGATGTCCTAAGCTCGGTACGCCCAGAAAGTAGCTGCTATAATCCAAAATTTCCAAGAGGTCCAGCTCGAACACATTCCTCGAGAGCAGAATAACAAAGTTGATCTGCTAGCAAAGCTAGCCAGTATGAAGATCGAGGGGCAGCTCCACACAGTTGTTGTTCAAACCTTGAAATCGCCAAGTGTAGAAACAGCAGAAACCAACTCGGTGAACCGGTCGAAATCATGGATGGCAGATATCATAGAGTATTTGCAACAGGGAAGGCTACCCGATGACCCTGTAGAATCGCGCAGGGTCCAAAGGCGATCCACACATTACACTACGGTGGGGGCGGACTGCAGAAGGGCTTCACCGGCATGGTCGCCTGCGTGGATAAGTCAGACTCCGAGTATATCATGAGGGAGTTACATGAAGGCATATGTGGAAACCACTGTGGAACTCGGACGTTAGCCTCCAAGGTCCTCCGAGCTGGTTATTACTGGCCAACAATCAGATCGGACTGCATGGAATTCGTAAAAAAGTGCGACAACTGCCAATGGTACGCAAAGCGAGACCACCTCCCCCCTGAAGTCCTACACGAAGTCATCGCCCATTGGCCCTTCAATACCTGGGGGATCGACATACTTGGCCCCTTTCCCCTTGCACCAGGCCAGCTCAAGTTCATTGTGGTCGCCATAGACTACTTCTCCAAGTGGATAGAAGCAGATCCACTAGCAACTATCACTTCCGAGAGGGTCAAGAAATTTGTCTGGAAAAACATAGTCTGTCGCCACAGTCTACCCCACACCATCATCACGGATAATGGCACGCAGTTCACTAGCTCGGTATTCAAAGACTTCTGCCAAGGCCTTGGTATCCGACTCACCTATGCCTCGGTCGAGCATCCGCAAACCAATGGTCAGGTTGAAGCTACAAACAAAGTCATCCTAGGGGGACTGCGCAAACGACTAGACCAAGCCAAGGGAAATTGGACAGAAGAGCTCTGCGGCATGCTATGGGCATACCACACCACCCCACAATCAGCAACAAAAGAAATACCTTTCCGATTAACATGCGGAATGGATGCTATGATACCAGTGGAGCTTGGCTCGATCTCAATCAGGAGAGAGCACATGCAGTCGCTGGCACAGGGAGAAGAAGCAAGAGTAGAGCTCGACCTGCTGGAAGAAACTCGGGAGCTTGCCCGAGTACAAGACATTGCAACTAAACAGCGAGTTGCCAAGCACTACAACTATAAGATCCGACCAAGAGGATTCAAGGTAGGAGACTTAGTCCTCCGAAAGATTGAACTGGCGCGAAAAGATACAAGGCAAGGAAAGCTCGGACCAACTTGGGAAGGACCATACCGCATCAAATCGGAACATCGCCACGGAGCATACAAGCTGGAAAAATTATCCAGGAAGGAGATATCGAGGACGTGGAATGCCACACACCTCAAGCTTTACTTTAGTTGACAACATATGTAAACGGATGGCGTACTCTTTTTCCATTGCAGACCTTTTTTCCCACTGGGTTTTTGGTTTATAAAGGTTTTAACGAGGCACATCCTTATTTCCTTTTTCCACATTTAATAATGTCCACCTTCCATTGTATTCAGAACATCACTTGTGTGCTTCACCGAGCTCGCTCGCAGCTCGGAAGGTCTTACTCGACCTAAATGACCCCTGTGGTCCCAAACCCAAGTTAGCATAAAAACTTGGCGAGCTCGCTCGCAGCTCGGAAGGTCTTACTCGACCTAAATGACCCCTGTGGTCCCAAACCCAAGTTAGCATAAAAACTTGGCGAGCTCGCTCTCAGCTCGGAAGGTCTTATTCGACCTAAATGACCCCTGTGGTCCCAAACCCAAGTTAGCATAAAAACTTGGCGAGCTCGCTCGTAGCTTGGAAGGTCTTACTCGACCTAAATGACCCCTGTGGTCCCAAACCCAAGTTAGCATAAAAACTTGGCAAACTCGCTCGCAGCTCGGAAGGTCGTGCCCGACCTAAAGGTTTCGCAGGGAAACTAGTACTCGGCTAGTATCGTTGCGTGGAGAAAATGTTCCAAACTCAATGGTTGAAACAAGTTTTTTCGGGGAAGCTACCCGGGGACTACCCTAGCTGAGTAGGAGCCACCCGAGGACCACCCCATTCGAGTCTGATGGCAAGCGACTACTAAGTGCAAAACAAAGTAAGTTTATGCGAATACTGTTTAACTTAGTCAATTTCATTCATTTGAAACGGAAATGCAAAAGGGTAGCTCCTAGAGGAGCAAGTACATCACCAGGACAGAATGAAAATAAAAGCAAAACAAAAACAAGTTACACAAGGGCATTCCTTTGGTCCTCGACTCGGGTTTCAACAACCTCTTCGGCCGCAACACTCTGACCAGCGGCCTCCATATTGGGCTCGACTCCGGTCTCCTTCTCGGGCTCGAGCTCAACCTCATTTTCCTTTTCCAACTCGCCCTCAGGCTCCTTCTCCTGCTCGGCGTGGTCTTCCTCCTCGCCCTTCTCTTCTTCCTCCACGATCTCCCCCTCCCTCACCACCTTGGTGAAGTCGAGCTCGGAGATATCGAGGTCGGGGGCGATCACCTTTAGCTGAGCAACAACAGCATTATCGAATCCTTCCTTGTACTGAAGGGCGCTATACTGACGGTACTCCTCGACCCGGGCAGCCTCGGTCGAAGACTTCTTCTTCTCCTCTCGCAGCTGACCCAACAGAAGGCCATTCTTGGCTTGGAGCTCCTCCTGCTGCCCGAGCAGAGAAGTGTTGCTCTTATTTAGAACGTCTCTTGCCTCTGAGAGATCAGCATAGTCCTCCTTCAGCTTACTCATCTTCTCCTCAAGCTCACCGAGCGCGGTGGCCTTATTTTGGTACTTCCTTTTCGTCAGCACGGTCTCGGTGGCCCGCGCCCTTATCTGATCAGAAAGGAACTGGGCCATAGCAGAGGCACGAAGCCCATAAATGCCCAATGCCTTGCACAAACCCAGCTCGCCCGCCTCGGTCATGCACCTGTCATCGGCTCGACGCATGACCTGGTCAGTCTAATCGAAACGATCGATCCCGACATTCCAAAGGGAGTCCTCAGCGTTCTCACCTTGATCAGCAAACTCTCTGAGGTGGAGAAACCACTCGAAACCATCAGGGATGTTCGAAGGTATCCCTCCATGAGGCCCCCTCGACGCCTTTGCAGGGGGCTGGTCAGAGCCAGGGGTCGGAGAAGCATGGGGTCGCTTCTTGGTAGCCTTGGCAGGAGAAGGGGAGGCAGCAGCTTGGGAAGGTATCGGTCCAGGAACCTGGGCGACCTTCTCTTTCTGGGCTTTCTTAAGCAGCTCGGCCATCTCCTTCTTGCTTATCTTCGGGGCCATTGTACCTGAGAAGAAGGTAAAGTTAGTACCCAGACTCAGACCGAGAATCATACTAGAGGAAGATAACAAAACTTACATAAGTATTCCCTTCTCTGTGGTAGGTCCTTTAGAGCTCGGGTAAGCAGGGGACCACAGTGCAATGTAGGTAAACGGGCGAGGAAGTTCACTATTATCTGGTCAATGACCGACAATGAGTTGAAGTCCACCTCTTTTATGGGGCGAGGATTGGGACTCCAGTAAAAAGGAAACAAGGGCTCGACTTGGGCGGAGAAGAAAAAGGGGTCTCCCCTTCGTACTCGGATTTTAAAGAAATCGGGTTTCCAGCTCTTATAGGATTGGTCGAAGAGCTCCAGAATGTAGAAGCTGGGTATTTTGTTAAGCGAACACCACTTAAACTGTTTGCCAAGCCTGAGTTGGAAGAAACGGAAGAAGAGGGCAGCAGAAGGGGTAACCCCAAAGTACTCGCACACGAGCTTGAAAGCTCGGATGAAAGCCCAGCTATTGGCGTGAAGTTGCGAGGGGGCTGCATTCAACCATTGGAGAACCTCGCACTCAAATCCACTGAGGGGAAACCGAAGGCCGACTCGGGCAAAGAAAGTTTTGTAGAAAAACAGAAGTCGGAAGAGCTCGACTCGCCCTTACCAAAACACAGTCGGTCCTCGGGAGAGCAAGGAAGGCACGTCACCTCCTCGTCTCGTTCCCGGTTTCGCTTAAAAGATATGCTTGACCGAAGAGAGGCCATGTCGGTGTCCGAAAAGATATTAGAGGCCACCCTGAGCACATCTGGGTGCACCTAAGCATAAGGAGACTGATAGGGCCACGGCAAGTGTACCGGGTCGTTGCAAGTAATAATTTCGGTAAATACCGGTTATCGTCCTCAAGGATCGAAAGCCAAATACCAATAATTGACAACAACTTCTAAGTGAACACCAAATGGTTTTGATTATGGTTGGAAAGTTCAAGTGACAGTGAAATTGGTTTAAAGAACAACAGGAACACAATGTAAAGAGTGATGTAAGGCAATGGAAAGATGTTGGAGTTAAGCTTCATTCTACTTCAACTATGACATACTTTAACATAGTGATTAACACAGGTTGGTTCTCTAGTTTGTCTATCAATTTCTCTAAACAAGTTAAATCCCAATTCCTTAGGTAAATAACCCTTTTTATCTAGGTAGAAGTCCAATTCCTTGGATGCATGCAAGAAGATAAAAGCATTAAGAACAAGAAATTGCAAAGATAGCAAGTACCCAAAGGCTATTCCTAGCTTAAAGTGATACAAGGGTCACCTTCCTAGAGCACATAAGCATATTAAACTTCCATTCAAAACACAAACAAGAGTTCATTCCAAGATTGATCAAGTCTCAAAAAGCATTAAGAACAAGGAAGGAGATCACCAAACTAGAAGAAACCCACATGCATTAACATAAACTACATCAAGCATTCATAGTGTTCATAGAAATTCACTCAACCCCAACACAAGGGGATTTAATTCGACATGATAGTGATGGAAAATGAAAACAAAAACAGAGAAAAGAGAAAAGAACCCATCCACAAGCCAAGGATTTGAGCTTCCACTCTCCTCCTCTTGCTTCCTTCAATGGGTGTGCTAGGGCTTCAGTTCCAGAGCTTTTCTCCACCTCTATTTCGTGATAAAAACCCTAGGCCAACATAAGATGGGTATTTATAGTAAGTGGGCCTGATATGGGGCGCCTGAGCCAGCGCCTGGAGTCGGGGCGCCCACAAATCCCGAGATGAGGCGCCAGGCGCCCAGATGTCCAGGGCGCCCTACGCCTGAGCTCTATGTTGTTCTGCGATTTTTACCTCTTTAAAGTCAGAATTAGCTCAAGGTTCCTTCATGAAAGTTGAAGATATGGATCTTAGCTTTCCAATGGCACTGGTTTCATCTCATTTGGACACATAGAACTCTAGATATGATCGAAACATTGAACAGGTGTCAGGCGCAAATTCTGCTCCCAGCAGGCGCCAGCGCCTCCTGCGCCTGCTGCACTTCTAAACCTCAAAATATGCTCCTTTGGTATAAGGTAAATGTCTCCAATCAATCCATTTGCTTACCTACATTAAATCAAGATAAAATAAGGACATTTGCTCATCAAAACAACTAAAGAACTAACATAACTTGCAACTTGAAAAAAAACTCCATAACAAAGACTCAAACTCAAAGGATTTGAGGCCAAACAAGGATCAAAATCTAAGTTTGCATGAGAATTCCCTTCAATTAAGCACATGATATTGAGGATTATGGGGAACCATCAGAGACATATCGTCTCCCACTCGGCGTTTGCTCTCCTTGTGAAGTGAATACGAGGGAACGGAAGCGATAGGAGGAGAAGCAAGAACCCAGGAAACAGGGGGAACCACCTGGAGGGGCACTGGGTCGCGGCCATCGTAGCCACGAACAGAGGAAAATTCCCTTTGGCCTGAGCCTCCGGTGCGTGGTGACGTGGAGAGATCGAAGGAAGTGCTCGTCGTTTCGGACGATGAGTCACCCCCAGAACTCAGAGATATGGGAGAGGGGGGACGACGAGAAGAAGACGAAGAAGCCATTAGCAAGACTAGAAGAGAAACTTACCAGGAAGTGCGAAGGAAGTGGGCAAAGATGAGAGCTCTGGGAACAAATGCAGAGAGAAGAGGTAGAAGGGGCGTCGCAGGAGCAAAGAGACGAAGAAGAGAGGAGAAGAAAGGAGAAAGGGGTAGTTTTATAACCCCTGGTGGAGGGAGACTAAAGGACGAACCAATCCGAGCCCTCCATCTTCAAAACCAGATGTTGATCTAACGGTTCAGGCCATATCAAGCGATCAACGGTGGGAAGGGGAACGGTTGAGCGGGTGTCCCATCCAAGTCCCATCGTGTGGCAGAACACCGAGTAAGGGTACGACAAGTGGAGTGCAGTGCCCTAGGCGAGGAAGCTTCTGAGATACGCTCCCGGGAAGAACACTCGGCTCGGATACCGACCTATGGAACGATAGTTAGACCCTATGTCCTTTCGTGCAAAGAGTCTAGGGGGCTTGTGTTACGGACCGGTCTCAAAGCTGGGCTCCCGCCAATCCACCGAGCCGAGCCAATCTGGCCCCTATCCGACCTGCTCCGACCTTGGACGAGGCACGTCCGACCCGGAGCGGGCCAAACCCATCCTTTAGGTAAAGCCCTTCAGGGGCGAGCACCGAGTACATCAGGGCCGAGCCGACCTGTTGGTCTCGAACCTTCTGGAAGAGGATGTGCCCAGAGACAACACTTGAGGCCTTTACCACTCCGAAGATTGAGGAGCACGTAGCCAGTACGTGATAAACCTAGCAGGTGCGAGATATCAGGAGGAGATGAGCTGACCCCTGAAGCTTGCAAAAGAAGTTACCACGCGCAGGATTCGGATCGTTAGTTATCGTCCTCATGCGAGACTCTACTATATAAAGGGGGCTTGACCCCCCAAGTTTGCATACTCTCTACACACTCTGAAACCCTAAACACTTAAGCTCACATTCTCTTCTCCTAAAGCCCTATCTGTCTTAGGCATCGGAGTACCTTTCGCAGGTACCCCCCAGCTGTACCAGAGGAGAAAGGACACTGCTCCAAGGAGAATGAGAGCCTTGCCATTTCGTGCATTAATAGAATGTTTTTTTCGCTACTCCTTGGACATTTTGTAGAAACCTGACATTTGCTTACAAGCAGTGCTTCTCGAGTACCTCTGCCTTTAACTCAAAAACAACAACCCGCCATTGCTAGATCTCGAGTACCGCCGACAAATGTTTTTTAATCTTTACTTGGGGCATTTAGATGAGGTCTTTAGTGGGTGGCAGAATAGCTTTGCTGGCACATACATTTTCAGCATTATGGTAATATGTAACAACGTACACACTAAGTTTGGTCATTTCAAGTAGGTTTACAATTGTTATGATAGTCGTTCAACCAATTATAATAGCCTGATTTTATACAATTGTTCTCCAGGTTGTTACCACATGATTGGCTTCTATCATTCGTGTAAATTAAAAGTAGTAAACTTTTTATATAATTTTATAGTTGGTAGCGTACCCGAAAAAGTTGTTGTGAGATTTGTTTTTCATTTAATTAATTAGGAATTGCTTTCTTTTGAAAGTGGAAGTGAATTCTCCAATAATGCTCATTAAATGTTTTTTGTTTTTAATTTTATACCATTTATTATTTTCCTTTATAGTGTAACTTTAATTTCACTCTTTTATTTTTGAAGAAATTACAGATAAAATATGACATACAATGATAAATATTTTACATGAAAGTAATTTGTTAAATTTAAACTTAGGGAGAAATTACAGCCAATTCACATGCCACCGAAACATAAATTACTGTAGATGAATATTTTAATAAAAAATAAAATTAATATAATCTTATACCGCAATAAAATATGCAAATTGGACTACCTTTTTAAAAAAATTCTGTACATGATATAATATATATTATATAATTATCTATACAAATACTTATTAGGTTAAACCTTTATATATTTGTTATGTAAATAAAGTGACTAATTCCTTGATATATTAATATGTATTTAACGGGCTCTCATCTAAATATTTAAAAAAAAATATTGCATCATACATGTAAACGATTTTTATTTTGCTAAAAAGACTGTATACCCGTGCATTGCACGGGTCAAACACACTAGTTGAAAATAGAAAACAAAATAATGAAAAATAAAATAAAAGAGGGAAGATATGAATAGTTAGGTTTGAGCCTTTTTTAACGTGAACACAAGAAGGGGGGTTGAATTGTGTTGAAAACTTTTCGCAAATATTAAGTTAAAAACACTTAGAGCACAGGTTTTTCAAAACAGTTTGTTAAACGGACGCTGGAAATAAACCGGACGCTGGAAAAGCAGTTTGTGAAAACTTGTTTTTAACACAGCAGGATAAAGATAAATAGAAAGCAGTAAAGTAAGAGACACAGAGATTTATACTAGTTCACTACCAAACTGGTAGCTACGTCTAGTCCCTTCGTTCCTAAAGGATTTTCCACTATAATCAATCTGATTACAATTTCCTCAAGAGTATTCTTCTGTCACAACCTTGACAATACTCTCAACTTCTCAAAATGACTCAGTACAGTCGAGCCTTTGAGGGAACAGCCTTAACTAGGCCAAAACAACTTTTACAAGTAAGTTGAATACAAGTATAAATAACTCTCACAGAGAGGATAAAAATTAAGCTCAATATAGAAATGCTTTCTAAAAGAAAGTGTCAGACTTGAGTTCGATTCTTGTAGTCCAGAGACTTGGCTCGAAACTTGATTGCTCACGAAGCGTTGCTCGTGAGTATTGACTCTTTGTAGTGTATAGCAACAGTGCTTGTTCTCAGTAAATGAAGCAATATTCTCTTGTAGAGTTTCGGCAGTTTCTTCAATGGATACCTTGGGGTATTTATAGGAGTTATAAAGTATATTACCGTTACCGTAAAAATGGCTCCTTTCCATTGAGTGAGTGATTTCAAAAAGCTGTCTCTTTCTTCCTTTCCAGAGAATATCTCAGTAGTACACATTACCGTTTTCGTACTACCTTGCTTTTCACAATTGCTTGTACGACTTTTGTCTTGTAGCTAAAGGTGTCACCTTTGATACCTCGTACAACAATTTTGGCGCATAAGATCAAATTCGAAATCCGTTCCAGAAACTTCTGAGAGGAAGAGAAACTACGTGACCAACACGTGATATAAAATGAAGTTCAGACGCTTGCTCAGAACGGAAGATCGGACGCTCATAGCAAATGGATAAGACTAGTGTCACAAAAAGATAATTCCAGACGCTCACGAAGACAGTTTACTAAGATGAGCCGGATGCTGACACATGGAGTGTATCCTTCTCTTGAGAGCTTCTTCCTTCTTGTTTAAGTGGCTTAGAAATATATGTAATATTAGTATCTACACACTTCAAGAATTGTTAGAACATAAATTGTTCTCTTGTGAAAATTTTGTTATCATCAAAATTAATGAGGGTCTAAACTTCTCAATCGTTTAGGTTCCAACAATCTTCCCCTTTTTGATGATGACAAATATCTAAGGTTGATGAACAATTTAGTTTGAAAATGACATCAAGGGTCTCCCCCTGAATTTAACAATTTTGATATATAAGATAATTCTAGTATTAAGGCGATAGTTGATAAACAAATTTAATTAAGTGATCGCAAAACAAATACATAGATGTATCAGAGTAAGATCGGATGCTGGTCAAAAAGATTGATTTAATCAAATTGTATCAAATATATTGATCATTATAAGAGCACTAGTACCAAATTTATTTATCATTATAAGAGCACTAGATCAATGAATATTAGCGCATTAATAAATAACCACACAAATGCTATGTATGAAATGCTATGCATGATACTTCAGTTCCAGCGTATTCATCGGACGGTGGGTTAGTCAGATTTTCACGTGTTCATCATACCTTTCTTTTACTCCCCCTTTTGTCATCAGACAAAAAGAGTGTAAAAACACATCATAGTCAAAATAAGACTTAGAAAATTTGAATATACGTCAGATGTAGGTATATATTAACAGATAATTAGAGCAAAATTAGTGTATATATATATATATAAGTGTATCAACAAAACAAAGAAATAGTTTATAAAATCAAGGGTTTTGAAGAGGTGGTGGAGGGATGTTGAGACGTTCATATAGTAATTTCAGAGCAGTCTCCAGCTGAGTGACTTTCATGTTTGTGGCCTTCATTTCTTCAAACTCTGCTTTGGGAATAGTGACCATCTCAACTGTAGGAGTAGAAGTAGAAGGTCCAACTTCTGGTATGGGTGCAGGTTTCATCTTCTGATGCTCTGCTAGCACCCAGTTGGATAGCGTCAGTCTCAATTCCTTCTTCCGTTGAGCTCTTAGAAAAAATGCATCATTTGGTATAACCATTTGAAGAAATTTCCAAGTTTTCTGAGCTCAGATTCTGTTTGAATTTCCCATTGATACTTCACATCTTCTGGATACAGCATATTCATGAAGATGATTTCTCTGTGTAGAACTACATCAGCAGTGAAAGCATCAAACCTATTTCCAGCTTCTTCTCCCCATATATTTCTAATAAAGACACTTAATGCTTCACAAGAGTAAGAGAGTGCCTCATTTTCTGCCAGGTAAATTCTTCGCAGATTTTCCCTATCATCTTCTTCTAGCACTAGGGGGACGAGGTATGGTAACATGGCTTTGTCTTTCCAAGACTCAGACCATTGACTCCAAGTAAATCCAATGTCGAAGTGCTTGGTCACAGCAGCCCATTGGTCATATATCTTCATGCAGTCAAAGGCACGACATCGAGCATCTGAACATATCATCGAAGTAGACTGTTCTAAGATTGATGTCAGTAATTCTGCTGATTGTGCCAACTGTTGGAATAGTGGCCTTCTCGGCATTGCAGCAGTTGGAGGATCCAGTTCTCCAATGATCTTTCTTCAGAGCACTTAGATAATACCTTCTGGCATAATCTTCAGAGATTTTCTTTATCGGAAGCTGGGTAAACTCCTTGACCTTGTAGTCTCTGGGCGCTTTCGCATATTCCTTAGGCCCTATCTTACTGAATGGCATTTTTCCAGGTGCAGCTTCCTTTCTTTTTCCAGGAATAGACCAAGGTAACCACCTTTGCCTATCTGGAACAATCTTTATAGAGACAGATGATGGGTCTCTATATTGTCCAATGACTTCAAGCCTTTTCTGCTCATAGCAATGAGCCATCATACAAAGCCACTTCAGTAATCCATCTACCACATTCCTCTAATGTAAGAGGTTCATTCTGGGGTAGGAACCTTGGTACATCAACAGAAAAGGGGATAGCCCTGCTGTTTGTTTTGGGTCTCAGCCTTCCTTTAAAAGACATCTCAACATTGTCTTTTCCATCCTTGAAGACAGTATTCATTGGAGGAGATATTTCCAGTCTTGAAACTCCAGAAGTGAAGGTCTTCAAGTGCCATACAGATGGGTGATTGTAGATAGAGTTATATGACTCATATTTGACAAATTTTGGTCTAATGTCAAGAGGGACAGGTTTCTTTGGAATTAGGGCAGTAGTTTTTGGTGTCACTACTGTGATATTGTACTTGGGAGGAATGTAGGGTTTGAAAGGATTAAATGGAGGGACTTTGAAAAGGAGGTTAAAAGGATGAGAATGAAGTTTGGAAATGTATGAAGTGAGGGAGGTATATGTGGAGGTTTGAGGTGAGGAGATGGTGAGTGTGTTGGTCTGTTTTTTGGGTACGTTGTTTGAGGGCTATGGAAGTGGTTGTGTTTACGGTTTTTACGTGCACGGTTTGAATGGTTGATGGTTGTGCAACATATATAGGTGGAGCAGGAATGGTATTATCGGTTTCAAAAACAGATACGTAATCATCAGTAGAACTTCGTACCTTTGGTTCAAGTTCGATCGCTCGACCAATCTCTTCGTGCCTGTCTAGGGGGCGGTGGAGGCGACGATGAATTGCCTTCTTTTGTGCCGGACGCTGAAACTTGTTTCTCATCTTCCGGCTTGCTTTTTCATCGGGACCGACCGATGGGAACGCGGTCCTCATCTTCTGATTCAGTCTTTCTTTTAGGTGCAGAAGCCACCTTCTGCTTCTTGCTTCTTGTCTCCTCTTCTGGAGAATCAGAAGTCCTTTTCACACCAGTTACTGAACTTCTGGTGGTTTTGTCAAAAGTAGACTTCTTGCTAAGAGAGGGACCAGATTCTATTCCCTGTTCCTTTTTCACCTTCTTCATTTGTTCACCAGTGATCAATTTCATTCTGACCAAGCTGTTAACTCCGAAGGTGTCAGGAATCACAACACTTTCAGTGCCAAAATACTTCACCTTTTCTTGATCTGGCAAAGCAGTCAGCTTGTTTACAACCAGATTCTTGGTCATCATCTTAGTGAGCAGAACACCATAAGGAATGCACTTGTAGGTGTTTTTCTTGTCAGCAACTCCTTTCCTCGAATTAACCAGTGCATTAATCAGGTTGTTGTAAATCAATCTTGGCAGTTTACCTTGTTACCACCATGTAGTGCCTCATAATGAACTTACATTCATAGTTGACTATGTCACTAGAGCCACCTTCAACGGACACTCTTGGTGATTATCTTGTGAAGAACTCTGTAATGACTCTTCAAATTCTTTGCAGAGGAGTTTCACCAGATTCTTTCAACTGCTTTATAGTTCTCAAACAAATCCTCATTGACCTTCTCAAGGCCATGAAATGCATCACCAATCTGTAGTAAACGATACCTTCACAGGGACAACCAAAGGACTTCAGAGATGTTGGTAACGGTAAAAATGAACTTGTAACCTCTCACGGTTCCTTCAAAATACCACCTTGGTGTAAACGAGCGTTACCCCAAAATTCCTTGATAGCAAAGAACTAGAACCTCAACTTTGTTTCCAAAAGAAGTAGTGTTCCCAACCCATTGCCTTGAAACCACTTTGTAGAAGTCGAAGCCATAGAGTTTAAAGTTCTCTAAATCAACTCGATTTTCCACAAAACTTTTCCTTGACCATGGTGTCGTAAATGGCGGTATACTCGAGAGGTTGTTACACGGACATGATTGCGGTTGAGAGATAGAGAAATGGAGGTTTAGGGTTTTAGGACGATCCACGAAGAGAAGAGAAGGAAAACTGCTTTTTCAGATCAAACAGAGAGAGTGATTGTGGAGCGAAAAAAAAGGAGTAGTGGGAAGGTTTTGTAATTGGTACAGTTACTTTTCAAAATATCGCTTCGTATTTCCACATAAAAATTAAATCAAAAAGAAAAGAAAATAAAGATTCGTCTTTTCATTAAATGCAGGCGCCAAAAGAAAAGTAAAATCAAGAAAAAGATTTTATCGAAAAACATAAACAATTATGACTCAGTAGATATGATGAGACGCTTGAGTCCTTAACACGTGTGACACGTGTGGGTGTGCTCGGACGCACGCAATCGATTCACCAGACGATGAGTTATGATGCATATGACAAATAAGATGCCTATACACATACATGCTTATGTCATATCAGATGCTGAGATTAATCATTCTTCTATAAGATGAAAGTTTAAATTTCTTCTTATAAAATTGAATCTATCTTCAGCAAGGGGTTTTGTAAATATGTCAGCCCACTGATGATCAGTGTCTACAAATTTTATTTCTAGAATACCCTTCTGAACTTAGTCTCTTATAAAATGATGTTTAATCTCAATGTGCTTTGCTCTAGAATGCAATATAGGATTTTTGGTAAGACATATGGCAGATGTATTATCACAGAAGATAGAAATGTTACTCTCTTTTATCAAGTAGTCTTCAAGTTGATACTTCATCCACAGAAGTTGAGAGCTGCAACTTGCTGCTGAGATGTATTCAGCTTCTGCTGTTGAGAGTGCAATAGTGCTTTGTCTTTTGCTTGACCAAGATACAAGATTTGCTCCAAGGAATTGGCAGCCTCCACTTGTGCTTTTTCTTTCAATTCGGTCTCCAGCAAAGTCAGCATCACAGAAACCTACTAATTTGTAATCTTTTGATTTCTTATAAAGCAAACCAAGATTAGTAGTTCCTTGCAAATATCTGAATATTCTTTTAACAGCACTTAGGTGTGATTCTCTAGGATCTGATTGAAATCTAGCACACAGGCAGACGCTGAACATAATGTCAGGTCTTGAAGCTGTAAGATAAAGTAGAGATCCAATCATACCTCTGTATATTTTCTGATCTACCTTCTTACCAATTTCATTTTTACTAAGAGTGCAGGTAGGATGCATAGGTGTACACATAGGCTTGCAATCCAGCATCTTGAATTTCTTTAATAATTCTTTGATATATTTGCTTTGATGTATATAAATACCATCACTGCATTACTTGATTTGTATTCCAAGGAAAAACTTTAATTCTCCCATCATGCTCATCTCAAATTCAGCCTGCATAAGCTTAGAAAATTCTTTGCAAAGGCTTTCATTAGTGGCTCCAAAAATGATATCATCAACATAAATTTGAACAAGTATGAAATGCTTGTTAGAGGATTTTCTGAAGAGAGTAGTGTCAACTAAACCTCTTGTAAATCCATTTTCCATTAAAAGGAACTTAGTCTATCATACCATGCTCTGGGAGCTTGCTTAAGACCATATAGAGCCTTTTTAAGTTTAAAAACATGTTCTGGAAATTCAATATCTTCAAAACCAGGAGGTTGTTTAACATAAACTTCCTCAGTTATAAAACCATTTAGAAAAGCACTTTTCACATCCATTTGATATAGTGTTATCTCATGATGTGCTGCAAATGAAAGTAAAATGCGAAAAGCTTCTAGTCTTGCAACAGGTGCAAAAGTTTCAGTGAAATCAATACCTTCTTCTTGTGAGTAACCTTGAGCAACTAACCTTGCTTTATTTCTCACAACTTTACCATCTTCATCAAGCTTATTTCTAAATACCCATTTAGTACCAATAGCTTGTTTATCTTCTGGTAGAGTGACTAGCTTCCATACATCATTCCTTTGGAACTGATTTAGCTCATCTTGCATTGCTAGAATCCACCCTTCATCTTCCAAAGCTTGATCAATCGTCTTAGGTTCCATTTCAGAGAGAAGTGCAAAATCAGCATGCTCCTTGAAAGAGGATCTGGTTCGTACTTTATCACCAGGTTCTCCTATGATTTGATCTTTTGGATGATTGGTCTTGTACTTCCAGCTTTTTCTTGCTTGAGCTTCTACTTGAGTAGAATTCTTCGTCTGATCACCACCGGATGATGAAGATGCACGTTCACCGTCTGTCTTGTCACCGAGGTTTAATTCTGAAAATAACTCATCTAGCTCTGACATAGCAGTGTCAGGCTTCTTATCATCAAACTTGACATGAATGGACTCTTCAACTGTCAAAGTTTCTTTGTTGTATATTCTAAAAGCTTTAGATCTTTCAGAGTATCCCAAAAAGATTCCTTTGTCAGCCTTGGAATCAAACTTACCAAGCTGATCTTTAGTATTCAAAATATAAAAAAATACAACCAAAAGGATGAAAGTAAGAAATGTTTGGTTTTCTTCCTTTCCACAATTCATAAGGAGTCTTATTCAAAATAGGTCTTATAAAAATTCTATTTTGAATATAACAAGTTGTGTTTATCGCCGCCAAAAATGTTTCGCAATATCAGCTTCATTGATCATGGTCCTGGCCATTTCCTGGAGGGACCTATTTTTCCTTTCTACAACACCATTTTGTTGAGGTGTTCTAGGAGAGGAGAAATTGTGGGAGATGCCATTTTCTTCACAAATTTTTTGAAAGTTTTCATTTTCAAATTCTCCCCCATGATCACTTCTAATAGAAGAAATACAGATGCCTTTTTCATTTTGAACTGATTTGCAGAAAACAGTAAATACCTTAAAAGACTCATCCTTGTGGGCAAGGAATTTAACCCATGTCCATCTAGTAAAATCATCAACAATGACTAATCCATATTTCTTTCCAGTTAAAGAGGCTGTCCTTGTGGGACCAAAAAGATCAAGATGTAAAAGTTCAAGTGGTCTCGAGGTTGAAACAATATTTTTTAAATGAAAGGAAGTTTTAACTTGTTTTCCTCTTTGACAAGCTTCACACAGGGCATCAGATTGGAACTTAAGATTTGGTAAGCCTCTAACAAGATTGAGCTTGTTTAATTTTGAGATTAACCTCAAATTGGCATGACCCAATCTTTTGTGCCAAATCCATTGCTCATCTTCAACAGACATAAGACACTTGACATCTTGTTTTGCAAGTTCAGAAAGATCAACTTTATAAATGTTTTGTTTCCTCTTTACTGTAAAGAATATAGATCCATCATTTTTGCTTTTTACTGAACATCCATTTTCTGTAAAGACAACATTATAACCATTGTCACATAATTGACTTATGCTCAATAGATTATGTTTCAGTCCTTCAACATATAAAACATTATCAATAGAAGGAAGAGAGCCTTTACCGATGCGACCAATTCCAACTATTTTACCTTTCTGGTTTCCTCCGAAACCAACGAATCCAGCTTCTCTAGGTCTTAGTTCTTGGAACATATGCTTTTCTCCCGTCATGTGATGCGAGTATCCACTGTCTAAGTGTTACCAAGTGACTTCAAACACAAGAGGGGGGTGAATTGTGATAGCGGTGCTTATATAAAAAAATTACAGATAAATTACTGAATTAAAAGAAACTTGAAAGAAATAAATTGCTAAAAGATAAATAACTTGAAGAATAAATTGCAGGAATTAAATTGCAATAAATAAATGACAGAAAATAAATGACCGAAAAAAAAAAATAAAGTGCTTGAATGATAAAGAGACAGAGAGCAAAGAAGAGCACGCAGCAGATTATACAGGTTCGGCCACCAAACACCCCTGTGGCCTACGTCCTGTCCCCAAGGCAAAGCACTGTGGGATTTTCACTAAATCACTAGCTTTTAAATCAGGTTCAGCTAGAAACCTTTACAACTCTATACCAGAGCAATACGTTCAAGAGATATCACCTCTCTATGAACACCTTGGGATTCCTACCCAAAAAGAAATGTTTTTTACAAATAAAATGAGATGAGAAAGATACACTCAATAGTGCAGATATAACAAATTGAAGCTCAAATAATACAACTTAAATTATGTAGAATAAAAAGCTCTCAAGAAATTGTGCTCAAAATAAGTGTGAGTGATGGAGAATATTTGACAGAGTTTTGGCACAAAGAATAAGTGAGTGTTGTTTGGAATGCACAGCGCTGTCCTATATATAGGCAAAAAAAATGAAAGAGTCGTTGGAAAGACGCGGAGAGAGAATTGGCATTAAAAAAAAACGCGTTTGACAGATAAACATTTGCTGTCAATTGGTCATAAGATGACAGCTGCAATTTGTCGAAAACATGATACACGGATGACATTAAAAAAAGGGTGTAATCGATTATAAAGTGATCAAAAGACACGGAGACGGAAATGATTCTCGGACACACTTGGTGTCCGACATCGTATTTCCATACGACCTCTCCCCAGCTCGGCATGCGACCTCTCCCCAGCTCGGCATACGATCTCTCCACACAGCTCGGCATACGACCTCTCCACAGCTCGGCATACGACCTCTCCACACAGCTCGGCATACGACCTCTCCACACAACTTGGCATACGATCTCTCCACACAGCTCGGCATACGACCTCTCCACACAGCTCGGCATACGATCTCTCCACACAGCTCGGCACGTGGTACGAGATTTGCATGTCAAGATATCACTGCTCGACACAGAGAAGAGGAGCACGTCATAAACGATTATGAATATCCTTATAATCGTTTAAGGGTATTCTGTTTCTTGCAACAAGCCAAAGAAAACTTGAAACATTTTTCAGAAAAATATTTTGAGCACAACTTAAGAATTTTTTGAAATACTTTGTGCCTAACAATAATTTAGGAAAAATTATTATAAAATCAGTTTTAGAATAAAAATCATTTTGTGAGTGTGTGATTTAATTAGTTGAGAGCATTTTATTACTGCTTACAAATAGTCCTAAAAATAAAATAAATACTTAAAAAAAACTTTGATCCTTGGTAGGCGTCTTGGTGTAATTTTCCGCTTTTTGCACATGACTATTCGTGGAACTCCTTTTGTCAATCATCAAAACAAATCCTGTCAAGGCATGAAATCACAGACTCCCCCTTTTTGATGATGACAAACATCTCAAAGAGGGAAGTTAGTAAAGTACATTGATAATTCGACAATGATGTATACGCATAATTATTTCAAAAGGAGATATCAGAATTTAGGTGCATTTTGGCATTTTGGTGAAGAACTCCCCCTCACAATATGCATGAAATAAACCACTCCCCTGAATCATATAACTCTCCCTTTTGGCACCATCATAAGCGGGGAAGGGCGTGGAAAATAGAACAGGGTTCCACACTACAGAGCATCAAAGTACTAAGTCATATGTATATGCATTAAAGTTGCACATCCCAGCATTGAACAAAAAATTATCACATATGTCAAAGTACTAAATCAGATATGCATATGCCAAGGATGCTATGGTAAGTGATATATGTAGTGCGGCATTGGTTCAAATTATAGAATCTAAACAGAAACCATAGATTCATGACAAAAAAGAAGAGAAAAAACAGAATGAGGTTTACTAATCCTCATCCGACCCATCATGATCAGCATCATTATCAAGAGCGTCCTCATCATCGTTGGATGCACTAGGAGAAGCAGAAGACGAACTCGTATGCGATGTTGGCGAATAGGCGTGGCGTGATCGATTGGCAGAGAATGCCACCCATAAACGATTATGGGATTCTCATAATCGATTATAGTCGCTGACGGGTGAGCTCCGCTCAGAACCGCTTAGGTAATTGATTAAGTATTCGTTTACATAAACGATTATGAAGTACATGGTAATCGATTAGATAACCGTTTAAACTCTTCAGAAACGATTATCATAAACGTTTAAGAGCTCTCTGCTTTGCTCGCTTCTTTTGTCCTTGAGGCGTATGAAATTTGAGACTGCATAAAATTGTTAGCACACTCCAACGCCAAGTTAGAATTTGTAAAAGATAAAATGCACTCACACGCAATCATTCAATGCACGATTGATCTAAAATTCCTAATTCAGTTCTTATGAAAAGAAATTTTCTTTAGGCAAAGGTTTAGTAAAAATGTCTAAGTTGCTTAGATGTTTCCACAAACTCAATCACACAATCTCCTTTTTGAACATGATCTCTAATAAAATGGTGCCTAATTTCTATGTGCTTAGTCAGGAGTGATAGACCGGGTTTTTCGTGAGGTTTATGGCACTAGTATTGTCGCACTTAATTGGAGCAGTTTTCATATTAATCCCATAATCATTCAACCGTTGTTTCATCCAAATAATTTGTGCACAACAACCGCCACGCAACGTATTCCGCTTCAAAGAAGGGACAAAGCCACACTGGCTTGTTTCTTACTATGCCATGAGACCAAGGCATTCCCAAGTAAGTGGCATGTCCCACTATTGCTTTTTCGGTCCATTTTGCAACCCGCAAAATCAGAATCCGAGTACCCAATAAGTGTGCAACAAGACCTTTGGGGTACCATAAACCCATAGTTTGTGTGCGGTGAGATATCTCATGAT
The DNA here is from genome assembly GCA_037113605.1 of Calophaca sinica. NCBI lineage: Eukaryota > Viridiplantae > Streptophyta > Magnoliopsida > Fabales > Fabaceae > Calophaca > Calophaca sinica. The sequence goes on from CM073733.1 coordinate 112,107,236, forward strand.
GCGTTTTACCGCTAAGAGATGTGATTCCTTAGGATTTGCTTGAAAACGTGCACACATACAAACACTAGACATAATATCCGGACGACTAGCAGTGAGATAGAGAAGAGATCATATCATACCTCGATACTTACTTACTTCGACCGACTTACCACCTTCATCTTTGTCAAGATAGCATGATGTGCTCATTGGAGTTGAGATTTCTTTGGCGTTGCTCATTCCAAATCTTTTAAGCAACTCCTTGCAATATTTGGATTGATTTATAAAAATTCCTTCATTGTTTGTTTGATTTGAAGACCAAGGAAGTAGTTGAGCTCTCCCATCATGGACATTTCAAACTCACTTTGCATGATTTTGGAAAAATCTTCACACAAGGACTCATTAGTAGCACCAAAGATGATATCGTCAACATAAATTTGAACAAGTAAAATGTCATGATTTTTGTGTTTAAAGAAAAGACTGGGAGCAACTTTTCCTCCTTCAAAACCTTTTTCAAGTAAATATTTGATCAACCTTCTCGTACCAAGCTCTGAGCTTGTTTTAAACCATATAAAGCCTTTTTCAATTTGAAGACATGATTTGGAAATTCAAAATTTTCAAAACCGGGAGGTTGATCAACATATACTTCTTCTTGAATAAAGCCATTAAGAAATGCACTTTTAACATCCATTTGAAAAAGTTTGAAATCCATGATGCATGCAAATGCGAGAAGCATGCGAATAGCTTCTAATCTAGCCACGGGTGCATAGGTTTCATCGAAATCTATGCCCTCTTGTTGGTTATAGCCTTTTGCAACAAGTCTAGCTTTATTTCTAACAATGATACCGTTTTCATCAAGCTTGTTGCGAAAGACCCATTTGGTCCCAATGACTAGGTGATCTTTAGGCCTAGGGACAAGTTCCCAAACATCATTTCTCTCAAATTGATTTAATTCCTCTTGCATAGCAAGGGTCCAATGCTCATCAAAGATGGCTTCATTGACGTCATTTGGTTCAATTTGAGAGACAAAGGCCATATGATGACATGCATGATTAAGAGAGTTTCGAGTCGTTACCCCTTTTGAGATATCACCTATTATGTTGTCAAGAGGATGGTTCTTTGAGACTCTCCATTCCTTTGGAAGATTTGAGTGAGAGAGTTCTTGAGAGGGTTGAGGCAAGGACTCTTGATCCTCCTTTTAAACTTTTGATCTCTCTTGTTCCTCTAAATAGGTATCTCCAAACACTTCTGCAAGATCATCAACACTTTCTTCTACTGAAGATTTGGGGTTAGATTCATCAAAAGAAACATGTACAGATTCTTCAACAGTTAAAGTACGTTTATTAAAAATTCGAAAGGCTTTACTAGAAGTGGAATATCCAAGAAATAAACCTTCATCAGCTTTAGCATCAAATTTACCAAGGTTATCTTTACCGTTATTTAGAACAAAGCACTTACATCCAAATACGTGAAGGTGGGAAATGTTGGGCTTCCTTCCCTTGTAAATTTCATAGGGCGTTTGTTTTAGAATAGGTCTTATGAGGACTCTATTCATTACATAACATGCGGTGCTTACCGCGTCTGCCCAGAAATACTTAGGAAGGTTGGTCTTATTGAGCATCGTCCTCGCAAGCTCTTCAAGAGACCGATTTTTCCTTTTCACCACTCCATTCTGCTGTGGTGTTCTAGGTGCGGAAAAATTATCCTCAATTCCATTTTCAGTACAAAAGGCCTCAAATGCCTCATTTTGGAATTCCCCACCGTGATCACTTCGGATGGATACTATGTTCATTCCTTTTTCATTTTGGATAACTTTAGCAAGTTTACGAAAGGCAGCAAAAGCGTCATTTTTATGAGAAAGAAATAAAGTCCATGTATAGAGAGAATAGTCATCCACAATAACAAGGGCATAGTAATTTCCACCAAAGCTTTTAGTTCTAGATGGTCCAAATAAGTCCATGTGTAAAAGTTGTAAAGGCCAGTTTGTGGAAACAATATTTTTTGATTTGAAAGAGACCTTTACTTGTTTTCCTTTTTGACAGGCATCACATAATTTATCTTTTTCAAAACGAAGCTTTGGTAAGCCAATTACTAAGTCCTTTTGAACCAACTTATTAAGATGATCCATGTGAATATGATCCATTCTCCTATGCCATAGCCAAGATTCATCCTCTTTACTAATAAGACAACATGCATCATTTGAAGGTATTTTGTCTAAATCAAGCATATAGATATTTCCAATTCTAGGTCCAATAACAATAACATCTTCATTTATAGAATCCATGACCATGCATTTTGAAGAATCGAAAACCACTTTGTTTCCTTTATCACAAAGTTGACTAATGCTTAGCAAATTATGCTTCAAACCATCCACATACAAAACATTTTCAATAGTGGGATTAGGACTCTTACCAATAGAACCAATCCCAAGGATTTTACCTTTGTTGTTGTCACCATACCGGACATAGCCACTATTCTTAGGTACCAATGAGGAGAACTTGCTTTTGTCTCCTGTCATGTGCTTTGAACAGCCGCTATCAAGATACCAATTTAAGTCCTTGGCTTTCAAGCACACCTACATCATCAAATCATATTTTAACCTTTGGTACCCAAACCATGTTGGGTCCAGATGAGTTAGTTTTTGGCAAAGTACCCTTTGGAATCCATATCTTTTTGCCAACCACATTCTTGTTCTTTCTAATATTGCAAATGGAGGCAGTGTGACCATTTCTACCACAGTGAAAGCATTTAATGAAAGGGCTGCTTGAAGTGTTGTTGTGATTAACAAGTTTAAAGGATTTTTCATGCGTTTGTGGATTATAACCCAAACCGGCTTTTCCAAAGGTACCCTTTTGTTTTCCCAATAGAATGTTTAAGTTATCCCTTCCCATGGTAAATTTGGCAAGGGTGTTTTCCAAATCTTCAATCTTGTTTTTCAAAACATTGCATTCATCACACTTGAAAGTATCAATCTTTTGGTTTTCACAAAAGGTGCAAGTAGAAACTTCAGTCACAATAACTTGTTTTTCCTTAAAAACTTCCATCTCTTGGTTTAAGAAAATAATTTTAGATTCAAGAGAAGAGATGGTTTTCTTAGAAGAAGAAATAATTTTTCGAAGTCTAGTCGTTTCATTATTTAATTCTTCACAAGCAATAAGCAGCTCATCATAAGTTAAAGGAGATTCGAGTTCAAGAGCATTTACCTCATTCTCCTCGTGTTTTGCCATGAGACATAAGTTGGCCTCCTCATTTTCTGATTCATCAGACGTGTCCATATCATTGTTATCCCAGGCAATGTAGGCTCTTCTTCCTTTTGATTCCTTTTGTGGTCTTCTATCAAATTTTTCGTTTTTCTTCTGACCATGAGGGCAGTCGGGTTTTATATGTCCCTTTTGACCACACTTATAGCAAGTTGGATTAAAAGAAGTTCCTTCCTCATTTTTCTTTTGAGGATTTTGTACCTTGCCCGTTCTCCCCTTTTGCCTCATGAACCTTTTGAACCTTCGAACCATCAGACTTATGTCTTCCTCATTCTCATCTAGACTATCATTGTTGTCAGATTCCTCTTTTTCATTTACGATTGCTTTGAGAGCAATTCCTTTCTTTTTCTTATCACTTTCTTCACTCTCGGTGAGTCGATTTAGTTCAAGTTCATGTTCTGCAATTTTCCAAACAAGGTTGCCAATGATATAGTAGATAAATCTTTAGATTCAGATATAGCAAGAACCTTGGGTTGCGATTTCTATTTAAACATCTAAGAACTTTATTAATTAAATCTTCACATCAAGACTTTCCCAAGAGCTACGAGATGGTTTATTATATGGATGAACCTTTTTTTGCATATCTTGTATGTTTTCACTTGGTTTCATCCTAAATAACTCATACTCATGGGTTAATGTGTTCATTCGAGCCCTCTTGACCTCGGTAGTACCTTCATGGGTCAATAGAAGGGTGGCCCACATTTCTTTAGCAGGCTTGGAATTTGTGATCCTATAGGGCTGATCGTAGCTTAAAGCGAAGTGATGATGTTCTTAGCTTTCAAATTGTATTGGACCTTTTTCTTATCATCTTCGGTCCAAAGTGATCTTGGTTTGTCTACCACTGCATCATTAATTGATTGAGTGGGGACAAATGGACCATTTTCCACAGCATCCCAAATATCAAGATCAACACCCTCAAGAAAGATTTGCATTCTATCCTTCCAATAACCATACCCCTCACCATTGAAAAATGGGGGTCTGTTCATGGAAGTTCCCTCGTTATTATTTGAAGTCATTCTCTTGAGACGGTTAAGTCCTTTATACAAGAGTCTAGCTCTGATGCCACTTGTTGCCAAGTGACTTCAAACACAAGAGGGGGGTGAATTGTGATAGCGGTGCTTATATAAAAAAATTACAGATAAATTACTGAATTAAAAGAAACTTGAAAGAAATAAATTGCTAAAAGATAAATAACTTGAAGAATAAATTGCAGGAATTAAATTACAATAAATAAATGACAGAAAATAAATGACCGAAAAAAAAAATAAAGTGCTTGAATGATAAAGAGACAGAGAGCAAAGATGAGCACGCTTAGACATTATACGAGTTCGGCCACCAAACACCCCTGTGGCTCACGCCCCGTCCCCAAGGCAAAGCACTGTGGGATTTTCACTAAATCACTAGCTTTTAAATCAGGTTCAGCTAGAAACCTTTACAACTCTATACCAGAGCAATACGTTCAAGAGATATCACCTCTCTATGAACACCTTGGGATTCCTACCCAAAAAGAAATGTTTTTTTTTTTACAAATAAAATGAGATGAGAAAGATACACTCAATAGTGCAGATATAACAAATTGAAGCTCAAATAATACAACTTAAATTATGTAGAATAAAAAGCTCTCAAGAAATTGTGCTCAAAATAAGTGTGAGTGATGGAGAATATTTGACAGAGTTTTGGCACAAAGAATAAGTGAGTGTTGTTTGGAATGCACAGCGCTGTCCTATATATAGGCAAAAAAACGAAAGAGCCGTTGGAAAGACGCGGAGAGAGAATTGGCATTAAAAAAAAACGCGTTTGACAGATAAACATTTGCTGTCAATTGGTCATAAGATGACAGCTGCAATTTGTCGAAAACATGATACACGGATGACATTAAAAAAAGGGTGTAATCGATTATAAAGTGATCAAAAGACACGGAGACGGAAATGATTCTCGGACACACTTGGTGTCCGACATCGTATTTCCATACGACCTCTCCCCAGCTCGGCATGCGACCTCTCCCCAATTTCGGCATCGACCTCTCCACACAGCTCGGCATACGATCTCTCCACACAAACGAGATACGACCTCTCCACACACGGCTCTAAGATACGATCTCTCCACACCTCAAGACACCTGCGACGAGATTTGCATGTCAAGATATCAACGCTCGACACGGAGAAGAGGAGCACGTCATAAACGATTATGAATATCCTTATAATCGTTTAAGGGTATTCTCGTTTCTTGCAACAAGCCAAAGAAAACTTGAAACATTTTGAGAAAAATATTTTGAGCACAACTTAAGAATTTTTCGAAATACTTTGTGCCTAACAATAATTTAGGAAAAATTATTATAAAATCAGTTTTAGAATAAAAATCATTTTGTGAGTGTGTGATTTAATTAGTTGAGAGCATTTTATTACTACTTACAAATAGTCCTAAAAATAAAATAAATACTTAAAAAAAACTTTGATCCTTGGTAGGCGTCTTGGTGTAATTTTCCGCTTTTTGCACATGACTATTCGTGGAACTCCTTTTGTCAATCATCAAAACAAATCCTGTCAAGGCATGAAATCACACTAAGTACCAAGATAGGTGTGTTGACTTTGTTGCTAAGCAAGTCTGCAACATAGACTATTTTATCTTTAGGTACCCATATCTTTTTGGGTCCTTTCTTGTTAGTTCTTGAAGGAAAGTTGTCCTTCTTAGTTGTAAACACAGTACAAGCACTTTTCAAATGACCAGATTTATTGCAGTAAGTACAATGCAAGCATTTACTATGATTATTGGATTTATCATATGCTAAATCATTTTCTAAAAGAGGTTCATCTGATATATAACCAAGACCATGAGTTGCCGTTTTACTGACACCCCAAATCATAGAAGCTTGCTTGCTTCGAGTTACACTCTCTGCAAGAAACTTTTGAAATGCATGTTCATAGTCATTTGATTTGCAGTTAGGATTGTCTGTAACTACAGAGCTTTTAACTTGAGAGCTCTCACCACGGTTGCTTGTTGGCTTCCAGACGTTGGTTATCCACCAGACTTGATTTTCGATTTTCCACAGTTCTCTTCATTGAGTACAGAGTTTTCATTGTGTAAAGAATGAAAATCTTGTGATAGTTTTGAAAATTTCTTTTTCAAATTCTTATACTCAATAGAGAGAGTGGCAGAATCCTTTAACAGATCATCAAATGCAAGTTGAAGTTCAGAATAAGAGTCATATATTATTACCTCTTCAACTTCTACTTCTGAATCAAGATCTGTGTCTGCCATGAGGGCAATGTGAGCTTCTTCTTCTTTATCTTCCTCAGAGGAGGATAAGTCAAGATCTTCCCATGTTGCCATGAGACCTTTCTTCTTTTTCTTGAAGGAGCTTCTTGTGGACTTTTCCTTAAGATTAGGACACTCGGACTTGAAATGTCCAGGCTTCTTACATTCGTAGCAAATGACTTGGGCTTTGTCCTTGTCTTTGCTTTCCTTCTTGTCATTTGTATCTTTCTTCTGAAACCTCCTTCTGAAGTTTCTCTTCTTCCACATTCTCTGGATCTTCTTAGATATGAAAGCTAGCTCATCATCTGATCCATCATAATCTCCTTCTGAAGCTTCATCATCTGATTCTTCTTCTTCTTCAGCCTGAAAAGCTTTAGAAGTACTAGGTTTATGTTGATTAACTCTCAAAGCAATAGACTTACTCTTCTTGGTAGGTTCTTCTTCATTTAGCTCAAGTTCATGAGCTTTCAAAGAACTCATAAGATCTTCAAGCCGAAGGACATTTAGATCTTTTGCTTCTTGAATAGCAGTGACTTTGGGTCTCCACTGCTTAGTCAAACTTCTCAAGATCTTTCTCACATGGTCAGGTGTAGTATAACTTTTTCCAAGGGCCTGCAACCCATGAACAAGTGTTTGGAACCTTCCAAACATAGTTTCAATGTTTTCTCCATCTTCCATTTTGAATAGCTCATACTGGCGAACCATCATGCTAGCCTTTGTTTCTCTTACTTGGGCAGAACCCTCATAAGACAAAACAAGAGAATCTCATATTTCTTTGGTAGTATCAAACTTACCACATTTATCATATTCTCTTTCTGTCATAGCACAGATGAGAATAAATCTAGCCTTTTGATTGGTTTGATATCTCTTTTTCTGATCATCAGTCCAGTTTTCCCTAGGTATTGCAACACCAAGGGCATTAGCGGGAGAAATGTACCCGCTTTCAACTATATCCCACAAATCAAGATTTTGTGCCTCAAGCAATGCTTTCATCTTATCTTTCCAGTAATCAAATTTTTCTCCATTGAATAGAGGAGGACGGTTCATATGACCACCTTCAGCAGACATGTTCACAGTAGGATCTTTACTCTTAACACTGTTAAGTGCTCAACCAAGAGGCCGAGCTCTGGTACCAACTGAACGTGAACACAAGAAGGGGGGTTGAATTGTGTTGAAAACTTTTCGCAAATATTAAGTTAAAAACACTTAGAGCACAGGTTTTTCAAAACAGTTTGTTAAACGGACGCTGGAAATAAACCGGACGCTGGAAAAGCAGTTTGTGAAAACTTGTTTTTAACACAGCAGGATAAAGATAAATAGAAAGCAGTAAAGTAAGAGACACAGAGATTTATACTAGTTCACTACCAAACTAGTAGGTACGTCTAGTCCCTTCGTTCCTGAAGGATTTTCCACTATAATCAATCTGATTACAATTTCCTCAAGAGTATTCTTCTGTCACAACCTTGACAATACTCTCAACTTCTCAAAACGACTCAGTACAGTCGAGCCTTTGAGGGAACAGCCTTAACTAGGCCAAAACAACTTTTACAAGTAAGTTGAATACAAGTATAAATAACTCTCATAGAGAGGATAAAAATTAAGCTCAATATAGAATTGCTTTCTAAAAGAAAGTGTCGGACGCTGAGTTCAGTTCTTGTAGTCCAGAGACTTGGCTCGAAACTTGATTGCTCACAGAAGCAGTGCTTTCAGAGAATTGACTCTTTGTAGTGTATAGCAACAGTGCTTGTTCTCAGTAAATGAAGCAATATTCTCTTGTAGAGTTTCGGCAGTTTCTTCAATGGATACCTTAGGGTATTTATAGGAGTTATAAAGTATATTACCGTTACAGTAAAAATGGCTCCTTTCCATTGAGTGAGGTGATTTCAAAAAGTTGTCTCTTTCTTCCTTTCCAGAGAATATCTCAGTAGTACACATTACCGTTTTCGTACTACCTTGCTTTTCACAATTGCTTGTACGATTTTTGTCTTGTAGCTAAAGGTGTCACCTTTGATACCTCGTACAACAATTTTGGCGCATAAGATCAAATTCGAAATCCGTTCCAGAAACTTCTGAGAGGAAGAGCAACTACGTGACCAACACGTGATATAAAATGAAGTTCAGACGCTTGCTCATAACGGAAGATCGGACGCTCATAGCAAATGGATAAGACTAGTGTCACAAAAAGATAATTCCAGACGCTCACGAAGACAGTTTACTAAGATGAGCCGGATGCTGACACATGGAGTGTATCCTTCTCTTGAGAGCTTCTTCCTTCTTGTTTAAGTGGCTTAGAAATATATGTAATATTAGTATCTGCACACTTCAAGAATTGTTAGAACATAAATTGTTCTCTTGTGAATATTTTGTTATCATCAAAATTAATGAGGGTCTAAACTTCTCAATCGTTTAGGTTCCAACACTTTTTACATCAATGGCTTTGTGTAGCTGCAATAATGGCTTTGATGATATCTGTGGGACAAATCTTCCTTCTGCATTGTGTGGCCTTTGATGAGAGCCGGCATCGGGGAAGGAAAATGGGATCTCTCTCCCACTGCCAACCTTCTTTTTGTAGTGTTTTTTTTTTAGTTTTTAGAATAATAACCTTTATTTTGGTAATTTATTATTTTAAAAATAAATAATAACATACTCCCTCCGGTCTGAATATAAGCAAAAAAAACTGTCTAAAATATAAGCAAAAAGTCTATGTATTTGTCTATGTACAAATACATAGACTTTTTGCCTATATTTTAGACAGTTTTTTTGCTTATATTCCAGACCGGAGTAGTAAGGTATTGGAGACAACAAATTTGTCTTCAATAACATTTCACTTTATAAATTTATTTTATGAGTAACATATAGAGATGACAATGGGACGGGACGGGACAGAGCGAGGTAGTAGCCATTGTTAGGAGTAGGAATAGGCTAGGCCAGGCCGAGTTAGGTTTTGCAAGGGCCGAGCCTACATGTCTAAAAAGTTCAAGGTCCAAGCCTAGTCTATTACCTGTGATAGGCTTTTATTTTAGGTCTGGTCTAACATTTTTTAAAGCCTGATATGGCCTGTTAGCCTACTACGTAAAGGTCTATTTCATATTAATGTCTTTGAATAAGTCATCTGACCTGTCTTTAAATAGGCTAATGGGCTAATAGGCCAATGAGGTTAAGTTTTACTTATAATAAAAAAGTAAAATCATTGTTACTATGAGACATGAGACATGGGGTGAAAATAGATAGAACAAGTTGACTATTATAAGGTCTGATTCTGATTTTTTTTATATGATATAAATATTTTTTCAATGTCTAACCTGATCTTTTAGATAATATGACCTAATATGATAGTTTATTTAAATTCTATTTTACGTCTTTAAATATGTTAAAAAATTATATAAGCCAAGCATTGAAAAGCTTCGATGACAACTAGGTTGCTATTGAACAATACAAGCAAAAAAAAAAAAAAAACTCGTATCTTAAAGTGCTAAAGAACAACCGCCAAACCCACAATTCACTAACCTTTTTTAAAGTTCTCAAATCTAGTAGGAAGAGGAGATACAAACAAATGCAAGATCTTTTGGGTGAAGGAAGTGGTGACCCCCAAATGGGATTTCGGATGAGCTCTTTGCATGCTGGGGGTAGCAAAATAGATGGATTGGATGGATTTCCTTATGGATCTTAATCCATTTATCCATTTACCATCTACTAAAATTTTATCAAGAAAATCCAATCCATCCATCATCCATTTTAAAAAAAAACCATCCAATCCATTAATTAACAAATTTTTTATAAATGGATATCCAATCCATCCACCAAAAATATTTTTAATCACAAAAATTTATTTTTAATCATAAAAAATATTTTAATTACAAAAAAAATTAATCATAAAAAAGTATTTTTAATCATAAAAAAATATTTTACTGCCCTCTTTCCCCCATATCTCTCTACCTCCTCTCTCCCCCTCTCTCTCTCCCTCCCCTCTCTCTCCTCTCTCTCTCTCCTTCCCCCTCCCCTCCCTCTCTCTCTCTTTCACTCTCCTCTCTCTCCCCCTCTCTCCTCTCTATCTCTCCTCCTGTACAATACAAGCTCCTCCACTACAGCCACAAGGCATCTCATTTCTTAACTGGAACAGAGAAATTAATTAGACAACGATGGCATATAGCGTGAAACGCGATGGAGGAAAAGTCCTTTTTTTATTTTGGCAGAAAAACAAAAGCAACTCAATTTATTAAGTTGGAGGTCGCATTCTTCAAGACAAAAATTTAGCTTCCAACACTAGAATTTAAATTTTCATGACCTCATCGACAATCACAAACACTACATGAAAAACGGCAAATCGCAGCGGTTATTTTTACCAGTGGCGGCGGTTTGAACCGCCACAAAGCCATGCTCGCAGCGGTTCTCAAACAGCCGCAATTTTCACCGTCGGGAGCATCAGCGGCGGCAGTTCTCAGAACCGCTGAACAAACAGCCGCAAACTTTAGCGGTGGTTGTGAACCGCCGCAAAACGGGTAGTGTATTTTTAAAAAAAAAATAGCGGCGGTAATGCTACCAGTAATTAAAAAAACGGTGGTTTATTCTACATTTGTACACAATTTCAATAGAATTGGCAGACCATTTAATTGCTGCACTCATCATTGAATAACCATTATGTGCCAAATCACCCAAGTCTGTCGCAACATGCACTTAGTAGATAACAAAACCCCTCCCCAAAAAAAAAAAAACACTCACATCAGCAAAAATGAACACTCAGAACATTCGTCAAGCTGTCAGAAACAATTAACACAACCTCAACATAGAAAACCACCTAAATACTACATTATTCATAGAATGGCATTTGTACCATGTCTATTGTTGCACAAAACTAGGTATAAAAGTATACTTGACAAAAACTGGACCACTTTTTCTTCTGGTATGCTCCGCTAACAGTTACCAATATGAAATTAAACTACTTGAGAAAACAAGCACAACAGGGCAATATGCAACATGCACGAGAATAATGATGCCAATTCCACAACAGGGCAACCAGCTCTGGGAATGCTATCTGATCGCAAACCGCCACAGGGATTTAAGCCTGCGTATTCAACAAGAATACAAGCATCTATTCCAACAGCTTCATAAAATCCCCCAACCTGAGCAGCAATTTAAAAAAGAAAAGAGGGACAAAATGAGATACCAAAAGAAAGTTTATTCCATAAAGGGTAGGTATAGAGAGTTATCATTATTGTGCCGGCGAACGAGCAAACAGAAACTTATTGAGAATGGCATCTGTGCTTCCTTAAAACTGAATTTACAAGACCACCAATGCCCAACCAAACTCTCACCGAATGGTATAAACAGTTACATAAATAACATACTCTGCAGAGTAAAACTTGATGCTGAAATTTCGACTTGAACAGCAACATTTCCCAGTTGTGTGTTCCTTCCTCCAAACTGCACAAACAAAAATTGATTTTTCCATCGACTTTCTTACAATAATACCATCCCTCTTTTTTTGATGAATCAATAATACCATCCCTCTAAATCAAGGTAAGGGATTCTAATGTTTGCAATCTTCCATGGAACAGCAGCCAGTGTAAATAAATAAGAGTGGAACTTTTATTTATTACAGCTATTGCTTAAATAGAGAAGCCACATCTCAGTTATATAAAGAGCTTGCACTAACAACATATAGAACCAAATTAACAGTATAAATTAAAACTCATGTGCACATAAGCCATGATCAAGCATGAGAAGCTAAAGAAGGAACAGAGAAGAGATATAAATAGATGGATGAGATGAGAAGCTAACCTGCCTGCCATTATAAAATGCTAATCCTCCAAACATGGTCCGTTACTTGTATGATTTTCGGTATTATACTGAACTGCAGAACAATTTTGGGTGTAGTTGATCAGTAAAAGCAATATCCTTAAAAGCTTGTAGTGCATACACATAAAAACTGAATTACATTTCTTGTAGTGCATACACATAAAAACTTGTAATTTCAAACCATTATTGTTACAGGCTCTGTAAGTAGACATATATATATATATATATATATATATATATATATATATATATATATATATATATATATATATGTGATGGAATAGGACCAACCTGCATGTTATCCCACCCAAAGGTGTTGTCAAACTCTGTTGCCTCAAGTATCTGGCCATTAACCTGAATGTCGTTTAGGCACAACACACTAGATTCTTGGTAGCCTTGTGCAGCCAAGCAACACCCCACAACAGCTCATCCTAACAAGCAACTCCTCCAAGATAAACCAAGCTTCCAACAAATATTAAACATGCATATCTTGCTTCTATATGGCACAATTTGTACCTTATACATACAAGCATATATAATTAGTTAATTACACACAGTCTAGCACAAAATGTGGAAAGAATTCTAATATGAATGATTTCTTAAGTGGGGGAATGCTTTTTCTTCAGAAGAATAAGCAAAGAAAATTAAATGGGATGAATAAGACTAACCTTGCTGTTGCTGAGAGTGAGATTCTTGTCCTTGTCTTTGAACTGCAACGTCAAAGATAGGCATAGAGATTCAAATATAAACAGAGATTCAAATTTAACCGTTAGTTTATAAGTTCACCAAATCAGAGGCTAATAAATGAGTGGCACAGACACATATTTAAACTTAATAATGATCAAAATTATTAAAAAGAGGTTAGATGTACCTTGATTTCGAATTTTGATAGATTTGATAATCGACATCAACAATTAGTCTCCTGCAATTAGTCTCACTTTTTGCATCAGCTCATGACATGAAATTTTCTTTCCTGTAAAACAGAAGGAATCCAACTCGAAATGGGTCCCAAACTTCTAATTTCTCACAAAAAACAAAACAAAAATGCAGAGAAGCAACTATAACAATAGTTGTCAAAAGGTGTCAAACACTCAGCTGTGAGCACTTCTAAAATGCAAAGGCCCTAAAAGAATAATAAACAGGCATGTCAAAAAGTTACCTCCAAATGCAGCACTTGCCCCTGAAAATATCAACAATGGAGGGAGCTGTGAACAAATTAGAAAAGAAATAGGTTAGATACAGAATACTACCAAGCTATATCAGAATGAAGAAGATAAAACCAACTTTTATATGCCTCTTTCCTGGATGCACGAGATTGCAAAACACGGTCAGTTTCATTGAGTCAAATCATCAAACACATCATTCGCAAAAAACAAACAAGTTGCGAGAGATAGACTTACGGAATTAGGGTTGAGAAGGGAGAGACAGCGAGGGCACCGAGCGGAACGGAGGCCAGGGTTCATGGTGGGATCGTGGTGGAGATTTCCACTCCTCAGCTTCTCTCTCGCGTCGACGACCGTGAAGCCGTTTGGTGCAGATTTCGCGTCTCTGAAGCTTCCTGACACTGTTGAGGAAGCCGTCGCTGGCGCCACCACGATGCGGCTTCTTCATCGCCACAACTCGCCCGCCTTCCATGTCGGCCACACACAGCGTAGGAGTCACCACTCGAAGTACGGTGAACAAAAAACCTAAATCGGAGGGAATTGAGTGACGGGGTGGGTTATTTTCTTCCTCAGTTACAATTTTTGATCTGGTTTTCAAAGAGAGGAGTTAAGGTTGGAGAAGAGAGGAGTTAGGGTTTTGACGAGAGGAGGTGGGAGAAAGGAAAAGAGGGAAGTATTCGCGTTGCAGGGGAAAACAATTCGGGCTTTTTTTCCCTAAAATACGGGGAACCGCCGCTACTGGTTATTTAACTGCCGCCGCTTTGATAAACACAAGGTGGTTGAGCAGAACTGCCGTGGAAACCGCCGGCAACTTTAAGCGGCGGCTCTCATGCAACTGCCGCGATGTGTCTGTCGCTATTTGATCCATTTCTTGTAGTGAAAGCAAATGGAAAATATGGTAAAATCAAAAGCATTTAATTAATCTGCTGATCTGAAAAATATTAATCTGTTAACAAATATAAGAAAAATATTAAGTAGAGATATAAGGTGGTAGTGGTACCTGTTGAGTGCAGTGGAAGGCACCGAGGGATGAAACGGCGAAGGAAGTTTGGAAAGTGTGGAGGGGGAGATGTTGGAAGGAGGTGGGTTGAGATTGGAGCGGTGGTAAGAGAAGGAGAGGGGGAGAGAGGAAAGGGGAGGGAGAGGGGAGAGAGAGGGGAGAGAGAGAGACGGGAAAGAGGGAGGGGAGGGGGAGAGAGAGGGAGGGAGAGAGGAGAGAGGGGAGGGAGTAAAATATTTTTAATAAAAATATTTTTTTATGATTAGAAATACTTTTTTGTAATTATGATATTTTTTATTTTATCATCAATTCAAAAAATTATACATTTCATTTATTTGTCACCCCTAATATAATTAAATGGATTTAAAAAAATAATGAATGGATGACTAACCATTCATTAAGTTAAATGGATGATTTGGATCCAATCCATTTTTTTTGGTAATGGATAGATTGGATAATTGATAGATAAATAGATGGCTTTGCCACCCTTGTTGTACGCCAAGCTTGGAATATTAAACAAACGCTTTTGGGAGGCAATATGAACAAATTTAATTTTGTTTTGCCTATTTTTGGCTGTTTATTTTGTTTTTGTTTTGACCATCACATGGAGCTCAATTTTGCTCTAGGAGGCCAAGTGTGGGAAGAACCCAGGTATGTTTCTCATATTTTTTCGTGCCAATTTTTGGCATTAGCACGGGGGTGCCAACATCTAGCATGGTCTTGCCACCTTCCTCCTAAGCTCAAACAAATATATCTAAACAATAAAAATAAATTAGAATCAGTGTTTTTAATTTAAAATAAATCTTTTAGGAATTAATTTACATTCTTAGGATTTAAATTTATTCTTAGGATCGTATTTTGCATGTTTCGGAGTTTGATTTCTATCTTTAGAATTTAGTTTATATTTTTAGTACTTTTATTTTGTTTATTTTGGACAATTAGGACTAACCTCGAGCTTTAGATAAAAAAAGATAAACACATGGCTCCCATTTTTAACCTTCAAATCAAAATTTCAGTTGCTCCAAGTTATTTTATCTTTGTTCTATTTTTTTTTTTCTCCCATGTATATATTTTTTTGAAATCAATTCTATCAGAATCAATTGATGGTACCTATATAGTACTTCTCTATTGTGAGTATGTTGCACATTTGTATATATATATTTCTATTTGATGAGTTCATGGTTATCTTATGTTAATGTTATTGTGATGCTCTAGATAGGGGTACTGGTAGTGTTGGAACTCTTATAGAAATATTTTAACATCCTTGGATAGAACATCGACAATATTTTTTTTTTTTGAAAGAAAGTAAGTGTATTTCATTTCATCAAGGAGGACGCTTACAAGAAATTAGGAATAACATGATAGATGTGAGGATAAGCATTGCATTTAGATGTTCTAGCTAGACTATGAACAACTCTATTAGCTTGTCTTTTTACAAACTCCAACCTGTAGTAAGAGTGAGAAGCTAGAATGTCCCTACATTTTGAGAAAATGTCCCCCACTTCATTAACATAATTTAGCTTTTTGGTAATTCCATCTACCGCCAGTTTGCTATCAGATTCAAATGTGACTCTCTCCCATCCCATTTCATGAGCCCATTGTAAAGCATGAAAGATGTCAAGGGATTCCCCCTCTAGCACCGAATAGTTAATGAAATCATGGATCGTATGCGCCATAATGAAAGCGCCACTATGATCTCGGACACAAGCGCCAGATCCCCATGAGTTCTGAGTAGCAAAAAATGTCGAGCCTATGTTACATTTCTGCTCCCCAAGAGAAGGTTTGGTCCAAGGATTAGCCACTTGAATACAAGGTGTTGCATCAGCAGATATCAGAGTTGCCTTATTCCATGCCCAAGTCCATTGTCGAAGGGTCTCTTTGGCTCTGAAAATGGTTCGATGAGCATTGGGGGTTTTACATTATGATGTCTTAAATATATTCCTCTTTATTACTTGTTGACGGGGTACACTTGCCTATGGTCACTCACTCATAATAGCTTAAAGACATTCTTGCAATATAATTGAAAAATCATAATAAAGAAATAATCATTGAGTGAGCACGACAACATGTTTCTTTGTTTTCGGTAAAACATGACTGAAAAGAGAGTTTCACGGATAAAAATGATGTTGTTTTGCAATTTCTTTTTAAAAGAAGTGTTTTCGCATAATTGTTGAACCACCAATTTTCACTCGTTTCCCCGGTTTAAGACCGATCTACTAGTTTTTAATTGATTTCTTCAAACACCAGTTCTATGGGTTATTTGGACCAAAGGATGATCTGGTTCTTGGTCTGATCAGTCGAACCGGTTGGGCCAGTCTGGTTTTGATAACCATGCACATAACCTATTTCTAGTCCCAAAACTCAACACTTAAATTGTTTCTACAATTTTCATGCTTCAACTAGATGCTTGAAAACCTATAAAAATCGGGATCACTCTCTGTTGAAGATTTTGGCAAGTGTACCGAATCGCACAAGTAATAAAGTGATAAGTAAGATCGTCTCCAATGATACAGTTAAGCATAAAGATCAATGATTCATAAGAACACATGCTCATAAGGTTATATTCCTATAATCCGACTAAACATAACCAACAAACTCAGTTCAAGTTCAAAACCCCAATTTCCCAATTGTGAGACGAACCAAAAATCAATTTGATAGTGATCAATTACCAAAAAGCATTAAGAATAGAAGTGAAGGCTCAATCATAAATGAGATAGACTTGCATTGAAATAATAGAATCAAACTACATAAGAGTATCCACAAGATTCATCTACCCTAGTCTAAAAAGCTTAGTTACTCATAGAGAAACAAGAAACCAAACCAGAAAATAGAAATAATGGTAGAGAACCACTCCATTGAAGACTCAAATCCTTGTTCCCAATCTTGAATCCTCTTTGGAGATGGTGGAAAATGAATCCCTAGAACCCCTTGACAAGCCTCCAGCGTTTTTAGGTCTTTGGAATGGTAAAGAATGATCCAAAACATCAAAAACACGAGTTTTTAACGTTTCAGCACGTCAGAAGCGCTCCGGGTACGCTCTGTGTGCACTATGCACGCAGACAAACAGCAAGGGTACAGAATTCGCGCTCTAAATCCGCTCCGTGCGCACGCGATCATTCCTGCACCCGTTCTTTCATGTTGTGTTGTATTTTTCACCTCTTTAAAGTCTGAATTAGCTCACGGTGTCTCCATTAAAGTTGAAGCTATGGATCTTAGCTTTCCAATGGAACCGGTTTCATCGCATTTGAACACCTAAAACTCCAGATATGATAAAAACATCGAACATGTATCAGGCTGGGGCAGCATCACCTTATCAACGTATAGCACAAATTACCCCAACTTAGAGATTGATTAGGTCTTGATTTCTTCATCAAAGTTGTAGATAATTCTTCTATCTTTCTAACAAGACCAAGATCATCTCATTTGGATTAGTGTGGCTCAAGATATAGCTTTTGGAATCTTCTTTGTCAGGAAATAGCGCTTCCAGACGTGCTTTCAAGTCAATCATTTGGCTATGCTCCCATTCCTGTGCACTTAGAGATAAAAAATCATAGAAAACACTAATGCACAAACGTTAGAACGAATCCAAGTGAATACACTAAATCACCCAATTTAAGGAAATAATCACTTTGAATTCTCTTCAATCACAACACAAATATCCAATTAAGCACTATAAATCTACATGTGATGAAGACTTATCACAACCCCAAACTTAGATTTTTGTTTTCCTCAAGCAAACTCAATCAAAAACATGGGTTTGATTTCAAATAATTCCAATTCATCTAGGTGAACTTTTCATAAATTTTTTTGACAATCCATGCACAATCAATTCACCGACTCTTTTGTATTCATGATTTCCAATTATCACAACTCAAGTAACCAAAATGAATTTATTTACTCAGAGCAACAAATCAATTCCCATTACACCTTTTCAGATAATGTGTTTCACTCCACTCAAGTGTCTCTGGGTACTGTTTATACTCAATTCACACCAAATGCAATCATCTACCATAGGCTTGACAAAATTCTAAGAAAGCAAAAACACACAAATGCCACACACATTATGAGATCTTTTCAAAGGGTGAAATGGGGCTTAGGTAAGGGAGGATATTTCTTTAGATCTAGGCTAACTTAATTGGAGTTAAGAGATGCCTCTATTATTTCTTATCCATACCTTGTATCAATTCACAAACTTCCCTCAATCACCTTCAACTTTAGTACCAACAAACCACAGGAGAACTTTTTCCTTGTTTTCTCACTTTGATTTTTCTTTTCTTTTCTCTTTTTTTTTTTGAAATAACAATTTGAATCTTTTTATTGTTGTTCTCCTCTGGCTTGTTCTTTTTTTTTTTGGAAATGACTACATGCACATGCTGTGTAGCCACCCCAAACTTAAGATTGTTGCTTGCCCTCAAGCAACCCCAAACTTAATTCACAACTAAATAACCAATTTTATAGAAAACAAGCTCTCAACTCCAATTTAAAGGGACAATTGGTTTTTCCAGTTATTGACTTGTATTGAGCTTAAAATTCAACAAACAGGCTTAAGGCTCAAAAGGGCTAGCAAAGGATAATATCATAAGGGTAGGCAATCAAAGGCTCTAGCTGTTCAAACAAAAATAAAGATCTCAATCATCTGTGTGTGTGTGTTCACATGCAATGCAAAAGCAATCAAGAACTGAGTCAAGTTCTGAAGAATTCATACAAATGGTGGAGCACTCAGGAATAAATAAAATTATGTTTAAGCTCAAACACTCACAGATTTTGTTTTTGTAATGAGAAAAGATTCATGACTACTGAAGTTCTCGACAGTTACGGTTACAAGAAGCTGCCTAAAAAGGTTCATGTCAACAAAAGTTTAGCTCCTTGATCATACATATCATGCATACAATAAGAGTACAGTTCACAGACAGATTCTCAGATGAAAAGGAATGTCATAGAGTAACAAATAGCTCAGTCAGCCATAGGGTGCATGGTATCAACTTCACACACAAAAGAAAATAAATTCAACATAAAAATAAACACCAAAAGAAAAGAAGGAAAGAAAGAACCTTTGCGGTGAGCCGCTCGACGCCACCGCCAATGGGTTGCCTCCCATGAAGCGCTTCTTTAACGTCATTAGCTTGATGCTTCAACACCCAAGTTAGGGTGGATAATATGACAAGAAGAAGATTCCATCCTTCCGCTTCCTTCTTCTGGTGAGAATTCCCATGTACTTGGCATAGGGAAATAAGTGTTCCCATGCCCCAACAATTAGACATTTAGGATATTGTTCCCACCACTCTTTATCTTGAAGCACATCAATTTCATCTTGCGGAGGACCATTCTTTTCAATGACCAATGGTTGAGCTGTCACATGAATCTCTCTATGCCTCACCCTTGGGTCCTCTTCTATGTCACTATTTTTGTTTTCAATTCTTCTTCCAATGCCACAATGAAGTTATGTTCAATCTCTATCTCCACTTGCTTCTGCTCAAATTGGGATAATTGCTTTAATAACCTCTCATATTGAACCTCGTATCTATCAAATGAATCTTGGTTGGATCTCATGAATTCAACCAGAACATTTTTGTGGTAAGAGTCTCTGTTATGTGATTCTTCGAATTGAGTTTGAGGATGGGACTCTTCTTCTCTTAAGATACTTTCCATGTAATAATCATCTTCTTCTTCCGCCATGACTAAGAAATCCTCACAATAGCCATTTCTATGCTTTCCTCCATAAAAGTCACATCTAAGAGGCTGCATGCTATAGAAGTGGATATCATCCACCATGACTAAGAGATCTTCATCTTCTGGTGATATGACCAAGAAATCCTCACAAGTGTCATTTCTATGGAAAAATCCACAGAAATCACATCTAAGAGGCTGCATGCTACAAAAGCTAAGAGAATTATGAGCAACACAACAACTTTATAAGAAGAGAAAAGAAATTTTAATTTTTTTTTATGGTTTTTTTCTTTATAAACAGAAAATAAAAATAAAAAAATAATTGTTCAAAAGGTACTCGTTTGCCTTGTTAAAAATCAATTCAACAATCCCTGGCAACAACACCAAAAACTTGTTGAGGATTTCGGCAAGTGTACCGAATCGCACAAGTAATAAAGTGATAAGTAAGATCGTCTCCACAAGGATTACGATTGATTATTTAACTCAACAAAGTTCGTATCTATTTTGAACGGGAACCAATTCTTAGTATTTGGATTCAATGATATTTGCAACAACTGAAAAATAACAATAACAACGATTTGAAAATCAAATGATTAAAAACGACTAGGGATCGAATCCTTTTGTTTCCACTCTTATGCATTCAATCTACAACCAACGCAAGTTATTCCATACAAATTGAAGTTCGAATCAACAATATTAGATTAAGTACAATTCATTGTCTCATAAACCCTTTAACTAAATCAAAAATCCCTAATTCCTTAGGTGACCAATGATACAGTTAAGCATAAAGATCAGTGATTCATAAGAACACATGCTCATAAGATTATATTCCTATAATCCTCCTAAACATGACCGACAAACTCAGTTCAAGTTCAAAACCCCAATTTCCCAATTGTGAGACGAACCCAAAATCAATTTGATAGTGATCAATTACCAAAAAGCATTAAGAATGGAGGTGAAGGCTCAATCATAAATGAGATAGACTTGCATTGAAATAATAGAATCAAACTACATAAGAGTTTCCACAAGATTCATCTACCCTAGTCTAAAAAGCTTAGTTACTCATAGAGAAGCAAGAAACCAAACCAGAAAATAGAAATAATGGTAGAGAACCACTCCATTGAAGACTCAAATCCTTGTTCCCAAGCTTGAATCCTCTTTGGAGATGGTGGAAAATGAATCCCTAGCACCCCTTGACAAGCCTCCAGCGTTTTTAGGTCTTTAGAATGGTGAAGAATGATCCAAAACATCAAAAACACGAGTTTTTAACGTTTCAGCACGTCAGAAGCGCTCCGGGTACGCTCTGTGTGCACTATGCACGCAGACAAACAGCAAGGGTACATAATTCGAGCTCTAAATGCGCTCCGCGTGCACGCGATCATTCCTGCACTCGTTCTTCCATGTTGTGTTGCATGTTTCACCTCTTTAAAGTCTGAATTAGCTCACGGTGTCTCCATTAAAGTTGAAGCTATGGATCTTAGCTTTCCAATGGCACAAGTTTCATTTCATTTGGACACTTAAAACTCCAGATATGATTAAAACATCGAACATGTGTCATGCTAGGGCAGCATCACCTTATCAACGTATAGCATAAATTACCCTAACTTAGATATTGATTTAGGTCTTGATTTCTTCATCAAAGTTGTAGATAATTCTTCTATCTTTCCAACAAGACCAAGATCATCTCATTTGGATTAGTGTGGTTCAAGATATAGCTTTTGGAATCTTCTTTGTCAGGAAATAGCGCTTCTAGACGCGCTTTCAAGTCAATCATTTGGCTATGCTCCCATTCCTGTGCACTTAGAGATAAAAAATTATAGAAAACACTAATGCACAAACGTTAGAACGAATCCAAGTGAATACACTAAATCACTCAATTTAAGCAAATAATCCCTTTAAATTCTCTTCAATTACAACACAAATATCCAATTAAGCACTATAAATCTACATGTGATGAAGACTTATCACTCTCCATACTATTTAGATGCCCCACCCTTCTCACAAACCTAAAGGAGTGTCTCACTCGTATGAATTCCTTCCATTCCAAAGAGATACCTTGATTTCATTTGAGGGACTCTCCACCTTTTTACAAAATTAAACGAAGGAATAAGTTTCTCAAAAAGTAAACATACAACTTAAAAAATAAAAGAATAGATATATTTTTTTGGTAACAGAAGAATAGATATAGATATATTTTACAATAGAAAGTTTTAAAGATTCAGGTACTCTAGAGTAGTGAATGCTTCAGGCTTCACTCATATATAATGTTCAAGTGATAAAATAGTTGTTGACTTGTCGGTGTTGAAGTAGTTGTTTATAGCCATTATGAGCATTTTGATGTTAAGAAAAATCAACTATTTCTTAGAATAACTAATAGTTTTTTATCGCTTAAATAATTAACAGTTTTTCTAATGTGTGCAACCTTACACAGGTTAAGAGTCATTAATTACCCAATTTTTTTCGTTATTAATTCATCACTTTCCTATTTGGTGAGAAGAGATAGATAATATACACAAAACAAACCGGAAAGTAAATGACTAATAAAAAAAAAACAGATAATTAATGACTCTTAACATATTCAAGGTTGTAAACGTTAGGAAAACTGCTGTAGGGTGTCAAACTGTTGACTAATTCTCACCGAAACTCACCCGTCAAAAAAAATCTGACTGGTACACATTCTTTTTTTAAGAGAAAAAGCTTGGTCTCTATTTAGAGAAAATATGTTAATATTTATTGTCCATTGTCACATATTTGTTTTCGCCTAATTAATTTTAAATGGCCACAACTTCTTCATTTCTTATGCTTTTTAAGCAAAAAATCATAGCTTATTTGAAAGATCTTCGAATTAACTAACTATTTTTTTTAATGCCCTTAAATTTTTCCATAAATATCCTTAGTAAAAAAATCATTATTTTAAAGCTCACTTTTAAATCTCAATTTTTTACCATTTTCTATCCATCCAACCTCTTTCTAAAAAACCTTAAAACTAAAAAAAGCCAGGTTTCGAGAATAAACCAAAATATTCCCATCTGCCCAAATAAATTACAAACACTCAGACAAGGCAACTTCAGTCTTCAGGGATAAACTTAATTTCAAAGCTTACATAAATAAATAGTTGAGATGTCATAACAAGAAGTTGAAAAGCAACATCAAAATTAGTAGTAATATTATTAATAGTAATAATAACAATAATAATAATTAATAATAATAATAATAGTACCCAAACATGCCCCGGTCTGCTTTTAAATTGCACTAACATAAACGATATGTAAGCTCAGAAAGCGATTGAAACAGAATCCAAAGGCTCCTTCCAAGTTCCAACATTAATAATCACTTTCCTGGTCCTGTTAAGCACCTTGGCCTTCAATATTATAAGACTGTGGGTGATAAATTTCGTAAATGCCATAATAAATATTCATTTCATTGCATAAGACTACAGAGAAGTGCAAATACAAACACGAAGGCACTCAAAGATAAACCAACCTACCGCTTGACAAGGGACCCACACCACACTACTCTCATTATAAAAGCAATCAAATTGAGAATATTCGTGAGATGAATAAATAGGAAAAGCAAAATCCAAATGAAATTTCCTCTCCCTCACTATTTATACACTGTAACCCTGCATTATGTGCCATAAATAAAATCATATAAAATCCAATTACTACCTGATGGTTGGTTTGCCGTTCTACACCCAATACCAATTTACAACGATATGTTTTCATGATAAATTTAAGAAACACCATAAACACGAACAATTTTACTTTTGCATAATAGTATCAATTTGGGTAGGATATTTAAAAAAATATCTTGAATATTTTATGCATAATTAAAGACCAGGAAGCACACAAAAGACCTTGTCGTCTTCTCTGTTACTTTCTGCTATATCAGAATTCATCTTGTTGTTTTGCTTGAAGCCATTTTATTATTTTCTGAAGGGCATGATGCATATATAAATTGGAGGCTGCAAGGAAGAGAAAGATATCTGCTCTGGAAATGGGGAACTGGAAGGGCTGGAGGTGCTTCAAAAGCCTTTCTATCTACACTATGAGGATCCTTAGTAAAGTCAATTCAAACTTCAGGTTTAAACCCCAAGGTAAGTAATATGCTGCTAATTAAGATTTCATTTTTGTTAGAAAAATAGTGAAATATGTATGCATAGAGACATAGATGTATCATCAACAATTCTGAATTACAACTAGTAAATAGGTTAAGTTTTCTCTGCTTTCTCCTTGATTATTTGTTTATTTATGGTGTTGATTATATACAGGACACAGAAATGGACTTCTTCTTAGTCTTTATAAAGACATGGAGTCTTGTGGAGAATATGCAGATATCCAAATCATGTGGAAAATGATTGAATCTTCTTCTCCTCAACATGCCTGCAAGAAGAAGAGGGCTAACAGGTCTTCATATTGGGTGATCTGTTTCAGGCCAACTTGAATTGTCTTTGGTCATCACTTCAGCTAAACGGTCCTGGATTTTCTTCATGGACAAGTGGAGGTTTACGGTATGAATGATAGGAGTGGAGACAAAAGGGGATTCAAAATTTGCGTTATGTCTAGATACTGTTCATGCCAATTCCATTTCTTTCATAAATCAATTTCTATCATGTCATTAATTTTGTTACCATAGGTAGCGAAGGTGAATGATCAGAGTTCAAATTTGAACCTCGTGTAGAAACTAGTTTCTGTTAGTAGTATATATTTGGGGTCTAGATTTTGTTTCCATAACTTTAAAAACATAAACATATGCTGAGACCATCAGCAAGAATTGGAGAAAACTCATTGCACTCCTATCCTATCCACTTTCTTCATAAAAGAAAAGTTCTTTGATGGACAACCAGTAATAAAACCACAAAAAGTAAGTACTCTGATCGGGAATTCAAGTGACATAAATCATGAAGTTGATACAGTTGTGGACAGTAGTGTTACCTAGGAGTAGCTCAAGTAGTCGAGCTAGACATCATAACGAGTTTGGGCAGGAGGTCCAGAGTTCGGCCCCTAGAAGCTAACATAACAAATATTAACAATTAACATTTGTCACAGTAGTGGTCAATGCAACTTGACTTTTATGTGTGTCATTTCTTTTGGACATCGGATACAAATTTTTGTGTACTTCATAACATGATAACCTCTTTTTTATTGAAGACAAAGATTACTAAAAGGCTAAAAGCGGTTAACAGATGTTACTGCACAAGGCTTGTAGCCTTCTGCATGTGACTGACACTAGCAATTACATTACTCTAAGTTCAGCAATCTCAGTACACAGGCAAAACTATGTTACAACAGAAAATAACCAAGCACTGCAGAAAAGACCAAATGTAAACGAAGACTAATAAGAAGGCTCTTCATGATCAAACACCATCTTACTCATGAAGAAGTCTTTGATCAAAGTGCCAAACACCTGCAAGCCACAAAACATCGAGATTTCATTAGAACCTAAGGATACCCTTTCCTTTCCTTTCTTACACATAGGAGGAAGTGTCATACAAATAGATAGGTGTAAGGCAAAGTTTGCGGACCAATATGAAAAATGATGGTAGCTATATACATACCATGACCCTTTCCAACCCTTCTCAATTGAGACACATACCCTGCTATCTTCTTAATTGCTTCAACCTGTAGAAAGAAAACCATATGTTTCAATAAACACATTAGTAATTTTACCAAAGACACAGGCTCAACCTCCCAATCCATGTTCCCTGCACCAATATTCATGTAATGCTCCTCTTTTCATTAGCGTGTGTTAGCAATCTTTCCCAGTTTCTCCAGGACAATATTCAACATAATAACATGGTGAAATTGTCATTTAGCTTATGACAGAATCCGACTTTTTACAGTCCTGAATTGTTGCAAGAAAAATAAAGAAATCAATCGTAATATCATACACTGTTAAATCAAATATTTTTTTCCTAACATTTTTCCTTATTTAAATTCCAGAAGATTCTATGAATCCCCAACCACGCTATGATTTAGATGAGTTTCACCTGTTCACTCAAAAATTCGCTTTCAATGAAGTGTGCCATTTCAGGGTCATTGTTGCGGTCTGCCACCTATTCTTCACAAATCTTCAATTAATTAGCCTTAACAACTACATATCAAATAATTTGTGACCACCAAAAAAAATTGCAACACAGAGATAAAGAGGTAAAGAGGCATTACACTATGCACATTCAGAAGTTTTTCATTTGTTAACTTCTCCAAAGATAAAGCTAATTCCATTGCTGAAACAAGCAATGGAGGAAAAAAGAAAAAGCAAAAGTCAGCATAGATAATGGTGTGAACAACTAAATATGGAAAACCACAATGCTGCAAACATCAATGCATTTAGACAAAGGTAAGTTTGAGAGAGTAATGAAATCAGCAAGCAAACTCACCATGCAATGCATCCCCTGTTTCCACATGCTCAAATTCTGAGGGCACATTCTTGATGGGGTGAAGCACAACTCTTCCACCACGAACGTTCTAAACAAGTTAATAAGATAGGAAAACTTTAGAAAAGTTACTTTTAAGTGCTTGATCTGGAGTCAAACAAAGAAATCAAAGCTAATTTAACCAGATATTTCATAAGCTTTTCAGCATGTTCTCTTTCTTCTTCACTAGATTCCTTGAAGAACCTGATTCAACAATAACAGCACATGAAATTGAAAACAAAAAAATAAAATAAAATAAAAGGCATAAATAAGGCATATGGGAATATATGTTTGATACTTGGCAAATCCCTTGAGAGCCACGTTGTCCCTATCAAAGTATGCAAACAAGGAGTGGTACACATAGGAAACGTTGTATTCCACACTGTGACAGAATTTGAAAGGAAAATCACTTAGCATAGGAACAATGAGAATATACCATCAATGCAAAAGGAAGACAAAAAAACAAAAAAAAACTTTAAAAAATTGTTTTTAAAAGAAAAAAGTAACAAATTATAAGATCCTAGAGATTTATTAATAGAGAATAAAAATAAAATAACAATAAATGCTTGATTTGCTTATAATAATAATAATAATTAATAAATAAATAAATAACAGAATGAGAATTATAGAAAGGGTTACTTTATTTGCTCGTTAATTGCAGATTCACATTCATCAGCATAGTTCTGACGAGCCAATGAAACTTGAGGTACAGATGGAACAGCAAGAGCATCCTTCTTGACCTCTTCAAATGGTTCGAAAATCACACCAGTGAGAGGAACAGTTGTTGCACAAACCGTGAGGTTTCTGCTTCCCAATTTCTTATTAAGTATCAGAGAAAAAGATGATGAAGTTGGCTTTCTCAGATCGTTCCCTGAGAGAGAAAACCTAGAAAAGGATGAAACTTTAGAAGAAGCAAGAGCCATAATAAGAGCAGAGAAATGGAGAGAAACTTTGAAGGGTTGTGCTATGGATGAATCTGGGGAGGGACAACAATGGGAGTAAATAGTGGTGGCGAGGGGTGTTTTGGGTATTTTGATTGTATGGAAGTCGTTATGTGCCGTTGGATTGCATGCACGTGGAAGGACAGGATCGTGTGATGAAAGGGGCGTGTGGCGGGCTCGTGCAGATTTAGGTCCACGTAGGAAGGTTGGCATCATTCGAAAAGTTAGGGACGCATGTCTCACACGTGTCCATGAATTATAATGCGATGGTACTCGCACTCAGTGCGCTTTCCAGTTTTCAGATGTGTTTTCATTTTCAATCATTCATGCCTTTTTCTTGTTTGCATTATTGGTTTACGGCCGCTTCTAGGGTTTTCTTGTTTGCATTATTGGTTTTCTCGTGTTGTTTACGGTGGGCTAATACTTGAAAATAGTTCGAAACCTCAATGATAATCGATATCGCCTCCTATATATATTAGCTCACGGTCCTCCACGTCTACACGACTAAAATAGTGACCCACTCAGTGCCGATTCGGGAAAAAAACGAGTATGTTGATTTTTGAGGCACTCATATGCGTTTTTCCTTTTTTTTTTTGCCGAACCAGCACCGATTGAGTCACAGTCTCACCGTGAACTATATGATATACTGTCTCACCCTAGCCATAGCCTTGATTTACTCCTCCTTTTAAAAAAGAAACGATCTTTGAAGTTTGAACATACTGTTCTTTTGTTTTTTAATTTTCGAAATCTGTGTATATTGTATAAGATGAAAAGCAAGTGAAAGATAGGTATACGATACTCCCTTCAATTTGGTGTCTAAAATAAGATGTTCAAATAACACAGCAGCTTTTAAAATTACAGTTGTCTTATTTGACCATCTAATTTTAGACAAATCTCTATCTCTCAGTTACTTTTTATCTTGGCTTTACTGCAGTTTTGGTCCCCCTATTTTCACCAATACGAAATTTTGGTCCCCTTATTTTTATATCCGCAATTTTAGTCCCATAATTTTTAACATTTCTGAAATTAAGTCCCTATCTCTAATTTTAGTCAAAATTAAGTGATGTGACAGGTCAACCAGTGACGTGGCAGTGAGAGAAATTGGCACACATGAATTATTTATCATATCACTTTTCCATGTCATCTTTTTCCATATTTTAATTTTTTTCATTATTTTAATTATAAAATATTATTTAATAAATTAATAAATTAATAAGAAAACTTAAAAACCCTATCTTCCCCTGCATTGTCTCGGTCCGTCCCCTTCCCCCTTCTCTTCTTGCTTTCGCCCTTCCCGAACCACTGACAACCACCACTATTCTCACCCACCTCTTCCGCCGCCACCGTCGTCGCTTTCCACCATCCCAAATCTCTCAACCTATCTCTGACGTGGTCACGTTCTATTCTGGGTGGCTCCCTCCACGTTCACCTCCATCACCACCCATTCGATTCACCCCTCTTACCTCCTTCTCTCAGCTCCTCCTCATCCTCCTTTCACCTCCACATCAAACCCTTCATCTTCTGGAAAATAACACGAAACCCAGAAACCTTCTTTCGCTCTCGATCTCTCTCTTCCTCTCGTCTCGCTCCAGATCTTTCCCTCTCGCCCAGATCTTTCTCTTCTTCTTCTTCCTCTCACCTTTCCTCTATGCTTCGAAATTTCAAAGTCTTCTTCTTCCACATAGTCACCGCCATTGCTGTGAATCGGAAGCTCCATTCTGTAACAGCAATCTGCAACTTTCGTCTCAGCGTTTTTCACCCAAGGAGAGGAAGTGTTTGGAGAAGGAGAGAAAGCAAAGAAATTAGTGAAGGAGAAAGATTGTCTCGAGTTCGGATTTGGAGCACAGGGTGATGGAGTTGGAGGAATGTAGCGAGATTTAAGGAGAAAGATTCCTTTTTTTTTCCTTCCCTCCTTCTTGGTTGTGTTTTTGTTGCTGGGAATCGCTTTTCAAATTTTGGGATCTGGAAGTTAGGGTTTCAAGGGTTTGAGCTTTTGACTTTCTTTCTCCTTGAGTTTCTTTTCGTTTATGAGAAATTGGGTGTGGAAAGCAGTGCTCTGTTTCTTGTTTCCTGTTCCGGTGATGAAAGTAATGCTCTGTTTCTTTGGCGGTTTCTGTTTCAGAGCTATGGTGAAGCTCTAGTGATGATCTGGGAAGATTAGGGAGGGGTGGTGAACGGGGCAGAAGGAAAGGAAGGGTTGGGGTGGTGATGGGAGGCGCAGGAGATTGGGCTTCTCCAGAAATGTTTTCTAATAAATAAATTTGGTATTTTATTTAGTTTTAGAAATACATTGTTTTTGTGTTTTTGTTTTTTAAAAATATGTTTTTACGCTGTTGTGGTTGCTTAGTAGGATTATTAGTGTATTATAATATACATAAGCAAGACGGTGTCACATCACTTTATTTTGACCAAAATTAGAGATAAGGACTCGATTTCAGAAATATTAAAAATTAGGGGACTAAAATTGCGGATTTAAAAATAGAGAGACCAAAATTATAGATTGATAAAAATAGGGGGTAAAACTACAGTAAAGCCTTTTATCTTTTACAATTTGCACACATTTTAACCAAAAAAAAAAAAAGCAAAGGGACACCGTAGGTGTCTAAAAAAAATATGTTGAACATTTCTGTTAAATTTATTTTTGGTATAAAGTGTTCCTGTGACATAAGGTTTCGTGTTATTTTTATTGATTTTTTTTTGGTATAAAGTGTTCCTGTGACAAAAGGGTTCAAGCTCCCTCTTCATGTACCAAAAAAAAAATGGGTTCAAACTATGATGATATAATTATATCAACAACAAAAAAGCTATGATGATATAATATTTTTATATCATTATTAATAATTTTAAATATTACATATTTTTTATCGATTCAACTATTAAATACAATATATATTAGTTTATGTGGCAGATCTTATAAAATTTAAATAACAATAAATTTATAATCAAATCATTATTATTTTCATATATATTTTAAAAAACTCCCTCCAGATTTATTTATAAACAAAATAACCTAACCTCACACAAATTAAGAAAGTTAATTATATTCATTTAATACTCTTGATTTCATATAAAAAATAAACTAGATTTACTGATATATAATTAATTTACTAACTTGTTTTCTTGGGAGTGTGCAATGTTCTTGGAAAAAAAAGTAGAATTAAATAAGGGTATATTTGAAAAAATAGCATTAAATAAGATGGAGTTAATTGAAATTTACTTATATTTGAGTCCAATAAATTTAGGTACTTTTTTACTTATAATTAAGTTCAGAAGAAGTATTTCATTAATTTTTGATGTATGTGACACATGAATCTTTTTTGGATTTATAACGCCCGTTCACACACCTCGTGACCCGAGACGAGAATGGATCCACTAACTTTTGAGCGGGAATGACGCCGTGCCTTTCCCTTATTTTGTGATGTTGGATTGAACCAACAGTGTAGATGATGCCACGTGTTCCATTTTCTCTAATTTTTTTAAACAACTTAATTTAGAAAACAGGATGGAACACACACACAAACCTCACGCCGTAAAGCACATTACCTTGTCGTTTCTCTGCTGCTATCGTGAAGCTATCATACGTCGCCTATGTCTGCTGCTGCTCTGGCCGCCGTACGCCGCCGTCTGTTACTGTTCCGACTGCCATAGAGGTAAAGGTGAAGACTACTAAGAAACTCTGATATTTACCAACACAGTGATGTCGTTGGTTAAATATCCTTGCTCAATTGGTCTTTAACTGGTGGTACTGTATTACCAATGGTTGCTTAAAACTTTGCTGTTCTTGCATTGATTTTAGATTGCACAGAAATGCATGAGTTTGGTCACAGGCATTTGGATTTGAGTTTATGGTATGTATAAGTTATATGGGCAGTGGTGTAACATTTTACACAATTCTTCTATATGCTTCTCTGTCTGGGTTGCCGTGTATTATTTATGATCAATTAGGCATGTCGATGTTCATAAAAAATAGGCAATGTAGATGAAAGTGATGAGGGATCTTAGTGCATTTGGCCATTATTTGGGCTACTGAATGATGTCCAAGTTTAGACATGTTCAAGAAGAGGTGATTTTGTTTTGTTATTTTTAGAGATAAATGTTTTATCACTTTGATGTAGAATCACTTTTATTAATTTCTTTTTGTGCTAAAGACTTTTTTATAATAATAATTATCATTTTTATGTTTTTTTATGTCAGAAATAGAATAATTGAATATTTAATTTAATTCTTCTATGCACTTGTCAGATTACTTCATTTGGGGAGTCTGATCAAACATGACATCTTCAAATGTTGATTGGAAGCCAAGGGTTGATATGGAATTTGACAATATAGATGTAGTTTATCAATTTTGGCTCGCATATAATGTTCATGTTGGCTTTGGAGTTAGAAAACGTTAATGCAAACAAGAGCAAAAAAGACGGTATTGTATCATCATGCAGGTTTGTTTGTTGCAAGCAAGGGCTATGAAAGAAAGACAAGAGAGATGTTTTTGTTAACAACCACAGGGCCGAGACTAGAATTGATTGCAATGCAAGGATTTCACTTAAATTAAGAAATGGAAAGTTTGTCATTCATGAATTTGTAGAAGACCATAACCACCATCTACAACTTCCAGAGACAACACACATGCTTGCGTCACACAGAAAGATAACCGAAGTCCAAGCATATGAGATTGATCTGGCCGATGACAATGGATTAAGACAAAAGTCAACATTTCAACTTATGAGCACACATGCAGGGCATAGAGCAAATCTTGGCTATATACGGTTGGATGTAAAAAATTACCTCAATGCAAGAAGACAAAGAAGTATGGTGTACGGCGATGCTAGATGTCTTTCACAATATTTTCAGCGGCAATTGTTGGAGAATCCGTCTTTCTTCCATGCATACCAGATGGATGTAGAAGACAAAATCACAAATGTGTTTTGGTGTGATGCAAATATGGTGTTGGATTATGGGTATTTTGGTGACGTTAAGTCATTGGATACAACATATTGTACCAACTGTGCTAATAGGCCACTTGCTCTTTTTTCTGGTTTCAATCACTATAGGGGTTCCGTCATTTTTGGTGCAGCACTATTGCATGATGAGATAGTTGAATCATTTAAATGGTTGTTTGAGACATTCTTACAAGAACACAATCAACAAAAATTGAGGACTATATTTACTGACCAAGATCAGGCAATGGCCAGAGCACTTGCTGAAGTGATGCCTGAGACTCGCCATGATTTATGCATGTATGACGATTTATGCATGTATAACTTTGACATTGAAGAAGATTTTGAGACAACTTGGATCGACTTGATCAACAATTATAATATTCATGAAAATAATTGGATCAAATCAATTTATGCTAAAAAAGAAAAATGGGCTTCGTGTTACATGAAGGAAGCATTCACAATTGGCATGCAAAGTACCCATCTCAGTGAAAGCTTGAATTCTCACTTCAAATCTTGTATGAAACCGAATATGGATATTATCCAATTCTTCAAACACTTTGAGCGAGTTGTTGAGGAGAAGAGAGGAAACGAGTTGACTTGTGAGTATGAGTCCATACATAAGCTTGCAATGTTATGATATGAGTTGTTACCAATACTAATACAAATGGCAAAAGTATACACAAACAATGTATTTGAGTTGTTCCAGACTGAGTTTAAGTTATTCTTAGTTTTATGCATATCAGAGAGAAATAAGTCCCACTCTTTATGCCAATATGTAATCACTATGGTCAACCATGAAGAATCTTGGAGAGTATCATTTGATCGTGCCTCAACCTCCATATCTTGTAGTTGTAGAAAGTTTAAGACATTTGGTATACTTTGTTCACATGCATTGAAAGTGTTTGAAGCGAATGATGTTAAGACCATTCCTGAGAAGTATATTTTAAGAAGGTCGACGAGAGAAGCCTGTTGCGGCGTTGTGCAAGATTTGAGAGGAAAGGAGGTTGAAGGAGATCCAAAATTATCTAGCACGCGGAGATTTAGACAAGTTATCTCTAAATTTATCAGATTGGCGGCCGAGGTGTCGCCTTGTGAAGAATACCACAAGATTATAGACAACACTGTAGATGTCATGTGTAAGCAAATAATGGAACTTCGCTTACAAGCCAGAAACAATGACAGTCATAACAGTGATAATTCGACATTTGTGAGTTTCGATGTTATGCAACCGAAGGGATTCAAGCAACGACATGGCTTAAAGAGACATAAGCGGTTGAAGAGTTGGGTTGAGCATCAGTCCAATAGAAGAAAAAGAGCTCCACCTAGAGGACAACCACACAGTCAAGTATCTCAGGTATAAAGAATTAATTTTAACAACTCATTTTTTATGGTAATATCATCTTGTCTTAATTTTACATAGAGAATTACTATCACTTGTTTTAATTTTACGTAACCATTTTAGGATAAAGAATTAACGAGTTATTCGCAAGAGGGAGTATCTTGTTCGGCACCTCCAACTTATGAGCCCCCTCAAACACAAGAGGATCACTTTATTTTCATAGCATTTTTTATGGTAATCTCATTTGTCTTTTAAAAAAAGGGATTATTCTTACTCTTACACTTGTCATGATGTTGATTAGTTTGTTTTATTATGTAGGCACCCCTTAATGATACCGACACTACAACATTATGTTGACTGATCCTTGATGTACATTGAAAAAATTGGAGCTCATGATCACATTGTTATACTTTTTGGTATTGTGATTTTTTGGTATTGATGTTGGAGCTCATGATCATTGAAAGATTGAAAGAATTGGAGCTCATGATCACATTATTATACTTTTTGGTATTGTAATTTTTTGGTATTGATGTTGGAGCTCATGATCATTTTTTGGTATTGATGTACATTGAAAGACTTGGAGCTCATGTAATTTAGAGCTTTATATTGATGTACTGCTTTGCTCAGTGGTACCATTTAGAGCTTTATATTTCTAGCACATGTTATTCTCGGTCATTTATAGCAATGGACAAGAAAAATTGTAATGAAACAAAGAAGCTTAATTCATTATGTCCAACAAGAGTTACAAACTTGTGACAAAGGGAAAATACTTTACATTTGAACTACAATTCATTATGTACATTCTAGCCTAAAACTACTTTACAAATTTTCTATCATCCCCAAAAATTCTAAAAACATTGAACTGCTATGTCCTTTGCCAATGGAAAGGTTCAAATTCTGCAGAGTGATGTTGGTGCCTCTTTCTCTTTATGCTATGAAATCAACAAATCTGTCTTTGTGCTGCAATTTTGACAATATTCTGAAAACAAAGAAAAAAACCAAATAAATATGTGCATAAGTATAATGAGCAAGCACAAATATGCACAAGTATAATATCCATCAACCAATATATATGTACAAGTATAATGAGCAAGCACAAATTGCCTAATGCACAGGTATATGCACAAGTATAATGAGCAAGCACAAATATGCACAAGTATAATATCCATCAACCAATATATCTTGCTCAACAATCTACTAAATCATTTTCCTGACAGATTATGCACAAGTATAATGAGCAAATTGCCTAATCCTAACCCATTAACAAACTAATTTGAACAAAACAACACCAAATGTGATGTGGACAAACCCATGGATGTGAGTAGTTCTGCCAAATCTAAAATTTTACTGTAAAATATGCAGCAAAAACTTGTGGAAGTGCTAAAAGTTTTTATTGTTTTACAGCAGCAGAATGGCCCAAAAAATGGTCGTTTTACAGCCTAATAAATAGAACACTCTAGTATCAAAGGAAAAAAAATTCAATTGGAATTTGAACAATGTATGGTAAACCCAATTGGAATTTGAACACAACCATTATCATCAGAGCACACAGTAAATAAAATAAAATTGAGTGAGAACAAACATAGCATAGAGAGGGGGAAAAGGTGAAATAGAGAAGGAGAAGGGGAAGGGATGGGCCACCGCGGCGGGCGGAGGAGCAGTGGCCGCCGCTGCCTGGACAGAGGGGGAGAGCGCGAGAGGGGGAACGAAGGCATCAAGTGACGCGGCGGAGGGATGCTGCAATCGCGTGGAAGAAGCAGAGGTACCGCGCTGCTCAGTGAGGTTCACGTTCTGGTTTTTTTGTTCCTTTCCATGTCTTCAGAGCTTATTTTTGAAGGAAAAAAATAGAGAGAGAAAGATTGCCACGTGGTGATTTATGGGCGGTTGGATGGATCTGACGGGCGAGATTGAACAAAAGGTACCCTGCCTTTCGCGGGTTAACAGTAGAGAACCTGTTCTCGACCGGAGACATCAGACACTAAACCGCTGTTAACCATTAATGCAACTAAGAGATCTCATAAGAGCAGAGTCTGACATTTTAAAGCACAATTTTTTTTTTGCAAAATAAAACAAGATGCAACCAAGACACAATTAACACAAGTAAATCATAACAATATTACAATATATATGGCCTGTCTGAATAAAGAAAGAAGGACATGAGTTCAAGGCTACATAGAAGAATAACATTACAAATATGAGGTCCTCGAGTAGATGGGTTGCACATCTTCTAGTCATACAATCATCATGGTCATTGATCCGTAGTAGATGAATTCTCGAGTAGTGCGGTCAAACTTTCAATCTCTATTGTCGTCGTCAAACTCAATATCCAGACGACAAATAGGCAAGTGTACTCCAGCGCATAACAACTGTAAATAAATACCATCATCATCATGTGCATACAAAATAAAAAAAGAAAGAAAAGTCTTTATCCTAGGAAAACATCGTTGTAGATGCTCCAATACATATTCCTCTCCACATGAGGCCAAGCTTGGACTATGCCTTGCTAAGTGGGAGACGCTTTGTACCGAGAGGGACTATTTTTGGAAGGACGTTGATCCTCACAACCATACTCTTAGCTCCGAATATCTGCACCTATAGTTTCTCTGGGTTAGAGATCATTTTCCAAGAGAGTTTCATCATGTATGCTTGATTGAGAATCTTTAGAGTACGAAATTTGAGACCACACATGGCTTTGGGTTTGCAAATTTGATCCCGAAAAACTAGGTGACATCTTTTGTGACCGCAGTACTTTCCCTAATGAAATTGCGGCATATTCTTCACAAACCGCAATAAAGATGCTTGTGGTTGGGAGAATATAACCTGGAATCTCCATAAAACTATATTGGGCTAGAATAATTCTCACAAAAGAGAGGGAAGAAGATTTCCAACCCGAGAGTTTCTTTCTCATCTTGTCAAGTGTGCTGATGAAATCATATTTAGAGATAATTTGGTGGAGCATTGGTGCCCTGAGGTGAGTCTTTGGCACTCTCAATACCTAGTTCAAGAGAAAGCTTGAAAGTAGCTTCAACTCTGAGGTTGGCGAGAAATAAACTCTTGATTTGTGGAAATTAATATTTTTGGCTTGATGCCCTACAGAACTTATCAAGGACATCCTTGATGATGGTCACTTGAGAGAAGGAGGCTTTTGCTACCAAAACAATGTCGTCGACAAAGAAAATATGTGAGCTTTGAGGGCATGATCGAAACTCAATAGTTTTCCAAATACCGCTTTGCAAGGTTCTAAAATGCGGTCCGCATTACGTATTGCGGCTGCAATATTGCGGTTGTGGATGGCACTGCAACGACATCACCCTACAATTGCGGTGTGAATTATAATCACATGTAATGGCCGCAAAACACCGCAACACACCCTCTCAGAAACCAAAAGGACCGCAAAGTTCAAATTTCTTTCAGGAAAAAAAAGGAAAAGGAGAGGAAGAGAGCTGAGAAACAGTAAAAACGAAGCTTTAGCTTCGTCCATCGATGTTGTGGCACAGCTGCCGGCGGTGCAGTGAATGTCCTCTCTGCACAAGCGTGCCCCTTGTACTGCCGCGAGAAAGATTTCTTCTCTGCAGCATCCTATGAACAAGCGCTACTCCCATGGTGATCTCGTTCATTTTCAGAATTGCAGAGAAAATTTTGGAATACATTTGGTCGAACAATGAAAAAGGCTTCTCGTAGAAGCCACTATTTTTTTTTTACTCTTTTTTTTTTAACAAAACTATAATGTTATATATGTTTTTTCTTTTGTGTTTTTTTTTGACAGGAAAAATCTAATTCATTTTATTAATAATAACCGTCTCAATACATGTAAGAATATCATAAGATAACTGAGTATTAGCTCTATGAACAGCTTCCTTTGCTAAGCAATGAGCAGCCATATTAGCATGCCTCCTAGTGAACTCTACACGAGAGTTTTTAAAAGAATCTGAGAGCACCTGTATGCAATCCTTGACAATAGATCCAAACTCGGTCATGTCCTGAGATGAAGAATTGATCCTATCCACGACTAGTTTCGAATCCATCTAAAAAACAATATACTTCCAACCCAAGCTCTCTCATCCAGTCCAATGCCATTTTGAGCCCCATAGCCTCCCCCAATTTGACATCTAGTAAGGGTTCCCACCATAGTGTTTTTGCGCCCATAAATAACCCAAACTCATCCCTTAGACATAAACCCATGGCCACTCGATTTAAATTAAAGAGAAGGATGCATCAATATTATACTTGACAAAACTAGTGGGAGGTTTACACCACTTACTAGTTAGCATAGTGTCTTGCTTCTACTGCGACTTCTTAGGTTCACTTGCCTTGTACCAATCTTCCAACAATGTCTTGCCACGGTATATGATGGTTGTTGCCCTCTCATCCACCCCCTCCCAAAATCTTTGGTTACGGTTCCTCCACAGGCTCCACATTGTCATAACCCAAGCTTGTTGCTCCTCAACTGAGAGTTGCTTCATGATTCTGAAAAAATTCACTGCAAAGCTTGTCTCTGTTTGATCCTGGCCTGGTATCACCGACTTCAAGTGCAGCTGTCTCCAACATTGTCTAGCCCTGGGGTAGGACAACAACACATGGTTTATAGTCTCATTTTCAGTCTCACACCAAGGGCACCTAGCATCCAAATCAAGTCCTCGTAGGCGAAGTTGTCCTCGTGTAGGAACACAATTCCTACAGGCTCTCCAAAGAAAGTTCCTGACCTTAGGTGGTACCAAAATTTTCCACAGCTCCTTCCAATCTCCATCCACCTTCAAGTGTGAAGTATCCAGAATTTGAGTAAGTTGTAACTTTCACCTAAAACTTTTTCAGCAAAAAAAAAAAAATGTTTGTGTCTCGGTTTTGAATGTTTAAATGTTTCTGCATATATAATATAATATTTTTGATATATTCTACTAATATATTTTATATTTATATTTATGTTACTTTTGTATATGCCATATTATTATATTTAGTAAAATCTATATTTTTTATAAATGTATAATCTATATTTA
Source organism: Calophaca sinica (assembly GCA_037113605.1). Lineage (NCBI taxonomy): Eukaryota > Viridiplantae > Streptophyta > Magnoliopsida > Fabales > Fabaceae > Calophaca > Calophaca sinica. The sequence continues at coordinate 112,145,979 of CM073733.1, forward strand.
TTTTATAGTATAATCTACCCCTGCACTGCCGTGTAATATTTATTTTAGGCTAAAATACACTTTTCGTCCCTTAATTTTATTTTAGTTTTCACTTTCATCCCCTAACTATTTTTTCTTTCAATTTCGTCATCTAATTTATCAACGTTTTTTCACGTTAGTTCCTTCCGTCTTCAACCCCCTAAACGTCGTCCAGTTAGTCCTACATGGCTAACATTTTTCATACATGGGAAGTCATAAGCTGACAGACCAAGAAAAAATAAGGCCCAACCAGTCTCTGCATCCCAACCACCATCCAAGAGGCAAAAACAGCCAGTTAAGAGGAGTGAAAGACCTGCGAATTAGCCATGGAGGATCTGATGCTACTATTATGAGACCCTGTGTGGTCATATTTTTTGGATCTGCTTTATGGTTATGAGACCCTGTGTCGTCATATTTTTTGGATCTAGTTTTTTGAATGTAAGTTATTATTGGAACCTTTATTGGTCCAATTGTTTATGGCTAGAACAGATTATGAAATTCAAGCTGGCAAATACAATGAAGCACTGTCATTTGCATTTTGATATGCATTTGAATGGTTTTTTAATTATCAATTATGAAACCAATTGTTTGCAATTTGCATTGATTACAGCCCTTGACAAATCATTAACAGTGCGCAAAACAATGATATCTTTACAATCACACACATAGGGGCATCTCCTCATCACAACACTGCCATACGAAGCTTAGGAAGATGCTCTGTGTCAGTGGCTTCTGCGTGAAGAGGACGCGAAATGTTGTGACATTTTCGAACTCAAAGCTGCAATGGAGAGGTGAAAGAAGTATCGGACGCGGCGAAAGAAGATAGAAGCAGAGGTAGATGACAAAATGAAAGAAGGAAAGGGAAACCCTAATTTTAAGGATTAGGGAAGATGCTGATAGGGATTGCCACGTTACAATCCTAGTGGGCTCGGATTCATTAATCGCCTTTGCCACGTATGAAAAACGTTAGCCACGTAGGACTAATTGGATGGCGTTTAGCGGGTTGAAGACGGAAGGGACTAACGTGGCAAAACGTTGATAACTTAGAGGACGAAATTGAAAGAAAAAATAGTTAGGGGACAAAAATGAAAACTAAAATAAAGTTAAGGGACGAAAAGTGTATTTTAGCCTTGATTTTATAATCTATTTGAGTTATTATTATTATTATTATTATTACTAGTACATATACCCATGCGATGCACGGGAGAATAAGTTATTGAACTAATATTGCATAAATGCTATTGTCATTTATTAGGTTTATGTGGCCAGTTATCAATTATTAAATGAGATTGATTCAAATACTATTTATATATATCGTAAAAAAATACCATTTATATAAGTTCTCATCAGTTGTATCAATAATTAATTCTATATATTATGTTAAAATGATATAAGTCGAGTAGAGGGCCCCATTACCATGCATTGGGGAGTATCATTTTATTTTCACGATATGTGCTAGAATCAAATGATAAAAGGTAATGTAAACTAATTTCGTTTTCAATTTGCACCAATTTTGTTTTCATTGACCCTGCGACAATTTTTTTTAATTAGTTCCGTTTTTGTCATAATTAATAATTTATACGAAATGAATTTTCATTGACATACCAATTAGCTAATTGCATTGTAAAGGAAAGTGATTAAATGTGCATTCAATTTGAAAATTACGTTCAAAATTGCTATCAACTATTTTAAATGAAATTGCCAATTTAAAAAAGGACGAAATTACAAGGTCAATAATAATGATGTTGATTGCGTCAAAAAAGTATTGATCGATGATATTCCCTGATCTTTGCCATTAAACTTGAGTGGCAGAATTTCTTTTTTCTTTTCAAAAAGTAATATATTTTATTGCATGGCAATGAGTTTTGTACCAATTCACATTTTTTTTGGAAAAAATTAATGGTATTATCAATTATAAAAGGATTTTTAAAAGTTCAATACGAATGACAATGTGATTTTGACAAAAATAATGTCACATAATGATTAAAAATAAAATTGTTTTTTTATATAAAAATCAGTAATGTATATTTCTCGTTAGGGTTATAAAAAGAGAGAATAAATGAGAATTAAATGACACAGATAAAATTAAAGAGGGGAGAGAAATAAATTGGGGTGATGCAAAATGATGATTCTGCTCCTATTTTACGCTGAATTTTTAGGCGTATTTTAGTTCCTTCAGATTAGCAACAACTTTAAGTTATAGAAATAGAGAATGAATGGGAATTAAATGAGGTGGAAGGATCAAATTACTCCAAGAGTAACTTCTTAGAGTTACTCTCCATCCTCACCATTTATTTTATTTTAATCTAATGGTCACTATTGATTTATGAAGGATCTCGTGTGATTTTTTCCCCTTTCTTTCTCAGATATTCGTCCAAAAATGGCACACCCAGAGAAAAATCAATAGTATTAAACCTTGGTCCAAGAAATCACCATTAAATTTATGAGCGAAAAATAAAGTCCAGAAGAAAAGCCACTAGGATACTGTAGGTGATGAAAGAATCAGAAATATGTAAAAATGTCTGGAATTGAAATGGGATTAACAGACCCCATGTTTTTGGGCCATAAGATTTTTGTTTGTAGTCTTTTTTATATTAGTTTTGTACCTTGTTAATACATTTTTGGAATCTTGATTTGAATTCACTTCCAGTTACAACTTTTTTTTTTTTTATGTTTTTGAAAAGATTTCCAGTTATAACTTCTGAGGTACACAAATTCATTTGAATGTATAAATAATGTAGCAATATCAAAGCAAAGAATTTCCATGTTAAAGTGATAAAGAAAAGTAAAAAACTGTTGGCTCACTTGTTGGATAAGAATATTATTCATTTGGTAATGACTCATAAGCATTGTTTCGTCCGCTGAAATTTTGGGTGCGTTCCTATTCTTGCTTACGGAAGATCATGCGGAAAAGAAAGATGGAAACAAAAAAGATTACTTGATATAAATAAGGCAAGAAAAGATCACATGAGATTGAGATTTATTTAGAAATTAATAGTGGCCATTAGATTAAAATAAAATAAATGGTGAAGATGGGGAGTGACTATAATAAGTTACTCTTGGAGTAATTTGATCCCTCTTCTTAGATGAGACAAAAAAAATTAAAGAGCGAAAAAAAAGAGGCTGAATTTTTTGGCGGGATTTTTGTTCCTTCACATTAGCAACAACTTTTATATATAAAGATTCTTCTTTTGTGACGGATTCTGTTGGTGACATGGAGCAGCATGTCAATCTCTTTGGTTCTGTTGCTCAAGATTCTGTGGACCAAAATGTGAATTGCAATCATGCCAAGGCCTCAGACAGTTCTGATGAAGAGGTAGTGCAATGCACTCCTGTGCATGTTGCTCAGCAGCATTGTTTACAGAACTCTGCTCATGCAGCAAATAACAAGCTCACTGCTCTGGCTCATCACTCCTAACTTGTGGCTTCTACATGTCAATCCAGTCCCCTTAACATCACTCCAGTGATTGTTAAAGATCTTAGCTCTTTTCAGCTGCTATTCAAAATGATTTTAAAGTTTTACATATCTGTTTTGTGGGCAAAACAAAAGGATGCAAGTACTTCTAAAGAAGAAGAGCATAATAATGATAGTGCCGCTAATGATATTTTTAAAAAAACTTGATGGGATCACGGCAAGTGTACCGGATCGTTGCAAGTAATAAAATCGGTTAAGTACCGGATATCGTCCTCAAGGATTGCGTGTCAAATATCAACTTACTATTTTTATTACTATTTGACCAAGAAACAATATATTTTGGTGTTTTGAATTGATTAACAATGAAATTAAAGAAAGCAAGAAACAATATTTTTTTGGTTTTCTTGTATTGACCAAATATCAAACACTTGGTATGCATCAACAATACCAAATATCAAACACTTGGTGTGCACAAATAATACAGATAAAAGTGGCTAGGATTTGAATCCCCTTTGTTTTCCTCTTCTCATGCAATCAAACTCAATCCCAATACAAGTCAAATTCATGCAATTGAAGTTCAAATTCACTTAGTTAGACTAGTCTCAATTCCTTGAGCAAAAGCCCCTTTAGATTAAACCAAGAACCCTAATTCCTTAGGCCTTCCTAATTCAACTAAGCATTAAGTGTAAGAATTCAAAGGAACACATAAGCATGAAGTTTTATCCCTAGGATCATCATAAATATGGCAACCAACTTCATATCTAGCATAACAACCAATTTTCCAATTGTGAAATCACACTTAGAATCAATTCAAAGATGGTCAATCAATGAAAAGCATTAAGGATGGAAAAAATTGCTCAATCAACACAAATACAACAAGTATTAAACATTAGAAGTCATATTACACAATAATCCAACAAAGGTTCATCATTCCTAACCAAATGAAAAAACTAGAAATGCATAAAAGAGATAGGAGAGATAGAACTAGATGGATGGAGAGGTGGTGGATGATCCATTGAAGCTCCAAGGTCTCTTCCAAGGCTTGAATCTTCAAGGGAGATGGAGATGAGATGGATTTAGAGTTGCCTCTTGGCTCCCCTAGGGTTTGGGAGTGAGAACATATGAAAGGAGCATGACCAAAATGAGTTAAAAGTGTGTTTTAATAAGTGTCAGGCCGAGACGAGGCGCAGGGCGCTGGGTTCTGGGGCGCAGGGCGCCCAAAATTGATCAAAACGATACCCAGCAGGCGCAGGGCACCCTTTTGCACCTGTTCTTCCATGTTGTGCTGCCTTTTTCACCTCTTTAAAGTCTGAATTAGCTCAAGGTGTCTTCACGAAAGTTGAAGATATGGATCTTAGCTTTCCAATGACACCAGTTTCAGCTCATTTGGACAACTAAAACTCCAGATATGATTAAAATATCGAACAGGTGTCAGGTTAGGGCAGCATCACCTTGTCAACGTGTAGCACAGATTACCCCAACTTAGAGATTGATTTGGGTTTCGAGTTCTTCATCAAAGATGTAGATAATTCAATTATGTTTCTAACAAGACCAAGATCATCTCATTTGGATGAGTGGAGACATGTCTCCAAACAATCCCTTTCCTCCCTACAAAAAGACAAGACCACAATAAGGACATTTTTCCAACAAAGCAACAAAAGAACTAACATGGTTTACAACTAGATTATCCCAACAAGCAAATACTCAAACTCTTAAGATTAGAGGCCAAACAAGGAATAAAGTCTAAGTTTGCAAGAGAATTCCCTTCAATTAAGAGCAAGAAAATGAGCATTTTAGGGAACCGTTAAACACTCCAAACTTAAACCTTGCTTGTCCTGAAGCAAGAACTCGACAAAAAATAACTACTCAAAATGTCAATCTTGATCCAACCACCGGACTAAACCACAACTTTTCACCACTTTCAAAAGTTATCACATAACATGTACACCAATCATAGATAAATTCATTGGCTTTATCATTATCAGAACTAACATGAGACTATCACAAATTGGAAATTGGAGTCACATAAGCATGAATTCACCATTAAAAACTCAACAAGTAATGGAATGTGCAATTGAAACTTTCAATGTGATTGAGTGCTTTCTTTTCTACTCACAAAGATTAGGAAAAATTCTCACTCCAACTCTCAAGTGTTTTGGGGTTTGTGTTTCTCTCAGTCAACACTATTTGAGCCCATCCCCCATGGATTTGATTTTCATCTCTTTCTCACATGAGTACCACTTGCACAATGCTCCAACCAAAAGGTCTTTCAAGGTTGTAACTTGGCCAAGGTTAGGGTGGATGGATTAGACATTTAGGCTATCACCCTTTAAAGATAGATGAGCATCAACCAACTCTAGAAATTTTCACTACAATTCCTCTTTTCTTCAATTTTCCAAAGGTGGTGTTTTCCAAAAACTCAATCCTTAAACAACTTTGTATCACACAATTATTAATCCCCCCAATAACACTTTGGTCTCAAAAGGGGTACCAATCCAAAAACAAGCCATTCTTTTTTTCCTGGTTTTTTTTTCTGGTTTTTTCTTTCTTTTTTCACAGCTCAAACCACAACCAATCATAATGTTGTTCACTTCCCCCCAACTCCAAACTTAGTTCTTTGTCAACCTTAGTCAATTCATGCTCATCTAACCTTCTTAGGTGGGTAACAAGTTAATCACAAAGTTAAAAGCTATTGTTTTGATGGGTTAATAAGAACAAAAGGCTTTAGGCTCAACGGGGCTTTGCAAACAAAAGTCATATTATGTTGGGTTGGCTTTTTGGCTAATTGGCTTCCAACAAAATTTGCCTTTTTTATATCAAAACATTGTGCAACTAATAACATACAACAGAGATTCAATCAAAGTTAGGGGAATGAAAACTCAAATGTGTCCTCTCACAAAGAATTATTGATGGAGGCTCTACAAACACCATAGGACAAGCGCATATCAATCACAAAAACATTTTAACAAACCAAAACAGTTGAGCAATAGTTTACTCACTCCAAAAAGTTTCTAGTCTCAAGTTGTAACTCTTCAACAGCTCATTCACATCACAAATCGATTGGTGCTTAATACAAAATTCAAATCACAAGTGGGTTTAAATCAAAGTTCAGCTAGCATTCATTTTGATTTGATATCCTTAGGACTTACAAACCAAAAAGACTAAAAACATCACACCACACACTTTTTTTTCTTTTTTTTTAACACAAAAATAAAGAACTCCAAACTTAAGCTTTGACAAACACACTAAAATGAAAATCAAGCAAACTAAATTCTAAAAAAAAAGAAAAAAAAATGCAAGAGAAAGAGGTAGAAACTCCCTCGCATGGGTTGCCTCCCATGAAGCGCTTATTTAACGTCATTAGCTTGACGCTTCAACACCCAAGTTAGGGTGGATAATATGACACAAAGAACACATCACCCTTCTTCTTTCTTTGCATAGGCAGGAACTCCATGAACTTGAGGTATAAATGATTCTTCTTCCATGCCCTCTCAAGGTTGAGGATGATGAATAAGGCATTGAGGATATCTAAAAATTGATCAAACTTTACATCCCTCTCCTCCTTGTTACTCAAATGATGAGAAAGAAAATTGATTTGGTGGTTAATTACTTGTTGGGTCTCCATTTCTTCCCAAATTTTGGGAATCTTTGTTTCCCCCCAAACTAAATATCCATCCAAACGCATCCTTTTTCCTTCATCATCTTTCTTCTCCCTTACTTTTTCTTTTGAGCCTTGTTCTTCCTTTGGAAACTTCGATTTTAGCTCAACTACTCCAACTCCTTTAGGATTTAGGATGATATCACTAGAATGAGATTCAAAAGACCTCTCTTTTAATTGCTCGAACAATATCCCCACTTGAGCCTCTAGATTATGAATGGTGGTTTCTTGACTCTTGATGGAGACTTCTTGATTTTTAAATGTTACCCTTGTCTCCTCCATAAAATGTGAAGTTTGCATAGCCAGTTTTTCAATAGCAATTTCCCAAGGCTTTTTTCCTTCATCAAATGATGTAGTGAAAGAGCCACCTTGTACTATATTTGGCATAGCATCATCCTCATAATAGCCATTTGAAATATCTCCTTCCCAAAGTTCACAAGAATGAGGTGATCACATTGCTCACCACTATAGTCTTCTCTACAAAAGACCTTGCATAGTTCCTCACAATTGGCATTTGTATGATCTCCCCCACAAAAGTGACAACCAAGTGGGAGGGGTTGGATGACATTCACTTGCATGGCTTGGAGTTCGTTAGACAACGACTCTAATTGTTGAGACATTACCTTTTTTTGAAGAAGGATGTTCAACAACTTTAGTTGCTGAGTCATAAGCTTTCTCTCACGAAGAATATTGTCTAACAAGGATTCCATAGCTTGAAGTAGGTTAATCCTGGATTGAACAAACTCAAAAGAGGAGATAGTGATTTGGAAATTAGGAAATTAAAAGAAAAATAAAATATGCACAAACAAGAAAATAAAGGTTCAAAGTAGTAATCTCATAGGCTAGATGACACTTGAAATAGCAATCCCCGGCAACGGCGCCAAAAACTTGATGGGATCACGACAAGTGTACCGGATCGTTGCAAGTAATAAAATCGGTTAAGAACCGGATATCGTCCTCAAGGATTGCGTGTCAAATATCAACTTACTATTTTTATTACTATTTGACCAAGAAACAATATATTTTGGTGTTTTGAATTGATTAACAATGAAATTAAAGAAAGCAAGAAACAATATTTTTTTGGTTTTCTTGTATTGACCAAATATCAAACACTTGGTATGCGTCAACAATACCAAATATCAAACACTTGGTGTGCACAAATAATACAGATAAAAGTGGCTAGGATTTGAATCCCCTTTGTTTTCCTCTTCTCATGCAATCAAACTCAATCCCAATACAAGTCAAATTCATGCAATTGAAGTTCAAATTCACTTAGTTAGACTAGTCTTAATTCCTTAAGCAAAAGCCCCTTTAGATTAAACCAAGAACCCTAATTCCTTAGGCCTTCCTAATTCAACTAAGCATTAAGTGTAAGAATTCAAAGGAACACATAAGCATGAAGTCCTATCCCTAGGATCATCATAAATATGGCAACCAACTTCATATCTAGCATAACAACCAATTTTCCAATTGTGAAATCACACTTAGAATCAATTCAAAGATGGTCAATCAATGAAAAGCATTAAGGATGGAAGAAATTGCTCAATCAACACAAATACAACAAGTATTAAACATTAGAAGTCATATTACACAATAATCCAACAAAGGTTCATCATTCCTAACCAAATGAAAAAACTAGAAATGCATAAAAGAGATAGGAGAGATAGAACTAGATGGATGGAGAGGTGGTGGATGATCCATTGAAGCTCCAAGGTCTCTTCCAAGGCTTGAATCTTCAAGGGAGATGGAGATGAGATGGATTTAGGGTTGCCTCTTGGCTCCCCTAGGGTTTGGGAGTGAGAACATATGAAAGGGGCATGACCAAAATGAGTTAAAAGTGTGTTTTAATAAGTGTCAGGCCAAGACGAGGCGCAGGGTTCTGGGGCGCAGGGCGCCCAAAATTGATCAAAACGATACCCAGCAGGCGCAGGGTGCCCTTCTGCACCCGTTCTTCCATGTTGTGCTGCTTTTTTCACCTCTTTAAAGTCTGAATTAGCTCAAGGTGTCTTCACGAAAGTTGAAGATATGGATCTTAGCTTTCCAATGACACCAGTTTCAGCTCATTTGGACAACTAAAACTCCAGATATGATTAAAATATCGAACAGGTGTCAGGTTAGGGCAGCATCACCTTGTCAACGTGTAGCACAGATTACCCCAACTTAGAGATTGATTTGGGTTTCGAGTTCTTCATCAAAGATGTAGATAATTCAATTATGTTTCTAACAAGACCAAGATCATCTCATTTGGATGAGTGGAGACATGTCTCCAAACAATCCCTTTCCTCCCTACAAAAAGACAAGACCACAATAAGGACATTTTTCCAACAAAGCAACAAAAGAACTAACATGGTTTACAACTAGATTATCCCAACAAGCAAATACTCAAACTCTTAAGATTAGAGGCCAAACAAGGAATAAAGTCTAAGTTTGCAAGATAATTCCCTTCAATTAAGAGCAAGAAAATGAGCATTTTAGGGAACCGTCACGGTGGTTAAGTCCAAATCTCAGAAAAAGTATAATCTGAGACCAAATAGAAAACTCAATTCTAGGTTTACTTAATTTCTGTTTATTTTCCATGGGTTTTGGTTTATGTCCCCCATGATTATGTTTTCTTTTTCTCTTTTTTTAATAAATTTAAGGTGACTTGTCACCTTACTTAAAAAAATATATAAATTAGAGTTAATTATTTTTTAATAAATAAGAGTAGCTACAAAAATTTATTTACTAGATTGTAATTAATGAATAATACATTTAATACAATTTTTTTATTACTTAAAATGAAAAAAATCATACAACATCATAAATAAAGATATATAAAGAAATAAAATATTTACAGATTTTTTTTTACAACCCGTGCAAACATAAAATTATTTCACGCCGCAGTGGCCGTAATACGCGCTGCAGAGACCGCAATAGCATCAGCGATTTAAAACCATGCCGCTTTGTACAATGCCCTGAATAGAATGTCCCAACCGCTCCATAGAGAGGATAAACCAAAGTAATAAAAACCGGACCAGACCGGCTAGTCGAACCGGTTGGACCAGGAACCGGGCACTAGTCCGGTCCGGCTCACCCCCTAGAACTGTCTGGCAAGAAACCGGATAAAAAAACTGAAAAACCGGGATAAACCGGGCAAAACCGGTGAAAACCGGGTTTTATGAGCAACCGGCCGGTTCAGAAAAATGCCAATTTCTTTTTTTTTTTTAAAAAAACGGTAGATGAAGAAGTAGAAGAAGAAGATCTGGGCGATCAACCCAAAATCAAGAAAACAACAACCAAAAATCAAAACAAAACCAGATCTGGGCGATGTCCTCTATGGTTCCCACGCGATCTCCTCTACGAAATCCTCACGAGGCGTGCAAGAAATGCAAAGAGAGAAGACATTTTTTGATCAATCTCTTTTCAATAGTGCTACTGCAGAGCAAAGAGAGAAGACTGGAGCATCGCAGAGATAACACACTAGCGAGTGAGCTTCGCAAGAGAGAAGACTGGAAGTCTCTGGAAGAGACTTTTGGATCGATAAAGAATAAAAAAATCTGATTAAAAATGGGTTAATAATGCGATAGTGAGGGACGTTTAAAGTCTCTGACTTTTCTTTCTTTGAAAGTGGCGTACAAGAGACGTTTAAAGTCAAGTGGTCTATAGCTGTAATGTTTCAAATAATATTTTATTTATTAACTCTTTTATATATATATATATATATATATATATAATATGTATGTGCATATATATAATATGTATATTTAGTGTATAAATTGAAATATTATGTATATATATTATATATTTGGTATATATATTTAAAAAATAATATTTTATTAGTTTCAGAACATGTTATTTTGTGTATAAATTGAAATATTATGTATATATATTATATATTTAGTATATATATATTTAAAAAATAATATTTTATTCGACCCCGGTTCGACTCCGATCCAATCCAAAAACCTGAACTCTGACCTTTTTCGGTTCAATGCCCGGTCCGGTTTTTAATACCTTCGTATAAACACATACGAAAATATTGGATCACCCTGGCGTAGCCTTCTGGAGGAACCAAAGCTGGTAGAAGAGCAACCGTTCCAGTTTAGAGACATAGTAGCAGAAGATGTGTACATGCCTCTATAAAGGATCTGAGATGTGCAGGAAGCTCGAGCTTGGCCATGGTATCGCTAATGGAACTCTAATCAGTACAATCAAAGGCCTTCTCTATGCCAAGTTTTACAATCATGTAACATTTCTTACCATGAAGATTGGTCATGGAGTGAATTGCTTCCTGGAGGATAACGATATTGCCATAAGTGCTCTTGTGAGGCACAAAGCTACCATGGAATAGAGAAACTGCACGAGGAATGATGGTTCAAAGCCGCTGAGCAACTTTCATAATGACTGAATAAGTCATTAATAAATATTATATTTTCCGTTAAAAAAACAATAACATCTTTATTATATATATTTTCTTCTTTTATTTGCTTAAAAGAAAGAATTACACTTTTTCAATATTTTATTTTCAATGTTATGATAAAATATAAATAAGAAAAATTCTTATTACTATTCAGCTTTATTTAATTTAAGTGTATAATTACACTAAATATATGTTAAATATTTAGATGTAATTTGTTGTAATAATTGTGTGAACATCCTCTCGAATACAAGTATGATGCAGAGAAAATCAACTACAGTTTAAAAATATAAAAGCACGCAAGGACAAATTTGGATCAGAGATTAAGATTGAAGAGAGGGATCAAACTATATTTGTAATCTGAAATGAGGACTAAATGACATACGGAATTTAAGGCATGAGGACTAAGATGCACAATTGTCAAGGTCAAACTAAAACTAAAAATTGAATCAAGAGTCGATTTATTTGAAGAGACACAGAAATATGTAAAACGGCAAACTAAAATAAGTTTAAGATGGAGTAGTTCACTTTCTTGAAAGACGATTGAATTAATTATTATATCATCTTTCAAACAACAGCACCAGTGGTCTAGTGGTAGAATAGTACCCTGCCACGGTACAGACCCGGGTTCGATTCCCGGCTGGTGCAATCTATTGCTTTTTATTTTCCATTTTACATTAAACAAATTAATACCGAATACATTTATAAATAAAGCTGTGATTTCAAATGGAAAAACACAATATATCTAAACAGAAAAGAAAATAACTGAAACTACTTGATAATTAACAAGGACTAAAGAGGAGTTCAACCAAATGACAACATTCACATCTAAAATGAGAACAAAATAGTCCACAAGAACAGACACTATTTCACAGAGTGTCAAACAATTAAACAAAAGGATGTAATATATTAGAATTTTTAGAATTTATCTACTATTACACCATCTCTAGAAACCTCATATGTTTCCCTTCTCCTGGTTTTCTTCATGCCAGCCATGAAATGTAGCTTTGGTCCCTCGGATGAAATGGTGGTCACTTTCACCCATATCAACACTTTGGTCTTCATACCCTCTATCTCTGCTAGCTTTCCTTTCTCCAAATAACCAGACACAATGGTGGAGAAACGCAACACTGATGAATCCCTGTAGCCTACTTCACACACTTGAGGAATGTAAACAACAAGCTTTCCTGTTTCTTCATTGAATTCATAGTTTGTTGCATCACGAGGGAAAATGCCTATGGGTAGATCATACTCCTTCAGCAACTCTGTTAATGGCTTTTGCATCTTTCCTGTGAAGTGATTCTTTTACGAGTTAGAGGGTAATATTTATCATAATAGAATGATTGAGTGAGGGGTAACATCTATTTACTCTGATTTGATTTGTTAATCAGTATTCAGAAGTATCAAAACACAATAGCTGGAGAAAGTAATGTTTGACTCATCCTGAAAAAAATTTGCATATTTTCTTTTTTTATTTTCACTAATAATTATTATAAAACGATTAAAACTTTTCACTATTTTTTATACAAATCTTTAAAATGCAGAAATAAAATGAAAATCAAGTGACACTTTTGTTATTATTAATGAAAGCAAAAATAAAAACAGAAGCTAAACCAAGTAAACTCTAAATAATTAAATAAGTACACAGTTTGTATGTAATAATGATCAAATATAAATATCCCACTTCAAAAAATTACAATACCTAATGAGTGATCAAATATCAAAAAGATTTGTTGTACAAGAAGACAGTAATACATGATAAAGCATATCTTAATCTTACAATGAATGTTTGATACATTCATTCCAGTTCAAAGAGTTCTAAAATCCTTTTCAGTGTATACAGCAAAAGAACAGTTGTTTCTGGAAACCAGTGCTAAAAAAATGTCCCTATTTACACTAGACCTCCCACCTCAACTCACCCCTCTCCCTTCCACATCCACACACACACACACACACACACACATTTTTCCAGTCAAGTCTACTCATCATGGAGATCCCCCCCGCCCCAAATTCTGGTCAGATGAAAATCAATTACATATAAGGTTTGTTAAAACATTTAATGGCCTTGGCCATAATCTAATCTATTATTTATTTAAGAAACTTAACTACACTAAGGACACCTGGCAAAAATTCATTTATCTGTTTTCCCACAAAAAACTATTTTCCCACAAAAAACTTAACTACACTGTAAGTTCTGTTTTTTTTCGCCATTCGTGCTCAGCACGGGTTCTCTAAGCTAGTTGAGCATGGAAACTTCAATGCATTTATTATTTATTTGGGATATGGGTTTGAATTAAAATAAATCCGCACTACAGCACAGATTTCACATCAGATGTTTGAGCAACGCAAAGAAATATTATAGAGATACAAACCTTTTAATTTGTTGACCAACCATTTGGTTCCTCCTTCAATACTGTTCGACAATGACTAATAGAAACCAATGGAAATGTGTTAATATAAACATTACTCAAGCAATGAAATCTCTTTTTCAGTATTTGTTGTAATCTAGTTGAAACATTACAGCCCCAAGACTCACAAATGATTTTAATTATTAGCAAAGGGGATAAATCAATCTTGAACATTGCACCTTCCTTCATAATCATATCAAAAAAAAAAAAAAAAAAATCTTCTATGGTCTACCCAAACCAGTAAGAATTAGAAAACCAAGTCAACCATTAAGTCATTAGCAAGCCAACACAATTGCCTATATTAAGTGAAAAAATTCAAATTTCCAGTACAGAAAAATGAATAAATACATGTCAGCACTCGGCATCATAACTGATTTTAATCATGTATTGAGAAAATTATATAATTACTAATCATTAGGGCTTACAATGACACTCACACTACTTCTCAGTTTGTTAATCAAAATTGACAGCATTGTTAAAGCATACGTGTCTCTACTGAATCATTGATATTGAGCAAAAATTTCTCAAATTGGTACTAGAAACATAATCTTAAACAAATGTTATCAATCTGTACACACAAGTTACACGAATGGTATGAGTCTATACACACAAGTTGCAGGGCTTCTCTACTTTCCTATGTCGATTCCCAACCAAAATTTCCTTAGAAGACATTAATCCAACCTGTTCCTCAGCCCCTCCTAAAATATTTTTCCTCACTTGGGCCAATTGCTATTGAATCTCATATTCCTTCCTCACTATTAAAAAATTATCTGATTGATTTCCCAATGTTGAGAATAAAACCATTGTGCACAATGCCTATGTCTAAGTTTTATACTTAGGCTTAGAGCCTACATTCGAGTTACCAAAAGCATAAATTATGCACTACAAGTTTGTCAATAATGCAAAATCTCAGAGCTGCTCATACACTTTTAGTATTTTGTATTTACAATTTAAAACTCTCTAATATCTTACAACAGAAGCAAAGCATGTTATCAAGTATAGCACATTTCTTACACAATTATGTCTTTGCAATTTCAATCCAGTATTCTTCTTCAAACCAAAGTAACAACTACTAATTTGCAACACTTAACCTAATGGTAGTGACAGCTTGACTCCAAAGGGTTAATTAACCCTCTCCACTAATACATGAACCAAAACCTTCTCAAATTCACATGACGCACAAAGCTCCTACCATCAAGTACAACTTCCCCCTCCCATATTCCCAACCAAAATTGTCTTCATCAGACATAAATAAACTCCAAAACTTCTTAATAAACAAAATTTACACCCTTCTCTAAAAAATTAAATTAAAAAATGTCACCATCTAAAATTTTCACATTAATTTTCAGATCCTGTGAATATCCCAAAGGGCATGCCTGCGTGTGTCTCACTAACATGAATAAGCAACCATTATGCTTCAACTTCAACCCTCTAACCGAAACAAGAAACATAAATTAAGCAAGAAATAACAATTCCATAGTTTTTTATATGAATTTTCACATTAATTTTCATGAGGGACAAAACAAAGCCAGAACTATAGAATTCAAGTACCCTAGATAAAAGAAAAAGGAAAAGGAAAAACAAAATTGAACTTTACTAAATAAAAAAAGGGATTAAAAAGGGGGTTTAAAGGATTGAGTACGTTGATATCATCACCGACAGAGTTAAGCTCCCTGTTGGCCTTCCGGCTGAACCAGTAAGAGCCCACCTTGTTCAATATCTGATCCATTTCGCTCTATTCACTCGATTCGCCACTCTTCTCTCTGCGAGCACAACTCAGAACAACAAACAATTTCAGAAATATTTATTACATTCTTACAAGTTTAAATGCTGACCACTGACCAGTCTTCAGGTCAGGTCATGGGGCTTCTTCTAAATTATTTTATTTTTTATAAAATAAAATATGTTTTTTTCTTCTCGGGTCCGCCTAATATCCACCCAAAAAAAGAAAGGGTGCAATGGTGGACCGGTAAATATTACCTGCTATAACATGTTAACCGGGTGTTTCTGGTTAATTTGTATTATAATTAAAATAAATTTTATGAGCCGTGTTTTTTTTTTTTTTTGGGCAAGCGGAAACAACAGCACCACTCCCTTGAGAAAAAACCCATTGTCACCATGTAAACATTCCATTTTAAACCCAGCAACACCACCATATAAATCGCATCGACCATAGATGAAAAGAGGGAAAATGAACAATGAGCTTGTCTACTTCACATATCACCAATTGGGTGAATGGGGAGATGAATATTGGTCATGTGCACCCATAGATGAAAAGAGGGAGAACGAACAATGAGCTTGTCTACTTCACATATCACCAAGCAGTGTTGTTGTGTTTTTCTTTATTTTTTTTCTTTGTTAATTATTTTTGATTTTTTTTCTTTGTTAATTATTTTTCATTCTTGATGAATGAAATTGTAGATTTATTAGTCTTAACATGTGTATGTAGTTTCTATGTTGGGACTCGCGATCAAGAGCACTTTTTATTACGAAAAAAAAAATTTGATTACTTTTTTTTTATGAAGAAAATAAAATTTTGAGTATGAGTATTGCTCATTGTGAACTTGAGAATTATGGATGATGAATCGCATACCCATTTCGAAGGAATACGGTGCTTTATTTACTGGTTTCTGCATATAGTGTAAATAGTGCTAAAAGGGGGAATATGTCCAAATTTTAATTTTGATACAATAACAAAAATATCAGTTAACCTGCTATAGCAGGTAATAATCAAGGGGTCCACCATTGAACCCTTTTTTTGGGTCCATATTAGGGGGCTCTTTTTTCTCATGAATATATTACTTTCTTTTATATAGAAAAGTTTGTGTGAGCAGACAATCATCAAGGTTAGGAAAAGCCTCAAGTTCAGAGAGTGCCGATACTTTGGAATATATTACGTTTTAATCTTCTCGTCAAAATAATTATATATTATTTCCTCCGGTCTCTAATATAAGAAGAAATTATAAAAATCACAGGACCAAAGAGCTTATTTAATGTTATAAAATTAATATGTTATCCCAAGTATACCTCTAGCATTAAATGTTTTATACTCACTATGTGAATTTCTAGTAAACATACATCTCACATTAAATAGGGATATAAAAAGAATTCTAGCAATTAATGCATTTTGAAATGAGTTTTTTTGCTTATAATAAGACAAAAAATCCACAAAAAATTTTCTTATAATAGGGATGAGAGGTAGTACTTTTTAATCTTATTCTATTCTTAACTTTCCATTTAATTCTTCTCCTAAAAAAAACTTTCCATTTAATTCTGATCTGTCGTTATTCTAAAACTTGCGTTATTTATTTGATTAACTCTTATAAGGATAAATAGTTTACAGTAATCAATAACTTTTTGTGTATATATTTTTTTTCATAGGAAGTGTATATATATTTTTTAAACTATTTGTGTATATTTATTATAGTAATCTAAATATAAATATTTTTCTATGTAAAGTTTTTTATGATGTATGTATTTATTTTTTTTAATATATAAAAAGATTTAATATTTTAAAACTAGCATTATTTATTTGATTAACTCTTATAAGGATAAATAGTTTACAATAATCAATAACTTTTTGTGTATATATGTTTTTTAAACTAACTTTTTGTGTATATATATTTATTATAGAAATCTAAATATAAATATTTTTCTATGTAAAGTTTTTTTATAATATATATATATATATTTATTTATTTTTATAAATATAGATAAAGTTTTAATATTTGTGTAACATAAATAAATCTGTATATATACTAACACTTTTTCTGTATAAATTTTTTAACTTGCCATGTAAATATTCAGTCACATAATTTACTTTTATTCTCATGTTGTGTATTTGTTATAATTTATTTATTACTCCCTCCATCTCATATTAAGTGTATCATTTGGAATATTTGTATGTCTCAAATTATTTGTCACTTTATAATATTGAGAGAGTATTAATTACTTTTATCCAATAATACTCTTTATTTATTTGTATCTCAATTCAACTATCATATATTAGTTAGTTCTTCCACATAATTCTCACTATACTAAGAGTAATTCAGTCAACAACTATAATTTTACCTTGGAAATAATTATAAGACCTGTGCATTACCTTAAACAACAGTTAATATGAGACACAGGGAGTAACATGGTTTCTTGAAAAAAAAAAATTATCTTAATAATTTAAAGATTATTATGTCTTTATGTACTTTTTATATCTTTCTTTACTGAAAAATACACCATTTTATCAGTCATCACCCATATGAGCCATATCAGATACAATATATTTGCCTATACAGGGAGGTTAATCTTCAATCCATACATTATCAGGATTGATTAGGCTGCATGCTTGGCCATAAAGTGGGCTACTTGATTTCCTAATAATCTGCCTATGTGAGAGAACACAATACACTAAAGATGAGCCTCAAGTCTATCACAATCACTCACAATAGAGCCCACATAGGACAAGTCAATGGTTTCTCCAGGGACTCTGAGCACTTACAGATTGATCTCCTTAATGGTTACTCCTCTGGATCTCTGAATGCCTTGAGAGCTAGCCTCATTGGAGTTAATCGAGTTGTAGATTTGATCTTCCCTTAGGGTCTATGTGGCTTTCCCTATATGCAAAAATAGGTACTTGTTTATTCTCAAAACATGCTAAGTTTCTAGCCCACCATATGCTATCGATGATAGTTGTTGCTGATTCAACTATTTGGTTGGAGCCTTGATGATGAAATTTTCGAGCCAATGTTTGAATTTTTCTTGACTGGATTAGTTAGAAATCAACAGATTTGTGTGGTTAAAAGAACACCAATAGGGGAACGCAACAAAATTTGAGTTGTCCAAATGCAATCAATAAATGTGTGATCAATTGTTTCTGTTGCTTTCTCACATCTAGGGAAGATCACAAGGCATGAAACTCCTCTTGGTCTTAGCTTGGTTCTGACAACGATCGCGTCACGAGGATCTTCTGGATATGTATAAGTATATGTATGTATATATATACACATACATTAATATGAATTCATCGAGGGTAATATTCCTACGTAATATACATGCACATATGTGTATTGTTTTGATAAATTGTGTATATGTGTATTTAATTATGTGATTTAAACATTAATATAATTTTTTCGAATAATGAAAATGATCAGAAATTTAAATTTTGTAGTATAAAAAAGAACATTGAAAATCACTAAATGCATGATTTTGTTATTTGTCTATCTATTTTATAAATATTTCAACTAATGGCCTTATATTTTTTTTGAGAAAAATATTATTTTGTCTAGTAAATTTTTAATAAAAATATATAAATTTTAACTCTAAAATATATTTTACTTAATTTTATTATTTTTATCTGTGCGTTTATTTAGAATTTAATTTGTATGCAATATCAAAGTTGTTTGGTTTTCAAGGTTGATTTTGAAAAGACTATGACTCGATAAATTGAAATTTTTCGGACTACATGCTCGGTTGGTTTAGTTTTCACAAGATGTGGAGGGCTTGGATTCGAGTGTGTGTGTTCTCAGGTAATCTTTCGATCTTGGTGAATGGAAGTCCAACTGTAGGGATTAATATCCATATGGGTCTTAAACAAGGTGACCTTTTGGCTCGCTTCTTATTCCTTTTGGTGGCAGAGGGGGCTGAGTGGGCTTATAAGGAATGTTGTCTCTCTTGGGAGATCAGGGGGTTTAGTGTAGGGGATACTGACTTGGCGATTTCTCATATTCAATATGCAGATGATACCCTTCTTATTGGGGAAGTGTGTGTGGAGAATTTATGGGTAATGAAATCCACTTTACGATGTTTTGAGCTTGTTCTGGTTTGAAGGTAAACTTCTCGAAGAATGGTCTTATGGGGGTTCAAGTGGAGGATTATTTCTTATCTGCGACGGCAGGTTTTCTCGATTGTAAGCTGAGTTCTCTTCTTTAAGTATTTGGGGGGCTTCCAATTGGTGCTAATATGAGGAAGATGACTACTTGGGAGTCTCTGATCGCTACATTGTGGTGTAGGATCTCCTAATGGTGGAAATTACATTCATTTTTGAGCTAGGATCTTTCTATTAAATTCAGTCTTAAGTAGTATTCCCATCTTCTATCTCTCCTTCTTGAAGATGTCGTTGAAATGTTGAAGCAAGTTATTCGTATCCAAAGGGAGTTTCTATGGGGGAGTGGATTATGGTCAACTATCTTGCTTCTAAAATTATAGGTTGCCTGCGAGTCAAGGATCTTCATTTGTTTAATTTGAGCCTGCTTGGTAAGTGGTGGTGGTGTTTGTTGGTTGAGAAGGGTTCCCTTTGGAGTAAGGTCTTGCGGATTAGATTTGATAGTGAGGTGGCTGTGAGATACCCTTTTTTTGATTCCCTCGCAGTCGTGTACGACTTCTTCGATCTGGTGAAAGGGTATTTGTGGGATAGGGATGGGGAAAGAGCTGAGCCAAATTTATTGTCCACTTATATGTGGAGGCAAGTGGGGATTGGTGAATCGGTTAAGGTCTGGAAGGATGTTTGCTTGGGTGACATAACTTTGTCTCATCAAGCGTTCTTGCGCCTTTACTCCATTTGTTATTGTTAGGATGGTTGGGTATCCGAGTTCAGGAAATGGGAGGAGAGGGGTGGGTTGGGTTGGCATTTTTGGTGGAGGGGCACTCTTTTCGTCTGGGAGGAAGCTCTTGCAGATGATCTCTCTACTTTGTTTTCAGTTTTCTCTCCTTCGGTGGAGATGGATACGTGGGTATGGAGTCCCCACTCTGGGGGCTCTTTCTTTGTGAGCTCTTTCTATTCTATCTTCACTATAAGAAAACGCGGCGTTACCGACGGCCAAAACTCGTCGGTAATGTAAAAAAGCCGTCAGAAACGTAAATTTACCAACGAACTACCGACGGCCACTAGCCCGTCGGTAAAACGGTAGTTAGTAGTCCGCCGTTGGTAAAGTTCAGCGTACTGTTACCGACGGCTAAAGCCGTCGAAAAAGGTGGTTTTTTGGAGACGGGTGCTACCCGTCGATATTAAGCCGTCGGTATGCCCGAATTTTCTTGTAGTGCTTGTTGACTGATGTACAGTGTGCCCCAAGCAACTTTTTCAGATTTGGAACGTCATGTCCTTGACAAGCATTAGAGGAGTTATGCCCCATCTAAGGTGGTGGCCTTTACCTTATATATGTTGCTTACCGCATTCCTACGAGAGTTAACTTTTTCAAAAGGAAGGTAATCTCAACGGCTGATTTGGTTTCTCGTGTTTTTTTAAGGGGTGGAGCTTGAAACGATTTCACATTTGTTCTGTTCCTGCGACCTCTCTTTTTCTTGGTTGTGTTTGGGCGATTAGATATGGTGATTATTATGCCGTGAGATTTATTTCACTTAATTGTATTATGTTCTTTGTGCGAGGGAGGGATGTCTAGGGTCGAGTGGTATCCTTAGTCTTACTATGATTTGGAACTCAGTGTTATAGGTCATTTGGGAAAATAGGAATGGGTGTGTCTTCTCTAATTAGCCTCTAGATGTTAGTGGGATTTTGCATATTATTAGAAGCTGGACTAAACATTTTCAAAATAAGGGCTTTAAAAAAAGTAGCTTTTTTTTAAGAACAAATTTGTAAAAAAGGAGCTTTAACAAAAGCCACTAAGGGGAGCTTTTTATAAGCTTAAGCGGAGCTTTTTTGTGAGACATTATTTCGAATCCTCACCAATGCATCTTTTGCCCCGTTTATTTTATTTTTGAGTGTGTTAAAATATTGAAAGTTCACTCTCTCACACAATCCAAAATCCCCCTTCATGTTCTGTTCTTTTTTCAGAGACATCATGAGGGGAAACAAAAAAAAATACTCCAAAAAGATGGAAAACATAAAAAAATTCCCCAATTTCTCAATCGCATGAGAGAAAAACCCTAACCATTCACAAATCGATTTTTTTAATTACTTTTTTATTCACTTTCGAAAACCTCGTATTGAAACTTAGTTTTCAGAATCTTTTTTTTTTGTCTGCGAGTTTCGAGAAGTTTCTAAACTTGTTGGACAGAAGAAAATGGTTGCGGCGATTTCATTACCAATAACGGCGTTGGGTGGCAATGGGCAGCGATTCAAGAATGCGTCGCTGTACGTGGGAGATTTTGAGGGGAACGTGAATGAGGCGCAACTGTATGATATGTTCACCCAGGGGGCTCAGGTGGTTTCCATTAGGGTTTGTGGGGATCAGGCATGAAGATCCTCTCTCGGCTACGCTTACATCAACTTCGTACCAGCGCTGCTATTAATGCCATAGAACATCTGAACTTCACTCCTCTGAATGGGAAACCCATTCGAATTATGTTTTCTCATCGAGATCCTAGCATTCATAAAAGTGGATATGCAAATGTGTTTATTAAGAACTTGGATTCACCAATAGATAACAAGGCATTACATGATACTTTTGCTGCCTTTGGAACTGTGTTGTCATGTAAGGTAGTTGTTAATAGTAATGGTCAATTAAGAGGATTTCGTTTTGTACAGTTTTGACAATGACGAGTCTGCACAAAATGCCATCAAAAAATTAAATGGCATGTTGATAAATGATAAGAAAGTTCATGTTGGGCTTTTTGTTCAACGCTAAGAAAGGGATCGAGCAAATGGATCACCAAAGTTCACTAATGTGTATGTGAAAAACCTCTCTGATACGTATACTAATGAGGACCTTAAGCAGCTCTTCAACAACTATGGTACAATAACTAGTGTTGTGGTCATGAAAGACGGGAATGGGAACTCTAGATGTTTTGATTTTATGAATTTCCAAAATCTAGATTCAGCAACTATTGCAGTTGAGAGGTTGAATGGAACTGAAACCAATGATGGAAAGGTTTTATTTGTTGGGAAGGCTCACAGAAAATCAGAAAGGGAGGCATAGTTGAGAGCCAGATTCGAGCAGGAAAAAATAAAAAGATATGAGAAATTACAAGGTGCTAATTTATACCTGAAAAACCTTGATGATGGCATTAATGATGAAAAACTGAATGAGCTATTTTCTGAGTTTGGTACAATAACACCTTGCAAGGCAATGCTTGATTTATATGGGCGTAGCAAGGGCTCCGGTTTTGTTGCCTTTTCTACTCCAGATGATTGGACCAAGCCCCTATATATGTTGTTGTGGCACAGCGCAAAGAAGAAAGGAAGACTCATTTGCAAGCTCAATTTTCATCGTGTGGAATTGCACCGCTGCGGTGCTGCCTGCAGGAATTCCTGGATATCATCTAGGGGCACCAAGACTTGCCCCCTTAGCATATGTATTATGGTCAAGGTACGCATGGTCTCATACCACATCAGCCAGTAGGATATGGTTTCCAACAGCAACTCATGCCAGGTATGCGGCCTAGTGTTGCTCCAAATTTCATTATACCATACCACCTTCAGAGGCAGGGTCAGCCTGGGCAAAGGATGGGTGTTCTTCGAGTTGGAAACCTCCAACAGGTGCAGCAGAACCAGATGACATATCGTAACTCCAACCACGGGTTTAGATATAACGATCTAAATGGCATGGATCCATCAGGAGTTCCCCAAGGTCTAGTGGGTCAAATGAGGCCACTTCCCTTTGATGGTTCAGGAGTTGTTGCAGCACCTATTGATAATCAGCATCCTGGTGCATTGTCTAACAGTGCCTCATCTTTGGCTTCTACTACCCCAGAAAATCAGCATCTGATGCTAGTTGAATATCTATATCCACTTGTTGATCGTCTTACACCAAACAATCAGACAGCAAAGGTGACATGAATGTTGCTAGAAATGGACCAGTCAGAGGTAATCCATCTGATTGAATCTTTGAGGACTTGAAGACAAAGGTGTCTGAGGCAATGCAGGTCCTTCGTGAAGCTACATTGGGTTCTAAAGTTGATGACACTACAACAGAATATTTAAAAGATAACGTCACTTTAAGTAGCGCTTACAATGGAAGTGCTACTTAAAATTTGGTAGAAAACTTTTACTAGCGCTATATTGAAGAGGCGCTACTGAAGGATTGAGGTAAAAAATAGTGCTTACAAAGAAAAATGCTACTTTAGCTAATAAATAGCGCTTTAAAACACGAAACGCTGCTTTAGGTGATAAAGGAATAACCAGCACTTAAGTGGGGAATCGCTGTTTAAAGTTGTACCAAAAGAATAACTAGCGCTTAATACAGGAAGCGCTAATTTTGGTCTTAACAATAAGTAGCGCTTCCTCTATGAAGCGTTACTTATTCTCAATAAACAAAACGTTTAGTGATTCCCTTAAAATATAAAGCTCTGCTCGTCTTCTTACTTCACGCTTGCGCTCTGCTCGTCCTCTCATCCTCGATCTGCTCTCTCATTTCTCTATCTGGTAAATGGTAAAACACACGTTCTCTATTTGCTCTCTCCCTCTCAATCCGAATCACACTCTTCCTCCTCCAACTCTTCATTCTCTTTCGATCATTACTTCACTAAACTCCTCAAAACGGAGCCCCAATCCCCAAACAATCGAACCCGAAACCCCAAAAGCACTAGCATCAAATCTTATTCAACTGCCTCAACCAATCGTCGAGAAGAAGCCTCAGCTGACTAGGAAATCGTCTCTGCAAATCTCTGTCCCCAAGAAGATTTGGTTCGGCTTCGATCTGGTTCAATCTGGTTTGGCTTACTATTAGGTTTCGATCTAGTTCAATCTGCTTCACCGTCCCATTGTTGGTTCGATCTGCTCTCTCCCTCACGCCGTGGTTCTGCTTCACCGTCCCTGCACGACGGCGTCGCTTTCCTCCTCTCACGCTGTAGATCTGCTATGTTGTTCATTGATTTACTATTAGGTTTCTTTTCTCCTCTAATTTTTAGGTTTATGCTGTTCTTAGATTATATCTTTTTTTTTGGGTCGAAACTCAGGTGATATCTTCTTTGTTGATTTTTCTGCTGCTGTTTTATGCTGGGAACCTGTGTTGATATTTGGATCTTCTTTGCTGATTTTTCTGCTTTTTCGATTAGAGCTGCTAGTGGAACAAATGCTTAAAGAAAAAAAGAGGGAATAAATAGCGCTTCCCTACTTATTCCCACCTTTAAGCAGCGCTTCTTAGTAAAAAGTGCTGCCTAAAGGTGGGAATAAGTAGCGCTTCCTTGAGGAAGCGCTATTTATTCCTATTTTCAATAGTGCTACCTAAGTGCTACTTTTTTGTAAGACATTCAGCAGCAGATGAATAATGAGCGCTTTTAAGCACTATTTAAGACTAAAAATAAGCGCTATTTATTCTCAAATTTGTTGTAGTGTGATCAGCTTGGCTCATTGTCATTGAATGAATGACAATCTCAGTGGTAGTGGTAGAGAACTAGAGATATATATCACAACATATGAGCCATTTTTTGGCTCATTCGGCTTTCATTATTTATGGGCCTTAATTCAGCTCTAGATTTTATCAGGATTTTTTACTTTTGACTTTTGAGTCAGGATAGAGGGAATCAAGGATTTTTGTTGTAGTCTTTTATGAATTTATTTCATTTTGGATTGGGTTGACAATAAGTTATCTAGTTTATAGCTTTTTATTGTTTAGGCCTATATTATTTGAATTGCGATTTTGGTGGAAAAAAATATTGAAATCTGATGAAGCTACCTGATGAAGCTTTTACCATCCGAGGCTTTTCTCGCACGTGATGTCAGCACAAAGGCTGGTTGTTTTTTTTTTTCCCCCCTCAAAACACAAAGGCTATTTTTTTGGTGTAGTTTGGTTTTTTTTGTTGTTGTAGATTTTGTTTAATATAACTCAAAGCCTCAAGGGGTAGTTAACTACTAAACATTAATCTACTAACGTCACCATATACTTTTGTTTTGAAAAAACATATTTTCAAAAGTTTTATAATTTCACCTTTTTACCTGTTACTTTGTTTAAAATGTTTTAAAAGTATATTATCAAGATACTTTTTAAAACAATATGTTTTTAAAAATGTTGAAACTATCTCGAACATTATCTCAAATAAACCATAGAAGAATTATTGATGGATTATTTTGTACATTTGGATTCTTTCATTTTTAGTTCCGAAAATATATATTAAATATCATGTGTAATTTTTAATGTTATGAATTTATTAATATAGTGCATTTGTTAGAGATTACTTATTATACTATATTAAATTATTAAAAGGTAAAATTGTTTAATGTAATATATTATTATTTAATATTATATTTTTACTAGCCAAATTGTTGATTTGATAATTTATAAATTTTTATTCATATTAAAAAAATGATGTCTTTTGGTTGTCTTTTGGTAATAGAGTTTTTTAAAGAATGTATCTTTCATTTTCTAAATATTTAATTGATTTATGGTAATTTACAATGAAATTAGAGTTTTTATAAAAATATTTTACCAAACAACTTTTGGCTTAAAAGTAGCTTTTAAGCTAGAAAAATACTACAACTAGCAAACAACTTTAACTTTATTTCTAAAGCTCTTATTTTTAACTTTAACTTTAAACTTTAAAGTAACTTTTAAGCTCAAAAAAGTTAGGCCAAACGCACCCTTTGTCTGGTTTGTGCCTCTACTGCGAATGGCTTGCGAACCGTTTGGAGTGCATTCATAGGTCTAAGTGTTGTGGATATGGTTTTGTGAGGTAATGGGTGGCCCTTTTCTTTGTTCTTTGTCTTAATTTTGTGGTTATTGGGTTGGTTGTTTCTTACTTAAGTCAGCTTAACTTTGTATTGGGGTTGTTCCAATTGTATTCCTCTTTTTTCACTCACATATATTTATTTAGGTTTGTTGTCAAAAAAAGTCTTCTTCACAAATGAGCAAATTGCCTATCACGTTTATGATATTTGGATGCTCAAGTGGAAGAAATAATAATGGAAAAGAAATTTATCAAAAAAAGGAAAAGAATAAGAACTTTATTTTTCTTAGAAAATGAAAAAAAATATATACATATATAACTTTAAAAGGGGTTGCTTTCAATTGATATTAGACATCATGCAAGTTGTGTTTTTTTTTTTTTGAAAAAATATATAGTATGCAACTGGGATATAACTTGCGAATTAGCCAGCATGTGTATGTGCGTGCTGCGTGTGTTTTTAGAAAATACGAATCTTAAGACTTTAAATTAATCTTATCATTTTTGTGGCTATGTAAGCCTCTTAAGATATATAAATTTCGTTGTTCGATTTCAATTGAAAACAAATTAATTTTTTTCCCTTTGTATACCAAAAAAAAAAATTTAAATTCCAAGGTTGAATTAGCCTTCCGAATTTAAACTTGATTATTTAATAGAATTTGGTTGTTGGTTTCTAAATTTTCACTCAGTTAAAATTGGTCTAGTCAATTGAATTTGATTAATTTATTAAGATTTCAATATCAAACGACGTTATTGTTGTTTTCATTCTCAATACTAAAATTTTAACAAATTCGATAATTAATTTAGATTGAACTGATAATTTGTCCAAAAAGTTGACATTTTGACAATAAAACACACCAATTATATAGGTGGGTTGGTGATCTTTGATTTGTGCAATTCATTAGACATACCCGTGAATAGTTGAGTTTATTTCATAAGTTTGAACCTAAAATTATACACAGAAATAAAAACATGTTGTGTAACAAAAGAAATAAAGAGAATTTTGTAGGCAAAAAAAAAAAAGAAATAAAGAGAATTTGTTCACGTGCATGGTCCCATTACATTTACATAACATGCAACTAGGTGGCTGTAGCATTGGCATAGACAAGTGGGAACACATGTTGGTATCGATTTCATCTCACGTGGAACAAAATGGGTCCAAAGTGTTAATTTGACCTCTGCCATGCAATAGAGGCATGGTGATCACGCACAGTTTGAGACTTCGAAGTTTTGAACAAAGAAAAAAAGGAAAGCAAAACAAAAGAGTTTGGCTCTTCACATTAAAGCGACAAAAAGGTCTCTTGCAATTTGAGGCATATCGATAGATGATGAGGCTGCGCGCGTTTGGACCGTGAAAAAGGTGTATGCGATTATGCGCCTAGTGGTGTGCGGTAGTTAGGGCATGCATAGCATATACTAAAGATTAAGAACTGCAAGCATATTTCAAATTAAGAAAGGTTATCATGTTTTATATGCTTTTCAAGATCTGTAGACGTGTATTTTTTTATTAAAATATCAAATTTTGTAGAATTAAAAGTTATTCTAAAATTTATCTACACTATAGCATTGCAAAATTCAATTGAAAAAAAAAAATAGTACTAGATGTGGAAACTTCACTTAGATCAAGTTAATAGTACGATCATCCAGAGAGCGTAAAACATAAGTAAGACCTGTGTGGATGCTGGGAGCAGGATATTCGATCCTGTATCGCTTCACTTCTCCCTCCCCATTAGCTTTTCCCCTCTCCACTAACCATCTGTATTAGGACCAAAAAAAAATTAATAGTACGTACGATTATTAATTTTTAGATGAATGAGTAACTTTTACAAACTTAACTTTTAAATAACTATATTTATTTTTCACCAGATTATGTTCAATTTTTTTTTGTCCAAAGGTCTTTGACATCGCTATGGTGTCCAGGAAAAAAGGGCCCAGACTCTCCGAAGTTCGGCCGAGAGGTAAGTAATGTCTGGCCCCACAGGACCGGCCCAACATATGTGTAGGCCTAAAGCGAAATTATTTAAAGTAAGACATTTTTAAAACTAACAACAGAAAAATTAGAGATCTTTTCAGGCCTAATTAATTTTTACACTATTAAACAATACAAAAATAAGTATTAAATGCATTCACATGATTGATTAATTTTGTAGCTAAATTATTTAGTAGCAAAAGTAGTAAGTGAAATTAATACTATGATGACTAAAAAATAAATACTAATTAAATTACTACTAATAGTTAAATTAAAAAACAAATTTGGGTTTAAAATAATTTGAGGCCTAAAGCAATTGCTTTGCATGTAGGCACCTTGGGCCGGCTCTGTGGCCCTAAATTGTTTCATCGCCAGGAATCGATAACTTGGGTACTATAGCAGTGGCAAACCTAGGACCCTGGGCTAGGGGGTATAAAAAATTTTAAAATTATACGTCATTATTGCAAAAAAAATTCTAATAACAAATTATTGCTAAAAAAATTAAGAGACTACTGACAACAGTAATGAAAAATAAAACCATAAGAACACTCCCTAATGACTAAGCTATCTAAAATTGTATTAGATTACAACTTTGTATTGTGTGTCTTGGAAAACAAATTCATCATTTATATTACTTATATATCCTTATAATTTTTTATATTACATATTATATAAGGATCATTTTATTTTAAATGATTTAAGTCCTCATCTCCTCCCCTCTAAAAAACTCCAACATTAGATGGGAGCAAAAATTGAGTCAGGAGAGAATTTGCTCTCCTCCCTTCCTAAAAATTGAACTAAATATAAAAATTTAAAATAATCTCTCTCCTCTCCTCTCCTCTATTCACCTCCAACCAATCACTATCTGAGTGAAAGGGTTGAGAAATAAAAGTGTATGAGTGAGGGTGTGCAAAAATTTAAATTGAGTGGGGTCAAAAAAAATATATAAAGGTATACTACAACATATTCTTTAAAAGATGACACCACTTTAAATAGCGTTTAAATATGGAAGTGCTACTTAAAATTAGGTAGAGTACTTTAAGTAGCGTTTAACTAAGAAACGCTACTGAAGGGTAAAGAAATAAATAGCGCTTATAAAATCAACGCTACTTATAGTGGAGGAATAAGTAGTGCTTAAAGTGAGAAGCGCTATTTAAAGAAGGACGCAAGAAAAAGTAGCGCTTAATGCAGAAAGCGTTATTTATTGTGTTAACCTAAAGTAGCGCATAGATAGAAAGCACTACTTATTGTCTGACCTAAAGTAGCGCTTCAGAGATAAAGCGCTATTTATTGTCAAATACTAATTTTAATTCAGCCCGCGTTTCTCAGTACCAGTCAGTCTCACTGTCGCATATCTCTCTCTCTCTCTCGAGTTTCTCTCAACATCGCCATTGTTACTTCTTCCTCTCAGTGTCGCCACCATCTCTGCTTGCATTTCTCACCTTCGAAGCTCCTTCCTCTCATCGTTGTTGTTGGCCTTGCCGTTTGTGACGTCGCACCATCGCTCATAACCGTTGCACCGTCGCACCTCTGCTTACGTCCTCGTTGTTTTTCGCGTCGCCAACACCTTCTTCTGTTCCCACCGTCGCACCGTCGCACCTTCTTCTGTTACCAACAGGTTTCATCTGTTCCCATTCTTCTTGCTTTCCTTTTTTCCCCCCCTAAAACGCTTTCATTTTATTTTCCAAGGAACTCATTGTTTTCCAACCCTATCCTCGTGCTTTGAAATGGAAAATCAAAACGAAATGGAAAATCAAAAACATAGTACAGCACATTAGTATGTGGGATTAGAATTACCTGTAGTTATTCTCAACTGCAGTATCCTCCATTTGCATTTAGGCATATTCAAGACCCTGTTTTTTTTCCAGTTTTCTCTTATTTTTGTTTTTTGAAATGTCCAAAAACATATAAAGTAACTAAATGCAGGGACCTAAACTAGTAAAATTATCTCATTCTTTAAGTTATTTATTGGTTTTAAGTTTTTGTAGTTGTGTTTAGATATGATTGAGAAATGGTTGATGAGGAACTTGGAGGGACCAATGTTAATGTGTTTTTAGCTGATAGGTTTTTTAGTATAATTATTATTAATGTTAGTGTTTTTTCTCATTATGTTAAATGAAGAATGAGATAATAGAGATGTTATTGCAGATCGTTTTAGAGAAATGGTTGAATTTGAAGTTTTTATTTGTTTATGTTTGGCCTCTGTGGACCCTTGTGCTGGTTGGTATGATATTTTATTTTGTTACAGGTATTGTATAAATTTTGAAATGTCCATATTTTAGGAGAGGTTCTGTCAAAATTTTGTTAGAAATTTGATATAGTCTGTGTGTTGTTGTTAAGAGAAGTGGTAGTTTTAGTCTTGGTTTATCTAATTGGGCTTTAGTTAATCTCAATTTTGTCTTGCATTAACGACATAGCCTATGTTGTTGCTCTGAATGCCTTGGTGTTGTTTTATTTCTCAATTCATAGGCAAATATGGATCGAAAGTGGATGTCTGCCAATCGTTTGTTGAATGAATATAAGGATGGAGTGGAAGATTTTATTGGGTTTGTAGTTGGGCATACAACAGATCTTAGTAGAATCGTATGTCCGTGTTTAAGTTGTTGTTATACAAACAAAGTTAATGTTAAGGAATTGGAATGGCATTTAGTGAGCAATGGGATTGATCAAACTTATACCTGTTGGACAAAGCACGGTGAGACAAGAGGTGAATCTTCGAATATGGGGAATAGTGGGAGATATGCGTCAGAGGACACCGATACAAATACATATGATGGTGACCGTTTTGAAGAGATGGCAAATGAGGTTGAAGAAGATCTTTGTGATTGTCCTCAAATGTTTGAGAAGTTGATAAGTGATGCGGAGAAGCCGCTATATGACGGTTGTACTAAATTCACAAGATTATCGGCAATGTTAAAGTAGTTTAACTTGAAGTCGGGCAATGGATGGACTGATAAGAGCTTTACGGACTTACTCACACTATTGAAAGATATGTTGCCAAATGATAATGTGCTTCCTAGTCGGACATATGAGGCTAAACAAATATTACGATCTATTGGGAAGAGCTATGAGAAAATACATGCTTGTCGTAATGATTGCATTTTATTTCGTAATGAATATGCGTCGTTAAAGTCGTGTCCTAAATGTGAAGCCTCACGGTATAAGAAGGAAGATTCGGCTCCAGAGAAGGTTTTATGGTATTTTCCCATAATTCCCAGATTCAGGCGTATATATTGTAGTTCAGAAGATGCAAAAAACTTGACATGGCATGAGGATGAAAGGATTCAAGATGGCAAGTTACGGCACCCGGCAGATTCTCCTCAATGGAAAAAAGTTGATATTGATTACCCTGATTTTGGGAATGAACCAAGAAACTTATGACTTGCATTGTCTACTGATGGATTTAACCCGCATGGTGTTCAGAGTAGCTCTCACAGTACATGGCCTGTGATTTTGGTGATTTATAACCTACCTCTATGGCTATGCATGAAGCGTAAATATATGATGTTGTCTTTGTTAATTTCTGGGCCAAAACAACCAGGAAATGATATCGATGTATACTTGGCTCTTTTAATTGAAGACTTGAAGCAAATGTGAGAGACAGGTGTAGTGGTGTATGATGGATATAGAGAAGAAAGTTTCACCTTGAGGGCTATGATTTTCGGCACAATTAATGATTTTTCAGCATATGGTAATCTGTCGGGATATAGTACCAAAGACCAGTGTACATGCCCTATCTGTGAAGATAATATAGATTGGATTCGATTGGATCATGGTAAGAAGAATGTCTTCCTTGGGCATCGTAGATTTTTGAATCCAAATCATTATTATCGATCGTAGAGAAAGGCATTCAATGGAAATACAGAAGAACGTAGAGCTCATTTGCCTTTGACAGGTGCACAACTGTTTGAAAAAGTAAAAGATTTGAATATTAAATTCGGGAAACCTTTTGCGGGAGACCTTGTCACACGAGGGTGGAAAAAAAGGTCGATTTTCATGTTCTCATGATTGTCTTTAATTCGGTAAAGGGTCTAAAGTCTCATGATTGTCATGTTCTCATGGAGAATTTGCTACTCATAGCTATACGATCCATTTTTCCCAACAAAGTGCGGAATACCTTAACTAAACTTTGTTTCTTCTTTAAAGCAATTTGTAGTAAAGTGATTGACCCTAAAAAGTTGCCAGCCTTGCAAAAAGAAATTATTCTGACTTTGTGTGAGCTTGAGATGTATTTCCCGCCTTCATTCTTTGACATAATGATTCATCTGACAATTCATTTGGTTAGGGAGACACAATTATGTGGGCCAGCTTACATGAGATGAATGTACCCGTTTGAGCGTTACATGAAGATATTAAAAGGGTATTTGAAAAACCGATCACGACCAGAGGGTTGTATTGTTGAATGGTATATAGTCGAAGAAGCTGTTGAATTTTGTACCGACTATTTATCTAATGTTGAACATTCTATAGGGTTGCCACAATCTCGTCACACAGGAAGAAGTGCAGGGCAAGGGATTACTGGACTTGAAATATTGACTATATCAAGGAAAGAATGGGAACAAGCACACTTATATGTTCTACACAACGTTGATGAGGTTGAGTCATATGTTGTAAAACATAAGGACATACTCAAGAGCTTGTACCCAAATAAGAGTCAAAATTGGTTAACAATAGAACACAATCGGTGTTTTATAAAGTGGTTGAAAGAATACATTTCTGAAGAGTTTATTGCAAATCCTAGCTCGTTTTCAGAAAGATTGAGATGGTTAGCTAAAGGTCCAGCTATACATGTTATCTCCTATACCGGATATCTGATGAACGGGTACACTTTCTATACAAATGAACACGACGACCGGAGGAGAATGCAAAATAGTGGGGTGACTCTTGTAGCTGAATCTATGCATATAACAAGTGCCAAAGACAGAAACCCCATATATGCGAATATGTCATACTTCGGGGTCATTGAACGCATATGGGAGTTGGATTACAAGATGTTTCGAGTGCCTGTGTTCCAATGCAAGTGAGTTGACAATAACAACGGTGTACAAATGGATGAGTTGGGGTTCATGCGGGTGAACTTTAATAAGTTGGGATATCAAGATGAGCCCTTTATTTTAGCATCACAAGCTCAACAAGTGTTCTATGTTTCCGATCCAGTTGATATGAATTGGGCCATTGTTCTATTGACTAACAAAAAAATTGTTAATGAGATTGATGATGAAACACATGAATATGCTGACATTGAGGATGACCCTTTCTTCAGGACATCACAATCATTGTTTGGGGCAAGTACACCTATAGAGGAGGATGTGTATATTAGAAATGATCATAATGAAGGGCTTTGGATCAATCCATTATTTCATATGGGATGCGCAAATGTCAATAAAACGAGAAAAAGGAAAAGAGTTGCTTAAATGTACATGTATGTAGTGAATGCTATTTAATTTTTATTAATTTGTTAATCAATTAAATGTGTATTCATTGATTTCTCTTTTAAATCTGTGTGATTATGAACTGTCATTTTTTAATTACTTACGTGTCTAGTTTTTTTTTTGCAGGTAAATGGCATCTCACAGTGATGATGGTGCTCCCGAGTCCACCCAAAAGGCGACGATCCGTGGACCAACTTTTAAGAAAAAAATAATCCGCGATATGAGTAAAGGGGCTCCAAAACGTGTGTTAGGATGCTTATGAATTAATCTAATTAATTGTTTCATTTTTTTATTTGAGTATCTAAATTTGTACACTTATGCTATATTTTTAGGTTACATGGAATGTTAGGGGTCAACCTATTGGTAAACATGCTAATGACTTTATTCAATACATTGGGGCCACAGTGCGGAAGACAGTCCCAATTACCCGTGATAATTGGAAGGATAAGGATCCATCTATGAAGGAGCTAAAAGATGAGATCTGGAATGAGATACAGGTATATAAATTAGTTAACATTTGTGGATTGTATTGTTTCTTAATTAATCTAAACATACTTATAGTCTACCGTTTTGTTTATAATGTTTTTGCAGAAATCATTTGATGTTGATGAGGCTCGAAAGCACTTAGGATAGCTGGAAGAGCACACCGGACATTCCGAACTGCCTTGGCTCACAAGTGGTTGAGAGACAAATACGGGAACATCAATCATAAGCCTCCATCAATATATGCATCATTCATAGAACAAGATGATTGGAGCGCTTTTGTGAGAAAACGCACAGAAGATGAAGAATTTTTGGTATATACAATAATCTTTATAACTTGTATATATGACATTAAACCATGCATTGATATATTCTAATGTATTTATGTAGAGAATAAGCAATGAAAATCGTGAGAGAGCGTCAAATCCTCCCTATCCTTACAAAGCAGGGGTTAAAGGGTATCCCCGCGTTGAGGAAGAAATGATATGTACAATATCCTTAATTATAACTTGTTTTTAACGCATCTTTTGGTTTCTTTCTATTAGTAATGGTGAATTTCAATTTGTTTGGTGAATTTCAATTTGTTTGTTCATATGTATAGCTGTTGGAGGCAGGAGAAAATGTAACATCTCAATCAATTGATCGACATTTATTGTAGATAAAAGCCGGCCGAAACAAGGAAGGTCAGATTGAACATCCACCCACTAGGGAAGTGGCTGATAGAATTGTAAGTATGATTAACGTTTTCATTTGTTAATAATAGTGATAATATTTAAAAATATTTGTTAATAATAGTTGTGTGTCACAGGATACCCTATCACAGTCTATGTCACAAGGGGATGTATCAGATATGTCACAAGACATCCTTTCTCAGGCCATACCGATCAAGGAGTATCCTGGTCGGGTAAGGGGTATGGGATTTGGTGTCTCTCCAGGCGCTATCTTCGGATCACATAAGCACACAAGACGCCATGCTGATGCTAGTGAAACAGAAGAGTTGAGGAAAATGGTAGCTCAATTGTACAAAAAGGTTCAGGAATTGGAAGATAGCAACAAGGATAAGGAAGCAGTAGAGAAGGATGAGCATGAGTTACCTATCCCTAACCCAAATAGTGTTAGAGATAGTTGCACTATTGTGTCTCCCGAGGTAATAATCGTTAGATTTCTTTCTATACTTGTGTCACCTGAGTATTCAATGGTTTAACATATTAATATTTTCTTTATCATTGGTTTAGGGCATTCATGAGTGCAGCCTATATTTGACAAGCCCAACGCAACGAATGGTCGGTAAGGGAATTTTATATAACGGACCAAGTGTGTTACTACACAACCTACCCTTACCTCCTAATCATGTGAAGGTTAGAGTTGACGTTGCATTTGAGGGGGATGCACCGTTGCCTGTACCACAGGAGGCGGCTGATGTGATGACAGTGGAACAGGCAATAGGTACCTATGTGGCATGGCCAAATCACCTTGTAGTTACAAGTGATTCGGTACGTATATATTAAATTATATATTTATTAAATTAAGTGGTCACTAACTAATTAATGTATTGGAATGTAAAATATGTAGGTATCCCCAAGATCCAAACCCAAGGACAAGGGCAAGAGCAAGCAGTTTACAGCTAGCAAGAATGTTGGCAAGGAGCCAACAATTGGGTCATTTACATCTCCGGTGAAGAAGGTGGTCGCATCTACCTCTCAGCCTCCTACAGCTCTTGCTATAGATTTTTTAATTTTTCTTAGAGTCCATGTGACAACAATGAAGAAGGGGGAGGATACCATTAAAGTACCAATAGATAAATCAATTTTGGGTTATAAGCACGCACTAAGACTTGGTGCTAATGCTGAACTTCAAGAAATTCTTAATGATAATGAATGACTAAGTCAAACTGTTATTAGTGTATTTCTCAGGTACTGTATTCAACTTTAAAGTATCCAATGTTTTTTATTGTTTCAGCTAAATATTTATGTTATTGTTAATGTATTAATTTGTATGCATGTTTTAATTTAAGGTACCTGTATCAAGAGATATTGGTCCCACAAGAACAGACTCAGAGGTTTGTGTTTTTGTGCCCACAACAAACCAATTTGCAAGTTTGGAATGCTACTGTATCTGAATATATAGTTCAGCGTTTGACATTGGCAAATCCTGAGTATGAGACTTTGTTTCTGTCACCTTGCAACATAGTGTGAGTCATTTAATTTATACACATACACACACACACACACATATATACACACAAATATATATATATATATATATATATATATATATATATATAGAAATGTGATTACCTGCTTATGATTTTTTCCTCCAACATTTTTGTAGGGATCATTGGTTATTGATAGCGATTAATCTAAATCAAAACATTGTGTACAATTTGGATCCATTGCATGTACACTTCAGCCTGCGCAAAAAATTGAAAGAGACATACAATCAGTAAGAGAGAGAGAGAGAGTGTGTGTGTGTGTATATATGAATTTTCTTAATATATATATATGAATATGCACTTTTATGCATGTATTGGATTGATTATCGTTATGAATCTGAAATTGAATATTGGAATGCTGAATTTATTATGTTTAAGGAATGTGATTGATTTGTTTTTAATGACTTAAGTGTTTACAGATATTGTAATGTTGAAGTTTTTATTTGTTTATGTTTGGTGAATTTCAATCCTTGTGCTGGCTGGTATGGTATTTTATGCTGTTACAGGTGTTGTATAAATTTTGGAATGTCCATATTTTAGGGGAGACTCTGCCAAAATTTTGTTAGAAATTTGATATAGTTTGTGTGTTGATGTTAAGAGCAGTCTTATGAATGTATTGGATATATATTGAATGAATTTTTTTGATTTTGCACTTAGGGCTATCTTTGTTCATCGAACACTAAATGTCAAGTCTCGGTTTTCTAAATCAACGACACCTAAATGGATACCGACAAAGGTATTATACCAAATTTTTTATGCAATTATTTAAATTACCAAAATAAAAGCAATTAATTTCATATTTTTTTTATAGTGTCCTCGCCAACTGAACTCTGATGATTGTGGCCGGTATGTATTGAAGTTTCTCAAGGATATTGTCATTCATAACCAAATACAAATTCCAACGGAGGTATGTATATGTAATAATTAATTTCGAAGTTTATATAATTTTTTTACTTTTACACATACCATTTGGAAGCATGTGTTCAATTCTAACTTGATTTAATTTTCATTTCGCAATACTTTCCTGATTGTCAATTCGACACATATCCTGATCATACCGTACTCAAGGAAGAGTGGTGTCGATATTTTGTTACGAATTTTATTATGTATAGGCACATAGAAGAAGAAGAAGAAGAAGAAGAAGAAGAAGAAGAAGATTAGTGTGTAATGTTTAGGTACTAGCATAATATGTGTTATGTTTTAGTTAATGTATTTTAATGTTTTATTTATGATAGTTTTGTTAATATTTGGCTGAGAATTATTTCATGTAATGTTAAATTTGGATTTTGTGAGTTTTGATATTGACACAAATTTGAGTGTTGATGATTATTTTGGTGTGCAATAACCACTATATGTATAGGTATGTGAATATGACCCAAAATAATCATTATTGAAAATAAGTAGCGCTTATTATGATAAGTGCTACTTATTCCTTGAGAATAAATAGCGCTTTGTAAAGGAAGCGCTACTTATTCTCAGGAATAAGTAGCACTTCCTAAAGAAAACGCTATTTATTCTCAAGGAATAAGTAGCGCTTCCTAGCTGAGCGCTATTTATTCTTAATTTTAAATAGCGTTCAACAAACGCTATTTATTGAAGATACAATCAGTAGCGGCCCGATATATAGCGCCTTTAAGCGCTATTTAAGGCAAAAAAATATTCCCCTTTTTTTGTTGTAGTGGTATAAAAAATTCTATAAGGATATACGTGAAATTTTTAAAATTAGAGGGTGTCAACTGGACCATGAATAGGTCCGCCAGTGAGTACTAGCTGAGTCTATCCCTTCATAAAATGATATATATACACATTTAATAAAATATTGACAACTTTTTTTAACTGCAACTGTTAGTGGTTAGTATATTATATTAGTGGGAGATTTGAACCCATGACGTTATCACTCCAATCCCTGTGTCCTTCCCCAAACCAACGTTCATCCACCTTATAATTCCCTAAAATTAATTTGTCAATTTTATTACAATGATTTCTGTGTGTGTATTGTTCAACTTTTATAATTCGCGTGATTTTTCTAAATGCTTTTAGTATAAAATATTAATATATTACGACCTATAATGCAAGTTCTTTTTTTATAGAACTTATCTTGCAAGTTGATCATTCATTTCCACAAATCTATCCAGTAGCATATCATTTCATTCGACCATTCTTGGCTTTACGAAATTTCTAATCAATATATTATCAAACAAAAAATTCTAATCAATTCGTTAAATTATACTTTTAGTCTATTATTTTTATTTTAGGTTTTGATTTGGTTTATATATTATTTGTTCTGAATTGATTCTTTATGTGTAAATATTGCACCAATGCGCTTCTTCTATTTCGAAATAGCCCCCTATGTTATAAAAATCATATCAATGTGGTTCACTTTTTTTGCAAAATAAAGGTAAAAAATGAACCACATTGGTATAAGTTTTGTAACATAAGAAACTATTTCTAAAAATAAAAAATAAACGATGATGTGATAACAAATAGGATAATAAAATATAAAAACGGTATGAAAAATACAAAAAAAATTAATCAATTTCTAAACTGTCATTTTCCTTAACGTCAATAATTATTATTATTTTACACTATTTCTATTTGCGTTATTGGTTTAAAAATGATTCTAATAGATGAGAAAAAATATGTTAAAAAATATTTTTATAAGAGAGAGAAAAATGGAAAAAATATTTCTTTTGTAATTATACTTTTTTTTTCTTATATTATATGTAATGGAGCAATAATTAAAGTTAAAAAGGTAATATTCAATATTTTGTTGTTTTTAGTTTATAAAAAAATTGATGACCAAACTAGTGCTGCTGCGGTTGGCCAGCACTTGGATATATGTCTCATCATCAAAAGCATTGGCCGATTATTTTGACGTGTATTTTTTTGGTTATATTTTTTATATATTTTATTTTGGCTTTAATTATTCTATAAGTTCTTGAACCAATTAGAAATTTTTAAATAATTTTCTCAATTAAAAGAAATTGTAATCGACTATCTTAGCTTTCAAATAATTTGTAATTGAGTTCCTAAATATTAAATGAGTCCCTAAATTTTTAAGTAATTTATAATTATAATTATGACTCTAAATTTTTAAATAATTAACCAGTCCCTGAATTGAGGGATCCGTTTACATATTATTTAAAAGTTTAGGAACCTGTTTAAAAATCAGGGATCCAATTACAAATTTTGGACAGATTCAAAGACTGAATTACAATTTTTGTGTGTAGAGTTATTTAAAAATTCTCAAAAACTTCATAGACCTGCAGAGTAATTGAACTATTGTTTTGTTATCTTTTGACCATGTTCTCATGTGAATGCCAGGTTTCGATATACGGATTCAAACCAAAAGTGGCAATCACTTTAAAGTGAAAATAAAATGACAAAGCGAAACGAAACAAAAAGAAAGCTGACGGGTTTGAACACAGGTCCTGATGCACTCTATATGCTACAAACCATAAGCTCCATATAAGCCACTCCCTCTAGTCCATATTATAAAAGACAAATGGGTTTAATTTTTTTGTCTAAAATATAATAAACAAACATAAATTTTTGCATACATTAAATGACGATTTTCAATTATGCTCTTATTTAAGTTAGTGGAATTTGTGTGAATTAAGTGTCATTAATTATCAGCCACTATTTATGAAAGAGGTATATTTGGAAAAAAAGTTAAAATTTTAGGAGTATTAATTAGAATTAGCTAATTTCAAAGTATTTCCTTGGTCTATATGAATTAAAGGTTTGTTTTTTATGATATGGATTAGAGGGAGTATTTGATAAGATGTTCCTTGGAGCTTATGAAAAAAAGCTATAGGCAATTTATGTGTCAGTTATAAGCTGTTTTCATAAGCTCTCTTTAACAAATCTACAAGTGTTTATGTCGGTAAATACTCTCAAATAAGTCGTTCGTAAGCCAATTCAAATAGAACCTAAAATGATATTCAATGGAGGTATTTAAATAGGAGAATTCACTATATACCTTTATGCATCATGATAGTTAATTGGAGTCCCACATTGGATAGTGATATGGCATCAATAGTGATTATAAGTGGGGGGTAACCCTCACCCCATGAGCTAGCTTTTGGAGTTGAGTTAGACCGAAACCTAAATTTTAATATGGTATCAAAGCCTATCGAGATCCGTTGGGTCACCCGCAGATGTCCAGTCCTGCAAACTTCACGCTTAATTCAGATGTCCAATACTGGGCATGAGGGGGTGTATTGAAGTCCCACATTGAATAGTGATATGGCCTCAGTAGTGGTTATAAGTGGGGGACAACCCTCACCCTATGAGCTAGCTTTATGTGTGTGTGTAAATTTCATATGATTAATGGTATGGTAAACTCTGAAACGCTTTAAATTGTTTACATTTGCATGGACCACATCCCTATTCCCCTCCAAGTTGCTTCTTGTGAAGAGTCGTAAAGAACTCATATTGCATGCTTTATGCTCCACCACATGACAGTTCTTCTTCCCAAATGCAGAACAACCACGAACCACCATGGTTTAGCCACCCTAGTGGCCAAGTGTCACCCAAGCCCCAACCTACGTCCACCACAAACGTGCACTAACAATCTACTGATTCGCAAGAAAAATAAAAAAGGTATTCAGAACCTATGATGTAATTTGTGATGTAACGGGTTAGAGTATCCCTTGTACTCTATATAGAATTTTGCTTATAAGAAAAAAGGTATATGAATCAATTGTTTAATTTGTAAAAGTAAAAAATTGATTCAACTCGATTGAATTTTAGTCAATGAATCAAATGGATTCAGTTTTAGTTACTGAATCAATTGTTTCGAAAAAATTAATTGATTCAGACACAACACCTCATTTTTCACGCTTTGCGAAAACCCAATTGCCATGTTGTTCGTGACAAACCCATTGTACCTCAACCCAACTATGCTCATTTTGTAGTGTGAGTAGCATTCTGTCAGATCTGCGATGCTATAGCAATGCTGATAGGCCGTGATTGTGGAAAAAATCGATAATGTTGATGAGTTGATCAATGGAAGTACTTTATGGTGAGGTCTTCCTTAAGTTTACCTTTGCAACTTTTGCGAAAAATTCCCCTCCTTTCACATATCTGACGACCATGAAGACTTTGGCTTTCTTGGTTGTGACTTCCCTCAACCATAACCAGTCATAAAAAAATTAATAATGACCATCCATACTAAAAGAGAAATAAAAAACTTGTGAAATTTAAAAAAAATAAATAAATCAGATGGCCAAAGAGTTACAAACTATGGAGGAATAATTGATGGTAGCTATGAAACACAACGAGAACAAGATTGAGTTGGCAACGAAGAATGAAGAGTGAAAGCGAGGAGAGAGTAGGGGAAGAGAGGGAAGATGTGTGGAATCATATTTTCATGCCAAAGAGTCTCGGTGGCTTGGGGATCAAGGACCTTGAGTTATTTAATTTATCTTTGTTGGCTAAGTGAAAGTGGAGGTGCTTGACAGAGGGAGGGGCGATTTGGTCTCAGTTGCTTGAATATAGATATGGGCCTTTGCATAAAAGTGTGCTTGGTGGCAGTGAGGTAAGGCCTAGAAGTGGGACTTCCATTTGGTGGAAAGATCTAACTTCTGCGGATTCTGGCAGAGGATGCACTTTGGATTGGTTCAACGCTTTAGTGTAGCACAAATTAGGCAACGGGTCAACTATTAGCTTTTGGAATGATACTTGGTATGGGACAATTCCTCTGAAAACTCTTTACCCACGATTGTCCCTAGTGGCTGCCCAAAAAAATGCTACAGTTGCAGACATGGTTACTTGAAATGGCGATATGTGGAAGTGGTCTTGGTGCTGGAGAAGGCAATTATTTGAGTGGGAGGCAGGCTTGTTACAAGAGCTTGAAGGGATGTTAGCATCTGTCAATATTTAGCGAGATAGGGAGGATACTTGGTCTTGGGCCTTGGATACTTTGCTGGGGTATTCATGAAAATCAGCTTACAATCATCTATTAGAAACTCATTGTGGATCCGCTACTGATGTGAATATGAGTAGAGCATATAAATGGTTATGGAGAAGCGTCGTCCCATCGAAAATTCACTGTTTTTCTTGGCGGTTGTTGCACAATAGATTGCCAACAAGGGTTACACTGCAACATAGAGGAGTCATCGACCCAGCTTTGGGTGTTGTATGTGTCTTTTGCTTCTGTCAAGGTGAGGACTGTAATCACCTTTTCTTCACTTGTTCCTTCTCCTACAAAGAGTGGTGTGCTATGTATGATTGGATGGGCTTTTCGGGTGCTTACCATAATGTTGGTTTGGATCACTTCCTGCATCATGGAGCATTGCTAACTGGGAGGAGAACTAAAAAGGTAAAATACATTACTTGGTTAGCGGTTGTGTGGTCACTTTGGCTTCTGCAGAATAAAATTATATTTGAGGGAGGTGTGGCTGATTTTAATTTTGTAATGTCACATATTAAAACAACATCTTGGGCCTGGTTCATTCATAAGGAGGGTAGGAAGTCTAGCTTTGTTTTTTTCTGACTGGTGGAGCTGCCCGTACGAATGCTTAAAGAAGGTGTAACCAAAAGTGTTGGGTCTGCAGTTTTGTTTCCATATATCAAGTTGGTGAAGTTGGCTTTTTTCTTGGATTTCGGCTTCCTTGGATATGTCAGGTAGCAGTTCGCTGTGTTGTTGGTTGGGGGTTAATGCCAAATTGTTGGATATGGATATGTGTATTGCTTATTTATGTTCGTTTCTATTGGTCGTAACGATGTACTATGATAGTTGTGTACTCTTTTTTCTCCCCTAGTCTTTTTCCCAATGAGTTTTGGCTTTAGAAGGTTTTAACGAGACACTTCTATCCTTTTGGAGTACTCCTTGTACTCCCTTAATAAAATCTCTTTACTTATAAAAAAAAAGAGGGAAGATGTAAACACCATAAAACTAAAAAAAATAAAAGGGAAGAATTGTAATTTTTATGTGTGTTCAGCATTGTACACCACCTATCACAATGCTGTAGGGAGTAATTCGCCAATCAATATCTTAAGCTATTTTTTATTTTGATATAATAAAATTTATGGTGAGGGGATGGTTAACATCTTAAGATATTTTATTATGTCCATATTATATAAAAACATTTCTTAACAATTTGCTTATTGTTACTGAATTCTTATTTTGTTATATATGTATATATTGCAGAGGATGACTTACTATTCATGCATAATAATAAGCATTAGCCATTTTTACTTTTCGCTGAGTTATTTTTGCTAGCTCTTTGTATCTTTCTAACGAACATTACACGAAATTAATAGTAGTCTATAATAAATTACATATATTAATATTAAGTGAGTGATTTGGTCATAAGAAAGTGTTGAATTGTTGCACTAATTCTTTTCCTACTTAAATGGTACCTTCACAAAAATTCCTCACTCAAGTATAATAGGTGCTTAGTAGCTTCGCTCAGAAGGCAAGTATTAGGTTCAAATAAATGATTGATAACTAAAGCACGTATATCAATATTTGATTAATAACTCAGTGAAAAGTAAAAATGTGGAGGTGGCAGAGAGGCTTGCGGGATTTGATTAATGTTTCTTTCAGTCTGAAATATAAACAAAAAATATTTCTAAAATATAAGTAAAAAGTCTATGTATTTGGTCCAAAACAAAAAAAAAATCTCTAAAATATAAGCAAAAAGTCTATGTATTTTGTCCAAAATTTGGACCAAATACATAGACTTTTTGCTTATATTTGAGAGATATTTTTTGCTTATATTTCAGATTGGATAAGAAAGGATGCCTTGATGTTACATATGCTTGACAGGCGAGGCCAATGTTGAAACCAAGAAAGGATTAAGATAAGGAGATCCTTTGGCCCCTTTTTGTTTGTAATAGTGGTAGAGGGGCTTGCGGGATTGGTAAGGAAAGCTGTGGAGGTGGGATGCTTGCAGCGGTATATGGTAACAGAAGACATCTCATTTCTATTATTACAATTCGCTAATGATACAATTCTTATGTTTAAGGGAACATGGGGAAATCTATGGTGCTTGAAAGCCATATTAAGAAGCTTCCAATTAATCTCAGGGTTGAGAGTTAATTTTTTCAAAAGTAACTTGTATGATGTGAATGTTGAGGAACAATTCTTTACTGCTGCATCAAATTTTCTTTCATGTTGTGTTGTTACTATTCCTTTCACATTTTTGGGAATTCTTGTGGGAACGAATCCAAGACGTTGTTCTAATTGGATACTGGTGATAGATAAGTTAAAGAAAAGGTTAGCAAAATGGAAGGGAAGACATTTATCTATTGGGGGCAGGGTCACCTTAATTAATTCGGTTTTGATAAGCATACCTCTATATTTTTTATCATTCTATAAGGT
Organism: Calophaca sinica; assembly: GCA_037113605.1. NCBI lineage: Eukaryota > Viridiplantae > Streptophyta > Magnoliopsida > Fabales > Fabaceae > Calophaca > Calophaca sinica. Next base: position 112,190,848 of record CM073733.1, read on the forward strand.
GCCGAAAAAAGTCATCAAGATGATTGTAAAGATTCGGCGAAATTTTTTGTGGGGAGGACAGCCAGAAAATTAATTGGGTCTCATGGAATAAAGTTTGCCTACCAAAGAATCGCAGGGGATTGGGAGTGAAAGATGTTGAGATGTTTAATTTGGCACTGCTGTCCAAATGGAAATGGAGATGCCTGATGGAATGTGAGGCTGTTTGGTACAAGTTATTGTCTTATAAATACAGTCCATTCAATATAAGAGTGCTGCAGGATTTACCTGGGAGACATGACCGCAAATCAAGTGTTTGGTGGAGGGACATCACAAGTTTAGAAACATCAGGTGAGATTATTAGTCATTGGTTTTCAGATGCTGTCTGCATCCAAATAGGCATTGGGGAAGAGGTTAGTTTCTGGCACGACAAATGGCGTGATTCGGTCACGTTGAAAGAGCAATTTCTGAGATTGTTTCAAATTGCTGCAAATTCAGAAGAATCAGTAGCTAATATGGGTTTCTGGCAAGAGAATAGATGGGTATGGAGGTGGAAATGGCGAATAACGTTGTTTGTGTGGGAAGAAGAAATGCTAGAAGAGCTCCAGAACTTGGTCACAAATTTATCCCCAAATAGAGAGGCAAGAGACGCACTGATATTGACACCGGACAGGATTGAAGGCTACTCAGTTAATTCCTGGTACAAGATTTTAATGGAGTGCTGATTTTTGGAGGATGAAAATCAGGATCTGTCAAGAGTATATGAGTGGCTATGGAGAAATTCAACACCCTCCAAAGTTTTAGTTTTGAAGATTGATCCAAAATCGACTTCCTACAAGTGAAGTGTTGCTAAACAGAGGCGTTATTTCTCCTACTTATGGTACATCTTGTGTTTTTTGCTTTTCACATGTGTGAGGATTGTAATCATCTCTTTTTCTCTTGCCCTTTTGTGTATAATGTTTGGACTCAAGTCTATGCATGGCTTGGATTTTCTGGTGTATATCAAATTAATGAAGGAATTGAGCACTTTTTACAGCATGGAGAATTTATTAGAGGAAGGAAAATTAAGAAGATAAGGCATTTGATTTGGCTTGCTGTCACTTGGTCAGTGTGGTTACTGAGGAACAAGACTCTCTTTCAAGAAAGGGTAGTTGATTTTGTAGCAATAATTGCTCAAATCAAAATTTTGTCATGTGATTGGTTCATTGCTAGGGAGGGTAGACACACACAATTATCTTATTCTGATTGGTGTTCAAACCCTTTAGGGTGCTTTCAGGCTTTGTAAAAGGTAGTCTGATATAACGGGTTAGAGTATCTCTTGTACTCCCTATGAATAAAACTTTTTGCTTATAAAAAAAATATAAGTGACATACTTTGAATATACAATATTTTTAGAGATCAGTGCGGATGTTATTGGCAGGGCTACCTTCTTATCTTTAGAGATTACTACGGATTCCATCATGTCAGTTCGCGAGCCTGAATTACATAGAGATAATGCTAATGTGATTAAATGGGTTAAGCCACACGTGAATATTGTGATTAAAATAAATACACACGATGTCATCTCTTCTGAGGGGAACTTAGCTAGTTGTGGTGGAGTGGTTCACAGTGATGCGAGTATGTGGCCCTTGGGTTTTGCTCAAAACCTGGGCATAGGCACTATTTTGATGACCGATATGGCATTCTCTTAGGCCTTGAATTTGCCCAAGAATAGGGTTACAAGGAGATTTTGATTGAGTATGATTCTTTGGAAGCGTGTGATGTGATTCAAAAGGGTTGGTCTTTTGATCATCCTTATGTGGCGCTTCTTGATCATGTAAAGGAAATTCTTGCTAGGCCCTGGGGCATATGTTCTCCACTGCATTAGGGAATGCAACATTATGGCCCATACTATTACGAAATTGGGTTATTGTATTGATCCTGGTTGAAGGATTTTTTATATTCCCTCAGGAGAGTGTAATAGGATTATATAATGTGAGTCCATGTGTGATATTGAGCCTCCTTGATATCAAAATATATATAATATTTTGAATACTAAACACTTTTATAGGAATTTAAAACAATGATTCAAAAGTTTGACCAACACAGTAGAGTAGCTTATCTTGAAGCTTCCTTGAATCCTGATTTTAACTTCTCCAATGCTTAAACATTTTTTCTTTTATATAAGTAAAGAAGCTTCTCTTGAAACTTCTTTGAGAGTCTTGGTTCTGATATTCTTAAAAGCTGAACATAGAATCAACAACTAAATAGAGAAGCTTCTCTTGAATATTCTTTAGACCCTTTGAGCATTTGATCTTCTTTAGTTGAACTTGTGATATTCTCGAATCTTTTCTAGGCTTAGCTTAAGATCCTTTTTGTTTTCATGAAAATGGTTAAGTCTTTAGCTTTGAAGATCATTATACACATCACTCTTCTTATAAAGAAAAAAATGTGGACACTATGGAATGTATTCTTATAAAGAATTAATGGTAATAGAGCTTGTTGAGTGATGAGTAACATGTTTGCTTCTCTTGAGTATAGTAGGATCTGTTCTACAGTATCATACTCAAGCAAACAGGTTAATACATAAATGATCAGAATACTCAAACATTTTTCAACTAATTTGTTATGATTAAAACACCATAGGGAAATAGATTTTGTCTTAACAATGTGTAGGCCAAATGTAGCAGGTGGGCTTGGAGTGAAGGAACTCAAGATGTACAATGATGCTTTCATTTTGAAGTTGGGGTGTGGAGTTCTTAACAATCCTAAGTCTTTGTGGATGAAGGTTCTCAAAGGGAAGTAGAGTCTTTGTAGGTGAAGGTTCTCAAAGGGAAGTACGGTAGAGGTTGTGAATTGCATCGTATAACTCGTTGTCAACCACAAGATTCGAGTTTATGGAGGTGTTTGCATGCTCTATGGCCAAGGTTACTTGATGGGCTACGTATGGAGATAGGTGATGCGAGGAATACCCTCTTTTGGTAGGAACACTGGTTACCAGTGTGTCCTTCTCTTCAAGAGTGGTGTCCTTTATCTGTTATTATTGCAGAAAGGAACTCTCTGGTATATGATTGGACTAATAAGAATGGGCACTGGGATTTTACTAGGCTGAGAAGTTTCATTCATGAGGTAGAGATCTTGAGGATTGCCGCGTGCGTGCCTCCAAGGGATGACAATGGAGGGGATAAGCTTGCTTGGAAACCAGCTGATGATGCTCATTTTCAGTTCGTAGAGTGCTTATGCGTTGCTACAAGGAAAGCTTCTGGTCAATAATGTGAATGTGTGGAAGAGAATTTGGAAATGGCATGGACCCAGAAGATGGCAAATGCATATGTCGAAAGTTTCTCATGATCGTTTGCCGACAAACCAGCGTAAGAGTGTATAGAGCTCATGTTCCCCGAATTGCTCGTTTTTCCTAGGTAAAGGGGAATTTACGCTTCATGTTATGCCTGACTGTGTTATGGCTTCAAGGGTGTGGATCCCTATATTGAAGCATGGGGACATTGATGAGTTATATTTGTTAAGTCTCACGGGTTGGGTGGAGGCAAACCTTTGTAAATCGTATAGTATTATGGAGAAGCTAGCTTGGAGTAATTTCTTTGTGGCGGGCTGTTTTTGACTTTGGGCTTGGAGAAACCGTATGACCCATGATCGGAATTTCACTGCTCCTTAGTATCATTGTGGTTGGGTGCGACAGTAGGTGTGCGAAGTTGAGGCAGTGAGTTATGAGAATACTTTGAACTTGCATAGGCCGAGGCGTTCAATCCTTATTCATTGGGCTTTTCCTCATGAAGTTTGGGTAAAGGTAACACAGATGGCATGGCTAAAGGTAACATTCGTGTGTGCTCTTCCTGTGTGACAGATTTATGGGGTGTTCTCTATGGATAAAAATGGCTTGGGTTAGTGGGGCTAGAAAGGTGGAAGTTGAATCTAATAATATTTCCATTATTTTCCTCATAAATAAGGGTTTATTGGCTAAGAATGGGTGCAAGCTTCTGAGAGCTTGAGTTTAAACACTCATATCCTCAAGTGGCTTGAAAAGGAATGAGAGCTTGAGTTTAAACACTCATATAAGGAGGGTAATGGGTGTGTTGATTGGCTTGCCAATTGGAGCATATAGTGACCTTTGAATTGTCATAGAATTGAGCATTCTCCTTTGGAGTTGTATAATTTGTTAAGAGTTGATGTAAGTGGAGTTTCATTCTCCCATGACATTGTTTAGTTGTTTTTTTTGGGTTGTTGTCCCTTTTAATACCCAAAAAAGGAAATCGGATTCACCCAAATGTTACGGGTCTCTTTCAACTAAACTGGTGGTCTTAAGTTCAAATTCGAGTTCCGAAAATTTGACAACGTTAAAAGTAAAACTCTTAATGGAGAGCTTTATCATCCATATTGTTCTACTTGGGTCGATGGATTAGTCTTTGCAGCTGCATGCGGATACCCGACTTATAAAAAATCAGATTCGTTAAAAATCTAATTTGATACCCGACTTATAAAAAATCTAATTTGCATGCGGATACCCGACTTATAAAAAATCAGATTCTTTAAAAATCTAATTTGGTGCTCTCACCGTCTCATTATAAGTATCGTTTAAGGTAATGCACACATCTTAAGAAAATGACTAGTTATGCTAATTTCTATAGTAAAATATTGTGTTAAGACTAAAATATCCTTACACTCCTATTTATGATCAACTTAGCTACTACAGTTGTAAATTCTCCCACTTAAATAAGGGTATTAACGAGAAAAAATAAATGCCGTTTTAGTATTCAAAAGTAACAAATACGTGGTTAATATTACAAAAAGACTCGAAAAACGAAAAGGAGGGAGTATTTAGAGGAATAATATTTTGACAACAAAAAATAGATAACTTTCGCGACAACTCAGTAAGTGGTTAATGCAGTTCAAATACGTGGTTAATGGATATATTAAGTGTTGAAACTCGTTAACTATCAACGTAACTTCATTAACCACGAATTTGAACGTGATTAACCACGATTTTTAGGTGTTCAAATCTACATGTAGTTAGATACTTGGAAATCGTGATTAATCACGTTTCAAATTCGTGATTAATAAAGTTACGTCGATGGTTAACGAATTTCAACTCCATTAACCATTTAGTAAACGTAATTAATCACGTATTTAAACTGTGTTAACCACTTACTGAATTGTCTCAAAGTTGTCAATATTTGGTTGTTTCCTCGAGTATTTAATATCAAATTTTATATTGTATATAAAAATCATTGCTAAGAGTAGTTTGTTAATTTCTCACGCTGATAAACTGAAAAACTAGTAATGAAAATGCCTTTCATCCTCTCAACTTGCTCAATATACACTGCAACTTAAGGTCCCGTTTTTAATACCACCCCACATGAAATTCGCTAACCTTTCACCTTTTGAAAATCCAATCTAACCGTCCCCTTCACTCTCTCAAAAAATTGCTATATAAATATTCCGATAACTACAAAACTAACTGAAACACTTAACCCTGTCCTTACCCTCCCCCTTTGTCCCTAAAACCTTCACTTAATTAACTTCTCTTTTTCTTTTGAAAAACCACCATTTTCTGATCTCTCCCAAAAAAAAAAAAAAAACCTAAACCATTCCACATTCAAAGTTTCAACCCTCAAAACTGAATAACCAGACTTCATCATTTGTTATCATCAAACAAACAAACATAAGATGCCAACAAACCCTCCAAACCACTTTCCTCCAACCACCACCGTCCCCGACGCCGTGGCTCGCTACCACACCCACGCCGTGTCCACCAACCAGTGCTGCTCCGCCGTCATCCAAGAGATCGCCGCTCCAGTCTCCACCGTTTGGTCTGTCGTCCGCCGATTCGACAACCCCCAGGCCTACAAACACTTCGTCAAGAGCTGCCACGTCATCCTCGGCGACGGCGACGTCGGCACGCTCCGCGAGGTCCGTGTCATCTCCGGTCTCCCCGCTGCCGTCAGCACCGAGCGCCTCGATGTTCTCGACGACGAGCAACACGTCATCAGTTTCAGCATGATCGGCGGCGATCACCGTCTCGCCAACTACCGCTCCGTCACCACCCTCCACCCTAGCCCAATCCCCGACGCCGATGGCAACCACCGCTCCGGCACCGTCGTTGTTGAGTCCTACGTCGTCGACGTTCCGCCGGGAAACACCACAGAAGACACTTGCGTCTTCGTCGACACCATCCTTCGGTGCAACCTTCAATCTCTCGCGAAATTCGCCGAGAATTTGGCTTCAGCGAGACCGAATCAACGATAATTTGCGCTGTTCGTAAATTTTTCCCTCTTTTTTTCCTCTTTAATTTCTGTTTTTAACGTTTATAATTTTTATAATACATGTAATATTAGTTATTAAGTTGTTATATATTATTGTTATTACCGTAGATTATGCGAGTTGAGATTTTTATTATTCTACCCAGTTCCATGATCGTTTTATTGTTGAGACTTGAGAGTGAAAATGAAACAAGGATTTCATTTCTGTAATGTTGGTATAGTCTTTGTTTTCATTGTGGTAATTTTGACGTGGCCAATATACACATTGTAGAAAGGTTATATATATTGTCGTAATTAATGATGCATATTGAAGGGAGAAATATGTTAAAAGGAGAATTGCACCGACTATATATGAGGGTTTGATAGATTAATTGAATTCACGAGTTTGTGTTGTTTTTGAATTGATTATTTATGTGCAACTTGTTGGGGTAATGGTGATGTGAATGACAAGTTTCCATCACATGAAATGCTGAGAGCTTTTGAATTTGAGTTCCCACAAGTTAAGGCGAATGATTATTGTGATGTGCAACTTGCGGAATGGGGTTCTGTGCTTCCCTTTCTGTCTTCCTTGGGTAAAAATTACTACGATCGATTATTTTTACCATTTCACCACAATTTAAATTACAAAGCGGTCTGTACCAAAAAAAAAAAAAAATTACAAAGCGGTAGAAAGATATGGATGTATATATGCTTTGTAGTGGGTAAAATTATGAGGAGTAGCTGTATTTGATTTGATAGGATATATGTTTTACAGAAGTAGATTTTTTTTTTTTGGTGGTTTTGCAAATTGTTATAATATATTTTAAATTTTTTTTCTTAAATCCCGTCAAAAAAACTATTTCTTAAATAATTATTCTCTTTGACCGAGTATGTTATTATTATTATTACTATTATTATTATTATATTGCAAAGTATAGTTATTTTGTTTTTTTTTAAAATGATGAGTTTTGGAATAGATATCTATACCTCTATACCATTATCGGATAGAAATTGCTTTCAATAATTGTTTTTTTGCTGCCTTATTTTACCTTTGGGCAGTTTAATAAAAAAATAGCTGCACAAAAATATTGTATCTTTTATCAATTATTTTTTGCATGTATTCATTGTAGCACAATAGAAATGCAGAAAAACAGATAAGGTAGATAAGGTATGGACTATCTCGCCGCAACACAATTCTTTGAATTCTTATTTAACTTAATAAATAAGTAATTGAACCTTACACCAAAAAATTTCTTTACTTTCACTCCCTTTGTTCAAGTTGGGCTACTAAATTGACATTAATTAGATGAAGAAAAGAAACATATATATTGAATAATATAGAGCTAGCTGTATTCGGCTGTAACATGACTTTTTTGGGGTTTTTCAAAGTACTGTATATTCCCTGAGTTCCAAACCCTCCATCACAATATATATTATAATTTACGCAAAGACAGAAAAAGACATGCAAGTTGCAGCATAATAATAGTACTATATTTTACTGTTGCTGAGCCACAGAAGCTTTATTTAATTCAATATATCAAATCAAAAAGAAGCAAAATCAAAGAAAAGAAATGTCGTCCAGCATGGGTTAGTTTGTTTGTTTGAACAAATCCTTGGTACGTCGTCGTCGTTTTATGCAAGTTGGTGAGCAAGTGGGAGATAAGTTAAGCAAATGTACACGAGAAAGAGAAAGAGAGAGAAATGCTCTTCATGATCCTCGTGCAGTGCAATGCTGTGCAGTTTCTAGTTTCTACCCCACCCTTTTTTTCGTTGACTTGCATTAGGGAAATTATTTTTAAAATGAGTGAATCACTTGTATGGTCAGGATTTGTATTTTACCGTGAATTTTGTTCTTGAAATTAATAATATTTTAAAATGATATTTAAAATTAAAATTTTGTAATTGTATTAGCTTAATTTAATTCTTAAAATTATTTGATAGGAGTTAATCTGATCGAGAATTTTTAAATTAAAAATTATTTTGAAATTTCGTTAATTTTAATGATTAAATTGACAACACTTATAATTTGATTGACTAAATTAGTTTTTCAGTAATTTTAAATATTGATAATTAAATATCTTGATGCATTTTTAATAAAAAATACACGCTTTTATTTTCTCTATTTAAAATTGGGTTTTTTTAAATGATAATGAAATAAAGTGCAATACAGAGTACCCTTAACCGAAGTTTTTTTTGGTGAATTTTTTTTTTGGTGAGTTCACCGAAGTTAAGTTAAATGGATAAATACAAAATACAAAATAAATGCTTATCGAAAAAAAAATACAACATAAATAAATGGGTAGATCAAATATTTCAATCATTACATCCACCAATTAAGGAAAATTTGAGCAATTATTACTGGATCTGCAAATTTTGTGTGTTCAAATTTTATGTATATCTAGTATAGCTTATTGATAAATGGAGACACACACACACAAGATTAGGTGACTCCACACGAAAAGGAAAAGGCAAAAGCAGCTAAAATGGATGAGGATAACGGAGAAAAAAGAGAGACAAGGAGAAGAAGAAAAAATGCGACATTTGATTTTGCCATTTCGGTATAACTTTGGTATAACTTTTATAATAGGTTCTCTGTATTTAGTCGGCTTTTAGAGTCCGTTTGATTTCGAAGAGAAACTGTAAAGAGAGAAATATGTGAGAGAGTGAGTGAAAAGAGAGAAATAAATGAGAAATAGGTAAGAAAAAGAAGAGAATTTGAGGTTGATTGGTATAAGAGAAAAATAAAAGAAATAGAGAAGAAAGAAGTGTCATTTATTTACGAAAATACGATAATGCCCTTAAATATGAAAATCTTCATCAAAATTAATTTATTTTTTATTTGAATTATTTAATTGTTTTATTAAATTACTCAATTTATTTTTTATTAATTTATTTAATTAGATTAATTTAATTAAATTATTTAAGGTAATTAATTTAATTATTATTTTAGTTATTAATTAATTAAAATATTATTAGTCTTACTATATTAATAGACAGCATTTAGTTGGCACACAAATCAATGTCGGGGCATAACACAAAAATAACTATTTCTCTTCAAATTCTTCGCAGTTCAGCAAAGAAGACTGAAATGGTGGGTCCCGTGCCAATATTAGTCTTTTTTCTCTGTTTCATCGCTCTACCAATCAGAAGAAATTGAAAATTTCTTTGCTCTTTCTCTCTTACTTCATTTTCTCGCAGCATGTCACCCCCAGCCAATCAGCACCTTATAGTGGGATGCATAATGTGGTCTACGATAGACCGATCTTTCAAAATAACATGAAATTCCAACAATGATCGACGCCGCCTTATAAGTAGAAGCTCACAGTACTCCACATTAAACGACTGAGATGGTGACCTAATCAGTGCTGATTCAACAAAAAAAAGAAAAACGAATATGAGTGTCTCAAAACTCAATATATTTGTTTTTCCTTGTTTTATACCGAACCGGTACCGATTATGTCATTATCTCAGTCATGTAGACGTCAATAACTGTGTGCTTCTACTTACGGAAAGTAACATCAGCCATCATTAAAATTTCAAGCTACTTTCAAATATAGATCTATTCCATCGTAATTAATGATGCACTATCCCACCTTGGTATCTACCCTGTATTTATCGGTTATCCAATTGAATTGGATTTCTTCAGGCTTCATTTTTCATCTCCTAGTCTTTGTGGAAACACCTATTTCTAGGGGCAGGATGGCTAATAGATGGCACAATTTTCGTTCAATTATTCTGAAATTGACCACACAATATGGCTGCAGCCTGCGACTGCGTTGCTTCCTTCCTTTTGATCACTGACTCAGTAACTGTAGCAATTACCTGCCAAGTGCAAAGTACAGTATCTAATTAATACTTCTTTATTGTATAGTGTTTTTATTCATATCCAAAGCCATAATATAATATATTGATAAAAAAAAGCCATAATATAATATTATTATCTTCATCAACCCGTTGATAAAAAAAAAAAAGGCATCTTCGCAACATGCTTGAGTGCGACCGCAAATATATAAACACACTCTAAATATACTTTTTTTTTATAAACATTTTATTTTATCTTGTTTATATTTTCATAGATAAAGGTTTAAACTAACATTTGGATTGATTGCGGTAGTTAGATAATTATTTTTTTATAAAATAATGACTTTCACATTGGAATATCTGATATTATAAATTACAAATAGAATTAATTTGCATGTCTATCCAGTTTGGTGCGTAAATAATATAGTGTGTAGTTCGATGGATCTAGCTATGACTCTGATATCAATTTAAATTTTGGGTCGAACTTAACCTTACAAAATCGGATTGTAAGTTAAAAGATGTCAATTTTTAGACTTTATCTCTAGTCAATGTGAGATTTGAGTTTTTCCTAATGTATTGCATCATAATTCACTTCATTTTGATAATAAGTACTTGTTAAAAAAAGAGAAAATTTCTTAGAATATATGTTTATTTTATTATTATAAATACTAATATCAAAATAATACAAGTATTTTTTTATTTGCAAAAGAAGAAATGTTATTCACAAGAGTACCAAGTATTCTTCTTGGGTCTGTTTGTTTTAGATTCTGGTAGAATAGATTGTGAAGAATCTTGTTTAAAAAAATTGATTTTAAAAAAATTGAGTTTAAAAAAATTGATTTGTGTTTGGTAATGGTAGTTTAAAAGTGAGTTCAGAAGAATTGATTTGTGTTTAGTTGACAAAGTAGAATCACTTTTGAAGTGTAAATATGAAAGATTTTGTGGGTCTTATACCTAGAATCAATTATTCTGAACGAAAAAGCTTGGATGTTGTAGATTCTACAAGAATTGATTTTAGAGTGCAAACGGGATTCTAAAATCTGCTAAAATCTAAAACAAACGCATGAATAGTAACTAAAAAAATGCTAGAATCGATTTTGGGGTCCAAACGGGATTTTAAAATCTAAAACAAACAGGCAGTTAAAAGAAAATACAGATCAAAATATAAGGACAATGGCTGATCACTTTCAATAAACTGACGAGCCAAGCCCTTTAGTACTGATAGATAAATTAAAAAGGAAAAGTTTGTTGTTCTGTTAATTAGCTGTAAATAGTTAGTTACATTACCTGTAATTGTCTTCCTTTCAGTTTGTTAGTTTTCTCTTTCACATAGTTGATTATATAAACTAGTTAATTAGATGTACTATTCATTGTATTGAGAAATTCAGAAATGAGAAAGCATTTTTCTCCCAATTCTTGCGTACTCTGCAAGCCATTCTTGGCTTAGTACCCTTACCAATAGGAATCATAGGTGGAGTCACATGCTAACCTCATATATACCATCAACCAACATCAATTGACCTCTATATAAGCCTAACATACATGCTAATAAGTAGTTTAGGCCACCCCTGCGCAGTTTACACATATTCAAACCATACTAGACACTAGAGAGTTGCTATGTCCATGAGTAAGCGACACTATCCTCATAATGCAGGGTGGGGAAAAAAAAAAAAAAGACAATTTGAACTTAACATAAAAATTCCCTACCTTTTATCCACTAAGCAAGTAGCACCTGCACCATTCAGATTCTTCACTAGTTGCTATCATAAGTTACTACCACTGAATTGCTGCCATTGAGACCAGTGGCGGATGTTGAGTGAATGTTTTGAGGGAGCAAAATAGCTAAGTAAGATATAGATATCTATACTTCACTAATAAGTATCAAAGTATTTGGTGGTGCAGTGGTTTTGTTAGCTTCTTTTGCGCAAGGGAAGGGGTTTCGAAACCTGATTGGACCATGTGTAGGCGTTTTTTAATATGATAATGTAAAAATTTCTCGTTCAGGATTCCTACTAGGGTCCCGTTGGTTTCGAAAATAGTTTTAACCACTGTGTCTCCCAACAGACATGTAACATTTAGATACCTCAATAAGTATATATATCAAAAAACAAAAAATCCTGGGGGAACCATGGCTCCCACCTGTCACATGGAAGATCTGCCATTGATTAAGACTAACATTACCACCAATTAGCAAAGAATTGCATATTCTAACTCACTTCATTCTACAGTCATGTATTTGACTACATGTTTCAAGTGTAGTTTTTTGACATCACTTCATATCACATTGAACCATATATCAACAGTAAAAGTAGTATATGTAAAATGTACGCTAAAATACACTTTTGATCATTTGTCTTTTACTAAAAATTCATTTTAATTTTTTACCTTTTAAAATATTCATTTTTGTCATTTATCTTTCAAATATTACACAAAGTAGTCATTTCCACTAACCCATTAAATCTAGCGACGACAACGTCTGATGTGGCATCCAACTTCATTTTCAGAATCTATTTTGGTCCCTTTACTTATTTTCATAGTTCATTTTGATCATTTATCTTTTAAAAGATTCATTTTATCTTTTATCTCTCAAACGTACACAAATTATTTAGTTATTTGGACATGGTTTTTTTGGAATGGCTCTGGAAAAATGATTTATTTTTTGTACCTCATGAGAATGCTATGGAGTTCATGAATTTATGAGTATGTTTCAATTCAAATTGTCATTTTCCTATCAACATGACAAATATGTACAACACAAAAAACAAATAACACAAATTGAAGTTTTGATAAATGTGTCGCCAATACATAAACCCATCTTGTCATTAATTTTAAACACCAATGTACATCTTCACTCTCAAAAAACATATATAGCTTTTCAGACTACCTCGAATACATATGAAATGAATGACCCCTATTATAGGTAATTTGTACAAGATAAACATAAGAGTTGCAGTTATCCCTAACATCAAAACACAACAAACGATGATCATCTTCAACCATCTCCTATTGCAACTTAATGAGTCCTGCAAATTTATAATAAATGCCATTACAAGTGGTGACACAATAAAACTAGCAATTTTATGCAAGACAAATTTAATGTATTATACGAATTTAGAACACTAATTTCGCTTATTTGTTGTAGACATGATTGCCCTTTTGGTTTGGAATCACCGTTGAGAACTCAAGCTGCTATAAAAACAAAAGCCAAGTCTTCCTCTATCTGTCACCAGCTCCCGTTTTACGGCATTCAATGGGGAAAGCTATAGAGCGTCTAATATGGTAATCGTGTGAAGACAAAAAGGACTAGCTAAGTATATATATTAACCCTAAGTGCCTCTCATAATAGGCCTAGTGATTAAGGCCTACACCGTTAAAGACTGCTTCAATTAGCCCCTCCTTTGAAAAATTGGTTGTTAAAGCAAAATTTGTGGATTCATTAAGTTGTTTCTATTTCGTTATTACTGGTCTTCCCCAATATTGAGTTTGGAAATACTTTTTGAAATGTTTTTTAATCTTAATTGGTCTTCATTTGGTCTACCTCCTCCACTTTTCAAGCTCAAAATTTTATCCACCCTCTTCTTTTATTAACACTCACGTGAAAGTATTAAGAATTTAAATCTATTTCATTTAGCCATTTTATCCTCGATATCTACCATAAAAGGTTGCTCTTCATTGTTGACAACTTCCAAATTTGAACTGTACATTCCATTTGTGTTTTCCCCACTTCTTCGACCAATAGTGTTGAACTTCTTCCTTTTAAATCCCATGCTTCTTTAATTATGTCTAAATTACCAATGTTATTTTTATATATGTTTTTATTTTAGTGTTGTTTAAGTTGTTTTTCTTCAAAATAAAATCTCCTTATCCTTCTACCTACACAAATTGCCATTGCTTCCTGATAAATTCAGAGTACCCGTTTGCACCTCTCCTAACTTGAGCATGTGAAATGGTTACTCTAATTAGTCTTTTTATCTTTAACTATGACAACACAATGATCTCAAACTCATCTTTATATCCCCCATTGCAAAAAAATTCTCATGTACATAACCATTCTTCTGTAGCCTATATTTATGATAAAGTCCTCAAAGTGATATTATTATTAGCTCCTTTCCTTTCCTTGACTAATCCAATTAAATTAATGTCCCCCACAACATGCCATCTTTCTCCTCCGTTTCTTGTCATCATCATGATGATTTTCGGTCATAATACTTTCTTTTATATGGAATCACGTAGTGCCCATACATTGATAAAATAGAAATTGAATCTTTCTTTGCCCCACTAGGCTTTAACACCGATGAAATGACTTTCATCATACATTTCTTCAAGAACAAAACTGTCATTTCTCCATATTATTGTCAAACATCTTGCTCTTCTTTCTTTGCCCCACTAGGCTTTAACACCAATGAAATGACTTCAATCATACATTTCTTCAAGAACAAAACTGTCATTTCTCCATGTTATCGTCAAACATCTTGCTCTTCCTTCTAATGATTTAAAAATCCAATAAAAGTCTTATCTTCACCACTAAATTAAACATAGTCTCATGCTACCTTTTTTATTTTTTTTTTATTTTTTTATTTCACCATTTGTTGTCGTTCTCTCTTCTTGACCCTTCCTCCCATTCCCCTAATATTGTAAGAGACTATTCTCATTTTTATTATGAATCTCCTTATTGTGACCTATTTTTTTAGGGAACATCCTCCCTTATCCTTGTATTCATTACCTCCCTGGATGTCCAATGCATCTCAATCTCTTGACTCCATTGCTGCCAATCGTTGAATGACTTCATTCTTATCCCCTTTACTTTTCCAAAATTCCACACCTCTTTAGATACCTCATAGATAGGGGTGTTCACAACGTGGTTCGGCCTGATGAGTGATGACCCAACTCAGCCCAAACTATTTGGATGTCGAATTTGACCATGTTCTACAAGAAAAATAACATCAAAATACGGTGAATTGTCTTATACTTTCATTTATTTGAAAACACATCTATTTGCTATAAATTCATATTCTATTATTTTTCTCATAGTAGTGTCCTAAAATTTTAGTGGAGTAAAAAGATGTTTTCTACGCTGAGAGAAGTTTTAGCGTGTATGATATATTTACTAATCACATGAAACTTTTTTTTTGATATTAATATATTATGTTATCATTATATAGTTTTACGCACTTATACTTTGGGTCAATTTGGTCCTCTCCTACTTAGACTTTGTCTCAATTAGACCCATATACCATCGGACTTTTTGGGGTCAAGGGTTGGGTTTAAGTCTAAAAATTTAACCCGAGAAAAAATTTAGGACCGAGTGAAAGACAAACATATATAGCTCATCACAATCTTTCCAATGAACACCCCGAATCCTAATCTCTCTTCAACCTCTATTTTGAATCACCCAATTCCTCCATTTAATGCAATTATCGATACTGTGTTGCATGAATCTTGGTTTTTGTCCGCCGTTGTTGGTGATTTTTGCCTCTTCCTTCTGGATTGTTGTAACAGCCCACCCAATTGGTCTTCGGTACCTTGGACCTTGGTCCAAGGCATAACGGGCTGCTGGGGTAGACCCCCAACTGACACTGTTACTCATAGGACTTCTCCGCTCCTTTTGACGGAGTTTTTGCCTTGTGGAGGTTTCGAACCCACACTCAAAGGGATAAAGGCAAAAACACACACAAAGGAGCGAAGATTGGAACACACACAAAAAGAAATAATAAAGGACACGAAGATTTACGTGGTTCGGCACATCTTGCCTACGTCCATGGAACACCACAAGAATAATATCCACTATCACCAAAAGAGATTACAATCAGTATTGTTATCCACCCCAAATTGTGTATTACTCTACAAACCCGAATACCGCACTCAAGAGTTACAAAGAATGATAATACTCACTCACCCTTTTCACGCTCTCTCTTGATTATAATTATATGGATACAAGGGCTCATCCTAATTAAATAGGGAAACAATTGAAACAAATCGCGATAATAACTATGTAATATGGAAACTAATCTTATGAGATAATCTAAGATACTCTAATCTTATAAAATAAACTACAATAATATCAAGATATTCTACGATATATTTTTATTTTTACTTTATTTTAATGAACACCTAACAAGTTTGGTAATTGGTATGTTAGATTTTCTCGGCCTCAGACATAAGTGGTGTATTGGTGTTGTTGGGCTTTTGTTAATTTGACTTGGACTTTGGCTTTGGGCTTGCGCTAGGTACCAAGCTACTTGGTCAGCTAGCTTTAAATATTAAAAATGGTATATGAGAAATATTATAAAATGCATGGTACAGAAAAACACTACAAGAATTTTCGTCATTACCGACGGCCAATTTCCGTCGGTAATGCAAGAAAGCCGTCGGTAAATCGTGATTACCGACGGCCTCGGGGCCCTTGGAAAATCGTTCGTTGGAAATTTTTTACCGACGGCCAATTAAATCCGTCGGTATTACCGACGGCTTAGCCTTCGGTAAATTATATACAGCCGTCGCTATTTCGTTGGTTTTTAAACTTTTTCGTGAGATTTACGACGGAAAAGCCGTCGGTAATGCACCACCGTGCGGTGGCGCGTACACCGGCTTTTCCGTCGGTAAATCTCACGAATTAAAACAGTTTTTCCATTGGCAAATATGAAAATTTCATTGAATTTACCGACGGCTAAGCCGTCTGTAATTTACCGACGGCTAAGCCGTCTGTAACCCTCTCAAAATCTGGATTAATTTAGCGACGGCTTGGCCGTCGGTAATGTTATTTTTTATTTTATTTTTACGAAATTTTTGTTTTTAAGCAGCCCCAAAATTTTACGGTACCTTCCATATGAACGCAACAACAACAAAGGCTTCCTTTTGCAGAAAAAAAACAACAACAAAGGCTTCAATGGCCATCAACATACATTAACAAAAAGAATCAATTCTATTACAGCACATTGATACCATCTTTCTTTGCAGTGCACAAGACTTGCTACTCGGACATCCTCCCAAAGAAATCACAACATGTAAGAATATGTAAAAAATGACTTTGTTAAAAAAAATCAAAGAATCCTCCTTTTGAAGGTTATAATATGGTATATGTATAAGTCTATGTCCACTTTTCTCTCATCTGTCCTATGCACTCTCTTCCAATGTTGACATCAATACCATTTTCTTTAGAATCCAGATTAGTATTGGATTCCTGCTCCTGGATCACGAAGTGTGATGGAAAACGAAGGTTGTCCGCCTCATCACCTTGTCTTTCCTTCTGTAGAACAAAATTAGTTAAAGTATATGCAATGTTATTAAAAATTAACATGTCATTATGATGCATCAGAAACAAGCAGTGGAAACCAAGTTTATAGAATTTTCCCTTCAGTCATTTGCATCTGCATTGACAAAGCTCCTATAAAGAAGCACCATTCTATTTCTTACCTTGCAAATTTCCATCGATTGCACAAAGATAGCCTGATTTTTCCATCTGCACCAGCTATAGATCTACAAACAAATACAACAAAGAAAAACTTAACCACTGCTTACTTAGCATATAATAGACAATGTCTACCCCACATGAAGGTGAAAACATATTTTTATGATTCAGAAACATTGGAATGACCATATACAGAAGGATATGAACCAAGCAACTTAGACAACACCAAGTGATTGGAACAAGCATAGACACTAATTACTGAGTTATCACTACTTACAAGAACAATGACACATTTTAGGTATCATAACTGTGAAAGTACTGCAGATTTGGATAAAAAAAGAACTTTGTGCGCATCCAAAATCACTTTGTGCGCATCTAATGTACTGCAGATTTGGATAAAAAAAGAAAGTAAACATTAAATTTGGAAGTGATATATGTAGAGGGAGAAACAGCAAAAAAACCTGAACGAAATGAATCACTCTAAGTATCCTTAGCATGGCTTCACAAACCTCCAAAGATAATCAATATATATTGTAAATATGGACGGATTCCACCATCTCCTAATGCTATAATACTATTAGTTAAAGGCTTAAAGCAACATTTCATTGGATTAAAAATGTTATTATAAAACAAACGGCAAGGCTTTATTTGAGGATGAAATTTACCTTCTGAGGCATTGGAGCGAGAACCTTGGGGATTGAATAAACATCTGTATCCGGAGGAGTAACATACATCTACAAACAACCAAAGATTCGACAATGAAAAGAGTAGCAAGAAGAATAAGAGGTTGATTGGAAGGGTACTACCAACCTCTCTGAAATCATAGACATCGTTGTCAGGGTCGGGGGGTTTCCTTATGAAGAAATCGCAGTCTAACAAGCTAATCTTGTGAAACTCGTCTTCGTTGATTCTGTAATCAACGACGGTCTCGGGGTCCCGTCGTCGGGCTCGTACTCGATGTCGAGGTCGATGTCGAGGTCGTACAGTTGTTGAAATTTGCTCTGCTCGATGTCGAGGTCGCCGCCGTCGGGCTCGTACTCGATGTCGAAGTCCTTCTTGTTGTCGACCTCCTCCATTTCGTCGTCGTCCATCTCGTAGTCGTCGAGGCCGGCGGAGTCGACGTCTCCGTCGTCGGCGCGGGTCAGGAATTGGTTGTGCCTGGACCTAGACCTTGACGGAGGTTGGAGGATGAGAGTGGTGTTGAACAAGGGTTTGAGTTTGAGAGTAGGGAAGGAGGAGGGTTGGGAATTTCGAGAGAGCGAAGGTAACGGTGGTGATGAGAGGAAGAGAAGGAAGTTAGAGGAAGTGGTAGTAGTTGACATGGTCAAGGCTTTCAGTGAAGCGAGGAACCTCGATGGTTTGGGAAGCGAGGAAGTGGCGAACAAGAGAAGAAGACGAAGAAGGGTGAGGAAGTAGGCGAGAGAAGGAGGGAGTTGATGCGTCTATGGCGCTGTGCTGATATTATCACATTGCTTTGTGGTTCACATTGCTTTGTGGTCAACAAATTTTGTCTGAATATTAAGCCGTCGGTAAAGCCCGCCGTCGATACTTCGTCCACCGTTCGCCAATTAAACGCGGGACAACAAAAATTTTTACCGCCAACATAATTTTGTACCGACGGCTTAGCCGTCGGTAATTACAGACGACCCAAAAGCCATCCGAAATTACCGACGGCTTAGCCGTCAGTAACGTAGGAAAAAAATCAGTTTTTATATTTCGACGTTTCCGACGGTTAAGCCGTCGGTAATTACAGACGGCCCATCAGCCGTCTGTAATTAGCCGTCGGCTTATGTCGGGAAAAAATAATTTCGCAAGTCATATTTTTCCGGCGCCTTAGCGACGGCTTAGCCGTTGGTAATAAAAATATTACCGACGGAGTCGGGGCCGTCGGTAAAATTCCGTCGGTAACGAGCTGTTTTCTTGTAGTGAAAATAAAATGGAATAAGTCATGTATGGAAAGTACAATTTCTATTCAATATTTTAAAAAATATAAAATTTGCAAGTCGTATTTGAAAAATATAACTTGAATACAGAAAAAAATAAAATGCAATTGCATGGTTTGTGAAATAATAAAACAAATATGAAGTCTTATATATACAACTTGTATATACTTTTTTTTTCAGCATGCAAATTGAATTTTTCATGTATGACTTATATTATTTTGGTAAATATATTTTTAGTACACTATGGAATTACCGGCCGGCCCATCTCGAAAAACACCCTTAAAATCAAATAAATTTATTTGGCTTATAATTTTATTTTTTTAAAAATACAGTGATTAGATATAATATTATGCATGACTCCATGTAGATTAAAACGCGGGAGAGTTCCAGAAAAGACAGCCGAGTGATAAAGTGTTACAGTACATTGTGAGCGCAGATACGAACTCCACTTCCCCCCTCCCCATCCCCTCACCTCCTTACCATTTGTACTTAGGACAAAAATAGTCGGGAGAAAAAACACCTAGTTTTTTTTACACAAAGATTATGATGATGATTAGTATAATAATTAAATAAATAATAATAAATGGATTCTCATCCTTCCTTTTTCATTATCTAGTCTAGATATAAAGGTTTGCAGCTTGCTTAAATTCCAGCAATTGAGTGTGGAAGTTCTCGGAAAATAGGGAAGAGCAAGAGTAAAGGTAAGTAAAAGAAGTGAAGGCCTTGCGTTGCTAAAGTTACTAATAGCCAAGTTAAGAATGTTTGCTTATTCTTCAAGTATAAATGATTGAACCCTTAAAGCCATTTCTCTTGTTGGTATATGTAGATATACTTAATTAAGCCATTGTAGCTTTGTATTCTAACTTATGTATTTATGCTACTAATGACCATTCTTCTAAGTTTTTTATTTTACTAATTGTATTTTTAGTCTCCGTACTTTTTAAATTCCACAATTTCGGTCTCTCTCTTTTATTTTTCACGAATTTGGTCTTATATTTTTAATTACATGCACTTTTGGTTTCTAAAAATCATGGATTTTTTACACTTTTGGTCTAAAAAATAGTGGATTTTGGGAAAGTGAGGGGCCAAAAATGCAAAAATCCATAGTTTTGAGAGATCAAAAGTATAATTAAAAAATATAAAAACCAAATTCATGATAAATAAAATAAGGAAACCAAAATCGTTGATTTAAAAAAAGTAGGGGATGAAACATACAATTAAGCCTTTATTTTATTTTGTTGCAGAACTAACAAACTTTAATTTAATATAAAGGGTATCCTATCTGTTTTCCACTATAGATATCAAGTATATCCGTAACAAATATAGAGCAAAACTGTGACAATTGTTGGTTGGTTTTCTTTATTTGAACCATTCTTTCAGAGAAGAGAAGTGGAAAGCACAATGAGGCTTCGAGCTTACTTCAAGCAATGTTCTTGGTTGTGTAAACGTCAACAACATAACCGATATATATCGTTAAACAGGGCCTGCACACAGTCATATCAAACCAAATTTGGAAACAATATATCTAATAATAAAAAGTGTTATGTTTAGTTGAATTACTTGCAGCAGAAAACTTTAACTAATAGATCGATTACTTTTAATGTCTTATACTGACATGGCTGCAAATACCAATAAATGGAATATCTCACGTTTTGTGGCAAATTAGCAAATAGAGAATTTTCACATTTTTCATTTGGACATTGTTCTAGCATAAAATGAAAACAATTTTTTTTTTTGTTGTTGAAGAAATTCCATATATTGGTAGCAAATCCAACAACATTGTTGGAGGCAAAGAGTATAGCATGATCTAAATGAGCTTTGATGTTCTAATATCAAATAACCGCATATAGATTATAAAATAAAACAACTAATTATTTTATGATATCAATGGTTATTAAAAGTTAATCCATTGTCGACCAAAACTCATATATATCATGCTATATGTCGTGACCAAAATCATGACGGGGTAAATGACGAAACGTTTCCTTCTTTTAAGATTTCGGCCACGACACTATACCCATACACTGTAACAAGGTTTTAAATAGCAGTCACGGTCACAGTTGCGGTCGTGTCGCGATCTTTGATATTGAGAAAAATCGCGGTCAAATGCGGCTGATGCAACCTGAATCGCCATCACTGACACTACAAGAATTGTTGACATTTCCTAGGGCCAAAAACCCTAGGAAATGAGCAAAAGCTGTAGGAAATGACCAATTTTTCTAGGGCCCACCGAGGGCAACAAAGTGGTAGGGAAATCGCTCCTCGAAAACAGTTTTCGAGGGCTTCGCAGTAGGAAATTTTTGCATTTTCGAAGACTCAAAGCCCTAGGAAATTTCCCAGGGCTAGACCCCTAGGAAATTTCCTACAGCTGTGAGCCCTAGGAAATGCGCAACTATTATTAAAAAAAAGTGAAGCAGCGTTGCTGCTTCAGTTACTTGATGAAAATACCCAGTGTTGGAAATACCTAGAATTCAAATGCGATTGAAAATTATAAATGCCCAGAATAAAAGTAATTCAAATGTGATTGAAAATTGGAAATACCCAGAATAAAAGTTATAATAATCTGTGAGAACCACATCCTGAATAAATGCAACATCAACAACCCAGAAGCAAAGCAACATATAACCCAGAAGCAAAACAACATACATTCCAACAAAAATTACAAATAAAAACAACAGAAAACAAAATTTACAACAAAAATTCCAAAAGAATACCAAAAAAGAGAAGAAAACAAAATACCAAAAAAATTACAAATTACAAAGAATTACAAACAGAGTTTCCATAATCAGAGTATACGTTAGCACAAATCCACACCAACAAAAATGAAATTCCTCTTCAGTTCCCAAAAAAAGAAAATGAAATTCTTCAGTGAACAATGTTTATTTTGAGCACTCACGCGCTTGTAGCTGCTGTGGTGGAAGCAACACCTTCAACTTCAAGAACCGCACCTTCACTCAGAAACGATAGATCTTCTGTGTTGATCTGAGCTGCAGAGTA
Source organism: Calophaca sinica (assembly GCA_037113605.1). Taxonomy (NCBI): domain Eukaryota; kingdom Viridiplantae; phylum Streptophyta; class Magnoliopsida; order Fabales; family Fabaceae; genus Calophaca; species Calophaca sinica. The sequence goes on from CM073733.1 coordinate 112,213,206, forward strand.
TTCCTTAAAGAACATGAATAAGATCTCATTGTGAGGGAACAAAAAGAAGAAGCAGTGAGGGAACACCCAGTCACACGTTGGAACTGCATCACAAAAGAAGAAGTAGAGTTGTACCCAAAAAAAATAATGAAGAAGCAGAGTTGTACCCAAAAAATAAAAATAAAGAAGCAGAATTGGAATTCCATGGCCACCGCAAACAGCCTCAGCCTCTTGCGATACCCGCAATGACGCTCCGCCGCATACGCCGCTGCCAGACTCGAGTTGGGTCGGGTCCGGATCTTGATCCTGGAGTTGTTTCTCTTGCTCCTCCGTAGATCCTTCTTGTTGTTTATTTGTTTGCTGTCGGATCCTTCTGGTCGACATGGTTCAGTTTGGTTGAGAGAGGGAGGAAGACAGGGAGGACGATCTCTGAGAAGAGGGGAAGGAAGACGTGGTTCAGTTGAGAGAGGGAGGAAGACTAGGGAGGACGATCTCTGAGGCTTCTGTTTCTTTTAAGTTTCTTTTGATCTTCTGTTTCTTTTAATAAAATGATTTTTAACTAAACAAACAAAAACCGAGGGCAAGCCCTTCGGTTAGCCCAAAATAAATAAATAAATAAACCTTACTCATTCCGAGAGCTTCTCTCTCGAAAATGCACAAATTATAAAAAAATAAAAATAAAAGATAGATCGTTACTTTCCGAGGCCTTTTTTTTAAAAAGCCCTGAGAAATTTTTATGTGGGTATTTTCCTAAGGCTGTGACCCTAGGTAATTTTCTAGGGCCACAAGCCCTAGGAAATTTTTGTAGGTAATGAGCAAAATTCTTGTAGTTGGAGACCCCAAAAACTTTATTATCGCAATCTTTATTATCGCAATCGCAGACCTTAATTTAAAACTTTGCTATGAAGATCTAGAAGAACTTCTTTAAAGATTATGTTGAAGTTTTTACATTCAAATTGTTAATTTGAAAATAAAATCCTAGTCAGTCACACAAGTGAGTGAATTTTTTTTTATTAAATACTTTTGTTTTTTTTGCCCATTATTTCATTAAATCATTAGATGTACCATTTTCAGTGAGAATATATAGACAACAGAAACTTCGAAATGCATCATACTTTACCTACTACTTTTAGTGGATAAGTTGGCTAGATAATATAATATAATATAATAAAAAAATCTTTTTCACCAACCGACTGCAATGAAGCTTGATAAAGGAGGAAGAGATGGTGAAGCTGCACGAGGAGATTGATCAAACAAAGAAAGCAAAATGAAATTGGCAAAGATACACCAAATAGTAGTGCTAGGAACCACTTGGGGAATCAGAAACACCTTTCATTCTCTTTTAGCCATCTTAACCGCTCTTTTAGTTATCACAGCCATTTATCTAACACAGGATATAGGAGGAGGACAATCATCTCAAAAAATAAATGTCTCTGGTGACCCTTTGTCTTCAAAATGTGACTTATTTTCTGGTAAGTGGGTTTTTGATAATGAATCTTATCCACTATACAAAGAGAAGCAATGCACCTTCATGTCAGATCAATTGGCTTGTGAGAAGTTTGGAAGGAAGGATTTGAGTTACCAGAATTGGAGGTGGAAGCCTCACCAGTGTGACCTTCCTAGGTCTCTCTCTCTCTCTCTCTATCCCATGACATTTTTTTAATGTTGATTAATTGTTGTTATAGTTTATACCTACATATTTATGATATATGGTTAATCAGGGTTGGCTATGTTTTTGAGGTTTGTGTGGAATGTGGTTATTATTTCTATGTTGAAAAGGTTCAATGCCACAGCATTGCTTGAAAGGCTAAGGAACAAGAGGCTTGTGTTTGTGGGGGATTCACTCAATAGAGGCCAATGGGTTTCCATGGTTTGCCTCGTTGACTCTATATTGTCCCCAACTCTCAAATCCATGCATTCCACTGCCAATGGTTCATTAAACATTTTCAAGGCCAAAGTAAGTCTTCACCCTCATAACAAGCATAGGAGAAGAAATATAAAGATGCCCTTTCCTGTTTCTTTCTTTCATGTTTATTTTATTGGTGGGTTCTAGGGTGGACCAATACTTGAAAAATTGTTTGAAATTTTGACGGAGACTGACGCCGTCTCTTGGAAGTAGAAGCTCACAGTCTTCCTCGTCCTCACAGCTGAAACAGTGACCTGACCGATGTCAGTTTGACAAAAAATAAGAGAAAACAAATATAGGTTCCGATCAGTTTTGAGACAATCATATTCATTTCTACTTGTTTTTATCGAAACGACACTGATTAGGTCACCGTCTCAACCGTTAGGATATGGAGGACTATGAGCTTATGTTTTCAGGGGGTAGCATCGGTCGTCATTAGAGTTTCAGACAATTTTTCAAGTATCAGTCCACGTAGACGACATGTCAAGGTGGTTCACCCTAGAATTTGCTTTATTTTACTAAATTTTAAGAATAGAAAAATAAGAGGGAAATCCATATTAGAGGTGGATTAGAGAAATGTTACTTATACACAAGTAAGCAATACAGGAATCTCACAGCCTTTTTTAGTTTATTTTATTTTTTATTTTTTTTTGGTAACAAATTGATATTTTTAGTTTATTTTATTCAGACCAAGAAATAAAATAAAGTAAAGAAATGCTTCTGAAGATATTAATTAAACAAGAAAAATTAATCACATTGTGAGCTATTTGTCTTTAGGATATGTCTAATTTCCTAGAAAAATAAAAAGATTGAATTAATAATAAAAAGAATACTTATTTAATGTTTAAATATTCTAGAATAGTTATGAGGCAACTTAAAACAAAAGATAACGTATACGTCAAAAGTTTTAAAACTTATTCTCAATAGATTAAGATATAAATCATTTAGCCATAACACTGTCCAAAAGTAAAAAATAACTCATTTAATTCTCTTCTTTATAGCCCTCTTACCCAAGGCTCACTCTCTCTTTCAATTCTTCTCTTCCATCTTTTCCTCTCCTTTCCCTAAAATTTAATTGTGTCATGTTCATGTGTAGATTACTTAATAACATAGTAGCTCACTTGTATCTCTTGTACTATCTCTCAATGCATATCAAACGTTTGGTCACATTTCCTCTCCTATTGTCTTTGATTATAAATCAATTAGACAAGCTTATTGGTCACATTTTGTACTACATATCGCTAATAGATGGTTAATTGGCACAATTAATCAAGGAATACAATGCAACCATTGAGAACTATTGGGCTCCATTACTCGTAGAATCAAATTCAGATGATCCAGTGAACCATAGGGTGCTTAAGAGGACTGTGAGAGTCAATTCCATTGAAAAGCATGCAAGGCATTGGACTGATGCAGACTATATAGTTTTCAACACTTACCTCTGGTGGAGAAGGCCTGTCATGAATGTTCTGTAAGTGTCCGATTAATTTTAATTAATTAACCTAATTAACCATCACTTTCATTGATCAACTTGCATGTCAACAGCTCCCATTTCCAACCACCATAGGATATGTTAGTTTTCTGTTGTATTACATTCATCATAATGTATTTGGGGGTAACTAAAGACACCCATATTTTTGCTAACATGCACATTCCCTTCCGGAAGTATATTTTCGGAGGTGTATAATTTTGCTATCTAGAAGTTTATTTCTGGACAAATCCGGATAAATTATATCGTCCGAAAATAAACTTTCGGATGGAGAGTACATGTTAGAAAAAATGAGAGATGTGTTTAGTTATTCCCCATTTATTTTATGATACCCACTTTACAAATTGATTTTGGTAGTGACAATTTTAGTTGAACAACAAGCAGGTGGGGATCATTTGGAAACCCAAATGGGGTTAACAAAGGAGTTGAAATGTTGAGAGTGTACGAAATGGCCCTGAGGACATGGTCCGATTGGTTGGAAGTCCATGTCAATCGTAACAAGACCCAATTGTTTTTTGTTAGCATGTCACCCACTCATGAAAGGTATCCACAATCATCAACTATCATTTGTCATTGATATATCTATTACGAAGTGCATTAATCCCGACAAGTAGATGCACGAGTTCAGTAAAAAGGTGATCCCAGATCACAATCATGAAGTATAACTATTAATTTATAGGGATGACACTATCAATTTATTCTTTTTAACTTTTTCTAATATTTTGGTGGCATTCCTTTATCACATCCAATTTCGGTGAGAGTGAAAATCCTCTCAATTTCAAAAAAGAAATAAAGAGTTCTATTACTATAATTCTAAAACTGATGACATAAATTTGACATTTATTGACATATATACACCAAAATCATAGTGACAGACCTTTCTATTTCTTTTGAGAAAATAAGAGTATTTCTACTCAATTTTGGCCCCCACCCAATAAAAGAAAAAGATGAAGAGAGAGAATCACAATTACAATTACTCTTATGCATATGGACTTGGTCCTATTCATTTTACAGTGAAATTACATATCAGTGCATTAGTACAAAGCAACATTAGCTCTATAATTGTACTATACTCGATGGACATAGTAGAGTTGTAATACAACAACAACAACAACAACAAAAATTGCAGGGCTGAGGAATGGGGAGCAGCTAAGGGTGACAATTGTTACAAAGAAACAGCTATGATTGCAGAAGAAGGGTATTGGGGGAATGGATCTGATCCAAAAATGATGCGTGTGGTGGAGAAGGTGCTTGATGATTTGAAAACAAGACGTTTGAATGTTCAAATGCTTAACATAACACAGCTCTCAGAATACAGAAAAGAAGGACACCCATCTATTTATAAGAAGCAGTGGGAACCTCTAACCAAAGAACAGATATCTAATCCGAATAGTTATGCAGATTGCATACATTGGTGCCTCCCTGGAGTTCCTGATGTGTGGAATGAGCTCCTTTATGCCTATATTTTCCATCAATGACAAAACATTTCACATGGCATGCTTGGAAAACTAGTATTTTGTGTAAAAATCACACATTTATACAACCTTTTTCATTTCTCAGGCTATTTAAAATTTTACAATTCACACATATTGTAAAGCACATACTTAGTTTTAATCTTTAATTAACTTGTTCATGCAACACCATTGATACTCACAAATGTTTATAGATATTAATTGATAACAAGGGGTTGATGACAAATTTTTCAATCTGTGAATAGAGTCTCTATAACCGTAATCGCGGCATAATCTTGTGAGTGATTGCATCTTCGACATTTATCCACAATTTTTTGTAGCACCAAAAATCGCGACATAATCACAACCGCGACGGCAACAATTTAAAACCTTTTGATTATGTTCTAAAAAAAGCGATGTTTAAAATACTTGATCATGGTTGCAATTATTACAATTGCTTAAAAAAATACTATTTTTTATCGGGTTGTCAACACATAACTGAGTTATAGAATCACAAAACTAAACTAAGACTATTTAAGTATTTTAGTCTATCCAAAAACACAAGTAATTTCATTTGTAAAAGATTAAAGTGCAAGTTTGAGTTTCGAGAGCAAAGCCCTGAGTAATTTACTCAAACTGAAACTTGCTTGAAATTGGCAAGCTAGCTGATTCTAGTATTCTACAACCTTCAATGCAAATAAACAGGGACAAGAAACGAAGAAACCAAAATAAATAGAGACACACAAATATCATAGAATATCATAGATCTATATGCTGAAATCAAAGAAATACATCCCAAATAAAAAGCCATTAGCAATTTAGCATTATCAAGATATGAGAGGTTAATGAGTTTGAACATAGAAATAAATTTGGGACACTTTCTGACGTCTGTTCTGAATGGAAGAACACTAGAAATGCATAGCAATTCGGCATACATAAAAGGAACAGCAAGCTAAGCAGTGTCTGTTGCTGGTTGGGTCACCCCATACTTCACCAACAGCTTAGTCAGGTTCTCTGGCGAGCAAACTTGATACTTGACTTTTCCAGAGGGTGCAAGAAAAACCTCTGCAAGCTCAAGCTTATCAGATGTAAGACTAGTGCTGTCCATAGTTTTACTCAGTACCTTAAGTGCAAGTTGAACTGCTTCTTCCCTTGTGATATCATCCTTGTAATCCTGTTCTTCTTAGGATGTTGGCATCAGACATAATCCCAGCCACGGCACATGCAACATGATCATCAATCTTGTACATTTTCTCAGTGGAAGTTGAGGTTTGCAGCAGCTTGGATGTGACCTTCTTTTCACCAACCAGAACAACCCCATCTTTCGACAAGATTCCTATTGCAGTACCAGCATTTCCGATAGCCTCCATTGCATACTCCACTTGGTAAAGACGTCCTTCAGGAGAGAAGATTGTTGTACGGCTATCATATCTTCGAGACATTTTGATCTGAGTTTTTAGTTCAAAGCAAAGGCCATAGAAAAAGGAGAGGAGTGAATAAAGTATTTCCGATTTCGTTGGTGAATGAAAAGAAATACGAGAGAATTTGAAAGAAAAGAAAAGGAATTCTTGTAGAAAAATACATAACCACCAGAAGTAGTTTTTATAAATAATATATTGTCTTGAAATGAATTGAATGACAACTTTGAGTGATTACTATTCCTTCATGGAAACTTTGTTTTGATATCAGTAGTTACTTTTTCGCAATTCTCCATGGATCTTTTTAATACTTTTCAATCTCAACATAGCTGCAAGCTCAATAAAAAATAAATAAACTTCAAAATAGTAGAGTAAAAAACTGGTGAAGTAAGAACGGACTTATCTATATTCTTCCCTGTAGTGTTTTTCTTCTGAATTAGAGATAAAAGCACCACCAAGATAGAATAAGAGATGGGTCCAGATTTATGGTCAAAGAATATAGTGCATCAAAACACAATTTGGAAAATGAAAGCAAGACTGAAGTATATGACAACAACAACATCAAGAATGTAGTTTGAATCCACATATGTAACAAGGAACCATTCTATTCTTACACCCACCCATACATTCACAAAATAACACAACTCTGTTTCTCTGTCAGAGAAAATATGCCAAATCAATAGCACAAAACAAACAGTTGTGACATCCTGAAGCCACCAACAAGGGTTGTGGTTTTCTCTCTTCTCTTAAAAACAAACAAACACATAGCATTTTGAAAATCAAATGAGTTACACAAATCTAATAAGCCAAGCAAAAATAAGGCAAACGAAACCTCCCAGAAAAACATGGCAGTAATGTTTAACAACTAAATTAAAAAATCTGAAAACAACAGCAATCCATAAAGGTATGGTTATAGGGACAGTGACCACAAATCTAACTTCCACTAAGGCATTTGAAAGAGTTTATTTAGACTTATCTGACAATACATATTAGTATTTGGATGCATTTATAAAAATAACTAATGACATGTTCCTAAAATGTTTTCAACTTACTTCAGTGTTATCAAAAAGCGGTTATAGCGGCGGTTTGCGGTGGCGGGATTTTTGACTGACCGCCATTTTATGGCGATTAGCGGCACGGGTTTTGGAAAGCGGGCCATGGCGGCCGCAAACCCTGTCGCGGGAATGGCGGAAAGACGCGGGGAGTTTGAGAAGAAAAAAACAGTGAAAAAAAAGGGCAAAAAAAGAGCGTTTGGGTGACACGAACCCGGCCAAAATAGAGAAACGGGGAGCAGGATCTGCAGACGGAGAAGCAGGTCAATCTGCTGTGTGGGTGCCGGTTGTCGTTCTTGTGCTTCAAGGAGGGTAGCGTCGGTGTTTGTTCACTGAAGAAACAGAAGAGAACCAAGATGGAGACCTAGGTTCATTGATAGCCATTGGATCATAGATGTTTTAAAATATTTCTTATTTTCTCTTCAAAAATAAATTCAATTTTAGAAAGAGAAAAAGAGAAGACACACACTCTTTTATTTATTGAAATTTATATGGGTCCACCAAATTTATAGATGACCCATATACTTTAGTGAGACCTATTTCGATTCCAACCAATAAGATAGTGAGTGTTGGGAAAAAAAGTGTTAGAGAGTGTGTTGATAGCACCCCTTGTAGTATTCTTTTTATTTTATGCAATTTTTTTATTCTACACTAATTTGGCTAGCTAAAATATTTTTAAAAATAATCAAAAAATTTGTTTAATAATTTTTAATTAGATAGCAGTTTATAAAATTTTTACTGAAATATAAATAAAATGTGTCCAAAAAAAACTAATAAACTCAATATTAAAATAAGAATAAACTTTAAAAAAAATATATAAGAAAGTCAACAAATAAATTCATACACATCTCATCACAATATATCTATAAATTTAAGTTTAATTAAGTATTTTAACTATGAACTGTGATTTAAAAGTATTATTTTTCATATTTATGTTATTTTATATGAGTTTATAAGTGTGTGTGTGTATATATATGGGTGGGGTTCAAGTGACTCCAATAGTATCTCTCACAAGAATTAGTCCGTTTAATAACTCAATATAGACATCGAATTTCACAAATCCAACCGTTGAATATTGTCATACTATCTTAAGGATTATATATACCAAATTTAAAATAAATTGGACATTCGTAGCTATATAATATTATAGTCCACATTTTGCTTGTATTTAAGAAATATATTATACGTGCTCTCTCTCTCTCTAACCCTAGCCTCCACTCCTCTCTTCCTTCTTCCTCGTCCATTGGAGGGGGTGGTTTTTGGCCTTTTTTGGCCTGAAACCACCCCTCTAAATCTTTTTTTCTCTCCTTTTATCTAAATAAGTGGTTTTTCACATAGATTTAGTTTTTTTCTTTCGTGTTTTTTCGTGTTTTTGTCGTCTGAGTGTCGCGTTGTTTTGTTCGTTGTCTTAGTACGTCGTTGTTTGGTTTTTCGGCTTGTTGCAGGGTTCGTTTGGTTCTGATTGGCAAATGAGCTTCGTTCCATTACAAGTCAATCAACACGTGGGCGTCAACGTTACAGGTCCAGAGTGCTAATAGTGGTCATCGCCAACCTCAGCATCCTTCCCCTACAAATAACTCCTGAGCATGTGGTTCGATTGGTCATCTCTGAAACCACCTATAGTCGATTTGAGTCTGCACAGAGTATAGTAATGACCCGAGATTAGATAAAATTAAAGACTGTGGCTTCTCACTTCTCTTTGGCCATTGACCGCTGTACTTGGAAGCTTTTGTTTTGGCTATTAGGATTAAGATGGCTTGGTAATGCCATATTAGCTTCTGTTCTGATTAAGTGTTTCGTTACCGTGTACTTAGGTAATTTAGATATTTGTGTTGATTTTCAATTGTGGATAAGGAATGCCTCAATACATTCTATTCAATCTAGTTGTATGAATCTTTTTTCTAATTATTGAATGAAGTTTGATTATCGCCAGAAAAAGAAAAGAAATATATTATACGTTGAGTTGAAGTCATTTAACGAAGTATCAAATATTTTTATAATTTTATAAAAATTTGCATACTTGATCTACTCAATAAGAACTTTTTATTCAATAGTTGAATTTGTGAAATTCGATGTCTACAGTGAGTTATTCAGTAGAGTAACTCTTGTCAGAGTTACTCCTGAACCCAACCATATATATATATATGGTTGGGGCGTTTAAGTTACTGCAGAAGTAACTCTTATCTGAGTTACTCCGGTTAATATCGCTTTGTAGATATTGAATTTTATCAATCCAACCGTTTAACATCGTCATATTATGCTAATGATCATGTATACCAAATTTTAAATAAATTGGACATCAATAGCTATGTAATCATATGATCAACATTTTACTTGTAAATTAAAACGTATAATATACGTTGAATTGAAGTGATTTGATGAAGTATCAAATAATTTTAAAATTTTATGAAGTTTTATGGAGTTGATCTACTCAATAAGAACTTTTAATGTGACGGTCCGATTGATAAAATTTGATGTCTATTGAGAGATATTAACCGGAATAACTCAGACAAGATTTACTCCTGAAGTAACTTAAACGGCCCTCATATATATAAGTAAAAGAGACTTGAGCTTGCCATTAAATACAAATTTATTTCAATTTATTAGTCACAACTTTTCATTTGTTGTTATTATTATTTAATTTAAATTTAAATTTCATCGTATCATTTCTTATGTAGCTAGTTTTTTTTATTTAAACACAAGTAATAAACTCCAACTTTTTCGTCTTCAGTTGGCAATACTAAAATATTATTATCAAATATTAAATTAAGTGTTATTTAATAAAGTTAGCTAATGGCAATACTAAGTGTTATTTACTGTTTAAAAAATTATATTTAAAATAATTAGAAGACACATTTTTTATCAAATATTAAACATTCATGATTATACAACTCAATTACATATTTATAATCATACTATAATTTTATATTTGCGATCATACGATGTTTATGTATTGTATATATGACCATGCAATTTGAATATAATTTAACTCTTACAATATTTATGTATTTAACAGTTGTGTGATCATGCAATTCGTTTGTATGAATTGATCATACAATTCATTGAGACACAACAACAATTGTTATAAATAGTCATCAGGGTGGAAGCGTATAAATATTGTAAACCTGGAAACTAGTTCGACCCCCAAATAATAATAATAATAATAATTATTATTATTATTATTATTATTATGAAGTGAGATTTAACTATCGTGTTACATTAGACATATATTTTTAGTTATACAATTGCTTTTTGTCCTAGATATTTATTTCTGCAATATTTTTTATGTATGTATGTATGAGTGTGTATCTGTGAGTGTGTGTGTGTGTTATATTTTCATGTTGAGTTTATTTAAAATTTTAATCATATAACTCTTTTGCGATAACCCAAAGATACCTCGAGAGTGATCTCTAAGTAACATAACACCTAAGACAAGAGAGGTGTCCCCAAGATTCTTCATATCTAAATTTTCGTTAGAGATTTTTAGGTTTTGTGCAATAATCTATATTGTTTCTGGATAGTAAAACATTGTTGACATATAATACCTATAAACTTACTCCTACTGAACATGCGTGTGGAGATTCTCGATCGAAAAAAAAAACATCATATATTCAATTTAATAATCAGGCAATAAATAGATTTTACACATGTATCTAACTATATTTCATATATTACCAAAGTGTAAACAAGTAGATATATGTAAAATATGTTTATATTGTTGGTGTATAGGTATTAAAGTCATATATGTTTTAGTTATTTTTTAAAATAGAAATTAAAAATGTAACGAGAACTTTGCAATTACAATAAAACCTAAATCGACTAAACATGATTATAACAATTTGAAAAATTAATAAGACATATAATAAATACAATGATGCTTTTAAGACGACATAACAAGTTCTTTTTCCTTTTTTTTTTTTGATAACAAAGTTCCTTTTCCTTTGGCATCTACTGATAATCCCCCAAACTCATTTGCTATATCCTCCAAATAGGACAAGCCCTAGATGGTAACGAAGGCTGAGGTAGTGGTGGCATGATTGAGATGAGGGCTTTTATTTCCCCACCTCCCCCACTTAATTTCCCCACCTCCCATATTTTTAAAAATCCAACTTTACCCTTCATACATAATATCAGCTGTTTCCTTTTTTTTTTCCTTCACTTCCGTCGCATACTCCCTCCACCTCCCTGACATACTCCCTCGCCATTTGCCCACCTCCCTAACCATTTGTTAGCAATCGACCAAGCGGCCCGCAGTAGCAAAGAAGACCACCGCATGAGCCGTGATCGCGATCGTTGGCCATCTCCTCCACAGGTTCGTCGTCTTTTTTTTTTTTTTTTTTTTTCTGAAATCGCAGACTGTCCGGATTCTTATTACCGGATTACTCCGGATATAAGAATCCGGACGTATATTTTTTTGATTACTCTATTTCCCAAGTCCGGATTCTAATATCCGGAGTACTCCGTATTTTAAAGTCAGGAGGTATAAAATAGTCCGGATTTAAGAATCCGGAATATTCCGGTAATTAGAATCCGGACGCTTTGTCTGTTAAAGTTTTGACTTGTCTTTTTCAGTGCAGTTTCAATGGAAGAGAAGCATTCCGAAGACAACTTTCCCGACACCATAGTGCCCATTGTTCCTGATGTTCCAGAGGTCGTTTCCATGGATTGTACCAGTGCATTCACTACTGCTCGGGTACTTATTTTATTGATCAATTTTGTTAAGATTTGTTAGATAAGTTGGTGAATGATACATGTTGTCGTTTCAGGTGTTTTCTACGCGGGATGACCTATTGGCATGGGCACGAGACGTTGGCAAATCTGTTGGGTGTGTGGTTATTATTTTAAGATCAGACTATGGGCAGTCAAGCAAAAAGACTTTTGTGATGTTGGGTTGCGAGAAAAGTGGCAAGTATAAGCCTTACAAGACTATGGGAGTGAAGGCTACTGGTACTAGAAAATGTCAATGCCCATTCAGATTGAAAGGAAGGCTGGTGAAAGGTGCCGGAGGGTGGATTTTGAAGGTAATGTGCGGTATGCACAACCACGGGTTAGTCGAAAACTTTGAGGGTCATCCATATGTCGGTCGTCTAACTTATTAAGAGTTGTCTAATCTGAGCGACATGACATTGAACATGATTAAGCCGAGAAACGCCTTACTCTCATTACAGCATAAAAATCCAAACAGTCACACCACAATTAGGCAGATCTACAACGCACGACAAAAGATCCGGTCTAGTCTAAGGCAGGGCAGAACTGAGTTACAACATTTGATGAACTTGATGCACCGTGATCGTTATGTCCACTGGCATAGAAAAGCCGATAACTCTAATGTTATCACTGATATAGTTTAGGCACATCCTGAAGCTATCAAGCTTGTAAATTCGTTCAACATTGTTTTGCTTATTGATTCGACATACAAGACTAATAGGTACAGGATGCCACTAGTTGAGATTGTTGGTGTGACCTCAACTGAGATGACATTCACTGTTGCATTTGCATTTGTGGAGTCGGAGAAAGCGGATAACTACACATGGGTGCTTGAGAAGTTGAAGGGTATGGACCACCGAAGGATTGGAAAAATCAGCGCGTCCTCTGCATTGGATTTCTGCATAGAATGGAACACTTTGTACAGGTACAATAGTTGTGTTAACTCTTTATTTTTTTTGTAACCTTTACATCATTTTTTACTTTGTTTAACTGGTTTCAAAATGACATGTTTTCATGTCTATTTAAAGCATGACGCTCCAATACCTCAGCCGGATGTTCAATGGAAAAGGTTTAGAAGCGATTGTGCTAGAGATTGGGAGGCGCTATATCTTAGTCGCAGCAACATTGGAAATCTATTTTTATTTCATCCGCAGAACATGTAGCTGTAGATCATTGAATATTTATATATTGGATCTCTATATTTATGGTTCAATTTGTGTTTTTTAATTTGTGTTTTAATTGTATTTGCCTCTCAACGACATAATGGTACGACCAGGAGACGCAAAATTTATGAACAAATAAAATGTATATATCCCAAACAGCTCGAACAGAAGTACATCTGTTCCTATCAATCTCAGCATCTGCTACAGCTCTAGGGACGCCTAACAGCTCTGTCAGCATAGCAGCAGCTGTCTGCCTATCTGGCTGTCCCGTGGTGTACCACGTCCCCATCACTGGAATATGGAGCAGCTGTGAGACGTCATCCAGAGTGATCGTCATCTCACCGATCGGCAGGTGGAAGCTGGAAGTGTCTGAATGCCACCGGTCCACAAAGGCACTGATCAGTCCCTTGTCGACCGCCCCATAACAAAGCCGCCTGAGTGGATCAAGCTTCGACTCAACCAGAATAGCATGAATCTGCGGACAAGGGGCAAAAGCAGATACACTGGTGCCGTGACTGATCACCCTAATCTCTCCCCGCAACTGACATCAAAACAGCACAGTATAAGTCAATTACATATAAATAAATGAAATTCAAACAAAAATAGTGTTTACTTACGTCGGGCTCAAGCCACAACCGTGCGGCCACATGTTCTTGTCCATAACTGACAAGAACTGATCTGTCGTATGGGCCCCCAGGGAATGACTCCGGCTGCTGTACCGGCTCCACCACCGGCTCTACTACCGGCTCCACTACCGGCTCTACTACCGGCTCCACCACCGGCTGCTGTACCGGCTCCACTACCGCCGCCTGTCCAGCCTGACGTACCGCCTCCACGACCGGCTCATGTGCTGCTGACGTACTAGCTGAAGTACCGTCATGAGGTCGACGCAGCTCATCCTGACGCTTGCGCGCCGACATAGTAGGTCTCGTCCGGTCATCAGCAGGGACTGATATCCGACCACCCCTAGCGGATCCACGACCCCTCGTACGTGCCATAATCCTGAAAAATAAATTCATAAATAAAATATAAATAAAAATCAAATTAAATAACTACTGCAGTCATTCTGAACGTCCGGACTCTAGAATCCGGATCACTCCGGATTCTTGAGTCCGGAAGTAGGAATTGGAGTTTTGTAATTCTGAACTTCCGGACTCTTGAAGCCGGAGTGATCCGGATTCTTGAGTCCGGAAGTAGGAATTGGAGTTTTGTAATTCTGAACTTCCGGACTCTTGAAGCCGGAGTGATCCGGATTCTAGAGTCCGGACGTTCAGAATGACAGAAACTCCAAATCCTACTTCCGGACTATAGAATCCGGATCACTCCGGCTTCAAGAGTCCGGAAGTTCAGAATTACAAAACTCCAATTCCTACTTCCGGACTCAAGAATCCGGAGTGATCCGGATTCTAGAGTCCGGATTTACAGAGAAAACAGAAAAAAAAAGTAACGACGCTCGTACCTTGCAGAAAGTGAGAGCGAGAGAGACGATGGAAGACGGTGGAAATCTGGGGAGTGTGAGGGGCGAGAGTGAGATTGGGAGAGGGAACGGTGGAAATGAGGGGAGGGGAGGTGAGGCGAGGCGAGGATACGCTCGGGAGAGGGAGACGAGAGAGGAGGTGAGGAAATTTGGAGTGGGGGGAGGTGATGAAATGGGGAGGGAATTAGGGTTAAGTTGAGGGGTTTTTTTGTCTTTTTATTGGGTTGGGGAGGTGGGGAAATTAAGTGGGGGAGGTGGGGAAATAAACTGCCTTGAGATGATTGTCCATGTGGGTCGAGGTATATCATGGTTGTGCAACTCTCAGTACAACAATAGAGGAAAGGGGATGCTTCCAACACCTTTTTTCTTCAACAACACTCCAACCCCCTTTTCCTAAAATACCCCTACTTCTACCCCTCCCTTTCTCTATCCCCGTCTCTCTCACCCCCTGCAACCCCTACCCCTGTCACTCGCACCCCACCCCTCTCTCTTTCAGAAAAATTTTAGAAACACACACACACACACACACACACACACACACACACACACACACACACACACACATATATATATATATATATATATCAAAGTTGTTTTTTTACTTTTTATTTTACCAGAGCTATTTTTACTTATAAAAAATGTTTAATAGAATATTTATAAAATAAGCCTTTGAAGTCCTAACACCATCTTCACTTACACCACCCTCTTCTCTCATAACCCATTTTTACACAAAGAAAATCTATCTATCTATTCTATCTATCTATTTCTATATTGGAAAACAAACCGACTTGGGGACACATATTACTCATTGAGGGTCTGTGTTTTTTTTTTTTTGCTTCTTTTCTTTTCTGATATTAATATTATTTTAATCTTATTTATGTTTTTTAATTTTTTTGTCAAAAAACGTTTTTTTGTTTTTTATTTTTATTTTATATTTTGTATTTGATTTTTTTTTACTTTTTTGCTTTTAGATTTTTTTGATTTTCCAAATTTAATAATTTTTATTTTTTCTTACATTTTCCAATTTTTATTTTCTATTTTTAATTTTTATATTTTTTTACTTTTTAATTACTTATAGATTTTTACTTTTCATATGTTTATTTTTAAATTTTTATTTTTATTACTTTTTTTTATTTTTATTTTAAATTTCAATTTTTATAAAACTGTTTTACTTTTTAGCTTTCCTATTTTTCTTATATTTATATTTTTAAATTTCTTTTCATTTTTTCTTAATGTTTTAATTTCTTTGGTTTTCAAATTTTTAGTTTTTAAGTTTGTTATTTTTTTTACTTTTTTAAAAATCGTTTTTTATTTTTTTATTTTTATTTTTCTACTATTTTCAGATTTTTTATTTTAAATTATACTTTGTTTTTATTTTTTACTTTTGTAATTGAATTTTTTTACTTTTTTCATTTCGATTTTTTTTTATTTTCCGAATATAATATTTTTTATTTTTTTCTTACTATTTTCCAATTTTTTATTTTCTATTTTTAAATTTTAAATTTGTTTTCTTACTTTTTAATTACTTTTAGATTTTTTTTTACTTTTTATATTTTTATTTTTAAATTTTTTTATTTTCATATGTTTTTTAATTTAAATTTTTATAAAATTGTTTTTGCTTTTTAGTTTTCCTATTTTTCTAATATTTATATTTTTTACTTTGTCTCCATTTTTTCTTGATTTTTAATTTGTTTGGTTTTCAATTTTTTTACTTTTTTAAGTTTGTTAATTTTTTTTTTACTTTTTTATTAATATTTTTGAATGATTACTTTTCTTTTACATCTTGACTAGAAAACTTTAGATGTTGTCGAAATAATTTTATTATCTTTGAGCACATATCGATTTCATAAATGTCCTTATTATTTATAAAGACCTTTATTATTTATAAATTATTATTTTACTTTTAAGTCTCGAAGGAAAAATATTACATATTATCGATATAATTTCATCACGTATCAAATTTTATTAATTTTTGTAGCTACTTAATTTTTAACTTTTTTTTTTGTCGTTACAAAAGTCTTTATTATTTATTAACGATAAATATTTATTTTGTTTTTAAGTTTCA
Organism: Calophaca sinica; assembly: GCA_037113605.1. Taxonomy (NCBI): domain Eukaryota; kingdom Viridiplantae; phylum Streptophyta; class Magnoliopsida; order Fabales; family Fabaceae; genus Calophaca; species Calophaca sinica. The sequence continues at coordinate 112,229,913 of CM073733.1, forward strand.
ACGGGAAACATTACATGTTGTCATTATAGTTTCATTGTCTTTAAGCATATACGTGAGTGTTTAGGTGGTAATGTGGAGAGGGAACAAGTGTTGGAGTGATAGCATAATAAGAAAAGATACAGATGGTTTTGAGGTCCGCCATAGGTGGTTGCTACTGTTGCTAAGGTATCGTCTTTACTGTGGTGCATGTCTGAGCCATACTTTGGTGTTCCTTTCTTTCTGCAACCATTTGCTTATGTCTCTTCTCTATTGCCTTCATGCAGGAAATTGTTTTGCTACAGTCTCTTGGTTTATATGCCTATGCCAATTTCTCTAATGATAGTTTATATTTGAATTAATTAATTTGATATAGCATTTGTATATTTTATTTTGAATGGTGATGTTAGATTTAGAATAATGAAGTGATTCAAAATTGTTGCTGCTGTCATTAAAGGTCAATTTCCTCGCTGCATTAGCCATGATTGATGAAGGAGAACTTTATTGGAAAATAGTTGCAATTTCGTAACCACTTATAGTAGATTTTTTCTTTAAATGGTGTTGTTCTTCTTCCTTATTGTTGGCCCTTATTTTCAATTCCATCTTTGTTTGGACTTCACTATTAATTTGGCTTATGATCATCCTATATAATCATGTAGTGGTTAGTCTTTTTTGTGTTAAATGTATGTGTTAAGTTAGTTAATATCTATTGTAATCCATTAAATACCTTTGGTTTTACTACATTTCTTGAATTGTCTTTCCTGCACAGTTTCTCCTTTGAAAGTTTAAACATGCATGATTTGTTTTATGTGTAAACACTGTCATGAATTTGAGTTTGATGCATTTTTGCTATAATTTTTCTAGATGGTGACTTCATCGTTGGTGGAATGGACTTTGAAGTCTTACTAAGTTTATTTAAATGGTAGCTTTGCTTGCTCTCAAGGATGAAAAAAGAAATATAGGTGAAACATATAACATCATATGTCGATAACTTATTCTCATTTTTGTTTTGTACATATAAGTACATAATAGAATTTTCTTGCAAGCTGCTTTATATTGCACCAGTGCTGGAAAACATGGGTGGATTTTGCAATATAAGGGAGATGCATACTCTACATTTTACTATATGGGTGATAATATGTTTGGCTTAAGGACAAATTATGCACAGATTTTGTGTTGTTTTAGAGTTCTTTGTGTTTTGTCTGTTAACATACATAAAAACATAGTGGATAAAGAAGATGAAGAATGGGAAGGCTAAGAGAGAAAGAGCCCTTGCTAGGGTTTCATAAGGCAACGATAAGCAAAGCATAATAATGTTGGCTTACAAAAGGAATAAATACTAGAGACTGAGAAAGACTAAAATACCCTTACTACTAACTAATAATAATAATACTTAACATCTCCCCTCAAACTCACGATGCATTAACAGGGAGCATCGAGAGTTTGTCAACCAGAAAACGAAAACGTTTAATGGAATGCATCTTCGTGAACAAGTCCGCAATCTGCAAGGAGGAGGAGATAAACGGTAGAGTAATTGTTCCATGCTGAAGATGATGACGAGTAAAATGACAATCGATCTCAATGTGCTTGGTGCGTTCATGGAAGACTGAGTTATGAGCAATTTGAATAGCACTCTTATTATCACAGTGCATCGGAGTTGGCTCAGAAAGAGAGATACCCATATCAGATAAAAGCCAACGCAACCAAACTATCTCAGCAGTGGTGGATGCCATAGCACGGTACTCAGCTTCTGTAGAAGAGCGAGAAACAATGTCCTGTTTCTTACTCTTCCAAGAAATAAGAGAGTCTCCAAGAAAGATACAAAACCCAGTGGTGGACTTATGATCTGTAGGATCACCAGCCCAATCAGCATCAGAATAAGCACGTAGCTCCAATGAGGACGATGAGGGAAAGAGAAGGCTCTGAAATTGAGTTCCCCGAAGATAACGAAGAATACGAAGAACAGCTGCCCAATGAACAGTAGTGGGAGAGACAACAAACTGACTGACAACATGAACAGCATAAGCAATGTCAGGTCTGGTAATTGTAAGGTACACCAGGCTGCCAACCAAAGTACGGTATAAAGTAGGATCTGGTAGAGGCACACCATTAGAGGGAGCATATTTCACATTCAACTCAAGTGGAGTATCGATCTGCTGCTCTAGTATCAGAGAGACGAGCCTGTTCAAGAATGTTGGCTATGTACTTGGATTGAGAGAGAAGATAGCCTTTAGGAGAGTATGCAACTTCAATCCCCAAGAAGTAGCGAAGAGTGCCTAAATCCTTCATCTCAAACTGCTTGGCTAACTGAGCTTTCAACTTATTGATTCCACTAACATCACCACCTGTAATTATCATATCATCAACATACAAGGAAAGTATAATGCGACCGTGAGTGGTGGACCTGATAAACAATGCAGAATCATGGTCACTAGAACGAAAACCAAGAGATGTGATCACAGTAGAGAATTTCTCAAACCAAGCTCGAGGAGCCTGTTTAAGACCATAGAGAGCCTTTTTTAGCTTACACACTTCCCCCTGATTATGAGAAACACCCTGTGGAGGTACCATATAGACTTCTTCATGAAGCTCACCATTTAGAAAGGCATTTTTGACATCCATTTGAGAAACATCCCACTGACGAATAGATGCAACTGCAATAAGAGTACGAATAGTTGTCATCTTAGCCACAGGAGCAAAAGTTTCTTCATAATCCATACCATACTGCTGAGAGAATCCCTTAGCAACAAGACGAGCTTTGTAGCGCTCAACTGACCCATCAGACTTAGTTTTGATCTTGTATACCCAACGAGACCCAATAGCACGTTTTCCAGGAGGAAGAGGTACTAAATCCCAAGTATCTGTTTTGCGCAATGCAAAAAGTTCTTCTGCCATAGCCTGCTGCCAAAGAGGATCAAGGATAGCCTCTTTATAGGAAGAGGGCTCAGACAAACTGTGAATAGAGCTTAAGAAAGAAGCAAACGAAGCAGAGTAAGTGGAATAGACAAAATCAGGCAATTGAGTAGACTTACGGTGACGAGAGGGATAACGAGGAGGCGAAGGAGGAGGCGAAGGATCAACAATCGCAGGAGGTGGTTGGGCAGTCGGGGGGGCAAGAGTGATGTCATCATCTGGAGTAGTATTTGTCCTGCAATTCTCAACATTACAATCACTAGAAGTACTATCATTAGGACCAAATGGATCAATATGGGTTAGTTCTGAACTGTTAGTAATCGAAGACTCGGAAGAAAATGAGTAGAATGGAATATGCTCAAGAAAAACAACATGACGAGAGACATAAAGTTTTCTTGCATGAGGATCATAACAACGATAGCCCTTTTGACCATCCCCATAACCAAGGAAAACACACATGGCAGAACGAGAAGACAACTTACTACGTTCTACTTGTGGACGGAGAACAAAACAAGTAGAGCCAAAGACTTTTAAAGAAGAGTAATCAGGGATAGAAGCATACAATTTTTCAAAGGGAGACAAAACCTGATATGACAGCATTTACGAGATTACATTAATAGCATGGACAATAAGAAGAACGACCTCACCACAAACTTCATTGGGACCCGAAGCCGACAACAAAAGAGAACGAGCAGTCTCAATAATATGACGGTGTTTCCTTTCAGCAACTCCATTCTGTTGAGGAGTATCAGTACAAGATGTCTGGTGGAGGGTGCCATCATAAGCAAGTAATTCAGAAAATTTATTAGAGGTATATTTACCACCTAAATCACAACGAAAACACTTTATAACAGCGTTGTGTTGAGTCTTTACCATAGCACGAAACATATGATAAATATCAAGAAATTCAGAACGGTGTTTCATAAGATAAACCCAACAATAACGAGTGTAATCATCAACAAATGAAACATAATATCTAGATCCACCTTTGGTAGGAACCGGTGATGGACCCCAAACATCAGAGTGAACTAAATCAAAAGGTGCATATGAAAGGGAAACACTTTTACTAAACGGTAAAGCTGAAAATTTAGCAAGTTTACAACCACAACAATCTGAAATATCACTGGTTTGTAACTTTCCTAAAGCTCCAGTAGAAGCCAAATACTTTAATCTAGAAGCAGAAACATGTCCAAGGCGGGAATGCCATAAATAAAAACTAGAAGACGAAGAATTCAAACGAAAACTAGATAGTAAATCAGTGGATGTTGAGGCTGCAATATCTGGGACTCTCAGATCATCCAACACATAAAGTCCCCCCTGTCTATGGCCTGTCCCAATCAGCCTCCCGGAATGTTGATCCTGCACACAACAAGAAGTGGAAGAAAACTTAACTGAATAACCGGAATCGCACAATTGACTAACTGAAGCAAGACTCAAAGTGAGGTTAGGAATATAATAAACATCAGAAAAAGACAAGTTAGGCGTGGAGACAGAACCAATGCCTGCTAATGGCATAGGAGTGCCATCAGCAGTCATAACTAACATAGACGAGAGGACTTCAAACCTGTAGTAGAAGAGGCAGACATGGCATGTGGCTGAGTAGCAAGAAGCTTTTGAAGTTGTTCCGCAATATCATGTATTTGAGAAGCAGTCTCATGTGGGTATACAGAACCAGTACTAGAGCCAACGAGAGGAGGAGGAGGAGCAGCAGCAGCAGCATTGGATGATATACCCCTAAAGTTCTTCTTATTTGCTCTCCCCAATTTCGGACACTGTGCTTTCCAATGACCTTTTTCTTTGCAGAAAGCACATTCATCATTACCAAGCCCAATCCTCCCTTGAGGTTTTCCTTTTTGAGTAGGAGCAGCAAAAACAGATGGAGGATTAGGGAGAATTCCCTTATCCGACACAGTGGAGTGAGTCTTAAGTCTGGTTTCTTCAGCCAACAATTCACTGACTACTGATTCAACATTAGGAAGAGGAGTACGATGAAGAATACCCCCACGAAGGCCCTCAAAATCATCACGAAGAGCCATCAGAAACCAAACCAGACGCTGCTCTTCTCGCTGATCAATGTATGCTTTGACAGCTTTCAATTCAGTCGATTCCATAAGAGCCAATTGATCCCACAAATTAGTCATTGCCAAATAGAATGCCTGAATGGTCATATTGTTCTGTTTAAGGGCCCTAATGTCACTTTCCAGCTGATACCGTCTTACAAAATTAGACTGAACATATAGGCATTGCAAATGATCCCAAACCTCTTTAGCCGTATCATACTTGGCTAGTTGCACACCAATAGACATTTCAACAGAATTGTTAATCCAAGTAATGATTTTCGAATTATTAACCATCCAAGTATTCAAATCAGCAGTGTATTTGGCTACATCCGTTTTATCTGTGGGCTTAATAGAAGTTCCATCAACATGACTCCATACATTTTTTCCAATCAAAAATTTTTTCATCACATAACTCCAATAAGAGTAATTCAGTCCATTGAGTTGGACACTAACAGCTTGCAAAGAATCATCCTTAACACCAGCCATAGCAAACAATCACAAAATACGATGAACACAATCACTGAGAACAGAAGAAATTAGGGATAACACATGTCTGTCAAAGCGGAAAAGCGAGCGTATCCGAGAATCGCGGAGCAGAGGAGGAGAACCGCGCCGGAAACAGAAACGAAGGAGCGTGTCGGAATCAGAAACGTAGGAGGAAAACCGAACGCTGAAATCGGTACCGGATCGCAAAACGGCCAGAATCAAACGCCGAAATCGGCACCGGATCGAACGCCGAAATCGGTACCGGATCGCAAAACGGAGGAGGAAAACCGAACCCCGAACCCCACTAGTTGTGGACCACTTTACAGTAGATCCCTGAATCAACCAAAGCTCTTTGATACCATGTTAACATACATAAAAACATAGTGGATAAAGAAGATGAAGAATGGGAAGGCTAAGAGAGAAAGAGCCCTTGCTAGGGTTTCATAAGGCAACGATAAGCAAAGCATAATAGTGTTGGCTTACAAAAGGAATAAATACTAGAGACTGAGAAAGATAAAATACCCTTACTACTAACTAATAATAATAATACTTAACATTGTCTACAAAAGTATTGAGTTTTGGTCCAATGACATCTTTTGTATGGTAGACAAGTATGTTTTGTAGGGTATTTTATCTTACTGTTGCAGATTATGGGTTACTTTATGTTTTGTTTCAATTTATGATGCGGCTGCATAGTGTTGATTGTGGTGGAACATTTTTCTTTATGTTGTGGCTATACTATTATTTGATATGGTATTTTATGGTTAATAAATTCAGAACTAATAATAACCAGACTTAGTAATTTGATTGACTTCAAAAGATTTTTTTATTGATCCATCATGTGATAGAATTTCTAACTTACTTTTAACTTTAACCCTTTGCCAAATATGTATGTTTCTGAAACGTTCTTTCAAACAAAATACAGGGAATTAGGTGCCTGTCCAAAATTGAAAGAGACTTCAATGAACACATGTATTACAACCTCAATCATATAGACTTCATGGAATGCTCATCGTTTTGAATATGGTCCCTATGCAAAGCTGCATGAGTCATTTAGTATGCAAATTTTTTTTTTTTGACAATAAGTATGCAATTTTGTTAGGTGCTACTTATTTTTTTGTCATGCATAGTATATGGATTATGGAATTATTGTATTAATTACTCCTTTTGATAAAAATACTCTGTATTACAGCCAATGTTGTTTAAATGTGGAGTCTATTTGGAAACCAATGAGTTGTAGGCATTATTAGGACTTATTGGAAATGTGGAGTAATTAATTATTGGAAACAGTATCCCATTATTACTCCTTTTCTTATTAAGAACTCTAAATGTGGAGTAATTCATTTAGTAGCTGAGATGGATTTAGGGAGAATGTACACTGTATGCAGAAAATTAGGGAGCCTAACAGACCATCGTTACCTTTGCTGATTTGTTATCTTATTTGATTTGGAAACCAATCGGTTGTAATCATTATTGGGGCTTATTGGAAAATTAATTTAATTTGTAGTAGCTGATTTGGGTTAATGCAGATTCTCCAAGGATATTACTCTTTCCGTTTTCGTTTATCAGCAAAAGTCACTTTTTACATTCATTGAAAAATGTATGTATCTGGTCGAATGAATGAAAAAAGCGACTTTTGCTTATAAACGAAAACGGAAGGAGTACCACTCAGTGGACATTATTATTGTGCCTGGAGATGCGTGTAGAGCTGGGGCCCCAACAGATAAATTAATAAATATAAATTTATCAATAATAAATCTGATTTGGAATATGTACAGTCTCCAAATACATTACAGCTTAGCAGCAGATTAGTTGAGGTTCATTAATCAATATTTGGGGTCTGTGCCTAATAATTATGTTTTACACAACTGTTATAGAACTGCTGTATTTATTAGGACTTATTGGAAACTTAATTCATTTGTCAGCTGAGACGGGCTGGGAAAATGTACACTGTATGCAGAAAATTAAGGAGCCTAATAATTATGTTTACCTTTGCTGATTTGGGTTAATACAGAAAATGTACATTGTATGCGCATGGGAATGCTTAATTACTCTTTTTGACTGAAAATATATACTAGGAGTAGGTGGCTGTTCAGTTTTGTTATCTTATTTGATTTATTATTGCATTTGTTGTTTTAATGTATAGTCTACTTGGAAACCAATCAGTTGTAGGCTTAATCATTATTTGGCCTTATTAGAAAACTAATTCAATTAGTAGCTGATTTGGGTTAATTAAATAATTTACTAACCATAAAAAAAGAAGATGGTCAACCTGACAAGTTGTTTTAGTGAAGATGTGGCAGTAAATTTTGAAGGAATATGAAGCTTTCAAACAGGAAGTTTCATTTGCCACTGATGTGCCTTCGTTGTTATTGTTTGCTGTTCTATTTTTTGAAATGCATTGCACATCCTCTTCTGTTTTTTTTGTCTTCAGTTAGTGTTCTTCTTCTTTACTTTTTGAAAGGCATTGCTCCTTTTGTTATCTTTCCATATTTATCTTTTATTGTTCTTTTTTTTTTCATCTTTCCATTTATATATTTAAAAATCCGATTCCTTCGTTTATCATATTATGCTCTGAGTTTGTTTTCTATTTTGCCAAAAGATTCAGTTTTGGGGTTCTGAACTTTTGCTCAATACAGTATCTTTAAGTAGTTAGTTTTATTTGGCTTGGCTATGCATAATGCATTTGGCACAGCTTATTTTCATTCTGACGTTATAAGCTAAATACTTCACGCGATAGCGTTTATGATTTACATTGGCACCTACTAATGCTTACTCACTCCGTTACAATTTATAAGCAAAAGTCACTTTTTACATTCATTGAAAAATGTATGCATCTGGTCCAAATTTTAGACCAGATATATACATTTTTCAATGAATGTAAAAACTGACTTTTGCTTATAAACTAACGGAGGGAGTATGTCACTATGGCAGCAATAAAGTCAACTGATGCTTACCCTTCATCGAAAAGATAAGCCTTCCCATTCCTGCAATGGAAAGACCAAGAAAATGGTCAAGTGGCTGCTGTTGATGGTATTTGTCCTCATCAAAATGAAGCTATAGCCCATGCCAAAGTCAACTTAAAAGATATGTCTGGTATTAATGGTTAATTTTGTTTTCATTGATCCAAAACTCAAAAGCTTAGTTTGCTCCTTTGCTTGGATGAGATAAATATATAGAACTTGCTGTATCTACTTAATGGTGATGTTTGCTTGAGAAAGAGATTAAAATTACTAATATTTTTTAGTTGTAGGATTTGCAAATGAATCATTATTAAGGTGAGAGATTCAATGTCAGATAGTTAATTTGTAAGCAGATGTTGATCTAATGTCATTATTTTCAACTTAATGTCAGTTCGTTTTTTGAGAATTGGGCTTTAAGGGTGCCATTGCAAAATGTCGCATATCAATTTTGGAGACTCTCAATCAGATGTTGGAAATAACATGCATCTCTTATAGAAGCCTTGCTCGGCCAAGCCTCCCTTAGTATGATATAAACTTGGTAACGAGTTACCTAACCGACAAAATGGTAGGACAGTTGCTGAAATAATACGTACAAAATTGTGCAGTTTATGTTTAAGTGCACATACAATAAACTAATTTGACATTTGCTTATTTAGAAAACTTTCAGGAAGCCTCTATGTGGTTGCTTCCTCTGTTTTGTTTAAGTTTCTTATTATTACTATTTGCATTATGTAGCAATTTTTAAATCTTTGCTAATGCAACTTATAACTCGGACCTATTAATGGTTATTATTCACAGCTATGACCTGCTATTCAACCTTGTCACAGGGTGGATATAATTTGGAACCATTATAAGCAATTTGCAGTGTTTATATTATGCTAAAAATGACACTCAGTTATATATAATTGACTTACTAATTGTATTACCACTCACCGCCCGACAATAGTATCCCATGATCCCAAGTTTACATTGCTTGCATCCACAACAACACTAGCATTGAATTGTTGGTGAATAAAATGCAGAAGTTTAGGTCTTAATCAACTATTGTGTAACATTGTTTTAATGTAAAATTTTGACCAACAAAAAAAAACAATAAAAAATTTGTGTAACAATATCAATTATTTTTCAATTTTATTGCTTGCACAGGCAACGACCACTCTTTCGCTTTCCAGGTGGTTAATTGCTTTAATTTTTACTTCACAGGCTGGTTTGAAGATTGTTATTACTGACGACAAAGGGTAGGTCTCAAACATGACTTCAAATATAGTTTAAAAGGAAGTCTTTCAAAATCTGAGATAAGTAATATACAATTTTATAGTAATTTGTATTTTATCCTATGTCATTATGCCTTTTGCTTTCTATTTAATTTTAAATATACATAAAAATTTTACTGCACTTAGAAGATGCTACTGTACATAGAATTATCGTATGTCACTATCCTAGATAAATATACATAAAAATTTTAATTTTTGTTCAACAATTAGAAAACACCTTCATATACGATGATAATTAATGTTACTGCGCTTAGGCATTAGTCTTTCTACTTATAAAAATGCATATTTATTTTTCCATTTTATTTTATATAGGTGAAATTACTTGCCAAATCAGTTGAACAGACCAAAGCACAAGAATGTCCCTGTTATTAAATGATGTGAGTGTGTTCTTATAGACTTATTATTTGGGTATTTCCAATGAACATTTCATTTTCAACCCATTTTGAAGTTTTTGCATCCGTATATGCAACTCATTACTTTATATTTTTGTAGATCTAATATTACTTTCATAACATATTTACCCGTGCATCGCACGGGTCGGTGATCTAGTTTTTATTAATAATCTTTTGCACACCCCCTTTATAAGTTCATTGGATCCGTCCCTGCCACCCATTGCAGTCCCCCAACCGCATCGTCATCTTCCCACCTCCACTCCACTCTGCCGCTGATGACTAGATGATATATGCATATTTATATGAGAAAATTGGTAAATAATTGAGTGAATAAATATTAGAATAGAATAATTTAGGATTAAAATAGTGTAAATATATCTATTAGAAGTAATAATACGTATTTTTGTTAACTTGAGTTGATTTTAGGGTATTTTTGTAGGTATTCTATTTAGAAACAAATGACCCGTTGCTTGAGCTCATTACCACTGGTTGCCTGGTGAAGGCCCATTCTGCTAGGCTCATTTCTACACTTATAAATAGATGTGTTGACTCCAAATTAGGGACCCCTCTCCTCATTTTAGAGTTTAGATTCATTTTTACTCTTCTCCCCTCAAAGACCCAAGGCTTGGGAACTGTGAAGCACGGATTCGTTATTTTGCTCGCCGTGTCAGTGTCGGACACGTATCTGACACGATACGCTACGATACGCTCAAAATACGTACTGGAACCGTATCCCAGAGCAGACTTTAAAAAAAAAAAACTCACCGATACGTTCGGGAGGCCATTTGCGATCACATAATAAGCTGCGCGCCCGATACGCCGTAAGTGCGTCTATTCCACATCTCCACGATTCTTCCCCATTTTCCACCTCGATTGGACAATTGCTGAGATTTCCAACGCAAAACGTGCAATTGATAGCACTAATTTCGGACTTACCAGATGATCTATATAATCCAAGAAGTAAACCCGGAAAAACAGAGAGTACCCTTGACCTTCTCCAGGCTGAAGCAGCAGCGCCGATCTCTGGTTTCCAGCTCCAAGTCTCCAGCGCGAGAGGTATGTTAATTTTTCAGCATCTGTTTTCACTTTTCAACTTACAAGCGCTCTCTCTGTTTCCACTTTCCCACATGCGGGACTCTGTTTTCTTGCTTTTTTTTTTGAGTCGAACAGAGACCCTCGTTTTCTTCTTCTTTTTTGAGATATTTTTTTTGCTTCGTACGTGTACTGCTGAAGAATGTGGCTCTTGGGGTTCGGGTGAGGGTTATGTTATGTCTAGTATGATTATTTTATTATTCTTTGACTTTCTAGTATGTTTCTTTTGAAATATGATTATCTGCATCTGGTATTGATTATTTTATTATTCTTTGACTTTCTAGTATTTTTTTTGCTTTGACTATTTTTTATCATGTTCTATAATCTATTCTACGAATATTCAACTCCACACCATGGAATCAACGCTTGTTGACGCTTTTTCTAGATGCATCCCGTTCGGCCACTCCTTGATGTCCATTTTTAATGATATTTACTTGCAAGATTAATTGTTTAATTCTTTTTTCAGAAGCAATAACACCATTTTTACTATTTTTAGGATGTCAGCACCAAATACTTCTGGTTCTAATTCAAATTCAAATATTCTGAGCAAGTTTGTTTCTGAAAATATTGTGCAAGATGATCATGCTCCCCTTTGGATGTATGTTAGTAAAATTGATAAGGGATCAGAAGGGGGTGGAAACAAGGTGTGGATTTGTAACTTTTGTGAAAATATTTTTACAAGTTCTTACTCCAGAGTAAAAGCTCATTTGTTGAGAACTCATGGATCTGGAATTTCGGTGTGCTCAAAGGTAAATGAAGAGTATTTAGCTGAATTGAAATCAGTTGTTGAATTGGCTGAAAACAGAGTGAAACCTAAGCATGTTCCATTGCCCACTGAGAAAGCACAACGGAGCACTTCATTGAAAAAAAGGAAAGCTGGCCCATTAGAGAGAGCATTTAACTTAGAAGATAGAGACCATCTTAATGCTCTCATCGCTAGAATGTTCTATTCATCTGGTTTGCCTTTTAACCTTGCAAGAAATCCATATTATGTGAATTCTTTCTTGTTTGCTGCAAATCATGCTATCAGTGGTTTTCTCCCTCCTGGATATAATGCTTTGAGGACAACTCTCTTGCAACAAGAGAAAGCACATGTTGAGAGGTTGCTTAAGCCAATTAAACCAATTTGGAAGGCAAGAGGGGTTAGCATAGTTTCTGATGGATGGACAGATTCACAAAGGAGGCCATTAATTAATTTTATGGCTACAAGTGAATGGGGTCCTATTTTCTTGAAAGCTGTTGATGCTTCACATGAAATTAAAAACAAGCATTATATAGCTGATAGGATGGCAGAAGTTATAAAAGAAGTAGGAGAAGAAAATGTGGTCCAAGTCATAACAGATAATGCTCCTGTTTGCAAAGGTGCCGGAATGATCATTGAAGTTTTATTTCCAAAAGTTTTTTGGACTCCTTGTGTTGTGCACACACTTAATCTTGCGTTGAAGAATATATGTCTTTGCCAAAAACACTTGAAAGAAATGAGGTAGCTTATGCTGAATGCAATTGGATTACTCAAGTTGAAGAAGATGTTTCTTTTGTTAGGAACTTTATCATGAACCACTCCATGAGATTGGCCATTTTTAATCATTTCTCAAAATTGAAATTCCTTGCTGTTGTTGATACACGCTTTGCATCTATCATAGTGATGTTTAGAAGATTTAAATTCTTGAAGCCTTCTTTGCAACAAATGGTTATTAGTGAAGAGTGGAACTCTTATAGAGATGATGATAAGGAGAAGGTCCAAACTGTGAAAGAATTTATATTGAATGATGTTTGGTGGGATAAAATTACATATATTCTTGATTTCACTGAGCCTATTTATAATATGCTCAGAGCTTGTGATACTGACAGCCCCACACTTCATTTAGTCTATGAGATGTGGGATGCTATGATAGAGAAGGTGAAGACTTCTATATATAGGCATGAAGAAAAAGAGCCAAGTGATACATCAACATTTTATGATGTTGTTTATTCTATACTAATCGATAGGTGGACCAAGAGTTGCACCACTCTCCCCTGTATGGCTCACTCTTTGAATCCTAGGTAAAATTAGTCTATTCAAAATTTCAAATATTCAATATTTTTAATTATTTATATATATAATATAGTAGCTATCTATTAACTTTTGCTTCATTTATAGGTACTATAGTGAGGAATGGCTTCGAGAGGATCCAAATAGAATTTCCCCACATGAGGACGAAGAGATATCTACAGAGAGGAATAAGTGTTTGAAGAAGCTTTTCACAACTGCTGAGGAGAGAAAAAAGGTTGCACTTGAATATGCTAATTTCTCATCAAAAGCAAATAATTTTGATTCTTTTGACTCTATTGAAGATAGGTGGACATTAGATCCTAAATCTTGGTGGGTGATGCATGGCTCTTCTGCCCCTCTTCTTCAAAAGCTTGCTTTGAAGCTTCTTGTGCAGCCTACCTCCTCTTCTTGTTGTGAAAGGAATTGGAGCACTTATTCATTCATTCACTCTTTGAAAAGAAACAAGTTAAATCCTAAAAGAGCAGAAGACTTGGTTTATGTGCATACAAATTTGCGGCTTTTGTCTAGGAAAAGTGAAGAATACAAGGAAGGGAGTACTAAGATGTGGGACATTAGTGGAGATGCATGGGAAAACTTTGATGGTGTTGGAACTCTTGGAGTGGCATCATTGTCTATTGATGAGCCAAACATGGAAGCTGTCCTATTTACGGATGATGGTGAAGGAGGGGATGAAATTGATACCATTCCAATCTCTTAGTTTGGTTTTTTAGAAAACAATGATTTGCAATTTTTATTTTATATTTAGTAATGGCTGAAAGTTAAGTACTTAGTTTGGAATTGGATTTTTGGAAGATAGTGATTTGAAATTGCTATTTCTATTTTATATTTACTAATATTTTGTGAATTTTTTATTTTTTCATATACGTATCCCAAACGTATCGTATCTTATATTTTGTAACGAACGACGTATCGCCGTATCGGATACGTATCGTATCCGATACTCGTATCGTATCCGTGCATCATAGCTTGGGAACAACTCTTGAAGCTTCAAAGTCATCTCCTACTTTTATTCTTCTTTTTTCTTCTCTTATCTTTCATCTTTAGCAGGTGAAATTAGGATTTTTAGATTAGGCTAAAATTTTACTCTATTTGATTTTGACGCAGTAAAACTTCTTTGTATATTTCTTTGTGATCATTTCAATATAGTCATGTTTCTAATCCCATGCTTAATTTTCTATGTTTGGCCATCATGGAAATTGTTGGAATGATTTCTTGTTGCAATGGGAGTCGGATAGGGAATTAGATATGGATTAGGAGCCATATAGGTTGATAGGGATAGAATTTAATTCATTTGCATTTTTTATGGGTTCTTGATCTTTATTCTTCCAATTAGTTTAGTATCACCTAAGGAATTAGGGTTCTAATTAAGCGGTAAAGGGTTTTTCACCAAGGGATTGTGATTAACCTAATCTCGTGAAGCCGAATGACAGTTGTGTTGGAATGGGTAGTAATTGAAGGAGTGGGGTAAGTTACATTGAGTGATCCTTATGCCTAGTCAATTTTACCATTGTATCTTCTACCTTGTTTTGCATTCGCCATGTGTTTGTGTTAATTCTACATTGTTTTGCATATTGCATGTGTTTAGTTTTTATGCATTTTCAATGATATCACTCAATTACCCTGTCCAAATAGTAATAACTTTGCACTAGCTGGTGTTGAATATAATCCCCGTGGAGACGACACTCAACTCATCATTATATTACTTGTCGTGATTCAGTACACTTGTCAAAAACCGTCTATCAGTCGCATTGTGACATATTTTTTCTGTGTTTTAGGAATCTCCAGAATGTTGATTCTCAAAGCAAATTTTTGGGCCTTCCGAAAAAGTTTTTCAAACACAAAAAATTGCTTTCAGAAACAAGATTCCAGAACACAATATTTTTTGTGTGTTCCAAAAGCAACCTTTTTGGTTCAGGAAACTTGTTTCCAAAAGGCATAAAAAATTGCTTCCAGAAACAAGATTCTAGAGAGTTTGAAAACAGAAAAAAATATATTGTGACACAGAGAGAGGAAAGGGGGTTTCGTGGGGGAGATTCTAGGGAACGGGGTGATGGATGGGGAGAGAGAAAGAGAAGGGGAAGGGATAAGGATATTTTTGGAAATGGGGTGTGGGTGTTGTTGGAGAAAAGGCAGTGTTGGAAGCACCCCCAGAAGAAAAGAAGAGATTGGGAGGGGGTTACTTCTAGCACTTCTGTTTATGCCAACAACACCCCCACCCCTGCGACCCTCTTCCCTCCCACAGGTGGCAGCATGTCTGCCCCCACCCTAATCCACTCCCCCTGTTTGCCCCGATTCCCCCTCCCCTGTTTGCCCCCACCTCAATCCCCACTCCCTCTTCCCTCCCTCCCCCTCCCCCTCCCCTTTTCCACCCCCACCCTGACCCATTCCCTTCCCTTGAAAACATCTTCCCCAAACCCTCCCACCATGAACCCCGCCTTTTTTGATTTTGTAACCTTTCGAAAACTAGATGCCGAAGGTTAGAAAACCAGAAAAAAGGGGGGCTCGGGGTGGGGTTCAAGGGAAAGCGAGCGGGGTTTGGTTGGGGGTGGGAGGCGAGAGAGAGGAGGGGTCGTCGGTGGGAGGGGAGGGGTTGCGAGGGTGGGGATGGGAATAGAGAAAGGGAGGGATATGGGTATTTTGGGAAAAGCGGGTGGTGGGGAGTGTTGTTGGCAAAAATAGGGAAAGTTCATATTTTTATTTTTATTTTGAATACACGGATGGATCCACAATAAAAACAGCCTTATGAAAATGATGCCCTTTGAACTGCATTAGAGTTAGAGTCCACCAAGCCCAACTATTACAAAAGAGTGAATATAAACAATCTAAATTAAGTTTTTTTATAAAATTTAAAGCATGATTATTGATGACAAATACACCCATTCACTTAGTATGACAAGTTTTTATTTATTGGGGAATGCAAAAATTAAAGTAAAATATTTTACAATATCATTAAGTATTTACTTGGGAAATTAGAAAATAATATGAAAATTGTAAGATATTAAAAGAAATTAAATTGAAACCAAAAAATCAGTGATGAAATGCAATATCACCCACTGTCTTTGATCAAAACTCCAGTTTACATACATAAACACTTATATGAGGTGTTAAATGAAATTCTCAAATGACTTTATCGTAGATATTTCAATTAAATAACCCAATACCAAATCAAGACACATTTGAATGAAAGTTACATAATATAATCATATGTCCTTTCTAAGCCTAAAAATTTCAGAGAGTAATATAAAGATAAATGAGAAAATCACCAGGTTCATAATCATCCAAAGCCAAATAACAACAATAGAGAAGTTACTGAAACTACAAGCCATAACAAAGAAAAGGGAAACACAAGAAAACAAGGTCCAAACACAAAGGTAACAAGTTGTGCGCTGTCCAGTAAGTAAGTTACTCAACCAGAGAATAGTCTACCTCATCATGTAGATGTCTAAAACACCAATCCAACCAGAAGAGTCTTGACCTAGTTGGAGCTTGAACTCTACCAGGTGCAGGAGAAATGCATTTTTGCAATTTGTTATCATCCCCCGAATACACTCTGCATTCTGCAGAGAAAATATCGATGAAGTACACAGAGTTACTGGAATATCCCCACCTGCTTGGATTGCTCAATGCATAACATTTTGTCCCCATAGAATAGAATAATGCAATGTCACCCAAAGTTTCTAGCTTTACATAACTCATGGTGGAGAAGTCTATCTTGTACACATTCAACATTACCTTGGGACTAAAATGAACCACTAAAAGCTGCCCATCACAACTAACCAACCTAAGGAACCATGAAGTTACACCAAGAGTATTCTTCAGTTTTAGAAATTTTATATTTGCAGAATTCAGGCTGAGCACCCCTATGTTGGCCTTGTCAGTGATGACATATATAACATTATGCAAAACCACGAAGTCCACAACATTCCATGGATTTCCATCTCTTGAATAAGTAACCCAACTAGAATTTCGAGATTGATAGATATGCAAACTGTCAGAACTTTTGCATCTAACCCCTATGACAAATTCCTCAGAGCCTTTGGCAAAAGCAAGCATGGCATGGCAAGACAAATAGAACAAGTTACCTCGAAGGGCTAAGGTATTGATTACCTTCTTTCTTTTTGTGAATGGATTCATTAGCAGAAGTGTATCATTGGCACCTGCCATGATCAAATATCCACTAGAAGAACCAGAATAGGATAAGCCCCAGAAGTAATCCATCTTCGAGTGATAAACTTTTTGGTCGGCTATGCTAACGAAAAAAAAGGCCTTCTTAGCATATGAAGAGGTTTGGACTACTAATGGTGCTTGAGATTCAAGGAAATTTCTCCAATAAATTTTATGAAATTCGCTCCAGTTCTTGCACACACCGGCGAACTGAAAAAGGTCATCGAAATCTAGCATTTTAGAAATGACGTCAAGCACATCCCAAGGAAGTTGACTGTTGTCTGCTACCTTTTTCATTTTTTTCTCTGTTTATCACAAACAATGACAAAGTTAGGTGATTTCCAATGTCAATAAAAGGACTACGCATGCTTTTTTATTTATTTGTTTGATAATATCATGGAAAATGCGAAATAAATAAGTTTTCTTTCCACGGCTTAACCAAAAAGAAACCGAGTCCAACATATCATACAATTGTGTAGCTTCCTAATTTTGAAAATTTGAATATTCTATCAACCCAGTTTCGTGATCATGCCCTTATATAATTAACAATGGATATCCATTTTCTTCCTCCAATAGAAATTAACATTCTAACTAAAAGCATTAAATATTAACAATAAACATGCCATTTTATTGACCCTTACTCACCAACAAAAAGGAAAAAGAAAATAAATAAAAGAAATAGGTAAAGGAAAGTAGTGAGGAAAAACATTTCCATGTGATTTTCTCCTTAATCATGTGAGAGAAAATAAAATATCAAGAGTACAATTTCATGACATCAGAAATATAGTTCTCATACAACAGTAAAATAGTCCTTCAAAATTGAACTACTATAATTACAAAAAAGTTCCTGATTGCGAAGGTATATATAGTTTACCTTTTGCGTCCAAATAGTGGCAAAATCATATTTTTCATGCCTGCTGTCAATAGCACACTTTAGACTAAAGAGGACTCCTAGGTTTGTGTTGACAGTTAACAACAACATAATTCAAGATGGTGGCAAGGGTTTAGGACACACTTTAATCCTTATTACATCATCAGCATAAGTCAAGATGATGGCAAGGAGTAAGGATGGCAAAACGGGTTTGGCCTATTTGGCAAGGAGTAAGGGTGGCAAAATGGGTTTGGCCCATTGGACCGGCTCACCGGGCGCATAAAATGGGCCGGGTTGGGTTGGAGTTCATCAATCCACAAGCTCATTTAGGCCAACTAATCTAGCTCACCAACCCTGCGGGCCACGAGAGGGCTAGGTTGGGCCAACCCATCGGGCCAATATATATATAATTTTATATTTTTTTCCCTATTTTTGAATATTTTTTTTTTTTTTACATTTTCGGGCGGGTCGCCAACCAACCCACTATTGTGGTCTATTTTGGGCGGACTCTTGAGGGTCGGCCTGACAAGTTGACCGGTTTTGGCCTATTTTAGTCTAAATTTTAGATTTTTATTTATTTTTTAATTTATTTTTGTTATTTTTATTTTTTGACGGGCCAGTCCAAGCCCGCCCAACCCGTCATAGATCGGGTTGAGCCCAACATCTCAACCCATAATCCCTTGACGGGCCGGGTTGGGCTAGCCCGTTTTTACGCGGGCTCACGACAGGCCGGGCCGGGTTGGGCCGAGCAGCCCATTTTGCCATCCCTAGCAAGGAGGGAGGTGGTGGGGTCGTGACACCTCAGACCCTTAATACCTTCATTTCAGATTTTTTTTTTTTTTTACAATTTAATATTTGGCACCCCTAATTTGAAATCCTTGGTTCCACCTGAACCTTCCGGATGATGATATGGACAAGCATCAAACTTGTAAGCTATGAAAATGAAAAAAGTGAGAACTCTGATACCCTGGAGTTTTATTGGGTATAAATACCCAATGGCCAATTATTTGACGCCACATCATTTTTTAACTTTTTTAAAGTGAAATTAAATGTTTAGTTTTCATACATGTTGTTAGTGTGAGAGTATAGGAGAGATTCCCTGAAAAATTTCTATATTTATTAATAAATTTTCACTTTCTCTAAGAAGTCTTTTTATTTTTTTTCTATTTCATTTTTTATAAAAATTCTTTTTCTATTTTTGTTATTTGGATCACTGCTTAAATAATATTTTAATATTTGTGTAAACTATTTAATTTCATTCCTAGCTTATTCTTCTTTTCTTATTTCATTCATAATAATAAAATTATATTTTTGTCAATTTCTTCTATTGTTTTACTTATTTCATACACGATTTCAATTTATTTTGGTATTTCAATTTATTTTTTTATTTCGAGTTTGTTTTGTAGGTTTTATTTGTTTTGTTATTTATAATTTATGTTTGAATTATAGTTTATTTTTATTTTTATTGAGATTATTTTTGTCTGTTTCACGGATGGGTATCGATACTCACTTTTCTTCCTGAGTATGAAAGAATTTACCACAAAGAAAAAAACCTTTTGAAATGAGATCAGAAGGGTTATTGAAACCCCTCCCTTTTCTCTCGCAGGTTTGAGACAATATTTCCTTGAATTTCATTCTAGGGTTTCCTAGACCGGAAGGGGATAATTTTCTCATGTTTGCTATGGAAATTTTGTAAAAGTATGCATACTTCATTCCTTTGACTTATCCATTTGAAGCATGATATGTAGCTGTTGTTTTCATTAGGGTGGTGGTTCGACTTCTTCTAAGTCAAAGTATAAGGATCAAGTGTTCATTGAAGGAACCTTTTTGTTTATCAAGAACCAAACGAATCCGGATTCTCTGCAGTTGCAGAGAGCACGCATTCACGCATTCGGGCGATCTCGATCGTCCGATCATGATCGGATGGTCGAGATTCAAGCTCGGTATTTTAGGATTTAAAAAAAATATATATGTTTGCATTTTGTAAGCTGTCTGATCTGGATCGGACGGCCGAGATCGCCCAAATGTGTGAATTCGTCCTCCTTCTGACTGCAGACAATCCAAATTTGAACCAAACTGAACCTTAGTTCATTGGACAATGGAAGCATTGGACAATGCTTCCATTGAGAATATTCCTTTTATGACTATTTATGGACACGACTACCCTTCCATTGTACATTATACACTAGTTCTGGAAAATTATTCTGAAATTAGGGCTGGAATGATTTTCATTGAACAATCTAAGAACCTTATATAGAGGTCCAATCACTACTTTAAGAAACAAAATAATCCCTGCTCTAAGTTGTAATCCCATGATTTAGAGGATTTTTACCGATTACAAACTAATTAAAGATTTCACCAAATAATATACACATTCCTAAAATAGCACACTAATTCTCACACAAGTGATGACATTGTCGTTGATGCTGTTACTCAATTAATACTACAGTGGGACAAAATTCTAGATGAGTTAAAGCAAGTTTTACTTAAAGTACAACAACAAATGAAGGATCTAGTTGACAAAAACTTTAGGGAAGATGGATTCTTTCCTGGGAACAAATTTACTTGAAGTTGCAGCCTTGTAGACACAAATCCTTGGCTAGTGGATGCTAAGCCTAATGAGAAGCTAAGCCCTCAATTCTAGGGAGCTTTGGGTCTTTGTGTTTAAGTCAGGACAATTCTTATCGGTGGACACTTTTCCCATGGACATACAATGTTAGGTACCAGAGTATCGGAATGGTGTCACACAACTAAAATAAGAGACGAGAAAATAAGGAAATGAACACACAAAATTTACGTGGAAAACCCTCAACAAATAAGGGAAAAACCACGGGGCAAGACCAGAAGAATTTCACTATGTGGGAAAATATTACAAGAATACCTCTCACAAAATACCTCACAAATACTCTCACAATACTCTTGTTGAGTATAAGAAATAATAAAAGAGGAAGAAGAGAAATGTTTGGGATGATTTATAAAAGCATTACTAAGCCTCCTTATATAGGCTAAAGCTTTCACCAAAGCAAGAACCCAGATGTGGGACTTGCTGTAACATTCTCCCACTTGAAGATTTTGATTCAGCCAATCATATCTTCACACCACTCTTTCTGCCTTGCCATTCCATGTCGCTTACGTTTCTGATTGGCCATAGGAGGATCGACACCAAATGAACTTGTCAGGATTGAATGGCTTCGTCATCACATGCTAGGTTATCTTTGGTGTGAATCTTTGCATATCCACGGTTCCTTTCTCTACCACTTCACGAACAAAGTGATACTGGGTATCTATATGCTTTGTCCTGTAATGAAAAGCTGGATTCCTTGCAATGTGCAAGGCACTCTGGCTATCCTGATACGGTAATCATTTGTTGCTTGTGCCCGAGTTCCTCCATTAAACCTTTAATCCAGATAGCTTCCTTGCAAGCCTGGGTAGCTGCCATGTACTCAGCCTCTGTAGTAGACAAAGCTACAACAGTCTGTAACTTAGATAACCAGCTCACTGCTCCCCCTGCAATTGTGAATACATACCCAGTAGTGGATTTCCTTTTATCAAGATCACCTGCAAAATCTGAATCAACATAACCCCTGACAATGAATTCTGATCCTCCGTAACATAATGCAACATCTGAGGTTCCTTTGATGTATCTAAGGATCCTCTTAACAGTATTCCAATGCTCTCTACCTGGATTTGCCATAAACCGACTAACCGCTCCCACTGCTTGTGCAATGTCTGGTCTGGTACATATCATGGCATACATAAGGCTTCCCACCGCTGATGCATACGGTACTCGAGATATTTCCATCCTCTCTGCTTCATTGCTAGGACTCATACCTGAGGATAATTTAAAATTGACAGGAAGCGGGGTAGAAATTGGCTTACAATCTTGCATGTTGAAGCGCTGCAAGACCTTCCTTAGATAATTCGTTTGAGAAAGCCAAATCTTCCTATCATTTCTGTCTCGGTGAATTTGCATCCCTAAAATCTTGTTTGCGGGTCCCAAGTCCTTCATATCAAACTCCCTAGCCAACTGTGCCTTTAATTCCTGGATTCGATCTTTGTTGGGGCCTACCACCAACATGTCATCCACATACAACAGCAAAATGATGAAATCATTATCATCAAACCTCTTGTAGTACGTACAATGGTCTGAACTCAGTCTGTTGTAACCAAGGCTAATTATGAAGGAATCAAATCTCTTGTACCAACATCTGGGCGCCTGCTTTAGACCGTACAGAGATTTGGTCAACCTACAAACCAAGTTTTCTTTTCCTTGTTCTTTAAAGCCTTCTGGTTGGAGCATATAAATTTCTTCTTCAAGCTCTCCATGAAGAAAAGCAGTCTTTACATCCAACTGTTCAAGATGTAAATCAAATGCAGCACACATTGCCAACACTACCCTGATAGTAGTAAGTCTGACAACTGGAGAAAATATCTCGTCAAAGTCTATCCCTTCTTTCTGAGCATAACCTTTGACTACAAGTCTGGCACGATACCGTTCCACTTGATCATTGCTGTCTCGTTTAATTTTGAACACCCATTTGTTCCCGATGGCTTCAGGCCCTTTGGAAGTTCAACAAAGTTCCCAAGTCTTATTTCTATGTAGGGCTTCCATTTCTTCTGCATTGCTGTCATCCATTGAGAAGCATCTGAACTGTTCAACGCTTCTTGAAGAGCTGATGGTTCACCTTCTTCGGTCAAAAGACAGTATGCATCGTAAGCAGGCCATAACATAGTGCGAGTGCCATGATGGTGCTGTTATCGGCGTGTTGATCGTCGAACTCCTTCATCATTGACCTCGTCCCGGTTCTTGTTTTATGTGCTCAGTTACTGCTTGAAGAATCATCTTCTTGAGTCTTTCTCTCCAACGCACTATAGCGATCTCATGGAAGTCTTTGTCATTTTTACTGCTCACTTTGCGGTTCATTTTCTGCGAAAGACTACATCTCTGCTAACAATAAGCTTGCGGGTAGTGGGGTCCCACAAGCGATACCCTTGACATTGTCGGCATAACCCAAGAATATACATTTTACGGATTTTGGATCCAATTTTGTTCTTTCTTGGGAGTTGTACGTACGTCTGAGGACATCCAAACACATGTAAAGAAGAATAATCTACCGGCTTTCCTTTCCACATCTCCATTGGTGACTTCAAACCAATTGTTGTTGATGGCGATCGATTTATCACGTAACAGGCAGTTTTGACTGCTTCTGCCCAAAAAGATTTGGCCAATCCCGATGTTCTCAGCATAGCTCTTGTTCTTTCTAGGAGAGTCCTGTTCATCAAGCTCTGCTACACCATTACTGTTGAGGTGTATGTACAACTTGAGTGAATTGTCTCGTAATACCCTCTTGCTTGCGAGAATGATGAAAGTTACCATCTACATATTCTCCTCCATTGTCACGTCTCAAGCACTTGATTTTCTTCCAGTTTCAAGCTCTACTTGTGCTTTGAACTCATGAATACTGGAAACACATCTGACTTCTTCTTGATTGGGTACACCCACATCTCCTGGAGTAGTCATCAATGAATGATACAAAATACTTTGCTCCCCCCATGGATGTTTTCGGCGACTCCCACACATCAGAATGTATCAAGTCTAGTATGCGTTTGCTTCTGGTAGCTACTTTTGCAAATTTCAATCTATCTTTGCTTACTTGTCGCACGATTATCTCACGAAAGGGTAAAGTTAAAGTCTTGAGCGGCAGATTGCGTTCCCAAGAACTTTCAAGCGTTACGACATATGGCTGGCCCTGCGATGCCACATCATCGTTGATTCTTCATGGCTCGGATGCAATCTGATGCATCCGCCTCTTTGCAAACGTATCTCCCAAAAGCATGTATAGATTGCTTGTGATCTTTTACGCTTTCATCACCACAAGGTTGCCACTTCACTACTTTCAAGACTCCACCTTCAATATGGATCTTGCAGAGTCATCCAATTGCCAGGTGGACAATAGATTCCTTTTCAAGCCATTCACATGTCGTATGCCCCTTGTATCTTACGAACAGTACCATCTTGCATCTTTATTACAGTCTGGATTCCAACAATTTCTAAGGTGTGATCATTTCCCATAAACACGGATCCTCACGAGAGCAGGCTCATAAGTCACAAACCAATCACGGTGTGAAGTCATGTGCCACGTCGCACCTGAATCCACTATCCGGACATCATTGAGCTTCCTTCCACCTTTAGAACTTGTTGCTCGCTATACTGATTTCTCCATCATCACGAGGTACTTGCAACACAACCTTGAGAGGTTGATGCTTCTGAGCTCTTCTCTCCATTCTTCTTGTCCCAACACTCCTTCTTCAAGTGCCCTCTCATGCCTGATTGTAGCATTTGAGATTCTTTCTTCTTGAGATTTTGATCTACCATGATCTTGGCTCCCAGGGGCCCGCGTTAGTTGATCTGCCTCTCGTCATCGATAAAGCTTCTGCTTGCTTCGAACTTTCTGACCTTTCCTCCTTATTCTTGCGCCTGGATTCTTCTTCAAGAATTGCACCGGCAACATCATCAAAGTGAAGAGTGTCAGCAACATTATTGTTTGTAATGTTGATGATGAGTTAATCATATGAATCTGGTAAACTATGAAGTAAAAGTTCTGCACGTTCATTTTCTGCTATTTTGAAATCGATCTTTGTGGTGAGCAAATAAGCGTGTTCGAGGTGTTAATGTGATCCATCACCAATGTGGATTCACTCATTGAAGAGTGTAGAGTTTCCTCTTCAAGAATATTCTTGTGTGAAGTGACTTAACCTCGTACAATTTGTTAAGTACATCCCGAATCTCCTTCTGCGGTCTTCTTTTACGCAACACTTGACAAAACTGAATCCGCATTGCTAAGTGCAAATTGGCAACATTGCCATATCCTTCTCTTTCCACTTTTCATCAGTCATATCTGCCGAGTGCTTCAATTGCTTCAAGCAATTATCCTTCCTCAAAGCCGGCCACTTTCAATTTCCCACGGGGAGAAGTTACTCCCGGTTGAACTTCTCTATCTCAAATTTTTTTGCCATTGGTTGTACGAACCAAAGCGGATTACCTTATTTCACAGTGAATAGTATAGTATCACGTGAACGATGTTATGCACGTATCGTATATGCAGAACAAATCTAGTATAATGCTAACAATTCTTTGTAAAAGTATACAACCTGCGTATGAATAGTAGCAGTATATGGAATAGTATATATCTTGGAATAGTGACTATAGGCAGTAAATAGTACACCAGGTAAGTTCCCGGGGAAAGAGAGGTGGGTCACCAATGGACACGCTTAAATACCAAGTCTTTCCTTGGCGAACTTTTCCTAGACATGCACTTTCTACACTACCACACTATTTCGAACAATTCTTTTCACGATGTGGAAGATCGGACAATGCCGCAACCAGAGCATACTAGGCAACCGACACCTTCCTAGAGTGGCCTTGAAATAGTATCACCAACCTTGGAGACTCACGATACCAGCGGTAGGGTACCCAGTATCGGAATGGTGTCACACAACTAAAATAAGAGCAGAAAAATAAGAAATGAACACACAAAATTTACGTGGAAAACCCTCAACAAATAAGGGAAAAACCACGGGGCAAGACCAGAAGAATTTCACTATGTGGGAAAATATTACAAGAATACCTCTCACAAAATACCTCACAAATACTCTCACAATACTCTTGTTGAGTATAAGAAATAATAAAAGAGGAAGAAGAGAAATGTTTGGGATGATTTATAAAAGCATTACTAAGCCTCCTTATATAGGCTCCAAAGCTTTCACCAAAGCAAGAACCCACCGATGTGGGACTTGCTGTAACATACAACACATGAACCTGAGAAGTTATTAAATTTCAAGAATAAACCCCCATTTTCATCCTCGAAAGATATAATCGCCATCAGTTTGTTGCTTGAAATATTCCTATCAACAATTTAGTCCCTCAATAATGCAAAGTACTGTCACAATTTAATCCCTTAATCATGGAAAACATCATCAAATTATTCCCTAAATTAGAAGTCAATTGCAATCATTTCTCTCAATCTAACAAAGAAGGACCAAATTAATGCCACTTTACATAATTAGAGAACTAAATTTACTTCAAAAAAAATTTTAGGACTAATTTAAATGATGACGCTGGTATCTTAAAAGGATAAAAATATGGGCTAACTAAATTTCTGATTAAATATCTAGATAATTGAAGCCCATTTCTCATTCACTTGTTTCTTCATGTAAAATAGGTAGGCACAACATGAACCTCTAAAAGCTTACAACATTTCAAGTAAATTCCCTCATGCCCTACAAACAAGTGAACATATAATGAAACTTCCAAAATTTAACTGAGATCAACAAGGAAAAAAATAGAGGATCAACAATCGCTTACTCATAACCTATACGTCATGGTTCAGCTACAGAAACAGCCTCAGACCCCACAACGGTGGAAGTCTCGTGCGCTGAGCCATAATATTTTTTATCAAATAGCTAAAAACTTTCTCATAAAGATTATAAAGATAATAAAGCAAGATGTCAAGAGTCCAGATGCTTCAATTTAGAACATATATTCAGACGACGATATGACAAACACGATGCATACAACACCAGAATTAACTAAATCAAAAGATGAAGTATATAGGCATATAAAACCATACGTGTTGATGATGATGATGATGACGATGACGACGATATAAGCAAGCCCTTAGAACTATCATGTTGGTTGGAATCGTCTTCATTCGCTTGCTGCATTTTCTAATTTCTTTTCACTCACCTTGTCTCCCTGTCTCTTGTTGTGCATCTATGACCGAGTTTAAAACCCTTTTATAAAGAGGTCGTATTCGGCGCACTCATAAAATAAATGGAAAACACGTCAAATCTTGTTTACCATTGGTCACTTCATGTCCATGTATAAAAATTTTCAACATTAGGAAACAAAAGCGCATTTGACAGTGTCATAAATGTGAGTGCTGACGCATCAAATCTTACCCTCCATTTGTACAAGTCTGAATTGTGAATATTAAAATATAAAATTTGGATATGCTCAAGGTGACTTAAGGCAAAGACACCAAAAAACACATACCTCATTAAATTTTAAAATTCGGATATACTCAAGGTAGTCAAGGCAAAAGCGTCAAAAAACGTATGTCTCATTAAATTTTAAAATTTGAATATTCAATGTAGTTAAGGCAAAGGAGCCAAAAAACATTCATTTCATTAAATTTTAAATTTGTATATACATAAGATTGGGGGTGGCCGGGTCAACCCAATTAACCAGACGATCCAACCCAACCCAAAAGCATTAGGTTTAGTTTTTTTATAGTTTGGGTTGAACCACGAACTCAACCCAAACCAACTCATTCATCACCTGATTAGTTTGGTTCATGTTTGACAAAAAAAAAACTACGAATTTTTAACTCAATCCAAACGGAGAATATCTTATTAGTTCGGGTATCGGGTTTAGTCAAAACTAACCCGACCCAACCAGTATATCTCCCTAGATAGCAAATGCACCAAAAGACATATATCTTGTTAAAGAAAGGCAATATTATTAAATAAAAAATAAAAACAAATTAGTAAACTTCTATTTTGCATTAATTGTCTATATGAATTAACAAATCATCAAAACATTCATATGATGTTGAAATCACATTAAGATGGTTTCTGTCAGGAACCCGCAAGACTAATTATTTTTTTAATGGTCTAACTATGTAGGATGCATGGACACGACACGAAACATGGATACAACATGAACCGGTAGGAGCACACAGAAAATCGGATAAAGAAAGGACGTGACACAGTTAAAGTATACTCCCTCTGATCTCTAGTATATGTAAGCAACAAAATATACAGAGTTATGGTAGAAAATATAATCAATTTTTAACTATGTTTACTTTATTTAATGATGTTATTTCAAAATTATTATCGAATTAAATTTAGATCGACTTTACAAATAAGTTTTATTAAGGACAATTTAGGAAATACAATATTTTTTTATTACTTTAAGAATATTAAATGAGAATAAATACTCCTTTTGGTATCAAATATAAGTAAAAGTCAAAATATATTTGGTTCAAATATATTTTAATTTTTGCTTATATTTGAGACTGGAGGGAGTATCTTTTTTAAGGAGTGTGAGATAGTTTTTTTTTTTTTACTTATATACGGGACTGAAGGAAGTAAGATATAAAATTAATATTGTAGTAATATGAAAAAACAAATCTTAAATATTAACACACCCACAAACAGGTCTTGTTGGCTCGATAGAAAAATTTATTGGGCAACAAGTTCCCTTATGTTGAGTAAAAGTCAATTTTCCAAGATTTCGCCAAACACCATAAGTGATTATCGATCATAATAATTACTCCCTCCGTTTCTTAATATAGGACTCCTTTGACCATTTCACATTTTTAAGATAGTGAGTTTTATTAGTTATTAACATTAAATTTATACAAAATGCGTGCTCTTTTTCCCATGTTATCATTCTCATCTTCCAAGACTATTAAGAGAGAG
This sequence comes from Calophaca sinica, assembly GCA_037113605.1. Taxonomy (NCBI): domain Eukaryota; kingdom Viridiplantae; phylum Streptophyta; class Magnoliopsida; order Fabales; family Fabaceae; genus Calophaca; species Calophaca sinica. The sequence goes on from CM073733.1 coordinate 112,258,642, forward strand.
AATTAATGCACCTTCGTATAAGGGTAATTTCGTAAAAGAATTAATTAATGCACATTAGTCTTTAAAAATTGTCTTATATTAAGAGACAAGAAAATTTTACAAAAGGGTACTACCTCCGTCCCTTAATATAGGACTTTATTTGAACATTTCACGCCCCTTAAGAAAGTGGATTTTGTTAGTTATTAGCATTAAATTTGTACAAAATGTGTGCTATTTTTTTCAAGTTACCATTCTCATATTCCAAGACTATTAAGAGAGAGATAATTAATGTACCTTGGTATAGGAGTAATTTTGTAAAAAAAAAATTAATGTACATTGGTCTTTAAAAAGGATCTTATATTAAGAGACAAGAAAATTTTGTCAAAATGATATTATATTAAAGGACGGAAGGAGTATTATATTAAGGGATGGAGGGAGTAGTAGTTACTTTTGCAATTCAAACTCAACAAAACCAATGTTACTCCACTCGCATGGAAGCACATTTGTCAATCACAAGATTTACAATGCCCCACAAGTGCCGCATGTTTCAATCTTGACAATTTCTATCATTTAATTTGTCCCTAGAACACACCCTAGTGGTAAAAGATATGTAATTCGAACTCGTAATGCTCCACTTTTTCCCTCTCTTTTTATCTTATATACTAGACCAAAAAAAAAATTCTATTATTTAATTTAGGTTTAATTACTCTGTATATTCCTAAACTATTTGAGAATTTTTAAATAGGTCCTTGAATTAAAAAAATTTGTAATTGAGTCCCTAAACTTTTCAATATTTTGTAATTGAGTCCCTGTATGTTAAAATATTTTAAATAATTTGTAATTAGGTCCCAAACTTTTAAATAAGTTATAATTAGGTCTCTGAACTTTTAGTTATTTTTTAATTAGGTCCCTGCATTCAAAGACTCGATTACAAACTATTTAAAAGGTTAGGGACTTAATTACAAATTATTTAAAAGTTTAGGGTCCCGATTAAAATACAGGGACCTAATTACAATTTATTAAAATGTTCAGGGACCCAATTACAAATTTTTTAGTTCAATGACCTATTTAAAAATTTTCAAATAGTTTAGGGACCTACAGAGTAATTAAACCTTTAATTTATGAATTCAGAAAACACTTTAAATTTCCCTCATACAACTGCAAAAATTTATTGCTGCATGGAAATTCACCACAGTAATTTAGATAAACTAACATGTAACAGCTAAAAATACAATCAAGACCTTAGTCTTTCTTTCAACTTGTTTATCGGCAAATAGAGCACAAATTAAGGAGTTAATGATCAATTTGGTCCCTACTTTTTTTAAAAAATAAAATCAATTTGGTCTCCTGCTTTATCAATATTCCAAATTAGCCCCTGTTTTTTAAAAATGTGTATCAGTTAGGCAGGCCACTCTGTTTGTTAACAGAGTTAGGGACACTGATGTGTCAAGTTAATTGTCTCGCTGTCACACACATCACTGTCTACGTAGGCGCCACCTCATGTGCCTTAGTAGACGTAAATGTCAGGGATCAAATTGAGTACGCAGTAAAATATCTAATTTAAATCACCAAAGTCTATTTTTCTGGACGAAAATTTCAGGGACTAAATTGATATGCAGTAAAATATATTATTTACTAACGTCTATTTTGTTGTACGAAAATTTTAGGGACTAAATTGATACACATTAGGTTTTCCTTAAATCAACAATGTCTTCTTTCCCTCTCAGCTGCAACCATTTCTTTCCCTCTAACATGCAGTAACACATCCAATGATAACTCAAATGACTTAATTTAAATTAATCAAGCTCAGTTAATGATAATGATAATGATAATAATAATGACAATGATAATAAGTACATGTACATGATCCTGAGTTATCTTTAAATTTGTCATTAACTCATAACTCAAATGACTTAATTTAAATTATTGAAGCACCCAAAAAGGTGTCAAAGTACAAAAGTAGCACATCCAAAGTGCCTTTAGTACCAAAAGTAGTAGCCCCAAAATGGGTAAATTGTGCAAATACATCAAAAGTAAATTGAGGATGTCTAATGTGCAACTACAACCAAAAGAAGTTGCATCCAAAAAACTACACCATAATGTGCATATACATCAATAAAGACAACATAAATGACCATAACAGGTTTGCTCTCTATGGTTGTGTTGGACAATACTAATGAAGTCTTGGAGTTGGAATAAACTGCACGAATTGTTCTCCCCTAACAGATTGTGTAGCTTTTGGTGGTGGTGGAATTGGGACCATGATTGGTGGTGGGACCATGACTGGTGGTGGTGGTGGTATTGGATTCACTTGACTTGGTGCTCTCACTGGAGCAGGTGCTTTCACTGGAGTTTCTTTGACACCTGCATTAGGTGGTATAAGAGGACCTCTAACACCATATCTCTTTCCCTATACGTATGGAAACATAATTAAAACAGTTCCAAAATAGTCCTTCAATTTAGTCACTTATTAGCAAACAGATCTCTGTGATTTATAGCTTAATGTCAATTTGGTCCCTGCGAATACCAATTCTAGGCACAAGCAATAACCATATCAGTTGTTATCATATCAAAATTACCATATCAGAATTGCAAACTGCATACGATATCGATATCAGAATTACCAAAACCAATATCAAACTGCATGCCATATCAGAACTGTATACCATACCAGAATTACCAAAACCAATATCAAACCGCATACCATATTACCAGAATTCACCAAAAACCACACCAAAACTCTACCAAAACACCACTTACCATATTACCAGAATTTACCAAAAACCATAATTTACCAGTTCATATCAGAATTTACCAAAAGCCAGTTCTTATCAAAAGCATAATTTGCCAAACACGGAATTTACAGATCAAAAACCTGTTCAGATCAAATGAGAATAACTAGACTTATAGATCAGATCAAACCAGTTCATACCCTCCAGACTGGTTGCATTGTAGGTTGCATCTCTGTTGTGTTTCCTTGTGTTGATTGTTGACCCTACATGTATGTTATCAAAGTTTTTATACATTCTCAATCATATAACTAAAAAACATACAATACACAATACTGGTGAAAAGACTTACCATTGTAGCTGTATCCTGAGATTGTACAGGACCTTAGACTAGTCAACCTCTGTTTGAGTTTCTTCCACTGCAGCTGTTTCTTTAATAAATTTGTTTGTCTTAGGTTTCCTAGCTACCCATTGGTTCATGCACCCCCTACTATTATGACCCTCCAAGCCATATCTCTGGCATGTCCAAATAGGACATATCCTCTTTAGCTTGGTCCCACTAATTGGTTCTTCATTACCATCCTTCCTTCTTTGCTATTTTGGCCTTCATGCACTTCTCTTGACCTTAGGTGGAAGAGAAGACATTGTTGCAGGTGAAAGAAATGGCTGCAGCTATGAGGGAAAGAAGACATTGCTAATTTAAGAAAAACCTAATGTATATCAATTTAGTCTCCGAAATTTCCGTACAACAAAATAGACATTAGTAAATAATATATTTTACAGCGTATCAATTTAGGCCCTAAATTTTTCGTCCAGAAAAATAGACGTTGGTAATTTAAATTAGATATTTTACTACGTATCAATTTGGTCCCTGACATTTATGTCTACTCAGGCACATGAGGTGGCGCCTACGTGGACAGTGACGCGTGTGACAGCGAGGCACTTAACGTGACACATCAATGTCCCTAACTCTGTTAATAGACAGAGACTGACGAAGGGACTTAACTGATACACGTTTTTCAGAAAACAATGACTGATTTGAAATATTGATAAAGCAGGGATCCAAACAAATTTTTTTTTCAAAATATAGGGACTAAATTGGTTATTAATTCACAAATTAAGCTTATAACATCTTTTAGAGAAAGACAAAGAACTACTTTACTTTTAAAAAAGATTTAAATACAATTTAACATCCAACAAAAGTCAGAGACAAATATAGATTAGAGTTTTGAAATTTATATCTATATCTATATCTATATTATATACAATTGAGAATAATACCCAATATGAAATGCTCCAACTCAATTCCTCATAGCCAATCAAAATTAAGAAAAAGTTAAACGTGACAACACAAAAAGCGTTCCCTCCAAAAATTGATGACATGGAATAGTCGGCCATATTAAAAAAAATGATAAAAATTACAAATATGGAAAACGTCCAAAGATAATCCACGAATTAAATGACTTTCCAACAAACAATAAATGTTGAAATCCTTATAAAAACATGTGCTCTAAAATGAAAATTATTAACCAATATTTTTTCAAAAAGTCATATTCAAATTAATTAAATACTAAATAACGAAAATCATTAACCAATTTTTTTCTTCTAATGGTCATATCCAAATTAATTAAATACTAAATAATTAAATAGTCAAATTTTATTATAATGTACGATTTTAATGCTACCTTATTCAAATTCTAATTCTAATATTTCAAAAATAAATAATTTTAACAAATTTACTTGATTTTGGTTCATCGTAATTTTAATTTCTAAATTCTAATATTAATATAAATAAAAACTGACAACAAATATTAAAAAAAAAAGCCATAGTCAGTATAATAAATAAAATATGACTAATCGAATAAATACATATTCGATTAGTAAGATGTCAAGAGTCCAGATGCTTCAATTTAGAACATATATTCAGGCGACGATATGACAAACACGATGCATACAACACCAGAATTAACTAAATCAAAAGATGAAGTATATAGGCATATAAAACCATATGTGTTGATGATGACGATGACGATGATATAAGCAAGCCCTTAGAACTATCATGTTGGTTGGAATCGTCTTCATTCGCTTGCTGCATTTTCTAATTTCTTTTCTCTCACCTTGTCTCCCTGTCTCTCGTTGTGCATCTATGACTGAGTTTAAAACCCTTTTATACAGAGGTCGTATTCGGCGCACTCATAAAATAAATGGAAAACACGTCAAATCTCGTTTACCATTGGTCACTTCATGTCCATGTATAAAAATTTTCAACATTAGGAAACAAAAGCGCATTTGGCAGTGTCATAAATGTGAGTGCTGACGTATCAAATCTTACCCTCCATTTGTACAAGTCTAAATTGTGAAAATAAAAATATAAAATTTGGATATGCTCAAGGTACCTTAAGGCAAAGACACCAAAAAACACATACGTCATTAAATTTTAAAATTCGGATATACTCAAGGTAGTCAAGGCAAAGGAGCCAAAAAAAATTCATTTCTTTAAATTTTAAATTTGTATATACATAAGATTAGGGGTGTACACGGGTCCGGGTTGATCCAATTAATCCGGCGATCCAACTCAACCCAAAAGTTAGGTTCGGTTTTTTTTATCATAGTTTCCCATTCAAACCCGAAATGATTTGGTTCGGGTAACGGATTTATGATTTCAAATCCGTGAACCTGCGAGCCCAACCCAATGACATAGAATTTATTTATTTTTTACTTTTTTATTTTTTTTATATATCTTATTATCGCATAGTCATAACTCAGAGAAATGAGACACTATTTGCTCATTTAGAAATTAAGGTTTCTTTCTATTTTGTGAAATATAATGTCATTTTAAAAACTGCGAAATTTAGTTTATGTATTGTTGGAAATTTTGTGGAATTATAAGTGTTAAATGACACACTTTTTGAATTTTCAAATATTGTTTTTTTGGTCTCATGACCCGCGAACCCAACCCAAATCAACCTTATTTGGTTTATGTTTGACAAAAAATCTACGAATTTTTAACTCAACTAAAACTGATAAAATCTTATTGGTTCTGGTATTGGGTTTAGTCAAAACTAACCCAACCCGACTAGTGTAAATCTCAAAACACATATATCTCTTTAAAGAAAGGCAATATTATTAAAAAAATAAAAACAAATTAGTGAACTTCTATTTTGCATTAATTGTCGATATGAATTAACAAATCATCAAAACATTCATATGATGTCGAAATCACATTAAGATGATTTCCGTCAAGAACCCAAAAGACTAATTATTTTCTTAATGGCCTAACTATGTAGGATGCATGGATACCCACTCCGACGTCTAGTATATACTAGCTATGTAACCCATGCCTTGTACGGGACTCTTATGCATATTTATTTGTCAAGGAATTTTTTATATTTTTAAATTATAAAAATTTGACTTAAATGTATAAATTATTAAATGCAATAATATTTTTATTTTCCTATTTAATTGTCATTAAATTTAATTAACTAATCAATAAATTGAAAAAAAATTAAATTATGATATATTATATTAAAAATGTAAACACAACAATTTTTCATTAACAAACTAACTTAACATTGCAATAAAATAATTAATATTAAAATTATTGTATTATTGTATTAGTTGAAAAACTATTGTAATTTGATTAAAGTAATATTTGATGTATATATGTGTGTGTATGTATTGCAATACTTAAATTAGGATAGGATTGCTGAAAATAATAAAAAAGTTTAAAAAAGGTATGAATTTAATGTTTGTTGCATGATATTAGCCCCGTCAATAAAATATTATTTTATATAATATAATAGAAGAATTATTTTATATATATAGGCCTGAGGCTGAAGCAATTGCCTTGCGCTGAGTCGGGGATCCCATCATAGAATATTTTAATTAGATTAAACCTCTACTAACAAACTTTTTAATAGGATAAAATGAGCATAACAATAAAATTGAACTGGGATGCAAATGTAAAATCTTAGTTTATTATTTTTATTTTTATTATTATTATTTAGATTTTATTTTAGTTTGATTGAAAGTAATAAGTTTTTGTTCCAAAAATTTGATATGATTGATAGTAATGATTTGATAAATATCAAGATTTGATATGATATTTATAAAATACTGAAATTTATACTCATAAAAAAGGCAAGTTATGAAAGGAAATATATATGTTTATTATTTGCTTATTATTGTTAATTGAGATGGTACAAAAATGGATCCCATAAAAACAAAAATAAAAAATAAAAAAATATGATGACATCGACAAATAAATTAAAAGATGATACTCAAATTCTTTAGGAGAAAAATTCTTTTAATTATGAATTCTTATTCATAAGAATCAAATATGAAAAAATATCGATTAAGAAAAATAGAAAATTTATATAGATATGAAAATTTACTTGGAAAAAATTCTCCCAAACGTTAGACCAAAAAAGAAGGTCTCCTTCATTTATTATTATTTGAAACTTGATTTCCAACCCTTTACACATCCAAATTAAATATATCAACATAAGATTTGATTTTTTAAATAGATAAATTTAAAAGATGTATTATAGAATTATAATTATTATTTAAAAATAAACCGATTGTAGTCATTAATGTTATAACCTTCATTTGAAATTCTGGTTTCCAATAACCAAGACCATGAGTTGATAATAAAACCATTAGCATTAACCTTTAGCACGTCAACACTGTCGTCGACTTAAAAAAATTGAAAAAAAATAGAGACGCAATTTGCAAAAGGAGAAAGAGAAAGAGAAAAATTATATGGTGACAACATTATCCGTTATATGCACGAGAAAAAAGTGAGATGGTCACAGAAGAAGAGGCGTGAAGAAGTCATGTAAAAGCATACAAATACTTGCATGTTAGGTTTGCAATAAAAAGAGAGAATGAAGAAAAATCAGAACATGTATAGAGAAATAAATGTATACCATACAAAAGAATTAATTCCTTTAAAAGAATGAAGACAAACCCTGCCTCCTATATTCTCAATAGAAAAAGAATATCTAAAACGAAAAAAAATTAAGAATGAGTTAGATAACAAAAAATGAGAGAAAAAGAATTAAAGAGAGACAACAAAAATAATTGAGACATGCCAGATAAAAAAGAGTTAAGGAGTCGAGATAAAAGAAGGAGGAGGAAGAGGAGGAGGAGGAGGAGAAGAAGAAGACGAAGAAATCAACTGAATAAAAGGAGCAATAGAGGAGTCAAGAAAGTGTGTAAAAGAAAAATAGTAAGACATAAATAAATGAGTAAATAGAGGGCATATGAAAATATTCTCCATAAATAAATTAACCTAATTTAGAATTTTAATTCAAAAGATTTGAATTTATTACAAATCATATTAATATGATTGATAGTAATAATTTGCTAAATCTGTGATATTTATAAGATGCTGAAATTTATACTCATTAAAAAATAGGCAAGTTATTAAATGGTTTCCATAAAAATAAAAATAAAAAAATAAAATAAAAAATATGAAATAAATTTAGGCGGGACGTTGAATGTCTCTAGTGTTGCCACGTCTTATATGTCTACGTGGTAAAACTCTATTTTATATAATATAGTTGATAAGCAATAAAATATACAAAATTGATGGTACAAAATATAATCAATCTTTAACTATGTTTATCCTATTAAATAATATTATTTTAAAATTATCCTCCAATTAAATTTAGAATGACTTTACCAATAAACTTTATTAAGGATAATTTAGGGATTATAATATTTTTTTATTTTTTTAAGACTATTAAATAATAATAACTACTTTTTTTAAAGGGTGTGAGATATTTTTTTTTATTGCTTATATACGAGAAACCGAAGGGAATAACATATAAATATAAAATTAATATAAAAATAATATTGTAGTAATATGAAAAAACAAATATTAAAGATTAACGCACCCACAAACAGGTCTTGTTGGCTCGATGGAAAAATTGATTGGGCAACATGTCAGTTCCCTTATGTTGAGTAAAAGTCAATTTTCCAAGATTTCACCAAACACCAAAAGTGATTATCGATCATAATAATTACTTTTGCAATTCAAACCCAACAAAACCAACACTGTTGGTTGTTTCGGCAATTTTAGCGATATGGAGACGTTGGGACCGGGGTTCGAATCCGAGTGTTGCCATTTAGACATGCGTGTGTATTTGTTATTTACCATTTTCACTAGCTGATCAAAAAAAAGATCAGACCGCTCGACAGGGGCTTACTGCTTAGCCTACGTCAGACCCAGCCCAAGTCATACTTTTTTTTTTAAATAAACAAGACTAAGGCTTTTTGAAAAGCCTATTTAACTAAAACGGTCAGGCTCTAGACCACCCAAAAAGCCTTTTGGGCCTAACAGGCCGGCCTATTTAAGTAAATATAATAAATAATTATATATTGCTATTATTATTATATTAGATTTTGTACATTGTGTTGGATCATATACGACATTTTCAATAATTTAAGCATATTGGCTTACATAAATTTTTGACATATTTAAAAGCCTTATTGCAAAATAGAATTTAAATAAACTATCATATAAGGTTAGATTCTTTAAATGGTCATGTTAGACCTTGAAAAAGATTTATATCATACGAACAAATCAGAATCAGACCTTATAAAACTCAACTCGTCCTATCTATTTCCTCCTCTATGTTCCATGTCTCTTAGCAGCAATGGTTTTAGTTTTTTTATAGTTTATTATAAATTGAACTTAATCTCATTGGCCTATTAGCCGATTAGTCTATTTAAAGATCGGATGACCTATTCAAAGACGTTAATATCAAATAGGTTTTTAAGTAGGCTAACAGGCCAGACCAGACTTTAAAAAAGGTCAGGTTAGGCCTTAAAAAATGACATATGACAGGTAACATGCTAGGCTTTGGCCTTGAATTATTTGATCAGGCCAGGCTTGAGCCTTGCAAAGCCTAGCTCGGCCCAGCCTATTCCCGTCCCTAATGGAAGCACATTTGTCCGTCACAAGATTTACAATGCCCCACAAGTGCCGTATGTTTCTATCTTGACAATTTATATTATATAATTTGTCCCGAGAACACGGCCAAGTGGCAAAAGATATGTAAGTGTTGTGTGGACACTGAACGCGGGCAGGGCCGTGACAATGGTAAGGCCACTAAGGCAATTGTCTTAGGCCTCACCTTGTCCCACATATTGATTATTAGTCAATTTAATGGAAAGAAAAATATATAGAGGACTAGTAAATCATGTTTAATGTTTTAATTTAGGCCCACACATTGGCTATTAGTAAATTTAACAGATAAAAAAACATATAGAGGCATAATAAGTCATTTTTAATGTTTTAATTTAGGCCCAACGGTAATATAAAAAAGAATTTGATTTATTGATTGTAGTATGACAATGCATTATATTCTTTTTTTTTTAACATAATGTATTATATTCTTTTGAGTGGGTTCTCAAATAAGATAATATAATTTTATAGATCTAAAGACTACAACCGTAACGCTTTCTCCTTCCCCTTATCATCTGTACTACACCAAAAAAAATCTAAAGACTACCGGAATACCATAACGATTAATAATTTATATTACATTAAGTCTCTTTAATAATTTTGCCTTGAGCCTCAAGGTTCTAGACGCAACCCTGAGCGCGGGTTCGAACCCCCAATACTCCACTTTTCCCTCCCCCTACTAAAAACAAATTCTATTATTTAATTTACGACTTAGATAACATTTTAAATTTCCATCATACAACTGCAAAAATTTATTGCTGCATGGAAATTCACCGCAGTAATTTATTTAGATAAACTAACATGTAACCAGCTAAAAATAAACTCAAGACCTTAGTCTTTCTTTCAACTTGTTTATCGGCAAATAGAGAACCAATTAAGTTTATACTTTATAACATCTTTTAGAGAATGACAAAGAACTACTTTACTTTTAAAAAGGATTTAAATACAATTTAACATCCAACAAAAGTCAGAGGCAAATAAGATTAGAGTTTTGAAATTATAAACATTAATGTAAATAAACAAATTTCACATGGAATTATTAGTAAGGTATCAATTACGAGATTTCATGAAATTAAGTTAAAATATTGTTATAGTATATCTGTACAAAAGTCAAAGGGGAGCTTTGACACAATGGTTGGAGTTGCTCCTTTGTGACTAGAACGATTGCATTTTTAAGTTGTGAATTCAGCCTCTTGCAAATGCAAGGCAAGACTGCCTACAGCAGACTTACAATGGGTCTATTCCTTGGATCCAGTGACGTACCCAAGATCCTTGGTCAGTGATGGCAAAATATAAAAAAACTAAAGCCAGTAGATTTAAATATATAAAAATAGAAGGGTAAAATACAAAAATATAAACTTGTAATTTTCTGTCTAAGAATATTTTACTAATGTTTTTTTAAAAATGAGGGTGCATTTACACACAATCACTATAGTGTAGATCTGTCTATACTGGACCCAGCCATGGGGAGCTTTGTAGCACCAAGTTCTCTCTCAGACAAATATCTCAAATTTTATGTTTCATAGGTAATTACAATACTAGGAGAGACCTTACAACAAATCATTTAAAGTTCTCTTGTAAATCATAATGGGACTATATTTTAAGCATTAAATTATGGTGGCATAAATAAAAGGATTTTTAGTATCAAAAAAATAAAAAAAATAAAAGGAATTTCCTAAAAAGACACTCGAGCAATATGATCACTTAAGATTTCCAATCTTTAGATCAATAAAATGGCACTGAGATGAGGGTAATTATATAACAAATTTAAAAAGGAAAATATTGACACTCAAAAACATAAGCACTTGAGTTGTTTTGTGTTCAACTCGATGAGCTGACATAGGGATGAGGGTGAATTAGTTACAAATTTAAAAGGAAAACAAAAAAGTTTTTTTTATCAGCAAAAAATTCTATTAAAAAAGAGTACAAGGGGTATTTCAACCCCATCACAAATGTTTAAACCTTAATTACTAATTAAAAGAGTTACAACATCCCACAAGGTTCAAACATCAGTCAGAAATATAATTCCGTTTCGAAAGTCTACCTTCCCACGAAATAAATCGCCCCCATGAAACCATCTTCACTTGAGCTATAATTGCTAAAAATTCAGTACGACTCCCCTGAAAAATAATCTTATTCCTTGGCAACCATAATGTCTAGACGACGGCACACCAAATAAGGTGCTGCAATTTCCTCCCAGTTTTACCTTTAATAGGTGATTTATGTGCCAAGAAATTTGCAACCATACATTGTCTTGCCAAACACCAGACATTATATGAAAATTCACATGAACAAAATATTTGATCAACCGTTTCGTCTTGCCAAAAACTAAAAACACAGCTACCATTATGTGCAACAGGAATAATACCTCGATGAATTAGAGCAACCCTTGTTGGAAGACGATCTTGGAGCAATCGCCACACAAAAACAGCCACCTTGGATGGTATAGATGTTCTCCACACACATTTAAAAGCTTTAGCAAAATTCTGATCTACAGTGTTATTTTTGCCATGTAAAAGACTCATATATGCATATTTTGTGCAGAAATTTTTAGACGCATTCAAATTCCAAGCCCATGAATCCAATTCTGTTGCGGATGGAGTAACAGCATTCAAGAGCAATTGTAATTCATCCAATAGACCTTCCTCCACATTGGATATTCTGCACCTCCAAGACTATCCCCAATTCCAACCGTTATCCAACCACTCCCCCGCATTCGTAACATTGACATTTTTCTCAGTAGTTAACTGATACAATGTAGGAAAAATTTCTTTAAGAGCATTAGCACCCAACCATTGATCCTCCCAAAATCTAACAACGTCTCCCTTGCCTAATTGTAATGTAACAACACCAGATCCAATCAGTTTTCAAGGTAACTAAGTCCTTCCACCAAGTGGATCAAAATCTTGTTGAAGGGTAGCCATCCAGAATCCCACGATCAACAGGGCCACATTTATGGGAGAGAAGATTGAACCATATGGCTTCATGATTGTGAGACAACGCCATTTCCACTTAGCTAAGAAACTCAAACTAAATATTTCCAAATGCTTCACTCCCTAATCCACCCATTGACTTCGGCTTACACGCCTTGTCCTAACTTATCCAACAAATTTTACGATTCTTGCTGACTCTTCCCCATAATAAAATTCCTTTAAATGCTCATAAGAAAGCGAAGTACCTTCCTGGGAGCTTTGAAGAATGAAAAATAGTATACCGATAAGCTAGTTAAAATTGACTTTATCAACGTTACTCTTCCACCAATTGACAACTGAGATCTCTTTCAAGCCGACAATCTCTTTTGCATAATCTCTATATCTGGTTTCCAAGAGAACATTTTGTCGGATTTGCACCAACAAGAATGCCAAGAAATTTAAATGGTAAGCTACTAATCCTACAACTGAGTAAACAAGCGGCCAAATTCAAGAACTGAGCATCAACATGAATGTTGTACAGATTACCTTTGGAGAAATTAACCCGTAGACCCGACACCAGTTCAAACCCGCGAAGGATAGCCTTAATACACCATAAACTCTCCCATGAAGGTGTACACATGATGATAGTGTCATCTGCGTATTGTAACACCGGAAAAGAAATGTCTGGAAATGCCTGATATGCACTTAGTTGTCCCATCTCCACTGCCCTTTTAATCAAACCTGTCAATCTCTCAGCTGCAATGAGAAACAGAAACGGAGCTAATGGATTACCCTGGCGTAAGCCCTTATGTACCTAGAAATCTGTTGTGGGACTACATTTACGAATACCGACATGGTGCTTGAGCATATGCAAGCTTTGATCCATTTGCACGAATTATAACAAAAAAAATTGAACAAAAAAGTTGAACAATGCTAAAAATGCAGCATATATATGACAACATACCCCTTAAAAAAAGGTTTTCACCAGCCCCATTTTCTAATCCGAACCTACAATTTGGAAACTTTTTCCTATTATTTTTAGGGGGGGCAGGGGGTAAGGATAAGAATAAAACCAAGTGTTCCTAAATCACTAATTCACAAAAAGGGGAGGATCAACAAGCACTAAGAAGTTGATACACATAGTAAGTTTCATAAAACCATCTAACATTGTCTAACCATTCCATAGAAGCAATAAGCTTTGTTACCCTAATATTTCGGTCTTGGTTTGGAATGTAACCAAAAGATATATAACTTAATCCCATGAAAATAAAATAAAATAAAATAAAATAAAAAAGATTATAACTTTCGGAATAATGAGTTTTAATAACAAAAGGGTTGTTACTTGTTAGTAATAAGCAAGCTTGATTCATTCTGGACTTTCCGCAAATACAATGTACTGACCAAATTAAATCCCACCTGAAATAAAAGAAAAACTACTCATTTAAGCCCAAAGTGAGCCAACCCAGAACAGCCAGCTCTAAGACTAAAACTCCTAACGTACACGAGTGGCATTGGATCTCCACTTCAGATAAGTGGAAGTACAACTCTAAGACTAAAATTCAGTGCTTTGCTTGGAGTCTGTTTCAAAATAGACTGCCAACAAGGATCGAATTGCAACATAGAGAAGCTATTGATCCAAGCGTGGGAGTAGCATGTGTTTTCTGCTCAGATCAAGGTGAGGATTGTAACCACCTCTTCTTTACTTGTTCTTTTTCCTACAAGGTTTGGCGTGCCATATATGACTGGATGGGCTTCTCGGGTGTTTACCACAATGATGGTGTGAATCATTTTCAGCATCATGGGGCAATGATAACAGGGAGGAGAGTAAAAAAAGGTGAAGCATATTATTTGGTTAGCAGTTGTTTGGTCACTTTGGCTTTTACGGAACAAAATTATTTTCAATGGTGGTGTTGCTGAATTTACTTATGTAGTCTCCCATATCAAAACATTGTCATGGAGTTGGTTCATTTTTAAGGAGGGTAGGAAATCTAGTTCTGTTTTTCTGATTAGTGGAGCTGTCCAACTGTCTGCTTAAAATCCCACTAATAATTCTGAACAAGGCTTTGCTAAGGTGGAGTGGCAAGAGCATGGGGGTGGAATGTGGAGCAGATCCTCCTATTTGTTGGTGTGGACTTTTCAACAAGGCTTTGCTAAAGGGTTGTATCGCATGTTGTTTGTGCTTGGAGTTGACAAGCCGATGTGGTGTTGTGTGGTTCAGTGCTTGGTGACATGAGGATAACACAGTGGGCTATAATATAATTATGGGGAGCGGGCTATCTTGATTCTAGGGTGGTGGTAGTTATCAGGTGCTTATTTGGAGGAGAGGTTGCAATCTGCATGCTTCATTTTTTTGCTACATTGGACTTTGTTTTTTCGTGGTGAAAGTATCATGTTTATGTAGTCAACTTACTTAGTTACTTTTTCTGTTGGTGGAGCAAGTTTTGTAAATTTGTATTCCATAGTTGGTGTACTATTTTTTCTTCTTTAGTCTTTTTCCCAATGGATTTTGGCTTTGGGAGGTTTTAATGAGGCACTTCTATGTTGTTTCGGGTTGGAGTATCCCTTGTACTCCCCTAATAAAAATTCATTGCTTATCAAAAATAAAATAAAAAAGTGGAAGTACAACTAAGTTCAAGTACACAAACAAATCTTCGAACTTCAAAATCGCCTACTCGAAGTCCTAGACAAAGTGAAACCCTAAATTGCTTCAAAACTGCGATCTACTCTCCCCTCAGCAACACCAAAACATATAGATGATATAGATCCTCTAACCAGACATCACCTACATCAGAGAGACATCAGAGAACCCCACACCCACTAGGCTGAGACCTCCACCTTGATCCAGAGAGATTAAGGAGGAGATATAGCAATACACCGACACTGGTACAATCAGGGAGGTGGGGCTCTTGTCACAGGAGGGCTGCTGGTAGTATCGCGACTAGGGATGGAATCCAGATCGGAAAGGAGAGCTCGGCGCACTTCCAAAGGGGGATCAACTACCCAAGGAGCATAAGGAGGTGGAGGCTAATTTGGCAACAGTATGGGCGACGGAGTTTCCAACCTTCGCAATCCAGCTACCTTTCTCAAATTGTAGAGAAGTTCAGCGTTGTATGTGCAGCTAAAGACAAAAGAAAGCCCCATTTTGAAGTTGAAATGAGAACCATCAGAGTTTTCGAACGTGGCTGTAGAAACAAATTGAAGATCATTGATAGTTTTTGGTTAATGATCCTTTATGCAGAATTTTCGGGCATGGTTATACTTTTTATTATTTTCATTATTTTAGGTAAAAATATTTGAAACAGAAACTAGAATGAAAAGAATGTGATATTTTTATAGTTAACTATGAAATAAAAAATGAAAACAGAAAATAGAAAAAAGTCAATTTACCGATCAATATTTTGAAAAACAAATTCAGGCCTGCAAAAATATGTATCTTTTTATATTAAATACAAACAAGTCATATGGTTAGAGTTAGATTTTCCTATTTTCATAAGATTTTTAAGAAAAAGTGTCAAAATAAAATAATTATTATAAAGAGAAATATGTCATTTAGGGAGCACTAAATATTCATTCTAGTATATGCACAAGTACATTAATTAATGTTGATACGTAAATTAGAAAACATTTTAATGATATCTACTTTAATCAATGTTGATATGCAAATTAGAAAACATTTTATTGTTTATGCATTTTTATTACAATTTCTTATACCAAGTAATGCAACCGACCAGTGCGAATGCACGGGTCATAGTACTAGTTTCATTGCTGAAAATAAAACCAAGAACATTGGAACACATACCCCGAATGAAAATAGATGTCAATCATACCAAAGCAACTCAGTAAGATTTAAAAATAAAATAATATAAGTTTTTAATATTGTGATATTATGAGTTATATATATTTCTATTAATTGTCACTTCAAAATAATTATCCATTTTAAAGTATTAGCGTATTTACCCGTGTTCGCACGGGTTATTCATATGGGTTGTAAACGTATTCAACATATAAGAATAAATTAGAAGATTTTTTTTTAACAAAAGTATTAGCAAATCTGAATTTATCAAAAATATTATAAATAATTCATTATGAAGTAGAGAATATATATATATATATATATATATACTCCAATTTTAAAATATAATAAATAAACAGAAAATATTGGTTCTATTCTCCTTATATTCAAACATGGTTTTTAAACTCTGATTTTCAAAAAAAAAAAAATATAAAACACAAAATTGAATGATTATCTAAATTATAGTAAGATAACTTCAAAATAAGTAACATGAAAAGTGATAATCAATTATCTATGTTGAACAAAAAATTAATCTTAGAATAAATTATGGTTTCTATTGTGTATAATATCTAAACTTTAAGAAGAAAAAAATAAAAATACATATTGATTTAGCATTTATTATAATTAAGCATAAACAATTATTTGAACACTGGAATTCTGGGAATATTTATACTCTAATATAATGTTGAAAATGTAAAATTTTAATAATATGTAAGAGATAAAATATACAAATTATGACAAAAAATTATAAAAATAAAAATTTAACATTATATAATTATGATTTTTCTATTAAATTTTATGATGTGCATAGTAAAATAAATTAGTTATGAAAAGTTATAAAATTAAAAGTAATCAAATTTATGTGGTAAAATAATGATGAATAGCGACTAATAATTGATATAATTAATAAATAAAAATATGTAAGTCATTCAAGAGAATATATTAATGATTTGCAGTTGTTTTTATAAATAAAGAGAATAATAGAAGAACTACGACACAAGCCTAGAGGTAGCACACCTCATTACATGAGAACGTAAAGCAAGACCGAGGGAGAGGGAAGAGACATCTACAAAGTCCACATAAAATTACCTTAATGATCCATATTGACTAAAATATCTGCGCAAGAATTCACTTCTTTGTTATTAGTGATCTACACTATGAAATTATTGTTTGACATGAAACAATAATTAAAAAAATTAAATTGATTTAGGCAAAATGATTAATGATTCTTATGCTATCACATGATTTAGATAATATTTTGATTGAATGACAATTGTCCAGATATGATAATTAAATTATTGATATGCTTTAATTTATTACATTTTGAATTTGAATTTAATTTAATTTAAATATGATTGAATGATAAAAAATCTAGATATGAGCATTAAGTGATTGATATGCCTTAATTAATGAAATATCGTGAATTAAAAAATAAAAAAAAATTATTTCTCATTTTGACGGGAAAAAAATGAATGTGGATTTGCTACGTGGCATGAGTCTTCGTGACAAAAATCCGTTTTATATAATATAGTAGATAGATTGGTTTCGTTAAAATTATTTTATTTACCTTTTTAGGTTATTTTTACTATTTTTAAGTGAAGTACTAAGGAAAAGGGATAGTAAGTGATCGAATTTTGTGTTTTAATGTGTCTTACAATTAATTTCTTGAGCCGCTTGTTAAAAATTTAGAATATGTCTCGTATATTATAAGATATAAAAAATTAAAATTAAAATATTTTTCAAAATATTATATTCATTAACAAAGATAATTTTAATAATAATTTGTAAATATCTCATTATATTCCAACTCATTATTTGTAAGACGATAGCGAACCACTTTTGCAATACACATCACAATAGTTGTGATTCCCACAATCACAATGACTCCAACTGCATTTCATTCGCAATCTTCACAAATGAATTTAACACAAATATTTTAACTAAAAAAGCTCAATGTCAGAATTAAGACATTTGAAAGAAACTTACTTTCTCCGTTTCAAAATCACTTACGTTTAAGATTTTTTCCACAAAGATTAATAAAAGTAATAAATAACTTAGAAAGTAAAACAATTTTACTAAATTATTTTGTCAACTATTGATATATTAACAATTGTCATAAATATGCATAATTGAGTACAATGTATTGGCAGTGATGTACACAATATTTATTTGAGGTTAAAATTGGAAGAAAAAATTAATGTTACATTAAAATAATGAAACGATAGTCAATATGAAAATTTTTCATTTCTCTAAAACGACAATCATTTTAATATGGAGGGAGTATAAAATAATCACATGGCAGCTTTAAGCCTAAAAATTTCAGATACTATAGAAGATAATAAAAAAAAACTATCAGGTTCATAACTATCTAAAGTCACATAACAACCTAAGCAATATTACTGAAACACCGACAGAACCATTGTCAAACTACTAGCAAACAAAAAGGAACACCGAAACTAGATAGCATAACAAGTTTTTCAAGTCCGGTCAAAGTATTAACAAATAAAAGGGAATTAGGGAAACACAAGGAACAAGATCCAAACACAAATTAAGGTCACAAGCTGCATGGTGACAAGAAAGAAGGCTAGTCGACCAGAGAATAATCTATCTCATCATGTAGATGCCTAAAACACCAACCTAACGAGTAGTGTCTTGATCTAGGAGGAGCTAGATGGCTACTAGGCATAATGACTTTTTCCCGTGTGTTATTATCCCATGAGCGCACTACGCATTCCGTAGGTGAACAATAATACACAGAGTTACTCTCATATCCCCACTTGCCTGGGTTGCTTAATGCATAGCATCTTCTCCCTATAGCACAAAATAATGCAATATTACCCAAGGTTTCCAACTTGACATAACTCATGGTGGAGAGGTCTATCTTGTACACATTTGGCCTTTGCATGGGAAGAAAATGAATCACTAAAAGCTGTCCATCACAATTAACCATCCCAAGGGGGTGGAAATTAGTTGCACCGGGAGTATTCTTCAGCTCTAGAAATTTTATATTTGCAGAATTCAGGCTTAGTACCCCAATGTTGGCCTTGTCAGTGATAACATATATAGTATTATGCAAAACCACAAAGTCCACAACATTCAATAGATTTCCTTCTATTGAATAAGTAACCCAACTAGAATTTCGAGATTGATAGATGTGCAAACTGTCAGAACTTTTGCATCGAACCCCTATGACAAATTCCTCAGAGCCTTTGGCAAAAGCAAGCAAGGCATGGCAAGACAAATAGAACAAGTTAACTCGAAGGGCTACGGTATTGATTACCTTCTTTCTTCTTGTAAATGGATTCACTAGCAGAAGGGTATCATTGGCACCTGCCATGACCAGATATCCACTAGAAGAACCACAATAGGATAAGCCCCGGAAGTAGTCCATCTTTGAGCAATAAACTTTTTGGTCGGCTATGCTAACGAATAAAAGGGCCTTCTTAGCATATGAAGAGGTTTGAACAATTAATGGTGCTTCCGATTCAAGGAAATTTCTCCAGTAAATTTTATGAAATGCCCTCCAGTTCTTGCACACACCAGCGAATTGAAAAAGGTCATCGAAATCCAGTTTTTCAGAAATGACGTCAAGCACATCCCAAGGAAGTTGACTGTTGTCTGATACCTTTTTCATTTTTTTCTCTGTGCATGCATCACAACAATGACAAAGTTAGGTGATTTTAACCAAACAAAAACTGTCCAACATATCATACAATTGTATAGCATCCTAATTTTGAAAATACGAATATTTTATCATCCCAGTTCCGTGATCATGCCCCTTTATAATTAACAATAGATATTCATTTTCTTTCTCCAATGGAAATTAATATTCTAACTAAAAGCATTAAATATTAAAAATAAACATGCCATTAATTTATTGACCCTTACTCCCCCAACAAAAAGGAAAAAGAAAATAATAAAGAAATAGGTAAAGGCAAGTAGTGAGGAAAATCATTTCCAAATGATTCTACTTAGTCATGTGAGAGTAAACAAAATATCAGGAATACAATTTCATGACATTAGCAATATATATAGTTCTCATACAACAGTTAAATAGTCCTTCAAAATTGAACTACTATAATTACAAACAATTCCTGATTATCTATATATATATATATATATATATATATTGATAGGCAAATGTTAGTTGTTAGATTAGTTTTCTCCTTCGATAGGATAGGCAAATGTAAATGTTAGTTGTTAGATTAGTTTTCTCCTTCGATAGGATAGGCAAATGTATATATATAGTTTACCCTTTGAAACCAAATAGTGACAAAATCATAATTTTCACACCTGCTGTCAATAGCCCAATTTAGACGAAAGGGAGTCCTAGGTTTGTGCTGATGGTTAACATCAACATGAGTAAAGATGATGGCAAGGGTTTAGGACAAACATTAACCCCTATTACATCACCATAAAAGTTCACGAATATGTAAAATCTTTTTTTTTTAATGGCAAAATATTTATATATAGAAGGAGGTACAAGGGGTACCCCAACCCAGTACAGCCAGACAAACTGAGCCTAAAGATCCACATAGAAGGACCCAAAGGCTCGCCAAGAAACAAAGACAAAAATAGAACTCTGAAAGCTAAGTCTTCATGATACAAGCTATGGGATTGACAAACCACTCGTAATACAAATACGGAGTAGATTTGACCCTACCCAAAAACCACCTCCAGGACAAGGATCGAATACGATCAATCGCATGTCCCACCTCAGGCACTGCCCTCGAAAAAATACAATCATTCCTGAACCCCCAAATAACCCACAATACTGAATGCCAAATCAAAGCCAAACCAACCCTACATCGGGAGCTACCCCCAAGGTTTGTGAATTGAGAATAAGAGGAGAAGAGGTCCAGCGGCTGCACAAAATACAACCCAACCAGCTAGCAATAGCATACCAGACCGTCGAGGAGAAGCCAGGCCTACCGAAGAGATGTAACCCCGACTCTCGGTGAGATCCACACAACACACAAGAAGTTGCAGCCATATCAGAAATAATACCTCTGCTAAACAAATTTTTTCGAGTCGGGACTCTATCCAAAAGTAACTGCCAAGAAAAGGCTATTACCTTTGAGGGAGCCAGACTCTTCCACAATTTGCCTAGCACACTAACCTAAAAAAGAAGTAGACCTCCCATCACCTAATCTCCTCCTAACACTCGCCGAGAACCAGTCTGATCCCAAATCCCTTACCCCACCTACTAGACAAATATCCTTCCACCAAACTGAAGCCGAAGAAGGAACTCTCAAATCAGCAAAGTACACAGTAGAAGTCACCGTACTACCATACCTCGCCCTCAGCACCTGACACCAGAGAGCCCCACCTTCCCCTAACATCCTCCACCTCTATTTCCCTAATAAGCTAGAATTGACCAACCTAAGGTCCCTCACCCCTAAGCCACCCCCACTCTTAGGCTTACAAATATCAGCCCACTTAACCCATGGAATCTTTTTCGCCCCCGACACCCCTCCCCACAAAAACTCACGCTGGATCCTAACCACTTGTTTCCAAACTTTCACCGGCATCCTCATAAAGGATAGGTAAAAGATAGGAATGCTACTAAGTACCGAGTTGAGAAGAACGATCCTCCCCCAAGACTCACACTCCTATGTCTCCACCCCACAAGTCGACTACGCAATACCTCCACCATAGGGGCCCATGTGGATGCACGCCTAGGATTGGCCCCAACCGGAAGGCCAAGGTACCTAAAAGGGAGTACCCCAGTCTTACAGTTAAGGAACCCGGCCGCCCGAGCTAAGAAAGACTCCTCGATATTAACCCCAATGAGATTACTCTTTGCAAAATTCATCTTGAGTCCCGAAGCAAGCTCAAACCATCTGAGTATTTCCTTCATCACGCATGAATTTTCCACACTAGCCTCCCCAATTAAAAGAGTATCATCAGCATACTGTAGATGAGACACCATCAAGTTCAACTCCCCAACATAGAACCCAGAGAACAATCTGAGAGAGACCGCCTGGCGCATCAACCCACCTAGGCCCTCAACCACCAGAAGAAAGAGGAACGGCGCCAATGGATCTCCCTGCTTTAACCCCCTTCTAATGTTGATTTCCTCTGTAGGACTACGAATATGTAGAATCTATCCTATGTAATACTCACATTAAACTAAAGAGTGAAGGACACCATAGCTCCAATATAAATTTGACCATTGACGGATGCAAGGAGGGAGGTGGTGGGGTCAAGCCACCTCGGACCCATATAATACCTTCATTTTAGGATTTTTTTTATTTGTTTTGACATTTTTTATGCAATTTAATGTTTGGCAGCTCTAATTTGAAATCATTGGCTCCACCTCAACCTTCTGGATGATGATATGGACAAGCATCAAACTTGTAAGCTATGAAAAAGAAAAACACTTTTGAAATGAGATCGGAAGCGTTATTGAAACCCTTCCCTTTTCCCTCGTAGGTTTGGGACAATATATCCATGGATTTCATTCAAACACTTCCTAGATCGAAAAGGGGCTGATTTTCTCATGTTGATGTGGAACTTTTGTCGAAGTATGCATATTTCATTCCTTTGACTCATCCATTTGAAGCATGATATGTAGCTATTGTTTTCCTTAGGGTGGTGGTTCGGCATCATGCCTTCCCAAGTCAAAGTATCAGATAGGGATCAAGTGTTCATTAGACAATTTTGGAAGGAACTTTTGTGTTTATCAAGAACCAAACTAAACCTTAGTTCAGCAGACCATCATCAAACAGAAGTAACCACACTGCACCATCAATACATACTTGTGTTGCTTTGTCACTCATCACCCTAAACAGTTGATTAGGTTGATTGCTTGGGCT
This sequence comes from Calophaca sinica, assembly GCA_037113605.1. NCBI lineage: Eukaryota > Viridiplantae > Streptophyta > Magnoliopsida > Fabales > Fabaceae > Calophaca > Calophaca sinica. The sequence goes on from CM073733.1 coordinate 112,281,846, forward strand.
GAGTTTTGGTTTAATACTACTTACAATGCTTCCATTGAGAATATTCCTTTTACGACTATTTATGGACATGACTACCCTTCCATTGTACATTATACACTATTTTTGAAAAATTATTCTAAAATTACGGCTGGAATGATTTTCATTGAACAATCTAAGTAACTTATATAGAGATCCTATATATCACTAATTTAGGAAACAAAATAATCACTGCTCTAAGTTATAATCCTTTGATTCAGGGGACCTACACAAATTACAACCTATTTAAAGATTTCACCAAATAATATATACATTCATAAAATAGCACACTCATTCCCACACAAGTGATGACATTGTCGTTGATATTGTTACTCAATTAATACTACAACAGGATACGATTCTAGATGAGTCAAAGCAAATTTTACTTAGAGTACAGAAGGGAAGATGGATTCTTTCCTGGGAACAAATTTACTTAAAGTTACATCCTTTTAGACACAAATCCTTGGCTAGTAGCTGTTATGGCCAATGAGAAGCTAAGCCCTTAATTCTATGGACCCTACAAGATTTTATAAAAGCTTGGGTATTTATTCCATGCATTGTGTATTCCATGCATTAGAACTTAAGAAGGTCATTCCTTCTAAAGAGAAGTTGGCTCAGCCTAATGTAGACTCTCAGACCTACCTTTACTTGGCCGGCGTTTCACTTGGTTCAACCAAACGGCCCATCAATGAGTCGTCTTAATAGGATCCTTCTCTCTCAGGAGTGGCTAGACACATGGAGAGATCCTTCCCAGTGGGCATTGGAGAGGGAGTTATCTGACCACTGCCCAGTTATTCTACGATATTCATTGCATATTAGGGGGCCTAAAATGTTTAGGTTCAACAATCACTGGTTACAACATAAGGATTTTCGAGATGTGGTTCTGCAGAGCTGGTCTTCCTTTTCCTTCTCGGGGTGGATGGGCTTCATTCTTAAAGAGAAGTCAAAGCACTTAAGGGGGAACTGAAGAGATGGAACAAGGAACTATTCGGGGATCTGGACGTAAAGATAGAACTATTGGTTGAGGAGATTAAGGTAGCAGACTAAGATGTGAAAGTGTGGGACTGTCCCAGGAGGAGTTACAGCGGAGGAAGGCCTGTTTCTCGGATCTCTGGATCTTACTCAAGAGCAAGGACAGCCTGATAGTCCAGCATTCCAGGTGTAGGTGGCTCAACGAGGATGACGCCAACTCGGGTTACTTCCACTCCTGTCTCAAAGCAAGGAGGAAACGTAATAGAATCTATGCTCTGCATGGGGGGTCGAGATGGATTGAGGGTGCAGCTGCAATTCGAGCGGAGGTTTGTCATTTTTTCACTAGCCAATTCTCTGAGGAGAATTTTCATAGGCCCAGGTTGGGAGGTATCGCCTTCCCTACCATCTCTGCTCAAGAAAACGTGAATTTGATCGCACCATTTCCCTTGGATGAGATTAAGGGGGTAATGGCTGCATCGGATGCGAATAAAAGTTCGGGGCCAGATGGATTTAACTTCTCATTCTTTAAGTCTTTCTGGGAACTACTTAAGGGTGAACTAGAGATTCTATTCCATAAGTTCCATGTTAATGCTAGGCTGCCTAGGAGCTTCTCCTCATATTTTCTGGCTCTAATTTCGAAAGTTGAGTACCCTTTCTCACTAGGGAACTACCGCCCTATCTCCTTACTGGGATCTCTATATAAGCTGGTAGCGAAGGTCCCTGTGGGTAGGTTAGGTAAGGTAATGAACTCCATTATCTCCTCCTCCCAGTCAGCTTTCATCAAAGGCCGTCAACTGATGGATGGGGTAGTTGCCATAAATGAGGTGGTAGATTTTGCCAAGAAGACTATGAAGGAGTGTCTTATCTTTAAAGTGGATTTTGAGAAGGCCTATGATTCAGTAAGTTGGGGCTTCTTGGAATAAATGCTGGAGCGATTTGGGTTTTGTGAGAGGTGGCGGGCGTGGATCCGTGCTTGCGTGTTGTCAGGCAGTCTTTTGGTTCTGGTCTACGGAAGCCCTACAGAGGAGATTAGTATCCAACAGAGACTTAAACAGGGAGATCCACTTGCGCCTTTCCTCTTTCTACTAGTGGTTGAGGGCCTCAGTGGGCTTGTTAGGAGTGCGGTGTCCCAGGGGATGTTCACGGGATTCACTGTCGGAGATTCTGGGGTCGTGGCTACCCTGCTACAGTATGCTGATGATATCCTCTTTGTTGGAAAAGCTTCGGTGGAGAATCAGTGGGCAATTTTGAGGAGCTTCGAGCTAGTTTCAGGGCTCAAGGTGAACTTCCACAAGAGCAGCCTCATAGGGGTTAATGTGGCAACCTTTTTTATGCAAACTGCAGAAGATTTTCTTCACTGTAGGGTAGGTTCCCTGCCTTTCAAGTACCAGGGTTTGCCAGTAGGTGCAATCTTTGGAAGTTGAGTACCTGGGAATTTATGTTGCAGGTAATCAGACCGAGATTGGGAGTTTGGCGAAACAGGTTCGTAAGCCTCGGAGGTAGGATTGTACTTATCAATTCAGTCCTCAATATATAGTATCCCTATCTTCTTCCTCTCCTTCCTCAAGATGCCCACGCGGGTCTGGCGTGCGGTGGTCCGATTGCAGAGAGAATTCCTATAGGGGGATCCAAGGGGAAAGGAAGATTTCATGGGTCAAATGGTCTAATGTGTGTAAACCTAAGGTGGGGGGTGGTCTTGGAGTGAAGTACATGTGGGCTTTTAACAATAGCCTGTTGGGAAAGTAGCGATGGAGATTGCTGGATGGTAGGCCTGCATTCTGGAAACTGGTGGTAACTGCAAGGTATGGCGACGAAGTGACCAGGGTGCCAGATCTGAATTCAGCAATGATTCATCGTCTGGCCTCCTGGTGGGGGAAGGATTTATGTCTGTTGGGGATGCAAGCGGGACTTCCTCCAGATTGGTTCTCTGAAAGCCTTGTGAGAAAGGTGGGGAATGGGGCTTCTACTCGCTTCTGGTTGGACATGTGGGAGGGGGAGTCCAACTTTTGTTCATTCACTCCACGTCTCTTCTCGGTGTCTGCTCAACAGTATGCAGTGATTGCGGATATGGGGCATTGGGTGGGAAATGACTGGGTGTGGGATCTAATATGGAGAAGGGGCCTCTTTGTATGGGAGGAGGAGTTACTTCATCAGCTCATGGATCGACTCAATGAGGTATGATTGTCTCGGGAGGATGATTGTTGGCTTTGGTCGCACAACGTCGACGGAGTGTATTTGGTCCATTCGGCTTATCAGCTACTTACTGTTGACAACTCACGGATATCAGGGCGGTCGGTTGACGATGGCAGGGTCCTTGGAAGCTTGTGGGCGAGTATAGCTCAATCTAAAGTTATTGCTTTCTTCTGGCAACTGCTCCTGGATAGGATTCCTACTCGGGACAATTTTCTCCGGAGGCGGGTGATCTCTGAGGTGGGAGGGACTGTTTGTGCCATCTGTGGGGCCCCCGGGAGCCAAGTGTACACTTATTCCTTACCTGTGATCTCGCCTATCCTATCTGGTATGATGTTTTCAAATGGCTGGGATCGGACCTAGTACTTCCGCACAACTTATATCAGATGTATCTCTTTCTGTGTTTGCTAGGTTGTAGGCGTAGGACAGTAGGGCTTGCTACGATATGGCATGATGTGGTTTAGGTAATCTGGGAGGTACGAAACCAGAGAATCTTTTCGGATAAGGTGGCAGAGCGTGCGAACCTTCTTGAGAGAATCCAAGTCGTTTCGTGGAGGTGGTTGTTGGCAAGGGAAAATCGTACTTCTACCTCTTTTATGAGTGGTTCACTGATCCCATTAGTTGCTTGTATAGGTGAGGGATATCAGGAGATAATTAGGGAGTATAGTTGTTTTGGGTTGTTGCCCAAGAGATCTCGGGTTGGAGTACCCCTTTGTACTCAGTATTAACGGTTAGAGTGCCCCTTTTGCACTCATTGTATATGGGTTGGAATCCCCCTGAAGTACTTCTAATTAATTAATAATATTTTTTTTTGTTAAAAAAAAGGGTCATTCCTTCTAATATAACTAATCACCAACTTCTCCCTTCTTGACAGAGGACTCACGTGATGGATAATGGGCCAAAATAATATGAACTGAATGGAGAGTATGCTGTATTAGACGGGGAAAAAAAGAGGGAATCCTAACAGAATGAGTGTGGAGTGATAAAAGGAATCAAAGTAGTGGGGAAGGAAGCAATACAAAATTGATATAAGGTGGTTTTTGTGGGTTTGGTCATTCCTAAGGATGGGACTTTCCTTAGAAGTCTCTTGGTTTTTTATTTTATTTTATTTTATGTGATAACTTTTATTTTAGATGCTCTTTTTTTCATCGCAAAGTTTCCATAATATTTTATGGTTGTAGGGAGCTTTGGGTCTTTGTTTTTAAGTCAAGACAACCGTGAAAACTTTTCCCATGGACATACAACACATGAAACTGAAAAGTTATTAAATTTCAAGAATAAAACCCCATTTCGATCCTCCTAAGATATAATCGCCATCGATTTGTTTCAACAATTTAGTCCATCAGTAATGCAAAGTGTCATAACTTAATCCCCTAATCATGGAAAACATCATCAAATTACTCCCTAAATTAGAACTCCATTGCACTCATTTCTCTCAATCCAACAAAAAAGGACCAATTTAATCCCACCTTATATAATTAAAGACCAAATTTATGTCAAATTTTTTTAAGGCTATATTTAAATGATGACGCTTGTATCCTCGAAGGATAAAAATAAGGGCTAACTCAATTTCTGATTAAATATCTAATTAACTGAAGTCTATTTCTCATTCACTTGTTTTTTCATGTTAAATAGGAAGGCACAATATGAACCTCTGAAAGCTTACAACATTTCAAATTACAAGTAAATTCTCCCATGTCCTACAAACAAGGGAACATATAATGAAACTTCCAAAATTTAATTGAGATCAACAAAATCAACAATCGAACAACAGTAATGGTATGTTTGGTATGTAAGAAAGTGGGAGGAAAGAAAGTGGGGGGAAAGAAAATTTATTGATTAAAGTGTAAAATTAATGATGTGTTATATTATTATTGGTCTGTCACATTTATTAATGTATCTTTTTCACACTTTACCAAAAACTTTTCTTCCCCCCTATTTTCTTTTCTCTCTCCCAAACAGACGAGAAGGCTTCTATCTCATATCCTATATGTCATGGTTCAAGTACATACACAACCTCATACCCCACAACGGTGGAAGTCTCGTCGCTGAGCCATAATATTTTTTATCAAATAGCTAAAAACATTCTTATAAAGATTATAAAGGTAATAAAGCAAGATGTCAAGAGTCCAGATGCTTTAATTTAGAATATATATTCAGACGATAATATGACAAACATGATGCGTACAACATCAAAATTAATTAAATCAAAAGATGAAGTATATATGCATAGAAAACCATACTTGTTGATGATGATGACGACGACAATATAAGCAAGCCCTTAGAACTGTCATATCGATTGGAATCGTCTTCATTCGCTTGCTGCATTTCCTAATTTCTTTTCACTCACCTTATTTCCCAGACTCTCTTTGTGCCCCCTCAGTGTGTTCCATCTCAGTTTCCTGCTCCCCCTGTGCAGTAGCTTCTTTTTCAGCACCTTGCTCCCCCTGAGCAAGTTCACCTAGATTTTGCTCAACTTGCTCAACTTTCTTTTGAGCAAGTTCCTTTTCAGCAGCCTCTGGAGCCTTGAACTCCAGCTTTTTCTTGGTTGTATCCTTCTTCCCATAGATCTTTTATGGACCTTTGGCCTTCTTTTCTTTCCTTCTTTCTTCCTTTTCTTCTTCTGCATCAACTTCCTTTTTTGATGCTTTTATTTTCTTTGATGGGGTTGGTTCAACCTCTTGATCACCTATTTCTCCAGGGGTTGCTTTTATCCCCATTTGATTCAGATTCTTGCTGAAGAATGTGGTGCATTTCCTAGTGTAGGCTTCACTAGATGGAGGGATCTTGAAGTGCATGAATATTTTTGTTAGCACTATTCCATAAGGAAGTGAGGACGTTTTTCTGAGGGTAGTGGCAGCATACTTCATGTAGCTTAGTATGATGAAAGGTAGGTTTAAAGGCTTTCACTTGACTAAATGATAAACAATCATTAAATCTAGGTCAATAAGTTTTTCAAAGCTACCTGCCCTAGGAATTAGAGTGTGAGAAGCCATGTTCTGAAAAATTCGTTCCAGCCCCTTCAGATTTGTGGCAATGTCCTTGTGTTTTGGTATTTTGAGAGTTAACTCAAGCACTTCCTCCCTGGTGGTGTTGGCCTTTTCATACCACTCATCTTCAAACAGTTTAATTCCACTATCTGGAATTTGTAGAGCTTGAGCAATAACTCATGTTGTTAGATGAATGTCTATTCCTTTCACTTTGCTTGTGATGGAAGGTTCCTTCTCATCCACCTTTGCATTTGCATAGAAGGACCTTACTAAACCTTCATAGGTTCTTTCTTCTATTTGAACAAACTCTGACCATTTAGGTTTGTTTAGAAAAGTGTAGAGATTCCACCCAGCCTTTTTTAAATTGTCAAGCTGGAAAACTCTTCCAGTGACAACTGTTCTCTTCTCCCATTCTTCATCTAGTTGTTCTTGTTCTTCAATGGCCCTTTTTCCCTTTTTCTTTTCAGAGGGTCCTTCTTTCTTTTGCTTGGTTTCCTTCTTTTTGATTTGTCCCTGGATTTTCTCCTTCTTTACTTTCTTCAGGGATTCGGCTAGTGTTTCCTCTGTACTGGGAGGGGTGTCAGGTAGAGTGCCCTCTGAATCATCATTGTGAATATGGATAACATTTTCATCTTGAGTTCTGGTTGATGAAGATGTTCCCACACCAGCAGCAATTATGTTTGATCTCCTACGGGGGGTAGAGGAAATGGGAGGCGAAGCCGACGAGGTTGCAATTACTGGAGGAGGTCGAGAGTAAGCAAAGAGAAAAGTGGTGGGAGAGACATAGGGAATAATGGCACGAGAGGAGCTCTCTGGAACCTTTCTCACAACAGGGATTTTTGTTCTAGCCATTTTTAGGGTTTTGATCAGAGAGTGAGTTTGCTTGATCGTACCGAGCAGTGTCGTGGTTTAAGTAGAAGAGAAAATAGTGTAGAGCGTGAAGAAAGAAGTAGAAAGAGAAAGTAGTGATTGTACCTCATTAATGAGGTGTGTTGGGGTAATAAATCATGATTGAAAATGTGCTTAGTAGCCGTTACAAAATTGTGGCCTGAGAACGTGTCATTAGCTGACAGTTTTGCAGACCCACTAACTTAATATTTAAATATATTTTACTTAAAAAGATAATTGAGTAAGTTAACTAACTAATACAAATGCGAGTAAGTTCATAAAATGTGAGCAAGTTCATTTAGCAGTGCAGAACATATTCATGACAAATAAGCTTTAAATAACTCTTGGAGATTTGATGATTTATGACTGAGTTGAAAACCCTTTTATAAATAGGACATATTCGGCGCACTCATAAAATAAAAGAAAAACAGGCCAAATCTCCAAAACAGACGATAAGGCTTCTATCTCATATCCTATATGTCATGGTTCAGGTACATACACAACCTCATACCCCACAACGGTGGAAGTCTCGTGCGCTGAGCCATAATATTTTTTATCAAATAGCTAAAAACATTCTTATAAAGATTATAAAGATAATAAAGCAAGATGTCAAGAGTCCAGATGCTTTAATTTAGAATATATATTCAGACGATAATATGACAAACATGAAGCGTACAACATCAAAATTAATTAAATCAAAAGATGAAGTATATATGCATAGAAAACCATACTTGTTGATGATGATGATGACGACAATATAAGCAAGCCCTTAGAACTGTCATATCGATTGGAATCGTCTTCATTCGCTTGCTGCATTTCCTAATTTCTTTTCACTCACCTTGTTTTCCAGACTCTCTTTGTGCTTTATGACTGGGTTGAAAACCCTTTTATAAATAGGACATATTCGGCGCACTCATAAAATAAAAGGAAAACACGTCAAATCTCGTTTACCATTGGTCACTTCATGTCCACATATTGAAAATTTTAAAATTAGGAAACAAAAACGCATTTGACAATGTCATAAATGTGAGTGTTGACGCATCAAATCTTACCCTCCATTTGTCGCTGAGTCTAAACTCTGATGTTAAAATTTAAAATTTGGATATGCTCAAGATGACTTCAAGGAAAGGCGCAAAAAAACGCACATGTCATTAAATTTTAAAATTTGGATATACTCGATGTAGTCAAGGCAAAAGCACCAAAAAACGTACGTCTCATTAAAATTTAAAATTTGGATATTCAACATAGTCAAGGAAAAGGCGCCAAAATATGTACATTTCTTTAAATTTAAAATTTGGATATATTTAAGGTAGTCAAGACAAAGGCTCCAAAAAGCTTACATTTCATTAAAATTTAAAATTTGGATATAGTAATAGTGAAGGCAATTTGTAAATAAAAAAAAAAGTAGTCTAGGCAAATGCGCCAAAATTAAAGAAAGGAAATACTAAAAAAAATTTAAAAGAAGAGATTAGTAAACTACTATTTTGCATTAATTGTTGATATCAATTAACAAATCAACATAGAATATTAAATTGTTCAAACCAAATTAAGATGCTTTCTGTCAAGAAATAACAACGCTGACAACTAATTATTTTTTAATGGTCCGAGGTAGGATGCATGGGCATGACACGAAACATGGATACAACCACTGACGGATCCGGGAAGAGGCATATGGGGGCTCTAACCCCTCCCTCCCTCTGTGACTAGAAGATTGTGCGTTACAATGGGTCTAACCCTTCTCTGACCCTGCCGTGATGGGAGCTTTGTAGCACCAAGTTGTTTATCTATACAAAAATTGAGTCAATGAATAAGGTCTTAATTTTTATGTTTCTTAGGTAAATACAATACTAGGAGAGACCTTACAACAAATCATTTGAAGTTCACTTGTACTACCGCCATCCCTATATATAAGCTTTATTGAAGAAAAAAAATGGTTCCTTTTTATAAGATCATTTCTAAATTAGTATATGCATTAATTATTTTTTTACAAGAATGTCTCTAATTAAATGAGGTGACCAATTCTCTCTCTTAAGAGTCTTGGAGAGATGAATCTCAATAATTGAGGGATAATTTTAGAAAAACAATATATATTATTGACAAATTTAATGTATTAACTAATTTTCATAATTTGTATGAATTTGTCAAAAGAAGCTTATATAACTCCCTCCGGACTCAGTTATAAGCAAAAAAATGCATAAGTGTGGGGGACTCAAATATAAACAAATGTCAACTAATCAATCTATATTTAATGTTATTATTCTAAAAATATCCTTAATTTAATTCATTAATATTGTGAGAAGAGAACTATTGTGACTAAGAGTAATTTAATAAATGTATTTCCTTTTTTTAATATGAAATCAAGAAAATTAAATACATTTAACTATCATTCTTTATAAATGTAAAAATATGTATTTTTGCTTATAATTGACTCCCTAGGGAATATCATGAGACGGAGGTAGTAAATCATATTTCCTAAAAAGACGCAGCATGTTTGCACTTAGGATTTCCAACCTTTAGATCAATAAAATGGCATTGAAATGGGGTGAATTAACTAACAAATTTAAAAAGGAAAAAATTGACACTAAAAAACATACTAATACTTTAAGATTTTCGATGTTCAGCTCAATAAAATGACATAGGAATGAGGGGTGAATTAATCACAAATTTAAAAGGAAAACAAAAAATTGAGCAAGGCTGTAAATGCACCTTTTAGCAGCATATCCCTAAAAGAGGGTTTTCACTATCCTTACTTGCTAATCTGAAGCTACTGTTTGGAAAAAAAATTCCTCTATTTTTGAGGGAGGGATAAGAATGAGTTGGACTTAATTCATGTGTCCACATACCACTAATACACAAAAAGGGGAGGATCAACTAGTGCACTGCAGTAAGAAATTGATGCACAAACATAGTAAATTTAATGAAACCATCCCTCATTGTCAAACCGTTCCATACTGTGGTTGCTTGATAACATCAATATTGCATCATTTTATTAGGGATAGTAGAGTGTAATTTGAATAATTATTGAATGGTTTCACATACAATTCATTCTCTTTTCATCTTAAATGTGCAGAAATAGAAATTAAGCAATATGATGAAGAAATGCAAGTTTGGGCTTAAAAGTGGGCTAAAAGAGGCCCATAATGCTAAACACGGCCTTCGCATAATATAATGAAGCATGTCCATGCTTATCTGAAGAAGCAATTAGCCACGAGCGCACCTCACGCGCGTCCATGCGCTCCCCGGATAGCTGGTTGGTATTTTAATCATATCTGGAGCTGTAGTTATCGGATTGAGGCGTTCTTTGTGGCGTTGGAAAGCTAAGAGAATTTCCTACAACTTTATCACAAATTGGATGACTTTAACATGCAGCACGGCCTCTTCATCATGGAGCACGGCCGTGCTCCACCAAAAAAATCTCAGAAATTGATGTCGGCAAGCGTAGAGGCGGCGCAGACGCGTAAAACAGCCTGTAAAGGGAGCACGGCCTTGGAGCACGGCCGTGCTCAGGCCGTGCTCAACCCAAAACTCAGCCTATAAAAGGAGCGCTCAGCAGAACATTTAAAAATACTCCGGGATCGACTTTCTCCCAAATTCTTTTCTTCCCCTGTAATATTTCAGTCTTATTTTACTAGTTTTAGTTGTTACTCTGTTTGTTTTATATCTAGTTTATTATTTCCTTCTACTTAGTAGTGGAATAAAACCCCGTCACTAAGGTGATGGGGGATCTAATGTCGTATCTGTGATCATTAAATAATTTATAATATTAGTACTTAATCTCTTCTATGATTAAATTATTCCTAGTGAATTTATTCTATAAGAACTGATCATTCTTTACTCAACTAATTAATTGTGTGGCGATCGTACCTTCAATTAGTTAACGGAACTCTAGGGATAATTGAATCTGCATGCTCTGTCGGATCAAGGATTGCGTGTTCATTTTTAGTCAGTCATTGAATTGATAAATCTATTGGTACTTTATGCTCTTTCTGTTTACTTGCTTTGAATGATCAAACAAAGTAATAAATTAGAAAGAAGACTGTTAACATTGCATGATCATTGGGTGTTAATAGCTTTTGAATAGAGATTGGTAATCAGTTAGAATTATTGCTCTTATTATAAATTGGTCAAATTCACAGATATACACATTAGTGATCCCGTTACCTTGGTGACATTTATTTTATTTGCTTTCTTTTTATTTATTTTTATATGACTTATCTTTATATGACTTATCTTTTACACACTTTGTGTAATTTCACTTCAATCATTTGTCTAAATAACAAATTAATCTAAGTAGAGCAGTATTCGTTTCAATTCCCTGTGGAGACGATAATCTTTTATACTATAACTTGACGTTTAATCGTGCACTTGCGATTTTGACGCAACAAGTTTTTGGCGCCATTGCCGGGGAATTGTTAACGATATTGATCGAAATGATTAATTGTTAATTTAGACGCTTTTTGTAATTATTTTATTTTCTCTTATTTTTATTTTTATCTTTTATTTTTCTTTTTCTTTCTTGTCATTTAAATTCCAGTATAAACCGCCTACAGAAGGTTCATCCTACTATATGGACGGTTATTTTTTTCTTTTTATTTCTTATCATTTAAATTCTAGTATAGCGCCTCTGAAGGTTTTACCTACTACATGGACGGTTTTTTTTTTTGCCTTTTATTTTTTTTTTTCATTTTATTGTTGTATAGCATTTCCTCTTGGAAGATTATGTCTCCTGTTGGAAGATTAGATTTTATTTTTCTTTGTTTTAAAATTTATTTCTATTTTCTTTTCTTTTAATTTCTAAAAAATTAAAAAAAAAAGGATAATGTTTCCTAATTTAGAACTTAATTGATCTGGATTAGGATAGTGTACTTCTGACATTTATTTGTTGGAAGGTCCCCTTGAGGTGTACCAAGAGCTGGAAGTGATTGTCGGCAAGGATTAGGTAAACTCGGGACTTTGAATAGGCAAGGTTGAGCTTACGTTGCTCGATAAAAAGGATCGTGTGCTACCCTTCTGAGAAGGCTTCTTCTTATGGAAGTAAACATATGAATGATTTGTGGGTAATCATGCTGAGAAACCCTCTGACTTTTGTCATCTGTAGCCACCTAGGAGGTAAGACTCTGGGTTCCAACAAATGGAGCATTGTGATTAAATAAAATATACATTCATCTGTGAGAAACTGTCAGTTTTGGGAAGAAAATGCCTACTGTATCTCCTCCAGAATATGCTCGTGAAATTTTTCACAGGGGAGTCCCTTTCCACTCTTTACTTTTAGGACTTAAATTTATTGTTATATCTTTATATGCTTATGCTGTGATTACTAGCATTGAGGACAATGTTAGAAATAAGTGTGGGGGGAGAACAACATGACTACATGACTCATGAATTCTCAAATAAATTGAAAATTTGAAGTTAATTAATTTTTGGGGAAATAAAATTTTTAGACAGCTTTAAATTTCTTAAAAGAAGATATTTTCTGAAAAGCTGAGAAATTTGAATAAGCCTTTCATTGACAAAATCTCCAAGAAAAACTTCTATATGTGAGAATTCGAGCCTAATCTAGGGGTTGCATTTAACGGATTGATTTTTTAAAACCCCTATTTTTCATTTGAGTGTTTTCAGTAACAATTGTGTTCTAGAACTTGATATGTGACCATTCAAAGCGAAACTAATTTACAAAATTTTTGAAAAATGATTGAGGCACTTAGGATTGTTTCTAGCCTCCAACACTTTGAATTGGAAATTTTTACCAACTAGCTGCCCACTTCGAGCCTTCAAGATAAAATTCATTTGATACCTCATATTCCTTTGAAAGAACTACAAAATTGGTTATCATTGAGTTATAAAGAGCAACGTGGCATTGGTAAAAAAATATATTGAGAGGAAAAAAAATTTGGGATGAGGAAGTATAAAAAAAAAAGCTTATGAAAATGTGGTTTTCTGCACCAAAAAATGCCAAAATTGTGAAACAAGGATTTATGCTCAAAAAGAAATAACTAAATTTTCCAAAGCCCTTGTAAAACCATTTTTCTGGATCTTCATACCTTGAATTTCTACCCTTAGCCTCATTACAACCTTATACCAAGACCTCTTGATTTCAAAATTTTCTGTGAATTGTTAGTCGAGTTTTGGTCTATTGTCAAGCCTATGGTAATGCATTGTTTCTGAGAAAATTGTGTGAATTCCCCTTAAACATTGAAACACTTGAGAGATTGAAAGGGAGCGATATATTCTTGGTTGATTTAAATATCAAAGTGCTTATCTTTTTAAAAGTTTCAATCAAGTGGAAATATTTTTTTCAAAGAGATAAAAAGCTGTCTTTCAGAAACATTTGCCCTGCCCCATTCATTGTTAGCTGTTGTTGAAAAATTATTGAGAATTCATAAAACCAATTTGCTTGAGGGCAAGCAAAATTCAAGTGTGGGGGTATTGATAACATCAATATTGCATCATTTTATTAGGGATAGTAGAGTGTAATTTGAATAATTATTGAATGGTTTCACATACAATTCATTCTCTTTTCATCTTAAATGTGCAGAAATAGAAATTAAGCAATATGATGAAGAAATGCAAGTTTGGGCTTAAAAGTGGGCTAAAAGAGGCCCATAATGCTAAACACGGCCTTCGCATAATATAATGAAGCATGTCCATGCTTATCTGAAGAAGCAATTAGCCACGAGCGCACCTCACGCGCGTCCATGCACTCCCCGGATAGCTGGTTGGTATTTTAATCATATCTGGAGCTGTAGTTATCGGATTGAGGCGTTCTTTGTGGCGTTGGAAAGCTAAGAGAATTTCCTACAACTTTATCACAAATTGGATGACTTTAACATTCAGCACGGCCTCTTCATCATGGAGCACGGCCGTGCTCCACCAAAAAAATCTCAGAAATTGATGTCGGCAAGCGTAGAGGCGGCGCAGACGCGTAAAACAGCCTGTAAAGGGAGCACGGCCTTGGAGCACGGCCGTGCTCAACCCAAAACTGAGCCTATAAAAGGAGCGCTCAGCAGAACATTTAAAAATACTCCGGGATCGACTTTCTCCCAAATTCTTTTCTTCCCCTGTAATATTTCAGTCTTATTTTACTAGTTTTAGTTGTTGCTCTGTTTGTTTTATATCTAGTTTATTATTTTCTTCTACTTAGTAGTGGAATAAAACCCCGTCACTAAGGTGATGGGGGATCTAATGTCGTATCTGTGATCATTAAATAATTTATAATATTAGTACTTAATCTCTTCTATGATTAAATTATTCCTAGTGAATTTATTCTATAAGAACTGATCATTCTTTACTCAACTAATTAATTGTGTGGCGATCGTACCTTCAATTAGTTAACGGAACTTTAGGGATAATTGAATCTGCATGCTCTGTCGAATCAAGGATTGCGTGTTCATTTTTAGTCAGTCATTGAATTGATAAATCTATTGGTACTTTATGCTCTTTCTGTTTACTTGCTTTGAATGATCAAACAAAGTAATAAATTAGAAAGAAGACTGTTAACATTGCATGATCATTGGGTGTTAATAGCTTTTGAATAGAGATTGGTAATCAGTTAGAATTATTGCTCTTATTATAAATTGGTCAAATTCACAGATATACACATTAGTGATCCCGTTACCTTGGTGACATTTATTTTATTTGCTTTCTTTTTATTTATTTTTATATGACTTATCTTTATATGACTTATCTTTTACACACTTTGTGTAATTTCACTTCAATCATTTGTCTAAATAACAAATTAATCTAAGTAGAGCAGTATTCGTTTCAATTCCCTGTGGAGACGATAATCTTTTATACTATAACTTGACGTTTAATCGTGCACTTGCGATTTTGACGCAACATTGCTCTGAAGGTGCGTGGGGTGTGCGATTGCACAGAGCCTCATTTTTTAGGGTGCACTAAATTTACTAAAAAATATTGCTACATGTTCGAGTTGATAGATACATGTATAACTATTTTTGCTATCATTCTACGTAATTTGCTGGTTTGGTTTGAATCTTTCAATGTTGCAGTTATCTTTAACTTTTCTTCTGCAATATTTTATTTCCTTGAGGTTGTATTAAAACAATTAATGGCTAGCTTTTTACACATCTTGTGTGCTGAAGACTACTTGCTTTTAATAATCAATATATATATTTGACTTATAAAAAAATAGGGCACCAATTTCTCAGTTCGCACATGACACCCGAAATATCAGGTACAACCCTAATTCCATAGAAGCTATAAACTTTGTTTCTCTAATATTTCCGCCTTGATTTTGAAATGCAACAAAAAAAATATATAACTTAATCCCATGAAAATAAATAAAGAAAAATATACATAACTTTCAGAAGAATAAGTTATAATAACAAAAGGTTTTTTTTTTACTGCAAACAAACTTCATTCATTGATCAAATAGACAATACAATCAGATTGAGTAAAAGTGTTGGAGCATTCCCCATTCACAGTCAAGAGATAACTCTAAGAGCAAAGCATACACGGACTTGAGCGATATAACACATAGGTTGAACATAAAACCCGAGGGCATAACCAAACCAATCCCAAAATCCTAACATCTTTCCTATCAATATCTTTCGCTCACGATCACTGGCAATAGATGAGTGAGAATCCACAGTCTTTTCCTCAATCCAGTTACGAATCATTTTTTGACTTCTACAGGCACAATTAAACTATCACTAGTCTCAGGATTGTCAAGTTTTCTTCGTTGTCCATAAGTTGAAAGATACTTGGCGAGAACATTGTAAGAGGTGATAGCCTCAGTTGTCTCATTACCCACTATGGTATGCCTAGCAAAACCCATAACTAAAATCCAAGATGCAAAGCCCTTAAGAGGCATTTTATCACACCATAGTTACAACCTTACTCCAATCAAGACTCAGGGAAAGAAAACATAACAGAGAGACTACACCAAAATCAACACCTAGGCTAACATAAGACACAGTACTAGGCAACATTAAAAGCAGATTGTTGCCTTTCCATGGTGGCTTTGGAGGTGGGCGGAGGATCACCGGCACTAGAGGTGGAGGAGCATTCGAGTGGGAGGGAAGCCAAAGCGCTCGGGCAAGGTTTAATGGAGGAGAACCATCTGATAGAAGCGTTGGACTATGAATCGCGGGTCTTGCGAGTAGGGATGCTTCTTCTGGGGCTTTCATCCTATCTTGTGGCGGTGGTTATTAGTAAATTAAAAGGGTTATTAGTAATAACCAAACTTGATTCATTTTAGACCTTCCACGGATACAATATACTGCTTAAATTAAACCCCACATGAAACAAAAAGAAAAACTACTCATTCCATAATATGTCAATTAAGGCACATACCTTCTACTACCATGCAAGTTTTGAACTTTAGAGATAAAAAAAACATGATATAATGCTATCTTTCTCAAATTGTAGAGAAATTTAGCATTGTATGTGCGGTTAAAGACGAAAGAAAGCCCCATTTTGAAGTTGAATCGAGAACCAACATAATTTTAGCAGAATTTTTAGTGTGGTTGTGGAAACAAATTGAAGATTGATGATAGTTACTACTCCTTTATGCATAATTTAATATTAAGTAGAATAATAATTTGTATAAAAAAATGAAAATATTTTCTTATAGCCTTAAATCCACTTTTATTCCCTCAAGTATCACGATGATGCAGTTTTAGTCCTCTAATTTTTAATTGTGTGAATTAAGTTCTCAATATGTATCCTCAATTACAATTTTGTGGTCCCCTAATTTTCCACAAGTTTAAGCAAACGTGGACTTTTTTATGATACTTGGTCACCCTTTAATGTTGTTTAGGCATATGTGAGATGGAAAATAAAAAAAAATTGAAAACCCCCTCCTCTTTAGTTTATTTAGACTTCATTCCCTTCTTCTTTCCAATTCCCCATTCCTCTTCTTGAAACACTAGAATGAAAATATCATCAGTAACACAGTAAAGAGAGGAAAGAAATTTTCATCCATAATCACTAACCCAGTACCATAGCTAGCCTTCATAATTGTACCCTGACCTCACCCTAGAAAGGGGGGAAGTGTGTGGTTGCGCAAGTGAGAAGGACAGAAGGACTAAGGTGAAAGAGAAATAACAAGAGATCGGAAGGAAGAAGAAAGGGGCTATCGAAACTGAGAATCCGCCTCTACAAGCCACGGGGATTGGTGGTGTTTGGGGCGAAAGGAGGCGTAGAGGGTGGCTTTGACAAGCTTGCAAAAAGGAGGGTGGTAGAGCAAGGAGGTCGTGGGGAGAAACAGGGTACTTCGCCACTAGACTTTGCTTTGCTTTTCTTCTAATGTTTATATTTAGCGATTAGCCTGTGAGTGAGAGAGGAAAGACAGAGAGAGAAAGTGAGGGGGAGGGAGAAAGAAAAAAATAGATCTAAGAAGGGAGAAAAGAGTGGACGAGGTCGCCTGAGGGAGAGGCTTAAGGTGCATGGTGGCGAGTACCACGACACGAACGGCGGGGATTATGCGGCAGAGGAGACAAAAATAGGGAGATCGGGCGCAAAACAACATCGGAAATCGACGGCCTTGCGACGGGGGAATGACTACCACAGTGTCACCAGTATAAACGAAAACAAGTTTCTACCATAACATAACTTTAGTACATTTAGTCCCACAAGTATAAACGAAAATTAGTTTTTAACACAATTCAAAAGTATCATTAAAACATAATAAGACATCACAACAACGAGTATTTAGTAATTTTACGATACATCTACCTGTGGGTGTGAATACTACGATATCCGCTCCCACCCCATTAATAAACACGTAGCAAAAATACTTGTTTATTTTATCCACGAGTATTCATCAAGGTAAACATATCCAATATATTGCGTGTTTTATCCATATATACATGTTGGTATAGGTAATATATATTGTTACATCCGTTTAGCGAATCAGTCTTTATTTAATAAATTTTTGACGTGCTGCAAATGATTGGTTGAGATTATAGTGCTAGTTGGGATTACTTCCCTTACAGTGATATTTTTGTATACCAATTTTTGACTAAAAAAAATATTACATCCGTGGAGCTACTCATTTGACATGCAACATTTTTTTTTTCTTTTGTTGAATAACTAAAGATGCCCCTCTTTTTTGCTAGCATGTATCCACCGAAGTTTATTTTCGGAGGTGTATCGTTTTGTGGTCCAAAAGTTTATTTTTTCAGATATCTCTAGGCAAGCTATGACGGGATCTCTGTGTGTTAGTAAAATTAGGAGGTGTTTTTAGTTATTTCACTTTTTTTTTCTGTTCAAGACACTCAGCTTGAAACGTGGCTTGACCCGGTCCAAAATTACCTTCACCCGTGGCGTTTTGCTCGAATTCACGGCTCTCCTGCAGTTCACTGCCACCGGCGACACCCTCAATTTCTCTTCCGCTCGTTCTTCCGGCGTGGTAGCTCCGTCGACTTGTCCATCGTTTCTCGTTGCTTTTGTTTTGTTCAAGGTTTCTAATCTCCGCAATTTCGCCCAATTTTTTTTTTTGAACTTTAGTTTTCGAGCTTTTGATTTGAATGGCATAGATATTGGAATGAGAGTTATGGTAAAAGTTACCTGATGGAGTTGATTTGTTAAATATACAATTATATATGATTATATTGGATTTAGATTCTTGCAATTATGTTTCTCTAATTTAAATTTCTCTTCGATGGTTGTTTGCTTTAGTAATCGGGGGCATTGGAATTGATTTTAGGGTATCTATGAATGAATTGCGAATTGACTGATTTATGGGCAATGTTTTCCTACCAAGGCCCTGTTTGGATTAGCTCCTACTAAATGCGAGTTTTTCAATTAAAATACGATTGTGGTTCTTTGCCTGTGAATTTTTCTTTTACGAGTTTATAGATTTATATGGAGAAGTTAAATGAGATAGTTTCTGAAAAAATTGAAATACAAAAACTAATTTCAACTTATATAAAAAGTTTTTGTTTAAAAAATTTGTAGTTATTTCTATTAATATTTTTTTCATAAATACTTTTGGAGTTGACTCTGAATTAATGATTGGGGGTTCGGTTTTGAGTTTAGACTCATGGGAGAGAACGAGAATAAATAAATGAAGTAGGTGTGACATGTGATAGTGTAAGATTTATGTTGAAAATGTTAGAATGGCGTTTTGATATCATTTACAGAAGATAGGAGGGTGCTTAGAAATCTTCTGCAGTAGGTCAGTGTTTTTAAAGTGGGTTTTTTGCCTGGTGGCTTGAATTTGAAGGTGCCACCGGTGGACAACCTGATGGACCCGGTTGACCTTGTTTGAAAGCTCTTGTCCTTCCTTAGTGGCTTTGCAATTTTGCATTTGCTGGTGAGGAAAGGATGAAATTTGGCTGCTGGTAAATGGTAATTGTTCTTTGGGGGTTGGAA
The DNA here is from genome assembly GCA_037113605.1 of Calophaca sinica. Classification (NCBI taxonomy): domain Eukaryota; kingdom Viridiplantae; phylum Streptophyta; class Magnoliopsida; order Fabales; family Fabaceae; genus Calophaca; species Calophaca sinica. The sequence goes on from CM073733.1 coordinate 112,301,240, forward strand.
GTTTGCAATTTACAACCTTTGACAAGTACTTGCCTGTCTACATCCTTGGTCAAAGTTCATGAAATTCAAATGTGAAATTAATGGTTTGTGTTTGCTTGTACTGAATCTGATTTGATGATTGCAGGTAGGGGTTGAAAAATGAAGCAAGTAGTTGGAATGGTGGTTTCCAATAAGATGCAGAAATCAGTGGTTGTGGCAGTGGATAGACTATTCCACCACAAATTGTACAACCGTTTTGTCAAGCGAACCTCTAAATTTATGGCTCACGATGAGCACAATCTCTGTAATATTGGTGACCGAGTTAGTAACACGAACTTAACCATAACAGGCTGATTTGTTTATCAATTTCAATTCTTTTGAATATTATTTGAATCACTTGATTTGTACTCTTGGTTTTACCAGAAAAGTCAATGATGGTGTTGATTTCGCCATGTTTTAGGTTCGACTGGATCCTTCTAGGCCTTTGAGCAAACATAAACATTGGGCTGTTGCTGAAATTCTCAAGAAAGCACGGATATATGCCCCTCCCTCCATCCCGGTGTTCGATGACGTGAGCTCCAGCTCTTAAGTACTTGCTTCCTCTGTGCTGTTGTTTTTGTTGGCAAGATATTTGAGAATACAATGGAAATTTTTTACCTCTATTATGTTATCAGGCCGAACATTATCCTTTCAGTTACTCTATATTCTGACATTATTCTTAAATTTTGGTGGCAGGATTTGGCATGTTTTATACAAGGCTGATTAGCTTCTATTCTGCTGCCTTTTCAGATGAAGTCTGATAGTATGTCAAGCTGCCATGTTTTTTATTTTGGGTAATAATTGCCATCTGTGAAAGTAGGTTGCAGTTTACCATGACCACATTCTGGTTCTATAAGTTCCAATAGTTTTGGTCCTTGGACTCAGAATGAACTTAAATGGAAATCGCTAAGTAATTATTGGTGACTTCTTATTCAAGACATTTTATCATCCACTACAAGTAAAAAGTCCTTATATCTAAAAAAATAATGGATCCAATTATTATAAGATTGATAGCATATGGGGCAACTCTGGGAATGCAAATTATGTGAGTGAGTTATTTCTTGTGTTCTTCACCATAATAGAAAAGTTGGGGAATGAATTCTCTCTAGTGGCGATTTTCAATTTTTCACCGGAAGGAGAGCAATGAAAATCCTCACCATTAAACTACCATCTCCCCTCCCCCCCCAACCTTCATATTTTAAAGTCTCTCTATCTCCCCTTTTTAATGGATGGTTGAGATCCAACTTGACGGATTTGTCACCGGAGGGGATCCAAATCCAGAGAGTTGACGTTTTCTAAGGCTCTGTTTGGGAGGTAGGAAGAGAGGAAAGGGGAGGGCTTTAGGGAGAGAGGAGGAGAGGGAAAGAAAGAGAAATTTTCCACCTTATTTGAGAGAGTGTTTTTGTAGATAAGGAAAAGAGAATGTTTATGACTAATATATTTGTAATTTTGAGAGTAATATAAAAAGATGGAAGGGATTTGAAGAATTTCTCTAAGCCTTCCAAAGTCCTAAAAAACCCTCTTCCAATACATTTTTTGAGTTCTTTCATATTAGGGGGTTTTATTATTATGAAGAAAAATAAACCCCTCATTCAAGGTGGGAGACTATCTTTCCTTCACATTCCTTTTCCTCCTTCATTTTTCCCAATGCCCTCCCCTCCTAAACTCCCAAATGGAGCCTAAAGTAATATAGTGCTTGTTTGGAACTATGGGGGAATCGCGCCCCAAGCCTAACCACAGCAGAAGCTATAACTGCAAACTTTCCATTCCTTTTCCTCTTTCTTTTTTCTCAAAGCCTTCCGCTCCTAAACTCTCAAACGGAGCCTAAAGTGATATAGTGCTTGTTTGGAACTACGGGGGAATCGTGTCCCAAGCCTACCCACAGAAGCTATAACTACAAACTTCTGATTCGATGCTTTTTAATCATTTAACCACCGCAGTTCCAAACATGCCAGTAAAGATTTAGAAATTGTGATTGGCTTGATAGTAAAACTAGTTTAATATCAAACATTCAACGCCAACCATTTTTTATTTTCAGATAAAGAGAACTGGTGAATTTAGCTTCAGGAAGGACTAAAAAAATATATATATCCCAAGCTATGCGGAGGACCGGAAGTAGGAGAGTAAGTCATGAAAAATAAAAATGGGGGAAGGCAGGGGAATTGGATAGGAAAATGCTAATGAGTATCTTAAGGGCATTGTTTAAGAAGCCTAAAAAAGTAACTTTTTATGGAAAATTGTGTAGTTAATACATTGAGAAGAGATTAACTTAGTTTTTCAATAAGTATTTACCTTGTTTGGAATCCTTAAACAATACCCTTAGGGCACTTGTTAGCCTGACCCAATTGGATAATGCAAACTGAGCTGAGTTATTGTGGTCTGAATAATCGTGCTGACATTAAAGAAATGCAGAAGCTGAATGCACATGGTGTTAATAGCTCTCTCATACACAGCAAGTGGTGCGCTGACCCTTCTGAACACATTAATGTCTTGCTCTTCAGGCAAGGTTAATGTAATACTTCATGTAGAAAGACATACCCCCCTTTCTCATACTCCCTTCGATCAGAAATATAAGCACAAAATTATATGTATTTTGTTCAAATTTGAACCAAATACATAGTTTTGTTGCTTATATTTCAGACCGGGGGGAGTAGGATTTATTTTCACAGTAACACTACATCCATAACACTTTAAGCTTGCAAATGCTTTGAAAAAAAGAATTCATGTGCCCCAAAAAGAAAATTCAAGTAAAAGGCAAACTTAGATGCAGGGAACTAGTTAATTTCTAAAGCATCTTCCCTTAAAAACACGAAATATGTCTATTCTAAAACACTTAAGTTTAATGGAGAATATTTTAATTTTGGTGTAACATTCATTTTCAATAACTGTGGAAGTTGTTAATAATGACATTAAAAATGTGAAGCTCTTGGATAAATGGATTGAATAGTTCAGATCGGTTCTGTTTAATGAGATTTAGCAACTGTGTACCCATAACAAACTATTATTGTTTATTTAGGTGTGGGACCTATGTTCTTTATTTAACAGTTGAATTAATCTTTGTTTTTTGCTGGTTTTGTGTAGTTGGAATTCACTGGGTACCAACTATATCCCTTGACTGCGAAGCAAAGCGTTCAATTAATTAATTTTCTCTCAAATTGTAACTAATTATTCTTTAGGAGTGAATTTAAGCTGTGTATTCTTTTGATAAAAGGGGAAGATATCATTGGGCATGCAGAAAGTCCTTTGATCTTTTGCTGATTAAAATCATTACCGAAATTATACGCACAAGAATTACAGAACACAAGTTGCGTCATATAGTTCGTGTGGCTTTGTTAGCTTCTAAGTTTGTTTTGCATGATTGAGAATTCATTCAAGCAATAAATAATTACATCAATAGCTGGGTTCATCTGCAGCGCCCAATTTAGTGAAGGAACAGTGGACTGTAATTTGAATGGAAAGTGAGGTACAAACAAGTGCATAATGAAGGTGTGATGCAGTGATGCTGCCATTATGGTTGTGATAGAGTGGTGTTCGGTTGAAGAAAGGGATTGAAGCATTAAAGTCCCAAATTTTGCGAAATGTCATGACAACAAGAGCTCATGATGGCCGGAAGAAATAATAATGTCGTGGAATTCATACTTGTCCAATGCATTTTACTGTTACTAAGCATTCTCCAAAAAGGATGTTCGATAAAAAGGAAGTTTGTCTTGAATACAAGTTAAAACTTTTCAATATAATAAATTTACTATTTTTTCATACAAATTTATATCATTTCATTTCTTAACTAATGTCCTAATGACACTTGTTAGCGTTGTATCGTTCTCTTTTATATGATGTATTAATCACCTAGAAAATTTAATCAAAACTAATGGCACGTTTCATTGTATCGTTCTCTATAACTATAATTCTAGAGAGTTATCAAGGGTAAAATTCACGAATTAAGAAGAAGAAAATTGGTAAAATTTAGATGAACTTGCTGGGGATTAAAAGAAAAGTTTATTTCATTTGAAAAGATAAATTATCATAATTTATACATATGAAACAAACGCATTTTATTCCTCTAAAGTGATTTATCACATTACAAATTAATATAAATTATTTTAAAAAATAAATAATTAATATTTTAACATATCAATAGTTTATTATGCATATTATGATTTATTATATTTTTTTTGACAAAAAATTTAGACTAAATACCCAAATTGGTCCTCAACAAAAACCACAGAAACCAATTTCGTCCCTGAAAAACAAAAAGTACCAATTTGGTCCTTAAAAATTTTAAATGTGGATCAAATTTGTCTCTAAAAATTATCCTAAAATGATTTATTTGACCCACATTTGAGATTTTTAAAGACTAAATTGATATTTTTCATTTCTCAGGGACTAAATTGGCTACCTGGTGAGCCTTCTATTTTTTCGAAACTTTTATGTGGTTGGCAGCTCATGAACGTCTTCTCACAAATTGTCGCGGGCATAGGTGGAACCCAGCTATTTCTCCTATTTGTTAGTGTTGTAATGCAGGAGAGGAAAACCAGATGCATGTGTTGAGGGACTGTCCGTTTGCTTGCCAAGTTTGGCTAAGGTTAGTCCCTTCTTGTGACATTGCATAGTTCTATAGTTATGACAACCAGGATTGGTTTTTCTCTAATCTTCGAGAATAGAGGAATTTTGTGGCAGAATCTGATTGGCCCACTATATTTATGATAGCCGGTTGGTATCTTTGGAAGTGCAAGAACATGTCCATCTTTGAGGAAGGATTTTCGAGGCCAAACAATCCTATTATTCCAATCCTCAAACTGCCTCGGGAGGTACACGCAACCTCTTTAATTCACAGAAATGATTTCAAAAGTAAGAATGAAGTCTACTATGTAAAGTGGAAGCACCCACCTGATGGGTGGTATAAACTTAATTGTGATGGGGCCTGTAAAAGGGATATGGGAAGTGCTGGGTGTGGTGGTCTGCTGCAGGACGCTACCGGTAGATGAGTCAAAGGATATGTCCATCGTCTTGGTACTTGTGATGCGTTATGTGCTGAGATGTGGGGCATGTGGTTGGGAATGTCACTAGCCTGACAAGATGGTCTTTAAGAGAATTATCGTTAAGAGTGATTCCAAGGTGCTCATTGATATGGTTTCAGCCACAGAGTCCGCTACTGACAAGGCCTCGTCGTTGGTGAGCCGTATTCGTTCGCTTGCTAGAGAGGATTAGACAATTGAGTTTGTGCATACTTGGAGGGAAGGAAACAGGAGTATAGATTGGCTAGCCAACCATAGCATCTCTTTGGATTCTTCAGACGTGCAGGTGCTGGAGCAGCCCCTTAGGGAGTTGCGGCAATTTCTTTTTGATGATGATACTGGGGTCTCCATACCCAGGAATGTTAGAATAGATTGTTAGTTTTTTTTTTTGTTCGGGCTGTTGCAGCCCTCTTTATGTACCAAAAAAAATCGGTTCTCCATTATTTTTGTCAGGGACCAATTTGGGTATTTATCGAAAGATTTATTACACTTGTAATACTAATAAGTAATTGATTATCTTATAACTGTTGAAGTAATTTATTTTACTCTCTAACACGTAGATATAAATTGGGGAATATTTCATATATTTTTATGTTATTCAACTAGGATCACAAAGAACACAATAGGAAACCTTAAGGTTGGGTGTGAGTGGTTAACGCACTCTATTTAAAGGGACGGATTCGGTTGGTACCTGGGTTCGATCTATGACGATGGAATGGGGCTAGAATTTACTTACCTCCAAGCCGAACTCCGGACTAATCAGACCCATTTTTCTTGGACACCATAGCAGAGTCGAATATCTTTAGAAAAAAAAAAAAACACTTCCAAGCAATGATTTTTCACATACATCACTCAGGCTTCAGGACACGACTCTAACAAATTATTTATTGACATTTTTTTTTGGTACGAAATTATTTATTGACATTGACACCACTAATAAAAAATTTAAAACATCATGTGTTCACTTGCAAAGTGACCATTTCCACGTGGATTAAAACCTAACTCCATTGTACTCTATTCCAAAGTCCACTAAAAAAAAATTGGAGCATTAAGACCCCACGACGCAAAACTACAGTTCTGCACAATCATAAAAATCATTTCAATGTTAGAAACTCAACAGAATTCCAAATCCAATGATCCCATTTCAAGTTGTATCCAAACAAAGAAAGGCCCTTTCTTCCATCTCCACTCCAATCCATTGCTTCTCTTTCACTTCACTTCACTTCACTCTTTCCGTTATCAAGTCCTCTCCTTCTTCTCTCTCTCTCCACAGCTTTTTTGGCGGGAACTGGACCCCACAAAATTAAAATCCCATCCTCCCTAACTCTTGATATTTTTTCTCTCATAAATAAACACAACCAACTTCCCTTCTTTCTCACCCCCTCAACCATTCCATAGTGCCAACACTCTCTGAAAAACTGCATAGAACGCACCGTACTGTCCCTTAACACAACCCAAAACGGTGCCGTACAGAACATTCTAAATGCCCTTGATTTTCTTCCTCCTCCTTTTCTTTTTCCACTCCGTCGCTTCTCTCTCCTCCGACGGCCTCGCCCTTCTCACTCTAAAATCCGCCGTCGACGCCGACGGCGCCGCTGCATTCTCAGACTGGAACGAGAACGATCCCACGCCGTGCCACTGGTCCGGCATAAGCTGCGCCAACATCTCCGGCGACCCTGAGCCACGCGTCGTTGGCCTCGGCCTCGCCGGCAAGGGCCTCCGCGGTTACCTGCCGTCGGAGCTCGGAAACCTCATCTACCTCCGTCGCCTGAGCATCCACACCAACGCCTTCCACGGCTCCATCCCTGTTCAGCTCTTCAACGCCACTTCACTCCACAGCATTTTCCTCCACGGCAACAACCTCTCCGGCACCCTCTCTCCCTCTGTCTGCAACCTCCCCCGCCTCCAAAACCTCGACCTCTCCGACAACTCCCTCGCCGGAGCCATCCCCGACTCCCTCGGAAACTGTTCTCAACTCCAGCGCCTCATCCTCGCCCGCAACAACTTTTCCGGCGCAATTCCGGCGACTCCATGGCCGGAGCTAAAGAACCTCGTCCAGCTCGACCTCTCCGCGAATCTTCTAGAAGGTTCAATCCCAGACCAAATCGGTGACCTCAAGTCCCTCGCCGGAACCCTAAACCTCTCATTCAACCACCTATCAGGTAAACTCCCGAAATCCCTCGGGAAATTGCCGGTAACAGTGAGTTTCGATCTCCGAAACAATGATCTCAGCGGTGAGATTCCTCAAACGGGGTCGTTTTCGAATCAGGGACCCACCGCGTTCCTCAACAATCCGAAACTCTGCGGGTTTCCTTTGCAAAAAACGTGTAGCGGTTTGGCACCGAGCGAACCGGGTTCAAATCCCGGTTCGGCAAGGGGACCAACGAACCGGTCCAGGAAAAGGTTGAGTCCCGGTTTAATTATTCTAATCTCGGTGGCTGATGCTGCTGGAGTGGCTTTAATTGGGCTTGTGGTTGTGTATGTGTATTGGAAGAAAAAGGATAAGTCCAATGGGTGTAGTTGTACTGGGAAGAGCAAGTTTGGTGGGAACAATGAGAAACCAAGTTTATGCTGTTTGTGTTGGTCATTGGGGTGTGTTAAGGGGTTAAAGGGTGATGATTCTGAGGTGGAGGAGAGTGAGAAAGGAGGTGGGAGAGGGGAAGGGGAAGGGGAAGGGGAATTGGTGACAATTGATAAAGGTTTTAATTTTGAGCTTGATGAGTTGTTGAGGGCTTCAGCATATGTGTTGGGGAAGAGTTGGTTGGGGATAGTGTATAAGGTGGTGCTTGGGAATGGGGTGCCTGTGGCTGTGAGGAGATTGGGGGAGGGTGGGGAACAGAGGTATAAGGAGTTTGCTGCTGAGGTTCAGGCCATTGGGAAAGTGAAGCACCCTAATATTGTGAAGTTGAGAGCTTATTATTGGGCTCCTGATGAGAAGCTTTTGATCAGTGATTTCATCTCCAATGGCAATTTGGCCACTGCACTTAGAGGTCAGTTCCTGAACATTTTGGGTCATTGATTTCATTTGTTGCATTCAATCATGAGGGGGATTAGCCTCCATTTTTACTATGTTAGTAGTAGCAGGCTGAAAGAGGGCACACACCCACACAATGATGACTGTTCCACTGATAATGAGAGTTGAATAATATCAATAGTACCAAAAGAATAACAATGACAGCTAATAATGAGTTAATAACCTGGTGAAATTTGAATCTTAGGTTAGGTAGTACAAGCCTTTTTTTTACCAAGGTAATACAAGCATTTTAGGTTTAGGAGGTTGTTATAATTATAAAACGCTTAATTTGTGCCTTTAGATGAGTGAGTTTTACTAATAATTTTTTTTTTTTTTTGGAAAAAAGTAAACTAGTAAAGTATAGTAAAACGTTGGAGCATTTTTGTTTTTGGTATTAGGCTTGAGCATTTAACCAGTCCAGAGAAACGCATAAAAATTAGATATACTATTAGTCATTAGATATCTATGAATGGATATACATGTAATTTAATAAATACTAACTAAATTATTAAATCTTGTCAAAAAAAACTAAATTATTAAAAAAATATGTTTTATACCAACATTGTTTAGTAAATTTGGATTATATTACCTGTCAGGTGTGTAATTGGTTTTCTTTTATAAATTATAAACGAGTTGGAATGGGGTGAAGTTGTTATTCTGTAAGCTGTTTAAATAACCCTGAACTTATTATGAGATTATTTTCAACTTTTTTGGTTTTCATGTGTTAATTACTGTCCTTTTTTATTCAGCCAAAAAAAAAAATTGTCTGTTCTAGACTTCTAGTTTCTGAAAGGATTGGTAGCAAGACAAATTGATATAATATGCTAGATTTACTTTCAGAGAAATACCAAAGAAATTGATTTTAGAGTTCTGTCTTTTTCCGTTGTTTATGATTGTCGTTTCCTTTATTGTTTTGTGGGACAATGGGACCAAGATGGTGGAGTAGTTAGCCGGTGCATATGCGCAATATTAAATTTTTAATTGTCTTGGTAGGAATGAAGAAATGATATTTAAAATTTAATTTGAGGTGAGTGGGGGTGAGGCTAGGTGAACACTTCAATTAGATGTTTACTATTTATTACTGGTATGTGCGTTGGATCAAGAAATTGGTAGATAGAAGGACATTCGCCATGTGTCTGGGAAATGAGATAGCAGTGGCATTCATGTCATGTCTGGGACCAGGAACTTCTAGACCTTTATCTCATTCTCAGCACATGGGGCCACTTAACTAACCAAAATTTTAGGTGGAAAAAAGTTGCAAGTTCACACCTCTATAAGTCATGTTCCAAGTGCAGTGTCTGTTTGACTTTAAATTTTTTTTAGTTGTTTGGATCGGATCTCCTTTTTTATACGTAATTTTCGGTTTATCACACTCCACAATAGCATCTTATAAAGTAGCTTTGTTTCAAGTGTCCTGTGTTTGTAGACCAGAAAAGATCTTGCAAGTTTGTGCCGCTTTTGTGCCTTTATTTCGTTCAGCTAAAGTTGAACTTACCAGCTTTTGGTTTTTTGTAGTGGAGCTTCTTAACTCTGGGTGATAAACCTAGCTTTTCTTTGTTCCATTATTATCCGTTTGATTAAACTTTCTTGCTTTTGAAGCAGTCCACGATTATTATATTTGAAACGATTTATAAAATGTTAATTTAAAGAAGAAATATCATTATATCATGAATTTTGTAGTATTTCATTTGTACGAACAGCATAAATATGTAGTTTCAACAAAAGATAACTCATAGTTAGCATTTGCATTCTGTAATAGATTTATAATCCTCCCAATAATTTTTTGGCAAAATTACTCTTTCAGTAGTTTATCTTAATTTTCAGTTTGAAGTTTGCCCTTTATCTTTTTTTTTTGTTTCAATTCAGTCCCTTATGTTTTAAAATGTTAATTTCGAGGCAAACGGTTAGAGCATCTACGATGAGAAATACATGTGTGCAATAGGCACAATTTGTTGTATCAATTGTGCCACAAATCAGAACCTAAAAAGAAATTGTAGAAAGCTAAAAATAGGCCAATTAGGCCAACATTGTTAATGTTTTAGAATATGCACTAAAAAAAGATATAGGACTAACTTGAAACTGAAAATTCAGATGAAGAAACAACGAAGTAATTTTGCCTAATTTTTTTAGTTACAAATAGTTCGCATTTAATTCCAGGTATTTATGCAGGGAGAAATGGCCAACCATCTCCAAATCTCACATGGTCAACCAGGCTGAGAATAGCCAAAGGAACAGCCAGGGGTTTGGCTTATCTCCATGAATGCAGTCCAAGAAAATTTGTTCATGGTGACATCAAACCCTCCAACATCCTCCTTGACACAGACTTCCAACCCCTCATCTCTGATTTTGGTCTTAACAGGCTGATCAGCATCACAGGCAACAATCCCTCCACTGGTGGCTTTATGGGTGGAGCTATTCCTTACTTGAAGTCATCACAAACAGAACGAACTAACAACTATAAAGCGCCTGAAGCTCGAGTACCGGGCTGCAGACCAACCCAAAAATGGGATGTGTATTCATTTGGAGTTGTGTTACTTGAATTGCTTACTGGGAAGTCCCCAGATTCTGCTCCTGCAGCTTCAACTTCTGTTGAAGTCCCTGACTTGGTAAGATGGGTAAGGAAAGGGTTTGAACAAGAAAGCCCTTTATCTGATATGGTTGATCCATCACTTCTCCAAGAAGTTCATGCCAAGAAAGAGGTACTAGCTGTGTTCCACGTAGCGCTATCATGTGCGGAGGGCGACCCTGAGGTCCGGCCTAGAATGAAAACTGTCTCTGAAAATCTTGAAAGAATTTGAACATAATGTTCTGATGTTTACCAGCTGAAAAAGTAATGACCTTGAGACTGGAGTATCCTTGACATGCAAGGATGATGCACCTTAGTCCCATGATACATTTTTGTGGTAGCATTCCGAAGATTTTCTTGTTGGGGCATCAAGATGGGGTTGCAAATATTCACTTTTCCATCTTGAACTAAGCCCTCAGGGCCTTAACTTCTGTTTTAAAGTCAAAGCAATTTTTTTGAGAGAGGTATCATCACAGGTCTCCCCTCATCTTTATACTTTTTTGGCCAAGATCAAGAAAATTAATAAATTATGTTTAAATTTTGTTCTGATCTCATTCTCTCCAGAATCTGATTACAATGATTTTACATTATCTCACATTATTATTTGAATTGGCAAATTCATCTGTAATCTGGTGTATAATAAATTTTTTCTTGTGTTTCCATTATGAATGGCAACTCAGTTTCACACTTTCGTCTTCTTTATTGTTCTCATTTTCAAGATGGTTGTATTTTGTGAAAGTGTTTTAATAGTTATTCTGTAGGATGTACTAAAATAATGTGTAAATTTAATTAAAAAAAAGGTATAATAAGAAGGGAAATTATAGCATAAAAGACCACAATTTAAATCTATTTCTACAGTTAGGTTGTAGAGATGCACCAGGACTTATAGTAGACTCGACCTAATATTTTCCACTTTCTCCCTCGTCCCTTTCCCTCTCCCTTTGCCCCCATCCCCCCGGGCTTGTTGCCATGTTCCTTCCCCTTTTGCCCCCACCTTCTTTGTAAGGGGACCAATTAATGGACAGAGAAATGAATATTGTTTTATTGAATATTCAACTGAAGCAAGTTCTACTTCCAGTGTATAAGCTGGAAGGAAGTACAAATTAAGAAAAAAATCTCAATGTTAGAGACTGGAATAATAAGGAGAAAGATAGAATCAGATAGAGGAGAAATCAGAGAAAGAGAGCAGGAAGTTACATCAAACATTCCATGACCCATTTCTTTACCCTTACATTCGGTTATTACTCTCATACGACTCCCCTACTAACACCTCTTATGCTGACTCACATTCTGTTACAAGCTACAACTAATTTTGATGCATCCCCTTGCTGATTTGGCTGGCTCGCCTCCTGTGACTCCGTTGTTTTCCTGCACATTTATCTTTTTTGTCTCTACTGGTATCATTACACTCTCTAGCCCTCGCTACCCCCATCCCTTCCCCTCTTCCCCACAGACCATTGCCCTTCTTCCCAGACATACTATGATGCCTTTGTGCCCTCATTATCGCGCGTGTGCACACACACATACCATCTCTTTTATATAGTTACAATACAAAGAAGTTTTTGCCTTGAGCACCCTTCATTCATAGTGAAGGCCGAGGGTATGACCAAGAACTCCTCCCTTGAATTTTAAAACACAGAGCTAATGACACGTTTGACTTTGACCACACTCTAGATGAGATTGAAGGACCTTTTGAAGTTTCTCCAATTTGAGGAGATAGATGGAATTATGTCGTTGTCACTATTAAGTTGCCCGGTGGTGAGTGTGTACCATTCCTCTTCACCATCAAACAATTGGTGGCATCTGGTAAACCAGAGCGCTTTGGTGGGGAGTTTTTGGTTACTTTGGTATTGTGCATTCTTGTCATGTGTTTATCACCTTCCTCATCAGGTTGTTCATCCACCCACCATGTGTGATGTAGAAGGCTAAATGTCATTGATCTGCGAGTGACAAAGTTTCCTAGTGTAAGTCGCGTTGGAGCCACCCAAACCAATATCAGTGCTTGTCGTCGCGTGACAGGTGGGGTGGGGTAGGGATGGGGAGATAGGAAGGGAGGTGAAAACCCTAATCTGAAAAACGGGACAATGATCATGTGTTTGCAATGCATGATAACATATGTGTGCCTATATGATCTAACAGTTCTGGAATATGGTCTTTTCTGGACCACTCATGATGGTGGTCCATGTTATAATCTGCCTAATAAGAAACTTGATTAATCATGGAAAGCGTACCTACATATATTGCTAGATTTATTGGTTCAATATCCTCCAAATATTAAATAATAAACTTAAAGGGATCAGTTAAGGTATACGAACAAAAAATTAAGTATTGGTCCATGAGTAGCTTTAAATTAGGAGTATTTCGGGTTGGATTGGTTTTAAAATTCAATTTATTTCAATTTGAATTGGATTGATTTTTAGTTTTTTAAAAGAGGCTACAAATAATAAAATAATTTAAAATATACAAATTAATCTAAAATCAAACTTCACATTCCTTATGGCTCATAACACAGTTCAAAATATAAACTTGAAATATCTCAAAAAACAAATATATATCAAATAACAAATTTCTGGTAATACACACACATATATAGAGGAGTGTGGTCAATTCGATTTGGATTAGGTTGATTTCAACGTAGGGATCGAAAATCAATTCATAGTAATGAAAAAGCTTGGTTTTTTTTTTTTTTGGTTTTTGGATGTTTGGTTATTTTGGTTATCAATTTTTCGTTTTGGTTACTGAGGTTTGCATTGGATTAGTTGTTTTTTTTTTTTTGGATAGAGCATTAGATTAGTTGATAAACACCCCTACTTTAAACAGTTGGATATAATTTTTTTGATTATTTTATTCACAAATAATCCAATTTGCTATCCCCAACAAGGTTATTATAATCAATATACACCCCTCGCTCTCTTTCTTCAGCCCTTCCCTACACCCCAAACTCAACCTCTTGACCTCTTCCTCCCACTCCCTCCCCCAATGTCATCCCCTCCCCCAACTACTACTAATGACTAAGTCTGAAAATGAGTCAAGTCGAGTCGAACTTAGTTCCACTCGACTCAACTTATTTAATAAGAATTGGTTCAGTTCGAAACTTAACAGGGGTTCGATATAAACTTTTTTCTAGGTGTGATGTAGATCGGGTCACAGGTCCTCGACATGCATCAACTTGACGTGTTTTCATCTCTATTATCTTGTATATTATCTTGTATGTGAAGTCCACTTAATACTTCTCAATCTACCAAAAGTCTAAAAGTATTACATCAATACTTTATTTTCTTTCTTTGTACTTTTTATCCAATCAAATAAAGAATTATTTTTTCTTAATTTTTATCAACCAAAATAATATATAAAATGTAGATTTTTTTTTGGGTCGCGCTATTTGGACACAAATAAGCGACACTATAGTTCGTACATGTACGGACAAGGTTTTTTTTTTTTAAAAAAAGTTTAAAACTTTTTTTTTTCAAAAAAATATTTTTTTTTCCAAAAAAAATTATTATAAAAGTGGTTAACACAGTACAAATAAGTGGTTAATCCAGTTCACATATCTGGTTAATGTTATTCATTATCTGGTTAAGGCAAATCCTGAAACTTTTGGACATCCCATTTTCTTATTTGGTTAATCACGTTCACATATCTGATTAATGCTATTCATTATTTGGTTAATGTCAAATCCTGAAACTCTTAACGTCTTTGGACATCCCATTTTCTTATCTGGTTAATCAAGTTCACATATCTGGTTAATGCTATTTATTATCTGGTTAATGTCAAATCCTGAAACTTTTGGACATCCCATTTTCTTATCTGGTTAATCAAGTTCACATATCTAGTTAATGTTATTCATTATCTGGTTAATGGCAAATCCTGAAACTTTTGGACATCCTATTTTCTTATCTGGATAATCAAGTTCAAATATCTGGTTAATACTATTCATTATCTGGTTAATGCAAAATCTGCGTTAACTAGTTAAAAAAAATCTGAAGAAAAAAATCGTCATGATTCGACGATCGCAAATCCGCACTGCATTTACATGGACATCACGGTGTCCATGCAAAAGTGTGCTCAAATATCATTTTTTTTTTCCTCTATTTTCTCCCCCATCAAGGGAGAAAGGAAATGACAAAATGGTACTAGGTTCCAGTACATTTCTATTAAGTACTACTGTTGTACTATTAAAAAAGACAAACATTAATGACCGTAATTAAAATATTAATTTAATAATATAGATGAAAACCTATTTATTAGATATAAAAAATATAAAAAAAACATTTTAAAATTACTTTTAATTACAATTACAATAATTAAATTTTTTATTTTAAAAAAAAAGTTTAAAATATTAACAGTATTATTAATTTCCATTAATAATTTGAAATATTTTATAAAATATCTATTAAATATTGACTTACTAGAACCCCTGAAAAACACACGAGGCTCACAATTTTGGAATTTCCTAACCGGAAACAGGACGCGAACATAGTTAGATATTCCAGTCAAAAAACAAAAAACTTATTAGTTAGATATTTATTATTTACAATTGAATTTTTTTTCTGGACCAAATAAATACACATATCCGTTGAATTCAAAAAAACCAAAATAATAATAAAATTATAAAATCTGAAGACATGGTTATGCTTTGTTTGGCTCTGCCGCTCTCACTCTGATTTCTCATGCTCCCAAATTGAGAATGGCGTCTTCTCTCTCTACATGTTTTCTCTCCATACCCTCTTTGAAATCCCCAACACTGAAATCTCCAACGCTATCCCCAACGCCTCCTCATTGCTGTGCTCGTCTTCGAGTTCGAATTGTACAGAAAGCTTCTCCTCAGAACAAAAACGCAAGCACTGATTCTGTTGAAACTCCATCCCTTCAACCCTCTTCCCCTAAACCGCCTCAAAGTTCCTCCTCTTCTCTGCTTCGTCATTTCAGGTACTCTTTTTGATTTTGAGTTTCTTGTGGAGCTGAAATTTTGATAATTTTGTTGTTTTAGCTGCGTGAATTTAGTTTTATGCATGAATTGGGACTTTGAAATTGATTTCAATATTTAGTTCCTTTATCCCATTTTAAGTGTCACTTAAGAAAATTGATTTTATTTTTTATTTTTTTTGGTCTAAGATTGAGTTAAGATTGAATTTAGTCAAAAAAAAAAAAAGATAATTGAGTTAACATTTAAAAAAACCAACCGATCCTCATTTATACTAAATTATTATTAGTTTTTTAGTATTCCTATTATGTATTTTAATATTTTATATATCCACAATCCTCTCTCTTATTATTTAATTAGGTAAAGATAAATGTAGACCTAACAAAATAGTTACTATTGTTATTTCGAACTCCTAAAATGACAATAAATATGAACACAATTTTTCTTTTGAAACGATGCTACCAACGGAGTATTTTATAAATTGAGGTTTTGGGCTTTGAAACTAGAATTTAATAACCATGCATGGACAATTTGAAACTAAATGTTTGATGAAATATTTTCCTATGCTTTGTTTGAATTTAATTTTATGCATAATTGGGGTTCTGAAATTGATTAAACTATTTCGTGGTATTATTTCGTTTTACTTTATTTCTTTAATGGGGTATTGAAGTTTGTTCATTGGGCTCTGAACAGAAATGGTTGGTTTAAATTTGATGAACTTGGTTTGGAGATACTGTCCATTGCCCTGCCTGCTGCTGTGGCTTTGGCAGCTGACCCAATTGCCTCATTGATTGACACAGCGTTCGTTGGGCACATAGGTACTTCTGTGGAAATGATTTTTATGATTTGAGTTTTAATTTAATTAAGATAAACAAAAAGGAATTGTGAGTTAGCTGGCCGGCAGCTTTTTATTCTGAATTTGGAAGCTGATTATTCTAATTGCTCATTGTTGTTGTTTGTTTCTTGTTGATGATGATAATGATAGCAAGAATTGGCTGCTTTCTCTGAGTTTGTTTGTTTTGACTTATATTGATCAATGATGGTTGTTGCAGAAAGAATTCTCCCTTAATTAGATTTCTCTATACAGGGGCAGTTGAGTTAGCTGCAGTTGGAGTTTCAGCTTCTGTGTTTAATCTAGTATCAAAAGTATTCAATGTTCCTTTACTTAATATAACTACATCCTTTGTTGCGGAGGAGCAGGCGCTGATTAGCAAGGAGGAAGATCCCAGTCGAACTGAGGACAATGGTATGTTTTTTCAAGAATGGTATCACAGTTTCAGTAGGATGTCTACTTTTCCTGAACATTGTTGTAGATTTTCTTGATCAGATGTATTTACTGATAGTTTGGGTTTAATGTGGGTATTATCATGATTTCTCAGGCAAGTCCCAAAGAAAGAAGCTCCTTTCTTCAGTATCAACTTCTTTAGCACTTGCTGCAACTCTTGGAATTGCTGAAACTGTGGCACTTTCTCTTGGCTCTGGCATTCTTATGAATATCATGGGTATACCTGTTGTATGTCAACCTTTGCTGCTTATTGATCCATATATCACCTTGTATTTTTATTATGTTTCTTCATGTTCTAATTTCTTCCAAGTCTTCAATTTACTGGGCAAGACAACCTCACCCACCCAAAACAAAGAAAATGAAAAAGAAAAAAGAATATTTGGTTGCAAACACTACCAGTTTAGATCTAACTGTCTATTTACAACTTCACTGTGTGGAGAGGTAGGGCTACGACGAAAAATTTATCTTAATTGAAAGTAATATCTCTGCTAATGTTTTGAACTGTAATTTGAGTTTGCTCATAAACGTGTAATTAACTGCTTACAAACTTGTTTTATGTTGTATCATTGCAAATGACTTTTCACTCTATTATTTTATGCTTTATAGTGGTGCATATGAAACATATTGGGAATGGTTCTCATGCCTAATTTAAGTTCTATAACAATTTGAAAGCTTTTAACACTAACTGCATTTTATAGCTGTAGCCTAAAAGTTAATATTGTAATTAATTTGAGAAACATATTCACAATCAATATAAATTACTGTTTTGCTTCACATTGATCCGCTATCAGTCCTATGTTATGCGAAGCTAGAAAATTTATATATCCTGTTATTTTGTTGCTTTATTGTGGGTTTGATGTCATGAAAAGTAAAAAGAAAAGAAAGCAACTTTTTCTGCTCTTTACAGGCATTTGATTTTATATAATGGGATTTAAATTTTTATGATCTTTGAGTATAGATCTTGTTTGCGTCATAAGTTCCATTTTATATACTGTACAGGATTCTCCAATGCGTGGACCTGCCCAGCATTTTCTTACATTGAGGGCGTTTGGTGCTCTACCAATTGTGATTGCATTAGCTGCACAAGGCACTTTTCGTGGATTTAAGGATACAAAGACGCCTTTATATGCTGTTGGCAAGTATTGTAGCAGCTCCCTCCCGCCATTTACTTACTCACAGTCACATTTTACATACAATTGATATTAGGAATTTCTTCCTGGGGGTCTTAAGCAAGGATATGACGTTTTAAATTTACAATGGCTTAGAGCCTTGAAATAGTTCTATCTTGCCAAGAAATGAACATTTAAACACGTCTTTGTAAATCAAGAAAGAGACAATTTTACATACTTTGAAAATTTGAATTATAAACAAGTATCCATTGGCTGAGATGACCATGGTAAATATGTAATGAAATTTGCATAGTTGACTTAATTGCTGAAACCAAATATCTGCTGTATATATATGATGGAAAGAAACAAAAATTTTAACTTTGTTGACAACAGGATCATTTAAACAATCTTAGTTCATGGTAAAGGCCCTTATGATCTACTATATCAACTGCAGGCTCAACATGGTTTTACATTAAAGAATGATGAATGAATTGGAGATAGAGCAAAGCAAATACCTATTACCTGTGAAAATCTTTTCACGTTTTCTTCATTTACTTTTTCTTTTCTGCATAGAAGAGCAAGCAGATCCTCTACCAAATTCTATGGTTGTTTGCTTTCTAATTTATATCTCTGTTTTCCGTGATGGTTTTATATAAATTCTCACTACTATTTGGCTTTCCGGGCTGTCAGTTTCTTGTTTTTGCATGTTTATACTCTGCAAAATGCTTCATGCAGCCCTGTAGTGTTGATGTGGAGAAATAGGAGCACATGTTTAGGTAAAGGATTTACTGGATGTATAATTGACAAAGACTTGTCTTGAAATGTCAGGTGCTGGAAACTTTCTTAATGTCATATTGGATCCAATATTAATATTTCTTTTTGGTCTTGGCATTGGTGGGGCTGCAATTGCTACTGTGATCTCTGAGTATGTCAGCGATGTGGTAAACTTAGTATTATATGTGCATTTAGCACGTGTCCCTTAATTCATGCCATCTTCTGATTTTAACAGATTTTGTCTTTTTGTTCACCAGACATTTAATAGCTTTCATTCTTCTATGGAAATTGAGTGGCAAAGTGCTGCTAATCCCTTTTGACTTTGAAGGAAGAAAAGTTTTCGGCTATCTAAAATCTGGTAACTGTTTTTCAATTAAGTTGAATTGTTTCTTTGGCTGTTCCTTAGCCTTCATAATGAAATGATCAGAGTTGATTGGAAAATTGATTAATAGTTTTTGCAGTATATTATCGAAATTTTCCTACAGAAACTGCATCTGTGCATGATTGTGGATAGCAAATTTAACTCGCTTAGTATCTCAACAATGTCTTATCTTTTGGTTTTTGTTGATTTTATGCTTAAATGGTTTGTCACTAGGCATGATATATGATACAACATCATGACATCATTAATCCATGTTACCAACCTCATCTAGTGGGAAATTTTTTTGTTGTTATTGATTTTATACTGAAAGTGTATTGTCTGTTGATTTTGCATTTATTTCTCCACGTTTTCCTTGAAACTCTTGTTGAAACATTACTTGCTGATTCGCGTTGGAATTTATTGTTTAATGACTAGTCAACTGGAATGCGAGTTTTTAGTAACAAGAAGGATATACTTTGTCCACCAACAACATTTGTTGGAGATCCTTCTAGGCTATAGTTCATAATGTTAAAATATGCAGGAATTAAGGGCCTATTTGGTTTTAGTAAATATTTTCTATTTTTCAGTTTTAATTACAAAAGTGTCACCTTGTTTTCACTTAGAAAATATTTTCTGTTTTTCAGTTTTATTTACAAAAATGTCTCCTTGTTTTCACTTTGTTCCCTGTTTTCAATGTATAGGAAACAGTGAAGTTTGTTTTCACTGTTTCCTACACATATAACTCTGAAAACAGGGAACAAAGTGAAAACAAGGTGGTATTTTTGTAATTAAAACTGAAAATAGAAAATGAAAAACCGAAAACATTTTCTGAAACCAATCAGACCCTAAGTTGAACATATTTTTTTCCTCAAACCTACTTTAAGCATGGGATGGTGTTTCGTAGATATCTATTACTAATAGAATCAAAGGTATTTGACCGATTTGAAAAATAGCTATAATTTTATTGGATAAAGTCCATTTTCAAAGGATATTATAATTACATTGCCTTTGAAAGGTAAAGTTTGTGCATTTGTACTTTTGACAGGACTTTTGTTTGTTCATATATGAATCTGGTAAATTGGTAATGTATGCTTTTGCATTTTTAGTAACGGAATATGATTTTCATTGGCTTGAAAATGTTGTTTGGTAAACAAATTCTATGACTTGACAGAAGGAATGGTGTGAATCAAAGAGTAATGTGGATTAATTTTTACTTTTAACTATTGCTTTTTGTAGGTGGTCTTCTTATTGGCAGGACTTTGGCTGTGTTTATAACTATGACACTCACAACATCTTTGGCAGCTAAGCAAGGCCCTATACCCATGGCAGGTCATCAAATTTGCATGCAAGTTTGGTTGTCTATATCTTTGCTCACTGATGCTTTGGCGCTTGCTGGTCAGGTTAGATTATACTGTTGCATTGGACTATATAGCGCCATTTAATTCAGATATATACCAATTTTACACAAGATTGAATGATCAAAACATATCTCATAGGCAGCTTAGCTCGCCTAGTTTCCAAATCACATGAATTCAGAAGAAGAGGAGTGCTAACAACACACTCTCTAATACTCTTTTGAACACGTTATCTCCTATTGGTTGAAATTCAAGTGGATCCCACAATTTGTGTTGAAAAAAGAGTGTTAAAGTGTGTGTTACTAGTATTTCTCTTCAGAAGAATAAATTTTCATAATTATAAAGTGCAGCATGGTGAATTTTTAAAGGCTTTCCCACCAAGACCATGAAATCAAGCAAATTGGATATCATCAAGTTTTAAAACGTTTGCTGATACGAGAAAAAAATTTCAAACTTCTAAACATGACTGAAAATACTGTCCCGTATTGCATTTTAAGGTAACTATTTTTCCATATCTCAAGATGCTAAAATGATATTGGTAAGTATTCCAAAATTCTGCCATATCCTCCAACATGACTGAAAAAACAAAAACATTTGGCAAGTTTTGAGAGAATTGGTTGTTTATCATGCTGTTTCAAATGACACAGATGGTACAAAGTCTACCGCTGGTGGAATTTCTATTATTGGAAGATTTGATGCAAACAAACTGTTTGCAAATTATTTAGTGATTGGAAGTTATTTGGCTGAAACTTACTGTGTCATTTTGTTATAACTGACATTTATTTTACAGGCTCTTCTTGCTAGTAGTTACTCATTGGGAAATTATGAGCAAGCACGCCTCATTATATATAGAGTGATACAGGTTACTGGTTATCACCATAAACTGCTTCCCCTTTTTTTCATCAGATTAGGATTTATACTGATCAGTAACTCTTTTCTTCTCCTACTCTCTTTTACATGTCTAGCAGATTGGTTTAGGAGCTGGAATCGCTTTGTCTGTGCTCCTGTTTTTTGGGTTTGGAGCATTTTCTAGTTTATTTAGCACAGATTCGGAAGTTCTGGATGTTGCTCGGTCAGGTGTATTGGTAAGAAATCACAGTTGTTTGCTGAGAATTACCTTTGTTACTATTTTGGAGGCTGCATGCCACTTCCTAATTGGCTTGAACTGACTTTGAAAATCAGGCAATCGGCCTGTGCAAAAAGGGGACTGAGTGGCTATGATAGGTCTTTAAGTACCAACTTGAAATTGAAATCTGTTGAAGTTATGGGTTTTAGATAAAATAAGGAGAATAGAAAGAATAAAAACTCTTGAAATATGTACTATGATTGATAATCACTTGATAAAAAAAAACTAAACACTAATCCTTATTTATAGGGATACAAGACTCATAATCCTAATTATATAGGGAAATAAAGAAACAAATCACAATAATAACTAAGTAATATGGAAACTAATCCTAGGAGATAATCTAAGATACTCTAAGATTTGAAACTAATTTTACGAGATAAACTACGATAATATCAAGATATTCTAAGATATTTTCTTATATTCTAACACTCCCCATCAAACTAAAGTTTACTAAGCTTTAAGCTTGTTACAGATATACCCTTTGTACAGAAAACGTAACAAGCAAGGCAATGACTTGAGGTACATGGTTCTTAGAAGTCTTCAACCTTCTATCTTCTGTCGGCGTCACCACGACACTTGCTCCAAAAGAATCAAGAACCCCAATTTGGGAACAATCATCGAATGCCTAAAATAGGCAAGAAAAACTTAACCAACAAGCAGAAGCAACAACTTAAGGCTTAACCACTTGGTAGAAGCAAGAACATCAAAGCTATAAAGGCAAACGCTTAACCATTAAGCAGAAACAACAACTCAAGACTTAACCATTTAACAAAAGCGAATATGCTTAACCACCACATAAGGCAGAAGCTACCAAAGCTTAACCATCAAGAGCAGTAGCTAAAACATGAGGCTTAACCACTCAAGACAGAAGCAAACAAAATCTCAAAGATGGGATCCACAAGCTGGAAAATGTCTCAAACAAACCAAGAGTAAAACCACCATGTCAGCAAATCTGAGGCATAGAAATAGGGACCAAAAACAAAACAGTAGCGAAAAACCTCCAAAACACACCTTAAACATGGGACCCACAAGTTGAAAGTGGCCCAAGCGAACTAGGAAGAGAAGATGAGTCAATCGGAACAAGTAGCGTGGAGAAACAACAACTGTACGGTTGTACGGACGCGATGAATAGTGCCATTGCACGGACGCGATGAACAATACCGTCACAGTGTTTTGGACTGTGACAGCGCGCTGTGGCAAGCAGCGGCAAAGACGAGCAGAATCGGTTCTTGGCACAATGAATTCTGAATACAATTGCTATTACATACCTAAACTTTTGGGAACTCGGCAGTTGAATAGGGATCAGACAGGTTATCGAGGATGTTCCTCTCTGATACCATATTGAAGTTATGGGTTTTAGATAAAATAAGGAGAATAGAAAGAATAGAAACTCTTGAAATATGTAATATGATTGATAATCACTTGATACTGACTTGTTACAAAAGAATAAACACTAATCCCTATTTTAAAGGATACAAGACTTCTAATCCTAATTAAATAGGGAAATAAGGAGGGGAGGATGGGTAGCTTAACTGGTTTGAGCTAAGGGTGTGAAGGTGTGAAGGAGTCAAATTTCCAGGGTTCAAACCCTGGTGAAGGAGGAAAAAAACTAATCTAACAACTAACATACTAACATTTGCCTATCAAAAAAAATAAAAATAGGGAAATAAGGAAACAAATCACGATAATAACTAAGTAATATGAAAACTAATCCTAGAAGATAATCTAAGATACTTTAAGATTAGAAACTAAACTTACGAGATAAATTACGATAATATCAAGATATTCTAAAATACTTTCTTATATGCTAACAAAATCCAAATAATTGGTGTGTCTTTACTAGGGAAGGAGCTAATCCAAGAAAGTAGAAAAGTGAAACACTCTTTTTGTTTTCTTCTTGACAAATGGAGTACCATTATCAATTTATCTTGTGTAGTTACTTGGTTGGGATGAACGCATAAACTTAGGTTGCTTTGAACTTTTTATTTTTTTTACATAAAGTATGAGTTGACAACATGGATTGATGTAATTGATTGTTGCATGGCAAGTTGAAGTGAACTTCATTTGGATGTCTTTTTGTTTTGAAATTTTTTTTTAGATTTAGAATGTTCTTCCTCCTATATGGATGAATCATATCATGCCAATGTTTTTGGGCAGTATCAGAATGCAAGTGCTTGAAGGGTATTTTTGCCGATGCCAACCTTTTAGTGGGGCTAACTAATTGTTATATGTAGTTTGATCCTCCATTCTGTCTGTGGATGCGTGTATACATGGTCATGTTTGAAATATCTGAAACTTATGGTCATGTTTGAAATATCTGAAACTTACTCACCTGTGCAGTTTGTTGCTGGATCTCAACCACTGAATGCCTTGGCATTTGTTATTGATGGGATTTATTATGGGGTATCAGACTTTGAATATGCCGCTTACTCGATGGTAATTAGTTAGTTCAATGATTAAAAGATACTTAAATGTTTCATTTTTGTCCCTCTTAACTTATTTCCTTTTGTCCTCTATTTTTTTCCCTTTCTTTCTTACCTCTTGCTTTTGGCTTTTGTCAAGGATAGGTGCTAGTTGGACTAGTTTCATCAATTTTCATGTTGGTGGCTGCTCCAGTATTTGGACTTCCTGGAGTCTGGACAGGATTGTTTATCTTCATGACTTTACGTGTTGTAGCTGGAGTTTGGAGGTAAAGTATTTAATTTATTGGGTCGCGCTATTTTGACAACCAAAGTGGGACAACTTTCGTGACAACTTTCTAAGTGGATAATGCAGTTCAAGTACGTGGTTAATTATGTTCAGTGAATGGTTAATGAATATACCAGGTGTCGAAACTCATTAACTATAAACGTAACTTCATTAACCATGAATTTGAACGTGATTAACCACGATTTTAAGGTATTCAAATCTACATGTAGTTGAACACTTGGAAATCGTGGTTAATCACTTTCAAATTTGTGGTTAATAAAGTTACGTTGATGGTTAATGAATTTCGACACCTGGTATATCCATTAACTATTTACTGAACGTAATTAACCACGTATTTGAACTGCATTAACCACTTAGAAAGTTGTCGCAAAGTTGTCTAAATTTGGTTGTCAAAAAATCATTTCTTTTATTTATTTTGATGGTGATAGTTGGAAAACTTTGTATTTTGTAAATAACCCGTTGCACTATTCATATTTGAATCCTAGCTCAAAGAACAGTGGCAGAATGATACACGACACATTGGTTTAACGCGGTTTGGCTTGATGTTAAAGTTATCAGTTTTTCATTCTCTCTTTATCTGTCCTGCTGGGGGAAGGGGGGAATTAATTTGGTAGGATACTTTTCGGATAACATGAAAAGATTTTAATTTGAGTTACTATTTTTATTTTCTTATTTTTAAGGTTAAGCAGCAAAAGCGGCCCATGGGATTTGATCTGGTATAAAGATGGAGCAGAAGACTGACCGACATGCATTTAAACTCATCTATTTGGTATTCAATAGTTCCAATTAGGACATGATTCTCAAGAGCTCCGATATGCAGACACTAAAGGCTCTGCACTCTCTCCTGGTTACAAAATCCCAGCACTTAAAGAGAATTCAGTAGCAGTGCGGGACTATAATAAATTATTAGAATGTTGAAGTAACTGCTGCAAACCAATTGCCAAAATCTTTCTGGTACAAGTAGAGAGAGTTTGAATGGCTAAAAGAAGCACAGGGACAAAGAAAATTATTGAATGACCAGCCTGCGGCTTAAAAGTAAAGTCTTTTGACCTTCTGGCATTTTTTTGGAAATTTGTATTTATTAGGAGATTGTTGTAAATAATAGTTATTTTTGTAATTATTAGCTGTCATTATATTAGGCCCGTTAATAAGGCCCATTAGTGAATGTAATTGATATAATTGAAATAATACTAGGAATTATTTCTTTCCACATGGTATCAGAGCTCTCGAACTAGAGGGCCTTGCTTCCATATAGAATCCTAGCCGCCTTCATTGCGGTTGTCCTTGCCGCCTTCATTGCGGCCCTTTTTCGCTGCCTTCATTGCAGCTTTGCACTTCCATTGCGCCTTTGCTGCTCTTTGACAGAAACCCTTTGGCTCGTCACTTTTCTCTCACTGTTCAAGACTCAAAACCATAGTCCGGATCTGTTCACTGGCGTATACGGCCGATCTCCGTACGGCGACCACACCATCCGACTCGGCTCCGCAAAACCGGCTGGACCTCGAAGGCGCGTCCCCATCGGCCCACCCACGCGGCGCCACGCGCCACTTCACTCCGGAGGCTTCTCGGGTGCGTGTGAGCCACATGCCGCCGTGCCGTGGTGCATTTTCCACCATACTTTTCCAGATTGTAGATCGGCGCCTCCTTGTTCTGTTTTGGGGGATCACTCTCCGATCTGAGCACTTTGGTTCGTGGATCATTTGAAACATGCACGTTCTTTTTCTTGGTTTTTTGGTTTTCTGCCACTGTTATAGTGTTTCAGGTTCTGTGGGATCATTTTTCTGGTCATTCGACTTTGCTTCTATTACTGTGTTCTCTATCGGGCGTTCGTCAGAACCTCTTGGTTTGTTTTTTGGGCGTTCCCAGCTCGTTGGCCCCATTTTTCAGCTGTGCTCAAGGCCTTTTTATTACTGTTGGTAGGTCTTTTTTGTTCTCTTGAGCAAGACACAGTCGCAGGACATTAATCAATATGTCAGACAATAGATCTTTGGTTATTTCAGCTTTGAATTCTCTTAATGCTGCCGATACTATCACTCAGAGTGCATGGATTCTTGACTCTGATGCCACTCATCACATGACCTCTTATTCTCAACTAATTTCTATGTATACTTCCCCTTCCAGCATTCCTTATATAACTGTCGCAGATGGTTCTTATACTCATTTCATACCCGTGTTGATGGTTGTGGGGACATTGACCTTCAATCTTTTAAATTGAAATATGTGCTTCATGGTCCCAGTCTTTCGAATAACCTTATCTCTATTCGCAAGCTTACCCAGGACCATAACTATGCAGTAATCTTTTTTCATTCTCATTGTGCTTTTCAGGATTTTGCAACGGGGAAGGCGATTGGAGTTGCTAAGGAACAGTGATGATTGTACTATCTGACTAATGAACGAGCTGGTCAGAAGGTGTTGTCTTCCGCACTCCGGTCTCAGTCAGAGTCCCACTCTCCTACCTCACAAATTTGGCTTTAGCACAAGCGTCTTGGTCATCCTCCATTTTCTTTGATGAGGTCTATGTTTTCATCTTTGTTTTTAAAACAATCTGTTGAGTCTTTTAAGTGTGACATCTGTCAGTTTTCTAAGCACCATCGTGCTACTTTTCCTTCTAGCCTTACTAAAAGTGCTGAACGATTTGATCTAATTCACTCTGATGTTTGGGATCCTGTCCCAGTTTTTAATATTTCTGGTGCATGATGGTTTGTGTCATTTATTGATGATTGTACTCAAGTAACCTGGTTATTCTTGATGAAAGATAAATTGGAGGTATCTCAATTGTTAATTCAATTTTATAATATGATACATACTCAATTTGGAAGACGCATTAAAAGAATTCGTTTTGACAATGGAAAAGAATATGTCAATCATAATCTTTCCAGTTTTCTCGTTAAAGAGAGCATCATTCATGAACTTACTTGTGTCGACACCCCATAACAAAATGGGGTTGCCGAAAGGAAAAATCGTCACCTACTTGAAGTTGCACGTGCCCTTCTCTTCCAAATGTCTGTTCCAAAATCATACTGGGGAAAAGTAGTATTGGCTACTACCTATCTAATAAATCGGATACCTTCGCGTGTTCTAGGTAATGTTAGTACTGTTCAGCTTATGGTCTCACAGTTTCCTTCTGTTCCTATCATGCAGATTCTTGAGTCTCGGGTATTTGGTTGTGTGGCCTTTGTCCATGTTCATCCACAACACCGAAATAAGTTGGATTCTCATGTCATTCGGTTTGTCTTTCTGGGTTATGCCCCTAACAAAAGGAAGTACAAGTGTTATCATCCGCCAAGTCGTAAGTTCTTTGTTTCTATGGATGTCACGTTCCACGAGCATATCTCCTATTTCACTCGTCCTCAGCTTCAGGGGGAGAGCAGTTATTCTAATTTTAATTTGGAATCTGAGTCTGAGCTCGAGTTTCTCTTCCTTGGTCCTTGGCTAGGTGACTCACCTCCTGTTTCAGACTCTTTGTCTCCAGGTCCTGATCCTCCTGGTGGTCCTGTTCCTAGTTCTTCTGTTCCTTCTGTGTCCCTTAAGTCTTCTATTTTGCAAGAAACAACACCTTTGGCACCAGTGAAGAACAAGGCTAGTGAGCCTACGTTGACTTATTAGAAAAAAGGAAAACTCAACCTAGTCCAGAAACAACTCCAACCGTCTGAACTAGAGGTAAGTACCCTCTACTTCTGATTCTCAGATTTCTGATACCCTTGAACTCGATCCAGATGACTTGCCTATTTCTTTGAGAAAAGGGAAAAGGTCTTGTGCTAAGTACCCTATTTCTCAATTTGTTTCTTCTAAACATCTTTTCCTGCAGCATTAGAGTTTTATTGCAACTGTTGACTCCGTGAGAATCCCAACATCTGTGCAAGAGGTACTAAAGGATAAAAATTGGGTCCAAGCTATGGATGAGGAGATGAAAGCACTTGAGAATAATGGAACTTAGGAGATTGTTAAGAGACCTAGGGGCAAGAAGCACGTTAGTTGCAGGTAGATCTATACAGTCAAACACAAATCAGATGGTACTCTTGATCGGTACAAGGCAAGATTAGTGGCAAAGGGATACACTCAGACATATGGCATTGATATGAGGAGACGTTTGCTCCCGTGACAAAGATGAACACTGTTCGTATTCTACTCTCTCTTGCTGCCCACTCTGGGTGGGAACTGCACCAGTTTGATGTCAAGAATGCTTTCTTGCATGGAGACGTAAAAAAGGAGGTGTAAATGGAGATTCCACCAGGTTTTGGTCCCATAAGTGGAACAAACGTGGTTTGTAAATTGAGGAAAGCATTATATGGGCTTAAACAGTCTCCTTGAGCTTGGTTTGGAAGGTTCTCCAAGGCAATAGTTGGCCTTGGCTATGAGCAAAGCCAAGGAGATCATACACTTTTCTTCAAACATTCACAGGGAGGAAAACCTACAGTACTTCTTGTTTATGTTGATGATATTATTGTTACAGAAGATGATTTGGATGAGAGACAACTGATCAAGGAAAGATTAGCTGCAGAATTTGAGATGAAGGACCTTGGAAAACTCAAGTATTTCCTAGGGATAGAGGTTGTGTAGAAAAGTATACTGAATAATATTGTATTAACTTAATTAGTATACACACACTAATCGTTGTTATATAGACTACGCTATACTTAAACCTAATGGGCATGTGCAATGGGCCAGATAAACAAACTAGGTTACAATACAAAAGGTAAATATCTACTATTTACTCTAATTATTTACAATACTCCCCCTTAAGCTGGTGAGTGGATATCAATCATTCCAAGCTTGCAAGTAAGTTGGCGGAATCGTTCTGTAGATAGCCCTTTTGTAAGCACATCTGCCAGTTGGTGTCCAGTAGGAATGTAGGACGTTGTTATCAGTCCACAATCTAACTTCTCCTTTATAAAGTGTCTATCTATCTCAATGTGTTTGGTCCTGTCATGTTGTACAGGATTATGAGCAATGCTGATTGCTGATTTATTGTCACAAAACAACTTCATTGAGCCTTCATAATTCACCTTCAAACCGTCAAGTATAATCTTCATCCACAATAGCTCACAAATTCCATGTGCCATTGCTCTGAATTCTGCCTCAGCACTTGATCTGGCCACTACATTTTGTTTTTTTGCTACTCCATGTAACAAGATTACCACAAAAGAATGTGTAGTAGCCAGAAGTGGACCTTCTGTCACTCACTGAGCCTGCATAATCTGTATCAGTATAGGGTCAGTCTTCCGCCTCTTTTGAACAAGAGACCTCTTCCTGAAGTAGCTTTAAGGTATTGCAAAATTCGCTCTACCACCTGCAAGTGCCTCACCCTCGGATCATGCATAAACTGACTGACTACGCTTACTGCATAAGCTAAGTCAAGTCTAGTGTGTGCCAAGTAAATTAGCTTCCCCACTAATCTCTGATACTGAGACTTGTCAACTCTGGCACTCTCCTCTTCAGTGCTCATTTTATGATTTTGCTCTATAGGAATACCTATAGGTTTACACCCAAGTTTGCGAGTTTCCTGCAGAAGGTCAAGAACATATTTTCTCTGAGAGATAAAGATTCATTGTTTTGAGTAAGCTACCTCAATCCTAAGAAAATACTTGAAAGTTCCCAGATCTTTCATCTCGAATTCTGCAGACAATTTCTTCTTGAGGAGTTGTCTCTCAACCAAGTCATTCCCTGTAATAATAATATCATCAACATAAACAATAAGTACTGTTAGCTTTTCTCCCTATGAATGTTTGAAGAAGAGGGTATGATCTCCTTGACTCTGTTTGTAACCAAGACCCAACATAACCTTTGTAAATCTTTTAAACCATGCTCGGAGAGACTGCTTTAGCCCATACAAGGCCTTTTTCAATCTAGACACCTTATTTATCCCATTGGTTGGATCAAATCCCGGCGGGATCTCCATATACACCTCCTCCTCTAAATTTCCATGCAAGAATGCATTTTTAATATCAAACTGATTAAGTTCCCACCCAGAATGAGCAGCAAGAGAGAGTAAGATACGGACAGTGTTCATCTTTGCTACCGGTGCAAATGTCTCCTCATAGTCAATGTCATAAGTCTGGGTGTACCCCTTTGCTACTCGTTTGGCCTTATATTGATCAAGAGTGCCATCTGATTTGTACTTGACAGTAGTATAAATCCACCTGCAACCAACTGGCTTCTTGCCTCTTAGCATCTCAACTATCTCCCAAGTTCTATTCTTTCCAAGAGCTTTCATTTCCTCATTCATGGCTTTGATCCAATTGTCATCTTTAAGTGTCTCCTTAACAGATGCAGGGATTCTTACAGAGTCAACTGCTGTCGTAAAAGCCTTATGCTGCGGGGAAATGTGATTAGATGAAACAAATTGAGAAATAGGGTATTTGGCACAAGAATTTTTCCCTTTTCTCAAGGCAATAGGTAGGTCAACTAGATCAAGATCAAGTGTATCGGGAATAGAAGAATCAGAAGCAAAAGGGTTAATTTCAGTACTTACCTCCGGCTCAGACGGTTGGGGTTGTTTCTAGACCAGGTCGGGTTTTCCTTTCCTCTGATATGTCAAAGTTGGCTCACTAGCCTTTGTCTTTGCTGGTGCTGAAGGTGTTGTTTCCTGCAAAATATAAGGTAAAGGAGGAACAATAACTGGTGACTCAGAAGCAACTGGAGACTCATGAGGTAGTACTCAGGAACAGCAACATGAGACTCAGGAACAGGAGACTCAGAAACAACAGGAGACTCAGGAGGATCAGGAGACTCAGAAGGATTGACTGACAAAGGTGGTGACTCAAGAAGCCAAGGACCAAGGAGAAGAAACTCGGAATCAGATTCCAAATCACTACTATTCTCCCCCTAAAGCTGAGGACGAGTGAAGAAAGGGACATATTCATGGAAAGTGACATCCATAGAGACATAGTGTTTACGACTTGAAGGATAATAACACTTGTACCCCCGTTTATTATGGGCATAACCCAAGAAGATGCATCGGACAACACGAGAATCCAACTTATTGCAGTGCTGCTTGTGGACATGAACAAATGCAACACAGCCGAATATTCGAGACTCTAGACTCTGCATGATAGGAGCAGAAGGGTAGAAAGACAACATAGATTAAACAAAACTGAAATTACCTAGAACTCGGGATGGAATCCGATTGATGAGATAGGCAGCAGTCAAAACTGCTTCTCCCTAATACGAGCTTGGAACTGATGTTTGGAAGAGAAAGGCGCGAGTAACCTCAAGTAAGTGACGGTTTTTTCTTTCTGCAACTCCATTTTGTAGTGGAGTATCAACACACGTTAGTTCATGAAGAATACCATTTTGACTAACAAAAGAAGAAAGACATTGATTAACATATTCTCGACCATTATCAGACCGTAGTCTTTTAATGCATTTGTCAAATTGAGTTTTTGTCATATGATAAAATTGAATGAACAACTGAGATACTTCAGATTTATCTTTCATCAAGAATCGCGCACCCGAAATATTAGAAACAGGGGCAGGTCCCCAAACATCAAAATGAATAAGATCAAAAAGTTCAACATTTCTATTACAACTAGAAGGAAAAGACACACCTTTGTGTTTGGAAAATTGACAAACATCACACTTAAAAGACTCAACAGACTCTTGCAAAAACAAAGCAGGAAACATAGTTTTAAGTAAGGAAAATGGAGGATGTCCTAGACGTTTATGCTGAAGCCAAACTTGAGAGATAGCATGGTGAGACTGGACGGAGGAAGACAGCATCTTCAGACCATTTTCTTCAGCAGATAGAAAGTATAACCCTCCCTGTTCCTTAGCAACTCCAATCGTCCTCCCCGTGGTAAAATCTTGAAAAAGACAATGAGTAGGAGAAAAAAGTTACTGTGCAGTTCAGATCCTGAGTAAGTTTGCGAATAGAAATTAAGTTATTTGAGAGTCCAGGGGCATGAAGCACACTTCTCAAATAGAAAGGGGTGTGGAGATTAATATCTCCAAAACCTACAACAGGAGTGTGAGAACCATCTGCAACAGTAATATAGGGAATGCTGGAATGAGGGCTATAAGTGGAAAACAATTTAGAGTTGAAGGTCATATGGTCAATAGCACCAGAATCTAGAATCCGTGCATCTTTAGGAATAGTACCAGAGGCAGTAAACGATCGAAAACATAGAATCTTACCAGTCATTGTCAGGGAACTAGAACTAAAAGGCTTACGCAAGGAGTCGAGGAGGTTCTGCAAATGGTCCAAGTCTTCAGCGCCCAAGAGGGAAGGCGCAGTTGGACCGGGTGGAGAAGCTGCAAGTGTGGGAGTAGATGCCACCACATGTGCTTGAGTACCTTTGAAACCTCCAACAAGAGTAAGGACATTGTCTTTCCCATGGAGTCTAAAACATATGTCCTTTGTGTGTCCTGGCTTTTTGCAGTGTTCACAATAGCGATCCTCCCTGCCAGGCTTGGATGATCCTTGTCTGCCTGTCTTACTGGTAGCTAATGCGGATCCTTCAGAAGGTTTGGTATCTAGCATGACACCCCGACGACTCTCTTCACCCCGCACACTGTAGAACACTTCATCAAGAGAATGAAGGAAGTCCTTGCCCAAAATCTGCAGTCGAATGGGGTCATACTCACTGTTCAACCCAGCCAAGAACTCAAAAATCCGATCGGTTTCAATCCAAGTATTCAAAGCAAGCATGTCATTGGAGGTCTCCATCTTGAGAGTCTGATATTGATCCAACTCAATCCAGAACCCTTTCATAATGACAAAGTAATCAGAGACAGACATATTTCTCTGTTTAGTATTGAAGATCCTACTCTTCAAATTAAATCGGGCAGAGAGATCATTTTTCTTGGAGTAAGTTTGGCTGAGACTATCCCAAATCTCCCTGGCAGTAGCAAGAAACATATAATTCCCACTGATCTCTGGAATCATACTGTTTTACATCCATGACATAATGAGAGAGTCTTCATTGTCCCAAGTAAGGAATCCAGGATCAGTGGCAGGAAGAGGAGTGCCTTCAATATGGTTCAATTTGCCACGACCTTTCAGATTCGTGCGCATGAATTGAGCCCAATTGAAGTAATTCTTCCCATTGAGACGATAACTGGGGTGCAGCAATGGCAGAACATTAGAATTTATCAAGTTTGACGACTCCACAAGAGGAGGAGGCAGTGGAGGATTCTTTGGAGGAGGGAGTGGTGGATTATGAACACTTTCATCATTAAACTGATCGTCTTCCATAACAACAGATCAGATGTAATAATCTGAAACGAAAAAAGGAGAGACAACGAACGGACGTCAAATAACCCACGGAAATAAAAGTTCTCGGATCGGAGAGTGGACCCCAAAATGGAAAGAGGAGATGTCGTTCTACAATCTGGGAAAGTACGGCGGTGAACGGATCACTGCAGGGCGGCGCATGGGTTACACGCGGCCAGAAGCTTGCTGGAGATGGGTGGCGCGTGGCGGCGCGTGAGAGAGAGGACGACAGTGAGATTTTGGGTTCCGGCCGGTTTTGGCGAGACGAAACCGATGGTGGGGTCACTGAAGTGATACAGTCAAGAAACAGGGGTGTTTGGCTGCGAACAGACTTGCCAAACACTCACAAAAGGAATTTCGAAACAGGGATGACGATAAAAAATGAGTTTCAGTGAAGAAGAAGCTGCAATTAAGGCAGCAAAGGGCCACAATAAAGGTGGCTAGGGTTTACCACAATGAAGGCGGCTATGGTTTATGCGGAAGCGAGACCCTCAAGAACGAGAGCTCTGATACCATGTAGAAAAGTATACTGAATAATATTGTATTAACTTAATTAGTATACACACACTAATCGTTGTTATATAGACTACGCTATACTTAAACCTAATGGGTCTGTGAAATAGGCCAGATAAACAAACTAGGTTACAATACAAAAGGTAAATATTTACTATTTACTCTAATTATTTACAATAGGTTGCCTACTCCAGGCAAGACATTTTTATTTCTCAAAGGAAATATGTTCTTGACCTCTTGAAGGAAATAGGAAAGCTTGGATGTAAACTCCCATTGGGCAAAATCACAGAATAAGCAATGAAGAGGAGAGTGCTAAGGTTGACAAAGTGCAATATCAAAGACTAGTAGGGAAGTTGATCTACATAGCCCACACTAGACCGGACTTGGCATATGATGTTAGTGTTGTGAGTCAGTTTATGCATGATCTAAGAGCAAGGCACCTACAGGCGGTAGATCGTGTCCTGCAATATCTTAAAGCCACTTCGGGGAGAGGACTCTTATTCAAGAAAGGTGGAAGTTTGACTATAGAGGCTTATACTGATGCAGATTATGCAGGTTCAATGAGTGACAAAAGATCCATCTCAGGCTATTGCACATTCTTGTGTGGGAACCTTGTTGCTTGGAGAAGTAAGAAGCAAAATGTGGTAGCTCGATTAAGTGCCGAGGCAGAGTATAGAGCAATGGCACATGGGATATGTGAATTATTGTGGATGAAGATTGTGCTTAGATGACTTGAAGATAAAGTATGAAGCCCTTATGAAATTGTTTTGTGACAACAAATCAGCTATCAGTATTGCTCATAATCCTATTCAACATGACAGGACAAAACACATTGAGATAGATCGGCAATTTATCAAGGAAAAGCTAGATAGTGGATTGATAGCAACAGAGTACATTCCCTCTGGACACCAACTGGCGGATGTGTTGACAAAGGGCTTGCCAGCAGAACGTCTCAGTCAACTTAGTTGCAAGCTGGGAATGATAGACATCCATTCACTAGTTTGATAAGGAGTTTTGTAAATAATAGTTATTTTTGTAATTATTAGCCGTCATTGTATTAGACCCGTTAATAAGGCCCATTAGGTTTAAGTCTAGTTAGCCTTGTCTATATAAGAAGGATTAGTGAATATAATTGATACAATTGAAATAATACTAAGAATTATTTCTTTCCACAGAGATTGAGATTGTGCATGCCTTTGCGTATTTTCATTGCTGAAGGCAGCTACATTTTAGAGTTAGGTGTGTTGTATGTGCTCTGTTCTCTGTGCTGCAAATGCGAGGTTGTAGTACATACAGTTAAGGTCTCTCAAAAATCGTTATTGTCCCTGTGATCTTCACTAATCAATTGGGTACAGGGTCCTAGTTTCTTTCCTATTGGTAATGTAGTCGGGAAAACTAATGTCAAGAAAATTAGTAAGAATGATTATTCTAATTTTATCACAGTAAAAGAATGAAAATTTTAAATTCTAGTATTTATTTTTTATCTTGGTTTTAGACATGCTTATTGAAGTACATTTTAATGATGTGTCACAACATATGCTTTGGAAGATGATATAATCCTAATTAGAGTCGAGAGGATTCAAAACTCACCAACTAAAAAAACTTAGGGCAGTCCAATCCCTTGTCTAAAAAACTGGACGTCTTGTTGCCGACTCAGGGATTAGTCACATAGCGAGTCCAAAAGACCCAAACTTGTGGGAATACCCTAAGGCGCTTACTGAGAAGCCAAAGACCCTAATAACGATGGGTTAGCAACAAAAAAAAAAAAAACTTAGAACTTGTTTGGTTTGAGAAAACATTTTCTGTTTTCATTTTTTGTTTTCACTTTTAATTGCAAAATTATCTATTGTTTTCACTTTGTTTGTTGTTTTCAATAATGTTTCATTTTGTATTTCTACGAGTCTTTTCCACATATGTCCAAACCATCTGAAATAAGACACTATGGTCTTTCTTGCTGACTGTTTATCGTCCAATATTCAATCTCATACAGTTAAACAGTGGTACTTTTCTATCACAAATTTCACTTCAAATATTCTCTTACTTGAAGCATCCCCTTTATCTGTATGTCATGATGTACAATGACACAAAATACTTGAAATTCATGGAAGAAACTTGAAAACAATTTAAGGATTTAATTTGTGAAAATTTTGAGGAGAAAAAGAAAGCTGAGATTTCAAGAAAAAATAAAGTAATGGAGCCATTTAATTGTCATGATTGAAAAATTGAAGGTGTATAACAAAACTAAAGAAACAAAAGCACATAACAAGTCAACAACCATAATGAGGAACCAGAAGTACAATTAAATCAAAATAAAAAAAAATACTAATAGCATTTTGTTGCATATGTTGTCTTCCAAATAGTACAAAAAGGCATCATAGTCCAACTTGGACGTTTATAACTGAATGCAAAATTATTAGTACAGGGCATCTGTAGTGATTGAGATGCGGAATAGAAAGTAGAAACATGGCATTATTGAATCACTGAGGTAGGGAAAAAAGAACCTGCTATAAATAACCCCACCAAAGTGAAAAACAAAACCTTGTAAACACTAAGGAACTCTACTAAGACCCTATATGTGAAAAACATATATCTAGTAACTTCTTCTCTTCTAATAAGCCAAAATCATAATCAGGATTTAAGAAACTATAATCATAAACCACTTCCAGCTCTGCAAACTGCTTATTATTCCAATGTTGGTAACCACACAGCTTCCTACTTCCATTATTTCCTTTCTCTTGCAATTTAGTTTTTTTATTAGTATTGATGTTCAAAGCCTCAACTTGAGACATTCTCTCAATTGGTCCAACAGTGCCATTACCAAACAAATGAATTCCCTGCATGGAAGGATTGAAATCATCCACTACTGGAACCTCATTATTCTTGCACTCAATAGAATGGCCTCTCAGCTTGCACTCCAAACCCTTAAGCCCAGTTTTCATCTCATCAAAATGTTCATTTTGTGAATTAGCATGGCTGATCTTGGAGCACTTGCCACTACAAAATTCAAGGATTTCAGAAATCACTTCCTCCTTATGTTTCTTTGCAAAAGAAGCCTCAGTTTGGATGTTAAAATACTCGGAATTTGGTCTTAGATTGCTCTCTGAAAGCATATTATATCCAGGGCAATGGTTGCTGCAGCTCAACTCAAAGGACTTC
Organism: Calophaca sinica; assembly: GCA_037113605.1. Classification (NCBI taxonomy): domain Eukaryota; kingdom Viridiplantae; phylum Streptophyta; class Magnoliopsida; order Fabales; family Fabaceae; genus Calophaca; species Calophaca sinica. Next base: position 112,338,378 of record CM073733.1, read on the forward strand.
AAAGTCTCAACTGATTCTCCTATTGTTTCTTCTCTCTTCACAAAAATCTCATGTTCTGTTGTATCACACTCAGAATTTTCCAAAACCTCTTCTGATTCTTTCTCCGCTCCTTCATTTTCTCCAGGTATTTCATTGTTAACATTCTTGGAAAACCCTTGATGAATTATTTTCTTACATTTCATATTTGTTTCCTTCAACTCCTCCATAGAATCATCATCAACCTCACAATCTCTAGAAAGAACCTTATTCTCTTCATGAGACTGATGAAGACTACCCTCACCATTCATTGTATCATCAGAACCACCACTTGATGATTTCTGATCAAATTCACTAGATGATGATGATCCATTAGGAAAGTTCAAACGGGCACAAGGACCATACATGGCTTTAGCTGCTTCATCATAAGCAAGAGCAGCCTCATGTGCAGTAGAGAAAGTACCAAGCCAAAGCCTATTTGCTTTCTCACCACCATGTTTACCATTAATAGGTTCACGAATCTCAGCAACCCATTTACCCCAAATCCTCTGTCTCACTCCTCTGAACATGCAATCAGAATTTTGAGGCCCTCCTTTGCCTCTCATGCACCCTTTTCTTGACCCCTTTGCTGGAACTTTGTGAATCACTTGCACTCCATTTTCTCCACAACCAAGTTTCTGTTGTTGCTGCCTGTTGTACTTCTTCCACTTCTCAAGCGTGTCTTCCACTGAATCAGTTCTTCCACTGCTTCTTCTCTTCCGTGATTTCCTTTCTCTGCAGCAGCAAATAAACAACAAATTATTGTTTAGCAAAGTTTCCAATGTAAAGAAAATATAAGAATCATGAAATAAGCTTATGCAACAAAAAGAAAATGGATGAAATGAAAAAAAAAAATTAATAAAACAAACACCAAACAGAATTTGAAAATGGACTAGACATAGTCATTCAGTCACGAATCTGAACAGTCCGATATGATCAGACGGTCTATATTTTAATTTTGTGTTTTGAATTTGTTTTATAAAAATTGTTCGATCTCGATTGTACGGTGATCGCATGGCTACATGATTGCGTGGTTTTTACGACCGCAGAGAATCCAGGTCCATAGAATTTGGACCTAATGAAATAGAAGAAGCACTTTGATTGAACAGTATATAATTATTTTTGCTTGATTGAACAGTATATAATTATTTTTGCTTATAAAGAAAAAACTTGATTGAACAGTAACAAGGATATGGAGCTATCTTGAGATGAATTTAGAAGAAACAAGAAGCTATAGAAAGCTTGAAATGAATTTAGACGAAAGAAACTGACCCAGAAGCAGTATTAGTCTTCATGCGCTTTTGCTACCATAGAAGCATAAAGTTTGGTTCCTGCTTCTTGGGTTTTTGTGTTTAGTTTAGGAGTTTGTGTTTTTGAGGGTTTTAGAGGGGTTTTGGGATTTGTATTTGGACTATTGTTGGTGAATTTGGTGTGGCTGCTAAATTGGGAAATGTGTATGCTGACGTCATCACAAACGTCACGCTTGACTTGGGAATTAAGAAAGAGTTGAAGTGATCAATTTAACCTTTCTATGAAGGGAAATAGGAAAGGGCAGATGTGGATAGGTTTGATGACGTGGCGAATTTTTAGAATCTAATGAAAAGGCTGATAGCAGCTGGGGTTGTGACACGTGGTAGTTGTTGTTTCGTGGTGGCAGCTGGAAAATAGCTTTCTTCATGGCGAAGGGCTCCTTTTCTATTCGGTCCTTTTGCGACTACTAGATTTCAATACTGCTTTTTTTTTTTTTGGATTTCAATACTGCTTTTATTTCTGTCTGTCTCTTTTATTTTGCCCCAAGGACATGTAGTACATTTCATTTGCCTTTGTTTTAAGAATTTAATTTAGTTACATTTTTATTAAACTATTATTATTATTATTATATGATATGATGAAGTGTATGGAATTAATTTCTATTCGATGTAGTTTTCCTTTACGAGTATTTTTTGAGGTAGTTATGTGCTGGCAAAATTTGTAATTGATTTCAATTATCACGTTAATTTTTTTTTTATAACAATTATCACGTTAATTGTGAATAGAAACTAAAGTTGAAAAAATTACTATTATTAGTTTTAATATTGAATATACCATCTTTCCTTGTGTCGACATACTCGTTAGCCATGCATTTATTTAATTCTATTTAAGACCTTGTCACTATTTCAGCATTTGTTTGGAGTAAAATATAAAATATCAATATATTGTGAATGTGGTTGGTACATATGATCGATCCCTCGGCATGCACTAGTTGTGACTTGAGTCTGAATTTTGAATTATCTATTGGTATGCCATACATAAATTCTATCGTAAAACTTTCACTAAGGTAAGTGGCTATCTGTGGCCTTGGTATATCTCTCCTAATTAATCTAAATTTTTGTGAATTAAAAAATATTGATCTATTTGAAATGTACCCGAACTATCATTCGAATGCCCAAAAGCGCTTGGATGAGATAGTACAGGTGTCTTCTAGTTTAACTAGTGGTCTCAAGTTTGAATCTGAATTCTGGAAATGCAACAATGTTAAAACTCTTGAGTGATAGCTTTGTTGCTCATGTGGTTATACTCAGCTCAAGACATTAGTTTCCACAGTTGCGCGTAGAGAATACTTAGTTTATATAACGACCAAAAAAAAAATCTTTCGAATTAAATACACATTACAATAAATATATACTTGTACATAAACATTTTTTTCATGAAATATATCATAGTCCAGTAAAAATAAGAAATATATCGTAGAATAGTTTCTTTCTTTCTTTCTTTCTTTCTTTTTTAACGGACGAATTTGTATTCTTGTACATTAATTTTGTTTTGTCTATTTATTAATCATTCTTTTATATGAGAAAGAGATTTTTATGTGAGAGTGAGATGATCAATTCTTAGCCATAGGATCAAAATGAGCGGCTTAGATTAGAAACTCAGATTAAGAGCGCGTTTGTTTCATGGATTGGTAACTTATTCCCAGGAATCCACCACTGGAAACAAAAATTCCTTTGTTTGGTAGTTTTTATTCTCAAGAAAAAAATTATGATCCAAGAATTATTTTTTCCCATGTTCCCGGAATTCTAATCCCTCCCAAGAACCATGGGAAACTTCATTCTCGAGTGGATGGGAAAAAAAAATTGTGTAAAAATACGATGCTACCCCGAATATCCCACTACCTAATAACCGTTACCCCACTGCATGTAAACAAACAAGCGAAGAAGATACTCCTTTCCCCTATTTTCTTCTTTTTCCTCACGTGGACCTCCCTCCTGAGAGCCTTCGTTGTGCATGCTAACATTTCCGATTCAGCTCAAGTGCATTCTCTCATCGTCTTGGTCGTGCGCTCTTTCCTCTCACCGTTTCACAACACCTTGGTCGAGATCCGCCAGGTTCTGGGGAAGAAGAAGAAGTTTTTGTGCTTGATTTCTTTGGTTCAAGAAAAGGGGAACCCATGGCCGATTGGCCATCAAATACGAGGAAAGTTCTGGACTTTCCGTCTTTGCCCCTACGGAATACAAGTGGTTCTTCTGCCTTTTTCCCTTTTGTGCCTCTTCTCTTGGCTAAGCATGGAGGTCGGCGCTCTGTTCGTCAGCATTGCTTAATCGTCTTTCCGGTACCATGCTGGGTAGAGAAGACCTTGGAGGGACATTTGGATCTTTTGCTTGGAGCTTCTGGATCTCGTTGGGCTAGGCCAGTCTGGCTGTTTTTTGTGGCTCTTTGCTTTTTTGGGCATTTTTTATGTTCTTTGCTTAAGTAGTTTTTAGACTTGATGTCTTTGAGGGCATGTTTGTATCATGAACAACTCTTGTACTTAATGTTGAACTTAGGAGTATGCACTTATCCTGTGTTGTACCCTTTTAGTGGGTTGTGTTGTGCCCCGTTAGTAGGATGTGCTTGTCTACACTTGATGTAGTTTTTTTGTGGCTTTTGCCTAATTTCAATGAAATATTGCACTTTGACAAAAAAAACAAACAAACAAGCGATAAAAAAATAAGGCTACAAACATAAAAGAGTTTTGCTTATCTATTTTACCGAATGAATTCTACCCTTTTAATTAAAAGTGTCATTGCGTTTATGTTTTTTACGAATGAATTCTACCTTTTTAATTGATATGATCCAATGAAAGAAAAAACACGTAAAGGACAAAAATCATGTTGGTTTGTTAAAAATGCATTATTAGCAAAAGTTTTCAGCAAATATTTATTATTATCTCTTTGAAGTTTTAATTAGTGTTTTTAAAAGAGCTGGTTAGCATTTTCCAAATCATATACAATAATCACTCAACAAAAAAAATCAGATACAATATTTATATAACCTAAGGAAACAAATTAGTCACAAGGGTATTTTAAGAATTGTAACTTCTATTCATTGGAATATATATTGCAAACCAAACATGTGTTAATTATTCTTGAGAATTTAAAATAAAATATTCCTAGGAATTTAATACGGTAGTCAAACACTTTGTAAAAATATTATTCCTGGGAAAGTTTTTTTTTTTATGGAAAGTTATTCCTTTGAATAAATTTTGATACCGTGAAACAAACGCCCCCTAGGTTACTCACGTGAGTCTCTTTCCACTCTGTTGGCACCAAAATACGCAGAACTGTCTTCTTCCGTCGTCAACAGTCAGACCCACTTCGTCTTCCTCCGCCTCACTTCTCGCCGTCGTGATGCCGACCTCACTAAGGCCATCGGCGCCTCCCTCCAGACCCTCCTCAAGCACAGTGTAGAAGGACGAAGACACCCAAGGTCTTCGACGTCTTTGAGCTTTTTCTTTTCAGGGAAAATCGATATATGTTTTCATTTTCGCTGTTCTCTTTTAATTCCTCTAATCTTCCCTCTCTAACCTGTTTTTTGACAGCATGTGGTAACCGAAATTCTGGATTTTCTCGGCTCCAATCTCTCCTGAGTTCATAGCACAGAACCCACCAATGTTGCATTTTTTGCGACACACTGGTAATCCTTTTCTCTTCTGGAAATCATGGATTGTTCTGTTATTGTTAAACTCTCCTGAGGTAGTTGGCAATTTGAAATTTATGGTTTTGGATTTCTTTGATTCTCCCTTGCAATCTTACACCTTCAAGTTGTTTGATGAAATGCGCCAATTGCAGACCAAAAACATCGAACTGAGTTTATGTGTAATAAGTTTTTAAGAAGGACTAACTAGTTGTAAGCATAAAGACAAGTTCGTCTATTTTTTTTTTTTTTTATATATTAGTTGTTATGTCTGGAGTTATTCCTTTCTGAAATAGGAATTCGAGTTACTGATTTCCACCAATGGCTAATTGATTAATGTATTGCCATGTAGATGGAGAGGCATGTCATAGCTGCCACACTTTAATTTTGTCTTTGTTGCAGTTTAAGTGTTAACAATTTCACAAGGGTATATCAACATTGCCTGGAGTTTTACTTTGTGTCAACCGAAAGCTTAGAGATGATGAAACTATATGGAAACAAAAACAGTTAACCCACAATAGCACAATAATTTGTATGCCTGAATGAGGTTATGACTTATGAGGTACTGTTTTGGTAATCAGGAAGCTAAATGCCAATTGTATGTCTGTATCATGTCTATATAGTTGCATATTATTCATTAAATGTCAATGATCCTAAGCCATATAAATTGATAGCTTGTTGTCATATTTGCAGGGTTTCTCTTATAGGAAGGAATTTATCATTCTCTGAAAGGAGCAGCAAAGCTAAACTCAATGCTTGTATCAAGAACCTTATATCTAGGATATATAGCTTGTATTTTATTTATGATGAATTATGTTAATATAGCTTTGGCAACTCAGGAATGTTACTAAACTCTGTATTTCACACAAGCATCAGTAAGAAAAGCATTAATATCAATTTTCACAAAAGTGGGTAAATAACATTCAAAAAATAACTTTCTGCCATGAATCAAAGAAAAAGTTGCCCATTACATTCCAGCATAATCCAGATTGACAGTCACAATTCCATGAGACTTGAAAATGAGAATAAAACACCATACATTTAACAGATTGGCAGTCTCAATTTTATAGCTACTAAAAATAGCAATTGAAGTCTTGAAACTACTATATATGAAGCACCAAAATCTTGAATCTATCAATTGAAAATCGTTCATTGTGGAAAAAACCAAAATGCCACAACATCAGATCAATAGATTACACGCGTTTTAGCAGTACCCTGAGTAAGAAAAACAAAAATAGTTAAAAGCTAAAACCCTTGGTGTTTTGTTGCCTCCATGCGTTGAAATAAGACATCAATCTCATCTTATATTTTATTTTTTCATTTTAAGCGGCATTTTGTCGTTTTTATACTATTCAGAAGCACAAACTATAAGGAGTACCGACAAAGAGGGACAGTCTTCAAATCTCAGCATAAGAAATGTGCCACCACTGGGGGAAGCGGCTGTGGCATCGCTGATGAAATGAGTTTGTGACCGGCAGAAAATGACGGCAATGGTGGTGCGGGTGCGTCCATGGCAGGGGATCTAGAATGAGAAAGTGATTTTGGGTTGTGGGAATAGAATGGGAAGGGAGAGCACGTGACTCACTTAAGTGACCTTTTAATCTCATCTCCTCTCACTCTTATATAAAAACCACTTTTCTCACCAGATATGTTATATATATATATATATATATATATATATATACCAGATATGTTATATATATATATATATATATATATATATATATATATATATATATATATAATTCCCATAAAACAAAATAATTTGTACATGAGACATGCGTAGAAGAATAATATTTATATGGGTGAATTTACTTTTGGTCCTTTAGGTCTCTCAATTGTGCGATTTTAGTCTCTAAGTTTCAATTGTGCGAATTAGGTTCTCTAGGTATTGTGATTGTGCAATTTTGGTCTCTCAAGTTTCAATTGTGCGAATTGGGTTCTCCATTTATTGCAATAATGTGATTTTAGTCCCTCTTGTCGTTTAATTTCTAATAAAAAATGTCGATATATCATGTGTGGGTATGACTTAGCACATAATTTGGTCTAGTCGGCATGTTAGTTGGCTTAAAAATTAAAAAAACATTTACAATATTTTCAGTTATAAATTGAATGACAATTGAACGAAGAGACCAAAATCGCAAGATTGCTATACTTAGATAACCTAATTCACTCAAATAGAATTTTTGGACCAAAATCGCACAATTGTGATACCTTAAGGACTCAATTCACTTAATTAGAACTTGAGAACTAAAATCGCACAATCGCAATACTTGGAGACGAAAAATGCAATTAAGCCTATTTATATAATACTTTAATTATTTTCTTTTATTGTTAAATGAATGATATGCATTTATGATTATGTGCAAGAATTATTTTATCATGTGCAAAACTTATTTTGGCTTAAAATCATATCGCTTAACTATGAATCAATGTATTGAAAAAAAATCAATATAAAATTTCTTCCTACACGAGATGATCTATCTGAGATTGTTTAATAGCACGGGGCGCAAAGTATATTGCAAATTTCGAATTTTAATTTTTGTAGAATTGGTGGAATCGACTAGAAATATTGAAGTGTTTTGACGAATTCCTCTTCACTCGTAAATACTATAAATTAAGGAGAAGTGTAATTTCAGTTTCCTTATTTTACATTGTGTTAACACCCAAATAGTGAAATGATCTCTCATCTTTTATTTATATTTTCTATTGGGTTAAATATGTTTTTGGTCCCCGTAAAATAAACAAATTTTGGTTTTGGTCCCTGTAAATTTTTTTCTTTAGTTTTCATCCCTCCAAAATATGAAAATATTGAGTTTGGTATCTGCCGTTATGTGATGTTCGTTAACTACTTATTTGTCTTGCTAAAGGTCACGCGGCTATCCCATGTGACATCCAATGACGTATGTGATGCTATGTTAGTATGTAACTACCCGCAAATTTTTCCCTTACCCCTAAAATAAATTTTGTTTATCTACCCTAAAATGGATACTAGGGATCAAAAACAATGGTTTCAGGTTTTAGAGGGATGAAAATCACAGAAAAATATTTTACCAGAACCAAAATCGAAATTCGCCCATTTTACAGGGACAAAAAACAATACTTTTAAATTTTGAAGGGATGAAAACCAAAGAATTTTTTTTTTACAAGGATTAAAACCAAAATTTGTTCATTTTATAGAGACCAAAAACATATTTAATTTAACCCTTTTCTATTTTATCGTTTGTCTACCCACCACCCCCCCCCCCCAAATTTCTAATATGTTATCCATGCAGGTAAAAACCCATCAAATTTGGGCTTACACACCAAACAGTCCCATTCCCATGACCTAAAAGTTATGGCCCGATGGCCATAACCACATTGTTGTTGATTATTGGTTAAAGGTGGTTGGTGGACCTTGTTCTCCTACGCTTCAACACACCTCCTATTCCTACTATTTTTCTTTACCATTCGATAATAATAAAAAAAAAACAAAAATAAAAACTAGTTGACTGGGTCCGCACGTGCAGGGATCTACCATCATCAATTGTCTGACATGTGGAACTTTGCTCTTTCTGTCTGCCATCTTCACACCATCCTCTTCAAAGTCTAGTTGCAAGCTTGCCCAAGGTGAAGTTCATGTCTTTGATGTTTTGGTAAGTTATAGAAATATTTTCATCAACATGGTATTGGTAGGTGTGATTGTCAACACTTTGTGATTATCATATTGGTTTTTGAGGCTTTTTTAATTCTTTCTTTTTCGTTATATTTATCATTTTATTAACAATGTTTTGCTCAATGTGAAATGTTGGGTTTTTTTAAATTTTTTTGTAACATTTAATAACGTTTTTTGTTAGCCTCGTGATTAGACTTTCTCTTTGTCAAGGCTCAAAAGTTGATGTTCTTGATTACTTGTCATGTAAATGTGTTACATGCGAATGTTGTAATAGCGTACGGTCCCAGAAATTTGTGTGGGAAAATACAATGTGCAATGCAATTTGGGTGAAATTGAATTGGAAGTTTAAATTACATGCAATTCTTGTTGTTTATGGGTGCTTCTGTTGCAACAATCCAGTCATGAATCTTAAAAGAAGTTGTTTCTAATTTTGTTAATCATTATGTTTATTTTAAAATGTTGGGAAATGTTAAAAAAAAAATGCTCTAAATGTGAATTATTTGGGATTTATGTTCATGGTAGTAGTTTCACTTCTAGGAAAAATGATCATTAATATGACATGCACTAGTGTCTATGTTCCCCTAGTCATCATGCCAGAATAATCGTTTGTTTTCTGATTATATAACATCATATTGGAAATCTTTTGGAAACGGAAAAAGTGAAAATTCTCTCATATAATAAACACTATTAATACATCTTATCATCTAACTTATGTTTCATGTTGACATTCAGAGCTGCTTAACCAACAATATTACAAAATATGGCTTCTTCTTTCCGAGCAATTTGGAATAGTCCAGTTGGTCCAAAAACAACACATTTTTGGGGACCTGTGGCCAATTGGGGAATCGTTGTTGCAGTACGTTACATTACTTTTATTCTATCTATCCATCCATCTATCTCTCTCTATCCCTCACTTTATATGCGCGTGAAGGAACACACATATGAGATGTATCACTATCTAGTGACAGGAGTGAGTGTTGACCATGCAACCATGCATTAATAACCATCTTACCATGCCACGTGATTTTATGTTTTAATCTTGATTATTTATGATTAGATCAAATCATCAGTATTTACTTCTCTCGCTACATAAAACATAAAGTCGTGTGACTTTGTTAAATGGTTATCCATTTATGATTGTGTGGTCAAGATTTACTCCTCCTACTCTCACTTTGTAAACAGTCCTCTCACCGGATATATCCACTCAAAATGGTCTAATTTGTTATGTTCTTTATTTTAGGGTTTGATGGACTCAAATAAACCTCCAGAATTGATCTCTGGCAACATGACATCAGGTTGAAAAACTCAATTTTCAAGAGAACTTGGAATTTTCGTAGCAGGAACACATATGGTTTGTGGCTAAATTTCTTATCTTGTCCTTTGTGTTGGTGGTGCAGTGATGTGTGTGTATTCAGCATTGTTCATGAGATTTGCATGGATGGTACAACCACGGAACTATCTACTTCTTTCTTGTCATGCCTCCAATGAGGCTGTACAATTATATCAACTCTCTCGTTGGGCAAAGGGGAATGGGTACGTAGCTTAGCATCTGATTAAAGTTGATCAAAGTTGAATTTCTTTAATTAATTGCATGTTTCCTTGAGTACCTACACTGACAATTATGTTTTTCATGTATATATAAAGCCTCAATTGATAGATATTTTGCTTTAAACAGATATCTCTCTGGGAAGGAGGATAAAGCTTCAACCAAGTAACTTAATGTTGAATTTGCCACATTGTCAAATGAGACAATTTGCATATAGATGATTAGTTTGTTTCTAGTTTTTTTATAACCAAAATTCATTGAGACTTGTTTTCCTATTTGTTTGTTTCATATTTTATATTGATTATTAATTTTTTCTCAGCTATCGGCTCTACAATAGCAGTAGTTTTGCATTATATTTTTAGATAAAAAAGTCACGGAGAAACTAAGAAAAAATGTCATTCAATGAGCACAATCGCTAAAGGGGTTCACGAAATACAAATTTTCTGAACAACAATGAACTTTTTTAGTAGTTTTTTTATTAGTTGGATGGGCTTTTTCATCTAAAGAACCAAAGAACAAAGAAATATACATATTTAAATAGTTATGTGAGCTATTATTGTGATTATGATTAGTAATATTAGCTCATTAGATAAGATGATAATTTTGTATTGGATCAAATTTCGACATTACCAGTTCTGAAGTTGTCTGCAGTATATTGGTTTGAAGTTTTAATTTGTATTGTTATGCTAAACGGGTAGCAGCTTCATGAAATCCATATTTGTGGAGAGGCCAATATACTTGTTTACTAGCTTCATAAAAAATCCAATTAGTATACACTTTTAGTAGTTTTATCGTGATTAATTAGGTTCCTTATATGTTATTTTGTGAGAACATCCAAGACAGTTAGAATGATAAAACAAAATATTTAGAAAAATATGACATACAAATATTATGATCCTAATTGAAAAACTCTATAGTAGTATTTGATAGACAGATTAAATAGAACATAACTTATAAGTTGTGTTGTATTTATTGTATATTAAAAATAAATCAGAATAATACATAAGATAAATGTATTGCATTTCCACTAAAAGAGGCAACAAAAAAGAAAAAAGAACAGAACAATTTATCCCATTCTGGATTATTTGTGTATCAAAAGCTAACTATGCGATATCAGTGTTCCTAAGCGTTAATTGCTTTATTGGTGAGTGTTAGTTCCTAAACCAAATTCCAAAAGTCCCGTTGTTGAAGTCCATCCAGAATATCAAGTGAATTAGCCGTTCACAATTTGTAGTTTTCTCATCTTTTTTTTTTCTCCCTCTCAAATCAACAAGTCAAGAACAATTAGAGCCCTTTTGTTCTAAAGCTCATTTATTTCTTATACACCTAGTTGTTGGTGTCTTAAACTATCTTTAGATTAGTGGAATTCGATGGAATGGAAAAGAATGAAATAAAATGAAATGAGCTTAAGTTCTACCGTTTAGATTTTTTAAAATGAATTGTCAAAAAAAAAAAGATTTTTTAAAATGGAATGGAAACTAATCATCTCATTCCACCACTTACCTTATTTTTTTCACTTATGAGTTTATTTTTTAATTGTAACATTATTATTCTTTCTCTATCTTTTTATTATCTTCTTTTCAACTTGTCTCCCTCACTCTTCTTCTCTTCCTCCTCCCTCCTCCTCCTCTTTTTGTATATTTAAAATAAGGGTAAAAAAGGAATAACAAAGTTATAATTCTTTCTATTTCATCCACTTTTCAAACGATAGAATGAGAAATAAAGATAAAGTATGCAAATAGTGAAATGGTGGCTTTGTTCCCTTTCGTTCTGTTACACTTCGTTCCACTCCAAATTTCTTCCTTGCATTCTTGGCTGGCAACTATATATTTAGTTTTTGTTGTAAATAGAGCTGCAATATTCTGTAATTTAGATAACCATGTTTGCTCCTCCTACAAGTGTGAACACATAACTTGTAGTAGATTTATTTTTTAATCAAAATCACTTGTAGAATCAAAACCATCGCATCCTCTAATAGCAAACTTTTATCCTCCAAAACACAATGCAATACTTGAGGTTCTTTTAATATATCTTAGGATCCTCTTAATAACATACCAATATTGTCTACCAGGAGTTGTCATAAATCGACTTATTATCCTAACTGCTTAAGCAATATATAGTTTTAATATATCATATATTGCATGCATAAAGCTTTCCATTACTGATGCATACAATAATATGAGACATTTCCATCTTCCTCTATCTCATTGCTAGGGCACATAATTGAGGATAACTTATAATGGACATAAGTTCGGTAGAGATTAACTTATATATAGTATTGCATGTTGAAGTGTCGTAAAACTTTTCGTAGATAATTCTATTCAGAAAGTCAAAATTTGGTATCTTATCCATTTTAATTGATTTGCATCCTTAAAATCTTTCTACTAGTGTCAAGTCTTTCAAACCAAAATCCTTAGCCAGTTGTATCTTTAATTCATGGACTTGACCTTGTTTAGGGCCTACCACTAATATGTCATCCACATATATCAACAAATTGGTGAAATTCTTCAAACTTCTTATAACATGTACAATGACTTGACCTTAATATATAAGGCTTGGAGGAATCAAATCTTTTGTTTCAACACCTTGACAATACCTTTGGATTGCGGGGGATTTGGTTAACTTGAAATCAGATCTCTTTTTCTTGTTCGTTAAAACCACCTTGTTGGAGCACATATAATTCCTCTCTGAGTTCTCCATGATTTCCTTTTCAAGTTCTCCGTGAATAAAAGCAGTGTGTACATATAACTATTCAGAATTTTAATTGAATAGAAAACACATAGTTAGAACTATTCTGATAGTGGTAAGCCTAACAACCGTAGAGAATATCTCATTAAACCAATACCTTCTTCTTGTTAAATATTACTATACAAAAAGGAGACTAAGGAACTACTATTAATATATATTTGGATAATTAAATATTACTAGTTGTGACAACCACACTAAAATCTCAATGGAGCCGCCACTAATATTTTATTTTTATAGGAAAACATTGGAAAACATATTTTTGATTTTAATAAAGAAAAATGTCCTTCGAACCAAATTTTTAGCTCGGGAGTTGGTTACGTATAGGGAAGATATTATCACCCCTAAAACGCCCATGAAATGGTACCTTTGATTGTTTAGAGAAATTTGTTTGCCTTAAAAGAGTTAACTTTCCCAAAATATTTAATGAAGAATCACGAAGACGATGGGAGCGTGCTAATAACAATTCAAAAATACGTATATACAAAGGAATAACCTACTTATATGAAATAGCAACGTGAATGTAAGCACAGACCATTTATTGCTAACATATTTCCAAAACATTTATTTTTAATTATTTAAGAAAAACCAGCAAAGAAAAATAAAAGATAAAAAAAAAGACCCTAAAAACCCATTTTGATTTTATTGAAAATATTATATTACAAGAAAAAACTTTCACTTACCATTTATTTTTTTATTTATTACCATTCCATCCCTTTTAACAAATCAAAAATAAAAATAGAGAAATTTAGGGATAAACAAGAATTTCATAGATTGTATGGGCTTGTTTATTTTAAAAGAAAATGTGCAAATAAAGAGATGGACTCTAGAAAACCTTTTTTTTGCTTTCAGACCCTTTTTACCAATATATTTGCAATTCAGTCCCTTATCTAGGGTTTGGCCCCATTGGAAGGCCAAACCCTAGCCTTAACTCGATTCAACCAAACCTCAGCAAATTGAGAAACAACAACAACAGCAGGAAATGTAAAGAATCCAAAGAAAGGATTACATCGTGTATAATTCAACCCAGAATACAATTATCCAGTCCAGAATGTAATTCCTTAGTACACAGAAATGGTAGAAAAAAGAAAAAAAACAGAAAAATAGAAAGATGAAGAAGACGAGGAACCTGGGTTTTTGGTTTCCCAGACAATTCACACAGAGATCAAAGGAGGGGGTAAAAAGAACCCTAAAACTAAATGGTGTTTAATTTGGGATCTTATGGCAGCCTCACAGGTTCGGAGCCACGATCTCTTCCTTCTGCTTCCCTTTTCGTTCGTCCTCTATTTTTCCTCCGTTTCTACTCTTCTCTCTGGCTCTCGGTCTCCTTTTCTCTGGGTTCCTCTCCCCTTCTGCTCTCAGTCCTGAGGAGCTTTTATAGCCCCTTGACACCCTTCAAAAGAAACGGAAATAAATCAGATTCATAGAAAGGAATAAAAGCCTAAAAGAAATATTAAGAAAGAAATGAAATACTCCCTGATCTATGGTGGATCTGCACGCTCTTTTCCTTTCTCGAACAGATCTTCAAAGTTCTCATTACTGTGATATGGCTTGGTTATGAGAGATTTACGGGATTAGGTGTGAGATTGAAAAAATAATGGAAGAAAATCGCTTGATTGAGAGAGATTAGAGGAGGGTATGACCGTGGCTAGGTTTAAGAGAGTGAGGGAGAGATTACGATCTGGAGAAGAAAGAGGGATGAAGATGGAATGAAGAGAAGGGGGCGAGATAGGGGAGGTAGTCGCGGCGGTCATGAAGCCCATAGGGTTAGGGTTTGATGGTATTGAGAAGGAAAAAGAGAGAAGAGAGAACGTGGGGATGGGGTTGGCCGCGGCTAGGGTTTTGGAATAGAAGAGAGAAGGGAAGACAAGGCGGGTGGAGAAGACTGTGGGAGAAGAAAGATGTTGGTGTTGCGGCTGAATGAGGGTGTGAGGGAAGGTGGATTAGGTTTTAGGGTTATGAGGGGATTATGGTTTGGAAGAAGGGGAAGGAGATGATGTTGAGAGAGAGGAGAGAACGGAGACGAGGCGAGGGAGAAAGGTTGCGGCTGGGAGGAAATGAAGTTGTGTGTTTGTGTTTTAGGGTTAGGTTAAATTGGGTTTGGGTTGGGCTGCAGCGTGAATGGTTGGAGGGACGCGTGAGAGAAAGCTTGGGCTGGGTGTATACAAAAAAGGGGGTGTGCGAAGGGAAGACGGGGGCGTGGGTAGCAAGCAGCAAGGGAGGAACGCAGGGGTATGAAAATAAAAGAGGGGTGTGCGCAGGAAATAAAGGAATGAGCTGCTGCAATGGGCTGGGTGTATGAAATGGGGTGCAGTTTGCTAGTGGCACCCCCATTTTCATCATTTGCACTCCTCTTTCCTTTTTATTCATTTTTCTTCCTCTTTTCTCTTTTTTTTTTCTCTTTCTTTTTTATCTCTTTTATTATAAAACCAAAAATATTATTTTGATTACAAATTTAAATAAATAAAATAAAATAAAATAAAAAGTCGGACAAAATTAGGGTACTACACTAGCTATTTAAAATAATAATAAAAAATTAAGAGCTAAATACTATACAATAAATGCTAGTAACATATTATCTATTATTAATTTATTTTTAAAAGATCGATATACTTTTAAAAATAATATATTTTTGAAATAACTAAATCGACTTATAAGAAAACAGATGGAGCATTGTTAGCTTCCATCATACTACACATTTGATGTAAATTGAACGATATTAAATTCAAATACTTCTTAACTTATCCTTAAAAGTGATTATTTTTTAAAAACTAAAGTTTTCATAAAATAGTATGAAACATATTGGCTCATAATTATTCTATTTAATAATTTTTTTTCTGTATACGTTGAGTTTCATCAATTTAATCGTCAAGATATTGTGATATTATCTTAATGAAAATGTATAAGAAATTTTAGATAAGTTAGACATTTTTTTATAAAAAGGAAAAGATAATATTAACTAATCAAATGACGATAGAAACTCTCATTACAACCGAAATGTAATGTAACATCATGGCTCCTATTAGGGCATTACTTAATAATCTAATGCGGAAATAATAGTTAAACTTGGAAAGAATTTCCTTCGCTTTAATTAATAAATACTAGGAAATAAATCCTTTGACACGTACTACTATGATTAAAAGAAAAATCTTCAAAACATAATTCATTTTAAACAAATTTTAATAATAATCGACATATATCAGAGTTACAACCAAATCGAAGACACGAAAAGGACTTATAACACAGCAACTCGACTCAAGAAAATAAGAATTAATACATTAAAAACGACTCGTGATCCTGTATGAACTCGAAAGGTCTCGCCGCGAAGGCAAAATCGAGCACAAGTCCATGCTCTAACTTCTTCATTACACTTGTACCTGAAAACAATGCCTCAAAACATAGTGAGTTATAAAAACTCAGTAACATAGATTTAACATAAAAATCATTTACCCTTGTTTCCAGCCATACGTGGTGTGTTGCGTATGGAAAACGCCTCTCCTCATAACATACTATTTAGATAGACATATTTGAGACATGTAAGCCCAAAACATTTCTCTTACCCAAACATAGACACATATGTACGAGCATAAAAACATATATATACTTGAATCTTCATAACTTACAACATCCAATACAATAAAGGTACTTAAATGCAATGCAACTTTACTCGGAACATTTCGTTCTTCATACTTTCGTGCATAGCCGTCTTAACTAGTCCCGTGAATCTATGTTGTCGGATTTGGTCATATGCTTAAATCCATAGGCCCCACTCAACATAGCTAACAGTATGGTGGTTAGACGTCATTAACCCTTCAAGTGGCGTCCGACGAGACTAACCATACCGTGCTCTCCTCTTATGAGGAATCTTGAAGTCATTTAAGACTCTTACTCTTAACTTATGCATTATGAATGCATGAACATAGTGAGATGAATATGAAATTCAATCATTTAACTAACAAACTTCCTCCAAAGATATCCAAAGAAATCAAGAAGATTAACCTAACATATATTTGAGCAACTCACATTCACATTATGTATCCTTAAGGAATCACAAGATCAAAACCCTATAAGTCATAACCAATCTTCAATAGTCATAAACTTGAGCATTTCCAATTTCATCTATTTCTCATGCTTTCTATTCAACTTTCTAATCATAAATCAAACATCCCAAGTGGAATCCCGTGGAACTCACATTTGGGGTAAATATCATATCATTCTAAAACATATTTTACTTATTCCAAGACATAACTTCAATATCAAAGTATTTAGCTTAACATGCATTAGAACTCTAAGCTCTCAAAACATGCACGCTTACTTATACACATAATCAAGACAATTACAACTTCATAGGCAACTTATCATCACCTTTGAGGTTTAGTCCCTCATGAGCCATAAACTCATTCCCATTGGAGCTCTATGGAGCAACAAGCGTTCAAACATCAAACATACAAGTTGTGGGGGGTTGGGGGCAGTCGCCAACCTCTTGCAGACAAACCCACGAAATAGAGATACATTCAAATCATTATTCATTCAAATCTAGGAATTGAAAATAAAACCCTAGCACACCCTAAGAGAGGTTTGAGTTGGGGAAACCTATGTTACCTTGGTCCTAAAAGCTTTGGGATGAAGAACCCTCAAATTCTAGGGCTTAGCTTGTCCTCAACCTCCATGGAAGTTTGAATCAAGCTCCAACTTCATTTCATCTCCTTCAATCTTCCATCCTTAGGTCTTGATGCTTCTTTTTCCTCCATCTTTCTTCTCTTGGTCGAGCTCTTCCTCATGTTCTTCTTCTTCTTCTTCTTCTTCCTCCTCCTCCTAGGGTTCAAACCCAAATCTTCTAAACACCCAAATCTCACTCATACAACTTTAATTCAAGCTAATATTTGATGAAATCTAGCAAGAATAATGGGTTTCCCTTAAGATTAGAGAAACCCTAAGTGTTTTCCCCCTTTTCCCCTTTCTCAATCGCCCTCTCTCTCTATTTCTCCCAAAAATCGCGCTCTGTGTGGTTTCTGCAACATTTATCAGCTTTTAACAGGGTCTAAATCGATTCACAGCAGACTGTGAATCGATTCATTTACTTAAAACTGTACCTGTACTTCGTGAATCGAATCTGTGAATCGATTCACAGACTCCCAATTCGATTCACAACATCAAATGAGTGGTCTGGAACACAGTTGTAAATCGATTCAGGCTTATGTGAATCGATTCACACTGCATAAAAATGTGAAAAATCATCTTTCAACATCAAATCTTCATCAATTAACTCCTAATCAACATTTTCAATCATCTTAGGATTAAATCCAACTTATTTCTTAACTCAAGATCAATAACTTACCCCTTAAAACTTTATATAATCATATTCACTCAATTTGAAATCAAATTAAGCTTGAATATAATCACACAACTTCTTCTAGTTTATTCTCAAATCGAGCTTAGGGAAACTTGAGGTGTTACATAAAACAGCCCCAAAAGGGAACACACGATCTACTAAGACCGCATAAAACCCACGACGACATGTCTTCTCTTGGCGAGAAGATCCACACTTGTTTTCCTCACAGAAGATGTGACTCACGTATGCACTCAAGTTAGCAAGTTGTAGGAGTTGAAATATACCTCTCTTTCAGGAGAGGTTAAAGATGATAGTTCGTCACAGATCCAAACTGAACTAGCAGAGAACGGCAGCTGAGTCCACCTCGAAGATGACTCCGGCTAATGACAAGCTCCAAGCAAACATGATACCATGGGGCAAACCCCTCATTTTAGCATTAACAATCACTACTAGTAAAAATTGATACAACGACTAAAATTTAGAGACGACAAATAGTAAAAATTGTCTCTAATTCTATAGCTAAGTGTTAGTGCGACAAAATTTGAGATCGATCTCATTTTTTTACGTCTCTAATTTTTGTGGCTAGCTATTTCAACCTTTTGTAGTAGTGGGTGTTGCAATTTCCAAATTTGCAGTAGAAACCCTTGAAGAACCTTCCATTAGCATCTCTGATTAACCCACCACATGCCAAGCTTATATATTGATTGTCATGGGATTCGTCGACATTAGCCTTGAGGACACCGACAAATGTTGCTTTCCTGCCATCACAGGCACAACAACAACTATTTTCCATGTATGCGGTGGGGAGGACGTGTAGCAATTTCTTGCTGAATCGAATGTACCTAGTTTGTAGTCATATGCCATAATTGTAGCTTGGGAGAACACTAAGTTGGTTCTGTCTTTCTCTTTCCACAAAGCACACACAACAACACTGACAATTGTAAACGAGTTCCATGGAAATAAACCAATTCTCTTTATACATAAATTCCACTCTAACCATGAGTGTAGACCAAAGCTAAAGAATTTGGTACATTGTTTAGGAAAAATGACTTTAGACCAAAAATTTGTACTCACGACATGAATGACATCTAGGACAATTATTATCACGAGTCATGCCTCTTATGCATCTTCCTTCACTAGTCAGTAACTTCCTATGAATTAATTTTCATAGGAAGGCTGAATACGATCGGTGCCGAACCACTTCCATATATTTTTAAACAGAGAATCTTGATGAGTTTCATAAAAAAATATTTTTTAACTTCCTATGAATTAATTTTTATAGGAAGGCTGAATACGGTTAGTGCCGAACCACTTCCATATATTTTTAAACAGAGAATCTTGATGAGTTTCATAAAAAAAATTATTAAACAAAGTGACTATAATAAAAATTATTCTTTTTTTTTTTTGTACAATAGAGGGCTACAGACAGCCCATAACAAAAATTATTCTAAGAAGTAAATAAATGTCCATCATTAATATTTTTTAAATAACCACAATTATAATTATAATTAAACAAAATGATTGATCCATCGATAAGATATTTGGAATTTTTTATGTCAAAAAAACATGTAGGGAATTTTTTTGAAGACAGCGTGGGGGCCATTTTCTTAGGTGGGTCGTCATAAACCCAATAACCATAAACCCTAACTAAACCCCTCTTTCATTCATTCATCCAACAAAGCCGAACGATGGGGAAGAAGCAGAAGCAGAAGATCGTTCTTCCGCCGGACCTACCGCCGGAGATTCCAGACGACGAAGTTGAGATTTCCGACGATGACCTCCAATTCGTCCAGCAAAACAGCGCCTATGCCTCCTTGATGTCCACCTTGGACACCCAATCCATAACCAAGTTCGTAATCTTTCTTCCAACCCCATTTACTAATCTCATGTCCTTTTTTTATATTACGTAAATTGCAATGCTTCATTTTTGTGTAAACTTGTTGGGCGAGTAACCTGTTTCCGAAAGTTTTAGGTATTTTTATTGTTACAATTTATAAATAAATAGGAGAAAAAAGTTAAAATTTGCGGATTTTTTCACTCGAAGAGATTCCCGAAAGGATTTATGTGACTAGAAATTTTTTGAAGACTTATCACTCAGGAGTTTCCAAAATCTCTTCTAAATTGTAACGGTTTAGCTCATGTGAATGCACATTGTTGTTATGAGTTTTACTGACATATGGTATAACTTTCTTGTGCATCCTAAGGCATGTTACACGGGTTGCTGATGCCAAAAACGATGCTTTGGAGAAACATTATGAGCAACGCATGCAAAAGAATGCTCTCAAGAAAGAAAAGGAAGAAACAGGAATGCAGGTTGATCGTGTAGATGCTCTTCCAGTCAAGACCTTGGATGGAAAACTCTATTACCGGACAGGTATACAAAGTTCTCTTATATAAACTTGTGCATTGTGGTAATTGATCATTCTTTTTCTTTCTTTTATTATTAATTGCTTTGGTAACAAATGCTGTTCTCACATTCTGCAGCTACAAAGACGGCATCAGAGAATGGCCCAAGTGAAGAGGAAACTGGAGAGGATGGCAATGCGGACAAAGGTTTGGCGAAGCTAACTAAGGCTGAAAAGAGAGCCAAACTCAAGAAAATGAGAAAAGAGGGGAAAAAACAAGGGAAAGAGG
This sequence comes from Calophaca sinica, assembly GCA_037113605.1. Taxonomy (NCBI): domain Eukaryota; kingdom Viridiplantae; phylum Streptophyta; class Magnoliopsida; order Fabales; family Fabaceae; genus Calophaca; species Calophaca sinica. Next base: position 112,359,237 of record CM073733.1, read on the forward strand.
TGGCTAAAGCAGAAGTAGAAGAAGCACCACAAGCAGCAGTTTTGGTATTATCCAACCTGTTTAATAATATTAAGTTAACATATTTTTAGGGTCCATTTGATTTGTTTAATGAGGGACTACCCAGGACAAAATTTTTTGTTTCGCGTTTGATTTTTTTAAAATAGTCACAGGTCAGGAACAAACCTAGATGTGAAGTTCAGGACAAAACTCTAAAATTTTTTTACTCAACAAACCATTAGACAACTTATTGCCCAAAAGCAACACTGCTTAAAAGATAAAAATAGCCATTTTCTTTTTTTTCCTCAGTAGTATGTTTGTATGTATAAACTGAAATATTTTAGCACACACTAAACATTACACAACACAAAGGGTATTTTAGTAAATTTTGTATTGTTGTGGATTGACTACAAAAAGTATATAGAACAAAGAGTTATGTTGTGACTCAAGTACTTATCCTGTGTTGGTCTGCATTACTGTTCCTCAGTATGCATCAAATGCAACCGTATGGTATAAAAGCATCTAGCAGCACATTATTGTATAGTAATAGTAATTTCACACTTCACAGTACAGCTTGTAGTGAGCGTTATGTAAGCTTACTATGTAGCTTACTGTACAGTATAATTACCTGCAAAGACAGATAACTTATCCTATTATCATATGCTGTTATAGTATTATCTGTTATGAAAGGCCAGCACTCTCTATTTGTCATGTAGTTAAGTTTTTCTATCAGAGTACTCTATAAGTATAGCCTCTGCTGTTCTCATGGAATAGATCATATTCATTCTATAGCAACACAAATTCTCTCCAATATTTTCTCTCATTTTCTCGCATCACAAATTCTAATATGGTAGGTATCATGAGCTGATTTTGGTCCTTTTCCATGGTATCTCCAGGAAATTCTTTCACTTCTCCTGAAATTCGAGCTCTTGCTTTGGCTCCAATCACCTTTTGTCATCAAATCTTAGTTGAACTAGATGAAAAGAACTTTCTTCAGGGGAAGCACAGATTGAAAGTGTAATTTGTGGTTATAAGTTGCAGCATTATGTTGTCTATAGACGGATTCCTCCTAGATTTCTCACTAAACAAGATCGAGATGAAGGCGATGTCAATCTAGCATATTCAAATTGCGATCAACAAGATTCTTTGCTCTCTTCTTGGCTGCATCTTCAATATTTGATTCGCTTCTTTCTTGGCTAATTGGATTTGTCCACTCGTGGCAAATTTGGGAAGACATTCATACTTTCTTTTGTGCCAAACTTCATAAACTCATATTTGAATTGCACAAAAGAAGGAAATAGCTCTATAATTGAACAGTAGGCTCAAATCAAAGAAATTGTTGATTCGTTAGTGTTGATTGGTGATCAAGTTCCTCTTTGTGATTAGGTTGAAGTTATTCTTTAGGAACACCATTCAGTCGCAACCTTTTTGTGAAGTTGAATATCAGCTTCTTAGGCGCAAATTGAAAAGAACAAGAAAGCTGTTCTTCAGTCACTTTTGGTGAATGTTGCTCTGTCAAATCCTCCTCACCTCATCGCTCTAGCATCTAACTTGTTTATACCTCACTGTTGTATTCACATCACACCACCGAACCTACCAATCAGTCCCAATCAAGCAAAGAACTCCTATCAGCAGCCGTATGGTGGATGGGGAGGCCATTTTGTGGTAGAGGTGTTCGTTTTGGACTTTTGGCGTGCTTGTGGTTGTGGTGGTTGTTATGGAAGCCATTACTCAATTGAATGCCAAATTTGCCATTGTTTCGGTCATGATGCTAATATAACTGGGGCAAAAATTAATTATGCAGTGAACCAAGTTTGTTAGTTTTTGTCTCGACCTCTTGAGGAACACTGGGAGGTAGTTAAGAGGATCCTTAGGTATCTAAAAGGGTCTATACATCATGGTCTTCTTCTCAAACCAGCATTATCTTAACCTCTCTCACTAACAGCCTATTGTGATCCGGACTGGTCATCTGACCCAAATTGAAGGCCAACCTCTGGCTCATGTGTTTTCGTGGTTGCTAGTTTAATTTCATGGTGGTGAAAGTCACAACAGTTGGTGGCTAGGTCTAGTGCTGAAGTTGAGTACAGAAGCTTCTGTAATATTGTGGATGGTCCCTACAGAAGGAGCTTTGTGTGCCCACTACCACTCGTCACATTCTATATGATAATCTCAGCATTGTTGCTTTTGTGCCCAACCCTATTTTACACTCTCGGACCAAACATATGGAGTTAGATATTTTTTTTTGTCAGTGAAAAAGTCTTTACAAGAGCCTTGTTTTTTGTCAGATCCCAGCTGAAAATCAATATGTCGATATTTTACAAAGCACTGTCTACATGGAGGTTTACAATTTTCAAAGAACAACTCAAGGAGTATGTTAGAACCTAGAATGCGATCATGTAAGTGCATGTTTGTTTTAGATTCTGCGCAGTCTAGAATCAATTTTGGGAGCAAAAACAAGGTCAATATAATTGAAAATACTATTGTTGTGTTTGAGTGATAAAATTTCAGTGGATAAAATTGATTCTAGGGTGGGTAGAATTGATTCTGATGGAAGTAAGAAGTTCTTAGCTTTTGCGTTGAATAAAATCAATTCTGAGTGTGAGACCCACAAAATTCTTTATATTTACACATCAAAAGTGATTTTACCTTTATTATCCAAACGAAATCAATTCTTCTGAACCCACTTTTAAAATATCATTACCAAACACAAATCAATTTTTTTATACTCAATTTTTTTGAAATCAATTCTTCAGAATCAATTCTATCACAATCTAAAACAAACAAACCCTAACTTGTTCACGGAATAGCTTGTAATCAGTGTTATATGAGTTTAATATGCAGTATAATTACCTGTCAAGGCAGATAACTATTTCTGTTATTAGATGTTATCTGTTATAACAGACTAGCACTTTCTAACTCTCATGTGGTTAAGTCTCTATCGGAGTACTCTATAAATAATTAAATATAGAGTTTCTGTTGCTCTCATGTAATAGATTGTACTCATTCTACTCTACAGCAATATAAATTCTCTCAGAGATTCTCTCTAATATTTTCTCTTTCTTTCTCTTTTTTTTTTTTTTTTTTTTGCATTAGAAAATAGAAATTCTAATAATTCTCTTGAACTTCCACCTTTTTGAGAGGACTATAAATCATTGAGCTCAATGTTTTACATAATTTGTTATCTTTTCATTGTCTAGGCTGAGGTTAAAGAAGATCTTAAAGCTGAGGAGGCATTTGAAAGTAAAAAGTGTAAACTTGCAGAGTTGGGAAATGCCTTGCTAACAGACCCAGAGTCTAATATTAAGTTTCTGAAGGAGATGGTACAGATATCAAAAGATAATGATCCTACCATTGTTAAACTCGGACTTCTATCACTCTTGGCTGTTTTCAAAGATATTGTACCTGGGTATGCCTGACAGTCATATATTATAATGCACATTTTATATGTAGTGATAGTCTGCCTTTAGTTTTCATCCTCACTAATTCTATTTCCAATGTTTCAACTTCGACATCAATGCATGCAATGTGCAGCTATCGGATTAGGCTTCCTACTGAAAAGGAGCTAGAAATGAAGGTTTCAAAGACTGTTAGAAAGATGCGTTATTATGAATCAACTCTCCTCTCTGCATACAAGGTTCATAATCGTACTTGACTGTTATGTTGTTTACTATTATTACTTGATTTAGCTGAAAGGAAGTTTTACTGTTAGATATGACTTCCAGTTCCAGTGCTTGCATTGGTGCTTGTTGGCATGTCCTTGAACCTACATTCCCAATTGGTCAAAGTTTTTATGATAACTTGTTTGAAATTATTATAAAATATGAATTTGGTTTGATATTTGTGTCACTCACATGTTTTTTCCTTTGTTTTGTTTATGCATGTCACAGGCTTACTTGCAAAGGCTGATAGCCTTAGAAAAGGAGCCTTTATTTCAGCATGTTGCAGTTCGTTGTATTTGTTCTTTACTTGATGCAAATCCCCATTTCAACTTCCGTGAAAGCTTGTTGGAGGCAACTGTCAGAAACATACGCTCCACCAATGAGGCCATAAGGTGCTGTTGTATCTTTGCTATTGCCATTCTTTATTATATCAAGGTTTCTGAAGAATTTTATGAAATTTCCTATGAAAGAACATGAAAATGAGTTTGATAATTGTTTTTCAAATTTTAAGCTGAAGAGTTCATCATCAGAAAAGGAAACTATGCTGTAATTTGGGGCACAAGGGGAGAGTCTAGGGTATTTGGCTTTTTGATTGATTAAAATGCTAAACTGCCTCATGTAGTTCAAGTCTAGATAAAACTTAAAAGTTGTCTATAATTTACTTGCCATTTGACGTTATGAACGCAAAAATATTTTCATTCTTTCTTAATGGAATACCTTCATGCTATTGATGGGGGGGGGGATAATATGTACATATTGATTCCATGTGATTGAAATGGTGTTGGCGAGTATATGGAATATGTAGCCAAGTTTGCAAAGAACACCTTATTAAAAAGAATGCTGATATTGAGGATGTGAATATTATTGTTGAAGTTGCACACTTGCACTAAAGGCATAGGATTTTCCAACAACACTATGTCCGTGTCCATTGAAACAACTATCATTGTTTCCATTTTATAAATACTACATGCTTTAGGTGTGTAACTTATGTATTGGTGTCTGTGTCAAGTTTCATAGCTCAAGTATCTTGTTTCAATCAACGATTGTAAGTTATGTCTCTAAACACTGTAATGATAGTTCTTTTATTTGCTACGCCTATAATTTCATAACATCATTCACTTCCCTGGAACTGAGTTCTCATCCCTAAGCACTGTTTTAATTTCGATTTCTCAATTTTCTTGAAAGACTTCAACTTTCATTTGCTTAGCTGCTCTTTTAACAACCTCGACCCCTGAAGCTTATGATAGATCCGTCTCTTGTGGGACCAATATCTGTTGGTTCAAGTGGCAAGAGTTCGGTTCTCGTTAAACAATATCTCCAGATTGAGTCTTGTGGATGGAAAAGTTAGGCACTAGGGGAGCTTTGTTCCCTTAAGTCAGTATTCAGTGTTGCTTCTAAATACCGAGAGTCTAAGGAAAAATAAATCTCTCTCTTGTGGGTTTCCAGTTTTTTTCCCCACTCATATAATGCATATGAATAATACTCTGTTTTCTGTTACTATGTTTGTATGCACTTGTACTTGCTATTATGTATCTGACTAAAGTTTCTAGTTTCTGTTCAACAGGAAACTTTGTTGTTCCACAATTAAGTCACTCTTTACAAATGAGGGCAAACATGGTGGTGAAGCTACTGTGGAGGCTGTGCGGTTGATTTCTGATAATGTTAAAGGTCATGATTGCCAATTGCACCCTGATTCCATTGAGGTATGATATGAGTCCCACTCTCTCCTATCTTTTTTTTATGTTTTATTTGAAGTCTCCTTGTCAATTTTCTGTTTTCCTAATCATGTTGCTATTGTACTTTTTTGAGTGTGATAAAATCATGAAGGCTATTTGAGTGTAACTCATTAGTGTTTCACTGAGCACAAAGCTGTTAAGTGATGTTTGTTTTTTTCAATGCTTGTTCAGGTTTTCTTGTCTCTTTCATTTGATGAGGATCTTGGGAAGTCTGAAAAGATAGATGAGGATCAGAAATTTAAAAACAAGAAAAACAAGAAAAGAAAAAACACGGAGGCATCAAATCAGTTGCCGGAAAATGACAGAAAGAAAAGTAGGCAAGAGATGATTTCTAAGACCAGGGAGGAGGTGATTATTTTTCCCATAAGAATCACTCTATTCTGGTTGTTTTGGTTTATGGTAGAAATGAGATTCTTCTAATGCTTTGTGTAGGTTGAAGCTGATTACAAGGCTGCATCCTTTACCATGGATGTTATGGAGAGGAGACAGATGCAAACAAAAACACTCTCTGCTGTGTTTGAGACATACTTTCGCATTTTGAAGCATACAATGCAGTCCATAGTTGCCGGGTGTGTTTTTATATCATGTGTATTACTATATTACTTTGAGATATGGATGTCCCTGGGTTTATGAATCCATTTGTCCATTTAATGAGGCACTTAATTAGTTGATATACAGATACAGATTGTTGGTTTAAATTAAAACGAGACTACCATAAATAAATAAATAAATAAAATGACATTCAGCTAAAATACATGCTTGAAGAATATGGATCCCCTATCCTGTTCTTGATGCACAATTCCAATTGCAATCTGTGTGCCAACAATGCCTTGACTCAATAGCATACATTTTACCATTTGCCCAATAGTTTTCACAGTTCTTGGTTTTGTTCTTTATGACGACTTGTGAACAGTACTCCTAATTTTACTCGTGCAACCATTCATGCTTATGACTTCTGCACTTTATCCGTTACCTTTTTTTTTGTTTTTGTTTTTGTTTTCCTGTGGTAGTTTGTAGACTTGTAGGTTTGTTTTCTTTATGAACAGTTGGAAACAAGAGAAAACAATAGGAAAAAGGAAGGACCGTGGGGGGAGGTGGATTTGAATTTCTACCTTTCTCTTGGGGAAAAAAGTTCCTTTAACTTGTTTCTGCATGAAAAATATATTTGTGTGCATAAGTAGTTTCCACTTCCATATTTTTAGGGGCTGTTTCCACGTCCTACTTTTTCCTTTTTGCAACCCCCTGAAATAACCATTTTTTTATTATTAGAGTTAAATATATTTAGTCCATCTAAAGTGGGAATATTTACTTTTGGTTCCCAAATTTAAAACATAGCTTTTTGATACCCGCTTTTTTGAAATAGACCACTTATAGTCCCAAGTGGGATGTCGTCCCGCTAACTGCCTACGTGTCAAACGAAGTTAGTCAAACGAAGTTACAGCTTAGCTTGTGACATGTCAACTCATCACGTGGCTGCTGACATGGCGGTGTTTGAGCATCCTCCTCCTTCCTGGCTTGCAACTGTATTTGATAGGGACTTGGGTATTATTGGGTGCCTAAGTCCCACATCGAGTAGTATGGGATGCTCGGTGGAGTATTTAAGTGGCTTGGTTTTTCCCCCTTAATAGCTAGCTTTTAAGGGAGGATTCCCCAAGTGCTTGGGTGCTTATCAATTGGTATCAAAGCTGGTTGTTGATGTCTCGGAAAAGGCTGCCCACGGAGGGTTCTGACCGGTGGAGGGTTTTGACCAACGAGGAAGTTGAGTGAAGTGTCACCAAGTGAAGTGCCGTGGAGTGCAGCCGCCGAGAATGTTGGCTCTCAGGGGCGGTGCTATGATAGGGACTTGGGTATTATGAGGTTATGCTCGGTGGAGTATTTACGTAGCTTGGTTCTTCCCCCTTAATAGCTAGCTTTTAAGGGAGGGTTTTCCAAGTGATTGGGTGCTTATCAGTATTGAGGAATAGGTCATCGCTGAGAATTCTAAGTAAGGAGGAACCTCTAGAACCAATGCTTCCAATCGTCGATGCTTTGCAAGTTATTCTCATTGTCTCTGCTGTCCACCCTGACCAAGACCACCTTTACCCGTTCTTGGCATCGAGCAGAATCGCACCACCAAAATTGCTGCGCCCCCACACTCTGTCTAGGCCGCGTGACCATTGTCGAACCAAAGAACCACAACAACTGTTGGTCGGAACTTTGTCATCACTATCTGCCAGAAGTGAGACCACAAACCGGCTGCCCAGACTCAGATCTAACCTATTAGAGGGTCACTATGGACTTAAGGTGACCTCAAATACCTCAGAAAATAGTTCACTCTCTAGGAACTCGCTTGGGTTCATGAGAGTACCGGAACTGGAACAGGAGCGATGGTTTCCGGTACGCGGGGAAATAGTAGTACGACCCTTTGAGTTATGCCTTGGACTTTGACGAAGGCCCCAAACTTGGCTTCCAATTCTAATTTTCTCTTTTGTTTGCATGTTATTTATTTAGGATTGAGTAGGCGAATGCAGTAAACAAAGTTATTGGGGGTTTTGGTCAATTTAATTTTGGAAAAGATTATCTGATTACACCAGCTGGGTGGACGAAGGGATTATTGGAAACAGTGGCTTCGATTTTGTTGGGTTGGAGGTTAAAGAAGGAAGCTCTGGGTGGAGTGTTTGCCGCTGGGAGTGCCATTGCTGGTGCCATTGCCTTTGCAGAGGGTGGTTTTAGATGGGTGGAAGCAAAAAGCGAAAGGGGAGAGGGTGGTGGTGTGAAAGGGGAATCGAAGGGAAAGGGGAGAGGGGGGAAAGGTGCCAGCTCATGTGCAAGATGGCACCTCATGTGCACATGTGGCAGTGAGTGACATATCTATTTGTGAGAAGTAGCTTAACAGAGCTAGAATAAGGGAATACGAGTAAACATTTCAGAAAATGGGGGATTAAAAAGCTACGTTTTAAAATTGGGGGACTAATAAAAGCAAACAATTCCCTACTTATGAGGACTAAAAAACTCATTTAACTATTATTATTATTTTCTGAATACAATTCAATTCATGCACTTGCACCCAAATCAACAATGTTTTATTTGCTTATGGATCCTTATGTCACAATTAATTGCATTTTCATTGATTATTTGTATTAGTGGAACCTTGCAGTTAGTTATTTGAGTTCTACCGATCTTTCATTGATATGAACTTCATACTTTAGTTTGTGTGTGGCTGCGGCTGTGAGCACATGTGCATGTGTGAATTGTGAGCACATGTGCATGTGTGAATTGTATTAATTGTTTGGGGTTGCTTGGATATATAACTGAAAGGAAAATGAGGATATACTATAAATCTGTCAGGTTAAAGATGATGCTTTGGATATCTTTGTTGGTTTCATATTTTACTATGCTTTGTTTTTTTCCTATGTGTATAACTATGCTTTGGATGAAAATTAATCAATTTCTGTCATCATGGTTGATAATTTTCCTTCATTTTCTTGATCAGGCCTGAAGCAAACCCTGGGGTATTATCTGTTGTAGTGGGAGTAGAACCCCACCCATTGCTTGCTCCGTGTCTGAAAGGACTGGCAAAATTTTCACACCTGCTTGACGTTGATTTCATGGGTGATCTAATGAACCATCTGAAAATACTTGCTTCTGGAAGTAGCAACTCAGGCAACAATTCTGAGAAGTGTCCTAAATGTTTGACCGTATCCGAACGTCTTCAATGTTGCATTGTTGCTTTTAAAGTGATGAGAACCAATCTTGATGCGTTGAACGTTGATTTACAGGACTTCTTTGTCCATCTTTACAATCTCGTACTTGAATACAGGCCAGGAAGGTTTGCACTTAAATACAATATCCCAAAGTCCTTTCTTTTCCCAAATGACCAATATGTTACTGTTTTGGAATATCTACTAGGCATGTAGGATCTGCTATTGATATCAATATTGTTGTTTGGTGTGTGGTCATGTGTGTTAGTTTGCTTACACAAGTATTCATATATATAATATGAGTCCGGATCCATTGACACCAGGTGTCAAACATAGCATACTTACACCTTCAATAACTTTTTGTATAATGCAAATTAAATCAATCAAGTCGTTGAATCATCTTATATCTTATATTATGTTAATGATCATCTATACAAACTTTCAAACAATTTCGGCATTTGTAGATATATGATTTGATAATAGATATTTACTCATGTTTTAAATAACATATTATATGTTAAAGTAATGCGATGAAATATCAAATAGTTTTAAAGTTCTATGAAATCTTATAGACTTGATCTACTTAACTAAAACTTTCAATTCTACTGTTTGATTGATTTAATTTACATTTAACAGAGAGTTTTTGAATGTGTAAGTATGCTAAGTTTGATACCTGGTGTCAACAGATCCTGACTCATATAATATTGTTAATTATAATAATAAACTACAATGTTAGAGATACAATGTCTATGTCTAACATCTTAAGATTTTAGAATGAGTAGGCATCAAAGTCGTCATTATCTTATTATTATTAGTTATGAGTTCAGTCTTTTCTTCCCTAGTTTTGCTAATTAAATTATAATTTTAGCACTAGAGTAGCGTTTGGCAGACAGGTTGGAACATGACAGAGTAGAACATATGAGTTCACTTGCATCTGAAAATTTGAATTATTATTAATTGTATTGAATATGAATGTATACAAGAGAGAATCGTCCTTGGTCATCGAGGAAGACCAGCACAAATCTCCTCATAGAAGGCGTCAACACCTCATTCATGAGAGATCAATATCTGATTCTCTTTGATGATATACCGATCTGCGTCCCTACTGCAGAAACCCATCCTTTACAATGTTGTCTGAGGAATGGCTGTTTCAGGTTCAACTGGCCCAAGTCTTGGTCTACATGCTTAATTCTTTTGGTAACTTGGAGGTTCCCATTAGATGACAAGATCTATCTGATTTTGAGGATGTCTAGGAATTGTTTGCCACTATCCAGGAGTATTTTCTGACTTTCATCTTTGAGGACAAGATACTATCGGATGCAGTATTGTTGGCAAACCCCTGGTCAATAAGATGTTTCTTTTCTTAGGCAAAATAGAAGTGAACACAGATGTGTAGGGTCTGAATTAGTTTCTGTCACTGATAATGACAGTTAATTAGTCATGGTTATTGACAGTTAGTTAGTCAGAATCTCTAACTGAAGTGATCAGAGAATAGGAGGGGGAGGAATTCCATGGGTATGAATGGTGAGAAGAGCGGGCAGGTGTTCTCTAATCCCCAGAATCGGGAGAGTCATCCTACATACTTCTCATTGAAGTCCCGTCTCTAGGATCTGCAATCAGTCTGATTCAGACCCCGAGATAGGAGTGAGCATCAACACAATTTTTCAATTCGTTACCGGGTTCTTCACATTTCTGATCCAGTTCTAACTTCTAACAGTGTGCTTGTGTATATTGACAGTTAAAGCCCCAGGGGCTTTCTCTTGAGTGAGTGTGTTGGGGGTAAAAGTCATTCACAGGCCTTCACCTAACTGGTTGTCCTTTTAGAATCAGTTAGTAATCTAGTTCATTGACATTATTTCATTTATGCATGGTGCACATAGATATCAATATATATGCAGAATCCTGGAAACTTAAAAGTGCTTTTTTTGTGCATTTTTTCCTTGTCTTAACTTTCAAGTAGTGTTGTACAAGGATATGCACCTTATTAGTAAATTTTATAGCTTGCCTTCAATGTTTAACTTATTTTTAATTTATATGTTTCGTTTTTATGCAACAGAGATCAAGGAGAGGTTTTAGCAGAAGCTTTGAAGATAATGTTGTGTGACGATAGGCAGCATGACATGCAAAAAACTGCTGCATTTATAAAACGTTTGGCCACATTGTCACTGTGCGTTGGATCGGCAGATTCCATGGCTGGTATTTTTTATATTCTTACATCAACATCCATCTTTGTATATGCTACTAACTTTGGAAATTAAGCATAGAGGAAAAAGAAGGAAAAAAATGAGAAACAGACTTAATATGCAGTTTTCTTTTGTACCTATTTCAGCCTTGGTCACGGTAAAGCATCTCCTTCAGAAGAATGTTAAGTGCAGAAATCTGTTGGAAAATGACACTGGAGGGGGTTCTGTTTCTGGCACAATTCCGGTAAGCTTGCTTTTTTCATGCATTATTTGTTTGCATTAAAAGACAGACTCTTCTCCATTAGGAGGAATCTTCATTTTTCCTCCCTATCTAATTTATGCTAGAAGAAATTTAATTAAATATGGAGAAGAGCGTGTTCAACGAGAGTGCAAATGTTTAGGTATCCTCCTGAGGAGTCATAATAAAGTAACTAAGGAAATGAACTAGGTATGCCAAACCATGAATGCCAGCAATCCTTGTAAACATCCGTAAGTTAATACCTCTTTAAGAACTCCATTACTGGAACTCTTACGATTCCAAAATGACAAGCTTAAAATGATGCATATTTTTATTGAAGTTGCATTCATTTACATGAAGTTAAAATAAGGGTGATATGTGCCACAGGTTTGTTGATATATATAGTGTATTTAGTAATATTTTATTTTATTTCCTATTTACTATAATGCTTTTTATAAACTAAGCAACAAGATTTGAAGCCCTTAAATAATTTTTATGCCCTTTGATTGTACCTCGTCTCTTTTTAATTGGTACTAAATTATGTTCTGAATTATGCCCTTGAAGCACGCTATAATTGTTTTTTCTGGATTGTGTTATAGCAAATAATGCAACAACATTATGCAGTAGTTCAAAAACCTGACATACGAAGCATGAAACATCTTGTTTAGAGATAATTGATAATGACAAGGAAGAACTTGATATAAGGGAAGGGGGAAAGAGGGAGAAATGTTTTCAAAATTTTCTGCATCAGCCTGTAGTTATTCTTTTATATAAAATATTTTGTTCTGTGGAGATCTTATTCTTGAAAGAAAAACTAGGTGAAGGAACATAAGTTGTTAGGGCAGAGGGTTTATGTCAAATCTCAGAGATGGCAAACAGTTGAATTTGATTATAAGATGTTTTAGTGAGCCAGCACCATTCTTTTCTGTCAGCTTTTATGGACTATATAATAAGTATCTGCATCTGTCTCCCCTCTTTTAATTATGCAGAAATATCAACCATATTCCACAGATCCCAATTTAAGCGGTGCCCTTGCGTCGGTACTTTGGGAGCTCAGTCTTTTGTCCAGGCACTATCATCCAGCCATATCAACAATGGCGTCAGGCATTTCAAGAATGAGAACTGAGCAAAACCAACTCATTCTCGCTAGGTCCTCGCCTCAACAAGCTTTCAACGAGATGTCTCTTGACCAGGAATTATGTTTTGCACAAACTGACACTATAAAATTAAATAACAAGAGGAAAAGATCAAATGGCCGTGCTACATCACATTCCAATGGATCTACAACAGCAACGAATTCATTCGATGAGGACGATTTGCGAAGGAAACTTGGTTCCCATTTTATGCTGCTTCATGATATCAAGGAGAATGAAAGGTTGAGAAGTAAATTGGACAAGACTGCACGATCACTTCAGCTATATGAGCAATATAAGAAACAAAAGAAGCAACGATCAAAACCAAGTAGATGATCCAGCCATTGCTTGGTGATGTATATGGCTTATAGTTTCTAAGAATTGTCATTGTTCCCTTCATATCTATCTATATTTCCAGTTCTTATTGTGACAGTTCCATTTCCAGTTCTTATTGTGTCATTGTTCCCTTCACCACATTTTTTAGTGCATGTATCGTGTACACAATTTCTATTAAAATACGAGGTAATGCAAAAAGAATTTTAGGCTACCCTTCTTTGGGAGTTGGGTATTGCATTTTCGTATACTTTGTTATTATTGGTTGTATTTTAAGTACCGTTGGTTTTATAGTGCAACTAATTTTGTAAAACTACTTTTTCTTTATATCAAAAATATAGTTTTCATTGTTTGGTAAAAAGGAAAACATTTTAGATTTTTGATAGGAACCTAATAATGAAAGGTTGAAACAAGGGTATTATTCTATTGTATCCTTTTTTTTTTTTTTTTGAAGTGAGGTATTCTATTGTATCTTACTAGTATATATACCTGTGCAATGCATGGGGTATATATTTAATTTTTCTATAAAGTATGTAATTTAAAAATGATATGCAAAGGAAGTATGTAATTTAAAAATGATATGCAAAGGTTAGCAGTGTGTAATTATAAAAAGACTGTAATTAGCAGCATAGTATAGATTGTAATTATAAAGAGACATTCAAAAAGTCATTGGTAGCATAAATATTAAGTAAAATCAACTTAAAACATAAATTGAAACAGTACTTTTTAATTTTCAGTGTGTAAATTGTTGGATATACATGATAATCCTTTTCTGATGTCATCGAAAATTCTATAGCCATTAACTTATCCAGTCATCTTTTCTGATGTCATCGAAAATTCTATAGCCATTAACTTATCCAGTCATGAGCCATGTACTGAAACGTGAAATTAAATCAAAACATAAAATTGGGTTACTATTCATATATTTTATCAAAGCATAAGTGGAATATTCTTAGCAATTAGCATATTGCTAAACAAGAAATTGATCATTCACACCCTCTTTCCCGTGAATAACCATTCTCATTACACAATGTTACTAGCCCCCCATTTAGCTGTGACGCGTGTGACCTCAAACTTTCTTGTGTTTTGTGTATTTCCCTACAAAAGTCCAACCCTTTGGCTCATGTGTCTTTTATGATCGTCTCTCATTCTGGTTAGGGAATTATTAAACCCACCCTCCTCGTGAGTTTTTTTATTTTATTTTTAAATGTCTCTGTCCGGACGTGATAAAGTTTGATCGCCGGTAAGTTAGCCTTTCGTAGAGTCATTTACAAATAATTTATAACCCCCATAAATGTATTTTCAGACAAATTGCTAGGAATTCTGAAAATGTATTTATGGACAGATTTTGGTTTGTATTTGTAAATGTATTTCCGAACGTGTGTAATTGCATTCTGTTCTGAAGGTTATAAATATCTCAAAGAATATTTGTTTTTGCTAATACACCCCCTAATGTGTCGGTGCCAGTCCGTGTATTAGTAAATGAATGGATGAGATCGCAGTGACAGTTTGAACAGTTGAGATCACACCAACACTTGTATAAATAGAAGTAATCTAAAACACCCCACCTAAGAGTCCCTTCATCTTCCTTCCTTCAATCACTTTCGTTATAAACACAAGTTCCAGACTTGTTATATATTACAATGGTCAAATTACAACAACTGATAAAGGGATCAATCACATATGTGATGTCCATAAAATATTTAGGGTAAACAGAGACATCACACTTGTTGTCTTAAAAAAAGTTCATGATAATGTTAGAGATGGTATACTAAAAGGGAGATTGATATCCATTATCGATGCTCTATATTTGTGGGACCTCGATGTGTTGAATACAGAGCTCTCCCATGGGGTGCTAGCTCAGTGGTAGGAGCTTGGCCTTGTAACCCCCAAGGGACATGGTTCTAATCCCTTCGGGAACAGTTGTAACATGACCATTAGTGCCACTGAATAATAATATATCTTCTTTTCCAACCCCCTTTTAAAAAAAAATACAGAGCTCTCAAACATGAAGATGACGACGACGTGGAAAAAATGTTCTGTCTTCGCTGAATATGCTAGTCTCGAGCCGATCAAATTATGCGCCGATCTGGTCAGAACCAATGAGAAGATCGCCTGTTTGTGGAAACCAAAGTCCGTCAGCGAAACCATCGCCAGTTTGATTGAATCAGAGCCATCAACCAGTTCTAATGACCATATCATCACCATCTTGACACAACTATGAATTGTATTTTTAAGTTTGTCGTATTTTAAATATTTATAAGGTTGTTTTATTTTTAAGTTTGTTTTACTTTTAATATTTGTAATGTTGAGAGTTCCTTATTTCCATCTAATTGATTAATATATCAGGTGCGCATACACAAACCAAAAATAATTACAAAATAGTGTGTACATAAACAGTGCGCGAACATACACAAAAAATAATTACAAAATAAATCTGAAAATGAAAATGAAAGTGAAAATGAAAAAAAGAGGTCACTGTGTCTTCTTCCTCCTTTTTCTCTTATAAGTGGAAGTGAAGGGCTTCCTTGCATCGACCAGGCAGGGGGTCCCATATCAGGTGTGCTACAAATGCTTATAATAATTAGAAAAATAGAACAAGCCACACAAACTCTTAATTAATCTCAGCTTATGATAAACTACACACAAATTCAAAATTGCATAGCTCAATCACAGAAACACCCAAGTGATCCCACACCCAATAACAGTTTTCCTTCCTTTTGGCCAATATCCTAGAATCAACATAGCTTCTCTTCTCCCTGAAACTCACATCCCCGTACCTCATCGACCCAAAATTAAACAAAAAGAAATAGCAGCAGACAAAGATCACCAAAAATCCAACAAATCCAACAAAACAAGAAAGAGGACAACAGGAATCCCTCTCCCTGAGCATCACCGGATGCACCTATCCGATAACCATTATGATATTTCCCTGCCATAGAGGAAAACAAAGCATTGAATCAGATAGATGAGAGACTGAGAGAGATGGGTTAAGAGAAAGAGAGGCACATGAGAAGGAGAAAGAGGTATCTCCGTTACAGCATCGCCACCGATCCCTGGTCATCATCAGTAGCTATGGTTATCACATTGGTCCGAAACCGCCGTCATGAGTACCCACACCCAATAGGGACCGTAAAATTCGTACACAAGCCGAACCGCCGACAGCTCCTCCATCCACCGCAAAACCAAACGAAACACCTCTGATAGCGAAAGCAAGAGTCATCGCGACCTTCGCCAGTGGTTTACCACAAACCGTGGTTGTTCAACCGCGAATCCAAGATCGGTAACCACCACACCTTGCTTCAAGTTTAACAGAGGGCCGGAAGGAGGAGGATGGGGACGACTAGCGGTAGTGGTAGAGGTAACAAAGGATGCCACTTTTCACGACAGGGGTTAGGGTTTTCGTTTCTATTTGGTTTTTTCTTATTTGATTTTATCTTTTATCAAAATAATATTAAATTGGTTTGGAGGGAAGAAAAAAAATAGCGCCAGGAGCCTTTCCCTCATGTTTAATTATCGAAGCAACAGTTGTAGAAATGTTGCCTTTTAGGATAACTATGGCAACATAACAAAATCAAGAAGATTCAAGATTTGACACTTGGGCCAATTACAAGGGGGAGAACTAAGAAGATTAAGGATCAATTAGAAGTTCCAATGACATATTTGTTTGATGAAAGCTAAGTGTTTTAAAATTGTTCCTTGTCTTGTAAATTTTAGGCTAAATTACAAAATTGGTCCTCTAAGTTTATTTTAGGTTTCAATTTGGTCCTCTACGTTTTATTTGTTTCGTTTTGGTCCTCTACGTTTTATTTTAGTTTTCAATTTGGTCCTTTCCGTCACTAAAGTCGACTTGTATTTAGAAAGTACATTTTCCAAAATGTTATTTGGCTTTTAATACTGACAATTGGCTTAAATGACAGAAAGGACCAACTTATTGTAACTTTTAAAACGTAAGGGACCAAAACGAAACAAATAAAACATAGAGGACCAAATTGAAACCTAAAATAAACTTAGAGGACCAATTTTGTAATTTAGCCTAAATTTTATAGTAATTGAGATTGTTTAGATTTCCTTCAATTTGTAATAAAGAGGAAATAAACCTAAGTGTGTGATTGAGGCCGTGGGCTTGTTTTAGGATTGGGCTTATTTGGGCCTTGCCTAGCCTTGTTTTGGCCTATTAGTACTTAAAGGGCTGCTTTTTAGTAATATAAGGGGTGCGGACAATACTAGTATAAATATTTTCTTGAATGACTTTTTGAGGGTTTTTTGGATCATTTGTGAAACACAAGAGAGTTTAGAGCATTGCTCCTCTAGGGTTCTTTTTTGAACCTTTTATGAGTCTTATCAAGAGCTTCCATGCATCTTGTGGCGATTCAACTAGTGGTCTTATCATTCTTCCATGAAGAGTGTGACGATTTTCTTTGTTAACTCATCTTCTTCCTTTTCATGTTTGTAAGCTTTTTTCTAAGTTCTCCCTTTCTTGAATTTGTGTGAAAAATTAAGATCAAATCATAGAACGATCCTTTATTTTATTAGTGATTCTATGGTAGGATCACATCAACTGGTATCAGATTAGCCAATTCCATGATAATTGATTGAATTTTTTTTTTTTTAAAAAAAAAAGTCTCCTGCGTCAGGTTTGAGTAGCTTTTGATTCACGTTTTTCTTTTTTTTTTTGGTTCTCGTTTGTTTTTTTTGGTTCAATAGTTTTTGGTTCAATTTTTTTTTCTTCTTTTAATTTTCCCTTTAATTAACCTTTGTGATGCGTGAGGTTTGATGTGTATGGCCAATTAAAATTTAGCTTTTGATTTCACAAATTGGTCAGCATCCGAATTTTGGTTCACGTTTCTTCATCCGAATTTTGTGCAGTACTTGTGTTAGTGTTAATTACAAGTGATTACTTATGTGTTTGAAGGTCCAATTCATCAATTCAATTGTGATTTTGAGTGAAAATTGCAAATTCTAGTTGCTGCAAATATTTTTCGCACTTCAAGTGTTTATCGTCATCTTCTTCACTTGACAATGTTTGATCCAAAATTTTATGTTGCGAAGTTGTTTTGGTGTTAAAAATTCATTTCAAATCCAAATTTAGAAATTCAAAAGTCAAAGTAGCAAGAAAAAATATGAGGAATCAGATTCTATAAAAAAAAAAAAATTTGTCTGGGGGTGCAAATAGCATACATGAACAATTAAAAAGGCGCTACTGTAAAAATATTTTATACTCTCCAGAAAATTCTGAAAAAATTCCCCAACACTTCTCAATATACTTTCTAGCTTCTGATTTTTTTTTGGAATTTTTGGACCTTTTTTGATTGGTGAAGTTAAAAACACACATTTAATTCACTTTTTTTGAGTCATTTTTTTAGCACTTTTGACTTCTTACTTGTCTCCTTTGGCCTCTATTATTTGAGTGTGCTTTCTTGATGACATTTTTTCTTGTTTGTCTTTTAAAATTCTTTGATTTTGTTATAGAGTCTCAATTTGTCCCTTTTTGGCCTCTTGGATGATACTTTCACTATTGTTGTGTTTTCACAAGTGTATTGAAGTTTTCCACAAACTTGATTGAGCATTATTTGGTTCCTTTAAAAACTTCAAGAGTGGCAATTAGGGAGTGAAAAAAGGCAAGAGTGCACATTATAGTAAAAGCCTAATTGAGTGATATACACGAGTGGCACATCATTGAGTGTAAACACTTAGTTGAGTGGTGAAGTCCTTTTCATTTTGGTTCTTTGATATTGGTTTTATTTGCTAGAATTTCTATTCTGAGACATGAATATAGGTGACACTAATCCTCCTTATCCAAAAACGGCTTCTCTTATTGCACATTTGACAAGAATGATAGAAACTCAAGTGAATAATTTGAGAGAAGAATTGGTGCATAATAGAGATGAAAGGTCTAGCCATGGGAGGCATTCTCATGATGATGAATCCGAAAGGGAGGGGAGATATGGCAATCATAGACATAGAAGAAGGCATAGAGAGCATGAAATACACCATGGTCACCATAGGGATAATAGAAGACCTCCAAGAAAAATTGATACTTATGAGGGAGAAAAAATCAAATTCCCTTCATTCCATGGGAAGAGTGATCCAGAGGCATATCTAGATTGGGAGCTCAAAATTGATCAATTATTTGAAGCCCATGAAATTGAAGAAGAAAGGAGAGTCAAGTTGGCTTCCTTAGAATTCAAAGACTATGCTTTACTTGGTGGGACCAAAGTGTGAAGGAAAGAAGAAGATGTGGGGCAAGACCAATAGAAAATTGGGAGGAGCTTAAAACCATCTTGAGGAAGAGATATGTAACATCACACTACCAAAGGGAGTTGCACCAAAAACTCCAAAGGTTGAAACAAGGCTCTAAAAGTGTGGATGAGTACTACAAAGAGTTTGAAATTTTGAGGATTAGATCCAACACTAAAGTGGATAAAGAGGCTACCATAGCTAGGTTCCTCAATGGCCTAGGCTATGAAATAAGGGATTTAGTGGAATTGCAACATTTCATGGATATTGAAGAGTTGGTTCACCAAGCTTCAAAGGTGGAACAAAAAATCAAGAGAAGAGGCAATTACAAGAAATTCTCTTCTAACAAAGAATCCTCAAAGTGGAAAGACAAAGATGTCTCAAGTTGGAAGGACAAGCAAAAGTGAGACGGCCAAACTTCCTCCAAAACCATGGACAACAAAGATGCAAAGGAGGGAGGTAAGTCTTCTTTCCCTTCTAAAAATAAAGATCCTTCTTCAGCTTCTTATTCTTCTTCAATTAAATGTTTCAAATGTTTGGGAAGAGGTCACATAGCATCTAGTTGTCCAAATAAAAGAACAATGATTGCAAAGGGCAAGGATGACTATGAAACCGCACCCTCATCTTCATCTTATTCTTCTTCACATTCCTTTTCAAGTGATCAAGAGAGTGAATGTGAATTGGCTCCCCTTCAAGGAGACCTTCTCATGGTTAGAAGACTCCTAGGAGTTCATTTGAAGGATAATGATGATTCTTAAAGAGAAAATATTTTCCATACAAGATATGCAATTAATGGAAATATTTGCTCTTTGATTATTGATGGTGGTAGTTGTACAATTGTGGCTAGCTCTAGATTAGTTACTAAACTTGCTTTGAAAACAGCTACCCACCATAGGCCATGTAAGCTTCAATGGCTTAGAGATGATGAGGAAATTGTGGTAAACAAACAACTAATTGTTAATTTGAGCATAGACATGTACATGATGAGATTCTTTGTGATGTTGTGCCTATGGAGGCCGCCTATGTCTTATTGGGAAGGCCATGGCAATTTGATAGGATGGTCATTCATGATGGCAAGTCCAATACCTTTACCTTTGTGCATAACAAGCATAAGGTTACTCTTTTACCTTTGAGTCCCAAAGAGGTTCTTCATGATCAAATTGTTTTGAAACAAAAAAGGGATCAAGATAAAAAGAGTAAAAAGGACAAGTCCATTTTGCATGCATATACTTCAAAGAGCCAAAATGAATTGCCTAAAGTTGAAAGTTTGTTCATTAGAGAGCATGTTGTTAGCAAAGCATTGTTGACAAGACAATCTTTGTATTTTATGTATTGTAATGATTTGTGCTTGTCTTCTTCTTCTAATGATGCCTTGCCTAGTTCTTTCGATTGTCTTTTGAAAGAATTTACGGATGTGTTCCCTAAGGACCTTCCTTATGGCTTGCTACTTTTAAGGGTGATTGAGCATCAAACTGATCTCATTCCCAGTGCATCTTTGCCTAATAGGCCGCCATATAGAAGCAACCCGGAACAAACAAAAGAAATTGAAAGACAAGTCCAAAAGCTATTGTCTAGTGGTTGGGTTAGGGAAAGCCTAAGCCCTTGTGCCATGCCGGTTATTTTGGTTCCAAAAAAAGATGGCACTTGGCGCATGTGCACCAATTGTAGGGCAATAAATAGCATAACCATTAAGTATAGGCATCCAATACCTAGACTTGATGATATGTTAGATGAATTACATGGTGCTTGTGTTTTTTTCCCCCAAAATTGGTCTAAAAAGTGGTTATCATCAAATTAGAATTAAAGAGGGGGATGAATGAAAAACTGCTTTTAAGACTAAATTTGGTCTTTATGAGTGGTTAGTCATGCCTTTTGGCTTGACCAATGCCCCTAGCACTTTCATGCGTTTGATGAATCATATGTTAAGACACTTTATTGGAAAGTTTGTGGTTGTATATTTTGATGACATCCTCATTTATAGTTTGAATTTGAATGATCACATTGAACATTTGAGGAGTGTCTTTGGTGTTTTGAGAGAAGAAAAATTGTTTGCTAATGTTGATAAATGCACTTTTTGTAAAAGTGAGGTGGTTTTCTTGGGTTTTGTTGTGAGTGCACAAGGTGTGAAAGTTGATGAGGAAAAAATAAAGGCTATCAAGGATTGGCCTACACCTAAGTGCATGACTGATGTGAGGAGTTTTCATGGCTTTGCTAGTTTCTATAGGCGCTTTGTGCCTAATTTTAGCACTTTGGCCGCTCTATTGAATGAAATTATAAAAAAAGATGTTGCTTTTAAATGGGGTAAAGAGCAAGAAGATGTCTGCATTGTTCTTAAAGATAAATTGATCAATGCCCCAATTTTGGCTTTGCCTAATTTTTCTAAAACCTTTGAAATTGAATGTAATGCTTCTAATGTGGGCATAAGGGTTGTACTTTTGCAAGAAGGTCACCCTATTGCTTATTTTAGTGAAAAATTAAGTGGAGCTAGTGTTAACTACTCTAATTATGACAAGGAGTTATTGCCTTGATTAGAGCATTACATACTTGGCAACACTATTTGCTTCCAAAGGAATTTATGATCCATAGTGATCATGAATCCTTGAAGTATCTTAAAGGCCAAGGGAAACTCAATAAAAGACATGCCAAATGGGTGGAATTTTAGAGCAATTTCCATATGTCATAAAAATATAAAAAAAGGAAGTCAAATGTGGTTGCGGATGCTCTTTCTATGAGGCATGTTTTAATCTATACTCTTCAAACTAGACTTCTAGGATTTGATCATGTTAGAGATTTTTATGCCTTGGATTATGACTTTTCTTCTCTTTACCATGATTGTGAGCTTATGGCTCATGAAAATTTTTTAGGCATGATGGATATTTGTTTAAGGGAAATCGTTTGTACATTCCTAAATGTTCTTTGAGAGAATTATTTGTTAGGGAAGTACATGAGGGTGGTTTGATGGGTCACTTTGGGGAACATAAGACTCTTGAAATGTTGCATGAGTATTTTTATTGGCCTAGGATGAAACATGATGTGCATTTGATTTGTTCTAGATGCATTACTTGTAAAAAGGCTAAATCTAAATGCATGTCTCATGGTTTGTACACCCCGCTTCCCATTCCTTCTTCTCCTTGGGTAGACTTATCCATGGATTTTGTGTTAGGACTTCCTATAAACAAGCATGGCTGAGATGCTATTTTTGTGGTTGTGGACCGTTTTTCTAAAATGGCCCATTTTATTCCTTGCCACAAAGTTGATGATGCTAATTTGTTTTTCAAGGAAGTTGTGAAGTTGCATGGTATTCCTAAGTCCATTGTGTCGGATAGGGATTCCAAATTTTTAAGTCATTTTTGGAAAACTTTGTGGGCTAAGTTAGGCACCAAGCTTCTATTTTCCACTTCTTGTCATCCCCAAACGGATGGGCAAACCGGGGTGGTCAGTAGAACCCTTGGAAACTTGCTTAGAACCTTTTGGCAATCTAATTTGAAAGCTTGGGAGTAATGTTTACCATTTATTGAGTTTGCTTACAATAAGACTCCTCATGGTACTACATCTTTCTCCCCATTTGAGGTTGCTTATGGTTTTGATCCACTAACCACTCTTGATTTGGTTCCTTTGCCTCTTGATACTGATGTTTTGCATAAGGATGCCGAGGCTAGAGCAAAATATGTGTAAGATCTACATGCTCAAGTCAAGGCCAATATTGAGAAAAAGGTTGAGCACTATGTTAGGAGTGCCAACAAAGGCAAGAAGAGGATGGTTTTTGAACCCGGGGATTGGGTTTGGGTGCACTTTAGGAAGGAAAAATCTTGGAGCGGATCAATGATAATGCCTACAAAATTGACTTGCCGGGTGAGTACAATGTAAGTGCCACTTTTAATGTTAGTGATCTTTCTCCCTTTGATTTAGGTGGCAATATGTGATCCTACCATAGAATCACTAATAAAATAAAGGATCGTTCCATGATTTGATCTTAATTTTTCACACAAATTCAAGAAAGGGGAAACTTAGAAAAAAACTTACAAACATGGAAAGGAAGAAGATGAGTTAACAAGGAAGATCGCCACACTCTTCATGGAAGAATGATAAGACCACTAGTTAAATCGCCACATGATGCATGGAAGCTCTTGATAAGACTCATGAAAGGTTCAAAGAAGAACCCTAGAGGAGCAATGCTCTAAACTCTCTTGTATTTCACAAATGATCCAAAAAACTCTCAAAAAGTGATACAAGAAAATATTTATACTAGTGCTGTCCGCACCCCCTATATTACTAAAGGCAACCTTATAAGTACTAACAAGCCAAAACAAGGCTAGGCATGGCCCAAATAAGCCTAATCCTAAAACAAGCCCACGACCTCAATCACACACTTAGGTTTATTTCCTCTTTATTACAAATTGAAGGAAATCTAAACAATCTCAATTCCTAGAAAATTTACAAGACAAGGAAAAATTTTAGAACACTTGCTTTCAACAAGCAAATATGCCATTTGAGCTTCTAATTGATCCTTAATCTTCTTAGCTCTCCCCCTTGTAATTGGCCCAAGTGCCAGATCTTGAATCTTCATGCCTTTATTATGACATTTCAAAATTGTTTCTCGTGAAAGTTTAGGGAACATTTATATGGAGTTGCAAAAACAATGTCGTTGTCACGGTTAAAAACTGTTCTGATTCGTGTGTGTAAGGGAACACTTTCTCGGTGCTGTGAGAGCAATGTTGTCTAAAATATAGATTTTATGGTAACAGTCCCCAATTGTTGCCTACTCTAATTTTGGGCAACAATTTACACCTGTTGCTGGAAAAAGTGTTGCTAGAAACAAAAAATATTGTAGTGTTAATAGAGTCTGAGGTGCCAACACAATTGAAATTTCTTTCTCTACTGTGATGCCTCTACATGTCATTCTTCGATTTACAAAAAAAGTTTTCAAAATATTTTTAACATTAAAAAAGTTTAAACATTTAAATAAGTATTCTTGAGAAATGAAGAGAAGATAGTTGAAAGAGAGAACATGTTTATTCTTCGATTTACAAAAAAAGTTTTCAAAATATTTTTAACATTAAAAAAGCTTAAACATTTAAATAAGTATTCTTGAGAAATGAAGAGTTCTTCGATTTACAAAAAAAGTTTTCAAAATATTTTTAACATTAAAAAAGTTTAAACATTTAAATAAGTATTCTTGAGAAATGAAGAGAAGATAGTTGAAAGAGAGAACATGTTTTGATTATAAAGTTTCTCTATCTTTTTTTTAAGAAAAAAGGGAAACTAATGTGAATCATGCAACTATTTAAACTTTTTTCTTAATTATTTTTATAAAATAACACATTTTTTTATCATATTTGGGTGAATTTCAAACATCCAATATTAAAGAAAAACTATTGTTCTAACCCGTTTTGTCTCACTCACCTTTCTCTTCTCTTTGGTTACTTTTTTCTTCCCTTTCTTAAATCGAAACATACTTCTCTGAAATCTTTTTTCAATTCATTTCACATCAGGAAACAAGTCATCGCTAACTCATTTAATCTTAGTTGAATTCAATAAAAGTTAGAGGATGGCTTTGTTCTACATATTCAATAAGAGTAGATAATCTTCAAAGGACAAGATTATCCTATGTTTTTTAATTAATAAAATATCCAATTTATTTCATGTACTCATGAACTAGTTGGATACATCAGTTTTTATCATTTGTGGAATTACAAAAAGATTAAACACTAAAATAATAATAAAAATGCCATTGATTACAAAATCATGTGTTGTTGATTTTATTGGTGATTTTAACAACAATGTTTTCAATGATAAAAATTATTCAACCAGCTTTAGTTCAACAAAAAATCCACAAAATGGTCTAGACAAACTAGTCATACGTACAGCCATCAATGAACGTAACACACAGTTAAAAATTACATCAAATTTCACACGAACCACATACGCAAATAATTTCCATGCAAGAAAATAGAGCTTTCATTCACTTATAATCATTTTTGGGTTTTACAGCAACTTAAAATTTTTGAAGACCAGAATTCTTTAGGGATCTCTTTCAAATGAAGTTTTCTCAATGAACTAATTAGGTTCAATAATTACGGAGACCATTACCAAGGTTCACACGTGGTACATAATAAAATTTAGAGCCTTAATACTTTTTTTTGTTTTTTTTTTGTTTGACTCAAGAGCCTTTATACTCAATCTTGCATCCAATACGTTTGTTATCATGCAAACTTCAGAGTTCATAAAGTTACGCAAAAATCACTCATTTTACTCTTTAAAATTTTAAAATATTCGTGTAAGAATTTTTTTTGGTCTTCTCTTTCTTTGAAAAAAGAGAAAACAGTAAAAGAAAAATATATTATTATGTACATATTGTTCTTGTTTAGGAGTTTTGTTAAAATTGAAGATAATAAAACGAATATATTCTGTTATAATAACCCAAAATGTAACTTTGCAGTTTTTAAAAACAATACAAATTTAAACATTTAAATAAGTATTCTCAAGAATGGAAGAAGAGAGTTGAAGGGGAGAACATGTTTTGTATATAAATTTTCTCTATTTTTTATAAAAAATAACGAATATTAATAAATATTCATAATATTCATTTTTTAATTATTTTCTATTTTATTATATATATGTATACATTTCTTTATAATCAATTTTATGAAATAATACCTTTTTATCATATTTGGGTGAATTTCAAACGTCCAATATTAAAAAAAAATATTATTCTTTATCAAAAAAAAAAGAAAAAAATATATTATTATAACCCATATTTTCTCACTTCATATTTCTCTTTTCTTTGATCACTTTGTCTTCCCTTTCTTAAATCCAAACATACTATTTTACAATATTGTTTTAGTTCAACCACTACAAAAAAAGGGTAAATTGTGGCGGTTTTAATAAGGCGGTTCTGTTAAACCGCCATTTTATATGGCAAATTATGGCGGTTTCTTGAACCAGCCTAATATAAAGTTATGTTAGGGCGGTTTCAACAACCATAATTTACTTTTTTCCCCCCTAATTAAAGCGCGCTTAGTTTTCGTGACGTCCTGCCCCTTCACTCTTTCACCCTAATGTTTTGGCGCACTTTTCCCGGCTTCATCACTCACTACAAGAAAACGCGGGCGTACCGACGGCCAAAAGCCATCGGTAACTCCGAAAAGCCGTCAAAAACGTTAAATTACTGACGAAAAAATGGGCATCGCAAATGATTACTGACATATCGATGGGCAAAACCGTCGGTTAATATCCGCCCGTAATTTTCGACGGACAAGGCCGTTGGTAAGTTTTCGACGGTCCAGGCCGTCAGTAATGCCAGGCGGTGATTACCGACGGCCATACCCGTCGGTATTCTTAATTTTTTTTCCCGAATTTAAATAAATAATTAATTAAATTAATTGATTAATTTTTATATTTAATTTAATTAATTGATTGATTTATTTTTAAATTTATTTATTTATTTAAATTACTTGATTTATTTAATTTTTATTTAATTTTTAAATTAATTAAATTGATTAATTTTAATTATTAATTAAGTATTAATTTACTTATTTAATTATTAATTTATAAAAAATGTGCTAACGTAAACTAAAAAAGAAACGTAATAAATAAATAAAATATTAGAACAAACATCAGTAATTAAAAAAATATCCGAACAATATCAAAAATATAAATAAATAAATAAATATAAACATCACTAATAATCCTGGTAGTCCTGATCATGATCGAGATGCTCTAAACCATCCGCGTCAGCGACATCATCAGTATCAGGAGGCGGATGAGTCTGCTGGCGAGCTAGCATCTGATACATCTGTTCCTGTCGCTGCAGCACCTGAGCCAAAATGGCGTTCGTCCGACGGGTCTCCTCCTTGGAAGTGGCCACTCTCTACCTCAGAGCAGCTAACTCTTGCTCATCCGCGGTAGAGCGACGATTGGCACCACCACTACTCGATGACTCTCCGATGTGGAAGTAGCTGGTCCCTTTCCAGTAGTTGCTGGCAAGGTTTCCAGCATTGTATAGGCGACCCTTCTTCTTGCCGCCAACAACATCTGCCTAAACCCTGAGCGATGCAGATGGATCCTCAGGGCTCTGAGAAGGGGAACATGATGATGATTGAGATCTAATCTGAAACATCCTCGCCTCAAACTCCTTCTGTCAAACATAAACAAATAAGTCAATTTTTTTGTAAGAAAACAATATAAACATTATCAAAAAAATATTCATTATATTTTATAATTACCTGGGTCCACTTCGACCGATCATCAACAAAATTACTGGTACTCCTCCTAATATGAGTTGCAGCATGGAGCTCATGCAACTGTATCTCTCTACCCAACCTCTTCGATTGTAATTATTTAATAAAAAACCTTAAATAAATAATAAATAATAGCTAACAATTATTATTATTATTATTATTATTATTATTATTATTATTATTATTATTATTATTATTATTATTATTATTATTATTATTATATAACACGTACAAGTCGAAATTTGCGTCTTCTTTGGTGTGGAACCTTCTGTGCAAGCTCCCACCCTTCTCGGAGGCTCTGTTCTTGGCCTTGGCAGAGATGGATTTGTACTCAACTGAGGCGCTTTGTACTCTCCCGATTCTTTGCCAGAGAGTATCCCCTATCCAGTGGGGATGTCCCCTGTGGCAGGCATCTCTAAGCATATCAGAGAGGCGGTGAGAGGCCTTCATATGGAAGTTCTTCTCGATCCGCCCCTCATCCTCTTCCTCCCAAGCAACCCTCTCATGTATCAATATAATACATTATTAAACATAATTAAAATTTTTGAAATAAAAAAATAATATGCAACAAAATAAAAATTACAACTTACTCCGAAAGATTTGAACTTATGCCTCCGCTCCTCATCCTTCGACGTCCCCAGGTGGGCCAAAACGTGTGGTAATTATTTTCAATTACTGTTGTGATAGCCTTCGCAGTTGGCTTTGAGGGAAGGAACCTGAACAATAAAAAGATGTCAAACAAATTAAAAAATATATATATATATATATTATTAATAACTAAAAAAAATGTAAATACTTACCCTTTACCAGCCAACCTGATAATAACTCGGCCATCATGCAGTATCTCAAGATCCTCAACGACCTCCTGGTCAACCTCCTGCTGCTCAACCCCAGTCTGATCTGGTGTATGGCCCGTACTATACGCGGGCACCGTCTCAGGCACAAAATGGGAGGAAGAAGCTCCATGTGTCTGTTGGGGTGTCGGTGCAGAAGGTGTTGGAGGTTGTGTAGGTGCCGAATGTGACGTAGGCTATGTAGGGGCCGAATGCAATGGAGGCTGTGTAGGCGTAGATGTACGCGGACGTTGTGTGGATGACAATGTCGAAAAGCCAGCTGCGTCACGCCTAATAATGTTCGGCCTCCGACGACGAGGGGGTCGATGGCGATGGCCTTCCCCTTCCCTTTACCACCAGTGGGTGGCCTGGGGGGTCGAATCCTGATCCTATTGCCATATGTCTATAGAGCAAATTAACAATAACAGTCATGAAATATTATATTTAAACATAACAATATTAAAAATGAATTACATAAAAATAAACAACAAATTATGAAAATAACTGACAAATTAAAATATATTTTTAGACATTAATTTATCTAATTGTAAAATGTTAAACTATATTTTTAGGCATCATCTTCAGATCTTGATGGTTCTGCCACTTCTTCATTTAATTCCTCATCTCCATCTACATCTTCATATGTGATTGAATTGTCACGTAGTTAAGAAATGGGTTCCACTTCATTTACTACGTTGACATGAGACATCTCATTCACTTGATAAGCCACTTCTTCCTGTGGATCATCTGCTTCAATGCAACCCATTGGTTTTGTCTTTATTGCAACACACCAACCTTGTTTGTCCCTTCGAGTTGATGGATAAGGGACATAATACACTTGTCTTACATGTTGTGCCATGATAAACGGATCAAACATTCGGTATCTTCTGCTCATGCATATCTTCACAGTATTATATTTTTGATCCACTCTTGTGTCTTTACTTGACGGATCAAACCAATTACAATAAAATAGACTATTCTTTTAGTATAGTCTAAATTATTGTACGCCAGTTCATATATATGTTGAATCACGCCGTAAAAGTCGTCTTCACCTCCATCTGTGGCATTTTTTACATAAACTCCACTATTAATTGTTTTTCCCCCCTCTGTTTTTGACTGGGTTTGAAATTTGTATCCGTTTACGAAAAACGTGTGCCATTCTTTTACACGTGATTTAGGACCATGAGATGAATTTTTCAAGTGTTCGATTTTAGGCGATTATGCCTCACTGTACACCTGCGTATATACCATATGCAAACAAATTATGGTTCCTTTTTTCAAACAATATTTTGTATTTTCAAACAATAAATAGTTCAAATGGGACTAAAAATACATACCTGGTTCATAAACCACGTTGGGAAATATTCATGAATATAGGCAGAAGAGTCTTGTTCGCTTGTGGGTTTAGTTAACAAGAATGCCCTGATCAAGTCATTATCAAACAAATGATCATGAGTAGTTGTGGATAAAAGAAATTGAAAGTGGTCAAAATGATACATACGTAAGATATGGTGATACTTCGGTACAGTTGATCAACACGTGAACGTGGGCTGACTTGAACTTTTCTCCCGTTAACCAGTGAGTCAGCTCCTTTCCAGCATGACGACCAGGAAGGCAAAATACTGATAAGGCTAGCGGGTGTCTTTCACTTTCAATTTCTATTTCATTCCTATTATTTGTTGGTGTCAACATGAAATTCGTAAAATAATGGGAACAAAAATGGATTGTCTCACGGTGTAAGTAAGTTGCACAAATAGATCCTTCAACCTTGGCCTTATTTTTCACCGATCGTTTTGAGTCACCCATAAATCTATAAAATTAAAAGGTTGATAATAAAAATCGATACATTTAACCCTTCAAATGAATATTTATAGTAAAGAATATTTTATTATATTACCTTTTGAATGGATACATCCATCTATATTGAATTGGTCCACCAAGTCTAGCTTCATGTGCAAGATGCACTGGGAGATACTCCATAGAGTCAAAGAAACTAGGGGAAATATTCTCTCCAACTTATGAAGAATGACTGGTATGTTCTGCTCCATCTTTATAAGATCATCCTCTCTCAATGTCGCAGAACACAAATCTTTAAAAAATTGGCTGAGTTCAGTAAGTGGATTTAAAACATTTGATGGCAAGGAACTAAATGCAATAGGAAGTAAACACTCCATGAATACATGACAATCATGGCTTTTCATCCCAATCATGGTTCCTTTTTCACATCGGCACATCTTGCCGAATTAGAAGAATAACCGTTTGGCATCCGAAGTTCTTTTATCCACCGACAGACTGACCTTGCTTCCTCAGCAGTTAAAGAGTAACAGGCTTTAGGTTTCAGGGTTTTCCCATCCGACCGAGTCGTCAAATGCAAGTCCTTTTGCCTACAGTAAAGTGGTAAATCCAGTCTGGCCTTATCATTGTCTTTCATTCTTCCTCTAACGTTCATCACTGTAAGAAAAATATTGCCAAAAAAGTTCTTCTCAATGTGCATAACATCAAGGTTGTGTCTCAATAAATTATCTTTCCAATATGGCAGATCCCAAAAAATACTTCTTTTAGTCCAATTAGGGCTGGAAATGAGTCGAGCTGAGTCGAACTTGGTTCAGCTCGACTCGACTCGACTCAATTTGGTTCAGCTCATAGCTCGACTCGAGTTCGATATGAACCACTTTTTTTAGCTCGAACTCGACTCGACTCGAGCTCGCCAACAGCTTCGGTTCATTTCGTGAGCTCGAATCACAAAAATCAATAAAACAAAAACCATTCCAGGACAGAGGAGAATCAAGGGAATCAGAAGCTAATGACAATAATAACATACATGATGAAACGGTTGTGAATCAAACTGAAAATTTGTCTAAAAAATTTTTCGGAACAGAGAAAAACAACCCAGAACAAATTAATATACACAAGCCCAGACAAATGAAAACGTAATGAAGTTTTTCAGTAGCCTCTACTCTAAAGCGTTTGTCCCAGCATCATACAGAATAGTTGAAAAAGCTCAACGAATAAAAAAAAACATCATTCATACAACAAACTCAAAAAAATCAACTTTAGATGCTGAAATGATTTTTCTTCCTCTGTCGTTGTCTCCCCTGTTCCTCAGATGATGTCTTCTTCTTTATTGAAGCAAAGTTAGCACCTTAGACAGATCTGAAGAAAAGATCACACCTTGGGGTAGATCTGAAGCAAAGGTCGCACCTTTTCTTCTTTGTTGAAACAAACGTCGCAGTGGATGGGAGCTTGCGTGAGGCGAGGTGCGCTGACGGCGATGCTCGTGGTTAAGCGGCCGATGGAGCTTAGATGACCGCCAAAGATAGGAGTCGAGAAGTTGAGATGAGGACTGCGAGGGCGGCTAAGGTTTCAGGACTAGAGAGAGAGGTTTGGGGCGAGAGAGAAGGAGAGGCAATTTTAGGGTTACGGTTTGGAGCCTTGGAGGTAATGGAAGAAGATGGGGAAGGAGAGAAAAGAGAAGAGGAGAGAGAGTTGATAAAAGCAGAGAATGAGAAGAGGAAATGAGATCGGAGGGAGGGATCATGCGGTCATTGCGAGAAGAAGAAGGAACGAGAGAAAAGAGAGGGTAGAGAGCTGGGAGAAGAAGAGGGAAATGAGGGGAATAGGGAAGTTAGCGTAGTTTTTTAGGGTTTGAGGCGGGCTGGAGGAGAAAGCAAGATTGGGCCTGGGGTATCCACTAGCAGATTGCTAGTGGCACCCCCAATTTCATTATTTACATCCCATCTTGAAACCAAAATATTATTATTGCTTTTTATTTTATTTTTTATCTATTACTATTTATTTATTTATTTATTTATTACTATATATATAATCGAGCTGGTTCGTGAACCAAACGAGTCGAGCTATACATAGCTCAAGATCAGCTCATTTATTTAACGAGCTCAATTTTCAGTTCAAGTTCAGCTCATTTGGTTCATGAACCAAGTGCAACGAGCTAATTATCGAGTCGAGTTTCGGACTTGGTTCGAGCAGCTCAACTCATTTCCAGCCCTAAGTCCAATTATGCCATTGTCCATATCCTTCAAATCGATCCAATTCACCATAATCTGTGATTTTTGGCAGATCCATAACTCTGCTCCAAATCTGTTCGGATGTCAACCTTGGGAGCGGGCCATCTAATTCAACTTCCCCCTTCTTGAAGGCATTCTTATTCCGTCTAAATGGATGATCACCTGGTAAAAACCTGCGATGTGAGTCAAACCAAGAACTTTTCCCCCCGAATTTCAAGGTAAAGGCCTTTGTATGCTCCATGCAATGGGGACATGCCATTTTACCATGAGTACCCCAACTAGACAACATGCCATATGCAGGGAAGTCATTAATGGTCCATATCAGAGCTGCCCTCATTGTAAAATTCTTCTTTCGTGCAATATCATAAGTTAAAACGCCATTCCACAACCTTTTGAGATCGTCAATGAGAGACTGTAAATAGATGTCAATACCATCTTTTGGATTATCTGGACCCGATATAATACAAGTCAAGAACATATAAGGCTTATACATGCACATTTCGGGAGGAAGATTGTATGGGGTAACAATAACTGGCCAGGAAGAGTAAGGTTTCGCCGTTGATTGAACATACGAGGTAAAACCATCAGAGCATAAGGCAAGTCGTACATTACGTGGATCTGCTGTAAATTCGGGATGCACACGGTCAAAGTGCTTCCAAGCTTCACCATCAGATGGGTGGCACAACATACCTAAAGTGCGTCTATTCTCATAGTGCCACGTCATTTTGTCTGCAGTCTGTGTTGATACAAACATTCTTTGCAGCCTTAAAATAATTGGCAAATAAAACATTATCTTCACTGAAACTAGCTTTTGTCTACCCTTCCCATTATCAGTGTGTGAAATATACCTTGGCTCACCACAAAATTTGCATTCAACCAGTGCCCCATCATTTTTACTGAATTCATTGTTGTAATATAACATACACCCTCTCACACAACAATCAATTCTTTTAGATTCCAACCCCAACTTGGACACTAAGCTTTTAGTCTCGTAATAACTTTTTGGCAAACCATCTCTGATAGGTGACGAGTCCAACAATATTTTTGTTACGAGATCCAAGCACACATCTGTAGCACCACAGCTGGACTTAAGAGCTAAAAGCCTCACACACATTGATAACTTAGAGTCTGCAGACCCTTCAAACAACAGCTTATTAGTTTCTAACAAGAGATTATAAATTTTTTGTGCTATCTCATTTGGAAGTTCATCTGTGTCATCATACTATTGCTCCTCGAATGGTACGTTGACCCCCAAGGCATCACAAACCATATCTTGCATCAATTCAATTTGCTCACCCTATCCCGTATTACGCAACTGCTTGAAGCACCTGTGCAATTATCGCCAACCCCTAAATCAACCTGAGGCAACTCTTCACCATGTCTAGTCCAAATCCAGTAATTAGGCCTAAATCCAACTCTCTGCAGGTGATACATGACCTCATCTGGGCTCTTAATCCTTTTGCAATAGGCACGAACATCTAATCCCTCCATTAATTATGAAATCTTCATGTGCCATTGCGGCTTGGACAAAGTGATCAACCCCATCGCAAAAAGATTGTTTCAAACTCCCTTTCGTCAGATACAACCTATCGTACATCCAACTATGACTCGAAGGAAAAAATTCCATCTTCTGCATGTTAAAAAAATGACAATTTCAGTAGCACGACGTTCTTATAACCGCTCTCTTTCTTTAAATGGTATGAACCTATCCCATTCGAGGAAAAACTTTTTCAGAACTCGTATAATAGTCCTTCATTAATTCTCATATCTTATACTTGACAAAATTTCGGCAGCATTTCTCATTGGTCTCTGAGTACACTAAATGATCGCAGTTATGAATACCGTGATCAAGTATGCACCCAGAGAACAAAAGGAAATGAATCGAATCGAAATTTCATCAAATATAAAGATACGAGAATTAAGCAACAACTATTATACGAGTAAAGAAATAGTTTTTTCCCAAACTGTCCGACTTGGACAATTCAAGGTTCAATATACAATGAACATGTGGTACCTTAAAAAAGTACATGCACTCAATAATATATTGAACCTCAAACGGGAAGCTAAGACTTTTCTCCGATACTAATAACAAGCATAGAAATAAAACAATAAACTAATTAAAATATATTTAATAAAATTTAATATCAGTCACCTAAGTTGTTTGAGGCCTCAACATCACTTTTCTTTGCAAATCGTCCTACAGTACTCCTTGCGCTTCTCATAGCGTGCTGATGTCTAGGGGATTGTACCCTCCGATACCACGCCAAAAACACATCATAACTAATCCTAAGTTTCTTTTATTTCGTTAAACACGTTATGATCAAGTTTTCACAAAATCGAGGTGTGACACTGACCAATTCGTGATCGTAACCTCTTCCTAGACTCTCAAATATAGGTAAGGAATACAAAAGTACTCACTTACGTATATTTGTTAGCCAAAACATACATCACTTCAAAATTCCCTCTGTGGAGAGAACTATGAAGGAAGTCAAAGGTATATGTCGGTGTGAGGGGTCAACAGCCAACCCTTTTCCACTAAAAAAGAACCGACATTTCAAGCATAAAAGCATGATAGAAAAATATTCAAACATGCATCTATCTATCTATCTATTTACATAAAATTCACAAATCATACAATCTCTAATTATAATTACAATCTCTAATCATACAAAATTTCAATTAAACTACGGTTCCTAATCATACAAAATTACTCGCACGATAAAATCTCATAACGAACCAACCACAATCGCAGATTAGTGGTAGAGGCACGGGCTGTGGTGGCAACTGTAGTGGCGCGGCGGAGTGGTGGAGGTGGCGGTCTCAGAGGCCTATGAAACAGAGCTTCTTCTGTTAGCAGAAACTAATAAGTTATAAACAAGAATATCAAAACCACACCAGAATATCAAAACCATCTAAACAACACACCTAATCCTCAAGAAATTGCC
This sequence comes from Calophaca sinica, assembly GCA_037113605.1. NCBI lineage: Eukaryota > Viridiplantae > Streptophyta > Magnoliopsida > Fabales > Fabaceae > Calophaca > Calophaca sinica. The sequence goes on from CM073733.1 coordinate 112,394,479, forward strand.
TAAACAATATATAGCACTATAAGAGTGGTATGGTATGATAAGCTTGCACACAAGTAACTCATCATATTAGTTTTACAAAAGTGGTCTTTTCCTATTCAAGAAAGAAACACATTAAGTAGGCACTATTTCAAAGTCAGGAAATTATCAATTTATGCCATGTAGAATGCAATTCACTATTTATTTTTAACAAGACTTTCCTGAAAGAAAGATGTATAATTCCCACTACCACCTCTAAAGGCATTCAAGACAGAAGACAATCAACTTTATCATTTTAAAATGCACAAAAGAAGGGATGAAATCTCAGGCAGTGAGTAATTCAAAATGACAAACATCACTCTCTCAAAAGTCAAAATCAATCATGCTGACTAACTATTTGAAAATATAGAACAACTTGATTGCATTAAACTGAAGTGGAGGAAAGACGCATTAATAACACAGGTACGCATAGTAAAGCACCAATCAAGACATGTTGATAAAACCTATAGAAAAATGCACACAATTGTAAACCTTTAATAACTATAACTGTAGCATAGTACTTACAAGTAAAACAAGCAATAAAAAGCGAGAGCTCACAGAAAAATGTGTTCTTAATCCACGAGCAAGATTGCCAATAGCCTGGATAGCTTCAACAGCAGCATCAATATTCACATCAGTAATAAGCTGCAAGCAAAAACTACTAGTTTAGATTTACAGCCATGCATCAATGACTAAGAAGAAAGTACAAACACAATGACAATGAAAATAGCCTATGCTTTGCATGAACAGTGAGAACAGAATAAAATATGCCGCTACCATTAAAACGCAAATAACAAGTCGTGTTTTATTATCCTCACTTTCAACCATTAAAAATCATAACCCATTTTTTGATCTAAAAAAAATCCTAAGTCACAATGCACCAAGTCACATAACACATGGGCCTAAAGAACATAAAATTAATCCCCACAAAAAAAATACCAATTTCAAAGCAGAACGAAAATAAGCAATGGGGAGAGAAGTGAGAGACATACATGGAAGAAGAAGAAGTCGCAAGAAGCAAAAACAATGTTGTCGTTTGCACGAGGTCACTGGCTGGAAAAAGAAGAGAGAAGCACTGGCTGCAGGGTCAAGAGATACACTGCTTTATCTATTTCTTGCCAAAACTGCAACATCACACACACTGCCACATGAGCAATATAAACATAATATATAAAACTAATGACATAAATGTTAAAAAAATTAGAGTCCTGTTGTAGCATCAGATTAGAAAAAAAAATTCAACTCCAATTTTGATTCCTCCCCCTTTACTTCCCAGCTGCTGAAAAAATTTACTCTAAAAACACAACACAAAGCAATATGCCTCCCTGACCATGCTACTCCGTAGCAATATACACAACAATTATCTACATAAAGTGCCAAAGAATTACAATAAACAAAATGCCAAAGAATTGCAATAATCAAAACTATTTGTCAATACTCAATAGATACCAAACAGGGGAGCAGAGCAGACATCAAGCTCATCATACTGCTAATGAAATTGCTACTTAGTATCATTTTCTGATAAATTAAAAAAGGGTTGCAAGCCATCAATTCAAATTGGGGTGCTGTTAGTAAAGTTTTGGGGTGCTGTTATAATGTCCCCAAAATGGCGAGACTCAAAATTGTTCAACAACAGATTGAGTCAACAAGCAACAGATTCACAGGTTCAACAAATCAACAAGCAAACAAGCAACAGATTCATAGCAAACAAGCAACAGAAATGAACATCATTTACCACCCATTAATTGTGAAAGTGTCGTACCAAGTAAAGAATCATCCAGTTACAATAAACACAATAGGTGCATTAGACAAAGAAATGAACTGTAAATTATTAAATTCTTCACAATTCCATGATTCTAATTTCATCAACACAGTTCCATGATTGTAAAAAAAAAGTGGAATCTTGAAATTACCGGACAGATGAGTGGTCGCATGGAGAGTTGGACGCAGAGCCATGAGCGATGCGACGGCGGAGATGTGTGGCAGTGCCAGACAGAGCTGCTTGGAGGAGAAGGGGACTACGGCGGAGCGGTGTGGCAGCGCATTTGCTGTGCGACGGAGGAAGAGAGTTGCGGAGGTGGACACGAACCCAGCCAAAATAGAGAAACGGGGAGAAGAATCCACGGACGGAGAAGCAGGTGGATCTACTTTGTGGTGGTGGTCGTCGTTCTTGTGCTTCAACTCAAGGAGGGTGGGTGTTGGCTGGTGGCGCCGGAAAGATGATCGAGAGAGAAGAGAGTAGAGAATAATAGAAGAGAATGAAAAATGGAGGAGAAGGTCTCGTGGTCTGGGTGTAAACGGAGATTATCGATGGCCTCATTAACTTTACCGATGGGCTAGCCGGTCGGTAAACGATGCAACATTACTGACGGCTCTTTTCAAATACCGACGGTAAAGCCCGTCGGTAACCATTGATCATTTTAAATACCGATGGGCTAGGCCGTCGGTATTTGAAAAATTGGAAGGAACCTAAAACGTGGTAAATATAGACGCAGGGATACCGACGGCCTATTACCGACGGCTAAGGCCCGTCGCCAAAAAACCAGATTTTCTGACGGCCAAATCCGTCGGTAAGTCCCATGTGTTCTACTCTGAATGTTACCGACAGCCTCCAGCTTACGACAGATTGGACTTACCGATGGCTTAAGCCGTCAGAAAATCCAGTTTTTTGGCGACGGGCCTTAGCCGTCAGTAATAGGCCGTCGGTATCCTCGTGTTTTCTTGTAGTGACTGTGCCCTAAGTGTTTTTGGTTTCCCTTTCTCTCTTCCAGTAACACCCCTTCTGCATTGTTAGCCAAATCCGTAAATTTCTTGCTAGCCAAATCTGTAAATCTGTTGTTATGTCTCCAGCGACCTCCGTCTGTTTGCATCGTCTTTGTCTCGAGAAAACTTGTGCAACTTTTGCCGTTGCGTCTTCGTTTCCAGCGACCTCCACCGTTTGCATCTTCTTCGATCTCTACTGTTTGGTTTTCTTCGACTTTGAGTGCAGGTGTTTCATAGGCATTGTTTCTGCTCAGGTTTTAACAGGTGTATGTTTTAGGTACAATGCAGAACCCCTAATTCTCAGTCACACTCGTTTGAACTATCTGCCCTGATAGTGAGTTCATTTAATGTGTTTGATAAAATGACTGAGATGTTCTTTTGTATGCGTGAATTATAGTTATCCTTGCTAGTTTGGTGTTTCTAGGGTATCAATAACCAATCACTATTACCCTTTGGTTCAAGTTAGGGTTTTGAGCAGATGGTTCATTGGCCATCGTTACTAACACAAGGCAATCCTTCGCTTGAAAGTAGGAATCCTTTATTTTTTTGGATTTCAGTATTTTTTTGGGTAATAGACTGCTAATTATGGCGGTTTTAACCACCATTAATTACCAAAAAAGAAACCGCCATTTTATACATGGTAGATTATGGCGGCTAACTCTAAACTGCCATTTTATACCGAATAGCGGACGTAATTACGGCGTCGCGGAAAACCGCCATTCATGCAAATTTTGGCGGTTCAAACCGCCATTTTTTGCAAAAATAATCGCCACAATTTACTCTTTTTTTGTAGTGAATTCAATACCGGAAACGAGTCATCACTGACTGATTTTATCTTAGTCGAAGTCAATAAAAGCTAAAAGGTGGTTTTGTTCTACATATTCAACAAGAGTAGATAATCTTCCAACGAAAAAAAAAATCTTCTAAGGAAAATATTATCCTACATTTTTAATTAAGAAAATATCCAATATATTTCATTTACTCACGAACTGCTTGGTTACATGAGTTTTATCGTTACTGGAATTACAAATAGTATTAAAAACTACAATAATAAAAAAATTGTCGTCGAGCCTTACAAAATTATGTGTGCTAGTTTTTTTTTTTTTTGACACTAAATTATGTGTGCTAGTGATGTTAACAAATATGTTATTGACAAAAAATGATTCAACCAGCTCTAGTTCAACCAACATTTCAACAAAATTGTCTAGACAAACAAGCCATGCACCCATCAATGAACATAACAAACGATATAAATTACATCAATTTTGCAAACACAATACACCTAAATAATTTTCATTCAAGAAAATAGAGCCTTCATTCTTACAATCATTTTTGGGTTCTATAACAACTTAAAATATTTGAAGACCATAATCATTAAGGGGTCTCTTCAAATGAAGTCTTCTCATTTACCTATTTGGGTTCAACAAATTTAAAGCCTTACCATGGTTTCCAGTGGTACATGATGAAGTGAAAAATGTGTTAGTTAAGAAATAAATTGAAAGATAGAAAAGATATTACCCCATGAATTAGTCAAAATTTAGTGCATCCATAACAACCTCTCATTGTGTCCTTCAATTTCTTTTAAAATTCTCAAGACCATTTTCTTTTTTGTTCAATGTTTCTCCTCCTTTTGCATACTCAAAATGTACCATTCCAAAAAATTAAACATAATGGCTAAAAATTGAAAAATATCATATACCTCAATTGGAAACAAACAGTGGTGGTGCTGAGCATGGGCGGGATGGGCGATCGCCCAGGGCCCCACTTTTTGGAGGGCATCAATATTTTCTTTTTACTTGATAGTATAAACATCTTCAAAAGCTTATAAGAAAAGGAAAAAAAAAACATTGGAAAAATGTTTTAGTTAGAATAATTTCTTTTGTTAGATATCTTGCTAAACAAAATTCAGTTTTTCGTGAAAAAATGATAGGGTTAATGTGGAAAACATTAAGAACTTTCTTTCTATTGTTGAGATAATTGGTGAATGCGATCCTGTCATGCAAAAAATATTTTGATCGCATCAAGCATAATAAAATTCATTATCATTATCTTAGTCATAAGATCCAAAACGAAATGATTAATATGTTAGGCAATGAAGTTAAATGTGCAATATTCCAAAAAATCAAAGAAGCAAAATATTTTTATGTGATTCTTGATTGTAATCTTGATGTAAATTATCAAGAACAAATAACTCTATACTACGTTATCTCACTTGGCTCACTTGATTATACTTTTAGAACTAATTATTTTTTATATATTGTAGATTAATCAATTGGCTCACTTACTAAAAGATTTGAGTAGTACAACACATATGAGGAGTTTTTCAGATTTTTGTTTAATATTGAAAGGCTTAGATCATTTTCTGATAAGGACTTGAAATCATGTTACAAACATCTTGAAACTTACAAAAAAACATGAAAATTCTTATGATCTTATTGGTGAAATTTTGTTTGAAAAATTAAAAGTCATTAGAGAGGTTTTAACAATTGAATCAAAATCAAGCTATATGAATCGAATTCTTTGAAGACATTTAATTGTTTTCCTAATGCATGCACGGCTTATAGAATAATATTAACTATATATCCCTATTAATGTTGCATCTGTTGAAAAAGTTTTTCAAAATTGAAATTGTAAAAATCTTATTTGCGATCTATTATATCACAAGATAGATTAAATAATCTTGATTTGATTTCTATTGAAAATGACTTTTTAAAAATCTTGATTATGAACGAATTATTAGTAATTTTGTAACAGAAAATGTAAGGAGAATAATATACAAATAATTACAAGGGCACTATTTTCTTGGTTCGTCCAGGATACCCAAAATATAAGGACCAGCCCTGGAAACAAAATATGCATTTTATTAATTCATGAAGAATCAAAAGTTGTTTAATAACCACAAATCATAAAAAGATACTACTACAAGAATAATGCCGATTACCGATCGAAATTTACCAACAGCCCCGAGTCCGTCGGTAATGCATCAGAAAAATACTGAGCATGATTTAATTTTTTACTACTTTTATCGATGGCTTAGCAGTTCGTAAAGAATTTTTTTATTTCTAATTTAGTTTTTAAAATTACCGACAGCTAAACAGTTGGTATGAAGTTAGAAAAATACTAAGTGGGAGTTAAATTTTTTTACACCTTTACCGACGGCTTAGCCGTTGATACAGTAAGCAATAGAATGAGTTGTTCCCGACGTTGACACACCATGAGCCCCCAAACCCTCACTCTCTCCCTCTTCTTTTGAGTCTTCTCTTCTTCCATCTATCTTATACACTTCAATTTGCAAAGCCTACCCTCTCGTTCTCTCTGAATCCTCGAGCGCACTTTCACCCTCGCATTCGGCTCCTCTCTTCGCATTCCACCACAATCTTCATCTTCTCGTTCCGTTCTGTTTTCTGACCGGAATTCCCCTCTCTTGGCACCGGATCTCCTCCTCCTGATTGAGCGCGTGGAGTCTCACTCCCACTAGATCCGGTCGCGGGTTCAGTCCTACCTCGCCTCTCACCACGACGACTTCAAGAGCCTCTTCTTGCTCTACAACGATGTCGTTTCGCAGACTTTCCAGGTCTCCGACGGTGTCGCCGGCGTCCTGCGGCTGGTCTCCGAGCACCCGGCCGACGTGGAGGTGCGCGAGGTGATAGAGGAGATGAAGGTGGAGACGGATGAGCTAAAGGTGAAGAGGGAGCTGTTAGGTTTAGTAGGGACAATTGTTGGTTTGAATCAGAGGTTGGAGAGTGTGAAGGAAGCGTTGAAAAGTGGAAGGTTCCTGTTTGCTACTCAAGGGTTAAAGGAGTTGAAGGTGGCATTAAGGGTCGGTGATGAAGATGATAGGGAGCCATTGGTGTATGGTTTGTTCAGAAAGGAGTGGTCTCAGTGTTTTGAAGAGGTGTTACTCTGCTTTCTTATTTTTTTATTTTCGTTTTTCTTCTCGACTTTAGGTTTGATGCAATTGGTTTGTAGTTTCATGGCAATGCATGTGTTTGGTGCTATGAGTATATTTGTATGTAGGAATTGAATTGAACCCTGACAGAATATAAAAGCTGAAATTGGTATTGGCAGGCAACAATTTGTGTGTTGGCTTTGGACATTATTTTTCATTTTCCATTTTCCATTTTGTCTTTTCCCAAGCAGAGGCCTAGTACTGAATTATCTGGAAACAAAATACCCAGTACCCCTACAGTTACTTTTTCTTTCTTTACGGTGTGTGGGTGGTTGAACTTTATCTTCACCATTGATCTGGGAGTTCTTGTCAGTGTTGTTAATCGCGGATCGCGGAAAATCGCGGCGACCCAAAAATCCGCTATGTGAAATAGCGGATTGCATAGCGGGCAAATAGCAGGTAAAATAAATAAAATTATATATAAAAAAGTGACATGTTTTTGTCAGTATATACATGTTTTTATTTTATAAATCGATTTAGATATTATAAGTAACTTTTTTTGTGGTACATGATATTATAAGTATTTTATATTATAAAACACAAGTTGATTAAACCCCAACTTAAATAAATTCTGATCAGCCAAAGAAAGTAGCTGAAAGTAGTTTGTTTCTATTTCTTCTATAATAATACTCCCTCCGGTCTCATATTTTAGCAAAAAAAAAGCACATTTATTAAGAAGCACATTTATTAAGAACAAAAAGTACACTTTTTTTTGTTGGTAAATGTAAAAAGCACACTTTTCACAATTTTCGAGACAAAAAAGCAATTTTAATAAAGGTATTTTATGAATATTAGTGTAAAATTGGTTAGATTTGCTTATATTTGAGACCAAAAAATATGATGTTTTTGTTGCTTATAATTGAAACCAGCGGGAGTAATAAGAATAATAGCAATAGTAGTAAGAAAGAAAACAACTTTTTAGCTGTAAAGATAAAGACAGCACGTATTGAGATAAAAACAGCTGTAAAGATAAGCAGAGAATAAAGGTCAAAGCTACCCGTAGAGAGAGAGAGAAAAGCAGTAAGAAAAGGAGAAATGTTTGGTTGACACCAAAATTTGACAACAAATCGACAATTGGTTAATGATGTGCAAAGGTTTGGTTAATTCAGTTCAGTAATTGGTTAATGGTGAATCATATACATTAACCAAACTTTTACCTGTCATTAACTATTAACCATTAACTAACTACTCAACTGAATTAACCAAACTTTTGCACGTCATTAACCAAATATTTGCACGTCATTAACCATTAACTATTAACCAACTACTCAACTAAATTAACCAAACTTTTGCACGTCATTAACCAGATGTTGATTTGTTGTCAAATTTTGGTGTCAACGTAACACAACTGTAAAAAAAGTTCATCAAAATTCAAAAGAAAACGTTCTCTCTCTTCTCCGAAGATCCCTTTTGGTTTTCTTCGACCTACTACCGTCTTCTCCCTCTAGCTGTGTCTTCGTCATCGTGCACTTCTCCACTGTTTTGTCACCAGAAAAAAGAGGTTGTCGGGGAGAAGACGGCCTTTTGGGCCAAGTTCTGGTTGGGCCACATGACCCAAGATCATTTTTCCTTCTTTTTCGGGTCGGGTCGCACGATCTAGCACATGTTTTTCCTTCTTTTTCTGATGCGATGGCTTTCCGGCAACTCCTTTCTGTTTCTTATTTTCTTCCCTTGCTGTTTTCTGCCATGGCCTCACAACCTGGCCCGCAAACCCGCTGCAAGTCAGACACAGAAACAAGGAAAACCTCAACTTCCGCTATGGCCGCGACGGAATCTATGGCGGATAACGGCGTCGCGGTCGATATAGCGGTTATCGCGAAATGCTCATTGCGTTGCAATTTCCGTCGCGGCCAGGCCAGAATCCGCGACGCAATAGCGCAATAGCGGCCGCGACGCCACGATTTGACAACACTGGTTCTTGTGCATCTTATATTTGGTTTGAATTCAGGCAAGTGTTTTAATAATAGTAATATGATAATAAACTGCGTAGGGAACTAACTCATAATACATTTTTCCAGACAGTTAGCCCATATTTGCTTTAATGGTGATTGTTGGATTATATTTTTGCTGACTTGTGTAACCGTATAACCGATACATATGATTTGTGCCATAGAAATGATGATTGGATAGTTTGTGATTTTTATTGAGTTTGTGATTGTTTTAGAGGAATTCGGTTTGGGTTTGTAGATTCAAGGGGTCCTCATGAAGTTTATGGAAAAGGCTGTGCGATTTGATAGGGACTTGAACCAAGTTGGAGTCAAATACCATTTAGAAGTTCATAATATCAGTGGCATTCAGTTCCAAATGGTTTTGGAGGCAATGGAGGTAGTTAATTTATCTCACTTTACACAAGATGTATGTATCTGCACTTCCTCTAATTTATTACATTTTTAGGTGGTTGGTATTCTAGAGTATGGGCTTGCTAAAGTTGCTGATTTAATGATCAAGTATGTCATCACTCCTTTCATTAATCATGGACAACCTCTATCATTTCTAGAGGAATCAAATCAAGAATCAGTTGTACTGAAGATAGTTCCATCAGCGGATAGTAAGGTGAGTGTTATGTGTTAGGGCCTTCGAATCAATTTATATTGCTCATGCTTTGCTGTTTCATGACACAGACCTCCCTAAGAGGTGGTTTTACACTTTTACTTGCTTGTATGTGTTATTGATCTTATTATTAGGGATTTGGGTCCTGCAAGGTGCAATTTAGAGGATTAAGTGCAAAATTATGAATATTGATTGCAAAATCAATAGCTGAGATTATTACAGTTCCGTTATTCGTTATTTTATATAGGTGCGTGCATTTATTACAAATTCAATCATTGATCAGGTTATAGCTCTGCACTTTACCCTCTAAAGTGAACCCTGCATTTTAGAGGAGCCAAATCCTATTCATAGATACTATTTGTCAATCCTTTTTGTTAAGATTTTCGTAAATCAACTAGGAAGCATTGCCATTTAGCTGCTATTTTGTTCCTAAATATCGGATTTTCAATTTGCAGCTTGATTATTTGGATGGGGAGTTTCTCTATTCAAGGATTGTGCTTTTTGTCAAACTTATTTATAGAAGTATTTGCTTCCAGAACAGTTATTGGATCTGATATTTTGGAAGGTTGACCTGGCCAAGGATATCAGAGCTCATAATATCAAGCTTTCTTTCAAAGGTTTTCCTTTAAGCTCTATGCCATGACAAACTTGGTTAAACAAAGACTATGTCCATGCATCTTGTGCTTTGAAACAAGTGTAGGAATATGTATCCACAAAAATACCATTTCATTGATTTAAGTTGAAATCGGATTGAATGCTGCTGTTGCTAATAATATGCAAGCTTATATGGTAAATTATCAATGGTCAAGTTTGATGTTGGTTATTAAAATAATTATAACATGCTATAATTGAAGAATATTACTTCAATTACAATCTATATGCATAAATATTTCTGCTGCCTTTGAGTTTCCAAACAATCTTATGCCAATTTCTATGCTAATTAGTATTATTTGCGAGTTCACTACAAAAGTAAAGTAGGCATAACAAGTTCAAAACAAACAACATTATCAAGTGATTTAAAATCTACTAGGCATTGCGATTGTAGTCTTTAAGGGTCTTCATCTGATAGTCCAAAGATGCAATATTGGCTTCAATGTGATAAAAACGTTCTCCCACATAGCGTTGTAAGTCTTCCAGACGAGACAATAATTGGTCCAACCGAACATTTAGAATAGGTGCATTAGGGGGGTCCACTATAGCCCTATCGAGTGTCTCATTTTCCTGACCTCCATCTTCAGCCGCCCTGACTGGGTCCTCAATGCCGATCCGCATTCCACAAACATGATTCAAATTCATATGGTTAATTTATGGTCCACCCTATTAGATAACCAAGTCAACTATCGAGATCAACACCAAGAGTTCTGTCGAGAACTTCAACACCAAGAGTTCAGTCGTGATCAACAGTCGAGATAGTCGAGATCAACAGTCGAGATCAACACCGGGTGTTCTGTCGAGAACTTCAACTCCAAGAGTTCTGTCGAGAACTTCAATACCAAGAGTTCGGTCGATTGTGTATATTCCATTAGCTGTCAAATAATCAGCATTCATTTGGCATTAAGTGAGCGAGATCCTATCCCGAGATCCTCTCCTCATAATCATCAACAATGATTAATTGATGCTGTCCCACTTTGTATCTATAAATACCTGTATCATACTTCAATGGAATAATATCGAGTTATACACTTTATATGGTATCAGCAGCTTTTGCTTAACAGCAACGATCCAAGCCTGTCACCATGCCTTCAAACCAAGCCATTCCCGTTCCCAACTCAGACTCGGTCTTCGCCCTCAACACCCAATCCTCCATGAAACTCACTGCCACAAACTTTCCTGCCTGGAGAGTTCAATTCAATGCTCTCCTTGTAGGCTATGACCTCATTGGTTATGTAGATGGCACTAAAGAATGCCCGCAGCCCACTCATGCCGACCACACCAAGTGGAAAAGGCAAGATCAATTGATCCTTCATGCCATTATCTCCTCTCGCCGATGCAAGTGTCATCACCATGCTAGGGAATGTCAAAAATTCAAAGCAAGCCTGGAACATCCTCAACAAGATGTTCGCCAAAGAAACACGATGCCGAATCATGCATCCGAAAGAGCGCCTCCCGATTCACAAAGGGAACTCAATCCATGGCTGAATACCTTCATGGTATTAAAGCATTAGCAGATGAACTTGCTATAATCAACTCTCCTTTGGATGAAGTTGACCTCGTCATACACACGCTCAATGGCCTCAACACTAAGTACCGAGAAGTATCAACAGACTCGCACTCGGGAAAATCCAATCACCTTTGAAGAATTACATGATCCGCTCCTGATTTTGAAAACTACTGCGGCCGAGATGATTCCCAGCAGGCTCCCACATCTATTGCTACGGCTCACATGGCACATAGAGGCAAGCATCCATTCCAAAAGCGAACCTATCATCCAGGACACACTCACAACTCTGCGCTCAACATAGGACGGCCAGCCTCTCCAGGCCCTACACACAGAGTTATCTGCCAATACTGTGAAAAACCCGACCACACTGCCAAAGTCTGCTACAAACTTCATGGACGTCCACAGAAACCCAGTCCTGCTCCCAGGGCCCATCATGCTCGAGCACTACCTCCAGGTGTTAATGACTGGATCATGGATTCCGGAGCAACACATCACATAACCAACGATCTAGAACAACTACATCTTACCAACCCCTATCATGGCATGGATCAACTAGTCGTTGGCGATGGTTCCGGCTTACCCATCAATCACACTGGTAAAATTCTGTTACACACTCCTTCTCGAACCCTTCATCTCCCAAATGTGCTTCATGTACCAAAAATATCTCAAAAATTGATCTCTGTCTCATCTTTATGCAACACTAATCCAATTTCTGTTGAATTTTTTTCTGACCATTTCCTGGTGAAGGATCTGAAGACAAGAGTACCTCTTCTCAAAGGCAAGCATAGCAACGGCCTCTACCACATGCCACATCCATCATCCATCCCCACAGCCTTATTTGCCTCATCACCCAACCATCCACCATGGCATCATATCTTTGGTCACTCGGCTGACCATATCATGAGACATCTCCTCTCTAGTCACAAAATAAAGAGCCACCATGCCCCTTGCATCTCGTGCAGCAGTGTCAAGAGTCATAAGCTTCCTTTCACAACATCTAGTATTAGGAGCACAAGACCACTTGAGATTCTGTACACTGATGTTTGGGGTCCAGCTCCCACTAGGTCCTTAGATGGATTTTCCTTTTACTTAATTATTGTTGATCATTTCACCAAATATGTCTGGCTATACCCGTTGAAAAATAAATCTGATGTCTCCCTTCTATTCCCAAAGTTTAAAGCTGTTGTTGAAAAATTCTTTGATTTGCCTATTACTTCTCTTCACTCAGATAATGGGGGTGAGTTTATCAAACTAAAGTCATTTCTTCAAATGCATGGCATTTCTCACTTCACAACACCCCCACACACACTAGAATTAAATGCCACTGCTGAAAGGTGACATCGACACATAGTAGAAACAGGCAACGCACTTTTGCATACATCCAATCTACCACATAATTTTTGGAGTTTTGCTCTTAAAACTGTTGTGTATCTCATCAACCGGCTCCCAACACCAATCCTAGGCATGCGGTCACCATTCCAAACACTTCACCAAACAGATACCAACCCGGCCCACCTCCACTCATTTGGCTGCCTATGTTTTCCTTGGCTACGCCCTTACACATCCAATAAGTTACAACCTAGATCCAAACCATGCATATTTGTAGGTTATGCCGAAAGCCAATATGCCTACTATTGCCTAGATCCCACCTCCAATAGAATATACACATCCAAACATGTCCAATTCCATGACCACATATTCCCATACACCAACCTTACAAAACCACCTGCAGCAACCACCCAACCTACAAACCAAGAAAACCACCCAACCCATATCACACTCCTGCACCATCCAAATTTCACACCACCTCTCAACCATACACCCACTATCACTCCCGAGTCATCAAGGATAGAACCCGAACCACACTCACCCACCCATACCCAACATTCGGCCACTCATATGCTCCCAAGACAAGAGGTCCCCTTGGACTCAACACCTTCATCAGGTAATGTAAATTCAACACCTCCTTCTATTGCCATTACTAACCCTCCTGTAGAAGCCTCACAACCAACATCATCTCATCCAATGGTCACTCGCTCCAAGAACAATATTTTCAAGCCCAAACGAGCCTTTACAGCATCAAATCATCCTCTACCTGAAAATCTAGAACCATCGAATGTTAGAGAAGCCATGAAGCACTCTCACTGGCGCAAGGCCATTGCAGAAGAATTTGATGCACTCATTCGCAATGGTACATGGTCCCTGGTGCCGCCTCCAAAAGGTCAGAATATTGTTGGTTGCAAGTGGTTGTTTCGAATCAAACGTAATGTTGATGGATCTATCTCCCGCTATAAAGCCCGCCTGGTTGCAAAAGGCTTTACCCAATGTCCAGGCATTGACTTCAAAGAGACTTTTGCTCCGGTAGTTCGCCCACAAACTATCAAGATCATACTCACACTTGCTCTTGCAAACCGATGGCAGATGCATCAACTTGATGTTAATAATGCCTTTCTCCAAGGCTCTCTTCAAGAACAAGTCTACATGGACCAACCTCCGGGCCTCAAGGATGCACAACATCCCAACTATGTTTGTAAGCTACACAAAGCCATCTATCGCCTTCGGCAAGCTCCACGCGCCTGGCACGATGCATTGAAGCACTTCATCCTCTCATATGGATTTCATACTTGCCAAAGTGATCCATCTCTCTTCATCTATGATTCAGGAGGCATCACCTCTTACTTTCTAGCTTATGTGGATGATCTACTGCTCACTGGAAACAACAAGAAGTTCCTTCAGCTATTCATTGAAGCTCTATCTCACAGGTTCTCATTAAAAAAATTGGGTTTGCCGCATTACTTTCTTGGTGTGGAACTAATTCCAACAGCCACAGGTCTGTTACTATCGCAACACAAGTACATTCGGGAGCTACTTGAGAAATTTGATATGCAGGGGGCGAAGCCTTCCCCAACACCATTATCCTCAACCTCCACTCTCCAGCTGCATGATGGTTCCCCAGCTACTGATCACACCCCTCCAAAGCTTATATGTGACAACGTAGGTGCTACATACCTATGTTCCAACCCTGTGCTACACTCACGCATGAAACATATATCCTTGGACTATCATTTTGTGAGAGAACAGGTTCAGGCCAAGCAAATGCATGTGTCACACGTCTCAACCAAGGATCAGCTTGCGGACATCCTAACTAAACCATTGCCCACATCACGGTTTCATGATCTTACAAACAAGATGAAGGTAACAGATGGTACCATCATCTTGAGGGGGCGTATTAGATAACCAAGTCAACTGTCGAGATCAACACCAAGAGTTTTGTCGAGAACTTCAACACCAAGAGTTCAGTCGAGATCAACAGTCGAGATAGTCGAGATCAACAGTCGAGATCAACACCGGGTGTTCTGTCGAGAACTTCAACACCAAGAGTTCTGTCGAGAACTTCAATACCATGAGTTCGGTCGATTGTGTATATTCCATTAGTTGTCAAATAATCAGCATTCATTTGGCATTAAGTGAGCGAGATCCTATCCCGAGATCCTCTCCTCATAATCATCAACAATGATTAATTGATGCTGTCCCACTTTATATCTATAAATACATGTATCATACTTCAATGGAATAATATCGAGTTATACACTTTATACACCCAAACATGTTGAAGCTGGTGATTATGGTCTTGATATCATTTCTGTCATCAACTTCAAAATGTTTAAGGAATTTTGTTATAAGGAAAGAATAAGGTAAGTGCATAAAACCTTGTTGCTTCACCCTCATCATGTGTTCTGAAATTAAGTGGGGCCAATTAATTAAGATGCCTCGCTTCATTGCCCACATGATGAAGATGTCTTCCTCTGACAATTGCATGCTGTCGCTCCCCCTAGGTATAAGAATCCTCGTAATAGTATAGTGAAGCATGCAATCCACCAAAGTTAATTTATTGAAAGTAACAATTGATGGAATAACTGAGGGGTCCTTTAACATACAACAAATGGCAGTTGTGCGATCATACCCTTCCCAATCTAATTTGGATGAAATACTAACCTAGAAAATGATGAAAGAGAAATTAGTGTTTTGACGAAACGAAATGATGTCGATGGTTGGTGTAAATTTTTACATTGCGTTCTTTAATAACAATTAATTATGTAAATTCAATTATGTTTGCAATTTCAAAACATAAATTTTATTAATCAATGTGGCTACACGTTATTCGATACAGTCATAATCTTTATATAAACAAAGAAGTTAAATTTAATTCATTTTATTTATAATCATGTAAATGATAGTCGACACACTAAAAAATTTGTTTTAATGATATCATTAAAATTAGGAAAATTAGTTTCAAAATTTAATAGATGAAAGTTTTCTCAACAAAATGATAAATGAATTTAGTTAATATGAAATATAGATGACCAAAGAATTAGTATAACTAGCTAAATCGATTAAAATTAAATCCATACGATTGATAAGTTTGCCGCTCAATAATTTTGATGATAACAAAGTGACTTGATTGAACAAGTTTATTGAAGTGTTTAACAAATGTATTAAGTGTGCATATATTTTGGTTTACAAAAGATATTAAATGAATAATGAGTAATGCTACGAACACTCTCTCTGACACTCTCTCTTAAACACTATCTCAATGATCGGGCCACGTCACACTTTTTTTTCCCAAAATCAACCATTGGATTGAAAGTTAAGATCATATAGATCATATCTGTAAATTTTAATATTAATCTGTAATCATTTGTTATGTCATCAAGATGCGTCCAGATTAACGTTATTTGTAATTACACCGTTGACGTTAATCTTGACGCATCTTGATGACATAGCAAATGATCATAGATTAATGTTAAAGTTTACAGATATGATCTATATGATAGTAACTTTCAATCCAATGGTTGATTTTGAAAAAAAAAAGTGTGACGTGGCCCGATCATTAAGAGAGTGTTTAAGAGAGAGTGTCAGAGAGAGCGTCCATAGCATTCCTCATGAATAATTCCATAGGGCAGAAGCAACTTCACTAAGAAAAAAAATTTACTTATGACTGCTTGAAAGAAGAACCATTCTCTGTCGGTTTCAAACCTGTGTCTTATGCTACACCACAAGAACTTACCCATATTGACTACAAGCATGTGTTTGCATGAAGATGCTGAATTGCGCTCTTGAAGATTAAAAGAGAAGTTCCCAGGGTCTGTGTCTATCATTGATTACGAGATTTCAAATTATTATCTAGATGATAATACTTGTTTTTTAATCAAGTCAACTATGGAGAAGCAAGATACATACTTGTCTAAGAGAAAAAGGAAAGATTGGAAGGAAATGCTGCAGAAATTGTACAATGCTCAGAGATAGTACAATTTTTTTGAAGAGTAGTCACCATCTCTGAAGAAAGGCTCCCACTACACAAGCAAAGGACAATCCAAATGAATATATCATTAAAAACTATTCAGTGAAGAAAGGAGATTATTTCTCAACAGAAAAAACCAAGTCTAAATGGATATGTTCAATCATTGGCTCTAGAAGAATGAAGAATGTGTTGGTATAAGCCCTAGTGCCAATCTATTTTGAATAGATTATTCGAATCATCACTTTAATCATATATTGAATATATGTATAAATCATTGTTTATTATGTTATTAATTGTATAACATAATAAATCCCTTAGAATAGATAGTTCGTTCATTGGGACGACAAGTGTGACTTGATTGTGAGACCCTATTGAACTATAGAACACTATTCTTAAATTATCTGTAATTGAGTGTTATTGTTAACAAGGACACCAATAATGCATAAACTATTTTGTGCGTGACTAACGACCACAACTCACAGGTCATGGATATGAGATATCGAGTCAGCATGTAAGTATTAAGAGATATTTTATATAGGACTTACCCACTATGAGGATGCTTCATAACAATTATGTAATTATCATAGGCATTTCTCATGCCGACCATAGTGAAGTGAGTCTTTTGACTGGAAGTCACTACGATTCCTACATGTGGAGTTGTTGGTTTTGAACGGTGTCAAACATCGACTTTAACCGGGTGAATATAAAGGCAGTATTTGGCCAACAATGAATCGCATAAGGGATGTGAATAATGTAGACATGATTTCCACCTCCTACATAGCAGGGCTTTATCTCTTCGACCACTTGATAGAATGCGATGAGAGAAATGTGTGGCCACACAACACAAGAACCAATATTAGATGTTGGGACTATGAGTAATTACACATCTATTCGGAGTTCGAGAAACTATTGATCGAACATTAGCGAGGATGACACATTTATGTCATGTGTTCAATTGAGACATAAGGATGAAGGGACCCGAGCTTCACACTTACGTGATAGCGCTAAGGTTCATATCACATCACTGATTTCCATAGGTTTGGGGGCAATAATGTATTGCTAGATGTCGCTCACTGTTTGTGATATTTGATATTTATTGAATATTGAATATTAATATATTAATTAACATCATGGTCAATTCTAGTAGGAACCTATAGGGTCGCACATTTAATTTAATTAATGGGAATATTATTATTTAAATGTTATTTACATAAAGATAATATTTAATTAAACGAGATTTAATTAAATTAATTAAGGGAGGTTACTTAAATCAGATTTAGTTATGCTAATGGACCTAGGTGGGTTGTGCCCACTATGTTATTAGGCCCTCAATTAGGTTTTACTATTTAAGTAAAGTGCTTAGTTCATTTTTGAACTATTGCAGATAATTTGCTTATTTTACCTCCAAGAGGGTAGCACCTAAGGAAGAGGAAAAGCTCCATAAACTCCTAGTGTGGATTGCTACAGAGGGTTTGCATCATCAAACCTTGAGATCCAACTACATACCAAATCAAGATTAGCATTGGAAAAGGTATATCGAAAACTCAACTATGTGATTGCAATCATTAATCTTGATCCTTCACATAGGGAATTTCCCATGCTTAGATTAAAAATGTAAAATTAATGATGCATGTTCCCAAACAACATGAAGAATAGATATCAATCAACACTCAATGCTGAAACACAATGAAATTTATTTCACATTCTTTAATTCTTTAATACTTACTTTATTGTGTTCAGAGTTGTGAAGTTTGTTCTTCAAATATCTTTCTTTCATTTGTAAACTTTGTAAGATCGAGTGAAGGTCTTAGTTAAGGAGTACATGGTTGTTGCACTATCTAAAGTTTACTACAAGTATAGTCAAGTTTGCTAGAAGATACTTGTAGGGATGGTAACAATAACACCCTGATTTCTTACTAGGACATTACTTATTATTCTTGTGATTCAAACGTAAGACGGGGTTAAGAGATTAATATAAAATAAGGTTTTAAATTTGAGCGTGACAAACTCCTACAAACCCCATAAATGTCGAGTAATTGGAGTAAACTTCTTTAAATAAAAGTATTTAAGTAGAAGGATATACATAAAGGACAAATAAAAACTCAAGTGAATTACACTAGTAAATAGATTCATTATAGGACTACAGACTCGACCATGATCCGACGTGAACACTGAACAACCACTGCTGACATTAGGCTAACCGCTAATCATCCCAAAAATACTTTACAGTTACAAATGTACACTTGCCAATATGAAACAAAAGAGGTAAGGAGTGAGAAATAAAATCTCAGTGAGTCCTTCCTGGACACCACTCAAGCACATAAAATAATTCAGCTTATCATAATGTAAAGGAATTGAG
Organism: Calophaca sinica; assembly: GCA_037113605.1. Classification (NCBI taxonomy): domain Eukaryota; kingdom Viridiplantae; phylum Streptophyta; class Magnoliopsida; order Fabales; family Fabaceae; genus Calophaca; species Calophaca sinica. The sequence continues at coordinate 112,413,578 of CM073733.1, forward strand.
TAATGTTTAATGTTCTATAATGTAATTATTTTATGAAAAACACTACGTTTCCAGACGTGGACTCCATGGACCAATGTAGCCTAATGTATGGCTGATCAGACGTCTATGACCGCAAGCGGCGTCCCTAACTTGCAGAGCACATATCTATGCCTTCTTATTTGAAGGACTTGAAACGGTTTTTCTTTGCCTTCTTATTTGAAGACTTAAAACACTTTTATCTTTTGTGGTTTTTTAACCTCTATGGTTGAGTGATTTGTTATACATTCATTTCAATCCACATGTTCTTCACAAGACATTTCACATGACTCATTCCTATTATGGTACTTGACCTTAGTAAGGTTTTCTTTTAAGTTCACTTAATAGAAACCCAATATCTCGCATGCATCATTCAAATCATCAATTAGATTACAATTCCATCAATATGTATACATGCAACAATAAGTTCAAACATGGACATGGGCATGCATTTCACATTTCAATTCTCCAAACTATATCTCTAATTCTTAACCATATAGCCTTGGAATTTATGGTCACCCAAGCTCTCAAACAAGAGATGGGGACTCACTTAAACCCATGCAATTTCTTAGGACGTTTGATGAATTGATCACAATCTTTTGCTAGATAAAGGTCTTCCAAACGAATGGAGTGATAGAAATACATTTCCAACAAATTCTCATTTTTTCTTGGGGTTACATGCATGGAGGAACCAACCACCAAAATGGCATGAGAACTAGGAATGGAAGAAAAGAGTTTCATGTGTAGCTTCTTACTCATTTTCGAAATGGAAGACTTGGAACATAACCTTATACACATGACTGATGCCTACTCATTGCTGAGTCCTTATAAAGAAAAATGGGTCAGTTTGCAGCCATGAATCCAGTAGAAAATTGTTGAGAGGAGAAGGGAAAACAGAGGTGAAATTTTGGGAAGGATTGAAAGTGGAAATGGCACATGGTGCCTTCTAACCTTTAAAAACTTTTGTATAATTTGGACTTGGGGAAAGGTTTAAGAAGAAGACTAAAGGGAGGAAAAAAAAGACTCAGTTTTTAGTTGCAAAATGGGATATGATGGTTAAGAGGGGTATGGCTGAAGGAGTGATTGAGGGGTAGTGCTCTCCATTATTTTGCATTTGGTCAAATAAAAAAAGGGGGTGCAAGAAGGGGAAGTAACCCATAACTTTCAGTCATACACACTGAGGTAGTATGGAAGAAATGACATGTTTCTATGATTGGGTGTTTTCTTGTGGTGTCACTTGAAGACAAGCCTATATAGAATAATAAAAAATTATGCAATTAGTAGTGGCAATTGTAGACCACACACACATAGAGGGAATGAAATTAAGAGTGCACGTGCTTGTATTACACTTCATGAGTTTCAATACTAACTAAAATAGGTGAAAGAATTTATTATTATGATGACTAAAGGCAAGGCAATGCTTCAGATGGCAACATGACAAGATGTATGTACAATGGGACTATTGAAATAGCATGGTATGATACATGGTTCTAATGAAAAGAGTCTTATCAACCAGAAAGCTAGGCATTATCTTATGTGTGTCATTACCATATCTGAATATGATAAATGTCATAGTTGCACGACTGCTAAGGATTTGTGATTTAACTTGGCTCTGGCTCCTAAAGGAACCTTCTAGATTAGAGAATCAAAATCTAGAATTTTGGTTCGCTAATATGAGTTCTTCAAGATTGAAGAGGGATAAAGCATTGAACAAACGTTTGGAATATTCCAAACTATTATCAATTGTCTCAAACCATTGGGAAGGAATTACACTACTTCTGATCATGTCAAAAAAAAAATCCTCAAGAGCCTACCCAAACCCTGGAGACTCAAGGTTACCATTATTCTAGAAGCAAAAGACTTAAACACTTTGCGTCTAGAAGATCTTCTTGGATCTCTCAGAGTTCATGAGTTGGAACTCAAGGAAGAAGAAATATCTAGAAAAGGCAAGTCCATCACCTTGAAGGTCAACAACAATATATGAACCTCCTCTAAATCTCTCTAAGATGTAGAAACTACAGATGGAGATGATGTGTCTGGTGATGATAATGACGAGTTTGACGATGACCTTTTTTTTATTTCACGGAAGATTCAATGAATGTGAAAAATAAAGTAAAGTTCAGAAGGTAGTTCCAGAAGAAGGGAACCAAAGGACAAAAAGGAGATCAAAGTAAAGTGGTTTGCTAAGAATGCAAAAAACTAGGGCACTTTAAGTTTGAAAGCCCATAGCTCAACAAGAAACAACGTAAGAAGACCTTCAAGAAAAAGAAGAAAGGTCTTACAGCTACATGGGAAGATATGGATCTCTCCTCGTCTGATGAGGAAGAATTCACTAAAGAGGCAAACCTATGTCTAATGATAGACATAGAATCAGACAAAGAAAAATAAGACAATGTGGTAAACTCTAAGTCTTTTTCTGAATTACAAGAAACATTTGATGAACTCCTAAAAAAAATTTATATTCTTTCTATTAAGTACCAAGATTTGAAAAAGAGATTTTCAACTCTCTCAAAAGAATTTGAAACATTAAGTGATTTAAACTCAAATATCGGTAAAGAGAATGAGGAATTAAGAGATAAAAATTACCATTGGTGACTAAAGGCTCTGAATCAAAAAATAAATTTGGAATTCCTATATCAAAACATGGTGTAGCATTCCAAAATGTTATTTAACTGACAGACCGACACATCAATAGGGTGAATTAACATGTCACTAGCCCTACATACGCAACTACCAATGTAGACTCCATCGTCATGGAAGATGACTTCTATAGTAACGTCAATTGGTGTCAGTAACGTGATCCAGCGGTCCATAGGTCTTCTCATCAGCAGCTCCATCTTGTACTCTTGTATCGAAATAAGGTTAAGAAGAGGATACATAGATAATAATTACCGGGGTAAAACTACTATACATCGCACAAATAGGGATCAAAGAACGCCAATTAGTAATTTAATGTACAACATAATCAATTCATTCATCAAATTTATTTCAAGACAATCATCCTCAAAGTCATATGCTAGGATCATAGCCTAATCTATCATGAAACTAATTCTAAATGCATGTTGGCCAAATCTTTAGTTTGTATCTTTAGTGCAACCTTACTCATAGACTCAAGGTGCTAGATCTTCTGTTTTTATGTTCAGTGCATCTTTGCCCATAGGTTCTAGTTGCTAAATGTCCAGTGCATCCTTACCCATCAGATAAGTTGCTAAATCTTCAACTTCTATGCATATGTTGTGTCATGAATGCATCTGTCTTAGTATCTAGTCCTGATCTATGAGCCAAATATTCCGACCTCACATCTCTATTATCTTAGTCAAAATATTAATCTTAACAATTCATCAATCATCACATCATAGGGTCGAATACAAATACACATCTAAGTCAAACATCAATAATTTGTAATAATGGAGCCATCTATTATGACTAACACATTATTAGCCATATTAACAACATTCAGTATCACACAAACATGTTATCCATATCATCATTTCAGGTATAACATGTAAATTAACTAGTCATTCATCAAGCATACGAATCAAGTATTTCAGTCAATCAACACAAAGCATAGTAATCATAGTCATTCATCAGTCAAAGATGATATAATCACCAATAAAATGGAAACTTCCAATGCCTAATCCTATTCAGTGTCATTCCCACTGGAACATCCCAAATTAGCTTAGGTATCGTAATCCCTTTATTGGCGAAGGGTTGTGATCCCCTTTCCGACATTAAACACTAAAAGCTACTATTGTCTTCCCCCACTTTAGCAAGGATCGTTGTAGTATTCCTCAAGTCCACGAGCTTCGTGTATGGTTGTTTCCCCCACGTGCCACAATCACAAGAACGACTTCATAAACCGCACTGAATACGTCAATGAGATCAACAGACTGAGCACAATACAGATATAATAACAGAAATCATTTTTAGGGATCGAAATCATGGCCTATACCAAGACTTTAGAAATAACCTCAAGCTCCTGGAAGAAATATGAGCTCATATTTATGTTGCTAATATCAAGAATTACCACTTATTCTTGTAGAAACTTCAACGGAACGAGTCCATAAACGAAGTATTACGAAGCTCTCAGCACCACGATCATAACGGCAGCATCAAAACTAGGTTTTTGGATCAAATTAGGTTTTTATGATCAAGAAATTATGGAAACAGGTTATGAGAAAGGATATGAGTTTGGGAGCCTAAGAGATCATGGAAAATGTCCAAAATGAGCTTGGAGTTGAATTTATAATTTTTTTGAAACAAATGCATGTTTGCACTGTGAACCAACTCACCAGGCACATGTCTGGTTCGTCATGACATGTGTAAACGTGTGTCACTTGAGTTGCATGTTAAACAACAACTCAAAGGATGATGCTTCACACGTTCGCATAGAAAAGTTTGCTTCGTGAACCACAAATTAACTTTGCGTAGCGAACATGCCAAAATCAAAATAATTAGTTTTAGTCCCTCTATAACCTTAGACCATAATCAAGCCCTACTCTCGAGTCCTAATCAAGTATATAAGTCATCAAACATGTAATTACATATTAGCTTACAATCAATCAAGCAATTAGGTTTAAGTCGGGGTTAAAGTTAACCCTAGGTTAAGCTAGGGTTTCAGAGTAAGGGATGTGACAATTAATATCATGGCCGGTGGGGGTGACTGCTCACAAGGTCGGGGCGATCATCACTGGCTTTTTCTCTTCTAAGGTTACCTCGATCATTCACTGGGTTTTCTTTCTGTATGCTTGTTTCTCTGAATGGCACTTCACCCTCTTCTTCTCATGCCTTGTTGGCTCCGGGGTGAACATGGTTTGCTTCGAGGAAATGCTTCCTCTTCCCTCTACTTCTTATTATACTTTTCCAAGCGCCCATTATGAATAAGTTTCTCAATGGGGTCTTCCAAATTGATACAGTCATTCGTGGTTTGCCCGTGATCCTCAAGAAATTCACACCACCATCGAGTGTTTTTAGGCTCTTTCATTCTATTGGAAGGGGCTTCGACACATAACGAAACTCAGGGTGTAACACTTCTTAATATACCCTATTAGAAGGCGCAATTATTAGGGGTGCGTAATGGTCGTATCCCTCCTAGGCACTTTCATCTTAAACATTAATTGATATATTTATCTATATTAAATAATCGTTTAATTTTTAATATATTATATCTCCATAATTCATTATCTTATTAATTAATCAAGTGAAAATAAGGGTATAATTGACAAATTAGGTATTGATGCGAAATCAAGAGAAATGCTAACAACACATTCTCTAACACTTTTCAATACTATGATTGGTTGAAATTCATGTGAGTCTCACTACTTTAAAAATGTGACACATGTGATTTAGTGTGACCAATATAAATTTCAACAAATTATAAAAAGAGTGTGTTGCTAACACTCATCTATCTTATTTATAGGAATAAACAAATACACTATGGTATATTCATAATAGTTTGAAGAAAAAATCATAATTTAAACATAATTATTTAGCAACTAAAAATAAGTGATTTTTTTAAAAGTGTTAATCAATAATTAGACAAAGATATATAAACTAGCCTGCTTGTATTTGAATTTTTCAGTAGATAATAATATAGAAAATGCAGAATAGAAGAATAGCAGGAACCTAACTTTTCATAAACAACCAAATCAAGTAGAAAGTTTATTTTTGCGGTGCAAAAAGCAAGTAGCTAGAAACACAACATATATATTATATAGAACATTAATATATGGCAATACACATTAAAAACACCAAGTGAGATGATTAGAGCACAATATTCTTGTGGCTATTGTCAGAATCTGAAAGCATTATTACATTTTGGAGCGGGTACGAAATAGAGTAGTATCAAAGACTTTGAGGAAAAAACGTGTTGTTGGGATAGACAACTTGGACTGCAATATAGTGCCAATGGTAGCAATCAGTTTCCTCTTCACTTCTGAATTTATGCCACCCATTGAAATTATCTCAGCATATGCAGCTGGTTCTTTGTTACCCTCAAATGATATTGGCACCGACGATTTCAATATGACCATCACAAACTGCAAAATCATATTAGCAATAATAAAGAAAGAAAGTCACAATAAGGACCACAAAATTTAAGATAGATAATTTTTTGAAGTTTGAGATTTGTTTCTTTTGAAGTAAATAATTCATCGAACTTAAAAGATAAAATAAAATATCTCAATTATTTATTAAAAAATTAAAGGCTAACACACACACGTGTGTGTGTGTCTGTGTATAAAAAATTAAAAACGTATTAAGATATTAACCGTAATTTTTTTAATAAGAATTAACTTTAAAATGGTCAAATTCTTAAGTTCATATATAGTACTAACTCTAGCATCCTGTTTGTTGCAATGGACAAGTGAAATCATAGCACAACATTTATATGGGTGTCTCTAAATTTTTCTTTGTGAGGATGATTGCATGCCTTGAGGTTAGCAATTTTGCACTAATGATATTTGTTTTGTATATAAAAAATTTATATTATTTTTACACCATTTTAAAATTATGAAATAAAAAAATTATGAGTTAATGTATGCTCATTTTACGTTTATTTTGTTAACATATAAGGTGTAAACATTATGCCAAAAAACCGTGTCAAAATATTATTTTTTGAACAGATTGGTATTAATTTTAGGGAACCACAAATATACTATATTATATAAAATGGAGTTTTGAAAAGTACGACTATGTCACGTGTCAAAATCACATACATTCTTTTCCGCCTAAAACAATTTTATTTATTATTATTATTATTATTATTATTATTATCACAAAATCTCAATTAATAAATGTTATCAAAAACATAATTATTTTCTCTTAAATGATTTTCCGATTTTGAATTAATGCAATCAATCAGCATTTAATATTTTTTCATCATATAAATTTGTCAACTTTTAATTTGATATTCACTATTAATTATATAATTCATAATATAATTCATAATAAATTTGAATTCCAATTTCAAATTTGAATTTAAATAAAATCAAATTGAAATTAACTAAAAGATCGTACTAAAAATATCACTTAATCTATAAATATTAAATACTAACATATTCATTCAGGAAAAAAATGTTAACGTATTCATGAGACAAAAATGAATACCCATGTCACTATTGTTATCTTTTCTTTTTTATTTTCTCCTTTTAAAATAGTCAATTGCTGCCATTTTTCTTTCATTTTTGTTTTTTTACTCAATTTTGATGTAGGACTAAATACAACAACACAAATCCGGCCATATGCTTCTAATTTTTTTCATTCTCTTTTGAATGTTTGTCATATTTTGTCTAATATTTAACAATAAAAATTTGTTTATTGACACAAATCCGGCTATTTAATTTTTATCATTAATTTCTACTATGAATTTACCTTAAAATCATATTACTATTTGTTATTATATTAGAAACTCAATTATGCTCTTTTTTTCTACTTTCTTTTGAAAATATTTTTGACTACTTATTTTTTACGTGACTCGATAATTCTCAAATCTCACATGTGTACCGTACGAGTTAATACACTAGTAAACAAATAATAGTTGTGTTGGTGGAGGGGTCCCACACAAAGGATGGTACCATTCAGGATAAAGATGAGTGGCATGAGGCTACAACCTCCAGAGGTGCAATCCGTAGAAATATCACTTTTTACGCTGGCTTCACACTTTTGCATATGTGATAGGAATAGGGAAAGAAAATGAAAGGATCCATGGTACCCTATTAGTTACTATCAAATCATGACTTCAAAATCAATTGAGCTTTATGATTCTAATTTGTCCTTTACAATCGTTCTCTACAATCATGACAATGTTTCAAAAGGAAAATTTTAGGTGGACCACTTAACATGTAGTCCACATGGATCTGTACTTAAAAAATTGTTTGAAATTTTGATGATGACCGGCACTATTATTTGGAAGCAGAAGTTTACAGTCCTCCATGTCCTCACGGTTGGTAACCTGATTTGTGTCATTTCAACAAAAACAAGAAAAAACGAATATAAATGTCTCAAACTCAACTTATATTTATTTTCTTTTGTTTGTTGTCGAACCGGCACTTATCATGTCACTTTCTTAATTGACATGTGGTCCATTCTGGAACCCACGGTTTCATACATCAAATTCTTTTATGGTTATGCCAAAGAAATAATATCTATTACAAATTGTAATATCTAATAAACTGTAACTTTTTTAAATTAGATTTTTTTTCCTAAAAAATATTAATTTAAAAAATTACACCTTCCAATAACTATTTTTAGTTTTTATTTATAATATATCATTGTTCTTAAGACAATTGTTAACATTTACAATTTCTTTAATTGTGACATTATTTTATTATTGGGATATGATTTTCCATGCCTTTGTCAACAATTACAAAAAAACCTAAAGTAGTATTTCTCTTTCCCCCTACCAAAGCAACCAGCTTGCCGGGTTTGCGGCCAAGTTGCATACGAATGAGTAGCTAAACCAATGTAAGAGAAATAGCAATGAAGTAAAGCTTGTGTGTCCCAAGTCTAAATTAACATCATAGCCTAAATTAAATCTATTATCTATCTATATAAAAAAAACTAACTACACTTAGTTTGGTTATCTAGGTTCACGTGACAACACCATCTCTATTTAAAAATACTAATTATACTTAACTTGATTAGTCATGTTGCGTCACGTGACAACATCTTTGGCTTTTAATTAAAAAATTATTTTCTGCTAATTTTGTTCACGAGTCTTAGAAAAAGCTAGACAATTGATCCAAATTAACTCGATTGGATCCAAACATACCAGAAGAAAAATCAACAAAGAACATGAAACATTCTATTGAGATTACCATACAATAAAACCAACAAGAAAGAAAGAAAGAAACTAAAAAAGTGAACCACATAATTTGATAGACTCCAAAAAAATCTCATAATCATAAGCTTTACATGAAAAACACAGAGAAAGAGAAAGAGGGAAAGACATATACATACATACCTTTTCGGGTTTGCCGATGATTGTGGAGACAGCAGTGGTGGCTTCAGAAAAGATGGGATTAGTGTCAACCCCATCTAAGTTAAGATTTGTGGTGATGTAAAGGCAAGGCATCTTCTGGTGTCTCTGCTGTTCTTTGTTCAAAGATTTGGAACCCAAGTTGGTTTTGTTGAAGCTATATATAGTATATTGCAAAGTTCTGTGTATATATAATGGAGACGCCAGCTTACCTTTCATTTTCATTTCCGTGCTTGAATATTTATTGGTTTTCTTTCTCCATGTTGCTCGTTTTACATGCATCGATGAGTTATGAATTGTTTATATATATAATATATAATAATAAGATTGTTAAAATAATTTGTTTTTCTCAATATTGCTACTTAGTAGTTTTAGGATCACATAACTTGGTGTATATATATTTATTATCTCTTTCAATGCATCACATGACTATATGATTCCTTTTTTTTTTTCAAATATTCTTTTTATTTCTAAAATTCAGTCACTTATAGATTTTTTTTTTAATTATGTCATATGTCAAAAAATTTCATAACTATATGATTTTCAATTTAAATTAGGCAAAATTGCTCTGTAGGTCCTTTAACTTATTTTTTGATAACGAATCAGTCCTTTATTTTTTTTTTTCCAAATAGGTCATTTATCTTTTTTTCCCTGAAAAGGTCCTTCAAGTTTTTAATATGCTTCAAAAAAGTCCTTCAAGTTTTTAGTATATTTCAAAAATGTCCTTCAATGAATGGATACTTAGGACTGTTTTTAGTATGTTTTTCAAACCTAAAAGACCTATTCGGGAAAAAAAGAAAGATAAAAGACTGATTCGAAAACATTTTAAAACATAAATGACCTATTCGGGAAAAAAAAAGATAAAGGACTAATTCGTTACCAAAAAATAAGTTAAATGACCTACAGAGCAATTTTGCTTTTAAATTATGTATATCTTTTTTGTCATTTTAAATATTTTTTTAAATATTAGTTTCATTTTGAAATTTCAAAGCATCGTGCAATTAATGTCTGAGATATCAGTTCATGGGGTGCCAGCTCAATGGTAGGAGCTTGGCTTTGTAACCCCAATAGACATGGTTCAAATCCCTTCGAAAACAGTTATAACATGACCATTAATGCCATTGAAATAATAATACATCATCTTTCTCTACCTCTTTAAAAAAAATGCGTGGGATACCTACTAATTATTCGCTATATGAAAATTAGTACTATTATTTTGACTTGATATTCGAGATGAAACAGTGGTTTGTTGACAACTGAAACTCGCTATGCTGGTCTTGGTAGTGAAGAGGAAGGTGATGTAAATGCAAAAATATTTCGATGCTCAACATAGGTAAGACAGCAATAATTGTCAACAAATGTTGTTCCAGTTGATAAGAATTTAACCCATATCCTATAAGGATGTGAGTTCGAATATCGCTGTCGATGTGAGAACCTCGTTGGTGGGTTATATGTAAGCATTTCTGTAAGCTCTCAAAGAGCTTGAGACTTTCCTAACCCTGGTGAGCCTTCGGAACCCAACTCCCCTAAACTTTTATCTATAAAAACAAAGCAATAATATATTATTTGGATGGGTAAAAAGTGAAAAAAAAATAGAAGTAGAATGAATAAGTGGTTAAATAGAAAATTGGGAGAAAGAAAAGAAACAATTGATGTATCGTTGATAAAATAAGGAAAATCAAGTGGATCATAAATTAAATTATGAGATATAAATAGAGGAGGTGGATAAAATTAAAATGAATAATCATCTTTTGGGAATACATTATTTCTTGAAAAGAAAAAACTTTGAAGTGAATTATTTTATTTTCCTGTATTTGCAATTAAATTAATGGGGAAAGCAACAAAACTAACAAATCGTGGACTTTTTTTTTTTATGGAAACAAATCGTGGAATTTGAACTAACCAAGGTAATTAAAACCGGACTGGACATTGAACTGGAGAGGGCCAGAGTTCAGGGTTTTTTGGTCAGACCAGGGTCGAACTGGGGTCGAACCGGGTTTAATAAAATATTAATAATTTTTTTTAAAAATATATATATACCAAATATATAATATATATATATAGTATATATATTATATTATATATTTATATATATATAGTATATATATTATATATTTGGTGTATATATATATATTAAAAAATAGATAATATATAGATAATATTTTAATTTATACACAACATAACATGTAATCTAGTGGTAAAATGACTTGTTATGGCCTTGAGGACAGGGGTTCAAGCTCTGTTGAGACCAAAAATTGATTTTTTTAATTAATAAAGGTAATTAAAAAATTTCAAAAAAAAAAGAGAGACGAACCGGTTCGACCCTGAACCGACCGGTCCAGTTCTCTGCAGCCGATCCAAGAGAATCACCCGGACCGGACCATCGCCCGATTCTCGATCCGGCCCGGTCCGGTTTTTGTTACCATGGAACTAACGTATCATGACATGTTGAATTTGAGTTTGAGTTCTAAATTGTTTTTTTTTTTTGACCAAGAGTTCTAAATTGTTGGACTTAAATAATAGTTTGAGTTCTAAATCATAATTTTTTTTTAACCAACCATTATAAGATGTTGACATATTCAATAATAGCCAGTTATTGTTATTTTATTTTTATCTACTTGTGGAGAAGGTATCAAACCATGTCTGGATCCACGGCTCCACCTTAATTTGATAGTGACAAGTCTAATCTATATTTATAACATATATAATCATGAAAAAGTTTAAAATGGCAACTTATAAATGCCAATATGTTAGAACCAGTTAATCACAAATCAGCTCCTAATCACCCAATTAAATTGTTTCCCTCCAACAAAAATATGATGTGGCATGACACATCGTATAGTAAAGTCAGCTGCAATGCCTTGCTTTACATTTCAAAATTCAAAATCCTCAATTATTTTTACATCAAACGTTCAATAGTTGGTCAAAACATATTTACGTTTTGCATTAATACCAATTAATTCCACTATTAAATTCGCTACAACTTCCTAAATGATATTTTCTTTGCAAGTCCCTGGCTCAAACTGTGAATGGGCTTCTTGGGCTGCCGTTTACATAATTTAGGTCAACCTCATTTACAAAACACGTTCAGCGTTCAACATGGTGGCAGTAGCCACTGGCACAGTAACAGGGGGGTCATTCCCCTCTTCTTCTTCTCTATTTCTTTTTGCACTCTTTCACCTTCAGGTTATATTCTCTCATTCTCTTTGCTTCAGTTTCTTCTGTGTTTTCAAATTCTGATTCTTCCTTTATTTTATGCTTTTTGTTCAAATTGTTATTCTTTATGTTTGTCTGCTTTTTTTGTTTATTGGACTGGTGTTGTTTGATTTACAGGGTTTTATTCCACTGCTCAAGGTTGAAGATGAAGAGGATGTCGAGTCATATCCATTGACTCCTTTTTTTTTGTTATGATTTAACATTGATTACGAACATTGGCTTAATCTGTTATTACTCACAAACAATGGGAGCGGTTGAAACAAGGCTTTCAAGGTCCTTCATTGTTTTTTGTTCTGATTTATTTCTTCATATTGCATTTCCCCCTCTGTAATGAAGCCAAATTTATCTCTTACGGCTTCCAGGTTCAAAAACTTGCTAGGTTCAAAAACATGTGGAATGAGATGAAGCCAAAATTTCATTATATTACCTGGCTAGCTTCAAAAATAAAAATTTTGCTTCATTTGATGAAGCCGAATTAAAGGGGACACTGAAATCATGCCTCAGCCACCTGAATATGGACATATGGTGAATGCTCTCAGAAAGTGTCTCAAGCATAACTTGATTTCATGATGAAATAATTTCCATTATCCAAACGATAAATCAAATCATGTTTACTTCATTCTTTTATTCTTCTTCTGCTCCCCCTATTACTTGCTTTTTTATGTACTTTACTGATTTTAATTTGATTCTTTAGCATTCTCATTTCCAGGTTCCACAAGTGTGATAGATAAGATAGTAGAAAATTGGACATTTCCAAAATTTCTGTACTGCAAATTCCATATAATGAAATGAGTTATGAATATTTCATAATGTTATCAGTTTATTTACTTGCTTTTTCATCATGCCTTTCAGGAGCGTAGAGAATCTTTCAGGTTGTGAGTATTGATTTTGGAGGAACACCTGTGAAGGTCTGCATCTGGCTATGATGGTGGTTGGTGGTTTGCTATCTGGGAAACTCAAGTAAGATTTACTATAATTAATTTTAATCCCTTGAAATTGCTAACAACTCTTTAACTCGAAGATGTAATGGGAGTACTGCTATTGGAACAGAAAGATAATATGATATGAAGGGCACTATAACAAAATTGATAACTAAGAGGTATGAGGCGTGCTTCCTTATTTGAAAATTATCTTTTAGCTATTTGTGTTTGATTTTCCTTCAGCTGTGGCAGATTTTTACCCCTGCTCTTAATTTTTTATTCTTTTTAAGGGAACGAGAGATCATGTGTATGCTATGTTTCTGATTTTGCAGATGGGAATTGAAAGATGAGTTGTTTAGTATTAGGTTTACCACTATTGAGAGTGAGTCTCAACTCCAATATCCAAAATTTGCTTTTATATGCAGATTGTTCATAGGTTTATGCAAGGTGTCCATCAAAACTATTAATCCTCCTCCAACTTCATCACAGGGAGATAAAACACACGCATCTCTTAAATAAATTATTGTTTCTCTGCTTTTCCTTTATATCTCAGATGGAAATTGATTTAAATCTAATTAGGAATTATGCGTTTAGAAAATTAGACGTTCTCATAACCCCAAAAATTGTTAGAAATTAATATTGTCATTATTTTGTTGTTGGATTACTCTTTTGCTTAACCGTTTTTATAAAAATTATATCTTTTCAATTCTTTTGTCGAAATAAACTTACAGGAATTTACAATAGTTTGAGAATGATATATCATCCAAGATGCTGCTTCCTGTTCAGCAGGGAGAAGAATCGAAATCCTTTTTCAGCCATCAATTGCAGTTTTCTATTTATGAGTCCACTATTGTTTACAAAAGTTCACAACATTGTGTTGCAGAAGGTGAGGATGGCCAGTTAATGCATACTTCACTCACAAGTGGATAGAGAATCAAGTTTACTCTATAAATGCTCACTTCGACTTATGTTTCTGCACTGAGCGCTTTTATTGTTATTAAGAACTATCTTTCCTTTGAGCAATGATGGTGTAGTCATGATCTCCTTTGCATAAGATATGACACCATTTGATTAGTAGTTTTATCCTTGAGAAAAATTCTTTGCAATATCCATCAGTTTGGCTTAAAATTTACTTGAGATACGGTACCATGTCTTGATATATCTATTTGTTTGCCTTATCAATCGGTATGCATGAGATAAGACACCATGTTGGTTTGGAAAATTAAAGTTGAGCAACATTTTAATCACTGCCACCCAAAGCTTAAAGCCCAAAACATTTTAATCAATGCCTCAAATTGCACATGAAAATATTTTGCAAGTCACTTTGCTTAAACCTTATAATTCATATTAGGACTACTTTTTGGATAATATTATGATTTATCTTCAGCCAATGCACATAAAAATTGTTGGCCATTTCTTTTTATTGTCTTGATTTTGCTTAAGTCAAATAATTTTTGCATCTACAGCTCCAAGTTTTAGGTACTAATTATTTTGCTAAACTTGGTGTTTCCATCTCAGAAATTGCCTTTGGTTTTTTTTTTCTTTCAGGGACACCACAGGGAGTATAAAGTGAAAACTCAGGGTATAGTCAATAATGAGAATACTGCATTGGATGGAAACATTTTGTAGGAAAAGCTATAGAATGTCATTGCTGACAATGCTCCCCACTGGGTGTTCTCAGCATGCTGAGAGCATGATTCGTGATGTTTCTCCTTTATTTTCTTAGATAATATGCATTACTTAAAGTTGTGCAAAGTTGGTATATCTGACATGTACATGTTAGAATATAAAGAAAGTTTATAAACAAAAATTAAAATATGAAATAGACAACTATTGACATTCTTTCTCAATAAATACTTATTTATAATTAGAGATTCAGATTATTACTTTCTTCTATGTAGAGGCAATGTTGCTAAGAACATAATTGTCTAATGATAATACTTTCTCTAATGTAGAGGCGGTGTTTCCTTATCTTGATCATTTCAATCCATGGTCCATTCATGTTATTATTTTTATACTCTCTCCATCTTTAATTATAAGGAGAAAAAAAAATCTATGTATTTGGTCCATAGATTTTTTTTGCTTATAATCAAAGATGGAGGGAGTAAATTTTTGTTGTTTTTATAGTTTTTGTAGAAGTGTCATATCAATTTCCTCAATGAGTTGGTGCATACATGGATTATTATGAAGACTAACTGTAAGATTTCCTTAACTTCATATCCCTTACCAAAGGTGGAAACTGATATTAAAGTTGCAAAAGAGATTTGGATTCTAGATGGAATTAAAGGTGTAAAGTGGGTCAATTTGGCAGAATGAATCATACATGACCGATATAATTTTTTTTTGGTTCAATTTTTTGTTCTACAAGGCATATGTGATAAGAAGATTCATCCTTTTTCTTCTTCTTTGCCATGCAAATTTGGAAGAAGCCCTCACTGATTATGTTGTCCATTGGAATGATTGGGAGAGATCATACGACAAGTGTTGTAAATTCTGAATGTTTATCTAGAAACATTTGAGCACAATCTTATATATTATAATTTAAAGGATTTGAATTACTATGTTCAGTGTGGTTGGGATACTTAAGAATGATTTTCTAATTACTGTTATCTCCTATTTAGATATTGAGACCCAGTTTTCAGATTAGTTTGTAAATGAAACCTGCACCATGTACACAACACATTGAGAAACATTTTGATTGCTATTTCTTCCATGAATACAAGCCCAAATATTTTTAGTGGTACCTTTTCAGTGTCATCTAGAAACAAAATGTATAATATATCATAGATACAAATTAGATCTATCAAATTCTCTTTGGTGATCCTTTTCTGTTGAGTATTTGTAGTAAGTGATCTTCCATTTATGTTCGTTAACTCAAGAAACAATTGACCATGATATGATAACAACAGTAAATGAAACAAAAGGTGCAATGGTTGTCTCGAATGAAATACCTTTCTTTCGTACCCTCGATAGAAAAAAATTATGACAAATATTCTAAAAGTACAAAAATATAATTTTTTTCATTAAAAAAATATTTTCATATTGTCAAGGCCACACATACACACACATCCCTTATTATACAATTGAAAATAATTAGAAAACAACTTTGACACGTGTCAGCTTCACACTAATTGTTTAAAAAAAAACGTATTAATAATGTATTAATTATCAGATAAAAAAAATTTATCGGATAAAAAAAAAACAAACTACCGGTGTATTAATTACAATAATCTTTCGTATTGATTACGCCATATATTTGCCTTATAAATCCTTCCAATTAAGTAGGAAATCCCTAACTAGACAAAATCACACCCATTTAAAGTTTTTTTAATATAAATTTTACGAAAAAGTTTTTAGTCTTTCATTGATAAATTTTTCCTTGATAAAATAAATTATAACAATTTAAATATAAATTCTGAATTATACTTCTTATGAAAAATTCAACTCTCTTTTTTATTAAGTTTTGGAAATCGTTTTGAATTTTTGTCACTTTTTATATAACGTACAAAAATTGATAACCCACGTATGTAAATGTAAGTAAAAAACATATTAATATCTATATTAATTTTTTTGTCACTTTTTATATAACGTACAAAAATTGATAACCCACGTATGCAAATGTAAGTAATATTAATTTCCATATTAATATGTTTTCATATTAATATCTCTTTAACATGTTATTTATAAGTAATTAACTTCTTTGGAAAAGGTATATAGATAAAATAAAATAAATCATATATATTGAACAAATATTTCAAACTAACTATATTTTTATCAAACTCTTTAGACTTTCATATTTGAATTGCAGAATTTGTAGACTATCAAGTGAACGTGAACACAAAAAGCGGGGGTTGAATTGTGTTAAAAAACTTTTCGCAAACTTTACGTAAAAACACTACGAACAGAGATTTTTAAAACTGTTTGTTTATCGGATGTTGAGAAACTAATCGGATGCAGAAAATGAAACCGTTTATAAAAACTTGTTTTACTGAGCAGTGTAAAGATAAATGTTAAGCAATAAAGGAGGGGACACATAAATTTATACTAGTTCACCACCAACTGGTAGCTACGTCTAGTCCCTTCGATCCTGAAGGATTTTTCACTATAATCACCTGATTACAATTTTCCTCAAGAGTATTCTACTGTCACAAACTTGACAATACTCTCAACTTCTCAAAACGACTCAGTACGATCGAGCCTTTGAGGAACAAAGCCTTAACTAGGCCAAATACAGTTTACAAAAGAGATTATACTTTTGAATACAATCAAAATATCTCTCACAGAGAGGATGAAAAGATTAAGCTCAAAACAGAATAGCTTTCTAAAAGAAAGTATAAGACGCTGAGTTCAGTTCTTTGTAGACCAGAAACTTGGCACGAAACTTGATTGCTCACTTGAGTAATGTTGCTTTCAGAATGAAGTTTCTTCACAGTTTTTGGCTTACTTCTTCAATGAATACCTTGGGGTATTTATAGGAGTCTTCAAGGGTATTACCGTTGCAGTAAAAATAGCTCCTTTCCATTGAGTGAGGTAATTTGAAATGTAGTCCTTTTCTTCCTTTCCAGAGAATGTCAGAATAGTACGCATTACTGTTTTCGTACTATCTGCTACTTGCAATTGCCTTGTACGATTTTTTGTCTTATGCTAAAGGTGTCACCTTTGCTTCCTCGTACATCAAAATGAGCGCATAAAATCAAATTCGAATTCCGTTCCAGAACAGTCTGAGGCCAAGAGCAAAAACGTGATCATCACGTGCTTCATTAAAGAGATCAGACGCTCGCTCAGAAGAGAGGACGGACGCTCTCAGCAATTGAGTATTCCACGTGTCCAAGAGTAACACTACTGGACGCTTGCTGTTAGCAAGACGCTGGAGTGAGTTCGGACGCTGACACTAGTGGATTGTATTCAACTCTTTTGTAAATTTCTTCTTCTTCCTTGAGTGTTTTGTACATATATATGAAGTTTTGATACCTGTACACTCAAAGATATGTTAGAAGATAAATTGTTCTCTTGAAAAATACTTTGTTATCATCAAAATCAATGAGGGTCTAAACTTCTCAATCGTTTTGGTTCCAACAATCTCCCCCTTTTTGATGATGACAAATATCCAAGGTTGATGAACAATTTAATTTCAAAATAATATCAAGGGTCTCCCCCTGAATTTAACAATTTAGATATATATGAACAATTCAGGTATTAAGGCGATTGTTGATAAACAAATTCATTTGAGTGATCGCAAAAAAATACGTAGATATCTTAAAGCATATATTTAATAAAGTGAGATCGGATGCTGATTTTCATTTTATCAAAAAGATTTTCATTGTACCAAATTTATTGATCATTATTAAATCTTGGATCAATGAATATCAACGCATTAATAGATATTAGAGCAATGAATAACCACACAAATGCTATGTATGAAATGATATGCATGATACTTCTGTTTCAGTGTATCCATCGGAGTTTGAACATCGGACGGTGAATTTGTCAATCAGACTTTCACGTATTCATCAAACCTTTCTTTTACTCCCCTTTTTGTCATCAGACAAAAAGAGTGTAAAGAACATCATAGTCAAAATAAGACTTAGAAAAATTTGAATATATATAAACAGATAATCAGATATAGGTATATATATATATAAACAGATAGTGAGAGCAAAAACAATGAATATATATAAGAGTATCAAAAAAATATTTTATATCACAAAAAAAAATTAAATAAATTTAAGGGTTTGGTGGAGGTGGTAGAGGGATGTTGAGATGTTCATATAATAACTTCAGGGCATTCTCCAGCTAAGTAACTTTCAGGTTTGTGGCCTTCATTTCTTCAAACTCTGCTTTGGGAATAGTGACCATTTCAACTTCTGATACTGGTGAGTAGAAGGTCTAGCTTCTGATACTGGTGCAGGTTTCATCTTCTGATGCTCTGCTAGCACCCAGTTAGATAGCTTTAGTCTCAATTCCTTCTTTTGTTGAGCTTTTTGAAAGAATGCATCATTTGGTATAAACCATTTGATGAGACTTCCAAGTTTCCTCTGCTCAGATTCTGCCTGAATTTTCCTTCTTTTCTCCACCTCTTCTGGATACAGCAAATCCATGAAGATATTTTCTCTATGCAGAAGCACATCAGCAGTGAAAGCATCAAACCTGTTTCCAGCATCTTCTCCCCATATTCTTTTGATAAAGACACTCAATGCTTCAAAAGCGAAAGAGAGTGCTTCATTTTCTGCCAAGTATACTCTTCGCAGATTTTCCCTGTCATTTTCTTCAAGCGCTAGGGGGACGAGGCATGGTAACAAGGCTTTGTCTTTCCAAGACTCAGACCATTGACTCCAAGTAAATCCAATGTCGAAGTGCTTGGTCACAGCAGCCCATTGGACATATATCTTCATGCAGTCAAGAGGCCTGATTACTGAACACCTGAACGTATCATTAAAGTAGGCAGTTCCCAGATTGGTGTCAGTATCTTTGCTGATAGTGCCAACTGTGGGAATAGTGGCTTTCTTGGTATTGCAGCTTGATTTGAGAGCGATTCTCCATTCATCTTCCTTCAGAGAACTAAGGTAAAACCTTCTGGCATGGTCCTCAGTGATTTTGGCAATCGAAAGCTTAGAGAATTCTTTAAGGTTATACATCTTAGGAGCCTTCTCATACTCTATGAGTCCGATCTTGCTGAATGGCAGCTTGCCAGGAGCAGGTTTTTTCCTCTTCCCAGGGATAGACCAAGGTAGCCACATTTGTCTATCTGGCACAATCTTGACGGATACAGAAGAAAGATCCCTAAACTGTCTGATAACTTCAATTTTCTTCATCTCAAGACAGTGTGCCATGAAGGCAGCTTCTTCATCTATGATCCACCTTCCACACTCCTCCAGTGTGAGAGGTTCAGTTTGAGGTAGGGATTTAGGAAGGTCAACAGAGAAAGGAATTGCTCTGCTACCAGGTTCTGGTCTCAATCTTTCTTTGAATGACATCTGAAAATGGACTTCTCCATCCTTGAAAGTAGAATTCATTGGAGTGGGAATTTCCAGTCTGGCAACTCCAAAGGTGAAGGTTTTCAAATGTCATGTAGAGGGACGATTGTAGATGTTGTGATATGACTCATACTTAACAAACCGAGGTTTGTTAATGCACGAGACATTCTTCCTTCCACCGAAGTCTGTAGGTTTATGGGTAATGGTGAGTGAAATGGGAGTGGTTTTGGTGATTGTATAGGTTTTAGGTGTGTAGGGTTTGAAAGGATTAATGGGAGGTACTTTGAATAATAGGTTGAAGGGGTGAGAGTGAAGTTTGGAAATGTATGTGGTAAGTGAGGTATTTGAGGAAATTTGTGGTAGGTCAAGGTTGAGTGTATTGGATGGTGTTTGGGTAGGTTTTGAGAGGATGAGGGTAGAGGTTTGTCGGAGGCTCATTCTGGTTTTCTGGGTTTGTGGTTGTGAAACAGACAATGAGGGTGCAGAAATAACATCATGAGAATCAAAGATAGATACTGACTTGTCAGCAGTAAAGTCGAGTACCTCTGGGTTAAGCTCAGAAGACTTAACCAACCTTCTTTTTGTTCCTCTAGGGGCAACAACGGTAGGAGGAGGAACTTGCTTCCCTTGACCGGACGCTGAAGCATCTTTTTCAGCTGTTGGATTATTCTTTTTCTCCAAGACCTTTCTGATAGGAATTTTATCCTCATCTTCTGGTTCCTCAACAGTAGGTGCAGGAGCCACCTTCTGTTTTATTCTTCTTGTCTCCCTTAAAGGAGATTCAGCACGCCTCTTCACACCAGCTATTGAGCTTCTGGTGGTTTTCTTTTCAGCTTCTCCTTCTTGTAGCTCTAATTTCACCTTCTTAATCATAGAGCCAGTTATCAACTGCATTCTGACTAGACTGTTGACTCCAAAAACTTCAGGATGAACAACAGCTCCAACACCAAAGTATTTTTCTTTTTCTTCTTTGTTGGTAGAGTCAGCCAGCTTTCTCACAACACCATCTTTAATCATCATTGTGGAGAGAAGAACTCCATAATGGATAACCTTGACGATATTCTTTTTATCGACACTCTTCCTTGAGAAGACAAGAGCATTTATAAGATTATTGAAAATCAACCTTGGCAGGTTGATTTTCTTCCCATCCATATAGTTTCTCATAATGAACTTTTTCTTGTAGTTCACTATATCGCTTGAACCAGCCTTCAGAATCACGCTCTTAGCGATGATTTTGTGCAATACTCTGTAGTGGCTTTTCAAGTCTTTGGCAGTGGGAGTTATGTTCTTCTTCTTCAACTCACGATAGTTTTCGAACAGGGCTTCGTTGACGTTTTCCACCCTCCTGTAGCGCCAACCCGCTTAGCATGGTAACTGATTCCTTCACAAGGGCACTTGATGGTCTGAGCGATAGAGTTGATGGTGAAGCGTAACTTGAAGCCTCTGATGTGTCCTTCTATAATTTCTCCCGGAAGTAGGTAAGCGTTCCCCCAGAACTCCTTTATAGCATAGCTCAGTACATCAACTGGTTCCCAAATAAAGTAATTTTTCTAGCCTAGTTTCTCCAAACCTTCTTCAAAATCAAAACCATAGAGCTTGAAGTTCTCAAAATCAATTCTGTTCTCATTCATGAGTTTTGCCTCAGAGAAGACATCAAAGGCAGCAGTATATTGTCCAACCTTTCTATTGGCCATGGTTGTAGTTGCAGAGAAGGTAATGGAGGTTTTAGGGTTTGAAATCACACACACAGAGAGAGAGAGAGAGAGAGAAATTTTTGCAAGTAGATGTAGAGTGAAGTGATGGAGCGAAAAATGTGGAGTAGTGGAAAAGTTAATAGAAAATGGTACAGTCTTTTTTCAAAAACCGCTTCGTATTTCCGAACAAAAATTAAATCAAAAAAAGAAAAGAACATGAAGATTCGCCTTTTCATTAAATGAAGACGCCAAAAGAAAAGTAAGATCAAGTAAAAAGATTTTATCGAAAGACATAAATAATCATGACTCAGTAGATGTGATGAGACGCTTAAGTCCTTTACACGTGTGACGCGTGTGTGCGCTTCGGACGCACCTTGGTGATTCACCAGACGTTGAGTTATGATGCACATGACAAATAAAATGCTTTCAAGTATACATGCTTATGTCATACCAGATGCTGAGATGATGCATATCATTTGACGCTGAGATTAATCATTCTTCTATGAGATGAAAATTTAAATTTCTTCTTATAAAATTGAATCGATCTTGTGAGGGGTTTTGTAAATATGTCACCAATCGATGATCAGTGTCTACAAATTTTATTTCGAGAATACCCTTCTGAACAAAGTCTCTTTTAAAATGATGCTTAATCTCAATGTGCTTGGCTCGTGAATGCAATATGGGATTTTTAGTAAGACAGATTGCAGAAGAATTATCACAAAAGATAGGAATGTTACTCTCTTTTATCAGATAGTCTTCAAGTTGATATTTCATCCACAGAAGTTGAGAGCTGCAACTTGCTGCTGAAATATATTCAGCTTCTACTGTTGAGAGTGCAATCGTGTTTTGCCTTTTGCTTGACCAAGACACAAGATTTGCTCCAAGGAATTGGCAGCCTCCACTTGTGCTTTTTCTTTCAATTCGGTCTCCAGCAAAGTCAGCATCACAGAAACCTACTAACTTGTAATCTTTTGATTTCTTATAAAGCAAACCAAGATTAGTAGATCCTTGCAAATATCTAAAGATTCTTTTAACAGCACTCAAGTGTGATTCTCTAGGATCTGATTGAAATCTAGCACACAGACATACGCTGAACATAATATCAGGTCTTGAAGCTGTAAGATAAAGTAGAGATCCAATCATACCTCTGTACATCTTCTGATCTACCTTTTTACCAGTTTCATCTTTACCAAGAATGCATGTGGGATGCATAGGAGTACACATAGGTTTGCAATCCACCATTTTGAATTTCTTTAGCAATTCCTTGATATATTTGCTTTGATGTATATAGATACCATCATTGCATTGTTTGATTTGAATTCCAAGGAAGAACTTTAGTTCACCCATCATGCTCATCTCGTATTCAGCCTGCATTAGCTTAGAAAATTCTTTGCAAAGGCTTTCATTAGTAGCTCCAAAAATAATGTCATCAACATATATTTGAACAATTATAAAGTGCTTGTTTGATGTTTTTCTAAAAAGAGTAGTGTCTACTAGACCTCTGGTAAAGCTATTTTTCATCAAAAATGTACTCCGTCTTTCATACCAAGCTCTGGGAGCTTGCTTAAGACCATACAAGGCCTTTTTAAGCTTGAAGACATGTTCTGAAAATTCAATGTCTTCGAATCCAGGAGGTTGTTTTACAAAGACTTCCTCAGTTATAAAACCATTCAAGAAGGCACTTTTCACATCCATTTGATAAAGAATTATATCATGATGTGCAGCAAATGAAAGTAAAATGTGTATAGCTTCTAACCTTGCAACAGGTGCAAATGTTTCAGTAAAATCAATACCTTCTTCCTGTGAGTAACCTTGAGCAACCAATCTTGCCTTGTTTCTCACAACCTTTCCATCTTCATCAAGCTTGTTTCTAAATACCCATTTAGTACCAATAGCTTGCTTATCTTCTGGTAGAGTAACTAGCTTCCATGCATACATCATTTCTTTGGAACTGATTCAACTCTTCTTGCACGGCCTGAATCCAACCTTCATCTTCCAATGCTTGATCAATTGTTTTAGGTTCCATTTCTAAGAGTAATGCCATATCTGCATGCTCTTTAAAAGAGGATCTGGTTCTTACTCTATCTCCAGGTTTTCCTATGATTTGATCTTTAGGATGATTGGCTTTGTACTTCCAGCTCTTTCTGACTTCAGCTTCTGAAGATTCTTATGTCTAGTCACCACTGGACGATGAAGATGTAGGTTCACTATTTTTAGTATTACCTATATTTAATTCTGAAAATGATTCATGTAGCTCTGACATGGCTGTGTCAGGCTTCTTGTCATCAAATTTGACATGAATGGATTATTCCACTGTCATAGTTTCTTTATTATATATTCTAAAAGCTTTAGATCTTTCAGAATATCCCAAAAAGATTCCTTTGTCAGCTTTTGAATCAAACTTACAAAGTTGATCCTTAGTATTTAAAATATAACACGTACAACCAAATGAATGAAAATATGATATGTTTGGTTTCCTTCCTTTCCACAGTTCATATGGAGTCTTCTTCAAAATAGGTCTAATAAAAATTCTATTTTGAATGTAATAAGCTGTGTTTACTGCTTCTGCCCAAAAATGTTTTGCAATGTTAGCCTCATTGATCATGGTCCTGGCCATTTCTTGGAGGGACCTATTCTTCCTTTCTACAACACCATTTTGTTGAGGTGTTCTAGGAGAGGAGAAATTGTGGGAGATGTCGTTATCATCACAAAATTTTTGAAAGCTTTCATTTTCAAATTCTCCCCCATGATCACTTCTAATAGAAGAAATACAAATTCCTTTTTCATTTTGAACTGTTTTACAGAATACAGTAAATACCTTGTATGACTCAACTTTGTGAGCAAGGAATCTAACCCTTGTCCATCTAGTAAAATCATCAACAATGACTAACCCAAATTTCTTTCCAGTTAAAGAGGCTGTCCTTATTGGACCAAAAAGATCAAGATGCAAAAGCTCAAGTGGTCTAGAGGTTGAAACAACATTTTTTGAATGAAAAGAAGTTTTAACTTGTTTTCCTCTTTGACATGCCTCACAGAGAGCATCGGATTGATACTTAAGATTTGGTAAGCCTCTGACAAGACTGTGCTTGTTTAATTTTGAGATTAATCTCAAATTAGCATAACCCAATCTCTTGTGCCAAATCCATTGTTCTTCGTCAACAGACATGAGACACTTGACATCTTGTTTTGCAAGTTCAGAGAGATCAATTTTGTAAATATTTTGTTTCCTCTTAGCAGTAAAGAAAATAGAGCTGTCTTTCTTGCTTTTTACTAGACATCCAGTTTCTGTAAAGATGACTTCATAACCATTGTCACATAATTGACTTATGCTCAATAAGTTATGTTTAAGTCCTTCAACATAGAGTACATTATCAATAGAGGGAAGAGAGCCTTTACCAATGCGACCAATTCCAACTATTTTACCTTTATGATTTCCTCCGAAACCAACGAATCCAACTTCTTTAGGCCTTAGTTCTTGGAACATATGCTTTTCTCCCGTCATGTGATGCGAGCATCCACTGTCTAAGTACCAAGATAGGTGTGTTGACTTTGTTGCTAAGCATGTCTGCAACATAGACTATTTTATCTTTAGGTACCCATATCTTTTTGGATCCTTTCTTGTTAGTTCTTGAAGGAAGCTTATCCTTCACAGTTTTAAAAACAGTACATGCACTTTTCAAATGACCAGGTTTATTGCAGTAAGTACAATGCAAGCATTTACTATGATTATTGGATTTATCAGATGCTGAATCATTTTTTAAAAGAGGTTCATCTGATATATAACCAAGACCTTGAGTTGTCGTTTTACTGATGCCCCAAATCATTGAAGCTTGCTTGCTTCGAGTTACACTCTCTGCAAGAAACTTTTGAAATGCATATTCATAATCATTTGATTTGCATTTAGGATTGCCTGTAACTTTAGAGCTTTCAGCTTGAGAGCTCTCAGCTTCTGGTTGCTTGTTAGTAGCCCGACGCTGGTTATCCATCAGATGCTGATTTTCAGTTTTCAGCTTCTGGTTCTCTTTATTGAGTACAGATTTTTCTTTATTTAAAGCTTGAAAGTCTTGTGATAATTTTGAAAATTTCTTTTTCAAATTCTTATACTCAACAGAGAGAGTGGTAGAGTCCTTAAGAAGATTATCGAATGCAAGTTGAAGTTCAGAGTAGGAATCATATACTATTACCTCTTCAACTTCTTCTTCTGAATCAAGGTCAGTGTCTGCCATGAGAGCGAGATTTGCTTCTACTTCATTATCTTCCTCAGATGAGGATAAGTCTAGATCTTCCCATGTAGCCATGAGGCCCTTCTTCTTTTTCTTGAAAGAACTTCTTGTGGGCTTCTCCTTAAGATTAGGACATTCGGACTTGAAATGTCCAGGCTTTTTACATTCATAGCAAATGACTTGAGCTTTGTCCTTGTCCTTGCTTTCCTTCTTGTCCTTAGTATCTTTCTTCTGAAACTTCCTCCTGATGTTTCTCTTCTTCCACATTCTTTGTATCTTCCTGGATATAAACGCGAGCTCATCTTCTGATGTGTCAACATCTCCTTCTGAAGCTTCATCTTCTGATTCTTCTTCTTCAGCCTGAAGGGCTTTGGAAGAACCGGCTTTATGTTGAGAGACTTTCAAAGCAATAGACTTGCCTTTTTTGACAGGTTCTTCTTCGTTTAGCTCAAGTTCATGAGCTTTCAACGAACTCGTAAGATCTTCAAGTCGTAGGACATTTAGATCTTTTGCTTCCTGAATAGCAGTGACCTTGGGTCTCCACTGCTTAGTCAAGCTTCTTAAGATCTTTCTAACATGGTCAGGTGTAGTGTAACTTTTTCCAAGGGCCTGTAACCCATGAACAAGTGTTTGGAATCTTCCAAACATAGTTTCAATGCTTTCACCATCTTCCATTTTGAACAATTCGTATTGGCGAACCAACATGCTAGCTTTGGTTTCTCTTACTTGGGCAGAGCCTTCGTAAGATAAAACGAGTGAGTCCCAGATTTCTTTGGCAGTATCAAATTTTTCACATTTATCATATTCTTTTTTCTATCATAGCACAGATAAGAATGAATCTAGCTTTTTGATTGATTTGATATCTCTTTTTCTGCTCATCATTCCAATCTTCTCTGGCTATAGCAACACCACGAGGATTAGTGGGAGGAATGTAACCACTTTGAACTATATCCCACAACTCAAGTTGTTGTGTCTCAAAGAAAGCTTTTATCTTATCTTTCCAGTAATCAAATTTTTCTCCATCGAATAGAGGAAGACGGTTCATATGACCACCTTCAGTAGACATGTTCACAGTATAGGATCTTTTCTCTTAACACTGTTAAGTGCTC
Organism: Calophaca sinica; assembly: GCA_037113605.1. NCBI lineage: Eukaryota > Viridiplantae > Streptophyta > Magnoliopsida > Fabales > Fabaceae > Calophaca > Calophaca sinica. The sequence continues at coordinate 112,440,706 of CM073733.1, forward strand.
AACCAAGAGGCCGAGCTCTGGTACCAACTGAACGTGAACACAAAAGGGGGGGTTGAATTGTGTTAAAAAACTTTTCGCAAACTTTACGTAAAAACACTACGAACAGAGATTTTTAAAACTGTTTGTTTATCAGATGCTGAGAAACTAACCGGATGCAGAAAATGAAACCGTTTATGAAAACTTGTTTTACTAAGCAGTGTAAAGATAAATGTAAAGCAGTAAAGGAGGGGACACAGAGATTTATACTAGTTCACCACCAACTGGTAGCTACGTCTAGTCCCTTCGATCCTGAAGGATTTTTCACTATAATCAACTGATTACAATTTTCCTCAAGAGTATTCTACTGTCACAAACTTGACAATACTCTTAACTTCTCAAAACGACTCAGTACGATCAAGCCTTTGAGGAACAAAGCCTTAACTAGGCCAAATATAGTTTACAAAAGAGATTATACTTTTGAATACAATAAAAATATCTCTCACAGAGAGGATGAAAAGATTAAGCTCAAAACAGAATAGCTTTCTAAAAGAAAGTATAAGACGCTGAATTCAGTTCTTTGTAGATCAGAAACTTGGCACGAAACTTGATTGCTCACTTGAGTAATGTTGCTTTCAGAATGAAGTTTCTTCACTTTTTTTGGCTTACTTCTTCAATGAATACCTTGGGGTATTTATAGGAGTCTTCAAGGGTATTACCGTTGCAGTAAAAATAGCTCCTTTCCATTGAGTGAGGTAATTTGAAATGTAGTCCTTTTCTTCCTTTCCAGAGAATGTCAGAATAATACATATTACCGTTTTCGTATTATCTGCTATTTGCAATTGCCTTGTACGATTTTTTGTCTTATGTTAAAGGTGTCACCTTTGCTTCCTCGTATATCAAAATGAGCGCATAAAATCAAATTCGAATTCCGTTCCAGAACAGTCTGAGGCCAAGAGCAAAAACGTGATCATCACGTGCTTCATTAAAGACATCAGACGCTCGCTCAGAAGGGAGGACGGACGCTCTCAGCAATTGAGTATTCCACGTGTCCAAGAGTAACACTACTGGACGCTTGTTGTTAGCAAGACGCTGGAGTGAGTTCGGACGCGGACACTAGTGGATTGTATTCAATTCTTTTGTAAATTTCTTCTTCTTCCTTGAGTGTTTTGTACATATATATGAAGTTTTGATACCTGTACACTCAAAGATATGTTAGAAGATAAATTGTTCTCTTGAAAAATACTTTATTATCATCAAAATCAATGAGGGTCTAAACTTCTCAATCGTTTAGGTTCCAACATCAAGTCCTTTGAGTACCAAGATACCATTTTATAAAAGGGGCACAATACATACCTAAAGTTGCAACTGGGATACAATTTGATTTTCTAATATATATTCCAATTTTATATTGTGAATAATTATTTTTTAATTGCGTGAATTTGATACGGGGTTGCCTTCGGATCGATTCGCCTAATGTGGTGAACGACTCCGGCGATAAAAGATGTGCAACTTTTAAAAATATTATCCATACTAAACTATAGTGCAAATTTAGATTAACTCGTATTAGATTCAAAAAATCATAATTAATATTATGTTTAATAGTTTGTGGCCGTTGATTGAAACTAAACAAATCTTATAAAACTTTTTGTATATAAGTATCTATACAAATATTTTTTAGGTAAAACCATGATATATTTTTCGTGCAAATACAAAGACTAACCTTTGAGGTACTAATATGTATTTATCAGGATTTCATATAAATATTGAGAAAATAATTTTTGAACAAATATATTAATAATTTTGTAATCTTTTAAAAAGAGGTGTATACCCGTGCAAGGCACGAGTCACATATACTAGTATGGAGTATATTACTATATGAATGAATATTTATTATTGTTGTTTATTCATAACTTTATTATATAACGAAAAATGCTAATTAATAAATATGAAAAGAAACTCCATCTGTTACACGAAAGATAAATTTATAAGAGAGTTTTCTCTTTCTTCCATTTTTTTCTTGCCTTGATATTTGAGAGTGATCATAGTGAGAACACTTAGTTCCATAAAAAAAAAATAATGTCTTCGATTATGTCTTCATTAATTGAAGAAAAGCTTAGTTCGCAGATGTTATTCATCAACAAGTTTTGAATACAAGAAAAGCTTTTGCACAAAAAGGAACGTATATTCTCTTGCGTCTGATAAGAAAAATACACGAGCGCTTGACACCACTGCATCCGATATTTACCTACTACAAGAGGTTGCAGCCAGAGGCGAATTTAGGGAGGGGCAACTATGGGCTTTAACCCCTCCCTCTTTCAAAATACTAAAATATATAATATTATTGTTAGTGACAGACAGTGTCCGTCGGTAAAAGTCTTGTATATACACATATCCGACTATAGGTAAAAGTTGTACGGATCTTTGTTTAAATTCCAAACTTATACCTACGGTTTTTAACTATTGAATAGTGTAAGCTGTAGGTAAAAGTGTCTAACTTATACATAAGTCGATGTGTGTCACTAAAAACTGTAACTATTTATAAAATTAAATTTATATACTTTTTATTATCTTTTTAAATAAAATTGATTTTATTATTAGTATAAATTTTAATAAATAATTTATTAAAAAAATTCACTTAATTGAAATTTATTGATGTATTTTATGATATGAAACAATGATGTGAATGATATGTTAAGTTTATCAGCCGCTGTTTAATATATTTTTGGATCTGTCCCTAGTTGCAACTGGTAGCTAAGAACTCAAAAGCATGTATACTAACCAGATCTACACTATCTCAAGAGTTACGTCTACCCGTGGAATCTAGACCAAAATTATTAAGAGTATTGAAGAAGTCCCACACTTTGATTACTATGCTATCAAAGGAATACAAGGCTTCTATATTGAGATTTTTTGCGAGTTCTATGTGAACGCTTGCTTACAAGAGGGCATTGCCACCACATACAGGAGCTATGTGGGAGGCAAGCACATTGTTTATGAGCCTCGTACATTAACCATTGTTGGGGGGTATGTGGTCCCATTTCATGTGTTTTTCAATCTGCAATCCTTCCCATTTGTCTGGCCAACATTTGATTGTTTTGATTAGTATTCTCAATCAAAGGACTGAACACTGTAGTCATATGATTTGTCAACATTTTAAGTTTTGACCATGTTGTGGTTACTTTCGTCCATTTGTTACCTCATCAATTGTAAGGCATTGCTGGTGAAAGACATTATAGGGATATTTTCCCTCGAAACCATCCGACTCATGTTCTAATTATGCACTCTAGAACTCCACTGAGTTTGCTCTAACCCATTTCCCCTAGGATCGCCATCACTAACATTGTCCAAGGTATGGTTGAAAACACAGGGTTAGAAATTAACATCAGGAAGTTTTCACATGATTGCATGAAAGTTTGTGGCACTGGGATGACATGTATCCATAAGGAAGTCTATACAAGGGTATGGTACTGCCTACATTGGTCATCCTAATTCCCTCGGCTACGCCATTTGTTGGTATAATCTGACCAATAACAAGGTCACTTGGTAATGGCACATCAAGTACCCTATTTAGGGAGGGTACATAAAAGAGGTGTTATTACTTTCATTACTCTCCTCTCTTTTTTTTCAATTATTTTTATTACTCTCCTCATTGTTTCATATTTTGTCATTTCTCAGTGGTTGAGACAGATTCAGTGAGCTTTCCACCGTTCGTTGTCTATTTGTGTTAGCCATATCTTAGGTCTTACCACTGCGCAATGGCATGCTTAATCAAAGACTGAAAAACCAACTATCTCTAACTTGGTCCCACCAAGCATGCCAATTTATTTAGCTCGATTTTTCGATTTGAAGAGATTTAGGAACTCGAATCGGTTTTTTCCAAAAGGCAGCAGCCGATGGGTTTATGGTGCTTCCTTTCAAATAAACAGGCAAATAGATATTAAAAAGGAGAATAAACACCCATTTTAGTCCCTAACAATAATTGCACGGCCTATTTTAGTCCCTCAGAAAAAGTAAGTCTTGAAATAGTCTCTGAGAATTTTAAAAGAGGGACACGTTAGTCCCTCTGTCTATCCTCATCTAAAAACATATGTTAAAGTGATGATGTGGACTATAAAGTGTTGACGTATACTGTTAAATAATGTCACGCTGGAATATGATGAACACATGTATGTATTTCGGGACAATTTAGTCATTGTTTCAATTCCTTTGTGACAGACCCCAAATAGGCCCAAAATAGTCTCTAATAAATTCGACCCATTTTAGTCTATCATCCATCTTTTATCTTTGAGTTCTTCAATCTCCAAACCCTAACCCTCCATTAGAGCACCTTCTCAATTCGCTGTTGGAGCCTCATTTTGTCAGTTTATTATGTCTATTTGTCGGTTCTTCTGCATAATTTAGTTTGGTTTGTATGTTGGATTGTATGTTGATCTTGGGTTTTAATTTAATGTTGAATGGATATGGAGAATGATGGTACTTCTTTATAATATTCTTAGAATTTAGTTTGGTTTGTATGCTGGATTGTATGTTGATATGGGACCACATCTTATATTCTTTAGTTTATGAGATGGGGCTCCACCAGCGAATTGAGAAGGTGCTTTAATGAGTCAAAATTTTTAGGACTATTTTGGGCCTATTTGTGGTTTGTCACAAATGAATTGAAACAGGGACTAAATTGTCCCGAAATACATACATGTGTTCATCATATTCCAGCATGACATTATTTAACAGTACACATCAACACTTAATAGTCTAGATCATCACTTTAACGGATGTTTTTGGATGGAGTAGACGTAGGGACTAACATGTCCCTCTTTTGAAATTCTTAAATACTATTTCAAGAGTTACTTTTTCTAAGTGACTAAAATGGGTCACATATTTATTGTCAGTGACTAAAATGAGTGTTTATTCTAAAAAAAAGAAAAATCTATAGTCAATACAACGATTGAGACTTGTTTGTATAAGATTGTTTTCAACACAGCAACAATGTCAAAAATTGGCTTCTCGAGGCAAATTATTTGAAAGCTCCTCTATTGCTCTTTCTGCGGGAATCGATTTTCAAGCCCTCAAATCTTATACAAACAGGCTAATATATTATATTTAAGTTTTCATAAATTTTGAAAACATATAATAATACAACAATTATTGAAGTTTGTCATACTCATATGCATAAACTAAACACCAGCCAAAAGAATGGACTCAGAATAGCCTTGAGTATGAACTCCTGCAAAGGTGATTCAAGTCGGTTATTATTTTACTTTTGAAAATAGCATTTATTTTTCCCATTTATATCATCATATCAAAGAAGTTAGCAATCTGTATTTTTTCATATTAAAATTGAGTGACATTGACCTTAAAATTCTAAAGCGACAATATTATAATATTAATAGCGATGCTGATGATAAAGTCGAGTGATTTTTTGCCAACTCCTCTTGCTGTAAGCATGGTGGTGGATGTTGGAATTATGAATGAACACCAGTAGGCAGTACCTCTTTGTGGGCCATACAAAACGTTTTTTCTTCTTCCCTTTTTTGAATGAAGAATCGACAAAAATGTTTATAAGATGAGGAAAATATCATCTCTATTTCAAGATTATTACGACAAACTATTAATGAAACACTATTCCAATTATCAATAAAGAATTCCTGAATTAAAACTCAAATAATTTGTTTTGTGCAAATCATGTGTTTTGTGCAAAACACTATCTAAAAAGAGTTTCAAACGTGTGTATTGTCTACCTGAAAAAACGTGTGTATTTATCGCTGTTTACACGAATCATCTAATACAACCCGTTTTCAAGTTGCATTCATCTTTTTTTTATTTACGGAAGTTGCACTCATCTTATCTTACTCACAATAAAAACAGTCGTGTTCATATATGTATATTAGATTTAATTTAATTTGTATGCATGGTCAGTATAAAGATTTTTTTATATCGACAACCAATCATAAATTGTTATATAATTAAAAATATTTGATTTTATCATAACTACTTTAAAATCACTCATAAGATTATTTGTGATTGATTTTTTTTTTGGGTGTATTACAAGTGGAAAGAAAACAAAAGAAAACCAAAACCAAGCTAGATGCTCAAGAAGTCACTGAGAAGCAGAGCCCCCAAACCAGCAGGAGGGCTAGCTAGAAACCTTCGTCTATCCGGAGAAAGCACTCCCTCTTTGGCCAAATAGTCTGCACACTTGTTTGTTTCCCTAACTGAATGAGCAATTGAAAAGCTAACATCACCCTCAAGGATGTTGACAATTGCGGCAATAATCGAGGCATGCGGATGAAACCTGTGCTGATCTTTATTCTGCAACAAAGACATTGCTTCAAGGCAATCTGTTTCACACTCAATATCAGTGAACCCAAGGTCAATAGCAATAGAGACTCCATGAAGTATGCCATATAATTCTGCAAGGAGAGGATCACCCATTCCATCATTACTAACAAAACCCCCAAGCCAATCACCTCTATGATTTCAAAAGAGTTCTCCTGAGCCAATTGTGCCCGAGGAGAGGATAGAACTATCATCTGAGTTCATCTTTATTTTGCCCTCAGGAGGGGGTTCCAACCCGCCAACAGCCTGTCAACCAGATTGCTTGTTGTCTTGGGAGGGTAGCAAGAAATGTGCTCATCATGAGAAGCCAGAATTCTACGGACCACAACATTAACCTCTAGCTGCACATCATTGAAGACCCTTTGATTGCGCCAAACCCACACCCACTAAAGAGTGGTCACAAACAGGATGGACACCTTGCCTCGAGCCATGTCATAGACCCAAGAAGAAACCTCAGTATGGTTAAGAAAATCTGGATAGGCCAATAATCCAACTCTTAACCAAACCTCCCTAGAATGGGGACAATCACGTAAGCAATGCAGTGCATCTTCATCAGCACAAGAGCATCTAATGCATGCCGGAGAAGATGAGAGATTGCATCGGTCTCTCTTGTGGTTGGTTAGGAGAGCATCATGGAGGCACAACCACAGGAAGTGTTGGATTTTAGCAGGAGCTCCAATTTTCCAAACCCAGTTCCAATTAGCTGCTGGGTCCCACTCCCTATAGCGACTGAGCAACCACCTGTATGCAGAGGCACAGGTGTAAACACCAGTACACGAACCTGACTAGATCCACTCATCTGCCACTACGGCATTAAAGCAAACAGGTGGCGTGAAGCTTTGAATTTGATTGATCAGCGTTGGATTCATGGGGGTGCTAAGCTAGTTAAGGAGCCAGGTACCTGCATAATAGACATCACTCAAATGAAGATTAGAGTCAGAGATGTGGACGTAATCCACCAAATTACAGATGGGTCCGCAGCCCATCCAATCATCGAACCAGAACAAGTAGTCCCCTGCGCCGATTCGGAATTGAAACCCTTCTTTAAGCTCCGCCATAGCTTTGATAATACTTCTCCATGTTATAGATGACCCGGATTTGGCTCTAGTACTCCAGATAGAGTTGTTCCCCAGATATTTATGACCAAGAACCTGGACTCAAAGCTTCTGAGAGTCATGCATCAAACTCCACATTAACTTACCCAGCAAAGCAACATTCGTGAGTCGAGCATCCCTGACACCAAGGCCGCCAAATTGCTTTGGGGAAGTAACAATCTTCCAGTTAATCAAACTCCATCCCCTGATACACCATCCCCACCCCAAATGAAGCTCCGGATGATGCGGTTCAGGTGGTCACACACGCTAGCTGGGAGGTAATGCGATTGCATCGTATAAACAAGGATAACAGTGGTGACTGATCTCGCTTGACACGCTCTCCCATCCTTGTTGAGTAGTTTCCCTTTCCAAGCTGAAAGGCGCATTTGCATTTTTTCCACGAGACTATTGTAGTGGCTGCTTTTCACCCTACCTGAGATTAGGGGAAATCCTAGGTAGTTGCCAAGATTCGCAACTAGGCAGATTGAGGAGATGTCTCGAATAGCCAGCTTCTTATCCCCTGGGACCCTTCTAGAACACATGGCCTTAGACTTAATCACATTAACCTTGAGCCCTGAAGCTTCACAAAAATCACTCAGCGTGTCCATCACTACTTGGACTTAGCGGGTGTCGGCTTCACAAAAGAGAAGAATGTCATCAGCAAAGAGGAGATAGGATAGGCCTAGGCCACCTTTAGACACCTGAACCGGCTTCCAAATTCTAGCGTTGACCTTCTGCTGGATGTTCAGAGCTAGCTTCTCCATGCATAATACAAAAAGATAAGGGGAGAGGGGACCCCCTGCCTAAGGCCTCTAGAAGGTTTAAACTAATCAGTTTTAGCCCCATTCCATAGAATTGCTAGATTGTTGGCTCGGACACAACTCATAATCAACTGAATAGACAGGCTAAGGAAGCCAAAGTCCCAAAGAGTCAGCTCCAAAAAATCCCAGTTCAGTCTATCGTACGCCTTTTTGAGGTCAATTTTGAAAGCAACTGTTCCTCTCTTTGCTTGAGAAGTGTGCATATGATGAATAACTTCCTGGGCCAGAATGGCATTATCAGAAGTACCTCTTTTGGGGATAAAACTGCCCTAAAGAGGGCTAATAGATCATCCAGGTAGGGGCAAAGTCGAGACACGAACACTTTGGTTATGATTTTAAAGACAACATTGCACAAACTAATTGGCCTGAAGTTTTTCAGCCTGGTGGAGTTATTCTCTTTCGGGATAAGGACCAACAAAGTCTCCGCAGTGTGCTCATCAATAATCCATCTGCTGAAGGTTAGTCTAACTAATGTCCATACGTCATCTCCCACTGTATCCCAGAAATGTTTAAAGAAAACAGGTTAGAAGCCATCAGGGCCCAGGGCTTTATAGGACTTCATAGAAAACACTACAGGTCTGATCTCTTCTTTGCTAACTGGTGCAAGTAAGGCTTCTTTCCCTGCATCACACAAACGAGGCAATAATTCTAAATGAAGACTATTCGGAGTAGTCCGATTGTCAGTGGAAAAAAGATTCTGAAAGAAAGACATAGCCTCCGCCTGAAGAATTTCTTCATTAGTACACCAGGAACTGTCCTCAAGGAAGAGGCCCTGAATTTTATTTCTCTTCCTTCGAACCACAGTCTGGGTATGGAAAAATTTGGTGTTACGGTCGCCAAACTTCACCCACTTTTCTCTGGACTTCTGGTACCAAAGAAGCTCTTCTTGCCGCAAGACATCATTATATTCTTTCTGAAGTTCAGCTTCCTTAATTGTCAATCTAGCTGAATCCACAATCTCCAGACGCTTTTGTACATCTCTAAGTCTCGCTTCAAGGGTATGTTTTTTACGGAAAATATTGCCAAAGACCTTTTCGTTAAACTCTATAGCATCTTTCCGAACATGATCAAGGCTAGAGGGGACCAAGTGGTTGCCTTTTAACCAGGCATTGTTAACCACCTGAGGAAAGTCTTTGTGGGTCAACCATGCAGCTTGAAAACGGAATGGTCGCTTACTCCTGTCAGGAATGAAACCAGTGGTTCTGAGGAGGATGGGCCTGTGGTCAGAATAGAATTGAAAAAGGTTCTTCACATAAGCTTCCGGAAATAGAGTACGCTAATCACAATCAGCAAGAGCTTGATCTAACCTTTTCTCAATCTTAAGAGTGTCTGCTTCTTTTCGGTACCAAGTGAACTGACTCCCTGTAGCACCCAGATCTAACAACCTACACTCATCCAACATACTAGCAAATTTTCTTGCTCCTGAGATTATGAAAGGACCACCTCGCACCTCAGAGGGGAGGAGGATCTTGTTAAAGTCACCAATTAGCATCCACGACCCAGTCACAGAAGAACGCAGTTCTCCAAGATAACTCCACAGAAGATCCTTGTTACCATATTTTGGGGAAGCATAAACAGCTGAGCAAAACCAAACACGAGTTCCCTGCTTCAGAGAAATTGTGATAGACTAAAAGTAGTTATCTACCACCGCAATATCTATAGAGCAACTCTTTGATTTCAGAATCCAAATACCTCCTGCATGACCTGTAGCTTCGGATATGGCACACTCAACATAACCAAGCCTATCCCAAAAGGGAGACACCCTAGAGAAGGGGCAATGAGTCTCCATGATAATAACAATGGTAGGTGTGTGTCTACGTATGAGTGTTTTAGTACGCCTCTTGCTGTCTGAATTAACAGCTCCTCGTATATTCCAACTGAGAATAGATAATTCTTGTGAACCAGCCATAAAAATAAAACAAAGAAGAAAGGGTAACTGGTGGCCCACCCAATTACGTTGTACCTTGGCCCAAACCCATTACTAGCCGTGAGTTGACTCCTGATGCACCAATCAGCCCACCACTTGAACCTTGCACCTGAGTTGGGTCGTTTGTGGAAGTCTCCATCATCGAATTTTGGTCCACATCTTTAAGTGTATTAATCACCGATCCCTCTGGCCCATAACCAGGCCCTTTGTTCATATTAGCACCTCCTTTATTTTCTGGAACCTCCATATCATCAGCAAGCCAGTGGTAACGATTACCTTCCACATGTGTGAGATTCATGGTAGATTTAGCACCAATCCCCAAGTCGTAGATTTTAACCCCGTTGACAAAATTGAATTTCGGATTAGAGCCTATCTTGGGCCCCCTGGTGTCCGGCTTCATCGTTTGGGCTTTGGAAGAGGAAGCGACATCATGATTTCCACGAGATTGAGACAGGAGCTGTGTCACCAAGTTAGTGGGTCCCGATCCATGCCTAGGACGTTTCTTCAACCAAATCTTAGGGGTTTGATTGAGATTCGTCCCCTCCTTAAAATTTTGTGGCCCACCTGCAAAATTAACAGAGAGTTTACCTTTGCCTTTACTAGGATTCATCACGTCCCCATCATTGTCAATCAGCGCCAAGAATTTATTCTCCATACTTTTGGGGGTATCATTGTGAGGGTTCCCTTTTTTGCTCACGTTCTGGATTTGTTTATTTTTTTTCGCTGCAAGCCATTCTCCGTGTGGGTCCACCTTGTTGACTTGCATATCACATTTTCCCAAATTGGTAGCTTTGGTCAAATTGAGAGCATCAACCACGTCAATCAGGTGATTAGGATTTGAAATATTAGGGTTTCCTTTTCCGTCTCCGGCATCTTTGGTAGCTTCGTCTTCTGTAGTAGGTTTCCCCGTCACCGGACTTTGCACAGTGCAGTTTCTTGTAACATGGTCGTAGCACCCACATTTACCACAGATGACATGGAGACCTTCATATTCAACATTGTACCAGACGCCTTTGACCCAAATCTTTCCAACCACCAGCTGGTTTAGATCTATCTCCACACATATCCTAGTAAATCTTCCTCTTTCCACCGTGAGTGTATGTCTATCTACTTTTATGGGTGTCCCTACTGCAGATGCTATGGCTAGAAGGAGGCTTTCGTCATAGTAAACTAAATTCATTCCCGAAAGTCTGATCCAGACAAGGGTTTTTTCGATTTTCGCTGTAGTAGACACAAAGTCAGCACTCCATGTAGAGACGGTGAGGTAGTGATCGAAAATCATCCAAGGGCCTCCGCTAATCACCTTTTCTCTATCCTCCTCTTGGTCAAACTTAACCATATAAAAACCATTGTCAACATCCATGAGTTCAAAACCACCCATTAGTTTCCACGTGGACCCTAGCTTATATTGCATGGTTTTGAATCCTATGGTATTTCCCAATAACTTGATCACCAATGCCTCCTTCCAAGGGTTGCACAGTTCCTCAAACATAGCATTATCAATGTGGATCATTGGGAGCAACCGATCACCATCAACGTGTTCAATTCTCACTAAACCCTTTTGCATAAGATCCATCTTCTCTCCAGGTGGCGCACAAGATTTATTCCCCATAAGTTTGTCCCTGAATGAGCACGGTTTCGTGGCACCATTAGAGCCCCCACCGCGGTCAGGGGGTTTCGTTGGCTGTGGTATGTCCTTTTGAGCAGAGAACGTGATTCCTTCCATGTTAATTTTCGACGATTACGGGAGTTAATAAAACGCTACTATTTGTGATTGATTGATAGTATAAAAAAATTATTTTTTTACAAGAAAAATCTTATTTCATTTTATTGGCAATAAGGGTGCTTTTGGCCCAGCTTTTTTTAAGCTTTAAAGCTACTTTAAAGCTAAAGCTAAAATTAAGAGCTTTAGAAGTAAAGCTAAAGTTGTTTAGTAATTATTATTTTTTCTGGCTTAAAAGCTACTAATAAGCTAACAGTCGTTTAATAAAATATTTTTATAAAAAGCTCTGATTTTGTTTTAAATCAACACACATGAATGAGATATTAAAAAAATAAAAGATAAATTCTTTAAAAAAAAACTCAATTACAAAAATACATTAATTTATTATATTATGAATAAAATTCATAAATGATCATATAATATATACACTTTTCTAAAAATATTTCTTAAAAGATAAATTATTTAAAAAGAGTTTAATAATGTTATAAATTATGTTAAATCATAATTGGCACAAGAATATTTTCAAAAGAAATGATTAATTGTTCATGGCAATTTCCATTAAGAAAAGATGATGGAACATAACATTCATGCAAACGTTTTTTTGCCTTTGATAAAAATCAATACCAAGTAATCACTTCAAGAACATGTGAACTATAGCATGTCAATAAACATATATATAGCCTTTAGGCATAGATAAAATAATCAATTTTACTTCTAGATTCACCTAATCTCTTTGACCATTAATTCCCATCAACCCATAACTCTATCCGATAAACTATACATTATTCTGGTTGACACACCGGGAAAAAAAAACATTATTGAGACGGAGGCACGAGGAACGGCGGAAATACCGAAATAGCAAGACTACTGTTTAATAACATAATATACAGAAGAAGAAAAACGTAAAAAGATGCATGTTGCTTGGATTCGAAGAGCTGCGCCCCCCCAAAAAATAAAGCTCCGCATGAGCCTTTCAAAAGCCCCATTTTGTAGCTTATTTAGAAGCTCTTTTTTTAAGTTTTTCTTCATCTAAAATAAGCTCTTTTTTATTTTTAGAGCTTTTTTCAAAACCTGTTTGGTCCAACTTCTCTTTAAAGGATAAGATAAGCTAAAATTAAGCTGGACCAAATATAACCTAATAGCGGTAGTAAAAAATCAGGAACATAATAAAAAATATAGCAACAAGGCATACATACAGTCGCCCCTTGCTAAAGCATGAGCTACAATATTTACTTGTCGCTTTACAAAATTAACTGAGCAATTTTACCGACTTAAAAGAGCTCTCCTACAAGCTGAAATTATGAAACCAAATTCTGACGCATCCTCATCATCCTTGTTGACTCTGTCAACAATGGTCTTAGCATCAAGCTCAAAGATAATATGATCCAAACCCAAGTTCAATGTCCATTGAAGAGTTGCATGAAGAGCTAGAGCCTCCCCTCTTTAACTGCTAAATAAGTTCAAACCAAGCAGTTTTAATCTCCAAGAAAATACCAGACTCGTCTTGAAGACACAAACCATAGCTGGTGAGATTTTGTCGAGCAATAAATGCAGCATCAATATTACACTTAAGTCTCCCTGTTGATGGTTTGGACCACTGAAGAGGCTCCATAGGTTGCTGCATTCCAACTTTTTGCTTATCCCTAGCTTGAGTCCAGTCATCAAGAAATGGCTTAGCACGGTAAAGAACATCAGAAACTGAGTCCACCTTTGCGTTCAACAGCTTCTCATTTGTCTTTAACCGTATACTCCACATAATCATGACTAAATTTGTTTTGTCTTAGGAGTCCATAACTGCTAGTAATTGGAACACTAATTCTTCCACAAAGTCACAACTCGCCATGAGTGGTTCAATGATATGCCACAAGTCAGTTGTACACCAGCAGCTCACACTATCTGGACAACCCAAAAAAACATGACACACGGTTTCCCAACCATGATCACAGAGAACACAGGTTGTTGGACAATCAACATGTTTAGATCGAAGCCGAACTCGAGTTGGGAGACACCCTCTGCACAACCTCCAAATGAAGTATAAAAAAATTATATTGACAGGTGTTAAAATTAAACTTTGTATATTTTAGGGTGAACTATTATATTATTAGATTTTTGCCAATGTATTAATTTTTGAAAAACATTACTTAATTTTTTTTATGGGAAAAAAACATTACTTTAAATTAGTTCTTAAAAGATATAGAATAGTTATTAAATTTATATTTTAATTACAACTTTAATTTTTTATAAGTATAAATGTAGTGACGTTTTGGATTTTTTAATGATTTAATTACATTAAAAATTTATAAATTATGTGATGACACAACTAATATTTTGAATATTGATTTTGAAATTTCTTCATTTTTTAAAAGTAGCTCCAATATCGATCATGGCTCAAAAGACACCAAGATTTAGGAATCTTGATTCTTCACATGCAAGGAAATCACAAGGTAGCAAATAATGATTCAATTATGGAAAGTCTAGGGTGTCTGGTTTCATTTATGTCAATTCTTAAGTTTTTACCCAATTATTCAATAAATCATGTTTCTCGTTGATTGCAATTACTTGCTCTAGAACTATTAATATTGTTTGGTCATGCAATATTAATATTCTTTTCCCAAAATTAATTCTCTGTTTAGTCATGCAAGAAATTCAAATTTGGAGAAAGCATAAAGAGACAACAAGTTTGTAACTCAAATACCGAATCCAATTATTCTTATAGTTCTGTTAACTAATTATGGTATGGTCGATAGTCAATTAATTAATTTGGTAAAGGATGACCAAGCCTTTTTAGTATAAGAAAGACAAGGATTAATTCAATCAATAGAAGGAAACATAAATCATATCATAATTAGGAAAACATCAAAAGTCTCGACATAAGATCCACCATCACCCTAGCTATAGTTACACATGATCAAGAAGAGCAACGTCTAATTAAAATTCTTACAAGAATCCATAAAAGGCAATTAGAAATCTAAACCCAAAAAACCAATTCTTGCTCGCTCACGACAACCAAGAGTGATTCCTTAAGTCTCCAACAGTTCAGAAGTCCTCTAAAAGAGGGAAAAGACCGCTATTTATAGCAGTGAAACCTAAATTAAGCGCACAACCATAAGTATGCACGGTCATATTTCGAGCAGCACGGTCGTGCCCTATGTCTAACTTCGGTGCCAGGCCGTGCATATATTAAGCACGCTCATTCTTCACTTTCGCACGACTGTGCTCACCTTATGCACGACTGTGCTCCCTCGAGTATGAGAAAAGTACAAAAAATTCCAAAAAAAATGTGACAACTGATGTCGGTTTGTGGAGATATACACGATTGTGCTCAATGATGCACAATTGTGCTTCCTCTACAAAGCCCAATCTTTATTTTCTAGCATCGAAAGCTCCATTAAATGAAAGTTTTTTGCTTTATGCTTAATCCTTACTCCAATTTTGCATAAATCAAGGGAAAATAGGTGAAATACCAGAATTAACAACGACAAATAAGATAATTCACATACTAATTTCCCACAAAAAAATAGGTAAAATGGTAGTTTATCCTTAGGGAATGATGTTTTCCACACTTATGAACTCGAGTCAGTCACTCAACCTTTAGAAGTCTAAAATATTTTTCAGTAAGAACACAAATCCAAACACTCGAGCTAGACTCTTCAGAAGCTTAGGAGTGAATATCAGTCTCAGGACAGGGAAATATCTTGATCTACCTTCGATGGTATGTGTAGTAAAAAGGATATCTTCCATTTTATTTGTGAGCAAGTTTGAAAGAGGCTCTAGTCTTGGCATGGTCAAGCTTTGTCTCGAGCAGGTTATGAGTTCCTTCTAAAATCGGATGTTCAGGCGATATTGACCTGTTCTATAAGCATACATCTTTTGTCACCATCGCTTGTAGAAAAGATTGAAAAGACGATGAACTCCTTTTGGTGGGGTTTAAATGCATGTGATGGAAGAAGTGTTAAGTGGTTGTCTTGGGAGAAATTAACATGCATGAAATCACATAGAGGTATGAATTTTTGCCATCTTAGTGCCTTTAACCTTTTAATGGTTGAAAAGCAAGGCTTGAGAAATCCTAATGATCTTGTGTCTAGAATGACCAAAGTTAAATAATACCCTAAGGGGTCATTCTTGGACGCTCGTTTAGGCCATAGTCCAAGCTATTCTTGGAGGAGCATTTGAAGCTGTCAAATGTTAATTAAGAAAGGTTGTAGATAGGTTATAAGGGATGGACCAAATGTTTGGATATGGGGGGCTCATGGATAAGAAGGGAGGATCATCGAATCTTGCTCAACCCACCATTGCCAAGTATAATCGAAATGCATGTTACTGATATCAATTCCTGGTGCAAGACAGTGGAACTATAATTTAGCGAGACGGGTGATGAGTCCAACCGATGCAACAACAGCATTAGAGATTCCTCTATTTAACTTCATCAGTAATGATCGAATTCTATTTTGGCCTAATAAGAAGGGCACTTACTCAGTCAAGACTGCCTACTTTTTTATGCATGGACAAGATTTTGAATACCAAACACCTTAGAATTTAGGGTAAATGGCATTTTATATGACAGTTGATTGTTCCCCCAAAAGTGAAGAATTTTGATTGGAGGCTTTGTAGAGATTGTGTGCCAAGAACGAAACTCCAGTCAAAAGGCATTTGTTATACAACTACTTGTGTTCTTTGTAAGGTCAATAGGGAGAATCCGTAGCATACTTTCTTCACTTGTCCAAACACTGAAACGTGTTGGAATGGTGCATGACTTTGGTCTATCATTGCTCTCTTTACTAAGGCTTGTGAATCCTTGCCTGAACTTATTTTCAAACTGTGCTCAATACTAAAACCTAGTAAACGAGACATTATGGCCATGGTTCTTTAGAGTATATGGCAAAGGAAAAAATGAGAAATTGTGGAATGGAAAAATAGAAAACAACTCGCATGTTTTATTTTGAGAAAAATTGCACTAGAAGAATGGTTATCGGCTAAAGGTCATTCAGGTCATGGAGTGTAAAGTCTAAAAACCAGTATTACTTCTGCTCGTTGCATTAAGCCTCCCCAAGGTAAATTTAAACACAACATTGATGCAGCTTTCTTTGCCGAGAGGAACCTCACTAGCATCAGCCTTTTCCCGGGGGATGAGTTTGGTCGCTTTCTAGGTGCCAAATCAGAATGATTTGAACCTTTTATGATGGTCAATGAAGGGAGGTTGTCGGGTTACTATCTGCGCTACATTGGACCTTAGGACTAAAACTAGACAATATTAAAGGAAATCATGAGGATGTTTTAGAATTTTGTTCTATAATCTTGGATCGTAAGGAATTACTTAATGCTAGGCAAAGATGTGTCTATGGAGCTTGTAAGGCGACAAATCAATATAGCCACTCACTCTATTGCGAGGGTGGTTGTATCTATGCCTTGTTGTCATGTTTTCAGTGATGTTTCAAATTGTATTTCAGATGTTATTAACATTAAAATGAAAAAAAAAAGCTTATTATAGTCAAAAATAATAATGTATAAATATCTTATCATATTTAATGTCATTAAATAAATTTCAATGCTAAGAAAAAATATTAAAGAAAATAATTGTTTTTTATTAAATAACTACATATAAATATTAATTCAATTTAATATAAGAGTTTATAAGACATGTATGATAGTCTGATAGATTAGAAAAACAAGTAATTATGTAAGGATGAAAATATGTCGAAATATTATCTCATTTTAAAAAATAAAGATTCAACTATTCAAAATTATTATATGAAAAATTTAAATAACACTAACCCATTCAATAATATTAACAATCATTAATAAACTTTAACAATATATATCATGAAGATAAAAGATTATATATTTTACAAGCCATAAAATATGTAGACCTTCTCAACTCGAGAAATTAGTCTTCACATTTATGCACGAAATATCGGTTTTATGAAAAAAAAACATAAAATGCATTTTTTTTTGGACAGAATAAAAGACAAAGTTTAGTGCCAAATTCCTGTAATAAAAAAAATACCAAAACAAAAAATCTATCAAAAAAAGTGTCAATTTTTTTTAAAATAAACCCACTTAATTACAATAGACATAAAAATTTTAGGCTGGTGCTACTCACACCCCTCTATTTCCTTGTTACACCCCCTGACACATTTAAATTTTTTAAAATGCCAAAAATACCCTTAAGTCATATTTACATTTACTTCTCACAACCACACCCACTCACCACTCTCTCAACCCTCTCTTCTCCACTCACTCTATCTCATCACAGTTGAGAAAAGTGACCCAAAAGCTTCTCTTACACTTCTATTAGCATAGGTAAGTGTCCATTTTTTTGTTTCATTGTGTATTATTTTCTTCTTATGCATTTACGGATCATACATGAACTAAATTCGCGTACGTTATATTTCTTGTTTCAGTACGTACGTGAACTCAGTTCGCGTATCGCCTGTAAATCCGCAATTTAAAGAAGTTTACGTGAATTCAATTCACGTATGTTTACGTGAATTCGTTGCACTAATTTACAGATTTACATGCCACGTACATGTACGTGATTTCAATTGACGCCAACGTATGTGAATTTATTTCACGTAAACGTACATGAACTGAATTCATGTACGAATACGTGATTTTAATTAACGTACTGCACTGGAAAACAGTTTTATACAATGGGTTTACTAATTTTTCTGATGCAATTTTGTCAATGTTTAACCCGCAGTAAATGAACTTTGAGCAAGAATATGGTGACGCTCAGAGCGACAACGTGGAATCTGAAAGCACACAGTTGGTGGATTGTGCTGATGCATTTACCACTGAAGAGGTAATAAATTTGAGAAATAAAACATTTATGAGTTGATAACATATAATTTTTTACAAGTTTGTCGTTTGTGTTTTTCTAAGTGTTTGCCACCCGAAATGATCTATTGAGATGGGCCAGAGAAGGAACATGGTATTGTTGTTGTCATATTTAGATCTGAAACAAGCACATGACATCCAGGAACGAAGACATAGTTAATTCTTGGTTGTGAAAGAAGCGGGAAATATAGACCTTGGAAGAACCCTGTTACCTGTGAGGGATACCAGCACCAGGAAATGTGATTGTCCTTTTAGATTGAGAGGGAGACCCGTGATTGACGGTCAAGGCTGAAATATTCACGTAGCATATGATCTTCACAACCACGAGTTGGCAGAGACAATAATCGGTCATCCTTATCTTGGCCGACTATCCTGTGAAGAGAAGTCCTTACAAGGTGACATGACAAAGAATATGGTTAAACCGAAAAACATATTGTTGATATTGAAGGATCGTAATGTGGAGAGTCTAACTACAATCAAGCAGGTTTACAATGCACGACAAGCATACCGATAGAGACCTTGCCTTGATGAACGCTGTTCAACATGAATTTTCGAGTGCGGTAAATTTGTTGTGTTTGTTTCATGTGTGCAAGAATGTGAAGGTAAAATGCAAAACGACTGTGTTTCCAAAGGAGAAACACGAACAGGTCATGCGGGCATGAGATGGGCTTATTTCAGTCCATTAGCATTGATTGTTCTTATTTTCATACATATGTACATGAGCAGAGGTTGATTCCTCACAAAGAAAGATTTGTTGAGGCAAGGACAAATCGGGTGATGGACTTAGGAACACGACGACAAACAGGTATGATATATTCGTAATGAATACTAATTCTTTAATCTATGCATTGCTCCTAATTTTGTGTTATTGTGTTTGTCAACAGAGTCGAGTCTGCGCATTGGAACCTAAAGAGGATTTTGCAAGACAGCATGGGAGACATTTGTAGTGTTTGGGATGTTGTTTCTAGTATGATCATACTACAGCACAATGAGGTAAATGCGTCATTCCAGAAAAGCACAAATGTGAAAGAATATCGACATAGTAGTGCATTGTACAACTCATTGCGTGAATTTATGTCTAGGAGTGCATTGATTCACATTGTCGATGAGCTTGAGCGTGTTAAGAATACCGGTATTGATAAGTCCATTTGTGGTTGCACTATTAGGACAACACATGACTTACCTTGCGCTTGCGAACCTGCTAGGTACAGTATGAGACCTACTACCATTCCATTGGACACCATTCATATATTTTCGGAGGAAATTAAATTTTACAAATTAAAAATTCAGCAAGTCTTAAGAGTTATCTTTGAAACATGAGATAGATGTGTTAGTCAAAAGATTTGGTGAGTTTGATGTACCTGGCAAAGTCCCAAAGTTGCAGCCGGTGCATAAAGAGGGGAAATGCTATAGACCCATGTCTTTCAAGATGATAACAACACATTATTTTATAATCAATTATAGTTCAAAAAAAATGATAACAAAATATGATACCTGCATAAGTGTCAGATAAACAACAATCGTCCTAGTGCGATAGAGACTGGACTCACGGAGGTTATCATACAAGTGTGCAAGGGTAGAGCACCCCATGCATATGCTCCACAGCTCTGGAGGTCTCTGAAGCACTCCAGGTATGCAACGCGGATTGCATGAGCACTCTTGTCGCTAAAGAGTGTGCAACCAACCAAGAAGAGCAACAATGGCCCCGCAGCTTCATCCCAACACCCCTGCTCATAACACTCCTCATATCTCTCAATGAGCCACGAGTAGCGAACCGTCGACAATCGTGTATAAGTGTCCATCTCCGACTTAGCGCTAGCTACAGTGACTCCTAATAGCTCAGATAGTAGTCCAGCAGCCTGATCCTTGTCAAACACGATGATGGTCAGGAATGCCTCTGTGATGGGTATATGCAGCAAGGACCACACATCATCCAATGTGATGGTCATCTCCCTAACTGGTAGATGAAAACTATTGTTGTCCATGTGCCATCTCTCTACAAAAGCTGAAACGAGCCCCTTATCAACCAGCTCGGGACTGCAGGTCAACAGTGGTGCCAATCCAGACCTGAGCACTAACTCCCTGACCTCGTCATGTCGAATGACAATGTCATTCACCTTCTTGCCATGACTGAAGAGCCTCAACTCCCCACGACCCTGTATAATAAAAAAGGATTTGTTAAATTACATTTTGACAAGAAAGAAATGCAATGGAAAAAAATTAGATACATTACCACTCCAGCCCACAGTCTAGTGGCCACGTGGTCCCCATAAGTCCTCAAGACGGAGGTGTCAGTTGGACCACCAGGGAATCCCTCCGCCATTGCATCGTCGGCAGCTGGGATATCCTGCTCCAAAGGCTGCTGTTATGGCTCTTGCTGGGGCTGCTCATCCTCCTGTTGGGGCTCCGATTCGGCAAGCAGTCTAGCATATCTGCTAGCTCATTCAGAAGTTGTCAGTAGAACACGACGATCGTCTTGATCAGTGAACATAATATGAGCCATGACTGCACACAATTCAACAATTAATGACATTGCTAAAGCACAAAATAAAAAAAAATCATTTTAGCATACGTGATCTCAATTCACGTATGCCTACAGGATCTCAACTGAGATCGCGTAGGTGTACATGATTTAAGTTCACGTATGTTGAAAGGACTTCTTATGGATGTACGTGAACCGAATTCACGTACGAATACGTTATCTCAGTTCAATAACTCCTAAATTAGTGCTTTTAACGTACGTGAATTGAATTCACGTAAACGTACGTGAATTTGATTCTCGTACATCCCTTCATGCAGAAAAAAAAATATGAACACAGAAACCAAAAATGAGACTTTCTCTCTCAAATAAAACTGAAAGCATTCAAAACCTTATAACCTAAAACGAAATCACCCTAAAACGAAATCACACAAACCTAAAACGAAAATCGTTCAAAACCTAAAATTAAAACAAAATAAACATAAAAATTGAGATCAAATGAAGAAAGATTAATATACCTCAACGATTTGGTGGTGAAATTTGCTCACAATGAAAGAGAAAAGCCAAGATTTTGAGAAGGAAACCTGGGGTTGAGGGGGGTGCAAAGACGGACAAAGCGTGAGAGAGAAAAAGGGTTGGGTGGGTTTTGAAAATTTAAAATGGGGCCAAGAGTAATTTGGTCAATATACTTGTTTTAAGTCGCGAAAAGGGGTGTGACTAGCAAAATGGGGGGTGTAACTAGCGCCAACCTAAATTTTACAATTACCAAAATAGACGTAAAACCGCACAAAAACTTCAATAATATTTTTCAAGAGAATTGTCGATTGTAAATTGGAAATTATGAATAACCTTCTCCACCGCCACCACCGCCACCACCCACTTCCTGTTTTTGCTCCACCGCCGTCAGTATCACCCCATCAGTTCCCGGCAATGGAGGACACTCACGAACCTGAATCCGAACCCGAACCTCAAAGGAACCAAACTCTCTCTCTCCACTCCCTCTCTTCCATGAGGTCCCTCCTCATCAACCCTTCCACTCCAAAACACACCGTTTCCTCAATCCTCCAAACCCTAACTCGTTCCCCGCAACTCACTCACCACACCCTCAAGCTCCTCTCCGACCTCGCCGCCAACCACCCTTCCCTATCCCACCTCGCCCTCGACTCGCTCCTCCGCGCCACCGAGTCGCCCACTCGCCTCGGCGTCGAGGCCCTGGCGTCCGTTTCGGAACCAGGTTTGGCAGAAGCGTTGGAACTCGACGACGGGCGCTTCGTCACGCTGTGTTTCGGACCCTCCATGCCGGCCCGGGTGTGGATGCTTAGAAATGCGGGTTATCGGTTCCTGGTCCGACCCGCATTGTTGTTCACGGTGTTGCTAGGGTTCACGAAGGACCCTTACCCTTACGTAAGAGCGGCTTCGTTGGAAGGACTCGTTGGTTTGAGCGAGCTTGGAGAGTTGAGAGACGTTAGCATGGTGAAAGGGTGTTATCAACGTGCTGTTCAGCTTCTCACTGATATGGAAGATTGCGTTAGGCTCTCTGCGGTTCGCGTTGTAAGATCCACTCTAGATTCTTCAAATTTTTTCTTTGTACAAATTATTCACATTTGTTTCCTATGAATCTCTCAAAAAAAATGATTTGTTTCCTATAAGACATTACAACAGTTAAATATAAATTTAACTCTGTGCAGTGCGCACATAATATTCACAGTTGATTTTCTTATTATCGTAATGATGTGAAAGGCAAATCCAAAATTTTGTATTGTGTTTTTTCTAATGACTATTAAATAGGTAGAACTTTTTATTTTGTTGAATGGGAAATAATTGGTACAGTATAACTCTGTTAAGATTTAAGAATAGTACCCAGGGATATAGACACAAAATGAGAAGATTTTTAGGTTTGAATGCACACGCGATTCTCTATCTGTTGACTTTCATTTCCAATCCGTTGTAGGTTTCATTCAAAATATGCCCTTTTTTTTTGGGTAAGTGTTGAATTTGGTCTTTACAAAATATACATATAGCATCAGGGTATTAAACTGTGATTCACAATTGCAATTGCGGCTGCAATCAAGGTTTAGAAAGTCCCATTGCAACCGCAGTTGCGGCCACGTCAGTCGTATTCATTTGTAATTTTACACAATATTAACGATTATGACGTAACCACAATTTAAAACCTTTCTTAACGTTACATTGAAGTAGTATTTCAATGTCATTATATGAGAAAATTAGATGCTTTGGTGTTAGTGTCACCACATGTTGTGTTCTTGTTGAATTCAGTCAATGTGAAATGATGAGCAACTTGTGTAAGCAGAACAGCAAATGGAGCAATGATGATAGTGATTGTTTGAATGATGTGAGCTGTTATATTTCAGGTAGCTTCGTGGGGTCTGATGTTAGCAGCTTCTGACGCAGACATGAAGGTGTGTTGGTGCAACGAAGTATTTGCTAAGGTGTGTTCTTTATACTGTAGGCTGCACATGGCTTCTTGGATTCTATGTCAATACTTTTTGGTGTTGATATCTGTTTGAGTTTTCAGGCATTTGTGACAGTTGTTGGCTGCTCTCCTCAATATCACATAACACATTCACTATATGTGCATGTAGCTTTGTTCTATGGCAAGAGATATGAGCATGAAGGTCAGGGTTGAAGCCTTTAATGGCCTTGGAAAGATGGAAATAGTATCTAAGGATTTTCTTTTGCAAAGCTTATCAAAGAGAGTTTTAGGGTTTGGAAAGAACACATCTGAACAATTTGTGATGTTGGCAACTGGTGTTGCCGGTGCACTAGTTCATGGACCTGAGGATGAGTTTTTTGAGGTAACTTATTTGAATATATCATAGCCATCGTTGCTCCTTGTTTACAGAGGTCAATCTAAAAATTGACTGTAACTATCTGTTATAGTTTCAAGACTTATTTCCTGTTTGATTATATGAAAAATGACTGTATTTCCGCTGTACCTGAAGGTGCGGAAGTCTGCATGCCAATCCTTACGCACACTGACAGTCCTCTCTGTTGAGTTTGCTCGTGAAGCCTTGGACTTGTTAATGGATATGTTGAATGATGATTCAGTGGTGGTTCGGTTACAAGCTTTAGATACCATGCATCATATGGCAATTAATGGCTGTCTAAAGCTTCAGGAAAAGCACTTGCACATGGTATCTTTCTCATTCTTCATTGATTGTTTTGCTCTATGTCCGTAGTACAATTTAGTGCCTACAATTTTTATGCTGTTCGAAACTGCAAGATGCACCTCATTGTTATTCGACAGATAATCCTTCCTGTTTAAGTTTGGAGATTTAATGATTACACTCTGCATATGTTTTTTTTTCTTAATTAGAAGTTTTATCTTGTTTTCTGTGGTTGGAGAAAAAACCATCTCTTTTTATTTGGAGGTTTTATAGTTAATGAGTTATGTTGGTGGTGTGATTGTTTTCCTGGAAGATGATTAGAGTTACAGTTGTTGGGTTTCGAATTGATGAATAAGTTTTTTTTCACTAGATTTGTAGAATGAACTAGGTCAGTAGGGTTGAAAAAGTTGCTTTTGGAAAGTGAAGAATGACTAGAGGGGTGCATGGAAAAGTTGTTCTTGATGGAAGCAAGAAAGGTATGATTTTTGATATTGATTGGATATTGAAGGTATGATAAAACAGAAATAAATGAGTGTTTTGGTATCTGGTTCTGGGAGAAGCTAAAATTAAACACAAAAAATAGAACTTGTTGCTGGTAATCGAATCTAATACCAGGGACTGCTGTGTCTTTACAGAAAACAATAAATTTCACTTAGTTGCAGACATTATTCTTCAACTAAAAAACATGTCCTGGATGACCCTAAATTTAAGATAAAAAATTTTCATAAGTAAAACCTAGTGAACAGCATGAATGAGTTGTGGGGATTTTATTGAGGCCGGTTATGGATACTGAATGTGCTTTTCCGAGTAGAATTCTTAATCTTTTTTAATATATATTTAATTTTCCAAACAGATGCTATTTTCTCTTCCTGACTCCCATAACAGCATTACTTCCCCCCCCCCCTATCTACATGGCAATACTGATATTCTGCTCATGTTTCATTCATTTTGCAGTTTCTTGGCGCTCTAATGGATAACAGTAGGGAAGTAAGATATGCTGAAAGGAAAATACTTAAAATTATGAAGCTAAATGATCTCGCGATGTTCAAATCATCCATTGACAGACTTCTGGAAAATTTAGACAGTTATCCACAGGTATGCTTTATACTATGTTCCGGTTGTCTTTTATTTCTTCCAATGACAATGTGAGATCTCGTGTCAATTTTTTTAAAATTTCAATATGCAAAAATATGCGGCCTTGCAACATAAAGTTGTTTTTACATTGCTTAAGAAAATTTCAATTATCTTGTTTGGTCATTTTCATTTTGATGGTTTAACTATATTATTCTTTAGTTTCATTCTTATTATTCTTCTTGGTATGGCCCACTAAAAGTTTATTTTTCTCATTTTCATTGTCCCATCCACTCACATTTGGCTGCCAGAATCCTTGAATTAAAATGAAAAGCAAAACAGAAGGAAAAGCCTTGAGGTGTATAGTGGAATTGGATAGGATAAATTGTTCATGGAATTGATTTATGTGAAAGCTAGGCTCACAACAGAGAATATCAAATATTTACTAAAGTGAAAGTGAAAGAGGTAGTGATCCCATTGCAGAATCGAAGAAGAGATTATTAGCTTTTACAAAACAAAAATGGTAGGAAAATTATTGGGCATGTCACTTACTTCCTCATTTCTTCCAACATATTGCTTTATCAATTACATGCCTCTTAATCTTACCGTTTTTCGAAATAACAAGACCAAGATACTAAATGCAACCACTTTTTAACACTTAACTGTTATTTCTTCCCCATGTTTATGTTTTCAGGATGAAGCTGATGTATTTTCTGCTTTCTCTCATCTTGGTCGAAATCACAAGAAATTTGTAGGCTTGATCATCAAGAAAACTTTTGAAGAGGTACACTTGTTCAGAGTATAATATAACCACATACAAAATCTTGAATATTTGGCATATTTTGAGTGTCAATGAAACATATATGCCCAAAGTCTTAGAAGGAGTGGCACTGACTAATTTTGATGTTGCTCTTACAGGTAGAAGCAGCTTTTGAAGGAAACATTGAATTTAATAGCGCAAGGATAGCTGCACTTTTAATCCTTTCTATATCTGCTCCGCTATTGAATGGAGATGTAGGCAGTATACCACCAGTAATGTTTTCTTATGCAGTTACATTGCTTGGTAGAATTTATTATGCTTTTAGTGATGTCATGGATAGGGATGCCCTTTTGGCATACCTATGTGAGAAAAGCAGATCTACGGGGTATTCTGCAATAAATATTAACCTTGTGGAAGGGGAGCAACCGTTGTCTTTATTTGAAGGCGATGCTCCAAATTTTGCTAGCAATGAGGTGATTGACTCCAGAATTGGGTCCCATATCATGAGGGAGCCAAAAGAGATAGCCAACTATCAGCTAGAACATCAATCAGAGTATAATGAAGTTACAAACTACACAAATTACATCCTTGCAAAGTTCCCTGATATGTGGAAAATGATACAGACAGGTTGTACAAATGAAGTGCTAAGGAACTTGAGGTAATAAACCATAGCATAGCTTCAGTAACATTTGTGCCTTGGCATCACTGCAATTTGCTTCATCCAATATTTATATTTTGTATATGTTGCATATAAGTAACATTTGTAGATGTCCAAAGTTTGCTTACCGTAACTCAATTATGGCATTATAGATGTATGTTTGTGTGCTGAGCTTCCATTGCATAATATCATATGGGGATCCTGGTTATTTGGTGTCTGTATTTGGTTTCAGGGCTTGAAATTTAAGATGTCCTGCAAGCTTCTTAACTGATCTTTTGGTCGTTTAATTGGCATGCATGCATCTAATATCCTCTCTCTCTCTCTCTCTCTTTTTCTAATCATTTTTTTTTTTTACCTTTTGTGGTGATGATGTTAATGAGGCAGGTGTTTGAAGGAGGAGTTAGGGACTCTGAAATTTGATTCTTTGGGGTCTGATGATGCTTTGGCATTCACTTTATTGTATCTCCGGATAATAAAGCTACTTGCAGAAGTGTGGGAGCACTTGCTACCAGCAAAAATGTCGTGTTCGCGTGGAATTGGAGAATTGGAATTCGAACTGGGAAAGCTTGATAGGAGGGTTACAGAATTGATGAGTAGGTTTGTTGGTTTTTCTGCAGAAGAAGAATTGAATGTCTTGGAGCTTACATTAGTGACTTATGCCCTCAGGCTATGTAAAGTTGAAACCTGCTGTCTCAATCTTACATTCAAGAGGTTGACTGCTATATATTTACGCCTTGAATCTATCCTTAAAGAAAGATCAGTTTTGAGATCCAATTTCATAGTTGAACTTGGTAAGTTATTACATGAAAGTAACAACACTTCCATCAATGGAGCATCCTGCAGTCCACTTCAGTTTGATAGATGTCTCAAGCTGTTCTCCCTGAAGCAGTTCATGTTGCGTGGAACAATCAGACATATAAAGGCAGAACTAAGCATTCCCAATAATGACTCTCTACACCCTTTTCCCTTTGTTTCAGGACTACCAGTTAGTATACCATGTGAGATCACACTTCATAACATTTTAAGTGAGAACAGGTTATGGCTGAGAATGAGTTTGGATGGTGGTTTAATACAACATGTCTTTCTTGATTTGGACCGTTTTGAAGGCTCTGGAGAGGTAAGAAAATTTGTTTTTGTTGCGCCATTTTACAGAACAGCGAAAGTTAATTCTCTTGCATTGAAGGTATGTATTGGCTTAGAATGTTTGTTTGAAAATGTTAGTCCAGTCCAAAGGTATGGGGGACCAAAACATGAACTAGTACTTCTTTGTAAAGAAAAACAAGTTTATCTTTCCAAGGTTAATAAAGATTAATTTTATAGCCGTGCTTGTGAAAACTAGCTCGTTAAATACCTATACACTTCAAGTGATATACATTGTACCTATACATATATATATGATGTGCTGTTTCAATATACAGAATTATGTTGATCGGTTTTTGTTGACAAAAATTATATTATAGTTGTTTGTTTAAACTTTAAACATAAAAAAGAATAATTTCATAATAACATTATATTAAAAAAAAATTGAAGTTATTATTTTTCAATTGTAAAGCTTGTCTTATTATAGAAAAGAGAATATAATAGATAAAAAATCTATTATTTTAAAGTGGTGGTACACTTGCGTATACAATGGTTGAAGTTGGAAACTAAAAATAAAGTTTTCTTTTCTTTTCCGTTTTGCCCCTTTTGTTTTTCATTCTTGTATATATGTATATATATATGTGTGTGTGTGTGTGTGTGTGTGTATATTTTTTCTTTTTGTTATTGCCACATGACAGTCACTCATTTGAAGCTGACATGACACTACTAATGTGGCAAGTCAGTGCCATGTGGCACTATAGTATCACGTGGCATTGACACATGACATAATTATCGTACATGGTAGTGATGGCATGCACTTTTGTCAGCCACATCAGCTTTTTTGAACACAGAGTTGACGACAGGAACAAAAAAACAAATGGATTTGACTTTGTAGGAAGAGAATCTAAAAAAAACTTACAGGGACTAAAACCGGATTTCGCTAGAGACAAAATACATTTTTAAGCCAAAAGTTTATTTCATATTTACAAAAGTGAAATCATGTAACCAAACGTATAAATAGTATATCTTGAAGTTAGGTGTCATTCTATCCGAGTGTAGGGCCATCTTGATTGAGAGATCAAACTTTTTCATTGAGTTTTTTAGTTGTCCATAAGCTAGCTAGGGAAGCCATATATTCCTTTATGTATTGCTTTTTCAATTTTTAATGAAATAAAATATGTTTGTTTCCTTAGAAAAATAGTATAAAACTTGAATTAATATATTTTTGTACAACATAAATTTAGTTGATAAATAATATACATGTTTTGACCATGGATATTTAAAATTACATAATTGAATATTACTGAAGTTTGAAATATTATTAAATAAGTGAACTAACATAGGTCATTAAAGGTATTTGAAATTATAAATAAGTAAAAGGGATTATGAGTAGACGAATAAGAGTGTGATTGTCCCCCGAAGCTGGAGATTAATTTGATCAATTTTTTTTCATCCTCTTTTTCTCCCTAAAAGGCTTTAATCAACTACTCCCACCATCCCTTAAAAAAGTTGGTTTATATAGTTAAAATATTAAATTCGTACACAATTTAATTGTTTTTCCCAGATAGCTGTTTTACTAATTCCACTTTTTCCAATTAACTAATCATTTACTTAATTAATTACACTCATAATCTCTCTCTTTCCACCTTGAGGGTATTTTGGTAGCAAAATAATTAATGCAGCAACATGGTAATTTGAAATGAGTCTTATAAAATTGGATAATTTTTTTTTTCCCAAAAGAATCCTATATTAAACGACATTGGGAGTATTAGTTAAGATGAAATTTTCTAATGTTTTTTGTTTGGTATAAAAAAAAATTTCTAATGTCTTGAGCATTATAATTGCTAACTTGCTATTATCATTATTTGTCATTTTGTAAAAATTGAGCTGACTTGGAATGGAGTCGATTTGAAGGGCTAACCATGATTTAGTAAAAACCGATGACTTTTTATCCTTTTTCCATTTTTTGAAAAATTAAAGAGATAGAGTCTTTGTCTTTATCTTTAGTAAATAGATAGTTAAGAGGAAAATATATGTTTTTCCTTTTTTATGGAGTTGAATCAACTTGGACAAAAACGATTGATCTTTATAAATTATAGGCTTAATTATAGTTTTAGTCCCCTTATTTTTATTAATTTATAATTTTGGTCCCCTCATTTCTAAATTCAGATATTTGGTCCCCCAATTTTTAAAAATCCAGACATTTTGCCCAAATACTAAATTGGCCCACCAGAGTGCCTGACGTGGCATCATTTAAGCTGATGTGGCACATGCCACATCATTTAATTGGCCATGTCACTGATGACAATCCAGCATGTCACCATGTCATTTATAATTGGAATATATTTATTATATCTGAATTATAAAAACAAAAAAAAAATTTATAAAACTGAAGTAAATAAATTAGAGGAACCGGAACCCTAAATCATAAATCGAAAGAAGGATTTGTATGTGATATTGCGAAACTGTGAAACCGTTAACGATGAGTTCCCAGATTCGCCCGAAGGATCTGTGAACCATTTCTTCTTCGTTGTCACCATTTCTTCTTCGTTGTCACCATATGTTGTTCGTTTTCACCGTTTCTTCTTCCTTGTCACTGTTTCTTCTTCCTTCTTCATCGCGGCTTTCTGTGTATCCTTCCTTCTTCATCGCGACCAGTGGTTATGGATAGAAAGAAGATGGCGACCTCTAGACCTTCCGCGAGGACTTTCGACCCACCAGCCCTGTCTTCAGTCCACAAATCGGATGATAAGTTTTGTGCCAGGTTGGTTTGCTTTAACTTTAACTCTGATTCCTTTTACTTTCTGTGTTGGGTATGAAAGAGAACATTTTGGTATGTGTGTTTGTCAGTATTTATGTCATGGTGGGAGGGAAGTCGTGGTCCATGTATGTATGTTGTGTTTTATAATAGTTATTTGTTTATTCAAAGATGTCCAAAATGTATGTTGTTGTTGTAGTGGTCCTACTTAGATTTTGTCCACTAGTGTAAACATGTTGTTGCTGATTTGTGTAGGCCAGCAGAGGTGCAGAGGCTAAAATTAAGAATACACCATGGGGGTATATTTGTAAATTACCCTTCCAAACTGTACATCAAAGGATACACGGATGAAATGAATTGGGCCTGGGATGTGGATCTAATGTCCCATATGGATGTGTGTAAAATGGTCAAAAGTCTTGGGTATATAGGCTTCAAATGCTTGTGGTATCAACACCCAGAATTGTCTCTAACCCGTGGATTAAGACCACTAAACAGTGACAAGGATGTATTACAACTTGCCCAGGATTCAAAGGGACATGAAGTCATTGACATATTTGTGGAACACCTAATAGACATTCCAGTCACTGTTGAAGATGGGAGTAATGACAAGGAGAAGGAAAATGCCAAAGACAATGTAAATGAGAAAGCTGATGTTATAGATGATGATATATTGGAGGTAACTTCAGATGATGAGTTGGAGGCAACTTCTCATCTGTTGTGGACCACTTTGGTTGTCTGCCAAAACCATGTCAAACAAAGGAAGGCATGAAACCAAACTTAAGCTTGTTAAAATGTCTTAGATTTCTAACAAAAATATCACCAAACCATTGTTCAAATTCTGAGCACTATAACAGTGTGAATGATGGTAAACCAGAATGAGTCATTAATAGTGAGTATAAACATCAATTCATTGGACTAATTGGATGCTTTAATACAAACACCAATACCACATATAAGGTGGATATATCAAAACAGAACACAAGCCAAAATAAACCTAAACTCTAAACCTAAACTAAACCACAAATTACATCAAAAGGAGCTTGCATCAATACCACATACATTAATCCATAATCCTGAACACTAACACTAAACCCTAACACCTATTTGAGCAATTGTGTTGCCAATAGAGTAAACACAAGCCCAATTACGATTACCCAAGAAAAACCATCAAACCCAGAAAAAACTTAAGCTTCATCTTGCATTCATCTTCAATCCTCTTCGTATGTTCATCCTTTTTCTCCAACTCTGTGATAAGCTTCATCTTCAATTCATCTTCAACCCTCTTTGACTGTTCATCCCTTTGTTCCAACTCATTGATCTTGGCCAGTAACTCCAACATCAACGTCTTCTGTTGTTCATTCATCTCCTCAACCCAAACAAAGAAATTGCAAACTTTCCTCCCATATAGCTACAAATAGAAACATATTAAGATTTGAAAAGCCAAAATCCATATAAAATTTGGGGTTTCGCGTATGAAACTCACCTTAAACAGACCACATCCGTAAAATCTTCGGCCATAGTTCTCTATAGTTTTGCATGTCAACAATGGAGATTCAACATCGCACTTACAGCGATACTTTCTTCTTCGCATGACTGACGAATGGCTTGAAGATGAACCCGAAAACTCCAAACCACCTCCCATGTGGTGTTGCGAACCTGACATTGGCCGACCAAGGCGCGATGATGGGTCGGGTTCGCAGATTGGGGATTTAGGGTTAGCGAAAGGTAGAAGATGAAGAAGATGGGTCGGGTTTCGATTTCTGATTTAGGGTTCCGGTTCCTCTAATTTATTTACTTCAGTTTTATATTTTTTTTTTGTTTTTATAATTCAAATATAATAAATATATTCCAATTATAAATGACATGGTGACATGCTGAATTGTCATCAATGACATGGCCAATTAAATGATGTGGCATGTGCTACATCAGCTTAAATGATGCCACGCCAGACACTCTGGTGAGCCAATTTAGCATTTGGGCAAAATGTCTGAATTTTTGAAAATTGGGGACCAAATGTCTGAATTTAGAAATAGGGGGACCAAAATCGTAAATTGATGAAAATAAGGGGACCAAAACTATAATTAAGCCTAAATTATAATCATCTCCTTCCGAATGAAATTAGATTGACTTAGAATATATTTTTTTTTCACCCACAGTATCCTAGGAGAAAAGGGTCTTGGACTAATCTGTGTTCGGTCGGAAGGTAAGTAAAGTCTGACAACAAATTGTTTCATCACCGGGGATTGAACTCGGGTACCAGCCAAGTCCATCCCTTTAGATGGAACGCATTTACCACTTGCGTCCAACCCCATCAAAGACCAAACGATTTCGATCATTCCAATGACTAGAAACTGCAACCCTAAATAGGATGGTTCGGTTGCACCCAACTCATTTTCAAGGTTCATAATCAACCAATTCCAAAGGCCCACGCTAAAAAAAAACCTCCACACATCTCAACTGTGTCGCAAACAGTCATGGGCAACTAAGTAGACTGCATTACATAATTAGGTACCACCATAATCTCCCTTTGAGCTATTATTATTCCCCACTAGAGATAAATATCTAGCTTTCCATTGGGATAACTGCTTTCTAACTTTGTCCACAATGAACAAATACAACTCCTCCTTGTTGTGGCTCACCATGGGGGGGCACCAAGATACAAGCCAATATATTTCCTCGGTAAATTCCATGGTCAACTCTTGCTATATGGCTAAAGACACATCTTTGGGAGTGTTATGACTGCAAAAGGCTCTCAACTTCTCACTACTAACCTTCTGCCCCGAAGCCAATCCAAATTGCACCAAGATATCTTTTATGTTACGCGCATAAGACACCGAAACTACAGAGTTTCACGTACAAAACTCCACTCCAACCTATCGATTGCTTTTTCTAGATCCAATTTCACAATCATGAAGCCATCTTTCCCCTTCAAGGAATTACAATAAGGGATCATTTCTTAGAGGACAATCAAATTATCTGTAGTGTTACCTTGGATAAAGCTGCTCTGACACCAGAGAGATCACATAAGGCATGAAGCAGCGAATCCTATTTGCAATGGCCTTTGTAACGGTTTTATAGATAACATTACAAAGGGCGATAGGGAAAAAGGGAGCAATGCGAGAAGGATTTTCACGCTTAGGAATAAGCGTAATCAACTTATTGTTAACATCCCTAATCATCTCTAGATGGGCCAAAACGCTGCGAGCAAAGCTAACGATGGTGGATCCAATAGCGTCCCATTCAGCTTCAAAGAAAAAGGGGTGAAGCCCATTAGCTAAACTTTACCCATTGTGATGCCTAGTCTCAAAGTGGTTAGCTTGGTGACTTCAAGTGACAAATTGAAGAGGTATTTAATTAGGCGGATTTGCAGCTAGTTCCAAGCTATGCATTACCGCCTCTGGGATGACATCAAGACCCATTCACAATATTCAACGATTACTTGTCTGTTTTAAAATATTTCGTTGTCTCAAATTATTTGTCTCTTTAGAAAATCAAGAAGTATTAATTACTTCTTTTCCAACAATACCCCTTGTATCTCAATCAACTATATTAATAAGCTTTTCTACTTAACTACTCCACCACTCTAATTAATAAGGAATATTTTAGTCAAAAAATGCCATTGAATTATGAAAATTTGTAAACTCAATCATTTTCTTAAGAGGTGTACATAACTTAAGAGACAAGTAAAACGAGACAGAAGGAGTACATGATATTATTAGAAATTCTTTTTAAGGGTACTAAAAATATTTATATGGGGTATTAGTACATGTCAGGCAGCGTCTTTATTATAGTAGTAACATTACAGGCATCATTAATTCTACAAACTAGGTTCATACAATTTTGCAGCCTGTTTGATTATGCAACTAATTATATCTGACTTGTTAATTAGCGTATTTAGCTCCTAGAATCAGAGTGGAGATCGCTGTCATTGTCATCGTCATTACCATAAACCTCCTCTGTTCTATTAGAAAACTGCAGTTAACATCCACAGTTTC
The DNA here is from genome assembly GCA_037113605.1 of Calophaca sinica. NCBI lineage: Eukaryota > Viridiplantae > Streptophyta > Magnoliopsida > Fabales > Fabaceae > Calophaca > Calophaca sinica. The sequence goes on from CM073733.1 coordinate 112,475,352, forward strand.
AGATTTAAGTTGATTAAAAATGAAGAAAGATCACCTCATATACATATATAATGTTAATGTCTTGGTAAATATTTTATACACACATTCAGCAATACTATGCACAGCTTTATATCAAACAGAGAAGCACCTTCACAAAACTAGCAGTTGCTCTATGAAACTAACCATAATGGCACTAAAGTAAACCCAAAATCAATGCCAATGTAAAGAAGCATTCAGATATGTTCAAAAGTACCTCATTATCCAAAGACTTAACATAAAAGCAATGACATGATAAAGAACGACTACGTGACCATCGTCACTCATGACTGCAGACAATAGCTGACAGGAAACACCTTTTGACATCTGCTGATGTGAAAATTTCCTCCCATCCCTGACCGACCTTATAATTCTCAACCTGTGTGTGTACATATATTATAAAATATGAATATGAGGTGAGGCTAGTCCTAAATGTATCACCAAAAGCAAAAGATTACTGTTAATAGATTTACTTACAGTATCTACAATAGTCTGACCAACGTTAACTCCCCCAATCACATAAATGGATTCTTTGATAACTGCAGCAGCAGAATACCCTCTAGGATGATTCATTGTTTCTGCCATCGTCCATGTCCCAAGACGAGGATCAAACACTTCAACACTTGGAACCATTGTGTCTCCGTCAAAGCCGCCTAATGCGTACCTATGCAGTGAATGAAGAGTTTGAGTGAAGCATGTCTCAATCAAGCATACAGCATTAGAGACGAGTAAAGTCGAGTTTCATGCTAGAAATAGCAGCACTTTATCTATACAAGTTTACCCTGTTAATGACCACATATTTTGTCCAAAATGATTTGCGGATAAGTTTAGAGCATTCCAAATAATTACCAAATGGATATAGAAAACAAATAAAGAAGAGCCTTGGCGCAATGATTAGAGTTGTTGTCATGTGACTAAAAGGTCACATGAAGGAAAATTCTGAACAGCATTAAATCAGAAGAGTTGAGAGCTACACATTGCAAAACACTCCCTGGACACTTGTGCAATTGCTCAATAGTACTACTACATCAATGAAATGACAATTAAAGGCAATCAAGGAGAAGAAAATATGTTGAACTCACAGTTTCTCATTTAGAACAGCTAATGAGTGGCAGCCCCGTTTTATATTCATGCTTGGTATTTTGGTCCAAGAATGTTCCCTGGGATCAAATCTTTCGGCAGAACTGCAGTTATGTTGAAGTGTCACTCATATTAGTACAAACATAAATATAATATCTATTATATGAATATAAAAATAAAATCATTTCTAGATCAACCATGTTTGCATGATGAGAATTTTAACCATAGATATGAATCAATTGAACGGAAATCAAGTTATAAATCTTACTTCAAATAATTATTTCCATCAAATCCACCAGTAGCGTAAATCACACCGTTGAGTTCCACTGCAGCAAGAGCGAATCTCTGGAAACATAGAAGAGCATTCAAGCAATAACTTCAACAATTTTGTATGCTTTTCAAAGAAGTGATCCAAATGATCACTTCATTTATTCCATAACATGAGAAGAGAATTGGGTTCGGTAGAGCTGTGAGTTCACATCCTAGAAGTGACTAACTCATAGAAGTATTAAAGGCATAAGGCCATAAGCTGTGATTATAATACTTGATGCAAGAATACATAAATATATAAGCTTCCCTATAACAACTTAGACCTACCTACATGTCATTTCTTGTAACAAAATATGAAAACAAAAAACACAGAAAAGTAAAATGTAAATGGAAAGCAACATGCAATTCAATATTAATTTTCAGTTGGCATGTTAAGAAGCTTAAGCCTCAAAAATCACACAAGCTTTCATATTGTTTTGCAGTTATCCATAATTATACCTCTCAAATTTCAATCAAAACCTGAATATTTACCATTTGGTAGACCTACTTTACCTTGTCTAGCATTGAACGTGTGGGGATCCAACGTCCAATATCTAAATCAAGCATCTCAACATCTGAAAAGCAATCAACTCCATTACCGCCACCAACAGCAAATATTTTTCCATTCAAAGCAGCACCAGACAAACTTCCTTTCTTCTGGTTCAAAGAGGGGCGCAAGGTCCAGTTGTCATGAACTGGATTGTATGATTCAACTACACACATTGAAGACAAAATGATTGATAAAAATTTCATCTCATTGTAAAAGATAACAAATTGAAAACCACAGTAAGATCTCATACCTTTGTCGTACCAAACATAACCATCTCCACCGCCGAAAACATAAATCTCACCGTTCAACTCTACAGTTGAAGCATACAATCGAGCAGAGCTCATAGGCTTGAGAGATTTGATCACATTCTGAGAAGTACAATACAAACCCATAGTTGCTAACAATGATTGTCCATCAGAGCCTCCTATTAAAAATAATGAATCTTTGGGATCCAAATGAAGCTCAGCAGATGGATTGGTTACTGTCTCCTCAACATGTGTCAGGGGAATATTACATGTAGATTCTAACAGTGCACAGCGATCTTTTAAATGCTGAATTTCCAATTCTGCCTCCAACTAAATGGAAAATAAAAGCAAGTCAATAGTGATTTGGGAGAGGGCTTTATCATACGTGATATGAAAAATAGAAAACGAGCGCAATTAAAGATACAAAGTGCACTTCAAAAGATGATTCTGACTTCAATTTCACTGAGATAATTGCCAGTTAAATAATCTCCAACATACAATGATTAAAGTCATTTACACTTCTTGGGCTTCTACTTATTGAACTCATCAAATAACCAGCACAAGCTTCTTATCCATTCCTCAATGTACTTCCATTCTTAGTTTTTCTTCCCTTATAAAGCCTTTTAACTTATTCTTTATTTTAAAAATTACTTTGAATTATGCATCACCAAACTTAAGAGGGAAAAACTCCAGGGTTTGGAACTGCAGCTGTCACTGCATAGATGTAGTGGGAGAGAACTCAAAAAAAAAAAAAAAAGAGTCTCACTATTGTTAAATTGCTATGTTGCACGGGTACGGGATATGGTACCGAGTACGGGTACGGGTACGTTTGCAGAAATACGATATTTTTACATATTTTACACGTCGTACGGGGTACAGATACGGGTACGGGTACGCACCCGGTACGGGTACGGCTTTAATTTTTGGAGTACCCATGCTTCACTGTTAAATTGTTTTATTTATTTCACACTCCCACTGCAGTCACGGGAGTAGAACCAAAACTTTGTGAATCAGGGAACATAGTGAAACAGGAGCACAAGTTCAAAACTAGAACAGGAATAATTACTTAAAAAGAATCTAAAAAGATGGTAGATAGAGAAGTTCCACATCCTTGGACAATTTCTATGATGACCTTATCCAATTTAATGCATGCTAATAATATACTTAAAGATGTTAGAGACAGAAAAACAATTAAGAAATATTATAAATTCTAGAGATTGTCTATAGCATAGCAAGCAGTACCAGCTTCTGCTCCAAGTAATTATTCCTCTCAGTTTGTGTTGCCTTGAAAATTGTTAGTTCTTTGACCTCTTGCACCAACTATAGAACATAGATACATTACAAGTTAGTTCTTGCAAACAAAATTAATATATCATATTTAACGACTACCATCAAACATCGTCAACCACCTGAGCTATGCTGTATTGACACTCAAATGGAGAACTAGGATTCTCTTGCTTCTCTGAACCAACTGGTGTCTCCGAATTCTTTCCTTCGGGGCAGGTGTTATTCGCATCAGGAGTATCACTTACATTGTCTTCCCAAGAGAGATCTTGAGTTTCACGAGGAACAGCCAATTCCTTTAGTTTCATAAATATGAGTTGCTTCTCATCCTGGTTTTCTTTCTCCTTATCAATTGTATGGGTATCCAATGGCTGGATGTGTCCATTTAAAGAAAAATCATTTTCACTGGAACCTGATATCATACTTGAGTGAGTAGAATAATGCTCCAACTCTGATTCAGGCATTTTAAATGCTTCACCTTCCCCCCAAGGATCATCCGAAGGAAGGGATGGAGATGCAGTTACCCACTTCGTAGAATAATGCTCCAACTCTGATTCAGGCATTTTAAATGCTTCACGTTCCCCCCATGGATTATGCGAAGGAAGGGATGGAAATGCAGAATAATGCTCCAACTCTGATTCAGGCATTTTAAATGCTTCACGTTCCCCCCATGGATTATGCGAAGGAAGGGATGGAAATGCAGTTATCCACTTCGTATTCTGTGGGACAGCATTACCGGGGGCAATTGATAAGGGTTTTTGTTTTAGTAATGAAATAAGTCTGTTTGCTTGTCCATGGTCTAGCTCAAACCAGAAATGGTTAAGCATGTAGTAGTTGTCTACTATTGCAGGTCTAAATTTTTCTTCGGGCAGTGGCTGGCACCGACTTTGGACACAAACTTGCACCTTAAACATTAATAACAGAAAGGTATGAACATTATGAATAAGCCACAGTTGTCTTGAATAGCACTGTATCCGTCATAGTATGCAAGGAAGTGATGATACCTGTGCAGGAAATTGTGTCGCTTCTGAACCATCAGTCCATCCATAACGGTCTATAGACAATTTCCCTTTACTAGCTGCCTCGAAAACTCCATGAAGCTTCCTATCAGAATAGTTAAACAGAAACAGAGGCATCCCAGGTTCAATATTCTTCACATAAGAGAAGTGCTGAGCCGGTAAGCCTGTTGAAATCAAACAGATAAAAGTTCCATGAGCAGGAGTTGACAACCATCAACATTATGCCTAAAAACCGAAAACTTAATTAGCAATACCGATAATTTTGTGGCATCGAAAACACAATTTGCAAGCATCATGTTCATGTAAATATGTAATTATAAGTGGATACTTGTATGGGCACATCACAGTAGATTTCAAAATGCTAAGTGATCTCAGTGTTTTCAGACTCATACTAACAGAAATCCCAAATGCTATTAATTAATTAATTAAAAGAAAAAAGCAATCACATGAAAAATGACTGACCAAAGAGTTGTTTGGATAAACATTCTTTCATGGTATGGTTCTTGCACCCAAATATGACACCACCAAGTTGATCCTTCCTCAAATTTCTGCCAAATACCGAAGCATTTGGAGAGAAAGAAGATAGAGTCCCACTTTTTTTTTGATAATCAGATAGAGTCCTAATCCCACTTGAATCAGAAATTTGTGTTTTCTTCCTATTCCTCATCCTGGCATAAGAGCAAAAAGGTTATCTCATTGACAATCTATTGCAAAATTGAAAGCATAAAGAAATATAACTCATCAATATGCTGATAATGCATTCAGATAATAAAATAGGACTTTCTTTCAATGAAAAGAAGTAAAGATTATTCATAGCCTACATACATAAATTTCACACAAGTGGAGTTGTAAAAGATGAATATGAATAATATAGACTCTATTTACTTGTCAAAAATAAAATAAAATATAGACTCTATTTAAGCATTTATTCCGATCATGCAGTACAGCAATGAATCCAACGGATGACAAAAAATAATAAATAGAGAACTAAAACTTTTAACTCAAAACGGCAATGCCACAATAGAAAGGTACCAACGAAGCTTTTTCCTAGAACAGAAAAACGATCCCTGGACCACAGTATTCAAAGCTTTCAACTCTTAAATGAACAATGAAACAAGCAATACTATTAACGGTACAAATTCTCACTTTAGAAACAATACCAATGTATCGCACTATCATAGTTGGCATCTAATGGAAAGTAACAAGGTGGAAGCAGAAGAGACTAATAGGAAAAAATAAAAAATAAATAAAAATAAACAAACCCATATCATAAAAATTCAAGCTTTATTAAATGGGGTTTGTCACAAAAACCCAAAACTCTGAAACGAAATGCAAAATCGAAATCCAAACAGAAACGTTCACTGTGATTATAGTTAAGAGCTGCATTTTGGATTCCTACATTTTATGAATACGCAAAGCGAGTGATGGACAAAGCGAGTGATGAACAGAGTAACAAAATGAGAGAGAGAGTGTGTGTGTGTGCGTGTGTGAGGAAAAGAGAGAGAGAGAGAGAGATGCTGTGATTGATCAGAGAAAGAGAGCTCCGAAGAAAAGGAGGGAGCAGTATTATTTATATTAAAAAAAAAGATTCAAGTTACGTTGTAAAACAACACTAGCAGCGCACTCTAGTGGGTTACTAAAATGGTGTAAATATAAGAAATATCTAGTCTATTTTTAGTATTAATTATTTCTTATTTATTGTGAGAAGAAATTCACTTTTTCCATGTAAGAAGAATATGAAAGGTCAATTTTAATCATTTAATACAAATGATATTTTTTGAATAAAATTTAAATGGAGTATACAGTATTTATCATTAATTAAAATTAACCACTTCAATGTATTTTCAGTCTTGATGATTTTAGTTTTTTTGCTGGTTATATTAAGGAGTGGTTAATAACTTTTTTTTTTTTGACGTGAGTGGTTAATAACTTTGGCACTATGCATAAACACTAATTAAAAAAACTCTCTTCATAAATATTACTTATATGAAAGTATGTTTTTCCGTCATATGATTATAATGATATGATATACTCTCTATTGGGGAAAAAGACTATCCAAATCACATTCTTGTAAAAAAAAAAAATGCAAATCATATTACTCATCTCAAATGTATTAATACACATTCATAATATATATGTGATGTGGATCATATTATTCATGAGTATGGGAAAACACCAAATCCATGTAACAACACTCCATTGACATAGTTATGTCAAGTCTTTAACTTTCAGATGATATGTCTTTATTCATAAACATAACATTCACTACCACATTTTGGACCTACGGCAACGCTTAAATTTCCAACGCCTAAAAACCGCTCTCTTATATTATAATAGGCAACGGTTTTGGAAATCCGTTGGTATGTTAGATAAACTTTTACCTTTTTTATATACAACGGTCAGAAACCGTTCCCAAAAGGTCAAAGGCAACGGTTTTTTTAAATTTTTTTTCCCAACGTTTTTAAACTGTTCTTTATTAGTTTTTATTTATTAAAAAAAATATGCTCATTATTTTCGTTTAGGCGGTAAAAACATTTTCTTCACCCGCCTATTTGTTTTTCTAATTGCTAAAAATCATGAAGCTCTGTCCAAATTTTCTTCAGAATCTCATGAACCCCTAAAATTTTCTTACCCCTAAAATCGTGAAGCCCTAAAATCACGAACCACCTTACCCCTAAAATCAAAGAAAGCTCGAGAAGAGCCCCAGCCCCTAAATTTTCTTCAGAATCTCATTCTCTCGCCGTCTCTGCTCCAGCCATGGCTGCGAGAAGAGCCCCAACTCGATCTCAAATTAGGGTTCTTTTACTCTCTCTTCGTCGTCTTGGTTCTCAACTGCCTCTTCCACTCCCTCCTTTCTTGTTCTTCAAGGGCGTCACAGTCGAACGACTCGTCGTTCGTTTCTCAACCTGGTCCCTGTCGGCCTTCACAATCGAACTTCACAGCGTCCTCGCATCCACCGCACCATCTCCAGCATCCACCGCGCGCATCACTCCATCGGACTGCACCCATCTCCAAAGGCCGCCTCACTCGACTTCTTCTGCCCATATCTTCCCCTCTGTCGCAAAACGAAGCACCATCGTTTAGGAAGCGCGTCACCGCCGCGACCGTTTCTCTATCGGTGAGGTAAGCATACTCCAACCATGGAATGTCAGTTCGTTCCCTTTCAGTTGCATATTTGTAATCGCAAGTTCACCGTATTTTCCTTCTTTCCTGTCGCAGAGCAGAACCACCATGGACGCCCTCGAGATTCCATTGTCGCATCATACTCTCGCCAAACCTCTTTGAAATCCTAATTATTTGGTGAGTCTTCCTTCCTCGAATTCATTCTCTGGTTCAGTTTTCCCAAACCTCTTTGAAACCCTAATTATTGATAAAATTAGTAATTGGTATTGTTAGGATTAGTTACTTTATGTTAAATCCCTAAATAAAATTCTATTTATGGCTGATGCATTATGGCTGTGACATATGGAGGTGTGGAGGAGCACAGAGTTGTGGTTTGTGTTGTATCAGGATGAAGAACTTGTTACTGCAAACTAAATTATTTCTGAGCTTTGACTAAGGTGGGGAAAAGGTTAGATATTTAGTGTAGTGTTGGGGATTTTAAATTGAATTGGTTTCTTGTGTGCTTTGTGTTAGCCTTAGTATTGTGATTAACTTTGTTGCTTCAACATGATCAAGTGATTGACTTTCTTGTGGGGGAGTTCCAAGGTCTACAAAGAATGCCATTTGTGAGGAAGATAATGAGAATGTGATAACTGATTTTGATGATGACTTAAGTACTTGTCATGTATTGTTCTATCTGTCCTTCAATATATGTCAAATGCACCCTAAGACTCATGTAGTTAGGTCACTAACTCTTTTGATGAAATTTTTCTTTTCATATGTTATGCTTGTTTATGAAATAGTATGGTGACTTTTAAATTCTCTAACTTAGAGCTGATGTCAAAGATTTATTAATACCGAATACACCTATGATCTTCGTTTATGGTAATTAAACCCTCCTCAAGCAAACTCATTACAGGAAATGGAAAATAAAGTCAAAAAACTTCACATGGGATAATAAACTCATTACAAGGTATTGATTATTTGAAGTATGATAAGTGAAAACTGTAAGTTTGTAACATTGCTCCTCCAATTTAAGTCATTTCCTCTAAAGTGGGAAATAATTGGATAACTACTAATGACATAAATGATTCATGGGAAAGGTAAAATCTATTAATCCAATCCAATTTGTTGGCACAAATAGTTTTGAAATGTGAAGAAGTATGGTATGTATTGGCTAGCTATTTACCAAGTGGCGTGGCTATTATGGGGAATCTTTGTAGCTGCAACCTGTATTTTTTTTCTTTCTAAAAAATGTGTTGTATTACGGTTCCTTATGTACTAGCTGTTACACTGATTTGAATCCAGAGAATATTCATTTTGATTGTCTCATAAAAACCTATTAAAGTCCTAGACTTCAAGGTATCATCTTCATAATAAGTCTCTTGCTATTCTGATTCAGCTTCATTTGTCACGTGAAGTGGAACTGGTGGGTTGTCGACAAGCTGCTCCTGACTGTTGTTTATGGGGTCATATTGTTTGTGTATCATTCTAGGTGGAGAGAAAGGTTACCCTGCAAGTTAATTATCTGGATTGTTATGTTATGTTAATGTTATTATGTTTGCTATTATTTTTATGATATTATTTTTTTAGTTTGTTATTATGTTTGCTATTATTTTTATGATATCTGGATTCTGCCCTTTGTTTTTTATGTGCTCTGATTTTGTATGTGCCCTTTGCTCCATATATCAGTTCTCTCAACTTTAATTATGATTTCCTAAATCACTCTCAAGCAAGTAACTTGGGGAGAAGATGAAGTTGGGGTTGCCCTTTTGACTTATGTTGTTTAAAACACCTAATTATGATTTTCTAAAGGATTATGATTTCATTGTTCTAACTTCCAAATAACTTATTCTTTTGGATTTCGATTTTTAGGGAGACGATGAAGTTGGGGTTGTCCTCTTCCTTCGCAATTGTCATGAAGAATCACCATTGATCATTGGTAAAATAATTGAGTAGTGGTATTGACATCACTCACATCTGTCTATTTTTTGTCCCCCCCCGGGTATATTCAACGTTAATGTCTCAATTAGAACAGTAGTTTTAAGAAGTATTCTTGTTAAAATCATGCAAAAGAGGACACGACACATCCCGTGCGTAAGCATGGGTATTATGCTAGTCTAAGTTTTATACCATAATAATACAATTCTGGTTAATAGCAATCGATAATGAGTATTTTTTTCTTTATTTGATAGATAAAAAACCATTTTATAAAAAACCGTTCTCTATACTTGTAATAAAAATGAAATGGGCTACTTTAAATCTATTTTTTATATTTTTTTTATTTTTATTACCTTTGGCAACGGTTTTGAAGTATTGTATATGTTGGTAAAAACCGTTCTCTATATTGTGAAAAACCGTTCTCTATTTTTGTTGGACAAAAACCGTTCTCTATATACTATACAAAAACCGTTCCCTATATCACAAAAACCGTTCTCTATTTTCGCATGAAAACCGTTGTCGAAAGCAAACAAAATAGACAACGGTTTTATTGTATAAAAACCGTTTTCTTTTGGCATCTAAAGAGAACGGTTTTTATTTGTTGCCATTGACTGCAACAGTGTAAAACCGTTGTCCTAGAAAAAACAAAAAAATCGTTGTCTATTACCTACCAAAGGCTACGGTTTTATATTTCTGTTGCCTTTGTTCAAAAAAACCGTTGCCTATAAAATAGGCAACGCCTGAGAATACCACGGTTGAAAAACCGTTGCCGTAGGAAAAGGAAACGGTTTTTTCGCCTAAGACAACGGTTTTCACGCGTTGCCGTAGGCAAAAAATGTTGTAGTGATTCTCTAAAAAATTTGCTTGTAGCTAGCTTGTACATAATTCTAGTATAAATAGAAAAGATTAATTTGTATTTTATCAAGAAAAGATAAGATAAGAAGGTGGATTTGTAATACCATACATTTGTGAATGTTATACATAGACATTTCACTTGCAAATAATTACGTATATAATATAATATTTGATACATAACCAAAATAGAGGAAATTAGTACAAGGCCTTAGTTCTCATCATTCACTTGCAAATAACAAAGATTTACAAATACAAAAGACAATGAAGAAACTAAACTCAAGAATATCTCTTTCAAACATGTTTATCTGAATATCTCCTTCAAGCTTTGTAATGTCATAATATTTTTGGTATAATATTCTTTACATGAAACGTCACCCAAGTAATTAATAATACTGGGTGACTTACCTTAGAAATTAAGTTTAATTTATTTTACTTCAATACGGTTTGATTAGAGCTCTATAATCAAACAAGAGGTGTCCCTCAAGTATAACACATACAAAACCCTTCCTTTACCAAAGTGGTGTATCTATCATTCCTCCCTTCGCAAAAGAATGAAAAGTTTTTGTATATGGTTTATTTACATCTTATGTTTCTTTTTTCCATACAAGAATTACAGAAGTTGCATAAAGATGAAACACTCTTGAAAGTGATGAAGAACAAATTGAAGCCCTAAAAGTAACCTCGGTGATGTGAAAGAGGAGACTCTTAGAAATCTTTAAAAACACAGAAATTGTTTATATGCAATGACCTAACTAAAGTTATTTATAGGTTTCCCAAATATTATAAAGTAAGCAATTGAAATCCTATTGAGAAACTAGTCATTACAACATTTAATGCAGACGTGAATCAATTCATAGCTTGCTTGAATCAATTCACAGAGAGGCGTGGTGTCAAAATTTATGCAAGGTGAATCAATTCACAAAGAGAAGAAAATATAATGAATCGATTCACAGAGAGACCGACATTCTGGAAGCCTATCAGACCATGTTGAATCAATATACCAATGCTTGTGAATCGATTCAAAGATATCGATTTCATCACCGAGAGAATGTTATTCAGAAAAAACTCGAGTTTTGCAGAAAATCTCGAATTTCTCTCAACCATACACTTGAATATGATCGTTCTCAACCAAGTTTTAAGCATAATGTCATCATCCATCATGGATGCAACACTTAATTGGAAATAAACATTAATTCATGTAGAAAATCAAGCATATATATACCACCGAAAATCATCAAAATCCAATTTTTTCCCAAATGAAAGATTAATCACAATCAATTTCAGATACCACCCATCCAAAAATTAGAAAAGAATCACCATTGATATCGTGCTCAATATGTAGTTCCTATTCCAAATACAAAACTAGAAAAAGCCAATTCATCCTTGAACCCTAATTTCTTTAAGAATAAAAGTGAGAAAACTCACTTGTAATGGAGGTGACGGTGATGGTGGGAGTGATTCGGAACTTCTTCGAACCCTAAGCCCTTTCTTTCTCCTTTTCTCTGGTGTGTTCCTCCCATCTTCTTTTCTCTTCTCCAGCTGTATGAGTTTATGTGTGTTAGTGAAGAGAGATTTTTGTTTTTGTCTTAGCGGAGTGCGAGGGTATGGGGGTGCCGTGTAGTACCTAAAGATGGGAGAGTCTTTTAGGAAATTTGCAATTCCTTTCACCCACTTTTAGTTAACTATTAACATACCATATTACTAGTAAGTACATACATATGAATACCCACTAAGATTCTTTTATAAATCCTATTAAATACATTTATGCACAAACAAATTTTCATTAAACAAGAGCCACATAATTCTTAAAGAACATAAAATCATATACCTATCACTTAGGGGATGTTACAAGATTCCTATATGTGGGTAGGCATAAATTTAATAATAATACTCCTCGTATTTTGAAACCAAATATTTTATAAAATTATCTTCACACGGGTATAATGTGCTAGTACATCATAAAGTATTAAATTTTGATAATTTATGAATACTATAATTAATTTATAAACATCCCCAGACATCCTCAATCGGCATATGGGTCAAACCTAGTGTTACAATGGACGACCTACAACTATCATGTTATCAAGCAGCACAACCACACATACATAAGCATTCATAAACATCCAATAAAGTAGCAACCATCATAAGTCGTCTATCCTAGAGTTATCATCTATCCACAGATATTAATAAATCAATCTTATGGTTGATAGACTTATGACAACTATCATTAGCCATCATAAGTCACAAAGCCTATCCTTAGGTGATGTCGTTGATCAACCTCTAGTAGGGCTTAGGTCACCCTACGAACATTCATACATACTATTCTATCCTACAATCCCAGTGTGTAAGGTTTCATCCTCCCACCTGATCACAAACACTTGCACGACCAACTCTAGGTGTGATCTTCTACTATGCGCACCCCTGAGAATTTTTGTATGCACTCCCACATACAATGATCATTGAGACTAAGACTATGGGTTGAGTTGTACCGAAACCCAAGAAATGACTAATGATTACTTATAGGGACTAGAAATAACCTAACAGACTATAATTCCAAGAAACTAGAGAGTTGGATTAGGGTTCATACATCTAAACGACCCACTTCGACTGAAGAAACTACTATTCACACCCATTTTATTCTTCTCACACCCCCTTCCCTTGATCGCCAGATTGCTTCCTGAGGCTCCAACCCTCAACCCTTGGTGCTTTAGCGACTTAAAATGCTAGAGAACGAAGCTAGAGAGAAAAGGAAAAGAGAGAAAAAGTGTGAGGAAACAAGAAATGAGAGGTGCTACTTATAGGCCTCAAAACGCCTGTTCGTGTCACAAGAAGACCAGGTTCACATCATAAACCCTGCAATTTCTTTCAACTCGTCTGTGACATCACGCTGAAGTGTAAAATCTTAATTTTGTTTTTTGGTTAGTTTTAAGACTGTTTCAAGGTCCAATCTAGGGTCCTCAGTACCCATTTCAAGCACTCAATATCTAGGAACGCATTCTAAGACAGGGGATTATGCGTTAGGAAAAATGGAATGTTACATGATCACTCTGTAAGATCATTCCCAATTAGGGGCAAAATTTCCTTGGGACGCACTTCGTTCTTCGATATCAGCCCTACGCGGCACTAGGTCCCCAATATCAAATGCTTAGGAAAGTGATGAACAGTCCCACTATACACACTTTTTAATTGGCTTGTTATTCGAGGCAGGGAAAACGAAGTGAAAAGATTGTTCGGCGACAAGACCATGTTCATCATCCGGGACTATTCCTGCTCCACCCTCTTAATGTTTGAAGATCCATTGACAAAGACCTCCCCCTTTTTCTTCGCGTTGGAGTTCAGAGTCTTTGTCAATTCTTGTAAAAAAATCTTCTTTACTTGGGCTTTGATAGCCTAATAATGTTCATGAGATGTCGTGTTTTGACAACTCAATCGAATAATCGATCATTCTGCCTGCCAGGTCTGGCTTGTGCAGGATTTGTCGCATTGGGAAATATGTCCTCACTACATTTTGATGTGCCTGGAAAAACTTTCACAACATCTGAGATGAAAATACAAGAGCCATAACCACTTTTTCAGTCTTTTGATATCTCGTCTCTAGCCTTTGTATCATTTTGGCTGATAACGTATATCGGTCTTTTCCCCTTGGGAGCTTATTTTACTAGCATCGTGTTGATGGCTTCCTCGGAGATGTATAAATATAGGTTCAATCCTCGATCTTTTCTCCTTTTCGCATTCTGAAGTCCATTCAAAAAATTTCCCTTTCCTTAATAGGTTGTATAAAGGAATAGTCTTGCGAGAAGACCGAGACATGAATCTGCTCAGCGTGGCCACTCTCCTCGTAAGTTGTTGAATCTCTTTAACCGAGGTCGATCTACTCATTTGCAAAACAGTCTAGTACTTGTCTGGGTTATATTCTATTTCCTTTTGTGTCAACAAGAAGCCCAAAAATTTTCCTTCTCCTACTCTAAATGCACACTTAGCTGGATTCAGCCGCATCTCATATTTTCTCAGTTATGCAAATACCTGCTCTAGGTCTTCCACATGAGTTAGGCCTTGTCCTGTTTTAACGATCATGTCGTTGATATACAGCTCCACATTCTTCCCTATCTGCCTTTGAAAACTTTAGTCATCATGCATTGATATGCAGTCCTGACATTCTTGAGACCAAAGGGCATCATTCGGTAGCAGCACATGCCTAAGTCAGTTATGAATGTTGTCTTTTTATCATTATCCAGGTGTAATGGGATTTGATTATATTTAGAGTATGCATCAAAAAATGATAGCAGGTGAAAACCAAATGACGCATCCATTAACTTGATGGTTGAGAGGGGGAATGGGTCTTTCAGACATGTCTTATTAAAGTCGATGTAGTTTGTGTACATCCTCCACTTCCTATTGGGTTTTATAATTAATATGACATTTGACAACCATGTTGCGTAGTCCACCTCACAAATAAACCCATCATCAAGGCTTCCTTGACTTGCAGTTTTCTGCTTTTCCAGAGTTGTCTGCCTCTTTTTCTAGACCACCGACATGAACCTCATGTCAATCACGAGCTTATGACAACAAAATTTTGGATTTAGACCTGGCATATCAACTATTGTCCATGCAAACAAATATTTACTTTTCCAGAGGTAGGATTCATTTTACTCATACTCTTCGACTTTGAGAGTGGCTCCCAAACTTGTGGTTTTGTCCTCGCAGTCTCTTAGTTAAGGGTTTCCTAATTCCCCTTTTGGTTGAGGTCTTTGTACCTCCTCGGGGTCATCGTCCTCCTTCCTAGGGTCCAACTCAGACACCGTGATGCCTTTTTTTGAGATGTGGACAATGTATTTCCGATGTTTCCTTGTTTAGTTCTTCATTCTAGTGGATTTGGTGCTTCATCTCGTGGCACTATCGAGCCATCTCCCCACCAACCCGGATAATGACACTTCGACTGGAATCACCCAGGAAACACATCTCCAATGATCATCCCATTAGTGTCGCCCTGATCTTACTTAGGAAAGGTCGTCCTAAGATTGTATTATACGGAGTGGGAATGTCAACCATAGTGAGTGTTGTGGTGGTTGTCTTCCCTTCATCATCATTGGAAAAGGTTATAGCAACATGTATGCATCCTCATCATCATTGCATCATCCTTATTTTCTTGAACGCGGTGTAAAAGAGTATGTTGACGGAACTCCCTTGATTGATCAACCCGCACTGAACCCACATCGTGCTGAATATGGCCAAGATTACTATGGGGTGACTCGGTTCTTCTTCTCTAGACAGCCCTTTTCCCAAGACGAGAAAAGGTTCTGAGTGGTACCAACGTCGCAGGCAGCCACATGATTCTCCTGGACATCTACCTTTGGGAATAGTCCATGTTCGCCAGTCGTGGAACTGACCCTGAGATGAACCCACTAGAATTTTTCTTTTAGTCCTTTGGCTCATCCCTTCTTTTGATTTTTATTGACGCTATTTATGATGAATCCCTGCTTTCTCGACCAGGCCTAGCTTTATGGTAAAAGCTGGATGGGAGTAACTTTGCTGTTTCCCACAAACGATGCCAATGCTCTGCTCAATTCTCCAGCAGGCTGAGTATTGGGTTGGCCTCCTTTTGTATGATCCACTAATATTTTTTACAGTCTTCCTTTGTAGTATACGACGGGGTGGGTACCTACAAAGGCACCCTGATGCTTAAGTCAATAAGTATATAAGCATTAGGCTAGAGAAGGGATATAATACATACCTTGTTGTAGTAGCTTCGTCCCCCTTTTATTTGAAGAGAGAGAGAGAGAGACATGCTCCCAGTTTGGAGTGACCTATTACGAATGGTCAACATCCCTTAGAAATGATGGCCATAAGATCTTCCTTTGTCTTTTCCGAGATACACAACTAGTTGCCTAATAGTTAAAAAATTAAGTATGCGACTTTCTCTGCGTAGATAGGTAGCTTGTTTAGTCATTGAGTGTCGTCAGTTATGATATAATAGTCTTCTGCTAGCGGTGTGGGCGTCCATATCTTCTTGCTTTTTGACTACGATGGGTGGGGATTTTTGGGAACCGATAATGAGTATATAATTTAGCATGTATTTGGAAGTAATTATGAAAAATAATTATTTTTTAAAGCTTTTATAAATAATTATTTTCTAAAAATAACATAATCCAAACACACTTTGGTTACTAGTTCTCTCCAAACAACGTCAGTTTCGTCAGGTATGAGTTCTTTCCTTTTTTTATTTGATTTAAAATATATCTGATTTATTTTACCTAAAAAATATATATCTTAATTTTTTTAAAAAAAAAATAAACGTTAGTTACTATGTTTGTAAGTTGGAAAAAAAAAATGTCCAATGATCGGTGGACATTTTCCCTAAAGAATTAGAGCACGCATCATCTCACAGAAAAGTTCTAATTCTAACCAATGAATGATTATGCCAACCACTACCCATGATATTTTAATTTCTTGCTGTGACCGCAACTACATGAATCACTGTGTTACTTTCAATGTTCAAATATATATATATACACCTTCTCTCCGCACCTTATTTCAACATAGCAGCTCCCACCACCACCATGTTCACCCAATTCCTCATCTTCTTCCTCCTATTCACACCCTTTATAATTACATCTGCCACCCCAAAAGAAGAAAGTAACGATTTTGTGCGTCAATTAGATATCAAAGAGTTGGGTTTGGACAAGAACCAAGAAAAGCTGAGCCATTTCAAGTTCTATTGGCATGACATAGTGAGTGGACACAACCCTTCATCCATGGCAGTTGTTCCACCACCATGGAAGAACTCAACAACTGCCTTTGGTTTGGTGAACATGATTGAGAATCCTTTAACTTTAGGACCCCAATTGAGCTCCAAATTGGTTGGGAAAGCACAAGGGTTGTATGCATCCACATCACAGAGTGAGATCGATTTGCTCATGGCTATGAATTTTGCGTTCACTGAAGGGAAGTATAATGGCAGCACTATTACAATTTTGGGAAGGAATCCTGTTTTTGATAAGGTTAGGGAAATGCCTGTGATTGGTGGAAGTGGTGTTTTTCGATTTGCTAGGGGTTATGCTCAGCTTAGAACTTATTGGTTCTCACCTAAGACTAAGGATGCTATAGTTGAGTACAATGTTTATGTGTTGCATTCTAGCAATTCCTATCTTCAACTACCTCGTTCGGTGTTATTGGTCGGATATGTTTTATCGTTTTATCTTTTTTTCCTTTCTTGAATTTTTAGTTTACGCTAATAAGGTAAAGAAATACTACTCGTGGTGTATTGAGTCTTTCTTGCAGATTGCACGAAACCCCAACAAACTAGCAATTGGTGGGGGCATTGATTTATGTGATGGGAGAGAAAGTTTCTTCAAAGTCAAATCTTATAGTTACTCTCAGAGATTCCAAGTTCATGAAGGGAAAGTCTTGGGGTCTCCTATATGCTATTCAATGGACAATTGAGCTTGTTCCAACCAAGATGAGTTGCGAGTTAGATTCAAAGCATTTCATGCATGATTTAAAAAATAAGGGGGAGAACCATGTTGAATACGGGGTTTTTATTTTACATCATAGGAGTATTTTATTTTCAAAATCTCCAAACCCTTTGGTAGAGTTTTCTAGGAAGAAAACTCATGTAGTTGCTCATACTTTAGTAGGTGTGGATACATATATGGCTAGCCTTTAAAGTTGTGATAAAGATACCAATTGTATTATGGTTTTGATTATTAACTATATGACTTAACTTTTCTTTTGTGAAAAAAAAATGTGTTCATTATTAATTGATGATATATAGTATTATATGCATACGAGAGGTTCATTTTGCTTTGATTTATTTACTTTGGTTTTCTTCTTTTGAGGCCATAATAAGATGTTCATGTTTTTTTTTATCTCTCTTGGGATGGAGTTGTGTTTGTCCTCCTCAACCCACCTCTTTCTCTGCTTCTGATCATATATATGATGATGTAATTAGTTTGTGGTTGACAGTGGCGGAGCTAGACGAATATCTGTGAGGAGGCCAAAATAGTTAAGTGATATACTCAGAATTCAAAGTTATACATAATTATAATAATTCATAATTATGATAATACTTTTACTTAATTTAGTTACATTTACAAAGAACGTTTAAATATAAAGTTTTAAAAATGTCATGTATAATCTTATTTATAAAAATATTAATTAAGAATATTTAAAAGAATACAATTAATTTTAAATTTATATAAATGATTAATTGGATACTATATATGTTTATGTGTGGCATATATTAGATGATGTATTATAATTTCAATATGTTTTTTTTTATACATTTGTAATCAAAATATGTGATAGTATTTGAGAAGTAAACAACAGAAGTTAGTTTTGTAAATTAGTTAAAGATGGAAGATTTAAGACGTGGAAACAATGTAATAAATGTTTGTAAATAGAATATGATGTGTGGAGCCAAGAACGTGAGATGAGACAATGGTAAATGAAATACTATATTTTAGTAATGAAGTAAGACAATGCAGTTAGTAGTGCAAGTGTGTGAGTGGTCACTCAGTCTTCTCTCTCTCTCTCTCTCTTCTCGATGTTATTTACTTGCACCTACTCTTGCTGCTGCTGATTGTGACTTGCACCTACTTAGTGTAGTATATAGTAAGAAGTTTCAAATTTTTTGGGGTAGCCATTGCTACCCCATGACACAACTACGCGCCGCCCCTGGTGGTTGATGTGAGGATTAAAATGATACCAAAAATAATTTATTACTACTCTCCGCATTGTTTTTTTTTTACCCAGATCTTCTACTTTTAGGGTAAAAATTTCAGGACTGAAAAGTCAAAGTGACTTTTCTTTGTCTCTCTCCAATATTATCTTTTTTCGTCTTATCTCTCCTTTATCGGGTTATTTACCTCACAGGTGTATTTTAACACCAAAATTACCGATTTGGTGTAGTCAGAGAAAAAATTCCCTGTCTGGTGTAAGTCGAAACTAACAATCTCGACTTACTTTTTTCTTTTTAAAAAAAAAGTCGTGAATGGCATCCACAGCTTTTTTTTTTTTGGTGTAAGTCGTGACTGTTGGTCACGACCCACCTATTTTTATTATTTTTTTAAATTATATTTTTTAATTACGAAAAACCTTAATTTTCATGAGTTAGATTTTTTTTTATTTTTTTTAAAAACTAGGATAAAGTTATGGACGATGAAAGGATCCAAAATATAAATTTTAAGAATTTTTTGATAAAATTTGGGTCCAAAAGATAGTCCAATTAGTACTGTCGGGTGCAGAATGCTGTCCAGAATTCGGTGAAATTTTAAATCCAAATTTTAGTCATAGCCTATTATGATATAATATGTTTGATCTATTAATTTACTTTTATGAAATTCACTCACTTGATCATAGTTTAAAAATAGTTGATTGAATTGATCATAGTTTAAAAATGGTTGATTGAATTGATCAAGTGAGTGAATTTCATAAAAATAAATTAATAGATCAAACATATTATATCATAATAGGCTACGACTAAAATTTGGATTTAAAATTTCACCGAATTCTGGGCAACGTTCTGCACCCGATAGTACTAATTGGACTGTCTTTTGGACACAAATTTTATCAAAAAATTCCCAAAATTTATATTTTGGATCCTTTTATCGTCCATGACTTTGTCTTAAATTTAAAAAAAAAACCTAACTCATAAAAAATAAAGTTTTTCTTAATTGAAAAAATATAATTTAAAAAATAAAATAAAAAAGGGTGGGTCGTTTGGTCACGACTTACACAAAAAAAAAAACCGTGGATGCCATTCACGACTTTTTTTTTTTTTTGAAAAAAAAGTAAATCGAGATTGTTAGTCTCGACTTACACCAGACAGGGAATTTTTTCTCTGACTACACCAAATCGGTAATTTTGATATTAAAATACACCTCTGAGGTAAATAACCCCTCCTTTATCTCTTATAATAATTTCTCATAAAATATACTAAAGTTACAATGACTTTTCCACCTAAAAGCAGTAAATCCATTTCCATTTTCTTATAGTGTTTTGAATTGATCGATTATAATTTATAAGCGAAGGTTTATGATAGACATTAACAATCCCTAAACTAAAATCAAGAAAGACTGATTAATTATTGAGAAAAATTAAAGTTTTACCTTGACTAGGGATAATACCTCTTTTTTACTGTAAGAGATAATACTTAATAAGAGCTTATATGGTGAAAAAAAAATGCAGTAACAAATCAGAATATTTGGATGAAGATTAAACTATGTTTTGATTGATAAATTGGATTCAACATATTACTATGATAACTGCCCCGTTTTCTTGTTGTAGCAATTTTTTCGTATCAAAAAAGAGCACACATCATGAAACAGAGTATTTTGTTCAGGGTTGCAAGGTAGACTAAGCAGAAAAAAAGTAGTGCGAGGCTATTTAGCACAAAAATAGCACAAAGGTAGACCAGCTTGACAGTAAAGCTGGTTTGACTTAATTGGGAACTTGTGGCTAATGTCATTGTAAGTCTTTTTTTTTTAGTTATCTTAAGTCTCAAATTAAAAGTAGCTATCACTAATCTCAACACCAATAAATTAAATTTGAAACTTAGAAGCAAAAAGGGAACATAAGTTTCCCATGGCAGAGTTAACTACTTAAGTGCGATTATGACATAGATAAAGGTTAAAAAAAAAAAAATCTATCTCTATCATTACCAAACAACAGTACATAAATAATTGATTTGAGAAATACTTAATATCACGAAAGTGAGCTCACGAATTTTTCACGAAGCACAATTATTGGTCGACTCACACAATTCTACCTCCTGGTTTCCAAATCAGGACACAACTATTTTTTCTTTATTTCGCAATCAAACACGTAAGCATTCGTGAAAAATTTTTTTTGGTGACATAGCATCTCTCGATTGATTTCTATCTTACTCATACCTTCAAGTTTTCACCAAACAAAAAGATAAATATGGCTTACACTTGCTAGACTTTGTGTTTGTGGCATACATAGATAAATCTTATAGTCTCTCCGGTCTCATATATAAAAAACAAATACATTTTTTAGGTTCAGTGAATAACTGATATATCTGATCTATATTATAGACAAAACACATCAGTTATTCAATGAATCTAAAAAGTGTATTTGTCTCTTATATATAGGACCGGAGATAGTATTTTATTGCGATACCCCCACGACTCAAGCACAATTTGTGCGCACTTGTCCAATTTTTTTTTTTTGGTTTGGAACACATCCTAATTAATCCTTTTGAGTCGAGTGGGTCCAATGGAGTATCTCACAGCCTAAGCCTTCAAACTTTTTATGATATTAATCTCCGATTCTACTGATTGAATAAAGTTTTACCCCTTAGTTTTTCACCTCCCAAATTAATGACGAGGGTGACTAAAAAATCTTATTCTTACTATTAATTTTCCAATTAAATTATTGATTTTCTGTTCAACTCATGTTTTGATTTTGTGTAATTAAGTTAAGGTTGTAGTGTCTGCATCAATCTTTTCAACTACTCCCTCCGTCCCTTAATATAAAAGCTCTTTGACTATTTTATGCCTTTTAAAAAAGTAGATTTTGTTAGTTATTAATATTAAATTTGTACAAAATATGTGTTATTTTTCTCAAATTATCCTTTTTATCTTCCAAGACTATTAAGATAGAGAGAATTAATACACCTTAGTATAGGGGGTAATTTTGTAAAAAAATAATTAATGTATTTTGGTCTTTAAAAAAAGTTTTATCGGATAAAAAAATTTTACAAAAATTTTTTATATTAAGAGATAGAGGGAGTAAATAAATGAAACTAAATTCAGTAGGTAGCAAGCTCAGGCATTTGCAAATGGATTTATTAATTGACTTTAAAATGGAACACGCGTTCGTGCAGCCAGATTTTTACATTTTCGTGGTGGATGATGGATGCAACTAATACAAGTAAAAAGTCATGACCTTTTGCCAATTATTTTCAACCACTGGCATACAGTAAGTAAGAAGACTAATCCCGACTAAATAAATTATAAATTAAGTTATATTGAAAGTGATATAAGAACAGAATAGCTGTAGCTAAATCTGTTTTGTCACCTATCATCCAAATTCTGTGGAACATGCGCTAATGTTTTCCACGTAAGCACACAATCTATTCTATTTCTATTCTATCTATCTATTATTTATTTATCTATCTATTTTATTACTAATAATAAAGCAATGTGTTTTAGGGGCACGTGTCAGTCTTTCAAAAACCTTGTTATTAAATTATTTTATTATTATTATTATTATTTTAATTTATTTTTTATTTTTTATTTTTTATTTTTTTGTTTTTTACTTTTTTGTTTTTTATTTTATTATTTTTTATTATTTACCTTTTATTTTATTTTTTTATTTATTTAATTTATTTAATTATTATTTTTTACTTTTTATTTTTATCTTTTTATTTCCTTTCTTATTTTTCTTACTTTTTTATTTTTTTATTTTTTACTGTTATTTTTTATATACTTTTTTCTTAATGTTGTTTTATCTTTTTTATTTTTTAATTTTTAGTTTTTAATTTGAATTTTATTTTTATAATTTTTTAACTTTCTTTTCCTTTTTTGATATTTTATTTTTTTAATTTTCTTTATTTGTTTCGTTTTTTATTATTTTAAAATACTTTTAATTTCTAATTTATTTTTTACATGAGAAAAAATGTATTTATTATTTATAAATATTTTTTAGTCCCTACGAAAAATATTACTTAACACATCAAATTTATAAATATTTTTATTATATATAAATGATTCTTTTGTTTTTCAATTCTACGGGAAAACATAACACATTGTTGTTATTGTAATTTTATCGTCTTTTAACAAATATCAAATTTATAATTGTCTTTATTATTTATAAATATTTATTTTACTTTTCAATCCCTACGGAGAAATATTACATGTTGTGTGAGTATAATTTTATTGTCTTTTAACACTTATCAAATTTATAAATGGTGATTTTGCTTATTAGTCCCTATGAAAAAACATTACATGTTGTCATCATAATTTTATCGTCTTTTAACATATATCAAATTTATAAATGTCTTTATCATTTATAAATAATTATTTTGTTTTTTAGTTCCTACGGGAAACATTTCAAGTTGTGAGTGTAATTTTATCGTCTTTCAACATATATCAAATTTATAAATGTCTTTATAATTTATAAATAATTATTTTTCTTTTTAGTCTCGTACATATTGTCAGTATAATTTTATCGTCTTTGAGCACATATCAATTTTTTAAATATGTTTATTATTTATAAAAGATAATTTTGCTTTTTAGTCCCTTTGGAGAAACGTTACATGTTATCGATATAATTTTATCGTCTTTCAGCACATATCAATTTTATGAATATGTTTATTATTTATAAATGATAATTTTGCTTTTTAGTCCCTACAAAAAAATATTACATGTTGTGGATGTAATTTTATCGTCTTTGAACATATATTAATTTTATGAATATTTTTATTATTTATAAAAGATAAGTTTGCTTTTTAGTCCCTACGGAGAAACATTACATGTTGTGGGTGTAATTTTATCGTCTTTTAACACATATCAAATTTATAAATGTCTTTATCATTTATAAATGATTATTTTATTTTTTCTTTCCTGCGGGGAAACATTACAAGTTGTAGGTGTAATTTTATTGTCTTTAAACATATATCAAATTTATAAATGTCTTTATAATTTATAAATAATTATTTTTCGTTTTAGTCCCGTATATGTTGTCATTGTAACTTTATCGTCTTTGAACACATATCAATTTTATAAATATGTTTATTATTTATAAAAGATAATTTTGCTTTAATTTTAGTCCCTTTGGGGAAACGTTACATGTTGTCGGTGTAATTTTGTCGTCTTTGAACACATATCAATTTTATGAACAGCTTTATTATTTATAAAAGATAATTTTGCTTTTTAGTCCCTATGGAGAAATATTACATGTTGTCGGTGTAATTTTATCGTCTTGAACACATATCAATTTTATGCATCTATTTATTATGCTCAAGTTTATTTGAATTTAATAGAACATAAATATAGTATAAACAAATTTTTAAATATATAGTAAACCGTTTACGAATAAGGTGTTTTCATACCTGCGTAAAAACAAATAAGACCCTGTGCACGCACGGGTAACTTGCTAGTTTTAATATGAAAATAGTTGCTTGCATTCCAAGAGACTAATATCTTTTTTGTTTTGTTTTTGATAAGCACTAATATCTTATTATTAGAAGGGAAGCTTAGGTAAATGAGTAAAAGTAAAAAAGATTTACCTATATTAGAGCTAAAAGGGATGATATCAGGACATAAATACTTTATTGAGTCCTCATATTTCTTTCTTTTTTTTTTCATTTTTTTTACGGTAATCAAACTTCATTCAATAATTAAAAAAAAAGATCCATACACCCAGATTGAACAGAATGTGTTGGGGCATTCCTCATCCACAATTGAAAATCAACACAAATATCTAAGTCAGTCAAGCATATGGTAATGAAACACTTAATCAGAACAGAAGTCAATATGGCATTACCAAGTCATCTTAATCCTAACAACCAAAATAAAAGATTTCAAGTACGGTTAATGGCCAAAGAAAAATGAGGAGCCACAGTCTTTAATCTCATCCAGTTACGAGTCATTACTTTGCCATGTGCAGACTCAAATCGACTATATAGGTGGTATCGGATATGACCAATCGAACCACATGCTCAGGAGCTATTTGTAGGGAGGAAAGAATGCTGAAGTTGGCGGTGACCACCATTAGCACTTCGAATCTGTAACGTTGACGCCCACGTCTTGATTGACTTTGTAATGGATTGAAGCTGATCTGTCAGTCTGAACCAAACGAAACATTGCAACAAGACTGAAAACCAAACAACGTCGCACCAAGACGACGAACAAAACAACGCCACACTCAGGCGACGAAATCATGGAAAAACACGGGAAAAAAAACTAGATCTATGTGAAAAAACCATTTATTTAGATAAAATGAGAAAACAAATGATGTAGAGGGGTGGTTCCAGGCCAAAAAATGGCCAAAAACCACCCCCTTCCGATGGATTAGGAAGAAGGAATAGAGGAGTAGAAGGAAGGTTTAAAGAGACAGAGGCACTAGGTTTTTTGAGCCCTTATATTTCGTTAACGAAGACATGACAATAATTTTATAAGCAAAGTCGGGTTCCAAATTATTCTATCGTCAAGCATCAAATTCGAGTACTAGTCGAGTTCATCCATTTAGATGAACTGTGTTAACCACTCACACCCATCTTGGGGCTAAATTCACCTTTATTTATGTAAGGAAAGAAAATTAGAAACGAAATTAAAATAAAAAAATTGAGAGATTTCTAAAATTTAAATATCTTCGACTTTTATTTTCATCAAATCTAAGAAAAAAGTTAAAATTAAAAAAAAATTACATGCCAATTTTTTGTTAATTTTATATAATCCTCAAAAGATTTTTGAAACAATTTATAATGTTTAAAATATTTGTACTGACATCAATGTTTTTTAAATGATATTTTTTGCTATCACATGGAGAGAAACCATAGAGCTCCCTTGTTTTGTTTGGGTGGTATGATGACTTAAGACAGATGTCATCATAAAATTTTGTCCGAATAATTCCCTTTTTTCAAAAAAAAAAATCTTTAAAAATATTCATCATGCTATATTATACTTTGGTTGGTGTGCATTTTTCCTATTGTCTTTATTATATCCTAGGTGAAAAAATGTAAAAAAATATATAAAATTTTATTAAGGCCCAGGATCTATTGTTTAACACACACGCAAGAATAATGATAGAAAAAACAAAAGTAAAGGATCAAAAATACTAGGGCTGGACAAAAAAAAGGGCCCGACCGAAAACCGAGAAGCCCAACTAAAAAAACTGTCAAATGGGTGGGTGCGGGCGGTTAATCGGGTTTGCGGGTTGGACACTCAGTTTCTTGCGGGTTTGGGCGGGCGGGTTCGGATTTGGAAAAAAATTTCATCGAAATCCGAACCCGACCAAGTTACTACCGTTGGATTTAAAAAAATCATCACCAGGATCACTGACGTGGACACAAATGAACGGTTGAGATAAGTTGGGAGTGTGTTTGTTTGTTGCTTCACGTTTGTTGTTCCCAATTTAATAAAATACAGATACAGATGCTCTCATCTCTCTCAGTCTCATCATTGTTTTCTTTCTTATCTCTATCATCTCCATTTTCTCATCTCTCCTCCGAGATCTTCAACAAAGCCCCTCCTTTCATCACCACCGTGAACATTGAAGCCAGATCCATCACCTTTGGACAGGGAGCGAGGTGCTGCGAGCAGTTGAGATGGGTTCGAGACAATCGGTGTGTGGAGGTTCCCTTGCGTTTCATGGTGGTCTTGCGCAGTAGAGAGAAGTGAAGCTCACCAGGGACACAACAACAAGCACAAACTCATGGTGGGGAGAGAGTAGCTTTCAGCCACTGACGGCGGACGGAGACCGACGGTGACGCCGCACCAGTGGGGGGCTCGAGTCCCTCTATCTTCTCTTTCTCTTCATTGGTTCTCACTTTTCTCCTGTGTTTCTCATTTTTCCTTCTCGTTTTTTTTCCTTTTATTGATTGGGTCTGTAAAGTTTAGATTGTATATTTTGATTCTTGATCTCTTTTTTTTTTTGAAAGTTGGATTTTTGTTGTAAAATTGATGGTGAGGTTCTGGATTTATATATGTTGAAGTTTCTGAAATTTTTGTTATATCTTGCTTCTATGCATTATGATCTATTGTGGTTTCTCTGAATTTTCTTCACTGAAAATTCCAAGCATTGTTTTGTTAAAAACCGTTTCAACCCACCCATACAAAACCGACACCCGTTCAACCCGATATCCGACGAAACCGAAAAACAAATGGACGGAATTGGGCCTGGATATTGGCATCTCGGATTGGGCCGGATTGGAGGTTTCGGGCCCAAAACCGTCCAAATCCGACCGGTGTCCAGCCCTAAAAAATACAAAGGGGGGGGGGGAAGACAACAGCTGCAGAACATAGGCATAATTGCATCTTGCTAAATTAGGTATATGAACATATTTGCTTTCTATTGGCTGTTTTGCTTTTTCCTCTTTCACCCCAACATCAGGTACATGCATGCATGCAGTAGGAGGCTGGCTGCACTGTCATGGGTGCAGAGTGTAAGGCTCCCATCGAAATTTGTCGTTGGCATCCAAAGAGGGAGATATGCACAAGGTCTATAAAGTAAAGAGGGGACATAAAAAAGAATAGAGGGACAATATTTCAGGGAGAAAGAGAAGGGAAATCAAGAGCAATATAAAAAACGGTAAGAGAAAGACAAGATTGTTGAGATCAACTCCTCCAGAACCAAAGGTGTCCTTGTCTTCATTCTTCTTCTTCTTCCTTGATTTTTTCTAGGACTTGGATCTAGCTACAAAATTAACCAAACTAAAATCAATAAAGAACTTAACAAAAAGCAGAGTAGACGGCCTAAGAAATCAAGAAATCCTAACAAAACAATAGCTTGTGTTGCTACCTAACAGAAACTTCATATCGCACCTATCTTGCTACTTTTCTTAACAATTAGTTGCCATTCCTTGATTTTTCCAGTGTTGGAGCTTGTCTTGTGTATGTGGCATGTGAAGTTGCTTAATTTTAAGGGATGTCTCTTGTACAAGGGGCTCACAAGGGAAGTTGCTTAGCATTAAAAAACAATATTTTCTTGCCCAAACTAACCAGAAACTCACCAAAAGTATTAAGTATAAAATATAAATATTAAAGTATGACATATGGAAGCCACTTAAAGAACTCACTTAAGGAAACAAGTATTGGGGCAAAATGAGAATGAATTGCTAAAAATGATATGGCATAATAGGAGCCACTTAATAAGAAACCCAAATTGGGTTGTCTAAATTCCACTCATTGAAGATGTTCTAAGAGCATTCACAATGGAGGGATTTAATTTTGAGTATCTTATCACTATTTTGTGGGCTCAAAATGACACATAGGAAATAAGTCACCCATAAGAAATTCATCTAGTTTTTACTCTAATGGTATCTTTTTTTTTGGTCCCACAATGGACCACATATTTATATTATTTTATTTGAACCTAATTTTGATTTATATTTAAATATTGAATCAATTATTTTAATTGATAAGCATAAAAATATTAAATATTTAAAAAATGTAGAATTTTTTTTATTAATATTTAATATAATAAGTTAAAAAAAATAACATTATATTATATAATTAAAAATGATAGGAAATACATAACGATAGAGAAGTAAATAACAATATATTTTAACTAAAATACATAATGTAAGACTTATAATTAATTTTCATTATTCTCATGCCCGAAATGCTCCCAAATATGTTCCACCAAGTCTACTTGAAGTTGGCGATGGATTGGTCTTTGACGAACATGTGCTCTTCTTTCAAAGAAATTTGTAAAATTGGGAAGAGCAAGCATGCATTTCAAATTTGTTAAGATATCATTATCTACCTGATCGTAATCAAAATTACCCTTGTACGTGTCTCGTTCATCTTCAACAATCATGTTATGCAAAATGATGCATGCATACATTATATGCTTCATTGTATTCACATGCCAAGCGCGTGTCGCGCCACGTACAATCGCGAATCGAGATTGGAGCACTCCAAACGCCCATTCCACATCCTTTCTTGTTGATTCTTGTCGTTTGGCAAATAATTTTCTCTTTTCTCCTTGAGGCATTGAGATGGTCTTGACAAATGTAGCCCACTCGGGATAAATATCATCTGCTAGATAGTACCCCATATGATATGGGGTTCTATTCACCGTGTATTGCACTGTGGGAGCTTCTCCATTTAAAACGTCGGTAAACACATCAGATTGGTTTAACACATTAATGTCATTGTTAGAACCTGCAATACCAAAAAAATGCATGCCAAATCCATAAGTCTTGTGACGCCACTACTTCAAGCATGATTGTAGGTTTGGCATGATCACCTCGAGAAAATTGGTCTTTCCATGCAACTGGACAATTTTTCCATTCCCAATGCATACAATCAATGGAACCCAACATACCTGGAAAACCGCGTGCTTGCCCCATTTGCAGTAGGCGTGCAATGTCTTCGTTGTTTGGCCTTCTCAAGTACTCAGCACCAAATATTGCACACACACCTGTTACAAATCTCTCTAAGCACTCCAATGCAGTGCTTTCTCCAATTCGAACATAGTCATCCACACTATCAGCAGGTGATATATATGCCAATATACGAATAGCGGCAGTGCACTTCTGCAATGGTGAAAGGCCTCTTCTACGAACTGCGTCAACCTCATTTGGAAGTACTAGTCATGATTGCCAAGAGCTTCTACAGTTCGATGGAACGCATGCTTTCTCATTTGGAACCTTCGTCGAAACTGAGTTTCTGTGTATACAGGGTTTTCAGAGAAGTAGTCACCAAGCAATCGATTATGCCCTTCTTCACGAGATCGATCTATCACCGTTCTTCTTGGTCTGTGCCCAATGGTGTTGTCAGCTTGTTGTTGCCTCTCAATTACTAACCACATGTATTCTTATTTAGTGTTGTCATTATGTAGTTCATCTATGATTTCGGTCCAAATTGTATCAAAGTCAGGTAAATTGTTTGGATCCATTATAGGGATGATTGAAAGTGAGAGAATGAGAGAAGATAGCACAATTTGATGATAAGATGAGAGAATGAAAGAAGATTGCACAATGAGAGATTGAGAGGAGTGAAGTATATGTAGGGTGCAACGACTACTTTTACAATGGCTCTTTTTACAACGACTACTTTTACAACAGCTCTTTTTACAACAGCTACTTTTACAACGGCTCTTTTTACAACGGCTCTTTTTGCAACGTCTACTTTTACAACGGCTCTTTTTACAACGACTAGTTTTTTAAAATAATAACTAATTTTTCACAACTAGTACATAATGACAAATTATAATAATATTACAATATTACAATATTGAGCTAGTACATAATGTAAATTAGTACAACTAGCGCTTAATATTATTACAATAAAGCTTATGATTTTCTTTTTGTTCCTCAGACATCTCAGATGTGTCCTGTATAAGGGTATCATACAACTTGGCAATGGTCTCCGTCTTCTTTGCCTCAGCTACTTGTGCTATTATAGCATTTTTTTCCCTTCATAATAGTTTCCATGGCAGACAGATCGACGTTGTTAGAAGACAATTCACTTTCTTTTGATCTGGCCTTTCTTTTAGCCGCCTTTTGTCCCATTGGGCAGGCAGATGGGTTGCTGAATCGTACTCTAAATAATCAATTAGCGTCCCCGGGTTTGACGATGGTGCGTGCGCTTCAGTAGTAGAACCCCTTGATCTCCTTGAATAGCTTGGCATTGCTTCCCCTTCCACTTTGGTTCATCTTTCAACAACGGTCATGCATGCTCAAATTTGAAATTTTTATTCTTATTATCTTGAGCATACATGGCATGCGTCTCAATCATGATGTCCTTCTCTAAGTGACCGCTTCTCTTATCACGAGCAATATCTTTGTAGCAGCCGACAAATTTCTGAACGCACCATTCATCCAAAACCATCGAGATTTTAGTGCATTAAATTTCCTCTCAGGAAATTTCCCGCGGTAGTTGTTGTAGTTGTCTCTGATTCTAAACCAAAAGTCTTCTGTACTTTGGTCAACTCCGACGATGCATCCTTTAAAATGTTGAGTCATGACTGAATAAGAAGTGTATCTTCTTCCATTGTGAATCCAGTGCGAGTTTTTTCCATAGTGAGAGTGGGAGGGCCTCCTTCTTGATCGAGCACTATATTTTCTAGGCCGTCTTGGGTGGAAAATTGTGGCACTTGAGACACATCGTTAGGGGAATCCACATGGTTGGTGATACCTATTGGAGGAGGCTTATACCACATAGTGGGATTGGTCGGTGGTGATGGATACATAAAACAATGAGGATTTTGAGAAATATCACCGGTAGGACTATTGGATGAGGGTGGTGGATACATAAAATAATTAGGATTTTGAGAACTAGCACCAATATGGCTAATGGGTGGATGTGGTGGATACATAAAATAATTAGGATTTTGAGAACTATCACCAATAGGGCCATTGGGTGGGGTGGTTTGTTTTGTAAAGGATTTATATAAGACTCATAACCTCATTGATTAGGATCCATTTGACAAAGAAAAACACACAAGAATGTGGTTTGGTAACAATAAGAGTAGAATTGTGGGTTGAGAAATTTTGTGCAATCTAAATTGAATTGGTAGAGCATTATTTATAAGTCATCTAAAAGTAAAAAATATGGCTATTGGCAACGGTAATAACATTCATGAAACGGTAACATTGGTACTGAAATGAAATGGTCATATTCAAAATGTTTCAAAAAAAAAATTTAACACTGCCTTGCCTTTTTGTTGATGAAACGGTAAAAAAATGTGTTAGCCTTTTGGTCAAAAAATTTGTGTCTTGCCCAAAACAATCTCCTCTCATTTGTGTCACACCCTCGTTTCCCTGTCTCTATCTCTCGTCTCCCCCAAAACACCCTCGTTTCCATGTCTCATCTCGTCTCATCGTTCCACTGCCTTACCACGGCGCCACCACGGCGGCTCATCTCTCTCTCTCTCTCTCTCTCGTCTCACCCTAGTTTCGTGACGGCGCCTCATCTCCCTCTCATCTCAGCCTCGCGTCTCAGACTCATCTCACGACAGCGGCGATCCCGGACCTTTGATTAACAGCGGTTGAGCTTCGTTTCACAAAGATCTGGCTCTCATCTCTCAAGATCTGCCTTTCTCAGCAACATGCGCAGATCTCCCTCTCAAGATCTCGCACTGTGGGATCGTAATTTCTCTGTAGATCTCGCCCTTATCTCAGCTTCATTTTTTTTAAGTTCTCAAATGAATTTGTGTATTGTGAGTTGAATCTGTGTATGTTACATGTTTATGTTGAATTAATTTTTTTTCTTCAAGATTTCGCACCGTTCTCTTGTTAAATCTATGTATTATGTTGAATCTGTGTATTTTTTTTCAAGATTTGAGTTTCTCTAGTTGAATGTTGAATCTATTTTCTGTTGAATGAAAAATCAGTTTTTTTCCCTCTTCATTCAATCCTGTTCAACGATTTGTGAGGTCAAGAAAGAGAAATAATGGTATTTTAATAGTAAGCTCTGGTATCTTGAAATGGATACAGAGCTAAAAAATTATAGCTCTTTCACTGCCAGCTAGATCTTCTCCAATGTTAAAAAAAATAAGCTCCCCTTCCACATAGGATAGATACCCATCAACATCCCTCCATTGTGGATGCTCTAAGAAGCGCTTGTTTACGTCACAAGTTTGACGTGTAGGTGCTCATCTTGGTACCAATGAGGGGTCACTAACCCCTTAACCTCCAAACACGATGCATCATTTGCAACTTCATCTTGCACCCTAAGGGGTGTTTGTTTCAAGTTATGTGAATTTACTCCCTGGAATAACATTCCCAAGAATGTGATGATAGGAAACATAATCTTGGGTATTCTTTTAAAAAAAGTGTTTGCTAAACCTTTAACCATTTCCAAAAATAGTTATAAGAATTAAAATAAATTATATTTAAATTTCATTCCCATCCTCATGGAATCCATGTTCCCAACCCCCTGCCACGGGAATGTTCTTATGGGAATTATGGAAGATATTTCTTGCCAATGAATCTTTTATTTTAAGGAATAATTTTTTTAGACTTGTAACAAACACGAAAATACTCATTTCCCATCCATAGATTCCCAAGAATGTGTTTAGAATCCATGAAACAAACACCCCTCTAGATTTGTAACTTTTCTATACATGTCATCCAATCATGTGGGCTTCAACTATGCATTTTTACTACGAGCATGCTTGGTAGCTTTACTTCTAACATTTGCTGGGCATTTATCAATTAATGGGGAGCTTCATTTACCACTTGTTACCACACCAAATTTTCTACTTTTATAGGGCATTTCTAGTACTTAATTATATCATTTTGCACTATTCAAAGCACAAAGGTACTCACTTATGTCCTATTTTACAGAAATATCATAAAGACACCATTCAGAGCAAAAGATGCGAGAATGGACTGAAAACTGGCAAGTTTTTTAGAGTTTTAGCACTACTGGACGAGTGATACGGCCTGACAGTTCTTTAGTACGACTGTACCTAGATCAGAGAATCAGTAGGGACGTACCCCCTTGGTCAGTACCACCTGGCGCCGATGAAAAAGTTTCAGTACGGCCGTGCCAAAGGCAGTATGGCCGTACACAGATGATGTCAGGGAGTGCAGAGCGCACAAGTACAGGCTAATGTTGCAAACAAAGTCCGGTACAGTCGTGTATATATTCGGTACGGCCGTACCCATCCCAAATTGTGCAGATTTGAAGGCCAGATGACCTAATCCGCATCCCAACCTATAAATAGGCCCCTTTAGCCTAAGCTGAAGACCTTTTGACGAATTTCTGAATCTTAAACCCCTTTTTGAGAGCTCTACATCAATTTCCTTGCTTTTCTATTGATCCTTGTTTCCTAGGAGCTTGGTGCCAATCCCGTTTCGCTATCGGAGCTCGTGAGGACGTGAAGAACGTGTTTAAGGACCGTCGTCATACCTAAAGGGTGTCCCGGTTTAGATTTTATTCTCTTTATTATGGATTCCTATGGTTTTATGATTGTGTTTATGTTATTATCATTGGATATGAGTAGCTAAACCCATCACTAGGGGTGATGGGGGATCCTTTACAATGCTTTTGTTATTTATCTAATTAGTTTTATGAGTTTCTATTTATTTGATTGATGGTTTTATCCCTAGCATGCTTAATCCTATAAGGCCTGATCAACCTTTAATTAGTTGACTTAATTGGCGGTAACATGACCACAGTTAGTTAACGGATCTCTAGGAATAAAAGAACTCGCTTTATATGCCCGGATAAGGTTATTGCTTGTTTCTAATCGGTTATTAGATTAACAAACTCACCTGTTCTTAATGCTATTTCCTTTAATTACCTTCCTGGAACAAAACTGAGTAGTTATTTAGGAAGAAGGTTATTAACTGGGTAGTTATTAGTATTTTAGAGTGAGTGATTAGCTATCAATCTGAAAATAGATCTCGTAGTAATTAATTAGTAAATTCAAGAGTTGAGTATTGATGAACCCAGTTCCCCTAGACCTCCCATAATATTCTTAATTCGTTCTTGCATTTTGTTTGATTGCTATTTTATTTACGTGACAACTTTTGCTATTCTCTAATTACAACATTCGTTAGCCTAATAGGATAGATTCTTTACTTTATTGGTACTTGCGCATTCCCTGTGGGTTCGACATTCGGAGTCTTAAAAATACTCCACTTTTATTATGAGTTACGATTAGGTGCACATGTCTGAGCAGCAACAAGTTTTTTGCGCCATTGTCGGGGAGTGTTTTAGTGATATTGATTGAACAAGATTCAATTCACGTTAGGCATTTTATTTTGTTTAGTTATTTAGTTTCTGTTTATTTTACTGTTTTAAGGACATACTAATTTGGTTTCCTTTGATGTAAAATAAGAAATCTTAACTATTAATGAGAAAATCAAGGGTTTTTATTTCTAACACATACATAATTTGTTACCATTGATTTTGTGATTGAGATTATTTACTTTACTCCCTAAAGTGATAATACTCACTTAGGGAGAATATTTACTTTTTTTGGTCCTAGTACAGATGGTTAGCTAGGAGGGGTGAAGTTAGCGAGGAGGAGAAAGTAGAGCAGTACGGGTTCGAACCCTGCTCCCAGGGTCTACACAGCTTTTACATATATTTTACCACCAAGTTGGGCTCTCTGGATAGGAGAATATTTAATTTACTTTAGAGAAGCCAAACTTTTTTTATGGATATCCTCCACGGGAAATGATAGTAATCAATTCTCACTATATTTAGTCCATTATACACCAATACAAAATTATGACTAAGTCTGGGTTTAATAGATACTTTGAAGTTAAATTTATTTATTTATTTAGAAGCATTTTAAGTTTGGATAAAATTTATGTCCATTTTCTTATCCATTCTGTCATGTTCCTCTCACATGAAAACAACTTTCTTTAACAAATAAGTGCAACCAAACGGCTATAACATGCATCCTTTTGAGGTAGTTTATGATAGTTTTTTTCATATTTTTCTATAGAAAACATGATGAAATGCACCTAAGGGCTCAGGGGCGGACCCATGTTGGGGCCAGGGTGTGCACATGCACCCCTGAAAATTTGAAATTTCCATATACTATCATATATTTTTTGTATTTTGACCCCCCTAAATGAAAAAGTTTGCACCCTCTGCCCCAAGAGTCTGATGTGTAGCTATAATCATATGTCAGTAGGATGAAGAAGAAGAAGAACAAAGAAAGAACCACGAAAGGCATAGGAGGAAGACGAAGCATCAGAAAGAATATGCTTAAAAGAAGGAGAAAGAATGTTGGGCAGCCAGTTGCAACACAATAGGCCTTGTTTGATTACTCTTTTCAAAAACTTTTTTCTGTGTTTAAAAATTAATGAAGAACAAAATTTGTTCTTTGTTAACTTTTATAAAAAAGAAAACAATTTCTGAAAATCAAATCAAACATTTGAAGGTTTTATTTTTAGGTTTGGGCTATTTGTTTTTATTGGGTCAGTGTATGGTTTTATTAGGTTTTTATTTTCATCGTGCTGGGCTGGGAGAGCCAATATAAACACTTACCATATGGCCATGTCTGAAGTTTTATGTTTGTATGACATATATATATATATATTATAAATTTAATTTGATGTTGTACAATATAAAATAATTTTCATAACTACTAATTAATTTTTGAAGAGTATATTATATTTGATTCATATAATTACAGTTAAAATATCTTATTAATATAAAAAAACTATGTAATTAATGCTCACAATAAAATTAAAAAGTTAAAAAAACATAAAATCATTAAAAGGTTTTTTATTGTTACATTTAATATAATTTTATAATTGGTTATATACCTTTGAGATGATATTAAATATTAAAAATAAAAAATTTCATATTTACTTAAATAAATTGAGAGAATTAGTGATTTAAAAGAAAAACAAAGAGAAAAAGGGCGAAAAAAAGACCATATCTTTGTGATTTCATATTTATATCTTTATTTTTATATATATGATAATAATTATTAATTTTTTAAAGTAATATGTACCCACTGATCCAGGGTCTGGATACCCTCAAGAACATTAACAATGAGCTGGACAATCAACAGTTTCAAAATATGAAATCGCGTAGAGGATAGTTACAAGTATGTATGTAATTTATATTATTTAGATATTAAATTTTATGATTTTAACATTTATGTTTTTATTTTTATAATAATAATAATAATAATAATAATTAATTGAAGTTAAATAGTTTGACCCGCTGACCTAGACTCCTGGATACGCCACTGCCTAGGTTGGTTAACAGTCATTTTGGTCCCTGAAAGTGTAACTCGCTGTCACTTAGGTCCTTGAATACTTCGAAATTCCAAATAGATCCTCCAATGTGTAAAACGTTAGTCACATTAGTCCCTGCCGTTAGATAAGTTTGTTAACTCCGTGACTTGTGATTGCGTGTCACGTTTTCTTCCACCATGGATGCTTAGCTTTCACTATTGGCCTTAATGGTAGTCCACATAGTTAACCAATTGTACAGGGACCAAAATGACTAAATAAAACGTTTCAGAGACAAACTTTCCGGGGACCAAAACGTTTCCAAACCCTTATAATAGTCATCCTCTCACGTTTCCCCCCGAAAAAGAAACCATCTCAGTTCCTAACGTCTCCCAACTGTACCGTCGCTCCACCACCGTCGTACGTCGTTCGTCGCCGTGGTCTCCTTCTCTCACTGACAGACTAGCAATTCAATCAATTTGTGGTCGTGGAAAATCGTTGTGAAAGTGATAGAGGGAGATACCATTTCTGTTAGACGTTTGACGCAAACAGGTATGTTGAGCACAAATATCTTGTCAGAAAACTTTGTGATTGTTCCATATAATGCGGTCCATTTTGTTGAGTTTCATCCCCTTTATGAATGTATTTTGTAGTTTGTTCTATGTTTGTTGCGTCCCAGACAAGTGCATCGGGTCGTAACTCGTAATAAAGTGGAGTATATTTAAAACTTCGGATGTCGAAACAACAGGGAATAAGGATAAATACCAATCTACTTCGGGCGTCTTAATTATCTAAGCGTTTGAATAATTGGTTTTAAGGCATAGTAAAGAAAGAGAGTGTAGAAAACGGTTTGGAAGACAATAGAGTTAGAGCCTAGGGCCTTGGTTTCGTTTATCCCGTTCGTTCCTTTCTTAATCATATTCTATCATATTCCTCCTTTACTCTATGTTATTGACCCCGCTTCTACCTATTAGCCCTGATCCTCAGACAGCCAATAACTTTTCCCCCTAAGACCAACCTTGGGTGAAAGCATTAAATCCTATAATAGTCTATGAATTTGAATTGGTCAAAAGGTCTTATACCTCCCAAAATCAGTTTTGTTATATAAGACCCCATTAATTAACCCCGGATCCTCGGATAGATTAACTAACTAAAACATGCAATTTAATTACCTAAGGTTCCTTTATTGCCCCGTTGTAAAACCCCGGATCCTCCGACAGATTATGCAACATCTCATACATAAATAATTAAATCACACGCAGTCATAATACTAAGGGACTTTAACATAGATAATAAATTCGGAATAGAAATAGAATAGAGTAATCACTAAGATATAGCTAAGGAACTACTAAGGTAAACTACACCAAAGACCCTATAAAAGAGCTTAGCTACTCATGTTCATAAACAAAAAAAACTAAACTAAAGAGAGACATAATCAGAAGGGAAGAAAAACCAGGAAGGAATCCTTCGAATCTGCTATGAATCCTTGCTCTCATTCCAAAGTTCTCCCGAGGACTCCACAGGTCCGGAGTTTGAAATCAACAGTCTCCCAGATCCAAAGACGTCGAGAATGAGAGGCCTTGGTCCCTATTTGGCAAGATTAGGTCAAAAACCCTTCAAATAGGCCAATTTCGGCCGTATGTACGACCTTACTGCCTATATGTACGGCCGTACTTCAAAATTTCTTAGCGCTTGCTCGTACTGCAACAATATGTACGGCCTTACTGCACACTATGTACGGCCGTACATGTTCATTTCAACCAATGCGACTTTGTATATCTTTTTGAGAGCTTTCCAACGCCACAAAGATCACCTCAATCAGACATTCCTAGCTCCAGTTATGGTCAAAATACCGCAGCAGCATAAAAACTGAATTTGTTACTATTTACGGCTGTACTGAAGGTATGTGCGGCTATACACCTGGAAAACTTTGGCGCTGGCCCGTGCTGAATTGCCTTGTACGCCCATACTTCCCTTCGTAGGGGTGTACGACCATACATAGAATATGTGCGGCTGTACCTTTTGTCTAGAAACTCAGAATTTCGCTCCTGTTGACCCATTTTTGCCTCGAACTACATACTTGCTCCAAGAGGGTCATTTTACCCCTTTCTGCACAGTATGAGCAAATATGAGGATTGATCATATGAAATGAGTTAGAAATATGGGGAAATGCGCTTAAAATACCCCTCAAAATATCACAAAATATTCACTCATCAATTTCCCCACACTTGACTTTTGCTTATCCTCAAGCAAACACAGGCTCAAAAATCAATTTTTAAAATAATAAAGACAGAAAAATTACGAACCCAGAATAAGACAAGTGGACGACAATCAATCAAGTAACTAGGGTTGCAACTTAGGTGCCCAATTAGATGCTAGAATTTCCTGCAAAACAGTTCAATGTGAATAAGGGCACTCAGCTCACTGTTTCTCTAAGTGTTCAAGGGAATAGGAAATAATATCACTCAAATTTCACAATTAAGCGCATTACCATAGGCTTGTAACCAAACCAATATCTCCACTAATAGATTTACATGCATGCAAAAATAATTTTTGGGGTTAAACAGGTTGTAATGAGGCTAAGGTCAAACATATGGGTAGAAAAAACAAAGAATAGGATAATCAAAGGGTTAAACAATTATGCAAAAATAATAGCGGTAACCCCTTGAAGTCACCGGAAGCTTCTTGGGATATGTCATTTGTCTTCGAGCTTCACTTCTTTCCTCCCTTCATTTTCCTCTTGAGCATATTTTTCCTCTTCTTCCTTTCTTTTTGCTTTAAGCTCAAAATTCATTTTTCTTTTCTTTTCTTTTCTTTTTCTTTTGTAATATTTTTCTTCTTTTACTTTTTCTGAAAGGAAGAGAGCTTGAAAGTTTTTGGTCCTGCCTTGTTGTTGTGTTGGGGAGAAAAGTAAGTGTTTCCTGGTTACTCCTTCTTCCACTTCCAGGGGTACCAAAAAGATCCTGCAAAAACATTACTGGGTACCAAGAAAAATATATAACAATATAGGCTCAAAGGGGGCAAATAAGGAATAAAATTGTGATAACAACTGAAGTGGTCTGAAAATGCCTATATATGCCCCAAAATAATTTACATGATGCAACTCAATTTTTTGCCTTGAAATGGTCATGAGACAAGTTCTAGAATGCATCAAAATTGGAAATATACTCAAAGAAGAAAATTAGGGGCAAAAAATAATAATTTCAGAGCAATCCCCTTATTCAGGTCCAATACCTCATAGTATAGTAGCTAATGCACATCACACAGTTATGCAAGACATTCATTGCTAATTATCAGCTCCTTATGGAGAGCCCTAAAGTAACCACAAATGTTTGATTTATCATCCAAAAATTTTGTGGGGTTTCCTGAAAACATAAGTCTTTAAGTTTCAAAAATTTTCAATTTGAGCACAAAAATAGTTAGACATATAAGCAAGAGCCAAGCAATGAGTGAGTCTAGTCACTTGTAGATGATATCCTTTAACTATAATATACCCCCTCACACTTAATATAAGCAATGTCCTCATTGCTTCTTAAAGATAAAGTAAAGGTGAGAGAAAAGATAAAGTAAAGGCGACAAAAAAGGTAGCAGTGACTTCCTTGACATAGGATTTTTCCTCTAGAGCCTGAGCTTTATTCCCTAAAAATAAAAACAAACCAAAACAATTAAAATAAAAATTAAATAAAACTAAAATTAAAAATGAAATACAGGTTGCCTCCTGTAAAGCGCTTGTTTAACATCTTGAGCTTGACGGTATCTAGAATTCAATCAGGTGGCTCTCC
This sequence comes from Calophaca sinica, assembly GCA_037113605.1. Lineage (NCBI taxonomy): Eukaryota > Viridiplantae > Streptophyta > Magnoliopsida > Fabales > Fabaceae > Calophaca > Calophaca sinica. Next base: position 112,515,878 of record CM073733.1, read on the forward strand.
AAGGGCAAATTTAACCATTACCGCACTGAGTCTTCTCAGCTTCCTAATCATGTGGTTATCATTGTTCTTTCACTTTTCTTGTAGTGGGTGAATTTCAAAAGTGTGGAATTTTTATTTCAACTCCACCCACTAATATAACAGGATCCTGTAAAACAAAAAAAAATTCCAGAGGGTCCTGCATTCTTATATCATCAAAATCATCAGTAACAACCACATTAGTGAAATAGGAAGAAATAAAAAGAGATGGATAATCAGGAATTAAAGCTTTTAAATCTCTCCATTCCTTTCCACCCAGCGCGGTTACCTTTCCCTTCTAAGCCTGAGTTACAGTAACACTAATGACTAAAAGAGTCCGCCCCAAAATTGGGACTTTCTCCTTTTTCTCTAAATCAAGAATCACGAGATCTTGCTTACTCTTCTCATAAGTGCTCCCTTCAGTAGGAGCTTTTGTTTCTGCTTGACTCCCTTCAGTAGTAGTTTCTCCATCTTCCTTGGATACCTTGTATTGCTCAATTTCTTCCTTTAGGGTAGGCTCAGCTTGCGGAGGAGGTGCTCTTTGAGGCCTTGAGATAGTAAGTTGACAACATTTAACAATTGAGACTCAATAGCCTCAAAAGTTTTATCATGCTTAACCAAATATGTGGCCATGATATCATTAACATCAGGATGTTGTTCCTCTTGTTGTTGCCATGAATTTTGCATTTGTGGTGGCCCAAACGTATTAGGAGTACTGCTTTGTTCTTCTCAGAGCGAGCTGTTGACATAACTAGCTTCTATAGAGGTCCACTGATTGTTATTTTCTGCAATTTCCTTTATCAATGTGTACACCTCCTCTGGCTCCCTTTTCAACATGGATCCTCCACAGGTAGCATCAATAAAGACTCTATCTTGAGTTAAGAGCCCTTGGTAAAATATCGGAACAAGCTACCATGTCTCATAACCATGGTAGGGAAGATTTCTAAGCAAGTGTTGAAACCTCTACCAAGCTTCTCCAAATGACTCATGCTCACTCTGAGTGAAATTAGCGAGCTCTGCTTGATATTTGGAGAATTCGAATGTTGGAAAATATTCGTTCAAAAACTCATTGTACCCCCCCTCCCAATGGTTTTCAGTTAGTGCCTGCAAAACAAGATTAACTGTAAAATAGACTCTTGAGAAAGCGTTAGCACAAACAAATTTTTTTTTTAAAAAAAAGAAAATAAAATAGAATAAAATAAAATAAAAAGAGATACAATAAATTTTTTTCCTCTTTTTTTAAAGAAAATAAAACAAAAAAGGGAAAAGAAAACAATTCTTTTTGGATTTTTGAATTTAAATTTAAAACTAAACAAAACAACCAAACAAAAAATATTAAAAACAAAGAAAAATGCTTAAATTAACTAAGAATCCTTTTTCGATTAATATTATCTGTTATTCCCCGGTAACGACGCCAAAAACTTGTTGCATCTCAGGCAAGTACACCTGGTCATTACTCGTAATAAAGTGGAGTATATTTAAGACTCCGGATGTCGAACCCACAGGAAATACGGATAAATACCAATCTACTTCGGGCGTCTTAATTATCTAAACGTTTGAATAATTGGTTTGAATGCGCAGTAAAGAAAGAGAGTGTAGAAAACGGTTTGGAAGACAATAGAGTTAGAGCCAAGGGCCTTGGTTTCGTTTATCTCATTCGTTCCTTTCTTAATCATATTCTATCCTATTCCTCCTTTACTCTATGTTATTGACCCCCTTCTACCTATTAGCCCTGATCCTCAGACAACTAATAACTTTTCGCCCTAAGACCAACCTTGGGTGAAAGTATTAAGTCCTATAATAGTCTACGAGTTTGAATTGGTTAAAAGGTCTTATACCTCCCCTAATCAGTTTTGTTCTATAAGACCCCAATTCCCTTATAGGTCCATCAACTAACCCCGGAACCTCCGACAGATTAACTAATTAAAACATGCAATTTAATTACCTAAGGTTTCTTTATTGCCCCATTGTAAAACCCCGGATCCTCCGACAGATTATGCAGTCTCACACATAAATAATTAAATCACATGCAGTCATAATACTAAGGGATTTTAAAATAGAATAAATTCGGAATATAAATAGAATAGAGTAATCAGTAAGACATAGCTAAGAAACTACTAAGGTAAACAATACCAAAAACCCTAGAAGAGAACTTAGCTACTCATGTTCATAAACAAATAAACTAAACTAAAGAGAGACATAATCAGAAGGGAAGAAAAACTGGGAAGGAATCCTTCGAATTTGCTATGAATCCTTGCTCCCACTCCAAAATTCTCCCGACGACTCCACAGGTCTGGAGTCCGAAATTAGCAGTCTCCCAGATCCAAAGACATCCAAAATGAGAGGCCTTGGGTCCCTATTTATAGATGTGACAAGATTAGGTCAAAATCCTTCAAATAGGCCAATTGCAGCTATATGTATGGCCTTACTGCCTATATGTACGGCCGTACTTCGAAATTCCTCGGTGCTTGCTTGTACTGTAACAATATGTACGGCAGTACAACACACTATGTACGGCCGTACATGCTCATTTCAACCTATGCGTCCATGTATATCTTTTCGAGAGCTTTCCAATGCCATAAAGATCACCTCAATCGGACATCCTTAGCTCCAGTTATGGTCAAAATACCGCAGCAGCGTACAAGCTGAATTTGTCACTATGTACGACCATACTGAAGATATGTGCGGCCCGTACACCTGAAAAACTTCAGCGCTGGCCTGTGCTGAATTGCCTTGTACGCCCATACTTCCTTCGTAAGGGTGTACGGCCGTACATAGAATATGTGCGGCTGTACCGTTTGTCCAAAAGCTCAGAATTTCGCTTATTTTGACCCGTTTTTGCCTCGAATTGTGTACTTTTGCTCCAAGAGAGTCCTTTTACCCTTTTCTGCACAATATGAGCAAATATGAGGATTTATCATATGAAATGGGTTACAAATATGGGGAAATTCGCTTAAAATACCCCTCAAAATATCACAAAATATTCACTCTTCATGTTTTCACAAGTTTGGTCAGGTTTTAGGGTTTAAATTCATGGTTATATTAGGGGGTTTTTCTATTTGTCAATGAGTGTCTCTATTTTTTTAATTTCAGAATGGTTTGGAGAGCTACACTAATTTTCCACCATGGTGGTAGGTTCATACGATATGAGGATGGTAATATGGAGTACGAGGGGAGTGAAATATGTGTTTAGGAGGTTATGGATACTTATTACCTCAATAGGTTTGAAATAGAAGATTTGTGCAAGAGATGCAAAGGGTATTCCAGATTTTCCCATATATGGTGGCTGGTTCCTGATAGAGTGTAGTTGAGTTACTTACTGACATCGACATATTAGACTTGGTTATCATTGCCCGTGCTAATAACTATAAAGTTCACTTGTATTTTGAACACCCTATTGATGAACCAGACATTGTTGCACCTCCTCCTCCTCCTGTTATTATTGAACCTATTATTGAGCAACAACCCGAGGAAATACCTTGTCATAAAGACCAACTTATTGAGCATGTAGTTGATGACCAGCCCATTGAGCAAGGAGGTGAGGCAGAAGAGCATTGTGATGGTGTCGGGGCAGAAGTGCATGTTGTAGGTGTTGATGAACATGGTGGTCAAGAGCATGCTGTTGGTGCTACTGAAATTGGACAACACCATCTCATGAGTCACAAGCCCAAGATGATCAGATTGACATTGAGTTGTCACAATCTCAGCATTAAAGCTAGACTGAAAATACACAACCTATAATTTGTCTCTCATTAATCTGTTACTGATTAAATTTATTACCTTGAATCTGTTAGCCATTAATCTGCTACTGATTAAATCCTTGTACAGGAAACTCAACCCTCAAATAACGTGCAAGGACCTCAGCCCATTGGATTTGGATAGGGAACTTTTGCACCTAGAGGGCACACTGCAGCTGGGGTTAGGCCACCACCAATTAAAGGGCACACTGTAACTCCAATCATGGTTCCATATCCTCATCCACCTCATGGTACATCTGCTAGTGAGCCTAGGTTCATGACATTCATGCCAACTCCAAGGCTTCCCATAAGAGGTCCTCATTAACACTGAGATTGAAGACCATGAAGATTCAAGACTAAAGCTTGAAGATTAAAAACTTTTTTTTTTGGTGATAAAAAATTGTTGTATATGCACATGATAGGTGCTATTGTGTTTAGAATTTTAAGACAATTTGCTGCTGATGTACTGGTTAATATGCACACTTTAGCTGCATATATTTTGAGATTCTGATATACTGGTTTAATATGCACACTTTAGATGCATACTTTTGAGATTATGATATTCTGGTTTAATATGAAGTACTGGTTTTTTTTTATATTCTGGTTTAAGTGGAATGCATTCTGGTTCTGCTATTTGATTTCTGCATACTGCATTGGAGCATATTGCATTGGTGCCTGCACTGCATACTGCATTGGTGCATATTTGCTGCACTGCACTGCATTCTACATTGGTGCTAGTTTTTGCACTGCACTGCACTGCATTGGTGCTAGCATTTGCACTGTATATTCTGTTTTATGCATATTCTGCATTCTGTTTTATGCATTTTGTTAGTGCATATTCTGCATTGGTGCATTATGTTATGTGCGTTCTATTTTATGCATTCTGCAATGCATTAGCGATTGTGGAATGTGCATTCTGTCATGTGCATTAGTACATTATGTTAGTGCATTCTGCATGTAGTGCATTAGACCAATTTTGTTGTCCACATTCTGTTATGCATTCTGTTAATTAAGGACCAAAGGCAAACCAATATATCAAAGAGGCATGGTAATAAACAATAACAGAACATGATATTAAACAAACCATATTTTCATTACTACATTTCATAAAGCATTACACAACCATATGACTACATGACAGTCATATGCATTACATCAAACAACTTTAGCCTAAACTCAAACTAGTCTCTTATGTCCTATGACTACTGCTAAACACTATCATATACAACAATTACATAACAAATATGACAAATACAAACATTCTCAATATCTTGAGTTCAACACCCATACAATCAAGCTTGGAGTTAACTTCAGACTTCCACATTTCCTTTCTAACAGCCTCTCTTCCTGGCTCTACTCCTTGCTCTTTTCCATGCTCTCTTCCAACCTCTCTTCCTTGCTCCCCTTCCATGTGTTTCAACTGCTTCATTGTTTGCAAGGACTTCAATCAACTTATCAACCCAAACAAAGTTACCAAAATAACCAATATCATCCTGCAAATTTGACATATATAGTACCAAAGTACCCGGTTAAAGTATCAATGTGTTCATAAATTTGACATATACAGGTGTAAAATTAACCCAGTTATAGTACCAATACCTTATTGATTGTGCAGGTGTAAAATGACCTCCTATTGTTAATTTCGGTCTGGGCAACGCGCCTTACAACCCTTCTTCCACAACCACAATAAAGAACTAGTTGTGATACAGGTGCCATCCGTGAGGAAGACGATAGGCTCCATGATCCACCTGATGCTTGGTATCTCTCTCTACCCTGCGACGACATTGCACCACCTCCCATCATCATCTACCTTCCTCACTACACAAAAGGGGCAGGCAACAGAAAGGTATTTACAAATTTCGGGTTAGGGTTTCATATCAGGGAAGATTAGAAAGTGAATTATGTTTTCACTTTACTTTCAATTTCGTCCCTATATACGTGGCTATACTGTGATTAAAAATTTTGACAGCTAAGCATCCATGGCGGAAGAAAACGCGACACGCAATCACAAGTCACGAAGTTAACAAACTAATCTAACTGCAGGGACTAATGTGACTAACATTTTACACATTAGAGGATTTATTTGGAATTTCGAAAATTTAGGGACCTAAGTGACAGCGAGTTACACTATCAGGGACCAAAATGACTGTTAATCCTTCCATTCCTGGCTCCTAATTTTCGTGTGAAAAAATGGAAACTAGTGCGATTGTTCTTAATCTTCATCTGAAATGAAACAGTGAAACCATTTGGCCATTTAGTTTCTCTGCAAACAAAAAGAGGTTAATAATAATGCAAGCGACACCAAGGCTATCTTCATAGGGTGACCATGCAAACAACCTTGCGGCAACAATGCAAGCAAGCACTCACCTTTCTCATTTCCCACAAATGCAAATCCCTCATTCCACTCTCTTTCCTATTATTCTCAACTACCCCTTCATCTCTCTCGCTACACCCCCCACAACACACCATTGCCCCCATCATCCACACTCTCTGTGACTCCAACCGTTTCTCCGAAGCCTACCAACGCTTCTCCCTCTTCCTCGCCTCGGGTTCCGTCCCCGACCACCGAACCTGTAACCTCCTCCTCGCTCGCTTGCTCCGTTCCCGGACCCCACTCCAAACCTGGACTCTCGTCCTATCCTTGATCCGAGCCAAACCCGGTTTCGTTCCCTCTTTGGTCAACTACAACCGTTTGATGGACCAGTTTTGTGTCTTCCGTCGACCGTTCGATGCTCACATGTTGTTTTTTGACATGAAGAATCGTGGGCATTGTCCCAATGTTGTTTCCTACACCACTTTGATTAATGGGTATTGCTCGGTTGGGGGAATCAGAGATGCATTGAAGGTGTTTGATGAAATGCTTGAGAGTGGTTTAGCACCGAATTCGATGACTTATAGTGTCTTAATTCGCGGGTTTCTTCGGGAGAGGGATTTGGAAGGTGGGAGAGAGTTGATGTGCAAGCTGTGGGAGAGGATGAATGTGGAAGTGGAATTGGGTGTGAAGTTTGCTGCTTTTGCAAATTTGATTGATTCTTTGTCTAAAGAAGGGTTTTTCAATGAAGTGTTTAAGATTGCAGAAGAGTTGCCATGTCGGGATAGTTTGTCTGAGGAGGTTGTTTATGGCCAGATGATTGATTCACTCTGCAATGTTGGGAGGTATCATGGGGCGGCTAGGATTGTTTATTTGATGAGGAAGAGAGGGTTTGTTCCAAGTGATGTGTCATATAATTATATCATACATGGGCTTAGCAAGGATGGTGATTGTTTGAGGGGTTATCAGTTGTTAGAGGAAGGATCTGAATTTGGGTTCTTGCTGTGTGAGCATACATATAAGGTATTAGTGGAAGCTCTTTGCCATGTATTGGATGTGGACAAAGCAAGAGAAGTTCTGAAACTCATGCTGAGTAAGGAAGGTGTTGACAAGACTAGGATTTACAACATTTACTTGAGAGCTCTTTGTGTTGTGAACAACCCAACAGAGCTTTTAAATGTGCTTGTGTATATGCTTGAGAGCCAGTGTGAGGCTGATGTGATTACCCTCAACACAGTTATCAATGGTTTTTGCAAGATGGGAAGGGTTGATGAAGCTTTAAAAGTATTGGATGACATGTTGATGGGTAAATTTTGTGCACCTGATGTTGTGACCTTCACTACATTGATTTCTGGTCTATTGGATGCTGAAAAAGTAAATGAAGCTCTTGATTTGTTTCATAAAGTGATGCCTGAAAATGGTTTGAGGCCTGGTGTTGTAACATATAATGCTATTCTGCAAGGCCTATACAAACTTAAGAGACCGAATGATGCATTAAGTGTTTTTAATAACATGGCAAGTGATGGCATTACTCCAGATAGTACCACTTATACAGTTATAGTAGAAGGTCTATGTGAATGTGATCAAATAGAAGAGGCAAAGAGTTTTTGGCACAGTGTTATATGGCCTTCAGGGATCCATGATAATTTTGTTTATGCAGCTATTCTTAAAGGGCTTTGCAACTCTGGCAAATTTAATGAGGCTTGTCATTTCTTGTATGAATTGGTAGATTCTGGGGTGTCTCCAAATATATATAGTTATAATATTCTGATCAACTGTGCATGCAATCTAGGCTTGAAAAGAGAAGCTTACCAAATTGTGAGAGAGATGGATAAGAATGGAGTGATCCCTGATTGTGTGACATGGAGGATTCTTCACAAGTTACACAGCAAAGTGAGGAAACACACCTCTTATGAAGATTCAACCTTGTCAACAATTTATGAGGGTGATGACTTGCACAATGAAGGAAGTCAGGATAGAAGGAAATGGAAATTGGTTTGTACTTCAAGTGGTAAACCTTTGGATTTTACCATATAACCATGAAGCTTGGTTATTAATCTCTGCCAACGGCTGATATGCATGTTATGATAGAATGTGACATTCGGAAGAGAGTTGAAATAGTGTGTGTGAAAGAGAGTTGTAATAACTAGCCACAATTGTATTCTACAAATAAAGAAGGCGATACAAAAATGTCACAGCTATAATATATAGCTGACAAGAAATACTTAACAAAACAGTCGAAAATTTAGAATTTTTTGTTAGAGAGTAACCGTGCCAGGATTATCAATTAAATTTCAAGTTTTTGTTATTTAATGTGCAATGCAATGCATGCAGAATGCAATACATAATCCCATGATAGTGATACAAATATTTAGACATTAATTCAGATATTATGAACTGGTTGGTAAATATTGCTGCTAGTGTCATACATATGCGTCTCCGTTGGGTTAGTCGAACCACATAAATCTAATCTTTGTGTTTCACTTCTCTTTCTCTTCTCTTTAATTTACACTTTATCCTTGTCTATTACCATAACATAGCGTATTAATTTACACATAGAGTCAAACATATAAAATTTAACAATACTCTTATGAATTATTTAAAGAAATAATATAAAATATGTATTTATATAAAATTTTAGAGTTGAGCAGATTTTTCCCAAAAGAAAAAGGTACCAGATCATACAAAAAATTATGTCTTTATTATGGGACACATGTCATAGTCATACCTCAGAAATCTTTCCACCGCACTATGCCAAAATAAACGTTTTATGCTGTCATATCATATCATATCATTCCACCGTGACCCACCCTGACAAGAACAAAATAGTTACGTTATAGTTACGTTATAATAATAACCAAATTGAAATGTGTAAAAATCTTATTAAGTAACAAAAAATTATGTGTGAATGAAGAGAAGAGAAGAGAAGAGAAGGAAGAAAGTAGGAAACGTGTAGCCTAGAAAGGAGTTAGGAACACGTAGCCTCAAATGGCCGTGAACGTGTCTAGCATGCAAATAGGAAGCATGGAAAGAGTCTTTGGTATAATATGATATATGATATGATAGCCACAAAAAACGAACATCATAATTCTTAGGTTGAAAGATGGCACAAGCAGTTCTGCCACATGAACCAAAGACACAGTCATTTAACCTGTTGAGTGGTCATACCATACCTGCTATTGGATTAGGCACATGGAAGTCTGGTTCACAAGCCATCAATTCTGTCTTCACGGCCATTGTTGAGGTAATTAAACTGTGCTTCCCCCCATCGAATTGCTTCACTTTTTAGTTTGTTTGTTTGTTTGTTTGTTTATGCATTTCATCCAACATTAGGAAGGGTCACTTTTTGAGCATAGAGTGAGATTATTATTCATTGATGAATATAGTTTTTGGTAGAAAATGAAAATAATTAATGACCTTTAGCTGCAGGCTGGTTACAGACACATTGACACTGCTGCTCAGTATGGAGTTCAAGAAGAGGTATATAATTTTGTGTTTCCTTTAAGTTTTTTTTTTGTTGATTCAAATTCAACCACCCCCCCACTCTCTCTCTCTCTCTCTCTCTCTCTCTCTCCCCCCTTCTTACTTGTCCTAAATATCTGTCTACTTAAAGGTTGGACATGCACTTCAATCTGCCATGCAAGCAGGAGTGGAAAGGAAGGATCTATTTATCACATCCAAGATATGGTAACGTAACTTAATAGATATAGGATATGTTAATACTTACTCTTTAGGTTATTATGTTAGATTCAATTGAATTCTGTTGTTTTATTTCTCAACATTTGAATGAAATTCTTGTGATATTTTTTTGGGTGTGTTTGTGGGTGTGAAATTCTGTGGCTTCTAGGTGCACTGACTTGACCCCTGAAAGGGTTAGACCTGCTATCAACAATACCCTTCAAGAGCTCCAACTTGACTACCTTGATCTTTACTTGGTAACAAGATTCTATTATGCTTAAAATCCACCTTTCTTTCTCTATCTCTTTCATTCATTCATGATGTACGTGATTTGATATGTGTAAATATATATAATGCAGATTCACTGGCCATTTAGATTGAAAGATGGGGCCAGCAGGCCTCCTAAAGCAGGAGAAGTGTTAGACATCGACATGGAGGGTGTGTGGAGAGAAATGGAGAAGCTTGTCAATGAAAATCTTGTCAAAGACATTGGAATCTGCAATTTCACTCTTAAAAAACTTGACAAGCTTCTCAACATTGCTCAAATAATGCCTTCTGTATGCCAGGTGAAATTATATTTCTGGAAAGATTTAATATCTAGAGTAAACCCCTAAACTTATACTCTCTATCCTGCTTGGTCCCAAAATAAGAAGTAGTCTCTAAAGTTTGTGAAGTCTGTTCCCCTAGTCCCGAAAGTTTTGTGAAATTTATCTCATTAGTCGCTCATTAGTCCCAGTAATTGATCTCTTATAAAAAGGGATTAATGTGATGGAAGGGATCCCTTATAAAACTTTAGGGATAATGTGACGGATTTCACAAATTTAAGGGATGTACTTATTATTTTCATATAGTTTTGGAGAAATGTTTTTTGAACATTAAAATTTGACATAAAAAATTGACATCAAAATACGTGGTTAATGCAGTTGAACTACGTGGTTAATAAAGTGTTGTGTTTAGTTAATGGATATACCAAAGTGTCCCAACTCATTAATCATCAACTGAACTCCTTTAACTACGACTTTGAACGTTATTAACCACGATTTAGTTTAAATATAATCTACTATATGTATATTTGAACACCTGAAAATCGTTGTTAATAACGTTTATGGTTAATCATCAACTGAACTCCTTTAACTACGACTTTGAACGTTATTAACCACGATTTAGTTTAAATATAATCTACTATATGTATATTTGAACACCTGAAAATCGTTGTTAATAACGTTTATGGTTAACGGAGTTCAGTTGATGGTTAATGAGTTGATACACTTTGGTATATCCATTAACTAAGAGCAACACTTCATTAACCATGTAGTTGAACTGCATTAACCATGTATTTTGATGTCGATTTTGATGTCCACTTTTGTTGTTCAAATAACGGGACTGATATTTTATGGACCAAGTAGGAGAGAGTGTAAGTTTAAGGACTAAATTGAGGGTTTACTCTAATATCTAATATCTAAGTACCAATAGCCAACTAGGATTTTTGTTTTCTTGGAAGGAACAATTCCAATGATTTTTGTTTCTCCTAATTAACTTATGTATTTGATGTTTTGTTTTAGATGGAGATGCATCCTGGGTGGAGAAATGATAAGATGCTTGAGGCTTGCAAGAACAATGGCATCCATGTTACTGTAATTAACACACTGTTATTTTGATTTTCTTCATTATCTTCATGATTTAGTGATAGGGTCATGTCATGATTGGAATGCCAAAATTGCTATGTAGGCTTACTCACCACTAGGCTCATCAGATGGTGGGAGAGATCTGATCCATGATCAAACGGTTGATAGGATAGCCAAGAAGCTGAACAAGACCCCAGGGCAGGTGTTAGTGAAGTGGGCCATCCAGAGAGGGACAAGTGTCATCCCCAAATCAACCAATCCAGATAGGATCAAAGAGAATGTCATTGTTTTCAACTGGGAAGTTCCAGAGCAAGACTTCAAAGCCCTTAGCAATATACCAGATCAGGTAGGCACAATAACGTTAATAATTAATTGTGTATTCAAAATAATTGGGACATATGACGTGTTTGGATTGGCTTATAAACAACTTATTTGAGTTTATTTATTGTTGAGAGAGCTTAGGGAAACAATTTAGGGACATGTATCGATAACCTCTCCCTGATAACTTATGAAAACAACTTATATCTTATATGAAAACAATTTGACTATATTTTCTCTTTCATTACAAAAATAGTTTATATGATAAATAATCGCTTAACGAAGTTGTTTGCCCAAACAGTCACATATTAGTCTTGTATAGAAAAATACTAAGCAGCCAGTACTTTTAATCAGATTGACTATGTATTGTTATTGACTATTAGATATATGAGTGGTCCCCACATCCTTAAATCTTGGCAATTTGTGGCTGAACTCCATCATTTTTTTTTCTGGTTATGTAACATTATCCAAGATTGTAATGCATATAGTTGATCCAATTGGTTTTTTCTTCAAAGGAAATGTTATGGCTCGTCTATACTGAAAACAATTACTAGTGTTGCATTAAAATGTGTTTGCAAGGAAAACTTATCTTTATCTATGTTAAAGTATCATGAGGCAAAGTTTAGAATCCTATATATATTTATACTTGGTGTTTTGGGTCCCTGAACTGATAATTACTGTATGCAACTTTCCTTGGTTACTGATGCATGCAGAGGAGAGCTCTAGATGGTGAAGAGCTCTTTGTGAACAAGAGTGAAGGGCCATTCAAGAGTGTAGCAGATATCTGGGACCATGAAGATTAGCCAACACTTCCATCAAGCAATTTTTGTTTATCTAATTTTAAAGGAACTATGTAGCATTAGATTAATGTACTAGTAGTTCATAAAAAGGGTTCAGCTTTTGCACATCAAGGTGCCAGCACTCTGAATGCAGAGTTCTTAAACTGTTATGCATTTAGTTTTTGTAACTGTTAAGATATAATGTGTGGGATTTAAGATGCCACCTTATATCATAGTTCTAGAATGTGATTTGCCTTTTTTCTCAGAAGATATGAGTAGCGAACTTAATTTTTCTGCATACTTTTTGTTGTTGTAGATAACTTGTTAAGTAAAGGTTGAAGCTAATTTTGTCCAGACATAGCTTATCTAATGTGCTTTGCATATGATTTGATCAAAATAATCCATATTCATTCCAGTGGCAACTGGCTGGTTTTCTAAGTCTAAAATCACCATGTTCATTAATAAGGTTTGAAGTTAGTTTGAAGTTAGAAGCTAATTGGAGACGTATACAAGTTATTAAGGATAAAAGTTAGAATTCAATCTTCATTTCAATGCTCTAGAGTGTGTATAGCCTTGAATTTTATGATATCTTTTTTATACATTGATGACACGATTCGACAGTGCTAACTGCTTAGCTTTGTAATTTTAAGGGATTGTGTTTAAATCTCCTCAGACATATTTGGTATGGCCTAGTTTTGTAATCCCACCGGGATTGTGTTGAAATCCCTTCTAGTACAATTTGCTCGAGCACAGTTTGTATGGCCTAAGTTTCTTCTCTCTTCTTTATTAATAAAAATTCGTCCCCCACCCCCTTAAAAAAAGATTGATGAAAAAACAATATGTTTTTGTAAAATTGCAACCAAATTTTTATAGTATGAAATTAAATTAAATTATAGAACTTCATAACTGTGTGCCAAAATTATTATGTCAATGTCATTTTGGTGAAACAATCTCCCACGGTGTCACAGATAATTAGAATCCAAGACTGATCTCATATACAATTCAGTCAAAAGTTATAATTAAGGGCATATGTGCAAGCTTGCTTTCTCCCAACTTTGACTATTTTGATTTTTCTGTAAGAAAAAAGAAGTGTTTCTGATTTGTATGCTACAGAATCATTGACCATGTTTACTAAAGAAGATGGGACCGCTCTCCTTTATTGTGGGACCTATGAAATTCACCTTAAAAGAGACTCTTAGACCATCTACAACGGCAGGTCTTCATCCCACGATGCTTAGGAAAGCAGCGATGCCAATCCCCATTTTACCGTTGGAGAGGTGGATTCGGCCAATGCTTCCAAAGCAGCGATGCCAAAACTAGCATCGATGCCAAGTCCGTGCGTGCCATTTTTTTTTTTAATATAACCGTTGGTTTTTAAAACGTTGAGTTTTATTTTTTTAATAATATTTTCTAAAAACTAGCTGTTTTTAGCCGTTGGTTTCCATTTTTTTTTTATATATTCTAACTAAAATCTATATAATGTGTTCAATCTCAAATTTTTTACTCATTCAACTCTCTCAAATCTATATATTCTCAACAACTCATTCAACTCATTCAACTCATTCAAATTTTTTAATATAACCGTTGATTTTTTTTTATGATCATCCCAACAATGATGTCTCAACAACCGACGTACATAATGGTGCTCATCCGGACATTCGACCATATCTACAAAGGAGTGTGGCTCTTCATGACAGGCAAAAACATCATCAACTTCAAGCAGACCTTGTGGAGCATATCTGGGAACGTTTCGGACGCAATAATCAGCAAAATTAATTATTGCTCTAATTATGTAATTTTAGCGATTTTTAGCCATTTTAAATAAATTTTATTCATGTAATTTTAATTATGTAATTTTAGCTAATTTTATGTACGTAGTTTTATTTTGTATCAGTAAAAATATTTTGCGAAAAAAATTTCTTAACATTTATAATTTAATTATTTCATAAATCGGATAATAATAAATTATTAAATAAACTATTAATAAAATATAGATGTGAGGTTATTTGTGGGACCCATTTAAAATCTTTTTAGGAGATGCTCTATTGGAGAGATAAAATGCTTAAATTAAAAATGATAAATATGAGTGATGTGGAGAGATGGGACCCACCTAAGCATCTCACAATGGATGCTATCATTGTGGATGCTCTTAGTAACTTAGTAAGAGTGTGAAAAGTAAAATAAGATTGTTGCTATTCAATACCAAACTTGCCAATTTAAGTTAGGACAAGTTAGTTGGCTGCCTACAAAGAAAAAAGAGCATTGCATAGTGGGAGTCTTCAATTCTCACCAGTTTTGCTATGCAATGATATTAGCTGGTGTCCTATGTTATTTATCAGTGTCTATTAGTCTAGCAATGTTTTGTGCTGTCTTTTAGTGGGAAGAAAAAGAAAGAAAAAGAATTAACATACACAGATTTGGTACAAAGAAAAGGAGTTAAAAAATTATGAGGTTTTTTACAATGAGCTAAAAGTTTTGAAAGAACATTGTGCATATTTTCAAACCTGGACAGAATTTATAATAGACAGAATTTGGAACCAAAATAACTCACCCTTCAGAGTAAACCATCAATCTATAAATTAAAACGTATAACACATAAATCTTACTAATGATGACAGTTATAATGGTGTCTTATAAGAAGGCACAACCATTACATCTTTGGATGCATTTTGGTATCTCCTTAAAATTTGAGTGAACAATGAGATGAGTTTTTAAATAAAAGCTCATCATTAAATATTTTCACTCTCCTTTTAAGGGAACACCAATAAGATCCTAAAATCTTCAACCCCTCTTTTTGTTTTTGCTTTTGTTTTTTTTTTTTTGCACCTAAATATACAACTTGAGGTGTCCAATATGATCACTTAATAACTTATCAGAAGGCCCTTTTGTTAGTGAAATTCAACTCTCCTTAAGTTGCTTAATGCTTAGATAATTGCCTTCTACTCATATTCCTAGCAAGCCTTGGAAGTTTTGATATGGAGTTGGCTCTAGCTAACCCTCCAAGAGCTTTCCATTCTTCATCCAGTTGTACTCCAACCTTGCCAGCCACAGTTTCATTGTCTTCGTTGCGAGTGGATCTATTGCGATGCGCGTGCTTGCTGCTGCGATGTCTATTTTTTCTACTCATATTGGACTGTGAATGGGACAAAACAGGCTGATCATCCAGAAACAAGCATATGACTGCACAATCATCAATCTTGGAACCAGGATACTTGTATCTCCAGGCTCTAACAGCGCGCTTTACTAACAACTTGGCTGCTATGGACCTCCTTGGTGCTGAAGCAACTATGTTTATTACTTCATTGTTAGTGAGTACATCCCAAACCTGTCAACAAAACAAAAAAAGGAAAGTTTGATCCTTCAACTAGATGCTTCTAAAAGTAATTTAGTGAAATGCTCATTTAACTGTTAGCATAAAAAAGGGCGGCCCAGTGGACGAGGCTCCCACCAGGTGGGATTTGAGAAGGGGTAGATGTATGCAGCCTTATCCCCGCATGCAGAAAGACTGTTTTTAGGATTTGAACCCGTGACCTCCAAGTCACAAGGCAGCAACCTTACTGTTTCGCCAAGGCTCGCCCTCAGTTAACTGCTTGCATGATTTAATCAAATATTTGGATATGTATTTGGATTGGGAATGGGAGAAATGTATGAATTGAGTAAAACTCGGAAAGATACAATTACAACAAGAAGTAAATAATGTTTGTTTGATACAAAAGTTGACATTCTATTATACTACTTACCCCATCAGTTGCCAAAACCACAAATTCATCTTGCTTGGTAAGTTTTCTATAAAACACATCAGGAACTGCAATGAGGCCATAATCTTTCAGGCAAAAGTCTCCAAAGGCTCTTGACATAGCTAGTCCAGGGCAGTCATCATCAGGCATCCATAATCTGTATACATCTGGTTCTTCTTCTGCTGCAAAAACTCTCCCTTCACAATTAATTATTCTTGAAGCTTCACCTGAGAAACATTGAAGAAGAAAAGCCAATTACAGTTAGACTTGATAGGCTTGTAAGACTTGAGAACTGAGGGTAATACCACCACCAATACCTACTTGGAATTTCTGGTTTCAGGTCAACTGTAAGTTGAACAGCAATAAGTTGGTCTCTATCCCTTGTGCAAAGAACTGCACGAGAATCACCCAAATTGCCAACTATCAACTGGTCGCCCTGAAATTTAAGGAGCACAAGTGATGAGTGTAGTTATTTCTACCATACAAAAAGTATCTGACAAAGAGGTAGTGTAATTGTGAACAAGGTTTTAAATCACGCTCACAGTCAAGGTCACATCGTGATCCTTGATATTGTAGAGAATCGAGGTCAAATACGACTGATGCGGCCTTAATCGCAGTCGCATAGACATCAAAAACCTTGACATCGCGGCCCAGATTGCGGTCGTGAGCCTATATTTAAAACCTTGACTGTGAACATCTAGTTATATGATTATACCTGTTTAATTAAAGTTACAGCAGTGCAACCACTGCAATAGCTGTCAGTGTTAATTTCCTGAGCAAGGTGATCATCCATTTCATCAAAGGATTTCAGAAAGCATCCTTCCCATGCAGCAAGGGACATGTTGTGGTTATTCTCATTGTAGGCAGCAGCAAAAGTTTCAGTATCTGAATCATTAGCATCATAGTATTTGGAGGCCTTCTGTTGTGACATTTTGATTGCTGCAGATAGTTTTGAGGGTAGGTTGTCACGAATGAATTGTGAAACCTTGTGCCCTAGAGGACCATGACCATCGAACACACCACAAAAGATCACATCCTTTTCTCCAGTATAGTCCTAATAATATACCATATCCAACATTAATCCAATCAATTAAGAAGCATCATGCTATAATAAAATAAAGACCAAAAGATAAAATCAACTAGAACCATAATACTGACAAAGAAGGCTATTAAAGAAGAAGGCAGCAATTTCTGAGACCAAAGCTAAGGTTGGCTTTTAACCTTTTATCTTCTTCATATATCATCTTAATACTAGCCATAAAGAAAGAAGCTTTTATTATGAATGGTTGAAATTGAATTATTTCCAAATCATGACAATTACATTACTTCCATAGAACATTTGCAAAAGCATAAAAACTATAGAATAAAGCTATGATGAACAAAGTACAGACGAGGATATAATTCATAAAGGCTTCAAATCCATATATATATATATATATGAATAAAGGAAATGAATCTTCATGTTTTTTTAGTTGAATCAATAAATAAAAGGGAGAAAACACACAAATTGGTAATCAGGTCATGGTGACAAGATAATCAAGAAAGAGAAAACCAAATAGATAACATGAAAAACCAAAGAGAACAAAGAGGAAGAAAAAGTGGGGAACAAACCAACTCATAATTGCATAAAAGTAATTGTTTACGAAACAAACAAAAAAAATGTAACGTTCTGATGAGAATATTACCCTTTAATTCACCAAAAGTTGATGATTAATGAAATGAAACAAAAATCGGTGACCAAAGAAAACAACTTTTTTGCAGGCCACAAGAATTGATTGAAAACATAAAAAACCAACCAAATAAGAGAAGTTTATCAAAAGAGAAAAAAAGACGTCAAAATCAATGGTAATTAATAAATCATTAAAAATCATAATCAAAACATAATGAAACATAAAAATGAAGAATCATACCTCCCAAACCGTCATTGAATCTTGGTTCACACCTTTCTTACCCTGTTGGCTGTACATTGATACAAACCTAGAGAATCCTTTTAACCTGATCATTGCTCCACCATGTTCATACGTGACATCATCATTATTCTCAAGATCATATTCATATTCTCCATCATCCACCTCGCTCTCCACCCTGCCACGAACAGAAACATCGTGGCTACAACAGCCACCCATGTTTCAAAACCAAACAACAACAACAACAACAATATCCGATGAAGAAAACAAGGACACCCCACAAAATTCCAGCGAATGCCCAGATGATATTCTGGAGAAAACAAGCGAGAAAGCGAAGAAAAATGGGATTTTTCTGCAGGAAGCAATAGAGGGTCGGAATTCAGGTTGATGCAGAGGAAGAGACAGGTAACGGAAAAATGCATAGAGAGGTTAGAGAGAAGGTGGAAATGGCGAAAAAAAACATGCAAGGAGTTGGAACAAACAGGAATGGAAGAGAGGTTGTCATGTTGAGACAAAGGTTGAAACTTATGCGTATTATTGTCTCTGTCTTCGTTGGTTTCGTTTGTTTTCAGTTTTTTCCCGGCTGGCATAAGTCAATGTCTAAAATTGAAAAAAGACAAGAAAAATACAAATTATATATTAAATAAATTAATTAATTAAATCATGGTGATAGTAATGATTTTTTAAAAAAAAAGAACTGTTTCTAAGTTTTGTCCAAGAATTAATTGGTTAAAAAATGGTTACTAGCAATTAATGACGGTTCTTTTTCCTTCTATTTTTTTTGTCTCATTTGTAAATGATTCAAATCAATTAATTTCACAAATTTTATCTTGTTTGATAAACACAACCGAAGTGACTAGGAAAATAGGAGGATGGATGTCATATTGTAACATCATGTATATCTCATAAGCTTTTATTCATTTAAAGAAATAAGTATTAAATGTTTTTATTTTTTAAAATATAATATATTTATTTTTTATTTAATATTTTTTATTTCTTTAACTAGTTTCTTAAAATCACTTATTAAAGAAATTTCTAATGTGGTAACTTCCAAAATTATCTTTTTAATAACGAAAAAAAGTTCTTAGAGTGAGTTTTCTCTAAAATAAATAAGTAAAGGTTCATTCACCTTTTTTTACAATAAAAAAAAGGTTCATTCACTTTTTAATCATCTTAAGTTTATCTTACTCTAGAGAGAAATTAACTTTAAGGGAACTTTATTCTTCAATAAGTATCGTAACAATTAAATAAAATGGGTATTAAATATTTTTTATATATTCATGATATTAAATATATTCATTTTTAGCACCAAAAAAAAAATGTTCATTTTTTATAAAATTTTTATATTGAATATTATGAACTAACTTGAAGAATACTTTTGGAAGATACGGTATTCAAAAAACGAACATAAAATTTCTTTCAAATTATTTTGCTATGATAAAATTGAAAAAATATTCAACATCTATTGTGGTTCACAAATTTCTTACTATAATTTTTAAAAATTCACAATATGTTATTCAATTTTAAAAATGGCATGCTACTCATTAAGAATGGGAATATGTCAGGTCGCCCGACAGAGGCCTATGACCTAAGCTACGTCAGGCCCAAGTTAGACCAAATTTTTTTAAATAGACAAGATCAAGGCTTTTTTGAGAAGCCTATTTAACTAAAAAAGTCAGGTTTCGGGCCACCCAAAAACCTTTTTAAGCCTAACAGATCGGCCTATTTAAATAAATATAAATAATAATTTTATATTTCTATTATTATTATATTATATTTTGTGCATTGTGTTAAATTATATACTTGTCGACATTTTCAACAATTTAAGCATATTGACTTACATAAACTTCTCACATACTTAAAGGCATTATTGCAACATATATTTTAAATAGGCTATCATATAAGGTTAGATTATTTAAAAAATCATGTTAGACCTTAAAAAAGATTTATATCATATGAATAAATCAGAATCGGACCTTATAAAACTCAACTCGTTCAATCTATTTACACCCTTATGTCTCATGTCTCTTAGTAGCAGTGGTTTTAATTTTCTTCTTTTATAGTTTATTATAAATAGAACCTAACCCCATTGGCCTATTACCTCGTTAGTGTATTTAAAGATCTATTAGATGACTTATTCAAAGATGTTAATATCAAATAGACTTTTAAGTAGGCTAACAGGTCATACCATGCTTTTATAAAGATCAGACCAGACTTAAAAAAAGACTATAACAGGTAACAGGTCAGGCTTGGGCCTTGAATTTTTTTATCATGCCAGACTTAAGTTTTGTAAAGCCTAGCTCGACCCTAGCTATTCTCACCCCTACTACTCGGATGTTAATTTTCGAACAATTTATCTTTCAACAAAACAGTATTTTCCTTTTTTTTTTTAATTGTTGCACAATGATTAAGAAACTTATTAAATACCCTTAACTTTTAGAAAAATATAACTACATTCAACTAAATTATTCTTTCAATCAATACTCTCTTATTTCACGTAGTAAAAATACCAAGAGATAAAGATGAAATATATATATATATATATATATATATATATATATATATATTAAAGTAACAAACAAATCAAAACTACTTAAAACTTCTAAAATGATAAACATTTTGATCGAAATGGAGGGAACCTAATTTAATTTTAGAGTGTATTTGTTTTCCATTTTCATTATATTTTGATTTTTTTACTTTCACTTTTAATTATTATAAAAATTATACCATATTTTCATATTTTTTTAAAAAATTTGCAGAAGAAATGAAAACATACAATATTTTTAGAACAAAAAAATAAGATGATATTTTTATAATTAAAAATAGAGAATGATAACAGAAACTAGTCATGCCCTTAATTTTGTCTTAACCCTCGAAGCAACTCCCTTCTAATTTTAACCATATGTTCTCTCACTTGAATCTCGCCTCCTTTCTTGACAAAATAATAAATTTACCAAAATAAGCAGATATAAGCATTAATGTATAGTGCAGGAAGGAACCACACGACCTGCATCACATTGAGCTCATAAATTTACCATGACGAGTTCATAATGCAGAGCTCACATCACATCACATTGCATGTTCTCTGAGCCGCATCTTTAATATTATCTCTGGTCCCATATATAAGAGACAACGGCTTTACAGGTTTATTAAATAAGCGATGTATCAGTACATATTATAGGCAGGATACATCGCTTATTCAATAAACCTAAAAACGTTGTCTGCTTATGTATGAGATCGTATATGACTGGATGGATATTTTGAAACTAGAAAGTCGATGAAGACTTTTATCTGTGGACGAAGTTGAAGGAGGTCAGAATTTGGCTAACGTTATGTGGCAAAATACAGTGTTGATGGAATCATGGAACCTTTAAGAAAAATGTATGGCCTTGTAGATTATAGATGGCATCTTAAAACTAGCATTTAGAAATTTATTAATTATTATAATAAAATGTGCGCTTAAATTAATTTATAATTTTGATTGAAAAAATTAAATAAGAAGTTTTAAGAGATTTTATAATAAAAAATTGGAGTTAAAATAATTACAACATCAATTACAAAAAGGAAAGGACACAGATAAAGAAACATATTTGTCAAAAGAATCAAGATGGTAAAAATAGAGGCTTATACGGGGATTTAGAACTACATACAACCCTAGATGTATGAAAATCTTATTGTATTTTTGTGTGGTATTTCAAATGTGAGAGGTATCAGGTTGCTTAGTCCTTGAATATTTTAAATGCTTATATATTACTTTGTGATTTGAATTTGTAAACAAGCTAGAAAATTGAATTCAGTTGTCTAGTCTAGCAATGAAGGGAAATTTTATCTAGGGATGGCAACGGGGCAGGGCGGTACCGGGGAGTGCTCCCCCGCTCCCCGCCCCGCCCCCAGATTTTCCCCCGTCCCCGTCTCCGATACCCGCCATGGAGACTTTTTCTCCCCCATCCCCGTCCCCACGGATCCCCGCAGGTCCCTACGGGGACCCCGAAAATTTAAAAAAATAAAAAAAAAACACTGAAATTCAATAAAATTGAAAAAAAATTATAAAAGTATGAAAAAGTTTCAAAATTACAATATTAAAATCAATTTTCCATGTCTAGTCCAACATGTGAAGTCATTATGATCATGATTTGTGAATCCGATGAGTGATGACCTTTCTTTTGTTTTATTTTACTAAAACCATTATAGTTTTTAAAAATTAAAAAAAGACATAAAAAGACCAAAAAAACCAATCATTATAATACATATATATGTATTTTTTAGGGATAGTTATGTAATATGTTTGGGGCGGGGACCCCACGGGGCGGGGGATGTGATCCCCGTCCCCATCCCCGAATTTGGATTTTCTCCCGTCCCTTCCCCAGGAGAAAAATTCTCCATGCGGCCCCAAATGGGGTAGTCATGAGGATCCTCACTGTAGAAATTGTCATCCCTAATTTTATCCTTGTTAGAGAGACTACATCTTGGATTAGTCCCCATGTTTTTGAGTTAGTACCTACTTGTATGGGTGAAATTGTTGATTTAGAAATGTAATGATTTTATTCCAATTAAAAAAAAAGCTAAATGTATGGACTAGCACACATGAGCTTAGGCTAAAATGATTGGTTTCAGTGTAAATTCTTTGATTTGGACCCCCTCAACATTTTCTTACCCTGAGGGATTTACGCACCGTACTGTGGGCGGATAAATCCTTAATGGTGTGTTTGGTTGTCAGAATAAATAGAGAAGAGAAATAGAGTAGATTTGGTAAATTGTTTGTTATATAACATACAAGAGAAAGAGAGAATAAATAAATAAATAAGTGTTTTTTCTCCTTTTCTTTGTGTTTCTTTTTTGTATCGATAATATCCTTCAACTTATAAAACAAATATGCAATTTTATACTATTTAAATTTTATTTTCTACCAAAATTAACTCAATTTTTATTTTAGTCTAATAAAGCCATTGATCCACTTAATTAATTTAATTTTTTAATTAATTAATTTGACATAAATAATTTAAACTTAATTAATTAATTAATTTTATTTTAGTTAAATGAATTACTTAACAATGTGAGAGTGAGTGCACTGTGACAATATTTTAGGGGTATACTGGGAAAGTGGAATTATTGTGTCTCATTTCTTTGTTATCTCTTTGCACTTGAGCGAAGAATTGAAAACACACTGGGTCTCACTGATTTGATTTCTCTCTTTTCTCAACTTCTACGACAACAAAACTGAAGATGTTACTCATTTCTCTTCTCACTCTCTCTTCTCCAACTCTCTTGTTTCTAGCTCTCTAAAACCAAACATACCATAAGGGCAGTCTAGTAGACGTCTCGGGTTTTACATTACTGTTTATTATTTTACATGTTTCATCTTCTTCGTTCTTCATTGATCGTGGATCATGCTACGGAAATGTGTTGCTGACCTTATTTCACAACAAATACTTTATGGGAAAAGGAAATATTAATTCACACACACACACACACACACACACACACACACACACACACACATATATATATATATATATATATATATATATATATATATATATATATATCAACATATATATATATATATATATATATATATCAACTGCATGCAGTGTTGTTTGTTTTTTAACCGTAGGAGATTGATCCAATTTCCTTTTACAGATAATGAAATTTAGTATGTTGCTTGTTTGAAAATAAAATAAATTAAAATAGCAGTTGCACGAAATTAAGAAATAATATGTCAAATGGAATTGACCAATAACTCTATCATAAATAAATTTAATTTTTTGTAATTAAGTTTCATTATAATTTCTTCGCGGTATAATTTCTTTTTTTTATGTATCATAGATGTGATAGAAAATTTAGTTGAAGTGATTCGAATAAATAAATAAATAATTGGTTAATTTTTTTCTTTTAATTGTAATCACGAGGTTGATGACTTTTTAAGATATGGATAAATCACCGAGAAAAAGTTTCTCCGTCCCATTATAAGTGTCATATTAGTAAGTTTTACACATATTAAAGAATAACTATAAATGAATAAAAGAGTGTAACAATTTTACAAAATTATCCTTATTAACAATTGGGTATCAACAATTGTCATAAATATATAGTAGAGTATAATAACTTGGGAGTGATGTACTCATTATTAATTTGAGGGTAAAACTAGAAAAAAAAATAATTAATATTATATTAAAAACCTAACATGACACTTATTTTGAGACTATTTTTTTAAAAAATGTGACACTTAAAATCAGGAAGGAAATTGAATAATTTTGAGGACCATTTTTGACGTTAGTGGTCCAACAAGTCAACGAGATAATGGGGCGGGCGGGCAATACTGATTAGCCAACTCGTCTATTTCACACTTGAATTTGTTTTAGTGGGGTCGGCAAGCAAAACAAAAAAAAATGCTATAAAATTGGAAAAAGGCGCCTGGATTTGAAAAATATCAGTGCATTGTTACTCTCCCCAAATACATGAAGCAAGCTCAGTTACCAGTGATCAATGATGCATCTGATTTTAGCTAGAATGGCTACATCAACATTTTGTTTTTGTCAACAATGGCTACATCAACATTTCTAGAGAATTATGGCAAGTATTAAACATGTTTGGGTAAGATACTATTTATGGCCTAACTAACTAAATGGACTAACTGTGTTGTAAATTTCATGCGCTAACTGGGGGTATATAAAGAACTAGTAGTATTTATGACCTAACCAACTAAATGGACTAACTGTGTTGTAAATTTCATGCGCTAACTGGGGGGTATATAAAGAACTAGTTGCAAAAATCATGATTTGTACAGGTTGTTTAAGAAGAAGAAAAATGAAATTATTAAATATAGTTTAAATATTTAGGTATATTTTTTTAACAAACTGACCGCCGTCTCTTGCTATCAATCTGTCACTCATAGAAATATCTATTATCTCATGTGGTATTTCTTTCACTTCCCACAAGGATTCGAACCCGTGATCTGGGAATTAAGTACACGATAGCATCCTTGTGTCTCACCACTTGATGTTTTTGTGTACTTAAGCCCCAAGTCATGGGTTCAAATTCTTGTGGGAGGCGAAATAAATACCTTATGGAGGTGGTAGATATTCTTATGAATGACAGATTAGTAGCAGGAGAGGTTGTCAGTTTGTTAAAATAATATGAATATTTATAAAAAAAAACAAAATGAGAGAGAAAAGATAAGTGCATTTAACATGATGTCACCATATTAGATCATATAAAAAAAAGACTTAAATATGATTTTAGTCCTCCAAATTAGGTTTATTTATGGTTTTAGTCCCAAAAAAACATTTGTCAGCTTTTGGTTCCTCATATTTGGAAATGTATCAAATTAGTCCATCTTCCTGACTCCATCAGTCAGAAACTCCACGTGGCAAACAGAAGCCAAGTCAGCACGTGCCACGTGGACCATAACAGCTGACTCACCATTTTAGTTATATGATTTTAGTCCCCCAAAAAATGCCAATGTTCAGATTTGGTCCCCCAAAAAAATTTCGTCAGTTTTAGTCCCCTGTGTTTGGAAATGTATCCATGTTAGTCCCTACCGTTAATGGAGTTGATGAGTTGTCATGACAGAGCTCCACATCATCATCTTCTACGTAAGTCACTAATCATATGTGTCATGTCATGTGTGCGAGATACTCCATGTTGCCCTCTTATCTCAGCCACCTTCTCTCTCAGGTTAAATAAAAACCCAACCTCAACCTACCAAAAAAACCATAATCCCTAATTGTAAACAAGTGAGTGATGTTGTTGATGTGCAACCTACAAACTGCCTCTCCGTAGACCACCAAATGTTTTATTTTCCCCATCCTTTCAGCCCTTTCACCTGCAAACTACCCTTAAACATCACCTCAGTGACCACCATGAGTATCAACCCAACACTCCCCTTTAGGTCTCTATCGCAACTCATCCATGAAACTAGATGCAACAGTAGCAGAGAGGGGGAAAGTGCTAAAAAAAATGGGTGGAATTTTATTGACTGGGACGACACTGTAGAGAGCCGCCATCCACGACGGCAATGAAGGTCACCGAACGACGACGGGAGTTTATATCCCTCCTATTTTCGTTCTCTTTTCATCTTCATTCTTAGGGTCTACGGTGGATACGTATTCATGGTGGCAGAATATAGTTGCTACGGATGAGGATGAGGGGTGATCGAAATAGGACTAGGGTCAGGATTATGGTCTCTTTTAATTTTTAATTATTTGATTTAAAATATATATTTAATAGTAAAATCTCACCCCTTTCCGTAAGGGGTGTGTTGGGTTGGTATTAGTGATGGCCACTAAGGTGATATTTAAGGACAGTTTGCAAGTGAGGGCTAAAGGATGGGGAAAGAAAACCATCGGTGGCCTACGGTAAAACATGGAAATTTTGCAGGTTGCACATTAACGATATCACTTGCTTGTTTAAAATTGAGGATTAGAGTTTATTTTAACCTGAGGGAGAGGGTGACATGGAGTATCTCACACTCATGACATGACACATATGATTAGTGACTTACGTGGAAGATGATAACATGGAGCTCCGTCATGACAACTCATAAACTCCATTAACGGGTAAGGACTAACGTTAATGCATGGAAACATGGGGACTAAAAACAAACAAAATTTTTGGGGACTAAATCCAAACATTGACATATTTTGGGGGACTAAAATCATGGTGCTAAAATGGTGAGTCAGTTGCCACGATCCACGTGGCATGTGCTGACATGGCTTCTGTTTGCCACATGAAGTTTCTAACTAACGGAGTTAAGAAGAAGTGCTAATTTGACAGATTTCCAAATATAAGAGACCAAAAGCTGACAATTTTTTTTTGGGAGACTAAGACCAGAAATAAACATAATTTAGAGGACTAAAATCATATTTAAGCCTAAAAAATAATACTATAATATTTTTTTTGGTGGGTAAAATAATAATATAATATGATAATATATATTATATAATTTAGTATAAAATATATAATATATTATGATAATAAAAACTGAGGTGTGAAATTCAAAAAAAAAATTAAATTTAAAATTATTTATATAATGATATAGACACATAGATGTCTATGACGCCCACTTGCTGAATTATACTTGGGATTGATAAGTTTGCTGGTTGAGATTCGAAGCTTCTTAAATAAATTTTGCCTTTCTTCCTTTAGCGCACACACAAGATTTGATTTGAAGAAAGAACACTGCCATTAATTAGGACAATGACAATCTCAAATTTAATCCAAAACCAACAGCGGCAAACTCCGTGAAGACAGCAATAGCTAGCAAGGCAACTAGAGAGAATGGAAAGTGGAAGCGTCATACTATCATGATAATGATGTTGAAAGAGAGAGCTAGCACTTATATTGGTGGGATTTCCCCAAAATGTATAAGAACTGTTCATTGAAGATGCCAACAAGTCCTATCACAAAAAGATCTCTTATGCTTTTGATTTCAACTATTAACATGTTATTACCCGTGATATCACTAGTCTAAAAGTTTTATACATCTTTGCTTGTTACCATAAGATGAAAAGACATTAGCCTATTGTCAACAGTTTTCCAAATGATTGGTAATCCTTGGTATGGTCATAAATCATATACTTTAACAAACCGGAATCCACACCCTGCCCTAAGAAAGAAAAATTGTTGATATTTGATTTGATTAGTCATTTGAAGCTTTGTAAAATAAAATACACTAGATGCACTCCTAAAGTCAAAGAGATAAATGGGGAACAAGGGTGAGCACAACCCAATCCAATCCAATTTGGTGATCCAACCCAGCCCAAGTGCAAAGTAAGACATCATTTTATGGTCCAACATCGTGTTAGGGATGTGTCTTGATTAACCTTCGAGTTACTCAACTTATCTCATGTATGATTTGTCACTTTTAACCACTAGTATTTACTAATTGTTTTAATCATTTTTCTTTTCTGCATTGATATAAGATAATCATATAATTTTGTTTAACTTATGTTTTAGGTCAACCCGACCACGTCCCACTTAGACTTCGCCTTAATTATACCCTATTTCACTCGGATTTTTTTTTTTTTTAGGATTTAGGATCGAGTTTTGAGTCTAAAAAATTGTCTGAATCAATATTTGGCGTCAAGCAAAGACCATATATTCCCCATCCTAACGTATCTCATATTCACCAAACACCCGTAATGGGGAAAGAGGGAAATTCTGAAATCTGAACAGCAAAACCCTCATTCCCATAAACCACAAACAGGTCCAACACAAAGGAACCCAACCTGTCCAGAGATCTAGCGACAAAACAAGCGTAATTCCAGCATCGGTGCTATCTATCTCTTTTGGACCCATGCTAAAAGAACTAATTCACGGCCCTTTACGGCTTTACATATCTACTTTGTCAATTCCTTATCATTACCTTGGCTATGGCACCGTAAAAAAAAAAAAAAAAAAAATCTAATTTGTTGCAACGAGAGGTTTACCACTTTTACCATCACCATCCATCTCCATTATTTTTTTTTCCGCTTTTTATTTGCTATCATGTGCTTGACATCAATGTGGAATCTTAATTGTAATCAATATCCAGCTAAGTTGCAACTCATAATTAAGAATCGTGGCTGCTGTTGTGGCTGTCACTAATAATAATAGAAGTCACACAATGCAATCCTTTTCTCATGCTTTTAGTCTTTCTTCAACTACCACATTTGCCATAACCCCACACAGGCCGACCTACAGTGCAAAGCAATTTGAACTTATTCACTCACCCCACCCACCAGTATAGTGAACACAATAAAGGAAATGGAAAAAAAAAAAAAGGCAATGAGGAAAAGCATCCGAATTTTGCTACACTAAAGGTATCATCATTATAACATCCAACCACGATCACCACCATGGCATCAAACCCAATCTTGAGTCTTGACCTTATCTGTTCAGCCACTAAAAACCTTTAAATAGGAATGGTTAAAAAGAGATTATTGAAGATCATACTATCGAGCTCAGGTACTGATTACCTTGCAGTGGCAGGATTGTTAGGGAAAAAAGAGTGATGAGACACTTCAAAAGATACGTCTACAATTTAAACCTTTTATTGTGCCGAAAATAGCATGTGAACATCAATTTGTTTGTGTTGCAACGTTGATAATGATGTCCACGCGGTGTGTCCCATGGATATCATGTCAGTGCTTACTAGCTTCTTATATCTGAAAATGGCCTTTTAACAACCATGCTACACTACTACTGGAATATATCTCATTTAAACACCACTGTTCGTAATTAGAGTTGACTTCCTAGCAGGCCCCGAGATATCTCCACAACTTCGACCCTTTAGATCGACTATAGAACTAATCATCTTGATTCGGGACTAATTATCTCCATAACTGATTAGTCCCGAATCCGTGAACCAAGAAAACAAAAGAAAAACTATTTGCTACATGCTAAAAAGGAAATACGTGAGTTCAAGTCTTGCAAATCAATACTACTTCCCAATTATGGCAATGAACACTGCCCTCCCATCCAAAGGACAGGAACATAAACTGTCACTGCTTTCAAGTGAAAAGTTCAAGAGCCTTTTGAGTTAAGATCCCCTAATATTTACATACGTTAAAACCAAACTGAACAAATAGAACAATCAAATTCTCTTCAGAGACAAAAAAGAAGAAATTAAAGAATCCAGTTAGCCATTTCCATGTCTATCTATACAAGGTAGAGGAAGAGACTAGTGCAAAGAATATGGTTTGATATAAAGAAATGATTTCATTTTCAGTTCCAAATGTTACATGGAAAGAAACTTGAAACACAATAATCTTCTCTATTGGCTGGGGTAAAAAAGTAAAAAGGGGGGGGAGGGGTTGGACATTTGAAGAAGAAACATGTAGAAAGTTAAAATGAAAACAATAATGTTACAGAAGGAGTATTGAATTTCACCTATCAGGCAATTACCACCATTGATGAACAAGAATTCCACTTTGTCTAAGAGAATTGAAGAGCTCCAAGCATTGGTCATATGTTTTCTCATACTTTGAACTCCTCTGCCCAGGGCAACATCTCTGCCACCTATTGTAATGGCATTCAAGGAAAATCTCGTCTATCAAACAGATAGCCCCGGTTTCAAACAACCTCGGAATCAGATCAAATTCAGTACCCTCCACATCCATTTTCATCACAACAAAATCATTCTTTGAAACGGTTTTCTTCAACCAGTTCGCAAAATCAAATCCCCGAATCTTCTCCACTTCCCCCTCAAACTCCTTCCCTGAAGATTGCAAAGGTTGAATCCTACCCATCCCCCTTCCTTTAACCTCAACATGCTCCCCGGGATCATGATGAATCTCAAAAGTCAAGGTCTCATTCTTCACCCAGGCAGCATAAGGAACCAAAGTGATCCCTTTCTTCAACCCATATTCCTTATGAAAAGTCTTATCAGCTTCAATTGCATAAACATGAAAGGTCTTGTTCTGCTTAGGATACTGTTTCCTAAACCAAGATCCTATGCTAGAGCCATAGCTTCTAGCTCCAACATCAACATACAAATACCTATTCTTAAAGCTTATATCAGCCATTGAAGGAAGATACTTTATGTTCATTATATTCCTCTTCAAAGTAATCCAAGGCTTCAATGGCTCCTTTTCAATCAAAGGTTCAGCAATCCTAACCAACTCTTTCTTATATTCAGGAACATAACACTTTCCATTTGAATAATCACCATCAAATTTACCAGTACCATCATCAACACACTCTTTTGCCAGAACAGTTTCATGTATATAAGGCATTGAAGAATCAAAACCTTCTAAGACATGCAACTTCACTACTTTGAAACAATGAAACAAATCAAGGAATGAATTGAAACTATACGTATCTTTAGGGTTTGTGAAATGGAACACCGCGAACCCTCCCGGTTTCAACGTCCTAGAGATCTCCGCCGCGAACTGTGCCGGCTTCGCCGACCTCGCGAAAGAGCCCTCGCCGGAGAACACGAAATCGAATGCGCCGTCACCGAATGGAATCCGATCACCGCTGCCGGACTTCACCAGCGGCTTCACCGCGTTCTTCGAGATCCCGACGGCGTTCCGGACGCCGCTCTCCCTCAGCGCGAAGACGTCGCGACCGGTCGGTGTTTCCACGCACAGAGACTTCGACTCCGGCGAGAGGTAACCGTTGGCGAGCAGGTCCTGGAACACCGACGAGTAAAAACGAACGCCGTTGATCCAGTCCTTGCTGGTGTAAAGCTCCGTTAGCGACGAATTGGCGCGGCCGCCGCCGGAAGTAGACTCAACGGAGAGGGGCTCGGTGCCGGCGATGACGAGGCCGAGAGTCTCCGGCAGGGAGAAGAAGCAGAAATCGCCGACGTTACAGGACTCGCCAGCAATGGCAATGACGTAAGCGAAACGGATGCCGATGATGAAAACGCCGGAGAGGAGCAACCGTATGAGAAGGTTCCGGAGAGAGCTGGGCTTCACTGCGGTAGGTTCCATGGTAGCGACTGTGCACTTTTTTTTCATCCCGGAAAATGAAATAAAAAATTCAAAATGGTAAAAAAAAAATCGAAAACAATGAAAAACACACTTGATGCTTTTGTATTTTTTGTTATCGGGAGCAGAATCGAGCTGAAGTGTGGTTGGCTCCGATTAGGGGTTTTGGTTCGGCGGCAGAGATTGGGAAATAGAGGGGCAAGCGAGGGGCAAAACGGGAAAGCATGGCTTTAAGGTTTTTCTGTTTTCTGTGTTTGAGTAAAAATCGTTATGGAGAAGTGAAGAGCGAGTCCGTGACTCGGGAATGAGTGACTTGGGAATGGTGGTGGTGGTTTTGTATTGTAGGTTTTGCTTGCAGAAAAAGAGAGTGCTAGAGAGAGAGAGCGAGAGTAAAGACAGCCGCTGTGCACAGGGAAAGCGAAAAGCGAAGCGGATTCCGTTGCGTTGATAAAGGAAGTTGGAATCTAGTCTCCTGTCTGTCTCGCTCGAAATTGGACACCGGAATTTCCTAATTTACAAGGATGCCACGTCAGTCACTTGCAAATATTCTATATTTTTTATTGGATTAAATATATTATTAGTCAATCTAAAATTGGTAAAAAAAAAATACTAAAAATTGATTTTGTTCCTTATTTGTTTAGAATGTTTTTAGTTTCATTTGAGAGACTAAAAATATAGTTTTCTGATCAAAAAAAAGACTAAAAATATAGTTTTTTTGTTAAATATTGAAACTAAAATCAAATTTTATTAATTTTATAAGAATTAAAAATATATTTAATTTTTTTTATTTTAAGATTAATTATGTTTTTAGTCCTAACTTACGATGATGTTCAATTTTGGTTTCTAAAATTTTTTTTTATGAAAGGTTCGTAAAGTTAAAAATGTATTTTTTTAGTCACCAAAATTATGACGCGCCTACAATTGATCCTTATTCATTTATTTTGGTCTCTATAACATAATTTTTGTTTGTTTTGGTCCCTATAATATGTGATTTATATTCAGTTAGTATCGATATGATCGAGATCATATCGAGACTACAATGAAAAAATATTATAAGAACTAAAATGAGAAAAAATTATAGGCAAAATTAAAACAAAGGTCATTTATCTTAATTTAAATTTTAACTTCAGTATTTTATCTTTTTTTTTGTGTCAAGTTAGTCCTTTAAAGTTAATTTTAGTTTCAGTTTAGTCCCACATGTTCTAAAATATTGACAATATTTGCTTGTTTTTGGCTTTTGGCAACAATATTTTGGATTTTGATTTGTGGTCCAATTGATACTGTAAAATGCTCTTGTGGTACACATGTATTTCTCGTTGTAGACCAATCGGCAGTTTGCCTCGAAATTAACGTTTTAAAATATGTGAGACTAAATTGAAACAACAAAAATAACTAACTTAAAACTTTAAATTAAGATAAAAAACTTTTAGAGTAATTTTTCCTAAATTATACTACTATTATAAAGGTTAAAACAAAACAACAAGAAGCAGTTGTAACATTGGAAATGAAAAATATACTTTTAAAACTTTAGGGATAAAAACCAAACATAAGTGTTAGTTATGACTAAAAATATAAATAACTCTTTATTTTATTAAAAATTTGTATGATAAATAATAAAAATAATATTCTCTTATTTCTGTTATTTTTATATAAATATTTTAAAATAAAAATAAAGAATGCAACGCAAATTTAAATTTATAACTTGTAGAGGTGTTTTAACTGTTCAGCGTTATGCGCTTTTATAGAAAAAAACATGTAATTTGTTAATATATTGTTTCTAACAAAAGCAGTGTTATTTCTATTATTTTTATATAACTATTTTATAGAAAGAATATATTAACAAATTACACGTTTTTTTGTTTGGATGATTAGCAAATTAAACTCTAAGAGTGTGTTAATAAAAATAAAGTTATAAATGATTAATGTACTCATTTTTAAATATAAGTGAATATATTTTAACAATTCCCGATTTTATAAAACAAAATTTTAATCCCTCAAAAAAAATTAACACCTCTTGCAACGTATGTTTTCAGCATATAATTTAAAGTTATAAATAATTAATGTACTCATTTTAAAATATAAGTGAAAATACTTTAACAATTCCCTATTTTGTAAAACAAAATCTTAATACTTCTTGCAACGTATGATTTCAGAATTTATTTTTATTTTTATTTTTTTTATTAAATAAAATTCATATAGAAATTATCAAATTATACAAGTTTCATTCGTTAATATATAAAATATTAATAATGCTTTTTTTATTTCATTTACTTTGTTCTTATGTATAACGTAATTTCAACTTTTTCAGTGATTTAAGTGAAAATTGTAATTATGATGATACTGTAGAAACCCTAAGGGACTCAGAGAAATCAAGAAGAGCAATGTGCTCATTTTCATTAGGAAAAACTCAAAATGAATCAACTACTGATAATTACACAGTGTCCAGCTTATATACAAGGCTGGAAAAGAAAACTAACTAACAACAGTATAACAACTAACTAACAGGTTGTATAATAACAACTAACTAATAATTACACACGTGACTATTTACACTTAACATC
Source organism: Calophaca sinica (assembly GCA_037113605.1). NCBI lineage: Eukaryota > Viridiplantae > Streptophyta > Magnoliopsida > Fabales > Fabaceae > Calophaca > Calophaca sinica. The sequence goes on from CM073733.1 coordinate 112,549,961, forward strand.
TCCCCTCAAGCTGGAATGGATAGAATGCATTCCAAGCTTGGATTCTAAATGAGAAAATGGGCCCAGGTGCAGGGGTTTAGTAAATAAATCTGCAACCTGTTCCTTGGAAGTAATGGGAAGTAGATGAAGGAGACCAGCTTGAATCTTGTCACACGCAATATGACAATCCATCTCGATGTGCTTCATTTGTTCGTGAAAAATCGGGTTGGCTGCAATGTGAAGGGCAGACTTGTTGTCACAGTAGATGATGACAGGAGAAGAATGAGGAACATGGAAATCATGAAGAAGATAGATCAACCATTGAGCTTCACGAGTGGATTGTGCTAAGGCTCAATACTCGGCCTCTGAAGAAGATGTTGATACAATGTATTGCTTTTTACTTTTCCAAGAAATTAACGATGATCCAAGGAAGAAACAGAAACCAGTTGTGGAGCGGCGTGTGTCCAGGCAAGAACCCCAGTCAGAGTCAGAAAAACCCTTTAGAATGGAAGAAGATTCAGCACTGCAGAACAAGCCTTTCGCAGGGCTGGATTTGATGAATTTAAGAATTCGCAGGGCAGCAGTAAGATGCATATCAGTAGGAGAGGATAGGAACTCGCTTAAACGGCTTACAACATATAAAATTTCAGGCCGAGTGTGAGTGAGGTATAAAAGTCTTCCAATGAGGCGCCTATATTGAGAAGGATCCTGAAACGGAGTGCCTGAAGTGCGCTGCAGATTGGTAAGAGGTTCCATAGGTGTAGAAAAAGGTTTTGCACCTAGTATACCAGTGTCTTGAATCAAGTCTAATGCATACTTCCTCTGACAAACAGAAATGCCCTTGCGTGATCTAGCAACTTCAAATCCTAAAAAATACTTCAAGGTGCCAAGATCTTTGATACTGAATTTGCAATCCAAAGTCTTTTTAACTTGCTCAATTTCAGGGAGGTCATTACCAGCAAGCACTAGGTCATCCACATATACTAATATAGCAGTAAATCCAATGGTAGAAGACTTAGTGAACAGGGAATAGTCAGACCTAGATTGTGAGTAGCCCAAAGCAAGTAGTGTGTGAGTTAATTTTGCATTCCATTGTCTGCTGGCCTGCTTAAGGCCATAAAGGGATCGGTTCAGTTTGTACATTGTATTCTTATCAGGAACTGCAAGACCAGGAGGAACTTTCATGTATACCTCTTCATGTAAGTCTCCATGAAGGAAAGCAGTATTAACATCACACTGATATAGATGCCAATTTTGTAAAGAAGCTAAAGCTAAGGAGGATGCTAACAGTAGTCATCTTTACAACTGGACTGAATGTCTCAAGATAATCAATTCCTGCTGTTTGAGTAAGGCCCTTCGCCACTAACCGAGCTTTATATCTTTCTATGGAGCCATTAGCATGGAATGTTAATTTGAAGACCCATTTACATCCAATAGCCCTCTTGTTGGGAGGAAGAGTAGTGAGTTCCAAAGTTTTAGTCTTCACAAGTGAATTCAATTCGGATTGTACAGCTTTCTTCCGGTTATCATCACAATAGCAGCCTTATATGAAGTAGGTTCGATGAGAGTGGAAATGTTTAAGCAAAAATGTTTGTGAGTGGGAGAAAGTTGATCATAAGAAATAACCTGTGATAAAGGATATTGACTGCCCAGATGGATGGAGTAGCTGCTGAATTATGGACTTGATTTGTAAGTAATGCACAATAGTAGTCCTGCAAGTAAGTAGGGGGCTTTTTGGTTCTGGAAGAAACTCTGGTGGGAAGCAGTGCAGGAACATAATTAGTGACAAAAGCAGAATTAGATGCAGTAGGTGCATTAATTCCATTGGGAATGGATGCAGTAGGTGCATCAGTAACAGGTGGAGATATAGGTTGCAGAATGTGTTGTGTAGATGCAATAGGAGATGTTGTGTACATGCAGTAGGAGATGCAGATTGAGATGGGATGATGTTAGAAGGAGGAAAAATTGTGAATTTTGAGAAGCATGTTGTGAATGAGGTGATGTAGAATCATCAAAGAAATCATAAGTGAATTTAGAATTGAGAATGCATGCTGATAGAGAAGAAGAAGGCATGAATGCAGTGCTATTAGATGCAGATGTAAAAGGAAAAATGGTTTCAAAAAAGACAGCATCTCTAGAAATGAACAAATTTCTAGAGTGCAAATCAAACAAAAATATGATCCTTGACACCATTTTGAAAACCAAGGTAGATGCATTTTCGAGACCTAAGATCAAATTTCTTCCTGTTGGCCTTCAAAGTGGATGCAAAGCATAAACATCCAAATACTTTCAAAGAATTAAGATCAGGCAGAGATTGATATAAAACTTGAAAGGGGGATTTGAAAGAAAGAAATTTGGTGGGCAATCTATTAATGATGTAAACAGCATGATTAATAGCATGAGCCCAAAAACAAGGAGGTAAATTTGCTTGAAAAAGAATGGCCCTTGCAACACCTAATAAATGTTGATGCTTTCGCTCAACAATGTCATTTTGTTGAGGGGTAGCAATACAAGAGGTTTGATGTTCAATACCCTTTTCAGCATAAAACTGTTTGAGAGAAAACTCACAGCCATTATCAGACCGTATGCATTTAATATTGAAATTAAACTGAGTTTGTATCATAGAAACAAAATTTTTAACAAGATTTGAAGCTTCAGACTTGAGTTTCATAAGAAAGACCCAAGTAAATCTATTCTTATCATCTATAACAGTAAGAAAGTACCTGTGACCAAGCAATGAGGGGACAGAAAACGGTCCCCAAATATCCATGTGCACCATGGCAAAGCAATGATTAGCAACATTAGAACTAAGGGAAAAGGGTAACCATTTCTGTTTAGCATAAAAACAAGTGTCACAAGGTAAAGTAGATTTAACAAAAGGAAAATGTTTATTCAGATGGACCAATTTTTCATGAGAGGGACGGCCAAACCTCATATGCCATATGTCACAATGAGTAGTGGAAGGGAAATTGAGAGTGTTATTTACAATGTTATTCACAAAAGATGTAAGTGCTGGAAAATGGGATTTTTGTACATATGGGGATTCAAGAAAGTACAGTTCATTATTCAGTTTAGCTGCTCCAATCATCCTCTGGGTAGATATATCCTGTATCACACATCTCTCAAGGTCAAATGTTAGATCACAATGCAGTGTGGCAGCTAGATTAGGAACAGAAATTATATTAAAAGAGAAAGAGGGAATGAATAGAACATTACTGAGATGAAATCATTGTTAAAGAAAACAGTGCCTGCTGAATTAGCAATTATAGAATTGCCATTGGGAAGTTTTATGGAAACAGGATTTATGTTTTTGAAAAATTGAAATGAGGACCTGGAATGATAGATATGATCTGTCGCACCAGTGTCCAAAAGCCAGTGCTCTAACAAAAAAGGATGCAGTGAAGAGGAAATGGGTTTACCTACTGGAGGTGCAGGACTTGTGGTAAGATGATTAAGGGAATAAGGCTGAGATGTGCTTGATCCTTGAAGAAGAGCCAACAATGCCTTGTGTTGTTCAGGTGTGAATCCTAGTTTACTTGTTCCCTCAAAATCCTCCTCTTGACAAGCTGACTTGAATGATTTGGTATCCTCCTCAGTGTCATCAGTATCAGCAACACAGTTATTGACAACAGAATTTTTCTGAAGGTTTGGAGGATATCCATGCTTTTTATAGCATGTATCCACCATGTGTCCGGTCTTGTGACAATAACTACATATTATGGTGCCTCTGCCTCTTCCATAGGAAGTTTTGCCACCATGATCTGACTTAAACTTTGAAGTTCCTCTGCCATTATTGAACAACTGAGCAAGCACCCAAGATTCATCAACATGAGAGTGAAACTGTCTCTCTTGTTGGATCAGCAAGGAAAACACTTTGTTAATATTGGGAAGAGGATCCATGAGCATGATTTGCGACCGAACAGATGCATACTGATCATTGAGACCTTTCAGAAATCTAATGACATAGTCACCTTCTCTGTATTCCTTAATCTTTGGAATCAAGGTACAGGCACACTTTACAGGACATGTGCATACAGGAATGGGACCAAAGTTTCCCAGTTCTTTGCACAACTTCTTCAGCTTAGTAAAGAATGCACTAATAGAGGAATCACCTTGTTTAAGGCTATAAATTTCTTCTTGTAAATCAGAAATGCGAAATACATCACCATGATAATACCTATCTCTTAAATCTTTCCATACCTCAGCAGTTGTGTCCATGAACATTACGCTTTGCGCTATTTCTGGATCTACCAAATGAGTGATCCAAGAAACAATCATAGTGTTGCAGCGATCCCACGCCAAAGATTGGCGATCGTTGCCATCAGGCCGAGGCAAAGTTCCTTCGATGAACCTTAATTTATTCTTAGATTGCAATGCAAGAAGCATCAATCTTGACCAAGAATAGTAATTATGATTAGTGAGAACAGGAGAAACAAGTGCAGTACCAGGATTATCGCTGGGATGCATGAAATAGGGATCAAGCATATCCTGTTGATAGGTGCGAGGAGGAATAGGATCAACGGTGCAAGGAATAGGAATAGGAATAGAGGTGTCAACGTGGACAGAATCCTCATGAACAATCGAATCATTAGGCGAAGCCATGACCAAAGATCACGAACAGAAACGAAAATCGGAATCACAAATCGCAAAGATCGCGAACAGAAATAGTGATCGCAAATCGAAAAATCGAAGATGAATCACCGAAAAACGGAGATCGTGAAATTGCAAAATGATGTCACGAAGAACACCAGAAAGAAAAATCTAGAGAAGAAAGAGGAATTGATTGGAGAAAAATCGTTGATTCAATTCAGAGATGAGAGCGGAAGAGTTTGTCCCGAAGAAATTCAACTGATACCATGTAGAAACCCCAAGGGACTCAGAGAAATCAAGAAGAGCAATGTGCTCATTTTCATTAGGAAAAACTCAAAATGAATCGACTATTGATAATTACACAGTGTCCAACTTATATACAAGGCTGAAAAAGAAAACTAACTAAGAGCAGTATAACAACTAACTAACAGGTTGTATAATAACAACTAACTAATAATTACACACGTGACTATTTTTACACTTAACAGATACTCCCTCCGTCCTGGTTTGATTGACGTTTAAAATTGTGACACATAAACTAAGAAACCTAATTTTCTTTTTTGACATAAACTAAGAAACGTAATTAATAGTTTAAAATTCATAAAAAATATTTTGTACTTCCTTAATATGTTATTTGTTACTCTCTCTCATAGTAATTGATTATTTAGTAAATTAATATTTTATGTACATAATTTAATACTTAATTGATATTATAAAATCAAAATTGCGACAAACTTTTGTTTTTTGGCTAAAACGTGAGAGAAAAGGGATGAAGAAACATGATTAGTCAATTAATTTTTTTTTTTTGCGCCGTTTCGTGCATAATTATCTACTAATAATGCCATAATATGCCAAAGTCGCATAATTCCAGAGAGAAGAAACATGAGGGATGGGATCGATGTGAGTAGTCAGTATCTTAAAAGAAAGTGCAATGCCACGTGACCATTGAACTGTTGCTGTTGTGCGTTAGTCATATCCACGCCGGCAAAAATACCACAGGACGTCAGGACCAATGGTGCAATTTTAATCAGAAATGCTTTTTAATCAGAAAAACAAACCAAGGAGTATAATTTAAGCCTTTGATTGTTTCATGCGAAAATGCATCGTAAGAAAACGCGACGTAAGAAAATGGTATTTTTTCCTGTGTGGATGTCCAAGAAAACGTGCAGAGAGAGAAAAAAAACGCTGGGTCCCATGAAAAAAAATTTCATCGCAAACTTGCAAAGAAAACGCGTAGGCACATGAAATTTTTTTGTTTTTCCAACTTTTACTCCCTATTTTTTCTTTATATCTCTAATTATTTAAATTTTTAGTCAAGGACATTAATGTCTTTTAAAAAATAATCAACACTTCTCTCTTCTCTTTTTTTCTTCTCTTTCACTTATTCCAATTAATACCCAAAATCTACCCAATTTCTCACATTTTTCTCTCTTTTCATACTCTCTCTTCACAATTTCTCTCTTCACATTTTCTCTCGTAAACCAATCATACCCAAGAGAAATGCTTTTTAGTACGAGAAGTATCGAAACGAAATTTAACGAATGTGTCAACTTTCCGCCACTCCTCTATTTTTTCAGCCAAGTGGGTGATGCTGTATGGTTATCCTCTTTCTGATTGGCTAATTACCCATTCATGCGTTTTTAATGAAAAAAAGGCTTCGTACCAAATAGTACTACTGAATTTAAAATCACTTTTCATGCGATTGTGTTATAAAATCACAATAGATAAAATTGATTTTGAGGTGAGTGAAATAATTTTAATCGAAACAAGAATTCCTAGTTTTTATTTTGGATAAAGTCGATTATAGATGAATGATACACAATATTTTTACATTTACACATCAAAAATGATTTTATATTTATCATCTAAACAAAATCAATTCTTTTAAACTCAATTTTAAAACATCATTACCAAATGCAAATTAGTTTTTTTAAAACTCATTTTTTTAAAATCAATTTTTTTAGCATCAACTCTTCATAATCAATTCTATATCAATCTAAAACAAACGAACCCGAAGTTCATTTGTTAGATTCTATTATACCACAGTACTTGAGCAGTTTACTTTGGTTTTTTACTCTAGGGATATATTTTTTTGACAATACTCTAGGGACATTTTTACTTTTTAGTGAATTTTTAGGGAAATGATTCCCTGCAGTGGAATTTTTCTACAGTGAAATCCTAACCCTTAAAAAAAATATGTGAAACAATTTTAAATAATGGAATAAAGGGAAAGAGTGTATTTAAGGGTGGAGATCTCGCCACTAGAGAAAACTGGAGACATTTTTGCAGGAGAGAATCGCCTCCCGAATTTTTCTGTGCCATTTTATATGATCTCAGCTTTAAGAAGAATAGTTAATTTCTATTAAAAAAAATGACCATTAAGGCACTGATTTATACTGTTAAATAGTTGATTTGTCCGTTAATTGATGCCAGCGTGTAAAATGATGAACGAATGTAAATTTTTCAGGCCAAATTAGTCCCTATCCATATTGTTCTCGAGTTAAGACAGAACCAAAATGACCCAAATTAGTCCATCCATTTTTTACCCCATTTGCCCCTCCTTTCTGTATATTTAAATCTCATTCTTCTTCAACCCCCAAAACCTAAACCCCCCATTGCAAAGAAATCACGTTGTGAAGAAGACGTGATGGGTGCGAAGAAAACAATTGTTCCGCTGATGCTTTAGCAGGTATCTTCACTGCACTAATGGTGTAGATGGTGAGGGGGTCAATGCCGAAAATGGTGGTGGTGAGCGGAGGGTTTAGAGTTTATGGTTAGTGGTTACCGTAGGAAAAAGAAATAGGTGATTGGGTATTTGAGTGAAGTAAGTGAAGGGAGCTGGGGGTGTGTCTATTATGTATAAGTCGGGATGAGAATAGGCCAGGCCAGGCCAAACCCTGACATGAACAGTCCTGGCCTGTGTTCCAATTTTAAGGTCTGAGCCTGGCTTATTAGCCTGATATAGGCTGATTTTTAAGGCTCGGACTGGCCTACTTAAAAGCCTAGCCTGGCTTGAAAGCCTATTTAAATGCCTACTTTGCAATAAGGCCCTTACATAGGCCTCAACCTACAAATAAGTCTTAGGCCGGTCTTCACTTGTATATAGGCTTGTAGGCCCATAATGATAAAGAGGCCGGTAAAACCTACTGAAAAATAGGCCACTAAGCCTTCATAAAAAAAATAAACAAGTAGGCCTCTCTTTTGATGGGCTAAAAGAAATTGAGTACTGGCCTACAAGCCAACAAATAGTACAGCAGCTGAGGTTTTTTTCCTTACAGTATTTGCATTGGGCTTTCTTTACACCTCCAGAAATTATGATTTCATCAAAATCATTCCAAACAGTTGAGGTTTTTTGCCTCTTCTTCTTGATGACAACATCTTCTTCTGCTTGATCTTTACCTTTTTCATTCTCTTCTCGGAGTTGACTTGAATCTACAGGTACAGGTACTTGTTCATTTACCTCATTATGAGGAGCAGTAGCAGTTGTAATTGTTTCGTTGCTTTCAAGTGAAGTCATTAGATAGACCTGTTTCACATAGGACACAAAATAAATTAATAAAACAAGTTCTGGAAATCCTAATATTTCTTATGTAACGAACAGTCCACGTGCATTTTAAATCTGGATTATGAAAGAAAAAAGGACAGTAACAAGGTAAGGTGACTCTAGATACTATTTTAATTTATACTCAATTGTAATAAAACAGCTCCAGAATATTAACATAAAAAAATAAAAGGTTAAAGTAATGTTTTGGTCCCTATACGTGATATCGATTCTTAATTTGGTCCCTATACTTAAAAAATTATTAAAACAGTCCCTATACGTGTATAAATTCTTAATTTAGTCCCTATCGTCTAACACTGTTTTTAACGGCGTTAGTTGTTTAAAAACAATTATTAACAGTCCCTATACGTGACATAAATTCTTAATTTGGTCACTATACAAAAAAACAAACTATTAAAACAGTCCCTATACGAAAAAAACTATTAATATAGTCCCTATATGAAAATAACTATTAAAACAGTCCCCGTAACAAAAAAATGACTAAAATCTGGCCATGTTACAATCCAAATATGGTCCCTAATGTGACACTTGCCCATGTGTTAAGTACTTATAAGACATTTAATCCACAAACAAATATATAAAACATTTAATAGGGACTATTTTAATAGTTTATTTTTTCGTATAGGGACTATTTTAATAGTTTATTTTTCGTACATGGATTGTTTTGATAGTTTATTTTTCGTATAGGTACTATATTAATAAGCTTTTAGTCGGTGTTTCTTATAAAGACTGTTTTAATAATTTTTTTTCTTATAAGGATCAAATTAAGAATTTATGTCACGTATAGGGACCAAATGGGTAACAGTTAGAAACGTGGTTTGGACAGCAGGGACCAAATAGATAACGGTTGTCATGTGTAGGGACTGTTTTAATAATTTTTTAAGTATAAAGACCAAATTAAGAATCGATGTCACATATAGGGATCAAAATATTACTTTAACCAAAAATAAAAGACAAGGGCATAACATCGTCTAAAAGTATTCATTCATATAAAAATATATCTATTTTTTTTTCTCAATCACTATAATAGTAATATATAAATAAAAGTATCCATACAAAGAAAAATGGGGGCGTAACATCTAAAAGCAGAGGCATAACCCTTTTTTAGTAAAAAAAATGATACTTTTTTTTTATTACAAAAAAATTGATACTTTCTTCAAGAACAACTAAAAGTAAGTAATGAAATCCAAGAAAGGAAAAGGTTCAACATCACAAAGTCATAGAGTTTCAACGTTGTTGAACGCCAATGTCACAATATAGAAAGTTGTGTCCAGGCCAAGGTATAACAAAATATTTAATTGGGACCACAATAACGATAAAAGAAAGGCTTTGTCTATCGTGCATGATCCATATGGGTCCTGCACAATACATAAGGGAAAGTAATCAGGTTTTGGTACAATATAGGATTGGGGGCCAATTCTAGCGTGCCCGACCACTATAGGTGGTGCACGTGCTGCACAATTTGTACACTGTTGAATCATACACTTCCATCATATTTAAGTATAGACTATCCACACCCAATCATGCCTTCTTCCCTCCCAACTTCACTCTGCTCTCTGACGATCACTGTGCTCTTTCTCGCTCTGCCATGTTCCAAGGAAGAAGATGTAGCAACAGGAAGAAAAATAGAACTTTATCACTTAGACAAACAAAGATCGAGCTTGAAACTAAATTTGTTAAAGTCAGAGCTTGAAACTAAAACTCTTAAAAAATCGTTCACTTGGCCACTGGTACTCCACTATGCACCACCACAACCATGAATTGCGGCCAGGAACTACTCTATTGCGTCTCTGTTGTTCATAACCCAAACTCTCAGAGCCAAACCCCAAATCACATGCCTTGCAATTTCAAGTCCAATTTCATCTGTTCCAATCCACAGCCGTCCAACAAAAACTCTATTGCGGGCTCCATCGACTTAGTTTCCACCCAAATTAACGCGGGCTAGGCCAACCCCATGACCCTTCGCCATCTGTGCCGACGTTCCGACCTGGCAGGGGTGACGATCTTGTACGACTCGGCGGAGGGAGCCTTTGACTTGCCGGTTCGCATCGTGAACGTGAACACAAGGGGCAGAGGAGAAAGGTGTGGCGGTTTAATGTAAAACAAAAAAAATAAAATTGAAGAACCAGAAATACCCTAAATAGGTATTTACGGTTCAATGTAAAACCAATTTTTTTTTTGAACCGGAAAACACAGGTCTTGGTCTGGTCCAGGTGAGTATGTGGCTCGTGATTTTGGCAGTTGATGGCGGAACAAGGCAGACCCAGCAAGGGGCTGCTACGGCGTAAAACGCGACGAGGTTCCGTACGCTGCGGCGGAGCTTGCACCAGTGGGCGTGTGGTTGTCGAATTCGCAGGTGGAGGCGCGTGGTTTGTGTGAAACGGAGGTTAAGGGTGGTGGAGGCAGTGTGAGATCCGGCGGCGGACTGCGGTGGCGGTGGCTTACCAACTCAAGGGCAAATAAAAGTGATGTACCCTACACAACCTAAGTCGTTGATATATGGTAGACAACGCCCTTATCAAAACATTGTTTTTTTTTTATCTAATGTATTGTACAGACCCTCAAAACATTGTTATTTTTATCTAATGTATTGTACATGACCCATCTAGCACATGCACGATAGAAGCCGCCTAAAAGGAAAAGCAAACCTGAACTAACTTTTCAAAATAAAAAATAGAACTTTACCTTTTGAAATGAGGATGAGTGGAGTTGTGGATGCCGACAAAGGGAGGCAAGTACAGTGTATAGAGAGACACCGGGCGGCGGCTTCAGAGACTTGAGAAGGACAAAAATATTGGGAGACCAAGTTGTAAGGAGAGCAAGAGTCAGGAAAGTAAGAGTCGTAGTAGAGTATCACGTTATACAAATTGGGCTTCTGAATCTGTGACTTTAAAACGTCTTGATAGTAGGAAAATAGGAGTCCAAGAGTCAGATGTAAAATTTTAACATTTATTTTATTTTAATATCAATATAATTTCGGTCAGAGCACTACGTATTATTAAAAACAATATTTATATATTTTATATATAACAGGCCGGCCTGACAGGCCTAGTAGGCTTTTTTATATGCCTAAGCCAGGCCTATTTAAATAAAAAGGTTTTTTCAAAAGCCCAAACCTGACCTCTTTATTAAACGGGTCAGGCCTTAAGTAGGCCAGGCCGTAGGCCCCTGTCGGGTGGCCTGGCCTATTCCCACCCCTATGTATAAATTAATCATTTCTTCCCCTTTTTATCCGGAAACCAAACGGTAGAAAATCTCATTTTCCTCTCTTTTTCCTTTCTTCCTTTTTCCTTCCTTTCTTTTTCAATAAAATTAAACGAAGAAGTAATGTATTATAACTTTATAAGTGATGGAAACATTAATAAATGAAATTTGAATGTCCTCCTCATATTAACACGCCAAAATGGACCCTCTAATATAAGCGTAAACCCACTTATACCCTCATCTAGAAACAAAAAGGAATCCTATTAAAAAAATTGTTGGAGTTACCACTAAATTTGAATTGAAGTGATCTTTAAATACATATATGTACCATCATTCATCTACAAAAGGAATTCAAGTGTACTTAGTGATTAAGAAAGAACTACTAATATATCAGCCATGCTTATCAGGGGAAAAACAAAGAGTGGGGACAATATGAGCATCGTTTTTGGTGGCTTTTCAATTGAAATTTGAAAGGCATCACGTGACATAAATGACCAGGCTTTTGTCACTTTTATCCTCCTCACGAGGACAGCCATCCAAATTCCTCATTAATGGTCTATTTGGTTACGAAGTGAGATTGTGAATAGCAAGGTAATTAAAATCGGATCGGACATTGAATCGGAGAGGGCTAGGGTTCAGGGATTTTGGGTCGGATTGGGGTCGAATCGGGTTCGAATAAAATATTATTTTTTAAATATTTCATACAATATGTATATATAAATAATAAACAAAAAATAACTGATATTCATAATTTCACACAATAAAAATTATACTTCACTTAACAATAACAACTATAAATAGAGGCTAAGTTCAACAAGACAACAACACATTCAACCAATTCCAACAAGTTCAAACTAAAAATTTTAAAATTACAATTAAAAATTGGCCTTTTTTTTTTTAAAAAAAAAACAAGTTTACGAACCGGCCGGGTTGAACCCGGTTTCCCCGGTTTTTACCCGGTCCGGTCCGGTTTTTACCGGTTCTTAAACCGGACCGTACTTCACTTAACAATAACAACTATAAATAGAGGCAAAGTTCAACAAGACAACAACACATTCAACCAATTCCAACAAGTTCAAACTAAAAATTTTAAAATTACAATTAAAAATTGGCCTTTTTTTTTTAAAAAAAAAGCAAGTTTACGAACCGGCCGGGTTGAACCCGGTTTTCCCGGTTTTTACCCGGTCCGGTCCGGTTTTTTACCGGTTCTTAAACCGGACCGTCCGGTTTTTTCACAAGCGGTCTAATTGCACGACTCGGACCGGCCGGGGGTCCGGTTCCCGGTCCAACCGGTCCGACCGGCCGGTCCGATCCGGTTTTTGTAACCTTGGTGAATAGAGAAATATGTGAGAAATAGAGTAAATTTTGGGTATTGATTGAAATAAGAGAAAGAGAAGAGAAAAATGTTGATTATTTTTTAAAGGACAAAAGTGTCCTTAGCTAAAAAATTAATATATAAATATTTTGATTTAAATAATAATCACATGCAGGGGGTATAGATGGAACAAAAAATAAAATACAACTTCTCTTCCCAATTTCTTCGCTAATCAGCGAAGATTGAAAAAGAAGGTAGGACCCACACTTTATTCTTCTATCTCCATTTTCATTGTAAACCAATCACTTTATTCTTCTATCTCCATTTTCATTGTAAACCAATCAGTGAAAATTACCCAATTCTCTTCTTTTTCTCTCTTTAATAACTCTCTCTTCTTATTTTCTCAGGAAACAATCAAACGCTAACAGATCAAAGTTATGAATGAAGTGATTTGGGGTCGGGGCGGCTCCTCACATATGATATGAGGTAGATATCACTACCCAAAAAAATAAAATATTATTGATTAGATATATTAAATAAATATATTGCAGAACAAAAATATAAATTTTGGTTAAGAGATGAGTCCTAAGTTACAACACGGTCTCTTGATATGAAGATTTGCCAGGTCTAAAAGCTAGTTTTGACATTCTGTTTAAGTCTTGTATTAGTAAATTGAGTTGGGTTATTAGTTTTGTTAAAATAGGGAGTTTGTTATTTTTTCTTAATTGCTATTTTTATATAAACCCCTAACGCTATTGTTGCTCTTTTATTTTAATGAAGTTCATATCGCCTATAAAAAAATTTACTCTTTATATTTAGCCCCCTCATAGAAATTAGGCTAGCTCCGCCATTGTTTGGGTTACTATCCTATCTGGTGGTGACCTTGAGCATGGGCGAGATGAGCGACCGCCCAGGCCCCAATTTTTGGAGGCACCAAATTTATTTATTTTTACTTAATAGTGCATACAAATATTTATGATACAACAAGTCAAGGATTGTTTGTGGAATTACATAATATTTTATAAATTCTTGGTCTTGATATTAATAACGTGAGAATATGATAATAAATCAAACATGAAAGGTGAACACCAAGGTGTACAAAAAAAAATTATTAGATATAAATCCTAGAGCATTATACACGCTATGTGGTTGTCATAGTCTTAACTTGACATTTTGTGATAATGTTAATTCTTGTACTAAACCTAAAGATTTTTTTAGAGAGCTACAACATATTTATACTATATTTTCTCATTCAACAAAACATTGGAAAATTTTAAGAGATAATGTAAAAGGTTTAACTATTAAACCATTGTCACAAACATGATGGAAAAATCATGTGAATAGTGTGTGTGCAATTAAATCTCAAGCTTCAGATATAAAAGAAGCCTTACTTCACCTAACTAAACAAGATAATGATCCAAAAATTAAGAGTGAAGCTGAATCTTTAACAACTCATGGAATTGGAAACTTTGAGTTTTTATTAGCTATGGTTATTTGGTTTGAGTTGTTAATTGTTGTAAATGAGAGTGTACTGGCAACAATAGAGGTGTAAATAGTCACTGGTTAGAAATGTTGGTCACGTTCATACTTGTATCCCATGGCCCAATATATAATTGGCTGTTTAGTCCATTGTATATGTTCATCCAGCCAACAATGCCACACATTTATCCTTTAGGGGGGGGAAAAAAAAAAGGAGATTTAGGACTGCCCCATTTTCTGTTTCTTATTCAGTCCGCGTGCAAGTCCCCTACTACCACGTGAACCACGTGGCCCCATTTATAATTCCTCGTGATTGGCAAGGTATTTATTTATGTTATTTATTTAGTCTTTAAACGAGGATAATTTCTAATTAATCTTTTAAAAGATCAATTTTGTAAATCACGTATGGAAAATATGATCCACACAGAAAAAAATTAAAATATAAATAATATTTGTTACATATAACTACTTTATATATTTATTTATCAAAAAAATAATTTCTTTATATATTTCGTAAAAAAATTATTAAATCAAATGGCATATCTCATATACCACTTATACAATTAATTAATGTTTCCTTTTGATGTTGTTGCCCATCTTTTTGTCTTTTTCCTGTTGGACACAGGCTTGAAAGTTGAAACAGAAACTTCCCTCATCAAAGATTAAAAAAAGGCCATCAACTCTCAAAGAAATAGAACCACACATCCTCCTCTTGGATTGCAAAAGCAATGGAGTCTCAACTACCCCATCAGCAACTGAATGTAATTTTTCTTCCATTTCCAACTCCTGGCCATATGATTCCTATGATAGACACAGCAAGGCTATTTGCCAAACATGGTGCTAGTGTTACCATCATCACTACCCATGCAAATGCTTCAACATTCCAAAAACACATAGACAGTGACTTCAGCTCAGGATACCTAATCAGAACTCAGCTTATTCAGTTCCCTTCAGCTCAAGTTGGTCTCCCAGATGGGGTTGAAAACATCAAAGATGGAACTTCTTTAGATATGCTTGGTAAAATCAGTCGCGGAATATGGATGCTCCAAGATCAAATTGAGCTTCTGTTTCAAGATCTGCAACCAGATTGTATAGTGACTGATATGAGTTATCCTTGGACAGTTGAATCTGCTGCAAAACTAGACATTCCAAGGCTTCATTTTTACAGCTCAAGCTGCTTCTCCAACTGTGCCTGTTATTTTATCAGGAAGTATAGACCTCATGAGGGCTTAGATTCCGATACCCAAAAGTTCACAGTTCCTGGTTTGCCTCAAAGCATTGAGATGACACCTCTTCAGCTAGCTGAATGGATAAGGGCTAAGGATGTTTCCACAGCCTATTTTGAAGCAATGTTTGAATCAGAGGAAAGAAGCTATGGGACAATATACAATAGTTTTCATGAGCTTGAAAGTGATTATGAGAAACTTAGCAAGAGTACAATGGGGATCAAATCTTGGAGTGTAGGACCAGTTTCAGCATGGGCTAACAAGGATGATGAAAAGAAGGCTAATAGGGGACACATGGAGGACCTTGTAAAAGGGGCAGAGTGGCTAAATTGGCTTAACTCAAAGCAAAATGAGTCTGTTCTGTATGTAAGTTTTGGAAGCCTAACCAGGCTACCTCATGCTCAGCTTGTGGAAATTGCCCATGGGCTTGAAAATTCTGGTCATAATTTCATCTGGGTCATTAGGAAGAGGGATAGAGATGAGGATGGAGACGGTTTTCTTCAAGATTTTGAGCAAAGGATGAAAGAAAGCAAAAGGGGGTATATCATATGGAACTGGGCACCACAGCTTCTCATATTGGACCACCCTGCCATGGGAGGAATTGTGACACATTGCGGTTGGAACTCCATTCTTGAAAGCATTAGTGCTGGTTTGCCAATGATCGCGTGGCCTGTGTTTGCTGAGCAGTTTTACAATGAGAGGTTGCTAGTTGATGTTTTGAAGATAGGGGTGCCAGTGGGAGTGAAAGAAAACAAGTTATGGGCTAACATTAGTGAAAAGGCAATGGTGAGAAGGGAAGAGATCATGAAGGCTGTGGTACTTTTGATGGGAAGCAGCCAAGAGAGCAAAGAAATGAGGATGAGAGCAAGAAAACTTGCTGATGCTGCCAAGAGGACTATAGAGGAGGGTGGACACTCTTGCAACAACTTGATTCAGTTGATAGATGAGCTGAAATCATTGAAGATATCCAGAGCACTTGATAAAAGCAGATTAGATAATTGAAATGGAGGAGTAATCTTGATGCTTTAGGAGGTGTAGCTGATGAAGGCTTTAAATAAGATGGAACAACATCCAAGTACTTTTTCTCCAGCTACTTTTTGCTGGGATATGGAGCTCTGCTAGCTTATTTCTTGTGCACTGTACTAATTTATTCTGATTTACAAGCACTTTTTCTTGTGCCCATGGAGGTACCCCACATATTCTGATTTATTGAGCTAATGGTTTAACTGTTGCCAACATTTGAACCAGCATACCTTTGGGTGCTATGGTCATACATCAAAACAGCATCTTAATTGTCCCAAATTGATTTGCAACAGGACTCTACACAAGAGGTTTGCAACATCTGCAACACACTCAAATATTTTTTAAAGGATACCCAAAACTATTTTGACTAACCTGTTTGCAAGTTAGCAATATTGGAAAACTGGAATCACACTAATTTTCAGAGGAAAACTGGAATCGCTCACTTTCCCCCCCCCCCCTCTTAATGCAATGTTATTTACAATATAAAAGAAAATCCAAACCCATGTTCCCACATATGAAGAACTAAATAAACCACACTCCATTGGGGTATTTCATCAAACACCTGGTGGTTACCTATTAAGAAGAAAACCTAGAAATACATACATAAACAAGAGTAAAACCAAATCATATAATCTCCAAAACGTAAATGAAAAGGAGAAAGATAGTTTTACAGTTTACACATACCTGACTCCTAGCTTCCAAGATTGATGAAGCACAAAAAAATATCGATTATTTAGATTAATTATATTTCATAACAATTAATTAGTTAATATAATAAATAACAATCCACACATGAAGCAGAGGGGGGTTGGCTGTAATAAGTAACGCAGGGAAGAAAAACTAAGAGAATGGATTGTGGGAGTTAGAGAATTTGAGAAGAGGAATACGCAAGCTTGTTAAAACTGGACAATATATCAATCAATAATAAACAAAAACAAAAAAAATAACATAATATTCATAACAATGTAGTATTAAAAATTAAATTTCGCTTAAAATATTAAAAGTCAACATATAACATGCAAAATTACATATTAAACCAATATAAATATGTTATAATAACATTTTAATATTAAATAATCGTAAATACTACAGCGTAAGTACTCTGATGATAATATTAATTTATAAATTTATTTTAAATTATTTGATTTACTCCACCAATATACAAAAAATAGATAAAAAATCTCATGTGCCAAAAACATTATTTACTATTTTTTTTTAAAAAAAATGGATTTTGATCGAATCGCTGGTTCCTAGTTTTTACCCATTTATTCAGTCCGGTTCCTGGTTTTTGCCCGGTTTTTCGGTTCAATCCCCGGTTTTCATACAAAGCGGTTTTCAGGTTCATTTAGACCGGACCCCTATCTGGTTCCCATTTCAACCGGTCAGACTGCCCGGTGCGATCCGATTTGATAACACTGGGAATAAGTGGTGAGGATATTTGACAAAGAAATTTCATTCTTGCTAACTAAACCCAAACACTAGTGTAGAAAGATGATTTTACACTGGTTAAAATTGCATTTTTATACAAGTTTTGGTGCCGGTGTAGATGCTCCCGGTGTTGTATGCTGGGGTTTTTACCCCGGTTATTTAACCGGCGTAAAATGTCAAATGTTTTACACCGGTTATATATCCGGTATAAAATTTCAATTTCTGTTTATTTGTTATTTTTTTAAGGACGTTTTATACCGGTTATTTATATAACCGGTGTAAAAGGTAACAACGGTTATTTATATAACCGATGTAAAATATCGCCTTTTACACCGGTTATTTAGATAACCGGCGTAAAATGTTATTTTTTTTCCTGTTAATATTTATCCATTCTTGCCTAGAGGCTTTTTAAAATGACAATAATGCAGGAAATTTAACAAGAATTAACAGCAGAATATATTGGCACCAAATTTACCCAAAATTCAAACCATAATCTAATTTCGCTGTCAATTTTATACATCTATTAAAAAGCAATGACATATCTACATTATTACTAAACTTTTCAAAACAAGGAAAGATCTACATTACTATATTATTTACATATTTACACATAAATAAAAAAGCAATGTCATTTGGAATCTACTCCTTCGGAGGAATCTACTGCACGATTTTGTCCTAGTTGCTTCTCTAAGACTGGCCAAAACTAGACTCAAGATGGACACTCGTCATCGCTATTGTCATTTGCGTCACTTCCCTCTATTGATTCTTCAACTTCAACATGTTGCCGTTTAGGAGACGGAACCTTCCGAAGGCTTCATGATTCTTCTCCACATAATGCAAAAATTCTAGGGTTGATGCATTAGTTGAAAAGATACAATAAAGAGCAACCTGATGCATTTTGTCCACCAGATGATGGCGAAAACAATGAGTTATTCTCTGGATTCTATAATGGTGTCAAGAAAATAACTCCTTGGTTTTCCCATCATATTGGGACAAATTTCTTCAGCGAGGAGGAAAATCAGGGAGTTATTTTCATGACACCATTATAGAACCCAGAGAAGAACTCATTGTTTCCGCCACCATCCGGTGGACACCATGCATCAGCTTGATCTTTATTGTATCTTTTCAACTAATGCATCAACCCTAGAAAATATGCATTATGTGGAGAAGAATCATGAAGCCTTCGGAATGTTCCGTCTCCTAATCGGCAACATGTTAAAGTTGAAGAATCAGTAGAAGGAAGTGACACAAATGACAATAGCGATGACGAGTGTCCATCTTGAGGCTAGTTTTGGCTAGTACTAGAGGAGTAACTAGGACAAAATCGGGCAGTAGATTCCTCTGAAGGAGTCGATGGAGTGTACTCGGGTGCGATGAGAGAATACTCCAGTGTGGATGGACTATAATCTCCGATCTCATCCTCATTGCTGGGGATCTGAACAATGTCCGGTCCTTGATGAATCTCCCTGGCAACTACAGGCCTCTTGGTAGAGGGTGGTCTCCTCTGAAGCATGTGCATACGAAGGCCTGGGCCCCGACGGTCAGCATCGGCATGGGGATCAGCATACTGGATCATGAAATCGCGATCCTCATCGCGAAGACGGGCATGACGATCACGATCCTCATTCCTCTCAAAGATAGCTCGATACTCCTTTGTAGTCATCAGCCTGCTAATAGGGGGACGTGACCTCCTGGAAGTCATGCGAGTATGACGCCCGCCACGTCCACGGTTTTCATCTAAAGACATCGTTGTTGTCAACAGTAGTCAATTATTAAGCAAAAAGGAGATAATACATTTTACTTTTACTTTTAACTATTAAAAAAAGGAGATAATACACACACTGTTACATGTACAAGTGTTCAGACTATATCTCAGTTGTATTGTATACCACAAAATATGAATCTGAAAATCGAAGAGCAAAACCTGAATACAATCAATCCTCCTCTGTTTCATCGGATAAAACCGTTTGCTCAAACTCAGCATCCATAATAACCCCATCCATAACATGAACAACAATCTCCTTTTTCTAACATATACTATTTCCGACCGAATCCTATCAACAACCACCATTCCATCGACATCTTTCGACATGTACAAGAGAAACCCAGACAAAGAATCATACGACACAAGCTCACCAAAACGCAAATCAACAGAGCAAAAACCAGCGAAAGCAAAATAGCTAAACAAAAAAAAAGAAAAGAAAAAAAATGAAGCAGTGATGCATCTATGAAAATGGAAGATTGGTTGAGCGGAAGAGAGAGTGAAGACGAGAAATTATTATTATTCTTCTTCTTCTATTTTTTAAGCTTTGGTCAGAGGGAACAGTAGAGCGTACAGTGAAACCTAAAGAGATTATTAAATAGATTAAAACCAAAAAGGGCCAAAGCTATAAGGTAAAAAAAACCTATAAGCAAGGAGAAGGAAACTAAACCAGATCTGTGACAGGGCTTCAAAGGAGAACAGCAGCGAGAACCACGAGAAGGAGCACAGCGGCAAGAGCCACGTGAAGTAGAGGTATTCGAACGGTTACGAGTGAGGATGTGAACGAAGACAGTGCAACGGTGAGAGATAGGTCTCGAACAGCGGAGAGAACAAGGAGCAGCAGCGAGAGAGAAAGAAAGAACGAGGAGAGTGAAGTAGTGTTATCTTAGAGAAATGCTTCGCACGTATCAGAATATGAGAGGGAGAAAGTTATTTTAATCAAAAGAATGACTTTTAACACCGGTTCTTTAAATAACCGGGGTAAAAAGTGACGCGCTTATTTCAAAATTGCCACCTCATCACTTTTTACATCGGTTAAACCTAAAACCGGTGTAAAACATTTTTAGTAAAACATTTTTCTTTCTTTTAAACGCATTTACCACACCGTCCAGCAGCTCTGACGTTTTCATCTGAACCCTTTTTTAGCCAATAGATGTGTTTGGCAGCGAATATTCCTTTCATTATAAATACACCTTGAGTTTGTTGATCTCATCACCAGTTCACAACTTCTTCCTCATCATCATCACAAGTTCATGTTCATGTTAGTCCTCTATTTGATGTTTGTTGTGTGCGTTCGCCAAAGCTCCAGATACACTATCTCGCTCAAATGGCAGAACGCCTATATCCTTTGTCACGCTTCCAAATTTTCCAATGTCTATGCTATTCAGTATGTCGTTTATGTGATTAAGTACGTCGCAAAAAAGCGACTTACGTCCCTAATCGTATAGGCAATGAAAATTTGGAACGTGACAAAGGATACAGGGGTTTGCCGTTTGAACGAGATAGTGTAAAAATCCTTTTACACCGGTTATTTATAAAGACCGGTGTAAAAGAATTAGACAAATCACGAGTTAATTACAAAATTACCACCGCGTTATATTTTACATCGGTTAAACATATAACTGGTGTAAAATGTTATCCTTTTACACTGGTTGTTTATATAACCAGTGTAAAAAGTTACGCGATAATTTCAAAATTGCCACCGCGTCACTTTTTACACTGTTTAAACCTAAAACCGGTGTAAAACACCTAATTCTTTTCCGTTTCGTACACTAGTGAAAACCACTTTGGTTTAGAGCATTATGCTTCATGTGTTGCATTTGGTTACGGGTCGGTTTTGAATTTGATTAGCTTATGAACTTTTATTGGGCTTATTTACTGGTATAAACACTTGTTAAAACGTTTGGAATAACTTACGAAAATGACTTATGATATGTCTATAAGTTGTTTTGAGTTTATTTTGATAAGTTCTACTTGTGAAAACAACTTATAACTTATGTAAAAATAGTTTGAATATATTTTTTCCTAATTATAAAAACTATATATAAGCATTTATATGATAAGCAATTGTCTTATAAGCGCTTAATTAAGCAGTTTATCTAAACAACCCAATGTCTACTGATTTTGTGTCCACACAATTGCATAACTTATTCTATTTTTTACTGATAAAAAAACTTATTCAATTTTTAGTATTATATCATGAATACAAGGATTTATTTAGTAATCTCGTGTTAACTTAAATATTAAACACTCCAATCTACCATATATTCCAACTCCATGCCCCCCAATGAGGCTGTGATTATACCCCGGCCCTGAATGCAACCACTAGATAAACTACTAACTCTACTTGTACCATAACTATATCCACCAAACTGGCCTTTACATTACATGGACCTGGAGATAATTCCTTTGAGAGGACCCTCTATACCATTTTACTATTCGGTTCATGAAAAGTTTTGTGCAACACTTTTTGAACTCCTTCCTCATTAATATCATTCGTGATGAATCCAAAACCTCTAGTCCATTGGGTGTTATGGTCATACATCACAACATCTGTAATTGTTCCAAATTGATTTGCAGCAGGACTCTACATGACCGGTATATATAAAAAAAAAATCATAACCTATCTTCCCACATATCAAGAGTTAAATAAACCTCACTCCATTGGGGCATTTCATCAAACATGTGGTTACCTCTTAGATGCAGGGGCATAATCTCCAAAAATATTGATTATTTTATATTATAAGTAGCAATTTGTGCGTATATCATGGACTAACAATTACTACCTCCGTCCCTATATATAAAACCCTTTTGATCAATGCACAAGAATTAAGAAAACTAGTTTTTACATTAAATTTGTCAATAATGTGTATTCTCTTTCAAAAATTACTAGAGCGTAGACCCGTGCGATGCACGGGGAAGAAATTTGTGGAGTTAAGAGCTCAGTATTTTTTTAGTATAATGTTTTTTTATAAATTAAAAAAAATATAAGATAACAAAATTTGTTAACAAAACAATTCCTTTCATTGGTTTAACAATCAGGATGTAATATAAACATGCACAAAGTATCCTGATCTTGCAAACCAATTTGTAAATAAACATGCACAAATTACCCATGACTGAAGCACCCCCAACAGAAAAATTGGTAGCATCCTCTAGTTACATTGTGACAATATAGCTGCTGCCTAATTGAACCTATGCACATCAGTGAAAGCTTTGAAAGGATTATATGGAAATTGG
The DNA here is from genome assembly GCA_037113605.1 of Calophaca sinica. Lineage (NCBI taxonomy): Eukaryota > Viridiplantae > Streptophyta > Magnoliopsida > Fabales > Fabaceae > Calophaca > Calophaca sinica. Next base: position 112,572,769 of record CM073733.1, read on the forward strand.
TTTTGAACCATGGCAATTGATTAGCACTTGAAGCAATGTTTAATTACCACGATAGTACATAGTATCCCAAGAAAATCATTCACCCATTTTTTCATCAACCAAAGATATTTTGTCTCACCAGAAATTAACAACTTAACACCAAACTGTACATAGTAACTCCCAAACTTGTTTTTCTAGATTCCAAAGGTGTCCATCTTTAGCAAATATAAGAGTTGAAAATGTGAGTAGAAAATTGATCACCATATATAACAATGATCTTGTTCTATCTATCCAAAACATGCACACACATGCATTCACAAAATTAATAAGCAAAAAAAGAAAACAATGAGGAAATTATTGTTTATATAAACCAAGAGTCACACACTTCAAACAATTTCTTCCCTGCATGACACTAAAAACCAGCAAACCAAAAAAATAACCATCTCTCACACAAAAATAGTAGCATCATTAGTGAATAGAATTGATCCAAAAAGCAAACAATTACTTCTTTGCATGACACTAAAAGCCTGCAAACCAAAAAAATAACCATCACTCACACAATGCAAGTTATTGAATCCCTTTAAATATGTCAAATTGAATTTCTCTGCATAAGTTTCGTAATCTCTGCATATGTTGTGAAATTTTGTGGCAAAAATGTTTAGCGACAGAGTTGTACCGCTCATCTCCGTATGCAAAAATTAATCAATATTATCTCAGAAGCATTGATCTATTGGACATGAATAACATACTGAAATTATTCTTGCACAGGGCATCTTATATATTTGAGTTTTGCAAGTAAGATAAAGCATAAGAAAAGGAGAGGATCACAAAAAAACACAAAAAGGAGAAAAGGAGAGGATCACAAAAAATACAAAAAGCATGAAACAGAACAAAACAAGAACCAATGAAGATGAAGTAAAAGGCTACAACTTTGAAAAACCATGGGCAATGCATCTAAAAGGACAGAACAAAGATGGAGCTCACGCAGAACTCAGAGTTTTATTATTTTACCACGCCTTAAAGAATTATTATGAGACTGAGAGTTTTAATATTTTACCATAGCATGTCAATGATTACTAAGCAATGAAGAAGTAAATGAGAACATAAGCTTGAAAATGTGAATCACTTTTAAAATTTTTGGCAGCATCTATGTACTGAAAAGGAGAAGAGAGGCACTGAGAGAGACAAATACTTTCTAACATCTAAAACTGTTAGAAAAATCTGTGTATACTATATAAAATCAATTTGAATACTTTTAAATGGTTATTCTATCATTCTTGTTGCTAGCCATGAGAAAAGTATAGAATGGTCTGCAGTCCAACTTTGTATCCCTTTTTAGATTTCCTTGACTGAAAAAATAAATGTGGTTATTGTGCAAGAGAGACAGAGAAACAAATAAAATAGAAGCTCATCAATATTCAAGAAACTTGGCAAGAAGTGAAGAAGAAAATGCAAAACTTGTTCTTCATATAAACTCACCATTCCCCAAACATGACCCATAGTAGCAACAAAATGCATTAGGATCTTCAATCACACCTACAATCTGTGATGTTGGTCTCTTCTAACTATGGTCGCACCTATTAAGTATTAGAAATCCCATTTTAAATTGGAGATCTTTCTTCTAAATCATTTTTTCAGGTTCTTTGGCAACTTGAAAATGAGTTTGCCTTAGAGAAAACGGTAATCTATTTAAACACATGAGACATGCAAGCTTGTGCAGTAGATTCTTCAGATTCCATATCTGAAGAATCGAATGGACCATGGCTAGGTGAGTACCAAATATCAAATGCTTGATTTTCTTAAAAGAAGCCTTATTTATGCTTCCATTTAACTAAAAGAAAATCAGAAGAAAAATGAAAATTGACTGGTTAACCAAGTAGGTCGATGAATCATACTTGATATCAATGAATCAATAAGCATAATACTATAAAACATAGTAAACCAAGAATAAATTACAAAATGGTAATACACCATTTAACTGCAGCAATTCTGAACCAAGAACTCATTAACGGAAGTTTTCCTATAAAGCACAAACCAACATTAACAACACACAATTAACATAATCTTCTATTACAAAAACAGTGGAATAGCAGTGTAATTTTCTTATTTATGAAGAGCATAAAGTATCCTCGGAAAAGAAGAATCAAGGAATGGAAAATTTCAACCTCACATAAAGGCCAAAAATATGATGCTCGATTTATGTCTTGTGCAAGAACACCATCAGATACCAATTCATTTTCCATGGAGCCTAGAAATGCTTTAAGCCTTTGTCTGGAGAAATTAAAAAAAATGTGAGATCAAATATAAAGTTATAACATAAAAAAATGACTCGTCTTTCTAAATCAAAATAAGAAGGCTCCTAATACCATATCATATAATACTCATAATAATAACATAGGCCCATTCAATCTGAGAGATTCTTCAAATTATATAACATACTAAACTTTAAAACTTCTGGAGGACTAAAACTATTGTATTTATAGCACTATTTAGTGCAGCTATTTTATAGGGTCAAAGAAATAGTTTAAAACTTCTGCAACACCAGCAAATTCTATTTGTTCATAAAAAACTATATGTTCTGTCGTGTTTAGGAAGCATAGTACATTCTTACCCTTTTAGTCAATCTCGATGCACTCAATCCAAAGCCAGAAACCTTCGAAGTTCCATATGCATCAAGAAGAAGATTTGCAGGTTATTAAAGGGTGGTGAAAATAGATTGATCAAGATGAAAACATAGCTTCGTTAAAACAGTTACAACAAAAACATTATTGGTACACACCCTTTTTCTAGTATGTAGCTGATGACTAATATGACTTTGACTCATGCTTCTTATTCTTTCTGCATCACAGCCACAAACTCATTATAATCTATGCATCCATCCTGCATGGATAAAAAATAGCTGATATTAATACCAAATATAAAAGAAAGTTGACCAACACAGCGGGCTATAGTTTGAAATTTTGCCAAAGAAGGGAAGTTCTTTTGTTTTTCAGCTTCCAATCCACATAACACTAAACTTGACTGAAAACTTAAGTTAAAAATAAGGAACTATTGACAGCAAATCATACAATATAAATAAATATATGAGAACAAATTTAGAGTTATTATATGAAAAAAGGTAATAAAAGCTGAACATCTTGCATCAACTCTTTCAAACTTCTGCAGTAGCTATATCACCTCCTGTAATGGAATGACCAGGACAACCATGACCTTGAGTATCAGAGCTTGTAAAGAACTCATGTGACCATATTTAATACCTTAAAACAATATATTAAAATGTGCATAGAAGGAATGAATATGCAACAAAGCATTGAATACTAAGTTTTTCAATCCAATTGCAAACCAAAATTCCTGATGAAGCACATGCAATTTGGGAGTACATCTTGGTTTTTTTAAAGCATGAGCCACAAACAAAATATGATATGAATAAGTGCATCAAATTTTATTATGAATACAAAACCCTTTGCTTTCCCTATCTTGGTTAAACGAAATCAAATATAAGAAAAGAAAATAATCAATCAACCACCTATTTAGTTTGATACTGATGACAGTATCATCCTCCCAGCCTCATGGGTGCTACTGCTGTCCTAGAACTTGCCTATCATCCTTTTCATCATCCTCATCTTTCTTCTTGTCAAGTACTTGTAGAAGCAAATGATAAAAAAAAATTAAGAAATGAAGAAACCCTTGTTTTCATAAAATTAAAACAAAAGCAGAAATAACAATTTAAGAATAAAAAACACCCTACAGAATAACCCGAAAAAAATCATCTTTCAAAAAACCCATATGCAAATAACTCTTCTAAGGTCTGAAAATATTTAAAAGGAGAGGAAGAAAGGGAGGGTGAGAAACAGAGAATGACAAAAACGGGAGATGATAATAGAGAAAAGGAAGAGGGAAGTGCAGAAAGTGAAGAGACTCAGCAAACAAAGAAGGAGAAGAAGTGATCGCTGTTGATGACTCCGGTTTGGCGGTTGATGACGGCGTGAGGTGGCTCCGGCGAGGTTCTCCGATTGAAGGCCCGTCTTAGGGGTTTTGTTGCGGACCGTGTGGCGATTCCAACTATCAACTTCGTTTTTTGATTGGAGGTCCACGGTGGCCGGAAATGACCTTCAAGGTTGCGGCCAGGGATTTTGGATCTGTCCGCTTTGGTCCTCATCTCTTGCGATTTGGTCATGGGTTTCAGAGAGGAGGCTACGATCATCACTTGAGTGGTTTCAGTTCGCCTGAAATCGCATCGGAGAGGAAGGACGGAGATCGGCAGGAAGGGTGGAGGAGAAGGAAAAGGAAACGGGGAAAGAGAGAGAGAGGTGTAAAAAGGAGAGGAAGAAGAAGAGGATGCAGGTCGAGACCGGAGAAGCACCCATGACAAATAGGTATGCTTTGGAAGCATTAGACCGTACATTAAAGGATATTCTACGTTATGATGCTCCATTTGGTGGCAAGGTGATAATAATGGGAGGGATTTTCGTCAAGTACTTCCTGTTATTCAAAAAGGTACTAAGGCACAGATGATATATGCATCCATTGTTAAGTCTCATATATGGGCTAGCACAAATGTCTTACATTTACGCCAAAATATGCGATCATTGTAAGATTCTGATTTTGGGAAATTTCTTATGTCCATTGGTGACGGTCTTGAACCTACTAAAGATGATGATATGGTAATGATCCCCCGTGAAATTGCAATACCATGGGAAGGAGAAGGTTCGATACAAAATCTCATCCAACAAACATTTCCTCAATTAGATTCCCATGGATGAGATGCATCTTATATGGTAGAAAGAGCCATAATTACACCAAGAAATGATGATGTTGAGAAACTGAACAACATGATTATCACTCAATTCCCTGGAGAAGAGCATAATTTGTTATCATTTGATGAGGTTGAAGGGGACACACATAATTTATATCAACAGGAATACTTACACACCATTGCTCCAGGTGGTTTGCCACCGCACATTCTAAAGGTAAAAAAAGGAGCACCCTTGATGTTATTGCGAAACATAGACCCAAAATCTGGCCTCTGTAATGGAACAAGGTTGTTGTGTCGTGGTTTTTTTATGAATATGTTGGATGTGGAAATCCTCACCGGAAATAATGCTGGAAAAAGAGCTTTCTTGCCCAGAATTAAACTTAAGACCACTGAAAATGCAGGACTTCCCTTTGTTCTTAGTAGGAAACAATTTCCCGTGAGACTAAGTTTTGCAATAACGATAAATAAGTCACAAGGACAGACCATCCCTAATGTTGGAATTTATCTTTCACGACATGTTTTCAGCCATGGTCAATTATATGTTGCTTTATCAAGAGGTGTTTCTCAAGCTACCACAAAAGTCCTAATTAAAGAAGGAAAAATTGAAGGGGAAGATGGGAACTTCACTAGAAATGTTGTTTACAAAGATATTTTACTATCGCCGCCTTCATGCATCTCTGTCGTCGGATCCACGCAAGAGACGCCCCTGCCCTGCCGTGGGTTCTGCGTCCCATCTCCTATGTTCTGCATGCGGAATCCTTTTTTTAGTTCACTTTCTATTTTCTATTGTCTCGCTCTAGTGGGTGTAACCCGGAATCGTGATCCGTGTAACCCATCCCCCTCTTTAACATGACACACACACACGGGGCTCGTCATATCTTTTATGCAATTGCTGCGGTTATTCTTAAAAGTAACTGTGTAATTAAGGGTAACTAAGTAATAATGGATCGGGAGTTAAAGGATAAAATGGGGAAAAAAATAGTACACCAAAAAGCAGTTATAATAGGTTGTTCTTTTTATATATTGTTATAGATTAAGATTAAGATAAGATTAAGATTAAGATTCTTCAATTATTAAGAGAGTTTTAGGGGTATTTTTATTAAAAAAATAATTAATACATCTTATAATTTGAAAAAATCTTATAAAAAAGGGATAATAAAATTTTACAAAATATTCTTATATATAGAGATTGGGGTAATAGTATAATAGAAGGGTGGAAGGGAATAAAAGGACCATTCATCGTCATGTGGCAATTTTAATTAGACTCCATTTTGAGCATTCAACCAAAATGAGTTATTCTCTTGCTTCCCTCCTTTTTCCTTTTCCTTCCAAGACAAAAACGTGCACTCTACAGCTACACGCACCCACCTTGGATTATCTCCCATGTTCCACAACCGAAGAGGCCTGGCAAAGCTGTTCACGAAATTCTCTCTTTCACATGCACGCATTTACGTCCCACACTGCACATGAAGCAGAGGGAGGGAGGTTGGGTTGGCTATAAATAATAAGGAGCGCAGGGAAGAAAAAACAAAACAAACGGAATAGGATTGTAGGAGGAGTTAGAAGAGAAGGGGAATAAGTGGTGAGTGGTGAGGATGGATATTCATATTTGAGAAGAAAAGCACAAGTTGCTTGCTGCGATATATATTGGATTGGAGCATTGGCACAGAGGTAGGTTCGTTCCTCTAACTTGGCTTGGCTCTACTAGTTCTTTTTCATTCCTTTTTTTTTTTTTTTCAATTTGGATTTCTTTGTATGCACCCCGTGAAAGTTCAAAACAAAGAAATTAAAATCGGACCGAATATTGAACTAGAGTAGGCAAGGGTTTAGGGTTTTGGGGTCAAACCGGAACTAATAAAATATTTTTTTTTAAATATATACATATACTAAATATATAATATATATACATAACATTTCAATTTATACACAAAGTAACATGCAGTTTAGTAGTAAGATGACTTGTTGTGGCCTTGGGGATAAAGGTTCAAGTCCTGTTGAGATCAAAATTGATTTTTTTTTAAATAAAGGCAATTAAAAATAAAAAAAAAGGTTCTCTCTGGACCGGCCGGTTCTCTGCCAAACGGTTCTTGGGGGTCACCTGGACTGGACACAGGCCCGGTTCCCGGTCGGGACGGTCCGGTCCAGTCCGGTTTTGGTTACCATGGTTCAAAATCAAATCATGGTATAGCCAACAAAGGAAATTCCTTCTTGATGCTAACTAAACCCCAAACCACTTTGGTTCGGAACGTTATGCTCCTTGTCTTGCATTTGAACCTTGAGAGTTAAAACCCTTGACAGATTAAGTTTGTTTGTTTTTCTAAAGATTTAGGGTCTCATTGGTTCAAACGAGGGGAGGAAAGGAGAGTGATTTAATTTGATAATTGTGTTTGGTTGAGAGGATGGGATAGGAGGGGAATCGGGGTCGAACTAGGCTAGGCCGAGCTAGGTTTTGTAAGGCCTAAGTCTGACTTGTTCTAAAAATTCAACGTCTAAGTCTGTCATGTTACCTGTCATAGGTTTTTTTTTCCAGTCTGACCTGACTTGTTTGAAAGTCTGATCTGGCTTGTTAGTCTGTCTAAAGGTATGTCATTTGACTTATGCTAAATAAGTTAAAAGACTAGTTGACTAACAAGGATAAATTTTATGCATGATAAACTATAAATTGTTGACAAGTGACTCCAAACACAAGAGGGGGGTGAATTGTGTGTGAACGGTGCTTTCAAAAACTTTTCGAGAAATAAGTGCTAATTATGAGTTGCGGAAATATTAATGTGAAATAGATAAATCACTTGAAGAATAACTTGCAAACGAGTTAAAAATAAAGTAAATAGTAAGATATAAATAACAATAAAATAAAGTCTGTAAATTTAATTGGTGAAAAGTAGAGAGATAAGGAGTAAAAAAGCACACAACAAATTATACGAGGTTCGCCACCTAACACCCCTGTGGCCTACGTCCTGTCCCAAAGCAAACCACTATGGGATTTTCACTAAGACACTAGCTTTTAAATCGAGTTCACTAGAAACCTTTACAACTCTAAACCAGAGCAATACGTTCAAGAGATATCACCTCTCTATGAACACCTTGGGATTCCTACCCAAAAATAAATGATTTTCACAAATAAAATGAGACGAAAAAGATACACTCAATAGTGCGGATATAACAAATTGAAGCTCAAATAATACAACTCAAATTATGTAGAATAAAAAGACTCTCAGAAAATTGTGCTCAAATAAGTGTGAGTGATGAAAAATATTTGTGAGTTTTGGCACAAAAATTAAGCACTGCGTTGTTATATTTTTACACAGCTCACGAGTTGTGTTTATATAGGCAATGGAGGAGCGTCGAAATGAGCGTTGCAGGATTTGTCCGCTGTAAAGATGCCCGCTATGCGTTTGATTTGTCCGTTGGAATTTGTCCGTTCGTTGAACATGAAAGAATTGAAAACACCGGAGGCGGCTCGGCATACGACCTCACGAAGACTTGGCCACGACCTCAAGAAGCGGCTCGGCCAGGCGACCTCGCCACACGGCTCGACCAGGCGACCTCGACCGCGGCTCGGCATATGGCCGCTGAACGGCTCGGCACGACCTCGGAACACGGCTCGGCATACGACCTCCTCATCGGCTCGGTTCTCATAGCTTCGGTACACGACCTCATCCCGGCTCGACACGCGACTTCCTCCTCCACTCGACATACGACTTCCTCAGATCTCGACACGCGACTTCCTCCTCAGCTCGACATCTGACTTCCTCAACTCGACATCCGACACGAGATATGCATGTCAAAATATTTTGTGCGTGTGTGATTTAATTTTAATTGAGAGCTTTTTATTACTACTTACAAATTGTCTTAATAAAGATAAATAAATACCCAGAATCCAAAGACTTGAGAAACAATCATTCTTGATACGCGTCTTGGTATTCTTTTCCACTTTTTGCACGGTTGACTATTTGCAAAGCTCCCTTTTGTCAATCATCAAAATCATCCTGTCAAGGCATGTATTCACAGACTCCCCCTTTTTGATGATGACAAACATCTCATGGAGGGTTTTTTAGTAAAAATATAATCATGATATAGCAATGAGATATAAGCAAGGTTTTTCAATAAAAGATATCAGAGTTTAAGCACAATATTTAGAAAAACTCCCCCTCACAATATGCATTGTTTTTCAATAAAAGATATCAGAGTTTAAGCACAATATTTAGAAAAACTCCCCCTCACAATATGCATGATATAATTTACTCCGCCTGAATCATAAAACTCTCCCCCTTTTGGCAACATCAAAAAGCGGAAAAGATAAAGGGAAAGGCATGTAAAACGTATGCATATACGTGTAACTAGATGGCGAAAAATAATAGAGTATCAAGGGTTCAATGAAGCATAATTGTTTGCGATTAACATAACCTCGCACAAACTTTTATTTTAGCGATTCTGGGAAGGGCGGTTGCATTTCTCCACTTTTAGTCTTGGTAATGGAACTGCATAAAAATGTTAGCACACTCCAACGCCCAAGTTAGAATTTATTCAAAAGAAAATGCAATCACAGTAAATACTCAATGCATGATTGGTCTAAAATTCCCAATTCAGTTCTAATAAAAAGAAAGTTTCCTTAGGCAAAGGTTTAGTAAAAATATCTGCAAGTTGTCTAGATGTTTCCACAAACTCAATCATGCAATCACCTTTTGAACATGATCTCTAATAAAATGGTGCCTAATCTCTATGTGTTTAGTCCGAGAGTGATAAACCGGATTTTTAGTGAGGTTTATGGAACTAGTATTGTCGCACTTAATTGGAGCAGTTTTGATTGATTCCATAATCATTCAACTGTTGTTTCATCCAAATGATCTGTGCACAACAACTACCTGCTGCAACGTATTCCGCTTCAGCAGTGGACAAAGCCACACTGGCTTGTTTCTTACTATGCCATGAAACCAAAGCATTCCCAAGTAAGTGACATGTCCCACTGGTGCTTTTTCGGTCCATTTTGCAACCCGCAAAATCCGAATCCGAGTACCCAATAAGTGGGCAGTCAGCACCTTTGGGGTACCATAAACCCATGGTTTGTGTGCCAGTGAGATATCTCATGATGCGTTTTACCGCTAAGAGATGTGATTCCTTAGGATTTGCTTGGAAACGTGCACACATACAAACACTAGACATAATATCCGGACGACTAGCAGTGAGATAGAGAAGAGATCCTATCATACCTCTATACTTACTTACTTCGACCGACTTACCACCTTCATCTTTGTCAAGATAGCATGATGTGCTCATGGGAGTTGAGATTTCTTTGGCGTTGCTCATTCCAAATCTTTTAAGCAACTCCTTGCAATATTTGGATTGATTTATAAAAATTCCTTCTTTTGTTTGTTTGATTTGAAGTCCAAGGAAGTAATTTAGCTCTCCCATCATTGACATTTCAAATTCACTTTGCATGATATCAGAAAATTCCTTACACAAGGATTCATTAGTAGCACCAAATATTATATCATCGACATAAATTTGAACAAGTAAAATGTCATGCTTTTTGTGTTTAATGAAAAGAGTGGTATCAACTTTTCCTCTTTCAAAACCTTTTCAAGTAAATATTTGCTCAACCTCTCGTACCAAGCTCTCGGAGCTTGTTTTAAACCATATAAAGCCTTTTTCAATTTGAAAACATGATTTGGAAATTCAAAATTTTCAAAACCGGGATGTTGATCAACATATACTTCTTCTTGAATAAAGCCATTAAGAAATGCACTTTTAACATCCATTTGAAAAAGTTTGAAATCCATGATGCATGCAAATGCGAGAAGCATGCGAATAGCTTCTAATCTAGCCACGGGTGCATAGGTTTCATCGAAATCTATGCCCTCTTGTTGATTATAGCCTTTTGCAACAAGTCTAGCTTTATTTCTAACAATGATACCGTTTTCATCAAGCTTGTTGCGAAAGACCCATTTGGTCCCAATGACTAGGTGATCTTTAGGCCTAGGGACAAGTTCCCAAACATCATTTCTCTCAAATTGATTTAATTCCTCTTGCATAGCAAAGGTCCAATGCTCATCAAAGATGGCTTCATTGGCGTCATTTGGTTCAATTTGAGAGACAAAGGCCATATGATGACATGCATGATTAAGAGAGTTTCAGTCGTTACCCCTTTTGAGATATCACCTATTATGTTGTCAAGAGGATGGTTCTTTGAGACTCTCCATTCCTTTGGAAGATTTGAGTGAGAGAGTTCTTGAGAGGTTGAGGCAAGGACTCTTGATCCTCCTTTGAACTTTTGATCTCTCTTGTTCCTCTAAATAGGTATCTCCAAATACTTCGCAAGATCATCAACACTTTCTTCATCTGAAGATTTGGGGTTAGATTCATCAAAAGAAACATGCATGATTCTTCAATACCAAGTTCTTTTATTAAAAATTCGAAAAGCTTTACTAGAAGTGGAATATCCAAGAAATAAACCTTCATCAGCTTTAGCATCAAATTTACCAAGGTTATTCTTACCATTGTTTAGGACAAAACACTTGCATCCGAAAACGTGAAGGTGGGAAATGTTGGGCTTCCTTCCTTTGTAGAGTTCATACGGTGTTTGCTTAAGGATCGGCCTTATAAGAACTCGATTCATCACATAGCAAGCGGTGCTCACGACGCGTGGCCCAAAAGTACTTAGGAAGGTTAGTCTCATTGAGCATCGTCCTCGCTAGCTCTTCAAGAGACCGATTTTTTCTTTCAACCACTCCATTTTGTTGCGGTGTCCTTGGAGCAGAAAAGTTGTGATCGATGCCATTTTGTGCAAAATGCTTCAAATGCTTCATTCTCAAATTCCCCACCATGATCACTTCGAATGGAAGCAATGTTAAGTCCCTTCTCATTTTGTATAACCTTTGCAAGTTTTCGAAAAGCATTAAAAGCATCATTTTTGTGAGAAATAAATAAAGTCCATGTATAGCGAGAATAGTCGTCCACAATAACAAGAGCATAGTAATTGCCACCAAAGCTTTTAGTTCTAGAAGGGCCAAATAAATCCATATGTAAAAGTTGTAAAAAGGTTTGTAGAAACAATATTTTTAGATTTGAAAGATGCCTTTACTTGTTTTCCTTTTTGACATGCATCACAAAGTTTATCTTTTTCAACTCGAAGCTTTGGTAAGCCAATTACTAAGTCCTTTCGAACTAACTTATTAAGATGATCCATGTGAATATGAGCCATTCTCCTATGCCATAGCCAAGATTCATCCTCTTTACTAATAAGACAACATGCATCATTTGAAGGTATTTTATCTAAATCAAGCATATAGATATTTCCAATTCTAGGTCCAATTACAATAACATTTTCATTTATAGAATCCATGACCATGCATTTTGAAGAATCGAAAACCACTTTGTTTCCTTTATCACAAAGTTGACTAATGCTTAGCAAATTATGCTTCAAACCATCCACATACAAAACATTTTCAATAGTGGGATTAGGACTCTTACCAATAGAACCAATCCCAAGAATTTTACCTTTGTTGTTGTCACCACTCTGGGACATAACCACTATTCTTAGGTACCAATGAGGAGAACTTGCTTTTGTCTCTGTCATGTGCTTTGAACAGCCGCTATCAAGATACCAATTTAAGTCCTTGGCTTTCAAGCACACCTACAACAACAAATCATATTTTAACCTTTGGTACCCAAACCATCTTGGGTCCATATGAGTTAGTCTTGGGCAAGGTGCCCTTTGGAATCCACATCTTTGCCAACTACATTTTTATTCTTTCTAATATTGCAAATAGAGGCGGTGTGACCATTTCTACCACAAAGTGAAAGCATTTAATGAAAGGACTACTTGAGGGTTTTTGTGATTGAAGAGTTTAAAAGATTTTTCATGAATTTTTGGATGATAACCTAAACGACTTTTCCAAAAGTACCTTTTTGGTTTCCTAACATAATGTTTAGATTATCTCTTCCCATCGTAAATTTTGCAAGAGTGTTATTTAAATCCTTAACCTTATTTTTCAAAACACTACACTCATTGCATTTTAAAACTTCATCCTTTTTATTTTCACAAGATATGGGAGGAGAAGTTTCAATCACAAAGAACTTGTTTTTCTTTAAGAATCACTATCTCTTTGTTTAAAATTTCAATTTTTGATTCAAGAGAAGAGATGGTTTTCTTAGAAGAAAGAACAATTTTTCCAAGGTTAATCGTTTCATTATTGAAATCTTCACCAGCGACAAGTAATTCATCATAAGTTAAAGAAGAGTCAGATCATAAAAATTTACCTCATCTTCATCATGATTTGCCATTAGACTAAGGTGAGCCTCTTCATTTTCAGATTCATCAGAAGAATCCATATCATTATCATCCCAAGCAATGTAAGCTCTTCTTCCCTTCGAATCCTTTGGTGGTTTCTTTTCAAATTTCTCATTCCTCGTTTGGTTTTGAGGACAATCGGGTGTTATGGGACCGTTCTTTCCACACTTGTAGCGGTAGGATTAAAAGAAGTTGTTTCATCACTTTTCTTTTGAGAGCTTGGGAACTTACCTTTGTTTCGAGTCTCATGAACCTTTTGAATTTGCGAACCATTAGACTCATGTTTTCCTCATTATTTTCATCTTCAAGGAAATCACATTCGTCATCGTCAGTTTCCTCAATGCTTGCTTTGAGGGCGAGCCCTTTCTTTTTCTTATCAGCTTCTTCGCTTTCCATGAGACGATTTAGTTCAATTTCATGTTCCTGCAATTTTCCAAACAAAGTAGCCAAGGTCATAGAAGATAAGTCTCTAGATTCAGCTATAGCGGTGACCTTGGGTTGCGATTCCTGTTTAGACATCTAAGAACTTTGTTAATCAAATCTTCATTACTGAAGACTTTCCCAAGAGCTCTGAGATGGTTTATTATATGGATGAACGTTTTTTGCATATCTTGTATGTTTTCACTTGGTTTCATCCTAAATAACTCATACTCATGGGTTAATGTGTTCATTCGAGCCCTCTTGACCTCGGTAGTACCTTCATGGGTCAATAGAAGGGTGTCCCACATTTCTTTAGCAGTCTTGCAATTTGAGACCCTATAGAACTCATCGTAGCTTAAAGCAGAAGTGATGATGTTCTTAGCCTTCAAATTGTATTGGACCCTTTTCTTATCATCTTCGGTCCAAAGTGATCTTGGTTTGTCTACCACTGCATCATTAATTGATTGAGTGGGGACAAATGGACCATTTTCCACAGCATCCCAAATATCAAGATCAACACCCTCAAGAAAGATTTGCATTCTATCCTTCCAATAACCATACCCCTCACCATTGAAAAATGGGGTGCATTCATGGAAGTTCCTAAATAATTGTTTGAAGTCATTCTCTTGAGACGGTTAAGTCCTTTATACAAGAGTCTAGCTCGATGCCACTTGTTGACAAGTGACTCCAAACACAAGAGGGTGAATTGTGTGTGAGCAGTGCTTTCAAAAACTTTTCGAGAAATAAGTGCTAATTATGAGTTGCGGAAATATTAATGTGAAATAGATAAATCACTTGAAGAATAACTTGCAAACGAGTTAAAAATAAAGTAAATAGTAAGATATAAATAACAATAAAATAAAGTCTGAAATTTAATTGGTGAAAAGTAGAGAGATAAGGAGTAAAAAGCACACAACAAATTATACTGAGGTTCTACCACCTAACACCCCTGTGGCCTACGTCCCGTCCCCCAAAGCAAACCACTATGGGATTTTCACTAAGACACTAGCTTTTAAATCAGGTTCAGCTAGAAACCTTTACAACTCTAAACCAGAGCAATACGTTCAAGAGATATCACCTCTCTATGAACACCTTGGGATTCCTACCCAAAAATAAATGATTTTCACAAATAAAATGAGACGAAAAAGATACACTCAATAGTGCAGATATAACAAATTGAAGCTCAAATAATACAACTCAAATTATGTAGAATAAAAAGACTCTCAGAAAATTGTGCTCAAATAAGTGTGAGTGATGAAAAATATTTGACAGAGTTTTTGGCACAAAAATTAAGCACTGCGTTGTTATATTTTTTACAAAGCTCACGAGTTGTGTTTATATAGGCAATGGAGGAGCGTCGAAATGAACGTTGCAGGATTTGTCCGTTGCAGCATGCCCGTTGCGTTTTGATTTGTCCGTTGGAATTTGTCCGTTGCGTTGAACATGAAAGAATTGAAAAACACGGAGACGGCTCGGCATACGACCTCTGAAGACAGCTTGGCAGACGACCTCTGAAGACAGCTCGGCAGACGACCTCGCCACACAGCTCGACAGACGACCTCGACACAGCTCGGCATATGGCCCTTGAACAGCTCGGCACACGACCTCGGAACACAGCTCGGCATACGACCTCCTCATCAGCTCGGTTCTCATAGCTCGGTACACGACCTCATCAGCTCGACACGCGACTTCCTCCTCAGTTCGACATACGACTTCCTCAGATCTCGACACGCGACTTCCTCCTCAGCTCGACATCCGACTTCCTCAGCTCGACATCCGACACGAGATATGCATGTCAAAATATTTTGTGCGTGTGTGATTTAATTTTAATTGAGAGCTTTTTATTACTACTTACAAATTGTCTTAATAAAGATAAATAAATACCCAGAACCCAAAGACTTGAGAAACAATCATTCTTGATACGCGTCTTGGTATTCTTTTCCACTTTTTTTGCACGGTTGACTATTTGCAAAGCTCCCTTTTGTCAATCATCAAAATCATCCTGTCAAGGCATGTATTCACATAAATTATGAAAAACTAAACCACTAAGAGCAGCTTTATCGCGGGTGAGTAAAGTGAGTTGCGTTCTTTTCGCTGCGTTGCTGGCAGCCACGTGTACTGTTATGTTCTCTTATTTTGGTTGATCGTTAACGAAATAAGGAACAGTCACTTTTTTTTAGTTGCGTCCCATCGTCTATCTCACGTGTCTGCAATTGGGCCCACATGAAAAATTAAGACACGGCAAAACGCAACCAGCGCTGTGGATGCTCTAATACCCTACATGAAACATAAGAGTGAGAATAGACTAGGCTGAGATAAGTTTTCGAAAATTGAGACAACCTTGTTTATTTAAATGTTTTTTGTAAGTCAATGTGTCCCGAGAGCATAGCCTGGTGATAAAACATATGTAAGAGCTATGTGGACGCTGGGAGCAGGGTTTGAACCCGTACCACTCCACTTCCCCCCTCCGCTAAATATATAATTTTAACACATTATAAAAATTCTTTTTTATTTTAGTAACAACACAAAATATGTTATATTATTTATATTTATTTAAATAGGTCAGCCTGTTATGCCTAATAGGCTTTTTAAATGGCCTAAAGTCTGACATTTTTAGCTAAATAGGATTTTCAAAAAGCCTTAGTCTTATCTATTTAAAAATAAGTCTGCCTTGTGCCGAGCCTGATGTAGGCCGAGCCATAGGCCCTGTCGGCCGGCCTCGCCTATTTTCACCCCTAGAGGTAAGAGATTTTAATGGAGGAAAGAGATTAATTTACTTTTATATCTTTATAATATTTTACATTTATATTTTATATAAGAATATTTAAGTCATTTTATTTTAAATGATTCAAGCTCTCATCCCTTCCCCTCCAAAAAACCGTAATATTGGAAGGGAGTCAAAATTGAGTTCGGAGGGATTTTGCACCCTCCATTCCCCTTCAAAAAATTGAACTAATAATTTGTAATTAGGTCCCTACATTTATGGACCCGGTTGAAAATTATTTAAAAGTTAAGAGACTTAATTAAAAGTTATTTAAAAGTTCAGGACCCAACTAAAATGTAGGGACTCAATTAGAAATTATTGACAAATTCAGGGACCAAATTACAAAATTTTTAAGTTCAATGACCTACCTAGAGAATAATTAAACCCTTTTTTAACATTTAAGTAATTAGTAAAATTCAAGGAATCAAATAAAGATTGGATTTAATTAGTTATTGTTATTTTGGATCAATTTAAGAAACATGCTTTCTTAAAAATACGAATAATTAAAAAATAACCGGATTAAAAGAAGGCTAGAAGTGGTAATCCATTTTGTTCTGGGGTAATAACAAAAGACAATAATTAAGAAAAGGGGGGATAAAAATGGTTGTTTCATACATTAATCCGAAACAAAACAAATATAATGGTCCTCCTCCTCGAATGTTTCTCAAAGACAGGAAAACAATAACTGAAGCCACAAGCTGTACAAAGCAGAAACAAATGAAGGGAGGAGAAATCAAGAACCGGATTAACGATCAAACAAACAATGCAAAAGACAAACACAAAATGCTACTTGTTCAAAGTCAAATGCTCATAATAAAAAAAATAAAAAAATGGCACCTACCACTTGAAAGATCCTTGTAGAAGATTAAAAGAGAGATGCAGGCCTTGTTTGTGCTTCTAGAAAAATATAGTAAAGTTAAATATAGGAGGCCAGCACACAGTTAAATATTGAATGAAATCATAACCGACTTAACACATTATCATCACCCTCTAAAGTACACACTCCATGTTTGGTGAGTAAAAGAATAGACACAAGGTTTACTAGGAGTTCTTTGAAACCAGGTATGGTTATACCATATATCTTTTTTCCTCCCTTGGAATTTCTTATGATGATTTATTTAGGCCTATCATATGATTGCACTGAATGCAGGGTTCTCTAGTATTTGCTTTTGATTCTCTTCTGTTTTTTTTTTTCTTCCTTAAAAAAAAAAAAAAAAATTCTCAGACATGAGTTTGAAAACCATTCTCTTTATCTGTATATCTCAGGAACATAAAATCCCTCTCATTCATCCTCCTCATAGATTGCAAAAGCAATGGAGTCTCAACTGAATGTAATTTTTCTTCCATTTCCAACTCTTGGCCATATGATCCCCATGATAGACACAGCAAGGCTTTTTGCCAGACATGGTGTTAATGTTACCATCATCACTACTCATGCCAATGCCTTAACATTCCAAAAACACATAGACAGTGACTTCAGCTCAGGATACTCCATTAGAACTCAAGTTATTCAGTTCCCTGCAGCCCAAGTTGGTCTTCCAAATGGGGTTGAAAACATCAAAGATGGAACCTCCCCAGAAATGCTTGGCAAAATCACTCGTGGAATAATGATGCTCCAGGATCAAATTGTGCTTCTGTTTCAAGATCTGCAACCAGATTGTATAGTGACTGACATGAGTTATCCTTGGACAGTTGAATCTGCTGCAAAACTAGGCATTCCAAGGCTTCATTTTTACAGCTCAAGCTGCTTTTCCAACTGTGCCAGTTATTTTATCAGGAAGCATAGACCTCATGAGGGCTTAGACACTGACACCAAGAAATTCACAATTCCTTGTTTGCCTGTTACCATAGAGATGGCCCCTTTGCAGCTAGCTGAATGGATAAGGGCTAAGAATTCAGCCACAGGTTTTTTTGAAGCAATGTTTGAGTCAGAGAAAAGAAGCTATGGGACACTATACAATAGTTTTCATGAACTTGAAAGTGATCATGAGGAACTTTGTAAGAGTACAATGGGGATCAAGTCTTGGAGCATAGGACCAGTTGCAACATGGATTAACAAGGATGATGACAAAAAGGCTAATAGGGGACACATGGAGGACCTTCGAAAAGAGCCAGAGTGGCTAAATTGGCTTAACTCAAAGCAAAACGATTCTGTATTGTATGTTAGTTTTGGAAGCCTAACCAGGCTTTCTCATGCACAGACTGTTGAACATGCTCATGGACTTGAAAACTCAAATCACAATTTTATCTGGGTTGTTAGAAAGAAGGATGGTGATGAGCATGGTGGAGATAGTTTCTTGCAAGATTTTGAGCAAAGGATGAAAGAAAGCAAAAGGGGCTATATCATATGGAATTGGGCACCACAGCTTCTTATATTGGACCAACCTGCTATAGGAGGAATTGTGACTCACTGTGGTTGGAATTCAGTTCTTGAAAGCTTGAATGCTGGTTTGCCAATGATCACATGGCCAATGTTTGCTGAGCAATTTTACAATGAGAAGTTGCTAGTTGATGTTTTGAAGATAGGGGTCTCAGTAGGAGTGAAAGAAAACAAGTTTTGGACTAATATTGGTGAGAAGGGAGTGATGAGAAGGGAAGAGATAGTGAAGGCTGTGGAGATTTTGATGGGAAGTGGCCAAGAGAGCAAAGAAATGAGGATGAGAGCAGGAAAGCTTGCTGATGCTGCCAAGAGGACTATAGATGAGGGTGGGCATTCTTTCAACAATTTGATGCAGTTGATAGATGAGCTAAAATCATTGAAGATAGCTAGAGCACATGGCAAAAGCAGATTAGATAATTGAAATGGAGCACTTGGCAACAAGAGGTTTGTCTTAGATTTGATCAGAGAATAGCAAGGTGTAGAAGAAGTAACAACAAAAGATGTGGGGATTTTGGAGAAAGATGTCTATGCCTAAAGATATCTAAAACGTGGTCTTTAAAGAGAAAACCTGATGACTACTGCATAACCAAACATCACATGAAAGTCTTTTTGAAACTTTGAAACTCGGTGTTAGCAACTACGGTAAGGAGGAGATTTGTTGGAACATGCCCTAGTGCTTTACGTAGAATACTTTTAGAGTAATGATATATGAACACCCATTTTTGGGACACCCGTATGGACACCGTATGTCTGTACGGTACGGACATGTACGGAACTGTACGGACATTCTTACGTTTTTTTTTCTCCAGATTTTTGTAAGTGGTTAACGCAGTTCATGTAAGTTGTTAACGCAGTTCACTAACTGGTTAATACAGACTTTTAACTGGTTAATGCAGTTCATGTAAATGGTTAACGCAGTCCACTATGTGGTTAATAGACACAGAGTAATCATTAACCAGTTAGTAAACTGCGTTAACCACTTAAATGAACTGCGTTAATCACTTACATGAAATGTGTTAACCAGTTAAAAAAATCTGTATCTGTATTAACCAGTTAGTGGACTGCGTTAACCACTTATATGAACTGTGTTAACCACTTACATGAACTGCGTTAACCACTTACATGAACTGCATTAACCAGTTAAAAGTCTTTATTAACTAGTTAGTGAACTGCGTTAACCACTTATATGAACTTCGTTAACCACTTCCATGAACTGGGTTAACCACTTACAAAAATTTGCAAAAAAATAAAAACCGTAAGAATGTCCGTACGGTTCCTTACATGTCCGTATCGTACGGACATATGGTGTCCATACGGGTGTCCCAAAAAATAGGTGTTCAAATATCATTTTTCATACTTTTACTTGGAATGTTGCTGAATAATTGACTATATATCAACCAATACTTCGAGGAGAAATGATTTTTGAACACAATATTTGACACGCATTAATCGATAGCATACATCCGCATCGTATCGACATACGATCCGCATAAAGACGGACAAAGTTTTTTTTTCAATTTTTTTTTAATTTTTTTTAGATTTTTTTTAACTGGTTAAAAAAATGTTTGGCATTAACCAGATAATGAACTGCATTAACCAGATATTTGAACTTGATTAACCAGATAAATAAATGGAATGTGAGTTTGACATTCACCAGATAATGTGAACCATTAACCAGATAAGTGAACTTCGTTAACCAGATAAATAAATGGAATGTGTTAAGTTCCAGGATTGACATTCACCAGATAATGAGAACTATTAACCAGATAAGTGAACTTAGTTAACCAGATAAATAAAATGGAACGTGAGTTTGACATTCACCAGATAATGTGAACCATTAACTAGATAAGTGAACTTCGTTAACCTGATAAATAAATAGAATGTGTGAAGTTTCAGTGTTGACATTCACCAGATAATGAGAATCATTAACTAGATAAATGAACTTCGTTAACCAGATAAAAGAAAATTTGGAAATTTTTTTTTTGAAAAAAAAGTGGGGTCCATATAGTACGGACGAGGTGGTGTTGCGTATTGTTGTCGAGTGCTGTGTTCAATTAACAGCACCGGTTGTTATTGGTTGCTTTACTGTTATGTTTTAGCTTTAAAAGCAATAATTTTAGAAGTTCAATATTCCCTTCAATTTTCCTTTGGATTAAGTCAAGTTCAACCATTTCCTCTCATAAAAAAGTAATAGTTATTTTTTTATGAAAAGATGCAAGAGCAGTTATACAATATACCTTTTAAAAAAATAACTAACTTTTTGTGAGAGGAAATAGTTGAACTTGACCTATGAAACTTGATATAAGTTTTATCCATTTCCTTTTGCAGCTATATTTTAGCTCTTTAAAGAGTAGTAAAATGTTTGTAATATTATGCAAGTTGCTATAAACTAAATCCTGTTATCTTTGTCTCTTAATATACTTGTCATACTATCTCTGGTCCGTAATATAAGAAGAAGAAAAAAAATCTACAAGACCAAAAAAGACTATTTAATGTTATAAAATTGAAATGTTATCTCAAACATTACCCCTAGCATTAACTGTTTTATACCTACTATGTGAGTATATATCACATTAAATTGGGGTATAAAAGAAATTTTAGCAATTAATGCACATTGAATGAGTTTATTTTTCTTATAACTAGTGTATTTACCCGTGCTCATACAAGTTAACTGTATGGGTTGTAAATGTATCCAACGTGCAAAAATAAATTTGAAGTATTTTTTTTAAAAAATTATTAGCAGATTTAAATTCTTCAAAAACTATTATATAAATAATTTATTATGAAGTAGAGAATATATATATTTATAGATATACTTCAAATTTTTTTGAAATATAACAAATAAAATAGAAAATATTAGTTCTATTTTCTTTATGATTAGAGATGTTTTTTCAACTATGAGTTTCAACAAAAAAATATAAAGCATACAGTTGAATTATTTATCTAAATTACTGTAAGATAAATTCAAAATAAATTACATAGAAAAAAATAATCAATTATTTATGTTGAAAAACAAATTAATCCTAGAATAAACTCTGGTTTTTCTCCTGTATAATATCAGAGCTTTAAGAAGAAACAAATAAAAATACATATTGATTTATCATTTATTATACTTAAACACAAACAATTATGTGAATGTTATAATGTTGAAAATTTTTAAATTTTAATAATATGTAAGAGATAAAATATACAAATTATGAAAAAAGATAAAAATTAAATTTAACATTATATAGTTATGATTTTTAAATTAAATATTATGATGTGCATAGTAAAATTAATCATCCATGAAGAGTTATAAAATTAAAAGTAACCAAATTTGTATGGTAAAATAATGATGATACTATTTGTCAAAAAAATAATGATGAATAATTTCTTATAATTGATATAATTAATAAATAAAAATGGATAAGTCATTTAAGGGGATTAATTAATGATTTACACTGTGAAATTATTGTTTGACATGGTGTAATAATGATTGCTATAATTAAAACAATAACTAAAAAATAAAAAATTGAAATTGATTTAGGCAAAAATATTAATGATTCCTATGTTATCACATGACTTAGATAATATTTTGATTGAATGACAAATGTCTAGATATGAGAATTAATTGATCGATATGTTTTAATTTATTACATTTTGAATTTGAATTTGATTTAATTCAAGTTTGATTAATTGATAAAAGTCTAGATATGAGCATTAATTGATTGATATGCCTTAATTAATCAAATATCATGAATTAAAAAATAAAATATTTTGCATTTTGAAGGGAAAATAATAAATATGGAGCTGCCATGTGGCATGAGTCTACGCGATAAAATTCTATTTTATATAATATAGTAGATTAGAAACAAAAATTACACCAAAAATTCTCTTATAGAGACCAGTATTATTTTTGTAACAATAATTTTAACCAAGTTTGATGTTGTCAGAACAGAAACAGATATAGATATACTTTTAATTTTCACCATTTCAACTTATAATATGCTAGTCCAGTTATGGACCTTGTTTAACTAATCTAGCCGTCGTTATACCAACAAATACATAAAGAAAAGGACAAGAAGAGGAGACAATTCCAAGGACGGCAAGAAGCAAATAACTGCAAAAACAAGAGCCGGCCTAGTGATTAGATAAGACAAACACAGAATAATACTAATTCAAGTCTACTTCGTGGCCATATAAAAATAATATTTCTCCACTTGAAACTTGCATGAGAAAGATTGAAAGAAAGGTGGAGGCTCTAATTGTGTTTGGAAAGAAAAGTGTGAGTAGTGTTTCTCATCTCAACTTTCCATGAAGATGGAATCTCAATCACAACAACTCAGTGTCATTTTTCTACCACATCTAACTCCTGGCCATATGAACCCCATGGTAGACACAGCAAGGCTATTTGCAAAGCATGGTGTTAGTGTTACCATTATCACCACCCAAGCAAATGCTTTGATATTCCAAAAACACATAGACAGTGACTTCAGTTCAGGATATTCCATCAGAACTCAAGTGATTCAATTTCCTTCAGCCCAAGTTGGTCTCCCAGATGGGGTTGAAAACATCAAAGATGGCACTTCCCCACAAATGCTTGGTAAAATCAGTCTTGGAATTTCAATGCTCCAAGATCAGATTGAGCTTCTGTTCCAGGATCTGCAACCAGATTGTATAGTCTCAGATATGTTCTATCCTTGGACAGTGGAATCAGCTTCCAAACTAGGCATTCCAAGGCTTTACTATTACAGCTCAAGCTACTTCTCAAGCTGTGCTGCTCATTTTATCAGGAAGCATAAGCCTCATGAGAATTCAGTTTCTGATTCCCAGTTGTTTTCAATTCCTGGCCTCCCACATAACATTGAGATCACCCCTCTTCAGCTAGAAGAATGGGTGAGGACTAGGAATGAATTCGCAGATTATTTGAATGTAATATATGACTCAGAGAGCAGAAGCTATGGAACACTTTACAATAGCTTTCATGAACTTGAAAGTGATTATGAGCAACTTTACAAGAGCACATTGGGGATCAAAGCCTGGAGTGTAGGACCAGTTTCAGCATGTGTTAACAAGAATGATGATTTAGAAAAGGCCAGAAGGGGACACAATGAAGACCTTGCAAAAGAGTCAGAATGGTTAAATTGGCTTAACTCTAAGCCTAATGATTCTGTTTTGTATGTAAGTTTTGGAAGCCTGACAAGGCTTCCTCATGCTCAGCTTGTTGAAATAGCTCATGGCCTTGAAAATTCAGGTCATAATTTCATCTGGGTTGTTAGGAAAAAAGATGAAGAATATGGAAATGAAGATGAAGATAGTTTCTTGAAGGATTTTGAGCAAAGGATGAAAGAAAGCAAAAGGGGCTATATCATATGGAACTGGGCACCACAGCTTCTCATATTGGACCATCCTTCCACAGGAGGAATTATGACTCACTGTGGTTGGAACTCCATTCTTGAAAGCTTAAGTTCTGGTTTGCCAATGATCACATGGCCTATGTTTGCTGAGCAATTTTACAATGAGAAGTTGCTAGTTGATGTGTTGAAAATTGGAGTCTCAGTTGGATCAAAAGTAAACAAATTTTGGTCAAGTGTGGGGGAGGATGGTGTGGTGAGATGGTAAGAGATTACAAAGGCTGTGGCACTGTTGATGGGAAGGGAAGAAGAGAGCAGAGAAATGAGGAGGAGAGCAAGAAAAGTTGGTGATGCTGCAAAGAAGACTGTTAAAGAGGGTGGATCCTCTTACAACAACTTGATGCAGGTGATGGATGAGCTGAAATCATTGAAGGCATCAAGAGTGCTTGAGAAAACAAACTAGATAAATGAAATGGAGGAACAGTCATGGTGCTTCAGGATGTGGAGCTGATGAAGGTTTCAAATAAGGTCCTGGGTTTTGGGTCTTGTTATTTTGTTTTAGTCCTTATAGTATATTTAATTTTTGTTTTAGACCCAATACTATTGGGTTCATGTTTAATTAGTCACTGCATAATAGGGACTCAAACAAAAAAAAAAGTTTACTATAAGGACGTTGACGCTGAATTTTCGCAGCAACAAATGAAGTTCGAAAGAGCAATCTGAGACTCGAACCAAATCATCAAAGGTTGCGCAAGTTGACAAGTTTACAGCGTACAAGACCTTATACTCAACAATTGAGTATTCGGAAACATGGTCCTTTTGAAAAGACTATGAAAATGGTGAAATAAGTGCTACTCGAATCAAAGTCTGAAATAAGACTCCCATCAAAGTGTAAAAACAATCGTGATAATTGCAAACAATCAATCAAAACACGTTAATGGATTAGAGCGCACATGAGCAACAAGGTGCAGTGTGTGCAATGAGTGATGGAATGTAAAGAACAGTAAGAAAAACAGAAGTTCAGAAGAAACTGCAAGGCAAAATAAAGAACTAGGATTACAACAATCAAAGGAAACTAAGAGATTCAGAAAAGAACTACGAAATTCGAATTGAAATAAAGGTGGCAGGATCACATATATTGATCACTAGCGTAGCCAGTTTATCCGGTGTGTTTGGATCATAGTTGTCAAAATCGGACCGGACTAGCCGGTTCGACCGGTTGAACAGGGAACCAGACCTCTGTCCAGTCCGTTTGAACCTTAAAACCGGATTGTAGTCGAACCGGCCTAAAAACCAGAAAACCGGTAAAAAACCGGTCAAAACCGGGAAAACCGGACAAAACCGGGAACCGGGCGGTTCAACAAAAATTAATTTTTTATTTCTTTAAAAAAAATGGTAAATGACATTATTTTTGACACATAAGAGATTTTATATCCATTTTTTCACGTTGATGGGTTAAATTAAATATTATAATAAAATTTAAAATTAATTTATATATTAATATAAATTATGAGAATAATTACATTATAGTATTTGTAATTATTGAATATTAAAAAGTTATTATAATATATTTCTTTTAGTTTAATATGTAATTTTTGCATGTTATATGTTGACATATAACTTTTTAAGCATAGTTTAATTTTTTATTTCATGATGTTATGAATAATATGTTATTTTTTGTTTATTAGTGCTTTATATGTTATATTAAAAATTTTAAAAATATAATTTAATTCATTTCTGGTCCGACCCCGCTTCGACCTTTGAACCTTGAACCCGTGCCTACACCGGTTCAGTGTCCGGGCTGGTTTTGATAACCTTGGTTTGGATGTGTTAGGCGTGCGTGGGTTTCAAGTGAAGAATTCTAACCCCTATTACATCGTTAGAACTAGTATTTATAGGCAAAATAAGAGTAATTGCCATTCTCTAAGAGTACTCATGTAGTTTAACAACTGTCTTTGGAATTATTACAACGCGCGGAGTAATTTTATTTTTAATTTATATTAATCGAAGGAGAACAAAAAATTCATAGGTTGAGATCGATAAACAGATTAAATAGAGAAAAATAATTTTTATTTATTAGTTTTCATATCATTACCTTTAGAATCACTTACTTCTCTTATTAACTATCCCTATCTTTCTAATATCAAAGTACATGTATTCTATTCAATTTGCCATGAAAACACTACAAGAATTTAAGCAAGCGGCGGCGGTCTAACTGCGGCGGTTGCCATAGAACCGCCCCCAATGTGTTACTCGCGGCGGTTACTGCGGCGGTTAATCGGACCGCCTTCAATTGCAAGATATCTGCGGCGGTTTTATGGCTACCAGCGGCGGTTAAATAGTAAAAGGTATACGCGGCGGTCGTAGCAACCGCCGCTGTATCTATTAATTTTCACAAAAAGAAACCCTATTCGTAAAGTTCGCTCGCCGCCGTTACGTTCCTCGCCACTCTCGCTGCCGTCGCTCCGTTCCTCTGCCAGTCACCGTCGTCGCTTCATTTCAGGTAACGAAACCGATTCCCAATTCTCACATTCCTCCTCTACATTCCCGATTCTCACATTCCTCCTTTTCATTCTTGAGTTGGGCGGTCGGGTGATTCTTCTTCGAGGTAAATGCTGCGTACTCTGTGTGTGTGTGTGTGTGTGTGTGAGAGCTCGTTTGTTGTGCCGTGTCGTGCTGTGTGTGTGTGTGTGTGTGAGAACTTGTTTGATGTGCCGTGTTTCTTCTTTGGGTGATCCTCCTCAAATAGTTTCTTTGGAAGGTTCATTTGGGAAGGAGCGTTTGTGGGTGCCACGGTTCCTCTCCTCATTAGGGTTACGCCTCTCCTCTTCCTCCACCACCACGCACCACCCTCTTTTCTTTCCCTATCTTCTAATTAGTTTTACTGGTTGCAAAACTTTGCAAACACATTTAATCAAGCTTTTCATAGCACACAGATTCAATACACTACAAATGGTTTATGAAGGGTTCTCATTAACCATACCTCCAACCTTCCTTTCTTAGCCCAAAACTATAATTTATTGAGCAAATAGGTATTAGCCTTGAATCTGTCCAATGGGTAGAGACTCTAGCAACTGAAATTCAAGGAATTTTTCTCTTGATATGAGTATAACATGTGACTTCTTGTGTGGAATTGTCTCCTCAACTTGTATTTAGCTCTTTAAGGTGTATCCCATACCATGGTATTTTTTTTTATACTTGCAGCTTGCCAACTGAGTTAGCTGGGACTTGTTATTGTGATTATTTCTTTGAGATGTTGTCTGCGCTTTATTGAAATCTTTGTCTTTGATAAAATGTGTTTGTTGAAGTTTTGATGAAATGTCTTTGAGATCAGTGGCTTCATTTTGATTCATGTAGGTTTGTTGTATTTTGCAACTGAGATTCAACTTATATTTTGTATAACTGTACTTGATTATGGATTTATGGTTTGTTGGAATCCTAGTGTTATCTTATTTTGCAACCAATATATTATCTTCTTTATAATTAATTTTTGATGTTTTAAATATTGTGATGGTATAATAGATATTCGGTTAGTCAAATAATTAAAAAAAATTAGATAATTTAAATGATTAAAATAACAAATTATCTGCCTGATTTCAACAACAAAAAAAAGCTCCCAAAAAAAACCGTTTAAGCGGTTTTAAAACCGCCCCTAAATACAATAACGATCAGTGATTTTTGCGGCGGTTAAAACCGCCGCAAAATTGCGCCTCAACCGCCATAAGCGTCTCCATATTGACACATTGCCACTCGAACTGCGGCGGTCCAACCGCTAAACGACCGTCGCTAAAACCGCGCTAAGCGAACGCGCCTACAACCGCCAAAAATGAATCTCGGCGGTTATTCCATTGGTCTGAATCACGCATAAATTGGCCTCCGAAGCGGTGTAAATAGCAGCGGTTTACCAACCGCCGGGAGGTGTAATCTGCGGCGGTTGTAACCGCCGCTAAACGCCTCTGAAACCGCCGCAATCGACCAAAATTCTTGTAGTGAAAGAAGTAGCCATGGAGGAATAGCCACCAGAAGTAAGGATGTCCAAAATCAAATAAGTTGTTTTAATCTTCTTTTGGTATTTGAGGGATTGGTCAGTGGTCACTGACATGGCTAAATTTGAAGTGACCACAAAAGGTATATTGGCCATATTTGAATTGTTTTTTGGTACCCATATTTAGAAAGAATTTTTTCTGAAAAAATTACAGTATTGAGTTAATTATTTTTCAAAAGATTGCTAAAATGATTATAATGCAACTAAATCTGAAACAGTAACTCATGTAAATGATTTATTTTTTTATTTTATTTTTGTAAAATTTAATAAAAATGACAAAAAAAAGACCTTCATATCAAATAGCTTTGTGTTTGTTATATAACTTACCAACGAAGAGACATTATAGTGGATGAAATCGCCCCAATATTGGACTCATAAATAGGTTCCAAATCAGTTCCTACAGCGGAAAGCAGTTTTTTATTAACATGCATTTTTATTGCATTTGTTAGTAAAATAAGAATGTAAGAGCTTGCAAAAAATGGGTATGGCATAGTTCTTAATAGGTAACGTGAATGTGTTCTTAAAAGATATTTGTTCCGAGCAAGGAACGTAGAGCTGGCCGGAGTCGCTTAGATCGTCGCGTGCAATGGTGATGACGACGAAGAACGGTGGTGGGGTACCTGCAAAAGGCACTCCGACGCTCAAGTCAGTATAGTTTTGATGAGGTCAGTATGATGTAATAAAAACGTACCTTATTCTTCGTGGGTCCTCCTTATATATGACTCCTTTTAGGTTTTGGAGTAAATGGACGGTGATTGGGTGGCTAAGTTCCTCACGAGGTGTTGTGAGTCGTTGATTAGATCGATAATCCTAGTTCGGTGGCGTAGAACCAATGCGAAATAGGGACCGTTGATGAAACGAACGTACCAGATCAGTAACCCTTAATCGGTCACGATCAGTTAGTGGCGTTGGGACACGGAGCTGGTTCTAGGAGGAGTGGGCCTTGGCCCAGTCTGGAACAGTTGCCCCCAAGTCGATGTTCGAGTATTAAAGGACTTCGACTTAAGTGGTATTTGTTTGGATCATAACCTCGACGCACCCGGTGTGGAGAGACTTCGAAATGTAGGTGTGTGGATGAAGTGTGTCTTCCGATGTATCCTCGGAGCTTAGCTTTGGACACGTATCGGAAACGTGACTTCGGACACGCCTTTGGAGGGTGGTCCTGAAGTAATGTCGAAGTGTGACTTCGGATACATGGTGAGCTGCTACTCCAGAAGTAATGTTGAGGTATCGCTTTGAATATACAATAAGAAGTTCGACTTCACAATGATAATTGTCGTACACACCACACGTCGCTGCCTGATGACGGTTTCTAGGGTGTTCTATGTCAGAAACCCTAATCGACGCGTCATTTCAATCGTTTCAAACTGAAAGGGCTGCCTTGTTTCGCGCGTGTGCGGCGTGTCAGTTCCCTTATCGAGGCAACGCCTGGGTTAGCGTGCTATTAATTGCGAGTAATAATGAGGATTTTCTCTATAAATATGAGAGGGGAAGCCTCATTTTCTACTTTTGCTACTCTCATCCTCTTCTCTGCATCCCTGCGTTCGTGGTTCCCTGAAGAGGCTTGATTTCTTCTTCTCCACTGTCAACGCTCTTCCCCTCGTCTCCCTCCACCCTCATCACTAAAGGTAACGTCCTGTTTCTTCATCTTGTCTATCCTCTCTATTTCTGGGCGTGGCCACCGCGATGGTTGGCCAGGATCCCCTTTTCCCTCGCGGTGACTTTCGATTCCACCTGGGTTTTCACGTTATGATGCCTTTGTTTTACCCTTTTTTTCATGAGTTTTTCGGTGTTAACTGTGAGTTTCCCGGTGAGAGTCGTGAGTTTTCCGGTGAGGGAGGAGTTTCTGGGTTTTCTAGGTAACTTGTTGGTTAAGAGAGGTCCGGTATTTAAACAAATCCTTTCTTTGGACAGGTCGGAGATGGGCAAAGCCAGAGACTTCCAAAGAAAAAGGGGTTATAACCCGCCTCCCAATGCCAGCAAGTACTTGTGGCTGGCCGAATATGCACTCTATGCCCAATCGATATATGGCAGCGAAACAACCCTTCGGGCTTTCTTACCATACTTGGACATCGGTAAAGGGAAAGGGGCGCTAGACGACTGGGAGATCATTTCACCCGGGGTTAATGGCCGAATTTGCTCGTGTCTGGCCAGAGGAGAGGACTTCTTGCTTCCAATGCACAAGATATACTTCTCGGAGTTGAGCGTGCGACTTCCTTTTTCAGAATTTGAAATTGACGTCTTCAACTATCTGAGAGTAGCTCCTTCCCAACTTCACCCAAACTCGTGGGTGTTTATGAAGGTTTTCGAACTTCTGTGTTCGCACCTCGACATTTTGCCTTCGGTGCGGATATTCTTTCATTTCTTTAGCCCGATGAGGTCGGCGGATAAGAGTAGTTCTCCGCAAGGTTAGTTATCCTTGAAGCCAAGACTTCGGCTTTTTGAGGCTTACAGCGATTCCATCCGAGGTTTCAAAAGGGAGTACTTCTACCTGAGACCTTGGGCTGATGAAGCTCGAGGCTGCTTAGTCAAGACAAGAGAAGGTCGGACCGAAGAACTCTTCCGACTATATTGGAGCCAAGACCACTATCTTGTCGAGTGCAACGAATTCAGGTTTTCTGAAAAAGCTTCGAGGGTTCAAGACATAGGTTACGTGACCCGATTAAAGGAGTATGTGGAGGGATTTGAGGTCGAGGTGAGGGAGACTCCGGAAGGGAGGAAAACCATCCCCGGCTTTGTGACCTGTTGGGTGTTATTAAATTGTTCTTCGACAGACATTGCCAAAGAGTGCTTAGAAAAATATGTGTACATATGCACATTTTGTTTTCCTTGCACATGATTTCTGACCTCTCTCTGCCTTTTTTTGTTTAAGGTGCAATGGCTGATATTGAAGCTTTGAACGCATTTCTTAACAAGAAGAAAAAGGCTATCTCCGAGAGCACTTCGTCAGTAGGACCCTTGACAGTTCTTCGGTGGGTTCGCCTTCGCCGGCTGCGGTGATCTTATCTCCTACATCTCGATGTGCGCCAACGCCGGCCTCCGAGCATGTCGAAGACTTGGATGTTGAAGAAGTCCAAGTTCCTGATTCCCAGGGTGGAAAAGGGGTGGATGTCGACACCGAACAGGGTGTCTGGTCTACCAAACAGCAAAAGAAGGATACCGGGAAGAAGCAGACTCGGTTGGAGAGGGTTACTGGGAGTGGTGACTTCTCCGGCAGCGATGGCCCCGAAGTATGGACGCACAACAATGCACTGTCTTTGAAGGAACTGCGTCATTACACCTCAGCTGCGGACAAGGTATACTTGTCGAACTTATCCAGTTTGGCTCGCGAGGACTCGATGTTGGAGTGTTCTAGCTGGATGGTTCGAAGTTTGAACCTCCTAGTGCATATTGCCGAGCGCAACACCACGCTGGAGTGGGAGAACACCAAGTTTAAGAGTGCATCGGAAAAGATGAAAACTCGTGCTGAAGGGTTGTGGAAGAAGGAAGCCAAGATGACCGACCTTGAGAATAACCTCCTCAATAGGACGAACAAGTTGAATAATGCAAGGAACGAGGTCGCAGAGCTGAAACAGAAGGTCCTGGGCCTTGCAGAAGAACGCGATCAACTCGTCTCCGACAAGAAGACTCTCCAAACTGCGAAGGATGAGGCAGAAGAGAAGTTTCAGAAGGATCTGGAAAAGGCTAGGATAGCTCTTACTTCGGCCATCGCGGAGAAATGAAGGTGGATGAAGCTGGTGAGTTTGGGAACCAGCAATTTGGGAACGCCGTCGATCAAATCTGGCTGATGTATCCGAGCATCGATGTCGATGTTTCCCGGCTGTTTAGTAGGGGGTCGTCGATGAGAATTTGATTGTTGACCCCAAAACCATGGAAGTCCTTTATGAGGCGGCGCCTACTACGGAGACAATGGAGAAGACTACTGAGGAGATTTTGTGAAGACCTAGGATGTCAGGGTTCTTTGTAACTTGTACAAGTTTTGAACAATTTGTGATTCAGACGTCTTTGGAGGCTTATCTTGTGACCAATAGTTTACCTTTGTTTATCCATGCTAAGTTTTCCCACAATGTTACTTTTTATGCTTGTGCTTGTTTATTGGAGTTGGTTCCGATCTCGTTTTATCGGAGTTGGTTCTGATTCTTGTTTGCATCGGAGTTGGTTTCGATCTCGTTCTATCGGAGTTGGTTCTGATTTAGATTTTCTCGGAGCTAGGTCTGATTTGGTTTCTCGGAGGGTCCACTCTGGCCAAGGAATGGTCCCCCTCCGCCCCGATCAGAAGGAGTTTATTCCCTAAGATGGGTGAATGTTATTTCAGCGTGACACCTTACTGGAAAAGGCGGCTGGGTCGATCGGGTGGTCTCTGGCGTGTTCTCGGGCCATTTGCGTGGATCTTTGGGAGTGTCAATTGCGTCCCGAATTCCTTCGAAGCGTATACTGGGACTTAAGAATTTCGGCGTCAATTGCCAGGAAAGATGTTGTCGATGGTCCTTGGGGTGTAGGGTTCGGTATTTGTCGATGTATTAACCGGTCCTTGTATCCCTCTCCCTAACACAAGAAATAACATTAGAATTGTAATTTGTAATTTGTATGTAACTTGCATTAGAAATTGATGTCAAATTACACTTTGGATGAGAACTGTAAATGATTTAATTAAACTTCGACATAAGATAGTTCAACATTGTGTGAGACAAAGTGAGTAGTTGTGGTGGGGCACCGCCAATGATTGGTCCTGATCGTAGAAACCAGACTTAACTGTAGTATCTCCAAAGCTTCGTCGAGTTCCAAGTTTGGGCGATGACCCTTCCTTGGAGATCTTCGAGGTAATAGGCCCCTGTCCCGGTCTTTGCAGTGACCCGGTAAGGTCCTTCCCAATTCGGAGCTAGCTTCCCTTGTGTGGCATTATTTAAACTGACATCTGCTCTTCAAAGAACAAGGTCTCCGACGGTGAAGTCCCACGGAACCACGCGGTAGTTGTATCTCGCAACTATGCATTGTTTGACAGCGGCTTTATTCAGCCTTGATTCTGGTGGGTGTAAGGTTCTCCAGCTCAACTCACCGACCTCGACCGGAATTACTGCTTTCGAGCCATAGGTTAATCGGAAAGGGATTTCTCCCGTCAATGAATGTGGGGTTATCCTGTAAGCCCACAGAACTTGAGGCACTTCATCGACCCATCTGCCCTTTGCTTCATCAAGTCGTCGTCGGAGACCGCACAAGATTACGCGATTAGCAGCTTCTACCTGCTCGTTTGTCTGAGGGTGTTCGACTGAAGTGAAATGGTGCTTCACGTTAAGGTCTGCAAGTGTTTTCCAAAACTGTTGGTCGATGAATTGTGAACCATTGTCGATTACCACGACCTCTGGAATTCCGAATCTAGTGAGGATTTGGGAATTAAAGAATTTGATTAAGTTTTTTACAGTTATTTTTGCAAGTGGTTGGGCTTCGACCCACTTTGTGAAGTAGTCTACCGCCACTACCAAAAACTTAATCTGTCCCGGAGCCAGGGAGAACGGGCCAAGAATGTCGATCCCCTACCAGGCGAATGGCCATGGGGATGACAGGGTAGTCAGTTCAGCAGGAGGTGCGATGTGAAGATCAACATGCTTCTAGCACTTGTCACATTTTTTCACGTACTCCTTTGTGTCTAGTTCCATAGTCGGCCAATAGTAGCCTGCTCTCAGCGTTTTCTTTGCTAATGTTCTTCCACCAAAATGTTTCCCGCATATCCCTTCGTGGATTTCGGCCAACACATAGTGTGCTTCCGGAGTATCAAGACACTTCAGTAGTGGTATGGAGAAATCCCTCCAGTATAATTTTCCCTCGATAATGGAAAACAGGCATGCTCTTCGGTGGAGCTTGGATGCTTCCTTCGGATCAGTTGGCACTTCCCCCAAATAGAGCAGCTTCAAGATCGGCATCATCCAGGAATCTCCGAAGTCGATGTTCAAAATTGATAGGCTATGCACATAAGTCGCAGTGGCAAACTTTGGTGATTCATCTGGGACTTCGGGAGCGTTCTCGGCTATAGAGTTGTGGACACTTGGAGTGGTCAACGTCTCCTGGATTACTGACCGGTGTGAGGTTGGTATCTTCGTACTTGTAAGTTTACAAAGAACGTCGGCTCGTACGTTTTGCTCCCTCGGCACGTGTATTATTTCTGCTTGAAGAAACTGTTTCATTAGCGCTTTGACCTGGGCAAGGTATTTCTGTAGCAACAGATCTTTAGCTTGGAAACTGCCATTGACTTGTGAGACAACGAGTTGCGAAGTCCGCGAGTGATTGAGCTTTAACCGCCTTTCTTGGTTCGTAACTGACGTCGAATTCGGATAGTTTGATCAACCACTTGATCATTCGACCTGCGAGATCGGGTTGGTACAATATTTGCTTTATTGGCTAGTCAGTTCTGACTACGATGCGGTGGGATAGGAAGTACTGGCGAAGTCTTTGTGCCGAAATGACGAGAGCTAAAGCCATTTTCTCAACTCGCTGATACCGCAGTTCGGGCCCTTGAAGGGCTTTGCTGATAAAGTATACTGGTTTTTGTCTGGCAATGTCTTCTCTCACCAGTACGGCGCTCAGAGCCTCTTCAGTCACAGACAAATAAAGGTTTAAGGTCTCCCCTTTCTAAGGTCGACTCAACACTGGCGGAGTAGAAAGAATTTCTTTCAACTGGGCGAAAGCCTCTTGGCATTTGGGGGTCCACTGGAAATGGACCTCCTTTTTGAGCAACTTGAAGAATGGGAGTGCACGCTGAGCAGAAGTTGATATGAACCTGGTCAGTGCTGCTATCATCCCGGTTAATCGTTGTATTTCCTTCCTCGAGGTCGGTTGCTTCATATCAGTGATTGCTCGACACTTGTCCGGATTGGCCCCAATTCCTCTCTCGGTTAGGTAAAACCCGAGGAACTTCCCCGCCCTTACACTGAAAGTACACTTATCTGGATTCAAGCACATGTTATGCTTGCGAAGTTCGGAGAAAACTTCAGCAAGGTGGGTGATATGGTCTTCGTCCCGGACAGTTTTGACTATCATGTCATCCATTTAGACCTCGAGCAGTCTTCCGATATGCTTCTCGAAGACTTTGTTCATCATTCTCTGTAACGTGGCGCTCGCATTTTTCAAGCCGAAGGGCATGACTTTGTAACAGTAGTTGGCACCTTCGGTCATAAAAGTTGTTTTCTCTTGGTCGGGCTCATACATCGGTATCTAATTGTAGCCAGAGTAGGCATCCATGAAGGATAGAAACCAAAAACCAGATGAGTTGTTGACAAGCTTGTCGATGTTAGGCAGTGGGTATGCATCTTTAGGCATGCTTTGTTGAGGTTAGTGTAGTCAACACACATCCTCCACTTCCCATTTGACTTCTTCACAGGCACCACATTCGATAACCAAGTTGTGTAATTTGCTTCTTTTAGAAAGTTTGCTTTGATTAGGTCCAACACGACTTTCTTGGCAGCTTGGGCCTTTTTGGGGGACTGTCGGTGTCTTCTCTGAGCGACCCAGCGCGCCGATGGATTGAGTGCCAACTTGTGATGCTACATCGGGTGATATTCGGGGCATTTCATTAGCGGTCCAGGCGAATAGGTCGACATTGTCCTGGAGGAATTTGACCAAACTCGTCCTCAATTCTTTGGGGAGGTCGCCCCCTACTTCTATCACTCGAGATGGATCTTCCCCGATCTGGACATGGGAGGATTCGCCTTCCGGAATCGGTCTCTCAATTTTCTTTGCGAGTTCTTTGGCAAAGGGATCGCCTATATCCTTGGTTTTGACCCTGACGTCCTCAGCCCCGAAGCGGGGGTCAACATCGATTAACATCACGCTGTGAGCCGACGAGGAGTGTTTCTCGGGTACTGACATTTTCCCAATCGATCAACCTGTGTTCTCTTCAGACTGATCTCAAAATATCTTCTAGCTGCGTCTAGGTCGCCATTTAGGATGATGATCTCCCCGCTCGAGATGTGGAATCTCATCTTCAAATGGATTGTCGATGTCACGGCTCCAAGATCGGCTAGGGTAGGTTTGCTAATGATACAGTTGTAGTCGTAGTCGCACGGGGTTGTCTGGTTTGGTGTATTTAGATGAGGCGCAGCTTAGCCTCATAGGTTTATATTTTGGATGATTATATTGTACTATTTACACTACGCTTACTTTTGCACTCTGATAATCTAGGTCATACTGATGAGACCATCTTTTGAGAAAACCTATTTACATATTTTATGACACTAGTTACTTCACTGTGATGCGTCGTTGTCTTATTTGAGCCTTCAGTTTTAATTCCTTCGTATTTTTATACACGTTAATTAAGCGAGTTAGGTTAATTATGTAGAATAAAGCATGAATAGGACATCGGGGTGTTACAATATCAATATATAAGAATATTTGTTCAAAAAAAATTAAGAATTCTTCAATTAAAGAATAAAAAGAAAAAGTTTTACAGAAAGCAACTTGTGGCCTGCAAATAGCCATGTGCTCCCATCATAAGCATTCTTGATGATCAAGAATTAATCTTAGCCATTCAAATAATTAAGCACATGATAAACTTACACTTTGATACAATTTAACCACTTTGCACTATTATTAGCCATTAGATATTAGAAACTAACAAGTGGATTGATCTTCTACCATACAAGTGTTTAAGTGATGTCACCATGATTACATCATCCTAATTACATCATCTAAACTAATGATTACTAAGCTATTTAATTAAACCTAAAATACGTTGATTTTTCTTCATAAATACCCATTCACTCATTCACTTCAATCACCATCAAATTTCCTACAACTAAACCCATGGCTACTCCATCCTCCAAATACCAATCACTCTCATTTTTATTCTCTTCTTTTTGTCTTCCTTGTTGGCCACACCTTTGGCACATAAAATATCATTTTTCATCTTCCACTTACTTACTCAAATTTTAAGAGTAACACTCACACTGATGTACGAAGAGAAAGAGTTAAGAGAGTAGTGTTTTGAAACAAAGAAAGAAAGGCCTAAAACAAAACCAGAAGAAGAAAATTAAGAGGAGGAACCATGACTCTCACTCAAATACAAGGAGCTTTGGATTGGAGTTTTTCTCTTCTTCAAGAGGCTTAAGGTGACAATAGATGCCCATAAAAACTTGAAAACCTCCCTATTAGTGTGGCTTATATCATGATTTAATTTAGGAATGATAATAGATTTATTTTGACACTCAAATTGTTTGATAAAACTTTGCTTGACTATTGTCTGGATATGAATCTTTTTGTTTCAATTCATAGAAAAGAAGAAAAATTTATATATGTTAAAATAGAGAGCTGAATTAGTTTATACTAAAATTTTATAATATAGTTGAATTAAATTGATTATAACTTGAACTAGAGATTTTATTTTAAGTGAAACTAATTTTATTTGTAAGACTATTTATAGCATTAATAATCTAAAAAAATTCATAAGTTTTACCAATCCTATAAGTTCAGTAATTTAATGAATATAAATGTCTTGTTGAAGATTATTTTTATGCAAATCAATTCACTTTGATAGACCTCCACATGGTTATATGAATTTTTCTTGTATAAAACCTATTTTATTAAAATAAATCGAAGTTCATTACGAAATTTAGGATGCACGGGATTATGTCAAAGTAAAGATGAGACAACCTAAAATGAATGCATATCAAGTGTATGTACACATTATGTATGTGGAAATTATTTTGACAATTTGGAAAAGATTATGAAAATATGCAATACTTGAAGGAAATGAATACTAAGCTATAAAATTAAGGAATATATAATTTAAGGAACGGGTTAAAAGGCCAAACACCAATGTACCAAAAAAACAAAAAAAGCCAAACACCAGGATTTTTGTGATAAGTGTCTCTGTAACAAAAGCACCATGTACATAATCTCAAAAAAAAAAAAAGCACCATGTCCATAACAAAACAGTTAAATTTGAAAGAACCAAATCTAACAAGCACATGCACTTTTCCCACATCTTCATTCACAATTGCTGCACTTTCCAAACACTCCAACACCCACTTCCTTCCATGTTTTCATTTGTGCCTAAACCATGGTAACAAAAACCGGACCGGACCGGTCGGTCCGACCGGTTGGACCGGGAACCGGGTCATGGTCCGGTCCGAGTAACCCTCGTAGCATTTGGAGAGAATCGTGGTTCAATACTGAACCGATTTGGCTGGGTTCGAGTCGAACCGGTTCGGCTATTTTTATTTTTATTTTTTGAAATTTTTTAATTATCTTTATTAATTAAAAAAATCAGTTTTTGGTCTCAACAGGGCTTAAACCCCTGTCCTCAAGGCCATAACAAGCCATCTTATCACTAGACTATATGTTATTTTGTATATAAATTGAAATATTATTTATATATTATCTATTTTTTAATATATATATATACCAAATATATAATATATATACTATATATATTATATATTTTGTATATATATATATATATTTAAAAAACAATCTTTTATTAATATTTTATTAAACCCGGTTTGACCCCGGTCCGACCCAAAAACTCTGAATCTTGGCCCTTTCACTAGTGCAAAAACTACCTTTAATCGCGGTTTTTTTAGACTTTTAACGCCGGTTTTCAATCCGGCGTCAATGCTTCCGACGTTGTAAGTGTAAACATGTAACGCCGGTTTTTAAACCGCAGTTATAAGTAAGTTTTAATCGCGGTTTTTAACAAAACCGGCGTTAAATCCTATCGTAAAATAACCAAAAAAATTGAAAAAACGAAAAAAATACTTATAACCGCGTTATATGTTACGCCGGTTATCCCCAAAACCGGCGTTATAAATATGTATTTTAGGTGTATTTTGCACTAATATTTTCAATTTAATATCCGGTCCGATTTTAATTACCTGGACTAAACCATGCCTGCGACCAATAAAATTGTTGTCAGCAAATTCACTCTTGTTGAACAAGAATCAACAAAGCTTATCTTTCTCCTGGTAAGACATTTTATAAAATAGCTTCCCTCCCGATCTAATAGCTGCCAATGCCAGTCAAAATAATACTACAGAAAGTTTTATTGACCGTAGGTCAAGTTTCTTCTCAATTCCAAATTCAAAGTCAATACCAATTTTGGACGCCACAAAACAAAACAAAAATCATTCCTCATTTTTTAATCCGACACTGTTGCAAGAGAGAAAAAGTTATATCCCTTTGAAAATAGTATTTATTACTTTACGATACAAGCTAAATATTATATTATTATAATTTTGCCAAAAAAATTATATTATTATAATACTAACACAGACTTATATGTATGTATTAGGGTAAAACTAAAACTTTTTTACGCATTTATTCGGTCAGATTTCGCCACGATGACACTTTATCATAATACTTTATAGAAAATCTCAACAAGCATGTAGTTAAATCAGAATGTCTATGTAAAAAAAAAAATTACATTGTTAGTGTATATTCATTAAACTCTTATATCAATTTTATTTATATATAATAATCTCCTGAGCTTAATTTCTATGTATTGTCGGTGTAAAAAATATTTTACATACTCAGTCAATAATATATTCTCATCTCATTTAACAAGTTTAAGAGTTTAATTAATATGTACTAACAGTGTAAAATAAATTTACACGGTCATCCAATCATATTTCACCATTTTGCCATCTTGTTATATCATTCACCGAAATATCTTAACAAACAT
Organism: Calophaca sinica; assembly: GCA_037113605.1. NCBI lineage: Eukaryota > Viridiplantae > Streptophyta > Magnoliopsida > Fabales > Fabaceae > Calophaca > Calophaca sinica. The sequence continues at coordinate 112,612,404 of CM073733.1, forward strand.
TTAGTACGCGGTGAGATATGATTGGATGACAATATAAAACTTTTTGACACTGTTGGTACATATCAATTAAACTCTAAGTTTAAAACACATGACTTGTCATACTAGTTAAAATACTACTACCTCAAGTCCTATATATAAGAAATATAGGACAAAATCATAAGGACCAATGAGGTATATTGGAATGAGTAAATCTCAATTAAAGATGCTATATTTTTAAATTTTTTTTCAAAATTACCACTTGTAATAAATGAGAGAAAAAGAGTGATAATTAATGACAAGTTGATAAACATTGTAAATTAGTCTTGTAGTAAATAAAGACAAATATAAAAAAGTACAATTAATGTGATTAAAAATGAGTTTATTTCTTATATTTAGGACTAAAATAAGACTCTATTTATTTCTTATAAATAGAACATAAGGTAATAGTTAAATGAGGTGCCGGCGTATGATTGAATGCATGTTTTTTTTTAATATTAATATTAATTAAATTATAATCTCATTTGTCTTTCTAGGCCATTCTCGGAAGTTCATCAATATAACAAAAATTAAGTGTTTTTTTTCGTGTATAGTTATTATTGTTCCACTTAAAAAAAATTATAAACAAAACTATTTAAAAGGTGCATTTTAAAAGTGTCACATTACACTTTTTTATAAAAATAACTATTTTTTAGTGAGTCAAACAGTATGAACCATTGAAAAGCACCTAAGTTTTATCCTATAATTAAATGATACCACGCTTTAGCAGCTGGCAAGGCTTTTGTCGCACTCCACACTCTTCCAACCAATCTACTCACGCCACGTCATCTCTCTTTCACCTTCACGCGCTTTCTCATTGGTTCGTTACATTGAACCTCCTTAACTTCCATAACGATTTTACCGACATTGCCACCTCAACAAAAATTATCACGCCGAACAAAAATTAAATAAAAAAGACCACGCAACAAACTTTGGTTTCTTCTTCTTCTTCTTCTTCTTCTCATTCATTGCTTCAATTCAATTCGTTGATATCTGAATCCGAAACCTGTGAATTCGATCGAAGAGTACGAGGAGGGGAAAAAAAGACTCATAAGATGTCAAATCTCGACGAAAATTCATCTCCCCCGAAGATACATGTTCAGACCCCGCCAATGGCGGCGGCTGCTCCGGGTGGAGACCACACCGGCGGAATCGGCGGAATCTTGCGGCGGTGGAAGAGGGAGGACTTAATTAAGAGAGGGTCATTAGGGTTAAGAGGAATCGCATTGCTTTTCTCTCTGATTTCCTTCATTGTAATGGCAAGCAACAAGCATGGCGATTGGAGGGAGTTTGATAAATATGAAGAGTATAGGTAGGAATCTTCAACCCCATTTGATAATTTTGTGTGTAAATTAATGGGTTTAAATCAAAATTTGATTTTTTATATTAATGTTCACTTGCGGTGGTGATGATGATTATGAGGTTGAATTGGATTTTGGAGGATTGTAGGTATTTGCTGGCCATTGCGATTTTGTCATGTTTGTACACTGGAAGCCAAGCGTTCCGTCAAGTTCAGGAACTTTCTACTGGAAAACAACTGCTTAAGCCGAGATTGGCAGCTATGATTGACTTTTTTGGTGATCAGGTTTGGCATGCCATTCATTTCTCTATGATCATCACACTTATTTCTATGGTGCTATTTTTATTTTTTATTTTTGAATATGAATATGATTCTCTGGCTAGTGAGAGAGTTATCAATCAAACTCACGTGTGTTGAAATTGAAATCAATTCTCAAAAAACCAATGTGTTGATCCGAGTGTAAGGGATTCAAGTAGTTGGAAATTCTAGTGTGAGTAATAAATTCCCACTTTGTTTAAGAATGAGTTAAAAAAGGATGACACAAGTGCAAAGACACTTATAATTTCTTTACTTTTAATGGTTTTGGTTCAACATATGTGTCAAACTCACTACTTTCGTTTACATATGTGGTCTCCAGTTGAATATCTGAGCCCTAAAAATACAGTAGTGTTAAAACTTTTGAGGAGAAGCTATCTAGTTTTGGATTCGATCTTTGAGTTACAGAAAAAATGTAGTTAGGAGGAGTTCCCACCTTTGGATTGTTGGGAAATTAGTCTGCTATCAATTGTGTGGGAGGATAATATGGGAAATCAAAAAAAGAATTTCATTTTCAGACTACTTTTTATTTTATTTATTTATGTTTGGAAGATTTTTAAAGTTGATTAATCTTTGGAGTGTTGATAAGGTGCATTATAAAATATTGCATTAATTTGTTGTCCCTAATAGTTATGTAAGACACGGCTTTAACCTCTCTGGTTGAGGCGTTGAGCTATAACCAAGGTGGAAGAGGCTGGATTGGAAACTTGAGACTTCTCTCTTAAGTTACCTCTATGGAAGAAGTGAAAATGAGAGGTTATTTAACTTGACTTCATTCATTTAATCAGTAGTTTCAAAAAGTGTTTTTCTAAGGACATACAGCTTTCAAATTTCAATGACGTTTCAAGTGCTTCAAGGGGAAAGTTCATTGGACTTGATTTAACTAGTCCTATTGATGTGACCGCCATACAATGTAGAGTCTTCATTTTGAAAAAGTCAAAGCTTTATACAAGATTGTTTATTAAAAAACAATATGACTGGCTTTCAATCATGTTATGTTAACTTTTGTAATAAGACTATTTAATGCTAGCAACTTGAGTTGACCCTGACTGGCAATGTTTTTTGGTTGCAGATCATTGCATATCTTTTGATATCATCAGCATCTTCCGCAATTCCAATAACAAATAGAATGAGGGAAGGAGCAGACAATATATTTACAGACTCTTCATCTGCAGCCATTAGCATGTCTATATTTGCCTTCTTGTGTCTTGCTGTATCAGCTCTCATTTCAGGCTACAAACTGTCAACTCAATCATATATCTGAACTTCCACAAAATTCTCCTTATATTGTTTCATACTTTAATTTAATTTACTTTTTATGTAAATCACATTCATCTGTATAACAAAGTTGATAAAGGGAGTCAGGCAGGCATTCACCTCCCTCTCTGGCTGTGTATGTTACAATAAGATCTGATATTGATTTCATATACTAATACAAATAATATTTAATTTTTTCAACTTGAGACTGTTTATTGACTATTGTAAGATTCTTCCAAAGAAACCTTTTTCCTACAAATACAACAAAAGAATAAACAGCATTCATCAGTCAGCTCATTTTTTTGTATCTCCTAAGATAAAATTGGAAGTTGAAATCAGAGGACCTTGTTGTCAAGCTTGACAAAAAGGTATTACAGCTATTTGCTATCACTAACTATGGATGTAGTGCTAGTCACTATTGTCACTGAAGTAAACAAGTAAATACTCATGATTCTTTGTTTCTATTCTGCTATGAATAGAATAACTAAATTCCTACTTGCTATACAGAAAACATATCTAAGATAATATATAAAGTAGTGATCCCAAATTTAGAAGTCCTTTGACAGAAATGACTGAAGGAATGAGTCATCCTTTCTCTCGTCCTTGGCTTTTGAGTATGCATCATCTAAGCATTGTGAGTTATTGGTAAATGAACCCATTGATCTTCCAAGAGCCGAATACCCGAAATTTCCAGGACCCTGCGATATGTCCAGTGGAAATGACTCTTGATTTCCATTTGTAGGAAGCCTGGGCTTATAAAGTGAATCTGTGAAACTTGATGAGCTTGAATAACAGCTCACCGCCGAAGGCCTTATAGGCGCTGGTACATTGGTGTTGTTCAGAGAATTTCTGTTCATGTTATAACCTGCACTGCCTCGTGCAGAAGGTACATCGTGGTTGTGTTTCCCTTCATAAGTTGTGATCACAGCTTTGATATCATTTGCAGCTCGCTCAACATGTTTTCTCACCGAACAACCTGGGGCCGTGCATTTGTAATAGCTCCTGCAGATTTTGAACAAATGAGTTAAGTTATGGTGTTGGTAACAACTTGAATTGTATTACTTAGAACAATTGATTCCATCAGTTAATTAGTACCTTGCATTTGGGTTTCCTTTAACTACTTTCTGTCCATATTTCCTCCACCTATAGCCATCATCAAGTATATCAATTTCACTTGTAGTTTGAACTACAACTCGAGGTTCTTTAACAGTTCTACTCCCTTGGGCGGAGTAGCCATCATTTTCATTATCTCCCTTCCTGCAACAATGAGAATCATAATTAGTTTCATTAAAAAGTGAGTTGAATGTTTGGTTCTACGGTGGCAAAAATTGATTTTGAATGAATTGATTTTGGTTAAAAATGAGTTGAATGTAAAATAATTTATATTTGGATACATTCATGTAAAAATGAGTTGAACAATAAATTTGAAGCTAAAAATCACGTTTGGAGGCAAAAACTCTAAATCCCAGCTTCAAGTTAGAATCCATTATAGAGGCAAAATCATTTCTACACGATAACACCAAAACTTGTCAAAATCAATTTTATGTCTATGAAATCACTTTTGAATCTGACAAAACTGAATCCAAACATGCACTAAGTTAACTATAAAATTTCATTATGAAATTACGATTCAGGTCTTTAGACTGTGATTTGCTGATCTTACCATCTTTTGGCCTCCGGTCCAAGGGCATCTTCATCTCCTCCAGAAAAACTGGTTTGTGATGTTAGCTCAAAGTCTTCCTCTCCCACAGAGGCTGAAGAATCTTCTTGAATGGAGATAGTCTGTGGATTGCCTAGGGTCACCACTGAGTGATCAGAAATCCCCGAGTTGGTGCAGGATGAAGAATGTTGAGAGCTTGTTCTTCTAGTAGATTGGGGTTTGGGATGGTTATGATTTCCCTTATATACAATTTCAGTGATTTGTCCATCCACCAAAGACCTCTCAACTTTCTTCTTCATTGAGCAATTTAGATGTGTGCACTTATAATAACTGCGCGGATTTTCGCTTCCTTTCACTTGTTTCTGTCCATATTTTCTCCAGTTGAACCCATCTTCTGATCTCTTTTGTTCTCTAACTGACTGAGATGCATGAGTGTGGTTAAAATAACCAGAGCCAGGAACTGAGTTACTATGTATTTCTGGTTTGCTTGGTGCTATTTCTGAGGAGAAGCTCTGAGTTGATGTGAATTCAGATTTTGCTGCTGTCCTCTCAGATAAAAAATCAGTTTGCTTTTTAGATTCATTGAATTTCCATATATCTTGTTTCTTAATTGGTTCCTGCTGTTCAAGTAGAACAAGTATTTAGAAAACATATAAAAAATACATGACATGATGAATGACAAGTTCAAAGCCATCAACAAAAACAACCTTGTTTACTATGACTATGCAGCTTGATAATCATTATGATAAAGTCTATTGCTTATCAATGCTTAGAAATATACATTGACATACTTTCAACCAAGACTTAGAATATGCTAGTCAAGTTTAGAACCTTGTTTGAACTATACAAAAAGTAGTAGAAGAAGAAGAAGAAGACAAATCAAAGGGCCATAAAAAACAGGTAAAAAAAATAAATAATAAGCTGACCCCACAAAGCCATACAAAGCAGAAGCTAACAAAGCAAACATGTCTATGTATGTTAGAACAGCAGATAAGACAAGAACAAGCCCCTAAGTGTACTTAATGATCAAATAAATAACGAGAAGACACAAAAAAATGATACTTTTTTAAGTGGAAAAAAAAAACAAAAAAAAAAAGCAAAAGTTGTGCTTACCACTTGAAACACGCTTGAGGAAGACTGAAAATCAGATGCAGGTTTAGTTTGGGTTTGGAAAGAGAAGTCAGAGTAGTTTTTCTCATCCTCCTTGTCATTTTGTTGGTCCTCACCTGAACTGTTCTTCCAATTGAAGCTCTGGCCAGCAAAAGCATCAATAGAAGGAGATGCAAAAACCTAAAACCATACACAAAACAACAAACAAAACCCCCACAATTAGTAATAATGGTCCAAAATATGAAACCACACCTGCTAATTTGTTAAAAAAAATTGCATTAGAGAGAGTTTGAAACTCACATTTGGAGAAGAAAGAAACAAAGGTGAGATTAAGAACTCAGTAGGGCTGAAACCAGATGAAAAGGCTGAGTAACAAGAAGGGGAAATTGGTGAGGAAGAGAGAGGTAGTGAGGGAGGTTGAACAGACTTGAATTTAGGAGCTTCAAGTCCAATTTGATGATTACTACTAAGTTCAGAAGTTCCCCAGTTATGATCATCCATAGTCATGTTAGTATTGTTGTTGTTGTTGTTGTTGTCAATATTGTTGGAGAACATGTTAGTGAAAGAAGAAGTCCTCATGAATTGGAGTGGTTATGAAGAGAAGGTTTGGTTTGTTGGTTTAAAATTATATTGGGAGAAAAGGAGGATCATGGATTCATGCTTTTATGTTTGAAGGATTGTAGTAGTCAGCAGCAGAAGTCTTGGAAGCTGGTTCTGAGAAGGAGAAGATATGTTTGACCGTGGAAAACCAAACTTGGTCAAGACTTGTGGGTTTGACTCAGCCTTCAGAGAGAGAGAGAGAGAGAGAGAGTTGTGGATAATTGTCTCCCGTTAAATTTTTGATTGATTTTATGAAGGAGTAAATGTTTAAACATGTTTTTATCCCGCGAAAATGTATTGTATTTTGAATTTTATTTTATTTATTTTTAACTTGTACCCCCGTCCTATTATAAGTGTCACATTAAGAAGTTTCATACATATTAAAGAGAAGCTATAAATGAATGAAAAGTGTAACAATAACAATTTTATAAAATTATCCTTATCAACCATTGGGTATTAACAATTGTTATAAATGCATAGTAGAGTATAATGACTTAGCAATGGTGTACTCATTATTAATTTGACGATAAAACTGAAAAAAGTAATTATGATTACATATGACACTCATAATTGGATGGAGGGAGTATGTTTAATAAAAATAGCAAGTCAGAATACGTGTTTTTAATTAAAGGTATTATTATACTCCCTCGTTCTCATACTTGGCTAAATCACACAATTTAATAAAACACAATAAACGAAAGAAAAAGAATAACAATTTTACTAAATTAATATTGACAAAAAGCATTTAATATTACCTGACATAGACAAAAAACATTTAATATTTGGAATAAAATTGACAGAAAATATTTAATATTACATTAAAAATAGAAAATAATATATATTTTGGGACAATTTTTTTCGTAAATGTCACATATATATATATATATATATATATATATATATATATATATATATATATATATATATATATTGAGACATAGAGAGTATTTTTTAGAGAAAAAAAAATTGTAAGTTTTTGTATCAGATGTTAACAAGTGTCAAGTTAAAAGACATTGAATAAAAATGTAAATACAAATATTTGTTGAAAATAATTTTTTTAAAATAACGTTGTGGGGAGGGTGGGAGGCGGCTTGCAAAATGCAAACATATTGGACTGTGTACTTTGAAATCTAGTGTCGGGAAACAACATTGAATTTCTAAGCTTCAGTGAGTCATTGGACCCTTTTTTCAGGGGAGTTATTGGTTTGGTTTTCATTTATGAATTGGTCAAATATCTTGAGACGTTTCTTTTTCCATTTTTATATATTTAATATATTTAAAGTTTTCTTGTTGGGTTAAGTTACTAAAAAATATAATGGAGAAAATTTTTGTGAATCTTCCATCTGAACCTATAAATATATTTTTTGACTAAAAATATATTCATACACTTATAAAATATTAATTGGTCACTAAACGATTGTTTTGAACATTTTGTAGTTAAATTTTTAATGCAAAGTAATTAAGATTGCATTTTATTTTCATTTTCAGGAAACACACATATTGTGTTGGAATAAGAAAGTGTGCGTTCGAATACCAAAAAAAAAAAAGTGTCCGTTTGTGTGTCCCGTTGAGTAATACTCCCTCCTAATGGTGGCCTTAAAAGTGTGCACAGGGCCCATTTTTTAGAATGCATCAAATTTTTTTACTTAAGAATATTGCTACATATTCGAGTTGATAGATACATATATAATTATTTTTCCTATAATTTTATTGTAATTTGATGGTTTTGTTTGAGCTTTTCAATGTTATAGTAATATTTAATTTTTCTTTTGCAATATTTTATTTACTTAAGGTTGTATTAAAAAATAGGGCATTAATTTCTTTGTTCGCACATGCCACCCAAAATGTCAGAGACGGCCCTGCTCCCTCTGTTCCTTTTAACTTGTCGTTTAAGGTTAATTTTCAATAATCAAGGAAACTAATAAATTTTGTTGCTTTTGATGAAATTATTAGTCTTTTTCCTATGATATCTTTGACCATTCATTACTTTATAGAAATGTTTATCTCTCTGAAATAAATAGTTAAGGGTATAATTGGCAAACAAGTAATTAATATAATCTTAAATTTTGAGAATGACAAGTAATTAAAAACAAAATTTCTCTAAAAATTGGCATGTAAAAAGGAACGGAGGGAGTAAAATTGTGAGTGTAGAATAAAAAATATTTTCTTAAGTTTTGTGCATGTTCTTTCAATTCATATTCGTTTTGAAGCGACATTCCAAGTAAAAAAAAATTATACCAAAAAAAGAAAAAAAATCAATGCTGTAAACTGGACTTACAAAACAAAACGCTTATTAATTATGTATTACAAATCCGTTCTTTGCTCCAAACGGGTTCTATGGTGTAGTGGTTAGCACTCTGGACTTTGAATCCAGCGACCTGGGTTCGACTCCCGGTAGGACCTGCTTTTTTATTTTTGTTATAAAAATATTTTACTAGTCTTAACATATAATTTTTTATAACAGTAAATCCCAAAATGTTTGAAATACGCATCATTCACGTATAAAATAAGAGAAGTATAGAATCAAACAATAACAACTTGGTAAAGTAGAAAATAAGTAGTGGAGTAAGAAAAGAACGGAATATAATATACATTTAAATGTTCTATTTTCGTGTTCTTTGACTAAAATGAAAAATTATTTTCAACTCATTTGTAGTTATATGTTTTAAGAATCAATAAACCAAGATCCATAGAATAAGATATGAACTTTACATTCACTAATCTTACTTTAAAAAACTTAAAGTATATACCTGATCTTTTAAAAATATATCATTTTTTGTTTTAGTTCCTTCTTAATGTTTGATATGGTTCTAATTCATCATTACTTTAAAGTAAATATTTTTAGTTTTTATTTTTTTTGTTGGTGTAAACGTATTCCCAAGGCTGGATTCGAACCCAAAACCTCTGGTTAAGCTGGAAGAGACTCTAATCATCTCATACAAGCGCTCTTGGGTAAAGATTTTTAGTTCTTATTGTTAAATGATTTTTAAAGTGATTATGTGACAAATATGATGTCAAATCATTAAGGAGTAACGTAGTAAGTAATATATAGTTTTAATGGTTTCACGTTGAATCGGTAATAATTAAAGATATATTTTAAGGGGGCGTGTCAGGTGAGAACTTATATTTATTGTGAGAAACGAAAACTATCGATTACCATCGTTGGATAGAAATTAACGATCCAGATTAAAAAAAGGGATTAAAATCTCACGTGACCCATTTGTAACAAACTGGTACCACACGTATTTGCACTTTGAGTGTAAACACAATTTGCCGTCACACTAGTAGTCTCTGTCTTCCCCTCCAATTCGTGCATCTCTGCCCCTATGGCTCTTTCCCTTGCCAATGGTTGTCTCACGCCGTAGAGTATATTGCTGCCCGTGCCTCTTTCCCGGTAAACGTTGTCCTCGACCTGTCTCTTCGTAAGACGGATAAAGCTTGCTTTTGGTGCCTCTCGTGGTTGCATATCAGGGCACTGGTCTATGATAAGATCCGATTCTGCAATGGCTTTGGAAAGATGATTATGCCATCAGAGTATATCTACACAATCATAAAATGCACTGCTTCTTAGATTTCGGAATTATTGGTTTTCGACACAGAGGATAGTTTTGTGGCTGTCAATGGTTACTTTTTAGCTACCAAATTTGTCAAAAAGATGCATCTACATTGGCATCATGCATGATAAGGTTTATTACAAAAAAGATTTAAGCATCAAACAACCTTTGACAGATATTAAATATTTGTCATAGGTTTTCTAACAATTAGGCTAGGATTGAGGATAATTCTGTTATATTCTATTCAGCCTAAACAAAGTCTTAACTCTTAATTCTTGGCCATATAATTATGTTATATGGTGTAGTTCAGTTTAAGTAATTATATACTCCTTCACTCCTAACCATATAATTTGAAGAAAAAATGAAGACGGTATAGGTAGTGTGTGCTCAAACTCTGTGCATTGAATATAAGTTGAGACAATATACAAACATCAAGTACAAGGTACATAACAATAATATGACGCAGTACAATAGAAATTGGGGTACAATATCGAGCATAAAAACTATTAATGGTATCTCCCACAGACTTTAGAGTGACCCTTGTAGCTTGAGGACTCATACAATATCTAGCAAGTGTCAAGTCCAATATCAACCCAAAAACAATTTTCCAATGTCAAGTCCAATAGTTAGTGCTTTCTAGTAAAGTTGCTTGAGTTTTTTGTTGTTCTTGGTCTCTGTGTACATTCAGATTTGTCTTCAACCACACCAAGGGCTTTCAGAGTTGTCTGGTAGAATTCCTAAAGACCAAACTTTTGGCTCACTGAACTTTATACATAGTCCATAATGCTGTGTTGGTTTTGGTCTTGTGCTTCTTCCTTTGGCTCACTGAACTTGATACATAGTCCATAATACGGAGTTGCCTTATACCTCCTTGATAGCAAGAACTTGACCATTTCTTTTCTTAACCTTCTTCAGCTTCCTCAGAAAATACATAACTGAAAGCAATAAATATAAAATTCAAAACAAATACATTTTCAATTTAAATTTTAGGATTCGAAAAAATAGTAATTAAAAGATGACAAACCAACAGTGATTCTTTGTTATCTCAATATATTGTTTCCACGTCCTTTATATCTGTTACGTAGAATAGAAAACAAATGTACATTGGATGAGAATCATGAGATCCATCAACCCAATCCTCTTTTCTCGGTACAAGGGCTGGTCGAAATTTAACTATACCAAAAAGTTCAAACCATAAAAGTTCTCTCAAGATAGAATCTAAAGGCATCGCACCAATTGTTGAAAGCAAATCTAATATCCATTGATACAAAGTAGACTTTAATTTTTGAAAAGCACCAAGCATCCTAATATCCTTAGCAATTGTCAATCATCATGGATACCAATTTCCTTCCACAATTAGGACCACATTTCACCACTTCATTTCACTTTTCAATTAAAAAATTATCTTTGCACAAAAAAATTCTTTCTAATCATCTAGAACTAATACTACCAAACAAATAGAAAGTAATGAAAGCTATCTTCCCTGAAGCATTTCCACAAACATACGATGCACACATACATAGGCTAAGAAAAAACATGAATTAAGAGGAGGAAAACATGGGATATATGTAAAACAAATAGTAAAGAAAAGAATATATCAATATGATCTTGAACCAGAAAAATATGGCCATATGCCTTTGGTCATTGGTTCTATGTGATCCGAGAAGAGTCAGGCACCATCTTCGCTGTTGGTTCGGACAAATTCGAGAAGAGCTTGCAATAATGCTCCAAAACATGTCCCATTTGCTCCTGATTAAAGTGCTTACGATTATTCTTGCTTGCATTCGGGTTTGAATTGGAAGACACCAGCAATGGAAAGGGGCAGAGTCGAAGAGGACTGCGTTCATACAAATGCTCGAAGTCTCGAACAGCTGCACGAAGAGGGAGATCATTTTACGGGGTGAGCACGACGAGAGAGAACATTTTACCGGGTGATATGCTCACGTGACTTTTTAACTGGGTGTTTTAATCTTCGTCGTTAATTTCTATCCGACGGTGGTTATTAATAGTTCTTGTTTATCATAATAAACGTTAGTTCTCACCTGATACGCTCCCATATTTTTAATATTATGTAATGTATTAAGTAATAAACAAACATGAAAATGTTAAGAAATTAAGACAAGTCAAATTTAAAATTAACATTAAATAAATATATCATATGTTTGGTGAGATGAAAAATTGATGATAAAAGTTGAACCGAAATGAACCTCGAAGTAGAATTTGGGTCGGTAAAGGTGATGATCGGAGTAGACGGCGTTGCAGCAGCAATGGTGGATGGTTCAGGATCTTAAAGAGTAATTAAACCAAAATAAAATTACTCACAATTATGTCTCGCATCAGCAGCTCAAGTGGTTAGAGCTTGCTGGGACATGTGGTGAGGCGTGAGTTCGATCCTGCAGTGCCTCCAAATTTCCCCTCCCTTATATATATAAGGTCTAAGTATGCCTCCTGTGGGCCAAAAAAAAATTACTAACAACTATACAACATAAATCAACCTAGTTCAATTGAGCCTTAGTTCTCCTTAAGTTTGGCTAAAGTAGAATGATAGGACTGAATAGTTCAGAAAATCTTTACTTCACGTTAGTATGGCTTTCCTGGTTCTCATTAGCAGAAGTGTCTAGTGGGCCAGGAAATGGTGATGCCTAGTGAAAACGTTGTTTGAGACAAAAAGCTAGCGTTTCTTCTCTCAAACTCCATGCTATTCCCTTTTATTTACTCTTTTTTTTTACATAAAATATGAAGGTGAAAAAATAGACTATAACCTACTAGTAGTGATGACAACTACAGTGGACTACTTTGAGTGTGGTCCACCGGTACACTCAGGGTTAGAATAGTAAAATAATTCTCATTCTCAGTCTCAACTCCAAACTGGACGCTCATTCTCTCCATGGTACAATAAATAAACACCCATTTGCTCATCGATTAAGCAAAGAAAATTTGCATCATTAACCATTTTTTGTTTTTGGGCAACGGAGTTCATTTCCTTTTCACAATCAAATAAACACCCATGACCGCCCCCCTCCACATGTACAATCTGCCATGACCAGTGAACCCGAGCTTCTTCGTGTGTGCTCCAGCGGTAATGTGATTGAGCTTCTCACCGGCTGAATGAAGATGTGGTCGAGGTTTCCCAGGGAATTTTGATTTTGATGGAGAGAGAAGCCAGAAGAAAGTGAGAAAGTGAGATAAGAGAAACCAAGGGTAATTAGAAAATAGCAAATTATTAAAATATCTGTATGTACAATACATCATAGGGGATGGGGAAGGGGGGTTGACGGTGGTTGGGGAGAAGGGTGGGGGCGGGGAACACAGAGGGGGTGGCGTGGAGGTGGAGTAAACATGGGGTAAACACGAAGGTGAAGAAGTCAATATTTGATTGGGCTGACTTGCCCTTTTACCAATTGCTCAATCTTAACCGTTAAATTTAAAAATATGAGTATCCAACGGTGGTGATTTATTGTGTACCGATGCACCACATTTTTGCTGGTTCATGCTAGACATAACCACTATTAGTAGTAAGATAGGAAACAGAACATGGTTCTATAGTGGCGGATCCAGAAAGTTTAACTGATAGGGGCAAAATTTTGTCACTTATAACTTATAATGTTCATTTTTTTAAAAATAGTAAAGACCTAAATTAATACAAAAAATATAGATATCTATTTACTCTCTAGAAAATGAAAGTACTAATTTGGTTATCAAATATCTCAAATATCAGACATATTAGTGTATTTTAGGATAATTTTTAGGGATATTTTAGTCTCTCTAAGGACTAATTTGACTGACATTTGAAATTTTAGAAGACTAAATTGGTAATTTTTATTTCTGATGGACCAAATAGGTTTCCGTGTTTTTTGTAAAGGATTATTTTAAGTTTTTACTCTTAAAAAGGTTTGTACTCTCCGTGAGATAGAATTAAAATTTAGGGTAGGTGGAGTTGTGTAATGGGCCCAAGTCTTTGGGTTTGAGTGATTAGATATTGTTGGGGGCAAAGCTTATTTTTTATTGGAGACAATTAAAAAAATTACTAAGTAGGTATAAGTAAACTTTTTTTTTCTCATGGGGGCAATTGCCCCCAACCCTTTCGACTTGTATTCGCCACTGGATGTGCTTGAAATATTTAGGCTATGTTTGGCAGTCAAGAAAGTGAAAAAAAAAGTGAAAAAAAAAGTTTATTGATTAAAATATAAAATTATTAATATATCACACTATAATTAATCTATCACATATATTCATATACACTTTTTATATTTTCTGAATATTTTTTTCTTTTTCCCACTTTCTTTCTTAGAAACAAACATAGCCTTAATTTTAATCTCTCCGTTCAAACAAAGCCACATGCTCCCACATGTCTGATTCTGCAAGATGCAGCGTCGGCTTTGTTGACCCTCTATATGCCATTATGGCAGCCGCCACATCCTGTCCTCCTTGACATAGGGAAGATTTGCAGGCTGCAGCTGCTGAATGAATAATGGCAGAAACTTTTTAAGGCAATATTGGATAGTACTGTATAATTAATTTTAAGTTAAATAACAATTTTGTCCGTATCTTTATTTTAGTTTTTGTTTTAGTTTTTTAATTATTATATTTTTTATTTTAGTTCTTTAAATTATAAAAATACAACATTTTTGTTTTTTAACTATTTTTTTCATTTACTTCTCTTAAATTACGAAAATACGTTATATTCATTCCTTAAGTTACGAAAGTTATGTCAAATTCGTCCTTTCTGTCTGTAATCTTTTTAAACAAAAAAGTCAAAATCATACTCTTATCAGAGTTCTTATTAATGAAGTAACATGATGAAAGGTAATGGAGCAAAAAAAAAAGGAATTTTAATGACCTATACATACAAAATAAAGGGATTACACATAGGAGGGACGAAAGCGGCGTATTTTTGTAACTTAAGAGACCAAAATAAAAAATATAACAGTTAAGGGACCAAAATGAAAACTAAAATAAAGTTAAGGGACCAAAAATATTATTTAGCCTTAATTTTATTTATATTGTCAATAATTAATTTGATGTCATGGATTTAACTTTTATGCTAGATATCTTGCTTAATTAAATTTTTAGAAAAAATAAACTTATTTCATTTCTTTCATAATGAGCTAATCGTTCAAGATACAAAAGAATAACATAAAACATCTGGGATTAGTATAATTGTATAAGATAAGGATGTTTTAACAGCAATCTTATTGACTTGCCTCCTAACGAAGACTATCTTATAATCAGCATCACTAGATAAAATAGCTCCACGGCGAGACAAAATTAAATTATATGATAATAATTGCATAATATATAAGAATTTTTATCCAACAGTAATAGATGCTGGCAAGTGCCAGAAGACCCTCAACCACATAATTAGCCTTATACAACATTATCTATAAATTAACCAAAACATTTTACCGTCACAATTAAGCTTAAGCAGGGACGGATCCAGGATTCTGGGTTATTGGGGGCTAACAGTGACACCATGGAAGGCGAATAAATAAAGGATTGAAAGTAAGTGTTTTACGGTAAGGACAAAATCAGATTAAACAATTGAAAATGTTGTGAACTGTCACTCTAACTTTTTAAAAATTTTACTACCTATTATCCTACTACCCTTAATATTTATTAGCGTTTCGCTTTAAAATATTCAAGATAAATTTAGGAGTTAAAAATAGAATAACAAAAGAATTCAGTCAAAAAAAAAAAGAATCAAACAGGAATGCGTATCAAACGAGAATCATAGTAATAATAATAATATAATAAAAATAGAATAGAACACCAAAAAAAAAAAAGAATAACAATACAATCTTCTCATGCACTGTATCACATGTGATGCATTCCTGCATTACGACACGCGTCCTTACGTTATTGATGAAAAGTCACATAAGCTGTTCTTCACACCTGTCCCAAGTCAAACCTCCCTATGTTTCATAACCCCTTTCGTTTTCTGCCTCTCGTCGGAGCTGAAGAAGAGAAGACGCCATGGACAACGAAAATAAGAAGTTCGAAAAATTTTGGGGTAGTCATGGCTCTACTACGCTCCGCTCTTGGTAAACTAGGGGCAAAGTCAGAATTTCAGTAGAATCAAAATTGAAAAATATTAGATAATAGGTGAAAATTTTTGAAATTCGGTGGGGGCATGTGTCTACAATGAGCTCTACGTGAATCCATTCCTGAGCTTAAGCTGTAACTCAAACTCAATTCAATTGAGAAAAGACAGGTAAAATATACTTTCAAACAAGGACCGCGAGAAACACATTATGCAAGTAAGGAGGAAGCTAACTTGGTTGGCAGGATATGTTGTACTATCTCACCACCATTGTCGGTGGTCAAGGACTTACAGTTATTTTAAGGAAGTTTCTGTTTTCTTTTTATAAGAGAAAGTTTCTGTGTTTACGGACAACCATGCTGACACGGATGAACTCCAGGGTATTTCCTTCAAATCAGGTGCAGTGGTGTTTCTTTCAAAAATTGTTTTCAAGATCGGTTGATATAAGGTTCTTATCTATTATTTATTTTTAAATAATAAATTCATGATAAGAAAAGGAAACACCAATATTCCTCATGATATAAGAAAAGAAAAGGAAACCCCTTAGACAAATACTATTTCTTTTTTCGTTTTACGAGAAATATTATATAGCAAGGCATTTAGATCAACCATTATTTTATTATGTATGGGAATTAGTTACAGTACATAATTTTTTTTTTGGACAGAAGTTACAGTACATAATGTTATTCATTGTAAAAAACAAAAAAAAATAATCAGTTATGACTGAAAGAGGAAATAATAAGATTTAAGAAATAAGTAAGTGATAAATAAAACAATTATGTTGCATATGTGGTGTATGACCCTTTCGTTCTTTACTTATCTCCTGATCGGCCACAAATTAATCTAGGACCCCTTTCCACTGAGATATTGTGGGTGAAAACAAAAAAAAAATTGTTTTATAATAATATGTGATATCATGTAATTAACCTTTTTTATGTAGCTTTTAGGCCGGGATAGATATGCTTATTAAAATAACTATCAAATAAAAATAAAGTATCTAATATTTTAATTATAAATTTTTTAAAAAAAATACGACATTTATTTACTATTTTTTATTTGTATTTATTTAATAAGCATCCTAAAAAGATTTTAAGAAGTTGTTTACAATTCCGTAAAAAAAAAAAAAAGAACTTGTTTACAGAATTCATATTTTAAATATATTTCACGTATTTATACACATAGAAGTAGAACCATTGATTATAGTTTTTAGTTATTAATTCCTCTCCTCACAAAATTTAAAGATTTACATGAAAATAATTGAATTACACATTTTTTTCAATGGTTCACATTAATGCGCTTTTTTAAGTGATATATTATATATTATTGGTGAGATTACTTTTTTTTTTAAAAATATCCTTAAAAAATTTATGCATTACTCTTTAGCGTTTGGATGAGATGAAGAGATCTCTTCCGGCTTAACCAGTGATATTAAGGGCCCGTTTGTTACGGCTTAAAAAAAAGTGATTATGTTTTAAAATAATCTAGAGATTATTTTTTATAGATTTTAAAAAAATCAGAAGCTAATTTGTGTTTGTTTAGGATTATAAAAATCATTTTTTCAACTCTTATGAATGAGAAGCTACTTTTTTCAGCTTTTCATTTTTACCCTAAAAATCATTTTTTTAAAAAAAATCATTTTCTAAAAAATCTGAAACAAACACAATTAAAATTAAAAAAATGATTTTTAACATAAAAAAAGTGATTTTATTCTAAAAAAAGCTGTAACAAACGCCCCCTTGTTTGAATCCATGCAGTCTTGAAAATATAACAGCCCATGTGGCCATACCTAGCTCGAGAGAGTTGCGCACATATGATAGCCTGGTTTATACCAAAAAAAAAATTACACATTTTTATTCTAATTTATCACTTCTTATCAATGACGTGAGAGGTATGAGACACATATATGTAATTGGAATTTCTTTTTAATTGTTTGGTTTACCTTATAGTAGCCATTTAGCTTTAGCAATACGCAACGCCTTTATAATTATATATATAGTTGGTTCTTTAATTAATTCATGAATATTTTATATTAATAATTAATTTTAAAATTAAATATATACGTGCTTGTATTTCTAATTAATGATTTTTAATAGAAACATAACTTACATAAGTGTCTTTGCAACATAGATTCATTTATAAATTGAATATGAAGATATTATATTTTATTTTTAAGTTGATAGGAAAGTATTTTTAAAAAATTTGTTTTTGTATTTTTTTTATGTTCCATGGTCTTCATATTGAATAATTTTAAAATTTGACTCTTGTATTATAAATTATCTTTTTATTATTATACATGGCTCAAATTAAAAAAATCAAATAGTTTATTTCGTGACATTTGTTATTATAAGCATAAAATTATAGCTATGAATTTGTGTTTTAGGCTGGGCTGAGCTCTTTAATTACAGGTCAAAAAAGAACTGGGTCATTTTGGCCCCGTTGGCTTGTTAGGTCAGGCTCGACCCATCTTTTATGCAATTTTAGAAAATTGATATACTTTGTTTGTTAAAAATTCGGGTTAAGCCTGATATGTTTTAGGCTGGGTTGAGCCACAAAAGCATGGCCTGGTAGAAAAATGGGTTGGTCCACCCTGACCCGTTTTTGCAGTTTAACCCAATGGGTTAGGTCGTGCCGCCCAATTTGACACCTCTACAAAAAATATCTAGTAAATATAAAAAATATTTCTATAATAATTATAGATTTATTTGAAGGAGACTACACTTTTTTTATGGAAAGGAGACTACACTTTAACATTATTGATTAATAAAGCTTTATATCACTTCAATATGCTTCACATTATATGCATTAGATTACATGACTTACAACCTAAAGGGGGTGGTTGGAAATGGTGAGGACACTCGAACCCAAGACGAGGATGCAATTGCAAATCTTGGTGAAACCTCTTGTGGCTGCTGGGGAGGTGGCATTACCCGTTGAGGCAAGTGAGCCACCCTGACCCGCTCTTGCAGTCGACTGAGGATTAGACTAATAGTTATTGCCCTAAATTAATGACCGATTTATGGGGATATCATGGTGTACTATTAGGGGCCAAAGGCCCTAACTACAGTGCATTACAAAAAGATTAGATGACTTGCATGAAGTTTAGAAAATATCATGTCAGCTCCTAGGCTTACATGGAGGAAGTCATGTGATCATTTGTAATATGACATTCCAAGATTAGGAATATATATATATATAAAAGAAAATCATGTTGCATGATATTAAATGATGTTGTGGAATTTTTTTTTGTCCTAGTACAGATGGTTAGCGGGGGAGGGGAGAAGTTAGAGGGGAGGGAGAAGTAGAGCGGTACGAGTTCAAACCCTGCTCCCAGAGTCCACACATTTCTTATGTATGTTTTACCACTAAATTGTACTCTCTGGACAAATAATGTTGAGGAAATAACTTTAATACAATGCCTCTAAATATATATTTGATTTAGTACTATACATTTTTTAAGGAAAATTAGTACTATGCTTACCAAAAAGTTCTATACATTTCCATGCTAATTTTGCCGTGAGAAATGCAAGGGAGGTGTTATACCCCAATTTTGTCCACTCATTTTGGCTTGTTTTATCTATTATTTTACTTTTGGGTTGAAATGATAAGATAAATTGTTGCTTGGGCCATTTTTGCCTTTGCTAAGTTTTAGTTTTAAATCCTTTGGGTCTAGCTTGGGCCCAATAGCTGATATACAATCAAAAGGGCATAAATCCAAAAGAAAACCAACAGTCCATTACATGTCAAAAATTGCAAAAATACAATACAGTCCATTAAGCCCATTAGTCCATTACAGTCCATTAGTCCATTACAAATTTACAAAATCAAAATAAAGAAAAAAAAACAAAAAAGGAAGCAATAAAAATAGGGAAGGGATGCGCATGGCATCCTGCCAAAGACAGTAACAACAACACAAACAACAAGAAGTAATTTGAGAATGGGTCCAAGGTCCTTTCTTCTTGTTCCTTTGCTTATTTTCCATTTTTTCTCCAACCAAGCAGCTTTGCAGGCACTACTCTACATCCCCTGCATCCTTCAGCCCTCCCGCAACCCTGCAACAAGTAGGCCAACATTGTCTCATTTAGAGCTCACTCTATAAATACAACTTCAATTCAGAAAAAAAAGGGGGGAGAAAATTCCGAAATCGTTTCACCACCTAGCAAAGAATTAGAGGCTCCACATTGGGGTCCTAATTCAACTCAGTTTCAAACACAAGAGAAAAGGGTTGAGTTTGAAGAAGAGCAACAAGACAGCAGCAAATAAAAAAAATCACAGTAGTGGAGAAAAAGATTAGTGTCGTCACATTCTTTCTCACTCTACAGAATTTGGAATCTAGGTTGGTTTCACTTCCTTTAAAATAATTTTTAATGCTACATACATGATTAGTGTAAGCATACGAAAATAGGATTTCCTCTTATTATCTGAGAAAAATGGCAACGAGAGTGCAGAGAAGTAGATAGAATTCACTAAAATGTAATCCCTAAACCCAATACCATCAAACTTATAAGCATAGTCTTCTCACAATCCAGTAGAATAAGGTAATAGAGTTAAAGGGAGGATGATAAGAAATCAGAGGATAAAATGGAGAGGAGTCGTTTTAGAACCTGTCTGTGTCTCCCCTCTGAGCAGGCGCCGTCGTGAGCACCGCCGTGTGCTTCGGCCCCTCCCACCACGCCGTCACAAGCACCGTCACGTGCCTCTTTCCTCTTCACAAGGTCACCGCCAGCCACCGCGAACCACCATGTTCGTAGCCTCGGCCTTTCCTTTTCGTGGTCTCTCCTTCCTTGTTCGTGGCGGGCCGTACCTCTCCCCCAACCTCTTCTCTCACGCCTCCCTTATTTTCTCTCTCCGCGCGATAGCCCTGCTCCCCGCTCGGCCTGGCTCGCAACCGCATGCAGCCAGGGTGATCGCCGCCACTCCCTCTCGATCTCTCCTCTTCGCGCCTCTCCTTTTTCTCCTCTCGCGGCTCTACTGCAGTCTGCCTCTAGTCGCGGCCAAGGACGGCGTGCAGGTCACGCCCTTTCCCCAATCTCTTCTCTCTCGTCGTCGTGGTCTTCTTTCTCCCACCATAGCTGCTCTGCGCATCTTCTTCTATTTTTAGGGTTTTCAAAGATGAAACCAGTTCAAAATGCCCCTTTTTCTTTTATGCTTTTTTTTTCTTTCTTTGTTTGGGCTTCACCGGCTTCAGCCCATTTTTTATTTTTACGCCCCTCCCCTTTTTATTATTATTTCATCTTTCGGGCTTCATCCCATTCTTTTTTTTACGCCCCCTCCCTTTTTTTTCGCTATTATGATCCCGTTTTTTTATTCCTTGGGCTTCAGCCCACTTAACTCCCCCTCCCTTTTTTTTTCTTTTTTCTTCTTTTATTTGCCAACCCTTTTTTTTGTAGTTAGTCTTCTTTTGTTAAATATTGGGCTTTAGCCCATTTGTGTTTTTTATTATTTATTTAATGAACATGGACACTTTTTTTTTACTAGTCAAATTTGGATAATTTTACTCAACTAAATTTCACATGCAAATTTTGAGACCCTATTTTTCTTGAAAATCACATAATAAAATCATGAAAATTAATTTACTAGTAATGATTACTCGAGATTGCTTCCCGTTTAGTCATTACAAATATCTTAATTTTCTAAACAAAAATGGGTTATTAGTGAGGACCACTCTTGATTGCTTCTTGTTTGGTCCCCCATGAAAATCTATCTTCTTTATAAATAAAATCAAGTTATTTTTTACTAGTAATGATCTCTCGAGATTGCTTCCCGTTTGATCATTACGAACACCGTTAATTTTCTAAACAAAAATGGGTTGTTAGTGAGGACCACTCTTGATTGCTTCTTGTTTGGTCCATATGAAAACCTACCTTATAAGAAAATATATAATTAAAATCAACCAACACACAACCATTTTCTACCCAAGAACTACATAGCCTTTGATTTCTCCACTACACCCGGAGATACCTAGGAGCAGGAGCCCATTCCTATCAAGCGCAAAAGTAAACAACTTTTATTAAGTCTTTTTTTTTATCTTTGTTAATTCTTTTTTAATAAAAGGGAAATATATGTTTTTAGAAGTTAATATAATTTTGCGCAATTAATTAAAGGTAACCTTTCTCGAAAGGATGCTGTAGGGTGCTAATACCTTCCCTACGCATAATTCGACTCCCGAACCCAAATCTGGTCTCAAGGACCATTTTCTTCAAAAAATGTTTTTTTCCAATATTTTCCCTTCGAAATAAATTATTGGTGGCGGCTCCATTAAACTCGAATAAATCCCTCCGGATTTTTCGGTCGCTACAGCTGGCGACTCCACTGGGGAAATTTAGAGAATCAAGCTTGACATGATTAATTGTGCTAAATAGTTAACTTTAATTTTTTTCCCCGCTTCTTTTTTTATTTGTTCTTTTGTAAATACTTATTTATTATTTATTTATTTTGTTGTGAATGTTGTGTATATGTTAAACATTAGGATAGACGACTATATTTGTATGCTTTGTTTGTTTTGCAGCTTGGGTAGTGTTAGGGTGTTGCCCCTCTCACACACCGCACCTACACGTTTGCACACACATATGAGTAAGGCCCTATACCTGGGTCAGAGCAAAGCTTAAGTTGAGTGGAGGTTCGGTGATAGTCAATTGGAATTTGCTTTCCTTCTGGCTAATGCGAGAACTTCATCTAGAGTGTACTCCTTCTGGGTATTCCGCATCGGATAGTTATCTATCGTTGTGGTTAATATTCAGAAGGAGACTTTAGCTCTAGATGCCTTTGGTGAGAATGTGATTAGAGCCACCCGTGAGATCTATTACTCAATACAAGACTACAGACCCCGTAGGTTAGAAAATCTCCGATTTTAGGTTTAACCCATTTAAGACACAAGGGGCATCATGTCATTTTTGTTCTTCCACCAAAAATTTGTTATATCACGTCCATGCATAAAAAAAGGTCTATTAAACCACATATCTTCATGCATGCTACACCAATAATCATCATCATCACTCAACATTATATCTTCATGCATTCATACTTCGAAAAAAAATGTTGAATTTTTTTAAAAAAAATGTCATTCATTCTCATTTCATTTTAGGTTGCCAGGGAATCATAGGAACTCAAAAGTTTGGCTGTAAGTATTTTGTGAGGTAATATGGGATCAAGCGGCGAAACCGTCCCTTTGAAGAAGCACATACATCCGAGAATAAAGAAGCCTGAAGTAGAAAGCCTGAAGAAGTGTGCCAATTTAATGACGACAAGCATTTAGCGTATAACCTTTATTGGAAAGTATGAGAATATTCTCAAATTGCTAGAGGTGGACGTGCAAGTAGATGCCATTTCTACACTTTTCCAGTTCTATGATTCTCCCATGAGATGCTTCGCCTTTAGGAATTTCCAAATGGCTCCCACACTGGAAGAATTTGCCCGAATTTTAGGATACTCGACCGAAAACATGAAACCCTACCAACGCACCCAAGATTTTGATCTCCTGCAAGAGGTTGCTAT
Source organism: Calophaca sinica (assembly GCA_037113605.1). Lineage (NCBI taxonomy): Eukaryota > Viridiplantae > Streptophyta > Magnoliopsida > Fabales > Fabaceae > Calophaca > Calophaca sinica. Next base: position 112,635,746 of record CM073733.1, read on the forward strand.
AATTTTGAAAGACAAGGAGGACGAATTAAAGAAAAGAAAGTTAAACTGAAATGGTGTCGAAGGGTTTTCGCTAGAGTATTTTGAAGAAAAGATGAGGCATTTGGCTAATGTTCAAGATTGGGCGTCTTTCATGAAAGTGTTGGCTCTTACAATTTCTGGAATTATGTTATTTCCAAGCATTGATGGCTATGTAGACTTGGCCTCGATTGATGTGTTCCTAGCCTTTAAAAAAGGGAAAGAGAGCCCAGTGTCAGCCATTCTCGCGGATACTTATTGTGCCCTCACTCATTGTCATGAAAAAAAGGGAAGAAGTTATCATGCTGCTTATCCACTCTCTATGTGTGGCTTGTCACCCACGTATTCAAAAACAGGAAAATATCATGTCCTTTCGCAGACTTTAACACATGTGATGTAGGGATCAGAGATGGAGATCGGTGGGCTGTAACTTTGGCAGATCTTGATGAAAAGACGGTCCGATGGTACCCAGGGTGGTTGGATATACATGAAATGATCTATCAGTACGGGAATTTTCCTAATGTTCCACTTATAGGAACAAGAGGATGTATTAACTATAATCCTTCTCTACTGCTAAGACAACTTGGTTACCCTATGATGAATCCACCGTCGGATCAGATGATAATCCCCTTTGTGGTACACGAGTTGGATCAAGGAAATGGTGGAATGCTTAGAAAGGTTTGACATGCTTGGGACCAAGTCACTCGGAAAGGAAAAGTTCTCGGAAAAAGAAGCATTGGTGCTACAGATAGTTACCGTCAATGGATCAAAAGTAGGGTTCGGGAAATCAAATTATCATTCCATGGTACACCCCCACCGGAGCAAGAAGCACTGGAACCTACCCCTATTACGAGTAAAGAGATGGAAGAGCTTAAAGTGGCATTGTCAAAATCTAACGAGGAAAAGGAAGAATTACAAGTAAGGTTAGAAAAGGTACTTCGAGAGAACAAGTACTTGCAGTCGAAAAATATTCTAAAAGGGAAGTTCATCGAGAGAAGCAACAAAAGGGCAAAAGTAGAGGAAAAGAGTAAGCGTGATGTGCAACTTTGTCTGAGAGGGGCAAATGAAGAGTTAGAGTTGCGTAATCAAGAAAGGGATAAGGCTATTGATGATGCCTATATGTGGAAGGAGTTGTGGACAAAATCCATGATTGCTGAAAAGAATGCGCAAATAGAGCTTGGAGGTTTAAAACAACAGCTTAGGGATGTGATAGCTGAATATGAGAACCAAGTCAAGAATGAGAAGCGTGACAAGGAAGAAATAGAGGAAATACTTGTGAAGTATTAGGATGCATTGAAAAAAGAGCAAGAAGACACGAGTGAGCTGAAAAATTATATTGGCTACCAAGAGAAGATTTATGATGACCTAAAGATTGAAAGCATGTACTGGGAGGATCGTTTTAAAAAATTGGTCAATCAACTGGAGAATCATGAGATCATTAATGAACTGAGAAATGAAGGAATACATTGGAGGGAATGCTTTTCAAAATTGGCAAGATTGGCCAATCAAGCGATCATAGATACCCCAAGGCATCTAAAGGAGGCTGATGCGGCAATGCACCCACTAAACACTCCGGTCAAAGTTTATGAATTTGTTGAATTTTGTAAGAATCTGATAGAAGAGTTGAGAGAAAAAGCTGGTTGTCCTATTAAGAAGAAAAAAATGACAGCTAATTGGTGAAGTTTTAGTTTGAATGAATTGTACTCTTTTTCCTTCTCATCAATAAAGGATTTGTTGTTTTGCTTATTGATCCCATTTTATTCTCCAAAGACTTAATGCTTTTAAAGAAATAAACGGACAACCATAACAAAGCAATGAGGCCTACGGTTCCTTGGCACAAATAAATAGATTCATGCATCCACATTCATTCATTTTTCTTTTCTTACATACTCATATCATTTTTTTTAAAATCACCAGAAAATAATTGAACAAACTGGTTCCTCAACACCCTTATCGAACTTGCTCTCAATCAAAGATCATGGATGACCAAGAGATGAAAGATGACGTCAACCAGCTGAAGGAACAGATGAGCAAAGTTTTAGAACTTCTGCAGTCCCTAAACAAAGACAAGACTGCAGATGGGGTATCTCCAGTAGTGAATGATGAAAGTCAAGCTACACCTTCCCACCCACCTGGCTTTGGTCCTATGCAGTTGCAATATGGTCTCAATACTCAAGGGATGATAGTACCTTTTGCAATTTACCCATAAGGTCCTACACATTCACCAGCTAGCAACCCTCAGAATCAAATATCGTAATTCCCACTTTACGGACTCCCACCTGGTTATATGCCACCTATGGCCAATGATGATTCTACGAACCATAGTCCTCAAGGCCCCCAGGCACAACAGTTCTTGCTATTTGGTCTCCCACTCGGTGACACACAGCCAGGTGCTAATAATAACTCTGCAGAAACCGATTCCCAAGCACTTGTTGTACAAGATGTAGCTCAAGGATCCGGTTCAGGTACTGAAACCATACCAGTTCAAAGCTCAACTCCTATCTTCATGACATGCACCTTTCCACCTGGTTATGCACCACTCCATGTCGGGAATACTCAAGGAGTCAATACGCATGTAGTGACCTCCGTAGTGAATCCCCGACCATTTGGTTACCCCTATTATGTTCAAGGAAATCCATTAAATCCCCAGACTAACCGCATTGCCTGGTCTCCAGCTATGGGGGGACCCAATCTGAGTGTCCCAGTCGGGAATCAATGGTCTGATACAAAGTTGCAAATCCTCGAAGATAGACTAAGAGCTGTAGAAGGAGTGAGTTATCTCGATTCAAGTATTGCTTCAGATCTTTGTCTCGTACCAGATGTGGTTGTACCGCCGAAATTCAAGGTGTCAGACTTTGACAAGTATAAAGGGATAACTTGCCCGAATAGCCACTTGACCATGTACTGTAGGAAGATGGCGTCCTATGCACATGATGACAAACTTCTGGTTCACTTTTTCCAGGATAGCTTAACAGGAGCAGTGTCGAGTTGGTATAGACACATTGAGCGATCTCATATTCGCTATTGGAAAGATTTGGAGGATGCCTTTTTGAAGCAGTATAAGTATAACATTGATATGACTCCTGATAGAATGCAGTTGCAAAATATGGCAAAAAGAGACAATGAGACTTTTAAGGAATATGCCCAACGATGGAGAGGATTGGCAGCCCAAGTGGAACCGCCTCTGATTGAAAAAGAAATGGTGGCTATGTTTATGGATACTCTTCAAATCACCCTTCTACGACAAAATGATCGGAAGTGTATCATCAAACTTTTCAGATATGGTCATCGTAGGGGAAAGAGTTGAAGGAGGAATGAGGAACGGAAAGATTGCCCAAAGTTTTGCTAGAACCAATAATGCCAAGAGACTCCCGACAAACTTCATAAAGAAGAAGGAAGGGGAAACCAATGCTATGATAACAAGCTCGAGAGGACAAACCCAAGGAAAACCACCCCAATTCTTTACCAATTTCCGATATCCTTTTCCATACCCCTATTTTTCACCTCCATACATTGTCGCCGCCTCTCATAACCCAACCCCCCGGCCAAACCAACCAATAATACCCTTTCGCCCACCTTCCCCCATCCAATCACAAGCACAGCCAGTTGCTCCCACCCAACTGAACCAAAACCAGAAACAACCAAATGACCAAGAAAAGAAAGCAGTCCAATTTGATCCTATTCCCATGACATATACGGATTTGTTCCAGCACCTCATCAACAACTCCTTGGTCTCCCCGCGCTCAATGAAACCACTTCAACCTCCCTTCCCAAGGTAATGTGAAAATACCAAGTGTGAGTTTCATGCAGGGGCGATGAGTCACCTGGCCGAAAATTGCAAGGCTTTGAAGTCGTGGTTCAAGATCGATCAATGCCAAATGGTTGAGTTTTAAGGAGGATGGTCTAATATGCGGGTAATAATCCACTTCCAAGTCATGGGGGTTCGTGATTACGCCATTATTGAAGAGTTTAGGGAATCCCCTTACGATACGAAAGTGGAAGATGTCAAGTACTCCATAAGGATCATTTATCTTGAACTCTGCAAGTTCGGTATAATTGAGATGAAATCGATGAGAGGACTTGTGTAACTTGCATCCCGATGGCGATCATTGCATAGAGGAATCGCGAGAATTCAGGCAAATTCTCAAAAGCGGTGATTAGCAGGACGCGTCTGTAGGTTGCGTGAAGAAAGGTGAAAATATGTTGACCGCTTGGTCAGTGAAGATAAAAACCACGACGCTTCCCAAAACCGTTGGAGATTTGCTACAATAAGGGAATCTGGCTTGATCTGGCGTCGTAAACCCGATAACTATTCATGTACCGACTCTTTTCCTTTAAAAAGCGTTGTCACGGTGCCATGGGATTCTGATATGAAGGTCTTTGTGGACAATTCGAGGGATGACCGGCTAAAAGCGGCGTCACGGATCGGCAATCCCGCTATCACTAACATCTCGGGGAATCGGTGGGATGACCCAAGTGGAATTTACACCCTATGGGACCCATGGGAAGAAAAGCGGGAAAGAAGACAAAGCTCGTAAGGGAAAGGATAAAGAAGAACAGTCCATAGATAAAGATGTGGGTAGGAAGGCAAAGAAAGGAGAATAAAACAAGAAAGTAGTGTTTGAAGAAGAGGCTTGTGAATTCCTGAAATTTATGAAGCAGAGTGAATACAAGGTGGTGGATAAGTTGAATCATACTCCTGCAAAAATATCTGTGTTATCCTTCTTTGCTGAATTACGGCCCAGCGTCATAGGGAATCATTGATGAAAGTGCTAAATGAAGCCCATGTCACCCATGACATCTGATGAACCAATTCGATGGGATTGTGGGTAATATTCTTTATTAGTAATTACCTTACCTTCGCGATGAAGAATTCAGTTGAAGGAATGGGGCATAACAGCATTGTACATCTCGTGAAGTGTGGAGACTATATCCTTGCTAGGGTTGCAAGCCGATTATGGGTCATCTCTAAATGTTATGCCCAAATCTACCCTCGCAAAGTTATGCATGATGGATCGATATATGAAGCCCAAGACTATGGTGGTAAGAGCCTTGATGGGTCTAGAAGAGAGGTTATTGGAGAAATCGAGCTACCTATACAAATTCGGCCTACATTTGAGGTAGTCTTTCGAGGTGATGGAAATCGTACCCATTGTCTTGCCTCCTTGGAAGACCATGGATCCATACACTGTTTGAGTTGTGCCTTCGACCTACACCAAAAAGCTAAAATTTTCAATGGATAATAAGTTGGTGACTGTCTTTGGTGAAGAAGAGATGCTAGTAATCAAGCCATCCTCCACGCTATATTGAGGCTACTGAAGAAGCTCTTGAGCGTCTTTTCAAGCGTTTGAGATGAGATACCACGCCAGCGAGAGAAGGAATCTTAATGAAGAAACCAAAGGTGTCTGAGAAACTTCCATGATGATCGCTAAAGTTATGATGAAAAGGAGGTATCAGCGGATGTGGATTGGGGAAGATATGAACAAGGGATCGTGATCTTGGTAGAATTCCCGGATAACGAGAAGCAGATGTGGGTTGGGATATGAACTGAGGTTTGACAAAGAGAAATTTTCGAAGAAAGAAAAGAAAAGAGGATAGCTAGATTGGAAGGCGAGGAGCCAAAGAGAGAGTATCCTTATCTGCGACATCGAGCAAAGCTTTTGGAGTCACGAGGGAATGTTGAACCCGAATCGGATAGCATTTATCAAAGACAATCGCGGTCTTGAAACGACAATGTCAACCATGTCTACCCTTGCCTTTGAATGAAGAACTTAGAAATGGGAGATTGTCGAGTTTCCTGTGATTTTTGATTCAAAGTAATTATAATGTGCAAATTCTATTGCTCTGCCCAAGGCTTTAGAATAATTTATTGTCAAAGAGGCGCACATGTTTCATTTGATATCATTATCAATAAAATGCACTTTGAATTTTCCAATCATTTCTCTTTCTTTCCTTTTCCATCTTTTCCATCTCTCTTCATCTTTTTAAAGCTTTTCATTTCGTTATTTTTAACTAATACAGATCCAAAAATATTGTCTTTGAAATAACGATGCGATAACTCATACTATAATTTTGAATACCCATTAATCATATTGAGGAAGATAATGAGGACAATTGGGAAACCGCCGGAATTAATGAGGTTGATGGAACAAGAAGCTAAAGTGATTGACCTGAGGAAAAAAGCTGAAACAATCAATGCAGGCCTTTGGCAAAACGACAAGAAAGAAGTTAAGATTGGCACCACAATGAGGAAGCGTTGGCGAGAAAATTGGTTAAACTCCTATTTGAATATGTTGATGTTTTGCGTGGACATCTGAGATATGCCTGGATTAGATAATAGCATAGTCGAGCACAAATTGCCATTGAAACACTGAGTGCCCGCTGATCAAGAGAAGTTGAGAAGAATGAAACCAGAGATGTCACTCAAGATTAGAGATGGTAAAAAAAGCAGTCTGAGCGGTTTTAAATTTGTAGCAAAATACCCTCGATGGTTGGCTAACATTGCCCCAGTACCAAAGAAAGGCGAAGGTCAGAATGTGTGTTGACTATTTGAGATTCAAACAGTCTGAAGGATGACTTCCCTTTGCCACATATTGATGTCTTGGTAGATAGCACTGCTCAACACTCTGTCTTCTCTTTCATGGATGGATATTCTGGCTATAACCAAATCAAGATGGCTCCCGAAGATATGGAGAAAACCGCATTTATCACTTTATGGGGAACTTTCTGTTACAAAGTAATGTCGTTTGGATTAAGAAATGCTGAGGCAACATACCAAAGAGCAATGGTGGCTTTGTTCCATGACATGATGCACAAAGAGATAGAGGTCTATGTGGATGACATGATTGTAAAGTCCAAAACAGAGGAAGATCATTGTAGCGACCGAAAAATCCGGAGGGATTTATTCGAGTTTAATGGAGCCGCCACCAATAATTTATTTTCGAAGGAAAAATATTGGAAAAACCTTTTTTGAAGAAAAAGTGGTCCAAGAGGATTTGGGTTAAAGTCGATTATGCGTAGGGAAGGTATTAGCACCCCACGACATCCTTTCGAAAAAGGTTACCTCTAACTAATTGTGCAAAATTTATTAACTTCTAAAAAAAATATTTATTTCCCTTTTATTTAAAAAAAAATAAAAATTAACCAAGGTAAAAAGAGGACTTAATAAAAGTCGTTTATTTTTGCGCTTGACAGGAGTGGGCTCCTACTCCTACGTATCTCAGTGCGATGGAGAAATCAAAAGCTACGTAGTTTTTGGGTAGAAAATGGTTGTGTGTTGGTTGATTTTAATTGTATATTTTTTGATGGAAAAAAGGTAGGTTTTGTAGGGACCAAACAAGAAGCAATCAAGAGTGGTCCTCACTAACAACCTATTTTGTTTATAAAATTAACGGTGTTCGTAATGATCAAACGGGAAGCAATCTCGAGTGATCATTACTAGTAAAAAAGATTGATTTTATTTTTATAAAGATGATGGTTTTCATGGGGACCAAATAAGAAGCAATCAAGAGTGATCCCCACTAATAACCCATAATTAAGATGTTCGCAATGATTAAACGGGAAGCAATCTCGAGTAATCATTACTAGTAAATTAATTTTCATTATTTTATTATGTGTTTTTCAATAAACATGGTCTCAAAATTTGTATGATAAATTGAAATTTAGTTGAGTAAAAATTGTCCCCATAGAGTGAAATGGGGTCAGATTTATTGTCCTAATTCGACTAATACTAATTAATGATTAAGAAAAAAATAAATAAGAAATATATAATAATAAAAACAGATGAATTAAAAAAAGCGAAAAACGACATCTAACATTATAAATAAAAGACAAACATAAAACGACATCTAACATTATAAATAAAAGACAAACATAAACATACTTAAAAAAATACGAAGAAAGAAAAAGAGAGAATGAATTGATGTACTTACCTCAAGAGAAAATTTTTTGTTGGGCACAATGCGTCAAACCCCACATACTCCTCCAATCTTGAAGGTTGAAGGGGATAATAACCCTCCCATTAAAATTTTTGACTAAAGCAAAGGCCCTATGCTTTGCACTAGGCCCATTGATCCATTTTTTCTTGGATGATCTTAGTGCTTGGTGATGCACTCCTTATATAGGAGAATGAGAGGTTGAAAGAGTGTGGATTTTTTCAATGTGGGACTTCAATAGTAAAGTTGGGAGTTGGCTTCTTAAGTTTGATATTTTAAATGTTCAACAAAACTAAATAGCCAACTTTGAGCACTAATACAACACTTAAAACAACTTTATTGTGCTTCATGACCTTCATAAGAATTATAGACATTGTTTCCAGCTTTCAAATGGCACAAGTTTCATCTCAAAAGGATATCTACAACTCAAGATATTGTCAACACAAGTGGTTGTCCCGAACAATACATGTAACATCACGTCTCGAACTTCATGCTCGATTTGGTCCATGATAGAGGTCGATCTGGGTTTGTAATCCAAAATAATAGTTGTAGATCTTTTTCTTATCTTTCCAACAGTATAAACAACACCTCATTTGGACAAGTATAGCTCAAGATACGACATTTTCTTTGAACGTTATTCAACATAATGTGTTGTCCGTTTTTGTGCAGTTTTATAACTTTCATGCTATTTTAGGGCAGTAAATCGTTAGAATCAAGTCCCGAATCTTTCATAACATTTGTAGCCAAGGATGTTAGCTTTCAAATGGCGTTGGTTTCATTAAAAAAAGACTTCTACAACTCAAGATATGACCTAATCTTTATATACTGTTCAAAACCATTTTTCAGCATACTTGTTCTTACTTCCAAGTCAATTTGGACTTAGTAAACTTCAGATTTGACTCTTGGGTTCCTCATCAAAGTTGTAGAGTTTTGTTTTAGATTTCTAACAAGGTAAAAATCACTTTAATACCATCTCCACAACATTAATTACACCCAGAATACATAAGCTATACCAAAGTACAAATTTTTCCAACCTCTTTTCTCTTGAATATTTCTTTCTCCTTCTTTCTTCTCTACTACTATTTTTGTTCTTTTTGAATGTTATCTTTTACCGGACAAAATTAGGGTATGACAGCTGCCCCTCTTTAGTTATATTTTATTAGAAAATGTGAACAACAAAGGTTTTCATATTTTCGTCGTAAAATAGAAGTAAAGATAAAGACACTAATTTTGTTCCAAACCAGGATAGACAAAGGATGGGGTGAGGAATGACAAGGAAGGATTAACGCTTGGTGCGTTTATCAGAAAGCAATAAAGAAGGGTCACCGCCAGGTCGGGTACTGACGCGATGATCAGAAAACAATAATGAGGGATTAACGCTTGGCGCATTTATTGAAAAGCAATAAAGGAGGGTCACCGCCAGGTCGGGTACTAACGCGGTGATCGAAAAAGCAGTAATGAGTGATTAACGCTTGGCGCGTTGATCAGAAAACTATAAAGAAGGGTCACCGCCAGGTCGGGTACTGACGCGATGATTGGAAAGCAATAATGAGGGTTCGACGCCAAATAAGGTATTGACGTGTCGATGGGGAGCAATAAAGAAGGATCACCGCCAGGTCGGGTACTGACGCGGTGATCGGAAGGTTCGACGCCAAGTAGGGTATTGACGCGTCGATGGAAAGCAATAAAGAAGGATCAACATCAGGTCCGGAACTGATATGTTGGTCAAAAAAGCAATAATGAGGGACTACCGCCAGGTGCTTGCATCGACGGTAATCTTAAAGCAATAAAAGGCGTGATGCTTGGCTCGTTTATCAGAAAACTATAAAGAAGGATCTCCGCCGTGCCTGCATAGACGGTGATCGAAAAGCAATAAAGAGTGAGCGATACTTGGCGTGTCGCTTAGAAAGCAAAATAAAGGACCAATGTTAGGCGCATTGTTTGTAAACGAGAGTGAAGGATCAAAATTTGGTGCACGGACCAGGTGTAACAAAACGGCTAAAAGGTGGTGATATGAAGATGATGCACGGATATATGGTATGTGATGCATGTATGCAATGCGATTATTATTTTTACTGATTCCTCGTCCCGTATGATCTCTAGTGCTTAAAGATATGGGACGGACTGAGATTCATCGGATTTAGTCATGCTATGCCTTCGACTGGGAGGGAGCGCGAGTTATCGATGCAGCGCTAGTTACTTTTTAAAGGTAATCCCTTTGCCCTTTTTGAAACTTATTTGTTGAGATTTGGCGTGTCCTCGTGATTCTTAAGATGTATATAATAACTGTAATGCTTTCCCATATCATCACATGCTTCACAATTCAGTGCCTATTATCATAAAACAACATTTTGAAATACGAGAACGGAGGTGTTTGGTATTCAAAAAAGAGTCATGTGTACAAGGACTGAAGTTACACAGACTTGAAGATACATCAAGAAAAATGCAGGAAGAAGAAAAAACAAAGAAAGACAATAACTAAGCAGATATTTTATAGTTTGTGTCTTTGTAGGAACAAATGCCAGCTTCCCATATCCATAACTTTGATTACTCATTACTCTACTTCTGAAAATATATAGAACTATCACAGTTGGGTAAGAGCCCCTTGATGCGTCAGCCTTCTTCAATGTCCGATTTCAGACCCTAACTTTTGCTTGGATTGCTCTTTCAAGTTTTCAATCCAACGGGTCACTCTAATTTTTTCCTAGGTCGCCCTTTCAGGTTTTCAACCTAGCGAGCTCACTTTTGCTTGGTTTTTAAATGTTTTTCTTTTTTTTTAGGCATAATATTTTTTGACTGCATCAGAGTTTACTGGGAGCGGGAGATCTTCACCGTCCATCCTTGTGAGGATTAAGGCTCCTCCAGAAAAAGCTTTTTTCACAACATACAGACCTTCATAATTTGGAGTCCATTTTCCACGAGAATTCTTTTGGATGGGCAAAATCTTCTTGAGTACAAGGTCTCCTTCTTGGAATTCCCGAGGGCGAACTTTCTTTTCGTAAGCCCTCTTCATCCTATATTGATATAGCTGTCCATGACATAAGGCCATCACTCTCTTTTCTTCAATGAGATTCAATTGATCCATCCGAGCCTGAACCCATTCTGTCTCTTCTAGTTTTGTCTCCATCAATACCCTTAACGAGGGGATCTCAACTTCAATGGGAAGCACTGCTTCCATTCCGTACACCAGCGAGAAAGGGGTTGCCCCTGTTGAGGTGCGAACCGAAGTTCGATAACCATGCAAGGACAAAGGGAGCATTTCATGTCAGTCTCCAAATGTTACAACCATCTTCTGGACAATCTTCTTGATGTTCTTGATGTTCTTGTTTGCAACCTCAACTGCCCCATTCATCTTTGGGCGGTATGGTGAGGAATTATGATGTTGGATCTTGAAGTCGTCACACAACTCCTTCATCATCTTGTTATTTAACTTAGTTCCATTATCAATGATGATCTTATTTGGCAGACCATGGTGGCAGATCATATCCCTTTTGATGAATTTGACAACCACATTTTTGGCAAAAAAAAAAAAAACTGCAATGAGGAGTTTATATGGATTTTCTCTTCCAAAAATCAAGTTTTGAGAAAATATGAGCAATTTGATTTTGATCAGAATAGACTTTATTAGGGTTGTAACGTGGCCAGGGGTTGAAGGGTCACAAAAGAAAGGATATTTCAGGCTCAAAAGGTGTTTGAGGGCTTCTTTTTTTTTTAACAAGGATTTTTTAGTGCAAAGATGCACTTTGATAGTTGCTAGCACAATTGCTTTTGTTTTGTTTTGACATTTTTATTTACTGATTTTTTTTATTCTTGCAAGCGTCTTTGATACGTTGTATTTGCCATTTGCTTGCTTGCTTTGCCTTTTTTTTTGACAGATGAAATTGAATAGACTATTATGCTGACCTCCAATGGATGAGTGATCCTTGTATAGGGTATTTGAAAGAAATTTTTAGGGCTCAAAAGAGAAAAAAAAGGTCAAACTTCATCTCCAAAACCTCATTGCTCAAATTTTCATAAAACTTAATTTTAGTAAATTGTGCATTTGCTTTACCTTTTTCTTTCTATTTTTATTAACTACTTTTGTCACTTTCAGCAGTCAGTTTGATTATTTCAGATTCTTCCTCGTGGGGTTGTATCACTTTTACCTCTTGTTCCATCAATCTCATCGGTTCAGAAGGAGTTTCCCAATTGTCCTCATGGGGTAGTCAAAGTTATAGTATGAATCACTGACATCGTCATTTTCAAAGACAATATTTTTGAATCTGCATTAGTTAAAATCAACGAAAAGAAAAAACGAAAAAGAAGAAAGGGAATGGAAAAGATGAAAAAAAGAAAAGGGAAATGATTAGAAAATTCAAAAGCATTTTATTGATAAAGATACTGAAATGAAACATGTGCGCCCTTTTGACAATAAATCATCCTAAAGCCTTAGGCAGAGCAATAGGATTTGCATTACAAAATTATTATGAATCAAACATCACGGGAAACTCAACAATTTCCAAATTTCCAAGTTTTTCACTCGACGGGAAAGGGTGGACAAGGTTGGCGATGTTGTCTTCAAGATCGCGATCATCTTTGTGATTGCTATACGCTTTGGGTTCAACATTCTTGCACTACAAAGGCTTTGCACGATGTCACAGATGGGGATACTCTCATCTTTGGCTCCCGCCTTCCAATCTAGTTATCGTGGGTTGGTCCCCAAACTCCTCGATAATGGCATTGATTCTTTGGACCTCCATGACCTGGAAGGGGATTATTACCCACATTAGGCCCATCCTCCTTAAAACTCAACCATTTGGCATTGATCAGATCTTGAACCACGTACTTCAAAGCCTTGCAATTTTCACTTGTGTGACTCCATCGCCGCATGAAATTCACACTTGGCATTTGGGTCATATCCTCTTGGGAAGGGAGGTTGAAGTGGTTTCATTGAGCGTGGAGAGACCAAGGAATTGCTGATGAGGTGCTGGAACAGATCCGTATAGGTCATGGGAATAGGATCAAATTGGACTGCTTTCTTTTCTTGGTCATTTGGTTATTTCTGGTTTTGGTTTGGTTGGGTGGGAGCAACTGGTTGTGCTTGTGTTTGGATGGGGGAAGGTGGTCGAAAGGGCATCATTGGTTGGTTTGGCCGGGGGCTAGGATTATGAGAGGCGGCGGCGATGTATGGAGGTGGGTAGTAGGGGTATGGAAAAGGATGTGGGAAATTGGTAAAGAATTGGGGTGGGTTTCCTTGTGCTTGTCCTCCCGGGCTCATCATCACAACATTGGTTTCCCCTTCTTTCTTCTTTACGAAGTTTGTTGGGGGTCTCTTGATATTACTGGTTTCAGCAAAACTTTGGGCAATCTTTCCATTCCTCATTCCTCCTTCAACTCTTTCCCCTACGATGACCATATCTGAAAAGTTTGATGATACACTTCCGATCATTTTGTCATAGAAGGGTGATTGAAGAGTATCCATGAACATGGCCACCATTTCTTTTTCAATCAGAGGCGGTTCCACTTGGGCTGCCAGTCCTCTCCATCGTTGGGCATATTCCTTGAAAGTCTCATTGTCTCTTTTTGCCATGTTTTGCAACTGCATTCTGTCAGGAGCCATATCAATGTTATACTTATACTGCTTCAAGAAGGCATCCGCCAAATCTTTCCAACAGCGAATATGAGATCGCTCAAGGTGTGTATACCAACTTGACGCTGCCCCTGTTAAACTATCCTGGAAGAAGTGAATCAGAAGTTTGTCATCATGTGCATAGGACGCCATCTTCCTACAGTACATGGTCAAGTGGCTTTTCGGGCAAGTTGTCCCTTTATACTTGTCAAAGTCTGGCACCTTGAACTTCAGTGGTACAACCACATCCGGTACGAGACAAAGATCTGAAGCGATACTTGAACCGAGATAACTTACTCCTTCTACAGCTCTTAGCCTATCTTCGAGGATTTGCAACCGTATCGTATTTAATCGATTCCCAACCGGGATGCTTAGATTGGGTCCTCCCATAGCCGGAGACCAGGCAATGCGGTTAGTCCGGGATTCAATGGATTTCCTTGAATATAATAGGGGTAACCAAATGGTCGGTGATTCACCACGGGGTACTACGGGCATCTTGACTCTTTGAGTATTCAGAGATGGGACGGTGCATAACCAGGTGGAAAGGTGTATGTCATGAAGCCAGGAGTTGAGCTTTGAACCGGTATGGTTTCAAAGACGAGCCGGATCCTCGAGCTACATCTTGCACAACAAGTGCTTGGGAATCGGGCCATGAGTTATTGTTAGCTTTGGCGGTGTGTAGGCGGGAGACCAAATAGTGGAAGCTGTTGTGCTGTGGGCCTTAGGGGTTATGGTTTGCGGTATCATCATTGGCCATAGGTGGCGTGTAACCAAAGTGAGTCCGTAAAGTGGGAACTGTGGTACTTGATTCTGAGGGTTGCTAACTGGTGAGCGTGTAGGACCCTGCGGGTAAATTGCAAAAGGTACCATCATCCCTTGAGTATTGAGACCATATTACAACTGCATAGGACCGAAGCCAGGTGGGTGGGAAGGTGTAGCTTGACTTTCATCATTCACTGCTGGAGGTACCCCATCTGCAGCCTTGTCTTTGTTTAGAGACTGCAGAAGCTCCAAAACTTTGCTCATCTGTTCCTTCAGCTGGTTGACGTCCTCTTTCATCTCTTGGTCATCCATGATCCTTGATTGAGAACGAGTTCGATAACGGTGTCGAGGAACCAGTTTGTTTGATTATTTTCTGGTGATTTTTAAAAAAAATGATATGAGTATGTAAGAAAAGAAAAATGAATGAATGTGGATGCATAAATCTATTTATTTGTGCCAAGGAACCGTAGGCCTCATTGTTTTGACATGTATGAACTTCTTTGAAACTGTTTCACAATTTGATCCCATATTATTTCGCAAAATGCTTGCAGCCAAGCTCTTTTGTTCCTACGATTCTCTGGCGACCTAAAATGAAATGAGAATGAATGATATTATTTAAAAAAAAAAATTTCAACATGTTTTTTTTTGGAGGTATGAATGCATGAAGATATAATGTTGAGTGATGATGATGACCATTCATGTAGCATGCACAAAAATATGTGATTTAGTAGACCCCTTTTTTTTATGCATGGATGTGATATAACAGATTTTGGTGGAAGAATAAAAATGATATGATGCCCCTTGTGTCTTAAATGGGTTAAACTTAAAATTAGAGATTTTCTAACCTAAGGGGTCTATAGTCTTGTATTAAGTGATAGATCTCATGGTGGCTCTAATCACATTCTCACCAAAGGCCTCTAGAGCTAAAGTCTCCTCCTGAATATTAACCACAACGATAGATAACTATCCAGTGCGGAATACTCAGAGGGAGCACACTCTAGATGAAGTTCTCGCAATAGCCAGAAGGAAAGCAAATTCCAATTGACCATCACCGAACCTCCACTCAACTTAAGCTTTGCTCTGACCCGAGTATAGGGCATTACTCACATGTGTGTGCGAACGTGTAGGTGCGGTGTGTGAGAGGGGCAACACCCTAACACTACCCAAGCTGCAAAACCAACAAAACATACAAATATAGTCGTCTATCCTAATGTTTGACATGTATATAATATTCACAACAAATTTACATTAAACAAATAAATAATAAATAATTATTTACAAAAGAAAAAATAAAAAGAAGGGGAATTTAAAAAAAATTGAAGTTAATTATTTGGCACAATTAATCATGTTAGGCTTGACTCTCTAGATGTCCCCAGTGGAGTCGCCAGCTGTAGCGACCGAAAAATCCGGAGGGATTTATTCGAGTTTAATGGAGCCGCCACCAATAATTTATTTTCGAAGGAAAAATATTGGAAAAACCTTTTTTGAAGAAAAGTGGTCCTTAAGACCGGATTTGGGTTCGGGAGTCGATTATGCGTAGGGAAGGTATTAGCACTCCACGACATCCTTTCGAAAAAGGTTACCTCTAACTAATTGTGCAAAATTTATTAACTTCTAAAAAAAATATTTATTTCCCTTTTATTTTAAAAAAAAAATTAACCAAGGTAAAAAGAGGACTTAATAAAAGTCGTTTATTTTTGCGCTTGACAGGAGTGGGCTCCTGCTCCTACGTATCTCCGGGTGCAGTGGAGAAATCAAAGGCTACGTAGTTCTTGGGTAGAAAATGGTTGTGTGTTGGTTGATTTTAATTGTATATTTTTTTATGGAAAAAGGAAGGTTTTGTAGGGACCAAACAAGAAGCAATCAAGAGTGGTCCTCACTAACAACCTATTTTGTTTATAAAATTAACGGTGTTCGTAATGATCAAACGGGAAGCAATCTCGAGTGATCATTACTAGTAAAAAAGATTGATTTTATTTTTATAAAGATGATGGTTTTCATGGGGACCAAACAAGAAGCAATCAGGAGTGATCCCCACTAATAACCCATAATTAAGATGTTCGCAATGATTAAACGGGAAGCAATCTCGAGTAATCATTACTAGTAAATTAATTTTCATTATTTTATTATGTGTTTTTCAATAAACATGGTCTCAAAATTTGTATGATAAATTGAAATTTAGTTGAGTAAAAATTGTCCCCATAGAGTGAAATGGGGTCAGATTTATTGTCCTAATTCGACTAATACTAATTAATGATTAAGAAAAAAATAAATAAGAAATATATAATAATAAAAACAGATGAATTAAAAAAAGCGAAAAACGACATCTAACATTATAAATAAAAGACAAACATAAAACGACATCTAACATTATAAATAAAAGACAAACATAAACATACTTAAAAAAATACGAAGAAAGAAAAAGTCCCGAATCCTTCATAACATTTGTAGCCAAGGATGTTAGCTTTCAAATGGCGTTGGTTTCATTAAAAAAAGACTTCTACAACTCAAGATATGACCTAATCTTTACATACTGTTCAAAACCATTTTTCAGCATACTTGTTCTTACTTCCAAGTCAATTTGGACTTAGTAAACTTCAGATTTGACTCTTGGGTTCCTCATCAAAGTTGTAGAGTTTTGTTTTAGCTTTCTAACAAGGTAAAAATCACTTTAATACCATATCCACAACATTAATTACACCCAGAATACATAAGCTATACCAAAGTACAAATTTTTCCAACCTCTTTTCTCTTCAAGATTTCTTTCTCCTTCTTTCTTCTCTACTACTATTTTTGTTCTTTTTAAATGTTATTTTTTACCGGACAAAATTAGGGTATGACAATCATGTTACTAACCTACAAAAGCTTTTTGAACGACTGAGAAAGTATAAACTCCGGTTAAACCCAGCTAAGTGTAGCTTTGGTGTAAGGTCAGGCAAGCTGCTAGGGTTTATAGTCAGCCAGAAAGGAATAAAAGTTGATCCGGCCAAAGTAAAAGCAATCCTGGAAATGCCGACTCCTCGCACCGAAAAAGAAGTTCGTGGATTCCTGGGAAGATTGAACTACATCACCAGGTTTATATCTCAGCTAACTGCTACTTGTGAGCCAATTTTCAAGCTGCTGTGTAAGAATCAGGAAATCAAATGGAACGACAATTGCCAAAAAGCTTTTGAGAAAATCAAACAGTACTTACAAGATCCACCGGTTTTGGTGCCTCCGTGCCAGGGAGACCCCTCATCATGTACTTGACAGTGTTGGACGAATCAATGGGTTGTGTGCTAGGACAACATGATGAATCTGGTAAGAAGGAACATGCCATTTACTACCTGAGCAAGAAATTCACTAGCTGCGAGATGAGGTATTCATTGTTACAACGAACATGTTGCGCCTTAGCCTGGGTCGCACATCGTTTGAGACAATATATGCTATCCCATACAACTTGTTTGGTGTCCAAAATGGATCCGATCAAATATATTTTTGAAAAGCCTGCTCTCACAGTGAAAAATGGATCTTGTTGTTTGACGGTGCTTCTAATGCATTGGGACATGGGATTGGAGTTGTGCTAATTTCCCCAGAAAGTCATTTCATCCCATTTACTGCAAGATTATGTTTCGATTGTATAAACAATATGGCAGAGTATGAGGCATGTGCTATGGGCATTCAGGCGACCATTGAATCGAAGGTCAAAATTCTCGAAGTATATGGAGACTCGGCTTTGGTTATCCATCAGTTAAAAGGCGAATGGGAAACGAGGGATTCCAAATTAGTTCCTTACCACGATCACATCAAAGAATTGACGGAACAGTTTGATGAAGTCACCTTCCATCACATTCCCCGTGAAGATAATCAGCTAGCTGACGCCTTAGCTACTCTATCATCAATGTTCAAAATCAGTAATAGGGAGAACCTACCACTCATAAAAATACAAAATCATGACCGGCCAGCACATTGCCTAGCAATAGAAGGGGAGCCTGATGGCAAACCCTGGTATTACAACATCAAACGATACATCACAAGTAGAGAATATCCTCCGAGTGTCTCAGAGAATGATAAAAGGGCATTAAGGCAGTTGGCAATGGGTTTCTTTCTAAATGGTGAAGTGCTTTACAAGAGAAACCATGACATGACACTTCTCAGGTGTGTTGATAAGACTGAGGCGGAAAAGATTATGCGAGATGTTCACGAAAGTTCCTTTAGGACTCACGCGAACGGGCATGCAATGGCAAGAAAAATCTTGAGGGCCGGCTACTATTGGTTGTCTATGGAGACTGATTGTTTCGGTTATGTGAAGAAATGCCACAAATGTCAGATTTACGCCGATAACATCCACGTGCCACCAGTCTCTCTAAACATCTTAACAGCACCATGGCCATTCTTAATGTGGGGATTGAATTTCATTGGACCTATTGAACCTAAGGCATCAAATAGACATTGCTTCATTCTCGTCGTAATCGACTATTTCACTAAATGGGTTGAAGCAGCTTCATATGCGAGTGTGACAAAAAATGTGGTTGTCAAATTCATCAAGAGGGATTTGATTTTCCGCTATGGTCTGCCAAATAAGATCATCACTGATAATGGGACTAATTTGAATAACAAGATGATGAAGGAGCTATGTAATGACTTCAAGATCCAACATCATAATTCCTCACCATACCGCCCAAAGATGAATGAGGCAGTTGAAGTTGCAAACAAGAATACCAAGAAGATTGTCCAGAAGATGGTTGTAACATTTAGAGACTGGCATGAAATGCTCCCTTTTGTCTTGCACGGTTATCGAACTTCGGTTCGCACCTCAATGGGGGCAACCCCTTTCTCGCTGGTGTATGGAATGGAAGCAGTACTTCCCATTGAAGTCGAGATCCCCTCGTTAATGGTATTGATGGAGACAAAACTAGAAGAGGCAGAATGGGTTCAGGCTCGGCTGGATCAATTGAACCTCATTGAAGAAAAGAGAGTGATGGTCTTATGTCATGGACAGCTATATCAGCACAGGATGAAAAGGGCTTACGAAAAGAAAGTTCGCCCTCGGGAATTTCAAGAAGGAGACCTAGTACTCAAGAAGATTTTGCCCATCCAAAAGGATTCTCGTGGAAAATAGACTCCGAATTATGAAGACCCGTATGTCGTGAAAAAAGCTTTTTCTGGAGGAGCCTTAATCCTCACAAGGATGGACAGTGAAGATCTCCCACTCCCAGTAAACTCTGATACAGTCAAAAAATATTATGCCTAAAAAATATATAAAAAGCCAAGCAAAATTGAGCTCGTTAGGTTGAAAACCTGAAAGGGCGACCAAGGCAAAATTAAAGCGCCCCGTTGGATTGAAAACTTGAAAAGGCAATCCAAGCAGAAGTTAGGGTCTGAAATTGGACATTAAAGTCAGCTGATGCATCAAGAGGCTCTTACCCAACTGGGGCAGTTCTATATATTTTCAGAAGTAGAGTAATGAGTATTCAAAGTTATGGATATGGAAAGCTGACATTTGTTCCTACAAAGACACAAACTATAAAATATCTGTTTAGTTATTGTCTTTCTTTGTTTTTTCTTCTTCCTGCATTTTTCTTGATGTATTTTCAAGTCTGTGTAACTGCAGTCCTTGTACACATGACTCTTTTTTGAATACCAAACACCCCCGTTCTCGTATTTCAAAATGTTGTTTTATGATAACAGGCACTGAATTGTGAAATATGTGATGATACTGAAAAGCATTACGGTTATTATATACATCTTAAGAATCACGGGGAAACACCAAATCTCAACAAATAAGTTTCAAAAGGGCAAAGGGATTACCGTAAAAAATGACAAGCACTGCATCGATAACTTGCGCTCCCTCCCAGTCGAAAGCATAGTATGAATAAACCCGATGAACCTCAGTCCGACCCATATCTTTAAGCACTAGAAATCATACTGGATGAGGAATCAGTGCAATAAAAATAATAGTCGCATTGAATACATGCATCACATACCATATATTCATGCATCATCCTCATATCACCACCTTTTAACCGTTTTTGTTCCACTTAGTCCACGCACCAAGTGTTGATCCTTCACTATTGTTTCCAAAACAATATGCCGAACATTGGTCCTTTATTTTGCTTTCTGAGCGACGCGCCAAGTATCGCTCCCTCTTTATTGCTTTAAGATTATCGCGTCAGTACCTGACCTGGCGGTAATCCCTCATTATTGCTTTTTGACCAACATATCAGTTCCAGACCAGATGTTAATCTTTCTTTATTGCTTCGCATCGACGCGTCAATACCCTACTTGGCGTCGAACCTTCTAATCACCGTGTCAGTACCCGACCTGGCAGTGATCCTTCTTTATTGCTTCCCATCGACGCGTTAATACCTTACTTGGCGTCGAACCCTCATTATTGCTCTCCGATCACCGCATCAGTACCCGACCTGAAGGAGATCCTTCTTTATAGTTTTCTGATAAACGCACCAAGCGTTAATCCCTCATTATTGCTTTCTGATCACCGCGTCAGTACCCGACCTAGCGGTGACCCTTCTTTATTGCTTTCCGATGAACGCGCCAAGCGTTAATCATTCATTATTGCCTTTTGATTACCGCGTCAGTACCCGACCTGATAGTGATCATTCTTTATTGCTTTTCGATTAAACGCTCCGAGCGTTAATCCCTCATTATCATTCCTCACCCCATCCTTTGCCTATCCTGGTTCGAGACAAAATTAGTGTCTTTATCTTTACTTCTATTTTACAACGAAAATATGAAAACCTTTGTTGTTCACATTTTCTAATAAATTTTAACTAAAGAGGGGCAGCTGTTATACCCCAATTTTGTCCACTTATTTTGGCTTGTTTTATCTATTATTTTACTTTTGGGTTGAAATGATAAGATAAATTGTTGCTTGGGCCATTTTTGCCTTTGCTAAGTTTTAGTTTTAAATCCTTTGGGTCTAGCTTGGGCCCAATAGCTGATATACAATCCAAAGGGCATAAGTGCAAAAAAAAACCAACAGTTCATTACATGTCAAAAATTGCAAAAATACAATACAGTCCATTAAGCCCATTAGTCCATTACAGTCCATTAGTCCATTACAAATTTACAAAATCAGAATAAAGAAAAAAAAACAAAAAAGGAACCAATAAAAATGGGGCAGGGATGCGCATGGCATCCTGCCAGAGACAGTAACAACAACACCAACAACAAGAAGTAATTTGAGAATGGATCCAAGGTCCTTTCTTCTTGTTCCTTTGCTTTTTTTCCATTTTTTCTCCAACCAAGCAGCTTTGCATGCACTACTCTGCACCCCTTGCATCCTTCAGCCCTCCCACAGCCCTGCAACAAGCAGGCCAACATTGTCTCATTGGAGCTCCTCAACTCTATAAATACAACTTCAATTCAGAAAAAAAAGGGGGGAGAAAATTCTGAAATCGTTTCACCACATAGCAAAGAATTAGAGGCTCCACATTGGGGTCCTAATTCAACTCAGTTTCAAACACAAGAGAAAAGGGTTGAGTTTGAAGAAGAGCAACAAGACATCAGCAAATAAAAAAAATCACAGCAGTGGAGAAAAAGATTAGTGTCGTCACATTCTTTCTCACTCTACAGAATTTGGAATCTAGGTTGGTTTCACTTCCTTTTAAATAATTTTTAATGCTACATACATGATTAGTGTAAGCATGCAAAAATAGGATTTCCTTTTATTATCTGAGAAAAATGGCAACGAGAGTGCAGAGAAGTAGATAGAATTCACTAAAATGTAATCCCTAAACCCAATACCATCAAACCAATAAGCATAGTCTTCTCACAATCCAGTAGAATAAGGTAATAGAGTTAAAGGGAGGGATGATAAGAAATCAGAGGATAAAATGGAGAGGAGTCGTTTTAGAACCTGTCTGTGTCTCCCCTCCGAGCAGGCGCCGTCGCGAGCACCGCCGTGCGCTTCGGCCCCTCCCACCACGCCGTCACAAGCACCGTCACGTGCCTCTTTCCTCTTCACAGGGTCACTGCCAGCCACCGCGAACCACCACGTTCGTAGCCTCGACCTTTCCTTTTCGTGGTCTCCCCTTCCTTGTTCGCGGCGGGCCGTACCTCTCCCCCAACCTCTTCTCTCACGCCTCCCCTCTTTTTTCTCTCTGCGCGATGGCCCTGCTCCCCTCTCGGCCTGGCTTGCAACCGCACGCAGCCAGGGTGATCGCCGCCACTCCCTCTCGATCTCTCCTCTTCGCGCCTCTCCTTTTTCTCCTCTCGCGGCTCCGCTACAGTCTGCCTCTAGTCGCGACCAAGGACGGCACACCGGTCGCGCCCACTCCCCAATCTCTTCTCTCTCGGCGCCGCGGTCTTCTTTCTCCCACCATAGCTGATCTGTGCATCTTCTTCTATTTTTAGGGTTTTCAAAGATGAAACCTGTTCAAAATGCCCCTTTTTCTTTTATGTTTTTTTTTTCTTTCTTTGTTTGGGCTTCAGCGGCTTCAGCCCATTTTTTATTTTTACGCCCCCTCCCCTTTTTATTATTATTTCATCTTTCGGGCTTCAGCCCATTCTTTTTTACGCCCCCTCCCCCTTTTTTCCTATTCTGATCCCTTTTTTATTCCTTCCCCCTCCTTTTTTTTTCTTTCTTTTTTCTTCTTTTATTTGCCAACCCTTTTTTTTGTAGTTAGTATTCTTTTGTTAAATATTGGGCTTTAGCCCAATTGTGTTTTTTATTATTTATTTAATGAACATGGACACTTTTTTTTTTACTAGTCAAATTAGGACAATTTTACTCTAACTAAATTTCACATGCAAATTTTGAGACCCTATTTTTCTTGAAAATCACATAATAAAATCATGAAAATTAATTTACTAGTAATGATTACTCGAGATTGTTTCTCGTTTAGTCATTGCAAATATCTTAATTATGGGTTATTAGTGAGGACCACTCTTGATTGCTTCTTGTTTGGTCCCCATGAAAATCTATCTTCTTTATAAATAAAATCAAGTTATTTTTTACTAGTAATGATCACTCGAGATTGCTTCTCGTTTGATCATTACGAACACTGTTAATTTTCTAAACTAAAATGGGTTGTTAGTGAGGACCACTCTTGATTGCTTCTTGTTTGGTCCCTATGAAAACCTACCTTATAAGAAAATATATAATTAAAATCAACCAACACGCAACTATTTTCTAACCAAGAACTACATAGCCTTTGATTTCTCCACTGCACCCGGAGATACGTAAGAGCAGGAGCCCATTCCTGTCAAGCGCAAAAATAAACAACTTTTATTAAGTCTTCTTTTTTTATCTTTGTTAATTCTTTTTTAATAAAAGGGAAATATTTTTAGAAGTTAATATAATTTTGCACAATTAATTAAAGGTAACCTTTCTCGAAAGGATGTCGTAGGGTGCTAATACATTCCTTACGCATAATTCGACTCCCGAACCCAAATCTAGTCTCCAGGACTATTTTCTTTAAAAAAGGGTTTTTTCCAATATTTTCCCTTCAAAATAAATTATTGGTGGTGGCTTCATTAAACTCGAATAAATCCCTCCGAATTTTTCGGTCGTTACATGAGGTCTTTTTCATTATAGTAAATTAAAAGTCACAAAATCGAGTGAATCTATTTAAGGGATAATTCATATTTTTCTTATTTACAAAACTTAAATATCTCTACAAATATACAAATGACTGTATGCATGATTCTATGTATGTGTAAAAATATTATATTATACACTATTAATGCATAGTAATAGTAATTGACTAAAAAAATGCATAGTGATAAAATATACTAAAAATATCATTGTTTTTACTGAATAAAATTATCATTGTTTTTTTACAAGAATTTATCGTTCTTTTTTTTGGTGTATAAAAAAATGTAATAGTGTATAAAGTATAAACATTATAGTATTTCACTAATTTATTTTATTTTTTGGTATAAAGCATTTCACTATTTTACTTTTACAATGATTGGGTTTAAAAAATGAATGAGTTAAAATTTTTGAGCCACGAGTGAATTCAATGGACAACACTATTGAAAAGATAGCATAAAAGCGAGAGCAGGGGGAAAAAAGAGAACGATTGTGATTTGACCTCGCCGGAATCCCTCAGATCTGAGCTACCTTCGCCGGAGTCCGATTCACCGGAGTTCAATTCAGGCGTGTTCCTCCGTTGGGTCGGATTCTCCTTTACCCGCAAACCCATTCATTCGTTCATTTTAGCCTTTCAGGAAGAGTTTTCTGTTCCTTTGGCTCGCTTCAAATTCTAGGTAAAATTTCCATTTTTCCTTCACCCCTCGTTTCCTTTCGTCGGTTTGGAAGTGGGTGTCTGTTCACGTTTTAAACGGTAATCGCAACGTGATTCGTTTCAGGGTTTGATTTGGGACTTGAAAAGAAGGAACAGCTTAAACAAGTGTTGCTCCAAACCTCAAATATGGGAAGCCAAGACAACAACGGTTATTATTCTTCTCTTTATTCATGTGTTTCCTCTGTTTGATTGTCATCAAAATTATTCATTTAAAGTTGAAACTATCTGAAATCCCAACTTGAATTGAATCTCTTAATTCTTAGATTAGTTAATAGCAATGCTACACATCCAGAAAAAATTTGGCAGAATTCAACCCTAATTTGACCAGATTCAAAGGTGGTTGTCTAGATGAGTCATAGTGGTCCAAGAGTCAATGACAACAGCAAATCTAATTCGTTTTGAATATCTGAATTTGTGTATTTTTTTTTATTTTTTTTTGTGTATTTACAGCAGCATTGTCATCAAGTTCGTTTCTGGCTGACAAATCTGCTAATGTTTTTGTTGCCGGTCACCGGGGTCTTGTTGGCTCTGCCATTGTTCGCAAGCTGACCCAACTTGGATTCACAAATCTTATCTTGAGATCTCATGCTGAGCTTGATCTCACTCGACAATCTGATGTTGAAGCATTCTTTGCCTCTATAAAGCCTGAGTTTGTCATTGTAGCTGCAGCCAAAGTTGGTGGCATCCATGCCAACAACACCTATCCTGCTGATTTCATTTCCATCAATCTTCAAATCCAGACCAATGTCATCGATTCTGCTTATCGTCATGGTGCTAAGAAGCTGTTGTTTTTGGGTTCCTCTTGCATTTACCCTAAATTTGCACCCCAGCCGATCCCGGAAGATGCTTTGCTTACTGGCCCCTTAGAGCCCACAAATGAATGGTACGCGATTGCTAAGATTGCTGGGATCAAAATGTGCCAGGCTTACAGAATTCAGCACAAGTGGGATGCAATTTCAGGAATGCCCACCAATTTATATGGACCATATGACAATTTCCATCCTGAGAATTCCCATGTTTTACCTGCTTTGATGAGAAGGTTTCATGAGGCAAAGGTCAAAGGTGCCAAGGAGGTTGTCGTGTGGGGTACTGGGAGTCCATTGAGGGAGTTTTTGCATGTTGATGATTTGGCAGATGCGGTCGTCTTTATGATGGAAAAGTACAGTGGACTTGAGCATTTGAATGTAGGGAGTGGAAAGGAGGTTACTATTAAGGAATTGGCTGAGTTGATGAAGGAAGTGGTAGGATTTGAAGGGGATCTCGTCTGGGATACTACTAAGCCGGATGGGACTCCGAGAAAGCTGATGGATAGCTCCAAACTTGCATCTCTGGGTTGGACGCCAAAGATCTCGCTCAAGGATGGGCTTGTTGATACCTATAAATGGTATGTAGAGAATGTCAATCAATGATTCAGCTGGTTAAGCAGCATGTGCCATATCAAATTTATAGGTACTTGTCACTTCACTATGAAGATTTTACTTTTATAAAATAATAATTATCCAGAGAGCAGTGTATGACCAATTTTTCTGTACCAATTATGTGGAATGAATACTTCAGTACTATTTTATTTTGTTTTCTAGATCTCATGATAATGAAGAGCCATTGTTAAAAACCATGAACAGAAGTTATTTCATGTTCATATGGTTTTTGTTTCAAAAGTGTGTTTCCATTAGCATTTTTCTTGTGCCTCTCCCACGAAGTTATTTACCGTTAGTTATCAAGTAGCTGTTATACTTGGTGTATCATTTCAATAAAATTCCTGTGTGTAATCTAGTATAGATTATCATTTTAATGCCTTCTTGTGAATGAACATATTTAGCCACACAATCTAATTTGATATCTAGTCACAGCAAACAATCAAATTCTCCCTAGCTAGTCTTTCATCTTTTCTTTGTGACAAATGTTCACTGCAGAGACTTTCATCTTCTTATTAGCAACTTAAAATAAATATAGATTTTAGAATTGAAATTTGAAAATGTTTTTAGAAAGTAAACAGGTCCAACTACCGTCACATATATTAGAATGCAGTCCATTGCCGTTACCTATGGAGGATGGTGGCTGGTGACTCTGGCCGTCACTGCTGCACTGTCAATATCCAAAATCAGGCTATTCTTTACGGCCGCTGGCAGTTGACTGTGGCTGGCAACTCTAGGCGCTGCCATAGATGTGGTGGTGGTGGACCTGCAATGGAAGTCATTCTCTAGAATGATTTCTGGTTAACTAAACATGTTAATCATTATTCTTCAGAACACCATTGTTGGGAATATTACTGGGGCATTTTATTCCTGAAAATATTTCTTTAAAATTTGAACCAATCATTATTTGATCATGTTAGTGATTACTTTTGTTGTCTAAAGTTAGAATTGTGCAGCCACAATAAGTCTCTCTTCTGCTAATTGGACATTTAAGTAGCTTCATCCTTTTGCCCATTATTATGCAAGCCAATTTGAACATTATAGAGAAGCTGCAATTTACTTGATCACTCGAGAGCCAAGTAGCTAAAATGTTCATCGAGTTGAATGAATATCCGGTTTCAATTGATTTTTCGGTCGTTAAAGTTCTTGAAAATATGATACCGGGGGCATGGATTCTCTAACTTTGGGGTCTCTCTCTCTCTCTCTCTCTCTCTCTCTTCTAAACCACCATTCTCTCTTCCATTTTGTCTATAAGTTACCATACATTTGGCGCCCAAAAGGTAGACAATCTATCTCCTCTGATATATTTAGCTGAGTCCAATAGAATAAGGTTTTACCACAAGAGAGGAAGGAATGAAAGAGAAATGAGGAAAATTTTGGTCCATAAAAATTAATTTGAATATTGGTTGGTTTAAGCTAGTTTTGACTTAAAAATTGGCCACTTAAGGGTTGATTTTTCAAACTGATTTTAAAACTAACCAATCTATGATTAACTTGGATTAGTTTCTAATTTATGAGAATCAAAGCGAGTTTTTATTTTTTAATTACGGAAGAAGTTCTTATAAATTTATAAGTATTTACGAATGAGAAAACTTATATAAAATCGAGATATAAAAGCTAATTGCAACTTATACTAGAAACTATTATTTAAAAAGCTCAACAATTGTTGGATTTCGATAGTATTTATTTTTTCATGAGTGTTTGTTGAAAAGTTTCCCTGCCTACACTTGCTCTAAGTCTTCATCATGGTCATCTTCAACCTAGCTATGCTCCATTTTGAATTAGTTTTTAATTTATGGAAACTTCTCAACTAATATAAGTATTTGGTTCCTTATGAAAAAGCTCTTATAAGTTTCTAGATGAGAGAGAGAGAGAGAGGGAGAGAGAGCTTTAAGAAGTTCTTTCATTTAACTTCTCTTTTTTTGATCGATTTGCATTTAACTTCTCTACAAACACTTATAAGCTTATAAAGATATTTTTATTTTAATTAAAAAAATTTCATAAGTCATAAGTTAATCCAAATTCGTTTTTCATCGTCTTACGTGAACAATGTCTTGTAATAGAATACTATACTATCCGTGAACAATTTGAATACTTGATTATGGAAATACAACCACTTGCCAATACTATTGAAATAAGAATTTTTTTGTAAGATACATTATTCAATAAGAATTTTTTGAACAAATTAAATCGTAAGGATAAACATCTATAATTTTAAGAAAATATTCATATTTGAATTAAATAGTTATCAAATGAGAATTAAAAAAAAACAAATAACGGTAGATTAATATTAATTCTAAATGACAAAACATGAATTCAGTATATCAATTATCAAAAATAAATTCAGTACATCAAATTAAAAGATGAAAAACTATTTAAAATTGGATATTTTAAAAGGATTTTTCTATCCTATGCAATATTGCACAGATTAAGAAATTCAAAAGAAAAAGTTTACATTAAAACTTGTGTATTTAGTATTAAATATTTACTTTTACAATGAATTGTTTTTGTTTTCCAATAAATAGTTACCATTTTTGGGTTTCTTAACCTGTGCAATATTGCACAGGATAAAAAATTCATTTTAAAATTATAAATTAGATAATAATAAATTATGATTATTTTATAAATTAATAGCTACAAAGTTGTTAAAAGTCAAGTAATAGTCGAATTAGCAAATCATTTTAGAAATTCAATGATAAGGACAACCATCTAATGAATAAAATAATTTATAAAAAAGCTCATTGTCATTGTCATAACCACATCGCGATAGGAGCGACGAATGATAATCATTTTGATTATCTATTTTTATATTCCTTGTGAAGTCAAAATTTGCATGTAAATTTGACTTAAACTTTGTTTTTGTCTCAATTTAGAGTTTTTATGCATAGCTATAAATATTCTATGTATATACTTTTGAAAGCCGTAAATTTAACTCAATTTGTTTTTGACTCAAACTTTATATACTTTTGAAAGTTGCTCGTGAAAACCAAACATGATTTATAAGTGCCTATCTTTTTTTTCAAAGTGGCTATCCTAACAACTTGTCTTAATTAAATTAAATTTTGAAAATTGTTTACGATGATCAAACAGGAAGATCCAAAATGGTTATCCTTAATAACTCAATTTTAATTTTGAAATTAAAAATTGTTTGTAATGACAACACAAGAAGTAGATCCAAAGTACTCATTGCTAACAGCCTAACTATTTACAATTTTAGAAAAAATATTTGACTTTGATTTTAAAAATATCTCAGTTTTTTAAATTACATAATTCGTTGTTTAAAATGGTATTTGATTTTCTATTTGTTTAAATGAAAATAATCTTGATTGAAATAAAAAAAATTTGTTTTCTATAATTTTTACTATAAATTGGAATCAACGCATGACTTATTCTTTCTTTAATTCAAAACAATTTTCATTTTTTTGTTGAACTAAACAAAAACATATATAAAAAATGAATCTTCTCATACAAAAGATAATCACATACCACTTTACCAAAAAAAAAGATAATCATGTATCAGATGGACATAACCACAAATGTGATATTACACGTAAATTGCAAGAATATCAAATTGTGTACTTTTACGAACAAAGGATATTGCAAATCATGTTACAGTACTCATACTTGAATATAAACATAAGAAAAATGAATTTCCTTGTTAATATCTGTTACAATCCGTTACTCATCATATAGAGACTTGCGCCACTTAATCGCATACTCATTCACTCAAGGACAAAACTTTGTCTCTTCACCACCATGTGAACAAAAAAAAACAGTAAAATGATGTGTATTACATGTCACACAAAAATATACACTATCGCGATATTACTATCAACCAATTCGCGTAACCAACGTAAAGAAAAGAGATTAAAGAATAAATAGAATAAAAAATAAGAAAAGGAAAATGATAATTTATGGAACAATACATCACATGCTATACAAATGTAATAAGAAATACTAATTGTAATGTTTAATCTCTTTTGGTTTTGCAGAGCGTGTCCCCAAGACCGGGACAGAAGAATACCAAAAAGAAAAGAAACCTTGAATTTGGGTGGTCTGTCATGCTCATGTCTTAGTATTGTATTTGGGTCAAGCTTCATGTTTCTTCACCATTCTTTTTCATCTTAAGCAAGAAAACCGAGTGGTTTGTTGGAAACTCACGTAAATGGGCTCTGTGTACTTCTTCCTCTATGGGGAAAGTAGCAGTAGAGGTCAGTATTCTGGTTATCGAGAGATGGAATAGATGATCATGGGTGAGTTCGCTGGAAGTTAGCCATTGGTGGTTTGAGGGAGATAGCTTAATATTTTTTTTTTGTCGATTCCCTTTTAGTTTAGTTCTCCATGTTTCTATTTTTACTCAAAATCTCTTTTTGTATTGTAATTTGCATACTCTCCTGTCTTCAACTTCATTGAAATTAGTGATAGTATTTTGCTCATTCTCTTATGCATTATCTTCCTTTTATAATTGAATTTTACGAGAGTATTGAATTATAATAATTTACTTTCTATATGGTAAAAGTAATTAAATAGAAATCCGTTTTAGAAGATGAAACAAATTCAACTATCAATATATTTTTATTTTATCATTTTATTATTTATCTATATTTTTTTTTGTAAAAATTGGTGTAACTATCATTTTCAGGTAACACTTGGATTTCAGTTTTGTGTTTAAATATTTTTTTGACTTGTGAGTTTGAAATAAAAAAAATAAAAATATTAAAAGTAAAAATGTTTTAAAAATTGTTATATTGTTATATTAAACTAAAATAATGTTTTAAAAATTTTAATTTTTTTTTTGATATAGCATATAGTATAAACATACACTTTGTTAAAAAAATATAAATTTTTGGATGCAAAAAAAAAATGCAAATAAGCATTAGGTGTATATGGTAATATAAATAAATTAACTTTATCATATAAAGTGTTTTTACACAATCATTTATAATATTTTTTTCCTTTAAAACCATTAATTCATAAATTAATTGAAACACTTATTATATAAATTAGTTAAAACAATTTAATGCAATAAATTAGTTAAAACAATTTAATGAAATAAAAACTAACTGAAGACACTAATTAAAAATAAGCCTATTTCTTTTATTCTAAAACTTTTAATTAAATTGTAAGATTACCAACTAACCCATAAATTGACCAAAAAAATTTCAACATTGCCCCTAGACAACATTCTTTTATATATATATATATATATAGATTATTAAGATTAAAAGTTCACATGACCATTTAAGCCAGACATATTAATCTGAACTCGTCCCTACAGTGACTAGGACTACGCATGGACATGCGCGGATAATTTTTTTTTTTCAACCACAGGTTTGTCTCTGTTCATTGCAATTGGGTAGTTATATCCAGACCTTAATGTAAGAGATTAACTAAAACGTAGGATAGATTAGAGCATGCCATGAAACTAAACAAACAAGTGTCCAGAATTTAGGAAGTTTATTTGGAAGCCTGAGATTTTAGCCTTCAGAATGATGTGCATTCCAGGTTTAAGAAATACAAAGCTATACATTACATGTCCCTATTCTATTTGCATGAAATGATGCTATATATCAAGGAAAGGAAAAAAGAACCCTCAATTACCAACCAACAATTTGCTCAAAAAGTAACAAATTCCTTTTCTTTTTCTTTGATTGAGAACAACAAATGGTGTAGCACATCATACATTGACCACAAAGCAAATGTAAAACTGAAAGAACATCCATATGGTGGCTATGAAGAAGTAGGATGCCGCGCATACCTACAAAACAATGTAGCACAAGATCAATCTACCAGAAAGGGCAGTTTAACATGAAAATCAAGAATCGTCTGTTATAAATGTGAAGCACTGCAATGCAAAGACTCATGGTAGTTAACCAACCCTTTCAACAAATCCATAAGCTCACCCCAGAAAATATCAACTGTTGGAAAAGATGCCTTCTGGAACAAAGGTTCAGGACAGTTATCCTAGTTTGTTGTACCCCTTCAGTTTCCATTGCACTTACTATGTATATTCATATCAGTATGTTACATTTCCAAATGGTAGAATCACCAATGAATCTTTTCATATTTTATTGCAATATGTTAACAAATGAAAGAATTGATTATATCTACACGTAGCTTTACTGCTTCACTACACAGACTTGGCCACAGCTTGCAGCAAAAAATGGTCCATTTGGACATGATATGGTTTATTTTTTATCGACCTTGAAGGACTAAGATGCAATATTGTTCTTTGATGCTGCTGCCTTCTCACTTTGTGCAAATAAGATCAAATTAAGTGCATGTTGAGCCAAAATTGATATGATTTGCTCTCTATCCCAGCCCCCGCTAGTTATCTAACTAAGACTCTCAGTGGACTTCCTCGGAAACAGGATCAAACTTGTAGAATGTTAAAAAGAAAAGCGATAAACAAAGAACCAAACTCAACCACCAGATCAGTTGCTTTGTACTATTACTTAAATCTTATAAACATACTTAAAGCCTTTTCTCAAAAGAATGTTGACAACAGTCAATTGAATAATTGATATGCAAAACGATTAAGGATAAGCTTAGTATCTTAACATTCTTTACCACACCTCATTTTTTTAATGCGCCAATTACATTTCGTTTTACTTGCATGAGACTTGGGTAAGGTACAACAAACAAAATAAAGAGAACATGTAAGCCATACTAAGCTTTCAAATCCAAGAGTTATTAGTAGTGAAAAATAAACAAAATACTGACATCTATAATTCCTGAAACCCCTTCCCATGTAGACTAGACAAAAACCCTGCCCAATTATGCCAAACACATTTCTGGATCTCAACATAAATTTTCACTAATTGCATGTCACTTAAAAGAGACTGTAGAGCTGGAATGTCATTGAATTAATACATAAAATCCCCATCATCCTCAAAGTATGACACAAATACAACCAATAAGAAAACAGGGTATAACATTTCCAAGTCAGAAATAAATTCATACAAAACACATCAATCTAAGTAAAGAAATAAATCATATATCTGAAAGCTCAACTGCTCAAGACTCAAGTTTTTTCCATTAGATAGTAAATGGCACAAAAAAGCAAGTCACTAACGAGTAACGACATGACGACCGGAGAGTTCAAAGATTGGGATAAATTAATACCAAAAAAAAAAAATGATTCGGATAAACTCACCTTTCAGAATTTAGACATGGAACCAAATTTAATCTGCTTAAGAATCTTCATTCACTTCGTCAGAGTCAGAATCACTTGCATTATAACCTAATAAAAATGCACCAAACAAAAAATAATCACACCAAATTACAAAGGAAAAGAAAGATGATAAGCTACTAACAACAAGGGAGGGTTTACGTTTACCTGGACGCTTATCTCCAACTTTCCAAACTGAAGACCTAACCCTTGATGCTTTTGTCAGCCAAATTCTTCCCTTCATTACCAAACCAACAACATCAACATTCCAAACCAAAAGACAAAGACAAACAAGTACATGTACATCTACACTCCAAAGACTCCACACATTGTTCATACTTCTTAATCATACCATTGCTCTTTGTTATATTCACCAAACGGTTCATAAAATCCATATATCTCATACTGGAAACCATTCACACCCAGTTCTGATATTAACTTTGCATATTACACATTAAAACAAGGAATTCCAAAACACAAATCATTAACATTATTAAAAAGAAAGGCCTTATAATTGCATGCTAAAAAGACTTCTCAAGTTATTACATCTACCCACAGTAGAACCTCTAATGTAGCTATTCTCCACATATATAGACAGGGATGCAAGCCTGCAATTAAATTTACACAAATATGTGTGTATTTTAGTATATACATAATACATGGATTAAGACCATAGAAAAGACTTAATATTTTCTTCATTTTTTATAGTCGCCACAACTGTTTTTTTTTTTTTTTTTTTTGGTCAAGCTACAGCCAAAATTGACTTCTTTAAGCACCAAAGAACCCTAGAAATCAACACCAAACAAACAAACCACACAATCCAATGTTAAGTTAATTGAAGATGAATGAATCAAAGGACAAAGAAAAAAAACAAACAAACCCCACCTTTTGGGGATCTTTGGGAACACCATAGCCACTGTAGTACATCTGACCCACCAAAACCTGCATGTTAACGTCCCCTCCTTTAGCCTCCTTGAGAGTGTCCTTGAACCACCGCTTCACACAATCTGCCACCACCACCGACAGTGGTAAACGGCCATTGTTACTTTCCCTCCCTGTGCTGCTTTCCATATATCCCTTCCGACCTCAATTTCAGCACGTGAGATTTTCTTCAAAGCTGGTATTTTTGAGGCCCTGATAAATTTCCCCCCTTTTTTCCAAAAACAAAATCACGGATATCATTCAGATTGAACAAATTGGCTATAAAGGGGCACCGGAATTGCAATTTTGATTGCGAAATTACTACCTTTTTTGTGCTCTGTGTGATGCTATCCGGAGAACATAGTTGAATTTGAATGGAGAACTAAGAAGGGTTTTGCGGTTTGCCGATTTGCACACAGAGAGAGAGAGAGAGAGAGAGAGAGGAGTTATCAGAAAAGACAGTGCGACGGACTTTATTTGTTTATTTATTTTTCTATAATGACGATGTTTTAGTGTTTACCCCTCCGCTTGTTGCATTCTAACACTAAGAAGAATTTTTTTTTAAATCTCCACAAAATTTTATTTTTTATTATAAATAAATAGGTTAAATATGTTTTTAATTTTTATAAAATATTTTTTTTGTAACTTTCGTCTCTACTAAATTTTTCTTTCATATTTGGTTCTCACTTATTCATTGTCTCCCATGTCGTCGTCGGTTTTGCCATGTTTACATTTTAATTGATGTGACGCTTATGCGGCAAGTGAGACACAATTTTTATTATTTTTATATTAATAAATATTTTGACTCAACTAATTAAAAAACAAAACAAAATAATTAAATCTAAGAAATATGATGTATCGAAAAAAATGCCGTCTCATACATATCTCATATTAAACTTCCACTAACCCAAAACATCATTATGTTCTATACTTTGGTTTTAAGACTTCATGTTATTTGAGTTTTCTATAGAAATAAAGATTATTTTTCTATGAGTTTATTATTAAACTTGTTTGTATCTTATTGCGTGAAATGATTGATTTGCATTTAAGAATTTTCAGTAAATATTCAAATAGGACCAGTTGAAAATAAACATGATTGAAATCACATTTTCAGTAATATCAATGCTACTCATCCATATTGATCTATGTCATTAAATGTATTGATGTGATGTGATGATCATTGTGGTTTAGTCACATTTTATGGTTGTGACAAAAACTACAGTGGTTGCATTGTTGATATACGAATTTAACCAAATTGTTTAAGTGGAAGTTTAAAAATAAATAGCGTATGGAAGCCTGCCTAAAGAATTGTGATATAATTGTTACAATATGTAACCCAAAGTGAGAGATTATTGAAACTTTATAATTCAGTAATTAATGTGGGCTAATATTATAAAACATTATATTAGCTATTTATCATTAATCATTAAGTAACTTAATTTTATGTGGTCAAATTAAGTGAGCTCAATAGACCAACAAAGAAGCTGGTATGAGCTTTTAAATGAGTATATGTTTGTAATGGCCCATTAAGAAATAGTGAGGATCTATTAGGTTAATATACTATAGAAAGACTATGGTCTTCAATACAATAAATCAAACAACTTATTCTCTTTTCTCCCGTATGAAGAGAGGCTAAAGTCTCATTGTAGAACTCTAGTGATTTGATTGGGATAGTCGTTCTACATCCTTTTCCATTTTAGATAACTGAACAATATCAACTGATCTAAGTATTTATCCTATTATTAGTAATCCAACTTATTGTAAATCCTATGCATACGAAGAATAGTGTTATTAACATATGCTTATGATTGTTTGACTTCCCACACAAAAAAACTTTTGATTGAAGAAAAAAAACACGTGAAAAGAATAATTCTAACATTTTTTCTTGTTTGTCGTCGTCTTCTTCAAACTCCGTTGACGAAGACAAAATTAACGACACGGTTGATGATGATGGGTATAAGAAGAGGGATAGAACGACAATGTGCTTCACCTCCAAGTCCCGACGTCGCAAATGCCAGATTTGTTTCGAGTTCGGCGGCTATGACCGAAGCTTCGATGTGTTGTCAATGCTTGCGCCATCTTGAAACACTAATTAATCGAGAACACGATAAGTCCATTCATTTTGTTGTAGATTTCGTGGGAACAATATTGATTCACTCTACACACATTTTTATTATCGTCTTTTCATAATCATAAGTAATACAGTTAGGAATCACCAAGGTTGACAAATGTCAAAAAATTGTGCTAAGTAAACATCTAAATTACACGTGTCATCTAATCACAAAGTTTCGTAGGTTTGGATGACAAATTAATGTCGCAATACTAAGTTTCGGTTGTACATGTGTGTATTACCAAAGCTGATCATTCAAATAAACCATTAAATTAAATCAAGGGCACCAATTAATGTAGTATTCAGTTGTACACCTATTTAATGACTCGGTAGTCAACTTTTGTTTTAAAATGATTGATCCACGACATTTATAGAAAATACTAAACCAGAAAAAAAATTGAAATTGCATTGAAATTCCAAAACGTAAATCTTTATAATATTAAAAGTAATAGTGTTCGGAGGGCAATTTGGCCAAATCACTTAAATAAGATATAATATCAGTATTTTTGTATTTAATAATTGTGAAGATTTATTTTAATTTAAAAGAGATTTTAGCAAATAATAATTAAAAATATCTATTTTAAAATAAAAGAGATAACAAACCTAAATACTACTATACTTAAGAAAAAGAGGAAAACCAAAGTTTCTATAATTAACATATTGATATTTAATATCAGCATTTTTGCATTTAATAATTGTGAAGATTTATTTTAATTTGAAAGAGATTTTACCAAATCTTTACTTTATAATATTAAAAACAATAGTGTTAGGAGGGCAATTTGCTCAAATCACTTAAATAAGATATAATATCGGCATTTTTGTATTTAATAATTGTGAAGATTTATTTTAATTTGAAAGAGATTATAGCAAATAATAATTTGGCCAAATCACTTAAATAAGATATAATATCAGTATTTTTGCATTTACTAATTGTGAAGATTTATTTTAATTTGAAAGAGATTTTAGCAAATAATAATTAAAAAAATCTATTTTAAAAAGAAAGAGATAACAAACCTAAATACTACTATATGTAAGAAAAAGAGGCAAACTTAAGTTTCTATAATTAACGCATTGATATTTAATATCAACATTTTTGCATTTATTAATTGTGAAGATTTATTTTAGTTTGAAAGAGAATTTAGCAAATAATAATTAAAAAGATCTATTTTAAAATGAAAGAGATAACAAACCTAAATACTACTATACTTAAGAAAAAGAGGAAAACCTAAGTTTTTATAATTAACATATTGATATTTAATATCAGCATTTTTGCATTTAATAATTGTGAAGATTTATTTTAATATGAAAGAGATTTTACCAAATCTTTTCTTTATAATATTAAAAGCAATAGTATTAGGAGGGCAATTTAGTCAAATCACTTAAATAAGACATAATATCAGTATTTTTGCATTTAATAATTGTGAAAATTTATTTTAATTTGAAAGAGATTATAGCAAATACACTACAAGAAATAGGTTAGATACCGACGGACATTTACCGACGGCTTGAGGCGAGTCGCTAAAGCCGGATTTACGACGGTGTTATCTGGTCGAATACGTGATCCGCCGTAATCTGGGTATTACCGACGGGTTAAGCGTTGAAATCCCGCTTTTAGCGACTGACTAAGCCGGCTTCAGAGACCGTGACTTTTGGAAAATTCCCGCTTTTTTGAAGACCGACGCCTATCGACCGTTTTTACTGACTGCGGTTAGCCCGTCGCTAATCCCGTGTCGCCATCGACGGTTTAACCGCTTGATAAGTTTAAAATGGCCGCTTGTAAGCTCTTTATTTGGCCGGAATGTAAACTCCTTTCTTCTTCATTCACTCGCAAAGAACTCCCTCGTTTCGCTTTTTATCTCCGCTGTTTTAGCCTCTTCATCTCCGTTTTCGCCGCTTCATCTCCGAAGTGGATTAGCCGCTTCATCGCTTTAGCGCACAGATTCCTCGCGCCCGACTGCCAAACCTGGCACGGTGAGCAGTTCACTGCAGCAGCCTCCTCGCTTCTTCATCTCCTGCTTCGCCGCCTCTTCATTCTCGTTCACCTTCATCTCCGCTGCTCGCTTCTTCATCGCCGCCGCCTTCCGCTGCAGATCACGGGCTAAACGGCAGCGGTGCAGTTCATGTTCACTGGCAGAGCTCCTCGTTAAGCCGCTTCATCTCATTCTCGTTCTGCCGGGCTTCTTCATTCTCCGTCGCTTCATCTCTGCTGCTCGCTTACTTCATCGCCGCCGCCTCCTCCGCCAGACCGCCATTAAACCTAACCGCATTTGATGTGTTCACTTTCACGAGCTCTCGTTTAGCTTCTTCATCTCCGTCTGCTCGCTTCTTCATCTCCGTTTCGCTTTCATCTCCGCTCGTTTCTTCATCGCGCCGCCTCCTCCGCAAGATCACGGCCAAACCCAAGCACGGTGATGTGTATATTTTAGTTACATAACTTCTTTTCATTTCGCTTATGACATATTGAGTTCATATTTTATTTAGAGTCATCCAATTGTATACGTGTTCATTTCCATCCAAATAATTGATAATTGATGCCATTTTTGGGAACCATTTTTTCACTTTCATTACGGAAGATGATTTGGAATTCAGCTTGGGAGAACCTCAATAACATTGTGGTTTCCCATTCAAAAGAAAACAGATAAATAAATTCACTATCATTCATATCTCCTTAATTATGTCTTGTCATGATATAGTCTAATTTCAAAAGTCGCTTAAGATGCATGTGAACTATATAAACAAACTTTGTCAAAGAAAAATATTGCCCAGGAAAATAAGAACAAGAATACTATCCCTAAATTTAGTTAAAAGATCCAATAAAACACAAACATTAAATGTAGAAATTTTATAATTAGAACATGACATTAGAATAATAGAATGTAGAGGCACAAATAATTTTTAGAATAGTTATTCACATGTTTAGATTCATTTGAAACCTGCTTAGAGTATCGTTTGTAGTTACATATATATCCCTGCTTTTAAAAGTTAAACTTACAATACAATAAAAACATTTCTTGCCCGTGGCTTGCTTTATAATATGACTACCAAAAGATCCTGCTAAAAGCTCAATTTGATTCCTTCAAACACACATACATGTTTTTTTTTTTTTACAATTTTATGATAATCCAGTGTATGCCCCTAGTGTTTGTCAATAAACCTTGTGTGAAAAGAGAGAGTACATTCGGGTGTACTTGTATGATACATGGATATATGAGTAGAGTATATGAACATTATATTGACATGTGTGGAAGGTGAGGTATCGTGTGCTTCGATGTGGATGATGTTATGTTTGTTGATTGACAGTGCTTTTTATCTAATGCGATCGTTGTACCATTTTAAAACATGAGATGAGACATACTCATCCCTTACTTTTTATGTGTGTTTGTCTCTATGCTTTTGAATGCAAATGTTCCTCGAAGGATGTCAATGAGTAGTATTGGATGCTTCAGTCAAAAGGATGGAGTATCTGAACACATTTTCTCATTTCTCATATCGTTTTCTTTAGTTTTATACCGTTGTAATTACCTTTTTTTTTTTTGGGTTGTATGGATCTAATCAATGTGACATCGATTGGGGAATCTTATTTTTATTATTTAGATATGCTCTAGTGTTTTAAGTCCCTTTTATCACTTGTGTTTCATTTTGGAAAGGATTGTAAGGTCGTTTTGAGCCAAGTTTACCATTTTGTTTATTTTGAATAAGAGTTAAGTGATTGTTGTGACAATTTGATATTCTTTATCGCTGGGTGGTTCTTAATCATCCCAATCCCAAAGGAAGAAAGGTGTATGTTATCCTGCTCCATATGGGGATAGTTCTTAATCTTCCCAATCTCGAAGGAAATGTGTACGCTATCCCGCCCCATATATGGATAGTTCTTAGTCTTCCCAATATCGAATGGTGGTGTATGCTATCCCATCACAGTATATGGATAGTTCTTAGTCTTCCTTTAATCTCTTCTAGATCGATCGCTTGTCTCAATTCTATTTACATTTTCTTGTTAAGTTTCTCTGTATTTTGATTCTTCTATTCTGCTACTGTGCGTACTGTGTGTTCATTCTTGTCATAGGATCTTAATTGTATAACATGCACTTTCGAAAAGTTGTAATTTTGATGTTGGAATGATTGTAATCGATTTGTATATATTTCCTTTACTCGTCAAGATCGAAACAATGTTGGTGATCATGATCCCCATATCGTGTGCTTTGTATCGCTTATATGATCCCCATATCTATACTAATCATGAATATGTTCGCTTGTTGAATAGAATCGAGCCAAATGGATTCAGATCAACCGTGATGCTATGTTAATGGGTTCTAGAGTTATTATGATTGGTGAAGTTTTTAGGTCCTACTCTATCTCTTCCATCTTCATGTGTATCACACTCTTCAAACTTTCTCAAGTCTTTCTAATTGTTCATATCAGAAAATTCATAATTGACTAAAGTATGCTTTTGAAGTTGTAAAGGGTTAAGCATAAGTGGTGGGAGTAGTATATCTTAGTCATAAAACAACCTATAGATGTTTGTGCTGGATATATAGTTTGATTCTCCTTTTTGTTTTTTCTCTCTTTTGGCTAGTATTTCTTGATTTGTACCCTGGTGGATAGTATATAAGAATAATGGCTTAGAGAATTTTTTTTATTGTTTTATTAAATTTTTGGGTGCCTTAATTTGTTTGACGGGGTGGAGTAGGGGATTCTTTTTTCTTGTTCTATACTTAGGTAGCGCTTGACCCAGCTTTTTAGCTTCAAAGCTACTTTAAAATTAAAGTTTAAAATATGAGCTTTAAAAATAAAGTAAAAGTCGCTTTGATAAGTTTCATATTTTGTTTATTTTAAAAGCTACTTTTAAGTTATAAGTTGTTTGGTAGAATATTTTCATAAAAGTACTTATTTGAAGAATAACTAATTGCAAACAATTTATTACTAATGAAAGAAATGTATAATAACCAAAAAGTAAATTATTTAAAATAATCCCACAGATAAGGATAAATAATTTTTTATCATACATATAAAAAATTCATAAAAATATAATAGAAAGGTGATAAATGCTAGGTTATTTTCTATAGTTGTAATATTTTTATTTGTAAAAAAATATAATATTTGAAGTATAGCACGCTTCACAATATCTCGCAACTAGTCGATTAAAATTATTTTCTAATATTCCCACTTTTGCTTTTCTTTTTCGATTTTTTCGATTGGCAGCCTTTAGCCTTCAGAGTCGCTTTTTAGGTATGTTGCATTGAACTTGTTTGAATTCTATCCTATTTAGATTCCGGTGTGGTTTTGATATTCTTGTTTATATCTTATTAGTTTCACAACACAAAAATCTCTCAAGCTTTCATAGGCCTCAGTTCGCCACCTCCACCAGCCGCCACTTGTACCACTAGGTATGCACTCTAACGAAATGCTGCTAACTCATTGGGTGGAAAAAGGGTTGTCTGCTTGACCTCCACACCGACATATTTATTTGTTTTCGCTCATAGTTCTCTCCATGTGAGGGGATTTTGAAGTGTATTGTGTAATTGTCTAAAATGATATGTACTGTAATTGTCTCGCGCATCGCTTATCACTCATCACTACAATGCTTGTGAGTAAAGAGGCAATTTTAATTTATGCTTGCCATTTCATTCATGGATATGGATATTGGTGATGTTGCTTGGCTGCAATTTGCTTTGCACATCTTCCAGATTTCTTTTCCTTGCCATACCTTGTCTAATTCTATCCTCTCTACCGAGGGTTTGACGGAAGTGGTTGGCGGAAGAAGAAGCGGTCGCGATATGGTGTCGGGCGACTTGCCAAAGAACTACAAAAGGGCCCGCTACCACACGCTGGAGCGTCGTCGAGTAGTAGTGCGCCAATCGGTCGCTCGCGGATGACCAGAGATAGCCGAGTTGAGCGCCGCGTGGCCCAAGGCGGAGGTTTTGACTTCGAGCCGCAGCCGCGAGCAGATGTACCGATGCTAGCTCGCCCGGCAGCCTACTCCATCGACTCCGCCTCGCTTCCGCTTCCGCCTTCTCGCCTCGCTTTCCGCCTGCATCGATGGTCATGTCGATGATGCAGGATGATGTAGAGCATCTCGATCATGATCAGAGTACCAGACTATTAGTTCTGCTTTGTACTTATATTTTTCATATTTTTGATATCATTTTTTTCGTTTGGCATATTATTTTAGTTACTGTTTTTTTCCCTTCAACTTTTTTTATTTATTGTGTTTTCTTTTTTTAATTTACTTTTTAGTTTACGTTACCACATTTTTATATATGGAAATCAATTAATAATTAAATTAAATTAAATTACAAGTAATATTTAATTAAATTAATAAATAAATATTTTTAATATGAGAATAAATTATTTTTATAATTAAACAAATAAATAATTAAATTAATTAATTAATTAATTAATTAAAGAAAAAAATTAAATTGGTTAATAATTAATAAATTTATTAATTTTATAAATAAAATTAATTAAAGGAAAAATTTTATTTATCAATTTATTTTTCTCGAAAAAAACATTTTCGATATCGACGGCTAAGCTTGCCGTTGAATCGACCGATACCAACACCGCCGAAATTTAACGAAGGCTTTGCCCGTCGGAATCTAATTATCGATTACCGACGGCTTAAGCCGCTTGGAAACTTTTTCAGATTGACCGACGGTCAACACCGCTGGAAATTTAACGACGCTGCCCGCCGGAATCCACCATCATTTTCCGACGGGTGTAGCGTCGGTATTACCGACGAAGAAAGAATGGCCGGTAACTTTGCGATTTACCATATTTCCGACGGGTTTTTGGCCGTCGGTTATCCGTCGGTAAAACTGGGTTACCGACGGCTTTTATGTATTACTGACGGCTTAAGGCCGTCGGTAATCCCGTGTTTTCTTGTAGTGATAATAATAAAAAAGATCTATTTTAAAATGAAAGAGATAACTATGACCGAAAAAAAATAAAAGAGATAATAAACCTAAATACTACTATACGTAAGAAAAAGTGGCAAAACTAAGTTTCTATAATTAATATATTGATATTTAATATCAGCATTTTTCAATTTAATAATTGTGAAGATTTATTTTAATTTGAAAGATGTTTTAGCAAATAATAATTAAAAAGATGTATTTTAAAATGAAAGAGATAACAAGCCTAAATACTACTATACGTAAGAAAAAAGGCAAACCTAAATTTCTATAATTAATACATTGATATTTAATATCAGCATTTTTGCATTTAATAATTGTGAAGATTTATTTTAATTTGAAAGAGAGTTTAGCAAATAATAATTAAAAGATTTATTTTAAAATGAAAGATATAACAAATCTAAATACTACTATAATGTTTCCTATTTTTAAACATATAATACTATACGTAAGAAAGAGAGGCAAACCTAAATTTCTATAATTAATACATTGATATTTCAATGAGATGATAATTTTTTAAGGCAATCACATAATAATTTAATGTTTCCTATTTTCAAACCTATAATAATCATTACTCAATTGTAAATATGGGGACAAATAGGTTTGATGCACATTGATAGATTTATTTCA
Organism: Calophaca sinica; assembly: GCA_037113605.1. Lineage (NCBI taxonomy): Eukaryota > Viridiplantae > Streptophyta > Magnoliopsida > Fabales > Fabaceae > Calophaca > Calophaca sinica. The sequence continues at coordinate 112,679,470 of CM073733.1, forward strand.
TAAGAAAATAAGTAATGACATTTAACTGAGACATGCATGTTTCCTAGAGTATTCAACTCATTCGACCAATCATAATAATTTAAAGTAATGTAAGGCACGTTTGACCAATTTCGCTCAAAAAGATTTTTACATAAATATAAGTAATTTAGTAGTAATTTTAAATCTTTTCCTATGAATGATAATATATCTATTCAATCAATCTATTTGTTACCAATTTATTCAAAAATATTTTTACATCATTTAATGGATACACAAGCCCGATTTTTATTTTAAATTTTTTGATCTATTGGGTGACTATATCAATTATCTATCAAATATGAAGTTTTATTGATGTAAAACTAATTCTTACAAATTATTCAAATCAATCTATAATTCTTACCATTTATATGTCCTTCCTATTTAGTCAAAGCCGTAAAAGTTAAAACTCATATTTGATAGAGTGTGAGTTTGTGTGACTAGAACAAAAGAAAGCATACAGACATCTTTCATGATACCCCTCTGTGAGAATTGTTTCCATTGTCTTAAAGGAGCACACTTTTAAATTCTTTCCATTGTGGATTCGAAATTGTTGCGATCTTTGTGCATTATGTATACTATACTATTTCTGACCATGGTATTTTAGCAGTCATTGTTAACTCACTAAACATTCATTTGTAGGGAGAATGACATCTAAAATTATTCCTCTCAGTGCTATCAAGGCTGGTAACACCGAATGGAAGATCAAGGTCCGAGTCATCAATCTTTGGAAACAGCTAGTATACAAGAACCCAGCTCAGATTGGTAGTATTGAGCTCATACTACTTGATAAACAGGTATTCTATTGTAACTAATTCATGCATTATTTAATCATTGCATGACAGTTCATCTTTATATTGACTTCATTTTGTGGTACATCAAAAATACAGTGTATAAAGATCCAGGCTACCATTAAGCGTACTCTAATGTCTATATTTGAAAGACAAATAGAAGAGGGTTCTGCTTGTGTTATTGAGAATTTATTGGTGGGGATTACTGATCCTAACTTCAAAACCACAAGGCACGACACAAGTTAACTTTTATGAGAATCACAAAGTGTACCCAGGTTAAGGCTGATAATATACCTGAGAACTATTTCGAGTTTCTATCATTTCCAAAATTCATTGCTAGCTCGAGTGAAGGTTTTCCATTCGGTAACAAATTCATCTCATTTACGAATTTTCATTTATTATAATAACTTATTATCTTTTTAATTTTGTGAAAAATACGCTGACATTTATTATTTTCCAATCATAGATGTCATTGGCCATGTTGTTCAAAGGGATAATGTGAAAGAAACATCCAAAGATGGTGGCAAGAACAAGTTGCTTGATATTGCTCTTGAAGATCTAGAGTAATAAATATATAATTGTTTTTGATAAACATATATTTCATGTATTGCAATATCCATTATGTCATATTATCCATAAACCCATACTATTCATTTAATGCTACTTATATAGGAACAATAGAGTTATATGTACTTTGTGGAAAAAATTTGCTGAAGACATGCAAGAATACCTCGACCAGAAGAAATATGATGAAACTGTTGTCATGGTTATGCAAATGTGCAAATTGAAAATATATAATGGTGATTGTAATTTCATTCTATTTTTATATTTAATTTTTTTATTTTGGTTTTATGTAGTTTTCAAATGATTTAGTTAATGATATATACCGAAAATGATGAATAGGTATAATGGGAATTTCTAACTCATTCAATGGTACAAAATTATTTATAAATCAGAACCTTCCTGAAGTATCTGAATACAAACAGAGGTAATGGAAACTTTGTCTTTTTTTTTATATATAAATCCAAGTGTAAATTGATTTTGTTTACAAAATCAAAGAGAGTAAAATCCTGAAAAAATAATTATATAAATCCACCCAGTGTTAATTGATTGCGTTTACAAAAAATGTTACTTTTTTTTTGTTTCGAATAATTTTATTTATCTTTAAATACTATAATTTCACTCAAAAGAAAAAACAACCAATTTTTTGTTGGTAGAGACTGTGAGAAATCTCACATCAAATATGCCTACGAGCATAAATAGAGTTTTGACGGGTCGTCTATGTAATGCTCATAAAAAAACTGTATTTTTTGTTTTATAATGGATTTACTTATCCTTAAAAACTGTAATTTCATGCCTTTTATCATTTAATAATTATAAACATCTTTTTTAAACAAAAGAGAGAGAGCAAAATCCTAAAAAAATAATTAAATCACTTAAATAAATACCGGTTAATATCTTTTAGCATTTAATAATTATAAAGATTTTTTTTTTAAATGAAAGAGAGGGCAAAATCCTAAAAAAATTAATCATATAAATCCCAGTGTTAATTGATTTTGATTACAAAATCAAATATGAGGCATGTTATCAATATAGATATATTAGTAATATTGATTACTATTTAATCACAAAATAAATCTCAATGATTGATAATATGTTGGAAGTTTGATAAAAAATGAAAATAGTATTTTTAAATGATTTATGATTGGAATTGATTAATTCATAAATTTTAAATATTTTTTAATATTGACGACAAATCACAGTATGCATCTCAGTGATTGATACCATGCGGTATATTTGATACAAAATATAAATAGTATTATTAAATGATTGGTTATTAATTATTATTATTATTATTATTATTATTATTATTATTATTATTATTAAAAATATCATATATCACAATGCAATACAAAAAAAAAATCATGTATCACAACGATATCACTTTATTAAATTACTTTTTAAAATATTTTCACAAATTTTTTTGTGCTCAATATTTTTACAGTATTTTATATGGTGAGATATAATTGGATATATCTTTATCTTTATCTTTATATATATATAACAACAAATTATTTTTTAAACATGACAATGTTAGAAAGCTCACGCTGAATATGCATGTGAGCATGCGTGGAGATTTGATGGGTTGTCTCTACAATGTTCATAAAAAAAGGGGGTTGTATTTTTTTGTTTTGAAATCGATTTATTTATCCTTAAAAACTGTAATTTTATGGAAAAAAATTGTTAACATTTTTTTTTGAAAGGAAGTAAGGAAGCTTACGCCGAATATACCTGCAAACGTACATGGAGTTTTAACGGGTTGTCTCTATAATGTTCATAAAAAAATGTTACATTTTTTTCGAATAATTTTATTAATCTTTAAATACTATAAATTCATTGAAAAGGAATTTTTTTTTACAGGAGCCTGTGAGATAGCTCAAGTCGAATATGTCTGCGAGCTTAAATAGAGTTTTGACGGGTCGTCTCTGTAATGTTCATATAAAAAAATTGCATTTTTTTGTTTTGTAATCGATTTACTTATCGTCAAAAACTGTAATTTCACTGAAAAAAATAAACAAAATTTTGTTTGGACAGAACATTGAATATGCCTACGAGATACATGAAATTTTGACAGGTTTTTGTTTGCCATATTCATAAAAAATTGTATTGAGTACGAGTTACCTTGATTAGAAGAATTGTGTCCGTGTTACCTTGATATTTATTTATCGATACTTTTAATAATTTTACAACTTTTATGACACAAATACAAAATTTCCAAATAAAAAATACAGAATTATTCTCACAAAGTTTATATGTTCGTAATTACATTTAAGAAAATTATGACATTATTTTCTCTGTTTGAAAGAACATGATTGTTTTCATGCTATAAACAAAATTTGATTTGTTTTTCATTTTTTAATATGAGATTTTTCGTTAAGTTGACTTATTGTGTTACAAAAGTTAAAAATATATAATTCAAACAAAAAATGCAAAAATAATATGACAAATTTTGTTTACCGCATACATCGCAGGTGTTGAAAAACTAGTGGAAAATAAATATGATTGATCCTGCACATTTATAAAAAATAAATCCATTCTAAAAAAAATATTGAAATTGCATTAAAACTCCAAAACGTAAACGGAAAATAAATATAAAAATTACCCAACTGATTATCTATACCATTATATAAAGACAACAAGGTAAGGTAACCGTTTTTTTGGTGTACTACTTTTGTTTCCACTTTTACCCTTCAATAAACTGTTTTGTAAATTTAAAAAATAATTTTTTTAAACTGCTGCACCTTCATTTTAAAGAAACCAATACCAACAAATGTAATTACCTCTCTCTCTCACAAAAATGTGTTGTGGACAAGAAAAATTAATAATATAAAATACTGTAGCGCAATAAAAATACCTCGTGCCCGTCTTACCGCTAGTTACCCTATTAAAAAGGTGAGGCGGTATTGAGGAAACCGACAATAACCGAAAAGTAACAATAAATTATTGAATAAGGCGTAAACGGGAATTTATAATTTTTATATTACATATTCAAATAATATAAAATCACCAGACTCATAAATGTAAACGGAACGAAATTATAAATTACCTAACTCATAATTAGTCAATTCAAAAAATATAAGGCGGTAGACCTAAAGTTAAATGAATTTTGTTATTGTCCCCCACTGTTAGTTGTGTGGCAATTTCAGCGACATGGAGATGTCGAGACCGAGATTCGAACCCGAGTGTTGCCGTTTAGATGTGTGTGTGTTTATTGTTTATCATTTCTACTAGCTGACAAAAAAAAAGAATTTTGTTATTAATGGTTCATATTTGATTTTTTTTGTTGTTGACAAAGGTGGTTCATATTTGATGATATGCATGGTACTGATGATTTTCTTTCTTCCCAAATTCACTATGAATTTTGTTGGATTCATATGGGTTAATGTTAGTGTCACTTTCATTTGTCTATTAGAAACTTCTGCATAACGAGTCATTGAATCCCGTTCCTTATTTATGGCTATTATTTTTATTTCATTACTGATTTTGTCTTTGATACCCATGTTATAGCTTTGGATTTAAACACATGTTGTTTGTTTGGCTATGATATGAACCTTTTTCTTGCATATGATGTTTCCAATACTATTGTCATTGTTGTTCTATTTGCAGGTTAACATATTCCAAGATAATAATCCTTCTTTGGAAGTTTTTTTTTTTTTTTTTTTTTAACATTGTGTCAGCAAATCTATTATCTAGATGGTATGTATGATTAGGGATGGAAAAATGGGCCAACTCGGTCCAGCCCTAGCCCAACCCGCCATGAGCCCGCTCAAAAACGGGCTGGGCCAATCCGACCTGCAAAGGGTGGTGGGTTGAGATGTTGAACCTAACCCGTCACAGGCTGGCGGGTTGGCGGGTCAGCCCGTTAAAAAATCGAAAAACAAAGAATAAATATAAAAACTGAAATTCGGGCTAAAACGGGGCTAAACTGGCCGACCAACCCGCCTAAAACGGACCAAAATGGTGGGCTGGCCTGAACGAAATATGTAAAAAAAAAATTGTTACTCTCTCTGTCTTTTTTTACTTGTCCTATTAGTTTATGCACACCTCTTAAGAAAATGATTGAGTCTACAAATTTTCATGATAAAATGACACTCCTTGACTAAAATACCTCTTATTAATTAAAGTAGTGGAGTAGTTAAGTAGAAAGATTTATTAATATAGTTGGTTGAAATACAAGGGATATTATTGGAAAAGAAATAATTAATACTTTTTGATTTTCTAGAGAGACAAGTAATTTGAGACAATGAAATATTTCAAAGAGGACAACTAAAATGAGACGGAGGGAATATAAAATAAGAAAATAAATAAATAAAAAATATATATTAACCCGACAAGTTGGCCCGGCCCCGCCCGCTTGTGGCCCGACAGACTGACGGGCTAGGCAGGTGGGGCTAGATGGGTTGGTGGGCTGACATGTAGTAGCCCAACCCGGCCTATTTTAGGCGGGTTGGCGGGTCAGCCCGTTGGACCCAACCCGCTTTGCCACCCCTATGTATGATCCTTTTGGCTTATTATAGGTTACCATGCCTTGCAAAACAACAACATTGTGACAAAGTTAAAGTTCAACTCGGATTTTTTGAGTAGTGTGGTTGAGGAAAATAAATGACCTTAATTGTTATTTTTATTGTTTAGTTTTTGTCTATAACAAAAACTAGTGCATTCACCACGCGACATAAATTATGAAAATTATATTTGGTTTCTTTAGTTTTGTATATGTTTTGAAACCAAACCAAATTTTATAAACTACATTAATTAAAAGATTGTGGATAATATTGGTTCATATTCATATTGTGGATATTAAAGGATGGTGTTTTATTTATTATTATTTATATAAATGGTCATATGTACTACTATTATTATTTGATTTTGAAGATGATAAAAAACAAAACAAAAAAATAACCCTCAGAGTTAATTAGAAAGACAACTAAGCATCAATTGAAATGTGAAACATAATATGTCTTTGAAAATTGGCTTTGTGAAGAACAATTTTTATACCAAGCAGACCAAGCAGAACCAACCCACTAATACCAAGAGAAACAATGGTTGCAGAAAGGGTTAGGCGCAATTTGCGCTAGTGCTATGATCAAATCTGTAACATTAGCAACCACTGCCATCAGCTTCATTATTCGATCACTTCTAATCTTCTGAATCCCCTTCACTTGTTCAGATTTTTTTTCTTTTTCCTTGGATCCTTTCATTTAAATTGGTGTTTAGCTTACAACAGACTGTAAGGTTTAAGGCTGCAATCCTTTGAAAATATACCTTGTCATTTCTATATTGCACAGAGAACCCCTTTTCGACTTCCATACAATTGATAATAACTGCTGAAGGTATTTGTTTCTCCACTCAGCCATGGAATCCAAAATTTCAAAAAGGAAGGCAACAAAACAAAGAGTTGCATAACCACACTCTTTGATAATAGGGCCTTGTCTAATCTCTATAACCTGTAGTTAAGAAAAATGACAATCAATTGAAATGTTTTTCTTATACACTTAATTTAGCAAGTTTGTTATTAAAGTAAAGGTGAAAATAGAGAAATAATTCAAATTTAAATCTCTATATGAGAAAGCTAGTATAATATCATAGGAAGGTAAAAGTCATAGAAAATTTGAAAACATTAACAGTATTGTTTTATACAAACATCAGTCAATGAGCTGACAGTTACTTGTATTTTTTCACTTCCATTAAGTTAGGCTTCTCGTTCCTCGAATACTAAGAGTGCTGCAACATAAACAAAAGTACATTTAGAAAATGAAACTTAGAATACCAAAACTGAATTTTTCTACCAAGATCAAATCAAAATCAGCTAGCATGTTTCAATTATAACATGGGTTGCAGATCTTAAAACTTTTAAAAGCATTCATTTTGTTCATTTATGGATTAGAGAACAAATTAAAAATTGAACATAAGAGGAAAGGAAAGATTGAAATTTACCTATATTAAATTTTGGAGTACTTCTTTGAAAACAACATTTGAAGTTACATTGGGGGCATCTCCTTCCTCATCAATGATTAGAATCTTTAAATCATGACGTGGTGGTAACTCTAGAAATCGCAACATATAGTTGTCCATATGTAAAAACAGGTTGTGGAAGATAGATACTAACATATTTAAGAGATTGTCCTTGACTCTTATTTATTGTCGTCGCAAAAGAAACAACAATTGGAAATTATTTTCGTTGAAATTTAAAAGGAATTCTAATATCAGACGGAGTCAATGACAACCTCGGAATAAAAACCTTCTGCCCAACACTGCTTCCTGAAATCACCTTTGCTTCAAGAACATAAGTTCCCATGTGGGTAATGATTAGTCGTGTGCCATAGCATAATCCTGATGACTGGTCTATGTTTCTGAGCAACATAACAGGCATACCTACTTTTAACTTAATCTCGTGATTTGGCAGTCCTGAAGCTGTGATTGTATTTTTAAAATTCTGGTGTATGAATGCTATCTGGACCATCAATATTTTCATTCTGTGAGCATGATGTATCAGCATATAAATAAGTTTTTGTCTCAGCTGGAATCAAAGACATGATATAATCGTTGATGATGTCAACGGTTTCATTTTTTGGCGTTAAAATTGCCCATTTTGGAAGAAGGATGGATCACTTAAGTTCTCCAATAAAGATGGATAAGTGTCGTTAAGTATTGAAGCAAGAGGGTCTCCTAAATTTTTTATGATCATATCATCCGGAATTTCAGTCAACACATCTCCATCATTATCGTCACCAATAGTCTCTTCTCCAATACTCAATAACCAATCTGAAAATTGCTTCATTTGGTTAACATCAGAATCTGAAGATCCAATTTGAAGCCTCATGTTCTTCATTAATGTTAATACTTCACAAAATTCCCACAGGTAAGATGAATTAATGGAGGCATAGACAGCATCTTGTCTTGTTCCTTTTGGCACAACAGGAAGGATTTGTCTGAAGTCACCCCCCAATATAACTACTTTTCCTCCAAAAGGAAGATTTAGACTCTTTCTATTGGAGAACCGAAGGATATCTCTAAAAGTTCTGTCAATGGCTTCAAAACAATGTTTGTGCATCATGGGAGCCTCGTCCCGTATGATCAGCTTAGCCCTTTCTATTAGTTTAGCCAAAGGACTGCCTTGCTTAATGTTGCAAGTAGAATCCTCATGAATATTTAATGGGATAGCAAACCTTGAATGTGCTATCCTCCCACCTGGTATAAGCAATGGTGCTATTCCACTTGATGCAACCGTCAATACTATCTCTCCTCTTGATCTTAAAGCTGCAGAGGAGGCTCTCTAAATGTAAGTTTTTTATAGTTCCACCATATCCATAAACGAAAATCAGTACACCACGATTTTCAGTAACACGCAACATTATTTTGTTGTATATTTCTCCTTGTTCATTAGTCATGGTTGAGACCAATTTTACATGTTCTTCGGCTAAAGCCTGCCTGTCATAATTAAGCTCATCGTGAATGAGTCTATTCTGAGCATCTGATATTAAGGCCATATCTAGTTGCGGCATGGTGGGCAAATCTCTCAAACTTCTATTATTGCTCTATAATAACTTCTCTATCTATACTAGGGCAAAATTTTGCAACTCTTCAGCAGTCAAAACCAAATCTGCATTAAAATGTATCATTGGATAGTATTAATGCATCATATACACATAATGAAAACAAAATATTTGAACCTTTTATTGGTTAATAAAAGGTTTAAATGAAGAGATTTACTTAAAAATTGAAAGAATTTGGGTTACAAGCAATTTGAAGTTCTGATCTCTGTCTTTGCAATATATCATCAGATAAATACTCCCAAGTTTTACTCCAAACCAAATCTGGCTGAGTAAGCTGATTTGACACCAATAAAGTAGCAAAAAGCCTCCACAAATAATGTGCGGTACCCCAATGGTTGCTTGTATTATTCCATCAATATATTCTTTTTCATCATCCAGCAAACCTTTCGCATAGCAAGCATCTTTAAACGTTGGATAAACAACATTGTCTACTGTTCTTATATCACGAAATGATTGTGCTCCTTTAACATAATTAAGCAAATTCCTTAGGTAGTACAACTCACCACTTCCTGGATGAACAAATTGTAGCCTTCCAATAGTCAATCCCCTCTGCCTTCTCATCCACACATTCTCATTTTTCTTCCAGACAAACATAGAAGGAAATTGACTATATGTCAGATCCCTAGCTTCAGGATACTTTTTATTTGCCTCCATCCATGCCAAAAATTTTGATTTTTGACAATTAGGTCTATGGAGAACATTCTCTATCAGATCTTTATCAAAAAAAAATAATTGTTTGTTCATTTGGCAAGTGAAAGCCCAAGTGCTTAACTGAAGGTTCTCTATAATTGATGTCAAAAGCAAAGAGTCTCCAAGCTGCTTCACATGAGGATAAATATCTACAATCATCATATAATTTTGTTTCATCCACACATTGAAGGTCACATTTTTCAGCCGCACTTTGATAAAATGTTGCTGTAACACGGTCTTGGCCTTTGTTCACATATTTGAAAAGATACTTAATAGAACAGGACTGGTTACACCATTCAACATTAATATGAGCATTAAACCTCAAGAGCAAGTATCTATTATAAGGAACAACACACCTATTATCAATCACAAAATCAGCCTTCTTAATGGTTGAATCATTGTCCCTTCTTCTGTATAAGGGGTAACCATCCTCACTAATTGTAGTCCTATCAACAATTTTTTTTGGAAAGTGTTTTGAACACTTTCCATTTTCCATACATGGGGATTTTCGGTTTTGAATACCACATAGACCATGAATCATGAGTGATGAGACAACTCCATATAGGAAATGATCAGTTCTTTCATTAGGAATTTTAGGAGATATGATTTGATCAATATCATCAGCTGTTTGACATCTGAACTCAGGATGTAGGAAAATTAATATGTGTGAATGAGGCAACCCACGTTTCTGGAACTATATTGTGTAAATAACTACAAATTAAAAGATATTTATTTAGTTAGTACATGAAAGTTAAATTAATTCACGAAAGTTAAAATTTTCAAAAGTAAAATGAAATTGATATTGACTATAGTAATTTCATAAATATGGATACCTGCTTTAACCTTTCCAATCACTTTTCCTTGCTTTATCTCCTTTATCAATTGATCAAGTTTAATCTTGAAAACACGGCAAAGTAAGTCTGGCCTATCTTCTGGTTTTAGTCCATGTTTTGCTAATACTCTATGTAATTATGGCCATTTTTTGTTGCAAGTAAATGTGATGAATAAATCTGGATATCCAGCCCATCTGCAAATAGCCATAGCATCTTGATAATTTTGAAATAGATAACGTACACTTCCAGTAAAAGTTGAAGGCAACACTATTCTTTTCCCTGCTGTAGTGGGATCAGCTTCACCCCGTAGTACTGCATCTGTTAGACCCTTGTAAATTTTAGCTCTCAAATCTCGTTGATGTGTTCTTACATAATGTAACTTGGATGACCCTACCATGCTATAAGCATCAACCAAAAACTGTTGAAACAATCTTCTGGCTAACAATAATGGTGGATGTTCAGTCTCTCTATACTGGATAATGTATACAAAAAACTCTCGGATAGAAACTGTTTGTCTTTTCTTTGTTGAGTTTTGGGAGCCATCTTTTAGTTTAATACCTTCCTCCCATCCATCTTCTCCACGTGGAAACAGTAGTGGATACTGTAACGGTAAATATGATTTCGTTAAAATAGAAACTCGCTTCAGTAATCCAGTCCGAGTCTCCACAATGATGTCTCTCTCAGCATCAACTGCATCAAAATCTCCCACAATAAGTGCAGCTACTTCAGATACTGTGGGAACATTATTAGTTCTAGCATCACGACCTCTTTTGCCTATAAGTCTTAACCTGACATTAGGCACATGCTCTTGAGTTATTTTTTCACGAATCATTCTGTAAGTTTTAGCATATGGATTACACTGATCAAGTGCATCTCTTATGTCTCTGACAATAGATTCTCTTAATGATTAGCAATTCTTTTCCATTTTGTACATAAAATAAAGGAAAAAAAAATAGAGATTATTGATATTTTCCTATATATAATTATATAGAATATATAGAATACTCATACAAATAAATTAAACTCAAAATTTAGAATTTAAGTTGTACCCAATAGCAGACATTCTTTTATCTACTTCATTCTCAGTGTCATATATGTACAACTGAGCAAACTTTGGTTTCGACCCAGGAAGTGGAAGCAAGCTGCCAATTTGATGGAAGTGCTCTCCACTCATGACAAACACAGGAAGCCCATTACCATTGTTGACTGAAGTAACAATTTTACCACCCATAGATGTGAACGAAAACATCATATTGAATGACCGAATGTGTTTCAAAAAAAATTTGCTCCTATCATCATTGTTTAAAATAAGTCGTTCAAAATTTGCGGAGGATGTTCATATGGTGCAAGTTCAAATTTTCCTTGCAAGCAGCACAATGAAAACTTTAGCGTTGCAGGCTTTCATTGTTTCTCTATTCTCTCATCATACCACATCATAGCACCGCAACGTTGACAAATCCATGATGGATCAGATATGTCAAAATAATCTGTAAAGGTGCACAAATTTGAGTTCGTTGGATTCAATAGTGGCATTTCTTCTTGAAAACCAATTTGAGTTCGTTGGATTTGTTCTTCATCATCTATATGAATTGAAAATTAAAATCATATTAGCCTAACATACAGGAAATAAATAAAATCCCATGTGAATATCCTAACGGAAAAAAAAAAGATCACAATGGTACCTGTTAATGTGGTAGCATTAGAATCATGTAACATCACATAGTCATCAAAATTTTGTTGGCTGGTATTTTGACATCCACTCGCTCTGTGATTAGCAACCACTGAAATTTTTTTCGTACGAAGTTATTAGAATATCTTCAGCATAGCATTTTGTGTTCTTTTATCTAAAATTAAGGTACAATTTTTAAATTTATTAAGACCTCAAAAACTTGAAATTTAAATACACCATTAGTGATATTAGACAATGGAACACCCTGCATGTTGTCCTCAGTAACGATAACATTTGAATCTGTGTGATTATGAACAAAAATCTATATTACACTTTTATCGTTTAAATAAAGAGAAGCATTATGTAGATAAAAATTTTACCTCTTAAAGAATCATTAGGAATTGACTGATCACCACCATAATTGTAGTTTCAAATAATCGGCGTGGGAGATTGCTATCAAGTAAAACAAAACTCCGTGATCCTTTTGTTTTTATATTTTCAGATCCCATAGAATTGACAAATTTAAAAGAATACATATTCTGTTCATTGAATCCGTGGGGATCACTCTGTCCACCCAATGTATTGACTAGATATTTTTAGAGAGATTAAAAATATTGATTAGATTGGAAGAAAGATGTATTGGCAAATTTTACATATATATATATATATATATATATATATAAGTCAAAAAAAATACCATTAGTGATGTTGCCCGATGGTATTCTGCTAAAGGTGCTCGATGGAGCACCTCGGATGCTGTTGCCACTGCCGATGGTACTTGAATCTACGTGATTATGAACAAAAATCTGTATTAAATTTTATCATTTTAATTTCGAGAACCGTTAGGTAGGTAAGTGTTCTGGGCTGCTTCCTAACTTTCACCACCCAACTACTCACCTCAAATACACACCACCACCCCCATGTGATGAGCCACTATTTTCAACACCCACCAAAGACTTTCTCTGTTTTTATTAAATAAGCAATGACTAATATGCCTGTTAGATTAGTATAAATAGGTGTTCTCTTTCAATGTAAAATCATCGAAGTTATATGAATTAAGTGTGTTTCTAAAACAGAGTTCCTCTGTTTCTTACTGGTTCTGTACCATTTTGGTATTCAGAGCTCAGGTTCAGTGAGTTTGTGAGCAGAAGAGAGGAGTTTTTGAGTGAGGAAGAGCTTAGCCACCAAAAGCCTCGAAACCTCCATTTCCAATCCAATTTTGCCAAAACTAACACTGCCATCGTGTTCAGAAGGTCCAAAACCTTCAGGATACAAAATTTCATGGCGAACTGACACTGCACGCGCCGTCACGCGCCACGGCTATTGACCAACTCGCCGCCACGCGCCGCCCTCTGTCTTCACGCGTTTCCACGCGCCTGCTCAAGGAAGAAGATGAGACACGTTAGCGTGCCACATCACACCACGTCATCACGCGTTGTCCATTCAGAAGCTGCCACGTGTCTCAAGAGTAAGTTAGCATAGACCAGTCAACGCACACTTCACCTGCCACCTCACACCAGCTAGCCAATTAAAAACTACCACCTGTCATCACGGCCACGTCATCCCATAGTTTCTGAAATTGTAGATAAGCCCATGATCTTTTCTATATTTACATTTATGCCCCTATAATTTTTAAATTGTAAATCGGTCCCTAAACTTTTTGACAGCATCCAATTTTGCCCCTAAAGTTTTGCTAAATTGTAATTTAGCCCCTGAGCTTTTTGAAATTGCAATTTGGCCCCTGGAGTTTTCATAAATTGTAATTTAGTCCCCAAAAATTTTCAATAAAATTGTAGTTTAACCCCCTGTATTTTTGTGAAATTATGTTTTTACCCCTCTCCCTTCTTTTCTGATTTTTTTAAAAAAAAAGAAAAGAAAAAGAAAGGCTTATAAAAAAAATGCCTCCAAGAAGACAAAATGATCAAACTCTCCGTGATATTCAATTTGAAGAAATGAGAAGACAAATTCATGCGATTCTGAGGAATCGGTAACGCCAAGAAGAAGCCCTATTGGAAGCACGACAAATACCATCTGATGTTGACGAATCCAGCAGTGATTCATCATCATTTAGGCATCGCCGCCCGCAAAGACAGTCTTTTAGAAACGATGATATCAAGGTAGAAATCCCAGATTTTGAAGGGAAACTTCACCCAGATGAGTTTGTTAATTGGCTTCAAACTGTAGAGCGAGTCTTCGAGTACAAGGAGATTTCAGAAGAAAAGAAAGTCAAGATCATTGTTGTGAAGCTAAAGAAGCACGCTTCAACATGGTGGGAGAATCTTATAAAGAAGCGAGAACATGATGGGAAAAAGAAGATAAAGACATGGGAAAATATGCGGCGAGAACTAACCCGTAAGTTCCTTCCTACATCCTACTATCAAGATGCCTTTATTCAGCTACAAAATTTTCAACAGAGGAATTTGACTGTAGAAGAATATACAAGAGAGTTTGAGAGGTTGATAATGAAGTGTGATGTTCAAGAGAGGGAAGAGAAAACCATAGCTCGATACCTCGGAGGATTAAACACCAATATTGCCAACCCAGTCGAACTCCAACAATACTGGACCTTAGAGGATGTTGTCGAACTAGCCATCAAAGTGGAAAAACAATTACCTAGAAAATCCACCTATCGTCCTTTTACCAACACAGGTAACCCCTTCCACAATCGCAACACCACCACCGATAAGCCAAGCACATCCACAACACCACTCCCTAAAAACACCACCGACAACAAGAATAAGGCCACAAAGTGCTTTAAGTGTCAAGGTTTTGGCCACATCGCCTCAAACTGCCCAACTCGCCGAACCATCACTATCATCAAAGGAGAAGCCTATGAGGTCTCTGAAGAAGAAGCTCCAGAAGAACCTGAGGAGCCCAAGCCCGAGCGCATATATGATGAAGAGTTCACCCCTGATGATCATGGTGAATCTTTGGTGATCAGAAGAAGCCTCCATACGATGTCAGACAAAGGAGAACCATGGCTATGACACAACATTTTTCACACTCGTTGCATCACCACTGGAAAAGTATGTGATGTCATCATAGACAGTGGGAGTTGCGAGAATGTTATATCTAATCATATGGTAGACAAGTTGAAGTTACCAACGCAAAGTCATCCTCATCCCTACAAGCTACAATGGCTCAACAAGGGAATTGAGGTAAGAGTCACTAAACGATGTCTGGTGTCTTTCTCAATTGGCAGGAAATACCAGGATGAAGTATGGTGTGATGTTATCCCCATGGATGCTTGTCATCTACTCCCTGGAAGACCTTGGCAGTATGATCGTCGTACCTTATACGACGGATATACTAACACCTACTCATTTATCAAGGAAGGAGTAAAAATTAAGTTGTCGCCATTATCGCCAGTTGAACTCAATGAAGGCAAGAAGGAATCAAGACCTTTGGTTTCTTTGGTGACAAATGAGCAACTTAACTTGGCCCCAGAAGAAATTCCTACCGTGAGTTTGATTCTATTGTTTGAACCAAACAAAGAAGCAAGCATCCCGGACGAAATTCGACCATTACTTGCTGAATTCCCAGATGTTGTACCAGAAGAGATTCCACCTATGCAAGTTATTCAACATGCCATTGATTTTGTTCCAGGAGCTGTCATTCCCAACCAGCCTGCCTATAGGATGAGCCCCCAGGAGCATGCCGAAATCCAGCGGCAAATTGAAGAGCTGTTGCAAAAGGGATTAATAAAAGAAAGCGTCAGCCCTTCCGCTGTTCCTGCAATTCTAGTCCCCAAGAAGGATGGAAGTTGGAGGATGTGCGTTGATAGTCGAGCTGTTAACAAAATCATAATCAAGTATTGATTTTCGATACCAGGGCTCGATGATTTACTTGATCAGCTGCATGGTGCCACCATCTTGTCAAAGATTGATCTGCTAAGTGGATACCATCAGATCAGGCTCAGACCCGGAGACGAGTGGAAGACTGCCTTCAAAACTCGAGATGGTTTGTATAAATGGACTGTGATGCCTTTTGGCTTATCTAATGTTCCTAGTACATTCATGCGATTGATGAATCAGGTACTTCGACCTTTCATTGGTAGATTTGCTGTTGTTTACTTTGATGATATTTTGATATACAGTAAGGGTAAAGAAGAGCACTTAGATCATCTGCGACAAGTGCTTCAGGCTCTGAGAGAGCAAAAACTGTATGCTAACTTGAAGAAATGCTCATTTTCAGCCAATGAAGTAATTTTCTTGGGTTACATCATCACAAATGAAGGCATCCGAGTCGACCCAAGCAAAATTGAAGCAATCAACAGCTGGCCCACTCCAAAATCTATTCATGATGTATGGAGTTTTCATGGATTAGCGTCCTTCTATCGTAGCTTCATAAAAAATTTTAGCTCTGTTGCTGTACCCCTCACCGAAAGCCTGAAAGGCGATTGACAGAAGCACCTGTGCTTGCACTTCCAAATTTTTATCTGGTTTTTGAAGTCAACTGTGATGCTTCAAACACATGTATTGGTGCTGTTTTAGGCCAGGAATGTCATCCGATAGCCTTCTTCAGCGAGAAGCTCAACAACGGCAAACTCAAGTGCTCCACGTATGATAAAGAGTTCTATGCCATTGTTCGTTCCCTTCAGCATTGGAGTCATTATTTGCTTCACAAGGAGTTTATCCTCTACTCCGACCATGAAACACCCAAACATCTGAGTTCTCAGCAAAAAATCAATCGCAGGCATGCTGCTTGGAGTGAGTTTTTACAAGCTTACCCATTCTTACTCAAGCACAAGGCGGGAGTTCAAAACATTGTAGCCGATGCTCTCAGCAGGCGAAATACTCTCCTCTCGACTCTCCAAACAAAGGTTGTCGGATTTGAAGCTATCAAAGAGTTATATCACGATGATCCCGATTTTTACAAGTTTTGGAGTGCAACAGAATCACAGTCGTTCCAAAGTTACTACGGGCATGACAAATATTTTTTCAAAGAAAAGGTATTATGCATCCCCCAGTGTTCCCTTCGAGAAGCAATCATTTGGGAAGCCCACGATGGAGGATTATTCGGACACTTTGGACGAGACAAAACTATGGCTCTAGTCAAGGAAAATTTTTATTGGCCAAAAATAGAAAAGGATGTCAACAAGCACATTCAAAGATGTCGAATTTGTCACTTGGCCAAAACCACCAGTCAGAATACCGATTTGTACATGCCTCTTCCAGTTCCTGAAGCACCTTGGGAAGATGTTAGCAATGGACTTTGTTCTTGGACTACCTTGAACTCAGAGGCAAAAGGATTCCATCATGGCGGTTGTTGACAGGTTTTCCAAGATGGCTCATTTTCTTCCCTGTCAAAAGACTGATGATGCTGTGCAGGTTGCAGATTTATATTTTAAGGAAATTGTGCGTCTTCATGGGATACCAAAAACCATCACTTCTGATCGAGATATTAAATTCTTAAGCCATTTTTGGAGGACTCTCTGGAAGAAGATGGGAACTAAGCTTTAGTTCAACAGTGCTAGTCATCCCCAAACCGATGGCCAAATAGAGTCAATCAACAAGCTATTGGGAAATCTTCTCCGTAGTTTTGTTGGAATAAATTTGAAGCAATGGGATCTTGTTCTTGCACAGGTCGAGTTTGCCTATAACAACTCTACCAGTCAGGCTATTGGAAAATGCCCATTCAAAGTGGTTTATAGGATGCGTCCTTTGAGTCTGCTAGACTTGACACCTTCATCTAATGTTCGAGCTTATAGTGCAGATGCCGACGAAAGAGCCAAAGAAATCAAGAATTTGCATGAAAAGGTCCGTGAGAAAATTCAAAAGCAAAACACTAGGTGCAAAGCTCAACGAGACAAACATAGGAAATTGTAGGTATTCAAGGAAGGAGACTTAGTATGGATACATTTGAGAAATGAGCGGTTTCCTAAACAAGCAAATTCTAAGTTATCTCCTAGAGCTGATGGCCCTTTCAGAATTGTACAGAAGATCAATGACAATGCTTATAAAGTAGCACTACCCGGAGATTATGGGGTTTCTGCAACTTTCAATGTCGTTGATCTTTCACCTTATTTTGAAGTTGAAGTTGAACTCAACTCGAGGACGGGTTCTCTCCAACTCAGGAGAATGATACTGGAAATCCTTCTACTTCCCAACTTTCACCACCCAACTACTCACCTTAAATACACACCACCACCCCCATGTGATGAGCCACTATTTTCAACAACCACCAAAAACTTTCTCTGTTTTTATTAAATAAGCAGTGACTAATATGCCTGTTAGATTAGTATAAATAGGTGTTCTCTTTCAATGTAAAATCATTGAAGTTATATGAATTAAGTGTGTTTCTAAAACAGAGTTCCTCTGTTTCTTACTGGTTCTGTACCAACAGATTTCTCCAATCACGCAATGGCTGGCCCATCGCAACCAGTCCACCGATCTACCAGGAACAACCCTGGATCTCGTCCTCTGTCACCTCAGGTTGACGGACAGCTGGTATCCGTCACGCCGAAACCTGTCACTTTCCCAATGACTGTGGAAGAAGTTTCGCCGTCACCACTTCCACACGGCGAAGCTCTGCCAACTGCTATGGTGGTTCCACCACCAACCGATGTTCAATCGTCCCTTCTGGAGAACGTCATTTCGATCATCCAGAGACAGACTCAGATGATCGAAGACCAAAACCGCAGGATTGCTATAATTGAGACTCAACAGGCTGCCGCACGTGCTGTCACGCAAGCAGGATCTCGTCAAAGATCCAGGTCACCATCCAGATCTGGAGAGTCCAGAACCGAAAAGCGTCGTGAGTGAACGTGAACACAAGGAAAGGGTTGAATTGTGTTGAAAACTTTTCGCAAACTTTATGTTAAAAACACTTTTCTTTGAAGACTGTTTGTTATTGGAAGCTGAAGTAAGACTGGACGCTGGAAATAAGTTTATGAAAACTTGTTTTTCTTTGCAAGATAAAAGTAAATATAAAGTAGTAAAGAAAGAGACACAAAGATTTATACTAGTTCACCACCAAACTGGTAGCTATGTCTAGTCCCTTTGTTGCCGAAGGATGTTCCACTATAATTAACTGATTACGAATTCTCTTAAGAGTATTCTACTGTCACAAACTTGACAATACTCTTAACTTCTCAAAACGACTCAGTACGTTCGAGCCTTTGAAGAACTAAGCCTGTAACTAGGCAATACAACTTTCACAAAGGATTTTTCTTTTGAATACAATAAAATAACTCTCGCAGAGAGGATAAAAAGATTAAGCTCAAAACAATAACTTTCTAAAAGAAAGAATATAAGACGCTGAAGTTCAGTTCTTGGTTTCCAGAAAATTGGCACGAAACTTGATTGCTCACTTGAGTAATAGCTCTTTCAGAATGTAGTTTCTAGCTGCCTTCTTCAATGAATACCTTGAGGTTTTTATAGGAGTCTTGAGGATAATACCGTTGCAGATATTTTAGCTCCAAATCATTGGGTGAGGTTATTTGATGTTACACCATTTTCTTTCTTTCCAGAGAATATCAGAATAGTACATATTTCCGTTAATGTACTATCTGCTTTTCACACAATTGCCTTGTACGAATTTGTCTTATTCTAAAGGTGTCACCTTTGATACCTCGTGCATAAAAATGGGCACACAAAATCAAATTTGAATTCCGTTCCAGAAGGAGCATAAACGTGACCATCACGTGCTTCATTTAAAAGACCAGATGCTCGCTCAGAAAACAAACGGACGCTCGCTGCAATTGAGTAACCACGTGTCATAAGATCACGCTACTGGACGCTCGCTATAAACAAGATGCTGGAGTGAACCGGACGTAGACACACATGGAATGTATTCAATTTCTTGTGAAATCCTTCTTCTTGCTTGAGTGAGTTATAAATCATAAATGATTTCAATTCCTGCACACTTCAAGACTTATTAGAAGATAAATTGTTCACTTGCAACTACTTTGTTATCATCAAAATTAATGAGGGTCTCAACTTCTCAATCGTTTAGGTTCCAACAATCTCCCCCTTTTTGATGATGACAAATATCCAAGGTTGATGAACAATTTAGTTTTAAAAATAATTTCAAGGGTCTCCCCCTGAGTTCAACATACTCAGATATAATTAAATATTTTCAAGTATCAGAGCATTTTCAATTATCAGAGCATTTGTATGATTGCATAACGCATACATGTATCAGAACATATATTCAAATAATCATTGAGGACTAGATGCTTAGTTCATTGTACCAATATTAGAATAAAATTGTGGCAATGAATATCAATGAGTATCAGAGCAATCAATAAGTATCAGAGCAACTCAAAAATATGTTATCTATGACGAATGATGCATGTTATGGATACTTAAGTGCGTTCATCAGACCTTACTTTTACTCCCCTTTTTGTCATCAGACAAAAAGAGTGTAAAACATATCATAGTCAAAACATAAATAAATTATAAGAGAAAAATTTGAAGGTAAAAGATTTAATACCAAAAATAAGATCAAAAGAACAATTGTACCAAATTAACAAATTACTACAAAAACATTTTTAAAATAAAGGGAAAAAGTTTTAAGGTGGAGGAGGATGGATTTGGTTGAGGCGTTCCAAGAGGAAATTCACAGTGCTTTCCAACTGATTACTTTATGATTTGTAGCCATGATAGCCTCATATTCAGCTCTTGACATGATGACAGGTTCATCGGCTGCAGCAGGAGGAGTAGGAGCAGCGTCTGGAATAGGTTCAGCTTGTACAATAATAACCCTTTGAGATTCCAGCTTCTGATGTTCTGCAAGCACTTCGTGTGAAAATCTTAGCCTCAATTCCTTTCTTTCCTTAACTTTCTGAAAGAAATCATCATTTGGTAAGCTCCATTTGATGAATCTTCCTAGCTTCTGTTTCTCAAACTCCATGTCCCGTTCCCATATAAGTACAATTTCTTCTAGGTAAACCATATTCAGAAATACAGTTTCCCTGTGCTTGAACAATTCATCAACATATTCATGAAACCTTTTAAGCTCAGCTTCTGATAATGTTCTTCTTATAGCTTCTTCTGTCTCAGCAAGACAAGCATTGAGAACTTCATTCTCAGCCAAGTAAATCCTTCTCAGATTCTCTTTATCATCTTCATTATTAGTGACAAGCTTCAAACGAGGCAGAATAGCCTTGTCTTTCCAATTCATTCCCATCCTACTCCAATTGAAACCAATGCCCAGATGTTTGCTAATTGCAACCCATTGTTCTTGCAGTTTAGTGAAACTAGGAGGCCTAACGACAGTGCACATCAGCATGTCATCAAAATGAAGAATGGAAAAGTTTAAGTCAGATATCCTACTGATAGAGCCAACAGTAGGAATAATACCGCTTTACTACAACTAGAAGGGCCAGTGCCTCTAGAATCATTCTTGAGTTTGTTCAGATAGACTTGCATAGCATGGGTCTCAGACAGCTTTTTGAGCTTCATTTGAGAAAGTGCCTTTAAGTTGTATGGGAGCTTCCTTAAACTCCTTGAGAGTCATAATCTTTGGAAGTCTTCCAGGTGGTTTATGCTTCCTCTTCTCAGGAACTGACCATGGAAGCCACCTTTGCCTATCAGGTACTATCTTCACAACAACTGAGGAGGGATCTTTGTTTAGAAAAATTAACTCAATCTTCTTCATTTCAAGGCAGTGGGCCATGAAAGCCATTTCTTCATCAGAGATCCACCTTCCGCACTCTTCCAGAGTGAGAGGTTCATGTTGTGGCAGATTGTGAGGGAGTTCAACTGAAAATGGAATAATTCCTCTGTTTGGAGGAGGTCTCAACCTTCCACCAAAAGAAGTCTTCAACTTTTTATTCACAGCAGAGAGTGGGGCAATTTCTAGTCTTGTAGCCCCTGAAGTGAAAGTCTTCAAGTGCCAGAGAGAAGGGTGATCATATATAGAATGATACTCTTCTTCTATTACAAACTTTGGTTTGTTTACAGATGACACAAATTTGTGGGCACCAAAGTGTGAGATATCAGGAGTGGGAGTAATGGTTGTGGATGAGGAGGTGAGGGCAAGAGTGGAAGTCACTTTGACGTGTAGGTTTTGGGTTTATTGGGTGTGATTTTGAAAGGTTGATTGAAGGGGTGAGAATGGAGTGAGGAAATGTACGATGTGAGGGAAGTGTTTGTGGTGATAAAGGTTTATGGTGAGGGGAATGTAAGTGTTTTGGATATTGTGGTTTTCTGGGAGGTTTGTGGTTTGGTGGATGGAGGTTGTGTGGAGTGTGTTTGTGGTGATGAGACAAAAAGTGGTGGTGCAGGAATAACATCATCAGAATCAAAAGCAGTAATTGAATCACTAACAGTAAAATCCAATACCTTTGGATTAAGCTCAGAGTGCCTAACCAATTTCTTTCTCTTGCCTTGAGTGGCAACAGCATGAGGAGGAGGTGAAGGAGCTTGCTTCCTAGGGCCATACGCTAAAATGGGCTTTTCAGCTTCTGCCTTTCTCTTCTTCTCCAATATGCTTCTAATGGGGACTCGGTCCTCATCATCTTCTTGTTCATCACTCCTTTCTGGTGCAGGAGGCACCTACTTTATGGTATCAGCAATGGTGTTTATGGTAAACACCAACTTGAAACCTCTGACATGACCTTCAATGATTCCACCCGTAAGCATATGAATGTTTCCCCAAACTTCCTTGATAACATTAACTAGAACCTTAACCAGATCCCAAAAGAAGTAGTTTTTCCAACCCAGATTCTTCAAACCTTAATCAAAATCAAACTCATAAAGCTTGAAACTTTTCAAATTGATTCTATTCTCAATCAAGACTTTAGCTTCTGTCATGATGTCGTAGATAGCAGAATGTTATCCAACCTTAACATCAGTCATGGTTGCAGTAGAGAAGTAGATGATGGAGGTTTAGGGTTTCAGAGAGAGAGCAACCAGAGAGAGAGAGAGAGATAAAACAATTTCTCACAGAGAAAATAGAGGGTATAGAGTGGTGCAAAAGAAGTGGAGTAGTGGGAAAGTTTTGAAGAAATGGTACAGTTACTTTTTCAAAACGTTTCACATTTCCTTTGACTAAAAATAAATCAAAAAGAAAATAAAAATAAAGATTCTCTTTTGCATTAAATGCAGTTGCCAAGATAAAGTAAAATCAAGAATTTTTTTTATTGAAAATGCAAATATAATCATGACTCAGTAGGTGTAATGAGACACTTCAGTCCCACATGCGTGTGACACGTGTGTGTTCGGACACACGCAATGAGTTCACCGGATGCTGAGGTATGCAATGTGAATGACATATCATATGTTTACACGTGTGAATGCTCAAGTCATACCAGATGCTGAATGAAACATTTCACAAGTCGCTGAGATTAATCATTCGTCTATAAGATAAAAATTTAAATTTCTTCTTATAAAATTGAATCTATCTTCAGCAAGGGGTTTTGTGAAAATGTCAGCCCACTGATGATCAGTGTCTACAAATTTAATTTCAAGAATACCCTTCTAAACATAGTCTCTTATAAAGTGATGTTTAATCTCAATGTGCTTTGCTCTAGAATGCAATATTGGATTTTTAGTAAGACAAATTGCAGATGTATTATCATAAAAGATAGGAATGTTACTCTCTTCTATCAAGTAGTCTGCAAGTTGATATTTCATCCACAGAAGTTGAGAACTACAACTTGCTGCTGAGATGTATTCAGCTTATGCTGTTGAGAGTGCAATGGTGCTTTGTCTTTTGCTTGACCAAGACACAAGATTTGCTCCAAGGAATTGGCAGCCTCCACTTGTGCTTTTTCTTTCAATTCGGTCTCCAGCAAAGTCAGCATCACAGAATCCTACTAACTTGTAATCTTTTGATTTCTTATAAAGTAAACCAAGATTAGTAGATCCTTGTAAATATCTAAATATTCTTTTAACAGCACTCAAGTGTGATTCTCTAGGATCAGATTGAAATCTAGCACACAAGCAGACGCTAAACATATATCAGGTCTTGAAGCAGTGAGATAAAGTAGAGATCCAATCATACCTCTGTACATTTTCTGATCTACCTTCTTACCAGTTTCATCTTTACTAAGAATACAAGTGGGATGCTTAGGTGTGCACATTGGCTTGCAATCAATCATCTTGAATTTCTTGAGCAATACCTTGATGTATTTGCTTTGATGTATATAAATACTATCATTGTATTGCTTGATTTGAATTCCAAGGAAAAACTTCAATTCTCCCATCATACTCATTTCAAATTCAGCCTGCATTAACTTTGAAAATTATTTGCAGAGGCTTTCATTAGTAGCACCAAATATGATATCATCAACCTAAATTTGAACATTTATAAAATGCTTGTTTGATATTTTTCTAAATAGAGTGGTGTCTACTTGACCTTTGGTAAAACCATTTTTCATTAAAAAGGAACTTAGTCTATTATGCCAAGCTCTAGGAGCTTACTTAAGACCATATAGAGCCTTTTTAAGCTTAAAGACATATTCA
This sequence comes from Calophaca sinica, assembly GCA_037113605.1. Classification (NCBI taxonomy): domain Eukaryota; kingdom Viridiplantae; phylum Streptophyta; class Magnoliopsida; order Fabales; family Fabaceae; genus Calophaca; species Calophaca sinica. The sequence continues at coordinate 112,703,995 of CM073733.1, forward strand.
AGAAATTCAATGTCTTCAAATCCAAGAGGTTGTTTTACATAGACTTCCTCAGTTATAAAACCATTCAAGAAAGCACTTTTCACATCCATTTGATAAAGAATTATCTCATGGTGTGCAGCAAATGAAAGTAAAATGTGAATAGCTTCTACCCTTGCAACAGGTGCAAAGATTTCAGTGAAATCTATACCTTCTTCCTGCGAGTAACCTTGAGCAACTAATCTTGCTTTGTTTCTCACTACCTTACCATCTTCATCAAGCTTGTTTCTAAATACCCATTTAGACCAATATCTTGTTTATCTTCTGGTAGAGTGACTAACTTCCAAACGTCATTTCTTTGGAATTGATTCAACTCTTCTTGCATTGCCATAATCCAACCTTCATCTTCCAATCCTTGATCAATCGTCTTAGGTTCCACTTCAGAGAGAAGTGCAAGATTTGCATGCTCTTTGAAAGAGGATCTTGTTGTTACTCTGTCTCTAGGTTCTCCTATGATTTGCTCCTTAGGATGATTTGTTTTGTATTTCTAACTCTTTCGGGTTTCAGCTTCTGCTTGAGTAGAATCCTGTGTCTGGCTGTCATCACCGGACGCTGAAGATGCAAGTTCACAGTTTGGTGTACCACCAATATCTAAACCTGAAAACAACTCATCTAGCTCTGACATGGTGGTGTCAGGCTTTTTATCATCAAACTTGACATAAATGGATTCTTTCACTATCAAAGTTTCTTTGTTGTATATTCTAAAAGCTTTAGATCTTTCAGAGTATCCCAAAAAGATACTTTTGTCAGGTTTGGAATCAGAATATAACATATGCAACCAAAGAATGCATATGCAACCAAAGGGATGAAAATAAGAAATGTTTGGTTTTCTACCCTTCCATAGTTCATATGGAGTCTTCTTCAAAATTGGTCTAATAAAGACTCTTTTTTGAATATAACAAGCTGTATTTACTGCTTCTCCCAAAAAATGTTTTGCAATATCAGCTTTATTAATCATGGTCCTGACCATTTCTTGGAGGGACCTATTTTTCCTTTCTACAACACCATTTTGTTGTGGTGTTCTAGGAAAGGAGAAATTGTGGGAGATGCCATTTTCTTTACAAAATTTTTGAAAGTTTTCATTTTCAAATTCTCCCCCATGATCACTTCTAATAGAAGAAATACAAATTCCTTTTTCATTTTGAACTGATTTGCAAAAAACAGTGAACACCTTGAATAACTCATCCTTGTGGGCAAGAAATCTAACTCATGTCCATCTAGTAAAATCATCAACAATGACTACCCCATATTTCTTTCCAGTTAAAGAGGCTGTCCTAAGTGGACTAAAAAGATCAAGATGCAAAAGTTCAAGTGGTCTAGAGGTTGAAACAACATTTTTTGAATGAAAAGAAGTTTTAACTTATTTTCCTCTTTGACATGCCTCACAGAGAGCATCAGATTGGAATTTAAGATTTGGTAAGCCTCTAACAAGACTGTGCTTATTTAATTTTGAGATTAATCTCAAACTGGCATGACCCAATCTTTTATGCCAAGTCCATTGCTCATCTTCAAAAGACATGAGATACTAGATATCTTGTTTTGCAAGTTCAGAAAGATCAATTTTATAAATATTTTGTTTCCTCTTTGCAGTAAAGAAAATAGAGCCGCCTTTCTTGCTTTTTACTGAACATCCAGTTTTTGTAAAAATGACATCATAACCATTGTCACATAATTGACTTATGCTCAATAAGTTATGCTTTAGTCCTTCAACATAAAGTCCATTATCAATAGAGGGAAGAGAGCCTTTACCAATGCGACCAATTCCAACTATTTTACCTTTTTGGTTTCCTCTGAAACCGACAAATCCTTCTTCTCTAGGTCTTAGATCTTGGAACATATGCTTTTCTCCCGTCATGTGACACGAGCATCCAATGTCTAAGTACTAAGATAGGTGTGTTAACCTTGTTGCTAAGCATGTCTGAAACATAGATTATTTTATCTTTACGTACCCATATCTTATTGGGTCCTTTCTTGTTAGCTCTTAAAGGATACTTGTCCTTCTTAATCTTAAAAGCAGTACAAGCACTTTTCAAATAACCAGGTTTGTTGCAGTAAGTACAATGTAAGCATTCACTATGATCATTGGGTTTATCAGATGCCGAGTTTTCATCTTCTAAAGAGGGTTCATCTGATATGTAACCAAGACTTTGAGTTGTCGTTTTACTGACACCCTAAATCATTGAAGCTTGCTTGCTTCGAGTTACACTCTCTGCAAGAAACTTTTGAAAGGCATATTCATAATCATTTGATTTACACTTAGGATTGCCTTTAGCTTCAGAGATTTCAGTTTGAGAGCTCTCAGCTTCTGGTTACTGACATGTCACCAGACGCTGACTATCCACCAGACGCTGATTTTCAATTTTCAGCTTCTGGTTCTCTTCATTAAGCTTTGAGTTTTCATTATTCAAAACTTGAAATTCTTGTGATGATTTTGAAAATTTCTTTTTCAAAGCTTTATACTCAATGGAGAGAGTGGCAGAGTCCTTAAGAAGATCATCAAATGCAAGTTGAAGTTCAGAATAAGAATCATATATTATTACCTCTTCAACTTCTTCTTCAGAGTCTAAGTCAGTGTTTGCCATGAGGGTAAGATTGGCTTCTTCTTCATTATCATCATCAGAGGATGATAGGTCTAGGTCTTCCCATGTAGCCATAAGACTCTTCTTCTTTCCCTTGAAAGAACTTCTTGTGGGCTTTTCCTTAAGATTAGGACAAGCTGACTTAAAGTGTCCTGGCTTTTTACATTCATAGCAAATGACTTGAATTTTGTCTTTGCTTTCCTTTTTATCTTTGACATCTTTCTTCTGGAATTTTCTTTTGAAGTTTCTTTTCTTCCACATTCTTTGGATCTTTCTAGATATGAATGCGAGCTCATCATCTGTTCCGTCATCATCTCCTTCTGAAGCTTCATCTTCTGATTCTTCTTCAGCCTAAAGGGCTTTAGAAGAACTAGCTTTGTGCTTGTTGACTTTCAAAGCAATCGACTTGATTTTCTTCACAGCTTCTTTCTCATTCAGCTCAAGTTCATGGGCTTTCAGAGAACTCAAAAGATCTTCAAGCCATAAGACATTTAAATCTTTTGCTTCTTGTATAGCAGTGACTTTGGGTCTCCACTGCTTGGTCAAACTTCTCAAGATCTTTCTCACATGGTCAGGAGTGGTGTAGCTTTTTCCAAGGGCTTGTAACCCATGAATAAGTGTTTGGAACCTTCCAAACATAGATTCAATGTTTTCACCATCTTTCATTTTAAACAACTCATATTGGCGAACCAACATGCTAGCTTTAGTTTCTCTTACTTTGGCAGAGCCCTCATAAGACAAAACAAGAGAATCCCAAATTTCTTTGGCCGTATCAAATTTACCACATTTATTATATTCTTTTTCTAACATAGCACATATAAGAATGATTCTAGCTTTTTGATTGAGCTGATATCACTTTTTCTGCTCATTATACCAATTTTCTTTAGCCATAGCAACTCCAGCAGCATTAGTGGGAATAAGGTATCCACTTTCAACTATATCCCACAACTCAAGTTGTTGTGTCTCAAAGAAAGCTTTTATCTTATCTTTCCAGTAATCAAATTTTTCTCCAGTAAATAGAGGAGGACGATTCATGTGACCACCTTCTATAGACATGTTCATAGTATAGGATCTTTTCTCTTAATACTGTTAAGTGCTCGACCAAGAGATCGAGCTCTGGTACCTACTGAAGTGAACACAAGAAGGGGGTTTGAATTGTGTTGAAAAATTTTCGAAAACTTTATGTCGAAAACGTTTTTCTTTGAAAACTGTTTGTTATTGGAAGCTGAAGTAAGACCGGATGCTGGAAATAAGTTTATGAAAACTTGTTTTTCTTTGCAAGATAAAAGTAAATGTAAAGCAGTAAAGCAAGAGACACAGAGATTTATACTAGTTCACCACCAAACTGGTAGCTACGTCTAATCCCTTCGTTCCTAAAAGATTTTCCACTATAATCAACTGATTACAAATTTTCTTAAGAGTATTCTACTGTCACAAACTTGACAATACTCTTAACTTCTCAAAACGGCTTAGTACGTTCAAGCCTTTGAGGAATTAAGCCTGTAACTAGGCAATACAACTTTCACAAAGGATTTTTCTTTTGAATACAATCAAATAACTCTCACAGAGAGGATGAAAAGATTAAGCTCAAAACAATAACTTTCTAAAAGAAAGAATATAAGACAATGAAGTTCGGTTCTTGGTTTCCAGAAACTTGGCACGAAACTTGATTGCTCACTTGAGTAATAGCTCTTTCAGAATTAGTTTCTAGCTGCCTTCTTCAATGAATACCTTGAGGTATTTATAGGAGTCTTGAGGATAATACAGTTGCAGATATTTTAGCTCCAAATCATTGGGTTAGTTACGTCCTTTTATTCCTTTTTCAGAGAATACCAGATGCTCGCTCAGAAAACAAACGGACGCTTGCTGCAATTTAGTAACCACGTGTCATAATATCACGCTACTGGACGCTCGCTACAAACAAGATACTGGAGTGAACCGGACGTAGGCACACATGGAATATATTCAATTTCTTGTGAAATCCTTCTTTTTGCATGAGTGAGTTATAAATCATAAATGATTTCAATTCCTGCACACTTCAAGACTTATTAGAAGATAAATTGTTCACTTGCAAATACTTTGTTATCATCAAAATTAATGAGAGTCTAAACTTCTCAATCATTTAGGTTCCAACAGTGAGAACCCTAGATCTGGAGAGTTCCACCGATCCACCACCGGAGGACATCGCACCGTTGGGTCGCCGTGCCACAGGCGATCAGGCGAACAATCTCCCCCAAGGAGGGAGACACACCACCGATCATCTCATACCGGCAGAACCACGGGTCGGTCACCAACCAGGAGGCTTAGTACGTTGCCACGCTCTCAGAGGAGATCACCTTCACGCCGATCATCGTACGCGTCGTCGACTTCCAACCAAAGCGTTTCACCTCACCGCACGAGAAGGCGCGATGACGACGACGACCTACTCTAGGTAGGGTCGTTCACCGAAGAGATCACGCTATTCCCGATCCCTCATTCGCTCGAAAAGCCATCGACGTTCGAGCTGTATGACGGAACAGGGGATCCTGATGAGCACATCAGACGCTTTGATACTATTATGCGATACCACAACGCTAAGGGACCAGTTAAATGCAAGTTGTTCCCTCTGACTCTGTCGAAAATAGCTTTGGCTTGGTTTCAAGGGTTGAAACTGAACTCCATCAGATCGTGGAGCGAACTCAGCAGGAAGTTCGCTTACCATTTCACCACTTCTCGACCTCAGACCAAGTCAGAAGCAACCCTCGCTGCAATTCGGCAGGGAGAGTTTATTCCACATCCACATCGGAGTCAATCACCAGCACGATTACAATGACTTCTTGCGCCGCGCCGAAAGGTTCATCGGCTATGAGGAACAATGCATGCTGACTGACCACGGAGAAGTTGTGCAAGAGAAGGGATCAACCCACAAAATGCCCAAGTCGAAGAAGGAAAAAGATTCCAAGAGTTTGGTAATTAGGTACACCAAATACACGCCATTGAACACCTCGCGGACTCGCATCTTGGAAGAATGTCTGCACACTGAGTTCAAGGGCGTCGGGATCAAACTCCCGAACCGTTTAAAACAAAGGCTGGATACAGACAAAACAAAGTACTACTGATGGCATCGCAGTGACAGTCGTAATACAGAAGATTGTTTCCATTTAAAGGTTGTCGTCGAGTAGCTGATAAGGCGAGGTAAGCTGCAGAAGTATACCTGCGAGAGGTCGGGAAAGAAACGGTCGAGGTCTCTAGCTGCACGCGTTCACGACATATCCATAAGTCGAGACGGCGAAGGGTCGATGATGAAGAAGATCAAACCTAGACCATAGCAATTGCTATGGTCATCACTGGAGGACCTGGCAAACCGGGCGGCCCATCCATCAAAACTGAGAAAAGGAAATTTAAGGAGATCGCGGTAGCTGCTGTTAACTACAGTTACCCTCCTGTTAATCGTCCAAAGTCAAGTAGACCACCCCTTGCTTTTTATGACGAAGACTTGATAGGAGGCGAGCCCAACAAGGACGTTCCTCTCATAGTCCGGGCGAAGATGGCAAACGTTTAGGTGGATACTCGTCAATCAGGGAAGCTCTGTCGACATTATGTACAGGGGATTATTTGATACGTTGAAGCTTTCAAAGGACCTCCTTATCCCTTATGAGGGAATGGATTTGCAAGGTTTCAACGGGGCCAAGACAACTCCGATGGGATATGTCGAGCTAGTGGTGACCTTCGGGGCTTATCCAAAGTCGAAGACAGTCAAGGTGCAGTTCTTAGTCCTCCCATGCGACTACGACTATAACTGTATTATTGGCAGACCTACTTTGGTTAATCTTGGAGCAGTAACATCAAAAATCCACTTAAAGATGAGGTTCCACATCGAAAGCGGCGAGATTGTCACCCTGAACGGGGACCTAGACGCAGTAAAAAGATGCTTCGAGATTAGTCTGAGGAGGACACGGGCAGATCAGGTTGGAAAAATGCCCGTAGGAGAGAAACACTCCTCATCCGCACACGGTGTGATGTTAACCGATGTCGACCCTCGTTTCAGGACCGAGGATGTAAAGTTCAAGACCAATGATATTGGTGATCCATTGGCCAAAGAACTCGCGAAGAAAATTGAGAGACCAGTTCCAGATGGCGAATCCTCCCACGTTCAAATTGGGAAGGACCCCTCTCGAACGACAAAGGTATGGGATGATCTCCCCGAAGAGTTGAAGGCGAACTTGATTAAGTTCCTCCAAGACAATGTTAACCTTTTTGCTTGGACCGCTGACAAGATGCCCGGTATATCACCCGATGTAGCGTGTCACAAGCTAGCACAAACTGTGTCAAATCTAGTCAAAGCCAACTTCGTAAAAAAAGCCAAGTACACAACTTGGTTATCAAATGTAGTGCTCGTGAAGAAGTCAAACAGGAAGTGGAGGATGTGTGTAGACTATACCGACCTCAACAAAGCATGCCCCAAAGACGCATACCCACTGCCTAATATCGACAAGCTCGTCAACAACTCATCTGGTTTTCGGTTCCTATCCTTCATGGATGCCTATTCGGGCTACAACCAGATATCGATGTATGAGCCCGACCAAGAAAAGACAGCTTTCATGACCAAAGGCACCGATTACTGTTATAAAGTCATGCCCTTCGGCTTGAAAAACGCGGGCGCCACATATCAAAGGATGATGAACAAAGTCTTCGAGAAACAAATCGGGAGATTGCTCGAGGTCTACATGGATGACATGATCGTCAAAACTGTCCAGGATGAAGACCACATCGCCCACCTTGCCAAAGTATTCTCCGAATTCCTCAAACATAACATGCGCTTGAACCCGAACAAGTGCACTTTCGGTGTTAAGGCGGGGAAGTTCCTCGGGTTTTACCTAACCGAAAGAGGAATTGAAGCCAATTCAGACAAGTGTCGAAGAATTACTGACATGAAGGAGCCAACCTCGAAGAAGGAAATATAACGATTGACTGGGATGATGGCAGCGTTGACCAAGTTCATATCGACTTCGGCACAGCGGGCGCTCCCTTTCTTCAGGCTTCTCAAGAAGGAGGTCCCTTTCTAGTGGACCCCTGAATGCCGAGAGGCTTTTACATGGTTGAAAGAAATTTTATCTACTCCACCTATTCTGAGCCGCCCGCAAGAAGGGGAGACATTATACCTTTATTTGTCTGTAACCGAAGAGGATTTGAGCACCATTCTGGTGAGAGAAGACATTGTCGGGCAAAAACCAGATACTTTATCAGCAACATATCAGCGAGTTGAGAAAATGGATTTAGAATTGACCAGCCAATAAAGCAGATATTGTACCAACCCAATCTCGCAGGTCGGATGATCAAGTGGTCGATCGAACTTTCCGAATTCGACATCAGTTACGAACCGAGAAAAGAGGTTAAAGCTCAATCACTCGCGGACTTCGTAGCAGAACTTACGCCGAGTTCATCTTCGTCACCAGCAGGAAAATGGACAGTTTTTGTCGATGGATCTTCTAACCCAAAAGGAAGTGGAGCCGGTTTAATCCTTGAGAATGAGGATGGCTTGGTCATCGAGTACTCGCCGGCATTTGCTTTTCCGACCTCAAACAACCAGGCCGAATACGAGGCATGCATTTTCGGACTGACATTTGCTAACGAACTTGGTGAAGCACATGTTGTCGTTCATTCAGACTTGCAATTCGTCATTTCACAAGTCAATGGCAGTTACCAAGCTAAAGATTTGTTGCTACAGAAATACCTCGCCTAGGTCAAAACGCTAATGAGCCGGTGATCAGTGCATTTTAATGCACTCTTTATAGCTTTGCACTTAGTGTTTTTGATTGTGTTCTGTACCTAATATCTAAGTCTTAGCACATTTCTAAACTTGGGTCTTACTTGAGCAGTATAGTAATTTATTGATTAACCTTTGTTTTTACTGCATATTGACCCTTGTCTACTCTGCAGGCCATAACTTTGGCTGCTGTTATCCAATTGAGGCATACGGGCATGCGTTGGAAAGCTAAGGAACAGAGCTACAATTCTTCTGTTAAGCTCGAAACCCAATGCTGATGTCTTGTATGTCAAAACTGTGAATTACTGAAGCAGTACAGTGTAAAACGGGTTTTGGGCCTAACTTTAGTTTGTCATCGGGTTTTTATCATAGAACCCGTTTAGGGATTTAGGTTTTTTGTTGAGCTGAGATTAAATACACCAGGATCGGCCATTTTTTCAGTATCTTACGTTTTATTTTACAAAACTTGTGTGCCCTAGCCTCGATGGAAGCCTAAGCTCCTAAGTTGATTCATCGGTGAAAGGCTGCCGTTTACGGATTTTGAGGTTCGGTACCTAATGTTTTAATACAAATTCATTTTAATTTCTTTAATTTCGTCTCTATCAATTTCGAATTTGGTTTTGAATGTATGCATTCTATCCAATTCATTTTCTGCTTAGTTAATCGTTCTGTCTTCGTTGCAAAACGTGATTCAGTTGTGTATGACGCTTGATTGTATGCAATTCTGTTTCGTAATTTTTAATATTTCGAATTACTTGATTGCTTAGATTAATTGATTCGAGTAGAAATTGATAGAGGGTTGATTAGAATTTTGTTATGATATTGGTTGCGTTTTAAACGGCGCTTGTCCGCTCTCGTGACCGATTGAACCCGCTGTTTCGACGCTTGCTCGAAATTGTGTGAATTCATATAAACTGATTAACGCTTGTTTAGTTAGTTTATGTCAACTGTGAATTTGAAATTAAATGAATTGTTGTTTTTAGAACCTGTGATAAATCCAAAGCGCACTTTAAAACCGTGAATCAATTATCTCTCTAATTTGATAAAACCTCAAACAGAAACTGTCTTCACAAAAAAACCCCCCTTTGTTATTGTTGATTTTAGTACTTCCTAATTTTGGTAATTTTAGTTTTTAGAGGTCCTCGTGAGACGACCAAGGTCTCTTGCCTTGAATACTATATCAAATCTTTTAATTATTTTGACCCGCGTAGGACCGCTGATCAAATTGGCACCGTTGCCGGGGATCTCTAATTAGGGATTACCAACCTCAGGACCCACTAACAATACTGACGTTTCTTGCTTTGTTCTTGTTGTGTTTCCAGGTCTTGTTACAGGTTGTAGGCGCTGAGACTGCTGATTTCTAGGATTTGTAGGTGAAAGAAAAAAAATCGGTTTTTGGGCAATCTCGTCAGATTGTTCCGAAACCACAGCTGAAAAATCCGGAAAAAATCAAGGATCAGGACTCCCCTAGTAGAAACTATTTACGGGACTACGGGCTCAAAATCCCAAATTCCCTCATTTTCTATTTTTAATTAATTTTTTTTAATTTTTCATATCTCCGAAAAAATCCAAAAAAATTTGCATATCTTTCTTTTGATTTAATTAGATTTTTCGTAGTGTTTTTATAATTTTTAGGTCAGATTTGAGTCATTTTCTATTTTCTGCATTCATTTTAGCACTAGGACATAGTTTGTATTTCTAGAATTGTTGCATTTTCCTATTCCTTGCTGCATACAGTGCATGACCAGGTCCAATACTGTTAACTTTCACCCTTTTGACCCTGAAATTGAGAGAACATTGCATCGTAGACTTAGGGATCATATAGGAGATAGTGATAGTGACAACATCTTTAGTCATAATCTCTTTGATTCTGATTCTGATCTTGAGTCTGTTAATATGGCTGGTAGAACACTAAGGGAACTTGCTGCACCTGATGTTACTTACAATGCTCTGTGCATTAATTATCCCGATGTTGCTGTTCCTTTTGAATTGAAATCTGGTTTAATACACTTGTTGCCAAAGTTTAGTGGTCTTGCAGGTGATGATCCACACAAACATCTCAAGGAGTTCCACATTGTGTGCTCAACCATGAAGCCCCAAGGAATTCCAGAGGAGCACATTAAACTGAGGGCCTTTCCCTTCTCACTCCAAGATGCAGCCAAGGATTGGTTGTATTACCTCCAACCAGGTTCTGTTGAAAATTGGAATGACTTGAAAAAGTTGTTCCTAGAGAAGTTCTTTCCTGCATCCAGAGCTGCTTCAATCAGAAAAGAGATATGTGGTATCAGGCAGAACTCCACTGAGTCTTTACATGAATACTGGGAGAGATTTAAGAAGTTGTGTGCAAGCTGCCCTCATCATCAAATCTCTGAGCAGCTACTCATCCAGTATTTCTACGAGGGTTTATTGCCCATGGACAGAAATATTATGGATGCTGCTAGTGGAGGGGCACTTGTAGACAAAACCCCAACAGAAAATATGTCCATAAACTCCCAACAATTCACAACCAGAAACAATTCTGCAGTTCTAACAAGGGGAGTGAATGAGATACAGGCTACTAGTGAGAAGAGCTTAGAAAACAGGTTGGAAGAACTCACAGCTTTGGTAAAAAAATTGGCAACAGGTCAGACAGCAAGGGTCTGTGGTATTTGCACCTCTGCAGAGCACCCCACAGATGCATGTCCTACGCTGCAAGAGGACCCTAATGCTGATACCCCTCAAGCATATGCAGCTAACATCTTTAACCCTCAAGCCAATGTTGATTTGTCTTCTAACAGGTACCACCCAAGCTGGAGGAACCATCCTAACCTTAGATGGGGAAATCCAGCTGCACAACAACAGCCCAGGTAGCAAAATAATCCACCACAAGCTGCACCACAAGCTGCTGTCAGGCCTGAACCTTCATTAGAGGATCTAGTTAAGCAGATGGCTGCCCAAAATCTCCAGTTCCAACAGAGAACAGATGCCTCAATTCAGAATTTGCATACACAAATGGGACAGATGGCTACCACAATTAATCAGATGCAAGTCTGGGCGAGACTAACCGCCACTCAAGCGATGGTTAATCCGAATGCACCAAACCCCAATGTTAGTGCTATCACATTGAGATCTGGGAAAGGCTTGACACCCCAAAGGTGTCTCGAGACCATTGTTTCAAAAAATAATAAGGCACTGAGCATATTTACGATGAACAAGAAATACCTCTCCCTTCCTCATAGAGCAAATGAGTACAAAAAACAAGATGAGGGAGAGAGGGATAAGGAGATCTTGGATACTTTTAGGAAGGTGGAAATGAACATTCCCCTTCTTGAGGCAATTAAGCAAATTCCAAGATATGCCAAGTTTCTAAAAGAGTTGTGTACACATAAGAGGAGGCTGAAGGGGAATGAAAAGATAAACATGGGGCATAATGTTTCAGCCCTCTTCCAATCCATGCCCCAAAAGTGCAAGGATCCAGGGACTTTTGCCATTCCATGCACCATAGGCAACAATCAGTTTGATGATGCCATGTTAGATCTAGGAGCTTCAATCAATGTAATGCCTACATTTGTTTTTAACTCTCTTGCTCGTGGACCTCTGCAGGAAACAGGTGTTACCATTCAGCTTGCAAATAGAAGCAATGCTCGACCTGCTAGACTGGTTGAGGATGTTCTTGTTAAAGTTGATGATCTTATTTTCCCTGCAGATTTTTATATTCTGGATATGGAAGCAGAGACTATGTCCAGCAGGTCACCCATCATTTTAGGCAGGCCATTCTTGAAAACTGCCAAGGCAAAAATTGATGTTGGTACCGGGACTCTTTCCATGGAATTTGGTGATAGCGTTGTAAAGTTTAATATCTTTGATGCTATGAAACACCCCATGGAAGAGCATTCCCTTTTTCATATTGAATTGCTCGCTGATTTGGTTGATGATGTTTATTCTGATGTTGTTACTGCAGATTTTCCTTCATTGGCTGATTTTGCTGACAGTGTTACTTGTGATTGTTGCACTAACACCCATACTTGTCTTTGAAGTTGAGGCTTTGTTTCTGAGTTGACACTTTGCCTAATGTCCCCAATGACATAGGTTTTGTTGCAGATGTAGCTGCTGCTACTAAGATTCTGCCCTCTATTGAAAAACCACCTGTTCTAGAGCTTAAGCCACTCCCCAAAGAGTTAAAATATGCATATTTAGAGGGGAGTGGTGATTTGCCTGTTATTATTGCAACTAACCTTGATTCTGAGCAGGAAGAGAAGCTGTTACAGATGCTAAAAAAATACAAAAAAGGCCATTGGATGGACCTTAGCTGATATTCCTGGTATTAGCCCATCCATGTGTATGCACAGGATTTTACTTGAGGAGGGGGCAAAATCGTTAGGCGACCCTGCAGGCGCTTAACCCGTTAATCTTGGATGTTGTGAAAAAGGAGGTGACCAAACTCCTATAGGCTGGCGTTATATACCCAATTTCTGATAGTCAATGGGTAAGCCCAGTCCAAGTGGTTCCTAAAAAGACTGGTCTCACAGTGGTGAGGAATGAAAATAATGAGTGTATTGATTACAGGAGACTTAACCAGGCAACCAGAAAGGATCACTTTCCTTTGCCGTTCATTGATCAGATGCTTGAACAGTTGGCTGGTAAGTCACATTATTGTTTTCTTGATGGTTTTTCAGGTTACTTTCAGATCCATATTGCACCGGAGGACCAAGAAAAGACCACATTCACTTGCCCCTTTGGTACTTTTGCCTATAGGAGGATGCCTTTTGGCCTATGCAATGCACCTGGGACTTTCCAGCGTTGCATCATTAATATTTTTGCTGATTTGAGAGAAAATTTCATAGAAGTGTTTATGGATGATTTTACTGTTTATGGTTCTTCATTTGATTCATGTTTGGGTAGTTTGGATAGAGTTTTGCAGAGATGCATTGAAACTGACCTTGTTCTGAATTATGAAAAATGCCATTTTATGGTAGGATAGGGTATTGTTTTAGGGCATGTGATCTCTGAAAAAGGGATGGAAGTAGATCCTGCCAAGATTGAAGTGATTTCTAGTTTGCCTTACCCATCTTGCATTCGCGAGATTCGTTCATTTCTTGGTCATGCAGGTTTTTACAGGCGCTTTATCAAGGATTTCAGCAAGATAGCTCTTCCATTGACAAACCTGCTGCAAAAGGATGTTAGCTTTACCTTTGATGATAAATGCAAAGGTGCCTTTGATTGTATCAAGAAGTCTTTGACTTCTACTCCCATCATTCACCCACTGATTGGACCCTCCCTTTGAAATTATGTGTGATGCATCTAATTATGCATTGGGGCGATTCTAGCACAAAGAGTTGACAAGGCTGCCCATGTTATTTATTATGCTTCTAGGACTTTAGATCTTGCATGATTAACTACACTACCACAAAAAGGAGCTTTTGGCTATTGTATTTGCTCTTGATAAGTTTCGATCATATTTGCTTAGTTCCAAGGTGGTTGTTTTTATCGACCATGCACTTTGAAGTTTCTTTTAAAGAAACCAGAGGCAAAGCCAAGATTGATAAGGTGGATGTTGCTCCTCCAAGAATTTGATTTGGAGATTAAAGATAAGAACTGAGCAGAGAACTTAGTGGTCGACCACTTGCAGAGGATAGAGAGCCGAGGATTCCCTCCCAATCCATGATGACTTTCCTGATGAGCAGCTCTTGCAGCTGCGTGAGGTAACTCCTTGGTATGCTGATATAGTTAATTATCTTGTGGGTGGAGCTTTACCCCCACATGCATCTAAAACATAGGTACATAAACTCAAAAGTGATGCAAAATATTATGTGTGGGATGACTCCTATTTGTGGAAGTTTGGTAGTGACCAGGTGATAGGCGATGTGTACCTTACCATGAGGTTCCATCCATTCTTCAATTCTGTCATGCTTCTCAGGTAGGTGGACATTTTGGTCCTCAGCGGACAGCGAGAAAAGTCTTAGACTCGGGCTTCTATTGGCCCACCATTTTTAAAGATGCATTTGAGAAAAGTCTTAGACTCGGGCTTCTCTTGTCCTGACTAAGCAACAATGTCAAAGGGCTGGGACGGAAATCACTCGCAGGAGTGAGATGCCTCAGCAGCCCATGCTTTTTTGTGAGGTATTTGATGTTTGGGGGATTGATTTCATGGGCCCCTTTCCTGTTTCTTTTGGCTTTGCTTATATCCTGCTTGCTGTTGATTATGTTTCCAAATGGTTGGAAGCAAAAGCCACCCGCACTAATGATTCTAAAGTTGTTGTGGATTTTGTCAGGTCCCAAATTTTTTGCAGGTTTGGTATTCCAAGAGCCATCATAAGCGACCAAGGCACTCATTTCTCAGAATGCACCATGGAAGCTTTGCTAGAGTATGGGGTGGTGCATAGGCTTTCTACACCTTACCACCCCCAAACTAATGGGCAAGCTGAGATTTCAAACAGAGAAATTAAACAAATTCTAGAAAAGATGGTGCAACCAAGCAGGAAGGACTGAGTCGCAGGCTAGAAGAGGCTCTTTAGGCTCAAAGAACAGCCTACAAAACACCAATAGGGATGTCTCCCTTTAGACTTGTGTTTGGTAAGGCATGCCACCTCCCGGTGGAGATAGAGTACCGTACTTATTGGGCGGTCAAAGGTTGTAATTTTGAACTGGAAAAAGCAGGTAAAGAGAGAAAGCTTCAATTGCAACAACTTGAGGAGCTTAGGCTAGAAGCCTCTGAGAATTCCAGAATTTATAAGGAGAAAACTAAGCACTTCCATGACAAGATGATTTCTAGGAAGGAGTTCTCCATTGGGCAAAAAGTCTTGTTGTTTAATTCCCGGCTGAAAATTATGGCCGGGAAACTTAGATCCAAGTGGATTGGCCCGTTTGTTATTACTAATATTTTTCCTCATGGTGCAGTTGAAGTAAAAAGTGAGGCGACAAACAAAATTTTCAAAGTCAATGGACAACGCCTCAAAGTATTCCATGAGAGTTCTGCATTTGAAGATGCACCCATAGAAGAACTCTCATCGGAACATCCCACCTACACTACAGTCTGACCAGGGAGTCCCTCCCCCTTACTCTTATTTTATGCTTGTTGTTTTCATTGAGGACAATGTGTGATTTAAGTATGGGGGGATCTTTTAGCGTAGTTTTGTTTTTGTTTTTTTTGTTTTGAGTTTTTTGTTATTATAAAAAAAGAAATTGCATGCATTTTCATTGGATTTCTTGGTTTATATGAGTGGGGAGTGATTTCACTATTCTAGGACTATAGGTCTTGTGGCATGATATGGATGGCTTCCTTGCATTCTTAGTGTGATAAGTTGGATTGGAATATTAAATTGTGCATCTTTTGTGATAGATCATTTTCCTTGGTGAGATTTGGGCCTTATAATGGATGGAATACATTTTCCCATTCTATTTCTTTCTTGTGTGATTTCACTCATGATTGTTGGTTACTCTAGAACTTGGTTTGACTCTTGTTGAAACTCTTGTTCACATGCATGCATTGAAATGATCTAGGCAATTTTTGTTCTTTTTAGCCACTGGCCAAATAAGCCTACCTTGCAATTATCCCTTTGTTTAGCCCCTTTGAGCCTATTTATCCCATTCTTTGTTTTATAGCTCATTATAAGCCTAAAAGTGAAAAACCATGATATGACCCAATCTTAGGGGATAAAGGAGCTTTGAAAAAAAATGAGAATAAATTTTGAATAAGTGTGGGGGGGGCTAAAAGTGATAGAATATCTAATGTAATGTTGTGCTTCATTGGGATTTTGGCAAGTTTAAAAAAAAAAAAATATAGTGGAGCACAACATTTGGTAAAAAAAAAGAGAAGAGAAAAAGAAGAAAAGTGTGAAAGTGGAAAATGGATTGAAATTTGATTGAATTGCCCCCCATGATAATTTGACAAGTGTTTTCCATTGCTCCTCTATCCTCTTTGATTTTATTGCTTAGTTTCCCTTTCAATTATCCCACCTTGACCTTGGCCCCATTATAACCTTAATAAAGACCTTTTGATCTTTGTGTGCATGTGTTTCAAGTGTGGATGTTAGAGTCTTCTCAAGCCTATGGTAGTGCCAGCTTTCATGATGTGCTTTAACTGTAAACACTAGCCTAGACACTTGAGAGTTTGAGAGGAATTTATTTCTTGTGAGGATTCTATCACTTTTGATGCACACTTTGGTTATTCTATCCTCTTGGTTGCTTTGAAGGTATCTAGATGGTGTTCATGATTGCCATGAGTCCTTGAAACCTCGAATGAGCATTTTGCTAGCCACTTTGCATCCTTGGGATTCATTGGAAATGCATCTTTGCTTTGTTTTGACCATGAGTTTTGCTCGGAGTGCAAAAGCTTAAGTGTGAGGGAATTTGATCAGTGCATTTTAATGCACTCTTTATAGCTTTGCACTTAGTGTTTTTGATTGTGTTCTGTACCTAATATCTAAGTCTTAGCACATTTCTAAACTTTGGGTCTTCCTTGAGCAGTATAGTAATTTATTGATTAACCTTTGTTTTTATTGCATATTGACCCTTGTCTACTCTGCAGGCCATAACTTTGGTTGCGGTTATCCGATTGAGGCGTACGAGCATGCATTGGAAAGCTAAGGAATAGAGATACAATTCTTCTGTTAAGGTCGAAACCCAATTCTGATGTCTTGTATGTCAAAACTACAAATTACTGACCAGTACAGTGTAAAACGGGTTTTGGGCCTAACTTTAGTTTGTCATCGGGCTTTTATCATAGAACCCGTTTAGGGATTTAGGTTTTTTGTTGAGCTGAGATTAAATACACCAGGACCAGCCATTTTTTTAGTATCTTACTTTTTATTTTACAAAATTTGTGTGCCCTAGCCTCGATGGAAGCCTAAGCTCCTAAGTTGATTCATCGGTGTAAAGGTCGCTGCTTACTGATTTTGAGGTTCTTACCTACTGTTTTAATACAAATTCATTTTAATTTCTTTAATTTCATCTCTATCAATTTCGAATTTGGTTTTGAATGTATGCAATCTATCCAGTTCATTTTCTGCTTAGTTAATCGTTCTGTCTTCGTTGCAAAACGCGATTCAGTTGTGTATGACGCTTGATTGTATGCAATTCTGTTTCGTAATTTTTAATATTTCGAATTACTTGATTGCTTAGATTAATTGATTCGAGTAGAAATTGATAGAGGGTTGATTAGAATTCTGTTATGATATTGGTTGCGTTTTAAACGGCGCTTGTCCGCTCCCGTGACCGATTGAACCCGCTGTTTCGGCGCTTGCTCGAAATGGTGTGAATTCATATAAACTGATTAACGCTTGTTTAGTTAGTTTATGTCAACTGTGAATTTGAAATTAAATGAATTGTTGTTTTTAGAACCTGTGATAAATCCAAGGCGCGCACCCAGAAATCGGTGAATCAGTTGTCTCTCTAATTTGATAAAACCTCAAACAGAAACTGTCTTCACAAAAAAAAAACCCCTTTGTTATTGTTGATTTTCGTACTTCCTGATTTTGGTAATTTTAGTTTTTAGAGGTCCTCGTGAGACGACCAAGGTCTCTTGCTTTGAATACTATATCAAATCTTTTAATTATTTTGACCCGCGTACGACTGTTGATCAGCCGGTTTCTTCAAGCTGAGATAATAAAGGTGTCGAGGGAGCAAAACGTACGAGCCGACGTTCTTTCTAAACTCGCAAGTATGAAGATACCAACCTCACACCGGTCAGTAATCTAGGAGACGTTGACCCCAGAACTCTATGGCAAAAAATGCTCCCGAAGTCCTAGATGAATCACCAAAGGTCGCCACCGCGACCTATTTGCATAGCCTATCAATTTTGAACATCGACTTTGAAGATTCCTGGATGATGCCGATCATAAAGCTACTCTATTTGGGGAAAGTGCCAACTGATCCCAAGGAAGCATCTAAGCTCTGCCGAAGAGCATGCTCATTTTCCATTATTGAGGGGAAATTATACCGGAGGGACTTCTCCATACCCCTACTGAAGTGTCTTGATACTTCGGAAGCACACTATGTGTTAGCCGAAATCCACAAAGGTATATGCGGGCAACATTTAGGTGGAAGAACATTGGCAAAGAAAACGCTGAGATCAGGTTACTATTGGCTGACTATGGAACTGGACGCAAAAGAGTACGTGAAAAAATGTGACAAGTGACAGAAGCATGCTGATGTCCACATCGCAGCTCCTGCCGAACTGACTACTCTGTGATCCCCATGGCCATTCGCCTGGTGGGGGATCGACATTTTGTGCCCGTTCCCCTAGCTCCGGGACAGATCAAGTTCTTGGCAGTGGCAATATACTACTTCACAAAGTAGGTCGAAGCCTAACCTCTCGCAAAAATAACTGCAAAAAACTTAATCAAATTCTTCAAGTCCTAAAGCCTCACCAGGTTCGGAATTCTAGAGGTCGTGGTAATTGACAACGGCTTGCAATTTATCGACCAACAATTTCGGAAGAGACTTGCAGACCTCAATGTGAAACACCATTTCACTTTGGTCGAACACCCTCAGACAAACGAGCAGGCAGAAGCTGTAAATCGCGTAATCTTGCACGGTCTTCGACGACGCCTCGATGAAGCGAAGGGCAGATGGGTCGACTAATTTCCTCAGGTTCTGTGGGCTTACAGGACAACCCTTGACAGGAGAAACCCCTTTCCGATTATCCTACAGCTCGGAAGCGGTAATCCCGGTCGAGGTCGGTGAGTTGAGCTGAAGAACCTTACACCCACCAGAACTGAGGCTGAATTACCAATATCTCCGAGAAGAGCTGGACCTCTTAGAAGAAAATCGGGAGATCGCAGCACTGAATGAAGCCACTGTCAAACAATGCATAGCTGCAAGATACAACCACCGCGTGGTTCTGCAAGACTTCCCCGTCGGAGACCTCATTCTCCGAAGAGCGGATGTCAGTTTAAAGAACGCCACGCAAGGGAGGCTAGCTCTGAATTGGGAAGGACCTTACCGGGTCACTACAAAGACCAGGACATGAGCCTATTACCTTGAAGATCTCCAAGGAAGGGCTATCGCCCGAACCTGGAATTCGACGAATCATCGAAAGTACTACAGTTGAGTCCGAACTCTACGACCATGATCAATCGGTGACAGTACCTCACCAAGTCTACTCGTCTTCCGAATAACTTTGAACTATCCAATTTCAAAGTTTATTTAAATCATTTACAGTTTTCCTTCAAATTGTAATTTGACATCAATTTCTATTGCAAGTTACATAGAAGTTACATTTCTGATGTTATTTGTGTTAGGGAGCGAGATGCAAGGACGGGTATATGCACCGACAAATGCCGAACTCTACAACTCGACACACACAAGTCGAAAGATTTATGGGAAGTCATCACTATCCCGAAGGGACGTCGATAACATCATTTTCGGCGAATGATGCCGAAATTTCCAACTCCCAATACACGCTTCAAAGGAACTTGGGATGTAAATAACACTCACAGAGATACTCGAAAGCGGCGTCCGAGGAACACCTGGTAGACCACCTGATTGACCTAGCCAGTCTTTCCAGGACTGGTCACGCCGAAATGCCATTCACCCATCTAAGGGAACGAACTCCTTAAGATCGGGGCTGAGGAAGACCATTCTTTGGCCGGAACGGACCCCCCGAGAAACCAAATCGGATCCAACTCCGATGCTAACAAGAATCGGAACTAACTCCGATAAAACGAGATCGGAACTATCATGCCCCATTTTTGTCTGGCCCTTATTTATTTATTTTGTTTCCTGATAATAAAAAAATATAATATTTTTGGTTTCATAAGAAAAAAAGAAGGCAATAAAATGAATAAAAAGAAAAAAAAAAGAAAAGAAAGAAAAGAGAATAAAAGAAAAGAGAGAAAAAAAGAAAGGGATACAAGTAGTAAAACAGATGGGTACAATTAGCAGTCTGCTAATGAGTAGCCCACGAGTCCAACGCACAACCCTGCCAGCGCTCCCTCTCCCTTTCCACACGCACCCCTCCTTTTCCTGCGCACAACCCCTGTGCGCCTCTCCTCTCTTCACTTACTACTCGCACACCTTCTTCATTTCTACACCCCTAGCCCATGTGCGTTGCTTTCCTCAGCCCAACTCCTCGGCCCACTACCCAATCCTAAACCCACATAACCCTAACCTAAAAATAACCCTAATCCCTTTTCCCTTCCCATTCTCAGCGCTCATTCCCCTCCCCCATTTTACACTCTTTCTTCACTTCTTCGTCTCTCTTCCTCCCATCTTCTTATCCTCTTTTCTCGCCCTCCCCTCTCCTCATTCCATCATCATTTTCTCTTTTTCCAAACCCTAATCCATTCCCTTCCTCACTAGCTCCTAACCCTAAAAGAACCTGAAAACAGGAGAAGGCCTCCCTCCTTCCTCACTTCCTCCATTTTCGGCGCCTCTCTCTCCCTCCTTCCTTCTTTCTCTCATCCCTCTCATCAAACCAAAATCCCCCCATCATCTCTTTCTTTATTTTCCCCACCGAATCCGGATATCAACATCTCCAAGACGCAAATCCAATCCAATCAACAGAAAAGGAGGATATTTTCTTCTATCTCTCTGATTTTCCTTTTTAATTTATTGATCTGATTTTTGTTTCCCTTTTTTGCAGAGAACAATGGAATCAAGGAATGGCTATAAAAAGCCCTTGACATGCACGAAATAGGGGAAGGAGACCGAACTAGTGAACGGAGGGAATCCGCAGGGGAAGAACCACGAGTCAACCCTGAGGAGTAGAAGAAGCAAAGCGAACAGAAGAAGGAAGAATAGACCCGTGAGGCCACTAACCAGAAGTTAAACACTTTTTTTTAGTTTTAGGTCTTATTGTTCCTCCTTCCTTTGTCTCCACATAATTCTCTGGGAAGAGCTTGAACCCAGGTTATCACTCTTTTTTTTGTAGTTGTTTGGGTCCATATTGTGTATACTCCTGAATTATGAACTGGATTGTAATAGATAAAATAGGGTGACAAAGCATGGTTTAAATCTCTTCCTCTTCTCTATTTTTATATTTTTACTTTACATATATTATGTTCTTGATTGATTTTTTTTTGGTCCCTCCTTTGATCTACACGATGACTTAGTTGGATTAGGGTTAGGGTTTGGCCTTCCAAAGGGGCCAAACCCAAGCGTTCCTGGAATTCCTTTCTCCATTTAAATTTCTTAAATAAATAGGTTGATATAACAAATAAACATGTTTCTGTTTTTGTTTTATTAAAAAATGAAATAACAATAAAAAGGGTTTTTTTTTGGAATTTATTTATTTTACAGGGCTAGATACACGCATATATTTTTCTTTAATAGTTTTATAGCAATCATGAAGAATAGGTGTAAAATTCTGGAGTTCTTTTATTTTTATAACCGAATCTGTATCATATGAGATTGTTCTTCTTTTAAAAGGAAAATAGCAAAACGTCCAAATCCTTTTCTCTTAAGTTTGTCTTAAGTAAATCTTTCGTAAATCGATGAGACACGGGCTATTTATCCAACTAAGGAAAACAGAATGAAGATAAGAAAGGAAGTCCGAACTCTTTTTTTTTTACATATAGGTTTTAAGCAATCTTTTGTTGAGAATAGGAAAATATGAAAACAGTCCTTTGTTTTTTTTTTCAAATAAATAAATTTCATCAAGGGAATTAATTTTAAGGCAAACATTTTCTATAAACAATTAAGGGTACCATTTTAAATAGGCGTTATAGGGGTGCTAATACTTTCTCTATGCGTAATTAACTCCCGAACCCAAATTTGGTTCGAAGACCATTTTTCTGTAATTATTTTCATAAAAGATTTTTCCTATTGTTTTCCTTAATAAACGTAGGTGGCGGCTCCATTGAATTTTTAGGGTGGTTGTCACAGGAACCAGCTCCGATAAACAAGCACAAGCATAAAAAATTGTAACATTGCAGGGAAACTTAGCATGGATAAACAAAAGGTAAACTGTTGATTACAAGATAAGCCTTCGAAGAGGTCTGAATCACAAATTGTTCAAAATTTATTCAAGTTACAAAGAACCCTGGCATCCCAGTTCTTCACGAAATCTCCTCGACAGTCTTTTCCATTGTCTCCGTAGTAGGCGTCGCCTCATAAAGGACTTACATGGTTTTGGGGTCAACAATCTAATTCTCGTCAACGAGCCCCTACCGAACAGCCGAGAAACATTGACATCGATGCTCAGATACATCAGCCGAATTTGATCGACGACGTTCCCAAATTGCTAGTTCCCGAACTCACCAGCGATCTTCATCCACCTTTCTTTCTCCACAACGGCCGAAGTAAGAGCTGTCCTAGCCACTTCCAGGTCCTTCTGAAACTTCTCTTCTACCTCATCCTTCACAGTTTAGAGAGTCTTCTTGTCGGAGAGGAGTTGATCACATTCTTTTGCAAGGTCCAGGACCTTCTGCTTCATCTCTGCGACCTCGTTCCTTGCATTATTCAACTTGTCTGTCCTATTGAGGAGGTTATTCTCAAGATCGGTCATCTTGGCTTTCCTTTTCCGTAACTCTTCAGCACGAGCTTTCATCTTTTCCGATGCACTCTTAAACTCGATATTTTCCCTATCTGGCGCAATGTTGCGCTCGACAGTATGCACTAGGAGGTTCAAACTTTGAACCATCCAGCTGGAACACTCCAGCACCGAGTCCTCGTGAGCCGAACTGGATAAGTTAGACAAGTAGACCTTGTCCGTGGCTGAAGTGTAATGATGCAGTTCCTCTGAAGACAACACATTGTTGTGCGTCCACACTTTGGGGCCATCACTGCCAGAGAAGTCACCACTCCCAGTAACCCTCTCCAACAGAGTCTGCTTCTTCCCGGTATCCTTCCTTTGCTGTTTGGTAGGTCGGACACCCTGTTCGGTGTCGGTATCCCCCTTTCTCACCCTGGGAATTGGGAACTTGAACTTCTTTGACATCCAAGTCTTCGACATGCTCGGAGGTCGTCGTTGGTGCACAGTGAGAAGCAGGAGATGAGATGACCGTCGGTGAAGGCGAACCCGCCGAGGAACTGCCCAAGGGTCCTATTGACGAAGTGCTCCCGGAGATAGCCTTTTTCTTCTTGTTAAGAAATGCATTCAAAGCTTCAATATCTGCCATTGCACCTGAAACAAAAGAAGGCAGAAAGATCAGAAATCATGTGCAAGGAAAACAGAACGTTCATATATACACATATATACCTAAGCACTCTTTGGGTCTGCCGAAGAACAACTTAATAACACCCAGCAGTTCACCAAGCGGGGGATGGTTTTCCTCCCTTCTGGAGTCTCCCTCACCTTGACCTCAAATCCCTCCACATACTCCTTTAATCGGGTCATGTAACCCATGTCTTGAACACTCAAGGCTTTTTCAGAAAACCCGAATTCCTTGCGCTCGACAAGGTAGCGGTCTTGGCTCCAATACAGTCGGAAGAGTTCTTTGGTCCGACCTTCTCTTGTCCTGACTAAGCAAACCTCGGATGGAATCGCTATAAGCCTCGAAAAGCCGAAGTCTCAGCTTTAAGGATAACTAACCTTGCGGAGAACTACTCTTATCCGCCGACCTCATCGGGCTAAAGAAAGGAAAGAATATCCTCACCGAAAGCGAAATATCGAGATGCGAGCACAGAAGTTCGAAACTCTTCATAAACGCCCATGAGTTCGGGTGAAGTTGGGAAGGAGCTACTCTCAGATGGTTGAAGACTTCAATTTCAAATTTTGAAAAAGGAAGTCGCACGCTCAACTCTGAGAAGTATATCTTGTGCATTGGAAGGAAGAAATCCTCTCATCTGGCCGGGCACGAACAAATCCGGTCATTTACCCCGAGCGAAATGATCTCCCAATCGTCTAGCGCTCATTTCCCTTTACCGACGTCGAAGTATAGTATGAATGCCCAAAGGGCTGCTTCGTTTCTATATATCAATTGGGCTTAGAGGGCATCTTTGGCTACCCACGAGTACTTGCTGGTGTTGGGAGGTAGGTTATAACCCCTTTTTCTTTGGAGGTCCCTGGCTTTGCCCATCTCCGACCTGTCCAAAGAAAGGATTCGTTTAAATACCAAACCTTCCTGAACCAACAAGTTACCCAGAAAACCCAGAAACTCCTCCCTCACCGAAAAACTCACGACTCTCACCATAAAAATCATAGCCCAGTCGGGAAACTCACAGTTAACGTCGGAAAACTCATGAAAAAGGGTAAAACAAAGGCAGCATAACGTGAAAACCCAGGCGGAATTGAAAGTCACCGCGAGGGAAAAGGGATCCTGGCCAACCGTCGCGGTGGCCACGCCTATAAACAGAGAGAATAAACAGGATGAAGAAACAGAACATTTCTTTAGTGATGAGGGTGGAGGGCCACGATGGGGAGAGTGCTGACAGTGGAGAAGAAGAAATGAAGCTTCTTCAGGGAACCACAAACGTAGAGACGCAGAGAAGAGGATGAGAGTAGGAAAAGTGGTAAATAAGACTTCCCCTCTCATATTTATAGAGAAAACCCTCATCATTACTCGCAATTAATAGCTAGCTAACCCAGGCGTTGTCTCGATAAGGGAACTGACACGTTGCACCCACGCAAAACGAGGCCGCCCTTTCAGTTTGAAACGATTGAAATGACGCGTCATTAGGGTTTCTGACATAGAACACCCTAGAAACCGTCATCAGGCAGCGATGCGTGGTGTGTACGGCAGTGATCATTCCGAAGTCGAACTTCTTATTGTGTATTCAAAGCAATACCTCGATATTTCCTCCTGAGTAATAGCTCACCATGTATCCGAAGTCACACTTCGACATTATTTCGGGATTACCCTCCAAAGGCGTGTCCGAAGTTATGTTTCAGATACGTGTCTGAAGCTATGCTTCGAGGATACATCAGAAGACACACTTCATCCACACACCTATATTCCGAAGTCTCTACACACTGGGTGCGTCGAGGTTATGATCCGAACAAATACCACTTAAGTCGAAGTCCTTTAACACTCGAACATCGACTTGGGGGGCAACCGTTTCGGACTGGGCCAAGGCCCATTTCTCCCAGAACCAGCTCCGTGGCCCAACGCCACTAACTGATAGTGACCGATTAATGGTTACCGATCTGGTGCGTCCGTTACATCAACGATCCCTGTTTCGTGTTGGTTCTACGCCACCGAACTAGGATCGTCGATCTAGTCAACGGCTTGCAGCAGCTCGTGAGGGACTTAGTCACCCAATCATTGTCCATTTACCCCAAATCCTAAAAAGAGTCATATATAAGGAGGACCCACTAAGAATAAGGTACGTTTTTATTACATCATATTGACCTCATCAGAACTATATTGACTTGAGCATCGGAGTGCCTTTTGCAGGTACCCCACCGCCGTTCTCCGTCGTCATTACCACCTCACACGGCGACCTGAGTGACTCCGGCCAATTCCACGTTCCTTGCCCAGAACAGTAAGAGTGTTACCTCTTGAAGTTAATTGTGTCATTGGACATTGGCTGATCACCACAATAACTGTAGTCTTCAAATGATTGACATTTAACTCTACTACCAAGTAAAACAAACCTCCGTGATTCATTTCTTTTTATATTTTCAGATTCCAGACTGCCTTTTTTAGCATAATACATATTATCTTCATTGAATCTGTGTGGATCATTCTGTCCGGCCAATGACACAACTGGATAATATTCAGATAGATAAATTTTTTTATCTATATTAGCAATTCATATTGATACATGTAATTCGAAAATAATTACCATTAGTGATGTTCGTCAATGGAATTCTACTGAAGTTATTTTGAGTAGAGACAGTTTGTACCCCAACATTCTTCTCCTTACAAATGGCACTGACTGAATGAGTAAGCTCTCCACTGCGTAAAACAAATTTTCCAGGACCAATTTTTGTACTCTTTGATGCAGACATAGAGATGTCATTATCAGAAGGACACATATTCTCATCATTATCAGATAAGCTAGGTATAAAATTGCCATTACTCAAAACCCATCTTCCTGTTTCAATTTTTCTCTTTTGTATACCACCTTCAGAATGCACTGAAGTTGTGTGAGTAAAAGTCGAATAGAAGATGTGGATGAAAGGGGGAAAAAATAAGCAGATTAGTTACTGTACCATTAGAAGTGGTGACTAAATGCTTTTGTTGTATACTTTTTGGTCTGTGATCGATTAGCTTCATGCGTTTGCTGACCTTCCAACTATCCTCAGTCATTTTCTGTTAACAAACACTTCTTTAATGTAAGTATAGAAGTTGATAAGTTGAGAAGTATCTAAAGTTGAAAAGTAATAGAGTAGAAGTTTAAAGGATGTGATAACCATAGAAGTTTAAAGGATGCTCAATAGTTTTAACATACATTGAGAAAAGTAGCAAGTTAGAGACATATTAGCATAACACATTTCCTCAAGATTGCACAAATTATACGTTATGAATTGCGTTACGAATTGTGTTAATAACAGTGTGAATTAATCACAATATTGCACAAATTATATTAAAATTATTTGTATTATCATATATAATATATAATAACTTAAAATAATGTTTTTTTTTCATTATTACAAGATATCTAAAAATAAAATAAAATAAAAAAGTAAAATTAAAATGTGAATAATTTAGTAGCTACTATTATATTTAACAAAAGTCATATATGCCTGACAGGTTCAACATAAATAAACTAATAATTACTAATATCCTTAAACAAAATTCATAATAAATTAGTTATCTCAAGTTCTCATCATAAAAACCTACTAATAAAAAAAGTTTAGTGAAAAGTTATTAAAAAGAAAGAAAATGCAATAAGTGACTAACTAACACCAATAACACAAAATTAAAAAAGTTGGGCCTACGGCCCTCTTTAGCTCCAAAAAACAACACAAAACTAAAAATAAAAAATAAAATAAAATAAAAGGGAATTTTTGATGTCAAACAGTGTCGCTGAGTAGGAGAAAGGGGACTTTAATATTTTCATTGACTCTCAGGCAGCTCTGCGTTCGCCTCCATGATTTGCCTCCAACCCAACCTAGTCCATCACCCTCCACTCACCACTCACAGACTCACTCACACTCACCCCTCTCAAATCAATCCCTTCCCCTGTTTCAGTGTGTGAGTGTGACGAACAGAAATGAAGAGAGATCGAAGCAAGGTGTAAAGTAACCTGCAGCAGTCTTGGCCTCAAAAGACACACGGAAGCGCGTCGGAGGAGCACTGCACAGCGACGCGCAGAAGGATCATAGTGACGGCAGAAGGATCACAGCGACACGCAGTGTTCTCTGGATCCGGCGTTCCCTATTTCTCTGCTTCTATTGAACGCCGTTTTTTGGTGCCATTGCGGCCACAACATCATTCTGTTGTGATCGTGACACGTGATTTCTTCCCACACCTTGATTGCAGTCTATATCAGCATCGTTCGCTCCGGATACCGTTTTGACAGAGAGATCGCTGCTGTTATTGATAGCCGGCCGCAAAGCGGAAGGACGACGTCAACGGGACGACACAGCGGCAAGTCAGCTGGAGGAGCATGTGGAGGCGGCAGAGGCCTTTTGTGGTGGTGAGGTGGTTACTGTTGTTGGATTAGATGGAATGGAATGGATGGTTCCACAATGTCGCTGAGACAATTTTAAGTTTTTAGTTACTAAAATTTAAATTGATTTAAATCTAACTGAATCTGAGCCATTGATGACTCAAATCCGCAAGTACACGGAGTTGTCGTCAAGTAATAAAATATCGATCCCACAGAGACTGCTTTTACGCTAATTAAACTAATTCGAGAAATAGAATTTGTTATTGTAATAGAAATAAAATAAATTAAGAACAATGTAATGGATGATTTTAATAATAAGGAAAAGCTTCTAGGACTGGGGGTACCACAATGATGCTCTGAAATCCTAATTGACTACTCTCTTATTAACAAATGAATTCAACTGAAGGCAAGCTATCCTAATTTAGTAAAAGTTCCCTCCGAGGATATAGAAACCGTACTTAAGCGATACAATTCCTACTCTCGTGGTAATTGAAATCGAATTAAACCCATTAAGAAATATGATAGCTTGTTTTATCCTCGAAGGACTAAAAATTACTCTCGTGATTTTAATCCTAAGTTCCGTTCTTATGGTTCCGATAACAAAGGTTCACCTCTCGGTTCATCCCTAGAAATCTAACACATATGAATAAGTGGCCACCGAATTCATAAGAAATAATAATAACAATAAGAACGAAATCGAATTGCATTCAAAGTAATAGAGAGAGTAACAAATAATCATCCAAAAGACATCAAAAGGCATAGCCCCAAATCCTAGAACAAGGGAAACTACTCTAACATGATGGATAGAATAGAATCCATATAAATAAACATTCAAACCAGGAAATTGAGAGAGAAGAGACGAAGAGATTGATCCCAATCCTCCACCGTGCCTCCAAGAATCAAAGTTCGAACCCTAGATAAGTCTCTAAAGTGTCTATTTATAGTCTAGGGTGAAAAGGAGTAAAAAACAAGTCCAAAATATGTAAAAACGTAAAATTTTGCTTCCAGGGTGCTGTCGTAGCACGGCCGTGGCGTGAGGCACGGCTAGGCCATGCTTCATTCTGTTTCTCGCGCTGTTCAGGTGCTGTCGCAACACGACCGTGCTTCCTGACACGGCTAGGCCGTGCTTCATGTTGTTTTGTATTTTTCACCTCTTTAACGTCCGAATTAGCTCAAGGTGTCTTCATGAAAGTTGAAGCTATGGATCTTAGCTTTCCAATGGCACTAGTTTCATATCATTTGAACACCTAAAACTCCAGATATGATTAAAATATTGAACAAGTGTCAGGCTGAGACAACATTGCATTATCAACTTGTAACACAAATTACCCCAACTTATTCCAAGTGATTTTTCTCATTTTTCCTAGGAAAAATACCTTCCTTTAAGCACAATTGAACCAAAACCAAGTGCATTATTCAAATCAAGCCAAATGCATAAATAACATGGATTAAAATGACTAAAATGATTAAGATGCGATGCAAAACTAATATGCTATTTCGAACGCATCAAATTACCCCAAGCTTAGAATTTTGCTTGTCCTCAAGCAATTGTTGTGGCCAAAGATGAAATTGAAAATACGAGATGCAACCGATAAGGAACCCGAGATAGAAGCAAGATCAAATAATAGGCTAAAGGACTATCAAACACAATTGAGACAATCAAAATCAAGCCCAATTAGAAGTTTAAGCTCTCTGAAATCATGTTTGTCACTGATAAGGGCACTCTCCTTATCACTCTCCAAGTGTTTTAAAGGTTAAGGCAATTCGCTCATATCCATCAATAAAAGTGCTCTACCATAGGCTTGACAATTAACCAAATCTCAGCAAATAATTAATGAAAACACACAAGAATCAAAAGGTCTTTCAAAAGGTTGTAACGTGGCCATGGGATTTAACTTTTAAGGTGGGATAAAAACAAGAAAAGGAGAAATTCAAGGGCTAACAACATGAACAATTAAAGCAATCCTTTTAAGCAGAATAAGTGGAGCAATACATTTTCCCTTTTTGCTTTCAAAACCTTTTTATTTTGCTCCTCTTCTGTTGTTTTTTTCCTTTTCTATTTTTTTATTTTTTTTACTTTTTTATTATTTATTCTTTTTTTATTATTATTTATTCTCCCTTCTTTTGAGATTTTGCAATAGTTATTGGGGAGGAATTAAACAACAGAAGAGATCCAAAGTTCAAGCATAAATCAGAGGCTTGAAACAAATTGCCTAAAATGCCTTAATCATTTTCAAGTGTGTAGACAAAAATTTTCAAGTTTTGGAAAGGTTTCAAATCAAGTTCTAAAGAGCACAATCAAGATGAACACACTCATACAAGGAGAAGGGGCATAAAAACATGATGAAGAACAAGCCCCAATATAAGCTCAAGTCTCACATTTAGAAGTTAAAATCAGTGAAAAACATCAAATCAGAGTGCCACATGCTAATTCTCAACTTTTCAAAAGATCATCTCTATGTACATTAAGAACACTGCCTTTAAGCCTATGACAAGAAAAAATAATTAGGTTCCAAATCATAGCAATCTCTACATTCCACAATGATTATATGGCACACATTAACAGAAATTGGGGGATAAAATGATGCATGCAAAAATTAAAACTAACACAAAATGCAAAAATTAAAATGAGATGCAAATCTAAATGCAAAAATGCAAACCCCTTACCCCAAGCTTAAAAACTTACATTGTCCCCAATGTAAAAATTTAAGTTGAAGCAGGGATGAGGAGGAAAGAACTCACCGAAAAACTTGGGTTGCCTCCCAAGAAGCGCTTCTTTAACGTCATTAGCTTGACACTTCAACACCCCTATTAGGGTGGATAATATGTCAGGAAGAAGATTTCTTCCTTCCGCTTCCTTCTTTTGGAGAGAATTCCCATGTACTTGGCATAGGGAAGTAAGTGTTCCCATGCCTCAGCAATTATACATTTGGGATATTGTTTCCCCCACTCCTTATCTTGAAGCACATCAAATTCAACTTGCAGATGACCATTCTCTTCAATGACCAAGGGTTGAGCTGTCACATGAATCTCTCTATGCCTCACCCTTGGGTCCTCTTCTATGTCACTATTTTTGTTTTTCAATTCTTCTTCCAATGCCACAATGAAGTTATGTTCAATCTCTATCTCCACTTGCTTCTGCTCAAATTGGGATAATTGCTCTGATAACCTCTCACATTGAACCTCATATCTATCAAATGAATCTTGGTTGGCTCTCATGAATTCAACCAGAACATTTTTGAGGTAAGAGTCTCCGTCATATGATTTTTCGAATTGAGTTTGAGGATGCGAATCTTCATCTCCTAAGATACTTTCCATGCAATAATCCTCTTCTTCTTCCGCCATGACTAAGAAATCCTTACAATAGCCATTTCTATGCTTTCCTTCACAAAAATCACATCTAAGAGGCTGCATGCTACAGAAGCGGATATTGTCCACCATGACTACTAGATCCTCATCTTCTGGTGATATGACCAAGAAATCCTCACAAGTGCCATTTCTATGGAAAAATCCACAAAAATCACATCTAAGAGGCAGCATGCTACAAAAGCTAAGAGAATTGTGAGCGACACAACAACTTTATAAGAAAAGAAAAGAAATTTTAATTTTTTTTTTGGTTTTTTTATTTATAAACAGAAAATAAAAAAAATAATTGTAAAAAGTACTCGTTTGCCTTGTTAAAAATCAATTCAACAATCCCCGGCAACGGCGCCAAAAACTTGATGACTCAAATCCGCAAGTGCACGGAGTTGTCATCAAGTAATAAAATATCGATCCCACAGAGACTGCTTTTATGCTAATTAAACTAATTCGAGAAATAGAATTTGTTATTGTAATAGAAATAAAATAAATTAAGAACAATGTAATAGATGATTTTCATAATAAGGAAAACCTTCTAGGACTGGGGGTATCACAATGATGCTCTAAAATCCTAATTGACTACTCTCTTATTAACAAATGAATTCAATTGAAGGCAAGCTATCCTAATTTAGTAAAAGTTCCCTCCCAGGATATAGAAACCGTGCTTAAGCGATACAATTCCTACTCTCGTGGTAATTGAAATTGAATTAAACCCATTAAGAGATATGATAGCTTGTTTTATCCTCGAAGGACTAAAAATTACTCTCGTGATTTTAATCCTAAGTTCCGTTCTTATGGTTTCGATAACAAAGGTTCACCTCTCGGCTCATCCGTAGAAATCTAACACATATGAATGAGTGGCCACCGAATTCATAAGAAATAATAATAACAATAAGAACGAAATCGAATTGCATTCGAAGTAATAGAGAGAGTATCAAATAATCATCCAAAAGACATCAAAAGGCATAGCCCCAAATCCTAGAACAAGGGAAACTACTCTAACATGATGGATAGAATAGAATCCATATAAATAAACATTCAAACTAGGAAATTGAGAGAGAAGAGACGAAGAGATTGATCCCAATCCTCCACCGTGCCTCCAAGAATCAAAGTTCGAACCTTAGATAAGTCTCTAAAGTGTCTATTTATAGTCTAGGGTGAAAAGGAGTAAAAAACAAGTCCAAAATATGTAAAACCGTAAAATTTTGCTTCCAGGGTGCTGTCGTAGCACGGCTGTGGCGTGAGGCATGGCTAGGCCATGCTTCATTCTGTTTCTCGCGCTGTTCAGGTGCTATCTGTATTTTTTACCTCTTTAACATCCGAATTAGCCCAAGGTGTCTTCATGAAAGTTGAAGCTATGGATCTTATCTTTCCAATGGCACCCGTTTCGTCTCATTTGGGCACCTAAAACTCCAGATATGATTAAAACATTGGGCAGGTGTCAGGCTGAGACATCATTACATTATCAACTTGTAGCACAAATTACCCCAACTTATTCCAAGTGATTTTTCTCCTTTTTCCTAGGACAAATACCTTCCTTTAAGCACAATTGAACCAAAACCAAGTGCATTATTGAAATCAAGCCAAATGCATAAATAACATGGATTAAAATGACTAAAATGACTAAGATGCGATGCAAAACTAACACTAAACTATATACTATTTCGAACGCATCAGCCATTAAACCTAACCATTCAATGCCAGCTTAGCCTCATTTATTTGCACTAATTTCACTCATACATTGCCAGCACTCTTAATTGATTGCATTAATAAAGAATAATGATCATATCTCATGGGATACGTTGGAATAATGATCATACCTTATGGGATACTTTGACAATGTAAAGCCAGTAATACCTGGTCTTTTAATTTGGCCAATGTAAAGGCATCGATTCAGTTCATTTATTGTAAGAGAATCGTTTATCAGTAAGAGAGAGATATGATCATTATTACAGATTTAGCAATGTTTTGGCTGATTGTAGTCAAATTAGGCGGCATACTTCCCCCCAACTGTTTATTACTTTCAGTAATAAAAGATATTCAACTTTACCATTTGTCTAACAGGATGGTAGACAGTTCAGATTCATCTATTCAGGATTAAGTAAATTTGCAAAATCATCCAAGGTTAGCCTCAAAGAAGACTTCTTAAATCGACCCCAATGACTACAAATGAGTACTTATAGGCATTTATTACCTTGCTTATGCACATACATATTGCTATTTGCCTCCTAGATTTAGAGTAAGGGCTACACCTTATTCTTAGTATCTAAACGAGGTCTTAACTAATACTATGAACTTACTTTAGAGGCTCTCAAGTCTTGTACTTGGATCCTACACAAAGAAACCTTGACCTTGCCCCATTGAGAGTACAATCTCTTAAGGCAAGCTAAACCATTTCTAGCAATCATAACCAAGCATACATTTTCATAATTGAAAACTCAACCTGCTTATGTGTATAATTGTTATCCATGACAAGAGTCAAGAAATGTCCTAGAACAAATTAGTCTATAACAATTACCTAAGAGGTCTTCTGCCACATACATCTTAGAACAGAACTCAGACTCCTTATTCTGCCTAAAATTCGATTAGCTCAAGGAAATTCGTTGAGCGAATTCAGTCCAGAAAAAGGGGACGATTTTTGCAGATTTACATCAACTTGGGTGTTTTTATTAAAATACCAAACGATGTCAGATTTCAAAAAATGACTACTCGTTGAAAATCTTAGGATGTCTAGTTTATGAATCTAATTTTTTATTTTAGAATATAACCATCCAATTAGTACAGTTTTGAGCCACAAGCTACTAGGTTCAGAAAACTAAACAATAATTATCCCCCAGACTGTAACATATTTTTCTCCATCAATACTAAATGAAAAACAGAGAACCATATGTCCAAATTGAAGAGAAATGTGTCTAGTTTCCAATGGCACAATAACCATTTCAAAAGGGCTTATAAAACTCAAGATATAGGTTAAACACTAGACCTATGTCAGCAACCACTATCCACTGTAACCGTAACTCCAACCATTAAATTAACTAGGGTCTAAATCATTAAATTATAAACATTTTTGAAATCTTCCAAAGCCATATTGTAGTAAAACATGTCTAGTTTCCAACTTGACAAGTATTATCGAAATCCATAATTTGGCTTGGAAACTATAACCATTTTACTACACCTATGTCCCTGGAATTCCAGCATCCCATACCTTAATTTGTAAATTCGATATCTAATTCTATTCTTAATAATTTCAAGTGATTTTTGTGCTCATTTTGAATCTTCTTAAGTCTAGTTTCTCATGAACTAAACCCCATCCCAATTGGAGCTCTGTGGAATTCGCAATGGGGCAAACATCTCACAGATGCTTGTGGGGGTTGGGGACAGCAGCCGACCCTCCTCTAATACACAACAATAATTCAAATTTGGTAGCTCAAACACTAAGCCACTTCATAAACAATTAATACATATAAGATTAAAAATAATCAAACTAAAATTAAGCGTTCCAAACTCTTAGATAACACCTTAGCAAATTCATTCACATAACATTGATGGTTAAAGAGATTCTAAAAGAACATTTTCTTCTAAAACTTACTTGAAAAACCTAGCATGCATTCTAAAACACATAGAATCAACACAATCATGAAGATTTACATCTAAACATGTAATTCAAAACAGACCCTAGCACAACGTAGGAGAGAAGTTTTTAAAGGGGATTTTCTATGTTACCTTTGCCCTCAAATGCTTTGTGATGAAAATTCCCAAATTCTAGGGCTTGGGTCTCACTATCTCCTCTTTGTTTCTAGGCTTATCCTACATGGAAGCTTGGCTCAAGTTTCATCTCTTGCTTCTTCTTCCCTTGTTCTTCAAACCATCTCTTTAATCTCTCATTGATTTGGGTTTTATGGAGAAAAACCCTCAATCTTTCCTTACTTTCCCTTGAATCTCCATGGAGCTTCTTCCTCCTCCATCTCCATTTCCTTCTTCCTCTTCTCATGCGCCCTCTCCCTCTCTTTCTCGACACCCTCATTCTCTTTTTTTCTCTTCTTTTCTTTCATTCTCCTTTCTCTTTTCTTTTCTTTCTCCACGGTGGTGTGTGTGTTTTGGATTTAAGGGAAAAGAGAGAGTACTAGTGTGGGTTAAGTGAGAGTGTGGTGCATGGTGAGTGAGGGGCATGGTTTTAATTAGAATTTGCTAACAAGCCCTTATTTAATATCATAATCTGCTCTTAGGTCTTTAATAAAACATTAGGTAAATTAGTCAATTAAACTACTCATCCGTAGTAAATAATCCCCTTTTTTCTTAGGGTCTTTAATTACCAAGCTTAAGAGAGTTTGGGTGTTACATTTGCCACGCCTTCTACCTATGTTATTGTATGGATTGTGACCATTAAAACCCTAGGTAACACTGAATCAGATAATGTGGAAAGCAACTATGTAAACAAAGCTTGATCCTGAACTAACTAGCAATCATAAGCAGAAGACGCAACATCAAGAATGTGATCAGGTTCAGACTCATATTTCTGAGGAATTACAGGATTGACAACAAACCTATGTAGTTTGTGTGAAGTGATGACTCCTTCGACCTGTTGATTCCAGAGAAGAAAATTCTTCTCGTCAAGCTTGATCGAGAGATTCGGTCCGAATGAGGATTTTGAAGACGAATTCGAAAGAAGCAAAGTTGCATTTCTGCCATTGTTAAGATCTGCATCGTTCAGAGGATTTGTGGAATGAGGACCACCAGAAGAGTGCTGTGATTCATCGATTGTGCCTGGTGAAGCCATGGATCAAATGCACAAAGCACAAGCCCTAGGAAAAAACCTATGTAGTTTGTGTGAAGTGATGACTCCTTCGACCTGTTGATTCCAGAGAAGAAAATTCTTCTCGTCAAGCTTGATCGAGAGATTCGGTCCGAATGAGGATTTTGAAGACGAATTCGAAAGAAGCAAAGTTGCATTTCTGCCATTGTTAAGATCTGCATCGTTCGGAGGATTTGTGGAATGAGGACCACCAGAAGAGTGCTGTGATTCATCGATTGTGCCTGGTGAAGCCATGGATCAAATGCACAAAGCACAAGCCCTATGATACCATGATAGAATCAGAGAACCAGACGAAGCATGGAGAAAGATGAGATTTAGAGGAATGAAGAAATCACTTCATTGATTGATGAGTCAGTTACAACAGAGTATTTATAGCAGCTCTAGTACAAGAGTTGGTTAGTAACTGACTTTTAATCTGTTACAGCAGTAACTAACTCACTAACTGACACATTGATTATCTAATTAACATATACTCTATTAAATGTTGACAAAAAAAGGTTGTCAATGAATGAAGTATTAGTATTTTTTTGGTTCTTAGTACAAATGGTAACGGAGAGGGGGAAGTGGAGCATGTGCTACTAATGTCCCGCAGTATTTTACTACTCGACTGTCTTCTCTAGGACAAAGGAAGTATTAGTATTCCAAAATTTTGCACAAAGATTTTTTTTTTGTAAATACATAAATGATTTGCTCGAAATATAATTCCATTTAAGGTTGTTAGTATGAGAAAAATAAGTCTTGATGCGACAGAACTGGGCATAGGCCTTCTTACCTCTAGATACCGAGTTAAACCTTTAAGGTACCAAACACATGATTTGCTGGGATACATTACTTGTATGGTAATTTTATTACTGAGTTAAACCTTTTGTTATGTGTTTACTTCTACGCTTTTCCAACTTTTGAAGATATCTATTCGCTGTCAACGCATACTAAGATAAGTACATATATTAGATATGTACTAGATGAATTTACATGTTAAAATCAAACTTTATTCGCATGTTTAATTACATATAACAAAAACAAAATTAATTCATATCTTTATTTTTAACTTCTGCATCCAAATGTCAAGTTTAAAATTTTAATAATTATTTAGCAAATTATTTTTTATTTTTTATTTTTTATTTATTATCTTTTTAACTAACTAATTAATTTACTGAATTTCTTTTATCTGAATAATTTGAATTCTCTTTTCTTATAGAGATTATAGATAAAGCATAAGACGCGAAGAACATTTTACATGAAGTCATGTAGAACGTTAGGTGAGTAAGGTTATCGCCTGAGGCCCCATGCCCCTGATTTTTATAAATATGTTTCAACAAGCCTTGATGCAATGCAAAAATAATTATCAATTAATGCATGGATCACAAAATAATACAATGTAAAAAATTGTTTTTACATTCTTTTTTTGTAAAACTTGGTTAACAAAGAAGTTAATTTTTTTTATTACATTTTATTATTATTATTAGTGTAAATATTCTATTAATATATTTTAAATTTATTATTATTACGTATAAGTACTATGTTTAAATATTTTAATACAAATTTTTTTATGTATACCGTGCGGAGTAGGACTATCACTACTTTATAATGAGTTTTCTTCAATATTTTTTATGTTAAATTTACATGTATGTGACAACTATTATTAAATTTTTTTATAATATTTTTTAAATTTATTATTATGTAAAAATAAATCATTTCAAATATTTTCATATCTAATTTTTATGTATTATTGTATATCGTGCATAGCACGGGCAGTCACTAATTCATAACGATTTTTCTACTATATCTTTTTAGAAAAAGTTACATATATGTGGCAACAATTATCAACTTTTTGGTTTATATGTATGTAGCAAATATTATCCACTTTGTCAAATATTATTTATTTTGTGTAAATATATCTTTAGAAAATAAAATAAATAACAATTTAACTAATAATCTACATCGATGAATATATGAAAAGACAACTTAATTTGCACAGTTTATGCAGTCATGAATTGGACAATTTTTTTAATAATTTATTTATATTATTAAATAAATGTGTTTCAACAAGTTCTTAATAAAATGTAAAAATTATTTTTACAATTTATTATGTGTTGCCTGGACCAAATATATAACCTCTGCATGACATTACTCCGCTATGGTATGCTCATTAGTGTCGTCGTCATCCAGTGGTAGAGTATGTGATTTATGCAGAAAGATAACAAGTTAATATAAAGTTTCGATAGTTCAAATTTTATTATTCAAATTATACAAAATATTACCCATTATTTACTTATTATTCCATACAAGTAATACACTACATGCATTGTGCTACTTTTTTTTTTTGAAAGGCAAACTATATTATGATAGAATACTAGGGTGCGAGTGGTTAACGCACTCCATCTAAAGGGACGGACTCGGCTAGTACTCGAGTTCGATCACTGGCGACGGAACAACTTGGGGCCAGGCTTTACTTACCTCCCGGCCGTACTCCTGATTAGTCAGAGCTCCTTTCCTCTGGACACCGGAGCGGGGTCAAAGATCTCTTGACAAAAAAAGCACTAGGGGTACCCTAACCCAATAAAGTCTGTACAAAGGTGTGTGTACCAGCAAGTTGATCAACCCAATGCCACACCCACCGCAACTACCACAAAATTCCCTGGAAACTAACTCCTAGCTATACATCAAATGGTTCCATATACCACTCATAATAGTGGTATATAGGAATCATCTCCACGATAAAGATATGGTGTGATCAACTAAGTGATCCAGATTCGATACCCTCCCTGCAAAAATGCACCTGTTCCGTAGGTTCCATAGAGTCCAAAGAACAGTGTCCCAAATCAAGGCTAACCTAATCCCTGTCTATATTGCAAGTTCATCCCCAAAGCTCCAAACTGCACAAACAAAGAAAACAGATCCTGGGGCATAACAAACTGGAATTCCAGGCACCTAAATGTCTTGTACCACACCGATGACGAAAAGGTGTAGCTGGTAAAAAGGTGTAGGGATGTCTCCTGAAGATACCCACATAGCACACAAAGAGCAACCAAAGGTGCCGAAATGATACCTCTCCTAAGCAAGTTTGTCCGAGTTGGCACTCTATCTAATAGCAACTGCCAAGAAAAACCAATTCCCTTGTATGGGGCCAAACTCTTCCACATCTTGCTTAGCCAAAAATTTGCTCATCTGTCAATGGTGACGTCC
The DNA here is from genome assembly GCA_037113605.1 of Calophaca sinica. Lineage (NCBI taxonomy): Eukaryota > Viridiplantae > Streptophyta > Magnoliopsida > Fabales > Fabaceae > Calophaca > Calophaca sinica. The sequence goes on from CM073733.1 coordinate 112,743,134, forward strand.
GGCAAAAAGGTTCAGATAGTAGCCATAAGCAGATGAAACCATATAAACCCTGCTAGGATGTCTAGTCCACAATATAAGAAAAACCGGCTATACTGACGGCCTATTACCGGCAGCCCCACGCCCGTCACAAAAGAAGAGCATTTCTGACGGTTCAAGCCATTGGTACGCCTAACCCATCATTTGTGGATACTTACCAATGACTTGGCTCGTCGGTAAAACTCACCGACAGCCTAGCCCTTCGGTAAAGTTGCCGCCTTTTAGATTCCCTCCACATTTTCAAATACCAACGGCCCCTGTCCATCGCGACTCTCACCAACCCCGCTCCCTATTGTCCAGCATGGCCACCAGCCACCACCAGCGCTGCCATCGCAAAGACCATCTCTCGCCATCAGTTGAGGTTGTCATTGCTCAAGATCTTTGTCAGAACGACCCATTTCCGGACCGCTACCGAGCTCAACGTACCGAGCTCGAGTTACCGAGCTCAACACACCGAGCTCAAGTTACCCTGTATGCGATGTGTTTTAAAACGATACTCTTGTGCCCTTTAGAAAAGTACGGTCTATTATTATTTATAAAACCAGCTCGTGCACATCAGAGTAATTACAGCTTTTCGAAGACATGGTGCAACTAAGACACAAGACATAAATTCTAACAACACATACATGCATAATATACATATATACCACTCGAATGATAATGTATACAAAATACAGAGTAATAATGTATAAAGAAAATACACCTAAGGTATGACGACTTCAAGAGAGCAATCATACCCTGGGGGTACTTCCGGCAGACACCCACGCAGGGGGCTGCTCCAAAAGTAAGACCACCGCCTACCCTCAGGCTCAAAATAACATCTAGCCCAAATCGGTCACAACCACTATACACAAAAACATAGACAAAGCAAATCACGACAAGTAGAGGTCGCCGCTCGATCCTCGCCGAGCTCCTCCTCGCCATCATCTGGCCGCCGAGTTCCTCGCCTCGACCTGCCTGGGTGACCATCATGGATTGAAGGCACCACGGAAAGGGTCAACTTCTCAACAATTCAAGATAAACACGGCATAAAGAAATAAGTAAACAAAGAAAGTATAACATTCACCAAACGTGACTCATCCATCTCACTCTAAACTCGACTCAACTCGCTATCCATTTCTCTCGACTCGACAATTTTTCCGAATGCACACGCTGCTGGTATCTTTGGAAAGTCCAGCGAAGCCTTGGGATCTTCGCTCTCCCTAGGGCCGATCAACTCAGGTCCCATAGCGTGGCGACGTCTAGTCAATCTCCCGTAAACAAAAGGGGACCTAGCACCCTTAGTTATCCGGTCACGGCTCAAAACGTCATAACGACTCACCTAGCTCGCTTCACTCGATGAACAATTCGCCAGCATACGATATTCAAAGAGTTATACACAAGATATTCAACCGCATGTCAAATAAAAAGAGCAAGCTCGACATGAAGAAACGCAATTCAACAAATAATACATAATTCCCAACATATATTCAATCACATATTAAATACATGCAAAAACCCAATCATATCACAACATTACATGCTCGACACAAATCAAGGAATCCATACCTAGTAATATAACAATAAAAATCCTAGAATGTTTAGAAGTGCCCTCATCAACTCCAAGCTACGCCGCCGACAACGACCTCAACACGGTCTTCAAACGAGCTCGACAACGACCTCGACACTGCCTTCAAACGAGCTTGACAACGACTTCTCTTACTCGATCTCGACACGCACGGCCTCTCACCAACCTCGGTTTAGTTCTCAGACACCCCGATCTCCTTGCAAAGACGATCTCTAAATCACACCGCCTAATACGAGTACAACTTAGTTCGATCTATGGGTTCTAATAGCACTTAGCTCTCGTTATCCCAATCTTAACCTCAACCCAAGTAAACATTAAAACTCAAAAACTTAACCAAATATAACCAGAACTCAAACATTACAAAATAACTCCTTTTCTCCAAAATTTTATTAAAAACTTCTTTCATACATCGCCAGACAAAACCATTTTTCCTCTAACACAAAGTTAGGGTTTTCGATCAAAAGTTCATGAAAAAGGTTCTATGATTCTATAACAAATAAATCGACAACAACATCGACAAGAAGCAACGTACAACATACTAAAACAAGAAATCAAAACAAACCAAATAGGGAGGGTTTTGGGCACTGCCTATTGCAGAAAACAGAGAAAGCAATTTGTTTTACAAGCTCAAATAATTGGTTAGAAAGGTAGGTAATATCACGAAGGAGAAAACCTACCAATACGACATGATTTGGAAGCATAAAAACTAGCTAAAATGGAAGGAAGAAATGGCGCTAAACAGTAGCATGAAGGAAGAGAAAATCTGTTTTTCATACCTCAAATGATGGTCGAGATGGTGATATATGTCGAGGAGATGATAAGAAACAAGGTTGATGAAGAAAGTTTATGCAGAAGCTCGATAAAACTCAAGGTTCTTCGATGGAGGTTTGGAGAGGAAGAGGAACTCAGAGAAGAAGAAAGAAGAAAAGAGAAAGTGAGGGTTGATCGAATACAGCTGGTCAAGAAACCCTTTAAAAGATATTTTTCTTTTTAAAACAAAACACAAATAAGTGACGTGTAACTCTTGTATGAGATGCTAATCCCATCAATCATTCTACCCATCTAATCTCTTCTCTCTCATGATTACCCTCTAATCTATAGGTTACGATCTAAAACACAAAGAACGAGGCGCTGTCGATAATACAAATATTACAGACAATATAATCATCAACGCTAAATAACGTTCGTAAAATACGAGTTACAGTCTCGACACGAGGTCGATCAGGGTGCTTGTGCAAGCGCACAAGGCTCTAACACGAGTTCGTGCACGCGGCCTCCTTAGTTCGACATGCGACCTCCTCAGCTCGGTACGCGACCTCATCAGCTCGACATATGACCTTGGCACGCGATCTTGGCACGAGGTCTCGACACGAGGTCTTGGTACGAGGTCTCGACACGAGATCTCGACGCGAGGTCTCGATACGACGTCCTAATACGAGGTCGATCTCGTCCTCAGGTGTTACAATCTCTCCCTCTAAAAAAATTTCGTCCTCGAAATTGCAAATAAGATACTTACCATGAAAGAGTTCAGGGTACTGAGTCTTCATCTTCTCCTCCAGCTCCCAAGTCGCATCTCCATTCTTCTGATCCCACACAACTTTGACAAGTTGAATCTCTTTGTTCCGCAACTGTTTGGCTTTCCGGTCAACGATCCTTGCTGGTGATGCTTCGAAGGATAAGTCGTCCCTCAGTTGAATCACATCCGGTTCGATGACATGAGAAGGGTCGGAAATATATCTCCGCAATTGTGAGACGTGGAAGACGTCATGAATGTTTGACAAGAAGGGTGGCAAGGCAATCTGATATGCCACTGGACCGATACGACGTAGAATCTGGTAAGGTCCAATAAATTTAGGGGTAAGTTTCTTGGATTTGATCGCTCGACCAACTCCGATGAGTGGGGTGACTCTAAGAAATACATGTTCTCCTTCCTCGAACTCGAGTGGTCGACGTCTTTGGTCCGCATAACTCTTACATCGACTTTGAGACGCTCGTGATCCTATCTCTGATCAAACGGATCTTCTCAGTAGTCTGCTGGATCATTTCTGGTCCCACAACAGAACGCTCGCCATCCTGGTACCAACAAAGAGGCGACTGACATTTACGTCCATACAGTGCTTCAAAAGGTGCCATTCCAATACTCGCATGGAAACTGTTATTGTAGATGAACTCCACCAATGGTAAGACGTCGTCCCAACTTCCTCGGTGATCTAAGGTACACGCTCGCAACAAATCTTCAAGCGATTGGATCGTTCTCTCAGTCTGACCGTCAGTTTGGGGATGATATGCCGAGCTAAGCCTGTGCTCGGTTCCCATCGCTTCTTGCAATTCCCTCCAAAAATGAGACGTGAACTTCGGATCTCGGTCCGACACGATTGAAGAGGGTATACCATGCAGTCGTACTATCTCCGCGATGTAGATCTCGCCGCCTTTTTCCGCGTTATATGTTGACCTCCTTTGGTAAGAAATGAGCAGATTTGGTCAATCGGTCGACGATCACCCAAATCGAATCATTCTTCTTCTGCGTCTTCAAGAACCTACAACGAAATCCATGGAAATACTATCCCATTTCCATACCGGTACGTCAAACGATTGTAACATTCAGTAGGTCGTTGGTGCTCCACGCCGCTTTACGACACGTTAAACACGGCTACGTGCATCGACCACTTGCTTCTTCATTAGGACCACCAAAAATGCTTCTTCAAGTCTTGATACATCTTCGTAACTCCTGGATGAATACTAAAGTTGCTCTTATGTGCTTCGTCAAGTATTAACTTTCACCCGCTACGTTAGGTACACACACTCGGCCATTGCACCTTAAAATGTTGTCCGCTCCGACTTGGAATTCGCCGCTTTCCTTGCGCGATCAATCGACCTTCTCTTGTAGGAGCTCGTCATGAACCTGGTCTCGAATCTCGCCCAATATACATTAGAAATGGTAAGCATACCAAATCTCGACTTCCTGGTGAAACTTCCACACTCAACTTCAAGTCTCTGAACTTCTCGAGCATCTCCAACTCCTTGATCATCATTCTTTGAGGCTAAACGCTCTTTACGCTCAATGCATGCGCATTACGTTAGCCTTACCGGATGGTATTCCAACGTAAAGTCGTAGTCCTTGAGAAATTCTGTCCATCTTCGCCGACGCATGTTGAGCTCTTTCTCGATCGAACAGTACTTCAAGCTCTTGTGATCGCTGAAAGCGATGAAGAGTGCTCCCATAAAGGTAGTGCCTCCATATCTTCGGCGCAAGAAACCATCGCCGCCACTCCAAATCGTGAGTAGGGTAGTTCTCGTGAATCTTAAGTTGTCTTGAAGCATACGCTACCACCTTCCGATGTTGCATCAGCACGCATCCCAATCCCTGGTGTGACGCATCATAATACACCTCGTAAGGCTCTTCGGGTTGAGGCAAAATCAACACAGGCGCTGTTGTCAAAAGCTCCTTCAGTCTTCGAAAATTGGATTCACACTCCTCGGTCCAGGCAAAAGGTTGATCCTTCCTCGTAAGCCGTGTAAGAGGCGCGACAATCTTCGAGAAACCTTCAATGAATCTTCGATAATAGCCTGCTAAGCCAACAAAACTTCTGATCTCGCAGAATCGCCTTCGGCTGTTCCCACGCTAACACAGCCTCAATCTTAGTTGGATCCACAGCTATCCCTTCTTTGGAAATCACATGACCAAGAAAATTCACCTGTTCGAGCCAAAATTCACACTTCGACAGGTTGGCATAGAGTTGCTTCTCACACAATATCTGTAGTACTCGACGTAAGTGTTCTTCGTGCTCTTCTCGGTTCCTCGAGTAGATCAGGATGTCGTCGATGAACACTACAACGAACTGATCCAAAAACGAATGGAAAATCCTATTCATATAATCCATAAACACAGCTGGCGCATTTGTCACTCCAAACGGCATCACCAAATACTCAGAGTGGCCATACCTAGTCCTCGAAAGTCGTTTTGGGACATCTTCCTCCTTCACGCGAATCTGATGATAACCAGACTTCAAATCTATCTTGGAAAAGATCGCCGCTCCACGAAGTTGATCCATCAAGTCGTCAATACGGGGTAACGGATACCGATTCTTCACAGTAACCTTGTTGAGCTCGCGGTAGTCCACGCACAGCCTTGATCGTCCATCCTTCTTCTTAACCAACAACACTGGAGCTCCCCACGGTGACACGCTCGGTCGTATGAATTGCTTTGACTCCAAGTGTTCGATCTGGGACTTCAGTTCTTTCATCTCGGCAGGAGACATCCTGTATGGCGCTTTGGAAATCGGTCCTGTTCCTGGAATCAACTCGATGGAGAACTCGACCTCTCGCACTGGTGGTAACCCTGGCACGTCTTCGGGGAAAACGTCCACAAAGTCACACACCACTGGTACATTCTTCACTTCGACCTGCTGGAAAACTTCTGAACTAGCCAGATACATGTATTCTCTAGTTCCTTCTTTCAAAGAAACCCCAATACGTTCAGCAGAAAGATAATTGGAGACTCCAAGGTCTGGGAAAATTACAGTTTTACAGGCACAGTCCAAGAGGACATGGTGGTGTGACAACCAATCCATCCCGAGGATGACATCTAAGCCCTTAAGAGGCCGACAAACCAAATTCACCACAAACTTTCTACTCAATAACCACTACACAATTAAGACATGCGGTGTTTGTGACTAAGGTTTTAGCGGTGGGTTGTAACTACCAATTTGAACGGCAAAGCGATCCAGTCAAGTTCAAATGGTTCACACAATCGAAGAAATAAAGGAATGGGTTGCACGAATCAAAGAGAACGGATAAGGATTTACCCTCAATCTCACATTCACCTTGAATAAGATCATCACCGCTCTGCTTCCTCACCGCTCATGCGTAAGACTACGCCTTTAGCTACCTGACGCTTCCTTTGGCCTTTGCCGCAAGTATTGCGGTTCAGCCTTTAGGTGTGGGACAATCCTTGGCAAAATGCCCTGGCTTACGGTTGTAGCACACATCCTCCTTCCGAGCACCACTCGCATAATGTCCTGGCTTTCCACAACGATAGCAAGTCACCTCGGCGCCGGTCTGGCCTCCGCTTCTCGCTCCCTGGGGCATCGGACGATATTGACCCCTGTTGTTGTTTCCCTGAGGGCGGTTGTAAGGCGTCTTCGCGGCTTGTTTCCCTTCGTGTAAACCTCTCCCCCGCTCTCTGGGGTCTCACCGGTCCGCCTACAACAGTTTTCTTCTTGTGGCTTCTTACACCCTCTACCTCGACACAACGATCTATCAGCTCTTGTAGATTCCGAATCCTCAATGACACCACCGACTTCTGAATGTCAAATCTCAGACCTCGTTGGAACCTCTTGCTTAACCATCCTTGGTCAGCTCGATCATGAAATGGACTGAAATACCTCGCCAGTGACTCGAATTTGGCTGCATACTCGGACACTGTCGAGCTGCCTTGTTGTAGTTGAAGAAACTCTTGCTCCTTCTCAGCTCGTGCAGTATCTGGGAAGTATTTGTCCAAGAACCTTCCACGAAAGAGCTCCCAAGTTATCTCGCGACGTTCCGCTATCAGTGCTTGCTTCACTCCCTTCCACCAATACTCTGCGTCTCCTAGCAGCAAGTTGGTAGCATAGTCTACCTTCACGTTGTTTGGGCAATGGAGTGCCTCGAAGATCTTCTCGATCTCTTGCATCCAAAGATCAGCTTTATCTGGGTTTGGCTCACCGTAAAACTTCGGTGGATCATGCTTCCTAAAGTCTGCTAATCCTCTCGCCAAAGACTCGCCCGCCGTTGTTGTTCTTTGTAAGTTTCTTTGAGTCAACGTTGTCGCCTGTTGAGCCATCGCGTTAGCTGTTGAGTTGCAAAGAATGATTCTTTGAGCCATGGCCGCCGCCATCTCGGCCATAGCTTGAATTGCTCGTTCCATGTCGACGTTCTCGCACAAATTGTCAGATCCCTACGAGGTGGCATTAGATTCCACAAAGTTCAAAACCCTGTCAGAATCTCACAACAAGGATGTGTTAAAACACACTGCTTCAATCAAGAAACAGTTCAAACAATTTTTCAAGCAATAAGTGCTTCACTTAATCAAACAGCAATCAACATAGTACAACCATGTACCCGACACACACATATATATATATCCCGACACAGTGACCAGTCCAAATTCCTATACACAGCCCGGTCAGAACCGAACTGCTCTGATACCAACATTGTAACGACCCGTTTCCGGACCGCTACCGAGCTCAACGTACCGAGCTCGAGTTACCGAGCTCAACACACCGAGCTCAAGTTACCCTGTATGCGATGTGTTTTAAAACGATACTCTTGTGCCCTTTAGAAAAGTACGGTCTATTATTATTTATAAAACCAGCTCGTGCACATCAGAGTAATTACAGCTTTTCGAAAACATGGTGCAACTAAGACACAAGACATAAATTCTAACAACACATACATGCATAATATACATATATACCACTCGAATGATAATGTATACAAAATATAGAGTAATAATGTATAAAGAAAATACACCTAAGGTATGACGACTTCAAGAGAGCAATCATACCCTGGGGGTACTTCCGGCAGACACCCACGCAGGGGGCTGCTCCAAAAGTAAGACCACCAGTCTACCCTGTGCTCAAAATAACATCTAGCCCAAACTGGTCACAACCACTATACACAAAAACATAGACAAAGCAAATCACGACAAGTAGAGGTCGTCGCCCTGATCCTCATCGAGCTCCTCCTCACCATCATCTGCTGTCGAGTTCCCTGCGCCCTCGACCTCGCCTGGGTGACCATCATGGATTGAAGGCACCACGGGAAAGGGTCAACTTCTCAACAATTCAAGATAAACACGGCATAAAGAAATAAGTAAACAGCAAAGTATAACATTCACCAAACGTGACTCATCCATCTCACTCTAAACTCGACTCAACTCGCTATCCATTTCTCTCGACTCGACAATTTTTCTGGAATGCACACGCTGCATCAGATATCTTTGGAAAGTCGGCCGAAGCCTTGGGATCTTCGCTCTCCCTAGATACTAACTCAGGTCCCATAGCGTGGCGACGTCTAGTCAATCTCCGTAAACAAAAGGGGACCTAGCACTTTAGTTATCCGGTCACGGCTCAAGCGTCATAACGACTCGCCTTGCTCGCTTCACTCGATGAACAATTCGCGATACGATATTCAAAGAGTTATACACAAGATATTCAACCGCATGTCAAATAAAAAGAGCAAGCTCGACATGAAGAAACGCAATTCAACAAATAATACATAATTCCCAACATATATTCAATCACATATTAAATACATGCAAAACCCAATCATATCACAACATTACATGCTCGACACAAATCAAGGAATCCATACCTAGTAATATAACAATAAAAATCCTAGAATGTTTAGAAGTGCCCTTACTAAACTCCAAGCTACGCCGCCGACAACGACCTCAACACGGTGTCTTCAAACGAGCTCGACAACGACCTCGACACTACTGTCTTCAAACGAGCTTGACAACGACTTCTCTCACTCGATCTCGACACGTCGGCTCTCAGTCAACCTCGGTTTCGTGTTCTCGTACACCCTGATCTCCTTGCAGCACGATCTCGGAAATCACACCGCCTAATACGAGTACAACTTAGTTCGATCTATGGGTTCTAATAGCACTTAGCTCTCGTTATCCCAATCTTAACCTCAACCCAAGTAAACATTAAAACTCAAAAACTTAACCAAATATAACCAGAACTCAAACATTACAAAATAACTCCTTTTCTCCAAAATTTTATTAAAAACTTCTTTCATACATCGCCAGACAAAACCATTTTTCCTCTAACACAAAGTTAGGGTTTTCGATCAAAAGTTCATGAAAAAGGTTCTATGATTCTATAACAAATAAATCGACAACAACATCGACAAGAAGCAACGTACAACATACTAAAACAAGAAATCAAAACAAACCAAATAGGGAGGGTTTTGGGCACTGCCTATTGCAGAAAACAGAGAAAGCAATTTGTTTTACAAGCTCAAATAATTGGTTAGAAAGGTAGGTAATATCACGAAGGAGAAAACCTACCAATACGACATGATTTGGAAGCATAAAAACTAGCTAAAATGGAAGGAAGAAATGGCGCTAAACAGTAGCATGAAGGAAGAGAAAATCTGTTTTTCCATACCTCAGATGATGGTCGAGATGGTGATATATGTCGAGGAGATGATAAGAAACAAGGTTGATGAAGAAAGTTTATGCAGAAGCTCGATAAAACTCAAGGTTCTTCGATGGAGGTTTGGAGAGGAAGAGGAACTCAGAGAAGAAGAAAGAAGAAGAGAAAGTGAGGGTTGATCGAATACACCGGGTCAAGAAACCCTTTAAAAGATATTTTTCTTTTTAAAACAAAACACAAATAAGTGACGTGTAATCATCAAGTATGAGATGCTAATCCCATCAATCATTCTACCCATCTAATCTCTTCTCTCATGATTACCCTCTAATCTATAGGTTACTGATCTAAAACACAAAGAACGACGCAATCGATAATACAAATATTACGGACAATATAATCATCAACGCTAAATAACGCTCAAAAATACGAGTTACAGTCTCGACACGAGGTCGATCAGGGTGCTTGTGCAAGCGCACAAGGCTCTAACACGAGTTCGTGCACGCGGCCTCCTTAGTTCGACATGCGACCTCCTCAGCTCGGTACGCGACCTAATCAGCTCGACATATGACCTTGGCACGCGATCTTGGCACGAGGTCTCGACACGAGGTCTTGGTACGAGGTCTCGACACGAGATCTCGACGCGAGGTCTCGATACGACGTCCTAATACGAGGTCGATCTCGTCCTCAGGTGTTACAATCTCTCCCTCTAAAAAAATTTCGTCCTCGAAATTGCAAATAAGATACTTACCATGAAAGAGTTCAGGGTACTGAGTCTTCATCTTCTCCTCCAGCTCCCAAGTCGCATCTCCAGTCTTCTGATCCCACACAACTTTGACAAGTTGAATCTCTTTGTTCAAGAATCGCTTGGCTTTAGGTCAACGATCCTTGCTGGTGATGCTTCGAAGGATAAGTCGTCCCTCAGTTGAATCACATCCGGTTCGATGACATGAGAGGGGTCGGAAATATATCTCCGCAATTGTGAGACGTGGAAGACGTCATGAATGTTTGACAAGAAGGGTGGCAAGGCAATCTGATATGCCACTGGACCGATACGACGAAGAATCTGGTAAGGTCCAATAAATTTAGGGGTAAGTTTCTTGGATTTGATCGCTCGACCAACTCCAGTAGTGGGGGTGACTCTAAGAAATACATGTTCTCCTTCCTCGAACTCGAGTGGTCGACGTCTTTGGTCTGCATAACTCTTCTGTCGACTTTGAGACGTTCGCATCCTATCTCTGATCAAACGGATCTTCTCGATGAGTCCGCTGGATCATTTCTGGTCCCACAACGTAACGCCGCCATCCTGGTACCAACAAAGAGGCGATCGACATTTACGCCCATACAAATGCTTCAAAAGGTGCCATTCCAATACTCGCATGGAAACTGTTATTGTAGATGAACTCCACCAATGGTAAGACGTCGTCCCAACTTCCTCGGTGATCTAAGGTACACGCTCGCAACAAATCTTCAAGCGATTGGATCGTTCTCTCAGTCTGACCGTCAGTTTGGGGATGATATGCCGAGCTAAGCCTGTGCTCGGTTCCCATCGCTTCTTGCAATTCCCTCCAAAAATGAGACGTGAACTTCGGATCTCGGTCCGACACGATTGAAGAGGGTATACCATGCAGTCGTACTATCTCCGCGATGTAGATCTCGGTCAGCTTTTCCGCGTTATATGTTGACCTCACTGGTAAGAAATGAGCAGATTTGGTCAATCGGTCGACGATCACCCAAATCGAATCATTCTTCTTCTGCGTCTTCGGCAAACCTACAACGAAATCCATGGAAATACTATCCCATTTCCATACTGGTACGTCAAACGATTGTAACATTCCCGTAGGTCGTTGGTGCTCCACCTTCGCTTTCTGACACGTTAAACACGAAGCTACGTACTCAGCCACTTGCTTCTTCATTCCGGACCACCAAAAATGCTTCTTCAAGTCTTGATACATCTTCGTAACTCCTGGATGAATACTAAAGTTGCTCTTATGTGCTTCGTCAAGTATTAACTTTCTCAGCTCCGCTACGTTAGGTACACACACTCGGCCATTGCACCTTAAAATGTTGTCCGTTCCGACTTGGAATTCTGTCGCCTTCCCTTGCGCGATCAACTGGACCTTCTCTTGTAGGAGCTCGTCATGAACCTGCTGGTCTCGAATCTCGTCCAATATCTGTTAGAAATGGTAAGCATACCAAATCTCAGCTTCCCCGGTGAAACTTCCACACTCAACTTCAAGTCTCGGAACTTCTCGAGCATCTCCAACTCCTTGATCATCATTGCTGAGGCTAAAATGCTCTTTCTGCTCAATGCATCTGCTACTACGTTAGCCTTACCGGGATGGTATTCCAACGTAAAGTCGTAGTCCTTGAGAAATTCTGTCCATCTTTGCTGACGCATGTTGAGCTCTTTCTGATCGAACAGGTACTTCAAGCTCTTGTGATCGCTGAAAACAGTAAGAGTGCTCCCATAAAGGTAGTGTCTCCATATCTTCAAATAAGAAACCATCACGCCACCTCCAAATCGTGAGTAGGGTAGTTCCTCTCGTGAATCTTAAGTTGTCTTGAAGCATACGCTACCACCTTCCGATGTTGCATCAGCACGCATCCCAATCCCTGGTGTGACGCATCATAATACACCTCGTAAGGCTCTTCGGGTTGAGGCAAAATCAACACAGGCGCTGTTGTCAAAAGCTCCTTCAGTCTTCGAAAATTGGATTCACACTCCTCGGTCCAGGCAAAAGGTTGATCCTTCCTCGTAAGCCGTGTAAGAGGCGCGACAATCTTCGAGAAACCTTCAATGAATCTTCGATAATAGCACGCTAAGCCAACAAAACTTCGATCTCAGAATCGCCTTCTACTGCTCCCACGCTAACACAAATTTCAATCTTAGTTGGATCCACAGCTATCCCTTCTTTGGAAATCACATGACCAAGAAAATTCACCTGTTCGAGCCAAAATTCACACTTCGACAGGTTGGCATAGAGTTGCTTCTCACACAATATCTGTAGTACTCGACGTAAGTGTTCTTCGTGCTCTTCTCGGTTCCTCGAGTAGATCAGGATGTCGTCGATGAACACTACAACGAACTGATCCAAAAACGAATGGAAAATCCTATTCATATAATCCATAAACACAGCTGGCGCATTTGTCACTCCAAACGGCATCACCAAATACTCGTAGTGGCCATACCTAGTCCTGAAAGCTGTTTTGGGGACATCTTCCTCCTTCACGCGAATCTGATGATAACCAAACTTCAAATCTATCTTGGAAAAGATCGCCGCTCCACGAAGTTGATCCATCAAGTCGTCAATACGGGGTAACGGATACCAGTTCTTCACAGTAACCTTGTTGAGCTCGCGGTAGTCCACGTACAGCCTTGATCGTCCATCCTTCTTCTTAACCAACAACACTGGAGCTCCCCACGGTGACACGCTCGGTCGTATGAATTGCTTTGACTCCAAGTGTTCGATCCGGGACTTCGCTTCTTTCATCTCGGCAGAGACATCCGTATGGCGCTTTGAAATCGGCCTGTTCCTGGAATCAACTCGATGGAGAACTTCGACCTCTCTCACAGTGGTAACCCTGGCACGCTCTTCGGGAAAACGCCCACAAAGTCACACACCACCGTACATTCTTCACTTCGATCTGCTGGAAAACTTCGAACTAGCGGATACATGTATTCCCTAGTTCCTTCTTTCAAAGAAACCCCAATACGCTCAAAGAAAGATAATTGGAGACTCCAAGGTCCGGGAAAATTACGCTTTACGGCACACCCAAGAGGACATGGTGGTGTGACAACCAATCCATCCCGAGGATGACATCTAAGCCCTTAAGAGGCAAACAAACCAAATTGACCACAAACTTTCTACTCAATAACCACTACACAATTAAGACATGCGGTGTTTGTGACTAAGGTTTTAGCAAATTGGGGTTGTAACTACCAATTTGAGCAGCAAAGCGACACAGTCAAGTTCAAATGGTTCACACAATCGAAGAAATAAAGGAATGGGTTGCACGAATCAAAGAGAACGGATAAGGATTTACCTCAATCTCACATTCACCTTGAATAAGATCATCACCGCTCGCTTCCTCACCGCTCATGCAGAAGACTCGCTTTAGCTACCTGACGCTTCCTTTGGCCTTTGCCGCAAGTATTGCCGGTTCGACTTTAGGTGTGGGACAATCGCGGCAAAATGCCCTGGCTTCTACAGTTGTAGCACACATCCTCCTTCCGAGTACGATACCGTGATAATGTCCTGGCTTTCCACAACGATAGCAAGTCACCTCGGCACCGGTCTGACCTCCGCTTCTCGCTCCCTGGGTCATCGGACGATATTGTCCCCTGTTGTTGTTCCCCTGAGGTCGGTTGTAAGGCTTCTTCTGCAGTTGTTTCCCCTTCTGTGTAAACCTCTACCCCGCACTCTGGGGTCTCACCGGTCCGCCTACAACAGTTTTCTTCTTGTGGCTTCTTACACCCTCTACCTCGACACAACGATCTATCAGCTCTTGTAGATTCCGAATCCTCAATGACACCACCGACTTCTGAATGTCAAATCTCAGACCTCGTTGGAACCTCTTGCTTAACCATCCTTGGTCAGCTCGATCATGAAATGGACTGAAATACCTCGCCAGTGACTCGAATTTGGCTGCATACTCGGACACTGTCGAGCTGCCTTGTTGTAGTTGAAGAAACTCTTGCTCCTTCTCAGCTCGTGCAGTATCTGGGAAGTATTTGTCCAAGAACCTTCCACGAAAGAGCTCCCAAGTTATCTCGCGACGTTCCGCTATCAGTGCTTGCTTCACTCCCTTCCACCAATACTCTGCGTCTCCTAGCAGCAAGTTGGTAGCATAGTCTACCTTCACGTTGTTTGGGCAATGGAGTGCCTCGAAGATCTTCTCGATCTCTTGCATCCAAAGATCAGCTTTATCTGGGTTTGGCTCACCGTAAAACTGGTGGATCATGCTTCCTAAAGTCCGCTAATCCTCTCGCCAAAGACTCGCCCGCTCGCTTGTTGTTCTTTGTAAGTTTCTTTGGGTCAACGCGTTGCCGTCTGTTGAGCCATCGCGTTAGCCTGTTGAGTTGCGGTGAATGATTCTTTGAGCCATGGCTGCCGCCATCTCGGCCATAGCTTGAATTGCTCGCTCCATGTCGACGTTCTCGCACAAATTGCCGTATCCCTACGAGGTGGCATTAGATTCCACAAAGTTCAAAACCCTGTCAGAATCTCACAACAAGAATGTGTTAAAACACACTGCTTCAATCAAGAAACAGTTCAAACAATTTTTCAAGCAATAAGTGCTTCACTTAATCAAACAGCAATCAATATAGTACAATCATGTACCCGACACACACATATATATATATCCCGACACAGTGACCAGTCCAAATTCCTATACACAGCCCGGTCAGAACCGAACTGCTCTGATACCAACATTGTAACGACCGCTTTAGGACCGCTACCGAGCTCAACGCATCGAGAGCTCGAGTTACCGAGCTCAACACACCGAGCTCAAGTTACCCTGTATGCGATGTGTTTTAAAACGATACTCTTGTGCCCTTTAGAAAAGTACGGTCTATTATTATTTATAAAACCAACTCGTGCACATCAGAGTAATTACAGCTTTTCGAAGACATGGTGCAACTAAGACACAAGACATAAATTCTAACAACACATACATGCATAATATACATATATACCACTCGAATGATAATGTATACAAAATATAGAGTAATAATGTATAAAGAAAATACACCTAAGGTATGACGACTTCAAGAGAGCAATCATACCCTGGGGGTACTTCCGGCAGACACCCACGCAGGGGGCTGCTCCAAAAGTAAGACCACCAGTCTACCCTGTGCTCAAAATAACATCTAGCCCAAACTGGTCACAACCACTATACACAAAAACATAGACAAAGCAAATCACGACAAGTAGAGGTCGCCGCTCGATCCTCATCGAGCTCCTCCTCACCATCATCCGCCGCCGAGTTCCTCGCGCTCGACTGCCTGGGTGACCATCATGGATTGAAGGCACCACGGGAAAGCGGTCAACTTCTCAACAATTCAAGATAAACACGGCATAAAGAAATAAGTAAACAAAGAAAGTATAACATTCACCAAACGTGACTCATCCATCTCACTCTAAACTCGACTCAACTCGCTATCCATTTCTCTCGACTCGACAATTTTTCCTGGAATGCACACGCTGCATCTGGTATCTTTGGAAAGTCCAGTAGAAGCCTTGGGATCTTCGCTCTCCCTAGAGATGATCAACTCGGGTCCCATAAGCGTGGCGGCGTCTAGTCAATCCACAGTAAACAAAAGGGGACCTAGCACCCTTAGTTATCCGGGTCACGGCTCAAAAACGTCATAACGACTCGCCTAGCTCGCTCACTCGATGAACAATTCGCCGCATACGATATTCAAAGAGTTATACACAAGATATTCAACCGCATGTCAAATAAAAAGAGCAAGCTCGACATGAAGAAACGCAATTCAACAGTCAATACATAATTCCCAACATATATTCAATCACATATTAAATACATGCAAAAACCCAATCATATCACAACATTACATGCTCGACACAAATCAAGGAATCCATACCTAGTAATATAACAATAAAAATCCTAGAATGTTTAGAAGTGCCCTTACCAAACTCCAAGCTACGCTGCTCGACAACGACCTCAACACAGCTGTCTTCAAACGAGCTCGACAACGACCTCGACACGGCTGTCTTCAAACGAGCTTGACAACGACTTCTCTCACTCGATCTCGACACGTACGGCTCTCAGTCAACCTCGGTTTCATGTTCTCGTACACCCTGATCTCCTTGCAGCACGATCTCGGAAATCACACCGCCTAATACGAGTACAACTTAGTTCGATCTATGGGTTCTAATAGCACTTAGCTCTCGTTATCCCAATCTTAACCTCAACCCAAGTAAACATTAAAACTCAAAAACTTAACCAAATATAACCAGAACTCAAACATTACAAAATAACTCCTTTTCTCCAAAATTTTATTAAAAACTTCTTTCATACATCGCCAGACAAAACCATTTTTCCTCTAACACAAAGTTAGGGTTTTCGATCAAAAGTTCATGAAAAAGGTTCTATGATTCTATAACAAATAAATCGACAACAACATCGACAAGAAGCAACGTACAACATAATAAAACAAGAAATCAAAACAAACCAAATAGGGAGGGTTTTGGGCACTGCCTATTGCAGAAAACAGAGAAAGCAATTTGTTTTACAAGCTCAAATAATTGGTTAGAAAGGTAGGTAATATCATGAAGGAGAAAACCTACCAATACGACATGATTTGGAAGCATAAAAACTAGCTAAAATGGAAGGAAGAAATGGCGCTAAACAGTAGCATGAAGGAAGAGAAAATCTGTTTTTCCATACCTCAGATGATGGTCGAGATGGTGATATATGTCGAGGAGATGATAAGAAACAAGGTTGATGAAGAAAGTTTATGCAGAAGCTCGATAAAACTCAAGGTTCTTCGATGGAGGTTTGGAGAGGAAGAGGAACTCAGAGAAGAAGAAAGAAGAAAAGAGAAAGTGAGGGTTGATCGAATACAGCTGGTCAAGAAACCCTTTAAAAGATATTTTTCTTTTTAAAACAAAACACAAATAAGTGACGTGTAACTACTGTTATGAGATGCTAATCCCATCAATCATTCTACCCATCTAATCTCTTCTCTCTCATGATTACCCTCTAATCTATAGGTTCTGAGATCTAAAACACAAAGAACGAATCGCAACCGATAATACAAATATTACAGACAATATAATCATCAACGCTAAATAACGTTCGTAAAATACGAGTTACAGTCTCGACACGAGGTTGATCAGGGTGCTTGTCCAAGCGCACAAGGCTCTAACACGAGTTCGTGCACGCGGCCTCCTTAGTTCGACATGCGACCTCCTCAGCTCGGTACGCGACCTCATCAGCTCGACATATGACCTTGGCACGCGATCTTGGCACGAGGTCTCGACACGAGGTCTTGGTACGAGGTCTCGACAGGAGATCTCGACGCGAGGTCTCGATACGACATCCTAATACGAGGTCGATCTCGTCCTCAGGTGTTACAGTTGCTGGCACAATCCAGCCTCCACTGTCTCTGCCACCGGATCGATGTTGGTTTCTCTGACTATAATGATTTAGATGTATTGATTGTTAATTGATACCTGTAATGATTAAATATGGATTCTGATTGAATCCATAACTATTGAATTTGGTTTAGGTATGATTTGTTTGCCTTAATTTTCTTTTCCATTGCTTTTAGATATACGGAACTTACTAGGAAATTTGGAACATGTATATTGTTGTAGTTGGGGTTTGAGTGGCATTTATAAAATGTATAATAGGTTGTATTTGTATTGATTGATTAGGTTGTATGGCATGTAAATATATTAAATGTACATTAGGTTATATGACATGTATATATATTAGATTGTATGACATGTATATTAACTTGTATTAATGTATTATTGATAATTAGATTGTATATCAATTTATTTATTTTAGGTTTTATTAGATATTTTTAACTATATTAAATAATTTTAAATGTATTATTGTTAGATATATTAAATATATTATATATATGAAATATATTAAATGTTATTAGTATCGGAGAAAAACCGATATTAAATTTTATTAGTTAAATATATTAGAGATATGAAATATATTTAATGTTATTAATATCAGAGAAAAACCGACATTAAATTTTATTAAACATATTTTAATTAACTTATTGTTTTATTTCTATGCTTGTTATTAGTATCGGAGAAAAACCTTAGATTCCGTTTAAGGTTCAATATCATTGAGCTTGTGTATTACCTTTAGGTACTATGTGCTCGTTGTATATTGAAGCTTGAGTTGTCCAATTAGGACAGTTTGGGAAAAAAGCCTTTTTCTTTACTCGTATAATAGTTATTACTTAATTCTCATGTCTTTATATTTGATTAAATTTCGGTTCGATTCATTTCCTTTTGTTCTCTGGATGCGTACTTGATCGCAGAATATGAATACTCCGATCATTTAGTGTATTCAGAGATCAATGGAAAATGCTGCCGAAATTTTGTCAAGTATAAGATACGAGAATTAAGAAAAGACTATTATATGAGTTCTGAAAAAGCTTTTTCTTGAGTGGGATAAGGTCATACCATTTCAAAAAAGAGAGCGGTTCTAAGAACGTCGTGCTGCTGAAATTGTCATCGTTAAATGTGTCTGAATTTTTTTTTTAACATGCAGAAGATGGAATTTTTTTTTCGAGTCGTAGTTGGATGTACGATAGGTTGTATCTGGGGAGAAGGGGTTTGAAACAATCTTTTTGCGATGGGGTTGATGACTTTGTCAAAGCCGCAATGGCACATGAAGATTTCATAACAAAAGGAACGATTAGATGCATATGCCTTAATAGCGATTGTAGAAGGGTTAAGAGCCCAAATAAGGTCATGCATCACCTGTATTCAGTTGGATTTAGGCCTAATTACTGGATCTGGACTAAACATGGTGAAGAGTTGCCTCGGGTTAATTTAGGGGTTGGCGATAATTGCATAGGTGCTTCAAGCAGTTGCGTAGATATGGGATATGGTGAGCAGATTGAGTTGATGCAGGATATGGTTTGTGATGCCTTGGGGGTGAACGTATCATTTGAGGAGCAACAGTATGATGACACAGATGAACTTCCAAATGAGACAACACAAAAATTTTATAATCTTTTCTTAGAAATAAATAAGCTATTTTTTGAAGGGTCTGCAGACCCTAAATTATCAATGTGTGTGAGGCTTTTAGCTCTTAAGTCCAACTGTGATGCTTCCGATGTGTGCTTGGATCTCTTTACAAAAATGATGTTGGACTCAACACCTATCAGAGATGGCTTGCCAAGAAGTTATTATGGGGCTAAAAGCCTAGTGTCCAAGTTGGGGTTGGAAGCTAAAATGATTGACTGTTGTGTAAAAGGGTGCATGTTATATTACGACAATGAATTCGGTACAAATGATGGCGCGATGTTTGAATGCAAATTTTGTCATGTGCCAAGGTATGTTGCACACACTAATAGTGGGAATAGTACGCAAAAACCAGTTCCTGTGTGGCAATGTTTTATTTGCCAATTATTCCAAGGCTGTAGAGAATGTTTGCATCAACACAGACTGCAGGCAAAATGACGTGACACTATGAAAATAGAAGCAATTTAGGTATGCTGTGCCACCCATTTGATGGTGAAGCTTAGAAGCACTTTGATCGTGTGCATCCAAATTTTATAGCAAATTCATGTAATGTGCGACTTGGATTATGCTCTAATAGTTTTACCCTGTATGGTCAATCTTTGACCACACCTTATTCTTGTTGTTCAGTTATTGTTACCCTATACAACCTTTCTCCCAAAATGTGCATAACTAAACCTTATATGTTCTTGACTTGTATTATACCGGGTCCAAATAATCCAAAAGATTGTATTGACATCTATTTACAACCTCTCATTGACGATCTCAATAGGTTGTGGAATGGTGTTTTGACGTATGATATTGCACGAAAGAAGAATTTTACAATGACGGCAGCTCTGATATGGACTATTAATGACTTCCCTGCTTATGGCATGTTGTCTGGTTGGGGTATTCATGGTAAAACGGCATGTCCACATTGTAAGGAGCATACAAAGGCCTTTACCTTAAAATTCGGGGGGAAGAGTTGTTGATTTGACTCACATCGCAGGTTTTTATTGGGTGATCATCTATTTAGACGGAATAAGAACGCCTTCAAGAAGGGGGAAGTTGAATTAGGTGGCCCGCCCCTAAGACATCAGAATAGATTTGGAACAGAGTTATGGAACTGCCAAAAATCATTGATTATAGTGAATTGGATCGATTTGAAGGATACGAACAATGGCATAATTGGACAAAAAGAAGTATTTTTTGGGATCTGTCATATTGGAAAGATAATTCATTGAGACACAACCTTGATGTTATGCTCACTGAGAAGATTTGTTTTTGACAATATTTTTAACACAGTGATGAACGTCAGAGGCAAAACGAAATACAATGATAAGGCCAGACTAGACTTCCACTTTACTGTAGGCGAAAGGACTTGCGGTTGACGACTTGGTCGGATGGGAAAACCCTGAAACCCAAAGCCTGTTACTCTTTAACTGCTAAGGAAACTAAGTCAGTTTGTCGGTGGATAAAAGAACTTTGGATGCCAGACCGTTATTCTTCTAATTTGGCAAGATGTGCCGATGTGAACAAAGGAACCATGGTTGGGATGAAAAGCCGTGATTGTCATGTATTCATGAAGTGTTTACTTCCTATTGCATTTAGTTCCTTGCCGATAAATGTTTTGAATCCACTTACTGAAGTCAACATATTTTTTTAAAGATTTGTGTTCTGCAACATTGAGAGAGGGTGATCTTATAAACATGGAGTAGAACATACCAGTCATTCTTTGTAAGTTGGAGAGAATATTTCCCTTTGCTTTCTTTGACTCTATGGAGCATCTCCCAGTGCATCTTGTAACACCTGAGGACGAGATCGACCTCGTAGTAGGACGTCGTATCGAGACCTCGCGTCGAAACCTCGTACCAAGACCTCGTGACGAGATCCTGTGCCAAAATCGCGTGCCAAGGTCATATGTCGAGCTGATGAGGTCGCGTACCGAGCTGAGGAAGTCGCATGTCGAACTGAGGAGGCCGCGTGCACGAACTCGTGTTAGAGCCTTGTGCGCTTGCACAAGCACCCTGGTCGACATCATGTCGAGATGATCACACTCGTATTCTTACGAATATTACTTAGCGTTAGTATATTTTGTTGTGATTACGAGAGAGGACAGATTAGATGGGTTAGACTTGTTGTTTGGATTAATATCTTAGTTTAAAATCCAGGTGTCGTTATTTGTGGTTTTATGAAAGATAAATTCTTTTAAAATGGTTTTCTTGTAATTAACTTTTGTTTAAGGGAGATAAGACCAAACTTTTTCTTTTTCCACCAGCTGTAGATAAGTATCATGATTAGTTTTCTCCACCGCCTTAAATATCACGATCAGCCGCCTCAAATCCTCACTTTCTATTTCCTTCTTTCTTCTTCTTCAAGTTTCCTCCTCTTCTCCAAACCTCCATTGAAGAACCTTGAGTTCGTAGAGCTTCTGCATAAACTTTCATCATCAACCTTGTTCCTTATCAACTCCTCGACCTATATCACTATCTCGACCATCTGTGGAGGTATGAAAAACATGATTTTATTTCCTTTCATGTTACTGTTAGCGCCACTTCTTCTCTCTGTTTTAGCTAGTTTTTATGCTTTCAACTCATGTCATATTGATAGATTTTCTTCTTCATGACATTTCCTACCTTTCTAACCATTTATTTGAGCTTGAAAAACAAATTATTTCCTCTGTTTTCTGCAAGTAGGTAGCGCCCAAAACCCTCCCTACTTGGCTTGTGTTGATTTCTTTTTGAGTTTTAAATTTTAACATAAGTGGTTATGGTCTTATTTTTATTGCTGGACCATGACGAAAATATTTTTAAGAAATATAAACTTAGATTTTGATTAAGTTGTGCTTAAGGTATTACTTGATTTTAAGCTTTAATTAGTACTTAGGAAAAATGGCTTTGTTTGGTGATGTACGAAAGAAGTTTTTAATAAATTTTAGAGAAAAGGAGTTATTTTGTAATGTTTGAATTCTGGTTGTATTGGTTTAAGTTCTTAAGTTTTAATGTTTACTTGGGTTGTGGTTAAGATTGGGATAGTGAGAGCTAAGTGTTATTAGGACCCATAGATAGAACTAAGTTGTACTCGTATTAGGCAGTGTGATTTCCGAGATCGTGCTGCAAGGAGATCAGGGTGTACGAGAACACGAAACCGAGGTCGACTAAGAGCCGTACGTGTCGAGATCGAGTGAGAGAAGTCGTTGTCGAGCTCGTTTGAAGATAGCCATGTTGAGGTCGTTGTCGAGCAGCGTTAGCTTGGAGTTGATGCGGCAACTCTTAGACATTATTAAGGCTTTATTTTATATGTTGTGAATTGTGTATTGCTGTTGAATTACGTTTTCTTCATGCAAATTGTTTTATTGCTTAAATGATTGGATTGCGTTTTCTTCATGTTAAGCATGCTCTTTATTTGATATGTGATCAAGTAATTTTATGTGCCACTCCTGAGCGGCGAGCTAATCATCGAGTGAGAGAGCTAGGCGAGTCGTATGACGCGTTTTTGAGCCGTGACCGGATAACTAAGGGTGCTAGGTCCCTTTTGTTTACGGGAGATTGACTAGGCGTCGCATTATCGATTGGGGTTGGACTCGCCGATTAATGCATGGTATCGGTTTGGGGTTGGACCGCCGCTACCTATTGCGTCGGTTTGGGGATGGACTGCTTGGCGATATTAGGAATAAAAGTCGAGTCTAGAGTGAGATGGTGAAGTCACGTTTGGTGAATGTTATACTTTGTTGTTTACTTATTTATTTATGCCTGGATTATCTTGAATTGTTGAGAAGTTGACCACTTTCCGTGGTACCTTCAATCCATAGCGGTTACCCAGGCGATGTCGAGTGCGAGGAACTTCGGCGGCCAGATGATGGCGAGGAGGAGCTCGGCGAGGATCGAGCGGCGACCTCTATTTGTCGTGATTGGCTTTGTTTATGTTATGTTTGTTGGGGTAGCTGTTATATGACTTTTGTGTACAGTGGTTGTGACCAGTTTGGGATGGGTGATGTTTTGTTATTTTGAGCACGAGGTATCGGCGGTCTTACTTTGGAGCGACCCTGCGTGGGTGTCTGCCGGAAGTACCCCCAGAGTATGATTGCTCTTTTGAAGTCGTCATACCTTAGGTGTATCTTCTTTGTACATTATTACTCTGTCTTTTTGTATGCACTCTTTATATCTTGTATATATAAGTATGTACTTGTTATCTGCGCGTTGTTATTTAGGACTTAAGTCTTGTGTCTTAGTTGCATCATGTTTCGAAAAGCTGTAATTACTCTGA
The DNA here is from genome assembly GCA_037113605.1 of Calophaca sinica. Lineage (NCBI taxonomy): Eukaryota > Viridiplantae > Streptophyta > Magnoliopsida > Fabales > Fabaceae > Calophaca > Calophaca sinica. The sequence continues at coordinate 112,766,869 of CM073733.1, forward strand.
TGTGCAAGAACTGGTCTTATAAAAATAATAATAGACCGTACTTTCCAAAAAGGGCACAAGAGTATCATTTTAAAACACATCGCATACAGGGTATCTTGAGCTCGGTGTGTTGAGCTCGGTAACTCGAGCTCGGTATATTGGGCTCGGTAGCGGTCCGGAAACGGGGCGGTACAATGGTGGTATCGAGCGCTTGATTCGGTTACTGAAGTGTGCATAGGAAATTTGGGTAGTCAGCGTCGGGATATAGATATATGTGTTGGGTACCTAATTGTACTATGTTGATTGCTGTTTGATTAAGTGAAGCACTTATTGCTTAAACAAAAAAAAAATATTGTTTGAACTGTTTCTTGATTGAAGCAGTGTATTTTAACACATCCTTGTTGTGAGATTCTGACAGGGTTTTGAACTTTGTGGAATCTAATGCCACCTCGTAGGGATACGACGGCTGTACCTGAGAACGTCGACATGGAACGAGCGATTCAAGCTTATGATCGAGATGGGCTGCGGCCATGGCTCAAGAATCACCGCCGCAACTCAACAGCCTAACGCGATGGCTCAACAGACGGCAGGCTGACCAAAGAATTTGCAAAGAACAAAGAACGAGCAGAGCGAAATCTTTGAAGCGAGAAGGTTAGCGACTTTTAGGAAGCATGACCCACCGGTTTTACGGTGAGCCAAATCCAGATAAAGGCGATCTTTGGATGCAAGAGATCGAGATGATCTTCGAGGCACTCCATTGCCGAATAACGTAAAGGTAGACTACGCCACCTATCACGCTACTTGGAGATGCGTAATATTGGTGGAAAGGAGTGAAGCAAACATTTATAGCGTAGCGTCGTGAGATGGCGTGGGAGATTTTTCGTGGAAGGTTCTTGGACAAGTACTTCCCAGAGATCGCGAGCCGAGAAACAAAGAAGAGTTTCTTCAATTCAGCAAGGCTGACTCGGCGATGTCCGAGTATGCGACCAAGTTCGAATCAGCGGCAAGGTACTTGATCCATTTAGTGACCGAAATGACCAAAGATGGTTAAGTGAGAGGTTTCAACGAGGTCCGAGATTTGATATCCGTAAGTCGGTGGTATCATTGAGGATTGAAACCTCCAAGAGGCGATAGATCGTGTGTCGAGGTAGAAGGAGTAAGAAGCCACAAGAAGAAGATCGCCCAGGTGGACCAATGAGACCTCGGGCCTGGGGCGGAGACTTGCACGAAAGGAAAGCAACTTAAGAAGCCTTACAGCCGACCTCGGGGAACAACAACAATAGAAGATGATCGTCCAGATGACCCAGGGAGCGAGGAGTGGAAGTCAGACTGGCGTCGAGGTGACTTGTTTCCGTTGTGGAAAGACGGGACATTATGCGAATAACTGTACTCAGAAGGAGGATGTGTGCTACAACTGTAGGAAGCCAGGGCATTTTGCCAAGGATTGTCCCACACCTAAAGCTGAACCGACAATGCATGCGGCGAAGGCAAAGGAGAAGCGTCAGGTAGTTAAAGGCAGAGTCTTCTGCATGAGTGGTGAGGAAGCAGAGCAAGCTGATGATCTTATCCAAGGCGAATGTGAGATAGAGGGTAAACCCTTATCCGTTCTCTTTGATTCGGGTGCAACCCATTCCTTTATTTCTTCTGATTGTGTGAACCATTTGAATCATTTGTGATCGCTTTACCGTTCAAATTGGTAATTACGACCCAATTGCTAAAACCTTAGTTACCAACACTTGCATGTCTTAATTGTGTATTGGTTATTGAGTAAAAAGTTTGTGGTCAATTTGGTTTGTTTGCCTCTTAAGGGCTTAGATGTCATCCTCGGGATGGATTGGTTGTCATACCACCATGTCCTCTTGGGTGTGCCGTAAAGCGTAATTTTTCCGGACCTTGGAGTTTCCAATTATCTTTCATCGAGCGTATTGGAGTTTCTTTGAAAGAAGGAACTAGGGAATACATGTATCTGGCTAGTTGAAGTTTCCAAACAGATCGAAGTGAAGAATGTACCGGTGGTGTGTGACTTTGAGGGCGTTTTCGAAGGCGTGCCAGGGTTACCACCGGTCGCAGAGGTCGAAGTTCTCCATCGACACGATTCCAGGACATGACCTATTTCAATAGCGCCTACAGGATGTCTCTGCCGAGATGAAGGAACTAAAGTCCCAGATTGAGCATTTGGAGTCAAAGCAAAACATACGGCCAGAGCGTGTCACCGTGGGAGCTCTAGTGTTGTTAGTCAAGAAGAAGGATGGGCGATCGGTGTCGTGGACTATCGCCAACTCAACAAGGCTCTCGTGAAGAATCGGTATCCGTTACCACGTATTGGCGACTTGATGGATCAAACGTGGAGCGGCGATGTTTTCAAAGATAGACTTGAAGTCGGGCTACCATCGATTCGCGTGAAGGCGGAAGATGTCTCCAAAACGGCGTTGAGGACTAGATATGGGCATTATGAGTACTTAGTGAAGCCGTTTGGAGTGACAAATCGCCCGGTGTGTTTATGGACCATATGAATAGGATTTTCCATTCGCTTTTTGGATCGATTCGTTGTAGTGTTCATCGGCGACATATTGATCTATTCGAAGAACCGAGAAGAGCACGGCGAACACTTACGTCAGTACTACGGATATTGCGCGAGAAGCAACTTTATGCGAACTCATCCAAGTGTGAATTTTGGCTTGAAGAGGTGAATTTTCTTGGACACGTGATTTCCAAAGAAGGGATAGGCGTGGATCCAACTAAGATTGAAATTTGTGTTAGCGTGGGAACAACCGAGATTCACGAGATCGAAGTTTTGTTGGCTTAGCAGGCTATTATCGAAGATTCATTGAAGGTTTTTCAAGATTGTCGCGCCTCTTACACGACTTACGAGGAAGGATCAACCTTTTGCCTGGGCCAGGAGTGTGAATCCAGTTTTCAAAGGCGAAGGAGCTCTTGGCAGCGGCACTGTGTTGATTTTGCCTCAACGAAGAGCCTTACGAAGTGTATTGTGATGCGTCACACCAGGGTTTGGGATGCGTGCTAATGCAACATCGAACGTGGTAGCATATGCTTCAAGGCGACTTAAGATCCACGAGAAACTACCCTACTCACGATTTGGAGTTAGCGGCGGTGGTTTCTTGGCGAAGATATGGAGGCACTATCTTTATGGGAGCACTCTTCGTTTTCGGCGATCACAAGAGCTTGAAGCACTGTTCGATCGTAAGGAGCTCAACATGCGTCGGCGAAGATGGGCGAAATTTCTCAAGGACTACGACTTCACGTTGGAATACCATCCCTAAGGCTAATGTAGTAGCGGATGCATTGAGCGTAAAGAGCGTTTTAGCCTCAAAGAATGATGATCAAGGAGTTGGAGATGCTCGAGAAGTTAGAGACTTGAGGTTGAATGTGGAAGTTTCACCGGGAAGCCGAGATTTGGTATGCTTACCATTTCTAGAGTTGTTGGACGAGATCCGAGGCCAGCAGGTTCATGACGAGCTCCTGCAAGAAAAGGTCCAGTTGATAGCGCAAGGGAAAGCGACATAATTCCAAATCGGAACGGACAACATTTTAAGGTGCAATGGCCGAGTGTGTGTACCTAATATGGCGGAGCTGAGAAAGTTAATACTTGACGAAGCGCATAAGAGCAATTTTAGTATTCACCCAGGAGTTACGAAGATGTATCAAGACTTAAAGAAGCATTTTTGGTGGTCCGGAATGAAGAAGCAAGTGGTGATCACGTAACCGTGTTTAACGTGTCGAGCGAAGGTGGAGCACCAGCGACCAGCGGGAATGCTCTGATAAACGGCGTACGATATGGAAATGGGATAGTATTTCCATGGATTTCGTTGTAGGTTTGCGAAGATGCGAAGAAGAATGATTCGATTTGGGTGATCGTCGACCGATTGACCAAATCCGCTCATTTCTTGCGGAGGTCGACATACAGCGTGGAAAATCGGCCGAGATCTACGTCGCGAGATAGTGCGACTACATGGTATACCCTCTTGATCGTGTCGGACCGAGATCCGAAGTTCACGTCTCATTTTTGGAGGGAATTGCAAGAAGCGATGGGAACCGAGGCTCGAGCTTAGCTTCGGCATATCATCCCCATCGACGGTGGTCAAACCGAGAGAACGATCCAATCGCTGAAGATTTGTTGCGAGCATGTACCTTAGATCACCGAGGAAGTTGGGGCGATGTCTTACCATTGGTGGAGTTCACTTATAATACTTGATTTCCATGCAAGTATTGGAATGGCACCTTTTGAAGCACTGTATGGACGGAAGTGTCAGACGCCTCTTTGTTGGTACCAGGATGGCGAGCGTTCTGTTGTAGGACCAGATATGATCCAGCAGACTACTGAGAAGATCCGGTTGATCAGAGAATCACGAGCGTCTCAAAGTCGAACAGAAGAGTTATGCGGACCAAAGGCGTCGACCACTCGAGTTCGAGGAAGGAGAGCATGCATTTCCTAGAGTTACCCCCACTAGTGGAGCTGGTCGAGCCATTAAATCCAAGAAACTTACCCCTAAATTTATTGGACCTTATCAGATTCTTCGTCGTATTGGTCCAGTGGCATATCAGATTGCCTTGCCACCCTTCTTGTCGAACATACATGATGTCTTTCACGTCTCCCAGTTACGAAAGTATATTTCCGACCCTTCTCATGTTATCGAATCGGATGTGATCCAACTGAAGGACGACCTATCTTTCGAAGCATCACCAGCAAGGATTGTTGACCGGAAAGCCAAGCAGTTGCGGAACAAAGAGATTCAACTTGTCAAAGTTGTGTGGGATCAGAAGACTGGAGATGCGACTTGGGAGCTGGAAGAGAAGATGAAGACTCAGTACCCTGAACTTTTTCATGGTAAGTAACTTATTTACAATTTCGAGGACGAAATTTTTTTTAGAGGGAGAGATTGTAACACCTGAGGACGAGATCGACCTCGTAGTAGGACGTCGTATCGAGACCTCGCGTCGAAACCTCGTACCAAGACCTCGTGACGAGATCCCGTGCCAAGATCGCGTGCCAAGGTCATATGTCGAGCTGATGAGGTCGCGTACCGAGCTGAAGAGGTCGCATGTCGAACTGAGGAGGCCGCGTGCACGAACTCGTGTTAAAGCCTTGTGCGCTTGTACAAGCACCCTGGTCGACATCATGTCGAGATGATGACACTCGTATTCTTACGAATGTTACTTAGCGTTAGTATATTTTGTTATGATTACGAGAGAGGACAGATTAGATGGGTTAGACTTGTTGTTTGGATTAATATCTTACTTTAAAATCCAGGTGTCGCTTATTTGTGGTTTTATGAAAGATAAATTCTTTTAAAATGGTTTTCTTGTAATTAACTTTTGTTTAAGGGAGATAAGACCAAACTTTTTCTTTTTCCACCAGCTGTAGATAAGTATCATGATTAGTTTTCTCCACCGCCTTAAATATCACGATCAGCTGCCTCAAATCCTCACTTTCTATTTCCTTCTTTCTTCTTCTTCAAGTTTCCTCCTCTTCTCCAAACCTCCATTGAAGAACCTAGAGTTCGTAGAGCTTCTGCATAAACTTTCATCATCAACCTTGTTCCTTATCATCTCCTCGACCTATATCACCATCTCGACCATCTGTGGAGGTATGAAAAACATGATTTTATTTCCTTTCATGTTACTGTTAGCGCCACTTCTTCTCTCTGTTTTAGCTAGTTTTTATGCTTTCAACTCATGTCATATTGATAGGTTTTCTTCTTCATGACATTTCCTACCTTTCTAACCATTTATTTGAGCTTGAAAAACAAATTGTTTCCTCTGTTTTCTGCAAGTAGGTAGCGCCCAAAACCTTCCCTACTTGGCTTGTGTTGATTTCTTTTTGAGTTTTAAATTTTAACATAAGTGGTTATGGTCTTATTTTTATTGCTGGACCATGACGAAAATATTTTTAAGAAATATAAACTTAGATTTTGATTAAGTTGTGCTTAAGGTATTACTTGATTTTAAGCTTTAATTAGTACTTAGGAAAAATGGCTTTGTTTGGTGATGTACGAAAGAAGTTTTTAATAAATTTTAGAGAAAAGGAGTTATTTTGTAATGTTTGAATTCTGGTTGTATTGGTTTAAGTTCTTAAGTTTTAATGTTTACTTGGGTTGTGGTTAAGATTGGGATAGTGAGAGCTAAGTGTTATTAGGACCCATAGATAGAACTAAGTTGTACTCGTATTAGGCAGTGTGATTTCCGAGATCGTGCTGCAAGGAGATCAGGGTGTACGAGAACACGAAACCGAGGTCGACTAAGAGCCGTACGTGTCGAGATCGAGTGAGAGAAGTCGTTGTCGAGCTCGTTTGAAGATAGCCGTGTTGAGGTCGTTGTCGAGCAGCGTTAGCTTGGAGTTCGGTAAGGGCAACTCTTAGACATTATTAAGGCTTTATTTTATATGTTGTGAATTGTGTATTGCCTGTTGAATTACGTTTTCTTCATGCAAATTGTTTTATTGCTTAAATGATTGGATTGCGTTTTCTTCATGTTAAGCATGCTCTTTATTTGATATGTGATCAAGTAATTTTATGTGCCACTCCTTGACTGCGGCGAGCTAATCATCGAGTGAGAGAGCTAGGCGAGTCGTATGACGTTTTTGAGCCGTGACCGGATAACTAAAGTGCTAGGTCCCCTTTTGTTTACGGGGAGATTGACTAGGCGTCGCATTATCGGTTTGGGGTTGGACACTGCCGATTAATGCATGGTATCGGTTTGGGGTTGGGCCGTAGCTTACCTATTGTGCGTCGGTTTGGGGATGGACTCTTGGCGATATTAGGAATAAAAGTCGAGTCTAGAGTGAGATGGTGAAGTCACGTTTGGTGAATGTTATACTTTGTTGTTTACTTATTTATTTATGCCTGGATTATCTTGAATTGTTGAGAAGTTGACCACTTTCCGTGGTACCTTCAATCCATAGCGGTTACCCAGCGATGTCGAGTGCGAGGAACTTCGGCGGCGGATGATGGCGAGGAGGAGCTTCGGCGAGGATCGAGCGGCGACCTCTATTTGTCGTGATTGGCTTTGTTTATGTTATGTTTGTTGGGGTAGCTGTTATATGACTTTTGTGTACAGTGGCTGTGACCAGTTTGGGATGGCTGATGTTTTGTTATTTTGAGCACAGGGTAGACTGGTGGTCTTACTTTTGGAGCAGCCCCCTGCGTGGGTGTCTGCCGGAAGTACCCCCAGGGTATGATTGCTCTTTTGAAGTCGTCATACCTTAGGTGTATCTTCTTTGTACATTATTACTCTGTCTTTTTGTATGCACTCTTTATATCTTGTATATATAAGTATGTACTTGTTATCTGCGCGTTGTTATTTAGGACTTAAGTCTTGTGTCTTAGTTGCATCATGTTTCGAAAAGCTGTAATTACTCTGATGTGCAAGAACTGGTCTTATAAAAATAATAATAGACCGTACTTTCCAAAAAGGGCACAAGAGTATCATTTTAAAACACATCGCATACAGGGTATCTTGAGCTCGGTGTGTTGAGCTCGGTAACTCGAGCTCGGTATATTGGGCTCGGTAGCGGTCCGGAAAGGGGTCGTTACACATCTTGCACATGAAGCTAGGCTTGGTGGACTGGTTCAATATAGGTAAATGTATCCATTCGAAAAGTAATATAATAAACTATTCTTTAATATAAATACTCATTTGAATAGTTAATGTATCAATTTTGATCACCCTGTTATTTTATAGATTTATGAGTGACTCAAAACGATCGATGAAAAATAAGGCTATGGTTGAAGGATCTATTTGAGCAACTTACTTACACCGTGAAGTAATCCACTTTTGTTCCCATTATTTCACGAACTTCATGTTGACACCAAGAAATAATAGGAATGAAATAGAAATTGAAAGTGAAAGACACCCGCTAGCCTTATCAGTCTTTGGCCTCCTCGGTCGTCATGCTGGAAAGGAGTTGACTCACAGGTTAACGGGAGAAGAGTTCAAGTCAGCCCATGTTCACGTGTTGATCAACTGTACCGAAGTATCATCATACCTTACGTATGTATCATTTTGACCACTTTCAATTTCTTTTATCCATATCAACTCATGATCATTGGTTTGATAATAACTTAATCGGGGTATTCTTGTTAACTAAGCCCACAACCGAACAAGACTATTCTACCTATATTCATGAATATTTTTCAACATGGTTTAGGAATCAGGTATGTATTTTTAGGCCTATTTGAACTATTTATTGTTTGAAAATACAAGAGATTGTTTGAAAAAATGAACCATAATTTGTTTGCATATGGTGTATACGCAGGTGTACAGTGAGGCAAAATCGCCTAAAATCGAACACTTGAGAAATTTATCTCATGGTCATAAATCACGTGTAAAAGAATGGCACACATTTTTTGTAAACGGATACAAATTTCAAACGCAGTCAAAAACAGAGGGGAAAAATAGTTAACAGCGGAGTTTATGTAAAAGGCGCCACAGATGGAGGTGAAGACGACTTCTACGGCGTGATTCAACATATATATGAACTGGCGTACAATACTTTAGACTATACTAAAAGAATAGTGTTATTTTATTGTAATTGGTTTGATCCGTCAAGTAGAGGCACAAGAGTGGATCGAAAATATAATACTGTTGATATATGCATAAGCAGAAGATACCAAATGTTTGATCCGTTTATCATGGCACAACATGTAAGACAAGTGTATTATGTCCCTTATCCATCAACTCGAAGGGACAAATAAGGTTGGTGTGTTGCAATAAAGACAAAATCAAGGGGTTGCGTTGAAGCAGATGATCCATAGGAAGAAGTGGCTTATCAAGTGGATGAGATGTCTCATGTCAATGTAGTAAATGAAGTGGAACCCATTTCTCGACAACGTGATGATCCAATCACATATGAAGATGTAGATGGAGATCACGAATTAAATGAAGAAGTGGCAGAACCATCAAGATCTGAAGACGATGCTGAAGCAGAGTGGGCAGAATGGGCATAATGAAATTGTTTAACTTTATACAATTTGAGAAATTAATGTCTAACAATATATTTTAATTTGTTAGTTACTAGTATATATACCTGTGCAATGCACGGGGAATATTTTTAATTTTTATATAAAAGTTTGTAATTTAAAAATGATACGGCGAAGGTTAGCGGTGTGTAATTATAAAGAGACTATAATTAGCAGCATAGTATAGACTGTAATTATAAAGAGATATTGAAAAAGTTATTGGTAGCATAAATATTAAGTAAAATCAACTTATAACATCACTTGAAATAGTTTTTTTTTTAATTTTCAGTGTGTAAATTGTTAGATATGCATGATAATCCTTTTCTAATGTCATCGAAAGTTCTGTAGCCATTAACTTATCCAGCCATGAGCCATGTGCTGGAACCTGAAATAAAAATCAAAACATAAAATTGGGTTACTATTCATATATTTTACCAGATTTAACTCAATTTAAGTAATGGTGGACTGATCGAAGTCTATAGTTAGTGTAAATAATTGTTGCGTAAATTAATCACGACAAATAAAGTGTATTTAAATCTAATTATTAGTTTCAAACTATAAAATGATTTACTGAATACATATTGCATGAATATTTGTTAGGTCAGTTTGTTTCTGATATATAAAGGGATGTAAGTTGTTTATTTTTATGGAATTCATTTTTAATATTGTTATGTCTAAATATAATATTTCATGACTGTTACTGATGAATTGCTCTATAGACATATATGACATAAGGAGGTCCAGGATTCGATCCCCCCAGACCACCCACTGGTGGTAAACGAGGGGGGAAGGGCATCGCCATCGACCCCCCTCGTCGTCGGAGGCCGAATATTATTAGGATTGACAATGCTGGCTATGCGATGTTGTCATCCACACAGCGTCCGCATACATCTATGCCTACATAGGCTCTAGCGCGTTCGGCCCCTACACAGGCTCCGATGCGTTCGGCACATACACAACATCCAGTACCTTCTGCACCGACACCCGATTTGCCTCCCATTTACATGGTCCCCACCCTGGGGTTCCAGCAGACACTTGACGCTTCTTCCTCCCATTTTGTGCCTGAGACGGTGCCCGATACTCATCTGTCCGATCATGAGTATAGTATGGGCCACACACCTTTTCAGACCGGGGTTGAGCAGGACGAGGATGAGCAGCAGGAGGTTGACCAGGAGGTCGTTGATGATTTTCAGATGCTGCATAATGGCCGAGTTGCTATCAGGCCGGTTGGTAAAGGGTAAGTATTTACATTTTTTTTCAAGTTATTAATATACATATATATATATATATATATATATATATATATATATATATATATATTATCTTGTTTGACATCTTGTTATTGTTCAGGTTCATTCCCTCAAAGCCAGCTGCGACGGCTATCACAGCGGTAATTAGGGATAATTACCACACGTTTTGGCCCACCTGGGGGAAGTTGAAGGAGGAGGCGGGGGATCATATGTTCAAATCTTTTGGAGTAAGTTGTAATTTTTATTTTGTTGCATATTATTTTTTTATTTCATAAAATTCAAATAATAATGTATTATATTCATACAGGAGATGGTTTCTTGGAAGAAAGAGGATGAGGAGCGGATCGAGAAGAACTTCCAAATGAAGGCCTCCCACTGCCTCTCTGATATGCTTAGAGATGCCCGCCTCAATGGACAGCCCCACTAGATAGGGGATCAGGTCTGGCATTTAACATGGTTCTTGCCAACAACTCCATTTTGTTGTGGAGTTCTTGGACAGGAGAAATTATGTGACACTCCATGTTTGTCAAAGAAGGTTTGGAAAAAACAGTTTTCGAACTCTCCTCCATGATCACTTCTTACAGTAATCACTTTGGAATTTTGTTCATTCTGAACTTTCTTGAAGAAGACTTTGAAAGCTTGAAATGAGTCATCTTTGTTTTTTAAAAATAACACCCAAGTGTATATTGAGTAATCATCAACAATTACAAAACCATATCTTTTTCCACTTAAACTTGCAGTTTTAATAGGTCCAAACAAATCCATGTGCAACAATTCCAAAGGTTTATGAGTGGAAATCAGATTTGTAGAATGGAAGCTGGATTTGACTTGTTTCCCTTGAGTACAAGCTTCACAAACTTTATCTTTCTCAAATTTTATTTTAGGTAGACCTCTTACAAGTTCAAGTTTAGAGAGTTTGGAAATGGTTTTCATACTAGTGTGACCAACTTTCCTATGCCAGATCCACTTATCATCATTTGCTGATACAAAGCAGGTTTCGCTTGGTAACTCATCTAGATCCAAATAATATAGATTTTTACTTCTGAATCCTGTAAACAAGACTTTTCCAGAAGATTCTTCAGTAATCAAACATAATTTGTTTTTAAAAATGACATTGTGTCCATTTTCACAAAGTTGACTAATACTGATCAAGTTATATTTCAATCCTTCAACATATTGAACTTTCTTAATAGAAGCAGAATTTTGTTTACCTATTTTACCTATACCTTTTATCCAGGCTTTGTCATTGTTACCAAAGGTAACAAAGCCTCCCTGTACTTTCTCTAAAGAGAGAAACTTATCTTTTTCGCCTGTCATGTGCCTTGAACATCCACTGTCTAACAGCCATAGCCTTTTCTTGGATGCTAAGAGGCACTCCTGCATTTGTCATTAAAAGAAACTTAGGTACCCATAGATCTTTGGGTCCTTGAGGGTTAGTAAACCTTCTATAGTTAACCTTTTCTCTTTTGAAGCAATTTGAGATATGATGGCCAAATTTTTTACAATATGAATGTGACACCCTCTACCCCGCATGTTATCGTTACGAAAATAAATTAAGAAAAAATATAACTACTGAAAAATGCAGTCAAATAAAATTTTCATAAATAAAGGTAGAGTCGTCACACTATCATAAACTTGCGGAAATAATCATTTGACGGTTACGAATAAAATTCACATGATACAAACACCCCGATGTCACAACGTCTCAGAGCTGACCCTAAACATTTACTTCGAAAATAACAACATCGATAATAACCAAAACATCGAAAATCCTAATCTACGATGATCGCGCCCATAGGTCACTCCTCAGCCACGTCGTCATCGTCACCTGCAGTCTCATCGTCTAAACATACACAATGGTGTATGAGTAGCCACAGCAAAAAGGTGTTAGACATCATATACAATCATAGCACAAAACGGCAAAGGACATAGCTTAAGCAATGCGCATACAACACGTTAACTTAATCAACACATAACATGAATGCTTGACTCAACGAGTACTTATGCAATCCTAGACAACGTCTACTTCACCGAACATGTGGATCCAAACCAACTCAGATGAGCGAGTGAGAAAACATCATCACTCTTGAAACGAACAGTGTCTAGTCAGGGTAACCGGTATATTTATTGGTCACGCCCCAGCTGTGGTAGCTATCCACCGCCTTTATATAAGACGCTCCTACCCGATTGACCCCAAGGTCGTACCTTGCCCATCATGGCCGATACTATATCGCATCATCGTTGCTAACCCCCAATAACGTTAACTTAACAAGACACATATGATGCATGAACACAAACCAAGCAAGTGTCTAACAACAACAACAACAACAACAACTCACCAACCATCTCATCAAGCGGCCGGCTATAACAACGATAACAAGGTACTACTCGTCAGTAAACTGACAAATTTCCCACAATCTTGGAACAAGTCCAAGTTATCAACCTACCTCACCACACTAAGTCTAGGCTAACTTAACTAAATTTCTAACTCTTAACTCAAGTGTTTCAACTTACTTATTTGACCTGACGTATGTACTACTCCCCTAAAATTATAGGACACTATCCAAGAGAGTTTGGGTCAATACTTATTATATCCTGAATTTAAAAATTCAATTAGTGAGACTTTGCTAAAATAATTCTAGACTTAGTCATCTTTCTGCATAATTTTTCTGTATAACTATTACTCTAAGTTGTCAACTAGGCTGAAATACTCATAACACCAATCTTGCTTCTAAAGCATTTAAACCATCGACACCACAATATGACCATCATATCCTAGTCCTAAGGCTTGCTTGTACCATAACTTAAACGCTAAAAAATATCATTATACCTTAGTTAACTCCTAACAATTACACCCATCATCCATACTTTATCCTTTCACATAACCATGATATACCACCTAGAGAATCTAAGTGTAACAAACCACACTCTATGATAATCTGACTCTCACTCAACACAACAAATCCAGAACATCAATATCAACAAGCAATCTCATTTAAACACATTTACATACATTTATCAATAACAAGCCAAGACAACCAAATCATCATATGATCCATACATGACATTTCATCGTAACACATCAATTCAAACAACACCTTATAAGACAATTTCAATTAACATTAACCTCATGACATAATTTAATATCAAATTTTCCCATCACAATGGCAATGGTACTTATTTTGCACAACCGCGCCAAGTCTAGGGACCATGGGACGTCCCTATTGCCTAATTATATCCATAAGCCCACTAATCTTGTATCCATCTACCCCCTTACCTCAATAAAAAGTTTGAAGTATTTCAAGGCGAAGAAAATTGCCTACAACGACAATTTGAGCACCAACCGAGCACAGGATAAAATTTACGGAAGAGCGACACGCGGCTGAAAAAATAATAATTAGTATAATATATTTTTTTAGAATTTTTAAGGCTGAAACGAAATTAAAAGGAAGCAAAAAAGAGAGACCGGAGAACGCCATACCGAGACAAAGGAGTTATAAGGGGCCCGGCGTCAACTTCACTGAATCGAGCAAAGGAGTAGTGATTCTTGAAGGTTTCGACGCGAGGAATCCGAAAATGGCGTCCGTTTTAATCGAAAAGCGTGGTGGCGAAAAAGGGAATTACAGCTCGCCCAACAACGAAATACGCGACGAACAGAGTCACGGTTGAATAAACAGAGGCCGGAAACGTGTTCTATGGTCGATTTCGAGTTGGGTGGTAAGTTTTGGGATTTTTTCGTGGTCCAGGATGAGAGAACAAGAACAAAGAAATTTAAAGTGAGGGTTTTTGAGTACTGCTGCGGCCGATTTGCTTTCTGAAGGAGATGATGAACAGTGATGCGAAGTATAAAAAGGACGCTGTACTGGGCCAAACGTGGGCCTTTTCTTTCCATCTTGTTTTTTTTTTTTTTTAAAAAAAGAGAAGAAGCAACGTGCTGCCTATGCATATACATATATAATTATATATATTTCTTTTTTTTTTGTTTTTAAAGACACACACATATATCTATATATATAATAATGTATATAATATAATAAATTCATATTTTTACTAACTTTTAAAATATACCATTATTTTACAATATCTATAATAAATTCAAGACCAATATTTAATAAAATAAGGTAAAATAATATAATTAAAATATACTAATTATTAAGGCAAACACACACAAATTGTCACAAAATTATCATATAAGCACACAATTTATAGATCCTAAGAACTTAAATTTGAGGGTGTTACAATTCTCTCTTAACAATAGTACTAAGAATAATAATAAAATATCATTCCAATACTCCTTAAATTTAAATAATTATTAACAAGATAATATTAATATTTCAAACTAATGTTTTACAAAAATAACGATAATAATAAAACAATAAAGCATTACTAAAAGTACTAATTTCCAAAGTAACTTACATAAAAATTATCACAAAATTATTAATATATTCAGGCATATATACATATGTATTAATACGAAAATTGGGGTGTTACAATGAACATTGTACACTTTGCTTTTTGCCATGATAAGAATATCTATAAGCATGATTGTGATGTTTATGAACCTGTCTTTCTTTGTGCTCAGAACCATTTTGATGTAAGAATTCTCTGTAAGATCTTTCGGGTTTTTCAAACACTTTTTGAATTTGCACAAAACTATCTAGATCAGTTGTCAGCAATTTGATCTTTTCTTTTAATGACTCGTTTTCCTTTTCAAGATTTGCCATGAGAAGGTTTGGCTTTTCAGCAACTTTCTCATTTAGCAGCTTATGTTGTTCAGAAAGTTTAAAGTGTGAGTTTTGCAAGGTTTTGACTGAGGCTACAAGATATTCATTTTGCTTCCTCAGTTCTTCGTTTTCATTTTTGGATTCACATAACTGATTTTTGAACAACATGCACTTTTGAGATAACATATTTGAGTCATTTAAAAGATTGTCAAACATGCTTTCCCATTTTAGACATTTTGAACATGAACTACATTCAGAGGGTTCAGTGTCACTTACTTCCTCTTGGTCAGAATCTGTCATAAGACATAAGATAGCTGATTCTTTTTCCGGTTCAGACGATGACTCATCTGAATCATCCCACGTAGCCATCAATGCCTTTTTCTTTTGGGGTTGTTTCTTGAAGTTCCTTTTATTTAAGTTCGGGCAGTCTTGCTTTATATGTCCTGGCTTGTTGCACTCGTAGCAAACAATGGGTGACTTGCTACTTTCTCCTCTTGGGAAGTTTCTTCTGGATGGTGGAAGCCTTCTATTGTCTCTTCTTCTGCTCAGCATTTTTTGAATTTTTTTTGATATAAGAGCAAGTTCATCTTCTTGGTCAGAAAGTTCCTCTTCTGAATCTTGATATTCATCTCCAGATTATTGTTGCCTTGATCTTTGTGACTTTGGATTTTGAGACGGACTTAGTGTTGCCTTTTGGGAAGTTTTGAGTGCTATACTTTTTGATTTCTTTGGGTGAAGTTCCTCCATTATTTCTTGCTCATGGACTTTTAGTGAGCCTAAAAGTTCTTCAATCCTCGAGTGGCAAGATCCTTTTAGCTTCTGAATGGTATTACTTTAGGCCTCCAAACTTTTGGTAAGCTCTTAAGCAACTTCCTTACTTTCTGATTTGAGTAAGTTTTTCCCAGAGACTTCATTCCATTCTCAATTGTGGTAAACCTACTAAACATTTCATCTATGGACTCATCTTCATTCATTTTGAACATTTCATACTATTGGACCAATATGTTTATTTTAGCCTCCTTCACTTGATCCGTTCCTTCATGTCTTTGTTTGCAATGTGTCCCATATTTCCTTTGCGGTGTCTTTTCCAACTATCCTGTCAGATTCGGACACGCCAAGTGTACATGATAGAAAATATTTAGCTTTAGAGTTTAGTAGTACCATCTTTTTATCCTCTGTTGTCCATGCTGCCTTATGCTTGGGTACTGTTGATCCATCATCATATGTAGTTGTAATCACATATGGTCCATTTTCAACAATGTCCCATATGTCAGTATTTTGTGATTCAAGGAACATTCTCATTCGATCTTTCCAGTAGTAGTAGTGTTCGCCATTGAAGCCAGGGGGCTGTTTGATGAAGCTCATTCAGGAAGAAATGCAACTGAATTTGTATGACTCATCACTTCTTCTAGGATCTTTCCTCCTACACTGTGAAGTGTGCTCAACCCTTAGAGGTAGAGCTCTGATGCCAATTGAAGTGTTTTGATGTCACAGAGAAGGGGGGGTTGAACTGTGACTGTTTAAAATTTAACTTCCTGAAACAAGCTAACTATCTCTCAAGAAGTTTCTTGGAGTACAAAGGGTTAATGAATCAGAAATGACCAAACTTTCTAATGAATGGACAGTTGATAAAATGATCTTTTGTGAATGTAGATGGAAGCTTGAATATATGTTTCAATATTTACGTTCAATATAAATTCTTAATAAGAGATGTGTGCTACGATGAACTTGTTAATATTGAATTTTTAAATGATCTAAACTTTCTAATGCGAGCAGTGCAGAAATATAAATGAGATAAGAGATAGAAAGTTGATAGGGCCACGGCAAGTGTACCGGGTCATTGCAAGTAATAATTTCGGTAAATACCGGTTATCGTCCTCAAGGATCGAAAGCCAAATACCAATAATTGACAACAACTTCTAAGTGAACACCAAATGTTTTTGATTGATTGGTGGTGGTACGAGAATAACAAAGGCACAATGCAAAAAGTGATTTAATTCAATGGAGAGAAGTGTTGGAGTCAAGCTTCATTCTACTACAACTTTGGAATATTTCAATATAGCAATTAACACAAAGTGGTTCAATAGTTTGTCTATCAATTTCATTAAACTAGTTAAATCCCAATTCCTTAGGTAAATAACCCTTTTTATCTAGCTAGAAGTCTAATTCCTTGGATGCATTCAACAAGGTAAAAGCATGAGGCAAAAGAAATTACAAAGATAGCAAGTTCCTAAAGGCTATTCCTAGCTCATAAGAAACAAGGGTCACCTTCCTAGAGCACATAAGCATATTAAACTTCCATTCAACACACAAATCAAAAGTTCATTCCAAGATTGATCAAGTCTCAAAAAGCATTAAGAAAAAGGAAGGAGATCACCAAACTAGAAGAAACTCACATGCATTAATAGGAACTACATCAAATATCCATAGTGTTCATAGAAATCCACTCAACTCCAACAAAAGGAGATTTAGTTCAACATGATGATAGTAGAGAATGAAAAGAAAAACAGAGAAAAGAGATAAGAACCCATCCACAAGCCAAGGAGTTGAACTTCCACCCTTCTCCTCTTGCCTCCTTCAATGGGTGTGCTAGGGTTTGTGCTCCCAAGTCTTCTTTCTGCCTCCAATTCGTTCTCCCCCTTGTTCAGACCATTAGTTAGGTATTTATACCAACTAGGCCTAAAAAAAAGCCCAAAACGCACAACAACAAAAGCTGGCAGCAGGCGCCCTGCGCCCCGTGTTCACCGAGACCAGGCGCCAGGCGCCCTGCGCCTTGGATCACCGAGATCAGGCGCCAGGCGCTAGCCTGTCTGAGGCGCCTAAGCGCTCGCAGTCTTCTCACATTAAGCTTCCAAGAGCGCCTGCGCTGATTGATTGGCTGGCGCCTACGCCCGACTTCAGGCAGCACCTCCACTTCAATTTGCTCTCATGATCTTAGGTACATGTCTCAAATTAACCCTTTTCATACCTACAAAAAGGCAAGACCACAATAAGGACATTTCTTCCGTCAAAACAACAAAAGAGCTAACATGATTGTCAACTAGAATTTCTCCACAACAATGACTCAAACATCTAAGATTAGAGGCCAAACAAGGAATAAAGTCTAAGTTTGCAAGAGAATTCCCTTCAATTAAGTGCATGAAATTAAGCATACTAGGGAACAATCAAACACTCCAAACTTAAACCTTGCTTGTCCTCAAGCAAGAACTCAACAAAAAAAACAACTACCCAAAATGTCAATCTTGATCTAACCACTGGACTAAACCCCAATTTTTTCACCGCTTTCAAAAATTATCACACAAAATCTACACCAATCACAGATTATTTTACTGGGCTTTGTCATCATCAGAACCAATATGAGACTATTACAAACTAGAGATTGGAGTCACATAAGCAATGGATTCACCATTATAAACTCAATAAGTAATGGAATGTACAATTGAAACTTTCAATGTGATTGAATGCTTTCTTTTTCTACTCACAAAGATTAGGAAGAATTTTCACTCCAACTCTCAAGTGTTTGGGGTTTGTGTTTCACTCATTCGATACTATTTAAGCCCGTCCCCCATGGATTTGATTTTCATCTCTTTTTCACATGAGTACCACTTGCACAATGCTCCAATCAAAAGGTCTTTCAAGGTTGTAACTTGGCCAAGGTTAGAGTGGATGGATTAGACATTTAGGCTATCACCCTTCAAAGGTAGATGAGCATCAACCAACTCTAGAAATTTTCACTATAATTCCTCTTTTCTTCAATTTTCCAAAGGTGGTGTTTTCCAAAAGCTCAATCCTTGAACAACTTGTATCACATAATTATTAATTCCCCCAATAACTCAAAGGGTACCAATCCAAAAACAAGCCTTTTTTTTCAGCTCAACCCATAACCAATCACAATGTTGTTCACTTCCTCCCAACTCCAAACTTAGTTCTTTGTCAACCTTAGTCAATTCATGCTCATCCAACCTTCTTAGGTGGGTAACAAGTTAATCACACGGTTAAAAGCTATTGTTTTGATAGGTTAACAAGAACAAAATGTTTTAGGCTCAACGGGGTTTTGCAAACAAAAGTCATATCATGTCGGGTTGGCTTTTTGGCTAATTGGCTTCCAACAAAATTTGCCTTTTTATATCAAAGCATTATACAACCAATAACATGCAACAGAGATTCAATCAAATTTAGGGGAATGTAAACTCAAATGTGTCCTCTCCAAAGAATTATTGATGGAGGCTCTACAAACACCACAGGACAAACACATATCAATCACAAAGACATTATAACAAACCAAAACAATTGAGCAATGGTTGACTCACTCTAAAAAGTTTTTAGTCTCAAATTGTAACTCTTCAGCAGCCCATTTAACATCACACCAAGTGATTGGTGCTTAACACAAAATTCAATTCACAAGTGGGTTCAAATCATAGTTCAGCCAGCAGTTATTTCAATTTGACATCCAGGATTTACAAAACTAAAAATAAAGGAACTCCAAACTTAAGCTTTGACAACCATACTAAAACGAAATCAAACAAACTAAATTCTAAAAAATTGAATGCAAGAGAAAGGGATAGAAACTCCCTCGCATGGGTTGCCTCCCATGAAGCGCTTCTTTAACGTCACTAGCTTGACGCATGAAGAGGTTGATCATGGCTCCTTGAATGAAGAGAAGAAGATTGAAGCACATCCATCTTTAGGAAGATGCACACCCATGGCATTGGGTGCTTGCAAAGAAATCACCTCCCTTTTCTTCATCGGTCTTCTTTTTCTCCTCTTGAATTTATAAGGGTGGAAATTGTCATCCCTCACATGTTGAGTGCACTCTTTATAGGAATGAGTAGGTTTTGCTTGGGCATTCTTTGGACTTTTGCAAATTGGGATTTGTTTCTCATCCCTTACATGCATACCACCCTTTCTTTTTCCTTGCACTGGCAATGATGCAAGGGACATAGAAGTATATTGCTTATTAGAGGTACCATCATACATATCCTCAACTACATCCATGCGGTAGCATTGTTCTTCATCACTTACAGGATGTGTAGCATCAAATACGCTAAATGTTACCTTATCATCTTGCACCCTAAGTATGAGCTTCCCTTGTTGTACATCGATAAGGGCTCTACCAGTTGCTAGAAATGGTCTTCCCAGTATTAGAGGGACCTGAGCATCTTCCTCCATGTCAAGGACAACAAAATCAGCTGGAAAAATGAATTTATCACTTTCACCAGGACATCTTCTATAATACTATAGGGGTATTTGACTGATCGGTCCGCTAACTGGAGTGACATCCGTGTAGGTTTAACATCATCCGTCCCTAATTTCTTCAACATGGACAGTGGCATGAGATTGATGCTGGCCCCCAAGTCACATAGTGCCTTCCCAATAGACATATTCCCTATAGTGCAGGGAATTGTGAAACTACCAGGATCTTTCAGCTTTGGAGGAAGCTTTCTTTGTAGGATTGCACTGCACTCTTCAGTCAAAGCAATAGTTTCATCCTTCAATTTCCTCTTCTTTGAGAGAATCTCTTTCATGAACTTGGCATAAGTAGGCATTTGCTCCAGAGCTTCGGCAAAGGGAATGTTGATTTGTAATTTCTTGAATACATCTAGGAATTTGCCAAATTTTTTCTCATCCTTCTCCTTACTCAACCTTTGAGGATATGGCAATTTGATGATTGGCTTTGGATAGACCATTTTCCCTTGCACAATAGGTGGATTAGGTGCTTCATTTGGTTCCTTCTCATCTTTCTCCTCAGGCTCACTTGGCTTCTCCACTTCTTTCCGGTATGGGCTCAATCACTTTTCCGCTCAGGTAGTGATGGCACTAACATTCTCATGTCCTTTGGGATTTGGAACTGTATTGCTTGGTAGAGCACCCGAGGTCTTTACATTATTTGTCTAGCGGTGACCAACTTAAGTTTCAAGGTTCACGATGGAGGCCTCTTGATTTAAAGCGACCCTTGTTTTGGCCATGAAAGCTAAGGTTTGCCCGGCTAGTTTTTCAATAGCAATTTCCCAACCGGCTTTCTGCTCAAGGGCTTATGGTTGAGATGAAGAACTTCCTTGCAGTCCATGTGAGGCTTGAGCACCTTGATCCTTCCAAGAGAAATTCGGGTGACTTCTCCAACCCGGATTATAAGTATTTGAATAAGGATTGTTGTGTTGCCTTTGAGAATTGTGGACAAAGTTGACCTGTTCCGAATCTTTGCTAATCTCCATAGGGGCAACACAATCAACGCTAGCATGTCCTCCTCCACAAAAACCACATTTGGGGTTTACAGAACCAACTGAATTTATGTTCATCCCTCCAATTTGCTTGGTTATAGAGGCTAATTGTTGACTCATAGCCTTATTTTGGGCTAGAATAGCATCCAATGCACCCACTTCGAGCATTCCTCCTTTTCTTTGTTGCCTATCGAATGGTGCATTCATGGTGTTTTCCGCCATAGCCTCCATAATCTCAAGGCTTTCAGCTGGAGTTTTTAAATCAAAAGAGCCTCCGCATGATCGATCATCACCTTAGTGTTCGGAATGAGCCCATTATAGAATGTCTGAGCTTGAAGCCAATCGGGTAATGAATGTTGAGGGCACTTTCTAAGCAATTCTTTAAATCTCTCCCAAGCATCATACAGTGTCTCCCCCTCCTTTTGAACAAAGGCAGTGATTTCACTTCTCAGCTTGGCAGATCTAGAAGTTGGGAAGAACTTGCTCACAAACTTGTTGGCCAAATCATCCCATGTGGTGATACTCCCTTCAGGTAGAGAACTAACCCAGCTTCTAGCTCTATCCTTCAAGGAAAAAGTAAAGAGCCTCAAGTAAATGGCATCATCAGTAACGCCATCAATTTGCACGGTGTCACACAACTGGACAAAGACTTCCAAGTGTTGATTCGGATCTTCATGAGGCAAACCGGCAAACTGATTCTGTTGAATAACTTGCAAGAGGCCTGATGGAATGGTGATGCTATGGCCCTCAACACGGGGCCTGACAATGCTCCCATAATACCCCCTGGGAGTGGCCTTGGAGTAATCTCGGAGAGTTCTCCTTTCATTGTTCAAGGCTACCCATCACCTCTTCTAGTGTTTCAAATGATGGGTTCGGAATTGTTGGTTGTCCTTCTCTTTGTCTTAGCCTTTCTTCCCTAGCCCTTGCTTCCTTACAGTTAAGTTGGGCTGTTCTTTCTATCTCTGGGTCGAACAATAGCTCTTGAGGATCTCTTTGTTCTACGATACATCGAAAAGCAAGCACCTCAAACAAGTGTCAAAGCAACTGAGAGATAAAAAAAAATATTATGAAAAATATGAAAAAGAAGTAATTAAACTAACTCTAAAACAGAAATTGAAATGGGTTCGAAATAGAAGTCGCCTTCGAAATTACTGGTATTGGTAAAATCGATCCAAGAATCCGCCAAAAACTTGATAGGGCCACGGCAAGTGTACCGGGTCGTTGCAAGTAATAATTTCGGTAAATACCGGTTATCGTCCTAAAGGATCGAAAGCCAAATACCAATAATGGACAACAACTTCTAAGTGAACACCAAATGTTTTTGATTGATTGGTGGTGGTACGAGAATAACAAAGGCACAATGCAAAAAGTGATTTAATTCAATGGAGAAAAGTGTTGGAGTCAAGCTTCATTCTACTACAACTTTGGAATATTTCAATATAGCAATTAACACAAAGTGGTTCACTAGTTTGTCTATCAATTTCATTAAACTAGTTAAATCCCAATTCCTTAGGTAAATAACCCTTTTTATCTAGCTAGAAGTCCAATTCCTTGGATGCATTCAACAAGGTAAAAGCATGAGGCAAAAGAAATTACAAAGATAGCAAGTTCCCAAAGGCTATTCCTAGCTCATAAGAAACAAGGGTCACCTTCCTAGAGCACATAAGCATATTAAACTTCCATTCAACACACAAATCAAAAGTTTATTCCAAGATTGATCAAGTCTCAAAAAGCATTAAGAAAAAGGAAGGAGATCACCAAACTAGAAGAAACTCACATGCATTAATAGGAACTACATCAAATATCCATAGTGTTCATAGAAATCCACTCAACTCCAACAAAAGGAGATTTAGTTCAACATGATGATAGTAGAGAATGAAAAGAAAAACAGAGAAAAGAGATAAGAACTCATCCACAAGCCAAGGAGTTGAGCTTCCACCCTTCTCCTCTTGCCTCCTTCAATGGGTGTGCTAGGGATTGTGCTCCCAAGTCTTCTTTCTGCCTCCAATTCGTTCTCCCCCTTGTTCAGACCATTAGTTAGGTATTTATACCAACTGGGCCTAAAAGAAAGCCCAAAACGCGCAAGAACAAAAGCTGGCAGCAGGCGCCCTGCGCCCTGTGGGCGCCCTGCGCCCCGTGTTCACCGAGAGCAGGCGCCAGGCACCTGCGCAGGCGCCCTGCGCTACTGGATCGAGATCAGCGCCAGGCGCTAGTTCGTCTGGCGCCGCGCGATCTTACGCTACATTATGCTTGAAGAGCGCCTGCGCTGGATTGGCTGGCGCCACACTGACGTGCAGCAACTCCACTTCAATTTGCTCTCATGATCTTAGGTACATGTCTCAAATTAACCCTTTTCATACCTACAAAAAGGCAAGACCACAATAAGGACATTTCTTCCGTCAAAACAACAAAAGAGCTAACATGATTGTCAACTAGAATTTCTCCACAACAATGACTCAAACACCTAAGATTAGAGGCCAAACAAGGAATAAAGTCTAAGTTTGCATGAGAATTCCCTTCAATTAAGTGTGTGAAATTAAGCATACTAGGGAACAATCAAAAGTTTACACACGATAGTTATAGTGGTTCACCCAACTTAGGCTACTTCCACTCCTCACTTCCAGTGAGCATTTCCACTATTTTCTCAAATAGTTGCACTGCTTTTCAAGTCCCTCCAAGACCCAAAAGCTTACAAGATAGTTTGCTCTACAACCCTATCAACTGTCTCAACTTTAGAAACTTCAGCAAGTTTAGAAAGTTCCACTTGCTAAACCTTCTTGCCAACACTCACCACCTTGGTAGCTTGGTAGAAGAGAGAAACAAGATTACAAATACAATAAAATGTTTGTGGGAAAAGAGTAGCTTTGAATATTCTAAGTTTACGTAAGATGAAGTGTAAGCTACTAGGACACTCAGTAAGTTGTATCCCAAAAAGATTTAGCGCTGAATCTGAGTGTAGATGAGAGAAAGTTTAAGACTGGCTAGGATTTGCTTTCAGCGTTTGTCGTACCCTAATTTTGTCCGGCCTCTTTCTTTTAATTTAATTTTGCTTATTAAAATTAGTAGTAGTAATATTAAATAAATAAATATATAAAAATAATATTTTTAGTCTCATAGAATGAATAAAGAAATAGAAAAAATAAGGCAAAAGATCCCCTTCCATCCCTTTCCTTTTCAGAAAGCATATTTTGGAGAATCAATCAAATCTCCCTTTCTTAATCTCAAACCAAATCACACCAAAATCCCCCTTTTTTCAATAATATGCCTCAGATTTATGGAGATTCGGTTGAGAGGAAAACATGGACATCCAGAACCAAATCAGGGAGTGATTCTATTCTCTTTTTCTTCATTTATTTCCTTTTATTCCCAGTTTATTTTGATCCTGATCTTTCTTTGTTTCTGTAACAGATTCGAACAATGCTATAAAAGCCTCTCAAAGAGGAGAAGAAGGGGGGAGCGAACCGGGGAGAGTTTTCGGGATCTGAAGATAAGGAGCAGAGGCAGTGAAAATGAGAGCAAGAAGTTGAAGACGAAACAAGGCGAGGAGGAGACAGAGAGTGAAAATACAAACACTTTTTCTTTTTAGGCCTTTAGTTTTTTTTGTACTCTGAGTTTCTGTAGTTTCGATTTGGGGATCTCCTAATAGCATTTCATCAGGTTTCAATCCTTCTCCTCTTTGTTTCTGTATTTTTCACGGACTGTTTGGTGTTGTATAATTAAGGATGAATCTGAAATGTGATATTAACAATTTTTTCCCTTTTCAATCTTCTTCTTCATATGTTTAAAAGTGTAGTCTCTTATTGTTATTTTTTTTTTCTTCCTTTGGTTTGTTCATCTGGATCGAATTCATCTTCCCCAAATATTCCCTTGTATTTTTCTTTTTGAATTCATAGGATTTGATTTTGTTTAGTCTTTTTTTTCTTTCTCACGTTTTTTTGACATATTCATAGGATAATAATAGATCACAAAAGTAAATGTTTTCTCTTATTTCGATTATGGTTGTTTTTTATATAAAGAATCTGGTCATTGATTAGATGATAATAATAATAGGTAACAAACAATTACATAATTCAATACTATTGGAAAGTTTTTATATTAAATGATGGTTAATGGTAATAATGAGCACTAAATATTTAGTTACCAAAAACTATTCTTGCAAATCGATATCTGTTAGATTATGATGCCAAAATATATTTTATTAGAAAATTAAGTTTTTTTGGGTTCTATTTAGCTCAATAATAAAATACAAATCTTTTCTTTTAGGAAATAATTCATAATCATAATGGCAAACAAAATCTTTTTTCCAAACAATTAAAGGTACCATTTTTATGGGCGTTTTAGGGGTGCTAGTACCTTCCCAATGCGTAACCAACTCCCGAGCTTAAAATCTGGTTCAAAGACCTTTTTCCTCGTGAAATTCAAAAAAATTCAAAAAAATAGGTTTTTCCAATGTTTTCCTAAAATTAAATATTGGTGGCGGCTACATTGAAATTTTAGTGTGGTTGTCACAGCTGGCAACTCCGCTGGGGACCTTAGAGAGTTAGGCCTTAAAATTGTTTAAATTAATTTGTTTGCCTATTATATGATTTATTCCCCTTTTCTTTCTTTTATTCTTATCTTGGATTTATTTGTTTTTATTTTGCTTTATTCTATTTGTTTCACATGTATATATGAACTTTAGGATAGCCACCTTGTATATAAGTGTATTTGTTAATTTATTTTGCAGCGGGTAGTATTTTAGGTTATTGCTCCTTCACACACTCCACTTAACACATTTTTGCACACTATGAGTGGAACCCTATACCCGGGTTTAAAAAAAACTTTAAGTTAGGAGAGGCTGTGTAGTGAGCACCTGCTGGACGTACGGCCAGTTGGGTCCTTGCGAAGGCCTCACCTAGAGTTTGGCCCTATTTGAGAAAAAACTCCCTTTAATAGTTTACCTATTATTGGCGGTAACATTCGAAAATAGGACCTTTAGCTCTAGGAACCTTTTTAGATTAGTATCCTAAAGCCGCCCAATGGAAAGATACTTATGTGGACCATAGACGCATTCTAAGGAACTACCGGCCCATATCACCAAAGGAGCAAGCCCTATCTGTCTCATTTTTTATATGATCAAAGCCGTAGAATCTAAAGTCTTAGGAAATACCAGCCTACATCACAAGGGGCACACTCTGCCCGTTTTTACTTCATCCATTTATTTTCCATTCACATTTTAAAAATTGTGAAAGATGATAAATGATATTTTTCTTTAAAAAATATTATTTGTTATTCTTCTTTGCAACAAAAAAAAACACAGTTTCAAAAAAAATTTCCCTTCTCATAAAAAAATAAATCTTCAAAAAATGCATTTTCTCTTTTTAGCAACGTCATTGCATTCATGCATTCATTTTATTTTTGTAAAAAAAAATAAATTAAAAATATTTCTCTATTATCCATCATATTATTTTGGATAAAATGTACATAAAAAAAACATTCATGCATAATCATGGCATCTTCATAACAGGGCTCATTTTCTCCTCAACAGAAAAATAGATACAAATAAGTTTTCCCTGCATCCCTACCGGACTCGAGCCCAATCTAGACTCATGGATTTGTTGGAACAGAATCAGCAAGCGATGAGAGAAGAACTCGACCGAATCAATGATAAGATGGACAAGTTATTTGACCTTCTGCAGAATTTGGATCCAAAATTGACTATTGATGAGAACCATTCCACCAGCACTAATGAGTATCGAGAGGCTTCCAATGGCCCATTAGGAGACCCCCTAGATCAGAAGAGATTCCAAATTATGGAAGATAGGCTGAAAGCCATTGAAGGGACAAATCATATTGGGTTCAAAGCTTCAGAAGTATGCTTGGTCCTGAACGTGGTGATTCCTCCAAAATTCAAAGTTCCTGAGTTCGTCAAGTATGAAGGCTTAACTTGTCCAAAAAGTCACCTCATCATGTACTGCCGAAAGATGGCGTCCTGTTCCAGTAATGATAAGCTCCTAATCCACTTCTTCCAAGAGAGTCTTACCGGGGCCTCCTTACGCTGGTATATGCAGCTAGAGCGGGGCAAAATCAGCTCATGGAATGATTTGGCTAAAGCTTTCATCAAACAATATAAATACAATATGGACATGGCTCCTAGCCGTTCCTAGTTGCAAACCATGGTAAAAGGGGGCAATGAAAGCTTCAAAGAGTATGCCCAAATATGGAGAGGGATTGCAGCCCAAGTGGAACCTCCGCTATCTGAAAAAGAGAAGGGCCCATTATGTTCTCATCTTTTCAGTTCATCAATAAAACTGCAATTTGAATTTTTTTTTCAATCTTAGCTCATAGAATAATGGTAAAGCAAATGCACAAATTATCAAAAGTTAAGTTTTGTGAAGATGTGGGCAATGAGATTTTGAGATGAAGTTTGCCCGTTTTTCTCTGTCCAAAAATGTAAAAAATATTTATCCCTTACTACCCCTCTTGAGCCTAAGAAAAAAAAATCCTTTCAAGTACCCTAAACAAGGATCACCCATACATTGAAGGCTAGCACAATAGTCCTTTAAATTTTGTCTGTAAAAAAAAAAAAGCAAAGGAAGCAAGCAAATATCAAATGCAACGTATCAAGACACTTGCAAAAAAAAAAATGAATAAAAAATGCAAAAGCAAAACAAGACAATGGTGCTAGCAACCATCCAAGTGCATCTTGGCACTAAAGATCCTTGTTTTCATCAACCCTTAAATACTTTTTGAGCCTGAAATATCCTTTTTTTCATAGCCCTTAACCCTTGGCCACGTTACAACCCTAACCCTAATAAAGTCCATTCTGATCAAAGTCCAATTGCTCATATTTTCTCAAAACTTGATTTTTGGAAGAGGAAATCCATATAAACTCCTCGGTGTAGTTGCTTTACCAAAAAAAAAGAGAAAAAGAAAGAATATAAAATAAAATGCTCGCTAGGCTGAAAACCTGAAAGGGCGGTCTAGGCAGAAGTTAGAGCGACCCGCTAGGTTGAAAACTCGCAAAGAGCAGCCTAGGCAAAAGTTAGGGTCAAATTCACAAACATGTCAACCCAGATTGGACCTCGCAGATCTAAACATAAACTGATAAGCTGGGGGCAAAAGCCGAGCCCATCGTCTACAAGCTTCGCATTCAAGATTTCGTTCCAGTTTCAGAACTACACAAGGTGATCCGCGTCTCTACATAGATCCTTCCTCACATGGCTGGACGAAGGCCAAAGGGACACTGAAAGGTCTCTATGGATCAAAGTTGTCAATCTAATCCTCCCAAGGGCATTCAAAGCATGAAGCTGAAAATTTGAGGATCCATAAAATGATCTATCAAGGGGCAAATATGCAAACTTGGTGCAGTACAAAGTCAACCATTCGGACAAGCAATCCGACAGAAAGTTATCATCCCACGAGTCTAGGGGCAGCGTCCTCAAAAGGAATTCAGGGAAATCAAAAATCTTTCAAAGCAAATAATACTCATGCATGACATACCATTCATTGCATCTTGCATGATCATCAATACTTTTGGGTCTCCGACCCACCTAAAAAAAACATTTCATTACATGCACGACATACCATTCATTGCATCATGCATGACCATCAAAGTTTTTGGGTCCATTGACCCACCCTCTCAAATATTACATACAGTTGGTCTATTGCTACTCAGTAAGAACTAGTACTCAACCTACCCAGCAAGAGTTAGGAACATGTCCTACATTTTGTTGGGAATCTGACCCATCACCTTAGGAATCTGACCCAAGCCTTTAGCCGGGAACTTGACCCGCGTCTCGGATCTTCTTCAATTATGGAAATCGATCTGTACCTTTTAGCAAGATTTAGGAATCAGACCTATACCTTGTCGGGAATCTAACCCATCACCTTGGGAATCTGACCCCAAGCTTTTAGTCAGGAACCTGACCCGCGTCTCGGATCTTCCTCAATTATGGAAATTGATCCACACCTTTTTAACAAGAGTTAGGAATCTGACCTACACCTTGTCGAGAATCTGACCCGAACTGTGTCGAGTGACGGAGAAGCTCATACACTGGATGTTCACCTGCAATAGGAAAACCAGTCCATACTTTAGCAAGAGTTAGATTCTGACCTACATCTTGCCTGAATCGACCAACCCATATTGAGTGACAGAGAAGCTCATATCTCAGACCTTACTTAAATAGGGTAGCCAATCCGTACCTTTTAGCAAGAGTTAAGAACCAGACTTACCCTTGTTGGGAATCTGACCCAAACCTGTGTTGAGTGACAAAGAAGCTCACACCCTAAACTTTCCCTAAGTAGGGAAGTAATCAATACCAAAGATGTGAGGGTTAGGAATCAGACCTATGCCTTACCGAGAATTCACTAGGAATCAAACCTAGAATCTCTCATCAATTTTGTAAGAGTTAGAAACCAAACCTATGCCTTACTGGGAATTCACTAAGAATCGAATCTAGAATCTCTCACCAATTTTGTAAGAGTTAGGAACCAAACCTATGCCTTACCGGGAATTCACTAGGAATCAAACCTAGAATCTCTCACCAATTTTGTAAGAGTTAGGAACTAAACCTATGCCCATCGGGAATTCACTAGGAATCAGACCTAGAATCCCAAAGCAAAGTCGGAGCCAATCTCAGATCCTCAAACAATTTCTGCTCGGACAAAATTAGAGTCATTTATCCTTAATTATCTTTTACAACGAATGCACGAAGACCTTCGAGTAAAATGTAATTAAGGAGGGGCAGCTGTCGTACCCTAATTTTGTCCGGCCTCTTTCTTTTAATTTATTTTTGCTTATTAAAATTAGTAGTAGTAATATTAAATAAATAAATATATAAAAATAATATTTTTAGTCTCATAGAATGAATAGAGAAATAGAAAAAATAAGGCAAAAGATCCTCTTCCATCCCTTTCCTTTTCAGAAAGCATATTTTGGAGAATCAATCAAATCTCCCTTTCTTAATCTCAAACCAAATCACACCAAAATCCCCCTTTTTTCGATAATATGCCTCAGATTTATGGAGATTCGGTTGAGAGGAAAACAAGGACATCCAGAACCAAATCAGGGAGTGATTCTATTCTCTTTTTCTTCATTTATTTCCTTTTATTCCCAGTTTATTTTGATCCTGATCTTTCTTTGTTTCTGTAACAGATTCGAAGAATGCTATAAAAGCCTCTCAAAGAGGAGAAAAAGGGGGGAGCGAACCGGGGAGAGTTTTCGGGATCTGAAGATAAGGAGCAGAGGCAGTGAGAATGAGAGCAAGAAGTTGAAGCCGAAACAAGGCGAGGAGGAAACAGAGAGTGAAAATACAAACACTTTTTATTTTTAGGCCTTCAGTTTTTTTGCTACTTTGAGTTTCTGTAGTTTCGATTTGGGGATCTCCTAATAGCATTTCATCAGGTTTCAATCCTTCTCCTCTTTGTTTCTGTATTTTTCACGGACTGTTTGGTGTTGTATAATTAAGGGTGAATCTGAAATGTGATATTAACAATTTTTTCCCTTTTCAATCTTCTTCTTCATATGTTTAAAAGTGTAGTCTCTTGTTGTTATTTTTTTTTCTTCCTTTGGTTTGTTCATCTGGATCGAATTCATCTTCCCCAAATATTCCCTTGTATTTTTCTTTTTGAATTCATAGGATTTGATTTTGTTTAGTCTTTTTTTTTCTCACGTTTTTTTAACATATTCATAGGATAATAATAGATCACAAAAGTAAATGTTTTCTCTTATTTCGATTATGGTTGTTTTTTATATAAAGAATCTGGTCATTGATTAGATGATAATAATAATAGGTAACAAACAATTACATAATTCAATACTATTGGAAAGTTTTTATATTAAATGATGGTTAATGGTAATAATGAGCACTAAATATTTAGTTACCAAAAACTATTCTTGCAAATCGATATATGTTAGATTATGATGCCAAAATATATTTTATTAGAAAATTAAGTTTTTATGGGTTCTACTTAGCTCAATAATAAAATAAAAATCTTTTCTTTTAGGAAATAATTCATAATCATAATGGCAAACAAAATCTTTTTTCCAAACAATTAAAGGTACCATTTTTATGGGCGTTTTAGGGGTGCTAGTACCTTCCCTATGCGTAACCAACTCCCGAGCTTAAAATCTGGTTCAAAGACCTTTTTCCTCGTTAAATTCAAAAAAATTCAAAAAAATAGATTTTCCAATGTTTCCTATAAAATTAAATATTGGTGGTGGCTCCATTTAAATTTTTAGGGTAGTTATCACAGCGTTTTCCAGTAAGTTCTCTAACCATGAATGAAGCATTTCAACTGGTATTTATAGGCTTCCCTTCATTATATCCGTTGGAAAAGGCTCCACGTAGCTTCTGACTTGTAGCCTTGTCCTAGTGTCAGTAGAGTCAACTCTGTTGCAGTCCTACAGGCTAGTCATGTCAGTCTTCAACGGGTGGATTTTGTTTCTTTCATTGCGAACCTTCTCAAGCATAACTCAGAGGCAATCAGCCTTTGATCTTCCTCGTACTGAATCTTAATAGTGTCTTCACTTGATGGCTGTACAATAGTACTTTGATTCAATGCTTTTGTACATTCAATTTTGAGTGAGGATTTTCTAATTTATCTATCCTTGAAGTAGCAAAGACAAGGAAGGTGTCTTTGATCCTTTTCTTGTGTTGAAAGAACTTTCTCAAGACAGATTAATGAACTTTCTTGATACTCAAATTTTTGTCTGACTGCCTTTAACTTTCTTCTTGCATAATGTCTCTTAGTCCTGTCTTATATCATAAAGCTCAAGTAGAGACATTAGATAACAATGATTAGAAAACATTTCACTCTTTGTCAAAGGTTTAATCATCACTCAAAACTCAAGATTTTAGGAATTGTCGCAACAATCTCCCCCTTTTTGATGATGACAAACTTTTGAGAAAGTGTTAAGTTTTCTAATGTTTAACCAAACTTATTATAAAGATTATTGGAAATATTTGTGCTCCCCCTGAATCTATGCATACAAATATTCAACATTTAAAAATTTGCTAGAGAGAGTTTGATAATAGTGCAAGCAAGTTTTCGTAACTGAAATGGTTTTCATTCAACAAAAAGAGCATATAGCTCATATGAACTTTACATATTGTTCAGTAATCGAAAAAATTGTACTAGTTTACAAGTTTGATAGCCAACAACAAAACGGATCATAGGATCGATTGGCCAAACAAAACATACTTTAAGCATTGCCTAGTACATCCAATAAACATATATTAGAAAATACTTAATAATCTAATAGTCTAATAACTCCCCCTTTTGTCATTATCAAAAGGAAGGGGGACATCAGAGATACACAACAGTTACTTAGAGGGAGAAGAGTCTCCAGAGGAAGATGATGGAGCAGGAGCAGGCACATCTGGAAAGACTTGTGGTGGAGCAAGAGCAGGAAGTTGAAGTGTGGGGACAAGGTGAGGTACCACATGCTGAATGAGCAAGGCTTGATACATTTTAGACCTAGCAGCATAGTAACGAACCTCCTGCTGAATCACACGCTGAGATTCAATGATGTGTTTTTGGTTGTCCCTTGATTTTTTCATGTGTTTCTCCAACTTGCTGATGCGATCCACAAGAGATAATTCCTTGGCTTCAGGTGCCGCAGTCTCAGACGTAGCTTGTGGAGGTGGCATAGAGGATGAAGGAGGTTTGATTGGAGATTGGTCAAAGCGAAGCATTTCTAATGTGGGGTCAGGAAAAAATGAAGCAGATCAGGCTTGTTTAAGTGAAGTATCAAAAACCGGTGGAGAAGGATATAGGAATTTTGCCATATCTTCAGAGTTGAATGTGTTGCCAGTTTTGGTGGGTCGTTGAAAAATGCCAGGAATGAAAACGGGGGCAGATACCTTTGCAAGGGTGCTGGCCTCTTGAGTAATTTGGAAACTCGGAGGATCATCAGAGATGTCTTTCACGTATGAGAGATTGCTCCCCGAAGTTTCGGCACCAAGAATTGCACTCAGTATCTCTTCTTGAGAGAGTTCGTGAACTCTCTCTTAGTAACTTCGCATGTTCAAAGCCGAGGTTGGCGCTAATTGGTGGAGAAGGAGGAGGTAGCTCAATGACAGAGCCTTTGTTGTCGAGCAAGTCTTACCATTTTCCTGTTTTCGCTTTCCTTTTCTTTCTTTGCGCTTGCGCTTGGCACCAATCGAATATGTGGTACATCGTAAAGTTCTTGTGTTAGAACTTCAAATTTGGAATGGATTCTCGCTATAGGGTGAACTTCCTTATTAACCTCCTCTTCTTCAGCAACATCAACTTCCTTTGCAACAGTACCTTCTTGAACTGTCTCTTCTTTCTTTCCTTCAATCTTAAGAGGAGAGAGTATTGGTGATGATGGAAGTTGGATTTCCTCAGTTAGTTTTTCCTCTTCAAGAGAGATTTTTCGATCAACCCTTTTGTCTACTGACTTCTTTTTTCTTTTAGGAACCTCAGTTTTCGTAAGCTTTGCAGAAGTTGGAGCAGTTTCTTGTGGACCAACACTTTGAGTCACTTCAGGAGGCAGATCAGTGAGGCCCATTTGTCTGAGATTCTTTGAGTAGAATGATGGTCTCTCATATGAAGCTTCTTCTTCCTCAATTTCTATTCCATGAAATTTGAAAATCTTGGATAAAAACATACCATAGGGCAAGGCAATGGTAACTCTGGACGAAGCCGCCACTTGAACCATGTAACGAAGTATAATGTAAGGAAGACAGAGGGGAGTTTTGGTGATGAGATGGTAGATAATAATGAGATCAACATTTGAAACCTTGTGAGTACTTCCTCCTCTGGCCGCAAGGTGATGAATGCTCATGCTGTGAAAGACCTTGGCCAATCCAACTAGGTTTTGATGGCTGATGTCAGTGGTGGGATCTGTGAGAACACTTTCTTTGACACGTTCTTCTGAAAGGTGGAAGATGTCTAACCAATCATCGTCATATACTCTGTTTCCATCGTGAGGAATTTCCAAGGCTTCTCCAACATTTTCAGGAGTGAGTTCCATACGTTTGCCTCGAACAAAGCTTGTGATTTTGGTCATGTCCTTGGTACAGTGAAGGTTAGAGTAGAAAACCTTGACCATGGAAGGACAAGAGCTTTCAGTGATTTAAAGAAGATCCGACCATTTTTGTGCTTCGGTGTAGGGAAAGAAATTCCATCCTTTTGTTTGAAGTTCAAACAGTAGATAGATCCTTCCAGAAAGAATAGATTTGTTAACCCATTTATCTGCAACGTTTTCCAGAAGCCTCTTCTTCTTTTTCTTTTCTTTCTTCGCAGATTTAGGTTCAACGGATTCAGGAACAACTTCCTCTTCTCGAATAACTATGATTGCCTGCTCTGTAGAAGGTGCAGAAAACTTAGTGGAGGGAGAAATGGAAGAGATGCGAGAGGACCTACGAGGTGTGGAGGATGTTCTGGGTTTCTTGGGTTGCTTGGAAGTTACTGGTGAAGCTTGGGCTTGATCAGGAGGATAATCGGGGATGAGGTGAGGAGGTTTCTCCTGCGATGATAAGGTGTAAGTGGCTTTCTTGAGACGAACCATGTTGAGAAATTCAGAAAGAGAAGATTTGAGTGGACCGAGTCCACTTAAATAAATGGTGAGGCGGTGGTGGGAGTAACCGTTGGGTGATAACGGTTATAGGGAAAGAGAAGGCAATCAATGCCATTTCTGTCACACGTCACATAACTGATGTGGTGCCCAAATTCAAATAATTTTGAATGAGAGATATTTCATATTATTTCACCTTCCTCAACTACCTTATATCTGTAGTTGATGAGAGTTCAAGAGGGAGTTCGAACGAGTACATTTCAGAGAAGGTTTTATACCGCAACAATATATATTTTTCAATTATGGAGATTTAATAATATGCAATTTGCTCTTGATGAAAGTGAAACTTTTTTCAACAAGAGGTTTTTTTAAATATATCAGCTAATTAATTTTCGGTATCCACGAAAATCATTTCAACTTCCTTTTTCTGAACATGATCCCTAATAAAATGATGTTTGATATCAATGTGTTTAGTTCTAGAATGTTGAATAGGATTTTTTGTAAGATTAATAGCACTTGTGTTATCACAATAAATTGAGATGCAAGGATACCTTATAGAATAATCCTCAAGTTGATTTCTAATCCAAAGTAGTTGAGAGCAACATGCTGAAGCTGAGATGTAATCGGCTTCGGTTGTAGAGAATGCAATGGTTCCTTGCTTCTTGCATGACCATGATACTAAAGATTCTCCCAAGAGTTGGCAAGATCCACTTGTACTCTTCCTCTCAACTTTATCACCCGCAAAGTCAGCATCACAATATCCAACTAGCTCGAAGTGAGTTTTCTTTTTATACCAAATTCCCAGATCAGTTGTGCCCACAAGATATCTGAAGATTCTTTTCACGGCTATTAAATGTGATTCTTTTGGGGAGGTTTGAAATCTGGCACATAAACCTACAGCAAACACTATATCTGGCCTGCTGGCAGTTAGATATAACAATGAACCAATCATGCCTCTATATTCTTTCTCAGATACAGATTTACCTTCCTCATCTTTATTAATACTTGAGGATGGATGCATAGGGGTAGCCATTTGTTTGGCTTCATTCATTTTATATTTTTTGAGAAGATCTTTAACATATTTTTCTTGAAAAATAAATACACTTTCCTCAAGTTGTCTAATTTGTAAGCCAAGAAAAAATCTTAACTCACCCATCATGCTCATCTCAAACGCACTTTTCATAAGTCTACTAAATTCTTTGCACAAGTTTTCATTTGTTGCTCCAAAGATAATGTCATCTACATAGATTTGAACTAAGAGAATATCATTTTCATGGATTTCTCTGAAAAGTGTAACATCAATCTTGCCTCTTGAAAAACCATTTTTGATCAGAAAGTTACTCAACCTTTCATACCAAGCTCTTGGAGCTTGTTTCAATTCGTATAAAGCTTTAGAAAGTTTAAAAACATGATTAGGTTTTTGTTGGTCAATAAATCCAGGAGGTTGATGTACATAAACTTCCTCATTTAAATATCCATTTAAAAAGGCACTTTTAACATCCATTTGAAAAAGTTTAACATTCTTGTGAGCAACATAGGAAAGAAGAATTCTAATTGCTTCCAAACGAGCAACAGGAGCATAGGTCTCATCATAGTCTATACCTTCCTCTTGATTGTATCCTTGTGCAACAAGTCTGGCTTTATTCCTTGTGACTTTGCCATTTTCATCTAGCTTGTTTCTGAAGACCCATTTTGTTCCAATCACTGATTGATAAGCAGGTGCTGGAACCAGTTTCCATACTTCATTTTTCTTAAATTGAGTAAGTTCCTCTTCCATGGCTTCCATCCATGAATCATCTTGAATAGCATCATTGACGTTTTTAGGCTTAATTTCAGATATGAAGGCCATACTTGATGATTCTTTCCTGAAAGACATTCTGGTTCTGACTGGTTCTGAAGTATCTCCAATGATTTGATCTTGAGGATGATGAACCACCATCTTCCAACTTCGAGGCATGTCTTGATTCTGAGAGTTCTCATTATTATTTGATTGCTTTGAGGAAGTTTCAGGTTCAGGAGTTGACTTGTCTTGATCTTCCTTATCATTGATCTTTCCGGAGCTAACTAGATCTTCCTCTGACTCATCATCCTTTCTTTTATTAACAAAGTTATCAATTTCATCAAAAATCGCATGCATACTTTCTTCAACTATTTTGGTTCTCAAATTATGAACCCTATATGCTTTAGATGAAGTAGAGTAACCAAGAAAAATGCCTTTGTCAGACTTTGAATCAAATTTGCTAAGGTTGTCCTTGTATTTCAACACATAACAATTACAACCAAAGATGTGAAAATAAGAGATATTTGGCTTTTTGTTTTTCCAAAGTTCATAGGGAGTTTTGTTCAAGCCTTTTCGAATGGTGACTCTATTCAGAATGTAGCAGGCAGTGTTTATGGCCTCAGCCCAAAAATATTTCTCAATGTTTGAATCATTTAACATGGTTCTTGCCATTTCCTGCAAGGTTCTATTCTTCCTTTCAACAACTCCATTTTGTTGTGGAGTTCTTGGACAGGAGAAATTATGTGACACTCCATGTTTGTCAAAGAAGGTTTGGAAAAAACAGTTTTCGAACTCTCCTCCATGATCACTTCTTACAGTAATCACTTTGGAATTTTGTTCATTTTGAACTTTCTTGAAGAAGACTTTGAAAGCTTGAAATGAGTCATCTTTGTTTTTTAAAAATAACACCCAAGTGTATCTTGAGTAATCATCAACAATTACAAAACCATATCTTTTTCCACTTAAACTGGCAGTTTTAATAGGTCCAAACAAATCCATGTGCAACAATCCCAAAGGTTTATGAGTGGAAATCAGATTTGTAGAATGGAAGCTGGATTTGACTTGTTTCCCTTGAGTGCAAGCTTCACAAACTTTATCTTTCTCAAATTTTATTTTAGGTAGACCTCTTACAAGTTCAAATTTAGAGAGTTTGGAAATGGTTTTCAAACTAGTGTGACCAACTTTCCTATGCCAGATCCACTTATCATCATTTGCTGATACAAAGCAGGTTTCACTTGGTAACTCATCTAGATCCAAATAATATAGATTTTTACTTCTGAATCCTGTAAACAAGACTTTTCCAGAAGATTCTTCAGTAATCAAACATAATTTGTTTTTAAAAATGACATTGTGTCCATTTTCACAAAGTTGACTAACATCGATCATGTTATATTTTAATCCTTCAACATATTGAACTTTCTTAATAGAAGCAGAATTTTGTTTACCTATTGTACCTATACCTTTTATCCAGGCTTTGTCATTGTTACCAAAGGTAACAAAGCCTCCCTGTACTTTCTCTAAAGAGAGAAACTTATCTTTTTCGCCTGTCATATGCCTTGAACATCCACTGTCTAACAGCCATAGCCTTTTCTTGGATGCTAAGAGGCACTCCTGCATTTGTCATTAAAAGAAACTTAGGTACCCATAGATCTTTGGGTCCTTGAGGGTTAGTAAACCTTCTATAGTTAACCTTTTCTCTTTTGAAGCAATTTGAGATATGATGGCCAAATTTTTTACAATATGAACATTGTACACTTTGCTTTTTGCCATGATAAGAATATCTATTAGCATGATTGTGATGTTTATGATCCTGTCTTTCTTTGTGCTCAGAACCATTTTGATATAAGAATTCTCTGTAAGATCTTTCGGGTTTTTCAAACGCTTTTTGAATTTGCACAAAACTATCTAGATCAGTTGTCAGCACTTTGATCTTTTCTTTTAATGACTCGTTTTCCTTTTCAAGATTTGCCATGAGAAGGTTTGGCTTTTCAAAGAACTTTCTCATTTAGCAACTTATGTTGTTCGAAAGTTTAAAGTGTGAGTTTTGCAAGGTTTTGATCCGAGGCTACAAGATATTCATTTTGCTTCCTCAGTTCTTCATTTTCATTTTTGGATTCAATAATCGATTTTTGAACAACATGCATTTTTGAGATAAGATATTTGAGTCATTTAAAAGATTGTCAAACATGCTTTCCCATTTTAGACATTTTGAACATGAACTACATTTAGAGGGTTCAGTGTCACTTACTTCCTCTTGGTCGAGACCGCCATAAGACATAAGATAGCTGATTCTTCTTCCGGTTCAGACGATGACTCATCTGAATCATCCCACGTAGCCATCAATGCCTTTTTCTTCTGGGGTTGTTTCTTGAAGTTCCTTTTATTTAAGTTCAGACAGTCTTGCTTTATATGTCCTGGCTTGTTGCACTCGTAGCAAACAATGGGTGACTTGCTACTTTCTCCTCTTGGGAAGTTTCTTCTGGATGGTGGAAGCCTTCTATTGTCTCTTCTTCTGCTCAGCATTTTTTGAATTTTTTTTGATATAAGAGCAAGTTCATCTTCTTGGTCGGAAAGTTCCTCTTCTGAATCTTGATATTCATCTCCAGATTCTTGTGTTGCCTTCAATGCTGCAGCTTTGGATTTTTGAGACGGACTTCGTGTTGCCTTTTGGGAAGTTTTGAGTGCTATACTTTTTGATTTCTTTGGTTGAAGTTCCTCCATTATTTCTTGCTCATGGACTTTTAGTGAGCCTAAAAGTTCTTCAATCCTCAGAGTGGCAAGATCCTTTGCTTCCTGAATGGCTGTTACTTTAGGCCTCCAAACTTTTGGTAAGCTCTTAAGCAACTTCCTTACTTTCCTGATTTGAGTAAGTTTTTCCCAGAGACTTCATTCCATTCTTAATTGTGGTAAACCTACTAAACATTTCATCTATGGACTCATCTTCATTCATTTTGAACATTTCATATTGTTGGACCAATATGTTTATTTTAGCCTCCTTCACTTGATCCGTTCCTTCATGTGCTGTTTGCAATGTGTCCCATATTTCCTTTGCAGTGTCTTTTCCAACTATCTTGTTGTATTCAGACCTGCCAAGTGCACATGATAGAAAATATTTAGCTTTAGAGTTTAGTAGTACCATCTTTTTATCCTCTGTTGTCCATGCTGCCTTATGCTTGGGTATTGTTGATCCATCATCATATGTAGTTATAATCACATATGGTCCATTTTAAACAATGTCCCATATGTCAGTATCTTGTGATTCAAGGAACATTCTCATTCGATCTTTCCAGTAGTAGTAGTGTTCGCCATTGAAGCCAGGGGGGCTGTTTGATGAAGCTCCATCAGGAAGAAATGCAACTGAATTTGTATGACTCATCACTTCTTCCAGGATCTTTCCTCCTACACTGTGAAGTGTGCTCAACCCTTAGAGGTAGAGCTCTGATGCCAATTGAAGTGTTTTGATGTCACAGAGAAGGGGGGTTGAACTGTGACTGTTTAAAATTTAACTTCCTGAAACAAGCTAACTATCTCTCAAGAAGTTTCTTGGAGTACAAAGGGTTAATGAATCAGTAATGACCAAACTTTCTAATGAATGGACAGTTGATAAAATGATCTTTTGTGAATGTAGATGGAAGCTTGAATATATGTTTCAATATTTAAGTTCAATAGAAATTCTTAATAAGAGATGTGTACTGTGATGAACTTGTTAATATTGAATTTTTAAATGATCTAAACTTTCTAATGAGTGCAGAAATATAAATGAGATAAGAGATAGAAAGTTTACACACAAGAGTTATAGTGGTTTACCCAACTTAGGCTACTTCCACTTCTCACTTCTAGTGAGTATTTCTACTATTTTCTCAAATAGTTACACTGCTTTTCAAGTCCTTCCAAGACCCAAAAGCTTACAAGATAGTTTGCTTTACAGCCCTATCAACTGTCTCAACTTTAGAAGCTTCAACAAGTTTAGAAAGTTCCACTTGCTAAACCTTCTTGCCAACACTCACCACCTTGGTAGCTTGGTAGAAGAGAGAAACAAGATTACAAATACAATAAAATGTTTGTGGGAAAAGAGTAGCTTTGAATATTCTAAGTTTACATAAGATGAAGTGTAAGCTACTAGGGCACTCAGTAAGTTGTATCCCAAAAAGATTTAGCGCTGAATCTGAGTGCAGATGAGAGAAAGTTTAAGACTGGCTAGGATTTGCTTTCAGCGTTTTCCAGTAAGTTCTCTAACCATGAATGAAGCATTTCAACTGGTATTTATAGGCTTCCCTTCATTATATCCGTTGGAAAAGGCTCCACGTAGCTTCTGACTTGTAGCCTTGTCCTAGTGTTAGTAGAGTCAACTCTGTTGCAGTCCTACAGGCTAGTCATGTCAGTCTTCAACGGGTGGATTTTGTTTCTTTCATTGCGGACCTTCTCAACAATAACTCAGAGGCAATCAGCCTTTGATCTTCCTCGTACTGAATCTTAATACTGTCTTCACTTGATGGTTGTACAATAGTACTTTGATTCGATGCTTTTGTACATTCAATTTTGAGTGAGGATTTTCTAATTTATCTTTCCTTGAAGTAGCAAAGACAAGGAAGGTGTCTTTGATCCTTTTCTTGTGTTGAAATAACTTTCTCAAGACAGATTAATGAACTTTCTTGATACTCAAATTTTTGCCTGACTGCCTTTAACTTTCTTCTTGCATAATGTCTCTTGGTCCTGTCTTATATCATAAAGCTCAAGTAGAGACATTAGATAGCAATGATTAGAAAACATTTCACTCTTTGTCAAAGGTTTGATCATCACTCAAAACTCAAGATTTTAGGAATTGTCGCAACAGTTGTTAGTTACTATTTGTTATTTATTATTTAGTTAAGGTTTTTTTATTAAATAATTACAGTCGAAGCGGTTGGGTAGAGAGGTACAGTTGCACGAGCTCCATCGTGCAACTCATATTAAGAGGAGTACCAGTGATTTCGTCGATGAGCGGTCGAGGGAAACCCAGGTAATTATTAAAATATAATGAATAGTTTTTTAATAATGTTTATATTGTTTTATTACAAAAAAAATTGACTTATTTGTTTATGTTTGATAGGAGGAGTTTGAGGCGAGGATGTCTCAGATGATGTCTCAGACATCATCATGTTCCCCCTCTCAGAGCCTTAAGGATCCATTTGCACCACTCAGGATATGGGCAGATGTTGTTGGCAGCAAGAAGAAGGGTCGCATATACAGTGCTGGCGACCTTGCTAGCAACTACAAGAAAGGGGGCCGCCTCCACATCGGAGAGTCGTCAAGTAGTGGTGCTGCCATTGGTCGCTTTGCCGCGGATGAGCAGGAGATAGCCGAGCTGAAGCGGGTCGTGGCCGAGCAGCAGCGGGTCGTGGCCGAGCAATAGGAGGAGTCCCGCCAGATGAGTGCCATTTTGGCTCAGGTGCTGGCGCGACAGGAGCAAATGTACCAGTTGCTAGCTCGCCAGCAGCCTCCTCCACCACCTTCGCCTCCTAGTACTGATGATCATGTCAATGATGTAGATGGTGTAGAGCATCTCAATCCTGATTAGGACTACCAGGACTATTAGTTCTGTTTGTACTTATATTTTTTCATATTTCCGGATATCTTTTTAGTTACTGATCTTTGTTCATCGGATTTTTTTTATTTTATTTATTACGTTTCTTTTTTTTTAATTTGTTTTTTAGTTTACGTTATCGTATTTTTAAATATGGGAATAAATTAATAATTAAAAGTAATCAATTTAACTGAATTAAATTAAATTATTTAACTCAATTAAATTAAATTACTAGTAATAGTTAATTATTTAATAAATAAACATTTTTTAATATGGGAATAAAATTTTTTAATAATTAATTAATTAATTAATTAATTAATTAATTTAATAGTTAATAATTTAATTAATTAATTTAATAAATTTAATAATTTAATAAATAAAATTAATTAATTAATTAATTAATTATAAAAAAATAAATTCGGTATTACTGACGGGCTGAACCGTCGGAAAAAAATTTCAGCTTTACCGACGGTATGCCCGTCGGAAATATACCGAAAGGTTTAACCCGTCGGGATGTACCGATGTTTTCCAACGGACTTTTACCGATGGTAAAAAAAAACCCGTCGATAGGGATTTACGACGCCCGTTTTACCGACGGGTTGGTGGCCGTCGGTAATCCGTCGGAAAAAATGCATTACCGACGGTTTTTTGGGATTACCGACGGCTTCCCGAGTTTTCTTGTAGTGAATGACTCTTCTTCCCTAAAAGACTCCATCTCCATTTACCTAATAAACTAAGATTGAACCTCCTGATATCCCGCACCCTTAAACCACCCCTTCTTAGGCTTACAGACCTCCGACCATTTCACCCACGAAATCTTTTCCCCCAACCCCTCCCCACAAAAACTCTCGCTGAATCCTAACCACCTGCTTTCAGACCTTCACTGGTAACTTAATATAAGAAAGGAAGAAGATAGGAGTATTGTCAAGCACCGAATTAAGGTGTATAATTCTTCCCCCCAAAATAATTCTCTGATGTTTTCACCCAAGAAGCCTTCCTCTAAGCACATCCAACATAGGTTCCCAAGTCGTTACACGCCTTGGGTTCGCTCCAACCAGAAGACTAAGGTACTTAAATGGTAGTCCCCCAGTTAAGAAAACCTGCTGCCATAGACATAAAAGTTCCACCTACATTTATCCCCACCAGACTACTCTTAGCAAAATTAACCCTCAAACCTGACACAAGCTCGAACCACCTCATAACAACTTTCATTGTCCAAAGTTTCTCCACTGTAGCCTCCCCGATGAATAATGTGTCATCAGCATACTACAGATGAGACACCACTAATTCTGACTCTCCAACCCTTAATCTGGAAAGTATTCCCATGGATACGGCCTATAGCATAAGTCCACCCAAACCCTCGACCACCAGAAGGAAGAGGAAGGGAGCCAAAGGATCTCCCTGCTTCAGCCCCCTTTTGATGTTGATCTCTTTCGTTAGGCACCCATTTACCAAAACCGACAGGTTGCCCGAAAAAACACACGACCTAATCCAGCCCCTCCACCTAGCATCAAAACCAAACTGCTGCATCATATAATCCAAGGAGCCCCAGCTCACTGAGTCATAAGCCTTCTCAAAATCCACCTTGAAGATGAGACATTTCTTCCCCTTCTTTTTTACAAAATCCACAACCTCATTCACAACAACAACCCCGTCAACTAAGTGTCTTCCTTTTAGAAAGGCCGACTGGTTTGGTGAGATAAGTCCTTCCATAACTTTTGTCAACCGAGAAGCCAACACCTTAGCCACAATCTTATACAAGCAACCAAGAAGCGATATCGGCTGAAAATTACCCAAAGAAAAGGGTGCCTGAACTTTATGAATAAGGGCCAGGATATAGGAGGAGAAGCTTCTCGAAAGCTTAGCAGAAGAGAAGAATTCCTCAAATAAAGTACCAACCTCGTCTCGGAGCAAAATCCCAGAAGGAATGCACAAAAGTGAAGTTGAACCTATCTGGTCCGGGACTCTTATTGCCTCCACATGATGCCACCCCCTCGTCAATCTCCTCTAGAGAGAATGACACAGATAGAGAAGTCAAATCAGACACCGAGA
Organism: Calophaca sinica; assembly: GCA_037113605.1. Taxonomy (NCBI): domain Eukaryota; kingdom Viridiplantae; phylum Streptophyta; class Magnoliopsida; order Fabales; family Fabaceae; genus Calophaca; species Calophaca sinica. Next base: position 112,810,935 of record CM073733.1, read on the forward strand.
GTTCCGGGAAAACAATACCATCCAGCTGAGGACGATCCCAGACCTCCTCAGAGAAATGATCTCTGAAGAAACTTACAACCTCTGCCCTAATACCCACTACATCCTTAACCCACCGGTCACCCACCCGAAGAGCAGAGATTTTATTTATCCGGAATGGACCCAGAGTATCTCCACAGCTAGTAGTCAAAAGACTAATCCCATAAGGATATAGAGTAGGTGCAACTCCTCTCCCTACAGGCAGGGCCGACCTAAGCGTAAGGCGGTTCAAGCCCTTGCTTTAGGTTGCAAATAAAAATCTTGTTTTCTATTTTCAAAAAGGCCTCCAAATATATCCTATTAGTAAATGAGCTAAACAAATACTTTCAAGTTGCCTATTTAGTGCAACTGGTGTAGCGTAGTACTTTGAAATTCGATGTCGTGGGTTTGAATCCAAGTGAAGCCCCAAATATTTTGATAAAAATAAAAATTAGACTTTAAGGGGTTTATGTGTAGGACTATATTTGCTAAATTTAAAAAATAGAGAGACTAAAATCGCTCAAAAAAAATTCATAAAATGCCCAAAATAGAGGAACCAAAACTGTAACTAGGCCAATTTTCACATGTTACAACAGGCATATTGCACCTGTGTGTAATGTACAATAAAAAAAACCCAGCTTCTAGCAGAATAATAATGTGTACACTACTAGAAATTAGCTATTTAGCGACCGATTTAGAGACCGAAAAAAATTGGTCGCAATAGCGACCGATTTAGAGACCGAATTCTTCGAGTTATTGATAAAAAATGTTTGGTCGCCAAATCGGTCGCAAGTAATAAATTAGCGACCGATTTAGAGACCGATAATTAGCGACCGAAATATCGGTCTCTAAATCGGATTTTTTATTCGCATTAAAAAATTTAAAAATTATTTATTATCTTTAGCGACCGATTTAGAGACCGATAATTAGCGACCGAAATATCGGTCTCTAAATCATATTTTTATTTGCATTGCAAAAATTTAAAAATTATTTTCTAGCTTTAGCGACCGATTTAGAGATCGATAATTAGCGACCGAAATATCGGTCTCTAAATCGGATTTTTATTTGCATTGCAAAAATTTAAAAATTATTTTTTAGCTTTAGCGACCGATTTAGAGACCGATTTTTAGCGACCGAAATATCGGTCTCTAAATCGGATTTTTATTTGCATTGCAAAAATTTAAAAATTATTTTCTAGCTTTAGCGACCGATTTAGAGACCGATTTTTAGCGACCGAAATATCGGTCGCTAAATCGGTCACTAATACACATATTTTGAGCGATTGCCTAATATTCATAAAAAAATTAATTAGCGACTGATATTTCGGTCGCTAAAAATCGGTCACTAAGTCGGTCGCTAGTGTAATATTTAGAGACTGAAATTTTGGTCGCTAAAAATCAGTCGCTAAATCGGTCTCTAAACCTGATGTTATACAATTATGAAAATACCCTTACATATATATTTTCGTAAACCATAAACCCTACTTCTCAGTTTCTCATTTCTCCCTTTTCCTCTTTGATTGCGCCGCGGCTCATTCCACAGACACGAAGAGAGGGGGGCCACCCCCACAGCCCCCCAAATAAAGTACCAAAATTTATGCTGTGAAGTCAATCAACAATCAATGGTGCAAATTTGTTCCTTTGTTTGTTATCATATTCTGCCTTCTAGCTTGTTAACCAACATCTAAAAGTTATTCTTGTTTATGAACAGAGAATGACACTCTTGACACTATGACGCATCTTCGGCATAAAACCAACATGTCATGGAAAAGAAAATTGCCATGCTCTTGATGGGCCAGTGTAGTGTGCTTCCTAGCTCTTTACCTTATAGCTCTTGGCACTGGTGGGATTAAGCCTTGTGTTTCATCCTATGGTAATGTCAACAAATGGTGCTGCAATTGATAATTTATTGGTTGTTTGTAATTTTGTTGTGTAATTCAATTTTTCCCTCTTTTATTTGCAAAATTCAATGCATAATGTTCATTGTTATGTTTCTTTATAGTGAGAAAGTCATTGACGTGTGGTTGATTAGGCATGTGACCTTGACTTCTTTATTTTGCAAAGCGTTGGAAAGTAGAAAATGGAAGCCGCTTCTTTAATGCAATTGTTGAAGGGCTTTTGTAATAATAAGCAATGGCAGTATGCTGTTTTTTGGAAGCTTAATCACCATTTTCCAATGTAAGTTCTTTGGCCATTGAGTTGCTTAAGTTTCTGTTCTCATATACTGCTTTTTGGAGAGTAGAGTTGTTGTCTTTCTATGTAATGGTTATCAATATGTTTTATTAGCTATTTAATGATGTTCTGAGTAGAATTGACCATTTTAACTATGGCTTATGTTCACTTAATTATATAGTTGCTTCTGTATATCTGCTTTGCAGTTCTTTAAAAAAGGGAATGATAATTGATTGGATTATTAGCTGAATTTTGTGTCCTATATTTTCAATGCAATGCTGTGATGTCTTGTGCAGTCATCAACATATGGCAAGGTTCTTATTTTGGATGTTCTTATTTTGCAGTCATCAACTCAATTTGCGCAATGGCTCATAAATCAAAGCATGTTTTGGAATAATGCAAGAGGAGTGAAGGGTTAGTGCAGGGAAGATATTGCCTGAGAATGATTGAAGGCTTAAAATTGGTGATGGTGCATCAGTTCGAGGAGGTTGTATCTTGTAACACATGCCCTCGGTAATGCTAAATCGGTGCATTAAGGTGGTGGCGATTAAAATCAAGTGAGCTGTTAATGGACCACTTATTAGTCCAATTTGGTTTCAATGAAGTGTACAAAAGATAGTTGGCACTCTTAATTGTGTGTTTTGTAATCAAACAGACCTTAAATCTTGTTTTGTCTTGTTTTTTCCTAAGTTGGATTGGCGCTCTGCTTTTTTTCTTTGGGTGCTGCTGACGTTGTGTAATTTTGGGCTTGCTTCTCCTTGAGCCGAAGCCATTTTGATCAATAATATTTTCTTTGCCGCCGCAAAAAAAATTGGATGAAATCGTTTTTTTTCTCTACAATTTATTGATCTTGTTATGTATGATGTTTTCTAATTTTTTTTAAAAAAAACAATCACAATCAGTGACCGAATCAGTGACTGATTTGTTTGAAAATTTTATAAAATCGGTCACTAAATCGGTTGCAGAAATCGGTCACTATTTCAGTCTCAGAAATCGGTCACTATTTCAGTCTCTAAAATCGGTCACTAAATCGGTCGCTATAAATCGGTCTCTAAATCGGTCACTAAATTCGGTCTCTAAATCGGTCGCTAAAATTTCGGTCACTAAATCGGTCGCTAAAATTAGCGACTAGTGGTTTAGCTACTGATTTTTGTTGGTCTCTAAATCGGTCGCTAATTTGATTAGCGACCGATTTTAGAGGTTTAGCGACCGAAAAATCGGTCACTAAATGACGATTTTTTTGTAGTGGTAATGTACAATAAAAAACCCATCTTTTAGTAGAATAATAAATCACATGAGGGAACATGAATTGGGGTTCTCATCACTGAATAACTCCACAAAATTAGGAGGGATCCACGTAACCTGGTTCACGTACCCTGACTCCACATAATTATGAGCATTCCGAGGGTGAACCTCCATAGCAGAACCGGTTTGACCGGGAACATGTCCATCATACTGATACATGGGAATTGGAGGTAGTAGCGGCAGGCATTGTTGATGTTGCTTAGGAAAGATATGACGAACAGGCGAAGGTTTTAGGTTTTCCATATCCTCTAACCCTTCAAAACTTAATCGCAACACATCCATGATATCTTTATTTGGACCTTGTCTCAAACTAGCCCATGCACTTCTCCATTCAGAGATACGTCGACCAAACAAAAATGAACTCAATACTTTAATTGCTCGTGGTAGGCCATTGGTATAACATAGCATGTCATATGCCAACTGTTCATAATTTCTCATAATATTGTCACGTTTGGAAGCTTTTCCACTGAATAATAACTGAAGAGAGTTAGTCCAATTCAAGAGCGGAACTTCGTAAACTATATCCACTCCATACTCTTTCAATATATGCTCATCTCTAGAAATTATAATGACTCGACTCCCAGCAGCTAAACATTCACGATTCACGACTAATTTCTCCATTTGCTCAACTTGATCAACATTATCAAGAATTATAAGGACCTTTAAATGACACAACCTACTTCGTATCAAATTAGCTACCTTATAAGGATTGCTTATTTGTTGAAGGTGTTCTATGCCTAGAGTTTGACATAGAATTTGCTTTTGGACACCAATTGGACCATCCTCTCTATGAATTTTGCTTACATCTTCAACAACACAGTATGCATCAAATTGATGAGAAATTTTGTCATATAAAACAGTAGCGAGAGTTGTTTTTCCTATTCCTCCCATCCCGTAGATTCCTACAACCCGAACACCATCAACCAAGTCCAAAAGTAAATGCTTTTCTAATTCTTCCAAGGGAGAATCCATCCCAACTAAATCTTTTGGAAGACTTGATTTGTGACCCAATGTTTTTGTTATCTCTTCAACAATCTTTTCAATCTCTGAATTTTGTGGTCTGAAAATTAGGTTTAAAAAAGTCAACCAAGCAATAACACTAAATCATGACATATATAAGGAAACCAAAACAAAAATCACCTGAACTAGGACAAGATATTATAGCTTTTTTTTTTTTTTAATTTTAGAAATCTAATGTTCATAAGCATATAAATTTGAACCCCACCCCCCCCCCCCAATTTTGCGTCTTAATTAGATCTCCTAGAGATTAATTATGTATAAATTTATTTGTCAAAAACTTCAAATTTGTATATGCAATTATGCAAACCATAAATATATATCAGAGAAGATCACATACTTGTCGCGTACATCCCAGCCAACGAGATTGGCCACCTGTGTCAGAGCTGCCCTCCATCTTTGCACAATCTCTGAGTCATGTTTGAACCTTTCTTCATGTTTTTCAAAGGCTTTAGCAAAGCTTCCTTTTTGATATCTCACATCAGATGGATTAACATCAAAGAAAATAGGGAGAACACGTTTTCCCGATACTCGAACGCAATGAAGGATATGTTCCAATTCCCGCAAGCACCATGTTGAGGAAGCATAATTCTTTGAGAAGAGCACGATAAAAATCTGTGATCCTTCAATTGCACGAAGGAGTTCAGGTGCTATGGATTCACCTTTCTTAAGCTTTTTGTCATCCCTAAATGGAACAATGCCTTTTCTTTGGAGAGCAGCAAAAAGATGATCAGTAAAATTGTAGCGCGTGTCTTTGCCTCTAAAGCTAACAAACACGTCATAATAATAATGTTTCCTTGTCAAAGGCATCCGACCTAAAGCTGCTGCTTTGGATTTGGATGATACTATTTACTGCAGAAGCCAAACCTAAATTGCTTAGTAATTAATGGCAGTGTAACTGCGAATGAATCAATGGAGTATAAATCATCCCAAGACTTGACATGTGTGTGTGTGTACATATATATATATATATATATAGTCCAGAACTTCAAGCGTTGCTTCGTGGCGGCTTCTTCTCAAATGCTTATTTTGAATCCAACGTCATGCTCCCTCCAGACTCGATTATAATAAAATATATCTAATTTCACACCGATTAAAAATAATAGTTAAGTGTATTTAATTTTTTTATTTTATATAAAATAAGAGCTATATTTATTAAACTACTCTTAATCATAGTGGTCTTCTTCACAACTTTTCTTGTAAAACAAAAATTAGTATTTTAAGAACAATATCATCAGAGTAATGATATTCCTACACCTACACCGTATACTATACAATTTGTTATACGTGGTTATTGACTTATAAATATTTAGCTAATTCAGTACATTATGTGGTTAATGAATTACTATTATTTTGGACATAGAACTAATTTTATTTTTTCACAACCCACTAAAAAGTACATGGTTAATGACTTATAAATCTTTGGTTAATTTAGTTCATTACGTGGCTAATGGGTTATTTTTTTTTACACACATAATTAATTTCATTTTTTCCATAACGCATTATAAATTATGTGGTTAATGACTTACAAATTCTTGGATAATTCAGTTTGTTATGTAATTAACGGGCTATCATGATACTTCAGTCATTTTTTACAATTTATTAAAAATGTGGTTAATGACTTGCAAATATTTATTTAATTTAGTTGGTTATGTGGTTAATAGGTCATCTTAATATTTTAATCATTAATCACAACACATACCCTACGTGGTTAATGACTTGTAAATTCTTAGTTAATTCAGTTTATTATGTGGCTAATGGACTATCCTGATTCTTCAGTCCATTTTTTATAACTCATTAAAAACGTGGTTAATAACTTGTAAATATTTGATAATTCAGTTTATTGGGTGGTTAATAGGAAAAATGAAATAATTTTTTTAAGAAAAGTATTGTCCATACGTGAACAGTGGTTTACGGTATAGGGTATAGTTATAGGAGTTGGTTGTAAAAAAAACATCTCTCATATTATAATTTTGATTATAATTGAGTACAGAGCAGGGGCGGAGGATAGTGTATCAATGGGGTAGCCATTGCTAAAAAAAAAAAAAATTTACTAAAGACCAATGTAGTAATATAGAATTTCGCTACCCAAAAAAATACTCAGGTCGCTACCCCAGTGTAGTAATAGAATACGTTTATCAGATAAAGTACTTACACTAAAAAAAATACTCAGATTGCTTATATTTTAGATAATTTTTTTGCTTATATTTCAGACCGGAGTAGTAGTTTATTACTAAAAAAAATTAGTAATTTATTTTGTCTATAAAAAAAATTACTCTTTATATTTGGCCCCCTCATAGAAAAGTGGCTAGCTCTGCCACTGATACAGAGAGAGTATATACTCCCTTCGGTCCATAATATATTACGGTAAACTTCCGACATCTCACGGTTTTCTGTTCCACGAAATTTCAAGGATTTGCATTAGTGTTTCGTATACGGAGGGAGTATTAGTGTTTCCTCGAAATTTCAAGGATTTGCATTAGTGTCTCCTGCAAAGCAATATTTTTTTAAAAAAATTTGGTCAATGAAAGTATTAAAATGAGTTATGGCCTTAATACGGACCTGGTCTGTTTTGTTTTGTTTGAGGTGTTTCGAAGATGTTGTGGGTGATGGTGATTGGTGACGAGGGAGAACACCAAACGGAACAGGGCGCAGCCGAAGCCGCCGTGTTACGCAGTGGGAAAACGGTGGATGGATAATACTACTATCATAGTACTATAGCTAATGCTGATCATGGTGATGATGATGGTCCTATTTTGGACTAGGTCCGGACCTTTAAAATATTTAACGTTACTATTACTACTGGCTGCATTCCGCGTAATGTGGCTTTTCAACAAGATTCCTTAACATTGGAAGCGCGTAACTTTTTTTTTTTTTTTGTCTGAATTGGAAGCGCGTAACCAATTCACCACATATAGATAGGGATAGAAGGTGACTTCTAGCATGGTGACGTTATAAAATCGGTCCATCATGGTGACATGTGAAATACCTCAGATAGGTTGTTACAACAGGTTTTTTGTGTTTTATGTTTCCCCCCTAATAGAACCTAAAATCACTTAGACGGCCAAGACATCTTTTTGTGAGTAACATGGCCTCTACATCTCTTGCCCTTCATTCTTGTCACCCTCACGTCCTCCCTCAACCTCCCCACTGCCCCAATCCAGGCCCCATAGTTACTTAGTTTAATGTTTGTTGTCAATTTTTTTTAATAATTTCATTTTTTTAAGATGCTTACTAATTTAAGTTTTGTCAGCGGGAGAAGCTGAAATCTGGGGTCTCCTGCAAGCACCAAAATGGATTACAAATAAAGGACTTACAAATGTTATATATTGGAGATGGATTGCAAGTAGATAGTTGATGATGTGCTAAATGATAAATTAGATGTTTCAGAATATAGTTGCCTCCTACGTGAGTACAAAAACATTCTATCCTTAAACAACTCTTTGAAAGTTGCCTTTGTGAAGCGACAAACAAATGGAAGCGCTCATACTCTTGCACAAGCGTCTACTTGTTATGCTCTTCGCATTATTTTTCATTCTATTCTGCAGTGTATTTGGAATGTTATTAGCAGTGAAATGAAATGATTTTTTTGCGTAAAAAAAAACTAATTTAAAGCTGATTTGCTTCTTTTGAAATTATCAATCTACTATATTATATAAAATGGAGTTTTGCCACATGTCATCTTCATATTCATCTATTTTTTCGCCTAAAACAATAATTAATTTTTAATTATTTTTTTTTAAAAAAGTCATTATTATATTATCTCAATTAATTGTCATTAACGCTCAGAAATATATTTTCTTAAATATTGACTTACTTATTTTAAATTATATATCATTCATCTTTATTGATCATCATTTATTATATTTAGAACTAAAATGAAATAATTATTAACTTGCCTTACAAAGTTAATAATTATTATAGGCTTAAATATGAAATTGGTCCCCCAAAAATTTACAATTTTTTAGTCCACAAATTTTTTTGAAGGTTTTTAGTCCCCCAAATTTGAAAATGGTTTTCCGTTAGTCCCTGTCGTTGGCGCCGTTTTGTGGCGCGTACGTGGCTCTTATGTGGCGGGGACTAAAAACGAACTTTTATAATTTTTGGGGACTAAAAACGAACTTTTAGAATTTTTGAGGGATTAAAATCATAACGGCGTTAGAGTGAGGGACGAACGGAAAAACATTTTGAAATTTAGGGGACTAAAAACTTCAAAAATTTTTAGGAGACTAAAAACGAACTTTGCAAATTTTTTAGGGACCAATTTCATATTTAAGTCATTATTATATATTGTATGACAATGATTATTTTTGTGCGTCATTATTTAATTTAATTAATTAGTACTCGTACAAAATACGAATAATTTCACCAGTAATATAAAAAAACTAGTCGTTGTATTAAATGATGATAGGACAATTTGTATTTATTTTTTTGTCACACATATAAAACGAATTGGATAGAAAATATATATATATAAACATAACATGGAATATATTTAACCATTTTTAAAACCATTTTTTATAGCATCATACGGTTTTTTTTATAGTACAAATGTTAGTAGTTAGCTTTTATTAGAAGGATTTTTGTCAGTGGTAAGATTCAAATCCTGCACCACCTGCTTAATACTCTTTTGGTGTCCCAACCCAAACCACCATACTATTATTTTGGGACAAAAATTGATTTATAGCATCTTACTGTTACTGATGCTAAAAATCTCTTAACTTTTTAATTAACTGATTTAGTTATGTTTTTTTAACAGTAATTAAGGTAGATTTCACTAATCATGGCTATAAATTTCTAATTCATAAGACTCCATTTCGTAATTACTAAAATTTGTTACTTAAGCCTTTAAAACAAGTTGCCCATACACGATCCAAACCATTGGATTATTTTATAGTTATATCTATGGCTGATGTGTATTGGACCACCATGGCGATATCTTTTTATGTCACCATTTTAGATGAAACCAGGGATAGAAATAGGTCGGGCTGAACTAGGCTTTGTATGGTGTAAGCCTGACCTGATCTAAAAATTCAAAGCTTAAGCCTGGCCTGTTACCTGTCATAGATTATTTTTTCAGCTGTTTGAAAGTCTGATCTGACATGTTAGCCTATTTAAATGTCTGACTTGTGTCTAAATAAGTAAAGGGTTAGTAGGCTAACAATGATAAACTTTATGCATGATAAACTATAAATAATAAAAAATTAAATCACTACTACCCGAAAGCATGAAGCATCTACTATATTATATAAAATGAAATTTTGCCATGTGGGACCATGTCATATGTCAAAACCACATACATTCCTTTTCCGCCTAAAGCTATTTATTTTTATTTTATTTTTTTACTATTTTAATCAGCCATTATTAAAGCATATCAATCATGATTTTGAGTTATTGATTATTCATTTCAATTGATATAGTAAGAAACGAATAATTTCTAAATGATGTCGATATTATTTCAAATCTTTTAATTTTAAATTTGAATTAATACATTCAATACTTTTTATTATACTAGTATATTTGACCCGTGCAATACACGCGTATACATCGACCTTTTAAAAAATTACAAAATTGTTTATGTATTTGATCTAACATATTTTATATCATGGTTTGACCTAAATAATATTTGTATAGGTAATTATATACCAAAAATTTTATAAGATTTGTTTAGTTTTAAATCATAGGCCACATAGCTGTTAAACACGATATTAAAAGCAATTGATAAGATATCATCGCAATCTTCTATCCTAATTGATATGTAATTTTTTATTTCAATTTTTTTTGTGAAAAATTATAAACCAAAAATTATGTTTTCTTTTAAAATGTTCATCCCCATCTCTTATAGTTTATATACTATACAAAAAAAAGATTAATATTATTTAAGATTAAGCAAAAATATTTGATATCTAAAATATATATCTAATATACATATATATATATATATATATATATATATATATATATATATATAATGGCTCATGCTACACACAGTGTATATTTAAAAAAAATTATAAGTCTTTTATTAAAAAAAAATATTAATGTATTATTTATATTAAAATGTTCATATATGATAAATAAAATGCTAAGATTCTTTCATGTAAAATATTCAATATCATTGTGATAATTTTTTGTTGTATGATTAAAGTATCAATACATTTGTATAGAGATATCAACTTAAAATGAGGATATACCTTGGTAGTTTAAAGAAAGTTTCACAGATATTTTGTTTAGTGTAAAAAAAAATTGCAATGCACAGGACATGTGTTAGGGTCGTGAATGTGTCCATAAAAAATTATATATATATATGTATATATATATATATATATATGTATGTATATATATATATATATATAGCACACTCACACATTCAATACTTTATATTACATTAAAAATTCACCTATGGCCCATGCAACACACTTGTACACTAAAAAAATATAATTGAGGAAAGACCAAGAAGTTTCAAAAGAAATGTATCTACTCACACATTCAATACTTTATATTACATTAAAAATTCACCTATGGCCCATGCCCATGCAACACACTTGTACACTAAAAAAATATAATTGAGGAAAGACCAAGAAGTTTCAAAAGAAATGTATCTAAGTTCTAAAGTGCATATAAAAAGTTCAAAAGGAATTTATTTTCAAAAACTATAAAAAAGATTTCAATTTTATAAAAAACAAACATAATAAATTTAAATAGGAATTCATTAAATTTCTATAAAAAAATTCAAACAACATAAGAAAAGAAAATTTTGATAAGAATGACATAAAAAATATCAATATGTTTTCACGTACAATATTCATCTATGCATGAGAATACATGATATAAATAATTTATCTTAAAATATTCATTTCTTTGTGATGTAAGTACCTACCTCTAAATCTTAATACACTTTCATAAAAATATTTAATCTCTGTGTAATATATATTGACATCTTGTGATCTATATATTAATAAGGTTTTCTTATGTAGCTTTCCTTTCTATTAAATATATTTATTCATCAAATATGTGAAATTACGGTATATATCAAAAATAGAAAATTTATCTTAAACAGAATTAGGAAATAATAAGAAGAATTAAAATAAATAACAATTTATGCAAAAGTCATATGCAATAATTTATATTACATTAAGTTTTTACTATCAACATGTCTGTAGTGCAATGTTTCATGCTCCACATAATATACAATAACAAGATAAAAAAATTATCATAAAAAAATATATATTAACATGTAATTTTTATTAACATATTTATTTATAGATATATATTAACGTTTTCCATGTAAAATTTTCATTCTTCTTGTGATATATTTTTTACTCTGTAACTTAAATGTTAATAAATTTTCATGTAGATATTAATGTTTTCATGTTGATCGCAAAAATATGTTTTCATGTAAAATATTAATACGTGTAGATATTTGTATTTTTTATTTAGATATTAATATTTATCTGAATTAATATTCTCCAATAGTTGAAATTTATTCCATTTATTTAAAAAAGCAAACTCTAATAGGAAATAAGAATAGGAACATAATTAAAAAATAACTCATATAAATGTGTTATTCAATGATTTATATTACGTTGCATTTTTGTATTAACATATTCAAGGTACTATAGCTGGTTCTCCGCATGGTATATAATATAAAAATATAAATCTTATCGAAACAAAATTGTATTAACGTATCAAAATGATCATATATTAATTTTCTTTCATGTAAAAGGTCTTTTGATAATTTGTTTACTCTGTCATTTAAATATTAATATTTTTTTATGTAATATGTTTACTAACATGGTTTCATCTAAAATGTTGATTTCTGTGTGGTATATGTTGTAATCATATTTTTGTTTATAATTACTTTTATGATTTAGATAGTAATGGACTTTTGTGTAAACTCTTCGTTCTTATGTAATATAAGTATTAATATATTTTTGTGAAATTATTACATTTATGTGTATAATATATTTATCTTTTTTATCTATATATTAATAGTTTTATATTCCACATTTTATTGCTTCCTTTTTTGATGAAATGCAGTGATTTTATTTCGTAGGAAAAAATGTTTTATATTTAGTTTTTATCTCTATAAGATATAAATATTTACCAATTTTAATATTCACCGGTAGTTAGAAATTTGGTTCATTCCATAGAAAAGCAAACTCTAATATGAAATAAAAATTAAAATAAAAATTAAAATTAGATAATAACTTTTATAAAAGTAATATTTAATAAAGAAAACTCACAAAATAGAGCCTGTAATTTTCTCGAAACACGTCCCATAATGCTAAGTCATGAAACAGTAAGTATTGTTACCTCCCGTCAAAATTCACATTAATTTTTTTCATACCTGAATCTGACAAAGGAATAATCAAAAGCTATATGTCACGCTACTGAACAACAATTGAAATATAAAATAGGATAGCTGTGTTGGAAGAGCCAGACGCAAAAGTCTTCAATTTGTGTAAAATAGTAAGTTGTATAGCTATATATGACATGACCATGAGCAAAGCTGGCACATGCACATTACCCAGCCAAAAACACTATAATTGGTCAGATAAAAAAGGGTAATACACATTTTCCCTCACAAAAAAGATTGACACGAAACTTTCATAAGATTTTTTTGAAAAATTCAAGCACTACCACATATACTAACGTTGCTGACAGCCAACACCTTTTCAAGGATATAGGAAAAGAAGCAGATTACTAATTGAAAGAAGTAAAGTATGAAGAAAATTAAACAATAATTATAGAAGTTGAGTTATTCTACCTGTATGCCTTATTCTCCAAAAATATCTTTGTGTTTGCTTCATTTTAAATTTTCGTTTTCAGTTTATGGTGAGAAAACTATTTTAGGTTTGAATTGTCATGACAGCAAGAAAATCGTTTACAAAAAAATATTATGCAGAAACCATGGAAGATCAAATCAGTTTGTGATATAAATGGTGATTGGTATATGTTCTTTCCATTTGTAATGCATACATAAATGCATATATGAGTACATATTAATTTTTTTTAAAATATTACTGTTTTATTTTTAATGATTTAATGAATCAATGATTCTATTTAAATGTAGATATGAGTGCTGATATTAGTACAATTTGAAATTATTATAAATATTTACATTTTTTAATACTAAATAATTATTATAATAAATTCTAGGTTGGTGGGGCCGCGTTTGAAATCTCATGATAACTTGTAATTCCACGTGTGACCTGGCCTATTTCCATCCCTGTCAAGCGACCTGGCCTGTTTCCACCCCTAACAACCAGTAAAGACGTTGGTTAATTTAGTAAGTGAAATTAAATTTGTTAATGATTCGTATTTTTTCTAAAATTATCCTTAAAATTATTGGGACTTATTATCTCTCTATCTATCTAATTAATTATCTACCTAATTAATTTGTATTAAGACTCATCACCGACCTCTTTCCCTAATCCTCGCAAGAGAGAAATGATGAAGTAATTAAGAATATTTTGGTAGCAAAATAATTAATGCAACAGAAAATTTAAAAACAGTCTTATAAAATAGAACAAACAAAATTTCCAAATGGTTCTTATATTAAGAGACAGAGAGAGTAATATTTAGACCCGAGTTACACCCACTTATAAACGAATTTACAATAAGTTTATATATAATATTTTTTTTAGTTTCCTCCCAGCAAAGTCAAATTCGTTTATTATGAGTCTCTAACGTCAAGTCTCCGTCCAAAAAAACTGACATGACTAACGGACGTACATGTCATCACTACCATGTAGGATGACTATGCCACGTGGTATGATGGTGCCACGTCAGCACTACCACATGGAATTATGTTGCCGCGTCAACATCCAACGGGTGAATGTCATGTGACAGAGACTAAAAGAAAAAAATATTTACAGGGATGAAAAGCAAAAAAATAATACATTTACAAGGGTGAAAAGAGGAAAAAAAAACATATTTATAGGGACTAAACTCGGAAAGAAGAAAAAAATTATTTTTAATTTTCAACTTCAACTATTATAGAGGCAAGTGTATCATCGCTCTAAAATAATAGATTTTGTGTCTATCGGTAATACCCCGTTTTTCGGAGCGCTATTGTTGTTACTCGGATTAAACTAAATGCGGAAGAACCATTTTCACAAAAGAATTTTCTCTGCAAATAGCAGTATATTTTTTTTCTTTTTAAAACAAACTTTCAAAAATGATGGATAGTAAAATGGGCTAACACCCACTTATATAATAAAACAGATACCATCATATAAATATATATATATATGCATCATACAACTAAAAATTATTATTCAGTCGAAATGTCCCTCATGACATTAGAAATGCTCCCATGAATTTCGTTTTCTCAAATTACGAGCCAAAACGATGTAGTTACGCACTTTTTAGGCGTAGAAAATACATTATATATTTTCTGTCACCAAAAATTTCCAAAAAATTTCAATAATTTATAAATATTGAAATATGCTAAGATCTCAAATTTTATAAAATTTGGATCACGTTTGAACATATTTCAGTTAGAAACTCACCCGATAGCATAATAACGGCAAAATTTCAACGGTGTAGTAAAAACTGTAAATGAGTAATAATTATTAATTCTAATTTTTTTTATCATCTAGAATAAATTCAAACAATAAAATTTTCAACAAAAACGTATTAAATACGACAGAAAACAAACGATTAATAATTAACTAAACGTTGAAAATTAGACTTATGACTTAAAATACTTATTAAGTCCTAAAAATTATTTCTCCTTCAATAAAATAAATACTTTTATTTAACAACAAGGTTAACATTAGAATTAATTCATATTAAAAATAGTACACGTCTACATTGTATGTTAATCTGAATTAATTACCAAGACTGTGAATTGTCTAAAACAAATTATTGCAGTTCTTTGTACTTTCCACAAATCATTGAGGTGATCAGCCTCTATGACTTATTCCCAAGTAGTCGAAAACTGTAAAATAGCTTTTATGAAAATTGGGGTGTTACACTATCTTCTTTTCTTTTTCCCTAAAAGACATACTAAAACTAAACTCACATTTACATAGAGAAACTAAACTCACATCTAAAAGGCATATTAAAACGTATTAAAACATACAGGTACAAAATACCAAAAACCAAATCAATGCAAATACTTCCTAAGTATGTATTCTAAAGGTTCAACAAACCATTCATAGAAGAGACAATATCCTTCCCCAGTCCTAGCCAAGAACTATCTCCAAGATAACACCTTAATACGCTTTACAACAGCCAAAACATCAGACATAAAGTCAGAGAATGTACACACATTTCTCAATTCCAAAATGACCCACACCACGGAATGTCAAATCAAAGTAATTGCCTTTCGACCTCTTCCCCTGGCCACTAGAGAGATAAAAATAGAATGCCACATTACTTTAGAACTGAAGACAACATGTAGAGGAGGTCACCTACTAGAGCTTCTTCCCTTCCAAATAACCTCCTTACCTGAACTCTCACATCCATATATCGTCAACCAATCCCCTTGCTCTAATACTACGTACAACTTTAGGAAGACAAAGGAGCACAACCACACATTATGTGAGAAGGAAACAGAGGACCCAATACCTACCTTTTTACTCACACATTGAGTACACCGATAAACTTCCTCACCTGCATCATGTGACGCCTGAGGCTGATGAGGACTGGGTGTGATTGTTGATGCAATGAGCATGAACAAAAAGCGGCTCTTGACAACTTCTATGCAAAGGGATAGATTAATCACTACAAAAAAATGGCATTTCGCGGCGGTTGAAAAGGCATTCTGCGGCGGTTCTAACCGCCGCGAAATACCCCTGCAGGCCTGTTCGAAAACTGTCGCAGTTATCAATGTCGGGACGTCATTTCGCGGCGGTTATAACCAACCGCTGGTATAACCGCCACAGGTTACCTGATGCCATTAGCAGCTGTTTAGAACCACCGCAAATGACCCAAAAAAATTAAAAAAAAAATATAGGGGCGGTTTGTAACAGCCGCAATCTTCAAAAAAAAATAGGGGCGGTTTTGAACCGCCGTAGTCTTCAAAAAAAAAATAGTTCCCAGCATATAAAAGGTCAGCTGAGGTGTGTCTCTTTCCATATTCATCAAAAACTGTCCCAAAAATAAACATTATACAACTGAAAAGAAAGATAAAGATAACATTAAAAGCCTAAAGAGCTTCATAGTGTTTTCTATGAACACGTGAATATTTTGTTGTGCAGTTCACAAGGAGCTTTCACACTTCTAGTTCAAAAGAATCCATCTGTATCAACCAGAACAGTAGACTTAGATGCTCCAACAGCCATGATAGCCCCCTGAAAATAAATGACAAAGTTTAATTCTAAAAAAACGTTCAAATTGCTAGAAAATGAGCTAGAGAATCTCTCAAATTAATACTTAAAAAATCCTAAAGATCATCACTAACCTGGCCCGGTGGAAGTATGGCATCAAACTTGTCAACTCCAAACATACCCAAATTGGAAAGTGTGAAAGTTCCTGCAGGCAACCAGGCACAATTAAACTCGGGTTAAAATCTTCAAAATCCACAGTAAAACAAACTGCTAATAACAACATCATCAACAACAACAATAAAGAAACCTGAATTATACTCATGAGGTTGTAATTGCTTTGCACGAGCCTTTCCCACTAGCTCTTTCCATTTTTGGGACAACAGATACAAGTCCAATTGAAACAACAACATCAACAACAAAACAAGCAACCAATGAAACTGGACAAAAAACACACAAGAAGTCTGATTCAAAATTTCAATGGAAAAACACAGACCTTATCCGCATCCTGAAGAACTGGGGTTATCAAGCCATCATTGATTGCCACGGCAACAGCAACAATAGTGTTACTATTATAGACAAAGTTCTTGTCGTCTTTGCAGGTGGCATTGACAACAGGATGTTGAACAAGTGCCATAGCAACAGCCTTAGCCAAAATAGCCGTCATAGTCACACCCTTTGGTTTCACCTGAACACAAAAGAAAAAAATGTACATCAAATTAGCAAAACCCCAATACAATATTCAATCTCAACCATCAGCACAAATTTACAAATCAAACAACGTCCTAATCAACATAGATTATATCCATACCTTCTCGTAAAGAGCATCCAGCATATCCTGTGCATAAAAACATACATTAAACAAGCAAAACACTAGTCCCTAAATTAAGCGCAATATTATGTTATAATAAATTTGCAAAGGAAGGGATCACCTTAGAGACAGTCTTCCTCTTCTTATCGAGCTTCTCCTTCTTAGCCTTGAGACGTTTAGCTTCAGCGAGGAGAAATGGATCGTAGGTGGAGAGATTATAGTAGAAATATAAGCAATAGCCAATCATAGTAGAAATATAAACAAACACTAAAGGATGACTTAATGCAATGCAGAGGGATAGGCCCTATAATAAAATTTTAACTGAGTAATAATCAGGTAATTTACCAAAGCCAGCCAAACATAAAACTGGAAACAGTCAAGGGCACAAAATACAATAATTTTGTACTTTTACCCAGATGTAAATGCTTATATCAAAAAAATAATGAACCACTTCAAAAGGAACAATACAATGCAAACATAAAATAACATGTTGGAATCAAGTGAATTCAGAAACAATGACCCTTAATTGTTTTGATGATAACAAATGATTAAGAGAACAATTTATTCTCTAATGTGTTTGCTAGTATGCAGAAATCACTATTCATTAGAAGAAGTTATCTCAGAAGACTTGGTGAAATCTTGAATTTAACACGTCTAAGTCCGGGAGTGATCCTCTGTTTTTATGCTGACGTCACCTTGTGAAGCCTTGCTCTGAAGTCGGTCAACTCCATTTGTTCAGTCAACGCTCTGGTGACCCATGTTCCTGAGACTAAATCTTGACTTAGTCAACTCTGTTGAACAGTCAACTCTGTTGGTGAACCAAGCTCTAAAGACTAGTTCTGATCTTGGTCAACGCTATGATGGCGGTCATCACTTTGGTAGACCACATTCTATTGAGACCACATTCTGTTTAGTCAACGCTCTGGTCATTGGTCAACACATTCAACAGACTTTGGTTAGTCTACACTATAGAAACCTTCGTGCATGTCCACAAAACTCTGTTATGTGAAAACTCATTGAATTCTATGTTGAAGAACTCAACTCTGTTTCAAGCTCACTCTGAAGTACAGTACTCAACTCTGGTGAACAGTGTAGCTCTGTTAGGAAACAGACTAAAGAATATTTAAGGCTACTTCAAGTATTTAAGAGGCCTCATTGATTAAGCATTTTAATGTACGAGGTATCAAAGGCCAAAAGGAATGTCAACGAATTTAATCATCAAGGAAACTTGCTCTCGAAGTGTCTCATATTCAAAAAGCTCACAAGAGACAAAGATTCTGATTTTGTGTGCAGTGCCCAGAATGCTTTATACAGTCTGGAAAGCGACGTGACCTGCAAAAGCCACAAAAACGGGATCTGAGGTTTTGACTTAGGGTAAAAAGAGACGTTGTGTCACAACGGCACTATTCTCAACCCTAGCTATATATACCTTACTTCAGTCACTGAAGTAGAAAAACGATTGAAAAGAAAGTGAACGCAACAACGTACGAAGTGATCATACAGTGAGCGCCTACAATCTTATCAAACTTCAAATCACTATTTTCTAAGACAGTGAGCAACCAAGAAATCTTCCAAGTCTCTGGGATCACATTGAACAAAGAACTTAATTGTTTTATCCTTTCTGTTTGAAAGTTATTATTTGTGCTAAAGTTCTTCATTGTAAATCCTCTCTGTGAGAGTTATCTTTGTATTGTTTCAAAACTCTTTTGAACTTGTATTAAGCCCAGTGGTGGTTGTATTCCTTAGAGGCTTGACTGTACTAAGTCGTTCTAAGAAGTTGTGAGTATAGCCAGTTTGGAAGTATTATACTCTCAAGTGTAATCCGGTTGATTATAGTGGAAAAATCCTTCAAGTGTGTTAAGGGACTAGACGTAGCTATCAGGTGATAGTGAACTAGTATAAATCATTGTGTCACTCTCTTCTCTCTTCTCTCTTCTCTTTGCTTACTGCACTGTTTTATTAAAGAGTTGTTTAGAAAAAGTTTTTCATAAACACTTATATTCGCGAAAAGTTTTTAAAACCCAATTCAAACCCCCCCTTTTCTTGTGTTTTTGCCACGTTCAATTGGTACCAGAGCTCGACCTCTTGGTTGAACACTTAACAGTATAAGAGGAAAAGATCTTATTCTCTATTCATGGCAAGCAACGAAGCTGGTGGTCACGTTAACCGTCCTCCTTTGTTCACTGGAACAAACTTCGACTACTGGAAAAATAAAGTTAAATCCTTCTTCGAGTCTCAACAACTCGAACTCTGGGATATGGTTCAAAAACAATACACCGAACCAGTTGATTCCAAAGAAAATCTCATTCCTAGGGATAAATGGACAAAAGAGATAAGAAAGCATATCAACTACATCAGAAAGCAAGATATTTCCTTATATGTGCTATCTCCGAGAAGGAATACGAGAAATGCGGAAAAAAGGATACCGCCAAGGAAATTTGGGACTCATTGGCCTTGGCTTATGAGGGTACTTCCCAAGTGCAAGAAACCAAAGCTAATATCTTGGTTAAACAATATGAACTCTTCAAGATGGAAGAGGGTGAAAGCATTGAAACTATGTTTGGAAGATTCCAAACACTAGTTCACGGTCTAAAGGTTCTTAAGAAAAGCTATACCACTACTGATCACGTTAAGAAAATCTTAAGAAGTCTGCCAAAGAAGTGGAGACCTAAGGTCACTGTTATTCAGGAAGCAAATGACCTGAATGCCTTGCGACTTGAAGACCTTCTGAGTTCTTTGAGAGCTCATGAGCTTGAGCTAGATGAAGAAGAATCTCCCAAGAAATTAAAGTCTATTGCTTTGAAATCTACAAACAAAGCATCTTCCTCCAAAGCTCTACAAGCTGAACTTGAAATAGACGAAGCATCGTCTGATGAGAGCGATGGAGACACGGACGAAGAAATTTCCTTAATATCAAGGAAAATTCAACGCATGTGGAAAAACAAAGGAAGGTTCAGAAAGCAGTTCCACAAAAAGGACTCAAGGGAAAGGCAAGACTCAAGGGATAAGAAGGACTACAAGGACAAAAGCAAAGTTACTTGCTACGAGTGCAAAAAGCCAGGACATTTCAAGTCTGAATGTCCACAACTTGAGAAACCAAGAAAAAGTGGTTTTAAAAGCAAGAAGAAGAAAGGTCTCATGGCAACATGGGATGATTCTGATTCATCTTCATCTGATGATGATGAGGAACACGCAAATATGGCTCTAATAGCTACCATAGGGTCAGGCAGTGAAGAAGAAGATGAAGAGGTAGATTCTAATCCATCTTCTGATATTGAAATAGCTTTTAATGAACTATTAGATGAGTCTTCTAAACTCAACACTGAGTATAAAGCTTTGAAAAAGAAATTCTCAAAACTTTCAAAAGAATTTCAAATACTCAATGAGGAGAATGAGAAGCTCAAAGCTGAAAATCACCGTTTGGTGAATAATGACTCTAAGGCTGAGGAAAAATTTGAATGCAACTCTTCAAAATATGAAGAGGGATTTCAAAGATTCCTTGCTGAATGTGTTACGCGAAGCAAACATGCATCTATGATTTGGGGTGTAAGCCAAAATGGTAAAAAGGGTCTTGGTTACAAACCAGAGGAAACCACTTTCCAAAACACAAATTTGAAAACCAAAGATACCAACAATCATAGTGACTGTCTGCTTTGTACCTTTTGCAATAAGAAAGGACACATTAGAAGTACTTGTTATAAATTGAAAAATAAGAAGGACAAGTTTCCTTCTAGAACTAACAAAAGAGGACTCAAAAAGATTTGCGCACCTAAGGACAAAATTGTATATGTTACAGATCTGCTTAGCAACAGAGTTACAACACCAGTCCTGGTACTTGGACAGTGGATGCTCACATCACATGACGGGAGAAAGGCGTATGTTCCAAGAACTCCAACTTAAGGAGAGTGGCAATGTTGGTTTCGGAAGAAACCAGAAAGGTAAAATCATTGGAAGTGGAAAAGTTTGTGAGAAACTCCTACCTTCTATTGATAATGTCTTATTGGTTGATGGCCTGAAGCATAACCTACTAAGTGTAAGTCAATTATGCGATAGTGGTAATGATGTTGGCTTTAGTGATAATGCCTGTACAGTCAAAAGCAAAAAGGATGGATCCATTTTTTTAGGCAAAGAGAAAGAACAACATTTATAAAATAAAACTTTCCGAGTTAACAAATCAAAATGTAAAATGCCTTTTGTCAGTTGATGAAGAGCAATGGACTTGGCACAAAAGATTGGGTCATGCCAGCTTGAGGTTAATCTCAAAGCTTAATAAAAAAGAACTTGTTAGAGGACTACTAAATCTTAGTTATCAATTTGATGCTCTTTGTGAAGCATGTCAAAAAGGGAAACAAACAAAATCTTCTTTTGAATCCAAAAATATTGTTTCCACCTCAAGGCCACTTGAGCTTTTGCATTTAGATTTATTTTGACCAACTAGGACAACATTTTTGTCTGGAAAGAAATATGGTTTTGTTATTGTTGATGACTATAATAGATGGACATGGGTAAAATTCTTAGCTCACAAGGATGAGTCATTTGTAATATTGTATGTGTTCTGCAAACAAGTGCAAAATAAAAAAGGTTTTTGTATTACAACTATTAGAAGTGATCATGGTGGAGAATTCGAAAATGACTCTTTTCAAAACTTCTGTGAAGAGCATGGCATCTCTCACAATTTTTCATCTCCTAGAACACCATAACAAAATGGTGTTGTAGAAAGGAAAAATAGATCTTTACAAGAAATGGCCAGAACCATGATTGACGAAACTAATATTGCAAAGCACTTTTGGGCAGAAGCAGTAAACACTGCATGTTATATTCAAAATAGAATCTATATCAGACCTATCTTGAATAAGACTCCTTATGAATTGTGGAAAGGAAGAAAACCCAACATTTCATACTTTCACCAATTTGGATGTGACTGCTTTGTTCTTAATACAAAGGACAGTCTCGGAAAATTTGATTCAAAATCGCACAAAACTATTTTTTTAGGATATTCTGAACGCTCTAAAGCTTACAGAATATTCAACAAAGAAACATTAATTGTTGATGAATCTATGCATGTGAGATTTGATGACAAGAAGCCTGACAATAAAACATCAGAGCTAGATGAAGTCTTTGCAAATCTACAGATTAGCAAAGAAACATATGAAGGTGTCACAGGTGCTGACTCTGATTCTATGTCTGGTTCTGCGTCTGGTGATAAGACCCAAGAAGAACCAATAATAGACTAGAAGTTCAAATCTCATCACCCAAAGGATCAGATTATTGGCGAACTAAGTGATAGAGTTAGAACAAGATCATGTCTTAGAGAACACTCTGACTTTGCTTTGTTGTCATAAATAGAACCCAAAACAATTGATGAAGCACTAAAAGACGATGGATGGATACTTGTTATGCAAGAAGAGCTCAATCAATTTCAGAGGAATGATGTTTGGAAGCTTGTGCCTCCTCCAGAGGATAAGCAAGCCATTGGAACCAAGTGGGTTTTCAGAAACAAACTTGATGAAGATGGCAAAGTGGTAAGAAACAAGGCAAGACTTGTTGCTCAAGGCTATTCACTAGAGGAAGGTATTGACTATACTAAAACCTTTTCTCCAGTAGCTAGATTTGAAGCTATAAGAATATTATTATCATTTGCTGCACATCAAGGCATTACTTTATATCAAATGGATGTGAAAAGTGCATTTTTAAATGGTTTTATAAGTGAGGAAGTATTTGTGAAACAACCACCTGGATTTGAAGATATTGCTTATCCAGAGCATGTCTTCAAACTTAAAAAGGCTCTTTATGGTCTTAAACAAGCTTCAAGAGCTTGGTACGACAGATTGAGTTCCTTTTTAATATCAAATGGTTTTGAAAGAGGACAAGTGGATACTACCCTCTTTAGAAAATCATCTAAGAAGCATTTCATTATAGTTCAAATATATGTAGATGATATTATCTTTGATGCTACTAATGAATCTCTTTGTGAAGAATTTTCTAAGCTTACGCAGAATGAGTTTGAAATGAGTATGATGGGAGAATTAAAAATTCTTCCTTGGTATTCAAATCAAGCAATGTCAAGATGGAACCTATATCCATCAAACTAAATATGTGAGAGAACTCCTAAAGAAGTTCAAGCTTGAGGAAACCAAACCTATGAGCACACCAATGCATCCAACATGTGCTCTCGGCAAAGATGAATTGAGTAAAAAGGTAGATCAAAAGGTGTATAGAGGTATGATCGGTTCACTCCTTTATCTAATTGCCTCAATGGCTGATATTATGTTTAGTGTTTGCTTATGTGCAAGATTCCAATCTAATCCTAGAGAATCTCACTTAACTGTTGTTAAGAGAATCTTTAGGTATCTCAAAGGAACTACTAACCTTGCTTTGCTTTATAAGAACTCAGAAAATTACAAGCTATTAGGTTTCTGTGATGCTGACTTTGTTGGAGATAGAATTGAAAGAAAGAGCACAAGTGGTGGCTGCCAATTTCTTGGAGCAAACCTTATCTCTTGGTCCAGCAAAAGGCAAAGCACAATTGCACTATCAACTGTAGAAGCTGAGTATATATCTGCTGCAAGCAGTAGCTCACAACTACTATGGATGAAATATCAACTTGAGGACTACCAGATTAAAGAGAGTAACATTCCTATATACTGTGATAATACTTCTGCTATATGTTTAACTAAAAATCCTATTTTGCATTCACGAGCTAAACATATTAAAATTAAGCATCATTTCATTAGAGACTATATCCAGAAAGGAATACTTGAAATCAAATTTATTGATACAGACTATCAATGGGCAGATATCTTTACAAAACCCCTTGCTGAAGATAGATTCAACTTTATAAGAAAGAATTTAAATTTTCATCTTATAAAGGAATGAGTGTTTAATTTGAATATAGTTGACTCTGTTTGACTATTTGACTCTGGTTGACTATATATATGATTCTGTTTTGACATTTGACTCTTCTTGGTACACGCGCTCTGTTGTCACACACGCACCTCTGATGGGATACATATTGACTCTATTTGTATGTTGACTCTATTCGCATATTGACTCTGGTTGCATGTTGGCTCTATTTATTATTTTATTAATTACTATTCTTTATTATTTATTGTTAACTATTCGTATTCATGAATCTGTTGCATTTTAACACAAAGTTGCCTCTGGGAATCTTTGTGTACATGTCTCTCTGAGACTGGTTGATGCGTTAGTGGATAATATTTACTCTTACTGAGTCATTATTGCTTTTACTGCACGAGGACAGTTTTACTGCGCCTCTTTAATTCTGAGTGTGGCACGCTTCAATTTTGAAATGACAAAGTCTTTAATTCATTTATTTTGGAAACTGGTAAAGGCGGTTTGCCTTCTCAAATACGTTTAATACCCACTCACTCACTTCACCCACTACCCACACTATCTCTCAGTGAAGCCTACACGATTTCTGAACCCTAAACCCCTTTCTCTTCTACTTGCTCTCTGCAACTCTTTGTGATTTTGCAACGGTCGCACAACAGCAACAACAACAACAAGTTCAAGGTCCTAAGGAGGAACCTCGGGTTACTCTACAGAACTTGCAACCACATGAGCTGAAGGTGTTGGTATAACACTAAGTGAACTTCAGAGATTTAGCTCATGAAGGGCACGCTTTCAGAGATGATTTCGTTGAAATGGGAATAATGGACTTCTTTCTCATGGACAACTACCCGGTGTATGAAAACCTAGTCAAAGAATTCTGGATGTATGCTTGGAGTAAAGATAGAACTATCCACAGTTATGTTCAAGGAAGGCGCATCTTGGTAACCCAGGATTTAATTGCTGATATCACTAGATGCCCTAATAAAGGAGTTATTGCTTACGAAGGGTGGGAAAAAGATGCTGGTGGCTGGAGCGTTGTCAATGACACGATCTTTAAGAAATTTGGTGGAACCAAGGCCGTGGATATGAAGAACCGTTTCAGAGTGCTCTTCAAGATTATCATGCACTGTTTGGTACCCAAGTCTGGGTCTGTGGATACTGTTAGCAGTACCCACAAGTTCATAATGTGGTATTATGAACTCAAGGCTAAGATCAATCTTCCAAATCTCGTTTTTACCACCTGCGACGAGATTTGATGTACTCCAGAAAAGGGAAGAATGCAAATATTCCCTATGAAAGGTTGTTTTCTGCAATTATGGTAAATCAAGGCCTGATTAGGAAGCTTCAAGGGCTTAACACTGAGGAAGCTGGACTTGCCCTGAAGACAATGGCGGTACCCACATTCTCAAGTGAAAATCTGAGAAGAATGAAACTTTTTTCAACAGAAGTAGTTGCTGAAATTTTATGGGAAGAAGAAGGTGGAAGGAAAGCAGTAAGAAAAGGAAAGAAGAAAGTGGTTGATACTGGAAGTACTGTACCTACCAGGAGAGTCACTCGAAGCACTGGGATTCACATTGCTTCAGAACCCTCTCAGTGTGTACATCCAGTGAGACTTGCCTTCATGGACTTTGATATGTCTGAAGAGGTAGAGGAGAAGAACAATGTTCTTGATGAAATGATAGTCAAAAGTTAGGAAGAGTGCTACATTTTTCATCAGAAACTCAAAGAGGAAAGGCTATAGAGTGAAGCTGCTGTAGCTGCAACTGTCCCTCCTACTCTTGCCCCCAGAACCTCCACTACTGCTGCACCTACTCTGAAACTGAAAAGAATCATCAAGGTTGCTGACCTCCCAGCAGCAAAGAGAACCAAGGTACTGGATAAGGTTTGTGACTTGTATGATGCTACTTACCAAACTGGTTCTGCTCCCACTGGTTCTACTGTCTTAGAACTTGTTCTGTCAAACCTTATACCTCCTAACCAGATACCTCCACTTACCCCACAGTTGCCTAAACTGTTTCCCCAATCTTCCAAACCTATCCCGAAACCAATTCCTTCACCAAAACCCTCACAACCCAAACCTGCACAACCTAATAAATCATCCCCTCCAAAGAAACCTTTACCTTCTAAATTACCCACACCTCCAGGACTCTCTGATACCTCTGACTCTTCTTTAAACGATAGTGAATAAAGTCATGAACCTTTGAGACCTAGACAGAGACCACAACCCGAAGTTCAATTTCCTTACATTGAAACACTTGCAGTTGAGCTTCCTAATACCCCCACTTCTGTCCCTCAACCCCAATCACAACCCACCAAAATACCTTCACCTAAACCTTCATCACCACCTAGACCTACCTTACCTCCCTCTGTTCAACCTGACCTTAACCTACCCCTCCAACACGAACCCACACTTGAACCATAAACAGAACCTGAACCATATATCCAGGAACCTTTCTGTTCTGAACCTGATTCTGTTTTGGCCATTGAGGCACAACCCCTCTCCACGTTGCAATCTATACCTGATCCCTCCTTCAGACTCCTAATACTTGTACCATTTCTGCCTCAATCTTTTATATCACCACACTCACCTCTGTTGGCAGAACCTATTACTACTGCAGCATCTATGGATATAGATGAGATAGCAGTCACTGCTATGATTGCCTCTGAGACAATTCAAGGTATTGAGTTGGATTCTGTTTCTGATTCTGATGTTGCCATCATTGATCCTCCAACACTGCTTCTGCAAGCACCCCCTGGACCAGTTATTCAAATTGGGTGTGAACCCTCACCAGATCACAGGGAAGCAAGAGTAGTGCCTGAAAGGTATCCTCACCTGATTGCTAATTTTGAGTGCCTCAAGGCTCAAGTATACCGTGAGGATGAGGATTACAAAATTATGGAAGCTATAAGAATTGATGAAGTTAACTCTATCTTGGCAGAAGAAAACAGACTTGCAAATTGGCAAATTGTGCATTATTGGTTTGAAGTGCACCAAAGGGATCAACTTGAAAGAAACAGAAGGTGGCTTACGGCTCTTCAATGGAAACAGCAAGTACCTCAACAGGAAACTACTCATGTAGTTTGGGAACCTAAACCTGTTCTTGTAGCCCCTCCTACTCCTGAACCTGAGCCTGA
This sequence comes from Calophaca sinica, assembly GCA_037113605.1. Taxonomy (NCBI): domain Eukaryota; kingdom Viridiplantae; phylum Streptophyta; class Magnoliopsida; order Fabales; family Fabaceae; genus Calophaca; species Calophaca sinica. The sequence continues at coordinate 112,838,516 of CM073733.1, forward strand.
ACCAAAACATGTCACTCCACCTCCTACTCCTACTGCACTGGTTGTTCAACAATCCACTTCTGGGTCTGCCTCTGCCTCTGCAAGCCATTCAGTTGTGATTCCCCAAGCAGTCTATGATAGGCTTGTTGATGACAGCAAGAAATTTTGAAGGTTTATGGAAGCCACTGAAAGGCACTTTGAAGAGTCTGACAGAAGGCATGATATGCTGGCTAATCTACTGCAAGAGATTTTGGCCAAAATGGACAAGCCATAGAAAACCTTAGGCTTTTCCCTTTTTCTTTTAGCCCCTTATGTTCTTGTGTTCTCAGTATTTTCTTTTGCACACTGATACTTTTAGTTTAATGAAACTGTTTTGGCACTTACTGTCTGTTTTAACTTTATCGTTCTTATAATGTTTCGACTATGATGTTCTTTATTTCTGTCATAATCTTTTTGTCTGATGACAAAAGGGGGAGAAGAATATAGAGATATAGAGTAATTGATGAAACTGATGTATCAACCAAGTGTCACCATGCATTGCATTTCCTGCATTATTAACTCTGATATATTAACTTGGAAGGTATTCAATGCTCTATTAGTGCTATTTATCTATGTATGCTCTGATATTGTATTGAATATGGTCTGATATTTACACTCAGAAAATATTTATATGTGTTTAATTCAGGGGGAGCCTCTGAAATTATTTTAAACAAATATTTTTCTAAAAGGAAAATTGTTCATCAATATATGTATTTGTCATCATCAAAAAGGAGGAGATTGTTGAAATTAAGTGGATTTAGAAACAATGGCCCTTAATTGTTTTGATGATAACAAATGATTAAGAGAACAATTTATTCTCTGATGTGTTTGCTAGTATGCAGAAATCACTATTCATGAGAAGAAGTTATCTCAGAAGACTTGGTGAAATCTTGAATTTAACACATCTAAGTCTGGGAGTGATCCTCTATTTTTATGCTGATGTCACCTTGTGAAGCCTTGCTCTGAAGTTGGTCAACTCCGTTTGTTCAGCAACGCTCTGGTGACCCATGTTCCTAAGACTAGATCTTGACTTAGTCAACTCTGTTGAACAGTCAACTCTATTGGTGAACCAAGCTCTGAAGACTAGCTCTAATCTTGGTCAATGCTCTAATGGCGGTCATCACTCTGGTAGACCACATTCTATTGAGACCACATTCTGTTTGGTCAACGCTCTGGTCATTGGTCAACACATTCAATAGACTTTGGTTAGTCTACACTATAGAAGCCTTCGTGCATGTCCACAAAACTCTATTATGTGAAAGCCCATTGAATTCTATGCTGAAGAACTCAACTCTATTTCAAGCTCACTCTGAAGTACAGTACTCAACTCTGGTGAACAGTGTAGCTCTGTTAGGAAACAGACTGAAGAATATTTAAGGCTACTTCAAGTATTTAAGAGACCTCATTGATTAAGCATTTTAATGTACGAGGTATCAAAGGCCAAAAGGAATGTCAACAAATTTAATCATCAAGGAAACTTGCTCTCGAAGTGTCTCATATTCAAAAAGCTCACAAGAGACAAAGATTCTGATTTTGTATGCAGTGCCCAGAATGCTTTATGCAGTCTGGAAAGCGATGTGACCTGCAAAAGCCACAAAAACAGGATCTGAGGTTTTAACCTAGGGTAAAAAGAGACGTGTCACAACGGCACTATTCTCAACCCTAGCTATATATACCTTACTTCAGTCACTGAAGTAGAAAAACGATTGAAAAGAAAGTGAACGCAACAAAGTACGAAGTGATCATACAGTGAGCGCCTACAATCTTATCAAACTTCAAATCACTATTTTCTGAGACAGTGAGCAACCAAGAAATCTTCCAAGTCTCTGGGATCACATTGAACAAAGCACTTAACTGTTTTATCCTTTCTGTTTGAAAGTTATTATTTGTGCTAAAGTTCTTCATTGTGAATCCTCTCTGTGAGAGTTATCTTTGTATTGTTTCAAAACTCCTTTGAACTTGTATTAAGCCCAGTGGTGGCTGTATTCCTTAGAGGCTTGACTGTACTAAGTCGTTCTAAGAAGTTGTGAGTATAGCCAGTTTGGCAGTATTATACTCTCAAGTGTAATCAGGTTGATTATAGTGGAAAAATCCTTCAAGTGTGTGAAGAGACTAGACGTAGCTATCAAGTGATAGTGAACTAGTATAAATCACTGTGTCACTCTCTTCTCTCTTCTCTTTACTTACTGCACTGTTTTATTAAAGAGTTGTTTAGAAAAAGTTTTTCATAAACACTTATATTTGCGAAAAGTTTTTAAAACCCAATTCAAACCCCCCTTTCATGTGTTTTTGCCACGTTCATAACCAACATCTGACTTTTTAAAAATGAAAAATCGGTTATATCTTTAGAAATAAGACCCATATCAACTACATTGACCCTCAACCTCAAAGAAAAACTATTTCAGTGTTTCCATTCATATGGTTTCCGTTCCAAGTACATGCAAGCACATTTGAAAATGCTTAGAAATAACATATGAAAATTGTGAAAAGTGCTCTGATTATACGTTTTTAAAAGCCATTGAATTTCTCACACAATTGGTCACTGTCCCTTAAAAGAATAGATGAATTTAACATACTATTATTATATGCCAAAATGATAAACACTGTATTACCAAACAACTATCTAATGACATACTGCTCAAGATGCTTGCAAATTGCAGTTTGCAACTCTTCTAGTCTTTTCCTGTAATCTTTCCCCTTTAATTCCAAATCTTTGTGTGATCTCTTCAATTCCTTTAATTTAAAGTCGGCATCAACCTGCAAAAGTATAATAGATGCCACATCCATTAGTGATAAATGTCCACAAACTATCCTAAATCCTAATAGATGCCACACTTGAGAAAGTCCAGATGACAGAACTAATTCCAAATAATGAGCAACAAAATAATTTCAGTCGAAATCACATAGCACGGCCAAGGACAGGGTATTACCATGGTTCTGTTGGATGTAGATCCACAGACTTTACTCTTTCTGATCTTTGAACAAGCTTTTCCTGATCAAATTACAAGACAACACATCAGTTTAAGCAACCAGAAAGTTAAACGCCTCGATGACTAGCTAATTAAACATTTCCCAGCAACAAACACAAAATAAACCTTGAATCAAAATTCTAAAACAACAGTACCTTGATTTCGAGTCTGAGAGGCTGCAAAAGCAAACAACAACAAAATAAGAAACAAACAAAAACGAGTCAGTATACAAAAAGGAAAAAATTTCAAGAAATTAGGGAATCTTTACCGTAACAACAACAACAGCAACACAGAGAAATTAAAGAGAAATTAAGGAACCTAAGAGAATTATCGTACGATGTAGCACGTAGAAGGTGTAGCCTACAATGTGAGAATCATCGTCCTTTGGTGGTGATTCGTACCTGAGAAAATCAAAGACTCAATCGTGATTTTCAAGAACTGGTAACAATCGTCTTTGAAAATCAAAGAACTAGTGTTAAGAATCATAAAAGAAGAGGGGATTTGTACCTGAGTCTTGAGTTGCACAATGAGATGCCGCATGAGGAAGGTACAGTTACAAGATGCAGAGGGAGACGCCACACGAGGAAGAAGAACGGTTACGAGTAACGAGTTGCAGATGAAGGGTTACGAGGCGCAAATAAAGTAGGGTTACCCTCCAGGAGCTGAATCCACATTTCAGTGCCTACAATGCTAGAATCGCATGGTGAGAAAGGGGGAAAGAACGAGAGAAAGGGTTACGAGAGTTTCAGGGAGAAAGCGTTTTAGGGAGGCGCAAATGAGAGAGGGTCACGAGAGGTAGGTTTTTTTAACGTTAACCGCCACAAATTGCAGGTTAACCGCCACGGAGTAAAGTTAGATCGCTCCCTTTTTTATTCAACCGCCGCAGATTGACTAAAAACCGCCGCGGAGTTCAAGTAAAACAAGGCGGTTGAGTGGACCGCCGCCGCTTTTCACCTGCCGGTGGTTCATGCTGCAACCGCCGCCGCTGGCCTTCTTTCTTGTAGTGAATGAACCGAATTCACACTAGAATAAGAGAGATCTTGAGGCTGTGAAGGTATGAGAATGCACAATTGAAGAAAGACTTGGTACTACCTATACAAACAAGATGCATATTATGTTTGGGAACCCGAAACATGAGAACTTCATAGTTAAGCATACTTGACTTAGAATACTTGTGGGATGGGTGACTTTCTATGATGTTTCCAAGAAAGTGTGGTAAGAATAACATTTATTTCCACAACAAGAGAGTGGGACACACAAATATATAACACTAATTAAGCCATTAATTTGAAAAGAGTATTATTCTTTTTGCCTCTGCTCAGACAATGTTGGGGATATGAAGAAAGTTCTAATTGGGTAGCTCACAAATAAGTGGAAGAAGAAAATCAGGCGGTCAGGGCTCGTACTAAACAACACACATATATGTATGTCTTTAACTATAGTACTCGTACCCATATCCGCATTTTGAAAAAAATACTTGTACTTAGACCCACACACACGCGACTAACAACTTTAGTACTCATACCCTTACCCGCTGGGTACCTAAGTTCGTACCCAGATCGGATAAAATATTCTCAAGGAACGTTGACCACTCATGCAAGTATGAGTTTAAAGTTGTACCCATGAGGTTTGTGGTTTTTGTGGTGAGGAGAGAACATTGATTTTGATTTGTGCCAAAAACATACCAATTTGTTATTAATGAACTATGAGAAAAAATATACCCGTGAGATTTGTGCTGAGGAGATGTTTTATGAGAAGGAATGACAATAAAAATAAAAATAAAATGTAACTTAAGGACAAACTTTACAAGAGGAAAGAAAAAAAAAAAAAGAGGTCGTTGGTAATGACACATTTTCGATAGCTAACCGACGACCTCACACCCGATGAAAATTCGAGCGTCGCAAACAAGTACCGACGGGTTTTTTAAAATATCTGTCGGTAATTACCTACGGGCTTTTACCGATGGGTAGTACAAATAGTTTTTTCTCTCAATAATTATCGATGGCTCTGTGCCCCTCGGTAATTACCGAAAAAAGACACTATCGGTAACGATGATATCTTTTAAAAAGCAATTATTTAAAATTAATTTTTTTACGGCCTAGATATTCGATATAATATAATATATTATATTATATTTTTAATATTTAAGAAAAAAACCTAAAAGGGAGAGAAAATTGAGGGGGGAGAGAGAGAGAGAGAGAGAGAGAGAGAGAGAAATGGCAAACATAGAGAGAAAAGAGGAAAGAGTACTACCGGTAGTTACGTTAAACTTACTTGGCTAGTTGGCGGTTATTTAACAACGATAGTTAGTTAACTTTAGTTAGTTAGTTAGTTAGTTCGCACTTACTCTAGTATAAATACAGTTTTGTAACTAACTTTGATTAAGATGCAACTTTACAATATTCAATGATATTTCTTCTCCAATTTCTCTCTGAGTCTCTTTGATCAATATTATTGAGAGAGGAAGAGAAACGAGGGAGAGTGGGAAAAATGGGAGGGAAAGAGAAGTCACAGAGAGTAAGAAAAGTGAGAGTGAAAGAGAAATGAGCGGACATGTTATATGATTATATAAGTGAGAAGGCAGAGAGAGTAGTGCAGAGGAGTGTAGTTTAAATTGGTTAATCAAGGGTGGAGGGTAGCTTGCAAAGTTGCACACGGATTGTTATAGCATTGTGTGTAGAATGTGATTCAAATATGGAAAATTGTCGGCATATATTCCTTATGAAAACATGCAATTTCTTGGTGGCATGAGTGAAATCGTTGGAGTGTCATTGAGCCAATGTTCGAGCATAAGGAAAGCTTATGTGTTCTCTTCTTCAAGGTTTGTACGACTCTCCACGACTCCAATCGAAACTAATTTTCCATGATTATGTGGAGTTTTTGGAAGAACACGAATGAGAAATTATGGGAAGGCAAAAGTAAGGATGCAAAATCAATAGCTTTCCGAGCTAAGGAGGTATTAGGCGAATAGCAGTTGATCAAGCAAAAGCAATCCTTGAAGACCATACGGTGGCACCAAGCCCAAATATTCATTGACAGAAACCTCTTATGGGTGTCTTGAAAATACCTTCTTCAACAAGACGGGCAAAGTCGGTTTTAGTATGTGCATTTGCAACCATGAGGGATTATTTATCATGGCACATACAACACGAACTTAGGCAACAGTTTAAGTCCATGAAGGTTAAGCTACTAGTTTGCTGCTAGCCTTAGAGTGGATTCAGTCTATGGGCATTAAGGGAGTCAAGCTCGAAATGGATTGCAAACTAGTCGTAGATGGTTTGCATGACATGAGAGAAGACGATTCAGAATTTGGTGCTATCCTTGCTAAATGTAGAGCTGTACTCTCGCATCACTCCATTTCAACAACGATTTTGTTAGGAGACATGCAAATATAGTTGTTCACTCTCTAACTCTAGCATCTATTTTATATTTAGCCCCCAGTTTTTTATGATATCCTTACCGACATAGTACCTTTGATTGGAATTGAAATGAAATGACTTTTTTGTTTAAAAAAATTTGTTAAAGCTCATAAATTTTAAATATAAATAGTTTTATAATTAAATATATAATTTTTATTTTTATATATTCCTTAAGGCTATATATGTTGATCTCTTTAAAGGTAAGTCGAAAGCAGCCTACTTGCAACCTATTGCAGATAAGATAAAGCATAAAATGGCTTCTTGGAAAGGTACATTGCTCTCTATCATAGGGAGGGTCCAACTAGTGAAATCTCATCCATGGCATGCTTGTTTATAGATTTCATGTTTATGTCTGACCTATTGCTCTCCTTAATTCTCTAGACACTGGATTAGGAATTTCATCTGGTCGGGTGATATTCACACCAGGAAAATTTGTACTGTAGCTTGACACAAAGTCGGTGTCCCTGTGGAAGAAGGTGGACTTGCTATTCGGCCTCTCAAATCCATAAATGTAGCCTCTATGCTTAAGCTTACTTGGGATGTTCTTTCCTCACAACAATCGTGGGCTAAGCTCCTCAAGGCTAGGTTTGTGAGGTTTAATAGGCCAATTACTTACTATGCTAAGTCTTCTATTTGGCATGGTGTTCGACGATTCCTTCAAACTATTTTCTAAGGCAGTTTTTGGTATATTGGTGATGGTAAAAATGTAAATTTCCAGCTGGATAATTGGCTTATTCAACCTCTAATGGGTCGGCTCAATATCCCCTTTTTTGCCCATCCTTATTTAAAAGCCGTTGTGGCAAACTTTTACATGACTGCACTTTGGTGATTCCTTCCTTTTTTTCCATAGATTTCCTGATATAGCAAAAGAGGTTCATCAAATGTTACTTTGCACGGAAGATTGTAAAAATGAGTTGACATGGAAAGGTCATGATACAAGTTATTGAGCTTTAAAGATGCTTATCTTAGCCTTTTCTCCTCCTAGCAGGCAACGAGTGACCTGGGGATAAGCAAATTTGGAGTCCAATCATTTTCCCTTCCATGACTTTCTTAGTTTGGCACCTTTTTCATGATAGGCTGCCTTCAGAAACAGGGTTGTATAGCTGTCTCTATTTGTTGTCTTTGCCAACGTGTAGCAGAATCCACTAACCATTTATTTTTTGACTGTCCCTTAGTGGTGAAAATTTGGAATTGGCTTGGGTGTTCTTTGAATTGCATTATCGACCACTCTTCCATTGATGCGATTTTCAAGGTCTATGATAGCATATGGAGTAGTCAGGTTGTTGATATCATAGTTATCAAAACCGGACCGGACCAACATGTTCAATCGATTAGACCAGGATCCGGACCATTGCCCAGTATAAATAACCCTGAGAACCGGCTATCATAAAAACCGGGCAAAAAACCGGTCTAAAACCGGCAGCCCACCGGTTTATGACAATTCAAGATACAAACTTTGCAAACTAATTTTTTTAAAAAAACAAAAAAGGTGTTTGTCAGCCAATGTGGATTTGCACCGCACAAGCATAGTCAGACAACCACCATGTTTTGACTTAGCAACTATCTCTCTCAAACTCTATTTATAGCTATCATTTCCCCAACTTCTTTCTTTGCGTTTTCGATGTGGGACTAATAATACAGTATAGATATCAACAATCTCTCTCAAACTCTATTCCCACAAAGCAAGCTTTTTTTTTTGGGTCATCACAAAGCAAGCCTCAAACACACAAAACTCTTTGCTTTTCAGATGCCACCATCAATCCATCATGATCCAATTTAACTTTTTATATTTTAATTTATATTTTAACTCCACTCAAAGTTAGTATTTGTAAATGTGAGTTTTTTGTTAGATAAAATTAATTTAAATTTGGGGTTACATGCAAGTATAGTTAAATTTATTCTGAAAAAAATTAAAATTAAAATTTTATAGTTAAAAAAAATATGGGAATATTTTACATTTATGTTAATATTGCTCAATATACTATAATAAAAATTTAAATAACGTTATTTAATTAAACCCGGTTGAACCCCGGTCGAACCCCGGTTAGTCCTTTAAACCTTGAACCATTATCTCCTCTGGTTCGATGTCCGGTCCGGTTTTGATAACCTTGGTTGATATGATAATTTATGCGGTTATTCATACTGTCTAGGTTATTTGGTATGCTGGTTGATATGATAATTTATGCGGTTATTCATACTGTCTAGGTTATTTGGTATGCTAGAAACCAACTACCTTTCCAGAATAAATCTGTCTCTTTCAAAAGAGTCGTCTATTTAATTGTCGCTGCGGTTTCGCTATCTGGTAAGTTATCCAAAGGTTGTTCTTCTAACTCCATTAATGACTTTTCTTTTTTGAAAATTTTTTCAGTCGAGATTCATGCCCCTAGAGCTCTTTCCATCATACAAGTCACTTGGCACAATCCTTTTTGTGGTTAGATCAAGTGCAATTCGAATGAGGCCTATCGAGACTCTAGGAGCTATCCTTGGTTGCTTTGCTAATTTTTTGGGCATTGATTCCTCTTTTCACTTTGAGTTAATGGCCACGATGATGGCCTTGAGTTAGCTCATCAAAAAGGTTGGCCTAAGCTTTGGTTGCAGTGTGATTTGTTGCTTGTTGTGCAATCCTTCAAGAATTAAGCTCTGGTGCCTTGGAAATACAAGAAGCATTGGAAAAAATTGCATTCATCTGATTAATAGCATGCAGGTTTTCATCTCACACATTTACAGAGAGGGTAACTCTTATGCTGACAAGTTAACTTCTTATGGCATTTCTAATCATTGTTTTTCTTAGTGGAATTTGCCCTCAAAGTTTATTTTGGAAGACTTCTTCCGTAAAGTTTAGTCTTCCTTATGTTAGATTTGGATGATGTCTTTTTCTCCCATGGGTTTTGGTCTAGTCCCCCTTGATCTCTTTGTCGATGACTCTTTTCAATTTTTAACTGAATTTTTTTGGTGCTGCAGATAATTGTTAAGGGTTGAGGTGCCAACATAGTTGAGATCTTCTCTCCTACTATGATGCCTTTACACTCCAATTTTACTTAAAAAAATGTTGATTTTGACGTATCTCAATGACATATTAAATATTTTTATAAAATTTTAGTAAATATGATCCATATGATAGTAATTTTTAAATCAAGGATAAATTTTGTAATATAATTATATGGTAAAATATTATTAAATAGTATATAGGTTCTGATCCGGGATGTTTCACAAACCAGGAGGAAAGAGCACTCTCACAAGTGGCTGAGAGGTCACACTACATCATGGGTTACTAACTAGGCCCGCATCATAGCAAAAAGGGTCATAATTATGGAAACCTTCGAGCACAAGAAAAGGAAGGTCATCACACAACCTCTGCTTGTAGAGACCCTACCATCTTAAGAGTAATACTGACAAAAGAGGGCGGCTAGAAACCACAAACAGTATCTGAGAGAGATGAGATACCCAGCAATACAGGGTACTCACCCCATAAGACGTAAGTGACATAATCTCGAGGTATGACCTCGGAACAAGGAACATAATCATTTTGGCTCATTCAGGACAACATTATATAAAGAGAGTTGCATTGTCTTACAAAGGTATGTTATTATTCCAATTCTCTATCTAAAGGCTAGCCGTTGGAGGCCAAATCCAACTTTCAGGTTACTAAAGAATCGAGACGAACTAGGGGTGTGTGTGCATACATGTGTGGACACATGTGTGTGGTGTTGTGTGTGCATGCGCACGTGGACACACTAGTAGTTTGTTAGTTTGCAGAATGCAAATACAATGACAAAGAGGTATCTCTCTCTTAATAGTCAATATTGCAAAAGAGACGACAACCAACAAAATGGATATAGTGAGGGTATTGTATATATGCTTTCGACCCTAATTAGTACTCTCTCCGTCCCAATATATATGTCATATTTGGCTAAATCACATAGTTTAAGAAAAATACAATAAATAAATAAAAAGTGATAATTTTACCAAATTAACCTGTCATAGATGCAAAGTTGATTATTTGAAAGTATAATTGGTAGAAAGCATTTAATATTACATTGAAAATAGAGAATGACATACATTTTGGGACATTTTTTTCTTGTTGTAAATATGACATACTGTCAGTAAGTATGAGACGCAATATTGGTCACGCAGTTCGGCCAATCTTTGCCTACGTCTGCGACTACAGAGCAACTGTAGTTCCGTTTTATTGATTGTCTGTCTTTTCTTACTTCCTTGAGTACAAACACTAATGAGTTTAAATAGGCTATTCTACGCGTAAACCTAACGGGCCTAGGCCGAATACATATATAAATAAATCTACTATTTACAAACTTCCTTATTCCTTATTCACATCCCCCCTCAAATTGATGCAGGTCATCAAGGAGCATCAATTTGCTAACAAGAAACTGATGGCGTGGACGAGGAACACTTTTAGTCAAAATATCTGCAACTTGAAATTGAGTATTGATATGAGGAATGGATATAACATGATTATCATAGGCTTCACGAATAGCATGACAATCAACTTCAATATGCTTAGTACGCTCATGAAAAACCGGATTGGCAACAATCTGAATGGCACTTGTATTGTCAGCATAGAGAGATGTTGGTTCGGTTTGAGGAAATCCAAGTTCACCCAAAAAATCACGAAGCCAAAGTATTTCGGAGCATGCCGTAGACATAGCACGATACTCCGATTCAGTTGAGGACTTAGAGACTCTTGCTTGCTTCTTACTTTTCCATGAGATCAACGAAGAACCAAGAAACATGCACCAACCAAAGGATGAGCGGCGAGTGTCAGGACACCCAGCCCAATCAGCATCACTGTAGGCAATCAACTTAAGAGGGGTCCCACTAGGAAAGAATAAGCCCCGTTGAGAGGTACCTTTCAAGTAGCGAATTATACGACGAACCGCTGCCAAGTGAAGATGACGAGGAGAATGCATGAACTGACATACTTGCTGAACAGCAAACGAAATGTTGGGTCGTGTAATGGTCAAGTAGTTAAGACTACCCACGAGCTGTCGATACAATAAAGGATCGGTCAAAAGTTCACCCTCGTCACGGTGGTATTTAACATTAACTTCAAGAGGAGTATCCACAGGATTAGCAGATTGGAGGCCAGCCATAGCAATAAGGTCTGTGGCATACTTATGCTGATGGAGAAATATACCCTTAGAGGTAGAATGAACCTCGAGTCCAAGAAAATAATGTAAAAGACCAAGGTCTTTCATTTGAAATGAGGCTTGAAGCTTTTGTTTATCATCAACGTAAAGAAGGAGCAGAACAATGCCCGTAGATGTGCGGTGAATGAACAAAGACGAATCATACTGACTTTGAGTAAAAGAGAACCCAAGTAGAGTGGAACGGAATTTCTCATACCATGCTCTAGGCGCCTGTTTCAAACCATATAGAGAGCGTTTGAGTTTGCACACCACCTTAGATGAAGAGAATAGGCCCTGAAGGGGAGTCATATAAATATCTTCAGTCAGGTCGCCATGAAGAAATGCATTCTTCACGTCCATTTGGTGGAGAGACCACCCATGAGAAGCAGCTATAGAGAGCACCATTCTAACAGTAGTCATTTTAGCAACTGGTGCAAATGTCTCATCATAGTCAATGCCATATTCCTGCTTGTTGCCTAAAGCAACCAATCGAGCCTTGTACCGATTGAGAGATCCATCAGAATTCAGTTTCACAGAATACACCCATTTACAGCCTATGGGTTTGATATCAGGAGGGCAAGGAACAATATCCCAAGTAAAATTGTCGTGAAGGGCCTGGAGTTCCTCATTCATAGCATTTACCCAACACACATTTTTAACAGCCTGCGAGTAACAAGTAGGAATAGGTGTGCCAGATAGAGAAACAGTTAAAGCAGTATGTGAGGAATCAAACATGTCTGGTGAATATCTATCAGGTGCTCGAGACGTTCTACTAGAACGCCGTGGTGCAACTGGTACAGGATCAGGATCAGGTGGCGGGTCAGCATCGGAAGGGCAAGTGGGAACCTGTCTATCGCGTTGTCTGGCATATACAAGTCCTGGTTTGAAACGTTCTATAGATGGAGACAAAGTAGAAAAATGGGGAAGTATAGCAATATCAGTCAGACCAGGAGAAGGGCAAGGAAACATAAACTGATGATCAAAAAATGTCACATTCCTAGAAATGCGAAAACGATGGTTAGAGACATCATAACACACGAAACCCTTATGAGAATGACTATACCCCATAAATGCACATTGAACAGATTGTGCCCCAAGCTTATGTCTTTCAGTGGATGGTAGGTGAACAAAACAAACACACCCAAAAGTATGTAAACTACTATAATCAGGCTGAGTTTTAAAAAGGCGAAAGTAAGGAGAATCAAACTCAATCACCGTGGAAGGAAGACGGTTGATCAAAAAAACAGCTGTGGAAAGAGCCTCTACCCAAAATCTGGATGGAACAGAAGCCTGGAGAAGTAAGGTACGTGTCACATCCAACAAGTGACGATTCTTACGTTCTGCAACACCATTTTGCTGAGGGGTATTGGGACAAGATCGTTGAGACAATACACCTTTTTGCTGTAAGAACTCCTGAAACTCATGAGACATATACTCACCACCAGAATCAGACCGAAGAATTTTAATACTGGTTTGAAATTGATTCTCAACATACATCAGAAATTTCTTAAACATAGAAAACACTTCAGATTTAGATTTAAGAAAATAAATCCAAGTAAAACGACTATAATCATCGATAAAGGTGACAAAATATTTATAGTGAGCATGAGAAGCTACAGGTGAGATTCCCCAAACATCACTATGAATTATCTCAAAACAAGTAGAAGCACGATGAGCACTAGACGGAAAAGGAAGTGTTTTGCTTTTCGCTAATTTGCAAACAGAACATGAAATACCGGCACTAGAATCCATAGGTTTAGTACCTAACAAACCAGCCTTAAATAAGTGAGACAAAACAACAGAGTTTGGATGGCCCAATTTCCTATGCCAATCCTCACATGGATTCAAAACAGTATTATAAGCAAGAGATAAATGACTAGAAATAGACTGGAGCGGAAACAATCTTCCCACTTTAGGCCCCTTCGCGATCACCTTCCCCGACACCTGTTCCTGCACAAAACAACCAGCACGAGAAATATTAACATCACAACCGTCATCCACTAATTGTCCAGCAGACAATAAATTGGAAACAAGTCTAGGTGCTACAAGCACATTTCGAAACTTAGAGTTGATGTCACCAACATGAGTTATAGGAATGGTACTCCCATCAGCAATTTGAATTTTATGATTGCCATTATAAGGATTTAAATTGTGCAAGTGTTCAGGAGAACCCGTCATGTGATTCGATGCACCAGAGTCAAGTAACCATGGACGAGAAATGAAAGAGGACTTACCAGTAATGCCCAAGGCTGAAAGAGCAGAAAGTACCATTTGTTGAATCAATTCAGGCTGAAGAGCACCACCATCAGATGCACCACTGGTGGAAGGACCAGCTGCAGAGCTAGTAGTAGCATGGAGTGCCTGCACCGGACGCTTAGTCGGTCGTGGAGGACGCGTAGGACAGGCAAAGATGATATGACCCTGCTGCTTGCAGTAATTGCAAAATTTCTTGGGACAACTACGAGCAACATGTCCAAATTGTTTGCAAGAGAAGCATTGAGTCTGTCGCATATCACGACCTTGGCCTCTGTTTTGCGCAGCATATGCAACCGTCACTGGTTCAGAAAGGATAGCATCCTGAGACATAGTTCCTTGGGTGAGGAGACGCTGCTCCTCCCTGAGAAGTTCGCTAACACATATATCCAGAGAAGGAACAGGATTCCTATTCAGCAAAGCTCCTCGCACAGCCTCAAATTCCGGGCGAAGTTTCATGAGAAATTGATCCCGCTTTATCGATAAATGAGACATCTCGACAAATGAGAGTGAAGTTTTGGGAACAGCAGCATATATAATAGCAGAGTGTTCTGTCCACAAATTCAAAAAATTAGAATAATATTCTTGAATGGACGAATTACCTTGTTTGTAATTGGCTATCTCTAGTTCCAACTGGAAGCGTTTGGCTGTATTGTCCTGGTTATAAATACGCTTCAAATACGACCACATTTCTTTAGCAGTTGTAAAAGAGCGCAAATTATTGATCATCTGGGGATCAATAGAGCTGAGAATCCAAGAAATAATTTGCGCATCTTTTACTTCCCACGCATCTAGAGTAGCTTTATCTGTCGGTGCCTTGGAGAGCTCATCCAGGTGATCCCATAATCCTTTTCCTTTAACGTACATCTTAAATTGAAATTCCCAAGCAGCATAGTTCTTGCCGGTGAAACGGACACAAAAATGATCTCTTTCCTTCTCTGAGGCCATTAAGCAATGTTGCTGTAGCAAGAAGAGAAAAAAAAACAGGCACAGAACCACAACTATCGAACCACAAAATAAAAGAAAAGGACCAGAACTATCGAACCACAAAACCCAGAACCAGAACTCTCGAATCACAAAAGCACAGAACCTGAGCTATGGCGTCCGAACAGTAGGTTGCGAGCGAATCGCAACAGGGCGTGCGAACAGGAGCACGCAAGCGAACGCCAAGGACGATCACAACGTGACTCGCTACGTAACTAGCGAGCGGAGCGTAACTTCGTGACAGAGAAGACGGCGGAGCAAAGAAGCACGCAGAAGCCAAACTGGAGAACCAAGCGACAGAGAAGACGAAGCGGAGCAGCAGCGCACGCAGAAGCCAAACTGGAGAACCAAACGACGGCGTGCGAACAGAAGCACACGAAGAAGACGAATGGGAGAACCAAACGACGGCGAGAAAACTAGGGTGCAACTAAAATTGCACAGGTTTGATCGACCAAGCTGATACCATGTCAGTAAGTATGAGACGCAATATTGGTCACGCAGTTCGGCCAATCTTTGCCTACGTCTGCTACTACAGAGCAGCTGTAGTTCCGTTTTATTGATTGTCTGTCTTTTCTTACTTCCTTGAGTACAAACACTAATGAGTTTAAATAGGCTATTCTACGCGTAAACCTAACGGGCCTAGGCCGAATACATATATAAATAAATCTACTATTTATAAACTTCCTTATTCCTTATTCACACATACATACTGGGACAGAGGGAGTACCACACCATCATAAATAAACTTGGAGGAATGAGAATTCGCATTGCTGGAATACAATGATTATGGATCTGCACGACAAATTAAATCAATGATAGCTGGAAGAACATTCTTCTTCCTGTGCAGTCATCCCATATCATCATAGTGGCAACCACTTCATGTTTGAACCTGTGCTCCTTTAGGCACAATGGTAATTTGCATACCATGTCATCACTAGTTTTTTCCTCCCGAAAATAAGTTGCTATTAGTTATTTTGATAACATTAGGACACTTGATTAAGACTTAACTCTTTTAAAGTGTCCAATTCATTTTAAGGAGAAAAGTAGAAATAATAATCATTGATGGAAAAATCACAGTTGAAATTTTTAAGCAATTTTTTAGTTTATTATTTATAAACATGCATGTATAATATTAGGACACTCGAATTCAACTCAATGAAAAATTCACTTTAAGAAGAAAAGTAAACAATTATAATTATTAATTAAAAAACAACAGTTGAGATTATAATAAATTATTTGAATTTCAATGGTTAATTTTTAAATCAATAATTATAATTTCTTACTTTTTTTTTCTCTAAATTGAATCTCTTGCTTTAAAGGACCAAAACCATCTAATAATATGTATTTGGATAAGGTGATGATCAAGAGAAAGTTGTAGGACCTGTTGACGGGTCACTAATGCACAGAACAACCAAAGAGAAATGGGTTTGCGAATCTTTAGTGAATATTTTTAATTTCCTCTACTAGGTTTCAAATTTTTCTTGCAAAAAAGTGTATCAATGGACAAAGGCAATGATGGAAACTGCACATTCAAAATATTTTACTCACGTGTATACATGTATATACTATGTATGGGACACATAGATGGACTACATGGTGTTTGTCAGGCAATTACAGTAAACCACTACATTACAGAATTACAAAATTACTCACGATAACAAATCAAAAAAATATGGCAACCACAACACAAATATACAGTACTTACAAGGAGAAAAAAAATGCTGATAGGTTGGTTGATTTGGATGGATGTAGTGCTTAGACGCTGAGCCTGAGTGCGACTGAAGCGAGTTTCACTTCCTAGTAACGCTCTGGGTTGCTGCAACACTGCATGCTTATTCCAATGTTGAATGTGCGTGAATTGGGATTGGGAGGACCAGAGAGGGGACATATGTTGTCCAGGGTACCATACTAGTATAAAGAATCTTGTGTATTAAGTAAATTTCCTATTCATTACAGAGAAGAAAGACTTTTTACATCTGATTTAGGGCAAGAATCACAATAGAAACACCTCCACGGGCACTGAGGTCAGTGTTTTTAATCCCGCAGTAAATTTAAGAATCACTCCAACTGTCTGCATCATCATCTTCATCGCTTCCAGCCAATGCCTATTTCAATAATTGATATTAGGTTAGTTTACCCAGAAGAGAATGGTATGTTGGGCAGGTCAAAAGAGGGGAGAAACATATGCTTATTACTATAAACTTAGCAGAGAACATACGCCTAATACAATAAACTTAACAGAGAAAGAGTTATAGACCTGGCGAATTGCATTTGCTTTCTCCAACATGGCAGCAACCCTCAAGTTTGTTCTTGGACCCTGAATGCTGGGTCGTGTAACCACGGCAGGCTTCAAGTTGAAGGACTGAAAAAAAATTATTTTTAAATTTCTAAATACAAGAAATTTTGGGTAAGAATAGCGTGATGAACAAGATAAAGTCTGCTAGCTCTAACCTTCGATCTTATCTGTTCTAACAATGAGTCTCTTTCATCTACCTTTGGTGCTATCTGGGGCCTAACACGATCACTAGCCTTCCTCAGCTGCAGTAGTTCAAAGGCGGTGTGTTATGCAAGAATTGAGACCACACAAAGAGTACATTTTATGAGAACAAGAAAACTGTCATTACCCTGCTTTTGTCAAGAGCGGCAACAGCATCAGTTAAAGGGTTTGGAGGACGAGGAAGCTTATTCTTTGGTTTTCCATTTGGCATTTCACTATCAAACTCTGATGTTTGAGCAGATGTATTCAATGGCAATGCCAGTTCCCCCTCTGAAGGCAGAAGGCTGCAATTGGGCTGCACAATCTCTTCACTAGGTGGTGACACGGGTGAGACTAAAGGATCTCCTTGTTTCCTTTCCAAATTAAGCGAAGACTGCTCCAGAGTTTTAACTTCTATAGTAGTCTCTTCCATTAATTGATTTGGAGGTTGAGAAGGTTTTTCTTTTGGAGAAACGGGGTCATCTCCAGATACAGGACATTCAGCAGGTAGCACCATATGCAATTCTCCAGGTCTATCCTTTTTAGCTTCTAAACTAGTATCTTCAATTAATTGACCTGAAGATTGAGTCGGTTTTTCTCGTTGAAAGATGGAATCAGCCCTAGAAACAGCACATTCATCAGGCAGTACTGGTGAGCATGGACTTGAATTCAATACGCTTTCTCCCTTTGAAGCAATGACATTTTCATGTGAAGGCCTACCCGACGATACCACGGGTAATGTTAAGAAAGGGTTCTGAGCTTGGCTTCTCTCCAGAAGTAGGTAATTATGCTGACCATTTGCTTCATTTAATACGAGAGGAAATTGCAAAGGAATAGCAACAGGATGCTCTGAAACACTTGCTGATAACCCAGAAGAGAGTGGGTGTTTATTACTTTCCACAGCCACGACAGGCAAAAATGGATTCTGATACAGCAAAGTCACTCTTTCAGAAGTTGATAAACCAAATTCAGACTTATAATCAGGTTTAATTGGCTGTATTGGTTGGAATGACGCTTGACTTGCATCAATTTCTTCTCTCTGTGAAAGTAGAGAAATATTTTGAACCTTGCTCATTATCCATTGCATTGGTGGTAGAGGGGGCATAGGTGGCGTCTCCTCAAGATTGATTTTGGTTGCTTTGGGAAAAAGGTCAGGTAGACCAGATGAGTTAATCGGATGACCAGATGACTTTGATGAGGAACCACGTGAAGGTTTATCTGGATGGACTTCAGCAGCAAACTCGGAAGCAGTATGAGAGATTCTTTCTTGTTCCAACTGATTTGATATCTGCATCAGTTGAGGTTGAAATTTAGCAGGGGTATAATTTTCTTCATTCCTGAGCTGAAATCTCACATCTTGTTGACCAGCTTGTGATTTCAAGAACAGCTCAAAATGGGTTTCAGACTCCAGTTGATTATAGGAAGGTGGTGACAAACTATCACGGTGGAGATCATTCCGCCAAACAAATATAGACTCTGACCTCTGAGAGTCTGGCTCTGAACATTCAGTCACCATTTTCATGTCATTGAGAGAAGAACCGTATTGGATTTTCTCCTTGAGGGATGAATGTTGAACATCATTACATATTCCAGAATCAGAAGGATCACAAGGAACTGATCTGCTCAGGTTCAACTGTACATCAGTGGAAGCAATTTCTGGTTGATCCACTACTTCATGTGCTGATAATTCTGTCAAAGATTCTCTTGCACCTGCCTCATCGACTTCCATCTTTTTCTCATGAGGATCTGCAAAGGAATAAAGAGGTTCTTCCCACTTTGTAAAACTACTCACTGGGGAAGATACAATTTCTGAAGACGGTTCCAGTTGATTTTCCCTCTTCTCTGCATTCAAGTCTACAGAAATTTTTCTCAACTCTACCTCATCGGATTCCATTTCCATCTGATGGGAATCTGAAGAACCCAGGAGAGGTTCATGCAAATTTGAAAGATTCCTTGATGGGGAAGAAATACAGTTCGACGCTAGACAGTTAACAATACTTGCATCGTTTTCAGCAGTATCAGCACAAGGAAGAGCAGATACAGCCTGATCTTCTGACTGACCTTTTACAGAGAACATATCATTTACCAAGACATGATTTTTCTGCCTCATGTAATCAGGGGAAGGTGGATGTTTAATATGAGCATCATCTTCAACTGGATCCAAACTGCAGGTGGATCCATTTATTTCATGATCAGGCATTATCCTTGGTACCTCTTCAAAATTTGATTGCTGATCAGGATATAGAACTTCAACTTCTTCCAAATCAGGTAAATCCTGTGGATTTTCGCGTGCTAAATCAGAGCATAGCTCCTCTGTAAAGCTACTCTCTAATGTAGACTCCACAACAGGAAATAAATCTTCAGAGTTGTGTTGGGTTTTTATCATATCGTCCTCAGAATTTAAATTTCGGTCATCAGGCAACAGCTTAGTACCTGAATTTAGGTCTCCTTCCATGGGTAAGCAAATGGGACCCTCCCCTCGTGAACCAATATCTCCAACAACTGAAGTTTCAGAAGAGTATTCAGTCAGAGATTCTGCCTGCAACACTTTGATGTCAGAATGATCAACACATTCACCTTCATGAGCCACGTTTAAATCAGTAGAAACTCGTAACAGGGCATTGGAATGGACATATGCATCACAAACATCCAAGTTGCTCAAAGAACTGTTATCAAAAGAAACCACTGGGCAATTATCATCTTTTACTGGGGAGAGAGCGTAAGATTCAGTAGCTATAGATTCAACAAGACACGTCCTGTATTCATCATCTTCTAATCTTAAATGAAGTTCAACAGGGACAGATGGTGTTTCATCTGATTGAGTCCCTGTAGGAAGGGACACTAGTGAGGTGGCTCCAAGATCTGAAGGCAACAATAAACATCCCGAATCCATCGGACAGGAACCAAAAGAGACTGGTATAGAGTCAGATATCATTTCCCGCTGATCATGTGCATCATCACGTGTGACAAACTCACCACAAGCCTTTTGCAATTCAACAGTTTGGGGAAGCTGGTTGGATGGTATATTTTCAATCTCTGATGAGGAGTTTCCAATAGATTGAGAATCTGAAAACTGAGCTTGCAGTTGGGTATGTTCTTCATTTCTGTCTCTTCTGAATGAACAATTATCATCTGACGCACAGGGGGTTCCCGTTGACTGGGAATCTGGAAACCAAGCTTGCACTTCATTATGCTCTTCATTTCGATCTCGTTCGAATGGAATAATTTCCTCAGATATCGAGGAGTCTCCAAATGATTGAGAATCCGAAAATTGAGCTTGCAGTTGATGTTCTTCGCCATTTAAATCGGTTACCTTTTGAACATTCAATAAACTTTTCTTAGGTCTACACTCATTATCTGTTTCCAATTCCGAGTCGATGGTAGCTAATGCATCCATATAATCGTCAACCTCACTAGTTGCACCATCAGAACGGTAGCCATCTAGGCTGCATTCTCTTTTCTTTTGTTTATAATCCACCAATTCTGTTTCATCAGGTACCTTGAGAAGATTAGAAGATATTTCATCTGTCACACCAGCAGAGATTTGTTCACGCACATTCACAGGGTATCCATTTGTCTTTCTATCCATTTCGGAGCAGGAATTTAGTTCTAATTCCTGCTCATTTGGTGAAGAACATGTTTTTTCATTTCCCAAAGTCCTTCTCATAGGAGAAATGCTACTGATGTCAAGGATTTTAATCCCAATTTCACTAGTGTCATCTGACATCGATTTGACAGGCAGTGGAATGATTGATGTTTCACAAACCATTTTATGATCAGGTGAGGGCATTTCCAGAATTTCCTCCATGTAACTTTTCCCAGTTTTTGCTTCAACTGCAGCTCCATCCAACTGCCTTTTTTTCAACTTCACAAGACGAGCAGGGTCACTACAAGCATTCTCAATACGCTCCTCAAGAAACAACTGATGTAGTCTGCAACAATGGAAATGAATTGAGTAACCGATTAAGTGATTAACCATTTAGAGACCTTTTTTGCAATTAACAAACCAGAAGAATAAATTAATGAAACATAGTAAAATTATCGGAGCTCACTTTGAATGTGATGATACAAATTTAGGGGTTTCACCATTCCTCAGCCATGCTCCTTTCTTCTGCTAGAAATACAAATTATACATATTATATATTCAAAATTGCAAGTATTCAATTTTCCATTGCATGGAATTGTTTTTTATGCCAATTAAAACAATTTTCAAGAAAAAAATGTCATTAAGTGGTAGAATAGTACCCAAACTCGACGAATTCTCTTTTCCCTGTGAACTTTTGTTGCTGTTACAGAGGAAGCTGACTCTGCCTTAAAGAATGATGGATCGGTATAACGCTTCAGACATGCCCCAGCACCAGCCACATCAAACCTTTTAGAGCCAAAAAGAAAAAAATAAAGTCTCAGATATCTATAACATAATAATTAGTTTGTATTTGTGCTTAAATTTTTTATGTTCTACGAATCAGGTAACCATACTTGTCTAGAAGGAAGAGTCTAGGTGGACCACGACATTCTTCATATGAATCCAATATAAATCTAGGTAAGTCTCCGCGTGTAACAAGATTCTGTTCAGACCGAAGATTAGGATACCAGTCAATCCCTGCAATGCAAGAAGCATGTTAAAAATTTCCATGGGATCGTTATCACCTACAGTTCAAATTACAAACATAAAGAATAAACAAAAGGATTCTGTACTGATTAGTTAACCTCCATTTGTGAAAAAAGATGAATGATGAGTTTGTGACAAAAAAGCTTTCTCAAGTGCAGGAATTTCAGCCTCAAGCTGTTGAACACGAGACTTAAGACCGTGGCCTCTTTCAGCAGTAGCCATTACTTCTTCATGCAAGTTATGGAACAACTCGGCAGCAAATCTAACCAAAATGATACAGTTAAATACAGAGAAAAACAGCTGGTTGATGTAAAAATTATAACTTAAAAAGTTAAGTGCTGATGCTAAGTCTACAAACTGGAATTAATTTTCTAATAATTAACTGCAGGGAACAAAATGCCAGGATCACCACACCTCTGGCGAGACACAAAAAATTTCCTACAAGAAGCATTTGAATTAAATTCACAAAATTCAATTCTACGATACAATATTAAAAAAATAATCATAATAACATTCGTGAAAAAGGAAAAATCAAATTTAGCCACCTAATCCAACCACCAAATTAGAAACTTCGAACTCAATCAAACTAATTCATCCATCTAACTACCGAACTAAAATTTTTCCAAAGATAACAAAATCATCGCTGAATCAAAGCTCTTTTCACTAAAATCACCACCACCACAAACAACAACGACAACACTAAACAAAATTTCAAATATTGCATTGAATGAGAACTTCTTTTTTCTCTTAAAAAACTCAACGTTACTCAGCGCAATTATGGAAATGCGAGCACAACCATCACCACGACGCAACAAGTCAACACTAAAAGCAGTTATAGAGAGAGAGAGAGAGAGAGAGAGAGAGAGAATGAGAACTGACTGAGCGAGGTCGCCGAGCTGGCGCAAGAGACCGACGAGTCCGGCCATGGCGACGGCTTCGAGGAGAGCTTCGGAGTCATCCTTGTCGGCGGAACGGTGAAGCTCCGGATCCGCCAACCCGTGCGCGCTTCGAATGTGGTACCTGGAGATTGGCATACTTCAAATTCAAGCAATCTAGAAACCCTAATTCTGCTACAATTACAGTGAACTGATAATTGTGCTGTTCGATCCTTGTTCCGGCGACTCTGCGTTTTCTGTTGGTTCCACCATGGAAATGGAAGAGAGAGAAGGAAGAAGAAAGATGAGCGAGAGAGAGAGAGAGTGTTTTTCTTTTCCTTCTTTTTTATTCTTTTGTTTGATTAATTGAATGAATAATATTACAATGTATATATAGGGAATAGGGATTACATTCCTCTAACCTGAGAGGTACATTTATTTTATTTAGAAAATAAACGAAAGTAAGAAAATTAATAATTATGTATACAAATACATTATTAAACTATAAATAAACATTTTAATTCATTAATTATTATTTTTAATTAAATTAAATTATTTTGATTTTAAAGTGAAAATGACTGATCAGAGATACAAAGATAGCAACTGTGGAAGTGAGTTTTTTATTTTGATTTTGACGGAAGGAAGTGAGTTTTTTATGATTATTTATTTATAAATATTCACCCAACATGGATGGAAAAACTTCTTTTTTTTTGTACTAAAAAAACTCTTCTTTTTTGACAAGCATGGAAGGAAAAACTCTTCACCAAAAAGAAATAGAACTTCATCTAAAAAAACATGGAAGGAGAAACTAAGAAACAGAATTTTAACAAAATTGATGAAATTTTGTCAATAAAACAAAATTGATAAAATAAAATCTAGAAATTTTTTTTATCCGTTTCGGCTTTTTACTTTGGTATCTCAACATTTTATTGAACGTTACAATAATGTGAAATAATTGATCAAGTTATATATATTTTTTTTGACAAAAGTTGGTCAAGTTATTTTTTTAAAAAGGAAAAAAATCTGGTACTATTTTTATAACTTAGAAAAAGTAATTTTAAAATTAAATTTTAGAAATTATATACAAAAAAATAAATTTAAATAAGGATTAAATAAATTAAAAAAGTTAAAAATTAAGAAGAGACAGAATTTTGTTTAATTAAATAGTTAAGTAATAATACATTAGTATTGATTTGATTTGATTTTATATAAAAATTCTAAATAAACGTTTTTTTGACAAGAATTCTAAATAAATGTTACCACGTGAAGACAGTATACGATTCAATAGGACAAAAGCGGATAAATTGACTCCCTAAACTTTTAGAATGATAACTTAAGTTTAGTCCAGTAAAAAAAAAAACTTCAATTTATTATATAGGTGGATAAGTTGTTTAACTTAAAAAAGTATTCACATGTTTTTTATTTTAAAAATATAAAGGACATGATCTAACTTTTCTCCAAAATAAAAATTGATAAAAAAAATCTGAACCATTAAATTCTTTTTTTTTTACGCAAACCATTAAAATTCTTAAGGAATTATTTTATAGCAGAATGGTCAAACACATAAAGAAAGCTTGGATTATATTATAATTTTCGAAGTGCAACTGAACTTAATTCAAAAAAAAAAATCACGGAACTTAATTCAATAAAATTAAATTTAATAATATCATCATCCATAGTTTTTCTCAAATTAAACTTTTGAAAATCATTAAATTGATAATATCAATAAATTAATTTCGCTTTTTATTTACTTACTTTGCATATATTTTAAATAGTTAGTAATTATTTATAAATTAATGATTTTTTGGGCAATATAAATTAAGGGTTTTGACTTGCACCAGAAAAATAAATTAAGGGTTTTGACTTCATTTATGTTAAAATGTAATTTTAAATTTTTTGACAAAATGTAAATTTTAATTAAAAATATGAGAGGATGGTTGTTATCTCCAAAAATGGCGCGCATTGTGGCGCTTATGATGCGGTGGGTGGTATTGGATCATGTTATTTTTTTTTTTTTTAGTGATCTATACTAATCAGGAATAGGATTGTATATCTGTCAAAAAAAAAAAGGGCATAGGATTGCACAAGCACTCCCGTAAAAAGAAAAGGATTGTATAAGCGCGCGCGAGAGAGAGAGAGAAGATGTAATTAGTGAATATATTTGGTTTCAGATTACCGAACATTAATATTCAATACTGTAATCATTCCTATAAACACACACCTGGGATTTTTTTAACGTCAATGACCAATTACTCCTTCGATTCTTTTTAAGTATCATTCATCTATTAAAAAATCCGAGATTTAAGTATCAATCATACATGCATATGGAAAAAATAAGAGAGTTTTTTTTCTTCTCATTTTTCAAAAGAAATCGAAATTTCCGTTACTATAATTTTGACATAAAATTTTGACATAAATTATGTATTTATGTGCATTTATACACTTAAAACTATATAATAGAAATTTCAATTTCTTTTAAAAAATTGAGAGAATTTGTACTCATTTTTATAACGTGTGCAACTTCTTACACGATAGGCATTACTAATTGTACATATCTTTTCCTTATTAATTACTATTTAGTTTCTTATTTTATGGATAGAGTAAGATTACATAAATATAAATCTATAAAATAAGTAGAAAAATGAGTAATAAATAAGAAAAAAAGTGAGCAATTAATTATTTTTATCGTGTGCAAAATTGCACATGTTAAAAAACCCCAAAATAAAAATGGTATGGTAATTTGGCAAGTACATATTTATGATAAGTATGGATGATATATCAATTTTATACATAAACCTCAATATATGTTCATAAGTTTGGTTTTTAAATTAGATTAGATCAATTTTATGAAGTGATGGTTTGGCTTTAGACTTTAGCGAAACCTGTCTTTATGTGCTGGCTCCAAGACACAGAACATCTAAAATTGTTGATAAAAATAGATTAAAAAATTACATTTACTTTCGTTGCGATGGACCAGACTTCATCAAGAAAAAAAAAAATTCCAAACAATATGAACATATAATTAAATAAATTATGATATAGTAGCATTCCCCATCGGATTGAAGACTTAGTTGAGCTGTGAAGAGCAAAAGGAGACAGTGGGGTATAGCTGATAGTGACCCTAATTTGTGGTTAAAAAAAACTTATATCAAGTTCTATTAATTTATTTTGTCATGTTCTTTGTTAAATACATACAAATACTCATGAAACTATTTGACCTTATCCACCCCTTAAAAAGTGCTCTGGTAGTTACGACAGTTTTTTTCGCTTTTCTCAGTTAAAAAAGGACGAACTTGAGAACTGGAACTTGATCTAAGTTTTGTCCTTTATCATGATGTACGTTCCCTGATCCCCAACTTCAAAGATATTTTACCAATTTCGGAAAAGTGTCTTCAAAATATTTTTGGAAATATTAACTTTATTTTACTTATAATTTATCCTTTAATTAAACTCTTTATCGGAACATCTTAGCAGTCTTTTCTGTCCTAAATAAATAAATGAACATGCAAACTCATGTTTTTTAATAATGTAGGGAAAGAAGACGAGGGGGTGTTATGTCCCATTACATCAGAACGAAGATTAACACTAAGCTCAGGTGGAAAATCATCAAGGACGATCCACGAGAACCTACCAAGGCGCCCCAATCTAGCAAGGATATCAGCACAACTATTGGCTTCACAGTAAATGTGGCTTCTACTGGTTTAACTCAGCTATAACATCTTTTCCTACTTATAGACACTGACCCCACCGATTCCACCAAAGCGCCTAAGATGAACATTATGATTAGGACCTCTGTTTCTTCTTCCATCATCATTGTCAAGAGTGATCTTCGCATCACAAAAACTATCACTACGACCCAGCAATCTGCAGAAAAAGCAAAGACGCCAAGCTTCTCATATCTAAACTTAACCATGCACCATTCTCCACCTGGTCAATTGACTCTTCGTTCTTTCTTTAAGGGGAGGTGAACATCAACTTTTACTTTCACACGTATGTATCTCCTCCATAGATTGGAATTATTGGTAACATCATATTCTAAGAATTTGCTTATACAGTTACCAAAACCAAAGTAAATAGACTTTTTTTTACAAGACCAAAGTAAATGGAGTATTTGTAACAAAAACTAGTAAATGAGCCTTAGTGCCCAATCCTTCATGTCTTCTTTAACCTAGAGATAGAGGGCTCTGCAACTAAACTGGAAAACTGAAACACAAGGGCTAGGAAATCGTCACAATGACCATTTTATTGAGGGGGTAAAGCTAGGAAATCACATGTATCTTGCATAAGAATCGATTTTGACCAAAAGTAAAAGTTAGGAAATGTTGCTTCAACTAGAATTGATTTTCAATGGATGAATCACTTTTTCAATCAACACCCAAACATCCTCCTCACCTTGTAGAATCACGGTGGGCCTTTTTGAACACGCGCCGGATGTTGTTCAACAAAAAACCAAACAGACACTTAATCGAGTGCTACAGCCTTATTGTTGCTAAACAAAACTTTTGTATTGAGTTTGTGAGGACATAAACTAATATGACTGCCCTAGTCTAGCACGGGCGGCTATATCTTTGCATCGTCCACATATTTCCTATCAAGTTCATTTTTCAGTTTTTTTATAAGTAAGTAGAATTTCATTAATAAGGTCTAGCTGCGGCATTTTCATATGCAAACTCTACCCATCTTCTAGGAAGGGTTGCAGAGCGCACATACAATCATTTGCTAAGCAAGCTAGACTATAAAACAAATACAAAACACCAATGTCAGTACATTTCCCAATTTTTGGGATAACTTCCAACACCTACCAACACTTGATAATTATTTTACAAAAGACATAAGAAACTACATTTTGCCTATTATCTAGTCTGCCTAGCGATACAACGACAGGAACACGTTTAGCAATACATCAAGATCCAACTAATAGAAACTCCAAGGCAGAGAGCGAAAAAACAACATGTTTATTTTGCACCATATCAATCACTCCACAGGCTCACACCTCCGTATACCACTCTTCCAAGTACACCAATTTGACAAAACTAATCACAATCAAAGCATTTGAACCTAGTAGTAGCAACCGATCCAAAAGCCATAATCTAACAACGAACTAATTACACCAGTTCTCTTCAGCAGAACAAAAAAAAACACATTTATATAGTCGCTCCTCGACATGGAACTCCTGCAGAATTTTCATCTGCTATGTGCTTGCTGCATCTCATAAAAAACTGGACAAGATAATTTGAAAACCACATATAGAAATTAGGCAGCAAAAAAAGAAAACTCTAAGATGTCACCAAGAAAGCAGTGATAGGCTTCATAGAAGCTATCAGTAAAAAAAACTCCAGGCATATCATGGATCCCAAGAGCTTGTTAGCACATCCACTCCACCAATCTGCCATGCATGCTAGTTCCTTCCTTTGCCAATGCATCAGCAACATGGTTCGCTTCTCTATTAATATGCACGAAAGATACATTTGTTAACACCGACAGCATGTTCTGTAGCTTATTACTGCAGAATCGTAAATTCCATGGGCATGAATTGTTTCTGCTAACCCATGCCAGGGCATTTTTTTGAATCAGATTCAATAATTATTTCCTTCTACCTCACCCAATTCTGATCTAAGGACATCTCAATGGAAAAAACAATTGCTAAAAATTCTGCTTCGTTTGAGTCTCTCATTCCTACTGAAGCGGCAAATCTAGCCATGACACAACCATTCTTATTTCGCAGCACTCCTCCTACCCCCCACAGGCCCTGGTTTACCCTTTGAGGATCCATCCACATTACATTTCAGTTTTGATGATGGTGGGGAAGACCTATGAAGACCATCTTGTGCTTATTTTGTGGCTGCCATCTACGCACTCCATCAATATTTCGTACCATTATAAGGACATTCCAAATTCCATGTAAAAAAATTTTTAATTAATACATGTATTGATAATTTATATCCATAGCTATGTCAATATTTTCATCTCTGGCGGATGATGTAATTTTCATTTTTTTTTAAGTAAACCTACCTCGAAAATATGTAGGTTTACTTAAAAAAAATGAATATTACATCATCTGCAAGAGATGAAAATATTGACATGGCTATGGATATAAATTATCAATATTCATTCTATATATATATTTTTTACATGTATTAATTAAAATTTATACTTATATAATATTGTAAACTTATTTGTTGTAGATTTCAAGTAAACATTCTCTCTAGACCACAGAACATGATTACTACCCCGCTCCATCCGAAGGAAGTCATGCTGATACCCAAAAAAATTATATATTTATCCTAATCAAAAGAAATTTAATCCTTACTAAGGATCAAACTTGAGTACGGCCCAATACACGATTATACTCGCTCTGTTGTTTAATATAAGATCGTTTTGTTAAAAAAAAATATTGTGTCTTTTAATATAAGACCGTTTTCAAAGACTAAAGTGTATTAACAATTTTTTTTTTATAAAATTATACCTATACCAAGGTGCATTAATTCTCTCTCTCTCTCTCTTAATAGTCTTGGAAGATGAGAATGATAACTTGAAAAAAATAACACATATTTAGTACAAATTTAATGCTTAATTAATAGAACTCACTTTTTTAAGGGTGTAAAATAGTCAAAAGAAATCTTATATTAAAGTTCAGAAGGAATAGTTCATAACGACGCATTTTTGGATGGAGCTGCTGATACTGAACAACACTAACGAAGAAGCAGTGGCTTTCCCCTTGCATTTTCTGGGAAATTGCCTTTTAAAGATTCTTTGATTCTCATTGAACTTTCGAAAATAGAAAAGAAAAAACAAAAGGTTCGGTTTTGTTAGGTAGGTACATGTAAAATTGAAATTAAGAAGCGCTTTCCAACACCATGAGTGGACAATGGACCTGCCTTTTTGCTACCTTCCCTAGTTCCTTTTCAACGCCCATGCGTTTTGCTCTTTTCTACAACGTGTTAACTATTAAATTAAAAGTTTTCATAAAATGAATCAACTTTACGAAAATTTCTATAATTTGAAAACTAATTGATACTTTATTAGTTAATTTTATTTTCATATATAATATATTTTTAAAATATAAATAAATATCAATCATAATTTTTAAGATTCAATATTTAAAAATATTTTTTTAATGAAATAAATTTTGGGTGAGAGGATGATACCTCAGTCCAAGACAGAGAAAACTCTTGGACTCAGTAAACATTTTGAAGTTATATTTATCTCACCCAAGAAAACTAGTGAGGACTTAAACCCGTAACATGTCAATACAAATTTTATCATGCTCGACTAGGAGTCTAGGACAGCCCTTGGAGTTAATACAAGAAAATATTTGGTTTATATAAAATTTATTGTGAATGATCATTATCTCAACATTAGATTATTTAACGGTTGAATTTATTAATATTCAGTGGTTATGTTAAAACCTTTTGGATTACTCTATCAAAATATTCGGCCCTTAATAATAAGTTAAGAGAGTCTTTAATCACGGGAGGGGGAAGCTGTCCCATTTTATTTTAATTATTATACTATAAAATTATGCGCACCAAAACTTGACACAATCAAGAAGACATGGCATTACTGGGACCACCCAATTTGTCTTTGGATTCTTTGCTATGTCACTCAAACCGTTTTCATGACATATGATTATAATCATTTTTGGATTCACTTGACATAAAATTAATTTTGACATATTTGAGTATTCTCGAGTAGGATTAATTGAATTCTAACTTGAAGTTAGGATTTAGAGCTTTTCCCTCTTAGCATAAATTTTAGCCTCAAATTTATTGTTCAACTCACTTTTACGTAAATGTATCAAAACATAAATCACTTTACATTCAACATAACTTATCGATCACAATGGGATTTTTATTGTAGCTCACTCACAATGGTGCAATGTAAGGTTTCAAGTACTTGAAGGAGAAGCTTTAGGGATATTAGAGGCATTCCGTTGGGCTTCACAATTGGGGTATTCAAATGTTGTTTTTGTGTCCGATTGTAAAATTGTAATATATGTTATTCACTGCTCCAATGACTCTATTTATGAGCTTGGAAGCATAGTGGCACAATGTAAGGACTTTTTATCTCAGAAAGCTGGTTATGGGGTAGCTTTTGCTATGAGGCAAGCAAATAGAGTTGCTCATAGTTTAGCTAGAGCATCTATATTGTATGCTAGCCACCACACTTTTCATGATGTTCCTATGTTTCTTGTACCTTCGATTAATGACGAAATGAAATAAGTTGCATTTTCCTCAAAAAAAAAAAACAAAAAACATAACTTATCGAAAAGAAAAACTTTACACTCAACATACTTTTAAGGGTAAATTATGTTTCTAGTCCCTATAAATATCACACTTTTCAATTTTAGTCCCTATAAAAAAAATCGAATTTTAGTCCCCCACATATTTTTGTTTCCAAAATTAGTCCTCGCTGTTAATTTACTGCTTACTAGGATAACGAATATACACCTGGTTGTGCCACGTGGATGCCACATCATGTTAAGATGCAGGCAGCAAGTGATATATACACTTTTCATTAACATCTGGAACCCCCCATCTCATCTATGATGATTTCCCATTCTCGCTACCCCGAACCTCCCCCAACGCTTCCTCACATTCTCGCTACCCCAAACCTCCCTCTCCATCATGGTGAAACTGAAAGCAGAATTAGCGCACAATGGCGAGGACGACCTTGAGAAATCGAGGTCAAGAATTTCCGGTTACTCAAGCAGTGCCTCCAAGAGCTGAGATCCAATGGCAAATTGGAGAAATCCGACGAAGGAAATTCGAATGCCGCTGAGCAAGAGGAGAAATTTGAGATGGTTTCTTCTCTCTGTAATGTTTTCAAAGTCGGCATGGTAACGAAAATGGACGCGCACGTCGAAGATTGCAGCGGCAGATGGAAGAAGATGAAGTATCGAGTATGAATCGCAAACCTAAATCGTCGAAGAAGTACTCCCTTGCGGATATATTCACGGTGGTGCTGAAAATTGACGGCGCCAGTGACAATGAACTCGTGACGGAAGAAGGTGAAGTGAATGGAGAGGAATCTGGGAGAGGGAGGGAGAAAGGTTTGGGATAGGAAGATAGGGAGGCAGATGTCGCAGGTAGCTCTCTATTGGTTCAAAATTTGCTCGCCGCGAAGACCATCGTTATGGTGGCGGGAAAGGGTGGCATGGTGGTCCGCCGGTGTAGCTCACAGAGTTACTCTTCCCTGTTTTATCTCTCTGTTTGTTATTCCTTCTTTTCCTCTCACTCCCTCTCTCCTTCACTCTCTTATGTTTCTAGTTTTATTTTCAAGGATGAAACAATGTGAGTGTGGTATAGTGGGTGTAAAGATGGTGGATAGGTTTGTTCTCTGGGATGAAACAATGTGATTTTTCTGGCGGTGGAGGTTCACTGTGAATTTAATCCAGTAATCAACAACAGGGGAGGAGTGGCCAGAAATGGTGGAGATGGGTGGTTGCTGGAAATGGTGAAGAGGGACGGTGGTGGGGCCGTGAGTGACAAAGGGGGTTAGGGTAAAGTTGGGAAGAAAGGGATAATATAGGTATTTTGTATTCATGGATTAATGGGTGATTATTCCCCTTAAGAAAAAAATAATATTATTTTTGGTGATCCACTCACTAGCCACCTGCATCTTGTCTTAACCTGATGTGGCGTCCACATGGCACTGTGAGGTGTATCTCTGTCATCCTAGTAAGCAGTAAATTAACAGCGGAGACTAATTATGGAAACGAAAAATATGTGAGGGACTAAAATTCGAAAAAAAAATTATAGGGACTAAAATTGAAAAGTTTGATATTTATAAGGACTAAAAACATATTTTATCCTATTTTTAACCAAAATCAATTTTAAAAAATAATTTCATTCAAAAATCAATTTTTATCATGCATGCAGTACCAGACACACACCTTATAAGTTCTTCGTGTCACGTATATTTGATCATACAATAATCTATACTTTTTTCGGATAAATATGTCGATCATTAGCAAGTATAGCTTATTTTGTCAAAAAAAGCAAGTAGCTTTTACAACAGACAATATGCTAGCCTGGGAATTTTAGTCACACTCAAACTTAATTACAGACATTTTTTTAATCTTTTTCTAAAAAAGTGGAAAAAAATAACGGTCTTCTGGGTGGTAGCTTGTTTATGCCGAAGTGGATACAATGATGTAAACTTCGCTTGAACGTTTTGTGAATTTTCTATGGGAAATGGTGGTAATTAAGCAAAGAAACAATTTTCAATTCCTAAAAAGATAAAGATCACTTCCAACAAACAGTGTAGGCAGGCACTGTATAGGAAACAACAACACTTTGGTTGATAACTGTGTATATGTGGTGTGGTGGAATTCCATTGGTAGTGGTTTAAACAATGTGCACCTTTTTCTTGTGAAGCTAAGTCTGTCTCTGTTTTTGGTTAAGTTTGGTTAGTTTTAGTGGATTCGGTTACAGAGCAACTGCCATTCTCTTTCTTTCCCCCGATGGTGTCCCACAGATCTTCGGTTGGTGACCTTCTATATGGTTTTTTCCACCTTCCAAGGACTAGGTTTGGGACCCACCAAATTACTGAATTACTCTTCTAATTCTTCCTATGTGTGACATATATGCAAGTGCGAAAACCACGCTCTACGGACTTTAGCAAAAATTTTAGAAGCTCCTTGAAGATCATGATGAGCAATAATTAAAGCTAAAAAGAAAAAAACAGAGCAAGTTTATTTAAATTTTTAAGCAAGAGAAAAAGTACAAACTAATGAATTTGACGATATATTTACGCTCCCTTTGACAAAAAAAAAATAGCGGATAGCGAATAAGTTAGCGAATGAGTTTATAGCGGATAGTTGATAGTAGATAAGTTAGCAGATTGAATTTAAAATATTTGGTAAAATTAGCGGTTGAACTAGCTGATAAATATAAAATGACATAAAAGGATATTTGTAATAAATGAGAGAGAAAATACATTGGTTAATAATTTAATAGAGGATAAACAAGGAATTTAATTAAAGTAATAAGGATAAAAATGAGAGAAAAAATGAAACGCTATAAGCTATAAGCTCAAACGCTACTTCAAGTGGCGTCTGAAAAAACGTTGTAAGCTAGTGAAAATACGATATAAGCTAATGTTATCAAACACCTTCTACAAGCTTATTCGCTATAAACTCGCAAAATGACCTTACGAAACAGAGCCTTAATGTAAACACTAGAGGCACTTGTTTTAGTCACATTATTACTAACTAGTACCGGTGAATAGAGTAAATAACATCTTATGCACTTTTATTAAACAACGTTAATCTTGATGCATCTCAATGACATATCAAATGATTTTAGATTAATGTAATTTTTTGTAGATATGA
The DNA here is from genome assembly GCA_037113605.1 of Calophaca sinica. Taxonomy (NCBI): domain Eukaryota; kingdom Viridiplantae; phylum Streptophyta; class Magnoliopsida; order Fabales; family Fabaceae; genus Calophaca; species Calophaca sinica. The sequence continues at coordinate 112,872,604 of CM073733.1, forward strand.
TCTATGTGATAGTATCTTTCAATCCAACGGTTAGTTTTGTAATATAAATATTAGTTGCAAAGTTATTGAATGGTATAACATTACCCAAGTATTACACCAGTGTAATTTGATCCCTCTCCTATATATATATAACAGTAGAGTATTAGGGGTACTCCAACCCATATACAGAGAGGAAAGAAGAAAGAAAAGGTCGCCCGCTATCAGGCAGCCAATAGACCTACACTAAAAACCAATAATAAGCCTAACGCCTCAGCATACAATTAAGTGGTTGGACGTATCACTCATAATACAAACAAGGTAGAGATTTCCCTCAAGCTAGACACCATCTCAAGGATAATGATATATTAGTCAAAATATGACTATATATAGACAGAAACTTATCCAGAGCTTACGTTGGATGCGTAATTTGATTGTAGACTACAATATCGTGATAATTCATTCCCTTGATCCCTTTCACGTGTGTATATGTTAGAAACATGAAATTTTAATAGTAAGAAATAAATCCTAATCATAAAGATAGAATACAGTAGAACTTTGAGGGTATACACCTAGATTTAGTTTTTCTGAAACGAGTAATTCACTTGGTGAAGTTAAATTCTCTGAATATTACTTCTTCATGCATAACAAATTATGAATATGTTAAAAAAATATCTATAATTAGTTCATTGTTTAAAGCGAGAACTCCCTTTAAACGAGTCAAATTCTTCTACATCTCTATATTCACATGCTCTAATTCTGTCTTGAATGATAAGATAGCTCTTCTACACCACCTCTCTACTTATTTATAGGCAACATGTCTTATTTATTCTTATTATTAATACTCCCGTTTTTGCTAGTATGCTCCCCAATCTTATAAATATGTGTAATTTTAGTATTCTAAAACTTTATTTCTAGACAATTTTATGTTGTTCGAAAATAAATTTTTGGGAAAAGTTATTTTTTGGGAGGTGTTTTAGTAAAAACACGGTGTTACTAGTTACACCACAACACAAAAGGGAAGAAGAGAAATGAAAGGGTGTGATGCTTCTTTGACCTATTAGGCCGAGCCCAAACCATGAGGGAGAATATGAATGTTATAGTATAAATTAAAGATGGGTGATTAGGAAGGAAAAATGGAGTTTATCCGTACTTTTTTTAATAAAGGCTTAAAAACATTTTTGGACCCTATAATATACGTATTATTTTTGTTCTAGTTCCTAAATATTTTTTCGACATGGACCCTGTAATATTTTTTCATTTGGTCCTCGTTATTCTGTTTTAATCCCTTTAATATGTTTTTTTAGTTTTAGTCTCTATAATATTTGGTTCATGTTCAATTAGTTCTTACTTGATAGAGACTCAAACAAAAAAAAATATTACAAGGACTAAAATAAAAAAAATTATTGTAGGAAATGAAAAAAAAAAATTACACAGACTAAAATGGAAACAAATTTTTTGAGGCTAAAATGATAAAATATGTAATATTACAGAGATCAAAATATTTAAGCATTTAATAAAATACCAAGTTTTATCAGTATACTCGCATTCCTTTAATATATTTAAATTCAGTATCCCCATTGGATATATAAAACTATAAACTTAATCATTAAGCAACATTTAAGGCTAATTAAAAAGAGTTGTTGCTAATGAGTGAAAATGGGAATAAAGAATAAAAGAAAAAAAAAATGTAAGCGATGGACCTCTCTGACTCACTTGTGGACCTTACTGTAGGCTGGGTAGGGTCCAAGAGGATTTTCCTTGACCATTATTAAATAGATCTCTACCTATTGAGTACACCCACCAATTAACGAATTCTCTAAAATATCCTTACTCAAAATTTTAGTACCGAAAATTCATAATTTTCAGAATGTAAAAAAAAATTCTCCTTACCGAAAATTCTGGAAATTCGAATTTCCGGTAAGGAAAAAAATTTCTTTACGTTACCGGAAATTCGTCAGCGAATTTCTGGTAAGAAAAAAAAATTTCTTTACCAAAAATTCGAATTTCCGGTATACAATTTTTTTTATTTGTTACCAGAAATTATGAATTTTCGGTATGGTATGTGTTTAGAAAATATGCTCCTCTTTTCATACCGTAAATTATGAATTTCTGGTTCACAGATTTTTTATTTGTTACCGAAAATTATAATTTCCGGTATGGTATGGCTGAGATTACTTTTTTATTAAAAAATATGGTGCGTGACCATCTTCTTCGGCAAAGACCCGTCAATTTCTGCCGTAAAACTATATCTCATCTTCTCCATGATGTTTCCAGATCTATGACCCCTTTTATTGTCAATTTTTTGTTTTCTGCTTGCTAATTTACTCCCCTGATAAAGTAGTTAACAAAAAGAACACAATGACGATGATTGGATTTGATGATTCTCCCATAAAGTAGTTATCTATTCCCGTAAATAGATGCTGTAGCTAAAAGTCGCAATTGTAAATTTTGGATCGTGAGCAATGATGAAAAATAGCAAACATTCAATCAATTAGAGTGAAAAGATTAAAATTTGATTTTGCTTTTCACTTTCTTTTCCTGCAAATTGTTGTTTGTGTTTTTTTTTAATAAACTGGTTTGTGTATTAATTGTAAAAGAAAGAATATTGTCGTTTGTATTATGAATCAATCTAATCACTATGTAGTGTATAATGCACCATTTGCATAGTGGAATTAGAGTGAAAAAAAAAACCACCATAAAAATAGTTTGGAAGAAGAGTATTAACGAAAAGGAAAGGTGGGAGGCGGAAAGAAGGAGCATATTTTCTAAACACATATCATATCGGAAATTCATAATTTCCGATAACAAATAAAAAAATTTATATATCAGAAATCCGAATTTTCGGTATACAGATTGTATACCGAAAATTTGAATTTCCGGTAATGTAAAAAAAAAATTTCTTATCATTTCTGGTATACAAATTGTATACCTGAAATTATGAATTTTCGATACTAAGATTTTGAGTAGGGGTATTTTGAAAAAGGTAGGGGTACATTTAATAATGGCCTTTTCCTTTTGAGTTTTAACTATCAGCCCATCCGAAAATGCAAGTGCAAAGCCCATATACGCCCAAATGGGCTACATGGACACATGGGACTCAGTACAATCTTTTATTTTTATGGTTATTACTTTTACGATGAAAAATAATAGCAATATACTCTCTAATACTCACTTCATGATATGGTGCAATTCGTGTGAGTTTCATCATTTTGGAAATAGGACCCACTAATTTAGTGGGACCCAGATGAATTTCACCAAATCATGGAGAAAGTGTTGGAGGAAAAGTGTTAAAGTGAGTATTACTAGTGACAAAAAGATGTTGGTCACATAAAACACGAGTAGATTCTTTAAATATATATTTGGTCTCTCACAAAAAAAAAAATATTGTATTTGGTCACTTAAAAGTTACATTGTGCTATAATATCTATACTGCGTTGTTTCATATGTCACACTCATGATACAAAACACTGAGCCAGTGCTTGGGCAATAAACGTTCTTTATTCTTGTTGCCCTCAAATGATGTTTGTAGATTAAAATAAAAACTTCAAAATTTCGGATTTGGAAATTAGAACACGTTTCAAATTGAAGAAAAAGCATAGAGTATAGAATACAAAGTGGTCATAGTGTAGTGTCACGTCCTGGGAAAAATTGGTCTTTTATGAAGACGAAGATAATGCATAACAAAGCGCAACATAGTGCTGGGTTAGAATCGGGTCAATTGTCTGTATCTACTTTCTTTCGTTGTCTTTTAGTTTTCTATGAACTTATGTTTTGGGGACCAGAAGCGCAATACAACGGCAGCAAATCGGAAGCATTTTACTAAAATCTTTTGTCATGTAACTTCCATTAATGGTGTTCATGGTCCCTCCCTTTTTTCTTTTTGGTCCCAAAAGGTGTTCCTATACTCTTCTCTAATTCAATCTTCAAACTTATTTTTTTTTTTGGGGTACAATTTGTGATTTTTTAAATCATATTAACATAAGTCATGTACTCCTTCCGTCTTTTAATATATGACTCTTTTGTAAAAAAAATTGTTTCTTAATATAAGACTCTTTTCAAATACCAATGTGTATTAATTTTTTTTTTACAAAATTATCCCCCTTTACCAAGGTACATTAATTCTCTCTCTTAATAGCCTTGAAAGATGAAAAAGGTAACTTGAAAAAAATAGCACATACTCCCTCTGGAATGAATTATAAGAAAAAGTTAACTAATTCACGGTTATTAAGGTAATTAGTTAATCACATTTAATCTATGTAATCTTAATTAAAAAATTAATTCTATTATCTAAATTACCCTTCATGACTAATAAATAGGTTCATTAGAAATACAAAAAGTTAAATTAAATGAGGGGTATTTTTGAGATACTATCATAGGAGAAAAATAGTTAACATTTACTTATATTTCATTTTAAAAAACATGAGATAAAATTTGTTTATAATTCATTCTGAAGGAAGTATTTTATATAAATTTAATACTAATAACTAATAAAACTTATTTTTTTAAAAAACGTGAAATGATCAAAAGAGTCGTATATTAAGTGCCGGAAGAGTACCATTTTCTGTCGCACTTCACTGATATAGGATCCAACTACAGTTACAATTTAATTGCTTTGCAGAGTAAAAAAATTATGCACATATGTCCAATCATATATCGTTATATAGATATTTGGGTAGATATTTTAAAAAGTAATATTACAATACCACTCGACAGTAAAATATAATCGGACGTTTGTATGTTGTGACGCCTATATATTAAACTTATACAATTAAGTGGGTATATGGGTAAATCTAATCAAGACTTGTTTGGCCCGCGATATAAAACACTTATAAATAAGGAGACAAAGTCGACCTACAATTTAAATGAACCAACTTGTTGTAAGTTTTAGATGGGTTTGTGGACTGCTTTGTTAACCTCCGTGTTATTTTATTTTATTCTTTAAAATACGTAAAATACAAACACATCTTCGAAAAAAGTCGACAAAGACAGGTACAGTTAGTAAGAATACGACTCATATTCTATAAGGACGTAAGTCTGAATCCAGCTGCCTATGTGAGGACCTAGTTAGTGGGTATTATGTAAGTACCATTATAAGCACTTTTGAGCCTCGAGGCTTTCCTTTACTCTAGTGAGCCTCGGGACTAGGGTGTAACGGGTCGGTTTGGTTCAAATTTATGGGGAAAAAAAGGTCCAAACCAATCAAAAATGGTCGGTTTGGTTTGGTTCGGTTTTGGCAACAAAAAAAAATCACAAAATCCGAACTAAACCAAACCAATGAAGAACGGGTTAGTTCGGATCGGTTCAATCGGATCGACTATTTTCCAAAATCAAGAAATTTGTCGTAAAAAATCTGAAAAATTTTATAACTTTTCCCAACATTCTAGATTTAATATTTTATAAAATAAATACATAAACTAGAATGGAAAACAACAGGTGATGACTAAAACAATACATAGATACAATATATTATTTAAGATAACATTACTAATATATAAAGCGTGAAATAAAATAAAAATAATAAAATATATTGGTTTGGTTCAGGTCACAGGTGATAGGTTTTGAATGTTATAAAACCGATACCCGAACCAATAGAGATCGGGTTTGTTTGGTTTGGTTCGGTTTGTGTAACACCTGATGACGAGATCGACCTCGTGTCGAGACCTCGTACCAAGACATCGTGTCGAGATCGCGTGCCGAGGTCATATGTCGAGCTGATGAGGTCGCGTACCGAGCTGAGGACGTCGTATGTCGAGCTGAGGAGACCGCGTGCACAAGCACCCTGGTCGACCTCGTGCCGAGACTGTAACACTCGTATTTTTACGAACGTTAGTTAGCATTAATTAGTATATTTTGTTGTAATTATGCTTTAATAAAGCAATTACTTGTTCCCTAAGAAAGTGATTTAATTAAATCAAGAGCTAAAATAAATGAGAATTAATATTTTAATATTAATTCATGGTTTGAATGTTGTCGAAATGTTCTATTGAAAATTCGTCGCGTTTCAAATACTTTGGCGATTCTCCATGAGATAAAATTTAAAATGAGCCCCGATTTCGATGAAAATCGAATCGTAACTTATTTTGAGTGTTTTTAAGTGATTGTGATGTTTTTATTATTTATGATATAATATTATCACGCGGAGAATTAATTCCTCGCGAGTTAATTTTCCGGGATTTTTCCGGCGAGGAACTACTCGGTTTTCGGTTTCTCGTCGCCGTGTTTCTAAATCTTAAAACTTTAGATTAGAGGGTAACCTTAAGAGAAGTGAGATTAGATGGGTAGAATGAGTGATGGGATTGACATCTCTAAAAGTGATTTTTGTGTCATTTGATGTGTAGTTTTTATTTTAAAGCTATTACTTAAATTATTTTTATTATTACTAATCTTAGTTGTTAGTCATTTAAGCCAAGTGAAGGGTAAAAACCCCCCACCAGCAGCTTCCTCACGAGACCCCCTTCCCAAACCCTCTTCAACATTTCCCTTTTCTTCTCCATGAGTTTACAAGTGCCATTGAAGACAACTTCACATCCTTTGGGTTTTTGAGCAACATTTCCTCATCAAAGATACTTCAAATCTTCTCCTCAACATAGTTCTTCCTCTTCTCCACCATTTGGCGTGACAGCCCCCACCTCTCTTGCTCTCTCCATTTTTCTTTCCTTCTTCCATGGGTTTCCAGCTTCCATTGATGATTCCTCTTCATCCTTTGAGTTTTTGAGCAAGTGTTCTTCACCAAAGTTGCTCTAGATCATCTCCTCTATCTATTGCTTCATCATCTACACCATCCAAGTAAGGAAAAATCAATTTTTCTTTCCCCTTGGTTCTGTTTTAATCGCGACAGCCCCCTCCCCTTTTGAACTTGATTTTTGTTTCCAAACCTTGTCAAAATGTTAGGTTATTCTCCCTATATCATTACCTATGTTTCTAACCAATTAAATGAGCATGAAATCAGAATTTTCTCACCCTCATTCAAGCCCTAAAACAGCGCCCAACAGCCTCTCCTTGGTGTTGATCTAAATTGTTGTTTTAATGTTAATTAATTGTTGATTGTGTTGTTGTTTGTTGTTGGTTGATGACTAAGAAGAAATGAGACATCATTAATCCCTTTTCTTGATGCTTTAGGGCAAAACCCTAAGTGGTGAAAGAGGGGAAATTGTTGTGATCTTCTTGAATCAACTAAATTGTTGTTTAATTGAGTGTTTAGAAGTTGTATGATGCTTGTTGAAGTTGTAATGTAAATTAAATAGACTTTACATGATAGTTTTAGTTTATTTTACATTCTTGAATCATGAGAAATTGTAGCTAGGGTGTTTAATTACATGTTAGATGATTTATTAAATGATCAAGAGGTTCTTTAAAATTTTAACATGATTATGGCATGGTTTAGTTGTTTTGAGGATTTCTGGAATTGGCCTAAATAAAAGTACTCTTGTTTTTAGAATTAAATTGGAGTAAGTGAAACTATGAACCTTATGGACTAGTCTTGAACATAACTTGTTATTTTTGAAAGAAAATTAGTTAATTATAACATGCTAGTTTAGTTATTTTTAATTCTTGAACCATGTTAATTTGTAGCTATGATGCTTGGTTATGTATTGGATGGTTTATTAAGTGTTTAGAAGTATTTTTAAGGTTATTGATATTGATATGCATGTGTTAGTATAGGTGTTAGCCTATGTATATGCAAAATTGCTTCTTGAGGGACTAGAATGGCATGTAGGGAATTGATCATTTTGGTTCTTTAAATTTCTAATATGATTTGTTGCTTTATTGTTTTAAAGCATGATTGAAAAGAATTGAGAAAAATGACACTAATTTAGTTGAGGAAAATGTTTAGAAACATAACCTTTGATATGTTTAAATTGTGCTTAATGTATTACTTGAAGTTGATGCTTGTATTGATATTTAGAAAATATTTTTGGGACTTTTGAAAAGGTTTGAATAAAAGAAAAAGTTGCTTTACATACTTCCATGACTTGAATTTTCTTAGGTGGTTAATTGTTACAAGTACGTTAATAATTTGTAACGCTTGTTTGAGAGTTGGTTAGGAAATGGATAAGTTGAGAGCTTAAGTGTAACTAGAATTCCTAGATAGTACTAAGTTGTATTTGGTAATAGGAAACGTGACTTCGGAGACCGAGCAATGTGGAACCAAAGACGTAGGAGCGACGGTAGCAACGGCAAGAGGTAAGGGCACTTCTAGACATTCTAGGATTTTATTTTATGTCCCTGTGTAAGGACAATTTTTAGAGATGCTTAAATTCTTGTTTTACTATTTAAATTGCTTTATTTAAATACGAAGAAGTCTGAGAACTCTACGAGTTCGAAGTTAGGGTCTTCGAACCCCTTCGTTTTTGTTGTCGTGCGGTCGAACATATTCCGAGTCATTCGTGGGTGAAAACTTTGTGGTTGGTCTGCTGAACCCAACCCCCACTTGTTTGTACCTCTCTGTTAATTCCATTGAGTTGCAGAGGGATGGATTCCTTGATTTGCGTGTCAAGTATGTAATGTTGTGATATGATTGAGTTATGCATTATTTGATATGAGATTGAATATATGCTGCGAATTGCGTGTTGCTGTTGAATTGCGTTTCTTCATGCAGGGTGTTTTTATTGCTTAAATGATTGAATTGCGTTTCTTCATGTTGAGCCTGCTCTTTTTATTTGACATGCGGTTGAATATCTTGCGTATAACTCTTTGAATATCGTATGCGGCGAATTGTTCATTGAGTGAGAGAGCTTAGCGAGTAGTTGGCGTTTGAAGTTGCGACCCGGATAGCGGAGAGGGTGCTAGGTCCCCTTTTTCCGTTTATGGGGACTTCTAAGCGTCGCCACGCTATGGGACCTGAGTTGACTGTCCTAGGGAGAGCGAAGATCCCAAGGCTTCGGCTGGACTTTCCAGCATACGGTACGGCGTGTGCATTCCGGAATAAGTGTCGAGTCGAGAGAAAATGGATAGCGAGTTGAGTCGAGTTTAGAGTGAGATGGTTGAGTCACGTTTGGTGAATGTTATACATTGTTGTTTGGCTTATTTCTTTATGCCTTGATTATCTTGATTTGTTGAGAAGTTGACCCTTTCCCGTGGTGCCTTCAATCCATGATGGTTACCCAGGCGAGGTCGAGGGCGCAGGGAACTCGACAGCAGATGATGGCGAGGAGGATCTCGACGAGGATCCGGGCGACGACCTCTACTTGTCGTGATTTGCTTTGTCTATGTTTTTGTGTATAGTGGTTGTGACCAGTTGGGCCGGTTATGTTTTGTTATTACAGGTAGGTAGGCGGCGGTTTACTTTTGGAGTAGCCCCCTGCGTGGGAGTCTGCCGGAAGTACCCCCAGGGTATGATTGCTCTCTTGAAGTCGTCATACCTTAGGTGTATTTCTTTGTACATTTACTACTCTGTATTTTGTATACATTATCATTTCGAGTGGTATATATGTATATTATGCATGTATGTTTTATTTAGGAATTAAGTATTGTGTCTTAGTTGCACCATGCTTCGAAAAGCTGTAATGACTCTGGGTGCGTATGCGGGAATCATTCTTCTTATTTAAAAAAAAAATACCGCATTTCTCATACCAGGCACAAGAGTTCATATTTAAAACGCATCGCATACAGGTTTAGTGTAGCTCGGTAGCGGTCCGGAAACGGGTCGTTACAAAGGTGGTATCAGAGCAGTTCGGTTCTAACCGGACTGTGAGTTAGGTATTTGGAACTGGTCACTGAGTCGGGTTTTGTTTTGTCGGGTTTTGTAGAGTTAGAGGTCTAGCTGTGTTTTGTTGAGAGTCAAACCATCCTTGCTTGATTGCTCCTCAAGTAGGTAACTCTACTTGCAACTGTTTGAATTGTTTCTTAATTGAAGCGATGTGTGTTAACACATCATTAGAGTGTGAGATTCCGACAGGTATTGAACCAGGTGGGAATCTAATGCCCTTGTAGAGACCGTCCATTTGAACCGGATAACCTCAAGATGGAAAGAGCATTTCAGGCGATGACGGAAATGGCGGCAGCTATGACTCAGCAATCAGCTGCTATGACTCAATAGTCTAATGCTATGGCTCAGCAGACTGCAGTTTGACCCAGCTAAACCTGCAACAGCAACAGAGAGCTGAAAGGAATGCGGAGGCGAGAGGATTGGCGGACTTCCGTAAGCAGGATGCACCGAAGTTCTACGGTGAGCCAAATCCGGACAAAGCTGAACTTTGGATGCGGGAAGTGGAAGAGATCTTCGAGGCACCCCACTGCCCAGAGAATATCCAGGTGGACTACGCAACCTACTTGTTGTTGGGAGATGGTGAGTTCTGGTGAAAGGAAGTGAAGTAGACTTTGCCGGCAAAGCGTCGTGGGATCACTTGGGAAGTTTCCACGGGAGGTTCTTGGATAAGTACCTTCCTGATATCGTACGCGCAGAGAAAGAGCACAAGTTTTTCCAATTACAGCAAGGTAGCTTGACGGTGTCGGAATACACCGCGAAGTTGAATCACTTTCAAGATACTCCATTCCGTTCTGTGATCGAACTGACCAGAGATTGTTAAGTGAAAGATTCCAGCAAGAGCTGAGGCTCGATATTCAGAAATCCATGGTGTCACTGAGGATCAGGAATCTGCAAGGACTGATTCACAGATGTGCTGAAGTGGAAGGAGTGAGAGACCACGAGAGGAAGAGTGGTATAGATGGACCAGTGAGACCCCGGAGCACAGGACAGAGGTTGCTCGGAAGGGAAACCAGCAGGAGAAACCGTATAGTCGACCCGAAAGGAACAACGACGGGAGTCAGACTAGTGCCAACGTGACTTGTTACCGTTGCGGTAGGCCAGGGCACTATGCAGTCAGCTGCCCCGAAAAGAGAAACAGCGTATGCTTCAACTGCGACCAGCCAGGACATTATGCCAGGAGCTGTAGAGCCCGAAGAGGGAACCGAGTATGATCACAGCACGAGCAAAGGGGAAATGCCCGATTACTTCAGACAGAGTCTTCTGCATGGGCAGCAGAGAAGCAGAGCGATCAGGAGATCTAATTCAGCGGAATTATGAAATTGAGGGTGACTCTCTATCCATAATCTTCGATTCTAGTGCCGCACACTATTTTATTCCCTTGGATTGTGTGAGCTGATTTAAAATTGCTTTTGATTATTTTATCTTTTGGCTTAGTAGTGAATTATTTCAACTGCTAAGGCTCTTTAAAAATCTTACCATTATTCTAAGGTCGGATTGGTTTTTGAATTACCATATCCTTCGGGACTGTGCCCAAAAATTGCAGTTTTTCCAAATTTTGGAGTCTTCACATACCTTTCTGTTAATTCTATCGAAGATTTTTGTAAGAGAGAGCTCAGGATTTTATATTCCCTTGCAAGTTTTAGCGACCGAGTTGAAGAGTATACCAGTTCGCGATGGTATCTACGGACAACATCTTGATTTACTCGGGAGCAGAGAAGAACACGAAGAGCATCTACGCCAAATACTGCATATACTACGAGGGAAGAAGCCTTATGATGACCGGCCTAAGTGTGAATTCTAGCTTGAAGGGGGTGCATTTTCTCAGACATGTGACCACCAGAGACGATATGGCTATGGATCCAACTAAGATTGAAGCGGTATTAAGATGAGGACGGTGAAGACGAGGATCGATGTCGATGTTTTGTTGGATTAGTAGGCTACTCTAGGAGATTTATCGAAGGTTTTTCAAGATTGTCACGCCACTTACACGACTCTTGAGGAAAGGTCAACTTTGCGTTGGTGATCAAGAGCACAAATCCAATTTTCGTGAGATCAAGAAACTTCTGACGACAACAACAACGTTAATTTTGCCTCAATCCGGAGAACCCTATGGAATTTACTGTGATGCGCCACACCAAGGATCAGGATGTGTGCCGCTGCAACACCAGAAGGTTGTGGACTATGCTTTGAAACAGCTTAAGATTTACGAGAGGAACCACCCTGCACATGATTTGGAACTCATTACGGTGGTTTTTGCATTGGAGATTGTAAGTATTATCTGTATGGACGTAAGTGTCAGACACCTCTATGTTGGGGTTAGGACGGTAAGAGCTCTATTGCCAAATTGGATAGGACTCAGTGGAGAGATGACTGGTTTATTGAAGTATTTCTTGTGAAGATTGTCGATAGAAAGATTAAGCAACCGTAGATGAGGGAGATCCAACTAGTGATAGTCGTCGTAACTAGGAGGCAGGCGATGCAACTTGGGAGTTAGAAGAGGAGATGCGAGGACAGTACCCGTTTCATTTTCCAACTCGTACCTGACCTGCAGTTTCGAGGATGAAACTTTTTTTTTGAGGGGGGGTATTGTAACACCTGATGACGAGATCGACCTCGTGTCAAGACCTCGTACCAAGACCTCGTGTCGAGATCGCGTGCCGAGGTCATATGTCGAGCTGATGAGGTCGCGTACCGAGCTGAGGACGTCGTATGTCGAGCTGAGGAGACCGCGTGCACAAGCACCCTGATCGACCTCGTGCCGAGACTGTAACACTCGTATTTTTACGAACGTTAGTTAGCGTTAATTAGTATATTTTGTTGTAATTATGCTTTAATAAAGCAATTACTTGTTCCCTAAGAAAGTGATTTAATTAAATCAAGAGCTAAAATAAATGAGAATTAATATTTTAATATTAATTCATGGTTTGAATGTTGTCGAAATGTTCTATTGAAATTTCGTCGCGTTTCAAATCGCCTGGCAGTTCCTGCCGCAGATAAAATTTAAAATGAGCCCCGATTTCGATGAAAATCGAATCGTAACTTATTTTGAGTGTTTTTAAGTGATTGTGATGTTTTTATTATTTATGATATAATATTATCACGCGGAGAATTAATTCCTCGCGAGTTAATTTTCCGGGATTTTTCCGGCGAGGAACTACTCGGTTTTCGGTTTCTCGTCGCCGTGTTTCTAAATCTTAAAACTTTAGATTAGAGGGTAACCTTAAGAGAAGTGAGATTAGATGGGTAGAATGAGTGATGAGATTGACATCTCTAAAAGTGATTTTTGTGTCATTTGATGTGTAGTTTTTATTTTAAAGCTATTACTTAAATTATTTTTATTATTACTAATCTTAGTTGTTAGTCATTTAAGCCAAGTGAAGGGTAAAAACCCCCCACCAGCAGCTGCCTCACGAGACCCCCTTCCTAAACCCTCTTCAACATTTCCCTTTTCTTCTCCATGAGTTTACAAGTGCCATTGAAGACAACTTCACATCCTTTGGGTTTTTGAGCAACATTTCTTCATCAAAGATACTTCAAATCTTCTCCTCAACATAGTTCTTCCTCTTCTCCACCATTTGGCGTGACAGCCCCCACCTCTCTTGCTCTCTCCATTTTTCTTTCCTTCTTCCATGGGTTTCCAGCTTCCATTGATGATTCCTCTTCATCCTTTGAGTTTTTGAGCAAGTGTTCTTCACCAAAGTTGCTCTAGATCATCTCCTCTATCTATTGCTTCATCATCTACACCATCCAAGTAAGGAAAAATCAATTTTTCTTTCCCCTTGGTTCTGTTTTAATCGCGACAGCCCTGCCCTTTTGAACTTGATTTTTGTTTCCAAACCTTGTCAAAATGTTAGGTTATTCTCCCTATATCATTACCTATGTTTCTAACCAATTAAATGAGCATGAAATCAGAATTTTCTCACCCTCATTCAAGCCCTAAAACAGCGCCCAACAGCCTCTCCTTGGTGTTGATCTAAATTGTTGTTTTAATGTTAATTAATTGTTGATTGTGTTGTTGTTTGTTGTTGGTTGATGACTAAGAAGAAATGAGACATCATTAATCCCTTTTCTTGATGCTTTAGGGCAAAACCCTAAGTGGTGAAAGAGGGGAAATTGTTGTGATCTTCTTGAATCAACTAAATTGTTGTTTAATTGAGTGTTTAGAAGTTGTATGATGCTTGTTGAAGTTGTAATGTAAATTAAATAGACTTTACATGATAGTTTTAGTTTATTTTACATTCTTGAATCATGAGAAATTGTAGCTAGGGTGTTTAATTACATGTTAGATGATTTATTAAATGATCAAGAGGTTCTTTAAAATTTTAACATGATTATGGCATGGTTTAGTTGTTTTGAGGATTTCTGGAATTGGCCTAAATAAAAGTACTCTTGTTTTTAGAATTAAATTGGAGTAAGTGAAACTATGAACCTTATGGACTAGTCTTGAACATAACTTGTTATTTTTGAAAGAAAATTAGTTAATTATAACATGCTAGTTTAGTTATTTTTAATTCTTGAACCATGTTAATTTGTAGCTATGATGCTTGGTTATGTATTGGATGGTTTATTAAGTGTTTAGAAGTATTTTTAAGGTTATTGATATTGATATGCATGTGTTAGTATAGGTGTTAGCCTATGTATATGCAAAATTGCTTCTTGAGGGACTAGAATGGCATGTAGGGAATTGATCATTTTGGTTCTTTAAATTTCTAATATGATTTGTTGCTTTATTGTTTTAAAGCATGATTGAAAAAGAATTGAGAAAAATGACACTAATTTAGTTGAGGAAAATGTTTAGAAACATAACCTTTGATATGTTTAAATTGTGCTTAATGTATTACTTGAAGTTGATGCTTGTATTGATATTTAGAAAATATTTTTGGGACTTTTGAAAAGGTTTGAATAAAAGAAAAAGTTGCTTTACATACTTCCATGACTTGAATTTTCTTAGGTGGTTAATTGTTACAAGTACGTTAATAATTTGTAACGCTTGTTTGAGAGTTGGTTAGGAAATGGATAAGTTGAGAGCTTAAGTGTAACTAGAATTCCTAGATAGTACTAAGTTGTATTTGGTAATAGGAAACGTGACTTCGGAGACCGAGCAATGTGGAACCAAAGACGTAGGAGCGACGGTAGCAACGGCAAGAGGTAAGGATACTTCTAGACATTCTAGGATTTTATTTTATGTCCCTGTGTAAGGACAATTTTTAGAGATGCTTAAATTCTTGTTTTACTATTTAAATTGCTTTATTTAAATACGAAGAAGTCTGAGAACTCTACGAGTTCGAAGTTAGGGTCTTCGAACCCCTTCGTTTTTGTTGTCGTGCGGTCGAACATATTCCGAGTCATTCGTGGGTGAAAACTTTGTGGTTGGTCTGCTGAACCCAACCCCCCACTTGTTTGTACCTCTCTGTTAATTCCATTGAGTTGCAGAGGGGTGGATTCCTTGATTTGCGTGTCAAGTATGTAATGTTGTGATATGATTGAGTTATGCATTATTTGATATGAGATTGAATATATGCTGCGAATTGCGTGTTGCTGTTGAATTGCGTTTCTTCATGCAGGGTGTTTTTATTGCTTAAATGATTGAATTGCGTTTCTTCATGTTGAGCCTGCTCTTTTTATTTGACATGCGGTTGAATATCTTGCGTATAACTCTTTGAATATCGTATGCGGCGAATTGTTCATTGAGTGAGAGAGCTTAGCGAGTCGTTGGCGTTTGAAGTTGCGACCCGGATAGCGGAGAGGGTGCTAGGTCCCCTTTTTCCGTTTATGGGGACTTCTAAGCGTCGCCACGCTATGGGACCTGAGTTGACTGTCCTAGGGAGAGCAAAGATCCCAAGGCTTTGGCTGGACTTTCCAGCATACGGTACGGCGTGTGCATTCCGGAATAAGTGTCGAGTCGAGAGAAAATGGATAGCGAGTTGAGTCGAGTTTAGAGTGAGATGGTTGAGTCACGTTTGGTGAATGTTATACATTGTTGTTTGGCTTATTTCTTTATGCCTTGATTATCTTGATTTGTTGAGAAGTTGACCCTTTCCCGTGGTGCCTTCAATCCATGATGGTTACCCAGGCGAGGTCGAGGGCGCAGGGAACTCGACAGCAGATGATGGCGAGGAGGATCTCGACGAGGATCCGGGCGACGACCTCTACTTGTCGTGATTTGCTTTGTCTATGTTTTTGTGTATAGTGGTTGTGACCAGTTGGGCCGGTTATGTTTTGTTATTACAGGGTAGACTGGCGGTTTACTTTTGGAGTAGCCCCCTGCGTGGGAGTCTGCCGGAAGTACCCCCAGGGTATGATTGCTCTCTTGAAGTCGTCATACCTTAGGTGTATTTCTTTGTACATTTACTACTCTGTATTTTGTATACATTATCATTTCAAGTGGTATATATGTATATTATGCATGTATGTTTTATTTAGGAATTAAGTCTTGTGTCTTAGTTGCACCATGCTTCGAAAAGCTGTAATGACTCTGGGTGCGTATGCGGGAATCATTCTTCTTATTTTTTTAAAAAAAAAATACCGCATTTCTCATACCAGGCACAAGAGTTCATATTTAAAACGCATCGCATACAAGTTTAGTGTAGCTCGGTAGCGGTCCGGAAACGGGTCGTTACAGTTTGGATCCAAATATAGAAAAAAAAGGAATTAATTTAATTGGTTTGGATTGGATTTATGGGCTTGTCGGGTCATTGGTTCGGTTCTTACACCCCTACCCGGGACAACCTCACCTAAACTTTTTGAAAAAAAAAATCTTTGAAAAAAACGTGTATAAAATGTATCAAAAATTACCGTCTTAAAATATTAATCATAACAAACAACACGTGCCCCGTGCGAATGCACGGGTATCGTACTGGTAAGAAGATTGTTTTCATGTGAGAGGTGCGATAGTGAAATCTTGACTATACAAGCATACATAGATAATCATGATTTAAAGTTTTTATTAATGATCATATGACTACTTAAAATGATTATATGAATTTATATTTTAATCTTGACCATTATGGTTAGATCCAATGGTCATGTCCTTTGTAAGTGCTTTTAAAGCCGGGGGGTATTCCCTATCTTGGACTGGGGTACCATTCCTTTACCCTAAATTTTATTTATAGGAAAAGTCCAATGGTCATCCACATATTGAGTAACAATCCATTTATTTCGAATTCACGAGTAACTCTTATTTACTTACTGCGTTTAACAACTTTTTATAGACTTCAAATTTCATTAACTCAATTGTCAGATTGAAAGTTCTTACCAAGTAAATCAATTCATAAATTTTTATAAAATATAAAAATAATTTGATACATAATCAAACAATTAGGATTATCTTAACATATATTATATTTTTTAAAATATAGGTCATATACATATGAGTAATCAATTTATCTAAAATTTGGTATGCATGACTATTTAGATCATAATCACAAGACTCAATTATTGGATTGGTGAAATTTAATGTCCACAAAAGATTATTAAACAAATTAACTATTACAAGAGTTACTCCAAGTTATTCTTGGAATGCTGGAATACACACAAACACATACACATCATATAATAGAGTCCTGGTATCTTAAGTTCATCAACCAATACCAAATATCAATTGTCTCAAATATATTTACGAGTTACATTATATTAGACCATTAATAATAATTTTTTGTGTTAAATATGTTTTTGGTAGCCGTAAAATACCCCTCATTTAAGTTTAGTCCCTACAACATTATGGTTAACAAATCAGTTCACTAACATGCCGACTATAATTCATTTAAACCACAAGTTAAATAATCAAACTTGTAACCTCATATTCAAACACTAGCAAAATGTATGATCCTAACCCACTCAAATTACGGGTCAAGCATGTCGATCTTGAGTCTTAACACATATACCTAACTGTAGATCGTAGATACAATGTATATACGAATTTTTTTTATTGATGAAGGAAATAAAAAAAGGGGCTAAGCAACTAGACTGAATGTACTAGACCATAAGAATATCTCTAAGATAGGTATTAAATCCCAACCAATAAAAGAGATTTGCTTTATTTTTTATTTGTATTATGATTCATTTTAGTCTTATCCATTTGACAAATATGGAAAAAATTTATGATTCTTGCCATTGATTTCATATAGACCAATTGCACTTTAGGAAACATTAAGATTGCTTCCTCATAAACCTCATATGTTAATCACATTTAATTGAAATTTACCTTTTTCAGTGTTCTTATCAGATTTTAAAAAATTTGTTGTATTAATAATATCTTTTATATTTTACGGGTTTTTCTAACATGTGTAACCTTGCACACGATAAAGATAATTAATTGCTCACTTTTTTCTTTATTAATTATCTAGTTTCCTATTTTGTGGGTAAAGAGAGATTACATAAATGCGAATCTATATAATAAAAAGGAAAGTAAATAATTAATAAGAAAAAAAGTGAACAATTAATAACTCTTATCGTGTGTTAGGTTGCACACGTTAGAAAAACCGATAGTTTATATATGACACAGGGGAAAATATATTGATCTTATCCGTTAAAATATCAGTTCACTTACCAACGGGGGTTGGGTCTAGTGAAAGGGGCTAGTCCCCCACAACGTGGCGAACCAAGGTTCGAATCCCACTGGGAGAGGTTTCCACATTTAGTGCCTGACGCGCCTCGAACAGGATTGTCTCCGTTGGAGGAGACTTGTGGGAAACAAAAAAAAATATCAGTTCACTTAATTCAGACAGTTAACACATAATAGTAGGAAAGAGGAGTGCTAGTAACACACTCTTTCCAATACTTTCTTCATGATTGGTTGAAATTTATATAGGTCTCACTAAATCATGTGGCTCCCATTTTCAAAGTGGTGAGTCCTACATGAATTTCAACCGATAAAAAGTAGTGTTAAAAAAAGTGTGTTAGAGATTCTAATGCCAAATTATGAATATCCTTAAAAGAGAATATAAGAAAAGAGATTTACTTGGTTTGTAAAGGGAGGGGGAAAAAGAAACCACTAAAACTTTATTTTGATTATTAAATAGAAATTGAGGAATATATAAAGAAAGAGTATTTACTTTTTCATCAATATTTTTCCTACACCACTGCTCTTTCTCACCTCCCCACTTTATTATACAAGAGGGGCATAGGAAAAAAGTGGTATGAATAAAACATTTCATTTTTCACATTTTTATATGGATTTAATTTGTATGCATTGTCAGTGTAAAAATTTTTTTACACTACCAACCAATCATAAATTTTCATATCATTAAAACGTTTGACTTTAGTTATAACTGTCTTAAAAGTTACATAAGATGTTTTGTGATAAGATGTTTTGTGATTGGCTGTTTTAAAAATATTTTGCACCGACGGTGCATCAAAAGTAAACACCTTTTTCACATACTCACACACCCATATCTATTTTAGGTAGTAAAAAGTAAGAATTAAAAACTTAAATGTGATCCACTCAAAAAAAGATCTTAAATTTGATATTTTGTTTTCCTTTTTTTTATCATTAAATGGGTGTAGAGATAGATATAAAGCGAACATTATTCATGAAGAAAAGACAATGAATTTTCTCTCTTTATTTTAAGCCTATTTTTCTTCGTTTGTATGTGAACAGAGTTAATAGCATTAAATAGAAGAGTAAATACATTGTAAAGATACAACAAGCTTTACCAATTTTAAGACACTGCCTTACATTCCTTTTTTTTTTTTTTTAAATTTATACTCCCTGAGTTCCTTTTTACGTATCGATTTTTTAGAGAAATTTTATTTCTAATTATTTGTCATTATCAAAGTTTAAGATTACATTAATTACTTATTTGTCAATTATACCCTCAACTATTTATTGTAAAGAGAGAAATATGTTCTATGGAGTAATGAATGGTCAAGAATATCACATGAAAAAAGGCTAATAATTTCATTAAAAACAACAAAATTTATTGACTATCTTAGTTTGTGTAAAACAATCTTAAACGACATGTAAAAAGGAATAGAGGGAGTAACAATATAAACTAGTCTTTCAATCATAATTAATGTAATTAATCATTTACTTTTAAAAATTAAGTTAATGACATTGTAAACTCTTACAAACTAATACTCCCTCCGTCTTATAATAAGTGTCGTTTTAGGTTTTTTCATATAGATTAACAAAAATATAAATGAATAAAAGGTATAATAATTTTACAAAGTTATCCTTATTAACCATTGTCATAAATGTTTAGTGGAATATAATGATTTATGAGTGATGCACATATTATTAATTTAGGGGTAAAATGGAAAAACATAATCAATATTACATTAAAAAGATAAAATGACACTTATTTTAGGACTTATTTTTCTTTTAAATACGATATTTATTATGAGACTGATGGAGTAATAAAAATATGTAGAAATTTAATGAGTTCCACGTGTCAAACTTTTACACTTACACATTTGAACAATTTTGTGTAGTAGTATAAAATTTTAAAGGTGACAACTCTAGTACTCTGAAGTTTTATTGGGTATGAGTATTTAGTGGCTAATTATTTGATGTCACATCATTTTTTTAACTTTATTTTAAGTGAAATTAAATTCTTAGTTTTTATATCAGTTAGTGTGAGGTCTAGGAGAATTTCTTTAAAGAATTTTTATATTTATTAATATATTTTCACTTTTTCTAAAGAGTCTTTTTATTCTTTCTCTACTTCTGTTATTTAAATCTCTATTTAAATATTTGAATCTCTACTTAAATAATATTTTAATATTTACGTAAACTGTTTAATTTCATTTCTAACTTTTCTTTTCTTATATCATTCCTAATAATAAAATTATATTTTTATCAATTTCTTCTATTGTTTTACTAATTAATTTATACATGATATCAATTTCTTTTGATATTTCGATTTAATCTTTTATTTAGAGTTCGTTTTATATGTTTTATTTAGTTTGTTGTTTATAATTTATGTTTGAATTATGATTTTTTGTTTTTTATTGAGATTATTTTTGTCCTTTTCACTTATTGGTATCGATACCCACATTTTTTCATGGGTACCGAAGAATTTATTAATTTTAAATTAATTTAAAACTCATTCACATATGTGTGTATATATAGGGGAGGTTCGTGTACCTCCATGTGCACTTGGCATTCGGCAAGCCTCTCTGCTTTCCGTCTTTCTCTCTTCTTTGCTCCCTCTCAATTCTCAACCATGGGTGTCATGTCTGAGAAACCCCTTCAAGGAGTTCCTCCCCAGGCTACAGACAACACTTTTGCTACTCCTTCATATAAAAGGTACTAAATTTTCTATATCCAAAGTATTATTATAATTCTCATATCTCTGTTTCTCTTTACATTGCAAATATTATTTTTTTTTATATATAAAAATGTCTCTTCCACCCCATGAATTGATAGTCCACAATCTCCAATCTTGTTATCCCTAATTAGTTTACGAGGAGAAAAAAGACACATTTTATAAACTATATACTTGTTATATAACATGGTTTTGAATTTTTCTTTAATTATTATATGTTTGATATTGTTATGAAATGTTTGATTTTGTGAATTTGTGATAGGTTGGAAGGCAAAATTGCTATTGTAACTGGGGGTGCTAGAGGCATTGGAGAAGCAACAGTGAGAGAGTTTGTGAAGCATGGTGCAAAGGTGGTGATTGCTGATGTTGAGGATGAAATTGGAACAATGCTTGCAGAATCACTCTCTCCTTCAGCTACCTATGTCCACTGTGATGTTAGCATGGAAAAAGATGTTGAGAATTTGGTTAGTTTCACAGTTTCTCGCTATGGACAACTTGACATCATGTTCAACAATGCTGGTGTACTAGGAAACCAATCCAAGAACAAGAGCATTGTGAATTTCGACCCCGAAGAATTCGACAAAGTCATAGGTGTGAATGTAAAAGGAGTAGCTTTAGGGATCAAGCATGCTGCAAAGGTGATGATTCCAAGAGGAGTTGGATGCATAATCTCCACAGCTAGTGTAGCTGGAGTTATGGGAGGACTAGGTCCACATGCTTATACAGCTTCAAAACACGCAATAGTTGGACTCACAAAGAACACTTCTTGTGAGTTGGGAAGGTATGGGATAAGAGTCAATTGCATTTCTCCATTTGGGGTTGCCACTTCAATGCTTGTGAATGCATGGAGAAATAATGGGGGTGAAGAAGAAAGCATCAATTTTGGAGTGCCTTTTCCTGAGGAGGTGGAGAAAATGGAGGAGTTTGTTAAAGGGCTTGCTAACTTACAAGGAACAACTTTAAGGTCTCAAGATATTGCCGAGGCTGTACTTTATCTTGCTAGTGATGAATCCAAGTATGTTAGTGGTCATAACCTTGTTGTGGATGGTGGAATTACTTCCTCAAGAAATTGTATTGGACTGTAACTTTCTAATTAGTATTCATTTTCCCTAGTTTTCTTAGAGGCTATTAATGTAGGATAAGGGGCATCTATGTCAAGATTGTACAATGATTTTCTATTAATAATACAATATAGTTGCTGTAATCTTAAAAAAAAAAACTTCATCCTAGTCGTACTGAATTACTCCCTCTGGAACGAATTATAA
This sequence comes from Calophaca sinica, assembly GCA_037113605.1. NCBI lineage: Eukaryota > Viridiplantae > Streptophyta > Magnoliopsida > Fabales > Fabaceae > Calophaca > Calophaca sinica. The sequence continues at coordinate 112,894,824 of CM073733.1, forward strand.
GCAAACGAAGTAAATAACCAAATACATGTACTTTGTTTACTTATAATTCATTCCGGAGAGAGTACGATGGTTTAGGATCTGTTTGACAAAAAATATTAGATAGCAAATGAACTTACGGTAGATAGCGGATAAACTTATAGCTAATAGTAGATAAACTAATTGATTAACTTTAAGTTTTTAGTAAAATTACTGGTTGAACTAGAGGCGCACCTACACTACAAGGATGGTGAGCAAGTGCACCCTTCATTTTAAAAAAATCACAAGTAATTTTTTTTGATAGAAAATTACAAGTAGATTCTTAACTTTTTGTACTTTATCCTCCCTAATTTTATATATTTGAACCTATTTAACTTAGTTTTTATATTATGCCTTCACTAATGAAGAAATTGGATCCTCTAATGCCTTTACTTCTCCTGGATCACAAGAGGACAAGGGTGTTAGAGAGAGAAAATGGAGAGAGATAGAGAGAACAATGGAGAGTAAAAGAGAAGTGATGAGAGAGATAGAGAGGATGGAAAGGCCGTAGAGAGTGTTTACTAACTCAAGGTTTTGGGTATGCCACTTGGTTTTTTTTTAATAACATAGAAATGACATTTTTAGTTGATGCTTAAAATTTTTAAATCAATATTAAATATGATAAAATATTTATAAATTATTATTTGAATAAACTAACTTTAATCAAACTAATTTTTAAGATATTTTTTTGACATAATTTTTAAGATACTTAGAAGTTAATAATTTTAAATTTATATTATAAATAATTTAATTTATTTGTTCATTATCATTAACAAAATTATTAGTTCAAAAAGTATTTTAAATTTTTATTTTATTTTGTATGATTTATGATAATATAGGTATTATAAAAGTATACACACACACAAACGCATATGTGTGTGCCCACAAAAATATATGTAATCATAGACATCAATGTACAATAGGGATAGGTGAGAAATCTAATTTAAATAATAAGGGTAAAGTTGAAAGAAAAAATAACACACTATATATTCAAACGATAAATGAAGTAACCTCTAGAAAAACACTATATACATCATTGAAAAAACGCTGGAAACATGTAATCTAGTAAGATAAAGTCATTTATCAAATGACTTTACTTTTTTAAATCTGTTATCCATTACTATAAAACATGGAACTTGAAAACAAGAGCCTTAGACAGCTATGATACGGATCATGTGCAACGTACGACTATGCAAGCCAGCCAAGCCAATAACAATGGAGCCGTCAAGCATCTAACATTTGTATTACATAAAAAAAATACTAGTAAATACCTAAATTGATTCCCACTAAAAATCACGGAGACTAATTTAGTTTTTAAAAAATAAAAAATACTAACTTGGTCCTTAAGAATTTAAAATGTGGGTTAAATTAGTTCTTTTTAAGATAATTGTTAGCGATATTTTAGTCCCTATTAGAACTAATTAGACCCACATTTTAAATTCTTAAAGACCAAATTGATATTTTTATTTCTCACGACTGAATTGGCCTGTGTGATTTTTGTCGAGTAACAAATTGGGTGGTTACTGAAAAAATAGAATCATGCATCAATGACATGAATTTTTAGCACATGAATAGGATCCTTCAAGGAGATTTGCTTTCAACTCGACCTCCTTTGTGGATTCCCGATTCCTTGTGGTTGAATCCATGTCTCATCGAAAGTTTCAATGTTTCCACCTGGCTGTTTTGGATTTAGGGGCTAGCTTTGCAAAGGTACTTACTAAATTTTTTAGTGTCATTGGGTCAAAGTCATAGTTTTGCTCCAACCAGGTTGTATGGATTTAATCCCAATGCACTTTCCTTTTCATGACTTGTACAATCGATCATGGACTTTTAAAAATTGGTAAATTTGAATGTAATTGAGTTGTCATCTTCAAACAAAGCAAGAACTAGTAGTAGATGAAAAGAATATAACATCACCAATTGGTATTTTTGTTTTCATTAGCATCAGTGTTAGTTTAATTAAAAAAAATTAATTAAGCGTTCAAACAGGAGGCATTAATTAGGTGGCCACCCACTACTGCTTCCTTTCTTAGTCACTGATTTTGAATGATCCAAGGTTTAGAGAGGGTGATTATATTAATAAGCATAATTTAGGAGCTGCCTTAATTTTATATTGAATCATCCAAAGGATACTTTATAAAGTACAATCAACTTGATTGAAGTGCTAAGTTTTCTTATTAATAATAATAATAAAGATATACTTAACTGTTTTTAAAAGAGCACTTAGCGTTTTTAACTTTAGAGAAAACCCAAATTGTCATCGATCTAAGCTGTCATGACCATAATTTTCCCCTTTAAAGAGAGGGTTGCGACTTGTGTGGTTGACCCCATCGAATCCCAATCTATGGGAATCTATCAAACTATAATTCTTTTGATTAATTAGTTGTAGTATTAGTAGAAGAAGAAAAAGTCATATACAACAGCCAGTGAAGCATGGACAAGAATGCAGGAGGCAGGGGATTTTAGTGTTTTGAAAATTTTGAAGCTCAAGATTTTGTTCAATATAACTATAGGACCGTATCTTGTTTTGGTTTGGACCACTTCTGCCGACGCACTAACTACTCCATATACTACTATATTATGAATTTATAATTAAAGATGTTAATTTTTTTTTTTCATTCTTTTTACTCAAATCACTCTTACATTTCATCCCCTTCTCTCTCTCTCTCTCGGCTTAATTACACATGTGATCCAAGTATTACCATTATGCGGTTTTGGTCTTTTAAGTTCTAATTGAGCGAATTGGGTCATCTAAATATCACAACTGTGCGATTTTGGTCGCTCTGCTCAATTGACATTCAATTTATAACTGAAAATGTTATAAATGTTCTTTAATTTTTAAACCAACTAACATGCCACCTAGACCAAATTATGTGCTAGACCATACTCACACGTGACACATCAACTTTTTTTTATTATAAATTGAACGGCAAGAGGGACTAAAATCGCATAATTGCAATAACTGAATGACTCAATTCGCACAATTGGAATCTGGGAGACCGAAATTGCACTATCGCAATACCTGAATGTCCCATTTTGCGCAATTGAAACTTGGGGAACCAAAATCACGCAATCATAATACCTAAGAGACTAAAAGTATAATTAAGCCGATATTTAATTTACCATCACATCATTTAGTCACATTTCTCATTCTTTTGTTAACCTTTTTCTTTTAAATTTTCTATCTCTATGTTTTCTAAACCATAGTGTGACGTTATCTACTTATCTTTTTTTTTTTTGGATGAATCTACTTATCTTTTTTTTTTGACTCAAAATCTATTTATCTTATTTAGAGCTTATTTAGAGTTTATTTGAGCTTATCTTATGAAATAAATATATATTAGTATTTGGATACACTTATAAAAATATGTTATGATATGTTAATAAATTTTTATCATATCATTTCAATGAATTCTTTAAAGTAGTTTATAAATAAGTGCTGAATCTAGAATGACTTATTAGATAAGAGCTTAATTAAATTGTTTATCTAAATAAGCTTTAAATGTAACTAAGAGCCAACTAATGTTTTTTTTTATAGGCAAATGTTAGTTGTTAGTTTGTTAGAGGGGAGGGAGATTTTGTTAGTGGCAAGGATCTGAGCCCTTCACCTCCTACTTGCAACTCCTTCATGTCCCTTAGCTCAACCACTGAGTCACCTACATGGGACAAGAGCCAACTAATGTTGCATACTACTATACTAATTATACTAAGAAAGCACTCTCAATTATTTAGAATTTACAAAAACAAATATAAATATAAAAAATTCACATAAGTTAAATTTCAATAAGAAATAATTTAGACTAAACGTAGTGTGAATAGGTACTTTGTTGTGTCCTAATTTCTCAATAAATGTCTACAAAGTATAACTATTTTTTTGACGAAATAACTAGTAATAAATGAAATATTAGGAAACTCAGCTTTAAATATTACAGGGTTAAATATTTACTAGTCCCTATAATAAACCCTTTTACATTTTAGTCTTTTCAATTTTTATGTTGAATTCATCCCTGTTATATTTTTTTATGTGTTTTGGTCCATACCGTTAACATTTTGTTGATAACTACTGAGGTGGTTCACAGAAGACCACCTCAGCATGCCACATGAGTGACAAGTCATACTAGGTCACTTTATACGATTTTTACTTTAGGTAAATTTTTCGGTATCCAGGAAAAAAGTAGGTATCGATACCCATTCGTAAAATAGACAAAAATAATTTCAATAAAAACAAAAAGCCATAATTAGAACATAAATTATAAATAACAAAATAAATAAAACTTATAAAACAAACTCTAAATGAAAAAAATAAATTGAAATATCAAAAGAAATTGAAATCGTGTATAAAATAAGTAAAACGATAGAAGAAATTGATAAAAATATAATTTTATTATGAAATAAGAAAAGAAGAATAAGACAGAAATAAAATTAAATAATTTACACAAATATTAGAATATTATTTAAGCAGAGATCCAAATAACAGAATATAAAAAGAATTATTATAAAAAAAAAGAAATAGAGAAAAAATAAAAAAAACTCATTAGATAAAGTGAAAATTTATTAATAAATATAGAAATTCTTTAAGGAATTTTCCCGATACCCTCATACTAACAGGTATAAAAACTAAGAATTTGATTTCACTTAAAACAAAGTTAAAAAATGATGCGACGTCAAATAATTGGCCATTGGGTACCTATACCCAATAAAACTCCAGGGCACCGGAGTTCTCACCTTTACTTTATCTTTCAAAAATTTACTAGCTTTTATTTTAGTCATTCTCTCTATCTCCCATGGTAACAAAAACCGGACCGGACCGACCGATCGGACCGGGAACCGGGCCATAGTCCGGTCTGGGTGACGCTCTTGGATCGGCTAGGAACCGGCCAAAACCAGCCGATACAGGGTCGAACTGGTTCGTCTCTTTTTTTTTTTGAAATTTTTTAATTACCTATATTAATTAAAAGGCTTAACTGTATTTTTGGTCCCCTTATTTTTCAAAATCCATGATTTTAGTCCCGTTATTTTATTTTTCACGAATTTGGTCCTCATACTTTTTATTTTTCACGAATTTGATCCCCACACTTTTTTAATTGTACTTTTGGTTATCCAAAATCATAGATCTCTTGCACTTTTGGTCCTCCACTTTCCTAAAATCCACGATTTTTAGGGACCAAAAGTGCAAGAAATTCACGATTTGGGGGGACCAAAAGTACAATTAAAAAAAGTGTGGGGACCAAATTCGTGAAAAATAAAAAATATGGGGATCAAATTCGTGAAAATTAAAATAGGAGGACCAAAATCGTGGATTTGAAAAAATAGGGGGACCAAAAATGTAATTAAGCCTAATTAAAAAAATCAGATTTTGGTCGCAACAAGGCTTGAACACCTGTCCTCAAGGCCACAACAAACCATCTTACCACTAGGCTACATGTTATTTTGTGTATAAATTGAAATATTATCTATATATTTTCTATTTTTTAATATATATATATATATATATCAAATATATAATATATATTATATATTTGGTATATATATTTAAAAAATAATATTTTATTAATATTTTATTAAACCCGGTTCGACGCTAGTTCGATCTCGGTTCGACCCAAAAACCCTGAACCCTGACCCTCTCCAGTTTAATATCCGGTCCAATTTTAATTACCTTGATATCTCCTTCTCCATGCCCCTTTCCCTTCCTCTTCCGGCAGCCTTCCCCTTCCCCTCTCCTTTCCCTTTACCCTTCCCAACAAAGTCCTTCAAACCTTCTTTATCCATTTATTTCTGTTTTTTTTCCTTCTCTTCAAACCTGATAAAGACCACTCACCAGTATCGCAAGTTCCTTCATTTCTGTATCATACACCAATAGAAGTATCAGTGGAGGAAAGTTCAAATGTTGCAGATTTTGCATGTCAAAATAACAGCTGGAATGTTTGCCAAATATTTATCAACCAACCCTAAGAGATTACTAACTTTTAAAATACAAGTTATTTCTTTCAATTAAAGGAATTTTGGCGCATAAAATCTGGGATTAGGAATTCCGGCGCAATTAAGAACTCTTCAACTGCAGCAATTTTAGCTTGCACTCATGAGGAATTTCAGCCTGTACCTAACACCAATCCCATACCTAGCCAACAACTTGTGCCCTTGAAATGCCTCGAGATACGAGATATATTACAACAAATCACCACCGTATCTGTGAGACAACACTGGCTACTGGAAACGGCCCCGTCGCGGCAAGGTTGCAAACCCGTCGACGTACGCACAATCACATGCAGAAACATGACTTAAGGCCTCTTCCTTTTCCTTTGCAACAAAATTGGAGCAAATCAGATATGACAATGGGTTCAAAATGAGACAAAACTTGGGAATAAAGAAATTTTCATTTGCATAAGAGATTATGCCACAATTTTATGGATCTACTTGTTTTTCGGTCAAATTATGGATCTATTTGTTAAATGTTAAATGCTAATAATATTTGAGTATTTGTTGGGCTTGAGACCTGATGCAGTGCAAAGTTGACCTTAGAAGCCTTTTTAATTATTAGGATTATTTCTTTTTAATTATTTATTTCTTAGGATTCTATCATAATATTTCTTAGGATGTTTTTCCTTTTATTTCTTATGATTTGTTTTTGTTATTTCCTATATATTTGTACTGACTACCTCTATTGAGGAGATTAGATTGAATTTGAATTATACAAAAATGAGATTTTTCTCAGTTTTATTTGTTAATCTCTCTCGCGTATTCGTTTGAATCAATGAGTTGTTATCGCCAACCTCTCGAGTATTCTTTGACTAAACGAGTTGTTGAAATCTTTACTCTGTCCCATCCGTGCGCTGCATCATATTGATATTAGTAGTCAGTACGTTCCAGCACCATGCCACCAAGGAGATGCATTGTCAATACTATCCTGGAAGAGATGCTTCAGCGAGATAAAATTCAGCGGGATGAGATCGTACGAATATGAATGCGATTGCAGGTGTACCATTTGACGCAACAGTTGGATGTTCTTCGGCCGTCGAAACATCAACATATGTTTGATGTAGACTTGTTGTACGATGAAGAGCCAATGTACAATGAAGCGTTGATATATGATGATAAAGATGGACTAATGTTTGCTGAAGAACCATTTTTTGATGGAAAACCACTCTTTGATGAAGAGCATCAAGAAGATGAATGATAGGTGTTTGAAAAAGAATCCATTTTTGATGAAGGACCAATCTTTGACCAAGAACTAGAGTACGATGCCAGACATGATGTTGAGACCAGAAAGTTTGAGATATTGGAAGAGCATCGATTTGAGGAAGAAAGTATATTGAACATTGAAAGACAATCCTCGCCTGTGGTAAAACCATCCAAGGAAGTCGTTCCACTAGTGTTTTCAGTTGCAACGAAAATGTTCAAGGTGACAACCGAAGAAGCCCAATGCTTGATTTTTGTTAGGTTGTTCGAATCTCTAATACAGGACATCCAACATGTCAAGGATAATTATTTCCTAAAATTATCATCCTACACAAGTCATATTATTGGATGAGTACAAAAGAGCATACTACTAGAAAAATCAGTTTTAGCGAGGGAAGAAATCCCTCACTAAATGATTAAAAATCCGTCACAAATCTATTAGCGACAGAATTTTGTGACGGAGCTAAAATTAGCGAGGGAAAAATTAATCCGTCGCAATTTGCGACGGATTTAATCCCTCACAAATATATATTTTCCGTCACAAAATAGTGGGGACGAAACAAAACAAAAAACTTATTTCCGTCGCTAATAGTGAGGGATAAATTCCGTCACTAACAGTGATGGATTTTTTCCGTCACAATTAGCGACGGATTTTAAATTCCGTCGCTAATTGTGACGGAAAAAATCCCTCACTGTTAGTGACGGATTTTAAATTCCGTCTCTATTTATGATAGATAAATTCCGTCGCTATTTGTGACGGATTTTAAATTCCGTCACTAATTGTGACGGAAAAATCCCTCACTGTTAGTGACGGATTTTAAATTCCGTCTCTATTTATGAGGGATAAATTCCGTCGCTATTTGTGACGGATTTTAAATTCCGTCTCTAATTGCGAGGGATTATTTCCGTCGCTATTTGTGAGGGAAACTTTTCCGTCGCTATTTGTGAAGGAATATTTGTGAGGGATATATTCCCTAGCTAATTAGTGAGGGATTGTAAAAAAAATAAACCTTTGTAAGGGACAATTCCTTATTAGAGATGAATTACCATTTTACTCTTTTTTTTTCGGAACACAATTACTTTTTTATTCTTTTTCTAATTAATTTATTTTTCAAATAAACTTGTAGACAATAAATGTATTTGCAGGCAACGCGTCAAACTATATTTAAGCAAGTTCCAAGTAACATTAATGTGAGCCCAACAATTTATTTTATTTTTTATTTTTGGAACAAAATTACTATTTAATTCTTTTTCTAATTAGTTTATTTTTCAAATAAACTTGTAGACAACAACTCGTGTGCTGCACGGGACAACGTCAAACTATATTTAAGCAAGTTCCAAGTAACATTAATGTCAGCCCAGCAATTTGAGAGCACCTTACATATGCTTTGGGTGATATGCAAATGCAAACACATTTAAACTGGGTGACGTTGATATGCACAATGTACTTGGATTATTTGCATTATAATAAATTACAAAAAGGGGTATAAACATCAGAATAAATAATATATTGCATATAAGGCATTGTATAAAAGCTGGAAAAACAGACTACGTATTCTATAAAACTTAAATAAGTATCTTTGGTAATTACTGGCAACAAAGATGACATGGGAACTAAGCCATGCCAAGATCAAGTTTAATTACCACTATCTAAGTCTTAAGATAAGTTTCATTGAGCAGACTCTTGCTGTACCGCTTTTCGGGGAAAAAAAAAGACTCTTGCTATACCATTGTTCCAGCATAATAAATTTAATTGAGCAGTCTCTTGTGAAAAGATAAGTTTAACAGCAATCATAGGTTCTTGAGCAATCTCTTCATTGTTCTGAACAATAACTTCCATCCTGGCCATGTTTGTTCCATCACCATTCTATGCATCACTCAAAATAATATATTGTCACATACAATAAAATTTATTATTTTAAACGTGAAATAAAAAGGAGATATATATGAAAACTATAGTGTGATATAAGCCGCTAGCCATATTTGTTCCATCCCAGTGAGAATGTTTCTACATCTTCTTGAAGAAACGAAACAAAAGAGAACTAATGAGAATATACTTTAAAATCATTCACTTAGTTCTCTGTATAGTCGTTAATTATGGTTGTCACATCACCTACAAAATTAGAGAAGCAATTTTCACAAACAATTCAAGGAAACAATGTATGCGTATTTCATATTTTCATGTTTTCCTCTAAGAAGTGCGACAGACCTTTGAGAGGTCTCTTATCATTTGAAAGTCTAGTAATGATGCATACAGCAGATTCTTTGTAATTGACATGGGACTTCTCTGGAAGATTAAAGATCTTATTAGTATCAAACATAATAATATAATAGCATCCACTACCAAGCTTACGAAAAAGAAAGAATCCATACAAAATTAAGGTGCAGTGAATTAGGCGAAAGTTGATGATAATTAAAGCTAAAAGCAGGGTTTTGAACATGATGAGATTAGTATTATACCTTTCTACCCGGCTTGTGCACGACTTGGGGCACTTGAGTATATAAGGATCAAAACACTACCTTTTTATCCATGAAAATAATCTCAATAAAGCCTACTCTTGGGGATCTATGCACACGCCACAGATTCAATAAATTGTGTTTAGCTTCTTGGTCGTTCTTAGGTATACACAAAGCGAAGGTAATTGTGCAAAATAAGCCATTGATGTCTTTAGCTTGCATTCTTAATTTAGATTCAATAATTGAGCCAACACCCAATCAGCTTATGTCGCTATGTCTTCTACTTTCCCCATTGAATTGAATATTTTTTAATGAAAAGCTATGCCAAAGAACATTAATCATGGGGAAGACCTTTCTAGAAGAAAATGGTCCTGAATAAACTACTTTGAAAACTTGATTGAACTTTGTACTAAAAGTCATAAAACCTTTCAATGTAACTTTGAATGACTTTCATTTGAAGAAGCCTCAAAGCATGGCACTCTATAAACATACACTGGACAACTTTCCTTTGAAGATAGCTGATAATTAAGCAACCAAATTCATGAAAGAGTAAAATAATCAACCTAAATTCTTGATACATGAAAATGCTGCAAAATATTTTAGAAATAAGCATGACTTATAATGTAACATTGCCAAAGAACATTAAGCTACGGGAAATACCTTTCAAGAAGAAATGTTTATGAATGAACTACTTTAAAAACTTGAATAAACTTTGTTTAAAAAAATCATAAAACTAAATTACAACAGGTGTCTGAGGTTCTCCAATAATGAGAAGGTGTAATCTCAAAATGCACAAACAATGAACCTCAACCCCATGCAAGACTTGAATTACAAAAAGATGTAAAAACTAACAAAAATTACAAACAAAAAAATAGGCTCACCGGGTCTGCATAAATAATCAATAGATATCTAAAGTGCAGAGGGATCCTGAGAAAGAAAGCAGTCCTGACTTCGGTTGTGGGGAAGTAATAGTTAAGGCAAAAAAGAGGTGGAATAACTCCAACCTCTAGGAGCATAATAAGCCTGAATAAGAAATTGAAGTGTTAACTGCATAAAATTTTTATCAGTTGAAATGCTTTCACAATAACAATAGCCTTATTAAAAGTCTATATCACATTGTCCACTAAACTACATGGAGCTTCACCAATCAGAATATGAAAGTGACAACGGTATCTAAAATTAGTATTGAGCAGAAGTGATAAGGACATGGGTGAGACAGGAACATTCTTGATTAATTGGCTATGTAAAAGTAGAGAACTCACAGCTCCAGTGAAGAATATAAAATCAGCATGTCACTAATGTCAAAGTGAGAGAAAGAATTAAAAACAGTAGCATGAGTATTTTTAATAATAGTAGCAACTTGCATTCAAATTACAGCTCATCACTTAACATATTATTCTCCATTTAATCCACCCAAATCTCTATTTCTCTCACATTTAGGATTCCTGAATGGCACACTTTTCATGTAAGTAGTTCACATATTGTTTGCTTCATATTGGACTCAGATCTTGCACTTTTTTTCACGGTTACATTGACAAGTTTGTTGGTGACTACTTTAACATGAACAAAAAAAACATGGAAGTATAAAGAGAGAATTGTTTGTCTTTAAAACCTTGAAAGCATGACCTTTGAATGAATACAAAATTCTGATCTGAAGCAAACCTTGAAAGTGTGACCTTAAGAAATTACCTGCATACGAAACATGACATATTTTAGTTATCATAAAACTAAAGCAAACTGTAAAGTTGAAGCAAGCCATCATAAAATTGTTTCAGTTATCCAATTACATTGGCTTTCTCATTTATGCTCTCAACTGATGCAGTATCTAAAAAATGCCTTGATCATTGTCACAAAAATATAGCTACTTCCTCAGCCATTAGCCTTTTGATCACTGTCACAGAGAAGATTAACAACAACAGTTGAATCATCAACTAACATGATCTAGAACAAATCATGCAAGTACCATTGATTCATATAAAATATATTTGGGACAAAAAAGGCAAGTCATTTACATATCCAGTGATTGTGTCACTCTTCCCCATGGTAAAGCAATACCCTTTCTCTCCTAGAAACCATAGTATCCACATGAACTAACAGATAACAACCACTCTATTTGATAGCAATCATGGGTTATAACAACCACTCAAAAATTGATACAATCAACAGACACAACCATGAAATAGAAAACTCAAACACGAAATAAAAAATGACACATACATTCCATAATTTAGAGTAATTGGGAAAAGCTCGATGGTTGTGAAGGGGGGAAACCAAAAAAATTAAAAAATCAAAAAATCAAAAAAATAAAAATAAAAATGTGAAAAACAAAAATAGAGGTGCTAGGTTAGGATATTTCAACACATTCTCATATCAATATTATAGTGTTAGCCAACCGTCTTTCTCTATTTACTCTTTCCCTGACCGTAAACTTGTAATTTTTAACATCCAGCATTATGGTGAAATAAGAAATTCATGCTGTTTGATAATATATTGTAATAAAAAAGATAAAAAATGGAACAAAAGGAATAATACAACCCATCATACTATTAATAGTACTACATAAGTAACCAGAAATATTCATGGGCAGATTTATTGATTCGCTCCTTCTTGCTCCAAGAGGATGCCTCTTAAAGGTGTGAATACAGACAAATATTTTAAGACAAGAATAAAAGAATAAACACCATTGGTATATAACAAAAGCAAATATGCCAAAAGATTGAGACATATGCCAAATAATAGACTCTATCATTCACCTAACAACTCAAACATTTGGGATAGTTGGTCCACAACATGGTAATAGAGCTTCTATGACCGAGTAGTCAAGAGCTTAATCCTTGCCGCCCCCATCCCCCCATTCTACTAACAAAAGTGTGAGTTTCAGAACAAAGTAGAGTGGGCCGCTGATTTGCCCACACCTCAAGCCCAAAAAGCTCTTGTGTGAGGATTACCAGTACCTAAGACCTTATGCTTTTAGGATAGTCGATTCATATCACATCCAGAAATCACAATCTTAAAAAATAATGAGAAGATTTAAAATTTCTCCTTTTACATGTCAGTAAAAAGGTTTTCACTTCTCTTATGTGGTGAGTAGGTCAGAATAAAAGAATAAGCATCCAGTGTTAGTTTCCTAGAAAGGAAGCATGCAACAGCTTGTGTGAGAATACTAGTTTGGATCATTCAGTTGTAATGTTTCCTAGAAAGGAAGCATGTAACAGCTACAACTGCTTTGTACATCTGTCATTGATAGTTATTCTAGTCTCTGCCTTTATATAGATTGTGTACCAGAGCTAGACTTATATAATTCCGTTTGTTCAATAACAGAAACAATGAATTCCTGTTTTCTCTCTTCTCTCTCTAGATGGGTGGGTTACACAACAGAAGGTTGTGGCAAAGTCGTTGTACCCCTACCTCTCGCTCTTCCCCTGCCTCTACTGATACCTCTACCAGTACCTCTTCCTCTGCCCCTTGTATTATCATTGTCTGCCATCTATAAAAAAAGCAAATGTTATGGATAAAAAATATTCAAAAGTAACAACTAGGCATGGAAACGGGCCGGTTCGGGGCGGTTTTTGCATTCCCGCCCGCCCCGCCCGAAAAAGCGAACCCGCTTCGCCACGCCCGAAAAATGGGGTCCCATCTCGCCCGACGGTCGGGTTTCCCCGCCCGCTTCGTCACAAATTATAATATAAATATTAAAAAAATTATAAAATCATTTTAATTTGTTTTTTTTTTTTTGACAAAAAACCATTTTAATTTGTTTTTTTTTCGAAAACTGTAATTTCATTCATTAAACACCACAGGTTCGGGGTATTTTGGTAATTGTACACTAGCGGGCCGGGCTCGGGCTCGGGACGGGTATTAACATCCCCGCCCCCGCCCCCACCCCGACTTTGTGAAGCGGGGAAAAACCGAAACCGAACCCGAACCCAGTCAAACCGGGTTTTCCCCGTCAAAATCGGGACGAGTTCGGGTGGGTCCCCGCGGGTTCGGGTTTCGTTGCCATGCCTAGTAACAACCAACTATTATAAATAAAAAACTCAAAAAGGCACATAAAAAAAATCTACAAAGTCACATAAAATTAAACATTTTAATTTAATATACATTGGAGTAGCACACAAAATGCTCAAAAGTAATATACAAGAATAACATCTGTTGACTCAATAACTTAGTTTGCATCTGTCTCTTCATAAGCTTATTCATAATCATAATCATCTCCCTCTTCTTCACTATCTGATATAAGCTCTATATCTTCTTCTTCTTCTTCTTCCACTTCTTCTAAATCAAGGTTCAACATGGAGCTCGGTACTTCCTCTGCTACACCATCAGTGTCAACAAGACTTTGCAGAAAATCTTCATTTGAAACAATTATAGGTACTTGTTCTGCATCATCATCTTGGTATGCATCATTTGTTTCAAGTATATTATTTTCCAAAGTTTGAATTATATTGCGTGCCTTTGTTCTTATGACACTCAACCAACCTTGTTGCCCTTCAGAAAGGATGTGAAATAGACTTGCTCGCTTGTTGAGCTAATATGAAAGGATCATAATTTTGATATCTCCGTGATTTTTTTATTTCAACATTGCCATAATTATCTATCCTTGTCCCCTGAGGACTAGGATCAAACCACTCACATTTGAATAAAACCACCTTCTTGGTAGGGTGACCAGTGTACTCCAATTCAACAATATCAACCAATACCCCAAAGTAATCATTTTCCATTGTATCACCTTGCCCACCTCGAACACATATACCATGATTTGTCGTACTCATCCCTTCATTTTGAGATTTTGTCATAAACTTGTAGCCATTGATAACATAATTTGGCCACTTGGTAGCTTTCCTAATAGGACCCCATGCCAAACTCGTTAAAAGCACATCATCAATCGCATTTGTTGAGTCAAGCACCTACATTAGACAACAATTTTTAATTTCAACCTAACAAATTACAGTACTCTAATTTTTAAATTGATTAAAATGACATACATATGTTTTAAACCATGAGGTAAACTTTGCAGAAATTTCTTTGTCAGTCTGCTTCATTTGTTTCAGGATTTAGTTCTCGTAACAAATCCGAGTACATACTACACACACAAGATATCGCTTAAACATGACCCTACATAAGATAAATGTATCATGTCTATTGGAAGTACTTACTTCAAGTAAAGCACCACCTCGAGAACAATTTAAAAGAATATACAAATGTGCTGACTTTCATTTCCTATCATCCAAGGTAGAATTGGCACATTTTCCGATAGAAACGTCTGGATAATTAAAGATTGACAATGGAGGATTCACGGAAAGAACCTTCTCCTCCGTCATCGTTTTCGTGGCACTCTTGTTCTCCTTGATAGAACATCGGAGGATAATAATCTGAAGCAAATGTAGACATCTCCTCCAAGAAATATGCTTTACAAATTGAGCCTTCCACAAAAGCCGGGTTTGTCACCTTTTGTTTTAAAGATCGTATAAACCTATTGAGTAAATCAAGATTAAGCTTAAAGGAAAAGAAAATAAATAAGGACACATGAACAAGATATAAAGTAATATTATGAGGATCTAACCTTTCAAATGGATACATCCATCTGTATTGAACAGGTCCGCCAACTCTAGCTTCATATGCTAAATGAATTGGAAGATGTTCCATTGAATCAAAAAAACTTGGTGGAAATATTTGTTCCAATTTGCACATAATGACGGGGATGTTTTCCTCCAACATACGCAACTTATCTTCTCTCAACAATGATGAAGTAATTTCTCTGAAGAAATGACTAAATTCAGTAAGCGTGTTGAATATAGGTTTGGGCAAGGCTTTGAATGCCGTTGGAAGCAACAGTTGCATGAACACATGGCAATCATGACTCGTCATGCCACTCAACTTCGCTTCCCTCAAGTCAACACATCTGCTCAAATTGGAAACATAACCATCTGGAAGTTTGAGATTTTTAACCCATTCGCAAACAACAAGTCTTTGTTGTTTAGTTAGTGTATAGTTTGCCTTCGGTTTTACAAAGTTTCCACCCCAGCTAGGTTGTAGTTCCAATCCACTCCGCTTACAGTGTATTTCCAAGTCCTTTCTAGATTTACAAGTATCCTTTGTCAGCCCTTTGGTGTCCATCACTGTGAACAAAATATTGAGAAACACATTTCTTTCAATGTGCATCAGGTCAAGATTATGCGGGAGAAGATGAGTTTTCCAATATGGCAATTCCCAAAATATACTTCGCTTTGTCCAATGGTGCTCTACCCCATAGCCTGGTGTATTATCTTGCTGCGGGATTCCTCCACACTTTGTAAATGTTTTACCCTTTCCCGGACTTCTTGACCACTTAACCTTTGTGGAGGAGTAGAGGTTTCAACCACGCTTTTGTAAATGCAATCTTATTCCTCCTATATGGGTGATTTTGTGGTAAGAATTTGCGGTGACAATCAAACCATGAGGTCTTTCGGCTATATGCGAGGCTAAATGCCTTGAACGCTCCATACAAATTGGACAAGCTAGTTTACCCATTGTCATCCACCCACTTAACATCCCGTAGGCGAAAAGTCATTGATGGTCCACATTAAAGCGGCCTTCATCAAAAAAATTTGCTTTAAGGACACATCATAAGTCATATATCCCTCCTCCCACAACTTTTTTAATTCATCGATTAAGGGGCGCAAATACACATCAATTTTCCTCTTAGGATTGGAAGGGCCAGGAATTAAAATAGTTAAGAACATAAACTCCCTTCTCATACACATCCATGGTGGCAAATTGTAAGGAGTGATAATCACGGTCGGGAAGAATATTTCCTACCAGTTTTATCAAATGGAGCAAAGCCATCAGAACACAGGCCTAATCTAACATTTCGAGGATCCTGAGAAAATGCAGGCCATGTTTCATCAAAGTGTTTCCAAGCTTCTGCATCTGATGGATGAGATAAAGAACCTGCCACCCTTTGATTTTCACGATGCCATCTCATTTCACGAGCCGTTTGTATTGAGGAATACAATCGGCGTAGTCTTGGAACAAGCGGGAAGTACCACATACTTTTTAGTGGCACTAATTTCACTTTACCCCGTCTCGTAACATGTCTATACCGCTCCTCTCCACAAAAATTATAGTTTTGGAGCATCTCATATTCCTTATAATACAATATACATCCTTTCGGGCAACAGTCATTCTTCACACTTCCTAAACCTAGTTCAGAAATTGATTTTTTTGCCTGGTAAAGATTTTTAGGCATCTTATTACCATCTGGCATTACATCTCCCAATAAATGCATCCATCCATTAAAGCAACCCTCGGATAAATTATATTTGCTTTTCAAACTTAATCTTTGTTAAAGAAGTGACAACACAGAATGTTTGTCACAACCATTCCATAAAGGAGATTGTGCGACCTTCAACATTTCAAAGAATTGTTGTGCTTACGGGTTAGGATCTTACGTCATTGTGTCTTCTTCATAATCACCCTCTCGCTCAAGATAGTTGCCAATTGATGGTCCCGCGGCATCCATTACTAACCGCTCATAATTATCGAACATTTCCTTTGGCCACTTCCACCATAATATGATTGATCAACAACTATCGGGGAATCGGAGACTAGGTTCACCATGATTTGTCCAACGATAATAATCACTCATGAACCCATTCTTACATAGATGCACCTTAGCGTGGTAGGTGTTTCATGGCGCAAACACTTGCATTTCTTGCAAGGACATCCGATCTTACCTCTTCCAATGTTATACGTATCTTGTTCCAATGCAAACTTAACAAATTCATGAATCCCAACTTGAAATTCAGCCGTGATATTCTTGTCACAATCCACTCATTGTCCATCCACTTTCTATTTTCGTACTTCCATTCTTTGATGCATTGTTTACACAAGATAGCATTAATCATTGACAGTACATGAAGAAACAATCAAAAGAACTCGAATCATCATTAAGAATTGCAATTTAAAAAATACATTTACCAAGTATCTTACAATAATATTAGCATATGCAGTTGACATTTTACTCAACAAATAAATGGGCTATCAAGTAAATGTCATTATGTCACTCATGCATATCAAGTTATGTCACTAGCAAAAATATATATCATGCAACAGAAAGTTCATTTTTACAAGGCCAAACAAACAAGTCCATATAGTAATTCAAAAGTTCACATCCAATTCCAAAGTTTCAAACAAAACACAAAACATAATCATCGGCATCCAAGTTCGTCATAGCCATATTCAATAAGAAACCTTGAAATCATTTATACATACAACAAAAAAGTAGAACCTTTCAAACTTTTACTACTAAATAATCATCAACAAGATCATCTTCAACAACACAAGAATTGAAAGCAAAAGAACTAAAGTAATCACCTAAAAATCCTCCAAGAGCCTGCGGTTTTAGGAGGTCAACGAGAAAGAATGATTTTCATAATCACCAAAATAATCACCAAAATAAATATCGTTAGCAGCTCAACCTTCACGATAATAACAAGAGAATCGTCGTCCAAAGTCATCTCAAATAACGTTCAGTAGATATTCTACAAATAAGAAAAATAATAAATAGGTAAGACATATGTAGTAATGCTTAGACGTGATCCGCATTGTGAAACTGAAACTACTTGACTGACAATAAAAAACCATAATTAGAAAGATGCTCAGATAAAATTTCATCATTGGAGTGAGCTTCAACAAGGAGCACAACATGATCTAAAGAATTGAAAACACCTCTAATACCTACTTGTGAATGAAGGCATCAATTGCCATGAACATAAAGTGCACATTACTTGATTCCTTTGCCCAAGTGTAAGCATGAGAACCAGGGCAAACCTCAAGAGTTTATCTGACCAAATTATTTAATCAAAGACAACAATCCACTCAAGATTCTTTCCCTAATAATCTGAGCAGTGCCTGACTATGAACAAAACCACGTAGCCACTCAATCATTTATTGTTCATCATTGGGCAACAAAACTTTAAATATAATTACAAAGAGCCAGTTTTCTCTAATTTTCACTACTTGTAGTTCATAGAGCATGATAAACAATTACATGAGGAGCCAAACTTGCATATTCAAACACAATTACTATGAAACACAATTTAGACACATAAGCGGTGTAGTATATTATTTAGAACATTGCAATTCTTAACAGTACATATAACAAATCAATAGAGTTCTTCAATAACTAACTTTGCAATTACAAAATTAGACAACCAGTAAAAGACTTAAAGCCAATAATTCATCACTAGATCTGAAGCAAATCTAAACAAAACATGGCAGTAATCATTTGCCCATAAAAGTTCTTTTTCCTCCTTTCTAATTCCCTGTCAAACAAGGGTAAGTACATGTGATGGAACCAAATCTTGGGTTTGGTATGCAGAAGTCTTGAACTGGATCAGGGTCAGAGGCCAATGTGATTGTGTCTATGTTGAGGGAGAAAATAGCAAGCAAAAGCCAAAGGTTCTTTTCTGAATACATTTTCTTTTCTCTTGTCTTGCTACAGGGCTAGCTACCTAGCTATGTGTTTGTTGAACAATGAGTGAGAGTTTGAGCTTGCTTATATAGAAATGAAATAGATAGATGTATATTTGATAAAAGTTTAAAATGAGCTACACTACGCTCTTGGAATGATGACATGGTATAAGATACAAAAGCTTTATTACAGGAGGTTAGGCACATATTCTGCAATTAATGTTCAAAAGCATAATCCTAGCAAATAAGGGTCCTACTAGTAGTCAACTTTTATTACAAGTACATGGTTTTGCTATATTTTAATATACTAACAGTCATTGAATCATAAGCTATGACATGCCTTGTATAAAGCGGTGCTGACAATGACAACACAAGAAGGTCATGATCTCTAAAAGGACTTGACAACACAAACATGTTATGGCTTGCCTATCAAGTTCAACTTTCTACTTATAATGGTTGTATTGTGTGTATATATGTAAAGCCTAATAACATGCAATAGATTAATTCATTAAGATCCGTAACTGACTGGTTAGACATAACAGAGGTAATACCATGCAGTTGAGTGACATAATCTTGAAGAAGATGAGTAATTGTCTGGAAACAGAATCATAAAAAATGCTTTAAAAGATGAGTAATTGTCCAAAAAAAATAAAAAAATAAAAATAAAAATAGTTACATAAATTGTCCACTTTATAGTGTTGATAATGGAGGGAAAAATTAATTTCAGTCCAAATAACAGTAATCAAGCAGAGGTTGCAGCTCGATAAAAAAGATAAGTTTTTGGCTTCAATTATTTTCTTCTATAGTTTAAAGGAGATATTACCTCTTCTACGGTTTCACGAACTATGTGTCATCCAAAGGAGTTAACAGAAAACTACGAAATTAAATGCCATTTATGAGTACTCCAAACAAACATACTCACATGAATTACCAGAACTGGATAATTGGCCAAGGGAATTTTATCAATGCTCTGCACAAAAAAGCAGGCAACGGCTTGTGCAAGAATTCTTCAATAATGAAATAACATTATGTCAATGTTGAAAAAAAGGAAATAACATACTCAAGAAAAGATATACAAAGGAAACTTAGTAGATGATTAGAAATAAGCAATCCAAGGGAATTTTACCAATGTTCAAGACGTCCAAAATCTGTGACATCTTTTAATGTAATATCAAAGCTTCGCCATATGACAAACATAAAGCATATTCTGTCCAGGATAAAAATGAAAGGAGGAGGAAAAAGAACATTATTAAAGATAAAAATGAAATACACAACCTAAGTATATTCTCGCCAGATAACAAACACCACTTGCCTATAAGGAGAACCCACAAAGCACCTTAAGCACAAACTAAAAACACTAACAAAAATCGGTACAAAGGGGAGGACAAAAGCGATGGAAAGTTTCAAGTGGCACACCTTTGTTATGCATTCGACACTTTGGCTTCGCTCATAGGAACTTGTTTTATTTTGATTAGAGTACCTTTTCGACACCTTTGTTATGCTCAACCAATACTGCTGCGAACAATAAAAACATACTCACACCAAAAAGAGATTAACTACAAGGCGGATAAAAAAAGCTCAACCATATATCTCACAAACCCAAGATGTATATATGGCTTAATACTAATGGAAAAGTGCATAACAACAATTGCAAGGTATTCAAGCTTTATTAGACTATTGAAGCTGCATAGCAACAAAAACATCACTGTTTCTTGAATATAAGTCTTTATTAGTGGTCTAGTAAAAAAATTTACCTTCAGAGAGAAACAATTCTACATATAATTAAGGTTAGCTATAGTCTTTTGATTTCCCAATTCTACATACAATCCCTATTAAACACGGTTCCAAGATGGATTGCATTCACTGATTTGCTGAATTATTAATGACAACAATTATATCCTTTCTTGTGCAAAGAAACATAGTGATTAGTTCTTAATCAGCAACAAATAAGGGATAATGTACAGGCAACTACCACAAACTTAAAATAGTCACGTTACAAAAATTGTCCTATAATCAATCTTTATTATGTCAATCTAAATCTAAAATACAAAAATAAAAAATAAAAAATAAAAAATCAGTGTATAAGTTGTAGGATATAGGACCAGATGTAGTTTATAAGAGAATTGCATCTATAAAACTAGCTATGGAATATAAATAGCACTGAGAAGCCTTCAAATGTTCTTCCTCTTGCATTTAAAAAAAAATGCTTGAAAATGTTGCCTCTTTAACCTTTTTGCATAATCCTAACACCCAAACTCAACTTACACTTAAATGGGTTGTTGTAGCTTCCAAAACAATCAAAAGAGGAAAATTCAATGATCAAACGGAAAATTCTATCAACTACTTCACAAATAATATGCTATTTACTATACAAAGCTTTTCAAGAAATCCGGGTAAAATCTAAACCTAGGCTTTATTAACAAAAGGGTGCAAAAAAGGCCAAATGGTAAAGCAAAAGACCAGAGACAAATTTCCCTTCACCTACATTATTTATCAATCCAAAGGCATGATACCTGTAGAGTTGTATCTTTGTTACACAGATACATAAAACAATCTAGACCATACACCTACCCTTCTGATTTCATGAAAGCAAACTATCACTTTGCACCCATTTTTGAATGAGAAAGAAGCATATATTACAGTTTTAATTCAAGTCATTTATTCCCCGCTACATGTAATCCAACAAATCCAGTAGTTAACTATACTTAACTACAAATTAATTTTACTCGTGTCCTGCTTTTGCGCATAAGTTGGTGTCCTGCTCTCTTTTGGGGCACGAGCAGAAGAAGCACGGGAACAAAAAAAATGCGCTCTCTACTCTTCTCTGCTCTCTCTCACGATCTACAAAAATCAGAAGCAAAAAAAATTAAATGACTTGCACACCTTAAAGGAAGAGAGTGAGATGGCGTCACGGTCTTGGGAGGAGTGGGCGACTTCGCCCGATCACGGGACTCAGTCAATGCACCGTCAGGTAACTCGACTCAGGCAACGTCAGGTAACTCCAGATCTGGAAAATTGGGGGAAAAATTAGGGGTTTCTCCAGAAGAGAAGGACTCAGTCAATGCGGAGATAAATGAGTCGTGGTGGGTACCGTGTGGAGTCGCTGTCGCTAGAGACCTCATTGTCATTGTCATTTGTGGAGTCTTGGTCGAGAGAGAGCAGGAGATGGAGAGTTGGTCGCAGCAGTGAGACCGAGGCGGAGGCGAGAGACGAGACGAGAGGCGAGAGAGACGAGACGATAAGAGAGAGACGAGAGGCGAGAGACGATCGAGAAGGGAGTTACGACAGAGACGCAGTAGATCGATAAAAAAAGACAACAAAAAATTATAAAAAAAGGCAGAGACGGGTTTCTAAATTAGTGAAGGATTTCTAAATCCGTCACTAAATCTGTGACGGGTTTAGCGACGGACGCCCCTTATTAAATGTATTTTAGTAAATCTGTGATGGATTTAGTGACGAAAAATTTAGAGACGGATATTTTCCGTCGCTAAATCCGTCACAAAACAGTATCAAAATTAACTTTTCCTAGAATCCTGGATTCCGTCACTAACGTCGTCGCTATTAGTGAGGGATTTGTATCCCTCGCTAAAATCCTTCTCTAAAATTAATTTTTCTAGTAGTGATGGATGAAGTAAGACATCTGATTCGAGGACGAATCTTTTCAATCCCGGAGAGAATGATGCAGTGCAAAGTTGACCTTAGAAGCCCTTTTAATTATTAGGATTCTTTCCTTTTAATCATTTTATTTCTTAGGATTCTATCATAATATTTCTTAGGATGCTTTTCCTTTTATTTATTAGGATTCTTTCCTTTTAATCAGTTTATTTCTTAGGATTTATTTCCTGTTAATCCTTTAATTATTAGGAGTCTATCTTTTATTTCTTAGGATTTGTTCTTTATTTCTTATCATTTGTTTTTGTTATTTCCTATATATTTGTACTGACTACCTCTATTAAGGAGATTATATTGAATTTGAATTATACAAAAAAGAGATTTTTCTCAATTTTGTTTGTAAACTTCTCAGGTATTCGTTTGAAACAAGGAGTTGTTATCGTCAACATCTCGGGTATTCTTTGACTAAATGAGTTGTGTCGAATCTTTTTCCGGCCATCACGTACGCTGCATCAAGGCCCAAATTTTTTTCAAACTTCACAATTTTGTTTTGTTTCAAAATTATTGAGCAATGCTTAACTTGTTTTTATTTTGTTTTTTCTTATGCATAGCGCATCCAAATCTTATATCTGTATTTGATTTCTATTCACACAAATAAGTTATTGGTTAAATTAATCTATAGTTCCTTATAGCATTTTTTAATTAAATTTCTGTAGCTTAAGACATTTCAAAAGGTACTTTCTTGTAATTTTAGCCTTTTATAAACAAGTCCCTAAAAGCTAACACCATTTGTCTCAAAATTTTTATAATACAAGAACTTCCATAAAATGTTTCAAACAATAATAACTTGATTAAAAATAGAATGAAAGTATAGGGACTTAAGATTAATTTAATCTAAATCATTTAATATTTTGTATATAGATAAGAGAAAATGCTAAAAATTAAATATGAATAAGCGTGGAAATATACGAAGTGCTATTAGCATAACATGTTTTGAAATGAATCGATGTTAATGTTCAAGAACATGGTGTGATACCAATTGATTTGATCGAAACATTGTATACGAAGTTTACCTGATAGCTATGTCTAGTTCCTTTTTCCTTAAGAATTTTTCCACTAACCAAACAAGTTACAACCTTGAAAGTATACTCCAGCCTAACTGGCTATATTCCCAACTTTTCAAAATGACACAGGACCTCTGCACCTTTGAGGATCTAGCCTTCACTCAACTATTACAACAATCACAAGGATAACACTCTCAACACGAGAGCAAATATGGGATATACAAACAACTCTCAGCTAGAGATGATCTAGAAGTTTAAGCACAACAAATTACGATAACTCTCGACACGAGAGGGTTTACAATAAAGAGCTTAGTTAGTGAGACTATGATGCAAGAATAATCTCTTTCGGTGCACTTTGTTCCTTTGTGTGATTTCTTCTTGATGCTTATCAGATTTTTCTATTGTATTTCACACTTTACTTTTCTGTGCTTCTCAATTTTGTCTCTGTTGCCCTTTTCACTTGCTCATTTCTTCTTTTTCTTTTCATTTTTATTCTTTCCCTTATCTCCAAACGGTATTTATATTCAGTAATTTGGAAAATGACCGTTGAGATAAAAGATAACCGTTGAGAGATACAAATTTTCTTTTATGAGGCGTGTGAAGTAATAGTACAAATATCAGTTGCTTCTTGTCTTCTTCTGGGTAGTGGAGACACATCACTACAACAGATTTTGTAAAATATGGCACCACTTTAAACAACGCTTTAAACTAAAGCACTAGCTAAAATCGCGAAAAAATATTCACTAGCGTTTACCTAAGAAAGCGCTACTGAAAGTTCATTAATAGCTAATGCTTCCCCAGGAATGCACTATTAATATTTTAGCGTCAAGAATCACTAGCGCTTTTCTTGGAAAGCGCTTTTTTTTATCAATATTTACTAGCACTTTTCCAGGAAAGCAATAACACTAAACAATAATCGCTAGCGCTTTCCCACAAAGCGCTATCTATGCCCAAAAAAAAATTATATCCCATATTTTGTCTCTGTTTACTCAATTTGTTCACTCGATATTTTGCTCTCTCTAGCTCTCTCTCATAGCATCCATCTCGTTCTCTCTCTCTCTCGTCGACGTTGAGCTCGTCGTCGCCGTCTCTCCTTTTGAGCATTTCGTTCTGTTACTCGATCGTTTGCTCTCTCTCTCTCTCTCTCTCTCTCACAACGTTCATGTATTTCTCGCAGCGACACGTCTCTATGTCATTGGATTGGAGGGCTTCAAACTCGTTTTCTCTCATTATTATATAAAAGTTTTGTTTTGTTCATTGGATTGGAGCTGCGACACATCTCTTTATTTAGTTCTGTTCTTTTGGGTTTTGTTTTTATTGTGTTTCCTTGTTTGTGTAGGTTTAAGCCTGCTACTGTGGTTGTCTCTTTTGGGTTCGAGGTTTGGCTTCACACTAAAGAAGAAATATTCGATTCTTGGAAGAAAGGCTCTGTTTGGTTTTTCCTGTTGGTAAGTCCTCATTCTCCTCTTTCTTGCTTCTGCTGCTAGCTTTTTGTTTGCATCTCACTGTGAGGTAGAAAAAATTAAGTGATGTTTGATTTGTATGGTTTTATAATAGAGTTGGTTTTGATGCTGGGGCTGTTTTGATGCTGTTGCTCTGCTGGTTCTTATAATGTTCTTTTTGGATTGAAAGAATAGGAAGTTTTAGTTACCTTGATGGTGGTTTACAAAAGGAATAATTGTGTAAAAAGATTGAACATGTGTTGAACTTTGAAGTGTTTTATGTTTGATTGGATTGGATATATTTTGGAATGTCCATATTTTAGGGGAGAGTCTGCCAAATTTTTGTTAAAAATTCAAGCTATGAATTGAATACGAACCGTGAATTGTGGATTGACGGCATAACATTAGCTATAGCCCAATGCGTTAGATTGTCAAGTTTTGACCTTGTTTAGTGGTAAAATATTGATGTTTAATATGATGTTATATTAATGGGAATGACTGTTGAATTTGTAAAGTTTGAAGTTAGAATGGATCGGAAGTGGATGTCTGCCAATCGTTTGTCGAAGGAATATAGGGATGAAGTGCAAGATTTTATTAGGTTTGTAGTTCAACATGAAAAGGAACTAGACCTTAGTAGAATCGTATGTCCTTGTTTGAGTTGTTGTTATGTAGGCCGAGTTAATGTTCAAGAATTGGAAGGACATCTAGTGAGCAATGGAATTGATCAGAGTTATACCTGTTGGACAAAACACGGTGAGAAAAGAGGTGAATCTTCTAATATGGGGAAGAGTGGGAGATATGCGTCAGATGACGCCGATACAAATGCATATTATGGCGACCGTTTTGAAGAGATGACAAATACAGTTGAAGAAGATCTCCGTGATTATCCTCAAATGTTTGAGAAGTTGGTAAGTGATACGGAAAAGCCATTCTATGAGGGTTGTACGAAATTCACGGGATAATCGGCGATGTTAAAGTTGTATAACTTGAAATCGGGCAATAGATGGACTGATAAGAGCTTTACGGACTTACTCACCTTATTGAAAGATATGTTGCCGGATGATAATGTGCTTCCTGGTCGGACATATGAGGCTAAACAAATGTTACGCTCTATTGGCATGGGTTATAAGAGGATACACGCTTGTCCTAACGATTGCATTTTATTTAGAAATGAATATGCATCGTTAAATTCGTGTCCTAAATGTAAAGCGGTATAAGAAGAAGAAAGCTCCAGAGAAGGTTATGTGGTATTTCCCGATAATTCCTAGATTCAGGCTCATGTATTTGTGACAACCACCCTAAAAATTAAAATGGAGCCGCCACCAATATTTTATTTTCATAGGAAAACATTGGAAAACATGTTTTTTGGATATTTTTGAATTTAATGAAAAAAAGAAGAAGGTCTTTGAACCCGATTTTGACCTCGGGAGTTGGTTACGTATAGGGAATGTTTTAGCACCCCTAAAACGCCCATTTACAATGGTACCCTTTGATTAATCGTAAAGATTGTTTGCCTTAAGTAATTTATTTCCCAAAAGTGAAATTTGTTTATTTTATATCTATAAATATACTTGCTGAAGTGAAAATGGGACTCTATTTATGATTCTAACCTGAACATAGGAATCGACCCCCCTAAATAAATCTAATAGACCTAAAATTACCTTTTCTATTATAAAAGCAAAACCTTAATTACTTAGTCACTAAGAGGTAAAAAGGATAAAAAATCTACTTAAAAGAAAGAATATTTTTTACAAAAACAGATTAAAAGATAAATATTAACTTATTTATTTAATTAAAAGAATGTATAAATAAAGAAATAGAAATTTCCTATTTTGCTTTTATACCCTTTTTAATAGAAAATTTGCAAATCGGTCCCTACAAAGGATTTGGCCCCGTTGGAAGACCAAACCCTAAAACGTGTATATATGGAACAGAATTTCAAAGAAAAAACCTTTTTTGCATTTATGCCCCTCTTAACTACATATTTGCAAATTGATCCCTATTTAGGATTTGGCCCCTTTGGAAGGCCAAACCCTACCCCTAAATCGGTTTAGCAGTCACACCAACAACAGCTCAAAAATAATTCCAAAGTACAGAATTTATCAAGGCGTGAACAGAAAAGGAAGGAAATCATGTCAACATATATTGAAAATCTAAATCAATGTTCAGAATACGGAAACATACAAAAGATGGATTAAAAGAATGCAGAGAGCTTATACAGAGGAATAAGGAAAAATAGATAAACCTGGATTACACAGCTCTCAATCCAGAAAAGAGATGAAACTAAGAAGAATCCTAAAATTCTAATAGTGTTTACAAAAGAAAAGAAAAATTTATGTGACTCTCTATTCCTCTCGTCCCTTCTCAGTCAGAACGCTCCAAGCTTCTTGCTTTCACCCCCACTCTCACTGCGTGCTCCCCCCCTCTGAGTTCTCGGTTCTCCTCCTTTTATAGCCACTTAGAATCTGTCACCAAAATAGAAACGTATCAGAACAAAATAAACAGGGGATCGAAAAATAAAACAAAAATGATGAATAAAATAACTTCCCGATTCGTGTGAAATAAGCACGTTGTCCTCGTTTTCTAGATGAATCTTCAGATAACTTGGATTTTAATGCATGTATTTGGATGAAGTCATAAGAGAAAAAAAAGGAGATTCGTTTCGGTTCAGTAGAAAAGGGAAAGACGGAAATCACGGGATGGAGAAGGGGATATGGCCGTGGCTCTCCTTTCTGTTTAGAGTTAGGGTTGATCTTTGGAAGTGAGGGAGAAGATTGCGGCTGAAATGGGGAGAGAAGAGGGAAGGGTGCCGCTGTTGGATTTTTAGGGTTTGAAGATGGAGAAGAGATATGAGGGCGGATTAGGGTTAGGAGAAGAAAGGAGAGATAAGGGGAGAGAAGTGAGGGAGCGGTTGAGAGAGAATGAGGGAGGCCGCAACGGCCATATTAGGGTTTGTGGATAAGTTGAGATGAAAGAGGGAGAGGAGATAAGCCATAGGGAGGTGGCGAGATTAGGGGAGAAGATGAAGGAAAAGTGGAAGAGATAGAAGGGAAAGGGGAGGCTCTCAACGGCGCTGAGAGTGAAATGAGAGGGGGGAGAGGTCTTCAATTTAGGTTAGGGTTATGTTAGGTGTTGGGCTTTGGTGTATGGGTCGCGTGGGTGTGTGCTGGTAAGAGTAAGTGGGAGAAATAAAACAGGGGGCACGCGAGAAGGAAAACGGGGTGCACGTAGCGAGGGACGCTGAGGGAGGCGTGCAGAGGTGGCTTAGCAAAAAAAAGGGGGTGCACGTAGAAATGGGAAGCGCTGGGCTGCATGTGTGTTGGATTGGGCCACCTTTTGGCTGATTGCTTTTGGCACCTCCCATATTTTAATTCGCACACCTCATTTCAGAAATAAACTCTTTTTTTTTCTTTATTCGTTTTTTTCTTCTTCTTTTTTATTATGAAACCAAAAACATTATTTTTATTTTTTATAACAAATTTAAAAAGTTAAAATAAATAATAAAATAAAAGGCCGGACAAAATTAGGGTACTACAGTACTGTAGTTCAGAAGATGCAAAACACTTGACATGACATGAGGATGAAAGGATTAAGGATGGCTTGGGGTTCGTACGGGTGAATTTCAATAAGATGAGATATAAAGATGACGCTCATATTTTAGCATCGCAAGCTCGACAAGTGTTTTATGTCACCGATCCATTTGATATGAATTGGTCCGTTGTTTTGTTGACTAACAAAAAAATTGTTAATAGGATTGATGATCAAGCAAATGAAGATGCTGATATTGAAGATGACCCGTTCGTTGCGATACAATCACTGTTTGGTGAGGAAAGTACATCAACAGAGGATGATACATATATTAGACATGATCATAAAGAGGGGCTTTGGATCAGTCGGAGAAAAAGAAAAAGGAAAGGTAGATTGTGTTTTTTTAGTTAAATGGCTATGAATTATGTATTGTTAAATTACTTGTGTGTCTAATTACTTGTGTCTAATTTTTTTTGCAAATAGATAGATGGAATCTGATCCTAGTTTGGAATTGGTTTGACATCTCATGCACTTTGGCTCGATCTCATGTTATCAAGCTGCAAGATATATACCATCAATCTCTGGCTGATGTTTTTTTTCCTTCTTTTTTGTGAGATGTATTGTTGCTATTTGACATGAATTTCTAAGTTACTATATAGTAGTAGTTAGATGTATGTTGTTGGCCCATGTGAGGCATTATTTTGGTTGGCATTGTTTGTTGTAATTATACAGGTCTTATGTTATTTTGAAATGCCCATGTTTTAGGGGAGATTCTGCCAAAATTTTGGTAGAAATTATATTGGTTGGGTTTTAAGAATTATCAGTAGCTGTAATATATACTGCTATTGTAAAAAAAAGGAGAATAGCTAGCACTTTTTCAAGGAAGCGCTAGCGAAGTTCCGTTCATAGATAGCGCTTTCTTGAAAAAGCGCTATCTATTATCAACAATAAATAACATTTTTTCAAGGAAGCGCTATCGATTCTGATTTTCGCTAATGCTTATAAAACGTTGTCTTTTTTATGCAGATCACTAGCGGCTGAATAGGAAGCGCTTTTAAGCGCTAACGAAGCCAAAAAATAAGCGTTATCTATTTCGTTTTATGTTGTAGTGCATAGTCTGCTTTTTCAGAATAGTTGTACGAGACAATTGTAGTTTGCCCCACGTTTTTCCATTCTTCCTCAGTGGTGTAGGACAATATCTGAGATGACAAAATAATTGTTTTGTCCTTGTACCATACTGGGTATCATGTCTACCAATAAGTTGATTTAATCAAATTTCGGGTATTGTCTTCTGGGTAATGACTTCACAAATCTTTATCCACCAAAGAAAACTTTTTGGCAGTAGAAAGATGCTTCTTGAGTATGCTTCATATTCTCAGTGACTTCAAATGATGTCATTTGGCATAAGCCATATAGACTCTTAAACAAATATCTTCCTTTCTTTCCTCTTCCATCACACTTTCATAACATATATATTTATGAGTAGATGCTTGTACACCAGATATTTCTGTGTAAGGATATGTGACATTTTCTCCATGAGTGTGGACTGGAAATATCACGATTTTGATGTTAGATAACTCGAGCAATATCTGATCGGACACACATCCGTGATAAAGTGTAAACTTGACTTTCCAATAGTAATTTTCCAATGCTCGATGCAGACTATGTATCAAGATTCTTTCTTCATTACTATCAGACACACATCGTTAAGAAGGAATAAAGCTTCCAAGCTATGTTGTTATGCATTCAGACGCATGTCATAACTTGATCTTCTCTTGTAGATTCCATTATGTTTATTCAAGACTTTACTTATAATTTTCTTTCTGCACATTTGAACAAACATGATTAAATGCCTTTTAAGATCAATTATTCATTCATCAATGTCTTTGCCATCATCAAAATATTTAAGAGATTAGACGTTATGAGTGCCTCAATTCCAACACAAACATTCTTTTATTTTTTAACTATAGTAAACTTTCAGATATTGCTTGACTGAGAAAGCGTTATCTGTTGTAGAATTGGGCAAATGTTATCTAAATGCTTCATATTTTTAATAAAAAATAAAACAAAAACATATATTACGTTCATATAACATTTGTCTGGGAAAACGTTATCTGAAAGTTCTTTGTTTTAGTAGATAACGCGTCACATTTTACCCATAATCTAGATGCCGTTACCGCTCCGTCTTTTTGGCGTAGTGCACCCACTACCAACATGTTTCGTATTACATTTATTTGATATAACCTCCTATTTGCTCATTATATAGGGATATATCAAAAGAGTACCTATGGTATGATATCTCCTTTTCCTAGATTTGGAGATCTATAATTAATTGACTTGAGCGTCAAAGTCATTGTTAATACCCTCAGCTTCCACCTCACCCATGATGCTCTTAGCGTGATCAAATAGTTTGGAAACCAACTTGGGTTCATGACGGAACACATGGTACTAAGAGATAGCTTAGAATCTTAATTTCTCGATCACTCCCGTTATTCTAAGTATATAAGCATGAATTCAAAATCAATCAAGAAATAAAATACACTGATTACAATTGTGTACATATCATAAAACATATATGTAAAGTCCAACATTAATCTCAATCTGACTTTTGTTTTAATTTAGTGGGTGATAGAGTCGTCTCCCACTTTTGTACCAAAAAAAAAAGAGTCATCTCCCACTGATTTGGAACGCTTAGTGTCCCAAGGATATTTCATTGGATGTATTTTATAAGGAAGAGTTTGATAAAAATTCATAGCTAGAAAAGAGCACTTAAACTCGTGCAACCTATAAACAAAGCTGGTATATACATCCAAGAAAAAAAATAATCTCAACTCAAGTAAAAGGAATTAATCTTGGATAACTCAAGAACAAATTAATTCAAACAAAGAAAAAATTAAGAAAGGAGTTAAAAATTAACAAAAATTAACATACATAAGATTATATTGTTTTAAAATAAAAAATTACGGTCAACACATGTAGACGGATTACGCAATTTTAGATCTCGACCATCTGATCTTGATCGTACGACTTATATTAAAAGACATATTTTAAAGTTGATTTGGTGAAGTTGTAATATAAATCGCTCGATCATAATTGAACGACTAAGATTGCTTACTGCATGTAATTGTGTGTTTCTGTTACAACAGGAAATCTGGGTCCCATATATATATCTTTTTAAAAATAATACTCCCTCCGTCTCTTAATATAAGAACCTTTTGAGAATTTTCTTTGTCCTATTTTATAAGACCCCTTTCAAGCATTAATTATTTTTTCACCAAAATTTGCTAAATTTATTTACGTTGTTTTCGGTCAATAAACAATAAATGAGGTGAATTACTACTAAGATAAACGTATTCTCTCTCTTATGACGATTGGAAAGGTGAATTGGTAATTAATTAAGTGGAAAGAGTGGGAATATGAATCCCAATAGAAAAATAGTACAAATTGCGTATAAGAGACTTGGAATTTTCCGGAAACGCGACCATCGCGACGGAGGAACCCCAGAGAGTAGGGTATCGCGACGTGATGAATGTCGGTGATCATAACTGTCTAACCACTGACACGTGGCTTTATCGCGACGCGATGGAGGCTGTGTCTGTGGCCATGGCGACGTGAGGGACCCATTCCGCGCCTATAAATAGCGCCCTTCGCCTCCTCTCTTCTCACCTTCTTCCAAGGGCTTCCATTGGGAGTACGTGGGAGAGCTCCGGAGGTGCGGCGGGGATGTGGGCGAAGGTAGTCTTCTAGGCAGGTATGGGGAGATCTGAACCCTATACACTAGGGATAATAAGAATATGTTAGGTGTAGAATAGGGGAATAAGGTGGCCTAAGCCCTACTAGGGGTTAATGCCCAACATCCTGGGTGGGGTGTTGAGACTATGACTGCTAAGGATAGGAGTCGCTAGTCCATCAACTATAGGAATAATTGTTGTGTGTAAACCCTAGGATAGACGACTTATAATTATTTTATGATTGTGTGTGTTGTTTGATAGTATGTTAGTAGTTGATCGCTTGAACGACGCTAGGGTTAACTTATGTGCTGATAGCTGTTGATTGATGTTGATTTGATTAATCAAATCAAGATGCATCATTCATAGAACAAGATGATTAGAGCGCTTTTGTGAGAAAACGCACAGAAGATGAAGAATTTTTGGTATATACAATAATCTTTATAACTTGTATATATGACATTAAACCATACATTGATATATTCTAATGTATTTATGTAGAGAATAAGCAATGAAAATCATGAGAGAGCGTCAAATCCTCCCTATCCTTACAAAGCAGGGGTTAACGGGTATCCCCGCGTTGAGGAAGAAATGATATGTACAATATCCTTAATTATAACTTGTTTTTAACGCATCTTTTGGTTTATTTCTATTAGTAATGGTGAATTTCAATTTTTTTGGTGAATTTCAATTTGTTTGTTCATATGTACAGCTGTTGGAGGCAGGAGAAGATGTAACATCTCAATCAATTGACCGACATTTATTGTGGATAGAAGCCCGCCGAAACAAGGAAGGTCAGATTGAACATCCACCCACTAGGGAAGTGGCTGATAGAATTGTAAGTATGATAGCATTAGTTAACGTTTTCATTTTTAATAATAGTGATAATATTTAAAAATATTTGTTAATAATAGTTATGTGTCACAGGATACCCTATCATAGTCTATGTCACAGGGGGGATGTATCAGATATGTCACAAGACATCCTTTCTCAGGCCATACCGATCAAGGAGTATCCTGGTCGGGTAAGGGGTATGGGATTTGGTGTCTCTCCAGGCGCTATCTTCGGATCACAGAAGCGCACAAGACGCCATGCTAATGCTAGTGAAACAGAAGAGTTGAGGAAAATGGTAGCTCAATTATACAAAAAAGTTCAGGAATTGGAAGATAGCAAGAAGGATAAGGAACCAGTAGAGAAGGATGAGCATGAGTTACCTATCCCTAACCCAAATAGTGTTAGAGGTAGTTGCACTATTGTGGCTCTCTAGGTAATAATCGTTAGATTTCTTTCTATACTTGTGTCACCTGAGTATTCAATGGTTTAACATATTAATATTTTGTTTATCATTGGTTTAGGGCATTCATGAGTGCAGCCTATATTTGACAAGCCCAACGCAACGAATGGTCGGTAAGGGAATTTTATATAACGGACCAGGTGTGTTACTACACAACCTACCCTTACCTCCTAATCATGTGAAGGTTAGAGTTGACGTTGCATTTGAGGGGGATGCACCGCTGTCTGCACTACAGGAGGCGGTGATGTGATGACTGGAGCAGGACAATAGGTACCTATGTGGCATGGCCAAACCACCTTGTAGTTACAAGTGATACGCACGTATATATTAAATTATATCTTGCATATATTTATTAAATTAAGTGGTCACTAACTAATTAATGTATTGGAATGCAAAATATGTAGGTATCCCCAAGATCCAAACCCAAGGACAAGGGCAAGAGCAAGCGGTTTACGACTAGCAAGAATGTTGGCAAGGAGCCAACAATTGGAGTCATTTACATCTCAGGTGAAGAAGGTGGTCGCATCTACCTCTCGACCTCCTCTGACTCTTGCTCTGATTTTTAATTTTTCTTAGAGTCCATGTGACAACAATGATGAAGGGGGGGATACCATTAAAGTACCAATGGATAAATCAATTTTGGGTTATAAGCACGCATTAAGACTTGGTGCTAATGTTGAACTTCAAGAAATTCTTAATGATAATGAATGGTTAAGTCAAACTGTTATTAGCGTATATCTCAGGTACTGTATTCAACTTTAAAGTATCCAATGTTTTTTATTGTTTCAGCTAAATATTTATGTTATTGTTAATGTATTAATTTGTATGCATGTTTTAATTTAAGGTACCTGTATCAAGAGATATTGGTCCCACAAGAACAGACTCAGAGATTTGTGTTTTTGTGCCCACAACAAACTAATATGGAAGTTTGGAATGCTACTGTATCTGAATATATAGTTCAACATTTGACATTGGCAAATCCTGAGTCTGAGACTTTGTTTTTGTCACCTTGCAACATAGTGTGAGTCATTTAATTTATACACACACACACACACACACACACATATATATATATATATTGAAATGTGATTACCTGCTTATGATTTTTTCCTCCAACATTTTTGTAGGGATCATTGGTTATTGATAGCGATTAATCTAAATCAAAACATTGTGTACTATTTGGATCCATTGCATGTACACTTCAGCCTGCACAAAAAATTGAAAAAGACATACAATCAGTAAGAGTGTGTGTGTGTGTGTATATATATATGTATTTTCTTAATATACATATATGTATATGCACTTTTATGCATGTATTGGATTGATTATCGTTATGAATCTGAAATTGGATATTGGAATGCTGAATTTATTATGTTTAAGGAATGTGATTGATTTGTTTTTAATGGCTTAAGTAACACTACGCTTATGTATCTCATAAAGGTTGTCATAATCCATTATGTGATAGTTGCATGCTCCGTGTTTTACTTTGTGATATAACGGTTTATTGCTTTTCTTATAAATGATTATGCTATGAATTTAACTGTTTACAGATATTGTAATGTTGAAGTTTTTATTTGTTTATGTTTGGCTTATGTGAGTCCTTGTGCTGGCTGGTATGGTATTTTATGCTGTTACAGGTGTTGTATAAATTTTGGAATGTCCATATTTTAGGGGAGGCTCTGCCAAAATTTTGTTAGAAATTTGATATAGTTTGTGTGTTGATGTTAAGAGTAGTCGTTATGAATGTATTGGATATATATTGAATGATTTTTTTTGATTTTGCACTTAGGGCTATCCTAGTTCATCGAACACTAAATGTCAAGTCTCGGTTTTCTAAATCAACGACACCTAAATGGATATCGATAAAGGTATTATACCAAATTTTTTATGCAGTTATTTAAATTACCAAAATAAAAACAATTAATTTCATATTTTTTGTTTTATAGTGTCCTCGCCAACTGAACTCTGATGATTGTGGCCGGTATGTATTGAAGTTTCTCAAGGATATTGTCATTCATAACCAAACACAAATTCCAACGGAGGTATGTATATGTAATAATTAATTTCGAAGTTTATATAATTTTTTTACTTTTACACATACCATTTGGAAGCATGTGTTCAATTCTAACTTGATTTAATTTTCATTTCAAAGATTTTCCTGATTGTCAATTCGACACATACCCTAATCATACCGTACTCAAGGAAGAGTGGTGTCGATATTTTGTTACGAATTTTATTATGTATAGGCACGTAGAAGAAGAAGAAGAAGATTAGTGTGTAATGTTTAGGTACTAGCATAATATGTGTTATGTTTTAGTTAATGTATTTTAATGTTTTATTTATGATAGTTTTGTTAATATTTGGCTGAGAATTATATCATGTAATGTTAAATTTGGATTTTGTGAGTTTTGATATTGGCACAAATTTGAGTGTTGATGATTATTTTGGTGTGCAGTAACCACTATATGCATAGGTATGTGAATATGACCCAAAAAAAAAACATTAAATAGCATTTTTTTTAAAAATGCTACTTATTCCTTGAGAATAAGTAGCGCTTCTTATGATAAGTGGTACTTATTCCTTGAGAATAAATAGCGCTTTATAAAGGAAGCACTACTTATTCTCAGGAATAAGTAGCACTTCCTAAAGAAAGCGCTACTTATTCTCAAGGAATAAGTAGCGCTTCCTAACTAAGCGCTATTTATTCCCAATTTTAAATAGCGTTCAAAAAACGCTATTTATTGAAGATACAATCAGTAGCGGCCCGATATATAGCGCCTTTAAGCACTATTTAAGGCAAAAAAAAGCGCTATTTATTCCCTTTTTTTATTGTAGTGATTGTTTAGTTACTGTTAAATGACTATATGATGCTTATGCTGATAATGTGGGGAGGGAGATGATTAACAATAAACTATAAATGCTGGTTGGGATAACAATAAGTTGTTAGGTTGAGTTGATGAGTAATGGTAAGTTGTTAGATGCTAGATAATCATATGCATTGTTGTGTTGTAAGCCACCGCCGTACGCATAGGCTGTGTATGAGGTTTGGTACCAGAGTACAGGCACGATACAGTCAGTATAGGACACGTCGGTCCTTGAGAATATTCTGGGTTTGACAAATTCTACAGGTGACCAATGGTTTGGCCACCATTGTGTCGGGACGTCGGGTAGCCTAGTCATCTTGACGGAGTACTATTGTATCAATGTCCATAGTGCCGATCCCGAGTGCCGCCCTGGTACCTGTTCCTATCGTCGAATTTGGGGAGCAGGGATGCACTCTTAGGGGTACGATGAACAGGATATGGGGATGGACAACTGACTTAACCTACCTACACATCGGTGGGAAGTAGTTGTAACATGAAGGCTAAGGTGGGACCATTTCTGCCGTACTAAGTTGTGTGGCCATGTAGGCATGTAGCTCTAGGTTGCATAAATGGGGTAGCTAGGTGTTGATCCCAATTGTTGCTCGAGGATGTTTGAACCTATTCTTTCACATATTATATTTTCCTGCTTCCCCATTTGTTGGTGTGTAGTGTGTTCTCATCTCCCATGTTTCCTTTTGTTTTCTTTCTTTTCTGCACTCTATATATTTAGATTATGAAGATTCTCGCGAGCTTGAAGATGTCTCACTACTTCCACCCGTCGATGCTGGGGGAGCCGAGCATCCCGGTATGGGGTGACTTCGAGGTGTATTATCACGACATGGATGGGGATTGTTGGGAGATTGATTATAGCTGCCATGTCGTCATTTACACAGGTCTTGTTATTGTCTTTTTCTGTCTTTTAGGTTCACCGAGGGCCTCCTTTATCGGTGATTTTAGAATTGCACAGCGGTTACCGTTTAACCGCATGTGGCGAGAACCTAGGTCTAGGCGACGTTACCCTGCTGCTCCTTCATCCTCAGGATCTTATAGTATGGCTAGGGATAGTGTTAGAAATCGGGATGTGCAACGTAAGTCAGAGTCGACCGTCCCTTCATCTCCTGTTGCTCCACTGGTAGAGCCTTTGAGGGTCTATCAGTCTAGGTTCTAGGGACGTCCTTCCACTGGGGACTCCCGACTTCCACCACGACCGCGCATTACGTTTTCTAGGTCGGGCCAGATGTAGGAGGTTCCTCGATAGGCTTTTCATAACTTTTGACTTATAATACTCTTTTGTATACCCATTGTGGTTCTTGTATTTATGTATATTATTCCTTTGATGGTTCCTAGGAGGGAACCTTTTTATGTACAAAAACTTTTTATTTAATGAAAAATATATTTTTTTGCTGCACTCTGATGTTGTATTGATATTTATATTCATAATTATGGGTTAATATTATAAATGGGGTAAGGGCGTCTCATAATGCCATGAACTAAATTTATTAAAATATAGAAGTAGAAAATTGAGAAAGAATGGTTTCTCTTCTATTGAAAATGCACATCAGATTACATAGGTATATATACACCACTTTCAGATAAGATCAGTTGCTATTTATCCTAACTATATGGCTATCTCTACGTGATAATAACAGTATCAGATAACAAGAACTTTGAATTTGAGACTACAATAACCTATCAATTGGTTAGTAACTAACTGATGATACTTTCATCCGTATTACCCCCCTCAAGTTGGGAGTACGCATTCCGAACACCTAACTTGGACATCAATGTTTGAAATTGCTTTGTTCTTAGTGACTTGGTGAATAGGTCTGTTGGCTGGTGTGCTGTCGGTATGTAGGCTGTGGTGATGGTGGCTGCTTGGATGTGCTCTCTAATGAAGTGACAATCCACTCCAATATGCTTCATTCTTTCGTGGAAAACTGGGTTGTACGCTAGGTGCATGGCAGGTTGATTATCGCATAATAAAGGCATTGGCTTGTCAAAGTCTATTTGCAGGGCTCATCCTTTGCGGAGATGGCTGCCATGATGGCTTGGTGAGTGGGAGAGAAATGATCATAATGCATATTAGTTTGAAATTTGGTATGACTTACCCAAGGTGCATGTTAAAGGATTCCTATACTAACAGGGGCAGAGCCTTTTGTTACAATAGGGTAGCCACTGCTACCAAAAAAACAATTCTAAAGACCAGTGTAGCAATAGGAACTACCCAACAAAAAAAAATTAATAGAACACGTTTATCAAATAAAGCACCTACACTGAAAAAAAGTAGTTTATTATTAAAAAAAAAGGTAGACGGACGTGGTGACAACAGACACACACACACGCAACATGAACTTAAAGTCTTGTAGTTGTTTATTAATATTTTATTTTGTCCATTATAAAGATGCCATTGGCCCATTTGTTGTGTTGAAGGAGGTAGCAGATCAGCTGCAAATTATTTTGATCTCTAGTAGGGTTCGTTGTTTGTTAGGTGCTTTTTTGTTGGGCTGCTCATGAAGTTTCTCCTAGAGGTAACTGGTATTTTGCAAGTTTTGAGTCATCTGCTATGGAAGAATTGGAACAACTTCTATTTTGGCATGTTGCAGGGTCTAAAGCTTATATTTGTTAAAATAGGGATTTTGTTATTTTTACCTAATTATCGTTATGTATCTAAACTCAGAACATTTGGTTCTCTTTTAATGAAGTTCATTTTGTCTATAAAAAAAAGTTACTCTTTATATTTGACCCCCTCATGGAAAACAGGCTAGCTCTGCCACTGTATACTAAGAGAGGAAGAAGGAGGGGGTATAAAGGGTCATTGCATATACTTCAATACATAGTACATTCGTCCCTATAAATAAGACCCTTTTGGAAAAAAATTCTTGTCCCATTTTATAAGATCATTTTTAAATTACTAGATGCATTAATTACTTCATTACAAGAATATCCCTAATTAACAGGTAACTGTATTACTCTCTCTAGGCTCCGTTTGAGAGTTTAGGAGGGGAGGGGATGGGAAGACTTCGAAAAAAGGAAGGAGGAAAGGGAGAGAAAAGGAATGATAGTCTTCCACCTTGAATAAGGGGTTTATTTTTTCCTCAGAATACTAAAAACCCTAATATGGGGAAACTCAAAAAATGTATTGGAAGAGGATTTTGGAGGGCTTAGAAAAAATTTTCAAATTATTTCCATCTTTTTATATTACTCTCAAAATAAAAATATATTAGTTATAAGCATTCTCTTCTCCTTTTCTACAAAAACACTCTTTCAAATAAGGTAGAGAATTTCTCTATATCTCTCTCTCTCTCTCTTTCTCTCTTCTCCCCTCCCCCCAAAGCCCTTCTCTTCCCTCCCCTTCTAACTCCCAAACGGAGCTTAAGAGTGTTGAAAAAATGAGTCATAATAATTGAAGGGTGATTTTAGAAAAACAATAGACATTATTGACAAATTTAATGCACTAACTAATTTTCTTAATTTGTGTGATTTGGTCAAAATAGTCTTATATATAGGGAGGGATGTAGTATTACATAACCGACTAAAATTATACTCCCTCCGTCTCATTTTACTTGTTCTGTTTGAAATATTTCATTGTCTCAAATTACTTGTCCTTTTAGAAAATCAATGAGTATTAATTACTTTTTTCCCAAAAATACCCTTTATCTCGACCAATCTTTATTAATGAGTTATTGGTGAGTAATTGCAGTTGTCCAATTTAAATAGGGGTATTTTAATCCAATAATATCATTTTATTATAGAAATCAGTAAATCTAATTATTTTGTTAAGAATTGTGAAAAAGCAAAAAAGACAACTAAAATAAAACAGATGGAGTATTTAAGTAAAAATAATTTTTTAATCATCTGCATATAATTGCATGGGTCTATTACCACTAGGCACGTACTAGGAAGTTGGTATAAATGTATAATTGCTCCAAGAAGTTACTAATACTATACCTCGCAGAAAGCAAATTTGAATTTGATACTCAGATTAAATCGGCATTTACAACACAAATTTCAAAATCATGAACGTGGTTACAGTCTCGCAGACAGCTCATTATCCATCAACAAGGCCTTGAAGACAGAGAAAACAAACTGTCAAAATATTGAAAATCAAAACAACGTGATACATGAAATTGTGACTTTGCCTCTCCTCTTGTACTCAGATTGAGGGACCAGCTAAATAGGAGTAATTCTAGTAGTACCATGTAGCCTAGCTGGCAATTAAGGAAAACGATGGCAATTGGCAAATGTGCCCATATCGAAGCTTAATTTGAGAATCATGCAAGCTTGAAATTAAACATATCAAACATCTCAAACAAGGGAGAAAATGAAATAACTATAGTGTGAATCATTGACTGATCCATGAATTTTGATTTGTGAGGGCAAAATTATATACTATAAATTTTTATATAAAAAATATATCAATGTATAAGTGATAAAATAATGACATTATTATCATTAAGTAAAAAATTTGAGATCACAAAGACTATAACATTATATACTCAAAAAATTGAAGACACTTCAACTTCTACGAACTATAATTGCTCTATAGGTGTCTTCATATTTTGAAATTATTATATGATTTTTTTTCATTTTTAATACTATTAAAAATATTTCTCTCTATGTACGTGACCAAACAATCATTCAACAATTCATCTCCCAAATCATATCAAAAGAGAGT
Source organism: Calophaca sinica (assembly GCA_037113605.1). Taxonomy (NCBI): domain Eukaryota; kingdom Viridiplantae; phylum Streptophyta; class Magnoliopsida; order Fabales; family Fabaceae; genus Calophaca; species Calophaca sinica. Next base: position 112,936,132 of record CM073733.1, read on the forward strand.
AACTCATTTTTCATTTTTTTCTCTTTAGTGGGGTCAACACTTAATTTTAGGTGGAGGCAAAAATAAAATTACTCATTAATTAGTAAAAAAAACAAATAAGTCAGTGGGGTCAGCTGCACCCAATTGTTACTAAGTGGAACCGTCCCTGATGTGAATGACTATAACTACAACGCCTCCGGTACCGTGTATAAAAAATACTACTGCTTCCTGTCCCTATTATAAAAAAAAAAATTTGGGGTTTTTTTTGTTCTAATTATAAGAAAAAAAACTCATGGTATGTTTATATCCCTATTTAATGTGAGATATATATGTATGTTTACTAGAAACTTTCATGGTGGGTATAACATATTTAATGCTAGGAGTATATTTGGGATAAAGTTTCAATTTTATAGCATTAAATAGTCTTCTTTAGTTTTGATGAGTTTCGTTTTTTCTTCTTATATTAGATACAAGAGGTAGTAGTAAACATGGCGGTCCAACCCAAGACTTTGGGTGAGAAAAGTCAGAATATAAAATTATAAAAACTTGGAGCCAATATATTTAAACAAGTATATAAAAATAAAGGAGAGACAAAATACAAATACTCAAAATATTGCTCAATAATTTTATCATGAGTGCATTTGCACACTCTCGCGTACATGTAAATGAGTTCAAGCACTGATTTGTACCATGCAGTTAAATTTATAATTCATAGATATGGCAATTGAGAAGAAGCATATAAATTAATGTAATAGTGATCTATTGCATTATGGCTAAATGATCTTCCTCTTAGGTTACAGAAATGCTCATTATCGCAAAAACGTAAATCGTGAAGTATCACAAATGCTTTTTATTCGCCAAGTCGACTCTTGTGTTTTCTGTCAAAAGCGCAAGTCTACAATTAGCATTCTTTAACAGTTGAACACATATCATTTCGTGGAATTCGTGAGAGATATCTCTCGCGACAAGAGCAATGCTAGGGACACTTAGGGGGCCTGTTTGATTAGTGTTTTTAAAAACTGTTTTCAGTTTTAAAAATTAAAAAAATTAAAAACCTGTTTGATAAACTATTTTTATAAAAGTAGTTTTAAAAACTGTATTGAGTTTTTTAGTTTTGGGAACTAAAAAAGGGAAACAGCTCAAAGATGTTTTGCTCCCAATTTTTTCGTTTTAGTTTCCAAAACTGAAAAGATGCGGAGAACGGGTTGTTTTCATTAATGACAGAAATGTAATTACGTGCAACTCTGAAAACACGATCATCTCTCTTCTCCCTTGCTCGCTCACTTGCTCTCATCTCCCTCGCTCGTATCTCGCTCTGCTCTGAAGGATGGAACGCCGCGAACCCTAATCGCTCTGAGAACGTGAAACGCGGAACGAGAACGCGAAACGCTCTTCTCTCGCTCAGGAGTGACCGCTCTTTCTTCTTACTCACCGCTTGAACTCTAATCACCGGAACACAAGGGAGAAGAACCATCGCACTGCTCTCATCTCCCTCACTCGTCTCATTCTCAGTTTAAAGAACCTGAATCGCCGCTTTGATTCAGGTAGTTATCTCTGCTTTGATTCATTTCTGTTCTATTTTCCTATGTGTTTCTGTTTGATTTCGTCTCTTTCGGTTTCATTTCAGTTCGATTTCATATGTGTATCTGTTCTTGATGCTGGAATGATTGTAATATGTTTGTGCATTTTGCTTTATATGAAAATGGGGTTTTAGGTTTCAATCGGTTTCAATGGTGAAACCAATTTTGGTTTCCTGGGCATCACAAAGTTTTTTTTTTATCGGATATCATCAAGTGTGTTGCTACTTGTTAGGGTTCATCCAAATCAGAACAATTAAGTAGCACGGTACGTGATCACGAGGATGATTCTGATGTTCTTATTGAGTGTAGAGACGTTTACAAGTCTTTTGGGGAAAAGAAAATCTTGAATGGTGTCAGCTTCAAGGTGATTGATCATATGATATCTATGCTTATCCTTACTTATCCTTTAGTGTTTTGGTTGAGTGTGGTATTTAGTATTAAACAAAATAATGATTGGGGTCTATTACATGAAATAAACATTAAACTACCTATTTGGGCTCTATCAAAAACCAAATTTTTGATTCATTCATGTAGAGCAAGGCCTATGAAATGAAAAGTAGTTATCAGTAGAAAGAGTTGGAGGAGGAGGTCTTACTGATTGGGAGCTTACTATCTTTATGCTTTTTTTTTTGACTTTGTGAATAGATCAGGCATGGTGAAGCTGTTGGAATAATTGAGCTCACTTCTAGAGTGTTACCCCTTGTCCAATGAGCAGGGAGAAGTTTATATTCGAGGTAGAAAGAGAGGTGGTTTGATAAGTGATGACGAGATATCTGGCCTTCGGATTGGATTAGTGAGTTTCAGAGTTACCTATGACATGCTTATTCTTAAATGCTATTACTTTCTGGTTGTAATTTTATCTATTTTTTCCGTAAACAGGTGTTCCAAAGTGCGGCACTTTTTGATTCTTTGACTGTTCATGAAAATGTTGGTTTTCTCTTGTAAGATGTGGCCTTGATCTAGGGTTTGAAATTTCACTTCCATCTTAACATTGTTGTGTGAAGGGTGATAAAAATGATGTATCTAATTGATTTCTATCCTCTACAATCCTTTTCTTTTTTGTCTTTGACCTTGTTAGTTGTTCAGGTATGAACACTCAAGCATGTCTGAGGAACGCACATCAGAGCTTGTAAAAGTAGTTTATGGTTACTTCTTATAGGTGTAGTATTTGGTTCATCCATCAACACCAGGCAGTGGATACTTCATTAAAGAGTAGCAAAAGTAGTTTATATGTTTCCTTTGTGCCATTGAAAAAGTAATTCCATATAGATACAGCTGGACTGCTTAATTCATATTCTGCTTTATACCATTTTAGTTTTATAACCAGTATGTTTTATATGTATAGACTAATTCCTTACCCACCATTTTTTACAGGGAGTCGAGGATCGGCTTCCCTCTGAGTTATCAGGTGGAATGAAAAAACGGGTTGCTTTAGCTCGTTCTATTATTTGTGACGCCACAAAGGATTCGGTAGAGCCAGAGGTGTATTAGCTTCTGAAATTTCCCCTTTTCTATTCTTAAGTCTCCAACCCTCCCTCAGATTATCAACTACTTAAGGCCATTCCAAGTGGTTCTTAATTAATGTTTGAAATGTCTACACTAGGTAGGATTGTCTTAGAACTTCTATTTGCTTTAAATGGGTTTCACTTATAAATGCTAGTACTGTAAAATTAATTCTATGTTCATTTAATACAATTATCTTCAATTTTCAGTATATATGTTAGCAGAACCTCAGTTTTGGATGGTTAGTTAGCTGTAATTGCTAGTATGTTAGGTAGTTAGAGAGGGGATGACAAGGTATAAATATTAGGAATGAAAGAATAGAGAGGAGTCTTTTGTTTTAGAGTGGAATTTGAGAGGGAAAGTTTGGGTATCTCGAATATCCGAGTTTACCAGAAGATAAAAACGAAAGTGAAATGCTATAGCTGAGTTTTGTAGGTTGCCACTTGTCACAATATTTCTCGGGATAAGTCTGTTTCAGAGGTTCCTCTGTCATTTAGTTTACCTAGGACTGAGTAGATGGCATGATTGGAAAATGATGCTTTTGATTGTTTATAATCAGGTTTTTTCTCTTGCTTGTGAACATTAGGATGCAACTTAAAGAGTGTTGAAGGCGTTTCATGTGTCTATTGTCAAACTCAGTTCACTTGCAGTAATATTGACTACTTTTACATTAGATAAGTGACATAGGAACATATTTTAATTAAACCTTGTTATTAGACATCTTTAAATGTTGCACCGAGGTTCTGTATGCTCTTATTGTATGAAAAGATTCAGATGATAGTATTCAAGCCATGGAATCCTATTTCTGCTGTTGTTTCTTTTAATGTAAAAATCATTTTCCCTCAACCACATTTAGTTCTTTGCAGTTAATCTTGGCTGGGAGACTGTCTTATGCATCTATTCCACTTGATACTATTTTCCATATCTTTATGTCCACAATTTACTATTGGTTCATCAATGCCAATGATTACATTTAAGGAGAAACCAACCATAAATGTGTATCACACGAAAAAGTAGAGATCATCTTATGTGAAGAATTCACTCTTTGCCTCTATCCTCTTCCTGGTTATTATATATTCATAAAACTAGACTCGATGGCTTTCAATTATATTGATGAGTAAGAATATCATAATGATGTTATATTCTATTGATGAAATAAACAAGTAAAGCTAACATATAATTTATGTGATGAAGGTTCATTCTATCTCGTTGATTCTGGCTATCTATGTACTGGAGGTTTTCTTCCCCCTTATAGGGGTGAAAGATATCATGCGCAAGAATATAGAGGCCGAGCCAGACAACCTCGGAGTCGTGAAGAGTTATTTAATTACAGGCATTCGTATCTAAGAATGACTATTGAGCGATGCTTTGGGGTCCTGAAAAATAGATTTCTTATTTTGAAGACTATGCATTCTTATAAATCTTCTAAGCAACGACTTATAGTAATAGCGTGTTGTGCTATCTGATGGCGTGAATGAAGAAATGGATCCGGTAACACTTGAGGGCGTGAATGAAGATCCTCACACAGTGGGAACAAACTCCAATAAAAACTTATCAATGTTATCTAATGATGGTGCAGCTGAAATGACAATGCACAGGGATCGTATTGCAAATATGATGTGGGCACAATGTAATAATTAGTTGATCCAATTTGACTTCCTTTTTTTTAAAGACCAATTTGACTTTTTATGATATTAGATTTTACTTCATTAATTGAGTTGTCATTGTAAATGTCACTTGATTAATTGACTTTTATGACCAATTTGAATTTTTTGCAACACACTTACCATTTTTTATGGTGATATCACGCTCCTACATTTGTTACTCCTGCTTTAAGTCTCGTTAAAATAATTACAAGAAAGTGTGAAAGATGAGGTGATAGTATCACTTAATTAATTATTAAAAAATGGAGTTTTAAGTTTGATGATGAAGTCTAGTAAAAAAAAAATCTCATGATGAATAAAAAAAAGTGTGATGATGAATAAAAAATGTGAATAAAAAAATCATTTAAAAACAAGTCTATCAAGCATGTTTTTTCATTTTCTCATCTCTAAAACAGTTTTTAAAAATAGGATAATGAAACAGCTTTTTTTTTATTTTTTCTTTAAAACAGTTTTTTAAAACTGATTTGAAAAATAGTTTGTAAAAACTGAAAACTAAAACCAAATCAAACACCCCCTTACTCTATCACTCTCTTTTGAACACTCTCTCATATAACATGCCACGTCAAGGTTTTTTCCTCTCACTCCTAACCTGATTACCGGCTCTAAAAGTTTAAAAAGTTTTTTAACGCTTTTTAATTTTTTAATAATTATTTGGCATATCAAGCTCTCTGCAACCTCTTTTGCTCAGAAATCTTGATATTTCAAAAGCCCCTGTTGCAAGCTCCTCATTGCCGGCCGACCGCTGCAACTTTTGCCGAGACGAAATCGTTGTGTCTGTTTGTGAGAGAAGGGAGGGGAGTTGGTAATCACGAATTAAGAAATTTAATTCAAGAAGTTAAGAATCCTCTAGGAATTGATCTTCTGTAATTAATTTGAAGATCTGATCTTCCACCCAGATTAAAGCGTTTTTTCTCTCCAAATTGAAAAATTGCCTACGTCTGTAAATGATTGAGAAATCGTATATCTCAGACAAATCACAAATGCATTCGTTGTGTCCAACAAAGGGCATGATTCTCCTGTTTTGAACTTTTGCTAATTCCACCATAAAAAATATAAACAAGCAATCAAATAATAATATAGTTCAGACACTCAAGGGATTTATCGACCTATTCCCTTATCATATTTTCTAGTCTTCGAAACTTTTTCTCTCCGACCTCCTTCTCCCTTTCGTTATTTTCTAGGTGTAAAAGTGATTGCATGGCTGTTTGATATGCAAAATAATTAAAATAAAATAAAAAAGTCAAAAACTTCATAAACTTGGAGAGCCAATAACCAAGGAAGAGTTAAAAAAAGTGTGACGTGACATGTTATATGAAAGAGTGTTTAAGAAAGAGTGTTAAAACGAGTATTAGTAGCATTCCTCGCGACAAATAGCGGCTCTCGTTAAATAAAACAAATTAAGGACCAAGTAAGCACCCCAATAAAATTTGAATTTATAAGATATTCATGCCAGCGTCACAATTGATCACAAGATTCACACGTCTATCCTCAAAACAATTAGCAATGCTTTAGAATTTGCATTCAAGCCTGTCATATATAGCTAGCTAGGCTTTATTGATGACCATCAACCTATCAGATCCACAAACTAACTAGCCTTCCCCTTTAAAAAGTGAAAGATTTCAAGGACTACTTATAATAATTTCCTGAAGGATCTGTTGCCAGCTATAAAAACGCCCTGGTTATGTGTAATCAACTTTCCGATAAGACCTCTAAGGTTTCGTAGCACCAGCATCTTAGTAGCGGTTTTTTTTTTTTTAATGCTAGTTATCGCGAAAGGTTGTCATCGTGAAATTTCACGAATGCGGTTGATTGGCCCATACCTTTTGTTTTTAGTGATTTTTGCAAAAATTTCACTCAACTTACTTCCGGTTTTTTCTTCCTACAATTCATACACGTATGAATTCGCGACCTCGTGATCAAATCTATTTGCGTTAAATAGCATTGATGTTTTTTTGGTCAAAAGCATCTTAGTAGCACCTTGTACCCGAAGTCACTGCAACTGATGGGTCTGCAATTAATGGTTCACCTCTCCAGAAGAGGGATTTTTTGGCACCATAACAACCGGGGCTTTTCTAAGGGCACCCCCATTTTTGCTTGGGGCACCCCCAAAATACTGTTTTGACAAAAATATCCCCGTGTAAAAATATCAATTTTTTTTTATTCATCGCTATTTGCAAGTAAAAAAAATACTCGCAAATATCATTGCGAGTATTTTTTTTACTCGCAAATACTTAATTTGCGAGTGATTTTTATTTTTTAACCCTCGCAAATACCTAATTTGCAAAAATTTACCTTATTTCACAAATACTTAATTTGTGAGCGTCACGAAAATTGTGGGGAAAACTGTGAGTAGTTGTAAAAAAATTTGAGCTTTATAGGGGTATTTTCGGAATGGGGGGTGCCCCAAGCAAAAATGGGGGTGCCCTTAGAAAAGCCCTCACAACTAGTGTTTTAAACTTTCTGGTAAACTGGGCCAATTATGCTTATCAGGACTTGGGCTATAAAACCTCCCAAATTGTCAACCCTATTTTAATTGGATTTGAGTAAAATAATAGATATATAGAGAATAGAGGTGTCTCAAAAAATAAAAATAAAAAGAGAATAGAGGTGATATTATGATCCTTAGATTCGAGAATCAATGAAATAGATTTCAACAAATTTTTAAGTAATTATTATATGTATATTTCATAATTCTAATACAATTCTCAATTAAGGGGTGAACACAGCCCAGCCCGATACAGTAACCCAACTCAGCCAAGTCATCTGGGTTTGGAATTGACCATGTTCCATCATAAAATACAAACAAAGATCTCGTTTAATGACACAGCAATGAATTAGGGATGAGTGTGACTGTGCGAGTTAGTTACGCATCTCCTTCTTATGCATGGCTTTCAATTTTAAAATCATTTCGTATCTTTTTTTATTTGAAAGCATATTTTATACGTGAAGTGATATGTTTACAATTTGCTTCAACTATTTTTCTTTTGTGCATTGATATATTGATATACGATCATCTTATAATTTTATTTAGTTTATATGCTTCGGGTCTATCCGGTCTTGTCCTACTTAGACTCGGTCTAATAATTTTGAAAATAAAACTATTTTATCACAATGGGAAATTTTTTCCATTTATATGATTTAAAAAATTTAAAAATAAAATATAATAATTTAAAAAATATTTAAAATAAAAATATAATTTAAAAATTATAAAAAAGTTTAAAGTATTTTAAATTAATAAAAAATATTAAAATCTAGTTTTAAAAAACCATATAAATTTTTTTGTCACATGAGCAATTTTGTCATTTTATATGATTTTTATCCTATCATACTATTATTTATTTCATCTCAAACACACGATTGAATAATATAATGCTATTTAATTTGTTATCTGATGCGCATCAAATACGTGATAAAATAAGAGCTTATCATATCTATATTTTGTCTCATTCTTATCTAGCTCTCTTATCCCATTCAGCTCTATCTTATCATGTCCATCAAACAAGTCCTTAGTCTCCCAACTAAGTATCACAATTGTGCAATTGGATTCTCCTAGTTTCTAATGGCGCTTATTGGGCCCCTCAATTGTGCCTCAAAACAATATATATATATATATATATATATATATATATATATATATATATATATATAATATACAACTTTAATATGTTTTTGCTCCCAATAATATACCATTTTTTTGTTTGAAGTGGTCCCTAATTTTATTTTATTTTATTTTGGTTCTCGTTATTTTGTTTTAGTCCTTATGATATACATATTTTTTGTTTTAGGCTATGTAATATTTGGTTTAGGTTCAATTTTTTTTGACTCATGGTTTTGGGTTCAATTAGTCTCTGTATAATAGTATATTATAAGGACTATATACGACCCAAAAAAATATATTACAGGGAACAAAACAAAACTATATTATATGGACTAAAACAAAATAACAAGGACTAAAATGAGACACAATATTTATAGGGACCACTTTGAAACAAAAAAGGGGTCCAAACAAAAAATTAGACATATTAAAGGGACAAAAAAACATATTTAAACATAATATATACACACATATAATATTGGTGGTTATTGGCCTAGCGTATAAAACCCACGACACTTAAGTTCAAACCATGTGAGTGCATTTTTTTAATTTGACGTAATTATACTTTTGATTCCTTGAGTATTTTGATTGTGTGATTTATTCTTCAAAGCACATGATTGCGACACCTGAGAGACTAAAAGTATAATTAAGCTTAAAATATGTTTACATTGGCAAAATAGTAAAACATTATTGTACCCATGTGCAAAATTTATTTATAGTACCAACAAATAGTTGGTCTTAATTAGAGCCGGTAAATCGGCCCGGCCCGAAAAAGCCCCAAAAAACATAGGACTCAGGCAATTAATTTTGAACCCGTTTTAACAACCAGGCTTTTTAGCCCAGCCTGATAAAGCCCGAGCCCGTATATGCTATTAATTAATAAATATTATTCTTATGTTTAAGTTGTGAGGACATTTTGTATTTATATTATATAGATAAATTTATAAAAATATTTATTTTGTATTTTATTTCTTATTTTAAAAAAATTGTTTATTTATGTGTGTGCACACACATGCAAAATTATATAAAAAAATATGTTACTCTTTCCGTTATTTATTATATAAATCTTTACAAACAAAAAATAAATTAAAAATAAGGTTCCGTAAAAATATTAAAAATAAGACGATATTTTTTATTATTATTGTGAATAATAAAAAAAATCTTTAAACCAAATAATCTCCTATTTAATTAGTTTTTCTAAGAAAAATAAGTAATACCAAGAAAATATTTTTTTTGAAATAATATATGCGGGCCGACTCGAAAAGCCCGTGGAACGTATAGCGCTGATTTTGGACAATAAATTTCAAGCCCGAATTTTATCCCAACTTTTTAGCCCGGCCTGATAAAAGCCCAAGTAGTTTCGGAGGTAATCAGGGTCAGGATAAATTTTTTGTCCAAAACTCTTGTATTAGTGAAATGCGTTGATTTTATTGTGTAAAAAAAAATATGAATTTTTTGTGGAAATTAAAATAGTTACCTCTCAAGCTCTCTAACTCGCACAATAAAAATATTAAAGAAGTTTATTTTATAAACAAAATTAAAAAGAAAAAGAACACAATTTAAAAATTAAAAATCGGGAAGCATAGGATTATTTAGTTTTCTAACTGCTCTGAATCGACATAATAGCCAAAGCCTCCGATTCTCGGAAGTCTGTGTAATCCACAATGAAAAAAGAGATCAGCTGTGCGGTGGATAAGCTGTACTTGCTACTACTTAATTGTTTAAACATTGTGTGTCAAGTAAAAGTTGAAATTTTTTGCTTTTGTCCTACTTTGATGGTTAGGGCTATAGAAGACATGAAGAGTGTATTTAATGGCTTTCACAGTGTAGTAGTATGCATGATCAATTCGGCACAGTGCAGAAAAAAGTACCAAAGGGTGACTAAATAGGCCAAAGACTTTGCAGACACGCAGACTATTGCTTGATGTGTTCAATAGATTCACCACTTACGTGTCAGTGTACATGCTGCTTTCTCTGACCATCTTTCCCTCAACCCCCCTTTTTTTATTATTATGGAGTTGTATTAAATCCAGTCTAAGAGCATGCGATCACCGTAGTCGGCGCATCTGGACTCTCTAATTTGTATTTCAAGTTTTATTTAAAGTTTGATTTAGTGCAGTTGAAATACAGATCGTCTGATCTTGATCGGATGATCCAAGTGTGCCGACTGCATGACCGCATGTTTTTATGACCACACCTAACCGAAATCCTTTTTTTATTTGGTCACTTCACTCTCATGTTCCCTCTTAGACCCTTCCCAATTCCTAAGTCCTAACTTTCAACTTCCAATATCAAACAACAGAGAGTCAATTTTTTGGTTCTTAGGTTCAATGGAAACCAATATTCCAAGCAAACATTCAAGGAGAAGAGGTTTTCGTAAGGGTCAATTTGTCAGCAACATGGTTGATGATGGAAGAGCATCACCACCACTTGAGCAAGAGCATGGCTTGAAAGGTAACAACTCAAACAATGAAATTGATGTGTCAGTGGTTTCAGATGTGAAGTATTGTTACTACTTATTGGAGGCTATGCCTTTGCCCGGACCTACATGGTCTACAACTGGACCTTCTGTATTGGCTGAGCCACCTTCATCAGCACCACCCCTTGAAGCTTCTACGGGATTAGAGTGGGGAGAGAATCAAGCTTCTTCATATACTTGGTGGATGGGGTTTCTTGAAGGTTTAGATGGCAATATGGCCATTGAGAAAAAAATGGATCTTCCATTTGTAGAAAACAATAATGTTGTGATGGAGCACTCTAAAGGGCTTAGCCATGAATCCAAATTTGTGGATGCAAATGCAATTGATGTTGGTTGTTGTCCAGATGATTGGTTGATGATTCCACCAATGGAGAAGGATTTAGGAGACAAGGCTGTGCCTTAGGACATTGACATTTATGATTTCTTCTTTCTATTTTGGACAGCATAATGCAGCTAATTGATATGGTCTTGTATAATGTTGTTAATGTTAATATAAGCATGTTATATATTAATTCCTTTTTTTTTTCAACTCATTTTTTGGATTTCACTATGTGCAGTCCCAAGTTTTATCCCCATTTTTTTTTTTGTCCAACCAACACAAATTAATCGCTATTTATACTTTCAAATTCGTGAGAAAATTTTCTTAATGCACTATTGTAACAACACTTTCTGATAACAGCTTAGCACAGACACTTTTCGGTAAGAAATCACATTTGCTATGAATGTATTAAAACTAATTTAGTAATGAATTTGTACCTATTCATTTTATAGGCCGAGACCATAGCAGCTAGGGGTGGGCGTGGGTCAGGTCGGATGGATTTTTGAGTGTTTGAAGACCCCAACCCAATCAACTAAATATGGGTTGGGTTGGGTTAGGTTGGTTTAATCGATTTTTTTTTGCGTAACACAAACCAACCCAACCCGTCCTCATTGAGTTGGTTTGGGTTGGGTGATCGGTATATTATTAAAATATTTCTTTCTTAGAAAAAATTGAGAAAAAATGAAAAAATAGAATAAAAACCCCATTGTTAATGCCTTAATTTGGATTTTTAAATAAAGAAAACCTTCGTGTCTTCATGGTTGCATAAAAGCACAGTTGACCTTAATTTGGAGTAAAATTTTCACTAAAATTATAGCACTAAGTGAAATGAAAACAAAACAAAATTTATGTGTTTACAAATTACATCTTCGTTCATATGGTATTAGTCAGTATATGCGTTCAATTACATGCAGTAGGTTGGGTTAGGTTGCTTGGATTCACAATCTTCTAACCCGACATCCAACCCATAGGCTTTGAGTTTGCTTCGTTTAAAACCGATCCAAACAAACCCGAATTTTGTGAGTTGGGTTGGATCGGGTAGGTCGGGTTCGCTGGTCGACCTGTACCCGTGCCCACCCCTAATAGTAGCATCGATCCAATTCAATTGGCAATATATTACTTGACAAACAAAGGCCTCCGACCCAAAATTTCAAATTTTTGCAAAGCTTATTCCATAAAAAATAGGATTAATACATGTTTTGGTCCTTGTAATTTCAGCAAAATTCGGTTTTAGTCTCTGTAAAATTTTATTTTTTGATTTAGTCCCTGTAATTTAGTCCCTGTAATTTAATCCCTGTAATTTTTACAAGGATTAAAAGTGAAAGAATCTTAAATTACAGGAATTAAATCAAAAAATAAAATTTTACAGGGACTAAAACTAAATTTTGCTGAAATTACAGGGACCAAAACATGTATTAACCCTAAAAAATATTTGCTTTAAGAAATAAGATTATGTGAGAACATTTTCACAATTGATAATGTTTTGAGAGCCTATGAAAGCCTAAGGATGATCGCATGATGCAAACAAAAACGGGAAAACGAAGAACGGAAATATGGGACTGCACCCAGGCGCTGGCGCTGGCCTTTGCACCATGTGCCCTGTACATTTGTCTGGCGCTGCGCTGCCTCTGTGTGTTTTGGGCGCCTGGGCCCTACGCCTGTTGTGCGTTTTTTTTGGATTTTAGGTTGTTGTGTTGGGAAATTTTGGTTCAAAAAGTCATGTCTTTTCATGGATTTGATATTCAAATCATAAGGGTGTATTCTTTCATGATTAGAGGTGTCTAAACATGAATCATTACATCTTTTCATGTAGATCATGGCAATGAAAAATTGCAATGGTTGGTGAAAGGACATGTTCATTCAAAGGTGGCTTGTTGGTGCTCTATATAAGAGGCATTTTGCATCAGGTTTGAGCACGAAATTCATTGTGCTATCCCTCCATTATCATCAAATAAACCATTCATTTCCTTCTCTAGTGCACATGAGTTAATGAGGAAACATTTTTCTGTAACATATCATTGCTTGATAGACTTGAAGTATGTGTGCAAACCACTTCAAGGAATTCAAAGTATCCTGAAGGGGATTCTCTAAGATCCCTGTTGTATCCAATATTCTAAGATTAGTGAGGGCGAATCGAACCTAAAGCTTAGTGTAATACACACACTTTGGATCATTTGTGCAACCAATCATCATCTTGTTCATCTTTCAAGTGCTGCAATATTTCCCACAGTATCTCCAACAACTCAAGGTTCTAACATATTATTGTGGATTTTCTCTATCACTGATTAGATAAGTAAAAAGTTAAAAGTACAATGTCTCATAATCATATCAGAAAGATTTACTACCGCTCCATAGTTCTCCATTATTATTCTTCTTGTTAATAATATTTGTCACAAAGACTTGAAAAAATTCGTATACAGCAATGAAAGTGTGAAACATCAATCAAGCGAAATTCTTGACAGATTAAGCACACAGGAGACAAATTGCCTAGTCAGATAGCAAAGAACTATTAATAAACCGAAAGAAAAATTAAAGGGCATAAAATTTATTTTGATTTCTGCAATTTGGATAAAAAAATTGGTGTAGCAAAACCAACAAAATTTGGTATCCCCTCAAAAAAAAAAAATTTGGTAAGGGACTCTTTGAATATGTTGTATATGAAGTGTTTCAGCTACAAAGCCTACATTTGTTTCCACGGTGAAAACCACTCAAATGCACGTTTGGAGTGAATCTACAAATTGTTATTGTCTATTATGGGTAGAGTCCAACTTGTCAACTCAGTCATTCAAGGTATGCTTCTTTACAATTTTCATGTTTATGCTTGGCCCATAGCTTTGTTAAAGGAGGTTGATTTTTGGATCTGTAATTTTATTTGTTCTGGTGACATTAATAAGAGAAAAGTTGTTACTGTTGCTTATAGTAAGGTGTGTGCCCCTATCCTTGAAGGTGGTATTAGTATTCGTTCTATTAGAAAAATTAACAAGGCAGCTATGTTGAAGCTTTACTGGAACTTGCATTCTGTTGTAAGCCAGTGGACCGCTTTTTTTAAAACCAAATACTTCAGGAATAATGAGCCGTTTAACAGGTATATTAAATCTTCCATTTTTCCTGCTATTAAAATTTATTGGATGCATGTCAGAGACAATTCTTAATGGCTGGTTGGTAATGGGGCTTCTATAAATTCTTGGAAAGATAAGTGACTTTCTCATCCTGTGGTAGACCTCATGCAGATCTCGGATATTGTTGCCTCTAATTTGCGTGCTATAGTAAAGGATTTTATTACAAGACAAAATTGGTCTTTACCTCAGCGTATCTCCGAGAAATTTCTTGATGTTGCCGCTGAAATTTCTAATTATTGCCTCCCTATTCGACCTGTTGATGATTCTCTGGTCTGGAAGCAATCTAAGAATGGCGCCTTAACATTTAAAGATGCTTATAATTACTTTTGTCCGTCATGAACTATTGTTAACTGGAGCAAATTAATCTGGTCCCCTTGCATTCCTCCTTCTAGGTCTTTTCTTGTTTGGAGACTGTTACATTCTAAGATGCCAACAGATGAAAATCTCCAAGCGCGAGGTTGTGTAGTTGTTTCTGTCTGTAGCCTTTGTGGTACTAATTCTGAAACATCTGATCATCTTTTCCTACATTGCGCTTTTGCATCTTCTATTTGGAGCTGGGTTTCCTCTCATTTAAATATTAATTTGGATACTTCAACCTTTGGTGCTTTGATTGGTTCTTGTGGTCATGGTTGGAGCTCTCAATTGAAGGAGGTTATTACTGCTGCTATTTGTCACTCTATCTGGTGTATTTGGTTCTGTAGTTAGAAACCAATTGCGTTTTAATCACAGTTTGATTCCTCTTGCCCGTGCTCTTTCTATGTTGTCTACTGAGATTAGACTTTCTGGTAATCTTTCAAAGGGGACCATGGTTTCCTCCATGGATGAGTTCATTGTTCTTAAGAATTTTAATATCACAATTCATACTCCTAAGGCCCCAAAAATTGTTCAGGTTGATTGGCTTCCTCCATCTCAGGGTTGGGTGAAAGCTAATACGGATGGTGCTGTTAGAGGTAATCCGGGTCATGCATCTTGTGGTGGCATCTTTAGGGACAGCAGGGGTGTAGCTTTTGGTTGCTATGCAGATTACATTGGTATTGCTACTTCTTTTGAGGCTGAGCTTGTTGCTGCGATTATGGTAGTGGAAATTGCTTATAAAAAAAGTTGGCATGCTCTTTGGCTGGAGTGCGATTCTATGCTTGTGGTAGCTGCTTTCAAGGATCCTAATTTGGTCCCTTGGAAGTTGTGTATTCGTCGGCTCAACTGTATTTATCTCAAATCCAAGATGCATTTTTTTATTTCTCATGTTTTTAGGGAAGGTAACACGTGTTCTGATATATTAGCTGCTTTTGGTATGTCTAGTAGATGCTATAGCTGGTGGGACTCTGTCCCTTCTTTCATTATGGAGTGTTTTTGTAAGAACTGTTATTGGTTCCCGAATTATCGCTTTTGCTGATTTCATGGGTTTTAGTTTGGTCCCCCATGCTTCTTGTATTCTTTTTTTGTTATTAATAAATTAAGGGAGGAGTACTTTTTTCCTTCTAGATGTTTTTCCCTAAGGAGGGTTTTACATCAGAAGGTTTTAACGAGGCTCATTCTCCTTTCTTTGCCTTAAAAAAATGCAGCTTTGGAACGCGAGCTCATTCATCTCAACGTGTTTCCAAACACACTAAAAGTCTAGGTAGGATTGTTATCACAAATGCAACACACAAATCTAGAATTAACTAGCAAGTTCGAAGGACAGATCTGGATTCTCTACAGTCGGTCAGAGAACCCATGTATTCACACAATCAGGCTCTTTCACACCCTTATATCTGCTTCTCTTATAATCCTAACCCAACAAAAAAAAAGTGACCAAAGAGAGAGACAGACAAAAGTGAATACAGAGAATTTACACCCCCGAGAGACACTAAATCAAATTGAAAAGGGTTACAAATAAACAAATAATATTGAGTACCGAAAAAAAACTAATAATATTTAGTACTCTAAGGCTAAGGTTTCTTTTATATATATATATATATATATATATATATGTCCATATCTAGTGAGAGGGTCTTTTTTATGTGAGAGTGAGAGGAGCAAATATAGGCCATACAAACCATACATGGATGGCCAAGATTAAAAATTAGTTATAATTTAAAAAAGTCACATGCCAACTTAAAAAAGTCACATGACTTTTGTGAACACCCAATTTTGACCGGGTATTTTATTTTTTATTTTTTTCTATTTTTTATTTTTATTTTTATTTTGTTTAAGAAAAATCACAAAAATATTTTCTTTACACATTGAATTTTCAGCCTTTATTGTGTCTCACTTTTTGTCTTATTTGACCCATTGTCTAAACTCATTGTTGAGCCTATTTTTGTGTTAGTTTTTTTGGGTCAATTCTAGCCCAACTGTGATAAAAAAAGAGAGATACAAACTATCATCACCAACCACAAGCCCAAAATACAAACAAAGTCTATTACAGTCAATTACAGTCCATAACAGTCCATCAACAGTCCATTATAGGTCCAAATTTACAAAAATACAAAACAAAACAAAACAAAACAAAACAAAACAGAAAAAAAAGACAACAAAACAGAAAAAAAAAAAAAAAAAAGGGCAGGGATGCGCATGGCATCCTGCCAAACAGCAGCAACAGCAACAAAGGCATTTGGAGGGTGAAGTCAGTGGGCCTTTCTTCTTGTTCCTTGGTTTCTTTCCATTTTTTCCCTAACTAGGAAGCTTTGTGGGCACCTCCCTGCATCCTCTGCAACCACCACCCATCCCTGCAACAAATTACCAATACAAGGGTCAGTAACCATTGTCCTATTAGAGCCCTCCTCACCCTATAAATACCACAATAATTCAGAGAAGAAAAGGGGGGATGACAGAAAAATTCTGGGCATTTTTTGAGATTGCTACCACAAATCAAAGAATTAAAGGCTCCATATTGAAGCCCTAATTCACCAAATTGAAACAAACAAAGAGATGAATAACCAAAAAAAAAAAGAAATAGAGAAGAGGAAGAAACAGAGAAGAAGAAGAAAAGAGGAGAAGAGAAGAAGAAGGTTTGGGTCACCCTTTTTTTTCCTTCTGTGCCCTCTCCATCTCCCTCTCCCTCTCCCACTCATGACCTCCCTCTCCCCTTCTCCTTCTCCTTTGCGCCCCCCTTTCCTCCCTGTCTTCTCTCTCTCTCTCTCTCTCTCGCACCCTCATCCCTTACCACCTCTTGCTCGCAGCCACGAGCGACCAGGGTCTGGCGCGCGCTGGTCGCACCCCTTCGCCCTTCCCCCTCCTTGCCCACAGTCCCCCCTTTCTTTCCCCTGCGCCGCGTTCCCCCTTTTCTCTTTCTCTCTTTGATTTTGTTTCTAATCTAGGGTTCCAAAATGAAACACAAACAAAGCACCCCCTTCCCCCTTTTTTTATCCTATCTATTTCTGTTTTTTTTATTTACCATTTTTTTTCACCTTGTTTATAATAAGTATTGGGCTATTTGTATCGAAAAGAAATAAGTATTGGGCTGTTGCTTCTCATCAAAAAAAAGCATTGGGTTGTTGCCCATTTGCTCTTTGCTCAATGAATGGCCGTGAGTGCCCTTTTTTTTCATTTATTATTTTCTTTGTTTTATTTATTTTACAAATACTGTTAATAAACAAACCTAATTATTTTCATCACCTAATCATAATCATACATTTTATTTAACTTACTTTTCAGTTTAATTTTAGTAAGTCAACCAAAAATTATTTTCTAGAACACATGGGATTAGCTGAGATGTGACATCTTGTTAATCCCTGATTTGGGACGCCTGAGTTGCGACAGCTTGGTGATTTTAAACCCTTAAAAAAATTAAAAACAAATCAACATACAAATATTTTCTAGAAGAACTACATGACTTTTGAGTTCCTCATTGCACTGGAGGATACGTAGGAGCGGGTCAACCCCGTCAAGTCAAATTTAAATTTTTCTAATTTAGTTTCATTCTTTCTAATATTCACTTTTGGACTTACTATCACTTTTATTTAATTTTGGGGTGAAACAAATATTTTAAAAACTTATTATTTTGCACAATCAATTTGGGTAACTGTCATAGGGGCGTGATGGAGGTGTTGTGGGGTTTAGTCTCCACCCTTCTCCACGCGCAACCGATTCCCGAACTCTGTATGGTTTTCAAATATCATTATTTTTGAGGTTTTTCCAATTTTTCCTAAATATAATAAAATTGGTGGAGGCTCCCAAAGCCAGTCCGGTCAAGCTTTCATGAGCCAATACAGGTTCAACCTGGATATGGCTCCGACTCTTGAGTAGTTGGGAATACTGCAAAAGAAGAGCGAAGAGACCTTTTAAGCAGTACGCTCAGAGGTGGAGAGCCCTTGCTGCACAGGTCCAGCCGCCGCTCACCATGACTGAAACATGCTCTTATTTCTTGGAGACCTTGGGAACTCCTTATGTTGCAGCAATGGCTGGAGCTACATACAGAGACTTTGCTGACCTTATAGCTGCTGGAGAGAGAATTGAGATGTTGGCAAGAGCTGGAAAGTTGCCAGTAGAACAGACAGAGACCGGATAGTCAAAGAAGAATTTCCCACAAAAGAAAAAAGATCCAGAAGTGAGCCTTGTTCGAGCCACACCAAATTACTCCCACCAACATCCACAATATAACCATCCCCGTCCCAGAATGCCTTATCCATTATACCAAATCACCCCAAACACAAACCCATCACCCATACCATCATTTCCCGTGAACAACATTCCTGCTACCTATCCTCAACCACGTCCAAACTACCAATATAATCGCCCAACCTATCACCAAGCCCGACCCCCATACCAAAACTCAGGCCAAAATAGAATATCCAACCTACCCCCATTTCCCAGGATATCCATCACCAATGCAGAACTATTCCGGCATTTGTATGACGCCCATCTAATTGCGGGAATTCCGGTGAAGCCGATGGAACCCCCATTTCCGGCTTGATATAACCCAAATTTGACTTGTGAATTTCATATGGGAGTCGCAGGCTACTCCATCGAGGATTGTGAAGCTTTCAAGACCGCTATTAGAAAGCTGATTGCTCATGGGAAATTGGATATCTAGGAAGAAAAAGGGCCAAACGTTGTCAACAACCCGCTCCCAAATCACAACAGGGGCAACTCAGTGAGTGTAGTAGGAGAAGACGAAAGGCCTGTCAAGAGTGTTTTGAAACTCTGAACACCCATGATAGAAATATGGGAGGGGTTACGAAATGTCGGGTATGAGACACTAGCACCAATGAAAGGGATGGTGAGGTACGAAAAGTATGATGAAGAGGACAAATGCGTATACCACCATAGTTGTGTAGGTCATGACATCGAAGATTGTTGGGATTTCAAGGCTCGAGTCTAAGGTTTAATGTTACTAAGGGTAGCGCAAGCCAAGAGGTTAATGCCTCATGAGGAGATCGATGTTATAGAACCCTTTGTGCTTAGACTTCCACCACTCAACTAGCCACTTGCGTTAGAAAAGGTTGTGGTGACTGTAAAAAAACCCACACCCCTTGCTTGCAAAGATACTCATGCAGTTCGCTGGAATTATGAGGCAAGAGTTGAATTGGTGAGAGGTCCTTCAACATGCGAGACAAGCAAGCAAAGCAAGATTGACGAGCCGGTTACTAATATAGTAAGTGTTGGGGGAATAACCCGGAGTGGCCGATACTTTGGCCCAGAAGAGGTTGAAAAGAAAAAAGAAAGAGAAAGGAAATGAGGTTGAAGAAAAAGAGCAGCCTGAAGAAGAACTCTTGAAGATAATGAAGCAGAGTGAGTATGATGTGATGGAACAACTAAGGAAAACTCTAGCCCGAATATCTTTATTTTCTCTCATTCTAACTTTTGAGGCACGTAGAAAAGCTTTGTTGAAGACATTAGAGGAAGCTTTTGTCAAGCCTGACGTCACTCCTGAAAACATGGTAAACGTGGTCGATCCTGTGCAGCGAGTTAACCTCATCACATTCTCCGATGCCGAAATAGTATCTCAGGCAAAAAGGGACAATCGAGCCCTACATATCACCTTGAAATGTCGGGGATTTGTAGTGGCTAAAGTGTTAATCGATGGTTGTTCAGCTTTGAATATCATGCCAGTGTCCACGTTGACTGCGTTAACAATAGGAGAACAAGATTTAATGCCTCAGTCGATGACAGTTCGGGCTTTTGATGGGTCTAAGAGGGGCATCCTCGGTGAAATAGTACTACCATTGGAAATTGGCCCAAGTGTGTTCCGCATATTGTTCCAAGTCATGGCAATTGAGTCAACATATACTATGCTATTAGGACGACCATGGATCCACGAAGCTAGGGCAGTACCTTCCACTCTACACCAGAGGGTTAAATATGTAGAAAACGGGTCTGTTATCACGATTCGCGGTGAAGAAGAGATTATGGTCTCAAAACCTATGTCCCTGTCATATGTGGATAACACCGCTGAAGAAAGAACAAATCTATGCCACAATTTTGAGGCGGATAAGCCAGGAGGTGATGAAAAAGGTTCTCCAATGCGTAATGTGAATCAGGTGGCAACACGAATCATGGCAAAAAGCGGCTACGAAGAAGGGAAAGGCTTGGGTCGGCACCTACAAGGAATTCGTGATCCTATATCCTTGCAAAAGAAGTCAGACATGTCTGGGATCGGTTATAAAGATAATCTTGAAGCAAAGTTCAAAGCTCTGACAACTGGCAAAGGAGAGATACAACTAATCCCTCACTTGAAGGATACGTTTCCCGCTCCCACCGAAGTGATTTCGCCTGAGAATGATGCTTGTGCACCGAACCGGCCAGCAATCAACACGTTGGATGATGGAAGCTCAAGGGCATATGGCATCATCCACTCCACCACCAATCAAGAATCGCTGAGCAATTGGCAGGCAGAGCCAGTTGTTGATGTTGTTGCTTTCATGTAATCGCCTTCTTGTACTGCATTAGCCGACTGAGGCTATAAGACTTATGTTATTTTGCTTGAGACATGAATTTAATGAATCTGCATTTGTTCTGTTTTGTCTTATTTCTTCAAAATCCTTACTCTCCAACTATGCTTTTGTTTCCCTTTTTCTTTCTGTTATTCTCTTTTCGATTTCCATAAATTGTTCTCCAGGGATTCACATTTCAATAAAACTTTGCCTCATTATGGGAATGTTGATAAACTATTGTTTGATTCCTTTGCGACTTCTGACGAGGATTGTTCTGAGTTAGATGACGATGACGAAGTCGTCAAAGAGTTCGCTGAATTTCTAGACTCAACCGAAAAAGATTTTGGGTTGAACGATGATACAGAGGAAGTCATCAATCTGGGGACTGAGGATGATAAGAAAGAGTTAAAATTGGTAGACAATCCAGAGCGTGAAGAAATTATTGCTTTGTTCAGAGAATATCTTGATGTCTTTGCATGGTCTCATAAAGATATGTCCAGCCTGGACCCAGAAATAGCAGCACATAAGATTCCATTCTATCCAGATGCAAAACCCAAGAAGCAGAAGTTGAGAAGGATGCGCCCGGATATGTCGTTGAAAATCAAAGAAGAGGCGGTCAAGATGTGGGAGGCCGAATTTTTGGAGGTTTCAGTACACCCGGAATGGGTAGCTAACATTGTCCCGGTACCCAAGAAGAATGGAAAAGTTAGAGTGTGCGTGGATTACCGAGACCTGAATCAGGCTAGCTCGAAGGATGATTTTCCTCTCCCACACATCAACGTGCTTGTTGACAACACTGTTAAGAACCACAGGTTTTTGTTTATGGATGGGTACTCTGGATATAACCAAATTCTTATGGATGTTGAAGATAAAGCAAAGACCATGTTCATCACCCCATGGGGGACATTCTGCTATAAAGTAATGCCTTTTGGATTAAAGAATGCTGGGACTACTTACCAACGTGCCATGGTTGCCCTTTTTCATGACATGATGCATAAGGAGATTGAAGTATATGTGGATGATATGGTTGCAAAATCAAAGGAAGAGGAAAGTCATGTAGAAGTATTGCGAAACCTATTTGAAAGGCTCAGAAAACATAAGTTGCGGTTGAATCCTAACAAATGCATTTTTTGGGGATCGTCAGGAAGGTTACTCAGTTTTATTGTGAGTAGAGAAGGGATAAAGGTGGATCCTGACAAAGTTAAGGCTATCCGGGAAATGCTCACTCCCAAGACTGAACGAGAAGTAAGGAGTTTTCTAGGGAGACTCAATTACATTGCCAGATTCATTGCCAACTTGACTAGCACATGTGAGCCTATATTCAAGTTACTAAGGAAGAACCAACTAGGGGAATGAGATGAAGAATGTCAGGAAGCATTCGATAAGATAAGAGCATATCTGACGAATCCTCCTATTTTAGTACCCCCAACACCAGGACGCCCTTTGATTCTGTATTTGACAGTGTTGCCGTCATCCCTAGGGGCAATGCTTGGACAACACGATGCATCAGGGAAGAAAGAGCAAGCGATCTATTATTTGAGCAAGAAGTTCAACGATTGTGAGACTCGCTATGCGACAATTGAGAAGACGTGTTGTGCTCTAGTCTGGACTTCAAGAAGACTCTGCCAATACATGTTGTACTACACTACATGGTTGATTTCGCGATTTGACCCACTAAAGTACATATTTGAAAGCCCTCATGTTTCTCTAAGGGTGTCGAAATGGCAAGTGATCTTGTCGGAATTTGATATCAAGTATGTGACGCGAAAATCGATTAAAGGGAGCACTATTACTGATCATTTGGCCGAAAATCCTCTGGAAGAAGGGTAATCGTTAAACTAGGAAAATGTAGATGAAGAAATCATGGATGTTGAAAAGGAAGATGAAGGATGGAAGATGTACTTCGATGGAGCAGTCAATATGTATGGAAATGGCATAGGGGCAGTCGTGGTATCACCAGGTGAAAAGCAATATCCGGTGGCTATCAAGTTGAATTTCGAATGCACAAACAATATCGCAGAATATGAGGCATGTGCAAGTGGGCTATTGGTTGCAATTGACCTCGGTGTGAAACGATTGGAGGTTTTTGGAGATTCAACCCTTATTATTTATCAAGTGAAGGGTGAGTGGCAAACAAAGGACTCAAAACTGGTGCCTTATCAAAAGCATCTAACTTAGCTAATAACAAGGTTTGAAGAGGTAATATTCTCCCATTTGACTCGGGATAAGAATCAGTTTGTTGATGCCTTGGCTACTTTGGCGGTGATGTTTAAGCTGAACATCAAAACCGAGGTTCAACCCATCCACATAAAGGTAAAAGATGAGCCGGCCTACTGTGCTAATGTAGAAGGAGAGCTAGACAGCGAACCATGGTATTATGATATAAAACGGTATATTCAGCACGGAGAATACCCAGCTGGTGCAAGTGAAGTGAACAAGAAAACCATCAGAAAATTGGCAATAACATTTTTCTTGAGTGGAGAAAATCCTCTACAAACTAAGTCAAGATGGAACACTACTGAGATGCGTAGATGCTCGAGAAGCTAAGCGAATCATGATTGATGTTCATGAGGGGATCTGTGGGACACATGCGAATGGTCACATGATGGCCTGTAAGATAATGAGAAGTGGATTCTATTGGTCCACTATGGAGACAGACTGCATAGCGTATGTGCAAAAATGCCTCAAATGCCAGTTGTATGCAGATCAGGTCAATGCACCTCCTTTTCCTTTGCACAATCTAACAAGTCCTTGGTCGTTCTCAATATGGGGAATAGATGTGATTGGGCCAATTAATCCAAAAGCTTCAAATGGGCATCGATTCATATTGGTCGCAATCGATTATTTCACTAAATGGATAGAAGCGTCTTCCTATGCCAGTATTTCCCAAAAAGTGTTTATTAAATTCCTCAAAAGGGATATCATATGCCATTATGGGTTCCTGAAAGGATTATTACAGATAATGCATCCAATCTTAATGGCGGAGAAGTACAAAGATTGTTTGAAAACTTCAAGATCAAGGACCACAATTCAACTCCCTATAGACCACAAATGAATGGTGCAGTGGAAGCAGCTAACAAGAACATCAAAAAGATCATCGCCAAGATGGTGGTTAATTACAAAGATTGGCATGAAATGTTACCCTATGTCCTACACGCTTATCGTACTAACATACGATCGAGCACTGGGGCAACACCATTTTCTTTGATGTATGGGATAGAAGCAGTATCTCCCATTGAAGTAGAAATCTCATCCCTAAGGGTATTGATGGAGGCAGAACTAGAGGAATCAGAATGGGTAAAGGCCCGATATGAACAGTTAAACATGATTGAAGAAAAGAGACTTGCAGCGATTTGTCATGGGCAGTTGTACCAAAGTAGAATGGCCAGAGCCTTCAACAAGAAAGTACGCCCAAGAGAATTTCAGCCAGGAGATTTGGTGTTGAAGAAAATATTTCCTCATCAGGAGGATGCTCGGGGAAAATGGGCACCTAACTATGATGGTCCTTTTATGGTCAAACATGCATTTTCGGGAGGAGCCCTGATTCTCCTAGACATGGAAGGACATGAATTGTCAAGGCCGATAAATTCAGATGCTGTTAAGAAGTTTTATGCCTAAAAAAAACGATGATAAAAGCCAGCTAGATTGAAAACCCGAAAGGGCAGTCTAGGAAAAAGTTAAGGCAAAGAAAGAAAAGAAAGAGCATAGTGGTTAAACTAGCTTAAGAATCTCGGGGCAAGCCTACAATGGGGAAATATGACGATGGTTAGTTACGTCAGTCAACTTTAGCATGATCAGTCATCTCCAAGGTCAAAAAGGGATCTAGATAAGGAATCAAAGAACCCATACTGGGGCAGAATTTGATGTGAAATTTCTTATTGTGTTCATCTTTCCCCTTTCTTTGTTTTAGTGCTTCTCTTTCCCTGAAAATTTGTATCAAAATTCCACATCAATTCAATTCACAAATTATTCCTTCTATGTGCATCCATTCTTGCATTCATGTTTCATTTGTTAAATTACGTCTCAAGTAAAATAACTCAAGTATAACAATACTTTGGAATGATTATGTTAGCAACTCCTCAATGGATAAATAAATAAAAATCCCTGGCCATTTCGAATTGGGGAGAAATTAATTCAGACGTCTTCATAATAAACTGGGGCAAGAAAAGTCCAAATCTCAAAACTTGAAATGGTGTCATCCAAATGTTCCATGTGGCTACAAACAAATAGTGAAGTTGCAGACATCGATAAGGGGATAAGAAAAGTATACAAAGAATTTTGCTGCGGGGAATTAGTGAAAACAAGATGACAAGAGTTTGATTGATCGAAGCTTCCTAGTTCGCCACAATGGATCAGATCCTGTAAAACACACCCAGGTAGGTCAAAATGTGACACTAAATGCATATTTAACTGTATGTTGGGCAAGTCGGTTCAGTCCACTACCCACTCTTTTTTGTTTGCCGAAGAGGTTCCGACAATCGCACAATTAATTGTCTGTTGGGCAAGGCGGTTCAGTCCACTTCCTGTTTTATTTCTTGTTTGTCGAGGAGGTTCCGGCAATTGCACATTTAACTTGCTTTCGAGGGAGGTGGTTCAGTCCACTACTCAATTTATTCCTTGTTTGCTGAGGGAGGCGGTTCAATCCACTACCCATTTTATTTCTTGTTTGTCTGGGTGAGGCGGTTCAGTCCACTACCCAATTTATTCCTTGTTTGCTGAGGGAGGCAGTTCAACCCACTACCCATTTTATTTCTTGTTTGTCTGGGTGAGGCGGTTCAGTCAACTACCCAATTTATTCCTTGTTTGCTGAGGGAGGCGGTTCAATCCACTATCCATTTTATTTCTTATTTGTCTGGGTGAGGCGGTTCAGTCCACTACCCAATTTCATTTCTTGTTTGTCGAGGAAGTTCCAACATTTGCATGTTTTATTTCCTTCTGGGCAAGGCGGTTCAGTCCACTTCCCGTTTTATTTCTTGTCTGCCGATGAGGTTCCGGTAATTGCACATTTAATTTGCTTTCGAGGGAGGCGGTTCAGTCCACTACCCAATTTATTTCTTGTTTGCTGAGGGAAGCGGTTCAGTCCACTACCCATTTTATTTCTTATTTGTCTGAGTGAGGCGGTTCAGTCCCCTGCCTATTTTATTTCTTATTTCGCCGAGAAGGTTCCAGCAGTTGCATATTTTATTCTCTTCTAGGCAAGGCGGTTTAGTCCCCTGCCTGTTTTATTTCTCTCGAAATTTTTATAGTGTGTCGCTTTCATGCATTACCGGCCAAAATTGAGGTTCATACATCTATACTTATTTCTCACTATGATGCCAACCATGGTTTATCATATCACATAGTGAAAAAGTAAGTACAGAGAGGCAACTGTGAATACCCAATTTTGACCGGGTATTTTATTTATTTATTTATTTATTTATTTATTATTTATTATTTTATTTTTTTTAAGAAAAATCACAAAAATATTTTCTTTACACATATTGAATTTCCAACCTTTATTTTGTCTCACTTTATGTCTTATTTGACCCATTGTCTAAACTCATTGTTGAGCCTATTTTTGTGTTAGTTTTTTTGGGTCAATTCCAGCCCAACTGTGATAAAAAAAGAGAGATGCAAACTATCATCACCAACCACAAGCCCAAAATACAAACAAAGTCCATTACAGTCCATCAACAATCCATTATAGGTCCAAATTTACAAAAACACAAAACAAAACAAAACAAAATAGGAAAAAAAGACAACAAAACAGAAAAAAAAAATAGGGCAGGGATGCGCATGGCATCCTGCCAAACAGCAGCAACAGCAACAAAGGCATTTGGAGGGTGAAGAAAGTAGGCCTTTCTTCTTGTTCCTTGGTTTCTTTCCATTTTTTCCCCAACTAGAAAGCTTTGCAGGCACCTCCCTGCATCCTCTGCAACCACCACCCATCCCTGTAACAAATTGCCAATACAAGGCTCAGTAACCATTGTCCTATTAGAGCCCTCCTCACCTTATAAATACTACAACAATTCAGAGAAGAAAGGGGGGAGGACAGAAAAATTCTGGGCTTTTTTGAGATTGCTACCACCAATCAAAGAATTAGAGGCTCCACATTGAAGCCTTAATTCACCAAATTGAAACAAACACTGAGACGAATAACTAAAAAAAAAAGAAACAGAGAAAAAGAAGAAAAGAGGAGAAGAGAAGAAAAAGGTTTGGGACACCCTTTTTTTTTTCCTTCTGCGCCCTTTCCCTCTCCCTCTCGCCACCTCCCTCTCCCCTTCTCCCTCTCCTTCGCGCCCCCCTTTCCTCCCTTTCTTCTCCCTCTCCTTCTCCCTCTCCTTCGCGCCCCCTTTCCTCCCTGTATTCCCTCTCTCTCTCGCACCCTCATCTCTTCCCACCCCTCACTCAAGCATGGCCAGTGGTCTGGCGCACGGGCCGCACCCCTTCGCCCTTCCCCTCCTTGTCGCCACAGTCCCCCCTTCTCTCCCCTGCGTTGCGTTCCCCCCTTTTCCCTTTCTCTCTTTGACTTTGTTTCTAATCTAGGGTTCCAGAATGAAACCCAAACAAAGCACCCCCTTCCCCCTTTTTTTTTATCCTATCTGTTTCTGTTTTTTTTTATTTACCATTTTTTTCACCTTGTTTATAATAAGTATTGGGCTGTTTGTATCGAAAAGAAATAAGTATTGGGCTATTGCTTCTCATCAAAAAAAAAGTATTGGGCTGTTGCCCATTTGCTCTTTGCTCAATGAATGGCCGTGAGTGCCCTTTTTTTTCATTTATTATTTGCTTTGTTTTATTTATTTTACAAATACTGTTAATAAACAAACATAATTAATTTCATCACCTAATCATAATCATACATTTTATTTAACTTACTTTTCAGTTTAATTTTATTAAGTCAAACAAAAATTATTTTCTAGAACACATGGAATTAGCTGAGATGTGACATCTTGTTAATCCCCGGTTTGGGACGCCTGAGTTGCGACAGCTTGGTGATTTTAAACCCTTAAAAAAATTAAAAACAAACCAACATACAAATATTTTCTAGAAGAACTACGTGACTTTTGAGTTCCTCATTGCACCGGAAGATACGTAGGAGCGGGTCAACCTCGTCAAGTCAAATTTAAATTTTTCTAATTTAGTTTCATTCTTTCTAATATTCATTTTTGCACTTACTATCACTTTTATTTAATTTTGGGATGAAACAAATATTTTAAAAACTTATTAGTTTGCACAATCAATTTGGGTAACTGTCATAGGACAGACGTGATGGAGGTGTTGTGGGGTTTAGTCTCCACCCTTCTCCACGCGCAATCGATTCCCAAACTCAGTATGGTTTTCAAAGATCATTATTTTTGATGTTTTTCCAATTTTTCCTAAATTTAATAAAATTGGTGGCGGCTCCCAAACTTTTGGATCATTACAACTTTTTTGTTTTAATATTGACCATTCATGATTGAATCTAATGGCTATGATTTGCTCCTCTCACTCTCACATAAATAAGACTCTCTCACTAGATATATCCCATATATATATTTGACCTATTAAATCATCTTGACCCATTAAATCATCTTTTATTAACTTGGGCCATTATTAAATGCACCCCCAACCTATTGATTACACCCCCTAAATTGACGAATTCCCAAAATACCCTGCCAAAAAATCTTGGTACCGGAAATTCCTAATTTCCGGAATGCAGAAAGATTTCTTCTTACCGGAAATTCGAATTTCCGGTATGAAGAAATTTTTTTGCATTCCGGAAATTACAAATTTTTGGTACCAAAATTTTTTATTTTGTTAGATGAAAAAAAAATTGGTTAATTTCCGGTACCAGTTTTTTTTTTTTTTTTTTTTTTGCATTCTGGAGATTTTTTTTTAGTTACCAAATTCGTGAAATTGTGTGCAAATCGGAAAAAACTAAAAACACATTCCGCAATTACGACCCCTGCCTCATCAACGTTCCATGATTAAGAAATTCATTCCTTTTTCTCGGTTGGACAATTTCCACTGCGAACAATTTCACATGAACCAGTTTGTCTCCCATAGATCTGCTGTGCGTTTATCTCCTTACAGCAGCAGTGATAATGGGTCACGACATTCCCAGAGAAAACCCATCTCACTGTGCAAATACTAACACACCTGAGAGTAAACAAGCCTCCATCTTTGCCTAAAACCCATCTCAGAACCACCATTTCCACGGAAAACCCACTTACCAAAAAGCTGTTTAACCAAAACCAGGTTGTGGACTTGTAATTTCTTCTAATGAGAACGAAAAGTTGAAGAAAATTAAAGGGAGATTTTTATGCTTCTCTTCTATCTTTGTGTAAAGTGAGAAGCCAGAATTGGAGAAGATGAGAGAGAAAGTAAACGACTGATAAAAAATTTTAGCACCGAAAATTCATAATTTTCGGTAACCAAATAAAAAATCTGTGTACCGAAAATTATGAATTTTCGGTACCCAAAAAAAAAATTCATCAAACAAAATAAAAAATCTTAGTACCGAAAGTTCGTAATTTCCGAAATGTAAAAAAAAAAAAATCTTCTTACCGAAAATTCCTAATTTTTGGAATGCAAAAATAAATTTGTTAGTACCGGAAATTTTAATTTCCGGTAGACAAATTGTGTACCGGAAATTCGTAATTTCCGGAATGCAAAAAAAAAAAATCTTCTTACCGGAAATTCCTAATTTCCGAAATGAAAAAAAAATTGTTGGTACCGGAAAATACAATTTTCGGTACACAAATTGTGTACCGGAAATTGAAATTTCCAGTATGAAAAATATTTAAACACAATTTTACCAGAAATTCAAATTTCGGTACACAATTTGTATACCGAAAATTGCAATTTCCGGTAATATGTTCAGAACGCAAAAAAATAGAATGGGTTTTTGTTGTTTTGTATAGGGGTATTTTGGAGAATTTGCATCTTTAGGAGAGTGTACTCAAAAGGTGGGGGTGCATTTAATAATGGCCTTAACTTGTCTTGCCCAACAAACGATCATACTCTAAAGAAATTGACCCAACAAAAAATCTATGAACCTTGGGCATTTCTTACGTGAAATTATCAAATCTTTTATGCTATCCAATTTTGAATTGAACTCCAAGGCCCATGCAAAAGAAAACTTTTAGTCTGTTTTAAGGCCCACAAAATTTTTGTTCCGGAACAGCTTGTTTAGTCCACTAATCTAATATTTTTGTTGAAAAATAAAAAAAAATTCCAAGTTCCTAATATGGCGGAGCTTTGGAGCATCATATCCATTACAATGTAAGGGATTATTAGATATACACCACCGTCAACTTTTCTATTTTTTTCCTTTTTTTATCCCCCTTAAGAAAAAATTTCCAAACAAAAGGTTTCAGGAAATATATTTACGAAAAATTACTTAAACTCATTTTTTCAAAATATATTCACTGTATAGTGTATCCAGACAAAATTTTAGTGGTTCGAAAATATATTTTTAGACACAGTTTTGGTTCTTTTCAGAAATATATTTCCAGAGGTTTTTTTTTTTGTGTTTTTTGATTCGATAGTCCCCCAACTGAGGTGGCCGTTGGACCTCTAATCATACTACTAACCATTGGATTTTTTGACCACCGCTAACTCTTCAATATTCACCGCAAAATCGTTGAACTTTCGAGGATAAGTATAATTTTTTTGGTGGAGAAAATTCTAGAATTTAAAAAAAAATTAGAATGGGAAAAAACAAAAAAAAAAAAAAGAGAGAGGAGAGATTTGATTTTGGTGGGCAATCAAGTGGGGTAGTTTGTGTTTGTATAGTAGGAATTTTAGAAGCTGGCACGTGTCTGCAGTCACTGCTCCCAGCAGTCACTGCATTCACCCAATGTATGCCATTGGATTTGATTTCTTCATACTCCTCACCTTTGATGTGTTTTGTTTAAAAAAAGAGAGGAAAAAAAATATTTAAAGAGAGATATAGAGACACCTGAATGCAGGGAATCACAATCCAGTAAATGAGTGTTTGTTGGTGTTTTAAATTAATCATGTTGTTATCATTATTATTACTACTACTGCTTGTCTTCTTAGCTATATATCTATTGTGGGAAGAAAAGGAGAGGATTAATCAAACACTGGTTCTTTTGTTTTTCACATGGATTATAATCTCGTTGTATCGATAGGAGAACAAGAAAATTCACCCAGATTAAATGTAGCAATTCACTTATAAAGACTAAAGTACTGTCGCTATACTCAGAAAAAGGCAACTGTCATGAGATCCAAAGGAAGTTTGGGACTGTCAAAACAAAAAATACAAAAAGTAACCTCCGAAAATATATCTCCGGAAAGAACTTAAAATGTGTTCGAAAATATATATCCGAAAACAAATAAATGTCGTTCGAAAATATATTTTCAGACGTTATAAATAGTCCGGGAATGAATCACTGAAAGACAAATTTATGTGTCGACTGGATTCAACAGGTCCGAAAATATATTTCTAAACAGAGACTTTTTGTGGGGAAAAATAAAAACCTGATAGGGAGTGTATTTAATAATTCCTGTAATAATAAATCTGAATTGAGGGGTGATTCTAGCTTTGCTACTTGGTGAATCATGGATGGGTTGTTCACATCCTTGTTTAGCTCATTTACGATATCGAGCATCAAATTTGAGAAGTGAGTATTGGGGTTACTTTTTACACCTCTTTTTTTACTAAACACGCCACCTTCCTTTTTTTTTTACCAAAATACCCTCCCCATTACTTGTATGATCAGTTCCCTCTTCCTTCCCTCTCCATTTCTTCTTCTCGTCTCCCTCCCCATGTCGTACCCTTCTAAATCTTCTTCCCTGAAGCATTTATTTGTCTTCCCTGAAACGTTTATTTATCTATGTCTCTGTGATTTCTTTGCCTCCCTCTATCTCTCTTCTCAGACTTTGATGATGAGGTTGTAGGTTCAGGATTTAAGCTTTTTTGTGAACTTTTCAAAATTTAATTTCCGGAATAACTATATTAAATTCTGGAATTTCGATTTTGGAATGCATAATAATTTGTTTTGGAAATTAAATTATGGAATTTAATTTTTTTGACATGTTTCGAAAATTAAATTCTAAAATGTTTTCTTGTCATATGAAAAACACGGCGATGGATAATGTGTACAAACAAAAAAATGGTCCACTCATGCACATACTATTTTTAGTTGTTGGATATATTATAGATTTAATGGACGAATGAGATTAAGAACTTGGTATCGGTACTTTTTTTTTTCTTTGTTATTGCAAATCCGATCCTCTTATCCTCCATGGAGCAATTCATGGTGTTAAGTGAATAGCGAAAGAGTTTTGAAAAATACAAGAGGTATAGCTAGAAAGGAAGTCAATTTTAACTATGGATTGTAAAAGGAGTGAAAATATAGACAATACAATAATGAGTTAGCTTGCAAAGTGGCTAGAGCTAAAAATGTGAGTGTGCCCCTTCAGACTAAAAGGAAGACCTTTGAAAAATGGTGGACGAGGAAACTTAATGTAGTATGTGGGTTTAACAACCGAGGTAGCCGAACTGTTGCTGGGTCATGCATATGTTGATTGGCTAAGTGGAGAAGAAAAATCTTTCATTATTAATTAATATGGCAAAAAGAACATAGTAAAGTCAAAAAGTCAGATTTTTTGGCAACAATATTTAGAAGTAATACTGATTTTACCTTGTATAGCATTTCTATGCATCAACCACTTCGTATTGTCAACAAATAAGGTAGTGGTTTTTGTGCACTAATCGCTTTCAATTGACATTCTCACGTAATGATTTATAGTTTTTTTTTTTTTTTAACTTTCTATTTAAGTAGCGGTTCTGCCTCTTACCGGTACCGTTCGAGCAATATATTACCCAAATCTGGCATAGCGTTTGTTTAATTGACATTGTTTTATTTACTTTGCATGAGTGAAACGAAATGAAATTTGAATTACGCATATATATGTACCAAGAACTTTGTATCAAATTAAATGTGTCATGGCATCGTTATTTTGTACAATCAAGTTTCTCTGGATTGAAAGCGATCCTTCTCCTAACAAAAGTTGTCTCAAAACTAAACAGTGAGTTAACTAGGGGATAATATATGGAGCTAGGAGGCAGACGCCATGACCTCCAATTAATGCATATATGTCAGATCGATGTAATGAATAAATAGTATGATGACTGAGAAAATTAATGTAGTACAGTCTCAGAAATTGTTGGCTAGAGGATGATAGAATGGATTGGTTCTCAATTCTCATCCATGAGCTTTTAGAAGCATTGTTGTTCTGTCAATTATAAATTTCATTGTATGTGGGGGCTATGACTATGATGAATTGATGATCATGATTGATTAGGAGAATGTCCAAACTCTATGTACACGAGTGGTTTCCAATTCCATGCATGGTTGGATCCAACTGTTGCTCGTAATTAATATTTCAGGATCGATGCATGTATCTATATATACAATCAAGAGTAGTTGTCATATGATCTATATTTTTTTTTTATCAAAAGAAATATTAGAGATGTCAGAAGAAATTAAGATCTTTCGAACCTAGCTAATAATGGCGGGCTCCCCTCCAATCATGACAAATATGATACGAGAGGTTTAATTGATGGACCCTATAGCTAGGTTGCAATTTGTGATCACCACTAGTTTGCTTTGCCCTTTTTTAAGTACACATAAAAATATTGCTTTTAAAAATATGGATATCACATAAATTTTTTATTTTCTATGCCTAATATTCTTTATCCTAGATGGTACTCACTCCGTAACAAAATATAAGCAAAAGTGTATATCTCTTTGGTCCAAAGTGTACCTTTTTGCTTATATTTTGTTATAGAGTAACACTTTTTTTTCCTCAATGAATTAAGGGCAATATGATGATTTGTTAAAACCGGACCGAACAGTTCGATCAGGAATAGTTCACTTGTCTGGTCTGTTTAACCCATAGAAATTGGATGGTTTAAACTCGCAACGAAATGGTCAAATCGGTCCAAAATCGGTCGAGTAGTCGGAACCGATTGGAATCTGCCCATTTTCAAATTATTTTATTAAAAATGTCATTTTTTAAGGTAATTTAAAAATGTATTGTCTAGCCAAATAAAAGTCAAAAGAAATTATAAAAATCTATATATATGTGTTATATTATTTATTATTTTTTTATCTTACAAAACACATAATATGATCATTTTATATATGTTAATTTTTGTCTTAATTTCTTAATATTTTAAATCAAATTATTACTTAATATATTATATGATATTAAAAATACATATTTAATTATCAATAGTTTGAAGCCATTAAATTGTTAATTAGTATTTTTACCGGTTCAATCTCTAGTATGATTTTAAAAACATTGCATAAGACCCATTATTAATTATACTTTTTTTGTCTTGAATTTACGTCTGATTTCTTTTTCACCAAATATAAGTTTTGAGTCCAACTAATAAAGAGAGATTATGTTCTCCTCTTTGTTGTTTAAACTTGTTTTTGCACTAGGAGACCAATGTAAATGAGGGAGTTCAGATGAGGGATATATATATATATATATATGTAGAAAATGATTTCATTAAACATCAATAGCATCAGATGCTAATGGAAGCAATACATGGAGGACATTCCTCGATCCAAACAGTATATCAAACTAATTAATTAGCAAACGGTCCTAATCTCTTCTAAAACCATTTTTGCACCACAAAGTGAAGTAGTTTCAATTTCTTAGTCGATGTTATCTTTGATCTAATTTGAGAATTATAGTTTTCAGTAATGAATATCAAACTAATTAAAACATAAATAGAATACATAATTAATATAGGTATAATTGCAAGTTGTAGCCCAAAAAAATATAGGTATAATTGCAAGTACAAATGCAATCAAGAACAAATGCCCGCAGGCCGCAAGAAGATTCTGATGATTTTAGGTCTAACTTGAGTGGATTAATGGTCAGAGATTATCTATTTGCTTCAAATGGTAATGCCATCTTCATCGTCATCTGACCCGTACTACCCTAAGTGGTCCTACTATCTATGATTGAAACAAAATAAATGGGTTGAAATCTAAGCAACGTTCAGTGGCGCTCATGTATGGGGTCTCCCTGGGGTGTACACGGGTGGGTTGGATCGGTTTTGACCAAACTCGATATCTGAACTAATCAAAATTTTTTGGGTTAAGTTGGGTCGAAAACCCGTAGTTTTCGTGTCAAAGCCAAACCAAATCAATCCAATGATGAGTGAGATGGTTTAGGTTGGGTTCGTGAGTTATGAGATAAAAAATATATATAACTTTTAAAATTCAAAAAAAAAGTGTTATTAAGCATTTAAAATTCAACAAAATTTCCAGCAATACTTAAACTAAATTCTATAGTTTTTAAAATGACATTCTATTCTACAAAATAGAAAGAAACCCTAATTTATAAATGAGCAAGTAGTGTCTCATCTCTCATAAATCATGACCGTGTGATAATAAGGTATATAAAAAAAATCTATGTCTCGGGTTGGATTCACGGGTTCACAGATTTGAAATTATAAATCTGTTATACTTGAACCAAACTACTTCGGGTTTGAACGGGTTGGTTTGGATTCGACCCAAACTAAAAAAAAAAAAAAACAACCAAACGCTTTGGGTTGGATTGGATCATCAGATTGATCGCGTCGACTCGGACCCGTGTACACCCCAGGTCTCCCAAGTTTTGGTACCACAATATACTAGTAGTACTCCCTCCTTTTAATATTGACTAGCATTTAAGGTTTTTCACAAGGATTAACAAAAACAATTACTCTCTTCGTCCCTAAATGTAAGCCCCATTTAATCAAAACACACAAATTAATAAAATTAGTTAACCTATTTAATTTGTCTACAATGTGTACTGTTTTTCCAAAACTACCCTTCAATCATTGACTTAAGACAGAGAAACAGTCACCCCATTTACTATTGACTACAAAAAATAATGTAAATTAATTAGGGGTATTATTGTAAAAAAATAATTAATACATCTAGTAATTTGAAAAATGGTCTTATAAAAAGGGATAATTTTTCTTTTAAAAATTAGGAGCTTACATTTTGGGGTGGAGGAAGTAATAAATAGCTTAGTGAGTGAAACAAAACCAGAGAGGTCTTATGATCTTAATGGTGACATTTTATTTGGATAATTAAAAGTTATTAAAGAGGTTTTAACCATTGAATCAAAATCAAGCTATATGATATTGAGTTATTTGAAGATGTTTATTTATTTTCCTAATTATCATAAACACATTAGAAAAGTTATAACAGAAATTTCAGTATTAAACTATGCTTTTTCTCACGTGTTTATGACAATTAGTAGTAGTATATACTATCTCTGGTCTCATATATAAAAAAAAAAATTGGTAATTTTTTTTGTCATAATTATAAGAAAATGTCACAAGTTTTTAGATGTTTTAATTACTAAAGTGACATCTATACCCTTATATAAATTCATCTATTCCCTATATAAGTGGGTGTAAAACATTTAATGTGAGAGTTATATTTGAAACAACCTTTCAAAATTATAACATTAAATGAACTTATTTGGTTTTGATGATTTTTTTCTTCTCTTATATATGGGACCAGAGGTAGTAATATATAGGCTCAATCACCATTTTGTCCCTTATTTTTTTTTATAAATAAAAAGTTTATGTGAATTAAATCCCAGGAGCTCGCCAAGGTCAGAGACCTTATCTTGTTTTTTAGGTTAAGTTTGATCTCCTAACTTTTAGAAGTGTCAGTTTGATACTTTAATTTATCTTTGGCTAAATTATACTTTTAGAACCTTAACTTTATTTTAGTTTTCAATTCGGTCTCTTATGTATTTTTTGTTTCGTTTTAGTCCCTTAAGTTTACCACGTTACCACGTTGGTCCTTCCATTATTAACACCGTGAAAGTAAACTTACGTGTCAGTCAACTGGTGATTTGTCAGCTGAGGTGTCACTTGGAGGGACCAAATCGAAACCAAAAAAAATAAGATAAGGGACCAAATTGACAAGTGGGTCTTCTTCCCCAAATTGATGTTTAGGGTTTCAGCCATGACTCTCTAATGTTGTTCTTGCTGCGCGAAACATGAGTGCTACATTAGTGATGCCTGAGTTGGACGTAAACTTCTTGCTGCGGTGTTGTTTTGGAATCCTCTGAAGAGGGAAAAAATATTCCCATGTGCTGAGTTTCCATAAAACCAAAGAGTGATTTGCGTGAGGGAAAGGACAACAGAACAGAACCTAAAAACGACAGTGCGATTCGAAGGTGTTCCGTTGGTTCCTACAGTTGCCTGAAACACAGTTGAAAAACGTTGTAGTGATTGCATAAACCTAAACATCAAGTTAGTTATTTCCATCACTATTGACACTAACAGTGTAAGCTTTAGCAGACGTGGCAAACGACTACTATTTGACGTGGATAAAATTATTATACTTCCATACCACAGGATTAAAATACCCTTCTTCTCCATCTTCCCCTTCTCATTTCTTTTGATAAATAACTAATGTAAAACTCGAGTCCTGTGACTAGTAAGTTATAATAATCACTCAAATTTTTAAGAAAAAGAAGAATACATAAATTGTAAGTTTATTTTTCTTGTCACATTCCATTTTGTAAGCACAATTTTAACTCTTAAAAGATAATTTCATGAGATTAGATTCCAAAGAATAATTTTACGATCCTTTATGATATTGGCATGAGATGACAAGCCTCCGACTAAGGGTCCATTTATTTTAAATTTTAATATAATTGATTTCAAAAAATCAATGATAAAACAAATTATCAAAAGAATTTGGAGAAGTTAACTTGGAAAACACAGAAACAAGACAGTTTTGGTACCAACAAGACGATACAAATTTAGGATCCCCTTCAACGACATAGTGATCAATCCCTTGACCCTCCCACGCGTTGACATGGTGGGCTCATCAGGAGGAACTTTCGGAAGACCCTACTAAGGATCACTAACAGAAAGAGGAGGATACCATGGGACCAGAGAGGCTGCCCGAGCCAGTCGAGGAGGAGGCCATCGATGAAACAATATCAGCAGTCGCTAAGATAAGTGTGTTTGACGGATCCACCAATCCGAACTACCATCTCGAAAATTTCCAAAATTTAATGTGCGAAACAGGAAGTACACATAAAGACTTCTGCAAGGTATCTCGCTAACATTAGAAGAAGAAGCCAAAGCACAATTTTGAATTAGAGGTCTCCATTATACAGCCAATTGGAATGTCATGACCGATCTTTTCTTGGAAACTTTTACCTCCACCATGTAGGTGGGAAAGAAAGGATCGCCAAGCCAAGGCATCGGCATATGTTGTTAGTAGCCTCAACCCCAAACAAACCAAGATACAACGTGCGATACTCGTCACTGAGTCATATATGCGAAGTAGTTTCAAAATAAAGGAAAAAGAAAAGAAGAGATTCAACAAAGGACGTCTTACTAAAAAGGATACCCAAAGGGCACGAAGACGTAGCCTCCATGGTCCCTAACTAATGGATGATCGTGAGCTCAAGAAGAAAACACAATAAGGAAAGTAGAAGTTAAAAGTGAGAAGCTCAGACCTCTCTTT
The DNA here is from genome assembly GCA_037113605.1 of Calophaca sinica. NCBI lineage: Eukaryota > Viridiplantae > Streptophyta > Magnoliopsida > Fabales > Fabaceae > Calophaca > Calophaca sinica. The sequence goes on from CM073733.1 coordinate 112,974,728, forward strand.
TCAAGGAAACGATGGGCAAAAAAGGGTGCCTGATGTATACTCAGTTTCCATCAAACGATGTGCCCGAAAAAGCGTACTGTCAAACAACAATGGATGTAGTAAAGTAGAAACAAGCACGAAAATGACTTCTTCATTATAAACAGAAGCATAATCGTCGATGTCAAAAAATCACAACGAATCAAGAAATTGATAGTACACAGTCATTCTCATTCAGTCGATGAAGAATATACGAGGCAAAAGAAGAGGTACACCATAATGAGTCCCAAAACTACACTGATCAGTAACACCGAGATATTGGATAAATCCCACTGGATAAAGGCCACGATAAGGGGAAAATCTCTGATCAAACACCATTGCGCTCCAACCACTATATTTCGGAAATCGCGACCACTTGCATCAAAGAAGACTAGGGCGTTGTGCCTGACTTGTCGAGTATCAGATATCTTGTAATTCGAGGTTGTGCCCTTCGACAGATAGGGACAGACATCCCTAACCCTACAAGGTTACGACTCAACTTGCAAACTTCGCACGTGCAACATGTCCAAGGATCGCAACAGCGAACCCTGAGGAAAGGACAAAACTATTAAGTGCACAAATAAGTCTGAAGAACGAATGTTTCACAGCGAAAGACGTCAAAAGACAAAATCCACATCTCGATTTCACCACTAAGTGCCAGAAGAACCTGTGTGATAGAGCCATCAGGCTTATCCGGGCAATCATCATTGATAGAAAGTTCCATAATTCAGAAGGGAGATACGAAGGAAATGATGAAAACATGCTCAATACGCTTATTTATAGGGGAATTATCCCTTAATTACTGATGCTTAGGCACATAAAACAAAAGGCGGATCATTAATGTGCATAGCCATGGCATTAAAATCATGTTTACCAAAACATGACCTACAACCGCCTAGAAAGCAATGTTTATTAGCCCACTCATAAAACCTGGGCAGCGATAAGATTACCAAGGCGAAGGCTACGAGGTAACTGATAATATCTCGACACCAAACTTTTAGTTAAGTATACTTACCTCGGCTCGACACCGAGTGGAGGGGAAACTGATCCAATAATGAATCACAACCTAGTAGAAAGAAATGTTAGAGTATGTGACTAAGAGATCACACCATAGTATGGACTACTGATTATACCCATCTCATAGCAAAAAGGGTCATCATTAAAAAGAACTCTTAAGTATAAAAGGAGAAGGTCAACACGCGACCTTAGTAGAGGAAGACCTTACCACCTCATGAGTAAGGCTGACGAAGAAGAAGCATTTGGGAAACTACAAACAGTATCCAAAATATATGGTTATCCCGACAACCGAACCTCAGAATATGAATGTGGCATAGTTCCAGGTATGACCCCCAGACACAGAACATACATATCAGGGCCGACTCAGGACAACTCTATAGAATAGACTCGCATCTTCATGCAAAGATATGTTATTATTCTTATTCTCTAGCTTAGGTCTAAAACACGTGCGAGAGTGCCTTTGAAGATACTCACCCCCGCTGTATTTCAACCAGACTGGACCAACACAATAATGAATCATACATCGGGAGGCCCAACACAACATTAAGCCTCCGGGAGAATCGGGAATATAGAGCAATCGAGATAATTATATAGGCACAAATTATTATTTTTAATTTACTGAAATGCACAAATTAATTTAGGAACCATATATATTATATCTCACCATAATATAATAATGAAGACAACAAACAACATTCCAACCTCAAAAACTTTTTATTTTTGTTTAACCTTCGGTATAATAGCTCCAAAGACGAAGGAAAAGAAACCTTCGTAGCAATCATCTATTACCTTTGTTCCTTTCGGTTGGAAGTTGGAATCTCGTGGTGGAATAAACTCTTCTTCCCCACTATTCTTGGAATGACAGTAGTGTTCTATGTGTGGTTGTTGACGTCCATAGTACTTCTAGGGCTGTTGTTTTAGCCGGTCTTAGAGTATAAGATCCATATACATACTTTTGAGAAATTTTATATTTTTTTTTTTGAGAAATTATATTGAAGAATTAATATTTTATGTTTTTATATCAGAAATCATGACTTAGTAGTTAGTACTTTGTGTGAAGTCAATTAAAAAATTTGAGTGTAGACATAGTCATCATACTGAAAATAGGACCGAAGAATAAAGAGATGAGAAAATGATGAAACATCTCACACACGATGAAACATAATTATGATAAGGAACAGCCACTTCTCTTAGATGAAAGCAAGTTCATTGAAAAGTTTAACACTCGAAATGTCTATGATTGTAGACAATCCATATGATACATGTGAAGATATTGAATTCAACTGTCCTATATACGGCTTATTATTTACGAATTTTCACAATTATTTTGATCTTAGTTTATTTAAGATATATTAAGATGTATTTTTTTTTTTGACAATTTTAAGATGTATTTATTTAAGACTTACAATGTTAGTCATTAATATATATGTATGTATGTATCTCTGTATAAGCTTTTTTAATTCATCTTAGACTTGAATTTTAGTTAAAACTTTTTAGGATTTGATATATTTTTGGTCCCTACAAAATTGATATAAAATTTGATTTTGGTCCCTACAAAGATTTTATTTGTTTTTAATTCCTAAAAAATATAAAAATTGTATGCTTTTAGAAGTATACTACAGATTAATTAAAAGTAGACTAGCATAAAATGAATCCGCTTATGTGACAGATTAAAAAATTTGTATTTACATTTCTCTTTTTAACTTATGCTCTAGAATGCTTTAACTTTTTGAAAAATGGCAAATTCATTTGTCTCTAACTCAACTTATAGATGCTTTTATTATTAGCAAGTTGTCTATGCTGGAAAAAAGGAGGGGGTCCTCCTACATTCCAAAAACATCAATTCAAGTTCATAGCACTTTTAGATTATACCTAAAAATTCAAAGAAAAGAGTCCTTCAACATGACAAACCAAGGATCCCAAGAGTTGGCTAATCATTCAAAAGAACCACCCCACAAAATTTGGTTTTTGCACTCTATAATGCACATAACGTTTACAAGTTTCCATCGTAATCTCCACATAAATGCATTCCAAACTTAGTAGCATATATTATGACTAATATATTCATATTTGCTGTGACACATTTTGTCGTTTTCAAACCTTGAGCATTAATCACAAGTGTAATCACACACCCTCCAATCCCCCACCTTACAAATCAATCAATCTCAACCGTCTATGCTTAATTTCCTAAACCAACGATGGCACCAAACTTGGATATCCACCTTTCCACATTGGCGGACCTACATTAGAGTGCACGCCCTTAGTTTTAAAAAAATCACAAGTATAATACTACTTTAATAGAAAATTACAAGTAAAATCTAATATTATATTTTTATATATTTGAACTCGATGATCCTAATTTTTATACTCTGTCATACCAGTATTGTTAGAATCAGACCGAATTGAACCGGCCAGTTCGGCAATTAGTTCCCTCCATTTGAACCGCACAGAATCAGATTGAACAACTAATCGAATCGAGTTGAACTATTTGAAATAATTTTTTATTTTTTATTTACTTTTCCTCCTGAATTTAATATTTATATATTTATTTATTGGTCATCCGGTTCAACCATAGTTGAACATCCGGTTCAACCATAGTTGAACCGAATGAATTAATTCAACCATGACCTTGAATTCTCCCTAGTTTGATCTCCGATTTGGTTTTAAAAACATTGGCCCCCACTGACTCGTTGTCCTGATATGCCACTAACTTTCCATCTAGGCCTATAAAAAGCCCTCCATGCCATGCACAAACAAGTGTGGTAAGTTTCAAAGTACCATTCATTTTTCTATAACCACAAGCCTATAAGACAACATGGACTCTGTTGTGGCTCAAGAGACCCATAACAAGGCCATAGTGGAAATGCTCTACAAGGCACTATTGGGACAAGGAACAATGGACATGGTGTCAAAATTGCTAGCAAGTGATCTTGAGTATTGGTTCCATGGTCCACCAAAGTGTCAACACATGATGAGGGTGTTAACAGGGGAAACAGATCACAAGAAAGGGTTCAAGTTTGAGCCAAGGAGTGTGACTTCAATTGGAGACTGTGTGATCACTGAAGGGTGGGAGGGTCAAGCCTATTGGGTGCATGTTTGGACCCTTAAAAATGGGTTAATCACTCAGTTTAGAGAGTACTTTAACACTTGGCTTGTGGTGAGGGATTTGAGGCCACCAAGGTGGGAAGATGATAGGCAACAAGATAACATGACACTGTGGCAGAGCCAGCCTCGTGATCTCTATCGCCGATCACTGCCTGGACTTGTGTTAGCCATTTAGACACAGCACACAACTCATGGTTTGTGGTCAATTGTTTGCTATGTACACATGTAATGTATTTTACAATGTACCATGAAATGGTCCTACGGATTAAACATCATGTTCAACTTAATAACTGGCTTTAGTAACATATTTATTTGGCTTGTGGATCTGGTTAATTGTTGAATAAAATTCTTGCCAAATTGAAAGGGAAAAGTATAAATTAGAGGACCAGGAAAAAGTTGAAAAAAGCGGAAAAGTTAAAGGAGTATATAATATGTGAATATAAAAGATGTAATGTTTGTGTGTTGTACTGCTGTAAATCCTTATTGCTCTCTTTCTTTCAATTTGTTGTTTTTCCCTTGATTCTTCTAGAATGACTTGAAATATGGAAACAACGTAGAAAGCCAAGAGTTCTTAATTGTATGTGGGTATGGTTAAAGACGTTGTGATTTGAAAAGCATCTTTGATGAGTAAGGCTGAGAGTGGGAGGGCACTTCATAAACATATTTGAACTGCAGTAGCCTAGTAGGTATACAAGGAGTAGAGAGTAGAGACTACATTTAATTTATTAGTGGTATAGATGTCCCAGGTGCATGACTTTTTTTACCGTTGGATTAGATGGTCCCATGAATATGATGGTGAACCCCTGTACACCATATATTTCTTCTCCCTCTTTGAAATCGTATTGTACCATTTCCCCTCCCCTTCACAATTTAGCCAAGGTTGCTTATCGAGTCAGTCTCCTCCCACGACGGTTTCTGCAATAAGTCCTAAGATCGTCATCCCAATAAGTCCCAAACCCTAACCCTACTTGTTCGAATTGTCTCTGATAGACTAAAATGTCTGCTGCTTTCTGCAATTCCCTTCGCGCAAGAAGGGGATGGATGCCATCCGTGGAGGTGATCGAAGGTCGAACAGGAAAAGGAAAGAGAGAGAGAGAGAGATGGGGGCAAATCGGCAGAGACTCGAATTTGTGGTGGTTTTTAATAGTGATCGCGGTGGACGGTGACGAGACCGTGACAACATGGTGAAGGCAGTTTGTGAGTTCTATTTGCAACGACGATGAGCATGATCCAACGGAGGCGTAGGAGACAACAACCACATATGTCCGCTTTATTGGCACTCCATTAGAACCAACAAGCTCTGAGACACCCCAGTATCCAAACCCCTTAGACATACAATCGGAAGTCAACTTTGAAATCCGCCGTGACATTCTGTTGAAACCCATCGTAGAAGCCTTATCGTGAAGCCACCGTCCTAGAATCACCCTTGTTCAACCACACCACAAACCATTATGTATCAATTCTATGTCTCACTCGAATCATTGATGCACTTCCTCCCCCACTAAACCCATGAACCTTCACCCCTTGTTGTGAAACAACCATTGGAAGACCATCGTGAGCTCGTGGCCCTACACCATGCTCGCGCATTGGACCACCGCATGAACTGCTACCCAGCCACCATGGAGTTATGATCGTCGGCCCCGTCATCGCCGAACCTACATTCATCCTCACTGAGAGAACCCCATGCTTCACACTATCGTAAGATGCGACCACCCTGTGACCTATCCTAGCTGCATCAATACCTCACCTCTCACCAGAACCATTGTGTGTCGCTATAAGGGTTACACCTCCTTCATGTGGAACCACAACGCTCCAATGTTTCCCCCCCCCCAAATTAAAACAAGGATTTGGCTACTCTAAAGTGAACAATTTATTTTATAGTGTAAAGTATGTAATCTCAATCGTTAATATTACATATCCATACAAAATAAATCATCTTTGATCTTCTCATTAATAATTAAGATTACTTACTTAATCTCTACTCAATTTAGAGGCGTCAAATCCTTAAAACTATCCCCATCCCAAATTCTCCTACCTTTTTTCCCGTCTCCTCCGCCACTCTGCCATCACCCTCGTTGCCACTACAATGTCATTTGCATTATTGTGATATTGATTTCCATTACCATTTTTAGCTCTTCGTTCCTTGACTTTGCATTAAAGTCGTTCTTCTCCAAATTGAACTTTCCACGCACCATCACCACGCCATTACGCCTAAGTGCATCTTGTAATTGGATCTTCAACCGATCGAGTCAACAAAGGAGTTCGAAATCGAGAAACTATAAAAATAAAAAATAAAAAAGCTTCTTCCTTTCTTTGGATCGGAAGCTTCTCTGTTTCGTCTTGTTTCCAATACCATCTTTACATATTAAAATATAAAGGAATTGTGGGCAAATGTGATAGGATTTATGATTCTATTTGGCTCATTCACTCCTTCAATGTGGTGGTGATTCTGCTATTAGTGTTAGCTTTGAGTGGAAATAGGTTGTGGGACAAGGGAAGATGGTTTGCCGATACCGAAGGGAAGATGGTTTGATTGGTTAAAAGTGTAGCACTAGCATCAAAGGAGACGAAAGGTTTCGTCCCTCAAGTTTTTAGTCCCCTGTATTTTTTTTTGAACTATTTTAGCCCTTCTATTTAAAAATTAAACAAATATGAACATGCTGCCAATTTTCATTTATTTACTTCAACTCCTTAAAATTTCATTTTCTATTAAAATATTTGGGGCTGGACAATGGATTTGAGATTTGAGATATAAAATAATTTTTAAAGTGTAAAAGTAATAACAAATTTAATAAAATTTGAAACATTTTGTAAGATGTAGGATTAGGGTTTCAAGAATAAAATTTGGAATTTTTTCATTTTGAGTTAAAATTGATATTTTAATTGGTTATTTTTAAGTGAAATAATGTTTAAAACAATTTAATCTATTCAATTTGCGAAAAGTTTTAATAGATCATAAGAATTTGAGAGCTTTAAATAAATGCATAGTGATGAAAAAACTTAATTGTGATAATTGAAAATTTGAGAGACTCAAATCCCTTGAAAAAAACTAGAAATACCAAAATTACACATATTCCAAACTAAATGGATCAAAAATATAATTAGGCCATGATGAAATGTACATGGGTAAGCTATTGAAAATTTTAAAAGTTGATAAACTCTAAAATAATATCAAAATTTTAAACTGATGCCGGTGTACTATGCACTGTAAGCTAATGAAAATTTAAAAAGTTGAGGAACTCTAAAATAATATTAAAATTGTAATCTGACACTGGTGTATTATGCACCGCCTATAAAAGACGTGCAAAATAGAATTTACCTTAAAATGATAGTAATTTAGGAAAATCTGATAGTAATTTAGGAAAATCTTCATATTTTAAAAAATACTCAAATTTACTGTATACAAATTGATTATTTGTTGGTGGCCCTGTGTACTTTCAGTGTTGTTTCACATTATCAAGGGCAGCAACTTCCACACAGGAATATGAATGTCATCCACTGTTACACAATAACTTCCGGTAATAAACAGCATCAGATGAAAACAATGCACACATTCTTTTAAGCATATTTACATGGACCTTTCATATGCCAAATCAAGAAGCGTGCGGAAGAATTGATGAGGATACAATGGTGGTTGTTCTGCTAGTGCCTGAGATATGAATAGAATGATATACTCAGTTAGAATCATAAGTATAGAATATAGTGGTTGTTCTGATGGACTTGTGTCTGATTACTTGAATAAAGATGCTTTAGGAGTCATTCACTTTTTAAAACCATTTTCAATTTTCATTTTCTAAATTTTGTATTCATTTTATGTTGCTAACAAGAATATGGCAAGCTCCTGCAATGAATAAATGTGATAGAGAAAAAATGGAATGCTAACTAGGAAGAATGTATTTTTAAAAACAATGAAAACAATTTTTTGACATTTTCCAAATTTTGGAAATACTTGATATGTTTTCAAAAATTGAAGGAAAAAAAATGGTGAGAAAAATACTGGATCTTGTCTTCTCTAATATTTCTTAGTTTCTGTGGAAATCAAAACAGGAACAAAAGAAGTAATCCGGCCTTAACTTTTTATATAGATCCTACTTTATATCTCTTTTTATTTTATTTTTATGTTTAGTAGCAAGCTTCCGCTTTTCAACACTATCATCTTTTTCGCCCAAAAAAAAAAAGTCCAACCCCTTCAAGTTCAAGTCATTAGCTTTTGCAATATGCCAACTGCTTTTAAATGCAGTGAAGAATGATGTCCTAATTCAAACTGTGTGACACAAAGCACATACTTTGCTTGACTGCTTCGGCGGGAGAAAAAAGAACACACTTAAAATGGTTATGAAAGATTCAACCAAAAAAAGAAGATTATGTAAGAAAAGTGATAATATCATTACAAGAATTTACCTGATGAATCAGAACAGTGGAAGGTGTCATTCCAGGCACAGTATTTACCTCTATAATCAAAACCTACAAATTTTGAAAGTTGTCTATAAGTAAGATGATGATAAGTCATGATACACAAATTCCAGTTTGAGAAGACAATGCGATTGTTCTCATTTCAATGAGTTGATGAAGTCATGAAGACATTCCCCTAAGAATAGACTCTCACAATAAATTGCAATGAACCTTACAAGGTTGTGGCATCCGATCAGACGGTTAACAACTGTGGTCTATTATAGGAATATTGAAATCATCTCCATAGCCAAAGTATGCGATATATATATATATATAACAGTATTGTAAAAGCATTCTAAGAAGCATGAAATACATTGAATTACATGATGCGTCTTCCACTAAGTGTATGCTTGTTTGAGTAGATGGAAAATAGACAGTTGAAAAGAAGTAAAAGAATGAGAATGGAGTGAGATAGATCATAAAAATGTTCTTAATTTAACTCATCGCTGTTTAGTAGAAGGGGAAAATCAGTTTCACCTCATTTTAATGCTATATCAGTGGTCAAAAGTTGTGGGGTGGAATTTAATTGTGTTGCCCTCAAGTGTCAAGCTTTCAACATTTTATTTTGTACAAAGCAGGTGAAGTAATTTTTTCATTACAAAATTTCTACATTTCCATTTTCCAGCTATTAAAAAAAGAATAGCATAAATTTCAGATTTACGACATATACTTCAAAGAGACACCTCAAAAAACAATTAGGTGAAAGAGAAGGGGAAAAAAGCCTGTCCCTGCAAGGAATTCAACAAACCTCTCCGCTATCGACATTGACAAATGCATCAATACGTGAAAGTCCTTCTAATTGTAGCGTGTTTGCAATAAGTTCAATATGATGTTTACATCTCTGCAAAGCTTTCTCACTGTAAAGAAAAGAAAAGAAAAAGATAAAAAATATCATTCAAAATTTTTCGATGAAACCTACAAAGAAAATATTAAGAGCTCGCCAACATAACATCATTTAATTGTAAAGAAACAACAACCTGTCAAACAGTTTAACCATTCTGTAAGCTACAATTACATGATGAAACACAACAGACAACACATATCCACCTGAATACAAATTAGGAAATTGGCATTCTGTAAGAAATGTTCGTTGACACTGAATATTGTACTACTGTCAAGCATAGAAATGCCAACAGTATTGTCCTCAAGTGCAAACGATGAAGCATTGACATTACCGAGCAATGTTTTTCAACAAACCTATAGTGATCAATATTCAAGAGGACAACTGATAGGTGATATAGTAGTTGTCAAGATTATCAAACTGAGAATTGAATATATGCTTACAATCTCAGACCAATCTATAAACCTGCCACAAGTTACTATAACTGATAATTGTTAGAAAGCATATTTAACATGTGCTTATTATAGAGTTAATACGTGCTGATAGTTAGGGATATAGTTATACAAATCAATAATTTGATTTGATTCTTTGTAATTATTATACGATTGTATTCTCTGATTATAAATAGAGACTGTGTGATCACATAAGACACACAACATTCCAATACAACTTTAACATGGTATCAGTAGTTTAGGTTTTGATCTCCTGCCTCAGTCGCCGCCTCTCTTCTGTTTACTTCCTGCGTGAACAGTACCCGCGTGACTGAGAAGCCATTTTTCTCCGCAACCGTGACTCGTATCTCCGGTCTGCCACCACCGGTCGCACCGCCTCCCCGAGTCGACCCTACGGCCAAAAGCGCGTCCCCAAACGCCGCCGCACGCGCCCCCACGCGCCGCCACACTCCTGCGCGTGTCCGCCACGCGCCCGCGCCCAGATCGCGTTTTTTCCCCTTTTCCGGCCCGGCCCACCACCCGCCGCCACTTCCGCCGCCTTCCCCACCACCAGGCGCCCCTGTCCAGCTGTTTTTCACCTACAAAAACTCATGGGTGATAATTCCGATTCTGACACTGTGACGTTCACCAAGGTTCCGTTGATCCCGTGCGAAAAACTGACCGGGACAGCCAACTACAGCATCTGGGCTGCTGCTGTCAAGCTTTGGTTCCAAGGTCAAGCCCGTGAAGACCACTTGACCAAACAAGCCAAGGATATTGCTACCAAAGACCGCTCAAAATGGAAGCAGGTTGACGCTTCCTTATGTACTGTCCTATGGTTTTCCATTGCGCCCAAGCTTCAGCCGCAATACCAAGCATTCACCACGTGTTATGATGTTTGGGAAAAAGCCAAGAAAGTCTACTCCAACGACATTCACCGCCTTTATAGTGTCGTTCTCAACCTCATCTCTTTGAAGCTCGAAAACATGGATGTGCAGACGTACCTTGGTAAGCTTGACCATTTGATTGCTGATTTTCAATCCCTAATGCCTTTCACTAGTGATGCGGCTCATGCGAAGCAACGCAACAAGTTTTTCATGATTCTTACCTTTGGCGGTTTACCACGTAACTTGATTACGTGCGTAACCAGATTTTATCGGGATCCTTTGTTCCTTCATATGATCTGATCGATGAACAAGCTATTGCGTCTTGCTACTCCTCATGCTTTTGGCCACTCCTCCAGTTCTGCTGATTCCTCCGCTCTCGTCTCCCGTTATCCCGGTCGTGGTGGACGGAATGGAGGACGTGGTGGCCAACGCCGCGGTTCTCAATGCAACTATTGCAATCGCTATGGCCATATTGAAGCTGAATGTCGCACCAAGGCAAGACAACAATAGTCTAAGGTTGCCAATGTTGCTCACACTGCAATCACTGACAATGTTACTATTTTGGCCGCTGATTACAACGAGTTCCTTCAGTTCAAAGCAGCCAATCAGCCAACACCCTCTGCTGCTGTCGCTCATTCTGGTAATCCTGTAGCCTTTGTCTCTCAGTCCTCCTCTCTTGGACCATGGGTACTTGACTCCGGTGCTTCTGACCATATGACCGGTAACAAATCTCTTTTCTCTCATCTGTCTTACTCTGATTCTTTGCCCTCTGTCACCATGGCAAATGGCTCTAAAATCAAAGTTCAAGGCATTGGTCAAGCACAACCCCTTCCCAACCTTTCCTTACATTCTGTACTTTATGTTCCTGGTTGTCCTTTTAATTTAATATCCATTAACAAACTCACTCATACCCTTGATTATTCAGTCCTTTTTGTTCATAATTCCGTTTATGTGCAGGAACGACGTACTGGACGGACGATTGGAACAGGACATGAGTCTGGAGGATTATATCACCTTTCACTGCCGGTGGCATGTGTCTCTGCTGCTTCTCAAATCCTTACACATCAACGTTTGGGTCACCCTAGCCTCAATAAAATGCGTCTTATGGTTCCTAGTTTTTCTAAGCTTTTATCTTTTGAGTGTCAGTCGTGTCAGTTAGGAAAGCATACTCGTCAAACTTATAGTCAGCGAGTCAATAAAAGTGTTGTGTCACCTTTTGCTTTAGTTCATTCTGATATTTGGGGTCCTAGTCGTGTCTGTTTAACTTTAGGCTATTATTACTTTGTCACATTTATTGACGATTTTTGCCGATGTACTTGGTTATTTTTAATGAAAAATCGTTCTGATGTTTTTACTATTTTTCAAGGATTTTGTGCAGAAGTTCAAAACCAGTTTGGTACTTCCATTAAAATATTACGACCGATAATGCTCGTGAATATTTGTCATCCCGATTTCAATCACTTTTGTCTTCCCAGGAATTGTTCACCAAACATCATGCGCACACACCACAACAGAATGGTGTGGCCGAAAGAAAGAACCGCCATTTAGTTGAAACAAAGACGCACCTTTCTCCTTCACCATAATGTTCTCTTCGTTTTGGGGTGATGCGCTCACTACTGTTACCTTATCAATCGCATGCCTTCCTCTGTCCTTCATGATCGATTCGTACTCTCTTTTGTACCCACAAAGAAGATCTCTATCCCATTCCTCTTCGTGTCTTTGGTTGCACATGTTTTGTCCATGACCCCACCAGGTAAAAATAAACTCTCGGCTAAATCTCTCAAATGTATTTTTACGGGCTACTCACGTGTACAAAAAGGTTATCGTTGTTTACGTCTCAACTACAACGATACATTGTTTCTGCTGATGTCACATTTTTTGAGACTTGCCCATTCTTCTCCTCTTCTGTTTTACTTGATGATACCTTCACAACGGACCTTCGGGATATCCCACCCGGCCGCTCTTGCACCTATCAGAATCTCGCTTCCACCTCCTTTATGGTCTACCAATGGCGAACACAGCCTCCAAATGCAGACTCTCTGGCATTGATCCACCGCCTCATCTCCTCGCTCCAACTACCCCTCCATCTACGTCGTCAGACTGAACTTCTGTAGCATTAAGGAAAGGTATTCGTCTCTCATGAACCCAAATCCTAAATATGCTTGTGTTTTAAACTATGACCAGGTTGTCTACATCCTATGTTTCCTTTGTTTACGCTTTGGATTACGTGTCTATTCCTAAGTCTCTGGTGAAGCCATGGTGATCGAGCTGGCGTCGGCGATGTTGGAAGAGATGGCAGCATTGCACTCAAATAACACTTGGGAGAATGTTCCGTTACCTCCAGATAAAACTACGATGAAATTTGTCGATGGGTTTATACTGATGAAGGTCGGGCGGATGGTCAGATTGATCGTTTCAAAGCTCGTCTGGTGGCTAAAGGTTATACACAGATCTTTGGTCTCGATTATGGAGACACCTTTTCTCCAGTGGCCAAAATGACTTCTGTTCGTCTATTTCTTGCCATGGCTACCATTCATCACTGGCCACTTCATCAACTAGACATTAAAAATGCCTTTTTGCACGGAGAGTTGCAGGAGGAAATTTATATGGACCAGCCCCCAGGTTTCACTATTCCTGGTGATTCTCGCCTTGTTTGTCGGCTTCGCCGGGCTCTTTATGGATTGAAACAGTCTCCTCATGCTTGGTTTGGTCGGTTTAGCTCTGCCTTAATACAATTTGGCATGACCAGGTGTGAATCGGATCATTCTGTTTTCTCCATCCATTACCCTACCGGTCGGCGCATCTTTCTAGTAGCATATGTTGATGACATCGTCATTACTGGTGATGACACAGACGGTATCCAGCGGCTCAAAGCCCATCTCTTCAAACACTTTCAAACAAAAGACTTAGGTCCTCTCAAATACTTCTTGGGGATTGAAGTTGTTCAGTCCTCTTCAGGCATTGCAATTAACTACGGAAGTATGCTCTGGATATTCTTACTGAAACTGGTATGCTTGACTGCCGCCCAACTGATACTCCTATGGATCCCAATGTCAAGCTTCTTCCGGGTCAGGGGGAGACATTGAAAGACCCGGGAAGATACCGACGTCTTGTAGGCCGACTCAATTATCTCACGGTCACCAGACTAGATATCACTTTTGCTGTGAGTATTGTAAGCCAGTTTCTGAATGCTCCTTGTAATAGCCATTGGAATGCGGTCATCCGTATTCTTCGATACATCAAAAATGCACCAGGTAGAGGACTATTATATGAAGATAAAGGCAATGCCAAAATTACTTGTTACTCAGATGCTGACTGGGCAGGATCACCATCAAATAGAAGATCCACTTCTGGATATTGTGTTCTCATTGGAGGAAATATGATCTCATGGAGGAGCAAGAAGCAAAACACAGTTGCCCTATCCAGTGCAGAAGCCGAATACCGTGCTATGATGTCAGCTACAAAGGAACTTGCATGGCTTAGGAATCTACTCCAACAGCTGAAATTAGGAGACCTCCAGGATACAAAACTTATCTGTGACAATCAAGCTGCACTTCACATTGCATCAAATCCGGTCTTCCATGAACGGACCAAACACATAGAGATAGACTGTCACTATGTAAGAGAAAAAGTTCTTTCTGGAGAAATCACCACCGATTTTGTCAAGTCTGAGGACCAATTGGCTGATATGTTTACTAAGTCCCTCAAAGGCTCTCGGGTTGATTATATTTGTAACAAGCTTGGTTCATATAACATATACGATCCAGCTTGAGGGGGAGTGTTAGAAAGCATATTTAACATGTGCTTATTATAGAGTTAATACGTGCTGATAGTTAGGGATATAGTTATACAAATCAAGGATTTGATTTGATTCTTTGTAATTATTATACGATTGTATTCTCTGATTATAAATAGAGACTGTGTGATCACATAAGACACACAACATTCCAATACAACTTTAACAATAATTGATACCAAGGTAGACAGTATCTGTTGGAGTCTCACATCAGATAGTGATATGGTCTCAATAATGGTTATAAGTGGGAGGCAACTCTCACCCTATAAGCTAGCTTTTAGGATTGAGTTGATCCAAATCTAAATTCTAAGATGGTATCAAAGCTTATCGAGATCCGTTGGGCCACCTGCAGATGTCCAGTCCTACAAAGTTCACGCTCCAGATGTCCAGTCCTGGACGTGATGGGCGTGTGTTGGAGTCCTACATTGGATAGTGATATTGCCTCAATAGTGGTTACAAGTGGGGGGGCAACCCTCATCCCATGAACTAGTTTTTGGGGTTGAGTTAGGCCCAAACCCAAATTCTAAGAGTATCAACCCTGCCAGAAGTTGTACAGAACCTAATCATTAGCAAACTGTTGATAGAATTAACTCTTAATGCCATACTTATCACAAGAGGCCACGCTCTCGTCAACATTAAATTCCAATGCCACTAAGAATGTAGTGATAAACCTCAAAGAACAAGATGAACAAAAACACGAGCCAAAATATATTTTGCCACTGGGATGTGGAATCTCTATATCATACCTCATAATTGACAAGGGAGGTGGAGTCAAATTAATGCCAGTCCCACCTGCGAAGCAACGTACAAGGATAGAGATAAGCCATTGTGAACAACTTCAGTCATGACAAAGGAAGTAAAAGTATAAACTAAAAAATAAAGATAGGCAAGAGGCAAACACACACCCCAGCCATGGGGGTCCCAAACATTAAAAAAAACAAATGCGTCTTTACCCACAGTGTTGGGTTGACTAAATGGATCAATTGGCACGATTGAGCTCTATTAGAAGCCAATTTCCAGTAAAACTATAAGTGGGAATCTTTCTCAATGGTTCTCCTAAATTTTTCTCAGGTTTTCCTCTACCCCTTGTAATTATACTATCTTTCATTTGATCCGCTACTGTCATAGGATACTGTTAGGAATCTTCAAAGGAATTGGATACAAGAAAAGATGATTTTTATTATTGAATGAAATTGAACAGAAACAAGGAGAAAGAATTCTCCTCCAAGGGTTTCCCCTTACAGCTGAACCACTGCTTTGTCTTTCCAAATTAACAAATCCCGATCCCCTCTCCTTTCTATCTTTGTTCTTATTTAAGCTAAACCACCGCTGTCCTTCCAAGTTCCAACCTCTCTAACTACTTTTTGTTTAACTAACTATTGATACTTTACTTAATTGACTTGCAACTAACGATTAATATTTTGGAATCTCTAATAGAGCCTCTATTGGTATTCTTCTCTCATGACCAAACCCTCTTTTGCAAGTTTCCATCATCTCCTTGTTAATAGGTGTTACTCCAACTTTCTCCAAAATGCATTTGTTCCCAATATATATTTCTTCAATTGTCCACTCATCAATCTTAGCATCCTTGTCACTGCTACATTTTGCGCAGTTTGGATTAGATTATTTTGCACTAGGAATTGAAAAGCTTTTCCGCCAATTACACTCAAAGCATTTTCTTACAAGTTTGATTGGCACTTTGCTATCCAAAAGTCTACTTGAAGCATTTTTTCCATGTCATTTACCCAACTTGAAACTCAAGGTTAGATATAAAAACATTCATGTGCTTTTACCTAAAAGCTCAAGCTTTTGGGATACTTGGCACTTTGCTTTTCCGCCAATTGCACTCCAAGCATTTTCTTACAAGTTTGATTGGCACTTTGCTATCCAAAAGTCTACTTGAAGCATTTTTCCATGTCATTTACCCAACTTGAAACTCAAGGTTAGATATAAAAACATTCATGTGCTTTTACCTAAAAGCTCAAGCTTTTGGGATACTTGGGGTTCATGACATGCAAGTAAGTGCACAGCTTGTAATATGGTATAATCTTAAATTTTCTCCTCTAAAACTGCCAACTCCATCTTTGGTCTTATTGAACTTGTATTCTATATTCTGCCTCTTTGAAAAGCCATTTGATTCTAACGGCTTCAAAGTTTTAAGCTTAGGATTTCCTTCTCCGAAACATAAAATTTCACTACAGCGGTATTCTACAGGAGGACGGCCACTAATTTCTAGCATTATCATGTAGTTTCCAAGTTTTGCTCACTTCAGTTTACAATGGAAATTTTCCTGTAATCAATCTTAACTACATAACCTAAGAAACTTGCACGAAGGCCATGATTATTGGAATTATCCTGCTAAAAACAAAAGATTATGATTCGATTCTAGGTAATTCTGTGGAGACCAACCTTGGAACTTCTCCTCTAGTGACAAAATATCGCCAGTTTCCTTGACAGTTACACTAGGACTTAGTGAGTGCATTGATCCACGTTTTCCTATGACGCCGACTGTTATTTCCACCCATCTACTGTGCCCCTTCCACATGAGGCCATGACCAGTCTCATTCTTAGATTTGGAGGTCACAGTTATTTCATCTGTCTCAATGAAAGGTTCAAAGATCAAGAATTCTGGAGGAGGGTTTGGCATCTCAATCATACCATGTGCCTGTACATCAGTCAAAAGCAAGAGATAAAATGCCATTAAATCAAAAGTTAGGAACTGAAATCAATAACTCAGTAACTGATAATCCTATCTAATCTATCAAAAAGAACTATGGAAAAACATATCAAGGAATAAAAGGAAATAATAGCAATGAATTGAAGTCAACAAGCTCATACACAGTGACAAAGAAATCATAATTACACTTAATGAATGCAAATCTATCCAATTGATAACATATGTATCTTGCTCTCTTTTTTCAGTAGTAATCAAATTTTTTTGCCTTTTCAAAAAAAAAAAAAAAAAAAAAAGGAAGAAGATTGAATAGTACAGAAAGTATTGATTGTAATGCATTATATGTAAAGTTGTTGACAGTGTCTTATACATTGGATGGGCACAACAATATGATAAATATATATTAAGGCCGCACCATTCATTAGTCATTAGCATTTTCTGCAAATCTTTTATCTTCCATCTCCCCCTCCCCCCCTTCAAAAAACCTTATATAAAACATCAGTGTCAGTATTCAGTATTCACTCCACCTCTAAACTTTAACCCTTATCCATCAACAAATGAGATATTGATGACTACATGAATTTATTCCTGTTCCTACACCTTTGATAAGCTATTTGGAAGAATCCTTAGTAGACAGTCCTCCACAGCTTTGATATATATTGAAAGGTCATTGGAACAGCTGCATGAAAACAGAATGAGGAAGTATTAAACACTAATCCTTTAAAAGAATGCTATAATGCAATATTTGATAACTTTTAAATCATTGATAACATGAAAAAGGGATGCTAACAAAGTGACAAATCTACCATAATTTTGCAACCCCAGTTGAGCATCCATCTTTTGCTGGCTTGACACATAATGTTTCACATTGTAGCTTCTGGGTGAGGTCATGCCATATATCATTTGCGGGCTTAATAAACAGATCATCTTTTCGCCAGACTTCCTTATTTATGGTAAGAACTCCCGAATTTGCAAGCTTTCAACAACAGCATATTAGAATGCACAGCCAGAGAAAAATGTCAAAAAAAGTATTGTAAGAGGAGTTTTTATCTTTCCGGGAACATATTTGAATTAGGGAAACGTACATGCTTTAGAGCAACAGAAGTTGCAACTTTGTCCATACAAATCTTTGATGCCAATGCACCAGGACCTTCAATGGAAAATAAAAGGGGGAAAGACAATTATATTTTATTTTTATTTTTAAAATTGAATCTGAGTAACGGATACCATTATACCTAATAGTCTCGTATATTTAAGGGTACATTATCAACAAACCTGTGTAGGGAACTCCTTCAACATCCAACAAAGATTGAAGCGTACCATCTTCTCCAATGCCTCCATGTACTATAATAAGTAACAAAGAATGAACATTGTAAATAAATACACAATTTCATAAACCTGAATTCCTTGGAAGTTACTCTACACATTTAAATCATTAGAAAACTGTTAAAAAAAAGTGTCCTATTCTGGTTAGTTATCAATATTTAAACTGTTGAAAGTCCCATATCGACTAGAGATATGGCCCGAGTGGTGTTTATAAGGCTTAGGCAGTCCTCACCTTACAAGCTGGTTTTGTGGGGAAGAGTTAGGCCTAAAGCCCAAATTGTATGATGAGGACTGTCTAAGCCTTATAAACACCACTCAGGTCATATCTCTAGTCGATATGGGACTTTCAACACACTCTCTCACGCTCAGGACTGGACATCTGAAGCGTGGACTAATACGGGTGGAATAATAGGGATCTCAACATAAACAAATAATAAGAGCCTTTTAAACCACTTTTAAATAGATTACCCATTTCACTATTATTGGCTTTACCACATGGGCATACCTAACAACTGTTTTCCCTATAACCATTCTTCATCTACCTCAACAATTAAAAAACAAAAAAAGAAACAAAAAGCAACGTATTATCATATCAAATTTGATATTTGTCAAGGTGTAGCACACTCCGTAGTCGGTTTTGACACTATCTGCTAAAAAATGCATCTTCAATAATGTATTAATAGTGAATATCCTTTTATCATACATCAACAAAGAGATTGAAGATAAAAATTTAATCACTAGAAAACATTTATGCTCGTAATACCTGCAATAAAAACTATAGCCTTGACTTCCTTGGCTAGATTGATCCACTGCCTTAAAGAAAATTTCTTAGGCAGTTCGTCAGCAATATCAAATCCAGTAAACCAATTGTGATCCTTCAAACCCTCCATGAGATCATTCAATACTTTCTTCCGTAGTTTAGATGTTAGTGCAGCCTGATTTGGCTCAATTGCTTCTATGCATGCTTCAAGTACCTCCTCGGTAGTATGGCGTAGCACAAGAGAATATCTGTACACAAATAATGACCATTAAATTATTTCATTCTAACTGCATTATGTTAGATCACACGCATGCATAATCAACTCATTTTACTGATCATGGATTGAGTGCCTATGTCAAGCAGCTACATTAGATAATTTTTTTAAAATCTAATCTGGAATGTACACATAATTGGATATATTTCTGGATTGTAAATGCTAATTGTATATCCTATTGACCAAATTAAATATTTTTTGTTGAGCACATAATAGTTTAAGAGAAACCATGATGGGAATCAGCCCATTGCGGGGAAGCCCCTTAAGGTCATACCCGGAGGCCCAAATACCCAGAACTTGCCTTAGAATCGTCATAGGCAGGAAATGGAATGGATGGGAGTTAATTATACGAGAGAGAAAGTGAATACCGAGTCTGTCCGTTATATGAGAGAGGGTGAATAATGTAGGGGGTATGTGAGAAATTGCTTTGTATTTGGGAGTCCAGAGTTTCATCCTCTGACTTGGAGCCTTGGCTCTTAGTTTTCCTTTGTATTTCCTTTCTTTCCATACAGTAATACAAATTACCGAGTTCACTGATAGGAATTTCCTATCAAACCATGCATGCTAATAAAATTTCAAAATGAAACCTGATGCCTATCATTAATTCAGGGTAGAAAATAGCAAGCAGAGCATAACATTCTTGTCAAGCACCAACACTCAAAAAAGCTTAATCTATTAGATGGAGGTCCAACAGTGGTTTTTTATGTCACCTCACAAAAAATTCTTTTGGCTTGAAATGTACAAGCCCATTTTTCCCCATGCTGAAATTTAATTCAATTTAATTACGAAGAATGGGGTCGAAAAGATTGAATTTGACCACTTAGTCAGTGAGACTTTGTTATCATGCCAATAACCAACTTTCCTAAAAGCTTAATCCTGTAGGTGGAATGGTTTTATATCTCTCTAACAACTTTAAAATAAACAAGTTGTTCCCATAAGTTTATTCAGAAATCAAGGACAAATCCTGAGCTAGAGAAAAAGACCAATACTTACGGTAATGACCAAACTGTTCTATTCCTTACATCATCAGCCTTCATTTCCATATCGACACTAGATGTACAATCACTTGTTGAGGAAAGCAAGCATGGAGTTACCTCAAGCTGTAAGAACAATGATTTTAGTCTCTAATGTATTATACCTATTGCACTTTAATTACAAATAATTGTAAGTAATATAATTTCATTGATTATAATAAACATGTACAAACACCAATTATATAGACTGACTATCACCTAAATAAGGAAATATAAATCTGTACAAATCAGAACCAAATCAATCCTAATTATGACACAAATCTCCTAATAATATACAATAATTATATTACACAACACTCCCCTCAAAGGTGGTGAATGTATGTCTGTCATTCCGACTTTGCAAATGGCGTCTGGCGCTCGATGGGAAGTTCCTTGAGTCGGCATATACGCGCTAATTGATGTCGTGAAGGCGTACTCTGTGGATATGAGACCAACTCTCTAATTTCTCTTTAATGAAGTGTCGATCTGCCTCTATATGCTTTGTCGATCATGTTGGCGGGTTGTGTGCAATGCTAATGGCGGAACTTATTATCACAAAACAATCTCATAGGAGCTTCATACTTTATTTTGAGGTCATGAAGTATAATCTTCATCCATAACAACTCCACAAATCCCTTGAGCCATAGCTCTAAATTACCTCGGCACTTGATCTTGCAACCACATTTTGTTTTACTCCTCCGTGTCACCAGTTTCCTCCCGAGAACATGCAATATCCGAGTGGTAGATCTCCTATCAACAATTGACCTGCATGTCTGCATCAGTATATACTTCCACGGATAAATTCCTTCCTTTTTGAGCAGTAGTCCTTTCCTGGAGAGGCCTAAATCTTGAAGAATTCTATTCACTTTTGCCAAATGCCTTTCTCTTGGATCATGCATGAATTGACTCACTACTGCTTGACCGGCGTAAGCTATGTCGGGTCTAGTGTGAGATAAATAGATAAGATTTTCCTGAGTCTACGATATTGTGCCTTTTCCACCTTGAGGCTTTCCAAGTCATTCCCGATCCTGTGATTACGCTCTATAGGTACTCCGGTAGTCTTCTGACCTAGCTTACCGGGTTTCTTTAAGAAGATCAGGATATACTTCCTTTGAGAGATAAAGATACCTTGTTTAGAGTAAGCAACCTCTATTCCAAGGAAGTACTTTAGCTTCAGAGTGCTTTCATCTCAAATTGAAGCGATGACCTCTCTTGAGATTGTTTCTCAGGCTCATCATCTGCAATAATCATATCATCGTAGACCAAGAAGCTGTAAGTTTGCCGTCACGAGAATGTTTTATAAAAGAGGGTATGGTCACCTTGGCTTTGCATTTGTACCCAAGGAGATCATAACTTGAGTAAACGCACGAACCCAGCGAGGAGGCGCTTGAGCCATATAATGCCTTCTTGAGTCTCTGAGCCTTATTCCCCCCCGGTAACACCATATCCAGGTGGAATTTCCATATATACTTCCTCTTAAGCTTAGTGTAAGAAAGCATTTTTTAACATCAATTGGTGCAATTCCTGACTAGAAGTGTCTTTGCCAGGAAAGTATAATTCTTCTTTGTATTCATCTTTGCTCTTTGGAGCAAATGTCTCCTCATAATCGACCCATAGGTTTGGGTGTAACCACTTTGCACAGTCTGCGCCTTGTATCGGTCTACAGTGTGCCATCGTTCGATATTTAACGATGTATATCCATACTGAACCAAGCTTTGCGCTTTTGTTCTTTGGTCTCTACTGAATTTCCCAAGTCTCGTTCCTTTCCAATGCACCCATTTCCTCATTCATGGCTCAGATCAATTCTCATCCTTTAAAGGCTTCTGTCTTGAACTAGGGATTACGATAGAATCGATAAGTGAAATAAAGCTACAGTCTTTGCCTGAAAGGTTTTTAGTGAACCTGAGTGGGATATAGGGTATTTAGCACAAGATCTTTTTCTTTTCTCAAGGCAATTGGTAAATCATCTGGGTTAGGTTCACAAGAGACATTTAAAGTATCTTGAGGTTATGAGTACTTACCTCTGGTTCGGACGATTGGACTTCTTTGTTGGACAAGGTCGGGTTTACTGCTTGTATCTTTTAGGTAATATTGCTTCCCAAATTTACCATTCTTATCTGCCTTTGCATCTCCTCTTTGTCATCAGTGACATCCTGTAAAAAGAAAAAGGCGACAAGGGACTCGGACTCGGATTTCAGAGACTCAGACTAGAAGGGACTCGGCTTCTAGACCACTCTCCCTGAAGGCGAGGACTAGGGAAGAAGGAAGGCGATTCATGAAAGGTAACATCCATGGAGACATAGGAAGCCGAGTTTTGGGTGATAACACTTGTACCCACTTTTTGTTTGGGGGCGTACCCTATGAAGATACACTTGATGGCACGAGGATCTAATTTTCCTCGATGAGGACTATGAACATGGACAAAGGCGGAACATCCAAAGACTTCGACTACGAAGATTAGTCATAATGGGAATAGAAGGATGAAAGGTAGACAAGTGTTGTCTGGGGATGACACCATCTAGGACACGAGAGGCACTGGTGTTTATCAAATAGGTGGCGGTTAAGACGAACTTCCCCCAAAGGACTTGGGAGCAGGACATTTGAAAAAGTAAAGACCTAGCTTGACCTCGAAGATAGACGGTTTTTAAGCTCTGTGACCCGTTCTGTTGAGGGGTGTCCACCGCCAGGATTAGCTCATGTACTGATACCATTATCTTTAAGAGATTGGGAAAAATTCTGATTCACATACTCTCTCTCCCATTATCAGAATGCAATCTTTTAATCCTTTTTCCAAATTGAGTTTGAATCATATTGTAAAAGTTTACAAACAATTGGAAAACTTCAGACTTATCTTTCATGAGAAATATCCGGAGTAACGAGTGCAATCATCAATAAAGGAGACAAACCATTTTGCTCGAAATATTACAAAGCGGATGTAGGTCCCTTGCGTCCGAATGAATCTGATCAAAGGATTGGAACTTTTATTATTACTAGGAGAAAAAGTTGTGCGATGGTGTTTAGCAAATTGACAAACATCACAATGAAAGGACTCATTGACATTTTGTAAATAAAGCGAAATAACGACTTAAGGACACTAAAGGAGGATGACCAAGAGGCGCGTGGTGTAGCCATATCTGGGCGGATGACCAAGATCTCGACTTTGTTGGATGGTGGGCGAGAGCCTTTGTCGATGCTGCTCTTTATTCTTCTCATGTTGCAAGTAGTATAACCGATCTGTTCACTTAGCAATTCCAATAAATCACTCCCCAGTGGCAAGATCCTGAAAAACACAATGGGAATGGAAAAATATTCTTTGCACAATTTAAATCTTTGGTGATTTTATGAATGGGCCAGGAGGTTCTTTGGGCTGACTTAGGAATATAAAGTACATTCTTTAAGTGATGGGTTTGAAGTTCAATGTTTCCACACCGTGCTTAGCGGGATTTGTGATCCATTAGCTACGGTGATGTGTTGACTACTAGGTAAAGTGGTGTAAGATGAAAAATAAGAAGCATGGGGTGTCGTGTGATGCAGCAGCACGAGTCAATAATCCAGGATATTCGATTACGAAGCATTAAAGGATAAGAAACTAGAACTCTTTACCGGTCGTGGTGAGGGAAGCGAAGTGGAAGAGGAGGAAGGCTTACTAAGGGAACTCATAAGAGCTCGCGGCGTTCGACTCATCTTTACTAAGAAGCGGGGACCTCGCTTTTCAAGTTGAGTGGTGGTGAGTCTTGACCAAGGTGTCTGAATCGGTGATTGCTTGGTTAGCGCGCCTCGAAAAGGACCACTTAAGTCCCCGATCGCTCGGAACCTTCTCCTTTCCATGTAGTTTAAAACATGTCTCCTTAGTGTGACTGTCCTCCTCGGTGAGAGCACCCAGCGATCTTCACGATTAGACTTAGTATGAGGCACTGAGAAGAAGGATTCCTTTATGGGACCACTTCACGGAAGTTAAAGATGAACTTTCACACTGATGGGTTTATCTTCAACATTCTTGCCTACGACTTTCTTCCTACGAGCGATGTAGAAACACCTTCTGAGAGAGGAGTTTCTCTTTGCCTAAAATTTGAACCCGAATAGGATCAAATTGAATTCAGGCAGAAAGAACTTGAAGATTCTTGATCTCTCAATAAATGTAGTCGTGTGGCGGAATCATCGATTAACACTTCATCTTCAAGTTTTGATATTGATCGATTCAATCCTGAAACCATTCAATGTCCCGTAATAGTCATTCTGAGAAGAAGTACCTGCAGTCTTGAATATCTTATTCTCCGACTCATAACAATTTGAAATATCTTGTTTCATGGAATAAGTTTGAGACAAATTGTCCCCAAAATCTCATAGCGATGAGAAGAACATGCGATTCAGGCTAATCCTCAGGAACCATGGAGAGTGCCAAAACCAAGTCATGATAAAGTGAGTCATCTTCGTCCCAAGCTTGAATGTAGGATCAGTTTGGAATTTGGTGTGTCTTTTCCCTCGATATGTTTTGACCTCTTTACGACTCTTGAGTTGTCACGAACAAATTTGGCCCATTGCATATAATTCGCCCATCGGCAATGATGCGTACCTTTAAGCCGGTAAGTCAGATGGCTTAGTGTCGATCAATGAACTGTTTTCTCGAAACAAATTTGTCACTGACATGGTTAAAAAAGAAAAAAGCGCACACAAAGCGGGCCTTAAAGGTTGAAGAAGAGGTGCTTCCTTTGTAAGCCCAGTCGAGATGCCAAACCACGCGACTTATGGCCCACGATATGGAACCAGGAGGAGCGGCAAAGCAGGCGTACAAGCGGCGAAGCGTCGGAGGTCGGGAAAGGCGGCGTGGAGTTCAGCAGCTCAGAAAGCGAGAGATCACGGTGCGGGCGCGTGTGGCGGCGTGTGATGTCGAATGGTACGGAAATTTTGAGAACGTCGGATCGGCGAGTCGGCTCTGGTGAAGGTGGTTTCGTAGTAAACTGTAGTAAAAATTTCGTGAAACGACGGCTGATTCTGGCGAGTTGAATTTGGTGGGCGAACTCAATCAAACGGCCCGGTCTTGAGTAAAAACGCAGCAATGAAAGTGCCTGAGTGACAAGGAAGACAATCACGACAATTAAAATTTGCTGACGAGGAAAAAAAACAACGCAATGAAGGTGACTTGATAGCGGCTAAACCTAGCTCTTGATACCAAATTGTAAGTAATATAATTTCATTGATTATAATAAACATGTACAAACACCAATTATATGGTGACTATCACCTAAATAAGGAAATATAAATCTGTACAAATCAGAACCAAATCAATCCTAATTATGACACAAATCTCCTAATAATATACAATAATTATATTACACAACACAAATTAATCTTTTCAGGTAGCAAATGCCGTAAGTTTTCAGGTAGCAAATGCCACAAAAGTAAGAGATCTTGGGTAATTTTTTTATGTTTGTTTTATTTGTTACATCACATCCTATGATGATTCTAAAGGCATGAAAACATGAAACAGCTCAAACAAAACAAGTGCAAAAATGTCAAATTAATGCTTATATACATCTATTTCCTTAAAAATTTGTAAAAATAAGATAACTTTTAAGAATTAAAGTTGGAGGACATAATTATTAATTACACTTCAGTGGATGGACTACCAAAGTATTATATAAACTGAACTGTAACTCGAAGGCTTTCCTGATTGTGGACACTTACATCATTGAAGGCTAGCAAATTGAGCCAGACATTTATACCGCTCATAAGAGATACTTGCCGTTCTGATGTGTCGCCTCCAAAAATGACAAAAGCTTTTCGAGCTCCTTCACAGCGAGGAAATGACTTGTTAAGTTCTGAAGATTTTGATCTGCTTGGAATCTGACCTGATATACCGCTAACTGATGCAAGATTTGGATATCGCAAGCAAGCATGGTGAACAATGCTCCTAAGGATGTTTGTATGAGAAAAACCAACCTGAGTAACATAGACAGCATTTCCAGTCAGTGAATAATATGAATATCCATACATCAATAAGCAAAACAAAATTAATATATTTTGTCATCTCGAAGTTTTTAAATGGTCAGTGCCATGTTTGAAGAGCATTCTTCTTGAAATATACAAGAAAGCATCAATAAAACAACATTTAGTCACCTAGAAACAGAGAAGACAGCAGTACAGTTAAGAGCCAGAGTTGTTGGAGATATATTTATGTAATATGACTGAGGTGGGTCCATTATAATTTATAATCCCCAAAGAAGGAAATAAACAATTTGGCATATCTTAGAAACACATTAAGACAAGAAGGTCATTTTAAAAGATAAAAGAAATGGCAAACAGATGCCAACAGACCAATTGCAGGCACACATAAGTATGACAGAGAACTATGATATTTAATATAAGAAATGTGATGCATAAACATACCTTAGAAGCTTGCTGAAATAGAAAACTTGTTTGTTCCATACCACTGATCTGAAATATGCAATGAATATATATTCAGCACTAGTCAACAACCAATATTAGTAGTTAAACCACTATCTGTATTCCTCCCAAGACAGAAAATCATCTCACCAGGTTAATGTCAGTGAATATTATGGTACCAGATTGAGTCCTTCCAAACTCACTTTCTGAAGATGATAACTTACAACCTGAATCAGGCAAAAACCATCCATCAATTCGTGCAAAATCTTGCAGGTAAAGCCGTTGAAATAACAGGGATGCTCCTTTGCGGATATTCTCAATTACATCCAAAGGAAATCGAGGTGGAGTGTGATAAGCAACCTGTCGAGAATATATGCTTCATTAGATTAGAAACAAACTTGCCAGTATTGACTGAAACAAAATACTCATTATACTGAGATTTAAAAAAACAAAGTCACTTGCACAATAAGCACGTGTATTGTGTCAATACAGAACACATGCACGCTACTACTGACCTGTTGGGTTGGAAGGTACTTCCTACGGTAATTAAATATCGCATCATTCTCTTTCACATCATTTGCACCAAGGAATTGAAGCTCCACCTGTTCATCTAAATTACAGTTACTAGTCTGTATGAAATATCATTAGGCAATAACCAACTACGATTGCCATGTACAAATTGTTTGAGCATTTTCACGCCAACATCGGCAGCTACGGAACTTCAATTCCGTTGTAAATACAACTGATCCCAATTTACACTGAATTTTCTGCCACGGGTCACGACCAACTTACATACTTGAAGTACAGCACAAAGCACATCATATTAGCTCAAGTTGTAAATTCCGCTTCATTTTCTTCTTCTTTGTTTTATACTTTTAAAAAGGAAATTCAGTAAGGACCAGCTTAGGGGAAATGAGAATGAAAGGAGTGGAGTAATCATTATAATTAGCATGTTTCATTTAGTCAAGAGAATAGAATGACTATTCCATTGCAAACCAATATTTGGTTATTGGTATACGAAATTTAGATATGAATAGAAAAAAAAAATTTGCTCAATGACAAAACTTGTTCAGCAGGTATTTTGTCATTTTTTAGAGAAGACTATGTGAAATGGTAATTCCAATCAATCTAGGTTGAATGGATGGCCATTCCATTCAATTTTGGAGGAAATGGTGAAATCGGCATTCCCTAATAAATGACCATTCTCATTCTAAAGTTTTTCAAACCAACCCTCATTCCATTGAACCAAACAGGAACTGATACTTTCAATTGTCTCATTTAAGATCCTTGGTCCCCTCCAGAGTGATATAAATAAATATGAAAATTTTAGAATTGCTATGAATAAATAAGAAATCTCATGGGAGAAAAGACAAAACACACCTCAGTAGGAAGTAGTGCAACAGGACAACGATCTGAACCAGATCCTACATCAAGGACGATGGCTGTAAACTCACTCCCTCCTTCAAGAAATATTTCTATTAGCACTTTATCGTCAATTCCCTATCAAATTCAAAATCAATGACCAATAACGGAAGTTAACATATATTATGAGAGAGGTATCCTATTTTTTCTTTATATCATTCTATTTGATTTGTCTGCATATTTGTCTACAGTACTATAAAAGCGTCTGCTCCTATTCAAGTTCCAAATTGACTGAAAATACCTCAGACATAATTTCATTGGCTTTCACAAGAGAATCAGTCACACCGTATGCAACCGTAACACCGATGCTTGACCCTCCTCTTGTTGGTTTTACCTGAGACATCAAATTTAAAAACATCAATAAGCATAACAAACTGCTTCACAATGAGTTAAGTATTAATCTTGAATGACTGAACCAAATCAAGTGCCTTACCACAACTTTCCCCAACTCAGGGTCCAGCTGGTGCTTCCTAAACCACTCTGATAGTTCTGATTTGTTTGTTTCATACCCCTATTTAACATAATAATGTTACAATTATAAAATCTCATAGTATGTAAGTGTAGAAAATATATCTGAATAATATTTCATTAACTTAACTTTGAATACACACACTAATGTTATTATATAGACTACGCTAGACTTAACCTAATGGGCCTGAACAATGGACCGAATAACTAAACTAGGTTCTGAAGACAAAGGTAAATATTTACTATTTACTCTAATTATTTACAATACTCCCCTCAAGTCGGTGAGTGGATATCAATCATTCCTAGCTTGCAAGTAAGTCAATGGCGGAATCGCCTGTAGATAGCCCTTTGTAAGCACATCGCTAGTTGGTGTCCAAAGAGGAATGTAGGACGTTGTTATCGATCCCACAATCTAGCTCCTTTATAAAGTGTATGTCTATCTCAATATGTTTGGTCTGTCATGTTGTACAGATTATGAGCAATGTTGATTGCTGATTTATTGTCAAAACAATCTCATTGAGCCTTCATAATTCACCTTCAAATCATCAAGTATAATCTTCATCCACAATAAATACAAATTCCATGAGCCATTGCTCAAGTCTGCCAAAGACTTGATCCGCCGCACATTTTGTTTTTACTCCTCCATGTAACAAGATTACCACAAAGAATGTGCGTGAGCTGTAAGTGGACCTTCTATCACTCATCGAGCTCCTGCAGATAACTGTGATCAAGATAGGCTTCCAATGTCGGGCTTTTCCGCTTCTTTGAACAAGAGACCTCTTCCCCGAGAGTCGCTTTAAGATATTGCAAAATCCGCTCACTTGCTGCAAGTGCCTCATCTCGGATCATGCATAAAGCGACTACACTTATCGTGCATAAGCTAAATCAGTCTAGTGTGTGCAAGTAAATTAGCTTCCCACCAATCTGAGCATCTTTGAGGCTTGTCAACTAGCACTCTCCTCTTGATTGCTCATTTTATGATTTTGCTCTACTGGGAACACCCGCAGTTTACACCAGCTTGCGCTTTCTGCGGAAGATCAAGAACATATTTTCTTCCGAGAGATAAAAATTCCTTGTTTTGAGTAAGTTACCTCAATCCTGATCAGGAAATACTTGAGAGTTCCTAGATCTTTCATCTCAACTCAGAGATAATTTCTTCTTGAGGAGTTGTCTCAACCAAGTCATTCCACTGTAACAATAATATCATCAACATAAACAAGAAATCTTGTTAGTTTTCCTCCCATGTGAATGCTCAAGAAGAGGGTATGATCTCCTTGACTTTGTTTGTAACCAAGACCCAACATAGCCTTTGTAAATCTTCCAAACCATGCCCGGGAGACTGTTTTTAGCCCATACAAGGCCTTTTTCAATTTACACACCTTATTTATCCCAAGTGGTTGGATCAAATCCTGGGATGTCCATATACACTTCCTCCTCTAAATTTCCATGCAAGAATGCATTTTTAACATCAAATTGATTAAGTTCCCACCCGGAATGAGCGTTAAAGAGATAGTAAGATACTGGACAAAGGTTCATCAGCTCACAGGTGCAAATGTCTCCCTCATAATCAATGCCATAAGTCCGGTGTACCTTTGCTACTAACCGCCTTATATCGATCAAGAGCGCTATCCGATTTGTACTTGACAAAGATAAATCCACCGCAACCAATCGCTTCTGCCTCTTGGCTTCTCAACTATCTCCCAAGTTCTATTCTTTTCAAGGGCTTTCATTTCCTCATTCATGGCTTTGATCAATTTTCATCTTTAAGTGCCTCTCCTTAACAGATGAGGATTCTTACGAGTCAACTGGTTTGGTCATAAAAAGCCTTATCTTTGCGGAAACATGGTTAGATGAAACAAATTGAGAAATGAATTATTTGGCACAAGACCTTTCCTTTTCTCAAGGCAATAGGTAGTCCATGAATCAAGATCAAGTGTATCGGAATAGAAGAATCGAAAAAGGGTTACTAAGATACTTACCTCCGGCTCAGACGGTTGGGGTTGTTTACGCTGACCAGGTCGGTTTTCTCCTCCGATATGTCAAAGTTGGCTCACTAGCCTTTGTCTTTGGTCTTGAAGAGTCTGCTCTCGCAAAATAGTAAGGTAAAGGAGAAACAATAACGGGTGACTCGTAAAACAATCGGAGACTCGAGGAGGTAAGAACTTCGAGAGCAATGAAGGGGAGACTTCGAGGATAGGAGACTCGAGAAATAAAGCACTGGGAGGATCAATCGACAAAGATGGTGACTCAGGTGCCACGGACCAAGGAGAAGAAGAGCTCGAATCGATTCCAAATCACTACTATTCTCCCCTCACAGCCGAGACGAGTGAAGAGCGGGACATGTTCATGGAAAGTGACATCCATAGAGACAAAGTGTTCACGACCGAAGGACGGTAACACTCAGTATCCCCGTTGTTAGGCGATAGCCCAAGAAGATGCATCGAGCGACGCTAATCCAACTTATCGCGATCTTTCAGCTTGTGGATATGAACAAATGCAAACACAACCGAATATTCGGGACTCACTGCACGACAGAGCAGATCGGGTAAAAGATAGCATAGATCAACAGATGAGATTACCTAGAACACGGGATGGAATCCGATTGATGAGATAAGCGGCCAAAACCGCTTCTCCCAATACGAGTTTGAACCGATGTTTGGAAGAGAAGGGCACGAGCAACCTCAAGTAAGTGACGGTTTTTCTTTACGCAACTCCATTTTGTCAGGAGTATCAACACACGTTAGTTCATGAAGAATACCATTTTTACTAATAAATGAAGAAAGAGATTGGTTGACATATTCTCGACCATTATCGTAGTAGTCTTTTAATGCATTTGTCAAATTGAGTTTTTATCATGTGATAAAATTGAATGAACAATCGCGATACTTTCCGATTTATCTTTCATTAAGAATAGCCAACTAACGCAGTACAATCATCAATAAAAGTAACAAACCATCGCAAGACCGGAAATATTAAAACAGTGGTGCCCCTCAAACATCGTAATGAATAAGATCAAAGGTTCAGCGCTCTATTATAACTAGAAGGAAAAGACACGTTTGTGTTTGGAAAATTGACAAACATCACCCTTAAAAGACTCAGCAGACTCTTGTAAAAACAAAGTCGGAAACATAGTTTTAAGTAAGGAAAATGGAGGATGTCTAGACGCTTATCTTTGTCAAGCCAAACTTGAGAGGAAATATGTATGTGAGACCGAGGAGGGAAGACAAAGACCTTCGGACCATTCTCTTCACAGAGATAGAAAGTATAACCCTCCCTTGTTCCTTAGCAACTCCAATCGCCCTCCCCAGTGGTAAGATCCTGAAAAAGACAATGAAAGTAGGAGAAAAATCATCGTCGAGTTCATATCCTGAGTAAGTTTGCGAATCAGAAATTAAGCTTATTTGAGAATCCAGAGCATAAAGCACACTTCTCAAATAGAAAGGGCGTGGAGATTAATATCTCCAAAACCTACAACAGTGTGAGAACCATCTTGCAGAATATAGTGGAATGCTTGAATGAGGATTATAAGTGGAAAACAATTTAGAGTTAAAGGTCATACGTCAGAGCACGAGTCGAGAATCCATGCATCCTTAGGAATAGTACCAGAGGCGTGAACGATCGAGAACATAGAGCCTTACCGCCATCGTCGGAACTAGAACTAGAAGGCTTACGCAAAGAGTCGGAGAGCTGCAGCGTCCCAAGTCAAATAGAACGAAGCGAATGAGCGTCCAAATAACCCACAAAATGATTCTCGGATCGGAGTGGACCCCAAACGGAAAGGAGGTGCCAGGGATGCTATCGCTGTTGAAAAGCGGCGTCGAGCGGAGTGCGGATGGCGGCGCGTGAGAACGCATCGCCTGCCGTAGTGAACGGACGGTGGCGCGCGTGGCGGGGCGCTGGGTGGCCTGACGGCGGCGCGGTTTGTAGGGCCTGGCTCGAATTCCTATGCGAGGTCGATGGTGTGGGTGGTGAGACCGGATCGGCAATAAATGATGATGAATGAAGGCAAAGCAGGATGATGGAAGTGTGGGTGATGAATCTAAACGTCGCAAAAGCGACGAAACGTGCGCAGAGAAAGCAGAAAGCAGTCGCAATGGGCAAGCCAAGCAAATGTACGCAGAGGCTTAAAGGTCGTATGAAGCGCAAAGAAAAAACAACCACCACAATGAAGGTGGCGGGTAGGGTTTATGCGGAAGCGAGGCCCTCAAGAACGAGAGCTCGTGATACCATGTAGAAAATATATCTGAATAATATTTCCTTAACTTAACTTTGAATACACACACTAATGTTATTATATAGACTACGCTAGACTTAACCTAATGGGCCTGAACAATGGACCGAATAACTAAACTAGGTTACAGTACAAAAGGTAAATATTTACTATTTACTCTAATTATTTACAATAGTAAGTACAAAAATGTGGATGGATGATGCTTAAAGACAGAAAATAATTTCACTAACACTTAAATGTGGATGAAATCTAATACAAAAAAATATCAACGAACATTAAGCTTGCAGCATTCAATTATCTGATATTCAAAACATTAGAAGATACAAACTGATGTAACATATAATTAGTCATCAATACATGGAGAAACAATAACCATGTCAAAACACAATTTTCAATACCTGAACTAAGAAACCGGGCACTGTTACAAATCCATGCTTCCTGAGCTCCAATGATGCTTTATACTGGCAATAATTATAAGACAAATAGAGCCAGAGGTATAGTCAAACTACAAAGTAACAAAAGTTTGATAGAGAAGATATAGGTGATGTAAAATAAATTGAGAATCTCGGTTTTAAAAGTTTCATACTTCCGTATATTTTTTCCCCAGCTAGTTTCTCATATACCACAATCAGCATCCCAATAGTTAATAAGTTTGCAACATCTAAATAACTAATGAAACTTTTAAACATACTTCAGGATTGAATTAAAGAATTCAAATCATGTAATTCTTAGTAAATGACTATTATTAAATGTATAGAACCTAATATAACTGTGACTATGATGGGCATAAAAACGTAAACCAATTTTAGAGCTCAGATGTTTGCCTACATTCCAGTTATGACAAAGAGAACAAAAGTCATGTACAAGAAGAAACGAGAAGAAAATAAATGTGTCCTTTACCTTGTCAAATGCTTGGCAGGACTCGCTTGATCCTGTGCCAACAAATGGAACATTATACTTTTCCAGCAATTCCTAAAAATATATATCACATAAAAATATCATTTATAAATAAACAAATTCATTATCACCTAGAAAAGATTCCTATGTGTGTGTGTGTGCGTGTGCACATGTGTGTATGTATGTATTGCACCTGAATGCCACCATCTTCACCAAATTGACCATGTATAACTGGAAACACTATGTCCACAGCTGCAGCTAGATGCTCTGCCAAGTCAGCCAAAGTCGGGAAACTTTGGGCAAGGCTGCAAATTTAATAAATGGCCATCTTTACTCTTACAACTTGACATGTAAATTATTTCATACTATATTTTTATAAGTATTTATTACATACTGTATATTTATGAGTATTTATCCAGTGCTTTTATG
Organism: Calophaca sinica; assembly: GCA_037113605.1. Classification (NCBI taxonomy): domain Eukaryota; kingdom Viridiplantae; phylum Streptophyta; class Magnoliopsida; order Fabales; family Fabaceae; genus Calophaca; species Calophaca sinica. The sequence goes on from CM073733.1 coordinate 113,009,150, forward strand.
GGAAAATTACAAGAAATGAAATATTAGTAAAAATATTTTCATTTACGGAACAGTTAACCACAAAAGTGATTGATTGAATGACGAGCGATTATTCATCAACTGTTCTTTGAAAATCAGTAACCATTTATGTAGCTAATTATTCCTAAATTGGAAATACTTTTATCAATATTTCCTTTATTGTAAGTTTCCCTGATCTGAAATGATTTACTAACCTTTCAAGTTTAAAATCAAAATCAGCAGGAGTGTTGGAATATACCTGTAAAAAAGATACGGAAATAAGAAGAATAGGTTGGATTTTTTCCTTTTTTCTTTTACTTTATTTTATTCTTTTCCTCTTTTACTTTAAATTTAACAGTAGAGCCATGTATTGAGAGTTTTAAATAAAGAAAGTGATCAATTCAGTAGTAGATCATTGAAACAGTACCTTGACCAAAACAGAAAAGAAAAAATGAAAATAGAAAGTTCAAGTACCCAAAAGTTGATGGGTAGAACTAGAAGCTGGCAAACAACTTGCACCATTTATAAGAAAACCAGACATAACCAAGCCAAAGCGGATATTCAAATAGATATTTCAATTATTTGCATTTATTGGGATTAATCAGAGGTTATATATAATAAAACTTTATTTAGTTGAAAAGAATATTTCGAGTGATTTTTTGAAGAATAAAGAAGTATTATGTAGACCAATGAGGAACATAATTCAACTAATATTTTGCCCTATATAGTGTTGAAACTGTTTATTTTTGGTGTATATGTGACTTGTCCAGCCTTGTTTTGGTTCAAGGCTTTTAATATCTAAGGGATCACTTATACACAAATTTAGCATTATTCAGATAGGAATTTCTCATAGCTATATATGCTCATCGTCTTAGATAAAACTAAAGTTCAATAAATAAATAAAAAATAAAAATAAAAAAAAGAGCTCATGCAGCAATATTTTGGGAAACATATTACACTAACCTGAGCAGAAGAAATTGCATGTGCATTGAGATTGCAGTCAATATAATAGCAGCTAACATGTAAATCATCTCCCTGTCAGATAACACAAACAGAGATTAATAAATAAATGTTTGATATTTTGTGTGTATTTCAAAAGTTTTCAAGGTATCTAGTCCCATATTGCTAAGCTAGGAATAATTAAAAATAAAAAATTAGAAAATAAATTTTATCTACAACATTTATTTTGTGATAAGTTTTGAGTTGGTCACTTGTGTGGATAAAATTTTGATTTAATCTAATTTATTTTTATTAATTCAACCTTATCTTTACTTTGATCTTCTATTTTTCTTGACCTAGTCTAACCCTTTTCACCTCTCTGAAGAAATAATTTTTTCTTGCTCCTTTCTTCTCTCGTCTCACTGTGAAATGGGTTAACCATTAATAAATGCTTCACAGCTCTGTATATCCAAGATCATTTCTCGAAGAGTTGTTAAGTTCTAGGGGTTTTCAATCTGATAGGGAATTGGGTTTTGAGAAAGGCCCAAATGTGAAGCCCAGGGTTTGGAGAGTCTATGAGAGGAAGAATAGGAGCGGTAAAGAGTACAATGAGGTGGCAAAACCATCACGTGGCTGAGCGGGGGAACATATCTTTCTATTACTTGTAAGGGAATGAGGAGAGAGAATAATCATTCATGACGTTGCGTGAATTGTAATTGGGCAGAGGCACTCATACCTCTGAAAGAGCTCAGCTCTTGGCAGTACAGGAACCCTAAATTCCTTGCTGTGTATCCAGATTCTAATAATACACTCCCTATTTTCCAGTATTTTGTGTACTGTTTCTCTATTTTGATTTCTGCTTTCCTACTAATTGGTCCGACCTGCCGGATCGGTGAAGGGGAAGAAGAGGTTTGGCAGGAACTAGCTGGGACGGTAGAACTACGAATGCCACCTAAGAAGATGGAGAACAAGGTGAAAGCATTGGAATCTGAGGTCGCAAATCTCAAGCACTCTCTTGCTGAGATGCGCGTCTAGGCGGCGAAAGATCAGGAACACCTCATTTCTCTCATTACCAAAAGCATCAAGCAAGGTAGCCCGAAAAAGACGATGGAGGACGAGAAGGAAGATCATGTAGAGGATCAAGGGTCGAGGAAGACCAAGGGGTCGTTTCAGAAGTTCCATGGAGAGATGCTTGACGAGTTTCGTCAATCGGTCAAGAAGATCGAGCTTCCAATGTTCACTGGCGAAGACCCCACCGGTTGGATCGCGCGTGCAGAAGTATATTTCAGGGTGCTTGACATCAGCCCTGAGATCAAGGTAAGCCTGGCTCAGCTTTGTATGGAAGGATCGACTATCCATTTCTTCAAGGGTTGGTCGGAGGACGAACCGGATCTGAGTTAGGAGAGGTTTAAGGACGCTCTGCTGAAGAGGTACGGCGAGATCGAAGATGGCAATATCTTCGAACAGTTAGCGTTGATTAGGCAAGAAGGAGACCTGGAAGTGTACATCAAGGAATTTGAGGAGCTATCCTCTCAGGTATATCAACTCCTCAACGCTCAATACCTTGGGTACTTCGTCCATGGGTTGCGCGATGTTGTTCGCAGGAGGGTTCGAAGCTTGGTCGCCATGGGTCCTGTCACGCGAACCAAGCTGATGAAGATGGCTCGCGTCGTTGAGATGGAGATGACAGAGAAGAAAGGGGCCTGGAGCGGGTCGCATAACCTGTTTCACAAAACGGGATCCGGATCTGGGCCAACCCGTACCACTCCAAGTGGATCACAAGGGTCGGGTCGATCCGACAGGGTGTATGTGAAGTCTAATAAAGATACGGGAAATGGGCTTGGGCCCAAGACTGACCCTAAAGCCGAAACAACGCGGGACTCATCCAGGGACAGGGGAGCACGAAGCATGTCCTACAATGACATGATGGAGAAAAGAAAAAAAGGCATGTGTTTCAAGTGTGGAGGGAATTGGGGGCCCAATCACCTTTGCTCTGATCGCCATCTTCGATTGATGATAGTTGAGGAGCCAGATGAGCCAGAAATGGAGGTTAATGCGATGACAGCTGAGGTTGTGACAGGGAGGAAGAAAAGACAGAAGGAGAGTATGGCAGTATAAGTTTGAGTAACATGACTACAGGAGAAGATAGAATGCCCAAGACCATGGAGCTCAAGGCCAAGGTTAATGGAGTCCCTATTTTGTTGTTGATAGATAGTGGGGCAACTCACAATTTTGTGGATAGTAAGCTGGTCAAGGCTTTGGGTTGGGCTGTTGAGAGGACGACTCCCATGAGTGTCAAATTGGGGGATGGATTTCAAACTACCACTGAAGGGGAGTGCCCTAAGGGGAACTTGAAGTGGGTGAAACCAAGTTCACCATTGAAGTCGTATTGTTTGACTTGCAAGGGGTGGATCTCGTCTTGGGTATGGATTGGCTGGAAACAGTTGGAAGGATGTGGGTGGATTGGAAGGAAAAAATAATGGAGTTTCAACCGAAAGGACAATGGGTGCAGTTAGGGGGTGATAGAGCACAAGGGCAATCTCAAACAGCTCTGCAATCTCTGTTAGGAAAATGTAAAAAGGTGATAAATGGCTTACTGATGTCTGTTGAGCTGGCTGTGGGACCTCAAAATGAAAGGAAGGAAGCTTTGAGCCACATGAAAGAAGAGTGGAAAAAGGAGCTAGAGGAGCTCTTAAACTGTTTCCCTGAAATTTTCTAGGAGCCACAGGGGTTGCCTCCCAAGAGGGAGAGAGAGCACGCAATCTGTTTGGAGGTAGGAAAGGGACCTGTTAATGTCAGGCCCTATAAATACCCGTACCACCAAAAAATAAAATCGAAAAGCAGGTTCAGGAGCTGTTGAGGAATGGGATGATTAGAGTTAGCCAGAGTGCTTACTCAAGTCCAGTTATCTTGGTGAAAAAGAAGGACAACTCTTGGAGGATGTGTGTGGATTATAGAGCTCTAAATAAGGTAACTATCCCTGACAAGTTTCCTATCCCAATTATTGATGAGTTGTTAGATGAATTGAATGGTGCAATGTTCTTTTCTAAACTTGATTTGAAATCGGGGTATCACCAAGTAAGGGTGAAGGAAGAGGACATACATAAGACGGCATTTCGTACGCATGAGGGTCACTATGAGTTTATGGTGATGCCTTTTGGTCTAACGAATGCCCCCTCAACTTTTCAAGCCCTAATGAACAAAGTGTTCAGAAGTATGATGAGAAAATTCGTGTTGGTTTTCTTCGATGACATCTTGGTGTATAGTCCGAGTTGGGAAACTCATATGAAGCACTTGAAGCAAGTTTTGGAGGTTTTGGCTCAACATAGATTGGTAGCTAACAAGAAGAAGTGTTCCTTTGCCCAAATTGAAATTGATTATTTGGGCCACAATATCTCACAAGAGGGAGTGGCAGTAGATTCCAAAAAGGTGCAGTGTGTACAAGCCTGGCCAGTTCCAAAGAATGTCAAGGGGGTCAGGGGTTTCCTTGGATTAACAGGTTACTATAGGAAGTTCATCAGGGACTATGGCAAAATAGCAAGACCTCTCACGGATTTGACAAAAAAAGGAGGGGTTCAAATGGAGTGACAAGGCCCAGGAGGCTTTTGAGATTCTCAAGAGTAAGATTACTTCAGCCCCAGCATTAGCCTTACCGGATTTTGCTCAAGAATTCTTTATTGAGAGTGATGCTTCCGGAGTGGGAATTGGAGCTATTTTAATCCAAAATGGCAGACCGGTAGCCTATTTCAGTAAGGCTTTAGGGGAGAAGAACTTAGCCAAGTCTACTTATGAGAAGGAACTAATGGCAGTAGCTTTAGCAATCCAGCATTGGATACCTTATTTAATAGGGAGAAAGTTCACGGCCTGCACTGATCACAAGAGTTTGAAGCAGCTTCTCATGCAAAGGATTACCACTCCTGATCAACAAAATTGGGCAGCCAAGCTATTGGGCTACCAATTTGATATAATATACAAACCTGGGTTGGAGAATAAGGGAGCAAATGCTTTATCCAGGGTGTTCGAAGGGGCTGAAATGAATTCCATGGCCCATCAACCTTGCTGGAAGGGCAGTAAAGAGATCATTGAAGAGGTTCATAAAGATGAGAAGCTACTAGAAATTATCACTGCTCTTCAACAAGGCAACACGGTCCAAAAAGGATATACTTACAACAAGGGGGTGCTCCTATTTGAAGGGAGGTTGGTGTTGTCTGAGCAATCCTCCAGCATCCCAAAAATGTTGAAAGAGTTTCATGAAACACCTCAAGGTGGTCATTCTGGGTTTTACAGAACCTATAGAAGGCTGGCAGCCAACCTGTTTTGGTTTGGCATGACTAAGAGTGTCCAAAGGTTTGTGATGGAGTGTGATGTGTGTCAAAGGCATAAATACTTAGTTGCTGCTCCAGGGGGTTTGTTGCAACCTCTAAACATTCCCGAGCAAATATGGGAGGAGGTTTCCATGGACTTTATCACCGGGTTGCCAAAATCTAAGGGCCATGAAGCTATTTTAGTGGTGGTGGACAGATTGAGCAAGTATAGCCACTTTATTCCACTGAAGCATCCTTATACAGCTAAGATATTGGCTGATATTTTCACTAAGGAAGTGGCTCGATTGCATGGAGTACCCAGCCTCAATACTTAGTGATAGGGATCCTATATTTGTGAGTTCCTTCTGGAAAGAATTGTTCAAACTACAAGGTACTCAGTTAAAGATGAGTACGGCATATCACCCTCAGACCGATGGACAGACTGAGGTAATTAATCTATGCCTGGAGACTTTTTTGAGGCGTTTTGTTTCGAATCAACCCAAGCAGTGGGCGCAATGGCTGCCATGGGCAGAGTATTGGTACAATACCAATTTTCATGTCTCTACAGGGACTACACCTTTTGAGAGTGTGTATGGTAGACCACCTCCCGTGCTTAACCGTTTCTTGCCAGGTGAAGTCAAGGTGGAAGCTGTGCACAGAGAACTCAGAGATAGAGATGAGGCTCTCAAACAACTAAAATATCAGCTGCAAAGGGCTCAAAATAGAATGAAGGCTCAAGCGGATAAGAAGAGAATTGATAGGAAATTTGAAGTTGGGGAGTGGGTTTTTCTAAAACTCAGACCTTATGGACAGCTTACTGTGGGAGCCAGAATTAATCCTAAGTTATCCCCTCGATATTATGGACCTTTTGTGGTATTGGAAAAGATAGGTGCAGTAGCTTACAAACTGCAGCTTCCTGAAAATTGTCGAATTCACCCTGTTTTCCATGTGTCTTTGCTCAAAAAGGCAGTGGGGGATTATACTGTGCAGCAGGAACTTCCTACTGACTTGGCGGAAGATGTGATGAGTGGAAAAGAACCTGTTGCAGTGTTGGCCAACCGGATAATTACCAAAAATGGAGACTCTACTAGCCAAGTGTTGATTCATTGGAAGGGACAAGGAGTGGAAGATGCCACTTGAGAGGATGAGCTGAATATTAGAGGGCAATTCCCTCACCTGCGACTTGGGGACAAGTCTGTTTCTCAAGGAGGGAATATTGATAGGGAATTGGGTTTTGAGAAAGGCCCAAATGTGAAGCCCATGGTTTGGAGAGTCTATGAGAGGAAGAATAGGAAAGGTAAAGAGTATGATGAGGTGACAAAACCGTCACGTGGCTAAGTGGGGGAACATATCTTAGGGAATGAGGAGAGAGAATAATCATTCATGACGTTGCGTGAATTGTAATTGGGCAGAGGCACTCATACCTCTGAAAGAGCTCAGCTCTTGGCAGTACAGGAACCCTAAATTCCTTGCTGTGTATCCAGATTCTAATAATACACTCCCTATTTTCCAGTATTTTGTGTACTGTTTCTCTGTTTTGATTTTTGCTTTCCTATTACAATCCAAGCGAATAAATCTGTAAGGACAATGTAATTCCATTCCAACAATAAAAAAGAACCGAAGAAACAGAAAACACCCCAAATCTTTTTACCAAATTAGTTCATCCATTTCCACAAAATCCGTCCTTCTAAACTCCTAAATACCCATAGACAATTTTATTTTTCTTCATGAAAACAAAAAATTTCTTGCAGTACTTCTCAAGGAAGGGGAAAAAGGCAGCACATGAGACACTGCTGCACAGGAGGAGCAGGGGAACACCAAGTGACAATTTCTCTCTGAATTACAATAATTATGGGTTTTTTAGGGGTTGAATAAATTTCTAGTAGTGCATTGAATAAATTTCTCTCTGAATTGAATAAATTTCTTAGGCAGCACTTGTGGAAAAAATATTAATGGAATCTTACCATAATTATGAGTTTTTTAAATACCAGCTTCTTGTTTAAATTGAAATTAACTTCTACATCTCAATCTTTCAAAAGTTTCATAAACTCTCTCATTTAAGCTCTCTGTAAATACCTATAAACTTTTTTGTAAATAAAGAGTCATAAACATAATTTTATTTAAGAAGCTCCCAGAAACCAAAAGCTAGTCCAAAATTAAAATTAAAAAAAAAAAAAAACGAAAAACTATTTGCAACTGCAACTGCAAAAGACAAAAACAAAAGGAAGCCAGGGACACCTAGTCACAATTTTTCTCTGAATTACAACATACCTAGAAAACAAATTTAAAGACAGTTTAGATAAACTTCTTAGTAAGCACTTACGAAAAAAATAAATATTAAAAAAAAACCATGCAATAATTATGAATTGTTTAAATAATAGTTTCTCATATAAACTAAAATTAGTTTCTATACATCATTTTTTTCAAAAGCTCTCTCATTTATCTACCTTGTTATTGAGAAATTAGTAATTTAAAGTTTTCAACTTATAATGTTTCAAAAAATCATAGTTGTAGTAAGATTTTTAATATTTTTTCCTAAGTTGTTGTTATGAAGTTTACTCAAACTTGCTAGTAATTTCCTTTTCCCCCCTTCTCCAACGATTTTCGCACACAAAATACTTAAACTAAATTTTAGAAACAAATTAAAGAAAGAACAGAATTAACTCCTTGCAAGTTGCAAGAGTTTTCCAATAATAAAAACGCTTAATAAAATAAAAAAATAAAAAAAAAACGAATCTGTACCTGCAAGTGATCAAGAACTGATCGTGCTGAATTGAGGGAAATTCCACGCTCAGCAGAAGGACCACCACATATGACTCCAACCCTCAGCACATTTCGTTCCTCCTTTTCCTTCTCAACGACTCCACCACCAACTACTACTACTTCGCGAGTGGAAGCACGTGCACAGCACGTGATCAGCTTGTGCTTCAATTCCAAGCGTTTCGGGGAGTTGGGGAATGATGGTAACGGCAACACGCGAGCAGCACTGCCCTGTCCGGCGTCGTTTCGGCGAAGAAGGGTGAAGGTGGAGGAAGTGCCGGCAATTGATGATGACGTGGCCATGAAAGGGAAGGAGGCGGTGTCGTTGAGAAGAAGGGAGAAGGTTGACACTTGAGAAGTGAAGTATTGAGTGAGAGTCAGAGCTGGGCGATGAACCGATGAATGTTGGTGGCTTGGTGCGGTCTTGTATATTCTATCATATACATACTATACTACTCCCGAATAAAATATACTAAACAAAACTAATATAATTTTACGCTAATTAAAAATAGTGGTTAATTTTATTTAATTTTTTTGATATAATCGCACAACTATTTGTATTTCTAAAAGTGTTCTATCATTTCATTTAATTTTTTATGGAAACTTATTTTACGGGAATACAATAGGTTATTAGAAAAATAAAAGACAAAATTTAAGTAAGGTTCTTTAGGTACTGTTGGTACAATTCCTCTCAAAAAATAGATAAAAATTTTATCTCTATCCACACATAATATTTCTAACATCTCATAACTACCACTATTTTATCTATTTTGTGAGAAGAACCACACCAACAGCACATAAAGAACCTTACATAAGTTTTGTCCAAAATAAAATATGTATCAATTGAAATATGTTTTAGGAATGATAGCATTAAATGAGGTAAAATTAGTTAGATTTGCTTATATTTTAAACCAAAATTCATGAGTATTTTTTTGCTTATATTTCATCCCGGAGAGGGAGTAACTGTATCTATTTAAAAAATCTTTTACTCTCATCGTGTCATAATAAATGCCATTTTATCTTCAAAGTATGTCGGATGCTCAGAGACCACTCATTTAGTTAAGAAATAATAAAGTTTGTATTTTCTTCATTTTTTTTGTACAAATAGGGAACAAAACTAAAAAAACCACAAACAAATGCCTAATCACACCTAAAGGAGACTCATATGGCATCATCTTGTAGCAACAGACCTAAGCAGGAGGGGCACTCCTCAACACCATTAAATCATCATCATTTCGTGCTCCAATCTTAGCCAAGTAATCCGCACACTGATTACCCTCCCTCAAAGTATGCCGGATGCTCAGAGACCACTCCGTTTGCAAATGTTGTCTAATCATGGCCAACTAATTCGCGTGCCTGTGAAAATTAACTGCATTGCTATTAAAGAGTTTGTATAACAAATCAGAGACCTAATCCCTTCCTCCCAACACAAGCGCAGCCCATGGAAGATGGCCATCACCTCCGCATGAGTGATGTTAGACATACCCACACTCCTATAGAACCCCAAGAAAAGTTACCAAGATGGTCCCAAAGAATTCCTCCGACGCCCGCCTTGCCCGGGTTAGTAGGAGCACTCCCGTCAACATTACGAGCAAACCCACCGAAGCATCCAGAGTGTCCTTCAGGAACTTCCAATCCACCCTATCATAGGCCTTCTCCAAATCTAACTTGAGAATCATATCCCCTTTCTTCTTCTTGGACTTAGTCATATGATGCACAATCTCTTTCAACGCAATAGCATTACCCTTAGTACTTCTACCAGGAATAAAACTACTTTAGAGCGGACTAATGATTTTAGCAAGAATGGGGTGCAATCTATTAACTAATACCTTTGTGATGATCTTGTAGACCACATTGTAGAGGCAGATAGGCCTGAGCTCTTTGAAGGAGGTTGGGTGGTCAACTTTAGGGATAAGGACCATAAGAGTCTCTTTTATTTGCTCATTAAACGTTCCACTAGCAAACGCATCTCTAACGAACCTCCAAACCTCATCACCCACATCCTCCCAAAATATTTTAAAAAATATGGATTGAAAGCCATCCGGGCCCCGAGTCTTGTAAGACTTCATACTCATGAGAGCTCTATGCACTTTCCCCTTGGAGACCACATCGATTAGGTTTTTTCTATCTTCAGTAGTCAAGCCGCAAAGAAGCTGAGACGTGGGTGGGCGAGTGCAGTCCTTTGTGTTGCAAAACAACTGCTGATAGAACCTAGTTGCCTCAAATTTGAGCTGATCATCATCTATGCACCAATCCCTTGTAGGAAGATAGAGGCCATGGATCTTGTTTCGTTTTCGCTTGACTACAGCTTGAGTATGAAAGAAAATAGTATTCCTGCTTCCCAACTTTATCCACTTCTCCCTAGATTTTTGAAACCATAGAGTCTCCTCCTAAAAAAGAATCTCCTCATATTCTCTTAACAGATCCGCTTGACAGTGAAGAATTGAGGCTGAGTCAACCTCTTCCGACACCCTTTGGATCCCTCTAAGCCTACCCTCCAAATGCTTCTTTTTTGCAAAGACATTTCCAAACACTTCCTGATTGAAAGTGATTGAGTCTGTCCGCATGTTATTATGAGCCTGCACAATATTCCCCTTGTCCTTCCCCCACGCATTTTTCACCACGGTCTGATATTCACTATGCGTGCACCATGCCGCCTGAAATCTAAAAGGTCTCTCTTGTCATGAATTCACGGAGGGACAACACCGCAACAATATAGGATTATGATCAGAAGCTTTCTTAACTAGATGCTCCACTGTTGCTTCTGGGAATTGCAACCTCCACTCAAGATCACATATACCCCCTGTCAGGTCTGCGAGAGACCAGCTTATTGCCTTTACTCTTCCCTTGCCAGGTGAATCTGCTCCAGAAGTATTCAAAATCCATGAGTCCACACGCCTCGATACCCTGAGCAAAATATTTAGCATTTAGAGCGGGGAAATTCCCACCCTTTTGCATGAAGGGCAACATGATATTATTAAAGTCACCGATCAATACCCAAGGCTTAGAAATAGCCCTCCTCAGATTACCCAAATACTCCCACAATTGGTGCCTCTTTTGGGAACGTGGACTCTCATACACTCCAGTGCACACACAAGTACGTTACCCAAAGAAATATTGATATTAATGCATTGCTCATGCACCTCCAGCAACATGAAGTTGAACATACAACCAGTGTAGGCCAAAGCCCAAATACTACCTGAGTGCCCATGAGCTTCAAACACCTCCACTGGTGAATAGCCTTCCTTCTCCCAAAACTTCTTGACAGGCAAGACTTAAGTATGAGTCTCATAGACAAAAACAAGCTCTGGCTTGTGTTGCCTAAGAATTTCCCTCATATGCCTCAGGTTTCATCTGTTAATGAACCCCCTGTCATTCCAAGAGAGAACCGAAAACTCCTTGAAAGCAGACATGATAAACCAATTTGGGAGATGGAAGACCTGCATGTAGGTTACGCAGGTTTGATTGGTGGCATTTCAGCCACCATATCGACCTCATCAATACCAAGCACCCCCAATCCATGTGAGACGCCATATCCTCCACCATATTAGACCCTTCATTTGGTTCTTCATCATCAAGAATATGAATATGGTTCGGGCTCAACACCTCAATGTTCATCGCAGTTATAATCCCATGCACATAGGATCTCAGATGAGGCTGAGAGCTGGTTGACGTCCCACTTCCTTTGGACTTGCCTGCTAGCATGCGCACATTGGGCTTCGGCCCATGCATGTGTACACCACCTGAGTCAAACTTTGGCACCGAATCTATAGCATTCAATGTAGATTGTGTTGAAAAAGGAAAAAAAAAAAAGAACTCCTTAAATACTGGTTGTTTAGGTAAGTAGAATCGTGGCTCATATGGCAACTTTGAGAGCTTCAATGTTTCATGCTTTTAGATGTGTGTATTATGGTGGTGTATATGCATGAGTGTGCCAAAAGTTAAAAGGTGAAAACTGTGATATGATGAAGAAAAAACGAAAACAACAATAATAATAATATACCATACAAGAGAAAAATTAAAATGTGATCCAAACAGACTTAACATCATCGTAACAGAAAGACTTTAACGCAGATGGATAAATATCGAGTTTCGATACACTTTTTGTTGAAGCGTATTTTCCTTGCCTCGATCAAATTTACCTCAATGTTCATCGCAGTTTTAATCCCATGCGCATAGGATCTCAGATGAGGCTGAGAGCTGGTTGACGTCCCACCTCCTTTGGACTTGCCTGCTAGCATGCGCACATAGGGCTTCGGCTCGTGCACGTGAACACCACCTGAGTCAAACTTTGGCACCGAATCAATAGCATTCAATGTAGATTGTGTTGTAAAAAAGATTGTGCTAAGAAAAGATTGTGTTGTAAAAAAAAAAAAAGAGAACTCCTTAAATACTGGTTGTTTAGGTAAGCAGAATCGTGGCTCATATGGCAACTTTGAGAGGTTCAATGTTCCATGCTTTTAGATATGTGTATTACGGTGGTGTACATGCATTAGTGTGCCAAAAGTTGAAAGGTGAAAATTGTGATATGATGAAGAAAAGCCAAAACAATAATAATAATATACCATACAAGAGAAAATTTAAAACGTGATTCGAACAGACTTAACGTCATCGTAACAGAAAGACTTTAACACAAATGGATAAATATCGAGTTTTGATACGCTTTTTGTTGAAGCGGATTTGCCTTGCCTCGATCAAACTTGCGTTCTGACGGTTGGAATACTAAACTAAACTGACTATTTGTTGAGTGATTAGGCGCCCACGGTTTGAACAAGATCCATTTCTCTTTATATTTAAGCCCACTATGAAAAAACTTTTAACATTTCACAAACGCATAAATACAGAGTCCCGATACACTTTTTATTGAAGCAAGATTTATCGTGGCTCATATGGCAACTTTGAGAGGTTCAATGTTTCATGCTTTTAGATGTGTGTATTACGGTGGTGTATATGCATGAGTGTGCCAAAAGTTGAAAGGTGAAAATTGTGATATGATGAAGAAAAAAACAAAAATAATAATAATAATATACCATACAAGAGAAAATTAAAACGTGATCCGAACAGGCTTAACGACATCGTAACAGAAAGACTTTAACGCAGATGAATAAATATCAAGTTTCGATACACTTTTTGTTGAAGCGAATTTACCTTGCGTCGATCAAACTTACGTTTCGGATGGTTGGAATACAAAACTAAACTAACTATTTGTTGAGTGATTAGGCACCCAGAGTTTGAACAAAATCCATTTCTCTTTATATTTAAGCCCGCAATGAAAAAACTTTTAACATTTCACAAACGCATAAATACAGAGTCCTGATGCACTTTTTATTGAAGCAAGATTTATCTTGCCTCGCTTAAATTGGTGTTATGAATGATTGAAACACTAAACCAAACAGACTATTTGTTGAGTAGTTCCACAATTTGATTGAAATCCATTTCTCTATATACTTAAGACTACAATTGAAAGAATATTACCATTTCAGATTAGAAGTTTAGAAAAGACAAACATGTAAATATAGTCTCAATGCACTTTTTATTGAAGCAAGAATTATCTAGCTTCAAAAATATGTTGTTGTATTATATTGTATGATATTATTTTTTTATGTTAAATTCTTAGCTACCCATATATATCCATTGTACTCATCACCTGCAAAAATATAAATCGATATCAATGTCAGTTTAAGGGTAAGACTACTAAAGCCCTAGTTTTAGGCCCACCAACAAAAAACATTTTTTGTCATTTAGTTTTTATAAAACAAAATGTTCAGACATATGTAGACAAAAAGACTCAACCTAAAGCTTTTTCACTTAAAGTAAAAAAAGACTCTATTAAAATTTGTTTTAGATTTCACTCACTATCACTATTAGGTATTATTTGGCCAAGCAGTGTCTACCCTCATCGCATTGTCATTCCTTGTTGTAAAATGGTTGTGACGATACATTTATTTAATTTTTATAAATAAAACATCAAAAGCAAAATTATCACTGTTGTAAATAAAATTGTTGTCATAAGATTATATAAATATTTAAAACATCTTATTAAATGTTTTTTAGACATCAATTAGGAAATTAAAAAAATATTAAAAATATAATGCTAAAACAATTATAAATAAAAAATTACATTTTAATAAGTATTTATTTATTTTTTTAAACGCTCGTTATCATTTGCCAACTTCAAAATAAAACTATCAATCAATTCCCATTATAAATATAAAAGTATAAAGTAACATTTTCGTAAAAGGTGTCGTGACGCGAACAAGAAAGGAGCCAAGCCAAGGAGATAAAGCATTTGCAAATGCAACCAAATTGCTGATGACAGCATCTTTTTGTTTGGAGGTGTTTCAGGTTTATTAATTGTTTTAGGACGGCACCATAATTTTTTTACACTTTTTTTTTAAATGTGTTTTCTTCATTATTTGAGGTGAGAATAAATTTCATAACATCCAGTCAAGCACTTTCTAGCATGGTCTTGTTGCCCTAAGGAATGAAGGAAATAAATGGATTTAAAACAAAAAATGCTTATGATCTAAAATAAAATATTCATTTTTTATTATACTAAAATAAAATATTCAAAACAATAATATTTCATATCAGAAAAAACAGTCCCACGTAAACTAGAGGTAAGGCCTCAAAAAATATATCTAAACAATAGACACCTTTCACCTTACAAGCCAGTTTTGTAAGGATGAGTTAGACCCAAAATCCTAATATGGCATCAGAGTCTATCCTAGATCCACTGAGCCACCCACCACATTATATACACGCACCAAACCCAATAGTGCTGGGCATTAGGGGTGTATTGAGGAAAATCTAAGTCTCACATTGACTAGAGATAAGACATCAAAAGAGTATATAAGCAATAGACACCCCTCACCTTACAAATCGGTTTTATAAGGATGAGTTAGACCCAAAATCTTAATAGTTAAGGAAAAATAATGTGCAAATTATGACTCTATTTCAGTTTTAGTTACGTATACGATCGTCATTTTTTTTTTTACACTTTTTTTAAATGGGCTTTCTTCATCATTTGAGGTGAGCATAAATTTCACAACAATTTCATTCAGTCAAGCACTTGCTAGCATAGTCTTGTTGCTCTAAAGAATGAAGGAAATAAATGGATTTAAAACAAAAAATGCTTGTGACCTAAAATAGAATATTCAAAACAATCTAGCATATGGTTAAGAGTTCATACCTTTTTTTATGGAAGAAAATTTAAGGGGAAATGATGACGTCTCAGTCCAAGGCAGGGAAAACCTACAGCCTCTTTGAACACTTACGAAACAAATTACATTTACCTCACTTCAAGAAGACAGTGAGAACTTGAACCCATAACATGTCGAATATAAGTTTTGTCATGCTCCACAGCCATTAATCTCTTGCTGTTCCAAGCTCATACTTTGAATCTGATTGACTAGTAAAAAAAATATAACCATCTAATTTTCATCCAACAACTCAGATTAAAATTGTTCCAACTTTATTATATCTTGACTTTAACAATTTATGATTTTTTAAACCTAAGATTTACTAATCACATAGCAACACTTCCAACAATGATTATCACAAACATTTTATAAAATGTTTTACAAGATGATGATTACGTTGAGGTATTCTCTCCTGTCTTTAAATATTTGTTTATTGTTAGGGGTGGAAATAAGCTGGGTCGAGCCAGGCTTTACAAGACTCAAGTCTGACCTGATCAAAAAATTCAAGGCCTAAGCCTGGCCTGTTACCAGTCATAGACTTTTTTGTCATGTCTGGTCTGACTTTTTTGAAAGCCTGATATGACCTATTAGTCTACTTAAAGGCCTATTTGATATTAATTAATGTCTTTGAATAATTCATCTAACCGATTTTTAAATAGACTAAAGGGCTGATAGGCCAATGAGATTAAGTTTTATTTATAATAAACTATAAAAAAAGAAAATTAAAATCACTGCTACTAAAAGACATGAAACATAGGAGTGGAAATAAATAAAACGAGCTGAATTTTATGAGGTCTGATTCTAATTTATTCATAAGATACAAATTTTTTTAAGGTCTAACATGACCTTTTAGATAATCTAACCTTATATGATAGTCTAGTTAAATTCTATTTTGTAATAAGGCCTTTAAATATTTCAAAAATTTATGTAAGTCAATATGGTTAAATTATCAAAAAAGTTAGCAAGTAAAAGTCAGCAAGTATATGATTTAACAAAATGTACAAAATCTAATATAATAATAATAGCAATATAAAATTATTATTTATATTTACTTAAATAAGCCGGTTTATTAGGTATAAAAGGTTTTTTGAGTGGCCTGAAACCTGACATTTTTATCTAAATAGGCTTTTCAAAAAAGTTTGGCCTTGTCTATTTAAAAAAAAGTCTGTCTGGCCTAAGCCTGACGTAGGCTAGGCCGTAGGCTCCTGTCGGACGGTCTGACCTATTTCCACCCCTGTTTATTGTACTTTGATAGAAGATTGACCGGGTCTAACTACACATCATTTGTTAACTTATTCATAGCAAATCAATCGTTACAAATAGGACCAACGCTTTTTTTTTTGACAAAATTGGACCAATACTCTAAATATTATTATTATTATTATTATTATTATTATTATTATTTCCTGTCTTGGACTGAGGCGCAATCTCCTCACCCTAAATTTTTTGTAACAAAAAAAAAATTATGCCTGATTACTAATTTTTCTAATAAAAAGACACTTTATGGAGTGGCCATTGCTAGTTTGTTTTTTGTTTTTTTTTTTGTTGATATAAAGTGGCCATTGCTAGTTTAGTAGTTTCTGTTGTCATTTTGCAAAATACCACAAAGTATTAGCCTTATATAATATGACTGTGAAGTGTGAACCAGTCCGTTGACCGGTGTCTTGCATGTAATGGACTCCACAGTCATATTATAAATAAGATAAGATAAGATACTTAGTGCCGTGCACGAACGAGGAACGACACTATTGTTCAGAATTTTAATTTTCCCTTTGTTGGTACATTGAACTTGAAGTTTTTTGTTTTTCCTTTTTTATGAGTGAAAATTTGTGGCTTTTTCCTTTTTCGGAATGGAATATTGTGGCTTTAGTTTAGACATAGATACATGCACGTACGTACGTATATACATACATACATGCTTATATTTAGTTGTATTTGGTTCAAATCATCTAAAAATATTTTCAAGAATATATGTGTAGGAAATGCGTATTCCTATATTTATTTCTTAACGTTTTAAGTGGATGCATTCCATCCACCAGCTCACCTCTTGGTAGGACTAGGATTTCACTGGGGCCTCGGAGGTAAGGTTTGCGCCTTCCACTTTTTGCTGATCACCACGCTATCTTGTTTAAGCTCCAACAAACTGGTTCTGTAATGGAATACCAGTTGCAATTTGAGAGCTTAAGTAGACCTCTATGAAATTTTACATGAATTTTCTTTTTCCAATTCCTATAACTACCTCTAATCCTATTTTTATAAATATCTTTTTTTAAATCATCGTAATTAGGGTCTTTGGCTCAGTGACACATCAATGTATCCCCATAAGATTTGGCTCTTTGGCGCGGTTATGAGATTAATCCCCAGTTCGGCCAATGGAGCGAGAGAATTAACCCTTGGTTAATTAGCCTCTACAATTGATCACTCCTAGGATCGAACCATATTAACCTTATTAGAGGTTGAAGCCGCTTACCACATCAACCAACTCAATGCTGGTAAAAGATTATTTTTATAAATGATTATTGGGAGTATTGTAAACGTTAGTTAATCATATATTTGTAGATACTTAGGAATGGGATTCTGATTATTATACTCCTAAAAAAATTCTGACAAATGAGTTTTGATAATTTTAAACAAACGCCCCTTATTTATCATTAAGTGGTACCTTTCATAAATAATTGTTAATGTAAACAGAGTTACTGTCATTTGGGATATTTTCTTTAAATATAGATATTGTTTATTGGTTTAACATAAAAAGATTGCCCACCAAACGAGATTTTCAGTAGATTTAAGAGGAATCCAACCCATATTCATTAAAAAGATGAAAGTTTAATTCCAAATCCTTGGACCACTTGTGTGTGTCTGCCCGCATTGGTATTTGGTATTAAGTAATAAAGCCTACTCTCACAACAACTAGCTAAAAATGCTCTCTGATTTTCCAAAGGACAATGGCAAATCAATTTATAGTGGCACACTTTTTCTTGTAAATCTCTTGAAAAATATATTTAAAATAATATATTAAATCTGAAATGCAAACTATAACATTAACCATTTTAGTATGTTAACAAATTTACTTATATGTCTACCTCCTTTTTTGTGTTTTTTTATTTTATGAAATTTAATCTAAATGTTTAATTTTTTTTTAACAAAGAAAGGCTAACCCCTCCCCCCAAAAAAAGAAACTACAAAGAAACTAAACGGGGAGAAAAAACTCTCAAATTATCAGAAAACAAAGCCTGAACAAGAGAAACTGAAGGTATTACCGGAAGATCCAAGTTAGCTCCAACTTAATTAATTGTTTATTGTTGATTAGCCTTTAGCAGTAACCGGCAGTTAGTTAGTTATGACCGGATAAATAGTTATCTTGTAGAGGAAGTTTATCATAGCTTGTATATAAGCTTCTGCATAATCTTATGTTGTAGTACATTACATTTTATCCTTTACACTCGATAATGAGAATGAGAATGAGAATTTCTCTTCATTTCATTGGTCTCTGCGATCTCAATATGGTATCATTCGCGATTTGCTTCCACTTCATCATTGTCTCTTCTTGCGTTCTTCTTAATCATCTCTTGCATGTGGTTTGATCGTTTGCCATTCTGATCTGATTGTTCGTAAATTTGATTTTACCTACATCTCTGTGTGCATTTCTTGATTCTTCGCAAATTAGGTTTTCATTTGCGATTTCTCTACAGTTTCTGCATTCTTCATTGATTTTCATCATCAATTTGTTCTGTTTCTTGAATCATTAATGGCGAATTTCTTGGATTTTGCCACCAATCCTTCTAACCCATACTACATGCATCCTAATGAAAATCCATCCCTGGTTCTTGTGACTTCATTATTGGATAGCAAGAACTATCAATCTTGGGCGCGCGCTATGAAGGTTGCTTTGATCTCAAAGAATAAATGGCGATTTGTTGATGGAACTCTCAATCCTCCTCCTCCCTCTGATACTCTTTTTGAACCCTGGACGAGGTGCAACAATATGGTTCTCTCGTGGCTTCAAAGATCGATTTCTGAAGCAATTGCAAAGTCTATCTTGTGGTATGATCGTGCATCTCTGGTTTGGAAAACTCTTGAAAACAGATTTTCTCAGGGCGACATTTTCAGGATCGCTGACATTCAAGAGGAGTTATCTCGATTTCAACAAGGTAATCTTGATATCTCCAATTACTTCACTCAATTGACTACTATGTGGGAAGAGATTGATAATTTTAGACCTACTTGAGAATGTTCTTGCGCGATCCCTTGCACATGTGGAGCAGTTACTGATTTAAAGAAATACAAAGAACAAGATAAGGTGATAAAATTTCTCAAGGGATTGAATGAACAATATGCTCATGTCCGATCACAGATCATGTTGATTACTCCTCTTCCTACATTAGATAATGCTTTTTCACTAGTTATACAACAAGAAAGGCAATTATGCAATCCTCATCCTGCTGCTAACACTATGGAGCAGCAATCTGCTGTGATGCAAGTTCAACAATCTACTGGTGGCAGAGGCCAATCTAATTCCTTTCAGAATAAAGGAAATTCTCAATACAATACAAGAGGAAGAGGGAGAGGATCTTATGGAGGAGGTCGTAATTATAATTCTGGCCCTAACCGAATTTGTACTCATTGTGGCAAGACTAATCATACTGTGGATACATGCTACATCAAACATGGTTTTCCACCTGGCTTTCAATTCAGAAATGCAGGCAAACCAGCTGTCAATTTTACTGCCAATGAGCCTTCTATTCAAAATCAAGGATCAGTAGTTCCATCATCTACTGAGAGCTCTACCACACCTCCACTGAATATTAGTCAAGAGCAACTGAATCAGCTTTTTCAGCTTCTACAAAATTCAAGTGTGCAGGCTTCACCTGTCACAACCTCTGTTAATTCTGTCATGAATGCACCTGTTGTCATGCATTCTCCTGCTGTTAATTCAGCAGCTAATTTTGCTCCTAATTCCACATCAACATATGTGGCTGGTAAGAAATCTACCCTTTGGGTCATTGTCACAGGGGCCACACACCACATAACTCATTCATTTTCACATTTTATTGATTTTAGACACATTACACCTTTTTCCATGACATTGCCAAATGGTTCTCAAGCCATTGCTACCATTGCTGGCACAATTAACCTCACTGAGTTTATCATTCTGCATAATGTCTATTTCATTCCATCTTTCCATGTCAATATCATTTCAGTTTCTAATCTTTCTAAATCATTAGATTGTCACATTGTTTTTCATACTAATTTTTGTCAATTTTTACATAATTCAAGCCTGAAGATGATTGGTATAGCTAGAAATCAAGGAGGATTGTATATGCTGGAAATTCCTCAATCGGGTCAAGCTTCAAGGACTACTTCTGCTTCTGTTTGTAACACTGTTTCTAGTAACACTGTTTCTTCAATTTCAGATTCTGCCATTTGGCATAGTAGGCTAGGACATGCCTCTGATACTGTCCATAGGTGTATTGCTGTTCAATTTCCTTTTGTGTCTTACAATGATACTTCATTACCTTGTGATATATGTCATTTTGCAAAACAAAGAAAATTACCATATCCAAACAGTTTTACAAAGTCCAATGAAATTTTTGATTTGCTTCATGCTGATATTTAGGGGCCTTATGCCACTCCATCTGTTTTTGGGTTATCAATATTTTTTGACTCTAGTTGATGATTACAGTAGATTTACTTGGGTTGTTCTCATGAAAACCAAGAGTGAGACTAGGAAACACTTGAAAAATTTTCTTGCCTTTATTAACACTCAATTTGGAAAGAAACTTAAATGTCTTAGGAGTGACAATGGGACTGAGTTTCTCATGAATGATTTCTATTTGGAAAAAGGAATTATTCATCAACGCTCTTGTGTTGAATCTCCTCAACAAAATGGCATTGTTGAGAGAAAACACCAACATATACTCAATGTAGCTAGAGCTTTATCCTTTCAAGCCAATTTACCCACAACCTTTTGGCATTTTTCTATTCAACATGCTGTCCACTTAATAAATAGAATGCCTACACCATTGCTGAAAAACAAATCCCCTCATGAATTACTTCATCATCAGCCTCCTACCTTATTCCATCTAAAATGCTTTGGTTGTCTTGCTTATGCAACCACTATTCAAAATCATCGCACAAAGTTCCAATCAAGGGCAAGAAAAACAGTTTTCTTAGGATATAGAGAAGGTACCAAAGGTTACCTCCTTTATGATCTCCTTTCTCATGAATTTTTAGTTTCCAGAAATGTGATTTTTCATGAAACCACCTTTCCTTTTGCAAACACTTCTACCATAAAATCTGGTTCTGCTTCTACCAATATTCCTCTTGTTAACATTCATAATTCTCATCTTGATTCTTCACCTATCAATTCTGGTTCTGCTCCTATCATTTCTCATCATTTCCCATTATCTTTCAATGATACTTCCACTTCCAATACACAGAATAACAATTTTGTTTCTCCACATATTTCCAATGACAGTGCTGTTTTAAATATTCCAAATGATAATTCTGTTTCTCAACAACAAGCAGTATCTGATGTTACTCTCAGAAAATCAAGTAGGACTCGAAGCCAGCCTACATACTTAAAGGATTATCACTGCGCTCTCCTTGTTTCTGGCTCACCAGAATCATCTTCAGGTAATTCAAGCTCTTATCCCATTTCTTCTGTTTTGTCATATAAAAAATGTGCTCCTTCATATAAAAATTTCTGTCTTAATGTGTCTGCTACATCTGAACCCACATCATACACACAAGCTTGTAAACTTGAATGCTGGAAAGAGGCTATGAAGGCTGAATTAAGTGCTCTTACAGCCACAAATACCTGGTCCATAGTAGATTTACCCACAGGCAAACATCCTATTGGATGTAAGTGGGTTTACAAGATAAAATACCATGCGGATGGTTCCATTGAAAGGTATAAAGCTCGTCTTGTAGCTAAGGGATATACTCAAACGGAGGGAATTGATTATTTTGAGACATTCTCCCCTGTGGCTAAACTTACCACAGTTAGAACTTTGTTGGCCATAGCTGCCATCAAAGGATGGTTCCTTGAACAACTAGATGTGAATAACGCTTTTTTGCACGAAGATCTAAATGAAGAAGTCTACATGTCTCTACCTCCTGGTGTTAAAATTCAGAACTCAATTCCTGGGAGATCAAAGGTATGCAAACTGCATAAATCCCTCTATGGTCTCAAACAAGCCAGTCGGCAATGGTACTCCAAGTTATCCACTTCATTGATTTCTTTGGGCTATGAACAGTCCTCTTCTGATTTTTCTCTGTTTACCAAGCTGCATGGTGCTCAATTTACTGCCCTTTTGGTCTATGTTGATGATGTGATTTTGGCTGGAAATAATCATGAAGAAATCCAATCTGTTAAGCATTACCTTGACAGCAAATTCAAAATTAAGGCTCTTGGACAGCTTCGATTTTTTCTTGGACTAGAAGTTGCAAGATCCAAGAGTGGTATTTTAATCAATCAACGCAAATATACTCTTGAATTACTTGAGGACAGCAGCCATCTTGCTGTCAAACCATCTACCACTCCTTATGACACTTCTTTAAAATTACATGATTCTGCTTCTCCTCTTTACCATGATGAATTTGCATATAGGAGATTGATAGGAAGGCTTTTATATTTGACTACCACAAGGCCAGATATAGCTTTTGTGGTCCAACAACTTAGCCAATTTGTCTCCAAGCCTAAGGAAGTTCACTACCAAGCTGCAATCAAGGTATTACGATACCTTAAATCTAATCCAGCAGAGGGAATCTTTTATCCTGCAGCAGCAAAACTACACATATCTGCCTTTGCAGATTCGGACTGGGCAAGCTGCCCTGCATCTAGGAAGTCAGTTTCTGGTTATTGTGTCTTCCTAGGCTCTTCTCTCATATCATGGAAGTCCAAAAAGCAATGTACAGTCTCTTGTTCGAGCTCTGAAGCTGAATATCGGGCTTTGGCAAGTCTCACTCGTGAACTTCAGTGGCTTCAGTTCTTATTTCAGGATCTTCACATCAATTTTGCCAAGGCTGCTTCTATATTTTGTGATAACAAGTCCGCAATTTATCTTGCTCATAACCCTACCTTTCATGAAAGGACAAAACACATAGAGATTGATTGCCACATCATTAGGGAGAAAATTCAAAATGGGCTACTGCATTTACTGCCAGTTTCCTCATCTTCCCAAATTGCGGACATCCTTACCAAGCCTCTATTAACCCCTACATTCAACAGTCTTGTATCCAAGCTTGGTCTGTGTGATGTCCACAGTCCAGCTTGTGGGGGAGTATTACCGGAAGATCCAAGTTAGCTCCAACTTAATTAATTGTTTATTGTTGATTAGCCTTTAGCAGTAACCGGCAGTTAGTTAGTTATGACCGGATAAATAGTTATCTTGTAGAGGAAGTTTATCATAGCTTGTATATAAGCTTCTGCATAATCTTATGTTGTAGTACATTACATTTTATCCTTTACACTCGATAATGAGAATGAGAATTTCTCTTCATTTCATTGGTCTCTGCGATCTCAATAGAAGGATGCTCATGAAATGCCGTTTGAGGAGCTTGACCACACCCCAAATAAGTAAGTCAATCCGCACACTTATTAGCCTCCATGAAGAAGACATGTCGAAATAAGTAAGCTAATCATTACTTATCTCCTTTAAACTAATTAACCCTTTTTTCTTCTTCTAACTTGATTATTTCAACTTCATATATGAAAATTTTAACTATTTTATAAAAATTCTTTAGAACATCAAACTCGAATTACTTTATACAAATATTAATGGCAAAATTTGTGAATACAAAATCAAATACAATTCACACATATATTTATTACCATAGTATTGACAAGCCATATTTTATTCAAATACAAATTTATTCCATTACAAATTTCAAAGACATGGTATCTACAATGCAATAACGTAACAGCCAATGAGCCAAATGACACATGACTATGAGCATGGTATCATATCATATGTGGTGCCTTTAACTTCATGAGTTCAATTTTGTCCCTTCTACCAGTTCAAGGGTAAGGGATTGGAAAGCACCTTCTTGCAATCTTTAGGCATATACAATTATATCACTTACCACTGACAAACATTTACAAAGTTGGAAGTGACTTCATTGTCCCTTAGGATTCAATTGTGATTGATTCATGTCAAATCATCCTCTGCATTCATTTTTACTTCCAAAGCATCCTTAACTCTCGATAATAGGGTTGACTTCCAAGATTCCTACATAGAAACAGTCACATCACATGTAGAATTTGATAGGACTAAAGGGGATAGCAATAAGTCACTTGATAAAACTCTTGAAGTAATTTGGATTCACAAAGACTACAATTTGACGCAGCCACACGCAATCAGACGATCCTGACCGTCCGATTGAGATAGACAGTTCACATCTCAACTTCGCAAAACAGGTACAAACTTAAAAAAGTGAAATGTGAACCATTCGATCTCAATCAAACATCGGACGGTCGAGATCGCCGACTGTGTCAAATTTTGACTGCAATGATTCCGGATTCCTCTTGAAGATTGCAAAATGCCCATTCAATTAAAAATAAAAGAAACAGATTTGACACACTAAAAGTCCCACAAGATATGATCACGGCCAAGGTGTGCAAATAGCATTATTCTTACTAATGACAGCAACAATCATGTAGAAGATGCATCTTGATTCTACAATGCTGTTCTCAAATCTCCATGATACCAAAAAACATATGCAAAAATATATAATCAAATAATTCCAGGATACGCAACCAAGAATGCTGATAATGTGTACTTATACTCTGCAGTATGGCATGGAACACATGAAAAATGCAGTGAATACAACTATGCTAAAATAAATGTATCGACAGGTGCAGAAGAGGGGGTAAGAAATGATGATGTTATCTTTAAGGTAATTGTAACCTTGAGAAAATAGGGACGAATCAACTAAGGTTGTTTGAGTAAATATAAGTGTAGACAATTCCTTCCTCCAGTCCAACAAGAACCGGAAGATCGAGAGGACAAAGATACAAAGAAATGTGGAGGATTGCTACAATTGGCATTGTTTAAGAACAATGGCAAAGACATACAAATGATCAATGTTGAATTGGGATCCATGTAAAAACTTTGGATTATAGAATAAGGTTTACTAAGGTTGTTTTCAGAAAAGGCATTAAAGAAAAGGTCACTTTGTGATCTTTGGATGAAATATAACGATGTGCTGAATTTTAGTATGTGATTTCTGAAAAGCAGTCGCTCCAAATCTTCATTTAGGTCAACATAAAGAGAATTAGTGACACGGCAAATTTTGAGAGGGATCTATAACCAATTCTTCTATAAGTTAATCAATTCACAAATCAAACAATGTATTACTTTCTAACATTTAACACAAAAGGAAAAATACTAAAATACCAGTTTTTGTTTTAAATAAATTAAAATAAAGATGAAAAGAATCAAATTAACAATAAAGAGATAGTTTTTTCTCCCTCATAAATATTACTTGGGTCTCGGGACACAGAGATATACCAAGGGGGTAATGCTTTCAAACTCCTTGACTACTCGAGTAAAACTAGTAACATCTTCCGTATCAATTGATGCAGCCAAATCCTGAAATTCGCTAATAACTTTTTAATCGATAAAAGTAAACAGCAATCAAGAAAAAAGTGAGAGCAAAGTAGCAAGCTAAGATAATAGTACCAAGACCAAATTCTTTTGGAGTTCAAGGGGGACAAGGAGTTTTTCTAAAATTGCAAAGCTAATATTGCTGGAAATTTCCACCACTTACAGACAAAAATTTGTATTCACGAGTTCTGGAGAATGTTGGATCCAAGTCCTACTTGATTAAAGGAAAATGTGTTAAAAGTATGTGTGTAAAGTAATACTCCAATAGCAAGAAGAAACATAAAAAAGAACCTGATAGCGCTCCAAGGAGTTGGTAATTGCAACAATATCCTCTTGACAAAGCTGGCAAAAGCCAGCACTAAGAAGATACCCTCTGACTCCATATTTCAATAAATTATTGTTCAGAGATTGCTTGGCAATATCTTCATAAATCTTAATTGCCTTCTGATATCTGATAAATATCAAGAAGGTCAATAAATCTAAGTTTTTATGCCTTATAACCCACGTCATCCTTAATCAGTTTGTGCAAATGAAATTTAGATGATATGGTAAATCCCTACGCAATAGCTTTTAACATTTTAAGGATAATGGTCACATGCAATTCTAAGAGATATGCAGGCAAAAGGAAGTTAAACAGGAATAATTCCCAGCATACTATTGAAAAATTGCACCGAAGGGAACAGAAAAAGTAACACTAACTGTTGAAGTTGAGCAGAAAATTGTGCAACTTTTTGTTTGCACTGGATCACAGAGGTTGTTGCATCCTCATGTCCAAAAAGTTCAGCAGCCCTCTCAAAATACAATTTGGCATGCTCTATGTCTTGATCGAACTCATATAGCTCACCAATTTCCTAAATCCAGAAAGAGAAATTTTAACTCCTGGAAATTTTCATCATTGTCAAAGGGCTTAATCTCCTTATCAAAACATCAAACAACAGAAGAATTAACATTATGCATTTACAATGGGGGCATAATACTAATACAATAATACATATATGTGAAACAGTTGTCAGAATTAGGGGAACAGAAAACAAAGACACATGCCAACAAGCTTGTCCAATTCTCTAGGTTCCATCAATCACTTGGCCACCTTTCACCCTCCACAACTCAGATGATTGCACCCCTGATGTGTACAACTCTGTGTGTGTGTGTCAGTGTGTCCATATAAATAGAAAGCACCTTGCAATGCTTTGCAGCCATGATGTGTCGACCAATCTCTGTGAAGATAGTTACCGCTTGATTTAAGCATGAAATTGCTCCTTGAAACATCAAAAGAGAAGCAAAACAAGGTTAGCTAACCTACTGGAATGTATATCCACTGCCTTGGGAATACAACAAAAAAGAGTGAAATATGTAGAACAGTAGTGTTATGCTAAATCAACAAATCATAGCATTCAAATCTCTATAAGCACCTTTTTTGGATGTTTTCTTGTAGCAATGAGCAGCATCAACATAAGCATTAGCAGCATCATACTTGTTATCTAACTGTACTACACACAATTGCAAAAGGGATATATCATATATAAACCCAACAGCACAGAAAAATCACAGTGACACAACAATTGTGACTAACCCTCATATGACATTTAGCCGATTTGATGAAGATTGACCCTGCTTTGTCCCCTGAACAAAAGTGTGAGACAAACACCATTAACCAAAACTCACAATCCTTACTACTTGCACACTACAAATTACCACAATACCTCAAAGCAAATAGAACAAAGAAAACTTGAAGTTTTTTGCTCAAAAAAAGTGCCCAAAACTTCAAATACTAAAATTAACAATTTGGGATTTCAAGCAAGGCGATGATGCTCAAACCGAAGGGTAGCATGGTAAAACAAAAAAAATGTGGAAACTTTATGCTCTTTCTCCATGAAAAATAAGTGCCCAGAAGTTCAATATTAAAATAAAAATTGATCGTTTGGGGTTTCCAAAACCTCAAAATTTGTGCAGCTACAAAACACCATGATTGTGATGTTGGCGGTGGTGATGCAATATGCATGAAGCCAAATAAACAAAATAACAAAAATAAAAATAAAAAACATAATTGGAAGAGTGTGAGATAAAAACATACACGATTTTCCGAGTTTGAATGATTTAGCAGATTTGTGGAAGAGTTCAGCGGCGTCTTCGTAATTGGAACTAAACAAGGCGCAACAACAGTGGAGCTTGTTCTGCGCTTTGTTCGCGAGTTGTTGTCCTCTCTCTATGTGATCCGCCATTGGATTGGAGAGGGGCAATGCAATGCAATGCAATGCAATGCAATCGAAGGAATTCTGCTTCACCTTCCTGTTAATAAAACAAGTTTATAATTAATTAACTAGTAGTATAATCCGTAATATTTTTTTTTAATGATAGTTCAATATATTAAAAATAGATAGAATACTTCAAAATAATTCTACTTGAAGTTTTGAATAAGATTTTAAAAATGCATCAAACAATATAATAATTGTCAGGGTTTGTGATGAAGCACCGAAATGCATTTGATCTTCTATTGGAACAAAATTTGCAAAGATTGTATCATTTTTAGTTTAGAGGACAAATGAAAGCAGAGAAGCAAAGGAAGGGAATGCAAGTAATAACAATAGAATAATTCTTGCCGTTTGGGTCTCACTTAGTTTTCTTCCAAACCAAGGGAGAGAAAAGAAATCCGGTAACTTCTTATTTTTTCTATATATATTTACATCAACACGTCTTTATGATGAAAAGATAAAAATGTACAAGTTATACAATCCAAGAGAATGCTAGGGTGCGGAAGTGAATGATAGGACGAGGAAGTGTCTCGTATGGTTCATAGTAGACCACTTGTTTTAGCCTTTAGATCCATTTTATTCTCACGATCATATGGTAGACTCTTTACATGGAATCTTTTTCATCCTTCCTCACCAGGAAAACCTTAGCCATTCGCGACGACTTTCACCTCTGACGTCCCAACCTAGTGGTTGGTCACAACTTCCCCATGCAGGAGGTTGCGTTTGGTCAAGAGGCCACATTCATTCGTGAGGGAGAATGCACAAGAGAGAGAGAGTAATGAGGGGGAGAGAAATTTGTAAGACAAGGGGGAGAGAAAGATAGGTGTCAAGATGAAGGAAGCGGCGAGTGACGCGGCTGTAGACTTGTCAATAAAGGCGAAAGAGAGAGAGTGATACGATCCTCGGAGCCGTCGGTGACTAAATCGAGAAAATCGGGAGTCATGAAGGTGGAGGTGGTGAGGACGCCACAATCGGGATGGAAAACTGATTGATAAGTCAGGAGGGCTCCACAACCGACTATGGAGGTTCCGGTTGATAAGTCGGGGTTGAGCGCCACGGCAAGCCGATAAGCTCTAAGAACGGTTCCGAGAACCAAAGAGAATCATCTCTCAATTTTTACTCAAAATTCAATTCCTTGAGCTGGTGTAATTAAAGCTTGGGCTAATTGAAATTCAAGGAAAACGTTGAATTAGCTCCATGTGCTGGTCAAATCAAATCCTGAAAATTAGTATCTCTTGCTCCTAAAAAATCCTTGCATGCACTGGTGGGCTTCCTTATCCAATTAATATAACATAAGCAAATAATTGTCCAGGTGCATGTCATTAATTCTTTATTAGTACAAGAGTGATTCCAGGCTCTAGCTAATAAGAGTAGTATCTTTGTAGGCTTCTTTCCACATACTCAATGAATCCATTTTCGCATCATTCTCCCTTTCTTCAATAGGATTTGTCCTCAAATCCTCATAGTAATCTTTTAATAAAAACTCAAACTTTGGACATAGCTTCTTGCATGAATGCAACCACACCCAATTACCGAGATCGAAAACAAATCTTGTCTTTTCAATTTCAGCTTCCATCTCTTCATTGTGAAACCCAACTTCTAAAGCATCAAATAATTTAGCAATATGAGGATCACAAAAATATTTTAAGGAAGCTCTTGGAACTAAAACAATGGAAGCTCGATTAGAATCTAAATATGTCTCCTTCCATGTGCTCAAGCCACCCATTTTTGCATCATTCTCCTCTTCTTCAAGGGGATTTGCCCTCAAATTCAAACCTACATCAATAGTTAGTGGGTCTAAAAAAATTCTCCTTTGTGCTCTCCACATTCTTTGTCAAGTTTGGATCTTTCCTCCTCCTCTCTCTCAAAGCTTTCAATTTTATCAACAAAAACCTCATTTTTCTCTTTTTCTTCTTTTCTCTCAAGGTTTTCTTTCTCCTCTACTTCTTTCTCATAACTTTCTTTTCTCTCTATTTCTTTCCCACTCATTTTCTTTTTCTCATTGTCACTCTTCACATACATTACCTTTTTGGGATCTAATGGCACAAGAGTGATTTCTCGATTTTTAAATAAAAATAAGTACTTGTTGGTGTAGCCATCATGCTTTACATGTCGTTCATGCCTCCATGGAAGCCCAAGTAACAAGTGCCTCGTTTCTGTTGGAACCACATAACATAACACCTCATCTTCATATTCCCCAAGCTTGAATGTCACTCGTACTTTTTTGGTCACCATCAAGTCACCCATATCTTTAAACTCTGGATCATCGAGGCTATCGAGTATATATGGTTGTGGATGCTCAAGAACTGGAAGTTTCAACATCTCCACCATGGTTATACTGGTCATATTGATCCAATACTTTCTATTGATGACTAAATTACGTACTTTATCCATCACAATGCATCTAGGGATTACCCCATAGATACTTGGGAGGAGATGAAGACTTTGATGAGAAGAAGGTTTGTACCTTCGTGGTACCATAGGGAGTTACACAATAAACTCTAAAGACTTACTCAAGGGAGTAAGAGTGTGGATGAGTACCACGAGGAGATGGAGGTAGCCTTGATAAGGGAAAATATCAATGAAGATAGGAAGGCTACCATGTCCCGTTTCCTTCACGGCCTAAACCGTGAGATAGGAGACATTGTGGCCATGTGCTGTTTATGATGATGCATAGGGAACATTGAACAGAGCAAAAAAAAAACGGTGGAGCTACAGAATGATCCATGGCATATGAGGGGAACTGGCAAAGAAATGCTATGGATAAAGAACCTCTTGTGGAGAAGACAACGATTTATGTTAGTTCGCAATTGGATAAACTTGAATGGGGAGAGAAAGACGTGGTGCTTGTGGTATCATTGTGTAAATTAGACTAATCCAAGGATAAATAACCATATATGGTCAATGTATTTGGACAACAAATAGAACACAAGATTCTTTTCTAGGTGGATAGTGCTTTCATTGTCACAATGTACCACATATTCATCTTGTTCATGTCCTAGCTCACACAAGAGGTTCTTTATCCATAGCATTTCTTTGCAAGCATTATATATTGCAACTAATATATTTCACACCAGGGGTTGACAACACAACACACTTTTGAAGTTTTGATTGCCAAGACAAAACCCCCCTTTAAAAGCAATCATATATCTAAATAAGACTTTCTTAATTATACATCTCCTATCATATCTATATCTGAATACCTTAGGAGTATTAGAATTGCATTTCCAAAGAACAAGCACATTTTGGAAGTTTCTCTCAGATACTTTAGTATCCATTTCAAGTCTTTAAGTTCTCTTTTCCTGGATTTGATAGAAACCTGCTTACAAATCCAATAACATAAGTAATGACCATCCTTTTGCAAACCATTGCATACAAAAGACTACCCATAGAAAATGCGAAGGCCACCTTGTTCATTTTTTCTTTATGCTTTTTACTTGTTGGATATTGTGTCTTACAAAGTTTGAAATGACGACGTATTGAAACTATCATAAATGAAGGTAACAAAATATTAGGCAACACCAAGGGACCTTTCATACGTTGACCAAACTTCTGAATTAACAAGATCTCTGATATGATCCTCTTCTTGCATGTTCTCTCGAAAGATACTCTGTTATGCTTTTATGCTAAACAGTCTTTGTAGGATTTGATGTTTGGAAGATGGCATTTTGTGAGGATTTCCAACCCTTTCTCGCTCATGTAACCTAATCGTCCGTGCCACAATTATTTAGTTGCGTTTAAGCAACATTTCTCTCTCCATTGCATATCTTCCCCTACATGATGTACATAGCGTCTTCCTTCTTACCACAAGCCATAATCATACTCTCTCTGGTGAAATTTCATTTGTCGGTACTAGATTGATTTATTAATCCAAGGAAGGTATGAACTCTAAAAACTCTAAAACTTTTCCTTCTACTAATGCTTCTTCTTCTTCTGATTCTAAGCATAGGAACATCAAATGTTTCAAATGTTTTGGGAATGGCCACAAGGCCAATGAGCGCCCAAACAGAAGGACAATGGTGATGAGAGGGGGGCATATCTCTAGTGACTCATGCCCGGGCACCCCTCCCGAAAGTGAAAAGGAAGAAGAATATGAGACCTTAGCTCATGATGGTGACTTGCTAATGATAAGAAGACTCTTAGGGAGTCAAATTGTGCCAAATGAGCTGGACCAAAGGGAGAACATTTTCCATACAAGGTGCATCATCCAAGGAAAAGTATGTTCCTTAATCATTGATGGGGGAAGTTGCACTAATGTGGCCAGCACTCGTTTGGTAAGAAAACTTGAACTTCAAACTATTCCTCATCCCCGGCCATACAAGCTTCAATGGTTGAGTGAAAATGGTGAGTTAATAGTTAATCAACAAGTGTTGGTAAGTTTGTCCATTGGTAAATATCAAGATGAAATCTTATGTGATGTTGTTCCCATGGAGGTCGGCCATGTTTTGCTTGGAAGGCCTTGGCAGTTTGACAAACATGCTATTCATGATGGTTTACTAATAAATACTCTTTTGTGCATAATTCTTTAAAAATTACCCTTGTGCCTCTTACTCCTAAACAGGTTTATGAAGACCAAGTGGCGCTAAGACTTAGGAGAGAAGAAGAGAAGAAGGCCACAAAGGTAAAATCAAATGGGGAAGAAAAAAAGTGGGGATCAAAAAAATATTGAATGTTTAATTGCTAGGGAGAGTGAGATAAAGAGGGCTTGCTTTGCAAAGCAAGAGATGTACATTTGTGTGTAGAAGGACTTGTATTTGAATCATAACTCTAACCCTCTACCAGTAAAGTAGAGTCTCTTTTGCAAGATTTTGAAAATGTCTTCCCAAAGAGTGTTCCTCCCAGACTACCTCCTTTAAGGGGTATTGAGCATCAAATGGATTTCATTCCGGGAGCATCATTGCCTAATAGGCCCGCCTATAGGACCAATCATGAGGAAACAAAGGAAATTCAGAAGCAAGTGGAGGAATTGCTCCAAAAAGGTTGGGTAAGAGAAAGCTTAAGTCCTTGTGTCGTTCCCGTCATTCTTGTCCCTAAGAAGGACGACACTTGGCGCATGTGTACTGATTGTAGGGTTGTAAATAATATCATTGTAAAATATATACACCCCATCCCTAGGCTAGATGATATGCTTGATGAATTGCATGGTGCTTGTTATTTCTCTAAGGTTGATTTGAAGAGTGGGTACCATCAAATTAGGATGAGGGCAGGGGATGAGTGGAAGGCAGCCTTTCAGACTAAGCATGGATTGTATGAATGGTTGGTAATTCCTTTTGGACTTACAAATGTGCCTAGTACCTTCATGAGGTTGATGAACTATGTATTAAGAGAGTTTTTAGGCAAGTTTGTAGTGGTGTAATTTGATGACATTCTGATCTATAGCATAACCTTAGAAGAGCACCTAGAACACCTTAGGGCTGTGATGAGTGTGCTTAGGAAAGAAAAGTTGTATGCTAATTTAGAGAAGTGTGTCTTTTGTACCGACCATGTAGTGTTTTTAGGATTTGTTGTAAGAGCTAAAGGAGTGCAAGTGGATGAAGAAAAAAAATTAAATCCATTAGGGAATGGCCTACCCGCAAGTCAGTGAGTGAGGTGAGAAGCTTCCATAGCTAGTTTCTATAGAAGGTTCGTAAAGGACTTTAGCACCATAGCCGCCCCTTTGAATGCAGTCGTAAAGAAGAATGTGAGCTTTAAGTGGGGGGAAGCACAAGAGAGAAGCTTTAACACACTTAAAGAAAAACTTACTCATGCACCCATACTTGTATTACCTGATTTTTCTAGGTCCTTTGAACTTGAGTATGATGCATCTAATGTGGGTATCGGGGCTGTTTTACTTCAGGGAGTTCATCCAATTGCATACTTTAGTGAGAAATTGCATGGTGCTATTTTGAACTATTCCACTTATGACAAAGAGTTGTATGCACTTATAAGGGCTTTGGACACTTAGCAGCATTATCTTTTGCCAAAAGAATTTGTAATTCATAGTGATCACGAGTCACTAAAATATTTGAAAGGGCAAGGTAAGCTTAATAAAAGGCATGCTAAGTGGGTAGAATTTCTTGAACAATTCCCCTATGTGATCAAGCACAAGCAAGGTAAGGTAAATGTAGTGACAAATGCACTCTCTAGAAGGTATACCTTACTTTCCACTCTTGAAACAAAAATGCTAGGTTTTGAGCACATAAAGGAGTTGTATGCGCATGATGATGATTTCTCCAAAGTATATGCTATTTGTGAAAAGGGGGCGCATAATGGGTTCTTTAGGCAGGATGGGTTTTTATTCAAGGAAAAATATTTATGTGTGCCTAAATGCTCGTTGCATGAACTCTTACTTAGGGAAGCACATGAGGGGGGGACTAATGGGTCATTTTGGGATCCAAAAGACTTTGGACATATTGCATGAGCATTTTTATTGGCCTGGCATGAAGCATGATGTGCATAGAATTTGTGATAGATGCATTGTTTGTAAAAGGGCCAAGTCAAAGGTAATGCCTCAAGGACTTTATACCCCCTTACCTATCCCGGATTCTCCTTGGATTGACTTGTCTATGGACTTTGTGCTAGGCCTTCCCCGCTCCAAAAGGGGGAAAGACTCAATTTTTGTGGTTATTGACAGGTTTTCCAAGATGGCCCACTTTATTCCTTGTCATAAGGTAGATGACACCACTTATGTGGCAGACTTTTTCTTCAAGAAAATTGTAAGACTACATGGAATGCCAAAGAGCATAGTCTCTGACAGGGACTCCAAGTTCCTTAGTCACTTTTGGAGGACTCTTTGGAACAAATTGGGGATTAAGCTGTTATTTTCTACTACTTGTCACCCACAAACTGATGGGCAAACTGAAGTGGTGAATAGAACCCTATCGACTTTGCTTCGGTCCATCATCAAGAGGAACGCCAAAACATGGGAAAAATGCTTACCTCTTGTTGAATTTTCTTATAATAGGGTCGTTCATTCTACTACTAGCTTTTCTCCTATTGAAATTGTATATGGATTTAATCCTCTCACCCCCTTGATTTACTGCCTCTACCTGATATTTATTCTTTGAATCATAGGGATGGAAAGGCAAATGCAGAATATGTGAGGAAGCTCCATGAGAAAGTCAAGTCCCAAATTGAAAAGAAGATGGAGCAATATTCTATGCAAGCCAACAAAGGAAGAAAGCGAGTTGTCTTTGATCCTGGAGATTGGGTCTGGGTGCATATGAGGAAGGAAAGGTTTCCTTCACAAAGGAAATCAAAGCTCTCACCTAGAGGAGATAGTCCCTTCTAAATCATAGAAAAGATCAATGATAATGCCTACGAAGTTGATTTACCAGGTGAGTATGGAGTTAGTGCAACATTTAATGAGGCTGATTTATGTCTGTTTGATGTAGGTGATGAAGAATCAAATTTGAGGACGAATTCTTTCGAAAGGGGAGGGCATGATGAAGACCAAGGAAGCTCAAATGGAGGCCCAATAGATTCAAGGCCCAATGATGCTCTACAAGGACTTGGAGGCCCAATGACAAGGTCAAGGACTAAGAAGGCTAAAGAGGCTTTGGACAAAGAAGTCAACTATTTTCTATCTCTCAAACCAATTCCTGAAGGCCTAACTCTCAAGATAGTCTAAATAATCCAAGTTGATGAAGAACCCAATGTGGGGGCATGATATCATCCTATACGTTCGTTTTAATTTATTTAAATTAAGTATTTGAATAATTTTAAATTTCAGATTTGGTTGTATTTTCTGTTTGAGATAATTTCTGTAATAAGGTCTTATTTTTTTGAGCTAACTAAGCACATAGGATCTTAAGAAGTGTTGCAGCTTTTCTAATTGGGCTTGGCCCATATTTTTGGGTTAGGTTTAGGCTTGGGGAGCGCTATCTTGCTGCCTCCTCCAAGTAGGTTTGGCCGCAACACCATATTAGGAAAGGAGGGGGGAATTGATGACCATTATGGCTATAAATAGCCTTTGTACTCTCCTTATTTGGGACTTTTGAATTCAGAATTTTATTTGCACTCCATTGTGAGTCTGTGAGAGCTAGTCCTCTTAGGTTCTTGGATGAACCATCTCTGATTCTTATTAAGAGCTTCGTTTCTCTTGTGGCAAATCTACACCGAACTTATCACTCTCTTGAGAGTGTGGCGTCTTCTTCCATTTTCTTTCTTCTTTCCATGTTTTTATTTTATTCTGGTTACTATGTTCTTATTGCTTATGTGCCATTACTCTTAAAGTTCACACCTTTAGCGCTTTAATCATCTTGTTTTCCTTTTTATATTATTATGTGACATTGTTAAATTAAGAACAAAGCTTGTATTTGTTCTTCCTTCTTCAATAGAAGTCGCGCAAGTTTGAGGATTAAGGATTCTATTCCTAAAGTTCTCATTTTTATTCATTCTTAATCCTTATAACAAGAATCGATTCGAGGACGATCCGTTAAAAACAATATGCATCCATCTTGGATCATATCCGAGAGAGATGCGATAAGAGTGAGAGACAGGAGGGGAAAGATAAAGAGATATAAAAGGGAGAAATGGATCTGAGCACTACTCGAACTCGAGTCAGAGACATACATGACTAAGTGGAGGAGCAAGTGGGAATGCATTGGTTTGGGACGGATTCCCGGTGGGGAGGTTTGGAGTTGGTTGTTGGGTTCTTAGGGTACTCTTTAGATTCCCTTCTCCCCCATTATAATTGCTCACGAGGAAAATGAAAGTGATTCCATATAACAATGGGCCTTAATGCACATACTTGATCCAAGGGTCCTAATAGAATTCCCCTCTATTTTTACACCTATTGTAAAGCAGCCTTAGTCACATTAAGGGTCATTGTCGAAAACTTATTCGCATGCGACATTCTACTTTGAGCAAGGAACTTATGCCTATTCCTTGACAGGAGAGGGAAAGCATTAGGTTGGCCAGTACCAGAACATACCACACCTATCTTACACCAACAAGGACCAACACCTATCTTACGCCAACAAGAAGTCACTTTTGTTATGCAGTTCGGAAGCTTAAGCCTTCCAACATGTGGTTGGGGTTGTGCGATCCAACAGAGAAGTGGGGGTTTGTGGTGGTTTATGGGGTGGAGGAAGGAGTTCAGCTTTGTGTGGTGTGGTCGTTTGAACACCGTTGGGGAGGTGGCCATGTGCTGTTTATGATGATGCATAGGGAACATTGAACAGAGCAAAAAAAAACGGTGGAGCTACAGAATGATCCATGGCATATGAGGGGAACCAGTAGTTCCCATGGAGAAGACAACGATTTATGTTAGTTCGCAATTGGATAAACTTGAATGGGGAGAGAAAGACGTGGTGCTTGTGGTATCATTGTGTAAATTAGACTAATCCAAGGATAAATAACCATATATGGTCAATGTATTTGGACAACAAATAGAACACAAGATTCTTTTCTAGGTGGATAGTGCTTTCATTGTCACAGTGTACCATATATTCATCTTGTTCATGTCCTAGCTCACACAAGAGGTTCTTTATCCATAGCATTTCTTTGCAAGCATCATATATTGCAACTAATATATTTCACACCAGGGATTGACAACACAACACACTTTTGAAGTTTTGATTGCCAAGACAAAACCCCCCTTTAAAAGCAATCATATATCTAAATAAGACTTTCTTAATTATACATCTCCTATCATATCTATATCTGAATACCTTAGGAGTATTAGAATTGCATTTCCAAAGAACAAGCACATTTTGGAAGTTTCTCTCAGATACTTTAGTATCCATTTCAAGTCTTTAAGTTCTCTTTTCCTGGATTTGATAGAAACCTGCTTACAAATCCAATAACATAAGTAATAGCCATCCTTTTGCAAACCATTGCATACAAAAGACTACCCATAGAAAATGTGAAGGCCACCTTGTTCATTTTTTCTTTATTCTTTTTACTTGTTGGATATTGTGTCTTACAAAGTTTGAAATGACGACGTATTGAAACTATCATAAATGAAGGTAACAAAATATTAGGCAACACCAAGGGACCTTTCATACGTTGACCAAACTTCTGAATTAACAAGATCTCTGATATGATCCTCTTCTTGCATGTTCTCTCGAAAGATACTCTGTTATGCTTTTCTGCTAAACAGTCTTTGTAGGATTTGATGTTTGGAAGATGGCATTTTGTGAGGATTTCCAACCCTTTCTCGCTCATGTAACCTAATCGTCCGTGCCACAATTATTTAGTTGCGTCTAAGCAACATTTCTCTCTCCTTTGCATATCTTCCCCTACATGATGTACATAGCGTCTTCCTTCTTACCACAAGCCATAATCATACTCTCTCCGGTGAAATTTCATTTGTCGGTACTAGATTGATTTGTTAATCCAATTTTATCTAATAATCCTATTGAGATAAGGTTCAAATACATCTCTAGAACATGTTTTTACCTCCTTTAACACAAGCTTATTTCCATTTTCAGCGATCAATTTTACTTGTAACGTAGTTCCTATCTTCATTGTACCAAAATATCCCCTTTGATAAAATTAGAAAAATCCCTCATAAGGAGTAATGTGGAGGGATTCTACTTAGTCAATTATCTGAATTTAGTCATCAGACATAACATTTAGATAATTTTCTCTCCAATAAGAAATACATTTTCATCATCTAAGCCACTACAATAGTGGTTCCATCTTCCTACTTTTTTTGTAGGGCAATCTGGTTAGGTGAACTATTCCGACTTGTTAATCTTTCTTTTACATTTTGCACACAACTTTTTGTGGTGTGGCTTGCCATAATAATAATAATAATAATAATAATAATAATAATAATAATAATAATAATAATAATAATAATAATAATAATTTAGTCTGGTGTGAGACTTTGATTTACTTTGTGATTTTCTATGACCTCATTTTCCACGATTCTTACTATTTCCTCTATTTTCATTAACGTTGCATTGAAATCGGTTGTACAAGCCCTCTTTCTTCTATCTTGTATTTTCATATAGCAAACTAACTATAACAACATCCATAATCCATACTAAGCTTTTTATTTGGAGCACAATTACTGAGTGACAACCAGAGTATCCTAACTCTCAAAAAAAAAATAGAATTGAGGAGTAGAAGAGCCTACAACTCAACATGTATTTTTCGTTTCTACATTTAACAGTTGATTTACGAGCTTTGTTCTTAGGCGTCATATTTTGAATTAAGGATTCAAGTGTCAACCAGAACTCGTACATATTGGCATAAGTTGATACATGCTCAAACAAGTTTTGATCAACATATTTCCTAATCATAGTCACTGCCTTCCAATTCAGGAGCTCCCAATTTCTATCGGTCTTTCCAATTTCAGGGAGTGAATCTATTTATTTATTTTTTTGCGGGGATTAAAACCGGATTTTGCTCTTATTATAGGGACCAAAAGCGCTATTAACCCTAAATTTGTTGTAAATATATGTATTTATGGATGACTATCTATCATATGTCAAAATATTATGTGATTGCTCCTCATTTATTATTCTCTGATTTGGCTCATAAATTGAAAGTCAAATACATCTATAAATAGGAGCATTAGATTTGCCATTAGTTACACTTTTAGAGAAACTCACTAATACAAATATCAGAGCTTGTTCCTAAAGAACAAGCCTACGAATCCTAGTTCCTGAAGAACTAGTCTTTGACTTCATATTTCTATCATCATCATCTTCTTCTTCTTCTTATTTCCTGTTCTTTTCATAACACGTTATCAGCACGATTAAGTCTCTACTAGTGCAGCAAAATATTTTTGTGTGTTTCTTTTCAAGGTGAGAATTTATCTATTATCACAACTATATGATTCTTTAAACAAAAGAAAAGGTTTTTTCTTTTTGTTGTTCTTCCTTAGAGACTCTTCTTTCGGATCATAATTTTTTTTCCTCCCCAATATTTTTCCTGTGATCTTTATGTTTCCTTCACATTGTTATGTTATTTTTTTTTTCAATTTGATTGTGCAGATTTTTTTTTGGTGAAATTGATTGTGCAGATATTATCCCATTATTTTAATTCACTATATATCTGCGCTATTTATTACGTTAATCTTTGTGTTTCCTGCGAATTTTCCATTATCACATCATTATGTTATTCTTTTTTTCAATTTTTTTCTCTCTATGTGATAACACGTTAGTACCATTTTTTTCTTCACTGTGTTAGTATCATTTTTTTATCCCAATGTTTGCTATTTTTCTTCCATTAGTAATATATTGTTAGCAATTGTTTTACTTGTATTATTGATAATTTTATTTTATATTTCCTACCGTTAATGCTTGGTCCTGGAGTACCAATGCTATTGCTTCACGAATATTGCATATTATTGGTCCTGAAGTACCAATGCTAATATTTTTTCTATTATTGGTCTTGAAGTACCAGTATATGATTTCAACAAATTTGAAATATGGATTTTAAGTCGTTGGTCCTGAAGAACCAACTTACGATTGTCCTAGTGATCGGTCCAGAACCACCAAATTACAATCGTAGAAACAATTGCATAAATTCTTTTTGAAAGCAAGAAAGTGCAAAACAATGACCATGTTTGCTACAGATGTGGGGCAAAAGGCCATTGGTCTCGACTTTGTCACACCACAAAACATCTAGTTGACTTTATAAGGCATCTCAAAAGGCAAAAAAAAAAAGAAAAAAAATATTGAAGCAAACTTCTCTGAATCTCTTAACAAAGAGGTTTCAGCAGATGAGGATGAAAATATTTACTATTGAGATATCATTGAGTCTAGAAACTATCATATGCTTAAGTTTTATTTGTTTATGTTATTTGGATATTTTCATATGTTAAAGCTTATTTATGTTATTTGAATTTTGTCATATATTTTATGATTAGTATTAAGTTTCACGTCACGTTATAATTTTCTTTCCTTATCCTTAAAATATTTTTTTTAATGTTACTAGATATTGCAAAATACTCTCGATAATATGGACGAAGAAATATGTTTAGTGGACAATGGCATAACCCACACAATTCTTCGTGATAAGAAGTATTTTGCGCAGTTAACATTAACTAAAATTAATGTTAATACAATATCTGGTATTGTAAACATGATTGAAGGCTCCGGAAGAGCATGTGTTATATTTCCAAGAGGGACAAAATTATGCATTGATGATGTGTTGTATTCTAGTAGATTCCGAAGAAATCTACTAAGTTTCAAAGATATATGTCGCAATGGATATCATATTGAAACAAAAAATGAGGGAGATTCAGAATATCTCTATATTACCTCTGGAAATTCAAATGAAAAGTTCATCTTAGAGAAACTTCAAAGTTTCTCATCGGGGTTATATTTTACAAAAATAAGGATGACATTGTCAAATTATATGCAACGAAAGTGCCTAGATCTTAAGACTTTTATGCTTCGGCATGATCGTCTTGGTCATCCTGGTTCAACTATGATGCGACGTATCATTGAAAATGCACATGGCCACTTATTAAAGGATCATAGACTTCCTTTACCCAATAATTATTTTTGTACTTCTTGTGCTCAAGGTAAATTAATTATTAGACATTCTCCGTCTAAATTACCTTTGGAGTCCCCTTCCTTTTTACAGAGAATACCAGGTGACACATGTGGCCTAATTCACCCACCTTGTGGGCCATTTAGATATTTTATGGTTTTGATTGATGCTTTTACTCGATGGTCACATGTTTGCTTGCTTTCAACTAGAAATGTTGCTTTTGCTAAATTTCTGGCTCAAATAATAAAGTTAAGATCAAGTTTTCCTGACCATCTTATCAAAACTATTCGTCTAGATAATGCAGGTGAATTTACTTCAAAAGCATTTTGTGACTGTTGCATGTCAGTAGGAATTAGTGTTGAACATCCAATTGCGCATGTTCATACTCAAAATGGTTTAGCTGAATCTTTCATTAAATGTTTCAACTTATTGCTAGACCCATGCTTATGAAATCAAAGCTTCCTGCATCTACTTGGGGACATGCTATCGTGCATGCTGCATCTTTGATTCGCATCCGACCATCTGCATATCACAAATTTTCACATTTACAACTTGTTTTTGGCCAACAACCTAATATCTCATCTTAAAATTTTTTGTTGTGCTATATCTGTACCCATTGCACCCACTCAACGCACTAAAATGGGTCCACAAAGACGCCTTGGAATCTATGTTGGTTTTGATTTTCCATCTATTATTAGATATCTAGAACCTTTAATAGGTGATCTTTTTAGAGCAAGATTCTTATATTGTCAATTTGATGAATCTGTATTCCCCCTATTAGGGGAAGAAAAGGGTAAAGGAATACAAGTGCAAGAAGTTTGTTGGAACACACCAACGCTATCCATATTGGATACACACACAAATCAATGTGAACTTGAAGTTCAAAGAATAGTTCATTTGCAAAATATTACAAACCAGTTGCCAAATACCTTTACAAACACCTAAAAGGTCACTAAATCACATGTGTCAGCTGCAAATGCTCCTGCACGGTTAGTTGTCCCTGAAGGACAACCTGCAAGTATGGCAGCCAATGAATGCAAAGCACGCCAGAAGCGTGGTAGACCTATTGGGGCTAAGGATAGTGTTCCCCGCAAGAAAAGGGGAGTAAAAGAATTGCAAGCTGAGACTCCAGAAGAGGTCAACACGAACATAGATCAACAACCCATATTTTCAAAGAGGTAATCCCAGAAGTGGTCCCGGTACTGGCAAATCATGAGATCTCATTAACATCCGGAAATATGAAAGAAAGGAATAAAGTTGTTGTTGATAATGTGTTCTCATATGCAGTTGCTTCCGATATAATAAATGATAATGAGTCTGAGCCTCAAACTGTAGAAGAATGTCGACGTCGAAATGATTGGCCAAAATGGAAAGAGGTGATACAAGCTGAGTTAGACTTATTAGCCAAACATAAAGTATTTGGACCAGTAGTCCAAACACCCGAAGATGTCAAACCCGTTGGATATAAGTGGGTTTTTGTACGTAAAAGAAACGAATTGAATGAAATTGTGAGATACAAGGCACGACTTGTAGCGCAAGGTTTCCCACAAAGGCCGAGTATAGATTATGAAGAGACATATTCCCCAGTTATGGATGCAGTCACTTTTAGATTTTTGATTAGTTTGGCAGTCTCTAAAGGACTGGACATACGTCTAATGGACGTTGTTGTTGTGGATGGTTGACTAAGTTCAGAAACCTGAGGAAAGCAGAGCTGTAGCATTTCATTCATAAAAATAGAGTGAATACATGGTGGGATAGTACTAAAAAACTGAGGGCTAATATGAGACATGGCCACCCTTACTAGCGAATATACAGCTATGTTAGCTTCCCTATTTACAAACTCTACCTTTGAGTTTTGACAATGAGACAATAAGAGATGATTAGCCTCGGCAATAATTGCACCAAATTCAGTAGCGTTAGTCTTTCCTTGAAGAAAAGCATCTGCAACAATCTTTGAATCAACCTCAAAAATTACCTTCTTCAAGTCAAGCTCCCGCACCCATTTAATCGCTTCAAGGAGTCCAAGAGCTTCACCTTGCAGAATTGATACAAGCGGACTGCTCCAGTGAGTCTGGGCACTAATGAAGCTACCGGCGTCGTCTCGAAGGATCATCCCTGCACCCACTACGTTCCTGTCTTGATAGAAGGAGGCATCAACGTTGCATTTCATGAAACCCACCTCCGGTTTAGTCCATTTCACAGGCCCGGACGTATTGTTGCTGCTGCCAACCACATTATCAGACATTCTAGCAGACTTCCACTGG
Source organism: Calophaca sinica (assembly GCA_037113605.1). NCBI lineage: Eukaryota > Viridiplantae > Streptophyta > Magnoliopsida > Fabales > Fabaceae > Calophaca > Calophaca sinica. The sequence continues at coordinate 113,052,915 of CM073733.1, forward strand.
TCCATAAAAGTCTTCGCTCAGTGAACAATAGAAGCATGTGTCTCAATTTTGCTATCCCAGATTCTGGTGTTACGACTCGCTCAAAAGTTCCAAAGCACCATGACAAAATCCTCAAATTTTTGACCAGATAATCTTTGATGCAGCAGGAATATCAGTCCTCGCAGGCTTTCAACACAGGTTCGAGCACTGGAAACATCCGAGAACAACTGAGAAGCATGCCAACACTCAAGCATCTTCGGGCAGTCAACAAAAAGATGCCATCTCGTTTCTGCATCATCCTCACACATTGGGCACACGGTTGGGCACTGAACACCCCTCATGTGAAGATTAACACGGACAGGAAGAACATTACGACACACCTTCCAGAGAAAGCCTTTAACCTTTGGTGGAATGCGGAGATTCCAAAGCGCATTCCAGTTACCAGGAACCTCTAAGTCACTTGCATCAATAAGCTTTGTCGTGCAGAGTTTGTAAGCACTCTTGACTGTGAAGTCACCATTTACGGTCAGCCCCCAAATTATCTTGTCTTCTGACACAGAATCGAAGAGAGGGGTGTTGAGGATAGCCTCGGCCTCACCTGATTCAAACAGGTTGCAAACCAGTGAATGGTCCCATTTCTTACAGCCTTCGAGAAATAAATTATTAACGTGCAATTCGGGGATCAATGAATGTTGGGTTGTGAAAGATAATCTCTTGCCTTCCCCCAACGAGAAATCATCCCAAATTTGAATGTTCTCACCGCTGCTAATACACCATCTAGACCCCTCACGCACCAATATTTTAGAGGTCCAAATACTTCTCCACGCATAACTCGGATTTCCCCCAATTTGGGCATTCAAGAAATCACCATTTGGGAAGTACTTGGCTTTAAAAAGCTGTGCCACCATAGAATGAGGTCTTGTCATAATCCTTTAAGCCTATTTACTAAGGAGGGCTAAATTGAAGGCATATAAATTACGAAAACCCATCCCTCTTTTAGCCTTACACATAGTTAACTTGTCCCAAGATAACCACCTTATACCTTGCGTGCCATCCCGTTTGGAACCCCACCAAAAGGAGTTCATGATTTTCTCAATCTCATCCCCTAACGACTCCGGGAGAAGAAAAATACTCATAAAGTATGTGGGAATAGATTGAAGCACTGACTTAATCATCACCTGTTTCCCACCTATAGATAATGCCCGGCTACTCCACAAGTGAACTTTCTTCCAAACCCTATCCTTAATGAATCTGAACATGCTCTTCTTGTCTCTCCCAATCATTGACGGCAAGCCCAGATACTTTCTAGTTCCTAAACATGCCTGCACTTCTAGAATAGTAGAGAGGGTTGTCTTCAAATCCGGTTGCACATTTTTACTATAGAACACCTCAGACTTTCGGAAATTGATCTCCTGACCCGATGCCTTCTCATAAGTCTTGAGAATCTCCTCATCGTGGCTGCCTCATGATCTTGGGCCCTAAAAAAAATAAAACAATCATCTGCAAATAGGAGGTGAGTAATAGAAGGTGCACCTCTACATATTTTTATGTCGTGAAGATCTCCTCTAGACTCGGCTTTATTAATAAGAGCAGACAGACCCTCAGCACATAAGATGAAAAGATATGGGGATAGAGGATCCCCTTGGCAGAGACCTCTACCAGGCACAATAGGTCCCACATGATCTCTATTAACCAGAACAGAATAGTGGACTGATTCGATATAGAGCAGCATCCAGTTCATCCACCTCACTGAGAAACCCAGCTTCCCCATAATAGCTCTCATGTACCCCCAATCCACCCGGTCATATGCTTTGCTCATATCTAACTTCAAGGCAACATCACCCACTTTCCCATGCGCCTTATTCTTCATATAGTGGATGATCTCAAAAGCGGACATAGCATTATCAAGAATTGACCGCCCTTCAACAAAGGTCGATTGCACCTCCGAGATGCACTTATGAAGAAAGGGTTTAAGCTGGTTAGATAAAACCTTTGAAAGAATCTTATAGATCACGTTGCAGAGAGATATGGGTCTCCAATCCTTCATAGACAAGGGATTATCAACCTTCGGAATTAGAGCTATGTGTGTTGCATTTAGGGACCCGGGGAGCAAACCACTATCGAGCCACTCAATGCAAGAATTGAATACCTGTTGCCCACACAAGCTCCAAAAACGCTTATTAAAAGCTGGGTTGAGGCCATCAGGCCCTGGAGCTTTATCAGAATGCATCTGGGATAACGCTACTTCAAACTCACCCATGGGAAACTCAGCAAGTAAGATTTCATTGTCCTCCTCTTTATCAGAATGCATCTGGGATAACGCTACTTCAAACTCACCCATGGGAAACTCAGCAAGTAAGATTTCATTGTCCTCCTCCGTAATCTTAGGGTTGAGGGCATTAAGGACTGGAGAATATATCCCATCCCGGCCTTGGAATAGGTCCCTAAAATAATCAACAACAACACCACATAAGTCCTCATGCTTGTCCCTGATCACCCCACTAGTATCGTGCACTTTGCGCATTTTGTTGACCGAGCTTCTCATGGTTGTCGCAGCGTGAAAAGTTTTGGTATTAAAGTCGCCCTCCTTTAACCAAATTACCTTGCCTCTTTGTTTCCAATAGTCCTCTTCCTGAACAATCAATTTATTTAAGGTCCTTCTAGTCTCATTAAAACGTGTCGTTCCTATAGCATCACGTCTGTATCTAAGAGATTCCAGAAGGTGCGTACAATCATATATCTTCTTTCTAACCCGGGCTTTGAGCTCCCTACCCCATGGCCCAAGGGCTTCCACGCAACCATGAAGCCTATCAAGAACATCCCCATTTGCAGCATTATGCCAACCTCGCTGAACTGTTTCTTCTAAGCCAGGCTCCCAAAGCCAACAATTCTCGAATCGAAATCTCCAATGGCCCTGCTTGCAAGGCATACCTTCTGGCTTGTCACAGATAGGTGAATGATCAGATATAGAAGCAATCAAATTTAATAAACGAACCTGAGGAAACATTTCCAACCACCCTCTATTGGCCATAGCTCTGTCCAATCTTTGTTCTATTGTGTGATTCGTTCCTCGAGCAAAGAATCAAGTATACGGGTACCCCTCAAGATGAATATCTGATAGGCCTGCATCCTGAACTGCCGCGCGAAAACCATTAAGCAACCAGTTAGGATGATCGCATTGACCCATCTTCTCAGTAGCAGATAGGAGGTCGTTGAAATCCCCCATGATGCACCAAGAAAGTTGGGACTGGCCAGCTAGTCTCCTTAGCAGCGCCCAAGATTCATGCCGTCTACGCTTGGCAGGTATCCCATAAAAACCCGTGAGGCACCACTTCCCTTTAATAGCGTCCTCCACCTCCAAACTGATATGGTTCCGAGAGTAATTCGTAACGACACAGTGAAAAGAGCTCTTCCAGAAAAATGCCAACCCTCCACTCCTACCTACTTTATCAACTGCAAAACAAAAATCAAAGCCAATCCTCCACCGAACAACTTCAATAATCTTAGAATCAACAAGAGTTTCAGAAAGAAAAATAACTTCCGGATTGTGTGACCGGATTACGTTCTTCAGGCTAGGAACTGCGCTAAGGTGACTCAGGCCTCGACAGTTCCAACTAATTAGATTCATTGGTCCTGGCACGCCTGGGAGCCAGGGCCTGCCAATAAAAAATAAACATTGGCCATTAAAAAATTGGTGAATCAAATTGATTTTTAAATGATAATTTCGTCATTTATGGACTTTAATTTAATGCAATAATCTTTGGATTTTTTAATGTCATTTTTTTATTATTAAGGACGAACTTTATGTTTTGGGAAACAAATATCTAAAGTGATAGTGGTTCGCTCTAGACTCTACCAAGAACACCTTGCCTTTTTTGTTTTGTAAGAACTTTTGATTCTTCGTAAAAGAAAACACAAGTCTTGTGGGAAACATGGTGATAACAAAACTAGGTGGCAAAAAGCTGTTTCACCGAGGCAAGGGATGTTTGAAACTTGGACCTCCGTTCCGTAAATAAATATTTATCTGTACATTTGAATTTTATTGGAATGGAAAGAGGGTGAAGTGCAAAACTTAAATTTCTAAGACAAATTATTATCATATCAAAAAAAAAAAAATCTAACCGCACCGTGCATTTTAGTTGATTTTTGAGGACACACCATCATTTGGTTTCATATATATTAAATAGTATGCAACGTATACTGTGGACTAGTAAAAAAATGACCCATCGGTGCACTATTTACTTAACGCTGTTGGATTTGAGTTTTTTTTTTTTTGAATTTCTTGTTTATCAATGGTTTAGATTGAAAATACAGACTATGATGTAATAGTCATTTTATCTCTCTTCGTGCCCCACCCCGTCTCTCTCTCGCCTTCTTTCTCCCCCACCCTATGACTTCCCATCCCCAGGTGTCCACTTTTTCGAAAGCTTGCTAAAATTTTGAGCCAATTTTTTAGTCACATATGCTCTTAAGATATCTCCTACGTTAAATTCATCAATGCATACAAATAATTAAAAAAACAACAAATGTAGGGAATAACGAAGAAGAAAGTGGAATACCGCCGCGACCGCCACCACGTCGTGCGACCGACGATTTTCCCCCTTCTGTTTTCCTCCATTTTAACCCTCACTTTCGCTCTTCTCTCTCTCTCTCTCCCCACATTGCCGCCGCTGTGAAGTAGTCACCCGCCACTGTGTAGATCTCCTTTCTTCCTCTGTTGCACTCTCTCCCTCCCTCTAAATTACCTCAAAATAATCAAACTCGGAAAAAGGTTGAAATCAAAGGAAGCGCCAGTCTAGGAGTTTTAGTTACCAGTAAAGATATTTGATGGTTGGACTTGGTGAAAAAAAGGCGTTTTGAAATCAAAGGATGTGCCAGTCAGGGGGTTATAGTTATGATGGTGATGCTGTAGAGCATGAATGGCAATGCACGGTACATGAAAGCAAAATCACTCACCCCACCCAGCTAAGTAGTTGAACTAACTGCACCTTACGGTGTATCATGAGAGTGATTAAGTGAAAAATATTTAATATTTATCTGCTACTTTGAATTTAATTGGAATGAAAATGAGTGTGAAATGCAAAAATAAATTACTGGTTTAAAGAAAATGTTTTGGCTGAAAACTCGATCCCACAAAAGGCTAATGTTGTTGCTGTGGATGGTTGACTAAGTTCAGAAACCTGAGGTGTGTAGCTAGTGTCTTAATGATTTATGCAACAACAGGTTTCTCTCGGCAATAAGCGTACCGAGATTATCAGAACTAGAGAACGAACGCATAATGGTGGCCCAGACAGAAAAGAAAAAACGAGTAAAATAGAGTGGGAGAGAAGAATTACTCTGGTGAGTGTGTAGGTCCGTATTTATAAGGAAAAAATTATTAACTTTAAGGTTTCGGAAATCCGGGTGCACATAGCAACTAATCATATTTTTTTCGAATAAAACCAAGTCAAAACGGTTGAGTCCAGAAATCTTTGAAAACAAAAATAATTAAACGGGTCGGAATAAAAAGTTTGGGCTGACTATATTATAAACAGATAAGTATATAAAGCCTTAAAAAGTTGGAGGAAAAAAAAGCCTTAAAATGCTTGTTACTTTTGAAATATCTTCATAAAATACAACAAATTTTGCCTCTGATTCTAACACCATAAGAAAAATCATCAAAAACGGTCAAAAGCCGTCCGAAACAATAATTTTCTGACGGCCTGCCATCGCTTAGAAATTTGGTCATCGAAATAATGCATTGGATTTTATTTATTTATTTATTCATTTTTTAACAATACTGTGTAAGTTTATTTATCATAGGTAATATTTAGAAATCTAGAGAAACACATTTTCCTATCTAAAAAAACTATATGTTGTGATAAGATTATCACTATTACAATGAACCAGTCATTTGTTGCTCTATTTGGAATTTCAACTAGCAATGTCACACGGGCTAACATTTTGGAATATGTTCAATTGCTAATTGCTGTTATAAGAAGCACGTGTACTCAATAACACGTGGCACCTGTACAAATCGCAATGTGTCTCTTAACTATTTGTTGTTAACATTGCATTTGAGTTGCTTAGCCTATTTCACCAACCTTGTCCTCCAATAACTTTTAATCTTATTGTCTATTCTACCGTGTAAGTGCTAAACTATTTTCGACTACCTTCAAATATACAAGAACACAATATTATATAATTTTAAGAAGGATGGGAAGCCAAGGCTCCCCAGTGTAACAATTCTAAGCTCCACCATTGGCTCTCATGTGAAAGTCCCTCTCGATCGCATGCTCGTCTTAGGTTTCCCCAAATTTTGCCACTGGACCAAAATTTCTTTAAAAGCAGCGTTAGTTTAATTATACCTAACATTGCATATTCCTCTATTTGTAGCAAAGATTACTATTGGAGATATAGAGCACTCTAAAGCACGATTTAGATAGGAAAAACACTCCATATCTAGCATATGCACTTGCAAAGAAGAATTAAAACTTGTTAACTAAATGCAAAAGAACTGCAGACATTAGTTGCTGTGAAATATAATGACAAAGTCACCTTCATCGATAAATAAAACTCCAGGAACAAGCTCTCCTACACCTTCATCAATATATCGGTTGACAACCTGTCACAAAAATAAGCATATATTAGTAAAAAAATATAAGTTACACTCTTGTTTATATATCATCCCATCCCTGCCTTTTATTTTCCTTTGGTTTTTTACGTCACAAGTATGATTTTATTAATCACCATTTTCAATTTAATACATAAAGCATCCGAAAGAATAAGAATATGCCCAAAGACAAGTGAAAGTAATTGAGAAAACTTGCTCTCAATGGTCAAGTATCAATCAACTCCTTAAAGATGTTTGAGTGTATTACTATTATCAATTGGAGTGTACCTCAACAATCTCCTTTTTTTTGTGAACCTCTCCTTTAGGAAGCGGAACATACTCCTCTGCCTCAAGGTCAAACTCTGTAATAAAGGCACCACTTCGGCCCACCCTTTTCACAGCCCCACTATATGACTCAATGTATATGACATCCCTACCATTACCTGCACATTATGCATGAATCCATCTGATATCAAAACATCAAACTTGTTGACATGACTCAAATATTGCATTGCATAGCTTTATTAAAACTAAAATTACTTCCTAGTACCAACAAAAAAAAAGGCTATAACTTGTTACACAGTGAGAAATATGACAACAGCAAGGAGGAAACGCAAGGAAATTAGAAATCTCACCTTTTCCTTAATCAAGGCATCATATATGGTGGGGTCCAACTTGAGTTGCTTGGTTCCTTTCACTGTTTTCAATCCGATTATCACATAGCTAATACTTTTACCATAACCGCCTGTTACACTCTCGATTTCTGCTGGAGAGAGCTCGGTTACCTTATACACAAGAAAGGCCAATAAAACATCAGAGGACTTCATAGTTTCAACAAGGAAATCAAATCAATCACAATGAACTCATCTCTCCCTCATAGACTTCCTTGCTTTCCTTTATACGTACACTAATAGCCCATCGAAAATTTTCCTTTAGAACCTCAGTTTTCTTTACTTCTGAGGAGGAGTATACTTCTGACCCACCCATCGGGAAAAATGGAACCTGCAGAGTGGCATGAATTTCATTAGCGAGCGAGTAGGGTCAAAGAGACAAAAGAAATTAGATGAAATTGTACTCACCTCTCCTCTCCTATATGGCCTGCTTAAATAACATATACAGCCCCCTCTATTCCGTAAAAAATAGAGGGGGTGTCATTAAAGTATACAGAAGTGGAGGTGAGTATAATTTACCCAATAAATAAATAATGGCGGTAAATGTTTATTTTTAATTTTCTTAAGATACAGAGTTTAGGCGAGTTGTGTGTCTCGGATGCTCAACAGAGTGAGAGAAAGCCTCAAAACTCTGAGCGGTTATAGAATATTACATTATTTACCAACGAGTTCCTCACCTCACATCTATGAGTCGAATCCTTAACAACTAGACCAATCGTCATTCACATTTATTTTTTAATTTAAAAAAATAGGCGAGTGCAGGGTGTGTCGTTTAAGTATGCGAGCGCAATAATTTTTTTTTTTTGGTAGGCAGGTAGAAAACATGGACCTACCTTGCTCCCAAGTTCCTGAGTTAACCCAAGTGCTAATGCAGTCTTGCCTTTTGCGGGCGGTCCAGCGATAAGGATGGCCGTGCCAGCCATCTTCTTCTGGCGTATAATATCAACAACAATGCCCAATGCTTCTCTTGCATTTGCCTGTCCCACGAACCCAGCAACAAATGGCAGTGCTCTTCCACTCGCCTAAACATCAATAAAATCAAATCAAAACAAAACCACACAAAAGCAAGTGCACTTGTTCTTGTTCACTCAAAATTGAAACATCCAAACGAAAACATTTAAGCATAAGGAAGAGGAAGAAGAAGAAGAAGAAGAAGAAGAAGAAGAAACCTCAAGACCTAAGCCTCTTATGTGAGTGTGAGTAGCAATACGCCATTTCTTCGTTGTCGACTGAACCTCTTCTATTCTCATCTTCTCCATCTTTTTGCAGGGGGTGACAGGAAGCAAAGAACGCCAGGATGATTAAATGTGATTTGAATTGGATTGAATCGGATCAGATGATTGATTTTTACTTTTTGCCGAATATTAAATATTAATTATTTATATTACTTCAAACAACATATTGGGAGTTAATTTTTAAAGAATTAATATTTTTGGTAAATATTTAAATAGTGGATTTGAAGAGTAAATTATTCTTCAAATTCTCTTTGAATTTACTTTTTTAACATGCAGTTCTTTTTGGATTGGTTCAGTTCTAGGTAAGCCAACTGCAAACCAAACCAAAAGCGCGATTTAAGGGAAAAGTGGCCCAAACAAATTCAAAAAATATCGAACTTTTGCGATTTTCGATTGTTTTTTAATCGATTTGCAGTTTTTTTTTTGTTTGGTTTGAATTTGAACACCCCTATTCCAGAGTGCAATTTGGCATTATAAGTGTAAGGACAAATGAAAATCTTCATGTATTTGACTAAAAGTGTTGAAAACATTTTACTGGGAGGGGGTCAAGGTGATGAAATGATTGAAATTTTTAGAGCATAACATCCATTATAAATGTTGGGAAAAAAAACAGATAGTTAAAGCCATAAATGAAGAATATGGTCAAATTGCATAAGAATATAATTTAAGTGAACAATAGCAAGTCTAGCACAATGATGAATACACACAGTAAAAAAATAAGGTGGATATTTCACAGAAAAAATGGGGGATATCAATCATCATATTTAAAACAAGAAAAACAAACCAATTTTTTTTTCTTTCTCAGTTGTAACCAAAAAAATTAAAACAATAAAAAATAAATAACTAAACAAATAAACAAACAAAAACCCATAGAAGTCAAAGAAATCAATCAATCAATAATATATACATTTAGAAATAAACTTCATTAAATAGACCTCCATGTGTCAATCTCTTATGCAAAACTCATTTATTTCATTTCAAAGTGTCATCCTAATCGGCAACACTTGATGAATGCTATAATACATGTCATTCTATTTATGGAAATCACATTCAAATGTCACTGTACAGAATCATTAATATTATTATGTATTACTTATATGTAATTTAACATTATTTTTAACCATAAAAAACTAGGGTTAAATTAGGATTAAATTATTACGTGGCAATTACAATATTGCAATATTATTATTTTTAACTATTTTTCCTATAAAAGAACATTTTTATTATTATTATTATTATTATGTTTTATTATACAATAAATAATTGTTAAAAAAATCGCATATAGTGGAGTTTTTAAAAACTCAGTTGAGATAAATCATTATAAACTCATTGATATAATTTATTTTTAAAGATGTCACTGTCGAACAAACTTCATATAAACAATATCATTTGAAAAAATAATTATGGACCAAACATTATATGTGTGGTTATTTTTCATCGGTGGCTTCTAAGGTGAACTTTTCACCATATGGTTCACCGGTGAACCACTAATAAGAACCGTTAGATGAAAGAAGCTCATGTGATCTCGTTAAGCATTACCACACTGGATCATACTTTTATCCACATTGCTTTTCTCTCTCTCTCTCTCTGCAAATTCGTGAGGGAAGCTCGTGCAATGAACAGTAGTGTGCGGCGGTCCAACAACAACCACTGCATCCCTCTTCTCCGATCTATATATTTGATATCTCTCTTTCTTAGTGTTATCTCCTTCTATTATATGTATGCTCTTTTTGGTTTGTAAGAAGATTGGTTTATTTTTTTTATTGATACTTCTCTAGCTATTTTTTAGGTGGCCGGGTGTGGCGAGGTTGGATTTCAATGGTGGTGTTGGTTGTGTGAGCAACGTTGTGTGGCGAGGTTGGATTTCATGGTTACAAAACGAAAACGTGGATTGCAAGTGAGCAGTGTTGTCATGATAGTTTTACCCCCTTGGAATTGCCAATCAAAACCATCAAGGCAAGGCCCCTAATCTTGCATTGAAGTTTTCCGACATGTGGAAAATGGTGTTTAATTGCTTCAAATGCTGCTGCTTTTAATTTTACTTGTATGGTTGGTTTTTTTTTAAACAATGTCAAATGTTGATTGGATGTGTCCAAAAATTAGGTGTGCATCCAAGAATTTCTTCCTGCCTCACCTCTCCCCCGCCTGTGAGACTCACGCCGATTTTCTAGATATCATTGTTTCTTTGACCTCTTTTCCGGTAAAGCTTCAAGTTTTCTGAATGATTTGTTTTTCTTTGTATTTTTCATTAAGTTTGAAGCTTTGAATTTTTTTTTTAATTCCAATGAAGACTATAGGATCCAGTTTACCCCCAAGAGTATGTAGGGCATGTATCTAGTACGAAAGGTGCATGCTAAGACCCAATGGATCTACAAGATCTAGGCATTAATCATATGGTCTACCGGTGAACCACATATTTTATGGTCCACTTTAGATGCCACCATTTTTCATCAGTAATAAATAAAATACCATAAAGCATCTTCATTTTCAATTTCAAATTATAGTTTGATACTGCAATTTTAAGGATTCACGGACTTGTCGTAAAACCAAAAATTTAAAATCCCGACATTGAAAGAAAACCTTAGTACTATATGCATTGACGTATGGTTTAATAAAAAAAATGCAGTATGTATATATTTGACTATATACAATGTTATTTTGAAATGAAGTCTCAAGTAAGTAGCTCGGTTGGTGAGCTAAGGGACGCTGAAGGAGTGTATGCTGGAGGTTTCGGGTTCAAACCCGTGAAACTAACATTTCTAACAATTACTAAACAACTAACATTTGCCTATAAAAAAATAATTTTAAAATGAAAAATATCGCAGTATTTAAATGTTCCACAAATTCAAAATTGGAGGCTAATGTCACATGTTTCCCTCAATTCCAATATGAAAAATTGGAAAAAATAAATAAATGGCCTCATTTATTATAATAATTATAATTAAATACTATGAACATTGAAAAGGGATCAAATAATTCAGGAGTAACTCTTGTCTGTGTTACTATGCTTAATAATTCTCTATAGATATTGAATTTTATCAATCAAACCGTCAAATTAGAAGTTCTTATTAAGTAGATCAATTCCATAAAATTTTATAAAATTTGAAAAATATTTGATACTTCATCAAATAACTTTAACTCAACGTATAATATACTTTTTAAAATACAAGTAAAATGTTAACCATAAGCTACGAATGTCCGATTTATCTAAAATTTGGTATGCATGATCGTTAATATAATATGATGATATTCAACGGTTCAGTTGATAAAATTCAATGTCTATAGTGAGTTATTAACCGGAATAACTTAGACAATAATTACTCCTAGAGTCATTTGATCCCTCTGTAATATTTCCTCTGCATCCACGAGGGTCATTGCCTTTGAGTCAGGTTTGTTCATGTTAACAAATTCGGGTTGAATTTGTTCTTCTTCTTTTTAATTCAGGTTGAATTCTTAATTCACAATCTAACTATCAATTCGAATCTCATTATGCAATTAGGACTTTTTATATAAAATTTCTTTTTAACTTCAAATAAAATAATAATCAATAAAAGGAAAGGTCTATTTATATAAAAGTTTCTCTTTCTATATAAAAATAAAATAAAAACATGCAAAGATTTTGGCCCCAACTTTATGTCCTTTTTGTCTCTATTTTCTCCTTCTAAATAAGTTCTTTATATTTCTTGCCTATTTTTTTAATTTTTTTCATCTAATTTGAATAAAGGGACCAACAAAAGCATGGAATAAATATATAGTACTAATTAGGGGTGTAAATAATTCCAGTCAAGCTGAGCATTTTAAACATCAACATCTAATTGATTTTCTGTAATATTAAAATTTAAATTAAAATTCAAAATAATAATCTATTTATTGTTTCAATAATAATATTTTATTTTAAGAAAATATTATTAATTAAATATTTTTTCAAAAATTAAAATTTAAACCATAATATATTAAATTATAACTATTAATGTAGAATTTATAGATAAATATTCTTATATGAAAATATATAGGGAGAATTGCACTTAATACACAGGAATGAATATTTTATGTAAAACCATATTAACATTTTAATTATAAGGGGAAAATACTTAAAGTTGTGTTAGTTGTAGCAGTGTGAAGATTTCGAATCATATATATAAAAGGAAGAATCATGACATACTAAATATTTACGATCCGAGGGAGGGACACACCCCTTAAGTATATACCGTGCGTAACACCGACCTATTGATATATTATAAAAAAAATTATCAAATATCTTTTTATCTATGAAAATTACAATTTTTTTTCTATTATAATATATAAAACATAAGACACGGGAATGAAGGTTTTTACAAGAAAATTACAATCAGCACAATATTTTATACAAAAAAACATTAATATCTATATGTAAATTGATCAATATAGAAATTATTAATAAAACATTACATGTGGGAATAAAATCTTACATGAAATCAATGAGGAAATTTACACTTAAAGATAAATTTCAGTTAATTCACGAGGATATAATAGTAATTAGTAACTATAAGGTATTTTTTTACTCAAAGTAACTATAAGGTTATTAACTTTGTGATCCATGACTGAAATAAATTACATATTATAAAAGTTACTATATACATGTCCTTTTACAAATGTTTAGTAAAAAATAGATATAATATTTCAATTATTTTATAGAATTATTCGTAAGTCACAAATATTATTTCATATAATTTTATATTAAAAATTATATTAAACAATTATTTTATAGAATTGTTTAATAATTTTTTTTAATATAAAATTTATAGTTTTTTTAACTATATACACCATGCACAGCACGGGCCTATAGATATCATGTAAAAAAAATTATCAAATATTTTTTAGGCAAAATTACTATAGAGGTTCTTTATCTTAATTTAAAATTTCAAGTCAGTCATTTATCTTTTTTTTTTGTTTCAATTTAATCTCAGATGTTTTAAAACATTAATTTCGAGACAAATTGTTGGTTGATCTACAATGAATAATGCAAGTGTCCATAGGCACAATCTGCTTTATCAATTGTGCCACAAATAAGAATCCACAAAGTTGTTGCAAAAATCCAAAACCATACAAATTTGGCCAACATTGTCAATATTTTAGAATATGTGGGACTAAAATGAAACTAAAATTAACTTTAAAAGACTAATTTGACACAAAAAACAAAGAAGATAGAAGACTAAAGTGAAACTTTAAATTAAGATAAAGGACCTGTAGAGTAATTTTATCTATTTTGTATCTAAGAAAAATTCAACTTTCTTTTGGTATATTATATAAAGCATAAGACACAGAGATTGACATTTAATAAGAAGACACATGGAAATTGAATTCAACACAATATTCTGCACGAAAAAACACTAACATCTACGTGTAAATTGATAAATATAAAAATTATAGATAAAATGTTACATACACGAATAAAATTTTATATGAAAGTAACGGCAGATTTACACTGAAAGATAAATTTCATATACTCTCCGTTCAAGTTTGAAATCTAAAATATTAATATTTTTTATACAAATTATTGTTGCTTTCTTTCTTATTAATAACATATGTTAAATATATTAATTTATTTTTCACATTAAATATTCCTATTATAACAATGTCAATTATCCTATGCATGGCTAACCTGCCTAACCATATATCCAAATTGTTATATCTATATAATGTTTCAATTATTTTATAGAATTATTCATAAGTCATACATACCGTGCATGCCACTGGTTACACATTCTAGTGTGATATATATCAACTGAGTCATGCTAGCTCCATGAAGATTATTGTATTCATTCTCCAAAAATTTGAGGCCTAAATTTATAAAAAGTTTCACAGATAGGATGGGGCAACATATAAGGAAACAAAATATTTGAAATATTCATTGTAGTGCAAGTGGCCATACTCAAACACAAACCCAAGCATATGATGGAAGTTTCAATACCTCTTCTTTTTATGGAGAAGGCAATGAGATGAGATGTGTATTACATGTGACATCGTATATTCATACACATCATTCAAACTGTGAACTGCATCAATTGATGCAGCCACAACATCTCATTACAATAGGGATGACTACTGCAAACACATTAGACCTTGATAGTGGACGGTATCGGCCGCAATTAGACCGCATCAACCCACAATGCAACAATGACTGCAATGCGATTGCAATTTAAAATCCTAGTTCATACTATGCCAACTGATCCATCAAGACAGTCAGTTGAATAACAATTATGAAAGGAATGTACTCACTCAATTCAGACCGGTTGTGGTTGTTGAATTCAATCTAAACATTAGTATTCCCTTTTCACAGATAAAGAACGACATTGAAGTCCACAAAAAAATACTATGAAGATGCACTTGGATCGATCATCGATGTAGTACTGGTAAGATGAATTGAAATGAGAGAGCTTTTCGAACTTCACAACATACTCTTCCAAAATTGTGTTCCCTTGCATCAAAGTCACAAACTCAATTTTTTTCTCGCCACGTAAATTTGCAGAAAGGTGCATCTTCAAGAATCTTCCCTTGAAAGTGTTCCATGTAATAGTCGTACCTTCAGCCTTCACGCACTGACAAAAAATTTCCCACTAGTGTTCGGTCTCATCTTCAAGCATGAAAGTAGCCAGGGTGACCTTTCGTGTGTCAGTGAACATTGCCTAAAAGATATCTTCGAGCTCATAAATCCAGCATTGAGCACCCTCAGGGTCGTACGCTCCATTGTCTTTATAGATCCCCTACCGAACTCGATCTGCAAGGCCAAGTTAAGCTCCTCGTGGCAGTCACTGCTACACTTCGGCGTTTGCTCACCAACCCAACGACAACATTGGCATCGAACGATGGATGAACACACAACAAACATAGATGTCTTAACCAACGTTTCATGATTAACTATGTAACCACACAACGATCATATTTTCGCGACCATAACATCTATTGTGGTTAATTCAAATTAAGTTTGGGCCTAAATTGTAAATGGGTCGATGGGTCCAATTCAATGTAACAGTGGGCTTGTTAAGTTTGTTAGAAAACCAGTTAAACTGGTAATTAGTTAGTTAGTGAAACTTTGTTATAAATAGAGTTGTAATTGTGATTCAATGTTAATTCAAATCAATAGAATTTTATTCCCTACTTTTTGTTACTCTGATATTTCATCTCTGTTAAGTCTCTTTATTCTTCTTCAACCCTCTGTTGAGTGTGTGAGAGTTTTCCCCAACATATTGGTATCACAAAGTGAGAGTAAAAACGATCCTGAAAGAGAGAAAGAGAGAGCTTGTAATAATAGCATCTGTTAATGGCCACTTCCATGCGAACTTGCCGATTCTTGATGGAAAGAATTGGGAGAGATGGAATGTACAAATGGAGGTTTTGTTCGGTGATCAACAAGTGCTTGAGATAGTGATAGGAGGCTATGAGGAACTCAGTGCGAATCCCTCAGAGGCTCAAAGAACAACCTTCAAGGATGCAAAGAATAAAGATTGCAAGGCCCTTTAGTACATTCATCAATGTGTAGATGCAAGCAATTTTGAGAAGATTGCGAATTGGTGTGCTAAACCGCAAGTATATGGTTTTGTCGTCAAATAATAAATATCGAATCCACAAGGACTGCTTTGCATAATTAAATTAATTCAAGCAGAGAAATAGAATTTGTTGTTGTAACAGAAATTAAATAAATTTAGAATGAGAACAATGCAATTAGTGATTTTAATATATAGGAAAATCTTTTAGGATCCGAGGGTACCACAATGATGCTTTGAAATCCTAATTGACTACTATCTTATTAACGAATGAATTCAATTGAAGGCAAGCCATCCGAAATTAGTAAAAAATTCCCTTTCAAGATATAGAAATCGTGCCTAAACGATATAACTCCTACTCTCGTGGTAATTGAAATCGAATTAAACCCATTAAGCAACGTGATTGTTTTATCCTCGAAGGACTAAAAACTACTCTCGTGATTTTAATCCTAAGTTCTGTTCTTATAGTTCTGACAACTAAGTTCACCTCTCAGTTCATCCCTAGGAATCTAACGCATATGAACAAGTGCGCACCGAATTCATAAGAAATATTAACAACAATAAGAACATAATCAAATTGTATCCAAAGTATGGCAAAACATCTTTGATTGAAAATGTCTTGTTTGTAACTGGAATGAAGTGCAATCTCATGAGTGTAGGGCAACTTGTTGAGAAAGGATTCTATGTGATTATGAAGGAGGAGTCCCTGCAGCTATTTGATCTAAGCAACAGACTTGTGTTAAAGTCTCCACTGTCCAAAAATAGAACTTTCAAGTGCAGTATCAAGACTGCAGGTGTGCAGTGTTTGGCAGCAAAAATTCCGGATCAGCAGAGTTGGTTATGGCATATGAGGTATGAGCATCTTAATTTTAGAAGCTTGAATCATTTACATGAACATAAATTAGTGCTTGGAATACCTAGTACTGTAATTCCAGAAAAGGCTTGTGGAGTTTGTCTTATAGGCAAGCAAAGCAAATTGCCTTTTACATCCAATTTGCCAATGAGAGCCAGAGCTGCACTAAATGTGATACATCCAAATATTTGTGGCTCTTTTGAGATTCCTTCCATAGGTGGGAACAAATACTTCATCTCTTTTGTTGATGAGTACACCAGAATGTTATGGTTGTATTTAATCAAACTCAAGAGTGAAGCATTGGATGTGTTTAAAAAGTTTAAGGTCTTAGTTGAAAAACAAAGTGACAAGGTGATCAAGATTTTGAGAACAAATGGTGGGGGAGAATATACTTCAAAATAATTTGAAGATTTCTGTGAGAATCAAGGCATAAAGCATGAAATTACAACACCCTCTACTCCACAACATAATGGGCTTCCTGAAAGGAGAAATGGGACTGTGCTTGATATGGCCAGGAGTATGATGAAGAAGAAGGGAATGCCACATAATTTATCAGGAGAAGTAGTGACTACTGCAGCTTATGTTTTGAATGGGTGCCTTACAAAGAAGCTGAATCTGAAGATAGCTATTGAAGTGTGGTATAGCAAGAAGCCTAGTGAAACTCACTTGAGAGTTTTTGGCTCATTGTACTTTAAGCACATACCTGATGCAAGGGAGAAGCAAACTACAAGATAGAAGTGAGCCTCTGGTTCTAGTTGGCTACCATGCCACTGGTGCATACAGGCTTTATAATCCAAAAACTCACAAAATTGTTATCAGCAGAGATGTTCTAGTCAAAGAATCTGAGGCATGGTATTGGAATAACAGTGAAGTAAGTCTTAAGTCAGTAACTCCAGTGCTGCTTGACAGTGAACAAGGCGAAGATGCAGTGAATTTAGGTGATGCAGTAGCTGCTAAGAGCTCAGATGAAGAAGTAATTCAAGAACCAAGACCACAGAGGTAGAGACAGCTGCCAAACAGACTTACAGATTGTGTTTTACTGGCAGATAATGCAGTAAATGATGAGAGAGAATTGATACACATTGCCCTATTAGCTGATGCAGAACCGATTGGTTACAAGGAGGCCTTGATGAAAGAGGTGTGGAAGACAGCTATGATAGAGGAATTGAAAGCCATTGAGAAGAAAAAGACATGGGAGCTGACTGATTTTCCACTTAATAAGAAGCCATAAATGTCAAATGGGTGTTTAAATTGAAGTTGAATCCTGATGGGACAATATTAAAACACAAAGCAAGACTAGCTGCTAGCGATTTTCTGCAGAAATATGGCCTTGATTATTCTGAGGTTTTCGCACCTGTAGCAAGACATGAAACTATGAGATTGGTGGTTGCACTAGCCTGCAGCAGAGGTTGGTCTTTATTCCATCTGGATGTTAAGTCAGCATTCCAACGGTCCACTTGAAGAAATTGTATATGTGACACAACCTCCAGGTTTTGAAATAAAAGGAATGGAGAGTATGGTATATAGGTTGCATAAAGCATTGTATGGCCTCAAGCAAGCACCTAGGGCTTGGAATAGAAGAATATATAAGTTTTTTATCTAGCTTGGTTTCAAGAAGTATTCAGTTGAATATGGTGTTTATGTGTTGCGAAAAAGAGAAGCAAGTTTATTGCTAGTGTGTCTCTATGTGGATGATCTACTTGTTACTGGTAGTCATTCTAAAGAGATTGAAGATTTCAAGAATTTGATGATGACTGAGTTTGAAATGACTGACTTAGGGAGGCTATCCTATTTCCTAGGTATGGAGTTTATATGGACCAAGAGAGGAATTGTCTTGCATCAACTGAAATATGCAACTGAAGTTCTGAAAAGATTTGATATGCTGGATTGTAATGTAGCAGTGACTCCAACAGAGACTAATGTGAAGCTTGAAGGAATAATTGATGAGGAGAAATACATTGTTCAAATAATTGGTAGGATCTCTAAGGTACCTATGCAATAGCAAGCCGGATATTTGTTTTGCAGTAGGCATGATTAGTAGGTTCATGAATGAGCCAAGGATGTCTCATTTTTTGGCTGCTAAGAGAATTTTGAGATATGTGAAAGGAACTTTGAAATATGGACTGCTGTTTCCTTAAAATACAGATGGGAAGCAGGGTGAATTGCTAGGATATTCAGACTCGGATTGGTGTGGAGATAGGGTGGATAGAAGAAGCACTTCTGGTTACTTGTTTAAGTTTTTAGGAGCACCAATCTCTTGGTGCTCCAAGAAACAACCAGTAACAGCCCTATCATCTTGTGAGGCCGAATACATTGTAGGAGCCTATGCTGCATGTCAAGTAATTTGGTTAGATTCTCTGCTAAAAGAATTAAAATATGAAGTAAAGAACCCATTGCAGCTGCTGATTGATAATAAATTGGCCATAGACCTTGCCAAAAATCCAGTTTCACATGGTAGGAGTAAGCATATAGAGACCAAGTTTCATTTCTTAAGGGAGCAAGTCAATAAAGAGAAGCTGGAAGTTGTGTATTGCCCAACAGAAGTTTAATTAGCTGATGCCTTGACTAAGACATTGAAACCCAACAGATTTGTGACTCTGAGAGATGAGTTAGGATTTGTGACTCTGTGATGAGGCATGATCACCAAGTCACTTAACAACACAATAAATCATACCTGTTTCTAGCTATTACTAGCTCATCTAAACTGGATTTCAGGTTCTTAAATGCTAACTACGTTTCAACATTCAATCCTATTGACATTCTAATCCATAAGCACAATCCTAGCTAACTCATCTCTTTGTCCATATTGTTGTTACATATTTATAGGCTTAAACTGTTGGAATCAATTCCTATTCGTAAGACTCCTCCACTAATTCATATCATTAATTCTTATTTGAAATTTTAAGTGTTGCTAAACCATTTAAGCATACTTTAATATTGATTTTTAGTTATAACTATTTTAAAATAAATAAATAAAAGATTGTGAACTATTACAATATTTATTATATTGTGATAAAGGAGAAAAGTCCTAGGTCAAGTTCTTCTCACAAAATAGATAAATTTTTTCTTTTTCTATCCACTCTCACTATCTCCAACTATTATTCTTTTTCATAATTGTCACTATCAAAACCATTTTTATCTCATTTTGTGAAAAGAACAATACCAACCAGACTTATAAAGCTTTACTTAAGTTTTGTCTAATAAAAAAATATTATTTTATAATCAATTTAATATATAACATAACAATTTAAATTAACATGTACCATGCACGAGTATCTAGGCTAGTTTACTACAAAAAGATAGATTTTGGATCACATCAACATGCTATATAACTTTTGTTCAAGACTAACAACTTCAGAAATATTTCATTATTTCAAATGCGAGAGAAAATATTTTAAATATCATAAAAAAAGAGAAAAAATATTATAAAATTATAAAAAATATTTAATGTTAAAAATATTTTACGATGTATCTGATGGATTTTATTTTATTTGTTGGTGTGATCCAATGGATTTTTTAAAATAGTAGATTGATCACAACATATCCATAGAGTTAAAGATTTGACCCAATCCATTAATATTTTTAATTTTTTAATAATTCAAATTCAAATATAAATTTGTCAAATTTACGGAGTGAATCCAGCGGCAGCTCTCTCCAAAACCCTTATTCAAGCCGTGAACTAAAACCCTCGTTTCCGGAAAAGATTATTTCGCCGTCGCCGCTGCTACAATGGCGGACCTGAAGCTGCCAGAGAACCGCGACCTAACGCGCATAGAGCGCGTGGGAGCTCATTCGCACATCCGCGGCCTCGGTCTCGACTCCTTCCTGCAGCCCCGCGCAGTGTCGGAGGGCATGGTAGGCCAGATCGCCGCCCGCACGGCGGCCGGCATTACGCTCCATATGATAAAGCAAGGAAAGATTGCTGGCCGCGCCATCCTTTTAGCCGGACCTTCGGGCACCGGCAGACGGCCATCGCCATGGGCATGGCGTAGTCCCTGGGCCTGGAAACACCGTTCGCCACAATGGCCGGCAGCGAGATATTCTCCATGGAGATGTCGAAGACGGAAGCCCTCACGCAGGTCTTGCGCAAGGCCATCGGCGTCTGCATCAAGGAGGAGACAGACGTCATCGAAGACGGAGAGTTGCAGAAGAGGAAAGAGATCGTCCATTGCGTTACTCTTCATGACATTGATGTTATTAACAGCAGGTTTTGTTACCTGCCTTGTGTCTTTTTCATTCATAACTTGTTCATTATTAATACTTAAAATGCCTGTTGTTTCGATGTTCTAACTGCTAATTTAAGTTAATAGTTTGAGTTGTTAACCTATACTCCAGGCAATGGCATGTCTTGGATTTGTTTTAGGGAAAATTGCATTAACCTCCCCTGAGGTCTGCCTAAACAACACTCACACCCCCTCTTGTATTTTCAAAAACGTTGACTTTGGGCTGAATCATGTCAAAGAAAACACACTTTTCTGGCTCCTATGGCTACACTAGATATGCCGTTGCTTGATGAACCAAGTAGCACAAATACTGGAAACACTTGAGACAGAAAAGGAATTTTTAGTCATACAAATCAACAAACACCTTATGCTCCAACTAACCAACCTAATTCACTTTTTTTTTTCTTTTTTTCTTTTTTTTTAACGAGAAGATGAGAAAATAGCAGCAGTTTAAAATTGAGGAGTCACAAACATCTCGTTCAATCTTAACACATATGCCAAAAACTAAACTCCAAAAAGGCTTACAACAAACTGCAAATGAAGGAACCTTGATGTTTTCTTGTATTCTGGAAGTGAAAGCGATAAATTCAATATAGGGAGAGAGCAGAGAGACTGCAAACCAACAACCTTGGAAGAAACCACTAACAGACGTTAGGAGGTATAGGGGTAATAAGTGTCACCTCATTAAACCATTAAGGGAGGTCAGTGTTAGTTTTAAAAATAGAGGGCTTGTTTGTGTCTTTTAATCAAAACTTAGGGGCGGTCAGCGTAATTTCCTCTTAGTTTTATGATAATAAGCTTTTTCTTTGATATAAAATATATGCCAATAGGCTAATTTAAGAACACCTTAGAAAATATTACTGTGTGACCTTAAACTGGAATTGATGGATAGATCTATCATGTATGCCAAAACTCTTGGGTTGTTCTTTATGTTTTTCGATGATTCAGCCTACAGTTGGACTGAAAATGTTTTCGAGTTTTGTAAGATGATTGTTGTGTGACCTTAGAAATATGACTATTGTGCCCCTTGCAGTTGAGAATTTGATGAAGTGCTCCCCCCCACCTCTGAAATGAAATAATTCTAAACAGATATGGAGCATTCTGTTAAGTTCTCCAACTTATAAGTGATATTATTTAACTGTTTCCCTTCTTTGTTAATGAAGGAAATTTACTTTTAATTGGTTGATTAGGCTTATAAATTGCCTTACAGTTCGCTTTTTAGTTCTTCCTATATTCTAATTTTGGTGTGTTAATTTAATTTCAGAACGCAGGGATTTCTGGCTCTTTTCACTTGAGATACTGGTGAAATCCGTGCAGAAGTGAGAGAACAAATTGACACCAAAGTGGCAGAGTGGAAAGAAGAAGGGAAGGCTGAGATTTTGCCCGGTCTCCTTTTCATTGATGAGGTACACATGCTTGACATAGAGTGTTTTTCGTTCCTCAATCGAGCTCTGGAGAATGAGATGGCTCCCATATTAGTTGTTGCTACCAACAGAGGCTTAACAACTGCTCGAGGCACAAACTACAAATCCGACCATGGGATTCCCGAGGATCTACGTGACCGTCTACTCACCATCCACACTAAGCCTTATACTAAGGATGAAATTCGCAAGATTCTAGATACCAGATGCCAAGAGGAAGAAGTTGAAATGAGTGAAGGTGCAAAGTGTTTGTTAACCAAAATAGGTGTGGAAACATCCCTAAGATATGCTATTCATCTAATCACACCTGCTGCATTGGTATGCCAAAAACGTAAAGGAAAGACAGTGGAATTGGATGATATAACTTGGGTTTACAATATGTCAAAAGATCAACAGAGTACTTGATGGAATACCAAAGTCAATACAAGTTCAATGAAACAGAAGAAGTTGATGAAGATCATGCCAATGCTATGATCTCCTGAAATTCATGAACATCAGTTTGAGAGCGAGCTTGTAGTTGGTTACCCTGATAAGTCTTTATTTATATAAGTTGCGGACTGTTATTAAAATTTTAGCATTCCTTGATGTTAATTGCGTTATTAAAATCATGGTGTTCTTCAGATTTTTAAAGTCTCTCTGTAGTTTAATTAGGCGTTTCTCTAAGAAACCTATTATTGTTATTTTGTTGCTGTGCAACAATGCCAAACAATCATGAGAACTTTTGGTACCATAGCCATGCACCAATGCCAGATAATTAGATTTTTTGTGATTATGCCAGTATGGTAGATAATTATATGAAAGCACATCAACTACTTCTAAAATATATACATCAAACAATTTGTCTGGAGGAAGACGATAAAAATATTTTAACCCATTTGGAATTTGGAATTTGAAATTTTGGAGAAGGATGAGAATTAAAATAAGAATAAAAGCAAATGAAACACGTTGAGCCCAATTACCTGTAGACCCCAGTCATATTGGGAGCTACTATTAGTCTATTAGAAATATAGTAGAATGGATCTGGATTGACTATAGTCACTGCCTCCGCATTCAAGACAATATCAGTCACTAGATATGTTTATTTCACACTCTCAACCACCGATTTGATTCATCCAAGAAAAAAAAAAGACAAGTGGAGAGAGACAGACAGAGGTGACCGTAACAAATATCCACGGTATAATGTGCTACAATGTAGTAAAAATTCGGACTTCATTTTTTATTGAAAATAAGCACATACTATACTAAATATTTTGGCTTCTTTTGTGGTATTAATAAGCACAAATTTCACAGATATTTGTTAGAAAAAAGAAACCCAGTGATGTATAATTTTTGTCTGAAAAGAAAAAGTGCACAACTTGCAAGTGTTATATCAAAATCATAATAATAATAGATAATTATGAGTATTATCTTCTAGAAGGCTTACTAAACAAAAGTCTGTTAGTTTGTAATAGATAGTCATTCGATGCTGAGTACTCATGTGCAACAAGCCTAAATTAGCTCCTCAATCTCCTCAATTTAATTACTGTCTTGTGTAAATACAGGATCGGTTAACTAGGATTTATTGCTATTTAATAGCTGCCATATTTTGTAAATCAATTCTGTAATTGTGTAAGTTAATGCTGAGATGATTGTGCTCCTTAGACATAGGATCGGCCAGCTTGTGTATCACAATTGTATCTCTATTTAAAAGCCATTCTGGCTAGTGAAATGATCAAGTAATTCCAAAATCCTTTATGGTAATCAGAGCTT
Organism: Calophaca sinica; assembly: GCA_037113605.1. Classification (NCBI taxonomy): domain Eukaryota; kingdom Viridiplantae; phylum Streptophyta; class Magnoliopsida; order Fabales; family Fabaceae; genus Calophaca; species Calophaca sinica. The sequence continues at coordinate 113,077,161 of CM073733.1, forward strand.
TCTAGCTTAACAACATTTTTTTTCCGATCCAAATTCCCTCTTCCATTCCGCATCCATGGCTGCAGTTCCAGGCATCAAAGGTCTTGTTGTGCTTAATACTAATTCACAGCTGCACATCAAGCTTGATGGTGACAATTTTCCAGCATGGAGAATTCAATTCCTTGCACTGCTGACTGGCTATGACCTTGTTGGTCATCTCGATGGCACAAAAGTCTGTCCAGCAAAATTCATTGGCAATCCGACCAATCTAATTCCTGAGTTCACCAAATGGACTAGACAGGATCAACTGATTATCCATGCCATTGAGTCATCAGTGACAGCAACCGTTGTGACTCATCTTGCAATGGTCAAGACTGCCAAGCAAGCCTGGACACTCTCAATACAATGTATGCCAGCCGATCTAGAGTCAGAGTTATGACTCTAAAGCACAAAATTTCCACTTTCGCCAAAGGCAGTCAGTCTATGGCAACATATCTCCAAGATATAAAAGCTATTTCTGATGAGCTGTCTATTATTGACCATCCTCTTGATGAAACAGATCTGGTTATTCACACCCTCAATGGCCTTAGTCATGAGTACCATGACATTGCTGCTGTCTTCTATAGCAAGGAGACTCCAATTTACTTTGCTGAGCGTCATGAGAAACTCATGGATTATGAGACAGTGGTGCATCGTGATCAACCAGTAGCACCTGATTCCATTATAGCAACTGCCAATGTTGTGGCATGCAACAGAGGACGGTACCGCAGGGACAACAACAACCACCAATCTACTCAGTCATCACATCAGGCTGTGAATTGGGTCATATGCCAGTATTGCAACAAACCAGGCCATATAGCCCAAAATTGCTTCAGACTTAAGGGATTCCCAAAGAAAAATGGAAACAAACCAGTTGCCAATGTAGCTACTCATCAACCTGCTGTGCAACAGAATGCAAGCTGGATAATGGACACAGGAGCCTCCCATCATATCACACAAGATCTGCAGCAACTCACTTTGGCAAATCCATATCCAGGTTCTAATCAAGTAATACCATTGGTGATGACCCAAGTTTGCATATAACTCACATTGGCCAAACTTCTATTCACACACACACCAAACCTCTTCATCTTAAACAAGTACTGTGTGTTCTAAATATTCAATCAAACTTACTGTCAGTTTCTAGACTTTATCAAACTAACAATTGTTCGGTTGAATTTTTCCCTAATTGCTTTGTTGTGAAGGACTTGAGTTCGGGCCAGGCACTAATGCAAGGACCTCTTAAGCAGGACCTCTATCACCTTTCCACCTCATCCACCACTCACCCCTCTCCTAAAGCATTCACAACCAGCATCCAGTCATCCACCACATGGCATCACAAACTTGGTCATCCCTCATCTCAAATAATGAAACATCTTGTCTACAACCAGCATATTCCAATAACAAGTCCCTCATCTCAAGAATGCAGCTCCTGTCAGTGTGCTAAGAGCCACAAGCTTCCTTTCTCCAACCATCAGCTTAAAAGTAGCAAACCGTTGGAGCTCATTTTCTCTGATGTATGGGGACCAGCCCCAATAAAATCTCTAGATGGCTACTCTTACTACGTAGTCTTTGTTGATCATTTTTCTAAATATGTTTGGTTGTATCCAATGAAGGATAAATCTAATGTTTTCACAATTTTCACTCAATTTAAATCTATTGTTGAAAAGTTCTTTGGCCTACCTATTATTTCATTATTCTCTGATAGTGGTGGTGAATTTATAAAATTGAAATCCTTCTTAGCCAATCAAGAAATTTCTCATTTCACCACACCACCACATACCCCTGAAATAAATGGTACTGCTGAAAGAAGACATAGACACATAGTTGAAACAGGTCGTGCACTTTTACATCATGCTAAATTACCTCCTCAATTTTGGTCCTTTGCCTTTAACACAACCACTTTTCTCATTAACAAATTGCCTACACCCACTATCCAAATGCAAAGTCTCTTTGAAGTGTTGTTCAATAAACAACCAGACTACACCAAACTCCATTCCTTTGGTTGCCTATGTTTTCCCTGGTTAAGACCTTACACTAAACATAAACTACAACCAAGATCCCTATCTTGCATATTCCTTGGCTATTCCACCTCCTAGCATGCTTTCAAGTGCCTTGAACCTGTGTCAAATAAAATCTATGTATCCAGGCATCTTAATTTCATTGAACACTACAAGAAAACTCGGGAGTACCGACGGCCAAAAGCCGTCGGTAACTCCCAAAAGTCGTCGGTAAAGTGATTTTTCCGACGGATTACCGACGACCTCAAGTCCGTCGATAAAACGGGAGTCGCAAATGCGTACCGACGGGCTGTTTTTTGCGGTCAGAATTACCGACAGGCTAAATCGTCGGTAAAGATCCGACGGTACATTTTGACAGGTATGTTCCGACGGCCTACACCGTCGGTAAAGTCGAATTATTTTTAAAAAAATTAGTTATATTAATTGATTAATTTTTATATTTAATTTAATTAATTGATTTATTTATTTAATTTTTAAATTAATTAATTTAATTAACTATTAATTTAATTTATTAAATTATTAAATATGAAATTTATTTATTTATTTATTTATTTATTAAAAATAATTTATTCCCATATTAAAAAATGTTTATTTATTAATTTAATTAACTATTACTAGTAATTTAATTTATTCCCATATTTAATATTGATTACTTTTAATTATTAATTTATTCCCATATTTAAAAATGTGATAATGGAAACTAAAAAAACAAATTAAAAAAAAGAAACGTAATAAATAATATACAGTCATTAGGGCATATTTCTGTATCGTGATTTCATACATTTAGGGCATATTTCTTTGTCTTCATTCTCTTTCCAGTAATATACAGTCATCAGGGCATATTTCTTTATTGAATCTCAAACGGGAAACTAAAGCTTAACACACAAATTAAGTAGAGAAGCTCAAATATAAAAACATACATCATATACCATAATCACAATTATCCATTTAAATAGTCAAGATATTCATAAAAAGCAATGAAAAATACATCAATATATTCTCCTGATACATTTATCCAATTAAAATATCAAAACAATCAAATAAATTAATAAATAACATGCATAATATAAAAGCAAGGCTAGTGGTGGCTTCTTGAGGGGTCCCCAGGACAAAATCGGGCTGTAGAATCCTCTGAAGGAGTCGATGGAGTGTAATCCTCTACGATTGGAGAATACTCCGGTGTGGATGGAGTATACTCCAAGATCTCATCATCATCGCTGGGGATTTGAACGATATCCGTCCCTCTATGAACATCACTGGCAGCTATAGGCCTCCTGGGATCACCATACTGCTTCATCAAATCACGATCCTCATCGCGATAAGGATCACGATGACAAGCATCGCGATCCTCAATCCTCACCCACATATTTCGATACTCCCTTGCAGTCATCATCGACCTCCTGGAAGGCATACGAGGATCACCATGCTGTTCATCAAATTACGATTCTCATCGCGATAAGGATCACAATGACGAGCATGAGGATCCTCAATCCTCACAAAGTTATTTCGATACTCCCTTGCAGTCATCGTTGGCCTCCTGGAAGCCATGCGAGTAACTCAACCACGGTTTTCATCTAAAGACATTGTCTGTTGTCAACGATGGTCAGTCATGAGCAACAAAACTGAAATTTAATTGAATTACAACAAAAAACATAATATACCTCAATAGTTTAGTCATTATTCGTAATTAAGTGCAGAGGCCTTTTAGTAAAGGATATAGACTTGAACAAAAATCAGAAACCCAGAATACCTTATAAATATCAAACATAGGGTTATAAATTGAAAACAACAATCCATGCCTCCAGAAACTAAACAACAAATCAAAAATCATGCATGCCTCTAGAAAACTCAAAATACAGGATCTGAAATCAAAATAAAAAAAAATAAAACAGAACATCTGAAATAGATGAAACCCTAAATTCCAAGGATGTAGCATAAAGCATAATCTCAAGTAATAATGCTAAAATGTATTATAGATTATCTCTCTTTTCAGTGATGATACTCAAAAGGTAAACCAACTTTTTTAGTTCCTAGCACCCACCCATCTCTAGGAGCCCGTCAACATTTTTTATTCACCACACTTGATTTTATCCTTCCTATTTGGAAAAACACCCATGCCCAAGCAACAAAGCAACAAACACCCATGCCTAGAAACTTTCCTTTCTGATACAATGGATTTGTTATAAGAAATACCTTACAGAGTTAATTCTCCAAGCAACAAAGCATAGAAGATGTGAGTGGATATGTAAATGAATCAAGTTCATTTACATATCCACATAACATATGATAAGGCATTTTGGCATTTCCATGTGAGTGGATAGAGAATCTCTATGAACTAGTAGTAAAAGATAATGTAAGTTTTCATTTTGGCATTGAAGACATCATGAACAAAATTGGTGTAAAGAATTTGCACATACTCTAAAAATCTGAATGAGCAGCCAAACATACTCTAAAAATTCTAAATTTGTGTCATTAACTGTGATATGATTGAGTCATAATTGGAAAGGAAACTGTATGGATCATTTAAGAGCCTAATGAGAATGGTCGTTAGTGCCATTAACATATCATAGAGGTTATATTGCTGAAGAATTTGCATATATATAGACATTTTGTACGTTGCCATCATATGTATCAATGAATATCAAGATATTATGTGAATGAAAGTTTGATTCTCTTCCTCCTTTTGAGCTGCATGAGTGTTTTGTCAGAGAGTAATTTTTTAGCAAATGCCTCTTTGATATCAGATAAGAAAAGAGTGATTCTAATTAAGAATAAATGATAAAAAAAAGCTGGGAAAAGATTAGTGTTCGGGCTGCCTTTTTTTGTTGAAAAAACAAACATTTATTCCACCAACACAAGGTACAAGGTGGTCCTAGCCAGAGACATGGTCAATTATACGTTAAAATTCATCTCCCCAAACCATGGCAAGCAAAAGTAAAAACAAACATAAAAAATACAAGATATATTTAGCTCCTGCACTAGTACTTGGCTAGGATGCCAACAATACAAGATCAACAAAGTATCAGCACCAATTCACGCACCATTAGCCCAAGCTACTTACACAGTTGTGTATAAAAGTGGAAGGAAATTTTGCAGGCACTCTTTTTGAGTGTAAAGAACCATTAACATGTAAACTTTCATGTAAAGGGAGTTAGTTTGTTAGACTCTAGTGTTTAAAAGCAATCATGACCATGAGTGAAAATCAATATATACCTTATAGCACTTTCCTTGTTTTTTTAACTTCCCATTTTCCACCCACTCAAGAAGACACGCATAACCTTAATGAGAAGGGGAGAAGGAAAAAGGACATGCATGCACCACATGATGAACGTCTTAGGGTTAGGGTTAGGGAGTAACCAAATTCATATTGTACTGTGAATTCCAAAAATCCCCAATGTCAGGACCAAGTTGATGTCAAAAATTGAAACTAGATGACTATTTTGTGCATTTATCAATGGAGGACCAAGCTAATGATACTTGTATTCTTGATGGGCCAAATATTGGTGTTAATGCACACTCTCTCTCTCTGCTGTTGTTTGCTAAAAATGGTTTGTAGAATGCCTGTGATATATGTTTTTTTTCTAAGTATGATTTGTTGTCTCTATTGGACCTTTATATATCTTTTTCAAGTTGTATTTTTTGTTTCAAGCCAAAATGCCAAAATGAAAACTTACATTATCTTTTGCTACTTGATAAGGCATAACATATGTAACAAGCTCACATAAGGGGGAAAATTAGTGATAGGAAGCATAATAATCTTCTTCACAAAAAATTCTGAAACAAAATGCATTAATCACTTTACTAAATGTATCACTTCAAAATTTCCTCTGTGGAGAAAACTATGAAGGAAATCAAATAAATATGTCGGTGTGGGGGTCAACAGACAACCCTTTTCCCCCCAGTGAGTCAATCGACATAGAAAATTTTAACTAACAAGCTACCATAGCAAGTACTATTATGACATTAAAAATTTGTTGAGGAACATTCTGATTTAAGTACCAAACACCAATCAACAAAAATGAGTATACAAATTTAAACAACTTGCTGTCTTTAAACAGTTTGAAGACTGAAACAACCTAATTTAGCAGCTAACTTTGCATAAGCAAGTTCATCCTCTCATGTTATAAAATAAATCCAAATAAACTCCAAGTAAACTTTTTGCCTTTCACTATTTTCACCAAATCATCAAGAATTCACAAAAACTATTTAGCCTTCTCATCTAAAACACACAATAGAGCAGGATAGAAGTACACAAGGTCAAACACAATTTAGAAACAAACACAATTGGTGGTACAGCGAATACAACACTAGGCAACATGAAAAAAGAAGCAAAAAAACAATACCGAGAACCAGCAATGGGCGAGCTTCCTCTTCTTGTTGTTGAATCAGTTGTTCCCAAATGCTCCCAATCGGTGGTACAACGAATCTGAAGGAGAAAAAAATAAAGTTGTGGAAATGTCAAAATACTGAGAAATGAAAGCAATATTGAGAGAGAGACAGACATGGTACCAAAAATATACCAACATGGTAGCGGCAGAGGCAGCGCAGTGGTGCCGAAAACAGACGTCATGGTGGTGGCGGCCACTCTGGGAGAGAGAGGACGGAATAGAGAGAGAGGATAGAAGGGAAGAAAGTAAAACAGAGAATGGAGAAGAAGGGTCGTTCCCTGTTTTGTATCGAACATTATTGACGGCCTTACCGACGGCCTATACCCGTCGGTAAACTTTCGGCCGTACCGACGGTTTTATTCAAATACTGACGGACAAAGACCGTCGTTATTTGGAAAATATGCACGAGTATAAAAACTGTTTACATCAAATGGATGTTAACAATGATTTTTTTGCAGGGAAACTCATAGAAACTGTTTATATGCAGCAGCCACCTGGCATGATTCTCTCAAATCCTTTGTTATTGCTTTTGGATTCAAGACAAGCCTCACTGATCCATCACTCTTTATCTATGACAAAGAAGGAGAACATGCTTATCTTTTGGTCTATGTTGATGATCTGCTCTTGACAGGGAATCGACAATAGTTTCTCAACCACTTCATGTCTTAGCTGTCCAGCAAGATCTCCCTCAAACAACTTAGTTTTCCACACTACTTTCTTAGAATTGAACTTATTCCAAAGAAATCACTACAAAAAAACGCAGGGATACCGACGGCTTATTACCGACGGCTAAAGCCCGTCGCCAAAAAACTGGCTTTTTCGACGGCTTAAGCCGTCGGTAAGTCCAATCCATCGTACGTTGAATGTTACCGACGGCGGAGGCCGTCGGTAATATTCAGAGTAGGACGCATGGGACTTACCGACGGATTTGGCCGTCGAAAAATCAGGTTTTTTGGCGACAGCTTTGGCCGTTGGTAATAGGCCGTCAGTATCCCCGCGTCTGTATTTACCACGTTTTAGGTTCCCTCCAATTTTTCAAATACTGACGGCCTAGCCCGTCGGTAATTAAAATGATCAATGGTTACCGACGAGCTTTACCGTTGGTATTTGAAAAGAGCCGTCGGTAATGACGTGTAGTTTACCGACCGGCTAGCCCGTCGGTAAAGTTAATGAGGCCATCGGTAACCTCCATTTACACCCAGACCACGAGATTTCTCCTCCATTTTTCATTCGCTACTATTATTCTCTACTCTCTTCTCTCTCGATCGTCTTTCTGGCACCACCAGCCAGCACCCACCCTCCTTGAGTTGAAGCACAAGAACGACGACCACCACCACAAAGCAGATCCACCTGCTTCTCCGTCTGCGGATTCTTCTCCCTGTTTCTCTATTTTGGCTGGGTTCGTGTCCACTTCCGCAACTCTCTTCCTTTGCCGCACAGCGAACGTCGCCACACCGCTCTGCCTTAGTCCCCTTCTCCGCCACACGACTCCATCCGGCACCACCACACATCTCTTGTCGCATCGCTTATGACTCTGCGTCCAACTCTCCATGTGACCACTCATATGTCTGGTAATTTCATGATTCCACTTTTTTTACAATCATGGAACTGTGTTGATGAAATTAGAATCATGGAACTGTGAAGAGTTTAATAATTTACAGTTCATTTCTTTGTCTAATGCACCGGTTGTGCTTATTGTAACTAGATGATTCTTTGGTTGGTACGTCAATTTCACAATTAATGGGTGGTATATGCTGTTCATCTCTGTTGTTTGTTTGCTTGTTGACTTGTTGAACCTGTGAATCTGTTGCTTGTTGACTCAATCTGTTGTTGAACAATTTTGAGTCTTGCCATTTTGGGGACATTAAAACAACACCCCAAAACTTTACTAACACCACCCCAATTTGAATTGATGGTTTACAACCCTTTTTTAATTCACTGTAAAAATGATACGGTTGGCAGCTTCTTGAGCAGTATGATGAGCTTGATGTCTGCTCTGCTCCCCTGTTTGGTATCTATTGAGTATTGGCAAATAGTTTTGATTATTACAATTCTTTGGCATTTTTTTATTGCAATTCTTTGGCACTTTATGTAGATAATTGTTGTGTATATTGCTACGGAGTAGCATGGTCAAGGAGGCGTATTGCTTTGTGTTGTGTTTTTAGAGTAAGTTTTTCTGCAGCTGGGAAGTAAAGGGGGAGGAATCAAAATTGGAGTTGAATTTTTTTTTCCTAATCTGATGCTACAACAGGACTCCAATTTTTTTAACATTTATGTCATTAGTTTTATATATTATGTTTGTATTGCCCATGTGGCAGTGTGTGTGATGTTGCAGTTTTGGCAAGAAATAGATAAAGCAGCGTATCTCTTGACCCTGCAGCCAATGCTTCTCTCTTCATTTTCCCGCCAGTGACCTCGCGTAGATGACAACATTGTTTTTGCTTCTTGCGACTTCTTCTTCTTCCATGTATGTCTTTCACTTCTCTCCCCATTGCTTATTTTCGTTTTGCTTTGAAATTGGTATTTTTTTTGCGGGGATTAATTTTATGTTCTTTAGGCCCATGTGTTATGTGACTTGGTGCATTGTGACTTAGGATTATTTTTTTAGATCAAAAAATGGGTTATGAGTTTTAATGGTTGAAAGTGAATATAATAAAACGCGACTTGTTATCTGCGTTTTAATGGTAGTGGTATATTTTATTCTGTTCTCGCTGTTCATGCAAAACATAGGTCATTGAGGATCTTGAGATGCTGCATGATGGCCGAGTTATTATCAGGCCGGTTAGTAAAGGGTAAGTATTTACATTTTTTTTTCGAGTTATTAATAATTTACATGTGTGTGTGTGTGTGTGTGTGTATATATATATATAAGGCTTAATTAGCAATTTGGTCCCTTAACTTATTTTTGAGGTTTAATTTGGTCCTTTAACTATTTTTTAGGGCAAATAAGTCCTATAAGTTTTAAATTCGGTCAAATAGGTCCTTTTAGGCCGTAAGTTTTTAAGTTGGGCCAAATAGGTTCCTTAAGTTTTTAAGTTGGGTCAAATAGGTCCTTTAAGTTTTTAAGTAGGGTCAAATGAGTCATTGCTACGAATGACTTATTTGACCCAACTTAAAAACTTAAGGGACCTATTTGGCCCAGCTTAAAAACTTAAGGGATCTATTTGACTCAACTTAAAAACTTAAGGCCGAAAAAGACCTATTTGACCCAATTTAAAAACTTAAAGGACTTATTTGCCTCAAAAAATAGTTAAATGACCAAATTGAACATCAAAAATAAGTTAAGGGACCAAATTGCTAATTAAGCCTATTTTTAATTTGTTTGACATCTTTTTATTATTCAGGTTCCTTCCCTCAAAGCCAGCTACGAAGGCTATCACAGCAGTAAATGAGGATAATTACAACACGTTTTGGCCCACCTGGGGGATGTTGAATGTAACGACCCGTTTCCGGACCGCTACCGAGCTCAAACATACCGAGCTCGGGTTACCGAGCTCAACACACCGAGCTCAAGTTACCCTGTATGCGATGTGTTTTAAAACGATACTCTTGTGCTCTTTAGAAAAGTACGGTCAATTATTTTTTTATAAGCCCAGCTCGTGCACATCAGAGTAATTACAGCTTTTCGAAACATGGTGCAACTAAGACACAAGACTTAAGTCCTAAATAACAACACGCAGGTATAACAAGTACATACTTATATATACAAGATATAAAAAGTGCATACAAAAGGACAGAGTAATAATGTACAAAGAAAATACACCTATGGTATGACGACTTCAAGAGAGCAATCATACCCTGGGGGTACTTCAGAACACCCACGCAGTGCTCCAAAAGTAAAACCACCGCCTACCCTGTGCTCGAAATGACATCTAGCCCAAAGCTGGTCACAACCTCCGAACACAAAAAAACAAGGTACAGCTATCCCAAAAACATCCAACAAACATAATCAATCACGACAAATATAGGTCGCCGCTCGATCCTCGTCGAGCTCCTCCTCGCCATCATCTATCGCCGAGTTCCTCGCACTCGACATCGCGGGTAACCATCATGGATTGAAGGTACCACTGAAAGCGGTCAACTTCTCAACAATTCAAGATCAACACGGCATAAAGAAATAAGCAACACAACAATGTTTATCAATCACCAATCGTGACTCGACCTTCTCACTCTAGACTCGACTCAACTCGCGATCCATTTTCTCTCGACTCGACCATTATTCCTGAAAGCGACGCAGATCCATCAACCCGACATACCACCGTAGCCTTGGGATCTTTCGCTTCTCCCTAGATATGCAAGACCGGTTCCCTACACGCGACGTCTAGTCAATCTCCCGTAAACAAAGGGGACCTAGCACCCTCAGTTATCCGGGTCACGGCTCAAAAACGTCATAACGACTCGCCTAGCTCGTTCACTCGATGAACAGCTCTCCGCTTACAATATTCAAAGAGTGACGCTTAAAATTACTTGCCCGCACATCAAATAAGAGAACATGCTTAATATGAAGAAAACGCAATTCGACAGTAACACGCAATTCATGGCATATATTCAATCTCATATCAAATAATGCATAACTCAATCATATCACAACATTACATGCTCGACAAGCAAATCAAGGAATCCATACATAGGAATATAACAATAAAAATCCTAGAATGTTTAGAAGTGCCCTTACCGAACTCCAAGCTAATGCTGCTCGACAACGACCTCGACACGGCTGTCTTCAAACGAGCTCGACAACGACTTCTCTTACTCGATCTCGACACGTACGGCTCTCAGTCAACCTCGGTTTCGTGTTCTTGTACACCCTGATCTCCTTGTAGCACGATCTCGGAAATCACACTGCCTAATACGAGCACAACTTAGTTCTATCTATGGGTCCTAATAACACTTAGCTCTCATTATCCCAATCTTAACCACAACCCAAGTAAACATTAAAACTCCAGAACTTAAACAAATACAACCAGAATTCAAACATTACAAAATAACTCCTTTTCTCTAAAATTTTATTAAAAACTTCTTTCATACATTACCAGACAAAGCCATTTTTCCTCTAACACAAAGTTAGGGTTTTCGATCAAAAGTTCATGAAAAAGGTTATCTGATGCTACAACAGATAAATCAACAACAACAACAACCAGAAGCAACATACAACAACATAGAACAAGAAATCAAAGCAAGCCAAGTGGTTAGGGTTTTTGGGCGCTACCTACTGTAGAAAACAGAGGAAAAAATTTGTTTTTCAAGCTCAAATAAATGGTTAGAAAGGTAGGTAATGTCATGAAGAAGAAAACCCATCAATATGACATGATTTGGAAATATAAAAACTAGCTAAAATGGAGAGAAGAAGTAGCGCTAACAGTAGCATGAAGGAAGAGAAAATTCTGTTTTTCATACCTCAATGATGGTCGAGATGGTGATGTTTGTCGAGAAGATGATAAGAAACAAGGTTGATGAAGAAAGTTTATGCAGAAGCTCAATGGAACTCAAGGTTCTTCGATGGAAGTTTGGAGAGGAAGAGGAAACTTAGAGAAGAAGGAAGAAGAAAGAAGAAAAGAGAAAGTGAGGGTTATGAGGGGCTGATCGAATATACAGCTGGTCAAGAAACCCTTTAAATGAATTTTTCTTTTTAAAAAAAACACAAATGAGTGACGTGTAACTACTGTTATGAGATGCTAATCCCATCAATCATTCTACCCATCTAATCTCTCATCTCTCATGATTACCCTCTAATCTATAGGTTAAAGATCTAAAACAAACACAGCGACGAGAACTGCAAACCGACGAGATAAATTTTACAAACAATATAATCATTAACCCTAAATAACGTTCGTAAAAATACGAGTGTTCCAGTCTCGACACGAGGTCGATCAGGGTGCTTGTGCAGCGCCTGCAGGCTCTAACTGCGATTCGTGCCTGCAGCCTCCTCGATTCGACATGTGACCTCCTCATTCGATGCGCGACCTCATTGACGACGTATGACGCCTTGCGCGATCTTGGCGGGATCTCGACGAGGTCTTAATGTACGAGTCTCGACGCAGTCGATCTCGTCATCGGTGTTACAATCTCTCCTCTAAAAAAATTTACGACCTCGAAATTGCAAATAAGATTCTTACCATGAAAGAGTTGAGCGAGTCTTCATCTTCTCCTCCCGGCTCCCAAGTCGCATCTCGGTCTTACGATCCCGCAACTTTGACAAGTTGAATCTCTTTGTTCACTTGGCTGTTTTGGCTTCAGGTCAGCGATCCTTGCTGGTGATGCTTGAAGGATAAATCGTCCCTCGTTGAATCACATCTGGTTCGATGACATGGAGAGGGTCGGAAACATACTTCGGCTGTGGGAGCGTGGAAGGCGTCGTGGATGTTTGACAAGAAGGGTGGCGAAGCGATCGATACCCATTTGGGGCCGTCTGACAGAATACAGGTAGGTCCAATAAATTTAGGGGGTAAGTTTCTTGGACTTGATCGGCTCGACCAACTCGATGTGGGGTGACTCTAAGAAATACATGTTCTCCTTCCTCGAACTTTCGAGTGGTCGGCGTCTTTGGTCTGCATAACTCTTACATGCGACTTTGAGGCGTTCGCATCTATCTCGATCAAGCGGATCTTCTCGGTAGTTTCTTTGGATCATACTCGGTCCCTACACGAGCGCTCGCCATCCTGGTACCAATAAAGAGGCGTCGACATTTACGTCCATCTGATTGCTTCAAGGTGCCATTCCAATACGCATGGAAGCTGTTGTGTAGGTGAACTCCACCAATGGTAGGCGTCGTCACGACTTCCTCGGTGATCTAAGGTACGCTCGCAACAAATCTTCAAGCGATTGGATCGTTCTCTCGGTGGCCAGTCGGTTTGGGGATGATATCTGAGCTAAGCTTTGAGCTCGGTTCCCATCGCTTCTGCGATTCCCTCCAAAAATGAGATGTGAACTTCGGATCTCGGTCGACCACGATTGAAGAGGTATACCATGAAGTCGCACTATCTCGCGATGTAGATCTCGGTCGACTTTTCCACGTTATGCGTCGACTCTTTGGCCAAAATGAAGCGATTTGGTTGATCGGTCGACAATCACTAAATCGAATCATTAACCTGCGTCTTGACAAACCTACAAGCGAAATCCATGGAATCATCATTTCCATCATCTTTGATACGATCAAGCGATTGTAGCATTCCGGCTGGTCGTTGGTGCTCCACCTTAAGCTTTCGACACGTTAAACCTGCACTACGTACTCGACCACGGCTTCTTCATTAGGACCACCAAAAATGCTTCTTCAAGTCTTGATACATCTTACGTAACTCCTGGATGAATACTAAAATTGCTCTTGTAAACCCGTCAAGTATTAACTTTCGGCTCGCTACGTTAGGTACACACACTCGGCCATTGCACCTTAAAATGTTGTCCGGACTTGGAGTCTGTCAGCCTTCCTTGCGCTACCAAGCTATCTTCTCTTGCGGGGGCTCGTCATGAACTGGCGGTCTGATCTCGTCGATAATCTGTTAGAAATGGTAAGCATACCAAATCTCGGCTTCCGGTGAAACTTCCACGCTCGACTTCAAGTCTCGGAACTTCTGAGCATCTCAACTCCTTGATCATCATTCTTTGAGGTTAAGCGGCTCTTTCTTCTCGATGCATACTGCTACTCACGTTAGCCTTACCGGGATGGTATTCCAGCGTAAAGTCATAGTCCTTGAAAGTGTCCATCTTGTGGCGCATTGAGCTCTTTACGATCGAACATGTACTTCAAGCTCTTGTGATCGAGCGATAAGAGTGCTCCGTAAAGGTAGTGCCTCCGTATCTTGACCAAACACCATGCTATTGCCGGCTCCAGTCGTGAGTAGGGTAGTTTCTCTAAGTGAATCTTAAAATTGTCTTGAAGCATCGCTACCACTTTCCAGATGTTGCATGACATCCCGATCCTGGTGTGGCAATCGCAATAAACCTCGTAAGGCTCTTACGGTTGAAACCACAAAAATCAACACGAGCGCCGTCGTCGAGCTCGCTTGATCTTTGAAAGCTGGATTAACGCTCCTCGATCCAGGCAAAGGTTGATCCTTCCTCGTGGCAGTGTAGAGAAGCGCGACGATCTTGAGAAACCTTCAATGAATCTTCGATAATAGCCTTTGCTAAGCCAACCAAAACATACGATCTCGTGCTTAGTCTTTTGTTCCACGCTAACGGCCTCGATCTTAGTTGGATCCACGGTTATTCCTTCTTTGGAAATCACATGACCAGAAAATTCACCTCTTGAGCCAAAATTCACACTTGACGAGTTGGCATAGAGTTGCTTCTCTCGTAATATCTGCAATACTGGCGTAAGTGCCCCGTGCTCTTCTCGCTCTTGAGTAGATTAATATGTCGTCGATGAACACTACGTGGCCGATCCAGTCAAAGCGAATGGAAAATCCTATTCATATAGTCCATAAACACCGGTTTGGCGCATTTGTCGCTCAAGCGGCATCACCAAATACTCGTAGTGACCATACAGTCTGGGTTTGTTTTGGGGACATCTTCCTCCTTCACGAATCGATGATAACCAGGACTTCAAATCTATCTTGGAAAGATCGCCGCTCCCGCAGAGTTGATCCATCAAGTCGTCAAATACGAGGTAGCGGATCTGGGTTCTTCACGGTAACCTTGTTGAGCTCGCGGTAGTCCACGCCTGACCTTGATCGTCCATCCTTAACTTAACCAACACTGGAGGCTCCCGCGGTGACACGCTCGGTCGTATGAATTGCTTTGACTCAGTGTTCGATCCGGGACCAGTTCTTTCATCTCGGCGAGACATCCGTATGAGTAACTGGAAATCGGTCACATTCCTGGAATCACTCGATGGAGAACTTCGACCTCTTAACTGGTGGTAACCCTGCGCGTCTTGAAGCGTCCACAAAGTCACAACGCTGGTACATTCTTCACTTGATCTGGAAAACTTACGAACTAGCGGATCATGTATTCTCTAGTTCCTTCTTGCAAAGAAACTCCAATATATTCGTGAGAAAGATAATTGGAGACTCAGTCTGGAAAAATTACAGTTTCTGAGGCCTGCAGTCCAGGAACATGGTGGTGTGACAACCGATCCATCACGAGGATGACATCTAAGCCACTTAAGAGGCAAACAAACCAAATTGACCAAACTTTCTACTACGAATAACCACTACACAATTAAGACATGCGGTGTTTGTGACTAAGGTTTTAGCGGTAAAGGGGTTGTAACTACCAATTTGAGCAGTAAAGCGATCACGGTCAAGATTCGAATGGTTTCACACAATTAGAGAAATAAAGAATAGGTTGCACGAATCAAGAAAAACAGGAATGAGATTTACCCTCGATCTCGCATTCGCCTTGAATAAGATCATCGGCTCGCTCTGCTTCCTCACCGTCAGAAGACTACGCCTTTAGCTACTGGCGCTTCCCTTTGGCCTTTGCCGCTAAGCATTGCCGATTCGACTTTAGGTGTGGGACAATCGCCAGCAAAATGCCCTGGCTTCTACGATTTGTAACGCACATCCTCCTTGATCTGATTATTTGCATAATATCACGACTTTCCTAGCGGAAACAAATCGACTGACGCGGTCGACTTCCACTCCTCGCTCACTGGGTCATCGGACGATCATCCTCTATTATTGTTGTTCCCACGAGGTTGGTTGTAGGCTTCTTAAGTTGCTTTCCTTTACTGGCAAATCTACATCCCCATGTACCACGAGGTCTCATTGGTCCACTGGGCGGTCTTAACTTCTTATGGCTTAACACTCCTTCTACCTCGACACGGCGATCTATCGGCTCTTGGAGGTTTGAATCCTCAATGACACCACCAGAATGTCAAATCTTAATCCCGTTGGAACCTCTCACTTAACCATCCTTAGTGACTCGATCCATGAAATGGACTGAAATACCTGCGTTGACTCGAAACTTGGTGCATACTCGGACAACGTCATACAGCCTTGTTGTAGTTGAAGAAACTCTTGCTCCTTCTCATTTCGTCACGATGGGAAGTGTTGTCCAAGAACCTTCCGCGAAAAAGCTCCCGAGTTATCTCGCATGACATTCGCTTAGTGCGCTTCACTCCTTTCCACCAATATACGCATCTCGATGGCGGATAGGTGGCGTAGTCTACCTTTACGTTGTTGAACGATGGGTGCCTCGAAGATCTTCTCGATCTCTTGCATCCAAGAATCGACTTTATACGGGTTTGGCTCCTTTGTAAAACAGGTGGGTCATGCTTCTAAAGTGCCGCTAATCCTCTACGCCTCGGCATTCAGCTCTGCTCATTTGTTGTTCTTTGTAAGTTTCTTTGGGTTAACACTGTAAATCTGTTGAGCCATCGCGTTAACTGTTGAGTTCGGCGGTGATTCTTTGAGCCATGGTGCCGCCATCTGGTCATAGCTTGAATTGCTCGTTCCATGTCGGCGTTCTCGGTACAATTTGTCGTGTCCCCTACGGTGGCATTAGATTCCACAAAGTTCAAAACCACGTCGAATCTCACAACAAGGATGTGTTAAAACACCTGCTTGATCAAGAAACAGTTGAAACAATTTTCAAGCAATAAGTGCTTCACTTAATCAAGCAATGCAATCAATATAGTACAATTAGGTACCCAACACATATATATATCGAAACCACGGTGACAGGTCAAATTTCCTATGCGGCTCGGTCGAGCGGCCTTTCACGATACCAACATTGTAACGACCCGTTTCCGGACCGCTACCGAGCTCAAACATACCGAGCTCGGGTTACCGAGCTCAACACACCGAGCTCAAGTTACCCTGTATGCGATGTGTTTTAAAACGATACTCTTGTGCTCTTTAGAAAAGTACGGTCAATTATTATTTATTTATTTATTTATTTATTTTTTATAAGCCCAGCTCGTGCACATCAGAGTAATTACAGCTTTTCGAAACATGGTGCAACTAAGACACAAGACTTAAGTCCTAAATAGCAACACGCAGGTATAACAAGTACATACTTATATATACAAGATATAAAAAGTGCATACAAAAAGACAGAGTAATAATGTACAAAGAAAATACACCTAAGGTATGACGACTTCAAGAGAGCAATCATACCCTGGGGGTACTTCCGGCAGACACCCACGCAGGGGGCTGCTCCAACAGCAAAACCCCCAGCCTACCACATTGCTCAGAATAACATCTAGCCCAAACTGGTCACAACCTCTGAACACAAAGAAAACAAGGTACAGTCATCCCAAAAACATCCAACAAACATAATCAATCACGACAAATATAGGTCGTCGCCCTGATCCTCGTCGAGCTCCTCCTCGCCATCATCTGCTGTCGAGTTCCCTGCACCCTCGACATCGCCTGGGTAACCATCATGGATTGAAGGTACCACGGGAAAGGGTCAACTTCTCAACAATTCAAGATAAACACGACATAAAGAAATAAGCAACACAACAATGTTTATCAATCACCAAACGTGACTCGACCTTCTCACTCTAGACTCGACTCAACTCGCGATCCATTTTCTCTCGACTCGACCATTATTAGGAAGCGACGAGATCCATCAATCGACATACCAGCTGTAGCCTTGGGATCTTTCGCTTCTCCCTAGATATGCAGTACCCGGTTCCTACGCTGCGACGTCTAGTCAATCTCCCGTAAACAAAGGGGACCTAGCACCCTCAGTTATCCGGGTCACGGCTCAAAAACGTCATAACGACTCGCCTAGCTCGCTCACTCGATGAACAGCTCTCCGCTTACAATATTCAAAGAGTGACGCTTAAAATTACTTGCCCGTACATCAAATAAGAGAACATGCTTAATATGAAGAAAACGCAATTCGACAGTAACACGCAATTCATGGCATATATTCAATCTCATATCAAATAATGCATAACTCAATCATATCACAACATTACATGCTCGACAAGCAAATCAAGGAATCCATACATAGGAATATAACAATAAAAATCCTAGAATGTTTAGAAGTGCCCTTACCGAACTCCAAGCTAATCTTTGCCGACAACGACCTCGACACTTTGTCTTCAAACGAGCTCGACAACGACTTCTCTTACTCGATCTCGACACGCACGGCTCTCAACCTCGGTTTCGTGTTCGTACACCCGATCTCCTTGTAGCACGATCTAAAATCACACTGCCTAATACGAGCCCAACTTAGTTCTATCTATGGGTCCTAATAACACTTAGCTCTCATTATCCCAATCTTAACCACAACCCAAGTAAACATTAAAACTCGAACTTAAACAAATACAACGAATTCAAACATTACAAAATAACTCCTTTTCTCTAAAATTTTATTAAAACCTTCTTTCATACATTACCAGACAAAGCCATTTTTCCTCTAACACAAAGTTAGGGTTTTCGATCAAAAGTTCATGAAAAAGGTTATCTGATGCTACAACAGATAAATCAACAACAACAACAACAACCAGAAGCAACATACAACAACATAGAACAAGAAATCAAAGCAAGCCAAGTGGGTAGGGTTTTGGCGCTACTCATCAGAAAACAGAGGAAAAAATTTGTTTTTCAAGCTCAAATAAATGGTTAGAAAGGTAGGTAATGTCATGAAGAAGAAAACCCATCAATATGACATGATTTGGAAATATAAAAACTAGCTAAAATGGAGAGAAGAAGTAGCGCTAACAGTAGCATGAAGGAAGAGAAAATTCTGTTTTTCATACCTCAATGATGGTCGAGATGGTGATGTATGTCGAGAAGATGATAAGAAACAAGGTTGATGAAGAAAGTTTATGCAGAAGCTCAATGGAACTCAAGGTTCTTCGATGGAAGTTTGGAGAGGAAGAGGAAACTTAGAGAAGAAGGAAGAAGAAAGAAGAAAAGAGAAAGTGAGGGTTATGAGGGGCTGATCGAATATACAGCTGGTCAAGAAACCCTTTAAATGAATTTTTCTTTTTAAAAAAAACACAAATGAGTGACGTGTAACTACTGTTATGAGATGCTAATCCCATCAATCATTCTACCCATCTAATCTCTCCTCTCTCATGATTACCCTCTAATCTATAGGTTAAAGATCTAAAACAAACACAGCGACGAGAACTGCAAACCGACGAGATAAATTTTACAAACAATATAATCATTAACGCTAAACAACGTTCGTAAAAATACGAGTGTTCCAGTCTCGACACGAGGTCGATCAGGGTGCTTGTGCAAGCACACAAGGCTCTAACACGAGTTCGTGCACGCGGCCTCCTCAGTTCGACATGCGACCTCCTCAGCTCGGTACGCGACCTCATCAGCTCGACATATGACCTTGGCACGCGATCTTGTCACGGGATCTCGACACGAGGTCTTGGTACGAGGTCTCGACACGAGGTCGATCTCGTCATCAGGTGTTACATTGAAGGACGAGGAGCAGAGGATGAGGGGCGGATCGAGAAGAACTTTCATATAAAGGCTTCCACTGCCTCTCTGATATGCTTAGAGATGTCCGCCGCAGGGGACAGCCCCACTGGATAGAGGATACTCTCTAGCAGCAGCTGGGAGAGCACTGGCCCTCAGCTGAGTACAAATCCATCTGCGCGAAGGCCAAGAAGAACAGAGCCTCTGAGAAGGGTGGGAGCTTGTACACCGGAGGTTCCGTCAGTCAGGAGCAGCACGCAGCTCGACTTGTACGTCTTATATAATTATTATTATTATTATTATTGTTAGTTATTATTTATTATTTATTTAAGGTTTTTTATTAAATAATTACAGTCGAAGAGGTTGGGTAGAGAGGTACAATTGCATGAGTTCCATCGTGCAACTCATTAGGAGGAGTACCAGTGATTTTGTTGATGATCAGTCGAGGCGGACCTAGGTAATTATAAAATATAACAAATAGTTTTTTAATAATGTTTATATTGTTTTCTTACAAAAAAAAATTGATTTATTTGTTTATGTTTGACAGGAGGAGTTTGAGGTGAGGATGTCTCATATTAGATCTTAGTCATCATCATGTTCCCCGTCTCAGAGCCCTGAGGATCCATCTGCACCGCTCAGGGTTTGGGCAGATGTTGTTGGTGGCAAAAGGAAGGGTCACCTATACAGTGCTGGAGACCTTGCCAGCAACTACAGGAAATAGACTAGCCGCTTCCACATCGGAGAGTCATTGAGTAGTGGTGATGCCAGTCGTCGCTCTGTCACGGATGAGCAGGAGTTAGCTGCTTTGAGGTAGAGAGTGGCCTCTTCCGAGGAGGAGACTCGTAGGACGAACGCCATTTTGGCTCAGGTGCTGCAGCGATAGGAATAGATATACCAGATGCTAGCTCGCCAGCAGCCTTCTCCGCCTCCGCCTCCGCCTCCTGGTACTGATGATGTCGCTGACACGGACGGTTTAGAGCGTCTCGTTCATGATCAGGACTATCAGGATTATTAGTGATGTTTATATTTATTTATTTTTATATTTTTGATATTGTTCGGATATTTTTTTAACTACTGATATTTGTTCGGATATTTTTATTTATTTATTATGTTTCCTTTTTAGTTTACGTTATCACATTTTTTATAAATTAATAATTAAATAGGTAAATAAATATTTAATTAATAATTAAAATTAATCAATTAAATTAATAGTTAATTAAATTAATTAAAGAAATTATTTAATTTATTAAAGAAATTAATTAATTTAAAAATTAAATAAAAATTAATCAATTAAATACAAATTAAATAAATTAAATAAATCAATTAATTTAAATAAATTAAATAAATCAATTAATTTAAAAATTAAATAAATCAATTAATTAAATTAAATACAAAAATTAATCAATTAATTTAATTAATTATTTAATTAAATTCGGGAAAAAAAATTAAGAATACCGACGGGTATGGCCGTCGGTAATCACCACCTTGCGTTACCAACGGCCTGGACCGTCGGAAACTTACCGACGACCTTGTCCGTCGGAAATTACAGGCGGATGTTAATCGACAATAAAAAAATCCGTCGGTAATCATTTGCGACGCTCATTTTACCGACGACCAGGCCGTCGGTAATTTAACGTTTCCGACGGCTTTTCGGAGTTACCAATGGCTTTTGGTCGTCGGTACGCCCACATTTTCTTATTGTAAATATGGTCTCCTCCTTTCCCAACATGAATACATTAGGGAGCTACTAGATAAATTCAACCTAGCAGGAGCCAAGACAACAGCTACTCCCCTCTACACTACTACCTCACTCAAACTGCAATATGGGTCAGCCCCTGTGGATTCCAAGTTATTTCGCAGCATCATAGGAGCTCTTCAATACACTACCTTAACTCGGCCTGATCTTGCATTTCCAATCAATAAGCTGTCCCAATTTATGCACAAGCCCACTCAAATACACTTTCAAGAGCTCAAAAGAGTTCTGAGGTACCTGAAACTCACTTTGAATCACGACCTACAACTCAAGAAACCAACTCATCTTCAACTTCAAGCATATAGTGATGCTGACTGGGGAGGCAATCTTGATGACAGAACATCCACATCTGCCTCCATCATCTATCTTGGTGGTAATCCGGTTTCATGGCTCTCTCGAAGGCAAAGAACAGTGGCACGATCATCTACAGAGGCGGAATGTAGATCCGTTGCCAACACCACAGCTGAAATCATGTGGTTAACAAACCTCTTAGGTGAACTTGGTCTTAAAACTCACGTGCCCTCTCTTTTTTGTGATAATATTGGCACAACATATCTATGCTCAAATCCAGTTTTTCATTCAAAGATGAAGCACATTGCACTGGACTACCACTTTGTGCGTCAGCAAGTTCAGCTGGGCAGGCTTCATGTAGCTCATATCTCCACACGAGATCAATTGGCTGACATCCTTACCAAGTCTCTCTAAAGGGTCAGATTTACTCAACTCAGAGACAAAATTGGTGTCCACGATGGTGACCCAATTTTGAGGGGGTGTAATAGATAATTACACTACAAGAAAACTCGGGCGTACCGACGGCCAATAGCTGTTGGTAACGCCAAAAAGCCGTCGGTAAATATAATTTTTCTACGAATTACCGACGGCCAAAAGCCCGTCGGTAAAACGGGTGTCGCAAATGTTTACTGACGGGCGAAACCGTCGGTCAAGATCCGACGGTAATTTCCGACGGGTAAACCCTTCGGTAGTGTTCCGACGGCATTGTCCGTCGGTAATGCGGCAATTTTGTTTCCGACGGCTATGCCCGTCGGTAACGCCAATTTTTTTTAAATAATTAATTAAATTAGTTGATTAATTTTTATATTTAATTTAATTAATTGATTTATTTATTTAATTTTTAATTTACTAGTAATTTAATTTAATTAAATTGATTACTTTTAATTATTAATTTATTCCCATATTAAAAATGTGATAACGTAAATCAAAAAACAAATTAAAAAAAAGAAACATAATAAATAAATAAATAATCCGAACAAACATCAGTAACTAAAAAATATCCGAAAATATGAAAAAATATAAGTACAAATATCACTAATAGTCCTAGTAGTCCTGATCATGATCGAGATGCTCTACACCATCTGCATCATCGACATGATCATCAGTACTAGGAGGCGGAAGCGGCGGAGGATGCTGGCGAGCTAGCTGCTGGTACATCTCTTCCTGTCGCTGCAGCACCTGAGTCAAAATAGCCTTTGTCTGACAGCTCTCCTCCTGCTACTCGGCCAGTGTCCGCCTCATCTCGGCTAACTCCTGCTCAGCCGCGTTAGAGCGACGAGTGGCACCACCACTACTTAATGACTCTCCGAGATGGAGGCAGCTGGTCCCTTTCCTGTAGTTGCTGACAATGTCTCTAGCACCGTATAGACGACCCTTCTTCTTGCCGGCAGATCCCTAAGCGGTGCAGATGGATTCTCAGGGCTCTGAGACGGAGAACATGATGAGCTCTGAGATATAATCTGAGACATCCTCGCCTCAAACTCCTCCTGCCAAACATAAACAAATAAGTCAATTTTTTTTTGTAATAAAATAATATAAACATTATTAAAAAAACTATTCATTATAATTTATAATTACCTGGGTCCGCCTCGACTGCTCATCGACGAAATCGCTGGTACTTCTCCTAATATGAGCTGCACAATGGAGCTAGTGCAACTGTACCTCTCTACCCAACCTCTTCGACTGTAATTATTTAATAAAAAATCTTAAATAAATAACAAATAATAACTAATAACTAACTAACTAACAACAACAACAACAACAACAACAACAATAATAATAATAATAATAATATAACACGTACAAGTCGAGCTGTGGGGCGCTTGACTGACGGAACCTCCGGTGTGTAAGCTCCCTCCCTTCTCAGAGGCTCTATTCTTCCTCGCGCTCTCACTGGTCGCCTTAAACCCAGGGAGTTCCAGTGCGCTACCAGCTGCTGCTAGAGCTGATCCCCAATCCATTGGGGCTGTCCCCAGGGGTGGGTATCTCTAAGCATATCAGAGAGGCGGTGGGAGGCCTTCATATGGAAGTTCTTCTCGATCCGCTCCTGGTCCTCCTCCTCCCAAGCAACCCTCGTCTGTATCAATATAATATATTATTAAACATAATTGAAATTTATTATATAAAAATATAATATGCAACAAAATAAAAATTACAACTTACTCCAAAAGATTTGAACATATGCCTCCGCTCCTCGTCCTTCAACGTCCCCCAGGTGGGCCAAAACGTGTGGTAATTATCCTCAATTACTGCTGTGATAGCCTTCGCAGCTGGCTTTGAGGGAAGGAACCTAAAAAAAAAGATGTCAAACAAATTAAATATATATATATATACACATGTAAATTATTAATAACTAGAAAAAATTGTAACTACTTACCCTTTACCAGCCGGCCTGATAATAACTCGGCCATCATGCAGCATCTCAAGATCCTCAGTGACTTGCTGCTCATCCTCATCCTGCTCAACCCCAGTTTGATCAGGTGTATGGCCCGTAATATACTCATGGTCAGACTGATGAGTATCGGGCCCTGTCTCAGGCACAACATGGGAGGAAAAAGCGTCATGTGACTGCTGGAACCGCGGGTTGGGGATCATGTAAATGGGAGGCAAATGGGGTGTCAGTGCAGAATGTGCAAAATGATGTGTATGTGTCGAAGGTCTTTGAAGAGGTGTGTAGGGCGAGCAGCGTGAAGAATTTGTGTAGGCATAAATGTCTGCCTTGAGCGTTGTGTAGATGACAATGTCGAAAAGCCAGCAGTGTCACGCATAATAATGTTTGGCCTCCCACGACGGGGGGTCAATGGCGATGGCCTTCCCCCCTCCCTTTACCACCAGTGGGTGGTCGGGGGGGTCAGATCCTAATCCTCCTTATGCCATATATGTCTATAGAGCAATTCAACAATAATAGTCATGAAATATTATATTTAAACATAACAATATTAAAAATGAATTCCATAAAAATAAACAACAAGTTATGAAAATAACCGACAAATTAAAATATATGACAAAGACATTAATTTCTCTAATTGTAAAAAGTTAAACAATTTCATTATGCCCATTCTGCCCACTCTAATTCGGCATCGTCTTAAGATCTTGATGGTTCTGCCACTTCTTCATTTAATTCCTCATCTCTATCTACATCTTCATATGTGATTGGATTGTCACGTAGTTGAGAAATGGGTTCCACTTCATTTACTACGTTGACATGAGACATCTCATCCACTTGATAAGCCACTTCTTCCTGTGGATCATCTGCTTCAACGCGACCCCTTGGTTTGGTCTTTATTGCAACACACCAACCTTGTTTGTCCCTTCGAGGTGATGGATAAGGAACATAATACACTTGTCTTACATGTTGTGCCATGATAAACGGATCAAACATTTGGTATCTTCTGCTCATGCATATATCCACAGTATTATATTTTTGATCCACTCTTGTGCCTCTACTTAACGGATCAAACCAATTGCAATAAAATAACACTATTCTTTTAGTATAGTCTAAAGTATTGTACGCCAGTTCATATATATGTTGAATCACGCCGTAGAAGTTGTCTTCACCTCCACCTGTGGTACCTTTTACATAAACTCCGTTGTTAATTTTTTTTCCCCCTCTGTTTTTGACTGGGTTTGAAATTTGTATCTGTTTACGAAAAATATGTGCCATTCTTTTTCACGTGAGTTAGCACCATGAGATAAATTTCTCAAATGTTCGATTTTAGGCGATTCTGCCTCATTGTTCACCTGCGTATACACCATAGGCAAACAAATTATGGTTCCTTTTTCAAACAATCTTTTGTATTTTCAAACAATAAATAGTTCAAATAGGACTAAAAATACATACCTGGTTCATAAACCACGTTGGGAAATATTCATGAATATAGGCAGAAGAGTCTTGTTCGCTTGTGGGCTTATTTAATAAGAAGGCCCTGATCAAGTCATTATCAAACAAATGATCATGAGTAGTTGTGGATAAAAGAAATTGAAAGTGGTCAAAATGATACATACGTAAGATATGGTGATACTTCGACACAGTTGATCAACACGTGAACGTGGGCTGACTTCCACTCTTCTCCCGTTAACCAGTGAGTCAGCTCCTTTCCAGCATGACGACCGGGAAGGCAAAATACTGATAAGGCTAGCGGGTGTCTTTCACTTTCAATTTCTATTTCATTCCTATTATTTGTTGGTGTCAACATGAAGTTCGTAAAATAATGGGAACATAAATGGATTGTCTCACGGTGTAAGTAAGTTGCACAAATAGATCCTTCAACCCTGGCCTTATTTTTCACCGATCATTTTGAGTCACCATAAATCTACAAAATAACAAGGTTGATGATAAAAATTGATACATTTAACCCTTCAAATGAATATTTATATTAAAGAATATTTTATTATATTACCTTTCGAATGGATATATCCATCTGTATTGAACCGGTCCACCAAACCTAGCTTCATGTGCAAGATGCACTGCGAGATGCTCCATAGAATCAAAGAAACCAGGGGAAAATATTCTCTCCAACTTATAAAGAATGGCTGGTATGTTCTGGTCCATCTTTATAAGATCATCCTCTCAATGTCGCAGAACACAAATCTTTAAAAAATTGGCTGAGTTCAGTCAGTGGATTTAAAACATTTGATGGCAAGGAACTAAATACAATAGGAAGTAAACACTCCATGAATACATGACACTCATGGCTTTTCATCCCAATCATGGTTCCTTTGTTCACAACGGCACATCTTGCCAAATTGAAGAATAACCGTCTGACATCCGAAGTTCTTTTATCCATCGACAGACTGACCTTGCTTCCTCAGCAGTTAAAGAGTAACAGGCTTTAGGTTTCAGGGTTTTCCCATCCGACCGAGTCGTCAAATCCAAGTCCTTTTGCCTACAGTAAAGTGGTAAGTCCAGTCTGGCCTTATCATTGTCTTTCGTTCTTCCTCTAACGTTCATCACTGTGAGAAAAATATTGTCAAAAAAGTTCTTCTCAATGTGCATAACATCAATGTTGTGTCTCAATAAATTATCTTTCCAATATGGCAGATGTTATACCCTAATTTTGTCCACTTACCTCCTGTAATTTATATTTTATTTTTTTTGTTTTTACTTTATTCTTAACAACACATTTCAGGTTCATTTTTGTTAATCCTTTGGGCTAATTTTAGCCCAATTGCAATAAATAAAAAGGAGGTGCAATGGCTGGCCTTTTTGTTATAGATTACAACCACAAGCATAAGTCCAAAAAATAATAATAACCATGTCCATTACATGTCCAAAAAAATACAAAACAAGAAACATTAAATACAACATTACAAAAAAACATATCTCAAAAAAAAAAAATATGAAAAGCCAGCAATGGACAACTGGAGTTGCTCTTTTCATTCATAGTCAAATTGCTCTTTTTTCCTTGGTTATGGTTTATTTCCATTTCCTCTCAAGGAATGCGACTTTCTTTGCACAACCACCTGACTACTCAAGCCAAGTCACTTTGTCCATTGTAGCTACCGTGTCTTCTAATTTGTCCTTTGTAAAGAGAAGAAAACAAAGTCAAACCAGAAACAATTACTATAAACATGAATGCAGCAGTGGGTTGAAGGAATACAAGCAATGGGCAGAGCACTTGAGACACCAAAATGGCAACAATTTGAAAAATTAAAAAAAGATGATGCAGAGATAAATTGACCACACAACATCTCGTATAAGGCAAAACTTAGCCTATAAATACCACCAGCGAATTCACTCACGAAAGAAAGAGGGGATTTTCTGGGCGTTTGACTACCAACCAAAGAATTAGGGTTCCACACTGAAGCCCTAATTCACCAAATCAGAACAAAAAGCGAAAGCAGCGAAGCGGAAGAAAAAGAAAGAACAAGCAAAAAAAAAAGGGAAAAAAAACCAGCAGAAACACACAAAAAAGAAGAAAGAAGAAAGAAGAAGAAGAAGGGGGAAGAAAAAGAAGAAGGTTTGTTTACCTCTCCCACGATCTCTAGCTCTCCCTCTCCTCTGCGTGATCTCCCCCACCTTTCTTCTCCCTCTCCTTCATGATCTCCCTCCCCTTTCTTCTCCCTCTCTCAAGACCCTCTCCTTTGGCATGTGCATGGCGCCACCCCTCCTCCCTTTCTTCTTCTCGCCATCCCTCTCTTCTCTCTCTCTCTCTCTCTCTTTCCCCTCCTTCCCTCTCGTCCTCTTCCTTTTCTCGCAGCGACGCTGCTTCCTCTTTTTCTGATCTGTTTTTGTGTGTGTGTGTGTGTGTGTGTTATATTTTTAGGTTTAGTGTGGGTGTGTTTTTTTTTCTAGTTTTATTTTGCTGTGTGTGTGTGTGCTGTTTATGTATGTGTCTGCGCTTTTTGGGTTTTAATTTGTAGGTCAAGTGAGCGTGGCACTCCTGCTTTCTTTTTATTTTATTTTATTTATTTTATTTCTTTGGTTTTCTTTATTTAATAAAGAATAATAATTGTATATTTTTTTAATTCTCCCATTCTCAGTGAGTTACACTTACGCGTGTTTAGTTTTTTCTCTATCCATTGAACCCCTTTACCTTTTTATTTATTTATTTATTTATTTATTTATTTATTTATTTTTTTACTAGTCAAACTAGTACAATTTTATTTAACTAAATTTCACGTACAGGTTTTGAAACCCTATTGTTCTTGAAAATCCCATAATAAAAATCACGAAAATTAATTTACTAGTAATGATTACTCGAGATTGCTTCATGTTTAGTTATTACAAGTACCTTAATGTTCTAAATAAAAATGGGTTATTAGTGAAGGACCACTCTTGATTGCTTCTTGTTTGGTCCCCATGAAAACCTATCCTCTTTATAAAAATAAAATCAATCTTTTTTACTAGTAATAATCACTCGAGATTGCTTCTCATTTGATCATTACGAACACCGTTAATCTTCTAAACAAAATAGGTTGTTAGTAAGGACCACTCTTGATTGCTTCTTGTTTGGTCCCTACAAAACCTATCTTTTTTTTCCATAAAAAATATACAATTAAAATCAACCAACACACAACCATTTTCTACCCAAGAACTACGTAGCCTTTGATTTCTCCACTGCACCCGGAGATACGTAGGAGCAGGAGCACACTCCTGTCAAGCGCAAAAATAAACGACCTTTATTAAGTCTTTTTTTTTTTTATCTTGGTTAATTTTTTTTAAATAAAAGGGAGATAAAATAATATTTTTTTAGAAGTTAATAAATTTTGCACAATTAGTTAGAGGTAACCTTTTTTCAAAAGGATGTCGTGGGGTGCTAATACCTTCCCTACGCATAATCGACTCCCGAACCCAAATCCGGTCTTAAGGACCACTTTTCTTCAAAAAAAGTTTTTCCAATATTTTCCCTATGAAATAAATTATTGGTGGCGGCTCCATTAAACTCGAATAAATCCCTCCGGATTTTTCGGTCGCTACAGCAGATCCCAAAAAATATTTCTTTTAGTCCAATTATGCCATTGTCCATATCCTTCAAATCGATCCAATTCACCATAATCTGTGATTTTTGGCAGATCCATAACTCTGCTCCAAATCTGTTCGGATGTCAACCTTGGGAGCGGGCCATCTAATTCAACTTCCCCCTTCTTGAAGGCGTTCTTATTCCGTCTAAATGGATGATCATCTGGTAAAAACCTGCGATGTGAGCCAAACCAAGAACTCTTCCCCCCCGAATTTCATGGTAAAGGCCTTTGTATGCTCCATCCAATGGGAACATGCCATTTTACCATGAGTGCCCCAACCAGACAGCATGTCATATGCAGGGAAATCATTAATGGTCCACATCAGAGCTGCCCTCATTGTAAAATTCTTCTTTCGTGCAATATCATAAGTCAAAACGCCATTTCACAACCTTTTGAGATCGTCAATGAAAGGCTGTAAGTAGATATCAATACCATCTTTTGGATTAACTGGACCCGGTATAATACAAGTCAAGAATATATGAGGCTTAGACATGCACATCTCAAGAGGAAGATTGTATGGGGTAACAATAACTAGCCAGTAAGAATAAGGTTTCGCTGTCGATTGAACATACGGGGTATAACCATCAGAGCATAAGTCAAGTCTTACATTACGTGGATCTGCTGCAAATTCGGGATGCACACGATCGAAGTGCTTCCAAACTTCACCATCAGATGAGTGGCGCAATATACCTGAAGTGCTTCTATTCTCATAGTGCCACGTCATTTTGTCTGCAGTCTGTGTTGATGCAAACATTCTCTGCAGCTTTGGAATAATTGGCAAATAAAACATTTCCTTCACTGGAACTAGTTTTTGTCTACCCTTTCCATTATCAGTGTGTGAAATATACCTTGGCTCACCACAAAATTTGCATTCAACCATCGTGTCATCGGTTTTACCGTATTCATTGTCGTAATATAACATACACCCTCTCACACAACAACCAATCCTTTTAATTCCAACCCCAACTTGGACACTAAGCTTTTAGCCTCGTAATAACTTTTTGGCAAACCATCTCTGATAGGTGACGAGTCTAACATCATCTTCGTTACGAGATCCAAGCACACATCCGTAGCACCACAGTTGGACTTAAGAGCTAAATGTCTCGCACGCATTGATAACTTAGAGTCTGCAGACCCTTCAAACAACGACTTATTTGTTTCTAACAAGAGATTATAAAATTTTTATGCTATCTCATTTGGAAATTCATCTGTGTCATCATACTGTTGCTCCTCGAATGATACGTTGACCCCCAAAGCATCACAAACCATATCTTGCATCAATTCAATTTGCTCACTGTATCATGTATCTACACAACTGCTTGAAGCACCTGTGCAATTATCGCCAACCCTTAAATCAACCTGAGGAAACTCTTCACCATGTCTAGTCCAAATCCAGTAATTAGGCCTAAATCCAACTCTCTACAGGTGATATATGACCTCACATGGGCTCTTAATCCTTCTGCAATCGCAATTAAGGCACAAACATCTAATCCCTCCATTAATTATGAAATCTTCATGTGCCATTGCGGCTTGGACAAAGTGATCAACCCCATCGCAAAAAGACTGTTTCAAACCCCCTCTCCCCGGATATAACCTATCATTCATCCAACTACGACTCGAAGGAAAAAATTTCATCTTCTGCATGTTAAAAAAAATGACAATTTCAGTAGCACGACGTTCTTACAACCGCTCTCTTTCTTTAAATGGTATGACCCTATCCCATTCGTGGAAAAACTTTTTCAGAACTCGTATAATAGCCCTTCCTTAATTCTCATATCTTATACTTGACAAAATTTCGGCAGCATTTCTCATTGGTCTCTGAGTACACAAAATGATCGCAGTTATGAATACCTCGATCAAGTATGCACCCAGAGAACAAAAGGGAATGAATCGAACCGAAATTTCATCAAATATAAAGATATGAGAATCAAGCAACAACTATTATACGAGTAAAGAAAAAGTTTTTTCCCAAACTGTCCGACTTGGACAATTCAATGTTCAATATATAATGAACATGTGATACCCTAAAAGAGTACATGCACTCAATGATATATTGAACCTCAAACGGGAAGCTAAGGCTTTTCTCCGATACTAATAACAATAATCAAACATCCATTTCATCAATAATTAACATAACAATTCTCGTATAATAGTTAAGTTAATTTTCTATGCACGATTCACATGTAAAAAAGGATGCAAAGCAAAGGGGGTAGCTTTTTAATAATGCTATACTTGGAGACTTTTAAATTTCTCAAGTTAGATGAGGTAAACTATTTGAATGATGATAAAAGTAGAAAATTGACTTGGTCATTTAAAGAATAGAATTAGACAAGCAGAAGTGGCAAGGGAAAGAAGTACAGAGAGATGTGCAAAACAAATTGCAGCCAATGATAGAATTAGATCTGTTTTTTTTTTTTTTTTTTTCTGTTTCTCTACTTTCTAATTCTTCTATTTTCTATTCCATTCTAATTTCCTCTATTTCATCCATGTTTGCAGGGAAAAAATAAGCTGTTTCTATTTCTTTTTTATTCTGATCTTTATTTCTTTTTATTATTTTCCTTTTGTGCACTTGCTCTCATCTTCTCTGTTTTTCTGGGCATAATTATTTAGACTGGATACTGATTAGGCTTATCACTGTTTCAACATTGAAGCATATTAGAATTTCCCTCATTTCTCCTAGCCTTTCAGAATGAGCAGTTCTTTGTCTCACGATACTGGTGATTTTACTTTGCTTCCGTTGGTTGGACGATCCTTCATACAGTTGTTGCTTGGCTTTTGTTACTTACTTTACTTTCACATTGCTAACTAATTGCTAACTAACTACATTTGAAAATCAGAACGTGATTTTGGGCTTTTGGCAGGATCAAAGAAAACGTGCTAAGATTTTGTTTGTTTGTTTGTTTTTAAATGCAATTTTATGGTGTATTAAATTGTAACCAATTGTGTTGACTTTCCATGGGAAGTTCTTACCTGTTTAAGCTTGGTTTAGGATAAGATTATTTTTCTTATTGCATTATTCTCATTTTGTGTGGAATCAATCTAACACTATAGTGAACGACTACACTAATAGATTGAGGATTAAACAAGATGGAGTAAAAAAAATAAATGAGAAGACAAACGTGCTTGCAATAAAATGAGTCTTATTATTATACCTATAGCTTCTTCAACTGTAATACATTACAATGGATATGGTTACCCATTTTTTCCATATAGACACAAGTTCAAGTTTTGAAGTTCCTACTCTAGCCCGAAATAAGAGGTGTTTATATATTAATAGATCTGAGAAATGTATCAGTTATATTCCCTTTTTAATTTGCAGTATAATCTCATTTTGTTCAAATTTGTCATAGAATGTGGTGAATCATTATTATTGTTTCTTAAACTTTTATAGGAATTTATAGGAATCCTGCAATATTTCAAAGATGAAGCTCATGCCTAAGCAAACATGGAATTATCAACATTAATCACTTTACTAAACACTTCGTACTCGGGGTGTGACACTGACCAATTCGTGATCATAACCCCTTCCTAGACTCTCAAATATCGGTAAGAAATACAAAAGTACTCATTCACGTATATTTGTTAGCCAAAACATACATCACTTCAAAATTCCCTATGTGGAGAGAACTACGAAGGAAATCAAAGAAATATGTCGGTGTGGGGGTCAACAGCCAACCCTTTTCCACCCAAAAGAAACCGACATATCGTTAAAGTGCATACCTAATTCTCAGAACAAGAGAGTGCTAAGGAGAAGTAGAACGCCTGCGTCCTTCGATGCCAACGGCAGTCTCGGAGTAGTGTGGCGACCTCGGAGTAGTGTGGCAGAGCATTGAAGCTACTGAATAAAACGAACAAAACAATGGGTAAATATATTTATGGAGATTAACTTCCAACACACAGAAACCAAACAACAAACAAATCAAAAATCATTTCACTCCATTCTCTCATTTTCCATCAATTCAAACATAGCCTAAGCTCACAAGAGAAGTAGAAAACAGTCTAAAAGTGCATCCACAAAATCATGTCATACAACTTATATATTTCAGCGAGTTAATAATAAACTTTCAATTCCTAATCATACAAGCACATAGTAAAAAAAATTAAATTATAATCATGCATAATTTCTAATGTAAATTTCAGTCTCAATTATCAATTTAGAAATCAGTTTAGAATCAACTATTTTAACACTACTTATATCCTATTGCTGCCACCTAATTAACTGCTATACCGAATGTCCTTCATTTTGCAGACAGACATGAACATATCCCATTTCAATTTAACAGTGACCAAAGCAACTAAAAAACCGATCAAAGCCTTTAAAATTCCCACACAAGTCAAGCTAAACCAAATTCCAATATTCAGGTCAATGAAGATTATTTGAAGCTATGAATTTAGTATCCAACAACCAGTTACCACAACACAAAAAGGACCAAAGCAAGCAAAAAAGGACCAAAGCACAAAAATTGCATATACCTGAAATGTGTGGTGTAGCGAAAATGAGACGGAGTTGTGTCAGTGTGACGGAGAACGATACAGAGGCAGAGCGGTGTGGCAGCGCGGAGTGGTGTGACGGTCTCAGAGAGGTGTGGCGGTGCCAGATGAAGCTGTGTCGCTGCAGTAGTAATCACAAAGACAATATTAAACTCAAAGAATAACAGAAGAACAATAAAAGCAACTAGAACCAGAAAAGCAAAATCATTACCCCCGGCGGGATTGTGAATCGAAGAGGGAGCTAAGAACTGAGCGCTTACTAAAGCTCAGACTGTGCAGACAAGATTGGAAAACCAAATTAAACTCATAACTACAGAAGAACAATAAGGATTAATATGCAAAAGCTGATAATAACCTCCTAAACATTATAGCTACTCCGTTTATCAGCAACCAATATCATTCATAGCTAAAAATACATCAAATTCATCCCACTCTCATGCAATGATTGCAACCCCATTGTTAAACTACCAGAAATAACAATATTTACAACTACAGCCTCTACAATTGACCTCAAAATCGAAGCCCTCACAATTGAAGTTACAAAGCTACAAACTCTCATTAATTCTCACTAAAAACAGCCAAACCCAAGTGCTAAAATTAATCAAACATCAAATTTCGAGGACCTAATTGACATTTGTGGAACTTCAATTTGTTTCAGTAAGATCTAAACTAAATTTTTTGAACACAAACACTTGGATCAAAGGGAAACCTCTTTGCTGCCATCACTTAGATGGAGCATATCTTTTTTAAAGGCCACTTAAATAGTATTTTATCCAAACAGTAATTATGTCTAAATAAAAGTGAAGAATATGGAATCAAAGAAAGAAATAGTTGATCCACATAGCAAGAAATAAGCCACAAAAAGTTCTATAAAGGCCCAAATAAGTCCTCCCAAAGTCCAAGAAAGGGTATCAATACATAACTAGAAAGGGTATCAATCAACTACAATTATATTGAAAATTACATTCATAAGGTTGAAGAGAAAAGGGCCCCTGGCAGTGTTGAAAGAGAATTGCAACGTTCATCAAAATATTGTTGTAAAGGCTCATCCATATTTGCGGACACAAGCAGAAGAAGAACTATCTGGTCTTCCAATGTACATGTACATTTCTCAGGCTTCATAATACATGTAATAAAGTTCTACACATGCCAAGATATAGATCACAATAATGAAAACTTAAATCCAAATATGTTCATAGAATCGTTTCAGATTGACTTGTACCCAGCAAGAAGTACATCATGACAAATTACAGGTGACTGATTTCCTATTAAAAAAAATGACTCTTAAACTCCATCACAGTATCTTCTAAATTTAGAAAAATAATTAAACATAATAATACAGAGGTTTGAGCATTAAAGTTGAATGTATAAAAAATTCCAATGCAACCAAACAACCCTTCTAAAGGTAAACAGAGAAAAGAAGAACATGGAAGACAGAAGTCAGAAGAGAGTAGCCAAAAAAAGCAAAAAACCCAAATGGAAAGAGAGAGTAGTAAATAGAGACAAGGGAATTTACTTGCACTGTGACTGCGAGGGAGTTTCGGCCAATCAACCCAACTACTGTGGAGGACGAGGCGTGGTGGTGGTGGCAGCGCTGCAAGGGGAGAGTGAGGACGGCGTGGTGGCAGCGGCGCTTCAAGACTGAGAGAGAGTTTCGGCCAATCAACCTAAGCGGGGTGGAGGACTAGGCGTGGTGGTGGCAGCGGCGCTGCAAGGGGGAGAGACTACGGCGTGGTGGTGGCTGACGGCGTGGTGGCGGCGACGGCGCTTCAAGACTAAGAGGGAGGACGGAAGAGAGGAGAGAAGAGAAGAGAGAATGTAAAATTGGGAATGGGGGATAAGGGTCGTCTTCTGGTTATTGAAGAAGGTTACCGACGGCCTAAGTCACATTGCCGACGGCCAAAACCGATCGGTAACGGTCCAACGCGATGTTACCGACGACCTAATTTAAGTTACCAACGGCCGATTCCCGTCGGTATTTGAAAACGCAGCGGGAATCTAAAACCCGGCAAAGTTACCGACGGCCATTAACCGTCAGAAACTTCGGTTTGCGATTACCGACGGGCTAAACCGTCGAAAAATTTCAACGGACAACGTGTTACAGTTACCAACGGCCTAGGCCGTCGGAAACGGTGATTTTTGTGCGACGGGTTGTGACCTTCAGTAATAGGCCCTCGGTATGCCCGGTTTTTCTTGTAGTGTTATGAGTATTATCTTCTAGAAGGCTTACTAAACAAAAGTCTGTTAGTTTGTAATAGATAGTCATTCAATGTTGAGTACTCATGTGCAACAAGCTGGAATCAGCTCCTCAATCTCCTCAATTTAATTACTTCCTTGTGTAAATGCAGGATCGCTCAACTAGGATTTATTGCTATCTAATAGCTGTCATATTTTGTAAATCAATTCTGTAATTGTGTAAGTTAATGATGAGCTGATTGTGCTTATTATACCCCAATTTTGTCCACACATTTTGGCTTGTTTTATCTATTATTTTACTGTTGGGTTGAAATGATAAGGTAAATTGTTGCTTGGGCCTTTTTTTTTTTTGCTAAGTTTTAGTCTTAGTCCTTTGGGTCTAGTTTAGGCCCAATAGCTGAGATACAAACCAACAGTCCATACAAAAAAAATTCTAGCATAAGTCCAAAATACAAACACAAGCCCCAAATTTAAACCAATAGTCCATTACATGTCAAAAAATTGCAAAAATACAATACAGTCCATTAAGCCCATTAGTCCATTACAGTCCAATAATCCATTACAAATTTACAAATATCAGATTGAATAAAATAACAAAACAAAACAGAAATAATAAAAAAAGAAGAAAGAAAAAAAACAAAACAGAGAGGGGCA
Organism: Calophaca sinica; assembly: GCA_037113605.1. NCBI lineage: Eukaryota > Viridiplantae > Streptophyta > Magnoliopsida > Fabales > Fabaceae > Calophaca > Calophaca sinica. The sequence goes on from CM073733.1 coordinate 113,113,774, forward strand.
GCGCATGCCACTGCCCTGCCACACCACCAGCACCAACAGAGACATTTTGAGGGTGAAACCAAGGTCTCCTTCTCCATGTTCTTAGCCTGTTTCCCATTTTGGTCAAGACCAAACAACTTTGCAGGCACTATCCTGCATCCTCTGCAACCACCAACCATCCCTGCAACAAATGGCCAATACAAGGGTCAGCAACCATTGTCTCATTAGGACCCCTCAACTCCATAAATACAACAACAGAATCACAGCAAAGGGAGGAGGGAGATTTTGCTGAGAGTTTTCACCACTAAAACAAAGAATTAGAGACTCCACATTGGGGTCCTAATTCAACAAATTCAAATACTGAAAGAAAAAAGGGAATTCACTGTTGAAAAAAAGAAGCAAAGCAGTGAATTAAGAAAGGAACGAGGCAGTAGCAGAGGATTTGTGTCATTACCTTCTACCGCATTCACACCCACTCTACGCACTTTGGAATCCAAGTAGTCCATTAAACATTTTTCTGTGCCTTGATTTAATCTTAGAATGCCTTGAATGAGTGCTTTTGCCATGTCCATAGCCTGTTAATATAGGTTTTGCAGAATAAAACAAAACAGCAATAAAATCGAACAAAGAAAAAAATCAGAGAACAAAGAAATAACATATATGGTAAGAATCAGGAAAAGAGTGAACAAAAGGAAATGATGGAAAAAATGGAACCAGAACTAGAAACAAGAGGGGGTGAAAAAAAATGGTGAATAAAAAAAAAGGAACCTGTTGAAGAAGAAGGTGGAGCAGCCGCTCTGCCCGTCGTTGTGCCGGTGAATGACCACCGCCGTGTGCACGGTTCTCTTCAGTCCCTCCTCACCAGCCACCGCGAGCCGCCGCGAACCACCGCGTTCTTGGTCTCACCCTTCCACTTTGCGATCTCCTCTCCCTCGTCGGCCTCTCCCTCTCGCAGCCTTCCCCTTTTCTCCTCCATGCGTCAACTCATCTCTCCCTCACCCCAGATCTCTCGCTTGCAGCCGCGCCCGGCCAGAGATGGCGCGCGACGGCCGCGTCTCTCTCCCTCTCGATGACGGACGATCACGTCCTCTTCCCCCCCAATCTCTTCCCTCCTCGCGGCCCTTCTTGTTCGCCTCACGGCCGCGCGCCGCTTCCCTTTCAACGCCCCCTTCTTCTCTCCACCAGAGCTGCGCTGCGCAACTTCTTCAATTTTTTAGGGTTTCAAATGAAACCCAAATCACGCAGCCCCTCCCCCTTTATTTCATTTTACTTTTTTTTTTATATCCACTCTTTAGATGGGCTTCAGCCCACTTTTATTCTATTTCTACGCCCCTCCTTTTTATCTTTAGTTTTTTTCTTTGTTTGGGCTTCACCATTTTTCTTTTTTATTACGCCCCCTCCCTTTTTGTTTTTATTTCTAATCCCTTTTTTAATTCTTTGCCCACTTAACTCCTCCCTTTTTTTCTTTTATTTGTCAAACCCTTTTTTTTGTAGTTAGTCTTTTTTGTTAATTATTGGGCTTTAACCCATTTGTTTTTTTTTTCTATCATTTATTTAATGAACATGAATACATTTTTCTACTAGTCAAACTAGGACAATTTTTACTCAACTAAATTTCACATACAAATTTTGAGACCCTATTTTTCTTGAAAATCACATGATAAAAATCATGAAAATTAATTTACTAGTAATGATTACTCGAGATTGCTTCCCGTTTAGTCATTGCAAATATCTTAATTTTCTAAACAAAAATGGGTTATTAGTGAGGACCACTCTTGATTGCTTCTTGTTTGGTCCCCATGAAAACCTATCTTCTTTATAAAAATAAAATCAAGTTATTTTTTACTAGTAATGATCACTCGAGATTGCTTCCCGTTTGATCATTACGAACACCATTAATTTTCTAAACAAAAATGGGTTGTTAGTGAGGACCACTCTTGATTGCTTCTTGTTTGGTCCCTATGAAAACCTACCTTATAAAAAAAATATACCATTAAAAATCAATCAACACACAACCATTTTTTACCCAAGAACTACGTAGCCTTTGATTTCTCCACTACACCCGGAGATACGTAGGAGCAGGAGCTCATTCCTGTCAAGCACAAAAATAAACAACTTTTGTTAAGTCCTTTTTAATCTTTGTTAATTCTTGTTTTTTTAATAAAAGGGAAATAGATATTTTTAGAAGTTAATAAATTTTGCACAATTAATTAGATGTAACCTTTTTCGAAAGGATGTCGTAGGGTGCTAATACCTTCCCTATGCATAATTCGACTCCCGAACCAAATTCTGGTCTCGAGGACCATTTTCTTCAAAAAGGGGTTTTTTCCAATATTTTCCCAAAAAAAAAATAGATGATTGGTAGCGGCTCCATTAAATTCGAATAAATCCTTCTGGATTTTTCGGTCACCACAGTGCTCCTTAGACATAGGATCGGCCAGCTTGTGTATCACAATTGTATCTCTATTTAAAAGCCATTCTGGCTAGTGAAATGATCAAGTAATTCCAAAATCCTTTAAATAAGATCATAATTTTGACTTTGAAATAAATTGGCCGCTATATTGTTAGTCAGACGCCAAAAAAATCAATGTGGCCACTGGCCAGCAACTGCTGATGCTAATTTAGATGTTGGTTTTGGTATGCACAACACAGCACATGTCAAAGTATAGGACCTATTAACCACTATTGATATTACAGTCATGAGATGCTAAAGATTCCCTAGTAGGATTTGTCGTTGGTTATACAAACATGGGTTCCTTTGGTTTCTTTAGCTATTGTTCTCTTTGGGTTGCAATCCAAGCTTTCCCCATATAGAATCATTTTGCTTTCCTTTAACTCAATTAAGTAAAAGAGAAAAGAGAACATGCGCCGTCAGTGTAAACTAGTTTTAATCTAATATCTAATTAGAACTCACTATTCTGTTGTTAATTTTAAAATGCGGTTACACAGTGGGTTAATGTGATAATATGATGAGCTCTCATTGAATGTCAGTGTAAAACTAATTTACAACAACAGTGCATGCTCATTCAGCTCTATGTAAAATCTTAGATGTAAAGAAATATTCCAGCCAGCTGATCTTGATGGACATGGAAGCTATGTGGTGGGATTCATTTTGGTAACCAGTCCCAGTCTGTGATATTGGCTTTTTGTCTTCATGATATTTGTGTAAGATCATCAAATTGAAAATTGATTATGACCTTTCATATTTGTTTTTTTTTTTAATGTTTCTTTTTGCTTAGAAGTATTGCGTTTGTTTCGTTATGTTAACATATTCCGGAAGATTGTGATATGATGTGCTTTAGCACATGTACTATGTTGGTGAGTATCAAATACAAGAAGGAAAAACCACCGTATATATGGTTTTCAATTCTGAGTTTTTGTACTTATCCCACACATACTTTATTTTGTGCGTTTGATTCTTGGTCTAGCACATATATAAGAACAATTGGAAGCAAAATTAGAGAGATTCTTTTGGCTAGAAAAAGAATGAGAGTAGGGGGAAATAATTTTATGAACTTTTATCATGTTAAGGAAAGGTGATAAGAAATAGTTTTGGAACAAAATCTCAACGACAAGTTTACTTGAAGAAGAGAATCTAAGGCTTGGTTTTTTTTTCGATAAATAGAATTTTATTGATAAGCTATCTAGCTCTAGCATCAAAGGGAGACAAACTCTACCCACCTTCTATGAAGGGTAGCAAAGAGCCCACACTATCATGTGCTAAAAAGCTAGACTAAAAACACCTTACAAAATCTAAGGCTTGGTTTGGTAGCGAATAAACTCATAGCATGTGTTTCGTAACCACTAGTTTATAGCATTTTTTTCACTAGCTTATAGCGTTTTTTCACTAGCTTACAGCTTAGAGCGTATCATTTTTTTCTTGTTTTTACCCTTATTAAAGACGAATTTTTTTTTGGGGAATTCGATCTTTTGAAGCGCCGCACATAACCCTCTGCTAGGGCTGGTATCACCGATGTGAAACTGCAGGTCTTCTTGTCGCGCGCGCCTCCCATCTCTTGGTCCTAGGGTGGGTTCTTCACGTTGCGCTTTTTTTCTTCTGCTGCGGACGTTCTACCGGCGCCGGTTATCCTTCTGGTTTGCGGCCTTCTCTGTCGCGCCCTGCCTACATTCTCTCGGTGCTGCCATCTATATGAATTAAGGTTGGGTACGTTGGCTTCCTCTCAGCGCGCTGCTATGGCGGCTGTTTGTCCATGGCCGTTCTTGAAGCCTCTGGCAATCACGGGGGCTGCCCCACCCTCAGGTCCGCGCAAAGATTTGTCACCACAACGCAAGTCTTTTGCAAAAGCCCTTGGCAACGTTTGTGACATCCCGGTCAGTCAATTGCCTCGCCCATGCATGAAGGGGGGTGCACTTGCGATCAAGATTCCGGAACAGGACTATCAACAAGGTCTTGAAAGATGCAAGACTCATTTGCATGGCCGTTTGTTGCTTCAGAAAGGAGACAAACCCTTGAAAGTGGTGGAATTGCACTCGAAGCTCTTGGAGTTATGGAAGCCATTGAAGAACTGGACTGTGATCCCTCTTGGTAAGGGATACTATGATTTTGCCTTTGCTAATGTTGAGGACTTGCGTAGTGTCCTGTCAAATGGCTCTTGGAGCCTGAAACCGGGTTTTCTCCGGATGTTCTCATGGACACCTGACTTTAATCCTCACACGATGAAGCAAACTTCGGCTCAATGTTGGGTTAAGATCTTTGGTTTGTCTCAAGAGTATTGGAGTCCGAATATCATCTTTGCCATTGCAGGTGGTTTGGGAATACCGATTTGTTTGGATGAGGCCACCAAGAACTGCACCTTTGGTCATTTTGCAAGGGTGTTGGTGGACCTTGATTTATCCATAGAGCTTCGTGAAAGTATTCTGGTTGAGAGGGAAGGATATGACTTTTATGTGGGGCTTGATTATGAAAACTTGCCGGCTTTCTGTTCTACCTGTCACTCCATTGGGCATCTTACAAGTCAGTGCAAGCGGAATAAAGTCGTGGAAGATCGGCCTAAGCAGGCTCCTGCTGCTGCAACTTCTAACAAGCCTGTAATTCCTAAACCTATGAAGGGGCAACCACAGAAACTTGACGCTGCAGCTAAACAGAAGGAAGTGGTAATTGACACTGTTGTTCAAGGTGAAACTAACGGGGAGGGTCCTAGTTAGCATCGTCATAAGGATCCGGTCCAGGAACAAACTCATGCGGGGGAGAGTGAGGTGTCAGATTCTGATGCTGAGTCTTCCGGGACTGACATTCAGGTGGAGGTGGTTCAAGAAACTACTGAGCACGTCGTTATGAAGCAGAATCCCACCGTTGATCAAGAGCCGGTTAGGCAGCTAGAGATATCTTGCAGTGCACAGCCGACGCCATCCTTGCGACAATGATGCATTTGCACATCCTAAGCAGGTTGGTAGCTCCTCATGTCCCAGACTTGCTGCCCCGGTAAGTAGGTCTAGCCCTATAAATGTCAATGAATCTGCTGCTTTACTTAAAAATATAAATGCTCTTCCTGTTATGGATGCTATAGCTGCTGTAGATAATTATTTAAATAAGGTTGATGTTGTCGCTATTTGATCAGAGGCTAATGCCTCTGCCAGTGGCGTGGTTATTACTGATACTGCACCTGGCTCTTTGGTTGCTAAGGACCTACGAGTAATGGGTCGTTTCTGGGGGGATGCAGAGGATATTTCTGATGATGAAACTATAAACAGTGGGAAGGGTAATGCCCTGAAAGTATCTGAGTATTTAGGAGAGGACAACAGGGATTTTACTAATGTTATTTCTAAGTTTCAGAAGAAAAAGATGAGAAAGCAACAGCTTAAAGTTCAACGTAACTCTGGGTATAGAACTCGCTCTAAGAGTAATTCTTTATCTCCATTATGTTAAAAGTCATTTATTGGAATGTCCGGGGTCTTGGGAATCCAGACACCAGACTTGCTCTCAAGAATCTTTGCAGATTGCATAAACCCGATGTTTTGCTCATTGCTGAACCTTGGGTTGCTTTTAGTCAAATTCCAGTTGATTTTTTTCGCTCTTTAAATTTATCGCTTTTTGCAGAAAATGATAGAGGTGTTCTCCCATCTAATCTGTGGTGTTTCTCTTCCGTTGAGTATGCTCCTGTTGTTACTCAAAGGGCACATCAATTTGTTGTTTTTACTATTGACTATGCAGGTCAAGTTTTAAATTTAGCTGCTGTTTACGCCTCTACTAGTTACATTTTACGCATGGATTTATGGGCTGACTTACACTCCCTTCATACTTCTCACTCTGAACCCTGATGCTATATTGGTGATTTTAATGCTGTTCTTGGTGCTCATGAGTGTCAGGGTGCAGGTAAGCCCTCACAGATCTCTTGTTCTGAGTTTAGTGCTTGGTCTGACAATGATCATCTTATCCATCTACCTACGAGTGGGGCTCAATATACCTGGTCAAATGGTAGAATGGGTCATCAATATAATGCCAAAAGGCTTGATAAGACTCTTTGTGATGATAATTGGATTGATTTCTGGACCTCTGTTGATTGTTGCACTCTTCTGAGGATCGGCCTGATTGTTTCCCTTTGCTTCTTACTTTGAAGAAATCTGATCGTCAGTTTGCTTCTTCCTTTAAATTCATGCAAATGTGGGCTAGACATCCTGATTGCTTACCGGTCATCCAGAATATTTGGAAATCCCAGGTTCATGGTTGTCCTATGTATGTTCTTTCTCAAAAACTTAAAATTCTCAAAACCAAGCTCAGGGTTTGGAATAAGCAGGTTTTTGGTGATGTTCATTGTAAAGTCTCTAATGCTATGGCTGATTTAGACTCCATTCAATTAGATATTGACCAATCAAAGGCTCGATGATCTCTTGAAGAGGAGAGGAAGCTCAATTAATTTTGCAAAATGCTCTAGGTGTGGAAGATGATTTTTGGAGAGAAAAGGCTCGAATAAATTGGCATCTACAGGTGTGGCTCTTGCTTTCTTTCATCGACCGCCAAAATCGGGGGACTACCAGGAAAATATACATTATTAAGAATGGTGATGATATTTTATCCGAGGAGAGGATATCGAGGCACATATTTTAAATTATTATCTGAGATCTTTTTGCGATTGGGTAATTCTTGTCGTTCTAATGATCTTATTGATAAAGTTATTCCTTCAATTGTGATCGCCACAGATAATGATTTGCTAACCAGGTGCCATCCTTTGAGGAGGTTAAGCAAGCGGTTTTCTCTTTAAGCGGTGACAACGCTCAGGGCCTGACGGTTTTGGGGTTTCTTCTATCATACTTATTGGGATATTATTGCGAGGATGTTTATCTTTGCGGTTAGTCGATTTTTCGAGCAAGGTTGGTTACTTCCTAACTTGAACTCTAATTTGGTGGTCCTTATTCCCAAAGTCTCTGGAGCTGATAGGATTGACCAGTTCCGTCCGATAGCCCTAGCTAACTTTCAGTTTAAAATTATCACTAAGGTTTTGGCTGACAGGCTTTCAATTGTGGCACCCAAGATCATTTCTGAGAATCAAAGGGGTTTTATAAAAGGTAGAAGTATTTTTTATTGTATTTGCACTGCTTCAGAAGCTGTTAATTTGCTCCATAAGCGATCCTTTGGAGGTCAGCTTGCTCTTAAGATTGACATTAAGAAGGCTTTTGATACTATAGACTGGCAGTTTCTTCTTAGAGTCTTGCAGGCTTTTGGTTTTGGTGATACTTTTTGCTCCTGGATCAGCTTGATTTTAAATTCTGCTAAGCTCTCTATTTCTGTTAATGGTCATGCGGTTGGCTTCTTCAGTTGTAAACGTGGTGTTAGACAGGGTGACCCTCTTTCTCCTCTCTTATTTTGCATTGCCGAAGAAGTTCTTAGCAGGGGTATTTCTATGCTCGTCAATGAAGGCGAGCTTCAGTTGATGACGGGTCCTCGAGGTTTCAGGATGCCTAGTCATGTTTTATATGCGGATGATGTTTTGATTTTCTGCAAGGCGACTAAAAAATCGATTTTCGTCTACATCGTTTCTCACGATTATGAGGCTATTTTTAGGTCAGGTTGTTAGCTCGGATAAATCTAAATTTTATGTGGCCAATGCCTCTCCTTCTCGTCAGGATACTATTTCTAATCAGCTGGGATTTGCTTCAGGTACTTTTCCCTTCACTTATCTTGGTGTCCCCCTATTTAAAGGCACTCCTAGAAAATCTCATCTTATGCCTATTGCGGATAGAATCAAAACTAAGCTTGCGGCTTGGAAAGGTTCCTTATTGTCTATCATGGGTAGAGTGCAACTGGTCAAATCGGTTATTCTCCGTATGATGGTTTATAGCTTTCAGGTTTACTCCTGGCCCTCGAGCTTGTTGTCTCTGGTTGATCAGTGGATTCGTAATTTTATTTGGTCTGGAGATGTTAATCAGCGTAAGTTGGTCACCGTTGCCTGGGACAAAGTGACTAGACTGTCTTTGGAGGGAGGTTTAGGCATCCGTTCTATTAAGTCTATTAATAAAGCTGGCATGCTGAAGCTTGCTTGGGATTTCAAAGTTTCGGACCTATATTGGATCTCTCTGTTGAAAGCTAGAGCGGTTAAGAATAATAGACTTGTAACTTACCATATCTCTTCCTCTATTTGGCCAGGTATTAAAACCTGTTTACCCTTTATTGACGAGCACTCTTCCTGGAATATTGGGGATGGATCTAAAGTTAACTTTTGGAGGGATAAGTGGTTGTCTCAGCCAATTGTGGACCTTCTGCACCTTCCTCCTTATTTAAGCGCCTTTCTTTGCATGCGAAGGTGAAAGATTTTATTGTTGATGGAGCTTGGTCTACATCGCACAATATTCTTTGCTAGAGCCTCTAGCGTTATGGTGAGATAAAAGAGATAGCTATTCCAAAACTTGAGACATCGACGCTATTATGTGGGGCCTAATGAAAAAGGTATTTTATCTTTTAAAGATGCTTACTTGTTTTTGAACCCATTCGTAATTCTTTGCCTTGGTGTAAGATTATTTGGAGAAGTGCCATCCCTCCTTCTAAGTCTTTCTGCTTTAGAGATTAATTCACAATCGTGCCTTGCAGATGACAATCTGAGAAAAGGTGGTGTTACTGTGGTTTCAGTCTGTAGCCTATGTGGCAATAATTCGGAAAGTTCGTCCCACCTGTTCCATGGTTGTACCTTTGTCTTGTCTCTTTGGCGCTGGCTTGAAAGCATCCTCGGTATTCATATTGACTGTTCCTCAGTTGGTGCTATTCTAGAGGTTTGTAATAGAACTTGGAGCTCCCAGGTTTTGGATGTTGTTGTAGCCTGTGTGGTGAACATAGTCTGGGCTATTTGGTTTTGCAGGAATAAGCTGAGATTTGATAATAAGGTACTCCCTCGGGGATCTGTTATTAATCTCATTATTGCTAATGTTTATCTTGCTGGTAATTATAGCAAAGGCACTATGCTCCCATCTATAGAGGAGTTTTCCATTTTGAAAACTTTCAAGATTCTGTGTCACCCCAGACCAGCTCCTATTATTAAAGAGGTTTTTTGGATTCCCCCTCAACCTTTGTTTTTTAAATGCAATACAAGCGGTCTTTGCGAAGGGTTGCCGGGCCACGCTTCTGTGGGGGTATCTTTCGTGATTATAATGCAGCTATTGTGGGTTGTTTTTACGCTGTCTGGGTATTAAAAACTCTTTTCGTAGAATTATTTGGCGCTATGTTCGCTATTGAGACCGCTATCGAAGGGTTGGCATCACCTTTGGCTGGAGTGTGATTCCCAGTTGGTTGTTGGTGCTTTTAAGAATCAAAGTATTGTGCCTTGGCGACTTAAGAATAGATGGAATAACTGCATTGCTCTAACAAAGCATATGACTTTCCTTGTGTCTCATATCTTTCGTGAAGGGAATAACTGCGCGGATCGTTTAGCGGCTCATGGCCTTGGAATCTCTGGCTTCATCTGGTGGAATTCGCTGCCTAAGTTTCTTTATGAAGATTTCTTTAATAATAGATTGGGTCGTCCTTGTTATAGATTCAAGTAATTGTGCCTTGCTTTTGGCTTGTTTGCTTTTTGCAGTCTTTAGTTATAATTGTCTCATCTTGGGGTTGGGTTTTACTTTGTCTTCCCTTGATGTGCTGCATATGATTGTTAATGGCTTTGGTGCCAACATAGTTGGGATGAAAGCCATTATTGTGATGCCTGTGCATGTCAAGTTTTGTGTTATCTTTTTAGGCTGGTGTTTCTTTCTTGCGGATCTCCATTTTGTTTCTGCTCATGGGCTTTGGTCTAGTCCCCCCATGTTTGTTTGTTTTTCCTTTTTTATTAATAAATTTTAGGCGGGGGTACTCTTTTTCCTTCTTGGTGTTTTTTCCCTAAGGAGGGTTTTGCATCAGAAGGTTTTAATGAGGCCTCTCTCCTCTCTTTTGCCTAAAAAAAAAACCTTATTATATTAATTAAATTCTTTGTTTATCCTTTATTAAATGAAATAAAAAATTATTAACCCTTACAGTCTCTCTTATTCATTAAAATATCATTTTATGCCATTTTATATTTATCATTTAGTTCAACTGTTAATTTTATCAAACACTTTATAATTCAATCTGCTAGTTTATCCGCTATCCGGTACTTTTTACTAAACAAAGCCTAAGCAGGAAAAAAAAGATAGGATTAGAATATAGTGCAAACAAAAGTTTTAAATGACCCGTCCACAACTTATAAGATAATTAATTTGTCAGAAGATTTATTTAACAAATTAATATCTAAACTACTTATTAGACTTCTTGAACTGAATTCTTGGTTCGACTCAAAAAAGGTTGTGGGTGCGACCTGTTTGCTGAAGAAATATTCTTTTGAGAAATTTTTGGGAATCTATGGAGGTAGTAGATGTCTCGTGCCAAAACACAAAAGATAGTATGTATCTTTTGTGTTTTGGGGCTTTTGGACTAGGGTTCTACATGTACTCGTATACATAGTAAGCAATTGTTATCCTACCCACTTTTTTACTTTTTCCACCCCTTGCTCCTTTCTTTTCCCAAACTACGCCTTTCCTTCCCTCTCTCCTGCAACCCCTGCCCCCGCCCCCATCCCTCTACCCCCCTTTCCGCACCACCGTTCCCACTTCCCCAACCCTCTTCCCTAACCCCCATTGTCCCCTCCCCACAACCTTTTTCTCCCCATCGCCCCCATGCAACCCCTTTCCCCACTACCTCCTCCAGCCATGCGACCCCTCCAATTGTCTCTCCCTTCCCATGCTCGACAACTTGTCCCGTACAACCTTACATTTTTTGTCATTTTTTATTTAAAAAAATAGTTTTCGGATGAGAAACTTTTTTGCCTAACAGAACCTAGTTTTTGATAGGCAAAAAAAAAAAATCTGTCATTTGGAAACTATTTTTTTTCCCTTCATTTTTTCTTACATCTTGAATTTTGTTTCCCGAATGCAATTTTTTTTCTTTTGGAAATTAGTTTTCGGGCAACGAAGTGTATGTTTTTTTGCACGTCTGAAAACTAATTTTTGGACGTATCCATAAATTATTTTCCGAATAATCTTAAAACCCCTCGAGGGGTGGGAAAGGGAAAAGGATGAGTGGGGTAATTTGGGATTTTCATTTAAAGTTGGTGGGCAGGGATTGTGAAAGTGAAAAAAGGGAGGGTGGCTTTAGTAACTGCCTACATAATACTATTTGAGAGTTTTGCATTTTGGATGCTTTAATAGAAACTAATTATTTTATCTCTCTTGTACCAATTGTTTATCAGTGCTTTTTTTTTTTTGTGACAAGAGAAAAAAGGGAAAAGAAAAACAGCAAAGAAAGACTATACTCTTAGGAAAGAAACACCCAAGGCATCAGACAGTAATAAGAGTTTCAAATTAGCAAAAGCTTCAAACAGCACGACCACCTTATCATCCACTTTAGAACCCAATTTAGCTAACAGATCCAGCACAAGAATTATTCTCCACTGTCTGTCTGTAGTTTTTTCCCATAAAGTGTTTTTATTCATAAATCTGTGTTTTTTTTACCTTGCTTCGTTATTTTTGTTGTCCACTACTTTTACCCTATTACTATCTCCGTTTCTTTTTTTTTTCACCAACAAAGAAAATCAATAAATTTTATTTTATTTTATTTTTTTAGTCCCGCACATGTGGCTTGTTGGTAGCCAATGGGACATTGAAAGAATTTTAATATAGGAGTTTGGGGTTTGAACCCCACTCCCTCTAACAACTAACAACTAATTACTAACCACTAGGCTATTTGACTATCAAAAAAAATTAAGTTAATTTTTTTTAATGAAATTATTAGCTTTTTTCTTATAATACTTCCATTGCACACAATTATTTCTTTACAATAAATAGTTAAAAGTATGATTGATAAATAAACTTAAAAAATAACAGATAATAGTAACAAAATTTCTCTAAAAAATAGACACTTGAAAAGGAACGGAAATCAAATTGATTAAGAAAGCTTGTGGAATGTTATAAGTGTACATCATGACATTTTGACCCAAAATGGCACATTGGAAATTTCTTTCATTAGTATTGGAAAAAAAACCAAAGTCTCACGTAGAATAGAGATAATATTTGAAAAGAGTTTATAAAGAATAGACACCACTCATCTTATAAACCGGTTTGGTGGGGTTGAGCCAATTTCAAAATTTAAGATGATATTAAAGTCCATCATAGATTTATTTAGTTACCCACCATGTTATCTACGCATGAAGCCTAATAATATTGAGCGTGATTATCACACAAGTTCCACTTTCTTGAAAAGAGTGGAGGGTTTTGATTATCAAAGAAGTTAATGAATGCAAATGACCCTACAGAATATGACAGGATTGAGGTGCTCATTTTGGTCTCCCTCAATTCAAAGTGATACTATCCACCATGGTACGTGTCAGCTAGAATAATCCAATGTTTCCAAATCCTAAACAAAAAGTAGTCAAATTGATGGAAATAACAAAATGACTGAAAGGTATTTCTTTTGAATTATGTAGCCATACGTGGAAGAGTCTGCCTATACTCTTCAGATGAGTGTACCTTTTCTGTATATGACAATTACTAAATAAGTTAATTTAGTGGCTCAACTAATACTACATGGTAATACACTTGATCCACCATTGTACGTGTCAGCTAGAATAAGCCAATGTTTCCAAATCCTAAACAAAATGTAGTCAAATTGATGGAAATAACAAAATGACAGAAATGTATTTCTTTTGAATTATGTAGCCATACCTGGAAGAATTTTCCTATACTCTTCAGATGAGTGTACCTTTTCTGTATATGACAATTAATAAGTTAATTTAGTGGGTCAACTAATACTACATGGTAATACACTTGTCTGATTTACTTGATCCTTTTCTAATTATAGACATGATTAAGAAAAAATGAGATCTTTGAATAATCTTTGGTGTTTTTTTTCTCTTTGATTGGACATGATTAGCAATCATGCATTTCACTATGAAAAGACCTCTTGTCCCTACCGTAAAAGCTACATAAGTTTTGCTTAATCTCAACCTTTAATAAGTCACACAATATAGAGAAAAAAGTGTAGATTTCATGACCTGCTTGCGCCACCATGACTATATGATGGTGCAAGGTGCCAAGCCATAATTCTTTAATCCAAACCTTGAAAGAAGATAAAGCTATGTTCATACTACTGGGTAGGTTACATGAATTTGGGTTTCAGTTAGAGGGTTTGTCTAGGGGGGACCATCTGTGAAGTAATGCACCGATACACCATGGATATATTTGTAAACCAAATTTTTATCTCTTTCCCCCTTTTCACCTGGGAAACAAATTAACTAGTTTTTTCACGCACGAGACCAACTGACAAAATAGATTGCTCTTTTTTTTTTTTTTTGTAAATGTCATACTTATATATATAATATATTGTTACGTTATTATTTTATATATAAGAAGTTTTTATAACAATTAATTATTCAGTAGAAAAAAAAATCAATTATTTCGATTTTACAAATAATAAATAATAGGTAGAATTATGTTGTTTCAATTTTGTCTTAATTTTAAAATAATAAATAACAGGTAGAATTATTCTATTTCAATTTTTATTTTTAAATACATTTTTTGACTAGAAATAATAAATTATTTTGGTCATTTATCTTTTTTTATATAAATAAAAATTTATGTGAGTTGGGTCAAAAGGCTGACAAGTGTCAGAGAAAGCCTCAAGGCTCAAAGAGCGCTTACAGAGGTACTTACATATTGCCCATCAACAAGGTCCTCACATCGGCAGCGGGATTTGAACCCACATCCACTTGGGATATGAGTCATATCCTTACCAACTGGACCAACCTTCGTTGGTTTTTGTCATTTATCTTAATGTCCATGTTTAAGCCTTTATATATTTTTCTATTTCAATTTTTTCTGGTGTGTTCTAAAATATTAATTTTAAGGCAAACATTTTTTATATAAAAATTAAGATATTTAATTTTGAATTTTAATGTATTTATCTATATCTATTATCTATCTATTATTATATTATGTCTATCTATTATCTATTTTGTTCTATCTATCTATTATATCTACATAAATTCTTTTGTTATGGTACCTGTCAACACCATATTTATTTCATCCATTCTTATTTAATATTAATTTTTTAGAGTAAATTACACTCCCCTCCCTTAACAGAAGCTTTAATTATACTCTCATCCACTTTTATGTTAAGATCTACAGTTCTCTACCTTGAGAAGTAAATTTGTAGAGTAAATTATACTCTTCTCCCCTAAGAGGTGGTTGAATTACACTCCCCTCCCCTAAGAAATACTTGAATTACCACCTATAGTCGCATCTCAACCTATAAATAGGTAGTCTTAGCAACCTTTTGAGCACCTTTGAACGATTCTTGACCCTTTGCCCACCTTTAGATAGTCTCTCAAAAACCTCTTGCTATATTATTGAGCTTTGAATTCTTGGAGCATCTTGTCAGTCTTGTTTTGCTGCCGGAGCTCCTTAGGACGCAAAGAACGTGCTTAAGGACTGTCGTCATATCGAAAGGTTGTCCCGATTTAGACTTATACTCTTTTATTATGGATTCTTATGGCTTTATGAATGTGTTTATGTTATTTCCATTTATCATGAATAGATAAATCCATCACTAGGGGTCATGGGGATCCTTTACTGCGTGTTTGATATTTCTCTAAATAGTTTTATGAGTTTCTATTATCCTGTTGATTGTTTTATCTCTAGTGTACTTAATTCTATAAGGTCTGATCAACCTTTAGCTAGTTAATTTAATTGGAGGCGATCATACCACAGTTAGTTAACAAAACTCTAGGAATAAAAGAACTCGCATGTTATGTCGGATCAAGGATAATTGTTTGTTTCTAATCAGTTATTAGATTAACAAACTCACCATTGCTTAATGCTCTTTTCTTTAATTGCCTTGCATTACCAAATTGGGTAGTTTTTAGGAAGAAGACTATTAACATTGCATGATCACTAGGTGTTAATAATTTTAGAGTGAGTGATTAGCTTTCAACCAGGAAATAGATCTCATAATAATTAATTAGTAAATTCAAGAACTAAGTATTAGTGAACCCGGTTCCCCTATGCCTTCCATAATAGTCTTAACTCGTTCTTGCGCATTGGCTGACTTCTATTTTATTTTTAGTTTTAATTCGTGCAATTCCTTAATCACAACCTTCGTTAGCCTAAGTAACATAGAGTCTTTATTACGTTGGTACTCGCACATTCCCTGTGAGTTCGACATTCGGAGTCTTAAATATACTCCACTATTATTACGAGTTACGAAGGTGCACTTGTCTGAGCCGCAATAACGTGCATTAAGAACAGTGGCTTTATGTTTTTTTAAGAGTTAACCCTCAATTTGGTCCTAAAGTATCACTCTCTCCTATATGGTCCCTAAAGTATGTAAAAATATTAAATAGTCCCTAATATTTTATCTCATCCATTAATTTAGTCCCTTTATTAGTGTGAGCCCGTTTGAATATTGTTAAGTGTCATGTTAGTCATATTGTTAAGTGTCATGTTAGTCCGTAAAATAAATATTAAATAGTCCCTCAAATTTCTAAAATACATCATATCAATCCCTACATTTCACAGTAATGTAAGTCTTAATTCTAATTTCTAAACCAGATTTTTTTTTTACTAGTAATTCATAAACAAGATGGTGCCTAGTTTGACCACAACACATGGCTTAGAAATTGATCAGTAAGAGGGACCAAAATTGCACAATTGCAATAACTAGAGGATCCAATTCGCATAGTTGAAACTTGGGAGACCAAAATTGCACAAACACAATAACTGGAGGACTCTAATAACTTTGTGTATAACGCAAATTTCGCCGATTTAACCGTTGAATTGAAAGTTCTTAGTAAATAGATTAAACCTATCAAAATTCATAAAATTCCAAAATTATTTGATACTCTATCGAATCATTTTATTTTGACGTATAATATGATATTTAAAATATAAATAAATGTAAACTATTAAATTACATAACTATAAATGTCCAAATTATCTAAAAATTTGGATGTAAGGTTATCGAGTTAATATAACATTCAACGACTAGATCAGTGAAACTTAAATTATACACAAAGTTATTAGATGTATTATTTTGTTCTGTCTATCTATTATATCTACATAATTTTTTTTGTTATGGTACTTGTCAACACCATATTCATTTCATCCATTCTTATTTAATATTAATTTTTAGAGTAAATTACACTCTCCTCCCTTAATAAAAGCTTGAATTACACTCCCCTCCTCTTTTATGTTAAGATCTACGGTTCCCTACCTTGAGAAGTAAATATGTAGAGTAAATTATACTCTTCTCCCCTAAGAGGTGCTTAAATTACACTCCCCTCCCCTAAGAAATGCTTGAATTACCAACTCTCTCGTATAGTTCAACATAAACTTAATAGTTGACGTTTAGATCTGTAATGACATTTAACCGGACACTAGACCATGATTCTTCATCGTTGCCAACTAGAGCTACAACTGCATAGAATCCACAATTACTGTCTCCTGGTACATCAACAATATTCTCAATGCAGGGGTGTATAAACATAAGACTTTAATGGATCAATGTACTGCAAGAATTGATAGGATCGATTATATGAAATTAGAACACCGTTAGAGTATTTACTTGTCGAAGACTTGATTACGGTTACCGGGAATCACCTCTGTCTCATAGAGTTCCTGAAAGAATCAAAACCAAGCTTTCATTTGCCTGTTCACACACTCTGGGATCTCGGTTCTCAATGGGACAAACCGTAAAGCGAGCAATTGAATAACGTGACGGCAAAGTGGATCTAGCCAAAGTATTTATTAACCCTAGGTACAACCCATAATGGGCCTAGTGGTTTGACCTACACTATTTCCCACATAGATCAGTATTAGGTGTTCAAAGCCCATTAGAAATTGAGATTCACTATCAGGAACCCCTTGAGAGTTTTTTTTTCAAATTTGTCGCTCTCCTTTGTTTTTAATTAGAATGTTCCGATGAGCAATGTCTTAATCTATCGTTCTGGGGAAATTTACCTCAGTAGTGCATTTTGACCAACAAATTAAGTATTTGGTGTAGTTCAAAAAAAAATTACATGTCTGGTTTACTTTCTTTTTATAAGTCGTGATTGGTAACCACGACTTATCATTTTTTATTTTTTTTTTTTAAATTTTTGGCAAGTCGTGAATGCGGGCCTTTTTAAAAAAAAAAACTATATTTTAATTATTAATTAAGAAAAACTATATTTCATGACTTAGGTTTTTGTTATTTTTTTTAAAAATAATTAGCACAAAGTCATGTACAACCAAAGGATCCAAAATATAAATTTTAAGATTTTTTTTTATAAACTTTGGGTCTAAAAGACGGTCCAATTAGTATTGTCGGGTGCAGAACGGTGTCCAGAATTTGGTGAAATTTTAAATCTAAATTTTAATCGTAACTTATTACGATATAATATGTTTGATCTATTAATTTATTTTTGCGAAATTCGCTCACTTGATTATAGTTTAAAAAAAGTTGATTGAATTTCACTTATTCAATCAACCATTTTTAAACTATGACCAAGTGAGTGAATTTTGTAAAAGTAAATTAATAGATCAAACTTATTATATCGTAATAGATTATGATTAAAATTTGGATTTAAAATTTCACCCAATTCTGGAGAGCGTTCTGCACCCGACAGTACTAATTGAACAGTCTTTTAGACCTAAAGTTTATCAAAAAAAATCTCAAAATTTATATTTTAGATCCTTTGGTCGTATATGACTTTGTCCTAATTTTTTTAAAAAAACAAAAAAAAACTAAGTCGCGAAATAAGGTTTTTCTTAATTAAATTATAGTTAAAAAAAAACGCAAAACAAGTTGTCTCGTGAATGTGATTCACGATTTATTAAAAGCAAAAAGTATGACACAGAGATAGCTTTCTTTCCTATATTGCCCTTTTATTGTCCTTTTAATGTCAACCGTTAGTCTACAAAAATATTAATCCAATAGCCATAAATCAAAGTGCACCCGTGCACCACACACAAAGTAGTGCACTGTAGTCGTCCCCGTTAAGTTAGATCACCAAGTTCCCAACTTTTTGAAGGCCTATGATGGAAATGCTGCTTACTCAAAAGCAAGCCACAGCAACATTGTTATAATTGAAGTTAATTTAGATACAAATAGTAGGGTTCTTTTTTATTGTGAAAATAATTATTAGTCTGTTATTCCTTTATCTTAATTTTTAATTTCAATTTGGTCATTTATATTTTTTTAATTTTAATTTAGTCCGGCATGTTTTAAAATATTAACAATGTTGGTATGTTTAGTTCATTTTTGGCTTTCTAAAACATCTTTTTGGGTTTTAATTCGTGGCACAATTAATACAATAGATTTTGTTTGTTGTACACATGTATTTCTCGTTGTAGATAGTCTAAAAATTTGACTTGAAATTAATATTTTAAAACATGTAGGACTAAATTGAAACAAAAATAAAAGATGAAATACCAACCTGAAACAAGAAGTTAAGATAAAAGACCAACGAAGTAATTTTGCGGTAATTAACTATTTACTTTAAAGAAACACACTATTAAAAATTGGTAACTAAATATATACTATTAGTTACTGCGGTGAATGTTGATCACAGTAATTTGATTGGAGTAAAATAGTAACAATTTGATTGATCACTAGTTTAATTTAATCATTATTTGGCTACATTATTTGATATTGTGCTTGCTATAGTGATATGCCATTAAGCATAGCTAATGGCATCTTACCTACTTCCTTGTCCAATCCCTTATCTTGGCAAACACCACATAAAGCACTAATCTCAGTTGTTAAGTTAACTATTTTCTTTTAAAATATGATGTCAAGTGTTGCTTACAAAATTGACGGGTCTTACATAACATAATTGTAAATCCCAAAAGGTCTCCCTAAATGCAACTTTCTTTTCATATATTCCAAATATTTTATATATTAATCTATTTGGTTAATATTGTCTTCTACTACTCACATCCTTATCAGTATCCTAGTGAAGTGGAATGCCAGGTCAAAGGGCTGCATCTGCATCCACAGCCAAAAAGGTAGCCCCATGCGGTTGGACCTTGAAACTATTAACTATTAACTATATATGTATGGCTAATAAACATAATGACTGACTAGTATGCTATTTATTTATTTATAATTAATATAAGATTTTTGGCCATAACATTCCAGTGATGATATATACTCCATTCTCTCTGGTCGGCTTTTATTATCTAATTTGACAAATGTCATGTCTTGGTTGGTTCCAAAAATTCAAAATATCAGTGATGAGTCTTATTCGGGATCCCAAAGGAACCATTTTTTTTATGGATGCACTAATTTTTATTTTCATACACAGCATGTGCTCTAGTGCTGGGGGGAAAAACATGCCCCACCAATGTACCCAAAAAAAAAAAAATGCCCCACCAATGCTTTTTACACTTACCATGACCATGATCATTTTGGAATAGCACAAACTTTTGTCTCAATCAAACCAATTTTCACAAATCAGAAAGCATATAAAAACAAATATTTTACAATGGCCTAGAAATCAGAAAGCACATATATGTGTCTGTATATTGCTTCTACATAGGTATTGACCCATGATGAGGCATAGGTTGTTCATCAACCCACTCTACCTTGTACCAAGACCATAGGTTGTTCTAGATCAAGCATTGCTAGTTCCTGTTTCTATCTTATTAGCTACGTGACATTTCCTTGACCCTCCTAAGCTGGGATGGATTGTTCTATCCTAGCTTACATTTTGGGCCTAAGTCAAATCCGTAAAACCAGCTTGTAAGATGAGAGACGTCTATTCTTTATAAACTTTTTTTAGGCTTTATCTTTAATCGATGTGAAACTTGAGTTTTTCCCAATACAATCTCATTTGTTTAGGGGATCAGTTACTACAATAGGCCCAATCCACATTTGTCGGTGTTGTCGGGCCAATGCGAGACCTGATTCAAGAACACACAAGCATAGGCAAATTGGGAAATTCCAAAGAGGAGTCACACCCTTTGTAATAGTGGTTTCAAATCATTCTTCCATTTGGATTCACTCTGGTCCTAGCAAACTACATAGAGAGTATCCCTAAGGTGAAATAATTGTAACAAAAACTAGCAAACACCTTATAAATATACCTACACGTAATACACAACAAGATACATCTAATATTCTTGATATATTGTAATTACCACACTCGAATACTTTTTGACTTGATTGTCAGAGTGTTTTTTGTAAGTACACCCCGACTTGTTGGTGAAGGAAGTGCCTACTACTCTCTCTAACCGGAGAAAAGGACTTCCACCCACCCAGAAAAGGCTTGATTGTTGTTTTCCACTATGCAGCTACTTAAGGGTCTGTTTGCTTTTTGAAAACATTTCCTATTTTCATTTTCAGTTTATTAGTTGGAAGACAGAAGGTTCCTACCATGAAAAATTGTGAAAGTGAGAAGATGAAAGACATTTTCAAAATGCATTTTCAGAAACATTGGAAACAGTTTTTTTGACGTTTTTAGAATTTTCAAAAATACTGGATATGTTTTCAAAAATACATTTTCAAAAGTTTCTAGAATGCATTCCCTAATGTTTGTAACTTTTAGTGGAAAGGAAAATAGGAAACACGGGAAGAAAGTAGACAGACCCTAAGATTACTTGACAAATTCTGGATCTGGGAAGCAATAGCATGAATAATGAAAACCTCATTGTTGATACCATGCATACACTTCTGCAATTCCTTGTACAGTAATAAAATCACTTTCAAACACAGTTTTGGTGACTTTAGTGGGAACAATAATGCAAATAATAGAACATTTTTGTTTAACTTATTAACCTGCCAATTCTCAATCATAATAATTTTCCTTTGAACTGATCAACTTCTACTTCCCAAATGTTCTTTGGAGGAAGTTACTTACAGCACCCCTTATTTTATTTATTTTTCCTTCTTAATTCTAGATCCTTCTCTTCTTGTTACTTATAGTGGTAATTTCAGGAACCAAAAATGTTGCTAAACTTCAGACAACAACATTTCTGATCATGACACACAATTAGGCATGTTATATGTGTGGCAACTTGCAAGCAGATATCTAAATATGTGGACATGGAAAACAATTTGTTAATAACCTCGTGCAAAAGAAAGGCAAGGGTACTCATCATAGTGTCCATTTCTCAATCAAAGCAAAGAATATGGTTGTCTATTCAAAATCTTCTCCCCTCCAACTCATTTATCAGCACATAACGTGACATAATGTGAAAAATTAAAAAATTCCAAAATTGGAGTCAGATTAAGAGATAAGGCTTATGATATTTCTATATAGGTAAGTAAGATTCTTGTGATTTTCATGTAAATCTTGCCCACTTTATTATGTGCTGCAACTGGTGCAAATTGTGTTATGGACCAATCAATTTGGCATTTATGGTGATTAATGAAGCTTTAAATTTACACTACAGAATAATTCCTACTCAATCTTTTATGTACTCACGGTGAGATACGAAAACGACAACGTTTTTTATTTTGGCCACATCTGCATTTCATTGATGATAAACTAGTCCTAGTCCTGAAATATCAGTAGAGTGGTGCCATTTTGTTCTTTCTACTTTTTTTTTTTAACACACTTACAATATTAGAAAATTTCCAAATTTGAAGCATAAGGTTCTTTTTATTCTTTTTTTAATATAATAATCATATACACAATAAGTATAAACTAATTTTACGCGTAATTTTACACATGTATTCAATGATATTTCCATGGTAAATGTTTGTTTGTGCTAGCGTTGATGTGTCAATATTAGACTTTTGTGTAAAACTTTATATATTAGTAGTACACAACTTTTAATTTTTTGGCCAAATTATATTTTTAGTCTCTTATTTTTATTTTAGATTTCAGTTTGATTTCTTATGTATTATTTGTTTCGAATTAGTCTCATATGTGTAAAAGTTACACCTATGTGGTCCCTCTTTTTTTTTTCCTTCCAAAATAGTCTCTTATATTATAAAAATTATACTAATGTGATCTCTTTTTTTGTTCCATAATGGTCAGTAGTGGCCCTGAGGGTGTACGGGGTGTGCAACCGCACATGACCCCATTTTTTAGGTGGCACCAAATTTTTTTTACTTAAAGATGTTGCTACACGTTCAAGTTGATAGATACACGTATAACTACTTTTGCTATAATTTTATTGTAATTTGATGGTTTTGTTTTAGCTTTTTAATGTTACAGTAATATTTAACTTTTTTTCTGTAATATTTTATTTCCTTAAGATTGGATTAAAACAATTATGTATGTTTGATTACACTTTTTAGAAACAGCTTTCAGTTTTTAAAAATTTAATAAGAATAAAATTTGTTCTTTGTCGATTTTTAAAAATAAAAAAATTGTTTTTAAAAAGTGTATCAAACACACTTTTAATGACTAGTTTTTTGTACTTCTTGTGTGCTAAAGGCTACCTGCTTTTGATAATCAATATATATATATATATATTTGACTTATAAAAAAATTGGGCACCAATTTCTTTGTTCGTACAGGACACCTGAAATGTCAGGGACGACTCTGCCCTTATGTTTTCAAGATTTTGCAAAAAAGTATGGAACACTTAAAAAAACAAGAGAAACGCATTGGTGTAACTTATACACATAAGGGACAAATTCGGAATAAATAATACATAAAAAAAACTAAACCGAAACTTCAAATAGAAATAAGGGACAAAAAAGTATAATTTACCCAAATTTTTTTTTATAAAAACAATCAATTTATTGAATTGCAATTAAGAAACTTGGACCCTGAGTTCAACTGCCCAACCCTTTCATCAGAGCTGCGAGCCTGCAACAGCATAGAAGTACTAAACAACAAGGCTTTTTTTTTCCCCCCCATAATTATAAAGGAGCTAAGTGGATACCACCCTTGATAACTCTCTTTTTCATTTTTCTGTTTATTTTATTGTGTATACTAATTTATATATGGTTGGGTCCTTCAACCCTTCAACTTCACTCGAAACCTTCTCAAGGCAGCTTTGACCTTTAACAGTAATAACAGTAATAAAATACATATCTAGTGAGTGAATTTCATATAGCATCTAATTTAAGCATCTAATTTGATGAATACCTTGTCCAAAGTATATTTGCTGAATATGGCATTATAATAATTGTTCCGATATACCAAAAATCTCACGTTATTTGGGAATCGAGGCTAATAATAATTTATAAACACCA
Organism: Calophaca sinica; assembly: GCA_037113605.1. Lineage (NCBI taxonomy): Eukaryota > Viridiplantae > Streptophyta > Magnoliopsida > Fabales > Fabaceae > Calophaca > Calophaca sinica. The sequence continues at coordinate 113,137,394 of CM073733.1, forward strand.
ATTTCTTTCAACCCACTGAGGCGCATTTTAAAGATAAAACCGTGAAGGCCCACATGTGGGCCAAAACGGACAATACACCAGAAAACGATGTAGCGGACCTTGAGGTCAGAACATTGACGCTAGAAGGAAGGCCTAAACCACACATGAGGGCGGACAAGTCCTTTACCCCTTAGCCTCGACTGCGGGGCTACTATTTTGATACACCAAAGTCTCACATTGCTTGGGAATCGAGGCTAAAGGTAATTTATAAACACTAACTTCCCTAAACACACCGAGGCATTTTCTAAGAATAAAACCGTGAAGACCCACGTGACAATACCTCGAAAAACGATGTCGGAACAATAATATTGTTATGTGGAGGTGTAGTTCAAGTGGTATCAGCATAAACAATATTTCTTTGGTATGATGGGGGTTAATATATAAAATATAGATTGCTTCCCTATTTTTGAGTTCTTTATAGGGTATATCTGTAATTCAATCTGTAGTATGCTTAGTGATGAGAATAATAAGTGGTGTGGTCCTGTTTAGTAGTGGTGACTTGTGACAACTAAGCCTTTCAATTTCTTGTTCCCATACCATGCTCCCCACCTTTAAAAACACACTCAATTGCCTCTTTTGTTATATAGATGAGTAGCCTTCTTGAAGCACCTAAGACACAGATAGGAGTCTCAAAATTCACCACTTCTTCTTGAACCTTCCTTTGTTTGTTTTTTTTTTTTTTCTCTTTGCTCTTTAGCTCCTTTTTCTTTTGAGAGTCAGAGAAGAAAGAAAGGTGTATGTTGAACAAGATGGAGAAGCAGGGCACGTGCAATGCTAACTCATGAACACACATGACATGAAGTGAACTCAAGAGAATCAAACACATTCTTTTCTGTTTCATTTTGCAGTGAGTTAGTCCTTCATGTGCCCCTCTTCCCCATCATGACAATAGCACCTTATATTGCATTTGGAAATGCTGAAAGATATGCAATTTTGATTGGATTTCCTTCAAAAAATAGCAGCCAATTCAAGGTGAGCAGTAGTACTATCATTATCATTTTCATCATTGCTTTTTTCTTTATTTTACAACATTAGCATGTTTTACACTCTACATGATGATAAGACTAAGAGGACTAATTGAAATCAGTGTAAAATAAAAATATTTCAGTTGGATAAACATTGAAACTTTAAGGATATTAAGTTAGTGGCTTGGAATAAACATTGACTGAACTATTTGCTTGTGTCATAATCAAAGAATATTGACATGCATATTAAGAACAATCATTATGGATTATATATGTTGATTAAAATGATGAAGGGTGTGAATGTGAGTGGAGTCAATGTCTAACTCGTAGGTTTCTCTTTCTCTTTCTTCACCCTAATCACACACTCAATTCACAAAAGATTTTTCTTTGATGTGGAAAATTAAACCCCATACGCTGCATAAAGACCACCATGCAAGAATATCATGCTGCTGATATAAAAAGGAAGGAAAAAAAAAAGGTAAACTCAATTTGCAGCTCCATCATAATTACTTTTCAATAAAACATGTCATTCTCAATGAAGCACTAATTCATGTTAATGACCTTGCATCTTCCTCAATTTCATATGATTTTTTATTAATTGAAAATGACCAAAGTGGTATATGAGTCAGTGGCTGGTTATCCTCATAAGAAAAAAAGGCTTATTTGTTGGGCGCACTTATAGTGACAAATCTTGTTACATGTTGCCATCCAATTTTACACCTTAAATTTTTGTTTGTTGGATAACTTCTGCTCATTTTGAATAATAGGATCCCCTTTTAAAAAAATAAAAATTGTAGAATAGAACTTACACTGGCCAAGAGATCATCCCATATCATGGTGATATCAACTAAAAGAACCTTTGAAAAAGACAAATGAAGAGAAGGAATTTTGATATCTTATAATATCCAATTGGAAGTGGAAGAGGTTATTAAAAAGAGATGTAAGTTTTCCATGATTCTCCACACAAATGTCCAGTAGGTTTGTCAAGCTTAAGTTTCTTGTTGTTCATCATAAAAGAAATTCTAGTCTATTAAGAGAAATAAGAGGCAACTTTGATTATATGTGGATTTATGTGGTAAAATTTTTATAATATCATTTATGGTTTTTGTTGGAAAATGTCTTAGTGCTTTACCTAGGATGCTTTTACATAGGATGCTTCTAAATAATTTGTTGTCAACTAAGATTATATGAGTTGTTATTGGTTGTTTTTTGTTATGTTTTTGTTTTAAGAGCAATAACTTTAGGAGTTAAATTTCCCTTTTGTAGTTATGTTTCAGCTCTTTATAAAGAGCACTAAAATGGTTGTAATGCTATGCCAGCTGAAATATACAAAGTCGTACTGTTTCTCAATATATTTTATGTCTTGTTTCTTCCCTATAACAACAGTTTTAAATTGCAGTTAGCAACTATGGTTTTAATTATAATATTGCGATTTGAGAAATCTTCTCAACTAATGCAACCAGTTCAATTCAACAACTTTAATTTAAAGCTTTTTCAAAAATTCAGTATGGAAGTTTTGGTGATCCAGTCTTTATTATGTCCATATTTGTTATTTATTTGAATTTTGCTTAGCATCCTATGTCGACAAGTGAGAAACTTAACAAAGTTACATAAAACATAGCTTTAATTCAAACTTTCGAAACGCTGGTATGATATGGATTCGGATTGGAAACACGCAGCGAACAATCTCAGCTATCGATTTGAGATTGGACAGCTCACATTTTACCTTCACCAAATCAGCTTTAAACAATCTCAGCCAAAGATTTGAGATCAAATGGCCGAGATCGATAACCGCGTGACGCTGTTACGGCAGGGAATATTTTTCCGACAATTATTCCCTTCTTAGTTTTTTAGCTAGTGAACATATAACTGTTTAGTTAGCCAGTTTCATAACATTTTTTCCCACATAATTTGATTCTTCACAGGAAAATTATAAATAAAAAAATGACACGAGCACATTTTTGAGACTCTTTTTGTGACAAGAATTTATGGTGATGTTGAGAAAATAGAAAATGAAGCCAAAACGACAAAGCTTTCAAGATACAGCACATAACATGCATTGGCATTACCCTGCCGTACACTTGCTTAAAGGGTCTCTCTTTAATTAACCATACAAAAAAGCTTCTGAGCCACTTTTGGAAATATGTGGTGTATTATGTACGTACCTTGACACCTATTGTTTCAATGGTACTGTCCATTTTGTTTGCATATATAGCATCTAAGAAAACGTAAGGTAGTGGATACAGCTGATGAGATAAGACTCATGAGTTTATTATACCATCATTATTTTTCCACATCTCTATTAAGATGCTAATTTATGGTAAAATTCATTAACTCACTCACATTTTGGATCACAATATGGGACCATTCTTTTTCTATTAAAGCTCAAATCTTCTTTTTATGATTTGATGTCACAACATTGTGTCTCCTAATTAGTGATTGACTCATGCTTTAGTGGGAAACTTCCAATCAAACTTCTCTTTTTTTTTTTTCTTTTTTTTTTCACTTTTACAGTGCTGAAGAAAATTGGCTTCTCTCTATCACTTGCCTCGCTCTAAACAGCAATTGCTTTGTAAGAGTTCTCATGTTCATATATGTGGGCCTTGTAATAAAGCAGTTTAGTTTCTTTGCACCGACAAAGGTCTAGTTTGAATCTAATTTGAATTTGAATCAACTTATAATTTATGGGAGTTTTTCAACTAAAATAAATGTTTAGTTTCTAACACATGAAAAGGTCATTTTTAAGTTTATTGGTGCTTGTAGATTAGTTATGATTTCTAAAAAATCTAACCAGATATGATATACCCGTGCAAAAAGCATAGGTCGCACAATACTCATTCTTTGTTCCATACTCAAAAAACCTCAAAAAAGTCTATTTTAAAATTCATGGGCCGCTCAAAGTCTTAGGAAGCCCAAATCGATGTATCTTAGCATCCATAATGCGAGGAGCTTAACTTGCATCTTAACACTATTTTGTGGGTCTAAAATGCCACGTAGGATTTAAGACACCCATTAGACATTCTTTTAGTTTTTGCTCCAATGGTGGTATCTTATTTTTTTTTGTTGGGTCTCATAATGGACCTCACATATTTATATTATTTTATTTGAACCCAATTTTGATTTAAATTTAAATATTAAATCAATTATTTTAATTAATATATATAAAATTATTAAATACTTAAAAAATGTAGAATTTTTTTAAAATAATATTTAACATAATAAATTAAAAAGAATAATAAAAAAACATAACATTGACTCTTTTTTTACAACGACTAGTTTTTTTACAACGACTCTTTTTATAATGGTTACTTTTACAACGGCTAGTTTTTTACAACTGCTCTTTTTTTACAACGGCTAGTTTTTTTATAACGGCTAGTTTTTTAATATTGCAACATTGAGATGGTACATAATGATAATATTAAAATACTGAGCTATTACATAATGGAAATTAGTACAATTGACGCTTAATATAATCACAATAGAAGTTATGATTTGCTTTTTGTTCCTCGGACATCTCAGATGTGTCCTTCATAAGGATTTCATAAAACTGGACGTTGGTCTCCCTCTTCTTTGCCTCGGCTACTTGTGCTATTATAGCATTTTTTTCCTTCAGATAGGTTTCCATGGCAGACAGATGGACGTTGTTAGAAGACGATTCACCTTCTTTTGAACTGGCCTTTCTTTTAGCCGCCTTTTGTCCCATTGGGCGGGCAGAGGGTTGTGCTGAATCATACTTTGAACAGTCAATTGGCGTCCCCGGGTTAGACGATGGTGTGTGTGCTTCAGTAGTAGAACCCCCTGATCTCCTTGAATAGCTTGGCATTGCTTCACCCTTCCACTTTGGTTCTTCTTTCAACAACCGCCATGCATGCTCAAATTTGAATTTTTATTCATATTATCTTGAGCATACATGGCAGCGCATCAATCATGATGTCGTTCTCGAGTGACCGCTTCTCTTAAGACGAGCAACATCATTGTAGCAACTAACAAATTTTTGAACCGCACTATTCATCCGAAACCATCGAGATTTAAGTGCATTAAATCTCCTCTCGGGGATATTTCCCGCGATAGCTATTGTAGTTCTCTCTGATTCTAGACCAAAAGCCTTCTGCACTTTGGTCAACTCCAACGATTGCATCCTTTGAGACGTTTAGCCATGACTGAATAAGAAGTATATCTTCTTCCATTGTGAATCCGTTGCGATTTTTTTCCATCGTGGGAGTGGGAGGGCCTCGTTCTTCATTAACGGCAATCGTGTCTAGGCCACCTTGAGTTGAGAATTGTGGCATTTGAGACACATCTTTAGGGGACTCTACATGGTTGGTGGTACCTATTGGAGGAGGCCTAAACCACATATTGGGATTGGTTGGATGCATAAAAAAATTAGGATTTTGAGAACTAACACCACTATGGCCAATGTATGGATGTGGTGGATACATCATGTAATTAGGATTTTGAGAACTATCACCGATAGGGCCATTGAGTGGGGGTGATTTGTTTTGTAAAAGATTTAAATAAGACTCATAACCCCATTGATTGGGATCCATTTGACAAAAAAAAACACACAAGGAGGTGGTTTGGTAACATTAAATTAAATTAGGAGAACAATATTTATAGGCCAACTATTGCCAACTTGATAATATCAAAGTGAAAACGGTAACATTTTTTCAAACGGTAACATTCTCACAATTTGTTATTTCTTTTTGTTATTTTTTTTTTATGAACGGTCACAATTTTAATTTGGGCCAAGCCCAAACGTGACCATCATCTCAACCTCATCCTCTCATCCTCTCATTGCAGAACCTTCGCCCTCAATCATCTCATCCTCGTCATCTCATCCTCATCCTCTCATCCAGAACCTTCATCATCTCATCCTCTCATCATCTCATCATCTCGCCCTCAGCACCATCATCTCCTCTCCCTCGCCACTGACCCTCTCATCTCCTTCTCCTTCGTTCCTCAACCTTCCTACTCCTTCGTTACTCCAGTACCTCTCGTTTTTTGCTTCTCCTTCGTTCCTCTCATCTCCCTTGGCCTCATCCTCCACCATCCCCTCGCTCTCAGACCAACGCCGGCATCAAACGCACCTGCAACGCCGCCATCACAGAGCACCTTCGCACCTCCATCCACGCACCACCGCACCTGCAGCGCCGCCATCGCAGAGCACCGTGTCAGCTCGTCGCACCTCCAAATCTCTCGTCTCTCGCTCACCCTCTGCGCCTCACCCACCGCCTCACCACGGCGTCTCGTCCACTGCCTCACCACGACGTCTCACCCACCGATCTTGCCACCACGTCTCTCGTCTCGGATCTTCTTTTTTTAATTTTTTTGTGTTTCTGTTGAATATTGATTTACTGGTTTGTTGTTTCTGTTGAATCTGAGATTTTCTTGTTTGCGTGGTGTTTTTCTGTTGTTGTGTTGTTGAAGAAAGAGAAAGAATGTTTTTTTAATGGTAACATACGGGATGTATAAATGGATGCGGAGCTAAAAATTTTTAGCTCCCTCACTGCCACTGGATCATCTCCAACGCTGAGAAAATTAAGCTCCCAAGCCACGTAGGTTAGACACCCGTGAAGCTCCTTGCGTTGCTGATGCTCTCACTTGCCTCGCTCTAAACAGCAATTGCTTTGTAAGAGTTCTCATGTTCATATATGTGGGCCTTGTAATAAAGCAGTTTAGTTTCTTTGCACCGACAAAGGTCTAGTTTGAATCTAATTTGAATTTGAATTAACTTATAGTTTATGGGAGTTTTTCAACTAAAATAAATGTTTAGTTTCTAACACATGAAAAGGTCATTTTTAAGTTTATTGGTGCTTGTAGATTAGTTATGATTTCTAAAAAATCTAACCAGATATGATATACCCGTGCAAAAAGCATAGGTCGCACAATACTCATTCTTTGTTCCATACTCAAAAAACCTCAAAAAAGTCTATTTTAAAATTCATGGGCCGCTCAAAGTCTTAGGAAGCCCAAATCGATGTATCTTGTGAAACGCTGCAAGAGCAAAGAAAGTAGGGTGCTCTCTCTCTCTCTCCCCCCTCCCCCCTCTCTCCTTATCAGTTGTGATCAGAAGCATCTCTTCAAAGCTCCTATGTGTTTGCTTGCACGGATTTGGGGAAAAAAGAGGTGTGAAATTCCACACGTGTTATTAGGGGAAGACTTTTTCTTAAGACTACAATAAATAGATAGATTGAGGTACACAAGTTGATTTCAAATTATGAAAAGATGTAATACTCAAATTGCATATGATTTATTTTCCACTCATTTGTATGACCTTGTTAAAATGGAGTCTAGTGTTAGGTATTTCACAAGCTATTATACCTTTGTGTGTGTGTGTGGGAAATATATCTAGCGAGAGTTATTTAAGAATTATGCATATTTCCTACAAATTTTTCCTAGTGGGTTTTGGTCAGACCCTTTTTTTCTTCTAAATGGCCCAAATCGAGGGGAACAGCCCTCGGGATTGGCCCAACCTTTTTTTTTGTTGAACGTTGACATTTACGAGGGGCTTCCCCTCGGTTTTGTCATTTTATTTTTTAATTTTTAATTTTAAAGACCCACATACACGACTAAAAACCCTAATCTCTGTTGGAACCTAAACGATTGAGAAGTTTAGACCCTCATTAATTTTGATGATAACAAAGTATTCACAAGAGAACAATTTATGTTCTAAAATTTCTTGAAGTGTGCAGATACTAATAATACACATATTCTAAGCCACTCAAGCAAGAAGAAAGTAATTCTCAAGAGAAGGATACATTCCATGTGTCAGCATTCGGCTCATCCTTGTGAGCGTCTGGAATTTTCTCTCTATGACACAAAGCTTATGCAATTGCTACGAGCGTCCGAACTTCCGATTCTGAGCGAGCGTCTGAACTTCATTTCAAATCACGTGTTAGTCACGTTGCTGCTCTTCCTCTCAGAAGTTTCTGGAACGGATTTCAAAATTGATCTTGAGCGCTAAAATTGTTGTACGAGGTATCAAAGGTGACACCTTTAGCTAGAAGACAAAAATCGTACAAATAATTGTGAAAAGCAAGGTAGTACGAAAACGGTAATATGTACTACTGGGATATTCTCTGCAAAGGAAGAAAGAGACAGCTTTTTGAATTTACCTCACTCAATGGAAAAGAGCCATTTTTACCGTAACGGTAATATCCTTGGAACTCCTATATATACCTCATGGTATCCATTGAAGAAGTAACGAACATACTGTGAAAAAGCTTGCTGAAATTCTGCTGAAATATTACCTCATTTACTGAGAGAACAAGCATCGCTTACGTGATCAACCAAGTCTCGTGCTAAGTCTACGGACTACAAGAACTGAACTCAGCGTCAGGCCCTTTCTTTAAGAAAGTTTTTCTATAGTTGAGCTTAATCTTTTATCCTCTCTGTGAGAGTTATTTTTAAGCGTATTTCAACTCACTTGTAAAAGTTTGTTTTGGCCTAGTTAAGGTTTGTATCCTCAAAGGCACGATTGTATTGAGTCGTTTTGAGAAGTTGAGAGTATTGTCAAGTTGTGACAGTAGAATACTCTTGAGGAAATTGTAATCAGATTGATTATAGTGGAAAATCCTTCAGGAACGAAGGGACTAGACGTAGCTACCAGTTTGGTAGTGAACTAGTATAAATTTCTGTGTCTCTTGCTTTACTGCTTTCTATTCATTTCTATCTTGCTGTGTTAAAAACAAGTTTTATCAAACTGCTTTTTCCAGCGTCCGATTATTTCCAGCATCCGATAAACAAACAGTTTTGAAAAACTTGTGTTCTATAGTGTTTCTAACTTAAAGTTTGCGAAAAGTTTTTAACACAATTCAACCCCCCTTCTTGTGTTCACGTTCAGTTGGTACCAGAACTCGGCCTCTTGGTGGAGCACTTAACAGTGTCAAGAGAAAAGATTCTATATTGTGAACATGTCTACTGAAGGTGGTCATATGAACCATCCTCCTCTATTTAATGGAGAAAAATTTGATTACTGGAAAGATAAGATGAAAGCATTCCTTGAGGCACAAAATCTTGATTTGTGGGATATAGTTGAAAGCGGATACATCTTTCTCGCTAATGCCCTTGGCGTTGCAATACCTAGGGAAAACTGGTCTGATGATCAGAAAAAGAGATATCAAACCAATCAGAGGGCTAGATTTATTCTCATTTGTGCTATGACAGAAAGAGAATATGATAAATGTGGCAAGTTTGATACTACCAAAGAAATCTGGGATTCTCTTGTGTTGTCTTATGAGGGTTCTGCCCAAGTAAGAGAAACAAAGGCCAGCATGATGGTTCGCCAGTATGAGCTATTCAAAATGAAAGATGGAGAAAACATTGAAACTATGTTTGGAAGATTCCAAACACTTGTTCATGGGTTGCAGGCCCTTGGAAAAAGTTATACTACACCTGATCATGTGAGAAAGATCTTGAGAAGCTTGACTAAGCAGTGGAGACCCAAAGTCACTGCTATTCAAGAAGCAAAAGATCTAAATGTTCTTCGGCTTGAAGATCTTATGAGTTCTTTGAAAGCTCATGAACTTGAGCTAAATGAAGAAGAACCTACCAAGAAGAGTAAGTCTATTGCTTTAAAAGTTAATCAACATAAACCTAGTACTTCTAAAGCTTTTCAGGCTGAAGAAGAAGAATCAGATGATGAAGCTTCAGAAGGAGATTCTGATGGATCAGACGATGAGCTAGCATTCATATCTAAGAAGATCCAGAGAATGTGGAAGAAAAGAAACTTCAGAAGGAGGTTTCAGAAGAAAGATTCAAAGGACAAGAAGGAGAGCAAAGACAAGGACAAGGCCTAAGTCATTTGCTATGAATGTAAGAAGCCTGGACATTTCAAATCCGAATGTCCTAATCTTAAAGAAAAGTCCACAAGAAGCTCCTTCAAGAAAAAGAAGAAAGGTCTCATGGCAACATGGGAAGATCTTGACTTATCCTCCTCTGAGGAAGATAAAGAAGAAGAAGCTCACATTGCCCTCATGGCAGACACTGACATCGACTCAGAAGAAGAAGTTGAAGAGGTAATAGTATATGATTCCTACTCTGAACTTCAACTTGCTTTTGATGATCTTCTTAAGGACTCTGCCACTCTCTCTATTGAGTATAAGAATTTGAAAAAGAAATTTTTAAAACTATCACAAGATTTTCATTCTTTACGTAATGAAAACTCTGTACTCAATGAAGAGAACCAGAAGCTGAAAATTGAAAATCAGCGTCTGGTGGATAACAAGCGTCTGGAAGCTAACAAGCAACCAGAAGCTGAGAGCTCTCAAGCTAAGAGTTCTGTAGTTACAGGCAAGCCTAATTGCAAATCAAATGACTATGAACAAGCATTTCAAAAGTTTCTTGCCGAGAGTGTAACTCGTAGCAAGCAAGCTTCAATGATCTGGGGTGTCAGTAAAACGACAACTCATGGTCTTGGGTATATATCAGATGAAACCCTTTTGGAAAATAATTCAGCATCTGATAAGTCTCATAGTCATAGTAAATGCTTACATTGTACTTACTGTAATAAATCTGGTCATTTGAAAAGTGCATGTAATGTTTTTAAAACTAAGAAGGATAAGCCTCCTTCAAGAACTAACAAGAAAGGACCCAAAAAGATATGGGTACCTAAAGATAAAATAGTCTATGTTGCAGACATGCTTAGCAACAAAGTCAACACACCAGTCTTCGTACTTAGGCAGTGGATGCTCGCGTCACATGACGGAGAAAAGCATATGTTCCAAGAACTAAGACCTAGAGAAGCTGGATTCGTTGGTTTCGGAGGAAACCAGAAAGGTAAAATAGTTGGAATTGGTCGCATAGGTAAAGGCTCTCTTCCTTCTATTGATAATGTTTTATATGTTGAAGGACTGAAACATAATCTACTGAGCATAACTTAATTATGTGACAGTGGTTATAGTGTTGTCTTCTGTAAACTGGATGTTTAGTAAAAAGCAAAAACGATGGATCTATATTCTTTACAAAGAAAGAGGAAACAAAATGTTTATAAAGTTGATCTTTCTGAACTTGAAAAACAAGATGTCAAGTGTCTTATGTCTGTTGAAGATGAGCAATGGATTTGGCACAAAAGATTAGGTCATGCCAACTTGAGGTTAATCTCAAAGTTAAACAAGCACAATCTTGTTTAAGGCTTACCAAATCTTAAGTACCAATCTGATGCCCTTTGTGAGGCTTGTCAAAAAGGAAAACAAGTTAAAACTTCCTTTCATTTAAAAAATGTTGTTTCAACTTCTAGACCACTTGAACTTTTACATCTTGATCTTTTTGGTCCCACAAGGACAGCCTCTTTAACTGGAAAGAAATATGTCATTGTTGATGATTTTACTAGATGGACATGGGTTAAATTTCTTGCCCACAAGGATGAGTCTTTTAAGGTATTTACTGTTTTCTGCAAATCAGTTCAAAATGAAAAAGGCATTTGTATTTCTTCTATTAGAAGTGATCATGGGGGAGAATTTGAAAATGAGAACTTTCAAAAATTTAGTGAAGAAAATGGCATCTCTCACAATTTCTCCTCTCCTAGAACACCTCAACAAAATGGTGTTGTAGAAAAGAAAAATAGGTCCCTCTAGGAAATGGCCAGGACCATGATCAATGAAGCTGATATTGCGAAACATTTTTGGGCATAAGCAGTAAACACAGCTTGCTATATTCAAAATTGAATTTATATAAGACCTATTTTGAATAAGACTCTTTATGAATTGTGGAAATGAAAAAACCAAACATTTCTTACTTTCATCCTTTTGGTTGTATTTGTTATATCCTGAATACTAAAGATCAGCTTGGTAAGTTTGATTCCAAGGCTGACAAAGGAATCTTTTTAGGATATTCTGAAAGATCTAAAGCTTTTAGAATATACAACAAAGAAACTTTGACAGTTGAAGAGTCCATTCATGTCAAGTTTGATGATAAAAAGCCTGACACTGCAATGTCAGAGCTAGATGAGTTATTTTCAGATTTAAACCTCGGTGACAAGCCAGACGGTGAATATACATCTTCATCATCCGGTGGTAACAAGACGAAGAATTCTACTCAAGCAGAAGCTGAAGCAAGAAAAAGCTGGAAGTACAAAACCAATCATCCAAAAGATCAAATCATAGGAGAACCTGGTGACAAAGTACGAACCAGATCCTCTTTCAAGGAGCATGCTGATTTTGCACTTCTCTCTGAGATGGAACCTAAGACGATTGATCAAGCGTTGGAAGATGAAGGGTGGATTCTAGCAATGCAAGATGAGTAAAATCAGTTCCAAAGGAATGATGTCTGGAAGCTAGTCACTCTACTAGAAGATAAGCAAGCTATTGGTACTAAATGGGTATTCAGAAATAAGCTTGATAAAGACGGTATAGTTGTGAGAAATAAAACGAGGTTAGTTGCTCAAGGCTACTCACAAGAAGAATGTATTGATTTCACTGAAACTTTTGCACCTGTTGCAAGATTAGAAGCTATTCGCATTTTACTTTCATTTGCAGCACATCATGAGATAACTTTATATCAAATGGATGTGAAAAGTGCTTTTTTAAATGGTTTTATAACTGAGGAAGTTTATGTTAAACAACCTCCTGGCTTTGAAGATACTGAATTTCCAGAACATGTTTTTAAACTTAAAAAGGCACTATATGGTCTTAAACAAGCTCCCAGAGCATGGTATGATAGACTAAGTTCCTTTTTAATGGAAAATGGATTTACAAGAGGTTTAGTTGACACTACTCTTTTCAGAAAAACCTCAAACAAGCATTTCATACTTGTTCAAATATATGTTGATGATATTATTTTTGGAGCCACTAATGAAAGCCTTTGCAAAGAATTTTCTAAGCTTATGCAGGCTGAATTTGAGATGAGCATGATGGGAGAATTAAAGTTCTTCCTTGGAATACAAATCAAGCAATGCAGTGATGGTATTTATATTCATCAAAGCAAATACATCAAAGAATTATTGAAGAAATTCAAGATGCTGGAGTGCAAGCCTATGTGTACACCTATGCATCCTACCTGCACTCTTAGTAAAGATGAAATTGGTAAGAAGGTAGATCAGAAACTATACAGAGCTATGATTGGATCTCTACTTTATCTTACGGCTTCAAGACCTGATATTATGTTCAGCGTCTGCCTGTGTGCTAGGTTTCAATCAGATCCTAGAGAATCACACCTAAGTGCTGTTAAAAGAATATTTAGATATTTGCAAGGAACTACTAATCTTGGTTTGCTTTATAAGAAATCAAAAGATTACAAATTAGTAGGTTTCTGTGATGCTGACTTTGCTGGAGATTGAATTGAAAGAAAAAGCACAAGTGGAGGCTGCCAGTTTCTTGGAGCTAATCTTGTGTCTTGGTCAAGTAAAAGGCAAAGCACAATAGCACTCTCAATGCAGGTTGAATACATCTCAAGAAAGAAGTTGCGCTTCTCAACTTCTGTGGATGAAGTATCACCTTGAAGACTACTTGATAAAAGAGAGTAACATTCCTATCTTTTGTGATAATACATCTGCCATATGTCTTACTAAAAATCCTATATTGCATTCTAGAGCAAAGCACATTGAGATTAAGCATCATTTTATAAGAGACTATGTTCAGAAGGGTATTTTAGAAATAAAATTTGTAGACACCGATCATCGGTTAATGACATATTTACAAAACCCCTTGTCAAGATAGATTCAATTTTATAAGAAGAAATTTAAACTTTCATCTTATAGAAGAATGATTAATCTCGGCGTCGATAATAATCTAAATCTCAAGATCTCGATATGACATAAGCATGTATGTGCATCAGCATCTTATTTGTCATATGCATCATAACTCATCATCCGGTAAGTCGGTTGCGTGCGTCCGAGCACACCCACACGTGTCACACGTGTTAAGGATTCAAGCGTCTCATCATATCTACTGAGTCATGATTATTTACGTTTTCAATAAAATCTTTTACTTTTATTTTGGCGTCCGTATTTAATGAAAAAGCGAATCTGTATTTTTTTTTCTTTTTTGATTTATTTTTATAAGAGAATACGAAGCGATATTTTGAAAAAGAACTGTACCATTCTCCTTTAACTTTCCCACTACTCCACATTTTTCGCTCCACTCTGTGTTTTCTGTAAAACTGTACTAGTTCTCTCTTTCTCTCTATCTCTCTGTGTGTGTGTTTAAACCCTAAAACCTCCATCACCTCCATCTCTCAACTGCAATCATGGCTGGAGTAACAACTTCTGAATATACAGCTATTTACGACGCCATGACTGAAGGAAAAGTCTTGTTAGAAAATCGAGTTGATTTGGAAAACTTCAAGCTCTATGGCTTCGACTTCTACAATGGGTTCAAGGCAATGGGCTGGGAACAGTATTTCTTCTGGAACCCGGTTGAGGTTCCGTGATCGCGATTAAAGAATTTTGGGGCAATGCTCGTTTACCGCAGGTGGAATTTTTGAAGGAACCGTGAAAGGCTACAAGTTTGTTTTTACCATCAACAACATCTCTGAAGTTACTGGGTGTCCGTGTGAAGGTATCGTCTTCTATTCAGAATGGGCTGACGCATTTCATGGGATTGAGAAGGTCAATAATGATCTATTTGAGAACTACAAGCAGCTGAAAGAATCTGGTGAAACACCTACTGCCAAGAATCTGAAAAGCCATTTCAGAGTTCTTCATAAGATAATCACCAAGAGCGTCTTGTTGAAGGCTGGCTCTAGTGATATAGTCAACTATGAACAGAAGTTCATCATGAGACACTTCATGGCTTGAAACAAGGTAAACCTGCCAAGGTTGATTTACAACAACCTGCTTAATGCACTGGTTAACTCGAGAAAAGGTGTTGCTGACAAGAAGAACACCTACAAGTGCATTCCTTATGGTGTCCTGCTCACTAGAATGATGGTCAAGGGTCTGGTTATAAACAAGCTGACTGCTTTACCAGATCAAGAGAAGGCAAAGTATTTTGGTGCTGATAATATTGTGATTCCTGACACCTTTGGAGTCAACAGCCTGGTAAGAATGAAATTGCTCACTGGGTCTATGATCAAGAAGGTGAAAACAGAGCAACAGGAAGAGGAAGCTGAAAAGAAAACCACCAGAAGCTCAATGCCTGGTGTAAAAAGACCTGCTGAGTCTCCTTCACGAGAGACCAGAAGAACAAAACAGAAGGTGGCTCCTGCACCTACTGTTGAAGAACCAGAAGATGAGGATCGAGTTCCCATCAGTCAGGTTCTGAGAAAAAGGAGCAAGCCAGAAGCTGAGAAGCAAGTCTCAGCATCCGGTCTACAGAAGAAGAAAATTCAGCATCCGCCTCCAGCAACTGCTCCTAGACAGAAGCTCAAGAGATTGGTCAGGCAATCTGAACCTGAACCAAAGGTACTGAATTCTTCTGATGAGTCTGTATCTGTTTTTGCATCTGATACCATTCCTGCTCCACCCATATCTGTTGCACAACCACCAAACACTCAAACCCGTGTACAGAAAACCTCCCAAACACAAACCAATTCACTCACCATCTCATCACCTCAAACCTCCACATATAACTCCCTCACTTCATACATTTCCAAGCTTCATTCTCATCCTTTTAACCTCCTTTTCAAAATACCTCCCATTAATCCCTTCAAACCCTACTCACCAAAAGCCTACAAAATCACCAAAGCCACACCCACCTTACTTACCCTTACTATTAAACCTACAGACGCTGGTGGAAAGAAAAATATCTCATACAAACCACGGTTTGTCAAGTATGAGATATATAACAGCATCTACAATCGTCCATCCACTTGGCATTTAAAAACCTTCACCTCTGAGTCGCCAGATTGGAAATTGTCGCCCAATAAGTGCAACCTTCAAGGATGGGGAAGACCACTTCCAAATGTCTTTCAAAGGAAGGTTGAGACCAAAGATCCTGAAGCGAGCAATTCCCTTCTATTGATCTTCCTAGATCCCTACCACGATCTGAACCGCTCACATTGGAAGAATGTGGAAGGTGGATCACAGATGAAGAAGTCGCCTTCATGGCACCTTGTCTTGAGCGTAAAAGGCTTGAAGTCATAGGACAATACCGAGACCCATCATCTGCTTTGTTAAGATAGTACCGGATAGACAAAGGTGGCTACCTTGGTCTATCCCTGGAAAAGGAAGGAACTCGCTCGGCAAGCGACCTTTTCAAAGAAGATCGGGCTAAAGGAGTATGAGAAGGCACCTGCAAAGTACAGTCTTAAGGAATTCCCTCAGCTTCCGATTGCCAAGATCTCTGAGGATCATGCCAGAAGGTATTACCTGACTTCTCTGAAGAAAGATGAATGGAGAACTGGCTCCTCAAACTGCTGCAATGCTGAAAAGGCCACTATTTCAACTGTTGGGACAATCAGCAGAGTTACTGACATCAACCTCAGAACAGTATTCTTCGATGATATGTTCAGATGCTCAGTAATCAGACCTCTTGACTGCATGAAGATATATGACCAATGGGCTGCTGTGACCAAGCACTTTGACATTGGATTTACTTGGAGTCAATGGTTTGAGTCTTGGAAAGACAAAGTCATATTACCATGCATCGACTCCCTAGTGCTAGAAGAATATGACAAGGAAAATCTGAGAAGAATTTACCTGACAGAAAATGAAGCACTCTCCTTCACCTGTGAAGCATTGAGTGTCTTTATCAGAAATTTTTGGGGAGAAGACGCTGGGAATAGGTTTGATTCTTACACTGCTGATGTTGTTCTACACAGAGAAACCATCTTCATGAATTTGCTATATCCAGAAGATGTGAAGCATCAATGGAAGATTCAGACAGAATCAGAGCTTAGAAGACTCGGAAATTTCATCAAATGGGTTATACCAAATGATGCATTCTTCTTAAGAGATCAAAGGAAGAAGGATTTGAGACTGAAGTTATCCAACTGGGTGCTAGCAGAGCATCAGAAGATGAAATCTACACTGCATGCGTAAGTTGGACCTTCTACTTCTTCTTCTCGATTGAGATGGTCACCATTCCCAAAGCAGAATTTGAAGAAATAAAGGCTACAAACTTGAAGGTTACTCAGCTGGAGACTGCACCGAAGTTACTCTATGAACGTCTCAATATCCCACCTCCACCTCTTCCAAACCCTTGAAATTTTTTTTACTTGTGTGTGATATAAAATCTGTTCTATTTGGTTGATACAACTATATATATAAATATGTTTGATCTAATTATCTGCCTTTTATTCAAAATTTTCTAAGTCTTATTTTGACTATGATGTGTTTTTACACTCTTTTTGTCTGATGACAAAAGGGGGAGTAAAAGAAAGGTATGATGAACACGAAAGAAAGGTATTATTGAACACGTGAAAATCCGATAATCCACCATCCGATGGATACACTGAAACTAAAGTATCATGCATAGCATTTCATACATAGCATTTGTGTGTGCTAATATTCATTGATTTAGTACTCTTATAATGTTTAATAAATTTTGGTACAATGAAATATATTTGATTAAATCAATCTATTTGGTATATAATCAGCATCCGATCTCACTTTATTAAATACATGCTCTGACACATTTACGGATTTTTCGTAATCACTTAAATGAATTTGTTTACCAACAATTGCCTTAATACCTGAATTGTTCATATATATCTAAACTGTTAAATTCAGGGGGAGACCCTTAATGTCTTTTTGAAACTAAATTGTTCATCAACCTTAGATATTTGTCATCATCAAAAAGGGGGAGATTGTTGGAACCTAAACGATTGAGAAGTTTAGACCCTCATTAATTTTGATGATAACAAAGTATTCACAAGAGAACAATTTATGTTCTAACATTTCTTGAAGTGTGCAGATACTAATAATACACATATTCTAAGCCACTCAAGCAAGAAGAAAGTAATTCTCAAGAGAAGGATACATTCCATGTGTCAAAGATCCGCTCATCCTTGTGAGCTGCCTGGAATTTTCTCTCTATGACACAAAGCTTATGCAATTGCTACAGCGTCCGAACTTCCGATTCGGCGAGCGTCAACTTCATTTCAAATCACGTGTTAGTCACGTTGTCGCTCTTCCTCTCGTAAGTTTCGAACGGATTTCAAAATTGATCTTGAGCGCTAAAATTGTTATGCGAGGTATCAAAGGTGACACCTTTAGCTAGAAGACAAAAATCGTACAAACAATTGTGAAAAGCAAGGTAGTTTAAAACGGTAATATGTACTCTTTGGGATATTCTCTGCAAAGGAAGAAAGAGATGACTTTTTGAATTTACCTCACTCAATGGAAAGGAGCCATTTTTACCGTGAACGGTAATATCCTTGGAACTCCTATATATACCTCATGGTATCCATTGAAGAAGTAACGAACATCTTTGTGAAAAAGCTTCTTTGAAATTCTGCTGAAATATTACCTCATTTATCGAGAACAAGCATCGCTTCGTGAGCAACCAAGTCTCGTGCTAAGTCTCTGGACTACAAGAATCGAACTCGGTCCGACCCTTTCTTTAAGAAAGTTTTTCTATAGTTGAGCTTAATCTTTTATCCTCTCTGTGAGAGTTATTTTTAAGCGTATTTCAACTCACTTGTAAAAGTTTGTTTTGGCCTAGTTAAAATTTGTATCCTCAAAGGCTCATTTATCTTGAGTCGTTTGAGAAGTTGAGAGTATTGTCAAGTTGTGACAGTAGAATACTCTTGAGGAAATTGTAATCAGATTGATTATAGTGGAAAATCCTTCAGGAACGAAGGGACTAGACATAGCTACCAGTTTGGTAGTGAACTAGTATAAATTTTTGTGTCTCTTGCTTTACTGCTTTCTATTCATGTCTATCTTGCTGTGTTAAAGACAAGTGTTATCAAACCGCTTTTTCAGTCCGATTATTTCCAGCATCCGATAAACAAACAGTTTTGAAAAACTTGTGTTCTATAGTGTTTCTAACTTAAAGTTTGCGAAAAGTTTTTAACACAATTCAACCCCCCTTTCTTGTGTTCACGTTCAATCTCTCCCTTCTTTCTCACACAACGCTCCCTCTGTCTTCTTAGCCGCTCCCTCTGTCTTTCTCTCTTCTCTTCTCCTCTCTTTCATTTTACTTCTTGGTTTCTTCTTCCCACCCCTTCCAGCAAATGCGCCGCTCCCTGTTCCCCCTCCCCCATGCGCAGCTCTGTGAAGCAAACCCAACAAGAATAAACCAGAGCAGAGACTAAGCTGGGTGAAGCGGTCCTACAACGCATTGGTGGTCGCACACAGCTACGGCGACGAGATTACGCTCTACGATGGCAAACGGCAAGCAACGATGGCTAGGCGAACGCAGTAGAGGCGGCCATTGTTGGGGCGGTGTTCGCCTTTGTGAGACAGGCCGAGTTTGAGATCCTCTTTTTTCTTTTCTTCTTCATCGCTTTTGTTCGCCTTTGTGGGGGCGGTGTTCTTTTCTTCTTTTCTTCGCCTTGGTGGTCGCCATTGTTGGGGCACCGCCCTATGATGATTTTGCATAACAAAATGGCGTTCCCCTTCCTCTCTAAGAACACCCTCCTACCTTAGGTGGCTTTGATTTTTCAAATATGGGTTTTGTGGTTTTAGATCCAGACTATGGGTGCAACAGATCTGAAGGTTCTAGTTGGTTCCATCGCCCTGGTATGGCGGTTTGCGGTGGCCATGGAAGTCGCGACTGTTGTTGGTTTTGGTTGGTTCCCTCGTTTTTTTCATTTTTCTTGTAGGATCTGTTTAGATCTGTTTTTTATTTTTATTTTTTGAGATCAAGATCTGTTTTTTGATCTGTTTTTCATTCAGATCAAGAATTTGGGGCGGCTCCGACAGTTCCATTTTTGGTTGATGGTGAAGAAGCAAAGCAGGAATGGTGAAAAGCCATGGACCTCTCACCTTCCTCAAGGTTTGTGTTTAAGGGTGTATTTCTGAGTGTTATATTTTTTTGTTTTTGGGTACATATTTCTGAGTGTGATATTGTTGATTCAGTTTTGTTAACTTTAATTTTTGATACAACAGGTGAAAGAGGCTGGTCACATGGTCCCTATGGATCAACCACAAGCTGCACTTCTGTCCACAAAAAAAAAAAGAATCACAAGCTGCACTTCAAATGCTATACGTCAAAAACAAAATTAGTTTAAATTAATTTTAATTTTAAAAAAATAATTAAATTTTATCAGTTTAAATAAACTGATAGAATTTAATTATGTTTTTTTTATTAAAAAAACCGGTTTGCATTAGCCCTCGGAAATTTTCTAGGGCCACGCAGCCCTAGGTAATTTCCTGGGGCTTTGAGCCCTCAAAAATTTCCTATTGCTTACTCGGTGTCCGTTTCCTACCAGCAATTTACCTACTACCACGTAGCCTCAGTGGGCCCTCGGAAATTTAGCCATTTCCTAGGGCTTTTTGCCCTTACCTAGGACTTTTGGCCCTAGAAAATACCGATTATTCTTGTTGTGAATTTATATGTGAGAGTTTATCATACAACCATGTATGGATGGTCAAGATTAAAAGTCATTTAATAGTTACATGATTTTAAGTTTTAATCTTAATAATTGATTAGATATCTAATGATCAAAATTTACTTCTTTCATCGTTACGTAAAAAATACTGTTCCAAGTTAATATGTATATATCTATGTAATAGAGAAACCTATACCAAAAAGAACTTCTAATGAATATTTACCATGGAAGAAATTCAATCATATCTATTTTATAAAACTATCACTATTTGTATGTATAGGATAATTAATATATGCTACTGATAATATAAATGACACAACCAAGCAAATTAATTTGTCTGGTCATATTAGTAAGTAGATCTTATGAGGTCTTGATTAAGTGTTCATATTGTTGAGTTTAAACTTGCTCTATTTAAAATCACTTTTCTTTCCAGCTTGCAAGCAATTTCATTTTCATAATTTAGAGGTTGATGGAGACTAGTAATAGGGATGTGGTCCATAAATAACACCATAGTAATTGAGGTAATTGCACATGGTAGATATGAGAAAACGTCAATTCTGATTCACACATATCAGATTGAAAAGCACAAAACACAGTGCAAGTGAATTATTGCTGTAAAAATATAACCGCAGCTTTTGTACAAAATATTCTCCCGCAAGATGTGTTTGGTTCCATGTTGAATAAACTTTTTATTTTTACAGAATGTTGAATAAACTTAAAAAGTAGCTTTATTTTGTTTCACTTTTTTTTATAGACAAATGTTAGTTGTTAGTGAGTTATGTTAGTAACCAGGATTTGAACCCTGGACCTCCTTTTCCAACACCTTCAAATATCTCAGCTCAACCACTTGAACTATACCTTGAGATATTTTGTTTCACTGTTAATTTGGCTTTACGTTAGGTCTTGATAATAACAAGTTTTTGGCTCCAAAATCAATTCAAAGCTGAAAGAAGTCTTCGGTTACTTTTGCCTGTGGCTCGGCAGAAAATCTTCGCCCGTGGCTCGGAAAATTAATGAATGGTAAATAATAACATTAATAGTAAATTACGCTTCCCACCCTCAAATATACATATATTACACTTCCCTCCCTTCTAGTCTAGTTTTAAAATACAGACTCCCCTCTCTCGTCATATGAAATACTACTTCTGGTCTCATATATAATAGACAAATGCATTTTTTAAGTTTATTGAATAACTGATGTATCTGGTCTATATAGACCAGATATATCACCAGATACATCAGTTATTTGATAAACCTAGAAAATGTATTTATCTCTTATATATGAGACTAGAGTTGGTATAATACAATTTGATCTATTTTTTGATTTTCCGTCAACCTTCGATTAAACCCGGTCAAAGAATTTTTTTTTTATTACCGAAATACCCTCTTCCATCCTTCTATTGCCGTCAACATCTCTAACAGTGATTGCAGCAGCTATTATCGTGCCCAGCCACCTTCAACCATCGCCAACGGTGATTGAACGACGACTCCATTTTGATTTCTTTCAAATTTCTAATTCTAATTCATTCCTTCACAATAATTGGAGTATGCAATGCATGGCTATGAATAAGGGTTTATGGAATATAAATCTCTGTTCTGAGTCTCTGTCTATCCGTTTTACTGCGGCCGGCAACAATTAATTTTACACGACAAATGAACTTTTTGGTCTTTGACTAGGAATCTCCCGGCATAGCTGTGGGATTAACAAATGCTAGTAATAGGGAAAAAAATAAAAAAGAGTTGCACCTTATCCAGTTCTTCCAAGCATATTTCAGCTTCAAAATTAATTTTGAATATTGTTTTATATTCATGCCTGGACTGGACATACCGATTGAATGGGATTTGATTATTTTGTGAGAAGCAATTATGAGGAGGATCTATAACATTCTTGTTGGTGTTGGGACTTTTAGTCCCACATCGGGTAAAATAGTAAAGAGGAGTGAACCTCTTTGTTATAAAAGGAGGCTTGGGCCTTGGTTTTATGTACACCATTCAAAAGCTTGTCTATCAACTTTTGTCTCTAGATAAATTCCTCTCTTTGTTTTAGAATTTAATAGAATTCTTAGTATGCTCTGTGGTTGCAGCTTGGGCTGAACCTCCACATCAGAAAAAGAATTTAATAGGAATATTTCTTGTAAAAGGAGAGGTGTGAGGAATAAGTTTTGCTAGTGGGGAAGCTTTGTGGATGTGCGGGGGTGCAGAGAGAAAATTGTGTAGTTGTAATAATTTTCTACATAGTGGATTTTTCTCTGGTGCTGGTGGTTTTTCTCCTGGTTTGGGAGTTTTCCACGTTAAATACTTGTGTTGTTATTATTTCTCTATTTTGTTTTTCCAATTTTCCACAAGTGCAGTTTCTGGGGAAGAGAATTTGAAGAGTCAAATTCCCAACAAGTGGTATCAAGAGCACAGGTTCTGCCAAAGATGATGTCAGGAAGCAGAGTTTCAAATGCAGTCAGATTTGATGTAGAGAAATTTGACGGAAAGATCAACTTTGGCTTGTGGCAAATACAAGTCAAGGATGTGTTGATTCAGTCTGGTTTACACAAGGCTTTGAAGGGCAGGGTTACTCCTGAAAGTAGTGGAGATGCTGATAATGAGGCTAACATTATCTCCGATCTTGATGTCTTTTGAAAGAAGGACATGTATATCCTTATGGCATGGGTCCCAAAGTTGCCATGATAAAGGATATTAAATGTTAGCGGGACCATATTTTGCACACGGGCATTGGTTGACATTGATGCAGGGTGTGTGGTGAAATTTATGTCGATGGCTGATTAACTTCCATGAGAGTCAAATATGGGAGTTGTACCATAGTTTTTTCAGCAATGTTATATTTCGACATGTGCCGAGTTTAAATGCTTGGGATGACTAGTTCTGAGTGATTATGCTTTTATGGTGGAGCATGACTGCGTTGCAGTGATAGCGAAAGCTATGGGAATCTTCATCAAGGTGGAGCGTTATGGGACCACAAAGTCACAAGGTGGAGATTGTTGGTGTTGGGACTTTTAGTCCCACATCGGGTAAAATAGTAAAGAGGAGTGAACCTCTTTGTTATAAAAGGAGGCTTGGGCTTTGGTTTTATGTACACAATTCAAAAGCTTGTCTAGCAACTTTTGTCTCTAGATAAATTCCTCTCTTTGTTTTAGAATTTAATAGAATTCTTAGTATGCTCTGTGGTTGCAGCTTGGGCTGAACCTCCACATCAGAAAAAGAATTTATTAGGAATATTTCTTGTAAAAGGAGAGGTGTGAGGAATAAGTTTTGTTAGTGGGGAAGCTTTGTGGGTGTGCGGGGGTGCAGAGAGAAAATTGTGTAGTTGTAATAATTTTCTACATAGTGGATTTTTCTCTGGTGCTGGTGGTTTTTCTCCTGGTTTAGGAGTTTTCCACGTTAAATACTTGTGTTGTTATTATTTCTCTATTTTGTTTTTTCAATTTTTCACAAGTGCAGTTTCTAGGGAAGAGAATTTGAAGAGTCAAATTCCCAACAGAATTATCACCAAATCTTATTGTTTCATATAGTAAGTCTCTTACATATAATTATGTATGTAGCTGTATTAATTAAAAAATGAATAAACTCATGCACCTGAAGAGAGAGTATCACAAACAAAGATTCTCATTAAAAAAAACTTATAATTTAAAACTTATTACCAGAGGAGGCTTGAGAAGTCCTTAAACCCCAAAGAAACAACTTGCAATGTATGTTAATGGTAAATATCTCATCAACTTGGCTTGCTAGCTAGTGCACCAAAAGTGGCATCCCTCACCTGCAAAGCAAACACTGCCAGTACCTGTACTTTTTTAAAGATTGACCATTCTCATAAGGTTAATATGTAGCTGCAATTCTCGGGATATAATATAAATGTTGCTTCTGTGAGATTGTATTCAGGATGGATCATGGAAGAGATACCCCGAGAAAATTTCAATCTTTGTTTCATCACATTCCCACCGTATTAGTTTAGGATACATGCTTCTTTATTACTTTTACTGTTTCCAGTCACAACATGAAAGCTTTTGGCTCCCTGACCATGTCAAAATTTCCATTGGATAATCTTGAATTTGAAAAAAAATATTGTGCAAGAGCATCTAGCTTAATGAATGAGTTGGTTACTGATTAGGATTTACATAAAGCTATAAGGATGATGTTCATAGGCGTGCGTCTTAATTAGCCACAACATGACATTATCTCTCAAATACAGGTAATTTTTGACTTTAGGTCATACTAAACTCATTCACGGCTAAAAAATTGTGGCCTAAAATTGGAATAGGCAACAGTTTTACACGTATTGACAATAATATACATATTCTCTTCATTTACGTAACTCTTAGTGTGCAACCGTTGCCTCTTTCTATATAGGTCACGGTTAAGAAAGTGTTGCTCGCTAGACCACACTAGGGGAACAAAACAAGGTAGCAGATTATATTTCAAGGTTCCTAAAATCTTACACTATCCAGTGGAAGGCCAACAATGGTTTATATATCTAACCTGCCCCTTCATACAGAAGTTCTTTGGGCCAAAAGCAGTGGCGGAGCTAGCCTGTTTTCCATGAGGGGCCAAATATAAAGAGTAATTTTTTTATAGACAATAAACAATACATAATAAACTCTTATTTTCTTCTAACATTGTAAAAACATTCTCATTCAATAATATAAAATATTCTAAACAATCTTCTTTTTGGGGATTTAGGGTTCACATACTTGAAATTTTTATGAAGCAAATACAATAAATGGTAGAAGTCTGATGGTCTCTGACTCTTTGCTGTAAGTTTGTTGGTCTTTCACGGTGTCTGTGGGAGGCAGGGTAGTTGTTGCTACACTCTGCTTTCCCTTGATCGCTTTGCATGGAGTTGGGATAGCGAAATTTTTTTTTTTTTTTTTAGTAGCGAAATTTCATATTACTATACTGATCTTTAGAATTTTTTTTTTTTTTAGTCGCAATGGCTACCCCATTCTAACAAAAGGCTATGCCACTGGCCAAAAGAATAAACCCCAGTAAAACACTGTTCTGAAATTAGGGGCAGCAAAGATCAAATACATGATCGTTTGATCAAGGATATAAATGGTTTTGCGTCTCTCATAACATGCCTTAAATTCATAACAAGTCTAAACACATCCATTTTATATAGTTCATACCAGTAAAAAATACAACAGAGAATGTAAGAATATGTAGGGATACTGGATAGGCTTATCTAATTACTAGTCTTGATTAAATGCAGTCAACTGTTCAGGTGGTAACCCAGTGTGTCCACTATGAGCAGACCATTGTAAAGTAATAGCTATTATTTTGTTAGGCTATAAATCTGGGGTGCGCTGAAACTTTTCTATACTAGTTTCTGCAACCATTCTAGTTCTAAAAGCTTTTTCTATGACTTAAAATCCATCCAGATACTTCTTTCACCATTCTCGCATCCTCATTCTCCACCAAACTTTATTTTGGGTAATACAACGATCCGTTTATTAACCAAGCTTGAATTTCTTTCTAGAATTTGAGTGCGATAATAATCACAACAACAACAATGATTCGTTCCTCAAGCATTGTGTCAAATAAATCTGTTTTTATCATTCTTATTTTACATTTTCCTTTCTTTGAATGGGTTCACATGGAATGTCGATGATCGTGCAAAGCATAAACAGTGGAGAATGCGCAACAATCCCTCAAATTCCCCGTGTGCAACGTCTCTCGGCTAACTAGGTTGGAGAAAGATTGTTGTTATGGTTTAGAGGAAGGCCGTAATGAGAAAAAGGTTATTTTAGGAATACAAACATTGTTTGACGGAAACTTAACAAAGTTAAATAAAGGATTAAATGTATCATATTATCATTTGTTAAGGGAGGAGATGTGTGAATTTTAAAACTTGAAGGGAGGGGAGTGCAATACGTGTGTCTCTCACGGGTAGGGGAAGTAATTTACTCTAACATTAATTATGCTAATTTTTTCGACTAAAGTAAAGATATTCAATACACTTCAAATTCGTCTGTAAGGCCTAGCACAACTGGCATAAGCCGACGTTGTTAGGATGACATTTTTCGTAGTTGCTTGGGTTTGAGCCTGGGATCTTCACTTTGTGTGTGTGAGCTTATGGGTGGTGCTTGCCATTCTGTCTGCAGACAAAAAAAAAATACACTTCATATTCATTTTTAATTAAATCAATTCGCGCAATTAGAACTTGAAGGATCAAAATCGACAATCGCAATACTTTGAGGATCTATTTCGCGCAATTGAAATCTGAATGACCAAAATCGCACAATTGCGATACTTGAGCAACCAAAAGTACAATTAAACCATATTTTTTTTATAGATTTTATGAAGAGAAACTTCAGTGCTTACAAGCATCATCAATGTCGGTCTTTAACAATACAGTTGTGTTATTTGAGCATCAAATTGGGCCGCCGAAAATGGACATCAATTTTGCTAGTTAATATATTTCACACACGGGTTAATAAAGTGTTGAACTTAGTTAATAGAAATACCAAGGTGTCACAACTCATTAACCATCAACCGAACTTTATTAACCACGATTTTAAATGTCATAAACCACAATTTTTAGGTGTTCAAATATATTTGAACATCCAAAAATTGTGTTTAATAACGTTCAAATTCGTGATTAATGAACTTTAGTTGATGGTTAATGAGTTGCAACACCTTGGTATATCCATTAACCAACTTCAATATTTCATTAACTATGTGTGTAAACTGCATTAACCACCAAAATTGTTGACAATTTTGGTGTCCCAATTTGATGTTCAAACAACATTTCTCTTAACAATAATGGATTCTAGCAAAGTGGTGAGCCAAAATCAGTGGCAGATCCACTCACAAAGGAATTGCCCCCATAAAGTAAATTTTTTTTATACTTAAACATCTTTAATAATTCTTTTTTGCTCCCAACAAAAATTAGGTATTGCCCCCATAAGACAACTTTTAAAAAAATGTAGAAAATTATAAGAAATAAAACAGAGAATAGATTGCTACTAATTTTATCCATTTACCCTTTTAACTTTCACTGCTCCTCTAATACTAAATACACACTGACACAAAAAACTTCAGATGTTGAAAAAGAAACACCGTTCAAAATAAAAAGAAAAAAAGAGATTAAGAGAGAGCAGAGACGATTTTCTTTGTGATTTTCAATCTACACCAAGAGACAAGAACGTGAGACCAATGAAGAGTGTATGAGAGATGAATAGTTAAATGATTGTTTAGTGACATATATAGAGAGAGATATTTATAGTACTGATGTTGTGTATGGCTCATATGGTTGCTACAAGTTGGGCTGACGCTCGAGCGGAGCGGAGCGGAGCGTAGCGCAACGAGCGCAGCGAAGCGAAGCGAGAGCGTCTGCCCCTTGGGCTTGGGTCATTCGTTATGCTGGGGTGAAAAGAGAGGGTTGGGGGTGAGGGGGCCAAGTCCCCCGCGGTACAGTACTGGGTTATTGATGTAATTGTATCGTACTGTTAAGCAGTATAAATATTGCGCTTATGTAACCCTATTTTGATTAATAGAAAAACAGCCGCAACAGCTCCCGTGGATGTAGGCACACTTTGCCGAACCACGTTAAATCTCGTCTCCTTTATTTCTCTGCGTGTGTGCGTGCGTTCGTGTCTCGATTTATCTTTAGATTCCGTGTGCGTGTGTTCCAACAACTGACAATGAAAAAGTCATATAATATTTTCAAAATATGAAAATGTGTAGAAAACAATTGTAATGTGTAGAAGCTTAGGTATTTTGGGTTTTTTATCATGATATTATGTATTTTGTAAAAGCTCATAGTAATATTTTTTCTGTAAAACTATTATGGACTATTTTTTTGTCTGCAGTGAAGAAAATTTATGTATCCGCCACTGGTCGAAATCATCAATATCGGTCTCTAGCAGTTGACTGTGTTTGGAGCCATCATCACGCTCTATTTAAGGATCAAGATATCATCCTTCTTGGTAGGTCTATGTCCTTACTAATATAAAAAAAAGGGAAAGAGATGGAAAAACCCATGAAAATAACTTTTTTATAAGTTATAGTTTAAAAAATTTCATTGAAAATATGTTATTTTAACTTTTTTTTTAAATGTTTGACCCAACTTCTCTTTTCAATGTAATGTTTAGTTTAAAGGAGCAGGGAATATATAGATCTTAATGGAGAAGAGAGGAGGGAAAACAACCCCCTCCTTGTATGGTTTCACGGGGAGTTTAAAATGAATTTACTTTCTCTCCTTGTATGCTTCATGGAGAGTTTAAAATAAATTTACTTTTTAGACTCTTTTAACTTGATTAGTAAACTATTATTTAAAGATTAAAGTCCTATTTTGATCTATTGGAACCCTATAAACTACGTGAATAGGATTGAACCACCGAGAGTGATCAAGCAGTGGCTAGAGCGAACGACAATGTGGCAGAGTAACGGTAGCGATGACGGGGGTGTACCTGCAAGGATTCTGATGCTAAGTCAGTAAGTGAACAAAGGAGAGTCAAGCAGAGAATATAAATCATACCTAGGCCACTTAGGGATGTGGCCTCATATAAGAGAACATAGGATTAGTTTTGGCGAGAAAGTCTATTAGCTCGTAGCTGATCTTGCGTGGATCTTGGCGTCAATTACAGCGTGATTTGCGCTTGTCCGTTGATTAGATCTTCGGCCGTGATCGTGATCCTGTGACGTCACCAGCTGGACAGTGTAATGATTGTGATCCCTATGATGTGTAATCCTCCTGACATTGTAGCATATGTGTTTTCTCTACTGTGACTTACGAGTCACTCTTCCGTTGTGGGCCTTTAAGCTCTGGCCCAGTTGGGAACACTATGCAAGTCTCTTCATAATATTTCTAAAGTCATCCAATTTAACTAATACACCTCAGTTTCAACTAAGCACAATATTGACACAATTTCTGGTTGGAGTGTGACTCTCAATTAGTGATTCTTGCTTTTAAGTCCTACAAAATAGTTCCTCGACTATTGAGAGTGAATTGGAGGAATTTTATAGAGCTTACTAAGAAAATGCTTTTTATGTTTTCTCATATTTATCGTGAAGACAATAATTGTACATGTAAGTTTGCTTCTCACGACATTAGTATTCAAGGTTTCATTTTGTGGACTACTAATCCTATTTTTTTTAGTTAAGATTTTTATAGGAATAAAGTAGGTCTTCCTAATTATAGGTTCAAATAATGTTTTTGCAAAGGAGAAAACTTAGATGCAGTACTCTAGGTACTGTTATTACGGTTCTCCACTCATATTTTAACACCTGGACAATTTAAGTCAAATGAGATTCCAAGACTTCACACCGTGATATTTTTGTGACCCAGAGAAGAAAAAACAAATCCTCAAGGGCACGATAACGGTGAAGACTGGAGGAGACCACTGTTGACGGTACTTGCAACACCGCAGTAGACTGGTGGGGGGTGGTTCACGATGGATGTTGCAGTTGTGTGCAAAGCTGAGTGGTGCTCATGGCTGTTCGTGATGGGTCTCACTAGCAATTTTCGG
The DNA here is from genome assembly GCA_037113605.1 of Calophaca sinica. Classification (NCBI taxonomy): domain Eukaryota; kingdom Viridiplantae; phylum Streptophyta; class Magnoliopsida; order Fabales; family Fabaceae; genus Calophaca; species Calophaca sinica. The sequence continues at coordinate 113,167,248 of CM073733.1, forward strand.
TTGGGCCATGACCAGACTGTAGTGAAGTTGTGGCTGTGCACCGCCGATGGCCTCTGCATGGTAGAGGCGATGGAGTTGTCTTCTTTGTCTTGTAGTAAAATGAGAAACCATGCACCCAAAAAAAAACATGAGAAACCAAATTGTTCTTGTCGATGGTGTGATATAAAAGATACTCTGAGATACAAATCCACCGTTTTGTGATCAAATATTTTCTTTTAGTTTTTCCTTTAGATTTGTAACCCACGGCCACCACGGGTAGAGATTCTGAAGGTAACATGAGTAAAATTTAAAATGGTGTTTCTGCTCTTTAATTAGATGCAATCCAAAATGCATTGATCGTGAATGAGGTATTTCAACTATTCAAAAGAAACGAAACAGTCAAACTTTGGTTGAGCGTTTTTCTCCTGTGCAAGGTAACCGAAAGATCACGGCATGAACCTTTTGGAATCTGATAAGAATGAATTTTTCCAGGTGTCGTAATATGAATGGATAACAGTAGTAACAATACCTAGAGTACTGTACTTAAGTTTTGTCCTTTTGCAAAGCTATCAGATTATGTCCCCCCTGCCTCATTCCTGTATTCTTTTCTCTTTTTTATTGATATCATTGATGTGCAGCAAATGATGGGTGACTGTTAAGGTGCCAGCCTAGCAGAGATCTCATTTATCACAGTAATGCTATGCACACCAATTTTTGTTTAAAAAAAACTAAGCACAATATAATGCTGAAATTGTTCTTGTACAACCATTAATGCAGACACACCCACACATTGAAGTTCATGAATGTGTTAGCTGAGTGATGAATTTTTGGCTCAATTTACAAACCAGAAATTAGACCGAAGCTTGGATTACCATATAACCATTCCCAATTTGTTGAACAGCCAAAAATTATCCATATCAAACATAGCATATCAAAATATTTTCAGTACAGAAACAAAAATAGATCACAGTTTCTCAAACTCTTTAATTAACTCTAAAACTCGTACGAGTTTATGATCCTAGGACCTTAAAACGAGTTAAAACACATGTAAACTTCTTTAACTCAGAGTTTATGAAAAAAAGTATGACTGAACAAAATTAGTGATTCTGCTTTACAGATCCTAGTTGAAGATTACAAGCCTCTACTTTGTTAACTGCAGAGATCTTCAACCAAATATAAAGAGGGTCCAATATGCTTCCAAGTCAGGTCTATTATCAACTGGGTCACTTTGGTCACAGAGATTATTTTGAGTTCAACAATCCAATAAAGGTGGTTTCTGAATAAGTAAATTTACATCCCAAGTTAAGCAGCAGTGCTTCCCAGCCCTCGCTCCTGGAATAAAACTTTTGGCAACAATTTTATTCATTAGTTCAAGTGCTTTAGATATCAAGACCTTTTGGCATATATGAACTATGATATTATCAAATGTTGAAGATCTAGGATAAAAACACTTCTCCAGCATTTCCTCCAATAAAAGACATGCTTCTCCAATCTCAGCTTTACCAACCAAACCATCAAGCATGATCCTATGTGTATGCAAGTTAAGGCCAACACCCTTCAACCCCATATCCTTCATTAGCCCCTTTACCATGCTTAAATCCACTGCCACACACAAGGCACCCAATAAAGTATTTTAAGTAACCACATTTGGTTTGCATCCCAATTTGTCCATAGAAACAACAACCTTAAGTGCCTCATCGAAATTATTCTGGTTACACAAACCATTTATATACACATTGTAAGTATAAACATCAGGAATGAGTCCCAATACAAGCATTTCCTCAAATAGTTCATCTACCTTAGATGCTGTACTCTAGGTACTGTTATTACGGTTCTCCACTCATATTTTAACACCTGGACAATTGAAGCCAGATGAGATTCCAAGACTTCACACCGTGATATTTCTGTGACCCAGAGAAGAAAAAACAAATCCTCAAGGGCACGATAACGGCAAAGACTGGAGGAAACCATCATTGATAGTACTTGCAGCACCACTGTGGACTGGTGGCATAGATTGTTCACGCAGAGTAGGAGTCACGCTTGCTGCAACGGTTAGTGTGCCTGTGAAGAAGCAGCGGCAACGGTTGTGTGAGGCTGTGGGTGGCGGCTCACGGCGGATGTTGCAGCTGTGTACAAAGCTGAGCGGCGCTCATGGCCGTTCGTGATGGGTCTCACTAGCAATTTTCGGTTGGGCCATGACCAGACAGTAGTGATGTTGTGGTAGTGCACCGCCGATGGCCTCCGCATGGTAAAGGCGATGGAGTTGTCTTCTTTGTCTTGTAATAAAATGAGAAACCATGCACCCAAAAAAAACATGAGAAACCAAACTGTTCTTGTCGATGGTGTGATATAAAAGATACTTTGAGATAAAAATCCACTGTTTTGCGATCAAATATTTTCTTGTAGTTTTTCCTTTAGATTTGTAACCCACGGCCACCACGGATAGAGATTCCGAAGGCAACATGAATAAAATTTAAAATGGTGTTTCTGCTCTTTCATTAGATGCAATTCAAAATGCATTAATCGTGAACGAGGTATTTCGACTACTCAAAAGAAACGAAACAGTCAAACTCTGGTTGAGCGTTTTTCTCCTGTGCAAGGTAACCGAAAGAACACGGCGTGAACCTTTTAGAATCTAATAAGAATTAATTTTTCCAGGTGTCGTAATATGAATTGAGAACAGTAATAACAATACCTACAGTACTGTATTTAAGTTTTGTCCTTTTGCAAAGGTATTGGTTTATGTCCCCCTGCCTCTTTCTTGTATTCTTTTCTCTTTTTTATTGATATCATTGGTGCGCTGCAAATGATGGGTGACAGTTAAGGTGTCAGCCTAGCAGAGATCTCATTTATCACAGTGATGCTATGCACACCAATTTTTGTTTAAAAAAAAAACTAAGTACAATATCATTCTGAAATTGTTCCTGTACAAGCATTAATGCAAACTCACCCACACACTGAAGTTCATGAATGTGTTAGCTGAGTGATGAATTTTAAGCTCAATTTACAAACCAGAAATTAGACAGAAGCTTGGATTACTATATAACCATTCCCAGTTTGTTGAATAGCCAAAAATTATCCATATCAAACATAGCATATCAAAATATTTTCAGTACAAAAACAAAAATAGATCACAGTTTCTCAAACTCTTTAATTAACTCTAAAACTCGTACGAGTTTATGATCCTAGGACCTTAAAACTAGTTAAAACACATGCAAACTTCTTTAACTCAAGAGTTTATGAAAAAAAAGTATGACTGAGCAAAATTAGTGATTCTGCTTTACAGATCCTAGTTAAAGATTTTAAGTCTCTACTTTGTTAACTGCAAAGATCTTCAACCAAATATAAAGAGGGTCCAATATACTTCCAATTCAAGTCTATTATCAATTGGGTCACTTTGGTCACATAGATTATTTTGAGATCAACAATCCAGCAAAGGTGGTTTCTGAATAAGTAAATTTACATCCCAAGTTAAGCAGCAGTGCTTCCCAGGCCCTCGCTCCTGGAACAAAACTTTTGGCAACAATTTTATTCATCAGTTCCAGTGCTTCAGATATCAAGCCCTTTTGGCATATATGAACTATGATATTATCAAATGTTGAAGATCTAGGATAAAGACACTTCTCCAGCATTTCCTCCAGTAAAAGACATGCTTCTCCAATCTCAGCTTTACCAACCAAACCATCAAGCATGATCCTATGTGTATGCAAGTTTGGGCCAACACCCTTCAACCCCATATCCTTCATTAGCCCCTTTGCCTTGCTTAAATCCCCTGCCACACACAAGGCACCCAATAAAGTATTGTAAGTAACCACATTTGGTTTGCATCCCAATTTGTCCATAGAAACAACAACCTTAAGTGCCTCATCTATATTATTCTGCTTACACAAACCATTTATATACACATTGTAAGTATAAACATCAGGAATGAGTCCCAATACAAGCATTTCATCAAATAGTTCATCTACCTTAACATAATCCCCTTCTGCAACAATTCCACTCAAAACAATAGTATAGCAAACAACATCAGGCTTAATTCCATCTTGTTTCAGCTGGTCCAGAATGTCCAAAGCATCCATACCCTTCCCTTCCTTCACCAAGAACCTAATCATATTTGTACAATCCATGAGACCAGGACAAAATCCTAGTTTTCTCATATCTTTCCAAACAAGCAAAGCCTCAACACTAGTCAAATCATTTTGTTCACACAATGATGATATTATCAAAGAACATATCTTCACATCCAAACCATAACCATCTTCTATCATACAATTCAGTATCTTAATGGCATAATCCACCCTTTTCATTCTACACAAGGCCTCAATCAAAACTCGAAAAGTCGATTCCTCGAGGCGAATTTTCATATGTTGGCTCTTTAACAAGATCTGTGGAACCATTTTGAGGCACTCTCTTTTCCTACAAAGCAGTGAAAGCAACAAGTTCAAGGAACAAACAGTTGGTGTGCATCTGAACCTGGGGATTCTGAAGAACAAATCAACAGCATCTTGGACCCTATCAGCAAGACCATAGAACTTTATAAGGTACATATACATGGACTCAGATGTTTCAAACTTCTCCATGTGTTCAAGGTGATCTAGAATGGGAGGAATGTCCTGCAATTGAGAGGTGTTGGCTAAGGTTTTGAAGACAAAGTAATAAGCTTTAGGAGTTGGTTCACAGTTATAAGATTTGAAGGAGTCAATGAGAGTGGAGAGGAGAAAAGGGTTGCTGTTTTTGTTGTGTCTTTTGGGTTGCTGGGAGGAAGAAACAATTTCAATGGTTGCTTGTTTGAGGATTTGCATAGCTTGTTGTTCACAAAAATTGTGGTGCCATGAGGTTTTGTAAGGAGAGTGTGGCCATTTTCTAAATTTCCTGAGGTATCTGTTGGCACTCTTTGATAAAGGGTGTCTCACCATTTGAATTTTACGAGGATCAGAGAAATAACAACAGACATAGAATTAGCAGAGTCAGAGGATTAAACAAAACAGTAATAAAAATAACCAATTTTTTTGATTTGGGAAATGGGATTGTCTGAAATCTGAGGACAAGTCAAAAGCTTAGATTGTAAATGCAACTGACAACTAGATTTTTTTTTTTTGACAAAGCAACCGACAACTAGATGAGGGGTGAAATATTAAGAGAATCAAATGGCATAGAGTGAAAGGTAGGGGGTGTAACGGGTTGGTTTGGTTTGGATTTTCACAAAAAAAAGAATCTAAGCCAATCGAAAATGATTGGTTCCGTTTGGTTCGGTTTTACGCGTTTTTTTGTATAAAATCCGAACCAAACCAATCCAATGAATACGGGTGTTCGGTTCAACTGTTCCAAAATAATAAAAATTAGGACAAAAATTAACACTACAATAATTTCAACAATACAATTGTGATGCACCAGGAAGCATAGCCACAATGAAAGAAAATGAGCTGGTGGCTGACTCTGCAGGGTAGTTTGAGTTCTCCAAATTATTCATAGAAGTATAGCCACACCTGTTAAAATTATGATAAATAAAAAACATTATAATCACACACTACCAATGGATACTCCAAATAAAGCACTAGGAAAATCATACTCCTGCCCCTACTGTTTTAAGGTTTATTTAGGTTCGAGTTTTGGTTCAATTTTTTTCCTTCACTTCTCTAAGCATTAAGATAACAACAACAACAACAACAACAACAAAAGAAAATAAATAACAGAATCATATCAAAATTGCGCACAGGTTACTACCCAACACCCAGTAAACACACACATCAACAAATTAGAGGAGGGGGAAGCTGAGAAGCAACAGATCGATTTAGAACAAATAAGCAAAGAACTCACCACTGAGTTGTGATTTAGAAGTTGAGAAGCAAATATTTGAGGAAGCAATCTGAAAAAAGGGACCCCCAGAGGAAGAGAACTCGAAATTGTATAGGAAAAGAAGCAGAATCATAGAGAGCGAACACCAGAAACGAAGAGAATAGACCACGAAGCACGACGGAGCGGCCTGGACGACGCTCGCGCTCACACTCACAGAGGACAAACAACGACAACGCTGGCTGAGGACTCAAGGCTGTGCGGTGGAGGAGGCGGAACCCTTTGACGTAGTTGAGATTAAGGAGGAGAGATGAGTCACCGTGAGTCACTGCTGCTGTGTGTTGAGCGAGGCTGAGCAGAGTAACCTAAGTAATAGGTTTAGTTTTGGGGTCTCTTTGGTTCAACAAAGGGAGGAGGGGAAAGATTTTAATAGAGGGGAGGGGAGGAGAGGGGAGGGGAGGGGAGGGATTTTAATTAAATATGTGTTTGGTTCAAAGGAGAGGAGAGGTGGGATTTTAATTAAATATATGTTTGGTTCAGGAGGGGAGGGGAGGGATTTTAAAACTAATTTACTATTTTATCCTTGTAGCCTTTTATAAATAAAATTAAAACAATATAAGCTTCTATTAACGTTGAATTAAAGAAAGATAAAAATAAAATTAAAAGCTCTACATAATACGTCGTATTAAAAACAAAATAAAAACAAGCATCAAATTTAATAGAGGGGAGGGGAGGAGAGGGGAGGGGAGGGGAGGGATTTTAATTAAATATGTGTTTGGTTCAAAGGAGATGAGGGGAGGGATTTTAATTAAATATATGTTTGGTTCAGGAGGGGGTGGGAGTGATTTTAAAACTAATTTACTATTTTATCCTTGTAGCCTTTTATAAATAAAATTAAAACAATATAAGCTTCTAATGCGTTGAATTAAAGAAAGATAAAAATAAAATTAAAAGCTCTACATAATCGTCATTAAGTAAAAACAAAATAAAAACAAGCATCAAATTTCATTATAAAGAAAAACCAATGTTTTGACATAGATAAAGAAACACACTTAAAATATCCAAGTTTACAACATAAATTACCAAAAATGCTTAAGTTTAGATAGTACACAAAATGTTAATAAAGTATTAGGAAAAATGACAACTATTAAGCTCAAGTCTTGATCAAATGCATCACCACTCGAAGAACCAAAGACCATTTGCATGATCATTTGCCTTGCGTGCTTAATGGTCATTGAAGAATCATTCTGAGTTTGTCAGCATCTTTCATTAAAGAGTAATAGATCTTAGGCAATGAGTTTGTATCACATCCACAATCCTTGATTAAATTCCACGCTTCTTCCCCAGAAATTGGAGGCAGCTCATAGTTATGACGTTCTCTCATTATGTCATTTCCTTCTCTAATTGCTGCATCAATAAGAGCATCGTCCATGAGTCCAGACCAAGTTAAGTGCTCCTTACCATTGTTTGTTGGTAATTGCCTTTTGGGTGCCATGCTACTATATTTATAAATTATAACATAAAAAAATTAATAAAATAAGATAATAAACAAGAAATATTGGAATAATAACGTAAAATGTTTCATTTCAATGTCGACGTACAAACTCAGGCAACAACGTACATCAATATAAAATAAACATTCATGCATTATGCATAAATACAAGTGCAAAAAATTTAGCCCAAATTATCATTTTGATAATTTATCCACATTGATTTGCTAGACTATCTCTTATAAGCTCACCCAGAGCAACCTCCTCACCTTAGTCACTTCTCGAAGCTTGATTATTGTCGTTGAGATACATTTGATTTTCAAGTTAAGGCATCTACTTGACTATAAGGTCTTAAATCAGATTACATGCTCATTAAATAATTGTGAAGAATGCAACATGCAAAAATGATTAGTTTTTGAGCTTTGACTCAGTAAGTGGGCTCTGTTGAGCTAGATAAAATCTCAAATCTTTTTTTAACACCCCCAAATGCTCTTTCAATTGCATTGTAATGATGCATGTCGAAGATTAAATAATTCTCTATAATTTTGGGAGTGGATTTCTTGCTTAGAATATTCTTTCAAATGATCTTAGAACTCCTCATAAGGTGTAATAAGCCCCTTGTCAACATGAAGCTTGACATCAACAAGGTAATATTTGCCTATAATCAATGTAAATAATCAATGTAATAGATTGACAAATAGGAAAAAGAAGAATTTTAATGTGTTATGAGTTCTTAATTACCTTGAGGAATTTGAAGTTTATCTTCTCGTGTTAATGCATTCTTTATAATTCTTGAGTCAGAGGCAGTGTCTTCCCATCCAGCGAGCACATAAGTAAACTTTAAATCAAATGTGCCTTGTATTTGTTAACATTTTGTGTTGGGTAGTCTTTCCTACCATGATGCAGGAGCATCTCTCGAAGATACTTTGACACGTATATGTGTCCCATCCCATGCACAATACAATCTGACACAATGTATTTATATTAATATAATCTAAGTAAATCATGCTAATGTTTGAGTGTAGGGTGACTTAATGATAAAAATTTTACCTTAAAATATGGGTAGAATCTATTACTACCATGAATTTCAAGAGAATTTGTTGAGCCATCAGCGTTGTACACGAATTTTCTTCATTCAAGAATAGCTCTCAACACTTTATGAAGATGGCTGACTAATTGTCTCGCCGAAGCATGTGAAACCAAAGTTGACTTCACGATTTTTAGCATTATGTGTCAATATGTAAATTGATTTTGCCACTTGTTCTTCCACACTTGACCATCGTGTTGGTTGTAAGCCACCTCTCTTTCTAACATACCACATAATGTTAAGAAAGCTTAGGACCCATTCTTAATATATTTCTACTAGTTTCACTACTACTAATTCGACCCATTATTTCTTCACGCACTCTTTCTCTCTCGGGCTCATACTATAACTCAATTTTCTCTTCTGAGACATCCGAATAACAAAGCAATAAACAATAGCACACATGAGTTGAGCTATAGCTCTTCGGCGCAAATCAAACCATTTATTTACGATAATTTTTCAACTTTGATGATCCATCTAAGACAATAAAAAATTTATAAAATTAAAATAGAACTTTTATATGGTTCAAAAAATAAAAAATACAATAACATGTAAATAAGTGTTTCCATGTAGTATAGGATGCTGATAAATAAAACAAAAAATTATTATTATTATGCACAAAAATTATCATGGAAGAGGAAGAACTAAAATTGACAGCGGCGTTCGTAAGGAATAGTAGAATACCTGCTATGGGATTTTGAATTTGACAAACTAAAATGCACAAGAACTAAAATTATCATGGAAGAGGAAGAATAAAAATTATTGTAATACCTGCTATGGGATTTTGAATTTAATGACTGACTATGACTCCAAATTGGCGGCGTTCGTAAGGAATAAATAGTAAATTGAGGAATAGTAGAATTGAGCGGTTTGGCTGGATATAACCTGAGGATAATTTTGGATTTTAATATATAAGTAGGGATAATTTAGTCAATGTATTTAAAATTTTAATTGCCCACTTTTCCTCCTCCAAAACCCCACTTTTGGAGGAGCCATGACTGTTCGGGGAGGGATTTTGCTCCCTCCACTCCACTCCCTCGCCTCCAAAAATTGAACCAAACACTCATAATTTTAAATAACCCCTCCCTCTCCTCCTCCCCTCCAAAACCCCCGAACCAAACGGACCCATGGGGAAAAAAAGACCTTCTGCCGTGTAGTCAGTTCGGGTGTTCGGGTATAATTGGATTTTAAAATTGAAATCTACTGCACGAACCAAAAGTGTTTGGTTCCTTATGGTTAGGTTCGGGTTTTTACCCGAACCAATTAATAGTGGGTATTTTATGGGTTGGATCGGTTTGGATTGTCAGGTTGGATTGGATTTTGGTGAACCACTTATGCCCCTAAAGGCGTCTAAAAAAAAATGACAAAGCGGCTTGGTCCACCCCAACTTGCCATAAGCTCGCAAAAAAAGGGTGGTGTGAGTCGGCCCGCCAAGTGGTGGCGGGTTGAGAAAGTTAGTCCACCTTGCGCCGCTACGGGTTGGCAGGTTGATCCGCATTAAAAAAATTAAAAACGAAAAAAAAATTGAACTAGAAAAGTGGTGGGTTGACCGCCTAAGCCCGCCTTAAAATATTACTAAAATGGAAGGGAAACATTTTATACACACACATATCCATATGGGTCATTGGTTTTGTTTTTGATTTTTTTTTTATTTCCCAGTGTATTCTCCGTGCGCAACTGCAGAAACTAAGCATTTTTTAATTGGTATACACCATTGTCTTAAGCATTTTTTTATACTATCAATCAATCATAAATTAACACATCATTAAAAATATTAGAATTTTATACCAGTTATCTTAAAACTCACCCATACTATGATTTGTGTTACGATTTATGATTTATTAACGGTGTAAAGTTACCCTGACTGGTCATCCCAATTAAACTATATTTTTTTGGGATTTGACCGGTCATTCTATGTTTCGCGTTGTTGCTCTCCAAGTTCAAATTTTTTTGAATCCTTGCGTCTTCTTTCTTTCATATCTCTTCCTCTCTTCCTCTCCTCCTTACCATATCTCTTTTTTCTCTCCCTCTTCACCAAAGATCGAAACCCTAAAAACATGGCAGAGACATTTTTTTTCTTTTCTTTCTGATCTTTCTTCCTCCTCGGTTAACTCTCTCACCAGATACAAGTTTTGAGTTCCCATTTCAAATCTCACCTGCAATCTCTCTTGATTCACGTTTTTCTCACTTCCTTTTTCATTTCTCTTCTTTCTCTCTCTATTTCATCATCTTCCTCCTCCTTCCAATCTTCACGACGCTCTTTTAAAGGTGGGTTTTTTGCCTTTTCCCTTCTTCTTCATCTTTCTCTTCTTCTTTAAAAAAAATCAAGTTTTTGATCTTTTTTAGCAGATTTTGATGTGTTACCGTAGCAACTATTCATCGTCATCAGAGAATCTAGCGCCGTTAACTGTCCTTCAACAAGGGTGAGTAGCTCACCTTGACCCATCCTTTCTACTCTCATTTTATTCCAAAAATTTAGAATAAAAACCCTAACCCTATATTCTTAAAAAATTAGTCTTTGGGCAGCTTGCATTTCGAAAATTCCTTTAAGTTCTGATTGGGTATTGTAATTGTTGTTATTGGTTTGGGAAGTGGGATGAAAAGTTGTTCCCAGGACTGTCCTAAGGTGTTGGCCAAAGTAGTATCAAGAGGGAAAGGGAAGAAAAATTTGTTTTAAGCCTCTACTCTTGGTTATGGTGCAGATTTTTTGTTCCCATTTTTTTTTACTTTATTGTTCATGGTGCAGCTACTATCTATTTGCTATTTTGCTTCTTAACCATTTGGTTTCTGTTTTCTTAGGTGAAATTCAGTCCAAATTTTAATTTCTTTCAAAATATTAGTACAGATGCCCTTAGAATTTATTAGTTAACTAAATATGGATGATATTTACTATCCAAACAATATCAGTATTAATGTTTTTGTTTGCCAATATGAAGCAAGAAACTCTACCTTAGATGTTTTTCCCATTAGGGTATTAACTGAAATCTTAATTCTTGCATATCCTGTCTAGGTAAAAATTTTGAGTTGAGTGTGTTGTTTTCTTTATGTTGTTCTGACTTGAGTTGAGTGTGTTGGTCAAATCCAGAGTTTTTTGTAAAATAAAAATTTTGGTTGTTTGGTTTGTTCAATGTCTTTGAAGTGTTTTGGTTGTAGTGCGTTTTATGCTAAACCCCAAGTTTCAAATGATGACAAGTTAAAAGCTTTTCCATGTTTTAATGGTGAATTTGAAAATTTTCTTTGGTGACTACAATGGTTTTGATTTTGGATTTGGAGATTTTGTATAGAACTTGAGTACGTGAGATTTTGGGGCACTAACTTGACCTCTGGCTACCCTCTTCCGTGAGTCTTCAATTTTTTGTTCCTTTTTTGGTTCTTCCAACAATTCAATTTGATGGGTTGTGTCAGTGATTGTTGTTTTCTACTTTGAAATTGCTGGATCTTACAAGTGAATTGGTTTTTTTTTGGGTTTGCTTTGATGGGTTAGGGTGCAAGTGATTAGTGTTTAATTCTAAGATGGGTATTGGGTTGTGATGCAAGTTATTGTAGTTTTTGCTTTGATGTGAATTTGATGGGTTGTGTTTGTGATTGTTATTTTGTGCTTTGATTGTTCTTGCAAGTGAATTGGTAAATTTTTTTTTTTTTTTAGCTTTGATGGGTTATGGAAGTGATTTGTGTTCAGTGCTTTGATGAGTTGTGATGCAAGTTATTGTTATTTTGTGCTTTGATGTGAATTTGATAGGTTTTGCAAGTGGTTGATATTGTGTACTTTGATGGCTCTTGAGAGTGATTGGTGTTTAGTGATTTTGAGAGCTTGGAATTCCATGAATTGCAGATCCTTTGTTGGCCAGAGGCCTCAGCTGTCAATCAAGCATATTTATGGCCAGAGAGCACAGGTTCCTGGTGCTATTATCATTGATGGTTAGTCTTGCAATTTTTTGTTGTGTGATCTTGTGTTTCTGTTGCTCCTGATGATTAATACATTTTTATTATAAAATTTAAACATTTCTCTTTTATCTTAGGAGTTGTAAGTGGCTATTTGTAATTTGTAATAAGTAGTAAACCAGAGGAGGGCATGTAATTGTGTATAGCGGAGTTCTGCAAGTGGTATATTTTATGCTTTAGTAGTGCCTTTTGTGGTTTAGGAACATGCTATAATTTTCAAGTAAAGAATTCTAAAGACTATTTTGGTTGCTTCTTAAAGCTTTTGCAACACCCATTAAATGATATGTATCTATTTGACTGTCTAATCTCAAATCATGTAATATTTGGCATAGATTTTTTTAGGTAGTACATGGGCATACTCTTAGTATTCTTGCTTACATTGTCGTAGTTACTGGTCATAATGCTGCTACATTTGTAGCAAACATCACTCTTAAACACTGTTAGACAAAGTTTGTTACATATGTTTCCTTTTATCTATGTAGTATTTATTCACACAAGTGAAGTGAGCTGGTTATAATCACATCCTTGTGTATGCAGTATTGATGCATACACTCAGCTAACCGTCAATATACTAAAGGGTATTTAAGTGAAGATGTGATTTTCTTAGTGTTTCTTAATTTAAATAGGAATATCAAGATGATTGCTACTGTCATTAACCTTCACCACCAGTTGAGCTTTCTGGATGTGTTAGAACAAAAAGTGAGAGTTTTGCAAAAGGTAGTCATAGAAAAGCCTGCTTCAATTTAGAATAAGAATTTTAATGCTTTCTTACAATGATGTAAATTACCTGTGTTGTTAGTTTTACAGTAATACTTACTTCCATTTTAACATTTCAACATCTAATTTTTATCGTACAGGTGTCTATATATGTGTCGTACTACAAATTGGTATTAGATATTGTTGATATCAACTTATCGTAAGTCTTTCTAACTTGGTAGAATTTAAAATTCATTAACATTTCATTTTAGATAGCTTTAATTAATAGGGAAAAATACAATGACCTCCCCTCTGGTCTCGCTAAGCGTGTGTTTGTTTTCGGGTGAAAAGAGACGAGAGAAGTTGATGCGAGCGAGTTTGGCCAGAAGTCAAGCATTTCTTCGGTTTGGATCAGCGAAGAAATACGCAAGAAAGAAAAAAAGGGGTTGCTATTTATGCTTTTTCATTTCTTCGCTCATCAGCGAAGAAAGAGCAGAGATTTGTTTTTTTTCTTTTTTCAACTTCTACCCCTATTCTCTCCTTATACCTCAAATTATTTAAATTTTTAGTCAAGGATATTAATGTCTTTTCAAAAATAATTAACACTTCTCTCTTCTATTTTTCTCTTCTCTTTCTCATAAACCAAACAATACCACAAATCTACTCTATTTCTCACATATTTCTCTCTTCCTATACTCTCTCTCACATATTTCTCTCTTCACAACTTCTCTTCGGAACCAAACACACCCTAAATGCATTAAACACCCCCTCTATTTTCTCACTCAACACTAACCTCCCTTAATTATTTGAGAAATGATTTGTGGGACCCCTTTGCCTAAACCCCGTTTATTGTTTAACGGAGAAAGTCTTAGATGGACACCAAACTAACACGTCAGATTTAGACTCACCCAATTAAAATGTGACACATCATTAAAAAATAAAAATATCAAAAATTTAATTCGTTTCTCTCTCAAACAATTCTGAAACCTTCGCCCAACGTCATTCCCATTGCAAACCGTCACCCATAGCAATTTAGAACCGGCCACATCATCGACCTTCATATACTCTGTCACGAGTTCGTTGTCGCAGGCAGCAATGAAACTGCGACATCAATGAAAATTGCGGCACCACCGTGAGAATCTTCGCACACAAGTGAAATTTTCGGATGCACCAAATTTGTTCTGGAAAATGAACTTGCTGAATATGAATGCATATAATGCAATTTTGATATTTCCTTTTTTTCCTAGCATCGTAACTTAATCACTCAAGTATTGGGAGCAGGAAGAAATCAGAGACAGAGATATAATAGAGACAAGCGGAGAAATCATGTATCCAGATCTGATTTGTCTTTCTTTCAAAATCTTGTGTATTTTCTCCCCTTGATAATTCAGATTTCATTAGCACGAAAGGAGAAATCCATATTTTTCCCCTCCATTAATAAGGACATGAAGATTCAAGATTTGGCACTAGGACCAATAACAAGAGGGAGAGCAAAGAAGATTAAGGAGCAATTAGAGAATCAAATGGCTTATTTGCTTGATGATAACAAGAGTTCTAAGATTGTTCCTTGTCTTATAAATCTATTAGTAATTGAGATTGTTTAGATTTTCTTTAATTGTAATAGACTATGCTTTAAGTTTGTAACTTGGGTTTAAATATGTAGACATGTGTTAAACTCTTTGGGCCATGTTTTGGGCTTGTATGTGGGCTTTGTTTTGCTTGTGTAGCCATGGCCAAACCCTACCTATATAAGGCTTGGGTGTGCTTCTTGTAGGGGACTTTTGAACTTTTTTATGAAATTGTGAGTTTAGAGCAAATGCTCCTCTTTGTTCTTCATTGAACCTATCATGGATCTTATCAAGGCTTAATTGCTCTTGTGGCGATCTACACTGAGGATTATCATTCTTCCATGAAGAATGTGGCGTCTCTTCATTCTTGAATCATCTCTCATCTTTCCACATTTGTGAGTTCTTTCCCTTTTCTTGCATTTTGTGTTTGGAAAAATTATGATGTTTGGAATGATCCTTGGATTTTTAGTGAATTTACATGTGTAGTTCACATCATGTGGTATCATTGAGCCTCTTCCATGATCATAAATTTTTCCAACTTTTCTTACATTTTCCTCTTTTCATTTTTCGGTTTTCATAGTCATTTTCTCATAGATCTGTCGGTCATTTTCTTGAATCTGATTTTCTCTTGCATCTCATTTTGTCTTCCTTCTTAGATCTGGAAAAAAAAAAAACAAACGAAATCTGCAACCAGTTCGATGTTCAAAAAAAAAAAAGGATTCTGTTTTGCTTGAGTTTGATCCTTGAAACTTGTTGATTCTCGAGTTTAATGTGTTTCTGGTCAAATCGCATCAACTTCAGGCTGTTACATCCTCAAATTCGTTTTTTTCTGAATATTCTGGATCTTTGTGTATGAAACTCCATGGATGAACATTGATGTTGCAAGTTTATTGTTGATTCTGGATGCCATGTTTTTAATTTCATGTTTGCAAGTTGTTTCTGATCAATTTCGCACCAAAATCTGTGTTGTTTAAGGCCAAATTTCGGATCTGCAATTTTTCTGCTTCATGTGAAAACACCATTGTTGAAGCTTCTAGCTCTTGATGTTCATGCTTGATCTTGATGATTTTGTGTAGTCTTGGGGTTAATTGTTGACGGAAAGTGATTTATTGTGTGTTTTAAGGTCATTTCCATCATTCCAATTCTGATTTTGAGTGAAAATCGCAATGCTTAGTTGCTGGAAAATTTTCTGATCTTCATAGTGTTCATCATCATCTTACTCAATTGAAGGAGTTTGATCCGCAAAAATATTGTTGAGAAATTGTTTTTGGTGTTATTTCTTCATTTCTTACTCAAATCTGGAAATTCAAAAGCCTAAATTGATTAAAAAAAAATAGAGGAATTCAATTCTGCAGAGAAAAAGTGAAAAAAAGGGCTTCTAAAAAAAAAAGTGATTCTGCTCATAAAAAAAAGCACTTATAGAAAAAGACGCTACTGAAAAATACACTGTCATTTCCAGAAAATTCTGAAAAAATTCCCCAACACTTCTCAACATATTTGCTAGCTTCTAAATTTTTTTTTTGGAATTTTTGGGCCATGTTTGGTTGGTGAAAAAAAAAACACACAATTAAGTCATTTTTTGGGCACTTTTTGACTTCATACTTGTCTCCTTTGACCTCTACTATTTGAGTGTGCTTTCTTGATGATCTTTTTCTTGTTTGTCTTTTAAATTTCTTTGGTTTTGTCTTAAGAGTCTCATTTTGTCATTTTTGACCTCTTGGATGATACATTTCATTGTGTGTTTCCACAAGTGCATTTAAGTTTTTCACATTCTTGATTGAGCAATTGGTGGGTTCTTTGAAGAGCTTCATGAGTAGCAATTTTAGGGAGTGGAAAAAGGCAAGTGTGAACATTAGAGAAAAAGCCTAAAATTGTGTGAAACACGAGTGATACTTTCTTTGAGTGAAACACTTAGCGAGTGGCGAGGTCCTTTTCATTTTATTTTATTTTATTTTATTTTTTTCTATTATTTTTTTGGTGTACTTGTGATCTTGGAATTTAGCTATGGGTGACTCTCCATCTACTTCCCCAAGGACGACATCCCTTATTGGTCATATGGCTAGAATGTTGGAAGCTCAAACCAATATATTCAATGCTCAAGTCAATGAATTGAGGGAGGAATTTTTGCATCAAAGGGATGCTAGGGCCGGACATGAGAGACATTCTAATGTTGGTGAATATGATGATGAATTTGAAAGGGATGAGAGGTATGAACATCATAGGCATAGGAGAAGGCATAGGGGACATGGAAGACATCATAGGGATCATAGTGATGATGGAAGGAGGCATAGAAGGCATGATGATAGGTATGAAAGTGGCAAAATTAAATTTCCCTCATTTCATGGGAAAAGTGATCCGGATGCTTATTTAGATTGGGAACTTAAGATGGATCAATTGTTTGAAGCTCATGATATTCATGAAGATAGGAGGGTGAAATTAGCTTCTTTGGAATTTAAAGATTATGCTTTACTTTGGTGGGACCAAAATGTAAAGGATAGGAGAAGGTGTGGTGCTAGAGAAGTGGATGATTGGGAAGATTTGAAAAGCATTTTGAGAAAAAGATATGTTCCCTCTCATTACCATAGGAATTACACCAAAAGCTCCAAAAGTTAAAGCAAGGGTCCAAAAGTGTTGAAGACTATTACAAAGACTTTGAAACCTTGAGGATTAGATCCAATACAAGGGAGGATGAAGAAGCTACAATAGCTAGGTTCCTCAATGGCCTAAGCTATGACATAAGGGATGTGGTGGAACTCCAACATTTTGTAGATGTTGAGGAGCTTGTCCATCAAGCTTCTAAAGTGGAGCAACAAATTAAAAGAAAAGGCAACTACAAGAAATATTCCTCAAGCAAAGATAAGGATGCTTCACATTGGAAGGATAAGCACAAGAGGGAGGGCTCAAAGTCCCCCAAGGCCGGCCCTTCAAAGGAGGGAGGTAAGTCTTCTAACCCTTCTAAATTTACTTCTTCCGGTTCTTCATCCATCAAATGCTTTAAATGCTTAGGAAGAGGTCACATAGCATCAAACTGCCCAAATAAAAAAACCATGATTGCAAGAGGCAAAGATGTTTATGAAACCGCTTCCTCATCATATTCTTCCCCTTCACAATCCTCTTCAAATTCTTCTTCAAGTGAGCAAGAGAGTGATTGTGAATTGCCTCCCCTTAAAGGAGATCTTCTCATGGTAAGAAGACTCCTAGGAGTCAAAGTAAAGGAGCATGATGATTCTCAAAGAGAAAATATTTTTCATACAAGATGTTTAATTAATGAAAATATTTGCTCTTTGATCATTGATGGAGGTAGTTGTACAAATGTGGCTAGCTCTAGATTAGTCAATAAACTTGATATGAAAACAACTCTCCATCCTAAGCCATACAAATTGCAATGGCTTAATGAAAAAGAAGAACTCTTGGTTGACAAACAAGTCTTGGTTTCTTTTAGCATCGGTAAATATCATGATGAAATTTTATGTGATGTTGTGCCTATGGAGGCGGGCCACCTATTGTTGGGTAGGCCATGGCAATTTGATCGTATGGTCATACATGATGGTAGAACCAATACCTTCACTTTTATGCATAAAAAGCATAAAGTGACTCTTTTGCCTCTTAGTCCCAAAGAAGTTTGTTATGATCAACTTGCTTTGAAACAAAAAAGGGAACAAGAGCAAAAGGAGGAAAAGGGGAAACCTATCTTGAATGTTCATAAATCAAGTAAAAAGGGTTCAATTCCTACGGTTGAAAGTTTATTTCTTAGAGAGCATGTGGTTAGGAAAGCCTTGTTGGCAAGACAACCTTTATACCTTCTTTATTGTAATGATTTGTGTTTGTCTTCCTCTCAAGAGGCTTTGCCTAGTGCTTTGGATTGTCTATTGCATGAATTTAATGATGTGTTTCCAATGGATATTCCTCATGGCCTACCTCCCTTGAGAGGCATTGAGCACCAAATTGATTTAATTCCCGGTGCTTCTTTGCCTAATAGGCCTCCTTATAGGAGTAACCCGGAACAAACAAAAGAAATAGAAAGACAAGTTCAAAAGCTTTTGACTAGTGGTTGGGTTAGGGAAAGCCTAAGCCCTTGTGCTATGTCGGTTATCTTAGTCCCTAAAAAGGATGGATCTTGGCGCATGTGCACCGATTGTAGGGCTATAAATAACATCACTATCAAGTATAGGCACCCAATACCTAGGCTTGATGACATGCTAGATGAGTTACATGCGGCTTGTATATTTTCCAAAATTGACTTGAAAAGTGGGTATAATCAAATTAGGATCAAAGAGGGGGATGAATGGAAAACCGCTTTTAAGACTAAGTTTGGTCTTTATGAGTGGTTAGTCATGCCTTTTGGCTTGACCAATGCCCCAAGCACTTTTATGCGTTTGATGAACCATGTATTGAGACATTTTATTGGAAAATTTGTTGTTGTGTATTTTGATGACATCCTCATTTATAGTTTGAATTTGAATGACCACATTGACCATTTGAGGAGTGTCATGAATGTTTTGAGAAATGAGAAGTTATATGCTAATCTTGAAAAGTGTACTTTTTGTAAGAGTGAGGTCATCTTTTTGGGTTTTGTTGTGAGTGCACAAGGTGTCAAAGTTGAAGAAACAAAAATCAAGGCCATAAAGGATTGGCCTACACCTAAGTGCTTGAGTGAGGTAAGGAGTTTCCATGGCCTAGCTAGCTTTTATAGGCGCTTTGTGCCTAATTTTAGTACCTTGGCCGCTCCTTTGAATGAAATTGTGAAAAAAAATGTTCCTTTTAGATGGGGAAAAGAGCAAGAAGAGGCCTTCAATGCTCTCAAGAATAAATTGATGAATGCCCCAATTTTAGCTTTACCCAATTTTGCAAAAACTTTTAAAATTGAGTGTGATGCCTCTAATATAGGCATAGGGGCCGTGCTCTTGCAAGAAGGTCATCCTATAGCCTATTTTAGTGAAAAGTTAAGTGGAGCTAGTTTAAACTACTCTACTTATGACAAAGAGTTGTATGCCTTGGTGATAGCATTACAAACTTGGCAACACTATTTACTTCCTAAAGAATTTGTGATCCATAGTGATCATGAATCTTTAAAGTATCTAAAGGGCCAAGGCAAGCTTAATAAGAGACATGCAAAATGGGTTGAATTTCTTGAACAATTCCCTTATGCCACTCTCAAACGGATGGTCAAACCGAAGTAGTCAATAGGACCTTAGGAACCATGCTTAGGACTATTTTACAATCCAATTTAAGGGCATGGGAAGAATGTTTACCTTTTATCGAGTTTGCATATAATAGGGTGCCTCATGGCACTACATCTTATTCTCCATTTGAGGTAGCATATGGTTTTAATCCACTAACCCCTCTTGATTTGATTCCATTGCCCATAAGTGATGAAGTGTTACATCAGGATGCCGAAGCCAAGGCACAATATGTGCAAGAGCTACATGCTAAGGTCAAGGAAAATATTGAGAAAAAGGTTGAGCACTATGCAAGGAGTGCCAACAAAGGAAAGAGGAGAGTGGTTTTTGAACCCGGTGATTGGGTTTGGGTTCACCTTCGGAAGGAAAGGTTCCCTTCCCAAAGAAAATCCAAACTCCAACCTAGGGGTGATGGTCCTTTTCAAGTCTTGGAGCGCTACAATGACAATGCATACAAGATAGACTTGCCCGGTGAGTACAATGTAAGTACCACATTCAATGTTAGTGATCTTTCCCCCTTTGATGTAGGTGAGCATGGAGACCTTGGAGAGCACTCTCATGAAGATTCAAATTCGGGGTCGAATTCTCTCCAAGGGGGAGGGAATAATAAGGACATGGAGATTCAAGATTTGGCACTAGGACCAATAACAAGAGGGAGAGCAAAGAAGATTAAGGAGAAATTAAAGAATCAAATGGCTTATTTGCTTGATGATAACAAGAGTTATAAGATTGTTCCTTGGCTTATAAATCTATTAGTAATTGAGATTGTTTAGATTTTCTTTAATTGTAATAGACTATGCTTTAAGTTTGTAACTTGGGTTTAAATATGTAGACATGTGTTAAACTCTTTGGGCCATGTTTTGGGCTTGTATGTGGGCTTTGTTTTGCTTGTGTAGCCATGGCCAAACCCTACCTATATAAGGCTTGGGTGTGCTTCTTGTAGGGGACTTTTGAACTTTTTTATGAAATTGTGAGTTTAGAGCAAATGCTCCTCTTTGTTCTTCATTGAACCTATCATGGATCTTATCAAGGCTTAATTGCTCTTGTGGCGATCTACACTGAGGATTATCATTCTTCCATGAAGAATGTGGCTTCTCTTCATTCTTGAATCACCTCTCATCTTTCCACATTTGTGAGTTCTTTCCCTTTTCTTGCATTTTGTGTTTGGAAAAATTATGATGTTTGGAATGATCCTTGGATTTTTAGTGAATTTACATGTGTAGTTCACATCATCCATAGAGGTCATCAGTGACATTGTTGCGAGTCCCACATCGGGTGGTTAACGAGCCTGACCGTTGCTTATATAGTTGGGTAGACCACCCCCTCACAAGCTGGTTTTGAGGGGACCTTTCGGATGCCTGAATTCTAACATGGTATCAGAGCCACGTTCTGCCCGGTGGTGTGGATAGTGCCGCTAGCCCTCGCTTGTGGTGACGAGCCCAGGCTCGAGGGGGCGTGTTGCGAGTCCCACATCGGGTGGTTAACGAGCCTGACCGTTACTTATATAGTTGGGTAGACCACCCCCTCATAAGCCGGTTTTGAGGGGACCTTTCGGATGCCTGAATTCTCATATGGTATCAGAGCCACGTTCTGCCCGGTGGTGTGGATAGTGCCGCTAGCCCTCGCTTGTGGTGACGAGCCCAGGCTCGAGGGGGCGTGTTGCGAGTCCCACATCGGGTGGTTAACGAGCCTGACCGTTGCTTATATAGTTGGGTAGACCACCCCCTCACAAGCCGGTTTTGAGGGGACCTTTCGGATGCTTAAATTCTAACAGACATGTTGTGGCGATTGGTGCCTGCAGTCGTTGAGCCGCACCTATGATATTAAGTAAAACAATTGATTAGAATAAAAGAAGCACACCTGTTTGTAGAGAGCAAAAGAAAGAGGTTGAAACGAAAGAGGCTGATTCACTGCACAATGTTTGCAAAATGTGAGAATGAAAGAGCCAGTGCTTTGCGTTTTGGGCACTGCTTCCATGGAGGGAACACAGGTTTTATGCGCTTTTACTTTGGAAGGAACGAAAAAGAAATTTCCCAATTTCACATTTACAGAACACGATTGTCTTTTTATTTTTATTTTTTTAACAGCGGGTGAACCAAGCTAACAGCAGGGGAGGTTTGTGTTGAGTGAGAAAATAGAGGGGCTGTCAGTTGCATTTTGAGAGACCTCAAGGGAGGTCATTGTATTTTTCCCTAATTAATAAGAAATTTGGCAAGTTGTATTCTTCATTTTAAATAAGCCAAATCTGTAGCATAAGAGGACACGACGCGTCCCGTGCGTAAGCACGGGTATTTTTCTAGTGAACCTTAAAATTGAGACATTTATTACTCCATGCTTAATTTAACCATTATATATTTTTTCCAAAAAAAAAATACATTCTTTTGTCTAGAAAAGTCTCTTTTTAAAAAAAGAAAAAGAAAACATTTTGGGGACAAAATAAATTGACACAAATACACTTTAGTGCCGATTTGGAAGAGATTCTTTCAAACGTAACAATGTAAAAAAAATTGGGGTAATACCCAATTTAGTCCCTGAAATTTGTCACTCGTATCAACTTAGTCCCCCAATTAATGAATATTCTAAAATAGTCCTTGGCATTTCACAACGTTAATCAGTTTAGTCCCTCCGTCTGTTTCCTGTTAGCTAACGCTGTTAAAACGATGATGTGTCATGTTAAGTGGCTATGTGGCACACATGTCATTGTCTACGTATGCGCCACATCATCTGTCTCATTAAACGCAAATTACAGGGACCAAATCGATAATTTCAGGGATCAAATCTATATCCCTTTCTTCTCCTTTCTCCTTATTCTTCTCCTGCATGTCACCTTCCCCCACCCTCTTCTCCTTCTTCTCCCCATCCTCCTTTCCGATCAACAGCTTGTTTATGCACTTGTTTCTCATCAATGATGGATCTATGGCTATGACAGTGGTTGACTGCAAATTAAAGATGGACCGAAAATGTCAATAGTTGAAGGCGTTCGGTACCCGTTTCTCTACTCGCTTTCGGATTTCGGAACCCTACCTGACAAGCCCCATAAGAACATCCAGAGGATCCTCAAAGGGAAACCTTTTCGCAAACTTGATATCTCGGTGACCATTCAGGAGGTTCTGGAGAAGGCCAAAAGCAAGGGAAGTGATGGATTTGTTGTGGATGTGGGTGCCAACGTGGGTATGGCGAGCTTCGCCGCCACGGCTATGGGGTTTCGCGTTTTGGCATTCGAACCTGTTTTTGAGAATTTGCAGAAGATCTGTGAAGGGATCTACTTCAATAGGGTCACGGATTTGGTCACTCTATTTGAGGCTATAGCATCAGATCATCTTGGTAACATTACCGTTCATAAGGTGATATTTCTCGTTTTTCTATTTTTCAATTTCTTTTGTCTGTGATTTTGCTATGCTTGATTTGAATTTTGGTTCCTATAATTTTTGGCGAGTTTGTTAATTAAACTATAGTAAGGGATTGTGGAAGAAGGTTTCTGTTTGTGTGTAGTTGGGTTTTTGTATACTAATCTACTAAGTTCAGAAGAAAGTGGAGGAGATTGCAGCTGATGGGACAAAAAAAAAAGAATATAACTGTTTTGATTTTTAGAATGTACAAGTCTGGATAGTGATGAATGGATTTGTGCAAATGAATACCTTGATTTTCTATTGTGGTTATTTATCCACTCACACTTTACTCTCCAAAAGGTGAAGGTGAATTAGACCACTTGCTGCTTTTGTGTGTTCTATGTGATGGTTGTGAAAGAAAAGAGGGGGAGGAAGAATATGGGTAGTGACTAGTGAGGTTTTTCGGTTGCAGAGTGGTGGAGGGTTTGATTAGCAGAGGGGTGTTCCTCTTGAAGATGGTTCCTGCTAGTTTGTAATGGTTTTGTGGTGTAATGGTTTAATGGTTTTCTGCTAGTTTGTAATGGTTTTGTGGTGTACTGGTGTTTAAGGTTGTGCAAATGCACAAGTACAAGTGCAAGTGCAAGTTTAAGTTTAAGGCTTGTTTTTCTTCTTCATTCTGTTCATTCAAGATATATTTCCTTCAATCAATTGGTACATTTGTTCTGTAACACTTGAGATTCATATTTGTTGCCATAATACTGTATTGTTTGTGGTTCTACCTAATTTCTATGCCCTGCTATGTTTTTCACTTTCTTGGGGAAGTGCTGAGGCTGCAATGAACAATTTTCCTTCATTGTGTCAACTTAGTCCCAAACATTTGCGTGGGATGAGTTAGCTGAGGTGGCATCCGCGTGTACAGTGACATGAGTGCCAGTCAGATTGTTAACGCGTCATTTCAGTACTACTCACTCTGTTAACTAACAGACTCAGACGGAAGGACTAAATTGATTAACGTTGTGAAATGTCATGGACTATTTTGGAATATTCATTAATTGGGGGACCAAGTTGATATGAGTGACAAATTTCAGGGACTAAATTGGGTATTACCCCTAAAAAAATTCGTTGACCAGCTTTTAAAAATTGAAAAATTATGCATTGGAATTCGTGTTTTTTCGGTTGTCTGGTACAAATGGTTAAAAGGGAAAAAGATGGAAAGTAGAGCATTTCAGGTTCGAATTTGCGCTTCCGGTATATACACAGTACTTACATATGTTTTTTCACTTAGTTGTGTTTCTCTGGATGCGCAACATATATTGGCACCTATGTGACATGGAGAGCTATAAATAGGCACCATGTAAAGCAATTAGTCTTTCTCTATTATTTCTCTCTTAATTGAAATATCTCATCCTATGTTCAATATTTTTTTTTTGTTTTGACTGTCATCCTATGTTCAATTTTTTTTTTTTTGAGTCATCCTATGTTCAATATTCATTGTTACTCCTTGTACCGAGCTAACCGAATTTTGTCTGATTAACAAATCTTGTTTAGATAAATAAATATTTATATATTTTATAATTTGTTTTATCTATTAATTAAAGTGGTTTATAAAATGCCATTACAGCCACACATCTCGTTGATCTATTATTCACAAAGGAGAGGACTTTGGGCGATAACTTCACTGTCACAGACATAAGCGGCAACGTTGTTCTCACAGCTAAGAGTTCTACCGCGACCATCTTTATACCCTGTCAGCACCGGTTTTTATTTGACGCCAATGGAAACCCCATTCTCCATCTTCAAAGAGCGGTTGGTTCATCAACTATTTCAACTCCCATCTCCATTTAGATGCATGATATATCAAAATATTAATTGAATTAAAGAAATTCTTAAAGGTTGATATTTATGTATCCCCTATTTGTAGATACCTATAACGTTTAATTAATCTATAGGTCCTTAAACTATTTGATAATTTTTAAATAGGTTTTTGAACTCTAAAATTATAATTGAGTCCTTAAACTTATCAATATTTTTTAATTGGATTCCAGCATGTTAAAACTTTTTAAGAATTTGTAATTAGGTCCTTATGTTTAAAAGCTAAATTACAAATTATTTAAAAATTTATGAACTTAATAATAAATTATTTAAAAGTTTAGGAACCCGATTAAAATACGGGAACTTAAATATAAATTATTTAAAAAACTTTATTAAAAAATTCATTATTTTTTATATTAATTTTTTATGTAATACATTTTTTTAATAAAAATTTCTATTTTATTTCACAACTCCATCGGTTGTCCTTGTGCTTGTTTTTGAACATAAGAACACGTTCTTGTTTTTTTACCATTGGAGCACAACGACGTGGTTGACACCATGGAGAATCGTTCTCCCCGAGGAACACCGAAGAACGCCTTTTTCCTGACATTTTTTGTTTTTGAAAAATTGCATACTGAAACAGAAAAGGGAGAAAAAGGGTGGGAAGATTAACTTCCACCACAAAGAAACCAAACAACAAATCCAGATCTGATATAAGCGTGGCCCAAATGAAAATCGTAAATAGAAGAAGAAAATCACAAAAAAAAAATGAGCTGAAAAATCTAGATCTGAAAAATCGTTGGAGAAAATGAAAATCACAAAA
The DNA here is from genome assembly GCA_037113605.1 of Calophaca sinica. NCBI lineage: Eukaryota > Viridiplantae > Streptophyta > Magnoliopsida > Fabales > Fabaceae > Calophaca > Calophaca sinica. The sequence continues at coordinate 113,192,944 of CM073733.1, forward strand.
CAAGAAGAAGAAAATCAGAATGGAGGGGGTTGGCTGTGCAAATTGTATGGGGAAAGGGAGAAGAGAGATGATGCTAAGTGAGAAATGACCGTAACTCAGGGAAGAGAAGCTTCTGGAATTGCCTGGAAATGAGGCTGAGAGGGTTCATTTATTGTTTTTATTTGTTTATTTTATTTTATAGTTACCGAGAGAAATGAGGGTTTACTATACTATAGTGTTTTATGTTTTGTTTTATTTTATTTTTGAATTAAATGCAATTCGGTTTTTATGTTTTTTTTACGGCAGTGATTTTTTATGTTATTGTGAATTTTATGTTTTAAAATTAAAATATATATGTCGTCCAAAAAAATTTAAAATACCTATCTAGTCAAAAAAAATTAAATATATATACTTAAAAAAATTACACATGAATTAATATTTAAAATTGATATAAAAATAAAAATAAATAGAAGTATAAAAATGTGGAGTTAATTGTAAGATCCACTTAAAATAAGTTAAGAACCCAAATTGAGTTTCACCGTTGGAGTGAAAAATGATGAAAGTTTTTAAATCTCGTGTAACATATCTGGTCCCACAAAAATGATAGTTGGGAAGCATTTAGAGGTGAAAGTAAAGAACCCAAAGATCTTATCTTTACTCTGAAGCGATCCTCGTTGATCCAACTAAGGACCAAATTAAATGTGTTTTTGACAAATAATACGACAGGAGTTTGTGACTTCACGATCAAAAAAAGTTTATCTGGACAATCCTGGGATATTTTCATTGGCGAGTCTGACACTGCTGTTGCACAAGTTTATCTTTTTACACAAATATTATTTTGCTTAGTTAATTTTCTGCAAAAAAATCGTATAAAAAATTAATTGATTATAGAATAAAAATACTTATTCCATTTCTTATTTCAAAAACGAGTACTATGAGAAATAATAAAACAAAAGACAAACTACAAAATTATACTTAAAGTGCTTTGCTAGTGTTCTCGAAATGCGCCGCTGCCGGGTTTCCTTCTCCTCCCTTAATGGAGGTTACTTTTCCTCCCTATGTGGAGGTTTTTTCTCCTCCCTCTGTGGAGGTTCTCTTCCCTCTTCTTTGGGGTTTGATGGCCGATGGCTAAACACGTATCCTCTCACCCTATGTGAGACCACTGCCTTCCCTCCATTTCAGTACCCACCGTCCCCTCTGGCCCTCTGCCCTACACCTCCACCATCCACCACTACGGCCTCCTTCCCGGCCGCCTCTAAAGCTGGATTAAACTATTGGAACCTAGAACCCCCACTACGGTACAACCACGACAAGGCCTACCAAAACGCCATGGACCTGTCTTTCGAGGCACCTACACCACCACCGCTACCAGATCTGTGCAAAATCCTGGGGGTAAGTTCCTTTTTTGGAAAACTATGGCTTTCTATTCCTACCACTCTCAGGGTATCACCATTTCTTCCCATTGCTCTTCACCGGCGATACGCCCCCCACCTGAACCACCACCGCGAGACTGGGGGTTTTTGCTGCTGGAAACAGACGCTCGCTCAAGACTCAAAAGTTCAGTGTTGCCGCATCCCTTTGCCGAGCCACCTCCACCTGAAATGGTTCCCTCTCGGCCTCTGCCAAAACCACCGGATGTTGCTCACAACTTTAGTGATTTTCTCGGGGGGGTTATCAATATTGACGCCTACTTTGACCAGAATATTGCAATCGATATTGGGCTCGTTTTATATTACAATTTTTCAAAGCTAAATCTTATTGGTACGCTCACAGACTCCAGATGTATGAAGGGGAAGCCCAAGGCCTCCTATATGCTATTCATAGGGCAATTGAACTCAATTTAACAACAATGGTTTTCGAGTCGGATTTAAAGTTTGAAGTGGGTAGCATAGGAAAATTTTAGGAGGATCAAGTTGAATATAGGGTTGTCATATCAGATTATAAGAGTCTGTTATCTTGCTTTTTTCACAACTCTTAGGTAGAGTTTTCTAGGAAGGAAGCTCGTGTAGTTACTCACACCTTAGTAAAGGTGGCTACATATAATGCTACTTTCAAAAATTGTGATCATGTCACCATTTGTACTGCGGTTCTGATTATGAATGAATTGACGTAACTACAAAGTTATACTTAAAATTTATTATTTGATAAATTACACATATAAATTTGTTGTGTTGTGTATTAATAGCTAAACAATAAATAAATGAAAACAAAAATTTATGTCGTAAGTCTATTAATATTATATTATTCTTTGTGTTTGGAAATATTATATTATTCTATTTGTGTTGTTTCTCAACGTGCATATAAAACACACCCATAATATATATAAAAGAAAAAAAGACACATCCATAATAAAAGTAGCTATGATCAAGGGTGGATTTTTATTAATTAGATCTAAATCGTTGCCAATACACGTTGGTCCGAGCGGAAGGGGCTCGGATTTCCTTAAGCAAGGTCTCGAGTTCGAGCCTTGTGGATGGAAAAAACGTGTTTCGGAGAGGTCCCCTTAATTGCCTGACAGTACCTCAACCTGAGATTAATCTCATAGGTGGTCCAAAGGACCGAACCCGTAGAGATACTTCGGAGAATCCACTGGGCCCAAAAGGCTAATTACGGTGGGGTCCATAAAAAAAAAAAGATGTAAATCGTTATTGCAGATAAATAAGAAGCTTGGCACTATATTTAGCATACAAAAGTTCTTCGTCACTGTGTGTCCGAACATCGATTATGCATTCATTGTGGCGCTAATTGTGACTCTTGATTAGAAACTACAACCACAAAAGGAGTTCACAAGGGCAAATTAAGCTCTAGGTTTACTTTTTCTGATAAGTTTTTTTTTGTGTACTTTTTTGTGTACATTTTCTGATGAGTTAATAGTTACCAGTTTCTTCAAGATATGTATCTTTATTTTTCACCTAATGTAAGGATTAAGATGATATATTCTTATCTTTTCTATTATATTTTATCATTTTAAAATAATTTGGTATACATAAATTATAGACACAATAATGCACGATTACATTGAATGCGTCACTACAATCGACAGGTTGGGAAATTTTGGCAGACTTGTCGGCTTCATCATAATTGAAGACATTAAAATCATCTATTTCCAATAAAACTAAAATAAAACAAACAAACCAAAAATCACTAATAAAACAAATACAAATAAAACATTAAAAATTATTATGTGGAAAAGAATCTAAAAAGAATTTAAAAATTAACTTACATACCGTAAATAAGGAATTTGTGGTATTCACAAGTTATACCATAAATTTCTTATTTAAGGTAAGTAAGTTAATCACTATAAATATATATATAGGGCAAATTACATTGACCTCTCCTGAGGTTTTCTTAAACACCACAAACCTCCCCTCTAGTTTTTAAGTGAACACAAACCTCCCTTATTTTTTTTCTCACAATGACATGCACCTCCCTTGCACCTAACACCGTTTGTCTCTGTTAAAACTCTTTCATCCCATAGCTACTCCCCCACTTTCACTCATACGGTTACTCCCCAAAAGGAAGGTCTGAGCTCTTTTTCGTCATTGCCTTTTATTTTGATCAGTGCCTTTTATTGGGTTTAAGAACATTTTGCAATGATCAAATGATTCTGTTGATACATTCGAGTAATTAAACGTTTTACAATTAGTAAACTAAATTTATTGTCATAACCCACATTTTCCACAAAACTGGATCTATTAAAATCATGACTATAAGCAAGTCCATAAATATACTCCCGAAAAATAAGTGGGTAGGCAATACTCACATGACAACACTCCATAATAACATGACAGCACTAGAGTAATACATTAAACTGATGCTATTTGTGTCATCCTGAGAAAATAAAAATAGACAAAGAAATATTTAGGAAAGTCCTAAAAATAATTAATTATTAAAAAAAGATTAAAACCGGCCCAAATGGCCCAATATGGCCTGATTAACCCTAAGTAATCTTAGGGATTAAGAAAAACGGATTATATTAAAATTAAGTGGATCGCGACGCAACGGAGATAAAGAAGAAGGAGCTCGCGACGCGATTTGAGTCGGTGCGAAAGGCGGTGATTAGCGCCGCGGATCGCTCGACACGTGTCCAGATCGCGACGCAATGAGCGATTGTGTCTATCACCATCGCGATGCGATGGGGCCAATTTTTGCCTATAAATAGAGCTCACCTCTCCCCATTTCGTAGAGGTCTCCATTGGGACATTTGGAGTACTAAGGGAGCATGGGGAGAAGGAAACGCGACAGGACGCGAGCAACAACAGTCTTCTAAGCTAGGTATGGGGAGATCTGAACTCTACACTAGGGATAGTAGGAACAGGATAGGTGTAGAATAGGGAAGTAGGGTGGCCCAAGCCCTACTAGGGGTTGATACCCTAACACCCTAGGAAGGGTGTTGTGACTATGACTACTAAGAATAGCAGTCAATAGTCCGTCAACCATAGGTGTAATGTTGTGTGAAAACCCTAGGGTAGAGAACTTATATTTGTTTGATGATTGTGTGTATCGTTTGATGATATGTTAGTAGTATATCGCCTGAGCGACACTAGGATTATTTTATGTGCTATTAATTGCTATGCAATGTTTGTTATTTAACAGTTGAATTATTGCTGAGATATTGTATACTTATGCCAATGGTGTGGGGAAAATAAATAAAGTGTTGAATGAAGTAATAAATAAGAGACTGATAGGCTGAGCTGATAAGTGCTGATGAGCTATTAAGTGCTGAATAGTAGGTGATTATATACATAGTTGTGCTGTAATCCACCGCCGTACACATAGGCTATGTACGAAGCCAGGTGCCAGAGTGCGGACATGATACAGTCGGTATAGGACACGCTGGTCCTTGAGGATAGTCTGGGTCCAACAAATTACGGTGACAGATGGCTCACTACCATCCTGTCGGGACGTTGGGTAGCCTGGTCATCCTGACGAGGTACTGTTGTATCACTGTCCATAGTGCCAATCCCGAATGCCGCCCCGATACCTGTTCTTATCGAAGAGCAGGGATGCATTCTTAGGGGTATGATGAGCGGGATAGGGGGTGGACAACTTGCTTGGTCTGATCGCTGAAATCTATCAAGGAAAAGTAGCTAATGTGGGGCTACTTTTTGCCCTAGCTGAGTTGTGTGGCCACGTAGACATTTAGATCTGAACTGCATGGGTATGGGTAGTTAGGCGATGATTATAACAGTTGATCGAGAGATGTGTGACCTATTCTTTCACATGTTCTATTCCTCTACTTTCCCATTTTGTTAGTGTATAGTGTTCTTATCTCCTATGTTTTTGTGTGTTATTTTATTTTCTATGTTTTCTATATTTAGACCCTAAAGACTCCCCGGAGAGAGAAGATAACCCACTACTTTCACCCGGCGATGGTAGAAGAGCCGAGGACACCAGTATGGGGGGATTTTAAAGTATACTATCATGATATAGACGGCGACAGTTGGGAGATAGATTATAACTGTCACGTTGTCATATATACATGCTTAGTTAGTATTTTCTTCCCTATTCTAGGATCACCTAGGGCATCTTTTATAGGGGACTTTCGGATTGCACAGCGATTGCCTTTCAACCGTATGTGGCGGGAGCCTAGGCGACACTATCCTGCTACACCATCATCTTCAGGGTCTTTCAGTGTGGCTAGGGATAGTGTAGGTGTGAGGAGGTTACGTCGCTCAGAGTCGACTATTCCCTCGACCTTCAGAGACCCCATGAGGGCGTTTCAGCCTAGGTTTCATGGGCACCCTCACATAGGGGATTCCCGCTTACCGCCACGGTTCCGTATCAGGATTCCTAGACCCGATCAGATGTAGAAGGTTTTCTTAGAGGAGTATTAGACCGTTGGATGGCTGACTATTGACTTTCACTTTTTAGCTTTGACTGTAGTAGGAAGGATGAGTTTTGTACTTTTTTTTGAGTTTTTTGACACATATGTATGTTATTCTTTTTTGTGGTTCCTAGGTGGAACCCTTGCATGTACATAAACCTTTGATGTATAATATATAAAAGTATCTTTCTTTTATTGATTTTCCATTAATATTATATTTATTATGTGCGATTATGGGTTCTTAATATAAATAAAATAAGGGCGTCACATTATTCTTTTTTTTTATTCTTTCAAAGACCGGCAAGTTTGAATTCAAGAAAAAATAGGAAAAGTGAAATAAATGGCACTATTTTTAGACAATGGCACTATTTTTAGCTGTTGTAACCGAATTGTAGAAATCATGGCAACAAAATTACTTGCTATCAAATAGAATTGTTGTCCCAATCATTACACATTATCCCCAAAAGCATGTACATCATATACCAAAAGGATGAGAGGAAAGGAGCACGAACAAAGTTCAGAGTGGCACCAATATTAACATCCAACAGAGGCGCAGTTGACGTCGAATGAAGGGACTTCTGAGCAGAACGAAGATTGTCATCGAGGAATGAGCTTCTGGCTGACGAACGAGCTTCAGTGAACATAGTACCAAGTGATGTAAACCGTTAATGAGAATGAGAGGTTTTCAAATGGAGAAGACATGAGTTTTGTTTCTTTGTGGGAACAAATGCAGTAGAAGAATGTAGAAGAAGACAAACAAAGATTTAGAGATTTTTTTTCTTCCTTTTTCTAACGGGAGGATGACAGTGTCAAAATCAGGGGAGGTTAGTTTCATTTGAAAACTAGAGGGGGTATGGGTTACATTTTAACAAACCTCAGGGGAGGTTAGTGCAATTTGCCATATATGCATGTATGTGTGTGTGTGTGCGCGCGTGTATATATATATACACCGTAAATACGAACTGTATATTCATATTTATCATAACAACCAATTTACCAGTACCATAAATTCCAATTTATGGGAATGACTTCGTTTTGCTGGAAAATGGGGGACAAGAATGTGGGAGTGGGGTAGGAGTTAAAAATTAAAAGGGGTATTTTGGTCAATTTGTTGGAATTGGGGGTGGGGAAAACAGGTGTGGGGTGTGGTTAATATGGGCCCATATATTTTTGGGAATAGCTATTTGGACCCCTATTTTTACTTCCATTTCCCTTCCCTTTTTTAATTTTTTTTTCCAAAATACCCTCCCCTCTTCGGTACACAAACTCCTCTCTTATTTATTTATTTATTTTTTACTTTAGAAAACTTAATATTCAGAATGCAGCTATATGCATTTCGGAATTTAATTCCATAATTTGTATAACTTTTTACTTTTTCAAACTTTATTTCCAAAAACAGGTATATATGTATTCTCAAAATTTGATTTTGAAATGTATAAATTTGTGTTCAAAAATGTAAATTCTAGAATTCATATTTATTATTTTAACTTTATGGAATTTGATTTTCGAAACACGTATGCAATTCTGAATCAATTGGTGTTCCAGAATCATTATTCTAAAATTAAGTTATGATTCCTTTTTTAATTTTGTTACATCCTGGAAACTAAATTTTAAAATATGTTATGATGTTCTAAAATCTCTCTCTTTCTCACACATCGGCCTGGTTGCACCAACGATGAGGGTGAGATGGTGCTCATAGTTCATCGCTAGGTTTCGATGGTAGAGGGCGGATGTCTCGCAATAATTATGAGGCGGTATTTGCCATGTGGTGGGTACTTTTTAAAGATCACAATGGGTGGTTCTTGTCGATGTGAAGATTTCCAATTGGAAAGAACTCTTTGGGATTCTTCCTGCATCTCCCTCTCTCCCTACAGAGACACTTATGGTGGGGACACACACAATAGATGTGCTCACGGTAGAGACCTCAAGGTCGGCATGACTGATGGGGGGACACGTGGAGGAGATCCCCCTTGCCTCTTTCTTGTATTCTTTTCTCTTTTTTTATTAATATCATTGGTGTGCTGCAAATGATGGGTGACAGTTGAGGTGTCAGCCTAGCTGAGATCTCATTTATCACAGTGATGTTTTACACACCAATTTTTGCTTAAAAAAAACTAAGCACAATATCATGCTGAAATTTTTCCTGTACAACCATTAATGCAAACACACCTACACACTGAAGTTCATGAATGTGTTAGCTGAGTGAATAATTTTTAGCTCAATTTACGAACCAGAAATTAGACGAAGCTTGGATTACTACATAACCATTCCCAATTTGCTGAACAACCAAAAATTATCCATATCCAAATCAAAGCATATCGAAATATTTTCAGTATAGAAACAAAAATAGATCACAGTTTCTCAAACTCTATAATTAACTCTAAAAATCTTACGAGTTTATGATCCTAAGACCTTAAAACGAGTTAAAACACATGTAAACTTCTTTAACTCAGAGTTTATGAAAAAAGTATGACTCAGCAAAATTAGTGATTCTGCTTTACAGATCCTAGTTGAAGATTTCAAGTCCCTACTTTGTCAACTGTAGAGTTCTTCAACCAAATATAAAGAGTGTCCAATATACTTCCAAGTCAGGGCTATCATCAACTGGGTCACTTTGGTCACTGAGATTATTTTGGGCGCAACAATCCAGTAAAAGTGGTTTCTGAATAAGTAAGTTTAGATCCTAAGTTAAGAAGCAGTGCTTCCTAGGCCCTGGCTCCTGGAGCAAAACTTTTGGTAACGATTTTATTCATCAATACCAGTGCTTCAGTAAATAATCCGTTTTGACACATGTGAACTATGATACTATCAAATGTTGAAAATCTAAGATAAAAACACTTATCTAACATTTCCTCCAACAAAAGACATGCTTCTCCAATCACAGCTTTGCCAACCAAACCATCAAACATGATCTTATATGTATGTATGTTGGGGCTAACACCCTTAAACCCCATCTCCTTCATTAGCCTCTTTGCCTTGCTTAAATTGCCTACTACACACAAGACACCCAATAAAGTATTGTAAGTAACCACATTTGGTTTGCATCCCAATTTGTCCATAGAAACAACAACCTTAAGTGCCTCATCGAAATTATTTTCCTTACACAAACCATTTATATACACATTGTAAGTATAAAAATCAGAAATGAGTCTCAATACAAGCATTTCATCAGATATTTCATCTACCTTAACATAATTCCCTTCTGCAACAATTCCACTCAAAACAATAGTATAGGAAACAATATCAGGCTTAATTCCATCTTGTTTCAGCTAGCCCAGAATGTCTAAAGCATCCATACCCTTCCCTTCCTTCACCAAGAACCTTATCCTATTAGTGCAATCCATGACACCATGACAAAATCCTTGTTTTCCCATATCTTTCTAAATAACCAAAGCTTCAGCACTGGTCAAACCCTTTTGTTTACATAATGGCGATATTATCAAACAACATATCATCAAATCCAAACCATAGCCATCTTGTATCATACAATTCAGTATCTTAATGGCATAATCCACCCTTTTCATTCTACATAAGGCCTTGATCAAAACCCGAAATGTCGATTCCTCGAGGCAAATTTTCATTTGCTGGCTCTTTAACAAGATCTGTGGAACCATTTTGAGGCACTCTCTTTTCCCACAAAGCAGTGAAAGCAACAAGTTCAGGGAACAAACAGTTGGTGTGCATATGAACCTGGGGATTCTGAAGAACAAATCAACGGCATCTTGGACCCTATCAGCAAGACCATAGAACTTAAAAAGGTACATAAAGATGGACTCGGGTGTTTCAAACTTCTCCATGTGTTCAAAGTGCTGCAACTGGGATGTGCTGGTTAAGGTTTTGATGACAAAGTAGTAAGCTTTTGGAGTTGGTTCACAGTTATAAGATTTGAAGAAGTCAATGAGACTGGAGAGGAGAAAAGGACTGCTGTTGTTGTGTATTTGGGGTTGTTAGGAGGAAGAGCCAATTTCAATGGTTGCTTGTTTGAGAATTTGCATAGCTTGTTGTTCACAGAAGTTGTGGTGCCATGAGGTTTTGTAAGGAGAGTGTGACTATTTTCTGAATTTCCTGAGGTATCTGTTGGCACTCTTGGATAAAGGGTGTCTCACCATTTGGATTTGACGAGGATCAGAGAAACAACAATAGACATAGAATTAGCAGAGTCAGAGGATTAAACAAAGTAATAAAAATAACAAAATTTTTTTTATTTGGGAAATGGGATTGTCTAAAATCTAAGGACCAGCCAAAACGTTAGATTGAAGAATCTAGGATTAAAACACTTCTCCAACGTTTCCTTCAACAAAAGACATGCTTCTCCAACCTCTGCTTTGCCAACCAAACCATCAAGCATGATCCTATATGTATGCAAGTTGGCGCAAACACCCTTCAACCCCATCTCCTTCATTAGCCCCTTTGCCTTGCTTAAATTCTCTGCCACACACAAGAAAGTATTGTTTGTAAGCATATTTGGTTTGCATCCCAATTTGTCCATAGAAACAACAACCTTAAGTGCCTCATCTATATTATTCTTCTTACACAAACCATTTATATACACATTGTAAGTATAAACATCAGGAGTGAGTCCCAATACAAGCATTTCATTAAATATTTCATCTACCTTAACATAATCCTCTTCTGCAACAATCTCACTCAAAACAATAGTATAGCAAACAATATCAGGATTAATTCCATCTTGTTTCAGCTGGTCCAGAATGTCCAAAGCATCCATACCCTTCCCTTCCTTCACCAAGAACCTTACCATATTAGTGCAATCGATGACACCAGGACGCAATCCTAGTTTTCTCGTATCTTTCCAAACAACCAAAGCCTCAGCATTAGTCAAACCCTTTTGTTCACACAATGATGATATTATCGAAGAATATACCTTCACATCCAAGCCATAACCATCTTCTATCATACAATTCAGTATCTTAATGGCATAATCCACCCTTTTCATTCTACACAAGGCCTTGAACAAAACCCGAAATGTCGATTCCCCGAGGCGAATCATGCGCTGGCTCTTTAGCATGATCTGTGGAATCATTTTGAGGCACTCTCTTTTCCCACAAAGCAGTGAAAGCAACAAGTTCAGGGAACAAACAGTTGGTGTGCATCTGATCCTGGGGATTCTGAACAACAAATCAACATCATCTTGGACCCTATCAGCAAGACTATAAAACTTTATACAGGTACAAAAAGATGGACTCAGGTGTTTCAAACTTCTCCATGTGTTCAAGGAGGTCTAGAACAGGAGGAATATCCTGCAATTGGGCGGTGATGGTTAAGGTTTTGATGACAAAGTAGTAAGCTTTTGGAGTTGTTTCATATTTATAAGATTTGAAGGGGTCAATGAGAATGGAGAGGTGAAAAGGGTTGTTGTTGTTGTTGTTGTGGTTGTTGTGTCTTTGGGGTTGTTGGGAGGAAGAGCCAATTTCAATAGTTGCTTGTTTGAGGATTTGCATAGCGTGTTGTTCATAGAAGTTGTGGTGCCATAAGGTTTTGCCAGGAGAGTGTGGCCATTATCTGTATTTCCTGAGGTATCTGTTGGCACTCTTGGATAAAGTGTGTCTCACCATTTGGATTTGACGAGGATCAGAGAAATAACAACAAGCATAGAATTAGCAGAGTCAGAGGATTAAACAAAGTAATAAAAATAACCAATTTTTTTTATCTGGGAAATGGGATTGTGTAAAATCAAAGGACAAGCCAAAACATTAGATTGTAGGATCTAGGATAAAAACACTTCTCCAACATTTCCTCCAACAAAAGACATGCTTCTCCAATCTCAGCTTTGCCAACCAAACCATCAAGCATGATCCTATATGTATGCAAGTCGGGGCCAACACCGTTCAAACCCATCTCCTTCATTAGCCCCTTTGCCTTGCTTAAATCCCCTGTCACACACAAGGCACCCAATAAAGTATTGTAAGTAACCACATTTGGTTTGCATCCCAATTTGTCCATTGAAACAACAACCTTAAGTGCCTCATCTATAATATTCTGCTTACACAAACCATTTATATACACATGAGTCTCAATACAAGCATTTCATTAGATAGTTCATCTACCTTAACATAATTCCCTTCTGCAACTATTCCACTGAAAACAATAGTATATCAAACAATACCAGGCTTAATGCCATCTTGTTTCAGCTGGTCTAGAATGTCCAAAGCAATCATACCCTTGCCTTCCTTCACCAAGAACCTTATCATATTAGTACAATCCATGGCACTAGGACAAAATCCTAGTTTTCTCATATCTTTCCAAACAACCAAAGCCTCAGCACTGGTCAAACCCTTTTGTTCACACAATGATGATATTATCAAAGAACATATCTTCACATCCAGACCTTAACCATCCTCTATCATACAATTCAGTATCTTAAAGGCATAATCCACGCTTTGCATTGTACACAAGGCCTTGATCAAAACCCAAAATGTCGATTCCTCGAGGCGAATTTTTATCTGCTGGCTCTTTAACAAGATCTGTGGAACCATTTTCAGGCACTCTCTTTTCCTACAATGCAGTGAAAGCAACAAGTTCAGGGAACAATTAGTTGGTGTGATCTGAACCTGGGGATTCTGAAGAACAAATTAACAGCATCTTAGGCCTAATCAGGAAGACCATAGAACATTATCAGGTACATAAAGATGGTCTTAGGTGATTCAAACTTCTCCATGTGTCAAGGTGGTCTAGAACAGGAGGAATGTCCTGCAATTGGGAGGTGTTGGTTAAGGTTTTGATGACAAAGTAGTAAGCTTTTGGAGTTGGTTCACAGTTATAAGATTTGAAGGAGTTAATGAGAGTGGAGAGGATAAAAGGGCAGTGGTTGTTGTTGTGTCTTTGGGGTTGTTGGGAGGAAGAGCCAATTTCAATTGTTGCTTGTTTGAGGATTTGCATAGCTTGTTGTTCACAAAAGTTGTGGTGCCATGAGGTTTTGTAAGGAGAGTGTGGCCATTTTCTGAATTTCCTGAGGCATTGGTTGGCACTCTTGGATAAAGGGTGTCTCACCATTTGGATTTGACGAGGATCAGAGAAACAACAACATACATAGAATTAACAGAGTCTGAGGATTAAACAAAGTAATAAAAATAACCAATTTTTTTTATTTGGGAAATGGGATTGTCTGAAATTTGAGGACAAGCCAAAAGGTTAGATTATAAGATCTAGGATAAAAACACTTCTCCAACATTTCCTCCAAAAGCTTCTGCAATCTCAGCTTTGCCAAGCAAACCATAAAGCATGATCCTATATGTATGCAAGTTGGGGCCAACACCCTTCAACCCCATCTCCTTCATTAGCCCCTTCACCTTGCTTAAATCCCCTGCCACACACAAGGCACCCAATAAAGTAATGTAAGTAACCACATTTAGTTTGCATCCCAATTTGTCCATAGAAACAACAACCTTAAGTGCCTCATCTATATTATTCTGCTTACACAAACAATTTATATACGCATTGTAAGCATAAACATCAGGAATGAGTCGCAATACAAGCATTTCATCAAATAGTTCATCTACCTTATGATAGTCCCCTTCTGCAACAATTCCACTCAAAATAATAGTATAGCAAGCAATATCAGGCTTAATTCCATCTTGTTTCAGCTGGTCCAGAATGTCCAAAGCATCCATACCCTTCCAATCCATCACCAAGAACCTTATCATATTAGTGCAATCCATGACACCAGGACAAAATCCTAGTTTTCTCATATCTTTCCAAACAACCAAAACCTCAGCATTGGTCAAACCCTTCACATAATGATGATATTATCAAAGAAGATATCTTCACATCCAAACCATAACCATCTTCCATCATACAATTCATTATCTTAATGGCATAATCAACCCTTTTCATTCTACACAAGGCCTTGATCAAAACCCAAAATGTTGATTTCTTGAGGCGAATTTTCATATGCTGGCTCTTTAATAAGATCTGTGGAACCATTTTGAGGCACTCTCTTTTCCTACAAAGCAGTGAAAGCAACAATTTCAGGGAACAATCAGTTGGTGTGATCTGAACCTGGGGATTCTGAAGAACAAATCAACAGCATCTTGGGCCCTATCAGCAAGACCATAGAACATTATTAGGTACATAAAGAAGGTCTCAGGTGTTTCAAACTTCTACTTGTGTCAAGGTGTTCTAGAACAGGGGAAATGTCCTGCAATTGGGAAGTGTTGGTTAAGGTTTTGATGACAAAGTAGTAAGCCATTGGAGTTGGTTCACAGTTATAAGATTTGAAGGAGTCAATGAGAGTGGAGAGGAGAAAAGGGCAGTTGTTGTTATTGTGTCTTTGGGGTTGTTGGGAGGAACAACCAATTTCAATGGTTGCTTGTTTGAGGATTTGCTTAGCTTGTTGTTCAAAGAAGTTGTGGTGCCATGAGCTTTTGTAAGGAGAGTGTGGCCATTTTCTGAATTTCCTGAGTTATCTGTTGGAACTCTTGGATAAAGGGTGTCTCACCATTTGGATTTGACGAGGATCAGAGAAGCAACAACTGACATAGAATTAGCAGACTCTGAGGATTAAACAAAGTAATAAAAATAACCAATTTTTTTATTTGAGAAATGGGATTGTCTGAAATCCAAGGACAAGCCAAAAGGTTAGATTGTAAGATCTAGGATAAAAACACTTCTCCAACATTTCCTCCAACAAAAAACATGCTTCTCCAATCTCAGCTTTACCAACCAAGCCATCAAGCATGTTCCTATATATATGCAAGTTGGGGCCAAAACCCTTCAACCCTATCTCCTTAATTAGCCCATTTGCCTTGCTTAAATCCCCTGCCACACACAAGGCATCCAGCAAAGTATTGTAAGTAACCACATTTGGTTTGCATCCCAATTTGTCCATAGAAACAACAACCTTAAGTGCCTCATCTATATTATTCTGCTTACACAAACAATTTATATACGCATTGTAAGCATAAACATCAGGAATGAGTCGCAATACAAGCATTTCATCAAATAGTTCATCTACCTTATGATAGTCCCCTTCTGCAACAATTCCACTCAAAATAATAGTATAGCAAGCAATATCAGGCTTAATTCCATCTTGTTTCAGCTGGTCCAGAATGTCCAAAGCATCCATACCCTTCCAATCCATCACCAAGAACCTTATCATATTAGTGCAACCCGTGACCCCGGGACAAAATCCTAGTTTTATCATATCTTTCCAAACAACCAAAGCCTCAGCACTGGTCAAACCCTTTTGTTCACACAATTATGATATTATCAAAGAACATATCTTCGCATCCAAACCATAACCATCTTCTATCATACAATTCTGTATCTTAATGGTATAATCCACCCTTTTCATTCTAAACAAGGCCTTGATCAAAACCCGAAATGTCAATTCCTCGAGGCAAATTTTCATATGCTGGCTCTTTAACAAGATCTGTGGAACCATTTTGAGGCACTCTCTTTTCCTACAAAGCAGTGAAAGCAACAAGTTCATGGAACAAACAGTTGGTGTGATCTGAACCTGGGGGTTCTGAAGAACAAATCAACAGCATCTTGGGCCCTATCAGCAAGACCATAGAACTTTATCAGGTACATAAAGATGGTCTCAGGTGTTTCAAACTACTTCATGTGTCAAGGTGGTCTAGAACAGGAGGAATGTCCTGCAATTGGGAGGTGGTGGTTAAGGTTTTGATAACGAAGTAGTAAGTTTTTTGAGTTGGTTCACAATTATAAGATTTAAAGGAGTCAATGAGAGTGGAGAGGAGAAAAAGGCAGTTTTTGTGTCTTTGGGGTTATTGGGAGGAAGAGCCAATTTTAATGGGTGCTTGTATAAGGATTTGCATAGCTTGTTGTTCACAGAAGTTGTGGTGTCATGAGGTTTTGTAGTGAGAGTGTGGCCATTTTCAGAATTTCCTGAGTTATCTGTTTGCACTCTTGGATAAAGGGTGTCTCATGTCTCACCATTTGGATTTGACGAGGATCAGAGAAACAACAACAGACATAGAATTAGCAGAGTCAGAGGGTTAAACAAAGTAATAAAAATAACCAATTTTTTTATTTGGGAAATGGGATTTTCTGAAATATGCGGACAAGCCAAAAGGTTAGATTGTAAGATCTAGGATAAAAACACTTATCCAACATTTCCTCCAACAAAATACATGTTTCTCCAATCTCAGCTTTACCAACCAAACCATCAAGCATGATCCTATATGTATGCAAGTTGGGGCCAACACCCTTCAACCCCATTTCCTTCATTATCCCCTTTGCCTTGCTTAAATCCCTTGACACACACAAGGCACCCAATAAAGTATTGTAAGTAACCACATTTGGTTTACATCCCAATTTGTCCATAGAAACAACAACCTTAAGTGCCTCATCTATATTATTTTGTTTACACAAACCATTTATATACACATTGTAAGTATAAACATCAGGAATGAGTCCCAATATAAGTATTTCATCAAATAGTTCATCTACCTTAACATAATCCCCTTCTGCAACAATTCCACTCAAAACAATATTATAGCAAGCAATATCAGGCTTAATTCCATATTGTTTCAGCTGGTTCAGAATGTCCAAAGCATCCATACCCTTCCCTTCCTTCACCAAGAATCTTATCATATTAGTGCAATCCATGACACTGGGACAAAATCTTAGTTTTCTCGTATCTTTCCAAACAACCAAAGCCTTAGCACTGGTCAAACCCTTTTGTTCACACAATGATGATATTATCAAAGAACATATCTTCACATCCAGACCATAACCATATTCTATCGTACAATTCAGTATCTTAATGGCATAATCCACCCTTTTCATTCTACACAAGGCCTTGATCAAAACCCGAAATGTCGATTCCTCGAGGCGAATTTTCATATGCTGACTCTTTAACAAGATATGTGGAACCATTTTGAGGCACTCTCTTTTCCTACAAAACAGTGAAAGCAACAAGTTCAGGGAACAAACAATTGGTGTGCATCTGAACTTGGGGATTCTGAAGTAAATGCAACTGACAACTAGATTTTTTTTGACAAAGCAACTGATAACTAGATGAGGGGTGAAATATTAAGAGAATCAAATCAAATGGCATAGATTGAAAGGTGTCTAAATTTAGGGATGGTAAAGCGGCGACCCGCCAAGAGGTGGCGAATTGAAATCACGTCGCCTTGTTACATAAAAAAAATAAAAAAGAATTTTATTCTAGAAAAGTAGCGGGTTGGCGGACTAACCAACCCAAAATACATAAAAACATTAAAAAAATTGGTTACAATGGCCTGACGGGTTGGCGAGTTATATGGGGTGGTGGGCTAGCAGACTGGCCCGCCTGGCCTAGCCTATATTGCCACCCCTATCTAAAATGGATGGGAAACATTTTATACACACACATATCCACATGGGTCATTGGTTTTGTTTTTGAATTTAATTGGTATACACCATTGTCTTAAGCATTTTTTATACTATCAATCAATCATAAATTAACACATTAGTAAAAAATATTTGATTTTTATCCCAATTATCTTAAAACCCACCCATACTATGATTTGTGCTTTGATTTTTGATTTATTAACAGTGAAAAGTTACCCTGAGCGTCCATCCCAATTTTTTTTTTTTTTTGATGGAAAGCGTTCCTCCCAATTAAACTATATTTTTTTGGGATCTAATATGAATTTCAAAACTTATCATTCATCTCCTGCTTATTTATTTATATTTACTGCTAACTCCTCCTGATTTTTCTTATACAAAAAGAACAAAGTTGACATGTTCCTCCTATACTTGACAAGTCACAGAGCGCGTTTCGATTGAAGTGCCGTTGGAAGAAGAAAAAAAACTTTTTGAGTTTCTCATCTCATCCTTTTAAAAGTTGAAAGTCAACCAAGTCAAAAAAAGTGGTTCAACCTAAGCTAAGAGTTATCATGCTCAGCATCTTTTGATGATGTTGATGATCCTTACACGTAGCCTATGTTTGGGAGGGTGGAGAGAAAATAGAGGGGAAAGAAAATTTTTAGTAAAGTGTGAAAAAGATGCATTGATAAATGTGACAGACCAATAATAATATAACACATCATCAATTTTACACTTTAACCAATAAATTTTCTTTTCCCTCACTTTCTTTCCTCTCATTTTCTTACATACCAAACATACCAGTAAAGAAACCTCACTTCAATCCAACAAGGTTGACCATTTCGGATCCTATAACATATATATAACAAATTGCTTCATTACTACCCAACTAGAACATATCAGATTCTACAACAATTTTAACAAAGAAACACATTTCTAAAACTCATCTTCTTTGATCTTCAATGGCAAACCAACCACCACCCTCTGCCACCGCCATCATCAGTTCTCGGTACTGTGCTCCTGGTATGAACTTTAAACTTGAGACATTTATATATTACTTTTTTTTTTTTGGTGGACAACATTTATGCATTGACCAGCTTTGAAAAAAATGAAAAATTATGCATTAGAATTCATGTTTTTCCGTTTGCGTTGGAAACAATTTAAAGTTGCAACATACATATTTTTTTGTGTGTCTAGTACGAATGGCTAAGAGAGAGGGAGGGAAAAAGTGGAACGTTGCGGATTCGAACCCGCACTCCTAGTGTCTACATGGTACTTACATATATTTTACCACTTAGTTGTGTCTCTTTGTACGCGCAACATATATTGCTACCTATGTGACACGGGGAGCTGAAAATAGGCACTATGTAAAGCAATTAGTCTTTCTCTTTTTTTTCTCTCTTAATTGAAATATCTCATCCTTTTTTCAATATTCATTTTTTACTCCTCCTTGTACTGAGCTAACCTAATTTTGTTTGATCAACAAATCTTGTTTAGATGAATAAATATTTATATATTTTATTTTTTATTTTATCTATTAATTAAAGTGGTTTATAAACTGCCATCACAGCTACACATCCCGTTGATCTGACAATCACAAGGGAGAGGACTTTGGGCGATAACTTCAGTGTCACAGACATAAACAACAACACCGTTTTCAGAATTAAGAGTTCTACTGCGACCATCTTTACACCCCGTGAACACCGGTTCTTATTTGACGCTAATGGAAACCCCATTCTCCATCTTCGAAGAGCGGTTAGTTCATCAACTATTTCAACTCGCATCTCCATTTAGATGCATGATATATCAAAATAATTTTCTTTAATTGAATTAAAAAAAATCTTAAAGGTTGACATTTATGTATCCCCTATTTGTAGATATCTATAAGGTTAAATTAATCTGGAGGTCCCTAAACTATTTGATAATTTCTAAATAGTTCTCTGAACTAAAAAATTGTAATTAAGTTCCTGAACTTGTCAATATTTTTTAATTGGATCCCTGCATGTTAAAACTTTTTAAGAATTTGTAATTAGGTCCCTATGTTCAATGATTTGATTACAAATTATTTAAAAGTTTAGGAACCTAATAATAAATTATTTAAAAGTTTAGGGACCCGATTAAAATACGGAGACCTAATTACAAATTATTTAAAAGTCTAGGGACTCGATTACAAATTTTTTATTCCAATGACTTATTTAAAAATTTTCAAATAATTTAGAACCTGCGGAGTAATTAAAGTTATCTATAATTACTTATAGGATAGGATCCCGTTCATATTTAGTTCTTAAAACTAATGTTAAGAATATAAAATAGAAAAAACTTTATTAAAAAATTCATTTATTTTTTATATTAATTTTTTATCTAATACATTTTTTTAATAAAAAGTTTCTATTTTATTTCATCTTTTGCACCAGTTTTTGAACTGATGTTGGCATTTGCTTTTTTGTTAATAAAACTCTAGATGGTGACTGTCTTGTTTTTGCAGCTACTAGCAGCAAATGATAGTTGGGAAGCATTTAGAGGTGAAAGTAAAGAACCCAAAGATCTTATCTTTACTCGGAAGCGATCCTCGTTGATCCAACTAAGGACCAAATTAACTGTGTTTTTAGCAAATAACACCACAGGAGTTTGTGATTTCACGGTCAAAGCAAGTTTATCTGGAGAATCATGGAATGTTTTCATCGGCGAGTCTGACACCGTTGCTGCCCAGGTTTATTTTTTGACACAATTATTATTTTGCTTAGTTAATTTTCTGCGAAAAATTTGTATAAAAAATTAATTGATTATTATAGAATAAAAATACTTATCGCATTTTTTTGATGGATTATCGCATTTTTTATTTTATAAACTAGTATGAGATATAATAAAACAAAAGATAAACTACAAAATTATACTTAAAATTTGTTATTTAATAAATTACACATTTAAATTTGTTGTGTTGTGTATTAATAGCTAAACAATAAATAAACGAAAACAAAAAATTATGTTGTAAGTCTATTATTATATTATTCTATTTGTGTTGTTTCTCGACGTGCATATAAAACACGCCCATAATAAAAGTAGCTATGACCAAGGGTGGATTTTTATTAATTAGATCTAAATCGTTATTGCAGATAAATAAGAAGCTTGGCACTATATTTAGCAGACAAAAGTTCTTCGTCACTGTGGGTCCGAACATCGATTATGCATTCATTGTGGCGCTAATTGTGACTTTTGATTAGAAACTACAACAACAAAGGAGTTCACAAGGGAAAATTAAGCTCTAGATAGGTTTACTTTTTCTGATAAGTTTTTTTTTTTGGTGTACTTTTTTTGTGTACATTTTCTGATGAGTTATAGTTACCAGTTTCCTCAAGATATGTATCTTTATTTTTTTTACCTAACGTAAGGATTAAGATGATATTTTTTTAATCTTTTCTATTATATTTTATTATTTTAAAATAATTTGGTATACATAAATTATAGACACAATAATGCACGATTACATGAGTAACCTCGTGTGTTATAGAATAATATAAAAACTTACTTAATTAGGACGACCATGAAGAATATAAATGCATAAATGAAGCCCATGAGAGTTAATGAAAGTTGGTTCAAAAAATATTACCATCAAATGCTCAAAATGTGCTAAAATAGAGCAGCACCACTACCAAAATAGACCAAAGTATTTGCCTTGTCATCAAACACCATTTTCTACCCCAAAATGTTTACTAGTGTATTATCCTGCCCCAAGTTCCACTCCAATATGTGCTCCATTGAGAACAACAGGTGCCCTATTTCATTTGAACCTTGAAATATGCTACCAACCTTCCTCAGCCTTGTTAACTGCAAAATTGCATTAAGGTAATTCAACACCTCCCAAGTTCCAAGGATGGTCGTCTCTAATTAATCTCACAACTTAATGATAACTCCAACCAATAGCAATCCTCTGCACAACAATCCTCTGCTTTCTTTCTTTGCACAACAATCCTTTCCCAGCTATCCTTTCTACCTATTTACTCCTTCTAGAATGAAATATAAACAAAAAGTAACTAATTCACGCTTATTAAAATGGTTAGTTAATTTTGTCAAAAAATAGATGGTCAGTTAATCACATTTAATCTTATTAATCTTATTTAAAAAATAACTACATTACCTAAATTACCCTTCATGTTATTTATTGCTGACAAAGGGTCTCAAGATAATAAATTGGTCTATTGGAAATAAATGTTGAATCTAATAAAAAGTATTTTGGAAATACTATCATTAAATAGGATGAAAACAATTAAAAACTGCTTATATTTCATTCAAACATAAGCTCAGATTTGTTTATATTCCATTCCGGGGGGAGTATGTACCACAATGACGAAACATTAATCAAGTTGTTGTACAGACTGCTATGCGAAGGTCAGTAAAGCAAATTTTAACAACGGCAGACACAATGATTGAATCAATTTTAATGCTATAACTAGTAGATAAAACTCGTGCTCACCACGAGTGCGAGAAAATCGGCGAAAAATAATTTTTCTATAAAAGATGGAGATGCTGTTACATGTCGCATCATGGATAACCAAACTAAGTGAAGTCAGTTTTCTTAAATAGAAGATGAAGATGTTGCCATGTAGCACAATGTGGATAACTAAACTAAGTGTAGTTAATTTTCTTAAATAGATAACAGATTAGGAACAAAATAACCCATATGATTTACATGCCCCGAGTATCCCTCGATTTACATTTCAATAATGGCAGAGCCAATACATTCTAATCTTTCATTCCCCTCTCACTTTCTCGATATACAATACCATGGTTTTATCCCCCTTTTAGGTATCAACATGCGATAAAAAACCCCAAAACCTGCCAATAGCAAGTGCATTCAACACAACCGTGTTCTCCACCCTCTAAAAAATCTTCATCATTTTTGTCATAAAAAATCCAACCAAACATCTCACTATAAGTTGTGCCTGCAGCACCCTTCGAGATGCTCAGATCGATTCGACCCACACACCTACAGGTCATGCGCACACGACAATGGACATTTGGTCCACAACGTTATCGCCCTCTTTCTCAAACGTGAAAACTTAACAACACTATCAAACATGAGACAATATAATTTCCCTAACAATTTACGACGAAATTCACTAAGGACCAATGTTGTTAATCGTGGATCGTGGAAAATAGCTAAAAGCCAAAAAATCGCTATGTGAAATAGCCGATTGCATTGCAGGAAAATAGCGGAAGTCAAATAGCAGGTGAAATATATCAATTATGTATAAAAAATGATGTATAAAAAAATAAATAAGTTGCATAAAATGCAACAAAAAAAAGTGACATAATATTGACTCAAAAGACAAAAGAGCTATTCATTCTCATCCCTTTTGGCTTCCCCAATATAATCATCATTCTCATTATTAGATAGTGAGGCATGTCCTTCTGAATCCTCAGAATCAATGTCTTCAAATTCTGGTTCAGTTTTTTCCAAGACTAGATTATCTTCCACTTCAACCACTTTCTCTTTTCCCTTTTTGGATGAAGAACCAGTAGTCAACCCCTTCTTTGTTTTAGATGCAACACCAAAACACTAGAGGCTTCCTTTCTCCTTTTAGTTCTTTGCCTAGTATTTGTTGTAGGCTCTCCAACTTCTAAAGCACTATAAACAGCTTCCTAATTAAGGGCATCATTATCATTTTCATCCTCAATGACTCTTTCATTCCCATCATCGTCTTCATCACCATCCATAATCCCAACTAGCCACTCGTTACACTCATCAATGTCATTAAGTGAAATTGGTTCAATTTCATCCCTAAATATGTATCTTCTAAGCAATGTTTGATTATATTTGACATACACCAAATTGTGTGGTCTTTTAAGCTTAAGCCTATTCTTTTTCTTAGAATGAATCTGCAACAATAGAATCAGATAACTAATCAATGTTATGCTGCTGTAAATAACTTTGCCACAAGCCTAGCTTTATGCTTCTCCACTTTGCCATCCCCGTTAGATTTAGTCTTGTAAATCAATTTTACTCCTACTGTCTTAGCTCCAGTAGGAAGTGTTGTCAGCTCCCAAATATTACTCCTTTCAATAGCACCAATTTATGCATCCATAGCCTTTCTCCAAACACTATGTTATACTGCCTCATCATATGAAGTAGGGTCTGCAGAACTGAAAACAACAAAATTAGCAGCTCCTCATTAGTATCTGTTTCTTCATTGATCACATAATCCTCTAACCATGAAGGTGGCTTTCTAGTCCTCCCTTGATCTGAATCAGAAGTATCAGCATCTATAATCTAAGTAACATTCAGATATGATTCTACATTCTCATTAGAATTCAAATTCTGCTCCTTGTCATTCCGTGCCTCTCCTGCTTCTTCAGTACTTTTAACATCATCTTCACATTCAGTCAATCCCCTTTTTCTTTCTACTTTTCCCTTTTTCCTATCCCCATTTCCAGTTTCAGCAAACTTAACATCCCTGCTAACAATTATCTTTCTTGCAACAAGATCATAGAGTCTATAAGCCTTAGACTCTTCACTCACCCCTAAGAGCACACATTTGATACTTTTATCATCCAACTTTTTTCTTTGAGCATCTGGTACATGAACATGGGCAGCACACCCAAATATTCTGAAATGACTGACTGAAGGCTTGATGCCACTCCATGCTTCCTCAGCTGTGACATTTTGAACAGCCAATGTAGAACTTCTATTCAACACATATATTGACCAATTCACAGCTTCTGGCCAAAATTCTTTTGGAACCTTCTTCTCATATAACATGCTTCTCACCATATTCATGATTGTCATATGTTTCCTCTCTGCTGCTCAATTCTGTTGTGGAGTATAGGCTGCAATAAGTTGTCTCCTGATGCCATTGGTACTGTAGAAACTTTTACCGTTGTTGGATTCTGGCTTGGTGGGACCACATATATCAGTAACAAGTTTGAGGACCTGAGAAGCTCTTCAAGTACTCTCATTTTGAATAGTTTCCAAATGTTTCTTACAAACCATACAATTTGTGCAGACTTGGGATGATTCCTTGAGCTATGGCAATCCTTTAACCATTTCTTTTTGTGCAAGAGTCTGCAGTCCCTTAAACCTGAGATGACCATATTTGCAATACCACAAATATGTGTTTCCATCACTCTCCACTTGTAAGCAAGAAGAAGAAATTACACGAACAAACGCAGGATTCATCCCATTGGCAGACATTTTACTGGTCAAACAAAGGCCTATCTATTTGTGAAAGACCTTGCATTGATCTTGCTGAAACATCACAGTAAGATTCTTATGTTGGAGCTGGCCAATACTCAACAAATTGTTCTTCAACTTGGGAATGTAGTATACTCCAGTGATAACCTGAATTGTTCCATTAATTTTCAACTTAACACTTGTTGACTGGAATGTAATATTTTGGGTGTAAACAACACTTCACTTTCCTTTAACTATCATTCTTGAATTATCACCAAGTTTCATAGATTCCCTAAATATATCATTGATTTGATAGAGCCAATCTTTATTTCCACGCATGTGATTGCTACAACCTGAGTCAAGAAACCATACTACCTTCTTTTTCACAATGTATTTGTCTTCTTCATAAGCCATGAGCAACATCTCATCTTCTTCATCAAATTCTGTATAATTGGCATTTTCCTCCCAATTAGGACACTCATATTGATAGTTGCCCAATTTGTGGCATTTGTAGCATTCTACGAGTTCTTTATTGAAGGGTGATCTCCCTCTTCCTCTACCTCCTTTGAAGCTAATACGACCCCTTCCTCTTCCTTCTGATCTTCCACCATTCGAAACCTTCAGGGCCTGTTCCTCCTCTATATGTCCTCTCATTCTTTGTTCATGCACTAATAGACAACGTTGCAGCTCATCAACGGTCATGGTAGTCACATTGTTTGATTCCTTTATAGAGCACACTACATAATCGAACTTGGCTGTCATAGATCTGAGAATCTTCTCAACTATCAGGAGCTGCTCCATTCTTTCACCGTGAGACTTCAACTTGTTCACAATGGCCATCGTTCTTGCAAAATATTCATCTACAGATTCTCCTTCTTTCATTCCAAGAACTTCAAATTCCCTCCTCAGAGCTTGCAACTGAGCTCTTTTCACCACCTTCGTGGAACCTTGGTACTTTTGTCTCATGGAGTCCCAAATCTCCTTTGATGTTTCCTTGTTCAAGATTTTCTCCATAATACTTGTATCTATAGCTTGAAATATATAGTTCTTTACCTTCAAATCTTCAATTTGCTATCTTTCCACAGTCTTCAATTGATCTTGGGTCGCACCAGCTGACGTTGAAAGAATCCCAGTTTCAACTAAACCCCGATACTCCGTTGATTGAAGGAGATTTTCCATCAACATTGCCCAATGATTATAGTGACCATCAAATTTTGGAATTGCGGGTTGCACAAAACATCCTTCTGCAATGACTCACCTCTCAATTCGTCTTGTCTTTCTTCTCTCTCACGCTCACGAAACTTGTAGGTTCTGTAACAGGCCCCTCGCAGAGCTCTGATACAAATTATTAAGACTTGAAAAGAAGATTTGGGAAGAGACACTTTCTCATTGGTCAAAGAAAGACTTTTGTACAAGCCTAATTACACGCAAAACAACTATTTGCAGTAACTAACCTTATCAATAAACTAACAAAGTTGGTTAGTGCCTAACATACTAATACTAACAGTTGTAGCAGACAGTTAAAACGGCGATGCACTAGTGCCCCATATATAAAGTGTTGCACCCCAATGTTGACCAAAAGGATCAGTTTTGCCTTTTGGCAACCCACGTTGAAGATTCTGATTTCTTAATGGATTTTGTTGTTGCTGTTTTTAAAAAAAAAATAAAAATGTAGATTGAATAATAATATAATAATAATAATGACCAGGACCACGATATAAAATTTTATGTTTTTTTTTATAAGTAAACGTTAGTCGTTAGTAATTGTTAGAATTATTAGTTTTTCGGGTTTGAACCCGAGACTTCCAACTTACACTCCTTCAGCGTCTTTTAGCTCACCAACCGAGCTACCTACTTGGGACATATAAAATTTTAGGTTAAATTATACTCTTGGTCCCTTATGTTTATTTTAGGTTTTAGTTTGGTCCCTTATGTATTCAAAGTTTCAAATTGGTCCCTTATGTATAAAATGTTGCCCCTCTTGTTTTTTTGGTTCGAATTGGTCTATTATGTTACGAATATTATACCAATGTGATCTTTTTTTATGCAATAAAAGGGACCACATTAGTATAATATTCGTAATATAAGGGACCGATTTGAAAATTTTAATACATAAGGGATCAAACTGAAACTTAGAATAAAAATAAGAGACTAATTCGAAATTTTTAATAGATAAGGGACTAAATTAAAACCTAAAATAAAAATAAAGAAATAATGACGTAATTTAACCAAATTTTAAAAACCGTGTTCACGTGTTGTAATTTTTAATGGTTCAAGGGACCACCCATGGATGAGTAAAAAAAAAAAAAAAGGGGACCACCCATGGATATAGTTCAGACTATGCTTAATCATAATTAATTATTACTTGGAGACCATTTCGTCTAGATCATCACTAAAATATCTCGACGCTACGCGTTCAGTTCATACGAATTCAGAAAGCTAGCTTCATATCATACACGCACAAAAAATAGAAGATAGTATCTTATACCGTACGAATATAACACGGCTCATTTCTAATCATCCAAGCAGCTTCCTGATTCCCTTTCATTTCTCTATGTTAATTATTAATTATAATTATAAATTATAATTATATAAGAGAGTTTATACGATCCCATTATTCCCAATTTCCCACTTACAAAAAGAACAAACAAACAAGACTCTGATCCTAATAACAGTAACCCCATCATGGCGTATCCTTATCCACCACAACCCTCGGCCTCCGCCCCGATGCCGGCGGTCTCCACCGTCGTGATTGGCCCTCAGTACTGCGCTCCGTATCCGGTGGATCTGGCGGTGGTGAAGAAGGTGATGACCATTTCAGATGGCAACTTCGTCGTCACTGACGTCAACGGCAACATCGTCTTCAAAGTTAAGGGTTCTCTCTTAACCCTCCGTGACCGCCGCGTCTTGATCGATGCCGCCGGCCATTCCATCGTCACCCTACGCCGGAAGGTTCCATTTTCTTCTGTCTCTATCTCTTATTTTCTTTCGTTAAAAAATATAAAAAAATTTAAAAGAAAAAAACAAAGCTTTTGCCACAGATCATAAATTATTTATATACACACATCGTGATCATGAGATTCATGGTGATTATTAAGAAACCTTGCTTCCAGATTAGTATAACTGTTTTTCCCATTTGAGCCTGAAAAAACATAAAGTACGGAAACAATACTTTAGTCATTTTTTTTAAACGCCGTTAATTGAACACAGCTTGCGACACAAATATGTAACACAATATGCGTTTATATTGTACGAATACGTGTCTGTACAGTATGGACACCACTTTTTTTTTTTCTTTTCTATAAAGAAAAATTCAAATTTTTTTATCTAGTTAACGAAGTTCACTTATCTAGTTAATGGTTCTCATTATCTGGTGAATGTCAACCCTGAAACTTAACACATTCTATTTATTTATCTGGTTAACAAAGTTCACTTATTTGGTTAATGAGTCACATCATCTGGTAAATACCAAACTCACATTCCATTTATTTATCTGGTTAACGAAGTTTATTTATCTGGTTAATGCAGTTCATTATCTGGTTAATGATAAATATTTTTGTAACCAGTTAAAAAAAATCTAAAACAAAAATTGAAAAAAAAAATTATGTCTGTACTGTACGGACCGTATGCGTATTGTGTCTGAATCACATTGTGTGTTCAAAAATTATTTCTGTTTTTTTTTTAATAATAAATCGTGAAATTCTTCGTGTGAAAAATGTATAGTCAACATATTAATTTGGTGATAAGTATTTCTAAGCGATGAGTTTTAAATTTTCAAAAATCTATTGATAAAAAAATTGAAAATATTAATTTAATGATATTTTTTTAGAAGAATAAGGATTTTTTTTTTGTTTTAAAATAATTTCAACGAGGCACACGCGTAAGTTCCAAAAACAGATCCGTGGAGAGAAACTAATTAATTAAAGTTTGAAGACAAGTACATGTAAAAATACCGTTAAGCTTATCTAGTTGTGCTAACTATTCTATTATTCTTTTTTTTTTTTTTTAAAAGGACTATTCTATTATTCTTGTGAAGTGTTATTTAAAGAAAATATATATTTAATAAAAAGAAACAATTACCTTCTTTTTAATTTTTCCAAAAGGTTAATTATTTATAAATAAAAAAATCAGCTTTGTATTTTACAGTAATCTTCTCATGCATCGTATTTGTAGTTTATGATCCATTAAACTTCATATACCCCCATCAATACCAAAATTAACTTTTAAGTAAGTTGTATTATTGATGCAGATGATGACTATGCATGATCGATGGGAAGCTTTTAGGGGTGAAAGCACAGAGGCGAAAGATCTGATATTTACTTTGAAGCGATCGTCTCTAATCCAGCTTAAGACCAAATTAGATGTGTTTCTAGCCAATAACACTAAAGAAGATGTTTGTGACTTTAAGGTCAAAGGTAGTTGGCTCGAACGATCTTGCATTGTTTATGCTGGTGAATCTAACAACATTGTTGCCCAGGTATAATTCCTCTTGTGATATATACTAATTTCTAAATCGGTTTTAATTTACTACTTTCGGTGGATTATCACTTAATATATGTACTAATCTCAAATCAATTTTTTCGTGGCATTGTTATTGCAGATGCACAAGAGGCACACTGTTCAGAGTATTTTGATTGGTAAAGACCATTTCATGGTCACGGTCTATCCCAATATTGATTTTGCTTTCATAGTGGCGTTAATCGTGATTCTTGACGAGATTAACGACGATGAGAAGAGCGAATAGAGGAATGTTATATATATTCAGAAAATTCTGTTGTACTTTTAATCAATGAGTACCATATTTCCATGTATTAATAAATTAAGAGGTTCACAGATTAGATTGAGTTTTTTTTTAAAGGGAAAATCATCTGATTCATTTCTATCGGTTTTCTGTTAAACAGAATGCTAAAGAGTATAAAAAAAATGCTAATGAGTACGAAAAAGTTTTGTACAAACTCGCACCAAGGGTAATTGGGTAAATGGAACTTGGTTGAAATTTGTTTTTTCATTATCTGTTGCCATGTATGGTTATTTGTCAGGATAAAACTTACACCCGATTCTATATAACCAGTTCATACTGTGCTATGCACATAGAGACAGTTTTCTTCCAATAACTTATGCAAGTAGACAGTTACACTTTGTATTCCTTGAGACAGTTAGCAACAATTTTTTTTTCAATAGCAAAAGAAGCATTGTATTAAAAGAGAGTACTAGGAGTACTCCAACCCAAATACAACAAAAGAGGTGAGAAGAGAGAGGGACGAGGACCCTCCCCTACCTATCCAAGATACAAATAACGCCTAATTATATAATCAACACCTACATACCCCAAGACACAATCAACACCTACATACCCAAGATATAATCAACACCTGAAATTCACAACAGTCCTCCATGTTTTGTAAATGAATCCAGCCTTTGAGATTTCTTTACTCTACTCCGAAGGTTATACCTATTAACCTTATGTTCTCCTACTAATGATACCTCCTTTATTAACCCATAAAAAGATTCACCAACCATGTCACCAACCACTGAGACTAAACACAAGCCTTGAGTGACATGTGGTTTTAGACCTTGAGAGCCCTGTGATATTTCCATTAAAGTTCCTCCCAAAACCCCTCCATGTTCCACGTGAGATTCATAAGCGTTATTACCATCAACAACAGGTGCCTCCAACCCGGTACGTGAAGATTCAATTAAGCTTGGAGTACCATGTTGTGCTTCACCTAAACCTTGAGTGCCACGTTGCGCTTCACGTTGAACATCATTTAATACAAGCTGCCCAATTCTCACACCCCCCATAATATTAATTACACATCCCTCTTCTCCATTCAAACCCTCATTTGAAACCTTTGCAAAATCACCTCCATTTAAAATATTTCTACATTGCACATGTTCCCCCACTCCCCCAGGCAAAATACCATTAGTAACCCCAACAACAATATTGTCTAGCAGTTCTTGAGATCCGACAGATTTGACCTCCCTCTGCAGATCCGTACAACTCGCACCATACTTCCCATTACGTGAAAGAGTTGCCTGTGCTTCCTGGTTGTCCAAATCTGCAATTTCTAGCCCCAAATTTGCAAGTGGTAGCAAGTCTTCTGCACACACGCCATCTCTCTGCCTATACCCTACCGTACTAAGCACAGTTGCAGCAACGACCCCTCTCAACTCTCCCTCTTCACGTGGGAATCCTTCTTCGCTAGCAAAATCACCTTGGTCGCCACACGTAGATGGTACGACCGCTGTTGGTCGCTTCACTAGATCCCTATAGGCTGATGAATTCTCGTTGCCACACCTAGATACCCCTGCAGCCACTGGTCACGCCACCGGATCCCCACACCCAAATGAATCCTCAAGTACTTTGATCTCATAAACTTGTCCCTAAATTAGGACCCTCACCACAGTGTCTATTGACACCATATAAAACCCCTCCTCCCAAGCTTGGGGTGGCACCCCATAGCACCAAAGCCAAACACACCTTTCCCGTGGCTTTAAAGAAGTATTCCATGGGGCCAACTCCTTCACCCAAGGAGAGAACCAGTCTTTGT
The DNA here is from genome assembly GCA_037113605.1 of Calophaca sinica. NCBI lineage: Eukaryota > Viridiplantae > Streptophyta > Magnoliopsida > Fabales > Fabaceae > Calophaca > Calophaca sinica. Next base: position 113,223,761 of record CM073733.1, read on the forward strand.
TCGCTTCCACTGCCTCCAAAACATCCACGCCCCCATCGTACGATAGTAACACCCTTGAACCGCCTAACGGAGTTGCTTTCACCTGCATAAAACCATTCATAGTAAGCAAATCTTGGAATTTGAAAGCGTCCCCTGCATCCGCCATAGTCGCCAAACAACACCTTTGGAGCCACTTCGCCATGTCCTCCTTCACCTCATACTCCATATCATTAGCTTGGAGAGGCTTCAATAGATCCCCTTGAGGACCATTGTTGAGCCCAAATCCATCCCCTAAAGCCCGTGCAAATGATCTACCCTGTATCACAGAGCTCGCTTTTGTCGTCACCACCGAGCTAATTAGAACCTTAGTGGCGCTTCTGTTGAGAACCCCACGCTGAAACCTCTTAATGTTAACGGCCAGCTTGGCCTTGCCTATCCATATATCACTTAGACGCTTTTCCAGATCCACACTATCTTGAACTTCCCTGAAGCGAACGAAGCCGAATTGTTTACCAAACTTATCCCTCTTCTTCGGGATGAAGACATCTGCAACCTTCCCGAACTTGAGAAACACCGTCCACAAATCTGTCTTTTTAACCTCCTCAGAAAAATTGGACACGAAGAATGAGAGAGTACCCTTCTCCAGACTCCTAAGGCAGCGACGAGAAGTCCTAGCCCCATGTTCTCCATAGTCGCACTCTGTTTTCTCTGTCATCCCTTCTTGGTTGTCATCACTGCTACAGCGCCGATTACACGATCCCCAGTATTTGAACCTTCTTCAAACCGAAATCAACCACCAAATCAGAACCAGAGAGAATCTCTTACCGGAATCACCCACAGACCAGGCGGACGTCCAATGCTTAGATCTAACCCGGCACGAGATCTGAACCACACGGCGCACCGAAACTCCGCAAGGCCAAGCACGGTGCACACAACTAGGTGTTGTTGGTGAACTGAAGACGGTGTGGATTGTCACCGTTTGGATATTGAGGGAGGAATGGTGACAAAGTTGAGCACTCTCAAGGGAATCTAATGGAAGAATAAATTCCGGAAAGAGAAACTCTGAGTACTAAATTCTGTTAGTACACAATCAATGAGTGAGAATTTAGGGAGAGAGTGTAATGATTTCCAATGATTGAGTACTTGCATTAATTATGAGGGAATATATAGTATCTAGTACAACCAATCAATGAAAGATCTTTTCTATATGGCTAGTACAACATGTACAGCACATATCCTTCTAGAATACTTAAAATGCAAATGTAGTACAATAGCAACTAGGGCTAGTACAACTAGGGCTAGTACAAGTGAAATGGTAAATAACTGGAAAGTAAATAGTAATTATTTAGGTACTACTCCAACGGTCACAATACCCTCCCCATGAGAGCACTCTTGTCCTCAAGAGTGTAGTGCAGGGAACTCTTTGAGGATGTCATAATACCATTCCCAGGTAGCCTGATCAGGTGCCAAATTCTTCCATTTTATCAAGACTTTAGTAGCAGCCCTGCGCCCACGCTTCACCATCTTCCTGTCCAATATGGCTTCTGGTTCACCCTTAGATGTAATCAAGGTGGGAGGAGTTGGATGAGCTATGACAGCAGCAGCAAGATCAGTACACTTTTTGAGCTGAGATACATGGAAGACGTTATAGATATTGGTACTTGAAGGGAGCTCCAGCATGTAAGCAACTTTGCCAATCCTATCAATGACACGATAAGGACCAAAGTACTTAGGATTCAACTTGTGGAAAGACTGATTTCTGAGTGTAAACTGTTTATAGGGCTGCAACTTGAGAAACACGTAATCACCAATAGTAAAAACACGGTCAGTTCTGTGTTTATCAGCTTGTTGTACCATCCTATTTTGAGCACGAACCAAATGAAATTGTAACAGTTTGATAGCTTCTTCTCTGGCAGCAAGAGTTCTATCCACAGCAGCATTGGAAGACTCTCCAGGAAGGTAAGGTAAATGGATAGGAGGAGCTTGTCCATACACAACTTCAAAAGAATGGAAGTTTGTGTTGTACCAAAACTCAGCAAGTGATAGCCATTGTAACCATTTCTGTGGTTGCTCAGAAGTCATGCATCTCAAGTAAGTTTCAAGTGCTTTATTGACAATCTCTGTTTGACCATCACTCTGTGGATGGTAAGCAGTGGATTTGTTCAATGAAACACCTTGAAGAGAGAAGAACTCAGTCCATACTTCACTAAGGAAGATAGGATCACGATCACTAGTGAAAGAAGTAGGCATGCCATGTAATTTATATACTGAATCAAGAAACAATTGAGCAACATCGAGAGCAGTATAAGGGTGTTGCAAAGCTAAGAAATGGGCATACTTACTTAGCCTATCAACCACAACCAAAATTACCTGCTTTCCCTTAGACTGAGGTAGCCCTTCAATGAAGTCAAGGCTAATGGCATCCCAAATTCTTCCTGGTACAGGGAGAGGCTGCAGAGGTCCCGGAGGTGGTACTTGCTCAGGTTTGTTTCTTTGACAGACAATACACTCTCTAATGTATGTGTGGACCTCCTTAGTAATTCCTCTCCAGAAGAACAAGGATTTAACACGAGCCAGTGTGTTGTCTCTGCCAGAATGTCCCCCTGTTGCAGAGTCATGCAACCAGTGCAGTATAGCACTCTTCACCTCATGGCTATTTCCCACAACAAGCTTACCATTTCTTCTCAGTAAATTGTCTCTCCATGTGAACTTAGGGTGAGATGCAGGATCATTAACAAGATCCTTAATGAGCTGTTGAACTACAGGATCATTCTCCCAAGAATTTTTGATCTGCAACAACAAATCATTAGTGACTTTATTCAAAACAAGGGCCATCAGTTCTGCACCCTCCACCCGAGAGAGAGCATCAGCAGCAATATTGGACTTCCCTTCTTTGTAGTGGATCTCAAAATCAAACCCCATGAGCTTGGCCATCCAAGCTTGCTGGAAATGGGTGTTGAGTCTCTGTTCAAGCATATATTTAATGCTCCTTTGGTCTGTACGAATTATAAATGACTTGTGAGCCAAGTAGGTGCTCCATTTTTGGATGGCATAGACAATAGCCAACAACTCCTTTTCATAGATGGACAATGTCTGCTGTTTTGGGCCCAAGGCTTTGCTGATGTAGGCTATTGGATGGTTGTCTTGCATCAAGACAGCTCCAATCCCTCTACCTGAAGCATCGGTCTCAAGGACAAAAGTTTTTGTGAAATCTGGTAAAGTCAGGACAGGGGCAGTAACTAGAGCCTGCTTGAGTGTTTGAAAAGAAATCAGAGCTTCATTAGACCAAGTAAAGGCATCCTTCTTCAGTAGGTCAGTCAAAGGCTTGGCAATCTTGCCAAAATCCTTCACAAAACGCCTGTAGTAGCCTGCAAGCCCCAAAAATCCTCTGAGTTGCTTTAGATTCGTAGGTTCTGGCCATGAGCTAACAGCTTGAATCTTTACAGGATCGGTGGTGACACCTTCCTGAGTAATGAAGTGACCAAGGTATTCCACCCTAGTAGTTGCAAAGTGACACTTGGACCGTTTGAGAAATAGCTGGTGCTGTCTTACAGTGGAAAACACCTACTGTAAGTGATCAATATGAGCATGCAGAGAAGGACTGTAAACAAGAATATCGTCAAAGAAAACAATCACAAACTTTCTGAGGTAGTCCTGAAAAATGTGGTTCATGAGAGATTGAAATGATGCTGGTGCATTTGTAAGGCCAAATGGCATCACGAAATATTCAAAATGACCACTGTGAGTCTTAAAGGCAGTTTTGTACTCCTCTCCCTCAGCCATTCTCAACTGGTGATATCCTGACCTAAGGTCCAATTTAGAGAAAATACTTGCTCCACCTAGCTCATCCATGAGATCTTCAATCAAAGGGATAGGAAATCTATCTTTGATTGTGTAGTGGTTAAGTCTTCTATAGTCAACACACAAACGCCAAGAACCATCCTTCTTCCTCACTAATACAGTAGGGGAAGCAAAGGGACTATTACTATATTGAATGATACCCTGTGCAAGCATTTCCTTGACCAATATATCCACAACATTTTTCTGAACAATTGGATATCTATAAGGTCTAATGTTTACAGGCATAGCATCATCTTTAAGTGGGATTTTATGATCAAATCCAGGCCTAGCTGGAGGCAATGTAGATGGTTCTTTAAATATATCAGCAAACAGCTCCAACAGTGATTCAATTTCAACAGGTACAGAAGGGTGCAGAGTGCCTTGTTGTGATACAGAGCACACAGGAATAATGAGCTGAGGATAAGAGTCATTCACTTGCAAGAAACACAATTCAGCTCCCTGGTCCACTGCAGAGTTCAGTGATTCATTGGATATCAACTTCAAGCCTGAAGGTCTGGTTCCTCTCAATAAAACTTTGCTGCCTTGCACAGAAAACTCCATGTGCAACTTGTCAAAATCCCACAAAATTGGACCAAGTGATCTTAACCATTGAACACCTAAAATCATATCACAACAAATCAAAGGTAAGACAATCATATCAGCAGTAAAAGTATGATTATGCATAGACCATGTGAAGCCTTTGCAAATGTAAGCAGCCTTCAATTTGTTGCCTCCACCCCCTGTGACAGCCATTGGATTTACCTCCTCTAATTTGCAACCAAGTTTTCTAGCCTTGGCAAGGTCCAAGAAATTATGAGTGCTTCCACTGTCCAATAAGATTTGTAAAATCTTCTTGTAGTAGAGGCCTCTAACACGCATAGTTTGGTATGTGGCACCACCTGTTAATGCCTGCATAGAGATTTGAGGAACCTCAACTTCTGGTGAAGTAATTTCCTGCAACACAGGCTCCACAGTAGGTGTCTCCACCTCTGGGGGATCATCCCCTTCCAATTCCATCATCATCTTTTGGATTCTACGGTGTTTTAGGTGGTGGCCTGGTGTAAACTGCTCGTCACAGAACATGCACAGACCCTTGGCACGACGGTCTGCCATTTCTGCAGCAGAGAAGGTTTTGGATGTCTTGGTGAATAATGGTTTCTGGGTGGTAGTAGGCTCTTTAGTGGCTTGTGTTTGGGTTGGTGTTTGGGTGGGTTTGGTGAAGGGTGGTCTATAGGAGGGTGATTTCTGGGTAGGGTTTTGGCTGATTCATATAGTTTAGCTAAATTGGCAGCTTGAGGGATGGAAATGGGGTTAAACATTCGAACATGGGCTTGTGTTTGAGGGTCTAGGTTAGCCAAAAAGATGCTCAACGCGTGTTCTGGTATAATCCCAACCTGGGTTTGAGCGAGCTCAAACGCATCGATGAACGATTGCACAGAACCGGAATGCTTCACTTGGATCAGCTCTGCGAGCGGATCTTCGTACAAGTCACCGAATCGTCGGCGCACATCTGACGCGTATTGTGGCCAAAGAGGGTATTCATCAAATCTACCCCTCATATAGTTGAGGTGCCACTGTAATGCGAGCCCTTCAAGGTGGATGGAAGCCAATCGCACCCTAGACTCCGGTGGCGTCTCATCGAGAAGGAAAAATTGGTCGCATTTGTACAGCCAATCCTTGACCTTCTTGCCATTGAATCGTGGAAAATCAATTTTGGATATCCGGGTGGAGTAATTTCGCGGAGCATTTGGTGGGGTTGGTGGTGGTGGGGTGGGTGCATGCGGTGGTGGTGGTGTTTGGTTGTTACTGGTTTCCGCCAAGGAGTGACGGTTCTGGGTGATGAGTAATGTACGAATTTCAGCTAAGGCATCACGCAATTCATCAATGCGTGAGTTCACCGCCGTGTTGTTCTCGTCCAATTTCCGGTCAAGCTCAGCAACGGACTGACTACGTGTCGTCATGGTACCAGGCTCTTGCTTTGATACCAATTGTCACCGTTTGGATATTGAGGGAGGAATGGTGACAAAGTTGAGCACTCTCAAGGGAATCTAATGGAAGAATAAATTCCGGAAAGATAAACTCTGAGTACTAAATTCTGTTAGTACACAATCAATGAGTGAGAATTTAGGGAGAGAGTGTAATGATTTCCAATGATTGAGTACTTGCATTAATTATGAGGGAATATATAGTATCTAGTACAACCAATCAATGAAAGATCTTTTCTATATGGCTAGTACAACATGTACAACACATATCCTTCTAGAATACTTAAAATGCAAATGTAGTACAATAGCAACTAGGGCTAGTACAACTAGGGCTAGTACAAGTGAAATGGTAAATAACTGGAAAGTAAATAGTAATTATTTAGGTACTACTCCAACGGTCACATGGATCGATCATGTCCGAGACGGGAGGGGGATGAAAAAGATCGAGCCTGATGAAGGAAGATCGAAGAATGGGAAGCAGAATCGACTGAAAGAGATGGACAGAGGTTGCTGCGGTGGAGAGTGATGAAGAAGAAGGAGGATTGGGGGGGAGCGACGGCTAGGTTAAAAAAAGGGGGGATGGAAACGGTAGAGAGAGGTTAGACCTTCTCTCTCTACATTCTAATTTGTAACAATATTGATACTCCCCCATTCCCTTTTGATTGACGTTAATTAAGGTTGTGACACAAGAATTATGAAATATAATTAATATTTCGGAATTCATAAAAAATATTTTGTGCTTTTCTAATGTCTTTTGTTATTCCCTCTTTCTCCTAATAATTGATTATTTAGTCTAAGTGGAGAGAAACTATAAGTTGAGATGACGAAGGGTTTTTATCTAAGTGAAGAGAGAAACTAGTACTCTAGACTTACTATTGCAAAAGTGGCTCTTATTAGAATTATGAATGTCATTAATTACAAATGACTTGGAAAAGATAAATGAGTAAATTGGAAGAAAGAAAACTACATTAATGCTTCAAGGGCATAATAGAAAAAAAAAAATTCATTGATATTGTAAAATAATAATAAAAATGGGACAAAAAAATGTAACTAGCATCAAACAAAAGGAGACGTATGAAGTATAATTTTAGTGGAGAACAGGACAAATCGGAACTAAAGAACTGAGGATAAGTTTTGTCCTATTAGCTACCTGATTGGATGAATCTTTTTCTTAATTTTTTTCCATACTTAAAGTTTCATACCAAATAGTACTACTCTTTATTTGATTTTCCAATTTATTTGATTATAAATTAAAATTTTATTCGATCTAATTCAATTTAAACCGATTTGAGTAACTCTAGATGATATATCTTAATAGAAAACCTTTGAAACTTTTTGTCTAAACACATAGAATCACTCTTTAACCCCTTGTAATTGGTTAATATACGACATATGAGATTGAAAGAGTGAGAAGGAAAAAGAAGATCCTATAGCAATGTTTATCCTGATTCACTCTCCGACCACTTTTGAGTTATGTCCAATTCTTTACTTTTAACTAAAATTTTTGCTATTAACACCTAACATTAGACAACGTTACAAGACGAGTATTCTTTACACACCTAGCATCTCTATTATCTTACCGATACAATCAGTATTGTTTTACACACCTACCCTCTCCAGCTTCAAGTACAAAGGATTAGGGAAAAATAAAATTTGGACTAGGTTCACTAAACTAACACTTTAAAAGTGGATGTAAACACTTAGTATTCAAAGAATAACTCTAACTCTAACAAGAATAAAGGTAATTGAAACAAGAATAAAGGTACAAGTTTTTACGGAATAGTTACCATGAAAAACATAGAGAAATAAATGAGAAAATGATTTTGTTAATGCACGAAATGGTGCAAGGTCGTACCTTTGATCCTCTGCCTGGTAGTTGGGCGATGAGCTCCGCGGTGAGTATTCCTCCTCCGAGCGTGATGTCCTTCCTCCTTCAGACCGGCGGGTGGGGTACCTGCAAAAGGCACTCCGATGCCTAAGTTAGATAGGGCTTTTTAGGGTGAGCGTAGAGCTCGCATCATAGAGATGAGTTTAGGGTTTAGAGAGAGTGTAGAGAGTATGCAAACCTGGGGGGTCCAGCCCCCTTTATATAGTGGAGTTGCGCGGAGGAAAGGCGACCACCGATCCGATTTCTGCGCGCGGTAATTCCTCCCTGACAATTCGGGGATTAGCTGATCTCTTCCTGATATTTCGCGCCTGCCAAGCCCGTTACGTGCCGGCTACGTGGTCTCCAATCTTTAGGGTGACAACGGCTCCAAGCGTTGTCTCAGGCACGTCCCGTTCTAGAAGATTCGTGAGTCCTGAGTTAGCTCGCCTCTCCCCCTGCTCGGTGTCCAGATCGGGAGAGTCGTACCGGAAGTCGGATCCGGCGCGTCTCTGGTCGGCAGTAACTCGTCAAGCTCGGATAAGCAGGAACCGAGCTGATCTGCCCTTGGTCGGTGGGCACACTAGAACTCGGCTCGGGACCGGTCCGTAACACAAGCCCCCTAGACTCTTCGTACGAAAGGGCGGAGGGTCTATCCAATGTCCTTAGGTCGGTATCCGAGTCGAGTCACTGAGGTCGGGGGCGTGTCCCAGAAGCTTGTTTGCCTGGGGGACCACGCTCCACGTGTCGCGCTTTTACTCGGCGTTCTGCCACGTGATGGGATGCAGATGAGACGTTCACTCAACCATTCCCCTTCTCATCGTTGATCATCTGACGCAACTCAGACCGCTAGAATGAGGGCTATTGAATGGGGAGCGATCCGTTGTTGATTTTGAACCATAAGTCCCCGAGACTTGCTTGCCGATCAGCTGAGCATTTCTAGAGAGTAGTAGGTCGGGTTGGACCCATCTAAGTGCCACGATCGATTACATGGGTTTCAACTGTCAATAATATAATGACTGGTCGGATGATCTGATCTGCGAGGCATGATGTCTAAATGTCTGAGATGACCTATGAGGTCTGATCTCTGAGGTCTGAGCTGGTGAGAGGTACTGGACCTCGACTGATCACGTAGTCTTCCTTGGTTCATGTGCTACATGTGTCAGGCATTAACCTTATTTCCTGTTTTTACAAGGGGACGTAAGCCCCCAATTGTTTAATCAAGGCCGCCGCACTTATTCCAGCATCCTCGTTGTTTCTCCAGGATGGCCGGTCATGGTTGAGCTTATTCGATCTGGGCTCGCTGTGGCCGAGCAAGTTGTAACCGAACTTGTGAGAGCTACATGAGGCACTTGGAGGACCAAAAAGAGTTGCAAAATGAGAAAGATCTCTTGGCTTTCGACCTTGCGATTGAGAAGGAGAAATCCTCGACCGAAGCTGTTCGGGCGGAGGAGTATAAGAGTTTTTGTGCTCTACAGTTCAAGGAGGGCTTTGATAATGCCTTTGCCCAAATCAGGGTGGTTGCCCCCGATTTGGATATCTCAGAGCTTGACTTCAAGACTGCGAAGGATGGCAAGATTGTGGAGGAGGAGGATGAAGCCGAAAAGACCAACCAGGGTGATCCCGATGAAGCAAGGGAGAAGCCGGTTGCTGCGAACGTAGAGAATTATTGCCGATGGTGGCCCAACAGGAGTCCAAGGGGATACCCTTGAGTAGTTTGTATTTGCTTTCTTTTATGCTTTGTGTGAGGTAGCTTAAGTGGAGCAGCAGTAGAGCTCGACAGGTCTTCGAGCTGACTTGATGATTTAGACCATAGAGGTGTTTCTGAGGTCGAGTTGTGACCGAAACCGGGCTTGCTTTAGAGCTCGCCAGGTCTTGGTCTGACCTGGAATGATTAGGGGAACCAAGTTTCGACCTTCTTTGTGGCAAGGTTCCATTTGTAGGTGAGCTCACAAGGAGCGTCACTTTTTTGAGCTTGTGGAGAACTGGTCTTCGTCGGTGGGGTTCACGGAGAGCTTTACCTCCGTAAACTCGTGGCGAGTTAATCTTTGTTGGGCTTCATCTCTAGGAGAAAAAGGGCCTCAGTGCTCCCCAATTTTAGGAGGGTTTCGATGATGCCCTGGCCCCAGCAAAGGTGATCGCTCCCGATCTTGTTATTGAAAGCCAAGAGGATGCCCTTGCGTAACTTGTGCCTTTTTGCTTTTTGTTTTTCTTTAGTTCCGATCTTGTAATTGCTCATCCGATAACCACCTCTTGTAATTCCTTTTCCTATGAATGAAATTTGACTAAGTGATGATGACTTACTTTACTTTCTTTCCACGCTTTCCTGTAGTCCTTGGGTAGTGTAAGGTAGTGTAGTCCTCGGGTGGCTTCCCCCCGAAAGATTTGTTTCAAATTGGAAGTTTGGAACATTAGTCCCTCGTAACTACATTAGTCGAGTGCTTGTCTAACCCGAGCATCGTTTTGAGCTGTCAGGTCTCTATGATGATTGGAGCTGGTTAGGCTTTTCTTTAGGTCGAGTTATCACCTTCCGAGCTGCTTTAGAGCTCGCCAGGCCTCTATGCTGACCTGGTGTCTTCGAAACCACAGGGGTTGTTTAGGCCGACTGGCGACCTTCTGAGCTGCTTTTGAGCTTGCCAGGCCTCTATGCTGACCTGGGGTCTTCGGAACCACGGGGGTCGAGCTGCGAGTGAGCCCACCAAGCCTTTATGCTGACTTGGGTTTAAGACCACAGGGGTCGAGCTACGAGTGAGCCCACCAAGCCTTTATGCTGACTTGGGTTTAGGACCACAGGGGTCGAGCTGCGAGCGAGCTTACCAAGCCTTTATGCTGACTTGGGGTCTTCGGAACCACGGGGGTCGAGCTGCGAGTGAGCCCACCAAGCCTTTATGCTGACTTGGGGTCTTCGGAACCACGGGGGTCGAGCTGCGAGTGAGCCCACTAAGCCTTTATGCTGACTTGGGTTTAGGACCACAGGGGTCGAGCTGCGAGCGAGCTTACCAAGCCTTTATGCTGACTTGGGGTCTTTGGAACCACGGGGGTCGAGCTGCGAGTGAGCCCACCAAGCCTTTATGCTGACTTGGGTTTAGGACCACAGGGGTCGAGCTGCGAGCGAGCTTACCAAGCCTTTATGCTGACTTGGGGTCTTCGGAACCACGGGGTCGTGCGAGTGAGCTCACCAAGCCTTTATCTCGACTTGGGTTTAGGACCACAGGGTCGAGTCATGAGCGAGCTTACCAAGCCTTTATGCTGACTTGGGGTCTTCGGAACCACGGGGGTCGAGCTGCGAGTGAGCCCACCAAGCCTTTATGCTGACTTGGGTTTAGGACCACAGGGGTCGAGCTGCGAGCGAGCTTACCAAGCCTTTATGCTGACTTGGGGTCTTCGGAACCACGGTGGTCGAGCTGCGAGTGAGCCCACCAAGCCTTTATGCTGACTTGGGTTTAAGACCACAGGAGTCGAGCTTCTTCAGACACTGGGCGTCGAGCTCCGTGGCAGGCTCGACCTTTGGTTTTGGGGCACTGTTCCTGTCAAAGTATAGACAATTTGCAACAACTTGATGTAATAAAGTTAGCATTAATTTTTATGCTGAGTAAAGTGCTCGTAGCCGAGTTTTATACTTCCCTGTGAGAGTAGTTGACCTGGCTGTCCAAGTGGCATGGTTGAGGTCATCAAATAATCAAGGTCAGTGACGTAGCCGAGTTTAAAGTCGTTTGAATACTGAAATTGTTGAGGTGGGTCCGGTAGGTTGTCCGAGTACTGGACTGGGTATCCACCGGTTGGTTGTCTATATACCGATTTGGTTTTGAGGGACGTATCTGTGGTCGTCCGAGTTATTGAGGTCAGCAATGTGGTTGATTTGAACTCCTCCAAATAACTGAGGTCATCCGACTATCTGAGTTGAGGTCGGTCGAATATCTGAATAGTTGAGGTCAACTCGGTAGTTGAGATGAGGTTGCCAAGTTGATTGGCTGGGCTTTGCCAAGCATATCTTGATCTCTTCCAAGATTTGTGTGGCTGACCTGCATTCCTGATTCTTAGGATACCAAAAGATTTGATTTTTATCTTGACATCTCCAAAAAAGTAGTTAGTAAAAGATATGATGGGATATTTTGGGTATTAGGAGAGGAGGTATGACTTGGATAAATTATTATAACAAAAGATTTAATTTAAATTCTTGTTAGAATTTAAATTACAATTTTGAAGAGGTGATAAGATAAGCAATATCATGTGAGACCGAAAATAACTGCTCCAGATAAGATAAATTGAAATTTGAATTACTCAATACCGAAGTCTGGTAAAACATCATTCGCTATTTGGCAAGATAATAGTGTCCGTTTGGATTTTTCATAGGGAAAATAACAATGAGACATATCAATATGAATTGTTCTTGACGTATCCAAATCATGGTGAGTTTGAATAAAAATGATGAGTCAATAACGCAAAAGAGAGGATGCAACATTTGGCATGTCCGTGATAAGTCGATCATATGTATATGAGAAGCTGCAACATCGATTGATTCTCCCTTAATAAAATAAAATATGCCTTTTGCACTTCTTTTGAAATAATCGACAAAAACAAATCGGAGTTCTACCGCTTTGAAATCGATTTGGGCATAGGTTGTCCAGTGTGATATATCCATACCAATATTGTAGCAATTTCCGAAAATCAATGTTAGTATATGATAAGCTCGGATGGCCAGAAATATTTTTCTATGAGAATTGATTAGAAATGTTTCTCGGAAACTGATTGGGTTATTCGAAAATCTCATCCACGATGATTAGAAGGCAGATAAGGAAGGAAAGCACCTGATTAGAAACACGTTGCTCGGACGAATGCGCTGAGAGCGTTTTTGTTTGAAAATTGATCTCAATGATCTCGACATAACTGGCATGCACCTAGGCCAGCAACTATCTCGCCGAGTAAGAGAAATACGCTGACCTTTCTGGTTTTCCACGGCAAATTTCGGCCGGTGTCCCATCCGTGATGATGATTTGGCCAAGCCTGTTGACTATATTTGTTTCACGAAGATCAACTTGGGTTTGATCGGTCTGATCTCGTTCTCCGTTCGGGCGTCCGTTGGCGGCGATCCTCGATTTGCAGTGCTCCTCGCGTGTACCATCTTGCTCGTTGGTATCCCTGAGGCCCAGGCTAGTTTTACCGGGACCCACGGTGGGCGCTAATGTTAATGCACGAAATGGTGCAAGGTCGTACCTTTGATCCTCTGCCTGGTAGTTGGGCGATGAGCTCCGCGGTGAGTATTCCTCCTCCAAGCGTGATGTCCTTCTTCCTTCAGACCGGCGGGTGGGGTACCTGCAAAAGGCACTCCGATGCCTAAGTTAGATAGGGCTTTTTAGGGTGAGCGTAGAGCTCGCATCATGGAGATCAGTTTAGGGTTTAGAGAGAGTAGAGAGTATGCAAACCTGGGGGGTCCAGCCCCCTTTATATAGTGGAGTTGCGCGGAGGGAAGGCGACCACCGATCCGATTTCTGCGCGCGGTAATTCCTCCCTGACAATTCGGGGATTAGCTGATCTCTTCCTGATATTTCGCGCCTGCCAAGCCCGTTACGTGCCGGCTACGTGGTCTCCAATCTTTAGGGTGACAACGGCTCCAAGCGTTGTCTCAGGCACGTCCCGTTCTAGAAGATTCGTGAGTCCTGAGTTAGCTCGCCTCTCCCCCTGCTCGGTGTCCAGATCGGGAGAGTCGTACCGGAAGTCGGACCCGGCGCGTCTCTGGTCGGCAGTAACTCGTCAAGCTCGGATAAGCAGGAACCGAGCTGATCTGCCCTTGGTCGGTGGGCATACTAGAACTCGGCTCGGGACCAGTCCGTAACAGATTTGTGATAGGTGGGTTATTTTGGCAACATTGCTCTTCTATTGTTCTTAGATTCATTTTCTATAATCTTTATCAAGGTAATTAAAACCGGACCGGACATTGAATCAGAGAGGGTCAGGGTTCAGGGTTTTTAGATCGGGCTGAGGTCGAACCGGGTTTAATAAAATATTTTTTTAATATATATATACCAAATATATAATATATATATAGTATATATAATATATATATATATGGTATATATATATATATTAAAAAATATATAATATATAGATAATATTTTAATTTATATATAAAATAACATGTAGCCTAATGGTAAGATAGCTTGTTGGTCGTTTGAGGACAGGGGTTCAAGTCCTGTTGAGAGCAAAATTGATTTTTTTAATTAAATAAAGACAATTTAAAAAACAAAAAAACAAAAGGAAAACTGATTCGACCCAAAACCAGCCGGTTCTCCCGTCGATTCGGCCAGTCCACTGCCAGGCGGTTATAGGGGCTCACCCGAACTGGACACAAGGCCGATTCCCGGTCGGACCGACCGGTCCAGTCCGGTTTTAATTACCATGATCTTCATATCTTCTATTTACAGTGCTCTTTATAAGGTTGAAAAATCTTAGGTAAATCTAGTTTTTCTTTGAATTCAAACATTAAGCTGCATTTAATGCGAATAGACATTGATGGGGGTATTAATTACTTAAGTCCCTGAAAGTGTGACTCGGTGTCACTTTAGTCCCTGAAAGCATATAAACTCCAAAATAGTCCCTGTAAGTGTGCTCCGTTAGTCACTTTGATCCCTGCCGTTAACAATTTCATTGACTCCATGAGTAGTTAGTCAAATTGGTCCCTGAAAGTGTAACTCGGTGTCACTTTGGTCCCTGGAAGAGTAACAACTCCAAAATAGTCCCTGAAAGTGTTATACGTTTGTCACTTTGGTCCCTACCATTAGCCATTTGATTGTCTCTCGTTCCAAAATAATGACAAACGATAGGGACCAAAGTGACAAACGTAGAACACTTTCAAGAACTATTTTGGAGTTTATATGCTTTTAGGGACTAAAGTGACATCGAGTTACACTTTTAGGGACCAAAGTGACCAATTACTCACGAAGTCAATGAAATTGTTAATGGCAGGACCAAAGTGACAGATGGAGCACACTTACAGAGACTATTTTGGAATTTATATGCTTTCAGGGACTAAAATGACACCGAGTCACAATTCCAAGGACTTAAATAACCAATACATGTCATATTTGCATGTCAAAAGATATTTACAGGTACACCAAGTGTACAAGTGTTAGCTCGACAGAAGAGTTCCTAAACTATTTAGAGCCTATTTGTTTTATATTGGATTCAACTCAAGTCAATGAATTTTCACGTTCAAATTGGCGTTCAACAAAAGCATGAACTTTGAGCTTTAAGAAAATGTGCCTCGGGAAGCCATATTTCTCTGATTGCAGTGAGAAAAATCTGAAGCAAACAGGAACTTAGACGATAAATGCAACACTAGAAAGTTCTCATTTTATTTTCTGTGTAGTGCCGAATAGTGCATTTCTCGAGACATCTTTTTTAAAGTTTACTTCTCTAAAGGCATTAAGAAACCTTCACAACATGTATTTGCCTTCAATCAAACGGCTTCAAGGGTGGAGAAGTGTCTCATGTAGTCTATAGTAGATTGATACTTGAAAATCATCTGAAACTCCAATAATAACGAGCAACTCCTGTAAGTAGAAACTCATGGTATTCCCTCATCCTCACGACTGAGATAATGTCCTAATTGGTATCGGTTTGACAAAAAAAAATGAATGAGTACCTCAAAACTCAACTGATATTCATTTTCTTTTGTTTTTGTTGAATCAACAACGATCGGGTTACCATCTCAGCCGTGAGAACGAAGAGGACCGTGGACTTCTTCTTATGGGAGGTGGTATCAGTCGTTGTTGGAGTTTCGAGTGATTTTCAAAAAGACATCTACCTCTTCCAGACTGATTGATGTATAGTATCCTCGACGCTCAAATTGTTTGTTCTTTAGATGATCCATTAGGCAATACTTTCTAGATAATGCCATCAAACATTGCACAAACATTGTGAGACCTACTTGATATAGATGATACCTTTGTGATTTATTTGATTTTCGGTGGATCTTTGTCATCATTTGAAGTACACCTTGCATACTTGGCACATATCAACACTATCCATTCAACATTCATGAATACACAGTGTGTCCACCAAAAAATGTCGTTTCCCTCTCTCTCCTCCTTTTTGATTCCCCTTTACTCTAACCCCTTCAACCACAACCTTCCAATGTCTTGCAGACTTGTTGCCCAATGACAAAACAAAGGCCCTTCATGCAACGGTGCAGGGCAGTGGGGCGCGAATGCATGGCCCATGGTGCCACTACTCCAAACATCATACTTTTCACTCTCAACCATAGTATAGGAAACTTTGCATTGATCAAATCAACATGAATAGATTAAATAATTCAAAACAAAATGATTGAAAATTAACTGGATTTAACAAAAACTATAATTTGTATGAACTTAGTATTATAAACTAATGCACCTACTTGTGTTTTTTAACTGGAATGCACTTACTTGTTATATGTATAAAATTATATAAACAAGGGGACATAGGGGAAAAAGGAAAGAAACCAAAAAAAAACAAAGTAATGAATAATTTATTTGGAGCTATATATCCAACAGCTCCAACAACTACTATTCGATTGGATGAATCATGTTTGAGAGTTAAGTAAGATATTGTCGATGGCTAGGTCTCTGAACTGTTGGAGGAGTGTAATCGTGATGCAGATATGACAGAGCAAGTGCAAAACCTTTAATATAATGTTAACCTTCATTTTCCAATCCAATTCAATTGCTTTTGTATCATCAATTCATACAAGACAACGAACAAGCTTCTTTCTCCATGCATTGGTAGATCAAAAACATGATTCTTTTATGCAAGCAGAATCCATAAAGCTTCACAATATGTCGATGCTTTATTTTTTATAATACTCTCGCTTCATTTCTAAAACTTTCATCAAGAGTGTCCACAATTGTGCTTCAAAAGCCATGGAGTTTTTTCAATGCCACAACCCTGCCACTAGGTAATTTTGCCTTGTAAACACTCCCATGTGCTCCCGTTTCAATGCAATATTTCAGGCCAAAATCTTATGTTACTCTAATGATGTTGATAGGGTTAGGAAGAAAAGTTTTGTCACTTTCGAGCAGTGACAGCTCCAAGAAGAATAAAGAGAGGAAATAGAAAATTGATTTAATTCTTTGATACTGTTCACTACATCATTCAATGGCTTTATAGAGCCATGATTCTTCCTAGCCTATCAGATTGGCAACCACGTGTGCCAAGATCCTTCAAATACCAACAGGGAAACCTTACTAATTACTAATAGAAATTAAAAAGATCAATAGAAAAATATAACGTGAAGGGATTTGTTGACGATTGGATGTCTCACTCTACTGGCACTAGAGCAACAGCTAAACATAGTCTTTCATGCGGCTTGGAGCCTTCTTGGTCCTTACTGGTCTTGGATTTATGCCCCGGTCTTCATTAGGAGGCCCATCAGCAACATCTGGCCCGACTCCTAATTGCACCTCTGTATCATTGCCAACCCCATCAGAAAAAACCTTGTCCTCAAGGTTAAGTTGGGGATAGGACTCAGCTAGAGTGGATTCATTTTCCCATTTGGCCTCCAGCTCAGGAAATCCTTCCCACTGAATCAAAGCTTGACGAACCTCACCCTGGGCAATATGTAAAATTCGTTTTCCAAAAATTTGGGAAGGCCGAAGTGGCACCAAAGTTCCCGTAACAGAGCTGTCCAGAGGAGGGATTTGAGTAGGTGGGGCACCGTGGTACGGTTTCAATTTGGAGACATGAAACACCAGGTGAATCCTAGCATCTGATGGCAAGGTCAACTCATAAGCTACAGAACCAATCTGTTTGACAATCTGGAAAGGCCCGTAGAAACGTTTGGCAAACTTGGATTGGCGGTGGCCGTGAATAGTATTCTGGCGATAAGGTTAGAGACATAACCAGACCTAATCTCCAACTTGGAATGCGCGGTCTTGACGATGGGCATCGGCCTGGGAGCGCATTCGTAATTGGGCGCGCTGTAAATTATCCTTGATCATCCCAAGAAACTGATGACGCTTCTGCAAAGTCTCTTCGAGAGAAGCCACAATGGTTGAACCAGGGACATAAGCGCGAACATTGGGTGGAGCACGGCCATAGAGAGCTTCAAATGGGGTCATCTTGATAGCAGATTGGTAGGAGGAATTGTACCAGTGCTCAGCTAAAGGCAAAAAAGAGACCCAAAGCTTGGGGGCATCACTTACAAAGCAGCGGAGAAATGTCTCCAGGATCCGATTGGTGACCTCAGTTTGGCCGTTCGACTGGGGGTGATACGCACTAGAAAAACACAGAGTAGTGCCATTGAGCTTGAACAGCTCCTTCCAAAAACAGCTTACAAATACCTTGTCTCGGTCACTGACGATGGACTTGGGCATGCCGTGGAGTCGGTAAATTTCTGAGATGAACACAGGGGCTAGTGTAGTAGTAGAGAAATGGCCAGACAGAGGAATGAAATGGGCATACTTGGAGAGATGGTCCACCACTACCCAGATAATGGATTTACCATGAGCTGGAGGAAGATGAGTGATGAAATCCATTGAAATATCCTCCCACACCTGCTGGGGAATAGGCAGAGGATTGAGCAGTCCAAATGGTTTATGAGTTGAGTATTTATGTTGTTGGCAAGTGGTACACGAATGGACCCACTGTTTGACCTCCTTGGCCATGTTAGGCCACGAGAAAGAGGCGGCCAACATGGTCAAGGTCCCCTTAACACCCGAGTGCCCCCCAACTGGTGTTGAATGGAACTCAGCAAGTAATTTATGGCGCAACTCCGTGTCACTGGGAATAAAGAGGCGTCCTTGATAATACAACAACCCATTCTGAAAAGAGAACTTGGGGTGGGAATGAACTGGGTTCTGGAATTTCGCTGCAAGGGTCTGCCCCGCGGTAGTGGAGGCATAATAAGAGCGAATTTGCTCAATTAGCAGCGGCTGGCAGCAGGATAAGGCACTGAAAACTGCCTCATTATCATCTGAAACTCGGGATAATGCATCAGCTATGACATTGGAACGACCAGGGGTGTAAATGATCTCATAGTCAAATCCCAACAGCTTGGTCAACCACTTATGTTGGGCTGGAGTTTGAATGGTTTGAGACAGGAGTGCACACAGACTTTGCTGATCTGTGTACACACGGAAGTGGCGGCCAAGAAGGTAGTGGCGCCATTTCTTCACAGCAGAAGTAATGGCGAACATTTCGCGCTCATAAGTAGAGGCATTACACATGCGAGGACAGAGCTTCTTGCTAAAAAAAAGCAATGGGATGAGAATTTTGAGAAAGCACTGCACTAATAGCAGTCCCCGACGCATCAGTGGTGACGTCAAAGGCCACAGTGAAGTCTGGAATGCCTAAAACTGGCAGGGTAGTCATGGTTGTTTAGAGGGCTTGGAAAGCCTATTGAGCTGCATCTGACCAAGCGAAAAGGCTCTTTTTGAGTAAGTCAATCAGGAGGGCGGCAATGGTCGCATAATGGCGGACAAAACACCGATAGAAACCTGTCAAGCCCAAGAAACCCCTAAGAGCTGTAATAGATGTTGGTTGGGGCCAATCATGAATTGCTTGCAATTTATCAGGATCAGGAGCGACGCCCAAGTGGTTGATAATATGCTCCAAGTAAGCGATGTGGTTCGCAGCAAACTCAAATTTGGTAAATTTGGCAAAACGACAGTGTTGTTCTAAAACTGCCAAGACTTGGTGCATATGAGTTAATGGGTGTCCCAAGTGGGACTATATACAAGGATATCATCAAAAAAAAAATACTAAAACGAATTTGTAGAGAAAGGAACGAAAAACCTCATTCATGGTCGCCTGGAAAGTAGATGGTGCATTGGACAGGCCGAATGGCATCACCAAAAACTCGAAGTGGCCATCAACCGTGCAGAAGGCAGTCTTAAAGGTGTCCTTCAGAGTAACTCGAATCTGATGATACCCTGAGCGTAAATCCAATTTGGAGAAAACTGTGGCACCATGGAGCTCATCCAAGAGTTCGTCAATGGTCGGGATCGGAAAGCGATCCTTGACGGTGATGGTATTGAAGGCAAGGTAATCGACACAGAATCACCATGTACCGTCCTTCTTTCGAACTAGGAGCACTGGGGAACTGAACGGGCTGGTGCTAGGGCAGATAATGCCTTTGGCCAGCATTTCCTAAATCATGGTATTCATGACATCCTTTTGGTACTGAGGATAACGGTAAGGTTTCACATTTACCGGTTTGGCATTGGGAAGGAGGTGAATATGATGGTCTTGACGACGAGGAGGTGGTAATCCTTGGGGCAAGGTGAAAACAGCAGCAAACTTGGTAAGGATCTGGGAAATGTTAGGGTGGAGTGCCGAGAAATGCTGGGTCAAGGTGAGGTTGGGTGCAATAGGTGGGGTGGAGTCCATAGCAGACATGGTGATGGTGTGGGCAGAGTCTATGGCATCAGTAAAGACATAACGACAAAATTGGGAGAAAGTGGCGTGGGATGCAGTAGATGGAATGGTACCTGTGAGGGTGATAGGTTCTTGATTGTAGGTGAATTGAATCGAAGGTACTGAGTAGTCTGAGAGAAAAGCACCCAATGTCTGAGCCACTGCACTCCGAGTACCAAATATGCTCCATGAATGGGTAAGATAAAGAAGGGGATGTGAAATAGTTGGTTGGCCAAGGTGACCGGCGCATCAGGACATGACCCTTGGCAAGTGATAGACTATCTGTTCCCCACGACGACGAAGAAAGGGTAATAGCGACAATCGGCAACCCCAAAAATTCGGCAACCCTTGGTTGCATAATGTTGTGGGAGCTTCCCGAGTCGACGAGGATGGTAACCGCAAGCTCGCTGTTGTGCGAAATAACAACACAGTTGTGCAAGTATACACAATCGCAACAAGTAGTAAAGAGTAAATCAAGATCGTTCCCACGAGAATTGATTAATTGCTTTCACAAGTTTTTCCAATAGTAAGTGAGTTAGTGAGTAAATAATAAAAACAGAAAATAAACATCAAATTTTTGTGGTTTTAATAACTGAACAAAACAGAATTAAGCAAGTGATTTGAGGAAAATATGGATAAAGACAGCTAGGAATCAGTTCATTCATATTTCCACCAGGTTGGTTTCAGTGCCATAAGTCAGTGCCATTTGGCATCTGGGCGCAGGGCACTAATGTGTGTGCCTTTCAGCACTTTCACCAGGGTTAAGTAAAGGGTACCTTATGTCTAAGCCCCCATTATGTGCCCCCTTGTCTAGTTAAGGTGGCCAAGAACACCCTACAAGACAGATTTCCTTAGTCTAGTTTAATCAACATCAATTAAAGTGTCCTTTAAATTGATACCCCTTATATTGCCTCATGAAATCAGCATGTTACCACCTTTCAGCACCTAACATACATGTACCTAACTAAAGTTGATCAGGCTCAAGTAAAATATGTAAGCAATGAATTCGCATGAGACAAAGATACAAAGGCAAAGACAAATAGACATTCACCAACCAGGTTTCAATACAAAATCTCTTCATCCTAACTTAAGTTAATTAGCTCATAATGAGCCTAAAAATAAAACAACAGAAACTGGTGCCAAAAACAGAATCCATGGCACTAGAGTAAGAGTTTAGAAACTATTACAGTTATGGAATAAAACAGTAAACAGAATTGCTCCCAGCTTTGTGAGCTCGAGAACCACTCCTTAAACAAAGAATGTCTTCTTGAATCGCTTCACTCTGCATCTTGAACAAGTTCCTTCTCTCCATGGATAAAGCTAAAAGCTTGCATTAATGGTGTTTTAAAAGGAAGAGAGGAGATGCGGCTGCTTCTTTTAGATGGTACAGATGCTGCCCTAGCAGAGAAAAATCAGAACCAGCCTCCTTTCTTAATTAGGTCATTGTCTTTATATAGGCTCTTCCTTAATTGGGCTAACATTGTGGATCCCCATAAAGATGATGTCTTTGGGCCAAAAAATGAGAGCTTTTGTCCTGTAGTGAGCTGAGAGAAATTGTAGTATGACAGGAGGGGACCACTAAAAAGGCATGCTGCAGCAATACAGATAAGGACAGAGTCCTTTGTTTAGCTCAAATGAAAGATCACATGTTGCTGCTTTAATTCCAGGGGCTGTTAACAACACAGTGCCGTGGCATGGCACCAAACTTGGCACTGAGCAATTTTCATAAAAATCCTGCACAATGTCAAAACACATCAAAATGCTCACAAAAGCACCAAAGTGCCTTAAACAGCTCCAAACAAGGGAAATCACGTTATTTACATAAATCTAATAAATAAAGGATCTAAATTACTCTTAAACTCACATGATTCATAGTCATAAAAGCATAAATAACTCTTATTTCTAAGAGTTATCACACCCCCAAACTTGAACCATTGCTTGTCCTCAAGTAATGACACATGAATAACAGCAGAAAACAGAAAAATTGTCACAAATGCAGCAGCACTGAGCAAGTGAATTCAAACATCAAACTTTTTATTGGGTGGTTTTCACATGGCTTCACTTTCAGACTAACACTTTGCAAGCAATCCCTTTGTGCATCATGCTTCCTTGGTTTGTTCCACTAACCTCAAGTGTGTGTGTGCACCCCTTATGCTCAATTTGAAAGGTAGTATAGTCCTATCAATGTCATCTCAGCTTCCCCCCTAAAGTGTCCCTAATTTGCTCCTCCTAATCAAATAAAAGGGAATAGGCTTACAATTTGGGTAATAGGGGCTGCATAAGATCAGAATATACAAACATAACTTGAATGATCAAGGCACAATGCACATTTATTCAATTTTTACTATTTTTTTTCTTTGCCTTTTACTAGAACTTGCCTCTTTGCCTTTTGACGCGAATAACAACAATTTTAATGAAGTTACCCGGTTACTCAACAAAGAGGTTCATTCCATTTTTTTCTCTTTTTTTTATATATATTTTTGGCTTTTTCTATTTAATAGAGTTTGTGCATTGGCCGATTCTTTAGATATTTACAATGAGCATACCCCCAAACTTATCTAATAGCCTATACCCCCTTATTGGTCAAATTTGGCAACAAAGTTCAGTTCACAAAAGGGGTTCAACTTCAACTAGTTAACAAGCTACCTATTCTTTCCTCTTAAGGTAAGGGTTTTGTGTCAAAAATCAGTGTTCCAACCAATTGCCAATCAACACAAAGTTCCAACAACACCATGCACAATTTCCTCATTAAGTTCAGCCCATGTGTCAACCAAATTTTTTTTTTAACAGCAAAATAGGACAGCACTGCTACAACAACAACACTAAACCTAAACTGTCCCTCCCCCCAACACAAAACCTTGCAGTGTCCCTACTGCAAAAATTCTATGCTAGATGAAGGGTTGACACAAAAACAACAAATTAAGCAACCTATGAGCAAACTAAAACAAATTTCAGCAAACAACAAAACAAACAAACATACTAAATATTTACTACTAAAAACAAGAAAGATTAGGGTGAGAAAATCCCTGCTTGGAGCTTTGAGCTCCTTCTCTTTGGTGTTCTCAGCAGGCTAGCAATGGGCTCATCCACCTCATCACCAGTGATGGTGATCACAGCCTCTTCAGCAGCTTTCTTTTTTTTTTCTCTTGAATTTGTGTGGATCAAATTGTTCATCCTTTACAATTTGAATGCAATCCTCCTCCATAATGATAGCAGCCATGATTACAGGAAGTGTGTTTTCCTCTCCAAAACAGGCATACTTTAAGTGTGGAGGCAGCAGCTTCAACTCTAATTCAGGAGGCTTTTCCACAGAAGGCACATAGGCTTGGAAACTCTTATCATTGAGCTTCAATAACTCATATTTTCTAGCCCACAATTGCTTCACAACTTCTTTCTTTTCAGATTCCCTTTCTTGCTCGATCCCACTGTCAATGTCAGTCAATTCTTCTTTTAACACATCTTTATCCCTCAACAGCTGATGTTGAACCAAAGAATCAATGGTTCTGATAAAAGAACACTCCTCAACATTTTCTGCAGGATACTTGAGAGCATTAAGAACATTAAATTTGATTTCTTGATCATTGACTCTCATAGTGAGTTCACCCTTCTGCACATCAATCAGTGTTTTCCCTGTGGCAAGGAACGGTCTACCTAAAATAATAGGCACCTCAACATCAGCTTCAAAATCAAGAATAATAAAGCCAGCAGGAAATACCAATTTGTCAACTTTAACAAGCACATCTTCAATTTTTCCTTCTGGATAGGCTAGAGTTCTGTTTGCCAGTTGCAGAGTCAGTGTTGTAGGCCTGGCCTTACCAATTCCAAGTTGTTAGAATATGGACTTAGGCATTAGATTAATGCTTGCCCCTAAGTCACATAGAGCTCTCCCACAATAAGTGTCACCAATAGTGTAGGGAATGGTAAAACAACCAGGATCTTTTAGTTTCTGTGGAATCTTACTCTGCATCAGCATACTGCACTCCTTAGTCATAGCTACTGTCTCGAATTCTCCCAACCTCCTCTTCTTTGTTAGAACATCTTTCATAAACTTAATGTAATTTGGCATTTTCTGAAGTGCTTCAACCAAAGGAATGTTGATATGCAGTTGCTTCAGGGTCTCCATGAACTTGCCAAATTGTTTTTCTTGATGGGCCTTCTTCAACCTCTGAGGGAATAGTGGAGGTGGTAATTCTGGAATCAGTTTTGGGTACAAGGTAGGCGATGTTGATTACGCGAGTCTTTGGGACGGCACCAAAGAATGTGTCCTGCAGAATCTTCATTAACGCTTGTTGTTTCGGGGGTATAGAGTCCCCGCCTTTTATAAACTTCTTTGGTGTTAGCCTCATGCTTCTTTAAGGGATCGAAGCTCTGTCCCACTTCTCAAATAGATAGCCTTTAATTGCTCTTGCTTTGGAGGTTCAATGGTGGATGGCAAGGAGCCAATGGGCCTTTGAATGATAGCAGAGCTATTTGCCCAATTTGATTTTCTAAATTTCTAATAAGCTCCTTGGCTCTGGTATTGGGTTTTAGTTTCATTCATGAAAGCCTTCAGCATGACTTCCAATGAGTTTTCTGCAGTCTTTGTTTCGCACGCGCCGATTGCCGGTGTCAAGCTGCACCGCAAAGAACACTGTTGTTGCTCCAAAAAAAATTTGGGTGATTTTTCCACCCAGGGTTGTAGCTATTGGAGTAAGGATTATTGTTTTTGTTGAAATTCCCTACATAATTGACAGATACAGGGTTGCTAGGGCACTCCTCATATAGATGACCTCCTCCACAATACACACAAGAAATAGCTTTGGCCTGCACATGTGCAGATTCTGCAGAATTCATAGGTGCTGTGTTGGCTCCAACAGTATTCAGATTTTTCAACATGTTTGCAATTGCAGCCACCTGTGCAGATAAGGCTGTCATTTCACTCACTTCATGGACTCCAGCAACCTTCTTTGCAGCACTCAATCTAGCAGTGGGCCACTGATAACTGTTCGCAACAATGGTCTCAATTTTCTCATATGCATCATTGTAAGACTGTGCCAAGAGGGCACCACCAGAAGAGGCATCAAGCATGTCTCTTGTTCTTCCTGAAAGACCATTATAAAATGTTTCCATTTGAATGCAAATAGGTATGCCATGGTGAGGGCATTTTCTGAGCAACTCCTTAAATCTTTCCCAAGCTTCAAACATTGATTCCTCTTCATTTTGCCTGAAAGATGTAATTTCATTCTTCATCCTAGCATTCTTGATTGGAGGGAAATACTTCGTGAGGAATTTTTCTGCCATACCATTCCAATCAGTGATAGAGTTAGGCTCCAAGGAATTTAGCCAAGCCATGGCTCTATCCTTCAAGGAATATGGGAATAGCCTAAGTCTGAAAGCATCAGCTGTAACTCCAGGAATTTTGAAATTACTGCACACTTCAAGGAATTGTTTCAAGTGCAAATGAGGATCGTCTTGAGGTGTGCCACCAAATTGTCCCACAGTTTGCAGTATTTGGAACATCATAGGCTTAAATTCAAAGTGATTTGCAGTGATGTCAGACCTTATTATGCGCGTGTGCATAGTTTGAGGATTAAAAACAGCATAGTCCCTCATTGGCCTGTCCCTATCATTGGCTGTTTATGATATCGGATTCAAAGACCAAAGCTTGGTATCGATTGTGAACACCGTGGTTGAAATCGAACACTGCATTCTTCTTCTGCATCAGGAATTGATTCTTCAGTATGGGGACCAGTGCCTGCCATATTTGCAGCAGCACCTAATGCAGCAAACGCTTGCCTCTCCCTTAACAACCTTCTGAAAGTTCTGTCAATCTCAGGATCCAACTGATTTTCAGGTGCCGTGTGCCTGCGCATGTGCAGAGTTGAGCACTAACAGCTAACACAAACACCCAAAATAATTAGAATATCTCAACTAATAAACCTACTAAATTCAAAACTATGTGAATTTAACCAATTCAATCCCCGGCAATGGCGCCAAAAACTTGTTGTGCGAAATAACAACACAGTTGTGCAAGTATACACAATCGCAACAAGTAGTAAAGAGTAAATCAAGATCGTTCCCACGAGGATTGATTAATTGCTTTCACAAGTTTTTCCAATAGTAAGTGAGTTAGTGAGTAAATAATAAAAACAGAAAATAAACATCAAATTTTTGAGGTTTTAATAACTGAACAAAACAGAATTAAGAAAGTGATTTGAGGAAAATATGGATAAAGACAGCTAGGAATCAGTTCATTCATATTTCCACCAGGTTGGTTTCAGTGCCATAAGTCAGTGCCATTTGGCATCTGGGCGCAGGGCACTAATGTGTGTGCCTTTCAGCACTTTCACCAGGGTTAAGTAAAGGGTACCTTATGTCTAAGCCCCCATTATGTGCCCCCTTGTCTAGTTAATGTGGCCAAGAACACCCTACAAGACAGATTTCCTTAGTCTAGTTTAATCAACATCAATTAAAGTGTCCTTTAAATTGATACCCCTTATATTGCCTCATGAAATCAAAGATGTTACCACCTTTCAGCACCTAACATACATGTACCTAACTAAAGTTGATCAGGCTCAAGTAAAATATGTAAGCAATGAATTCGCATGAGACAAAGATACAAAGGCAAAGACAAATAGACATTCACCAACCAGGTTTCAATACAAAATCACTTCATCCTAACTTAAGAAAATTAGCTCATAATGAGCCTAAAAATAAAACAACAGAAACTGGTGCCAAAAACAGAATCCATGGCACTAGAGTAAGAGTTTAGAAACTATTACAGTTATGGAATAAAACAGTAAACAGAATTGCTCCCAGCTTTGTGAGCTCGAGAACCACTCCTTAAACAGCAATGTCTTGCTGAATCTGCTTCACTCTGTACTGAACAAGTTCCTTCTCTCCATGGATAAAGCTAAAAGCTTGCATTAATGGTGTTTTAAAAGGAAGAGAGGAGATGCGGCTGCTTCTTTTAGAGGGTACAGATGCTGCCCTAGCAGAGAAAAATCAGAACCAGCCTCCTTTCTTAATTAGGTCATTGTCTTTATATAGGCTCTTCCTTAAATGGGCTAAAATTGTGGATCCCCATAAAGATGCTGTCTTTGGGCCCAAAAATGAGAGCTTTTGTCCTGTAGTGAGCTGAGAGAAATTGTAGTATGACAGGAGGGGACCACTAAAAAGGCATGTTGCAGCAATACAGATAAGGACAGAGTCCTTTGTTTAGCTCCAATGAAAGATCACACGTTGCTGCTTTAATTCCAGGGGCTGTTATCAACACAGTGCCGTGGCATGGCACCAAACTTGGCACTGAGCAATTTTCATAAAAATCCTGCACAATGTCAAAACACATCAAAATGCTCACAAAAGCACCAAAGTGCCTTAAACAGCTCCAAACAAGGGAAATCACATTATTTACATAAATCTAATAAATAAAGGATCTAAATTACTCTTAAACTCACATGATTCATAGTCATAAAAGCATAAATAACTCTTATTTCTAAGAGTTATCACTCGCAGACGTGACCCTGGATACGCAAAGTCTGAGGCGGCGGAGGACCAACCAAAGCCACGTGAGACAAATGAAAGTGCTCACCGGAGACGGGTGCGGTCGCGGAACTGAGGGCTCCTCAGGGAAAGGAACCGAAGGAACAATGGAAACATCCGCTAGATCTGGCCCGGTATCCAGAGGCGGTGGCTCCGTGAGATCTGAGTCAGAGTCGTCAGTGTGGAGTAGGAGAAACTATTTGCGAGCACAGCGATGCCCAGGATGAAACTTCTCATCACAGTTGAAGCAAAGTCCTTTAGATCGATGTTCCTGTTACTCCATGGGATTCAGGCGCCGAATCGGATGTGGCGTGGGTGAGCCCAAAATGGATGGGGCAGTGGTGGTGGTAGAGTTACTGGTGGGAACGGGAAGCCGCGGTGACCTGGAAACGTAGGTTTTTGAGGCCGCGAACTTGGCTTCCACCAACTTGGCAAGGTCGATGGCTTGGGTGAGGGATGAGGGTTTGAGAATGGTAATCTTATGGTTGATATCTTGGCGAAGCCCAGAAAGAAAACAATTAAGGAGCGAAACTGTAGAAAGGCCAGTGACTCGATTGGACAAGGATTCGAACTGTTGTTAGTATTCAAGGACAGAAACTGTTTGGTGAAGTTAGTACAAAACCGCTTCATGTTTAGCAAACAATGACGGGCCAAAACGGATCTCAAGGGCTTGAAGGAAGGCTTCCCAAGTGGTGAGAAGATGGTTAGAATGGAGCCATTTAAACCAACTCAAGGCAGGACCCTGTAAGAAAAAAGGGACAAGTACCAGTCGCTGAGGAGGAGAAGTGTGGGTTAGGTCAAAATAGTTCTCAGCATTAAAGATCCAATCCAAAGGATCAGACCCATCAAAAGGGAAAAGGGTGATTTTGGGTATTTTCAGGGTTGAAACGGGGTCCGGTGGAACAGTGGATTTGGGAAAGGTGGGTCCGAATTGTGACGTTACCTGCTCACGGATGAGCATAGGGAGCTGTGTGGTGAGAAACGATTGGAAGCTCTCATGTTGTTTAGTGACAGCTTCAAGGCTAAGTTGCATTTTCTTGAGCTGTACAGCTACCTCCTCAGCTGATTTGTCCATTTTTGGAGGCATGGTGTCCTCTCAATGCAAAAGCACCAATGATAGGGTTAGGAAGAAAAGTTTTGTCACTTTCGAGCAGTGACAGTTCCAAGAAGAATAAAGAGAGGAAATAGAAAATTGATTTAATTCTTTGATACTGTTCACTACATCATTCAATGGCTTTAAAAAAGCCTTGATTCTTCCTAGCCTATCAAATTGGCAACCACGTGTGCCAAGATCCTTCACTTACTAACAGGGAAACCTTACTACTTACTAATAGAAATTAAAAAGATCAATAGAAAAATATAACGTGAAGGGATTTGTTGACGATTGGATGTCTCACTCTACTGGCACTAGAGCAACAACTAAACATAGTCTTTCATGCGGCTTGGAGCCTTCTTGGTCCTTATTGGTCTTGGATTTATGGCCCGATCTTCATTAGGAGGCCCATCAGCAACATTTGGCCCAGCTCCTAATTGCACCTCTGTATTAGATGTGTTCATATGCTATGTTTCCTTCATAATTCCATATAGAGAACAGATCCTCATTCTTTCTTGTGGTTGTGTTGGCATGTTTTTTCTTAGTTATGATATGAAGCTTGAGACACACAAGTAATGAGAAGGCTAACATTAGAAAAATGAGGATAAGAAGAACTACGACTAGATAGTGCATCACTTTGTTACATGTCTTCCTGTGAGGTAGAGTTTTTTGAGTATAGCACCTGCTTCCAATTGAAGCTGTGATGGTGAAAACGTAGATTGCATCCCCAAAAGGACACCCAAAATAAGAAGGAAGGCAATACAATAGAAGAAATTTGAGGTAAAAATCTGCATTCTTTTAAGACAGATAGAATTGCATAAACTCAGTTATGAGCTAATTAATTCTATTTCGCTAAGATACACACACAAGTTTGTTTCTTGGAGATATTGTATGATGTTATGTGATTGGGACATGAGTAATTTGCTCGTAATCTTTTATTCTCAAACTACATGCTTCACTACTACATGTATAAAACCAACGATTTGATGCTTGGCCCCATTGACCGTGCTTACACATATAGCATGACGTTTATCTTAGTCTTAATGTGGACTTTGAATAATACAATTATTGCTTATTCTTTCAGTCTCAAAATCACTTGACTACAATAGTTGTAAACATATAATTAGTGGCATTGGAGATATCTTGCCCATCATTCTTGTCTAACATTGCATGCAAGTTCTAATTGAAGATTATTCTCAAGAGTGAGTCGTGTCTCCTTCATTTCTTGGGTATGGTCAGTTTTAAATGGCAATGAAAGCACCAATTGATACCTTTCGAGAATTGGTTACTTCTTTATAGCAAAATTTAGCTCCAAACTAGCCTATAGTACACTTTTGGTCCTTTATCTTTTACTGTTTAATCGTTTTCGCCCTTTATCTTTTAAAATATTCGTTTTCGTCCTTTATCTTTTCAAAGTGGTTTAAAATGGTCCTTTTTAACTGAAACGTTAAATTAGCTGTTTAGGAAAGATGAGATGGACTATGATGTGTCTAAATAGCCATGTAATCATGCTGACTGTGTTATTTCTGTCTTTTTCTTCCTCTTTTGATTCCTGCCCTAGATTCATAGAGTTAGAACCCCTTCCTTCTTTTCTACGTTCAATCACAAGTTTCAAAATTCTGAAAATTTCAAAAATGATGAATTTCAAATGTTAATTATTCTCATTTATCCACCCTTTTTGTAGTAATAATTCATTTGCATTTTCCCTTTATCTTTCCTTCCTCTTTTTGCTGTAACCCACATATAACCTTCAAGATTTGATATTTCACCAATGCAAGCTGTAAAATTGCAAACTTCTGTCGACCCATTTAAATTTCCCATCTCAATCTCATGCAGTTTCTCTCACATTGTTTGGAATTTGTGGTTTCCTTCCATGACCGAGATCTAGGGTTTCCCAACCCCAATCCTCCCACATTGCTCCCTTTCACGACTCTTGTAGAAGAAATCAACGTTTTCGGGTCACATTGATTTTCTTCCTTCATGGGTTCTGTAACACCCTGTTTCCAGAGCGCTACTTTGCAACCCAATTACATGTTGAAAACATTTAATGCTTATATGCTTTCAGTAAAAAGTACTCTTCTGAATTTCGCAATGGAAAATAGAAGTGAATTTTTTTTTCTTTTTCTTTCCTTTGAAACCCTTTTCAAAAATGAGACGTAAAGAGTACTACAATTTTCTAAATGATACAAAATCAGTCTTTTGCTAATATCAGGGTATATCACATCACAATTAATGCTTCAGATCACATAAGACATAACATTATCATTTCGCACTGAGGCGAGTTTTTCGAAGAGTGTAATTACAAGGCAATAAGTAATTACGCAAATAATCAAAACAAAACCTTAAGCTAACCTGGCCAACAACTATGACTCTTACTGATAAACCGTTCAGCAAGATCGAGACATAAAGCACTCAGAGGAATCTTCCTCCATTGGCTCATTCTTCAACGCTCCTGGAAAGGCGAAACTGTAGCAGCTATCGAACTCCATCTGGAAGTGACATTCATAAGAATGTCCAATCCAACAACAGTGCAAGGGTAAATTCTTTGTCCACGAGTTTATCGTAGGCTATGTCGCATGCAAACAATATATATATATACATATAATACAACAACATGCCTTTATATACATATACATACTTAATAGACCGCACGCATCATCATGGCATATCAAGCACTTGTATGTGAACAGACAAATCAACCAACAGATTAATGATCAAGTCACAACATAACAAATTTATCAACAATTCATCACATGTCAATATGTGGTTAGCTATGCATGCCAATGCATTAAGAACAAGTTGTGTATACACCTGCAGCCTTAAACAAGGTCAGCAGTGACGAGGAACTTTATTTCTCAACGTCCGAACGAAATTCCCTTACCAAGGGTATTGCCTACCTTTAGTCACTAAAAGGACTTCAGGTATTTGGCATGCAGTGACAACTCGTCCTTTTGAAGTCCTTAAGACAATCAAACGCTCCGAGTGTCGATGCTCAATGGTCAGTATGCATCCAAACAAATTCTTTAATATGGCCCATTCACTAAGAGGAGTGTTTGAGATATGTTTCAATTAATCAATGCGTATCGACAATCAACTACATTTCACTTTTGAAAAGGTGGAGGGAACTCAAAGTTTGAGCACTACACTGAGCATCCCATACTACTCAAGTAATGCTCGGGTATTCTTCATCACGCAGTGAACTGAGATGATAGGAAATACCCCTTAGAGTTCAAACACAGGACGCTAGGTCCAGGTGTTCAACTGCGGAACGCTAATCTCAATCTTAGATCAAAACTCTAGGCGCGTAATGCGGAATACTAGGCTCAATTTTTTGGTTGAGATACTAGGCACGCCATACGGAACACTAGGTCCATTCCTTAATCAAGAAAATGCGCACGCAAGTAGGACGTCAAGTCCCAGCACAGGACACATGGCCCATATGCTCAATAGGAACACTAGTTTTCCTACATTTTATTTTTAAGGAATCTGGGTCTTTGAAATCTTTGAAATCTCTTTTTCAGTTCTGGTGTCTCTTTTATGCACTATTGTATCTGAAAATACTTTTTAGCTCTAGGTCGTTGAAACCCTAGTTGTGCTAAATAATACGCTAGGATAAGTCCCAAGAAAGAGAGGCGGTGCGAACACTCTTAATAACCAAGTCTTTCCTAGCCAGAATTTTTCCAAACACATTATTTAACTCAAACGTTTTCGAAGTTTACAACGTTTACTCAAGTTCTTTTTCTACAATGTTTCCATTGAAAATTCTTTGCAGGCTTTGGCTAGTTGCACTAAAACCCTCATGCATACTTTTAAATCAAAATGCCCTTAATAATTTATATACGAAATCAGAATTCGGCTTGTGAAATCGCATCGGATTTACCGTTTGTAAACCGTCAACCCAATAACAGTCGATCAACGCATTATTAATTAATCCATTATCATCAACAATATTTTCCATATTCCAATCAATATCAAGTTCCAATTAAATCAAACATGATTTAAGGGAAACAATACAAATTACTAATACCACGCAGGGCCAAGAACATGTTACAACATTTCAGACAGCATATAATAATTCAGTATGCTACAACATGCTATAGCATTCCAGACAACATATAGTAATACTACAAGTACTACCACACAATTAATCAAACAATCAAACCAAACAACACAAAGGCGAAAAGCCCAAACTCATTATATAAGAATTTCCCTTACCTTGGGCGCTTTAACAATCCAAGCAAGGCAATTCGAAACTATCGTCAAGTCGAACCTCGCGCGAACCTTAACAACATAAAATTAATGCAATTAGAACCCGAAAATACAAGTCCTAACACCCTAGGACAGCCACGGTTTGGGTCCCTAAAAGGCCTAAGAATTACTCACTTAATCCCATTTGAATCATACCTAGTCATATGTCATGAATCAAGTCAAAGTTATGCAAGTTTTGAAACTTTTTCAAACACTGCACACTTAGAAAAATACCTAACCCAAAATTTTGCCAATTGGAATAGTGTTTTACCACTTTGAATAGTATTTTTCCAACTTTGAACCACTTTTTAAACCACTAAAACATGTCACCAAATTTTAGAAACAATTTCATTACAAGTTCAAAACAATTATTGAAACATAAACCAAATCTTTTCCCAAAATCAAACTTCTTTAAAATGTTTTGCCAAACCAAATTCTTAACCAACTTTTACAATATTTTAGAGACATAAAACAACTTAAAACAATGTTTAAGAATAACATAAGGGTGATAACTCTTAGAAATAAGAGTTATTTATGCTTTATTAACTATGAATCAAGTGAATTCAAGAGTAATTTAGGGCCTTTAATTATTAGAATAATGTAAATAATGTGATTTCTCTTGCTTGGTGTTGTTTAAGGCACTTTAGTGCTTTTATGAGCATTTTAATGTGTTTTACTAGTGTGCAGGATTTTATGGAAGAAATGCTCAGTGCCAAATTTGGTGCCATGGCACCGGGTCCTAATGTTAGCAGCCCTAGCCTTAGTGCAGCAGCGTGTCCCAGTGATTTAAAAGGACTCTGTCCTTTATTTTAAAGACTGCAACATGTGCACTTGGTGGTCCCCTCTGCAAAGCATTTTCTCTCAGCTAGCTAAAGGAAAAAAGCCTTTATTTTTGGGCCAAAAAGAAAACATTTTTCTTGGGATCAACATTGGCTAGCCCATTTAAGGAGAGGCTATATAAGGACAATGACCTAATCAAGCTAAAAGAGGCTTGTTCTGATACATTCTACTAGGGCAGCACTTGTCCCATTTGAGAGAAGTAGCCGCATTCTGTCTCCTTCCTTTCAAACACCATTAACTCATGCTCTTAGCTTTGTCCATGGAGAGAAGGAACTTGTTCAGTACAGAGTGAAGCAAATTCAGCAAGACATTGCTAGTAAGGAGTGGTTCTCGAGCTCACAAAGCTGGGAGCAATTCTGTTTACTGTTTCATTCCTTATATGTATTAGTTTCCAAACTCTTACTCTAGTGCCATGGATTCTGTTTTTGGCACCAGTTTCTGTTGTTTTATTTTTAGGCTCATTATGAGCTAACTTTCTTAAGATAGGATGAAGTGATTTTGTATTGAAACCTGGTGGGTGAACGTCTATTTGTCTTTGCCTTTGTACCTTTGTCTCATGCGATTTTATTGCTTACATATTTAACTTGAGCCTGATCAACTTTAGTTAGGTACTTGTATGTTAGATGCTGAAAGGTGATAACATGCTGATTTCATGGGGCAGTATAAGGGGTATCAATTTAAAAGACACTTTAATTAATTTTGATTAAACTAGACATATGAAATCTGTCTTATAGGGTGTTCTTGGCCACATTAACTAGACAAAGGGGAACATAATGGGGGCTTAGACATAAGGTACCCTTTACTTAACCCATGTGAAAGTGCTGAAAGGCACAAACATTAGTGTCATGCGCCCAGGTGCCAAATGGCACTGACTTATGGCACTGAAACCAACTTGGTGAAAATATGAATGAACTGATTCCTAGCTGTCTTTATCCAAATTTTACTCAAATCACTTGCTTAATTCTGTTTTGTTCAGTTATTAAAATCACAAAAGCTTGATGTTTATTTTCTGTTTTTATTATTTACTCACTAACTCACTTGCTATTGGAAAAACTTGTGAAAGCAATTAATCAATCCTCGTGGGAACGATCTTGATTTATTCTTTACTACTTGTTGCTATTGTGTATACTTGCACAACTGTCATTATTTAACACAACAAGTTTTTGGCGCCGTTACCGGGGATTGAATTGGTTAAATTCACATAGTTTTGAATTTAGTAGGTTTGTTAGTTGAGATATTCTAATTCTTTTGGTGTTTGTGTCAGCTGTTAGTGCTCAATTCTGCACATGCGCAGGCACACTGCACTTGAATATCAGTTAGACCCTGAGATTGACAGAACTTTGAGAAGGTTGTTAAGGGAGAGGCAAGCTTTTGTTGCATTAGGTGCTGCTGCAAATATGGCAGGCACTGGTTCCCATACTGAAAAATCAATTCCTGATGCAGAGGAAGAAGGCAGTGTTCAGTTCCAACACAGTGTTCACAGCCAGTACCAAGCTTTGGTACTGAATGCTGATATCATAGGCATGGCCAATGATAGGGACAGGCCAATGAGGGACTATGCTATTTTTGATCCTCAAACTATGCACACTGGCATAGTAAGGCCTGACATCACTGCAAATCACTTTGAATTTAAGCCTATGATGTTCCAAATGCTGCAAACTGTGGGAAAATTTGGTGGCACACCTCAAAAAGATCCTCATTTGCACTTGAAACAATTCCTTGAAGTGTGCAGTAATTTCAAAATTCCTGGAGTTACAGATGATGCTTTCAGACTTAGGCTATTCCTATATTCCTTGAAGGATAGAGCCAAGGCTTGGCTAAATTCCTTGGAGCCTAACTCTATCACTGATTGGAATGGAATGGCAGAAAAATTCCTCACCAAGTATTTCCCTCCAATCAAGAATGCTAGGATTAGGAATGAAATTACATCTTTCAGGCAAAATGAAGAAGAATCACTCTTTGAAGCTTGGGAAAGATTTAAGGAGCTGCTCAGAAAATGCCCTCACCATGGCATACCTATTTGCATTCAAATGGAAACATTTTATAATGGTCTTTCAGGAAGAACAAGAGACATGCTTGATGCTTCTTCTGGTGGTGCCCTCTTGGCACAGTCTTACAATGATGCATATGAGAAAATTAAGACCATTCTTTGCAAGCGATTATCAATGGCTCCTTTGCCGATTAGTCGCAAAGAAGGTTGCTGGAGTCCATGAAGTGAGTGAAATGACAGCCTTGTTTGCACAGGTGGCTGCAATTGCAAACATGTTGAAAAATCTGAATACTGCCGGTGCCAACACAGCACCAGCCACAACACCTGTTAATTCTGCAGAATCTGCACCTGCTCAAGCCAAGGCTATTTCTTATGT
This sequence comes from Calophaca sinica, assembly GCA_037113605.1. Classification (NCBI taxonomy): domain Eukaryota; kingdom Viridiplantae; phylum Streptophyta; class Magnoliopsida; order Fabales; family Fabaceae; genus Calophaca; species Calophaca sinica. The sequence goes on from CM073733.1 coordinate 113,259,887, forward strand.
GTACTGTGGAGGAGGTAATCTATATGAGGAGTGTCCTAGCAACCCTGTATCTGTTAATTATGCAGGGAATTTCAACAAAAACAATAATCCTTACTCCAACACCTATAACCCTGGGTGGAAAAATTACCCAAATTTGTCATGGAGTAACAATAATCCTGCAAAGACTCTTCTTTGTGCTCGCAAAGCCCACACATCCCCTGGTTTCCTGCCAACCAGCTCAAAAAGTCTTTGCTCTGTTATTGACAACTCAATGGAGGCTATCTTTGAAGGCTTTCATGAATGAAACTAAGGCCCAGATCAAGTCGTGGGGCAAAGAATTAAAAACTTAGAGAATCAATTGGGGCGATTATATGACTATGAACCAAAGACCAAGTGGTTCATTGCTCGCCACAATCGAACCAAGCTAGTAGGGAGAGCAAATAAAAGCCATATATTTGAGGAGTGGTCTTGAATTACTGTGTCCTTCCTAAAGGCCTGATGTTACCACTAGCCAGCCCTCAAAAGAAAAAGAAAAAAAAAGAACCTGAAGTGCCAAAAACTACAGAGCGAGTGCAGTGCCATCCCAAAGACCACCTCGCACCTACACTGCTGAGAAAGCTACACCAAAGAATCGCAAGCAATAGATTAATTCCTGAATTTCCACCTCCACCATTCCCTCAGAGACTTAAGAAAGCCCATCAAGACAAGCAGTTTGACAAGTTCATTGATGTACTAAAACAGTTGCACATCAATATTCTATTAGTTGATGCCTTGCAACAAATGCCAAACTACACAAAGTTCATGAAGGATGTTCTAACCAAGAAGAGGAGGCTGGGAGAATTTGAGACAGTTGCTATGACTCAGGAGTGCAGTATGCTGATGCAAAGCAAGATCCCACAAAAGCTAAAAGATCCTGGTTGTTTTACCATTCCTTGCACTATTGGCGACACTTATTGTGGGAGAGCTCTATGTGACTTAGGGGCAAGCATTAATCTAATGCCTAAGTCCATCTTCCAATAGCTTGGAATTGGTAAGGCCAGGCCTACAACACTGACTCTTCAACTGGCAGACAGAACTCTAGCCTATCCAGAAGGAAAAATCGAAGATGTGCTTATTAAAGTTGACAAATTGGTATTTCCTGCTGACTTTATTATTCTTGATTTTGAAGCTGATGCTGATGTGCCTATTATTTTAGGAAGACCTTTCCTTGCCACAGGGAAAACGCTGATTGATGTACAGAAGGGTGAACTCACTATGAGAGTCAATGATCAAGAAATCAAATTTAATGTTCTTAATGCTCTCAAATATCCTGCAGAAAATGTGGAAGAATGTTCCTTTGTTAGAACCATTGATTCCTTGGTTCAACATCAATTCTTGAGGGACAAAGATGTGCTGAAACAGGAACTGAATGCCCCTGATTGTGAATTTGAGCAGGAGAAAAAGACAGAAGAGAAGGCCTCAGTAAATCAATTGTGGTCCAGAAAGTATGAGTCACTGGAACTCAGTGACAAGAGCTCCAAATCCAATATTCCCTCTGTTGAAAAACCTCCTAAACTGGAATTGAAAGTGCTGCCTCCACACCTGAAGTATGCTTATTTGGGTGAGAATAACATTCTTCCTGTTATTATTGCTTCTCATTTGAGCTTGCAGCAGGAAGAAGAACTGATCACTGTTTTGAAGAAAATAAGAAGGCTATAGGGTGGCAAATGGCTGACATTAAAGGCATAAGTCCTACTCTTTGTATGCACCGAATTTTTCTGGAAGAAAATGCCAAGAACATCATTGAAGCACAAAGAAGGCTTAATCCAGTGATGAAGGAGGTAATTAAGAAGGAGATCATTAAATGGTTGGATGCTGAAATTATTTATCCAATCTCAGATAGCTCTTGGGTTAGTCCAGTGCAATGTATTCCAAAGAAGGGGAGAATGACTGTCATAGCTAATGACAAGAATGAATTAATTCCCACCAGAACTGTGACTGGTTGGAGAATTTGTATGGATTACAGAAAGCTCAACAAGGCAACAAGGAAAGATCATTTTTCATTGCCTTTCATTGACCAGATGATTGATAAATTGGTAGGGAAGGAGTTTTACTATTTCCTTGATGGGTATTCAGGCTACAATCAAATTGCCATAGCACCTGAAGATCAAGACAAGACCACTTTCACATGCCCTTATGGCACCTTTGCTTTTAGAAGGATGCCATTTGGGTTGTGCAATGCACCAGCAACTTTCCAAAGGTGCATGATGGCAATATTCTCAGATTTTATTGAGAAATCCATGGAAATTTTCATGGATGACTTTTCTGTTTTTGGGGAAACATTTCATGCTTGCCTGGATAATTTGGAACAAGTGCTATCTAGGTGTGAGGAGACTAATTTGGTACTAAATTGGGAAAAATTCCACTTCATGGTGCAAGAGGGCATTGTTTTGGGCCACAAAGTCTCCAAGAAAGGCATTGAAGTGGATAAGGCAAAGATTGAGGTCATTGAGAAATTACCTCCACCGACTAGTGTGAAGGGGTAAGAAGTTTTTTGGGGCATGCTGGTTTCTATAGACGGTTCATTAAGGATTTTCCAAAAATCTCATAGCCCCTTTGCCAACTCTTACAGCATGAGACTGCCTTTGATTTTGATGAACACTGCATGACAGCATACAAGACACTGAAGAAAGCCTTAACCACAGCACCTATCATTGTTGCCCCCAACTGGGACAAGCCATTTGAGTTAATGTGTAATGCAAGTGATTTTGCTATAGGTGCTGTTCTAGGTCAAAGACATGACAAGGTGTTTCATTCAATTTACTATGCAAGCAAGACATTGGTGGATGCTCAGTTGAACTACACCACCACTGAGAAAGAATTGCTTGCAGTGGTGTTTGCTTTTGACAAATTCAGAGCCTATTTGGTTGGTGCAAAAGTAGTGGTGTACACTGACCACTCAGCAATCAAGTATTTGATTGCCAAGAAAGATGCAAAACCAAGATTGATAAGATGGGTGTTGTTACTTCAAGAATTCGATTTAGAGATCAGAGATAAAAAAAGAGTGGAGAATCAAGTAGCTGACCACCTGTCCAGAATTGCAAATGACATTGTTGAACATCAGGGAGGTGAAATTAAAGAAAGTTTTCCTGATGAGCAATTATTGGCAGTAACAGGTGCCAAAGATGATGCCATCACAACACCTTGGTATGCTGATATAGTGAATTTCCTGGTTTACAAAATCATTCCAGCTGAGATGGATTACCAACAAAAGAGGAGGTTCTTCCAGCAAGTGAAGCAATATTATTGGGATGAACCTTTTCTATACAAGAAGGGTGTTGATCAATTATTCAGAAGGTGTGTGGCAGAAGAAGAAGTTGGAAGCATCCTGCAACATTGTCACTCTGCACCTTGTGGAGGACACTTTGGAGGAGCCAGAACTGTTGCCAAAGTTCTGCAATCTGGTTATTTCTGGCCCTCTCTATTTAAAGATTCTCATGATTTTGTTAAACATTGTGATAGATGCCAAAGGGTAGGAAATATTTTAAGCAAACAAGAGATGCCTCTCAACAACATCCTTGAAATTGAACTCGTTGATGTATGGGGCATGGATTTCATGGGCCCTTTTCCTCCTTCCTTTGGAAATCTGTACATTTTAATGGTTGTGGACTATGTGTCCAAGTGGATTGAAGCAGTAGCTCTGCCTATCAATGATGCCAAGGCAGTGAGCAAGTTTTTGCAAAAGAATATTTTCACAAGGTTTGGTGTCCCTAAAGCAATTATAAGTGATGAGGGCACTCATTTTTGTAACAAACTGATTGAAAAGCTGCTGCTCAAGTATGGGGTGAAGCACAAGATAGCCACTGCATACCATCCACAAACAAGTGGCCAAGCTGAGCTATCCAATAGGGAAATTAAGAAGATTCTTGAGAAGGTTGTCAATCCTTCTAGGAAAGATTGGTCCTTACATCTTGATGATGCCCTGTGGGCCTATAGAACATCATATAAGACACCATTGGGGACATCTCCCTATAGATCGGTGTCTGGTAAGGCATGCCATTTGCCTATTGAGTTGCAGCACAAAGCTTTCTGGGCTACAAAGAAGCTGAATTTTGATCTGCAGAGTGCTGGTGCAGCAAGGTCACTGCAACTCCATGAACTAGAAGAACATAGGCTCTTTGCCTATAAGAATGCTGAGCTGTACAAAGCCAAAACTAAGGCTTGGCATGATAAGAAAATTCAACCCAGGGAATTGAAAGAAGGATCACAAGTGATGTTGTTCAATTCAAGATTGAAATTATTCCTTGGGAAGCTCAAATCAAGGTGGTCTGGCCCTTTCAAGCTGATCAAGCTATATCCATATGGGGCAGTGGACTTACTGGATGAGGCCACGGGTTCAACATTTAAAGTCAATGGCCAGAAGGTAAAGCAATATTGGGGTGACCCTGATGAAAGAACAAGGGTCACCACTAAATTCAAGGATAGGTGAAGGGAAAAATAAGTCTGGCTGAGGACTTTTATAAACCAAGCGCTACTGGGAGGCAGCCCAGACCTTTTTAACTTTGTTTTAATTTTGTTTTGCAAGAATAAATTGAATTATTAGTGCTGGAAGTGTGTTGAAATTGTGTTTGTTGGTGTGAAGTTCTGAGTGTTTTGCGTTTGGTGTCATGGCACCACGGGAGGCACCAAATTGGGAGTTGAGTTTTTAAAGAAGCAAGTGTGAAAGGGCAGGTGCGCAGTAACAGTCAAATGCAATCCACCTGGGCAATAAATGACTTGGCACATCACAAGTGCACTTTTTACTGCGTGGACCAATGGTAGCATGCCACCTAGCATCTCCACACTCTTAATTTCTGATTTAGAAAATCATCCTCTCCCTCCTCAATTAAGTTCCAACGGGAAAGACCATTAAATACCCCAACCTCCACCCCGTTTTCCCAAACAGTAACCTTTGCCACACCTAAGCACCACCCACGACCCTCATCATCACCCAACCTCCAGAAACCTCCCCAATATCGCCACTCACCTTAACCTCCACCCATCGTGAAAGCCCACCTTATAACCCTAACCCCATTCATCAGACTCACTCCCACATTCTCACTCATTTCGAAACCCCCAATTCTCAAATCTGTGAAACCTAGCCTCCCATTTGCCCAGAAATCATTGAGACACGAGCTTTAGAACGTTGGAAATAATTGTTTACAGCCATGTGAAATAAGCACACAGCTCAGAGAACAAAATCGAGGGTGCCAAGTCTGGCACCAGAGGATAGATTCCATGATGAGGAGTCGAAGAAGAGGTACAAGAATGCTTGGAGAAAAGACCTCTGCACCCTGAGAGGGGCTTCGATTTGCAAAAGGCTTCCTCTGAAATCATGATGCTGATTGAACAATACAAATGGGAATATTTTTGCTCGCACCCTAAGAGCCCTATCACGGCCATTGTGAGGGAGTTTTATGCTGGAATACCCCCTCAGGAAGAAGGTCGACCTGAGACCAACTACTCCAACATAAGAGGAATCACTATCCCTTTTTCTCCATAAGGAATCAATGAATATATCTCCCTGTCGGAGAAAGGAGATGCCTTTGAAAAGAGAATGAAGGCCATGAAGGATAAGCAGATGAACGAGATAATGCATCAACTGACAATTGAAGGCACCAAGTGGGAAAGGAGACATGGGGATGACTACCGGATTAAGAGAAACACCCTAATCCCTGCAGCTAAAACATGGTACAACTTTATGGTTACTAGCCTACTTCCTACCACACACAATCAAACCATAGATAAGGAAAGGATTGTGCTGCTGCATCACATTTTGGAAGGGAAACAGGTTGATGTGGGTAGGTTAATTCATAGGGAAATTGTTGTTTGTGCTAAGAGGACTAGCGGTAGTCTTTTCTTCCCTTGTTTGATTACTGCCCTATGTAAGCATGAAGGAGTGCCTATTTTTTACAGTGATGTCACATGGCCTATTCCAAAACCCTGGAATACAACAACTGGTGCCCCCAGTCCTGCTGTTTTTGCTCACCACAATGAAGAAGGCAGTGAGGAACTTGCTGAAGTTGTGAGCCAATTGTTGAAGAAACAGCAAGCATATTGGAGGTTTGCTCAGGAGCAATACATGTGGCAAAAGAGAATCTTCAACTTCAATTTTCCCAAGAAATTGGGCAATGCACCTCATGAGTTCCCTGAATGGATTTTAGGAGACCAGGAGGATGCTGGAGACAAACATGTTGAGCCTGCCTCGAGTGAAATGAAACAGAAAAAGAAGAAGGGTTCTAAAAAAGGGAAGGAGCACGTGGTAGTTGAAGAAGTTCCTCAGGAAAAATAAAATGGGGTTGAAGAAGAGGGTGATAGGGTTGACACTGGGAGTGCGGATGAGTTCTTTGATACACAGGAAGGAACTCCAGCCACCACCCCACAGACAGAAGAGGATGCTGCAGTGGCCAGTGCCATGGCTGGTGTAAGCTTGGCACCACAGAAAGAGAAAGAAAAAGAAGCAGGGCCGTGAATCGGCACCATCGAAGATCGTGGTTCCGCCGCACCAGTGCATGCACCCACTTTAAGAGCTAAATTGCCAGTTAGAAAGGCCACTCAGAAGTAAGTCTCACCTCAGCAGGGCAGTACCAAATCTGGCACTGATGCTGAAGATGATTGGCAGCCACCACCTCCCCCTGCTGACACCCCAAAGAAGAAGGACTCCCCTGCTGAAGGGAGTAAGAAAAGAGGAAAAAAGAGAGCTGCTGAAGAAGTTGTGATCACCATCACTGGTGATGAGGAGGATGAGTCCATTGCTAGCTTGCTGCGAACAGCAAAAAGAAGGAGCTCAAGGCTCTAAGCAGGGATTTCTAAAACCTAATCTTTTTCTATTTTTTGTAGTAAATATGTAGTATGTTGTTGCTGTTTGTTACTGTTTGCTGTTTTTAGTTATTTTAAGTTGCTTAATTTGCTGTTTTGTATGAACCCTTCATCTAGCATAGAATTTTTGCAGTAGGGACACTGCAAGGTTTTGTGTTGGGGGGAGGGACAGTTTAGGTTTAGTGTTGTTGTTGTTGTTGTTGTTGTTGTAGCAGTGCTGTCCTATTTTGCTGTTAAAAATAAAATTAGTTGACACATGGGCTGAACTTAATGAGGAAATTGTGCTTGATTGTGTTGGAACTTTGTGCTGATTGCAAATTGATAGGAATACTGACCTTTAACACAAAACCCTTAGCATAAGAGAAAAGAATAGGTAGCTTGTTAACTAGTTGAAGTTGAACCCCTTTTGTGAACTGAACCTTATTGCCAAATTTGACCAATAAGGGGGGATAGGCAATTAGATAAGTTTGGGGGTAAGTTCATTGTAAATATCCAAAGAATATGCCAATGCACACACACTAGCAAATAGAAAAAGCCAAAAATATAAAAAATAAATAAATAAAAATGGAATGAGCCTCTTTGTTGAGCAACCGGGTAACTTCATTACAATTGTTGTTATTCGCGTCAAATGGCAAGGAGGTAAATTCTAGTAAAAGGCAAAAATAGTTAAAATTGAATAAGTGTGCATTGAGCCTTGAATATTCAAGTTATGTTTATACATGTTGTTTGTATTCAACCCCTAGTATCCATAATGTAAGCCTATTCCCTTTTGTTTGATTAGGAGGTGCAAATTAGGAACACTTTAGGGGGGAATCTGAGATGAAATTGATTGGACTATACTAGCTTTTTGATTAAGCATAAGGGGTGCACACACACACTTGAGGTTGGTGGGACAATTCAAGGAACTATGATGCACAAAGGAATTGCTTGACAAAGTATTAGTTTGAAAGTAAAGTCATGTGAAGACCATCCAAAAAGAAAATTTTGCTATTTAAACTCACTTGTTTAGTGCTGCTGCAATTCTTACAATTTGCTGTTTTCTGTTTTTGTTTTAGTGTCATTACTTGAGGACATGCAATGATTCAAGTTTGGGGGTGTGATAACTCTTAGAAATAAGAGTTATTTATGCTTTATTAACTATGAATCAAGTGAATTCAAGAGTAATTTAGGGCCTTTAATTATTAGAATAATGTAAATAATGTGATTTCTCTTGCTTGGTGTTGTTTAAGGCACTTTGGTGCTTTTATGAGCATTTTAATGTGTTTTGCTAGTGTGCAGGATTTTATGGAAGAAATGCTCAGTGCCAAATTTGGTGCCATGGCACCGGGTCCTAATGTTAGCAGCCCTAGCCTTAGTGCAGCAGCGTGTCCCAGTGATTTAAAAGGACTCTGTCCTTTATTTTAAAGACTGCAACATGTGCACTTGGTGGTCCCCTCTGCAAAGCATTTTCTCTCAGCTAGCTAAAGGAAAAAAGCCTTTATTTTTGGGCCAAAAAGATAACATCTTTCTTGGGATCAACATTGGCTAGCCCATTTAAGGAGAGGCTATATAAGGACAATGACCTAATCAAGCTAAAAGAGGCTTGTTCTGATACATTCTGCTAGGGCAGCACTTGTCCCATTTGAGAGAAGCAGCCGCATTCTGTCTCCTTCCTTTCAAACACCATTAACTCATGCTCTTAGCTTTGTCCATGGAGAGAAGGAACTTGTTCAGTACAGAGTGAAGCAAATTCAGCGAGACATTGCTAGTAAGGAGTGGTTCTCGAGCTCACAAAGCTGGGAGCAATTCTGTTTACTGTTTCATTCCTTATATGTATTAGTTTCCAAACTCTTACTCTAGTGCCATGGATTCTGTTTTTGGCACCAGTTTCTGTTGTTTTATTTTTAGGCTCATTATGAGCTAACTTTCTTAAGATAGGATGAAGTTATTTTGTATTGAAACCTGGTGGGTGAACGTCTATTTGTCTTTGCCTTTGTACCTTTGTCTCATGCGATTTTATTGCTTACATATTTAACTTGAGCCTGATCAACTTTAGTTAGGTACTTGTATGTTAGATGCTGAAAGGTGATAACATGATGATTTCATGGGGCAGTATAAGGGGTATCAATTTAAAAGACACTTTAATTGATTTTGATTAAACTAGACATATGAAATCTGTCTTATAGGGTGTTCTTGGCCACATTAACTAGACAAAGGGGAACATAATTGGGGCTTAGACATAAGGTACCCTTTACTTAACCCAGGTGAAAGTACTGAAAGGCACACACATTAGTGTCATGCGCCCAGGTGCCAAATGGCACTGACTTATGGCACTGAAACCAACTTGGTGAAAATATGAATGAACTGATTCCTAGTTGTCTTTATCCAAATTTTACTCAAATCACTTGCTTAATTCTGTTTTGTTCAGTTATTAAAATCACAAAAGCTTGATGTTTATTTTCTGTTTTTATTATTTACTCACTAACTCACTTGCTATTGGAAAAACTTGTGAAAGCAATTAATCAATCCTCGTGGGAACGATCTTGATTTATTCTTTACTACTTGTTGCTATTGTGTATACTTGCACAACTGTCATTATTTAACACAACAAGTTTTTGGCGCCGTTACCGGGGATTGAATTGGTTAAATTCACATAGTTTTGAATTTAGTAGGTTTGTTAGTTGAGATATTCTAATTCTTTTGGTGTTTGTGTCAGCTGTTAGTGCTCAATTCTGCACATGCGCAGGCACACTGCACCTGAATATCAGTTGGACCCTGAGATTGACAGAACTTTCAGAAGGTTGTTAAGGGAGAGGCAAGCTTTTGCTGCATTAGGTGCTGCTGCAAATATGGCAGGCACTGGTCCCCATACTGAAGAATCAATTCCTGATGCAGAAGAAGAAGGCAGTGTTCAGTTCCAACACAGTGTTCACAGCCAGTACCAAGCTTTGGTGCTGAATGCTGATATCATAGGCATGGCCAATGATAGGGATAGGCCAATGAGGGACTATGCTATTTTTGATCCTCAAACTATGCACACTGGCATAGTAAGGCTTGACATCACTGCAAATCACTTTGAATTTAAGCCTATGATGTTCCAAATGCTGCAAACTGTGGGACAATTTGGTGGCACACCTCAAGAAGATCCTCATTTGCACTTGAAACAATTCCTTGAAGTGTGCAGTAATTTCAAAATTCCTGGAGTTACAGATGATGCTTTCAGACTTAGGCTATTCCAATATTCCTTGAAGGATAGAGCCAAGGCTTGGCTACATTCCTTGGAGCCTAACTCTATCACTGATAGGGTGTTCTTGGCCATATTAACTAGACAAGGGGGAACATAATGGGTCTTAGACATAAGGTACATTTTACTTAACCCTGGTGAAAGTGCTGAAAGGCACGCACATTGGTGCAATGCGCCTAAGTGCCAAATGGCACTGACTTATGGCACTGAAACCAACTTGATGGAAATATGAATGAACTGATTCCTAGCTGTCTTTATCCTAATTTTACTCAAATCACTTGCTTAATTCTGTTTTGTTCAGTTTTAAAATCACAAAAGCTTGATGTTTATTATCTGTTTTTATTATTTACTCACTAACTCACTTGCTATTGGAAAAACTTGTGAAAGCAATTAATCAATCCTCGTGGGAACGATCTTGATTTACTCTTTACTACTTGTTGCGATTGTGTATACTTGCACAACTGTCATTATTTAACACAACAACGGGCCACGGTTTTGGTGCCCTAAAACAAACCCAAAATTTTTAACTTTTCATTTCCAAAACATATCATTTCACCACACTTAAATCCATAAACCTTAAACCAACTTCCATAACATCTAACATACTTTAAAATCAAGTTAAAACATCCCCTAAAACCATCTTAGAGGCCACGGTTTCCAGCCCCCTAAACAACTAAATTTATTTTTCCAAAACTTTGTAAAACATGCTTATATGACTAGTTTTCAAACATACTACTCAAAACCCTCCAAGAACTAACTCCAAATCCACAAAATCAAGCCAACATCAAGCCCCCAACAGCCTTATAAATTCAACCAGAACCAAGAGTTGAAGTTTTCAAATTTTAAAAACACTAAACAAGCTTAATCATGGAGGAAAAGGATGGATCTAAAGATTAATCAAGCTAATACATCAAGATCTAACAATTTCTAAACAAAACAATACTAAAACCTTGAAGAACTCTTCCATGGCAGCCAAGAGGAAAATAACATGGGTTAGGAGGCTTACCAAGAAGTCTAGGGATGGTTGATCAAGAATCAAGAACAAAGGAAGGAAGATTGCACTCAAAAACACTAAGTTTTTCAAGATTTCTCATACTTACTCTCTCTAGAATTTTCTCCGCCAAGCATAAATGGAAAAATTATGAAGGGGCTGATTTCCTATTTATAGAGATCTCAAGGGACAAGGAAGAGATAAAAATTGTTCATTTAGTTGGATCTTAACCATTTAGTTACAAACCAACTAAGTAACCTAACTACCATTCACACCTAAGCCAATCAAAACATTCCATTTGACCAAGGTGGGTCCCAAGCATGTGTCTTGGCTCCCATTGGTTTAAAGTGGTCGACATCCCCCTAAAAAATTCAAATGGTTTCGCTTCGGCGCGTTATCAATTAACCGGGTGCGCGACGTTCCACGTCTATTAGGGTTTTTGTACCAAAAACTCCAAAAATAAATCTAATAAATTATTCTATAATAAAAAATTATTAATCAACCAAAATGTCCCCAAAAATATTAGAAGTATTTCTATGAATGTCGTTTTCTCGATTTACGAGCTAATACGCTAACGTAATGCAGTTCTGGTCGTAGACAATACATTAATTATTTTCTGGTGCCCAAAAATTTCCAATAAATCCTAAATATTGGAATATGCTAAGATCTAAAATTTTATAAAATTTCACGTTTGGGCATGTTTCAGTTAGAAACTCACCCAATAGCCTAGTTACGGCAGAATTCAACAGAATTCTCGCAGCGTAATAAAAACTGTAAATTAGTGAGGATCACTAATTTCAATTTCTCTTATCATCTAGATATTATTCAAACAATAAAATCATCAATATAAAATCATAAAAATAAAAGTCATATTAAATATGACATAAAACAGACAATTTGACAATTAACTAAACATTGAAAATCCAAACTGTGACATAAATTTAAGTCCTAAAAATTATTTCTCCTTCAATAAAATATTTTTCTTTAATCAAACAACAATTTTTCACATTTTTCAAGCTTAATTCACATTAAAAACAGCATACGTCTACACTGTCTTTTAATCTGAATTAATTACTGAAACAGTAAATTTTTTACAATAAATCTTTGTAGTTCTTCGTACTTTTAACAAACCATTGAGGTGATCAATCTCTATAATTTATTTTCAAGTATTTGGAACAGTAAAATAATTTTCATAAAAATTGGAATGTTACATTACCACCCTCCTTAAAAAAAATTTGTCCCCGAAAATTCACTTATAAGCCAAAATAAAATCAGAAATTTGAAAAAAATCATAACTTAATACTAAAAATATATCATAAATATTGGACTCTTAAGATTAATACAACATGGTAATTATTACACTCAAACAGTCAAGCACCAAAGCATACATTTTATTCATATATCAGTAAGATGTTAAAACACTACGTCTTCAACTCAACATTCACAAACACAATGATAAGCTCCAACGCGGAAGAAGTCTTTGCAAACGACGCTTTATTCCAAACTACGATCTCTACTCAACCACGATCACGAACACGGTCACGACAGCTCCTGAGCCACGGCCACACGCTAAACACCAACCAAACATCACCCGCACAAAACACCCACAAAAACCAACATTAAATCTCTTTTCTTTTAAAAACATCTAACTTCTAAAAATACACAAAACAAGACTCCATTTGCATAAAATACAACTTGATCTCTTCAAGACTCAACCTTCTCAAGAATACTATGATTCTTTTGAGATTAGGTTTGTCATTGTCTCAAATTCATCAATACATACTTAAATAAAAAACTAAAACTTACAGCAAATTTTAAGTCATCAAAATATACTTGGATCAAAATTAACACTTTCCCTAAAAGCTTTTTAACATCAACAACAACACAATCACTAAGAATCATTTATTAGAACTTGAAATCTTTTTACTTTCCTCAAAGAATTTTCACGGTTCACACACTCACACACTCAAACCTATTTCTCAAAATCATTCTACTCACACATAAGTTCTTTAACAAAAGCTTAATACTAAAACCCTTATCTAAAATTCCCAATTCACAATAGACACAAAATCATCAAAGGTTTGAGTTGGAAAAACTTGAAATCCAACCTCACCTCACGGGTTGATGCTTCCAATTTAACATCAAACTTTCAAAAATTTGTTTCAACACTACTTACATGAAATTTTGGTTTTCCAAGCAAAACAAGATCAAAAACATTTTTCAACGCAAGATCAAAAACATTTTTCAACACAAGATCAACAAGAAAAATCATGAAATATCTCACGGTCTTCATACATCAAAAGAAAAGAAAAGTTTTTCAAATCCATCAACAAAATAATTTAAAATAACACAAAATCAAAAACTTAAATACTATGAAATACTCACCCACAAATACTTCTAAGGCCCATGGTTGTAAGACATCAAGGGTAAAGAACTGCCCTCAAAATCACCAACAAGAATAATATCACCAACACCATCATTACTTGCATAAATGAAAGAGGATCTATCCCAAAAATCATCCTAAAGCTCGCGGTTTGCAAGAGAAGGAAGAAGATGAAGGTTTACTTTTTCTCACACTAAAACTCACTAACACTTCACACTAAAATGGAAGAAAATTCCTCCCCCTAAATGTATTAAAATGAACCGGCCAAGAGGTTAAAAGGAAGGAAATGACTCATAAGAAAACAAAAAAGGAAAGGAATCTTAGATGTCTACCAATATCAACACCAATAATGGACTCATATTCCCCCTTGTTGAGACGGAATCAGTACGTAACAAAAAAAGGGAAAAGTGACCCTCACCCAAAATTTCTGCTAAGTCATCCATGTGTGTGAAGACAAAGAAAAGGTTGGATAGGATTTTGCAACAATGTCTAACCAATAATCATCACACACTATACTCCCTCTACTAACTCTCACCTACTCCAAAATGCTCTCTTGACTTGGCCCCCATGGTCTCTACATCGCATTAATTCGCTGTGTCAAGGTAGTGGTGTAATCGGTTGCTCGATTGGCGACAAATCACATAAATTAAATTATGAAGATAAAATTAATTCAACGCACTCTAAAAATATTCGCATATAATAATACGCTCACAAAATAATCATACAATCAATTATACGAATGATCACAATAACATATATTGTAATACCAAAAGTATTTGATAAATCTGGATTTTTGGAATCTACTATAATAGTAAAATATGTCACAGAGTCATAACACTTATGTGGTCTATATTTAGAACCACGCACACACCATAAGACATAAAACGATAATTATAGCATCTCCTACGGATAATCTCTCGTAAATCTCTATCCACTCATAACTCCTTGTTGTTGTCTTCCTCTTTGTCCTTTGCCCCGATAATCTGGCCTAACTGGCCCTCCAAAAGCTCGCTCTTCCCTTTGTCGTCTTAGCAAGTCGTGTTGATTCTCCGCTGCGATTTGTTGGATAACACCAGTTGCCATCCCGGCTATCACTCGGATTACGTGATTCATGTCTAAGTTACTAGCTTTAGCAGAAAGAATCATTCGTCTCAAAGGCATCGAATTTCTACAAAGTAAACTAACCAGAACCCCACAACAAGATCAATCATCTAGGATGATTGCACACAATTTTACCCAATGTCACACATGTTTCAACTAGTAAACATTACAGATAATCACAAACAGAATGCACATATCCTAGGCATAACAAACTTATACCCGACAATTCCCGACAACCTAGACCAGCTTAAACAAAGCGGTCCGGTTAGAACTGAACTGCTCTGATACCACTATTGTAACACCCCGTTTCCAGAGCGCTACTATGCAACCCAATTACATGTTGAAAATATTTAATGCTTATATGCTTTCAGTAAAAAGTACTCTTCTGAATTTCGCAATGGAAAATATGAGTGAATTTTTTTCTTTTTCTTTCCTTTGAAACCCTTTTCAAAAATAAGATGTAAAGAGTACTACAATTTTCTAAATGATGCAAAATCGGTCTTTTGCTAATATCAGAGTATATCACATCATAATTAATGCTTCAGATCACATAAGACATAATATTATCATTTCGCACTGAGGCGGGTTTTTCGAAGAGTGTAATTACAAGGCAATAAGTAATTACGCAAATAATCAAAACAAAACTCTAAGCTAAGCTGGCCAACAACTATGACTCTTACTGATAAACCGTTCAGCAAGATCGAGACATAAAGCACTCAAAGAAATCTTCCTCCATTGGCTCATTCTTCAACGCTCCTGGAAAGGCGAAGCTGCAGCAGCTATCGAACTCCATCTGGAAGTGACATTCATAAGAATGTCCAATCCAACAACAGTGCAAGGGTAAATTCTTTGTCCACGAGTTTATCATAGGCTATGTCGCATGCAAACAACATATATATATATAGATATAATACAACAACATGCCTTTATATACATATACATACTTAATAGACCGCACACATCATCATGGCATATCAAGCACTTGTATGTGAACAGACAAATCAACCAACAGATTAATGATCAAGTCATAACATAACAAATTTATCAACAATTCATCACATGTCAATATATGGTTAGCCATGCATGCCAATGCATTATGAATAAGTTGTGTATACACCTGCAGCCTTAAACAAGGTCAGCAGTGACGAGGAACTTTATTTCCCAACGTCCGAACAAAATTCCCCTACCAAGGGTATTGCCTACCTTTAGTCACTAAAAGGACCTCGGGTATTTGGCATGCAGTGACAACTTGTCCTTTTAAAGTCCTTAAGACAATCAAATGCTCCGAGTGTCGATGCTCAATGGTCAGTATGCATCCAAACAAATTCTTTAATATGGCCCATTCATTAAGAGGAGTGTTTGAGATATGTTTTAATTAATCAATGCGGATCGACAATCAACTACATTTCACTTTTGAAAAGGTGGAGGGAACTCAAAGTTTGAGCACTACACTAAGCATCCCATACTACTTAAGTAATGCTCGGGTATTCTTCATCACGCAGTGAACTGAGATGATAGGAAATACCCCTTAGAGTTCAAACACAGGACGCTAGGTCCAGGTGTTCAACTGTGGAACGCTAATCTCAATCTTAGATCAAAACTCTAGGCGCGTAATGCGGAACACTAGGCTCAATTTTTAGGTTGAGATACTAGGCACGCGATACGGAACACTAGGTCCATTCCTTAATCAAGAAAATGCGCACGCAAGTAGGACGTCAAGTCCCAGCACAGGACACATGGCCCATATGCTCAATAGGAACACTAGTTTCCCTACATTTTAATTTTTAGAAATCTGGGTCTTTGAAATATTTGAAATCTCTTTTTCAGTTCTGGTGTCTCTTTTATGCACTATTGTATCTGAAAATACTTTTTAGCTCTAGGTCATTGAAACCCTAGTTGTGCTAAATAATACGCTAGGATAATTCCCAGAAAGAGAGGCGGTGCGAACACTCTTAATAACCAAGTCTTTCCTAGCAAGAATTTTTCCAAACACATTATTTAACTCAACCGTTTTCGAAGTTTACAACGTTTACTCAAGTTCTTTTTCTACAATGTTTCCAATGAAAATTCTTTGCAGGCTTTGGCTAGTTACACTAAAACCCTCATGCTTACTTTTAAATCAAAATGCCCTTAACAATTTATTTACGAAATCAGAATTCGGCTTGTGAAATTGCATTGGATTTACCGTTTGTAAATCGTCAACCCAATAACAGTCGATCAACGCATTATTAATTAATCCATTATCATCAACAATATTTTTCATATTCCAATCAATATCAAGTTCCAATTAAATCAAACATGATTTAAGGCAAACAATACAAATTACTAATACCACGCAGGGCCAAGAACATGTTACAACATTTCAGACAGCATATAACAATTCAGTATGCTACAACATGCTACAGCATTCCAGACAACATATAGTAATACTACAAGTACTACCACACAATTAATCAAACAATCAAACCAAACAACACAAAGGCAAAAAGCCCAAACTCATTATATAAGAATTTCCCTTACCTTGGGCGCTTTAACAATCCAAGCAAGGCAATTCGAAATTATCGTCAAGTCGAACCTCGCGCGAACTTTAACAACACAAACTTAATGCAATTAGAACCCGAAAATACAAGTCCTAACACCCTAGGACAGCCACGGTTTGGGTCCATAAAAGGCCTAAGAATTACTCACTTAATCTCATTTGAATCACACCTAGTCATATGTCATGAATCAAGTCAAAGTTATGCAAGTTTTGAAACTTTTTCAAACACTACACACTTAGAAAAATACCTAACCCAAAATTTTACCAATTGGAATAGTATTTTACCACTTTGAATAGTGTTTTCCCAACTTTGAACCACTTTTTAAACCACTAAAACATGTCACCAAATTTTAGAAACAATTTCATTACAAGTTCAAAACAATTATTGAAACATAAACCAAATCTTTTCCCAAAATCAAACTTCTTTGAAATGTTTTGCCAAACCAAATTCTTAACCAACTTTTACAATATTTTAGAGACATAAAACAACCTAAAACAATGTTTAAGAATAACATAAGGGCCACAGTTTTGGTGCCCTAAAACAAACCCAAAATTTTTAACTTTTCATCTCCAAAACATATCATTTCACCACACTTAAATCTTTAAACCTTAAACCAACTTCCATAACATCTAACATACTTTAAAATCAAGTTAAAACATCCCCGAAAACTATCTTAGAGGCCACGGTTTCCAGCCCCCTAAACAACCAAATTTATTTTTTCCAAAACTTTGTAAAACATGCTTATATAACTAGTTTTCAAACATACTACTCAAAACCCTCCAAGAACTAACTCCAAATCCACAAAATAAAGCCAACATCAAGCCCCCAATAGCCCTATAAATTCCACCAGAACCAAGAGTTGAAGTTTTCAAATTTTAAAAACACTAAACAAGCTTAATCATGGAGGAAAATGATGGATCTAAAGATTAATCAAGCTAATACATCAAGATCTAACAATTTCTAAACAAAACAATACTAAAAACTTGAAGAACTCTTCCATGGCAGCCAAGAGGAAAATAACATGGGTTAGGAGGCTTACCAAGAAGTCTAGGGATTGTTGATCAAGAATTAAGAACAAAGGAAAGAAGATTGCACTCAAAAACACTAAGTTTTTCAAGATTTCTCATACTTACTCTCTCTAGAATTTTCTCCACCAAGCATAAATGGAAAAATTATGAAGGGGCTGATCTCCTATTTATAGAGATCTCAAGGGACAAGGAAAAGATACAAATTGTTCATTTAGTTGGATCTTAACCATTTAGTTACAAACCAACTAAGTAACCTAACTACCATTCACACCTAAGCCAATCAAAACATTCCATTTGCCCAAGGTGGGTCCCAAGCATGTGTCTTGGCTCCTATTGGTCTAAAGTGGTCGACATCCCCCTAAAAAAATCAAAGGGTTTCGCTTCGACGCGTTATCGATCAACCGGGTGTGCGGTGTTCCACGTCTATTAGGGTTTTTATACCAAAAACTCCAAAAATAAATCTAATAAATTATTCTATACTCAAAAATTATTAATCAACCAAAATGTCCCCAAAAATATTAGAAGTATTTCTATGAATGCCGTTTTCTCTATTTACGAGCTAAAACGCTAACGTAATGCAGTTCTAGGCGTAGACAATACACTAATTATTTTCTGGTGCCCAAAAATTTCCAATAAATCCTAAATATTGGAAAATGCTAAGATCTAAAATTTTATAAATTTCATGTTTGGGCATGTTTCAGTTAGAAACTCACCTAGTAGCCTAATTACGGCATAATTCAACAGAATTCTCGCAGCGTAATAAAAGCTGTAAATTAGTGAGGATCACTAATTTCAATTTCTCTTATCATCTAGATATTATTCAAACAATAAAATTATCAATATAAAATCATAAAAATAAAAGTCATATTAAATATGACATAAAACAGACAATTTGATAATTAACTAAACATTGAAAATCCAAACTGTGACTTAAATTTAAGTCCTAAAAATTATTTCTCCTTCAATAAATTATTTTTCTTTAATCAAACAACAATTTTTCACATTTTTCAAGCTTAATTCATAATAAAAACTATATACGTCTGCACTGTCTTTTAATCTGAATTAATTACTAAAACAGTAAATTTTTTACAATAAATTTTTGTAGTTCTTCGTACTTTTAACAAACCATTGAGGTGATGAATCTCTATGATTTGTTTTCAAGTAGTTAGAACAGTAAAATAATTTCCATAAAAATTGGGATGTTACAGGCTCCGCCGGAAAAAACAACCGGTCACACGACAGTGGCAGCGGCTCCTCCACTAAAACCAAAGTTGCGAAAAAAACTTCCTCATCGGCGGTTTTTCCTGGCGAGCACCGTGTCGATGATCGAACTGTTGGTGTCGTTTAAGGATGTTCCGAGCTCAGAGAAGATGAACCTGTTTGTAAGCAAGTGAAGTCTTTGTTGCGTCATGTTTGATTTCACCGACCCTGGTAAGAACACGATGGAGAAAAAACACGGTGGAGAAAGATATAAAACGACGTCATTTAACTAAATGTGCCACATAACCTATAATTTAACGGTGTTAGCGACACATAAGTTTTTCCGTCAATGTCGTTAACAGAAAAGTGTAAAAGGACCATTTTAGACCACTTTGAAAAGATAAAGGACTAAAACGAACATTTTAAAAGATAAAGGACCAAAAATGTATTTTAGCCTCCAAAATATTGAGAGAGAGTAAGAAGAATAACGAGAGAGAGAGAGAGGGGTGAATTTCATGAATAATTTGTTATGCCTTTATTCATTCAATTGATAGCTAATATAACCCATTCCAATGAGTAATTTTGTTTCCTAATCTAGCGAAGCAATTGACAAATGGCGCCACCCGATGCAAAGGAATCTAGTGTGCCTATGTTGTGTATGTTATTCTAACATAAAAGTGAGTAAATCCTAGGGCAAGTTTTGTGGTGCACAAGTAAAATGGGTATATCCATTGTGCATAAATACCTACAAATCGCTCAAAACTCTAACGAAGATCGTCGTCTCTCAGAAGCAGAAGCTCACGGTCCTCCCCGTCCTCACGATTGAGATAGTGAAATGTTCGGTCTCCGTTTGACAAAAACAGGCGAAAACGAGTATAAGTGACTCAAAACTTCCTTAAAACTCAATTCTTACTCGTTTTTGCTTGTTTTTGTCAAACCGACATTGATCAGGTCATTGTCTCGGTCATGAGGACGAGGAGGGCCATGAGCTTCTGCTTCTGAGGGATGATGTCGGTCGTCATTGGAGTTTTGAGCGATTTGTAGGTACTTGTGCGTGATAGGTATACTTATTTTACTTGTGTACCGTGCAACTTGCCTAAATCCTACATGCATTTTGGCATGACAACTTCATTCCACGTAATCTTTCAGCCAGCTAGGTGGTTTTTTGTTCCTTTTTGGGTCTGGATGACTGGGGTTCAACTTTACTATCTGGCCCAATTTTCGCACTCGGCCCAACCAGTGCCTCAGTGTTCACATTCTGCCGTGTTGCTGGTGTATCGTTGCCTTGTAATCGCAACACACTATTTTAGCACTGTTTGGTACAATTTTGGTGGAAAAAAATCTTACACAAACATGCTCTAAATTAACAATTTAGTTTACCATATAATCGCTATTGGGTTTACAAGGTATTTCTTGAGTTTCTACATTCACAATTTTAATGAATTTAAAAATGGAACGGAAAACATTTCCTTTTGAATTCCATACCTTTATTGAAGTAGCTTTAAACATTTCAACTTTCAATCCCGTCAGAAAAAATATTTCAATTATCAAGTAATCTTTTGCCAAGCTAAAAAAAAAACCAGCATCCTAAAATATGAGATATCCTAGTTTTTCCCCGAATTTTATTTTAATTTGTTCAAAAAATAATAGAGAAAATATGGTCTAGCTTTTGCATAATATAAAATGCTACCATCACTGAAACAGTTTTTTTAAAAAAGAAGAAAATTATTTTAAAAGAATTTAAGAGACATCAAGTTATTCCATTTTAAACCTAGGATATATTAATGTTAACGTAGCTTAGAATGACATTCAAGATTATTTTTTATGGAAGAAAGACAGCGACAAGATTCTGCAAAAGAACTTTTTGTCTCTGTTTAATCATTTTTATATTGATAAATTGTGAAATAACTATACTTTTATTTTAAATATTATCTGATTTATTTATATTTAATATTTATAGTTAAAATATGTATTAAAAATAATTGTTGAAGTTATGAGGTTTTAAATAAAGAAAAAGGAGAGAAAGAACATAGAACTTTGAAATATTATGATGTAATAGCTTGATAAGAGATTGATACAAGGCACGTCAAATAAAGAGATTGACACAAGACTAATCACTAAGCCCAATTTATAAAGATGCAAAACTCATAATCTTAAATAAATAAGGAAATAATGAAATAAATAATGTAATAACTAAGTAATATAGAAACATTAATCTCAAAAGATATTCTAAGATAGAAAACTAATTTTAGAAAGTAAACTACGATACTTTCCATCAAAAAATAAACAACGATACTCTAACATAATATCAAGATATTATAAGATATATTTTTATAATCGAATAACAATAAATATTTAAATAGTTTAAAATTTAAAATTAATAAGAAAACATTAAAAAATTTATATGTCTTTTTAAAAAAAACATAAATTAAAAGATTAAGTCACTTATAAGATAATATACTTTATTTTCATATATAAAGATAAAAGGTAATTTGCTTAGAAAATACGATACTTAATACAATTGAACACTACATAATTTTATCTATATACTTTTGATACTTGATTAAGTGAATAAATATATAACAAAGAAAGACATAAGGAACTTATAGAGTTTAATCTGTGAGTTAGAGATAAAGAGAAAACTTAAAATTAAGAGAGAAATCAAAAAAATAATTTAAAGGTATAAGAGCTTGAGCTTTAAGGAGAAAAAAATTAACATAAAAATAATTTATATGTAGTGAATAATTAAGTTTAACAACTATGTACTAATTATCTAAAAAATTCACCGTAATGTCATTAATTATATTATTCCTAAAACTTTTTCACGCGATTAGTACATGCTTATTAAACTCAAAATAATTTAACAATTCTAAAAATATAGTAAACATAACAAGTGATTTATAAAAAGATAATAAAATAGAGTAAAATTTGATAAGCCTGATAAAATGAAACATAATATAATACACGATTTTTTATATATATTTAATTTATTTTTAAAATAAATTTAATTTTAAAATAATATATTTTGTTTTGTTAAATGAAAAAAAATTCTATATTTTATCTTTTTTTTATTCAACATTCACTAAACAATAATTGGTCACAATAGAAGTACATTTCTTATTTACCAAAAAAAAGAAGTACATTTCTTAACTGAAAATTTTATTTTAATTATATAAAAATGTTTTTATTTAGTAGTTAAATTAATACTATTAACCAAACTTAAAGGATTGGTTTAGTGAAGCATGACATAATGACAATATTTGCATCCGATATGTTGCGAGTTAAAGTCTCCACTAGTCCCATTGGAGTGAAGTAAATGTAATTCTCTTCATAAGTATTCATTTAGCCTGAAGGTTTTCTCTGTCTTGGACTAGAACGTCATCTCTTTAGCCTAATTTTTCATTAAAAAAATAAAGATAAATTCTTAGGTACCTTTTAAATTAGTCGAGTACCATACCCATATTAACTGTTCTAATAAAAATAGTCTACTTGTTCAATACTTTTCATATAATTGTTACGACATACAATTTTTATTATTTTAAAAAATAAGCAGTAAGTTATGAATAATTATTTCAGTGCCCCAAAAAATATTTTACAAATTTGCTAATATGTTGTTCTTCTTCTTTTCTCTTGGACGTTTAGAATGACCATCAAATTATAAAAAAATGAATAATCAAATAGCATTAAACATATACCGATGTCAACTTGTTTTCGATATCTAGGCTCCATCGGAAGAAGAAGAAGAAGAAAAATCAAATATATGTCTGGAGAAGAAGAACCGTGAAGTGGGTATAAAGATGAAGAAGAGAGAATACAAAAGAGACACCGTAGAAAAGTTTTTGGTAAAAAAATATTATTTAGTTTGAAAAAAGTGTATATACAATTTAAAAAAGATAAATGACTAATTCAAAATAATTAAAATAGATTTAATAAGAATACAAATTTACCAGCCCAAAAGTGTCTTAAGAATTCAATTTCTAATTCAGTTTTTCTTTTTTTTTTTTATCGATAATTCAGATTTTCAAAACATTGGTCAGAAGTTTCCCAAAAAAACAAAAGAAAACTTCAGAGGTGACACGGCGACATCAGGATAAGTGATGAAAAAGAAAAAGGAAAGGCAAATTCAAATTACTTTCTACGACGATCTGCCACGTGGCACGTGTGACACAAACATTAAAAAGAGAGAGTGCGTCGCACAACACCGCCCAAAAATCGCAGCCTTTCAGCCAAATAAACGAATATTACGAACTTTCCGGGAATATTTTTTCGTCTCGAGAAAATTATAAAAAAAAGAGAAAATTCGCCGATTCTCCTTTTTAGCTGAGAGGAAGAAAAAAAAAAACACAACAAAAATAAAATAAAAACAAAAAGCTTGCGCTATTTGAGAAAACAAGCGACGACTTTTGAAATTATGATTATTGATTTTTTCCATTCATGAATTTCGCTAGGGTTTCGTAATTTTCCACTCTTCCGAACAATTTCCGGGGAGCTTTGTTTCGATAAATTTTCCTGCAAAGTTTTATTCTTTTTTCGTTTCTGCGTTTTGGGTCGTTGATCGAGAATCGGTTTTTGGTGCTCGTAGAAAGTTCAGAGAGAGATAGAGAGAGGGGAAAGGGGGAAAATATGATGGCTGTTTCTTCTTCTTCAGCTACTGTCGCAGTGGAGAAGGCGACCAGCGATCTTCTTATGGGCCCCGATTGGACCATGAACATCGAAATTTGTGATTCCATCAATTCTAATCATTGGTAATCTTCAACTGAAAGTAAAGGAGATAGATAGATAGATAGATAGCATATCAATTTCAAGACTTCTGTTTTTTTCTTTTTTGTTTTCAAGGGGTTGACTTTTATAATCTTCCACATGGTTGTGATGTTTATGCTTTTTATTATGATGTTTCATGCAGATGCTTATGGGTTTTTATTATTATGAGATGAAATTTGGTGCCAAAAATTTCTACTTTAGCTTTTTTTATAATTTTTTAAGGGGTTGTTGGTGATATTATTTTATCATGTTTTTGGGAATAATTGATTAAGGGGATTGTGGAATTATCAGGAAAATAGTGAAACTAGTTGTTCTTTTCTGCTAATTATATGAATTTCTTTTCAAATTTTTAAAATTTCTGATTACTTTTAATTTTTCTCATGCACAATTGTTGGTCTCAAAAGTGAAACAATAATTTCTAGTGTCAATTTCCTTATATAAAAACCAGGGTCAGTGGATGTTAGTAAGAACTAGTTTGTCAACTTGCTTCTTTCTCCTTTCCTTGTTTTACTTCAATAAATTAGTCTTTGGGAAATTTACAGTTTTTTTAAACTGAATATTTGATATCCTTAATTTCTCAGGCAGCCAAAAGATGTAGTAAAAGCTGTGAAGAAGAGATTACAACATAGGAGCTCTAAAGTTCAATTACTAGCTCTCACGGTACTTTGTTGGGACTGGTCTTTGGTCTATCCTTTCCATATTCACATCTAGTTGTTCTTTGTGGCTGTGCCCTTCAATACTTAAATTTCAAATTCACTTGTTTGCAACTTGATTTATGGTTTCTGGTTGTCCATTCCTTAGCTTCTGGAGACAATGGTGAAGAATTGTGGTGATTATGTGCACTTTCAAATTGCTGAGAGGAACTTATTGGAGGAGATGATCAAAATCGTAAGGAAGAAGGTAAGGTGGTGGTGATTGGAAACTTCTTCATGGAAATTTGCTGTTATGGACAAGCTCAAATTTAGTGAAATTATTCAGCTATTAATTTTTTCTTTGAAACAATTAATCAAGCCTGCAGTTTGATTCTACGTCCCTATTTTTTCAGGGTGATTAATATCAAAGTTTCATGTAAACATCATGACTTAATTTACTTTATTATTACATTTATGGCATCAGATGTTGTTCTTGATTTAACAGCCCCTTTGTCCCTTTTTCAATTTATATCCAAATCAAGTTTGATGTGCTCCTGCTGTACATCATTAATGACCTGTATGTTATAGCATCCGGTGAAGATTTCCCATGTGATCCTATATTCGACCATTGTACTCATAATTATATTATATTTGTATATATTTCAAAGCCAGTCTCCTTCCTTGTTGGATAGGTTATGGGATCATGGGCTCAAAATCATCTGAATATTGATGGGTAGTATTTCCTAGTCAAAATAATATAATGTAAAGTCGGTGCCCTTATGATTTATTTGTTAACCTAATATGCATGGTATTTACCTATCCAACAATGCTAGTATTGATGCCTTTTGGATATAGTGGTACTTCATATATGTTCGATCACTATTGTAAGCTATATAAAACTTTTCTGTGTTCCTGTGGTTTGTCTCATCTAACTTTAATATGTTTAATGATAATTTAGGCCGACATGCAAGTGAGAGATAAAATTTTAGTATTGCTGGACTCGTGGCAAGAGGCATTTGGGGGGCCTGGTGGAAAATATCCTCAGTACTATTGGGCATATGAGGAATTGAAGGCAAGTATACAGCTGTCTACTGAATAATATTTCTTGACTGGCTTTTGTCCGGTCTATCTTGATAGCTGCACGTGCAGAAGTCGTATGCTAGATTGTCAAAATTGATATTCGCTTAACATCTGTGGATATTCTGTGAAATGATAGTGCCTCTGTTTCATTTTAGGGTGACATATCTCTTATACAAAGTTTATTATATGTTTTTCCGAATTTTTGTTTTATAACTTAATTTGGCACCTCAATAATTTGCATATCTGCTTTGTATAAAAATCTAATTTGTTATTTTGCATTTCTCTCGGGACAAATTGTTAAAAAGGATGGATTTTAAGGGTCTGTTTGGGTTTAGTAAACATTTTGTTTCCATTTTCTGTTCAGTTTTATTTACAAAAATGCCACTACTTTTTCACTTTGTTTCTTGTTTTCAAAGTTTTGTACTGCTTTTTGCACAAAACTTTGAAAGTAGGAAATAAAGTGAATACAAGGTGGCATTTTTGTCATTAAAAATGAAAACCTTAAATGTTCAATGAAACCGAATAGGTTCTAAGGTTTCCTTCAAAACCTCTGTGGAGAACTGTCGTCATGTAAAACCCAACCATTGTCCCCTTTGTTGTAAAGATTGCATTGATATCCCATGTGAAACCCAACCATCGTCCCCTTTGTTGTAAAATCACATTTTCAGTATGGGATTCATAATTACATTGCATTGATATCTGTAATCCATAATTACATGTGAGTTATAATTCAATGGCCATTAGATCATATCATCATATTATTGTGTTGGATTTTATAAATGGCAGCGATCTGGAGTTGTTTTTCCAAAGCGTTCATCAGATGCAGCTCCAATATTTACTCCACCTCCTACCCATCCAAATTTAAGACAAATGCAAGCTGGATACGGGATGGCAAGCAGTTCATCAAAAACACTTGATGAAACAATGGCAACAGAGATCGAAAGTTTAAGGTGAAACTCTGATTTTTTTGTCTGCTCACCTATGCTTCTGCTGCTGTCCTTTGTGTCACTTCTATGTGCTGCCAACTTCGTCTTTTGGCTAATTTTTTCCTTGAAATCCTTAGTATGTCAAGCTTGGAATCCATGCGGCATGTGTTGGACCTTTTGAGTGACATGCTACAGGCTGTGAATCCTAATGACCGTGCGGTATGTTAAAAAGTGTTTCTTGGCCTTCCCAACTCCTCTTTGCAACTAAGTAAAATGGTTAAGTGTTTGCTTTTTGTGCTTTATAGGCTGTTAAAGATGAAGTAATTGTTGATCTTGTTGATCGCTGTCGCACCAACCAGAAAAAATTGATGCAGATGCTAACAACAACTGGGTTAGTTCCATTCAACTGGTTATAGCATGTGGCATGCGCCCATATATAATGCTTCATGAAGTCTCTGTGCCCATAAGATATGTGGAATAATCTTTGTTATGTTGTAGGGATGAGGACCTTCTTGGGCGAGGCCTTGAATTAAATGATAATATTCAAAGTTTGCTTGCAAGGCATGATGCAATTGCTTCTGGTACTTCTTTTCCAATTCAAGGTGCAAGTTCCAGTAGTGTGTCAACTGAAGTTCCCTCCAGTGCCAATCAAACTGAAGCTAAGAGCCCAAGCCCTGTAGAGTCTGTTTCAACACCTAAAGCTAGCCCTTCAGCCATAGTCTGTTCTGAAACAGGGGGCCAGAGTGATGAAGAGGAAGAAGATGAATTTGCACAGCTAGCTCGAAGGTATCTTAGAACTGATAATGTAACTTTAATTGATATTTCCTTGCTCAAGCTTATGGAAACACTTTCCTGTAAATTTGTAGATATCCGGTCATGGGTAATCAAATTTTTCTATTTTGTCAGTAACTTTTTTAATCGATTAATTCAGTTTGAACTATTTACTACTAATAATGCAGGCATTCTAAGGCACAGTCAGGGACTTCAAAAGATGCTACAACTGGATCTAGTGAAAATTCATTGTCAATAAACACTAGCAGCACAACTCCATATGTGCCAGAGCCCTCAACTCCTGTCCCGTCAAATGCATTAGCCCTTCCTGACCCGCCTGCCCCTGTCAGTACTTCAAAAGATCAGGACATCATTGACTTGCTGAGTATCACTTTGTCCCTGGCACCATCTTCTCCACCGACAACATATGCACCATCGGCCTCTAGCCAAGGCATGCATCAGATACCTGTTCCATCCAGCACAGAAGGTTATTCTTATGCTCCCCAAACATATCCTGGAAATTTGCAATACAACAGTTATGTTGCCCCTTGGGCTCAACCTCAATCTAAGCCAGAATTTCAAACCCAATCTCAACAACATAAGTATCAATCCCAACCCCAACCCCCAACCCCACCCTCACCTCAACAATTACACACGCATTATGAATCTGAACAAGCACTGCATTATCAACATAACCAACAGTTACAGCCTCAGCCTCAATCAGAACCACCTCAGTCACAATTGCAGAATCAACACCTTCAATATAACCCCCCTCAGCAAGTGCAACCGCATAATGAACCCCGACCATTACAGTATCGTCCCCAGCCACATTTACAGCCTCGGCCACAACCCCAACCACAGTTGCAAATACAGTCTCAGCCTCAGCCGCAGCCCCAACCTCAACCGCAGCCACAATTTCAGAATCAACATGTTCAGTATCCTGCAAGATATCCTCCCCCACCATGGGCCGCTACACCCGGATATCCAAACTATCAAAGCCATTTCTCGGCTACAAACTTGATTTCGACTTCTCAAGCCACCAACACAACAGCATCCGCACAAGGGGCTAGGCCCTTGCAACACAATCATTCATTCCCTTCCGCAGGAATCAGTGGATCTCCTATGGTGGGGAATTCTGGGGTGAGGAGCCCTGCCAGTGCACCCGGTGGACAAAGGCCATTTGTTCCATCTTACAGGTTATTTGAAGATTTGAATGTTTTTGGAAACACAGATGGAAGGGTAAAAATGACCAGCAGCAGTGGCAGCACATCATCATCCAGCTTGTCAGGAGGGACAATGGGACCCGGTATGGTTGGGGGACGTAAGTGAAATTTTAATTTTATTTATTTTGTAAAAAAAAAAAATGATGTTGATAATAGCTTCTTCACATTTGCAGCTTATGTAAGTTCTTTAGATTGATAAAAGTCGTTAGTTTTGAGTGCTACCTCAGACAAAGACTTGGAACATTCTTTGGGATAAGATTTTAGTTTCTTGTAGTGGTTCTCATTTTTTACAGTTCTTTCGTTTCGTTGATCTTCAACCACTATAAATGGCACGTGAAATGCACGCTCTAGTCAATATGATTTATTGAGAACATACACCTATTGATAGCCAGTCAAACCATGTTTAGAGTATAATGTGTTGCAAGTTTTTGGTAGGGATTTAATCTGATAAACGTTACATGTATTTTATATAGACAAATCGATACACATGAACACGTGATACTGAATTATATATAAATTATTTGAAATTTGTATGTTTGTTCATGGTTCGCTGAGAGAATATGAACGAACTTGGATCTATCGTCAATATAAATAAAGTACCATCATCTTTAATTGAAACATGATTAGATTTTGGCACCTGTTTGGATCGTGTTATTTTGTATTTAACGGATTGGTACGAAGCATCGAAGCATTTACGGTGTATTTATTGGTCCAAAATTTTCTCTTGATAGCAATTATTATTGTTAATATATGGTGCACCTACCGTAATTACAATTGTAACGTTGAAATAGTTAAAAAAAATGAACAAAACCATAACACGGAGCTAGCTAAAAGGAATTTTATTTTCTTGTATTGTATTAAATCACTCACATTATATGGTGTGGTATTTTTAAAAGGGGTAAACAATCACGTTAGTCTAAGAGTGTGAGAAGTCACACTAATATTTAAATATATCAAAATTATAAATTAATCCTCAAATGCTCATTAGTCAATTTAGTCTCTCAAAGGGACTACATCCTATCAATTTAATTCCTAAATTAACAAACAAATTTAGTCTCTCAGAGACCAAACTGACTGATTATCATATTTGAAGATCAATTTGTAATTTTGATATAATCAAGTACTAGTGTGACACGCATCTAGAAAATGTAACTTAGGTAATTTAAAAATGGTTAATTTTATTTTATAAGTTGTAATTCCTTGATTGGTTGTAATTCGTTGTTTGGTTGTACGTAGAAAAGTGTTGGATTTGTGCTCATCCTAGAATTTCTCACTATTACCCCTTCAATTTCGCAATATCCGTACTTCACATTTGTGGACCTCTAATTTGAGACAGAAGAAATTGCACACTTGAACAAACTTGAATTTAATTACATGTTGGTTAAAACAAGGATCCTCCAATTCAACAGAAACTACAATCATGAATGAGAGCGCCCCATTTTTCAGGAGTCAATCACCCACCTATGGCAACAAACTAGATTATGTTTTCGGCTAAAAAATTTACAAATCAAGAAAGGGTGGAAAATAGCACACAAAACAGGAATGAAAAATAATTATGGATAAAATGATATTTACACACATATACGAAGATGAACTTATTTGCCGGAGCCTCCAATCAATGTGATTCTTCCTGTTGAGTGCAACCCTCTGCCATGGAGGCTAATGAATATCTTGCATACACTACCAGCAGAATGTACCCCTACCAATATTTTCAGATGTATTCACAGCGTAGAAGGGATTAAAGCATCAACACAGGATTATCCAACTGCAATAAATATGCGTGGTACTCCTGAGAGATGTTTGATGCCTTCTTCTGAGCTGGAGACAACCAATGAAATCATCAAGCGAAAAAACGTGGATTCATCTGGCTTGAGTGTTGTCATCGGCATAGATGCATACACATGCATCTGCAGCACCAGCAGCAAGTAATACCTGGTAAGGGTGGAAATTGAGACAGCTTACAGAACCGATTTTCTGGACCATTAGAGTAGGATAGTAACGAATGGTGCCTAGTTGGTCACCCTCCAGGCTGAAAACTTTAATGAGTTGTTTGGCAGAACCACTAGCAATGATCGGAGCGTGTCTATGTACCGCTAAAGCTGTGAGTGAGCCCCTGTGAGCTTCAATGGTGAGATAGGCGCTGCTATGATTTCTTATATCAAGGAATTGGATATCCCCAGCTTGAGAAGCACTGACGATCTGAAGGAAAACGTGACATAATTTCATCATTCATATCAAATCAAATTCCTAGTTAACTTCTGCCATGAGCTACAAATATTAAAAATTATGAATCTATTGAGACGCCCTTTTTACCTTTCCAGGGTCTAACCCAGGTTGAAAGCCAATCCCCACAACTTTTTCTACTCTCTGTGTGTGCGGCCGTAATCCACATACGAGCCTAAGAAAACATCATCGTCAATAGTCGTTAGTCATTACAGTGACATTAAAGTTAAGAGACACAGGCTTTTAAACTGAACCTTAAAAAGGTCTAGACTTTAGATAAAACCTAAGATACTAGCATTCGTCAGTGTGGTTCAAGTCTGAACTTAGATACATGCAGGAAACCATGTCGAAACCATATCATCATGTAGAAGCTAATAAATAACAATGGTGCTCAAATCAATCTCATCAATTAAGGATAACCAATAACCATGATTTTTCGTCATGATGGAAGAAATTCATCCGAGGTGCTTACATTTCAGGTGTTCTGACATCATAAAGTCTGACAGAACCATCTATAAAACCAGCTGCAAATTGTCCCCCATGAACTTGAGATGCAGCCTGAAACACGAAAGACATAGTGCATAAATCAAAGGGAAATACTCTGTTTGTAAAGAATTTCCAAGTATATCCATTATCTGTTTACAGATTGAATTATATGATACTGAAAAGCAAATCCCATCAAAACTGTTTTAAGAAGCATTAGAGCAGTACTGATCAACCCAGAGTTTTGAGCATTCAAATAGAAAATGAAAAGGCATGCGAGATGTTTCTTACTTTTTTGAAGAAAATCATAAACCATAATATATCATCAAATCCTCAATCTTTCAGACTTACTAAAAGAGGAATTGAGTGTCAGTATCGGTAACTTTCACTCGCAATATCCAAAAATGGCAAGGGGAAAGTATGTCAACACAACATAGACAGGCAAATAATAACTTTGGAGTAGGTAAACAGAAGATCAGCAAAGCCGTTTTAACCTAAAAGTCTTAAGTTCAAGCACAAACAGTAAAAATTTGAAGCCAAAGTAAAATAACAACGGGTAAAGAGAGGTTTATAAGTAACAGTACATATATTGTGTATTATTACCATAAAAACTAAATGGGTTAATAAAACATCATTAATTCATCAGTTAAGAGCTCTAAATGTAATTAGCATGTCAAACCTAATAAAAGATGTAGCTGAAATGTAATCAGAATACAAGTGTCTCTCTCTTAAAGTATAAACTCTGCTTAGCAACCATGCAATAATAATTTGAGCAAACAATAATTACCAAGGAAAACTATGTCAGCATAGAGGAGGCTTACCAATGCTGAGACACTGCACTCTGATGCTGAAGGTATAGAATTAACAAGCTGCTCTTTATCAAGATCCCACAGCATAATTGATGATATCTCACCCGATGCATACTGGTAAATGATTAAAGTAACATGAAACAACACCATAAAAAAATCATTAACATCAGTGTGAGAGAAAAAACAGTTCTATTTTAGGATATTGGTAGGGAATAAGGAAACATCCCATATTCCACAGCATAATCAAAGAAAAACCATATACCAGATAACCACATTGCTGTTGCCAATCAACAACAGCATTTAGACTCCTCACACCAGGTTTATGACCATGAATTGAAGAGAATGCAGTGACAAGCTTCTGTTTACCCTTCTGAGAATAGTCTTTCCAAATCCGAACGTTTCCGTCAGCTGCAATAAGATTCCCTGATATTTAATATTCTGACAATTTGAGAATGAAAGGTATAGTACTAAACAGCAGAGAAGATTACATGAAGCAGCAAGAAGCAAGCTATCATCAAGCTCATTCACCAGGCAGAGCTTAGAAATTCCTTTGTCAGGAAGATCATGATTGTCAAAACTGTTGAGAAGTGTTGCCTCTTCATGGTTCCATATCCTGTGCAAAACTCCAAAGTACATTAGACAACAACAGAAATCAATATGATGCAATACAAAGACTAACAGTAATGACATTCATCAAAACCAGAAAAATTTTCTGTCCAAGTCCAAAAACACACAATTCCTACTGTCTATAAAATTATTAATGCTGGTTGTTTAGTCTTGTAAGCCTCTATATCTGATTAATGTCACTAAATCTTCCTTAGTTCTACCAACTCTGAAGTTGAACAAGATTTGGAAATTTATAACTCTAATCAATTTGCTACAGCTCACCTTTAGGCCTTTAAATTTATTGTCTTAACATTTTCAACAAACACAAAAGCCCCACTATGCTACTTGCCTAAAGCCATGTCCAGATTCATAACAGTCTCTCTAAACTAATAATAGTAGGACAAAACTTAGGTAAGGTTCCCTAAGTGTTGTTGGTGTTGTTTCTCTCACAAAATAGATAAAAATTTTCTCTCTATCTACTTCCACTATCTCTAACCTATCATAACTATCAAAACAGTTTTTATCCAATTTTGTGAGAGGAATAACACCAACAGCACCTAGGGAACCTTACCTAAGTTTTGCCCATAATCGTATTGATGAGCTTTGCATACCTGATACGTTCCTTCTCATCAGCAGCTATCACTATAGGAGAGAAAGGTTGTAGCAACACTGCTTGTGTACCCTTTATGTCCCATTTAGCAATTGGATTTGTTAACCTGCTAACAGCTGACAGAATAAAATAACATAAGTTCTCAACTGGACATCTGTAAAGAACTTGCTTAATTGAATTAAAAAAAAAAGAAAAGAAGTAAAATACAAACCAGAGTGCTGGCATTTCACTATGTGCTCCAATGCAAATTTTTCCCTTTCTTCTCTTCTTCTAGCTAATACTTCTTCACTATCATCTGCAGCAGTTAAAAGTGGTTTGGAAAAGTGCCCACAACTCCAATTATATATAGTTGATTGCGGAAGAAAACTGCGATCTGAAGTCCCAGAAGCTCCACCAGAACCTAAAAGTGGGTCAGCTAATCCAGTGTCTGGAGAAGTCATCAGGTGAGGCCTAAACTCCAATGAACATACTCTACGCATTCCAGTTATATAACTTGGGCGAGGAGGACTGACTGGAGGAGTTCTGAAGGTAAGAGGCAAGTGTCCTGCCAGAGCAGCATGCAATAATTAAACATAAAGCCAATAACATGGCAGCAGGAATTAACACACAAAAAATTAATGCAAAGAGATAAACGTTACCTAACTGCATTGGAAATTGTACCACGAGGTTAACCATTAAATCAAATAAAAGGGAAACCTACCTCCATTCATGTCAAACCAAGAAGTTGAGCGAGCCAACCCAGCAGCAAGACTAGGAGAAACGGTAGCTTCACCAGTCCGAGCACCAATAGGCTTCAATGGTTTTGCTACCACTTGTTCAATACCTATTATGGACAGTACCCGACGACCAAGGTTTGCAATGCGCAGAGATGGATCTTTTGCCAAAGTACACATAGCAAGTACACATTGCGAATACAATGCATTGTCCAAAGGCTTTGGCCCAGTGTGGTTAACCACTCCATTGCTGAAACCATCATTGAGTATTCCTGAATCAGAGTGATGAGATGAATTGTCAGACAATGGGGACCCATGCATGATTCCAGAACTAGTGAGAGGACTGCTAGAAGAGACCCGTGCATCTCGAACCACTGTAGAATTGTCATTACCAACCCTTAGAGGACCAATTTGAGGTGAAACAATACTACCATGAGCCATATGTTGGTTCTGCTTAGGATATCCACCACCTGAATCTTTAATATTAGCCAATGAAGGTAAGGAATTTATCAAAGAATTAGTCTGAGGCTTCCAATATGCAGCAGCAATAGATTTCAGGTGCTTGTTGTGACCAAAAGCAAAGCGTGCTAAAGCTGACAGTTGAAAGAAAATCCATGTCAGTAAGGCATCTTACCGATCCAACCCACACTAAAGTATATCAGTTCTTCCATACTATAAAGACAAAATTATGTTATCTTAGATGTACAAGCCAACCATCAAGAATTTAGCAGTCATCACTAACAAATTAGAGAAAACAAAAAGAAACACATACACATGCATATACATATATATACATATACATGTGTGTTTTTTAAGGTTTTAGATGCCATTTTAACCATTTTCTCATTGAAGTTTTCTCCTTATTCACATATAAAAATTAATTTATATGTAGTTTTCTCCTTTTTCTAAGTTCAGAAACAAATAGCTATTAGGAACTTGTTTGCAGATAATTAAGAATTTGCCACGATCATGACTACTATAAAACAACCAGTAAACCACCAGTATCATATTTCCATCTAATCATAATCATAAGAACATAAAATCTTCTCACAAAAAAATTGAAACAAATATATAAATTCAGATGCTTAATCACCTACCCACTGCAACCTCTGCCCTCACCAATGGACTCCCATCTGAAGCGACACCCAGCAGACTCTTAACTATACTAACTTCAGCCCTA
Source organism: Calophaca sinica (assembly GCA_037113605.1). Taxonomy (NCBI): domain Eukaryota; kingdom Viridiplantae; phylum Streptophyta; class Magnoliopsida; order Fabales; family Fabaceae; genus Calophaca; species Calophaca sinica. Next base: position 113,295,186 of record CM073733.1, read on the forward strand.
AACTTATCATCATCATCGCATTCTTCATCTCCTCCAACACTTCTACATGAATCAAATCCCACATCGAGGAGGGTACCCAATGCAAAAACAGCAGATGCCCTAACCTGAGGAACAATAAATTACATGGCTTAATTATTTATTTAATATACAAAATATTGTAATCATCTGGCAACTACAAATAGAGCCAACAAGTAGGGTAGTAAACCTCTGGCTGGGGTTCAGACAATAGAGGAGAAAATATAGAAGTTGCATCTTGCTGCAAACCGATTATTTGTGCCTCTGTGAAGTCTTCCCACAATTTCCCCAGACACAGGCAAAGCCACTGAAGGAAAAGGGGTTCAGTTTGTGAGTCATTAGGAGATGAACTCTGAAGGTGCTTTAAGCAGACATGGATCAAACCAGCTTCAATACAAGCTTCTTGGCCTCTTCTATGACCATCCACAATCACAGCCAAAACAAAAGCAGCCATTGCACGTTGCTCTGGGTAGGCTTCCATGCTATCAAGAAACTTGATAAAATATATATGACCTCCATCCTTCACTAGATCAACCTGACATGACTGCAACCCAGCAAATGAATATCATCAATGCAGGACACAGTAGACATGCACCATGGAGAGTTTCAAAATCAAATTAGAAAAGAAATATAACAAAGGCAATACATATTAGAGGATGAAATATGAAGTTTTGCAATATTCTCATTATTCAGCTATTGATTCTATTGTATAATCAAGCACTTATGATGACCGTTTCATTTGGATTGGATTACACAGTTTGGAATTTTTAATTCAGGAATTCAATCAATAAAATGATCAACTGCCAAATGAATGTTTCTCATAAAAGAAGGAACAATCAGTCTTCCTACATAAAGATTTTTTAATAGGGTCATCAACAATTGAGCAACTTCATATTGGCCCTTGATGTTTAATTCCCTCTCTTTCTATTATCTATCTTTCACTTTTCTCAGCTTGTTCAGAACCACATACGATGGAAAAATTACACGTTTATATACTGTATTGACTACAGTACAAGCAGCCTTAACTGTCAAAGTAGAAATTTCAACATGATTTATGATTCAAACAAAACTGTTGTCTTCTGAACTGTCTGCTAAGTGCTGAATCATGTGTATACGCACAGCAAGTACATGTTCTGCGACACATTAAGGAATTGACATTCTATTTAAGACAAAATTAACATCCTCCAAAAGTACCTTGTCAAGTGCAAGGATCTTTGTCCATATGAATACAAGAATCTGACGTAGTTCTGGCGTAGTTGTTTGCAACAGCTTCAGAACATAAGGAAAGATTCCAACAGATAATGCCTACATACAAGAAACTCAGTATCAAGTGATAATATCATAATCCTTTTGTAAATAGGTAAAACAACTGCAATATTCAATGAATTGAGAGAGAATTTACCAGATCCACAGCCCATGGGCCCATATCAAGGAATCTTCCAAGGAGTACTAAGGCACGAAATCGATGGCATTGACTGAGTAAAACCTGAAATAGGAACAGTGCAACTTATGAATGCATACAAAGATATCAACAAATGCCAAACAATTTTCCCAGAAGCTTGAAACATAAACATTGTTAAAATGGAAAAACAAAGCGTGAGAGAAAAAAGCGCATAACCAAAAAGGTTGATAGTCAAGATGCAAAACAGATTTGACTTTTGATATAAAAATTGTAGAAAAAGCAACACAGTTGGTCACCATACATCTAAGAGTATGATTACTGCAGCTAGACAGTATAAAGACAAAGCATGATAATTGCCAAGTCAAACAACTTGCAAGAAAACCCAAGTAATAAATAATTAGTTGAGAGACAAAGATTGATTGCAAAACAATGAGAAGCAGCAATTTAGTGCTATCAACGTGAACTTCCAATAGCGTCTCCATAAGATATGCTGATGATAAATTATTTATTGCTGAACAAATAATTATTAATTGAGAGTAGATGCTCACAACAAATACATAATAGCATCCCCAGCATATCCCTTGGCATTACTACTTCTGGATCAAGACATATTGCTAAGCATAGATGCTCACAATAAATACATATTTTTGTCAAATTTCCTTCAGAAGGATGATAATGATTATCAACCATATTGAAAAAGTTTCGGAGAAGGAAAACCTAATTCCATTAAAAAAGCCTAATTAAGGAACAGTGACCTACATTACAAGGGTATTAGAAACCAACACAATGGTTCCAAAGGTAGCAAAGACTAACATGTGCTGTACCTGAAGAACTATAGGCAACTGTTCCGGTGGTTTCTTATGTTCAGAACCATGGTCAAGCCAAACCTCAAATGCTGTTAACTGCTCAGTGAAAAATGTACTAGGCTGAAAGAGAACAAGCATATACTTCATCAGGTAAGGTCCAACCTTACAAATAATCTTTACTAATGCTATTATTCCTTGTCAAACCAGAATACCTGAGGCAATTTTCTATATTTAATATTCGCTTATCAAAAAAAAAAAAAATATTCAATTTCAGAAAGAAACTTTACATCAGAGGTATAACAAAAACATCCAGATACCTGAAATTCTGCATTAGGATCCTCAACTAATGATGGAAGTTGAGAAAGGCATAGCTCAGCAGCCATGTCCCATGCATCCCTGCAGTGTAGATTATAAACACATGCTGATGATAAAGTTTGTCAACACATAACAATATCATAACAATAATCACCAACAATACCACATATGATGCTGATGTGTTGGTGGTAACATTGGGTGAGAGATGGGAGAGCAATTCCCAGATCGCATAATTCGCTCAGCAAGTAGAAAATTTCGAAACAAACTCGCAACAAGCAAATCCTGTCTGAACAGTCTCTGAAAAAGATCTGCAGGACAAAATCAATATCAATATCGATATATGGTAGAAGAGACCAGCAAAAATTGGTTGCTGAATTAATGGGTTGAAAATACACCATGGCCATTTAGGAAGCCAGCAGCAAGGAATGAGACGTACCATGAGGAAGAACATTCCAGGCAATTGTATCAGTTACTGCTGTAAAGATCCAATTCAATTCACCAAGAAGTGTCTTTCGGTCATTTGGACGGCCAGGGATCTTGTCTATAAGTGAATAATCAAGTGAATCCCGAAGTAATGAACGAGTACAAAACCTAGAGACAAAATAAATCAAAAAAAATATTTAACATTTACTTATGAAATAAAAACTTATCACCATTCAAAAATTCAGGATTTAGAGGTATCAAACATAAAATCAACTTCGTAGTAAAGACCACCATTATCACACTGATTTTTCTATCATCAATACTGTTAACATAAATCCAGCTACAATAAGTTAACACAAAAATAATAGGTCAGTACAAACAAAAATACCCTCAAGGAGCAAATCACATAATAAAAAATACCATCAACAATAATGATGTTTACAACCGGTCATCATGAAATGCCACTAGATAAAAGTAGTCAGACGTTAGTAAGGATTCACTCTGGGAAACATGCAAAGACAAAAGACTGGGTAAACTAGCACCACTCACATTACAAAAGCATGCCTTATTTGAAAGCCCATGCATGATGCACTATTTAAAATAAATAAATAAATAAATAAATGGTACACTAAACCTTACTGAATGTTTAACATATGCAACATTCTAAAGGGGATAAACTAAGCAAGAATTAATGGGAGAAAATTCACCATCGCAATGCCATCTTTATAGGTGTCGTAAGGCAAGATGTAAAAATATCGGCTGGGAATTCTGCACTCTGGGGCAAAGTCTCATGTGCTTCACATGCTGCAAGGAGAATGCAATCCCTTGTGGGCCCAGAAGAGTTAGAAGCACTCCATTCATGTAGCTTATCAATAACAAGTCCAGCAACAAAATTCGTAGTCCAAATTAGAAAAAATGACCAAATCAGAACCCATATATCTGCAGTTTTCTTATATAGTATTCAATAAACATGGTTTTGAGTGAATACCTCAATGAAGGAATTCACAATCATACCAGCCGCAGAGCAATCAAAAACATAAATTGATGGGGTCTTCAGCCAGGAATCAAGGTCACTGATTGGTAAGGGGATATACTGCGTATAACTCTGAGCATAATATCATAAAGAATGAGAATAAGAATATCACAAAAGTTCTTTTTCATTATGACATAGTAACTGGGGACATTTTACGTATTTGAAATCCATGGTCTAGTAGTCAGAGAGATAAATTATTCGGGGTTCTTTAACAAATAAATATTTTGGTCCAGTGTAGTTTTATTATCATTTTAAAAATATGAGCATTTGCATTTTCATACACGATAATTTCTGTCAACTCTAGTTCTCATCGATGGATAGATATGAGCCTATCTTTTCTGTCATTTCCCAGTCCTCCTTTTTCTGATTATCCAATCTCTCCCTCCAACTCTATTATGCTTGTTGACAAAATATTTTAGCAAAAAAAGGCATAACAAGTACAATAATTAAAAAACATTATATTCATTTTGCTTGGACAAAAATAGTAAAATTGCTGTCTTGCCCTTTTTCATCTCATACTTCTGCCACTCTATTTTCCTTCTTTCCAAAGATTTCACCTGCTTACATTATCACTCCTTTTTGCCATCCTCCCATTTTCATGTTTTATATCTCTAATGAATACAGTATATTTTGGGGAAGATAGAACTCCATATATGTCATATATACAAGAAGCCCACATGTGAGACAACATCCATGTCTACTGGTCCCACATTGCCATCAAGAACACAGCGACAATTGATTTTCCAGATAACTATCCCACTTTAAGAACTATGAAGGAACAAAATTGACCTTATTGAAGACCCAAATTTCACCATTTGCAGTTGGCTTTGGCACACCATGCCCATTGTAATGGAACAAAACTCTTTCCGACTTTGCATATCTACGACATGTAGTACAAAGCTTCTTCACCTCATCCACTGTTGGATCAAGTTGACACTTATAGCGTGCCTGTAATCATGGCTACAAGGTCAACTAAAAATCAATTTCAAAAGCTTATATGCGGATGAGGTTAGCAAGCTAAACATTCCCACCTTCGGTTGCCATCTTTCATATTGACTGCTCAAAGATTTTCCAATTGACTCTAATGCCTTTTGTGGTGCCATAGAAAAAGGATCTGCAGCATTGAGAAAGCAAAGCATCTAAAGTTGTTTGTGCCATAACCATACTTGTAACAATCCAGAGTTTTAATATACTAGAAATGTTTTACTTAAATCATTTTATCTAAATTTCTCAACAAGAAAGCTGCAACTAACTCAAAGCAGTTACGGTAGGAGTCAAAAAGTGTAATGACTGGAAAAAAAAAATGGATAAGACGTAAAAGCACAACTTTAATCAGAGAGTCCAACCATCAGAAATAAGTGCAAAGCAGCACACAATTATATGCTTTACTACCAGAAAAATCATTTGCAATGGATTTGGATTTATCAGCATTTGGAACTCGTAAAATCAAGTAAATATTTGAGGACAAAAAATAAGTATACACTATTATTAGGAAATCAAAAGCTATTTCCAAACATCAACTGAAAATGAAAAAATGCCGAAAATCTCAAAGCTGGGAAGTAACTTTAGATTACAAACCACAGAGAACAAAAATTTTAAAAACAAATAAGATCAGAAAGTTGACAAGAGACCTATCCAGCACTCCATTCTGGCACAAGGGGATATCTTTATTACATCCGGTGGATCAACACTAATGTTTAAACATAATACTAGAGCTACACATCCTGTCTTCATCTGCACCACAAAATTAGGAGTTAAATCAAAGCATGCTTCTTACCAATGAATGATAAATATATAGGCATCAAAACAAATTCCATTGTTACAGTAGAATATTAAATTAATTTATAAATGAGAGAAAAATTATCTCAATGATTTGAGCTTCCCTGCCCCCAAAAAAAGATAACAGAAAAATCACCCAGGTTTCTTCTATAGGACGGAAAACAATGCTAGTCACTGTCACTAGAAAAGCCATTAGTGATTTAGTACAGTTCCCATTTTGTTATGTTATGTCATTACAAATACAGCAACAAATTTGACGTTTTATTCAAGAGAATAGTCTCCTTCTTCCTTCACATGTCACTTCCATAAGGATAATAAGGAATAAATTTCAGAAAATTGTAATTGTCAGTGTATGGAATATCCTTGTACCAATGCCTCCGGAACGTTCAATTCACCACCTAATCAGCTGCTTATGTTTAAAAAGCCTCAACTCGTTTTTGCTAAAAAGCAATTGCTTTAGTAATAAAAACAACGAACACAAGAGAATAAAGATCATTGGAATAGAAAACTGTAAACACAAAATTCCCAGTTGATACAATCAGATTCAGTGGAAGTGGTTTGCCTATTTCAAATTTTTTATGAGTAGTTGATATTGGAATTTTAAAGTAGTGCATCTTACAAAAAACTTATATACATTTTTTTCTACATCGGTCTCCTTTTTCTAGACCAGAAGAAAACTCTGTCAAACAATTGCCACCATATTGCCATTATAAGAAACTGGCAACCTCCAATTCATGCGAACAGGCCACATCCTAGTGGAAGCTACTGGGATTTATAAAAGGCCTATCATTCTAAAGAAGCATATGTAAATAGCATTTTCCCTGCTCAGCTGAGAAATCACTACATCATTCAAGCAATTCCAGCATAATTTATCCATTTTCTGCTCCCTTCTTTAACCGAATAGGAATTACAGAGATACCAAAGTTTACAATTAATATAAGTTTCCCCAATGCACATATCATGTTTATTGTTATTAACATTATTATTTCTTGGAATGATTCAAATTGAGTTCCTCAAAAAAGTAAAGGTCACTCTAGATCAGTATAGTGAGAAGATGCTAACCATTCATAAAAATCTAATGGTTTAGAATCCTACTCTATAAAATACATCCACCAACGTTAAAAATCATGGATGGTGCAAAACTAACTCTCTTAATCTTCCCATTAATCGTTACCACTCGGCACTTTACTCTTTGCAACTTAGTGGATCCAAATCCTTCTTTCATAAAAAACTTCAAGCTTAACAGTATTTCCACTACACAAAAGAAGGCATTCACCACTGTAATAACCTAATGGCCTTTCTTCCACAGTTTCCAAATTTCTAATACACTATTTACCACTCACACAAAAACCAAATCGGGAATCACCAATTCACCACAGCAAAATGCAGAAAAAAAACGCAGAGCAAGGTTCTCTCAAACAACCGAATCAAAACAAACACGTTGATTGAGCGAAAAGGAAGAGCTTACTCTATCCTTCGGTCGCCATTTTGAGACCAAGCCGCTGTCGGAGGGACCAGCGGGAACGGCGACCTCGAAGGCATCATGGCGGAGCTCGCAGAGGACGACGGTCTGCGGCAAGTACGCCATGGTGGTGGCGGCATTAGCGTAAGCAGAAGTGCTGCTACTGCTGGCGACGGCGTGTTCGGAGTCTCGCCGATGAGGAACAGCAGCAAAATCGGCGTCATCGTTGGCGGCGGCGGCGGAGGAGGAGGAAGCGGTGGTGGCGGCGGAATCGTCGAGGTGGTGGTTGGGAACAACGAGAACGCTTGATTGGGAAAAGCGCGATGCCATTAAATCTCCCAATGCCATCCAAATCGGAAACCCTCAGCGATCAATCATCCGATAGAGGAGGGTTTTGGAAACCCTAGGTTTTATCGTGTGGAGAATATGAAAGAGGAGGTGAAGGTTATGATGGTGGTGGAGGTGGTGATAACGACGATGATGAAGATGGGGGCGCATAGAACAGTGGCGGCAGCGACTGTCTCTCCTCGAATGGAAACGGAAAACCAGTGATGCCAAATTGCGATTTTGTAAAGCAAAACGAGAACAAAATAATAATAGGTAAAAAAAAATTATAACAACAATAACAATAATAAAATAATTCTCGTAAAAAAAACAATAATCTATACCATTATATCTATACCATTATATAAAGAGAACAAGGTAAGATAACCGTTTTTTGGTGTACTAATTTGGTTTCCACTTTTACCCTTCAACTATACCATTATATAAAGAGAACAAGGTAAGATAACCGTTTTTTGGTGTACTAATTTGGTTTCCACTTTTACCCTTCAATTAACTGTTTTATAAATTTAAAAAATATTTTTTTAAAGCTGACTTTCATTTCAAAAAAACTAACACCAACAAATATAACTGCTCCTCTCTCTCACAGACGACAAATGTGTTGTGGACAATAAAAAAAAATAATAATATAAAATACTGTAGTGCAATAAAAATGCGGAAAGACGGGCACGCGAGTGCCCGTCTTGCCGCTAGTAATAATAATGATAAAACTCCATTAAATTAAATCACTAAGAGAAGAAAAGACATACACCGTCGGTTTAAATTAGTTTTATCTTGATATCTAATAAAAGCTCACTATTATGCTTTTAAAATGCATTTAGTAAAGTGAAGTCACAAGCAGAATAGTGGGCTCTTATTGATTGTCAGTATAAAATCGATTTACACTGACACTGCATACTCATTAAACTCAATCACTAAATAAATTTACCACATCAAATAATTTGGATTTGGTCTCCAAAATTAATAAAATTTTAAAATAATTCAAATTCCTTTTCTGAAATACAAAATAATTAATTAATTCAAATTCCAAATTACATTAGTCTTTTTAACTTGATTAATTTATTCGCCAAAAAAACTTGATTAATTTAATGAGTTTAATTTATATGCACCGATAACATAAAAACTGTTTACACTGTCATTCAATCATATCTCACAATTGTGTCATTTTGTTATATTATTCCCTAAAATATCTCAACATACATCTACATGGTGTTATATGATTGGATGATAGTATAAAACTTATTTATACTGTCGGTGCATATAAATTAAATTATAATTTAATTCTTAAAAATATTTGAATTAATTTATATACATTGTCGGTGTAAAAATATTTTACACATACTTCCAATGATGTGTATTCATATCATTTAAAGAGTATGATAAGTCATGTGTTTTTAAATTCATTAAATGTGGTGGCAACATATTATTAGATGATTGTGTAAAATATTTTTACAAGAAATTATACTCAAATTATTTTGAATGGCTAGTGTGATCAAAAAATTTCAATTTCAGATATTATATTAAATTTTCCTTAATTTAAAAGCTAAAATGTCTAACCCCTAATTATGTTTGGTGCGTTTCTGTTTGGTTATGCTTCCAACGTGAGCGCGTGCTCGATGACATTTGCTAGGCTCTGGCCTATACATATGGGGCTCAAGCTAGTGATTACCAACAGGGAAGGCAAAGCGGGCCAACCCGCCCCAACCCACTTTAGCCCGCTAAAAAGCGGCGGGTTGTGGCGCATGATTCAACTTTTTACCACCCCGCTAATGGTGGCGATGTAATGCCAGACCGCCCACCTAACATAAAAAAAAATTACATTTTGGCCTTTTTGTTGCTGGGTATAAAAAAAATTCAATATGTAAAAAAATCGTTTTTTGATTGTGAAGCCCAATACTCAACATATAATCCTCCACCTAATAATTTTTTGTACCATTTTTTTTTAGAGTCATTTAATTTGTTGAGCTATTTTTTATTTGAATAGCATATGTACTCTATTTTCGGGCTTAGTTAGTGGGAGTGGGGCGGTTTTTGTTTGTTTGATGAGATTATGGGCCTTTTTTTCCAGTGTGGAGTTATATGGGCGTGTGGAACTTCTTGTAAATTGTAATAGATAAATAAAAGAGGGCGTGGCCCGGGCCTCGCCTCTGGAGTTGATGGTCTGAAGGGTTATGTGGTCATGTTCAATACCCCAACCCAACCCGCCCCATTTTGGCGGGTTGGCGGGCCGGCCCAACGGGCCAGGCCCACTTTGCCACCCCTAATTACCAAAGGCTTTGGTAAAATTAGCATTCCTAACTGCAGTTATTTTTATTCAGTTTGGATATTCTTCGCCGCATCCTTGATACAGGTTAGTGATGGACATTCAGGGCCTTGTGCACTCCGTGGGCGAGGTGTTGATTTCTCATATCCAAAGGGAAGCAAACCAAGTTGCGGATAGTCTTGCCAAATTTGGGCTTAGTTTAGTTCAATGTAGTAGATGTAGTAGATATTTTGATTGTGTTCCTAGTTTTGTTTCGAACACTGTTAGAACGGATTGTGTTAGGACTGTGTTCCCACGTTGTTTCTAGTTTTGTCTTGTTTTCCAGGGCTTTGACTTTGTTGTCCCAAAAAAAAAGTAATTTACTCAATTTTGTTTAAATCAAAATTCTGTATTTTTGGAGAAAATTTTTGACCAATATTTTTTGGAGAATTATTGTCTGCTACTTTTTTTTCCCCTTTTTTTATTAGACATTATTTTTTCCTTTTTTTATTAGACATTATTGTTTGTCGCTTTTCTACGTTGCTTTTTAAATTTTTCTTAAGTTTTTTCGTTCGTCCAGATTATTAGAGGAAAGTTTTGATAGAAACCAAAGGAAAAAAAAAAAAAGCGTTCATTTGATTAGAGGTACTTAGATTTAAGCACGTGATTTTTAAAAAAAAAAATATCCATCTATATCTTCTTATTTATAATTACTTTTGATTTTTTTCCAAATTCAAATGTTCATTTGTTCTCAAATCTTATCCTACCAAATTCAAATCAAATACAATTATGTCAAATCAAAAAGAATATTATCTCATAATATAGATATTAAAGATTAAATTATTCATAATATTGTCAAAAAAGGATTAAATTATTAATTTAAATGTTCATTTGTTCTCAAATCTTATCCTACCATACCCCAAAAAAAAATCTTATCCTACCAAATTCAAATCAAATACAATTATGTCAAATCAAAAAGAATATTATCTCATAATATAGATATTAAAGATTAAATTATTCATAATACTGTCAAAAGAGGATTAAATTATTAATTCAAAATAGTTATTTTATGATGTATGCATCAGTATTTTGAAAACCGACTGAACCAGGTCGTTTAACCAGTTGAACCGAGAATCGATCATGTCAACGGTTCTGTTATTTGAGCAGTTTGACCTCCGGTTCGAGCGGTTTAAAACAATTGAATCATGACTCAGAGGTTTCGTCGTTTCGATATTCAGTTCGGTTTTTTAACATTGGTATGTATAACAAATTCAAAATAAACCTTTAATTCAAATTAATTACTCATAAAATCTATATTTAAATATGAATTTAATTTTTAACATTTTAGGACAAAACTTAATGCCTTTTATTTTTATTTGATGGAAAAAACTAAACGTTTTATGTCCTCTTGGTACTATTTTCCCTTGAAAACATTGTTTCACTCTTTCTTTCTCTCACCAACAACATCAACGGTTGGAAGTGCACAACCAATTGACCGGTTTGAATTGAGGTAGAATATGTGTCATTGTTCTGATCGCATTATAGTAAAAATAGTACATATTGTATTGTACGTAAGTTTTCTTCTTATATCAATACATGTATGTTCATCTTCATAATTCTTAGTATTAACTCACATAATAATGTTTCTCTCCCCGGCGTGAGAGCTTTTGTAACGCCCGCACCTCAAAGTAAATTGAAATACACGATAATTACATTAGAGTACAGGAATTACTAAAAATTTAAAACTTATTTACAGTAATCCAAGTCATAAATTTCGAACCTAAGTCATAAATCTAATCATTTAGATCACAACTTTTACCAAATTGTACAAAACTTGGAATATAAAAAATACAACTAAGTCTTATAAGACCAAAAGGTTGTAGATGCAACTACAACTTCAAACAAAATCCTAAACTACAAGTATTAGGCCTTCGGAGTCGCCTAACTTTCCCTTGGTAACCACTTATCTGAAACAAAAAGAGAAAGAGTGAGATAAAATCTCAGTGAGTCCTTCACAGACTCATCATTAACTCTCATCGAATCATACTATTTTAATAAGAATGATTGAGGCATTTAAAATAAGTTTGATATAAAACTTATAAAATCTTTCTTTTTGAAAACATAGTATGTGTTGGGCACCCTAAGCGTGAACGACCTAGGATGCACTAGCTAGAGTCTAAATTGCTATATTGTCGGGCCTAATTATTCCGGTCCAATATACATCATAGAAAACTTGGTATATTGTCGGGCGTGATTATTCCGGTCCAATATACAATTCATAACATTGGGATAAATTTACACATAAGAATGGAAAACATTCACACATAAAACATATAGTCATTCTTTCTTTTGCTGTAAGCACGGTTGACACATTCCATATGGTCAAATCGTTATTTGATCGGGAGTCTACATTATCGGGTTGTGTCGTAAGCTTAGGTCCCTAGACCCCGATCAACATAGCTTACGGTATAGCAGTTATACGTCTATAACCCACAAGTGGCGTCCCACGAGTACATAGCCATACCGCCATATCCTCTTATGAGGAATCTTGCATTAAGTCTTTTAAGTGTTTTAATCATAAACTCTTACATTAACATGCATTGAAGCAATGTTATAAACATGCAAGTAATAGCGCATCCATTCATAATCAACATTGGCACATATTATTCTTAGGTAAGATGGAATGAATATCCAAAACCATAGAAATGAATTTGAAGAGAAAAGAAGAAAAGAAATAGCAGTAGCTCACCCAGCGGAGCGCCCGGCGGGGGAACACAGAATGCTCTACTGCGATGCTACAGCATCCTTGCCCAGTGGACATGTGCAGAATTTTCTGCTTAATTCCTTATTTCTCAACCTTAATTCATCCATTCCTCAGCAAACATTAATCATACATAGCAAATATTAATTCTATAGGATTTTAAACACCTAAAGTCAAGTATTCCTAGCCCTAAAGGTACTAAGAAGTGAAAAACACACAAAACAATACAAGTTGGTGCGCCTGACGCGCGCTTTTGCTTTGGTCTGGGTGCGCCTCGCGCACTTTTAACTCTGTTTGCCTCTGTGGTGGCGCACGTGACGTGTGCTTAGGCTCGCTCGCGCACACACCTATAGAATTCTGCAGAAGCAGAATTTTCTGCATTCCCTCTACTTCCAACCTCCATTCCTTCTCTTTCCAAATCATTTTCGATGAAATTAAAACTCCTCACAAGGATCTAACATGCTAAATTGAGTAACAACTTATTCAATTATAAAGTCATGAGCAGGTACATGCTTCGAACATCATAAACTCATCCAATTCATAATCCACTCATACCAACCCATTTCTAACCATATTAGAACACCAATTAAAAAATATCATACATAATAACATTGATACATCAAGGCATTTAACATGAAAATCATGAGCAGCCATACTTCAAATTTCATGAAAATCAATCAAAACATGCATGACTCATACCAAAAATCATCAAATGCTCATAACACCCTCTCCCATCCTATAACTTCTCATAAATCCCCAAATAGGCATCATGCAACATACAAAATTGAAGGAAAAGAAAACCCTAAAGCGGGTCTTATGGGTGCCCACCAACTAGAGGATGAAGAACTCACAAATCAATCTCCAAGAACTTGTGCTATGGAGTTTGAAGCTTGATCTCCTTTCTTTTCTCCTCTTTAATTTCGTGTTCCTTTTTCCTCCACCTAGGGCAACTTCAATCTTTCCCCAAATACAAAATCTCAACTCTAATCTTCTTCCCCAAGCAAGGAATTGAAGGAATCACCCAAGAATTTGTCTATTCTCTCACAACCCCCTGAGCCCTAGTTTCTTCTTCCTCTTTCTTTTCTCTTCAGCCGAAAAACAGAAATTGAGGGGGGGAGAAAGAATGAGCTGGGCGTGGAAAAAGGGAAAGGAAGAAAGAAAGAGGGTGTCTCCCAATTCCTTGTACCCTAGCTCTCCTCCTTCGCTTCTTCTTCTTCCTTTTTTCCTTCTTTCTCCTTTTCTTCTTCTTTTCCTTTCTTCCCAACAGAAAATAAACGAGAGGGAGGGAGAAAAGTAAGGGAGGGCTGGCGAGTGAGAGGGAGAAAAGGGAAAGGAAAAAGTGTGTCTCACACTTTAGACCCTTTTGTCCTTTCTTAGTAATGGTAAAGTACCTAAATACTGTTCCAATTAACTAAAACTCTCACTTTGTCATTTCTAAACGCACCCCTAAATTAATAAATACTCCCCTAATTTAATTAATCAACTATTAATTTAGAACATAATAAAGTCTAAATTAATCAGGCTAAATAATTAAATTAGGCGGGGTGTTACAGCTTTCTCTCCTCCTGAGAAGTTTTGCTTTTGACTTCTTTGCTTTTGCTTTCAATCCATTCTACACAATGGAAATTTTGGTTTTGGATGATGAGGTACAAGAACTGGAATTTCAATTGGAAGAGACCAACACTAAAAATGCTGATAGTGCTTTATGCCTTATCGGTTGATTCCTGACTGATAGGCCTATTCGGGTACACGTTATGAAAGAACGAATGGCTGGTGTCTGGCACCCTGTTCATGGGGTATCTATCAAAGAAGTGGAGCATGACATATTTCTTTTCCAGTTTTTTCATCATTCGGATTTCCAACGAGTTTTAAAGCAAGGTCCTTGGTCTTTTGACGACCACATGCATAAGTGAAGTACATTCCACATCTCAATATCCTTTTGTTGCATCATCTTACAACTGGAATTGAATTTGGAAGCTGAAAGTTCCTCCAAAAATTTGATCATTATGTTGGAGAGCCGCAAGAAATTGTCTCCCAATAAGAGATGTTCTCCAAACTAAGCATGTTCTTTGTCCTCAAGAATGCTTAATATGTGATTTCCCTGTTGAGAATACTTGGCATGTAATGTTTTCATGTCCTCATGCTATTCAATGTTGGAAGGAGCTCAATCTTTGGAACCACATTGAGCCCGAAATCCATGCAGGTGATGGTTTCCAAGATTTATTTTTCAAACTGCTTAATTGCCTTCCATTGGATGAGTGTGATCTTTTTGCAACAAGAATTTCTAGCATTTGGAAGTGTAGAAACTCAAAGTTGTGGGAGAATATATTGATAAACCCTCGAGCTGTTGCAATTCTTGCTCAAGATAATCTCCGAAACTGGATGTGGGCAAAAAATTATGCACCTCCTAATGTGGCTCAAATCAACATGGATAGAAATCTAGCATGGCAGAAACCGCATGAAGGCTTCCTCAAATGCAACATGGATTATGCAACTTTTCCTTCTAATAACCTTGCTGATATTGGCATTTGCTTTCGAGACTCTACAGGCCAATTTGTTGCAACACAATCTTTTTTGTATGCATCATATGCCTCGGTAGCAGAAGGAGAAGCTTTAGCCGTTTTGAGATCCATACAGTTGGCTATCAATCTTGGTTTTAGTAGTGTTCTTTTCGAGTCGGATTGCAAAGTTGTTGTTGATGCTGTTTTGGGCACTCAGTTATTTATGAACGAATTAGGGACCCTGATTTCTCAAATCAAGTCCTTGATTTCATCCTATGCAAACTTTAAGTTAGCTTTTGTAAGAAGGCAAGTAAATAGAGTTGTTCATGTTTTAGCTAAGACATCTCTATTATATCCTAGTCTTCATAACTTTTATCACGTTCCTATTTGTATTAATCGTTTGATTCAAGATGAAATGAAATGAGTGCATTTTCCCTCAAAAAAAAATCTTCATAATTCTTATTAGGAAAATTACACATCAACATCCTGAAATTAAATCATATGTGATTTAATCTTTGATATTTTAAATGTTTATTTCACATTCTAATATTATTAAAACATGCAAATTAATTCTTTAAATAAGTAATTTTGAGTAGCGATGGGTACCGTTCGGGTTGGGTTTGGCATATTTAAGGACCCAACACAGTTAAATGTAGTCAGTTTGAGTTGGTTTAGGTTTGCATATAATAGGGATTTACTTACGGGCTATTATATAACTGTTAGGAAAAAATGAGATATGTTACATCAGCTAACAACATATTAGAAAAAAAAAAGAGATATGATAGTGTAATTTTGTAACAAATGTATTCAAATTAGTACCGAAAATTAAATTGATTTTTACTTAACATATTACACTCAAATTATAAAATTATACAAATAAAGTAATCAATTAAAATATTTCAGATAACCAATAAAACACAACTAAGTTATACAAAAAAAAACAAATTTTTATTACCTTCAATCAAATTTAAATAAAATTAAATGATATTATAAATAATTTTATGATATATAATAACTCAATAATAATGATGTACAACAAAACAATATTTCGAGTCTCAACAAAAGTAATATTTTTTAAGGTCTCAAACTAAATGTTACCGTCATAACTAATCTTTTTCTCTAAAATAATCCATTATAAAAGATATAAAGGGGTTTACTAATGGACTAATAATACCCTTTTTGAACACTAATCCATTCAATTATTTTTCTAGATTACTCTTTTTAGTTATCCTTTTAACAACATTAATTCAAATATTTCTATCTCATATAAATTTTTTGTCAAACCTATATTTACACAGCAAATGCATTCAAAACCAATACTGATAATTCGTGCAAGGCATAGATCAATACACTAGTAATTGTTAAAAAAAATGAAAGAGACAGTACGATCTTAAACAAATAATATAATGACGATGACAAACTGATGCTTTTTAATATTAATTTATTTAATTCAGAAAACTTATAATTTTTTTGACAGAAAAAAACTTACAATTAAAACACTCAATATTGAATAAAAAGTAAGTATGAACTATGAAGGTTTCGTATGTAAAAAGTTACGAAAGATACCACAACCAAGGCAAATTCGACCACACACAAGACACTTAGGTTGTGCACCATACACAGCATTTTTCCACCGTTGGATGTTAAAATCTCACTAGATTTATCATGAACACAGTACATCAATTTTTTTTCTCATCCATTCTCTCCACCTATGTCGTTGCCTGCGAAGCCATAGCCATAACAGTGCCACCCCTGCCCCCTCTAACACCACACCCTTTGTAATGGATCTTCAGATTCGCCCTTATTTTTTTTCCCTTCTCTCAATTTCACACCTCAATGATAGAGACTTTGTTGCGTGTCTCGCTTGCAAGACCCAAGTGTTTGCCTTCTTCTTCTTAGATTCCTCCAACCCAGGTCATTTTGTATCAGCAACTCGTTTATGGTGAATTGCACACGTACAATCGCACACACTCTTTTCCTTATGTTTTCTATCTCGAGCCATTCTCCTCATTAATGACTGAGATGGCGTTTCATGGGGGAGAAGGGCGGGGCTCGTGGGGGTGGGTGGAAGGGAAGGGGAGAAGAGGGGTGGGGGTGGGAGGCGACGTCTAGTGAAGGGAAGGGAAGTGGTGCGGCTGATAAGGGGAGGAGGTGTGGGTCTAGAGGAATCGGAGCACCGGCAATGGCGGTGCCAGAGCTGCTCGAGTCAAAATTCTCGACAAGTGTTCATTGTACGTTGTTGGGGAGGTCATACGATGGTGAGAGAGAAAGCTTATTTGAAACCAATGTCGACCGCCATTAAGGTACTGCGGCGTCGGCGGATCTGCCATGGCCCTTGAACCCGCAATTTTCCTCCATTACCAGTTTTACCAAGCGTATCACCGCAAACAACGGCGCTCTGACGTGTCGCTACATATCTTCTCGCGAACAGTGGCTCCCTTCACGGTGTGCGGCGGCCGTGGAGTTGTCGGTCAAGGCCACACTATCACAGAGCAATTAATTGTGAGGGAGAGGAGAATTATCATATACAGATACTCCACCATTGAATCCATAAAACTGTTCAATCCAACGTAGCATAAAAATTGCGTACTCTACACAACCTATGTGTTTGGTACCGTAGAAATCGGCCCACAACCAATTAGGTTAATGAAGAGAATACATGAATATGAATAAAAATTCATTGTAAAATAATGCATCTATTCATGTCTATATGGAAGAATAAATCCAGGAAGATGTATAATGCAAATGTGACGGTATTTAATTTATAGTTCTACTCTTGAATACAACTAGTAAACTTAGCTACATTTATTTATTAAAAGAAAAGCTAACTTCTTTTATAAGAAAAAAAATTGGCTATATATGTCTGTATGCATATATGAGTACTTTTGGGGTGGGTTTTATCGTGCATAAGTATGATAGGTAGTAGCACAGTGCACAAGTTTTCAGCACCGTAGGATTTAATATGATCATAGATTCTATATATCACAGGTTTACCACACCTGATCACTGCATCTCTCCCTTCTTCTTCTCGTTTCCCTCTTCTCCTTTCTCTCTCATCTCCACCCTTTCTCTCTCATCACTCTCTTACTACTCTCTGGCCGCCGTGGGCGCTCCCTCCTTCCATCTCTGCCGTCGACGCGACCTCCTTTAGTGGTACTAGCCAACATACGAAGGACACATGATCAAAAGTCTCGTCGCCTGGGTTTTTCCTCATCCCAACCTTCTTTGAACCCTTTTGATTCACTGCCATGTTCCCATTAGATATGAAGAATTACACCCCATTTTCCATCGGGTCTGATCGATCTTACCCCAACAAGCCATGGAAGCGCCCCTCGCATCTGCAAATGGCATAAAACCAGAAGACGGGAACAGTGGAAGATGCCATGCGCACCTCTCTCTTAGGCAGCGGCAGGGGTGCGACGGTCGGAGAAGAATTCCAAGGTGTAGGTGGTTGGGTCTGAAGGAGCAAAAAGACGAGAGAGAGAGAGAGAGAGAGAGAGACAACAAATATGGTGTGGTGGGTTTAGGATGCATTTGGTAAGACTTTATTATCCAGTGGTAAAAAAAACTTGTACACCGTGGTACTACCTATCATCCTAGAATTATATGTTTCAGGAAAGTGACACTTTGCGATGACACACACATTCGGTGAGAGTGAGACATGTTCAAATTTTGTGTACAAGTAGGAGGCAAAACAACTAAGTATCTCATTGAAACAAAGCATTTACCATTTACTGAGGGGAAACTTTGTTTAATTGAGAAAGTACCAGTAAAGTACTAGTACCTCATAATTGAAACAAAAGTCGAACTGGAAATTAAAGCATCATGGATACAAAAAATTATTGTTAAAATGAGGAAGTTTCCATGGGCATTGCAAACTGTCCTTTGAACAATGCCACATAAAATAGATAAATGAAGTCATCTATGTCTTCTATATCCTGTCTGACGCACACAAACACTGAGCAATTTCAAAGAAAGAAACTCTTTGTGGGTTGCACTCTAAACAAAATATTTTGGTCCAATTACAATACAGTGACAAAATTCCACCCTAAAGTTCATCTATTTCACACCCAAAAAGCAATCCACTCACTCTCTCTTCAAATTTCAATATTAATTTTCTAACATATGACCATGCCTTTCCAACATACTTTCTTCAAACATTTGCAATTTGAACACTTGGGTTGTGTGGTAGAAGACTAAAAGCAGTTGTTGACTTGAGCATGGTGATGCGAGCACTTTTTGGTGGAATCTTACAAACCAATTATACTTTCTTGAATCTTTCCTTCCACTTTCTTTATTAATTACATCACTCTTTCCTTGAATTAAACTAATGTTGTGGATAATCTTTTAGATGCCCAAACGTATTGTTTCACATATATAGCTTGATACCTTCTTGGGCCATGATGTTATTTTGGGTAAAAACCACCAAATTAACTGAGGTAAATTAATGTTGTGTACAGGGTTACTAACAACGTAATTAGAGATGTAATATCTTTAGTGTGAACTTTAGTCTCAAACAGGGCATAGTAACGAGATTAGGATAAATGTGTTTCAAATGAACTCCCAAACGGTTGGAATATGATGAGAATTATTCTCGAATTTTATCACTAAACTACTAACGAAAAGCAGAAAGCAGACAAGCCTGCCGAAACAAGCCAATCAAAGAGCATATATATGTAAATGACATATGCTTGATGACCACATCAAGGGTCTTAATCGCTTTTGCATACATTAAAGCCAAAAGTCGTCAATGATTAAGCATTTAATTTGGGAAATGCAACGCACATATAATCCACTGCCGTGTTTAAACCGTTACTTATTTGTATATAATTCATAGTTATCCGGTAAACCAAAAGTCTTAAATTATTTGGGAATCGATTGATGCTAAGAGCAGTTTATAAACACCCACTTATCCCAACTCATCGAGGCGCTTAGGACAAAACCGTGAAGACTCACATATGGTCCAAAGCTACCTCGAAAAACAGTGTTGCAAATTTGAGTGCTCCGTTACACGATGAGTGTTGCGGACTTGAGGTCGGAACAATATAGTATTATACTCCTATATATCAAAAGAAATTAACTTCTAAGCAAATGGGGGTAGGCACATATAGTGGCGGTCCTAGGACTCTGACTCAATGGGTGCATAAAATTTTAAAATCATCAAAATTATAAGCATTAACACATTTAAAAAATAATAATAAGAGAAAATGTTTACTCTTCTTGCAAAAAAAAACTTGATTTCAGATAACACAAAATAGGTTTTCAGACTTAAAAAAATAGAAATGTTTTGGGATTAAAAACATTACAAGAGAAAATCAACAGATGGATCAGATTAGAGTTTTAATATAAATTGGGGAAAATCCGAACTTAGTAAAAGGAGGAAACAGACCGAAAATGACACTCACCAACAGGAGGGAGAGTAGGTCGAGGGGTGAGATGACTGGGTCTGACTGAATGAGATGAAAGATGTGACTATGTGAGAACATTTGGTGCAAATTATTATATTGAGAGAGATAAAAATATAAATTTTATAGGGGTAAATGGTATTTTTAATTTTCACTGGGTGCAAGTGCACACCCTAGCTAGAGGTATGGGTCTAAGTGCAAAATTTTAAATTGACAACAAATAGATCCGCCTCTAGTTAAGATGAATGAGTATTCGTCTAGATGCAAAAATTTAAATTGAAAGGGGTTAAAATAAAAATTATATAAGGAAGTAAGTGAAAATTTTTAAATTTCACGATTTGCAAGTGCACCACGTGAAATTTTAAAAATTTCACTATAACCTAGGTTTACGCACATATAGTTGGACCTTTCGATCGCATTAAATAACTTTGCATGGGATGAAACAACTTATCAAAAAAAATTTCCATGAGATGTGTCCTAATCTAATTTTTTTTATAAAAAAAAGAAATTAACTTATGAATATTTTTAAAATTGGACCGTAGTTATAATGTGACAGTACTGTACATGATTTATTGGTCAAAACTGCTTTGTAGTCAAACGATAATAATTAAATATATTTGTAAATATTATTTAAAATATTAGGTAATACGATTAACATATAATTATATTAAATAAAGTTATTTAAGCTTTAAATTATTATGAAAAAAAAGTGTTGGAACACACGCACCAGAAATCTAAAGATAAATCGAGACACGAACGCGCACACACAGGCGGAGAAATAAAGGACACGAGATTTAAAGAGGTTCGGCAAAGTGTGCTTACGTCATCGGGAGCTGTGCGGCTGTATTTCTTATTATTTAGAAGAGGGTTAAAAAGCACAGTTTAAATACTACTCAACACTATGATACAAATTACAATATTAACCTTGTACCGTACCGCGGGGGGCGAAGAAGCGTCAGCCCACCTTTCATTAACAATATGAGTCATACACAACAATATCCACCTTGGCGAATATCAAGCCCCTTAGAAGATAATAGCTCCTGCCGGGTTGGGGGGTCAGCTCCTGCTTAGCACTAAGAAACATGTAACAAGTCCAAGCAATGCTTGAACTTGTCAGTAGTGACTGGCTTTGTGAACATATCAGCTGCATTCTCAAAAGTGTGAACCTTTTCAAGTACTATCTGACCAGATGACTGCAACTCCTTGATCTTGTGAAATCTCACATCAATGTGCTTGGTTCTGGCATGATACACCTGATTCTTTGCCAAGAAGATGACACTCTGACTATCACAATGCAGCCGAATTCCACCTTGCTCAATGCCCAGTTCCTTCACTAGCCCTGTAAGCCACAAATATGAGCCGCTCCCGCGTCAGCCCACCTTTCATTAACAATCTGAGCCATACACAACAAAAAGTTATGTTATATGGTACATCAACATTGAAAACCAACAAACATCAACAATAATACTCCCTCTGGTGGATACATATATGGTTAGCCTTCAATTGTGATGAAGATACCAATTGTATTATGGTTTTGATTATTAATGATATGGCATAACTTTTATTCTGTAAAAAAAACAATGATACTCCTTCCATTTCAATAAACCAATAAATTTTTATTCTTGAGTCAAAAAAAAATTCTAATTTTACCCCAAATAAATAATACTCCACTCAATAGGGCATTTATAGAAATTGAGAAAGGGAATAAATAATGAGGATCATCATCATCAACCATTAACACTATTACATCGTTGATCCATATCATAAAGATTCAACTCGGTTTTAAATTGGTTGTCAACGGCCCAACACATCACTAATTTTGAAATTAGAATAAATAATGAGGATAATTTAGTGAAAGTATTTTATTCATTAAGTTATTTATTACGTTTCTTGATCCTCGAAAAAAACCTTAAACATCACTAATTTTGAAATTAAGGGAGTAGTAAAAATGGCAGCAAGCCAACAAGCACGACACATGCACATAGTCACACAACAAGCAATAGGTGAACACACATACGCATGACGACAACAAGTGACCAAGCGTACACATAGATGGTGACACATAATATGATAGAGGCAAACAATTGACTTGTTGATGATGATGCACGAGAGATGGTGAATGGCCGACGACTATAGCACAACCACACATGGGTGAGGGAACAAAGCAATAAAGGAATCTAGGGCTCAATTTGTGGATAGGGGTGAGTGAGAGATTGAGGGTCATTCAGGAATTGACTAATAGTGAGTTTTTAGCATATGTAGAATATAGACGAGTTGGGTTGAGTATTGCGGGTACACAGGTGTTAAACTCGATACCCATCTCGAATCCATTAGTTTCACACACATATAAATTGACTCAACCTAAGTAACCAACCTAATCTGACTCTTTTTGCTTGGGTTGGTCAGGCTGACCCAATCTATACCCCTAGTTTTAGGTATTTGTTAGGACATCTCAAATATCGTGTTTTATACCACATAAATTGATTTGTCAGGTAGTGAATTGTGCTTGAGCAATATTGAAATTGAAATACGGAAAACACAAAAAGAGAAGTTAAATTGTTTTTTCAAAATCTTTTTGCAAATCAAAGGGTTAAGAGGATAAGACGGAAGCTTTACAGTCTTAGTTGCTTAGAGCACTTTTAAGGAGGACAAGACGCAAGAAAGAGATGTGTCTCATAATTTATAAAACTGTTTGAAAACCTTATGTTTAATGAAAACAGTCTTCAATCTCGATTAGATAAACACAAAAGTAAATGCTGAAAATAAAAGAGTTAGGGAAAGAAGAAAACACAAGGCATTTATCATGGTTCACTCTCAACCTGAGAGATACGCTGTATCCCTTCATTTGAAAGGTTTTTCCACTAAACCAACATTGGTTACAACATACTCCTTAGCCTTCACTTGGCTATATGTCTTGTTATCCAACACCGGTAACACTTACAAGTATTCTTTCATCTAGTCTCTTCAGGCTTTATAACTTTCAAAATGGAAGATCCAAGGATTCACTTACAAATCACATAGTGAGAATGTAAAATAAACATGCTCGAATGTTTAACGCTTGTAAAAACTCACGCAGTGAGGATTAAATGCAAAACAAAAGTATATACTTGAATGAAAGAATTTGTAGAAAATACTATATATTCTTTGGAGATTAAATGAGCCAACAAAAAAACTTTTTTCTTCTTTATTGGCTTCTTGTATATATAGCATTTAGAAATTAACGTTGTTGTGAGAAAGGATTTTTCTGTTTTAAAACAATATTACTTGTTTTATCGTTCCACACATCTTCTGATAGTGGAGGTACAGATAACAATAGACGCAATATTGGAGCAAAAATCTTATTATGTCTTATAGTTACACTGTAAGACTCATATATAATTTGTGCACTTAAAACACATGGTCAAATGCTTTAAGATTAATTGTTCAATCTTAATAACTTTTGTAATCATCAAAATTTTGAGAGGAATCGTCTTGTTCAATAGATATGTTATGTTGTAATCAAAATCAATTTTGTAGTTGGATATATGTTGAGATTAGCAAAATTTTCCAAATTTCGATCAATTGATATAATTGATTTTAAGCGTGGGACTTAAAATATATTTATATTTACAATTTACATTACCATTTAAATAAAAATTTTTTCAAAATATTATTTCCAAACATAATCAAATTTTCTTCCCTCGGCTTTTCAAAATAGTTTTACTAAAATCTAAAACAATTTAAAAAAAAATCTAAAACAATTTTTTTTTGTTGACAAAAACCAAATCAAAGCATTTCATTAATAATAATGTTCCAAATACACTGCGGGATAGAACTCAAAATAGTGCGAGGAGCATAACATGTAGATGCTTTTGTAAGAGCATGCGCACCACTATTTGCTTGTCGCTTCACAAAAACAACTTATATAGAGTTGTTTAAATGGATGATAGTTTTGCATTCACGCAAGAGGTAACCATATTCTGAAAAATTTAACTTATCATTCACTATGTCATCCACTACCTGCTTGCAGTCCATTTCGAAAATAACATTACTATAGCCTTCATTAGTCACCCATTGGAGAGCTTGTAAAAGTCCCCAAACCTCTGCTTCTACCACAGACATTGATGTGTGCATCTAATTTATTCTTGCCTGCAGAAACCGACCCCTATCATCGTGCAAGACAGCACCTACACCAACAAGCTGCTGCTCTTTCCATAAGGTCGCGTCCGCGTTGCACTTGGCTCAACCGAGAGGTGGCGCGGTCCAGCCCAAATTCGAAGAAGCCACTGGAGCCAGATTCGGTCTAGACATGTTTTTCCGGGCCCAAGTCTAGGTTTTCAAAATTTCGCCAGCTCGGTTGTAAACTTGAGCTGTGGATTCATGAACATTTTCCCACAAAACAGAATTACGCCATTTCCACAAGCTCTAGAGAAGCATTCCAAAGTGGGCCAAATTCTCATTGTCAAGTTTTTTGCTAACTTGAAAAAATAATTCACAAAAATTGTTAGCTTAAAGTATGGTTGCTTCCAATATGGGCCATATGGTCGACTTCCTCCAACAAGCTTCACTAAGTGGGCAATTAAGAAAAGTATGCCAATTATTTTCATCCTACTCATTGCAACAAACACACAAGCTTGGGCAATCGACTCCCCTCTTCCTCAGATTAACTCTATTTGGCAAACAATCCCGACATGCACGCCAAAGGAATGTACTGACCTTTGGGGGCACAGGCAATGACCAAATAAGATCCCAATCTCCTGGAATTTTTAAATCTTCTATGTCCATCAACCTCTCCATACACACACGATATGCACTTCTAACTGTATACATCCCACGCTTGTCAAACCTCCAAATAATAGCATATGACTCAGAAATATTAAGAAGAGGGATTTTTAGAATTTCAGAGGCATCACGGGTCTCAAAGCATTCATTAATAAGGGGGACATTCCATTCATACTGATCTACAAGCATAAGATCTCTCACGGTATTGACTTTCCCATAATGATGGGTAGTAGTGCGAATACGGGGCTCATCATCCCATCTAAGCCAAGGAGAAGTCCAAATATCAATCATCCCCCCATCACTAATTCTCCACCTATGACCCTCATCTATCAACCTTTGAGAAGACCAGATACTACGCCATATGTAACTTGCGTTATGGCCAATAAAAGCCCTCAGAAAATCCCCCCTTGGGAAATATTTGGCTTTGAACACACGAGTAACCATAGTATCCGGGTTGGTTAAGAATTTCCAACCTTGTTTTCCCAACATTGCTAGATTAAAGCCATGCAAGTCACGAAACCCCATTCCACCCCACTGCTTCCTCATAGTCAACTTATTCCAACACATCCAATTTATACCCCTCTTATCTCCTTTATACGAACCCCGCAAAAAAGAATTGATCATGCGTTCAATCTCTTCCGCTAAAGACATGGGAAGAGAAAAATGCTCATGCAGTACGAGGGGATTGCCTGAGCCACAGATTTAATCAGAACCTCACATCCTGATTGGGAAAGTATTCTACTACTCCAACTAGAGATTTTCTTCCAAACTCTATCCTTAATATAGTTAAAAACTGCTTTTTTACTCCTCCCAACCATAGACGGCAAGCCCAAATACTTACCCGTCCCTAAACAAGCATTAACTCCCAAAATAGCTGCCAAAGACTGCCTCTCTTGCTCACAAAAATTTCTACTAAAGAAAATTTCTGATTTATGCAGATTTATAGTTTGACCAGAAGCATTTGCATAATCAGTAAGAACAACTTTAATTTTGAGAAATTCTCTTTCCTCAGCACGAAAGAAAAGAAAACTATCATCCACAAAGAATAAATGGCTAACAACAGGGGCTCCTTTACATAGCTTAACACCATGAATCTGACCTTTGCTCTCAACATGCTTCATAAGAGCTGATAGGCCCTCTGCACAAATAATAAAGAGGTAGGGTGACAGCGGGTCACCTTGTCTAAGACCTCTAGTATGAATAACATGCCCAACTCTATCCTCATTCACCAGGACTAAGTGTTGCACTGATGTGACACACATTCTCATCCAGGCTATCCACTTCTGATCAAAACCCATAGTATCCAAAATAATTAACAGATATCCCCAGTCAACCGGTCATAGGCTTTACTAATGTCAATTTTCAATGCTGCTCCTCCTCTTTTACTACGGGTCTTACACTTCAAGTAATTGATGATTCCAGAAGCTACCAAAACATTGTCTGTAATAGATCTTCCAGAAATAAATCCTGATTGCTCTTCTGAAATGCACTTACCCAACACTTTTTGGAGTCTATTAGCAAGAGTCTTAGCCAAGAGTTTATAAACAACATTGCAGAGTGATATTGGCCTAAGATCTCGCATATTCTAAGGATTATCACATTTAGGCACCAGGACAATATTTGTTTCCCCCATAGAAGGGGGAAGGAGACCCTCCGAAAGCCACTTTTGACAGGCTTGAATAATCTCTGTGCCACAAAGAGACCAAAATCTTCTATAAAAAGCTGGATTCAGACCATCGGGCCCAGGAGCTTTATCCGGGTGCATTTAGAAAGCTGCATTCCTAAATTCCTCCTCCTCAAAGGGTGCAATTAGCAACATATTATCATGAATATCAAGATTGCGGCCCACAACAGCTTGCACAGGCCCATAGTTCGCTGGACTAGCCTGAAACAAATCAGAAAAATAGTGTTGGGCTACATCGCATAACTCAACCTGAGACTCGGCCCACGGCCCATCATCCCTCGGCAACTTCACGATTATGTTTCTTCTCTTCCTCGCCGTCGCAGCAGCGTGAAAAAACATAGACTTCATGTCACCATCACGCATCCAGAACGTCTTCGCACGTTGCCTCCAAAAGGCTTCCTCTTGGCTCAACAGCATTGCCAATCTATTCTTGGTACTGATCAATTCCAAGCCAGCTGCATCTGATTGGATACCCCTCAAGTGCTCCATCTTCTTCTTACATCGCTCAATCTCATTAGTAAATCTCCTTCTCAGCTTGTGACCCCAGTTGTCCAGGTCTTTGGTACATGATTGCAGCTTCATCAAGAGAGATTCCTCAGGCTCATTATGCCAGCTAGCATGAACCACTTTCTCTAATTTTGGCTCCACGAGCCAATAATTCTAGAATTTAAATTGTGTTTTCTTGAACACATAATAACGAATTTCAGTGGCCAACAAAAGAGGAGAATGATCTGATGTAGCAGCTACTTGATTCCTCAAGTTGTGATGAGGAAAAAGGTCCAACCAACTCCTTGTTGCCATTGCTCTATCAAGCTGTTCTTCTATGGCATGCTCTGTCCCTAAGCTCTTTGACCACCAGAAAGAATGTCCCTGCAAAGGAATATCAACAAGACCACAATCTCTAGTAGCTTCTCTAAAGCCATTTAAGAGCCACTGAGGGTGATCCACTCTACCTCTTTTCTCTGCATGATTGAGGATGTCATTAAAGTCACCAACTACACACCATGGAATGTTTGATTGAATGGCCAAGGTCCTAAGAATGTCCCAGGACTCTCTTCTTCTTCCTCTATTCGCAATCCCATAAAACCCAGTCAGGCGCCATAGATTTTGTTCCTCTTCCTTTATCAGAATGTTAATAAACTGTGAAGAATAATTAATGACTTCACAAATGCTTTCTTTAGACCAAAGCATTGCCAAACCTCCACTTCTTCCCTGACAATCAACAGCAAAACAAGACTCAAAGCCTAATCCTCCTAATTTCCTCCACTCTCCCACCATGACACAACGTCTCGCATAAGAATACCACATCCGGCTTATGACTCCGGACAAGGTCACATAGTGAGGGAACTGCACTCGGGTGACCCAAACCCCGACAGTTCCAACTAAGAACAATCATTGGTCCTGGTGGGCCTGAGAGCCAGGACCCACCTCTAAAAAATAATTTGCAACAACACTGCTTGATGCGATGGACATATCAGTAACCATAGGTTGGGATTCATTTCCATTACTTACTACACCCCCTCTTCCTTTTCTTTTCAGCCCCTCCATCATCCACATCCTCCTCATTTAACACCTGGTTGAGCCCCTCGTGTGATACAATTGCCAAGCTGTCACCATTTAAATTGCCAGCTGTACCACCACTAGTCGCACGAGATCGTTGACTTACCTGCACCGTTGGAGAAAAGGGTAATAAAAATATGTTACGATTTTGTGCATGCTGAGGATTAGCCTCCTCATTATTGTTCTCGGGAATTTTGTTATTTGATTGATTCTGTTGCGCCCAATTAGCTCCATTCTCCTCCCGTAGCCAACAACACGTGCTTGAACTTCCCTGTCGCCGCCGCTCAACCCTAATCTCTGGCCCCTAGTTCCTTGCGCCGTCATCCTTTGGCAATAGGAAAAACTTCTCACATTGGTTGTCTGAATGGGCAAGAAACCCACAATAGAAACAGAAGACACCAAGCCTTTCATATTTAAATGTCACCTACTTAACATCACCATTAGCAACCCGTATCTTCTTACCTCTCCTCAATGGCTTGAGAACATCAACTTTCACTTTGAGTCACATGTAGTTCTTCCAAAAGCTGGAATTATTCTTCACATCACAGTCAACGAATTCACCAATAAGGTTTCCTAAACCATGCCCTACTTCGGTGGACATAAACCCTGCTGGCAAATCATGCACCTGCACCCAGAAATTCACATGAAATAACGGGACTTGCTTTGGAACCTCCCCCGCGTTGCTTGGGCTAAGTATTAGGAGATGGTTATCGAAACTCCATGGCCCTCCATTCACCACCTTCTGCATGTCTATTTTATGGAAGAACTGAAACAAAAAAAGGCCTCTCTCCAAGTCCTTTATCGCCACTCCCCGAACTGGCTCCCACACAGTGGCCATTCTTTCCTTCATGGCATGAATTATGATCGTTTTCTGCGTGAGAAAGCGTCCCACAAGATACAAACTGAAGTCCACTGATTGCTCATGAGGCTCCTGTCTGTTGAACGTTAAGATCTCCTCTTCATCATCACTGATACTAAGGTCCTCCAACCCCGCCATAATCATGATCAGGTGTTGTGAAAGAAAAGGGTTTCAGAGAAACAAAAACAATGCAACGCCATTGGCACTCACTACAAGAATTTTCGTCATTACCGACGGCCAATTTCCGTCGGTAACGCAAGAAAGCCGTCAGTAAATCGTGATTACCGACGGATTACCGACGGCCTCGGGGCCCTTGGAAAATTGTTCGTTGGAAATTTTTTACCGACGGCCAATTAAATCCATCGGTATTACCGACGGCTTAGCCTTCAGTAAATTATATAAAGCCGTCGCTATTTCGTTGGTTTTTTTAACTTTTCGTGAGATTTACCGACGGAAAAGCCGTCGGTAATGTGCCACCGTGCACGGTGGCGCGTGCAAACGGCTTTTCCGTCAAATCTCACGAATTAAACCAGCTTTTTTCATTGGCAAATATGAAAATTTCATTGAATTTGCGACGGCTAAGCCGTCTGTAATTCTGACGGCTAAGTTGTAATTTCGACGGCTAAGCGTCGATAAACTCGAAAAAGGAAAAAATAAATAAATAAAGAATTAGATGTGTCGATTTTTCACATATGAGCTCCCAAATAACATACGTGAGACAATAAACTAGAACATTCCAGGAAACAACTAATATCGAGCTGAAAGCGAGAAAATTTAAAAGGAAAATAAAACATAAATTGAAGGAATTCTACTTGGGCAAACCACAAATAAAATGGGAGAACAAAAGAAGGCAAATCTCAAGCTTTGTATTTTCCAGAATAAAATGAAAAGCAGAATCTTGGGATAATGGACCATGTTCTAATTCAAAGTACTTGAAAATTAAAACTCAAGATGGATGCGATATATATTAATAAAAAGAACTCGATAACCAAATTTTTAATAACTAAAGAGTAATATGAATATTACCAAGCGGAAGGCCCAATATACACTGGATGATTTGCATCAAATTCCTCCATAGCAGGACAACCTGCAATCAGACACATACCCTTACATCATTCTGGAAACCAAAGAAAAATCACCATACATATATGAATCACAATCTCTAGTGTCTTGTTACCTAATAGATACAATTTTAAGTATTGTAACTTAAAGCAATACATTCTGCTTGATTAACTAAAGAATTCTAAAGATCAAAAAGAAAATTCATTTACAAATAATCATTAAATTCACTCTTATTCAGTAGAATAAGAGATCAGGTTGTACCAAAGAATAAGAGATTTGGATTGATTCATGAGACCTCATTTTACTTGATTGGTTGATTCTCATATTAAGACTGTCCAAATTCCACATGTCAATATCTTTCTTTACTCAACTTACTTGATGAGTAGACATGAATCTGAAAGTTTGCAAATCATTTATAGATTTATTTCTTTTTCTTAGGATGAAAGGTTGGAAAGAGTGAAAGAGAAGGTCAAGCTTTCACTAAAGAATAAAACATGTGGTTAAGATTAAAAATTTATATAACACAAGGTGAGAGACACCTAGAATAGAGACCCAAGGAAATATTTTTACTCAATTGAACCATTACCTTTGTTAAGCAATGCCTTTAAATATCGACTCAAGTTTTGAACCTAACTAATCAAATTCTAATCGTTCTTAAATTACAAATACAATAAGAAAAGAACAAAAGAGGAGACAATTCCAAGGAATAGCAGCAGAAGACAAATTACCAAAAAACTTATTTCCTCGACCGTATAAAGCATAAACAAATATTACTAGAAGAAACATGGGAGAGAGTGAGTAAACAACACAAACACGAATGATTACCCGTTCAAGTATGAATAAATCTAAAATGGAGGCAACCTCGGAATCTAGCATCGTTGGTAAAGGAAAAATCTAACGAAAAATAAAAATTTCCGTCATTACCCGTTCAAGTATGATTGGAAGTTACTACCAACCTCTCTGAAATCATAGACATCGTTGTCGTGGTCGGGGTTTCCTTATGAAGAAATCGCGATCTAACAAGCTAATCTTGTGAAACTTCGTCTTCGTTGATTACGTAATCAACGACGGTCTCGAGGTCTGACCGCTTTGTGGACACGAAGCTCTTGCTGCTTCGATGTCGACAGGTCGCCGTCGGGCTCGTGCTCGATGTCGAAGTCCTTCTTGTTGTCGACCTCCTCCATTTCGTAAGCCGTCCATCTCGTAGTCGCCGAGGCCGGGCGAGTCGACGTCTTAAATCGTCGTGGCGAATTAGGGAATTGGTTGTGCCTGGACCTAGACCTTGGCGGAGGTTGGAGGATGAGAGTGGTGTTGAACAAGGGTTTGAGTTTGAGAGTAGAGACTGAATAGAATTCCTCAACCCAGAAATAAAATTCATCGCAAACCCTAAAATGAATGCTAGACAATTCTGGATGGAAAGAAAATGATGCGAAATGGAAATAAAAGGGAAGAAAAATAAGGAGGAGGAGGAGGAAGGGAACCTGGTAAGTGGCGAGGGCGAGTAAGGCAATAAGGAGGAAGGAGATAAGCCACGCCAAATAGATCGGCCATGCTCTCTCTTCCTCTTCCTCTTCCTCTCCCTCTCCCTCTCAAGCCCTACCTCTCTATCGCCTTCCTTTTCCAAATTCACCGCCGCCAATGTCGAGGTCACCGCCGTCGGGCTCGTGCTCGATGTCGAAGTCCTTCTTGTTGTCGACCTCCTCCATTTCGTCGCCGTCCCATCTAAAGTCGTCGAACAAGAGAAGGGGATTAGGAGCGATGATCTTTGTTGTGGTTG
Source organism: Calophaca sinica (assembly GCA_037113605.1). Lineage (NCBI taxonomy): Eukaryota > Viridiplantae > Streptophyta > Magnoliopsida > Fabales > Fabaceae > Calophaca > Calophaca sinica. Next base: position 113,327,375 of record CM073733.1, read on the forward strand.
GAGCAGGTTTGAGAGAATTTGAGGAGAGCAAAGGAAGAAGACGATGGTATTGTTTCGAGAGAAGGGTGAGGAAGTAGGCGAGAGAAGGAGGAGTTGATCGCATCACATTGCTTTGTGGTTCACATTGCTTTGTGGTCAACAAATTTTGTCTGAATATTACCGACGGCTTAGCCGTCGGTAAAGCCAACCGCTTCGTCGGTACTTAGATCCGTCCGCCAATTAAGCGGGACAACAAAAATTTTACCGCCAACATAATTTTGTATGCAAGCGGCTTAGCGATCGACAATTCTGACGACCCAAAGCGTCAAAATTACCGATGGCTTAGAAGTCGATGCGTAGGAAAAAATCAGTTTTTATATTTCGACGTTTCCGACGGCTAAGCCGTCGGTAATGTCGGGAAAAAATAATTTCGCAAGTCATATTTTTCCGGCGCCTTAGCGACGGCTTAGCCGTCGGTAATAAAAATATTACCGACGGAGTCGGGGCCGTCGGTAAAATTCCGTCGGTAACGAGCTGTTTTCTTGTAGTGACTCTCACGCAGAGGGAGAGAACGACAAGATTAATGAGAAAAGGAACGGCAAATCTAAAACAAATATACTCTTAGCAGTTTAAGTTTAGATGATAGTATAAACTTTTTTATACTAACAATGACTTAATTAAAATTGAATTGTGTTATCAAATTGTTAAGTAAATTGAATTATCACAACCACTATTTAGTTAGGAATTAAATAATCAACATTTTTTAAAACTAACACTGATAAATAATTAAAATCAAACTATTATAATTGTAGCTAAATATATTACCTACGCAAAAAAAAAAAATTGAGCTTGAGTAATTTAGGTCAACTTTAATTAATTAATTATTTATTTATTAAAGTTCAACTTTAATTAAAATTTTTGTAAATCCTTATTTGTCAAATCCATGCAAAAACACGTGATTTAATTTATCCTAATTCTAATAATTGAAAATTGAAATAGGACCATTGTTTTGTTTTGTTTTAAAACGTAGACTTCAGATTCGGGCCTTATATGTCTTCTTGCAGGCATTTTCTGTCTCATTTCATACCTCTTAGTCAATATTTCACTCAAGGTTGTCCCAGATTTGGCCAAGTCTCTTGGATTTGATGAGACGAACGCTGAACATGACAATAACATAAAGTTGAATTTAATTATTTGGTCCTGATCAAATGATTAGACAAAAACTAATAGCAGTTTGAGGGTCTTAAAAGCTGCAAACTACTGTAGGAATAATTTTCATGGGTAAAGAAAAAATACACTTATTTATTGACTATCCCTTACGATACATATATTTTTTTTCTTCTTATAATTCATTTCGGAAAGAGTACAATATTAAGAGACCGTGTTTACTCAATGACTCATTTGCTATCAACTAGCTTTTAATAACACGACTGGTGGAATGAAGATTTGTATCGAAATAGGATCTTATCTAGAAAGTAGTATTATTCTTTATCACATTAAGGCTCTATTTAGTGAGCTGTAAAACTAGTTGATAGCTTATGACTCATAGCTGAAAAGCTAATTGATCGAAAACAAAAGTATTTGATAAAATTAACTGTTTAACTAACTGATAAATATAAAATGACATAAAAGTACATGCTTGTCTTTACTTTAAATTTAAAAAAGGATAAAGATAGAATAAAAAAATTAAAATAACGAGGATAAAAATGAGAACAAATATAAAAAGTATATAAATTATAAGTTTAAACGCTACTTGGAGTAGTATCTTAAAAAAGCTATAAGCTAGTGAAATAAATTTGTTTACCAAACACTTCTCTTTTGTTATAAGCTAGTTCAATAAGCTATAAGTTAGCTTCTAATCCTTACAAAATAGAGCCTAACTGTGGAAAAAAATAGTTTAAGATTTAATTATTTAAGCTAAACCTAGTTTCATGATAGCTCTTTGGATCAACATCATCTTCAATTCCATAAACATAAAAAAGCTTCTCAAAATCATATATGTCAATAAATTATTGTTACTACTACTCTTGACATCAAATAATGAATAAAGTCAAAATCCTCCCACTGATGTCAAGATCCAACCATTTTAAATTTACAAACTTTAAAGTAAATTAACATGAGCCTCTAATTGCTTATCAGAAATTTTTCAAGAAATAAATTAAGTAGTGATCCATAACAAACTAAACAAAATAGTTGTTATTGAAAAATGATTGTTGAGCAGAACTTGAAATGCGTTAAAGTAAGCAACAGAGCAAGACATTATTTCAGCTGAAATCAAGCTATTTCGAGGTCAGCATAACAACACATTCCCCTTTGGGCAGAATGCGTAACCAATGTCGTAACCATAGTCAGAACCTCAGATGAGTTAATCAATGAGCATACATTGGATTTAGAAAATTGTTCCCTTTGGGCAGACCTATCTCCTACACCAACGTACCTCCATTAACTTCACCCAACATAATCGATAATAAGTTACTCAATGAGCATACATTGGGTTTAGAGATCTATCACATTTGGGCAAACAAATCTCCTAGACCAGTGTACTTGTAATAGTTTTATCGCAAATCAGCTTCTAATCATGACATACAATAACCCCCTTTGGGCAGGAAACTGTACGTGACAATCAAAAGTATTCATCTAATGATAAAAAGAAATTCCACCAATTAATAATGAGTAATCCCACTTTGGCGGGAATCCCCACTATAATCAATGAAATGTTTTTCCCAGGAATCAATATCTCTTGCCCTTAACCATGATGCAGTCCATAAGAAGGTACGTTAAAAAAAAAAATAAACACCCATACTACTGATCATGAGTTTTAAATCTATTACCATTCTACAAGTTTTGCATTTACAACAATCGAAACAAGAGCTCACAATTAAGTAAACTGACACTTTAAAACACATGATATAGGCTAAAAGTATTAACTTTCATAACACCAGCCAAACGCATATACATCATGCGCATATCTAAACCATGGTATATTTTCTTTCCAGTATATTATTTATAAAATATCAGCTGGAAAATAAATAAATTATAACACATATTTGGATCATTTTCCAATAGAGCTATTCATGCAGCGGAAAACACAAATAATATACCATAAACACATTTAAACAATTTGATGTTACTTGATGAGGAAGCCCGTTTCATCGTTTTGCAAATGAGCTCTCAGTGATTCATAGCTTGATCAAGGAGTGGAATCTGAGCTGTCCTGGTTTGTTGTAATGGGATCGATCCTGTATGGTTTTTCTATTATGCTTGTAATTGTTTCTTGGGTGGGAATGTACTCTTTTTCCCCCTCTAGTCTTTTTCCCATTGAGTTTTGGCTTTTGGAGGTTTTAACGAGGCATTCTCACCTGTTTTGAGTACCTCTTGTACTCGTTCTTTAATAATATTTCTTTGCTTATCAAAAAAAAAAAGGAGTGGAATCTGAGCATTATGCATACCCTTAGAGAGGGGAGTCACTGTGCGGACTTCCTGGCAAAAATTGGAGCACGTGAGGATCACAATTTGGTAGTTCTAGATAGTGCCCCAGCGTGTCTTCAGCCTTGGTTGTTAACAGATGCTATGGGTACCTCATTTATGAAGGTGTAGTGTGGTGTTTGTCTTTGTTTTTACTTTTCTTTCCTATTATTACCACCAAAAAAAAAATTAATATCATTTGTCGATCAAAATAAAATCTGATTGTATAATTATTAAATTTTAAATATGAGTCTTGGTATTGGTTTTTACAAATTTTATACATATAAAGAGAGAGAGAGAGAGTAACTTGTTATTCATTTTTAAAATAATTTTACGAAAAAATTATCTTTAGAATATTTTGATTATATATTTAAAATAAAAACAAACGAAGTTAAATTTGTACTAAATATTTATTTGTTAAATTTTTTATAGCTATAGATATGAAATTTAAAATAGCCTCAAAACAGGAAAGATATTTCGTTGATATCATAAAAGTAGGTGGAAATGTTTAAACAAATTGAATAAGGTGTAGATACCCAATCATGAAAGCGGTCTTAATTATGATTTGTGGGTATGCTGGATAGGGAGGTGAACATGGATGTAGATTGCTGTTAGTGGGGTTGACACTTTGAAGATGTGCTGAAGAGTGAAGGCACATATAGAGGAGAGCTGGAATTGAGATGATTCAATGGCTGCAATGCCAGCTGAGATAATAATAATAATAATAGGAGGATTGCTATTCGGTACGAAAGTGGTACAGTAAGAATTGCAAGAATACATGGATACTATATTTTTATTTTGTTTAAAATAAATGAAATTCAAAATTAATTGAAATCAGAACTACGTCCAACGGTTGTTAGAAATTCGTCCTTTTTCGTGTAAACACTTCTCGGAACAATTAGTGTTTTCCTAATAATATTAATAATTAAAAAGATGAACAATATTTTGGGTCAAGTCAAGTGGGAAGTCTTCAAACTATTGTGATCCAGCTCATGGAGCTTCTGGTGGGAAGATTTAAATGTTGCATATATAATGCATGGTATGATGAATTTTGATTATGGAGCTTGTGCCCAAAAGAAGTTTAGACTATAATTTTAGGAAAAAAACATGGATTTTGATTATCTTATGTTTTTTCAGTAATAAAATATGGCCTCATTAATTAGACAAAGAACACAATCAGTTATGAAGTCCCCAAATTAATTACATTTAAAAAGTTATTATACATTTTTTTTTTCAAGGTGGGGCCATATTTTGTTGTTCAATAATGTGATCCAACTCTAGATAGAGTGCACTTTATTCCTTCAACTTTTCGGATTCGATCAACAGATGGCCAGATAGGTTTGGTTTGGCTTTTTAGAGTGATGGCCTCTTTCCTATAAGTGTACATTCATTCATATTCATATATCTATCTACTACAAAATTTACTTTTATATAATTAATGCAATTTGGTGGCTCTTACTCCTTGTGAGAAATGTACTTCTTTATGCAGGTCATGATATGCTGAGCTTTTTCATTGGCGGCGGGCTTCTTGTTGATTATTTATTAGTCATTTGATTTATTGACATTCCAAGTGCACGCTTGAAGACTCTGATTCATTGAATATCAAGTTGTTAGAAACAGAGACATTCCTTTTTATTCATGCGAATTTATGCAAATTCTAGCGTTGACCACTTTAAGATGTGGTCCAGGTGGACAGGTACTAGAAAAATCGTTTAAAACTTTGATGACGCCTGACACCGCTTCTTAGAGGCAAAAGCTCATAGTTTTCCATGTCTTCACGACGAAGACGATGACCTGTTCGGTATCATTTCGACAAAATAAAGAGGGAAATGAATATGAGTACCTCAAAACTCAACTTATATTTGTTTTTTCTTATTTTTTGTCAAACTGTTACCGATCAGGTCACCATCTCAGTCGTGAAGACGAGGAGGACCGTGAGCTTCGGCTTCCAGGGAGCGGCATCGGTAGTCGTCATCAGAGTTTCGAACGATTTTTCAAATACCAGTCCACGTGGACCACATCTAAAGTGGTCCACCCCATAACCCACCATGAATTTACTATTGCATATCTGTTTTATGTTATTTTAAATTTTGCATAATGTATGATAAATTAGACTTATTCAAGTCTTACGTGGCTACTATACGCTTCATAATCTATGAGGGCTAGCTCTTTGATTGATAAAAAAAATAAAGTACACATTAATTTTCCTAAATCTGAAGTGTTATGTCGTTGGTACTACTACTTCTATCCTCAGTGAATACATGATTATCCATGCTGTGTTGTAGAATGCTGCAAAATTCTTGAATTCATGTGCCTATAGATACAACTTTTGCTACACTTAAGGATGCTGCTTCTACTTCTATGCCTTATCATTTCATCAAACTAAGATGATGCCTATGAAGATCACTAGGATTCAGGTTTAGGAAGGTGCTGTCTCAATGTTTTCTTCAGCAGGTGTTGGAATGCTAGATGACCCTGTACTTTCAGGATTTGTACCTTGTTGACTATATTTCCTTAGCACCCTATCTTTGTTTTTGTTCCACCATTCTTCTGCCTGGTGTTCATGAAACCTTCTCTTACTGCATTAAAAAAAACATTATAAAAACATCAGACAAAGAAATATCAAGGTGACATTAATAAAAAATAAAAAAAAAACAATAACTTAAGTGACATGGAAAACCTTTTCAGATAATCAAATAAGAACCCAAGAGTGCATGCTAATATCATCTAAGAATTAAAAAAAAAAATTATATTACTTAGGAGTCATTTGGGTGAACAACTTAATCAAGCGCTTATGTTTATGTATATTAAGTTGATTTTACAATCAAAAAGTGAATAAGGAAAAACACCGCATAAACTCTGTAAGCTATTATGGGGAGCTTATGAAAATAAGCTGAAAACAGGTTGTGAGCATATTATAATCTATCTGTAGAAGCTCTTCCAAACACTTACATAAGTGCTTATGTCATAAGATAAACCAAAATAAGTTCTTCTTAACGCTCCTTAGTGATATAAAAATGAAAGAATTTGTCCATCCCTTGTTTATTTGGTAATTGATATCATATGATCAATAGTCTGCATGCAAATCTAAGACCTAGGATATCATTAGCTATTATTTGTTTATTTATTTCTTTATTAAGAACAAATGTAGTTATTATTTTAGTCACACACACACACACATGCAGAATGGAATATAAATATCCTCTCACATAATCATAAAGCAAACCAACATAGAAATTGAAAATGCAGAATTTGTTGGATCAACAAGTAACAATAGTACCTGAATCTAACACGTTTGAAAACTTTGAAACCACCAGGCTTTACAATTAATGTCACATAAACACCAGGTTCAAATTGTTCAATTACTTGTATTTCTCCTTCTCTCCCTGATCTTGAAGGGTTCAGTGATTTTGAATCATTTTCAGAGCTTTGTGGTGGCACTGCTGCTTCAGTATTAGATAAAGATGATCCGTTGCTTTCTTGAAGGACATTTTCTCCTTCTTGAGATGGGTTAATTCCTGCAGCTTCATTGTTTTCTTCTATTCTGTGTTCTTCAAGTTTATAAGAGCCATTGTTTGAAGCAGGTGCATTTTGTTGCTCAGACTCCAAATTTGATTGTACAAAAGATGGCTCAGATATTGAATTTTCTTTTAGAAAATGTTCACCTTGAGTAAGAATGTTTCTAAAATTTTCACCATCTGAAACTTCTGGTGGCAATTGCTCAACCATTTCCTTCAACTGCACAAAATCATAGGCAAGTTGACTAGTTAAGATAATATACAAGAAATCCTGATTATTGAGTTTTTTTCTTTTTATTTTATGCACTATTTTCCCTGATTGAATTATTATTTTCCCCTATTAGTTTGCATGATTAAGCATTGTTCAACAATTGAAACCATGAAATTATATTTAAACAAGTCAACAATTTAATTCAGTGATAGACCTGAAATATGTAAAGTGAAGATACCTGAACTATCATGGACTCAAAAAATTCTTTTGCTGCTCTATGTTTAGAAGATTCCTCTGCAGCCAATGAGGTGGCTTCCTTAACATTTTTCTGTAGCTTCTGAATTTCCATGTTACTTTTCTGCTTCAAACTTCGATTCTATATAAAAACAACATTCATAAACTTATCAATGTTACATAAATGAGGTTTCCAAGAAAATTATACAAAGCAAAAATTGTGGTAAAATTTACTTGGTTCTGCAATTTTGAGACTTCTTGGTTCAAAAGCTCATTTGTCTTCTTCAAACTATCAATAAGACTTCTTGAAAATCCCGGATTGCCAGAACGCGGTGGGCTCGGCCTTCTTGCATAAGGGGATACTGATCTTGAATTCAGAGGTGGAGTTGATGGTGGACTTGGAGGTATAGCAGGCTTCAAATTACCATTTTGAATGGAACTTGTTGAGCTTGGAAATGAAATGTCTTTCAATTGTGTATGTGATGAAACTTGAGGAGCTGGTAGCATAGAAGAATAATCAAATTTGTTTCCAATCTTATTAGTCCTCATCTCAAGATATTTCAATGGTTCTGAGAAAGGAGGAAAGAGAATTTTTGTAGACCTTATTTCTCCTTGGCCAAATCTTTCCCTACCGTCTATAGAACTGCGAGGCGGGGTAGTAACTTTTCTATTAAGATTAGAAGAAACTGTACATGCCTCAACAGCTTTAAGCTTAGTGTAACAAGAATCACAAACGCGATGAGGTTTTCCTGGTGTTGGAGCCAATGCTGCTTTTAAGACCTTTCTTGAACTACAACCATGACAATGCACTAATCCACAGTTATAACAGTTATGCCTTTTTCTTGTAAAACCAAATGGTTGTCTACAACCAGTGCAAGCAGATTGGTCAACTCCAGAGACCCATTTATGAATGCATATGCATGATGTAAAGCTTGAACCACAAGAAATATTTTTCACATGCCTTTCTTTCAAGGCTTCTACTAACATTGGAAATTTTCTATCCTCTATATCTCCATGTCCCAATCTTCCATTTGCACCTTTCCCCCAAGTATATAACTCACTCCTTGATGTCAATGCAGCAACATGGTGTGCTCCACATGATATTTCCTCAACAAATTCACCTACCAACTTGTCGTGTACTAAAATAGGTGCTTTTCCATCAGATAAAGGATTTCCTAGTTGACCATTTTCTGTTCCTCCCATAGTAAATATATGTCCAGATGTAGTGAGTGCAACAGTCATAGTGTGTCCACATGCTATTTGGTGGAAATTGTGTTCAATGAGTGCAGACACACATGTAGGTTGAAGGTATGTTTCTTTGTTTCCATGTCCCAAACGATATTTATCGCCATCACCCCATGTGAAAAGCTTCCTTGATGAAACATTTGAACCAGATTGAAAAGTAACCTCTACAATAGCTGCAGTATGCCATACTCCACATGCAACTTTAATAGTCTTTAATCCACTTAATAACTGTACCTCTTTTGGATATGCCACACTCTCTCTATTTCCATGTCCCAAGACACCAAATGTTCCATCACCAAAGGTGAAAAGTTTTCCATTAGATGTTGCCAATGCTGAATGCCATGTGCCACATGCAATAGATGTAATTTGAAGTCCTTCCAAAGGACCACTAACCCTTTTTGGTATCCAATGGCTAACATCAGTTCCATGGCCAAGAAGTCCAACATTGTATGTACCATCACCCCATGAGAAAAGATCATCTGATATAGATACAGCACATGTATGATTCTCTCCACATGCAACACTCTCCACATTAGTAACCGCTAGAAACTCTACAAGCTGGGGGCGACCGAAATCTTTATCGATTCCATGACCAAGTCTCCCCCCGGATTCTTCTCCCCATGTAAAAACTTCTCCTTGCCTAGTAACTAGAGCCATGTGATGCACACCAGATGCAATCTGTTGAACATCAAGAACAACACTTGACTCTAAAGGCTTAGGAATCAGCACATCTGTGGTGGAAGGGACTTGAGTGACACTTCCATCAGGTGAAACACCATCTGCCCAAACTTCTCCCCATATATAAACATCACCTAGTGACTCTATGTCATCAGGTCCTGATCCTCCACTTGAACAGCTAGGTGTACTTGACACGCTAACCCGAAAACCATCTCCAATACTTGTCCTTGGTTGCATATTTGTGCGCTCTAACCCCACATCGGGGTTTACCCAACACAACGAAGACTCGCGAGGAACTGAATCAATAGACACCCTACCACGAGCAATGCTTGAAGCAAACTCTAATGCTGCACCAAAAGGGCGGCCATTCGGAATATAATCAACACCATCCTGAAACCGAAATTTATGAAGTACCTTAGTTGCATGCTCACAAAAAATATAGACTTGTAAATAATGATCACCCCATGATAGAACAAATATTTGTGGTTCACTTTCCTTATATTCACATAAATAGCAATCAGCAACATCTTAGAAAGCTTGCTTTCCACAAGATACTGGTGCATAATCTCAAAGAACTATGAGTAAAACTAATAGACAGTTAAAGGCTCAATTATTTAGTTGTTATAGTTTCCAACTTCTTATAAGGATTCAATAATTTACTAATCTCTTACATTTCACATTCTTTGCAGAGTTCAATGGAATCATGTACACAAATACCTACATTTGAATGTGGCAAGGTAAGAATGACATGAAAAGAAAAATCAATGCCAAAATAGTAGGTACAATTATACCTTTTCCCCTAACTTGGGAGCATTTGAAAGAGTTTTTTTGATCTTATCTTAAGATATAAACAATTGTGTAAGTGTTAGAAAGAGCATATAAAAATAGCTTATAATAAGCCTCTAAGATATTTTCAGCTTATTTTCATAAACTTTCCATAATAGCTAACAGAAACAACTTATTCAGAGATTTTCTATAATCTTATGCAGAGATTTTCTTCATTCTTTCATAGATTGTAGAAACACTCAATAAATAAGCATTTATACATAAGCTCTTAACTAAGTTGTTTACTCAAATGCCATTGATAAGTTAGTCTTTGATTGCAAAACTAATCCTTGAAAAATTTGAAAGAACAAGCAGAAACTACATGACATCATGTAACGGGCGATAAAATTATCACTTAATGGATTCATATTATAACTCACATCTGATAATTCACTTCTAGTAAGCCTATTATGCTTTCCAGAAGAAATTAATGTCTTAAGCCCTGCAAACCATACCTCTGCCTCAGCTTTGTCCTTGCATATCTGTAAATAAGAAAAAAATAAAATAAAATTACCATATTCAAAATTTTCATCAAATTGAGAAATTTAAATGCACCATCAATAGGTTTTCTAACCAGATCAAGCGTCCGCTCCCCGCTATTATAAACAAGTGAAAATGAAAGATAATCCTTTTCTGGTTGCAAATATCTTCTAAAAACAGCCTGAAAATAAATGGTCATGAAAAACATGGAATACCTTATTGTTAACATGGCCATGAATATCAACTAGCATCCAAAGGCTTATTTAACTTACAGTTCTTTGACCAGGGATAATACGCGAAACTGAAGATAATTTCAGATTCCTTTCCTTTCTATGAGAAATCCAAATCAATGTTGTTTCATCCTGTTAATGCCACTAAATATGAAACTAGTTAGAGATAGTAAATTCAACATAAACATGCCTACTCTAGAGTTTGGAATATGCATGTTTAATGTCTAATGTATTTACAAGTAAAATCTCACCAAGGAGAGTCTGAATGGGCAAACTTTTGGCTTGGCTTTCCGGCTGTACTTTATTAACTGAGTTCCTTTCTTTAAAGCAATGAGTGCCTTCAAAAAGAGTTGAAATATACATTAAATTCTAGTTGGTGAAAAGTTTCTAAAAGCATTTTCAATGATGACAAAATGTTTTTGATGCCATTTTCCCAATAAAGAGTTTTTAATTATTGATCAATCAAATACCATCAAGAAAGACACAATACTATATCCCCTATTTAGAATATCAATTAGCTATTGATGTTATTATGTCAAGTAATACGATTCCAGTTTCATATCTTATCACTTTCATCTTCTTATTTCTCCACACTAAATTATTCAACTAAGAAATTTTCTCCTTCTCATGACCATGATTTTGTACACTACATGCAATGGTTCAAAAGATAGTATTTTTTTCTCTTTCCAATTCTTTCCCACCTTTTTCCCTTATTGTCAAATAGATTGCAATTGGGAAAGCCCTATCTTTTGCTAAATTGATTTTAGGCAAGCAGCACATTTCTAGACAAGAAAAAAAATGTAATTTAAAACCCTGCCCATAATTAAGTGCTTATGTATATAATAACATCATTTTGAATGTGATTTATAATGAATCAAGGCATCAAGACTATGGCCCTAAAATTTGGTTTGTCTTTGTTACGAATTTGGTTTGGCCCTAAAATGGCCATATACTTTAGCTTGTTTCTACACAAACACAAAATGAACTATATAAATTAACCATGCCTTAATACACAGAAAAGGTTAAAACAAGAATTCATCTTGAGTAAAATAATTTAGAGAACAAGTAAGGGAGATAATGGGGAAAGTTAGGTGAATTAAACTAACTTGCTCAATATCTCGCTCAAGACCCCCATTACTAGCAGGATCTGCCATTCCATCTGAGAAAAATTGTTAGGAAATGGCCAACAAAGCTCAAGAGGCAACAACTGCATCACAATCTCCATAGATAGGTATGCTTTCTACTTCGGCCTCTCATCAAAATCTCCAATATGAAAAATTGAAAATTCACAAAAAAAAAAAAAAGTGGGCAATGTATTCCAAAGCCTGAAAGCTCAAAAAAGAACTAGCACTAGCCCTAATGTACACGTGAATTCAACAACAAATTTGGTGAAAAGGGGTTGTGAAATTAGCATCAAGTGTCACAGTTTTCTGGGAAAAATTGGATTTTGATCCAAAGAAACCATGATAGGAATTGCAGATCAACGAAAGAGAGAGAAGGGGGAGAGAGAGAGATAAGTGGCGAAATGAGTGGGAAGTAAGTGGTCAAATTTTTAGGAAACATGAAACTCAAGAAAGTGCGGTACTTTGTGTCCATGTCCATCAACTAACTAAACGACTTCTGCCACATGGCTTCATGGCACTCCATAAAAATACATAAATGCAAATTTAATAAATAAATTATACTATCTTGATCATTATGTGTACAAAATTTTAAATAATTTAGACATTAATAAACATGTAACACTAACACGCACACAAGCACGTGTATATACATATATATGACCTATTATAATGTAGTATTTAATCTTCAATGTACAATTTCATTTTTTACTTAATTGTTATCATTTTTAAGTAATTTATGACCTATTGTATAATGTAGTATTTAATCTTCAATGTACAATTTCATTTTTTAATTAATTGTTATCATTTTTAAATAATTTAAACATTAATAGACATAGGCATGCACACGTGTGTGTGTGTGTGTGTGTCCTATTGTATAATGTAGTATTTAATCTTCAATGTACAGTTTCATTTTTTTAATTAATTGTTATCATTCCTAGTCTGATTCTCTAATTGATTAGTTTTATTCTTTCATTATCCTATTTAATTTCTCTAAATCAGTTTTACCGTTTCATTCATATAAAGTAAATAATGAATTGTTGAAAACATTATCCACTTAAGTTAATTATTGATATTATACATGACAATATACACGACTTAAAAAATTTATGTATTTATATACTTCATTTAATTACTTAAATAATGAGCAATTCACTCAAACAAATTGTACATTATAACATATATCCAAATTTACAAACGAGAACAGTTATGGAATGAAGAACGAGTAATACCTAATCACGTAAATGATAATGTGGATGGTATTGATATGCATATTATTATTTAATGACCAACAAAACAATACAAAGGCACAAATGATAATGTTGGACGATATCTTATGTATCCCATGGAATTTTGAATTCCTCGGGTTTTAATAGATCTTCAAATCATTTTTTTTTTGTCTAGTACAGATGGTAAGGAGAGAGGAAAAAGTGGAGCGTTGCAAGTTTGAACTTGTGCTCCTAGTGTCCACACAACACTAGTGTTCTCGAGACCCTTCAAACTATTGTTTACACTCAAAGAAGAAAGGTCAATTATGTCATTGAAGAAATCAATCTTACTCTAGGAATGTGGAATCTAATTAAATGTTATTGAATGTGTAAATATAACAGCTTTAACATTTGGTGTCATCATCCTGATTCTCTCTCCCTCCTTCCTTCGTTTGTTCCCCCTCTCTTTATGTTGTGTGTTATGGTAAGAAATGACAATATTTAGTTATAATAGTTAAATTAAAATCAATAGTTTAGATTTCATAGTTAATTACAAATCACACATTTGTATATTTAAAAAAAAGATCACATGAGGTTTATAATTAATATTGAAATATGAACTGTTAATTTTAATATAATACTTATAACTAAATGTTCTAGTTTCTCACTATAACCAAGAGCCCTCATCACCTATACCCACTCTACCTTTATATACATATAGTCAAGTCAAGATCTGTTGATATCAGATATCAAAGTTGACATACTTACACATTATATACCTATTTTGATGATTATATATATAATTTTAGATAAAATTCATACACCGTGAGTTATATAATTTAATAAAATATATTTACTTTTACTATTATACATTAAAATAAAGTGATATAATAAAGTATCAAATAGTTTTAAAATCGTATAAAACTTTTAGGCTTGATCTACTAAATAAGAATAATAACTTTTAATTCAACAGTTGGATTTGTCATATTTTAAAAAAAAAGTTATTAAAAGTATAAATATACCAATCAATTTTAACACATAGTGTCTATGAATCCTAACTTATATGACACATATAGTTGAATTAAAAGTTAGAATGAAAGATTTTATAATATAAATCAAGTTTACAAAATTTGTTACAAATTTTAAACTATTTAAGATTTCATCACACTATTTTTACTTTATCGTATAATATGTTATTTAAAATATCAGTAAATATTTATTATTAGATAACATATCCATAAATATCGAAATTATGCAAAATATAAATAAAATACCACTAGATTTAACGGATGATTAATTGATTATTTTCATATTTTATAAAATAGTTATTGAGTGGTATAAGAATAAAAATATGAAATGTGACAGTTAATTCCCTGTGTGTGTTAGCGTTTGTGTTATTTGCATTGTTTGGTTGTTTTTATTTGCATTGTTTAGTTGTTGAGTAAACAATGAAGACGCAATATTTTGTTAATTTGTTGTTGGGGCTATTGGAGAAATAACACAGTTTTTTTTTTATAAATAAATAACAGTCTTTGGGCTCGCTCTATTTTGTTATTTATAACTCACTAACAGTTGTGTACATACATTTGATACTACCAAGGCTATTCATACACATATTTTTTCTTTTAACTATCTTTTTGTGTGACTAAAATGACACACGAGATTTAAGCAATCCATAAGCAAATCAATTAGTTTTTATTTATATTTTTTATTTGTACTTAGTTTGATATTTTGAGTTTAGGAAAGAAAGAATGATATGTTAATGTTATGGCACCATCTCTTGTACAAGACACATATCTTATTTTTAAGCTTACTACCACATATTATCAATTAAATGGCTCCCCTTTCACTAGCGCTTCTCGTTTGAAACGCTGCTGAAAAATAGGTGAAGACTTTAAACAGCGCTTCCCCAAGGAAGCACTATTGAAGGTACAATTAAAGTCAGCGTTTTCCTGAAGAAACGCTGTTGAAAGTGTATTTCAAGAATAGACAGCGCTTCCTTAGAAAAGTGCTGGCTAGTTGTTTACCTAAAAAATTAAATTTGACTCTCCCTCTCTTAGATCACTATTCGCAGCTTTTTCATTCTCTCTTCTTCCTCAATGAAAAGCGTCATTCGCCTCTCTGCCACCGTCCTTCATCGTTCCTTCTCCTCCTCTTCATTACGTTCGTCGTTCCTCCTCCTCCTCTTCATTACGTTCGTCTTCCCCGTTCGTCGTCTCTCTCATTCTCGCTCTCGCTCGTGCGCGTCGTGCCGTCTCGTCTCGCTCATTTGTGTTTCGGCTACTATCATCTAGAGACGATCGCAAGTAAAGGAGGAAGCAACATTTAGATTCACAGTTCTGTTTTATCTCTCTTTTGAATCTATCTTTGACGTTGTTACCCTCTTAAATGTGAATTTTTTCCCCTGCCTGTTTGCTAATATGTGCACATTTCGAATGCTCAGAAGTTCTGTTTTGCACCCAAGCTGTTCGATTGTTTGTTTGTATACGTTGGTTTTTCTTCACTTGTTTTCAATCCTAGTGCTTGAGAGTTATCATTTTAGCTAATATGGAATTTTTTTTTTGCCATAACCTATTTTTTGGAACGATGGGCTGAATTGTTTTGGGTGTTATAATCTATTGGTTAGGAGTATTTGCTAGTGTCAAGATAAATTTAGCTCATACAACATATTGGTGTTGCTGAGTTGGTTATTGGAGGGTTGGGCGCTAGTTTTATGCTGTTGACAGTAGCTATGTCACCTCTATTGCTCCATTTTCTGGTTTCATGATTTTGCTTTCTTTCTGGGGGATTATTAAGATAACCCCTGGATACAAATCATACTCTGATTCTCAAATTCTTGAATTAAAGGAAGAGTGGTGCTCCTACGTGGCAAGAAAGTTTGCTTTACATGTATGATCTTTGTGTTGTTGCATGTATATATAGTAATATGTGATATGATGTTGGGCCATATGAGGCTTTGTTTGGTTAATACTGTTTTGTTATATACACATATATGTTATTTTGGGATGTCAAATATATAAATTGATATCATAGTTATTTTTATATTTATGTTCTGAGGTTCATTGTTTATATACATTTTAAACCTTAAAATGTTCTCGGCTTGAATAGTTCTCGACCTCTAGCAATCGCATGCGGGGTAGTATAATACTAAAACAGTAAAAAAAAAGCCAAAATAGCCAGCGCTTCTTTGAAAAAGCGTTGGCTATTATCAAAGATAGACAACGCTTTTTCAATGAAGCACTGTCTATTCTCAAAATCGCCAGCACTTCCTAAACGCAGTTTTTTCGAAACACAATCACTAGCGGGTGATTAGGCAGCGCTAGCGAAGGAAAAAAATAAGTGTTATTGATTTCGTTTTCTGTTGTAGTGACTCCCACACCTGCCACAAAGACTTGCTACAATGGTGAGAAAAAATAAGACACGACCCTTATGGTTAAGCTCCCTATTAGTTCACCTGCGTTAAAAGTGCCCTATGAAAAGTTTGAATGACCCCTTTCTTCGTTAATAATCCTTTTGCTTTGAAGACAAATTCACTTAGCAGGCAACTTTTTCACACAGGTTGTTTATTGTTTTATTATTATCATTTGTATTGTCTTTGTGGGGAGATTCTTAACTCCTTTTTAATGGGTCATACTATGCCATATAAGTTTTAAAAACTTTATCAATTTTTCATTTCAACGGTGCAAATTTTTAAGAACTTAAAATGGGTCCCACAAATTCTCACTCTTAAAGAATTATGGTGTTCATCTCATAAAAAAAAGAATTATGGTGTTTTTAGTGTGGAAAATTATTTTTTAATATATGCGAACCGATTGTTCCCCAAAAACGATTCTTACATGTGACATCCACATTTCCCCCTTCAATCGTGATACTCACCAATAACATGTTCTAAACTATAATGGATCAAAATCTCCTGTCTCACTTTCCTGTTCCCCTCTAATGATAATTTGCTACATAATAAAATAAATTCATAACTTATTAACACATATGCATATTCCCAACATTTGATTGGTGAGAGACAGGGAGACACCATTTTGGGACAGCAGATGTTTGTTCAACTATAATAACCGAGTAAGAACTGTTTTGGAGATATTTTAATAGGAATGAAACCCCTCAAATAAATTCTATAGGGAAAAAAACAAATGCCACCAAGGAGACGCAACAAAAGAGCATCACAGTCTGTACATATATGTACGTGTTAAGAGTAGAAATGGAAGAATGAGATAAAATGCTTTCTCTATATCATTGATATGTTAGTCACAAAAATGAATCTAATCTTAAATTACAGTGACACGAATGAATATATAGTCCTCTTGCCGCCCACTCTACATCAACTTTCCAGCAATAATCATGTCCTCCAGTAGCCACGGTCGACCCAAGGCCCAAGTAAGTAAATCAAAGGCTTTAGGCCTCAATTTTTTTGACAAAAAAGAGGTCTCAAAGTTTTTATTTTTACTTAATATAAATGACCGAATTCTTCAAAATTATAATAATTTTGCCTAGGTCAGATGAAATAGTATAATGCTCTTTACCTTGTGATTATGGGTTCAAATCCCATTGTGGCTGATTTTATTGTAATTTTTTTACCATTCTATTGTGGTAAATGTCTGTCATAAAAAAGCCCAATAAAAAAAGACTATTTAGGAATGTTTTTAAATTTAGGAATGTTTTTAAGCCTCTATTTAGAGTTTGTTTTAGGCTTCAACGAGTGTCGGACTAACCCTGCACATAGCCACCAGTGAAAAGGTCTATAAAAGTCACTGCCACAAAGTCACTGCCAGCGTGTTGAGTGTATTCCTTGGTTACCAAGCACACTTTGTGCCTATCTATGGTCCCATCAGCCATGAAATTGGTTTTATATATCCATTTGCAGCCAATTTTCTACTTATTAAGTGGCAATGGAACTATGATCCAAGTGTTGTTTGCTTCAAATGCAACAATTTCTTCATGCATGGCCTGCCTCCATTTGGGAAATTTAACAACATGCTGATAAAATTGTGGTTCATTGTGATCGTTTACATTAAAGATGAAGGTTCTGTAATTGGATGAAAATTTACCATAGGCTAAAAGAAAAATATTGATACATGTGAAAAGTAGAAATGGAAGAATGAGAGAAAATGTTGTCTCTGTATCATTGATATGTATTCGCAACTACTAGCCGCTGCTACATCAACTTTCCAACTAACTGCCAACTATCTTTTATAACTAACTTAGCTAAATTGTAAAGACTAACTAACTAACTCTAAGCTTTAATAGGATGATCAAGGATATGAATGCATAAGGGTAGGAATTGTGGGGAGCTAGCAAACCAGTCAGCAACCCTTGAGCAATTAAGATCGTCATTTAACACAACAAATCTTTAGCATTACTAGTTTGGATAGTTTTGAATTAGGTTAGAGTTCATTAGTAACCAAAACTCCAGCTTTGTAACAAAGATCACTTGTTTAGTGAAAAGTTGCTGATGAAGATAATGCACAAACATCAGATGCTATCCAAAATTAGGCTTGCAAGTATACCTTCCTTATCTATCTAAAATAGCTAATTTTGGGTTCCATAACCGGCAACTAGGTATTTCGTGAAGGGCTAATTCTTTCTCAAATAGTACAGAACTTAGAATTCTCTGCTATCGAACTCACATCATTGTGGAATATGAGCCGTATTCTTAAGAATTAGACCAACCTTTGAGTAAAAATATTTTGGAAGAAAGTCCTTAGCTAGTTGCTTGAAATAAGCTTCCAGTGTCTCAAAATGAAATTGTAATTTCAGCATTCAATATGACCAAAATATAAAAGGATGAAACATAAGGATTGGCATATAAACCTAAAAATAAAGGAGAAGCCAATAAAATTAAGATGAGAGATATAAGATAACCGAGACAACGAGTTGTTGTCTCATTCGTTTTCTACGATGATGACATTGGGCTACTGAAGGTCTAAGTCTATAAATTTTACTTGCTATAGAGTCTAGATAGATGATCTAAAGCAGTTTTATTTAACTTGATAAAATTAAGTCCGATATTTATTTACACTTGGATCTTATTTAAGCTTCACATTCTAGACAATGTGTAGTCCATAGCATCCACAAGGAAATCTGCACCCACAAAAATTAAACAAGCTGTAAGTATTACAGACAAGTAATATTTATAGAATGTCAACAAAAGAGGGAATCTGAGGAATTTAAGGGTAAGGGTAACTAACCTGCATCTTCTTTGGTGAAACATAAGGGAGGTGTAATTCTAAATACATTTCCATAATAGCCACCCTTTCCAATCAACACTCCTAATTCTGTTGTAACAGCAGAAGAACAGATTAGTAACATAGGAAACAGATAAAGTGTGTGTTTGGTTCTACGGTGGATGAAATTAATTTATAAAATTGATTTTTGTTAAAAGTAAGTTGAACATAAAGTGATTTATGTTTGGATATATTTACAGAAAAAATGATTTTTATCAATTCATATTATTTGGATCAAAATTGTTTTTGAGTGTGTAGTCACCAAAATGAGTTTTAACAAGTATATGAAAGATTGTAAGATGCTAGAATTGATTCAACCTCAACGTGAAAGCTATAAATAATTGCTTTAGCTTAGAATTGATTCTGGAGCCAGAATCACTTATCATAATTAAAACCAAACATCATAGAAATCTGGTAAAACCACGTTTGACCATTGTAAAATGAGGTTTGGGCGTTCACACCGTGGAACCAAACATGCACAAAATATGGCTAGAGGGATTGAGACTTTACCTTTCATTTGGTCCATCACATGCAGTGTTTCATCTTTTGCTGGTGTTTTGAGTTCGCGATCAGTGACAAGTTCAACTCCAAGCATCATGCCTTTTCCTCTCACATCACCAATTACTATACAAGAAAACCAAGGAGTTAGTTTGGGGGCAATAAAGAAGTGAGAGAAGAAAAACAAAATTTTGATTCTTTTGTGACAATAATGCATCTAAGTTATGGTCCTCTGCTCTCTCCATCATGTAACTCTCTCTAGAATGAATACATGAAAGCTTGTGCATTAATATAGAATGGGCAAGGGACGAAGTATTACTTTCATATTTGTCTTTGAGCGCATTAAGCCTCTCTTTCAAATGGGAGCCCACTACAAACGCATTTTCTTGAAGCTTTTCCTTCTCTATTACTCTTAAAACAGCCAATCCTGCTGCGGTACAAACAGGATTCCCACCAAAGGTGTTGAAGTAACTTCGGCGAGTCAAGACCTTTGCAATCTCAGGAGTAGTTACAACAGCACCAAGAGGAATTCCATTTCCAATACCCTGACAAAAGCAAAAATGAGAAACAAAGCCAACAATGATGAGCATACATACTTGACAAGGCAAGCATAATGTGCGTAGGTGTATGAGTGTATAGATACAGATATAAGCACCAATTATAGCCTATGCTGTACTTCTCATTACCAGACAGAATTTAGTCCTTGAAATCGTAAGCATTGGATAATTTTAATCCCTAAAGTTAAACAAAATTCAAAATGATTACTGAAATTGAAAGTTGTCTAATCACATTAGTCTATTCCAGACAATGTCAGGTACTAAATTGACTGACCCCAAAACACTAATGTGACAACAACAAAAATTAAATTTCTAGGATCGTGATGAATTTTGTTAATTTTAGAAATCAAATTACTCAATGCCTAATATTTCAATGACTAAACCAGTGATTCACTATTTCATATTTTTGGCACAAACATTTAAGTGAGGACAGATAGAGGATACAAGCCTTCTGTTTGCTAAATTGAGTGAAGATAGTTTCTTTCTACTATGACAAGAGGACAGAAGAGTTGAGTTACCTTGGCCATTGTTACAATGTCAGGTACAACACCATGGGATTCAAATCCCCAGAAATGACTACCAGTGCGAGCAAACCCAGCCTGAACCTCGTCAGCAATACAAAGACCTCCAGCTTTTTTAACACTTTCGTAGGCAGCGGGCAAGTAACCAGGCGCCAATTCAACAATGCCCCCCACTCCCTACCATAAAACATTAATTAATTAAGTTTAATATATAACACTAACAACTGGTCTATCTAATGATACACATGATTTCCTTCTAAAACATTTTTTTTTTTTACAAAGACTTGAGATAATTCTTATAAATTTTATATTAATTTTTGTAAATAATTTAAAAATAAAAGTTAATAACGGTTTTAGAATCAAAAAAAAAAAAAAAACTTCTTTATAATACATGTCATATGTGATGTAGAAATATGCTTCACTTAGATACCTGTATAGCTTCAGATATGAAGGCAGCAACTTTTCCGGAAGTTCCAAAGTTAATGATCTCTTCGACATCTCTTGCATACTTCTCTCCATCGGAACCAAAAAGACCTCTGTAAGGGTCTGGATTTACTGCATGATGAACACCACTCTGGTCGCAGCAAAAGCGGAAAAAAAAAATTAAGCAAAGTAGCAAACACTATTTTACATTTTAAACTTTAACATTCAAGAATCAAGCTAAAAGAATTGGGGCTTGAAATGGCAGGGTACAGAAATAAAAGCTAAAATAATACACTATGATGATATTGCATTTGCCATGTGAACGCCAATTCACATGGCAATTGACAAGAAATAAAATACAATTCCTTAACGAGAAAAATAATATTTTTGGGGTCGAGATATATATCTTTTACTCCTGATTGAGAATGAATAAGACACCACGTAGTTGTAATATTAATTGCTTAAGTGGGGTCCACGATTTCCTTATCATGAGAAATCATCGTCACAGCACTTTAGCACTTATCTGAACCTACTCAGTTTCCATGGAAAAGTCCCTTTTAAATGCTAACGATAACGAATGGGTCGCTTTCGTAGTTGATAGAAATTTGTCCAGCGAGGCCAAACTCCGTTGGTGTTGCTATCACGCTCGTACATATAAAGTTTAGTGAAACTATGCGTCAGCTTCCTATGAGTGAACTTAAGACCCTATTTTGTACTTAGAGCATTTTTATCGCTGTTGCGATTGCGTTTCTTAATTTCCAGCGATTGCGATTGTGATTAGGTGGCAGCCAGGTCAACCACTGTATTTCTTAATTTTAGTGCACCGTAAACCGTAGAAATGACGGAAACAAATTTAAGCAGCACTCAATCCTTCTCTCTCAGTTGACAAAGCATTAATTGGAATAAATAACGCAACGGATCCCACACAAAAAAGGAAGCAACGCAGGTAAATAACGCAGTGCTGTGGATGCTCTTAATTGAGTTGTGCAAGCAATTTAGCAAGGGTTATAATCCGAAGGTTTATGCAATACCAGTGAAGTGGACTCGCCAATCGCCACGTGTTTTTCTCATACTTGAAATCAAAGTATTGCATAGGCTCAATGCTATATAGTTTTTTTAGGGTTAATTGTATTTTTTATCCTCACTTTTCTAAATTCACGATTTTTGCATCTCTTTTTTTTTTACGAATTTAGTCTTAATACCTTTTTAATTGCACCTTTAGTCTCCTAAAATCGTAGATTTTTTTACACTTTTGATATACAAAATCTTGAATTTGTGGGAAAGTGGGGAACAAAAATGTGTAAAAAAATTCACGATTTTGGAATCAAAAGTGAAATTAAAAAAAAGTGTTGGACAAAATTCATGAAAAAAGAAAGGGGAACAAAATCATGGATTTACTAAAGTAGGGGACAAAAATATAATTAAGCAATAGTTAACATAACCAGTGAAAATAACTAATTTTTATTTAAAAATGTAAATTATATTTATAAAGAATACTGTGCAATCAAATCAAATACCGGAACAAAAAAAAAAAAAAGAGGAAATATATATACCTGTACAACATTAAATTTCCAAATGCTTTGAGCTGTGGCCCCCATCGTCCCAGCCGCATTCCCATGATAAGAATTTCTAATAGATATTATGTCATGGCACCCAGTGTATAACCTTGCTATAAGCATTGCCAATTCGTTTGCTTCAGTTCCAGAATTTGTAAAAAACACCACCTACATATAATCAACACACAAAGAGAAAATGTCTAATTGAAGCATTATCTTGTAAGTTAATAATAATAGAGTAATTATTATTTAACTAATTACAACAAGATATATATCAGATCTCTAAATAAAGTATCTGTAGAACTATTACAATTACAATAATAAAAAATTGAAAGTGCCAACCATCGCTCCTATTTGGATATATTATTTTATATTCCTCTTCAACTATTTTTTTTTCTTATTTTCCTAAGGGTCCTTTAATATAGTAATAAATAATTGAATTAAGCTGCCAGTTTATTGACATTAATACAAAATTCTAATTGATAATTAAGCTGTGTGTGTATTTTGGACAAAAACATATTAACGTGGATTGTTTGTTCTCCGGTGAACTAGCTAGGTGAAAGAGCGTTTTGTTGCGCCTTGACGAGTGACGACGACACAGAGACATTTATCTTTTGGCCACGAAAGAAATGAGTTAGCATCGATATCCCCCCACGTTAGCATAGCATCCATCCCAGACCCCAGTCCCCTGATATTGACAATTTGGCAACTAAAGTAGTTTTATTAACATTACTAATTGGTGTACTCTATGCTCCACTATCAAATCATGGTTATTTTATTCATATTTATTTACTATTTAACCTTAGTTATTAGCTATATATTATAGGTTCAGAGGAAAAAGCTGGGAGACTATTATCTTTTTAATTAAACGAGTTTAACTAGTTTAGTTCAAATTAATAATTTGATTTGATTTTTAGATACCGAAGACTTCATTTATCAAAACATATTTGCTTAATGTTGTCATCAAATGTTGAGATATCTATTTTATTTTATAAAAAAAGTAAATTATACTCTTGACCTAAATCTTAAAATTTAATAGGTTAATATTTATTTGTACCAAGAAGAGAATCAAATTTGGCTTTTTATTTTAGTAGGCTGTTTTCTATATATATCTACTATCTTAGAATATAATCATTGTATTTAATTTTATTAATTATGAGAAAAACTATCTTTATACAATATTCTTATTTGAGTCTATTGATACTTTTCTTTGGTTGAGATATTTTCATTTTCATAAACATTATAGTAAAACCAATTTATTCCAATATTGTCACCAGTAATAACTAAATAAGCTAGATACTCTTTAGACAACAAGTTTAATAATATTTAAACTGAAAACTGTAGTTTTGAATTAACTTCTTTCATGGTTAATTTTTTTTTATGACTTTCTCAAAATGCTTTTAAAACAGTTTTCAGAGAAATATTCCCTGTAACTTATGTCTTAACTGCATATATTTCAACCCTTAAAATTATTTTCAGTTCAGTAAATCATCGATCAAACGTGCAGTATATTAAAAGCTCCTTATCTCTGAATAAAACAAAATCTGACGTAATTATTGCGTATAGACATTATAATAAACATGTACAATATTATAAAAATGTAAAAACATTACATTAATAACTTATTTTAATAAACATAAACATTATAATAATAATAATAACTTATTTTGAATAATATGGAATAGATTTGTTTCTTTCAAAAAAAAACATAAAAATTATAATAATAATAATAATAATAATAATAATAATAATAATAAAAATAAACATTATAATAACTTATTTTAATCAATTATTGATAATATAATAATATATATGAATTATTATAGTAAAGGATTATATTAAATAATAATCTATCAAAACTAAATTTAAAACTGCAACTAATTTTTCATGATTAGACATACAAACGTACTAAACAATGACACGATTGAGATTAATTACGGTGACGTTAAACGAGACGCACCTTAAGATTACCGGGAAGTTTAGAAGCCAAGGCTTCAGCAAAATCTGCTACGGCATGGTTCAGATACAGAACCGTGGAGTGCTGCAACCGTTTCGTTTGTTCCACGATGGCCGCGACCACATCAGGGTGGCAGTGCCCACAGCACACCGTAGCAATCCCTCCGAACGCGTCAAGGTACCTCCTCCCGTTTTCGTCGAAAAGGTACTGCCTCCTCCCCTCCACCACGTTCAGCTGCAACCTCCCACACACAATCAAAACCCCGCAAACCAGTAACCGTTAGTTAATTAGTTAGTTATCGTTGCATAATGGAAATAACAGAATCAGAATACAGTTAATTCTTGGCGGTTGATTATTATTATTAAGGAGGAATGATCCGGTGCGGGGCTTCCTCACCGGAGTCTTGTAGAAGTGGAAGAGCGAAGGGCTGAGGTACTCCTTGCGCTTCTCCATGATCTCATCGCCGGCGGGACCGGAGTATGCCGGAGGAACGTAATCGAACGCCGGTAAGACCGGCGGTTCCGTGGCGACGGTGTCCTTCGTCCTCCCAACCGCCGGTTGATAAATGCCTCGTTGCCAGAAGAATCGGCTCTGCGGCGGCGATCGGCGGAGGACGCACCTTGCCAGTAGTGATCCTGTCATTTCTCCCGGTTGGCGGAGGATTCCGGCGTGGTTCCGAAAATGCGGGACCCGACCCGACACCACGCGAGGAGAGAGAAAAGAAAGGGATAGAAAGCAGAGATAGAAGGAGAATTAGGAGATAGGAAAGAAGAACGGGGGTTTATATAGGGAATGGGGGAGGGGTGATAACGTGGAGCGAGGTGATTGGTTGATAATTACTGCTGCGAAATTCACTGCGGTAAAAATAGGGGATGTGTCTGTGTATGGTAAATGAGAACAGACAGCCTTTGTGATGTTGCATGCAATTCAGTGTTTACACCCTTCATTTCTTAGTTGTTTTATCCTTGTATAATTTTCCAATTTTGCTATGGGAGAAATTGCAGTGAATGTATAATACCAAAAAAAATGCAGTGAATGTAGACGTTGTAATCTCAAAAATTGTATCTGTTCCAATTAACCAATTTGGGGTTATTTATTTATTTATTTATTGATAAACGGGGCAAAAGGCTTAAGACAGAACAATGATTACACAAAAAAACCACAGGGTACAAGCAACCTAGAATCATCAAGTTTGAGCCTTGTTGTTAGGCCCTAAGGAGGCTCTATGCCCAGGGGCCTTGTTGCGCCCCAATTCGTGCACAAAAATTTCCTTTTCCCAAGCCAGTTTGGAGTTATTTAAAGTATTTCAAACAAAGTAAATATTACAAAGAATATATATATTATACTTATATTTGGGGTTATATAAATAATATACTTATATTTTTGTTGTTGTTATTATTATAATAATAATAATTATTTTATTAATTTTTTATTATAGTTTCATGAAATTATATATTAATTGGTCTCTTTAGAAACTTAGATTCATTAGTTTATATAATATTAAAGATTAAAGATACCACGTCCAAGTGACAAGGAGTTTGATTTCCTAAAGTCTCATATTCGAGTATTGTGAACAGAAAAAAATAGGTGTTGAGAGAGACATTTTGCCCCTTATATATAGGTCCACCCGGCTCAATTCAAATTATACCATGAGTCTAAACAAGCAAAAAAAATTTATATAAAGATTTATATATATAAACTTGGGATATATTTTAAAGTTTTAATTTGATTACTATATGTACTGACAGTGTAAATATTTGAGTAGCTATTCTAGGAAATAATATTACAACATGACATCTTGGTGATATATGTGTAACATTTTTTTTATTTTGTCGGTGCATGGCTATTTTGTTTTACGGGTGAATGCATAGTTATTATAACCATGTAAAAGAATTTTATACAAACATCCGATCATTTTTCACCATGTAATTATTTATGCAGGTATTTTAAGAAATAATATTTTTATTGGTATTCTTTTAATGAAATAATATTACAACGTGGCATTAAGGTGATATACGATTTGTTAACTGTGTAACATTAATTTGTTAAACGTTTTATGAAGCAGTGGCGGAGCTAACTTAATTTCTATGAGGAGACCAAATATAAAGAGTATAATATTTTTTATATGTATAGTTATTAAACTATAAAAAATTTACTATGTAAAAGAATTTTATGCAAACATCCAATCATTTTCTACCATGTAAATATTTATGCAGGTATTTTAAGAAATAGTATTTTTATTGGTATTCTTTTATGAAATAATATTACAATGTGATATGAAGGTGATATATGATTTGTTAACTGCGTAACATTAATTTGTTAAACGTTTTATCAAGCAGTGGCGGAGCTAGCTTAATTTTTATGAGGAGGCCAAATATAAAGAGTATAGTATTTTTTATATGTATAGTTATTAAACTATCCTTATCAAAAAAAAATAGTTATTAAACTATAAAAAATTTACTATGTAAAAGAATTTTATACAAACATCCAATCATTTCCCACCATGTAAATATTTATGCAGGTATTTTATGAAAAAATATTACAACGTGGTATGAAGGTGATATATGATTTGTTAACTGTATAACATTAATTTGTTAAACGTTTTATCAAGCAGTGGTAGAGCTAGCCTAATTTCTATGAGGAGGCCAAATATAAAGAGTATATTATTTTTTTTATATGTGAAATAAATTTCATTAAAATAATAGAGCACCAAAAGTACTAGGAGTCTATATACAAATAGCAATTGAAAAATAACAAATTTCCTATTTTAACAAAACCAGTAACTCAACTCAATTAACTAATACAAAGCCTAAACAAAATATCAATACTAACTTTAGACCTTGCATCTTTTCAAATCAGGTGTTTATGCTGAGACTTGGGACTATTTCCTCTGCCAAAATTTGTGTTTGTATTCTATAATATTTTTTAAGAGCTAAAATAATTTAATTATATATCTAATCTACAATATATTTTTTTGGTAGTCATGACTATCTCATTGCTGTGAGAAGAACCGCCATTGTTATCAGGGGAAGTAACGTAACAACAATGAGATTGAACCTTATCCTAACAATTAAACTTCTATCTCTTTAAATGAAAACAATCAAAAAATTTACGACACCTTTACCGACATCTTTATATATAAAAGTTGTTGCTAATATGAAGAAACCAAAATCTCGCCAAAATATTCAGCCTAAAACAGGGGCAGAGTTGTCATTTCGTACCACCCCAATTTCTTTCTCTCCGCTCTTTAACGTTCTCTGTCTCATTTAATTCCTATTTATTTTCTTTTTCTATAACTTAAAGCTAATGGTAGTATGAAGGAATCAAAATACGCCTAAAAATTTTGCGTAAAACTGGGGCAAAATTGCCATTTCGCACCACCCTAATTTCATTCTCTCCCCTCTTTAATTTTTTTTGTTTCATTTAATTCTCATTTATTATCTCTTTTTATAACCCTAATGAGAATTATACATTACTGATTTTTATACATAAATAATAAAGCAATTTTATTTTTAATCATTATGTGACGTGATTTTTGTCAAAATCACATTGCCATTCGTATTGAACTCATAAAAGTCATTTTATAATTGATAATACTATTAATTTTTTCCAAAAAAAAATGTGAATTGGTACAAAACTCATTGTCATGCAATAGAATATATTACTTTTATGTACCAAAAAAAAGAATATATTACAAAAAAAAAAAAATTCTGCCACTCAAGTTTAATGGCAAAGATTGGAGAATATCATACGATCAATACTTTTTTTGGATGTAATCAACATTATTATTATTGACCTTATAATTTCATCCTTTTTTAAATTGACAATTTCATTTAAAACAATTGATAGTACTTTTTAACGTAATTTTCAAATTGAATGCACATTTAATCACTTTCCTTTACAATGCAATTAGCTAATTGGTATGTCAATGAAAATTCATTTCCTATTAATTATTAAGGACAAAACTTAGGTAAAGTTCCCTATGTGTGATTGGTGTTGTCCCTCTCACAAAATAGATAAGTTTTTCTCTCTCTATTATTTCTTACGTGCTATTTCTAACCTCTCATAACTACCATTATAAAAATAGTTTTTATCCTATTTTGTGAATGGAACAGCACCAACCATACCTAAAGAACTTTACCTAAGTTTTGTCTAATTATTAATTGTCATGAAAACGGAATTAATTAAAAAAAATTTGTCACAGGGTCAATGAAAACAAAACTGGTGCAAATTACAGTTAAAAAAACTGATGCAAATTGAAAACAAAATTAGTTTACATTATCTTTTATCATTCGATTCTAACACATATCGTGAAAATAAAATGATACTCCACAATGCATGGTAATGGGGCCCTCTACTCGCCTTATATCATTTATCATTTTAACATAATATATAGAATGAATTATTAATACAATTGATAAGAATTTATATAAATGGTATTTTTTTACTGCATATATAAATAGTCTTTGAATCAATCTCATTTAATAATTGATATCTGACCACATAAACTTAATAAATGACAATAACATTTATGGAAAGATAATTTTGATTTTTTTTATATAAATTCATAAAAATTGTATCTAAATCAATTACACAATTTAGTCTAGCTAAATTCAAATGATAACTCTAAAACTGAAAATTCCAAATTTATAATTATTAATATACAATTGTTAAAAAATTAATAATTTTCGAAAATGTCATGTTATATTTTTAATTCAATGGAAATAAATCTAATAAACTTAAACAAGTATATTTTTTTCGCAAAAAAAGTATATTTTATTTAAGTATAAAGAAATGTTTGAACCAATCGTCATACATATCTATTGATAATTAAAATTTAATTTCAAATATAAATTTCGTAAACTTTTTACATTTATTTAATCAAATTTTTTAATAACAATGTTTATTACTAAACAAATATATGGTGTTTCGGAAGGAAAAAGTATGATATATTCAGACAAATCACAGAATATGTTTTCATATTAAATTTATTAATAAATTTTTTTTTATTTAAATAATATATTCAATGCTTTTTTTACTGAAATATTTAATGCTATTCATCATCATATTTGATATTTTCATTCAATAATGTAACATTCAATCATCTATATATGACACAAATAAAAAACAATCAATATTCTTTACACACAAAACTGCTGACCCATGTCAATATAGTTTCATTCTTTTTCAACCAAATTCTGTAAAACTGTTTTCGAACTAAAATGCTATATCTTGATGGCAAGTGAGTTTTCCTCTGAAAAATCTGTCACTTTTACAAGATTTGATTCTTTTGCATGTAGTGATGCATTTGCATCAATTTGTTGACAGATAAGAAGTGCATCATCGAATTTGAGGAGAAGATGAACTCTAAGTAACAATTCTTATTTTAATGTTCAGGTGCTCAGATTTGGTTCGATAATTGTTGTGTTTATTGGATATAACTTGATGGCTGACATAAATTTAGGCAGACTATGTGATATGCATTGTCATGTTTTTTAGTTCCGAGTGTTATTCCATGATGTATAGTGTTATTAAAGATTCTTTTTCATATTTTTTGGTTATTTTGTAATAAACGTGGAATTTTTGCACAATTTTAATATATTTGTGTTTGTGTGTGTGTGCATATATTACCTATAGTTGTTGAAAATCATCATGTTCCTGTTATTCTTTGCATTTTTATCGAGATGCAATATTAGTTCAACAACTTATTTCTTCGTGCATCGCACGGGTATATGTACTAGTTTGTCTAAACTATAAAGATTTTATTTTTTAATTAGTGAAATTCTTGATTCATGAACAGAAAATTTATGCATTAAATTGGAAATTTTTTAACTTCTTAACATAGTACAATTCAACACCTATTTTGACCTCGAATAACTTTTGAATCTTACCCATCGAAAAAAAAACTTTCGAATATTTTTTTTTGCAATAATAACGACCGTGATGTTCCCAAAAAAGGATTGGCACAAGATTTTGTGTTGTAACATCTCAAAAAGGTGATATATGATTTGATAATTGTGTAACATTAATTTGTTAAACGTTTTATCTAGGGAGGTTTTTTTTTTTTAACGGCTATCGAGGGAAGTAACAGCAACAAAGTCGGATGTTATCCTAACAATTAAATTTCAATCTCATTAAATGAAAACAAACCAAAACATTAACAACACCTGTTTTTGTGAGCACTAGGAGGCAAGCCCCATAGGGGCAAAAATAAATAGAGAACAAACTAAAAAACACGCGGTAAAGAAATCCCAACACAATCAACATTACGGGTATGTTTGGTATGTAAGAAAATGAGAAGAAAGAAAGTGAGAGGAAAGAAAATTTATTGGTTAAAGTGTAAAATTGATGATGTGTTATATTATTATTGGTCTGTCACATTTATCAATGCATCTTTTTCACACTTTACTAAAAATTTTCTTTCCCCTCTATTTTCTCTCCACCCTCCCAAACATAGGCTACAAGCTAAAAAGGAAACTAGGGAGACTATAAAACCCTCTACTGCAAGAATCAAGGCCTAAACCAAACTTTAGCTTCCCGGAGAACTTTTTTTTTTTTTTGATAATAGCTTCCCGGAGAATATGAACTATAGAAACTTTACTCACCAAATTCATTAGCATAAGAATGTCACAAACTAGACTGTATATTGGATGCAAAGGAGGGCACCCCCTCTTGATAAGCCGCACAGCTGCTAAAAAGTTAGATTCCATCACTATAATGATTTACCTACATTTGTCTAAACTATAATCATTTTATTTTTTTAAGTGAAATTATGGATTCATGAACAGAAAAGATATGCATTGAATTGGAAAATTTTTACCCTTCTTAACACAGTACCATCCAACCCATATTTTGACCTAGAATAACTTTTGAATATTCCCCGTCAAAAAAATAACTTTTGAATACTTTTTACAAAGGGTTTTTCTAACGTGTACAATTTTGCACACGATAAGAATAATTAATTGCTCACTTTTTTCCCTTATTAATTATCTAGTTTCTTATTTTGTGGGGGGAAAGAGGTTACATAAACACTACTAGAAAATTGCGCCATTTGCTGCGGATTTTCCTGCGAATTTTTTTCGCAGGAAATTTCTACAAATTTTCCTGCAGATTTGTTATAATTCTGATTTTTTTTTCTGCAGATAAAAATTCACAGGAAAATCCGCAGGAAACTTTGGTATTTCTTGCGAATTTTCCTACGGATTTAGATCCTCAGGAAATTTCGCAGTAAATTTTGCAGGAAAATATGGTAGTTGAAAATTCGCAGGAAAATTCGTAGGTAAATTTACAAAAATTCAAGACAGTTCAAAATCTGTAGAAATTTTCGCAGGTAATTTTCCTGCGAATTTTCTTGCAAATTTGGTTGCTGCGAATTTACTTGCAAATTTAATTAAATATTTAGAAAATTATTTTGTTTAAATAAAAAACAACACAACTGTAATCACACTCAAGTTTCAATAAGCTTAACTCTATTATAATATTTAGTTAAAAGTAAAACTAGATTAGAACTTCTCAGATTTCATCAAGAAACGAACCCCTCTCTCATTCAAAGTTCAGAAACAAAGCCCCCTCTCATTCAAAGTTCAGAATGAAGAACCCTAGGTTCTTGAGATTTTTCCTTGATTTCTCTTTGCGTTTTTCTTCAGAAATCCCTAATCACAACATCAATTCTTGATTTCTTCTTATAATTTTCTTCAAAAATCTGACTCGCTGCTCATCGTTCGCGTGATTCGTTCGTTCGTTCATGCTCCCACCAATTTTCGATTTTGTTCACCTTCAAGCAAGCACTCTCAGATGCTCTCGCGATTCGTTCACGCTGTCACAGCTTCATTTGCTCACCTTCAGATTTAGTTCTCTCACGCTCTTCAGGTTAAAATCAATCTGGTGCTTTCATTCCTCTTTTCATCTAATTTCTTCATTTTCCGGATTTATGTTGATATGCTTAATATTTACTGATTCACGGCGTGGATTCTCTCTCTCTCTCGCATCGACTTTGCATTTGGTTTTGTGTTGTTTGAATGATTTACAGATCTAGGTAATAATTGAGGAAAACCCTTTTGCTCTGCCAGGATTTGTTAATTTGCGTGCCTCCATGCACGTAGCAGCCATGGCTGCCCTTGACTTCGATCCTTACTCGTTCTACGCCTCTCCTCCTCCACATGCTCCATCAATACATCATGATGCTGCGGCCCATGGTGTGTTTTGCAACCCACCTCGGGCGACTGAGAATTCTGCAGCAGCGATTCAATCTTCTGCAGCGGCGCAAGATAACTCTACAGAGTTGGCTAATCCTTCTTCTCCTTTATCACCTCAGCGCAAGACTTTCGCAAGTGCCCTCAACAATGCCTGTGACATTCCTTGTAGCCAGTTGCCTCAGCCTTGCTTGAAAGGGGACGAAGTCACCATCAAGATTCCTGAGGATGCCTATCAAAAGCGCCTGGAGAAATACAAGAATCACGTTCACGGTCGATTGGTTCTCTCGAAGGGTGACTCTCCACCTCGCCTCTCTGAATTACGCAGCAAGCTGACCAAGCTGTGGTCCTCCATTGGTCCTTGGAACGTCATTCCTTTGGGAGGGATTCTTTGAGTTCTCCTTCTCTTCCTTAGAAGACCAGAGGCGAGTTCATTCCGTGACTTCTTGGAACCTGAAACCAGGATTCTTGCGGCTCTTTTCTTGGACTCGAGATTTCAACTGCAGAAGCAGCAAGCTAAAAGCGTTCAATGTTGGATTCGTATCACAGGTTTGGCTTCGGAATATTGGTGTCCTCAAATCTTGTTTGCTATTGCCGGCAGCCTTGGCGTTCCCTTGTGCTTGGATGAAGCCACTGCGAAGCAAACTTTCGGATATTTTGCCCGCATTTTGGTGGATATAGACCTTAATTCTGAGATGAGGTCGCAGCTCCTTGTTGAGAGAGAAGGCTATGCTTTTTTTGTTGGAGTGGAGTATGAAAACCTACCACCATTCTGTGACTTTTGTTTTTTGTATGGTCATTTGGTGGAGAAATGCAGGAAAGCCAAACATAAGCAAGAGGCTAGCAAGGAGCATCAACCTGGTTCCTTTTTAAAAGAAATCCAAGATGCAGAATAACAACCGCAACAAGCAAGCAGTTGCTCAGGCCACGACTTACGTCCCCAAGAATGTGGCTAATCTGGACGAGCTTCACCCAAATGGGGCGGTTAAAGATTCAGAAAAGTCCCCACGTCAGATTGCCAAGGAGAAAGGTAAGGATGTGCTTGTTTTATCTATGGAAGATCTCATTGATCCGTTGGCTTTTCGTGGTGTCAACAATGTCCCTTATACAGAAGATGAGTTGCGTTCTAAGAATCCTATTAACCCTCTCATGGGTTTTATTGAGAACAATAATAGCAAAAATATTGGTAGCTTTTCTAAGTTGCCAGTAGACCCAATAGTTTCTTTGGGTGGTAATAATGATCACATAGAGGATTCTATTGAATCTGCCACCACTGCCTCTCCAGTAGCTTCTCGTGTGGAAGATAGTTTCCAATCGAACTCCACAGGTTCTTCCTTGGTGGAACTTTCTAAATCTAGTAATGTTCCTGCCAGGCAAGAGGTAAATGAAGTGGTTAAAAATGATCTTAAACATTTGTCTAAAAATTGGGGGGATGACAGTGAAGAGGATGATGACTTTGTTGAGGATACTTCTCCTAATGTTGGCGGTCACAATACCAGTTTTACTCCTGTTCTTTCCAAATCTCAGAAGAAGAATTTGAGGAAGAAGAAGCATGCCTTGGAGAAGGCGGGATCTTATTACACCCGTTCTAAGGGTGGACCTCCATCTAAACATTAATGAAGATCCTCTACTGGAATTGTAGAGGCATAGCCAACGCTGACACTAGGTTGGTTTTGAAAAGGTTATGTATTTCTCATAATCCAGACTTTGTTTTTAATTCTGAACCTTGGATAGCTAAAGATTATTTCCCTGATAATTTTTGGCGCCGTCTAAATATGAAGCTTTTTGCTGTTAATGATAGGCACTCCCTTAAGCCTAATCTCTGGGGTGCTTGTGCTTCTCATCTGGATCCTGTGATTTTATCTGCCACCTCTCAACAATTTTCTTTTTCCATTATTCATGAATCCCAGGTTGTTTATATTTCTGCTGTCTATGCTACTAATGATGTTGTTAAGCATAGGGATCTCTGGTCTCACCTGAATCAGCTTCAATCTGACTTTCATGGACCTTGGTTATTCATTGGTGATTTTAATGTTGTCCTGGGTGCTCATGAAGTCAGAGGTGGCTCTTTACCCTCTTCTGTATCTTGCACTGATTTTCAGGATTGGACTAATAATTATAATCTCCATCACATCAACACCAGAGGTACTGAGTACACTTGGTCCAATGGTCGTAAGGCCAAGTACCACATTGAAAAGCGTCTAGATAGGTCTATTTGCAATGATGATTGGATGTCCTTCTGGAACTCTATTTCTTGCTGCACGTTGACCCGGAGCCAGTCTGACCATTATCCGCTGCTTGTCACTCTTCAGAGAGGTATGCAACCCTTCCCTTCTTCTTTTAAGTTTCTTAGTATGTGGACTCAACATTCGGATTGCAGAAGATTGGTTGAGAGTGTTTGGAAGAATACTTTTCTTGGTTGTCCTATGGCCATTCTTTCTCAGAAATTAAAAGCCCTTAAAAACGAGTTTAAGATTTGGAACAAGGAGGTCTTTGGTAATGTCCATTTGGCTGTGGATAAGGCTCAGCTTGAGGTTGACCGCATTCAGTCTCTCATTGACTCCTCTGGTTACAGTGACCCTCTTCATGAGGAGGAAGTCATTGCTCAAGCTAATTTGCAGCAGACTTTGTCTTTTCAAGAGGCTTTTTGGAAGGAAAAAGCTAAGCTTAATTAGTTTACTCAAGGTGATAGAAATACCTCTTATTTTCATAAGGTTGCAGAGATTAGAAACGTCTCTAAATCTATGTCCTTGCTGAAAGTAGGCAACTCTATTCTTGAAGATAGAAATGATATTGAGGCCCATGTTCTTGATTACTATATGAATCTCTATGCTTTTGATAATCTTTGTGAGCTTTCTGATTTAATTCAAAGATTTATTCCCCATTCCGTCTCCCGTGAAGATAATTTGATGCTTACTAATTTACCCTCTCTGGAGGAAATCAAGAATGCAGTGTTTTCTCTCAATGCCTCTGGTGCTCCAGGTCCTGATGGTTTTGGTGGTATTTTTTATCAGCAATTTTGGGACATTGTTGGCCAGGATGTTTCTAACTCGGTCTTGCAATTCTTTAGGCAGTCTTCGCTTCTCCCTAATTTAAATTCAAATTTGGTGGTTCTTATCCCTAAGTTTCATGGTGCAGATAGGATTGAGGATTATAGGCCTATTGCCTTGGCTAACTTTCAATTTAAAATTATTACCAAAATCATGGCTGACTGTTTAGCTATTATAGCCCCTAAGATTATCTCAGAGTAGCAACGTGGTTTTATAAAAGGCAGGCAAATTTCTGATTGTATTTGGATTGCTTCTGAAGCAATCAACTCTTTGGATACAACAATTTTTGGAGGTAACATTGCTCTTAAATTTGACATTAGAAAGACTTTTGATACTATTGATTGGGATTTCTTACTGAATGTTCTGGAAGCTTTTGGGTTTGATCGTATTTTTTGCCATTGGATTAAAATTATCCAGCATTCTGCTAAGCTCTCTTTCTCTGTTAACGGCCACTCAGTTGGTTTCTTTGCTTGTAAGAGAGGTGTCAGACAAGGGGACCCTCTTTCCCCTCTTCTCTTTTGTTTAGCTAAAGATGTTCTTAGCCGGGGTATTTCCTATTTGGTGGATTCTGGTGTTTTACAACCTATGGCTAGTCCCAGAGGGTGCCCTACCCCTAGCCATGTGCTGTATGCGGATGACATTATGGTTTTTTGTCGAGGAACCAAGTCCTCTCTTCAGCACCTGATGCAATTATTTTCTGACTATGATCGTGCTTCTGGTCAAATCCTTAGTCTGAATAAATGTAAATTTTACACTGGGTCTATCTCTCAGCAGCGCATTCATAATCTCAGCAGCCTTATTGGATTCTCTTCTGGTTGTTTGCCTTTTAATTATTTGGGAGTCCCTATTTTTAAAGGCAAGCCAAAGAAGATCTATCTGCAGCCTATTGCGGATCGTATTAAGTGCAAGCTCAGTTCTTGGAAAGGCTCTCTTCTTTCTTTTATGGGCAGGGTCCAGCTTGTTAATTCAGTTATCCAAGGTATGATTCTTTACAGTTTCTATGTTTATGCTTGGCCTGTTGCTTTGTTGAAGGAGGTTGATTCCTGGATTTGTAATTTTATTTGGTTTGGTGATATTCAGAAAAGGAAAATTGTTACAGTTGCTTGGAATAAGGTTTGCACCCCTTTACATGAGGGCGGCCTCGGTATCCGCTGCATTAGAAAGATTAATGAAGCAACTATGTTAAAATTATGTTGGAGCTTGCAGTCGGTTGCTAGTCAGTGGACTAATTATTTCAAAGCTAAATACTTCCGTAATAATAAGCCAGTCAATAGGTATATTAAATTCTCTATTTTTTCTGCAGTCAAAAACTATTGGCCTCACATCAGAGAAAATTCTTAGTGGGTTCTTGGTAAAGGTGATGCTATTAATTTTTGGAAAGACAACTGGCTTTCTGAGCCTGTTGTGGACCTCTTAGAGATTCGGAAAATGTTGCTGAGAATCTTCGTGCTACGGTTGAAGACTTTATTATTGGTCAGGCCTGGTCTTTGCCTAATTATATTTCTGATAGATTTCCAGGTGTTGCTGCGGAAATCCTTAATTTTTGCCTCCCTCTTCGGCCTAGCAGTGACTCTTTAGTTTGGAAGGGGACTAAAAATGGCGTTCTGACGTTCAATGATGCCTATATTTACTTCTGTCCTGCAGGTGATAAAAAAAGTTGGGGCAAATCAATCTGGTCTTCCTGTATTCCTCCTTCTAGGTCTTTTCTTGTTTGGAGGCTTTTTCACTCTAAGATGCCAACTGATGAGAACCTTCAAGCGCGAGGTTGCATAGTGGTTTCCATGTGTAGCCTTTGTGGTAAGAATTCTGAAACTTCTGACCATTTATTTCTGCGCTGTCCTTTTGCTTCTTCTATTTGGAGTTGGGTTGCCTCCCTCCTTAATATCCGTCTGGATTCTTCTTCTTTTGGTGATCTGCTTGGCTCTTGTGGTCATGGTTGGAGCTCTCAATTAAAGGAGATCTCTATTGCTGCTATTTGCCATTCTATCTGGTGTATTTGGTTTTGTAGAAACCAGATGCGGTTTAATAATACCCGGATTCCTCTTGCTCGTGCTTTGTCTATGCTTTCTGCTGAGATTAGGCTTTTCGGTAATTTTTCTAAAGACACCATGTTTGCCTCTATGGAGGAGTTCACAGCTCTAAAAAATTTCAACATCAACATTCACCCTCCTAAGGCTCCTTCTATTATTCAAGTTGATTGGCTTCCCCCCTCTAGAGGATGGATCAAGGCTAACACTGATGGCGCTGCTAGAGGAAGTCCAGGCCATGCTTCCTGTGGTGGTATCTTTAGGGATAGTAGGGGGCAGCCCTTGGCTGCTTTGCTGATTACATTGGTATCTCTTCTTCTTTTGAGGCTGAGATTGTTGCTGCGATTATGGCTGCAGAGATTGCTCATACGAAAGGTTGGAATGCTCTTTGGCTAGAGTGCGATTCTATGCTTCTGGTAACCGCTTTCAAGGATCCTAATTTGATCCCTTGGAAATTACGTACTCGTTGGCTTAACTGTATTTATCTCACTAGTCACATGCAGTTTTTTGTTTCTCACATTTATAGAGAAGATAACACGTATGCAGATAGGTTAGCTGCTTTTGGTATTTCTAGTAGAGGCTACAACTGGTGGGACACTGTCCCTAGTATCATTTGAGAGGATTTTTGTAGGAACCGTTCTTGGTTCCCTAGTTTCCGCTTTCGCTGATTTCATGGGTTTTGGTTTGGTCCCCCCATGCTCTGTTTTCTTTTTTCTTTTTTAATAAATTAAGGCAGGAATACTCTTTTTTCTTCTAGATGTTTTTTCCCTAAGGAGGGTTTTGCATCAGAAGGTTTTAACGAGGCTCCTTCACATTTTTTGCCAAAAAATAAATAAAAATTAAAAATAATAATTGACTGCAGTGGTTTTTTTTTTGTTTTCTTGGTAATAATCTCAAGTTCAAATCTGAATGTATGATTGTATTCTATAAGATATTGAAATCAAGCCTGAAACTCTTAATATTGTTTGATTCTCGATTGTGCCATAGCCGGAGAACTGGTAGTTGTATGCAATGAGATATGGAACTATACCAATGGTTCATGAAATTGGGGGACTGACAGTAGGGGTGCTCATGGTTTGGATATTGATGTATCCAAAACCAGATCCAAATATAACCATAATTTTGGATTGGTTTTTGAAACCACATTTCTAAATCCAGATCCCAAATGTGGTTATGGATATGAAACCGGTTATGTCTCAAAATCCGGTTATATAACCGGTTTTATCTAAATCCGGTTACGAAACTGATTTTGACACATTCCGGTCACAAAACCGGTTTTCGTTTATATAAATCCGGTTTCAAAAGCTTTTTTCCTATATAAATTCGGTCTAAAAATCTGGTTGTGATCTAAAAACTGATGGCTAATCTAGACATGGGGGAGATAATAAAGTTCGTACTTTTTATTGCTTTTATTTTTTGTTTACTGGGAGCAATGCCTCATGACCAATGAGTGAAGATTTTAAGTCTGAGAGTAATTGAGGGAGATGATAGAGAAGAGAGGAAGCTTTACTGAGCAAGGCGTTTTTGTCTTGTCAAGCGTTAAGCACCCTTGGATCTGTACCACAAGGATTAGTGACGTGTATCAAATGAATGGCTGAGATGATAATTTTTTTGTTTGTTTTCGGTAAGGCGTACAAACTATAAAGTGCACAACAACAATATCTTCAATTTAATTATTCCCAAAAAACCTTCAATTCAATTTTTTCCGTCAAAAACTTTAATTAATTTAATAAGTACCGTTTATTTTTCTTTGCTTTTCAAGGAAAGAAACTAGAACTTTCTTTTTGCTTCTCTCTTAACCAGAACTTTCTTTCTGCTTCTTTCAACTTTGTGGGGATCATCGGTGGCGGCGGATTAATGGGCACCCAAAGCCAAAGATGAAGGTGTAGATCAAGGCAGGGGTGGTGATTACGGTAACGAGAGTGAGGAGGAATTCGAGCGGGGAGAGGTCGACAGAGTGAGAAGGGCCAGGGAAGGGCGGTGTTGGTGTTGTGAGGATGGTGATTCCTGCGGCGGTGAGCGGTGGTGGGTGTGTGGTCAGATTAGCGGGACGGGCGTGTTCCATTAAGAGACCATAACACAAGTCACAGACTCACAGGTGTGACTGGCCAAGTGTGACTACGTGGTTTTGTTTTTGTTTTACATGGATATCCAATGAACCAACCGGTTAAGAAACCAAGACAATCCAAATTATGAAGATATGGACTGGATATAGATCCAAATAAATTTATCCAGATATTTTTTAACTGGATTTGGATCTGGTTATGGATTGTGCTCATAACCAGTTATTTTGAACACCCCTAACTGACAGTAAGTCAAGAAAATGTGAAACAGTTGACTAGTTCAATATGTTGAAGGAAGCAATGCTGAAGGCACAGGGTATATAGTTCATGAGCTTGGATTTTTTCCCCTTCAACTATTATATTGCCATTTTTTTCTTAATAAACCATAGTACCTTGCAGCTCTAATGTCTGAGTGAAATAACATAGTTATTGGGTAATTAAAAGATGAAACCCGTTTTATATTCATGGCTCTTTTATTATTACTTTGAAGAGAAATAACATAGTTCAAGCACCTTGAATTAAAAGAACTTCATGTAAAGCAATTGCACTACCATTTATACTCTGATTATTTGCTTATTTTAACCTTTTGTGCCTTCATTGTTCTTCAAGCAAAGGTTTCAGGGTGGCTCTGGGTCTAAGTGAATGATGTAACTTACATTAAATTACATTGAAACATTTTCATAAGTAATCTATGCATAAAGTCTTATTTTGCTACAAGACAACCACTGAACTTGTTCCTCTGAGCTTAGTTGTTGTAAGATGCTTAGTTTGAAATATAATCTCTTAGTTGATTTTGATTATTTGATACATAGTTTCAAAAAATACACTTCACCATTAGTCATTGCACTAGAATAACTGGATTGGTGCAGCTTTATGTGATGTTTGGCTATTCATATTTGCTGCTATTTTTTTCTTCTTTAAATTCCATCTATAGATTTCTTTGTTTTTCTTTCAGAAAAGAATAAAAATAGACTCTTAGTTATGTATGTGACTTTTAAAATAGACTCTGAGTTTGGAAACTTAGGATATGCTATCTGCTACTTATTAAAATACACTCTTAAAGAGTTTTAAATTCCACATATATATTCAATTCGAGCAGTTTATCTTTAAATTAAATTTTTATTGTAGATTCTGTTTTCTTTGTAGGAACACCCTACCAAGGTGGCATATTCTTCCTTGATGTATTACGTTAAATGGCTCAAGTGTCAGAGCAAAGAACCCTTTTTCTATTGGTAATATTCTTTGTAAAATATATTTCTCCTTATGTATATAAATTATAAAATATATTTCTCATTATGTATATAAAATCACTAGAGCAAATTATAAATGGTTGTGTAGTTGTTAGTTTATATGATTCATCTATTTCAAATACTGAACTTCTATGTTTAATGTGAGAGAAAGAAATATTATACTTGAGTTTGAGATTCATATCAGATACAAGGTAAAGATATTCTTAAAGTAGAATGCAAACATACTTTCAGCTCATATATTGTTTCTGTTGAGTATGGCTCATATAGATACTGACAGTTGGGCGTCGGCCCCTTGGGCTTGGGCCATATTGGCGGCGCGGCAGTGGGTTGAAGTGCGGGGCGAAGCCCCGTAGATCTGACTCTGGGGGGTTATTGATGTAATTTCTATCGCAGTGGTGATTAGTATATATACTGCGCTTATGTAACCCTATTATGATATAGTGAAAACACACAGTAATGCTGACTCAGTGGAAGTAGGCACTATTCGCCGAACTGCGTAAATCTTGTCTTCTTTACTTTCTCGCGTGTGTTCGCCGTTAGTTTACCTTTACAATCCCGATTGCGTGTGTTCCAACAATTGGTATCAGATGAGTCTTAATTCCGGTGCGAAGTTCGATGTGGGCAAGTTCGATGGGACTGGCAATTTCGGGCTATGGCAGAGGTGAGTTAAGGATTTGTTGGCACAACAAGGTTTGTTAAAGTCGCTGCGTGAGGCGAAACCTGCTGCAATGGAGGAACTGGACTAGACGGAGATGAAGGAGAGGGCTGCTGGGACTATTTGACTTTGTCTGGTGGACGAGGTGATGTATCACGTCATGGATTTGACATGTCCGCCCAAGGTTTGGGAGACATTGGAGAGTCAGTACATGTCCAAGAGCCTGACGAACAAACTGTATCTCAAGCAGAGGCTTTACGGCCTGAAGATGCAGGAGGGTTCGGATTTGCAACAACACGTCAATAACTTCAATCAGATCATTAGGGATTTGGTGAATCTGGATGTGAAGATTGATGACAAGGATAAGGCGATAATTCTGTTGTGCTCTTTGCCGAGTTCTTACGAACACCTGGTGACCACTCTTACGTACAGGAAAGACACTATTAAACTGGAAGATATTACCGCTGCAATTCTGTCTCACAGTAAGAGGAAACAGAACATAGCAGAGGGTCCATCCCAGGGGGAGATACTGTATGTGAAGGGGCATCAGGACCGTGGGAGGCAACAAGGCAGAGATGGCAAGAAGAAGAAGAAGGGGTCGAAATCCAAGAAAACAGCACGTTGTTTTGGTTGCAACGAGATCGGGCATTGGAAGCAGGATTGTCCAAACCAGAAAAAGGGGACAACCAGTGCTGCGAATGTGGTCCAGTCAGATGACTCAGATTTCAGTGAAGGCGACATGCTCTCAGTTTCCTTTACTCAGTGCACAGATGCGTGGATACTTGATTCAGGATGCTCTTATCACATGACTCCAAATAGGGAGTGGTTCACCACTTACAGGTCAGGTAATTTCGGTTTTGTTTATTTGGGCGATGATAAAGCTTGTGCTATTGTAGGCATGGGACAGATCCGAGTTGCAATGGATGATGGTGGTGTCAAGACGTTGTGTGAGGTTAGGCATATTCCTGACCTGAGAAAGAACTTGATTTCCTTGGGCACTTTGCAAGCAAATGGCTTCAGCTATAGGGCAGATGGAGATAAGGACATTCTCAGGGTAACTAAGGGCGCTATGACTGTGATGAAAGCTAGGAGGACTGCAGGGAATACATACACACTGTTAGGAAGTACAGTTGTAGGTGGAGTTGCTTCTGTTGAGTCAGATGATGATGCTACTAGACTGTGGCATATGCGTTTGGGTCATCTCAGTCAACGTGGGATGGCAGCACTTCATAAGAGGAATCTGTTGGAGGGTGTTCGAAGCTGCACGTTGGGATTGTGTGAGTACTATGTACTTGGGAAGCAGACCCGAGTTTGTTTTCAGCCTGGAAAGCATAAAACCGAGGGTATTCTAGACTATATGCACTCTGATGTATGGGGGCCTACCCGTGAGCCCTCAATGGGAGGATCTAGGTATTTTGAAACATTTGTTGACGATTTTTCTCGCAAGGTTTGGGTCTATTTTCAAAAGTAAATCGAGGTTTTGATAACTTCAAGTTATGGAAGGTAGAGGTAGAGAATCAGACGGGCAGGAAAATCAAGTATCTGAGATCAGACAATGGCACAGAGTATACCCACAAGCAGTTTCAGAAATTCTGTGCAGAACATGGTATTCAATGACACTTCTTAGTGAAGAAAACACCACAGCAGTGCAGAGAGAATGAACAGGTCTCTCACAGAAAGGGCCAGATGTCTTCGATTGAATGCTGGACTTTCAAAGGGATTCTGGGCTGAGGCAATTAGTATGGCATGTTATCTCATCAATCGCTCACCAAGGGCCTCATTGGAGGGGAAGTTTGCAGAGGAAGTTTGGACAGGTAACCCAGTTGATTTTAATAATTTAAGAATTTTTGGACGTCCTTCTTATGTGCATATATCCAGTGATGAAAGATCTAAACTTGATCCAAAGTCGAAAAAGTGCATTTTTGTAGGTTATGCCAAAGGCGTGAAGGGGTTCAAGTTTTGGGATCCAGTTTCAAAGAAAATGGTGGTCAGCAGGGATGCAGTGTTTGATGAGCAGTTCATGTTAAAGCAGAAAGTTGCGATAGATGCTCCTGCCGCAGTGACAAATGGAGTTGACTCTAGCTCCAAGACAATTGAGGTGGAGGTGGAAGAGCTACCAGTGGCTC
The DNA here is from genome assembly GCA_037113605.1 of Calophaca sinica. Lineage (NCBI taxonomy): Eukaryota > Viridiplantae > Streptophyta > Magnoliopsida > Fabales > Fabaceae > Calophaca > Calophaca sinica. The sequence goes on from CM073733.1 coordinate 113,371,677, forward strand.
GTGGATTGCCAGTGCCTCAGCCTGAGCCAGTACATGAGTATGTACATGAGCAGGAGCATGAATCTGATGTTGAAACAGGTGGCCCAGACGTTTTGCAGGATTATAATCTTGCCAGAGATAGAGATCGTTGTACTACTAAGGCACCCGCTAGATATGTTTACGAAGAGTTGGTTTCTGTTGCATTTCTCATCAGTTCAGGTGATCCGTCTACTTTTAAAGAGGCAATTCAATGCCAAGAGAAGGACAGATGGATGAGTGCCATGATGGAAGAGATGGAGTCTTTGCATAAGAACCAAACTTGGGAGTTAGTTGAGCTTCCTAAGGGAAAACGTGCTATTGGGTGCAAGTGGGTGTACAAGAGGAAACATGCAGTATCAGAAAAAGAAGGGGAAAAGTTCAAGGCTCGTCTTGTTTCAAAGGGGTACTCACAGCAGAAGGGGATTGATTATGATGAGATTTTCTCTCCGGTCGTGAGACATACTTCTATCAGGGCAGTGCTAGCCTTGGTAGCCAGTCGGGATATGCATTTAGAGCAGATGGATGTGAAGACAACTTTCTTCCATGGTGAATTAGAGGAACATATTTATATGAAGCAGCCAGAAGGGTTCAGTGCAGCTGGACAGGGCCATTTGGTTTGTAAGTTGAAACGTTCTCTATATGGGTTAAAGCAGTCTCCAAGGCAGTGGTACAAGCGCTTTGACTCTTACATGCTTAGGATTAGCTACAGGCGTTGTGAGTATGATTGATGTGTTTATGTGAAGAGCCTTGATGATGGTTCTTTTATTTTTCTGTTACTTTATGTTGATGATATGTTGATTGCGGCTAACAGTTTGCATGATGTGAATAAGCTGAAAATTCTGCTAGGGAAAGAGTTTGATATGAAGGATTTGGGGGCTGCTAAGAAGATTCTTGGGATGGATATTCACAGGGACAGGGGAGCAAGAAAACTATGGCTCTCTCAACAGGGCTATGTTCAGAATGTGTTAGACAGATTTGATATGAACAATGCTAAGGCTGTGAGTACCCCATTGGCGAATCACTTTAAGCTCTCAGTGCAACAGTACCCAAAGATAGAGGCGGAAGCTGAGTACATGTCGAAGGTTCCCTATGCCAGTGCAGTTGGTTGCTTGATGTATGCTATGGTTTGCACTAGACCGGACTTGGCACAAGCAGTAAGCCAAGTTTGCAAGTTTATGTCTAATCCAGGTAAGCAGCATTGGGAGGCAGTCAAGTGGATTTTCAGATATTTGAAGGGCACTACAGGTCATGGTATAATGTTTGGCAGTCAGCGGAGTGATCCTTCAGTTGTTGGGTATGTGGATTCAGACTATGCCGGTGATTTGGATAACAGAAGGTCTACGACTGGGTTTGTTTTCACCCTTGCAGGTGGGCCTATATGTTGGAAATCGACAGTTCAGACTATAGTGGCAATGTCCACAACTGAAGCTGAGTATATGGCAGTAGCTGAAGCATCCAAGGAAGCCTTGTGGCTTACAGGACTAGTGAAGGAGTTGGGCATTGAGCAAGGTGGAGTCAGGTTGCATTGTGATAGTCAGAGTGTAATCTTCTTGGCAAAGAATCAGGTGTATCATGCCAGAACAAAGCACATTGATGTGAGATTCCACAAGATCAGGGAGTTACAGACATCTGGACAGATATTGCTTGAAAAGATTCACACCTCAGAGAATGTAGCTGACATGTTCACAAAGTCAGTCACTATTGACAAGTTCAAGCATTGCTTGGACTTGTTACATGTTTCTCAATGCTAAGCAGGAGCTGAACCCCTTAACTTGGCAGGAGCTGTTTTCTTTAAAGGGCTTGATATTCGCCAAGGTGGAGATTGTTGAGTATGGCTCATATAGATACTGACAATTGGGCCGACGCCTGAGCTGGCGAGGGGTTATTGATGTAATTTCTATCGCAGTGGTGATTAGTATATATACTGCGCTTATGTAACCCTATTATGATATAGTGAAAACACAGCCGTAACAGCTCCCGTGGAAGTAGGCACTATTCGCCGAACCACATAAATCTTGTCTTCTTTACTTTCTCGCGTGTGTGCGTGTGTTCGCCGTTAGTTTACCTTTACAATCCCGATTGCGTGTGTTCCAACAGTTTCTACATAAGCAGGGCTATCAGGTGTGGTTATTACTGGAATATCTGTTGGAGCATTAGCTGGACATCTGCTATTGGCACATAACTTATTGGAACTCTTTTACAACATTCTGTTTGCAAATATGGCTCATTACTTGAAGCATGTTCTAACAGGAAGCTTTGGACAATATCAATCTCTACTCGATTATAACCGTCATTTCCTTCACCCTTCTGGTCCTACACAAAGACTTTCACATTAAATGAAAGCAAAGAAGAGCATTGTGTTTGGTTCTACATAAAGCCTTCTAAAGCAAACTCTTAGCTAGAGAGGGAATACAAAAATGGGAGTGGTTTTTGTTGCTAGATTATTTACTATACTTTGCTAGAATGTATTATAGGATTTTATTTAATTTTATATATTTCTTGTGTATTAAAGATTTATTTCATTGATATATATATATATGAGTAACAGATGTAATATTTACATTACAGTGTGACTTTTAATAGATGTAACATTTACATTTATTAATGCTTTATTGTGGAAACTTTTGTATAATCCTAATATTTTATACTTATTAAGTTATATATTGTAAAAAAACTTATATATTTATAGTTTTATTAGTATTTTGTATAAAATAATAAGAATAATAATATATTTATAATTTGATTAATATTTCATAAACTAGTTTCAAAATATTTTTTTAAATTTTACTGTAGAAGTTTCCTGCAGATTTTACTGCAGAAATTTCCTGCCGATTTACCTGCGAAAAATTCTGTGAATTTACCTGCGGATGTACCTGCAGAATTTGTTGCGGATTTTGCTGCAGAAAATTACCCACGAAGCTTTTACCTGGGAGCCTGTGGTTGCAAGAAAATCCGCAGGGAGATTTTTCACTAAAATCCGCGGGAAACGCCGCAAATTCTAGTAGTGAAATGTGAATCTATAGAATAAAAAGGAAAGTAAACAATTAATAAAAAAAAAATTGAGCAATTAATAATTCTTATCATGTGCAAGTTTGCACACTTTAGAAAAACCGTTTTACAAATACTAGCCATATAACATCCCAAAAAGGATTAGTACAAAATTTTGTCTTCTTTAAAAATTATGTGATTTGTGTGCTCTTATTTGCATGAATTATTGGGGTCGTAATAATATCCAAATTTAGATTATAGAATAATCTTTTTTTTTTTACAAATAATTATAGAAGAATCTTAGTGGGTATAAATATATGCATTTATTAGCAATGAGGTAAGTAAATGGATGTTTTTCCCAAAACCCTCCACCATACACCACACACACACACTCCAAAAACAAAATATACGAAAACTCTCTCTTCACTTACCCACCCATGCTCGCACGACCAAGAATAGGGGAAAAAAGAAAAGAAAAGAAGGGAAAGTGGAGCAAGAACAAATCAAGAGGAAGAAGAGAAAAAGGGGCTTGGAGTTCCAAGATTTTGCACCCATCTTCATTGCTAGTGAGTTTTGTCACATTTTGTCCTTCTAAAATGAGTTGGTTCTTTTTCTAGTTATGGGTTTGAAATAGGAATTGAACTATACGCAGGGCTGACCCAACGTAGGTTGAGGCCTAAAACAAATTTTAAAACAAAGGTTAAAAATACTATTTGAGTAGCTTAAATTGGATAATAAGACAAGTCTTTTAGCTATTATGAAGTTAATTTAAGACCCATTTTTCTATCCAAAGAGAATTTATGACACAAAATAAACTAGCCAATAGACTACTCTAAGTGGTCTTTTTTTATTGGGCTTCATTATTTTCTATGACAGTCATTTACCCACAACAAAATACTAAAAAATTACAACAAAATCACTCATAATAGGGCTTAAACCCAGAACCATTAGGTCAAGAGCATTGTATTGTATCATCTGAACTAGACAAACTTGTTGTATGCAAGAGGAATTTAGTCATTTATATTAAGTAAAACATAAAATTTTGAGGCCTTTTTTTGTCACAAATTTTGAGGCTTAAAACTCTTTTCATAGTGGCTTGGGCATTGGACAAGCCCTGACTACACGTTGAGCATAATGCTAATGGTGGTTCTCTTTCTCGAATTTTTGTTGAGCGGTAACTAAAATTGATTATGGGCAATCCTTGATTTGGAAAGAAAATGCTAGGTTTCCGTGATTTGGTGTTGGATATGCTTGATTCCTTTGGTTTTAGTGATGATTTGATTCGAGAATATGGGCAGTAATAATATTATTAAATCCCCATACCCTTGCTTATTTCGAAACTTGAATGAATCATGGGGTTGCATGTGGCTGTTAAGAATGACTGGAGTTGAGGTAAGTGATTCTAATTTCTAAACTCATCTCTTTGGTTGCATGCTTGAATTTTGCTCAAAGGTGGTACCTATGTTAGTTGCATGTTGATTTTGGGTATGAATCTATGCAGTATGAGCTTATATTTAATTTCATGGGTTAGTACTGAATTAATTTTGAAATAAAGTTCAGTATTTAGAATTTTTGCATGCTTATATGAAGAGAGAAACTTTTAAAGTTGCATGTTGATGAACTTGGATTTCTGGAAAATACTGTGTAAATCATAGTTATGGGTTTCAAACTTTGATATGAGACCAATTGCATTGTGTTCGTATGTGAGCTAGCTACCTCCAGTAAATTTTCATAATTTTCCAAGGTCATCTGACCATTTGTCCCTAATTTTTACTGACTAATGCTCTAGAAACAATCTGCTGCATGTGTTCACCCCAATTTGAATGAAATTATTGAGAAATTCAAGAAGTAGCAATGCAATCTTTTAAATGTGTGTTTCTGGATTCCTATAGTGTGTTATGATGAATTTAAAATAGAGTTTAGCTACTGGAATAATTAGTTACATGCATTTTGACTGAAAGATGGTGTGACTTAGGGTTAGAGTTCATTATGGTTTGATTAATAAACTTGATATTCTTGCAAAAACTCATATGCATTATATTTTTATATGTAAGAGACAAAGACTTTTCATTCTTTGGTAAGGGAAGAATGACAGATATATCTTTTGGTAAGGGAAGGATGTAGTATGTGCCATACATAAGTGTTGGCATCCAGCCAATATGAAAGCAAATTGGTGAGTCAAATGGTTGGTGGCCATCTAAGATTGACACAATTTGCAAATGTTCACACCATTCATTTCTTCTATAAATAGGGAGTGGATGGTAGAGCAAAATTCATCCCATTCACAACTAAGTGCAACAAGCATTAGTTAGAGAGAGAAGCCTTGCTTAAGAGAAAGAGTGAGAGAAAAATTAGAGAGAGCCAATTTGTGAGAGTTTTAGCCACAAATTGAGAGTACAATCTTATTGTATTATCTTTGAGAGATCACCTAAGGGTGAAGTTTGTAATCCCATTATTGTTATAGTGGAAGTTTAAGCGACTTACGGGTCCGTGGTTTTAACCCTCGCTTTGGAGGGTTTTCCACGCTAAAATCTTTGGCGTTATTTTCATCTATTTGGTTTGGGAAATTATCCTGGGGTTCGTGGGAAATTTATTTTATCTCACTTACACGCTTTTCCCAACAAAGTGGTATCTAGAGCTAGGTCTGTGGGAAAATTCTTAGTATGCTCTGTGGTTTGCGACTTTGTCGATCTTCCACATCGTAAAAGAATTATTCACGGTCACTTTATTCATTGCCGAAGAAGTTTCAAGCACAACGAAACTTGTTGACTGCCATCAAAATGGAGGAGAGCACCGGCAATATGATAAAGCTGACTGCATTTAATTATGCAATCTGGAAGCCAAAGATGGAAGATCTTTTATACATTAAAGATCTATGGAAGCCGATCGTGATGACGAAGGAGAAAGCAACAACTACAACAACAACTCCGTCAGATGATAAGACTGACGGCAAGGCAGAAAAACCAACCGACGCTTCGACCAGCACATCAGACACTGACTGGGCCGTGCTGAATCGGAAGTGTGCTGCTCAAATCCGTCAATGGATTGACAAGAGCATTTTTCAAAACTTTGCTAATGAACATGATGCTCATGCTCTTTGGCAAAAGCTGGAGAAAATGTATGCAAGAACAACCGCACAGAACAAAGCCAATCTGATGCGACGATTAGTCAACCTAAAGTACAAAGACGGTAGCAGTGTATCGGAACACATGAGTGAGTTCCAAGGCGTTGTAGATCAACTCAACTCGATGAAGATGACCATCGATGATGAGTTACAAGCACTGTTGATGCTGAGTTCTCTACCAAAAAGCTGGGACACCCTAGTTGTTTCAGTCAGTAACTCCGCTCCTGAAGGCACGCTTACCATGGATATGGTAAAAGACAGAATGTTGAACGAGGAGTCTCGACAAAAAGATGAAGGATACAATCCTGAATCTGAAGCACTTGTCACTGAGAAGCAAGGCAAGCAAGAAGGGCGAGGGAGAAGTAAAGGTAGAGGTTCTCAAAACCAAAACTGGCAAAGAGGACGATCAAAGTCCAAATCGAGGCATGACAAGAAGTGTCATCACTGTGGCCTTCCCGGACACTTCATTCGAGAATGCCGGAAGTTGAAACAGTTGCAGAAGCAGGAAGTAGAAAACCGAACAAATGACACGGCAACAATCTCTGAAGATGTTACCATTGTTCGAGATGCAGACTACATCAATCTTGCATGTCAAGACTCTACCTGGGTTGTTGACTCAGGTGCTTCCTACCACGTTACTTCAAAGCGTGAGTTCTTCTCAACCTATACTCAAGCCGATTTCGGGCGAGTAAGGATGGGAAATGATGATGCATCCCAAATTGTCGGCATCGGCAACATTTATTTAGAAACTAACCTTGGATGCAGGTTATGTTTGAAAGATGTGAGGCATGTTCCTGATATACGCCTCAATCTGATCTCCACCGGAGTACTTGATGATGATGGCTACAATAGCTATTTTGGTGAAGGAAATTGGAAGCTCACCAAAGGAAACCTGGTGGTAGCAAAAGGCAAGAAAGATACTTCTCTCTATTTAACAGAAGCCAAGTTATGTAGAGGAGAAGTAAATACCAGCAAGAAAGAAGTTCCAACCGAGCTATGGCATAAGCGGCTCGGCCACATGAGTGAAAAGGGTCTTAGGATTCTTTCCAAGAAGAATCTCTTGCCAGAAATGACAAGTACATCATTGGGAAAATGTGTTGATTGTTTAATGGGAAAATAACACAGAGTTGCATTTCGAAGTTCCCCACCATCTAGAAAGGCAAATCTTCTAGATTTGATACACACTGATGTCTGCATGATGAATGATAAGTCACAAGGAGGTGCACTTTATTTCGTGACTTTCATTGATGACCATTCCAGAAAAGTGTGGGCCTTTGCTTTGAAAACCAAAGATCAGGTGCTGGAAGTTTTCAAGCAATTTCATGTGAAAGTTGAAAGAGAAGCGGCCAGGCAGGTTGAAGTGTGTACGAGCAGACAATGGCGGTGAGTATCGCGGACCATTCGAGGAGTACTGCAGAAGTTTTGGCATTAGATTAGAAAAATCAGTACCAAAGACACCTCAGCACAATGGTGTTGCTGAGAGAATGAACAGAACCATCCGTGAGAGAGTTAGATGTATGCTCTCAAATGCAAAACTGCCAAACTCATTTTGGGCAGAGGCACTCAGAACAGCAGTTGATCTAATCAACTTGTCTCCATCAGTTCCATTGAACTATGAAGTACCAGAAAGTGTATGGACAGGAAAACGCATTTCCTACAAACACTTGAGGGTATTCGGCTGCAGAGCATTTGTTCACATACCAAAAAATGAGAGGTCTAAACTGGATGTAAAAACCAAGCAATGTATTTTTATGGGTTATGCCCATGAAGAATTCGACTACAGACTTTGGGATCCTACTAGCAGGAAGATCATTAGAAGCAGGGACATGGTATTTTTTGAAGATCAAACAATCAAGGATTTGAAGAAACCAGAAAATCCACAGTCAGATGAAATTCCAGTTAATCTGGAACCAGTCTCTCCACCAATAGATTCTGATGACGGGGGAGCTACACCAGATACTGATGATGTTGATCCACTAGCTGAAAGTCCAGAACCAGAGCAAGCCGACAGTTCAGAACAAGAGTTAGTTCCTGAACAGGTCCAATCAAAAGCAACAATAAGGAAATCTACCAGAGAGCGAAAGCCGAGTCAAAAGTATTCACTTACCGAGTATGTGATGCTCACTGACGGGGGAGAACCAGAGAGCTATGACGAAGCTCTTACTCACCAGCATAAGAATGAGTGGTTAAAAGCCATACAAGAAGAAATGAAATCCTTGCATGAGAACCACACATATGATTTGGTAACACTACCACAAGGAAGGAAAACACTCCAGAACAAGTGGGTATACAAGATAAAAAGCGAAGAAGGCAACTCACAACCACGTTACAAAGCAAGACTGGTTGTGAAAGGATTCAGTCAAAAGAAGGGCATTGATTTTGATGAAATATTTTCACCAGTTGAGTTGTTCTTGGCTTGGCTGCAAGTCTCAACCTAGAGATTGAACAACTTGATGTAAAAACCGCCTTCTTACATGGTGATCTTGACGAGGAAATATACATGCAGTAGCCTGAAGGTTTCCAAGTCAAAGGGAAAGAGAAATTGGTGTGCAGACTGAAGAAGAGTTTGTATGGTGCGAAGCGAGGCCGAGACGATGGTATAAAAGTTCGACTCATTCATGGAGAAAAATGAGTACAATCGAACGACGGCAGACCACTGCGTCTTCATCAAGAAATTCTCTGATGGAGATTTCATCATTCTTTTGCTTTATGTTGATGACATGTTGATTATTGGCCGAGACAGTGGCAAGATTAGCAGGTTGAAGAAAGAGTTGAGCAAGTCCTTTGCAATGAAGGACTTAGGACCCGCTAAACAGATTCTTAGCATGACGATTACCGTGACGGGAAGAATCACAAAATTTGGCTATCTCAAGAGCGATGCGTGGAAAAAGGTTCTTGAAAGATTCAACACGGACAAAGCAAAATCATTAGTTCTCCACGGCTAGTCACTTCAAGCTCAAAGTGAGCGGTGTCCCTCAAGCAAGGAGGAGAGAATAGAAATGAACAAAGTGCCATATGCATCGGCGGTTGGCGATCGATGTGCCTTATGGTATGCACTAGACGGACATTGCACATGCGATTGGTGTTGTGAGTCGATTTTTATCAAATCCTGGAAAAGAAACCTTTGAGGCGTGATCGAAATGGATACTCGGATATCTCAGAGGTACATCTAGTCATTGTTTGTGTTTTGGTAATGGAAAACACGTATTAGAAGGATATATGATTGAGATATGGTGGAGACGTGGATACGAGAAAGTCTATTTACGGGTATCGATAACATTTGCAGGGGGGCTGTCTCATGGCAATCACGATTACAAAAGTGTATTGCTTTAAGCACCACAGAAGCGGAATACATTGCAATCACTGAAGGTTGCAAGGAGATCCTGTGGATGAAGAAGTTCCTACAAGAGTTGAGTCATAACCAAGAAAGCTATATTCTGTATTGCGACAGTCAGAGCGCAATACATCTCAGCAAGAATTCAACATTTCATTCAAGGTCGAAACACATCGACGTGAGGTATCACTGGATCCGTGAAGTGTTGGAAGGTAAGCTGCTGAAAGTTGAGAAGATCCACACCAACGACAACGGGGCTGATATGATGACCAAAGCTCTACCAAAGGACAAGCTAGAAGTCTGCAAAGAAGTTGCAGGCTTAATATCAACCCCATATTGATACGAGGATATTTCCCCATTGGCTGGAGGGGGAGATTTGTTGGCATCCAGCCAATATGAAAGCAAATTGGTGAGTCAAATGGTTGGTGGCCATCTAAGATTGACACAATTTGCAAGTGTTCACACCATTCATTTCTTCTATAAATAGGGAGTGGATGGTAGAGCAAAATTCATCCCATTCACAACTAAGTGCAACAAGCATTAGTTAGAGAGAAGCCTTGCTTAAGAGAAAGAGTGAGAGAAAAATTAGAGAGAGCCAATTTGTGAGAGTTTTAGCCACAAATTGAGAGTACAATCTTATTGTATTATCTTTGAGAGATCACCTAAGGGTGAAGTTTGTAATCCCATTATTGTTATAGTGGAAGTTTAAGCGGCTTACGGGTCCCGTGGTTTTTACCTTCACTTTGGAGGGTTTTCCACGCTAAAATCTTTGGCGTTATTTTCATCTATTTGGTTTGGAAAATTATCCTGGGGTTCGTGGAAATTTATTTTATCTCACTTACACAGTTTTTCCCAACAATAAGGGGCGCCTCTTATGAATTATAGAGCACTGATCAGGCCATTTTGAGGAGCTATATGCTCACATAGTAGCACCTAAGGTTGCGAAAATTACTAGAAAAGTTAAGAAAGGTTATGAATTAAATTTGTAGCATAAATGTCTCTGAGATTGTTTGTATTTTTTGAGAATTACTCATTGAGATTTCATATCTCATTAGATTAAACAGTTCAAGAATCAGTTTTTGAGTTTCTATGCAGTTGAAGCGCTTAAACCACTACCAGAAAAATCAGTTTTAGCGAGGGAAGAAATCCCTCACTAAATGATTAAAAATCCGTCACTAATCTATTAGCGACAGAATTTTGTGACGGAGCTAAAATCGTAACTGATTTTGGCGTCGCTAAAAAATTAGCGAGGGAAAAATTAATCCGTCGCAATTTGCGACGGATTTAATCCCTCACAAAATATATATTTTCCGTCACAAAAAAGTGGGGACGAAACAAAACAAAAACTTATTTCCGTCGCTAATAGTGAGGGATAAATTCCGTCACTAACAGTGAGGGATTTTTCCGTCACAATTAGCGACGGATTTTAAATTCCGTCTCTATTTATGAGGGATAAATTCCGTTAGGGATGGCAATTGGACCCAGGCCCACTAGGTACCCGCAAAAAAAACCCGCAATGGGCGGGCAAATTACCCGCATTATGGGCTTGGGCCTGGGCCTGGGTAATTACCCACAAATTTGAGTGGGTATGGGTGCGGGTACGGGCACTCTGGTGCCCAGCCCGCCCCGCAGCCCGCACACACATATATATTTATATTTATTTATTTATATTCATATATAAAGTAACTTAACTTTTGTAAACCTAAAGTAACTCTAACTATTAATTTTGTTTTTTGTTCTAGTTTCTATTGGTATAATTGGACCAAAGCAATATTTACATGCGAAAGACAAGCGTTTGCAATCTTTTCAAGACCCTGATTCTGAGGATGAGGTAATATAATATAACAAATTTATTAACAATTTATTATTATGACTTTACAACTTTATAATGCACAACTGATGTAAAGTATCTTATTTTTTCAGGATATGGAGAACATCGGCTCAGGAATTACAACTTTGTGATTTTATTCATTTGAATGTTTATTGTAATACATACTCGTTTTTGATATTTTAGATGATGTTTATTTGGCTAAAAATACTATGATTTGTAATAATTTAGACTTGATTTGGTAGATTTTTGGATCGTATTTTAATTAAGTAATGATGTTTTTTTCATTATTTATTGGTTTTTTATGGTTAAAGTGCGGGTAGCGGGTGCGGGTACGGGCACTTAGATACCCAGCCCGCAAGGGGATGGGCACTAAAGTTGCTACCCGCGCGGGTATGGGCTCGGGTATGGGCACTTTTTTCAAATGCGGGTATGGGGACGGGCACTATAGTACCCTGCCCAGAGGGTACCCATTGCCATTCCTAAATTCCGTCGCTAATTGTGACGGAATTTATCCCTCACTGTTAGTGACGGATTTTAAATCCGTCTCTATTTATGAGGGATAAATTCCGTCGCTATTTGTGACGGATTTTAAATTCCGTCACTAACAGTGAGGGATTTTTTCCGTCACAATTAGAGACGGATTTTAAATTCCGTCTCTATTTATGAGGGATAAATTCCGTCGCTATTTGTGACGGATTTTAAATTCCGTCGCTAATTGTGACGGAAAAAATCCCTCACTATTAGTGACGGATTTTAAATTCAATATTTGTGAGGGATATATTCCCTAGCTAATTAGTGAGGGATTGTAAAAAAAATAAACCTTTGTAAGGGACAATTCCTTCTCTAATTAAAGATGAATTACCATTTTACTCTTTTTTTTTTTCGAAACACAATTACTTTTTTATTCTTTTTCTAATTAATTTATTTTTCAAATAAACTTGTAGACAACAGCTCGTGCGCTGCACGGGGCAACGTCAAACATATTTAAGCAAGTTACAAGTAACATTAATGTCAGCCCAGTAATTTATTTTATTTTTTATTTTTGGAACAAAATTACTATTTAATTCTTTTTCTAATTAATTTATTTTTCAAATAAACTTGTAGACAATAACTCCTGCGCTGCACGGGACAACGTCAAACTATATTTAAGCAAGTTCCAAGTAACATTAATGTCAGCCCAGCAATTTGAGAGCACCTTACATATAGCTTTGGGTGATATGCAAATGCAAACACATTTTAAACTGGGTGACGTTGATATGCACAATATACTTGAATTATTTGCATTATAATAAATTACAAAAAGGGGGTATAAATATCAGAATAAATAATATATTGCATATAAGGCATTGTATAAAAGCTGGAAAAAACAGACTACATATTCTATAAAACTTAAATCAGTATCTTTGGTAATTACTGGCAACAAAGATGACATGGGAACTAAGCCATGCCAAGATCAAGTTTAATTACCACTATCTAAGTCTTAAGATAAGTTTCATTGAGCAGACTCTTGCTGTACCGCTTTTCGGGGAAGAAAAAAAAAAGACTCTTGCTATGAACAAAAAAAAAGACTCTTGAAAAAAAAGACTCTTGCTGTTCCAGCATAATAAATTTAATTGAGCAGTCTCTTGTGAAAGATAAGTTTAACAGCAATCATAGGTTCTTGAGCAATCTCTTCATTGTTCTGAACAATAACTTCCATCCTGGCCATGTTTGTTCCATCACCATTCTATGCATCACTCAAAATAATATATTGTCACATACAATAAAATTTATTATTTTAAACATGAAATAAAAAGGAGATATATATGAAAACTATAGTGTGATATAAGCACCTAGCCATATTTGTTCCATCCCCAGCAGAATGTTTCTACATCTTCTTGAAGAACAGAAACAAAAGAAAACTAATGAGAATATACTTTAAAATCATTCACTTCCGTTCTCTGTATAGTCGTTAATTATGGTTATCACATCATCTACAAAATTGGAGAAGCAATTTTCACAAACAATTCAAGGAAACAATGTGTCTGTATTTCATATTTTCATGTTTTCCTCTAAGAAGTGCGACAGACCTTTGAGAGGTTTCTTATCATTTGAAAGTCTAGTAATGATGCATACAACCGTTGCTGCAATTGACATGGGACTTCTCCTGGAAGATTAAAGATCTTATTAGTATCAAACATAATAATATAATAGCATCCACTACCAAGCTTATGAAAAAAGAAAGAATCCATACAAAATTAAGATGCAGTGAATTAGACTGAAAGTTGATGATAATTAAAGCTAAAAACAGGGGTTTTGAACATGATGAGATTAGTATTATACCTTTCTACCAGCTTGTGCACAGCTTGGGGCACTTGAGTATATAAGGATCAAAACACTACCTTTTTATCCATGAAAATAATCTCAATAAAGCCTACTCTTGGTGATCTATGCACACTCCACAGATTCAATAAATTGTGTTTAGCTTACTGGTCGTTCTTAGGTATCTGCCAAAACGAAGGTAATTGTGCAAAATAAGCCATTGATGTCTTTAGCTTGCATTCTTAATTTAGATTCAATAATTGAGCCAACACCCAATCAGCTTATGTCGCTATGTCTTCTACTTTCCCCATTGAATTGAATATTTTTTAATGAAAAGCTATGCCAAAGAACATTAATCATGGGGAAGACCTTTCTAGAAGAAAATGGTCCTGAATAAACTACTTTGAAAACTTGATTGAACTTTGTACTAAAAGTCATAAAACCTTTCAATGTAACTTTGAACTAGTACTATGACCCGTGCATGCGCACGGGTCTGGTTGTGTTGCTTGGTACAAGAAATTGTAATAAAAATGTATAAATAATAAAATGTTGTCTACTTTTTGTATTCATATTGCTTCAAGTAGATAAATCAACAATATTAAACAATAATAAAAGCAAAATAAGTAGATAAATCAACAATATTTAACATGATTCTTCAAACCTTCCTATAAGCGTACAAAGAAGAAGAAAAAACAAACGCAACATGAGCTGGAGTACCCTTATGAAAATATTGCCAATGCAAATCACTTTTCTTTTACCTAGTTCACTGCCAATAAACAGAAAGAACCATATCATCAATAGTAAAAATCACATCTTAATACTCAGTATATTATAATTTATCTTAATAGGAAAGGATAACTCTTTGAACACAATTATTGTTAGTATCTTCTATAATTATCAATATATCAATATATTATAATTATAATCTATGCCATACCTCAACTTAGGAGAACAATGAACAGCCTCCCAAATAATTTTGCTAAGTTGGGACAACCTTTCAAAGTTGGATTTGTCCAGGATTTGTCCAGAACCATTGAGCCAAGAATCTGGATATGGTGAGGTGTCAGTCAAAGCAAATGATTGAGCATGAGATGTTGCTTTTTCTCATTCTATTTAAAGCTTCCTTTGCCAAGCTTATTAGAACAATTTTTTCATCGTTGAGTTTAAACAGTATTGTTTGTCGATTAATATGATTGTATATTAACTAAACCTTGATTAAGACAGTCATAAAACATACTATTTCAAGACATGTAAAGCAACTCACAATCTAAACTAAACAGTTGAAAACTTGGAACCATAAGTAAAACACAGATTTACTTACAAAGATAGCCAATTCAGCAAGGTTGATGCTTTCCAAATATCAACACATTCCAAATACTTTCCAGGCTATAAGTTACAAATGCAAAAGCCACTGGAACACGAAAGAAACTCATCATAAAAATAGTATTGATAAAGAACCAAATACACCTCATTCGAAAACAAAAAAAAAAAGTAAGTTTGTACATGTGGTACTGATTTAACATAAGCAAGTTGCAAATATGACTTGTGCAGGGGAAATAAAAAAATCACAAATTTCTTTGTGATTGAATTCAAGCGACTTAAAAATTAGCAATTACCAAATAACTGTGAAAGGAACAACCAATTCAATATAAGCAACATTCAAATTAATTTAAATTTTTATTTTATAAAATGTGTTAGGATTACGGGCAAAGCTCTACATTATATTTGAACCTAGCATACATGATCTGTCCAAAGATACCTCAAATCATGCTATCCCAATATGACAAAGATGCACCATTCAGGCCTCTCTTTGGAAACCCAATAGCATAAAGACCAGCTTTGCCTTTTCATCCAATTGGGAATGGATTTTTGAAACCCATCATATTAAAAGATAAGTCAACTCTCTTCTTGCAATTGAAAGCAGTGGCCATACAGCGAATAAAACAGATATGATGAAAGGAGGTTACACACATTGTATAATAAGGGATAGGAACCATAAAAGCATCTCCAAGATCGGCCAACAGAACATCATTAGCTCATTTGCTCCGGTGTGCGCACAATTTAAGATTACCATGTTTAGCCCCACAATCCAACACACAGTCACTTCATAATTATGCGTGCATAATTCTCTTTAGAAATATATAACCAAGCCAAATAAAAATCCATTGAATGAATTAAATCTATGAAACCGAAAACACACGTTGTTCTCACTGTCAAACACATAAGTCTGTTTTCCTTCTATTACCTGTGGAAACACAAGAAGCTACAGGAAAAAGGAGGAGAGACCAATAAGCATAAGAAAGAAAGAAAGAAAGAAAAACAAAACAAAAGATGAAAAGCAAAAGAAGAAGATGACAAAATTGAAGATTGTTGGAAAAACAACTATGGCTTAAAAAACCAAGGAAGTGCAGAAAAAGAAAAATATAGAAGACCACTATTAGTTTGTTAAAAGAAGGAAATTACTTCTTCAGTTTCCCATCAATCACATGCAGTGCTAGAAAAACAAAAAGGAAATTGCAATATAGAGAACCTTAACTCACCTGGTCGTTGCACAATACCCAAATAATTGTAAAAACTATCTAAACTCCATGAAAACACAAATGAAAGTTAAAACCAAAAGCCCATCTTTATAAAATGCAACTCCATCATGGATAATGGATAAATTCTATATAAAAATACACATTTCATCAAGCATCTTGGGTGCAAACTAACAAAAGGAACAACAAATTGCCTAAAAAATAAAGGTTTCTTTATAACTTTTAATTTAAGAAAATCTGACATAAAGGAAAAATTATTGACCATAAGCCCCTAAACTGAGCATATAAGAATTACTATTACTTGTGTAACAACAAAGATATGCATTGTTTTGGCAAAGGTTTTAGTAAATACTAAACATAATTTTTCCAGAGTCTGAAGGCTCTCATTCTATCAACATCTCAAACTTATCTTTCACATTGGAAGAAACTTTTGCTTGGTTTGGGATACAAGTCTCATAGAGCATAAATCCTAAGCAAAAACAATCTTTTTCTCTGCTTTTCTCCGTTAAAAATTATCTATGTCGTCTCCCTAATCTCCAACTCAAAAATGCTAAAAGCAAGAGTGTTCATACTTCATAATAGAGATTAAAATAAGAGAAAGATAGCAAAGAAACCTTTGCTTAGTGGATACAAGTCTGATAGAGTACAGATCCTAAAGAAAAAATAACCTTTTTCTCACTTTTCCCCCCTTAAAAATCATAACTGTCTTTCCAATCCCCAACTCCAAAATGCTAAAAGCAAGTGTGTTCATACTTCATAATAGAGATTAAAATCAGAGAAAGATAGCAATAGCACAGTGATTTCAATTAAGAATAATAAGCAAAATCCAAATAGTATATGCCATTCATATATCAACAACTAAACAATGAAAGACTCAACAAAATTACAATGCAGTACTAAAATTAAAATCAGCCAGAAAAGAGGGATTCATCAATTTCAATCTTCACAACCTCCTTATCTTCGAACTTTTCTTTCTTGAAATTATCCAGTGGAGCATAAATCCTCGGTGGCCCTCTACCGTTCTTCTTGTCCTTTGGCCTTGCCTGAAAGAATAATCCCATCAATTAACATTAGTACTGTGAAAAACACAAAATCCACAAATATGAGAAAAATTAAAAACAATAGTAATTTAAAAAAGTGGCCAATTTGAAAGGAAAATGGGAAAAGAACTTTACCTTATCAAATGAATGGTTGACGGGCTTTCCCTTTGCAGTTTTCCTCTCGGCTCTACCACAGTACAATGTGGAGAAATAAAAGTACAATGGAAAAATTGGAGTATTAAAATTCGTACATAAGTGCACTTGTTTGTACAATCTAGGCACGATTATAGTAATACGAGGAAAATACGAACTTATCAAATTGCAAAGTACTTTGCTAATGAAATGACAATGAGAAATATGTCAAGCCGCTTAAAAGGAGGGGGAAAAATTAGAAGTTTGGAAATGAATTGAAAGCCAAAACCTCCAACTGTTCTTGTAGCTCCTCTTGTAATGCTTCATGTCCACTTGCCACTATATTGTTTGCAAATTTTACAGATCCGACCCGTAAGTGGTATCCTCGAACCTACCATTGATCATAGCCTCAACCACTGGTGCTATCCTCAACATAACCTTGCCATCGATACAGATCCAATATCTTCAGGAGAACCACCATCGCTTGAAAGCAGATGTAACCGCACTAGAATTTGGCGCACATCCGGTCTCGCCAGGAGACACTCCTCTATCCAACTCATCTTGCCCACGGTTGGACAAATTTACCCTCTCCACATTTCTCAACTCTTGACAATCGATCACGGAATCAGCGGACAAACCACCAACACCTGGGCACAAGTTGCCTCTTGTCAAGCTCTCATGAGGCTGGCCAGTAGAGTATACTATGGCTATGAAAAGTGTCAAAGTAATTCTACTTTTGGAAAATCTTATGGAAAAGAAAAGTCATGGAAATTTCAATGGTATACTACTCTAAATCATTATAATCATTATAATCATTAAAGTTGTATTTGCCTGTAAGAATATGAAATTAAAAACAATTACCCTCTGGTTTTATTGCACATTTTAGTTAAAAATTCAATTTAAGAAAGGTATAACTATAAATCATACTCACGTAGTCCATACCAAAGACTACCTTCTAAATTTTTTTAATCTTAAACTTGTTCATCTAAAAGCGAAACCTTTTAGAACTGTATTTGCTACCATAAAAAATTTTAACCAGAAGTTCACAAATAGTTTGAAACACAAACCAAGCTTAACATTCCAAAAGCTTTGAATATGATCTTCAATTTATATATAGTAAAATAACCAAATCATATTATAAGCCACTACACTATCATACAATATGTAATGCATAATCGGCCATCATTTGCTAAATTTAAGAAATCGTACCTCGACAACTCGACCACAAAACCATGGGTCTGAAACTTCCCCTTCTTGCTTATCTCCTTCTCTTAGGCATTTCTCATGATCTATTCATTACAAGTCCATAATAATCAGATTGTATCATTATTGAAGCATCGGAAAGGTAAACAAGTTATTAAAAAAAAGGGTAAAAAAAAAGGTAAAATGCGAACTTTCAGATCAAAGAAATCTTTATTCAATCAAATTAAACAATCATTTATTATAATAAATTATAATGATGGCAGCTAAGTGCATGAGGCTCCCACCATTGATGAGTTTGAGGGCAGTCAAACTTATGCAACCTTAACCGAAACAACAACAACAATAATATATAAGAATTGTAGTAATGGCAATATTTGAAACAAGAAATTGTTTAGGAATCAACATTACAATTATTCTAAACAAGATCAAACACAAGATGAATTTATATGGTATAACTCAACTTGATGTCTACCTACAGGCTCTAAAAGGATATTTAAACCATAATATCTATTAGGCAACGTGAACATATAGGGCAAACTTACATTTATGTTAGCATTGTGAACATTGTAATGAGTCATGCAAATCTGAAGCCTCTTTATCAATGACCAAATTTCCACATACCCGACAAGTGCGGTTTGTGCAATACGATTACCGTCGGGGATCTCTGATGTAAAGAGACAATGCATCATTCTTCCAAGGCGGGTAAGAGAAACTCAATAATAATCACATCCATAAGAATACAAACAATATACAAGAGGACCTTATTGACATTCAAATGCATGGAATAAAAAGAAGCAGGCGTATTAGAGCAACATAAACATATGTTGGTAACACAAAGCAACTCATCCATGCCATCAAATCTATATCAAGAGATAGAACATAATCATTGAAGCAACTCATTAAATAACTTGACCAAAGAAAGCATAAAATTTGATAATTCATTTGTATTGTATCATAAAAAGCAAGAAAAATGCAGTCCATGGCACGGAGAAACTTTAACCTTGATCATGCATGTTCACAAATGTGAAATAACCCACTATAGAAAATTTTAACTGCGACATACAATATTTTCTAGCAATCAGCAAAGTCAAAATAAACATTCCCAATTACAAAGCAGAAAATTTAAACTATCAGCAGGATGTCACAGGAGGGGGCAGAACTACAGGGTTTACGCTATTGTAAAGGTGTACATTGTATATATGAGAATGGTACAGGAGGATGTTATAGCAATCACTCAATAACAGGTTTGAATTCCCAAAATAAATAAATAAAACAATTTATTTGCAACGACGGGAGGAAAAGAAGAAAAAGATTCATTAGAACAAAAGAAAGAAACTAAGATAAACCTGAAAGCAGACAGACCTGAGTGGACAAACAAGCCATGTGAAAAGTAGACGGACAGTTATCACAACATATCAGCTCACCCCCTTCACCACACAACCTGCATGAGTCATCATTTCTATCATTATCATCGACAGTACGACTTGATTTTGACTTTTCCTGGCTTTGTATTGGTGACCAAGCTTCAATAAGGCAAAGTGTAAAGGGCTCACCAGACTCCATGAAAAGATTCAAACAGGGCCGATTCAGTGTAAACCCAGCATGAATCTTGAACTCTGATAATGTAAGCACCTGAGCTTTGACTGCTTTCCTAACAAGATCAGAGATATCTTTACTTCCAATACGGCACTCTTGGAAACAATCATCATTATCCTCTCTTTCGTAAACCAAAGCATATCCATCACATAATCCATAAACATAATCCATATAAACTTGGTCTTTAAAAATAAATAATAGAAAGTTTTTAAATAACATGAAAACATAAACATAATCCATATAAACTAAAACATATCCATCACACAATCCATACAAACCAAAATATGTCCATCACACAATCCATACAAACCAAAACATAACACATACAAACCATACGTAATGTAAATTCATAAAAAACTTCAACGACATAATGTCCGTAAAACTAGCAGTCTACGACCCAACTTAAAGAAAGACGCATCAAAGATTTGCATCGAAGTCATCACAAAGTGCTTCGTCATCGTGTTGATCATCTTCATTTGCAGGTGCAGGTGGAGTTGGTGGTGGTGGCACAACCAACGGAGAAGGATGAGTCAATGAAAAACTTGCCATAAACTGACGCATTTGCTCTTGTGTTGCAGTAATCGTGTCCAACTTATCCTTAAGAGCCTTGTTTTCAGCTGTCAGGTTAAAAACTTGAGTCTTCATCTCCTCATATTCAGATGGTGAGATGCCAATTGATGTGGAAGAAGTAGAAGGTTTGTATTTTGCAGCCTCAGGACCTAAACCATAAATTCTTCCCTTTTTGTCCACACCACCAACCACCTCTAAGAAGATGTTGTTGTCAGACTGGTGGCTAGACACATCATCTCCCAATGCCTCTTGGGAATCCCTTTCAAGAATCCGCTTTTCATATTCATTCTGAAAATAAAAGATTATGTAACAATAAAGAGAATTGTTACATAACTACAAAAGAGAATTGTTGCACAAAGAATCAGAACTGTCTAAAAACATTCATTTGTTTTGAACATCTAATTTATCTTGCTTCTTTT
The DNA here is from genome assembly GCA_037113605.1 of Calophaca sinica. Taxonomy (NCBI): domain Eukaryota; kingdom Viridiplantae; phylum Streptophyta; class Magnoliopsida; order Fabales; family Fabaceae; genus Calophaca; species Calophaca sinica. The sequence continues at coordinate 113,392,770 of CM073733.1, forward strand.
GAACCATGTGTGATTTAAGGGGAAAAATCCAAACTTTGGCCACCTAATTTATCTTGTTTCTCTTCATGAAGAATTATACATGAAGAGAAGAGTCATATACTCAAAAGATAAAAGATAAAGCTGACTGTACCAAATATGCCTTTGGCACAACCATACGTTAATTTGTAAACAAGATATTATTCTCCCTCACTTTTTTCTCCCCAATAATATATGTTTTTATCTCTCTTCTCATACATTCAGGAAATTAATTCATTTCATGTCAGACTAAATAGCAAAACTTAATAAAAGAGGTTGCTTAAAAAATGAAAGGAAATAGTAAGGGATCAATCTCAGGTAAAATAAATGCCTCTAGAAGAACAATTCATACATCTGATATACCAATTCTTGCTTTTACTTCAAACATTTATCTTCTATGTCAATTAATCTTTCCAATAACTTCTAACCCATGCCTAAGAAGTTACTTACAGCAATACTCTCTGACTTAGAGGAGACCCACTTTATCAGACGCTTTTATTTTGTGAGTCTTGCAAAATAGATCCCAACAACTTGGAGTCATATCTGAGGATTTTTTCTATAAAAAAACATAGATTAGTGTCAATTAAAATGTGTTATCAGAAAATACAAAACTATATATAACTCAATTTCTTACCATTCTCTTATAATGTTCGGTTGTTGGGATTGACCCTCTGTATGTAGGGAACCATCGGATAAGCTTCTATTGTTAGTGTTAACTATTGCCTTTTCTTTCCAATCATCCGTGTTCCACTTTTGTTCCAATTGCTCACGCAATTCAAACAGAATCCAACTCCCTGAATCAAGCTTACGGCGTACCCTATACATTGCGTTAGAGTACCCATCTGAGGCCTTATGATGATATGTCTTTTTAATTTGGGCCTTATGTTCCGGTAGCCACTTAAACTTCCTCTACAACACAAATAAATTTAACTAAAGTTAGAATAATATTATAAGAGTGCAATGTGATGAAAAGAAAATAAAAATATCAAGTTATGCAAATATTAATACTTCCAGTTCATACCTGAAACTCTTTCCACCATAGTTTTTTTAATGGTTTGTATTTGCTCTTCACTTCTCCATATGTTTCCCAGCACCCTTCAAACTTAGTTTTAATTATCTTTGTAATTTCACGCATAGGTTGGATGGAAGGGTCGAACCTATGCCAATAATATTAAACGAGTTGTAAGTAACAAGCATATAAGTTATTTTAGAGCTTAAAGAAAAAAAGTTATAATTACTTACGTGTTCCCCGGACCTGGGCAAATCCACATACGTCCATCAGTGTCTAAACTCCCAATTTGTGGAGATGAATCGACACGAGAAGTTGATGATACACGGGGGTCATCACCAGATACAACATTAGCTGGGGAATGTGTGCTAGGTGTAGAAGGGTTGGCTGAGGAATGCAGCATCTCTGAGAAGGAAGGATGAGGGCTAGGTGTAGATTGGGGAGGTTGGGGAGCCACATGTGTGTGAGAAGTGGAAGGATGTGTGGATTGCCCGGTAGAATGATGGGTGGGTTGCACAACAGAAGGTTGTGGCAAAGTCGTTGCACCCCTACCTCTCGCTCTTCTCCTGCCTCTACTTATACCTCTACCAGTACCTCTTCCTCTGCCCCTTGTATTATCATTGTCTGCCATCTATAAAAAAAAGCAAATGTTATGGATAAAAAATATTCAAAAGTAACAACCAACTATTATAAATAAAAAACTCAAAAAGGCACATAAAAAAAAATCTACAAAGTCACATAAAATTAAACATTTTAATTTAATATACATTGGAGTAGCACACAAAATGCTCAAAAGTAATATACAAGAATAACACCTGTTGACTTAATAACTTAGTTTGCATCTGTCTCTTCATAAGCTTATTCATAATCATAATCATCTCCCTCTTCTTCACTATCTGATATAAGCTCTATATCTTCTTCTTCTTCTTCTTCCACTTCTTCTAAATCAAGGTTCAACATGGAGCTCGGTACTTCCTCTGCTACACCATCAGTGTCAACAAGACTTTGCAGAAAATCTTCATTTGAAACAATTATAGGTACTTGTTCTGCATCATCATCTTGGTATGCATCATTTGTTTCAAGTATATTATTTTCCAAAGTTTGAATTATATTGCGTGCCTTTGTTCTTATGACACTCAACCAACCTTGTTGCCCTTCAGGAAAGGATGTGAAATAGACTTGCTCTGCTTGTTGAGCTAATATGAAAGGATCATAATTTTGATATCTCCGTGATTTTTTTATTTCAACATTGCCATAATTATCTATCCTTGTCCCCTGAGGTCTAGGATCAAACCACTCACATTTGAATAAAACCACCTTCTTGGTAGGGTTACCAGTGTACTCCAATTCAACAATATCAATCAATACCCCAAAGTAATCATTTTCCATTGTATCACCTTGCCCACCTCGAACACATATACCATGATTTGTCGTACTCATCCCTTCATTTTGAGATTTTGTCATAAACTTGTAGCCATTGATAACATAATTTGGCCACTTGGTAGCTTTCCTAATAGGACCCCATGCCAAACTCGTTAAAAGCACATCATCAATCGCATTTGTTGAGTCAAGCACCTACATTAGACAACAATTTTTAATTTCAGCCTAACAAATTACAAGACTGATTTTTAAATTGATTAAAATGACATACATATGTTTTAAACCATGAGGTAAACTTTGCGTAAATTTCTTTGTCCAGTCTGCTTCATTTGTTTGAGGATTTAGTTCTCGTAACAAATCTGAGTACATACTACACACACAAGATATCAGTTAAACATGACCCTACATAAGATAAATGTATCATGTCTATTGGAAGTACTTACTTCAAGTAAAGCACCACCTCAGAACAATTTCAAAGAATATACAAATGTGCAGCTTTCATTTCCCTATCATCCAAGGTAGAATTGGCACATTTTCCGATAGAACGGCCCGGATAATTAAAGATTGACAATGGAGGATTCACAGAAGAACCTTCTCCTTCGTCATCGTTTTGTGGCACTCTTGTTCTCCTTGATAGAACATCAGGAGGATAATAATACGAAGCAAATGTAGACATCTCCTCCAGTAAATATGCTTTACAAATTGAGTCTTCCACAAAAGCCGGGTTTGTCACCTTTTGTTTTAAAGATCGTATAAACCTATTGAGTAAATCAAGATTAAGCTTAAAGGAAAAGAAAATAAATAAGGACACATGAACAAGATATAAAGTAATATTATGAGGATCTAACCTTTCGAATGGATACATCCATCTGTATTGAACAGGTCCGCCAACTCTAGCTTCATATACTAAATGAATTGGAAGATGTTCCATTGAATCAAAAAAACTTGGTGGAAATATTTGTTCCAATTTGCACATAATGACGGGGATGTTTTCCTCCAACATACGCAACTTATCTTCTCTCAACAATGATGAAGTAATTTCTCTGAAGAAATGACTAAATTCAGTAAGCGTGTTCAATATAGGTTTGGGCAAGGCTTTGAATGCCGTTGGAAGCAACAGTTGCATGAACACATGGCAATCATGACTCTTCATGCCACTCAACTTCGCTTCCCTCAAGTCAACACATCTGCTCAAATTGGAAACATAACCATCTGGAAGTTTGAGATTTTTAACCCATTCGCAAACAGCAAGTCTTTGTTGTTTAGTTAGTGTATAGTTTGCCTTCGGTTTTACAAAGTTTCCACCCCTGCTAGGTTGTAGTTCCAATCCACTCCGCTTACAGTGTATTTCCAAGTCCTTTCTAGATTTACAAGTATCCTTTGTCAGCCCTTTGGTGTCCATCACTGTGAACAAAATATTGAGAAACACATTTCTTTCAATGTGCATCAGGTCAAGATTATGCGGGAGAAGATGAGTTTTCCAATATGGCAATTCCCAAAATATACTTCGCTTTGTCCAATGGTGCTCTACCCCATAGCCTGGTGTATTATCTTGCTCTGGGGATTCCTCCACACTTTGTAAATGTTTTACCCTTTCCCAGACTTCTTGACCACTCAACCTTTGTGGAGGAGTAGAGGTTTCAACCCTGCCTTTTGTAAATGCAATCTTATTCCTCCTATATGGGTGATTTTGTGGTAAGAATTTGCGGTGACAATCAAACCATGAGGTCTTTCGGCTATATGCGAGGCTAAATGCCTTGGAACGCTCCATACAAATTGGACAAGCTAGTTTACCCATTGTCATCCACCCACTTAACATCCCGTAGGCCGAAAAGTCATTGATGGTCCACATTAAAGCGGCCTTCATCAAAAAAATTTGCTTTAAGGACACATCATAAGTCATATATCCCTCCTCCCACAACTTTTTTAATTCATCGATTAAGGGGCACAAATACACATCAATTTTCCTCTTAGGATTGGAAGGGCCAGGAATTAAAATAGTTAAGAACATAAACTCCCTTCTCATACACATCCATGGTGGCAAATTGTAAGGAGTGATAATCACGGGCCAGGAAGAATATTTCCTACCAGTTTTATCAAATGGAGCAAAGCCATCAGAACACATGCCTAATCTAACATTTCGAGGATCCTGAGAAAATGCAGGCCATGTTTCATCAAAGTGTTTCCAAGCTTCAGATCGATGGATGAGATAAAGAACACGCCACCCTTTGATTTTCACGATGCCATCTCATTTCACGAGCCGTTTGTATTGAGGAATACAATCGGCGTAGTCTTGGAACAAGCGGGAAGTACCACATACTTTTTAGTGGCACTAATTTCACTTTACCCCGTCTCGTAACACGTCTATACCGCTCCTCTCCACAAAAATTACAGTTTTGGAGCATCTCATATTCCTTATAATACAACATACATCCTTTCGGGCAACAGTCAATCTTCACACTTCCTAAACGTGGTTCAGAAATTGTTTTTTTTGCCTGGTAAAGATTTTTAGGCATCTTATTACCATCTGGCATTACATCTCTCAATAACTGCATCCATCCATTAAAGCAACCATCGGATAAATTATATTCTGTTTTCAAACTTAATGCCGTTAAAGAAGCTGACAACACAGAATGTTTGTCACAACCATTCCATAAAGGAGATTGTGCAGCCTTCAACATTTCAAAGAATTGTTGTGCTTCTGGGTTAGGATCTTCTGTCATTGTGTCTTCTTCATAATCACCCTCTCGCTCAAGATAGTTGCCAATTGATGGTCCCGCGGCATCCATTACTAACTGCTCATAATTATCGAACATTTCCCTTTGGCCACTTCCACCATAATATGATTGATGAACACCTCGTGGGGGAATCGGGGGACTAGGTTCACCATGATTTGTCCAACGATAATAATCACTCATGAACCCATTCTTACATAGATGCACCTTAACTGTGGCCAGTGTTTCATGACGCAAACACTTGCATTTCTTGCAAGGACATCTGATCTTACCTCTTCCAATGTTATACGTATCTTGTTCCAATGCAAACTTAACAAATTCATGAATCCCAACTTGAAATTCAGCCGTGATATTCTTGTCACAATCCACTCTGTTGTCCATCCACTTTCTATTTTCAGGTACTTCCATTGCTGATGCATTGTTTACACAAGATAGCATTAATCATTGACAGTACATGAAGAAACAATCAAAAGAACTCCAATCATCATTGAGAATTGAAATTTAAAAATACATTTACCAAGTATCTTACAATAATATTAGCATATGCACGATTGACATTTTACTCAACAAATAAATGGGCTATCAAGTAAATGTCATTATGTCACTCATGCATATCAAGTTATGTCACTAGCAAAAATATATATCATGCAACAGAAAGTTCATTTTCACAAGGCCAAACAAACAAGTCCATATAGTAATTCAAAAGTTCACATCCAATTCCAAAGTTTCAAACAAAACACAAAACATAATCATCGGCATCCAAGTTCGTCATAGCCATATTCAATAAGAAACCTTGAAATCATTTTTACATACAACAAAAAGTAGAACCTTTCAAACTTTTACTACTAAATAATCATCAACAAGATCATCTTCAACAACACAAGAATTGAAAGCAAAAGAACTAAAGTAATCACCAAAAATCCTCCAAGAGCCTGTGGTTTTAGGAGGTCAACGAGAAAGAATGATTTTCATAATCACCAAAATAATCACCAAAATAAATATCGTTAGCGACTCAACCTTCACGATAATAACAAGAGAATCGTGCCCAAAGTCATCTCAAATAACGCTCAGTAGATATTCTACAAATAAGAAAAATAATAAATAGGTAAGACATATGTAGTAATGCTTTGCACGTGATCCGCATTGTGAAACGAAACTACTTGGTGACAATAAAAACCGAATTAGAAAGATGCTCAGAAAATTTCATCATTGGAGTGAGCTTCAACAAGGAGCACAACATGATCTAAAGAATTGAAAACACCTCTAATACCTACTTGTGAATGAAGGCATCAATTGCCATGAACATAAAGTGCACATTACTTGATTCCTTTGCCTAAGTGTAAGCATGAGAACCAGGGCAAACCTCAAGAGTTTATACAGCCAAATTATTTAATCAAAGACAACAATCCACTCAGTATTCTTTCCCTAATAATCTGAACAGGTCGGACTATGAACAAAACCACGTAGCCACTCAATCATTTATTGTTCATCATTGGGCAACAAAACTTTAAATATAATTACAAAGGACAGTTTGCTCTAATTTTCACTACTTGTAGTTCATAGAGCATGATAAACAATTACATGAGGAGCCAAACTTGCATATTCAAACACAATTACTATGAAACACAATTTAGACACATAACCGGTGTAGTCTATTATTTCCGAACATTGCAATTCTTAACAGTACATATAACAAATCAATAGAGTTCTTCGATAACTAACTTTGCAATTACAAAATTAGACAACCAGTAAAAGACTTAAAGTCAATAATTCATCACTAGATCTGAAGCAAATCTAAACAAAACATGGCAGTAATCATTTGCCCATAAAAGTTCTTTTTCCTCCTTTATAATTCCCTGTCAAACAAGGGTAAGTACATGTGATGGAACCAAATCTTGGGTTGGTATGCAGAAGTCTTGAACTGGATCAGGAATGTGCCTTCAAGGATTAACAGGTAAGGGAGTAAAATATTTCATCAAATTTTTTTTTCCTGAACATTTTTTGAGGTGAAATTCTGATGATGAATATTTCAATTGGTTTTAGATGTCTGGAGGAAGGAGCAGAGGAGTTTTTCTTGAAGCCAGTGAGGCCATCAGATTTGAGTAGGCTTAAACCCCACATAATGAGGACCAAGTTGGAAGATCAAAAGCAAGAGACCCTAGAAAACTCAGAAGCACAACAACAAAGAACAACAACAAATAGAACAAATCCATAATGAACAAAGAACAAGCACCACAACCACAATACCAACAGCCACAGTCTCAGCCAACAACAACAGAAGAAGAACAACAGTAACAATCACTACAACAAGCCATGAATAGTAAGAGGAAGACAATGGAACATGGGATTTCCCCTGAAACTGACAGAACAAGACCAAGGTACAGTGGTGGCATTCCCACTGCAGTTGAAGAATCATTGCCAAATAATTTTCTTGAGTTCCAAAATGTAATTCCCACATAACTTTTTTTTTCCTTCTTTTCTTTCTGTATGATTTCAGATTGGTTAATATAGGTTCTACCATAGTAGTTAATTTTTATACACCTTTCCCTGGGATATATCCTTCCAATTTTGTTTATATATATATATATATATATATATATAGTCATCTTAACTACCTATGTATAATTATACTTTTTAAGATTAATTCTTCTCAAATTCTCAGGCACTCATTTTATTACATATATATACACACACACTTGTTCTAAGATAAGTTTCGACAAATGTGATATTATTTTGATAATCTTTATGAACTAAATTTTAAATAAATTAAATATTTATATGTAAGTAATGAGGTAATAAATATTATTTATATTTGAAAATGTTATATGATAGAACAAAAATTATTCAGTAATATATCGATTTTTATGAATTTAATTTATTTGATGAAAACTTTCAATCTAATAATAAGATTGATGAAATTCAACATTCATTATTTGGAATAAGAATATTTATTAATTTTTTGATTTCGGAATGAGAATATTTAATTACTAACAAAATATTAATTTTTTTTTATTCAAGGGAAGCTAAATTACCTCTTCTACGGTTTCACGAACTATGTGTCATCCAAAGGAGTTAACAGAAAACTACGAAATTAAATGCCATTTATGAGTACTCCAAACAAACATACTCACATGAATTACCAGAACTGGATAATTGGCCAAGGGAATTTTATCAATGCTCTGCACAAAAAAGCAGGCAACGGCTTGTGCAAGAATTCTTCAATAATGAAATAACATTATGTCAATGTTAAAAAAAAAAGGAAATAACATACTCAGTAAAAGATATACAAAGGAAACTTAGTAGATGATTAGAAATAAGCAATCCAAGGGAATTTTACCAATGTTCAGCACGTCCAAAATCTGTGACATCTTTTAATGTAATATCAAAGCTTCGCCATATGACAAACATAAAGCATATTCTGTCCAGATAAAAATGAAAGGAGGAGGAAAAAGAACATTATTAAAGATAAAAATGAAATACACAACCTAAGTATATTCTGCCCAGATAACAAACACCACTTGCCTATAAGGAGAACCCACAAAGCACCTTAAGCACAAACTAAAAAACACTAACAAAAAAATCAGTACAAAGGGGAGGACAAAAACGATGGAAAGTTTCAAGTGGCACACCTTTGTTATGCATTCGACACTTTGGCTTCGCTCATAGGAACTTGTTTTATTTTGATTCAGAGTACCTTTTCGACACCTTTGTTATGCTCAACCAATACTGCTGCGAACAATAAAAAACATACTTACAGCCAAAAAGAGATTAACTACAAGATAGATAAAAAAAAGCTCAACCATATATCTGTCAAGACAGATATATGGCTTAATACTAATGGAAAAGCTGCATAACAACAATTGCAAGGTATTCAAGCTTTATTAGACTATTGAAGCTGCATAGCAACAAATACAGCATTGTTTCTTCGAATATAAGTCTTTATTAGTGGTCTAGTAAAAAAAAAATTTACCTTTAGAGAGAAACAATTCTACATATAATTAAGGTTAGCTATAGTCTTTTGATTTCCCAATTCTACATACAATCCCTATTAAACACGGTTCCAAGATGGATTGCATTCAGCAGATTTGCTGAATTATTAATGACAACAGTTATATCCTTTACCGTGCAAAGAAACATAGCCATCAGTTCTTAATCAGCAACAAATAAGGGATAATGTACAGGCAACTACCACAAACTTAAAATAGTCACGTTACAAAAATTGTCCTATAATCAAACTTTATTATGTCAATCTAAATCTAAAATACAAAAATAAAAAATAAAAAATAAAAAATCAGTGTATAAGTTGTAGGATATAGGACCAGATGTAGTTTATAAGAGAATTGCATCTATAAAACTAGCTATGGAATATAAATAGCACTGAGAAGCCTTCAAATGTTCTTCCTCTTGCATTTAAAAAAAATGCTTGAAAATGTTGCCTCTTCAACCTTTTTGCATAATCCTAACACCCAAACTCAACTTACACTTAAATGGGTTGTTGTAGCTTCCAAAACAATCAAAAGAGGAAAATTCAATGATCAAACGGAAAATTCTATCAACTACTTCACAAATAATATGCTATTTACTATACAAAGCTTTTCAAGAAATCTGGGTAAAATCTAAACCTAGGCTTTATTAACAAAAGGGTGCAAAAAAGGCCAAATGGTAAAGCAAAAGACCAGAGACAAATTTCCCTTCACCTACATTATTTATCAATCCAAAGGCATGATACCTGTAGAGTTGTATCTTTGTTACACAGATACATAAAACAATCTAGACCATAAACCTACCCTTCTGATTTCATGAAAGCAAACTATCACTTTGCACCCATTTTTGAATGAGAAAGAAGCATATATTACGGTTTTAATTCAAGTCATTTATTCCCCGCTACACGTAATCCAACAAATCCAGTAGTTAACTATACTTAACTACAAATTAATTTTACTCGTGTCCTGCTTTTGCGCATAAGTTGGTGTCCTGCTCTCTTTTGGGGCACGAGCAGAAGAAGCACGGAACAAAAAGCGCTCTCTACTCTTCTCTGCTCTCTCTCACGATCTACAAAAATCAGAAGCAAAAAAAATTAAATGACTTGCACACCTTAAAGGAAGAGAGTGAGATGACGTCGCCGGTGCCGGAGGAGTGGGCTGACTTCGCCGGTGCGGGACTCAGTCAATGCACCGTCAGGTAACTCGACTTAGGCAACGTCAGGTAACTCTAGATCTGGAAAATTGGGAAAAAAATTAGGGGTTTCTCCAGAAGAGAAGGACTCAGTCAATGCAGAGATAAATGAGATCGTGGTGGTTACCGTGTGGAGTCGCCGTCGCTAGAGATCCTGATCCTGCTGTCGCCGTCGGCTTTGGAGTCTTGGTCGAGAGAGAGCGCCAGAGATGGAGAGTTGGTCGCAGCAGTGAGACTGAGACGGGAGGCGAGAGAGACGGAGACGAGAGGCGAGAGAGACAGAGACGATAGGCGAGAGAGACGAGAGGCGAGAGACGATCGAGAAGGGAGTTACGACAGAGACGCAGAGACTGATAAAAAAAAAAGACAACAAAAAATTATAAAAAAAGGCAGAGACGGGTTTCTAAATTAGTGAAGGATTTCTAAATCCGTCACTAAATCAGTGACGGGTTTAGCGATGGACGCCCCTTATTGAATGTATTTTAGTAAATCTGTGATGGATTTAGTGACGAAAAATTTAGAGACTGATATTTTCCGTCGCTAAATCCGTCACGAAACGGTATCAAAATTAACTTTTCCTAGAATCCTAGATTCCGTCACTAACGTCGTCGCTATTAGTGAGGGATTTGTATCCCTCGCTAAAATCCTTCTCTAAAATTAATTTAACAAATGACTTAAGCGCTTAAACAGGTTAAATGGAAATATCATCTATGCATCAAAAGGTTGAAATATTAGTCGATTATGGTTTTAGATGTAATAATGGATACCATTTGCTCTTTATAGTTTAACAATTTAATAATATTGTGAATGACATAATTTAATAAAAAATGACGTGCATGACTTAGATAAAAAAGTATGATAAATTTTTTTGCTCCCCTCAAATAAATTTTTGGATATGTCCCTGGTTTCAGCCACTAAGATGAGAAGAACAACGAAAAAAAGAAACTTAATTAGTAACCGAAATTACGTCCTTTTGAGATAAAATGGTCAATAAGGATTTGTCTCTTTAAATTTCTCAAAAGTATGAAAGGAAACCCTAAGAGATGTATTTAGAGGCGTTTTTGAGGGTTTAAAGTAGAGCAATTTGAGTCAAACTCGGATTCTATCCAAATTTAAAAAGATTTGGATCGAAATGGATCGAAATGATAAGCGTATGATGTTTTTCTAGAAGAGGAGTGCTATCAACGCTCTCTTTAACATTCTTTTCCCAACACTCACTTTCTTATTTGTTGAAATTCAAATGGGTCCCACTAAATCATGTGGGTCTCACATAAATTTGGTAGGACCCATGTGAATTTCAACCAATAAAAGAGAGTGTGTTAGAAAGAGGGTGTTAGAGAGTGTGTTCCTAGCATTTCTCTTTTACAGAATTATAGAGTTTATTTTTGCCCCCTCAAATAAATTTTTGGATCTGTCCCTGGTTTCAGCCACTAAGATGAGAAGAACAACGAAAAAAGGAAACTTGGTAACCGAAATTATATCATTTTGAGATAAAATGGTAAATAAAGATTTGTCTCTTTAAATTTCTCAAAAGTATGAAAGGAAACCCTAAGAGATGTATTTATAGGTGTTTCTGACGGTTCAAAGTTGAGCAATTTGAGTCAAACTGAGATTCTCTTCGAATTTAAAAAGATTTGGATCGAAATGGGCCGAAACGATAAGCTATCTTAAAAATTATAAAATTGTATGTTATCAAAGATTAACTAAAATTTGTTAACAACAATACTACATTTTATTAAATATTAATTTTTAAGTATAAAATTATATCATATTATAAAATTGTAATGTATTACATATTAAAATAACTCCAAATGAATTTTAAAAGATAAGTAAAAGGTTTTCAATTTCAATTTTTAATGTGATTAGCATGTTCCAAAAAATTTTAATTATTACTCGAGGTTATATGAGTTGGAGGTCTTTTATACTATTATACTGACTGTCCCCCACTGTTGGTTACTTTGGTAATTTCAGCGACATGGGGACGCCGGGACCGGGGTTCGAACCCGGGTGTTACCGTTTAGACGTGTGTGTGTGTGTTTGTTGTTTACTATTTCTACTAGCTGACAAAAAAAATACTATTATACTGACTATAAAATTAGATATCTGTTATGTTAATAATATTTCATTGATGACAAAAAAATAGATGTATTTTATATTAATAAGAGAAACTTTACTAATAAATATTAAATTAAGTTAGATCATACTTTCAAACAATATTAAAATATAATGATGCAATCTTATTATATCATTTCATTTTTTTCCTGAATTTACTTTAATATTTATATTAAGAGAATGTTTATTATTATCTTATATATATATTGTTATTTTTAATTATTGATTTTAATGAAAATATTTGTCATCTTAAGTTCTCATCAATAATTCATATGATTGATGAGAACTTAAATTTTACTATGCTTATAAAGAAAAAGTGCCATTTATGCTACTTTGATCAATTATTAATGTCACATTTGAATTGTATAATAGGATAATCCTTATTATAAAAAATTAAATATTCCATACAAAGATTATTATAAAAGGTAACACCAATGTAAAAAAAAATTATTTTATAAATAGTTTTGATGATAAATGACTCCAAATAAAATTTGATTTGGAGAAAAATATAATAAGTAGAGTCTATGTAGTGATGATAACTAAAAGCCAACATATTTTTATACTAAGGAGGTTATAAGGCCAAAAGAGGAAAAAAAAACTAGAATTTAATACTACAAGATGCGGATAACTATATCAAATCCTTCAACAAAAACTGAAAAAATGTTAAAAAATGACTATGTATTAGATGAACAACAATTTTTTTTTTTTTGGGTTACAGACGAAAAGAAAAGAAAAAACAAACAGAACCAAAACTTAAGTCCTAACAAAGGTCACCCCCATGACATCAGCCAGGAGAATAGAAGCCATCTCCAATGGAGCTTCCTGAATGACACTAAAATCAACACCGCCTCCCACTCCTAGCTTAGCCAGAAAGGTCACTGCAAAATTCCTCTCTCCAAGAGTGTGCTTGATCTCCCAATTCCAGTCCTTCTGAAGCAGGTGAACAACAATTTGCTGAGGTTGAGATTAATTTGTATAAAATGTTTTTACACATACTTAAATTATATAACTTTCACACATTTTAAAAAAATATTCATACAAAAGATAAACAAACACTTGCAACGCACGAGATTATATCTAGTAAGAAGTATAAGTGAGTTGGCTTTACCCTCTATGTGCTAACATACATCATGTGAACAAATTTTTTTAGCCAAAGATAGATTATATTAAAATGATTTCCAACTGAAATTTTATTAACAACTTATACTTTATATTGAATTGATACGTACAAATCAAACCAACTAGTTAAACTCGTATTTTGACACTCCATGAGTAAGAGCTACCTCTAAATGGAACATAGCTTTCTTAACTTTTCCAACGCACAAATATCCACAATTGTTTTTCTTGAGAAAAATAAAGAAAAGAGTGGGAATTGGCAATACAATGCAGATTTGCCTTTGTTGTCAAATAGCAATTTGCAACAAAAAAACAATTGGACATAGATGAATCTGCACACTCTACGGAACCTTTTTTTGTCCTTCCACCAAAACAAACAAAAGATAATGCAACTATAATATGCATGCCAACGAAGCAAGCCCATAATAATGTACCTGGTCTAAAATCTGGATTGAATAAATTGATCAAAATGTATCTGACCGTGTTTCTAAACCACTCATGTACTTCTAGCTACTTGGGTCACAGTCCCCTTTCTTTTATAAACAATTGATTGATCAACACAATAAAGCAAAGCAACATATGACTTATTTGTGGCAGTGGTTAGGAGTAAGCATAGTAATAGTCATTATTAAACTATATATATACTACTGTCTTAACATCATGATCATGATTTATAGGCCTCAATCAGAGTAAAATATAAAAGCAAAAAGAATTATAGGTTAAGAAAACAAAATGGCTTTCATCATCGTATTTTAATTCTAATTTGTATATATGTTTGCCGTGTAGGATTTCCACCACTAAATTCCAACGATGATGTGAATATTTTGATGTGTTTTTGTTATTATTTATTCACTGAACGCATTAAGAAGACAACATTATTAGAAAGGCCAAACCAAGTCAGCATCTGTGATGTTTATTTGTGAAGATGCTTTTATATGGAATCTTCGAGAGAAAACCGATTTTTCAACCTTTAATAAAATAAATAAGGAGTTATAGGTGAAATAGTTAAGGAGTGGAATGATAAGAAGGGAAAACGTACCAAATCCCACCCCACCCACTAACATAATATTAACATTTGTCATTAAAAAAACTTTTAATGAATAAAATTAATACTTCTGAGCTTACAAAAAGTTAGACTTTTAAAGTGATTTTCAAAATAATAAATATCAAAAGTCCTGAAATTATTATTCAGGGTTATATAGGGACTTTCTTTTCTCTAGCTTTCAAAGCTTCGTTTGTTGAGCTTGTTAGACGGCAAATCAGAGACGGATCCAGAATTATATTAAACAGAGGGTGAAAATAATTAACAATAAATATTAAGTAATATAAATTTTTAATTAAATAATTTATGTTATTCATTATGTTATTTTTTATATTTATACAAATTTTATCATACTCCACTAAACCGACCCCTTAGGGTTTTTTTTTTCTTTTCTTTTTAATTTTAAAATTATATAGTAACAAATATTTGATGTATTACATAGAGAAATGCTTGAAAATAAAAAGTCAATGTTTTATATACCAACAAATTATTAACAAAAAGGTATGATAGAGGGAGGGGCTAGAGCCCCTGTGTGCCCCTCCCTGATCCGTTACTACTGATAGAGCTCTGGTCTCCTATTCACTACAACATTTTGAGCCTACGACAACGCCTAACTTTACAACGCTTAAAAAACCGTTCTCTTACATTGTATTAGACAATAGTTTTTTAAATTCGTTGGCATCCTAGACAATCTTTTATATTTTTTATATACAATACTGAGAAACCGTTCTCAAAAATATAATGGCAACGATTTTTTTTTTTAAATTTTTTTACCCAACAGTTTAAAATCGTTCTTTATTAATTTATTAATTTGCTATTAAAATAAAAATAGTACGTGTGTCTCCTGTCTCTAAATCCTTTAGGCGCTAAATCCCCTTTTCATCACCCGCCAAACGCAAATAATTTCAGTCTCTCCAAAGCAAACCCTTATTCATTTTCAATCTCTAAACGCAAAGCAAACTCTCGTGGTAGCGCCTCTCGCATTTCAGTCCCTCTAGCATCTGGAGCACCGCCGCACGCCGCACTGGCGCATGCTGCACCGGTACGCCATCTTCAACCTAAACTAACCCCACATGCAGCCATTGAAATAGTGTCTCTTCCTGTCTCACAGTGCATCTTCTTCTCTCACAAACTCAGGACCGTGTTTTACTCTCGCTGACCCAGGACTGCATTTTTCTTTCACAGCCCCTAAACCCACTGAACAGCGCCTCTTCCTTCCTCACTGCCCCACGACGCCTTTTCATTTCTTTCCAATTTTCGAGCAAGTTTCTTCATTCGGTTTTGTTATACAAATCCAGGTATGAACTTTTTAACTTCAAGTCTTTAACTTCAACCCATTTTTTTGATTTTTGGGGTTGGGTTGCCATTTTTGGTATGTGACTGATTTTTTACCCATTTTTTGGGGTTAATCTCTTCCTTCCTTTCCTGTTTGTTGCTATTTTGGGGTTAATTTTTGGGTTGGGATGCGATTTGTGGTTTGGGACAGATTTGAATCATTAAAGTTCAACCCTTTTTTCTTATTTTTGGGGTTACTCTCTTCCTTCCTTTCCGGTTCAATGCTATTCATGGATGCCTGAGATTTTTTGGTACTGTTGTGGGTTGCGATTTTGGGTATTTTTGGTTTAGGTTCAACCCATTTTTTTGATTTTGGGGTTGATTTGCGATTTGCTATTATTAGTATTAGAAACTTGGGCCCTGTTTATTTTTCAGCTAGAATATACTTGAATTTACAATCCTTTTTTGATGTGCAGCTTTTAACTACTTAAATTGGGCTGCATATTTGACATAAAAAAGGCTTTGACCGGTAAGAATATATTTTAATTTTTTTTTAATTACAACATTTTGAAAATAATAAGATTGTCTTCATTAACATGAAGTTAATGATAGTTACAGGGTTTTGGCTAGAAAAGGAGGTAATGTGGGGAGAAGGGAGTGTAGTGTTTGCATGAATATGAAAGAGGATTAGCAGTAAAGGTCTAATGAAGTAATTAATCGATGTGTTCGAAATAGCATATAGTTTATTGTTAGTTTTGCATTGTATTTTATTCTTTTTAACCATTTTAATTCATTTTATTTATGCATTTTGTTTGATTTGAATAGTGCACTTGGTGTTGGTTCTTT
This sequence comes from Calophaca sinica, assembly GCA_037113605.1. NCBI lineage: Eukaryota > Viridiplantae > Streptophyta > Magnoliopsida > Fabales > Fabaceae > Calophaca > Calophaca sinica. The sequence continues at coordinate 113,409,475 of CM073733.1, forward strand.
TGTGCTTAAAGGAAGGTATTTGTCCTAGGAAAAGGGACAAAAATCACTTGGACGGACGTTGGGATCAACTCGGAGGCCAAAATGCTAATTTTGGGCAAGAAAAGAACAAGCACGGCCTGGGCTGCATGAAGCACGGCCCGTGCTTCGTTTTTCCCTGTTCAGCGCAAGAGACAGTGTAAAGCACAGCCAAGCCGTGTCCTTCAGCCCGCCCGTGCTCCGAATCCCTATTTTGTGCGAGAAGATCAACGCAGCACGGCCAACCCATGCCAAGAAGCACGGCCGTGTTGCGACGCGCTGTTGAGTTCCAAATTTCGCATTTTATCTCGTTTTAAGTGACTTTTACCCCATTTTGGACCTAGACTATAAATAGGCATTGGAAACACTTGCCTAGGGTTCGAACTTTGATTCTTGGAGACACGGTGAAGGATAGGATTCAATTTCTTCCTCTCTTTTTCATGAATTTCTGGTTTGGATATTCTATCTCCATGGATTCTATTGTAACAACCATGTTAGAGTAGTTTCCTTTATTCTAGGATTTGGGGCTATGCCTTTTGATGTCTCTTGAATGATTATTTGAAATACTCTCTTATTACTGTGAATGCAATTTGGTTCCGTTTTTATTGTTGTTAATATTTCTTATGAATTCGGTGCGCACTTGTTCATATGCGTTAGATTTCTAGGGATGAACTAAGAGGTGAACCTAGTTATCGGAACTATAAGAACGGAACTTGAGACTAAAATCACGAGAGTAATTTTTAGTCCTTCGAGGATAAAATAAGCTATCATATTTTTTAAAGAGTTTAATTCGATTTCAATTATCACGAGAGTAGGAGTTGTATCGTTTAAGCATGGTTTCTGTGTCCTGAGAGGGAACTTTTACTAATTTCGGATAGCTTGCCTTTGATTGAATTCATTCGTTAATAAGAGAGTCGTCAATTAGGATTTCAGAGCTTCATTGTGGTACTCCCGGATCCTAGAAGCTTTTTCTTAGTATTAAAATCATCAATTACATCGTTCTTAATTTATTTTATTTCTGTTACAATAATAAATTCTATTTCTTGAATTAATTTAATTAGCGTAAAAGCAGTCCCTGTGGGATCAATATTTTATTACTTGATGACAACTCAGTGCACTTGCGGATTTGACCCATCATTAACTACTGATGCTGTCATAGTAATTCATTTTCACTATTTCTTCTTCTGTTAATGTTGATTGCTTCTTTGGATTGTTAACCTTAATACGTGATTACACATTGTGCTTCTGTTGAGTAATACAATTGCACTTGGAATATTTCATATCTTGATATTATATGTATAGCCAATTGTTTCTTAATGTTTCTTGAGGTTTGATAAAGTCTTTGTCTAACAGTTTGGACTCATTGTGTGTAGGATGAGCACAACAACTTAAAAAGTGAACTTTACATGTAAGAAGCTGCATATTCTAAATATGTTTCTTTTTTGAGTAAAACAACTTAAAAAGTGAACTTTACATGTAGGAAGCTGCAAATTCTAAATATGTTTTTTTTAGTGTTAATTGAGACAGAGCTACAGCTGTAAGTTTGAATTTTGTACTGATACTCCACTACACTATTATTTTTCTTTTTCTTTCTATCTATTTATCTTTTATATTATGTCCATTTAAGATTTGTTTTTTTCCAAATAATTAGACAGTATAGTACAAGTTCTATGCCTATCACACTATATGTTTTTTTATCATAGTTTGAGTTGGGTTGTCACCAATATATGTTTCCTAATTTATCATTATTGTAACAACATGGAAAGAGAACATATGCAACCTTAACTGTGTGCTTTTTAAATTTAATTAGAATGCGTACTTAGATGAATTTACTGCATTACAATAATTCAAATATGCTAACATTTATCCTTAGCTAATATTGGTTTTTAAATATGCTACATAAAGCTCCAGGACTTTGTGAGTTTGGGTCAATCTTCTTCAGAAGCTTTTCAAAATGTACTTGGTAAAGAAAAATCAGGGAGAGTGCGTTGCCATGGAAGAACAACAACGGCTACTATATTGAAAAAAAAATGAAGAAATAGCAGAAATTAAGAGAGCATATGCTAATGAGGTGGAGCAACTAAGGGCATCTTTAACGCGGTCATTTACCGTGTTGTCTTATTTTAGTTTGCGTTCTTTATAGTTTTTCAGCGGTGGAGCAAGATGACGTGGAAGCAACAGAACTTAAAATTTAGTGGACAGCAACTATATTGTTTACGGTATCTTAACAATAAAAAATCATTCTTTCTCTCACTATCTCAGCAAAAATCATCTTCAAAGAAGAGGGAAATAAACTGATTCTTCCAACAAAAAAACTGATTCTTCACAAATCAGAATATATGAACAAGCATTCAACATAGATTCACATTGATTCAAAAACAGAATCAAAAAATAGATTCAACAATCCAGTAAAAACAGAATCAAAAAATTACAAATCTTACAAAATAAAAAAGAAACAGAAATGTGTTGGGCCGTCGCCACTCCCCCTCTCCACTGTGGCTACCGTTGTGGTCGAGATGACGGCGAGATCTTGCAGAAAGTGACTTGTCCAGAAGAGATATGGGAGATGGGCGAGATGAAGACGAGATCTGGAGAGGTGAGGGGTGAGGGCGAGATGAGATCTGGAGAGGTGAGATCTGAAGACGAGATCTAGAGATCTGGTGGTCGTGAAGAGCATGAAACTGCCGAGGGCGAGATGAAAGAGAGGCCGAATCGGTGAAACTAAGACGGCCGAGGGAGATGAGGCGGCTGAGATAGGGAGGTAAGGCGGCTGAGAAGATGAGATGAGGTGAGTGGTCCCATCATAGTGAGGCGAGGACGACCCAGGGTGGCGGTGGACGACGAAGGAGAGTGAGATCGCAGAGAAGAGGGTGAGGAAGATTCTGGAGGAAAAACAAAACGGGTGAGGGTGTGGAGATGAGAGGGTGAGGCCGAGAGGGGTAGGACGAGGGAGATGAGGGGTAGACGAGGGATTGAGGCAAATCAAGCGAGGGAGATGATAGGTAGGGCGAGGGAGATGAGAGATTGAGGAGATGATGCGAGGGGAACAGGGCGAGGGAGATGATAGGTAGGGCGAGGGAGATGAGAGACTGAGGAGATGATGCGAGGGAGATGAGAGACTGAGCGAGGGAGATGAGAGACTGACTGAGGAGATGATGCGAGACTGAGGAGATGATGCGAGGGGTTGGAAGGGTCTGGAACACAATGGAAGAAATAAAAATAAAACTTTTGTGAGGGAGATGATGCGAGCCGTTTGTAAACACAAATAAAAATAAAACTTTCAACTTTTGTCCCATTTTTTCACAAAAAAAGAGCCGTTTGTGATCTCCAACGGACAAAAAAGAGCCGTTTGTGATCTCCAACGGACAAATCCAACGGCCATAATTTGGTCTAATATATAAATGTGTAGGGTTATTTACTTCATTTTGCACCCACTTTGTCATCTTTCACTTCTATTTTTTGTTGTTGTTATCAAGTCTCAATCTTGTTTATTTTTTGTCAAATGGATCCCAATCATCTTCAATATATGGCCTACATGAATTTTTTGCAAAACCAACCCCCTTCTGGCGACAATTCTCAAAATCCTCAATATCGAGCCTATATGAACTACTTGCAAAATCAACCCCCTACCGGCGACAATTCTCAAAATCCCCACCGGTTTATGTATCCACCACAACAGCCGTCCAATCCCACCATGTGGTTTAGGCCTCCAATGGGTACCAGCAGCAACATGGAGTCTCCTAACAATGAACCGGAATCACCAATCGGATCCATTTCTGAGAAGAACAATGAAGAAGAAGAGGGTACTACTAAGAAGAACAAACGTATCAGGTTCGAATCACCAGAAGACGAGTTGCTTATTCAGACATGGCTCAACATTTCAAAAGATCCAATCGTGGGAGTTGACCAAAAAGCAGATAGCTTTTGGGCAAGAATAAGAGATAACTATAATAACTATCGCGGGCGGCTTGTAGAGAGGGAGGCAGGTGCCCTGAAATCTCGATGGCATAAGATGAATGCTTCAGTACAAAAGTTTTGCGGGTGCTACAAAATAGCTGTTAGAGACAACACAAGCGATAAATCAGAGAATGATGTCATGGCGGAGGCGTTTAAACTATATTCTCAAATAGCAAAGGAGCGTTTCAAATTTGAGCATGCATGGAGGTTATTGAGAAGTGAGCCTAAATGGAAGGGAGAATCAATGAACAACTCTTCAAAGAGATCAAAGACAGGTGATCGGACGTACTCATCATCATCGAATCCAGATACGCCAATTAGTTGTGAAGAATATGACTCATCAATCCCAACAGATCGCCCAATTGGACAAAAGGCAGCAAAAAGGAAGAGCAAGGAAATAGCAACACCCGTTGTAGATTTGACTGCAATGGAAGCTGCTATATCTGTAAAAAATATTGCCATGACAAAAATAGCTGAGGCAAAGCTTGCAGAGAGCGAGGCAAAGGAGGCGGAGTGCAAGGTAAAGGAGGCGGAGAGCATACCAGCATTGTATGAAATCCTCATGAAGGATGTATCAGGGATGGATGATGCACAACTTGAAAATCATAATTTTTGTTGTGAAATTATTAAGAAGAAATTAGCAGGACTTATGTAGCATATTTTTGGTAGAGCATATTTGGGAGCAGTTTGGACATGAAAATAACTAAAATTAAATTTTTATGTAATATTTTGTATTTCGGTTAAAATGTAATATTATGTACTTCTCATCTTTATGTATTTCACATCGTTTTTTATTATTTAATATTATGTATTTCTTATTGTTTTAAATTTATTATGCTAAAAATTAATTAAACCAAAATTTCTATTTTTTTAATATTTAATATTTTTATATGTATTAATTAAAATAATTGAATTAATATTTAAATTTGGATAAAAAATTAAGTAGAAATAAAATAATATAAACATGTGGGGTCAAGATGGGTTGTTTCCAAGAAACCACCATTGGAGCAAATTGTGGTTGAGTTGCTTATGGGTTGCTTAAATCTTATGTGGCAATATGGGCCCACAAAAAGAAATTTAAGCAACCCATTTAGTTGCTTTGCACTAAAGATGCTCTAAGAGAAGCACATGCTAGTGAGGTGAAAGAATTAAAAGATCAAAACCAAAAACTTCAGCAAGGGATGGAGGAAAAATTTTAGCTTCTTATAAAGACCATGTTAAATCAAAACAACTCAAGACCGAATCTGGAGGCTTTGGCAACTTTGTTATCAAACCCACCCGATGCTAATAGTGCTCTACGTTCTTCGACATCAACACATGCTCCAGTTAATCCTGAGGTAATGGAATACCACATTAATCCTTTGCTGAAATCTCCAAAAATCCAACCAACTGTACCATATTACGATACTCGATACTACACTGACCCCATGTATTTGTTGGTCGGGGTTTTGTCACATATTAATCCTTTTCCTTTTCCTTTTCCTTTTATTTTATTTCATTTTTTGACTTGCTCTTTTAATTTTTCTCTAACCTTCCACATTTTATATGAGAGAATAAAGCTGATACTGGACATGGCAATCCATATTCCACACCCATCTTTTATTCTTTTCCTGACTCTTTCTTGCTCTCTCACTCTGTTTTTTTTTCTTTTCTTCTTTACTTCTACATTGATATCATTTTCCCACCCTCCCTTTTTTCCTTCTCATATCTTGGCTGCCCCGTTCTGGAAAAAGGGGCCTCTTCTCTGGAATGTCATCCCCCTTCCCCAAAGAATACATTTTTGTTTCTTTTTGTGTGATTCTGGGAAACCTCATTTGCTTGTTGATTTTTGGTTGGTGTGAGAACTGCATGGATTTTTCCCCATATCTTGATCTGCTTGCTTCTTTCTATGTAATTGAGCATATTCATTTATTGTTTTTTCTGCAGTTGAGTTGTTGATTTTGGTAAATCAAAGTATAAATTTTTGGTGGAAGAAGACTGTGCAGTGTGATTGTTTTAATTTCTCTTACGAGTTTTCGTTGACTTGGTTGTTATTATTTGGAAGAAATAACAAGTTGTTTTTGAGTATCAATTCCATTACTTTATTGAAATTAATTGTTTAGTATTCACTGATACTGAAAGCTTGAAATGAATGAGCTACTTGTTAGAGAAGAATCTAGCAACAACAAGTGGCTAAAACTGTTTCAGGACAAATATGTTGTGTGTACCATGTTAGGGTCAGGACATACATTGAAATACAATATGAGGCAGCAGTATCAAGTTTGGTCAATATTAAAAAAGAGTTACTACACTTAATCCCTATTAAAAGCTGATAGCTTGATATAAGTCAACTGTACTTAATCCCTATTAAAAGAGTTAATGCACTTAATCCCTATTTAACTTTTTGCACTATCTTCTTTATTTAACTTTTCCATTCTTATTATTCTTATTCAATTCATATCCCTTTATTAAATTGTATTATTTTAATTTTATAGGAACCCGATGACGATATGGATGATGGTCAATTGCTTGATGACTTGGATGTAGAAGAAGATGAAGACATGTCTTGATGATTGACTAGTGTTATGTAGTTTTACTTTGGATTATGAACAATATTTTTTGGTACATAATTAGGAATGATTATTGTACTTACGACTTTTGAAATACATTAAATACTCAACCTTAATTACCTTGACTTTTATTTTATGATTGCAATGTTATTTTGGTAAAGAATGATGAGTTGACTAATGAAATTTCTTTTCATTACTTAGTTGATGTTAGTGATTATATTGTTATCTTAATAAGTGGTTCTTTTGATAAATAAAATTATTATATTTTTATATTAAGTAATGAAACTCTTGCTTTTTCTAGAAAAAAAGTTCTCTATGTCTATTTATTGCCTTATAAAAAAAAACTGTTCTTTGTACTATCTGAAAAAGCGTTGCTCTATGCAAAAACCGTTGTCTATTTTTCTCATACAAAATCGTTGTGGAAAGTGAAACACAAAAGCGAACGATTTTATTATGTACTTTTTGACATCTAAAGGGAATAGTTTTACATTGTTGGCATTGACTGCAACACTGTAAAACCGTTGGCATAGAGTAAACAAAAAACTGTTGTCTATACACTATCAAAGGCTACGGTTTTTTGTAGTCGTTGCCTTTATTCAAAAAAACCGTTGCTTATAGAATAGACAACGCCTGAGAACATCACGGTTGTAAAACCATTGCCTTTGAAAATGGAAATGGTTTTTTAACCTTACGCAATACTTTTTACGCGTAGCCTATGATTGAAAATGTTGTAGTGCAGGTCCACCCTTGTCTTCAGAGCGGGATCGGAGGTCTGGACTAGACATCCTAGCTGTATGTTCTCTGTTTCCTCAGTTTGTGGTTTCCTCTTGGAGTCCTTGCCTCGCGTGTCTAGTCTATCGGATCAAGGAGTTATTGTGATTAGTAAGTTGTGGAAGACATTTTGCTCTGTCAAAGGTGATTGCATTCTCTTGACAATTACTTTTGGATAGAGTCCCGACTCGGACAAACTTGCTGGCTAGACGAGTTATTACCGATCCTTCAGCTATATCATGTATCTTGTGTAGGCCCCCACAGGAGGCGGCTACTAACCTATTTTGTAGATGTCCCTTCCAGGGTATGGTATGCGATTGTTGGCTGGCTGGGGCGTGATTTTGTGATGCCTCCGGATCTGTTCTCCCTTTTCTCCCAGTTTTGTTCCTTGGGCGATAGGCTACACTGTGGTGGGGCCTTGGCTCTGGTTTGACATGTTGTTCTTTGGGTCATCTGGGATCTCTGAAATGGTTGTATCTTCTCTGCGAGCACTACAAGAAATTTTCAGTTTTGCTACAATTTTCATCTACGGATAAAATTGATAGTTAATTCCAAGCTAATTAACTATCAGTTACCTACGAATTCTACCGTTTAGATTATTTTATATTAATTTGATTGATTTATTTTATTTTTCATAATCCCTGCTCTCTCCCCCATCTCTCTTGTATTTCTCTTATACTTAGTGCTCTCTCATGGTGATTAAGCATTTGTCTCTCCGTTCGTCCTCTTTGCCCCCAACGACCTCGATGCCAACGACGATGCTGATATGCTTCTGCTCCTCACCAGCGAGACTCGGAACTCATCGCCGCCAACAGTAGCATCTTCGTTGCTTACGCTAATGCTGCCACCGCCATGGTGTATCTGCCACAAACCGTCGTCCTCTGCGAGCTCCGCCGTGTCGCCAACAACAGCATCTCCATCGACCACATCTACCTTGCCTTCGACTTCGTTAACATAGTGAACCTCTCCTATTGCCTTTGAAACATGAAGAACGTTCTCTTCACGGTACTCTCCGCGTGGATATTGAGAATACAGGTCGCCACCGATCTTTTTCGTCTCGCTCTCTCTGATTCCGATCCGGTCTGCGTTCTCTCTTCAGATTTGAATAACATTGTTCATTGGTCTCTCTCTCTCGATCTCTCTCGCTTCGAAGGTGAGAAAAGTTGGATTTGAATCTTCTCACTTTGATTTCTTAATCGGAAGAACATCTTGCATTGTGTTCTTCTTCTTTTTTACCTTATTGGTTTCATTTTTAGAAAATCATGATATCTTTTATTCTGTTTGATTAAGATTTTGATTGTGTTGTTTGGGTTAAAATTTTGTGAATTATAGATATTCTGTAAATCTATACAAATAGGATTAAGTACTCTATAAATCTATATGAGCATGATCGTGTTACTACTTACTAGGTCTCGGTGCAAAGTTCTGAATGATAAAGTTGAATTGGTGATAATGTTTTCCTTGATGAAAATTAGGGATTCGATGGTTGTGTTATTCTTTATGCCTTCAAAAGTTCTTAGAAGGGATCGAAACGCGTCATAATGAATTATTTTTCACATGTGGTGAAGGCATTGGCCTTGCCAATGTCAATCCTTTGGTAATTGTATTTGACTGTTCATTTTTTTTGACTTCAAAATGTTCTACCAACTATTAAATGTTTTATAGCTAGATTGTTGGTTACTGGAGTCAGTTTCTATTTTCTCTTGTCTAGCATTGGTATGTTGATCTCATTAGTAAGTGTTTACTTTTGATTACCCATTTTTAAGACACTAAAAAACTTTAGTATATTCAATTTCTCCTAGTTTGGAGCAAACCATTAATGGCCAAGTCTAATTAAATTGGCTATTTTCTATGCCGCTTCAGGAAGCTATTGCTGGAAAATGCAATGTTGTTTGCATTTCTAAGGATACTTGGAATGCATAACCATAAGATGAAGCACTTCGAAGGACTGAATTTGTTTTCTATAGTTTCTTTGATTTGATGTTGGAAAACATAAATTATTCAATGAGATAGATGACAAGATTGCTGGAGTTGAAGGTATATTTTGTAAATGTTACGATAACTTCTATCTGGTAGTTTTTTTTTGCAATTGAAACCATTTCCTATGATAGTAGTTTGCATTAGTAATAACATGAATTCCCTTGTCTCTTGATTTTTTTTTCACAGAAATAACTATTAGAAACAGAGGAGGCAATTGAATGCAACACAAGTTATTTAAGAAAAAACTATATTTGGTAATATTTTGTTCCCTTTTTTCTTTTTTGTGTTTTCTTAGTTATCAAGTTTTAGACTATGAAAATTTTAAATTCTATTTGACTGTTAGACTTGAATCTCGTAGCATAATTGTAATTTTTTTAAGATGTCATTGAAATTCTTGAGGTAATTTGGCCTTAAGTATGTTTATGATTGATACTAATAACTTCTTTAATCTTCCAGGAGGAGTCCTATTCGTATATCAATTGCTGCTGCAGTTATATACATCATAAGTCAACTTTCTGATGATAAAAAAGCCTCACAAAGGTATGTGACACTTTGTGGGTAACTTCAGATTTGAAGGCATTTGAGGACCAACATATCTATAAGGTTTTCGTGTGAAAATGTTCTCTTCAATGCCGTAGGTTCTGTTGGAAAACTCTTAAAATTGGAATTAAAATTTAGAATGAGTATTTGATCATCAATGCTTTGATGGTCCCCACACCTTAGGTGCCTTGTTTATGACCCAATAGCAACAATGCTATACTTTTATCATATGTTAAGAAGGTCTCACTTAGGTATAACATTAGTTCTTCGTTGAAATGTAATTTTTTTTTAGGAATTTACTTTATAAGAGTTTGGTTACTAGAAGGATTTTTGCTTGGTATTTGTGCAAATTCTGAGAGAATGAAAAAACATGCCATCATGATCCATAATATTTTGTTGTAAAATATCTCTTTTTCTTTACTTTTATAGAGCATGTCAGTAGCCATTGCTTTAAGACATCTCATTTTATTCCTTTCTTAAAATTGTATTGATCTCTAATCCTATTAGCATTATATATTTGCTTTGGAGTTTTCCTCTCTGAAATTTCTTTCTCTTATTATGAGATTTTATGCCGACGCAGTACTTTTATTTGTATTTTAAGTTTTAACTTTTGATTTCTAACTTGGCGTTCTTGTTTTATGTAGTGTCTAAGTTTTCAGGCAGTAAAGAAACTGTTCAAAGTCAAGTATTTGTTGGAATGAGACTGCTAGCTAGCCGGGTCAAGTGTGACATTGAGGATTCAATTGCAATAGATGCACAAGACACTAGGGGATTTAATTTAATGTGCAGTGTTTTTTTTTTCGGTTAATAGCTACTAGCCGAATATAATGGTTTAGTGGCAACTATACCCATGATTTTGGAAATATTTAGACTCAATTTCCTTCATGGGAGTATTGAACATTGTTTTGATTTCAATGAAACAAGTATACAAATTTGCATTATCGGTATTATTAGAATATGATATGAAATTGTAACTTGTATCTTTGGGATTAATTTGTATGATAAAGTGGGTGTTTTCCAATGAAATATGAATTTTTTCCAACGAATCATGGTCCCATAATATTGCTAGGAAATTACCATAAAATGGCTACAAAATATTTTCCAATTAAAAAAAAACACTCAATAGCTACGAAATATTTATAAAATCACTATGAAAATTTAGCTATTAATTGACTATCAAATTGCTACGAAAATATTGTAGCTATTTAACTTGGAAAAAATAATTTTGAGCAACTTTTTGCTATGAATTAACTACAAAATAGCTATGCATTTTTTAAGATTTGCTACAAATTAGCTAGGAAACTTTTTCCTAGCTAATTAGTGACTCAAATTACGCTACGAACAATTTAGTAACTATTTCGTTGTAGTTAATTGCAGATTTTCTTGTAGTGGAGGGTGCCTAATTTAGGCCACACGGTTGGACGCATCATATCTCTATCTTGGAGGTGGTTTCTATCTAGGGGTAAATCCTCCCCTTGTTTGTATTATGAGTGGTACGTAGACCTTATGGATTGTATGGTGAGGTGATAGCCCTATTTTAGGCTTCCTGTTGGTGTTGATTTTTCTGCTGATTGGTGAGTGTTACCCTCGTCTCGATTTTGTTACGTGAGTTGGAGTACCCCTAGTATTCCAATGTTAATATATTATGTTTGCCATTAAAAAAAAATGTAATTCAAAATTTGTTGCAGTTAAAACGAAGTAGTTTTGTTCCTGTTAAAAAGTAGTTTAGCGTAAACCAAAGCAGCTGATACTGTCCCTCATTCAAGCACTAGTGCGAAATACACCTAAAAATTAGACTTATAACGCCGGCTTTGGCAATAACCGGCGTAAAAAATGAGGCGGTGGCATTTTTGAAATTAACGCATCAATTTTTACGCCGGTTATTTCTAAAACCGGCGTTATAAGTGTGATCCTAGGCCACATTAAGTAAAACCGCAGTTAAAAGTGTAAGTTTTAACGCCGGTTATACGCAGAACCGCGGTTAAAAGTGTCCCTTTTTTTTTCTTTTTTTAAAATGTAACGAAACTTTTAACGCCGGTTTTTAAGTAAAACCGCGGTTAAAAGTGTAAGTTTTAACGCCGGTTATATGAAGAACCGCGGTTAAAAGTGTCCTTTTTTTTTTCTTTTTTTAAAATGTAACGAAACTTTTAACGCCGGTTTTTAAGTAAAACCGCGGTTAAAAGTGTAAGTTTTAACGCCGGTTATATGAAGAACCGCGGTTAAAAGTGTCCCTTTTTTTTTCTTTTTTTAAAATGTAACGAAACTTTTAACGTCGGTTTTAAAGTAAAACCGCGGTTAAAAGTGTAAGTTTTAACGCCGGTTATACGAAGAACCGCGGTTAAAAGTGTCCATTTGTTTTCTTTTTTTAAAATTTAACCTATAGCGCCGGTTTTTTGGCCAACCGCGATTATAAGGTGTTTTAAAAACTCAAAACCAGACCCTCTCCCTCCTCTCACTTACGCGTTCTCTCATTTTCCCTCTGTCGATGTCTCTCTCACGCCTGGTGTTCTCTCTCGCTGCCGTCGTCCTCTTCGTTCTCAACGTTTTCTCCCTCTATCGTCCTCGCCGTCGTCATTTTCCCTCTCCGCCGCACCTGCAAACCGCGAGCCATCCCTCTATCGTCCTCTTCGTGCGCAGCACAGCGAAGCACCGTATCTGCACCCAGGAAGGCCCTCTGACTCTGGTGACAAAGATCACGTCCCTCCATTTCAATAGGCCCTCTTGTCTCGTCTCACTCTCCTCGACGACGATCCACCATTGTCATCTCCTTCAACACCCATTCAGCTGCCGTCATAGCCGCACCCATTCAGGTACTGCTTCCATTTCTCTTTTTTCCCCATTTCTTTCTTCACACTTCGCATTCACCTTCATTTTTAGGATTTTTTTTTTCAGTCATTTTTTTATGGTTTTGTTGATTTCAATTTCTTTTTTTCCCCATTTCTTTCTTCATGCAGAAGGCCATAGTTTGAGAGGAAAAAGGTTAAGCGATTGGGAACAGTCTCTCGAAGGAATAGCCGCTTGCTAAGCATGTGTTCACTCATCTAACTGGGTCTTTTCTTTCTTGATTAGTATCTGTGTTGTTTGTTTCTGATCAATGAATGCCTTGGAGGTTTTTATTTTGTTAATCACCCTTTGAATTTGTTTTATAATGTCTATATTTTCATACCACCAGTGAATTTTGAGCCATGTCAATTTGTTGCATGTTAGCCATTAGATAGCAGGTTAAATATAGGTGGTACTTCCTTTTAGATTGCTGTTAACGAATATTTGGGAACTAATTGTAAAAAAAAATTATATATTGGTATGGTAAATTGATTTTGAATGTATGGTAATTTCCTGTCCAGTAACTTTTGAGTTATCACTATTTCTTCTATTGGAAACATTCTTTTCTTGTTCTCATGATACTTGTAAAGAGGGTAGCTTTATTTCTAACCATGGCCAAAGAAAAATAAAAATAAAATTTGACCATTAGGTTGGGAGAAGTGGTTTTCATAGAAATTGCAAGATTCAAAGATTTCAAATTGAAAATCTACTATTCTTTTTAGTAGTTGGCACTTTTTTCAATGAATACATGAGTTATTTACTTTACGTTGTTGCATCCTCCACCAAAGTTATGTTTTTGGCATGAGTTGTTCATGAGTTAATGTTTTTTAAGTTCAATTTTTTAATACCCTTGTTGTGTATTGTGAATTATGATGTGGGAAGTGTTGCTTTTGTTTTGATGAACTGATCAATGAGAAATTATTTCAATTGGAAATTTTGTTTTTGTGATGTGGGTTGGGTTTGTGGGATGGATTGGTTTTTGTTCTTTGTAAGTGATGGGTTTGATTGTGTGGAGTCTAATGTATTGAACAATGAGAGTCTTTGCTTGGCTATTGCTAATCCCGTGGTGACGTGTGCTTCGCTTTCTGATTCTGGTTTTCCCAGTAATTTTGTTGCTGACCCTTTTCATTTTATTCAGGTAAATGCTTCTTGTAACCCTTTGTTCGTTCATATATCTGGTGTTTTAGATTCTATGAAATTGTTTTAGTTCTTTTCTTTCAGATAAACTCCTTTTTTATTTTTACTTTTTCCTGTTTTGTTCTATTGCTGCTTCCTCTGCTAAGGTTTCATGCTTTTGTGTACATAGTGTTGCCAAATAAGATCCCAATTTGATCCCTTTTTAATTGCCTAATTTTGAGGCGTGTATACATCTTTCTATTAATTGTTCTAACAACATGTCGATGTTAGTTAAATATCTAAGCATAAAAATATGTGTATATTATTTCAGAACACAGTTATGGATCGTAGTTGGATGCAAAAACATCGCTTAGGTGATGAGTATAAGAACGGAGTCGAAGACTTCTTATAATTTTCCCAAGCAAAACTTCCTAATCAAACAACTTTCTATTGTCCTTGTGTTAAGTGTTTGAATGGGCCAACACTAAAAGTTGAGGAGATACGGAATCATCTTCGTGTTTTTGGGATTTGGCAAAGATATACGACATGGACCTGGCATGGTGAAGTGTTAAACAAGCCAAGTGTATCCACAAGAGAGGAAGTTGATGTAGATATGGATGATCGACTAGAGGACATGATTCGTGATATTGGACAAGAGTCTTTTCAACGGGCACATGTGTATGAAACTCTATGCGGCGACAAGGAAAAACCTTTGTATCTGGGCTGCAAAAATTTCACACGGTTGTCAGCGGTGTTGAAATTGTTCAATCTGAAGGCGATAAATAGGTGGACTGATAAGAGCTTCACTGAATTGCTTAAACTGTTGAATGACATGCTTCCGGAAGGTAACACATTGCCAAACAGTAATTATGAAGCGAAGAAGATATTATGTCCGATGGGTGTGGAGTATAAGAAAATACATGCATGCCCGAAGGATTGCATATTGTACTGGAAAGAGCATGAAGACAAAGAAGAGTGTCCCGAGTGTAATACACCACGCTACAAAAAGAAGGACGATGATGATAATTGTGGTGATGTGAGCAAAAAAGGTCTTCCTGCGAAGGTGTTATGGTATCTTCCAATTATTCCCAGGTTTAAGCGACTGTTTACCAATGTAAATGATGCAAAGAACCTTAGATGGCATGCATCTAGGAAATGTGATGGAAAGCTTCGCCATCCGGCCGATTCTTTGCAATGGAAGAGAATTGATTCATTGTTTCCGGAGTTCGGCAATGAGCCAAGAAACCTTAGGCTTGGACTTGCTACAGATGGAATGAATCCATATGGTAACTTAAGTAGCATCCATAGTTCATGGCCTGTTCTCTTAGTAATTTACAATCTGTCTCCTTGGTTGTGCATGAAGCGCAAGTACATTATGTTATCTATGATGATTTCTGGTCCAAAACAACCGGGAAATGACATAGATGTTTATCTAAAACCCTTGATTGATGACTTGAGAACATTGTGGGAAGAAGGCATTGATGTGTTTGATAGGTTTTCAGGTGAAGATTTCAAGTTGCGTGTCATGTTGTTTTGCACCATCAACGACTTTTCAGCATATGGGAACTTGTCCGGGTATAGTGTTAAGGGGCATAAAGCATGCCCTATTTGTGAAGACGGCACATGTTTCTTTCAACTGAAAAATGGGAGAAAGACTTGTTACCTTGGGCATAGAATATTTCTGAGACGTGATCACCCGTATCGCAGGTTGAAAAAGGCTTTTCATGGATGTCAAGAGAACGAAATTGCTCCGAAAGCTTTAACCGGAGAAGAAGTTTATCAACGGGTGAACTCCATCAATGTTAATTTGGGGAAAAAAAAGAGGAAAAAATATTCTTCTGTGAAAAACATATGGAAGAAAAGGTCAGTATTCTTTGATCTTCCATACTGGTCAAGTCTTGATGTAAGACACTGTATTGATGTGATGCATGTGGAGAAAAATGTGTGTGATAGTGTAATCGGTACGCTTCTCAATATTCAGGGTAAGACAAAGGATGGAGTAAATGCTCGTCTAGACCTTGTTGCCATGGGTATAAGAGAGGAGTTAGCTCCTCAGCCAAGAGGTAACAAGACATATTTGCCACCAGCTTGTCATACATTATCAAAAGAAGAGAAAAAAAGCTTTTGCGAGTGCCTATGGGGTGTGAAAATGCCACAGGGTTACTCTTCAAATGTAAAGAGTCTTGTATCGATGACAGATCTCAAATTAGTTGGCTTAAAATCTCATGATTGTCATGTCTTGATGACAGAGTCTGTATTCAGAACAACTACAGTGATGTATATGGATTCTTGGATCCAACGTTGATGGTTGTCAAGCCCAACCCAAAAGAGTCTAATGAATCTGTTCAAGCTTACATACTGGATAAGCTAATTCAGCAGGACAAAGATGTTTTCTTAGGACCGTACTGGCACAGGTGAATACATTTTTATTCATAGCATACTTTTTCTCTCTGTGTTTCTGTGACAACCCCCTTAAATTTTTAAAAAATAACGGAGTCGCCACCAATATTTTGATTTTTATAGGAAAACATTGGAAACCTATATTTTTTATATATTTTTTATTTAACAAAGAAAAAGGTCTTTGGACCAGATTTAGAGCTCGGGAGTTGGTTACGCGCAAGGAAGGATTAGCACCCATGCACGCCCAAAAAAATGGTACCTTTAATTATTTGAAAACAGTTTGCCCTAAAAACTTGATTCCCTAAAACATGTATTATCTTTTTTTTTTTTTTTTAAAAAGGGATACCACAAAGATATAAGCGTGCTAAGAATATTTTAATTACGTGCATATATTAAAAAATTGAATAACAACGTTTTTCAATTTTTTTAGTTTAACAAAATTAACAACTACTTAATCCTAATTACATTCTTATATCTCGTTTTTAATTTACCTTTTATTTTAAAAAAAACAGAGAAAAGAAAATTTAATAACTATAATAATAATAACAACATCTTTCCTTTTTCTTTTGAAAACATAATCACTTTTAAAAACATAATAATTTTTGTTGACAGCAAATAAGATTCTTTTAATTAAAAAAAGGGAAGAAATCTGATTTTTATGAAAAAAACGTTTTTTATATATATATATTACAGAGATATATATTTTATTTTTTACCCAGATTTATATTTTATTTACAAATATAATACCTAAATTATTTACAGCTTAGTCCTTTTAATTAAAATATATTGCAATTTAGCCCTTTCCTGGATTTGGCCCCTTTGGAAGGCCAAACCCTTAGCCCTAATTTTCACATTTTTGCAGAATCACGAACGCAACGTGGGGATACAGCAATCAACAAAACAAAAAAATGAAATCAGATTCAAACGCAACACATGGATGCAGATTCAGAAAAGTAAGATAGAATCACGTTTACAGGTTCTAATTCAAATCCAACGTATACAAAAAAACAATCAAGATGCAGCACAGAACACTGACGGTATACAAAGAAGAAAGGGAAGGAATGAAAGAGAACCTGACTTTACAAGCCTTAATCAAGAGAATAACAGACTCGGAACCCTAATTCTAATAGTGTTTAAAGAAAGAAAAAAAAATTGAGACCCTCTTCTTGCTCGCTTCAGCCCCTTAAGCGTCTCCTGTTCTCTTGCTTTCCGTTTTTGATCCCCAAAAATCCTCCCTTTCAGTCTTCACCTTGCGCCTTTTATAGGCAGATTTCCTCAAGCTCTGAAAAAAAACAATAAAAATAAGCGAAGTGTCAGTACAAAAAAAAATCGAATTTTTTTGAACTAGTATAGTAAAAGAACGAGACAACATCCCTTAATCACCGGTTTTCTTCTTTCTTCTCTGCTTCTCATGCGAAAATGGGATCCTGGGCGGCTTGCAGGAGGGTGACGCGACGTTGGCAGGGAGATGGGCCAGTTGGAGGAAATAACCGTTGAGCAAGGCAGAGAAACGTGGTCTGAGGGGGGAGACAGAGAGGGAGACAGTTAGGTGTACTGTAGGGGCGGCTTGAGGCGATGTTGACAGTGAGATCGAGGAGGTGACCGCTGGGCAAGGTGGAGAGACACGGTCTGAAGAGGGGGGAGAGAGAGAGACGGCTGTGGTAGGAGAAAGAGGGTTAGGGTTGAGTGAGGAAGTGGAGAAAGAGGGTTAGGGTTGAGTGAGGAAGTGGAGAAAGAAAGAGAGAGAGATGGGGGGTGGGATGTGCGCCGCGGCGCAGGGAGAGTGAGGAGAGGAGAAGGAATGAGGGTGTAGTGTTTTAGGGTTAGGTTAAATGAATTAGGTTTGGGTTGATGGATGATGGGCTGCAGCGTGGGATTGGGCCGCGGCGTGGAGAAAGAGAGCCATGGGCTGGGGGCGCACGAAAGAAGGAAGAGGGGTGCGTGCAGTAACAGGAAGGAATCACAGGGTATTGGGCTGGGCTGCCAGCGTTTTAGCTAAATGCTATTGGTACCCCCCACTTACAATTCACACACCTCAATCTTTTAAAAATAATAATTTTTTTTTCTCTTTTTTTTTTCTTTCTCTCTTTATTCACTCTATCCTTTTACCTCCCAATAATATTATTTATTATCATTACTACTAATAAAATAAAATAAAATAAAAGTTAAAATAAAATAAAATAAAAATAAGAATAAAAAGGGCCGGACAAAATTAGGGTACTATAGCTGCCCCTCCTTAATCACATTTTACTCGAAGGTCTTCGTGCATTCGTTGTAAAAGGTAATTAAGGATAAAGGACTCTGATTTTGTCCGTAATAAGTGGTTTGAGATTGCGAGATTGGCTCCCGACTTAGTTTTGGGATTCTAGGTCTGATTCCTATTGAATTCTCAGTAAGGCATAGGTTTGGTTCCTAACTCTTACGAAATTGGAGAGAGATTCTAGGTTTGATTCCTAGCGAATTCTCAGTAAGGCATAGGTCTGGTTCCTAGCTCTTACAAAATTGGTGAGAGATTCTAGGTTTGATTCCTAGCGAATTCTCAGTAAGGCATAGGTCTGGTTCCTAGCTCTTACAAAATTGGTGAGAGATTCCAGGTTTGGTTTCCTGGTGAACTCCTAGTAAGGCATAGTTATGACTAGCTCTTACTAAATGGGTGAGAGATTCTAGGTTCGATTCCTAGTGAATTCTAGGTAAGGCCTAGTTATGACTAGCTCTTACAAAATTGGTCGGAGATTCCAGGTTTGGTTTCCTGGTGAATTTCCGGTAAGGCATAGGTTCGGCTCCTAGCTCTTACAAAATTAGTTGGACTTAGGTAAGGTCTAAGTGTGAGCTTCTACGTCACTCAACACGAGTTCGGGTCAGGCCCCCCAGCAAAAGCGAAACGAGTTTCCGACTTGTGGTTGATTTTAGTAATACAAGTAATGACTCTTTGGATAATGCAAGCGCTATTTCTTTGTATTGATCATGCAGGAATGCGGCGAATGTCATGTTATGCATGAATGTTGTGTTATTATGGGGGAGCGTTGTGTTTCCGACGCCTTTCCAAACCCTTATTGATAATTAGCCAGAGGTCCTTTCTATTGGCGACTTCGGAGCTAGTCAGCTTGGCCCTTTATAATGTGCACAACGCTGATGATTCTGCATTTTGGTGGTGCGTCCTGCTAAATTCCTCTCCTTGACGGGAAGATGCTAGATCCCCTGGACCCTTTCAGAATTTTCAGTAGTTATGAAATGCTTTTATGTTTTGATCTGCACATGTTTATTTTTAGCATGAATATCTTTCAGAAAGAAAACGCAAGTTGATAAAATCCCAAGTTGAGTTCAGGAGAGATAGGAATAAGCAATCCTATTGTGCCAATAACATTTAATAGGCGATGTGGATAAAAATGAATTTCCATTATCATGGGGAAATATTATAAGTAGGACAAATTTGTTTCTGCTAGGCAGGAACTGGTAACCAAAGTTAAATCCGCTAATAATCCTTTTGAAAACAAATTGTGCTGCTCTTCCGCGATCCAGACCCTAACGGCCTTCTTGATCACCCCCATAAAATTGCATTTGTTCTGCTCTTGCCTGTTTTTGCTCCTGCGGGTCAGCTTCTAGCTCTGACTACCCTTGATGCATTTGGCTTGGACTTTGCTTAGGCCGCTCTTTGCGAGTTTTCGACCTAGTAGGTTACCCTAAATTGCCTTTGCAGGTTTTCAATTTAGCATTTTTATTGGACCCTAACTTTTGCCTAGGCCGCCCTTTCGGGTTTTCAACCTAGCGAGCCCTTTTTTTTTTTTTGATGTGGGGCGTCCTCCTAGACATAGTACTTTTTGATCGCATTCGAATTCACCGGTAGCGGTAGATCATGTCCCTCCATATCTGCGAGGATGAGGCCTCCTCCTGAGAATGCCTTTTTCACCACATATGGACCTTCGTAATTTGGGGTCCATTTTTCGCGTTGGTCTTTCTGAATAGGTAGAATCTTTTTCAAAACCAATTCCCCTTCTGTAAATTCTCGATGACGCACTTTCTTTTCATATGCTCTCTTGAGCCTCTTTTGATATAATTGTCCGTGACATATTTCCTCCAACCTTTTCCCTTCGATGAGATTCAGCTGGTCATAACGGGTCTGGACCCATTCGGCTTCTTCGAGCTTGGTTTCCATGACTACCCTCAGAGAAGGGATCTCTACTTCTATGGGTAACACTGCTTCCATTCCGTATACTAGGGAGAACGGAGTTGCCCCTGTGGAAGTGCGTACGGAAGTTCGGTATCCGTGTAAAGCAAAAGGGAGCATCTCATGCCAATTCTTGTAAGTTAACACCATTTTTTGGATAATCTTTTTGATATTCTTGTTAGCCGCTTCTACCGCCCCATTCATCTTAGGGCGATAAGGGGAAGAATTGTGGTGCTGGATTTTGAAGTCATCACACAATTCTTTCATCATTTTGTTGTTCAGGTTGGTCCCATTGTCCGTGATGATCTTCCTTGGCAAACCATACCGGCAAATTATTTCCTTCTTGATGAATTTGACGACTACATTGCAGGTCACATTGGCATAGGAGATTGCTTCGACCCATTTCGTGAAGTAATCAATGGCCACGAGGATGAAGCGGTGTCCATTAGAGGCTTTCGGCTCAATCATTCCTATGACATCCAAACCCCACATGGAAAATGGCCAGGGTGCACTGAGGACGTTTAAGGAAGTTGGAGGCACATGAATATTATCAGCGTAAGTCTGACACTTATGACATTTCCTCACATGTTTGATGCAATCTCCTTCCATTGAAAGCCAATAATATCCTGCTCTGAGAATCTTTTTAGCCATTGCGTACCCATTGGCATGGGTCCCGAAGGAACCTTCGTGAACGTCATCGATAATTCGTCTTGCTTCTGCGGAATCTACGCACCGGAGGAGTACCATATCGTGATTTCTTTTGTAGAGTACGTCACCATTCAGAAAGAAACTCATAGCGAGCCTCCTCAAAGTTCTTTTGTCGTTTTCTGAGGCGCCCAAAGGATATTCTTTGTTCTTGAGGTAGCATTTAATGTCATGGTACCATGGCTTTCCATCTGGTTCGTCCTCTATCAACTGGCAATAAGCGGGGCTTGCACGGCTCTCCATCATGATGAGAGGTATTTCTTTATCATTGTTGCTCGGCTAGATCCGGAACATGGATGACAATGTGGCTAGTGCATCGGCTAACTGATTACTCTCTCGCGGAATATGTTGGAAGGTGATTCTGTCAAATGATTCGACGAGTCCTGAATGTACTTGTGGTAAGGGATTAATTTGGAATCCCGAGTTTCCCATTCTCCATTTAACTGGTTGATAACCAGGACGGAATCCCCGTAGACTTTCAGAACCTTGACTTTCGTTTCTACGGCAACCCGAATTCCCACGACACAAGCCTCATACTCTGCGATATTATTGGTGCAATTGAAACATAGGCGTGCAGTAACAGGGATGTGCATGTTTTCTGGAGAAATCAGTATTGCCCCGATTCTGTGCCCCAATGCGTTAGAGGCTCCATCAAACATCATTGTCCACTCCTCATCTCTTGGTTCTTCTTTTTCAGCAGACATTATATTCTCATCGGGAAATTCATAGGGGACTGGTGAATGGTTGTTCATGGGTTGGTGGGCTAAGTATTCAGCGAGCGCACTACCTTTGATAGCCTTTTGAGAGACATACTGAATGTCATATTCGGATAATAGCATCTGCCACCGTGCAATTCTCCCGGTGAGAGCGGGCTTCTCAAATACATACTTGATCGGATCCATTTTTGACACCAACCAAGTCGTATGAGAAAGCATGTACTGTCTTAGACGGTGAGCGGCCCAAGCAAGGGCACAACAAGTACGTTCCAACACCGAGTAATTAGCTTCATAACTTGTGAACTTTTTACTTAAGTAGTAAATGGCGTGTTCTTTTTTACCAGTCTCATCGTGCTGACCCGGCATACATCCCATAGACCCGTGTAATATTGTCAAGTAGAGGATCAGGGGTCTGCCTGGAACTGGAGGTAATAACACGGGAGGCTCCTGCAAGTACTGTTTGATTTTATCAAAAGCCTCGTGGCACTTCTCGTTCCATTCCACAGCTTGGTATTTGCGCAACAACTTAAAAATCGGTTCGCAAGTGTCAGTGAGTTGTGATATAAACCGAGACATATAATTCAGCCTTCCTAGGAAACCGCGAACTTCCTTTTCTGTACGAGGGGCTGGCATTTCTAAAATGGCTTTTACTTTTTCTGGGTCCACTTCGATTCCTTTCTGACTTACAATGAATCCTAACAATCTTCCTGACTTGACACCGAAGTTACATTTGGCGGGGTTGAGCCTTAAACGGAACTTTCTCAATCGCTCAAAGAGTTTCCACAGATTGGTTATATGCCCCTCTTCAGTTTGCGACTTAGCGATCATGTCGTCCACGTAGACTTGTATCTCTTTGTGTATCATATCATGGAACAAAGTCACCATTGCCCTTTGATAGGTTGCCCCGGCATTTTTTAACCCGAAAGGCATCACTTTGTAGCAAAAGGTGCCCCAAGCTGTAATGAACGTGGTCTTTTCCATGTCCTCCCTGGCCATTTTTATCTGGTTATACCCGGAGAAACCATCCATGAGAGAGAAAAATGCGTGATGAGCCATGTTATCTACCAGGACATCGATACGTGGCAAGGGAAAATCGTCTTTGGGACTCGCTCTATTAAGGTCTCGGTAGTCAACACACATTCGAACTTTTCCACCTTTCTTCGGGACAGGGACGATAGTAGCAACCCATTGGGGATACTTGGCCACGGCTAGAAATCCGGCGTCAAATTGTTTTTTAACTTCTTCCCTAATTTTCAATGACATATCTGGTCTCATGCGTCTCAACTTCTGTTTGACGGGAGGGCAATCAGGCTTAAGCGGCAACTTGTGTTTGACGATATCGGTATCCAACCCTGGCATATCCTGATAGGACCAAGTAAAAACATCTTTATAATCCCAAAGTAGTTGGATTAATTCAGCCTTTGCTCCTGGTGACATGGTGAGGCTAACCTTGACTTCTTTTCTGTTTTCATCTGTTCCCAGATTGATTAGCTCAGTGGACTCTTCATAAGGCTCAATCTTCTTGGATTCCCCTTCTATAAGTCTCATCAATTCTGGTGAGAAGTTTTCGTCGGGGTAATCTTCTTCACAATCTCCGTTGGTATGATTAATCGGACCATCAAAGTCCGGTGGCGAAACTTCAGCACAATTGTTTTCAAAAGTATTTTCGGTGAACCTGCATTATCAAGGTTAGCAATAAGGGGAGGGTAAAGGAAAGAAGAGGAAAAGAGCGAGTGAAAATACTTGGGATAAAATCAAAATATGTTTCATTAATGTTCGAAATATGCTAAAAGAAAACATGCGGGGCCCTTTAACATTTCCTCTACCGCCTCGGGCTGAGCGGAGAGGTAAGCATTAGATGAATTACATTGAAAATGCATTAAGGATCCTAGGGTTCTCCACCACTTCCCAATTGCAAGGCATTGAAGAGCATGGGCGGACCCAACTTTCATCAGAAGTAACAAGATCGTTCCCCACAACAGATACTTGATCTGGATAGATCCATCCCGCGCTTCGGAAGCTTTGGCGGAGATCACAAATGGAGATTTTCCCCAGCTCGGGTTCCCGATTCTCAAGACGGGCCTTTCTCTTTTCTTTCTTTTCTTCGATCATCCTTTCCTTGTCTCTTTTAGTGGGTACGTACCCCAGGCCGTGCCGATCCTTGTTCTCGAGAACTCCTAGGATTGAGGGCATACCTTCTTGATTCTTCCCCAGTCCTTTTCCTGGCTGGTATCCCCCTTTTAGCATGACATTGCCCACCATTAGTACGGCATTGGATAGACAGGGTTTCTTAGTGGTGATCCCTACATAAGCGCTATCGACAATTTCCAACGCCTGAAACGCAGTTCCCAGGGCTTCCTCTGTAGCTTCAATGTAGCGTGTTGACGTCGGCTTACTCACCAGCAAATCTTGTTCTCCTGACACGATGACCAGTTTATCATCCACGACAAACTTCAATTTTTGGTGCAAGGTGGACGGTACTACTCCCGCTGAGTGAATCCAAGGTCTTCCCAGCAAGCAACTATAGCTGGGCCTGATGTCCATTACCTGGAAGTTAATAATGAAGGTGAATGGCCCGATCTGGATTGGCAGCTCGATCTCTCCCATTACTTCACTCTTGGATCCGTCGAAGGCCCTTACAAGCACAGAGCTAGGCTTCATATGAGTTTTGTCGATGGGTAATTTATCCAAGGTAGATTTAGGCATCACATTTAGGGAGGACCCATTATCTATGAGGACCTTGGCCACGAGATGCTCCTTACACTGAACCGAGATATGCAGTGCTTTATTGTGTCCTCTTCCTTCCGCGGGTATCTCCTCATCATTGAAGTACAAATAATTGCATGCAGTGATGTTGCCAACCAGGTCACCAAACTGATTCAGCGTAATGTTCTGAGATACATGGGCCTCATTTAGAACCTTCATTAGCATTTTCCTATGACTCTCAGAGTGCGTCAATAAGGCGAGTAGGGACACTCTTGCTGGCGTGCGATTCAACTGGTCTACTATCTCGTACTCGCTTTGTTGAATGAGCTTGAGAAATTCAGCAACTTCCTCATGGGGAATTTCTTTCTTATCTTCCTTCCCCGTGTTGCTTTCCTCGATCACAACCTCTTTTCCTTTGTTTTTAACTTCAATCGGCCTTTTTGCAGTTTCCTCCACCGATTCCTTTTCTGGTTCTTCTACGGTCCTCCTTACCGGCTCTTTATCTGGGGCATAGACTCGCCCACTTCGTGTCATCCCTCCTATTCCCACAATATTGGTGACCGTCGGAGGACATTGCTCCCTATCATTCCCTTCGACTCGGACTTTTGCATCATATATCCAAGGGACTGCTTTGTCGTCCTTGTACGGAAAAGGAGACGGTATTTGAATAGTGATGGTTTTAGGGGCATTAGCCGCTGTAGGAGATGCACTCTTAGTGAATTGAATCACCAAAGGTTTTGGGATCATGGTTCCTGAATCTTGGACCATGGATACCTCCATTTCCTTTTGAGAGATAATTCGGACCATGTTCATATCGAGTAATTTTTGGAGGATGACCCTAAACTCTTCACACTCCTCGGTGGACAGGATGTCTTCATTGTAAGGAGTTTCCTTGTTGACTTTTACCTTTTCAATCAGACCGGCTTTGCGGAGTTTGCTGAATACTTCACTCATCGGGATTTCTACTTCGACAACATCCCTTATTACCTTTCTCCCATATTCGGCCTCTATCATATTCACCGATGTGTTTCCGTGGTTAGGTAACGGATTACTCCCTACGTTAGGGCTATCATCCTGGAAGCTTAACCATTTTGCATTTATTAGGCTTTGGACTTTAATTTTCAGAGCTCGGCAATCTTCTATGGAGCGCCCGCCTCCCGCTGCGTGGTATTCGCAGGTGGCATCTGGATTATACCATTTTGGGAATGGCGGTTCCATGGGTTTCTGCGGACAAGGAACCACCAATGAGTTTTTGAGCAGGTGCTGGTAAACATCTTTGTAACTCATAGGGATCTTGTCAAACTGGATGGGTTCCTTCCTTGGGAGTTCGAGCTCTTGGTCGATTAAAATTCTGACCTCCTTGATTACCGGGAATGGGAAACGCTGACGTGGTAGTTGCCGCAACGTATAGAGGGGCACTACTCACCGCGTTTGTCTCTCCTTCTTTCTTCTTCTTGACGAAGGATTTCTGCGCTTTGGATGATGAAGTGTCGTTATGGATTTTTCCACTGTGCATCCCGATTTCCACGCGTTCTCCTATGACAATCAAATCAGAAAAGCTTGAGAACATGCTTCCAATCATTTTATCATAGAATGGGGGCTCAAGCGTGTCGATGAATGTATCAATCATCTCTTTATCCAATAGGGGGGCTCCACTTGAGCAGCCATGCTCCTCCATCTCTGGGCGTATTCTTTATAGCTTTGGCGTCTTTCTTCTTCATATTTTGCAATCGTTACTACTGGGAGCCATATCCATATTGTACTTGTACCGCTGGACGAACGCATTTGCCAAGTCTTTCCATGAGCGAATTTTAGTACGCTCTAACTGCATATACCACCGCGAGGGTGCCCCGGTCAAACTTTCTTGGAAGAAATGAATTAGGAGCTTGTCATCGTGGGAATGGGAAGCCATCTTTCGGCAATACATGACCAGGTGGCTCTTGGGACATGTCTCCCCTTTGTACTTGTCGAACTCGGGTACCTTGAACTTTGGAGGTATGACTACATCGTGGACCAAACACATGTCCAAGCTTCAAACCAATGTGATCTCGCCTCAATGGCCTTTAACCTTTCCTCCATCATCTGAAACCTCTCCTTGGCTTGAGCATCCTCCTGATGAGTGAAGATAGGTACAGAATTCTGAGCACTTGTGTTCAACGGGTTTCCATCATTTGGAGGTGTCCGTCCTTGTGAACTATGGATAGGTATTTCGTTCTCTTCCGGCTGATTCTCCTCCGGCCCATTATGCATGTGGTGTTCGACAAGTCGTTCTGCTTCTGGGGTCAACTTGGCATTTAGGGCCATCAACAGATCGAACATCTGGCCCATTCGTGCACTCATCTGATTAAGTTCTCCCCGCATAGCCTCTTGACTCTGTTGCATGGCCTGCTGATTTTGTTCTAAGGCGTCCATGAGCCTGGCTTGCGACCTTGTTCTGTAAGGATGCAGGTTCTTCGTGTTTATTTCTGGGTTCAGAAGGACAATATGAGTATGGAGGAGTTGTTTTTGTTATGCTCATATTATGTATGCCATGCACGTTTATTTATTCATTTAATTTGTTTTATCGGCTTATCGGAGAATCGCAAAAACTTTGTAAACGTCTCATCGGGTTCACAGTATTTCAAGAATAAATATTCCCATCAAAAGAAAATACCATAATTCAAATTGCCACGAGGGCTTACAAAATTGAGACGAAATTGAAATTGCGAGAATTCAAATAAACGACAAAAGACTAAAGGGGATAGGGTTTTTAATCTGGCCACGTCGGACCGCTTCTCCAACTCTCCCACTAAGCTCTTGCAAGACTCTATGAAGTTCATCACTTTCCTCGACAAAGGTCGGAAACCTATTGCGGATTCTGCTTCTTCCAAGAGTTCTGGCATATCTTGGATACCCCTATTTGCGAGCCAGACCAATTTAGAGCAACGATCCATCCAGTACCGGGTTTCTCGATCAAACCAACTAATGACTTCCCGCTGATCATCAATTTTCCCTTGCATACTGAGGACCTTCTCACGTTCCTCCTCGAGATCTATATGGTAGCCTATGAACTTTTCTTCCGCAATTCTCTTTTCTGCTTCGAGTTGGGCCTCGTGCAACTGCATGGTATTTTTCAACTGTTGTGTCAAGCTTTCAACCCGTTCTTGTAAAGCCTTACTAGCCTTTTGAGAATCAGTCCATCTTTTCCTCAAATCACCCTTTTCGCAGAGAACCAAACTTAATTCCTTTTTCACTAAGTCCAATTGTTGATTTGCTGCTTTCAGACAGCCTTGAGTCTGAGACGGGCTTACCCTTTCATCCTTGGCTCTCTTTTGGGTCTCCTCTGGAAATCCAGCTTTTCTATCACATTCATCTCGTAGGACTTCTATGTCTTGATATGCTCTCTTCAAATTCTCCCGGAGAAGTTTCTTATCCTCTTTCACCTTTTCTAAGGCCAGCTTCAATTCTTTCACTTCTTCATTCTCTGCAGGAGGTGGAGGCGGCATTTCTGGGACTAAAAACAAGTTTCGGAAAGGTAACTTGACTTGCTGAACTCTCGCCGTAACCCATTGACGGTACTTTTCATCCGTATGGGTGCTCTTGCGCCCTAGTGGTTTCCTGATTACTTTCCTCCAAGCTCGACACGCTTTTGTGAACAATGCCAAATCCGAGGAGCCCCGATCATGTATAATGAAAGCGGCTAGCTCTTCTTCGACAGGTTCTCCTAGCATGGGTGCACCGAGTTGTCTCAGGGCCAGAGTAGGATTGTAGTTGATGCAGCCTATAGTTCCAATAAGGGGTACGTTGGGGAATTCTCCACACCGATAGATCACCTCTTTAATCTCTTGTTCTCTGGAATACCATATCACAGATTCTTCACTAAGACTCATCAAGTAAGCAGCCCATTCCGCATTACTCCTAGGGCCAAAGGAATGTCCCCTTTTTACCAAGTGACTTTTCAACCATAGGTACAAGATGGGGACACAACAACGAATTCGTCCTCCTCCTTTCTCATGGCGTGTGTGGAGCTCATAGTATAAGTCCGCAAGCACGGCGGTAGTGGGATCCATACCTTGGGTTTTAAATGCTAGGAAGGCGTCAATGGCGGTTTTGTCCATAAAATGGTCCACATGAGGAAACAAGACCACTCCATAAATAATCAGGGCTACTACATCCATGGATTCTCTCAATTTTCCTTTGGCATGAAGGTCCTTAGCTTTTTCTTCTAGAAAGCTCCTGGAGTAACCTTCGAGATCTCCTTCTACCCTTAGTGCAGCGTTCAAATCTGATTCAGAGATACCCAAAGCAAGGGAAATGGTACCTATAGTTGGAGTATGTTTCGCGTGATGCGGGCCTTTAGTCCTTCCCGGGATCCCCAAGATCTTGATATTCTTCTAAAGTCGGTGCCATTTGGAAGTTCCGTAACGTGAAACATCTCGCAGGAGGGTCATAAACCGGGCTAGTGCCGTTAGTGGCTCCCACTTGTACGCCCACATTTATCGATCCAATATATTCCCAAATTTCCCCACGAAGCTAATCCGATCCAATCAGTATCCACTTTTCAGCTATGAAATCAACCAAAGTTTTTAGATGCATCAAACGAGGCGGTTCGATCTTGAATTTCAAAGTGTTTCTCCTCTCTAACCTCAGAATCGCTACCACCGAAGACATTTGTTCCAAAGATTTTTGAAATTTCCGATAAGCCTGAACGAATGGGAAATTAGTGTTATGGCGTATGCATGAATGAATGAGTATGATTTTGTTTTCCAAAAGTGAAAGAAAAATAAAATTGCAATTTTATTTCATTTCCGAAAACACAGTCATTTTAATAAATATACCTTTTAGTACACATTAAGTTATTTTTTAAAAAAATTGTTACCGTTATTACTATTATTATCATACCCCCTTTTTAAAAGACCTAAGTATCTATTTTTCAAAATAATTGATTAGGGCTCAAAAAGAGAGGATTTTAAAAAAATTTATTTTTGTGATTTTTTTTTGAAATAAATAAGCGAAAAGGACAATAATGGAGGGTATGCTCCTTTTGTGACCAAGGTTGGTAATTCTTAAAGGATCTATGGTCCACATTAAATGCCTTTCTTTGGGTGAGTTAAAGTACTAAACTAGACAGTCCCTAGAGCCAAGGGTCCCATTTGAAAATGTTACCACCAATAATAGGTATACTATTAAAGGATGGTTTTTCCTCAAATGGAGCCAAACTCTAGGTGAGGCTTTCGTAGGAACCTACTGGCCGTACGTCCAGCAGAGCACCCACTACGCAGCCTCTCCTAACTTAATATTCACTCGGGCCCGGGCATAGGGCTCCCACTCATAGTGTGTGCAAATAAGTGTGCAAAGTGAAGTGTGTGAAAGGAGCAATGACCTAAAATTCTACCCGCTGCAAAATAAACGTATAATATATACAAATGTCTTCTACCCTAGGGTTCAAATATACAAGCATATGAGCAAAATATACCATGACCAAATAGGAGTAGAATAAAATACAAGGGAAATAAATCATGTAAGGCAAACAAACAAATTCAAACAATTATAAGGCCTAACTATCTAGTGTCCCCAGTGAAGTCGCCAGCTGTGACAACCCCCTTAAATTTTTAAAAAATAACGGAGCCGCCACCAATATTTTGATTTTTATAGGAAAACATTAGAAACCTATATTTTTTATATATTTTTTATTTAACAAAGAAAAAGGTCTTTGGACCAGATTTAGAGCTCGGGAGTTGGTTACGCGCAAGGAAGGATTAGCACCCATGCACGCCCAAAAAAATGGTACCTTTAATTATTTGAAAACAGTTTGCCCTAAAAACTTGATTCCCTAAAACATGTATTATCTTTTTTTTAAAAAAAGGATACCACAAAGATATAAGCGTGCTAAGAATATTTTAATTACGTGCATATATTAAAAAATTGAATAACAACGTTTTTCAATTTTTTTAGTTTAACAAAATTAACAACTACTTAATCCTAATTACATTCTTATATCTCGTTTTTAATTTACCTTTTATTTTAAAAAAAACAGAGAAAAGAAAATTTAATAACTATAATAATAATAACAACATCTTTCCTTTTTCTTTTGAAAACATAATCACTTTTAAAAACATAATAATTTTTGTTGACAGCAAATAAGATTCTTTTAATTAAAAAAAGGGAAGAAATCTGATTTTTATGAAAAAAACGTTTTTTTTTATATATATTACAGAGATATATATTTTATTTTTTACCCAGATTTATACTTTATTTACAAATATAATACTTAAATTATTTACAGCTTAGTCCTTTTAATTAAAATATATTGCAATTTAGCCCTTTCCTGGATTTGGCCCCTTTGGAAGGCCAAACCCTTAGCCCTAATTTTCACATTTTTGTAGAATCACGAACGCAACGTGGGGATACAGCAATCAACGAAACAAAAAAATGAAATCAGATTCAAACGCAACACATGGATGCAGATTCAGAAAAGTAAGATAGAATCACGTTTACAGGTTCTAATTCAAATCCAACGTATACAAAAAAACAATCAAGATGCAGCACAGAACACTGACGGTATACAAAGAAGAAAGGGAAGGAATGAAAGAGAACCTGACTTTACAAGCCTTAATCAAGAGAAGAACAGACTCGGAACCCTAATTCTAATAGTGTTTAAAGAAAGGAAAAAAAAATTGAGACCCTCTTCTTGCCTCGCTTCAGCCCCTTAAGCGTCTCCTGTTCTCTTGCTTTCCGTTTTTGATCCCCAAAAATCCTCCCTTTCAGTCTTCACACTTGGGCCTTTTATAGGCAGATTTCCTCAAGCTCTGAAAAAAAACAATAAAAATAAGCGAAGTGTCAGTACCAAAAAAAATCGAATTTTTTTGAACTAGTATAGTAAAAGAACGAGACAACATCCCTTAATCACCGGTTTTCTTCTTTCTTCTCTGCTTCTCACGCGAAAATGGGATCCTGGACGGCTTGCAGGAGGGTGACGCGACGTTGGCAGGGAGATGGGCCAGTTGGAGGAAATAACTGTTGAGCAAGGCAGAGAAACGTGGTCTGAGGGGGGAGAGAGAGAGGGAGACAGTTGGGTGTACTGTAGGGGCGGCTTGAGGCGATGTTGACAGTGAGATGGAGGAGGTGACCGCTGGGCAAGGTGGAGAGACACGGTCTGAAGAGGGGAGAGAGAGAGAGAGACGGCTGTGGTAGGAGAAAGAGGGTTAGGGTTGAGTGAGGAAGTGGAGAAAGAGGGTTAGGGTTGAGTGAGGAAGTGGAGAAAGAAAGAGAGAGAGATGGGGGGTGGGATGTGCGCCGCGGCGCAGGGAGAGTGAGGAGAGGAGAAGGAATGAGGGGGTAGTGTTTTAGGGTTAGGTTAAATGAATTAGGTTTGGGGTGAGGGATGATGGGTCGCAGCTGGGATTGGGGCACAAGGGAGAAAGAGAGCCATGGGTCAAAGACTAAAGAAGGAAGAGGGGTGCGCAAAGAATGGAAGGAATCACAGGTATTGGGTGGGTCGCCAATGCTTTAGCTAAATGCTATTGGTACCCCCCCCCCACTTACAATTCACACACCTCAATCTTTTAAAAATAATAATTTTTTTTTCTCTTTTTTTTTCTTTCCCTCTTTATTCACTCTATCCTTTTACCTCCCAATAATATTATTTATTATCATTACTACTAATAAAATAAAATAAAATAAAATTTAAAATAAAATAAAAATAAAAATAAAAATAAAAAGGGCCGGACAAAATTAGGGTACTACAGTTTCTAATATACCTTTATTGTTGTTACCTAGTAATCATTGGCAGTTGATTGTCGTTTGTCCTAAGCATAATCTCATAGTCTGGATATGCTCACTTCATCAAAGGCTAAACCTACAGATTAAGCGTGTACTTGAGGGGTAAACTTTTAATTTACTTGTCATACTTGTGATGTCATATATGTATTTATCTTATATCTATAACTTATATTATTTTATCAGAGCTATGATAGACTATAATAGTAAGAAAGGTCTGGGAAAAGGAAAGATGTCTAATTGGAACATACTCGCGGTAAGTAGTTTGTCTTTATATGATATTTACATATTGAAAGCCGTATTAGTTATGTGTATATATAATTTGTACTAATTTATATTGTCATTTGTAGGGGCTTTACCAAGACAACTCATGGGCGTGTGGTTATTATGTCATGAAAACCATGTTATCCATTGTCATGATGAGGATTACCTTTGGATGGGATTTGGTAATAAAATATTTTATAACTTGTTATTTGATCTTTTTGATACCTTACACTATTTGTAGTTAGTTAATTACATATATGTTTTGAATTGAACTTGTAGTTATTTGATGGTCGTGGCACAAACTCATACAATCATGAAGAAATTGTCGAGATTCGGAAAACATGGGCGCATTTTTTTGTGACTAAGATTGAAGAGCAAAATCTAAACCTAGAACCACCAAGACGCCGAGCAAGAAAAACAACACAACAAAAATGAGAAGGTTTGAAGAGAAGAAAAAAAGGGATAACAGAATTGTGTAACTAATAATTCGTAGCATTTAGGAGTTGTCTGAATGTAAATTAGAGGATAGTTGAAGTTTTGTTTTTTGACAATAGAGTTTTGTTTTTTTGTCTGAATGTTAATTAGGAGTTTTGTTTTGTTTTCTTCTTGTGTGAGTTTTGGAGTTCATGATGATTAATACATGACTGGATTTGTATGCAGTGGTTGTATGTATTGGCAGTTCTGTTAGCAGTTCTGGAAATGGAAATTTCAAAAATGTAGTATTAAAAAAATTGATGCATCTATGGTGTCGGTTTTCCTTAAAACCGCGGTTAAAAGTCATATATGGCGCCGGTTTTTTTTAAAACCGCGGTTAAAGGTTACTTATGGCGCCAGTTTTCTGAAAACCGCGGTTAAAGGTAACATACGGCGCCGGTTTTCAGAAAACCGCGGTTAAATGTTACATACGGCGCCGGTTTTCCTAAAAAGCCGCGGTTAAAACTTTTTTTCCAAAATTTTTTGTCCCATTACTGTAGGATCTAGCGCCGGTTTTATTTTAAACCGCGGTTAAAACTTTTTTTTTTCAAAATTTTTTGTCCTTTACATCATGATTTAACTCCGGTTTTATAAAAAACTGCGATTAAAACTTACTTTTAACCACGGTTTATAAACCGGCGTTAAATATTTACACTTACAACGTCGGAAGAAAAGACGCCGGATTGAAAACCGACGTTAAAAGTTCAAAAAAACCGCGATTAAAAGTGGTTTTTGCACTAGTGAAGCAAACTTCTCAATCATATAATCACAAATATTAAAAAATAGAAATTTAAGTTTTTTGATCTTTTGATAAATTAGATCTCAAGATAATGAAACCCACTGTTTATGGACGCAAATACCCGAAAGAAAAAAAATGAGGCAATATTAAAACTCTTCATTTTTCCATCCTATATAGCTAGGTAGACAACAATATATCACTGATCAAGTTATTGGTAGTGTGTATGAAAAACCTTCAGATCCACTAGTAGATGATGAACTAGTAATATTAATAACTTCTATGCAAGAGCAGATAATCTTATCTTGCCAACCCCAATCAGGTTCCTTGCTGGCGAGGCTTGTATTTCTTAGCTTATCTAAGATTCATATGTTAAAACTCGTAAATGAATAGGTTGAATCTAAAATATTACGTACGTTATGATGCAGCAGCTATACGGATTCTTAAATCAGAAGTTAGGTACCAGAAGTTCAAAAGCAGCATATCATAAGGTGCCATATAATTTACACACATATGTCATTATATAATTAATTATGTATTGTACGCATTTATATTATGGGGTTTTACACACAAGAGGGTTTCCGCCGCAGGTTTCCACGTGAATCACCCACAGCCGCATGCAGCATGGCGGCCGACGCTTTCATTTGCCCCTGGCCTTGCCTTGCGACTTCTGCTGCTGCACCTGCATCTTCTTCTACGTCCGCTGCATCATCCGCAACTCCTTCGCAGAAGAAGACTTTCGCTCAAGCATTGAGCAATTCTTTCAACATCCCTCTCAGCAAATTACCTAAGCCATGCATCAAGGGTGAGATCCTCACTGTACGCATTGGCGGAGCTTCTTGGTGATAGGAGGGAGCCATGGCTCCCCCAGGCTTTTTGATTAAAACATATATATATACTAAATATTTGGCACAACTAAAAAGTAAAAAAAAGGACCCCATGCAGAATCGAACACAGGAGCCCTTTCTATTAAAATTACAGTCATTATCGCCGAGCCCACCTCACATTGATGTTAAAGTGGCACATTTTATGTTTTTTATATTTATCTATATTTGGTTCTCCCAATAAATTCAACCAAGCTCCGCCGCTGACTGTACGCATATCAGAAGAGGAGTACCGAGCGGGAATCGCTGACTGCAACAACACCCTTCATGAAAGGTTAATCCTATCCAAAGGGGACGCTCCTATTCGAGCGAATGATCTACGCTTCAAGCTAACCAAACTCTGGAAAGCAATAGGTCAGTGGTCGATGGTTTCCTTAGGGCGCGGATACTACGAATTCAACTTTGGCTCTACAGAAGATCAGCATGTTATTCGATCCATCGGCGCTTGGAACTTGCAACCGGGCGTTCTGCGTCTTTCAGCGTTGTCTCCTAACTTCAATCCCAACCATTTGCGCCAGATCAGTGCACAATGTTGGGTGCGTTTCCATGGAATAGCTCGTGAATATTGGCGACAAAAAATTCTATTCCAGATTAGTGGTGGAATCGGAGTGCCGATCGCGTTAGATGAAGCAACGAGAACCAGAACGTTTGGCCACTTTGCACGCATTTTAATTGATATTGATTTCATGTCGAAGCTGCGTGATCGTATTCTGGTCGAAAGAGAGGATTACGTGTTCTATGTCGGAGTGGAATATGAGAAACTTCCTAAGTTTTGTGATGTTTGCCAGACCATTGGTCACTCTTTAGCAAAATGCAAGAAGAATGGTGCTCCTAATAATGCTCATAACAAAGAAAGAAGAAGAGAGGAGGCTCCTAAGAATGGCACACCCAAGGTTGCTGGTCCAGTCCTGCAAAACAAAGGAAAAGAGGTG
Organism: Calophaca sinica; assembly: GCA_037113605.1. Classification (NCBI taxonomy): domain Eukaryota; kingdom Viridiplantae; phylum Streptophyta; class Magnoliopsida; order Fabales; family Fabaceae; genus Calophaca; species Calophaca sinica. Next base: position 113,444,966 of record CM073733.1, read on the forward strand.
CAAAGGGTTGGGAATGCTAGCCATGCGCAATCTAGCAACAACCCGGTTCTTGTTTCGGTTGAAGATGTTGACACTGATGATATTCATGGGGTGAACAATGTACCCAGCAATCATAATGTGTTCCAGCACACATCTAATCCCCTTCTTGGCTTTAACCATGAGATTGGTGATTTAGATAACATGGTGGCTTCTTCGTTTGACTTGCCTGCGGTTGAACTTGAACAAACTAATGAGCCAGTGCAAGTAGTGGTTCAAGAACATGAAGACGCGACATTTAAAAGGTGCAGGGCGAGGTGCATGTTCATGATAATGTGGATCAAAATTCGGTGCATTGCGTGGTGCCATCTTCCACTGAGAAAAATACTGATATTGGTGATTTGATATCAACAGCTGGAGGGTCTCATGTCTTGGCCACTTAGCTGGGGACATCAAGTGCTAGTTCTTCCTCTCAAGACCCAGTAACGCCTCCTTCTTTACCTATGGAGCCGGTCAACAAAACTATTGACAATGATTTAAGAATAGTTGGGAAATTATGGGGTGATACAGCGGATGGGGATGTTGATGAGGCTCTTGTTGACGTGGAGGTAGTTAGCGCTGCAGCTAATGACTTTCAGCCTGTTTTATCAAAGTCCCAAAAAAGACGCTTGAGGCAGAAGAAAAAAGTTGTGCATAAAGCTGAGCATTATAACACCCGTTACAGGGCAGGTGATAATTCTATCTCTTTCTAGCCTTAAAAAATATTTGTCTTACTAGCAAGCCTGATTTTCTTTTTGTTTCCGAGCCTTGGGTTGCTTTGGAGAATATTGCCAATTCTTTTTGGCGAAGTCTTCATTTAAAGCTCGTCGATGTTAATGATAGAGGTTCTCAGTTGCCTAATCTTTGGGTTTTCTGCTTCGCTTCTCTTAATCCTAAGATTGTTTCTGTTTCAAGACAACACATTGCTCTTTCCATTGATTGGCAGTCTCAGCTGGTTTACATTTCTGCTATTTATGCATCTAATAATCATATTACTCGTAGAGATCTTTGAAGGGAGTTGACTTCTCTTTCTCAAAATTATGTTGATCCTTGGTTGATGGTTGGGGATTATAACGCTATTTTGGGTGCTCATAAGCAGTGTGGGGGTGGCACTCCGTCGACGGCCTCCTGTGATGAGTTTAAGATTTGGTCTGATACTTGTCTTCTCACCCACCTTCCCACCTGAGGGGTGGAATTCACTTGGTCTAATGGCAGACGTGGCAACGCTCATACTGAGAGAAGACTTGATAGAGCTGTGTGTAATGATGACTGGTTATCTTTTTGGTCCTCTACTTCCTGTAGCACTCTCACCAGGAGTCAGTCGGATCATTATCCTTTGCTCCTTATTATGCAGTGAGGTACGCCTACTTTTCCTTACTCTTTTAAATTTATGTCTATGCAGGCCCAGCATCCTGATTGCAGAAGAGTGGTTTTGGAGACTTGGAAAAAAGAGGTTGTGGGTTGCTCTATGTTTATTCTTTCTCAGAAGCTGAAATCCTTAAAGTCTTCCTTCAAAAGCTGGAACAAAAATACCTTTGGTGATGTTCATAAGTTAGTGAATGCTGTCCAAAGCGCGTTAGATGCTATTCAACAGCAAATCTCTCATACTGGGTATTCGGATGAATTAAATGACAAAGAGCTAGATGCCCAGAAAGAGCTCCAAGTTTCTTTATCTTTTCAGGAGAAGTTTTGGAGGGAAAAAGCCAGGGCTAATTGGTTCACCCAAGGGGATAGAAATACTTCTTATTTTCACAGACTTGCTAAGGTGAGGACTGCTTCTCGACAAATATCTGTCCTTAAGTCAGGGTAGAATATTCTTGATAATCAGCTGGACGTTGAGCAACATGTGTTGTCTTACTACACCTCTCTTTATGCCTCTGAAAACAATTGTACTAACTCAGATTTTATTCAGAAGGTAATTCCTAATTTGGTTACTAGGGAGGACAATGCGATGCTTACTAACCTTCCTTCTATGGAGGAGGTTAAAGATACGGTTTTTGCCATGAATGGTGCTGGTGCACCCGATCCTGATGGTTTTGGTGGTTGCTTCTTCCAAAATTTTTGGGATATCGTTGGTACCGATGTTTTCAATTCTGTTCTTCAGTTTTTCCACACAGGTTGGATTCTTCCTAACATGAATTCTAATTTGATTGCCTTGATCCCAAAGTTTGTTGGCGCTAACAAAATTGAGGATCACAGACCAATTGTGCTTGCCAACTTTCAATTTAAAGTGATCATAAAAGTTCTTACTGTAAGACTCTCCTTGATAGCGCCCAAAATTGTTTCTGAGCAACAGAGGGGTTTCATCAAGGGAAGACATATTTCTGAGTGTATTTGCATTGCTTCCGAAGCGATCAACATGCTTGATTATAGGACCTATGGGGGTAACATTGCTCTGAAGTTTGACATTAAGAAAGCCTTTGACACTATTGATTGGACCTTTTTGATTAAAGTCTTGCATGCTTTTGGTTTTAATTCGACTTTTTGTGATTGGGTTGTTGCTATTTTGCAGTCTGCTAAGCTTTCCATTTCTGTTAATGGGCATCCTACTGGTTACTTTTCTTGCAAAATAGGGGTAAGGCAGTGAGATCCTCTCTCTCTCTCCTCTCCTCATATGCTTTGCTGAGGACGCTCTTAGTAGAGGTATTTCTCTTTTGGTTAACTCTGGTCAGCTAAAACTGATGTCTAGTCCTAGAGCTTGCTCCACTCCTTCCCATGTTTTATATGCGGATGACACATGGTCTCCTATAAGGGTACTAAGAAAAATTTATCTGTTCTAATGAATTTATTTCATGAGTATGGTGCCATTTCTGGCCAGGTTCATAGCAGAGAGAAGTGTAAATTTTTTGCAGGTTCCATGGTTGCTTCTAGAATAAATGCTCTGAAGGATTTCCTGGGGTTCTCTCTTGGTGATCTTCCCTGCACATATTTGGGTGTGCCTATTTTCAAAGGTAAGCCTAAGTCTGCTCATTTGCAACCCATTGCAGATAAGATTAAAAATAAGTTGGCTTCGTAGAAGGGCTCAATGCTTTCGATCATGGGCAGAGTGGAATTGGTGAAATCTGTTATTCATGGCACGCTAGTCTATAGCTTTCATGTCTATGCTTAGCCGATTGCTCTCCTTAAAAAGTTAGACAATTGGATCACAAATTTTATTTGGTCTGGGGATATTCACAACAGGAAAATTTGCATAGTTGCTTGGCATAAGGTGTTCTCTCGCTTAGATCTCTGAGCTCTATTAATAATGCCGCGATGCTCAAGCTCGCTTGGGATGTTCTTTCTTCAGATCAATCTTGGGCTAAGCTTCTCAAATCTAGATTTATTCGTTTTAATAAGCCAATCACTTATTACGCCAAATCCTCTATTTGGCCTGGTGTGAGGCAGTTTATTCGAACCATTCTTCAGGACAGTTACTGGCATATTGGTGATGGAAATAAAGTTAACTTCTGGTTGGATAATTGGCCCGGCCAGCCTCTAGTTGATCGGCTTAACATTCCAAACTCTATGCACCTTAAATTGAAAGCCACTGTGGCAGACATCATTCACAACAGAACCTGGGACATTCCCTCCTCTTTCGCTAACAGGTTCCCTGAGGTTGCTTCTGAAAGTCAGCAGTTGTTGCTTTGTACAGACGATAGCCAGGATGAGCTCACCTGGAAAGGTAATGATAAGGGTTGTCTTAGCTTCAAAGAGGCGTATCTTCATCTCCTTGATAATGGGCCTCAGACGTACTGGGGTAAGAAAATCAGGAGTCCAGTTATTCCCCCATCCAAATCTTTCCTAGTTTGGAGGATTTTCCACAACAGGTTGCCTATGGATGATCAGCTACAAAAGCGAGGTTGTGTCATGGTTTCTATTTGTCACCTCTGTAAGCAGGCTGCAGAGTCAACCAGCCATTTATTCTTCCATTGCACTTTTGCTCTGAAGCTTTGGAGCTGGCTTACGGGTTCTTTGAATTGTTTAATTGACTCCTTTTCCTTAGGTGCAGTTTTCAAGGTCTGTGATAAAAAGTGGAGTCATCAGGTTGCTGATGTGGTTCTCTTTGTCGTGATTCACACCTTTTGGATCATTTGGTATGCTCGAAACCAGTTGGCTTTTCAAAATAGATTCATTCAGTTTGACAGAGTTGTGCATTTAATTCGGGTTGCTATTGCCTTGTCTAGTAAGCTGTCCAAATCCTGCTCTTCCAATTCTATGGAGGAGTTCAGTATTTTAAAATTTTTTGGAGTTGGTGTTCATGCCCCCAAAGCCCCCTCTATTATTTAGGTCACTTGGAGCAAGCCCCTTTGCGGCTGGATCAAGTGTAACTCAGATGGTGCCTCTCGGGGAAACCCTAGTCCTGCAGCCTGTGGTGCTATTTACAGAGATTCCAATGGTGCAATTTTGGGATGTTTTGCGGATTTCTTAGGCATTAGTCCCTCCTTCCATGCGGAGTTGGTTGCTGCCATGATGGCCATTGAGCTCGCTCATCAAAAAGGCTGGCACAGGCTTGGTTAGAGTGTGACTCTTCGCTTGTGGTCCAATCTTTTTAGAATCATGCTTTGGTGCCTTGGAAATACAAGACCCGCTGGAAGAATTGCGTTTCTCTCACTCTGCAGATGCATTTTTTTGTGTCTTACATTTGCAGAGAAGGAAACTCATGTGCAGACAAGTTAGCTAACTATGGTATTTTCAGTCATTGTTTTACCTGGTGGGATGTGCTCCCGAAGTTTCTCTGGGAAGATTTTTCCCATAACAGGTTTAGCCTTCCTTACTTTAGATTTAGCTGTTTTTTTTCCATGAGTTTTAGCCTAGTCCCCCCATGTTTGCTTTGTTCCTCTCTTTTTTCCTATTTTTCTACCTTTGAGGTGCTGTAGATGATTGTTAGGGGTTGTGGTGCCAACATAGTTGGGATGACCTCTCCTATTGTGATGCTCTTGCACCTTATTTTGCTTAAGAAAAATAGGGGGTTTGTTTATGGCTATTGCGAATGTAGTCACTGTCTCTTGTGCTTTCCCATGGGTTTTGGTTTAATCCCCGATGCTCTACCTGTATTCTCTTTTTTCATTTTTTTAATAATAAATATAGGCGAAAGTACTCTTTTTCCTTCTAGATGTTTTTTCTCGCCTTAAAAAAAATATGGGGTTACACACAAATGATAATAGGAATTAGTCTAATCTACCACGAATCCAACTCAACTCAATCACTTATATATACTAATACCAGTAACAATGAATGCAAAAGCACGCATTTTTAGGAAAAAAAAACACAGTAGTGTGAGAATTTAACAGAATTTGGTTTTTGGAGGAAAAACAGTTTTTAGTGAGAAAACAATTTCTAATGAGTGAATAAATTTTTATCATGTAATATTAGTGTAATTAAATTTCTTAAATAGGTAATAGATTCGATTAGCTAGAAACTCCCTCTTATAGAGGACAAATTAAGCGAGGGTGAGATTTGTTAACCTTCATTTTATTAGGTGGAAAACACTAGTATACGTACTATATATGCTCAATGCAAAAAAAAAAAAAAAAATCCTTACTTTTTCTTCCCTTTTTTTTTTTTTGGATGTATCTTCCCTGTTCTCTTACCATCGTTAGAGCCGTGGGAGAATAATTTTTGAAATCATAAATGTAACAGGTGTGCCTGTTATTGCACGATAGGTGTACCTACTAATAATTTTATGAATGCAAACGGAAAACGCATACTTCTAAATCTGCACTAAAGAATTACTGAAAGATCGATGCAAATTTTTAGTGTATTAATTAAATACGAAGTGTGGTCAAATAATAGAAGTAACCAGTCTTTTTAGTGAAGAAAATAAGTATATGGATGTGTGTTTTTTATTTGTTACACAGCTTAAGACTAAAACCATATTCAGGTAAATAGTTTAATTAAGAATTTATTTAGCAAATATTTTTCTTATAAAAGAAGCTAAGACAGGAAATGCATATAATTAATAATCAATAAATATCTGACGTAATATGGAAATTTCAGTAAGATATAAAAAATTAAATCAATTACTACAAATTATTTTAATAGTAATGAAAATAACAAAATATATTATATTAAAATATTTAATATTTTATAGCTATCATGTATATTTAATTGAATGTTTAAGTACTGTTTAATAAAATTAACAAAGTAAAAAATTTGTGTGGTCAATAAAAAGATTGATGTGACTAAAATCTTTTTCGCCTAATTCTAAATGGTCAATAAAAAGTCAAAAACTTTTCACAGCAATATATAGATGTTGGATTTTTTTTGCTTTGCCAAGTATACATATATAATGCTGTTTGTGTAGCACATAGATCAACAAAGAACATTGGCAATGTATTTCACATTATTTAAGTGGACATATAACACAAAAAGCTAATATATTTCTTTTGATAAACTTCTATTGTTCCTCCTTTTGGACTCTCATAGGCAATGGATTTTAATTTATTTATTTATTATTTTTATTTTTTTTGGTACATGATTTTAATTTATTTACTTTTAAAAGATTTGATATAATTAAGTACGTGGAGGGACAATTGAATAGCTCGGGTTGTTAAATCGGGTTATATTTGTTTGTTTATTTTTATAAATAAAATATTAGCAATGCGAGCACCAAAAAAAATAAAAAATATTAGCAATGTGGTTAGGCTTTGAACTTCGAAACCACGAGTTACATTGGGCCTTCATATGCGAGCATAAGAAAATATTAGGGGCTTTTATTTCCCCACCTCCCCCACTTAATTTTCCCACCTCCCCCATCCAAGGAAAAGACTATTTTACCCTTTATTTTTTCTATCTTCCGAACTCAAAATGTTGACGTTATTTTTTTTTTGGAAAAATTTCAACCTCCGGATTCTTAATACCGGAGCACTCCAGAGATAAGAATCCGGACTTTTTTTGAACAATTTACCTCCCTTTTTGCTAGATCTGTAAAATTAAAAATTAACACGCCCGGATTCTTGTCTCCGGAGTGCTCCAGTATTAAGAATCCGGACGTGTTTTTGAACAATTCACCTCCCTTTTTGCTAGATCTGTAAAATTAAAATTAACACGTCCCGATTCTTATTACCGGATCACTCCGGAGACAAGAATCGGGACGTATTAATTTTTTGCTAGATTTAGAGTGTCCGAATTCTAAAATCCAGACGTGTTAATTTTTTTGCTAGATTTAAAGTGTCCGGATTCTAAAATCCGGAATTATCCGGATTTAAGAATCCGGAGGTGGGAAAAGTTGGATTTTTAACAAATGGATATTTTAGAGCAAGGGCAAAGTTGAATTTTTAAAAATATGGGAGGTGGGAAAATTAAGTGGGGAAGGTGGTGAAATAAAAGGCCAAATATTAGACATTTACATGGGGCCTTGAACCCAGAGTTATATTGGGTCATCGGTGACGGCTGTTGTTTCACCGCAATATATATTGGGCTAATTTGTTCTATGGTTCAACTGACATTGTTAGAAAAACAAACTCAATGACCAAAAAAAAGAAAAATAAATTCGGGTCTTCTCTATATTAATTTTTGGCCAGAACTTGTGCAAAAGAGCTTCCGGCAAGAGGAAAATGATCTCTACTTGATCTAGGCTTGCTTCCGCAAAAAAGGATGAGATCATTAGCAAAAGTAAGGTAGGAAAGTTTCAAGCCACCTCTCGAGAGCTGAATCTAAAGGAACTATCTATAGCAACTTCTATCAATTAAAAAAGCCTCTTCATGCATAAGACAAAGAGATAAGGTGAAATGAGGTCACTTTGATGAAGACCTCTTGAGAGTTTGAATTCTGGAAGTGCTTCCCCATTCCTCAACATCCCCATAAATGGAGTAGCAATACAATTCTAGTCTAGCTCAATGCAACTCACAAGGAACCCAATATCTACCATGGTGTCCGTCACAAAGTTTCACATAATCCTATCAGTGTTTATCACCATTAGTCCCTTATTATCTTTTCTTTGGCACATTGGTTGAATGACTTTATGATGTTATCCCCGCTCTGCCTATTCATGACGAAGCTACACTGGATTGTACTAGTTAGACTTTCGATACTCTTTGCTACCTATAGGTTAGAACTTTAGTGACTGCCTTGTATGACACACTGTAAAACTAATTTGGACAAAATTGCCTCAGTGTTGTAGGCGAATCCTCCTTTAGAATGAGTGTGATCAGAGAACCATTCACCTTTTCAATAAGCTAAGGCTGCTCAAAAATCTTCTTGACTAAAGTACAACTGGAGGGGCCCATTGGCCATTGATTCTAATAAAATACTACTTGCAAACCATCTTGCCCTAGTGCTTAAAATCCACCTATTTTGAAAACAACCCTATTGATCTCTTCATCAATGACTACACTAGAAAATCTAACAAGGAGGAATCATCCAGCTGGGAAAATTTACCTGTCGAACAGAAAGAAATGTTCGGGCAATCACAAAAAAAAATATGTCTCTATAGGTTGCCATTTTCTCCAAACTTTATGGATCTTGTACTCAACATCTATTGATGTCTTGCAATTTGTCAATGTGATTTCTTTGCCTTCTGATGATAGTAGTACTATGAAAGTACTTTGTGTTCCTATCGCCAAAGTAAGCTATCTTCAACGTGACTTTTGAAACCAAAACATTTCTTCTCTAAAGAACACCTCATATTCTCCTCACAATTCCTTTTGAAGCTTAACTAGAAAAAGATTATGCTTTTGCCCTAATATCCTAGATATACCCTCTAGCCTCCTCAAAATAGCTCACTTCTGCTTGAATATATTACTAAATACGTCAACATTCCACTTTTCTGAAGTCTTCCTGGAACTTTCTAACCCCTCCAAACCAGTTATCCATACAATCTCAACTATCTTTAACAAAGGATGTAAATCATGATGCGTTAGCCAAACTGCAATGAAGCAAAATTGCCATCTTTCCATGTTAGACCTTACTTCGCGATCAAATTTCACAAGCAGGGAACCATGGTCTGACTTAAAGGGGGCTAACTATGAATAACTCACTACTAAAAAAATAGAAATAGTGACGAAAATTAGAGACAAAAAATGAAATTGGTTTCCAAATTTGGCGTTACAAACACTTAAAGACGGAATTAGAGACAAATTTTGTCTTTTTAATTTTTGTTGCTATTTCAAATTTTTCTAGTAATGACATATTCTTGAAACCTAAGATGCCACCATTGATTAATAAGAACCAAATCCATTAACTCATACAAATTCCCTTTCCTCTAGGTGAAAGAGGAACCCTGAAACCCAACATCATTCGTCTTACAATCCCTTATTACCTTTTGCAAATGTACCGCTTCTCTAAGAGATGGGTTAGGGGAGCCCCCTATTCTTTCTCAATCATTCAAAATAGTATTAAAGCCTTATAACACTGCCCACCCCTCCATGCTCCTAGCTATGCCTCTAAGATCATTCCAAAAGGGAAAATGAAACTAAATGTCGGGATTACCATAAACAACAGATAAAAACCAGGACATATTATTCTTAAAACTCACTCGCTATGCCTCTTGAGTCTGTCTTGCCAAAAAAAAAAGGAAAACATAGAAAAAAAAAGAAAAAAAATGAATTTTGGACCAAAAAGTGGCGGATTGGCTAGCCAAAACCCACCCAAAATATTTAAAAAGCAGAAAATTTAGTTAAAACATAATAAATGAGTAATAAATAAGTAACTAAATGGCTAGACGGGTTGGCCCGTCCCATCCCTAGCCTGACGGGTTGGTGGGTTAAGGTACTACACCTACTAGGGGTGTTCGTGGTGCAGTTTGGTTCGGTTTTGAAGTAAAAAGTCACCCGATTCAAAGATTAAAACAACATGCGGTTCGGTTTAGTTTGGATGGCTTCCTTAAAAAAATCCAATCCGATTCGATTAAATGCGGTTTGGATTGGATCAGATGATTCTGTTTTTAGTTTTTCCTAAACATTACATATTAATTATTTATATGACTTCAAATAACATATTTAGAGTTAATTTTTTAAAGAATTATTTTTTTTTTGGTAAATATATAAAGAGTAGATTTATTTTGGTTTAGTTATGTTTCAATTTGGTAGATATTTATAGAGTGAATTTGAAGAGTGGATTTACTTGAAATTCTCTTTGAATTTACTTTTTTAATAATATGCGGTTCGGTTTGGATTGGTTCGATTCTAGGTAAGCCAACCGCAAACCGAACTGAACCGTACGGTTGACGAATAAAGTGGCCCAAACAAATCAAAAAAATATCGGTTTTTTTTGCGGTTTTCAATTTTTTTGGATCGGTTTTTCGGTTTTTCTTTGGATCAATTTGGATTTGAACACCCCTAACACCCACCACCTTGTTTTGGAGGGTTGACGGGCTGTCTCACCAAGTCCAACCCACATTGCCATCCCTAATAGTGTTACTCTCTTATCCTACTCATGCCTATTTATTTTGTGTCAAGAGACCGACTAACAAAAGTTTGACAAATAAAATTGACTCGAGGCGCTAATTATTTTCTCCCAATTGCACTCATCGACTAACAAAAGTTTGGCAAATAAAATTGATTCGAGACACTAATTATTTTTTTCCCAATTGAACTCATCTAAATCTAAGCCAAACATACATCCAATCCCGATTCACTAATCCAACTTTAGAAACACAGACCCGAATCCCAGATATATCATAAACTGTAGAGATTCTCAGGGGACAAGCAACAAAAAGGAATCTGTCCTTGTTAGTTACAGATACAAAAATTTACAATTTCATTACATAATTTTGCAAACATATTTTCAAGTAAATAAATATAGGCCTTTGTTATTAAAACTTCCCCCTTTAATTTTCCCACCTTACCTCCCTATTTAACTGACAATTTTACCTCTAGTAAAATTAATATATCATGTCACTTTGTTGACGAATTTTCACGTGAACAAGGTGACGATAGTGTTTTTTGCAACAATGAGGCACCATTACATGCGTCAACATGTTGACGCAATGTCTCAACAACAAGTTGACTTTAGTTTTCGTCAATTAGTTGACGCGGGTGTGTCAGGTTTGAATTTTCCAACTTTTATTTTGTGGTATAGTTTGATTACCATGGAGGACTTCATATTTCAGTCGCAAACAGACAACATTAAATGCGAGATATAAAAATATACATTATAAGTTAAGTTGCAGGCACTGTGTCATCCATTAAATGGGAGATATAAAAATATACATCACAAAATGACATAACAGTATAAATAAGCTGTCATCCACACATGACGAGGGAAACCCTAAAAACAAACTACTGTGTCAATGTAGAGGCTGATCCCGTGCTTCTCTTCCGCTGATATGTGTGCGTAGTGAGGGGACGTGGAAGGGCTAATCTAGTCAGCTCCTGCATCAGGTACCAACCAGGTGTGTGCGGTTCTATGAAACACTCCTGCATCATCGCGTCCGCGATCTCCCGGACCTTGGCCCATCTGGCTTCCTACAAACAATAAAAACAAATAAAATTAGTAACTAAAAATATTATTTTAGCAAAGGGAACAAATATTCATACAAACTAACATTAGTAGCTGATGCTAAACCATCTGGTGGGACTGGTACATTTACTAGGTAGATGTATGGGTGGGAGATCCTATGGAACCACTCCATGTACCCAGGCTCCACCGCTGGCAGGTGAGGCATCACCCGAGGACCAAGTTGGACCAGGTGCTGATCAAATGCAAACCACATACTGTCCATCTCATCTGGACTGACAGGCTGCTGTCGGATATCACACGGAGTCCCTGGAATGCGCTGTATGCGTCCAAACTGCTGCAAGATGCTGTCTGGAAGGTATGGGACCATTGTAGGACCAAATCGGATGAATCCCCGATACAATGCTATCGGCTGCCATGCTCTTTCAACTCAATGCTCCGTGCATGGGTCCCATGTAACGTCGTCATCTGTCAGCCTGCCCAATATATGACGGTATGGCTCTACCAGACCGGCACCCCTAATCACTCTCCACCGGCTAGCTCAGGGTGCCTCCTCGACGTAAATAGGATCTCACTCCCTAGATCCGAATGCGGCACCCTGGAAGTGCTCGTATATCCATGCCTGTAAGGAAACTATTAACTCTCTGTTAATGCATTGAGCAGCCTTTTGTCTATAGTCTTTTAGCTAATGCCACAAAGTGGCATTAGTTTAGACTCTGCCACAACACCCGCAATCTCTGCAACAGCTACTAGCTTTACCACAGTTTTGCCGTGGTTTATGATCTTCAGCTCGTAGAATCAAGAAACACACGTGTCAATTGCATTCAAATATCAAATGAAACCAACGTAATAATAACTTTAACTGTTACTTACCTCGCCAGTCCACAAGTTTGTGGCAACGTGATCGCCATACGAGATTAGGACTGATGTGTCCTATGGGCCTCCTGGGAACGATCATGCTCATCAGCAGCAGCCTCGACCTCCTGCTCGTGAGGGGCAGCCTCAGGCACAGGCACATCATCGTGAGGGGCAGGGGAGGACTCCTGCTGATGTTGGCGCTGGCGCTGCTGGCGTGCCGATGCAGTCAATCTTCGGCAAGTACCGTCTTGTTGAACGTTAGTGCGTGCCATATCTGTATAAAATGAAGTCGTCAGATGCAAGCAATTAAACAATCTCAGAAAGCAAAATATGTAGCAGCAGCATTGCGACGCGGTCCCGCGTCAACAAGTTGGCACATGAAGTGAAATTTTCAGATTCAAAATTATCTCATGTGTCAACTTGTTGACGAGTACTCGCGTCAACTAGTTGACGCGTGCGTTGACAACATCTAATTGTTACACATGTGTCAACAAGTTGACGAGTAATTCAAATTTACAGAAAAAAATAAGCACAGCGACGGAGACATACCTTCTCCAATGACGAACTCGTGTGTTCTACGCATACAAGACGTTGAGGGAAGCAGAGATGGTTGACGGAGAGATGGAAAGGAGGGAGATTACAGGAGGGAGGTGAGGGAGGGGAGGGGGAGAGATGCGTGAATGAGGGGAGGGGAGGTAGTGAGGTGAGAGAAATAGGGGAGGGAAGGCAGTAGGAGGGAGGTGAGGGAGGGGATGGGGAGATTGGCGTGAAAGAGGGGAGGGGAGGAAGTGAGGTGAGAGAAAGAGGGGAGGGAGGAAGATAGTGAGGTGGGAGAAATTAATAGGGATAAAATTGTCTTTTCAAGAAGAGGAAAAGTGGGAAAATTAAATTGGGGAGATGGTGATAACAAAAGCCAAAATATAAGTATCAAGGACAGAAAAGGACACAAGCATTGCCACAATAACACTGACATCACCAATCCATGGGTGTTTGGATGTTGGAACCTAACATGTCACCCAACCGTAAGAGCAGTGTCAGCAGCAACAGTGGTACACGTGTCTTAAAGTGTTCATATCCACGTGGCAAGTATGCACGACAAAACCAAGAAGACTTCCACTCAAAACCTTAGAAGACACTTTTGCAATTTGCATGCCCACTCCCGAAAAGATATAAGAATGGCACTCAATTGAACCAACAGAATTTGATGGAGTGGGTCCCACCTCAGTATCTTGGTCACCCACGCTCAAAGTCAATTCAATCCTTAAACGTAACCCACTTTCAAAACTCAACCACAGATCAATGCTTACCTATCAGTATTTGAATACCATAGTTTATGAGTTTAACTTAATTAAATATTCATATAAAACATTTTTTCCATATCTTTTAACACTATATTAAATTCTTAACAGTTTTTCAGTCAAAAAAGAGTTTTTTTCTTTCTCGGGGTCATATGGTCTTATAAGGAAAGTCCGAGTCCATGTATGCTCTACCATCTACAACTCTCATCCATGTCTTTTTTCCTCATCAAATGTTGGAGTGTAGCTTTTGTTAATTTTACGTAAACTACTTAGGTTTTTATATCATTATTCTAGTCCTAGTAACTTAAATGTTATCGGGGTGAGTTAAAATATGTTTGAGCGTACCAGCGGAAGTTGAGTTTGACGGGAGGGACTAATCTCCACAACGTGACGAACCAATGTTCGAATCCGCATGGGGAGAAGTGTCCACATTTAGTGCTCAACTGTGCCTCAAACAAGATTGCTCCCGTGGAGAATACATGTGGAAAAAAAAATGTTTGAGCGTTTGAATAGCAAATTCCTGTATTATAAGCTTGGTATTGATTCTTAAAATAAAGGATTAGTCAACTTATTTAATATTTGCTTTTAAATTTTAATATATTTATTAAAATTGGTCAAATTTCTTTTAGACTGTTACATCATTTAATTAAACCCATTTAATAATACGTTATTATTTTCTTTTTGAACAAATTGCATGTTATAACAATCATATAAAAAATGCTTTTTTTTGAATATGTGGTCATAATGATTAGATTATTATATAAAGAAATTTAATGACCAGAAAAAATTAAGATTAAATTAACAATTTTATTTATTAATTTGGTTTGCATTAATATTAATTTGGTGTAGGACTCATAAATGCTCCATTCATTTAAGGAAATAGATAACTTCAATGTAAAAATTTGAAAAGAAAAAAAAATGCAATATAACCGGAAAGATTCAATGTCATTTACTCACTATACTCAATACACTTAAAAAACTCTCACATGGGCAAATCTGTCTCCAGCCATCTCAGTGGTGCGTTACTTTTAATTTTTCTAATTTCAAACTCCATTGTTCAATTGAAATAAGAAAAACCAAACAATATTTCTCACCACATGGTGGATTCATTTGTTATTGTTTAAGGCAAGGAACAGCATGAAAGCTCAAAACCTTTTTAGGAGTGGGTGGTGTGAGTGTGAAGTGGGTCTTGCAGAGTTGTTTCAGTAATCATGCTTACCTTTTCCTTCACTTCCTCTCATCAATTCTGGCCTGAAAACACCACCACATTCCAAACCCACCTCCCAAAATCATCAAACATTAGTTCTAAAAGTGGAAAAGGAGAGCTTGTTGTTGCTGCCAGTGCCACCACTAATGAAGCTTTTTTTCCCTTTCCTTCTCTTTGTTCTCTTGTTCAATTATGCCTTTTCTGAAACTGGTGTTGGTATTGGCTACCAAATCATGGTGGCAGTTCCTGTGGAGTATGATATGAGTTTCATAGGGAGAGCTTTTATTGGTGAGACCAATCAGACAGCACCAAATTTTAGAGTAGCATTAAGCATTGAAGCCATCAATGGGAAATACTCATGCTCATTGGAAGTTTTTCTTGGGGATGTCAAGGTGTGGGATTCTGGCTATTACTCCAGGTTTTATATCACTGAGAAGTGCTTGCTAGAGCTCACTATGGATGGAGATTTAAGGCTAAAAGGTCCCAATGAGAGAGTTGGATGGAAAACTGGGACTTCAGGACAAGGTGTGAAGGTAAAAACTATGGCACCATACAAACCATTTTTTTTTCTTTTTTGTTTTTTGTTTTTTTTTCTTTTTTTACCTATACTATGCATAGCTTATAGATATAGTCAATGGAAAATGATAATTAGAAAAACTATTATATTCGTCCCGTTAGTCCCTGGCGTTTTGTCAAATCTGTCCTGCTAGTCTCTGATGTTTTATCAGTATATAACAGCAGGGACTAACTAGACGGGTGTGGCAAAATATTAGAGACTGCTTATTATTTTTATTCATTTGAGGGACAAAGTGGGAGAGATGATGTAACTTTAGGGACGAAATTGGCGGTTTACTGTAAATGAAAATGGGTGTAACTAATATTGTTTATGGAAATACTGAATGTCGTGAAAATTAACGTCACGAGCACATCACGAATGATATGGCTCAATATAAGCCAACTCTTCTTTATTTTATAACTGCCAAGTATGGTTAGTCATGGCTTCAATTGGTCATTTCTCTTTCGTGATGCACTCGTGAACGATTTCATCGTGAGATATAGCATTACTCTATTGTTTATAGATAGATAGTCAATTAAGCTGCATTGCATATAGTCTAATACATTATTTTTTGCATTGACTCATATGAAGCAGAGATTGCAGATACTGAAGAATGGAAATCTTGTGCTTGTAGATGCACTGAACAATGTGAAATGGCAGAGTTTCAATTTTCCAACGGATGTAATACTCAGGGGCCAGCAACTTGATGTGGCAACTAAATTGACATCTTCCCTAACCAACTCAAGCTTGTTCTACTCTTTTGAAATTGAGAACAATAAGGTTGCTTTGTACTTGAACTCTGGTAAGTTGAAGTATTCTTACTGGGAGTTTCAGCCTTCAATGAATAGGAGTATTACATATGTTAAGCTGAGTTCAAAAGGGTTGTTGTTGTTTGATGTCTACAAGAAAATAGCACAAATGCCATCTCAGGGTATTCACTCAATAAGATTTTTAGCACTGAAGAATGAAACAGGAAACATTGGCCTCTATTACTATTCACCTGAGAAAGGAAAGTTTGAGGCCTCTTTTCAAGCACTTAACAGTCAATGTGATCTTCCAATTGCTTGTAGACCTTATGGCATATGTACATTCTCCAATACCTGCTCATGTATTCAGCTTTTGTCAAATGTAAACAAGGGTAGTGCTGATTGCAGTGGAGAATTTTCTGGTGGTTTTTGCAATGGTAAACAAGCTGAAATGCTAGAATTAGATAATGTAAGTAGTGTGCTTAAGGGTGTTCCTGAAAGGGTTAATATTAGCCAAGAAGAATGTGCAAATTTGTGCTTACAAGACTGTAAATGTGTTGCTGCTTTGTATTTTAGGAATGCAAGCACACAAGCCAAAGAATGCTATCTTTACAGATTAGTCCTTGGTCTCAAACAGGTAGATAAAGGCACAGGATTTAGTTATATGGTTAAGGTTCTAAAGGGAACTGGTAGAAATCATGAGAGGCATAATTTGAAAAGATGGATACTGGTAACAATAGGAGTTGTTGATGGTCTTATAGTTCTGATTCTTGTTGGAGGGTTTGGCTATTGGTTGTTCAAAAGAAGTCGAACCTCGCATTCGCGGGCCGGCATTTCGTGAGCAGTTGAACAGAGTCAAGTCCAGGTTTAACTTCTGAATTCATCTGGCATAGAACAAAAAACTATACAGAAATCATTTATTTAAACATGTACATTCAATTTTGGTTGGTTTTTATGAGAATGACATTCATAGATCATCCAAGTAACTGGAAAATTCTTGATGAAGACAAAATGTTGCATATTTGCAACATATACAAAATTTTGTTATGAATGATGAAAACAGAAATGTGAACCTTTTGGAAGTGATTGATTTCCTATAGTTAATTATGGTAGTGGATATTCTGATTGAGTCATTCAAATAGTTAGTCAATTATCTTGTGGCAATTAAACTTGGAAATTAATGGGTATCTAACAATTCTAGTATATGAGCATGATATTTTTGGATTTCATTACCTGTTTCGTATAAGCTCCACAGAATACCTTAAAGAAACAACTTATAAAGAGCTTATGCTGAGTTTCACCTTTTTCATCTTCGACCGCAGGAACAACTTATACATAAGCACTTAATTAAGCTATTTACCCAAATGTT
Source organism: Calophaca sinica (assembly GCA_037113605.1). Lineage (NCBI taxonomy): Eukaryota > Viridiplantae > Streptophyta > Magnoliopsida > Fabales > Fabaceae > Calophaca > Calophaca sinica. The sequence goes on from CM073733.1 coordinate 113,462,391, forward strand.
CCCTTTGGTGTGATAATTCAAACACAACTTCATTTCATTTACTACTAATAAACTTGATTACATCTTCACTTTAGGCGTGTAAGCATACCTCTATGGTGCGTTGTAAACTCTATCTACTAAGATTACTACACTGTTTACTTTATTGTTGTGTACATTCAACTGACAAAAGGGACTATCAGAAGTGAAATGTCCCGAAAGGAAGAAACACATGTGACTGAAGAAAGAGGGGTTAGAGCATGCCTACACCCTTCAAAAGTTATCGATTTCAGCATAAGACGGCTTATATTTTGAGATGTATTTTAAAGTTGATTTGGTGAAGCTGGAATGTGATCCGTTCGATTTCAATTCAATGGCTAAGATTGCTTGAGCGTGTGTAACTGCGTCCTTCTACACAGTGGCGAAACTGCCATGATGGAGCCTAGAGCTGCTTGGGGCATGTTTTTTCAATCATCAATGAGTGATGATAATATGCTAATTAATAATTGGAAAAATGCTTCATGTTCGGCTTACATTGATTTTTTCCCCCCTTCGAATATGCTTATTTCAATTCAACTTGTCTATTTTATAATTTATACCATACTCGTCTTAAACATTTGGTTTGCAATAATAGTTATTAATTATGAAGGGCTTGTGTAAAATATTTTAAGGGTTAAAAGCACTTTATCCCCCTAAACTATTAGTTTAGTTGCACTTTTCACCCTCATTTATCAAATTAAGTACTTTACACCCTTACACCCTGATTTAATATTATTTATTGTAATTCACCCCCTAATGTAATTTTAAGGTCAACTTTAACAGAAAAAGTTTAAAATTATAGCTAATACAATGTAAAAAGACAAATTTATCCTTTTAGTTATAAAATAGGGAAAATTTAACTTACATTTCCTGAAATCTTTTTAAATGGCAAACAGACCCCACTAGTTTTTGAATAGGCACTCACCTCCCTTGATTGTTTAGCCAATTGACGCAGACCTCCCTTGGAAGATAACTGTAGTTTGATGCTCTGTTAAGAAGGGTATTGTTTCAGGCAAGTACTCGAGAGAGGATTGAAAATCAGTGCAGGATGGAGAAGGGAAATAAAAGGGTTGTGAGCCATATGATTCTCACAATTCTTTGGCAAAAGGATAATACTAAAGTACATGACTACGGTTAATTAATTATTTCTTATAGTTTCAACTAGAGTTAAATTAAAACTTCATTCAGAATAACGTTAGTGATTACCTTACGTGAAAGGATAATACAAATTTTTTAAGGCACTAATTAAGAAATTAAAAGTTTTTATTACAAAATGCAGATTTTATTACAATAGTAATTTCAATTTCAATGTTTATTTGCCAACAATAGAGCTAACATTGAAAAGTCGTATGATTTACGTTGTGATTTCTTTTTTCCAAAGACCTGGATTATTCACGCAAGCTATGCAGGAGGGGTAGGACATACACTTGAGGGTTGGACTCATCACGAAGTTGGGGCAATTGATGATTTGATGTTGATAGGAACGATGTTGTGTGGAAAGCGTTCAAAAAGATCGTTAGATATAGCAATGTGGAGGAGGTGGATTTTACGCATAGTATTAACCAAAACTTTAAACTTTTTCTGTTAAAGTTAACCTTAAAATTATATTAGGGGGTGAATTACAAGTACTAATCTTAAATCAGGGTGTAAAATACTAGATTTAATTTATAAGGGTGGAAAGTACAACTAGACTAATAATTTAGGGGAATAAAATGCTTTTAACCCATATTTTAATTTAGGAATCAAACTTGTCAGAAATGCTTTGTACAATATACATTATTTTACTAGAACTTAAATGATCTCACTCACTTAAAAAATCTGGTTTAAGTTCATTTTCCTTCTATTGATGTTGTGTATAGTTTTGTAATTATAATGTGCTGTCAGTAGTGCAATATTACTATAATCATCATAATCTAATTGGCAACGAAACCTGGTGGATTGGATTGTGTATCAAAGTTCCTCATCTCAACATGGCATGGCCCATTATTAAGTTCCTCATACCACCTTAGCCCATTATGATAATATAAGTGTTAAATATAGGGTCTTGCTATCCGCACCCATGTTGTTTTCATTTGCCACCTTCCCCTTTCTTTTCTAATATCACCCCTACCCCTCCCCTGCAACCCCCACTTCCCCCACTCCTGCCATGTTTTTCTTTTCTTTTCTGGAAACCGTGTTTTCGATAGACTCATTTTTTATCGTCTGGAAATATTTCTTTTTGTTTTTTAGGTTCTCGAAATTTATTTTCAAAAGGAAAAAGTGCTTTCCAAAAATAGAGAAAAAAGGAAAAAATCACTAGCTAGGAAAGTAGGGTGCGGCACAAAGGGGCGAGGGTTGGGAGAGGGGAAATGGGAGTAAGGCAATGGAGTGGGACGGACGGGGTGGAGGTGTGGGTCGCAGGAGAGGGAAAGAGCGAGGGGAACAGGAGGGGAGGGATAGTTTTCGAAAAAAAAGGGGAAGGGTTTAAAAGAAAAAAATGGGATGGGGTGTGGATAGCAATACCCTAAATATATGTTTCAAAATTAAATCATATTAGTCATCACCAATGCAGTACCAAAACATCCAATTATATGTGGTCATGTGAATAGTCAAACTCATCATTCAACAATTGCATACCTTAGACATATAATTAGATTATATTCACAAATCGTCTTCCTAAGAAAAAGTTTGTTTATTCAGAACTAACGAGTCTGTTACATAGGACCACCTCCCCCCCCAAATTATTAATTATGTGGGTGGTAATCCGTTAAGTCGGTCCGGGTGACAAGTTGTCAATTATCTAAAATATTTGTGTGTATTTGATAAACAAAAAATATTATTATATTCTTTATATTTACTTAGATTAATTGATTGACCTATTAAGCTTTGATCTAGTCTATTTAATAAGAAAAAACATCATTTGACCTGAGCCTGATGTAGGCCAGTATATATGCCTTTGGTCGGGCGACATGAACTATTTCAAGTGCTATTGTAACAATCATACTATATTCCTATTATGGCTAAGCAGAGATCAAATTCGTTACATCAATGACACAAAAAGGAAATTTTTTTTATTCCAATTTTATCCTAACATTAGTACACATATATACTACTACCTCATTCAAAAATCAGTAAAAATGTGATGGTTAATAAATTTCAATTATGATTGACGTTATAGTTAGTTATAGGGTCGAGCATGAGACAAATTAAGACAAGTTGCATTTATCCATCACCTAACCCTAAATTTTGATTGTGTCAAATCTTTAAACTCAAACACGAACTTAAAAAAGCCCAAGAAAAAAGGCGTGCACACATTATTCCAAGTAATTAGAAACTAAATAACATAACAACTTAAATCTACACGACAACATATACAAATAAACAGTAAAACTTCTGTATGATTGTATTGTATCCAAATTAAACATGATTCCACATGAGAAGTCAAGTGCATGCTCTGGAGTAAACGGTACACATGATACGACACATTCATTCATGTTCACTTGAAACATTATATCCACGTCACCGAGCAACAAATTTCCGCAAAATTTTAAACAATCAATGTTGATGTATAGTATTAATTCTCATCCCCCTTCTTGTCACATGTGCAGTGACCTGTGCTTTAATTTTTTGCCAAACCTGGCCAAACATAATTAGCTCACACATGTTTAACAATGTTAATTAAAGAAATACGACCCGATCCCAAATAAACCATGGCTAAATACTAAAATATTCATTATTCTCCAAATTTCATGGGGAAATGCGCCTATAAATAGGACTTCATATACTTTTTCAAAGTGCTTACTCATCCTTCTTGTTTTCTATGAGAAAAAAGAAACAAAATGCTTTTTAACAAGATACTAGATGAAATGGACCCAATTTTTTAGGAGAAGGTGGCCAATCGCTGCACTCACTAGAGCCTTGTTTTTCATCGACACAAGTTAGATAAACAATGCCTTGAAGTGTTGCTTTCTCCTTTACAAGAGAATGATAACCAGATACACCCCCATTTTTTACTAGCATGCATCACCCTTCCGAAAGTTTATTTAGGGACGATATAATTTATCCAGATTTATTCGAAAATGACAAAATGACACACCTCCGAAAATAAACTTCCAGATGGATATAGTGAATGCATGTTATAGGAAAAATTAGGGTGTATTTAGTTATTCACATAATAGAAATAGTAGAAATGTGTAATGCCAAAAATAATAGAGTTCCAAAAGGCTTCTATTATGATAGATATTATAATTACCTCTCATATTAGCTGTCCTGTGTGACCGGCCCAAATCATAAAATTACTTGATGTGTCTTTGTACTAACGATCCTACATCGTTTCATTTGATGCACTTTGGTTGTTTCTATGTGTAGGTATTGTTGGCTATATCCAACATGTGAGGAAAAGAGACAAACCAGCTTTGTACGGGAAGATCATGGAATTTTCTCGTCACATTTTTTATATTTCCTAGTTTCAGCCAAACAAAAACGTAACTAGAACCTAGGCCCGTGAACCTGAATGTCACTTACAACTCTCACGTCAAGCAAATACAACAGATTATGGAGGGGGCGACATTTCCTTTAATTTTGGACTCTAATGACTTAAACGTCCTAGTCTTTGGTTCTCAAATGAACCCCACATGAAGCAGAAATTCGAGTAAATAATTAATATAGCATTGAATTAAAATTAAGATATTTATATAATAAATTTCATTAAATCTCACTAAGAGTATTATTAAGATGTGTTTACATATATACAACAAGAAGTCATGTCCAAATTATGAATCATTATTAAGGATAAAAACATATACTAATAACATTGATTTGGCTTTATGCAATGCAAATTCAGAATGTTATTTGTATATCAAAATATAAATGTATATGTAAAACTTAAGTTCTTTTTACTGTTTTCTATACAAATATTTGAAAATGATAAATAGAGTAAAAACAAAATGACAATGTTTTTAATTAAATGTGAAAAGTGGAAATAAAAACATAAATTTTTTCAAAACAAATATACCCCTAATTTTGAAGATATTATTTCGTTGTAAAATGTGTCTTATTTTTGTTTTTTGGTCGAACACGCATGTGTGTGTCTATATGTAGAGTAGGCTTTTGATTTCAATGTGCATACCTGGTATAAGAATGGTTTGTAGCTAGATGTCTGAAACTCTTTCTTTTCACGAGCATGCACATAATTAATTCTCTCTTGAGACTTCTCAATCTTCTCTCTAGGCTTTTCATATTACCAAGAAAGGAAAGTACCTACTAGTTGCTTGCCATGTAGTAGATATAAATAAAATTAAATCAAATTACTTAATTATTAGATTTTGAAAGTGAGTTAACTTTTTTTATTACTAAAAAGCTTAGATGAGTTGGATTATAGGGGCTCATCAGGTTAGGGCAGGTCTCAAGGCTCAAAAAACGCTTATGAAAGTACTTACAAATTACCTACCAACGATGTCCTCATATCAGTAGCGGAGTTCGAATTCACGTTCTTATGGTTTATGAGTCATATCCGTATTAATTGGACCAACCTTCGTTGCCATTTTTTTTTGAATGGCAAACATACGTATATAGATTTAAATACAGAAGTGCAAGGGGTGCTTCCAACCCATACAATACTAGGATGGATCCTAGAAGGTAGCCCAACAACCAACAACCCGGTGAGGACGCCCATACATCTCCTACCTATACATAGTCAGCACAGTCGAGAGAACTAACTCCTAGCTATACAACCAAGTGGGTCAGCAAACCACTCATAATACAGGCACAGAGGGGCTTTACTACGTGCTAAAAACCACCTCCAAGACAAGGATCTAGTGTGATCAAGCATATAATCTAGGCCAGGCACTCTCCTAGAAAAAATACACCCATTCCTGAGATTCCAGATAACCTAAATCACTGTATGCCAATCAGCGCCAAACCCTGCTTGCACGATAGCTTGCCACCCCAAATACAAAACTGGGAGAATAAAGAGGGTAAATCCGGGGGAAGCACAAAATCAAACCCTAACCAATTTACGACAGCATACCACACCAAAAACATGTAGACGCATCTGCTAATTAAGTGTAAAGACGACTCCTTATAGAAACCGCATAAGGGGCAAAACGTAGCAGTAAGATCAGTGATAGCACCTCTCCGAAACAGGTTTGTTCGAGTTGGAACTCTATCCAAAAGTAGCTGCCAAGAAAACGCATTTACCTTAGAAGGAGTGTAATTCTTCTAAATCCTGCCCAGAACTGTAACCTCATGATCAGAGATCCGTTCCATCTGAGATGAAGACTCCGAGATAAGCCCATATGCAGACAGACAGAATACAAACCACTAGGGTGTCTTATCCAGTCCCACCAATCAGGCTCAGAAGATTGTGGTAATACTCCCAAGAGAGAAACCAGCTCTGTCACCAGAGCCTCCTCCCAGGCAAAGAGACGTCTCCTCCACTGGAAGTCCTAACTCGAAGTTCCCTCTCGCCATGAACCACAGCTACCCACCTAACGTCTCGGTTTGCAGTAATAGAATATAATCTAGGAAACCGGTTGCTGAGGTATGAGTCGCCAATCCATAATCATGCTAGGAAGAAGTCGACTTGCCATATCCTAATCTCCTCCTGCTACTGACAGAAAGCCAATCTGACCCATCACCCCCAAGGTCCCAACCAAACAAATGTCCTTCCACCACATCGACATTGATGAAGGAAGTCTAAGATCCCCGAAGTATGACAATGTAGCTATCCCTCGACCATACCTCGAGAGTAGCACCCTACACCAAAGAGCCTCAGCCGAATCCAACAGCTTCCACCTCCACTTTCCTAACAAACTAAGGTTTACCCATCTCAAATCTCTGACTCCTAGTCCACCCCCTCTTTGATTTGCAGACATCGGCCCATTTCACCCTCGGTATCTTTTTCAACCCCGACACCCTTCCCCACAGGAACTCCCTATGGATCCTAACCACTTGCTTCCAAACCTTCGCCGGCATCCTCATGACTGATAGATAATAGATCGGGATACTGTTGAGAATTGAATTCAGTATTACAATCCCCCTCCAAGACTAATACTCCTGTGATGCCACCCCAGAAGCCTACTCTGAAGCACCTCCACCATAGGATCTCAAGTAGCCGCACAACGAGGGTTTTCCCCCATCGAAAGTCCCAGACACTTAAAAGGAAGTGCCTCTGTCTTAAAATTAAGGAACGTTGCTGCCATCCCCAAGAAAGGCCTTTCCACATTAACCCCTATTAGGTTACTTTTCGCAAAGTTCACCCTAAGACCTGAAGCAAGCTCAAACCATCTGAGGATAACCTTCGTAGCCAAAAGATTATCCCTACTAGCCTCCCCAATAAACAACATATCATTAGCATACTATAGATGGGACACCACCATCCCCGACTCACCCACACTAAAGCCAGCGAATAATCGAAGATCAACCGCCTAACGCATAAGTCCACTCAACCCCTCCACCACCAAAAGGAAGAGAAACGGGGCTAGAGGATCCCCTTGTTTCAACCCCTCTTAATGTTCACCTCCTCATTTGGACTACCATTTACCAATACTGACAGGCTCCCAGAAAACACACATGCCCGAATCCACGCTCTCCACTTATCGTTAAAACCAAACCACCCCATTATATATAATCCAAAAAATCCCAATTAACCGAGTCATAGGACTTCTCAAAATCCACCTTAAATATCAAGCATTGCTTTCCCCTCTTCTTAGCAAAATCGACCACCTAATTCACTGCCACCACACCATCAACCAGATTTTGTGAAACGCAGTCTGCGAAGGGGATATTAGGGTATCCATAACCCTATTCAATTTGGATGCCAGAACCTTGGCAACAATTTTGTATAAGCACCCAAAGAGAGAAATAGGCCTGTAATCACCCAGAGAAAAGAGACAGCTAACCTTCGGAATAAAGGTTAGGAAATAAGAAGAGAAACTTCTTGGTAGCTTAACATTTGAGTAGAACTGCTCGAATAGTGTGCCCACCTCCAACCGCATAAGATCCCAAAAGGATTTAATAAAACAAAAGTTGAAACCATTAGGCCTCAGACTCTTGTTACCATCAAATGCAGCCACCGTCCCCCAATATCCTCAAGAGAAAAGGGTAAAGAAAGCGAAGCAAAGTCCGTAGCCGAAAGGGTAGGAAATACAATACCATTTAGCCTCGGTTTGTCCCAAGCCTCCTCAGAAAAATGCTCTCTAAAGTACCGCGTAGCCTCTGCCCGAATACCTGTCACATCCTCAACCCAGTGATCACTCACCCTCAGTGCAGAGATCCTATTCCTAGCCCCCCGTGACTTGATGCACTTGTGAAAGTTGCAGGAGTTAGCATCCCTTCCTTCTAGGTAGTGTGTGTCCTCTTTATCATATAAGATTAAGAGCCCAGGTAATTATATTTATATTTTCCAAGGAATCACTTATTAAACGTAATGATAATCTCTGATTTTACATTAAAATACTTGAAATATGATACAATTCTCATAGAAAAATCACTTAATTAAATACATACTTGTGTGTCAAAACTTCACTAATCGAATGTGATCTTATTTTCTGCCTTGAGTTTTGTTTTATTTAATTCGCAAGTTATAGCTTATAGTTTTACTATAAAATATATTCATAATTAAAATTATTAATAATATCACTGTTCTGGAACCTATTTCTTAGTTTAGTTGGACAAGCAAATCAATGTTTTTCCCAACATTGCAACGGGGGTGGCATTAAGCTTTTCATATAATATAACACTGTTTTGAACTCTAGTCATTATGTCAATCAAGAAAAATAATAAATAAGACAAGCATGTGCTGCTGATATATGCTCCAAATAATAGCTCCTTATTCATTTTATGCCTCATGAATAATTGTTTACAGTGGGACCACAACTTCATCGTTATTGCAAAATAATAAAGAAAGATAGAAAGGAAAATTCCTCTTACCATCATCAAGGGAATTATAGTAGGTGTGGCTCCTCTTTGCGATTTAGACTTAATATATTATGTTGTTAAATATCCAATCAAAGAATGATTTGCTGTAAATCCGAATTAAATTAAGTAGAGCTAATGGGCAAGCTAATGTTATGGTGTATTCTTGTAGAACAGTGAGTAGTTTATTTATTGAAAAGATACAGCCTCGGCTTTTTAGGACATCGCTAGAAACCAATGAATATTTGGAAAACATAATTGGAATTTATAGGCGACAGGAGGCAAGGTAATTATTTATTTTTTGTGTGTCGTGGATTGATTCTGTATCATGATTAATCAGCACACATGTGAACAGATAGGTACTTGATACCTTTCCGTGGGATGGGGGCAATGTTTGGATTCAATCCTTATAATAAAAAATATATAAACATACTTGTAAATTTATTTACGGGAATAAACATACTTGTAAATTGAATTTCTATTCTTTCACTTTATTTATTAATCTCACAATGTCATGCTCAAATAAATACAATTGTAATTAATCAACTAAATTCTTCGTAAATAAATTTGTACTCCCTCCGTCCCTTAATATAAGACCCATTTTGATTATTTCACGCCCCTTAAAAAATTGAGTTTTGTTAGTTATTAACATTAATTTGCACAAAATGTGTGCTATTTTTTTTCCAATTTACTCTTTTCATCTTTCAGGACTATTAAGAGAGAGAGAATTAATGCACCTTGGTATATGGGGTAATTTTGTAAAAAAATAAAAAAAATAATTAATACATATTGGTCTTTGAAAAGGGTCTTATATTAAGGGACAATTTTTATTTTTATTTTTACAAAAGGGTCTTATATTAAGGGACATAGGGAGTATATTTTTTCTCGCATTGCATTACATTACATTACATCATTGTTCTTGATCGTCAACATTAATTTGGATGTGTTTTAAGTGTTTACGCGTGTCTACGACACATTCGGTTGATCGAGGAAACGATTTAAAGTATCCAAGTCAGTTTTGGCACTCCACGAAAAGAGGATTGTTTTTGTGAGTCTCCACCCGGTTGTCTTGATTTTATTTGACTTTCATTGTCATTTCGATCCCTAACGTCATTTTCTTCATGTTTCTAAATTTTCGGTGAATTATCAAACCTATATGTACGATCAGAATGAAATTTGGACCGTTGGATGTACATGTGTTGATTCTGGCATATCTGCATTCTTCGAAAGAGTGTTTGTTCGTGTGTTCGCAGTCAAGGTTGTTCGCGAGGAGTGTACATGCGTAATACCAGGTGGGAGAAAGAACTCCCAATCGTCGGGGAGGCAAGAATATAGGATACATTAATATGTGTAGGGGAACCTATACCCTACTAGTGGTTGAGTAACCAATAACACCCAACCTACATTAGTGATTACAGCGGAGTAGTACTAATCTAGGATTACGTATTGTAGGTTACGTACATTACCTAACTCCCAATCGTCGTAAGCCTTGATCATTTGTTGTATTTGATGACTGATTGCATTGTTGATAGTTATGTGCGTTAATATCAGTCTGATATGTGGAGAAAAAGAACTTCATCTCTAGATATGAGAGGGAGACAGAGAGTGAGGGAGTTGGGGAAAACGGAGAGGGGAGGAAGTAGGGGGAATACTGGACACAGAGGCTACATTGGTAAGCTTGCACACACAACTACTTCATTCTATGCTACCAATCTTCCCAAGGGGGTGAAAGAGTCCTACATTTGGAAAATCTACAGTGCCTTTAGGAGTGTGCTGATGTCTATATCCCCCCTAAGTTGGATAAGCATGGTCAGAGGTTTGCCTTTGTGAGATATAAAGAGGTGAGGGATCCTAAGTACTTGGAAGCAAAACTAGCCAAGGTATCTATTGGGGGACAATGGTTGAGGGTCAACTTAGCACGTTTTAATAGAGATTCCCAAGCTGACTACCATAAGGAGTGGGGAAAGCAAAGATTGAAGGGCCGGGTTCTGGGGGGTTTTGTTGAAAAATCCAAATCCTATGCATCAATGTTGGGTAAAAATGGGAGAAAGGAACCAATGCTACGGGATGGTGCTCCGGTGGAATTGAATGCTAACTATGACAATGAAGGTATAGCAATTTTTTTTCAATCTAACGTTCAGAGGAATTTTTATACTCATCAATTCAAGGTTAGATCAAATCATCAGAAGCAGAGATATCAACAGACTACAAATGTGTTTATGGACTTCGTGGTATCTGAGGAGAGGCTGAGTTCGCTTGTAGTTTGCCTTGTGGGGAAGTTATGTGATGGCTTGTCCGGTCATGATATCCAAAACCACTTAGTAATACAGGGATACTCTGCTATACGTGCAATCCCTATGGGGGAGGACCTCGTTCTTCTCTGGCCGGCGGAGATGGGTTTGGTCCATGTGGCCATTTACATCGACCGGGATTGGTGGGCTGCCTGGTTCGAGTCATTTCTCAACTGGGAGCCTTCGATTTTACCGAAAGAACGCTGGGTGTGGTTACGGTGCTTAAGAGTGCCAGTACACATCTGGGGTGAAGCCTTCTTCAATCATCTGGCGGTGAAGTTTGGTAAACTGGTCGAAATAGATGAGGATACGAAAACATTGGTGAGGCTTGATGTTGCTTGAATTAGGGTTGTTGTCACTACAACATTTTTTCTTTATGGGAACGGTTAAAAAATGTTGTCTTAACCAAGAAAACTGTTGCCTAAAAGTATAGGGGACAGTTTTCAAGGGAAATTACTATCTGACAGATTGCCTATTACTTAGCAACAGTTTTACGCACTTTACGGCAACGCTTCTTAAAGCTGTTCCCTATACCATAGGAATAGGGACGATTATGACGCTAACTAATGAGAACTTGATTTTCAAGTGTTGCCATTACTAAATCTGATTAAATGCTTGTTGCACGATGTGCAAATGCAACATTTTTAAAATGTTGCTTTAACTTATATAGGCAACACCTTTTAACTGTACCTATAGATTATAGGCAACATTTTTCACCTTAAAAATAATTTTGTTTTGGGCACAATTGATAATTGTAGCTTAAAAATTTATGGGCAATATTTTACATTAATTGTACCCATAAGTAATATTATCTTTTTCCTAATCATCTTTGAAAATGGAACCTTAATTTGAACCTATACAATAATTACTCACATTTTCTTTTTAATTTTAATTTGGTCACCAATATTTGCATAACAAGAACTAATTCATAAATTACTGAAAATTAATCAACTGCGGCATAATACTATAAATATGTTCCACAATAGTTGCTAATACAGAATCAGTACCATAATAGTCAACAAAAGGACATGATTTGATCAAATCTCATTTTAATGTACCATAATAGTCAACAAAAGGACATGATTTGATCAAATCTCATTTTGATGTATGTGTCTAACAAAAAAGTTAAATCCAAAACAAATATATATCTAATAAAAAAAAAGGATCAAAATGCATCATCTTGCAACTCTTCATCTATGTCCCCTTCATTGATAGCTTTCCTGTTTAAGAAAAAAGTATTGCGTCAGTTAAAAATATTTGATGATTCATGTTCATGTAAAGTTATTAAATCTATTTTATGACAAAAAGATAAAAGGCCAAAAACAGAACAAAATTTAACATAACTCATTATAGAAATGTCTCATTTTCCATTAAGCATACTAGTTGTTACCCAAATCAAAGTGCGACCCAAATTGCTAATATGATGACAAGCATATATTAGCACATCACAAAAAACAGGATATATAGCCACACCAAGCACAATATGCGGATTTCTACCTATTCTGAGACATCTTACCAAACGCATATGACATCAATTAGTGACCAAAACAACTATTGCCATATTGAAATATCAGCAGCATGACAGAAATTATGCAAAATTTGGTGCTTCTTCCTATCAAAGAATGAAACCTCTTTAAGTTTCTTCCTTTTTTTTTCCTTCCTTTCCTCTTGTTTTGCTTCTTGTGTTAGTATAAACTGTTTTCAAGAACAATGCAGGATATATAACTTTTTTTTTTCTTTTGAATATCTCCTCTGTCCCTCTCCCTAAACACTGAGAGACAAAAGGACTTGATGGCTCAGATGAATTCTTTCTTTCATTTTCTAGATTTCTTTTAATTTGTGTACTTTATTCTCTATACCCACAAGCTTAGTTGTCCTCTATACTCCAAAAGTTTCATAAATCAGCCCATTAAGAAAGTTTACCTATCTAAGATCAAAACATGTCATGTTGCAATTCCTCATATATATCTTCTTCATTGAGACCTTGCTCCTCATTTGTATCTTCATTGATTCCTTCTTTGCATAAGAAAATACAAGAAATATTGTTAGATCAAAACTTTCTAGATAATGTGGAAATGATATTTCTCTAAGCTATTTAAAGTTACCTTTCCAAGATTCGGAAGATGTGTTGATGTTGAAGAATGCATATGTGTTTGTCCAACCACCTTTTGAGCACTACTTGCATCTCCAGGAGATAATCCAACAAAAAATCTTCCTGATTCCATACTAATTCCAGGTTTGCAATGTTGCAATAGAGTCTTAAAAGCATATTTTAATTTACCCACCGTATCTTCCATATTTTGCACTTTTTCATTTAATGAAGAAACCTCTTCATTATGCGCCCTTTTCAAATCATTTATCTCTTTCTTTCGCTTTAAAGAGGTTTTTGTGACATTTCTCCCATACCAACGTACCATTCCAGGATGTTCTTCCTGCCACGACTTGAATTGTTTTGTCATCACTTTCCTCATTCTCAATCATTTCTTGAAGTTGGGACTAGAAAAAAATTGAAATTAAATATTATCTACTAACATAAACAAAGTCTACTGAATATATTAAGCAAACATAATTTATTTTAAGGATAATTTTAACTTACAATTGTATTCTTAGTTTCATCATCCAATTGTTTTCCTTTATCTCCTTCCGAGTCTCAATAAAAATTTACGCTTGAGTAGGCTCTTTGTTTTCCCTTGCACGCAAGAACTTAGTTTGTTAAATATAGACATGGAAGCAAATATGTACCTAACTTTAAATATCAATAGACTTTGACATTAGAAGTGACAAAGACAATCATAGCAACATAACAAGTAAAATTGCATCCAAGGTTTACTCAAGAATTTAGCTACCCTTGTACCATGAGTACTTCATTTGGCCTTTTCGACCATGTTTTTAGACACCAAAAAATCATAGAGAAGTATATCTTAACAATATTTATGCGAGAAAAAAAGCGATTCATAAAAAATATCCATAGTCTTTTTAAGCGTGTGTAGCTGGAGGAGGCCATGAAACACTGATGTCGTGGTTGCACTTTTTGCCTCAGACGTGGACAGCCCTATGCACTGAATCTAATTTATGAAAAATAGAAATATTGTTAAATTGTGTCCATAATAATTATAATAAATATCTTCTGAGGACAAACCACCCAACACAAGTTTTTCTTTTACTCTGAATTCAAAGGAAAGGAATGTTTTGCACACCAATTGTATGTTGTCATGTCCAAAATAACCAGTTGAAAGGTTTATACATTTCTCTATTTTTCATAATATATCACTTTATGTTGAGGTTTATCTAAATTTTTGATCTAAATTTGATTGAAGGAACTGGATTTGGATTGCATGAATTGATTACAACAAGACATGAAAGCAAACGGTGGGACTGGGACTGAGGAGCAAAAGAGGAATGATAAGAACCTGAATGCAGCTTTAGCTAGCTCCCCACATAATTCCAGATAGCCACAGAAGAATCAATTAGCTATTGGGTCTAAGTATAATAGCTTGGGCAGAGAAACTGCACCAAAGATTGAATTTGAAGAAAATACACCACTCAGATTAAGCAAAGGACTAAAGGGATTTGATCCTGAATTTTGGGGCCTGAAGTCTTTCTCTAGAAAGAAAGTAAATCCTGAACCACAGACAGGCTTTGCTGATATAAGCAATAAAGACAAGACTATCACCTCATGCAATGCACATCTTGATTTACTTACTCTAATTAAGTCTCATCATATGTAATGCACACACACATAAATAGAGAGAGATTCTATTGATTTATATAATAACACTTTTTTACTGTATTAATGTAATAAGTAACTTAGTATTAATGATAATTTATTCAAACAAAAGTGAAAAACAAGTAACATGTATAAGATCATATTTACCCACCTTAGCAAGGTTGTAAGTAATAATTACCCACCTTAGCTTTTGAATAATGGAAGAAGGTGCCCTTTTGTGTCATATATCGAAGCATGTATGTCAGTATATGCATAATGCATGCATGCATGCAGCATATATTAATTCATGCATGCCATATATATATATGTACAGTGTTTGAAATCAAATTATTATGTAGTAATTCAGAGACTTTCTGAACACTTTTTCTAGGCGCATGGCAAGCATCAAGCATGGATGGAGGAATGAAGATTGGATAGTGCTTGAAAGAGTTGTGGCAGATGATGGATTGTGTTGGCAAGTTGGGAAACAAAGAACAAAGATTAAAATTTATTTCAAGCCTTATTTGCTCAGTTTGCAAGGAACAAAGAATTAGAATTTAATAAGTTTGCAAAACTCACAGATCTTCAAAGGAAGGGAAAAAGATTAAAATTTAATAAAAAAACTTTCCTTTTTTTCCACTACATAAATGAGACTCATCAACCAGAAAGACCCAATTTAGAAGCAAAATACATGAAAATTGGTCTAAGAAAACTAACAAGGTGAACTGGGGCTTTCATGTTCCAATTGCTCTTTCTCTTTGGCCCATTATTATTGTTAGTCTATCAGATATACATTCTTTTCTATAATAATTATCATGAAAAAAGAAAACTTGATTCACCTTTCACAGCTTCTAGTTGCCCCAAGTTTTCTTCTCTATTTCTTTGAGATACTGATTGATTTTGATTCACCTTGGCTCTTCCTATTTTGATTGTAGCAATGCCTTTGTCTAGGTTTCCATCAACCTTGGCTCTTTTCTTTGGCGTTTCTATTTGCAACATAATGTCATCAAAAGAATATGTAAGTTGATATATACATATATTTATACATACATACATACATACATACATAAATATAAATGCCTCATATCTTGAAACAAAAAAATGGTTACCTTCTGCAACTTCTACAACTTGTTGAACCTTTTCTCTATTATTTCCTTGTAGCCTCTCATGCAATTTATTTCCTTGTATCCTTCTTGGCTTTTTGTACAAACCTTATTCCCTGTTTCCACTGGATGGTAATTGTGCTACGAGTTATTTTGATGTTGTGAATCCAAGATAGAGTCTGATTCCAAAATTTCAATTTCTACAAAGGCATAGATGCTGATGGCACTTGGTTTTTCCTTACTTCCTTATGATCACTAGAATATCAGTGCTATTCTACTTAGCTAAAAAAAGGATAAATCAAGGATGTTTAGTCATCTACATGCATAATTGCAGTT
Organism: Calophaca sinica; assembly: GCA_037113605.1. Taxonomy (NCBI): domain Eukaryota; kingdom Viridiplantae; phylum Streptophyta; class Magnoliopsida; order Fabales; family Fabaceae; genus Calophaca; species Calophaca sinica. The sequence goes on from CM073733.1 coordinate 113,478,737, forward strand.
TAATCAGCCTCTTAAAAATAAAGAAACAAATTCCAGTTCACAACACAAGAATGCACACATAATAGAGCAATCAAATTAATTCACATGCATAATAGACCACAACAAATGAATCATTGCCAACCGACAATGCTCATCATTCAAAAACTCAATCAACATAAATTAATCTCATCACATACATACTGTGACAAGAAGCAAACCGGATGGAAGTCGCTTTAGAAAAACAACCCTCTTTCCCTTAAATCTCCCAAAGCGAGAATCAGACTTTGTTCTTGGAGTAATGCTAGCCCTGAAAACAAAACCAAAACCCAATATATGATCCAACTTCCCTAATTAAAACAAGACATGCATATTTAAAACTGTTAAATATATGTAAAACATTTCACCATTCATCACTTAAAACATTGCATATCACAAACCCTGTCTACACCTCATTCCACATCCCAAGCTATAAGGGGGGAAAAATCACAAAAAATAACAAAAAAGCGTGTAAATTTCACAATTTCTAACTATAAAACCACCAAAAAAAAACTACAAAATTTAAATAAAAAAAAATAAAAGGCGCAGATACACACCGTGAAGGACAGAGACCCAGAGCACCACCGTGAAGGTGCGGCGGAGGAGCCCGCTCGGTGCTCTCAGAACGCGAACGGTGATGAAAGAGGAAGTGCGGTCTTCTTGCGCCGCCTGGTTCTTGGTGGCGGCAGGGCAGTGGGTTCGCTAAGGACCCTTCATCGAGCACCTGATTAGGGTTCGCCAAGGAGAAGAATCAGGGCGAAGAAGGAGGATGGGTGTGGGGGTCGAACCAGAAAATGAACAATCCTCAACCAGGGGATATTTCACCCTTCATCTAGGAGAAAGAGGAAGATGGGTGTGGGGGTCGAACCAGGAGGAGGAGGAGCGATCTGGTTTTGGAGAGGGATGCGGTGGATGCTGGAGATGGGTGCGGTGGATGTCGGTCTGTGAGGGAGGACGACGGAGAGGAAGAACGAGATGGGTGCGGTCTGTGAGGAAGAACGAGAGGAAGAACGACGGTGGATTCTCCCAGTTAGAGGAACAGACGATGGACTCTTCATTTAGGTTCTGAATTTTACCAATTAGAGGGGGAAAAAAAAACAGGCGGGAGAAGAAAAAAAATTGCCACATGCTTTGGAGGGAAAGGATAAAAAAATTACCTCCCATAATTTCACTAATTTTACTAATAGAGCAACAACCAAAAAACGTTGCCTTTTATCAAAAAAAGTGCAACAGTTAAAAACTGTCCCCAGATATAGTTTAGGGAACATTTCTTAACTGATGCGAAAAAAATGTTCTAATGCTTGATTCAAAAATGTTCCCATTTCAATTTGAGGGGACAGTTTTTCAAGTGTTGCATAAAAGGTGTAGTGTAAAACACATATTTAATGGCAACAGTTGTCAAATGTTGGCTAATCCACTTTTAGGCAACATTTCACACCTGTTGCCAAAAATAGTGTTGCCAGAAACAACATTTGTTGTAGTGTGTGACTATATTGGCGGTTGTGTATAAAGTGGTAAATATCAGAGTCACTGGAGTGGTGTTTCCAGTTAGGGTGGTCGAGGAGATGTCTGGCGTCGTGCCACTAGGTCTAACGGAGAAGGGGTCTTTCCAGGGTTCTTTTCTGCTTCCTCTTGCTCTGGCGATCTAAGCCTTGGTGACGCGATGGTGCTTGGGTTCTCAGACCTTGAGAGCGACGGCGATGACTGCAAAGTGATCCAACCATTTTGCCATCTGATGGGGTGTCAGCAGAATTGTCAGGCTGACCTTCTCTCCAAACAGGGGGTAGATGCAGAGGTTGTGGCAGAGACAGCAGAGACAGGGACAAGTCAGGAGAGATACTCGCAAACCAACGATATGGAATCTTGGATATTGGGAGTATCTCAGGGGGGTCAACGTTCTCCATGCCTAATTCGGCTAGAAGACGAGCCTGAGAGGCCTGACGCGGTGATGGTGGAGCGCCATCCTATTGGTGATCGCGGTCTTTGTCCTCTGGGTTTGGTAAATTTGGAGGGCGAGAAAGACGAGGCGCCTAGGGTTGAAGGGATGAAGCCTGATGGTATGCTTGCCACTATTATGGATCGTGTGAAGGATCCGGGTCAGGTACATCTGGGCCCTATTGTAGGCCCAATACAAGCAAATCTGGCATACATTTTATGGGTGGTGTGTCTAGTGGGTTAGAGGGGGGGTGAGGAGGCGGGTGTTAAAGAATTATGGGCCAATTGTGTTGCTGACTCGGCCCATTTGTTGGAAGGCTTGCCTGCTACTCTATTGGGTCACCAGCGCCTGGAAGAGGGCCTCAGCAATCTGCTCTTGGGTTTCATGGACCAATCTTTGGACCATCCTGTAATTCCATTGGACCAGGCCACCCTAACTCTTCCTCGCGCTACTTCTTCATCACTGGGGGTTCAATACCGCTCTAAAGGGGCGACCGGTGATGTGCCGTCCTCCTCCTCGTTCTCATCCCCCGGTACGACGATGGGCCGGCGTGAGTCAATAGAGGTGCAAAGTGACGTCACTTTTAGAAAGGAAAAAGAGAAGCACTTAAAAAATTCAAACATACCACAAAAGGGTGGAAATAAAGGGAGAAAGTAGGATAAATTGGGTGACATTTTTAATCCTTACTTTAGATATCTGAAGCTTACTACTGGTGATGGGGGGAGGACGGGCAAAGCTAAAGAACTGACGGTGGGGCAATTGAATGGGACAAGGGTCAAAATGTAACCCCCACATGGGGTGTCTGTTAACGCTGAATTCCAAGCTTCGGGTAGCTGTAATAATGCTGTGAACCAATCTGGTGTTCCTATGGATGGTCTCAACTTAGTGGTGGACCTAAATAAATTCTTAGCCGATAGGGCAACTGATGATCCTGCGTTATTGGGCGCAAAATTGGATAGTGGGATTCATAGTTGTGCATCCTCTTCTACTGGGAGGAATCTTATTGATGCTAAAAGAATTGTAGTTATGGGCCAGAAGATGGGGTGGTCTCCAAGGGATGCTACTACAGTGGGAAGGGTAGTTGGCTTGGAGGATGTGGCTAAGAAGGGCAATGGGTCTTTGGGGAGTGACAAGGTGGTCCAATGATTGTGTGTCCTATGAGTATTAGAGGGTTGGGAACAAGGCCGAAGAGAAACAATATTCGTACACTTGTTCGTGAATACGATTTAGAATTTATTGCAATTCAGGAGACTAAATTGGAGGTGGTCACCGATTCTTTGTGTCATTACCTATGGGGTAACTCTGAGTGTGACTGGCACTACATTCCGGCAGTGGGTTCAAGTGGGGGTTTGCTATCAATTTGGGACACTTCAAAGGGTAATGTAGTCTTTCATTTTTCTGGCTTTGGCTTTGTTAGAGTGTGTTCGAGTGGGGGGCTGAACGACATAGAATTTTTGTTGTCAATGTTTATGCCAAGTGCAACATTCAAGGTAAGAGGAGGTTGTCGAGTGAGCTGTTAATGTCTAGGAGGGGATTCAGAGGTGTGTGGTGGGGGATTTCAATGCGGTGTGTTCCCTAAGTGAGAGGAGGGGGATTACAGCTTCGGATAGGTCAGTGGACGTTGCCAAGGCTCGAGAATTCACTGGTTTTATTGATGATATCGGTGTTCTAGAACTACCCCTTTTAGGGAGACAGTTCACTTGGTTTCAGGCTGGTGGGGATGCTATGAGTAGGTTGGATCGTGTCCTGGTATCGGAGGAGTGGGTTGATTTGTGGGGAGAGGTTGCTCTTTGGGTCCTCGACTGTGATGTATCAGACCATTATCCTCTACTCCTCAGGCATTCTGCTAATACATGGGGTCCAAAGCCTTTCAGATTTAACAATCACTAGATCCAGCTTAAGGGATTCAGAGAGGTGGTGGAAGGCAGTTGGTTGAGTCCTATTCATCAAGGGTGGTCCGAATTTGTGCTGAAGGAGAAATTGAAATGGCTAAAAGGGGTCCTTAAGCAGTGGAACGAGCAAACTTTTAGGGAGGTTGATTTGAAGATTCGTCAGCTTGTTGAAGCTATTAAGGCACTGGATTTGAAATGTGAAGGGGTAGGCCTTTCTTTGTAGGAGGTGGAGAGTAAGAAGTTACACTTCTCTCAGCTTTAGCAACTGTTGAAGAGCAAAGAGAGTGTGGCTAAAGGAGAGGGATGCCAATTCTAGGTATTTCCACTTGTGTATTAAATCCAGGGGGCAAGAAATAAGATTTCTGCCTTGTGTGTTGGTGATGGTTGGCTGGAGGATATGGGTGGGGTTAGGCAGGAGGTCACACAGTATTTCAGAGAACACTTCTCCAAGGGTGAGTGGATAGGCCAAGGCTTGATGGTGTTGTATTCCCAGTCTTATCCTCTTTGGACTCTGATGCTCTCACGGCTCCTTTCGCATTGGAGGAGATAGACGATGTTGTGGCATCATGTGATGGGAATAAGAGCCCTGGCCCGAATGGTTTTAACTTTACATTTGTTAAATCCTTCTGGCCGCTATTGCGTGAGGAGGTGGGTAGTATGTTTGAGGAGTTCCATGCAAATGCTGGTTTGCCGAAGGGGTTTTCTTCATACTTCTTGGCTCTTATCCCGAAGGTACACTGTCTTCTCTCTTTGGGTGATTACCGACCTATTTCCCTTCTTGGGTGTTTGTATAAGTTGGTGGCCAAGGTTATGGCATCCTGGTTGGATAAGGTTATGGATGGGCTTATCTCCTCTAACCAGTCGGCGTTCATAAAAGGGAGGAACCTTATTGATGGAGTAGTGGCGGTCAATGAGGTGGTGGACCTTGCAAAGAAGTGGGGGAAGCAATGTTTGATCTTTAAGGTCGACTTTGAAAAGGCATATGATTCAGTGAACTGGGGCTTTTTGGATTACATGCTACAGCGGTTTGGCTTTGATTCTAAAAGGAGAGCATGGATGCGGGCGTGTGTCTTCACTGGTAGCTTATATATTCTGGTCAATGGCAGCCCTACTAAGGAGGTCAATATTCAGAGGGGGCTAAAGTAGGGAGACCCCCTCACTCCGTTCCTCTTCCTCTTGGTGGTGGAGGGTTTGAGTGGGCTTATGCGTCAGGCGGTATCTCAGAACCTTTTTATAGGTTTTGTGGTGGGGGATTCAGATGTGATGGTTTCTCACTTGCAGTATGCGGATGATACACTTTTTATTGGGGAGGCAACAGTGGAGAACCTTTGGGCTATGAAGGCTATTCTCAGATGCTTTGAGCTTGCCTCTGGTCTAAAGGTCAATTTTGCTAAGAGTAGTCTGGTGGGGGTCAATGTGGAGGGGTCTTTTCTATCTGTAAAACTAGGATACTACCATTTAAGTATCTTGGTCTTCCAGTTGGGGCGAACCCTCGACATGCTTCTACTTGGGATCCTACGTTGGAGGTGTTACGTGGACGACTCCTAGGGTGGAGGCATAGGAATATCAGTTTTGGGGGTAGAGTTGTGCTTGTAAATTCGGTGCTTAACAGTGTCCCCATCTACTTTCTTTCATATATGAGGATACTGGTTAAGGTTTGGAAGCAGGTGGTTAGAATTCAGAGGGAATTCTTGTGGGGGCGTGGATGGGGGGAAGAAGATACCTTGGGTGAAGTGGGATGATGTGTGTAAACCAAAAGTAGGGGGTGGATTAGGTGTGCGAGATCTTAGGAGGGTTAATATTAGTTTGTTGGCTAAATGGAGATGGTGACTTTTAGGGGAGTCGGATGTGCTGTGGGCTAAGGTGTTGGTGGCGAGGTATGGGACGGCGGTGTGCCGTTTGTCCTATTTTAGGGATTTGACTGTGCCCTCTGTTGCCTCGGTGTGGTGGAAGGATATTTGCTTAATTGGAGCCGCAGGGCCGGTTAGTTCAGATTGGTTTGTCGAGAGTGTTAGGAGGCAGGTCGGCGATGGGTCTTCGACATCCTTTTGGCACGATGTTTGGATTGGCGATGCTCCTCTTAGTAGGAGGTTCCCTAGGTTGTTCTCAATAGCTATAGATCCAGAAGCTTTGATCAGTAGTTGTGGTCGTTGGGAGGGTGGAATCTGGATTTGGGAGGTTCCATGGAGGAGGGTTGTTTTGTCTGGGAGGAGCTACTTGTTACCCAGCTTTGGGCTGTATTGGCGGGATCATCTGTGTCGGTGGAGCAGGACCGATGGACGTGGTCTAGGCATCCTAGTGGTATGTTTTCTGTTTCCTCTGCGTATGGTTTCTTATCAGAATCTTCTTCTCGGGTGCTTAGGATCTCTGATCAGGAGGTTTTTGCGCTAAGTAAAATTTGAAAGAGTCTCGCTCCTTCAAAAGTTATTGCCTTCTCTTGGCGATTGCTCTTGGATAGAGTACCAACTCGGACAAATCTTATTGGCAGACGGGTTATCACTGATCCTTCGGCGTGTACCTGCGTCTTGTGTGGGGCTCACCAGGAGTCTTCGCTACATATTTTCAGTAGATGTGTCTTTTCCTCTGGGGTGTGGTATGCCATTGCCTGTTGGTTAGGCTATGATTTTGTGATGCCGCCGGATGTCCCCACTCTTTTTTTTTTTTTTTTACTTTTGTAGCCTTAGTAATTCCCCTCAGGCTTACCAGGGGTTGGCTTTGGTGTGGCACATTGTAATCTGGGTGATTTGGGATCTTCAGAATGGGTATATTTTTTTTTTCAGGGAGGCCACCAGATTTTGGGTATATGATAGGTCGAATCATCTCCCTTTCTTGGAAGTGGTTCCTTGCTAGGGGAAGTCCCCCCTTGCTTGTTCTATGAGTGGTATATCGATCCGATTGGCTGTATTTTGAGGCGATAGTCCTCGTGTTTGTCTTCTAGACTCTAGCTTTGTATACGGGTGGAGTACCCCTAATGCTCCTTTGTTCCGATAATATACATTCATTTGCCTTTCAAAAAAAAAGTATCAGCTTGCTATATATGCACTGTTGAGATGATTCTATTTTGAGACACTCAAAGTGGTGAGAGTGTCGGCCTCCACGAGAAAAGATTATTTGTTGAGATGAGGTTGTGATACTAGGTCTATAAATTAGAGTGATTTGATGCATTGAGGTTGAGTGCATTAACACCTCTTATGCATTTGAGGTCGTGAGTATTCGTGTGCTTAGTGCACTACACATGTGGCTATGCAATTGATTGAGTGCTCAGTGCATCAAACACGAAAATGCTTGTTGATAGTCATGTGCTTTGTGGGTTACACATAAATTAATATATTGTATTGTCGTGTGCCTAATGCATAATACATGAGGTACTATGCGACTAACTCATATCCATAATAGGAATGGGGGAATATATATATATTCTGTTGTTGTAGATTAGCTAATACATGTAGGTCTAGTTGCATTGAGAGTAAGAGTTGAGGATGATAATGTTTACTAAGTTTAAATTGAGAGATAATTATGTATGTTTATGTGATATTAATGTGTTGTATTATATTTCCCTTTTCAATTGATGACTTATCATAGTAGATTCTTATCTCTTATCACTACAACATAAAAAATGCTTATTTTTTGCCTTTGCCTGCGCTTAAAAGCACTGCCTAATCACTCGCTGGTGATTGTGTTTCGAAAAGACAGCATTTGGGAAGTGCTGGCCATTTTGATAATAGACAGTGCGTCTTTGAAAAAGCGTTGTCTATCTTTGATAATAGACATTGCTTCTTCAAAGAAGCGTTGACTATTTGGCCTTTTTTTTTTGCTGTTTTAGTGCTACCCGCATTTCAATTGCTAGAGGCCGAGAATTATTCAAGCCGAGAACATTTTAAGGTTTAAAATGTATATGAACAATGAACCTCAGAACATAAATATAAAAACAACTATGATATCAATTTTTTTATATTTAAAATGTTTCATATTAATTTGAAAGAAATTTCTAACAAAATTTTGGCATAATCACTCCCCTAAAATATTGACATCCAAAAATAACATACATGTGTATATAATAAAACAGTACTAGCCAAACAAAGCATCATATGGTCTAACATTATATCGCATACTACTATATATATGCAACAACACAAAGATCATACACGTAAAACAAACTTTCTTGCCACGTAGGAGCACCACTCTTTCTTTATTTCAAGAATTTGAGATTCACAGTATGACTTATATCTACAGTTGGGAAAGTACTGCAAAATAAAAAATAACTCATATTAGAATTAAAGTCGAAGAATGGCGAAACGAAAGAGGAAATAAATGTAAAACAAATTGCATACCTCCTTTGGGACTTCCATTTGGTTGTGAATAATAATATCTTTAATATACTTCATAACATAGTACCCACAATCATTGCTATTTGGTTGTTTGGGGCACTATAAAATTAAAAATATTAAATCAATATAGATTTAATTTTTAAAATTAAATAACTGCATAAGTATTTTGATAAATATATACCTTTACAGTTATCTAGTTAATTGCAGTGGATGATTTGGAATATCGAGACCTGAAACTTCCATCAAGTCGTCGAAGAATTTGTACCGCCCTGAGTGCAAAAACAAAATCATTAATTTTGAATCAACAAAATTCAAAATTCATAGCACACAAAACTCAAAATAAACACAATTTAACACTATATATTAGTTTCTTATTACTCGTACGTATCCTTCATTTTTTTTACAGCAGCTCAAATTCTTTTGCAATGGATCTAAATAGTATACCGTGCTTGCATTGAGATTGATTGCTAATAATACCCAAATGTTGCCTACAAAAAAGTTGATTAAGGAAATCATAATTCGCAAGTCGTCACATTTCACAAAAATTAGTATTGCGTTAAGTAAGTCATACATACATATATATATATATATATATGTATGATTAAATTAAATGACTCACCGTACGTTACATGGTGACATAAACAATGTCTCAGACTCAGAATTTGTTAATGTCAAGCGTTTAGATATATATGTTTTAACCGCGACAAGGTCAAATGACAAATCTGTGCTCTGTGGGCACAAAAACACAAACCTCTGAGCCCGTCCTTCTGGGATCAGTATTTTATAATACAAGTACCTTAAATTAAATATATACAAATTAATGAATTAATAATAACTTTAATATTAATTTAGGTGAAACAATGAAAAAAACACGTATAGTTTAAAGTTAAATGTACCTGATATGTACAATAATAATAGTCTGACTGATCCAAGCGCCATAAGTAAAAATTTCAGACAGTTCTTCCTTGGCACCGAGAGACAAGGGGAAATCTTCTGTATGCCCTAAAACTTCTGGAGGAATATTTAAATTCAGTGTTGCTCCATCAACCAGATTAGCATTAGCATGGACTTGAAGAAAAGTAAAAAAGGCTGTAACAAGAGATGTGGAAGGGGAAGGTTGAGATTTGCCCTAATTCTTTGCTGGGGATGTAACTGACCCAACTGTTTGCTACTTCCCCTTGCCCTTAACCTTGTCTTTGGATTGTACGGGTACCTAAATATTTTGCATTAATTTTAGTAAAATACTTAGTTAGTGACCACGTAATTTAATAAATATATGATAATGAATCATGTTTATTAAAAAATAACACGTCACTTACTCTTACGAGTTTCTACGACCATGCCACAAAGGTACCTACTGCCTCTCCCATGTTGTTGATACCTATGTCCTCAAGTGGAATTGGCAATGGTGCTTCCACCTTGCAAGCAATGTCAACTCTGACTTTCACATGACCGGGAGGTGATGGACGATTGTGCAACATAACACTTAAATCGATGTAAGAGATGCCCTTACCAACCAGTCGAGACGAGCCAAGCAAAAACAAGGAACACTCTACGATGCTCTAAACCATGAATTAATAAACAAAATATTACACATGATAAATCAATGATGCAATACGTACAAGTAACGAGAACAATTTCTAATGCTCAATTACCTCAGATGACTTAAGAATGCATCTATCCATGGGTAAAGTAGGCTCATGTTCCTCCATCGGTTCCATTACCTCTACCGGTTCCTTAAGTAATCAAGATCCACAATAATATTGAATTAGAATATTTTTATATTTCAATTTGAATTTCTAACAAAATTTCGGCAGAGTCTCCCCTAAAATATGGACATTCCAAAAATTTATCTAATACCTGTAACAACAAAAAATACCATATAGCAGCCAGCACAAGTCACTATACAAGTCTAACTAGTATGCAATTCACAAATACTTAATCTACCAAACAAGACTTTGAAGTAATTTGATTTATTACCTTTTGTGACTTAATAGTGCAACTATCTTTGGTGCTATCTCTGGCACTAAGGTGCTGATCCATCTCTACTGGTCGCTTGTTCTGATGCATATTACTTTTCAATTCCTGGACCTCCCGATAGAGATGGACTACCATCCTTTTCAACTCTTCATTTTCATCTTTTCTAGTGTGCTTTGGTGCACCAAAGATAGCTTTTTGAGAAACACCAAATCCCACGCCCCTTACATGACCAGGATACTCTTTGATCGGTATGGCTTGGGTAAGGATGTCTGTTACACCCCCCTGTGTCACAGACTGTTGTGATAGGGCCTCCTGAGACACACAAATATTATTAACAAAGATTGTTAAATATTATCACTATCATAAGAAAATTGCAAATGAAAATATTAATTAATCTATCATACTTACAATTCTATCAGCAACTTCCATAGTGGGGGAGTGATCAATCTCACCATCCTTGTTGTGGCGGGCTTCTATCCATAAGAAATGAAAATCAATTGATGCTGATGATACATCTTCTCCAGTCATCTTCAGCTATACATATTAACAAGGAAATTCAAATTAATCAGTGTTAATTAGGTTTAGGGTTACTCTGCATACCATATTTTCCTCAATGCTGGGATACCCCTTAGCCCCTCCTCTGTATGGGTAAGGAGGATTTGATGCTCTCTGCTGATTTGTGTTACTTATTCTCTATATAGACATATAAATGTGCTTCGGAACAAACATATAAGTATACAAGTATAGACATATACAAGTAGGGACATGTATAAGTATACCAGAAATTCAGGGTCTCCGGTGTGGTTTGCTACAAATTCTCTCTAGGCATCCACTCCTATGACTGATTCATAATCAGGTGAAGGCTCATATCTAACATTGTCATTTTCATCTCTCAGCCAATTCTTGGACAACTGTGTTCGAAAATTTCGAAGAGATTTTTCGGCAATCTTAAGTATATTGTCCTTATGTGTGCCATCAACATCAAACGATTTCTGCAAATACATTAACAAGTACAAAATGATAGGGTAAATATATTTACATAGTCATCTAAAAAATACAACTGATTGTGTATACCTATATCTCATAGCAAAGCTCCTCTTTGTAACTATCCAAGACTGGATTATCTCTCTCCCTCTAATTACTAAAAGTAATTGGAACCGTTTGTTGCACTTGAGATCCAATAAAACTAATCAACTCTCTACCATTTCTGCCTATGGGCTGAACTTTAACATTCCATGAAACCTATACAAGTGTACAACATTAGATAATAAATAGAAAAAAAATAACTAATTATATTAATTAGTAAGTAACTTACCACTAGTCTCTCTCCTCTACTCCTAGCTCGGATGATATTCTTCTTGACAGTCGGTCCACGGGGACGATATTTCACAGTTTGGGCCGCCGTAACATCACTATCATGAGCATCACTTTCATGTCCGGAAGAAGCCATCTAGCTATCTGCAAAAAAAATTTAGACACACAAGTAATTAGACACACAATTAAAAGACAACAATTCGTAGTCATTTAATTAGAGAAATGTAACAAGTACATAATCTACATACATGTTTAACAAATAATTAGACAAATTTAACTTAAAAAACACAATCTACATACATGTTAAGTCAACTTCTTTTCCTTTTTCTATTCCTCCGATTGATCCAAATCCCCTCTTTATGATAATAACTAATATAAGTATCATCCTCTCTTGATGTACCTTCCTCACCAAACAGTGATTGTATCACAAAGAAAGGGTCATCCTCAATATCATCAACTTCATTTGCTTGATCATAAATCCCATAACAAATTTTTTGTTAGTCAACAAAACAATAGACTAACTCATATCAGATGGATCGGTGACATAAAACACTTGTCGAGCTTGCGATGCTAAAATAAAAGGCTCATCTTTATATCCCAACTTATTGAAATTCACCTTTATGAACCCCAACTCATCTGTTTTTACACTGTAATTATTGTCAACCCACTTACATTAGAACACAGGCACCCGAAACATTGCATAATCTAACTCCCATATGTGTTCAACGACCCTGTAGTATGACATATTCGCATATATGGGATTTCTGTCTTTGGCACTTGAGATATGCATACCTTGAGCAACAAGAGTGACCCCACTATTTTGTATTTTACTCTGATCATCGTGTTCTATTGTATAGAATGTGTTCCCATTTCTCAAATAATCGGTGTAAGAGATAATATGTGTACTTGGACCCCTCACTAACTATCTGAGTCTTTCTGAAACTGAGGTAGGATTTACAGCAAACTCTGCAGAAATGTGATCTCTTAGCCATGTTATAAAACACCGATTATGTTATCTTGTTAACCAATTTTGATTCTTATTTGGGTGCATACTCTTGAGCATTTTGTTGTTTTTTACAACATAGGACTCAACCTCATCAGTGTTGTATAAAACATATAAGTGTGCTTGCTCTATCTGTTGCCTTGATATAGTCAATGTTTTACATCCAGTAATCCATTTCCCTTCGCTTGCTCCTGTGTGACGAGACTTTGGCATCCCTATGGAATATTCAACATTAGATAGGTAGTCAGAACAGAATTCAACAGCTTCTTCAACTGTGTACCGCTCAATAATACAACCCTCTGGTCGTGATCGGTTTTTCACATACCCTTTTAATATCTTCATGTAACGCTCAAACTGCTACATCCATCTCATGTAAGCTGGTCCACATAGTTTTGTCTCCCTAACCGAATGAACTGTCAGATGAATCTTCATGTCAAAGAATGTAGGTAGGAAATACATCTCAAGCTCACATAAAATCAAAACAATTTCTGTTTGCAATGCTGACAACTTTCCAGGGTCAATCACTCTGCTGCAGATTGCCTTGAAGAAGAAACACAGTTTAGTTAAAGTCTTCCGCACTTTGATGGGCAAAATGGATCGTATACCAATGGGTAGCAAATTCTCCATGAGAACATGGAAATCGTGGGACTTTAGACCCTTTACTTGAGATCTCTCATTGATACGAGGTTCATAATGTTTGAAGAGTACCCTTCTGGAACATTAACTCCGTGAAGAAACTTACAAAGAACCGTTTTCTCTTTTTTAGCAAAGTATAAGTGGCTAGAGGTAAATATCTATGTTGTTTCCCCTTCTTTATCGGTCCCAATTCCCGTCTCAATCCCATACTAACTAAGTCTCGCCTTGCATTGATGCCATCTTTAGTCTTCCCAGGCACATTGAGTAAGGTACCAATGACACTATCAAAGACATTTTTTTCAACCTATATCACATCAATAAAATGTCTCATGTTTCAATATGGCAGCTCAAAGAAAATCAACCTTTTCTTCCACCCTCGTGTGACAAGCTCTCCTACAAAAGGCTTCCCGAATTCACTACTTGATAACATCAATATTGCATCATTTTATTAGGGATAGTGGAGTGTAATTTGAATAATTATTGAATGGTTTCACATACAATTCACTCTCTTTTCATCATAAATGTGCAGAAATAGAAATTAAGCAATATGATGAAGAAATGCAAGTTTGGGCTTAAAAGTGGGCTAAAAGAGGCCCATAATGCTAAACACGGCCTTCGCATAATATAATGAAGCATGTCCATGCTTATCTGAAGAAGCAATTAGCCACGAGCGCGCTTCACGCGCGTCCATGCGCTCCCCGGATAGCTGGTTGATATTTTAATCATATCTGGAGCTGTAGTTATCGGATTGAGGCGTTCTTTGTGGCGTTGGAAAGCTAAGAGAATTTCCTACAACTTTGTCACAAATTGGATGACTTTAACATGCAGCACGACCTCTTCATCATGGAGCGCGGCCGTGCTCCACCAAAAAAATCTCAGAAATTGATGTCGGCAAGTGTAGAGGCGGCGCAGACGCGTAAAACAGCCTGTAAAGGGAGCACGGCCTTGGAGCACGGCCGTGCTCAACCCAAAACTCAGCCTATAAAAGGAGCGCTCAGCAGAACATTTAAAAATACTCCGGGATCGACTTTCTCCCAAATTCTTTTCTTCCCCTGTAATATTTCAGTCTTATTTTACTAGTTTTAGTTGTTACTCTGTTTGTTTTTATATCTAGTTTATTATTTCCTTCTACTTAGTAGTGGAATAAAACCACGTCACTGAGGTGATGGGGATCTAGTGCCGTATCTGTGATCATTAAATAATTTATAATATTAGTACTTAATCTCTTCTATGATTAAATTATTCCTAGTGAATTTATTCTATAAGAACTGATCATTCTTTACTCAGCTAATTAATTGTGTGGCGATCGTATCTTCAATTAGTTAACGGAACTCTAGGGATAATTGAATCTACATGCTCTGCCAGATCAAGGATTGTGTGTTCATTTTCAGTCAGTTATTGAATTGATAAATCTATTGGTACTTTATGCTCTTTCTATTTACTTGCTTTGAATGATCAAACAAAGTAATAAATTAGAAAGAAGACTGTTAACATTGCATGATCATTGGGTGTTAATAGCTTTTGAATAGAGATTGGTAATCAGTTAGAATTATTGCTCTTATTATAAATTGGTCAAATACACAGATATACGCATTAGTGATCCCGTTACCTTGGTGACATTTATTTTATTTGCTTTCTTTTTATTTATTTTTATATGACTTATCTTTTACACACTCTTTGTGTAATTTCACTTCAACCATTTGTCTAAATAACAAATTAATCTAAGTAGAGCAGTATTCGTTTCAATTCCTTGTGGAGACGATAATCTTATATACTATAACTTGACGTTTAATCGTGCACTTGCGATTTTGACGCAACACTACTCAAATCTTTTACCTTTTCAAACAATTGTGCACCCATCAAAGGCAAAGGAGCTGTATGTTCTTCAGTATTCCTATTAAGTGCTTTCCTTCACGACCGATAATGATCTTTTGAGGCAAAAACCTACGATGCCCAAGGAAGACATTCTTCTTACCATGTTCCAACCGCATCCAATCTGTACCATCTTCATATATAGAGCATGCACACTGGCATTTGGTACTGTATCCAGACAAATTACTGTATGCCGAAAAATTATTAATTGTATCAAAGATCATAATCCTCAAGGTGAAACTTTCTTCTCTATACCCATCGTACACCTCTACACACGTCTCCCACATTTGCTTCAAGTCTTCAATTAAAGGAGCCAAGAATATGTCGACATTATTTCCTAGTTCTTTGGGGCCAGAAATTAACATAGACAACATCATATATTTGCACTTCATGCATAGCCATGGAGGTAGGTTATAAATCACTAAAATCACAGGCCATGTACTATGAGAGCTACTCTGAACACCATGCGGGTTAAACCCATCAGTAGACAATGCAAGTCTTAGATTTCTTGGTTATTTCCCAAAATCAGGATACTTAATATCAATTTTTTTTCCATTGAGGATAGTCTGCCGGGTGCCGCAGCATGCCATCCTTAATCCTTTCATCCCCATTCCATGTCAAGTGTTTTGCATCTTTTGAACTACGGTACATGTGTCTGAATCTGGGAATTATGGGAAAATACCACATAACTTTCTCTAGAGTCAATTCTTTCTTCTTATACCGTGATGCATTACATTTAGGACACGAATTTAACGATGCATATTCATTTCGAAATAAAATGCAATCGTTAGGACAAGCGTGTATCCTCCATAACCTATGCCAATAGAGCGTAACATTTGTTTAGCCTCGTATGTCTGATTAGAAAGCACATTATCAGCCGGCAACATATCCTTCAATAAGGTGAGTAGTTCCGTAAAGCTCTTATCAGTCCATTCGTTGTCCGATTTCAAGTTATACAGCTTTAACATCGCCGATAATCTCGTGAATTTCGTACAACCCTCATACAACGGTTTCTCCGCATCACTTATCAACTTCTCAAACATTTGAGGACAATCATGAAGATCTTCTTCAACCGCATTTTCCATCTCTTCAAAATGGTCGTCATCATATTTATTGGTATCGGTGTCATCTGACGCATATCTCCCATTATTCCCCATATTATTAGAAGATTCACCTCTTGTCTCACCGTGCTTTGTCCAACAAATATAACTCTGATCAATTCCATTGCTCACTAAATGTTCTTCCAATTCCTTAACATTAACTCGGCCTACATAACAAAAACTCAAACAAGGACATATGATTCTATTTAGGTCTAGATCTTCTTCATGCTGAATTACAAACCTAATAAAATATTGCACTCCATCCTTATATTCCTTCGACAAACGATTGGCTGACATCCACTTCCGATCCATTCTAACTTCAACCTTTAAAAAACTAAGTTAGTCCTTCAGTAGTATAACATCATATTAAACTTATTTGTATTCTCACTAAACATAGTCAAAACTTGATAATCTAATGCATCAGGCTATAGCTAATGCTATGTCGTGAATCCACAATTCACAGTTCGTATTCAATTCACAGTTTGAATTTTTTACAAAATTTTGGCAGAGTCTCCCCTAAAATATGGACATTCCAAAATATATCCAATCCAATCAACCATAAGACACTATTTTCATACAAGTAGTAAGCTATTTTCATAAGCTATCGTGGAGACATTATTGAAATAAGCTAAAAACAGATTATGGACATGTTATAAACTATAACTATAAGTTTTCTCAAACACTTGAACAAGTGCTTATACCAATAGATAAGCTCAAATAGCTGTTTATAAGTCAATCCAACTCCAAACACAACTTCAATCACAGTTTAAAACAACAAGTCATAGGAAAAATAATGAATGTTGAATTTCCTTCTATATTTCGAATCATATGCAATTGAACCATTTATGCAGCTATTAAGTCAGCTATAGTAAAAGAACATTTGTGCAACAACATCAGAAAGAACAATTCCCTTTTTAAATAAAACCTCAATCGTCTCGTTCCTTTCCATCCCAAATTCATCACCACTAAAAAAAAAAAATCAACAAACGAATCACAAGTTCATCATTCTACTTACAATTCTGAACGATTATCACACCTCAAACTGAACCACCTCATTCACCCCAACAATTTCATCTAAACAGAAACAAAAACAATAAAACAAAAAAGCCTAATTTCAAAAAAAATCAAAAATACCTCTTCTTTAAATTCTTCTAACTCCTTTGTTTGTCGTTCCAACACGAAAGTAAGCCCAGAAACTTTAACCTCCAATCTCTGAATGAAAATATATATGAGAAAATGAAAAAAAACTGAGATACAAAGGAGGTGGGCAGTGAAACAAAATTGAGATCATCATTAAAATGAAAAGGAAAATAGATTAGGGTTCATATCTGGATGAAGAAGAAGACAACAACGATAGTGGCATGGAATGGCGGCAACGGCATGGAACGACGGCGATAATGACAGACAAATGGTCCACACGGCTCGAGCTTTAGCGCCGTCAATAGTTAGAGCTTCAGAACAGCGAAGGTGGAAAAGAGGAGGAACGAGGAAGAGGGGCAATAGTGGAGAGGAGGACGAAGCTCAAGGAAGAGGGGTTAGGCGGCGGCGGTTCCGTTCATGTGTAAGGGAGAATGAGAGAGAGTGAGTTTCTGAGAGTGGTGGTCCTTGGTGTGTCATTCGTATGCGACGGTGAGGGAGAGACGGTGAGGGAGAGAGAGCTGAGATGATGATGGTACTACGGTGAGGGAGAGAGAGCTGAGGGTTCGAAGAGAGACGTTGAAGAGGTAGTAGTGATGTTTGTTTACGAGAGAATGAAGGGAGCAGATTAAAATTTAATTTAGAAATGGGAATAGCCAGCGTTTCCTTGGTGAAGCGCTGGTGATTACAATAACATTCAGCGCTTCCTAGGGGAAGCATTGGGGATGTCACGAAAATAAACAGTGCTTTCTAGGGGAAGCACTGGCGATGTCCCTGCATGTCTCTTTAACAGTGTTTGCTAGAATAAGTGTTGTCTATTTCTAAGTTTTAATCAGCGCTTTCTCTAGGAAGCGCTGGTAAAGGCCTAATATGATTTTTAAATAGCGCTTTTATTATGTAACGCTGTTTAAGGTGATGCTTTTTTTTAACTATATGTTATAGTGTATGTTTGTTTTGTGTTTTCTTGTATTTGTATCCATTGGACAACGAGAAGAAGATGAGCCTGACATTTTAGATTACAACATTAATGAGAAAGCTGATGCACATGAAGGTGCAAGTGACTGTCTAGAGTCTTGATCATGACCATACTTCTGCAATGGAAACACCATGGGGGCACTGTTAACTCTCCTTCAGTATTTTATATACAGCCAATATGATGTCTTTTGGGTATTTTTGTTACATCTATGACTTCTGCATAATAGTACTCTAACAATTATAATTCATATTGATTGACTTATATATATGCATGAAAACCTTTGGTATGCTAATATATGTTTAAAAGTTTTAAACGTCCCAATAATTGAGATTAAATGAGTTAGGTTCCATGTGATCAATCCAGATAATGAGTTAGTCTCTGCGCTTTCTTAGTTCTCTGCTTCCTTCATCATTGGCAATAACATATCCATCGTCTTCTTTGATGTAGGTTTCCTCTCACCCATCGTGGAACTCTTCACTTCTGAGGCTTCCTTCTCCAACATCATTTCCTCCTTGAGTTCCTTGGACGTAGAAGATGAACAACAGATGCGACTTGGAGATGATCGTCGATTCGACTCGCTGGTTAGAGGTTGAATCCAGAAGCTTCTGCTTCAAGGATATTTAGGTTTTCTTCTGTAATTCCATGTTGTTTGAGGAGATAGAGAGCTAGATGAACGAGAAAATCGTCGCCACAGTCTGTGTCATTGCTGATCGATCCCATTGTGTGTCACCTACTTCTCAATTGAAAGTTCTAGAAGTTGTATGTCTGGCTTCTCCCAGACATTGTCTTGTGTTGCATCTCAACATTAAATGTTTGGTCAGCCCATACGACTTCGCACAGTCGTGTTTACTTTCTTTGCTCGAGTCAGTCCATGTTTAGTTACAATTCAATATTGTGCTTCCTTATTTGGGCCTCAAAACAATCATTCTGTTTGCGCCCCATTTGGTTTTTGTTGCTGTGTTTTGTTTTTTAATCTGTTTGTAGTTGTTTACCTTTGATGTTGCAATGACTATTTCTCTCTTTATATGCTTGTAGTTCAAGCTAATTGGTGATCGGCTTGGGGTAGGGTCAGGGACGGATCCAGGAATTTCGACTAGTGGGGCTAAGACCATATATTATAAATGTCTATATAAAAAATACACATCAATGCATAAGCCATAAAATAAGGACATCATTATCATTAAGCAATAAATTGGAGATTACAAAAACTATATTATACATATCATCATATTTTGAAATTATTGTATGATTTTTTCATTTTCAACACCATAAAAAATATCTCTCTTTATTTATGTGATCAAGCAATCATTCAACAATTCATCTCCCATACGGTTATGCATTTGATTCTTCACAAAATTCATTGCAGATAAACTCCTTTCAAGGAGATAGAACAAACAGGAAGGGAACAATTAAACAAAAAACTATTTTATTTTATGTTCGAATCCTCAAAATACTGAAAATAAACTATTCAGTGTAACCCTCTATTAACCCATCTTATAAAAAAACCTCTATTAATCCACATAGGACAATGTCCTAACACATGGTGCACATATATGAAGTACAATGCAAAAGAAACTTACTGAAACAACAAAGGAGTTATAAATAGAACAAAAAAAAGATTAAAAATGAAATAAAGAACAAAGGAAAGGTACTTGTAAACAAAACCCGAAGTTAAAAGAAGGGAGTAAAAAGGGTTGAGTTAGAGCTCTTGTGGTGTATTTAGGTTGATTAGAATTTGAGAATGAAACGAGCTTTAAGGCAAGAAAGAGCCAATCGTAAGTTGCAGGTAGAAATCGAGACACACAGGGAGAGAAAGGGAGTAAGAATGTTTTAGCATTCTCTTGAAAAGAGAGTAGATGTCACTAACGGTGTGATTGGTAGAGGTTAGAATGATGAGAAAGAAAATTTGACCCGAGAGAATGAGAAGAAAAGGAAATTTTCTGCTGATTGGACACAACCGAAAATGTGAAGAGAGGAAAAAAAAAAGATGGGACCCACAAATTTTTTTTCTCTCTGTCAATGGCGAGAAAACGAGCTGCGTTGCTTTTTTTCTTCTTTTTCCAACTTCTACCCCTATTCTCTCCTTATACCTCAAATTATTTAAATTTTTAGTCAAAGATGTTGATGTCTTTTAAAAAATAATCAACACTTCTCTCTTCTCTTTTTCTCTTCTTTTTTTCTTATTCCAATCAATACCTAAAATATATCCAATTTATCACATGTTTCTCTCTTTTCATACTCTCTCTTCACATTTTCTCTCTTCACAATTTCTCTCGTGAACCAATCATACCCTAAGGCAACACTTAAAAGAGAGTAGCTCATATTCTATTTTTTTCTTTTTAATGGGATCAACACTTAATTTTAAGTGGTGACAAAAATAAAATTATTCAATAATTACTAAAAGAAACAAATAAGTCAGTGAAATTAGCTACCCTGAATTAACAAAATGTTGATCCGTCCCTGTGTAGGGTAACAGAGATTATGAAGAGTTAGTGAGCCAGTCAGTTTATATTATGGAGTTAGTCAGAGATGGTTATCACAAGCTCTCTCAATACGAGCATTCTTTGTATAATTCACAAATTTTATCAATCAATCAATATGCTACCTCCAGAGTATGCTCTCTATTTTTCCTATGCCTATCATCTTTACCCCTCTCATCCATGAATTAGTCACATTAATATATTAAAGTTTTTTTTTTTTGGGAAAAGAAATATTTTAATCACATAATTATTTATTAGGTTTGTGGTGGGGGCTTGACGCGGTTAGGGAATCTGCGCGTGAGAGGAATGGGACGGATATGGATTAGAGACATGCATGGGGGTTGGAGTTGAATGTGGAAGTGGTAGAAGAAGCCATGAAAGCTGAAGGAATTACATTCCATGATGATAATGATAATTATATGCATCCAAAAATTCGAAGAAGGATGCGTCAAACTCAAAGGTGGCCCGTTTAGCTGTCAATCCCTCCAACCATTTCCCTCACGGGGCTCCCTCTCTCATTGTTTTCAGCAAATTTGTGTTTTCGCTGAAATACCCTTTCACATTTTTCCTTAGTACGTGATGTGATATGTTACTACTTCTAGTCTCTAATACAAGAGGAGAAAAAAAACATTAAAACCAAAGAAACTTATTTAATAATATAAAATTAAAATATTATCTCAAATACATACATTAAATAGTGTATAAGAAAATTAAAAAAAAAAGAGTTTTTAAGTATATCACACATTAAATAGGAGTATAAAAAATAGTAATTAATGCATCTTAAAATGAGTTTATTTTTTATATAATCAAGACTAAAAAACACACCAAAATTTTTCTAATAGGGACTTGACGTAGTAATTACTACTAAAAATTAAAATTTATACCTAGTGGAGCCAATATTCATGTTGACTTATAAGTTATAACATAAACGCAACAAATAATAGTACTCCCACCGTCCCAAAATATAAGAGCTTTTTAGTCAATTCTCTCCAACTAGGGAATTAGTTAAAAACATTATTTTTGTCTACAATTTGTATTTTTTCCCAAACTACCATTGAATTAATTGAAAAGTCATAATGACTATTCATATTCCCAAACCCATTTTTATCTTCCCAAGCTCAATTATTCTTGTAAATTACCACATTTATTACTTTTTGACAAAAAAATAAGTAAATTAAATGAGGGTAATATGGTAAAAAATTAATTAATGCAAGAAATAGATCTTATAAAATGGGACAAATGAATTGGCTAAAAATCTCCTATATTTTTTGGACGGTGGGAGTAATATATAACATATGCTAATTGGTGTTTTAAGAATATTGATTACTAAGCAATTAAAAAATAACAAATTTGTTGCAAAGTGTGTAAGTTTTGAAATTATGAATATATTAAATAGGGTTAAATATGATTTTAATTCCTATAAAATTTCACTTTTTTAGTTTTAGTCTTTACAAAAATTTTTGTTAAACTTTGGTCCTCATTTAATTCCACGTTATTATAATTAGTCCCTGCCATTAAGTACTTGGGTTTAAGTGTTGACGTGGAGAAAAAGGTCAAAGTTAAGCTTGCCATGTGAACAAAATAAATGATATGGCATCCAACTCGTTTTTGTTTAATTACATGTCAGCAAAACCCATCCCCTCCTCCTTGACATCACCCCTTCCCATGCCTGTAACCCTTTCCTTCCACCAACTGTGTCACCATTGTTTCTCTTTTCCAATTTCAAAAACCAGTGGATTCAAACCGCAAAAGCATGAAAGGCAATCATAAACGCAAGCTGAGAAATTAGAAAATGTGTTACAGAGTGTTGCATTATGAGAATAACGAAAACAATCGAAACCCTATTGCACCCAAGCATCAATACTCAATGAAAGATGGCTCATCCCTTTTTCCTTTTGTGTCTTTCAAGAAACACCAGAATTGGTAATAAGAAGCAAAGAAGGAAAGAGATTTTGGTTTGAGAGGTCACTCACTCTCACCAATGACTCCTAATTAACTCCTTTTCCCTTCAATCATCCCAAAATCTCGTCATCCTTTATTCCCTATTCCACACCACCACCTCGGACACAAAAACACCCAACAAAGCATAAACCATGTATCCACATAATTCACTTTCTAAGGATTTGTAGATCAAACACCGTTGAATCTACAAGACAAGAGTTGCATATTGCTCTGTTTCTTTCGAAACCAATATCAGTCTGATGTTCTTTCCTTTACTGCCATTCTCGATTTGAATTTCTCTAACGCTAGAGGGGGTGGTTCGACGTCAACGTGGCAAAAACACAAGAAAGAGGTTTGAATTGGGTTTTATAAATCTTTTTGAAATACTTGTGTGTTTTTGAAATTTTTTTCGAAACAACTCTTTAACAAAATAACAATGTAAAATATGTAAATAGAAGAGAGAAGTAGGACATTTATACTAGTTCACTATCACCTGATAGCTACGTCTAGTCCTTTCAACACATTTGAAGAATTTCTCCACTATAATCAACCTGATTACACTTGAGAGTATACTACTGTCAAATTGGCTATACTTACAACTTCTTTGAACGACTTAGTACAGTCAAGCCTCTAAGGAATACAGCCACTACTGGGCTTAATATAAGAGTTCAAAAATACTTTGAAACAATAGCAATAACTCTCAACAGAGAGGATTTACAATGAAACGCTTAAGCACAAAGAATAATTTTCACACAAAAAGGATAAAACGTCTACGTGCTTGTTCACTTGGTCTCAGAGACTTGGAATGATTTATTAGTTGCTCACTGTCTCAGTTGTTGTAATATAACCATTTGTGAACGTTTTTAAGCATTTTTCACTCGTTCTCAAAAGCTTTTTTTTTTTGTTCAGTGAATGAAGTAAGGTATATATAGCTAGGGTTGCAAATAGTGTCGTTGTTACCTAACACTCTTTCCACCAGTGGACAAAACTTCAGATCCATTTTTCATGGCTTTTAGTAAGTCTCGCCGCTCTCAACTCTGCTCCTGTACACTGACACAATATACAGTTGCAAGATCTTTGTCCCTTGTGATCTTTTTGAATATGAAACACTTCTAGAGCAAGTTATTTCTGATGATTATATTCGTTGACATTCTCTTTGGCTTTTGATTCCTTGTACATTAAAATAATTATCAATGATGTTTCTTTAATACTTGAAGTAGCCTTTAATGTATTGCTCAGTCTGATTTCCAAACAGGGGCATCTTCCTTCCAGACGATGCTTGTTGCTGAGATACACCGCTTATCAGAGTAAGCTTGGACCGGAGGCAAGTTCTTCAGAATAGAATTTAATGACCTTTCATATGATAGAGTCTTGTGGTATCGGACGAAGGTTTCCACAGTGTAGTCTAATCAGAGAACGGTCATATCAGAGCATGGTCTATCAGAGTGTTGACTAACATAAGAGCGTTGACTGTCATTAGAGCATTGACTACTATCAGAGCATGATCTTTGGAGTGAGGCTATAAGACGATGACGTCATCAGCACTTTTCGGATGATCACTGCTTGACTCAGAGAAATGGATCGGAGGGTGAAATACACACGTAGGCATAGTCTTCTGAGACTTTCTGTATGATGAATAGTGATTTACTCAAAGAGTTCTGCACACTAACACACACATCAGAGGATAAATTGTTCTTTTCATTATTTATTATCATCAAAACAATTAAGGGTCATTATTTCTAAATCCACTTATTCCAACAATCTCCCCCTTTTTGATGATAAAAACACATAGATTGATGAACAATGTTTCCATTAGAAGTATATTTTCTTAAAAGAATTTCAAAGGCTCCTCCTGAATTAAACCCTTATAAATATTTTCTAAGTGTAATGTCACATCAAATAAAGGTATCATATCAGAGCATTTTATGAAATTTATGCTTATAAATTATCAGACCATGCATATAATGTATCAGAGCATTCATCAGGTGATGCATCAGAACACATTGTATCAGAGCATATACTTAAACAATATCAGAGCATACTAATATCAGAGTGTACCAATTATAATATATTAGAGCATATATTCCAATTTAATGAATCAAAGTATACACTGCATAATTTTATGCAATGTGTAATGCAATGTGTATCAGAGCAAAGAGTAACTATAATGCAATGCATGATAACACTTGGTTGATACATTAGGTTCATCAATTACTCTATACTTCTCTATTTTCTTCTCCCCCTTTTGTCATCAGACAAAAAGGTTAAGAATATAAAGAACATCATTGTCAAAAACAGAGTATAGCAATAAGAATATAGGAACCCAAAAAAATACTGATTTCATTAATCAATAAGAAGTACCAAATTACAAAAGTTTGAACTAAAGAGAAAAATAAGTACAAGGCTAAAATAGCAAAAAGGGAAAATCCTAAAGGCTTTCTAAGGTTTCTTCAGCTACTCCATAATAGACTACAGTAAATTAGCAACATTTTCATGCTTCTGATTTGAAGCTTCCATGAATTGCTTAGACACAGCCACGAAGTCCTTGAACTCTTTGTTGTCTTCAACCAATTTATCCAAGTAATCCTTTGGGATAACAACATTCTGAGAATGACTTGAAGAGGCAGAGGCAGAAGGCTGAGCAACCATGGCAGTTGATACAGGAAGAGGAGTGACAGGTTCAGGTTTAGGCGTATTTTCTGGTTCCCAAACTGCAGGAGTTTCTTCCCTTTGGGGTAAATTCCAAGTTGGGGCAGTCAGAAGTCTTCTGTTTCGCTTGAGCTTTTCCTCTTTGTGACTCTCAAACCAATGAGAAACAAAGTACCAATTTGCATAGAAGTTTTGATGGGCCAGCCAAGTGCCAACATCATTCATACGATCTTATTCAATAAACTTCTCTACATAAAGATCATATTGGACTTGATCCTTCGATGCTTAGTGGGCTCTTCTGCTCAGAGCAAGAGTTTTGAACAATAAAGCTTCTATTAGCTATCATATTAATTCTTCCATTTGGGCTGGTCTAAAGCATTTTACTAATACCGTCGATTTTCACACCACGTGGCAACTGGGAGATGGCTCTACCATCAATTTCTGGTTAGACTGTTGGCTCTCTCAACCAATTGTTGATTTGATCAATATCCCGGAGATTATGCACAGCTCTTTAAAGGCTAAGGTTAGTGACTTCATTTTCAATCATGAATGGCATATTCCTAATGTTTTGCTGCAGCGTTTTCCCATCCTTGTGACTGAGATCCAGAAAATTAGTATCCCTAAGTTTCCTATTCCTGACTATCGAATTTGGAAAGATAGCGACTCCGGAAGCCTTTCACTTAAGGAAGCTTATTTGGTTGAATCCCCTACTATGCAGCATCTATCTTGGTCAAAGTTGATCTGGAAAAATTCCATCCCTCCATCGAAATCTTTCCTCTTGTGGCGGCTTATTCACAATAGGTACCCAACTGATGATCAATTATGGAAGCGGGGTTATACCATGGTTTCTATGTGTAGTCTCTGTGGTTCTCATTATGAAACTACTGAGCATTTGTTCTTTACTTGCTCTTTTGCTTCTTACATTTGGCGCTGGCTGGGTCACTGTGCGGGTCTGGTTTTAGATACCTTATCTATTTTATCTCTTTTAAAGATCTGTGATCGCGACTGGAGCTCCCAGGCCAAGGACGTTCTCATTGCAGCCATTGCTAATTCTGTCTGGGCTATTTGGTACTGCAGGAATCAGCTTCGTTTTGAGAATAAAGGTATTCCTCTTTCTGCCGTTTTAAACATGATTGTTGCTAATGTCAGGCTCTCTGGTGATCTTTCTTCGGGCTCTATGACTGGGAACATTCAAGATTTTGTCTTTCTGAAGAATTTCCTTATTAATGGGAAGCTTAGTAAAGCGCCAAAAATTATAGAAGTCATCTGGCATCCTCCTAATTGCTCTTGGATCAAAGTTAATACCGATGGCTCTGCTAGGGGTTCGCCTGGCCTTGCTGCCTGTGGTGGTATTTTTGGGGATAGTAGGGCGGCAACTCTAGGCTGTTTTACTTTTCATATTGGTATTGCCAACGCCTTATATGCTGAGTTAATGGGAGCTATTATAGCTATTGAGTTGGCCAACCGTAATGGTTGGCATAAACTCTGGTTGGAGTGTGACTCTAGGTGGGTGATTTTAGCCTTTTCTAATCCTCAGATTGTTCCTTGGAGGCTGCGTAATCGTTGGCTTAATTGCCTCCAAATTACTAAAAGGATGACTTTCTCCTGCTCTCACATCTATAGAGAAGGTAACGCCTGTGCGGACAAGCTAGCAAATAATGGTATTTACTCTCCTGGTCTTACCTGGTCGAACACTATCCCTGTCTTTGTTGTTGAAGAGTTTATTCGTAACAGAGTCGGCCTTCCATGTTATCGATTCAGATAATTGCTTTTGGTTATTGGTTACTTGTTTTTTTTTGTTTTTATTGTTATTTATCTATTTTGGTGTGCTGCAAATGATGGTTAATGTCTTTGGTGCCAACCTCGTTGGGACGAAAGACATTATAGTGATGCATCTGCATACCACTTTGGCTAGGCCTAGGCATTATTCCTTTTCCTTGGATGTTTTTCACCCTTCGAGTATGTATTATGTTCTTGTTTATGGGTTTTGGCCTAGTCCCCCCATTCTTCCTTGTTCTTTTTCTACTTTTATTAATAAAATTTAGGGGGGGGTACTCTTTTTCCTTCTAGATGTTTTTTCCCTAAGGAGGGTTTTGCATCAGAAGGTTTTAACGAGGCTCCCTCCATTTCTTTTAAAAACAAAATAAAATATTGGACTTGATCTGCAAACCTCTCATAGGTATAGAAAAGGTGAGGGTTTGGTTGTGGCAGAATTGTAGGACCACGGTATATGGGTGGGGTTCTGTTTGGCTAGAAGAGGAAATGGTTAGGTCAGCAGAGGGTGGTTGGGTTGGTGGTTCAATGATGACTAGATCATTATCAAGTGCAAGGCTTTAAACAACTTCAGAGGAAATTGTAGCAGTGATGATAATGTCATCATCTATAATTGGATCTGTAATATGCTCGATTCAGGGTTGATTGGTGAAATAGGTTATGAAGGTGGCTAAGGGTTGAATGTCAAGTACAATATCAGAGCTAGGTATAAAAGTTTGAGCTTCCTGGATGATAGGTTCAGTTTCTGTTTCATGTTGAGAAGGGAGGTTTAGGTCAGGTTGAACTTCTGGTGGTGATTTAGATCTAGGTGGAATGGTAGGTTTAGTTTGTCGTTGTGATGGTGGAATAGGTTCAGTAGTAGTTGAGTGGACTATAGCAAGTGGTTCAATATAGGGTATTGAAACACGAGTTCTCTATCTTTGTCTCAGAGGTACATGGTCTTCTTCATCATCATCAGATGAAGATGAGTCAAAAGGGTAATGGAGGAAGGTTAGAAGAAGTTGGTTTAGAAGGTTTAGGAGGGGGAATAGGTTTGGAAGGTAAAGGTTGTGAAGATTGAGAAGGTTGGGTTGTAGCAGATCCAGTACCATAGACAAAATCATAAAGATGAACATCATTGTCTATTACCTTGGTTTTCTTTGGAGGCAGATCACTCAGCTTTGTGATCCTTTTCCTCTTTGTAGCGATTTACCTTGGGGAGTAGCGAGAGGAGGCGATGGTGGAGGCTTGTTCCTGAAGCCTTTTGGTTCTCAACTCAGCATGAAACTGAGCTGTTTCTTCCTGAGTCTTTTCCAAGAAGGCTTGAATGTCAGCTTTCTTTTCTTCATGCTCTTCAGGTAATAATGTGGGCATGCAGTCAGGTCTTACTGGAGGAAGCAGTGAAGGTGCCTGAGAAGAGTTGGTGATTCCAGCACTTCTACCATTACCAGCAATCTTCCTTTTTCCCTTCCTGTCAAGTTTAACCACAGCTTCTTCTTCCTTTTGGATCTTAACAATTACCACAGAAGATAAAACCCTCATTTTCTTCAAATTATCACTGTTGAAGATTGGTGTACTGTAGGTTTGGAGTGCAACTCCAGTTTCTTCAGTGTTCAAGGATTGAAGGTGCTTAATCAACCCTTGTTGAGCCAGAATAGTAGAAACCACCCTTCCATAGGGTATGTTGAGGTTTTTTCGTTGTCTGGAGAAACTGATGGCTCTCCGCAAGTGATTGAAGATGATGCTTGACAGATTGATCTTTAACTTGAGTTCGTAATGCCACATTACAAATTTGTGGTCTGTGCTCACAGAATCCACTGACCCAGACTTGGGCATGATGCAGTTCTTGATAATCTTGAAGAGCACCCGAAAGCAATTGTGAAATTTCCATAGCCTTTGTGGAGTTGAGATTCTCATAGATGGTCTCATTGATAGTGTCCTTTCCACCAAACTCTTTTTCCTAGTTATTCGTGATTTCTCTACCAGTGTTTGGACACTTGATAACCTCAGAAATCAAGTCCTGTGTTATCACTATGTGTCTTCCTTGCACATAGCTGTAGTTGGTGTTGTTCTGAGGCTTAGCAAACTTCCAGAATTCCTTTACCAGTTCTGGGTAGATTGGTTTATCCTCCATGTAGAAGAAATCAATGATACACATCTCGGCAAATGTTGTTCTCAAGTCGTACTCTTTATCAACTAAATCTTTGAAATCAACATGTGATTCACACATCACGTTTAGAAGGTGTTGGTCGATAATTAGAGTAGGTAGAGGAGCATTCTCTGGATCAAACACTTATTGTGGTGCAGCGGCCATTGCAGAAGAATGCAGAGAGACAGAGAGCAGGGAGCGGAAGGGGTTTAGGGTTCAAGAGTGAGATTTCTCAGAGAGATAAAGTGGGTAATGGGTGAGTGAAGTGAGTGAGTAGAGTGAAAACGTGTTTGAGAAGGTAACCGCCTTCATCAATTTTCAAAATAAAATAAAGAAAAGTTAAATCTGTCATTTCAGAACTGAAACGTGTCAAACACAATTTTAAAGAGGCATAGTAAAACTATCCTCGGGCAGTAAAAACAATAATGACTCAGCGAGAACAATTCTCATCCATTAACGCATCAACCAGTATTAGAGAGACACGTGTACACAAAGATTCCTAGATAGAACTTGTAATGAATGCATCAGACTCACATGAATATGAACAGTTAACATATGCATGCAACAACAGATGATATAAATAATGAATATAATATAAACAGAGGCAACCTAAAAACAGAGGCATTCATGCTATCATTGGACGCAATGACAAAAATAGAGGCACATGAGAATAACAGACGATCACAAGATATTAGACACATATATGCTATCAGACGCAGACATTTCAGAGGCACACAAATCAGAGGCAAATCTATTCAAATTAAACACTCATTCCTTTATAAAATGAAAATTCAAGTTCTTTCTTATAAAGTTAAATCTATCTTCAGTAAGGGGTTTTAAAAAGATATCTGCCCATTGATGGTCTGTATCAATAAATTTAATTTCAAGTATCCCTTTCTGAACATGGTCTCTAATGAAGTGACGTTTAATTTCAATATGTTTAGCACGTGAATGCAAAATAGGATTCTTGGTCAAACATATTGCAGAGGTATTATCACTGTATATAGGAATGTTACTCTTTCTTATCTGATAGTCCTCAACTGATACTTCATCCATAGAAGTTGTGAGCTACAGCTTTGTGTAGATATGTACTCAGCTTCTGCTGTTGATAGTGCAATTGTGCTTTGCCTTTTGCTGAACCACGAGATAAGGCAGCCACCACTTGTACTCTTTCTTTCGATTCTATCTCCAACAAAGTCAGCATCACAGAAACCTACTAACTTGTAATTATCTGATTTCTTATAAAGCAAACCAAGGTTAATAGTTCCTTTTAGATACCTAAAGATTCGCTTAACAGCAGTTAAGTGAGATTCTCTAGTATCCGATTGGAATCTTGCACAAAAGCATACACTAAACATAATATCTAGCCTTGAGGCAGTAAGATAAAGGAGTGAACCAATCATACCTCTATATACCTCTTGGTCTACTTTTTTACTAGATTCATCTTTGCTTAGAGCACATATTGGATGCATTGGTGTGCTCATTGGTTTGGTTTCCTCAAGCTTAAACTTCTTCAAAAGTTCTTTCACATATTTAGTCTGATGGATATAGGTTCCATCTTGACATTGCTTGATTTGAATACCAAGGAAGAATTTCAATTCTCCCATCGTATTCATTTTAAACTCATTCTGCATAAGCTTAGAGAATTCATCACAAAGAGATTCACTAGTAGCACCGAAGATAATATCATCAACATATATTTGAACTACTATAAAATACTTTTTAGATGATTTTCTAAAGAATGTAGTGTCCACCTGTCCTCTTTCAAAACTATTTGACATTAAGAAGGTACTCAGTCTATCATACCAAACTCTTGGTGCTTGTTTAAGGCCATAGAGAGCCTTTTTAAGTTTGAAGACAAGCTCTGGAAAAGCAATATCTTCAAAACCAGGTGGTTGTTTTACAAACACTTCCTCACTTATGAAACCATTTAAAAATGTACTCTTTACATCCATTTGATATAAAGTAATGCCATGATGTGTAACAAATGATAATAAAATCCTAATTGCTTCTAATCTAGCTACAGGTGCAAAAGTTTCAGTATAATCAATACTTTCCTCTTGCGAATACCCTTGAGCAACTAGTCTAGCTTTATTTCTTACCACTTTACCATCTTCATCAAGTTTGTTTCTGAAAACCCACTTGGTTCCAATGGCTTGCTTATTCTCTAGTGGAGGCACAAGCTTCCAGACATCATTCCTCTGGAACTGATTAAGCTCTTCTTACATAGCAAATATATATCCATCGTCTGTCAGTGCTTCATCAATTGTCTTTGGTTCAATCTCTGACAATAATGCAAGGTCTGAGTGTTCTCTGAGAGATGATCTGGTTCTGACTCTGTCACTTGGTTAACCAATCTGGTCTTAGGGTGATGAGTTTTGAACTTCTAATCTCTTATAGTCTCTGCTTGAGTCTTGTCACCAGACACAGAATCAGCGGCAGTACCTATGCACCATCATCTGTTCCTTTGCTTATCTGCATATCTGCAAAGATCTCATCAAGCTCTGACATTTCACTGTCAGGCTTCTTATCATCAAATCTCACATGTATTGATTCATCAATAGTTAATGTTTCTTTGTTGTATACTCTATATGCTTTAGAGCATTCAGAATATCCCAAAAAGGTACTTTTGTGTGATTTTGAATCAAAATTTTCAAGACTATCCTTTGTATTGAGAACAAAGCAATCACACCCAAATTAGTGAAAATACGAAATGTTGAGTTTTCTTCTTTTCCACAATTCATATGGAGTCTTATTCAAGATAGGTCTAATGTAGATTCTATTTTGAATATAACAGGCAGTGTTTACTGCTTTTACCCAAAAGTGCTTTGCAACATTAGGTTCATGAATCATGGTTCTGACCATCTCTTGAAGAGATCTATTTTTCCTTTCTACAACACCATTTTGTTGTGGTGTTCTAGGAGAAGAAAAATTGTGAGAAATGTCATGTTCTTCACAAAAGTTTTGAAATAGTTCATTTTCAAATTCTCCACCGTAATCACTTCTAATTGTTGTAATACAAAAACCTTTTTTATTTTGTACTTGTTTGCAGAATACAGAAAACATCTTGAATAACTCATCCTTGTGTGCTAGGAATTTTACCCATGTCCATCTAGTATAGTCATCAACAATAATAAGACCATATTTCTTTCCAGACAAAGAGGCAGTTCTGGTTGGACCAAATAAATCTAAATGCAAAAGTTCAAGTGGCCTTGAAGTGGAAACAATGTTTTTAGATTCAAATAAAGATTTTGTTTGTTTCCCTTTTTGGCATGCTTCACAAAGAGCATCAGACTGATACTTAAGATTTGGTAAGCCTCTAACAAGTTCCTTCTTGTTAACCTTTGAGATTAACCTCAAGCTGACATGACTCAATCTCTTGTGCCAAGTCCATTGTTCTTCATCAAGTGACAAAAAGTACTTGATATTTTGATTTGCCAACTCAGAAAGTTTTATTTTATAAGTATTGTTCTTTCTTTTTGCTTTAAAGAAAATGGAGTCATCTTTCTTGCTTTTGACTATACGGGCATTATCACTGAAGCCAACATCATAACCACTATCACATAATTGACTTACGCTTAGTAGGTTATGCTTTAGGCCATCAACAAGTAAAACATTATCAATAGAAGGTAGAGATTTCTCACCAACTCTTCCACTGCCAATGATTTTAAATTTCTAGTTTCCACCGAAACCAACTGTTGCACTCTCTTTAAGTTGAAGCTCTTGGAACATAAGCCTTTTTCCCATCATGTGACGTGAGCACCCACTATCCAAGTACCAGGACTGATGTTTCAATTCTGTTGCTAAGCAAATCTGCAACATATACAATATTATCCTTAGGTACCCAAATCTTTTTGGGTCCTCTTTTATTAGTCCTAGAAGGAAACTTGTCATTCTTATTTTTCAAATCATCACAAGTACTTCTGATGTGACCTTTCTTATTACAGAAAGTACAAAGCAGACAGTCAATATGATCATTGGTGTCTTTGGATTTCAAATTTGTGTTTTGAGAAGTGGGTTCCTCTGGTTTGTAACCAAGACACTTTTTGCCATTTTTGGCTTACACCTCAAATCATAGATGCTTGTTTGCTTTGCGTCACGCACTCAGCAAGGAAACTTTGATATCCCTCTTCATATTTTGAAGAGTTGTATTCAATTTTTTCTTCATTCTTAGAGCTGTCACTCACCAGACGGTGATTTTCAGCTTTGAATTTCTTATTCTCTTCATTGAGTGTTAAAAATTCTTTTGAAAGTTTGGAGAATTTCTTTTTCAAGGCTTTATACTTAATGGAGAGCTTAGGAGACTCATCTAAGAGTTCATCAAAAGCTCTTTGAATATCAGAGAATGGGTTAGAATTTACCTCTTCTTCCTCATCTTCACTGTCTAATCCTATGGTAGCTATCAAAGCCATGTTTGCTTGTTCCCCATCATCATCAAACGATGATGAATTAGAGTCATCCCATGTTGCCATGAGACCCTTCTTCTTCTTACCTTTGAAACCACTTCTCTTTGGTTTCTCTTTCTTGAGTTATGGACATTCAAACTTGAAATGTCCTGGCTTCTTGCACTCGTAGCAAACCACTTAGCTCTTGCCTTTATAGTCCTTCTTTTCCCTTGAGTCCTTCTTGTGGAATTGCTTCCTGAACCTTCCTTTCTTCTTCCATATACGTTGAATCTTCCTTGAAATAAAGGAAAGTTCATCGTCTGTTCCGTCACTAATCTCACCAGACGATCATTCGTCTGTTTCTTGTTCAGCTTGCAGAGCCTTAGAAGTAAAAGCCTTGCTAGTAGACTTTAAAGTAATAGACTTCAACTTCTTAGGAGGTTCTTCTTCATTCAGCTCAAGCTCATGAGCTCTCAAGGAACTTAGAAGATCTTCAAGGCGCAATTTGTTTAGGTCCTTGGCTTCTTGAATAGCCATGACCTTAGGTCTCCATTGCCTGGGCAGGCTTCTTAGTATTTTCTTCACGTGATCAGCAGTGGTATAGCTTTTGTCAAGAACTTTTAAACTATGAACCAATGTTTGAAATCTTCCAAACATGGTTTTAATATCTTCTCTCTCTTCCATCTTGAAGAGTTCATATTGTCTAACAAGAATGTTAGCCTTAGTTTCTCTCACTTGGGCAGTACCCTCATAGGACAAAGCCAATGAGTCCCAAATTTCCTTTGCAGTACTATTTTCCCACATTTCTCGTACTCTTTCTCACAAATAGCACATATAAGAAAATATCTTGTTTTCTGATTTAGTTGATAAGCTTTCTTTTGTTCATCATCCCACTTATCTTTAGGAATGAGATTTTTCTTGGAATCAACTAGTTCGGTATATTGTCTTTGAACCATATCCCACAACTCAAGTTATTGTGACTCAAAAAAGGTTTTGACTTTATCTTTTCAAAAGTCATAGTTTGTTCCAGTGAACAAAGGAGGACGATTAACATGACCACAAGTTTTTCTCTCACACGGTTAAGTGCTCAACCGAGAGGCCGAGCTCTGGTACCAATTAAACGTGGCAAAAACACAAGAAAAGAGGGGTTTGAATTGGGTTTTATAAATCTTTTCGAAATACTTGTGTGTTTTTGAAAATCTTTTCAAAACAACTCTTTAACAAAATAACAATGTAAAATATGTAAAGAGAAGAGAGAAGTAGGACATTTATACTAGTTCACTATCACCTGGTAGATACGTTTAGTCCCTTCAACACACTTGAAGGATTTCTCCACTATAATCAACCTGATTACACTTGAGAGTATATTACTGCCAAACTGGCTATACTCACAACTTCTTAGAACGACTTAGTTCAATCAAACCTCTAAGGAATACAACCACTACTGGGCTTAATTCAAGAGTTCAAAAATATTTTGAAAAAATAATAATAACTCTCAACAGAGAGGATTTACAATGAAATGCTTAAGCACAAAGAATAACTTTCACACAGAAAGGATAAAACGTTTAAGTGTTTATTCACTTGATCTCAGAGACTTGGAATGATTTCTTGGTTGCTCTCTGTCTTAATTGTTGTAATAGAATCATTTGTGAACATTTTCAAGCGTTTTTCACTCGTTCTCAAAATCTTTTTTTTTTGTTCAGGGAATGAAGTAAGGTATATATAGCTAGGGTTGCAAATAGTGCCGTTGTGACCTAACAGCTCTTTCCACCAGTGGACAAAACTTTAGATCCACTTTTCATGGCTTTTAGCAAGTCCTGTCACTTTCAACTCTGCTCCTGTACACTGACACAACAGACAGTTATAGGATCTTTGTCCCTTGTGATCTTTTTGAATATGAGACACTTTCAGAGCAAGTTATTTCTGATGATTATATCTGTTAACATTCTCTTTGGCCTTTGATTCCTCGTACATTAAAATACTTATCAATGAGGTCTCTTTAATATTTGAAGTAACCTTTAATGTATTGCTCATTCTGATTTCCAATTAGAGGCATCTTCCTTTCAGACGATACTTGTTGCTGAGATACACTTCTTATGAGAGTAAGCTTGGACCAGAGACAAGTTCTTCAAAATAGAATTTAATGACCTTTCATATGATATAGTCTTGTGGTATCGGACGAAGGTTTCCACATTGTAGTCTAATCAGAGCATGGATATATATATCAGAGCATGATCTATCAGAGTGTTGACTAAATCAGAGCGTTGACTGTCATTAGAGCATTGACTGCTATCAGAGCATGATCTTTGGAGTGAGGCTATAAGGCAATGACGTCATCAGTACTTTTCGGATGATCACTGCCAGACTCAGAGAAATGGATCGGAGGGTGAAATGCACACATAAGCATAGTCTTCTGAGACTTTCCGTCTGATGAATAGTGATTTACTCAAAGAATTCTACACACTAACATACACATCAGAGGATAAATTATTCTATTCATTATTTATTATTATCAAAACAATTAAGGTTCATTATTTCTGAATTCACTTGATTCTAACACGACGGGTACCTTTCTAGAAGCTCTTAAACAATGCTCGCTATGATTAAAGTCGAGCACATAGGCACACAACTAAGCTCTCGTTGCCACAGCGCACGCTCCACTGTTTCGTTATGTGTATAGCGCAATGTGAGGGAGCTAAGGGTGGTTGGGAGAGGTTGGGGTGTGGAGGTGGCTGGAAGGGGGGAGAGGGATGACATTACAAGAATTTCCGCTGTTATCGACGACCATTTTCCGTCGGTAACACACAAAATCCGTCGGTAAATCGGGATTACCGACGGACCCTCGAGGCCATCGGCTAATGGCTCATTGGAAATCTGTTACCGACGGCTAAGCCTTTGAAAAATTTTACGCAGCTGTCACAAATTTAGCGAAATTTTGTCA
The DNA here is from genome assembly GCA_037113605.1 of Calophaca sinica. Lineage (NCBI taxonomy): Eukaryota > Viridiplantae > Streptophyta > Magnoliopsida > Fabales > Fabaceae > Calophaca > Calophaca sinica. The sequence goes on from CM073733.1 coordinate 113,515,223, forward strand.
ATTTTTTGTGAGAGTTACCGACGGTTATTCCGGAGTTGCCGACAGCTATACCGTCGGTAATTTGGACAGAAAGCATTGAAAAATCATCGCGTTTGCGACGGCTAAGCCGTCGGTAAGGCTCGCCAAAAAATAGGAAAATCAGGATAACATTTGCGACGGCTTGGCTGTCGGTAATTTACAGACGGCTAAGCCGTTGGTAAATTATAGACGGTTAAGCCATCGGTAATGCTAACAAAAAAATTGAAAATTTTCATCCAATTTTTGACGATTTGGCCATCGGTAATGTCGAAATTTTTTTTTAGGAAATTTTTGTTTCTAAATAACCCCAAAATTTTATAGTTCCTGCTATATGAACGCAACAACAGCAAAGGCTTCAATGGCCATCAACATATATTAACAAAAATGCCATCAACATACATTTTTAATCATTAAAACAACAAATCCATAGTGACCAAACCAAGTGACAAGTCATAAGCAAGTCAATAACAATCCATAATGTAAAAAAACCACAAATCCATAATGTCAAAACCCGCAAATCCATAATGTCAAAACAGGTCAATAAAAAAAAAGTCAAGTCCCTAGCCTAATGACAAGACTAATCCTCCTTAGACTCCTCATAGTCCGGATGGCGACGACGAGATTTGTGGGCCTAGAGCCTTCCACTTGGCATTAAGTTCTGCATAAGCCCCATCGCCTATCCCAGATGAACCTATAAATAAGTTATAAACACAATATTAGTAATACAAGCCACTTTGTATTAGTACCACCAGACAGTGGTCTTGCCATGCATGGAAACAGATCAATCTCTCACTTCTAAATAAAGTCACAGAACAGTTTGTAATACAAAGCCCGCATGATAGATAGTATTACTAATTAAGATCTAAATAAGAATACAAATAAGTGTGACTAAACAGCCAATTGCTCCAAAAAAAACAATACAATCTACTTCATAAATAAATTACTAATTCTAGAACCCAATAAAAAACAATACAAGCCACTAAAAATAAAACACAATAAACACTAAGCCACTAAAACACAATAAACTTGCAACCATTTATTCGATTGCAGCAGAATGCCCTTTTACAGCAACATCAAAAATTACTATATAGAAACATTTTATGAATTTATACTTCCTATTATTACTCTAATCCCCCATACTTGGGTTTCGGAACCGAGCAAATAAAAAGCTCATGGGCAGAAGAACTAAAAAGATGCAAGTTAGAGATCAAACCATCATAAGAAGAGCATCACATCCACAAAACTAAAAATAATAGGGATCATACACTAATTTAGACATTAAATCAAACACATAATATGCTTAATTTTCTAGACCAAGTTGATGTTAGGGAACACCTTTAATTGAAACTAAGTCAAATAAATTCAAATATTTATGTGAAACATACGTATATAGCATCAGTAAAAGGAGACCAACGCACACTCAAAGAATCAAATTCTCAAAAAATGAACAGAAAAATGGCTTAAAAATGCAAGAAACAAAGGTACCATCCCATTAGATTAATCAACCCCCAACAAAAATCCCCAGCAAAAAAATTATATGGCAAAGGAAAACAATATAAGTAAACGAACAGCAGCTGCATGCCCCATATGATGACTGATATGAGCAAAAGTCCACATCTTGAGCAGGATAATAATTCAATATTTTTATCACACTGCTGAACCAAGATGCCTAAAGTCCTAGGTTGCAGTGACTTTAGACATCAGAAAAATAACAGTATCATCCAATGCCAATTTACATGTGGGGCACACATACATATATATAATAATGAGAATACTAAAATTTAAGCGAAAACGATTAGGATCCAAAGCACATATTATGGGTTTAACATGCAAGATAAGTAATTCATTCAATCATTGTTCAATTAATTTTTTTTTTAAAAGAACACCATGCAGAGAGCCAACAAGATACACATAAAATTTGCAGCCGAGAAATTCTCATGCTTCACAGGTTATAAGCATCATATTGGATTGCTGAAAGCGATGGATAAAATCAAAATTAAAAAGCATGACACCCAGATCAAATCAGCATGCAAACCCTTTCTCATATTTGTTAAGGTTAAGCAATATCAACACTGAAATTGATCTTTGATTTTTACACAACTAAGGTATTCATAGATATTAAGCACAAGCATAGAGATATCCACAGCAGTTCACTTAGATGTTACCAAGCAAATTCAGCAAGAGAAGAAAATAAAAATTGGGTTTGAAGCATCATCAGAACCAACCACTAATAACTAACACTCACTTCCCCTAAAACTATAACCTCGGCATTTTATCGAACAAGAGATAGACAATTCGAAAACCTAAAAATCAAATCTAAAAATTGTCCCAACTTCCCCCAATCTGATGTAAAAATCAATCCAGCAGCATGCATTGCAGAGATGTGAGAAAGAAAAAAGATGAACCTTGAGACGGTTAAAGTACGGAAATCACTGTGGGTGATTTGGGTGTGAGTTTGAGTTGTGGAAACAGATATTTGTATACCTGAGATTGAAGATAATAATAGGTCGCAAGAGGATGTTGATAAATCCTACTCCTCAATCCTCATCATCGATCAAACGTCATTATTGGGCATCTCGGTTCTTCCTCTATCTCCTTCTTTTTCTTTTTTGATCCCACATCCAATAACTGCTCTAGAGAAATGAGGCTCAATTCAACAGGAAGCACTCGTATAAGTAACTCAACAAATATTTTTCCATAATAAAAATAATCCCAATTAATAGGTTTTGTTGTTTTTTTTGTTGTTGTCTTTTATCCTATACTTGGCTGATTATTTCCATCAAATAAAAGAAGAAAGCAAGAACTGATAGGAGGAAGCTTTTGCTTATTTCCATTATAACCAATTTTGATTAGATTAGGGGTCCAGTCTCAATTCTTTCCATTATCATAAAGCTCTCCATATGCAATTTCGAAGACTAAGCACACAAGCTTTTGCTTGTGTTCTCAATTGAAGTAACTACGGATTTTTAAAACTAATTTGACAGATACTTCAAAATAAAAAGAAAAAACAGATAAACTGTAAAGGCAAAACAAAGGTATAAAAGGTACAAGAGACTCAAACCCTCATCAAGATCCAAAAAGGGCAGGATATTTTCTACTTTACCATTTTGATCATATTATAATCCAATTAGTAAAGCACACAGCAATAACAAGGTATAAAAAAAACAAAGTCAGATTATATATAAGCGTAAATAAAAGCGAAAAAAAAAAACTAAAATCGTTAAGTGAAGTTTACCCTGCGCCTGATGAAACGCTGTGGGGGCTCACGCTTCCTCCTATCAGTGCGAGATCGATGGAACTGAAGAAGTTGTCCGCGAAGCAAATAAAGTTATCGCAGGTAGGAATAGGAGGGGTGTCCCTTTCTCTTTCTCTCTCGTAGGCTTCACCTTCTCCCCCTCATTTCAGTTTCTTGTGCGGCGCAGACTGGTGCTTCACAAGTGGAGGCAGCGGCGCCGACTGGTGCTTCGCAGGGTGGTGGCAGCGGCGCAACACTTGCAATGAAAACTCAAATTCAAGAATGATGGCAACAACTCAATAAAGGCAGCAACTCAAGTTCTACTCATTCAACAAAACTGAAATTCAAAAGGAAAAAAAATTAATACTACAAGAAACTAAAGAACGGCAGCAAGCATGATATGCCATGGTACAATCATTCTTTCCTTTAAGCCTTTGGACATGAGCCTGCAAGCACTGAGTCACTGAGTAGTGCCTTTGGAAATGTTAACTGCAAAGAGTAGAAGTAGTCAGGCTAAGCAAAGAGTAAAAGTAGTAAACAAAAAAAGGTTCCAAGTTCCCTGTGAGGCACAAAAACCAATATAAGAAAAGTTAACTAACTAAGAAAGTAAGAATCATGAGGGTAATTAGTCTCCATGCTCCACTTCTTCACTGACTTGCAGATCATTGAATTAGAAGGATTAACTGGACAACTTAAAATACATTGTAGATCATGATTAATAGGCTCTTTTATTGATTCAGGTACACATAGCTAGTTTTAGATTAACGCAATAAACATAATATTGAACTATCAAACTCTTGACGAATTATAAAAATCAAGACATTTTAACACACAGGATCCATGCTTGATTCAGATATCATTATGCAATTAGCATCTCAAACTACGAAGACATTATAGTGGAAGCATAAAATTTTAAACTCAAGAGCATTTTAACACACAGGATCCATACTTGATTCAGATATCATTATGCAATAAGCATCTCAAACTACGAAGACATTACAGTGGAAGCATAAAATTTTGAACTCAAGAGCAAAAGAACCTTGACCACAAGTTTAATTAAAACCAATGGAGAGCCCAAAAAAATATTGACGAACAAGCAATGTAATGTTCACACAAAGATGCAAAGGCATATAAAATTTCAACAATGCTGAAACAAGAGCAAGGATCAGTGTAATGTCTTGGTTAAGACATAAGAAAGGTTTCAAACCTAGACTTGGTTAACTTTTTCATAGTGAACAAATGAAACCAATTTTGAAGAAAAAACCCTAAAGTTATAGATGCATACATACCTCTTTTCCGAAAGAAAAAGGGGCAGAGCATAATGACGGCATGTGAAAGAGAACCTGCGGGAGAGGTTAGGAAGTAGGTGCTAACAGCGTTTGGGATGCTGCAGATCAGCGCGGTGACACAATCCTTGGACGACGGTGGGTGAAGGAAGGTCGAAGCCATGGTGGCGCAAGAAACAGGTGGAGGTGCGGAGGAGACCAGTGGCAATCGACAAGGAGGAAGGAAGAGAGGTATCGGTAAGCCAAGGCGGCAAAAGGGAGACTCTGCCACATAGAGCCGTGAACGCACGGAGGTGCCCCTATTTGCGGTTGGAGGAGCGTTGATGGAGGATGGCTCTTTGCGAAGCTTCATGTGGTGTGGGAATGGCTTTTGTAACGAATATGGCCATCATCAATGGCAGACCACCGCTTTGGGGTTTTTGGGAGAGCAGAAGTTTCGAGCGGCGCGACAGAGAGAATGAAAGGGAAGGGAAGATGAAAAGGAAAAGAAAAAAGAGAGTAAATGTTATTAACCCTATCAGTGTCAATTTTACCGACTGCTTAGCCCAAAACACCGTCCAGAAAATTAAATGCGGGAAAAAGAGCCGCCCAATTTACCGACGGTTAAGCCGTCTGTAATTTAATTTGCTTTACCGAAGGCTAAACCGTCGGTAATGACAAAATACACCGATTAAATTTTATGATTACCGGCCGCTTTTCCGTTAGTAATTTTAAAAACTAAATTATAAATAAAATAATTCTTTATCGACGGGTAAGCCGTCAGTAAAGTAGCAAAAAAATTAAATTCGTATGCAGCTTTTTTCCGGCGGATTACCAATGGCCTAGCCGTCGGTAATCAAATAATTACCGACGAAGTCGGGGCCGTCAGTAATATTTCATGGGTAATAACCAGTTTTCTTGTAGTGTGAGCTAGGGATTGAAGAGGAGGGAGATAAAGGGGATTAAGGTTTACTTTTTTTATTAATTAGTTTAATTTAGTTAAAATAAGATTAATAATTAAATAACAATAAAATTTTGACTCAACTACATTGTAGACGCCATGTCATTTAAAAAGTCTAGGTGACAAGTGCTGACTTGAATTTCTGTTTGCCCAATCAGCAAAAAACAAACAGTAGGGACTAACTTTGGAAACGTGAAATAAGTGAGGGACCAAACTTAGGAGAAAATTTTTGTAAAGACTAAACTTAGATAATAGACATTTTGTAGGGACCAAAAACATATTTAACCCTATTAAATATTATACTTTCTTATAGAAATTTTTTGTTCTTTCATTTTTTTTAACCAGTAATTTATTACGAGATATATTGAATTTTATATCAATGATCACGAGAATCACGAAATCAAGATTTAAAAACAAATTTATCTTACTATTTCAAGGTTTTTCGTGAATTTTAAATTATTTTAAATTTTTGTGTCTACATATATATATATATATTTATATATTAATAGAATCTATTTCTTTTAGCTTTTTTATTTAATTACTTTTTTGGATATATTATTAATTAATTAGGAATGCTTTGGGGGGCTCCAACCCATATACAATGAGTACAAAAGGGGCACTCCAATCTTTAATACTGAGTACAAAGGGGTACTCCAACCCGATACCTTTTGGGCATCAACCCAAAACAACTATACTCCCTAATTCTCTCCTAGTACTCCCTCACCTAGACAAGCAACCAATGGGATCAGTGAACCACTCATAGAAGAGGCAGAAGTGCGATTTCCCCCTTGCCAACGACCACCTCCAAGAAACCACTTGGATTCTCTCAAGAAGGTCCGCACGCTTTGCCATCTTATCCGAGAAGATTATTCTCTGGTTTCGTGCCTCCGAGATTACTTATTTGAGCTAGGATTGTTATGATGTTATGATTAATTTATGTGTGTGCATGGCCATATCAGTGTTAAATGAACGCAAGAAGGATAACATAGAGTCCAATTAAGGGGTATGTGTGTGTGTTTTTGTAATCTTGATTTTGTCTCACCCTCTGTTGGGGCCCTCACCCCATGAACTAGTTTTTTTGGGATTGAGTTAGACCCAAATCCAAATTCTAAGATATTATCAAAGTCTATCGAGATCCGTTGGGTTAGCCACAGATATCCAGCAAGGCCGGCCCAATAGTGTCGTATACTGAGTGAGGCCTAAAGTAAATTTTCACAGAGACCTTTTTATTTTAAATTAAATGAGAAAGCTTGAAGTTTAGTCTTTTTGTCAGGATATGTGGCCTTTTTGCTTTAAAATGACAAATAATTTTTTATTGGCAGACTTAAAACAAGGGCTTTAGTAGCCTTAACCTTGGGTCGACCTTGATATTTAGTCCTGCAAACTTCACGCTTCGGATGTCCAGTCTTAAGCGTGAGAGAGTGTGTTGGACTCTCACCCCATGAATAGCTTTTGAGGTTGAGTTAGATGCAAACCCAGATTCTAAGATTTTCTCGTTTCACTTTAAATTCTCCTCACTCTTTGTTTTTCCCCCTTTCTTTTCCATGATATATATGTTTCATATTTACTCTTATTTTCTTTCTTGATCTTTTTCTTTTCTACACCATTTTTACACACTTCATAGGAAATTAATGAGATAATCATTGTTCGTATATATGTTTATAGTATGAGAAACGATAAGGTCAATTTTGTAACTTACTAGTGAAAAAGCATAATTTATTGTGGGGAATATTTTGGTAGTCCTCAAGCAAACAAACAAATGATATAAGCTTAGCCATCATATAAAATAGAAAAACCTTCAAAGCCAGATATGGAACCAAGGAAGAGAACCAAAATCAAGTACACAGAAGCTATAAGAAGGAGAAGAAAGCATGGACGCAAGGGAGCAAAGAAGAGTGGCTCTCCAACACACGTTGCAACAACTTCGAGATGTCACAAATTCCAGTGCTGTAATTGGTTCATATATCTCTCTCTGTGTGTATGTGTTTTGTGTGTGTGTGTGTGTGTGTGTGTGTTGTGATCAAGCATACTAACTAGCTTAATCTGTATTCAATTCCAACGAAGAGATGAAGCTTCTGCTCATGTTTCTTTATCTATAGATAAAATTATTTCAATCTTTTACGTAATTAATGATTTTAAGTTAATATGGGTTTGGCAGATGAACAAAGCTTCAATTATTGTGGATGCCTCCAAATACATAGAAGAGTTGAAGCAAAAAGTGGAGGGACTCAACTCAGAGTTAGGAATCGTTGAGTCATCAGCCTCTCAAATGGATGAACAACCTACGGTGCTTATTCTTCCTCTAGCTATTATATAGTATTTTCTTAATTAGAGTATAATATAACTATTAATGTTCATAAATTATTGCCAAATCTTATAAGAATTTTTTTTGCAGGTAACTGTGCAAACCCTAGAAAAGGGTTTCCTTATTAATGTGCTTTTAGAAAAGAATTGCCCTGGTATGCTGGTGTCAATACTAGAAGCTTTTGAAGAACTGGGACTTGATGTGCTTGATGCTAGGGTTTCTTGTGAAGATGCTTTCCAGTTAGAAGCTGTGGGAGGAGAGGTAATTAAGACAATAGATATGATTTCTACCATTACTCTTAATTTATATAGGAGAAGCTTAATTTAATTTCTCTTTAATTACTCTTACTTTTTTTGGGAACTCATCCTAATCAACTATATGGGTCGAGTGAGTCCACTAGCGCATCCTCACGGCTTAGGCTCTTTGGGTCCGCTATGGGATTAAACTGGTTTGGTTGATTGAGAGCGTTTTACCCATTGATTCTCAGCCTCCTAATGAAGTGACTTCACAAACAGTGGCGGACCTAGGACCCTGGGTCAGAGGGTACAAATTTTTTTAAAATTATACGTCATTATTGCTAAAAAATTTATAATAACAAATTATTGCTAAAAAAATAAGGGACTACTAGCAGCGGTAACGAAAAGTAAAACCATAAGAACATTTCCAAATGATTAAGCTATACAAAATTGCATTAGATTATAACTTTGTGTTGCGTGTCTTGAAAAACAAATCCATCATCTATATTACTAATATATCTTTATAATTATTTATATTATATATTATATAAGGTTATTTAAGTCATTTTATTTTAAATGATTTAAGCTCCCTTCCCTTCCCCTCTATAAAACCCCAACATTGGATGAGAGCAAAAATTGAGTTAGAAGATTTTGCTCCCCTCCTCTCCAAAAAATTGAACCAAACATAAAAAAAATTTAAAATAACCCCTCCACTCCCCTCCATTCACCTCCAACGTCCGAATACTATCTGAGTGAGAGGGTTGAGAAATGAAAGTGTATGAATCAGGTTGTGTAAAAATTTAAATTGAGTGAGGTCAAAAAAATTATATAAAAATATAAGTGAAATTTTTAAAATTTGAGGGTGTGCACTTGTTCACAAAGATTTAAACCTAGATTCTTTAAGTTCTCCTCCCTAGGGGGAAGTTACTTCCACTTCCACTTGACTGACCAGTCATTGGTTACTCTTACTTTTACTTTTAAATAATTTTATGACAAATGTTAATGAGTGTCTTAAGGGTATTATTTAAGAAGCCTAAAAAGGTAAGTTTTTATGGAAACTTGTGTATTTAATATATTAGAAAGAGGTATATTTAACTTTTCAATGAACAATTACCTTGTTTGAAATCCTTAAACAGTACTCTTAGGGCACTTGTTAGTAACACCCTAATTTTATCTATAACCTGTTCATAACTACTACTATTAATTTCCTAGTAATTGTGTTTACACGAGCTCTGAAACCTATACAAGGCTTTCTGACTTTGTATCCTCTCACATCAATATTCTCAATATATGTATGTATAGAAAAACACGTATGGGTTGTAAGTACTACGATTTTGGTGACAAATTGTTAATGCCATTGGAGTTCCAAGGACAGTATGATTAGCACTGAATCATTAATATAGTCACTCAAAGAAAATAGTGAGTTTAGTCCCTAAAATTATTAATATTTCAACACAGTTCCTTAAATTGAAAATTGTCAATCATATTACTACTTGCTTTTCTAATTGATTGTCGTTTTAGAGAAAGAAAAAATTTCATATTAACTGTCGTTTTATTGTTTCATTAAAACATTAGTTTTTTTCCTCCCAATTTTATCTTCAAATAAATACCATCTACATCACCCTTGCTTTATTATGCATTTATGATAATTATTAACTCCATTTTTTAACAAGAATAATTTAGTAAAATTATTTCACTCACTAAATTATTTATTGATTTTCTTAATCCTTGTAATAAAACTTTAAACGTCAGTAAATATTAAAAGGAGGGAGTAGTCATTTTTTATCAGTCAAAGTAATCCATGAAATTGCCTTTTAGAGATATAATTTTCATCCAGAATTTTCAAACTTAGGCCATCTCCAATAGAGCACCCAAAATATGGGTACCTAAAGGGCCCCACACATCCACATCACTCATTTTTTTTTTAATTTGGGTACTTAATAGGTACCTAATCCTTCCAACCTGGTACCTCTAAAAAAATTACTAAATTGGTCCCACCAATGTAACTCCACATCATCACATATCAACAAAAATTTATTTAATAATTATCTGATATATTATATATAAATTATTAAAATATGAAATTTAATTTTTTTAATACGAAATTTAAATTAATAATATATCTGACAAGTGGGGCCCACGAAAGAGTAGAGACAAGGGTACCTACAGGGATACCAAAATTTTTTTTCCCACAATAGGTACCTATTATGTACCACTCCAAATAGGTACCCAAGCATTAAGTACCCAATAAGTATCCCCATTGGAGATGCCCTTAGAGATTATTTCATGAAAATTTGTTAACTTTGAGAGATTAAATTGTGATTCAGTCCTGGTCAAAAAAAAAAAAAATTGCTATTCACTCTACTATTGGACATGTGTATGGGATCCACATTTACCGCTTTTCAGAACATTTTGTTTGATTTAATGGCATGCTGTGCTCCTGAAGGAAGAATTTACATGCAAGAAGAAGAGCATATATACAATTACATAATAGTGCTTAATTACATAATAATGGTTGGCTTCCTTCATATAGGTTCATTACAATTTACATGGGCTATATATACTGGCCAACGAAAAAAAGAAATGAATGAATTAATTATTATGTTCTATATATATGTCTAAATGAGTTGATTAATTGGTCAATAAAATATATGATGCAGCCAAGAATCCTCTCTCACGTGATTCTAAATGTCCATAAATAACTTTTAACAAAAAAACTTGTTCAATTTGCAGAGTCACAAGGACGACAGTATCGACGCGCATGTGGTGAAGCAAGCAGTGTTGCGTGCAATCAAGAACACGGACAACTAATCAAAGGGAAGGAAGCAAACACACAGAGAAAGAAAACAATAAATCAAGTAGCAGTACCCGTTTTTGTCTTGTTTGTTTTTATAAGCGTAAAATTAATTAATTTGCACATATATATATATATATATATATATATATCGAAGTGATGAAAGAATGAATTTGTGATTGCATGTTCTGCCAAAACCTTAGGTACCTACCACTTCAATGGCCCTTACATATTGTTGATGATATGGCTTATCAGCATCTTCTTGGATAGTGGGAAAAAGAATGAATGGTCAGACACCTTCGAATTGATGATATATATAGTAACATTTTGGCATTCAGTGTGGGTTGGGAAGACAATAGACAAATAACTTTTTCCCCTTAAAATGGCCTATTGGCAGAAGAAATATGCATGTTGTTGTTATATATATAATATGAGTTTATTTATCATAAACAAGCTTGCAGAGATTTAGACCGCTTATGAACTACTACTTTCGTAATAGTATAATACAGTTAATTAATGCCCAAACCATCAATTGGAAAACTATACCCTAATCTACACTCGTAGCCGCTAGGTACTATCAATGAGTAATAATTTTAACTGCTAACTAGGTCGGCAAAATAAGAAAGGGTAGATATGATGGAATTTGGCTCTTCTAAAGTGCATAAAATATAAAGTGGGTAATCTTAACCATTAATGAGTAAATTAAGGGTTAGTTTGTTATGTATATATATGTAATATCAACACTTGATTTTCTTATCAATAGTTGATATTACTTACTTTACCCTCTAAAGTGACTCTAAAGTGAATAATTCATTATAGAGGAGCCAAATCTAGTTATGATAATGCTTAGAAATCGCAAACCAATCTCACCACAATTGACAGGTCCGTGTGAGAACCGCTGCAGCTATGAATCTAGGCTATATTTGGCAACATCAAGAAGCTAGTTTATAGTTTTTTGTAATAGTTTATAAGTTTGTTTGACTAAAAGAAAAGTGTTTGATAAACAAGTTTATCTCACTAACTCATATCTTTTTTTGAATTGTTACTTTAAGTAGCATTACATCTTATAGCTTTTTATATTTTTTTCCCTTATTTTTATCATCATTTTCAATCTTTATCATTATTAACTTTAAAATAAAGATAAACACATACTTTCATATCATTTTATATTTATCTATTAGCTGAACAATTAGTTTTACCAAACACTTTTACTTTTAACCAGCTAGTTTTTTAGCTATAAACTAACATATCAATTATCTTATACCTTATATCTTATTAGTTTTACTAAGGGTTTGCGGCCAATGAAATGGTTGCGGTCGTTAGGGCTCTGTTATATGAAGAAAGAGTTTGGAAAGGGAAATGGGTCTTTTTGGGGGGGCAACCACCGTACCCACAAAAAAAAGAGGGAAACGAAAATTTTAATTAGAGGGGATTTTAAACCCCTTAATTAGATTAAACACAAATTTATACTAAGTGTGTGATTGGTTCACGAGAGAAATTGTAAAGAGAGAGTATGACAAGAGAGAAAAAGGTGAGAAATATGGTAGATTTGGGGTATTGATTGAAATAAGAGAAAGAGAAGAGAGAAGTGTTGATTATTTTTGAAAAGACATCAATGTCCTTAACTAAAAATTTAAATAATTTGAGATATAAGGAGAGAATATGGGGTAGTATTGGAAAGAGGGGATGAAATTGGTCTTCTCTTCATTTTCACGTCACCTGTGCAGAGAAAATATAAAACATGGGACCCACATGTTTTTTTTTCTTTCTTTGCATTTTATGTTCCAACCAATCAGGCGAGAATGCCATTCTCTCGGCATTCTCTCTCGTCCTTTTTTCTTTCTTTGCATTCTCGCAATGCCATTCTATGAGTAATTTGGGGAGGTTTTGAAAACCTCTGCAAAATAACATCCCCTATTAAGTGCTACTGCGAACTATAAAAACAAACACATTTTTCACCTTCTTTTTTCTTACCTCCCTTGACTCTTGTGTCTAGATAAATTACAGTATTTTCATAGAGTGCAATCAAACTATGTGTACAATGACAATATAGAATACTAAAAACAATAATGTCTCTAGTTCATACATTCCCATCCCTAGAAACAAATGCAAACTAGAAAAAAAAATAGTATAGCAACTAGAAAAATCCGCAGATCGTTCGAAAACAATGGAGTCTCCACCAAAGTTTATTTGTTAAGAGAAAACATTGGAAAATTCGTTTTAAAAGAAAAAGTTCTTTAAATGTAAGGAAGAAGATGACACACATAATGATTGAATGAATAATATTTCTCGTAATCAGACACTTGCATTGATTATTGACTTATATACACAGTAATACAACTGAAACTAACTAATAACAACCAAAACAGAATTAATAACTAGGCTAAACAAACTCAGCAACAGAAAAGCTTTGGGCCCAACTACACTAGCAAACACGATAAGCCCATATTTCACACTAACAATTCCCTCCTTTAAATTGAACTGCAGTATGCAATTCAGTTACTCCACTAGGCTACACATTCCAAGTTCTCCTCTCAGCTTGACAAAGGTCTCAATCTTCAAGGGCTTTGTCATTACGTCAGGGACCTGCTCCTGAGTTCTACAGTGAACCAATTCGACCACTCCATTCTTGACCAAATCTCTAAGGAAATGAAACCTCACGTTAATATGTTTACTCCTCCCGGGCATAACTGGGTTCTTGGAAAGCTTGATGGTTGAACTGTTATCGTAAAAGATTACTGAACACTTGCTCTGTGAATGACCAAGTTTATCCTGAATTATTTTCATCCAAACACACTGGTAGGCACACAATGCTACAATAATAAATTCCGCTTCAATGGAGGCGAGACTCACTACTGGCTGCTTCCACTAGAGGACCAAGCAATGGCTCCAGCTCCAAGTAAAAACACATAACCTGAAGTGCTTTTCCTATCATTAGTCTTCCCAGCATAATCATTATTTGTGTAAGCTACCATGTATCCTTTTCCTTCCCTCTTGTACATAATTCCCAATTCTGTAGTTCCCTTCAGGTATCTCATTATCCTCTTCACAACTTGTAGATGCATTTCTGTGGGTTTCTCCATCTATCTGCTCACCAAGCAAACAACATACATGAGATCTGACCTAGTTGCAGTTAAATACATTAAGCTGCCCACCATTTGCTTGTACTTTGTGACATCAACCTATGCTCCACTTCCTTCTTTAGTCAATCTGCTTCCAGGAACAACAAGGTTTTTAATAGGCTTGCCATTATCCATTCCAAACCTCTCTAGTATTTCTTTTGCATACTTGCTTTGACTAATAAAAATACCATCACCATTTTGAACTACTTCAACTCCCAGAAAGTAGCTCATTCTTCCCAAATCACTCATATCAAACTCTTTTTCCATGGACTTCTTAAAACTTGCAAACATCACACCGCTGTTACCAGTAAAAATGAGATCATCCACATACAAGCTTACAATCAAAATCACACCATTCCCACCATCTTTGACAAACAAGGTATATTCTAAGGGACATTTCACACCCTCTTTTTGAAAGTAAGATTCTATCTTACTGTACCAATCTCAGGGAGCTTGTCTTAGACCATACAAAGCCTTTCTAAGTTTATAAACCTTGTCTTCTTCAACCCTTTTTTGGTATCACAGTGGCTGCTCCACATACACTGTTTCATTCAAATCTCCATGGAGGAAAGCGCTTTTGACATCCAATTGGACCACACTCCAACTTTTGATGGCAGTAAGAACAAGAATGGTTCTAATGGTGTCCCATCTGGCCACAGGAGCATAAATCACAATAAAATCAATGCCATGCTGTTGAGTATACCTTTTAGCTACTAGCCTTGCTTTATACTTCTCAACTTCAACTTTCTCATTGTATTTTGTCTCGAATACCCATTTGACACCTATTCATTTTTCTCCAGCTGGGAGAGTAACCAATTGCCAAGTGTTATTCCTTTCAATAGCTTCTATTTCCATATCCATAGCCTTCCTCCATTTGTTACTTTTCACATCCTCTTCAAAAGAAACTGGATCAGCAGCAGGGGCAAATACTGCAAGATTAAACTCCCCATCATCTAGTTCTTCTCCACTAACATAAGCATCCAATCAGGCTGGCTTCCTTTTAGTCCTCCCTTCCTCATGACTCTCTATTTTTTCAGATTCACTATCACTATTCTGAGTGCTAGATGATTCTACTCCTTACTGTGGAGTTGTTGTTTCTGATACAGTAGCCTGTGAATTTGTTGTCTTTGCTGTTGTGGCCACATCCTCATTGTTTTCTTCATGTTCTTCTTTGTCTCCTAGATCAACAAGTTCACTATCCTTTCTTTCTTTCCCGACATTCCAATTCCACTTCTCTACTTCACTAATAACAACATCTCTGCTAACAGTGATTTTCTGGGGTGTTACCCGTCTTCCCCGGAAGACTCACAGGGGTTTGAGGAAAGTGGCATGTATCGGGGCTTGGCATCCGGCAAGAGTTTCTTTCACTGTTTCCAAGGCTGGTCAGAATGGATACCACCACCGAACTGAGTTAAACAAGAAAATCTACAAGCTTGGCAAAACTGGACACAAGTCTCATGCTGCCCTTACCGAGTTTGATAGGACTGAGAAAGACATCATCCCAATGGGTGGTTTCCCACACTATGGTGTTGTGAAAGAGGATTATCTCATGATCAAGGGGACTGTGTTGGTACCAAGAAAAGGGTTATTACTTTGCGCCAATCCCTGCTTAAACAGACTTCTCATCTTGCACTGGAGGATATCAAACTCAAGTTTATTGACACCTCTTCGAAGTTTGGTCATGGCTGCTTCCAGACAACACAAGAGAAGCAAAAGTTCTATGGACGCCTCAAAGCATAATTATGTTAGTTAGATTGAAATGCTTGAACCAGTTTTTCATGATATATTTGGTTACCATCTCTTTTAAATTTTGTAGTGTTTTCCGTATGACATTTGGTGACTCCTGGATACTTGGTTTCGTTTAGTTTTTTCTATTATTTGGCCGAACTATTTTTTTTCAAAGACGAGTTATACTCAGAAATTCTTCCAATTTTGGTAAAAAAAAAAAATCTGTAGGCTTTGGACTGCTCACTTACTCCCAATAAAATGCACCTTATACTACGATTATCAAACTTCTTCCTCTGATTTTCAGGCACATGCACATGTGCAATGCACCTAAAAATGCGAAAGAAATGAGCAACAAGGTTAAGTCCACTCCATGCTTCTTCTGGTGTGACCCCTTTTTCTGCAATAGTTGGACTTCTATTATGCACAAACACTGCCCAATTGACTGCTTCAGGCCAGAATTCCTTAGGAACTTCCTTTTTTGGCATCATGCTTCTCACCATATTCATAATTGTCCTATTCTTTCTCTCAGCTACTCCATTTTGTTGTGGAGTATACGATGCTGTGAGCTGCCTCTTGATCCCTTTTTGGCCATAAAACTGATTGAACTCCTTGGATGTGAATTCTCCACCCCTATCTGTCCTTAAACAATAGATAGACTCACCACATTCTCATTTTTTAAACACCTCAACTATAGCAGATTTTTCAACCAAGAAGTATACCCAAGTTTTTCTACAAAAATCATCAATGAAAGTGATAAAGTACCTTTTGTTGCTATTTGACTTTGGTTTGATGGGCCCATAAATATTAGCATGTACAAGTTGCAATTTTTGTGAAGCTCTCCATGTGCTCTTTCTAGGAAAGGGATCTCTGTGTTGTTTACCATTCAGGCAGTCACCACATATTTTTGTTGTTTCACTCAGCAAGGGAAATCCTTTAACCATAGCCTTATGGGCCAAGGTCCTCAGTCCACTCAAACCAAGATGCACATACCTACAAAGCCATAAGTGGGTAGAACCCTCACTGGCTACCTTGAAACAATTTGAAGGTAAAGCAGATGCCATCAAAAAGAACATTCTATTCGATTATATTTTAGACTGCATTATTAAGCCTTTCACAGAATGATACACCCAACAATAATTCCGTTGAAATATGATGGGTAACCCTTTTTCTTGAAGCTGACCAATACTTAACAAGCTATTCTTCAATTCAGGAATGTAATACACTTCTGTAATCACAAGAACTAGGATACCAATCATCAATAATCATCATCTTAGAGTCATCACCCAGTTTCACAGTGATTCTAAATCTTTTATCCAAAATCTTGGAACCATTCTTTAACCGCACACATATGATTACTACATCCAGAGTCAAGAAACCATACATTCCTTTCAATAGGTTCCTCCTTGAATTCTAAATGAGCCATTAACAACATTCCTTCATCATCATCGAACTATGCATAGTTAGCGTTTTCCTCCCAATTTGGACACTCATATTGAAAGTGGCCAAGCTTGTAGCACTTATAACATTCTATGGAATCTTTATTGCAGGATTGTCTTCCCCTTCCACGTCCACCCCTTGGACCTCCACGACCTCTGCCTCTTCCTCTTATTCTCCCTACACTTGTAACTTTTAAGGCCTGCTCCTCTTCTTTATGACCTTTCATCTGCTGCTCATGCACTGATAAGCTACTCTGAAGCTTATCTATGGTGAGTGTACTCATATTATTTGATTCCTCTATGGAACAAACAACATAGTTGAACCTTGTTGTCATCGATCTCAGGATCTTCTCAACAATTACCATCTCCTCCATTTTCTCCCCTTGAGCCTTTATCTTATTTGCAATACTCAGAGTTCTTGCAAAGTAGTCATTGATTTCTCCTTCTTTCATTCTAAGAATCTTAAATTCCCGTCGAAGGGCCTGCAACTGTGCCTTTTTCACCTTCGTTGAGCCAAGATACTTCTGTTTCATAGAATCCCAGATCTCCTTTGCCGAATCTTTAGAAAGAATGGTTTCCATGATAGTCCTTTCTATCGCTTGAAAAAGATAATTATTCGCCTTTAGATCCATCAATTTTTTTCCTTCAAATGTCTTGATTGGGTCTTGAGTCACTGAATGTGTAGGCAGTGGAACGCCATTTTCTACCAATCCCTAATACTCCTTGGATCGAAGGAGATTCTCCATCAACATTGCTCAATGATCGTAATGACCATCGAATTTTGGAATTGCCGGTTGAACGAACTTGGAATTTTCTGCCATGGTTGCTCGCCTTCTTTTCTATCTTTCTTGCTTTCTTTTGTTTCTTTCTCTGTTCTCTCTTTCCCACGAAAAAATGTGGTTTTTCTGGATCAGGCCCCTTGGGTAGAGCTCTGATACCAAATGAAAGGAAGAAGATGCCACACATATTGATTGAATGAATAATATGTCCATTTAATTAGAGACTTGCATTGATTATTGACTTATATACACAGTAATACAACTGAAACTAACTAATAACAACCAAAACATAATTAACAGCTGGGCTAAACAAACTCAGCAATAGAAAAGCTTTGGGCCCAACTAACATAGGAAGCCCAACTACACTAGCAAACACGATAAGCCCATATTTCACACTAACATTAAAGCCATATTTGAGTTCGAGGGTCGGTTATGTATAGGAAATGTATTAGTACCATTCGACATTTGTTCGAAAACGGTTACTTATAATTGATTGTGTAAAATTTGTGTTAACTTCAAAAATATTTATTTTCACTTTTATTATTAAAATGGAACTAGAAAACAAATTTTAAACAAGAATATTCTTTTGTTTATTTTTTATGATTTTTGTTATGAATGAAAACATATTTTAGAAAATGGAATTTATTTAAAAAAAGGAATATTTGTGTTCTTGGTGTTTTCCTGCTATCTCTCACTCGAACTTTCCTTCTTTTGTTGCTAAGATTAATCAGGTTATCATTCCTTGTGTTGCTAGTTATGATCAACTGGTGTGTCCTACTTCTGATTCAGGTGATCTGTCTTTGAAGCAAACTTTTAACTTTTTAAGTCCTGCAGCAATAGCAGTGCACTAGGGAAAAATAATTTGACAATCCTATATTTCTCCTTCTAAGTCCTTTCTTCTTGGGAGACTAATTCACAAAAAATGTCAGTGCAAATGATAATTTGAGAGCTAGAGGTTGCACAATTGTTTCAATTTTCTCCCTTTGTGGAAAATCAATCGGATGAAACAACACACCATTTATTTATAGCTTGTGATTTTGCTTGCAGCATTTGGAGTTGGTTTCAAGTTGTTATGCAGATAGTAATTGATCTCTCATCTCCTACTTCAATTCTTAAGATCTATGATCGTATCATTGCAGCAGTCAAATTAAAGACTTGAGTTTGGCTGCAATGATCCATGATGTTGCGACTATTTGGTTCTGTAGAAACTCAAGCAGATTTAAAAATAAGCAAATTAGTCTAGATCATGCTATAGGCACCATTATTGTTGCATTTAATATGTCTGGTACCTTCTCTAAAGGTGTCATGTCTAATTCTATCTCACATTTTCAGATTCTGAAATCCTTTTTGGTCGATTTGCATTGCAATGGGTCGCCTTCAATTAAGGATGTTAATTGGCACCCCGTCTTTGTGGTTGGATCAAATGTGATTCGAATGGAGCGGCTCGGGTGTCTTTTGAACATGCAGGCAGTGGTGGTCTCTTTAGGGATTCCAGTGGAGCTATTTTAGGGTGTTTTGTTTCTTATTTAAGTATCACTCAGCCTTTGTATGTTGAGTTTTGGTAGCCATGGTTGCCATAGAACTACATATCAGAGAGGTTGGTGGTATCTGGCTGGAGTGTGATTCAAAGGTTGTGGTTGATGCTTTCTCTTCTAATTATAAAGTTCCTTGGAAGCTGAGGAACATGTGGAAGAATTGTCTAATTTTGCATCAAGCTATGAATTTTCAAAGTTCTCACAAATATAGAAAGGGTGCTAAGAAATGGCTAATTTTGGTGTAACTAGTCGCATTACTATTCTTGATTTTATTAGGGATAACTTTTTTCGTAATAGATTTGGCCTTTCTATCTATTGACATTGTTATTTTTTCATGGATATTGGCTTTAGTCCCCCGTGATTTGTTTTTATTTCTTATTTTCTATTTTAAATATATATTTGGCGTGCTGTATATGATTGTTAGAGTCTGGAGTGTCAACATAGTTGGGATTCCTTTTGTTGAGTTTCAAACACCAAGAACTGATCAAACTCATTCCCAAGATGAGCGATTATGCAGCAAAACCAGTAGCAATAAATCACATACACAGAACCAATGAAACAGTAAACCAGAAAGTACAGAATACAGGAAAACCGCACACAAAGGAATTGTTCACGTAGTTCAGTATCAAGAGTTGATACCTTACATCTGCGAGATTGAGCAATGCCTCAATCAAGATATATTCCATAGTCAATTACAAAGATACAATTCACAAAGTGATCTCTCTAGTGTTTCTTGCACTCAAAGTTTCACACTACCCTTTCTCCCATGTTACACCCGAGCCTAAGTTTTTCCTCTCCTCTGAGTAACTCTCAAGAAAGATAAAAGTGTGAATCAATGAAATCAATCATAAAATCAACTATTAAGCTAAGCCTTATATAGATGACACTGGCCTAAAAGTTGTTACAACCGAATTCTAGAAGGATACAGCAGAAACAAACAGAAAACTGAATCAGTTAATAACTAACTTAACAAACCCTGCCAGGTTAGCATTAACTAATTCACCTAATATCTACCAATGTTCCACAAGTATCAACAATCTCCACCTTGGCACATTGCTTGAAATCTGGTCAACCTGAATCAGCATGCTCAATCCAAACTTTAAGATGCTTAGTCAGCATCTATTTTGAGCAAGTCACAGCAGTGAGTAAACTTGCTCAAAGGGACAACTTTTGTGATGAAGTCTGCTGCATTGTCAGTATTGTGCACCTTCTGAACTTGTACCTTGCCTTCTTCAATAGTATCACGGATCCAATGTAGCCTTGTGTCTATGTGCTTAGTCTTCTCATGATAAGTGCTATTCTTACATAAGTGGATAGCACTTTGATTTGTTGGAATCAAGTGGATTCAGAAACAATGACCCTTAATTGTTTTGATGATAACAAATGATTAAGAGAATAATTTATTCTCTGATGTGTTTGTTAGTGTGCAGAAATCACTATTTATCAGAAGAAGATATCTCAGAAGACTTAGTGAAATCTTGAATTTCATCTTGAATTTCACACATCTAAGTCTGGCTTTGATCTTTGATGCTGACACGATGTGAAAGCCTTGCTCTGAAGTTAGTCAACTCTGTTGGTGGTCAATGCTCTGGTGAGACCATACATGACTTAGTCAACTCTGTTAGTAAACCAAGCTCTGGCTAGACTAGCTCTTGACTTGGTCAACTCTGTTTGGTCAGTCAACGCTTTGGTAGACAACACTCTATTGAGACCACATTCTGATTGGTCAACGCTCTGGTCTTCAGTCAACGTATACAACAGACTATGGTTAGACCACTCTATGGAAGCCCTCATGTAATTCTACAAGACTCTCTGTTATATGAAAGGCAAATGAATCCTACGCTAAAGAAGTTGCCTCTGTTTCGAGCTCACTCTGATGAACAGTGTAGCTCTGATAGGAAACAGACTGAAGCTTATTTAAGGCTACTTCACGTATTTAAGAGACCTCATTGATGAAGCATTTTACATGTACGAGGTATCAAAGGCCAAAGGGAATGTCAACGAATATAATCATCAGGAAACTTGCTCTCAAAGGGTCTAATATTCAAAAAGCTCACAAGAGACAAACACTCTGATTCTGTCTGCTGTGTCAGTATGCTTTGAGCAGAGTGGAAAACGACGTGACTTGCTAAAGCCACAAAAAGGGGATCTGAAGTCTTTTGACCTAGGTGAAAAGAGCTGTTAGGTCTCAACGGCACTATTCACAACCCTAGCTATATATACCTTACTTCATCCACTGAAGTAGGTTAACGCTGTGATACAAAGTGAGCAACCAAGAATCATTCCAAGTATCTGAGATCACATTGAACAAAGCACTTAATCGTTTTTATTCTTTCAGTTTGAAAGTTATTCATTGTGCTTAAGTTTTTCGTTGTATATCCTCTCTATGAGAGTTATTTGATATTGCTTCAAAACATTTTTGAACATTGTATTTAGCCCAGTAGTGGATGTATTCCTTAGAGGCTTGACTGTACTAAGTAGTTCTAAGAAGTTGTGAGAGCAGCCAGTTGGCAGTATTATACTCTCAAGTGTAATCAGGTTGATTATAGTGGAGAAATCCTTCAAGTGTGTGAAGGGACTAGAAGTAGCTATCAGGTGATAGTGAACTAGTTTAAATCATTGTGTCACCCTCTTCTCTTTTTTTTTTTTACTTACGCACTGTCTTATTTCATTAACTAGTTGTTTTGAAAAAAGTTTTCATAAACACACAAGTTTTAAGAAAAGTTTCTAAAACCCAATTCAGACCCCCTTTCTTGTGTTTTTACCACGTTCAATTGGAATCAGAGCTCGGCCTCTTGGTTGAGCACTTAACAGTGTAAGAGAAAAAGATCTTATTCTCTATTCATGGCAAGCAACGAAGCCGGTGGTCATGTTAATCGTCCTCCCTTGTTCACTGGAACAAACTTTGACTACTGGAAAGATAAAGTTAAATCCTTCTTCGAGTCTCAACAACTCGAACTCTGGGATATGGTTCAAAAACAATATACCGAACCAGTTGATTCTAAAGAAAATCTCATTCCTAGGGATAAATGGACAGAAGAGCATAAGAAAGCTTATCAACTACATCAGAAAGCAAGATATTTCCTTATCTGTGCTATCTCTGAGAAGGAATACGGGAAATGCGAAAAAAATGATACCACCAAGGAAATTTGGGACTCATTGGCCTTGGCTTATGAGGGAAGTGCAAGAAACCAAAGCTGATATCTTGGTTAGACAATATGAACTCTTCAAAATGGAAGAGGGTGAAAGCAATGAAACTATGTTTGGAAGATTTCAAACACTAGTTCATGGTCTAAAGGTTCTTAAGAAAAGCTATACCACTATTGATTACGTTAAGAAAATCTTAAGAAGTCTGCCAAAGAAGTGGAGACCTAAGGTCACTGCTATTCAGGAAGCAAAGGACCTGAATGTCTTGCGACTTGAAGATCTTCTGAGTTCCTTGAGAGCTCATGAGCTTGAGCTAGATGAAGAAGAACCTCCCAAGAAATCAAAGTCTATTGCTTTGAAATCTACAAACAAAGCATCTTCCTCCAAAGCTCTACAAGCTGAACTTGAAATAGACGAAGCATCGTATGATGAGAGCGATGGAGACACAGATGAAGAAATTTCCTTATTATCAAGGAATATTCAACGTATGTGGAAAAACAAAGGAAGGTTCAGAAAGCAGTTCCACAAAAAAGACTCAAGGGATAAGAAGGACTACAAGGACAAAAGCCAAGTTACTTGCTACAACTGCAAAAAGCCAGGAAATTTCAAGTCTGAATGTCCACAACTTGAGAAACCAAGGAAAGGTGGTTTTAAAAGCAAGAAGAAGAAAGGTCTCATGGCAACATGGGATGATTCTGATTCATCTTCATCTGATGATGATGTGGAACACGCAAACATGGCTCTAATGGCTACCATAGGGTCAGACAGTGAAGAAGAAGATGAAGAGGTAGATTCTAATCCATCTTCTGATATTGAAATAGCTTTTGATGAACTATTAAATGAGTCTTCTAAACTCAACACTGAGTATAAATCTTTGAAAAAGAAATTCTCAAAACTTTCAACAGAATTTCAAATACTCAATGAGGAGAATGAGAAGCTCAAAGCTGAAAATCACCGTTTGGTGAATGACAGCTCTAAGACTGAGGAAAAGGTTGAATGTAACTCTTCAAAATATGAAAAGGGATTTCAAAAATTTCTTGCTGAATGTGTTACGTGAAGCAAAAAAGCATCTATGATTTGGGGTGTAAGCCAAAATGATAAAAAAAGTCTTGGTTACAAACCAGAGGAACCCACTTTTCAAAACACAAATTTGAAAACCAAAGATACCAACAATCATAGTGACTGTCTGCTTTGTAGCTTTTGCAATAAGAAAGGACACATTAGAAGTACTTGTTATGAATTGAAAAATAAGAAGGACAAGTTTCCTTCTAGAACTAACAAAAGAGGACCCAAAAAGATTTGGGTACCTAAGGACAAAATTGTATATGTTGCAGATCTGCTTAGCAACAGAGTTACAACACTAGTCCTGGTACTTGGACAGTGGATGCTCACGCCACATGACGGGAGAAAGGCGTATTTTCCAAGAACTCCAACTTAAAGAAAGTGGAACAGTAGGTTTCAGAGGAAACCAAAAAGGTAAAATCATTGGAAGTGGAAAAGTTTGTGAGAAATTCCTACCGTCTATTGATAATTTCTTATTGGTTGATGGCCTGAAGCATAACCTACTAAGTGTAAGTCAATTATGCGATAGTGGTTATGATGTTGGCTTTAGTGATAATGCCTGTATAGTCAAAAACAAAAAGGATGGATCCATTTTCTTTAAAGCAAAGAGAAAGAACAATATTTATAAAATAAAACTTTCTGAGTTGGCAAATCAAAATGTAAAATGCTTTTTGTCAGTTGATGAAGAGCAATGGACTTGGCATAAAAGATTGGGGCATGCCAGCCTGAGATTAATCTCAAAGCTTAACAAGAAAGAACTTGTTAGAGGCCTACCAAATCTTAGGTATCAATCTGATGCTCTTTATGAAGCATGCCAAAAAGGGAAATAGACAAAATCTTTTTTTGAATCCAAAAATATTGTTTCCACCTCAAGGGCACTTGAGCTGTTGCATTTAGATTTATTTGGTTCCAACTAGAACTGCATCTATGTCTGGAAAGAAATATGGGCTTGTTATTGTTGATGACTATACTAGATGGACATGGGTAAAATTCTTAGCTCACAAGGATGAGTCATTTGCAATATTTTCTGTGTTCTGCAAACAAGTGCAAAATGAAAAAGGTTTTTGTATTACAACCATTAGAAGTGATCATGGTGGAGAATTTGAAAATGAATCATTTCAAAACTTTTGTGTAGAGTATGGCATCTCTCACAATTTTTCATCCCCTAGAACACCACAGCAAAATGGTGTTGTAGAAAGGAAAAATAGATCTTTAAAAGAAATGGCCAGAACCATGATTCACAAAACTAATATTGCAAAGCACTTTTGGGCAGAAGCAGTAAACACTGCATGTTATATTCAAAATAGAATCTATATCAGACCTATCTTGAATAAGACTCCTTATGAATTGTGGAAAGGAAGAAAACCCAACATTTCATACTTTCACCAATTTGGATGTGACTGCTTTGTTCTTAATACAAAGGACAATCTTAGAAAATTTGATTCAAAATCGCACAAAGCTATCTTTTTAGGATATCCTGAACGCTCTAAAGCTTACAGAGTATTCAACAAAGAAACATTAATTGTTGATGAATCTATGCATATGAGATTTGATGACAAGAAGCCTGATAATAAAACGTCAGAGCTAGATGAAATCTTTGCAGATCTACAGATAAGCAAAGAAACAGATGAAGGTGTCACAGGTGCTGACTCTGATTCTATGTCTGGTTCTGCGTCTGGTGATAAGACTCAAGAAGAACAAATAACAGACTGGAAGTTCAAACCTCGTTACCCAAAGGATCAGATTATTGGCGAACCAAGTGATAGAGTTAGAACAAGATCATCTCTCAGGGAACACTCTGACTTTGCTTTGTTGTCAGAAATAGAACCCAAAACAATTGATGAAGCACTAACAGACAATGGATGGATACTTTCTATGCAAGAAGAGCTCAATCAATTTCAGAGGAATGATGTTTGGAAGCTTGTGCCTCCTCCAGAGGATAAACAAGTCATTGGAACCAAGTGGGTTTTCAGAAACAAACTTGATGAATATGGCAAAGTGGTAAGAAACAAGGCAAGACTTGTTGCTCAAGGGTACTCACAAGAGGAAGGTATTGATTATACTGAAACCTTTGCTCCTATAGCTAGACTTGAAGCAATTAGAATCTTATTATCTTTTGCTGCACATCATGGCATTACTTTATATCAAATGGATGTTAAGAGTGCATTTTTAAATGATTTTATAAGTACGGAAGTGTTTGTAAAACAACCACCTGGATTTGAAGACATTACTTATCCAGAACATGTTTTCAAATTTAAAAAGGCTCTTTATGGTCTTAAACAAGCTCCAAGAGCTTGGTATGACATCTTAAGTTCCTTTTTAATGGCAAACGGTTTTGAAAGAGGACAGGTGGACACCACACTCTTTAGAAAATCATCTAAAAAGCATTTTATTATAGTTCAAATATATGTGGATGATATTATCTTTGGTGCTACTAATGAATCTTTTTGTGAGGAATTCTCTAAGCTTATGCAGAATGAGTTTGAAATGAGTATGATGGGAGAATTAAAATTCTTCCTTGGTATCAAATCAAGCAATGTCAAGATGGAACCTATATCCATCAAACTAAATATGTGAGAGAACTCCTAAAGAAGTTCAAGCTTGAGGAAACCAAACCTATGAGCACACCAATGCATCCATCATGTGCTCTCGGCAAAGATGAATCGAGTAAAAAGGTAGGCCAAAAGGTGTATAGAGGTATGATCGGTTCACTGTTTTATTTTACTGCCTCAAGGCCTGATATAATGTTTAGTGTCTGCTTATGTGCAAGATTCCAATATGATCCTAGAGAATCTCACTTAACTGCTGTTAAGAAAATCTTTAGGTATCTCAAAGGAACTACTAACCTTGTTTTGCCTTATAAGAACTCAGAAAATTACAAGCTAGTAGGTTTCTATGATGCTGACTTTGCTGGAGATAGAATTGAAGGAAAGAGCACAAGTGGTGGTTGCCAATTTCTTTGAGCAAACCTTATCTCTTGGTCCAGCAAGAGGCAAAGCACAATTGCACTATCAACTACAGAAGCTGGGTATATATATCTGCTGCAAGCAGTAGCTCACAATTACTATGGATGAAGTATCAACTTGAGGACTATCAGATTAAAGAGAGTAAAATTCCTATATACTGTGATAATACCTCTGTAATATGTTTGATTAAAAATCCTATTTTGCATTCGCGTGCTAAACATATTGAAATTAAACATCACTTCATTAGAGACTATGTTCAGAAAGGGATACTTGAAATTAAATTTATTGATATTGACCATCAATGGGCAGCTATCTTTACAAAACCTCTTGCTGAAGATAGATTCAACTTTATAAAAAAGAATTTGAATTTTCATCTTATAAAGGATTAAATGTTTAAGTTGAAAATGGTTGCCTCTGTTGTGTGTGCCTCTGAAATGTCTGCGTCTGATTGATTTGCCTCTGTTTTGTTGCTACCTCTGCTGGTGCATACGTACCTCTGTTGGTCACACGTGCCTCTGTTTATAAGTTAGCTCTGATTATTGCTTAATTATTAATCATTTGTTTATAGTTTATTATTTTATTATTTTATTATTTAATTTTTGTATCATCTGTTTTGATGACTGTTCATATGAGTCTGTTGCATTTATCCCAAAGGTGCCTCTGGAAATCTTTGTGTACACGTGTCTCTATGAGACTGGTTGATGCGTTAGTGGCTGGGAATTACTCTCACTGAGTCATTATTATCTTTTACTACCCGATGACAGTTTTACTGCACCTCGTTTACTCAGTGTGTGGCATGTTTCAGTTCTGAAACGACACATTATTTATTTCATTTATTTTGAACATTGAAAAAAGCAGTTTGCCTTCTTCAACGCATTTTATTACCCACTCACTCACTCACTACACCCACTACTTACACTATCTCTCTAAGAAGCCTCACTATTTGTAACCCTAAACCCCTTTCGCCTTCTATCTTCTATCTGCAACTCTCTGTACTTGCAATGGCCGCTCCACAACTGTTTGCTTATGGTCCTGAGGAAGAACATCAAATATCAACCTACCTTGGTAAACGCTGAGCAACACCAACTGAAGGTGATGGTGGAGCACCGGGTTAACTTCCAAGACCTAGCTGAAAAAGGGTACCCCTTCCGAACCGATTTCATTGATATGGGGATAATGGATTTCTTTTGTATGGAAAACTACCCAGTATATGAGGAACTGGTAAAGGAATTTTGGATGTATGCTCAGTGCAAGGACAACACCATTCATAGCTACGTTTAGAAGAAGAATATTCTGATCACTCGGGACATCATTTCTGATGTTATCAAATGCCCTAATTCTGGAGCTGTTATCAAAGAAGGCTGGGAAAAGGATTTTGGTGGCTGGGAAACAATCAACGACTCCATCTATGAGAAACCTGGTAGTTCTAAGGCTGTGGACATGAAGAACAGGTTCAGAGTACTCTTCAAGATCATAATGCACTGCATTGTTCCAAAGTTTGGATTCGTGGACACTGTGAGTAGTGACCACAAGTTCATTATGTGGAACTATGAGATGAAGGCCAAACTCAACATGCCAAGCCTCATTTTTTATCATTTGCGCAGAAACATTATATTATCCATAAAAGAAAAAAACTTGAACATCCCTTATGGAAGGATGCTCTATACTATAATGGAAACTCAAGGCTTGATTCGGCATCTTCAAGAGCTTCACACTGAAGAAGCTGGAGTTGCACTCAAAACCATGAGTGTACCAACCTTTTCCAGTGAGAACTTAAGGAGAATGAAGCTTCTATCCGAAGAGGTTATTGCTGAGATGCAAAAAGAAGAAGAAGGTGTGAGAAAACCTGTAAGGAAGGGAAAAAGGAAGATAAGTGAAGTTACTACTGAGCCAACCAGGAGAGTAACTAGGAGCACTGGCATCCACATTGCTAAGCCCAATCACTTGGTTCAACAAGTGAGACCTGCAGTCATGCCCTCAGTAATGCCAGAAGAAATTGAGGAGAAGAAAGTTGAGGTTGATGAGATGATAGCCAAATGCAAGGAAGACAGCTATCAATATTACCTACACCTCAAAGAAGAAAGGCTAAAGGGACAAGCCTCTGGTACAGCTGCTGCTCCTGCTATTCCCTCTGGCACTTCTGCTCCTGCAACCATCAACACTGCTATTCCTGGTACTACTGCTGCACCTGCTACTTCAAAGTTGAAGCGGATAACCAAGTTGGGTGATCTTCCAGCAGCAAAGAAAACCAAGGTACTAGATGATGCAGTACATTTGTATGATTCTGTTTATGGTTCTGCATCTGCTGTGTCTAAACCAATCCCTTCTCCACAACCCTCTAAACCTATTCTCCCATTAAAACCTTCCCAACCCAAACCTTCTAAAAAGCCTTTGCCTTCTTTACCCTCTGACACATCTTCATCTGATGAAGAGGAAGATGATTATGTCCATCTGAGACAGAGACAAAGACTTCAACCCCAAGTTCAATTTCCTTATATTGAACCCATTTCTGCTATTCATCCTTCAACCTCTACTTCTGCACCACCACCACCACAAACCACTCATATTCCATCACCTCAACCACAAACAACCAAAACACCTTCACCACAAACTAAACCTACTACTCCTCCACTTAGCCCCAAATCACCACCTAGACCTCAATCACCTCCTTTAACTCAACCTGACCTCAACATACCTTCACAACCTGAATCTTTCACTGAAACAGAACCTGAGCCTATTATCCAGGAAGCCTTATCCCCTTCACCTGGCTCTGATACTGCTTGTGAAGCATAACTCCTCTCTATCCTCCAAACAGTACCTGACGCCTCTTTTAAACTTGCAATTCTTGTACCTTTTTCACCACAAATTCCTTCTGCACCTCATTTACCACTATTGGCTAAACCTGAATCTACTGCAGGACCAATTGTAGATGATGACCTAGTCATTACAACTACAATTGTCTCTGAGGTAATTCAAGGACTTGAACCTGATGATAATGTTGTTGCCATCATTGACCCACCAACCCTACTTCTTCTTGCACCCCCTGGCCCCCATTGTTCAGATTGGTTGTCAGCCTCCTCTCAACCATCGGGAAGCAAGAATTATGCCTGAATGCTATCCACACCTGATTACTGGTTTTGAGAGTCTTAAGGCTAAGAGATATCGTGAGTATCAAGACTGGAAAATCATTGAAGAAGAAAGAATGGATGAAGTTCTGTCTGCGCAGGCTCAAGAGGACCTTCTTGCCAATTGGTAATTTGTGCATAACTGATTTGAACAGCACAAAAAGAATCAACTTGAAAGGAATAGAAGATTAGTTGCTTCTTCTACTTGGAATGTGCCTCAAAGGAGAAGCCCCCTACAGTTTGGGAACCTTAACCTACTCCCATACTCCTACCTCCTCCACCTCCACCTACCATAGAACATGTTACCTCTCCTCCTTCTTCAACTGCTATGATCACTCAGCCATCTATTTCTGGTTCTGCATCTGCAAGCCGTTCTGTAGTTGTTCCTCATGAAGTCTTGGATCAGCTTGTTGAAGATAACAAGCTCTTCAAGAAATATATGGAAACTACTGAGAAGCGTTTGGAAGCTTCAGAAAGGAAGCATGATGTTGTTACTAATATGTTGCAGGCCATTCTGGATCGGTTGCCTAAGCCTTAGACAGCCTTTAGGATTTTTCTTTTTATCCTCTTGTTTTTAGCCTGTTATTTATCTTTCTTTAGTTAAATATTTTTGTAATTTGGCACTTTTTGATTAATGAAATCAATTTTTGGCTCTTACTGATTTAACTCTATCTTTCTCAAATAATATTTTGACTATGATGTTCTTTATTTTTAACCTTTTTGTCTGATGACAAAAGAGGGAGAGGAAAATATAGATAGAGTGATTGATGAACCTAATGTATCAACCAAATCATGCATTGCATTTCTTGCACTAATTAACTCTGATACATTAACATGGAATAAAGTTATGTGCTCTAGAAGTTGCATATATTTGTTTGGCAAGTTCTGATACTGCATCCAATGCTCTGTTACTGTATTGAATGTGATCTGACATTTACACTTGGAAAATATTTATATATGCTTAATTCAGGGGGAGCCTTTGAAATTATTTGAAATAAATATTTTTCTAAAGATAAATTGTTCATCAATATATGTATTTGTCATCATAAAAAAGGGAAAGATTGTTGGAATCAAGTGGATTCAGAAACAATAACCCTTAATTGTTTTGATGATAACAAATGATTAAGAGAATAATTTATTCTCTGATGTGTTTTATAGTGTACAAAAATCACTATTCATTAGAAGAAGATATCTCAGAAGACTTAGTGAAATCTTGAATTTCATCTTGAATTTCACACATCTAAGTCTGGCTTTGATCCTCTGTTTTGATGCTGACATGATGTGAAAGCCTTGCTCTGAAGTTGGTCAACTCTGTTGGTGGTCAATGCTCTGGTGAGACCATACATGACTTAGTCAACTCTGTTGGTAAACCAAGCTCTGGCAAGACTAGCTCTTGACTTGGTCAACTCTGTTTGGTCAGTCAACGCTCTAGTAGACAACACTCTATTGAGACCACATTCTGATTGGTCAACGCTTTGGTCTTCAGTCAACGCATACAACAGACTATGGTTAGACCACTCTATGGAAGCCCTCATGTAATTCTACAAGACTCTCTGTTATATGAAAGACAAATGAATTCTACGCTAAAGAAGTTGCCTCTGTTTCGAGCTCACTCTGATGAACAATGTAGCTCTGATAGGAAACAGACTGAAGCTTATTTAAGGCTACTTCACGTATTTAAGAGACCTCATTGATGAAGCATTTTACATGTACGAGGTATCAAAGGCCAAAGGGAATGTCAACGAATATAATCATCAGGAAACTTGCTCTCAAAGGGTCTAATATTCAAAAAGCTCACAAGAGACAAACACTCTGATTCTGTCTGCTGTGTCAGTATGCTTTGAGCAGAGTGGAAAACGACGTGACTTGCTAAAGCCACAAAAAGGGGATCTGAAGTCTTTTGACCTAGGTGAAAAGAGCGGTTAGGTCTCAACGACACTATTCACAACCCTAGCTATATATACCTTACTTCATCCACTGAAGTAGGTTAACGCTGTGATACAATGTGAGCAACCAAGAATCATTCCAAGTATCTGAGATCACATTGAACAAAGCACTTAATCGTTTTTATTCTTTCAGTTTGAAAGTTATTCATTGTGCTTAAGTTTTTCATTTTATATCCTCTCTATGAGAGTTATTTGATATTGCTTCAAAACATTTTTTAACATTGTATTTAGCCCAGTAGTGGCTGTATTCCTTAGAGGCTTGACTATACTAAGTCGTTCTAAGAAGCTATGAGTGTAGCCAGTTTGGCAGTATTATACTCTCAAGTATAATCATGTTGATTATAGTGGAGAAATCTTTCAAGTGTGTGAAGGGACTAGACGTAGCTATCAGGTGATAGTGAATTAGTATAAATCATTGTGTCACCTTCTTCTCTCTTTTTTTCACTTACGCACTGCCTTATTTCGTTAACTAGTTGTTTTGAAAAGGTTTTCATAAACACACAAGTTTTAAGAAAAGTTTCTAAAACCCAATTCAAACCCCCCCTTTTCTTGTGTTTTTGCCACGTTCATGATTATCACACAAAACATTGATGCTCCTTTGATCTATACCAACTTTATTCACAAAACCTTTCAGCCAAATGGCTTCTTTAATAGCATTTGTCACGCCTATGTATTCGGCTTCAGTTGTGGAAAAAGCTACAACATGTTGTAAGGTAGCTTTCCAACTCACTGTGTTGCCAAACAAAGTGAACACATAACCAGTGAAAGATCTTCTCTTATCCCTATCTCCAGCAAAATCTGTATCCAAATAACCAAGTGCTCCACCTGAATTCGGGTTCTCACTGCAATACCCCAATCCCACCTTGGCTGATCCCTTTAGGTACCTCAGTACATGTTTCACAGCAGCCCAATGTTGAATTCCTGGATTAGCCATGTATCTACTAACTAGGCTGATTGCATAAGCAAGGTCATGCCTAGTGCACACCATGGAGTACATCAAACTCCTAACAGCACTAGCATAAGGAATGTGCTCCATTTTCTTTTGATCAGCATCAGTAATAGGACAGTCTTCACTTGACAATTTGAAACTCGAGGAAATAGGAACATTTGTTGGTCTTGCATCTGTCATATTAAATTTATGCAGAATCCTTGTTGCATAATCATGCTGAGTAATGCTCATCACACCAATCTTCAAATTCCTGCAGATTTCCATTCCCAGAATTTTTCTGGCCGGCCTTAGATCCTTTATTTCAAATTCCTTCTTCAGCAAACCCTTCAAATCAGTAATGTCTTCCATGTTTTTACTTGCAATTAACATGTCATCGACATAAAGGAGAAGATAGATGAAGTTGCTTCAGTCAAATGTTTGAAGTAGACACAACTATCATACTTGCTTCTCCTAAATTTGATGCTCAAATAAAAGTGTCAAACCTTTTATACCATTGTCTTGGTGACTGTTTCAGCCCATACAAAGATCTTTGAAGTAAGCAAACCCAATCTTCTTTACCCTTGACCTCAAATCCCTCTGGTTGTTTCATGAGATTCTCTTCCTCTAGCATTCCATGCAAGAAGGCTGTTTTAACATCTATTTGCTCAAGACATAATCCAAATTGAGCAACCATTGCCAAGATTACTCTAATTGAACTATGTTACACCACTGGAGAAAAAATCTCACTGAAATCAATCCCTTCTCTTTGAGTATAGCCTTTTGCAACCAACCTAGCTTTGTACCTAGGTGGTTCTTTTTCTGAGTTCCCTTCCTTCCTCTTGTATATCCATTTGCATCCCACCAATTTAGCATTGCTAGGCTTCTTGATAAGTTTCCAAGTCTGATTTTTATGCAGAGACTTCATTTCCTCTTCCATTGCTAGATACCACTTATCATGATCCTTTGAATTGATGGCTTCTTTGTATGTACTCGGTTCATCACTGTTTAGGCTTATGGCTGTGTTCAAGGCATAGGCTATGACATCTTCATACCCATACCTTTTTGGTGGATTGATGGTTCTCCTTTCTCTATCTCTACACAGCAGATATTCACCTCCATCATTCCCTGTAGCTTTTGTTTCTTCTTCCCCTTCTGACAGTGACTCATACCTGTTCTTCTCTGTTTCTGTTTTCCCATCAGTGTCCTTGTTTCCAAACTCCACCTCAGACTCGGATTCCTTCTGTTTACTGGTGCTTCCAATAATTTCAACAGTAGCATTTCCCTTTAACAGCATAGCTTCATTGAATTTAACATCCCTACTGGTAATACACTTCTTTTCTTCCACTGACCAGATTCTGAAGCCCTTAACCCTTCTGGATATCCCATGAACAAACCCTTCTTTGCTCTTGGTTCAAGCTTACCTTCATTCACATGAAAGTAGGCAGGACAACCAAAAACTCTGAGGTTTTTATAGTTAGCAGGGCTGCCATTCCATGCCTCTTGAGGAGTTTTAAAGTTCAAAACCGATGAGAGACATCTATTGATAAGATAGCATGTAGTGTGAACAACCTCTCCCCAGAAGCTTTTAGACAAGTTGGCATTAGATAACATGCATCTAATTCTTTCTAAAAGGGTCCTGTTCATCCTCTCAGCTAGTCTATTTTGCTAAGGGGTGTGCCTTACTGTGTGATTCATGTAGATTCCTTGTTCCTTACAATACTTGTTAAATTCATTTCCACAAAACTCTAATCCTTTATTAGTCCTTAATGCTTTTACCTTTCTGTCACATTGTTTTTCTACCCGAGTCTTCCATTCAACAAATGTTTTAAATGCCTCATCTTTACTTTTAAGCAAATAGATCCAAACTTTCCTACTAAAGTCATCAATAAAAGTAATGAAATACTTATTACCTCCATGTGTTGGAGTCTTTGATGGCCCCCATAAATCGTAATGTATGTAGTCCAGCTTGTCCTTAGTCTTGTGAGTCCCAGTGTTGAATTTCACCCTAGTTTGCTTGCCAAAAACACGATGTTCACAAAAGTATAGATTTCCCAGCTTGTCTCCATATAACAACCCTTGCTTTTCAAGCTCCTTCAATCCCTTTTCACTGATATGCCCAAGTCTCTGGTGCCAAACCATAGCCTTACTCAATTCTGTTTTTTCTGCAACATAGGAAGTGCCAGTAACTGCATTCCTTTTCAGAACATAGAGACAATTTTTCTTCCTCTCAGCCTTCATTACAACCCTTGATCCTTTGAGCACCTTCATCACTGAATTTTCTGCTTTGAAGCTGTAACCTGCTTCCTCCAAGGTTCCCAAAGATAGAAGACGTCTTTTAAGGTCAGGCACATGCCTAACCCGAGCCAGAATTTTCTCAGTACCATCAATTAGCTTGAACCTAGTTGATCCAATACTAATCACATTGCAAGTGGCATTGTTCCCCATGGCCACCTGTCCACCAGCATAGGGTTTGTATTCATAGAACCAGTCCTGATTTGGGCACATATGGTAGGAACATCCTGAGTCCATGACCCACTCGGATTCACCCTGGTTATTGGCTGCCACCAGGACATCTGAGCTATCATAGTCATCAGAAGCAACAGAGACATTACCTCCATTATCATTGAAGTTTTTCTTCTTATTCCTCTTCTCAGGGCAATCTTTTTTAAAGTGGCCTTCTTTGTGACAAATGAAGCACTTAAACTTGCCCTTAGACTTCGATCTTGACTTGTTCTTTCCTTTGAATTCCCTCTTCTCACCTCTGCCTCTAGCAATGACCTACTTTCTCCTCTCTTTTATCAGAATTTCTTAACAGTTCTTTAGCCATAAGAGCAGTCTGCACTTCTTCTAAGGAGATTGAATCCCTCCCATAGATCAAAGTGTCAGCATGGTGATCATAGGAACTGGCTAAAGACCTAACCAAGAGTAAAGCTTGATCTTTATCTTCCACCTTGACATCAATATTCTCGAGGTCAAGAATTATTCTGTTGAATTCATCTATGTGATCATCAATTGACACATTTAGTTGCTGCTTGAATGTGTATAATCTTTGTTTGAGATAGAGCCGATTTGCCAATGTCTTTGTCATATAAAGATGCTCCAGCTTCAGCCATAATGCAGCAGCGGATTCTTCTTTAGATACCTCGCGGAGAACCCTGTCACCAAGACACAGAATGATGGCACTATGTGCCTTGTCCAGAATCTCTTTCTTGTCTCTATCAGTGAGCGTAGCTGACAGTCTCTTCACTCCTTCCAGGGCCTCTTCCAGGCCTTGTTGAACAAGAATGGCCCGCATCTTCGTTCTCTATAGGGAAAAGTTGTTCTTGCAATTGAATTTCTCAATGTCAAACTTTGTTACTGCCATGATTCCCGATTCCATGCCAACTAGCTCTTGATACCAGTTGTTGAGTTTCAAACACCAATAACCGATCAAACTCACTCCCAGGATGAGCAATTATGCAGCAAAACCAGTAGCAATAAATCGCATACACACAGAACCAATGAAACAGTAAACCAGAAAGTACAAAATGCAGGAAAACAACACACAAAAGAATTGTTCATGCAGTTCATTATCAAGAGTTGATACCTTACATCTGTGGGATTGAGCAATGCCTCAATCAAGATATATTCCAGAGTTAATTACAAAGATACAACTCATAAAGTGATCTCTCTAGTGTTTCTTGCATTCAAAGTCTCACACTACCCTTTCTCCCATGTTACACCCGAGCCTAAGTTTTTCCTCTCCTCTGAGTAACTCTCAAGAAAGATAAAAGTGTGAATCAATGAAATCAATCATAAAATCAACTACTAAGCCAAGCCTTATATAGATGACATTGGCCTAAAAGCTGTTACAACCGAATTCTAGAAGGATACAGCAGAAACAAAACAGAAAACTGAATCAATTAATAACTAACTTAACAAACCCTGCCAGGTCAGCATTAACTAATTCACCTAATATCTACCAATGTGCCACAAGTGTCAACACCTTTCTCTATATTGATGCTTTTGTAGGTCAAAAATCTTTTATAGAAAAAATATTTAGATTACCATTAGTATTTGGTTTTGAGTTCAATGAAAATTTAATATTAATATGACAACAATATATAGTAGCAAATAAAATCATACACACGTGATAATAATTTAAAAAAAAAATACAACAGGGCTAAACACCTTGAATGCTTTACCATCTTTGCTCTTGTGTTACCCTCTGAGTTAACTCTTAATTTGGTCTTGAAGTATCACTCTCTCTCCTATTTGGTCCCTAAAGTAGGTAAAAATATTAAATAGTCACTAACATTTTCTCACATCATCATGTTAGTCCATCTGTTAGTGTGAGCCCGTTTAAATGCTGTTAAGTGCCATGTTGACCATTTCCTTTCTCCTACGTATATCCTAAATAGTCACTAAGATACATCATATCAGTCCCTACAATGTTTGAAGATAGAGAGACTAATAAATACATTTATTTAGTCTTTAAAGTCCCTAAAATAAATATTAAATAGTCTCTCAAGTCTCTAAAATATATCATATCAGTACCTACATTTCATAGTAACGTAAGTCCTAAATCTAATTCATAAACTAGCATTTTTTTACGAGTAATTCATAAACCAGATGCTTCCTAGTTTGACCACAACACATGGCTTAGAAAAGGACAACTAAATGACACCTAACTCCTCCAAAAAAAAAATAATTACTTAATTATTTAGGGTTTAGGGTTAAACGTCGAAATCAATTTTAGAATCGGGGTTATCAAAATTAGGGACTAAAACGAGGGATGAAAATCAAAACCTGAATAAGGAATGAAAATGAGGAGACGAATCAGTGAGGGGAGCTCGCCTCCAAGTGAAAGGTAATGGAGTTTAAAGTCTGACTTGTTTGCATGTAGGGGAGAGAGAGGGACTCGCTGGGGAACTAAAATGATGTATTTTAGGGATATTTAGGATACACGTAGGAGAGAGTAAATGGCCAACGTTACACTTAGCGACATTCAAATGAGCTCACACTAACAGATGGACTAATTTGATGGATAAGAGAAAACGTTATGGACTATTTATTTTTTTTACATACTTTAAGTATTAAATAGGAGAGACAATGATACTTAGGGACTAAATTGATGGTTAACTCTTACATTTTTTTATCTAGATTAGAAAGAACAAAGTAAATAAACAAAGAAAAATGGAAAGGAATGGGCTGAGCCCAACACATATGCAGAAGGAGTTGTGGGTGGGTGGTGTATATGGCTGTGTTGGGTAACAAAACGGAAAAAAGGAGAGACTCGATCGGGGAAAGAGAATCTGGGCTTACGCTCAAAATAGATGGAACTGTACCGTGTTTTGCCCTTTGCATTTTCGTTTTATTTTTGTTTTTTTTGCTTGTATCTTGTTATTTTTTCACTTTTGTATTATAATTGAGATGGACCAAATAGAGTGTTGGGCCCAAACAAAACGAGCCTGATAAATGCTTTACTAGATGACTGGTCTGACAAGCTATATTAGAATTTGAAACACCATGGCAATGTAATTGGATCAATTTATATCAGTTTATGTGCTTTCCCTATATCAATTTATAATTTTCAGTTAATGTTAATTGTTAACTGTTTGGATGATATGCATATGCTTAATGTTGAGTTGTTATTGTTTATTTCACTTCCACCTCTATCTTCTATTTTTTATTTAAAAATGTCAGCTGAATTTGCTTGGCATACCACTTCCAACTGTGTGCCCTGGCTTGGTAGCATTAAAATGTTGTACTGAGATTAACAAGTTGAATTTTTTTTTTTTTTATCTTTTTGTGGCTACAAAATTCAGAGCCGGCCCAAGGGACTGTTAGCAAAGCAACCGCTTTAGGCCTCAAATTTTTTTGGGCCCCAATTTTTTTAATTTAACTAATAGTATTAATTTTATTAGTATTTATTTTTTGGTAACATAGTATTAGTTTTACTCACCACTTTTGCTACTAATTAAATCAACAAAAAAATTAATCAATCATGTGAATTTAATATTTATTATTGTATTGTTTAATATTGTAAAAATTAATTAACCTTAAAAAGCCTCTAATTTTGTTGTTGTTAGCTTCAAAAATGTCTCATTTAAAATTTCGCTTTAGGCCAACACATATATTGGGCCGACCCTACCATAAATCTAGTCAGCTTTTCATTGAGCAACTTGTGAAATTGAAGGACAACCATTGATTAGATCACTTTTTTGTCATGTTTACATTAGATCAATTTTTATCATCATGACCGCCTTAGTTAAACATTTTGGAAAAAAAAATATTTTTTAAAGAAAATAACATTTGATGGATGGATTGATATGTATCCGTAAAGAAGTGTTAATAGGTGGATTAGATGATTTTTATTAAATGAATTGAATTTTTTTAATAAATTTTTAACGGATTATAAATGAATAAATGGATCGTTTTTAATCCATCTATTATAATTGAAACAAAATTTTATCCAATCCATTTATTTACATAATTCAAGTGTCCAGGTGCAAATATTGATGTTTTAGATCACCTACCATCGCTCTGCCACAAATTTGAGAGTTAAAGTGGTCTGTTTCTTATGTGTTAACTATCATCGTTATATCTGCAAGGGTGTGGTCATATGGGTTTAAAAAATTTACATGATGTAGAAATTTGAACACTGGGTTGGATTTGGATGTAGCCATTTAGGATAATAACATGGACAAAATGTGCTTATAGACATAGTTTTGCACACAAAGGATAAGTAAAAGCAAGCCAAGTAACATCTATGACAATAGGAATGTGTTTGTTTTAATCACTTAACTAAAATTTTCTTTTCTTAGCTCTCCCACTTTGTGATTCTTGGTCATTGAACGAGCCACCGCCCATCATCTGTACCTTTTTTTTTTTTTTGCAAAAACTCTTCAATATGGAAAAGGATTTGTTATTAGGGAGTGAATGACCAAATAGATTTGCGTATTTAGTTGTCATTGTAGATTTGTTATTAGGGAGTGAAGGACCAAACATTAATTTGGAATATTAAGGACTACTTAATACACATGTAGGAAAGAGGGCCGAATTGGTTCAAATGGAGGCTAACGTGCCAACTTGGCACTCAGACGACCCTGACTAACAATACAGACTAATGTGACGAATGTGAGAACAAGTGAGGGATTATTTATCGATTTTTCTATCGTGTGCAACCTTATACAAGTTAAGCCTTATTAATTACTAACTTTTTAGTGAGAGGGAAGAAAGAGATTACGTAGAGGTAAATCCATAAAATACACATGTATTTATGTAATTTCTTATTGATTTCAACCGTCCTTTAACTTTAATAAATATTATTTCTTATTAGTATTACTCAATAAACTTTGCTATTCTTAAATTCACATATACTCTTATAATTTAAAAGTTATAAATTACTAATGGCAAGTTTTTGTACTTGATGTGCTGTTAGTTTGTTACACAATTAAATTAGGCAAAATTGTTTTATAGGTCCTTTAACTTATTTTTTTAGTAAAGAGTCAGTCTTTTATCTTTTTTTTTCCCGAATATGTCCTTTATGTTTTAAAATTGTTGCATCGTTGACCTTTTGTAAAGTTTCTGTTTATCTCCGTGAGAAACGTCCTACGTGTCCGTTGAAGATGATGATGTGGTATTAAATTAAGATGACTGGACGTCAATTAACGTCTTCATCCCCATTTATTCCTTCTTCCCCTTCCCCTTCACACAACTGAAACCCTAAATTCTGCAAAACCCAAAATCGTTGCACCATAACCTTCCAGAACCCAAATTCAGTGCAGCCATGGCTTCATTCCGCACCAATCCCTCAATTTCACGAAGCTCCAACTCTCAATCGCAAACCTGGGCCTAACCGGGGAAGAAAATTTTGGGGGTAAAGGAATTGTTTGGTAAGTTTCTACCATTCCATTGTTTTGAGTTTTGGGTGTTTATTAACATGTTGTTGTTGATTGTAGGGTCTTGGCATTGACTATGGATGCAATTTTTTCCTTTGGTATTCAGACCATGTGGATCGAACACAATATATGAATAGAAAACACTATTTGGAGTCATAATGTGCAGAGTGTGCCCAAATGGATTTGGAAATAATGGCACTTAGAAGGACTATTTTGAAGATGCATAGGGATGACAAATCAACAAAGAATATGATGAAGATTCTAGTTGTTATTTGTTTTTTGTTGGTTGTAACTTGTGTCATCTTGATGTTTATGCTTTTCAAACCTGGGAATTGTGAAGCACATGTTGTGAAAAAGGTGCTTCAAGTGATGTGTGTCTTATGAGTTAGAGTTATGTGTGTCCTGTGTTTTGTGTCTTCCAAATGTTACAACAATGATGTCAATCAAGTTTATGTAATGTTGAATATGTAATGTTAAAATGAACTTGTTAAAGTGAACTTCTATTTTGTTTATAAATTCATGTAACAGACCCTATGGAACATGTAATGTAATGTTGAATATGTAATGTAACAGAACTGAAAGGACCTTTTTTAAAAATAATAAAAACTTAAAGGATCTTTTTGAAACCTACTAAATACTTAAAGGACCTTTTTGAAACATAATAAAAACTTAAAGGACATTTGTGAAACATACTAAAACAACTTAAACTTCTTTTTTTATGAATCTGTTGACATCCACTTGTTGTAACATTTCAAAGAAATCAGAAGGATGTTGACCAATTGAATTCCAAAATAAGGCTTAGTGACATTAATTCTAACAAAAGATCCAATATTACACTTCCAAAAGGATCCGATATTACAATTACAACAAAAGGATCCAATATTACAATTCCAACAAAAGATCCAATATTACACTTCCAAAAGGATCCGATATTACAATTCCAACAAAAGGATCCAATATATTGCTTGCAAATACGAAATAAGCAAAATGATGATGCAACTACAAAAGAACCAACTTCAACTCTAATTAGTACCAAAATAAGGCATCAAAATCATGCAAACACAAAATAAGCATCTTCAGCTTTAAGATATTGCTCTCCTTATTGGCATTTTTGGCCTGAATTTGCTGGTTGTAGG
Source organism: Calophaca sinica (assembly GCA_037113605.1). Classification (NCBI taxonomy): domain Eukaryota; kingdom Viridiplantae; phylum Streptophyta; class Magnoliopsida; order Fabales; family Fabaceae; genus Calophaca; species Calophaca sinica. The sequence goes on from CM073733.1 coordinate 113,556,830, forward strand.
AGCCTACTATGGTGGAGCCTTAGAACTTGCAGTGTGTACAACAGACCCCTTAGGAAGAGCTTTGCCATTGGATGCCTTAGTTGGAGCTGTGTAGTTTGAAGCAGATGATGATAGTGGAGCTTTGGATTTGGGGGCACATTTGCTGCTTTGGGAGCTAGTAGCAGGTAATGGTTTTGCTTTGGATTAGGGAGCACGTTTGCTGCTTTGGGACCCGGTAGCAGGTGATGGTGAAGCTTTGGATTGGGAAGCACATTTGTTGCTTTGGGAGTTAGTAGCAGATGATGGTGGTGCTTGAGAGTTTGGGGCTTTGGAATTTGGAAGATCTGTTGGTGGAGCTTGGGGGACTGGGAGCTTGCAAGAGGCCCTATTATGACCAACTTGCTTGCATTTGCTGCACTTGTTTGATAGCCCATTTCTGCTTACAATTGTCGAGTCTTTTCTCTTCTCATCAGCATGCTTGTTCCTAGACCTCTTTGGTCTTCCTGGAGCCCTTCTCAGTGGAGGAGGTAATATATCAGGGTAGGGAGTTTCAGGCCATAAATTTTGTCCATTAGTTAGGTAAATAATGGGCCGGTAACAAGCTTCATAAGCCTGATTTCTATAGTATGCAGGGATTAATTCTTCAGGATTGATGTTCAAATGGTTGCAACAAGTCACTGCATGACAGCATGGCAATCCAGTCAGCATCCATCTCCTACACGAACACTCGTTTTGGTCCAGATTTTCCTCCATAATGGTTGATATGTCTGACCTCAAACATCTTGTCTACAGCAAACCTTGTTTCAATAAAAACATGATTGGATAATAAGCAACAGAATAAGTAATTAACAAAATTGAATAAATAAGTAACAGAATTGCATACCTACACAACCATTGGCTCAAAAGCTCTTGTTCTTTCTCCAAACTTTTCTTAATTTTAGGTAGAACACTTCCAGTATAGCTTTCTATTTTCTTCCTGTTTGTTGCCCATCTATCCATTAAATATCCTTTAATTTCCTCCTGCATTATGACTATTGGCTTTTGTCTTGGACCCAAAATCACACTATTAAAGGTCTCAAACATATTATTCACTAAGATATCACACTTGGTATTGAAAGTGAATCTTGACTTGCTTCAGAATCTTGGTAGAATTTTCCACAAGTTCTTAAAAGCTGCTTCATTAACTTTCCTCATTTCCTTCATCTCTCTCTCCTATGCTTGGGGGTAACTTGCCTTCGTAGCCTTCCACATTAATTCCTTCAGCATCTTTCCTGGATGCTTCTTTCTAAAGTTGTTATAGAGGTGTCTTACACAAAACCTCTGTTCAACTCCAGGAAGAAGTTCATCCATGGCTGGTAACAGCCCTTGTGAATATAAAGTACAAATTATGATCAATACTGGAAACTTAAAGGATCTTTAACAAACTTACTAAAAACTTAAAGGATCTTTAAGAAACATAATAAAAAGTTAAATGACCATTTTGAAACATTACATTTTGTTGGCTAGAAATGAAAGTATAAGACTTGCATACTTCCACACCACCTAGATCATTCACCGACAGTTGAAGAAACCAACTCCATGAATCCTTTGTCTCCCCTTCAACCACAACCAAATCAATTGGCAGCATTTGATCATTAGGGTCTCTATCCACGGCTGCAAGGATTTGTCCCCCATAATAAACCTTCAAAAAACATCCATCAAGACCAATAATTGGTCTGCATACTAAGAAGTTGTGTCTACATCCTTCAAGACACATGTATAGTCGTTGAAAACTTGGTAACAGTGGCCTGTCAACAAACGCTTCCACATTACCATCTACATCATCAGTGGGCTACACATTCATCTTGACAGTTGAATTTGAATTGGATCTGATGAGTTCATGACAGTAGTCATAGAGCCTTCTATATTGCTCCTTGAATGATCCATCAACTATGTCAATTGTAGCCCTTCGAGCCCTATACGCTTTCATCTTACTTACTCCAGCATTCCATTTCTCATGGGCCTTGCTATAAATATCAGTCAGTTTGATCTTTCGATTCTCTCTTACTGTTTTATACAATTTTTTTTCCCAACCAACCTGCACTCATAAATTTGACCCAATATTCCTTGCTACACAAATGTTTGTCAACCAACTTTCTCAGTTTCCTTGTCTCTTCGTGAGGCAACTTGACACAAAAAGCCAGCCAATCACATCCTTCCTTGAATCGAACTCTTACTCTTGTTTTGTCATTCTTTATATACCTCAGATCTCTGCCATTATGGATTGCATAATTCATGACAGCCTCTTTAAATTCTTCCCTTGTTGAAAATAGGCTGCCCAACACCCACTTAAAATCATCCATCCTCTTTGGCATCACAAATGAAGGAAACTTCTCTCTAATCAAATTTTCATTACTTGAGTCTTCTGAATCATCACTCTCAAGTTCTTCTGTATGATAATCGTCATCAAAAAGTCCCTATCAATGTATCTAGCCTTCTTTGAACTTGCCAGAATATTAATTGCCTCTTCATCACTTGAGTCATGCTCATCCACTAAATCCTCCATCTGGCCATGATTGATTTCAACTTCCTGAGTGAATTTTTTGGGCCTTCCTATTTGGATCTTCTGACTCAGTATCCACCACACTTGGTTGTGTCTTAACTCCATCACCCATATTTTGGGCATCACCGAAACCATCAGCTAAGTCCACTTCATCATTCGGGTCTCCAAATCTTACATTCGGAGAACTATCCTCACTGTCAAACGCATTTTGGTCCTCTTCTTCAAGCTGTGCCTCAACAGCAGGTTGGACATACTCATCATTTTGGGCCTCACCATCTTCATTTTGGGCTGGTACTTCAATTTTGGCCTCACCATCTTCAACAGGGACATAATCATCATTTTGGGCCTCACATTCATTATGGGTCTCACCAATAAATTCCTCATGTTCATTTTGGGCCTGAGATTCATTATGGGCCTCACCAGTGAATTCCTCTTGTTCATTATGGGCCTCAGATTTAATATGGGCCTCATCGTTTGCATCCTTCTCTTCAATAGGGCCATACTCAAGCTCAACAATAACTTCGGCCTGGGAGACTAGGTGCACCAGAAACAGCTCTACCTTCCCATGAAACTTGGCCTATTTTACCATTTCCATAGCTCTAGCATCATTCTCCAATAACTTTCTCACACCATTAACCCCATACCACATGCTAATGATATCACGGTAGCCCATTTCCTTCAAAATGTCTAAAATTTCGAAATAACTCCACCTGTCAGCATCACACTTCCAGTTTGACACTTTCCCTTCATAGTTTTTCGTTGTTTGGTCCACAAAACGCTTACCATGATGGATGTCAACATGGAAACTGTCCATTGTGTCTGTTACACACAGAAAACAACAACCATATTCAACAAACAAACAACCTTATGCAATAAACAACAAAAAAGGACATTTTTATATCATTGAATGCATGAAAAGAAACAAACCCAACATGGGAATCGAGTCAAAGTACCCCTGGACCACAATCCTTAACCCCAATCCCGCCACAAAAACCCCATCCCCAAACCCAAAACAGACACGAAAACCCTAAACCACCATTATCTGCATGCATCGATGGAGACAAAATAGAATGGAAACCTTACCTCCAAACTCCTTCGCGTAGCTATTCCAATGGAAACCCTAATTTTTTGCCCAAATCCAGTTGGCCTTTCCAGATTCGTCGTCGATCGATCGATTCGCAAGTCTCTTCTCCTCTCCGTTCCAGAAGCTTCGATCCAATTTGGGGATCAAGTGAACCCTAGCTTTTTGATCTTCCATGGGGATCCAGCCATCTTAATTAATCCCACGTCATCACCTTCAACGTAAACGTAGGATGTTTCTCACGGAGACAAACGGAAAGTTTACAAAAGGTCTACGGTACAACCATTTTAAAACATAAAGAACCTATTCGGAGAAAAAAAAAAGATCAAGGACTGATTCATTACTAAAAAATAAGTGAAGGGACCTAAAGAGCAATTTTGCCATTAAATTAATTTGTTATTTTATATAATTATTAATGTAATTACATTTGTTAAATGAAGTGACAAAAATGTCAAATAAGTTTGTGAAAATGTTATACATTTACGGTATCAAATTGATTTTTCAAATACAAACGATTGATATCATTCGAGTTAGTACCATATTTCAACAGATAAATTACGAGTTCATAATCGCCTTACGTACATTAATTTGGTTTGACTTTTCTGTTTTTATCGATAAAAATAAGGGCTTATATATCCCTTGCTTCCAACCAGAGACAGATCCAGGGAGGGGCTGGCATAGGCTTTAGCCTCTCGCCCTCACACCTATTTGTTAATAAATACTAATTGATATACGTGTGCAAGTCATAACTAAGCAATATAACAAATGTGTTTCACTATTCTCTCCTCTGTACGTGATGTTTTCTCCATTAACAACTAAAAAATGTAGTAGTATTATTGTCATTTATTCAACCGATAATTATGTTCCAAGGTTACTATATTCCACGCCAAACCACTGTAGTCTCAAACTTTTAATTTCTCAATTTATGAACAATCTTTACTACTACTTTTTCTCTATTTATAATATACCCAAAAAACTATCGGTGCTTTTTATTTTAAAGCATTTGTCTATGTAATATATTAAATATTTGTTAACTTAATTTTAATAAAATTAAAAAGGAAAAAAAATGTAGAACATAACAATGAGTTACATAATTTTTTTTCCAAAAAATATTTTATTATTTTAGCCCCCTCTCCTAGATTTCTGGATCCATCCCCACTTCTAACACTATAAAACTAGAAGAAATTTCCCTGTAGAAAGCAAGATGAAAAAACGGGGAGGAGGGGCGGTGGTAAGCGTTCTATGATCTGTTATTAATTTACGGCACTTTACATTATCTCTTAGATATAGATAGATATATTTAAATTATTACTTGACATGTAAATTAAACAAATATTTTTAAGGATAAACGACTTTATATCATGGCCCCATAACTTTCTATATACACGTATACACACACTCACTCACACAACACATTAAACAATGATTTAAGTTGTTATAATAAATTACAATTAAATGACAATTTTATTTGGCATATATATGATTTTTTTAACGGCAAAATATATATTAATAATAAGGGTGTGCTAGGGGTACACCAACTCCATCAACGAAATGACGAGGATAAAGAGACCAACAAAATCAGAGAGCTTCACAGCCAAACAATAGCAAAAGGCAGAGGAGGCCGACAGAAGATGTAACTCCTAGAAAGACATCTTAGAGGGTCAACAAACCACTCATAATACATATACAGAGGGTACTTGTCCCGAGCGAGAAACCACCTCCAAGATAAGGATCTAATGTAATTGATCGTGAGACAGATGTCAGGCACCTTCCCAGAGAAGATTCAGCCATTCCAGATATCGCAAATAACTCAAATGACTGTATGCCATACTAATACCAAACCCTGTCTACTACGCGACCCTCCTCTAAAGCTTCCAAACTAGGAGAACAACAGGAAGAGGTCTGGAGGCATCACAAAGTCACACCCTAGCCAATTGACAATAGCGTACCACACTGAAAAAGAAAATTTGCATCTACAAATAAGATATGGGGCCGTCTCCAGCTGAGTACCACACAAAATATAGGTAGACTCAAACAGATGATCAGAGAAAGCTCCTCTCCTAAGCTAGTTTGTCCGAGTGGGACTCAATCAAAAAGTAATTGCCAAGAGAAAGCAATTACCTTTAAAGGAGCGAAAATCTTCCATAACTTGCATAGAGCTGATACACCTTGGTCTAAAAGGTTCGTCGCCTGGGAAGAAGATGCAAAGAGGAAGGTGTATGCAGATGAAACAGAGAACACGCCACTAGGATGCATGACCCAAACCCACCGATCAGGCTCAATACCCAAAGATGAGACCGCCAATAAGGCACTAAGCTCTGCTGCTAAAGACTCATCCCATGCATAGAGACACTTCCTCCAAGGATTAGCCTAGACCCAAACCCCCACCTCCCACCTACCTCTATTCGTAACCAACACATCCGGATTAGCTACAATAGACAATAAGCTAGGGAACCTACGACCCAGTGGAGAATCCCAAGCCAAGTATCATACCAAAAGGAAGTAGACCTCTCATCACCAATCCTCCTCCTAACACCCTCTAAAAATCAGTCTTCACCTAAATCCCCCACACCCCAAGCAAGCAAATTTCCTTCCACCACACTGACGCCAAGTAGGGAACACAGGGATCACCAAAATTCAACCAAGTAGAAACATGCGGGTCGTACTTCGCCGCCAGCACACTACACCAGAGAGCTCCCTCTCACCTAAAAGCCCCCGTCTTTATTTACCTAGTAAACTAAGATTAACTCTCCCGAGATCCCTCACACCAAGCCCTCCCCCACTCTTCGGCTTACAAATATCTGACCACTTCACCCACATAATCTTTCTCCCTCTTGACATCCCTCCCCTCAAAAACTCCTGCAGAATCTTAACCACCTGTTTCTAGACCCTTACCGGCATCCTCATAAAAGAAAAGTAGAATATAAGAATACTACTAAGCACCGAGTTAAGAAGAATAATTCTACCTCCGAGACTAACACTCCTATGTCGCCACCCAAGAAGCCTACCACGAAACACCTCTAGCATAGGATCCCATGTAGATACACAATGAGAGTTTGCCCTAACTGGGAGATCGAGATACTTAACAGAAAGTATTCTAGTCTTACAGTTAAGGAATCTCGCAGCCCTCCATAAGAAAGAATCCTCCACATTTACCCCTAAAATCCCGCTCTTAGCAAAGTTAACCCTGAGACCAGAAGCAAGTTCAAACTATCTGAGAACCGCCTTCATAGCCAAAAGACTATAGTTCAATTTTTTAATGGGGTATGGGAAATTGGGATTTTTTTTTGTAGATTGCCAATTCGGAATTCAATTTGTGTCTTCCACCTTAAAATTTAAAAAAAAAACATAAATCCATGTTTGATTTAATATATTTAAATTATTATTATTTTTCAACTTTCTTTAATTAAAGAATTGTTAAAAAGACAATTTTTTTTCATAAATAATTCCAACCAAACACGCAATAATCTTGATGGTCTAAGACTAGTGCTCTTAGATCTATGTAATGGGTTGGAATACTCCTAGTGCTCCCCTATTAATATAATTTTTCCATTCAAAATAAAAAAGTATTAAGAAAAACATATCATAAAAAATAAGAGTAAAGGGAGAAATTGGTCTCTCACAATTTTTACGTGACCCAAAATGGTCCATCAGTCCTGGAATAGCCCCTGACATTTGAAATGTGAGACACGTTAGTTTCTCAACTCAAAACTGTCTGTTAGGGAGCTGATGTGGACCGTTAAATGATGAGTTTGACTGTTAACTTCTGCCAACGTGTAATCCAGCTACAACGTGACGTTATTTAGGGACAATTTAGACCCTCTGTCATTTGAAACTTACAAGGGTCCATTTTAGTCCTCCAAAAAACCCTAATTTAGTCCCTTATTATTTCACTCCCACATTTGTCCTTCCATTTCCCCACGTTTGAACTGAGTTCTTGTTCCCACAAAACCGTAACCAATACTAGTTACCAGTATTGTTGAAGTGAGGAAGAGAGCGCCATTGAATCCATTGTACCGAGCAACCCCCAATTCATCGCCAATTCATCGCCACAAAAGGTACATACCCAAGAATGAGTTTATTTGACTTAGCAATGGCATGAGAAGAATGTGTTCAACTCCTTAAGCAAGGATTAATTTAACCCATTGTCAAGTATTTAACGTGGTAAAGAGGTCAATTATAAAATAGATACAACAAGCAAACATGGCTACTCCTACTCATTTATGCAGAAGAACCAGATTATACGGGTGTTAACAGTTGAACCACTCAAGTTCACCTCATGTCCAGAATAATACACAAAAGATTGAGACCCAACATGACTACTCATACTCATTTCTGCATAAGAACCAGCAAAAAGGGAGAAAATGGCAGCGAATGGGCAGAAAAGGAGAGAAAATGGGGCTGCTATACGCAGGGACTCAAATGGAGGTTAACTCATCAGCTCTAATGGAGGTTATGTGTTGGAGGTTGAAGAAGTTATGCACAGGGACTAAATTGGATTTTTTGGAGGAGGGGCTAAAAGGGACCTTTTGAAGTTTCAGATTTAAATTTTTCACACAGGGACTAAATTGTCCCTAAAGAATGCCACATTGTAGATGGATTAACAGTCCAATTCATAATTTAACGGTCCACATCAGGTTCCTAACTGAGGATTTTGAGTGGATGGGTAACGTGTCTCACGTTTTAAATGTCAGGGACTATTCCAAGATTTTTTTTCTAAGGGATTATTTTGTATCGCGTAAAAATTGCGAGGGACTTGTTGGATATTTTGTTTTATTTCAAAAGTTTTAAAACAATTGCCACAAATATTTTTACCTTTATTAGTATTTATTAACTACTTATTTTTTAAACAGAAAATTGAATTCAGTTCTTAAAAATTGTTGTTATTATTTTGATTTATTACTTCTTAGTCAAAACCGATGGTGCAACCGTTCATTGGTATAATATCGGATCATCATTTTTCCATTATGTCAAAAAACGGTTATATTTTAGTTTAATTCTTTTAAAACCTCTTGTTCATGATTCCTTAATATTTTAGCAAACCTTTTATACGAGATTTATTGTGTAAGGTACGGTTCATTCCTTTCACCAAGGAAGGACCATGTGTTTTGTTCCGGACCTGTGCAAAGGCCCAAATGCATTTTAATGGGCTCCGACTTAATTTGGGCCCAATGGACATAGCTTCTCATAGAAACCAATATTCATGACCTAGTTATATAAGCTAATTCTCTTTACCTATTCAGGTAGGTATTATTCTAACTCTCTCACACACCTCAATTAAAGACTAACTTGGGCGTTTGAGTGTTTTCAGGTGACCATCACTGACATCTTCATCTGAGCTCGGAGCACCGCCGTGACAGCCACACTTTTCCATCTTCCACCACCGTGAAGTACAAGATCTGTAAGTTCACTCCAGAACATTGGCGACCACAATGGGAGCGATTTTTCGTTCTCCATTCTCGTTTCACAATCGCGGTGGTTTCTGGAACGCGTAATAAAACAAAAATTGGATCGAGGAATTCTGGGAAAAAGATCTATGTGAGGTTCTTCTCAAACCTCCACGGTTATCTTCATCGCAAGATCCGATCTGAAGAGGGATTTTCCTCAAAAGCGAGATTTGTTCCTCATCGTCTTCGGAAGAACGATAATCTATCGTTGGTTGCGATTTTCCCTTACGATCTCAACTCCATTCTCTCTATAACCTTGATTCGGACGTCTCCAGCATCGACGCCTTCCTCTAAGGGTTTCACCAATACTTCCGATGTCTTGGACCGGTTCCCGTGCATGCACATCTGCATCGAAGGTTCGCGTTACATCACCGAAATGGCACTTTCAACCAGTCTGTTTTCTAGCATCCCAAGGTTCGAGAAGCTAGGGTTGTTGGCTTGGATTTGGGTTAAATCGAGAGGCTTAAATGTTGTGTCAGGAACCTTCAAGAATCGGGAAGATCCACGACCTCTCCTTGCAAAATCGGAAGCCTCAACGCTCCCGTGAGCAAGAACATGTCAACAACATCTGTTGGTCGGCATCACCGCCAGGCCCGAGGTAAGGTTCAATCCTCTCTTTATTCCCTATCACTAATCTGTTTGTTTATGGTGAATTTAAGCCGAAGAAGCTTGGGCGAATATCAGTTCGCCACTCACTGACTTCAATGAAGACGGAGGCGGCCGATGAGCTTCAGTGGATATCCACCACTTGTCGATGTCAAAAGAGCACAAAGGGGGCACCAAGGTGACAATTTTGCCGATGTCACAAGTGTCCCGAGCAGCTACATCGGCTCAGGTTCTTACCATCTTTCAGTATTCAAATGGTGAATATGGCAGTTCAATATATTGTTCAATATATTGCTACTTCAGTCTCAACACCATATATGCTCTTAAGTATACCTCTTCTTGACCAAATAGTACGAATTGTTAAACTGTTGGTGCTAGAGCTTGGTTCTCTTCTTCAGTACCCAATGTATAGGCTTGTTTCCAATATCCTGCACGATCTTATTGAGGCTAACTTCCTTAATGGGAAGAAACATGCTCTCCAAATTGCTAGTGCACTGGTTTCTTTAGCAGGAATATTACTTTTCTTGATTTGTTGGAAACTAACACTGGAGTTTGAGCACTAACTCCACATTTCCAGACTATACCTGACGAAGAAAACTCATCAATTTGATCAAGGACTGATCCTTCATTCCCCAAATTCCTGCGTACCACTAGCTGAATGAGTGAATCTGGATTTATCCTTACTAGATTGCTATTTACCATTTATTATATTTGAATTTTAAGGCTATTTGCTATCTGTCATCTTTAAATGACAACACTTATATAACAAGTCTTGGATAGTACACCAACTAGCACAACACATTACTTTTAAAACAATGTGTGTGCTTGGAGCTGGTCCTTTTGCAGGAAATGATAAGCATAAGCTAGTGAGAATCAATTCCCAAATCTAAATTGATTCGAATGCTTAATGCTCCTCGACAGTTCCGAATCATTGGGCCCAAATTTCAGAGGCCGCTAGCTTCATATATAAAAATTCAGGTCCTTGTTATTATCTGATATAAATATGGTAGTTTGAGATGCTGCTTTGCATTGAAAGAATCTGCACCATGACGCTAAGTAAGGCACAACTTACGCTATAACCCAATAATTTATTGTTGCATCAGTATACCTGAATTCTTAAATTATATATATAGCATAGATAATTGGCTTAATGAAGTATATAAACTTCTACTTGATCTATGCATATCATTTATATACTGTGACTCCGAAAAAGAGAATCACGACAAACATGTAATTGCCAAGCCAATCTTTGAGCCACATGCAAGTGACAATCAAGATATGTTAATTATCTTTTTATTCTCTCTGCAAATTAATTATGCCTCGACTGCATTTGTCGGCATTTCAATTTTAATTTCCAATCAAATGATGCATAGTTAAAATTACATTGTTTCATGTTGATTTCACAATCAGTGTCTGCTAGCATTTCAGCCAACCATAATCAATATATGGTTTGATCTGATCTAACCAAAACACTGTGAGGCTTTGCTACACATCCAGGACGATGGATAGCTGAAATTGGAAGTGATAGAGACTGGGAGTTATATTCTTCTTCTCGATCGTCTTTCCAGATAGTTGTCTTATGCTCAAAAACATGAGTGAATAAACCAACGGTTGCCATCAATCTCACCAAAGACTAGTAGTTTGCAACACTTAGTGGCAATCTTCCTGTCAATTAAAGGAAGTAGAAGCTTACTCAGCTTTCGCATGCCAAGAAGATTTTCTTACCTCCATCCGATCTTGTTGGAGCATTCCAATGCACCGACGTCACCAACAACTCGTCGGTCCAGGTTTTTACTATGTTATCAGTGATCATGTATTTTTGGAATATGCGTATGGTGTAATTAAGCTATACATAGGAAATTCGCAAGCCTAGTGAATCATCCATGCTGAATGTTTCTAATTCAGAAACAAGTTCTATAAAGACTACATGTACAATTTAAAGCCTGCTTCTAAAGTGTAGATAGCCATACATATAAATCCAAATACAGAGAGAACTCTGCTAAAAGTTCTTCTAAACAAGATGTGCGCATGATTATGACTATTTCTCTAAATAAAATAAAATAAAAAACCATTGCAGGCATGCCTAGCTGCTAACCTTTTGATATGTAGCAAGGAAACATATATCCAACGTGTCATTACACACCTGAATTATTGCAAAAAGTCTGGATTCAGTGGAATACAACAATGGTTTCTCATGGATACTAACTAGTGTTCACCACTCAAGTTTTATTGCGGGCAGGAACCACAGATTCAGTGGACAAAGACTGTCCAGCATTATGACTCTCAAATTGCAAGGCGTTGCCCTTGTAAGGAAGTCATGCAAGTTCAATAAAGGCAATATCGCTAAAGCAAAGTCTTCAAATATGTTGTGCCATGCCAAAGCAGAATTTTCAAGTCTTTGTGATGAACTACTAAAAACATATTCTGTGTTTTTCTTTGTGCAGAAACTATAACTACTTTAGAATTCAAATTGAGAACTTTCTCAGCCATTGGTGTCAACAATATGGTCACAGTGGCATATCTCTGTCATCTTACACTTATAGTTGGATGAGAGTAACACCTTAATCAAAATCGGAAATTAGCAATGCTACTCATTTAAAGTCTCAAACAACCAATAAAGTAGAAGAGCAACCCTCGTTGGTTGAAATTTGTTTCTATATGATTATACTTTCATATTTGAAATTTCTGTGTTTCCTTGTGCAAGTAACTTTGGCAGGGACTATGTTCTCGACAATTCATTTTGCACCATGGATAATCCACCCCAAAGAACGGAATCTATTCTCATCAAAGAGTTGGAAATTAAGAAAATCCAACAGCTACCAAGAAACTGAAGTCCAATACTTCGGATAGTTTGAAAGTCTATTGCTTATGGTAGACAATTTTTATAATCGCCACTTGCAATAATCACTAATGATTTTTCAGTTGGAGTTTGTGCATGTTTCTCTTACGCATGAACTAGATAATGCCCAAATTGGCAAAGTGACACAACTCCTCACGACTACTCGGGTCAAACAAATCGAAATTCCTCCCCCGAGCTCCCACGCTTGGTAGCGAGAGAATTCGGTATTCCAACATCAGCGAGATCGGAATTCCTCCCCCGAGCTCCTACGCTTGGCCGTGAGAGTATCCGGTACTCCAGTATCAGCAAGATCGGAATTCCTCATTTGAGCTCCCATGCTTGGACGCGAGAGTATCCGGTACTCCAACATTAGCAAGATCGGAATTCCTCCCCCGAGCTCCCATGCTTGGTCGCGATAGTATCTGGTACTCCATCATCTCGGAATTCCTCCCCCGAGTTCCCACGCTTAGCCGCGAGAGAATCCGGTACACTCTCACCAGCCTTCGCGGACTCCATGCGCACTTTGAGAGATTTCGAGAAATCATACTCCCAGAGATCCATGAAGTATCGGTTCGGTATCTAACACCGAAATCTATAATTCGCAGCACACACTACGAAGGAGCTCGAGAAGTCAAATGGTACTCCCGCAGAACCTCGAAAGTGGCGTTCGAGGAACACACGGCAGACTACCTGATTGACCTAGCCACTCTTTTAAGGGCAGGTCACACCAAATTAGTGTTCACCCGTCTAAGGGAATATCTCCCATAGATCAGGGTAGAGGAGGACCACCTTTGACCGGGTAGGACCCTTCGAGCAACCAAATCGGATCTAACTCCGAGCAACCAAATCGGAATTCCTCCTCCGAGCTCCTACGCTTGGTCGCGAGAGAATCCGGTACTCCATCATCAGCGAGATCAAAATTCCTCCCCCAAGCTCCTACACTTGGTCGCGAGAGAATCTGGTGCTCCATCATCTCGGAATTCCTCCTCCAGGCACTTGCCCCTGGTCTACAGGTTTTATTACATATATTTTCTTCTTTAGACTCCTTGCCCAGTCACCAAGTTGGATATGTCGGATGACATTAAATCTTTTGGATCGATGTTGGAGGTTCTGAATTCTCTTATTCTCCACAATGAAGAAATTAGTTATGGCCTACTCAATAATCTCTTGAGCTAGCAGCTCCCTTAAAACAGAAACTGCCACTGCTCTAGCAATTTCAAAGACCTGAATTCCAAGAATTTAATGAGCCTTTGATGCTGACTCTAAGGAGGGCAAAATCACCAGTGCCGAAATAGGTTCAAGTTCAGGTTCTTACTATTTCTCAATAGCAAATAATAAATATAGAACATTCTGAAATACTAAATCCATTTGTCTATCATGACCAAAGAGGCATTTAGGTTACAGATTCAGACTTGGAGATGAGTAAATATTGGCAAATCATAACCCATATTTATTTCACTTCTTTCTACTACACGTTTCACTTAACAGGCGTGGAATGTTAGAGAACATTTACAGTCTATGAATTCCATAATTTATTTTGATGGGATATACTACTACCAACTCCCTATAATGATGTATCATCACTATATTTGTCCCTCACATAATGTTTCATTTGCCTTGTGTGTTTATTTGTTACATTCTGAGGAGACTCAAAGATTAGAGACTAGTCCAAACGAAGGACTATAGTTAAAGGGAATCTATCAACTACAAAGAATCCGAAGTCTAACACTTCGGATAGCTTGAAAGTCTATCGCTTATGGCAAATAATTTGATAATTGCTATAATTACTAACGATTTTTTCAATTGGAATTTGTACACGCTCTCTATGCAGGAACTAGGTAGCCATCAAATCGGTAAAGTAAAACAACTTCACATGATTACTCGGGTCAGCTAGATCGGAATTCCCCTTCCGAGCTCCCATGCTTAGTCGCGAGAGAATCTGGTACTTCGACATCAGCAAGACCGGGATTCCCCTTTTGAACTCCCAAGCTTTGGAAGAGAGAATCTCGGCTCCCTAGCTTTAGGTAAGCTTTCGACCTTGGGCAGAGAGAGCCTCCGCAGACTTCATGACACCGGCCCTGCGCCAGTGTCGGATTCCAGCACATCGGCCTCATGCCTGATTGTCGAGCGAGTCTTCCTCTTTTGACATCGGCCTCGCGCCAGGTGTCGGAGTCCCCGCCGAGCGTTTCAGCTTAAGCAAAGGCGAATCTCATGCATTGGGCCTCGTGCCCCGACACGATCAAATCCCTAGAAGTTTCTTAGCTCGACTAGGAACAAATCTCGGTAACTTGCCTGCACTTTAGCAAATCAAAATAAATTGTCAAGTTTTTCAACTTTGACACCATGATAGCCAAAAAGGCAATAAAGCACATGTATTTATGTCTTGCACCTTGTACATATTTGACTAACCTATGTAGGTTAGCAGTTTAATACAAATTACAATGCTTACAAGTCGGCTCCACATTACATGAGCAACCGACTTGGGGGGCTTCTGTTCCGGACCTGTACAAAGGACCAAATGCATTTTAATGGGCTCCGACTTAACTTGGGCCCAATGGACAAAGCTTCTCATAGAAGCCAACATTTATGACCTAGCTATATAAGCTAATTCTCTTTACATATTCAGGTAGACATTATTCTAACTCTCTCATCCACCTCAATTAAAGACTAACTTGAGTGTTGGAGTGTTTTCAGGTGGCCACTACCGACATCTTCACCGGAGCTCGGAGCACCGCCGTGACTGCCACACTTTTCCACCTTCCACCACCGTGAAGTACAAGACCTGTAAGTTCACTCCGGAACATGTTTCATCCTAACGGTTTGCTTTCTCCCAGGATTTATCTGTTTAACCTTTTTTCTCAATATTAAAATCTTATTTATCCTTCTTATTTAGATTAATCTAATGTTCTTGTGTGTGTTTAATCCATTGGTGTTTATGGAAAGTTTTTATGGATTTTGATTTCAAATACTGTGTATATTTGACACATTGAATGTCCTAAAATATATTGTTTGAAGTTGTCTGAATTACTTGTTACTTGCTTGATATAACAAAATTTTGTGATGGATATTTTTTGGAATAAAGTTCACTTTGTGCTGTCGAAAATTATTTTAATGCTACTCTAATGAGATTCTCAATGAAAAAAGTTACTACCTCCGGTCCCATATATAAGAGACAAATGCACTTTCTAGGTTCATTGAATAACTGATGTACCTGGTCTCTAGACCAGGTACTGAAGTGAAAAGATGTCACAAGAAAGGGGGTTTGAATTGTGACCTATTAAAAATCCTGCACTAAAACAGTTTTAATCTTGCTCTTAAGACAGTTCTTGGAGTTGGGTAAGTTAGTGATGCAGCAGGTGAACTTACTCAGGTTGCAGCGTTACTTATGCAGAATGTTTGAACAGTTTGTATAATGTCAAGATGAAACTTGTATGATGTCAATCAGAAACATGTGTGACAAATGAGCAGTAAGTGGATGACAATTTTATAGAATGCTTAATGAACACCATTTCTAAATGTTAAGTGAAGATTGTGTGACATGTCACAAGTGGATAAATATAAAAGCATAAATAGAAATCACACCAGATGTATAGTGGTTCACCCCAAACCTTGGGCTACATCCACTCCTCACTCCCAGTGAGTGTTTCCACTATTTCTCAAATAGTACAAGTGTTCTTTCACCCAGCCTCTTCAAGCTGTTTTACAAATGTTCTTTCAACCAGCCTCTTCAAGCTGTTTACAACCAGGAACTTACTCCTGTTCCTGAACTATCTCCCTTAGTAGAACTCCTCACCAACACTCACCTACCCTAGGTAGTTTGATAGGATTCAACTAAGGCAAAACAAATATAGGGATAAGGTATTTTTGGGGTTTAAGGCTTGATTACACAGAGAAAAATACGATCTAAAACATTGTGTTTACAAGTAGAAGAGTGCACAAAAGGATCCCCTAATAAATTTTGCAGAGTGCACTTTTGAGTGAGTTGAGAGGCAGTTGGTTAGCAAATTTGAATTTAATTCAGCAGTTGAATTTGGCTCTCTCAATCTTTCAAATCTTTCAACACTGATATTTATAGGCTTGATTTTGGCCTCATAGCCGTTGCAGAGCCATTGGAAATCCTTGAGGAAGCATTGGGCAGAGTTATGATATTTTTCTGCACATAGCAGTCTTGCTTTTTACCAACTGTCAGTTTTGTCCCATTGTCACATCAGCTTTTGGAACCTTCTCTTACTGAACTTCCTCACTTGCAGCAGTAGCAGCAACTAACTCTTGATTTCGGTGATTGTTCTTCATGGTGTGCTCATAAATGTGATCACTTGATGCATTTAATTTGTTCCTTTTGCTGCTGAATCTGTTTCTGCAGTAGTTGAGAGTAAGTTGGAACTTACTCACTCTCGAGTAAGTTTGCTAACTTTTGATTTTAGTTACTGCAACTTTGTTTCTCAGGAATGCTGTCCAATGCCATTTCATAATTAGCTATTTTCCACTTTGTTTAACAGCTTCCTTCTCAAGAATGATGTCCAATGTCAACTCACCATATTTCACAACATCTTATGTTTAATTCCATTGTCTTCTTGCTTGCCATGTTTCTTTTGCTTTTCTTTCTTTTGCTGGAACTTACTCACACTAAATGTTAGAAACATAAATGAGCCAATAAACTTAAGCATATTTTCTCAGAGTTTGTTGATCATCAAAACTAGAATTTGAGAGTTTGTTTCAACAATCTCTCCCTTTTTGATGATGACAAACTCTAGATAGAGTATTAAGTTTATATGACTTTTTTTTAATAACCAACAATGTATAAATTTATAAGTGATAGTAAGTTATGTATATGCAATGATTTATCAGAGTAGCACAATATGAAGCAACTGGTGATTTCATTAAAACTTGAGGATCTATTACATCATTGCCCAGTACACTTCAACAAAAAAAATTATATTACTAAAAAAGAAATTTAAACAACAGAAATTTTAAACAGAGCAAAAGTTCATGTGATATATCAGATCATCAAAAAATCACATGAAATTCATCCTAATCCATACTACACTTCTTAGAGTAGCTTCTTAGAGTAGCCCACAAACTTAATCTCACTTCTCTCCCTTTTGTCATCAGCAAAAACACACAGAAGGCAGAAGCACACATTAAGCTGCTACTCAGAGGAAGACCATCCTGAGGATTCAGAGCTTGAAGTTTCAGCAGGAGCTGGAATGTCCGGAAAGCGAGTAGGAAATTCAAATGTGGGAGGATTAAGTCTTGGGTCCATGTTCCTAGAGGTCCAATCACCTCGTGCCCAATTCCTTTCATGTTCCCTCCTTTGATCTTGCTGGAGGTAGGTGAGTCCAAGCAGAATTTTCTTCATTTCTTTGGAGTGCTTTTTGCTTTTCCTAACATTTTCTTTGCTTCTTTTAGCAATCTTCTTCACCTCCCTCTCCATGTTTGCCATCTACTCAGTTGGAATATTTTGTGCTTGCTCAACAGAAGGGCCACTTGGTTGGCCTGTTGGAGGAGTAGGGATTGAGTGAGGCTATTCAACACTTTGCTTGTAGAGGGACCCCAACGAACTAAGGTGTGTTGACATTTCTGGCAAGTTAGAAAAAATAGGATTAGACCCTGTTGGAATCCGAGGGTGTGATGAGTCATAGATTGGAGAAGGGGACAGAATGTGATAAAGGTTTGCAGTACTTGAAGTACCTTCTTTTTGACAGGACTGAAAAAGATTTTTCAAAATGTCTTCTTGGCCCTTTTGACTCGGTTCTGGAGTAGGTTCAGAGTGGGGTTTTATAGAAGGAGTGGTTTGAACCAGTTGGGTCAAGGCAATAGATGCCAGTACTTCATCTACCTTGCCTTTTCCAGGGGATGCAGAAGATTATTGTTGCTCAACAATGTTCATTTGAGTGGCCTCACTTGCAGGAGAAGAATGAGTATGTTCCACCAAAGTTTCTTCAACCTGCATTTCCTGAGTGAGTTCCTCAGGTTCCTTTGTTTGTTCTTCCAGAGCATGTTGCCCCTCTGAGCAATGGCTTCCTTTTCATTGCCTTGCTCCCCCTGAGCAAGTTATTCTTCCTGAGCAAGTTCAGATGCTCCAAATACCATCTTTTTCTGTGCTAGTTCCTTTTCCACAGAAGATTTTTTTGAACCTTTACCCTTCTTTTCTTTTCTCCTTGCTTCTTTCTCTTCTTCAACATCAACTTCCTTCTTTGATGCCTTCCTTTTCTTAGAGGAAGTTAATTCATCTTCCTGCTCACCAACATGCCGAGGGGTTACTTTAATGTTCATCTGGTTGAGGTTTTTGTGAAAAAAGGTGGTGCATTTTTTGGAGTAAGCTTCACCAGCTAGAGGTACTTCAAAGTAATTGAAGATTTTAGTCATGACCATGCCATAAGGCTGGGAGGATGCCTTTCTCAGGGTTGTGGCAGCATTCTTCATATGACAGAGTATGATGTATGGCAAGCTTAAAGGTTTTCTTTTAATCAAATGATAAACCACTAATAAGTCCAGATCAGTAATTTTCACGAAGCTACCTGCCCTTGGAATGATGGTATGAGAGGCCATGTTTTGAAGAATTCGCTCCTGTCCCTTTAGGTTGGTGGCTATGTCTTTGAGGTTGGGTTGTTTGAGAGCATGCTCCAATACTTCTTCTCTTGTGGTGTGTGCCTTAGGGTACCAGTCATCTTCAAACAGCCTGGTTCCATCCTCTTGAATCTGCAGAGCTTTGCTTATGATTTCAGTTGTGAGATGAATCTTTATCCCCTTCACTTTGCTTTTCATAGAGGGACTTTTTTCATCAACACTGGCATTGGCATAGAAAGCCCTCACCAGTCCCTCATAGATCCTCTCTTCAATCTGAACGAACTCAGACCACTTAGGTTTGTTTAGGAAGGGGTAGAGATTCCATCCAAAATCTTTCAGATTATCCAGCTTGAAGATTCTTCCAGGAACTATAGTTCTGGTTTCCCATTCCTTGCTCACTTCATCTTGTTCTTCTATACCCTTTTTCCTTTTCTTTTAGAAGAGTCTTTCTCTTCCTTAGATTCTTTCTTCTCTTTTTCGTTCTTGGTTACTTTCTGGACCTTCTTCTCCTTGGTATTCTTCTGCATTTTTTCTTTCTTCACCCTCGCGATGAATTCAGAAATGGTTTCCTCTTTCCTAGGAGGAGGATTAGTTAGAGTGGCCTCTGAATCATCATCGTCACGAATGTGTATCACTCCTTCGTCCCGAGACCTTGTTGATGAAGATGTTCCTATACCTGCAGCAATCCGGTTTGATCTTCTACTGGGAACAAATGAAGCTTTCGAAGATTTTGGGGATTTCTGTTTTAGAGGAGAAATGGTGGGTGATGGAGCTGATGAAGTGGTTGATATGGGAGGAGGTTAGGTGAATAGGAATGAGGTAGGAGATACGTATGGAATAATAGCCATTGAAGCGCTTCCAGGAACTCTTCTCATTCTTGGGATTTTTGTTCGTGCCATTTTGGGAGTTTTAGGGTTTCCTCTGTGTTTTGGTTGAAGTGGCGAAGAAAATGAGGAACGATGTGGGTTAAGTAGAAGGAAGAGGCAGTTTCAGATTGTAGAAGACGAGAGAAAAGAGAGAGAGAGAGAGAGTGGTTAAGTTTCATTTACGAGATGTGATTGAAATAATGGGAAAGGTGGTAATAGGTCATGTTAATAGCCGTTACTAGCTGTGAACTGAAAACGTGCCACGAGGTGACATTTTTACAGTCCTATATATTTAAATATATTTAAATTATTTGGATAAGTGAGTAAGTTCACTTATCAGCAAGGATTGAGAGTATGATCAATGCACATCACATAAACTTACTCAGATTTAAGTAAGTTTGCACACTTACATCAAATCATGTTGATTTGATTATGTGTAACTTGCTCTTTATGAAACTAAAGCTTTCTTCTTGCAGAGGCTTAGTAAAAATATCAGTAAGTTGATTCTTTGAATCCACAAAAATTAATTCCACTTCTTTCTTTTGAACATAATCACGAATAAAATGATGCTTTATATCAATGTGCTTAGTTCTAGAGTGTTGAATAGGATTCTTTGTTAAATTAATTGCACTTGTATTATCACAAAAAATGGGAATACATTCATGCCTGAGAGAATAATCTTCTAATTGATTTTTAATCAATAAAATCTGTTGGCAACATGCTGAGGCTGAAACTTACTCAGCTTCTGTGGTTGACAGGGAAATGGTGTTTTGTTTCTTACAAGACCATGAGACCATTGCTTGTCCAAGGAATTGACATGAGCCGCTGGTGCTTTTTCTTTCTACTTTGTCTCCAGCATATTCAGCATCACAATAACCAATTAGATCAAAATGAGAATTTTTCCTGTACCACAGACCAAGGTTAGGTGTTCCAACTAAATATCTGAGTATCCTCTTAACAGCCATTAAGTGTGACTCTTTTGGAGCTGATTGAAATCTTGCACATAATCCTACAGCAAAAACAATATCAGGTCTACTTGTTGTGAGGTATAATAGAGAACCTATCATTCCTCTGTACTCTTTTTTAGAGATAGGATTCCCATTTTCATCCTTATCAAGGCTTGTGGAGGGATGCATTGGAGTAGCCATAGCTTTGGCTCCACTCATTTTGTATTTTTTCAAAAGATCTTTTATATATTTTTCTTGAAAAATAAAGATGCCATCCTCAAATTGCTTGATTTGTAGCCCTAGAAAGAATCTTAGTTCACCCATCATACTCATCTCAAACTCACTTTTCATAAGCTTTTCAAAATCTTCACATAAATTTTCTTTGGTTGCACCAAAGATTATGTCATCAACATAGATTTGAACAATGATTAGGTTCTCTTTGTGAGTTTTTATAAACAGAGTTGTGTCAACCTTTCCTCTAGAGAAACCATTTTTTATTAGAAAAGCACTTAGTCTCTCAAACCAAGCACTTGGAGCTTGTTTGAGTCTATACAAGGCTTTACTCAATTTAAATACATGATTTGGTTTCTTATAGTTAACAAATCCAGGAGGTTGATGAACATATACTTCTTCATTTAGAAAACCATTTAAAAAGGTACTTTTGACATCCATTTGAAACAATTTTAAATTTTTATGATCAGCATAAGCAAGCAATATTCTTATGGCTTCTAATCTAGCAACTGGAGCAAAAGTTTCATCATAGTCAATACCTTCTTATTGATTGTAGCCTTGAGCAACCAATCTAGCTTTGTTTCTTGTTACCTTACCTTCCTCATTAAGTTTGTTTCTAAAGACCCACTTTGTTCCAATGACAGACTGGTGAGTAGGTTGCTTGACTAGTGTCCACACTTGGTTTTTGTCAAACTAAGCAAGTTCCTCTTCCATAGCTTCAACCCAAGATGGATCAGTTATGGCTTCTTTTATGGATTTTGGCTCAATTTCTGAGATTAATGCCATATTTGATGATTCTTGTCTGAAGGATCTTCTTGCTCTCACAGGTTCAGAGGTTTCTCCAATTATTTGCTCTTGAGGATGATTTGCAATTACTCTCCAGCTTCTGGGCAAGTTGACAGTTTGAGTAGGTTGCTGAGATGAGCTGCCCTGATTTTGAATAAGTTCAGGAACTTCCTCAGAATTAGTATTATGCTTTGGAACTTCATTCTGAATTTGAGGATTGGATCTTTTTGTGGTATCCTCAGCATCATCTGCTTCTTTCTCAGGAAGTTGATTAAATTCATTGAATTTTACATGCATGCTTTCTTCAACAATTTGAGATATTAGATTATACACTCTATAAGCTTTAGAGGAAGTTGAATAACCAAGGAAAATACCTCTATCAGATCTTGAATCAAATTTTCCCAAGTTTTCTTTATTATTCAAAATAAAGCATTCACAACCAAAAATATGAAAGTAGGCAATGGTTGGTTTCCTACCTTTCTATAGCTCATAGGGAGTCTTAATCAAGATTTTTCTAATTGACACTCGGTTTATAATATAGCATGCTGTGTTAATTGCTTCAGCCCAAAAGTATTTTTCAACTTTTGAGTCATTAAGCATGGTTATACCCATTTCTTGTAAGGTTCTATTTTTCCTTTCAACTACCCCATTTTGTTGAGGAGTTTTAGGACAAGAAAAGTTGTGAGAGATACCATTTTCATCAAAAAAGGTTTTGAAGGATATATTGTCAAATTCACCTCCATGGTCACTTCTCACAGAAACAATGTTGCAACTTTTCTCATTTTGAACCTTTTTGCAAAATATTTTGAAAGCTTCAAAGGAGTCATCCTTGTTTTTAAAAATATAAGACCCAAGTATATCTTGAATAATCATCCACAATCACAAAGCCATATCTTTTTCCAGCAAGACTTGCAACTCTTGTTGGACCAAATAAATCAATATGTAGTAGTTCAAGTGGTCTTTGTGTAGAGACTATGTTTTTGGAATGAAAACTCTATTTTACATGTTTCCTTGAACACAAGCTTCACAAATTTTTTCTTTTTCAAATTTGATTTTTGGCAGTCCATTAACAAGCTCAAATCTGGACAGTTTTGAAATAGTGTTCATGCTTGTGTGGCCTACTATTCTATGCCATATCCATTTATCATTTTCAAAGGAAACCAAGCATGTTTCTTCTGAAAGATCCTCTAAACAAATACTGTATAGGTTTCTAGTTCTAACACCAGTGAAGAGTATGTTTTCAGAGGAAGTTTCCTTGATAATGCATGAATCATTTTTAAATAGTACTTCATTACCATTATCAGTTAACTGACTCACACTTCAAAGATTATGCTTAAGACCAAGTACATACTGAACATTCTTGATTTGAGCAGAATTTTTCTTACCTACTGTGCCAGTACCTCTTATCCAACCTTTTTCATTGTTTCCAAAGGAATCACAGCTGCCATTCTTTCTCTTTAATGAGAGAAAGTTACTTTTGTCTCCTGTCATATGTCTGCTGCAGCCACTGTCTAAGAACCACAGCTTTTTCTTTGATGCCCAGAGGCAGTCCTGCATTAGAAAAGAACAATAATTTAGGTACCCATATTTCTTTGGGTTGTTGGTGGTTAGTGTTCTTCCTAGAGGAAGATTTTCTTCTTTTCAAACACTCAGAAATTACATGCCCATGATTTTTGCAGTAATTGCATTTCTTAATCAATTTTGACTTGGGAACGAATACATTTTCAAAAATTGGTTTTTGCTTGGGAATATACCCAATTCCTGCATTTCCAAATTTGTTCCCATGAGTTCTCATGATTTTCTCAAATGTTTCTTTGTTATGCAGGAACTTTGTCAAATCAGCAGTTAATTCATTTACTTTATTTCTAAGTGCTTTATTTTCCATTTGACATTCAACATCAATAATTTTCTGTTTCTCAAGAGCCTTACCATTCAATTTTTTGCATTGTTCAGAAAGTTTAAAATAAGATTGTTGCAAACAATGAATGGATTTAATGAGGCTCTCATTCTGTGTTTGAAGTTCCTCATTGTGTTTCTTAACTTCACACAACTGAGTTTTGAAAGTCATGCATCTTTGTGATAAAATGTTTGAATCATTTAAAAGATTATCGAAAGCAAATTGTAAATCTCTGCATGAATTGCAATTTGAAGGTTCAGAGTCAGTTAGCTCTTCTTCCTCATCCTCAGAATTTGCCATGACGGCAAAGTTTGCTTGATCCTCTTCTTGTTCAGAGAATGTTTCATCTGAATCATCCCATAGTGCCATCATAGCCTTTTTCTTTAAAGAGAATTTTTTTGATTGCTTTTTAATTTGAGGACAATCTGCCTTGAAGTGACCAGGTTTGTTGCATTCAAAGCAAACTGGTTGAGAGTTGCTTCCTTCACCCTTTTGAAATTCCCTTTTTGTTTGAGGAAATTTTCTCATCTTTCTGTTTCTGAGCATCCTCTGGATTCTTCTTGAGATGAGAGCAAGTTCATCTTCATTCTCTGAGTCTTCATTTTCACTTTCAGCACTGTAGCCATTTTCTTCTTCTACTGCTTTGAGAGCTGTAGACTTTGATGATTGTGATGAGCTTTTTCCAGACTTGTGAGAGGCTTTCAGTGCAACGAACTTTCCTTTCTTGGGATGAGCTTCCTCCATGATTTCTTGTTCATGAACTTTTAGTGACCCAAGAAACTCATCCATTCTCAGAATGGACAAGTCTTTGGTTTCTTGAATTGCTGTCACTTTAGGTCTCCAAACCTTTGGCAAGCTTCTCAGTACTTTTCTGACATTCTCTTGACTTGTAAACACTTTTCCAAGTGATTTCAAATCATTTGTGATTATTATGAATCTACTAATCATTTCTTCAATGGATTCATCTTCAGCCATTTTGAATAACTCGTACTGATGAACAAGAATGTTTATTTTAGCCTTTTTTACCTGATCAGTACCTTCATGAGCAGTTCTTAGAGTGTCCCACATTTCTTTTGCATCCAACAATCTTATCATATTCACTTCTGCCAAGGGCACAAGTGATATAATATCTTGTCTTTGAGTTTAGGAGAACTTTATGCTTCTCATCAGTGGTCCAGGATTCTTTTGGCTTTGGTGTTGTCCTTCCATCATCATATGTAGTTTGTGAAATGAAGGGACCATTCTCCACAATGTCCTATATGTCAGTGTCTTGAGATTCCAGAAATAGCCTCATTTGACCTTTCCAATAGTAGTAGTGGTTTCCATCAAAACCAGGAGGTCTGTTTAAAGATGCTCCTTCAGGAAGGAACATGATACTGTTGGGTTACATCCACTCCTCACTCCCAGTGAGTGTTTCCACTATTTCCCAAATAGTACAAGTGTTCTTTCACCCAGCCTCTTCAAGCTGTTTTACAAGTGTTCTTTCACTTAGCCTCTTTAAGCTGTTTACAACCAGGAACTTACTCCTGTTCCTGAACTATCTCCCTTAGCAGAACTCCTCACCAACACTCACCTACCCTAGGTAGTTTGATAGGATTCAACTAAGGCAAAACAAATACAGGGATAAGGTATTTTTGGGGTTTAAGGCTTGATTACACAGAGAAAAATACGATCCAAAATATTGTGTTTACAAGTAGAAGAGTGCACAAAAGGATCCCCTAATAAATTTTGCAGAGTGCACTTTTGAGTGAGTTGAGAGGCAGTTAGTTAGCAAATTTGAATTTGATTCAGTAGTTGAATTTGGCTCTCTCAATCTTTCAAATCTTCCAACACTGATATTTATAGGCTTGATTTTGGCCTCATAGCCGTTGCAGAGCCGTTGGAAATCCTTGAGGAAGCATTGGGCAGAGTTCTGATATTTTTCTGCATACAGCAATCTTGCTTTTTACCAACTGTCAGTTCTGTCCCATTGTCACATCAGCTTTTGGAACATTCTCTTACTGAACTTCCTCACTTGCAGCAGTAGCAGCAACTAACTCTTGATTTCGGTGATTGTTCTTCATGGTGTGCTCATAAATGTGATCACTTGATGCATTTAATTTGTTCCTTTTGCTGCTGAATCTGTTTCTGCAGTAGTTGAGAGTAAGTTGGAACTTACTCACTCTCGAGTAAGTTTGCTAGCTTTTGATTTTAGTTACTGCAGCTTTGTTTCTCAGGAATGCTGTCCAAAGCCATTTCATAATTAGCTATTTTCCACTTTATTTAACAGCTTCCTTCTCAAGAATGATGTCCAATGTCAAGTCACCATATTTCACAGCATCTTATGTTTAATTCCATTGTCTTCTTGCTTGACATGTTTCTTTTGCTTTTCTTTCTTTTGCTGGAACTTACTCACACTAAATGTTAGAAATATAAATGAGCCAATAAACTTAAGCGTCTTTTCTCAGAGTTTGTTGATCATCAAAACTAGAATTTGAGAGTTTGTTTCAACAGGTACATCAGTTATCCAATGAACCTAGAAAGTGCATTTTTCTCTTATATATGGGATCGGAGGGAGTATTATTTATATTTGCCAATGAATGTGTCATGGAAATATGTTTATCATGTTGTGCAACAATTGGAATTTTCATGCGAATTATAGAACATGTTTGGCTATTTTTTATTGATTTATAAAATGATGATTTGATGGCTAATGACTTGGGCTTGTATATTTCAAACGTGGTGATGATTCTACCGCACACTAAATATTTATGAAGGAAATTTTGGGATTGAAGAGGAATATTGTGAGCAGAATTTATATCTTTATCAATATGTTCGGATTATGCAAATATTTTTTTATAACATATCGATTATGTTGAGAAAGGCGGCATCTAGAATATAAAACACCAAAATAGGTGTTGTACGGTGTATCATGAAGTTTTACTTTAAGAAAATAGGTGCTGCACAGTGACTGTTTTGATTATTTGGAATAATGGGGTAAAAGATGGATGGTTTTAGGAGTAGGGATGGTTTTGGTCTTCTGGAAAAGTATAAGGGGAGGGGTGGAAGAAAGTGAACCCGACGAACCCGACCCAAAAGAAAATATGGATGTGCCTAATACAACCCAAAGAAATACATTTACTTGTTGGAAACTATTAAGGCTACCATCAAAGTTGTGCTTCTTCCATGCTCGGCATATAAGCTAACAAAAGAAATGGAGAAGGTTACAGCAAGAGAGGAAAGAACATGGGGATTAAAGGAGGTAGTGTCAGGTTTTATGGTATATCTAGGTTTTCTTCGTTGTTCATCGATAAGGATTGGGTTACCGAAAACGTTCGCCAAATTCCTTTCTCCAGTATGTTTTGTGGTCTGCATATTTTGGTTGCAAGTGTGTTCTTCTCAAGGTTTCCAGAATGTTAGTGGGTGTTTTACTTTTTAGCCCCTTGGTGCATGGGTGGACTACACTCATAGTAGTCCACCGTATAAGCGCCCCAAAACATGTAGTAACTTTCGAAAACGCAGGAAAACAAATACAGAATGATATATTCAATGCTGCACCGTGCGGCACCTATTTTCTTTAAGTAAAACTTCATGATGCACCGTACAACACCTATTTTGGTGTTATATTCTAGATGTCGTCTGTTGAGAAATTTTATTTTATTATGAAATATATCTATTTTGTAAGTGCGTTGGTAGGAGATTTTAAGAGTATTTTTATGAAACGTTACTGAGAAACTTATCGAATTTATATATGATATGATATGCATGAGATAATTAAGTGTGATTTGCAGTGTAAGATCATAAGGAAATGTGATAGCAAAATGCTATCACAAGAATATTATATTGAGAACTTTCTAAGAAGTTTGGATATTTTTTAGCTAAACCGATGATGTCCCTTATGATTTTGACACATAAAAAAAGAAAATAAAGAGATGTCGCCTAGAAATTTTCTAAGTAAACTTGTAGAACCTATTATTGAGATGAAATAGTTGTCACTTAGTGGTCATCTAAGTAGACCTGTCTAAATATGTTATGGAGGTTGAGTCTATTAATCTAAACTCGGTAATATATGAGATTTATTGACTAAGAGATGTCTTTGTCAATATTCGTGGTAGAAGTAACGTGTGTCTTCCTTATTTATGTGTTACAGATCTGTATAGTAGTGCTGCTAAATAATGAGATTATATCTGTAATTATTGTGAAGTCAAAAATGAATCTGACCGATTTGCTCACAAAACAAAAGCTAGTGTGTTGAAATATCGAGGGGAATGAGACTTATAAGCCGTTTTGAAATTAACAGTGATGGTAACCTAACCTTTGTGATTGGAGATCCCATGAAGAAGGTTCATATGGGTAAAAATAAGCCACTTGTTAGTTCTACTAGCACAATAAGTTATGTCTATTCATATGGTGTGAGAAGTGTTAGACTGCATTATTGAGGGTTAAGCATAAAAGCTTTTAATGATTTAATATCCCTTATGGGTGGTGTATGAAGTGCAGCATACACTTGATGAAATTACTTATATGAGTGTCAAGTGGGGCCACATGTATGAGATTGTGGCATAATCTCTAGAGCACTCATAAATACCAGACGCGTGCACAGCCTATTTGCGTAACACAACGTCAACAACGAGAATTATGTGAGTGTAGTGTGATCGGTAGACCTCTAACACACGTAAAGTGTCTCTGGTTCATAGAGTTTGCTCACAAATTCACTGTGTGTTAAGTCCTATTAATCTAGGTCTGGTTCATAGTCTAAAAGATACCAGATTCGACGCATTTACACTTATGCTGTTAACCCGGGAAAAATTATTTTTCAAAGTTTTTAAAATGATTTCTTAAAACTTTTGAAATATGCGGGGGATTATAAGATATTTTGTTTTATTTCAAAAGTTTTAAAACAGATGTCACAAATATTTTTACCTTTATTAGTATTTATTGACTATTTATTTTTTAAACAGAAAATTGAATTCAGTTCTTAAAAATTGTTGTTATTATTTTGATTTATTACATCTTAGTCAAAACCGATGGTGCAACCGTTCATTGGTATAATATCAGATCATCATTTTTCCATTATGTCTAAAAACGGTTATATTTTAGTTTAATTTTTTTAAAACCTCTTGTCTATCTATGATTCCTTAATATTTTAGCAAACCTTTTACACGAGATTTATTGTGCAAGTTACAGTTCATTCCTTTTAAAAGGCTTAACAATTGCTACTCGGGATTTGAAGTGTTGTATCACTATTGCTATTGTTATTTTGTATGTTGGCTTTGCATCATTTTGTTCCTGGGTTAGCAATGAAAATATTCTCGTAGTTCTGTTACCTGAGACCTTCTAGGAAGAGTCTATTGAATCCTGGGAGATTATCGTCTTAGACGAATAAATCCTTGAGGACAGTATGCCTTCATATGCCTCAGGCTATATTACTATGTTCATAGTACGTGATAAATTTTCAGAGCACCACATGTTCATAGCAGTTCTAGTTCATGTGTTCGTGTTTGTGAGATCGTGACTGCCTTGTTCGTGAGTTCGTGATTGTGACTTGTTCATGATTTGCTGAATTCGTAACCATATTTTCCAACTGGACTTTGTCCCTATACTCAAAAAACAAATAACAGGAAGAATGATGTAATCAACAATATTAAAAAAAAATATGAATGTGTGGAAGGGAGCTGGCTGCCACTGAATTTGCAGTCCATGCATAATATGCTACATAATTGACTTAGCCTCCAAGTAAAGAATCCCCACGTACCTATCCTCTTCCTTAAGTGCGTAAAAATGTTGTGAGGTATTTATAAACTATTTGGGCTCGACTCGTTAAATAATTGATCAGAATCATTTGTTTAATTGAATAAAGGTTTAATTAAATGGGTCCTTGAACTAAAAAAATTTGTAATTGGATCCCTGAACATTTTAAAAATTATAATTAAGTCCCTGTATTTTAATCGGGTCCTTGAACTTTTAAATAATTTATAATTAGGTCCCTAAACTTTAAATAACTTGTAATCGAGTCCCTGAATACAGGGATTTAATTACAAATTATCTAAAAGTTTAGGGACGTAATTACCAATTTATTTAAAAGTTCATGGACCTAATTACTAGTTATTTAAAATGTTTTAACATACAGAGACTCAATTACAAAATGTTGAAAAGTTCAGGGACTCAATTACAATTTTTTTAGTTCAGTGACCTGTTTAGAAATTCTCAAATAGTTGAGGACCTACATAGCAATTAAACCTTAAATAAATAAATAAATCTGAGCATGAGATTAGACTCGCTTATTTAAATGAGTCAAACTCGCACTAGTGCACGAAACGCAAAAGAATTTTGTATTTTACACCGGATTTATGTTTAACCGGTGTAAAAAGTGAAGCGGTGGCAATTTTGTAATTATCGCGTCACCTTTTACACTGGTTATATAACCAACCAGTGTAAACAGTTTGCGATTTAAAAACTGAAGACATTTCACACCGGGTTTGTATATAACCGGTGTTAAACAATAGAATATTACACTGGTTATTTAAAAAACTGGTGTTAAACGTTTTTCGTTTGATTAAAATAACTTTCTCCCTCTCATTCTCAGATACGCGCGAAGCATTTCTCTGATATAACCCTACTTCACTCTCCTTGTTCTCTTTTTCTCTCTCGTCGCTGCACTCTCCAGCTTGTTCTCTCCGTCGTTCGAGCCCTCTCTCTCGCCGCTGCACTATCGTCCTTTTCATCCTCTCTCGTAGCCGTTCAAATACCTCTACTTCACGTGGTTCTTGCACGTTCTCCTTCTCGTGGTTCTCGCCGTCATTCTCCTTTGAAGCCCCCTGTCGCAGATCTTGTTGAGTTTCCTTCTCCTTGCTTATAGGTTTGTTCCTTTAGCTTATAGCTTTGGCCCTTTTTGGTTTTAATCTGTTTGATATCTCTTTAGGTTTCACTTACGCTCTTCTATTCCCTCTTACCAAAGCTTGAAAAATAGAAGAAGAAGAAGAAGAAGAAGAAGAAGAATCTCTCGTCTTCATAACTCTCTCACTGCTCACGAATCTTCCATTTCCATAGGTGCGTCACTGCTTCATTTTTTTTCTTTTTCATTTTTTTTGTTTAGCAATTTTTCTTTTGCTGGGTTCCGAATGTGTTTATGTTTTTCAGATAGAAATATGTTGTGCTTTTTTGTTTTTGTCTTTTTTATCTTATGTTTTATAATTTCTCAGTTTTTCGTTCAGATTCCTTAGCAAGCTCTTGTTTTTATTAATTTTTTTAAAATGATATATTTTCGAAAAGGGTTGGTGTGGCTGTGGATCTATTCTGATGCTGCTCCTGTATTATGTTATGATGGATGGTTATTAGAGGATCAACGTTTTTACATGTTAGTAATTAGGAAGTTTATATATTTTACAAAAAGGTAATTCCACGAATAGTAATTAAACTGCTACTTCCCTATTATGGATTGTTGTTTTCAAATTATGGCCAAATGTTTGAAGTTTAATGACCGACCACTGTTGAAAACAGTCAATGTCTTTAGATGAAAACCGTGGTCGTGGGGGGCGTCGTACTCGCATGGCTTCCAGGAGGTCACGTCCCTCTATTAGCAGGCCTCCGATGACTGCAAGGGAGTATCGAACTATCTTTGTGAGGAATGAGAATCGTGTTCGTGATGCTCGTTTTCACGATCCTCATCGCGATGAGGATCGCGATTTGATGGTTAACCAGTATGCTGATCCCCGTGCCAATGCTGAACGTTCGGGCCTAGGCCTTCATATGCACATGCTTCAGAGAAGATCACCCTCTACCAGGAGGCCCGTAGCTGCCAGGGAGGTTCGATCACAGCAATGAGGATGAGATTGGAGAGTATAGTCCATCCACACCGCAGTATTCTCCCATCACACCTGAGTACACTCCATCGAATCCTTCGGAGGAATCTATTGCCCAATTTTTTCCTAGTTACTCCTCTGGTATTGGCCAAAACTAGCCTGAAGATACCCGCCATCACTGTTGTCATTTCTATTGGAACCTAAACGATTGAGACGTTTAGACCCTCATTAATTTTTATGATAACAAAGTATTTACATCTTCTAATAAGTTTTGAAGTGTGCAGGTATTAAAATTGTTTATGTTTTATAACTCACTCAAGCAAGAAGAAGAGATTCACAAGAGAATTGAATACATTCCATGTATGTCTGCATCCAGTTCACTCCAGCGTCTTGCTTATAGCGAGCATATGGTAGTGTTATCTTTTGAAACGTGGATTAATCAACTGCTACGAGTTTCCGTCCTACTTTCTGAGCGAGCTTCTGGTCTTATTATTGAAGCACATGATGGACACGTTTATGCTCTTTTACCTCAGCTGTTTTGGAACGGAATTCGAATTTGATTTTGTGCGTTCATTCTGATGTATGAGGTATCAAAGGTGACACCTTTAGTATAAGACAAAATTCATACAAGGCAATTGTGAAAAGCAGATATTATCATAACGGAAATGTGTACTATTCTGATATTCTCTGGAAAGGAAGAAAAGGACAAAAATTCAAATTACCTCACCCAATGAATTAGAGCTGAAATTGTTGCAACGATAATACCCTCAAGGACTCCTATAAACACCCCAAGGTATTCATTGAAGAAGGCAGCTAGAAACTACATTCTGAAAGAGCTATTCTCAAGTGAGCAATCAAGTTTCGTGCCAAGTTTCTGAAAACCAAGAACTGAACTTCAGTGTCTTATATTCTTTCTTTTAGAAAGTTATTGTTTTGAGCTTAATCTTTTCATCCTCTCTGTGAGAGTTATTTAATTGTATTCAAAAGAAAATTAATTTGTGAACTTTGTATTTTCCTAGTTAAAGGCTTAGTTCCTCAAAGGCTCGAATATACTGAGTTGTTTTGAGAAGCTAAGAGTATTGTCAAGTTTGTGGCAGTAGAATACTCTTAAAGAAATTTGTAATCAGTTGATTATAGTGGAAAATCCTTCAGGAACGAAGGGACTAGACGTAGCTACCAGGTTGGTGGTGAACTAGTATAAATCTCTGTGTCTCTTGCTTTATTGCTCTACATTTACTTTTATCTTGCGCATAAAAACAAGTTTTCATAAGTTTTATTTCCAGCGTCCGGTTACTCTTTAGCATCCGATAACAAATAGTTTTCAAAGAAAAGTGTTTTTAACTTAAAGTTTGCGAAAAGTTTTGAACACAATTCAACCCCTCTTCTTGTGTTCACGTTCAATTTCTTCTAAGTGCTTCAAAACTAGGCATTTCATCATCGTGCACCCAAGACGGACACTCGCTGTTGTCATTTGTGTCAGTTCCCTCTACTGATTCTTCAAGTTCAACACGTTGCAGTTTAGGAGACGGAACCTACCGAAGGCTTCATGATTCTTCTTCACATAATGCATATTTTCTAGGGTTGATGCATTATTTGAAAAGATACAATGAAGAGAAATCTGGTGCATGTTGTCCACCAGATGGTGGCGAAAACAATGAGTTTTTCTCTGGTTTCTATAATGGTGTCATAAAAATAACTCCCTGGTTTTCCTCCTCGTTGGAGAAATTTGTCCAAAAATGATGGGAAAACCAGGGAGTTATTTTCTTGACACCATTATAGAATCCATAAAAGAACTCATTGTTTCCGCCATCATCTAGTGGACAAAATACATACGGTTGCTTTTTATTGTATCTTTTCAACTAATGCATCAACCCTAGAATTCTTGCATTATGTGAAGAAGAATCATGAAGCTTTCGGTAGGCTCCGTCTCCTAAATCGCAACATGTTGAACTTGAAGAGTCAGTAGAGAGAACTGACACAAATGACAACAGCGAGTGTCCGTCTTGGGTGCACGATGATGAAATGTCTAGTTTTGAAGCACTTAGAAGAAATGACAATAGCGATGCCTAGTTTTGACGCAAACGAGACATTGCTTTTTTATTTTTGTGTAAATGTGTAAATAATGTAGTAATGTAATAAAATAGATATGTCATTGCTTTTTTATTTATGTATAAAATTGACTGTTAAATTAAATTAATGTTTGAATTTTGGGCAAATTTGGTGCCAATATATTCTGCTGCCAATTCTAGCTTGTCTAATTAATTTCCTGCATTATTGTCATTTTAGAAAGCCTCTGGCCAGGAATGGATAAAGCAATAAGGAAAAAAAATGTAACATTTTACACCGGTTATTGATATAACCGGTGTAAAAGGTATTATTTTACACCGGTTATCCAAATAACCGATGTAAAAGGTCATTCGAAATAAAAGGAAATTGAAATTTTACACCGAATATATAACCGGTGTAAAACATTGATATTTTACGCCAGTTAAATAATCGGGGTAAAAACCCCAACATACAATACCGGGAGCATCTACACCGACACGAAAACCAGTGTAAAATGTCCATTTTAACCGGTGTTAAAACGCTTTTCTGCACTAGTGCCGAGACATTAATTGTTGACAAATACTCCATCCGTCTCATATTATTTTTCGTTTAAGGTTATACACACATCTTAAGAAAATTATTGATTGCACTTATTTTTAAGGTTATGCACTCATTTATTTTGACTAAAATACCCTTACTGTAGTGAGAGTTAGGTGGAATGATCAATTAATATAGGGTAGTTGAGATATAAAAATAAGGATATTGTTAGAAAAATTTATTTAATACTCTCTCGGTATTAGAAAGTGACAAATAATTTGAAACATACAAATATTTCAAACATGACAAATAATATGAGACAGAGGGAGTAACTCGTTTATATATATCATCAAAAAATTAAAATGTAATAGTCTAAAATTTTTGAATTTCACTATGTTAAACACATATTTCTACTTGTAGATCATCACATAATATTAAAAACTTTATTAAATACCAAATTGATAAACTTGAAAAATAATTTAAGAAAAAATTTCATCAATACAAAAATAAGATTATTGTGAGAAGCTGTTTGCAATGGAGGTTGATGATGGTAGCCGCCCTTGGGGTTCACGTGCTACTGCAAGGAGAAATTCCGGTGCCAGTGGCTCAAGGTGGTTGCGAGAAGATGGTCAGTCAACATGGAACAAGCCATTAAATGACAATAATGCAGCGATTATGACCAATGGTGGTGATAAAGGCAAGGCTATAATGGGTGGTAACAAAGTGCAACCGAACAAGATCCGCAGAAGACAACCCAAGAAAGATTTGCCGCTGACGCTGGGTTGCTCAACCCGCCACGCCTTTCGCTTCTTTAGAGTGCGTAGTAGAGGCCTGTATAAGGCCAAAAAAAAAAAAAAAAGTGCAACCGAACAAGGAAAAAGAATATTAGAGCCCGTTTGTTACAGATTTTTTTTTGTGTCAAAATCACTTTTTTTAAGAGAAAAATTATTTTAAAAAATTTTAATGGTGTTTGATTAGGCTTTTTAGAAAAATCATTTTAAAAAAAAAATCATTTTATGATCAAAATGGAGAAGCTGTTTCCATCAGCTTTTGGGAAATCATGCGATAGATGAGAGAGAAGAACTTTAAAAACACGGAAATATGACACTGTTTTGGAAATATGACACTGCTTGTCCCTCTGGATTTACAAAGGTTTGGTTTCGTTCAGACTTCTCAGTTTTCTTGTTTCACCTTTTTGATGTGATAACCATTGGAGCCACGTAGTATTAAAATTGAGACCCTTAATTTTGTTTAATTTATTTTTAAGTCACGCTTAACAAAAATTAGGCATCATCGTCACTTTCTGACCATATAAGTATGATTCCTTTCATTTATATACATCCCATCGTTCTTAAAAATTTGTTATGAAATTGTTAAAAAAATAATTGTTATGAAAACTTGCTGCACTTTCATTTTATAAGGAAAAAAATATGTTCAGAACTTTCATCCACCTTATAATTACATAAACGTAATTCATTCCTCAGATTTTTTTTTTTGACAAATCATTTCTCAGATTCAAAAACATTAATAAATATATGAAAATATATAGAAGTAACGTAACATATGTATATATTTAACATATATAAATATATATGTAATGTAACATTTTTTAAAGTGAAACTAGTTGTATTCTTTTTTATAAAAAAAACACTAGTTGTACTCAAATATACATAACAAGTAATTTTTTCAACAAAAATGTTTTCTTGAAAATGAGTTTTTATGTCTTTTGTGGTAATTTTATAGGAAAAAAAGCAATTTTATTTGATTGTATCCAAACGAGTTAAAAATCATTTTTTTAAAAAAACTGATTTTTATGATTGCAAACAAACATAAAATAACTTCTACTTTTTTAAAAATCTCTATATTATTGAAGACTAAAATCACTTTTTATTTAATCCATAACAAACCGGCCTTAATCCTATTCTCATTGCTGAAGTTTTCAAAGATCCAGCGGTTATATATCCAATCAAGGCACCGTCAACAATTAATTTGAATGTTAATCATGGATTAATTGATGATGAAATGTTGGTCGACGAGCCTGTAACGGGTGGGAAGAAAAGAGGAAGGAGTGATGGAAATAAGGCAAGTATTAATGAAGAAATAAATGCTGGATTAATTCAACGAGACAATGAATCTGAACAATTTCATGAGGAGTCGAGTTCTAACACTGTGAAGGAAGAATTCCACGGTCAGCTTAATTATTCCCACCGGCCGCATTGTTCCCAGCAGCGGTCAGGATGATGAACAACCTATATATCCAGATTAATGATATTTTTTATTGGCAGGTCCTGACTCCCAGGCCTCTCAGGACCCTTGAGTATCCTAAATTGAAATTGTCGAGGCTTGAGTAACCTACGAGCAGTTCCTGTTTTTAACTATCTCGTTCGGTGCTACTGGTTGCCAGATGCATTTTATCGTTTTATCTTTTTCCCTTTTCTTGAATTTTTAGTTTACGCTAATAAAGTAAAGAGATACTATTCGCGGTGCATTGAGCTTTTCTTGCAGATTGCACAAAACCCCAATGAACTACCAATTAGTGGGGGCCTTGACTTATGTGATGTGAGACGAAGTTTTTTCAAAACTAAATCTTATAGTTACTCTCAGAGACTCCAAGTTTTTGAAGGAAAAATTCTAGGTCTCTTATATGCTATTCAATGGACAATTGAGTTTGTTCCAACCAAGATGAGCTTCGAGTTGGATTCATACCATGTCATGGATGATATAAAAAATAACGAGGAGAACCATGTTGAATACGGGGCTTTTATTTTACCTCATATGAGTCTTTTATTTTCAAAATTTTCAAACTCTTTGGTAGAGTTCTCTAAGAGGAAAACCCATGTAGTTGCTCATACCTTGGTAGGGGAGGATACGTATATGGCTAGCCTTCAAAATTATGATAAAGATAGAAATTGTATTACGGTTTTGATTATTAATAATATGGCGTAATTTTTTTTTGTCAAAAAAAAAATCAATACAAAAATAATTAAGTTATAAATGACTTAAATAAGTCAACAACAGGTTTTACTCTTTTTTAACAACTCAAACTCAAACTTTTAGTTAGAGCCAAACTTGAACAATCTATTTTTACTTTAGCCAAACTCTATCTTCAATTACTCCACTAGACTCGTGTATGATTGACGATTACTCCATCCGTCTCATTTTACTTATCCTCTTAAGTTATGCACACATCTTAAGAAAATAATTGAGTTTATAAATTTCTATGATAAAATGACAGTTATTGACTAAAATATCCCTTATTAATTGGAGTAGTAGAGCAGTTAAGTAGGAAAAACCCATTAATATAACTGGTTGAGATTTAAAAGGTATTATTGAAAAAGAAGTAATTGATGCTTCTTGAATTTCTAAAATGACAAGTAATACTACTTTGGTCTCATTATATATGTCATATTTGATTAAATCACACAGTTGAAGAAAAAACAATAAATGAAAGAAAGAAAGTGATAATTTTACTAAATTAACCTTATTAACTATGAGTGTATTAACTATTGTCATAAATACACAGTGAAATACTTCAGAGTAAAATTAACAAAAAAACATTTAATATCACGTTGAAAATAGACATACACGCTTTCGGCTGTTGTTTTCAGTGACAATTCTGAATTTCATCATTTAGGAATGTTTTAATATACGAAAAATTAACTCTTGCGCAGATTAATGGTGACTTTTTAACTAAAGGGAGTTATCCCCCGCTCTTCTTCTTTTTCTCTCTTTCTCTTTTTTTATCGTAAATTCTTCCATATTCAAGAAGAAAAGTGGGTATCGATACCCATCCATTAAACAAACAAAAATAATTTCAATAAAAATAAAAAAACTATAATTCAAACATAAATTATAAATAACAAAACAAATAAAACCTACAAAACAAACTCAAAATAAAAAAATAAATTGAAATATCAAAAAAATTGAAATCGTGTATGAAATAAGTAAAACAATAGAAGAAATTAACAAAAATATAATTTTATTATTAGGAATGAAATAAGAAAAGAAGAGTAAGCTAGGAATGAAATTAAATAGCTTACACAAATATTAGAATATTATTTAAGCAGTGATCCAAATAATAAAAATAGAGAAAAAATTTTTATAAAAAATGAAATAGAAAAAGAATAAAAAGACTCCTTAGATAAAGTCAAAATTTATTAATAAATATAGAAATTTTTCAGGGAATTTCTCCTATACTCTTACACTAACAATATGTATAAAAATTAAGCATTTAATTTCACTTTAAAAAAGTTAAAAAATAATGTGGCGTCACATAATTAGTCAATAGGTATTCATACCCGATAAAATTCCTGAGTACGGGAGTTCTCACCATTATATTCCTTCCATAAATTACGTTCGCTAGCTGTACTTAAAACAATTTCTTTATTGGATACACTTGCTTGTCACAATTATTCGTTCATTTGACTTCATCTTTATTATATGTATTTAAAAGAAAATCCCTTAATAAACAGCTTAACACTAGCTCAATTTAGCTTGCCAATCTCATCCATTGTAGGGCAAGTGTGATAGTGATCGTGCACCATCTTAATATATAGGTGGTGCACAATACAACAAAACAAAACTACCAGCTATTTAAAGTAAAACGTAGTTTCTGAAAATTACAATGGGTGTTTAGATTTATTTTTTTTTCCAATTCTGAAAGAGACTCAATCATGGATTAAACTACAAAACTAGAAACATACAAATATGAAGAAAACATATCCCTGACCACTCCTCTATGTATTGCCCTCATCAATGGTGGAGCTTGAATCAAAAGTTCGATCGGGGGAGCCACTTAAAAAAGAAGTTGATTAATTAACAATTAGTATCTGAATAAAATCAAGATCAAAGTCAAGAATAACATACCCAACAAAGTTATATTATCAAATTAAAATAGGGGATTACATTTAATTTCCACCATCTCTTCTCACTCCTCCCTCTCCCTTATGATCATCCGAACCACACCCCCCTTTCCTCTCATTTTTTTTTCTCTTCTTCCTCATTTCTATTTATCTACTTCATTTCTCTCTCTACACAAGCTAGATCTCTCTCTCTCTCTCTCCGTGTCCTCCATCACTACTGCGGGTGGTGGTCATTGGCCACGGAAGGCGAGTCTCTCTTCCCCTCCCTCGTGTTCTCTCTTTAGTCCCTCTCATGTTCTCTTCTCTATTCTTCTCCCTGTCCCCCTCGTTTCTCTTTCTCCTATTCCCCTTTCACTTAGTAACACACAAACACACACAATTCTGTTATTTATTAAATTTTTATTTTTTTAATAATGAAATATATAACATATTAAATCTATAAATTATTAAATACATATTATTATGATATTTATAATATTAAATATTACTAATTAATTTTTAATAATTAAATATTTAAATATATACTATTAAATAATAAATACATAAAAAAATAATATCTAATATTGAAATTAAAATTAAAAAAATTAACTTTTACCGAAATATTGTCATTGCCGACAACTTAGCCCGTCAGTAATTACCAAGGGTGTCATCAATCGGTAATTACAAATGGGTATTTGTAAATATCCGTCGGTATGGTTTTTTAATGCCCTAATTTCTGACGAGTGGTTGGTCATCGGTAATCAGTCGGAATGATGCCATTATCGACGACTTTTTGGCGTTTCCAACTACTTTTGGTCACTGGTAATAGGCTTTTTTCTTGTAGTGGAGTGATGTGAGGGGGGATCTGATAAGGAAGGGATGGGATCGTTTATGAGTTCTTACATCAAATTTGCAAACAAAATCAGATTTGAACCCTAATAACAAAACATCCCTAAATTAAGAAGAAACTTAGAAATGGAAAAGGAAAGAAGATGAAGATTAGTGCATGAATGCCACACTCAAAGATGAATGATTAGTTCCATTGAATCGCCACAAGACATTGAAATGCTTGATAAGATTCTTGAAGGTTCACAAAGAACACATAAAGGAGCACCAAGCTCTAAACTCTCTCAATTTTAATTTTGACCAAAAACTAGTATGAGTCATTACATATGAGCCTTTTATATGGTCAGCCTCCACATATAAAAAAAAAAGGGCCAATGGCCCAAAACAGTATCCTATACTTTTATTTATTTATTACAACCAAATATCAAGAAAACTATATGATTTCTATCATTAAGAGATTTATAAAATATGGCACTTCTTTAACACCAATATTAGCCTTGAGAAAGTAGGCCACTTAGTGTTTGAGTTGTTCTTTAATCTTTTTTGCCCTTCCTCTTATAATAGGTCCATTCAATCCAAAGTCTTGACTCTTTATCTCCTTAAGCCTAGGTTGTTCCACATCAGGATCACACAAAGTAAGGGACATTAATTATGGATTATTTTTTGGCAGAGTTTTTTAATAATTCCATGTATATGTACATCTTATTTAAAAAATTTTGAAGGAGCCCTTTTTTAATAATTATATGCATAGGTATATATAATTTTTAAAACTTTTGTGGGAGTCAGGGCTTCCCCATCATAACATAGATACTCCCTTGGCCCCTGTCCCATTGTCATTGAACTTTCAAAATCGTTAATGTCTAAAAATAATTGTGTTTTGCTGCTTCCACCACATATATGGTTGTGCGTGTGAGATTTCACCAAAGGATATATGGAGGAAACCTATCCTTAAACGCCTCTCTACACTACCCCACTCCATGGTCGCCATAGTTTTAGAAGTAGGAAACACATAAAATAGCAGATTTTTGTAGCTGCCAGTACATATGAAGTAACTGAAGACCACGCAACGGCCACAGTGGGTCGAACCGCGACGGAGAAGGCCACACATGTGGTAGAGATGGTCATCTGGGGGCTCGAGTACCTCTTTTCTCTCTCTACCCTCTCTTTGTCTTATAATTTGGGTTTGAACTTAACCTAACCTCAAAAATTAGCTCATGGAGTACTGAGGTTTACCTCCCACTTATAAATACTAACTTAGCCACATCACTAACCAATGTGGGATCTCCAACAATTTGTTTCTGTTTCTTATCGCACACAAGCTTTGTTGCGTTCAAATTATTCTTGTCGTCACCAATGAACTTGTCAACCTTCTTATAGGCGGTCATGGACTATAAGGACCACATGACAATGTACTGAAACTAGTATGCAGTAACTTATATGGGCCATCCATTTTAAAAACCATAGATCCAATAGTGTGCTCGCCCTTTTTATTGTGCACCACCCTTCACCTTCATGCACGATAGAGAGGAGAAAAGAGATGGAGATTGGAGGAACAAGTGAATGAGATAAAGAGCGAGGGGAGGAGAGATAAGGCACTATAGCAATTATTTTTTACTAGTGCACCAATATACCATCTAAAAGTAGTCGGCATAAATGTCACCCAATGTCACCTGTAGCTAAGTTACTTATATATTTGTTGGTGAATTAGGGTATTCTAGCTGGGAGTCAGAGACTAATCTCTCAAGGTATTACGATCTATTTAAGGGGTTGAATTCTTCCAATAAATGTTCTTCCATATACAGACCAAGAATCAAACCATTGATCACATGCTAAATTGCTTAGTTGTAGCTAGTATACTACTTGATTTTTACCTAGATATGGATAATCAAATGCACCTGAAGACTTTCATCATGTTATATACATCATTCTTTTGGTATGAGCACCCACCAAATATAGAATTTTGTTATAAACTAATTCTAGATAACTTACCCAAGTTTTCAAATTTACTTATTACATTTCTACCAGTGACAATGGTAGCGATGAGGGCAGTGTTACAACACCCAAGTTGCAAAGTAGGGTACCAGTCCACTTGGGGAAAAATGGGCAAAGTAAGTAGAAGAAATGGAAAAAAAAAGATAGGTCGATATGTAGAGAGAAAGAGAGAGAGAGATATAAAGACAAGGATGACTAGGGGCGCCTTTGGCAGCTATTGAAGGTCGCACATGCATGGCAGTTATGGAGGGGCTGTAGTGAATGGAGGAGAGACAGAGGTTGGGGGCGCACAGAGGCGCATCCAGACAGAGAATGGCGTGGTGTGTGGTTTCTGTCATGGCCATCATTGCTGGCGAAGGATGTAGCAAGGATGGCTGGCTGTAAGAGTTGTTCAACTACCCTAGGTGGATGATGCTGTTTGAGGTGACGGTGGAAGCGATATTTGTGGGCAACACATCTGCAATAGGTAAATGACGATGCTCAAGGTGGTTTCACAGAGAACCTAATTCACAGATAGTAATTGCATGATTGAATTTCCTCAAGCTTGGGATTCACAACACTTGCAACTGGGACATATCGGGAACTATGACGTGATAACTGGATACTGAGATATGAATGGCGCCCGACGGATGGATATAGAGACATGGGTGGTCTGAAAGGAGGTCAATGTTTTGTTATGGTGGCGGTTCACTCAGTTCCTTTTTTTGTTGGTAATGGGGAGTAGGCAGTTGTGCGTTAGCGACATTGCAGGCAAATGGAGACTCTATCCCTCTTTCTTTCTTTCTTATTTCTTTCTTTCTTTCTTTCTTTCTTTATCTTTGTATAGTGATAATTATGACCTCAAGGCCTTCAGAAGATCTATATCGTTATAGTGGACCAGTACCCCATTTTCTACTTCCGTACCTCAAACATGGCTGAGGATATATCAAACTATTTTATGTTTCTTTGGTTACTCTTTATCATAACAAAATTAATTCTATTTGAATATTTAAATGAAATAGAACGGTTCTAGCATACATCTTGGAAACACATGCCTTTCATTTTATTTTATTTTTTGGTATTAAGCAGGGCTAAAAGCCCATAAAATTGATACAATCATACAATGTCTTGGGGAAACGAAACCCCACTTACATCACCAGTTAACAATCTAATGAGTTTCGATGGGGGATAATCTACTCTATGAACACCAATAGGCTAATCGAAACTTCAATTGGTCATTCAATCAACACTTATAATCCCCTCCTTATAAGAAGGCTTAACAACAAATTCCCAATTGTTTACAAGCCAATCATTAATATGAGCAAATAATTTGCTACATTTAGAATCCAGTGAGACATTTGTTAATGAGGCAGATAATGGTAGCATTATCAGACTCTACCACCAACTTCTTAATTCCAAGCTGTCAAGCCAAATTCAACCCATTCAATATGCCTCACAGTTCTGCAGCAAAGGACTTACAAAAACCAACACTGGACACAAAACCCATCAACCAATCCCCTTCTCATTCCGAAATAGCCCTCCACACCCAATAAAACCTGGATTTGTTTATGTTGCCCCATTAGCGTTTAACTCACTTCAAGCTTCATTAGGGAAACACTAATTAATGTGAGCCAACGTTCTTGTTGTTGACTTCATGGACCTGAAACCATCATTCTCATCCTCTTCAATTAATATGATACGCTTGCTCCTTTATCCAAATGCTAGGATTCCAAGGAGACAAATTTTTTGCATTATGGACATACTGTTTCCTCCAAGCCCACAACTGATAGCAAGTCACAAAAAATAAACTATCCCTTGTAATAATCCCATAAAACATGAAGAGAAGACTCCAACATACCGACACAATGAGGAGAATCTAGGAAAGAAGAGCTCCAATTACTCTTACAAGCCTTCCACATATGTAACTACATTTTTCTGGGACTCTTCCAACGCCATAAGCGACTCCAAAGCTTCACCTTAGGTCCTC
Source organism: Calophaca sinica (assembly GCA_037113605.1). Taxonomy (NCBI): domain Eukaryota; kingdom Viridiplantae; phylum Streptophyta; class Magnoliopsida; order Fabales; family Fabaceae; genus Calophaca; species Calophaca sinica. Next base: position 113,600,630 of record CM073733.1, read on the forward strand.
GTCCACTTTTCTCAACATCGAGTATGCACTCCTAACCAAAAACTCTATTGTTTATCTCTCTTATCATCACCCCTTGAAGGAGTGCAAGTTGCTATCCTCTTCAGGATAATATCTTTAACCATATAGACCTCAACTTGGCCAAGTTCCATTCCTCATTATTACTAACACTACAACAAAAAAATGGAATAAATAGCGCTTATTTTTTGCCTTAAATAGCGCTTAAAAGCACTGCATATTGGGCCGCTACTGATTGTGTTTTAAAAAAATAGCGTTTTTTCAGCGCTATTTAAAATTGGGAATAAATAGCGCTTATTCCAGAAGCGCTACTTATTGCGTGGGAATAAGTAGCGCTTTATAAAAGAAGCGCTACTTATTGTGTGGGAATAAGTAGCGCTTTATAAAGGAAGCGCTACTTATTCTATGGGAATAAGTAGCACTTCCTCAAGGAAGCGCTATTTATTCCCTTTAAAGTTGGGAATAAGTAGCACTTCCTTGAGTAAGCGCTATTTATTCCCTTTTTTTTTTTTCATTTTTCTGTCAACATATATATACAGAATGCATTTCCTGCATGTTGTCATACATACAAAACAACCAAAACCACCAAAATATTGTCATCAATATCCAAATTATTATCAACACTAAATTCAATAAAACCAAAATTAACATTACAATATAACTAAATTATCATCCTTAAAATATTAAAATGCACTATAACTATAATACACAAGTCATGCTACATGATTACATAAAAATTACACACTAGACTTCTTCTGAAACCTTGATTAGGTTAAACAAAGCCCATGCAGCTGTCCTAACAGTTGAACGTCTATTTGGTAGCATCATTCTTGCAAGAGGTATTAAGGCCCCTTGAATTAGCAGAATATTCATCAACTCTTCATCATCACCAGCCACATTTCCTAATGCCCAAGCACACTGTTTAGCAACAGGTGAGGAGCTCTTTTCTGCAGAATAGGATCATTCATGAATTAGGTAATGGTGAATACTAAGATCATTGAAATAGTTTCAACCTTCAAGAACACCTTTTTTATAAATGCTGAACATAGTTGCAAAAGCCATGAAGCTGGACATTTTAGGAAAAAGAATGATATGCCAGTAGGTCTAGCCGTCTAAGTTCCCTCCATCCCATTCTTTCCTTTAAATAATAATGCTTTAACAATTAAGGCTATCAGAATTCCTCTAAATCTTTATATACAAATATTAATAAAGAAAATTAATTAATTTCTTGACATGCAAAAGGAATCTCACAGTGATCACTCACCCCTAAGATGAGCAATAAGCAAAGGTAATGCAGGCAGCAAAGCTTTTGTTTCTTCTGGATTCCATGCGGCAATATTTGTAAGACACCAAGCAGCCTCAAGCAATTGCAGGAGACATTCACGACAAAAAATGGAAGTAGTAAGTAATTTTCTTGCCACTAATGATTCCATATGATTTGCATAACATGCACAGAGATATGTGAGCTCAAGTCTTTGGAGAGTACAAGACATTCATAGAAGAAATTGATGATATTCAAAGGAAATAAAACTTTAGACCTGTTCATTTGGAGAACCAAATGAAAGACACTGCACTAGTATGGGTACAGCTCCAGCTTTAAGAGCAGACTCAATAGGAGGAAATTCAGATCTTGACAGTAAACGCCTTAGTTCTTGAAGGGCGCCTACTCTTTTCTGCATTGCATCCTTCCTCATATATATTATGCCAAAGCTAATGAAAATGTGAACTTGCAGTTGACATAATTAAATATTTTCCCATCTGTACAAAAAAAAAATGGCCAACACATTACTAAAAATTTAGGGGTAAACACCATTCAAGATGATCAGAAAAGAAAACAATACAACATCAATCTCAATGCCTCATTGGAAGATCCTGCATTTGAAAGCATACAAAATTCTCACATGGCTAAAAACCTTTCCCTCTAAATCAGAAGATTAAGAACACTTGGTGACTTTTATTTTTACTCAGACCAACAAAACAATCTACTAACCATATGTCAAACATGGATGTAAAAAGAAATTGATATGAACTGCACAATTTTGATTAAACAATTTTTCTCCGGATTGAAACTAACTGAACTCCAACAGAATTATTGAAGTAACAGAGTTGGTTAAACTTAAACCTACTACTCAAGTCGAATACATGAACATCTCTATGGCAGCGACACAGAGTCTTATACCATAACATATATATATTACATTGCCAAAATAGGAAACAAGAACGCACTAACCATACAGAATCAAACACTAAAACTTTAAAATTAACCAAATCATGGACCAATTAAGCGTGATATAAACATCAAAGAACAATTTTAGAAAACATTTTTAGAAAGATGGTAAGATTGTTAATGTCAAAGAACAACTTCAAATAACATTTTTAGAAAGAGAAAAAAAGTAATTTGCCTAACAACAAGCAAATGAATATCGAACATAGCTATAATGAGACATGAACTTTCAAAACAGAACAAATCGCTGCAAAAGACAATGAACAACATCACAGAAAACTAATATTCAATCAGCACACAAAAAGCCACACAAAATTAGTGTTGGACACTGAACCCTAAATATTAAATAACACTAAAATTAGAAGAAATAAATCAAAAAAAATAAAGAGTCGTTGGTGAATGAGAAACGTACTAGGGTTTTCGAACATGAAAGTAATAGTGTCATTGTCGTCATCGGCCTTGATGGTGATAATGTCGTCGTCCCCGACGCATTTAAGCATCTTAGCCATGTTGTTGAGTTTCATACCCATGGAGAGGTTGTGGTCGCAGCAATAGTGTTCGAACCCCTCCGACTGGAGAAGAAGTGCCACCAAGGCCACGTGGCTGGAGTCCATGGCCTGGAGGGAGAAGCCGATTGAGGAGAAATCGAAGTTCGCATCATTCACCAGCTCCTTGATCGCCTCTAACACCTTCTTTAGGAGCGAACCCTGGACAAGACGGAGTTCCAACATCTTGATCGGGGATCGAAAGGGTTAGGGTTTTGCAAGTTTTGGTTTTCTCAAAAAAATTGTGGGAAAATTAGAATGGGGAAGATGAGAGAGGGCAAGAGATGTTGAGAGAGTGAGAGAGACAAATGTGACAGAGGCGAAGAAGGGCAACGAAGGAGAAGGAGGAGGAGGGCGAGAGCTGTTGAGAGAGAGGGGGCGAGAAAGAGGGCGAGACCGCGAGAGCTGTTGCTGAATAAATTAATTTTAGGTCTCGAGAATAAGTAGCGCTTTCGGTAGGAAGCGCTACTTTAGGTATACAATAAGTAGCACTTTCAGCTTTAAGTGCTATTTATTGGTATTGCCTAAAGTAGCGCTTCTTATAGGAAGCGCTACTTATTCTTGTTACGCAACCATAAATAGCGCTTAGTGTGGGAAGAGTTACTTATTCCTGTATCCTTCAATAGCACTTCTTTATTGAAGCGCTAGTAAAAGCATTCTACCTAATTTTAAGTAGCACTTCAATAGTTAAGCGCTATTTAAAGTGCGCCATCTTTTAACTAATTTGTTGTAGTGTAACCTAGTTATTAACCAAAAATAAAGTGAAGCATTTAAAGGATACCAATGGATCAAGGACTCACATCCCTTATGCCACTGGCCTTGCCAAAAGAATGTGTCCCATCCATCTCCCAACTCAATGTGAATAACCATAAGCAACTTTGGCCATAATCGTTGAATACTCTTCCAAAGTCTACAGTCATCTGGAGCACACCTAGCCTCTCTTCTAAGATTACATCGACGTGTATACTTTCCCTTTAAAACATCCACCTAAAGCCTTGTTAGGTTAGAAAGAATCTCCTAACCCAGCCTAAGGATAAAAGCCCCATTAAACATCTTAAGATTCTCGAAACCGAGACCTTTGACGTTAATTCTTAGGTAAACAAAGCACATCCCAACTTACAACGTGTTGCATCCTAGCCTCACGAGACGAAAACCATATGAAATTGCTTTGTAATTTCTCCACATCTATACACCAAGATTGGAAACTTAGGAATGTTGCAACGAGTAATTAGCCATCGAAAGGCATTGAGATTTCCATTCAGCAAGCTTGGATTCCATCTTCTCAATGATGCTCTGATTCTCTCTTTTTCTTATCATGATGCATCACTGATCCCAAATATTTTACAAGGCCAATAGCCTGAGAAAAGCTACTGCAAATGTCAATCTGGTCCCTCACTTCCCAGCATGCTCTATGAAAAAAACACACTTGTTTTCTGGTTATTAATGTTATGACTAGAAGCATCGCATAACTCCTTCATGACTCGGAAAATCATTTCCATTTGAGGCACGCTCACATCTGCGAATAATAAATTTCATCAAAAACATCAGTTGAGGGATCGTAGGCCCATGTCTTCTTGCTCTTATCAGAGACCACAGCTTGTTGTGCACCACATCTTCAATCAACTGGGCAAGCTTTTCCTTGCAAACTGCAAATATATAGGCGATAGCGGGTCGCCTTGCCTTATTCCCTACGATTAAAAGGTTTTTTTTTTTTTGTCTTCTCCTTATTCAAAATTGAACTGAAATTGGAAGAAGTAATGTAGTTCATAATAAGATTAATCAACATCTAAGAGTCTACCATACATTTTTTCAATATCAATTTTAATAGACATAAACCCTTTTTTGCCTCTCATACGTCTCATGGAGTGACCCAACTCAGGAGCAAGTTATTATATTGTCCTGAATGTGCATCCCAGTAACAAAACTAGCTTAAAAAGGCGAGACCCAATCACTCATCAATCGCTTCAATCCGTTGGCTATCATTTTTGTAACACATTTGTATACCATGTTACACAACGAGATTGGGCGAAACTGAGTAGCAATGGCAGCCAAAATGGGGCGGGGCCGGGTGGATATTTTAGCCCACCACCCCACATAACCCGCCCTGCCTAGCCCACCAACCCGTCGGGTCTATATATACTTTTTTAAAAAAAAATTAAACCAATTTTTATAGTCTTTTTGTATTTTGGGCCGGCCAACTCGCCAACCCGCTATTTTGGCCCATTTTATGGCGGGTTTAGGCGGGTCAACCCACCATTTTTTAGGCCAAAATTTGTTTTTTTTTGTTTTTAATTTTTTATGTTTAAGGCAGGCCAAACCGCTGCGGGGTGAGCTGGGCTCACATTCTGAACCCACTACCAATTGGCGGGCCGGCCCGCCCTGCCCCATTTTTGGCGGGCTCATGGCAAAGCCTCGCCCGCTTTGCCATCCCTAAAATTCAGAGATAAACTCTGAGCACTCCACCTTAAGAATGATCACCCAATTAGTGTCATTCATTTTTTTTTTGATAAGCAAAGAAATATTATTAATAAACGAGTACAAGGAGTACTCAAAACAGGTGAGAATGCCTCGTTAAAACCTCCAAAAGCCAAAACCCAGTGGAAAAAAGACTAGAGGAGGAAAAAGAGTACACTCCCACCCAAGAAACAGTCAGAAGCATAATAGAAAGAACCATACAGGGACAAACCCATTACAACCAACCAGAGCAGCACACATTTACCCCAGTGAACCAAACGCACAATTTCATCACACCTCACCCACCAAAAAGGAACTACCACATCAGGCCCCCACCCACAAACCGACCATCAACAGTCAGCAACAACCAAAACCGAAAGCCTCATTTCAGACACTTCATGCATTCGACCGGATTGAGGCACCAATCGGAATAAGATCGTTTTGAGAATCTACCATCCCGAGATATGAACCATCTCCAAGAAAACAATTTGATCCTTGAAATTATTTCCAGAAAGTCCACCACACCACTGTTGAAGATTACATTATTTCTAGTCAACCACAGAATCCAAGCAACGGCACACCAAATAAGATGACGAAACTTTTTCCAATGCTTACCTGAACCTGTGAAAGGGAGCTTAAAAGACAAAAAATGCTCCAGCACCCCGTTATGACCAACATTACAAATCCCAACCCAGGAAAAAACATGGGCCTACACATTATAAGCCAAATCACAACTACAGAATAAATGATCAACAGATTCAGTAGCAAACGAGCAAAAAGGACAGCCAAATTCTGGAGAAGAAAATGTAACACCCCTCCGCTCAAGTGCCTCTCGCGTTGGTAACCTGTTTTGCAACAATCTCCACACAAAGACCAGGATTTTTGAAGGGGCCGAGACCTTCCACAGCAGCCGTGAAGCTACAGCCCAAAGCGTGTTCCCACCAGTATTATCAACTAACAGCAAACTAGTATATGCAGTTTTGGTGCAGAAATTATGATCTGAACTATAAGCCCAATTCCACCCATCTAATGTGGACAAAGAGGGAGAAAAATCAGCAATGATTAAAAGTAAATTGTGAAGACTAACCTGTTCATCAATAGACAGCTCATACTTCCATTGAAAATCCCAAACCCACTCTTCTGCCGCCCACCCACCAACCTCAGCAATGGCGCCGTTTGGACAAGCAGTAGCCTGGAAAAGCCCAGGAAAAGTGTCCTTAAGCGGTTGATCACCCCTCCACTTATCAGCCCAAAAACGGGCAACGTCTCCCCTACCAATATTCAACTTCACCGCATCTCTGAACCAGTCAACTTTGAGCAAAATAATATCCCTCCACCATAAAGAACTACTCCTAGATGGAGGAGTACCATCCAAAATCTTATGCGACAAAGGTCCGTATCTCTGATTAAGAAAATCCCACCATAGTGCCTCTCGGTCATTTAAGCACCGCCACTTCCACTTTATAAGAAGACTGATATTAAAAAGTTCTAGATTCTTAACTCCCAAGCCTCCCAGAGACTTTGGCTTGCAAACCTTTTCCCACCGAACCCAATTGATCTTTTTCCTCTCAGATGAGCCACCCCACAAGAAGTTCCTCTGAATGCTAATCAAAGTATCCAACACCTTCTTCGGGGCTTTAAAGATGGAAAAGAAATAAACTGGTAAGTTGCTCAACACGGAATTAATCAACGTCACCCTACCTCCAATGGATAGTTGTGTATGCTTCCAATTTGACAACCGCTTCCTCATAAGATCAATAACCGGCGACCATGTAGAAACTCTCCTTTGATTGGCGCCAACAGGGATACCCAGCATTTTAAACGGAATATTACCAATAGAACAGTTCAAAAAAGAAGCCGCATCCCTCAGGAAAAAATCATCCAGTTGTATACCCATCAAACTGCTCTTAGAGAAATTAACTCGTAATCCCGACACAAGCTCAAAACCACGCAAAATTGCCTTAATACACCATAAATTGTCCCAAGTCGGTTTGAACATGACTATAGTATCATCTGCGTACTGTAGAATAGGGAAAGACATACCCTCAAATGCTTGGTACCCTTCAAGCTGTCCAGACACAACAGCTTTTTTTACTAGACCTGACAGACCCTCCACAGCAATAAGGAACAGAAACGAAGCCAAAGGGTCGCCCTGCTTAAGCCCTCTATGTATAGGGAAGTCTTGGGTAGGGCTACCATTCACCAGCACCGACATCGTACCTGAACAAACACATGCCTTGATCCATCTGCGCCAATTAAAACAAAAGCCCATCCTATCCAACATATAATCCAGGAAACCCCAGTCGACAGAGTCATAGGCCTTCTCGAAGTCCACCTTAAACACCATACATTCATCTTTTCTCCTTTTGGCCAGATCAACCAACTCATTGACTAACACCGCCCCATCTAGAATCTGCCGATTTGGTAAAAATGCCGTTTGACAAGGCGAGATTAATCTACTTAGAACCACCTTCAACCTACTCGCCAAAATCTTAGCCACGATCTTATACAGGCAACCAACCAATGAAATAGGACGGTACTCATGTAGGGATTGGGGGTGTTCCGTTTTCGGTATCAACGCCAAAAAAGCCGCCGTAATGGCTTTAGGAAATTGGGCGTTGCGCTGAAATTCATGTACGAAGGCCAATAGTTCCCCTTTCAGAAGATCCCAACAAGTTTTAATAAATGTGTCATTCATATTTCTAATAAGCGCATTGTTGTGCCAAACATTAACCATGTGATCGCTTAAGTCCTTGCTCACCTTGTCCCACCTCCTACGAATGAATAAAGCAGGGAAACTATCTTCTCCAAAAGCCTTCAGCTAACCCATATCAAATACCGCTAACTTCACTTACTCCATAGTAAAGGCCACATCAAGGCTTCCAAGTACATCCTCGCTCAAGGCTAGGAACCGAGTCCTCGTAACTATCACTCCTCGCCACCACATCTTCAGAGAAAAGAGCTTGATAAAATTGCACCGCCATCAATCAACCTCAACCTTCTAATATCATCTTCCCAATTTACTTATGAATTTTTCAGCATGAGAATTCATTTAATTATCTTAAGAAATTAATAATCATTAAAAAAATTTCCTTAAATTTTATGGTCGATTTCAAACCCTTAAGAAGAAATAAACAAAAAAAAAAATCAAAATTCAAATTATTCGCTCAAAGGCTATATACTTATCAAAATTCAAATTTTCATAAGTATATACTTATGAAAATTCGGCTTTCATCTTAAATATAAGATTAAACTCTGATTGATGCGTATAAGATTAAACTCTGATTGATGCATATACCTACTAGAAATTGCTTTGTCAATATATTTATGAAAATTCATCTTTCATCTTAATATCCTTTGTCGGCTGTATATCAATGACAAGAGAATAATACAAACTAGTCTAAGGCAACTCTTATATATAAATACGTGATACATTTCAAAGCCTTAACCACAATTAGCACTAATCATTAGCCTCTCATCTTCCCTAGTTTCTCCTTTAATTATAAAACTTAAATTGCCATGATTTTTCCAATCACCAAAGTTTGTTTCTTCTTACTCTTTTGCCTTACTGGCACAGTCTCAGCTCAGTTGTCCTCTAGGTTTTACGCCAAAACATGCCCTAATCTACTTTCAACCATTAAAACCGAAGTAGACTCTGCTGTGAGCAAGGAGCATCGCATGGGGGCCTCTTTGCTCCGTCTTCATTTCCACGATTGCTTTGTTCAAGCAAGTCAACTTTCACTTTAATTGTTCTTTTATTCTCATTCTATATATGCATGTATTCATCACATACACAAATTAATCATTAGAGGCGATACACTTTAGCATATGGCATAAGCATTCAAATTATTTTTTGAAACGTGTGTAATGTTGTAAAGTAATGTTAAAAATATCACATCTTAATTTACGATTGCATCTACTTATCAAATAATGATTTAAGTATTAAAGAAATAATGTGATAAACCATGTTACTTGGTTCAATAATTTAATCAACAAAATAGTTAATGGGGTACTTAGTTGTTGATTTGGAAGTGGAACATGGAGCTGTTTACTACTGAATTAATCAGAAAATGAAATTTTTTATCTTGTTCATATACCATTGATTGTCACTATTTTGTTTTTTTTTTTTTGAATAGGCAAAATGAATTTAATTCAATGATTGTCCCTATTAGTTAAGTAAGTGAAATAGGAATTAGAAATCTTAGACATACTCTTAAACAATACCTGGCATCTTTTGGTTGTTTGAATCAAGTTAAGATTGCAGATAAATATAATGGTTAAATTTTATGCAGGTGTCTTTTTTCCCCCTTTTACATGTCTCATAGTTATATCATAATCATAAAAAAAAAAATGAAATGATATAAACATCTATGTAAGAAAAACGTACACCTACATTATTTAATTTAACCTACATATTTCAAAAAAAAAATTAAGTTCATACAAAATAATGGCTAAAGGTGGACTTTTCCACTAACAAACATTAGTTTCAAAATTGTCGACAATGTTAATTAATTAAGACCAAGTCCAAATCCTTGTTTTATTTATTATTTATCATGCACAAATAATTTCTTTAGTAACAAACAAGTGAAAATGACATCTAAAATCAATCCTTATAGAAATAAGTTTTCATTTTGTTCGTACAAATTACTTTCTATTTTTAGGGATGTGATGGATCAGTACTATTGGACGACACATCAAGTTTCAGAGGTGAGAAAACAGCAGGTCCAAACGCTAATTCGATCAGAGGCTTTGAGGTAATAGACAACATTAAGTCTAAAGTAGAAAACTTATGCCCCAATGTTGTATCTTGTTCTGATATCCTCGCTGTTGCAGCAAGAGACTCTGTTGTTGCTGTAAGTATATATATTTCAAACCAAAGAATATAATTATAAAACACATATAAGAGATACACACTATATAATATTGAATAATTTTTTTATTTTTTTTCAAGCTTGGTGGGCCTTTTTGGACAGTTCAATTGGGAAGAAGAGACTCAACCACAGCAAGTTTCAGTTTAGCTAACTCAGACTTGCCAGCTCCCTCATTGGATTTAAGAAGCCTTATCACTGCTTTCTCCAAAAAAGGTTTCACAACTAAAGAACTGGTTGCTCTTTCAGGTATCTAGCTAGATATATATACAAGCATTTATCAAACAATTGTATATTTTGTCCTGAGCTAGCCATGCAAAAGATTTAAGGTAGGTGAAGACACACTAATAGAAAAAGTTGAATTGCCGACGAAAATTATATATGGAAAAAAATGAAATTAGTCTCCAAGGTTGTGCCTCTAACACTTAGCAACGATATTAGAGACAAATTTCATTTTTTTTTTCCTGTCGATAATTCAACTTTTTTTAATAGTGACACATTAATAAATTTTTATATCTTATGTCTAACCCTTTCACACAAGTGAACTAGCAAGCAATCAAGTATTTGTGATCTAGATCGTCATATAATCAAGATCGAATTAATGATTCACATCCTGACTATACGTTTTGAACTCAATTTACAAAAGTTGAGACATGAGCTGTCTGATCTTGAACCAATGGTCCAGAATCCAATCCAGATACATGACTCTCTACGTCCAATACGTGAAATTTGTTTTTTTATTAAATAAATTAGGGTGATAAACATAAACTCTACCTCTTGGTCATATTGACAAAGACACAAATTATTTTTATATTATATTTCCCACACACACACACACACACACACACACACACACACACACACACACACACACACACACACACACATATATATATATATATATATATATACCCAGCACCATTCGACATATGTCCATGATCAAACTAATGTATAATTAGTTTTACCATGTACTTGATCTTTTTATCTGAAAAATATTTCAGGATCACACACAATTGGCCAAGCTAGCTGTACAAACTTCAGAACAAGGATTAACGAGACCAACATAGATTCCACCTTTGCAAAATCATTGCAAGCAAATTGTCCCAGCACAGGTGGTGGTGGTGGCAATTTATCCCCACTTGATACCACAAGTCCAAACACCTTTGACAATGCTTACTTCAAGAATTTGCAAAGCCGAAAGGGTCTCTTGCACTCAGATCAACAGCTTTTCAATGGTGGATCCACAGATTCTCAAGTGAATTCTTATAGCAGCAATCCTGCAAGTTTCAGAGCTGACTTTGCAAATGCTATGGTTAAAATGGGGAACCTTAGCCCACTTACTGGGTCTAAGGGCCAGATTAGGACCAACTGTAGGAAGACCAACTGAGGTTTTGGGCTTTCTGGTACTGGGCTAGAGGTGGTATTGGAAAAAAAAAGTGGGTGCTCTAAGCTAGACCCAAGGTTATATTATGGGCTACTCTAGATATTGAAATCGTTGCAGTTTAGAAACAAAATGGTTCCTCTACTGTAATATCAATTCAATATATCGACAATAATGTTGGCACTTATTTAATTATTACCCTTTTTTGTGTGCAATAAACAGGACAGAATCATGGTATAAAATCAGGCCCATGTGTTTGGGCTTAAACAATTATAAATTATAAGCTTGAACCCTCCGGGGGGGGACTCAATTAAGTAATCAATTGATGCCAGAGTTATATTACTACTGTTACAGTTCACATGTATTTCCTTCACCTTCTCATAGACAGATAAGCCTATTACCTTACCTTCATTTGGTGTTGATTACTCGTGCGGATCATGTTAGGCCTGTTGTGGAATTGTTGACTATTTTGTTGACTATTACAATAGCCCAGCACTACTAGAAAAACTTAAAATAGCGACGGAAAACATAAGAAAAATAAAAAAATGACATTAACAGCAGAAATGAAATTAAAATATAAGGAATTAAATAAAACACTAGAAGAAATTAATAAAAATATGTTCTTATTATTAGAAAAAATCAATAAAATAGCAAATTATACTTTAAATAAATTTCAAAATGGTAGAAATGTAATAAATGATGTACAAGATACATTAGAAAATATAAATATTGATGGAAATAAAGATATTGATAGAATTAAGAAAGTTCTTTTGCAATTAGAAAATCTCTTAGAAAAAGAAGAAAATAGTATATATATAACTATACAGGATTTAGAAGAATTTCTTAGCGATAGAAAATTAGTAAAGAAAGAAAAAAGTACAACTTTAGTTTATCTACCAGGACTATGGAGGAATTAGTTAAAGAATATCAAGAGGATTTAAAAAATGCAACAAAAATAGAGGAAATAAGTAGACTTATGAATGAGTTAAAAATATTAAAGGATGAGATTGGAAATACAAAAATATATAAAATAAATAATGATCAGAAAAAAGAAAATGATTTAGAAGAAATAGTCCTAGGATATGAAGATGAGAACGAAGAGCATATAAGAGTAGATATGAAAAATGAAAGTGGTGAGGAAACTAGTAGTCAAGGAGCAAGGAGACAACCAAATTACCAAAGAAAAAGGACTTGGGGTACCTTTTGGAATGACTCAAATAATTGGAGATCCTATGATGAACCATACATGGGAAGACAAGGATATTATAGAAAGAAAGGAAAATGGGAGAAATACCCATCGGATTATAAACCAAAGGTAGAAACACTTAGGCATAGAAATATTTTAAATCTAGACTATGTCACAAATAAAGAAGAATTGATAAATGAATGGACAAATGAATTAAGCCTAATTCTCCAAACAGATGAGTATTTAAAGAACATAGATTTTGATGCAGTATTAAATCTAGTTTTATATAAAACATCAGGAAATGTTCTGAAAATGCTAAATAGTATTGGAGCATTTCAATGGCAGCATATAATAGCTGGTGCCACAAAAAATACTGATACAATACAAAAAATTACTAAACTCATCTATAGAGAATTTGTTGGTTTTGATAATGAATATAGACAAGCAGAATTAGATAGAACAAGGCATGAGATAGCGTTGTTGCATCTAGATAACACTAATATATGTAATATGTGTTACTTTGAGGAATTTACTTGTGAATTTCAGAAATATTATTATCAGTTAGATAATCAGTCTAAGGAAATATATAAGGGTATATTTATTGATAAATTACCATTCCCAATAAATGAAAAGGTTAAAGAATTATGGCAACAAAGGAAATTTGAAGTTGCAGACACCTTAGGAGGAATTATTTCAACTGTTTATGAATTATTAGTTAATGAGTGTCAACAAAAGCAAATTAGAAGGTCCATAAGACATAATAAAGGAATTTGTTGTAAGAACCCAAATATAGACCTTCCAAATCAATGGGGATGTAGTGATTCTAGAAAACCATATAGGAAAAAGAAATATTTGAAGAAGGGAAAGAAATATAGATTTAGGAGATCTTATCCTAGAAAAGAAACATATAGAAAGAAGAGATACTTTAAGAAGAGAAACCCAGATAAGATCCCTAAGAAATATTGTCCTGAAGGAAAGAAGAAGTGTACATGTTGGAATTATGTAAGGAAGAAGGACATTATGCAAATGATGTCCTAAGAAAGGTAAGAAAGAGGAAAAGGTTAAGTTAATTAATTTAGCTCTTAAAAATAATTATGAACCAGTAGAAGAAGAATTTAGTTCAGATGAAGAAATATATGAGTATAACACAGAATCTACTGATGATGGAGCAACTTCAGAAAGTGAATCTGAATAGCATATATTAGAATAGATATAGAAATAAATAAGGTCAGATATGCTACAGAAGCATATATAGATAGTGGAGCAAGTATTTGTTTAGCAACAAAATATTTGTTTCCAAAAGATAAATGGATTGATTTAGATAATCCTTTGAAGGTTCAAATTGTTGATGGATCTACTAAGGTAATTAGCAAGGTTGTTAGAAAAGCTATATCATATATAGAAAATTATATATTTGTTATACCTACCATATATCAACAGGAATCGGGTTTAGATTTAATTTTAGGAAATAATTTTTTACGGTTATATGCACCGTTTTGTCAATATAAGAGATTTATTCAATTAAAGAAACCCTATATAGTAGGAAAGCAAAAGAGAAATCTTATATCAATTCCTATAATTCATGAATCCGAAAATAAAGCTACAAAATATAAATCATAGTTTCACGCGCAAAAACGTGGTGATATATATAATAAAATGACAAAAAATTTAGGACTTTTTGAAGATAAAATATATGTATTAGGCCAAAAGAAATTTTCAATTCCTCAGGAAATAGAAGAGCTTTTAGATAAAGTATGTAGTGAAAATCCACTTGATCCCAAAATTAACAATAAAAACCAGGAGTTAATTTCTCTTAGGTTAAAAGATCCTAACAAGGAAATTTAGTGTAAGTCCATGTTTTATACAAAACAGGATAGAGATAAATTTGAGGAAGATATAAAGAAATGGTTGGATTTAGGATTAATTCGACCATCAAAAAGTAAGCATTCTGCACCGGCCTTTTATGTAGATAACCATAATGAGCAAAAAAAGAGTAAAGAGAAGAATGATGATCAATTATAAAGCGATGAATAAAGCTTTAGAAGGTGATGCATATTTCATTCCTAGAAAGGATCATATAAATGAATTAGTTCTTGGAAAGAAATTATTTAGCGCTCTTGATTGTAAATCAGGTTTTTATCAATTAAGACTTGATGAAGATAGTAAACCTTTAACAGCATTTAGTTGTCCCCATTGACAATATGAATGGAGTGTATTACCAATGGGTCTGATGCAAGCACCAGGTATTTTCCAGCGTAGAATGAATAATGTATTAAGAGATTTTAAAGATTTTTGTGTTATTTATGTTGATGACATTCTTATATTTACTAATAAGGATGATTTATTAGATCATTTTAAATATGTTAAGGAAGTATTAGAAAGATGTTTAGAGCAAGTAGTTATCTTAAGTAGAAAGAAAGTTGTGCTTGGTCAAAAACGAATAGATTATCTTGGTCTAGAAATAGATGGAGGAAATATTGTTATGCAAAAACATGTCTTAACAAAATTACATGAGTTGCCTTCTGAAATGAAGAATGTTATGGAATTACAAAGGTTTCTTGGATTACTAACATATATTTCAAATGAAGGATTTATTAAAGATCTTGCGGAAGAAAAAAGACTTTTACAGCTTAAACTCAAGAAAGACGCAGAGTGGAAATGGACAGAGGAAGACACTACGATAGCTGAAAGACTAAAGCAGTTGTGCAAAAACTGCCCGAATTATACCACCCTCATGAAGAGGATTATATAATTATCGAGACCGATGCGTCTGATATAACTTGGGAGACTGTATGAAAGCCAAACCAGTAAATAAGCCAAAAACAGAGTTACTCTGTAGATATATGTCAGGCTCATTTCACGATCATGAGCTAAATTATCCAATTCATGAGAAAGAAACCTTAGCATTAACAAGAATGCTAAGAAAGCATCAGATATACCTAATGCACTAAGAATTCTTGGTAAGAACTGACTCTACTTATGTTACAGGTTTCAAGAACCTAAATATCAAAGAAAGCCACAAGCACCGAAAACTTATCAGGTGGCAAATAGAGCTGAACCTCTACGATTACAAAATAGTCCATATTGCAGGGAATAAGAACGTGCTAGCAGACATTCTAAGTAGAGAATGGACCGCGAGCAGCTAAAAAGGGAAAAAGCAATCAAGCAAGCCCAAGTAAAGCAGAAGGAAAAAGAGCTTGAATTAATAAAGGCAGATCTTCAATTAATCAGCCTTCAGCTTGGAGAAGAAGTAGAAGAGCCTGAAGAAAATGAGCCAAAGAAATATTGGGTTGTGTACAATGGCCCAATGCCTGGAATTTATGATGGATGGCATAAAACAACAGTTCACATAAATGGAATCCCAAATGTAATTCATTAATCATTCAAGACACTGGAGGAAGCGAAAGCTAATTTGGAATGATTTAATAGAAGGGAAGCCTTAAAACAAAAAAGTCAGAAAAGTATTAGTTTCCGTCCAAATACCAGCCCTCTTGAACCAGTACCATCTGGACCAGCAAAAAACAATCCTAAATCAGGACTAATGAGAGATGCTAGGACTTTCGTCCCAAATAAGCAGAGCCTCAATTCACTTCCAATTATAACAAGGGAGGAACATGAAGCAAGGGTTCATTTCTCTCAAGAGAACTTCAATAAGTCAATCTCTAAATTATTCAATTGGAATGAGGAGACAAAAATATATAATTTCTATGTCCTGAACAGAGGCAAATACGGAGTAAAGGCAGTAATTACCCCTGGATGTCCAGCAATTAGAGTGTTCAATTATTTCCAGTTCGGATTAATTGAATGCATCTATTTATCTAATGGTCTTCAAGAATTAAAATTTTTTCCATCAAGGATTAAAGAAGCAATGAAGTTTTATAAGCAAACAGTTGCCAGAGATCGGCCAATATTTATGAAGATGTACTCATGCTATCCAGAATTCGAATCAATGCAGGTTGCAAAGCACTTCATCAACATGGGAATTTGCAATGGAACATTCCCATATATGGATAAGCCACCAGAAGTACCATACAACGAGGAAGAGTATACAACAATCATCGCATATCAGCTATCCTACATATTCGAGCAGACTCAGAAGGTTCGTGGAGATACACCTTTGAAGGTTAATTACAAGGTACCCAATACAATAATCACGTCAAAAATTAGGCGCCCCATCAAGAAGGAAAAATTAGACAGGGTAATCAATTTTGAAGCCCCATTTTTTACTCTATTGGGACCACATGTCAATTATATGCCAACTGTCAAGAGGAAGCTGTGCGAAATTATCAGAGTTTATTCAATATCACGCTTGCGAATTATGCTATGAAGAAAAAGAAAAAATAAAGCCAGAAGAAGACAAAAATGAAGATAAGGCAGAATCTTCAAGAGTTGCTGACAAAGGTTTTTTGGAAGATTCATGTGAAGCAATTGTAGAAGAATGATGTAAGACATGACGTCATAAAGCAATTATGTAAGGGTGATAAATGGCCCAAAATATCATGTGAATAGTCTACATGTCACGTGTATAGTGTTACATGTCATGTTAATAGGTATTATAAGTCTGCTAGTGGCATTTTAATTGTTAGAAGCTATGTAAAGATCCAAAGGTTTGGGAGCGGCCACCAATTTTATTATATTTAGGAAAAATTGAAAAAAAAACCTCAAAAACAATGATATTTGAAAACTATACTGAGTTCGGGAATCGATTGCGCGTGGAGAAGGGCGGAGACTAAACCCCACAACACCAAGCCTGTCCTATGACAGTTACCCAAAATTAATTGTACATACTAATATAAATATTTGTTTCACCCCCAAAATTAGGTAAAATTAATACTAAGTGTAAAAATGAATAAAAAAGGGAAATTAAATTAGAAAAATTTAAATTTGACTTGACGGGATTGACCCGCTCCTATGTGTCCTCCGGTGCAATGAGAAACTCAAAAGTCACATAGTTCTTCTTAGAAAATATTTGTGTGTTGGGTAATTTTTATTTTTATTTTTATTTTGAATAATTTTTTTTGAGGGTTTAAGATCACCAAGTTGTCGCAACTCAGGCGCCCTAAAACCTAAGGTCGACAAGATATCGCGTCTCGGCCAACCTTATTTTCATAAAATATTTGATTTTGCCAAAAAAAATATTAGCACTTAGTCATAAAATATTTGAGCATTAATTTGATTAAATATTTAGATACTTGAAAAAAAAAACGTTCATTTGGTTTTAAATTATTAAAAGCATTTGCTCTTCTGATTTATTATTATAAAAAAATTTGATTTGTGCAAAAAATAATAATATTTGCTTAGGTATAAACATTTAAAGATGTTATAAAAGGAAAGAGAGAAATCACTTTTATTTTTGTATTATCACTTTCATTACCATTAAAGGTATTAATTAAATTTGAATCAAGTATTAATGCATTACCTAAATAAAATTAATAGGTGACCAACCCATAAATGAATTCAGAAAAGAAAAAAATATATATATGCAAGACAATCTTGTTTTAATTGTAAGGAGAAAATGAGACAAAATTATACTTACAAATAAATGGTAATTATATCGTGGATCCTTAAACTTTATTTTAACACTAGCAAATTGTTTAACAACACAAACTCATTCCTCGGCTGGAAACATTTATCACTAATTTTCTTTTATATATTTTTTTTTTAAGAAATAGGCAAACACAAGACAAGACAACACAAAAGAGGAAGGTACAAAAAGAATCAAGCCAAGATTTTGAGCATAAACATAATCAAGACATATTTGTGCATGAACGTTCCTAAATATATATATATATATATATATATATATATATATATATATAAGAAAAATTAGTGATAAATGTTTCCGGCCGAGGAATGAGTTTGTGTTGTTAAACAATTTACTAGTGTTAAATTAAAGTTTAAGGATCCACGATATAATTACCATTTATTTGTAAGTATAATTTTGTCACATTTTCTCCTTACAATTAAAACAAGATTGTCTTGCATATATATATATATATATATATATATATATATATATATATATATATATTTTTTTTTTTTCTTTTCTGAATTCATTTATGGGTTGGTCACCTATTAATTTTATTTAGGCAACGCATTAATACTTGATTCAAATTTAATTAATACCTTTAATGGAAATGAAAGTGATGATACAAAAATAATAGTGATTTCTCTCTTTCCTTTTATAACATCTTTAAATGTTTATACCTAAGCAAATATTATTATTTTTGGCACAAATCAAATTTTTTTATAATAATAAATCAGAAGAGCAAATGCTGTTAATAATTTAAAACCAAATGAACGTTTTTTTTTTCAAGTATCTAAATATTTAATCAAATTAATGCTCAAATATTTTATGACTAAGTGCTAATATTTTTTTTTGGCAAAATCAAATATTTTATGAAAATAAGGTTGGCCGAGACGTGACGCCTTGTCGACCTTAGGTTTTAGGGCGCCTGAGTTGCGACAACTTGATGATCTTAACCCTCAAAAAAAATTATTCAAAAAAATTAAAACTTAAAATTACCCAACACACAAATATTTTCTAAGAAGAACTACGTGACTTTTGAGTTTTTCATTGCACCGGAGGATACGTAGAAGCGGGGCAATCCCGTCAAGTCAAATTTAAATTTTTCTAGTTTAGTTTCCCTTTTTTATTCATTTTTACACTTAGTATTAATTTTACCTAATTTTGGGGGTGAAACAAATATTTATATTAGTTTGCACAATTAATTTTGGGTAACTGTCATAGGACAGACATGTTGAAGGTGTTGTGGGGTTTAGTCTCCACCCTTCTCCATGTGCAATCGATTCCCGAACTCAGTATGGTTTTCAAAGATCATTGTTTTTGAGGTTTTTTTCAATTTTTCCTAAATATAATAAAATTGTTGGCGGCTCCCAAACCTTTGGATCGTTACAGATGGCGACTCCACTGGGGACGTTTGAGAATCAAGCCCATTTTGTTTGGTTGTGCTTATCTAGTTTGTTTCACTCTTTTATTTTTTATTTTTTATTTTTATTTTTACTATTTTTCTTTTCTTTGTATTTTTAGGTGATTCTTTTAGTTGATTTTTTTTTTACTTATTTATACGTTTAAATGCTAATATAAACTAATATGCTTCCTTTTATTTGTATATATATTTATTGTTTCCTTCTATTAGTATTATTTTGTTTCCTTGTTTGTTATATTTCACTTGTTTGTATATATGTTTATTTTTACTTAATTATTTTTGTGAATATTGAACCCTAGGTTAGAAGACACTTTATATTTTTTTGTTTCTGTTTCATGGATTATATTGCAGGTTTAGGCTGATTTTTATTTTAGTTTTTAGGGTTCGAGGTTTGTGTGCTCCCTTCACACACCACACTTACACTTTGAGTAGGGTCCTATACCCAGGCCTAAATGAAGCCTAAGTTATTAAGAGGTTGTGTAGTGGATGCCATTTTGGATGCACTTCCTGTGTGGCTACCATGAATTCCTCATCTAGAGTGTGACTCTTTTGTGGGTGCCCACATTTTGGTTGTACATCCTGGTGTGGTCAACATCTCAAAAGAGTACTTAGCTCTAGAGACCTAGATGCCTGTAGGTTACAACAACCACCTATTGTGATTATACACTGTAGAAAAAGCTTAAATCCATTAGACTCATGCCCGTTAGTATGGGTGAACCGGTGTAGGTCACAAAGGGAGCTACTCTACCTCTTACCCCCATTTCATTTTTTACATGCGTCATTTTCTTATGATCTCACCTCCCTATAATTATCCCTTCTTTTTTAGGTAAATTTGTTGGAGAATCAAAGTTCTGAATCTGGTAGCGAGTATCTTTGAGTAAAAAAAGAAAAAGAAGAAGAAGAGAAGAAAGACATGGAATCCACGACTGAGAAAGGAGTGCCAGCAACAAGGAAGACTTTTAAGTTAAAGGCTCAAGAGCCAAAAGTGGACGGTTTGAAAGCTTTTGCCCAGATATTGCTTGATAAGACGAGGTCCAAATTTAAGAAAAGATATGGGAAGATTTTGGGTTTGCTAATTGTGAATGTTCAGGTAGAGGCGGTTTCTGCGCTGGTTCAATATTATGATCCCCCGTTGAGGTGTTTCACTTTCTCTAACTTCTAGTTGGCCCCTACTCTTGAAGAATTTTCTCGAATTGTGGGGCAACCTTTGAATAAAGGGAAGCCATACCACTTCCGAGGAAATTACCCCCTCATTGAGACTGCTACTAAGGCATTGGGAGTTGAACCAAATCAGTTGAACAATAAGAAACCAAACGAGAAACCTCCTGAGGGGATCCCGAGGGTACGCATGGAAGAATTGATGAACAATTTGGTTGCGTCCAAAGACTAGGACACCCTCACAGATGTGTTGGCTCTATCAATTTATGACTTGGTTTTGTTCCCGAGTCAGAGTGGTGGTGACTTAGTGGGCCCTGCTGTGATGGACGTGTTTATGGCTCATAAGTGCAGAGGGGAGAACTCAACATTCACAATCCTTGTAGATGTATACTACACTATGAATTTCTGCCATCAGAAGAAAGGACAAAAGATCTTATGTTGCATACCGATATTGTATGTGTGGTTGACAACACATGTTTTCCAAAGAGGTTATGAATCCTATTGTCCCATCGTCGATCTGAGGAGGTTAGGTTTAAAGAATTATGACGCTAAGGAATGAGTGCAAGTTTTTGTGACGCTCAAGGAGGAATCAGTGCACTGGTATCCACAGTGGATGAGAACAGAAGAGGTGATCTGCCAATGTGGTGAATTCCCGAATGTACCATTAGTAGGGACCTTGGGATGCATCAATTACAACCCAAGTCTAGCATTACACCAATTGTGTTTTTCGGTGATGGGCCCACCTACTGAAGGTTCGATAATTCCTTTTATGACCGACATAAAAGATAAAAGGATGCTCGATAGAATTTATCAAGCATGGGGGAAAGTCACCCGAAAGGGAAAGGATTTAGGGCGTAGAAGTTGTGGGGCTAAGGACAGTTATAAGCAGTGGGTGCGAGATAGAGTGGAACAAATCAAACTGCCATTTCACAAGCCGGATCCTAGTAACCAACCAGAAATAGACACAGTCCTGGAGGAAAGCGAAGAGATGAAAGAACTGAAGGGAAAGTTGGCAAAGGTAGAAGTCGAGAAGAACACGCTGGAGGTCAAATTAATAGAGGTTCATTCAGCCTTTGAAGCCTTGAAGCTGGAGCATAAAGAGAAAGCCCAATCATTGGAACAAACAAACAAAAGAGCTAGAATTGAGAGAGATTCCAAGAATAGAACCATGGATTGTCTAAGGTCTGCAAATGAGGAGTTAAGGCTTCGAAACGCGGAACGAGATAGGATCACACGAGAAAATGAGCAGTTGAGAAAGACTCATGTGGAGATGAGACATAAATTGAACACCCTCAAAAGCTAGCTAGAGGAGCAAGCTACCCAGTTTGAAATAACTAGAAGGACTGATGACCAAGCTTTTGAAGAAGCGATAAGAGGGTATCAGGGGCATCTTGAGAAGAAGCATGGGGAGGTAAAAATGCTCTTGAAAGAAAGGGAAGATTTGCTAGAAGAAAACGGGCAACTTAAGGGAGAAATCATGAACCTTAAGGAAAGTCAGGTGGAAACCCAACAGCGTCTGAACACCCTCGACATGCAAATGAAGGACATGATTGCTGAATATGAAGAAAGAATCAAGAATGACAAGCATGAGGTCTGGGAGGTGATCAAAATGTATCGGGCAACCATCACAGAGAAGAATGAAGAGATCAGAGAGTGGGCAATGGAAAGAAATCACTATATGGGGCTAATAAGGAACGCTGAGGAGAACCATTCAGATGCCAGGCAGGAGTTCAGCCATTGGGCACGCAGGTTGAGGAAAATTGAAAGGATCACCAGACTTGTCCGCCATGCAGATGCAGCAGTTAACCCTCTCACTACTTCGCGCGAAGCAATTGATCTGATTGATGTTTGTAAAGAGTTAGTTGGTGAGGTTGAAAAATTGATCAGAAGCATTAGGGAAAATTGATGTATCTGAGTTGCACTTGAACTATGTTCTACTTATGCATGAAATGAAAGTCTACTATGCTTTTCTCCGTCGTGATTCCATGTCTCTTATTCATAAACCTTGTCTCTTATTCATAAACCAGATTTCAAGAATAACCCTTCACGATTCTTCAGCAAATCCATAATAAGGGGTAATCTAATTTTGTTTAAATAAATAAATAAACAAACTTTGGTTTTATGGCAAACAGGGATTTAGCAGCCATTGCGAATTCCAGGAAAGTAAAGATCAATCAAACTCGAGTGTACTTTACTAGGAGCCGAGCAAGAATGTCGGGTGATGATGAGTTGCAAGGGAGGAACTTGACTCAAGAAATGGACACAGTAAAAGAAAGAATGGATGAGATAGCCACTGCTCAGACTCGCATTGAAGAGGCGTTATTGGCCATGAAAGAAGCATTCACTATGTTGACAGCAAATAGGACCACCATGGGAACCCCGAATGTCAATACCTTTGGAATGCCCACTTCTATGGGAGTAGGAGCCCATAACCATGTCAACACGGAAAACATGCACAACCAGGCATTAGGGTCGTTCACCATCCCAATAGGAATGGGATATGAAGCTATGGGCCACCATAGGGTTGAAAACCAGCATAACAGAGGTGGAGGTGGTGGAATGCCACATGTGGAGTATGACACAGAGGAGGGGCACGCATCAGTGTGGAAAGACAAGGCTAGGGAGCATTGGATGGAAAAGATGGAGGAAAAGATTAAGGTGATGCAGAGGCCTAGTAATTTTGGATCTTTGGGATTAGAGGAACTTTGCCCAACCTCAGAGGTGATAATTCCTCGCGATTTCAAAGTCTCAGACTTCACAAAATACAATGGAAGCACTAACCCCCTACTGCACCTAAGGACCTATTGCACCAAAATGTCGATATGGTCCAAAGATGAAAAATTTCTCGTCAACTTTTTCATGAAAGCTTGACCGGACCGGCTTTAGAATGGTACATCCAGTTAGACCATTCAAAAATTGATGGTTGGAAGGATCTTGCTGATGCCTTTATGAGCCAATACAAGTTCAACCTGGATACGGCTCCGACTCATGAGCAGTTGGGAATACTGCAAAAGAAGAGCGAAGAGACTTTTAAGCAGTACGCTCAGAGGTAGAGAGCCCTTGCTGCACAAGTCCAGCCACCGCTCACCATGACTGAAACATGCTCTTATTTCTTGGGGACCTTGGGGACTCCTTATGTTGCAGTAATGGCTGGAGCTACATACAGAGACTTTGCTGACCTTATAGCCACTGGAGAGAGAATTAAGATGTTGGCAAGAGCTGGAAAGTTGCCAGTAGAGCAGACAGAGACTGGACAGTCAAAGAAGAATTTCCTACAAAAGAAAAAAGATCCAGAAGTAAGCCTTGTTCGAGCCACACCAAATTACTCCCACCAAAATCCACAATATAATCATCCACATCCCAGAATGCCTTATCCATCATACCAAATCACCCCAAACACAACCCATCACCCACACTATCATTTCCTGTGAACAACATTCCTGCTGCCTATCCTCAGCCACGTCCAAACTACCAATACAATCGCCCAACCTATCACCAAACCATACCCCTATACCAAAACTCAGGCCAAAATAGAACATCCAACCTACCCCCATTTCCCAAGATATCCATCACCAATGCAAAACTATTCCAACGTTTGTATGACGCCCATCTGATTGCGGGAATTCCGGTGAAGCCGATGAAACCCCCATTTCCGGCTTGGTATAACCCAAATTCGACTTGTGAATTTCATATGGGAGCCGTAGGTCACTCTGTCGAGGATTGTGAGGCTTTCAAGACCACCATTAGAAGGCTGATTGCTCATGGGAAATTGGATATCCAAGAAGAAAAAGGGCCAAATGTTGTCAACAACCCGCTCACAAATCACAACAGGGGCAACTCAGTAAGTGTAGTAGGAGAAGACGAAAGGCCTGTCAGGAGTGTTTTGAAACTCAGAACACCCATGATAGAGATATGGGAGGGGTTATGAAAGACCGGATATGAGACACTAGCACCGGTGAAAAGAATGGTGAGATATGAAAAATATGTTGAAGAGGACAAATGCGTATACCACCATGGTTGTGTAGGTCACGACATCGAAGATTGTTGGGATTTCAAGGCTCTAGTTCAAAGTTTAATGTCACTAGGGATAATGCAAGCCAAAAGGTCAATGCCTCATGAGGAGATCGATGTTATAGAATCCTTTATGCTTAGACTTCCACCACTCAGCCAGTCACTTGCGTCAGAAAAGGTTGTGGTGACTGTAAAAAACCCACACCCCTTGCTTGTAAAGATACTCATGCAGTTCCCTGGAATTATGAGGCAAGAGTTGAAGTGGTGGGAGGTCCTTCAACATGCGAGACAAGCAAGCAAAGCAAGATTGACGAGACAATCACCAATATAGTGAGGGTCGGGGGAATAACTCGAAGTGGCCGATACTTTGGACCAGGAGAGGTTGAAAAGAAAGAGAAAGAGAAAGGGAATGAGGTGGAAGAAAAAGAGCAGCGTGAAGAAGAATTCTTGAAGATAATGAAGCAAAATGAGTATGATGTGATGGAACAACTGAGGAGAACTCCAGCCCGAATATCCTTATTTTCCCTCATTCTAACTTTTGAGGCACATAGAAACGCTTTGTTGAAGACATTAGAGGAAGCTTTTGTCAAGCCTGATGTTACTCCTGAAAACACGATAAACATGGTCGATCCTGTGCAGCTAGTTAACCTCATTACCTTCTCCGACGCTGAAATGGTATCTCGAGCAAAAAGGGATAATCGAGCCCTACATATCACCTTGAAATGCCAGGGATTTGTAGTGGCCAAAGTGCTAATCGATGGTGGTTCATCTTTGAATATCATGCCAGCGTCCACGTTGACTGCTCTAGCAATGGGAGAACAAGATTTAACGCCTCAGTCGATGACAGTT
This sequence comes from Calophaca sinica, assembly GCA_037113605.1. NCBI lineage: Eukaryota > Viridiplantae > Streptophyta > Magnoliopsida > Fabales > Fabaceae > Calophaca > Calophaca sinica. Next base: position 113,626,271 of record CM073733.1, read on the forward strand.
CGGGCTTTTGATGGGTCTAAGAGAGACATTCTCGGTGAAATAGTACTACCATTGGAAATTGGCCCAAGTGTGTTCCGCGTATTGTTCCAAGTCATGGCAATTGATTCAACATATACTATGCTATTAGGACGACCATGGATCCACGAAGCGGGGGCAGTACCTTCCACTCTACACCAGAGGGTTAAATATGTAGAAAACGGGTTTGTTATCACGATTCGCGGTGAAGAAGAGATTATGGCCTCAAAACCTATGTCCCTTCCATTTGTGGATAACACTGATGAAGAAGGAACGAATCTGTGCCACAGTTTCGAGGCCGATAAGCTGGGAGGTGAGGAAAAAGGTTCTCCAGTTGGTAATGTGAATCAGGTGGCAACACAAATCATGGTAAAAAGTGGCTATGAAGAAGGGAAAGGCTTGAGTCGTCACCTACAAGGAATTCGTGATCCTATATTCTTGCAAAAGAAGTCAGACATGTCTGGGATCGGCTATAAAGACAACCTTGAAGCAAAGTTCAAAGCTCTGACAATTGGTAAAAGGGAGACACAACTAATCCCTCACTTGAAGGATATGTTTCCCGCTCCTGCCGAAGTGATTTCACCTGAGAATGCTGCTTGTGCACCAAACCGGCCAGAAATCAACATGTTGGATGATGAAAGCTCAAGGGCATATGGCATCATCCACCCCACCACAAATCAAGAACCGTTGAGCAATTGGCAGGCTGAACCATTTGTTGATGTTGTTGCTTTCATGTAATCGTTTTTTTGTACTATATTAGCCAACTGAGGCTATAAGACTTATGTTATTTTGCTTGAGACATGAATTTAATGAATCTGCATGCATTCCTATCCATTTGTTCTGTTTTGTCTTATTCCTTCAAAATCCTTACTCTTCAATTATGCTTTTGTTTCCCATTTTCTTTCTATTATTCTCTTTCCGATTTCCATGAATTGTCTCTAGGGACTCACATTTCACTAAAACTTTGCCTCATTATGGGAATATCGAGAACCTGTTGTTTGATTCCTTTGCGACCTCCGAAGGGAATTGTTCTGAGTCAGATAAAGATGACGAAGTTGTCAAAGAGTTCACTGAACTTCTGGACTCAACTGAAAAAGAATTTGGTTTGAACGACGAGACAGAGGAAATGATCAATCTGGGGACTAAAGAGGATAAGAAAGAGTTAAAATTGGTAGACAATCCAGAACGTGAAGAAATGATTGCTTTGTTCAGAGAATATCTTGATGTCTTTGCATGGTCTTATAAAGATATACTCGGCCTGGACCCAGAAATAGCAGCACATAAGATTCCACTTTATCCAGATGCAAAACCCAAGAAGCAGAAGTTGAGAAGGATGCGCCCGGACATGTCATTGGAACGACCATAGTATATCTTGATTCAACATATACTATGCTATTAGGACGACCATGGATCCACGAAGCGGGGGCAGTACCTTCCACTCTACACCAGAGGGTTAAATATGTATAAAACGGGTTTGTTATCACGATTCGCGGTGAAGAAGAGATTATGGCCTCAAAACCTATGTCCCTTCCATATGTGGATAACACTGATGAAGAAGGAACGAATCTGTGCCACAGTTTCGAGGCCGATAAGCTGGGAGGTGAGGAAAAAGGTTCTCCAGTTGGTAATGTGAATCAGGTGGCAACACAAATCATGGTAAAAAGTGGCTATGAAGAAGGGAAAGGCTTGAGTCGTCACCTACAAGGAATTCGTGATCCTATATTCTTGCAAAAGAAGTCAGACATGTCTGGGATCGGCTATAAAGACAACCTTGAAGCAAAGTTCAAAGCTCTGACAATTGGTAAAAGGGAGACACAACTAATCCCTCACTTGAAGGATATGTTTCCCGCTCCTGCCGAAGTGATTTCACACGAGAATCTTTGCTTGTGCACCAAACCGGCCAGAAATCAACATGTTGGATGATGAAAGCTCAAGGGCATATGGCATCATCCACCCCACCACAAATCAAGAACCGTTGAGCAATTGGCAGGCTGAACCATTTGTTGATGTTGTTGCTTTCATGTAATCGTTTTTTTGTACTATATTAGCCAACTGAGGCTATAAGACTTATGTTATTTTGCTTGAGACATGAATTTAATGAATCTGCATGCATTCCTATCCATTTGTTCTGTTTTGTCTTATTCCTTCAAAATCCTTACTCTTCAATTATGCTTTTGTTTCCCATTTTCTTTCTATTATTCTCTTCCGATTTCCATGAATTGTCTCTAGGGACTCACATTTCACTAAAACTTTGCCTCATTATGGGAATATCGAGAACCCGTTGTTTGATTCGCTTTGCGACCTCAGAAGGGAATTGTTACGAGTCGGATAAAGATGACGAAGTTGTCAAAGAGTTCATCAACTTCGGACTCAAGCGAAAAAGAATTTGGTTTGAACGACGAGACAGAGGAAATGATCAATCTGGGGACTAAAGAGGATAAGAAAGAGTTAAAATTGGTAGACAATCCAGAACGTGAAGAAATGATTGCTTTGTTCAGAGAATATCTTGATGTCTTTGCATGGTCTTATAAAGATATACCCGGCCTGGACCCAGAAATAGCAGCACATAAGATTCCACTTTATCCAGATGCAAAACCCAAGAAGCAGAAGTTGAGAAGGATGCGCCCGGACATGTCATTGAAAATCAAAGAGGAGGTGGTCAAGATGTGGGAGACCAGATTTTTGGAGGTTTCAGTACATCCAGAATGGGTAGCTAACATCGTCCCGGTACCCAAGAAGAATGGAAAAGTTAGAGTGTACGTGGATTACCGAGACCTGAATCAGGCTAGTCCAAAGGATGATTTTCCTCTCCCATATATTGACGTGCTTGTTGACAATACTGCTAAGAACCACAGGTTTTTGTTTATGGATGGATACTCTGGATATAACCAAATCCTTATGGATGTTGAAGATAAGGCAAAGACCACGTTCATCACCCCATGGGGGACATTCTACTATAAAGTAATGCCTTTTGGGTTAAAGAATGCTGGGGCTACTTACCAACGTGCCATGGTTACCCTTTTTCATGACATGATGCATAAAGAGATTAAAGTATATGTGGATGATATGGTTGCAAAATCAAAGGAAGATGAAAGTCATGTAGAAGTATTGCGAAAGCTATTTGAAAGGCTCAGAAAACATAAGTTGCGGCTGAAACCTAACAAGTGCGTTTTTGGGGGATCGTCAGGAAGGTTACTCGGTTTTATCGTGAGTATAGAAGGGATAAGGGTGGATCCTAACAAAATAAAGGCTATCCAAGAAATGCCAACTCCCAAGACTGAATGAGAAGTAAGGAGTTTTCTGGGAAAATTCAATTACATTGCTAGATTCATTGCCAACTTGACTAGCACGTGTGAGCCTATATTCAAGTTACTAAGGAAGAACCAACCAGGGGAATGGGATGAAGAATGTCAAGAAGCATTCGACAAGATAAGAGCTTATATATCGAGTCCTCCTATTTTAGTACCCCCAACACCAGGATGCCCTTTGATTATGTATTTGACAGTGCTGCCATCATCCCTAGGGGCAATGCTTGGACAACACGATGCATCAGGAAAGAAAGAGCAAGCAGTCTATTATTTGAGCAAGAAGTTCAACGATTGTGAGACTCGCTATGCGACAATTGAGAAAACATGTTGTGCTCTAGTCTGGACTTCAAGAAGACTTCGCCAGTACATGTTGTACTACACTACATGGTTGATTTCGCAATTTGATCCACTAAAGCACATATTTGAAAGCCCTCATGTTTCTCTAAGGGTGTCGAAATGGCAAGTGATCTTGTCAGAGTTTGATATCAAGTATGCGACACGAAAATCGATTAAAGGGAGTACTATTGCTGATCATTTGGCCGAAAATCCTCTGGAAGAAGGGCAATCGTCAAACCAGGAAAAGGTAGATGAAGAAATCATGGATGTTGAAAAGGAAGACGAAGGATGGAAGATATACTTCGATGGGGCAGTAAATATGTATGGAAATGGCATAGGGGCAGTCGTGGTATCACCAAGTGGAAAGCAATATCTGGTGGCTATCAAGTTGAATTTCGAATGCACAAACAATATTGTAGAATATGAGGCATGTGCAAGTGGGCTATTGGTTGCAATTGACCTCGGTGTGAAACGATTGGAGGTTTTTGGAGATTCAGCCCTTATTATTTATCAAGTGAAGGGTAAGTGGCAAACTAAGGACTCAAAATCAGTGCCTTATCAAAAGCATCTAACTCATCTAATAACAAGGTTTGAAGAGATTTCATTCTCCCATTTGACTCGGAATAAGAATCAGTTTGCCGATGCCTTGGCTACTTTGGCGGCGATGTTTAAATTGAACATCAATGCCGAGGTTCAACCCATCCACATAAAGGTGAAAGATGAGCCGGCCTACTGTGCTAATGTAGAAGGGGAGCCAGACGACGAACCATGGTATTATGATATAAAACGACATATTCAGCACGAAGAATACCCAGATGGTGCAAGTGAAGTGAACAAGAAAACCATCAGAAAATTGGTAATAACATTTTTCTTGAGTGGAAAAATCCTCTACAAACGAAGTCAAGATGGAACACTACTGAGATGTGTAGATGCTCGGGAAGCCAGGAAAATCATGTTTGATGTTGATGAAGGGATCTGTGGGACACATGCGAATGGTCACATGATGGCCCGTAAGATAATGAGAAGTGGATTCTATTGGTCCACTATGGAGACAGACTACATAGCGTATGTGCGAAAATGCCTCAAATGCCAGTTGTACGCAGATCGGGTAATGCACCTCCTTTTCCTCTGCACAATCTAACAAGTCCTTGGCCATTCTCAATGTGGGGAATAGATGTCATTGGGCCAATTAATCCGAAAGCTTCAAATGGGCATCGATTTATATTGGTGGCAATCGATTATTTCACTAAATGGATAGAGGCGTCTTCCTATGCCAGCATTTCCCAGAAGGTGTTTGTCAAATTCCTCAAAAGGGATATTATATGCTGCTATGGGATTCTTGAAAGGATCATTACAGATAATGCACCCAATTTTAATGGCGGAGAAGTACAAAAATTGTGTGAACACTTCAAGATCAAACATCACAATTCAACTCCCTATAGACCACAAATGAATGGTGCAGTGGAAGCAGCTAATAAGAACATCAAAAAAATCATTGCCAAGATGGTGGTTAATTACCAAGATTGGCATGAAATGTTACCTTATGCTCTACACGCTTATCGTACTAACATACGATCAAGCACTGGGGCAACACCATTTTCTTTGGTGTATGGGATGGAAGCAGTATCTCCCATTGAAGTAGAAATCTCGTCCCTAAGGGTATTGATGGAGGCAGAATTAGAGGAGTCAGAATGGGTAAAAGCCCGATATGAGCAGTTAAACATGATTGAAGAAAAGAGGCTTGCAGCTATTTGTCATGGGCAGTTGTACCAGAGTAGAATGGCCAGAGCCTTCAACAAGAAAGTTCGCCCAAGAGAATTTCAACCAGGAGATTTGGTTTTGAAGAAAATACTACCTCATCAGGAGGATGCGCGAGGAAAATGGGCACCTAGCTATGATGGTCCTTATGTGGTCAAACTTGCATTTTCTGGAGGAGTCCTGATTCTCCTGGACATGGAAGGACATGAACTGTCAAAGCCGATAAATTCAGATGCTGTTAAGAAGTTTTATGCCTAAAAAAAAGTGATAATAAACGCCCGCTAGATTGAAAACCCGAAAGAGCGGTCTAGGAAAACGTTAGGGTAAGTGAAAGCCTGCTAGATTGAAAACCCGAAAGGGCGGTCTAGGCAAAAGTTAAGGCAAAGAAAGAAAATAAATGGCATAGCGGTTAAATCGGCCTGAGAATCTTGGGGCAAGCTTACAATGGGGCAATATGATGATGGTTAGCTACGTCAGTCAACTTCGGTATGATCAGCCATCTCCAGGGTCAAAAGGGATCTAGATAGGGAATCAAATGACATATACTGGGGCAAAATTGATGTGAAATTTCTTATTGTGATCATCTTTCCCCTTTCCTACTGTTTTAGTGCTTCTTTTTCTTTGAAAATTTGTATCAAAGTTCCATATCAATTCAATTCACAAATTATTCCTCCTATTTGCATCCATTCTTGCATTCATGCTTCATTTGTTAAATTATGTCTCAAGTAAAATAACTCAAGTCTAACAATACTTTGGGACGATTACGTTAGCAACTCCTCAATGGATAAATAAATAAAAAATCCCTGGCTGTTTCGAATAAAGATGTGCCAGGTGGCTACAAACAAAGAGTGAAGTTGCAGAGATCGATAAAGGGATAATAAAAGTATACAACCGATGTTCCTGCGGGGAATTAGTGAAAACAAGATGACGAAAGTTTGTTGATCGAAGCTTCCTGGTTCGTCACAATGGCTCAGATCCTGTAAAAAAATACCCAAGTATGTCAAAACGTGACTACCCAATTTATTTTTAGTCTGCTGAGGGAGGCGGTTCAGTCCCCTTCCCATTCTGTTTCTGGTATGCCGAGGAGGTTCCGGCATTTGGACGTTTAATTTCCTTCTGGGCAAGACGGTTCCGTCCCCTGCCTATCCTATTTCTTTTGAGGGAGTCGGTTCAGTCCACTACCCATTTATTTCTCGCTTGCTGAGGGAGTCGGTTCAGTCCACTACCCGTTTATTTCTTGCTTGTTGAGGGACTACCCGTTTATTTCTTGTTTGTTGAGGGTGTCGGTTCAGTCCACTACCCGTTTATTTCTTACTTGCTGAGGGAGTCCACTACCCGTTTATTTCTTGCTTGTTGAGGGAGTCGGTTCAGTCCACTACCCCAGTCCACTACCCGTTTATTTCTTGCTTGCTGAGGGAGTCGGTTCAGTCCACTACCCGTTTATTTCTTGCTTGTTGAGGGAGTCGGTTCAGTCCACTACCTGTTTATTTCTCGCTTGCTGAGGGAGTCAGTTCAGCCCACTACCCGTTTATTTGCCTGTTTGCTTGGGTGAGGCGGTTCAATCCACTGCCCCTTTTTTTTTTGGAAAGCCGAAATGGTTTCGGTAGTCGCATATTTAATTTTCTGATTGGGTGAGTCGGTTCAGTCCACTGTCCATTTTTCTTGCGTGCTGAAGAGGTTTCGGCAATTGCATATTTAATTTTCTGGGGGGTGAGTCAGTTCAGTCCACTGCCCATCTTTCTTAGGAGATTCCGAGAGTTGCATATTTAATTTTTACAAGGCGGTTCAATCCCCTGCCTATTTTATTTCTTGTTCGTCAAGAAGGTTTTAACAATCACATGTTAATTTCTATTGACATTTTGCATATTGTGTAGCTTTCTTGCTTTACCGGCCAAAATTGGGGTTAATATCTGTACTTATTCCTTACTATGATAATACGACAAACCATGTTATCATATTATCTAGTAAAAAATTAGTACAGAGGGGCAACTGTGAACACCCAATTTTGACCGGTATTTTCGAGGAGTTTTCAAAAAAAAAATTACAAATTTTTTTAATGCGTATTGAGTTTTAGGCTTTCGTATGTGTCCTTCTAATTTTTGTCTTCGTTTTTCCTTAATTTTATTTTGTTAAAAGAAAAAAGGAAAAAATATAAATAGACTAAAAAAAATAGAGAAAAGGGGTGACAGGTAAAAAAAAGTGGGTGCAGCATTTTTTTAAAGGGAGGCAATGGAAGATTATGGGCTTTGAAGCCCATTTTCGTCTTCCCCAGCAGCTAAACCTAGACAAAGTGGTAACCCTAACATTTTATTTTACTACTGATCTCCCTCCTATGAAGCCTTAGCCGCCAGCCTCTCTCTCTTCCCCTTCCTCAGACCACGTTTTGCCTTGCCCAGTGGTCTCTTTACTTTGCTCTCATCTTCTCTATAAACATCACCTCATCTTTCTGCCAAGCCGCCTCTACAGTACACGCAACCGCCACTCACCCTCACATAAGACCCCAACCTCATAAGGAACCAACGGTTAACACACAAAATCGTTTTTACATTTCAGTTTTACACACAAATCGCAACAATTTCGGTTCGTTCATGTCATCCCCGTCATGTTCGCGCAAGGCTCAATGGAGGTGAGGCCACGAGCACGCAACCGTTCTGGAGTCATTAGAGTTCTCCTATAAATACCAAGAAGACGCATAGAAGAGGGGGGATTTTTTTGGGTGGTTGGAAGCAAAGAAGCTGTGATCAACTTTCTGGGAGCAAGATCGAATTTCCGAGAAAGGGAGAGAATAGAAATTGATTTTTCCTTTTTTCCCCTTTCTTCCCTGTAAAATTTCAAGAGGATTTTGTTTTCATTTTTTTTTGAAGCAGAATCCTGTTGAGGTGCTGAGCCATTTTGTGTGTGCCTCCATTTGGTAAATTTTACCTTTTTCCTTTAATTTTGAATTCGCAACTCAGTCAAAAATTTGGGGAAAATAATACTGTGTTATGATGTCTCCTAATTCCTGTGTTGTTACTTTTTATCTCTTAGTTTTGGTTGATGATACTGTGTAAGCCCCTGTTTTGATTTTTTTTTCTTTTTTTAGGAACGTTCATTCACAAATATGTTTTGATTATGTTTGTGCTCAATATCTTGGCTTGATTCTTTTTGTGCCTTCCTCTTTTGTGTTGTCTTGTCTTGTGTTTGCCTATTTCTTAATATATATATATATAAAAGAAAAATTAATGATAAATGTTTCCAGCCGAGGAATGAGTTTGTGTTGTTAAACAATTTGCTAGTGTTAAAATAAAGTTTAAGGATCCACGATATAATTGATAGGCCCGCAAGTGCACGGTTTTATCGCGTAGTAAAATATCGTTCCCACAAGGACTTAGAATTGAGTACCAATTTCTCTCACTAAGATGATTAGCTAAAGGAATAAATTAGAATGGTATTGTTGTTGCTGGAAAATAAAATGAGTTTAATTTAGAAAATAAAAGGCTCTTGGGATTGATGTTCTTCCAATGAAAATTACTCTTAAGCCAATTCTTCGTCACTTTCCTTTGAGTATGAACAATAGATTCTTAAAGGCCAAATAATCAAATGTAATTATTGTCTTCTTTCAAAGTACAATAAAATATTTCAAACATAGAATCTACCTATTTTCATGGTAGAAGGAATGATAAAACTCATTAAGAACAATTATTTCTAAGCCTCAAGAAAACCAATTCTATTTTCAAGAATTGATCCCCTTGTTTAATATTGTAATTCCAATATCGAATTTTCACCTTTCAGTGCTTAATAAGATATTTAGGATTCATACAATCATATTAGTTATGATTGCAGAGAAAGTAGAATTCAAGATTAAATTAAGAATGGAACAATGCTCATAACATCTAAGGAAAGAAAATTAGACTTAACAATAATTCATCATTGGAATATAATCAATCCCAAGATAAAAGAAACTACTCACACATGATTGGAATGTAAATAAGACAATGTAAATTAAACATTCAGAACTTGAATAAGTAAAAGATGAAGATTAGAAAGTAATAGAAACTGAAATTCATTCAAACTTAAAGCCATAGAAAAGTTGCTTGAACATACATGAAGAAAAACACAAAAGAACACAAGTTTAGCTAAGAAAAATGGAGAGGAAGATGATCCAATTTCGTGCTCTGAAAGCCTCCATTTATAGCCTAATTCTACCCCAATCAAGTGTCATTATATCCCCTTTAAGACCCTTCTAAAACTGCTCAACAGTTTCAGCACTTAAGTTGAGATGTTACAAAATTCTGCCATAAACATGACCGTAATGCGCAACACTGGGGGGCCATAATCTTCAAACTGTGACTTTTCAGCTCACGTAACCACGAATTATGGCCATGTTGAAAAACACTGGGGGGCCGTAATTCTCTCTGTTTCTTCACTTGACCTTCCAACTGCTTCCCACGAATTATGGCGATGTTCTTCAACACTGGGGGCCGTAATCCTCTCTTTTTGCATCAAATTCATCAACTCTTCAACTCCTTTTCCTACAAATCAAAATATAAACCAAAAGGTAATAAAAATAAAACATAAATAAAGATAAACCACTAATAAAACCTATTAAAGCAAGGTAACAAAACTAGATAAATTCTAACTTATCAATAATTACCATTTATTTGTAAGTATAATTTTGTCACATTTTCTCCTTACAATTAAAACAAGATTGTCTTGGATATATTTTTTTTTTCTTTTCTGAATTCATTTATGAGTTGGTCACCTATTAATTTTATTTAGGCAATGCATTAATACTTGATTCAAATTTAATTAATACATTTAATGGTAATGAAAGTGATAATACAAAAATAATAGTGATTTCTCTCTTTCTTTTTATAACATCTTTAAATATTTATAACTAAGCAAATATTATTATTTTTGGTACAAATCAAATTTTTTTATAATAATAAATCAGAAGAGCAAATGCTGCTAATAATTTAAAACCAAATGAACGTTTTTTTTTTCAAGTATCTAAATATTTAACCAAATTAATGCTCAAATATTTTATGACTAAGTGCTAATATTTTTTTTTTTTTGCCAAAATCAAGTATTTTATGAAAATAAGGTTGGCCGAGACGCCACGTCTTGTCGACCATAGATTTTAGGGCGCCTGAGTTGCGACAACTTGATGATCTTAAACCCTCAAAAAAATTATTCAAAAAAATTAAAAATTAAAATTACCCAACACACAAATATTTTCTAAGAGAACTACGTGACTTTTGAGTTTCTCATTGCACTGGAGGATACGTAGGAGCGGGTCAATCCCGTCAAGTCAAATTTAAAATTTTCTAATTTAGTTTCCCTTTTTTATTCATTTTTACACTTAGTATTAATTTTACCTAATTTTGGGGGTGAAACAAATATTTATATTAGTTTGCACAATTAATTTTGGATAACTGTCATAGGACAGACATGTTGGAGGTGTTGTGGGGTTTAGTCTCTGCCCTTCTCCACGCGCAATCGATTCCTGAACTCAGTACGGTTTTCAAAGATCATTGTTTTTGAGGTTTTTTTCAATTTTTCCTAAATATAATAAAATTGGTGGCGGCTCCCAAACCTTTGGATCGTTACAAGCCACGTTGTGGTAAAAAGTAAAGGTGTTAGAAAAAAAGACAAAAAAGAAGGATAAACTAGCATTTATTGCTAAATGAATCAAAGAAGTAGCAGAATGAAAAAAGGAAGCCACGTATAGTTGTAGAAAATGCTAGGTCGTGTGTAGTATTAACAAAAAAGAAGGATAAACTAGCATTAATTGCTAGATGAATCAAAGTAGAAGCAGAACGAAAAAAGGAAGCCACGTGTAGTTGTAGAAAATGCTAGGCCTTGTGTAGTATTTTCTAGTGTCCTTAACCCGTTGTTTCTTTTAGCTATAAATAGATGTTTCAGGCACGTAGCTCGGGGAGTGGAAATCATTTCGTGAAGTTCTCTTTTAGAGACGTTATCTTCTTTCTCTAATAGGAAGTTGTGCTCATATCCCTGTGGATTTGAGTTGTTGCCTTGAGAGTGGCAACACCTATGTACCTATCTTTGTGAAATATTAATAAAAATATCCAGCTTTTTACATATACTTCAGAAATATTTTCAGTCTCCAGAAATACTTTCTTCACATAGTTCTAACCAAATCATCAAATTATCAAGCGGAAGCAAAGTGGGCAGTTTAAAAGCATGAATCTCACTCAGGTATATTCAAAATCACATTTCTAAATATGATAAACATATGTTTGAGTTTGGAATTAATTATATTGTTTAGTATCTATCTTGAAAAATTATATTGTTTCTAAATATGGCCTCGAGGTCAAAAGATTTAGAAATAACTAAATATAAAGATATAGAAAATTTAGAAATTCATGAAGAAGTAGGAAATTACTTATCTACTATAGTTTTAAATAAAGATAAATTTAGAGAGACACAAAAAGAAAATATAAATCCTCCTGAAGGATATAATATTAGCGGGTCTACAAAAAAGGAGAAATTAAAATCAGCAATAAATGTTTTTAATAAGAGAGAAAATACTCTTTATTTTGGAAAATCAGCTGTAGAGACAACTATTAATATTGAGGATACTGAAGGAAATACAAGTTTACAGTTAATTACTGCAAGAGATATAAATAATGTTATGAGAATAATTAAAAATAAGGAGCATAGAAAGAAAATGGGATATGTTCATATCGGAGCAGTACAAATTTTATTAAAAGCAATATATGCTGATGGAACAAATTTACCAATTAAAATTATTTTAATGGATAATAGAATTGCAGATAAATATAATTCTATTTTAGGAATTATGGATGCAAACTTAACATATACGAAAGTGAAATTTGAAGTTTTCCCAAATATAGGAGTTCCACTAAATACCAAAAGATTAGACAGGTCTTTAGCTCTTACATATAATTTTGCTAGAAAAGATTTAATGAGACCGGGAGAAAAGGTGTTTTCAATTACTTATTGTGTTAGTTTTACACTTAGTAATTCTCATCATAGCATAGAATTTAGGAATAATGATAAAATAAATTTACCTGAACTATTCATGGATATAGGAAAAATATATATGCCTAAGAAGAATAATATAGAAGATCTACCAGAGAAATTGCAATTAAAATATATTGATATTAATTCAGCAGAAAATAGAGATAGAAAAATATGATAGAAAAATATAGTACACAAATAGAAAAATCAATTATGCTTTCAGAACCAGAAAAAGTTAAAAGTGAAGAAAATGAAATAAATAAATTAACAAATCAAGTTAGTGATTTAGAATTATATCTAAAAAATAAGATATGAGTACCGCTATATTTTCTATACATGATAGAATTATGGAAATACAAGTAAAATTAAATGATAGATCTACTATTATATATTCAAGTAGGATTGAAGATGAAGAAAGGGATTTTTATGAGAAAATAAGATGTATATGGAAGTTGGATTTACCAAGAGAAATAAAAAGGATAATATGTATAAATTATAGAAAATTATGTGCACAATCTATAGTATATAATAATGAGATTATGGATACTTTATAGTGGGAAGAATTTATGTTACCAGATAAATACCCGGAAGTATATTTAGATGGATCATTAGAAGATTTTGATATGGACGATTGGTTTCCAGATGATGATTAGAAATCTTAAGATTTATTATATTCTTGATATATTTATTATTAGGAATGCTTTATACACAGTAACTATATATGCATGTTTCGATGAAATTAATTGCTTCTGTTGAAACATTTATGTATGCCATACTTTATATGCTTTATCATTTATGCCATATGTAATTTTTGGTTATGTACTTTTTGGTTGAATTAATTATGTATGCCATGTTTCAGTCGAATTACGTATGCCACGTTTTGGTTGATTCATGCATGCCCCGGTTATTTATTTTGGTATCAGAGCAGGTAACTAGCCTGTGGAACTAGCCAAAAGTGATAGTGAAGAAATAGAAAGAATAACTAGATCACTTATAAGACATCAAAATATTTTATGCCAACACGAACAAGAATTACGAGAATTAAGAAATTAAATATATGTCCGTCACAAAATTTACGATCAAAGATTTAGCGACGAGAATTGATTTTCCGTCACTAAAATCCGTTATTATTTCAGTTTTTTCTAGCTATGTAGGTTGTTGCCTTGATTGGGTTTGAGTTACAGTTGTTTGTAAATAATTTGTTGTGGTATATAATGAGCCTTGTAGATTGTTGTTCATGGTTAAAATGGTCATGCAGTTTTGATTGCTATAGATTATGGGTTGAGCAAATATTGCAATTATTTCTTTTTTTAAGAGCAAAAGAATATTATAGATTATAATAAGGGAATAAAAAGGGTATTCCCACCCTCGTACAAAACTTAAATTCCAAGGGGTAGATGGACTACTTTCTAGATATACAATCCAAAGGGTCTAAACACCATTCAAATATAATACAAGCAATGGGTCACTCTTGATCGAGTCAAAAAGCATCTCCACGACACTATTTTGACATGTTCCTCAATCACCCCATAATTCGGAATCATAACAGAAAAAATGCAACAATTTCTCAACTCTCACACCACCCACAAAACAACATGCCAAACACTATACCTTTCTTATCACAATTTCGATGTCGATAGGAGCAGAATAAAGAGAACAACATACATAGATCTTGGGGTAACAATAACTCAATTCCTATATAACTAAAGATAGAATATCATACATGAAAAGAGAAGTCCCACAAGGCAAATAGGTGCAACCTGGATTCCGGCTTAGCCACACATGATACATAAAGAGAGTCGAACTCATCAGGGATCACCCTACGCCAAACTAGGTTTGCCCTAGTAGGAAGCGTATCCAATAATAGTTGCCAAGAGAAAGCAGCAACCTTGAAGGGTGCAAAACGCTTCCCTTGCTGATCGAGAGTGTAGCTTTGAACATCAGAGAGGTCAGACTATTGAAGGATACTGATAAACAATAGAGCATAAGCCGACTTCACTGAGAAGATCCCACCCTCTCCACCTATCCACCACCACCTGCAAGAGTACACTTCAATTATTTTTTATATGTATATCAGCTAAGGCATGCTTCTTGGGCTGAGGATAGTTTCATTCTATCTTATGTAAAATACGTTGGTGATGATGATTTTACAATAAAGAAGAAAGACCAAAGAGAAAGCACATGTCCCTAAGGCATGTCTAAGCTTTAGGTTCGATATACTCTCATTGGCTTTCACCCGATACAAAAGATGTAATAGTGAATCCTCTTCAGGATACAATGGAGATCCCTTTACTTGGTTTGTATATCCACAATTAAGGTTATTGAGAATGATAATCTACAGAATAATAATTTCCTTTAATTCTCTTTATGCATAAGGGAATAAATAAAGTGGCTTGGAATACAGGAACTAGACAAATTTTGTATTCTACTCTGTAGGCTCATTCATGCATGTTAGTGAGGAGAAACAACCCTTCAAAGGATTCAAAGAAGGGATGTGTATTTTTCATGCATGCTTTTTGATAAAAGGATACATATATTCATGAAAGAAAAACTCATTAGGAAACATTCAATTGTCACAAAGAGACACAATCTTTTAAACCAAATCAAAATGAATTTTGGCAGATCCCTGAAGGATAGCCCAGTGGTTTGAGTTGGGATACCGAAGGAGTATTAAGCAGGAGGTGCAGGGTTCGAATCCTGCCGCTAACAAAAATCCCCCTACCCTTAACAAAAGCTAACCACTAACATTTGCCTATCCTGGTAGGAAAAATTTATGTTTATAGAATTTTGAATTTTCTGCTACTGCTACTGCCCAACACCCTAGAACAGCATCGTTCCCTCTCACTACTAGAAATGGAATAAAATATAAGGAATTAAATAAAACACTCGAAGAAATTAATAAAAATATGTTCCTATTATTAGAAAAAATCAATAAAATAGCAAATTATACTTTAAATAAATTCCAAAATGGCAGGAATGTAATAAATGATATACAAGATACATTAGAAAATATAAATATTGATGGAAATAAAGATAATGATAGAATTAAGGAAGTTCTTTTGCAATTAAAAAATTTTTTGGAAAAAGAAGAAAATAGTATATATATAACTATACAGGATTTAGAGGAATTTGTTAGTGATAGAAAATTAGTAAAGAAAGAAAAAAGTATAACTTTAGTTTATCCGCCAGGACTATGGAGAAATTAGTTAAGAATATCAAGAGGATATAAAAAATGCAACAGAAATAGAGGAAATAAGTAGACTTATGAATGATTTAAAAATATTAAAGGATGAGATTGGAAATACAAAAATATGTAAAATAGATAATGATCAGAAAAAAAGAAAATGATTTAGAAGAAGTAGTCCTAGGATATGAAGATGAGAACGAAGAGCATATAAGAGTAGATATGAAAAATGAAAGTGATGAGGAAACTAGTGGCCAAGGAGCTAGGAGACAACCAAATTACCAAAGAAAAAGGACTTAGGGTACCTTTTGGAATGACCCAAATTATTGGAGATCCTATGATGAACCATACATTGGAAGACAAGGATATTATAGAAGGAAAGGAAAATGGGAGAAATACCCATCGGATTATAAACTAAAGGTAGAGACACTTAGGCATAGAAATATTTTAAATCTCGACTGTGTCACAAATAAAGAAGAATTGATAAATGAATGGAAAAATGAATCAAGCCTAATTCTCCAAATAGATGAGTATTTAAAGACCATAGATTTTGATGCAATATTAAATCTAGTTTTATATAAAACATCAGGAAATATTCAGAAAATACTAAATAGTATTAGAGCATTTTAGTGACAGCATATAATAGCTGGTGTCACAAAAAATACTGATATAATACAAAAAATTACTAAACTCATCTATAGAGAATTTGTTAGTTTTGATAATGAACATAGACAAGCAGAATTAGATAGAACAAGGCACGAGAAAGCGTTGTTGCATCTAGATAATATAAATATATGTAATATGTGTTATTTTGAGGAATTTACTTGTGAATTTTAGAAATATTATTATCAGTTAGATAATCAGTGTAAGGAAATATATGAAGGTATATGTGACAACCTCCCAAAAATTCAATGGAGCCGCCACCTATGTTTATTAAGGAAAACAATAGGAAAAACCTTTTTAGAAATAATTATAAAAAGAAAAGTCTGTGAACCAAATTTGGGTCCGGGAGTTGGTTACATATAAGGAAAGTGTTAGCACCCTTACAACGCCCATTAAAAATGGTACCCTTTGACTATTGGTAAAGACTATTTGCCTTAGTAATTAATTCTCTTAAACTCTTATTTATTCATTTTTATTTTTATATAAAATTGGAAGAAACCGCAAAGTGACCGAATCGTTCGAATAGCACTTCGGAGCTTCTTGCCAAAAATTTTATTTAGTGGAAGTAAAGAAATAAAATGGAGAAAATGGATCAGCATGAGATATAAGTGGAAAACTTACTTTTTGTTAAATAAATTTAAATGTTGCGTTTTTTGAAATGGATAACTGCAATCACCTACTACTAATTAATAGTAGATAATTTGCTTTTAACAATAATAAACATTCTGATTATCAAAAACAGATACAAAAGATTTGAATGCAAGAACATAAGAAAAGAGAATTCTGAAATCATCCCTCCCTATTTTATTTTCTCATATTTTCATTATAACTTATAAAATAAAAATATACAAAGATATTTGCAAATTCACCCCTCACTTGGGTTTGGCCTCTTTGGAAGGCCAAACCCTAATCCTAATTCAACCAAGCAGTCGCGTGAATCAGAAAAGGAACAAGGGATATTTTTTAGAATCACAGAGTCACTTCAAAGGCAAGTTACATACAGAAACGTAAAAGAAAGAATGTGAATATAGAATCAAGCATAATCCTCAACTCACAGCCATTACAGTCCAGATCCAAAATATATTACATGAACATGAAGAATAAGGACCTACAACTATGAAAAGGAAGAAAATGTAACCTGGCCTCAAGTTTTTCCTGCACGAATCACGTAAAACCACAAATAGGGGAATACGAAAAAAATCTAGACTAAAAGAGTGTTTATTTTATGGCCTTTTCTTGTAACCTCACGGACTCTGTAATGCTCTTCTCGCCCTTGTCGCCTCTGGTCTACTCGTGTTTCTCTCCTCCGAATTCACTCTCACAGGTCCTCCTTTTTCTATGACCTTGAGGTTGGCTTTTATAGCCCCAACAGCTGCGAAAATCAATCACAAACCAAACCAGCAAATGAACCAAAAATAAAAATAAAAATAAAAATAAAAATAGAAATGGAAAGGAAGGAAAAGTAATGGAACGAAAATCCCCATTTTTTGTTCATCGAATCTGTGATCCTGTAGGAAACTTGGTGGAGATTTTGATGGATTTGGAGATTGTGGGAGAGATTTGGGTCGGATTTAATGTAGGAGATAAAAAAGGAAGGAGAGGAGGTGCCGCCGCGGTTTGGGAGATGAAGGTGAGAAAGAAGGAATTTAGGAATGAGGGAGCGATGGCCAAAGATAGGGTTAGATTTTTGGAGAGAAGAAGGAAAATAAAAGAAAGGAGAGAATGGAGCAGAGGAGGCGCAGAGATTGGGGGAGAGGGAGAGCGGCCCTGTTGAAGGGAGTGAGGGGGGATGAGGGTTTTCATTTAGGTTTAGGTCTTTTAGGTTGGGCTGGAGGATTGGGCCGCGGGTTATGGGTGAAGAGCCAAGAGGCGCATGAGAAAGAGGAGGGGGTGCACACAGCGAGTGAAGGAAATAGCGCCTGGGAGGCGTTGTCCGTAAAAAAAGGGGGTGCACAAGTAAACAGTGAGAGATTGGGCTGGGAGTGCTGTTGGACTGGGCTGGGTCACCAACCTGGTTGCTCGCTGCTATTGGCACCTCTCTGATTTATAACATGCACATCCATTTCTTCAACTTCTTCCCTTTTCTTTTCTCTATTTTTTTATTCTTATTCTTTGCCTTCTCTTTATTCCAAGACCAAAATATCATTAATATTACTAATTCAATAAGCAAGCAAAAATAATAAAATAAAATAAAATAAAATAAAATAAAAAGGCCGGACAAAATTAGGATACTACAGCTGCCCCTCCTTAATTACATTTTACTCGAAGGTTTTCGTGCATTCGTTGTAAAAGGTAATTAAGGATAAAGGACTCCAACTTTGTCCGAAACAAGTGGTTTGAGATTGCGGGATTGTTTCCCAACTTTGGTGGGAGATTCTAGGGTTGGTATCCTAGTGAATTCCCCGTAAGGCATAGGTCTGGTTCCAAGCTCTTACGAAATTGGTGAAAGATTCTAGTTTCGATTCCTAGTGAATTCCGGGTAAGGCATAGGTCTGGTTCCTAGCTCTTACGAAATTGGTGAGAGATTCTAGGTTCGAATCCTAGTGAGTTCTCGGTAAGGCATAGGTTTGGTTCCTAGCTCTCACAAACTTGATTAACTTCCCTGTTTGGGGAAAGTTTGGGGTGCGAGCTTCTTCGTCACTCAACACAAGTTTGGGTCAAATTCCTAGTGAGGCGTAGTTCAGATTTCTACTCCTACTAAAGCATATGGATTGACTTTTCCTTTGTGGGTGAAAGTCCATGATTTGCAACAGTTTCCTTATTTTGGTAAATTCCGTGTGTCGTGGGTCAGATTCCCGACTAAAAGCTTAGGTCAGATTCCCAAGATAGTGGGTCAGATTCCCAGCAAGGTGTAGGTCAGGTTCCTAACTTTTACTAAAGCATGGACTAGTTTCCCTATCACAGGCGAACGTCTAGGGTACGAGCTTCTCCGTCACTCGACACAGGTTCGGGTCAGATTCCCGGCAAGGTATATGTCAGATTCCTAACTCTTGCTAAAAGGTACGGATCGGTTTCCATAATTGAGGAAGATCCGAAATGCAGGTCAGGTTCCCGACTAAAAGCTTGGGTCAGATTCCCAAGGTGGTGGGTCAGATTTCCAACAAGGTGTAGGACAGGTTCCTAACTCTTGCTAATAAATGGATTGGGTAGGTTGAGTACTAGTTCTCACTGAGTAGACAACAAACCGAATGTGTACAATATTGGAGAGGGTGGGTCAATGGACCCAAAAACTTTGATAGTCATGCAGGATGGAATGAATGGTATGCCATGCATGAAATGAAATTTCTTATTTTTAGAGAAATGTTTTTTTAAGGTGGGTCGTGGACCCAAAAGTATTGATGATCATGCAGGATGCAATGAATGATATGCTATGCATGAGTATTATTTTGCTTTGAAAGATTTTTGATTTCCCTAATTTCTTTTGAGAATGCTGCCCCTAGACTTTCTATCGGATTGCTTGTCTGAATGGTTGACTTTGTACTGCACCAGGTTTGCATATTTGCCCCTTGATAAATCATTTTATGGATCCGCAAATTTTTAGCTTCATGCTTTGAATGCCCTTGGGAGGATTAGATTGACAACTTTGATCCATAGATACTTTTCAGTGTCCCTTTGGCCTTCGTCCAGCCATGTGAGGAAGGATCTATGTAGAGACATGGATCACCTTATATAGTTCTGAAACTGGAACAAAATCTCGAAGGCGAAGCTTGTAGACGATGGGCACAGCTTTTGCCCCTAGCTTCTTGGTTTATGTTTAGATCTATGAGGTCCAATCTGGGTTGACATGTTTGTGAATTTGACCCTAACTTTTGCCTAGGCCGCTCTTTGCGAGTTTTCAACCTAGCGGGTCGTTCTAACTTTTGCCTAGACCTGCCCTTTCGGGTTTTCAGTCTAGCGAGCTTTTCTTTTATACTCTTTTTTTTCTTTTTCTTTTTCTTTTTTTTAGTAAAGGAACTACACCGAAGAGTTTATAGGGATTTCCTCTTTCAAAAATCAAGTTTTGGGAAAATATGAGCAATTTAATTTTGATCAGAATGGACTTTATTAAGGTTGTAACGTGGCCAAGGGTTAAGGGTTATGAAGAAAGGATATTTCAGGCTCAAAAGGTATTTCAGGGTTCATAAAAACAAGGATCTTTAGCGCCAAGATGCACTTTGATGATTGCTAGCACAAATTGTCTTGTCTTGCTTTTGCATTTTGTATTCATTTCTTTTCTTTGCAAGCGTTTTGATACGTTGCATTTGATATTTGCTTGCTTGCTTTTTTTTTTAACAAACAAAATTTGATGGACTATTGTGCTAGCATTTAATGTATGAGTGATCCTTGTTTAGGGTACTTGAAAAAAAAAATTGGCTCAAAAAGGATAGCAAGGGATAAATATTTTTTATATTTTTGGATAGAGAAAAACGGCCAAACTTCATCTCAAAACCTTATTGCTCAAATTTTTACAAAAATTAATTTTTGATAACTATACATTTGTTTTACCATTTTATTTTATATTTTTCTTAATTACTTTTTTTTATCCCAGATTGACCATGTATCAAGAAGGGAAGTTGAAAAATTCAAATTGCATTTCCATTAATATATTGAAAAGATGGGAACAAAGTGGGCCATTTATAAGATATGCCCCAGGGCTTCGGGCAAAGCTTAAAAACAAATGAAGGTTGTTTAAATAAGGCTATTCCTTTAAGTTTTACCACTTGGTGTTGATCGGAGCCCAACAATTCTCAATGGAGTGGCCCACTGCCCCAGTGCATGCTGTGATGAGCATAATTTGTATCTTCTTCCCTCTCTTGACCTATACTGCGCAATGGTTGTTGAGCTTCGAGGTTGCCAATCCTACCGTTTGTTATCCCGGCTTCCACTCTTCCTCCGAAAACAACTAGGACTGAGAAGCTTGAAGAGACATTTCCCATCATCAGATCATAGAAGGGTTGTTGAAGTGTGTCAATGAACATGGTAACCATCTCTTTCTCAGATAGCGGAGGTTCCACTTGGGCTGCAATCCCTCTCCATCTTTGGGCATACTCTTTGAAGCTTTCGTTGCCCCCTTTTATCATGGTTTGCAACTGGTAGCGGTCAGGAGCCATGTCCATATTGTATTTATTCTGTTTGATGAAAGCATTAGCCAAATCATTCCATGAGTTGATTTTACTCTGCTCTAACTGCATATACCAGCGTAGGGATGCCCCGGTAAGACTCTCTTGGAAGAAGTGGATTAGGAGTTTATCACTACTGGAGCAGGATGCCATCTTCCGGCAGTACATGATGAGGTTGCTTTTTGGACAAGTTAAACCTTCATACTTTAGCGAACTCAGGAACTTTGAATTTTTGGAGGAATTACTATGTCCAGGACCAAACATACTTCTGAAGCTTCGAACCCAATATGATTTGCCCCTTCAATTGCTTTCAGCCTATCTTCCACAATTTGGAGTCTCTCCTGATCTAGGAGGTCTCCTGATGGGTCATTGGAAGCCTCTCGATACTCATTAGTGTTGATAGAATGGTTCTTATCAATGGCCAATTTTGCATCCAAGTTCTGCAAGAGGTCCAATATCTTGTCCATCTTACCCTTGATTTGGTCGAGTTCTTCTCTCATCGCTTGCTAATTCTGTTCCAACAAGTTCATGAATCTAGATTGAGCTCGAGTCCGGTAGGGATGCAGGGAAAGCTTATTTGTATCTATTTTTCTGTTGAGGGGGGAAAATGAGTTACGTTATGAGGATGCCATGATTATGCATGTCATGAATGTTTTTTTTTATGTACATTTTATGCAAAATAATATGATGGATAATGAAAAGATATTTTTCTAATACATTTTTTTCAATATATTGCTTTTTTCATACAAAAAGAATGCGATGGAAAAGGGAAAATATTATTTTGTTTTTTTTTGAAGGATTTCTGAAAAATAACGGAATTTAAATGGATGAAGATAAAAAATGGGCCAAGTGCCCCTTGTGAGGTAGACCGATAATTCCTATGACTTTAGGTTCTACGGCTTTGATCACATGGAAAAGGAGACAAATAGGGTTTGCTCCTTTGGTGATATGGGCCGATAGTTTCTTAGAACGGGTCTATGGTCCACAAAAGTGTCTTTCCATTGGGTGGCTTTAGGATGCTAATCTAAAAAGGTTCCTAGAGCCAAAGGTCCCATTTTCGAATGTTACCGTCGATAATAGGTAAACTATTAACGAGAGTTTTTTCTCAAATGGGGTCAAACTCTAGGTGAGGCCTTCGCAAGGACCCAACTGGCCGTACGTCCAGCAGGTGCTCAATACACAGCCTCTTCTAACTTAAAGTTTTTTATCTTTTTCAAACCCGGGCATAAGGTTCCACTCGTAGTGTGCAAAAAATGTGTTAAGTGAAGTGTGTGAAGGAGCAATTACCTAAAATACTACCCGCTGCAAAACAAATCAAAACATAATATTTACAAATGTCTTCTACCCTCGGGTTCAAATATACAAACATATGAGCAAAATATATATAATGAACAAATAGGAATAAAAAAATAAAAGGGAAATAAATCATGTAAGGCAAACAAATCAATACAAACAATTTTAGGGCCTAACTCTCTAAAGTCACCAGTGGAGTCGCCAGCTGTGACAACCACCCAAAAATTCAATGGAGCCGCCACCTATGTTTATTAAGGAAAACTATAGGAAAAACCTTTTCGGGAATAATTATAAAAAGAAAAGTCTGTGAACCAAATTTGGGTCCGGGAGTTGGTTACACATAAGGAAGGTGTTAGCACCCTTACGACGCCCATTAAAAATGGTACCCTTTGACTATTTGTAAAGACTGTTTGTCTTAGTAATTAATTCCCTTAAACTCTTATTTATTTATTTTTATTTTTATATAAAATTGGAAGAAACCGCAAAGTGACCGAATCGTTCGAATAGCACTTCGGAGCTTCTTGCCAAAAATTTTATTTAGTGGAAGTAAAGAAATAAAATGGAGAAAATGGATCAGCATGAGATATAAGTGGAAAACTTACTTTTTGTTAAATAAATTTAAATGTTGCGTTTTTTGAAATGGATAACTGCAATTACCTACTATTAATTAATAGTAGATAATTTGCTTTTAACAATAATAAACATTACGATTATCAAAAACAGATACAAAAGATTTGAATGCAAGAACATAAGAAAAGAGAATTCTGAAATCATCCCTCCCTCTTTTATTTTCTCATATTTTCATTATAACTTATAAAATAAAAATATACAAAGATATTTGCAAATTCACCCCTCACTTGGGTTTGGCCTCTTTGGAAGGCCAAACCCTAATCCTAATTCAACCAAGCAGTCGCGTGAATCAGAAAAGGAACAAGGGATATTTTTTAGAATCACAGAGTCACTTCAAAGGCAAGTTACATACAGAAACGTAAAAGAAAGAATGTGAATATAGAATCAAGCATAATCCTCAACTCACATCTATTACAGTCCAGATCCAAAATATATTACATGAACATGAAGAATAAGGACCTACAACTATGAAAAGGAAGAAAATGTAACCTGGCCTCAAGTTTTTCCCAGAACAGAATACAGAAACCACAAATAGGGGGAATACGAAAAAAAAAATCTAGACTAAAAGAGTGTTTATTTTATGGCCTTTTCTTGTAACCTCACGGACTCTGTAATGCTCTTCTCGTCCTTGTCGCCCTCTGGTCTACTCGTGTTTCTCTCCTCCGAATTCACTCTCCTGGGTCCTCCTTTTTCTATGACCTTGAGGTTGGCTTTTATAGCCCCAACAGCTGCGAAAATCAATCACAAACCAAACCAGCAAATGAACCAAAAATAAAAATAAAAATAAAAATAGAAATAGAAAGGAAGGAAAAGTAATGGAACGAAAATCCCCATTTTTTGCTCATCGAATCTGTGATCCTGTAGGAAAATTGGTGGAGATCTTGATGGATTTGGAGATTGTGGGAGAGATTTGGGTCGGATTTAATGTAGGAGATAAAAAAGGAAGGAGAGGAGGTGCGGCCGCGGTTTGGGAGATGAAGGTGAGAAAGAAGGAATTTAGGAATGAGGGAGCGATGGCCAAAGATAGGGTTAGATTTTTGGAGAGAAGAAGGAAAATAAAAGAAAGGAGAGAATGGAGCAGAGGAGGCGCAGAGATTGGGGGAGAGGGAGAGCAGCGCGGCTGTTGAAGGGAGTGAGGGGGGATGAGGGTTTTCATTTAGGTTTAGGTCTTTTAGGTTAGGTTTGGGTTGGGCTGGAGGATTGGGCCGCGGGTTATGGGTGAAGAGCCAAGAGGCGCATGAGAAAGAGGAGGGGGTGCACACAGCGAGTGAAGGAAATAGCGCCTGGGAGGCGTTGTCCGTAAAAAAAGGGGGTGCACAAGTAAACAGTGAGAGATTGGGCTGGGAGTGCTGTTGGACTGGGCTGGGTCACCAACCTGGTTGCTCGCTGCTATTGGCACCTCTCTGATTTATAACATGCACACCCATTTCTTCAACTTCTTTCCTTTTCTTTTCTCTATTTTTTTATTCTTATTCTTTGCCTTCTCTTTATTCCAAGACCAAAATATTATTAATATTACTAATTCAATAAGCAAGCAAAAATAATAAAATAAAATAAAATAAAAAGGCCGGACAAAATTAGGGTACTACAGTATATTTATTAATAAATTACCATTCCCAATAAATGAAAATGTTAAAGAATTATGGCAACAAAGGAGACTTGAAGTTGTAGACACCTTAGGAGGAATTATTTCAACTGTTTATGAATTATTAACTAATGAGTGTCAACAAAAGCAAATTAGAAGGTCCATAAGACATAATAAAGGAATTTGTTGTAAGAACCCAAATATAGACCTTCCAAATCAATGGGGAAGTAATGATTCAAGAAAACCATATAGGAAAAAGAAATATAAATTTAGGAGATCTTATTCTAGAAAAGAATCATATAGGAAAAAGAGATAATTTAAGAAGAGAAACCCAAATAAGATTCCTAAAAAATAGTACGTGTCTGTAGTATGTTGTTGTAAAAGATAAAATTACTAGCATTAAATGCTAGAAAAGTAAAAGTGGCAGAAGAAAAATAAAGGGGCCACGTATAGGAGTGTGTAGAAAATGATATGTCTTATAGTAGTGTGTAGTAGTTTCTTTAGTCAGTAGGAATAAACCTTGTGTATTATAAATAGAAGTTTGAAGCATGTAGCTCGGGGAGAGGAAATCATTTCGTGAAGTTCTCTTTTAGAGACTTTATCTTCCTTCTCTGATAGAAAGTTGTGCTCATATCCTTGTGGATTTGAGTTGTTGCCTTGAGAGTGGCAACAAACCCATGTACCTATCCTTGTGAAATATTAATAAAAATATCCAGCTTTTTCCATATACTTCATAAATATTTTTAGTCTCCAGAAATACTTTCTTTACATAGTTCCAACCATATCATCAAATTATCAAGCGGAAGCAAAGCGGGCATTTAAAAGCATGAATCTCACTCAGGTATATTCAAAATCACATCTCTAAATATGATAAACATATGTTTGAGTCTAGAATTAATTATATTATTTAGTATCTATCTTGGAAAATTATATTGTTTCTAAATATGGCCTCTACGTCGAAAGAATTAGAAATAAATAAATATAAAGATATAGAAAATTTAGAAGTTCATGAAGAAGCAGGAAATTACTTATCTACTATAGTTTTAAATTAAGATAAATTTAGAGAGATACAAAAAGAAAATATTAATCTTCCTGAAGGATATAATATTAGAGGATCTACAAAAACGGAGAAACTAAAATCACCAATAAATGTTTTTAATAAAAGAGGAAATATTCTTTATTTTGTTAAATCAGTTGTAGAGACAACTATTAATATTGAGGATACTGGAGGAAATACAAGTTTACAGTTAATTACTGCAAGAGATATAAATAAGGTTATGAGAACAATTAAAAATAAGGAGCATAGAAAGAAAATAGGATATGCTCATATAGGAGCAGTACAAATTCTATTAAAAGCAACATATGCTAACGGAACAAATTCATCAATTAAAATTATTTTAATGGATATGGAATTACAGATAAATAGGATTCTATTTTAGGAATTATGGATGCAAACTTAGCATAAACAAAAGTGAATTTTGAAGTTTTCCCAAATATAGGAGTTCCACTAAATACCAAAAGATTAGACAGAACTTTGGTTCTTACATATAATTTTGCTAGAAATGATTTAATGAGACCAGGAGAAAAAATATTTTCAATTACTTATTGTGTTAATTTTGCACTTAGTAATTCTCATCATAGCATAAAATTTAGGAATAATGATAAAATAAATTTACCTGAAATATTCATGGATATAGGAAAAATATGTATGCCTAAGAAGAATAATATAGAAGATCTACCAGAGAAATTGTAATTAAAATATATTGATATTAATTCAGCGGAAAATAGAGAATATAAAAATATGATAGAAAAATATTGTACACAAATAGAAAAACCAATTATGCTTTCAGAACCAGAAAAAGTTAAAATTGAAGAAAATGAAATAAATAAATTAACAAATCAAGTTAGGGACTTAGAATTATATCTAAAAAATAAGATATGAGTACTGCTATATTTTCTATACATGATAGAATTATGGAAATACAAGTAAAATTAAATGATAGATCTACTATTATATATTCAAGTAGTATTGAAGATGAAGAAAGGGATTTTTATGAGAAAATAAGATGTATATGGAAGTTGGATTTACCAAGAGAAATAAAAAGGATAATATGTATTAATTATGGAAAATTATGTGCACAATCTAAAGTATATAATAATGAGATTATGGAAGTCTTATGATGGGAAGAATTTATGTTGCCTGATAATTATCCAGAAATATATTTAGATGAACCATTAGAAGATTTTGACATGAAAGATTGGTTTCCAAATGATGATTAAAAATTTTAAGATTTATTATACTTTCGATTTATTTGGAAATTGTTTAGAATTATATATGCATGTCTTATATATGTTTCAGTTGCTTCATGTATGCTTTGGTAAAAAAATTTATTACGTATGCCATATGCATGTACCATATGCATGTTATGCATTTATTATGCATGTTATGGTTAGGTTGAGTTAATGAATTATGCATGTTACGGTATTACATGTTGTTGTTCAATTAATTGTGCATGAAATTAATTATGCATGCCTTTGGTTGATATATTGGTACCGGTGCAGGTAACTAGCCTGTGGAACTAAGTGAGTAGAAAATATGAGAAATTCGTATAGAGTTAATAAAATTAATAAAGGATTACACGTAGTAATGAAAGTAAATAATAATATGAGAATTTTGTATATAGATGAATTTTTCTGTGAAAAGCTAAGATATATTAAAAAATTAAAATTACCCAATGATATTAAAATCAGAATAATAGAAAAGTATGGAAGGTTATTAGGTCAAGAATTAGTATATATAAATGAAATATATAATGTTATAAGATTCTTTGATGATATATTCTGGTATTTTGGATTAATATGGTATATCATTAGAAGAAATAAAAGAATATAAAAGAAATATAATTAAAGAAAAATAAGACGAGAAAAAATAGAAGTAGAAAGACTTTATAGAACTATAGATGATCTTGTTAGGGATCCTGCTAGAATAAATGAGGGAAATTGGCAAGAAATTAGAAATAGAATTTTAGCGCAAGAACAAAAAATAAATAGATTAGAAAATGAACTTAGCCAAATCTAAAAAAGAATTACGAATTAATGAACTAACGGATTCAATTAAAGGAAAAAGAAATATTGTAGAAATATTATGTAATAGGTTAGATTATTTTATAGCCAAAAGTGATAGTAAAGAAATAGAAAGAATAACTAGATCACTTATAAGATATCAAAATATTTTATGTTAACATGAACAGGAATTACGAGAATTAAGAAATTAAAATTATGTCCGTCACAAAATTTGCGACCAAAGATTTAGCGACGAGAATTGAATTTCCGTCACTAAAATCCGTCAATAATTTATCTTTTTCTAGCTATGGAAGCCTGCCGGATCCGAATACCTATCTGGATACCCGAAAAGGACATAAGCCTGCCGGATCCGGATACCTATCTGGATACTCAAGAAGGATCACTACTAGAAAAACTTAAAATAGCAACGGGAAACATAGGAAAAATAACAAAATGACATTAACAGAAGAAATAGAATTAAAATATAAGGAATTAAATAAAACACTAGAAGAAATTAATAAAAACATGTTCCTATTATTAGAAAAATTCAATAAAATAGCATATTATACTTTAAATAAATTCCAAAATGGTAGGAATGTAATAAATGATATACAAGATACATTAGAAAATATAAATATTGATGGTAATCGAGATATTGATAGAATTAGAGAAGTTCTTCTGCAATTAGAAAATCTTTTAGACAAAGAAGAAAATAGTAGATATATAACAATACTGGATTTAGAAGAATTTCTTAGTGATAGAAAATTAGTAAAGAAAGAAAAAAGTACAACTTTAGTATATCCATCAGGATTATGGAGGAATTAGTTAGAGAATATCAAGAGGATATAAAAAATGCAACAGAAATAGAGGAAATAAGTAGACTTATGAATGAGTTAAAAATATTAAAGGAGGAGATTGGAAATACAAAAATATATAAAATAAATAATGACCAGGAAAAAGAATTAGAAGAAGTCATCCTAAAATATGAAGATGAGGACGAAGAACATATAAGAGTAAATCTGAAAAATGAAAGTGGTGAAGAAACTAGTAGCCAATGAGCTAGAAGACAAGCAAATTACCAAAGAAAAAGGACTTGGGGTACCTTTTGGAATGACCCAAATTATTGGAGATCCTATGATGAACCATACATGAGAAAACAAGGATATTATAGAAAGAAAGGAAAATGGGAGAAATACCCATCGGATTATAAACCAAAGGTAGAGAAACTTAGGCATAGAAATATTAAAAATCTAGATTGTGTCACAAATAAAGAAGAATTGATAAATGAATGGACAAATGAATTAAGCCTAATTCTCAAAACAGATGAGTATATAAATACCATAGATTTTGATGCAGTGTTAAATTTAGTTTTATATAAAACATCAGGAAATGTTCAGAAAATGCTAAATAGTATTGGAGCATTTCAATGGCAGTATATAATAGCTGGTGTCACAAAAAATATTGATAAAATACAAAAAATTACTAAACTCATCTATAGAGAATTTGTTAGTTTTGATAATGAACATAGACAAGCAGAATTAGATAGAACAAGGCATGAGAAAGAATTGTTTCATCTAGATAACATAAATATATGTAATATGTGTTACTTTGAGGAATTTACTTGTGAATTTCAGAGATATTATTACCAGTTAGATAATCAGTCTAAGGAAATATATAAGGGTATATTTATAATAAATTACCATTCCCAATAAATGAAAAGATTAAAGAATTATGGCAACAAAGGAGACTTGAAGTTGCAGACACCTTAGGAGGAATTATTTCAACTGTTTATGAATTATTAGCTAATGAGTGTCAACAAAAGCAAATTAGAAGGTCCACAAGACATAATAAAGGAATTTGTTGTAAGAACCCAAATATAGACCTTCCAAATCAATGAGGATGTAGTGATTCTAGAAAACCATATAGGAAAAAGAAATATTTCAAGAAGGGAAAGAAATATAAGTTTAGGAGATCTTATCCTAGAAAAGAAACATATAGAAAAAAGAGATGCTTTAAGAAGAGAAATCCAAATAAGATTCCTAAGAAATATTGTCCTGAAGAAAAGAAGAAGTGTACATATTGGTTATGTAAGGAAGAAGGACATTATGCAAATGAGTGTCCTAAGAAAGGTAAGAAGGAAGAAAAGGTTAAGTTAATTAATTTAGCTCTTAAAAATAATTATGAACCAGTAGAAGAAGAATTTAGTTCAGATGAAGAAATATATGAGTATGGCACAGAATCTAGCGATGATGGAGCAACTTCAGAAAGTGAATCTGAATAGCATATATATTAGAATAGATATAGAAATAAATAAGGTCAGATATGCTACAGAAGCATATATAGATAGTGGAGCAAGTATTTGTTTAGCAACAAAATATTTGTTTCCAAAAGAAAAATGGATTGATTTAGATAACCCTTTGAAGGTTCAAATTGTTGATGGATCTACTAAGGTAATTAGTAAGGTTGTTAGAAAAGCTATAGCATATATAGAAAATTATATATTTGTTATACCTACTATATATCAACAAGAATCAGGTTTAGATTTAATTTTAGGAAATAATTTTTTACGGTTATATGCACCTTTTTGTCAATATGAGATTTATTCTATTAAAGACACCCTATATAGTAGGAAAGCAAAAGAGAAATCTTATATCAATTCCTATAATTAATGAATCCGAAAAATAAAGCTACAAAATATAAATCAAAGTTTCACGCACAAAAACGTGGTGATATATATAATAAAATGACAAAAAAATTAGGACTTTTTGAAGATATAATATATGTATTAGGCCGAAAGGAATTTCCAATTCCTCAGGAAATAGAAGAGCTTTTAGATAAAGAATGTAATGAAAATCCACTTGATCCCAAAATTAATAATAAAAAACCAAGAGTTAATTTCTCTTAGGTTAAAAGATCCTAACAAGAAAATTAAGTGTAAGCCTATGTTTTATACCATAGAGATAAATTTGATTAAGATATAAAGAAATGGTTGGATTTAGGATTAATTCGACCATCAAAAAACAAACATTCTGCACTTGCCTTTTATGTAGATAATCATAATGAGCAGAAAAGAAGAAAGAGAAGGATGGTGATCAATTATAAAGCTATGAATAAAGCTTTAGAACGTGACGCATATTTCATTCCTAGAAAGGATCATATAATTGAATTAGTTCATGGAAAGAAATTATTTGGTAGTCTTGATTGTAAATCAGGTTTTTATCAATTAAGACTTGATGAGGATAGTAAACCCTTAACAGCATTTAGTTGTCCACATGGACAATATGACTGGAATGTATTACCAATGGGTTAGAAGCGAGCACCATGTATTTTTCAGCAAAGAATGAACAATGTATTAAGAGATTTTAAAGATTTTTGTGTTATTTATATTGCTGACATTCTTATGTTTACTGATAGAGATGATTTATTAGATCATTTTAAATATGTTAAGAAAGTTTTAGAAAGATGTTTAGAGCAAGGAGTTATCTTAAGTAGAAAGAAAGTTGTCCTTAGTCAAAAACGAAT
Source organism: Calophaca sinica (assembly GCA_037113605.1). Classification (NCBI taxonomy): domain Eukaryota; kingdom Viridiplantae; phylum Streptophyta; class Magnoliopsida; order Fabales; family Fabaceae; genus Calophaca; species Calophaca sinica. Next base: position 113,657,711 of record CM073733.1, read on the forward strand.
AGATTATCTTGGTCTAGAAATAGATGGAGGAAATATTGTTATGCAAAAACATGTCTTAACAAAATTACATGAATTGCTTTCTGAAATGAAGAATGTTAAGGAATTACAAATGTTTCTTGGATTACTAACATATATTTCAAATGAAGGATTTATTAAAGATCTTGAAGAAGAAAGAAGACTTTTGCAGCTTAAACTCAAAAAAGACGCTGTAACGACCCGTTTCCGGACCGCTACCGAGCTCAACATACCGAGCTCGAGTTACCGAGCTCAACACACCGAGCTCAAGATACCCTGTATGCGATGTGTTTTAAAATGATACTCTTGTGCCCTTTTAGAAAAGTACGGTCTATATATATATATATATTTTTTATAAAACCAGCTCGTGCACATCAGAGTATCTACAGCTTTTCGAAACATGGTGCAACTAAGACACAAGAATTAAATTCTAATAGAACATACATGCATATATACCACTCGAAATGATAATGTATACAAAATACAGAGTAGTAAATGTACAAGAAATACACCTAAGGTATGACGACTTCAAGAGAGCAATCATACCCTGGGGGTACTTCCGGCAGACACCCACGCAGGGGGCTGCTCCAAAAGTAAACCGCCAGTCTACCCTGTGCTCAAAATGACATCTAGCCCAAACTGGTCACAACCTCTGAACACAAAAAAAACAAAGTACAGTCATCCCAAAAACATCCAACAAACATAACTAATCACGACAAATATAGGTCGTCGCCCTGATCCTCGTCGAGATCCTCCTCGCCATCCTCTGCTGTCGAGTTCCTCGCGCTTCGACCGCCTGGGTAGCCATCATGGATTGAAGGTCCCACGGGAAAGGGACAACTTCTCAACAATTCAAGATAAACACGTCATAAAGAAATAAGCCAAACGACAATGTATAACATTCACCAAACGTGACTCGACCATCTCACTCTAACTCGACTCAACTCGCAATCCATTTTCTCTCGACTCGACAATTATTCCGGAATGCACACGCTGCATCAGGTATCTTTGTAAAGTCGGTAGTAGCCTTGGGATCTTCGCTCTCCCTAGGACAGTCAACTCAGGTCCCATAGCGTGGCGACGCTTAGAAGTCCCCATAAACGGAAAAGAGGACCTAGCACCCTCTCCGCTATCCGGGTCGCAACTCCAAACGCCAACGACTCGCTAAGCTCTCTCACTCAATGAACAATTCGCCGCATACGATATTCAGAGAGTTATACGCAAGATATTCAACCGCATGTCAAATAAAAAGAGCAGCTCAACATGAAGAAACGCAATTCAACATGCAATACACAATTCACAACATATATTCAATCACATATTAAATACATGCAGAAACCCAATCATACCACAACATTTCAATCTCGACACAAATCAAGGAATCCATACATAGAAATATAACAATAAAAATCTAGAATGTCTAGAAGTGCCCTTACCGAACTCCAAGATAACGCTGCTCGACAACGACCTCGACACGGCTGTCTTCAAACGAGCTCGACAACGACTTCTCTTACTCGATCTCGACACGTACGGCTCTCAGTCAACCTCGACACGCATAGCCTCGATCCGCTCCCATCGCCTCCCACGCCCTCGGGTTCGCTTCTCCGTACACCTCGATTCGGGAATCACACGATCTCGGGAATCAGACTTCCTAATACAAACACAACTTAGTTCGATCTATGGGTTCTAATAACACTTAGCTCTCATTATCCCAATCTTAACCACAACTCAAGTAAACATTACAAAATAACTCCTTTCTCTAAAATTTTATTGAAAACTTCTTTCATACATTACCAGACAAAGCCATTTTTCCTCTAACACAAAGTTAGGGTTTTCGATCAAAAGTTCATGAAAAAGGTTATCTGATGCTACAACAGATAAATCGACAACAACAACAACAGCCAGAAGCAACGTACAACAAACTAAAACAAGAAATCAAAACAACCAAAAAGGAAGGGTTTTTGGGCACTGCCTATTGCAGAAAACAGAGGAAGAAATTTGTTTTACAAGCTCAAATAATTGGTTAGAAAGGTAGGTAATATCATGAAGAAGAAAACCTATCAATATGACATGATTTGGAAGCGTAGAAACTAGCTAAAATGGAAGGAAGAAGTGGCGCTAAACAGTAGCATGAAGGAAGAGAAAATCTGTTTTTCATACCTCAAATGATGGTCGAGATGGTGATATATGTCGAGAAGATGATGATGAGGAACAAAATTGATGAAGAAAGTTTATGCAGAAGCTCGATGGAACTCAAGGTTCTTCGATGGAGGTTTGGAGAGGAAGAGGAACTCAGAGAAGAAGGAAGAAGAAAGAAGAAAAGAGAAAGTGAGGGTTTGAGGGGCTGATCGAATATACAGCTGGTGAGGGAAGGGCATTATCGTAACTACAGTTATGAGATGCTAATCCCATCAATCAATCTACCCATCTAATCTCTCCTCTCTCATGATTACCCTCTAAGCTATAGGTTACAGATCTAAAAAGAAGCACTGTCGAGAATCGCAAAACCGATAATATAAATATTACAAACAATATAATCATAACGCTGAATAACGTTCGTAAAAATACGAGTGTTATCATCTCGACACGATGTCGACCAGGGTGCTCGTGCAAGCGCACAAGGCTCTAACACGAGTTCGTGCACGCGGCCTCCTCAGTTCGACATGCGACCTCCTCAGCTCGGTACGCGACCTCAGCAGCTAATGCACGCGATCTCCTCAGCTCAGCAGCTAGTGCACGCGGTCTCCTCAGCTCGACAAATGACCTCGGCACGCGATCTTGGCACGGGATCTCGACACGAGGTCTTGGTACGAGGTCTCGATATGATGTCCTAATTCGAGGTCGATCTCGTCCTCAGGTGTTACAGACGCAGAGTGGAAATGGACAGAGGAAGACACTGCGATAGTTGAAAGACTAAAGCAGTTGTGCAAAAATCTGCTCGAATTATACCACCCTCGTGAAGATGATTATATAATTATCGAGACCGATGCGTCTGATATAACTTGGGGAGGCTGTATGAAAGCCAAACCAGTAAATAAGCCAAAAACAGAGTAACTCTGTAGATTTATGTCAGGCTTATTTCACGATCATTAGCTAAATTATCCAATTCATGAAAAGAAACCTTAGCATTAATAAGAATGCTAAGAAAGCATCAGATATACCTAATGCACTAAGAATTCTTGGTAAGAACTGACTCTACTTATGTTGCAGGTTTTAAGAACTTAAATATCAAAGAAAGCCCCAAGCAACGAAGACTTATCAGGTGGCAAATAGAGCTGAACCACTACGATTACAAAATAGTCCAAATTGCAGGGAATAAGAACGTGCTAGCAGACATGCTAAGTAGAGAATGGAGCACGAGCAGCTAAAATGAGAAAAAGCAATAAAGCAAGCCCAAGTAAAGCAGAAGGAAAAGGAGTTGGAATTAATAAAGGCAGATCTTCAATTAATCAGCATTCAGCTTGGAGAAGAAGTAGAAGAGCCTAAAGAAAAGCGGCCAAAGAAATATTGGGTTGTGTACAATGGCCCAATGTCTGGAATTTATGATGGATGGCATAAAGTAGTAGTTCACATAAATGGAATCCCCGATGTAATTCATGAATCATTCAAGACACTAGAGGAAGCAAAAGCTAATTTGGAAGGATTTAACAGAAGGGAAGCCTTAAAACAAAAAAGTCAGAAAAGTATTGGTTTTCGTCCAATTACCAGCTCTCTTGAACCAGTACCATCTAGACCAGCAAATAACAATCCTAAATCAGGACTTATGAGAGATGTCAGGACCTTCGTCCCAAATAAGCAGAGCCTCAATTCACTTCCAATTATAACAAGGGAGGAACATGAAGCAATGGTTCGCTTCTCTCAAGAGAACTTCAATAAGTCAATCTCTGAATTATTCAATTGGAATGAGGAGACAAAAATATATAATTTCTACGTCCTGAACAGAGGCAAATACGGAGTAAAGGCAGTAATTACCCCTGGATGTCCAGCAATTAGAGTGTTCAATTATTTCCAGTTCGGATTAATTGAATGCATCTATTTATCTAATGATCTTCAAGAATTACAATTTTTTCCAATAGGGATTACAGAAGCAATGAAGTTTTATAAGCAAACAGTTGCCAGAGATCGACCAATATTTATGAAGATGTACTCAAGCTATCCAGAATTCGAATCAATACAGGTTGCAAAGCACTTCATCTGCATGGGAATTTGCAATGGAACATTCCCATATATGGATAAGCCACCAGAAGTACCATACAACGAAGAAGAGTATACAACAATCATCGCATATCAGCTATCCTACATATTCGAGTAGACTCAGAAGGTTCGTGGAGATACACCTTTGAAAGTTAATTACAAGGGACCCAATACAATAATCACGTCAAAAATTAGGTGCCCCATCAAGAAGGGAGAATTAGACAGGGTAATCAATTTTGAAGCCCCATTTTTTACTCTATTGGGACCACATGTCAATTATACGCCAACTGTCAAGAGGAAGCTGTGTGAAATTATCAGAGTTTATTAAGATCCCGCTTGCGAATTATACTGTGAAGAAAAAGGAAAAATAAATCCAGAAGAAGACAAAAATGAAGATAAAGAAGAATCTTCAGGAGTTGCTGACAAGGCTTTCTCGGAAGACTCATGTGAAGCAATAATAGAAGAGTGATGTAAGACATGACGTCATAGAGCAACTATGTAATGGCAAAAAAGACCCAAAATATCATGTAAATAGTCTATGTGTCACATGTACAGTATAATTTGTAGGTATTATATGTCTGTCGGTGGCATTGTTAAAAGCCATGTGGTGGAAAAAAAGTAAATATGTTAGAAAAAAGACAAAAAATAAGGATAGACTAGCATGAATTGCTAGATGAGTCAAAGTAGTGGCAGAATGAAATAAGGGAGCCACGTATAATTGTAGAAAATGCTAAGACTTGTGTAGTATTTTCTAGTAACCTTAGCCAGTAGTTTCATTTAGCTATAAATAGAAGTATCAGATATGTAGCTCGGGGAGAGGAAATCATTTCGTGAAGTTCACTTTTAGAGACTTTATCTTCCTTCTCCGATAGGAAGTTGTGCTCATATCCTTGTGGATTTGAGTCGTTGCCTTGAGAGTGACTACACCTATGTACCTATCCTTGTGAAATATTAATAAAAATACCCAGCTTTTTCCATATACTTCATAAATATTTTCAGTCTCCAGAAATACTTTCTTTACATAGTTCCAACCATATCATCAAATTAACAAGCAGAAGCAAAGCGGGCATTTAAAAGCATGAATCTCACTCAGGTATATTCAAAATCACATCTCTAAATATGATAAACATATCTTTGAGTCTAGAATTAATTATATTATTTAGTATCTATCTTGGAAAATTATATTGTTTCTAAATATGGCCTCTACGTCGAAAGAATTAGAAATAACTAAAGATATAGAAAATTTAGAAGTTCATGAAGAAGCAAGAAATTATTTATCTACTATAGTTTTAAATAAAGATAAATTTAGAGAGATACAAAAAGAAAATATAGATCTTCCTGAAGGATATAATATAGAGGGTCTACAAAAAAAGAGAAATTAAAATCAGCAATAAATATTTTTAATAAGAGAGAAAATATTCTTTATTTTGGAAAATCAGCTGTAGAGACAACTATTAATATTGAGGATACTAAAGGAGATACAAGTTTACAGTTAATTACTGCAAGAGATATAAATAATGTTATGAGGACAATTAAAAATAAGGAGCATAGAAAGAAAATAGGATATGTTCATATCGGAGCAGTACAAATTTTATTAAAAGCAACATATGCTGATGGAACAAATTCACCAATTAAAATTATTTTAATGAATGATAGAATTACAGATAAATATGACTCTATTATAGGAATTATGGATGCAAACTTAGCATATACAAAAGTGAAATTTGAAGTTTTCCCAAATATAGGAGTTCTACTAAATACCAAAATATTAGACAGGACTTTGGCTCTTACATATAATTTTACCAGAAAAGATTTAATGAGATCAGGAGAAAAAGTATTTTCAATTACTTATTGTGTTAGTTTTGCACTTAGTAATTCTCATCATAGCATAGAATTTAGGAATAATGATAAAATAAAATTTACCTGAACTATTCATGTATATAGGAAAAATATATATGCCTAAGAAGAATAATATAGAAGATCTACCAGAGAAATTGCATTTAAAATACATTGATATTAATTCAGCGGAAAATAGATAATATAAAAATATGATAGAAAAATATAGTACACACATAGAAAAACCAATTATGCTTTCGAAACCAGAAAAAGTTAAAAGTGAAGAAAATAAAATAAATAAATTAACAAATCAAGTTAGGGACTTAGAATTATATCTAAAAAATAAGATATGAGTACTGCTATATTTTCTATACATGATAGAATTATGGAAATACAAGTAAAATCAAATGATATATCTACTATTATATATTCAAGTAGGATTGAAGATGAAGAAAGGGATTTTTATGATAAAATAAGATGTATATGGAAGTTGGATTTACCAAGTGAAATAAAAAGGATAATATGTATAAATTATGGAAAATTATATGCACAATCTATAGTATACACTAGTACAAAATACACATAAAGAATAGACTTATAACATCGGTTTTGGCTATAACCGACGTTAAAAGTGACGCGGTAGTATTTTTAAAATTAACGCGTCACTTTTAACGTCGGTTATTTTAAAAACCGGCGTTATAAGTGAACAGATAAAATTGGGGCAAAACTTAAAAAAAGCTGAAACTTATAACGCCGGTTTTCTCTAAAAACCGCGATTAAAACTAAAAAACACTAAAACTTATAACGCCGATTTTTCTCAAAACCGCGATAAAAACTTAAAAACGAAAAACCTATAACGCCGGTTTTGTCTCCAAACCGCGATTAAAAACCAAAATCAATTTAAAACTTATAAACGCTAAACACTAAACCTATAACGCCGTTTTTTAACTTTAAACCACAATTAAAAACGAAAATAAATTCCCTCTCTAATAACATCACCAGCAGCTTGGTCTCTCATTTGCGAACTCAAGCTTAACCTGAGAACTCGAGCTTCATTTCCTCTCCTTTGCGCCGTAACTCTCTCCCTCACGCCATCCCTCACCACCGCGCCGTCCCTCTCCCTCGCATCGTCCCACTCTCCTCGTACCGTCCCTCTCCCTCTGCTTCGTCCCTCTCTCCTCGCACCGCCACTCTCCTCGCGCCGTCCCTCTCCACGCGGACGCTATTCACTGTAAACCAGAGAATCTGTAAGTTTCCTCCCTCTCTCTCTTTTTGGGGTACATTTCTAGCTATTGGGATATGAATAATGTTAGGAGAAAAGGAATTTGGTTTTCAGGAGAAAAGGAGAGGGGTACGTGAAGGGTTTAGTGTTGTTGAAGGGTTTAGTGTTGAAGGGTTTAGTGTTGAAGAGGAGGTGAGCCAAGAAGAAGACGTGTTCAATCGTTTATGTCACTAACGTTTTCAAAGAAAATAGACATTGGTGTCTTTTGTTTGTTCTGTTTCATGATTTGGAAAATTTCACATTATTTTGCATATAATTCTTCTATGTTTGCCAGACTAAATTTTTTAATTCTTATTGAATGGTTTTGTCTCATGATTCATCTCTTTGGTAGGGTGGTCTACGAGTTATAAGATTGTCTACAAGTCTGAGGTCAAGTATTAATAGCTTGGTGATTGAGTTTATACTTATAAGGTATGTTTGTTCTTTTGCATTTGACATTCCTCTTAGAATGCTTTTCATGGAAACTCAAAGTGGACTTTGTAATTTATTTGAAGCTATCGTTTATATTCCCTGAACTTTGGTTTCTTATTATAGTCACATAATTGTCTAAATGATAGTGAAGATTCTTTCATGATCATATACTATACCTTTTGCTTCTTTTTCATAGAAAATATTTTGTTTTGCTTCTCTTAACTTATTCACTTGACTTTTAGTTTTCATGATTCGAATTTGTGCTGCTATTGGTATCATTCTTCAGACCAACGATAGTAAGTAAAAAGGTCCCCTAAACTGAATTGCTTTTGTAATAGCTCCTAACGATAGCGCTTCTTTTTGGAAGTTTTATAAATGATGGAATCCGAGATAAGGACTCGAGTGCCTCGTGGGAAGCAGTAAACAGTGTGTATGGGTGAACATGTCCCTATTATTGGGGTTTTGAGTTGTTGATGATATGCAACTTGATTTTTTTTAATGTTTTTTAAGTTCAATTTTTTAATACCCTTGTTGTGTATTGTGAATTATGATGTGGGAAGTGTTGCTTTTGCTCTGATGAACTGATCAATGAGAAATTATTTCAATTGGAAATTTTGTTTTTGTGATGTGGGTTGGGTTTGTGGGATGGATTGGTTTTTGTTCTTTGTAAGTGATGGTTTTGATTGTGTGCAGTCTAATGTATTGAACAATGAGAGTGCTGCTTGGCCGGTTGCTAATCCTGTGGTGACGTGTGCTTCTATTTCTGATTCTGGTTTTTCCAGTAATTTTGTTGCTGACCCTTTTCATTTTATTCAGGTAAATGCTTCTTGTAACCCTTTGTTCGTTCATATATCTGGTGTTTTAGATTCTATGAAATTGTTTTAGTTCTTTTCTTTCAGATAAACTCCTTTTTTATTTTTACTTTTTCCTGTTTTGCTCTGTTGCTGCTTCCTCTGCTAAGGTTTCCTGCTTTTGTGTACATAGTGTTTCCAAATAAGATCTCAATTTGATCCCTTTTTAATTGCCTAATTTTGAGGCGTGCATACATCTTTCTATTAATTGTTCTAACAACATGTCACTGTTAGTTAAATATCTAAGCATAAAAGTATGTGTATATTATTTCAGAACACAGTTATGGATCGTAGTTGGATGCAAAAACATCGCTTAGGTGATGAGTATAAGAACGGAGTCGAAGACTTCTTACAATTTTCCCAAGCAAAACTTCCTAATCAAACAACTTTCTATTGTCCTTGTGTTAAGTGTTTGAATGGGCCAACACTACAAGTTGAGGAGATACAGAATCATCTTCGTGTTTTTAGGATTTGGCAAAGATATACGACATGGACCTGGCATGGTGAAGTGTTAAACAAGCCAAGTGTGTCCACAAGAGAGGAAGTTGATGTAGATATGGACGATCGACTAGAGGACATGATTCGTGATATTGGACAAGAGTCTTTTCAGCGAGCACATGTGTATGAAACTCTATGCAGCGACAAGGAAAAACCTTTGTATCCGGGCTGCAAAAATTTCACACGGTTGTCAGCGGTGTTGAAATTGTTCAATCTGAAGGCGATAAATGGGTGGGTGATAAGAGCTTCCTTGAATTGCTTAAAGCTGTTGAATGACATGCTTAGGAAGGTAACACATTGCCAAACAGTAATTATGAAGCGAAGAAGATATTATGTCCGATGGGTGTGGAGTATAAGAAAATACATGCATGCAGAAGGATTGCATATTATCTTTGGAAAGAGCGTGAAGACAAAGAAGAGTGTCCCGAGTATAATACACCACGCTACAAAAAGAAGGACGGTGATGATAGTTGTGGTGATGTGAGCAAAAAAGGTCTTCCTGCGAAGGTGTTATGGTATCTTCCAATTATTCCCAGGTTTAAGCGACTGTTTGCCAATGTAAATGATGCAAAGAACCTTAGATGGCATGCAGATGATAGGAAATATGATGGAAAGCTTCGCCATCCGGCCGATTCTTTGCAATGGAAGAGAATTGATTCATTGTTTTCGGAGTTCGGCAATGAGCCAAGAAACCTTAGGCTTGGACTTGCTACAGATGGAATGAATCCATATGGTAACTTAAGTAGCATCCATAGTTCATGGCCTGTTCTCTTAGTAATTTACAATCTGTCTCATTGGTTGTGCATGAAGCACAAGTACATTATGTTATCTATGATGATTTCTGGTCCAAAACAACCGGGAAATGACATAGATGTTTATCTAAAACCCTTGATTGATGACTTGAGAACATTGTGGGAAGAAGGCATTGATGTGTTTGATAGGTTTTCAGGTGAATATTTCAAGTTGCGTGCCATGTTGTTTTGCACCATCAACGACTTTCCAGTATATGGGAACTTGTCCGGGTATAGTGTTAAGGGACATAAAGCATGCCCTATTTGTGAAGACGGCACATGTTTCTTTCAACTAAAAAATGGGAGAAAGACTTGTTACCTTGGGCATAGAAGATTTCTGAGACGTGATCACCCGTATCGCAGGTTGAAAAAGGCTTTTAATGGATGTCAAGAGAACGAAATTGCTCTAAAAGCTTTAACCGGAGAAGAAGTTTATCAACGGGTGAACTCCATCAATGTTAATTTGGGGAAAAAAAAGAGGAAAACATATTCTCCTGTGAAAAACATATGGAAGAAAAGGTCAGTGTTCTTTGATCTTCCATACTGGTCAAGTCTTGATGTAAGACACTGTATTGACGTGATGCATATGGAAAAAAATGTGTGTGATAGTGTAATCGGTACGCTTCTCAATATTCAGGGTAAGACAAAGGATGGAGTAAATGCTCGTCTAGACCTTGTTGCCATGGGTATAAGAGAGGAGTTAGCTCCTCAGCCAAGAGGTAACAAGACATATTTGCCACTAGCTTGTCATACATTATCAAAAGAAGAGAAAAAAAGCTTTTGCGAGTGTCTACGGGGTGTGAAAGTGCCACAGGGTTACTCTTCAAATGTAAAGAGTCTTGTATCGATGACAGATCTCAAATTAGTTGGCTTAAAATCTCATGATTGTCACATCTTGATGTTACCAATTGACTTCAAACACAAGAGGGGGGTGAATTGTGATAGCGGTGCTTATATAAAAAATTACAGAAAATAAATGACCGAATAATAAATAAAGAACAAAAATAAATAAAGTGCTTGAATGATAAAGAGACAGAGAGCAAAGAAGAGCACGACAATTTATACTGGGTTCGCCACCAACACTCCTGCGGGCCTACGTCCTGTCCCCCAAAGCAAACCACTATGGGATTTTCACTAAAACACTAGCTTTTAAATCAGTTCGACTAGAAACCTTTACAACTCTAAACCCAGCAATCACGCTCAAGAGATATCACCTCTATGAACACCTTGGGATTCCTACCCAAAAATAAATGATTTTCACAAATAAAATGAGGCGAAAAAGATACACTCAATAGTGCAGATATAACAAATTGAAGCTCAATAATACAGCAACTCAAATTTTGTAGAATAAAAGACTCCGGAAAATTGTGCTCAAATAAGTGTGAGTGATGAAAATATTTGACAGAGTTTTTGGCACAAAAAATTAAGCAACTGCGTTATTGTTTTAAAAGCAAAGCTCACGTACATTATATAGGCAATGGAGGAGCGTCACTTTAAGAAGATTTGTCGTTGAGGATTTGCGTTCTGTGTCCGTTGGAATTTGTCGTTGCGTTGAATATTAAAAGGATTTGTCGTTGCGGGAAAGGCTGACGGCTCAGGCGACCTCTCAAGACGGCCTTTCAAAAAAGACCTCACGACCTCGGAACACGACTCTTCGACATACGACCATCATTTTCGACACGCGCGACTTCCTCGCAGCTCAACATCCGACTTCCTCACCGACATCCGATTTCTCGTGAGCTCGACACGCGACTTTCCTCCTTTCGACATCGGCGACATCCGACTTCCTCGTAGGCTCGACACGCGACTTCTCCTCATTTCGACATCCGAAGTTCCTCACCGACATCCGACACGAGATATGCATGTCAAAATATTTTGTGCGTGGTGTGATTTAATTTTAATTGATATCTTTTTATTACTACTTACAAATTGTCTTAATAAAGATAAATAAATACCCGGAACCCAAAGACTTGAAAACTATCATTCTTGATACGCGTTGGTATTCTTTTCCACTTTTTGCAGTTGACTATTTGTAAAGCTCCTTTGTCAATCATCAAAACCATCCTGTCAAGGCATGTATTCCTGAACTCCCACTTTTTGATGATGACAAACATCTCATGGAGGAATTTAGTAAAATATAATCATGATATAGCAATGAGATATAAGCATGGTTTTTCAATAAAGATATCGAGTTTAAGCACAATATTTAGAAAAACTCCCCTCACAATAGGCAATACTTAAAAGATCACTCCCCTGAATCATGCATTCATGTAACTCTCCCCTTTTGGCAACATCAAAAGTGGGAAAGACAAATAAGCAAGGCATATATTCAGGATTAAACAAGCATATTTTGATAGTTCGTGATACCAAGCTTGGTGTGTGATGATGAAATGGTTGGACATGATTAGCTAGTTGCATAAGACAAATGCGCCACCCACTCATTATTCCGCATTTAAATAAAATGGAAGGGGAAAAGACTGCATAAACTCGTTAGCACACTCAAACGCCCAAGTTAGAATTTATTCAAAAGAAAATGCAATCACTGCGATCCACCAATGCATGATTGGTCTAAAATTCCCAATTCAGTTCTAATAAAAAGAAAGTTTCCTTAGGCAAAGGTTTAGTAAAAATATACGCAAAATCGAGTCCAGTACCCAATCAAAGTGCATTCAGCACCTTTGGGGTACCGTAAACCCGTGTTTGTGTAAATGAGGTATCTCATAATGCGTTCTGAGAGAGATGTGATTCCTTAGGACTAGCTTGAAAACGTGCACACATACAAACACTAAACATAATATCGTGACGACTAGCGATGAGATAGAAGAGATCCTATCATACCTCTATACTTACTTACTTCGACCGACTTACCACCTTCATCTTTGTCGAATAGCATGAAGTGCTCATTGAGTTGAGATTTCTTTTGCATCGGTCATTCCAAATTTCTTGAGTAAATCCTTGCAATATTTGGATTGATTGATAAAAATTCCTTCTTTTGTTTGTTTGATTTGAAGTCCAAGGAAGTAATTTAGCTCTCCCATCATTGACATTTCAAATTCACTTGCATGATATCGTAAAATTCCTTACACAAGGATTCATTAGTAGCACCAAATATTATATCATCGACATAAATTTGAACAAGTAAAATGTCATGCTTTTTTGTGTTTAATGAAAGAGAGTGGTATCAACTTTTCCTCTTTCAAAACCTTTTTCAAGTAAATATTTGCTCGAATCTTTCGTACTAAGCTCTGAGCTTGTTTTAAACCATATAAAGCCTTTTTCAATTTGAAAACATGATTTGGAAATTCAAAATTTTCAAAACCGGGGTTGATCAACATATACTTCTTCTTGAATAAAACCATTTAGAAATGCACTCTTAACATCCATTTGAAAAAGTTTAAAATCCATGATGCATGCAAATGCGAGAAGCTGAATAGCTTCTAAATCTAGCCACGGGTGCATAGGTTTCATCGAAATCTATGCCCTTGTTGATTAGCCTTTTGCAACAAGTCTAGCTTTATTTCTAACAATGATACCGTTTTCATCAAGCTTGTTGCGAAAGACCCATTTGGTCCCAAATGACTAGGTGATCTTTGAGGCCTAGGGACAAGTTCCCAAACATCATTTCTCTCAAATTGATTTAATTCCTCTTGCATAGTAAAGGTCCAATGCTCATCAAAGATGGCTTCATTGACGTCATTTGGTTCAATTTGAGAGACAAAGGCCATGTGATGACATGCATGATTAAGAGAGTTTCAGTCGTTACCCTTTGAGATATCACCTATTATGTTGTCAAGAGGATGGTTCTTTGAGACTCTCCATTCCTTTGGAAGATTTGAGTGAGAGAGTTCTTGAGAGGTTGAGGCAAGGACTCTTGATCCTCCTTGAACTTTGATCTCTCTTGTTCCTCTAAATAGGTATCTCCAAATACTTCGCAAGATCATCAACACTTTCTTCATACTTGAAGATTTGGGGTTAGATTCATCAAAAGAAACATGCTGATTCTTGTGATCGAGTTCTTTTATTAAAAATTAGAAAAAGCTTTACTAGAAGTGGAATATCCAAGAAATAAACCTTCATCAGCTTTAGCATCAAATTTACTAAGGTTATTATTACCATTGTTTAGGACAAACACTTGTATCAAGCGTGAAGGTGGGAAATGTTGGGCTTCCTTCCTTTGTAGAGTTCAAATACGGTGTTTGTTTAAGGATCGGCCTTATAAGAACTCGATTCATCACATGTAGCAGTGCTCACGCGTCTGCCAAAAGTACTTAGAAGGTTAGTCTCATTGAGAGCATCGCCCTCGCTAGCTCTTCAAGAGACCGATTTTCCTTTCAACCACTCCATTTTGTTGCGGTGTCCTTGGAGCGAAAAGTTGTGATCAATGCCATTTTACGTGCAAAATGCTTCAAATGCTTCATTCTCAAATTCCAACCATGATCAAGCCAATGGAAGCAATGTTAAGTCCCTTCTCATTTTGTATAACCTTTGCAAGTTTTCGAAAAGCATTAAAAGCATCATTTTGTGAGAAATAAATAAAGTCCATGTATAGCGAGAATAGTCGTCACAATAACAAGAGCATAGTAATTGCCACCAAAGCTTTTAGTTCTAGAAGGGCCAAATAAATCCATATGTAAAAGTTGTAAGTAGGTTTGTAGAAACAATATTTTTAGATTTGAAAAGATGCCTTTACTTGTTTTCCTCTTTTGACATGCATCACAAAGTTTATCTTTTTCAAAATGAAGCTTTAGTAAGCCAATTACTAAGTCCTTTCAACTAACTTATTAAGATGATCCATGTGAATATGAGCCATTCTCCTATGCCATAGCCAAGATTCATCCTCTTTACTAATAAGACAACATGCATCATTCAAGGTATTTTATTTAAATCAAGCATATAGATATTTCAATTCTAGGTCCAATTACAATAACATTTTCATTTATAGAATCCATGACCATGCATTTTGAAGAATCGAAACCACTTTGTTTCCTTTATCACAAAGTTGACTAATGCTTAGCAAATTATGCTTCAAACCATCCACATACAAAACATTTTCAATAGTGGGATTAGGACTCTACCAATAGAACCAATCCCAAGAATTTTACCTATGTTGTTGTCACCATACCGACATAACCACTATTCTTAGGTACCAATGAGGAGAACTTGCTTTTGTTCTCCTCATGTGCTTTGAACAGCCGTTATCAAGATACCCAATTTGAATCTTTGGCTTTCAAGCACACCCGCAAAAATAAAATCAGGTTTTAACTTTTGGTACCCAAACTAAGTTGAGTCGGATATGAGTTAGTTTTGGCAAAGTACTTTGGAATCCATATCTTTTTGCCAACCACATTCTTGTTCTTTCTAATATTGCAAATGGAAGCGATGTGACCATTTCTACCACAGTGAAAGCATTTAATGAAAGGACTACTTGAGGGTTTGTTGTGATTGAAGAGTTTAAAAGATTTTCATGAATTTTTGGATGATAACCTAAACTACTTTTCCAAAAGTACCTTTTGGTTTCCTAACATAATGTTTAGATTATCTCTTCCCATCGTAGAATTTTGCAAGAGTGTTATTTAAATCCTCAACCTTATTTTTCAAAACACTACACTCATTGCATTTTAAAACTTCATCTTTTTATTTTCACAAGATATGGGAGGAGAAGTTTCAATCACAGCTTGTTTTTCTTTAAGAATCACTATCTCTTTGTTTAAAATTTCAATTTTGATTCAAGAGAAGAGATGGTTTTCTTAGAAGAAAGAACAATTTTTCCAAGTTTAATCGTTTCATTATTTAATTCTTCACAAGGCAATATATGACTCATCATAAGTTAAAGGAGATTCGAGTTCAAGAGCATTTACCTCATCCTCCTCGTGTTTTGCCATGAGACATAAGTTGGCCTCATTAGTACCTTCATGGGTCAATAGAAGAGGTGTCCCACATTTCTTTAGCGTCTTGCAATTTGAGACCCTATAGAACTCATCGTAGCTTAAAAGCGTGATGATGATGTTCTTAGCTTTCAAAGTATTGGACCTTTTCTTATCATCTTCGGTCCAAAGTGATCTTGGTTTGTCTACCACCGCATCATTAATTGATTGAGTGAGACAAATGGACCATTTTCCACAAAGATCCCAAATATCAAGATCAACACCCTCGAAAAGATTTGCAGATTCTATCCTTCCAATAACTATACCCCTCACCATTGAAAAACGGGTGCATTCATGGAAGTTCCTCGTAATTGTTTGAAGTCATTCTCTTGAGACGGTTAAGTCCTTTATACAAGATTCTAGCTCGATGCCAATTGTTACCAATTGACTTCAAACACAAGAGAGGTGAATTGTGATAGCGGTGCTTATATAAAAATTACAGAAAATAAATGACCAGAATAATAAATAAAGAACAAAAATAAATAAAGTGCTTGAATGATAAAGAGACAGAGAGCAAAGAAGAGCACGCAGCAATTTATACAGTTCGGCCACCAAACGCCCCTGTGGCCTCACGCCCTGTCCCCAAAGCAAACCACTATGGGATTTTCACTAAAACACTAGCTTTTAAATCAGGTTCAAATTCTAGAAACCTTTACAACTCTAAACCAGAGCACACGCTCAAGAGATATCACCTCTACTATGAACACCTTGGGATTCCTACCCAAAAATAAATGATTTTACAAATAAAATGAGACGAAAAAGATACACTCAATAGTGTATATAACAAATTGAAGCTCAAATAATACAACTCAAATTTTGTAGAATAAAAAGACTCGTAAAAAATTGTGCTCAAATAAGTGCGAGTGATGAAAAATTCGTGAGTTTTTGGCACAAAAATTAAGCATCAAGTTGTTGTTTTAAAACAAAGCTCACGAGCCGTTATATAGGCAATGGAGGAGCGTCACTTTAAGAAGATTTGTCCGCTGAGGATTGCCCGTTCTGCGCTGTCAGATTGGAATTTGTCCGCTTCGTTGAATATTAAAAAGGTTTGCGTTGCGGAAAGCGGCTACGGGGCGACGACCTCTCAAGACACTCTAAAAAGACCTCGCCACGACCTATGGAACCATTTCGACACGACCTCACCATCGACCGACACGCGACTTCCTCGTGAGCTCAACATCCGACTTCCTCCTCATTTCGACATCCGATTTCCTCAGAGCTCGACACGCGACTTCCTCCTCGACATCCGGCATCAGGCTTCCCAGGCTCTCGACACGCGACTTCTCCTCACCGACATCCGAAGTTCCTCACCGACATCCGACACGAGATATGCATGTCAAAATATTTTGTGCGTGTGTGATTTAATTTTAATTGAGATCTTTTTATTACTACTTACAAATTGTCTTAATAAAGATAAATAAATACCCAGAACCCAAAGACTTGAAAAACTATCATTCTTGATACGCGTCTTGGTATTCTTTTCCACTTTTTGCACGGTTGACTATTTGTAAAGCTCCCTTTTGTCAATCATCAAAACCATCCTGTCAAGGCATGTATTCACACTTGATGCAACAATTACTACCGGTGGCTATTCGTGGCATCTTGCCAAAAAATGTTCGACATGCCATAATTAGATTGTGTTTATTCTTCAATGTAGTATGTAGCAAAGCTATTGACCCTCAGAAATTGGACGAGTTGGAAAATGAAGCTGCTATCATTTTGTGTCAGTTGGAGATGTTCTTTCCTCCCTTATTTTTTGACATCATGGTTCATTTAATTGTTCATTTAGTCAGAGAGATTAGAGTGTGTGGCCCGGTTTACTTAAGGTGGATGTACCCTATTGAGCGATACATGAAAATATTGAAAGAGTATGTGAAGAATCTATATCGTCCCAAAGCATCTATTGTTGAAAGGTACGTAACAGAAGAAGCCATTGAGTTTTGTTCAGATTATTTGTCAGAAGCGGCGCCTGTAGGGCTTCCTAAGTCTCGTCATAAGGGAAGATGTGAAGGTAAGGGTACACTAGGTCTAAAAACTAAGAGCATGGGTCGAGCGGAAGTGTTGCAAGCACATTTGTATATATTGAATAATATTGATGAGGTTGAACCTTACTTGTCTGCTCACAAAAATCATGTCAAGGCCAAAAACCCTCGAATGAATGAAAATTGGGTGTTGAAGGAGCATAACAAGACATTCATACCTTGGTTTAAAGAACAGATTTTGAGTGATGATACTGCTTCTGAGACATTAACATGGCTAGCACATGATCCTAAATTTAATGTCTTGACATGGAGAGGATACAATATCAACAAATTTTCTTTTTATACAAAGTCACAGGATGACAAGAGCACCGTACAAAATAGTAGGGTTATGGTTATGGCTTCTTCTATGCATTTCTCTAGTTCAAAGGATAAAAACCCCGTTCTGGCATCGATAGCTTATTTTGGGGTCATTGAAGAGATTTGGGAGATCGATTATAATAAATTCAAAGTGTCTGTTTTTAAATGTAAGTGGGTTAACAGTAATGGTGGCGTATAAACCGATGAGTTAGGATTTACAATGGTGGATCTTGACAAGATAGGTTATAAGGATGAACCTTTCATCATGGCAATTCACGCCAAATAAGTGTTTTATGTCAAGGATCCTTCTAACAAAAGGTGGTTATGGTTCTCCAAGAAGAAGTATGCATGAGAGTGATGAAAATCAAGATTCAACACTAGATATTAATGACACCCCTTCTTTCTCAACACAAAGACCCATCTTCATTGATGAAAATGAAGTAGACGATGTATATGCCACTCGTGATGATCATCAAGAAGGGATATTGGAGGACATTAAAACTTGACTACTAAAGAATTTTATAGGTGAATACATGTTTGTTAGATTATATATCCACAATTAGTATCTGTTAGATTATCCATTATAATTATATATATTGATACATATTTGTTAGATTATCTCACATTGTTTCTTATATTTGTTTGTTTGTTTAAACAGGCATCATATATGGCTGATCCATCCACATCAGAGTCCTCCAAAAAAAGGACTAGAGGTGTTACCACTACATCACAATTGAAAAATAGACTTCTTCCTGGTCAGAAGTTTTCTATTGAATTTGATCCAGATACTGGGTGACCTGATGGTGATAATGCGATGACTTTTGCACTTATTTGGCGTACCTTGCACGAAGCAATGCCTCCATTCTGATACCTAAATGGAGAGATGTCCCTGAAAAAACTAAAGATATGATATGGCAAGAAGTCGTGGTATTGACCTTTATCTCTAGTTGTATGCATATTTGTATTTAACTTTATTGATCTTTGTGTGTATGTATTTACTAACACCACCATTTTGTTGTGTATTGTAGGATATTTTTTATGTTCCCCATGATAAAAAGTTTAGGGACCGATGGTTGTCCTATGCGGGTGAGCGTTGGAAGGATTTTAAGTCTAAACTCTCCAGGACATTTGTATTTGGGAATGGAGACAAAACTGGTTACACAAATCCTTGTCAGAAGTATAATTTCCTTTCAGAGGACATATGGGATGAGTTTGTTAGGAGCCGCAAGGAAGAAGCGTTTCTGGTTAGTTTGAATTATATTTTTTAACTTGCTTAATATAATTTTTTACTTATTTTAATTTGTGGTGTGTTACGTTATGTGTAACAGAAAAAAAGAGAAAAGGGAAGGACAAAAGCTGCAAAGAATATCTACCCCCACTTATTGTCTCGTGGGGGTTATGATAAACTTGAGAAGAATGTAATGACACACAGAAGGAAAGCCTTGCAGGAAGAGGCTGGAGATGAAGCCTTAGAATCCCCTTCAAAACTAAACCGGTATGAGCTATGGACTATGGCTCGAACAAAACCATCAGGATCCTATACATATGATGCTGTGGCCTCAGTTGCTTCAAAAATTGTAAGTGTATCTACCTTATTTAATTTTATGTGATTTGTAACCAATTTAGGTCGACTGACCAAAGACCTCTTTGATTGAATTTGGTTGTAGGAGTCATTGGTTGAAGATGAATCTCAGGGTACTTTTATTCCAACTGGACGTCAAGATATCTTGACTACTGCCCTTGGAACACCCGAGCACTATGGTCGTGTCCGCTTCTTTGGTCGAGGTGTGGGCTTCAAGAAATACTTCGGAGGAACTTCACGCAGTCAGTCAAAGCAAATGGACATGGATGCCATGAGACATCAGATCATACAGGAGGTTAGTCAAATGTTTGAAGCTAAGTTTGAAGCTTACAAATCTCAGCTCAAGTCAGATGTGGAAGCCCAACTAAGTCAGCAGATAGTGTCTTCTCCTAAAGCCATTGCACATGTCAGCACCAAGGATAGTTGTTCGCCAGAAAATGAGGAGGATCCTAAAGACGATATTTTAAAATGCATTGGTCACATGGCTTTTGATCTTCCCGATGGACAAGTTGGGATTACCTTGGAGCACGACAATCTTCCAATTTTTTACATTTTTGCGAAGGACTTAACGGACCTGTCGCTCGGTGATGAGTTCTGGCTTGCCAATCAACACTTGCAATTATGGTGCACGTAAGTATTAATTAACATATTTGTATATTTTTATCTCCTTTGTATCAATTATATATAATTAACATTATTTTGTTTTAACTCCTAGGTATCTGCATCGTATCTGTATTCAGAACAACAACAGTGATGTATATGGATTCTTGGATCCAACGTTGATGGTTGTGAAGCCCAACCCAAAAGAGTCTAATGAATCTGTTCAAACTTACATACTGGATAAGCTAATTCAGCAGGACAAAGATGTTTTCTTAGGACCGTACTGACACAGGTGAGTACATTTTTATTCATAGCATACATTTTTCTCTCTGTGTTTCTAATATACCTTTATTGTTGTTACCTAGTAATCATTGGTAGTTGATTGTTATTTGTCCTAAGCATAATCTCATAGTCTGGATATGCTCACTTCATCAAAGGCCAAACCTACAGATTAAGCGTGTACTTGAGGGGTAAACTTTTAATTTATTTGTCATACTTGTGATGTCATATATGTATTTATCTTATATCTATAACTTATATTATTTTATCAGAGCTATGATGAACTATAATAGTAAGAAAGGTCTGGGAAAAGGAAAGAGGCCTAATTGGAACATACTCGCGGTAAGTAGTTTGTCTTTATATGATATTTACATATTGAAAGCCGTATTAGTTAAGTGTATATATAATTTGTACTAATTTATATTGTCATTTGTAGGGGCCATACCAAGACAACTCATGGGCGTGTGGTTATTATGTCATGAAAACCATGTTATCCATTGTCACGATGAGGATTACCTCTGGATGGGATTTGGTAATAAAATATTTCATAACTTGTTATTCGATCTTTTTGATACCTTACACTATTTGTAGTTAGTTAATTACATATGTTTTGAATTGAACTTGTAGTTATTTGATGGTCGTGGCACAAACTCATACAATCATGAAGAAATTGTCGAGATTTGGAAAACATGGGCACATTTTTTTGTGACTAAGATTGAAGAGCAAAATCTAAACCTAGAACCACCAAAACGCCGAGCAAGAAAAGCAACACAACAAAAATGAGAAGGTTTGAAGAGAAAAAAAAGGGATAACAGAATTGTGTAACTAATAATTCGTAGCATTTAGGAGTTGTCTGAATGTTAATTAGAGGATAATTGAAGTTTTGTTTTTTTGACGATAGAGTATAATTGAAGTTGTAACAATTATTTTGTTGAGTGAATTAGGACAACTACCAGAACAAAGTTATCAGGTCAGAGACATCATAAGATTCATTACCACTCCCAAGAATAATGTAGGATGTGTTTTCTTCTTGTGTGTGAGTTTTGGAGTTCATGATGATTGTTGCATGACTGGATTTGTATGCAGTGGTTTGTGAATTATGTATAGTGGTTTGTGAAATGTATTGGCAGTTCTGTTGGCAGTTCTGGAAATAGAAATTTAAAAAAGGTAGTATTAAAAAAATTGATACATCTATGGCGCCGGTTTTCCTTAAAACCGCGGTTAAAGGTGATATATGGCGCCGGTTTTCTGAAAACCGCGATTAAAAGTAACATACGGCGCCGTTTTCAAAAAACAGCGGTTAAATGTGACATACGGTGCCGATTTTCCATAAAAACCGCGGTTAAAACTTTTTTTCCAAAATTTTTTGTCCCATTACTGTAGGATCTAGCGCCGGTTTTATTTTAAACCGCAGTTAAAACTTTTTTTTTTAAATTTTTTTGTCCTTTACATCATGATTTAACCCTGGTTTTATTAAAAACCGCGATTAAAACTTACTTTTAACCGCGGTTTATAAACCGGTGTTAAATATTTACACTTACAACGTCGGAAGAAAAGACGCCGGATTGAAAACCGACGTTAAAAGTCTAAAAAACCGCAATTAAAGGTGGTTTTTGCACTAGTGATATAATAATGAGATTATGGATGCTTTATAGTGGGAAGAATTTATCTTACCAGATAATTACCCAGAAATATATTTAGAGGGACCATTAGAAGATTTTAATATGGACGATTGGTTTCCAGATGATGATTAAAAATTATTATACACTCAATTTATTTGCAAATTATTTAGAAATATATATGTATGATTTATGCATGTTTCATATATGCTTTGGTTAAAAATTTATTACGTTGCTACATTTATGTTATGCATTTATTATGCATGTTATGGTCAGGTTGAATTATGCATGTTATGGTACAATCAAATTTATGCATGTTACTGTTAAACAAGTTGTTGAATTATTTATGCATGCTTTGGCTGAATTACCTTGGTCAGTATTGATATATCAGTGTGTTGGATTTATTTTGGTATCAGAGCAGGTAACTAGCCTGCGGAACTAAAGGAGTAGAAAATATAAGAAATTCGTATAGAATCAATAAAATTAATAAAGAATTACACGTAGTAATAAAAATAAATAATAATGTGGGAATTTTGTATATAGATGAATTTTTCTGTAAAAAGCTAAGATATATTAAAAAATTAAAATTACCCAATGATATTAAAATAAGAATAATAGAAAAGTAAGGAAGGTTATTAGGTCAAGAATTAGTATATATAAATGAAATATATAATGTTATAAGATTCTTTGATGATATATTCTGGTATTATAGATGAATATGGTATATCATTAGAAGAAATAAAAGAATATAAAAGAAATATAATTAAAGAAAAAAATAAGACGAGAAAAATAGAAGTAGAAAGACTTTATAGAACTATAGATGATATTGTTAGAGATCCTGATAGAATAAATAAGGGAGATTGACAAGAAATTAGAAATAGAATTTTAGCACAAGAACAAAAAATAAATAGATTAGAAAATGAACTTAGCCAGATCTAAAAAAGAATTACGTATTAATGAACTAATGGAATCAATTAAAAGAAATAGAAATATTGTAGAATTATTATGTAATAGGTTAAATTATTTTATAGCCAAAGGTGATAGTGAAGAAATAAAAATAATAACTAGATCACTTATAAGATATCAAAATATTTTATGTCAACATTAATAATAATTACGAGAATTAAGAAATTAAAAATATGTCCGTCACAAAATTTGCGACAAAAGATTTAGCGAAGAGAAGTGATTTTTCGTCACTAAAATCTATCATTATTTCAGCTTTTTCTAGCTATATCTTTAGTAGTTGTTCGTGATCGCCCAGTGGCAAGAATTGTGGTCTGACAACCCTGCACTAGTGATGGGCATTTTCTTTTCTGTTCCATGGGCACCTAGCGAACTAAATGGTAGCCCAATGGTCTGAACACAACTCTACTCTGCTACATAATTTTTGCAGCAAATTATCTCCTCTTTCTTTGGTGTTGTTGGACTTCCATTATTTTGGAAATCTTTAACAGTCACCCAAAATTTTCAAAATACATTTAAATATCAATATTGTTTAAGAAATATCATGCTTTTAGATTAAGTATCTTACGGTTTGAATCTTTACATAGTTAGCCATGATTTCATTTATTTTGAATAAAATGGTTGACAAGCTTTGAACCAAATATTTATTATAACAATCATATATAACTTACACATGAAATCTTGGAACCATTTAACGAAGTGTAGTTATCATAGTTATCTTAGTTAGTATACAAGTTGTACTTGTATCAGAAGCTCTATTCGTTTTACGAATCAAACAAGAATTGGCCATTTCATTTATTTTTCTAAAATTAATATGTCCCAAAGGAATATGCCATCAATCACAACTCCCAACAATATAAGCATAAGTATTATTATTATTATTATTATTATTATTATTATTATTATTATTATTAATTACATTGAGTTTAAACAAATTTTCACAAAGGTATCTCTTCCCTACAAACATTCCTTCCTTGGAGAGGATTAAATTATATCCCTCAAATATGGATTTAAACCCATACTTATTAAGTAATGGTATGGAAATCAAATTCTTCTGAACATCTGGTACATCGTATACATCTATGAGAGTGGTCACTTTTTTTGGAGTTAACTCTAGTCCTGCCTTCCCTTTTCTGTTGGCTTGGACAATTGATGCATTTCCCATATACAAAATAGTTCCATCTTCTTCATTGATTGTCTTGAAGAGATATATGTCCTTACATATATTACAGGTTGCACCAGAGTCTACCCACCATGACCCAACATCTTCAATCATGTTGATTTTGAAAATGACCACAATCAGGTTGTCTTTGATTGAACTAGATTGTTGCTCTATGTTTTCTTTTTCAATAACAGGCCTTTATTCTTGAAATATCTCGGTTTGTCACAATGGAAACAACTACTTTTATTTTTCTTAATATTATTTCCGTTGTTATTGTCATAAGATTTTCCAAAATCTCGATTCCTTTTCTCTGAGGACTCATCGAACTTGCCTTCCCCATTACATGCACTTTCTCATGAACATAGTTTTCAAGTCTCATCTTGTTTATGATATTCTACTTTTAAATGAAGGTGATTAGCTAATTTTTCATGAGAGATGTCATTCTTTCGATATTTTAGACTCCTTTTAAAATCTTTCCATGAAGGACGAAGTTTTTCAGTGACTGAGGAGACAAGTTCCTTAGCAAAGCCTACATGTTGGTACACAATGAAAAATGCATCAGACATACCATTTAGAATGTGCCGCATATATACAGATCTATTCATTGTTGTCTCAAATATGCTTTTCACGAGTATTAGCGATAGTCTCGCTTTATCTATCCTTTGGTATAACATGAGTTTTTCATGTATTTTTGTTTTGAATATCTTAAATGATGCAAAGGTTTAGGGGCTTATTTTATATGCCCTTATTGACTAAAGGCAACAATAAGATGAACTATGTATGCACCCATGTATATTGGTGAAATTTAACAACGAGGAGGGGAATTCCTGTGCAGATAAATTGGCTTCATATGGTATTTATAGTAATTGTTTCACTTGGTGGGATTTACCACCAAATTTCATTTTGGGAGACTTTTATCACAACCGGTTTAGTCTTCCTTTTCAACGCCTTAAGTAATTTTGTCTGGTTCCATGGGTTTTGGTATAGTTCCCCCATGATCTTCTTGTATTCTGCTTCTTTTTCTATTTTTAATAAAATCTTGGCATGCTGTAAATGATAGATAGGGTCTGGGGTGCCAACTTGGTTGGGATCCCTTTTTCTATTGTGATGTTTTTACACTTTAATTTGTATAAAAAAAAATTTAACAACTAGAAAGGTAAGTTAATACTCTTCTCGAAGATTAGGGGGAATTACTTACAAACTAAACCATTAAAGACACGAGGACTACTCTCCCAATGGATGGAGAGTAGGAGTATGTCTCTCTCAAGGCTTAGAGGAAGGGGTATGTGTTATGCAAGTTAGGGATGTCACTTGCTGATGTCACTTGCTGTCATAGGCGTTTGACTAGCCATACCTTTCACATGATTAATAACAAGAACTAAAAGATTAAAGTTCATTTTATGAAATCTGAATTGTATGCATAAATTTTCACTTGATGAGAATTTAGGGATTATCCCATTCTTTATTTGTCTTGTTTCAGTTAAGCAAGCTTAAAGTGACCGAGGATTCAGCTTAAACTTTTTTATCTTCTCTCATAGGTATTATGGTTGTACCATTATATGGATTATCATTAGTAGGAGAGGAATATTGTATGATTTAGATTTATGTTCTAGCAAAATACCTTATATTTTGGGACATCAATCATGTTAAGTTACTTTAGATGTAACTAATTGGGCTTGTTCCCGACAGTGACGAAACCAAGTGATGAGATTTAGGGACAATCACCCCCTTATGCATATAATACCCCGGTACCCCCACTCTTTTTTTTTTTTGGTCAAGAGTGCAACATTTCATTCATTGAGGCAAAGCCTTCAAAACATTACACCAAACAGATGCAAGCATCAACCCACTATTGGGGCAAAACTACAAGACTCAATGCAACCTCTAAAATAATTCCTTAAACATGAGTTGCTCCTGATTACAAGGTTAAACTACCAAACTCAAGTTAACCTAAGCATTGGAACTACCAAGCCAACAACATGGGACCTCAAAGGCAACAATACGATCATACTACGATCTGGTGGTTTTTCTGGAAGGCGGGGTGTTCGTCCAGGCCTAGATACCTCGTGCCACTCTACTTGAATACTCGAGCAAGATCCTCCCTATTGAATTTTTCCATCTTCCAAAGCAAGCATTGGATCAGAGCCCTTATCAAGAGTGTTACTACTACCCCACTCTATATTACTAATTTGTCCCCACCCCTTGGACTAATAGGTTGAATCACTCAAGCCCACATATACACGGCCCACACACAGCCAACTCAGAAGTTCCTGAATTCAATAGGTCACGTCTCGCCTCCTTGTTCCCAACCCAGCCAATTAAACAAAGGCAAATTTTCTGTTCAAAAAAAAAAAGACAAATTTGTTTGTTCCCAACTCACTTACACAACAAGTCTCGCTTGACGCTTGCGCTTTCACAGCTCTCACAAGTCTCGCTTTCATGTCCTCCACTCCAGGGATGGTAAAGTGGGTCTAACCCATTGGGCCAACCCGCTTAAAATGGGCAGGTTGGGTTAAGGTACTTCAACCCACTAACCCATATAGCTCAATCCGCCTAGCCCGCCAGTGCGAGGGTTACATTAAAAAATAATTTAAATAAAATATAACAAAAGTGGGTGAATAGTAAATAGATTAGTTCAGGAAAAAAAGAATTAAGCAAAAAAATTAGGGTTTTTTTTCCATCAACCCGCTCAGAGTTAGACTCACTCAATTCTCAGCCGCCATGCTCATCTCTCTGACTCACTTAAATTGTGTTGATGGTAGATGGTTGATAGATTAATTTGTGTTTATGGTTGATAGATTAGCAGGTGTTTAAGCTTTGTGGTTGATGAATTAATAGGTGTTTATGGTTTATTGTCATACTTAGTAACTCAATTGTTTAATTGAAGTTTTGTAGTATTTTAATTGTTCAAATAAGTTTATTTTATTTTTTATTTAACTTTTAGCGGATCAAACCCGTCACCTGGTGGGTTGGGTTGGAAATATCAATCCACATTCTTTTAACGGGCCAACCCAACTTGTCTCGTTTTAGACGGGCAGCCCGTCAGCCGGCCAGCCTGTTTTTCCATCTCTACTCGTCTCGTGTGCATCATGCTCAGCTTCTCACAGTCACAACTCATGTTTCTCCGTCTCAGTTCTCACACAACCCAATTGCGTGTTTGATTTATATCAACAAATCACAAATGATTACTCCTCCGTCCCTAAATGTAAGCCCTTTAGGAAAAAAATTATCCCTTTTTATAAGTCTCATTTCAAATTACTGGACGCATTAATTATTTTTTTACAAGAATATCCCTAATTAATTTATATTATTTTTTTGTCAATAGTAAATGAGGTGACTATTTCTCTCTCTTAAGTCAATAATTGAAGGGTAGTTTTGAAAAAACAGTACACATTGTATATAAATTAAATGGGTTAACTAATTTTCTTAATTTGTGTGTTTTAGTCAAATGGGGCTTACATTTAGGGATGAAGAGAATATAAATTTATACTCCTTCCAGTCCTTTTTATAAGAAACAAAAGAGCCTTTTTTAATGGTCTTAATGATAAGAAACAACATCAATTTCTAAATACGATAAACGTCTAATTTTCATTTATACCCTTATTTATTGTGAGACTTATATTAATGAGATAAGTTATTTTCTATGCAAGTGGGTTGGTTCATAAAAGGGGTATTTTTGAAGAAAAAATTAAATCTTTAAGAGTATTAATTAGAAAAAACTATTTTCAATGTATTTTCTTGATATGTGTAAATTATGGTTTTGTTCCTTATAATAAGGACCGGAAAGAGTAACTACTTTTAAATATAAATGTTAATGTCAATTTATGTTTATATTTTTGTATTAGATGGTCCCCCTCCCCCCCCCCCAAACAATATTATATTGTTACATTGATCATTATGATACTATTACATTGGTTAATACATTACATATTTATACTGTCTTTTTTTATTATTTATAAAATATTTTAAGAATAGTTTAACTGTATTCTTTTAACATTTTCCTACCTTTGTTATGTTTATGTGTTTCAAAAAAAAAAATATGCAATTGAAATGTGGCAACTCAAAGAACTCTTTCTTCTTTCTTTAAGAAGAGGGAAGTACGTGATTTTCATCGATCTCAGCTACTCCTATGCCCCAAGCTTCATATGTTTCACCATAAGTCTCTAAACTTGATGAACGACCTTTAAAATGTAGAATAATTCAACCAGAAGAAATGGATGTTATTAATATAGAGCGTGATCCTGGATTGCGTTCAATTATTTGGGAGTTTCCTTTTAATCAAAGAGATGTAATATGATATGTTTATCTCAAGGTTTGGTCCATATCAACCAAGGAATATAGAATATCCTTTTTTAGGAGAAGGAAATAATCGTCGATGATTTCAAATTTCTTGGTTTGATGCACATTCATATTGGTTGGAGTACTCGTCTAAAAATGATACTATATATGTTGGGGAGTCCGGGAAGCACCTGAGAGCAACAACGGCTAAGGACTAGGACCACTAAGAGACCCAGACACCACATCTCCACCCAAAACCTTAAGGCATTGGGTATATGAGTCACCTCTCTTATATATCCTTCACTTAGCCCAATCCTAGCCAATGTGGGACTAATCACTCACACTTGAATTCTAACAATCCCCCCCAAGTGTGAGTCTCCCACATTTGAGAACCGGCAGGATCCACTCTCGCTCCCCCATCAGGCCGAACCACGGCTCTGATACCAATTGTTGGGGAGTCCGGGAAGCACCTGAGAGCAACAACGGCTAAGGACTAGGACCACTAAGAGACCCAGACACCACATCTCCACCCAAAACCTTAAGGCATTGGGTATATGGGTCACCTCTCTTATATATCCTTCACTTAGCCCAATCCTAGCCAATGTGGGACTAATCACTCACACTTGAATTCTAACAATCCATGATACCAAATGTTAGTTCTTGGTGTATCTTCAAGTTAGTTAAGTTAGTTAGATGTTGTTACATTTCTGTTAGCTAAGTGTTAGTAGGTTGGAGGCTTGTGGAGTTAGTTGGTGATTGGTTATAACTAATCCATTGATCAGCTTGTGTGCCTACATATATAAAGCCTTAGCTAGGTTCCATTATGATATACACATTTTTGGTGAGATACTGTGATTGTAACCTTGGAGTGCAAGTGAGAAGAGCTTTGCTCTCTGTGAAAGTCTTGTAATCTCGTGATCAATCAATAATACCAGAAAGTATCTTGAAGAGTGGATGTAGGGGCAACACAATGTTGCCTTGAACCACTATAGTTCTCTTGTTGTTCTATCATTCTTTAATTCTGCAATTGTTCTGTGATTCATTTCATTCGATCTACATTCATTCAATTCGGTTCTTTCTCATTTGGACTGGTTGAATTCATAACAACTGATATCTAGAGCTCGGTTCGAAGGGCACAATCTGAATCTTTCTGCGATGGTGATGGGTTCAACAAAGTTCGATATTGAGAAATTCAATGGTGACAACGATTTTAGCCTGTGGAGGATCAAGATGAAGGCGCTCCTTGTTCATCAAGGTCTTGAAGATGCATTGTTGGGCATTGAAAAGATGCCAGCAACCCTCTCAGATAAGGAGAAAAAGGATATGGAAAGCAAAGCGCATAGCACAATCATTTTGTCTCTTGGTGATGAAGTTCTTCGGGAGGTTGCAAGTGTGGATACTGCTGCAGGTGTTTGGTTAAAATTGGAGAGTCTCTATATGACCAAATCTTTGACAAACAAGCTGTACTTGAAGAAAAGGCTTCATCAGTTGAAGATGGAAGAAGGTTCATCTATCAAAGAACATGTGTCTTAATTCACAAAGGCGATTCTTGACTTGAAAAGTGTAGATGTGGCAATCGAGGAAGAAGATCAGGCTGTGATGCTCTTGTGTTCTCTCCCACCCTCTTTCGAGAATCTAGTGGACACTATGATGTTTGGGAGGGAGACTCTTACTCTGGAGGAAGTCAAGGCAACCTTGAATTCTCGGGAGATGAAGAGGAAAATCACTGATATCAAGAGTGAAGGGGCTGATGCAGAAGGTCTGTTTGTTCGAGGCAAAGCGAGAAGAAAGAAGGAAACCAAAGAATCATCAAGGGTGTAAGTCTAAGACCAAGAAGTCATGCTATTTTTGTCACAAAGAAGGGCACTTCAGGAAACATTGTCCTGAAAGAAAGAAGAAATTCAATGGCAAGAACAAGAATGATTCTGATCTTGCTGTGGTGGCTGATGGCTATGAAAGTTCTGATGTCCTGGCTGTAATAGATCAAGCTTGCAGTGAAGAATGGATTCTAGATTCAGGGTGTACTTTTCACATGACACCTAATCTAGAATGGTTTGATACATACACTAAGGTGGATGCTGGAAGGGTCCTAATGGGAAATGATATTGCCTGCAGGGTAGTAGGAATTGGGACTGTGAAGATCAAGCTCGATGATGGATCCACTAAAGTCTTCAAAGAAGTGAGGCATGTCCCTGACCTCAAGAGAAATCTCCTATCTCTTGGTATGCTGGATCAGGCTGGCTGCTACTTCAAGGGTGAAGAAGGTGCTATCAAAATTTGCAAGGGAGCTGTGGAAATTATGAAAGGTGTGAGAAAAAATGGCCTTTACAGGCTGCAAGGTAACACTGTCATAAACTCTGCTAGTTCTCTTACTGTCTCTAAGGATAATTCTACTAAACTTTGGCACTATAGACTTGCACATGTGAGTGAAAGAGGTTTAGAAGAATTGCATAAACAAGGTCTTATAGGAGATTTCAGTTTTGAGAAGTTGAATTTCTGTGAACATTGCATTTATGGAAAACAGAAAAGAATTAAGTTCTCTAATGCTGCACACACAACCAAAGGCACATTAGACTACATACATTCTGACATTTGGGGGCCTGCTAGAACACCTACACTGGGTGGAGCCCGATATTACATTACCTTCATAGATGATTGGTCAAGGAAGGTGTGGACATATCTATTGAAGCACAAAAATCAAGCTTTTAAGTGTTTCAGGCAGTGGAAGGCCCTGGTGGAGACTCAAACTGGAAGACAAGTCAAGACTCTTAGAACAGACAATGGTTTAGAGTACTTGAGTGAAGAGTTCAATGAATTCTGCAGAGAACATGGTATAGCAAGGCATAAAACTGTCCGATTAACCCCTCAACAAAATGGTCTTGCAGAAAGAATGAATAGGACCATTTTGGAGAGGGTTAGATGCATGCTATCCAATGCCAAACTCAGCAAAAACTTCTGGGGTGAAGCTGTCAACACAGCTTGTTACTTGATTAATAGATCTCCTCCGGCTGCTATTCAATTCAAGACACCAGAAGAGCTTTGGACAGGTAAGACTCCAAGCTATAAACACCTCAGAATCTTTGGTTCCACAGCATATATACATGTTAATGAAGGCAAGCTCGAACCTAGATCGAGGAAGGGGATTTTCCTTGGTTACCCTGAAGGAGTAAAAGGATATAAGGTTTGGGTTTCAAGCTCGGCCAAGGGCAAAAGCAGTGATCAGCAGAGATGTTGTTTTCAATGAAGATAATGTGTTGAATGATGACAACAAGGATTGCATATCTGCTAAAGGGGACAGTGATGCAGATGAGAGAGTTCAATTGGAGGTGGAGGATTCTGGTACCAATAGACAAGGTGCAGAATCATACACTGAGGTTGAATCTACTCAGCCCGATAATACAAATCTATCCTCTTACATCTTTGGCGAGACGAGAGAAGACAAACTAAGGCTCCTGAAAGGTATGGTTATGCTGATGTTATTGCTTATGCACTGAACATAGAAAATGAAGACAATGACAGTGATCCTATCAGTTACAAAGATGCTATGGCTGCTGAAGATAGTCATCACTGGAAACTTGCTATGCAGGAGGAATTTAATTCACTTCTGAAAAATAATACCTGGGAGCTGGTGCATAGACCTGTCAAGCAAAGGGTTATAGGCTGCAAATGGATTTTCAAAAGAAAACCTGAAGTTCCAGGCATAGAAAAGGGTAGGTTCAAGGCTAGACTTGTGGCAAAGGGGTTTTCACAAAGGGAGGGAATAAATTTCAATGAGATATTCTCTCCTGTGGTGAAACACACTAGCATAAGGGTTATCTTAGCTCTTGTTGCTGTTCACGATCTAGAACTTGAACAAATGGATGTCAAAACCGCTTTTCTGCATGGACACTTAGAGGAACAGCTCTATATGAATCAGCCAGAGGGACATGTGGAACCAGGGAAGGAAAATATGGTTTGTTTGCTGAAGAAGTCCTTGTATGGACTTAAACAATCTCCAAGACAATGGTATAAGAGATTTGACAGCTTTGTGATCTCTAAGGGATACCATAGAAGCTCATTTGACAGTTGTGTGTACTTCAGAAAAGAAGAAACAGGATTCTACATATATCTACTCCTATATGTAGATGATATGTTGATTGCTAGTGGAGATGTTGGAGCAATAAAGAAGCTGAAGGTTATACTGAGTTCTAAATTCGAGATGAAGGATCTAGGTGCTGCAAAAAGGATCCTTGGTATGGAAATTACAAGAAACAGATCTGAAGGGACTTTATATTTGAATCAGAGTAGCTATGTGGAGAAGGTGTTAAAGAAGTTCAACATGCAGGAGGCTAAACCAGTCTCAACTCCCATTGCTGCTCACTTCAAACTCTCTGCAGAAAAGTCTCCAAAATCAGATGAAGATCATAAGTACATGAGTAGCATTCCCTATTCAAATGCCACAGGCAGTCTAATGTACTCTATGGTCTGCACCAGACCTGATCTAGCCTATGCAGCCAGTCTTGTGAGCAGGTACATGGGGAATCCAGGGAAGGAACACTGGCTAGCAGTAAAGTGGATATTTAGATACTTGAAGGGAACCAAATCCCTTGGTCTGAAGTTCTCTAAATCCAACTCAGAAAGCAATGGCATTATTGGGTTTGTTGATGCAGATTTCGCAGGTGACATGGATAAAAGGAGGTCCTTAACAGGTTACTTGTTTACTCTATATGGGAATGTGATCAGCTGGAAGGCCAACTTACAACCGATTGTAGCATTGTCCACAACAGAATCAGAATACATTGCCCTCACAGAAGCTATAAAGGAAGCCATTTGGGTGAAGGATTTTGTTAGTGAATTAGAAGGTAAGAAACTGTCCACTGCTGTGATGTGTGATAGCCAGAGTGCTATCTGCCTCTCAAAGAACCAAGTCTTCCATGAGAGGACTAAACACATTGATATCAGACTGCATTTTATCCGAGATATCATTGCTCAAGGAATGATTGAGGTTAAGAAGGTAGCTACTGAAGAAAATCCTGCTGATATGTTAACCAAGGTGATCCCTGCTGCCAAATTTAATCACTGTCTAAATTTGGTTAATGTAGGGGCCTGTGGTCACTGAAGCTTCCTCCGTGAAGCTTGAGCATCTGCTAACTGTGTAACTATGGTTGAAGATTCAAGGTGGAGAATGTTCGTTCTTGGTGTATCTTCAAGTTAGTTAAGTTAGTTAGATGCTGTTACATTTCTGTTAGCTAAGTGTTAGTAGGTTGGAGGCTTGTGGAGTTAGTTGGTGATTGGTTATAACTAATCCATTGATCAGCTTGTGTGCCTACATATATAAAGCCTTAGCTAGGTTCCATTATGATATACACATTTTTGGTGAGATACTGTGATTGTAACCTTGGAGTGCAAGTGAGAAGAGCTTTGCTCTCTGTGAAAGTCTTGTAATCTCGTGATCAATCAATAATACCAGAAAGTATCTTGAAGAATGGATGTAGGGGCAACACACTGTTGCCTTGAACCACTATAATTCTCTTGTTGTTCTATCATTCTTTAATTCTGCAATTGTTCTGTGATTCATTTCATTCGATCTACATTCATTCAATTCGGTTCTTTCTCATTTGGACTGGTTGAATTCATAACAACATATCTACTCCTTACCTTGCTATCTTTTTGGCAAGAAGGAATCAGGACGTGCAAATGAATTTTTAGTTGATGGATTTAATAAATGGAAGAAAGTCAATGATGGAGTAAATTGTCCTTTACTAGAACATGTTGGGAAAAATCCCAATTCATCACATAGAATGGCCGTAAAATCTTGTGAAGATCTCAAAAATCAGTCTCTACATATTCAAAGATTATTTGGAAAGCAAGCATCGAAAGAAGTGGAAACTAATCGATTGCGACTTAAGGCTACAATTGATAGTATTCGTTGGCTAGCTTTCCTAGCGTGTGCTTTTAGAAGAAATGATGAAAGTTTTGACTCAAAAAATAGGGGCAATTTTATTGAGTTGTTAAAGTTTTTAGCAACTTATAATGACAAAGTTGCTAGTGTTGTGCTAGAAAGTGCTCCACAAAATGCCACTTACACATTTCCTAAAATTTAGAAAGGATATTTTGCAAATCATTGCAAATAAAGTATGAAGTGCTATTAGGAAAGAATTGGTAATACCAAATGAATTTAATTTATATGTATTGTCAGTGTAAAATTATTTTACACATGCATGTAATGATGCATTGTCATATCACTTGATGAGTATGACAAGTCATGTGTTTTTAAACGTATTCAATGAGGTATCAACATATTTTGCATATTATTCATTTGATTTTGTTTTTATATTACACTTGACGAAACAAATTATGAAAATAACATATCTATTATGTAAAGCTTTGCAGCAACAATCTCAAGACATTGTAATTGTTATGTATCTTGTTTCAACTACAAAATCATTGCTCCAAAAGTTAAGAGATGATGAGTGGGAACCACTGCTTGAGAATGTCACAGCTTTTTGTGCCACCAATGCAATTGATATTCCTAATTTGAAATGTCAATATTCAAGAGCTTGATCAATTCTTGTCTTAAAAATAATGACATTTTTGTAACTAAGAGCATCTTTAGTGCAAAACAACTAAATGAGTTGCTTAAATTGCTTTTTGTGGGTCCATATTGCCACAAGATTTAAGCAACCCATAAGCAACCCAACTACAATTTGCTCCAATGGTGGTTTCTTGGAAACAACCCATCTTGACCCCACATGTTTATATTATTTTATTTCCACTTAATTTTTTATCCAAATTTAAATATTAATTCAATTATTTTAATTAATACATATAAAAATATTAAATATTAAAAAAATAGAAATTTTGGGTCAACGGCTGTATTTCACATTGAAGCTTCGAGAGAAACGTTCACTTCCTTCCCTCGTTCCTTTTTGTCTCCCTCGTTCCAGAAACATCCACTGCCTTCGTCTCCCTCCTCCCTCTGCCTTCGCCTTCGTTCCAGAAACGTCACTCCTTCGTCTCCCTCTGTTTCCCCCCATCCCCCTCGACGACTCTCCCTCCCATTTCACTCCCATCTCCCTCGGCCTCATCGCCCCATTCTCAAACCCTCCCTCGCCTCATCTTCCAGATCTCCCTCATCTCCCTCTGTTTCGTACACTCCCTCGCCTCATCTCCCAGATCTCCCTCAGTATCTTCTTCTCCCCCAAACTCTTCTTCTCCCTCAATCCTCTGCCACTGCCCCCACGCTCTGACCTTCTCGTGTTTTTGCTTCGTCTCCCTCTCCCTCTCATCTCTCTGCCCCCATCTCCCTCAGCGCCCCATCTCCCTCAGCGCATCTCCTTGCTGTTTCACCCCATCTCTCTCATGAAAATACCCAACCCCTCATCTTCGGCCTCTCACCAGAAAATCGTGCTTCGTCTCTCCCTCTCTGTCATCGTCGAACATCGTCTCGCCCAGATATGACCAGATCGTGCGAGATCGCCGCCACCATGACCGGATCTGACCAGATCATGCGAGATCGCCGCCACCATGACCAGATCATGCTTCCTTCATATTTTCTGACCAGATCGTGCTTCCTTCGCCGCCACCATGACATGTAATTTGTTGTTATTTTTTCATTTCCTATTTTTTGTTTTCTGGATTTGATTTCTGGTTTGGGTTGGAGTTTGAATTTTTTTTTTGTTTTTCTTCTTGTTATTTCTGCAAGTTTTGGATTTCTGGATTTGTTGTAATTTTTTGTTCATCTCCTTCAAGTTTTGTTTCTACAAGTTTCAGTTAATTTCCCTCACTTTTTAACGACAAATTTGATGGGAATAAAAGAGAAAAAATGATTAAAAATGTTTAGTTTACGGCAACAGCAGAACCAACGGCAACTAAATTTTGTTGATCACACACGCCACGTAGGACTCCTCCAACGGAAGTTTCTTGTAGTTGCCAGCAACAGAAATAAGGCACGCTCTAAAACACCTCCGTTAAAGGTGCTCTAAGGAGCATCATTTTAGACACGACATATTTACAGCTGTCAAAGATTTCAATTACAAGAGTTGAATAGTAGATTTTGTTACCAAACTGTGGAATTACTTATTCTTAGCTCAGCTTTAAGTCCTACATAAGGATGCTTTAATATCCTTCAAAGTTGATGGCGTATGCAATTTAATTGAAAAAAT
The DNA here is from genome assembly GCA_037113605.1 of Calophaca sinica. Classification (NCBI taxonomy): domain Eukaryota; kingdom Viridiplantae; phylum Streptophyta; class Magnoliopsida; order Fabales; family Fabaceae; genus Calophaca; species Calophaca sinica. Next base: position 113,694,479 of record CM073733.1, read on the forward strand.
ATTATCCAAAGGATTTCACTCATCAAGAGAGGGTTCACTTGAGGATTCAATTACAACATTACGAGGTTGATGTATTAAAGCATTCTGAATTTCAAAATATTTCAACACTTCCTAAGTTGTGCATAGTATATCATTTTTAGGAAAATCGACAATTTACCATTTGGTTGATAGAGTAATTTGTCTTGTGTGGACAAATGGAGGATGGTTTTCTTGCAGATACTTTGGTTGTTTATATTGAAAATGATATTGCAAAGACATTCACCACGAAAGAAATTATGGTGGAGTTTTATCAAATTAAGAAACGAAGAACTTCATGATCTTGATGGCAAAAAGAAATACATCATGTTTGTATGTGCTTTCTTTCCAGAAAAAATAGTTCTATTTACTTTTGTAGGATTTGATATTTTTCATTAAATTAAACAAAATTTTAAACAATTATTAATAGTAGAAACTACACATTGTTGATTTTATTTATCATGTGTTAAACTTTTGCCTCCCCTGTATAATGTTTTCGGATTCCGTCCCTGATTCCCGAAGCACTAATCTAATCTATTTTGTGATGTTATGAATGTATGTTTCATGTAGAATCAAGAAGAATTATAAAGTTCATGTAGAATCATTCAATTTAGATAAACCATTCAAAATGAATACTTATAATTATTATAATTGATCATTATAAATATGATGGTATTACTACTACTACTACTATTATTATTATTATAAATCTATAATTGTGTTTAAGGAGTGTATTGATAAGAAATATAACAAACTGCACCTCTTATTTTAGTGAAAACTCAAATTGCTATTGTTAACTTTAAATGACTTTTAGTCCAAGAAAAAAAAACTATAAATGATTATGATTGCAAATAAATTGACAGTTGTCTCTTTTACTGTGGTTGGGTTTTCATTTTACAAATTATTTAAATAATTTTGTCTTGATTCCAACAGAAACAAAGTGTTATATTATTTGTTTAAGGTAACATTAATTATTTTATTCCAATTTTAATTAAATTATTAGTCTTTCTTCTGTGATACCATTGACTTGTTTACTACTCTCTCCCGTCCCTTTTATAAGAAACAAAAGGATCATTTTTGTTGATCCTAATTATTAAGAAACAATATCTATTTTGTGATGTTATGAATGTATGTTTCATGTAGAATCAAGAAGAATTATAAAGTTCATGTAGAATCATTCAATTTAGATAAACCATTCAAAATGAATACTTATAATTATTATAATTGATCATTATAAATATGATGGTATTACTACTACTACTACTACTACTATTATTATTATTATAAATCTATAATTGTGTTTAAGGAGTGTATCGATAAGAAATATAACAAACTGCACCTCTTATTTTAGTGAAAACTCAAATTGCTATTGTTAACTTTAAATGACTTTTAGTCCAAAAAAAAAACTATAAATGATTATGATTGCAAATAAATTGACAGTTGTCTCTTTTACTGTGGTTGGGTTTTCATTTTACAAATTATTTAAATAATTTTTTCTTGATTCCAACAGAAACAAAGTGTTATATTATTTGTTTAAGGTAACATTAATTATTTTATTCCAATTTTAATTAAATTATTAGTCTTTCTTCTGTGATACCATTGACTTGTTTACTACTCTCTCCCTTCCCTTTTATAAGAAACAAAAGGATCATTTTTCTTGATCCTAATTATAAGAAACAATATCAATTTTCAAATGCATTAAATGTCTAATTTTCATTTATACTATTATCTATAGTGAGACTTATATTAATGAGATGCATGTATTTCATATGCAAGTAAATTGGTTCTTAAAATGATATTTTTGAAAGAAAAAAAATTAAATTGGAGCAATAATTAAAAACAACTATTTTTAACTTTTTTATTGGTTTGTGTGAATTAAGGTTTTGTTTATAAGGAGGCGAGCTCGAGCAACACTGCGAGTGTGATACGTACTGACAGCCAAGGTCTGGTGCGGTCTTGTAACAGTGAGGGTGTGATACGAAACCCTTTCATTGGGTGGATCTGTGCTCTGATGTGACTCCACAACCAGTTCTGATTTTAGAAGAGGGAACGCGCAGTTTTGGAGACGCTATGATGCCACCAAGGTGGATAAAATTTGGTAAAAGGTGAAGCATATTGGGATTTCTGGAGAGAAATTGGATAGTATCTATGCTGGGAAAATTTCAAATGCAGAAGCAAGGGATGGAGATGCTCAGGTTCAGAGGAAGCCCAAAAATAGAAATCAATGAAGCTGGTCAGTTTCAATACAAGAGGATTGCATGATCGAGCAAAGCGCAGAATGGTTCGATTAGTTTTCATATCAGGTAACTTTGATATCTGTCTACTGCAGGAAACTAAGTGTAGCTTAGTTGATGATAGTTTTATTAGTAGCCTATGGGGGAGGGATGATATTGATTAGTGTGCGAGAGATTCTGAAGGGAGGTCTGGTGGCTTGATTACCATGTGGAAGAGGGGTTTGTTAACTGTTAATTATCAGCTTTCGGGGGATGGTTTTCTTGGTTTATGCATTACTGCCTCAAGTCTGGACAAATCTATTTTTGTGATCAATATATACTCACCATGCTCCTTAAAAGGAAAGAGAAAACTGTGGAGTGATCTGTGTGAGATTAAAAGAAATTATGTGGATGCAGAATGGTGTTTAGCTGGGGACTTCAATGCAGTGCTGAGTAGGAGTGATAGGAAGGGTAGAAATATACAGTACAATCGAAATGAAGTGCTGGAATTTAGAGAGTTCCTGAATAACATGGAGGTTGTAGACCTGCCTGTGCTGGGTAAAAAGTTCTCTTGGTATTGCTCAGATGGTTCAGCAATGAGCAGAATTGACCATATCTTGTTATTTGAAGGTGTAATTAGAGTGTGGAAAGTTGTGGCACAGTGGATTGGAAATAGAGATATTTCCGATCATTGCCCACTCTGGCTTAAGGTTGGTGAATTGGATTAGGGACCTAAGCCATTCCGATTCAATAATTGCTGGCTGGAACATACAGATTTTCAGAGATTTGTATAGGAATGTTGGGAAGAATGTCAGGTTACTGGTTGGAAGGGGTATGTTTTAAAGGAAAAACTCAAATTTCTCAAAGAAAAGCTCCGCAAATGTAACAGGGAAGTTTTTGGTATTATAGATTTGCAAATTGAGCAAATTGTGGCTGATATGAATTCATTAGATGAAGTGGCTGCCGGTGGGACTGAATTTGACTCAGATCAGATGCGTAATTTATCCAAGGCTTTTTGGAAGCAATTGCATGATAGAGAAAGTTTGTTGCTTCAGAAATCGCGAGCTATGCGGATTTTAGAGGGTGATGCCAATACACGATTTTTCCACTCTTGTGTACATGGCAGGAGGAGAAAGAACCAGATTGCTGCATTGCAAGTGAATGATATCTGGCTAGAATCTGTTCTGGAGGTGAAAAATGAGGTCAAAAGATTCTTTCAGGAACATTTTTCTGTAGGGGCAGATTTTAAACGGCCCACTCTTGATGGTATCGACTTCAAACAAGTGACAGGGGAAGATAATAATTTCCTCACAGCTTATGTTTCCATGGAAGAATTGAAAGAAGTTGTGTGGAGTTATGAGGGGAACAAGTGCCCTGGGCTGGATGGTTTTAATTTTAATTTTATTAAAGCCAATTGGGAGTTGCTTAGTGGTTTTCTTCTGGACTTCATGACGGAATTTCAGACTAATGCGTGTCTGCCACATGCCATAACATCATCTTTTCTATCCCTCATCCCTAAGATAGATAACTCACAATCTTTGCATGATTATCGTCCTATTTGCCTGATTGGGTGTTTGTATAAGATAATTGCTAAACTGCTTGCTTTAAGCCGCAAGAAGTTGTTGGGTGGATTAATATCCTCTTGTCAATCTACTTTTTTACCTAGAAGATAGATCTTGGATGGGGTCCTTATTGCCAATGAGATCATTGACTTAGCTAAGAGAAGAACGGATCGGTGTTTATTATTGAAAGTGGACTTTGAGAAGGCGTACAATTCAGTTGATTGGTTGTATCTGGACTACATGATGAATAGAATGGGCTTTTCTTCTAAGTGGAGAAGTTGGATAAAAGCTTGTATTGCTTCTGGGGCTATGTCGGTCCTTGTCAATGGGAGTTCAACTGATGAGTTTCCGGTGAGACGGGGTCTTAGGCAGAGGGATCCCCTAGCTCCATTTCTTTTCCTAATAGTTACTGAAGGACTATATGGTTTGGTTAATAAAGCTGTGGAATCGAGTCATCTATCTGGCTATAATGCGTTCCCGAGCATTTCATTCCCAATTTTGCTGTACGCAGATGATACCATCCTAATTTGTGAACCTTCGTGGGATAACTTGTGGTACCTTAAAGCTATTTTGAGAGGATTTGAATTATGCTCTGGACTGAAAGTTAACTTTGTAAAAAGCAACTTATATGGAGTTAATATGGATGATCAATTCTTGAGGACAACCTCCTTCTTTTTGTACTGTTCGGTGAGTTCCATCCCCTTTTAAATTTTTGGGTATTCCGATTAGTGCAAATCCAAGGTTATGTTCCACGTGGGATCTGGTGATTGAGATAATGCGTAAGAGGTTAGCAACTTGGAAGACTTCTCAATTATCGTTTGGGGGAAGAGTTACTTTAATTAACTCTATGTTGTCTAGCTTGCCTGTCTACTTCTTCTCATTCTTTAAAGCACCAAAGAAGGTATTACAAGCGCTTAGTTCTATTCAGCGTAATTTTCTTTGAGGGGCAATAATGAAAACCAGAAAATACGTTGGGTTAGTTGGAGAGATGTTTGCAGGCCGAAAGCTTTGGGGGCTTGGAATAAAGAATTTGGAACTATTTAATATCAATTTGCTGGCAAAATGGAAATGGCGATGCATTGCTGACACCGGGGCTGTTTGGCATGAATTTCTATCACAAAAATACGGGAATTTATCACACATTGTCCTGGAGGGAGGACCAATTCTGTGTTACTATTCTATTTGGTGGAGGGATGTTATGTCTGTGCAGCAAGAATGGTTTAATAATGCTGTGTCTTTGAAATTGGGATGTGGAAATTACGCTATGTTTTGGGAAGATAGATGGGTTGGCTCTACAAAATTCATGGATTTGTTTCCTAGATTGTATCAATTGTCTACCACAAAAGAATAAGTTGTGGCTGCAACAGGATCCTGGGATGGTGGGAGATGGGTTTGGAGGTTAGATTGGCGAAGACGTTTGCTAGCATGGGAAGAGGAACAAGTGGAGGAATTAAATGTTTTACTTGCTGATTTAAGGCATGCAAATACAGATTCTGATCGTTGGTGTTGGGTACCTGATTCAACTAACAAGTTTACTGTAAAATCTGCATATGCTAATTTACTTGCTTATACTAGATCAAATGCTGAACATGTTGATGAAAGTCTTTGACAGGTGCTGAAGGGACTGTGGAGTACAGCCATACCAACCAAGGTCTTGGTTCTCATTTGGAGAATTATGTTGGGACGAGTTCCTACGCGTGACCTATTAATTCAACGTGGAGTTCTTGAAGCAAATCATAATTCTTGCTGTGTTTTCTGCTTTCTGGAGGACGAATCGGTGAATCACCTATTCTTTTCTTGCTCTTTTTCGCATAACATTTGGAATGCAGTTTTTGCTTGGTTGGGGATAGATGGGGTGTGGCACTCTAAGCCATTAGAGCATTTCCTGCAATTTGGTGAGTCTATAAAAGGGAGAGCAACTAAGAAAGTGAGATATTTAATTTGGAGTGTGGTTATTTGGGCCATATGGTCCCTGAGAAACAGGATTATGTTTAAGGATGGGGTGGCTGAGTTTGCTGCCATTTTGGCACAAATTAAGCAAGTCTCATGGCACTAGTTTATGTCTAAGGAAGGACGTAATTTAGATTGGTGTTTTTCTGATTGGTGTATGAACCCTCTGGAGTGTTTACGAGCACTTGGGCATTAAGATATTATTGTAACGGGTTGGAGTATAACAGAGTAGTAGAGAAGGTGCAGGTTTTCTGTCCTTGATGTGGTGTTGTTGTTGGCGAATTAAAACTGATTATGTTGCCAGTAAGTTGGAACAACACAAGAGGTGATATGCAGGTGCTGATTTTGGGACTATGTGGGAAAGAATTAGTGCTTTAATTTGTTGTGCAGGTGGTGGAATTAAGTGCTGGCTATTCTGTTTATTGAGCCAACATGAGGGTGGCGCGCTGTCAAGAATTAGGGGGAGGTGGCTGTTTGGGGGCTAGCTTGGAAGGTGCTTGGAGTGGATGTGGTGTTTTGGTGCAGCGAGGTTTTGTGGTTCCATGATGCTTCTTTGGAGGCAATGTCATTGGATGGTATATATTGGAGTGAAGTTTGCAGCGATGTGCAGGTGCTGGTTTTGGACTTTTGTGGGAGAGAAATGTTGTGCTGAGTTGCTATGCAGGTGGGAGAAAATTTTGCTGGCTTATATGGCTATTGAGCTTGGGTGACTGTGGTGCTGTCATGCGATGAATTGCTTTGCAGGTGCTGTGAATAAACTTAGTTTGTGGGTTACAATCTGCAGAATGCTTTTGTTTTGTATGCATTGTTTAGTGGCTATTTATCTCACTAATTGTGGTTGTTTGGTGTACTTTTTTTTCCCTCTCTTGATCTTTTTTCCATTGGGTTTTGGCCTTGAGAGGTTTTAATGAGGTACCTACCCCATCGTGTCATTGTATTTATGAGTTCGGAGTACCCCTTGTACTCCCGTTAATAATAATCTTTTGCTTATAAAAAAAACTATTTTCCATTTCTTATTAAAACAAATTTTTGGCTCACAGTACAATTTTACTAATTTATCATCGTTATTTCAATCTATCTGCATAAATTGAACCAATTACACTGTTTTTTTTACACAATTGAATGATTTATCTAAATTACAGTAAGATAAATTTGAAATAAGTAATATTAAAAAGAGATAATCAATTATCTATGCTGGACAACAAATTAATCCTATAATAAATTTTGATTTTTCTCGTGTATAATATCGGAACTTTAAGAAGGAAAAAAATAAAAAATACATATTGATTTAACATTTATTATAATTATAATTAAACATAAATAATCATGTGAATACTGAAATGCTGAAAATATTTATATTTCAACAGAATGCTAGAAATTTTTACATTTTAATAATATGTAAAAGATAATATATACAAATTATGAAAAAAAATTAAATTTAACATTATATAGTTATGATTTTTAAATTAAATTTTATGATGTGTATAGTAAAATCAATCATTCATGAAAAGTTATAAAATTAAAAGTAACTAATTTGTACGGTAAAATAACGATGAATAGTGTTAGTAAAAAATAATTACTGATAATTGATATAATTAATAAATAAAAATAGATAAGTCATTTATGGGAATATATTAATGATTTACACTGCGAAATTATTGCCGGACATGAGGTAATATTTGTTGCTATAATTAAACCAATAACTAAAATATAAAAGAAATTAAAATAGGTTTAGGCAAAAAAAGTAATGATTTAGATAATATTTTGAGAATGTCAAAGGTGTAAATATGAGAATTAATTGATTAATGCTTTAATTTATTATATTTTGAATTTGAATTTGATTTAATTCAAGTTTGATTAAAAACTAAAAGTCTAGATATGAGCATTAATTGACTAATATGTCTTAATTAATGAAATATCATGGATTAAAAAATAAAAAAATAAAATATATACATTTTGATGAGAAAATGTTAAATATAGAGCTGTCACGTGACATGAATTTACGTGGCAAAACTCTAGATGATGCGGTGTATGCTAGTTGGAATATAGGAAGAGGTTTTCTCATAAAAACAAAAGTATAGCAAGAGGTCAAACTTTCCGACATATCTTTTGGCTTTCTTCTATAATCATACACGTTGCATGTCTTTTCTTTTTTGTACTACGTTGCACATTCAATTTATGCACTTAGCACAGATGATCGTATACTTTGAAGCAAAGTCAATCACGCATAGTTGGAGTGTAACACCTTACTTTTTTATACTAAATAGATAGATCGATATTATGGTAAAATAATTTGTTGACTCCATGGTCTCAAAGTTTCGAAGTTACTTGTAAACATCTCGATCATATGGCTCATCACTTTGTGTAGTCCAAAAACTAGCAAAAAAGGAAGACTTTTTAGCAAAGTGAATGAACATATATTCGGAAAAATGCAGCTTTCAGCCTAATATAAACAAAGTAAATTCAATGATTGGTGGAATTGTATCAGTTGTCCGTTTCTTCGTTCGCCCGCTTCCTTTGAATTAGCAAATATTATGTACAGTGCACAAATATTTTCAAATTTAATTATCATTTTGAAAAATAATTTAAACATGTGTATTTTTTTCCTTAAAAAAAGGGTGGGAATAAGCTTTTTTTAATAGGGGAATGAGAGGCACTTTAGGCCATACAAATTGTCTCCGAAAATATATAAGCCCCAAAGTCACCACTGCTGGCAGTGGCGGAACTTGAAGAAAAACTTTGGGGAAGCCAATATATATAGACAGGTGTTCCCAAAAATACTCAATTTCTATATATAAATTGTGAGATCAATTAATTTATTTATATTTATGGCCTCTTTTTCTTTTAAGCAACATTTACCGACAAAGTAGCGGATTACTATCTTTGTCATGGAAATTGCTGTGTATGTAATTAAGAGACCGTGTCTATCACACAAAAAGAAACAATATAAAACAAAAGAGAAAAACCAGAAAGAAAACAAATGAAAGTTCCGGTGGAATTGAACTTGGGTTCCCACTTGGGAAAGCTATTGTGTATTCTCTTATCAACTTCTTGTCTGTCCGTGTCTATTTTTGTATTAGGGCCTGCTTTGTATGTGATTAAGAGACCACGTATATATAAATTTTCTGGTAAAAAAATGTATTTAAGTGTTAAAAAAATTGGGGGAGCCTAACATGCAAACTCAGCCATTGACGGCTAGCACCCAAGGATTAAACATGTATTTAAAATTATAAAAAAATATTCATAATCAATTGAAGTAAAATTATAAAGTATAGGGTTTAAGGAACAATTTTTGAAATTATAAGGTCGGAGAGAGAGGTTTTGCCATCTCTCTAACTTTCCCCTTTTCCTATGAGTCGTTGCGTCCTAATAGGCCTTCTTCCTCCAGCTTTCTGAAGATTTTACCCCTCTACTATCGAGGTATTCCCCCCCCCCCCCCCCTTAGGTGCATGGCCGATGTTGACTCTTCTGTTGTCTTTCTCATTCCCCTTGCCTCCCATGCACGACGTCTGTCGCCATTCCACCATCTTCGTACCTCATCCCTCCACCAACCCATCTTCCTATGACTCCACCAACAACCGCCATGGCCTCCCTTCCTCCTGGGTTTGGTGTCCACAGCCTCCACCGGAGCGTAGATCCCACACCTAGAGCCCTCCATATCCTCCCCAAGACAACTGTTGTGAGGGAATTTCTCACCAGCCCCACCTAACCACCGACTGTTTCTCAGCCACACAGGGAGGGTTAACTCTCTGTCTAGAGATCTACTTCTCCGGCCACAACCCCGTTGCCGCTCCTACACAGAACCCACATCCGCACAACAACCCCTCGAGATCTCAACCTCAACTGTCACGATTTCTAACTCGATGGGTCGTCTTCCACCTGAGCCACCGCCCCAAGTAAAAGTGCACACTCGGAAAGGACCATTGGGGTCCCAACCACCCTCCAGCCCGAAGCAAGTAGTGGTTGCTCCTCCTCCGAACTTCGTCCTCCCTGAAAGCTGCCAGACGCGGGTATAAATTTTTATTTTGATCACGTTGCTGCTACAGGTGCCTCTATGAGCCCCTTTTGTGCAGGATGGGCTCCAGTTTTTCAGGGGAAATATTGCACCTTTGGTGTTTGTTAGAATGTCCCAAAAGAGATGGGTGTTTTTGGAAAACATGGTGTGGGCAAGACCACATGGGGCTGACACCATTTCCTGCATTCCCTCTAAGTTTCAATCGTCTTCCAATCGACCAATTTGGACACTCTCGAGACTACTTGTAGTTAAAACGCGCCTATAGTAGCCAAAGACTTGATCTGTAACTGGATAGGACACAAGATTGTGGATTCTCTTTTCTTCGTTGTCATTGATTGTGGGCAGAACACATTGTTAGGCCGACAGTTAGGATATAGACGTTGGTTTGATCGAGCCCCAATTTGGCTCTGAAACACTCCATGAGTATTGATGCTCATGTCTTGATAGGCTCGACTCTTAGAGTTTTTCTAATATGTTGATGGGGAATGCGCCCAACACATTTGTCTCAATCAGTTTGTAATAATGCTCTTGACTTTTTCCAATGAATGAAATTGTTTTACTATAAAAAAAATTGGATTTTCAAGATTTGAGACCAAAAATTTTGTAACAAAATTGGAGAAATCTTGTAGTACACATAAGTTAGCGTTGATATCACTAAAATACAACACTAATATTATGCTAAAATAATTTGCTTACTCCATGGTCTCAAAGTTTCGAGGATACTTGTAAACATCTCGATCATATGGCTCATCACTTTGTATAGTCCAAAAGCTAGCAAAAAAGGAAGACTTTTAGCAAAGTGAATGAACATATATTCGGAAAAATGCAGCTTTGAACCTAATACTCCCGGTTCCTTTTTACATATCAATTTTTTAGAGAAATTTTATTTCTAATTACTTGTCATTCTTAAAGTTTAAAATTATATTAATTATTTGTTTGTCAATTATACCCTTAACTATTTATTGCAGAGAGAGAAACATATTCTATGGAATAATGAATGGTCAAGGGTATCATAGGAAAAATACTAATAATTTTATCAAAAGCAACAAAATTTATTGGTTTTCTTGGTTTGTGTAAATCAACCTTAAAAGACATCTAAAAAAGAACGAAGGTAGTATAAACAAAGTAAATTCAATGATTGGTGTAAGTGTATCATTTGTCCGTTTCTTCGTTCGCCCGTTTCCTTTGAATTAGCAAATATTATGTATAGTGCATAAATATTTTCAAATATGACTATCATTTTGAAAAAGTAATTTAAAAAGGTAATTAAAAGTATCTAAAATTACAAAAAAAAAGGTAATTAACTCAAGTAAAATTGAAAAGTATAGGGTTTAAGGAAGAAATTTTTGAAATTATAAAAAATACACAATTAAAACAATAGGCTAAAATGTACTTTTAGTCCCTTAACTTTATTTTAGTTTTCGTTTTGGTCCCCTAACTATTATATTTTTCATTTTGGTCCCTTAACTTGATAAACGTATACAACGTTAGTCCCTTCCGTTAGTTTTCGTTGAACGCCGTTTATATTGTCCTACATGGCAAACGTGTATCATATGTGGCATCTGACTCATTTTTTTTTAATATTATTTTACTATCAAATATTTAATATTTTTAATATTACTAAACCTAAAAACAAAAAAAAACAAAAAAAAATGTGGGGGATCTGATGCACCACCACCTCTACCGCCGCACCACCTCCACACCACCAGCACCACACATCCACCACCTCCACCACGGATCTGATGCACACCTTCGCAACATGCCACTGCCACGGCCAGGGCCGCCTCTTCCTTCCCTCTTGCGTTTCTTTCTCTCCCCTCTCCATTGCAACATCATCAACGTCGCCCTCTCAAGATCTGGTTCTTCAGAGAGGAAAATAAAAAGAAAAGGCAACGAGAGAGAGAAGCCACTGCCGCGATTGGGTTTGCTGGTTTTTCCCTTTTGATTCTTCTGGGTTTGCGTTTTTTTTCCACCACACTTCCAGATCCGGTTCTTCACATCCACCACCTCCTCCATTGCAACAACAACAACGCCGCCTCACTTCCAGATCTGCGTTTTTTCCCCTTTTGATTCTTCTGGGTTTGCTGGTGTATGTTGGTTGTTGGGGAAAAGGAATGGAGGTAGAAGAAAAGGAATGCACTGAGAGAGGGTTGCAGTGGCTGTGAAACGATCACTCCGTGGCAGTGATTTCCGATGGGCTTCCGGTCGTGGGTTGCAGAGAGGGGAGAAGAAGATTGGGGAAGAAGATGGTGACATGTCATCTGAGTCACGTTAATAAAATTGCCACATAGGACAACTGTTTGCCACATAGGAGTATTTGAAGGTGTTTAATAGATAATAAACGGAAGGGACGAACGTGATCAAACGTTCATAACTTAAGGGACCAAAATAAAAAATATAATAGTTAAGGGACCAAAACAAAAACTAAAATAAAGTTAAGGGACCAAAAGTGCTATTTAACCAAAACAATATAATTTAAAGGCTAAATTACAAAATTGGTCCTCTAAGTTTATTTTAGGTTTCAATTTGGTCCTCTATGTTTTATTTGGTCTTCTATGTTTTATTTGTTTCGTTTTGGTCCTCTACGTTTTATTTTAGTTTTCAATTTGGTCATTTCCGTCACTAAAAGTCAATTGTCCGTAGCTAGAAGTCCATTTTTCAAAATGTTATTTGGCTTTTAGCTACGGACAATTGGCTTTTAGTGACAGAAATGACCAACCTGTTGTAATTTTTAAAACGTAAGGGACCAAAACGAAACAAATAAAACATAGAGGACCAAATTGAAACCTAAAATAAACATAAAGAACCAATTTTGTAATTTAGCCTAATTTAAAATATAAAAATGGCACAAGTCAGTTTTAGATGAAATTATTTTTCCCACGTGTTTGACACAAGTGGTTAAGGATCCAAAGTTGATCTCTCACTCATCCCATGAATGAAGGTTTGAATTCCCCATACGCTGATAAAATCCCTCTTGGTAGGCAACCCTCCCAAATTAGATCCACTAGTTCTCGGGGGCTAGTTGAATAGCTACGTCGACTGAGTGAGATTGTTTGCGGTTTGGGTCTTTGCAGTAATCATTTGAGTTGGTCCTTTGCAGTAATCCTTCGAGTTGGGCTTTTGTTGGCAGTCTCAGTATGTCATTGGTGCCCTGCCTGGTAGCTTTGGGAGTGCCTAGCTTCCCTACCTGCCAATTTATATTCAAAAAATATAAATTATTTTAATATACTACCTTTATCCCTATATATATATATGTCCCTTTAAAAAATTTGTGTCCCTTTCTGTAAGAGCATTTCCAAATTACTAAATATTTTAATTATTTTTTTTTACAAGAATACCCCTAATTAATTCACTTTTTTGTAACCAATAGTAAATGGAGTGACCATTTATTCTCTATTAAGAGTCTTGGGAAATATGAGTCTCAATAATTGAAGAGTAACTTTGAAAAAAGAATACACATTGTTAACAAATTTAATGTATTCGTAACTAATTTTCTTAATATGTGTAAATTGGTCAAAAGAGACTTATATATAGGGACATAGATAGCTCTATACTCCCTTCAAAATGAAATATAAGAAAAAAAAAATCATGTTTAGTGGTCTAAATATAAACAAATTCTAATTAATTTCATCGTATTTTATGACATCATTCCAAAAATACACTTCAATTAATATTTTTCAATAACACTTTTTTATACTCATGGAATAAGTTCTCATAAAAAACTTAAATGAATTAAAAAGACAATTTGTAAAATATAATTATTTTTTTTATTGCATCAAAAAATTAAATGAAGTTAACTAATATTTTTAATTAACACGAATTTAATTATTTTTGCCTATATTCCTTTCATTAAGGAATACATACACACTTTTCAAAATTCAAAATTAAAGTTAAGTAAAAATAAAAATAAAAATCTTAATTAAAGCCACATGATAGTGAGGAGGCTAAGATAATTTCGACAAGATGATAGATGCAAATCTCGCTATTAATATTGTGGCCCAAACAAATTAAATATGGAGAAAATTAATAGAACCATATAGAAAATTTCAAATTACAATTTGTGATTTGGCTAGCGCTGCATATATTGACCAGAGAAAACCACAAACTAGACCTCCTATATAAATATACGCAACGAATTTAAAGATCTAACCACAGTTACATAATCATTAGCCTCTCGATCCTGCATCTTCCAAGCAACATGGCTGCTTATTCTTTCTCTATGACAACTGGAATTCCCATTTTCAAAGCTTGCTTCTTCATATTCTTATGCTTTATTGGGATAGTCTCAGCCCAATTGTCCTCTAATTTTTACTCCACAAGTTGTCCTAATGTGCTTTCAACTATTAAGACAGCAGTAGATTCTGCTGTGAGTAATGAAGCTCGCATGGGGGCATCTCTGCTTCGTCTCCATTTCCATGATTGCTTTGTCCAAGCAAGTCCACTTTCACTTCTTTTTTGATCTTTTCATATTTTTATTCATTGAAACTTCACATGTTATATGCATAGGTACATTGCATTAGTTTTTTTTTTCTTCTCCATATATGTGCATTGCATTAATTAGTTGAACATAAAAATACACTTTTTTTTTGTTGCTATCATTTGAGATGGTAAAATAAGACACATCAACAGCCGTTGAACAGAAAAACATAAGTTGGTATATTTTAGTACATCCATAATTTGTTACATATATATACACATATAATATCTATTATTATTTATATCAACAATTGGTATTACTTATTTTATCTTTTAAAATAATTGTGTAAAAGTTGAATCCAAAATTTTGATCATTTAAAATCTCTTAAATTCGCGTCACAAAAGCAGGCGTCTTATTGTAATTGTAATAATCAAATAAAAGATCATTCCCTATGAGTTTCGTCACTGGTTGAAGAATATTAACCGTACCCGGTTAAGAATATCTATAAGTAGACCTTTTTTTAGTAGTGGCTTTGGACACATCTTGTTTCCGGAGTAGTCCCTGTTTCGAGTATGTCTATTCTTCTAATGTGTATATAAATCTTGCACATGTTAAGTCTTATTAAATATTTATTATTTTTATTAATTATTCACTTTATTGTTTGGTGGGACGAAAAAGATTATTGGAAAGTAATTCCATAAAATAAATAAAAAACATAAGAATATATATATATAATAATAATAATAATAATAATAATAATAATAATAAAGTTTAACGTGTGCAAGGTTACATACGTTAGAAAAATCGTTAATATATTTATTTGGCCTATAAAAAATAATATCGGTTAGAATAATATCGGTTAGATTCTTCTATTATTTACAAAAGAAAATAATATATGCGATTTTAATTCTAATGTATTATTGGTTTTCAGCTGGAGTTTTAATTCTTCCGGTGGCCAACAAAAAAATGTCAAGACGATTGCAAAATTATTTATTATTATTATTATTATTATTATTATTATTTGGTATAAAGCGTGTATTTCTTTATTTACTAGCAAATAAAAAGACACCTAAATTCAATCTTTTTAACAAAATTAATTTTCATTTTGCCTTTGATTTCAGGGATGTGATGCGTCAGTATTGTTAGACGATACATCAAGTTTCACAGGTGAAAAAACGGCATTTCCCAATGTTAATTCCTTAAGGGGTTTTGATGTAATAGACACAATAAAGTCTAAAGTGGAGAGTTTGTGCCCCGGTGTTGTCTCATGCGCTGATATCCTCTCTGTAGCTGCAAGAGATTCTGTTGTCGCAGTAAGTATATAAGATTATTTCACAAAGCTATAGAATAGAATAAATTATGTATTTACTATAGGCACTAATTAATATTGAAAAAATGTTGCAGCTTGGAGGACCTAGTTGGACTGTGCAATTGGGTAGAAGAGACTCAACCACAGCAAGTTTAAGTTCTGCAAACTCAGATTTACCTGGTCCTACTTTAAATCTAAGTGACCTTATCACTGCTTTCTCTAACAAAGGTTTCACAACCAAAGAAATGGTTGCTCTATCAGGTAGCTAATTAGAGTACATACACATCAATAAGATTGAAATTATTTGTCCGCGATTTATAACCTTGCTTGTCCTTCTGATAAATATATTATAATTCTGTAAAATATTTAACTATTAAGAGTGAAAAGAAATTTTAAAGGAAAAAAAATAAGATTTAAGTATGTTGTTGGACGACGGTCAAAGTTTAATCTCAAAAAACAAAAAAAAAAGTCCGTGTGGATTTAGCCTCTGCCGAGAAAGCTAAAAACATGTAATTTTTGTTAAATCTAAGGATTATAAAATAAATTTTTTAGTGCATGCTTGGATTCACTTTTGTAAGAGGTAAGTGATTCTAGAGACTTAAAATTGATTTTGACATATTTGAGTATTTGCGAGGATAATTGATTTTGACTAGAACAGATTATAACTTGAATGTGTGATTTAGAGCTTAAATTTGCCTCCAATCGTGATTTTTAGATTCAAATTTATTGTTTTACGTGAATGTATCCAAACATATATCACTTTAAATTCAACTCATTTTTACCAAAGTCAATTTTAAAAAATTCATTTAATCAAAATCAATTTTTGTCACCATAAAACTAATCACACACTTACAAGGATTAAAATTAAATAGTGATGATTTCATAGGGACCAAAAAATATATTTTTGTCAAAAACTAATTAAATTTTTCATTTTAAGACACGAAAAGAGGATTTCAGTCTCATGTCAATCATCAAATAAATATTATACAGTTATTATTACTTTTGTCATGCACTTTAACTTTCGTATGTTTAAAAATACTTTAGGGTCTCACACAATTGGCCAAGCTAGCTGTAACAACTTCAGAACAAGGATTTACAACGAGACCAACATAGATTCAACCTTTGCAAAATCATTGCAAGCAAATTGTCCTAGCACAGGTGGTGATGGAAATTTGTCCCCAATTGACACCACCAGTCAGAACACCTTTAACAATGATTACTTCAAGAACTTGCAGGGCCAAAAGGGTCTCTTCCACTCAGATCAACAGCTCTTTAATGGAGGATCCACTGACTCTCAAGTAAATGTTTATAGCAGTGACTCTACAAGTTTTGCAACTGACTTTGCCAATGCAATGGTCAAAATGGGGAACCTCAGCCCACTCACCGGTTCTAGCGGCCAGATTAGGACCAACTGCAAGAAAACAAACTGATATTTTGGGTCTTTTTTTATCCTAGTTCAAGTTAATGAAGGGTTACTTTTATTGTTGCAATTAAAGCATAGGGGCAATTGCAAAGCCATTGTTTCCACAATTGTAATGTAAGTTTAATATGGATCAATAATGTTTGGACTTGTTTGATTTTGATGACTTGTTTGATTTTGATGCGGTTAGCTCTATGGTATAGTTTAAGTTAATTTTCAATTAAATAATACGAATTTTTTTATGTGAAAACGTAACGATTTTCATTGAGTCGCCCGTTTGGATTAAAGTTTGCGAACAGATGTTTGGTTAAAAATGAGTTTACCATAACGTGATTTCTATTTAGATATTTTTTTCGCAAACGTACGTTTGACAAAATAAAATTTGTTTGAATGATATTAATCAAAAATACTTTTAAATGTGTAATTACCAAAAAGGGTATGAATTTTATAATGTAGTATTAATATTATCTTTTATGTTGCTTTGTTAAAAGAATAATCTCGATTCTTAAAAAAAATTAAATCAATTACATAACTAAATAAATAAATAAAATAAATAATACGCAACAAAAAAAAATTAAATTCCAATAACAAAGGCAAATAAAAATGAAAAAATAAAAAGAATAAAAAAAATTGGTGCAACGTGATGTCTGAACCGTTGCAATAATGATGGCAAGTCAAAGGATTAGTCTAATGCAATTGTTGTTGTAGCAGTACTCAAAGGAAGAAAAAATAAAAAATGAAAAAAAGCAAACACTAGATATCTTCGGTCTTCACCCAAGAATGGATTGTTGCCACCAGTAAAATGGGAAGATAAAATATGGAACGGCAAACTGAAGAAGGAAAAGTAACCCAATTGTTATTTCCACTTGAGACTGCGTTCCTAGTAAGACTAGGCATGGCAACGGGCCGGTCAAGCGGTTTTTGCATTCCCGCCGCCTCTTGCCCCCAGGAAAAAAAGCTCGAACCCACCCGCCGCCGTGAAAAACGGGTCTCATCTCGCCCACGGAGTCGGGTTTCCCCGGCCCGCCCCCGCCCCCGTCACAAATTATAATATAAATATTAAAAAAAATTATAAAATCATTTTAATTTGTTTCTTTTTTTGACAAAAAACCATTTTAATTTGTTTTTTTTTTCGAAAACTGTAATTTCATTCATTAAACACCACAGAAATGGGCCAAGGCCATACACAACTAGGCCCAAGTACAGGAAAACACAAAACAAGAGAAGAATATCGCAACCCTCTGAAAGTTAAAGCCCATTTTAATTTGTTAACATGCTTGGAAACAGACATAAATTACAAATTATCCAAACAACAAATTAAAGCATTACCAGCAAGGGGAGTAAGTAACAATCACAAAGTACATCACAAATTCCAAATTAAGCATCACCAAAATACATTACAAACCAACATATAAATAACAAGCAATGTTACAAATTCGTTAAATAACAAGGCAACTAACGATCCTCTTCAACAAGTGAAGTAACACCACTAACCAACTCACCTGTATAAAGAAAAAATCGAAAGTTAAATTATAAACATTAAGCTTGATAAAATGTGAAGAAAATAAAATAGATAAAATAATACCTTCATCATCAGACTCCATTTCGTTGAGTAAAGTAGCAAAATCGTTGCCTACTTTAGAATTAGAACCACCTACAAATATAAAATCCGATACAAACTTAAGATATACAAACTTAATTTGTCATTTCATAACATATTTGAAAGAATTTTTATTTAAAACTTACCTCCATTCTGAGCACTCCATAACCAACTTCTGGAACACATCAAGGCCTCTAAAGTAGTCCAATGAAGTCGACTACGATGAGGACTTAAGATATTACCGCTAGTGCTGAATGCAGATTCAGAAGCTACGGTAGAAACAGGAATCGCTAAGACATCCTTTGCAATTACTTGGAGTGTTGGATACTTGATGCCATTCAACTTCCACCACATTAAAATATCAAAATCTGCACTTCTTGGTAAAACATCCTCCTCTAAATAATGATCCAACTCAGTTTTAACAAATGAAGTCTTAGCTCTTTTTTTCCTCATGATATATGCATCATAGTCTCTTAAAGAATCACCAGCAACATTACTAGCATCCAACATTGGAGAGTCACCACCGGAGACTTGATTAATTTTCAAGTGATAATCAGAAACCAAATCATAACACAATTGTTTGACCTTCTTAATTTCATCCAAAGTGTTAACTGGATACAATTTGTCATAATAAAATTCAAGCATCTCCATTTTGAATCTAGGGTCCAAAACAGTAGCAACCCCCAATATATCATGAATGACACTCCAATACTTATCAAACTTGTCCGACATCTTTTGTGCCATTTGTTTAACCAATTCATTAGGGTCGCCAATCCACTTAGCTATTTCCAATTTTATCTCACAGATCTTAGGAAAATATAGATTTGCAGTTGGATACTTTGTGCCAGAAAAAATCTTAGTGATAGAATTGAACACTTCCAATTTTTCACAAATTTCTTTTGCAAATTTCCACTGTGAACTAGTTGGCAAACAATTGTATTGAGAATCACGTTGTTTTAACCGACTGAATACGTCCTGATATAAAATGGCAACCTCAAGCATATTGTAAGTGGAATTCCATCTGGTGGGACAATCTAAAACCAAACTTCTAATGCAAGAGACTCGTAATTGTTTGGCTGTCTCCTCAAATTTTTCCTTCCTTTTAGGTGTTGCAATCAAATACGACACACTATTTCTAATCTTTTCTATCCCGTCTTTCACTACTTCCAACCCATCTTTTACTATCAAATTCAATATATGTGCACAACAACGCATGTGAAATAAAGACCCATCCCTTAACAAAGTGTTTAACTGCAACTTATCCTTAACTTTGCTAACCATGGAATCATTTGTGCTACAATTATCTAAAGTGACAGTGGACAATTTCGTATCAATATTCCAATCCATCAAACACTCAACCAATGCATTAGCAAGTCTATCACTTGTGTAAGGAGCTGGAATGTAAATGAACCTAACATAATAAGATTACAGTTCAATCATCATATCATATAAACACGCTACTAAACAAGATGTAACATAAAAATTATAAAAACAAGAATTTATTAATACCTCAAAATGTGACTAGTTAAAGTCCAAGAGCCATCAATGTAATGCGCAGTGACAGCCATATACCCCCTTTTTTGATTGCCCGCAGTCCACATGTCAGATGTAATTGCCACTCTGCCTTCAAGACTATCCAACAACTTCAAGGTCATTGATCTCTCAGAATCATACACTTTGAATATCTCCTTTTTGATAGTGTTTCGAGAAGGGACTTGAAATAATGGTTGGAGAGCGGACGAGTATCTCTTAAAACCAATATGATCCACTATTGAAAGTGGATATTCATGCATAATTATTGCATTTGCAAGCTCTTTCCTTGCATTCTCAGCATCATAAGTTCCGGTACCCAACTCGTTCTTACCATGCAAAACCTTGGGCATAAGAAATGTTTGCCCTTTACTATTGTTTCCTCGCATGCTAATTTTGCGTTGAACACAGATATCCATGTGTTGGTGCAAGTGCCTTGTTCCATTTTTTGATTTTCCACCAAGATATTTCTTGCAGTATTTACATTGAGCCTTATCTTCTCCATTAACTTTAGTCTTGATAAAATGGTCCCATACAATACTTTTAAGCCTGCTGCGTGTTTGTATTGTCTCCTCCAAATTATCTGTGGTTTCCACCTGAGGCGTGCTCTCAGCCTCCCCCTGAGGTGTGCTCTCAGCCTCACCCTGAGGTGTGCTCCCAGTCTCACCCAGAGGTGTGCTCCCAGTCTCAGTGCCTTGTACACTTTCCTGTGAAATGAGTAGTTGAGAATTACCAATATCGGCCATATCCATAACCTGTTAAATTATACATACATACATACAAAATCAGTCTACACAGTAAATCATTCACTTCATTTTTTCTCAATCATGCAAAATCAGCAGCTCCTAGTTTTATCAACTAGAAATCGCATGAAAACGAACCAAGCAAAAATCAGAATCTACACACAGTTACAACAAATCCAAATGCATCAAAAAACAGTTACAACAAAATTAAGCAAAACCTGAATCCAGTGCCTAGTCTTAATTGAATCAGGAAAATCCTTAAGCATTGCAACTTTAACTATACTGAAACAAACGAAGGCCAAATGACACCTAAATAGTTATAGGACAAAATTTAAGGTATGCTGAATTGAAAAACTTCCAAATCTCAACTTCCAAATCCTTAAGCCATGCCATAGTTGTGCTGCATTTTCAACGTCATAGCCATCAACTGAATTGAAAAACTTCCAAATCTCAACTTTCAAAGTATTTTTTTTAATTCAACTGGATTCAGGTTTTCTTCAAAACAGCAATTGCAAAATAACTACTCTACTCTATTTAATTTAGTGCAGTTAACACTCTAGCTATTTTTTTGCTTAATTTAATTAAACAGGAACAAAGAAGAACGAAAAAAATACATAAACAAACAGAGCCGGATAATGGTTCAAGCTTCAAATTTATAATGAACTCAAATACTCAAATCCTCAATATGCCCTAATATCACCTCAAATCCATTTATTAAGGCAAATCAACTTATCATAGTGGCATTCTTTTGAACTTTTCCAACATATCAAATTGGACAACACAGAACTGTTTGCATAGAAATGAGATTAATCCACAATTGTAAATGTTTTTTTTTTTTTGCATACAAATGAGATTAACTGCAACGAAATGAGTAAGCAAACAGAAAAAAAAAACCAAAAAAAAAAAACAAAGAGGCATTACAGTTCAGTCAGAGGAGGAGGGAAGAGGAAGAGGAAGACGAGGGAAGAACTGCTTGACCTTGGAGAGATCGACGGCGATGAGAAGCGGAGAACGGCGACGATGTGCGGAAGCGCAGGCAGATCTGCGAAGGCGGAGATGTGCGGAGAAACAGAGAAGAGAAGCGGTCATGAGATGTGAGCCTGAGAACGGCGGAGATGTGAGGCAGAGAACGGCGGTGGAGATGTGAGAACGGACTGAGTTTCTCTGAAGAGAGGCGAAGAGAAGAGAGCCGAAGAAACGTGAGGCTGAGAGTGAGGGCCGCAAGAAAAAGTGAAGGCCTAGGGTTTATTCAGGTGATCAGGTCCTTTACTAATATATATATAAGGGGTATTTTGGTAATTGTACACTAGCGGGCCGGGTTCGGGCTCGGGCTCGGGACGGGTATTAACATCCCCGCCCCCGCCCCCGACCCCGACTTTGTGAAGCGGGGAAAAACCGAACCCGAACCCGAACCCAGTCAAACCGGGTTTTCCCCGTCAAAATCGGGACGGGTTCGGGTGGGTCCCCGCGGGTTCGGGTTTCGTTGCCATGCCTAAACAAGACGTCCGTGTGGAATTTGAACTAACGAAAAACCAAACATATTTCAATCTCAGTTTGACAATCCTTGCAATCCAAACAGGCACTAAATTGTAGGTAATAATACACACAATTCATGTAAATACCGGAAAAAAAAATACACAATTCATGAAAGATTGGGTAAAAAATAATGATAGGGTAGCTGCCATATAATTTTGTATCAGTTTCGTGCGACTGATTCAGTGATTCTTACCAATCGGTATTTCCCTTAAAAAAATAAGGCTTAAATATATTTTTATCTCTGTAAATATAAATTGTTTTGATCTTAGTCCCTATAAAAAATTTTGTTTATTTTTTATTCCTACAAAATATATTATTTTGATTTTAGTCTTTCTGACCAAAATTCATAGTAAAACTCATAGAAAACACTCTATTTTTCCGACAAATTTGTTGTGAATTTTGATCCGAAGAACTAAAAACTATTATTTCGATCAAAATTCATAGAAAAATCTGCAGAAAACACTTCATTTTCTTGTCAATTTCCCTACGAATTTTTGTCAAAATAACGTAAATCAAAATAAAATATTTTGTAGGGACAAAAACAAATAAAAAAATTTATAAGGACTAGAATCAAATCACACTATATTTATTGGGACTAAAAAATATTTTGGCTATTACCTTAACAAAAATATTGACAATTTTTTTCTTATAAAAGTGGGATCGTGGCCATAAAAAAGGCTACCTTTTTTTTTTTCCTAAATTACAACATGAATGGCAAAATATGGCTTTAGAATATTGGGTTGAGTTCTATTTTGCGAATAACCCATAACCTTTATTTTTTGTTTTTGTTTCGGATACACCCAAAAGTCTCACACTGCTTGAAAATCAAGGCCAAAGGGGGTTTATAAACACCCATATGTCTTAACCCATCGAGGCGTCTTTTCAGGACAAAACTATGATGGCCCACATCTCGGGACTTGAGGTCGGAACAATGGCGCGCTAGATAGGGGGCCCACGGCCCTTTAGCCCTTTGGCCTTGACTGGGGCTACTGTTCCGAATACACCAAAAAGTCTCACGCTGCTTGGGAATCAAGGCCAAAGGGAGTTTATAAACACCCATATGCCTTAACCCACCGAGACGTCTTTTCAGGACAAAACCATGAGGGCCCACATCACATGTGGCCCAAAATGGACAATACCTCGGAATACAATGTCGGGACTTGAGGTCAGTACAGTTTTCTTTATTTTGACGAGTAATTAGAATTTTTCTTATGGGTTAAATACAAATTTGGTCTCTATAAAATTGATAAAAATTGATTTTACTCCTTATTCATTTTTAGTCCCAGTTGAGGACTAAAATACACTGTTTGTGTATGTATTTAGATAGGGTCAGCCCAAGATCCAAGCCACTATGGCAAAATTTTGAACAAAACAAAAGACCTCAAAATTTTTATTTACACTTCATGTCAATGACTGAATTCCTTAATTTTACACACAACAATTTCGTCTAGCTCAAATGGTGCAACAAATGCTTTTTACCTTGTGGTTTTAGAGTGACTCATCGACTAGTCTAATTATTTTGTCTCAGAAGTTCATTTTGACCAAAAAAAGGTCTTAAATTAACTTCTGAATAGTTAAAGGACTCATTCTAAAATAATGATATCGGGTTAAGAATAGTCCTGATTTTTAATATATTTATTTGGCTTATAAAAAATGATGTATATTAAATTCTTCTATTATTTACAAAAGAAAATAATATATGCGATTTGAATTCTAATATATTAATATCAGTTTTCAACTGGTGTTTTAATTCTCCCAAGGGCCAACAAAATAATGTTAAGACCATGTCAAAATTCTTTATTTATTATTATTATTATTATTATTATTATTATTATTATTATTATTATTATTATTTTGAACAGTTGACAATCATGTGTGTATTTCTTTATTAACTAGCAATTAAAAAGACACCTAAATTCAATATTTTTATCAAAATTAATTTTCTTTTTGTTGGTCCCCTTGTCTTTGATTTCAGGGATGTGATGCATCAGTACTGTTAGACGATACATCAAATTTCACAGGCGAAAAGACAGCATTTGCCAACATTAATTCCTTGAGGGGTTTTGATGTAATAGACACCATAAAGTCTCAAGTGGAGAGTTTATGCCCCGGTGTTGTTTCATGCGCTGATATCCTCTCCATAGCTGCAAGAGACTCTGTTGTCGCAGTAAGTATATAACTATAGAATAAAATAGATGTATTTACTATAGGTACTAATAATATTATGAAAAAAATGTTGCAGCTTTGTAGACCTAATTGGACTGTGCAATTAGGCAGAAGAGACTCAACCACAGCAAGTTTAAGTTCTGCAAACTCAGACTTACCTGCTCCTACTTTGGATCTAACTGACCTTATCACTGCTTTATCTAACAAAGGTTTCACAACCAAAGAAATGGTGGCTCTATCAGGCAGCAACTTAGATTTATGTTAAATTGTCAAACACCTTTATATATACTCGACCCTTTGATATATAGTGAGCAATATAATTAGATTACATATCATGATCAATAGGATTAAAATCACATGTCCTCTATTTTATCACCTTTCTTCTCCCTCTAATAAAAAAAATATATTAATTCAGTGAATATTATAAGAAAGTTAATAACTATAAACTAACAGTGTAAAAACATTTTACACAGGCGTCTAATTATTCATATTTCACTGTGATGTTTATTTGTTTTTATCATACTTCATAAAACATCTTCACAAGTGTCTATCTTCTTCTGATACATGATTAGATTCGTGTATTAAACTTTTACTACATTTTGCATGTACTTCAACTTTTATTTTGTACAAACATTTTAGGATCCCACACAATTGGCCAAGGTAGCTGTAAAAACTTCAGAAAAAGGATTTACAACGAGACCAACATAGATTTCACCTTTGCAAAATCGTTGCAAGCAAATTGTCCTAGCACATACAAGTGGTGATGGAAATTTGTCCCCAATTGACACCACCAGTCAGAACACCTTCAATAATGATTACTTCAAGAACTTGCAAAGCCAAAAGGGTCTCTTCCACTCAGATCAACAGCTCTTTAATGGAGAATCCACTGACTCTCAAGTAAATGCTTATAGCAGCGACTCTGCAAGTTTTGCAACTGATTTTGCCAATGCAAAGGTCAAAATGGGGAACCTCAGCCCACTGACTGGCTCCAGCAGCCAGATTAGGACCAACTGCAAGAAAACCAACTGAGTTTTTGTGCCTTTTTGGAAACTAGTTCAAGTTAATTAAGGGTTACTTGTTGAAGAAGAAAAAAGGTTACTTTTATTGTTGCAATTAAAGTATAGGGGCAATTGCAAAGCCAATATTGTTTCCACTTTCCACAATTGTATTGTAAGTTTTAATTTTAATATGGATCAATAATGTTTGGACTTGTTTGATTTTGATCCGGTTTAGCTCTATGGTATAATTTAAGTAAACTTCCAATTAAATAATACGAATTTTTTCGTATGAAAACGTAACAATTTTTTCCCACATGTATCCTCCAGTGGAGGTAATCTTATTCGAGACACGGTTAGATACCAAATGTGAACACCTCTCGTAGCTAGAATTCAAACCGTGGTTCGCCAAATTGTGAAAGATTAGCCCCTTCTACTAAACCAAACACTAGCTGGTTTTCTTTTAAAACGTAACAAATTTAGTTGAACCAATTAAGTTGTAGGTATGTAATAATATATAGAACGGGTGACAATTCATGAAATAGTGGATAAAAAATATAGTTTAGTGACTATTTACTAATAGTATAAAAAAGTTTTACATGGTCATTTTTTTTAAAGTAAAATGGTATGCAAAAGCATCAAAGAATTTATATTTACCTCACCTCAAAGAGACTAGTGGAGATTCAAACCTGCAACCTGTCAGATACGAGACTCTGCTCCATTATATTTACATGGTCATTCAATTATACCTAATCATATAAATATTTATAGAGATACTTTAGAGAGGAATCTAACGAGAAGACATCGTGATAAAATATAATTGGATAATTGTTAATTTTTTTTATAAGTGTCGGTGTATTCTCATTAAACTCCAAATATAATAATATATTATCATATAAATTTGTTCCAGTTTCGTGTCAATGAGGCAATTGTCTTAGACTCTTACGCCCCAATCTGCGAAGGCCTAAAAAAAAATTATTCTTCAAAAATTATACTCCCTCCATTACTTTTTATAAGCCTCTTTAGACAAAAAACGCATATTAAGAAAAGTAGTTAACATAATTAAATTGTCTATAATGTATATGTTTTTTCAAATTTATCCTTCAACCATACTTTTAATTAATTAATGCATGTTTTGGATTTTTAAACACTATGTAATTAATTATGAGTACTTTTGGAAAAAAATAATTAATGTATCTTGTAAGTTAAAAATGGGCTTATAATTAGTTAACAATTTTTTTCTATAAGGGGCTTATAAAAAGTAACAAGGGGAGTATCTATTATTAGATTAAATAGATATTAAAAAATTGATGAATGTTACTATCTTCGATCCTATATATAAGAAATATAAGAAAAAATCACAAGGACTAAAGATGTGTATTGGAATGGGTAAATCTCAATTAATGATGCCATATTTTTTAATTTTTTCAAAAATTATTCCTTGTAATAAATGAGAAATAGAGATAATTAATGGCAAGTTGGCAAATATTGTAAATTAGTTTCATAGTAAATAAGGGCAAATATAGAAAAGTGTAATTAATGTGATTGAAAATGAGGGTTTATTTCTTATATTTAGGACCAAGAAAAATACTCTGTTTATTTATTATAAAATAGTAAAAAATAGATGTTATAATTATAAATGTTTATAAAAAAAATATCAATGTGCGTCATAGGTTTGCTAGTAGTTTCTTTATGCTGCTAATAACGATTTCGTGACATAGAAAGTATCCCGACCTTAGCTCAGTTGGTAGAGCGGAGGACTGTAGTTGGTAACATTCCAGATAGCTATCCTTAGGTCGCTGGTTCGAATCCGGCAGGTCGGAATTTTTTTTTATTTTTTTTTATTTTTTTGCCATTTCTTTTCTTAACGTTTGGTCCATTTTAAAGATCTTTTGATGATTTCAATTCTTTGTATTATTATACGAGTGTGTCTAGAAATTCCAAATGGCTCGACCAATTCAATCAAGAACCAGTCTACATCCTTTTCTTCAACATTTTGGCCCATTTTAATTAATATCTTTGATTTTAATTCTTTGTGATATTATACGAGCATGTTTAGAAAATCCAACTGGCTGGATTAATTCAATCAAGGATCAGTCTACATCGTCTGAAACTTGTAGTCTTAAAGAATGTCAGCATCGTTTGTACCAGCTTATGCTTCACAAAAATATACTGAGTTGCCGGTTTCCAAGTGGTTGGTAACTGTTTTAAAAACCGGACCGAAATTGCCAGTTCAACTGGCTCAACTGAGAACTGGCTTGTTCAGCGGTTGGTTCAATTTCATTTGAATTGCATTCTGGTTGAATCGTTCAGAACTGAGTTGAACCAGGTTGAACCGCTTTAAACCGTTAATCAAACTAGGTTGAACCGTTTGAAATGATTTTTTTTATTTTTTATTTTTATTTTTTCCTCCAAATTTAATCCTTTTTATTTATTTATTCGTCATTCGGTTCAACCGTGATTTGAACCGAACGAACCAATTAAACCATGACTCAGAGATCTCATCGGTTCGATCTCTGGTTCATTTTTAAAAAAATTGGTTGGTGGTTTGAAACATATCTTTCAATCTTCTAATACTCGGCTCGGACCTAGTACCAAGAAAAATATACAAGATCTCTCGGTGTGATAAACAAATCCTGGTTTTTAAGTTTAGAACTAATTCCCTACCATTTCTCCAGCATATTACCAAACAATCTTTACAAAATATAATGCAACTTTTTTGCTTTGTTATCTTTGAAATACATTAATGTTTATATTCAGTTCAACAATTCATATTGTTTTTTTATGTAGCAAGAATTATAATACAATCATTTTATGTTAATTTAAAATTTGATATTTACTTAATATATTACTATATAATATGATTTTAATGGATATGCACTGATACCCAGTCAAATCTCACCAAGCAAATTGTTATCCCTATTTATTTTGCCTTTGTTATTCCTATTTGTTTTGTCTACCGTTTGATAGTCAATGAAAAAAATCAAACAATTTTAAAAATAGAGCATGACATTATCCTGGGTGCGAACTTAGCATGACATTATCCTGGGTGTGAACTTGATTAAGATAAAAATTAACCAAATTAACGACTACTTTCAACTTTTAAATGATATCATACCTGTGACAAATAATTATCCTTTAATTTATTGAATAAGAAAATATATAAACTTTTATCATATGATTTGTATTTTACTATTTTGTCCCACAATTATTTTTAAAATCAAATATCGACAATAACTAGAACTTTTTCTCACTAAGAAATTAATTACATAAATTAAATGATATTATAATATTCTACAATAAAGCATATATCTAATAATAGACAACATTTAAAAGAAAATATAAACCAATTATTTTTATATTCTGAAATACTTCAATTTTTTAACAAATGTCCCCATTAATATAATTTTTAAAAGCAAAAGTAACCGACCCTGACACACATCTCTGACATAATAATTTGCTCTCTTTGTAAAAAGATTACCAGTGCCCCAACTCTAGTTATGCGTGACCAAATTCAGGGTACATTTGCTATTGAACCATTTAAAGTACAAATTTTAGATGTGTATAAAATAAACATAACTTTATTCTTTCAAACCCTTTTCGACCCTTTCCCATTAATTCGTTAACAATGTTGACAAGTTGAACAAGGAATTCAAAAACTCCAAACTGGAGTAACCAAAAGACGGAAAAATAAAGAAAACTTAGGTTTATTTCCTTAGGTCAATTTCTTCTTGTTTTCTACTGCAAAAATACAAAAACTATCATAAACTATGTCAAAGGATGCATGACATAACCGTCTGTTTGCCAACAAAAACTATTTTTACGTGAAAGGAACATAATAAAATGGACCTAACGAAATGGACATAATTTTTGTCCTAAGAAAATCACTACAACTACTGGTGAGTTAAACAAGACTGAGTCAACTCAGACACGCTTTTTGCTCTAATTCTTTAACAATAAACGCGACAAGATTTCTTCGTTGGAAGCAGATCATGTTAGTATAAGTTTATTTCTCATTAAGATGTCAATTGCTGCATAATTGAGGATCGTGACAAGGGTGGGAATGTTAACCTCTATTCTCCAGAGGACAAATTGACTTCAAAATGGGGACACCTTTGCTACTTTCCTCAGAAAGGCATGCACCAACATGTATTCCTATTGATGCCAACGTTAAGTAAAAACCAATGTTAAGTATCCTAAACTCTTCCCCAAAAAGGAGGCTATTTGCCTCGAGAACATTTGTGTTTATCAAGTCCCTCTTACCCTGTCACTATCATCTTCCTAATCAAATGACCAAAATGACTGTACATCTGAGGTTGGATTCGGACTACCATTATGGGGCCTAGCAACAGATGACTTTCCTATGCTTTCCACAGAACCATGTAGGGGCCATTCATTTCTGCAAAGTAACATAACACAAGCTGTTAAACTACCAGTAAAGACATCCAAGTTTTTTATATGGGAAAAAAAAAATGAAATCACAAACAAAAAAGCAAGGCCAAAACACAGTTTAAACCGTTTATATTATTAACGAGTTAAAGAATCCTGGAGCAAAAACACATCCAGGACAATGTCAGTACAATCATAGAGTCACAAGTCAATAATGTCACAAAAAGCCAGAGAACCTTGCAAGACATGTTGATTTCCATCATAATATTTTTTTGCCTTGTTCAACAAGTCAGCAGTTTAGGACAATTTTGCTGATGGTATATCTATTAGTATAAAGCTATTTAAGAAGGACAATCAAACTGATTACAACTAGGACTTATCAATGAACAAGTTATATACCATTTCATGACTCAAATCAATGGCGGAACAGAAGAGGGGGGGAAAAATTGTACCCCAACTAAGTACATATCTGTTCACATCATTTAATGATTAAATCATTCTATGATCATACAGATGTATCCATCCACACAATCATTTAACTTGCAACTAAATCCAGTTTTACTCAATGAAACAACGCAAAGAAAATTGTTAGCAGCTGAATCCAATAATTTCTTTGGTTATATTTTATGCATTCAAAGATATCCTACATCATAGGTTTCTATTTAAATTAAACAGGTAAAATTACCTCTCGTATGTATCTAAATGTGGGGTTCATGAACAACAGAAAAATATGAAAATCTTGATACTCAATGAAACAACGCAAAGAAAATTATTAGAAGCTGAATCCAATAATTTCTTTGGTTATATTCTATGCATTCAAAGATATCCATCATCACAGGTTTCTATTTAAATTAAACAGGTAAAATTACCTCTCGTATGTATCTAAATGTGGGGTTCATGAACAACGGAAAAATATGAAAATCTTGATATAAGCCGTAATTCTATATGGCCACATTAAAAAAAAAAAAAAAAAAAAAAATCTATATAGTTTACTTCAACTCCGATTCCAGTTCAATTTGCCACTCTTGATTCTTCACTGATAAAACACGGGCTGGTAATGTGAGACACAAAGTTTCTAGTATATATCTAGCCAATCAGCTTCATTCATCACATCCTAATTTGCCTATATTTTGTTTCACTTTCAATTCCCCCCCCCCCACAGGCCCCACTTTTAAAAGACTACGTAATTAGTCAAACAGCAAACTATTACTGATGCGCATCAAAGGCAGTTCCTCCACATTCAAAACATCTCGCTTAGTACACTTTCTAATTGTCTATGATTCATTGTATCTAACTTTGCTTTCTATTCTGCTTTCTGTAAGGAAAGATTAATAAACAATCCAATCAGTCCGTTCAGAAATGCCCTAGAGCAATATGCACAACTCTGGATTAGTAAGAGTTCAGCCTCTTGAAATTACATTTTGATTGACCGAGTTCGATTGACTAAGTTCAACATCTTAGCAACCCATTACAACAAAATAGCCTAATAACCACAATGACGTTATACAATAGCACATAAACACCAAGACATATACATGTGCAATGGAATGTTTTTTGGACATCAAATGTAATACAAATATTACATATAGAGCGCCCAAAGTCAAGCTTGTAAAAAGTCATTGTTTGTAAAGAGAAACATAAACCAAGTGCATTCCTATATAATAACATCACTTATTATAAATACAATAATACACCATTAATACCACCGAACCAACATTTTTCACCCACTAACATGCACATTATCCATCAATATTTTGAGCTCCACAATACATTTGGAAAAAACAAAATGAGAATGTTTTTCTCAAAGTTCATCAATTTAAAATTTTCTAACAACGACGTAGATCCATAAACAACAAGGATATTAAATTAGCCATACAATAATAGGGAAAAATTAGGCCAGACAGTTATTTACTCACTTGGACCAAGTGTTAGCTGGAGAACACTCGAGCACATTGCTGCCAGCAGATCCACTTGGACTCCCATATATCATTTCACTCTGAGCACTCTCCTGAGCTTTAAGGCCACCAGAAAAAGGCGGAAAGAGAGCATTCTGTAACCAAGGATCATAGCCACTTGAAACAGCAACAGGGCTGAAGGTGCTGCCACTCTTGCCATTAGGAAAAGCATTTTGCGGATAATGGGTATTGGAAATTATGTTATCATCTTTGATAAGAACAGAGGCCATACTCTTCTGACATGATGGGAGCACAAAGTCATCATTGGTTGGTGCGTTCCTTTGTGAGGATAAAAACCAGCTTCCTGGGGCGCCAACCAAACCTAAACCTTCCTGACCAAGAGGTGAAGAAGAACTCCACATCTGCCATGTTCCCTTCTCATTTGCAGCTGCATCGTCCAAAGGAAACGCATGTATGTCTTGGGCCTGGGGATTACTTGGAAACCTATTAGAACAGCTATTCTTTTCTCGGGATAATGGGGACTCAATTGGAGATGGCTTATTGACGTCAGAAACAGAAGAT
The DNA here is from genome assembly GCA_037113605.1 of Calophaca sinica. Classification (NCBI taxonomy): domain Eukaryota; kingdom Viridiplantae; phylum Streptophyta; class Magnoliopsida; order Fabales; family Fabaceae; genus Calophaca; species Calophaca sinica. The sequence goes on from CM073733.1 coordinate 113,726,816, forward strand.
GTATTTTTTAAAGAGCGAGGCTTTGCTACTTCCGTGTCTGTCGTAAAGCCACTTCCCAAATCCAACTGAAAATTATCAAGTGACTCGGAAACAGGACCAAGCAAGGATACCGGATCTGGAACATAACAGGGGTCTTCAAAAAGCTCTTGCTCTTCATGTCTAAAGTCATGTGATGTAGTTTCAACTGGAGAGAAGAAGGGTTTAATTGCAGGAGAGAAACCTAGACTACTACTGGTTGAACCATTAAGCTGAGTTGAAATATTAAATGGTGATGGAAGACCGAAGTGAATTGGATTGTTAAAAGATTGTGTAACTGGTGACTGGCCAGATAACTGAGAGCTTTTGGCTTCAACCTGAATATTGGAATTTTGTGTGCCTACTACATTTGAATTTGAGGATTTAGGAACAGGTGAGGAACAAGTAAATAACTGTTGCCATGACTTTTTAGGTGCTGTCCATGGCTGTGGTTCCAGGAGAACCTGCAGGGAACAATCATCATTTAATACTGTTTTCTTCATACAAAATTGGTATGTGCTGCCAAGTTTATCATAGGTAACAAGCAATTAAAACTGACTAGAACATCTTTTAATCCTCATAAATCTGAAAGATTGAATGTTCAGAATGTGACAGAAAACCAGGAAGTAGTAAAAATAAATAAATAAATAAATAAATAAATAAATAAATAAAAAAGAGGCATTTAGATGTAATACTAGTTTATAAAATCCATCTACGTTTCAAGTTTTTCTTTAAATAGAAAATTAGTATTCCTATATCAATCAACGTTCAACAAAACCAGAAAAACAGTATTATAAGAAGGCAAAGAAAAGGGGACAGAAAGCATGATAACTTACAGAATGATTGACATTTCTATCAGCTCCATTCAAATTGGATTTAGCAGTTGGACGCTCGGGAGGAAATATATCTCTCCTGCTGGCAGCAGTATGAACATGATCTACAGAATTGTTCAACTTGTTTTCTTTCACTACAGTGGCAGGAATATTAGTACCCTTTCCAAAACCAAGTGCTTTTGAAGAAGACAAAATTGTACCCCGCATGCGATCAAGGTACCTTGTTCCAGTACTTCCTCGGTTATAACTGTTTGCAACAAAATTTTTACTATGTGCAGTGTCTGTACTCTGTCCCTTGCCACTCTCAAATCCATATTTCTGATACTCTCTACGATCAGTTTCACTCTTTTTGTTAAATTCCCGCTTTTGTTCACTTTCCTTGCTAGCTCTTCTTTCAAGTTCTTCTACATCAGAGTTGCTCTTACTAGACCCTCTATCTTTCTCCTTTCTTCTTTCCTGACGCTTCTTTTCAGCTTCCTTCCTATGGTCTTTCTCCTTATTGGGATGTGATGATTTGCTGCTGTCTTTTTCAGCTTCCATTTTCTCATCTCTCAGCTTCCTACGCTCCTCCACCAGCCTTGCAACCTCCTCCCTCTGTTTTTTCTCTTCCTCCTCCAAAAGTTCTTTCTCTAGCCTAGCCTGTCTTTTCTCCTCAGCTTTCCTGCGTGCTCTTTCCCCTCTACTTTCATTGAGGGCTTCTCCATTCTCACCCCTTTTTGCTGAGAGTGCCCTGTGTTCCGCATCAGACAAACTTTCTTCCCTTGAACTAATTCTAAAAGCCTTTCTCCAAAGCCATCTAATGCTCAAGAAAAAAGATGTCAAAAGCCTGCAAACAAAAATCAATATACCAGAATATGACCTCTCTGTCAAACAATGCTCATCTCCTCCAAAAATACTTCCATTCCCATTCATCCTCCAGTTGACAGGATTTCCTAGAACAGACCCACCAACCCAACTTCCGTTCTCCAACCAGTCCTGACTGCACATCCACCCATTTTCAGACCAAACCTTGCTATTTAATATCTTGCCACTTTTTCCAACCAAATCATTAACAATACCAGAATTCGAAATCTGTAACCCTTGCGGCACAGGCAAGTCTAAAACCGGTCTCTTTGAAACATGCCCGCAGCACGAACACATAAACCGACCCCCACCAGGGTTCTGATCCCTATAGGGATTCAAGCAGTTGCGACACCGCCTCGTAGCAGTCTTCCTCAGCTTCTGCATTTCTATGGCCTCAAACCTCTTCCTCTCCCTAAGCCTAGCATTCCTCCTCACCCGCCAAGCCGACAGCTGAGGCATCAAAATCTCATACCAAAAGAGAGTAACCAACAACACAAAAACACAAGCGAGTCTAGGCGAAGTGATCTCGAACCGAAAAGCCGGAGGCAGAAGCTGAGAAAGCGCCCACAAGCCAATCAACGGAATAACCAACCAAGGTAGCATTGTAGCAACCCGGCGAGAGCACTTCTGAATCACACACAGTATACACATTATCCTCTAACCCACGCCTATCTTCCCCGTCTCGTATCAAACCCTAGTAACAACCCAATTCCGTAATAAACCCTCAATAAAAAAAACCAATGCTTTCGAAGAAAAACCCTAACCCTATTTATACTTCCTCCTCCTCCTCCACATCAAAATCCAACAACAGAGCTAGACGTAGAAACTTCAGAACCCTAAAATTTCAAACCCAAAAAGGAAGAAAAAATAATTAGAATCCTTCACAGTAAAAGGGGAGGAATAAAAACCCTATTGTGGCAGCTAAGGAGCTTGAACTATGGCGATTGCGGCATCAATTGAAAGGGAAATGGAATTGGAATCGAACACTTACAGATTCGGCGTCCATTTGGGGTACCTGAACAGGTTCGGAGCTGGACTCGACTATTCCAAATTCGCGTCGCTGCTTTGTGCCTTTGAGGTGTGAAGAAAAAACGAGAGGAAAACTATGTGAAACGAGATAAGAAGAGAAAGAAGAAGAACAAGAAAAAGTGAAAAGACAAAATCCGAATAAGCAGCAAGTGAACCGGGGGGGTTTGGATGCGTTGGACCGGTGATAGTGAATCCGAATAAGCGTGAACCAATCTTTTTAAAGTTGGACCGGTGATTCGGTAAAGGCACTTGAATGGTGTAACCAAATTTGAACCGATAATAATTAAATAATAATTTTTAATATTTTAGTATAATTTATTATGTGATATATTAAAAAGTATTTCCATATTGAACTTTATGATAAAAATTAGGTACTATTTTTTTTTTGGTTGCTAACCCACTGAAATTAGGGTCTTTGAATTCTCGATGGACATCATAGTCTATTCCCACAAACTTAAGTCCTTTTGACCCATATGGGACTAATCCCTGAATCGACAGTGGACATCCGATTTTTTACACACAGGGTTGAGCAGCCTCCCAAATGGGCGGTTCTAGGAATCGAACTTGGATTCTTTCCTTGGGAAAAGCCATATTACCAACTCTCTCAGCATCATATTGGTAATTAGTTCCCATTTATTATATATAATTATTTTTAGTATATAGTTAAAATATTATAAATAACTTTTTGTTGTTTACAAATATCTTTCGATTTTAAAGAAGAAAAAAAACAAAGTGAAAATGATATCTTTTGATAAAAGCAGCCATTTTTCACTAATCACTTTTTATTTTTTTTAATGGATTACTTATTTATTTTGTTTTCTCTCATTGTTTATTCTTCCTTTTCGTTTCTTTCGTTCCTGACCTGGTGCAAAAAACTACATAAGAAGTTAAGAAGACAAGGGAAAAGATGAAGGAAGCACAAAGATAGGAAATATAGTAATAAGGGGAGGAGGCCTTTAGAGTTTCAAGAAGGCGATCACATTTTCCTAAAAGTCACACCGAGAACTGGAATTGGCAGATGGATTAAGTCTAGGAATCTCACTCCGAGATTTATTGGGCCATTTCAAATTCTTCGCCAAATTAGTCCAGTAGCCTATCGTATTGCTTTATCTCCAAACATTTCCAACCTTCACGATTTTTTCATGTTTCCCAACTCCGAAAATACCACCCTAATCCCACACACATGATAGAACTCAAGTCAATACAGTTAAGAGAAAACTTATAGGCTTTATCTGTGAGGATTGAAGATCGAAAGATTAAGGAACTCTGTGGAAATCATATTCCCTTAGTTAAGGTTATATTGGATGACGCAACTGAAGATGCTACATGGGAACAAGAGGTAGATATCCAACGGCATATCCATATTTGTTTTGAGGTATGAAAGAAATTCTGAGGACGCAATTTATTTCTAAGCGGGGTGATAATGTCACATCTCAATTTTTGTAACCCTAATTACCTTAATTATATGTTCTTAAGTGTTTGGTAATTCATATGGGTGCTTAAGAACTCACATTAAGGTTTAGAAAAAGTTTGTGAGTGATAAGGAAGAAGAATAAAATTTTTAAATAACAGCATTTTTGTAGTGCTAGTACTCAAAATCGCAAAGCAAGAGAGTCCCAAGACACATGTCAGCATGCAAGTGTGATGCTTAGTGGATGGTTTAGCAATTTATTTTGAATTAAAGTACTACACTCCTCAATCAATGCCACCATAAAAGATCAATCATGACAAGTTGCAAAACACTGTAAAAAAGGGCTATCTCACAAGGTATTTTGTCTTTTCAATAAACACACCATGCCTCAACCAAATAGTATAAATAGGCCTCAAATATTTCATTTGAAGTCATCCCATGCTTCCTAGAGCTCTTCTCTCTACCCTCTTTTTCTCTCTCTAAAATCATTTCTGCTTGTTTTCGGCCGTTTGGGGCCTAGAAACCCTAGCTTCGGTCCTACTGAGGAGGTTTTGTTCGTGGAAAGCGAGGAAGGAGAATAAAAGGGGTCGAGGCTTGAGGGTCAAAGTCGTTTGTAGGTTCGGGAAGTAGTAGGAGAACAGGAGTTATCAGGTGGGAGAAAGATTCCACCGACATCGCGGAGGAAAGCATAGTTTATTTACATATTAATAGTGGTAGAGTGACCTATGTCTTATTAAGGGTTGATATCAGCAATACCTCAGGACAAGAGTTGCAGGACGTGCTAGCTAAGGATAGTCGTCGTAAACCTATCAACCAATGTAGGTTTAATACTTATGATAGTTAAACATCATAATATCTCATATCATAATATAGATTATATTTCTTCTAGGTGATTACATTACTTTGCTTATGATTTTGTTTGATGGCAATAAAATTATAAGGACTATTAGCATTTCAACCATTCTCTCGGGAGTCTTTGGATTTTGGTAAGTATTTTTTTTTTAAAATCAAATAAGCAATCCTTTTTAGCCTCTCTACCCAAGTGGCACTTATGTTTTGAACAAAAATTCATAATGATATTTGGAAATAGAGCAATTTGTTTATTCAATTAATATTTTTTTATATGTATTTATTGTCCCTTAATTGTGTAAAACAAATATTGAGAGCCTTATTAACTTTATTGTACGGCTAAGTCTACCAATGACAATCATGGCTCTTTTCAAGCATTCTTTAATTTCTTGTTATCAAGTTGCTAATAGCATTTTAGATTTTTGGTATAATCCTCTCTTGCCCTTATTATATATTAAGCGAGAGTTAAGTTAGGTTCTTGGACATAGAATGATACTAGGAAACTAACAGTTATTTGTTTAAGATTAAAAACTAATTTTCATATAAAATAATTTAGAGATTATTTTTTAGATATTGTTACTTAAAGTATAAGTTAATTTGGGTATATTTACAATCATAAAATCATTTTTGACTTGAAAACTAATATTTGACATGTTTGGATAGAACCGCGTAGAAATGCTTTTTTTTTTACCAGGTTACAGTAAGGACATTACAAATCATCTTTTAGAAAACATGTTTGTATAAAAATAACTTTTTAGGCATATTTTGACACAACCAATGTTGAAAATAGTTCTTGAATAAGGTTCATATGTTAGCCTATGTGAATTTGAAAATATCAACATAGTATGTAACTATTCATTTGTGGCATATATATTCTTGTAGAATTAAAATTGAACATGAATAACTATTAGAAAATTGATGATGTTCATAAATTCATTAGAAATAATAATTATGAATTGTTTAACGTTAATTAATGTGAATAAACATTAGAAATAAATTCATAACATTAATGTGAATGTTTTAGCCGTAAATTCATAACTATTACACTTCATTAGAATTTTTTGAAAAAAGTAATAATAAGCCCAGAAACTAAAAATGTTGCAAAGAATGAAACTTTTCTTCTTTCATAATGAATTTTTTCTATATTTTTTTTTGTCGGCTAGTAGAAATGGTAAACAACAAACACACACACGCGCAAACGGCAACACCCGGGTTTGAACCCCAACCCCGACGTCCCTATGTCGCTGAAATTGCTAAAGCAACCAGCACGTGGAAACAACATAGGTACTTTATACAAAAGTAAAAATCAGTCACTATTATGAACCGGTAGAAGCCACCAATGTTACGATAAAAGTATTTTTTAGTTCTAAAAGTTTCAAACTTGTTGGGTTCATGCTATGTACCACTATCTCGGCCTTGTCAGTGAAAGTATATATAGTATTATTGAAAACCATAAAGTCCCCAGCCTTCCATGGATTTCCATTTGTGGAATAAGTAACTCAATAATAATTTTAAAATTTGTTCCGGACTGGGCCGAGGCCCAATCCGGAGATCCAGCATTCACAGGCCCATTTCCGCTCGTCGATCCACCTTCCCTCGATGCCACGTCGTCCGCATGCCTCTCCGCCTTCCCTCAACTGGCCGACCTAACGACCGTGCATTAAAGGAATTTAATGCCGACTTAGGGTTTCACGGACGGTTACACATCGGCGAACTGGCCCTCAACTCATATTTAAAGCAGACCGCGTCGACCGGTCGAGGTATTGATTTTTCTCCCCCCTCTTTACTCACCTCGACACACACTGACTTGAGCGTCGGAGTGTTTGCAGGTACACCACCCAACACGCCGTCGTCATCTGTCGCGAGCACAACCGCATCGCTTCCCTCCGGTCATCCTCACGAAGTTACATTCGTAACATTGGCGCCGTCTGTGGGAAATCGTTTACGATTTCATCTTCTTTGTCGAAGTCTCCTTCTTCACTCGGCGATGACTGGTTGAAGCATCAGTCGCGACTAGCGGTTCCACTCTGCGAACGCAGATCTCGAACCACCTCACCATGAACCTGTTAATTTTATCGGTGAGTCACGAGGGACGAGGAATAACCTTCCGCCTCGCATCGGCATGGCCGTTCCGTCGTTGCTACTCAAGCCGATTCTTGGAGCAGAGGCCGTCGCCGTTCTCATTCGCGAGTTCCGCGAATTCATTCAAGCCATCTTGAAGCGATGCAGGCTCGAGAATCAACGTCTCGATCGAATGGAGAATCGTGAGAAGGAAATTCCGTTCGGCGTTGCCACCGATCGACAACAGAGAAGATCGTGTTTCTCGTTCTCCTCAGAGATCGAAGGAATCCGAAAATCTCAGGTCTGTTCATCACCACCACCGAGGCACGACTCAACACCTCTCTAGGCATAGAGCAAACCGCCGTAACAAGTCAGTAGATCGTACTCCACCTCGCCACACAGATCCGAGGTCCGTTTGCCTCAGCGGAAGACATGAGCAAACACACCGCGAAGAGTTTCTTCCAAGTCTTTCTCCTGAATCCGATATGCCACACTCTCCAGCGCCATATCGCCGCTTCTCGGCAGCGGCGTCTCGCCAGCGAAGGTACCACCACGAGCGGCGACACTCCCCGAAGAAGCGCCTCGGCCTCTGGCGGCGAGTAAAATCTCCTGGCCGCACCTCTCACCGCGTTGTGCTCATTCTGTCTCATCAACCCCTTCTCGGGCGCGATGACACGGATGACGCGTGCAAGGCCTTTAGTCCTTTACGCCCAAGATTATGAGATTCCGATTCAAGCATCTTCAAAACCACCCTCGTTGGACTCTCGACGGGACCACCGACCAAACGAACATGTTGTTGCTTTGACCGTCATGGACTATCGGGCGCCAAGGCGATAAAGTGCGAGAATCTTTCCCTCACTCTGAAGAAGTCGGCCTTGTCTTGGTTTGGACTCTTAAGAGAAATTCCATTGGATCGTGGCTGAGTTCGTCGACCCGATTCTCCACGCATTTCACCGCATCTAAAGTCCAACCCAAGTCGACAGCAGCCCTAGCCGCGATTCAGCAGAAGAAAGGTGAGTCTATCAGAGACTATGTCGAGCGTTTCAACAAAGAAGCCATTTTGGTGAAAAAATGCTCTGACGAGATGAAACTATACTTGCTAGAGCAAGGCCTGGTCGAAGGAAGCCTATTCAGTGTCGACATTGGTGTCGACAAACCGAGGTCCCTGACCGAGTTCCTGAAGCGAGCTCAGAAATTTATGAATTACGAAGAGAAGTTGATGGCATCAAAAGCCAAAGGTAAAACCCAGGAGGAAGCTGGTGGACAACGCGAGGACAAGTCGCGTAGGGAGAAGGAAAGTCGGGGTCCAGCAAAGAGATATGACGAATATACCCCTTTGAACACTACCCCTAAGCGCATCTTGAATGAGTGCGCGAACACCAATTCCGTGATCTTTGGAATTAAATTTCCCGAAGGGAAAAGAGAAGCCAAATCTTTGATAAGTCGAGGTCCTCCCACTTTCACAAGTGTGTCGGGCCCGAGATCGGCGAATCTTTTCACCTGAAGGACGTCATAGAACAACTGATCCAAAAGGGCAGGTTGACCAAATATGTGAAAGGAAAACCGAGATTTGGAGATAGAAGGTCTAGATCTAGATCACCTCGACCTCAAAGGAGGGCTAGACCACGGGATGCGGACGCGAAGGAATAGTTCGTGCATCAGGAGAGATCTCGTCCTCCTCCTGTCGCCATGGTCATTTCGGAGGATTCTCAGATAAGGGAGGGCGAGCATCAATTCAAAGAAACGAAAGTTGAGAGAAGCGATGACCATTTCTCTTGTTTTCCTTCATCAAGTCGGCATAAGGGAAGACCACCCTAGCCTTCTCGACGAAGACTTGGTGAATGGAAGGCCGAACTATTTGATTCCCTGTTGGTGAAAGCCTATATGGCTAACTTTGACGTCGAAGAATCTTGATAGACGAGGAGCTCGGCGGATATCATGTTCTACGAATCGTTTAAAACCTTGAAACTACCAGAAAAAGATCTCGCATCTGCAGAGTCCGACTGACCGTTTCAGCGGTTCGAAAACAAAGCCGTTGGGCTATGTGGAGTTGATGGTGACTTTTGGAGAGCAACCAATCTCCAAAAGCTGTGAAGGTCCAATTCATCGTGTTACCATGCAAGTCACATTTACAAGCTGCATCGTCGGACGCTTGGAAACCTGGGTGAGTTAGGAGCTGTAACCTCGACAGTTCACCTGAAAATGCGTTTTCATGATGACGAAGACAAAGTCGCCACCATCGAAGCCGACCAAGAAGCTGCGAGGAGATGTTATATTTTATCTTTGAAGGCCGAAGAGCAAAAGGAAGAGAAACAACTCCCATCGACCAAGAAGCTTGATCCTGCAAAGGCTGCTGCAGACGTCAATCTCACCGATTTCGACGCCAGGATTGAGCTCGAGGATGAGATACAGGAAGACGACCTCCTGGCCCGCGAGCTCCACCAAAAGATAAAAAGACCAGTACCTGATGGAGAATTCATCCGAGTTCAACTAGGAGAAGACCCAGGGAAGACAGTGAAGCTTGGTGTCGATCTCCCTGAACAGGTCAAATTGCAAATAACAGAGTGCCTGAAGTCCAATGCCGACCTCTTCGCTTGGACAGCTGCTGACATGCCAGGTATTTCTCCTGATATTGCCTGCCACCAACTCGCTCTCGATCCCAAGGCTCGCTGGGTAGCTCAAAGGCGCCGTAAGCAAGCTCTGAAAAGCCGGCCGCCGCCAAAGTCGCCGAAGCCTTAACACTGTAAAACGCATACTATCCCAACCGCTGTTGACGCAGGCCGCCTCTGTGGGAGGTCCTTTATCTCTACTGGCGTGTCGAACGAAGCTCGAGTGCCGCCCTCATTCGCTGGCGTATGAGGACCGTAAACCGGCTCTATTTTTAAGCAAAGCACTTCAGGGCCCAGAGTCGAGATACCAGAAAATCGAGAAAGTCGCGCAGCCGATAATCGCGGCTCGACGCTGAGACAATACTTCTTAGCACATCCCATAGTGGTCCGAATCGACCACCAATCAAGCAGATTCTACACAGCCTGACCTGGCGGGCGTATGATCAAGTGGTCGGTTGAGTTGTCCGACCGGATTTACTTTGGCCGAGACAAACTATCAAAGCCCGGTGCTTGGCGGATTTCATTGCGAGATGACTCCTGGAGCTACGAGCGGTGTTCCAAATGGACGGTCCATGTCGACGGATCGTCAATTCCAAGCGATGGCGCTGGTTTGTTGCTCGAGAACGACGACGGCCGATCGTCGAATTTTCATTGGGATTCTCCTTTCCCACCTCCAACAACCAGGCAGAGTACGGCGTGTTTAGCCGGCCTCACACCGCTCGAGACTTCGGCGAAGAGGTAAAACTCGAATCGATTCTCGACTAGTTGTGTCCCGGATAAGTGGAGAATACCAGGCTAAAGATCCACTTCTTCAAAAATACCTCGCCCTGGTAAAGAAGAAAATGAGCGACTTCACCTCCGTGGAGATCGTACACGCCCGAGAGAACAAAGCGTCGAGTCGACATTCGCCCAAACTTCGCCAAAGACGAAGCTCAGAAACAACGGATCGGTAATACAAGAAACACCGCCAAGCCTAGCATTCTGCCGTGGTTGATACCACTTATGACGAGGTATCGAGGAAACTTCCAAATTTCGCTTTGCAATTTCCCAGGCAAGTGTCGATGATCCGCCCGATGAGCCCGGTTGGATGACACCGATTCAAGAATTTATTCAATTCGGTCGGCTACGATGATGAGAAGGAAGCCGCAAAAATCCGAAAAAGGCATCTTCGTACACTATGATCGGCGGTATCTTATATCGAAGAGGTTCTCCACCCTGTTGAAATCGTCGGCGATACGAAGCGCAATATGCACGCTGAAGTGCATGAAGGCATATGTGGGCAACACCTTGGAGGACGTTCCTTGGCAAAGAAAATCCTCCGCGCAGGTACTCTTGGCCGACCTCAACGCGACGCGATATCGTTCGTGAAGAAATGCGACAAATGCGAAACATGGCGATCTACACTTAGCTCCTCCTCTGAGTTAACATCACGACATCACCATGGCCGCTTTGCCTGGTGGGGTATTGATATACTTGGACCTTTTCCAATGGCTCCGGACAGTGAAATACCTGGTCGTTCGCGGTAGATTACTTCACCAAATGGGTTGGCGAGCCCTGGCGAAGATAGCGCAAAGAACTTGATTAAGTTCTTCAAAAGATATATTCGACAAGGTTTGGGATTCCTGTGGTGGTCGCCACCGACAACGAACGCAATTCACAGATCGCGGATTAGAAAGACCTTGGAAGATCTCGACATCAAACAACACTTCACCTCGGTAGAACACCCTGCACCAACGGCGGCCGAGGCCGCGAGCGAGTTATCTTACGAGGTCCAAACGAAGATTGGATGAGGCCAAGGCAAGCTGGGCGTAAGAGCTTCCCCGAGTGCTCTGGGCGTGTCGGACTACTCCACATTCGACGGCAGGAGAATCTCCTTTCGTCTCACATATGGGATGAGGCCATCATTCTGTCGAGATTGGGAACTTAGTTGGAGAACCTCGCATCCCCAGAGTAAGCGTTGACAACCTGCCGAGTATCACGAGAAGAACTCGACCTCCTTGACGAATGCAGGGAGCTTGCAGCTCTCAGCGAGGTCGCAGTGAAACAGAAAATCGCAGCAAGATACAACCGAAGTGTTATACCTAGGGAATTCATGCCTGGGGACTTAGTTCTTCGACGAGCTGATGTTGGCCTGAAGAACGCCACACAAGGGAAACTTGCACCCAATTGGGAAGGCGTCTGCAAATTGTCGCAAAGACACCTCGGCGCCTACACCCTCGAGACACTGCAAGGACAGCAAATTCCAAGAACTTGGAACGCAGCAAAGATGAAGAAATATTATAGTTGAAACAAATGTATCCTAAACACATAAATGTGAAGCAATGAAGTATGATTGGAGAAATACGCAACCAGCATTTATTTATTATCAAAGCCTTGTGCGTTGGCACAAGCACCTGATGAAGAGATCGACCTCGTGCCGAGACCGCGTGCACGAGCTCGTGATAAAGCCTTGTGCGTTGGCACAAGCACCTGATGAAGAGATCGACCTCGTGCCGAGACCGCGTGCACGAGCTCGAAGAGATCGACCTCGCGCCGAGACCGCGTGCACGAGCTCGTGATAAAGCCTTGTGCGTTGGCACAAGCACCTGATGAAGAGATCGACCTCGTGCCGAGACCGCGTGCACGAGCCCGTGATAAAGCCTTGTGCGTTGGCACAAGCACCTGATGAAGAGATCGACCTCGTGCCGAGACCGCGTGCACGAGCTCGTGTTAAAGCCTTGTGCGTTGGCACAAGCACCTGTGATCGACCTCGTGCCGAGACCGCGTGCACGAGCTCGTGATAAAGCCTTGTGCGTTGGCACAAGCACTGTGGATCGACCTCGTCGGGGACCGGCGTGCACGAGTTAGCCTGAGCACGATGAAGAGATCGACCTCGCGTCGAGACCGCGTGCACGCAGCTCGTGATAAAACCTTGTGCGTTGGCACAAGCACCTGATGAAGAGATCGACCTCGTGCCGAGACCGCGTGCACGAGCTCGTGATAAAGCCTTGTGCGTTGGCACAAGCACCTGATGAAGAGATCGACCTCGTGCCGAGACCGCGTGCACGAGCTCGTGATAAAGCCTTGTGCGTTGGCACAAGCACCTGATGAAGAGATCGACCTCGTGCCAAGACCGCGTGCACGAGCTCGAAGAGATCGACCTCGCGCCGAGACCGCGTGCACGAACTCGTGATAAAGCCTTGTACCTTGCACAAGCACGTCAAGCCTCGTGTTGAGAACTGCCTCAGCAGAGGTGGAACACGAAGGTCCCAAACGAACTGATAAACAAAGCACGACCGACGGCGTTTGCGGTTCATTTAACAAAGACGTCGAACGTCGACATCAATGAACTTCAACAAGTCTCCACCTCGACATTCGAGCTAGCGACTTGGGGGGCAACTATTCCGGACTGGGCCGAGGCCCAATCCGGAGATCCAGCATTCACAGGCCCATTTCCGCTCGTCGATCCACCTTCCTCGATGCCACGTCGTCCGCATGCCTCTCCGCCTTCCTCAACGCTGCCGACCTAACGCTTCGTGCATTAAAGGAATTTAATGCCGACTTAGGGTTTCACGGGCGGTTACACATCGGCGAACTGGCCCTCAACTCATATTTAAAGAAGACCGCGTCGAACGGTCGAGGTAATGATTTTTCTACCACCTCTTTACTCACCTCGACACACACTGACTTGAGCGTCAGAGTGTTTGCAGGTACACCACCCAACATGCCGTCGTCATCTGTCGCGAGCACAACCGCACTGCTTCCCTCCGGTCATCCTTTGAAGTTCTGTTCAGAACAAAATTGATAGACATGCATACTGTACGTGAAACCTTTTACATTTAACCACTATGATAAATTCATCAGAACCTTTTGACAAACGCAAGTAACTCACGACAAACACTATATTCCAAGAAACCTTGAAGGGCTGAGGTACTGATATCCTTCTCTCTTCTTGTAAAAGGATTCATTAGAAGAAGTGAATTATTGCCACCTTCCACGACCAAACTTGTTGAGTTCATGCCACGTACCCCTATCTCGGCGTTGTCAGTGAAAGTATGTATAATATTATTGAAAACCATAAAGTCCATAACCTTCCATGGATTTCCATTTATGGAATAATTACTAGAAAAAGTTGAAATAGCGACAAAAATTAGAGGCAGAAAAAATGATATTGGTCTCTAAATTTAGCGTCGCTAACACTTAGCGACGGATTTTGTCTTTTTCCGTCTCTAAATTTCCGTCGCTATTTCAACTTTTTCTAGTATAAGTAACCCAATAATAATTTTAAAATTGATAGACATGCAAACTGTGAGACCTTTTACATTTAACCACTATGATAAATTCATCAGAACCTTTTGCAAACGCAAAGTAAGCATGTGAAACATAATATTCCAAGAAACCTTGAAGGGTTGAGATCCTGATTTCCTTCTCTCTTATTGTAAAAGGATTCATTATAAGAAGAAGTGAATTATTGGCACATTCCATGATCAGATATCCACTAGAAGACCAAGAATAGGACAAGCCCCAGAACTTATCCATCTTCGAGCAGTAAGGTTTGGCCAAATATATACTATAGAAATGATAAGATTTCCTAGCACATGAAGAAGTTTGAATATGTAATGGTGCTTGGGATTCCGGGAAATTTCTCTAGTATATAAGTTTTATTAATTGCCCTCCAGTTCCTGCACAGACCAACAAATTGAAAGAGGTCATCGAAATCTAGTTTCTTAGAACGATATATAGCACATCCCAAAGAAGTTCTTTGGTCATTCTCATCCGCCTCTTTCATTTTTTCCCCTATGTGTATCATAACCATAACAATGTTAGGTGATTTCCAAATTCAATAAAAGGAGTACATATGCTTTTTTCTTATTTATTTGATAAGATAATTGTAAATGAGGAAATAAAAAAAATATTTCATTCCCCCTTTTCCCAAACAAAAATCGATTTGAAATGTAACATAATAATATACCATCCTTATTTTGAAAATTGTGAACATTTTATTTTCCAGTTTTCAAGCCATCCTTATGTTGATTTCATGCAAATTCTTTACTTTAATATGCTCCATAATTTAAAATATTTCTATTTATATTATTTTTTGATTAGCTACCTAAAATTACCCCTATCGTAATCTATCACTTTTTGATATGTTTCATTGTTTACAAAATTTAATTGTTTAGCTTCCTCACCCACACAAGCTTATCTCAATTACCAGACCGAGGCATACAAATACATGTATAATCTTTGCTATTCATCAGTTGTCAATAGATGGCATGGAAACTAGACAAAAAAAAAATTTAAAACCCGTCGAACTGAATCTTCTGCATCAATGTAACTTTTTTTAATTACACTTTTGTGTATAGAACTTTCATCAATGACATATATGTTAGCAACAACGTTACCTTACATGTAGTTGACTTGTATTTTATATGTATTAAAAGAAAATGTTAGAAAATTTTTCTATGATTGAAAGGGATGAATCTAATTACCCTATCTACAAATTACACGACACTGCAAAAAATGAAAATAGAAAAGATCGAAAGAAAAAGTTTATGTTGTTAGGAAAAAATTTGATGATATAACTAAATAAGATTTTATGACTTTCACGTCTTTTTTTTAAAACCATTTAATAAGCAGCGTGCAACTTGAAATTTGAACATTAATAAACCACGCAAGATAAAAATATTACCTTAACCTCTTGAGTATCTATTACTTCCAGTTAATTAATATACTGGAATTTCTCATGTATCTTATTGATGACCGCCAAGCACCAGTGGGTCTCTTTGTGGATGACACATATATCTGGGAATGAAAAAAAATATGTTAAGAGATCATAATAAAAAATTTAAATTATTTATTAAACCAAAAATTGGAAATTTGTTGGATTTAATTAATGTATCACATTCAAGTAGGCTATATCCTAACTTGTTTTGCATGTCGATCTCATCACAGATTTGAAAGATAATCGTTCTTGTCACTTACTAACCATCATCAATTAGGACAAAGCACAATATCATTGTTTGATTCATTAGTTGACCTCACTTGGTGAGAAAAAAGTTGTGATTGTTGTTCTTATATAGACAATTACAAGTTCGTGTTTATTATGCCTAGAGAAAGAATTTTTTTTTAAGAGGGGGGGGGATGGAGTCCAGCATTCCTTATACTCATGCAAATTAGACTAATATTCATACTAAGTCAATCAAACTGTAATATCTTGTTGTTCATGTTCTAAACAACAAAATGAAAATATGAGACATAGCAAAACACAAGCATATGCAATCTCATTTTATATAGATATTGCTCAATTCATTTCAAGATGGAAAAATTTTGGGCACAAATATAATTTTGACAGATTGAAAGATAAGAATTACATGATATATGCATTTCAAGCAAGAAGTACTTACCATGCATACATAATATATTTATTTGGTGATTCATTGATTTTATATAATGATATACAAATATCAATAATGAAGGAGGTCTTTGCAAATAGAAAAGCAAAAGCATTGGAGGAAGAAAACAATTTCGATAGAAAATGTGAAGGCCATAACAGCCCTCAGATAGAACAGAATGAACAAATAGCATGAAGAATATTTTATGAGAAGTTTTATCTCATGAAGAGTATTTATATAGGGACGGATCCAGAACTCCGTCAACGGGGGCTGAATTTTTTTAATAATAAATACTAAATAATTATTTATATAATAAAATAATTTTTTTATATACTTTCCTTGTTTTTTAGTCAATAACTATGCTTTTCTCAGTCAACATTAAGTATAATAAACTATTTATAAATCATTATTAAAATAATTATTGATTAATTAGAATAAATTTTTAAAATTAAATTTTTGTTGACAGTATAAAATTAAAATTAAATATTTTAATATATATATATATATATATATAATTGCATTATGCTTAAAATATATTTTTATCAATTACATTATTGTATTATTTCAATTCAAAATTTTATATTTCTAGAAATTACTCCTTGGTATGCCAATCTAGTGATATTCTTGATACACGGGAGATCAAGAAGATTGGATTTTTCATGTTTTTCAAGTCAAGTCAAAACCTCTGATCCACATGCATTTACTCGACGAGATCGTAAAATATATTAGAAGTTCCAGGATTAGAAGTTCCAGGGGAGGGGGGCTACAGCCCATGGGTGCCCCACCCTGGATCCGTAATTATATACTCATTTGATGTCTCAAACACTCCATATGATTTCTCATATAATTGAGATAAGTTATATGTGAACATATTAATTATCAAGTCTAAGATGTTATATTTTATATTTAAAACATTTAATTGTTGTAATAATGAAACATATTTAATGAAATATTAAATAGTTGTATTATATATATATGATACATAATTAATATATAATGGTTACCTAATATAATATCTAATAAAACTATATAAGTCAATTTTATATTTCAGAAATATCACATTTAATATTATTAGTCAATTGAATATTTTTACTTACAAAGAGTGAAAATTAAAATTTTATAAAATGAAATTAATATTTTTTTAATATTGAATATGTTATGTTTAATAAAGTTATGAGTATAAACATGTTTTATACATTCAATCGTAAGAACAGGCTATTTTACGTTATGAATTATAAGAACTCTATTACTTTATCATAAGTCAACCTCTCGTGCTACCAATTTATCACTCATAGTAATATCAACCACCCTCATGTGGTATTTCTTTCGCCTCACACAAGGATTCGAACCCATGACCTGGGGCTTAAGTACATGTGGTATTTTTTTCGCCTCATGCTTTATAATATTTAAGATATTATATTTTATAATTACATTACTTCACTTGATAGTTGCAATAATGAATGATATTGAATGAACTGAAATAAAATATTTTTATAGTATTTAATATATATTATTAACCTAATATAATCTTTAATAGAATTAATTAAATCAATTTATATTTAATAAATATCACATTTAATGCTATTACTCTATTTAGTTTCAATACATACATAGAGAGATTTAAAGTTTAACAAAATAAAAATAAATTTTCTTTTGACATGGAATATCTTATGTTTAATATTTAGAGTATATATATGATTTACACCAATCTATAATTATATTTCACCATCGTGACCCGCACAAAAGTCATTAATTAATTAATTTTATTGTAAAAGGATTTAATTCCTAAACGTGTTCACATTGTTAGTGTATATTAATTAAATCCTAAAGAATAATAATATTAGTAGTTATTTGTAATTATTTAATTTTGATAAATACTTTTTTTAGTGTGTATATATATTATAAAATATTGTTTTTATTAGTGTTTTTCTAACAGAATTTATTACTGTTATTTAATTCAATTTTATATATATCAAAAATTCAACTTTTAAAATTTAATGAATAGTAAAAAATATTTCCATAAAATTTAATGTATTATATTTTATAACTGTAAAATTTAATACTTGTAATAATTATATATATTTAATGAGTTGTAGTTAAATAAACTATGATATACATATACACATACATATATATATATATTATGCTGTATATTTTATTTAATAAATGTAGTATTTAATAGTATTGCTTAATTGAGTTCCATATTAAAAAGCTAATTACCTTTTAAAATTTCTAGAAATGTAATACATATTTTTATAATATTGAAGGTATTATAATTTATAATTACATCATATGATAGTTGCAATAATGAATGAATTGAAACAAAATATTTTTATAGTATTTAATATATATTATTAACCTAATATAATATTCAATATTATTAATTAAGTAAATTTATATTGAATAAATATCACATTTAATGCTATTACTCAATTTAATTTTAATACATACATAGAGAGATTTAAAGTCTAACAAAATAAAAATAAATTTCCTTTTGATATTATGTTTAATATCGAGAATATAAATATGCTTTACACCAATAAATAATTATATTTCACCATCTTGACCAATTACAAAATGTATTTATTTATTTTATATAGTCAAAAAATTTATTCATATTACTGCAAAAGTAATTAATTTATACATTATTAATGTATATTAATTAAATCCTAAAGATTAATAATATTATTAGTTATTTATAATTAGTTAATTGTGACAAAAAACTTTTTAGTATATATATTAAAAAATATTGTATTTATTAGTGTTTTTTTGAAAGAATTTATTACTTTTATTTAATTCAATTTTATATTTGATAAAAGTCAACTTTTAAAAAAATTAATATATTATATTTTATAACTGTAAAATTGAATACTTGTAACAATTGTATATATTGAATGCATTGTAATGAAATATTTTAAAGCATTTAATTTTTCATTCTTAATTAATATAATGTTTAGTAGTATGTTTAAGTCAATTTTACACTTAGTAGATATATTATTTAGTATAATTATTCATTAAAATTTCACTTGCAATAAATTTTTGGCAAACGGATAAAATGGATACAGATTCGGCGCCCGTGTGGGTGGGGTACCTGAACAGGTTCGAAGCTGGACTCGACTATTCCAAATTCGCGTCGGTGCTTTGTGTCGTGGGTGGGTCAGTGTTTTTTGAGGTGTGAAGAAAAAAACGAGAGGAAAACTATGTGAAACGAGATAAGAAGATAAAGGAGAAGAACAAGAAAAAGTGAAAAGACAAAATCCGAATAAGCAGTAAGTGAACCTGGGGGTTTGGGATGCATTGGACTGGTGATGGTGAATCCCGAATAAGTGTGAACCAATGTTTTTAAAGTTGGATCGGTGATTCGGTGAAGGTACTTGAATGGTATAACTACAGTTGAACGATAATAATTAAATAATAATTTCTAATATTTTAGTATAATTTATTATGTGATATAATAGTATATGGGGTGTCAGCTCAATGGTAGAAGTTTGACCTTTATAGCACGAGGGCATGGTTCAAATCACGCCGGGGATAGTTGTATACGTGTGATTAGTCTTGATGAAATAATAATATATCATCTTCCCACACCCCCTTTTAAAAAACATTATGTGATATATTAAATAGAATTTCCATATTGAATTTACGATAAAATTATGGCTTTTTTTTAGTTGCTAACCCACCGAAATTAAGGTCTTTGGCTCCCTGGTGGACGTTATAGGGTATTGCCACAAGCTTATGTCTTTTTTACTCCTATGGGACAAATCCCAGAGTTGACAGTAGGACATCTGGTTTTTTACACATGAGGTTGAGCTGTCTCCTAAATGGGCGACTCTAAGAATCGAACTTAGATTACTTTCTTCGGAAAAAGTCACGTTACCAACTCTTCCAACATCATATTGATAACTATCAATATGATGTTGGAAGAGTTGATAGTTATCAATTATGCATGAAAGGCTCCCTGTTAGACATGCTTTGTTTAATAAGGATGTAAGGTGTTCGCCTATGTGTGCTCTTTGTGACCAAAGCATTGAAACAATTTCTCACTTGTTTATGGAATGTGAGTGGTCCAAACAAGTTTGGTCTGTTTCTAGTCTGGGAATCACTTTTCACAATCTTGCTGAGAATATAATATCCTTTACGGAATGGATTGAGAGCATTATAAAAAATGAGCTAGAGGAGATAGTACAACATGTTATGGCTGTTTGTTATGAGATCTGGTTGGCTAGAAATAAAAAATGCTTTGAGAATGTGAATGTTGACACTCTCAGATGTGCTGAAAAGGCAAGGAGTTCAGTCACCCAATTCCGTAATGCAGGATTGTTACAAGTGCAAAACTTAGGGCCACCAATGCCTCTTTCACAAGTTCGTTGGGTGCGTCCTCCTCTAGGTATGTATAAGCTTAACGTTGATGCCTCTACCTAACTTTCTGGTGATATTTGGGGATTAGGAGCAGTGGTGAGAGATGCATACGGAGTGATAGTTGCTGCTCGTAGCTGGACAGTTCAGGCATTGCCAGATTCGGATGTAGCAGAAGCTCTAGCTATGCGGAAGGGTCTAGAGTTTGCAAATGATTGTTTCTTTTTATATCCTGTGGCTGAGTCAGAGTCCTTAAATGTTATTTTGGCTTTGACTGAACAACATTACTCTGCTTCTTATATGGGTCCTATCATAGAGGATTGTAACAGTTGTGCTCTAGTTTTAATAGTTTACAATTTCTTCATGTTAGGCCTAAGGCTAATCAGCATGCCCACTATTTAGCTAAATTTGCTCTTCATAATCCTGATCATGTATGGATTGAGGAGACTCCAAATTGTACATCTGCAGTCTTGGCTTTTTTTTGATAAGCAAAAGAATATATTAAAAAAAGAGTACAAGGGTTACTCCGAACCCATATTTACAGATGTTCAGGGAAGGAAGTGCCTCATTAAAACCTCTCAAGGCCAAAACCCGGTGGAAAAAAGACCAAGAGAGAAAAAAGAGTACAACAACCAACCCCACACAATGACAAAATCAGCCACCAAACCGTTGGAACACATTGCTACATACATTCCTTTTCTACACAAAAACAAGGAATCAGTATTTAAAAAAAATCCTGCAAAGCCTCCACCATGAAAGCATGTTGCGCCACCCAAAAAACCAAACTTACAGCGAATTATGTAGCCTCTCACCCAACTGAACCAAAACCGAGAATCAACCACCAATGGGCAAAGCAAAACAACCTGAGAGCACAAAAGAAAAAACAGCAACGAAACAGCACCAGCAACATACCAAAACCAGCACCCCAAGACAAAATCTCCACAATATTGCACACCTGGATAATTTTCAAACATAAAAAATATCCACTGTTTCGGATCACACAACCAACCCCCTATTCCTATCCGACCACAGCAAGTTATAGGCACCGTATTGGATTGGCACACCAATCCGAAAATCTCCAAGAGCATCCTTTACCTTCTTTAGCCATACACCAATTCAGGACACTTGTTTTATTTGAGCAACTAAACCAAAAAACTCAGTCGTTCCATCTTTAAATAGAATATTATTTCTCATACCCCACAAGCACCAAATCACATCACACCATATCAAGTGTTTAGTCTTTGTTATACCCCAATTTTGTCCGCTCATATTTTCATTTTTTTTTGTCCGCCTTGAGTGGGGAGGTCGCCATCGAGAGTGAGGTCGTGCCGAAATTTGTGGAGAAGTCGCTAAATAGAGTACAACATCGACCCAGAGGTGCTAAAAGAAATGGGCAATAAATATGTTGGAGATGTATCCGTTCCTGGTACTACTTACGCACTACAGGATGAATTCTATAAGCAGGGATTGTTCTCTATCAAGGTGGTTCCCTTGGGTGCAAATTTGGTTTTGTTGGAGGCGGAGGATAATGATGATATGCAGGCACTTCTTGTTGATGGCCACGAATGGTTGGAGAACTAGTTTGAAGTTATTCGTCCATGGCGACCTAGGGATGTGGATAACGAAAGGCTTTCGTGGGTGAGGTGCTACGGCGCTCCTGCACATGCCTGGGACTTAGAATTCTTCAAGTTTATTATTTCTCCAATTGGGACATTTGTATGATAACACAAAGGAAAAGAAGCAGTTGGATGTGGCCAGAATTCTTTTCAGGTCGAAGCACCATTCCCTAGTTAACATATTGTGTTCTATGAGAATCAATGGTATGGTATTCACCATCAAGCTCGTCGAAGATTGGTACGGCCCGATGCAATGGATGATGCCGAGTGTTCATTCGCCGGTGGTGATAGACTCTGATGATGGGTCATGTGGCGGGGAAAGTGACTTTGCGGCGGACTCAGTGGTGGGTGATGAGGGTGAGACATTTCAGGCTCCCAATAATTGCATCATTAAAGAATTTAATGTGACTAATGATGGGGGGTTGAATCTAGAACCTGGTGGAGTCACACCTCCTGGTCATGCATTAGTGGGGAGTAATTCCTCAGGTCTGGGCGGTGTTTTTGGGGAGAATGGCAGCTCGAATATTGCTAGAGAAGTGGTGAAAATTAATGAGGGGATTGGTGTGGTGCTCACGGGAGGTGTGGTGGATGCTGACTTGGGCCACGATGATCTTACTCTGGCGCAACCGGGCCCAAAGGGTTGTGGCGGTGGCCCATATGGACAATTGGGTGTATGGACAATTGCTGGATCAGGATTCGGGGGTTAGGGACTCTCTGTCATTTACTGTGTTAGCTGGAGGTGTGAGTAGCAAACCGAGTCTGCAGGTCTTGGGTGAGTCGGTGCAACATGGTTTCGGGCCAACCCTTGCAAGCCCAACTTGTGAGATTGTTATTTCTTCTTCCACTATTATCCCGGTTGTGGGGGTTTCAAAAGAGGTTGACGTGTTTGGGGGTGTGAGTAGCATGCCGAATCTGCAGGATTTTGGTGGGGCGGCGGATCAGGATGCTGGGCCATCTATTGCAAGCCCATCTCATGAGAATATTATATCTTCTTCCACCAATAGTTTGAGCCAGATCGTGGGTGGTTATTTTGTTGTTGATAACCCACACATTACAAAATGCAAGAAGAAGATTCTTGTGGGTCAGGAGGAACTGGTCTCATGCTTGAATAGCATCGGTGGTGGTGGTGTTTCCGAGACAACCTCTGAAATTGGGCGTGGCAATGATCAATTTTGGAGAAGGTTTGACTCTGACAAGGCTGTAAAGATTTGGGTAGAGGCTAAAACAAGTGGTATTACGGGAAACAAGGATGACATTATTTACGAGCAATAGATATCTGGGGCTGAGGTTAGAGATTGCGTGGACCAGGTATCGAGGGAGAACAAAAATGGTGGTGCTAAATGAAGATTGTAACATTCAACATCAGGGGATTTGGTGATCGTGCAAAGAGGAGACGGGTACGATCATTCTTGAATGCAGGTAACTTCGATATATGTTTTCTGCAGGAAACTAAATGTGAATCGGTGGACAATAATTTTGTTAATAGTCTTTGGAGTTCGGTTGATTTTGATTGGGCTGTTAAAGGTTCTCTAAGGAGATCAGGGGGTTTGATTAATATGTGGAAAGGTGGTATCTTTGTGGTTGATTTTCAGCTCTCTGGGGATAGTTTTAGGGCATGTGCTTTAATTTGCCAAATGTGTCTAGGCCAATTTATGTGGTCAATATATATTCCCCTTGTTCTATGGTTGGGAAAAGGAAACTATGGGGTGATTTGTTACAATTAAAAGAAGACTTTGCGGAGGGGGAATGGGTACTAGCTGGTGACTTTAATGTTGTTTTACATAGAAGTGAACGTAAGGAAAGCGATATCTGAGGATAATCTATTTGAAATGGAAGAATTTTGTGTCCTCATTGATAGTATGGGGGTTGTTGATGTGCCGGTTCTGGGTAAGAAGTTTTCGGGGACTAAATCTGATGGCTTTGCTATGAGCAGAATTGACCGCTTACTTTTGTCTGAGGGGGTGATCAGAATGTGGAATGTTGCAGCACAATGGATTGGTAATAGGGATATCTCATATCACTGCCCTGTTTGGCTCAAAGTTAATGAATTGAATTGGGGACCAAAGCCATTTCGTTTTAATAACTGTTGGTTGGAGCATACAGATTTCAAAGAATTAGTTATTAGATGTTGGGATGATTGCTAGGTGCATGGATGGAAAGGTGTTGTACTAAAAGAAAAATTCAAAGCCCTCAAAGAAAAACTGAGAAGGTGGAATAAAGAAGTATTCGGGATTGTGGATCTTAGAATTGAGCAACTAGTGTCTGACATGAATTTAATTGATGAAGCGGCAGCAGAGGGTTCTGTTTTTGATCCAAATCAGTTGAGAACTTTACCTAAAGAATTTTGGCATCAACTGCATATTAAAGAGAGCTTGTTGTGTCAAAAATCCAGAGTAAAATGGATTTGTGAAGGGGATGCTAATACTAGATATTTTCATTCGTCCATCCAGGGACGTAGGCGAAAAAACCAGTTAGTGGCATTGAAAGCTGGTGAGGTTTGGTTAGAATCTGTGGAAGAGATAAAAGGTGAGGTGCATCGCTTTTTTAATGTACACTTTGCTTCCAATGTGGGTTTTCAGCGCACAACCTTAGATGGATTGGTTTTCAAACAGGTTTCAATCGAGGATAATTCTGGTCTTACAGCTGTTGTATCTATGGAGGAATTAAAAGAAGTAATTTGGAGTTGTGATGGCAATAAGTGCCCGGGCCCGAATGGTTTCAATTTCAATTTTATCAAGGCAAACTGGGATCTGGTAAAAGAGGAGTTGCTACAGTTTGTGAAGGAATTTCAGTTGAATGCGAGTCTACCAACAGCTATTACCTCATCTTTTTTTACTTTGATTCCAAAATCCAATAACCCTCAGACTCTGAGTGACTATAGACCAATTTGCCTGATTAGTTGTTTATATAAGATTATTTCTAAGCTCCTTGCAGCAAGATTAAAGGTGGTCCTGGGTCACATTATTTCTCCATGTCAATCTGCATTTCTTCCTGGGAGACAAATTTTGGATGGGATTTTAGTTGCAAACAAAGTAATTGATTTGGCCAAGAGGAGAAAAGATAAATGCTTGCTACTGAAGGTGGATTTTGAGAAGGCTTACGATTCGGTTGACTGGTCATACTTGGATTATATGATGACTAGAATGGGGTTCTGTTTTAACTGGAGGAGGTGGATAAAGGCTTGTATTTCCTCAAGTCATATGTCTGTTTTAGTTAATGGGGGCCCAACCAGTGAGTTCCCTATGCAACATGTTCTACGGCATGGGGATCAATTGGTACATTTTCTATTTTTAATTGCTGCTGGAGGTTTAACTAGACTGGTTAATAGGGCGGCGAAAATTGGCGAACTTGTTCCATATAAGGCTTTTCCGGATATATCGTTTCCTATTCTTCAATATGCAGACGACACCATTTTGGTTTGCGAACCATCATGGGATAATTTTTGGTGCATCAAATCCCTCCTGAAAGGTTTTGAGCTTTGTTCTGGGCTTAAAGTCAACTTCGCAAAAAGTAACTTGTTTGGCATTAATCTGGATGATCATTTCTTGAGGGCCGCTTCTTGCTTCCTATATTGTTCCGTGAGCTCTATTCCTTTTAAGTTCCTTGACATCCCGGTTGATGCAAACCCAAGAAAATGCTCTACTTAGGACCCGGTGATTAAGACTATGAGTGGCAAATTAAACTCTTGGAAGAAATCACATCTCTCTTTTGGTGGTAGTCTGACTTTGATTAACTCGGTGTTGTCAAGTATACCCTTGTATTTCTTTTCATTATATAAGGCCCCCAAAAGGGTTTTACAAACCTTGTGCTCAATTCAGAGAAACTTTCTTTGGGGTGGCAAGCTTGATTCCAGAAAGATGTGTTGGGTTAGTTGGTCTGATGTGTGCAAGCACAAAGAAGATGGTGGTCTGGGTGTAAAGGATCTAGAGACTTTCAACCTAAGCTTGTTGACAAAATGGAAGTGGAGGTGTCTTGCGGACACGAATGCGGTGTGGTTTGATTTTTTATCTCAAAAGTATGGTTTGCCCTCGAAAGCTTTGCTAGATAATGGGGTGACTCCGCAGCATCAATCTATCTGGTGGAGGGATATCGTGTCGGTTAAGCAAGACTGGTTCCAAAATGTCGTGGGAATTAAGGTGGGTGATGGTAATTTGGCTAGATTTTGGGAAGACAGGTGGTCGGGCCTAGGTAGCTTGATGGAGCTTTTTCCCAGACTTTATTATTTGTCAGACCAAAGGGAAGTTAATGTGGCTTCTTGTGGCGAATAGGTTGGTGACAGGTGGGAGTGGAGGGTTGTCTGGCGTAGGCGATTGTTGGCTTGGGAAAAGGAACAGGTGGTGGAATTTAACGCATTGCTAAATTGTTGGATGCCATCTTTTGATTTGCATGATAAATGGCATTGGAAACATGATACTTTTAACGGGTTCTTGGTGAGTAATGCTTACTGTGCTTTAATGAGGGACAGGGGTCTGCATGCAAATGTGTTGGAGGAAAAATTATCAAAGACTTACAGGTGTTTGTGAAGGACAGTTATCCCCTCAAAAGTCATTTTCTTGGTGTGGAGACTTGTGCGTGATAGAGTTGCAACGCGAGATTTACTTATACGTTGGGGGGGTCCTCTCAGGTAATCATAATTCTTGTTGTGTATTGTGTTTTCGTGAGGATGAAACCATGAGTCACTTGTTTTTTTACTTGTTCATTTGCCCACAATGTGTGGATTGCTATATTTGGGTGGCTTGGCTGGAGTGGCGTGTGGCATTGGAATCCAGTTGACAATTTCTTACAATTTGCACATGGTTTTCGCGTAAGAGATTTAAGAAGACTGTAGCGACCAAAAAATCCGGAGGGATTTATTCGAGTTTAATGGAGCCGCCACCAATAATTTATTTTCGAAGGAAAAATATTGGAAAAACCTTTTTTGAAGAAAAGTGGTCCTTAAGACCGGATTTGGGTTCGGGAGTCGATTATGTGTAGGGAAGGTATTAGCACCCTACAACATCCTTTCGAAAAAGGTTACCTCTAATTAATTGTGCAAATCTTATTAACTTCTAAAAAAATATTTATTTCCCTTTTATAAAAAAAAAATTTAACCAAGATAAAAAAAAGGGACTTAATAAAAGTCATTTATTTTTGCACTTGACAGGAGTGGGCTCCTGCTCCTACGTATCTCCGGGTGCAGTGGAGAAATCAAAGGCTACGTAGTTCTTGGGTAAAAAATGGTTGTGTGTTGTTTGATTTTAATTAATCAAATTGTGACTTATTTTTTATGATTTGCATAGTGACTAAACCAAAAGTGGATTTGACGTAATCACTACTAATATTTTAAGATGTTTTATTAAGAACTTGTGACGACCAAACCAAAAGAGAATTTGGAGTAATCATTGATTTTAATTTTTTTTTAAAGGGGTTTGCATAGTGACCAAACCAAAAGCGGATTTGGCGTTGTCACTACTAATATTTATTCAAGAAGATTGGAAAAAAAAAGGTATGGTTAATAAATATAAGGGATGAGTGGAACGTTCACATTTTTTTTTAGGAACCCTAGATTGGGTCAAAACCAGTGGACTAAAGCCAAAAAAGGAAAATAATAATAATAATAATAATAATAAAAGGGGTTGGAAATAAAAAAAAAGGAAGGGGAGACGTAAAAAAAAACAAACAGAACAAGGAGAGAGAGAGAAAAAAAAAGGAGGGGGGCATAGAAAGTTGGGCTGAAACCCAACGTTTTAAAAAAAATAGTAAAATAATAAAAAGTAAAAGGGGAAGGAAGCAGCTAGAAACAAAAGGGGAGAGGGGAATTATTTGGGTTTCATTGGAAACCCTGAGAAACAGAGCTGCTACGCAGCCGAGGAAAAAAAAAAAGGCTCACGAATGGGAGAGAGGCAAGAAAGGGAGGAGGGAGATCATGGGAGAGGGAGGAAGAAGGGGATTGTGGGAGGCTGAGAGGGAGAGGAGGGTTTTACCTCCTTGTGTTCTCCCTTCTTTTGCTTTATTTTTTTCCGCTTCTTTTTATGCTTACATTTCACGTTTTTTCTTGTGTCTATTTCTTCTCCTCTTTTCTTTTTCCTGACTTGGTGAATTAGGGCTTCAGTGTGGAGCCTCTAATTCTTTGATTTGTAGTAAAAACTCCCAGTATTTTCCTCTAAAAATCTCCTCCTCCTTCCCCTATTCTCATCGCTATTTATAGAAAAAGCAGAGGGCTCGGTTTGTCCACTTAAGGTTGCAACTTGTAACACTGATGAAGAGATCGATCAAGGCACGAGCTGCCGAGGTCGCTGCATCGAGCCGAGGAGGTCGATGCCGAGCCGAGGTCGCTGCATCGAAATGAGGAGACCGCTGCACTAGCCGAAATGAGGAGATCGCGTGCATTGGCTGCCGAGGTCGCTGCATCGAGGTGAGACCGAGTGCACGAGCTCGTGATAGAGCCTTGGCGCTGCACAAGCACCTGGTCGACCTCGTGCGAGACCGTAACACTCGTGATTTTTACGAACGTTATTTAGTGATTAATTAGTATTATATGTCACTTATTTATGGTTTTCTTTTAATTAATTATTGTTGAGTGTTAATTAAGGGAGAAAGGACCATAATGCCCCTTCCCTCACCAGTTAAATATCACGATCAGTTCCCTCAAACCCTCACTTTCTCTTTTCTTCTTTCTTCTTCCTTCTTCTCTAAGTTTCCTCTTCCTCTCCAAACTTCCATTGGAAAACCTTGGGTTCCATTGAGTTTCTGCACAAACCTTCTTCATCAATCTTGCTTCTCATCATCTCCTCTACCTATATCATCATCTCGATCATCATTTGAGGTATGAAAAACAGAATTTCCTCTCCCTTCATGCTACTGTTTAGCGCCACTTCCTCCTTCCATTTTAGCTAGTTCTATGCTTCCAAATCATGTCATATCGATAGGTTTTCTTCTTCATGACATTACCTACCTTTCTAACCATTTATTTGAGCTTGAAAAACAAATTGTTTCCTCTGTTTTCTACAGTAGGTAGCGCCCAAAACCCTAACCACTTGGCTTGCTTTGATTTCTTGTTCTATGTTGTTGTATGTTGCTTCTGGTTGTTGTTTGTTGTTGATTTATCTGTTGTAGCATCATATAACCTCTTTCATGAGCATTTGATCAAAAACCTAACCTTGAGAAAAAGGGAAAATATGTTTAATCTTGCTTGAATCATGCATGAGATATGTTATTGTGTTATAGTGATTATTTAGGTGCTAATAGCATGGCTAGTTTAATTTAATCAAGTGCAACAGGTTAGTTTTGGATCTTTCCTATTCTTGAGTCTTAAGAAACTTGCTATTTAATTGTCTAATTAGGTGTGAAGTATGTGATTATGTGTTTAATATGATTTTAGGACTTATTAGGATTAAGTTGCCTGATTAGTTTAGTGTTAGATAAGTTTTTGTGCAAAAATGGATTTTTGAGGGACCAAAATGGCATGTAGGGAAATTGATTTTTATGATTTAAACTTTAACACAATTGGTTATGGTCTTATTTTAATTGTTGGACCCTGAGGAAAATATTTTTTTAAGAAAACATAAACTTAGATTTTTATTAATTTGTGCTTAATATGCTACTTGATTTTAAGCTTGAATTAGTATTTAGGAAAAATGGCCTTGTATGGTGATATGTATGAAAGAAGTTTTTAATAAAATTTTAGAGAAAAGGAATTAATTTGTAATGCTGGAATTCTTGTGGTATTTGTCTAAGTTCTTGAGTTTTAATGCTTGCTTGGATTGTAGTTAAGATTGGATATGAGAGCTAAGTGCTATTAGAAAACCCATAGATAGTACTAAGTTGTGCTGGTATTAGGAATTGTGATTCCCGAGATCGTGCGGCACGGAATCGAGGTGTACGGGAGAGCGAACCCGAGGACGTGGGAGCAGTGGGATCCAGATTGAGGACGGTACGTGTCGAGGTAGATTGAGAACCGTACGTGTCGAGGTCGTTGTCGAGCTCGATTGAGGACAGCACGTAGACGCCGAGCTTGGAGTTCGGTAAGGGTACTTCTAGACATTTAGGATTCATTTTTATGTCCCTGTGTAAGGACAACTTTGGATATGCTTAAGCTATTGTTTTGTTATTTAAATTGCTTTATTTAAATACGAAGAAGTCGGAGAACTCTACGAGTTCGAAGTTAGGGTCTTCGAACCCCTTCGTTTTGTTGTCGTGAGGTCGAACATTTATCCGAGTCTTCGTGGGCGAGCGTAAGCTGTTGCGGTTGGTCTCCTGAACCCAACCCCCCACACTTGTATGTTCCTCTCTGTTAATTCCATTGAGTTGCAGAGGGATGGATTCCTTGATTTGCTTGTCGAGCATGTAATGTTGTGATATGATTGAGTTATGCATTATTTGATATGAGATTGAATATATGCCATGAATTGCGTGTTGCTGTCGAATTGCGTTTTCTTCATATTAAGCATGTTCTCTTATTTGATATGTGGGCAAGTAATTTTACGCGTCACTCTTTGAATATTGTAAGCGGAGAGCTGTTCATCGAGTGAGCGAGCTAGGCGAGTCGTTATGACGTTTTTGAGCCGTGACCCGGATAATCGAGGGTGCTAGGTCCCCTTTGTTTACGGGAGATTGACTAGACGTCGCAAACAGAGGAACCGCATCGCATATCTAGGGAGAAGCGAAAGATCCCAAGGCTACGGCTGGTATGTCAGTTGATGGATCTGCGTCTGCTTTCCGGAATAATGGTCGAGTGAGAGAAAATGGATCGCGAGTTGAGTCGAGTCTAGAGTGAGAGGGTCGAGTCACGTTTGGTGAATGATATACATTGTTGTTTGCTTATTTCTTTACGCCTTGATTATCTTGATTTGTCGAGAAGTTGACCCTTTTCCCGTGGTGCCTTCAATCCATGATGGTTACCCAGGCGATAGCGAGGATGCAGGGAACCCGACAGCAGGTGATGGCGAGGAGGACCTCGTCGAGGATCCGGACGACGATCTCTATTTGTCGTGATTGATTATGTCTGTTAGATGTTTTTTTTGGGATGACTGTAGTATGTCTTTTGTGTACAGTGGTCGTGACCAGTTGGGCCGGGTGATGTTTTGTTATTACAGGGTAGACTGGTGGTTCCACTTTTGAGCGACCCTGCGTGGGTGTCTGCCAAGTACCCTGTGGTATGATTGCTCTCTTGAAGGTCGTCATACCATAGGTGTATTTCTTTGTACATTCACTACTCTGTATTTTGCATACACTATCATTCCGACTTGTATATATATATATTATCTATGTATGTTTTATTTAGGATTTAAGTCTTGTGTCTTAGTTGCATCATTTTTGGAAAAGTCAGAATTACTACGATGTGCATTAGCGGAATAATAAAAAAAAAAAATGGGTACTGCTTTTAAAACGCGTCGCATACAGTTTTAGTGTAGCTCGGTAGCGGTCCGGAAAGGGGTTGTTACAAAGGTGGTATCGAGCTGATTCGGTTCGACCGGTGTGCATAGGAAATTTGACCGTGGTGTCCGGGATATGTGTGTCGGGTACATAGTTGTACTACATTGATTCTTTGTTTGATTAAGTGAAGCACTTATTGCTTGAAAAATTGTTTGAATTGTTTCTTGATTGAAACAGTGTGTCTTAACACATCCTTGTTGTGAGATTCAGCGTGTTTTGAACTTTGTGGAATCTAATGCCACCTCGTAGGGATATGACTACTGCACGAGAACGTCGACATGGAACGAGCAATTCAAGCTATGACCGAGATGGCGGCGCCATGGCTCAAGAATCACCGCCGCAACCCAAATAGCCTAACGCGATGGCTCAACAGACGGCAGGCGGCGTTAACCCAAAGAAACTTGGCAAAGAACAACAGAGAGCAGAGCGGAATCTCGAGGCGAGAGGATTAGCAGACTTTAGGAAGCATGACCCACCGAAGTTCTACGGTGAGCCAAACCCAGATAAAGCTGATCTTTGGATGCAAGAGATCGAGAAGATCTTCGAGGCACTTCATTGCCCGAACAACGTGAAGGTCGACTACGCCACCTACTTGCTGCTGGGAGACGCAGAGTATTGGTGGAAGGGAGTGAAGCAAGCACTGATAGCGGAACGTCGCGAAATAACGTGGGAGCTTTTTCGTGGAAGGTTCTTGGACAAATACTTCCCAGATACTGCACGAGCTGAGAATGAGCAAGAGTTTCTTCAACTACAACAAGGCGGTATGACAGTGTCCGAGTATGCAGCCAAGTTTGAGTCACTGGCGAGGTATTTCAGTCCATTTCGTGACCGAGCTGACCAAGGATGGTTAAGTGAAAGGTTCCAACGAGGATTGAGATTTGACATTCAGAAGTCGGTGGTGTCATTGAGGATCAGGAATCTACAGGAGTTGATAGATCGTTGTGTTGAGATAGAGGGTGTAAGAAGCCACAAGAAGAAAACCGTTGTAGGCGGACCGATGAGACCCCAGAGTGCGGGGCAGAGGTTTGCACAGAAGGGGAAACAACTGCAGAGGAAGCCTTACAACCGACCTCAGGGGAACAACAACAGGGGACAATATCGTCCGATGACCCAGGGAGCGAGAAGTGGAGGTCAGACTGGCGTAGAAGTGATTTGTTTCCGTTGTGGAAAGTCAGGACATTATGCAAATAACTGTACTCAGAAGGAGGATGTGTGCTACAACTGTAAGAAGCCAGGGCATTTTGCCAAGGATTGTCCCACACCTAAAGCTGAACCGGCAATGCTTGCGGCAAAGGCCAAAGGGAAGTGCCAAACAGCAAAAGGCAGAGTCTTCTGCATGAGCGGCGAGGAAGCAGAGCAAGCTGATGATCTTATCCAAGGCGAATGTGAGATAGAGGGTAAATCCTTATCCGTACTCTTTGATTCGGGCGCAACCCATTCCTTTATTTCCTCTGATTGTGTGGACCATTTGAACTTGATCAGGATCGCTTTACTGCTCAAATTGGTAGTTACAACCCCACCGCTAAAACCTTAGTCACAAACACCGCATGTCTTAATTGTGTAGTGGTTATTGAGTAGAAGGTTTGTGGTCAATTTGGTTTGTTTGCCTCTTAAAGGCTTATATGTCGTCCTCGTGATGGATTTGCTGTCACACCACCATGTCCTCTTGACTGTGCCGTAAAGCGTAATTTTCCTGCACCTTGGAGTCTCCAATTATCTTTCTACTGAACGTATTGGAGTTTCTTTGCAAGAAGGAACTAGGGAATACATGTATCTGGCTAGTTCAGAAGTTTCCCAGCAAATCGAAGTGAAGAATGTTCCAGTGGTGTGTGACTTTGTGGACGTTTTTCCCGAAGACGTGCCAGGGTTACCACCAGTGCGGGAGGTCGAGTTCTCCATCGATTTGATTCCAGGAACAGGACCGATTTCCAAAGCGCCATACCGGATGTCCCCTGCCGAGATGAAAGAACTGAAGTCCCAGATTGAGCATTTGGAGTCAAAGCAATTCATACGACCGAGCGTGTCACCGTGGGGAGCTCCAGTGTTGTTGGTCAAGAAGAAGGATGGACGATCTAGACTGTGCGTGGACTACCGCGAGCTCAACAAGGTTACTGTGAAGAACCGGTATCCGTTACCGCGTATTGACGATCTGATGGATCAATTACGTGGAGCTGCAATATTTTCCAAGATAGATTTGAAGTCTGGTTATCATCAGATTCGCGTGAAGAAGGAAGATGTCCCCAAAATAGCTTTCAGGACCAGATACGGTCACTACGAGTACTTGGTGATGCTGTTTGGAGTGACAAATGCGCCAGCAGTGTTTATGGATTACATGAACAGGATTTTCCATTCGTTTTTGGATCAGTTTGTAGTAGTGTTCATCGACGACATATTGATCTACTCGAAGAGCAGAGAAGAGCACGAAGGGCACTTACGCCGAGTATTGCAGATATTACGAGAGAAGCAACACTAAAACTGTATGCGACGCGTTTTAAAACGGTACCCTTTTTTTTTTTTTTTTATTCCCGCTAATGCACATCAGAGTAATTACAGCTTTTCGAAACATGATGCAACTAAGACACAAGACTTAAATCCTAAATAAAACATACATAGATAATATATATATATATATACAAGTCGGAATGATAGTGTATGCAAAATACAGAGTAGTGAATGTACAAAGAAATACACCTATGGTATGACGACCTTCAAGAGAGCAATCATACCCTGGGGGTACTTCCGGCAGACACCCACGCAGGTTTGCTCCAAAAGTGGAACCACCTCTACCCTGTAATAACAAAACATCACCCTACCCAACCGGTCACGACCCTTTGTACACAAAAGACATACTACAGTCATCCCAAAAAACATCTAATGACATAATCAATCACGACAAATAGAGATCGTCGTCAGGATCCTCGACGAGGTCCTCCTCGCCATCACTCGCTGTCGGGTTCCTGCATCCTCGCTTATCGCTGGGTAACCATCATGGATTGAAGGCACCACGGAAAAGGGTCAACTTCTCGACAAATCAAGATAATCAAGGCGTAAAGAAATAAGCAAACAACAATGTATATCATTCACCAAACGTGACTCGACCCTCTCACTCTAGACTCGACTCAACTCGCGATCCATTTTCTCTCGACTCGACCATTATTCCGGAAAGCAGACGCAGATCCATCAACTGACATACCAGCCGTAGCCTTGGGATCTTTCGCTTCTCCCTAGATATGCAGTACCCGGTTCCTACGCTGCGACGTCTAGTCAATCTCCCGTAAACAAAGGGGACCTAGCACCCTCAGTTATCCGGGTCACGGCTCAAAAACGTCATAACGACTCGCCTAGCTCGCTCACTCGATGAACAGCTCTCCGCTTACAATATTCAAAGAGTGACGCGTAAAATTACTTGCCCACATATCAAATAAGAGAACATGCTTAATATGAAGAAAACGCAATTCGACAGCAACACGCAATTCATGGCATATATTCAATCTCATATCAAATAATGCATAACTCAATCATATCACAACATTACATGCTCGACAAGCAAATCAAGGAATCCATCCCTCTGCAACTCAATGGAATTAACAGAGACGAACATACAAGTGTGGGGGGTTGGGTTCAGAGACCAACCGCAACGACTTACGCTCGCCTACGAAGACTCGGATAAATGTTCGACCTCACGACAACAAAGCGAAGGGGTTCAAGACTCTAACTTCGAACTCGTAGAGTTCTCCGACTTCTTCGTATTTAAATAAAGCAATTTAAATAACAAAACAATAGCTTAAGCATATCCAAAGTTGTCCTTACGGGGACATAAAAATGAATCCTAAATGTCTAGAAGTACCTTACCGAACTCCAAGCTCGTTCACGTGCTGTCCCTCAATCGAGCTCGACAACGACCTCGACACGCACGGTTCTCAATCTACCTCGACACGCACAGTCCCTCAATCTGGATCCCACTGCTCCCACGCCCTCGGGTTCGCTCTCAGTACACCTCGATTCCGTGCCGCACGATCTCGGGAATCACAATTCCTAATACCAGCACAACTTAGTACTATCTATGGGTTTTCTAATAGCACTTAGCTCTCATATCCAATCTTAACTACAATCCAAGCAAGCATTAAAACTCAAGAACTTAGACAAATACCACAAGAATTCCAGCATTACAAATTAATTCCTTTTCTCTAAAATTTTATTAAAAACTTCTTTCATACATATCACCATACAAGGCCATTTTTCCTAAATACTAATTCAAGCTTAAAATCAAGTAGCATATTAAGCACAAATTAATAAAAATCTAAGTTTATGTTTTCTTAAAAAATATTTTCCTCAGGGTCCAACAATTAAAATAAGACCATAACCAATTGTGTTAAAGTTTAAATCATAAAAAAATCAATATCCTACATGCCATTTTGGTCCCTCAAAATCCATTTTTGCACAAAAACTTATCTAACACTAAACTAATCAGGCAACTTAATCCTAATAAGTCCTAAAATCATATTAAACACATAATCACATACTTCACACCTAATTAGACAATTAAATAGCAAGTTTCTTAAGACTCAAGAATAGGAAAGATCCAAAACTAACCTGTTGCACTTGATTAAATTAAACTAGCCATGCTATTAGCACCTAAATAATCACTATAACACAATAACATATCTCATGCATGATTCAAGCAAGATTAAACATATTTTACCTTTTTCTCAAGGTTAGGTTTTTGATCAAATGCTCATGAAAGAGGTTATATGATGCTACAACAGATAAATCAACAACAAACAACAACCAGAAGCAACATACAACAACATAGAACAAGAAATCAAAGCAAGCCAAGTGGGTAGGGTTTTTGGCGCTACCTCATCAGAGAAAACAGAGGAAACAATTTGTTTTTCAAGCTCAAATAAATGGTTAGAAAGGTAGGTAATGTCATGAAGAAGAAAACCTATCGATATGACATGATTTGGAAGCATAGAACTAGCTAAAATGGAAGGAGGAAGTGGCGCTAAACAGTAGCATGAAGGGAGAGGAAATTTTGTTTTTCATACCTCAAATGATGATCGAGATGATGATATAGGTAGAAGAGATGATGAGAAGCAAGATTGATGAAGAAGGTTTGTGCAGAAACTCAATGGAACCCAAGGTTTTCCAATGGAAGTTTGGAGAGGAAGAGGAAACTTAGAGAAGAAGGAAGAAGAAAGAAGAAAAGAGAAAGTAAGGGTTTGAGGGAACTGATCGTGATATTTAACTGGTGAGGGAAGGGGCATTATGGTCCTTTCTCCCTTAATTAACACTCAACAATAATTAATTAAAAGAAAACCATAAATAAGTGACATATAATACTAATTAATCACTAAATAACGTTCGTAAAAATACGAGTGTTACAGTCTCGGCACGAGGTCGACCAGGGTGCTTGTGCAAGCGCACAAGGCTCTATCACGAGCTCGTGCACTCGGTCTCCTCAGCTCGGTACGCGACCTCAGCAGCCAATGCACGCGATCTCCTCAGCTCAGCAGCTAGTGCACGCGGTCTCCTCAGCTCGGTACGCGACCTCAGCAGCTCGTGCACGCGGTCGATCTCTTCATCAGGTGTTACAAGTTGCAACCTTAAGTGGACAAACTGAGCCCTCTGTTTTTTCTATAAATAGCAGTAGAGAATAGGGGGAAGGAGGAGGAGATTTTTAGAGGAAAAATACTGGGAGTTTTTACTACAAATCAAAGAATTAGAGGCTCCACACTGAAGCCCTAATTCGCCAAGTCAGAAAAAAGAAAAGAGGAGAAGAAATAGACACAAGAAAACGTGAAATGAAGCATAAAAAAAGAAGCGAAAAAAATAAAGAAGAAGAAGGAGAAGACAAGGAGGTAAAACCTCCTCTCCCTCTCGACCTCCCACAATCCCCTTCTTCCTCCCTCTCCCATGATCTCCCTCCTCCCTTTCTTCCCTCTCTCCCATTCGTGAGCCTTTTTTTTTTTCCTCAATTTGCGTAGCCTCTGTTTCTCAGGGGTTTCCAATGAAACCCAAATAATTCCCTCTACCCTTTTGTTTCTAGCTGCTTCCTTCCCCTTTTACTTTTTATTATTTTACTATTTTTTAAAACGTTGCGTTTCAGCCCAACTTTCTTTGCCCCCCTCCTTTTTTTTCTCTCTCTCTCCTTGTTCTGTTTGTTTTTTTTTTACGTCTCCCCTTCCTTTTTTTTTATTTCCAACCCCTTTTATTATTATTATTATTATTATTATTATTTTCCTTTTTTGGCTTTAGTCCGCTGGTTTTGACCCAATCTAGGGTTCCTAAAAAAAACATGTGAACGTTCCACTCATCCCTTATATTTATTAACCATACCTTTTTTTTTTCCAATCTTCTTGAATAAATATTAGTAGTGACAACGCCAAATCCGCTTTTGGTTTGGTCACTATGCAAACCCCTTTAAAAAAAAAATTAAAATCAATGATTACTCCAAATTCTCTTTTGGTTTGGTCGTCACAAGTTCTTAATAAAACATCTTAAAATATTAGTAGTGATTACGTCAAATCCACTTTTGGTTTAGTCACTATGCAAATCATAAAAAATAAGTCACAATTTGATTAATTAAAATCAAACAACACATAACCATTTTTTACCCAAGAACTACGTAGCCTTTGATTTCTCCACTGCACCCGGAGATACATAGGAGCAGGAGCCCACTCCTGTCAAGCGCAAAAATAAACGACTTTTATTAAGTCCCTTTTTTTTATCTTGGTTAATTTTTTTTTTATAAAAGGGAAATAAATATTTTTTTAGAAGTTAATAAGATTTGCACAATTAATTAGAGGTAACCTTTTTCGAAAGGATGTTGTAGGGTGCTAATACATTCCCTACACATAATCGACTCCCGAACCCAAATCCGGTCTTAAGGACCACTTTTCTTCAAAAAAGGTTTTTCCAATATTTTTCCTTCGAAAATAAATTATTGGTGGCGGCTCCATTAAACTCGAATAAATCCCTCCGGATTTTTTGGTCGCTGATCTTCTTAAATCTCTTACGCGAAAACCATGTGCAAATTGTAAGAAATTGTCAACTGGATTCCAATGCCACACGCCACTCCAGCCAAGCCACCCAAATATAGCAATCCACACATTGTGGGCAAATGAACAAGTAAAAAAAACAAGTGACTCATGGTTTCATCCTCACGAAAACACAATACACAACAAGAATTATGATTACCTGAGAGGACCCCCCCAACGTATAAGTAAATCTCGCGTTGCAACTCTATCACGCACAAGTCTCCACACCAAGAAAATGACTTTTGAGGGATAATCGCCCTTCACAAACACCTGTAAGTCTTTGATAATTTTTCCTCCAACACATTTGCATGCACTCGTCCCTCATTAAAGCACAGTAAGCATTACTCACCAAGAACCCGTTAAAAGTATCATGTTTCCAATGCCATTTATCATGCAAATCAAAAGATGGCATCCAACAATTTAGCAATGCGTTAAATTC
The DNA here is from genome assembly GCA_037113605.1 of Calophaca sinica. Lineage (NCBI taxonomy): Eukaryota > Viridiplantae > Streptophyta > Magnoliopsida > Fabales > Fabaceae > Calophaca > Calophaca sinica. Next base: position 113,765,702 of record CM073733.1, read on the forward strand.
CACCACCTGTTCCTTTTCCCAAGCCAACAATCGCCTACGCCAGACAACCCTCCACTCCCACCTGTCACCAACCTATTCGCCACAAGAAGCCACATTAACTTCCCTTTGGTCTGACAAATAATAAAGTCTGGGAAAAAGCTCCATCAAGCTACCTAGGCCCGACCACCTGTCTTCCCAAAATCTAGCCAAATTACCATCACCCACCTTAATTCCCACGACATTTTGGAACCAGTCTTGCTTAATCGACACGATATCCCTCCACCAGATAGATTGATGCTGCGGAGTCACCCCATTATCTAGCAAAGCTTTCGAGGGCAAACCATACTTTTGAGATAAAAAATCAAACCACACCGCATTCGTGTCCGCAAGACACCTCCACTTCCATTTTGTCAACAAGCTTAGGTTGAAAGTCTCTAGATCCTTTACACCCAGACCACCATCTTCTTTGTGCTTGCACACATCAGACCAACTAACCCAATACATCTTTCTGGAATCAAGCTTGCCACCCCAAAGAAAGTTTCTCTGAATTGAGCACAAGGTTTGTAAAACCCTTTTGGGGGCCTTATATAATGAAAAGAAATACAAGGGTATACTTGACAACACCGAGTTAATCAAAGTCAGACTACCACCAAAAGAGAGATGTGATTTCTTCCAAGAGTTTAATTTGCCACTCATAGTCTTAATCACCGGGTCCTAAGTAGAGCATTTTCTTGGGTTTGCATCAACCGGGATGCCAAGGAACTTAAAAGGAATAGAGCTCACGGAACAATATAGGAAGCAAGAAGCGGCCCTCAAGAAATGATCATCCAGATAAATGCCAAACAAGTTACTTTTTGCGAAGTTGACTTTAAGCCCAGAACAAAGCTCAAAACCTCTCAGGAGGGATTTGATGCACCAAAAATTATCCCATGATGGTTCGCAAACCAAAATGGTGTCGTCTGCATATTGAAGAATAGGAAACGATATATCCGGAAAAGCCTTATATGGAACAAGTTCGCCAATTTTCGCCGCCCTATTAACCAGTCTAGTTAAACCTCCAGCAGCAATTAAAAATAGAAAATGTACCAATTGATCCCCATGCCGTAGACCATGTTGCATAGGGAACTCACTGGTTGGGCCCCCATTAACTAAAACAGACATATGACTTGAGGAAATACAAGCCTTTATCCACCTCCTCCAGTTAAAACAGAACCCCATTCTAGTCATCATATAATCCAAGTATGACCAGTCAACCGAATCGTAAGCCTTCTCAAAATCCACCTTCAGTAGCAAGCATTTATCTTTTCTCCTCTTGGCCAAATCAATTACTTTGTTTGCAACTAAAATCCCATCCAAAATTTGTCTCCCAGGAAGAAATGCAGATTGACATGGAGAAATAATGTGACCCAGGACCACCTTTAATCTTGCTGCAAGGAGCTTAGAAATAATCTTATATAAACAACTAATCAGGCAAATTGGTCTATAGTCACTCAGAGTCTGAGGGTTATTGGATTTTGGAATCAAAGTAAAAAAAGATGAGGTAATAGCTGTTGGTAGACTCGCATTCAACTGAAATTCCTTCACAAACTGTAGCAACTCCTCTTTTACCAGATCCCAGTTTGCCTTGATAAAATTGAAATTGAAACCATTCGGGCCCGGGCACTTATTGCCATCACAACTCCAAATTACTTCTTTTAATTCCTCCATAGATACAACAGCTGTAAGACCAGAATTATCCTCGATTGAAACCTGTTTGAAAACCAATCCATCTAAGGTTGTGCGCTGAAAACCCACATTGGAAGCAAAGTGTACATTAAAAAAGCGATGCACCTCACCTTTTATCTCTTCCATGATTCTAACCAAACCTCACCAGCTTTCAATGCCACTAACTGGTTTTTTCGCCTACGTCCCTGGATGGACGAATGAAAATATCTAGTATTAGCATCCCCTTCACAAATCCATTTTACTCTGGATTTTTGACACAACAAGCTCTCTTTAATATGCAGTTGATGCCAAAATTCTTTAGGTAAAGTTCTCAACTGATTTGGATCAAAAACAGAACCCTCTGCTGCCGCTTCATCAATTAAATTCATGTCAGACACTAGTTGCTCAATTCTAAGATCCACAATCCCGAATACTTCTTTATTCCACCTTCGCAGTTTTTCTTTGAGGGCTTTGAATTTTTCTTTTAGTACAACACCTTTCCATCCATGCACCTAGCAATCATCCCAACATCTAGTAACTAATTCTTTGAAATCTGTATGCTCCAACCAACAGTTATTAAAACGAAATGGCTTTGGTCCCCAATTCAATTCATTAACTTTGAGCCAAACAGGGCAGTGATCTGAGATATCCCTATTACCAATCCATTGTGCTGCAACATTCCACATTCTGATCACCCCCTCAGACAAAAGTAAGCGGTCAATTCTGCTCATAGCAAAGCCATCAGATTTAGTCCCCGAAAACTTCTTACCCAGAACCGGCACATCAACAACCCCCATACTATCAATGAGGACACAAAATTCTTCCATTTCAGCAGGATTATCCTGTATACTGTTTCCTTTACGTTCACTTCTATGTAAAACAACATTAAAGTCACCAGCTAGTACCCATTCCCCCTCCGCAAAGTCTTCTTTTAATTGTAACAAATCACCCCATAGTTTCCTTTTCCCAACCATAGAACAAGGGGAATATATATTGACCACATAAATTGGCCTAGACACATTTGGCAAATTAAAGCACATGCCCTAAAACTATCCCCAGAGAGTTGAAAATCAACCACAAAGATACCACCTTTCCACATATTAATCAAACCCCCTGATCTCCTTAGAGAACCTTTAACAGCCCAATCAAAATCAACCGAACTCCAAAGACTATTAACAAAATTATTGTCCACCGATTCACATTTAGTTTCCTGCAGAAAACATATATCGAAGTTACCTGCATTCAAGAATGATCGTACCCGTCTCCTCTTTGCACGATCACCAAATCCCCTGATGTTGAATGTTACAATCTTCATTTAGCACCACCATTTTTGTTCTCCCTCGATACCTGGTCCACGCAATCTCTAACCTCAGCCCCAGATATCTATTGCTCGTAAATAATGTCATCCTTGTTTCCCGTAATACCACTTGTTTTAGCCTCTACCCAAATCTTTACAGCCTTGTCAGAGTCAAACCTTCTCCAAAATTGATCATTGCCACGCCCAATTTTAGAGGTTGTCTCGGAAACACCACCACCACCGATGCTATTCAAGCATGAGACCAGTTCCTCCTGACCCACAAGAATCTTCTTCTTGCATTTTGTAATGTGTGGGTTATCAACAACAAAATAACCACCCACGATCTGGCTCAAACTATTGGTGGAAGAAGATATAATATTCTCATGAGATGGGCTTGCAATAGATGGCCCAGCATCCTGATCCGCCGCCCCACCAAAATCCTGCAGATTCGGCATGCTACTCACACCCCCAAACACGTCAACCTCTTTTGAAACCCCCACAACCGGGATAATAGTGGAAGAAGAAATAACAATCTCACAAGTTGGGCTTGCAAGGGTTGGCCCGAAACCATGTTGCACCGACTCACCCAAGACCTGCAGACTCGGTTTGCTACTCACACCTCCAGCTAACACAGTAAATGACAGAGAGTCCCTAACCCCCGAATCCTGATCCAGCAATTGTCCATACACCCAATTGTCCATATGGGCCACCGCCACAACCCTTTGGGCCCGGTTGCGCCAGAGTAAGATCATCGTGGCCCAAGTCAGCATCCACCACACCTCCCGTGAGCACCACACCAATCCCCTCATTAATTTTCACCACTTCTCTAGCAATATTCGAGCTGCCATTCTCCCCAAAAACACCGCCCAGACCTGAGGAATTACTCCCCACTAATGCATGACCAGGAGGTGTGACTCCACCAGGTTCTAGATTCAACCCCCCATCATTAGTCACATTAAATTCTTTAATGATGCAATTATTGGGAGCCTGAAATGTCTCACCCTCATCACCCACCACTGAGTCCGCCGCAAAGTCACTTTCCCCGCCACATGACCCATCATCAGAGTCTATCACCACCGGCGAATGAACACTCGGCATCATCCATTGCATCGGGCCGTACCAATCTTCGACGAGCTTGATGGTGAATACCATACCATTGATTCTCATAGAACACACCATGTTAACTAGGGAATGGTGCTTCGACCTGAAAAGAATTCTGGCCACATCCAACTGCTTCTTTTCCTTTGTGTTATCATACAAATGTCCCAATTGGAGAAATAATAAACTTGAAGAATTCTAAGTCCCAGGCATGTGCAGGAGCGCCGTAGCACCTCACCCACGAAAGCCTTTCGTTATCCACATCCCTAGGTCGCCATGGACGAATAACTTCAAACTAGTTCTCCAACCATTCGTGGCCATCAACAAGAAGTGCCTGCATATCATCATTATCCTCCGCCTCCAACAAAACCAAATTTGCACCCAAGGGAACCACCTTGATAGAGAACAATCCCTGCTTATAGAATTCATCCTGTAGTGCGTAAGTAGTACCAGGAACGGATACCTCTCCAACATATTTATTGCCCATTTCTTTTAGCACCTCTGGGTCGATGTTGTACTCTAAGTTGGTGTGAGCATATATCCTCACATACTTCTGTTTCCTCCGCATGAAAGGATGACCATTCATCCCAACATCATTGTAGATGTTCCTCTGCATGTGCGATCTGCCCTTCCAACCACCAGCATTGTTGGTTTTTTCCTCAACATTAGGCGCCTTGTTAATCTTCACAGCTTGAGCGTAACTCGTCCCAAACCTCCTGTTAGCCTCCTTGATAGGTCTCCGGAACTCACCCCTCCTCGACTGCATGTTATTCCCAACGGTGTCAATATCCTTATTCACCAAATCCTCACGTTGAAATCTTGGCAAATTTACGTGAATCTTTCTATTGCCAATGGCTTTTGATTTGTTGCCAGACGTGATTTAATGAATTATGTTTCATCGTAAAAAAAAAAACATCATATTGATAACTAGTTTCCATTTATTACACATAATTATAGTATTATTTATTTTTAGGATATAGTTTTAATATTATAAATATCTTTTTGTCATTTAAAAATATCTTTTGGTTTTAAAGAAGGAAAAAAACAAATTTTATTGTGACATCCGACCCACCAGGCACATTGGCCCAGTTCCATAGGACCCAATGGACATCACTCACATGACTCTACCGATTCCTTAATTGGCGTTTTTGCCTTACAGAGGTTTCGAACTCACCCCCAAAGGGATATAGTCGAGTTGGTGTTAGGAGGTGGATCACTACAAGAAAACACGGGATTACCGACGGCCTAACGTCGTCGGTAATCCATAAAAGCCGTCGGTAATCCAGTTTTACCGACGGATAACCGACGGTCTAAAACCCGTCAGAAATATTGTCGTCGCAAAGGATTACCGACGGACTGTTCTTTACCGTCGGTAATACCGACGGTTATACCCGTCGGAAAATGATGGTGAATTCCGACGGGCAAAGCCTAAATTTCCGACGGTGTTGACCGTCGGTCAATCTGAAAAGTTTCCGACGGCTTAGGCCGTCGGTAATCAGAATGTTTTTTTTCAGAAAAATAAATTGATTAATAAAATATTTATTTTAATTAATTTTATTAATAAAATTAATAAAATTATTAATTAATAACCAAATTAATTTTATTCTTTAATTAATTAATTAATTAATTTAATTATTTATTTGTTTAATTATAAAAATAATTTATTCTCATATTAAAAAATATTTATTTATTAATTTAATTAAATATTACTTGTAATTTAATTTAATTTAATTATTAATTGATTTCCATATATAAAAATGTGATAACGTAAACTAAAAAGTAAATTAAAAAGAAAACATAATAAATAAAAAAATTTGACGAATAAAAATCAAGAACTAAAATAATATCCAAACAAAAAAATGATATCCAAAAATATGAAAAAATATAAGTACAAACAGAACTAATAGTCCTGGTACTCGATCATGATCGAGATGCTCTACATCATCTGCATCATCGACATGACCATCAAGACGCGGAGGCGAGGCGAGGCGAGGCGAGGCGAGTCGATGGAGTAGGTCACCGGCGAGCTAGCATATGGTACATCTCGCTCCTGGCGCCGCAACACCGAGTCAAAACCTCCGCCGGGCCACGGTGCGCTTCAACTCGGCTTATCTCCTGGTCATCCGCGCAGAGCGACCGTGGCAAAGACTACTACTTGCCGACGCTCCAACGTGTAGGCGATGGGCCCCTATTTTGTAGTTCTTTGGCAAGGTCGCCAAAGACCATATAAGCGACCGCTTCTTCTTTCCGCCAACCACTTCCGCCCAAACCTCGGCCGGTGTAGATAGATCGTCAGGGCTCTGAGATGGAGAACATGATGAGCTCTGAGATCTAAGCTGAGACATCCTTGCCTCAAACTCCTCCTGTTAAACAAACAAATAAGTCAAGTCTTTTTTTTAACAAAACAATATAAACATTATTAAAAAAATATTTATTATATTTTATTATTACCTGAGTCCGCCTCGGATGCTCATCAACGAAATCACTAGTACTCCTCTTCATATGAGTTGCAAGATGGAGCTCGTGCAACTGAACTTCTCTCCCCAACCTCTTCGACTGTGATTGTATTAATAAAAAAACTTAAATAAAGAATAATAATAATAATAGTAATAATAAATAAAATAATAATAATAATAACAATTTTATAACACGTACAAGTCTAATCAAGGTCGCTACTCGACCGATGTAACCTCCAGCAGGTGCAAGCCGCCACCCTTCTCATAGGCCCTATTCTTCTTGGCTCACGTCGCCTGAACTCGTGGGTGTTCCAAAGGCGCTACCACCGCCAGAGCTCATCCCCTATCCAACTGGGCTGGCGATCCCTGATGCGGGCATCTCGAAGCATGTCAGAAAGGCGGTGGGAGGCCTTCATATGAAAGTTCTTCTCGATCAGCTCCTCATCTTTTTCCTCCCAAGCAACCCTCGTCTGTATCAATATAAGACATTATTAAACATAATTGAAATTTACGAAAATAAAATAATATGCAATAAAATAAAAATTACAGCTTACTCAAAGAATTAAACATATGGTCCCGCTCAATATCCTTCAAAGATCCCCAGGTGGGCCAAAACTCCTGGTAATTCTCCTCAATTGTTCTTTGTGATAGCTAACGCTTGGCTTTGAGGGAAGAAAATCGAACAATAAAAACATGTTAAATAAAAATATATATATATATATATATATATATATATACATGTAAATTATTAATAACTCGAAAAAATTGCAAATACTTACCTTTTACCAGATGTCCTGATAACAACTCGGCCATCACACAGCATCTCAAGAGTCTCAGGCTCCTGCCTCCCCATGCTCAAGAACCTCCTCCGCTGAACCTCCTCGCTCCTCCCCGCCCCGCCAAACATCAGTGTGATCACCTGTATGGCCCGTACTATAATCATGGTGACCGATGATGAGCATCGGCCACCGGATCGAGCACAACATGGGAACTCAAGCGCCATATGGTCGCTGGAACCCAGGTGGGGATCATGTCAATGTGAGGCAAAGGTGCCGAACGTGCCCAGTCTGTAGCTGGTGTCGAATGTGCCCGAGTCTGTAGGTGGTGCGTAAGGTCGTCTAGGTGCAGGAGGTGTATCAGTGTCTCGGCGTAGATGTACTAGGACGACGTGTAGATGACAACGCCGAAACCCAGCAGGTCACGCCTAATGATGGTCGGCCTCTGACGACGAGGGGGGTCGAGGGCGATGCCCTTCCCCTTCCATTTACCACCACTGGGTGGTCTGGGAGGGTCGGCTCCTGAACCTCCTAATGCCATATATGTCTATAGAGCAATTGAATAATAACAATCATGAAATATTATATTTAAACATAACAATATTACAAATGAATTCCATAAAAATAAACAAGTTATGAAAATAACTGACAAATTAAAATATATTGTTACACATTAATTTCTCAAATTGTAAAAAGTTAAACAATTTTAATCTGCCCATTCTGCCCACTCAATTTCGGCATCGTCTTCAGATGTTGATGGTTACGCCACTTCTTCATTTAATTCCTCATCCCCATCTACATCTTCATATGTGATTGGATTGTCACGTAGTCGAGTAATGGGTTTCACTTCATTTACTACATTGACATGAGACATCTCATCCACTTGATAAGCCACTTCTTCCTGTGTATCATCTGCTTCAATGCGACCCCGTGGTTTTATCTTTATTGCGACACACCAACCTTGTTTGTCCCTTCGAGTGGATGGATAAGGGACATAATACACTTGTCTTACATGTTGTGCCATGATAAACGGATCAAACATTTGGTATCTTCTGCTCATGTGTATGTCAACAGTATTATATTTTCGATCCACTCTTGTGCCTCTATTTGACGGATCAAACCAATTACAATAAAATAGCACTATTTTTTTAGTATAGTCTTGTTATAGACCGGTCCCGAGCCGAGTCCTAGTATGCTCGCCGACCAGGTGCAGACCAGCTCGGTTCCTGCTGACCCGAGCTCGACGAATTGCCACCGACCTAAGACGTGCCAGACCCGACTTCCGGTACGACTTTCCCGATGATAACGTCGAGCTGGGGAGGGGGCGAGCTAACTCAGGTATCATGAACCCTCTAGAACGAGGCGTGCCTAGGGTAACACTTGGGGCCGCTGTCGTCCTAAAGATTGAAGATCACGTGGCCGACACAGGAGCGGAATATCAGGAAGAGATCAGCTAATTCCCGAATTGACGGAGGGATTACCGCGCGCAGAGGTTTCCTTCCTTCCACGCAACTCGCTATATAAAGGGGGCTAGACCCCCCCAGGTTTGCGGAGGCTCGACTCTCTACTCTCTACTCTCTCTCTACTCTCTCTAAACCCTAAAAAGCCCTATCTAACTTAGGCATCGTAGTGCCTTTTGCAGGTACCCCCCCGCCGGTCTGAAGGAGGAAGGACGTCACGCCCAAAGGAGGAGTACTCACCACAAAGCTCATCACCTAGCTACCACGCTGAAGAACGGCGGTACGAACTCGTCGAGGAGCTTGCACCATTTCGTGCATTAACATTGGCGCCCACCGTGGGGCCCGGTAAAATTAGCCTGGGCCTCAAGGATACCACGCGAGCAGGATGGTATCAACAAAAAGATCATAACTTGGAGCACCTCAGGGCCGAAAAGGCAGTCCGAAACGGATCGGCCTTTACTGGCTATTGACGAGCAACTTTGGAAGGCAAAAACAGGAGCACACCGAACACGGGACCTTCTCGTGGTGAACATATCATCCGATCTCGAAAGGAAGCAGGCAAACGGCAAGGGATCGAAAATAACTTATGGCCTCAAAATTCAGACTCCAGAAGAACGTGATTCTAAACAGAGATCAAGAGAAAAAACAAATCGTTGGACACCGTAAGAACCAGGAGTGCGAATTGACCACACAAATCTCGGACGAGATCAAAATCAAATCGTGGGGTATCCTAAAAATAAGGAACACATGTCGACCACAAATCTTGGAAGAAATCAAGATACGCTGACAAAGCTCAACCGCCACTGGTCAACCTCATCTCAACAACCGAAGCCGAGTTGACCTCAACTCAGTCGCATGACTGTTATTTGGAGGAGCTCAAGTCAACCACATTGCTTGACCCCATCAACTCGGACGACCACGATACGTCCCTCAAAACCAGACAACCAGCGGTGGATACTCAGTCCAAGATTTCTGGCGGCCTACCAGGCCTCCTCAACAATTTCAATATTCAGACGGCTTTCAACTCGGCCACGCCATCGACCTCGATTACTTGATGACCTCAACATTGCCGTTTGGACAGCCAAATCAACTACTCTCACAGGGAAGTATAAAACTCGACTACGAGCACTTTACTCAGCATAAAAATTAATGCTAACTTTATTACATCAAGTTGTTGCCAATTGTCTATACTTTGACAGGAATAGTGCCCCAAAACCAAAGGTCGAGCCCGCCACGGAGCTCGGCACCTAGCGTCGGAAGAACCTCGACCTCGACACGACCCCCGTGGTCCTAAACCCAAGTCAGCATAAAGGCTTGGTGAGCTCACTCGCAGCTCGACCCCCGTGGTCCCCTAAACCCAAGTCAGCATAAAGGCTTGGTGGGCTCACTCGCAGCTCGACCCCCGTGGTCCTAAACCCAAGTCAGCATAAAGGCTTGGTGAGCTCGCTCGCAGCTCGACCGCTGCGGTTCCAAAGATTCCAGGTCAGCATAGAGGCTGGCTCAAAAGCAGCTCGGAAGGTCGCCAGTCGGCCTAAACATCCCCTGTGGTTTCGAAGACACCATGTCAGCATAAAGACGTGCCGAGCTCAAACACAGCGCGACAAAGACTAACCCCTGCGGTTCCAAAGATTTCAGGTCAGCAAAGAGGCCTGGCGAGCTCTAAAGCAGCTCGGAAGGTGATAACTCGACCTAAAGAAACACCTCTGGTCTAAATCATCAAGTCAGCTCGAAGACCTGTCGAGCTCTACTGCTGCTCCACTTAAGCTACCTCACAAAGCATAAAAGAAAGCAAATACAAACTACTCAAGGGTATCCCCTTGGACTCCTGTTAGGCCACCATCGGCAATAATTCTCTATGTTCGCAAAGAACCGCTTCTCCTTGCTTCATCGGGATCACCCTGGTTGGTCTTTTCGGCTTCATCCTCCTCCTCCACAATCTTGCCATCCTTCGCAGTCTTGGTGAAGTCAAGCTCTGAGATATCCAAATCGGGGGCAACCACCCTGATTTGGGCAAAGGCATTATCAAAGGCCTCCTTGAACTGTTGAGCACAAAAACTCTTATACTCCTCCGTCCGAACAGCTTCGGTCGAGGATTTCTCCTTCTCAATCGCAAGGTCGAAGGCCAAGAGATCTCTCTCATTTTGCAAACTCTTTTTGGTCCTCCAAGTGCCTCATGTAGCTCTCACAAGTTCGGTTACAACCTGCTCGGCCACAGCGAGCCCAGATCGAATAAGCTCGACCATGACCGACCATCCTGGAGGAAAAACGAGGATGCTGGAATAAGTGCAGCCGCGACGCAGTTAAACAATCGGGGGCTTACGTCCCCTTGTAAAGACAGGAAATAAGGTTAATGCCTGACTCATGTAGCACATGAACCAAGGGAGACGACGTGATCAGTCGAGGTCCAGTACCTCTCACCAGCTCAGACCTCAGAAATCAGACCTCAAAGGTCATCTCAGACATTTAGACCTCATGCCTCGCAGATCGGATCATCTGACCAGTCATTATATTATTGACAGCTGAAACCCATGTAATCGATCGTGGCACTTAGATGGGTCCAACCCGACCTACTACTCTCGACAAACGCCACCGGTGATCGGCAAGCAAGTCTCGGGACTTATGGTCCAAAACCACCACCGGATCACTCCCCATTCAATAGCCCTCATTCGTAGGGTCAAAAAAGAACAAATAATATAGACTTCCTAACTTTTCGAGTTAACAAAGTCTAGGGGCTTGTGTTACGTCGGCCTCGAGCCGGCTCATAATCGATCACCGAGCTGAGCCGAACCAATCCGAGCCCTACATTTACGAAACTGGATGTAGATCTAGCGGTTCAGGCCGCATCAGATGATCGACGGCGGGAAGAGGAACGGTTGAGCAGACGTCCCATCTGAGTCCCATCACATAGCAGAACGCCGAGTAAAGGTGCAACACATGGAACGTGACCCCGGACAAACAAGCTTCTGGAACACACCCCCGACCTTGGTGACTCGACTCGGATACCGACCCAAGGACACTGGATAGACCCTCCGCTCTTTCGTGCGAAGAGTCTAGGGGGCTTGTGTTATAGACCGGTCCCGAGCCGAGTCCTAGTATGCTCGCCGACCAGGTGCAGACCAGCTCGGTTCCTGCTGACCCGAGCTCGACGAATTGCCACCGACCTAAGACGTGCCAGACCCGACTTCCGGTACGACTTTCCCAATGATAACGTCGAGCTGGGGAGGGGGCGAGCTAACTCAGGTATCATGAACCCTCTAGAACGAGGCGTGCCTAGGGTAACACTTGGGGCCGCTGTCGTCCTAAAGATTGAAGATCACGTGGCCGACACAGGAGCGGAATATCAGGAAGAGATCAGCTAATTCCCGAATTGACGGAGGGATTACCGCGCGCAGAGGTTTCCTTCCTTCCACGCAACTCGCTATATAAAGGGGGCTAGACCCCCCAGGTTTGCGGAGGCTCGACTCTCTACTCTCTACTCTCTCTCTACTCTCTCTAAACCCTAAAAAGCCCTATCTAACTTAGGCATCGGAGTGCCTTTTGCAGGTACCCCACCCGCCGGTCTGAAGGAGGAAGGACGTCACGCCCAAAGGAGGAGTACTCACCACAAAGCTCATCACCTAGCTACCACGCTGAAGAACGGCGGTACGAACTCGTCGAGGAGCTTGCACCATTTCGTGCATTAACAAGTCTAAAGTATTGTACGTCAGTTCATATATATGTTGAATCACGCCGTAAAAGTCATCTTCACCTCCATCTGTGGCACCTTTTACATAAACCCCGCTGTTAACTGTTTTTTCCCCTCTGTTTTTGACTGGGTTTGGAATTTGTATCCATTTACAAAGAATGTGTGCCATTCTTTTACACGTGATTTAGGACCATGAGATAAATTTCTCAAGTGTTGGATTTTAGGAGATTCTGCCTCGCTATACACCTGTGTACACACCATGTGCAAACAAATTATGGTTCCTATTTTCAAACAATATTTTTGTATTTTCAAACAATAAATAATAATAATAATATATATATGACGACTCAAAAAACATACCTGGTTCCTAAACCACGTTGGGAAATATTCATGAATATAGGCATAAGAGTCTTGTACGCTTGTGGGCTTAGTTAACAAGAATGCCCTGATCAAGTCATTATCAAACAAATGATGAAGAGCAATTGTGGATTAAAGAAATTGAAAGTGGTCAAAATGATACATACGTTAGATACGGTGATACTTCTGCACAGTTGATCAACACGTGAACGTGGGCTGACTTCCACACTTCGCCCATTATCCAGTTATCCACCTCCTTTCCACCATGACGACCGGAAAGGCAAAATACTGATAAGGCAAGCGGGTGTCTTTCACTTTCAATTTATACTTCATTCCTACTATTTGTTGGTCTCAACATGAAGTTCGTAAAATAATGGGAACAAAAATGGATTGTCTCACGGTGTAAGTAAGTTGCACAAATAGATCCTTCAACCCTGGCCTTATTTTTCACCGACCGTTTTGAGTCACCCATAAATCTACAAAATAACAACGTTGATGATAAAAATTGATACATTTAACCCTTCAAATAAATATTTATTTTAGAGAATACTTTTATTATAGTACCTTTCGAATGGATACATCCATCTGTATTGAACCGGTCCACCAAGTCTAGCTTCATGTGCAAGATGCACTGCTAGATGCTCCATAGAATCAAAGAAAGCAGGGGGAAATATTCTCTCCAACTTACAAAGAATGACTGGTATGTTTTGTTCCATCCTTATGAGATCATCCTCTCTCAATGTCGCAGAACACAAATCTTTAAAGAATTGGTGAGTTGATCAAGGATTTAAAACATTTGACTGACAAGGAACTAAATGCAATAGGAAGTAAACACTCCATGAATACATGACAATCATGGCTTTTCATCCCAATCATGGTTCCTTTGTTCACATCAAAGACATCTTGCCAAATTAGAAGAATAACCATCCGCATCCGGTTCTTTTATCCACCGGCAGCATCGACTTGGCTTCCTCAACAGTTAAAGAGTAACAGGCTTTGGGTTTCAGGGTCTTCCCATCCGACCGATTCGTCAAATGCAAGTCCTTTCCCCTACAGTAAAGTGGGAAGTCTAGTCCGCCTTCTCATTGTCTTTTGTTTTTCCTCCGACGTTCATCACCGTGGAGGAAAACATTGTCAAAAAAGTTCTTCTCAATGTGCATAACATCAAGGTTGTGTCTCAATAAATTATCTCTCCAGTATGGCAGATCCCAAAAAATACTTCTTTTTGTCCAATTATGCCATTGTCCATATCCTTCAAATCGATCCAATTTGCCAAAATCTGTGATTTTGGGCGGTTCCATAACCCTTTCCCAGATCTGCTCGTGTCAACCTTTGGGGGCGCCATCTAATTCAACTTCCCTTCTTGAAAGCGTTCTTATTCCGCCTAAATGCATGATCATCGGGTAAAAACTCGCGATGTGAGTCAAACCAAGAACTCTTCCCCAAATTTCAAGGTAAAGGCCTTTGTATGCTCCATGCAATGCGGACATGCCATTTTACCATGAGTACCCCAACCGGACAACATGCCATATGCAGGGAAGTCATTAATGGTCCACATCATTCGCCTCATTGTAAAATTCCTCTTTCGTGCAACATCGTACGTCACAACACCATTCCACAACCTTTTGAGATTGTCAATAAGAGGCTCTAAATAGATGTCAATACCATCTGTCGGATTATCTGGACCCGGTATAACACAAGTCAAGAACATATAAGGCTTAGACATGCACATTTCGGGAGGAAGATTGTATGGGGTAACGATAATCGCCAAAGAATAAGGTTTCGCCGTGGATTGAACATCTGGGTAAAACCATCAGAGCATAAGCCAAGTCGTACATTACGTGGATCTGCTGCAAAATCAGGATGCACACGATCAAAGTGCTTCCAAGCTTCACCATCAGAAGGGTGGCGCAACATACCTGAAGTGCTTCTATTCTCATAGTGCCATGTCATTTTGTCTGCAGTCTGTGGTGATGCAAATATTCTCTGCAGCCTTGGAATAATTGGCAAATAAAACATTGCCTTCACTGAAACTAGTTTTTGTCTACCCATCCGATTATTAGTATGTGACATATACCTAGGCTCACCACAAAATTTGCATTCAACTAGCGCACCATCGTTTTTACCAAATTCATTGTCGTAATACAACATACACCCTCTCACACAACAATCAATCCTTTTAGATTCCAGCCCCAACTTGGACACTAAGCTTTTAGCCTCGTAATAACTTTTTGGCAAACCATCTCTGATAGGTGACGAGTCCAACATCATTTTCGTTACGAGATCCAAGCACACTTCGGTAGCACCACAGTTGGACTTAAGAGCTAAGAGCCTCACACACATTGATAACTTAGAGTCTCAGAGACCCTTCAAACAACGGCTTATTTGTTTCTAACAATAGATTATAAAATTTTTGTCTTTGTCTCATTTGGAAGTTCATCTGTGTCATCATATTGTTGCTCCTCGAATGACACGTTCACCCCCAAGGCATCACAAACCATATCTTGCATCAATTCAATCGCTCACCACATCCCGACCCACGTGAATCGCCAAGCACCTTCGCAATTATCACCAACCCCTAAATCAACGTGAGGCAACTTTTCACCATGTCTAGTCCAAATCCATTAATTAAGCCTAAATCCAACCGAATACGGTGGTGCATGACCTCACTTGGGCTCTTAATCCTTCTGCAATCGCAATTAAGGCACAGACATCTAATCCCTCCATTAGTTTTGAAATCTTTATGTGCCATTGCGACTTGGACAAAGTACGCAACCCCAGTGCAAAATCTGGTTTCAAACCCCTCTCCCTGATACACCCTTTCGTACATCCAACTACGACTCGAAAGAAAATATTCCATCTTCTGCATGTCAAAAAAAATGACAATTTCAGCAACACGACGTTCTTACAACCGCTCTCTTTCTTTAAATGGTATGACCCTATCCCATTCGAGAAAAAACTTTTTCAGAACTCGTATAATAATCATTCCTTAATTCTCGGATCTTATACTTGGCAAAATTTCGGCAAAGATTTCCCATTGGTCTCGAGTACACAAAATGAACGCAGCTTATGAACACCGCAATCAAGTATGCACCCAGAGAACAAAAGGAAATGAATCGAACCAAATTTCATCAAATATAAAGATACGAGAATTAAGCAACAACTATTATACGAGTAAAGAAAAAGTTTTTTCCCAAACTGTCCGACTTGGACAATTCAAGGTTCAATATACAATGAGCACATGGTACCCTAAAAGAGTATATGCACTCAATAATATATTAAACCTCAAACGGGAAGCTAAGGCTTCTCTCCGATACTAATAACAAATATCAAACATCTATTCGATCAATGATTAACATAACAATTAGACAAGCAGAAGTGACAAGGGTAGAATTAGTTTTATTATTTATATATATATATATATATATAAATAATAAAAAATATTTTATTTTCCTTTTTCATTTAATTTCTTATATGATAATTTTTAATGTTGTTATTTTTTATTTCTATTTTATTGAAATTTTTTTAATTCTTCTCTTCTTCAGATCTTTTCATTTTTGTTATATCATATTTTTTAACGATTGTTTCCCTTGTTTCTCTTTTTTTAATTCTGCTCATCTCTTAATTATTTTTTCAATTCGCTTTTTGAATCCTTCTAATTTTTAATTATGTTATTTTTCAATTCTATCTAATTTCGCTTTTGTTTTTCTCTTTTTTCTTTTTTAAAATCTTTTTTTTTATTCTATTGTTCTTAAAAATTCTGCTTTTTAATTATTTTTATTTTAAATCTATTTTTAATTCTATTATTATTTGTCCTTTCCAATTCAAATCGCCTTGTTTGTTTGAGCAATTGTCCATTTACTGTGTGTGTAGTTTTATTAATCATTTAGTTGCCACTACGCCATCCGCCATATATAATAAAAAATATTTTATTTTTCAATAAATAATAATTATTAACAATTCAATCAATATTGCAATTTTAATTTATATATTTTATTTTCTTAAAACGGAAGAGCTACTTATTCATTCAGGGTTTATTTAAACTTATTTTACATCACTTAAAATAAATGCTGATATTAATATTCAAATATATCAACATAAAAAATATTCATATGCTCTCTTCATTTTATTTTAATAAGCCTCTAAAGTAATTTATGAATAAATAATCACTTAAGTTTCTAAAAATAGCTCATTAAATAAATATTTTATTTTGTCATTTTAGATTTTGTCTTTGAGCGTTAAATTTTTTCTGTCACTTTTTAATATATAATTTTATAATTTTATTTATTTCACCCGCTATTTAGCTTACACTATCTGCCCGCTATTTTACGCTATCCTACCAATTTTACGCTATTTTTCGCGATCCTCGATTAACAACACTGGAATTAGAAAATCGACTTGGTCATTTAAAGAGGATAGAATTAGACAAGCAGAGGTGGCAAGGGAAAGAAGTACAGAGAGATGTGCAAAGCAAATTGCAGCCAAGCAACATCACCAATATCCATATCCATGAATGAAATGGCAAGCATAAATTAAAATTGCACTCTTTACTCACAAGCATTGTGACTGATGAGTGATAGCAGAATCGAGCACAATTACACGGTACATATCATTTAGACAATTACACAATACACTTCAAAATCCCCTCTGTGGAGAGAACTATGAACGAAAACAAATAAATATGTCGGTGTGGGGGTCAACAGACAACCATTTTTCCACCCAATGAGTTAACCGACATGAGTTAGAGTGCATACCTAGTGGTACAAGTGGCTTAACTGGGTGGAGGCGGCGAACTCAGAGGCCTATGAAACAGAGCTTTTTGTGTTAGCAGAAACTAATAAGATATAAACAAGAATATCAAAACCACACCAGAATGTAAATAAGGATAGAATTCAAACAAGTTCGAATGCAACATACCTAAAAACCAGTAGATCCAGAAACCCAGGAATCCAAAAACCTAAAAAGAAAGAAAATGCAATGTAAAACCTTTGTCACCACCAAAGGAATCCAGATACATTTCATTTATAAGCAGCAAATTAATTCCAATCACAAGATACATTTCAAAATTGCATTAGCTCTCTAATTTAACCAGCCAGCCATATATCAATAATAATCGACTCATAAGACAAAGAACTAGGCCACTCAAAGTGAGTTCAATTGTTCAAAACAATTATAGCAAACTAGGAAGAAAAACCAGGACAGGACAATAGGAAACCGTCCCCTGCACAAGCACTCTACATTGTGGGTCAAATCATACAATCAATTGCAATGGACTTAATTTCAAATAAAATTTCACAAACAACAATAATAAAACTTTTTAATCGTAACTGATTGGAAAAATAAAAATGCAAACCAATCTTGCAGGAAAACATCATCCCCTTTCTTGGTCAATATGTGCCCTAAAACTCGTCTATAATGATAATACAATTCATACTCAGTGGCCCCCACTTATAACCACTAATCAGGTCATCTCATTCTTCCATGTGGGACTCTAACAGTATCATTTGCACAAAGCCCATCAACTCCAAAAGCATCATTAATCATGTTTTGAATTGGATTTTCATTTACCACAATGTTTAGTGACACATTTACCACATTTCCACTTGTCGTATTACTATTGTCTCCTGAGTCGGACTCCCCATGAAAGAACCAATAAGTGTATCCTTTAGGGAATGGTTTACAAATTAAATGTTCATACATGACTTCCCTAGTTTGTGGTTTCGTAAAACCACACAAAGAACAAGGACATTTTATTTTTCATCACTAAAACTAGAACTACGTCTGAAAGCAAACTCAATAAATCTCTTAACTCCTTGCTTATAATCAGATGAATTTTGTAGCTTTGTAATTCATGACTTATCTATTTTCATACAATCTTGTTTCTGAATTAAGAAATATGAAACAAGTCATAAAATACCAAACAACCAAATTGTACACACACACACACACACATAAAAAAATAGCATAAAAACAATGAACAAAAGTTGTAATCACCTTGGTATTATGATAGAATGGAAGAACATGTATCAAAATATAGAGAACTTTGTGATCAAATGCTATGAATAAAATTACAGCTTAATGTAAAAAGTAATTAGAAAATTAGAAAGCTTGAGGGGGGCTGAAGCCAAATATCTACCCTTCATCTTTGATTACGCTCCCAGTCTCAAAACATATAGCAGCCATATTGATGTGCAAGACATCTAACCAAACATGATTTAATGCTACATACGGCCACCATACAGCAAAGGTAAATCGACATAAATGGCAATAACTAACTGCTAAAACATATGATGAATGCAGAGTTGGATTAGCTTCAAAAAAATATTGCAGACTTCATGGCTAGCCATTTAGCAAAGTATTGGTTCTACTATCCAACTCAAAAGCATAAGCCACGTGTAAAACATATAAAACCATTAAAATTAAAAAATAAGAACAATCATATTAAGAACATATATAAATAATAACACAGATTTAAATCCACACCTTCGAATACAATCAGCCACTTTTGGAGGCAAACTCTAAAATTTCAACTCAAGCTTGTTATAAATTCTCATAGTGAAATCTTCCCCAAACAGCCACATTATGCGGCAAACTATCATTTTGAAGATAAGCATTCGGGTATTACTTTTTGACTGTCCAAGATCATGAAATTCTTGTTAATATTAGTGATTGTTCTTAAACACTGGCCTGAAACACTGGCATTTAACAGCACACAAAATTCATCCAATTAAAGCTTATATACTTGCTGAAACCAACAAATTTTAGCACTCTGGTGGAAACTATCAAAGGAAAACCTATATAACCTCTTTAACACTTTTAGAACATCTGTGGCATTTCTTTGCTGGTCTATAACCAAGTTCGAATTATGCAAAAAATGCTATAATGCATAAAATAGATGGCCTTAAAGAACTCATAATATTTTAAAAGTTGAAAATCATTCCTTTTTAGAATTAGAATAGAAGTACAACATTGTTCTTATCATGGTCAAATTTATATGTTCTTATAGCTTGGATCTTTCTTCTCAATACAAATAACATTTCTGAATATTACATTTGGATATTCCTAATGTTTCATATCAAAAAAAGTGTTGCCATTGTGTCTATAATTCTTCTTGTGATCAAATATGCTTATAAAGAAGACCCAAAGAATTTAAGGCACAAAAAACCCAAGAAAAAATGAGAAAATAATTATCCTGAAAAGTCACACCTTTTTGTGCTTGTGCAAAGACCTAGTTGGATTCGAAGGCAGTAAAATCAATTTTCAAAAAAGAAGACCCAATGAAGCAACCTTTTGGTTCAATCACATTCACAGAATTTTTAAGCTACCTCCGTGCTTTCAAACTAATTAATTCATGTAACAACCATTACCAAGTTATGCAGAATTTTCATGATATTTTAATGCTCTCAAATTAGTCAATACAAGTGTCAAACTAAAACAATTTCATAGCCCAACTACTCAAGGAAAGTGAGCATGTTGTATTTTACATAAATCTCCTAAAATCTCCTCAAAACAACTCTAACTCATATCCAAATTGCCAAAAAATTGCAGCATGCCTATATTTGACATAAACTCCCAAAATTACTTCAAAACAACTCCAATTCATAGTCGAAAAGCCCAGGAATTTACAGCATACATACACTTGACAAAAACTCCCAAAATCACTTCAAAACAACTTTAATTCATAGCCAAAATGCCCATGAAATTACAGCATACATACACTTGACAAAAACTCCTAAAAAACTTCAAAACAACTTCAATTCATAGCCAAAATATATTTATAGTTGCAAAATCACCAACCAATACAAGAACAATCCCTACGTTCAAGATAAGCATTGTAAAGGTGGAAATATATAGGTTTTAGATTTAACCCAAACTAGCACACAAAAACAAATTAAAACGTAGGGATTTAACAATACCATAAATAAATAAACCCAGTTCAGTTCCACGAAATAGAAATGTGTTTGAGAGAAGCACTGTGTGTGTGAATTCATTCTGGAACAAACGATTGTGGAAGGAACAGTAGAAACAAAATATGGATAAGTGGCTGCTACTTACTTGATAATCAAATCGACGAATAGTGGCTGCTACTTCAATAATCGAAGATGGAGAAGATAGATACGATGCGACGGAGGAAGAGTCTGCGGTGGCTCCAACCAAATTCAAAATCACGATCGGTGAGTCTGCGGTGGCTCCAAGCTTCAAGCTCCAAGCTGAAGCTTCTCGAATCTTCAAGCCTCTCGAATCTTCAAGCTTCTCGAATCTTCAAGCTTCAATCTCCAAGCTTCAGCTTCAAGCTCCAATCACGTGGTTCTTGCAACCGACGGTGGCTCCAAGCTTCTCGAAGCTCTTGCGAAGCTGTGAGAAGAGAGGAGAGACTGGGATTTGCGAATTCAGAGAAGAGAAATGCGACGATTGAGAGAAGAGAAGAGAATTGAGAGAAGAGATTTGCCATCCCTAGTTCTGTTCTGGCCAAATAAAGAGCTTACCGACGGCCATTTTAAACTTACCGACGGTTTAACCCGTCGGTAAACGACACGGGATTAGCGACGGGCTAACCCATCGGAAAAACTCCCCATTACCGACGGCCAATGGCCGTCGGTATTCAAAAACAAGCGGGAATTTTCCAAATGTCACGGTTTACCGATGGACATTCACCGACTGCTTGTTTCCGTCGCTAAAAAAATGGCTTTTCGACGGCTTGACCCGTCGGTAATATCCAAAATACGACGGGTCACGTTTTCCGACGGGTAAGGCCGTCGGAAATCCCGCTTTTTTAGCGACGGACTCAAGCCGTCGGTGATTGTCCGTCGGTATCTGAAATATTTCTTGTAGTGGCTTAGTGGATGGTTTAGCAATTTATTTTGAATCAAAGCACAACACTCCTCAGTCAATGCCACAAAATAAAATCTATCACGACACGTTGCAAAACACTTGAAAAAAAAAGCCATCTCACAAGGTGATTATGTCTTTTAACAAAGCGACCATGTCTTAACCAAATAGTATAAATAGGCGTCAAATATTTCAATTGAAGTCGTCCTAGGCTCCCTAGAGATATTCTCTGTACCCTCTCTCTCTCTCTCTCTCTCTTTCTAAAATCCTTTCGGTCCGTTTTCGATCATTCAGGGTCCAAAAACCCTAGTTTTGGTCCTAGCGAGCAGGTTCTGTTCGTAGAAAACGAGGAAAGGAGAATAAAAGGGGTCGAGGCTTGAGGGTCAAAGTCTTTTGTAGGTTCGGGAAGGAGCAGGAGAACATGAGTTAACAGGTGGGAGAAAGATTCCACTGACATCGGGGAGGAAAGCATAGTTTATTTTACATATTAATAGTGGTAAAGTGACCTAAGTCTTACTAAGGGTTGATATCAGCAATACCTCAAGAGAGGAGTTGTAGGACGTGACGCTAAGGATAGTCATCGTAGACCTATCAATAAATATAAGTTTAATACTTATGATAGTTAAACATCATAATATCTCATATCATAATATATATTATATTTGTTCTTGGTGATTACATTACTTTGCGTATGATTTTGTTTGATGGCAAAAAAATTATAAGGACTGCTAGCATTTCAACCATTCTCTCATGATTCTTTGGATTTTGGTAGATATTTTTTTAGGCAAAATTACTCCATAGGTCCTTTATCTTAATTTAAAATTTTAAGTTAGTCATTTATCTTTTTTTTGTTTCAATTTGTCCCGAATGTTTTAAAACGTTAATTTCGAGACAAATTGTTAGCTGATCTACAACGAGAAATGTATGTATGTCATAAGGACAATCTACCCTATCAATTGTGCCACGGATCAGAACCCAAAAAGCTGTTGTAAAAAACCAAAAACAAACCAATTTGGCCGATATTGTTAACATTTTAGAACGTGTGAGACTAAACTAAAATTAAAATTAACTTTAAAGAACTAACTTGACAAAAAAAAAGATAAAAGACTGAAGTGAAACTTTAAATTAAGATAAAGGACTCTCGGTGTAATTTTGCCTTTTTTTTTTTTTTTTTTACCAATAAGCAATCCTTTTTAGCATCTCTCACCAAGTGCCACTTATGTCTTGAACAAAAAATAATTAATAATGATATTTGGAAAGAGAACAGTTTGTTTATTCAATTAATATTTTTCATATATATTTCTTGTCCATTAATTGTGTAAAACAAATATTTAGAGCCTTTTTAAATTTATTGTATGGCTAAGTCTACCATCGACAATCATGGCTCTTTTCAAGAATTCTTTAATTTCTTGTTTTTTTAGTAGAAATTAAATTGTATCATTTCATCATGAATAAAGTGAGCAATGAACATAGGAACATCAAAGAAAGTTTGGTGGCTAGCTCACAATAAAGATGTTCTAGCTAGACTATGAGCAACTCTATTTGCTTGCCTCCTAGTAAAGACTACCATATAACCAGCAAATTGAGCTATGAGGTCCCTACATTGTGCCACTATGCTTCCAAATTCATTGTATAAAACATTGGAGCAGTGAATGACATCTACAACCATTTTACAATCGGACTCAGTGATAACATCAAAATAACACAAGTGACTAACCCAACGGAAAGCTTTTAAGAGACCAAAAGCCTCCCTTTCCGAGTGAGCTGCAACGAATGATCCTTTATGATCCCTAATACACATACCCAGGCCAACACAAGATTTATTATAAAAGAATGCAGAATCAACATTGCACTTAAGAAAACCTTCTAAAGGAGCAGACCAAGTAGATGTCGTGTGATACATAGAAACTGGTATTAAATCTGTTTGCTTTCTACGCATCAAAAACCATTCCTGTAAAGAATCAATTGCTCTATTAACAACTTGTTGGGCAACGGTGCTACGAACTTCCCAAAGCTTCTCATTACGACACTTCCATATGTTCCAAAGGGTCATTATGAAGAGATCTACTTGCTCCATATTAAGCGAATTAAAAGGCTTGAAAAGTAATTCAGCAAAACCATCTAAGTTTAGCATCATCGATTGAATAAAGTTCCAAATTTTGCTTGCAGCTAACAATTAATTGAGTGCTCACAATCAAAAAATAAATGCCAGGAATTTCCTGTCATTGAGTTGCACATGACACAAATTATAGAACAAGACACACCTCTACTTCTCAACCTTGATCTAGTGGGAAGGCATTCCCTAGCAGCTCTCCAAGCAAAAGATCAGACTAATTCCAAATTTTATTCCAACTCCCAGGTGCCTTAACAATTGGAAGAGGAGCAAGTTGGCGCATGCAAATTCTATAGCCCGTTTTTACATAATATTGCCCATCCTAAGATGATAATAGCATTCTAGATTTTTGGTATAATCCTCTCTTGCCCTTATTGTATATTAGGTGAGGGTTAAGTTAGGTTCTTGGGCATAGAATGATACTAGGAAACTAAGAGCTTCTTTGTTTAAGATTAAAAACTAATTTTCATATAAAATAATTTAGAGATTATTTTTGTAGACATTTTTACGTAAAGTATAAGTTAATTTGGGTTTATTTACAATCACAAAAATCATTTTTGACTTGAAAACTAATTTTTGAAACCACGTAAAAATGCTTTTTTTTTGTTACAAAATTACAGTAAAAGACACTACAAATCATTTTCTAGAAAACAATGTTCGTTAACTTTTTATGCATATTTTAACACAACCAATGTTGGTAATAGTTTGAATAAAGTTCGTATGTTAACATAAGTGAATTTGAAAATATCAACATAGTATGTAATTATTCATATGTGGTATATATTCTTGTAGAATAAAAATATTAACATGAATAACTATTAGAAAATTGATGATGTTCATAAATTCATTAGAAATAATAATTATGAATTGTTTAAAGTTAATTAATGTGAATAAACATTAGAAATAAATTCATAACATTAATGTGAACATTGAGGTTTCGTAAATTCATAACTAATGCACTTTATTAGAATTTTTTTGAATAAAGTAATAATATGCCGAGAAACTAAAAATGTTGAAAAGAACGAAGCATTTCTTCTTTCATAATGAACTTTTTCCATAATTGCTACCATGGAAACAACATAGGTACTTTATACAAAAGCAAAAATTGGTCACTATTATGAACCGGTAGAAGCTGCCAAAGTTACAATAGGAGTATTTTTCAGTTCTAGAAATTTCAAACTTGTTGAGTTCATGCTATGTACCTCTCGGCCTTGTCAGTGAAAGTATATATAGTGTTATTGAAAACCACAAAGTCCACAACCTTCCATGGATTTCTACTTGTGGAATAAGTAACCCAATAGTAATTTTAAGATTGATAGACATACAAGCTATGAGACCTTTTACATTTAACCACCATGATAAATTCATCAGAACCTTTTGACAAATGCAAGTAACACATGACAAACATTATATTTCAAGAAATCTTGAAGGGCTGAGGTACTAATTTCCTTCTCTCTTCTTGTAAAAGGATTAATTAAAAGAAGTGAATTATTGCCACCTTCCATGATCAGTTCTAGAAATTTCAAACTTGTTGAGTTCATGCTAGGTACCCCTATCACGGCCTTGTCAGTGAAAATATGTATAGTATTATTGAAAACCATAAAGTCCACAACCTTCCATGGATTTCCATTTGTGGAATAAGTAACCCAATAATAATTTTAAGATTGACTGACATGCAAACTGTGAGACCTTTACATTTAACCACTATGATAAAATCATCAGAACCTTTGGCAAATGCAAGTAAGGCATGTCAAACATAATATTCCTTGAAGGGCTGAGATCCTGATTTCCTTATCTCTTATTGTAAAATGATTCATTAGAAGAAGTGAATTACTGGCACCTTCCATGATCAGATATCCACTAGGAGACCAAGAATAGGACAAGCCCCATAACTAATTCATCTTCGAGGAGTAAGGTTTGGTCAAGTATATACGTTAGAAAAGATAAGCTTTCCTAGCACATGAAGAAGTTTGAACATGTAATGGTGCTTCAGATGCCGAGAATTTCTCTGGTATATAAGTTTTATTAAATGCCCTCCAGTTCTTGCACACACCAGCAAATTGAAAGAGGCCATCAAAATCTTGTTTCTTGGAACAATATATAGCACATCCCAAAGAAGTTGGTCATTCTCAGCTGCCTCTTTCATTTTTTCCCTATACATATCAAAACCATAACAATGTTAGTTGATTTCCAATGTCAATAAAAGGAATACATATGTTTTTTTTTCTTATTTACTTAATAGAAAACGAGGAAGTAAAGAAATATTTCTTTCCCCATTTTCCCAAACAAAATTCAATTTGAAATATAACATAATAATGTACCATCCTTAGTTTAAAAATGTGAACATTTTATTTTCCAGTTTTCAGGCCATCCTTAAGTTGATTTCGTGCAAATTCTTCACTTTAATATGCTCCATAATTTAAAATATTTCTATTTACATTTGGCTACCTAAAATTAACCCTATCGTAATCTGTCACTTTTTGATATGTTTCATTGTTTAGAAAACTTAATTGTTTAGCTTCCTCACCCACACAAGCTTATCTCAATTACTAGACTGAGGCATACAAATACATGCATAATCTTTGCTATTCACCAGTTGTCAATAGCTGACATGGAAACCTGACCAAAAAATTTTGAACCCCGTCGAACTGAATCTTCTGCATCAACATTGTTCATGTTCTAAACTACATAATAAAATATGAGACATGACAATATATATATATATATGCTCAATTCAACTCGAGATCAGGCACAAATATAATTTGCCAGATTGAAAGATAGAAATTACATGATATGCATTTCAAGCAAGAAGTACTTACTGTGCCAACATAATACATTCATTTGGTGATTCATTGATTTTATGTAATGATAAACAAATATCAATAATGATGGAGGTCTTTGCAAGTAGAAAAGCAAAGGCGTGAGAGGAAGAAAAATTTCGATAGAAAATGTGAAGGCCATAACAGCCCTTAGATAGGACAGAATGAACAAACATCATGAAGAATATTTTGTGAGAAGTTTTATCTCATAAAGAGTATTTATATACTAATTTGATTTCTCAAACACTCCATATGTTTTCTCATACAATTGAGATCAGTTATATGTGAACATTTTAATTATCAAGTTTTAGTTATTATATTTTATATTTAAAACATTTAATTGTTGTAATAATTAAATATATTTAATAAAATATTTAATAGTTGTAATATATATATATAATTAATATATAATGGTTACCTAATATAATATTTAATAAAAATGTTTAAGTCAATTTTATATTTCAGGAATATCACATTTAATGTTATTGGTCAATTGAATTTTATTACTTACAGATTGTGCAATTTAAAATTTAATCAAAATGAAATTAATATTTTTTAATATTGAATATGTTATGTTTAATAAAGTGTTTTTTTTTTGGCAGGATATGTTTAAGAGTATAAACATGTATTTTTTATGAATCGAGTATAAACATGTTTTATACATTCAATCATAAGATAGGCATTTTATGTTATGAATTATAAGAATTCTATTACTTTATCACAATACAAACACATTCTTAATTATACTTAAAACTGATTTATTATTAATTTAACCAAAAATATTATATGCATTTGACATTAAAAATAGAATAGAAGGTAGCCAATATTTCTTAGAACAATTAACAAAAAATATTTAATAAATTTCAATGATAATTGTATAATTATACATGAATGAACTATGATTGATATATATATATATATATATATATATATATAATTTAAAAAATGTAGTATTTAATAGTATTATTTGACTGAATTCCTATTAAAGAACTAGTTACAATTTAAAATTTCTGGAAGTGTAGTACGTATTTTTATAATATTTAGTCGTAGGATGTTAGTGCAGTGGTAATTACCGAGTCTTGTAATCCAAAAAGAATGTGTTCAAATCACTTTAGGGACAATTTGCATGGCTTAAGTGCCTCCCATTAGTTATAAAGTCCATTTATAAAAATCCCCTCGTCCATTCCTTTTGAAAAAAAATAATTTTATAATATTTAAGATATTATATTTTAAATTACATTACATCACTTGATAGTTGCAATAATGAATGACATTTTTGTTTTGATAATAAGAATGGAATAATGAATGATATTGAATGAAAAACAAAATATAGTACTTCATATATATTATTAACCTAATATAATATTTAATAGAATTAATTACGTCAAATTATATTTAATAAATATCACATTTAATGCTATTACTCAATTTAATTTTAATACATACATAGAGAGATTTAAAGTTTAACAAAATAAAAATAAATTTTCTTTTATATCTTATGTTTAATATTTAGAGTATAAATATGATTTACACCAATATATAATTATATTTCACAATCTTGACCCATCACAAAATTAATTAATTAATTAATTAATTATACTGCAAAAGTAATAAATTCCTAAACGTATTCACATTGTTAGTGTATATTAATTAAATACTAAAGATTAATAATATTAGTATTTATTTGTAATTATTTAATTGTGATCAATACTTATTTAGTGTGTGTGTGTATATTATTATTATTATTATAAAATATTGTATTTATTAGTATTTTTCTGACAGAATTTATTACTGTTATTTAATTCAATTTTATATATAAAAAAGTTAAACTCTTAAAATTTAATGAAGATTAAAAAATATTTCTATAAAATCTAATGTATTATATTTTATAACTGTAAAATTTAATACTTGTAATAATTATATATATTGCATGAATTGTAGTGAAATAAAATATGATACACACACACACACACACACACACACACACACACACACACATATATATATATATATATATATATTATGCTGTATTTTTTATTTAATAAATGTAGCACTTAATGCTATTGTTTAATTGAGTTCCATATTAAAAAACTAGTTACCATTTAAAATTTCTAGAAATGTAATACATATTTTTATAATTTTGAAGATATTATATTTTATAATTACATCATTTGATAGTTACAATAACGAAAGATATTGAATGAATTGAATTGTAAAAAAAAAGATATTGAATGAATTGAAATAAAATTTTTTATAGTATTTAATATGTATTGTTAACCTAATATAATATTCATATAATTAATTAAGTCAACTAATATTTAATAAATATTACATTTAATGCTATTACTCAATTAAGTTTTAATAGATACATAGAGAGATTTAAAGTTTGAAAAAATAAAAATAAGTTTCCTTTTGATATTGAATATCTTATGTTTAATATTGAGAGTATATAATTATATTTCACCATCTTAACCCATCACAAAATTATGTTTTTTATTTCATATAGTCAAAAAACTTTATTTATATTACTGCAAAAGTAATTAATTCATAAAACGTGTTCACATTATTAGTGCATATTAATTAAATATATCCTAAAGATTAATAATATCAGTAGTTATTTGTAATTAGTTAATTGTGATAAATAATTTTTCAGTATTATAAAATATTGTATTTATTAGTGTTTTTTGACTGAATTTATTACTGTTATTTAATTCAATTTTATATTTGATATAAGTCAACTTTTAAAAATTTAATGAAGTGTAAACAATACTTTTATAAAATTTAATGTGTTATATTCTATAACTGTAAAATTGAATACTTGTAATAATTATATATATATTGAATGAATTGTAATGAAATATTTTATACAATTTATTTTTCATTCTTAATTAATATAATGTTTAGTATTATGTTTAAGTCAATTTTATACTTAATAGATATAGTATTTAATATAACTATTCTTTAAAATTTCACTTGCAATAATTTTTTTTGGCAAATGGATTTTTTTGTTTCCCACCCGTATTCTTCACTGGAAGCAATCCTCGTCGAGACATAGTTAGACACTAAATATGGATACCTCTCATGAGAAAGGATTTGAACCGTAGTTTGCAAAATATGGGGAACTAACGCCTTTCGCAAGACACAGTTCTTGACAGTAAATATAATATTTTTAAACATAGAATACGTATTATATAGCATTTTGGATAGAAGTTATATAATTATTTTTACTTGCGAATCCTTATTTTCTAAATATTTTCTTGTTAAATTTGCATATCAACTAAAAAATTTAATCAATCCAAGAATTAAATTACAAACCCCAAAGAATCCAAAAATAAATTTAAGAATGCTTGACTTTTGATCTACTACTTACAATCTTTATTCTCAATAACCCTTTATCTTCAAATTAGGTCTTTTTCGGAGGTTATTCACCTAAGTAAGATCTCAAACCATTAATTTTGCATGATAGTACACAATTTGGTAAGTTCAACTTAGTCAAAAAAAAATTAAATAAAATGGTACGCGAAAGCATCACTCTAGTGACAACAATTCCAACTAGGTTTGCACCCCTGCCACTATCAATCATTTGCAACATACCATAATTTTATTAAAAAATTCAAAGAATACAAGAAAGAAAACATGGGGGGTGGAACCTTAACCTATGGAAAAATCATCTAAATCTATAATTAGGAAGACTCAACCTTTTTCGGAAGAAGTCTTCACTAATAAAAGCGGGAATTAAATCCTATCAAATAAAACCACTAATAAAAGTACCATGAGTGAGAAGTCTATCTACACAAGCATTGTCCTCCCTAAAAGTATGAGAAAAAATGAATCTCATATGCTTGGTTAAAAACAAAAAATTATTCCACAATTCCTTAGTTCATAGGAAACAGGGTTGCTATTTCTGAAGGCATGAATAACAAGCCGCGAATCATACTCCAGCTAAAGATCGTGCCAACATTTTTTTGTAAGCTATCTTAATAGCTAACATTGCACCTATGAGCACAACTTAAAAGACACTTGTTATACCAAGAGTAGTTGAACAACAATTGAAAGCAGCTGCACTTCTGTCCCTGAATATACCACCACAAGCTGCAATAGCTGGAGATCCCTTTGTAGCCCCATCAGTATTACATTTAGTTCAACTACAAGAAGGAGGGAACCAACTAACTTGCTTGATATTTGGAGCACGAAAAAGCTATCCCTGAACAAAGAATGCATTCAATAGCAGAAATTCTGAGATGGAAGAGGACATTTTACCTTTGCTGATATTCCCAAACATAGAAACATTAGAAACAATTAGACTAATACCAGTAGCCTACACAAAAATACTTTTATCATCAAATCTAACTTCATTTCGGCAATACCATATTATCCATAAAACGTGAATGATTCTTGCAATGACAGGATCTAGAACCTGGGAGCTCCAATTTCTATTGCATAATGCAAGAATGGCATAAATGTTGAACCTGTAAATTTAGCAATCGATTATATTACCGATCCAATTCCAAATATGTTAGGAAAAATGCAGTTTAAAAAGATGATTTGTTGTTTCTGCAACAAACCGTATAAACTATAAGCTAAATAGTCTTCAGAAGATTGATAGAGCAAGCACAGATATAGAAGCTATAAATGAGCATGCCAAGAACAATTGGATTGACCAAGAGGATAATTTACATTTTATTTTGTCAGCAATAGGCAATAAACGAACCCTTCTAGGCTTCTCTTTGAACAAAGGAACACCTAAATAGGAAAAGGGAATGCAGCCTTCATTAAAACCAAGCATGGATGAAGTACTAGTCACTCTAGCAGCAGAAATAGGTCAAGCGTAAAATTTAGACTTATTAGTACTAATAAACTAACTTGAAGCTTGCTCATAAGCCTTAAATAAAGCCATCAAATTCATCAAACTCTTCTTTGAGCCTCTGCAGAAAATCATAATGTCGTCAGCATGCAAAATATGACTAGGCATCCTAAATCATCTTGGACCCGACATTAATTGCAACAAACCATCTTCAACAAGCTTGTTAATGTCTCTACTCAAAACTAACTCGTAAAGTAGTCAATAAAACACAAGAAAGCAATCAAAATCCCTAAACAGATCAACACAACTACAAGTTATTGGTTTTCTTTAATTACTAGCTTCTGTGAAGCTAAGCTTGGTTTGTTTTGAAATTCAATAGAACTTTAACCAATGGCGTATATTTCAGCAATAATCTTAATACACCTATATAACTTGTAAGTTATATGCACTAAAAGAAAATGGTAATATATTTCCCAGTGATTGAAAACAAAACTATATGGCAATGTCAAAATTAAAGTAAGACAATACTTTCAATTTTCATATAATTTACACAAGGCTTCTCCCATGAGTGTTGATTGAAAACATAACATCAGTCTGTCACACAATGTATTTGACATAATATTAAAAGATTCAAAAAATAGGTTGAATCTTTCCTATATCCAATTCAATTTGTTATAGGATACTCAAAACTTTAAATTCTTTTAGATATAATTAATTTATCACATTCATGTAGGCATATTCCAACTTCTTTTAGTTGGTCAATCTATTCATAAATTTGAAACATAATTATTCATGTCATTTATTAACCAGCAATTAGCATTGAAAACTCCAAGCACCAATAAGGATAAAACACAATTGTTCATTTGATTCATTATTTTAGCACTCAGTGAGAAAACATCATAAAATTTATTTTTATGTAGACAGTTATAGTGTGAAGTTCATGAATTAAAAGCTAAACAACTAAACTAACAGTAAAAACATAACACTAAATAGAAATGTCTTTGCCTCATTGATATTGAAATCAACAATCCCCGGCAATAGCGTCAAAATTTGATAGCATATTTAATACACTACTTTTTACGACATGTGCACCAATCATATCAAGTGATAAAGTAAGGAGTAAGATACCGTTCCCACGAGGATTGCATTTCAACGATCAACTACTAAAAATTCATTACTAATTAGACGGGACAAATGGGGTAATATTGAGGTATTGAGGTTAAATACAGTAAAATAAGACCATGCAACATGCAAACATAACAAACAATGTAAATGCAACACAATTATTTTCACAAACACATGGCAGATGCAAAACAATGTAATAAGTATGATGTTAAAAATGATTGACTAAATTATACTGTTAGTCTCTTATGTTTATTTTAGGTTTCGTTTTAGTCCCTTATGTATTTATTTGTTTCGAATTAGTCCCTTACATTATAAACATTATGCCAACATGGTCTTTCCGTTACTAATGCCATGCAAGTTAGCTTATGTGGCAGTTAACTGATGATCTAACAGCTGAGTCAACACGTGAGGGACCAAATTCAAACTAAATAATAAGATAAGGGACCAAATCGATATTTTTCTTCTTCTGCCCTAAATTGATAACCTAGGTTTTTTTGAGTATTTTTCAAGTGTCTTCTTCCCTAAATTATTTCTCAAATCATTATTACAACCATCCAACCATAGATAATAAACTCATAAGTGATTTAGCCAAAAGTTTTGGCTAAGTACCTTAATTCCAAAACTCATTCTGTTAGTGCATGTAGAGATCCTTTACCTAATTATATATCACTTGTGCTATTGTATATCTCATAAATCACAGTGCTTAACAGGGCAGGCTGGCTGTGAAATCATAGTTAAGCTTATTGTCATCTTTCTGTTTTAAAGAACACAATTTATGATAATAATTTCTTTTATTTAAAAATGAGCAGTATTGATGTGATATGAGAATGGCATGAATTCAAGGTAAAACAACGAGAGTAAAATTATGATATAATACCCATTGAAATTTTTCGCTCAATTATTCTAATATCAAAAGATTACATTATAAAACCAGAAAAAAAAAAGAATTGTATTTTTAAATGCACAAAAGGATCAACATATAATTCAATGAGAGGATAAACATTAATCCTTGTAAGAAAGTAAATAGAAAACCCAGCATACACAAAAAAAAAAAAGCAGAAAATTCTAAGTCATTAATTTGGGAAAGAAGGAAAAAAATATAGATTTGGTCCCTTATCTTATTATTTGGTTTCAATTTAGTCCCTCACATGCTTGCTCAGCTGCCAATCATCATTTTACTGCCACATAAGCTAACATTCACTGCGTTAGTAATGGAAGGACCATGTTGGCATAACGTTTGTAACGTAAGGGGCCAATTCGGAACAAATAATACGTAAGGGACCAAAACAAAACCTAAAATAAACATAAGGGACTAAAAGTATAATTTAACCACAATGATTAGGTATAGGAATCCTTCACTCAATGTGACTTTTATGCTCCTTCAATTACTACCAATTCCAATCAATCATTATTCAAGCTCACTAGTTTAGGCTAAACCCAACCCGTTGGTGAAAAACCCTTTTCTAATCAATTAAGAATCCTCACCCTTAAGCAATATTTATTGAACAGCAACATTAAGCATTAGAGCTCATATGAATGCAGATGAGTTAACTTTTACTCCAAGACATTTAAATCCTATGGCCCTTAATTCAGATCTAGAATAATATGCAATTTCCCAATTGTTATATTAAGCCAAGAGAGCAATTCCACGGTGACCAAGCATAGAAAGCATTAAGCATGAAATTAAGAACATGAATTATATTGAAATTTGGTAAAAACCAACAAAGTATTCATACTGCATCAAGATCTAAAGAGTTTCACCATAACCTAGTCTGAAAAACTGATTCCAATCATATAAATGAGATAAAAGAGAAGAAAAGAGAGATAAATGGAGGTAGGAGACGTCATTGAAGCTCCAGGAGTTGTTCCCAAGCCTTGGGTCTTCAAGGGGAGAAGAAAGAAGATGAATCTAAACCCTTAAAATGAGAAAAATGAGGAGAAGATATCCATTCCGAAGCCAACTTACGCATTTAAAGCTGTCAGAAAAATCGTATTTGCCTGTGCGAAGCTCATGTTCGCCTGTGAAAAGCCCTTTCTTTGCTTGTGTGAAGCCTCACAGATCCAATATGCCCAAAATTTCATTCAATTTCACCCTGCAATGGATCATCTTCGCTCATGTGAAGCGGTAGAGAATTAAACTACACAAAATTCCAACCAATTTCGCATATGCAGAACCAAATGTTTCATGTTTCATTTTCCTACTAATTTCACCTGTGTATTCGCCTGTGCGATGAGTCCGCTGCTTCTAAATATACATATGCACAAATAACCAGAAATTAGCTCAAATTAACACATATACCTATTATTACTTCTAATATTAGTATTTACATTATTTTTACCCCAACATATCATATTCTAACACTAAATCACACACAATTACTTACCAATTTACCATTATAGAATGCATGAATCATAGATTCATGACAACCCCAAACTTAGAACTTTGCTTGTCCTCAATCAAACAATCAAATACAACCAAGGGTTAGAGTTGATAACCAACAGTTGATTCCTATTCCACCCAATTCAGTCAATCTCAATCACAATCTTGAAAAAAATGCAACAACCATCACACAATCACTTCACATACCTTTGTCCATCGTGTTTCCCAAATATAGCAAGTCAAGGTAACCAAAACCAATTCACCATAAGTAACATATCATTCCTCAAAACTCCTCTCTAGAATAGGTGTTTCATTCAAGCTCAAAAGGTGTTATTTACATTCAACCACATCATATGTAACACCATACCATAAGCTTGACAAAGCTCTAAAGAAGTGAATACCAAGCAAGAAACACACACACTTAAAAGAGGTATTTGGGTTGTAATAGGGCTTAGGTAAGTGTAGGAATTCATTTGGATAGTACACTTTCAATACTCGGAATTAGACACAAGCAACTTCAGGATATTCACGATCCAACCCCCATATTCTTCAATACAAAATTCCCCAAAACATATTATTCAAAACACATGAATTCAGAAACAAAAGGAAACACTTACTAATGTTCAACTATATTAGTCTCTTTTTTTTCTTTTATCTTTTTTATTTTTTGTTTTTGTTTTTCCTTTTCTTCTTCTATATGTAGAATTTTTTCCCATTTTTTTATATATACACTTTTTTCTTTTTCTGTATTTTTCTATGGTTTGTTTTTTTGCAAACTAAATAAAACAACAAAAACAAAAAAGTAAAAAAGGACAAGGAAAAGTCCTCGTACACCCATCCCAAACTTAAAATATTGCTTGTCCTCAAGAAACCCTAAACTTAGTAATTTGCCAAGACATGTCATGAATGGACCCATCCTTAACTCTAAGTAAGTAGGGACTATTGGTTTTTCGGTCTTAGGCTTGTAATGAGGTTAAAGCACAAATAATAGACATAAAGGCTCAAAAGGGCGAACAAAGAGACAAATTGTTAGGGTAACTATTAATAAAAAAGTCGCCTCAATGTGTGTAAACATCCAAGCAAAAACAACTAAGAACTAGGTCAAGTTCTGAAGAATGTCACATGCAATGGAAGCACACAATAAGAAAAATTCAGTGTTTAGGCTCAATTGCTCACACGTCTTGAGAGTGAGGAAAAATATGCCACAATCAGTTTTACTCTAATTGAAGTTACAATTAGCTGCTAAAAGGTACACACTCAAACAAAATTTTAGCTACTTAATCATGCAACTCATTTTTCAAGTTCTCAAAAGGTCCTGGAATTGAACTTCATGTGTAGAAAAAGAATTTAGATTCATTAACACTACTCATCAGTTCATGACACCCATCACACAATTAGAATCATTCTAACCCAAAGCAATTTAACCCTATCATGATTAATGAATTCACAGTAAAAAGTGGAGGGTGAAAAAAACTTTTCTGAGAGGATGTGTCATTTGGAAAATGCATGGAGTTGTAATGGACCGGTAAAAATGATGGCGATGAGCAGCCATTCAAGCTCGTGGCTCTTGCTGAATAAAGGCCCCTATAATCCACTTAGTTTTCTCCTGCAAAATAGGATTTAGACCTAGAATCTCAACTTACTTTTAGTTTTACGAAGAAACAAATAAAAAGTAAAATAGAATGAAAACTATAAAGCTCAAAATAAGAAAATTGCTTGAGTTGCCTCCCAAAAAGCGCTTCTTTAATGTCACTAGCTCAAGGCATTGACAGTCTCACTAAGGTGGCTAATAAGATAAAAAAGGATATCATCCTCTGTTTCTTATTTTGGGGATAAATTCCATGTATTTAGTATAGGGAAGCAAGTGTTCCCATGCCATGATTTGAAATTTGGATAGCTTATTCCTCCATTCTTGTATCCAATTTAGCTCATCCTGCATAGGAATTTTCTCTTCAATCGCCAAGGGTAAGGCCTCAATTTCTACTGTGACTTGTATTCCATCATGGCTCACCATTGACTCTACTTCGTTGTTGCTATTTTTGTTTTTCTGATTTTCTTCTACCACAACACTCTCTTTTTGTTTTTCTACCACTACCACGATGAAAGTATGCTCAGCCCCCATCTCCACTTTCTTTTGATCAAACTTGGCTAATTGCCCAGTTAATCTCCCACATTGAACCTCATATCCCTCAAATGGAGCTTGGTTAACCCTCATGTATTCAGCCATAACACTTTCGAGGTAAGAGTCTTTGTCATGTGATTCTTCAGATTAATTTTGAGGATATGAATCTTGTTCCCATGTGAGGTTTTCCATGCAGTAATCCTCTTCTGCTTTTATGACCAAGAAATCCTCACAATGACTATTTATGTGCTCTCCTCCACAAAAATCACATTTAAGAGGTTGAGGTTTTATGACATTCACTAATTGTTGAGCTAGAAGAATATTATCAAAATCATCCATGGCTTATAGTGGATATTCTATGGAAAACAAGATCAAAGACAAGAAAATGTAAAAAAAAAAAGGCTAAACAACTAAAGTAAAAGTAAAAATAGAACACAAAATGAACAAAATAGCAATGTCTTTGCCTCGTTTATATTGAAATCAACAATCTCTGACAACAGCGCTAAAAACTTGATACCATAATTCAATACACTACTTTTATGGCACATGCACTGATCATATCAAGTAATAAAGTAGAGAGTACGATATCGTTCCCACAAGGATTGCATTTCAATGACCAACTACTACAAATTCATTGCTAATTGGATAGGACAAATGGGGTAACATTGGGGTATTGAGGTAAAATACAGTAATATAAGATCATGCAACATGCAAACATAACAAACAATGTAAATGCAACACAATCATTTCACAAACACATGGAGGATGCAAAATAAGGTATAAAGTATGACGGGTGAAAATGATTAGGTATAAGAATCCCTCTTTTATCACGTAATGTAACTTTCATACTCCTTCAATAATTTCTACCTACTCCAATCATTCATCATTCAAGCTCACTGATAAGTGTACATTACATGTAGATCTATAGGGCTTTAAAATGACTTTTTGGATAATGAATTGAGATAGTTAGATAGAGTTTAGGCCATAATTGTGATATTTGTTATACTCATGTTTGTCTCGTGCTAATCAAAGTTGTGCATTATTTTAATCACTTTTTATCTTTGATTGCCCAGAGATTGATGAAGCACCAAAAAGAAGGATTTTTCAGCAAATTTCCACCAGAAATGCTCCTAAGTGCACCCCTAAGCGCACTTCCAAGCATGCCCCAAGCGTTTTTCCTGTTGAACTCTCGGTGTCAAGTGTGCTGGAAGCGCGTCTGCAAACGTTGGAATCACTTTTGTTAGCGTTGGAGGCGCTCTGCTGTGTCTGATTGCTATAAATGTGATTTTTATCCGTTTACATCTCCATTGAAGACCTAAGGCTTGAGGACAAATCTTGGAGCTTCAATGGATCATCCTTCACCTCCCCATCATCCATCAAATTCTTTTTTTCTTTACTCCTTCATGCAATTTTAGTTTTCTCTTAGTTAGGGATCATGAACCTGAGTTGGATTCTTGTGTAATATGATTTCTAGTGCTTAATACTATTCGTATTCATGTTGATTGGGCAATTTCTTCCATGCTTAATGTATTTCTTTGATTGGCCATCTTGGAATTGGTTTTAGGTTCAATCACACAATTGGAAAATTATGGTTATTGAATTGGAATATGAAGTTCATTGTCATATTTGTAATGATCCTAGGGATAGGACTTCATGCATGTGTGTTCCTTTACATTCTTGCACTTAATGCT
Source organism: Calophaca sinica (assembly GCA_037113605.1). Lineage (NCBI taxonomy): Eukaryota > Viridiplantae > Streptophyta > Magnoliopsida > Fabales > Fabaceae > Calophaca > Calophaca sinica. The sequence goes on from CM073733.1 coordinate 113,804,397, forward strand.
TATTTGAATTTGGAAGACCTAAGGAATTAGAGTTCTTGGTTTAATCTAAATGGGTTTTTGATCAAGGAATTAAGTTTAGTCTAATTGAGTGAATTTGAACTTCAATTGCATGAATTTTGCTTGTATTGAGATTAAGTTTGTTTGTACAAGAAGAGGAAAACAAAGGAATTCAATCCTTAATCATTTTTATCCGTATTGTTTGTGCCCACCAAGTGTTTGTCAAATTGCTCATATAAGAGAAACCCAAAAATATTGTATTTGCATTGTTGTTATTTTGTTTCAACCAATTCAAAGCCCCAAAATACCCCATCCAATTAGTAGTAACTTTTTAGTAGTTGATCGTTGAAACACAATTTTCGTGGAAACGATATCTTACTTTTTACTTTATTACCTGATACGATCGGGTGCACTTGCTGTAAAAAGTAGTGTATGAAAATACGCTATCTCTCACTAGTTTAGCCTAAACCCATTCCCTTGGTGAAAATCCCTTTTCTAATCAATTAAGTGAAATTCAAGAAAACACAAGAAGGGGGTTGAATTGTGTTTTAAAAACTTTTCCAGTTTTCTAAAACACTGTCTTATGGAAGTTTGAAATACTGAATTGCTGGAAGCGTATAATGTTTTGCTTCGCAAGACTGTGATCAGACACAACAAAGTTATGAGTAAAACGTGATGCGCAAGACAAACCTCTTGTTATTTCATTTTCAAAAAGGAAAAATTAATGATGCAGATGAAAACCCCTTCTGAAATCTTAATTAGTTGTCATATAGTATAGGAAAGGAAGATGAAGTTAATATTATCGTATTATTTAGCAATTATTAAAATAGATAATTTTATTTCTACAGAAACACACAGCCACATATTATGAGTAATGAAGTAACATATTAGATGTAGAAACACTTTGTATGTTCGTTATAGAACAGTTGTGCATATAAGTTGGCATGTGTTTCTCTAACTTGCAGCAGCTTTAATTTGACCTTTTTTTTTCTTCTTGTCCAAATTCTCCTGCTCTTCTTTGTCTGTCTAATGAAATCTTCAGTTGGTAAGTGGAAAAATCATTAAATATGAGTGACAATCAAATATATGAAGCTGAAAACAAGGGAAGCAATATGTGCAACATTTCAGTTGATGCCTTCTTTATTATTTTCTTTTATTGTTTTTATCCTTTACCTTTCATACAACGGCTAGTAACATTTCTTTTTTTTTATTGTGAAAAAACATTTCTTTTTCAAAAAGGAAAAATTAATGATGCATTTCTTTGACATACAATTTTACAATTGTTGATTTACTATATAACTGGTATTTTTTTTTTCTATATATCATACTCAGAGTGGCTCATATGCACATGGGCAACTTGGGACAAGCTCAAAAACCACTATTGAATTTCCTCTGCCGACAAATTAGATTTACCATGACCAACCAAATGTTTGGTTGTTGGGTATCCTTCAATCTCTCCTTTCTGGAATAGGGATATGTCCTGCTTCTTTTGCATCATATTAAAATGTAAACAGAGACATACACCGAATATAAACAAAAGTATTTGATCCATAAATATAATACAATGTACAAGGTGGTTAGACCATACCGTTTACATCCTTCCTTTTCAGTAACTTTACATAAGCTATTAAGGTCGCTCAGTTAAATTTTCTTATAAGAGTAACTAGACACAAAATGTAGTCACTGTTTGCTTTTCAGATACAACAGGGATATCTAACAAATTTCCTTAAGGCATGTCCCCATTTAAGTTTTTTTGTTCGGACAAAACTTATGTCAAGTTTCGAGTGTTCAGTTGGTCATGTTTCTCACATAAAAAGACACATTTATTTAGTAAACAAACACAATGAAACCAGGGACGAAATTAGATTAGATCATATCAGGGGCCAACTATAAAAATCAGAGCTCATCCAAAAAAAAAATCATAAATCATAAATATACTTAGATAGTTTTTCATTAACTAAAGACAATAAAAGAAATCAAACACAATAAAAGAAATAAGTAAAATTAAATTAATGAGTTTCTGTAAAAAAAATTAAAGACTTATAAACAAAAATAAGCAAAATAATGGGGATGGGGCACGGCCATATAAAAAAAGACTTAAAAAATTCAAAGACTAATATAAAAAATAATAATAAATGGTGATGGGCTATGGTGCGCTGTGCACCATCATTGTCTGATTGATGCTAATCTCTTTTAAAATAAAAAAAAAGGTTTTACTGCAATTTTGGTTCCCATATTTTTATCAGTTCGTAATTTTGGTCCCCCTATTTTTAAATCCGTAATTTTATTCCCCTAATTTTTAACATTTCTAAAATTGGGTCCCTAACTCTAATTTTGGTCAAAATTGAGTGATGTGCCAAGTCAAACAATCATTATTTTAATTCTTTTTCATTATTTTAGTTATAAAATTTTAAAAATAGACCAGAAGCATAAAAACATATTTTTAGAAAACAAAAAATATTTTTAAAACAAAAACATCAGCATAAAAACAATTTTTTTTAAAAAATAAAAACATAAAATCCTAAATCTCTAAATCTGGATCGCCCTTTCTGGATCACCTCTTTCTTCTTCTTCCTCTCATCTTCAACCTTCTTCTTTCTTCTCTTTCTTTTGTTTCTTCTCTTCTCATCTTCTGCAGAAGAACCAGAAAGGCCGGTGCATTGGAGGCAAAGAAGCCCAAGACCCTTGAGGTGACTCCACAAGAAGAAACGAAAGCTGAATACAAGAAGGAAAAGAAGAAAGCTGAAGAAGAAAAGAAGGAAGAGAAGAAAGAAGAAGGTTGAAGAAGAAGAAGAGAAAATGGGTTCAAGTTCTGAGGAACCTAAAACCGAAGCTGAGGTTCCAGAAGCTTCCCCACTAGTTCTTCTTCCAAATCGAGGTCTTCCTCTTCTCCTTCGTCGTCGTCGTTGTTTCAGGTTGGGATTGTTGGTCGAGTTCCACTCCCTCTTTGTCCTCTTGCTGTGGTTCGACTTCGACCAGCTTGGTTGGCCCGTTCTCGGTGGTTCGAAGCTTTCGCTTCTTGGCCATGGCGATGATTGAAATGAAGCTACGGTGTGAGGAAGAAACAAGGAGGACAACGATGGATTCAGTGTAGGGCTTTTCTAGATTTTTCAATATGAACATTTTTGGGATTTAGGGTTCATGTTATTTTTATGATTTTATTTTTGTAACTTTATTTATTTATTTGAAAAAATAAATTAAATGATGTGTTTGTTGTGTGAGAGAATGAACGAGTGTGTGTGTGTGTGTTATTGTTTGGTTCTTCTGCAGGAGATGGTTGAGGTGGGGGAAGCAGTGAATCAATTTTTTTGGCTTCTTTTACAGGAGATGGGAGACGACGATGAGAGACGAAGATGAGAGGGGTGAGCCCTGTTTAGGCGTGAAGAAGAAAATATTGTTGTTAAAGATGTTGTTGTTGGTGTTGTTGAAGCTGAAGATAAAGGTGAAACATGTTGAAGATGTTGTTTCATTTTCTGGAAAATAGTGATTGTTTCATTTTCTGATTTGTTTGATATCCAGATATGATTTGTTTTTTTAGGTAATTAGATTTGATTTGTTTTTTTTTTCAGATCTAGATTTGATTTGTTTTAATTTATTTATTAAATTAAATTTTATAATTAAAATAATAAAAAAGAATTAAAATAATGAAAAAGATGACATGTGTAATTGTCACATCATTGTTTGACTTGTCACATCACTCAATTTTGACCAAGATTAGATTTAGGGACCCAATTTCAGAAATGTTAAAAATTAGGGGACTAAAATTACGGATTTAAAAATAGGGGACCCAAATTACGGATTGGTGAAAGTAGGGGATCAAAACTGCAGTAAAGCCTAAAAAAATTAAAGGCTCATAAAAAATCTAGGTTTAAATATGAAATTGATCCCCTAAAAATTTGCAAAGTTCGTTTTTAGTCCCTAAAAAAAAATTGAAGGTTTTTAGTCTCCCAAATTTCAAAATATTTTTCCGTTCGTCCCTCACTCTTACGCCGTTATGATTTTAGTTCTTCAAAAATTCTAAAAGTTCATTTTTAGTCCCCCAAAATTCTAAAAGTTCATTTTTAATCCCCGGTACATAAGCGCTACGTACGTGCCACAAAATGGCGTCAGCGACAGGGACCAACGAAAAACCATTTTCAAATTTGGGGAACTAAAAACCTTCAAATTATTTTTGGAGGAATAAAAATGAATTTTGTAAATTTTTGGGGGACCAATTTTATATTTAAGCCAAAAATCTAACCAAAATAAATGGGGTACAACTAAGCAAAAGGGTCAATATAGGGGGTGCAAAATCTCTGTCCAGACTTATAAAAAAACTCACCATTAAACACTCGGTTTTGCAAATTTTATCTTCCCCGTCGTCGTGTTCTGCAGAGAGAGTGAGAGAGAAATTAGAAGAAGAGACACAGTTTCACCTTCTCACGACTGCAAAGGAGATTAGAAAAAGATGAGACCTTGGTGAAGCACAACAAACCGGAGGACGAAGGGCGAGATCGCTGATTTGGAAGCGCGAGACGGCGTGGTGGTGACGGTTGACGGCAGCGTACGGCGCGGGGTGACGAAGCAAGCACAACAGAGGCTTTATTTGGGTATTTTGCAAGAAGGAACTCAGGAACTGGAAGGGTATTTTTTGGTGTTTTCTGTGACTTTTTTGAATGAGATTTTTCAGATTGTAATGGGTGAGGTTTTGATGGTTGTTTAGTGTATTATATGTTTTCCAATTTTTTTTTTCAGATTGTAATGAGTGAGGTTTTGTGTAATATGTACTTTTTAGAATTGGAAGTGCTTTGTTTTGTGTATTTTTTCAAATTTTTCCTGTTTGACTTTGTTCAAATCTACCCTGTTGCGAAGCTCAGAGCCATATTTTTTTTTTTCCTTTTGCAGCTTAACTTTGCAAAGCATGTACATGGTAGTAGGGAGTGGCAGAGTACTATTAGTAGTAATACATTGTTAAAATAAAAAATAAGTTTTCAGGGGCCAAAGGGCTGTAAGGACATGATATTAGTAGTAGTACTGTTAAAATTATAAAAAAAAATTTCAGGGACCAAGGCCCTTGTAAAGGGAAACGTAGGTCCGTCCCTGAATGAAACAGTTTCAAGATGCACATTGTGAGGCAGTTTCTGACAGTTATCTTATATTTTTAGGAAAAAAAAGAGGAACTCGACCTTTGGAACTATATATAAGTTCCGTCCATTTTGTTTTTGCCCTTGTACAGAGTCATCTCTGGTATTATGTGATATTAATCCTAGAATTGTTGGTTAGATAAAGTTCTTGTTAAAATGATGATGACAGTTGAATTTCAACTCTTAATGTTGCTTTGTCAAAAACCATAGATAAAAGTTTTAAATAGCAGTCGCAGTCAAAACCTTTAATATTGCAAAGAGTTGTAGTCAAATAAGGTTGATGCGGATGCAATTGAAGTCAGGCTGGAGTCGCAAAGAGACCAAAAACCTTAATGAGGCAGCTTAAATAGTAGTCGTGGGCCGTTTTTAAAATCTATTCAACATACCACTTCCACATCAATTGCAAGGTTCTATATCAAGGTCCACAATCACGATCTAGGACGCAACAATAAGGTTTTTGGGGTCTACATGGCCGCAATTTTGACCGTATTTCTCAACAATATCAAAGATCACGACTCGACCGTGGCCGTGACTTAAACCTTGGTTTTGTGTACCTTTGTTGAGTATTTGATTCAATTAATGTTAAAAATGGTAGGAAATTAACATTATGCCTTGAGTTATTTATTGTAGAAAGCCAAAATATGAAGATGTGTCCCCTCATGACTAGGGATATTTTGTACATGAATCCGTGACACACGAGAAATGTGGAAGCAAAAGGTAAACCCAAACATGTATAAGCGAACTTTACCACTGGAGACGGAACTGCAATTCGTCAGCCTTCAGGAAAAATTAGTAGCATGAGAGTAACTTTTACCGGTTTTTGCTCTTTGCAATGAATGGTGGCGTAGAGAGTGTGACAAAATGAAACACAAAAAGTGGCCTTAGTCAAATATGCTGAGGTAAGATGTTTCTTCTGCCCCTTCACCCGTGCAAAGGGACAAGTAATGTGTGAGAAGAAAGAGAAAAACTGAAATCATGAGACTATGTTAAATGTTAATACAAGTTATACACACTCAAACGTGATTTTGGAGGAGTGTAATGTAATTTTGTCCACAAAATAAAAAACCATGTTCGGCTGTTTTCAAGCCAGATAAAGTTAGTCCTTAAAAGCCCATTTGAGTATAAGTTAAAAAAATATAATTTTTGCTTTGGATTAAAAAATTTATACTAAAATTTTAGTACAATACAGAGTTATTTTTTAGATAAAGTTTTCAAATAAAAATTACTTTACTTCAAACTTAATTTTAACCAAAATCAAGTAAAACCAAAAAATTCAAAATAAAATTTGCAATTTGCAAATGTTCATCCAGACACACAAATAAGTTAAAGGAAAAAAAGAAGTGAAAATTTTATTTACAACTAAACGTTATGCAAAAGTTACAATTACGAATGAACATTTATCCTTTTCTATTGGAACTAATGATTTTCACAACTTGAGTCGGAAAAAAAAAATCACAACTAATGTGTTCTTAATCTCCTCTATTATGACGAAATTCATAATATCAAAAAGCCATAGAAGACTATGCATAAAAAATAAAAATAAAAAGCCATAGAAGATACAACTTACAACAAGTTCTTGCTTGAAATCAAGGTCCACAGAGACAATGGACCCAACTCAGTTTTGCCACAAAATGCAAATATGATGGTTTGAACACCATAATATATATGTTTAACATACACCTTAGAATTAAGCAAACCCTTTATTTAAAAAGAAACAAACTCAAAGACAAACTCTATCATAGAAAATTGATTGCTCTTTAAACATGAAGAGCAGAATTAACTAAGAGATTAATTACACAGAAACTCCAATTAAGCAACAGCAACATGACCATGCCAAATCAACCTCACTCACCTCTTAGCCACAGTGCTAGTAGAACGAGGAATACCAAAGCAGAGTGTTGAAGTGGGTGAAGCATCATTATTAGCACCATCTTCTTCTTCATCACCACTCCTAAAATCAAAAGATGAACCATAGCTTAGAAAACGCCTCCTTCCAGGCTTCCTCACAGGGACAACAACTTTGGAAGATGATGATGAATTTGAGGATGGACATGAAGAATAAGAAGAAGAAGAAGAAGAGGAAGGTGAAGAAGAGGGTGACGATGACAAAATGGTTTTTTTGAGATTTAGTTTGGGGAAAAGTGCAAACAAAAGGTTGGATCTTGAGCCTTTCTTCACTGGTTTCTTTGTAATGGTGTTGAGATAATAGGAAGGTGGAGGAGTAAGAGGAGGGAGAGTGGTATCAGAGAAAGTGTATTTTGGTGTGCCAGGTTGAGATTCCCACACAAAAGGGACAGTAACTGCTACTCTGAAAGATGGGTTGGAGATGGAACTTTCCTTTGTGAGAAGCCTACAGAAGAACTTGTCATCTTGCTTGATTTGGAGGACTGTCTTTTGGGGATGTTCAGATTTGGAACCAAACATTTTGATGAGAATAAGGTAACTGGGTTTCACTGAAATCTGAAATGGGTTTGTTTGATGAGAGAAGAAGAGATATAGAGATTTGGACTTTGTTTTTTTATATTTAAATAACAGTGTTAGTGTCACATATAGATGAAGTCAGCACTTGGATATCTTTTAATTTACAACACATGCAACTGGATTATTGAAAGCAATTGATATCTGTATTTAAAATAACTCATTGTTTAAATTGCAGGTTCCTGGTTGCTTCAAATATTGGTTTTGACAATTTCCCCCTTGCATATTTTATTGTGTGTGAGCAAAATTTGAGCTTTTATAAGTATGTGCTTCTTGATCAACAAGTTCTATTCAATTGGAAGACAAGCCTTAATTTGAATTGTTTAATTTTGGTTAAATCTTGTAAAAATACTCTAGATTATTATTCAATAAGTATAGTTATATGTTACTTAAATTGACCCCAATGTACATTTATATGCATGGAAACACTAGAGACATGTTGCACGACATTGCTTATCCATAATCCGCACAATTGATATTATTATTATCAAGGTAATTAAAACCTGACTAACATCAATCTGATAAGCTATGATTCAGTGGTTTTTGACTGGTCGAATCAATTTAATAAAATATTAATAAAATATTATTTTTTAAATATATATATACCAAATATATAATATATATAGTATATATATATTATATATTTGGTATATATATATATATATATTAAAAAATAGATAATATATAGATATTAAAACCGGAAACCGGAGAGGGCTATGATTCAGGGTTTTTGGGTCGGACCGGGGTCGAACCGAATTTAATAAAATATTAATAAAATATTATTTTTTAAATATATATATATACCAAATATATAATATATATAGTATATATATATTATATATTTGGTATATATATATATATTAAAAAATAGATAATATATAGATAATATTTCAATTTATACACAAAATAACATGTAGCCTAGTGGTAAGATGGCTTGTTATGACCTTGAGGACAGGGGTTCAAGAGGGACCAAATGACATTCACCGCAATTAAGATGGCTTGGTATGTCTCTTTGCTCAAATGACATTCAATTTATAATTGAAAATAGTGTAAAGGTTTTTTAATTTTTAAGCCAACTAACATGTCACCGCAAATTATGTGTTAGGTCATACCTACACGTGATACATTAACTTTTTTTTATTATAAATTGAACGGCAAGAGGGACCAAAATCACACAATTGCAATAACTGGAGGATCCAATTTGCACAATTGGAACCTGAGGACCGAAATTGTACTATCGCAATACTGAAAGACCATTTCGCGCTATTGAAACTAGGAGGACCAAAATCGTACAATCGTGATAATCGGGGGATTAAATGGGCAATCAAACCAAATAAAAATAACAAGTTTAAACTCTACAATCCCATAGGATAGCCTTCTTAAATCTTAAATAGCCTTATATATGTAGACTTTTACAATTCCCCACATTAATTGCTTCATCTGGCATGTTATACCCAAAAACATGCTAAATTTACGGCTGCAGATCCTCTGTTCTTGCAAGGAGTCAAACTTGGAAATAGCACTATAAAATAGTCCCTTGATATGGAGCTAACATGGGGTACGCGTCCCCCGCATTGAGGGATACTTCATACTAGTATTGTAAATTAGTAATGTAATTTAATAATTTTCTTGTACTACGAGCTACTCTCACATGCAACTTCCAGGTATTTAAGCCATTTATGAAGACTGAAGAAACTGATATTGGCCATATGGGTTTATTTAATTTAATATCAGAAAGACTTAGATACCAGACCATGCAATGCATGGTTAAAAAGTTTAATGTTTATGAATGGGACTGAACTAAATGAATCGGAGAGAAGATCACCTACCTGTGGTCCATGTCATTGTCCATCATTTATGAAGAAACTTATTTGTGTGGATTAATTGTGGTTTGTTGTCTGTGACTGTTGTATAACGTAATTAAGTGCATGCGTGGCGCTTGGTGTTTGGACACGACACGACTGATATAGATTCTTGTAATGTCCCGAGTTATATGGTGATATGGCTAAAGCTTATAATTATAGTAACGAGTAAGAATTTAACAAACCATCACTTCAAATCTATTTCCTTCCATAACAAAAAAAAAAAAAAAATCACTCAAATCTCTTTCCCTTTGCTAAAATACTTTTTGTGCGTGAGAAATTAAATCTCATATGGCCAAGCATTTATTAACATTTATGTCCTAAAATCACCACATAATGGTAAATTTTCGGTAGTCACTATAAGAAAATTGGTCAATATTGACGGCCAAAAGCCATCAGTAATACACGAAAACAGCCGGAAACCAATAGTTATCGACGGACTATCGACCGTCACGGGGCCCTGGGATTTTGCCTCACTGGTAACATTACCGATGGTCGCCCGATAGCCGTCGGTAATTATTAATATGGTCGTCAGTAAGCAGACAAAACCAACAACATTCTGGTTGTATTTAGCCACGGCTAGGTCGTCGATAAATGTATCGACGAATTAATGACGGGTATCACCGTTTTTTACTGACGGATTACCGACAGATATAACGTTGCTTATGTAATGGATTTGAATTAATTTATTTCCATTTACCAACGGACAAGCAGTGGGTATCTACGGCGTATTTACGTTGGAAGTTACTGACGGTCTAGTCGTCGATATCTTTATCGACGGCGTATCGAAGGCTTTAACCGTTGTTTTTACTGACGACGTACTGACGGCGAATTCTTTGATTTTGAATTATTTTATTTTTATTTACCGACGGTATAGCCGTCGGTAATGTTTTTATTTTTTAAATTTTTTTTTGACTGCCCAGCCTGCATTTTTAACAAATAAAATACAAAAAACCAACAACCAACAAGGGCTCAATAGCCCACCAGCACAATCATAAATAAGTGAAATAAATAAAAAATACAAAAATATGTAAATATAAGTGTTATAAATGTTAAGACAAATATAAACATGTCTGTGAAGTTTTGTCAACATACAAGACAAATAAAAACCTAATCTAATCCTCCTCTTCGTCCTTCTCTTCCTCGTCATCCTCGTAGTTCGGATGGCGACGGGCGGACTGGATATGGGCAATGCTGGTTGCCAACTCTCTCGGCTGTCTCTGGAAGTCAGCAGCCTGCTCCTATGAGTGCTCTTCTGCTGCCCGTAATGCCTCCTGACGTGCCTCCTCCTCAGCCGCCCTTGCTTGCTCCTCAACGGTCGCCAACTGTGCAGGCATCTCGGCGGAGTATTGACTGGGGATATGGGTACATAATATCGGCAGACGCACGAGACTCCTAAGTCAGAGAGGAGACTCCTGGCCTATAACGCGAGGACATATCTCCGGCACCGTAAAGACGTCCCCGAGTCTTCCCCCCAGCAGATTTGACCCAACAGTCTAATCTAGTCGAGGGGTCAACCTCCTGAGGGCCACTACCAGATGCCTCCCCTGACTGAGAGGCCTGCTGCAATGCCTGCTGAAATGACTCCTACTCAAAAGAAAATCAACAAAATCAAATAATAAACAATAAATACAATGTTAAATCTTACATATGTCTCCTTGGCTCTATCATCCACCTAGGCTTTGTCCTTCTTCCTCTGGTGAGTCTTCATGAAAACCTCATCCGCCGAGACTTCCCTACCCAACTCTCTTGCCTTAAACAAAACAAATAATACCAAACAAAAATTAACAATATTTAACAATGAAAATATGTGTTACAATTATCAAGTGTTTAACTGAACAACATACCATTCGTATGACATGCCCAGTGATAGAAATGGATCCACCTGTATGGACAGATCCACCATTGGCAGAGGCACGGTTTTCCTTGGCCCGTACTATTATCTCCTTGTAGGAAGGAGAATCCCATTTCTGTTGGAGGGTTTCCCATGCACTCTCGCCTATCCAGGTTGGGCATTGGCGCTTCTTTCTCACCTCCATCAGCATCTCAGAAAGACGCTTCGAGCCCTTGCTATCAAAAATTTTCCTGAGCTGATACAGATGCTTAGGCCGCCAGGCAACTCTTGTCTGCAATGTTATAATACAAATAAGTTAGAGTACATTCACTAATATCAACACAATAATTGAATTAGCTTTTGAGAAAATTAAACAAACTTAACCCAAATTTCTCGAACCAATGATCGGCCACCTTTTCAGGAATCTCTCCCTAGGTAGGGTACGGATCCCGAAACTGTGACTGGATTGTGGGTGTGAGGGCCTTAGAGGCCACCTTACATGGTAACCATCTATAAACAAGTTACAAACAAAATATTAAATACATTATACAATCATGAACATATATATATATATATATATATATATATATATATATATATATATATATATCTTAAACATATAGTAGTGATAAATTACGTTCCCTCGCCCCAATGGATAAATGTATGGCCTCCCCTCTGGTGCCATCTCAGGGTCATGATGGGTGACGTGACCCCTGCGCCATCAGACCACTAGGTGCAGGCTGTGAATGTCCTGCCTCATCCTCAGTATGCCTCGATGAAATGGACGTCGAGGGTCGTGATGGTGCAGGAGTAGTCAGGGATGACAAACTGTGGTATTGCCCAGGAGGAGGGACTGTATCCAGCGCACTGAAACTAGGAGTCGGGATCATGCATATAGGTGGCTCAGATGAATGCACCTGAGCTTGCTGGGCCGGAGGCCTCGTATCCTGATGGGTGGGCGGTGTGGATGCGTCGTCGTCCAATGGTGACTAGACACGGCTAGCCTGTGCATGCTGAGCCACCTGTGTCACCATATGCGGCAAAATCACCTAATTCCTCCTCTAATTTGGAGGCATTCTATCAACATTAAAATATAAAAACAAAATAAGACGTTGGAAATAATAAATTAACAACAAATTAAAATATGAACTATAAAATCATCGATATCCAACACAAACTCTAAAATAATAAACTATAAAATACAGTAAAATGACAAACACAATTATTTTTTGATCATATAAAATTATTGGTCATTTTAGTTTTCTCTTACCTCTCATTTCAAACATCATCAATATCATCCTCATCATCGACATCCATATCCGCATTAGTCTCAAGCTCTATCTGATAACTACCTTCACTATATTCCTTCTCTACTTCACAATCCATGTCAATATCTAAAACAAACGAAATATCGACCTCTTCGTTGTCCCCATGTACTTCATCATGCAAACCAACCATCTCTTCAATTTCGGTTATTTGTTCAATGTGGGCCATCTCCTCATCTTGATAGGGTGTGTCTTCCTCAATGTCATCCACCTCTACACGACCCCTAGGCTTTGTCTTTATTACTGCACACCATCCACGCTTATCCGTTCGTATTTATGGGGTACATAATTCACTTGTCTAGCCTTTTGTGCAATTATGAATGGATCATAGCGACCATATTGCCTGCCCATCTTGATATCTACAATATCATACTATGGATGAACTTTTGTTCCTCTATTCCGTCTGGGATCAAACCATTGACAATAAAACAAGGCTACCTTATGAGGTAATCTATGATACTCCAACTCAAATATATGTTGGATTACTCCGTAGAAATCATCTTCTCATCCTTCTATAGCCCCTTTCACATAGATATCATACTGCGGATGAACTTTTGTTCCTCTATTCTGTCTGGAATCAAACCATTGACAATAAAACAAGGCTACCTTGTGAGGCAATCTATGATACTCCAACCCAAATATATGTTGGATTACTTAGTAGAAATCATCTTCTCCTCCTGTATAACCCCTTTCACATAGACACCGATGTTTATAGTTTTTTTTACCCACAGTCCAAGCGTGTGTGTGAAATTTGTACCCATTGATGAAATACTTGTGCCAACTTATGACCTTTGACTCTAGACCCCAAGCTAATGATATCAAGTTGGGATCAGTCATGCCATTTTTCGGATTAGTAACCTATTCAAACAATAAATTCACAATAAGATTAACGAGTTATGTATTTTTTTATGACAAAGTGTTCGCTAAACACTTCGATAAGTCACCTACATAGGCTCGAAACCATTCTGGAAATTCCCCGTGTATATGATTTTGAGCTTATGGATCTTCCTCATTAATGGAGTGATATTGCAAAAAACCACTGTCAATAAAAGATTAGAATCCATCAAAGATATATTTGGTAAATACAGAGTATGTGTTTAGTTTCATATTACTTACTCAATATACGGCTTAATCTCATTGCAATTGATGAGAACGTGCACAAGAGCAGACCTCCATTTAGCTTCACTCAACCAGTGTATTTCATGTTGCCCACTAGGACGTCCAAGTTGGTTGCCAATTGACAGTGTTGATGTCACGACATCATCCAACCTTATAGCTTCATTACGTTGACTTGTAGCGTACAATGATACTGTTTTGAAATAGTGGGAACAAAAGTATGTCGTCTCTCATTGTAAGTAGACCATGCATATTGAGCCTTCCACTCTGGCCTTGTTTTTTACTAACCGCTTAAAATCACCCATCATTCTGAAAAAAGCAGTATCGTACCTTTGAAACCAATGTTGAAAAATTATAAGTATGAGAAGGAAACAAATGAGAATGGTACTGTGCCTTTCAAATAGATACATCCATCGATATTGAACTGGACCACCAAGCCTTGCCTCATGTGGGAGATGGACTGGTAGATGTTCCATCGAATCAAATACTGCTGATGGGAAGATTCTTTCAAGTTTGCATATGATCAACGAAATGTTTTCATTCAATTTGATCAATTCATCAAGTCTCAAGGTATTATTGCATAGGGCCTTAAAAAATTGCCTTAATTATGTAAGTGGTTTCCACACAAGGTCAGACAGCGATCTAAATGCAAATGGGAGTAAACATTCCATAAAGACGTGGCAGTCATGACTTTTCATATGCATTCTGCCGGTGTTAACATTCGCACACCTAGCCAAGTTTGAAGCATACCCATCTGGCATCCTAAGATCCGTAATCCATTTACATACTTTCTTTGCCTCATTAGAAGATATGCAGTAAGTTGCCTTAGGTTTTGTCATTTTTCCATTGTTATTTGGGACCAACTCCAAGTCACTACGCGCACAAATGAGGGGCAAATACAGTCTCGCTTTTTCATTGTCCTTTGTTTTGTCTTTATGATTCATGACTGTGTTGAACACATTATCGAAGACATTTTTCTTTATGTGCATCACATCTAGGTTGTGCCTTAACAAATTATCTTTCCAGTACGGAAGATCCCAAAAGATACTTTGTTTTACCGAATTGTGAGTAACTCCATATCCAGGTATCTTAGGAACTCCATCCACTGGCACATATGGCAGTCCACGCACCAAATTCCGTATTTCATCCCCCGCCAATACATTAGGCGACCCTTCCTTTTCAACCCTCTTTTTTGTGAACCCCTTTCTACTTCTTCTGAAGATGTGATTAGGTGGTAAGAACCGACGGTGACAGTCGAACCATGAGTTTTTCCCTCCATATTTTAGCCTAAAAGACTTTGTGTCGTTCATACTTATGTGACATGCCAATTTACCTTGAGTGCCCTACCCAGACAATATACCATAGGCGGGAAAATCATTAATTGTCCACATCAAGGTTGCCCTCATTACAAAGATTTGCTTTGTGGAGATATCATAAGTCAAAGCACCATCACTCCACAATTGCTAAAGCTCATCTATTAAAAGTTGTAAGAACACATCTATTTTTGCTTTAGGATTATGTGGTCCAGGTATGAGACACATCAAAAACATAAACGGTTTAGTCATGCACATTTCAGGAGGGAGATTATATGGGGTCACAACAACAGGCCAATAGGAATATGCGGTCGAAGAAGCTTGCACGTAAGGTGTGAAGCCATCATAGCATAAACCAAGCCTTACATTTTGTGGTTCATTTGCAAAATCCGGATACATCAAGTCAAAATGCTTCCAAGCTTCCCCATCAGATGGATGACGTAAAACACCTGAACTAGATCTATTTTGATAATGCCATCTCATTTGGGTTGCAGTCTCCGTTGAAGCATACAGTCTTTTCAACCGAGGAGTGATTGGCAAGTAGAACATTCTCTTTACTGGAACGTCTTTATGCTTGCCTATCCCGATATTACGAGGAAGATATCTTGGTTCATTACAAAACCTACACTCTCGATCGTTCTCATTGTCTTTCCAATACAACATGGACCCTTTTCGACAACAATCAATTTGCTCAGACTTCAAACCTAGCATGCTCACCAATCTTTATGCTTGGTAATAATTTTTCGGCAATGCATTTTTTTGAAGGACACGGCTACAAGCATGCTTGCAAAGAAATCAATACACTTTTGAGGAACATTCCAATATGTTTTGTAAGCCAAAAGTTTGACACAAATCGAAAGTTTGGATTCCAAAACCCCCTCGTATAACGGCTAGTTTGCAGCAATTAGCAAATCATAGAAGTCTCGTGCATCCTCATTTGGGGGCTCCTCAAAAATCTCTTCTTCGTCTTCCTTATTGCCCTCGTCACTCATACCTTTGAAGTCATAGTTGGGCCCGAAGGCATCGTCCACCATATGTTGCATGTTAATGAAGGGATCATCATTAACAACATCTCCACCACCAGTTGGGACATTACTCGGATCGATATGTGGCATTTCTTCACCGTGTTCAGTCCAATACCAATAATTTGGTAGGAATCCAACCTTACCCAAGTGGACTTTGATTTGAGAAGCAGGTAGTATGCTTCTGCACATGCACTTGAGACAAGGACATCTAATTCCACCCTCGCTGATAACCCGAGGTTGTGAACCAGCCTTCTTTATGAACTCGTTAACCCCCATTACGAACTTTGGTTTCAACCCCCCTCTACCAGGATTAAGTCTGTCATATACCCAACTACGATCTAGGGGATAACTACGATCGTCCATTTTCTGGAGAAGGGGAACACAAGTTATTAATTTGTGAATATCTTAAAGATATCACAATAGCAGACATTAAGAAAACAAGAGCTAGTAGTAGACCCCAGTAACGCCTTTGAGGGAATGGCAATAGGAGAACATCATTTTCCCTATCACATCCTCAAGGCATTACTTTGAAAACAAATCCTTTGATATGTGAACCCATTGGAGCCGATTTTGATGGAGACTGTGACCACATACTTAGTTATCCACAGTCGCCTGCAGTAAGACCTGAGGTTGTAGAGTTATTCTCTGTGGAGAAACAACTTATGTTCTCACGAGAGGTAATCCGAGAACCTACAAGTTGTTTATCCACAGAGAATAACTCTACTACCTCACCTCTCGCATCAGGCGACTATGTCAACTAAGTAGGTGGTCATCGTCACCATCAAAATCAGCACCAAGGGATCCTTACATCAATAGATTTTTTTTCAAAACCTGGTCAAAACAAACCAGCTATATTTTTTGTAGAAAAATCAATTAACTAATAAATTCTAAAATATGCTAAATGATCCACTAAGTTTGGGCATAATGATCATTATGTGTAACAAGGTTAATGTAAATTGCCTCTACATCGGGCAAGAACACATTCGCTAATAAAAATGACAGTGTTCTTGCGCGATATAATGACAACAGACAATAACCCCGCTACACACAACAACCAAATACAACACCAAACTATAACCTAACGCATAACTAATATAACATTACCAAAACTATATTAAATCAAAATAAAAAACAGCCAGCACACCTCTCCTTGTACTCATCTTCCAAGGGAAGTAATTCAACAGTATACTATATTAAATCATATTGAAATTTAACACTAGAAATATTGTAGTTAAAAGTAAGGCAACTCAAGCAAAAAGGGGTTGGGTCTATCATTCTCAATTCAAATTAAATAAATAAACAGCAGACCTCTCATTGTACTCATCTTCTAAGGGAAGTAATTCAACACTATACTATATTAAATCATATTGAAATTCAACACTAGAAATCTAGTATAGTTAAAAGTAAGGCAACTCAATCAAAAAGGGGTTGGGTCTATCATTCCTGGGGGCGTCACACTACATCAATTCAAATTAAATAAATAAACAGCAGGCCTCTCCTTGTACTCATCTTCCAAGGGAGGTAATTCAACAGTATACTATATTAAATCATATTGAAATTCAACACTAGAAATCTAGTAGTTAAAAGTAAGGCAACTCAAGCAAAAAGGGGTTGGGTCTATCATTCCTGGTGGCGTCACACTACATCAATTCAAATTAAATAAACAAAAACAACAGACCTCTCCTTGTACTTATCTTTCAAGAGAGGTAATTCAACAGTATACTATATTAAATCATATTGAAATTCAACACTAGAAATCTAGTAGTTAAAAGTATGGCAATTCTCTGAGAAAAAAAATACTGCATGCATGCAGATTCTAAGTGTTAAAACCAGTGGCAGGATATATTGCCCCATATGAGCATAATAAGTACACTATCAATTAGCTTTTGTTTTTTACTGTTAAGGAAACATACAAAGCCCACATTATGAAATTATTGCAACATATATATAGAGCTAGCATAAGCAGCGTTTTATTGCACCGGTCCAATAAAATTTAGCATTAGCAAAAATAAAAGATAAAAGGACAGAGCAACACATAAACCCAATCAGAAACTACAATATTAAAAACCTAAAATAGTGTTGAAAAGGGTAAGGAGAAAACAAGAAACTGGCATTTTAAGAGAGAAATGAAACGAAACCGATCCGAAATTCTGGATCATCAACAACACAAACACAAAAAAATTGAAACCGCATTAGTTCTGCAACCAATTGCTCATAATTTATAGAAAAGGAAAACATGAACCCATAAGAAAGTTTCAAACATCTACCTGAGACACCAAAAGCTTCAACAAAGCAGGGGAAAAACCTTCAGAAATTCTCTCAAAAAAATGTGGATGTTGACTGTGCATTAAAGGGAAAAAACAGGGAATAAGAATAATGTAAATAGCCACTCACAGGAAAAAAAGAAAAATCTGAAGAAAGAGAGAGAGAGAGAGAGCGAGAGAGAGACACTGTTCGCACAATGGAGGCGTTATTCACACAAGGAGGGGCGCCGTTCATACGCGAAGGCGCGGTTGTCATTCGCACGTGGAGGCGTTGTTACCGTCCGTGCGCAGAGGTGCTTCGGAGATTGGAGGGGAAGGAAGATCGAAGATTGGAGGTGAGAGCGAAAGATGGAGAGCAGAGAACGAGAGAGAGAGATGAAGAAAAATATTTCAGCAAGAGGGTTAAGTTATCTCTTTTACAGTATCAAATTTAGCCGTCGGTAAGTCCGTCACTAACAAAAATCACTGTCTAGCAAATTAAACGTGGGAAAATCGACTGCCCAATTTACCGACAGCTAAGCCGTTGATAAAATTAAAAAGAAATTAAAAATACAAAATTTCATTAGTGACGGCTAATCTGTCAGTAATTAACAAACAACAACAGTTATATTTTTCACGTACCGACGGTTTAACCGTCGGTAAATTTAAAAACTAAATTGAAAATAAAATAATTATATACTGAAGGCTTATCCGCGGTAAAGCATTAAATTTACTGACGGCCTCAAAGCCGTGGGTAGTTACCGACGGATAAGCCGTCGATATAGCAGAAAAAAATTAAAATCCAGCGTAGCCTTTTTCTGGGGGATTACCGACGGCCACGGGGCTGTCGGTAATATTCCGTAGTTACATATTTAGCAGATTTCTTATAGTGAGTGATTTCATGTGGAATTGCAATTTAATTGACCTACATATTCATAGATAGAAACACTACCTATTTTATTTATTGGGAGAGGAATCAAGTTACTCCAGGAGTATACACTTGTTTGAGTTACTCCGGTTAATATCTCTGTATAGACGTCAAATTCCATCAATCGAACTATTGAATATCGTCATATTATGTTAATGATCTTGCATACCAAATTTTAGATAAATTGGATATTCGTAGCTATGTAATTATATGGTTAACATTTTACTTGTAAATTAAAACGTATATTATACGTTGAATTGAAGTGATCTAATGAAGTATCAAATATTTTTAAATTTTTTGAGTTTTATGAAGTTGATCTACTCAATAAGAACTTTTAATTTGACGGTTCGATTGATGAAATTTGATGTCTATAAAGAGATATTAACCGGAGTAACTCAAGCAAGAGTTACTTCTTGAGTAACTTGATCCATATATATCAAGTTACTTAGTAACTCTTGACAGAGTTACACCGCTTAATAACTCTCTATAGACATCGAATTTTATCGATCGAGCCGTCAAATAAAAGTTCTTATTGAGTAAATCAACTTCATAAAAATTCATAAAATTTTAAAAACATTTGATACTTCATCAATAACTTCAATTTAACATATTATATGCCTTTTAAAATACAAGTAAAATGTTGATCATGTGATTACATAGCTACGGATATCCAATTTATCTAAAATTTAGTATACATGATCGTTAACTAAGATGATGATATTCAACAGTTGGATTGATAAAATTCAATGTCTACAAAGAGATATTAAGCGGAGTAATTAATTTTAGTATAATACAAATTTTCAAAAACAAAATTAATCTAAAGATTCTAAACTATCTAAACCTAGTAGCATCTAATTTCTTTTATTGTGATATTTCCTAGTTTTTAATGTTTTGGATGCTTTTATTTAGTCAATTACTTTGATTTGTAATGTTTTATGAGTAGATTTAAAAGATCTTTTGGTCATTTTTAAATTGTTATAATGTTCCATTTGTTATTTATTGTTTTTCATATATAGTTAAAGTGCGGGTAACAGTTGCAGTTACGGGTACTTAGGTACCTAGAGGGTACGGGTAAGGGTACTAAAGTTGCTACTCACACATGTACGAGTAATTTTTTAAAACGCGGAAATGGGAACAAGACTATATATATAGTACCTTACTCAGAGAGTACCCATTTATATCTCGAATACAATGAGTTGGTTATGTCGGATGGACGACTAGCTTGTTCTCCCGCTCTTGTTGGAGAACGAAGTTGATATTGATATGATTTGGCTCGGTGTGTAACACCCAAGTGTATGCTTAAGTTCATAAATATGAGACTAATTATTCTTGTGAAATTTTAATTGACAAAATTACTCAAGGTTTAATTAGGGACCTTAGAATAAATTAAGGAATTAAGAAAGAGACTTACAAGCCCAATTTTAGCAAAACCTTCAAGTCTAATCCACCATACACCATATCCCTCATGCACCTACCTTAGCACCCTCACTTCTCTCATTTTATTCAGAAACACACACGCTGGAACAGAAAAACAGAATGGAGACCAAGGGAGAGAGGGAGGTGCTTAGGAGAGAAGAAGAGAGCAGGAATTTCTCTCATTGCATGTTGCTAGAGATTTCACCATTCTCCTCCATTTTCAATTTCCTTTCCATTGATACTAGTTTCAACAAGCAAAACAAGCCATAAACCTCTGTATTGTTGCTGTCCAGAATCATCAAGGGTTGGGAGTAGTTTTGGTCTGAGTCTTGTGTGCTTTGGAGTTCGATTGGAAGGAAGCAAGAATCGGAGTATTCGGTTTTTCGAGTTACACGGCAACTAGGTGAGTTCTAGGGTTTTGCTTGTGTTATTTCTGAATAAATTGTATGAATGTTTATAGAGCTGGTTGTATTGGAATTCTCTGGTTGTATTGTGGAATTTTGATGATGTATTGTGCAAATTTTGTGTGCAAGTTTTGATATTGGAACCATTCTGGATGCCTGTTCTGTTTTGGGTAGGCTGGGGATACTTGTTAGTCCAAAAATTTTATAGTTTAGCATTCCTGAAAATAGATTAAATGATGGTCATTTTGGCTTTGGTTTGGTCTCATTTGGAGTAGTATAGCTCAAGTTATAGACCCCACAAGTGAGGGTGAAATTGTGCAGGCTGTTTGCAGGTAGGTTCGGTTCTTTTGAAACTGGGACCATTCTGCTTATCTAAAAATTTTGGGGCTTACCTTGTTCGAAAATAGACTTAATTACGGTCATTTTGGCACTGGTTTGGTTTAATTCTGAGTAGTATACCTCCAGTTATGAGTGTCCCAAGTTAGGTCAAATTTCTGAAGCCAAACTGTGCATAGGTTCAGTATTTCGGTTATTATGTTGTCAAATGAACTTATTTTTATGAATCCAATTCCTTTGAAAAGTAGACAAATTTTGCTACCTTTTGGGCTCAAGTTTCGTGTTATTTGAGTTTGTCTTGGTCATTCTAGAAGGCTCCCAACTTAGGACACAGTTGCTGTCCCATTCTGTAAACTTACTGTTTTATTTAGAAAAACTGCACTTTTTGGTACATCCTTCCAAAATTCTAAATACATGGTTAGAAAATAGACCTCATTAGCTTTCTGTAGGTGGGTCGTTTGTTAGATTCGATATCGTTTGATAGGGTAAATAAATTGTCGAAGTTTATGTATCTGTGCTGGAAGTTTCTGTATAATGTTTATGCATGATTTTGGTTAACCAGTGTGAGATGACTATGTATCCTATACATAAGGAAAATAAACTGATTAAAGAATGGAGGGTGTACTCGGTCGGTGTCATGAACTGCTCCGGGGTCTTCATGGTTCAGTTACTCGTTATTTACAGTGTCGGATTCCTCACGATTAATGCAGCGGTAGCTTTATATTATGTAAGTCTATCCACGTTAGGAGGGATGCACCCTAGGCTAAGTTTAAAATTTATCAACTGAGAATATTATGGTAAGGGTCGAGAACTCTGAGATTAAGTAATCTCATTCCTCATTATGTGTTGATTTTCAGATTCACCAATTGAAGGATTGAGTAATTCAAGTAAGGGCAAGAGTCTGCCGGTGAGGTTATCGGATCATGACCAATTCATGTTCAGTGTTTTGTATCATGGAGACTATATTTAGTCTTATTTGGTGTCATGTATCGGTCTTGAACCGCTTTATGTTTTAGAGTGCACGTACTTATGGATATTTGTATCTTCAGGCTAAGTGATGTGTATTTCCAAAAAAAAAAAAAAAAACTTCATGTTATTTTGTATAGTGAGACATCCTTTGGTTGTGAAACTTTATGTATTTCTCTTATGAGATTATCCATTCCGTTTTGTGCACCTCGATTTTACTAAAGGTAATGATTCAAGTTTGTATGGTCGACTACGAACTAGGGATGTTACATTTGGTATCGGCGATTCGACCTGTCGGGACTTAGATTAGTATGTATTTGTGTTTGTGTTTAAGTGTTCAGGTTATACTTCTTCTTATTATGCTAAGAGATATTGAGGTGATCAACTCAATGCTTAGTGCATTTATAGAATTATGTTGGGCGCGAGAGCGCGCTGCCGGACCTAGAAACACCGGCTCTGAGGCTCCTATTCTGAATGGATGCACGAATTCATCTTTGAATATGCAAGCACAAAAGCGGATGAATCAATAGATGAACCAACGGATGCTTAATAACCAGCGGCAATGATTGACCAAATGATTGAGCACAACAAAACCAACCTCGTCCTCCTCCTCCGGTTGTGCCACAGCCCACCTGAGGACCTAATAAGATGTACTTCTGTTTGAAATCAAATCCTCAGAGTTTCTATGTAGTCTTGAAGGTCCGTCTGCAGGCATGGTATTGGGTGGATGCTTTAGAGAAGAAATTGAGGACCTTGTAGTGTTCGATGAGCAAAAGGTTTTATTTGCTTAGATGTGATGAATAGCAAGCGGAGACTTGGTGGCAAAATGCCTACGAGTTCATGACTAGTCGAGGACTCCGTCAGGGAGAATTTTAGAAGATGTTTTGGACCCGTTCTTTCCAAGAAATATAAGATTGAAGAAAGAAGAGGAATTTATCGCTTTGAAGCGAGGCAACATGTCGATTAGTGAATATGCCTCTAATTTTGAGGAGTTGTCACAATTCTACCAGTTGGCTAGGCATCTTTGTGGATGAAGAATGGAAGATTAATAGGTTGAAAGAGGTTTGCGTGCGGATATTGCCCAGTTTAAGTTCTTTCTGCATACGGCTGCGACATTAGTTGAATAGTCTTACATTACTGAGAAGAAGATTTGAAGAAAATGTATGATGAGCAGAGTTTTGGCAAGGCAAAGAAAGGATCTGGAACTTCAACCTCTAACTGAAACCTAAAGGTGATATCAACAAAGGAAAGTCGGTTCTTGTCGGGGGTCCTAGGTTTTAATGCATGTGTCGTTGTGGAAGATTTCACAAAGGGGAATGCGCCTGAAGTGAGAATGCTTTTATTGCAAGGAGCCAGGTCATTATGCTAAAGATTGTCCTAAGAAGCCTCGGGGAAGACTTAGTTCCAACCCTTCGAGGGAGAGCATTTGCTTGAATTCAGCGAGTTGCGACACTTGCCAACATTCTTGAGTCTGAGTTTTCTTTTGAGTCCCGTAGTTATTCTATTTGATTGGTGCGTCTCATTCTTTTATTGCTCAAGATTGTGTTGAGAGGCTCCATCGGCCTTAACAACCTTACCACACCCATTGAAATTCACACACCCGCCGAGGCGATGTTTCCACCGATCGCTCTGTGAGGATTGTGTTATGCTTGTCGGTGATCATCGTTCATATCGACTTAGTGTGTTTGCCCTTAAAGGCATGGACATCATTCTTGGTATGGATTGGCTCACTAAACACCATGTCACGCTTGATTGTCTCAGAAGATAATTAGTTTTATGTCTGAGAGGGTTAGCGCTTTCAAGGTCGATTGAATCATCACTTTCATCGGTATTTCTAAATCTTTATCGTCTCCTGGGTTTGAGGTTGTTTCCTCTACATGTCATCGATTTCAGGTCACGGTGTTCATCTACCTTCCATTCCTGTGGTTAATGAGTATCTGGATGTGTTTTGGGATGAGTATCTTCCTTACCTCTGATCGTGGGTAGAGTTCTCTATTGAGCTAGTTAGGTCTGGGACCTATTTCGATTACTCAGTATCGTATGTCTCCATTAGAGTTGAAGGAGTTGAAGGTTGGCTTGGATTTGATTGCTAAGAAATTCATTAGCTGGCGCATCAATTGGGTGTTACTGCTAGTAAAGAAGAAGGGCGGCACTATGCGGTTATGTATTGACTATGAGCAGGTTGAACAAGGTAACGGTGAAGAACAAGTATCCATTGCCTAGAATTGATGATTTACTAGATCAGTTGAGAAGTGCATCAGTGTTTTCCAAGATTGATTTAAGGTCAGGTTACCCACGAATTAAGGTTCGGACATTGGATATCCCGAAGGCGACATTAGAACCCGTTATGGTCATTACGAGTTCGTAGTAATGCCTTTTGGATTGACTAATGCTCAGGCAATCTTCATGGACTATATGAACAAATTTTCAGACCATATCTTGATAAATTTGTGGTTGTATTCATCGATGATATCCTGGTTTACTCACGAGAATGAAAGAGGATCATGCGAACATTTGAGAATTGTATTGGATACTCTCGGGCAAAGCGTCTATATGCTAAACCGGAAAAATGTGAGGTTTGGCTGCCAGAGATTAAACTTTTAGGACATGTTATGTCTCGGGGAGGTGGTGCAGGTTGACCCAGTAAAGTTGAAGCGGTTTTGAATTGGGAGCCCAGCAGATTTGGAGTGCAGGAGTTTTCTTGGATTATTTGGATAATGCAAGCTGATTCATTGAGGATTTTTCGCAATTAGTAATTCCACTCACTCGTTTAACTCGTAAAGGACAATAGTTTGTGTGGGACACTAGCTGTGAAGAATGTTTTTTGGAACTTAAAGCTCGGTGACATCAGCGCAATCCTTATCATTCGACCCGGTAAGGATTCAGTTTTGATGATGCATCCGGTAGGGTTTAGGATGTGTGTTGATCGAGAAAGGTCAAGTTGTTGCTTATGCTTCTGAAACGAGTTAAAGACCCATGAGAAGTACCCGCTCATGATTTAGAGTTAGCTTATTGTGTTTGCTTTAAAGATTTGTAAACTATCTCTACGGTTCCACGGTTTGAAGTATTCGGTGACCACAAGAGTTTAAAGTATCTTTTCGATGAAGGAGCTGAATATGAGACAACGCGATGGGGTTGAATTCCTAAAGGATTATGATTTCGAATTGAAGTATCATCGAGTAAGGCTAATGTAGTGGTGCGCCTTGAAAGAATCACGCACATGTCTTCCATGATGATGCGTGAGATGGCACTATTAGAATCATTCGGGATCTTAATCTTGAGTTAAGCGAAAAAGGGACAAGCGGCGTTGAACCAAGTCCAGTTACTAGTGCATTGAGAAGAGCAATCAGCCAAGCACGAGGACTATGATGAAGAGTTCGATCCTCACAGCCCAGAGACTTCCGCGAGGATAGTGATGGGATTGTTTGTTTCAGAAATCGGATTTATGTTCCAGCTAATGAGGAAATTAAAAGAAAAGTTTTGGAAGAGGCTCATAAGAGTAAATTCTCAGTGCATCCTGGCAACACCAAGATGTATCGAGATCTTAAGGAAATGTATTGGTGGCCGGGGATGAAATCAGATATCGCGGAGTTTGTTTCTCGATGTTTGACCTGTCAGAAGGTTAAGATCGAGCATCAAAAGCCATCAGGTCAATTACAACCATTGGACATTCCTGAGTGGAAATGGGAAAGTGTTTCAATGGATTTTGTGATGGGCTTACCCCTCTCACGAAATGGCCATGACTCCATCTGGGTTGTAGTCGACAGATTAACGAAATCTGCTCATTTCATTCCTGTTCGTTCAACACAAAACATCAAAGTTAGCAGTGTGTACCTAAAGGATATAGTTACGACTTCACGGGGTACCCGGTTAGTATTGTGTCGGTCGAGATCCAAAGTTCACATCTCGATTTTGGAGAGCTTTGCACATGGCCTTGGGTTCCCAAATAACATCGATTGACTTATCATCCTCAGGACCAGAGCGGTCGAGCGAAGAACCATTGAGACATTGGAAGATATGCTCTGGCGTGTGTTACGGATAGTGGTGGTAGATGGGAGGATCATCTTCCCTGGTGGAATTTGCTTATAACGCGATTACCATTCGGTATCGGCATGGCTCGTATGAAGCCCTATATGGGCCTTAAATGCCGAACTCCTTTATGTTGGTGGGACATTGGGGAGAAACGAGGTTGATTGGGCGGACTTGGCGAGAGACTACCAGATAAAATCATGATTAGAGAAAGAATCAAAACCGCTCAGAGTCGGCAAAAAGAATTATGCAGATAAGAGGAGGAAACCATTAGAGTTAAGGTCGGTGATCATGTGTTCCTCGGGGTTACACCATCCCTAGGTATTAGTCGTACTGCGTTACCAAAGAAGCTCGGCCCAGCTTTATCGGTCCATTCCAAATCCTGGAGCGGATTGGACACATGTTGCCTATAAATTGCTTTACCTCCATCTTTATCAAACCTTCATGATGTGTTTCACGTATCCCAGCTGAGAAAGTATATCCATGACCTACACAGTTAGTTTTGAAAGCGGTTGATATGCGTCAGACCTTACATTCCAACCCTATCGGTTAGAGTTTTAGATTTTGAGAAAAAAGCTTAGATCGAGGACCATTCCGATGGTAAAGTCCTTTGGGGCCTTGAGATTCACCCGAGGAAGCTACTTGGGAGCTTGAGGAGGAGATGCGCTCTCGTTATCGTATTTGTTTTCATGAGGTAAGATTTAAGCAATTTCGAGGCAGAAATTTTTTCAAGTTGGGGTGTAATGTAACACCCAGTGTATGCTTAAGTTCATAAATATGAGACTAATTATTCTTGTGAAATTTTAATTGACAAAATTACTCAAGGTTTAATTAGGGACCTTAGAATAAATTAAGGAATTAAGAAAAAGAATTACAACCCCAATTTTAGCAAAACCATCAAGTCTAATCCACCATACACCACATCCCTCATGCACCTACCTTAGCACCCTCACTTCTCTCATTTTTATTCCAGAAACACACTGGAACAGAAAAACAGAATGGAGACCAAGGGAGAGAGGGAGGTGCTTAGGAGAGAAGAAGAGAACCAGAATTTCTCTCATTGCATGTTGCTAGAGATTTCACCATTCTCCTCCATTTTCAATTTCCTTTCCATTGATACTAGTTTCAACAAGCAAAACAAGCCATAAACCTCTGTATTGTTGCTGTCCAGAATCATCAAGGGTTGGGAGTAGTTTTGGTCTGAGTCTTGTGTGCTTTGGAGTCGATTGGAAGGAAGCAAGAATCGGTATGAGGTTTCGAGTTACACGGCAACTAGGTGAGTTCTAGGGTTTGCTTGTGTTATTTCTGAATAAATTGTATGAATGTTTATGAGCTGGTTGTATTGGAATTCTCTGGTTGTATTGTGGAATTTTGATGATGTATTGTGCAAATTTTGTGTGCAAGTTTTGATATTGGAACCATTCTGGATGCCTGTTCTGTTTTGGGTAGGCTGGGGATACTTGTTAGTCCAAAAATTTTATAGTTTAGCATTCCTGAAAATAGATTAAATGATGGTCATTTTGGCTTTGGTTTGGTCTCATTTGGAGTAGTATAGCTCAAGTTATAGACCCCACAAGTGAGGGTGAAATTGTGCAGGCTGTTTGCAGGTAGGTTCGGTTCTTTTGAAACTGGGACCATTCTGCTTATCTAAAAATTTTGGGGCTTACCTTGTTCGAAAATAGACTTAATTACGGTCATTTTGGCACTGGTTTGGTTTAATTCTGAGTAGTATACCTCCAGTTATGAGTGTCCCAAGTTAGGTCAAATTTCTGAAGCCAAACTGTGCATAGGTTCAGTATTTCGGTTATTATGTTGTCAAATGAACTTATTTTTTTATGAATCCAATTCCTTTGAAAAGTAGACAAATTTTGCTACCTTTTGGGCTCAAGTTTCGTGTTATTTGAGTTTGTCTTGGTCATTCTAGAAGGCTCCCAACTTAGGACACAGTTGCTGTCCCATTCTGTAAACTTACTGTTTTATTTAGAAAAACTGCACTTTTTGGTACATCCTTCCAAAATTCTAAATACATGGTTAGAAAATAGACCTCATTAGCTTTCTGTAGGTGGGTCGTTTGTTAGATTCCGATATCGTTTGATAGGGTAAATAAATTGTCGAAGTTTATGTATCTGTGCTGGAAGTTTCTGTATAATGTTTATGCATGATTTTGGTTAACCGTGTGAGATGACTATGTATCCTATACATAAGGGAAAATAAACTGATTAAAGAATGGAGGGTGTACTCGGGGTCGGTGTCATGAACTGCTCCCGGGGTCTTCATGGTTCAGTTACTCGTTATTTACGAGTGTCGGATTCCTCACGATTAATGTCTGGTAGCTTTTATATTATGTAAGTCTATCACGTTAGGAGGATGCACCTAGGCTAAGTTTAAAATTTATCAACTGAGAATATTATGGTAAAGGGTCGCTGAGAACTCAGAGATTAAGTAATCTCATTCCTCATTATTGTTGATTTTCAGATTCACAATTGAAGGATTGAGGTAATTCAAGTAAGGGCAAGAGTCTGCCGGTGAGAGTTATCGGATCATGACCAGAGTTCATGTTCCGGTGTTTTTGTATCATGGAGACTATATTTAGTCTTATTTGGTGTCATGTCGGTCTTGAACCGCTTTATGTTTAGGGAGTCACATTGCACTTATGGATATTTGTATCTTCCTGGCTAAGTGATGTGTATTTCCAAAAAAAAAAAAAAAAAAACTTCATGTTATTTTGTATGACTGAGACATCACTGGTTGTGAAACTTTATGTATTTCTCTTATGAGATTATCCATTCCGTTTTGTGCACCTCTGATTTTACTAAAAGGTAATGATTCAAGTTTGTATGGTCGACTACAAACTAGAGATGTTACACGGTGGGACATGTCTGGATGATATAATTAATGCGGCCACTTTAGGCATATATATAGAATCCCTTAGGAATCGTATGAGTGCTGGATTGAGAAAATGATATATATACTATGGTTTAGAGGGTACTATATATATAGTCTTGTTCCCATTTCGTGTATTAAGTAATTATTCGGCCTTTAGTAAAAAAAAAAAAAGTAATTATTAGGCCTATTAGCCTGGTGGAGAGTATATGTGGGGGACAAAAAAATTATCTTTATCCTAAACATTTGATCCATTTGCCAAAAACAAATTATTGCGAGTAAAATTCAACGAATAATTATATCAAATACTATATCTACTAAGATAGAATTGACTTAAACATACTACTACATATAATATTAATTAAGAATGAAAAATTAAATGCTATGAAAATCTTTTATGACAATTCATTCAATATATATAATTATTACAAGTATTCAATTTTATAATTTAATTATCTAGCTTCCTATTTTATGGGTGGACAGAGATTACATAAAATTGAATCTATAGAATAAAAAGGAAAGTAAATAATTAATAAAAAAAACTAAGCAATTAACGATTCTTATCGTGTGCAAGGTTGCACACGTTAGAAAAACTCATTTTGTAAAATATTGTTTACACTTCATTAAATTTATAAAAGTTGACTTTTATTAAAAAATTGAATTAAATAACAATAATAAATTCTTTCAAAACACACTAATAGATATTTTATAATAAATATACTAAAATTTTTTAATAACAATTAACTAATAACAAATAACTACTAATATTATTAACCTTTAGGATTTACTCCCTCCGGTCCATATTATAATAAATAAAACCTCAATTCAAACAGAACAAGAAAATAATTTAAAATTAGCTAATTCTAATTAATACTCCTAAAAATTTAACTTTTTTTCAAATATACCCCTTTCATAAATGGTGGCTGATAATTAATGATACTTAATTCACACAAATTCCACTAACTTAAATAAAAGCATAATATTGAAAATTAGCATTTAATGTATGTAAAAATTGATGTTAGTTTTTTTATATTTTGGAAAAAAAAATTGGACTCATTTTCTTTTATAATATGGACCGGAGGGAGTAATTAATATACACTAATAATTTGAACACGTTTTATTAATTAAGTACTATTGCAGTAATAAAAATAACTTTTTTTACTAAAATTAAATTGAGTAATAGCTTTAAATTTGATATTTATTAATTATTAATTATTAATTGATTTAGTTAATTTTATTGAATAATATATTATGTTTATAATATATATTTATATATATAACACTATAAAAATATTTTGTTTCAATTTATTTAATATCATTCATCATTGCAACTATCAAATGATGTAATTATAATATATAATATTTTAAATATTATAAAAATATGTATTACGGTTCTAGAAATTTTAAATGGTAACTAGTTCTTTAATATGGCACTCAATTAAAAATACTATTAAATACCGCATTTATTAAATAAAATATATAGTACACCATATATATATATATATATATATATATATATATATATATATATATATATCATAGCACTACAATTCTTTCAATATATATAATTATTACAAGTATTAAATTTTATAAAATATTGTTTATCGTTCATTACATTTTAAAAGTTGAACTTTTATTAAATATAAAATTGAATTAAATAACAGTAGTAAATTCTATCAAAAAAATATTAATAAATACAATATTTTATAATGCGCATATATATATGTATAATATTTATCACAATTAACTAATTACAAATACCTACTAATATTATTAATCTTTAGGGTTTAATTAATATATACTAACAATGTGAACACATTTCATGAATTAATTACTTTTGTGATGGGTCAAGATGTTGAAATATAATTATATAATTGTGTACAGCATGTTTGTACTCTCAATATTAAACAAAATATATTCAATATCAAAAGAAAAATTATTTTTATTTTGCTAAAATTTAAATCTCTCGAATGTATGTATTAAAATTAAATTTAGTAATAGCACTAAATGTGATATTTATTAAATATAAATTGATTTAAATAATTCTATTAAATATTATATTAGGTTATCAAATATATATTAAATACTATAAAATATTTTATTTCAATTCATTGAATATCATTCATTATTGCAACTATCAAATGATGTAATTATAAAATATAATATGTTAAAGATTATAAAAATATATTGTTTTCAAAAAGGGTTGGGTGAGGGAATTTTTATTAATAGGGGAGAGAATGCACTTAGGCCATACAAATTGTCCCGAAGTGATTTGAACACGGTCCTTTACGGTGTCAAGCCTAGACAGTTACTGCTGCACTAGCACCCTGCGACTAAATATTATAAAAATATGTATTACACTTCCAAAAAATTTAAATGGTAGCTAGTTATTTAATATGGAATTTAATTAGACAATACTATTAAATACTAAATTTATTAAATAATATACACACACATATCATAGTTCATTCATGTAAAATTTTACAATTGTCATTAAAATTTATTAAATATCGGTTACCTTCTATTCTATTTTAAAGGTAAAATACATATAATGTTTTTGGTTAAATTAATAAAATGTTAGTTTTAAGTAAAATTGAGAATGTGTTAGTATTGTGAGTAATAGAATTATTATAATTTATAACATAAAATAGCCTAATTGTTTTATTGAAATAATCAAATGTGTAAAACATGTTTATACTCATAACTTTATCAAACATAACATATTCAATATTAAAAAATATTAATGTCATTTTACTAAATTTTAAATTGCACTCTATGTAAGTATTAAAATTCAATTGACTAATAGCATTAAATGTGATATTCACGAAATATAAAATTGACTTAAATAGTTTTATTAAATATTGTATTAGGTAACCATTATATATTAATTAGACATCATATAAATGAGTATATATATATATATATTAAAAGTATTAAATATTTCATAAATATATTTCATTATTACAACTATTAAATGTTTTAAATATAAAATATAATATCTTAAACTTTATAATTAATATGTTCACATTTTTTTGGACCAAAATTAATATGTTCACATATAACTTATCTCAATTGTGCGAAGAAACACATAGAGTGTTTGAGACAGAGTATATAAATACTCTTCATGAGATAAACTTCTCATAAAATATTCTTCATGCTATTTGTTCTTTCTATCATATTTGAGGGTTATTATGGCCTTCACATTTTCTATCGAATTTTTTTTTCTTCCTCCTACACCTTTCCTTTACCATTTGCAAAGACCTCCTTCGTTAATGATATTTGTATATCATCATATAAAATCAATGAATCACCAAATGAATATATTATGTTTCCATAGTAAGTGCTTCTAGCTTTCTTCAAATTTCATATGCATATCTTGTAATTTGATCTGTCAAAATTATATTTGTGCCCATTATTAAGCAATATATATATATATATATGCTTGTGTTTTGTTATGTCTCATATTTTCATTTTTTGTTTTGTTTAGAACATGAACAATAAGTTTTTTTTTTGCATGAATAATCTTAGTTCTGATATTACAGTTTGATTGACTTAGTATGAATATTAGTCTATTTAATAGTTTTATGTACTTACATGAGTATGAGGAATGCTGACTCCATATCCGCCCCTGAAAATATCTTCTTTCTCTAGGCATGATAATTTTTTACACGAACTCGTAATTGTCTATATATATATAAGAATAACAATTACAACTTTTTTCTCATCAAGTGAGGTCAAATAATGAATCAAACAATGATACTGTCTTTTGTCCTAGTTGATGCTTGTAATTTTTGAATATTAGTTACTTGTTAATAAATGACAAGAATTATGTTTCAAATCTGTGATGAGACTGACGTGCAAAACAAGTTAGGATGTACCCAACTTAAATGCGATAAATTAATTAAATCCAACAAATTTCCAATTTTTGTTTTCATAAACAATTAAATTTTTTATTATGATCTCTTAACATATTTTTTTTTATTTCCAGATATATGTGTCATCCACAAAGAGACTCACCGGTGCTTGGTGGTCATCAATAAGATACATGAGAAATTTCAGTATCTTAATTAACTTGAAGTTTAATAATGGTTAAATTTAGGTAATATTTTTATCTTGCATAGTTTAATAATGGTTAAATTTAAGCAGCATGTTGCTCATTAAATAGTTTTAAACAAAGAGGTGAAAGTCATAAAATATTATTTAGTTATATCATCAATTGTTTTCCCAACAACATAAACTTTTTCTTTTGATCTTTTATCGATCGTTTCAATTTTTGCAATGTCGTGTAATTTGAAGATAAGGTAAATGGATTAATCCCTTTCAGTCATAGACAAATTTCCTAACATTTTCTTTTAATACGTATAACTTACAAGTCACACATGCAAGGTAAGGTTTCTGCTAATATATATGTCATTGATGAAAGTTTTATTGAATCTCAAAACCAAACATAACTTCACACAATATGGTAATTAAAGAAAACTTATGTTGATACAGAAGATTCAGTTCAACAAGGTTCAAAATTGACAACGGGTGAATAGCAAAGATTAAACATGCAGAAGTTTCCATGCCATCAGTCTAGTAATTGAGATAAGCTTACTGGGTGAGGAAACTAAACAATTAAATCTGGTAAACAAGGAAACATATCAAAAAGTGATAGATTACGATGGGGATAATTTTAGGTAGCCAATCGAGAAATAATATAAATAAAATATTTTAAATTATGGAGCATATTAAAGTGAAGAATTTGCATGAAATCAACATAAGGATGGCTTGAAAACAGGAAAATAAAATGTTCACATTTTCAAAATACGGACGATACGTTACTATGTTACATTTCAAATTGATTTTTGTTTGGGAAAATGGGGAAAAATATTTATTTATTTCCTCATTTTCTATTATATTATCAAATGAATAAGAATAATGCATATGTACTCCTTTTATTGTCATTGAAAATCACCTAACATTGTTATGATTGTGATCCACACAGTGGAGGATGGCCAACTTCCTTGGGATGTGCTTCATATCATTCCAAGATGGTAGACTTTGATGACCTCTTTCAATTTTTTGGTTTGTGCAAGAACTGGAGCGAATTTCATAAAACTTATATATATTAGAGGAATTCTCTGGCATCCCAAGCACCATTAGTTGCCCAAACATCTTCATGTGCCATGAAGGCTTATTTTTCTGTAGTCAATACTTGGGCAAACCTTACTGCTCGAAGATGGATTAGTTTTTAGGGCTTGTCCTATTCTTGGTCTTCTAGTGGATATCTGATCATGGAAGGTGTCAATAATTCACTTCTTCTAACGAATCCTTTTACAAGAAGAGAGAAGGAAATCAGTACCTCAACCCTTCAAGGTTTTTCAGAATAGTATGTTTGTTGTAACTTACTTGAGTTTGTCAAAGGTTCTTATGAATTTATCATAGTGGTTAAATGTAAAAGGTCTCACAGTTTGCATGTCTATCAATCTTAAAATTATTATTGGGTTACTTATTCCACAAGTACAAATCCATGGAAGGTTGTGGACTTTGTGGTTTTCAATAATACTATATATACACTTTCATTGACAAGGCCGAGATAGGGGTACATATGAACTCAACAAGTTTGAAATTTCTGGAACTGATCATGGAAGGTGCCAATAATTCACTTCTTCTAATGAATCCCTTTACAACAAGAGAGGAAATCAGTACCTCAGCCCTTCAAAGTTTTTTGGAATATTATGTTTGTCGTGCCTTACTTGCGTTTGTCAAAGGTTCTGATGAATTTATCATAGTGGTTAAATGTAAAAGGTCTCATAATTTGCATGTCTATCAATCTTAAAGTTATTCACTACAAGAAAGATGGAAATTATCCACGGAATGTTACAGACGGCCTCGTGACCGTCGGTAATCAATTCGTTACCGACGGTCAAGCCGTCGCTAGGTCGCCACTAAAAGGGCGAAAAAAAAATCTAATTCCGCGCACTTTAACAACGGCTAACCCGTCGAAATGTTCAGAATTTAGTTTATAATTAAATTTTAAATTAGCGAGGATATTACCGACAGCTTAACCGTCGGTAATCTAGACGGTGAGTTGGACGGTCCACTTTTTTTGGGCAATTAAAATTTTTTAAATACTAGCAGGGTTACCGATGGCTAAGCCGTCGGTACGCTGAATGGTAAGCTGGCCGATGTGCGGGGAATTGGTGAAGCGCATTTAATTTTTTTAATTTTGCGACGGAGTTTACTGACGGCCAAGCCGTTGGTACGTTTAAACCTGATACACTAAGTTCCCCTTCCTCTTTCCCTCTCCCTCACTTTCCCTTTCTTTTTTTCTCTCCCTCTTCTCTGTCGCGAACCACTTCCTTTCTCTGGTCGCAGAACCGCGCCCTTCTCCGTCCTGTCGTGCTTCCCTTCTACAGTCGCAGAACCGCACCCTTCTCCGTGCTGCCATGCGAACGACAACTGCGCCTCCACGTGCTTCCCTTCCCTTCTCCAGCGTGCTTCCCTTCTCCAGCCCCTCCTTTTGTGGACAACACCTCCTTTGTGCGAACATTATCTCTCTCTTTCTTTCTTCAGATTTTTTTTTTTGTGAGTGGCTATTTACATTAATCTTTTTCCCTGGTTTTTCCCTTTACTGCACACTGAACATCAACCTTTTTTTGAGAGATTTTCTGAAGGTTTTCCCTTACCTTATCCGTCGTGCTTTGTTGAAGCTTTTGGTGTCTCAGATACATGTTTTTCTTTTCTATAAATTGTGAGCAATTGGTTGCAGCACTAATGCGGTTTCAATTTTTGTGTGTTTGTATTGTTGATGATCCAGAATTTCTGTCCGATTTCGTTTCCATTCTCTCTTGCAAAGTTAGTTTCTTATTTTCTCCTTA
The DNA here is from genome assembly GCA_037113605.1 of Calophaca sinica. NCBI lineage: Eukaryota > Viridiplantae > Streptophyta > Magnoliopsida > Fabales > Fabaceae > Calophaca > Calophaca sinica. The sequence goes on from CM073733.1 coordinate 113,840,538, forward strand.
CCCTTTACATTCCTATTTTGTGTGTTCGTTTCAATTCTCAGCTGGGTCTTGCATTTTCTATTTCTGTGTCAATTATCTTTTCTTTTGTTTGTCCTTTTTATGCATTCTATTGTTAAGTATCCCAAAAGGTTAATTACTCATGCCCAATTTTGTAAGGGAAATTTGCAATCCTTGAAGAAATTTAGTTTGTCATTTATGATTTGTTTTTCCACTATTCAAAATTTCCCCTGGTTCAAGTATTGAGCTAAGTAAATAGTTAACAATACTGACCAATCTTCCAGTACTGTAGTGCTTGAAATTAAATATTGGACATGCATTTGAATACAGTATATTGATGTGATAACAATCTTCCAGATAACAATATATTGATGCATTTGAATACTGACAGCTTAAAGGCACTAAGGTTCACGGAAATGGAGGAAAACTCGACTAGGCCATAGAGTATACTCTGCTTATTGGTTTTGTGCTCATAAAAATAACGTGAAATGCCAATATAAATTCCTTGGAAAACTTAGTATTATGATTGATGCAATTAAGAAGTATCATTCTATTGTCTTGCTTATTTTTGCTAATGCTAAATTTTATTGGACTGGTGCAATACAAATGCTGCTTATGCTAGCTCTATATATATGTTGCAATAATTTCATAATGCGGGCTTTGTATGTTTCCTTAATAGTAAAAAACAAAAGCTAATTGATAGTGTACTTATTATGCTCATATGTGGCAATATATCCTGCCGCTGGTTTTAACGCTTAGAATCCGCATAAATGCAGTATTTTTTTCTCAGAGAATTGCCTTACTTTTAACTACTAGATTTCTAGTGTTGCATTTCAATATGATTTAATATAGTATACTGTTGAATTACCTCTCTTGAAAGATGAGTACAAGGAGAGGTCTACTGTTTATTTATTTAATTTGAATTGATGTAGTGTGACGCCACCAGGAATGATAGACCCAACCCCGTTTTGCTTGAGTAGCCTTACTTTTAACTACTAGATTTCTAGTGTTGAATTTCAATATGATTTAATATAGCATACTGTTGAATTACCTCCCTTGGAAGATGAGTACAAGGAGAGGTCGGATGGCTGTTTTGTATTTTGATTTAATATAGTTTCGGTAATGTCATATTAGTTAGGCATTGTGTTGTATTTGATTGTTGTGTGTAGCAGGGTTATTGTCGGTGGTCATTATATCGGGCAAGAACACTATAGTTTTTATTAGCGAATGTGTTCTTGCCCGATGTAGAGGCAATTTACAGTAACCTTGTTACACATAATGATCATTATGCATAAACTTGGTGGATCATTTAGTGTATTTTAGAATTTATTAGTTAATTAATTTTTGTACAAAAAATATAGCTGGTTTGTTTTGACCACGTTTTGAAAACAAATCTGTTTATGCGAGGATCCCTGGCAGCTGATTTTAATGGGGAGTGCGACCACATACTTAGTTATCCATAGTCGCCTGCGGCAAGACCTGAGATAGTAGAGTTATTCTCAGTGGAAAAACAACTTATAGGCTCTCAGATTACCTTTGGTGAGAACATAAGTTGTTTCTCCACAGAGAATAATTCTACTACCTCAGGTCTTGCCGCAGGCGACTGTAGATAACTAAGCGTGTGGTCACAATCCCCATCAAAATCAGCTCCTAGGGGTTCACATATCAAAGGATTTGTTTTCAAAGTAATGCCTTAAGGAAGTGATAGGGGAAATGATGATGTTCTCCTATTGCCATTCTCTTAAAGGAGTTACTGGGGTCTGCTACTAGCTCTTGTTTTATTATTGTCTTCTATTGTGATATCTTTAAGACATTCACAAATTAATAACTTGTGTTCCCATTATCCAGAAAATGGACAATCATAGTTATCCCCTAGATCGTAGTTGGGTATATGACATGCTTAATCCTAGTAGAGGCGGGTTGAAACCAAGGTTCGTAAAGCAGGCTGGTTCACACTCCCAGGTTGTAAGCAAGGGTGGAATTAGATGTCCCTGTCTCAAGTGCATGGGCAGAAGCATACTATCTGCTGCTCAAATCAAATTCCACTTGGGTAGGGTTGGATTCCAGCCAAATTATTGGTATTAGACTGAACACGGTGAAGAAGTGCTGCATATCGATTCGAGTAATGTGCCAACTGTTGATGGAGATGTTGTTAATGATGATCTCTTCCTTAACATGCAACATATGGTGGACGATGTCTTCGGGCCCAACTATGACTTTGAAGGTATGGTGACGATGGAAATGAGGAAGACGAGGAAGAGATTTATGAGGAGCCCCTAAATAAGGACGCACAAGACTTCTACGATTTGCAAATTGCTGCAAACCAGCAGTTATATGAGGGGGCTTCGGAATCAAAACTTTCGATTTGTGTCAAACTTTTGGCATGCAAATCAAATTGGAATGTTCCTCAAAAGTGTATTGATTTCTTTGCAAGTATGCTTGTAGTTGTGTGTCCTTCAAAAGATGCATTGCCGAAAAATTATTACCAAGTACAAAGATAGGTGAGCATGCTAGGTTTGAAGTCTGAGCAAATTGATTGTTGTCGAAATGGGTGCATGTTGTACTGGAAAGACAATAAGAACGATCGAGAGTGTAGGTTTTGTAATGAACCACGATATCTTCCTCGTAAGATCGGTATGGGTAAGCATAAAGACGTTCCAGTAAAGAGAATGTTCTACTTGCCAATCACTCCTCGGTTGAAAAGACTGTATGCATCAACGGAGACTGCAGCCCAAATGAGATGGCATCATCAAAATAGATCTAGTTAAGGCGTTTTACGTCATCCATCTGATGGGGAAGCTTGGAAGCATTTTGATTTGATGTATCCGGACTTTGCAAATGAACCACGAAATGTAAGGCATGGTTTATGCTCCGATGGCTTCACACTTTACGTGCAAGCTTCTTCAACCGCATATTCATGTTGGCCTGTTGTTGTGACCCCGTATAATCTCCCTCCTGAAATATGCATGACTAAACCGTTTATGTTTTTGACGTGCCTCATAGCTGGACCACATAATCCTAAAGCAAAAATAGATGTGTTCTTACAACCTTTAATAGATGATCTTCAGTAATTGTGGAGTGATGGTGCTTTGACTTATGATATCTCCACGAAGCAAAACTTTGTAATGAGGGCAACCTTGATGTGGACAATTAATGATTTTCCCGCCTATGGTATGTTGTCTGGGTGGGGCACTCAAGGTAAATTGGTATGTCCCATATGTATGAACGACACAAAGTCTTTTAGGCTGAAATATGGAGGGAAAAACTCATGGTTCGACTGTCACCGTCGGTTTTTACACCTGATCACATCTTCAGAAGAAGTAGAAAGGGGTTCACAAAAAAGAGGGTTAAAATGGATGGGTCGCCTAATGTATTGACAGCGGATGGATGAAATACGGAATTTGTTGCATGGACTGCCATATGTGCCAGTGGATGGAGTTCCTAAGATGCCTGGCTATGGAGTTACTCACAATTGGGTAAAACGGAGTATCTTTTGTTATCTTCCGTACTGGAAAGATAATTTGTTAAGGCACAACCTAGATGTGATGCACATAGAGAAAAATGTTTTCGATAATGTGTTCAACACAGTCATGAATGACAAAGGCAAAACAAAGGACAATGAAAAAGCGACACTGGACTCGCCCCTCATTTGTGCGCGTAGTGAATTGGAATTAGTCCAAAATAACAATGGAAAAATGACAAAACCTAAGGCAACTTACTGCCTATCTTCTGATGGGGCAAAGAAAGTATGTAAATGGATTAAGGAGCTTAAGATGCATGATGGGTATGCTTCAAACTTGGCTAGGTGTGGAAATGTTAACACCGGCAGAATGCATGGGATGAAAAGTCATGACTGTCACGTCTTTATGGAGAGTTTACTCCCATTTGCATTTAGTTCGCTGACTGACCTTGTGTGGAAACCACTTATAGAATTAAGTCAACTCTTTAAGGCCTTGAGACTTGATGAATTGATGAAATTGAATGAAAACATTTCGTTGATCATATGCAAACTTGAAAGAATCTTCCCACCAGAAGTATTTGATTCGATGGAACATCTACCAGTCCATCTCCCACATGTGGCAAGGCTTGGTGGTCCGGTTCAATATCGATGGATGTATCCATTTGAAAGGTACATTACCATTCTCTTTTGTCCTTCTCCAACTTAAAATTTTTTGATATTAGTACTCCAATATACGATATTGTTTTTTTCAGCATGATAGGTGATTTTAAGCGGTCAGTAAAAAACAAGGCCGGAGTGGAAGGCTCAATATACATGGCCTACTTACACAGGGAGATGACATATTTTTGTACCCACTATTTCAAAACGGTATCATTGTACGCCACAAGTCAACGTAATGAAGCTATAAAGTTAGATGATGTCGTGACATCAACACTGTCAATTGGCACCCAACTTGGTCATCCTAGTGGGCAACATGAAATACATTGGTTGAGTGATGCTGAATGGAGGTCTGCTCATGTACACGTCCTCATCAATTGCAATGAGATTAAGTCGTATATTGAGTAAGTAATATGAAACTAAACACATACTCTGTATTTACCAAATATATCTTTGATGGATTCTAATCTTTTATTGACAGTGGTTTTTTGCAATATCACTCCATTAATGAGGAAGATGCATAAGCTCAAATTCGTATATATGGGGAATTTCCGGAATAGTTTCAGGCCTATGTAAGTGACTCCACGAAGTGTTTGGCTAACACTTTGTCGTAAAAAATTACATAACACGTTAACCTTATTGTGAATTTATTGTTTGAATAGGTTACTAATCCGGAAAATGGCGTGAGTGATCCTAACTTGATATCATTAGCTTGGGGTCCAGAGTCAAGGCTCATAAGTTGGCACAAGTATTTCATCAATGGGTACAAATTTCACACACACGCTTGGACTGTGGGTAAAAAAAACCATAAACAGCGGAGTCTAAGTGAAAGGGGTTACAGGAGGAGGAGGAGATGATTTCTACGGAGTAATCCAACATATATTTAAGTTGGAGTATCATAGATTGCCTCACAAGGTAGCCTTGTTTTATTGTCAATGGTTTGATCCCAGACAGAATAGAGGAACAAAAGTTCATTTGCAGTATGATATTGTAGATATCAAAATGGGCAGGCAATATGATCGCTATGATTCATTCATAATTGCACAAAAGTCCAGACAAGTATATTATGTACCCTATCCAGAAATACGAAAGGATAAACATGGATGGTATGCAGTAATAAAGACAAAGCCCATGGGTCGTGTAGAGGTGGATGACATTGAGGAAGACACACCTTATCAAGATGAAGAGATGGCCCACATTGAACAAATAACCGAAATCGAAGAGATGTTCGGTTTGCATGATGAAGTACATGGTGAGAACGAAGAGGTCGATATTTCGTTTGTTTTAGATATTGACATGGATTGTGAAGTAGAGGAGGAATATAGTGAGGGTAGTTATCAGATAGAGTTTGAGACTAATGCGGATATGGATGTGGATGATGAGGAAGATATTGATGATGTTTAAAATGAGAGGTAAGAGAATACTGCAACAACCAGTAATTTTATATGATCAAAACGATATTGTGTTGGTTATTTTAGTGTATTTTATAGTTTATTATTTTAGAGTTTCTAACGTCTTATGTTGTTTGTATATTTTAATGTTGATAGATGCCTCCAAAAGACAAAAGTAAAGCGGCCAAGATTCCTAGGAGGAGGAATCAGATGATTTTGCCGCACATGGTGACACAGGCGGCTCAACATGCACAGGCTAGCTGTGTCCAGTCACCATTGGATGACGACGCATCCACACCGCCTACCCGTCAGGATGTGGGGCCTTTGGCCCAGCAGGCTCAGGTTCCTCTGCCTGAGGCACCTATACGCATGATCCCGACTACGGGTTTCAATGTGATGGGTATAATCCCTCCTCCACCTGGGCTGGAGGAGGGTTTGCCATCTCCGACTACTCCTATAGCATCACGACCCTTGACTTCCATTTCATCGAGGCATACTCAGGATGAGGCAGGACATTCACAGCCTGCACCTAGTGGTCCGACAGCGCAAGGATCACGTCACTCCCATCACGACCTTGAGATGGTACCAAATGGGAGGCCATACATTTATCCATCGGGGCGAGGGTACGTAATTTATCACTACTATATGTTTAACACTGTTATATATATATGTTCATGATTATATAATGTATTTAATATTTTGTTTGTAACTTGTTTATAGATGGCTACCACGTAAGGTGGCCTCTAAGGCCCTCACATCCACAATCCAGTCACAGTTTCGGGATCCGTACCCTACCTGGGGAGAGATTCCTGAGGAGGTGGCTGATTTTTGGTTCGAGAAATTTGGGGTAAGTTTGTGTTACTTTTCTCAAAAGCTAATTCAATTATTGTGTTTCTATTAGTGAATGTACTCTAACTTATTTGTATTATAACATTGCAGACAAAAGTTGCCTGGCGGCCTGAGCATGAGTATCAGCTTAGGCACTACAAGAAAAGTGTGATTTACCGACGGATTTTTACCGACGGCCACGACTCCGTCGGTAATATTTTAATTACCGACGGCCAAGCCGTCGCTAATGCGTGGGAAAAAATCTGCTTACGGAATTAATTTTTTGCTACTTTACCGACGGCTTAGCCGTCGGTAACGTAAAAACATGACTGATAATTTTTTTGGCTACTTTACCGACGGCTTACCGTCGGTAATGTAAAAACATGGCTGCTAGTTTTTGGTCACGTTACCGACGGCAAAGCCGTCGGTAATTACTAGTAACCTGAACTCAAAATGGCCGCACTATCCACACCAACATTACCAACCTCCCTCTCATTCTTCTTTTCCTCAATCTTCCTCAATCTTCCTCTTTAACCCTTCCACCACCCAAACACACTCCACCGTGAGGAGGTCCACCGTGCCGCGACACCGCCTCCACATCAGCGTCGCCATTGCTGGCTTCACCGCCGACGGCCGCGTCCTCTCCCGTTACATGTGTTCCGAATGCATTAACTACGGCTACACATACGAATCCCCCCTTCCCGTCGGTCGACTCGTCGTTCACCTCGCCGACAAGGCCCAGGTATCTCTAATCTTCTCTTCCATCTTTCCTCTAGCTTGGGCCTAGGTTTTTCTTTTTTAAATTAGGGTTACGTTTTAGTGGGGGAGCTCCGTGTTGTTCTATACAGGTGCAAAATAGCATACATATTATAAGATGATGTTTGATATGTCTCTTCTTTTTGAATTTTTCATAAATTGCCTGCATTGAGATTTAATGCTCCAGGTTGCTAGTTAGTTGGTTGAGCCATTGTGTATGTTAGCTCCACTTAACAACTTTCTGAAGGCTAACTTAACAATGTTTGGCACGACTCGACCTTGGTGCTAACACCGATTAAGTCAATGTTGACAAGTTGATTTTTGAGCTTTGTCTTTGTTATTTGGCATCACCTATGCCAGATTTTGCACTAGTGTCGTAGGGAGATAATATTGTTCTGTATCCTCCTTGGCAGTTTCTTTTCAAGTGTTGACAAAGTGTGAAAAGTTGTCTTGTGTTGATCTGGAGTCCGCTTGCTAATTTAGGTTTTCTCCAATTTATATGATCAAACCATGGTTCTTTTCTTCAAATTGGTATGAATTCATTAACCTATCTGAGAGACATACTAATGGCCGGGTTTTTCTATTTAGAATTTTAGATGTACTTGTAACTGACCTCACAGCTAGTTATAGAAATGAGGTCAAAGACCTCAAAGCTAAGGTTTATATAGGCTCAGTCAAATTAAAGACTTGAAAAACAGGAAGATATCGATAGTATGACAGCTTCAATCTGTTAAAAATTGATGTTAGAGAAAGAATCTAACAACTGAGGTAGCCCAAAAGTAGCATAAAATATGAGCACCGGCTTTTGTAGCCCAGAAGTTTTGTTTGCCTTCTTGTGAGAAGGCTCTTGGTTAAAAATCCCTGGACTATTTTTTTTTCTTTTCTTTTCCATATTTTTATGCATATATAAAGAGAAATTATTAGAGATAAATGAATTTAAAATGCATCTAATCATGTATTCTCCTAGTCGTCCCTCTTTTCCTGGTCAGACATAAGAGAAACAGTGTAAAGAATCTGATGGCAATCTAATCACAGAATTAAGTGAGAAAACTATACTCAGCCCAAAGGTGAGATACATATAAGAGAAATTTAGGCCAATTCTCATATAGCCATGTTCTACCATGTTTAGCCTTGCTTTAAAGTCTAGCCACTTGCTTCTTCTATGTTCATCAAGACTATCTCCAAAAGTAAACCCGTGGACCCTTTCAAGGCCTATACATGCAAATCACATCAAATAATATCCTTACATTCAAGCAAAGATGTATAGATTATACTAAAATAAATCAGCGAGCAGGATCGAGAAAAATATGAACATGTGGATGAAAAACAATTTTAGTTTCATCTATAATGTATAAATTTTTGTACTTTACCATGTCAGTTTTGCAAATACAAGATAAGACTCTACAATAGATCCAACAAGGGTCCGACCCTTCCTTAGACCCACCATGACAGGAACACCAAGTTGCCCTTTTTAAAAGGCTTTTCCAACATATTTGTTGTAGATTATTTGAAGTTTAGCCTTTTGAAGAATTCATTCATAGCTTCTGAACACTTCAGATAAAATATTGATTGTTTCCCATGCTTCCCTGTTTTTATGAACACACTTGAACAAATGCATTAGTAGCTCACCATTCAGAATACTTGTAATTTGTATCAGAAGTTTTTTCGTAATCAAAACTTACGGTTCTTAGCATAATGTCAGGATTTTAAACCCAACAAACCATAGTTAGTTGAAGTTAGTTGCTGACTTATTTTTTAGTTTCATTTCCAACTGTACTAAGTTGTATGTATCAAGTCTATATATATTAGACAGTGTACACTGAGATTCAATCAATGAAATTCATGTCACATTAAATGCTGCTGCTATGGTCTTTTGAGGCTTTAATGTTCTTACTTTAAGTTTTGTTTGTTTTATTCACATTTTTTTGCGAGGAATCAGGGGTTGCTTTCAACCATTTCTATTTATTTAATTCCAATAATTAATTATTCGGCCAAAATATGTTTCCTCGATGTAGTCCAGCTTGGTAATATTTTACTTGTGTGCTTGTGTATATTTTACTTATTTAAATCAAAATACAAGCACGTGATCACATGTAATAAAAGGGTTATATATATGTTCTTAACGTTTTTAATTATGTTTCAGTCTGATAAGTAGGGTAGAGAGCCCATGGTGGATGAGATCTTCTTGAAGACTCACACAAAAAGGAAGGAGAAGTCTTGGGTGGACAACAGATCCAGAGAGACATATGTAAGTCAGATCATTGCATTTTTTATTTAACTAATTTTATTTTGTTTCATAAACAATACTGTAACCAATCTTTACTCTGTTTTGTTTTGAGCAGGAAGCCTATCAAGAGAAGGTGCGACAGCGCCTCCTCGGCCTTCCCGATGGAGGGTAGGCAGCTGGCGATGTTGACCCCTCGACTCGATTGATGTTATGGGCACAATCTGGCTGGGGTAGGACTCGAGGGGCGGTATGCGGTGTCGGAGGCTTGTGCGGGCGTTTAGGCATGGTGTCTCCTCTTTGACCCAGAGTCTCATGCATCGGCACGATACCCGATCCCAGGCTTCGGTGCTCTGTGAGGTGGTCGCCTGGTGCGGCTTTTAAGGAGCGCACAAGAAAGGCATAGGAAGAGGCTCGGGAGGCACGAGAGGAAGCACGGGAGGCAAGGAGAAAGGCAGAGGATGAGGCTCAGGAGGCACGGGAGGCAAGGAGAATAGCATCGGAGCGGGAGCAGCAGTTGAGGGAGTTGTCTGCCAGTGTTGCTGCACTCCAGGCCCAGAAATCCCGTCGTCGCCATCCGGACTATGAGGAGTCAGAGGAGGATGATTAGTCTTGTCGTTAGGCTAGGGATTTGACTTTTTTTTATTGACTTGTTTTGACATGGATTTCTGGGTTTTGACATTATGGATTTGTGGTCTTTTACATTATGTATTGTTATTGATTTGCTTAGGACTTGTTGTAACTTGGTTTGTTCACTATGGATTTGTTGTTGTAATTATTAAAAATGTATGTTGATGGTTTTTTTTGTTAATGTATGTTGATGGTCATTGAAGCCCTTGCTGCATTGCAGGTACTATACAATTTTGGGGCTGTTTAAAAACAAAATTTTCATTAAAAAAAATTTTGACATTACCGATGGCTAAGCCGTCTGTAATATAATATACAGACGGCTTTTCAAAAATTCATTAAAAAAAAAATTGACATTACCGACGGCTTGACCGTCTGTAATATACAGCGTTTAAAAAAAAATTCATTTAAAAAAAATTTGACATTACCGACGGCTTGGCCGTCGGTAATATACAGCGTGAATTACCGACGGCTAAGCCGTCGCAAAATCGATGAAACTTTTAATTCGATCTGTAGTACCCTAATTTTGTCCGGCCCTTTTTATTTTATTTTGTTATTTATTTTAATTTTTTATTTTTATTTAGTAGTAGTAGTAATAATAAATAATATTTTTGGAGAAAGAAAAGAAAAGAATAAATAAAAGAAGAAGAAAAGGAAAAATGAGTTTGTTTTATTTATTTAAGAAGGGGTGTGTAAGAAACAAATTTAGTGGTGCAAATAGCAATTAGCAAAATGTACCCCAATCCAAATCCAGCCCAATTATCCTTCTATTTCCTACACCCCCTTTTCTTCTATGACACAGCCCAGCGTTCCTCTCCCTTCCTGCTACGCACACCCCCTTTTCTTCCTGCGCACACCCCTGCCTCACACGCACAGCCCATCCACGCACGTCTTGGCCCAAACCATGCAGCCGACCCAACTCTCTCCTTTAACCTAAACCTAAAAATCTCTAACCCTAAAACATTTCCCTCAGCCGCAACCACTTCATCCCTTCCATTCTCTCCCACGCCTCCATCAACCTTTCCTTCCTCCCTAAAATCACGCCGCGGCCATAACCATCCACCTTATCTTCTCCATCCTTCTCTTCCTCTTATCTCTTCTCCCTCTCAACTTCCAAACCCTAAACCTAATCTTCAATCCCTTCCCTTTCTCCCCACAGCCGCGGTGCAACCAATCCCATACCCTAGCCGCGGTTTCCTTTCTTTTCCTCTCACCTCATCTCTTTCTCTTCCCCTTTTCTCGCCCCAAATCCCGTCCATCATCATCTCCAAACGAGATCTTCACCAAAAAGGGAGTATCTGTTCCATTCCTTTCCTTTTATCTCTTTATTTCTTCTTTTTCTTTTTAATTTGTTTGAACTAATCTGATTCGAAATTTTCGCAGGACTGACGCTATAAAAGCCAAAGAAAGCTGAAGACGAGAGGGGGCCGAACCCAAGAGCAAACCCAGGAGGCCGAGAGCAAACAAAAACCCTAAGTGAAAATAGAGGAGCACATTGAAGCAGAAAGAGACGACAAAGAAGACTAAGGCAGAAGAAGGAAGCTATAGCCACGAAACCGTGAGACCCCCCCCCCTTTAGAACCAAAATTACAATACTATTAGTTTAGGCTTCTTCTGAATCCTTTCTTTGGCTTTCTGGAAATTTCCAGGGAAGCTTCAATTCAGGTTCACATATTTTCTTCATCCTTGTATTTTTCCGTTTTCTTTTCTTACAATGACTGTATAAGAGAATGGTATGTTGGATTGAATGTTCTAATTCGTAACATATATGATCTAAGTTTTTTTTCTTCTCATTCTTTTGCCTTCTTTGCATTTTTTGTTACTGAGATTGTCTGTTGATTTGGTTGAGGGTCGGTTGAAATGAGTTGAGACTAGGGTTTGGCCTTCCAACGGGGCCAAACCCTAGGCAGGGACTAAATTGCAATTATATGATAAACAGGGACTAAACCGTAAATACGTTATAAAAAGGACTGAGCTGTAAATATGTAATCAATAAGGGTCAATTTGTAAATATGTAATTAATAGGGGCGTAGACTCAAAAATAGATCTTTTTCCTATTCCATATAATCATGTTTTAAGGTTTGGTCTTCCAATGGGACTAAACTCAACTCAGGGACTTAATTGTAATTTATTCCCTTCTTTATTTCATTGACCATTATAAATGAATAAGATATTGACAAGCGATTTAAAAGCAAAATAGAAGTTTTCTTAATTTTGTTCTTTCACTTAAGTTTTTTTTTTAAATAAGTTAATAATTTGGGGAATTAAATTTTTTATCTTTAGTTTATACATCTGTCTTATTTAAAAGAGATTAAATAATAATAAATGTAATAAAAAAATATGCTTTCTCTTTTTTAGGTTCTTTTTCTTATTATCTTAAAAAATTTGATAAAGGGAATTATTTTCTTCAAAAGGCAAACAATTTTTATAAACAATTAATGGGTACCATTTTTTAATGGGCGTGTATGGGTGCTAATCCTTCCGTGCGCGTAACCAACTCCCGAATCTGAATCTGGTCCAAAGACCTTCATTTTTCTTCAAATAATTCAAAAATAGGTTTTCCAATGTTTTCCTATAAAAATAAAATATTGGTGGCGGCTCCATTTAATTTTTAGGGTGGTTGTCACAGCTGGCGACTCCACTGGGGACTTTAGAGAGTTAGGCCCTATGATTGTTTATATGATTTGTTTGCCTTATTAAATAAATTATTCCCTTTTTGTTTTTATTTATTCATTTGTATATATGCTTAGAAAACTTGCATCAAAAAAAATTATTTTTCATTTGTGATTCATTCTCTTTCATTTGTTCTTCTCTTGTAAATATTATATATGTTTGTGTATTTAAAACCTTAGGGTAGAAGACATGTATATATATTGCATTTTTTTATTTTTGCAGCGGGTAGATCTAAGTTTGCTCCTTCACACACTACACTTTATACACTTTGTTTACACACAATATGAGTGGGTGCCCTACACCCGGGCCCGAGTGAACCTTAAGTTAGGAGAGGCTGCGTAGTGGGTGCTCTATTTGGGCGTCTGACGATGGGTTCCTCTGACGCCTCACCTAGAGTTTGGTTCCATTTGAGAAAAAACTATCCTTTAATAGTATACCTATTATTGGTGGTAACATTTTCAAATGGGACCCTTGGCTCTAGGGACAAATTTAGATTAGTATCTTAAATCCACCCAATGGAAAGGTACACAATACAAACCCTAGATCCTTTTAAGGAGTTACTGGCCCATATCGCGAAAGGAGCACACCTTATCCTATTTTCCACATGACAAAAGTCCTATGACCTAAGATCTTAGGAAATACCGGCCTACATTGCAAAGGGCACACTCTGCCTGTTTTTCCATCATCCATTTATTTTCACATTTCAAAATTGTGAAAAATAATAAATGATATTTTTCTCCAAAAATATTATTTGTTATTCTTCTTTGCAAAAAAAATAACATAGTTTCAAAAGATACATTCCCTTTCCATTCATTTTTCCCTCTAAATATAAAAAATAAATTTTCAAAAAGAAAAAAAACATTTTCTTTTTTTTTAACAACATCATTGCATTCATTTCATTTGTTGTAAAAAAAAAAAAAGCAAAACAAAAAAAAGAAAAATATTTCTCCATCTATCCATCATATCATTTTGCATAAAATATAAAAAGAAAAATATTCATGACATGCATACACATGGCACCTACATAACATAACTCATTTTTTTTCCCAACAAAAAATAAATACAAAAAAGCCTTCCCTGAATCCCTACCGGACTCGAGCCCAATCTAGACTCATGGACTTGTTGGAGCAGTCGAAGCAATGAAAGAAGAGTTCAATAGAATCAATAGTAAGATGGACAAGTTATTTGACCTTCTGCAGAACTTGGATACAAAATTGACCATTGATGAGAACCATTTCACCAGCACTAATGAGTATCAAGAGACTTCCAATGGCCCATCAGGAGACTCCCTAGATCAGAAGAGATTCCAAATTATGGAAGATAGACTGAAAGCTATTGAAGGGGCAAATCATATTGGGTTCAAAGCTTCAGAAGTATGTTTGGTCCCGGACGTGGTGATTCCTCCAAAATTCAAAGTTCCTGAGTTTGTCAAGTATGAAGGCTTAACTTGTCCAAAAAGCCACCTCATCATGTATTGCCGGAAGATGACCTTCTGCTCCAGCAATGATAAGCTCTTAATCCATTTCTTCCAAGAGAGTCTTACAGGGGCATCCCTACGTTGGTATATGCATTTAGAGCAAGGCAAAATCAACTCCTGGAACGATTTAGCTAAAGCTTTCATCAATCAGTATAAGTACAATATGGACATGGCTCCTGGCCGCTCCCAATTGCAAACCATGATAAAGGGGGGCAATGAAAGCTTCAAAGAGTATGCCCAAAGATGGAGAGGAGTTGCAGCCCAAGTGGAACCTCCGCTATCTGAAAAAGAGATGGTTACCACGTTCATTGACACTCTTCAACAACCTTTCTATGATCTGATGATGAGAAATGTCTTTTCGAATTTCTCAGACCTTGTTGTTGTCGGAGAAAGAGTGGAAGCCGGGATAAGAAGCGGAAGGATTGGCAACCTCAATATTCAACAACCATCGCACAGTATGAGCCAAGAGATGGAAGAAGAAACAAGTGACGCTCATCACGACATGTACTGAGGCAGTGGGCCACCCCATTAAGAATTGTTGGGCTTTGATCAACGCCAAGTGATAAAACGTTAAGGAATAGCCCTGTTTAAGCAACTTTCATTTATTTTTACGCTTTGCCCAAAGCCCTGGGGCATATCTTGTAAAGGGCTCATTATGTTCTCATTTTTTCAGTTCATCAATAAAATTGCAATTTGAATTTTTCTTTTTTTTATGGTAAAGCAAATGCACAAGTTATCAAAAGTTAAGTTTAGTGAAGATGTGATCAGTGAAATTTTGAGATGAGGTTTGGTCGTTTTTCTCTATCCAAACACTTATTATCCCTTGCTACCTCTTTTAAGCCTAAAATGAAATTTTTTTCAAATACCCTGAATAAGGATCGTTCATACAATGAAGAATAGCACAAGTTTTCAATCGACTTTGTCCTCTCAAAAAGAAGAAGAGCAAAGTAAGCAATAAAGTATCAAAGGCAATTCAAAGAAATATCAAAAATGTGTCAAAGACACTTGCGAAGATCAAAAAGGAAACCGCAAAGGTGAAACAAATGTGCTAGCAAAAATGAAGTGCATCTTTACACTAAGGATCCTTGTTCTTATAAACCCTTAAACACTTTTTGGGCCTGAAATATCCTTTCTTTCATAACCCTTAACCCCTGGCCACGTTACAACCCTAATAAAGTCCATTCTGATCAAAGTCAATTGCTCATATTTTCTCAAAAAACTTTATTTTTGAAGGAGGAGACCCTATAAACTCCTCAGTGCAGTTGCTTTACCTAAAAGAAAAGAAGAATATAAAATAAAATGCTCGCTAGGCTGAAAACCCGAAAGGGCGGTCTAGGCAAAAGTTAGAGCGACCCGCTAGGTTGAAAACTCACAAAGAGCGGCCTAGGCAAAAGTTAGGGTCAAATTTACAAACATGTCCACCCAGATTGGACCTCACAGATATAAACCAAGAAGCTAGGGGCAAAAGCTGTGCCCATCATCTACAAGCTTCGCATTCAAGATTTCGTTCCAGTTCCAGAACTACACAAGATGATCTGTCTCTCAACATATTTCTTTCCCATCATGGCTGAACGAAGGCCAAAGGGACACTGAAAAGTCTCTATAGATCAAAGTTGTCAATCTAATCCTTCCAAAGGCATTCAAAGCATGAAGATGAAAGTTTGAAGGTCCATAAAATGATTTACCAAGGGGCAAATATGCAAACCTGGTACAGTACAAAGTCAACCATTCAGACAATCAATCTGACAGAAAGTTATCATCCCACGAGTCTAGGGGCAGGATCCTCAAAGGAATTCAGGGAAATAAAAAATGTAAAAACAAAACAACATTCATGCATAGCATATCATCTGGCATGTTTATCTGGGCCTCAGACCCACCTTCAAAATCATTTCTCTAAAAAAGGAATAAAAATAAAAATTTCATTTCATGCATGGCATACCATCCATTGCATCTTGCATGACCATCAAAGTTTTTGGGTCCGTTGACCCACACTCTCAAATATTACATACAGTTGGTCTGTTGTTACTCGGTAAGAACTAGTACTCAGTCTATTCAATCTATTAGCATGAGTTAGGAACCCGTCCTATACCTTGCTGGGAATCTGACCCACCACCTTGGGAATCTGATCCAAGCTTTTAGTCGGGAAACTGACCCGAACTGTGTCGAGTGACGGAGAAGCTCGTACACTGGACGTTCACCTGCAATAGGAAAACCAGTCCATACTTTAGTAAGAGTTAGGATTTTGACCTATATCTTGCCGGGAATCTGACCCGAACCCACATTGAGTGACAAGGAAGCTCATATCACAGACATTCCTTAAAGTAAGTAATCAATCCGTACCTTTTTAACAAGCGTTAAGAATCTGACTTACCCTTGTTGGGAATCTGACCCAAAACCTGTGATGAGTGACGTAGAAGCTCACACCCAGACCTTCCCTAAGTAGAGAAGTAGTCAAAACCAATTTTGTAAGAGCTAGTCATAACTAGGCCTTACCGGAAATTCACCAGGAAACCGAACCTGGAATCTTCCACCAATTTTGTAAGAACTAGTCATAACTAGGCCTTACCGGAAATTCACCAGGAAACCGAACCTGGAATCTTCTACCAATTTTGTAAGAGCTAGGAACCAAGCCTACGCCTTACCGGAAATTCACCAGGAAACCGAACCTGGAATATCCCACCAATTTTGTAAGAGCTAGTCATAACTAGGCCTTACCGAGAATTCACTAGGAACCGAACCTGAAATCTCTCACCAATTTTGTAAGAGCTAGGAACCAGACCTATGCCTTACTGAGAATTCGCTAGGAATCGAACCTAGAATCTCTCACCAATTTTGTAAGAGTTAGGAACTAAAACCTATGCCTTACCGGGAATTCACTAGGAATTAAACCTAGAATCCCAAAAGCAAAGTCGGGAGCCAATCCCGCAATCCCAAACCAACAAGGTCGGGAGCCAATCTCGCAATTTCAAGCCACTTATTGCGGACAAAATCAGAGTCCTTTATCCTTAATTACCTTTTACAACGAATGCACAAAGACCTTCGAGTAAAATGTTATTAAGGAGGGGCAGCTGTAGTACCCTAATTTTGTCCGGCCCTTTTTATTTTATTTTGTTATTTATTTTAATTTTTTATTTTTATTTAGTAGTAGTAGTAATAATAAATAATATTTTTGGAGAAAGAAAAGAAAAGAATAAATAAAAGAAGAAGAAAAGGAAAAATGAGTTTGTTTTATTTATTTAAGAAGGGGTGTGTAAGAAACAAATTTAGTGGTGCAAATAGCAATTAGCAAAATGTACCCCAATCCAAATCCAGCCCAATTATCCTTCTATTTCCTACACCCCCTTTTCTTCTATGACACAGCCCAGCATTCCTCTCCCTTCCTGCTACGCACACCCCACTTTCTTCCTCAAGACACCCCCGCCTCACACGCAAAATTTCATCCACGCACCTCTTGGCCCAAACCATGCAGCCGACCCAACTCTCTCCTTTAACCTAAACCTAAAAATCTCTAACCCTAAAACATTTCCCTCAGCCGCAACCACTTCATCCCTTCCATTCTCTCCCACGCCTCCATCAACCTTTCCTTCCTCCCTAAAATCACGCCGCGGCCATAACCATCCACCTTATCTTCTCCATCCTTCTCTTCCTCTTATCTCTTCTCCCTCTCAACTTCCAAACCCTAAACCTAATCTTCAATCCCTTCCCTTTCTCCCCACAGCCGCGGCGCAACCAATCCCATACCCTAGCCGCGGTTTCCTTTCTTTTCCTCTCACCTCATCTCTTTATCTTCCCCTTTTCTCGCCCCAAATCCCGTCCATCATCATCTCCAAACGAGATCTTCACCAAAAAGGGAGTATCTGTTCCATTCCTTTCCTTTTATCTCTTTATTTCTTCTTTTTCTTTTTAATTTGTTTGAACTAATCTGATTCGAAATTTTCGCAGGACTGACGCTATAAAAGCCAAAGAAAGCTGAAGACGAGAGGGGGCCGAACCCAAGAGCAAACCCAGGAGGCCGAGAGCAAACAAAAACCCTAAGTGAAAATAGAGGAGCACATTGAAGCAGAAAGAGACGACAAAGAAGACTAAGGCAGAAGAAGGAAGCTATAGCCACGAAACCGTGAGACCCCCCCTTTAGAACCAAAATTACAATACTATTAGTTTAGGCTTCTTCTGAATCCTTTCTTTGGCTTTCTGGAAATTTCCAGGGAAGCTTCAATTCAGGTTCACATATTTTCTTCATCCTTGTATTTTTCCGTTTTCTTTTCTTACAATGACTGTATAAGAGAATGGTATGTTGGATTGAATGTTCTAATTCGTAACATATATGATCTAAGTTTTTTTTCTTCTCATTCTTTTGCCTTCTTTGCATTTTTTGTTACTGAGATTGTCTGTTGATTTGGTTGAGGGTCGGTTGAAATGAGTTGAGACTAGGGTTTGGCCTTCCAACGGGGCCAAACCCTAGGCAGGGACTAAATTGCAATTATATGATAAACAGGGACTAAACCATAAATACGTTATAAAAAGGACTGAGCTGTAAATATGTAATCAATAAGGGTCAATTTGTAAATATGTAATTAATAGGGGCGTAGACTCAAAAATAGATCTTTTTCCTATTCCATATAATCATGTTTTAAGGTTTGGTCTTCCAATGGGACTAAACTCAACTCAGGGACTTAATTGTAATTTATTCCCTTTTTTATTTCATTGACCATTATAAATGAATAAGATATTGACAAGCGATTTAAAAGCAAAATAGAAGTTTTCTTAATTTTGTTCTTTCACTTAAGTTTTTTTTTTTAAATAAGTTAATAATTTGGGGAATTAAATTTTTTATCTTTAGTTTATACATCTGTCTTATTTAAAAGAGATTAAATAATAATAAATGTAATAAAAAAATATGCTTTCTCTTTTTTAGGTTCTTTTTCTTATTATCTTAAAAAATTTGATAAAGGGAATTATTTTCTTCAAAAGGCAAACAATTTTTATAAACAATTAATGGGTACCATTTTTTAATGGGCGTGTATGGGTGCTAATCCTTCCGTGCGCGTAACCAACTCCCGAATCTGAATCTGGTCCAAAGACCTTCATTTTTCTTCAAATAATTCAAAAATAGGTTTTCCAATGTTTTCCTATAAAAATAAAATATTGGTGGCGGCTCCATTTAATTTTTAGGGTGGTTGTCACACGATCCTTTATTTTTACTGACAGAAATTCTATATTTACCGACGGCTTAGCCGTCGGTAATTCTATGAATTTTTTAAATAATCAGTCAGATTTACCGACGGCTTTTCCGTCGGTAAATCTGACTATTTATTTAAAAATCCCACCAAAATTGCGACGGCTTTTTTTATATTACCGACGGCATAGCCTTCGGTAATATCGACGGATTCAATTGGTCGTCGATAATACATTTCCAACGAGACATTGTCCCAGGGCCCCGAGTCCGTCGGTAATCATTATTTACCGACGGCTTTATTGTATTACCAACGGAAAATGGTCGTCGGTAATGACGAATTTTCTTGTAGTGAGGAAACTTTTTGATAGTAAGGGCTCGAAGCGTCTTTTTGAGATGCTGATGGAGGTGAGGAACAAGCACCAGCGCTCAGGCTGGATAGGCGAGAGCGCATGGAAAACCCTCGAATAGAAATGAGATTCTCCTGAATACAAGAAAAAATCAGTACGGGCAAAGGCAAACCGTGCCTCTGCCAAGGATGGATCTGTCTATACAGGTGGATCCATTTCCATCACTGAGCATGCCATACGGATGGTATGTTGTTCAGTTAAACACTTGATAATTGCAACACATATTTTCATTGTTAAATATTGTTAATGTTTGTTTGGTATTATTTGTTTTGTTTAAGGCTAGAGAATTAGGTAGGGAAGTGTCGGTGGATGAGTTCTTGATGAAGGCTCACCAGAGGAAGAAGGACAAAGCCTGGGTGGACGAGAGAGCCAGGGAGACATACGTAAGATTTAACATTGTATTTATTGTTTATTATTTGACATTTGATTTTGTTGTAAAAAAAAGTAATGTATCCTAGTTTAACGCCATTTTCTTTTGAGCAGGAGTCATTTTAGCAGGCATTGCAACAAGCCTCTCAGCTAGGGGAGGCATCTGGTAGTGTCCCTCAGGAGGTTGACCCCTCGACTAGATTAGACTGCTGGGTCAAATTTGCTGGGGGGAAGACTCGGGGACGTCTCTACGGTGTCGGAGATATGTCCCCGCGTTATAGGCTAGGTGTCCCCTCTCTGACTCAGGAGTTTCGTGCATCTGCCGGTACTTCCCATGTCCCCAGTCAGTACTCCACCGAGATGGCTGCACAGTTGGCGGTCGTTGAGGAGCGAGCAAGGGCGATCGAGGAGGAGACTCATGAGGCACGTCAGGCAGTTCTGGATGCAGTACGGGCGGTAGAGGAGCGCCAATAGGAGCAGGCTGTGGACTTTCAGAGACTGTTGAGAGAGTTGGCAAGCAGCATTACCAACATCCAGTCTACCCGTTGCCATCCGGACTACGAGGAGGACGACGACGAGGAAGAGGAGGAGGAGGATTAGATTAGGTTTTATTTGTGTTGTTGACTTAACTTCACAAACATGTTTATTTTTGTCTTAACATTTATAACACTTGTATTTACATATTTTTGTGTTTTTTTATTTATTTTACTTATTTATGATTGTGCTGGTAGGCCATTGAGCCCTTGTTGGTTGTTGGTTATTTGTATTTTGATTGTTAAAAATGCAGGTTGGGCAATCAGAAAAATTAAAACAAAAATTAAAAATTTAAACATTAAGCTGTCGGTAAAGACAAAAAAATAATTCAATATTAAGGGAGTCTCCGTCGGTAATCCGACGGTAAAACCAACGGTTATATCCATCGCTATGCCGTCGATAACCTTATCGACGGCTAGGCCGTCAGTATAGTGCAATGTTAATACACCGTATTTATCGACGGCTTGTCCGTTGGTAAATGGAAATAAATTAATTTAAATACATTTCATAACCAACGGTGGAGTCGTCGGAAATTCGTCGATAAAAAACGATTATAGCCGTCGATAACCCATCGATAATTTACAGACGGCCTAGCCATGGCTAAATACGACTAGAACGTTGTTGGTTTCGACTTGTTACTGATGACCCTTTTAATATTTACCGACAGTTTGGCCGTCGGTATCGTGCGGTCGTCGGTAAAATTACCAGCGAGCCAAACTCCCAGGGCCCGACACCATCAGTAGGACGTCGGTGAATGGTGGTTTCCGGCGGTTTTCGTGTTTTACCGATGACTTTTGGCTGTCGGTAATGAGCGAGTTTCTTGTAGTGATTATTGGGTTACTTATTCTACAAGTATAAATCCAAAGAAGGCTGTGGACTTTGTGGTTTTTAATAATACTATATATACTATCACTAACAAGGCCGAGTGGCCAATTTTAGCCCTTGTATAAAGTACCTATGTTGTAATACCTAATACTAGCATCTAGAAAGCTAATATCAGACGTTAACATAATTTAGATACTCAGAAGATAAATTAAAACATAAAGGGGTTCACAGCCCAATTTAAACAGAAAATAATACATAGTTTTGGTACAACAATTAACACTTGGTACATAGTCCTTGATTCAACAAGAAAACAAAAAGTTCAGTACTTAAACAACACCGTCACTTTCAAAATACATAATCAAAATAAGTGGAATGTCCCTCAAGATTCAAAAATCCAAATCTGGCGGCTAAGTCTTCTTATCATCTGAAACAATATGGAAACTAGTGAGAATAAATCTCAGTGAGTTCTAACCAACAATTAAAAGAGCATGTAATATAATGGAGTTAAGCATAACATAAGCATCCTTAAATTTTAAAGAAAACTCAACAGGTAATTAAGCGTGAGAGACTTAACTACACTAGTTTAAGGATTTTGATTCGGCAGTCAAAGCTCCTTGACCACAATTAGACGTCTCTTTAAACCGTTAATACCATATCCTAGCCTTCTAAGTAAAAAGGACTTACAAAAACAATTTGGGTCTCACCCACATAATTGTGGCCCATGATAGCTGACCCTTATAGAGAACTTGGGTTTCCTCCAGACGTAGACTATCCTAACATTTGGATGCCATGGTATGATGTAAAACCGTTTCTTTACTCTTCTTAAATAGATAAGAGTATTAAATTATGTTATTCAGAACCATACTAGTTTTATGATCAATTCAGAGACTAAGCAAGAGCGTCATACACAAACATCTATAAGCAAATCATACGTATTTACACAACGCACACAATTCCACCACAAATTACTCACACCTCATTTAACCAAGATTCTGGCCTGGATTGAAAAAGCGTTCTAGACCTCAATTCTACATGGAATCAGGTGATTCCAATGGCTCTAATGTAGATAAAAATGTCTAGTTTTCAATGCCACCAAAATCACTCAATTCCAGTGAATACATAAGGAGTTATGCACAATTTATTAACACAGGTTCAGGTGGGTAAACATTAATCAACACGCCCCTTATGACCCCCTGATCTGTATCATTTCTCAATCAAATTGGATGATTCTAGTGGCAAAGTGTATATAATTAAGTCTAGATTCCAGTGCCACAAGAATCTTTCGAATCCAACACCCAGTGAGAAATACTCAAAACAATGACAAGTGTTTAGGGTAAACTGATGATAGTCAATCTGCCACTTGCCACCTGCTTGTCAAGGCCATTTATCCCCCATTAGGACACCAAATTGAGTAATTCAATGTAGAGAAAAATGTCTAGTTTTCAATGCCACAGGAACCAATAAATTCCAATTTATGTACAGGGAGAAATAGCATAATCATTCACATGGGGTCAAGTTAGATTGACTAGGTTCAACCTGTCACTTGAAACCCTAATATCTAACTCAATTCTTACCCAAATGACATGCTTCCAGTGCCCAAATTGAAGCAAATTTAGTCTACATTCCAATGGGACTGGACCCAAGTCGAAATGACCTCTGTGCAGAAAATAACGACCGAATTACTACATGGGTATCCAGATGGGTTAGGGACAGCAATCCAGCCCTATCAACTTCAACACCAAATTTCATAATTTATCCACAACCAAATTAAGAGTCATTCCACATAAACACACTAGAGACTCTAAGTAATAGAATTAAAGCATTAGGAACCACAAAATGTTAGCAATAGCAACTCATTTTCCAAGCACTACATAGTAAAAATTCAGTAACAACTACACATGCATAGTTCAATTCTTTTTAAAAGTTATTCCCTCAATACACCCCATATGCAATTAAAACAGAACTAAGCCCTTAAATTTTGACCCTAAAATAGAATAGTTAGATTAATTTATCATGAGGTTGAGTGGGACTTATGGGTGCCCTTGAGCAAACATGCTAGAACTCACCTTGATTAATGAAGAGATTGAAACTAGCTTGAGTTTCTTCCCATTCTCCCTCTTCTAACCGAAACCCTAACCCTCTTATCACTTAATCCTCTTCAAACTCCTTCTTCCCTTGATGATTACAAATAGTGGTTGCCCTATTCTTCTTTATTCAAGTGGTGAGTGGAGCAAAATTTCTTGGTTCCTTGAAAAAATCTCACCTAGGCCGAATTTTGAGGATGAAAAATGATTCGCATGTGACTTGTTCTAACTTAATCTTGGTACTTTATGGAAGGTTATTGAGTATAGGGCTGGTTAGGAGGATAAGGATGAATTTTGGGTGAAGATTTAAGTGAGTTTGATTGAGAAATGGTGATGGAGGTGAAGGGGTGAGGGAGGCGGTTTTTGGAGGATGAAGAGAGGAAGATGGAGATCTAGCTTCGTGTGAATAAATTCTCTCCTCCCTCTCCTTGATTTGGCCGAGATGAGTATGGAAAGAAAGAGGAAGAATTGACTCATCATAAATGGTAATCCTTGCATGTGTTATGATTGGATAAGAGGGGAGGTGGTATTAGGATAAGGAGTTATTATTATAATTTAATGATGCGTTGTGTGTAGTGTGTGTATGCGCGCGCCGAGAATTGAAAGGAGGGAGGAGGGAGAAAATTTGGACTTTCCTAAGGGTGTGTTTGGTTGGGGGGTTTTGGAGGGGAGGAGAGGGGATATTTTAAATTATGTTTGTTTGGTTCAATTTTTTTAATGGGAGTGGAGGGAGGGAGGGAGGAGCAAAATCCATCCTAAGCCAATTTTGGCTCCCCTCCCAAAGTGGGGGTTTTGGAGGGAGGTGAGGGAGATTAAATTATTTAACATAAAATTACTGAATTATCCTTATATATAATATAATATAAAACACTATAAGGATATACCAGTAAATTAATCCCTTCCCTCCATTAAAATCCCTCCCCTTCCCTCCTGAACCAAACAAGCAAAAGCTTCCCTCCCCTCCCCTCCCCTCCTCTCAACCAAACACAAAATCAAAGTAAATCTCTCCCCTCCCTTCCCCTTCCCTCCCCTCCTCTCCATTAAAATCCCTCTCCTCCCCTCCCCTTATTTGAACCAAACAGACCCTAAGTGTTTACTATATGGTAAATGAGTGTGACTAATTAGGTGTCATAATGTAGTGATAAAGAAAAATAACACTAGTGATGTACTAATTTAACTATATCTTAGAATTTAACTTAGGAAGAAAACTAATTTTTCCTAACTCCAAATTGAATGACAAGGAAAAATTGAATGTGTCATTATTAATCACTCCTTAATTAAACATATACACCCATCATCAAATAAAATTGTAATTATAAAAGAAATGAACTATCATTACTCATGCCTATATTTAAATATAAACATAATTAATTTTTATAAACCTAAAAAAAATACCTTTAAGATTGGGATATTACATATGTTGTTTCCACAGTAGCAATTATGGAAAAAGTTCATTATGAATGAAGAAAAGCTTAGTCCTTTTCAACCTTTTTAGTTTTTGGACATATTATTACTTTATTCAAAAAAAAAATCTAACAAAGTGTACTAGTTATGAATTTATGAAATCTCTAAAATATTCACATTAATGTTATGAATTTATTTCTTATGTTTGTTCATATTAATTCCCGTTGAGCAATTCATAATTATTATTTCTAATGATTTTATGAACATCGTCCATTTTCTAATAGTTATTCACGTTAATATTTTTATTGTACCGGAATATATACCACACCTGAATAATTAAATACTATGTTAATATTTTCAAATTCACGTATGTTAATATATGGATTATATTCAAGAACTATTACCAAAATTGGTTGTATCAAAATATGCATGAATTTTTTTTTTCGGTAATTTGGACTGCAAATGTATCACTATGCATGAAAAGTTATTTTTATACAAACATGTTTTCTAGAATATGATTGTAATGTCCTTTACTGTAATTTTGTCACAAAGAAAAAACATTTCTACATGGTTCTATCCAAACATGTCAAAAATTAGTTTTCAAGTCAAAAATGATTTTTATAATTGTAAATAAACTCAAACTAACTGATGGTTGGTGACCAGTCGTGGCGAAGTACCTGATGGTTGGTGACCAGTTGTACAAGAGAGGCTCTTCGGCACCTTTGCTAAGATGCCTGACCGAATCTCAGGCAGAGCATGTGACAGCCGAGGTTCACGAAGGGGCATGTGGAAGCCACATTGGAGGCAGGGCACTGGCGGCCAAGATACTCAGGGCCAGTTACTACTAGCCTACGGTGAACAAGGATTATTCGGATTATGTTAGAAGGTGTGACAAGTGCCAAAGATTCAGCGATGTCAAGCGCTTTCCTCCCGAGAATCTCCACTCGGTCGCTTCCCCGTGGCCTTTCTTCATGTGGGGAGTGGATATCTTGGGACCATATCCACCAGCCCCTGGTCAAGTTAAATTCCTGGTGGTGGCCGTGGACTATTTCACCAAGTGGGTCGAGGTCGAGCCTATCGCCTCGATTACGGCCGAGAGGATAAAAAAGTTTTATTGGAAAAAGATAGTATGCAGGTTCGGAATCCCAGCTATTTTAGTTACTGACAATGGCACCCAATTTGCTAGCAACTATGTCAACCACTTTTGCACCGAATGGGGAATTAAACAGTTGTTTACATCGGTCGTGCATCCCCAAACCAATGGTCAAGTGGAAGCAGCAAATAAAGTTATCCGTAACGGCCTCAAGAAGCGACTGGACGATGCCAAAGGTGTGTGGGCCGAACAACTATCGCAAGTCCTTTGGTCATATCATACCACCCCACACTCAACCACCCAGGAGACTCCTTTTCATTTGGTTTATGGAACCGACGCTCTGATTTCGATCGAGATCATGGAGCCCAACGGTCGCACATCTTTTATACAAGACGAACACAATGATCAGAGTTTAAGGGCAAACCTTGACCTAACTGATGAACATCGGGAAATGGCTCACATTAAAGAAGAAGCTTGCAAGGCAAAAGCCGCCAGGAAATATAACTCCAAGGTTGTGCCTCGAAGCTTTAAAGAGGGCGACCTAGTGCTCCGAAGAACAACATGCAAGGTCGCTGCAGGAAAGCTAGAACCAAACCGGGAAGGCCCTTATGGCATTAGATACCCGGTCAGAAAGGGTGCCTTCAAGCTGGAGAAGATGGACGGAGCTGTCATTCCGCGTTCATGGAACGCGACCAACCTTCGTTTCTATTTTAGTTAAAAATTTGCTATGTTGCTGACACTTGCTGTTAGTTGCTTTTATTTAAATTCCTCCAAAATACTTGTAATTTGTTGATACAAGTAGTAGCATGAATGAAGTTTGAAGTTCGCAACGTCCAAATATGTGCATGGTGAAGTACGTTCTAACAACTTGAAGTTCAATAACAGCCGACTAACAAAACCGACCTACAAATAAGACTGAAAACCCAGCGGGATAACTTCGAGTTACCAGGCAAAACTGGCCCGACACAATTTAATCGGAAACCCAGCGGGTAACGGCAAAACTGGCCCGACACAAAAGACCGAAAATCCAACAGGATAACTTCGAGTTACCCAGCAAAACTAGCCCGGCACAAAAGACCGAAAACCCAGCGGGTAACCACGAGTTACCCGGCAAAACTGGCCCTGCACAAAGACCGGAAACCTAGCGGGATAACTTTGAGTTACCCGGCAAAACTGGCCCAGCATGATTTAACCGAAAACCCAGTGGGTAACCACGAGTTACCCGGCAAAACTGGCCGGCACAAAAGACCAAAAACCCAGCGGGATAACTTCGAGTTACCCGGCCAAACTGGCCCGACACAATTTAACCGAAAACCCAACAGGTAACCACGAGTTACCCGGCAAAACTGGCCCGGCGCAAACTAACCGGAAACCCAACGGGATAACTTTGAGTTACCCGGCAAAATTGGCCCGGCACAAACTAACCGAAAACTCAGTGACTCGGCCAAAATGGCCCGGTTAATCAAGGAGGTTGCGACTAATCGGTCGGACCAATTACGAGTTACCAACTAGGAAGGAACATTCAAGTTAATAATATTGAATACCCGGTTAATTCATTCAAAGCTATTCTATAACAAGACAATACCGTTTGAGAAGTAAGCAAGGTCATTCAAAATATCAAACAAAAGGAAACTTTCTCATCAAGTCATGATTACAAGTCATAAAGCTACAAACTATTTAATTCCCAAAATGTCTGAACGAGTAACAAGTTAGCGGCTAAGGAGGGTAAATAACCCGGCCATCCACGACAGTCGCATCAGGGTCAGTGGATGACAAATCAATGCCTTCATGCAAAGCTTTAACCTGCTCCAGGGCGTTCTCAAAGCCTCGATCATATTCGCCGACCAACTCCTTCTTCAACTCTTCAACCTTGATCGCCAAAGCCTCCTTTTGAGCGATCAGCTCCGTAACCTTCAAGTTCAAATCATTGAATTTTGAGGTCAAATCGTTAAATTCATCAGTCTTATTCTTTAAACCTTCTTCTAGTTTAACTTTTTCGGTTTGCAAAGTAGTATTCTCATTGGCCAATCGGTCGTGCTGATCAGTAATGGTCTTTAACTTCTCATCAGCAGCCCAGACCTTCTTTTAAGCTTCATGGGCCTTCGACTTATAAGATTTCATTTGATCATTCAACTTAGCAACAACATCATCCGATAGAGAACTTTCGGCCAATGCAGACCCAAACGAGGTCTCAGATATACGAGTTAAAGAAGAAACCCAAATGGAATACACTTCTATCGCCTGCATAGCTTGAACAAATCTGATCCGCTTCAACTTCTCCGGATCTTTCTCCCCAATATGACAGTCAATCGCCTGATGAAATGGAAATCGACGGTCCCAAATAGATTTCACGGGACCGTCATGATTCTCGTACGCCAGAACTGTATGCCAGTCTTCACCGGACGTGGACTGAACAACGGCAAGTGGAGGAGGAGTCGCCTCCTGTTGAGGAATTGCAGCAGAACCATCCACTTCGCCGACCGATCGTTCCTCTTCTCCACCTTCATCCTCGGTCCTCCGTTTTTTGTTGAAGAGCGGATCCGAGCAGGTGGCGTCCAAATCACCACTGACAGCATGACTCGGCCTCTTATTCTTTGTATGGTCGGACGAGGTGTTACCCGAGTCGGCCAATTCCCTCTCTTTCTTCAACTGGTCCTTAAGGCGGCGCCTCTGTTCAACAGAAATGGGAGCCATTCCAGAGCCTCTGCAAAAAACAAAGACCAGATCAGATTAGCAACTGCAATTGACAGGAAATAATAAAACAAACAAGGGAGTGAGCAAGAATTTACTCAAATAATCAAAACGACCCTGCACTTTGTACTCCATGGCAATTAAGTCATACGCGCGCATCAGTTGAACGGATGAAAGATGGTCCACGTCCTCTTTCTCTTTCACTGACAGCAACGACCGCTCTATCCTAAAATTTTTGCGAGGATCGCTGGTCCAATACAAAGGAAATTTTTCATGACCATCCTCATTAATAAGAAGATTCGGACAACAAGGACTGGCACGAACCTGGAAGAATTTATCCTTAAAATTTTTGTAACTACAGGCGTATACGGTCATCAACGGGTGGCGAGGCAGATTCCCTATTGACATCCAACTCAAAGCGGTAGAGGACCCACTACGAAAAAAGCTAAAAAATCTTAAGGTCGACGCCTCCATTCCAATAGCGTCACACATAATCTCAAATGCACGAATCTACGCCTAACCATTCGGATGTATTTGCATCGGAGCCGCATTCAACATACGAAGGATTTTACATTGAATATTAGTAAAGGGAAGCCGAATGCCAAGCCTTTTGAAAAGTGTTTTGTACACATAGGTATACTTCGGTTGGGTGTCGTCCGTTTGCTCTTCACAAACCGCTTCATCTTCTCGGCAAGGGAGCACCTCCACATAGCCTTCGTGGGCCGGGTAAGAAACCCATTTGTAATTCCTATGGGCGAGTTCAGAGGTCACATACTTCGTCCTCGCGTGGCGAACTTCAATCGAGACCCAATCATATGAACGGTCATCTGCATCGTCTTGAGGGGTCATTTGATTTGATGACGTTGCATCAGCCATGGGCGGACCTGACACAATATAGCAATCATGATCAGCTATGTCGTTTGGCCCCCCAGAAGAATCCTCACTAAACTCAGCAAACAATTGTCTACCCCTCTCCGTTAGGGTTTCGAGAGGAGACTTCTGAGTAGTCACTGAACGCCTGTGATGAACAAGCGATTCTTCTTGTTCCTCCTCCCCATCGTCATAAATAAAAGTTCTAATCATATTCAATAAAGCTTGACAGCGTAACAATGGTGAACAAAGGAAAAGAACAACGCAGTTCAGAAATGAAACAAACAAAATCCAAAAAAGATAAACGCAAAATCGACAATAGAAAGCAGATACAATTTAGATCTACTAACGAAAGTGCGAATTTCAGAGCAAAGCGCCAGTATTTGAAAACCCAACTATGCGAAATAATACGGCAAACAAATCCCCAAATTCGCTAGCAAAAGGGAAAAATTTGGATGCCAGAAGAATACCTGGTGGAAAACGTAGGAATGAAATCCTGTGAAAGGCTACTTGTGGTGAAGCCTGAAAGCAGGAAGGGAGAGGAGGAATTGCAGAAGGAAGAATCGCACAGTGAGGATGAAGGAAGCAAGAAGTAGGAGCAAAATTGGGGGGAAGCAAAGATACAACCAGTTTTATAAAATAACTGGCTAATCTAATGGTCAGAAATGATACCACGTTTCCATCTAACGGTCGCAATTTCAAAGATCTCAACGGTGCAGGTTGATAACTTTTCATATTCACGAAGGGACATGATGATGCCATGTGTCTGTCTAATCAAATCATTTCGAATCAATGCGAGAAACGAGGTGGTACATCGGGAATCATTTGGAGGCATAAATCGCCTCAACAGTCACATCGCATCAAATAACCGGTCGTTCCAAAAAATAAATAAATAAATAAATAAAAAGAGGAGAGAGAGAGAGAGAGAAAGAGAAAGGTATAATATTGACTTGGTCAGCCGGTTCAAATACAAGATAGAAACACTACAATCTTGATATTCATTTGGTGTCCTTTCTTTTCCTTCCTCGTGGTGATCGAATGGTCGGGCGACAATTTTGCTCTATCCTTCAATTGTACCCTGGACTTTACTTTTCTGACCTGGTCGAAAAGCACGGCCACCCGGTCGAAAAGAACGGCCGGCCACTCTCTATACCCAATGCCTAAAAGAAGCTTTGGCATCACCATCAGGGGGTTTGATGGTACCTCCAACACATGATAAGATGGAAAAATTATTAGGTGCACTGAACATTTCTGGCGTAAATTGATGAGTAAGGAAGCAATTGCCAAACCAACAGGACAACGAGGAACTATCTCCCATGCTAGATGCTCTGACATTTTCGCCAAGGAGTCATTCGGCAAAAATATTCCGAACACCTAACAAAGTAGCAAGCACCTTGCCCATGAATAAAGAGGCAGTGAGCTGAATGGGAAAGCAAAGTGCGATGCCTATATATAGCAGATTGAGGCGGAGTAATAGAGGAAACTTCAATAAAGGGGTCAAGGCTAGGATGGTTACGCATTTAATGCGTGAACACCTAACGCAATGGTTGAGCGTTGACGTCTTTATTACAGTCAGTGAAACATTTAAAACGTGATACAGTTACTAAATGTTCCAGTTCAGCTATTTACCGAAGGGCTGTGATTCGTATCCAGTCATCCGGCCCTAAACTGAAGGGCTGAAGTTGCTGGTGGAGCACTTTCGCCCATTGGGCTAGGCGCACGAAGGGCTGTGATCCGTATCCGGTCGTCTGACCCTAAACTGAAGGGCTGAAGTTGCTGATGGAGTGCTTCACCCATTGGGCTCGGCACTCAAAGGGCTGTGATCTGTATCCGGTCTTCTGGCCCTAAACTGAAGGGCTGAAGTTGCTGGTGGAGTGCTTCCACCCATTGGGCTCGGCGCTCGAAGGGCTGTGATCTGTATCCGGTCTTCCGGCCCTAAACTGAAGGGCTGAAGTTGCTGGTGGAGCACTTTCGCCCATTGGGCTCGGCGCACGAAGGGTTGTGATCCGTATTCGGTCGTCTGACCCTAAACTGAAGGGCTGAAGTTGCTGATGGAGTGCTTGCCCCCATTGCGCTCGGCGCTCGAAGGGCTGTGATCTGTATCCGGTCTTCCGGCACCAAACTGAAGGGCTGAAGTTGCTGGTGGAGCGCTTTCACCCATTGGGCTCGGCGCTCGAAGGGCTGTGATCCGTACCCGACCGGATGGCCGTGTACTAGGAGGATCGGTCGACTTATACCTATATTCCTCCTTTGGAAGCCTACGGTACGAATACTCGAGCATAGCTTCTAGCTGACCAGCAATGGGGCATAGCTTCGACTTATACATATAGTTCTTCTTGGGGGCTCATAACCTTTCTGCTGGACTCCTATGTACTGGAAGCTCAACAGACTTCATATGACGTAGGGCTACATGTCGCCCTCTGATAGGAGTAGTACCAAGTAGTACTACCCTCGTACCTTTCCCTTATACCCAGACGATTTAGGGCTACGTGTCATTTGGCGATAGGATAATACCAAGCCCAATGATTGCCCACGATCCTCCTCCAACAGTCTGGGAGAGGGAATGATTGGGTTCACTGTAGAACACCGTGTGAACAGGGGACACCCCTATATAATGGAAATTACTAGGTCATAAAAAAGGTCAGAACTTTTACCCTAAAGGTACTCCCCATTAGGCGACACCAAGTCTAGTGGCGGCAGTACTCTCATTACTCACACTCGAGAACAATACATAATTAAAAATAGTACAACATTAAAAGTCTGGTTGAGTCAAGTGATCTGGACAACGAATCTTGGTTGTCTCAATCGTGCCAGGATCTTGTCATTGGATCTAACTAATGTAGTGTATAACTCAATGGGGCAGAGGCTAGCATATTGGACAAAGACGGAAAAAATCCATTGTACGTCACTGTTGTCTTGAAGCTTCAAAATCTGGTATTCAACACACTCATTTCTTATGGATGTAGGGCACCGATACTCAAGCTCAACAACCCTTCTGCTATTTTCAGCTTTGAACTTGGATATTTTTTTCTTCAAGGCATCAAGTGTGATGCTTTTGTTTATGCTAATTGACTCTGGAACATCGCACTCAAACGTGATCCCTTCAGCAGTTGTTGTAATTTTGCCATTGTAATACACAAAACAAGAGTCAAACTCATGTTTGTGAAGCGAGGTCTGTTAACCTTAAACACATATTTATAGCAGTTTCGGTGCAATCTGATTCGTTTGAAGTGTCGGTGAAATCTTATCGCATGTTTGTCAAGAGTCAAGACGATGAATCTAGTTTTATTATTATTCAGATGAAAATGTTATTCCATAAGGAAAAAAGTTGAAAACATTCTTAATATATTTATGGGTCAAAAGTGTGAATACATGCCTTGACAGGACTGTTTTGATGATTGACAAAAGGGAGTTACGTAAATAATCAACTGTGTAAAAAGCGGAAAAAAATACCAAGACACACACCAAGGATCGGAAGTTCTCAAGTCTTTGGGTTTTGGGTATTTATCTATTTCTTAGGACTATTTGTAAGTAGTAGTAAAAAGCTCTCAATTAAAATAAAATCACACACTCACAATGTTTTATCTAAAATTAATTTTATGACTTTTTTCTTAAATTATTTCACTCACAAAATATTTCGAAAAAATGTTTTGAAGTGTCCAAAAATACCTATCTTTTATCTTGGAAAGAATCTCTTATATTTTGTGCTTATTTCGAGTGACAAACAGAATGCTTATAAACATTTATGTCACTCACCATAATCGATTAGGTGTTTCTTTTCTCTTTCGTGCGTTATAAACAAATCATAATCGATTATCACATTCACAATAATCGATTATTTAAAGAGAATGGCTGCTCCGCATCTTCCCTATTACATAATGGATTATGGAACTATGTAAACGTTTATTAACTTTTCTTTAATCGATTATGTGAAACTTTCTTTTACCGTGTCTCAATCTTTTCCATTCATAATTGTTTATAACTTCTTGATAATCCATTATGACCTTTTTCAAAGGAGTTGCGTGTTTCACGTGCTTAACATATAAACAATTATCAGTATTTGATAAACGATTATACAGATGTTATATTTCCAGATTCGACACAACAGTCATTTCCATTAATGCTGCAACGGTCAATTTTTTTTTAATGTTGCACGCTCCTTTCCTGTGCCTATTTAAAGAGTAGCTCTATGAGCAATTTTTCACAGACTTGCGTTATTCTGTTTGTGATAAAACTCTGCTAAAAATTTTTTTGTCAGTCACATTTATTTTGAGCACATTATTTTCGTTGAGAGCCTTTTAATACTACATAGTTTTATTTGAATTTGTTATATCTGCACTTTTGAGTGTATCTTATTTACATTCTTTTATTTGTAAAAATTATTTCTTTTGGGTGGGAATCCCAAGTTGTTCATAGAGAGATGATATCTCTTGAACGTATTGCTCTGGTTTAGAGTTGTAAAGGTTTCTAGCTAAACCTGATTTAAAAGCTAGTGGTTTAGTAAAAATCCCATTGTGCTTTGCTTTGGGGACATGACGTAGGCCACAGGGGTGTTTGGTGGCCGAACCTGTATAATTTGCTGCGTGCTCTTCTTTGCTCTCTATCTCTTTATTATTCAAGCAATTTATTTTTCAGTTCTTTATTTTTTCCAGTCCTTTATTTTATTGTCTTTACTTTCAGTCATATACATTTCAGTTATTTAATTTCTGTCATTTATTTTATTACAATTTAATTTCTGCAATTTATTTTTCAAGTCATTTATTTTTTCCGCAGTTAATTTCTTGCAAGTTTTATTTCAGCACTTTATCTGCAAAAGTTTTTTAATAAGCACCGCTCTCACAATTCACCCCCTCTTGTGTTTGGAGTCACTTGGCAACAAGTGGCATCAGAGCTAGACTCTTTTTTAAATGACTTAAACGTCTCAAGAGAATGACTTCAAACACTAACAAGGGAAACTCCATGAACAGACCGACATTTTTCAATGGTGAGGGGTATGGTTATTGGAAGGATAGAATGCAAATTTTTCTTGAGGCTGTTGACCTCAATATTTGGGATGTTGTGGAAAACGGTCCGTTTGTCCCCATTCACTCAATTAATGATAAAGTAGTCGACAAACCAAGATCTCTTTGGACCAAAGATGAAAAGAGAGAGGTCCAATACAATTTGAGAGCTAGGAACATCATCACTTCAGCTTTAAGCTACGATGAGTTCTATAGGGTCTCAAATTGCAAGACCGCCAAAGAAATGTGGGACACCCTTCAATTGACCCATGAAGGTACTACCGAGGTCAAAAGGGCTCGAATGAACACATTAACCAATGAGTATGAGCTATTTAGGATGAAACCGGGTGAAAACATACAAGATATGCAAAAACGGCTCATCCATATAATAAACCATCTCAGAGCTCTTGGGAAGGTCTTCAGTAATGAAGATTTAATTAATAAAGTTCTTAGATGTTTAAATAGAAACTAGCAACCCAAGGTTACCGCTATATCTGAATCTAGAGATTTATCTACTATGTCTTTGGCAACCTTGTTTGGTAAATTGCAGGAACATAAACTTGAACTAAATAGACTCATTGAGAGTGAGGAAAGTGAAAAGAAAAAAAAGGGAATTGCTCTCAAAGCAAGTCTCAATGAAAACGGAGACTCTGACGAATATGATAGTCTTGATGAGGATGAGGATGAGGATGACGTGAGCTCGATGGTTCAAAAATTCAAAAGGTTCACGAGGTAAAAAGGGAAAACAAGCAAGTCACAAAATTCTCAAAAGAAAAATGAGGAAGGAACTTCCTTCAATCCAACTTGCTACAAATGTGGTCAAAAGGGACACATAAAACCCGACTGCCCTCATGGTCAGAATAAAAATGAAAAGTTCGATAAAAGGCCACAAAAAGAATCAAAAGGAAGAAAAGCCTATATTGCCTGGGATGAAAATGACATGGACTCATCTGATGATTCAAAAAATGAGGAGGCCAACTTATATCTCATGGCAAATCACGAAACAGATGAGGTAAATGCTCTTGAACACGAATCTCCTTTAACTTATGATAAGCTGCTCATTGCTTATGAAGAATTCAATAATGAAATGATTAGACTTAGAAAAATTGTTTCTTCTTCTAAGAAAGCCATCTCTTCTCTTGAATCAAAAATTCTTATTTTAAACCAAGAGACGGAAGTTCTTAAAGAAAAACAAGTTGTTGTGACTAAAATTTCCACTTGCACTTTTTGCGAAAACCAAAAGAACAAAGTTTTCAAGTGTGATGATTGCACCATTTTGAAAAACAAGATTGAAGACTTGCAAAACACCCATGCCAAATTTACCATGGGAAGGGACAACTTAAATATTCTTTTGAGAAAACAAAAAGGTACTTTTGGAAAAGTCGGTTTGGGTTATGATCCAAAAGCAAATGAAAAATCTTTCAAACTTGTCAATCACAACAACATTTCAAGTAGTCCTTTCATTAAATATTTTTATTGTGGTAGAAAAGGCCACACTGCCTCTATTTGCAACATTAGAAAGAACAAATATATGATTAGCAAAAAGATATGGATTCCTAAGGACGCTTTGCTCAAGACTAACTCACCTGGACCCAACATGGCTTGGGTACCAAAAGTTAAAATTTGACTGTGCTTTGCAGGTGTGCTTGAAAGCCAAGAGCTAAATGTGGTATTTTGAAAATGGATGTTCCAAGCACATGATGGGAGACAAAAGCTAGTTCTCCTTATCATCTCCAAAAAAAAAAGGTGGCTATTTTTTTAAGTATGCTAACAAGCTTATGCAGGTCACGTTAACTGTAAATGATTATGAGTTCAATATCAGCGAAAATGAGGAAACAATTGTGACAAGAAGGAGTTGGATGAAGACTAGTAACCCTCATCCTAGTGTTTTATTTTGCTATCTCTTTTACTGAATATTTTGTTGACCATGGATTCTTTATGTTTCATTGAACCGATGATATTCTATTTTAATTATTTTTTGCCACATCTAGTTACACTTATATGCATATGCTTTACATGCATTTCCCTTTATCTTTCCCGCTTTTTCAAGTTGCCAAAAGGGGAAGAGCTATCTGATTCAGGGGAAGTGAATTAGACTATGCATATTACGAGGGGGAGTTTTATCTAAAATACGCGCTTAAACTCTGATATCTTTTATTGAAAAACCATGCTTATATCTCATTGTTATATCATGATTATATTTTACTAAATTCTCTCCCTAAGATGTTTGTCATCGTCAAAAAAGGGGAGTCTGTGAATACATGCATTGACAGGATTGTTTTGATGATTGACAAAAGGGGGTTACGCAAATATTCAACTGTGCAAAAAGCGGAAAAGAATACCAAGACTCACACCAAGGATCGAAAGTTCTCAAGTCTTTGGGTTTTGGGTATTTATCTATTTCTTAGAACTATTTATAAGTAGTAGTAAAAAACTCTCAATTAAAATAAAATCACACACTCACAACGTTTTATCTAAAATTAATTTTATGACTTTTTTCTTAAATTATTTTAGTCACAAAATATTTCAAAAAAATGTTTTGAAGTGTCCAAAAATACCTATCTTTTATCTTGGAAAGAGTCTCTTATTTTTTGTGCTTATTTTGAGTGACAAACAGAATGCTTATAAATATTTATGTCACTCACCATAATCGATTATGTGTTGCTTTTCTCTTCCGTGTGTTATAAACAAATATCACATTCACAATAATCGATTATTTAAAGAGAATGGCTGCTCCGCATCTTCCTATTACATAATGGATTATGGAACTATCTAAACGTTTATTAACTTTTCTTTAATCGATTATGTGAAACTTTCCTTTACCGTGTATCAATCTTTTCCATTCATAATCGTTTATAACTTCTTGATAATCCATTATGACCTTTTTCAAAGGAGTTGCGTGTTTCACGTGCTTAACATATTTGATAAACGATTATATAGATGTTATATTTCCAGATTCAACGCAACGGTCATTTTCATTAATGCTGCAACAGTCAAATTTTTTTTAATGCTGCACGCTCCTTTCCTGTGCCTATTTAAAGAGCAGCTCTGTGAGCAATTTTTCACAGACTTGTGTTATTCTGTTTGTGCTGAAACTCTGTTAAAATTTTTTTAGCTGTCACATTTATTTTGAGCACATTATTTTCTTTGAGAGCCTTTTAATACTACATAGTTTTATTTGTATTTTTCTGAGCTTCAATTTGTTATATCTGCACTTTTGAGTGTATCTTATTTACATCCTTTTATTTGTTAAAATTATTTCTTTTGAGTGGGAATCCCAAGTTGTTCATAGAGAGGTGATATCTCTTGAACGTATTGCTCTGGTTTAGAGTTGTAAAGGTTTCTAGCTGAACCTGATTTAAAAGCTAGTGGTTTAGTAAAAATTTCATAGTGCTTTGCTTTGGGGACAGGACGTAGGCCACAGGGGTGTTTGGTGGCCGACCCTCTATAATTTGTTCCGTGCTCTTCTTTGCTCTCTATCTCTTTATTATTCAAGCTATTTATTTTTCAGTTCTTTATTTTTTTTTCAGTCCTTTATTTTATTGTCTTTACTTTCAGTCATTTACACTTCAGTTATTTAATTTCTGTCATTTATTTTATTGCAATTTAATTTCTGCAATTTATTCTTCAAGTCATTTATTTTTTCTGCAGTTAATTTCTTGCAAGTTTTATTTCAGCACTTTATCTGTAAACGTTTTTTAATAAGCACCGCTCTCACAATTCACCTCCCTCTTGTGTTTGGAGTCACTTGGCAACAAAAAGCACTTTGCCCCCTGATTTATTAGGTTAATTGCACTTTCCACCCTCATTTTTAAAATTAAGCAATGTGCACCCTAATTTAACACTACTTGTTGTAATTTATCCTTTTATTGAAATTGTGCCTTTAAAGTTAATGAAAAAAGTTGAACAAGTTAGCCAATGCTAGTGAAAAGATCAAATTACCAACCCCAAAATTTTAAAAATTTTTTTGTATAATACAATACCAAAATAAAGGCAACCTAACGCTGAAACAAAATTACAACATAGCAAGGCTGCGATCAATACATCTAGGGCTTCAGAAAAACTACAATAAACGGTACATGAATTGTGATCCGACTAACTGGAGAAGGTAGAACATATAAAAGCTAAGGTAACCTACTATTTTTTAGTTCCAGCATATATTATTAACCCTCATCTCTCCTATCTTTTTCTCTCTCACTAAAAATGCAGCATAGGGGGAACAGGGGTACTTTTTGTATTTTGTATATATTGATATAGCACAAAACACATACACAACTCCACAATTCTTTGTCTAGATTTTATTTCCCTAGACTGCATGAGTATACGTCAATTATTTTAAGGTTTACATAGTTCAGAAAGTGCCACCAAGGAATAGAGGCACAAATACATTTTGATCAAATAAATTGTGAAAAAAAAGGAAGAAAAGAAAATCAGACATAACACCCAAGTTCTTTCGACTAGAACAAGTTCTTATAAAGCCCTCCCTTCCAATTTCTATGTATGAGAGTAGTATACTCTAGCTAATCAGATTTCGTTATTGGACAATTGTCGTTATTGTACAAATTGTCCAATAATGCATCGATCCTGCTTCAAGAACTTCGTGCTGCTCGCCTTCCTATCATCTTCGTGATAACCAGAGTGCATTGACTCGGCACACAATCTCGTCCTTAATTCTCGCACCAAACACATGGAATTGGATCTGTTTTTGTTCGGAAAAAGTTATTTCTAAGCTTCGCAGTGGTTCATGTCCCCGCCTTGGATCGATGGTGATGCACTCACCAAACCCTTGTCTTCATCCAAATTTGTCCAGCTTCGGAGCAAGCTCAATGTCGCTGAGAAATCTGCTGTTTCTCACCCACCTTGACCTTGTGGGGGGGTGTATGAGAGTAGTATACTCTAGCTAACTGCATTTCTGTTATTGGACAACTGTCTCTGTTATTGTACAGCTGTCTCTGTTATTGTACAGCTGTCTCTGTTAGCTTAGTTAGCCTAATATACCTTGTATAAATATTGTCCTCTGTTTAGCAGAGTTGGTTAATGAGAATGAATCATTTACTCATTCATGAATTCTCTCTGTTATTCTTAGTTTCCAATATGGTATCTAAAGCCATCGAATCCTAATGGCTTCTCCAAGTTCGTCAGATTCTTCCCCTCCTCCACCGCCTCCACCACCACATGTTCAGGCTTCGCCGGTGGCTCAATCGATTCCGGCGATGATTGTATCAATTGAAAATCCTTCTCCTTCTCCTATAAAATTTTCGCACAAAGTTACAGAAAAACTTGATGAAGATAATTTCTTGTTATGGCGTCAACAAGTTGAGCCAATTCTTCGATTCCATGATCTCTATGAGTTTGTTGCATCTTCAATAATTCCTCAGCGTTTCGCATCTGATGACGATCGTATTACTAATCGTACGAGTTCAGAGTATCTGATCTAGATCAAACAGGACCAAATGTTACTTTCTTGGCTTCAATCGACTCTCTCCAAGTCGATTCTCTCTCGCTGTCTTGGATCCACTCATGCGTTTGAGATTTGGGAGAAAATCCATGCGTATTTTCATCACGCAACACGTGCCAAAGCTCGTCAGTTACGTTCTGAGTTGCGCAACTCTTCGTTGGACAATCGCACAGTGAAGGAATTTCTGCAACACGTCAAAACCCTAATCCAATCGCTTTGTTCGGTTGGTGATCCAATTTCCTCTCAAGAACACATCGATGTGATTCTTGAAGGACTTCCGCAGGAATATGATCCTGTAATCTCTCTTATTGAAAGCAAACCAGATCTGATGACTATCGAAGAAGCTGAAGGTCTTATTCTTGCCCAAGAACTGCGAATCTTGAAGTATCGGAAACGAACAATTGCTGAATCTGCGTCTGTTAATCTCACGAGTGCATCGGGTTCGTCCTCTCAGTCTCAATCTGTTCCGGTCACTGCTTCGCAGAGTTCGACCATCACAAATTCTTCACAGGTTCTTGTTGCCTCTGACTCCTCTTCACATGATCACCAGAATTTTGGCCGCGGGCGCGGCGGAGGTAGTTTTGGTCGCGACGGCGGCCGTGGTGGTCGTGGTGGTCGCTATTCCATCCAATGCCAAGTATGTTTTAAGTTTGGCCATACTGCTGCTGTTTGTTACCATCGGTTTAATCAACATTTTCAGGCACCTCAGACCTCTAATTTCCCACCTTATTCACCATCACCACATTCTAATTGGACTGCCTCAGCACCCTATGCACCTAATCCATCGCCATATTTTCCTCGCATGCCTTCAACCCCTCTGTTTTCTGCACAACCATCACCACCACAAGCCATGTTACTCAATTCTAACACTTCATGCAGCAATTCATGGTTTCCTGACTCAGGAGCAAGCTTTCATGTGACTGGTAACTCTCAACACATCCAGCAAACAACACCATTTGAAGGTCCTGATCAGATCTTCATTGGTAATGGACAAGGTCTGAAAATTTCTTCTCTTGGATCTACTAAATTTCAATCTCCTGTTAATCCTAATATCACTCTTACTCTTCACAAATTACTTCATGTACCTTCGGTAACAAAGAATCTCATTAGTGTTAGCAAGTTTGCTCTTGATAACTCAGTTTATTTTGAATTCCATCCTAATTACTGTCTTGTTAAATCTCAGGACACTCATGAAGTCCTCATCCGTGGCCAAGTTGGCAATGATGGCTTGTATGAGTTTCCAAATCTTCTTCAGCCTGGTCTGTCTTCTTCAGTTGTTAACACTTCTTTGTTTGCCTTACGTAAATAGCATTTCAGATTCATGTAATGTTTCATTGATAGATTCCGGAGCTCATCTTCAAAATTGTATAATTGGCATCTTAGGTTGGGACATCCCAATCCTAATACTTTGAAACTTGTACTTCAACATTGTAATATTCCATTTTCAAATAAAGTTTCTTTTGATTTTTGTGCTGCATGTTGTGCTGGAAAATCTCATAGATTACCCTCTCACCCATCTACTACAATTTACTCTTCACCTTTAGAGTTGATTTTCAGTGACTTGTGGGGTCCTGCACCCGTTCCATCCACAAATAACTATCTTTATTATATCACTTTTATTGATGCTCACTCACGATACACTTGGATTTACCTTCTTAAGTCCAAATCTGAAGCACTTACTGTATTTCAACAGTTCAAAAACATGGTTGAAGTTCAGTTTAACACCAAAATTAAAGCTGTCCAAACTGATTGGGGTGGAGAGTTTCGCCCTTTTACCAAGTTTCTTACTGATTTAGGTGTTGTGCATCGCCTAATTTGTCCTCATACTCACCATCAAAATGGTGTAGTAGAGAGAAAACATAGACATATTGTTGATTTTGGCCTTACTCTTCTTAGCCAAGCCTCCCTACCTCTCAAATTTTGGGACCATGCCTTTCTAACCTCAGTCTACCTAATAAACCGATTGCCCACTGCCTCTCTTAATTTTCAAGTTCCCTTTGTCACCTTATTTCACCAAAATCCTGATTATTCCTTCCTTAAAGTGTTTGGTTGTGCTTGCTTTCCGTTACTTCGACCATATAATGCTCATAAATTTGATTTTAGGTCTCATGAATGCCTTTTCTTGGGTTATTCTACTGCACATAAGGGCTATAAGTGTCTCTCTCCATCTGGAAGACTCATCATCTCTAAAGATGTTATCTTCAATGAAATCTGTTTCCCTTACAAAGATCTATTCTGTGCTTCCTCTTCTGCTGTCTCAGACTCTCTTGTTTTAGTTTCAGCTAGCATTCCCATTATTTCATCATTTTCCTCTCCTATTACCACTGTTTCAGCACAACAAGTCAGTCCATCATCTCCTTCTCTTATCAATCCTCCCTCCACTTCACAAGTCAGTCCCTCCTCCACTTCCCAAGACAGTCCCATTCTACATTCTCAAGACAGTCACCTTTCTTCTGCTACTGCTACTGCTATCCCACCTGTTTTACCCACTGTTTCTGTTCCATGTTCCAAAACAACACCTACCAATACACATCCCATGCTTACTAGATCCAAGAATGGCATTGTTCAACCAAGGATTTATCCTAGACTGCTGTTAGCTCATGTTGAGCCCAGGACTGCAAAGCAAGCTCTGTAGGATCCGAATTGGCATGCTGCCATGAAGGCAGAATTTGAGGCCCTTCACAGAAACCATACCTGGTCCCTTGTACCTCTCCCTCCTAATAGGCAGTCAATTGGTTGTAAGTGGGTGTTTCGGGTAAAAGAAAATGCTGATGGCACCATCAATAAATATAAGGCAAGGCTAGTTGCCAAGGGATTTCACCAACAGTTTGGGTATGACTTCACAGAGACCTTCAGCCCTGTTATAAAACCAGTGACCATCAGGATCATTCTTACTCTGGCCTTGACTCACAAGTGGCCTCTTCAACAATTAGATGTGAACAACGCGTTTCTTAATGGTTTGCTTGAGGAGGAAGTATATATGTCTCAACCCCCAGGTTTCGAGGCATCAGATAAGGACCTAGTTTGCAAGCTTCATAAAGCTATATATGGGCTGAAGCAGGCCCCTAGAGCCTGGTTTGAGAGGCTCAAAAACACTTTAAGGCAGTTTGGGTTCAAGGATTCAAAGTGTGACCCTTCTCTCTTTATTTACACTCACCAACAGTTTGTGGTTTATCTCTTGGTATATGTTGATGATATCATCATGACTGGTAATTCTCCTACTCTAATTCAGCAGCTAATTCATAAACTTAATGTTGTTTTTGCCTTAAAGCAACTTGGGACCTTGGACTATTTCTTGGGAATTGAGGTCAAGCACTTAGCTAATGGCT
This sequence comes from Calophaca sinica, assembly GCA_037113605.1. Lineage (NCBI taxonomy): Eukaryota > Viridiplantae > Streptophyta > Magnoliopsida > Fabales > Fabaceae > Calophaca > Calophaca sinica. The sequence goes on from CM073733.1 coordinate 113,883,868, forward strand.
CACTCTTGCTTACTCAAAGTAAATATCTTCGGGATTTACTAGCCAAGACTGATATGCTTGAAGCAAAGCCTATTTCTTCTCCTATGGTTTCTGGACTCAAGCTTTCCAAGCAAGGCTGTGATTTGTTCAATAATCCCTCTCTATACAGATCCGTGGTTGGTGCCCTCCAGTATGCATCCATTACCCGACCTGAGATCTGTTTTTCAGTTAACAAGGTGTGTCAATTCATGAGCAATCCGATGGACTCCCACTGGACTGCTGTGAAAAGGATCCTCAGGTACCTAAAAGGGACTATCAGTCATGGCTTGCTACTGTCTCCAGCTTCTCTGTCTCAGCCATTACCCTTGAGAGCTTTCTGTGATGCAGATTGGGCTGCTGATCCTGATGATCGCAGGTCCACTTCTGCTGCTTTGATCTATTTGGGGCCCAATTTGATTCACTTTGGTGGTCCAAGAAACAACGATTGTGGCTAGATCTAGTGCACGGTGAGTATCGAAGCCTTGCTCTATTGCTCAAGATGTGATCTGGATCCGATCCTTGCTTCAAGAACTTCTTTGTGCTGCTCGACTTCCTATCATCTCTTGTGATAACCAGTGCGGTGGCTCGGCACACAATCCTGTCCTTCATTCTCGCACCAAACACATGGAATTGGATCTGTTTTTGTTCGGGAAAAAGTTATTTCTAAGCCTGCGGTGGTTCATGTCCCGCCTTGGATCGATGGTGATGCACTCACCAAACCCTTGTCTTCATCGGATTTGTCGACTTGAGCAAGCTCAATGTTGAGAAATCTGCTTTGTTTCTCACCCACCTTGACCTTGTGGGGGTGTATGAGAGTAGTATACTCTAGCTAAGCTGTATTTACATTATTGGACAATTTGTCTCTGTTATTGTACAGCTGTCTCTGTTAGCTTAGTTAGCCTAATATACCTTGTATAAATATTGTCCTCTGTTTAGCAGAGTTGGTTAATGAGAATGAATCATTTACTCATTCATGAATTCTCTCTGTTATTCTTAGTTTCCAATACTATGAAGTCCTGCATATGATAACAAATCAATCAATTCTAGTGCTATAGTAACCTTCAATATAGATTGAACAACACTACAAGAATATCATTACCTACCTGCAGACTATTAGCGAGGGTTTATTTGTGGTAGGTATTTTTTTGATTATCGAGGGCCTTGGTCGTAGGAAAAAATATGCTGACCGTTAGCGAGGGCTTTTGCCCCACAGTACACAAAAGCAAGAAGTTAGCGACAGCCACTGGCCGATGGTAACACTTGGAATTCTGCGAAATTTTTAGCGACTGACCCCGGCCGACGGTAACATATATATTTTTTTTGTACGCCAGTTATAGCGTCGGCCAAGCCGACGGTACTTCATGCATTGTTTACTCCACCATTTTAGCGTCGGCCAAGCCGACGGTAACGCTTGGAATTCTGCGAAATTGTTAGCGACAGACCCTGGTCGATGGTAATATATATTTTTTTGTCCGCCAATTTTAGCGTTGGCCAGGTCGACGGTAACGTCTCCTATAAATCCACGCGTGCAGTGTTCCTGCCACTGTTACATTCCTACAGTAGTGAGTTTTAATTGTTGTTATACGGCATTGTCTGCATTTATTTTTTGCCCAATTCGGTCTCTTTTCTTATAGTAAATTTCTCCTTATAATTTTTTATATTTCTCTATGTTATCAAAAAATTACATACATTCTTTTTTTTTTAAGTAGATCTAAAGCCACTTTGACGAAATCATTACTACCGGAACCACACTCACTCACTCACAGGTTAGATTTTTTTTGACTGAATACTTATTATTTTTTTAATTTATTTATTTAGTAATTTATTGATTTTTTTTGACATAATAGTTATTAATATAGCCAGAATATTATATATTAATTACTCACAGTGATATATATATATATTCACATAATGTAAATTTTTTATAATATATAAATATATTTAGAATATTATAAACATAAAATAAAATAATTGTTTGTTTAGAAAAATAGGAAAATATACCTTAGGAGAACGTTACATACATAAAATTGTTTAAATATTTGTTTGAATGAATATGTGATAGTATTATGTTTTATTATATTATATGTTTATAATTAAATGTTACTGTTATACTAGGATTATATTATGTTTTCAAAAATACCTATTAGAAAAAATGTGTGTTAGCACCCAAAAAAAATGTGTGTTACGTTGTAATGAATATATATATTTAAAATATTTTTTTATCAAATTATATAAATGCTTTTTTTATAAAGGGAGAAATATACCTTAGGAAAACGCTATGTGTTTTTAATTGTTTAAATATTTGTTTTTTTTAATGAATATATGATAGTTTTAGGTTTTATTATATTGTTATATGTTTAGAATTAAATTTTATTGTTATGCTAGGATTATATTATGTTTTAATATATTATGTTTTCAAAAACACCTTCTAGGAAAAATATGTGTTAACACAAAAAAATAATATGTGTATTACGTTGTAATTAATATATGTTTTTAGTAATATATGAATATATATATTTAAAATATTTTTTACCAAATTATATAGTTATTTTTTATTAAGGGATTTATGTTTTTAATTGTTTAAATATTTGTTTTTTATAGAATATATTATAGTTTTAGGTTTTATTATATTATATGTTTAGAATTAAATGTTATTGTTATGCTACGATTATATTATGTTTTAATATATTATGTTTTGAAAAAACACGTATTAGGAAAAATGTGTGTTATGTTGTAATTAATATATACGTTTTTAGTAAAATGCAGAAAATAGACCGTAGTTGGATGTATAATAGGACTTGTTCTGGAAGAAGGGGTTTGAAACGACCTTTTGTAAAAGGGCTTGATAAGTTTGTTAAGCATGCAATGCGCCAGTATAGTATCCTTATTGAAGGGGGTTAGATGTCCATGCGACAATTGCAAGTGTAGAAGTGTTAAAACTGCAGACAAAGTCATACATGACTTGTATATGTATGGGTTCCAGCCTAATTATTTGATTTTGACTAATCATGGCGAAGTTCTTTCCACTGTTAACTTACAGCATGTTGAAGACAGTGGCACAGGTGCCTCGAGCAGTGGCCCAATGAATATGAGATTTCAAAATTATGAACAGTTTGACGTGATACAAGGGATGATTTCCGATGCTCTCGGGGTGAATATGTCGTTCGGAGAACAGCAATATGATGACACAGAGGAACTTTCGAATGAGGCAGCACAAAGATTTTATAATCTATTGATAGAGATAAACAAGCCATTGTATGAAGGGTCTGAACACTTTACATTATCAATGTGTGTGAGGCTTTTCGGTCTCAAAGGAACCTTTAATGTTCCCGAGCTTTGTATGGATTATATGCCCAAAATGATGTTGGACGCAACACCTATTAAAGTTGGTTTGCCGCAAAGTTATTACGATGCTAAAAGGTTGGTGTCGAAGTTGGGATTAGGTGTTCAGAGGATCGACTGTGTGCAAGGTTGCATGTTGTACTATGACAACAAATTTGGCACAAATAACGGTGCGCTGACTGAATGTAAATTTTGTCAAGAGCCAAAATATCGTCCTCGCCAAAATAGGGACAAGTAGGAGTAAACCAGTTCCAAGGAAGGCAATGTTTTATTTGCCTATCGTATCAAGGCTACAAAGAATGTTTGCATCAATGCAAACTGCAAGTAAAATGATGTAGCACTATGACAATAAAGAAATTTAGGTGAGTTGCGCCACCCGTCTGATGGTGAGGCATGGAAGCATTTTGATCGGGTACATCCTGATTTTGCCATGGATCCACGGAATGTCCGACTTGGGTTATGCTCTGATGAGTTTACACCGTATGTCCAGACGTCGACTAAATCATATTCTCGCTGGCCAGTTACTGTCACCCCAAACAATCTTCCTCCCGATATATGTATGTCTAAACCTTACATGTTCTTCCGAGCCCAACCTCACCGACGGCTGGCATTAATATTTATTTACAACCTTTGATCAATGATTTGAAAAGGTAGTGGACTGGGGTTTTGAAGTATGATATTGCGCGAAAGCAAAATTCTATGATGAGAGCATCTTAATGTGGACCATTAATGACTTCCCTGCTTATGGCATGTTATCTAGATAGGGGACTCATAGTAAATTGGCGTGTTCGATTTGCATGGAGGACACGAAGGCTTTTACCTTGCACTATGGCGGGAAGACTTCTTGGTTTAACTTGCACCGTAGGTTTTTACCAAGCGATCATCCATTTGGGAAGAATAAGAATGCCTTCATGAAGGGAGTAGTTGAAAATGAAGACCCACCCCGTAGGCTAACGTCGGAATAGGTATGGAGAAGAGTTAAGGATCTGCCAAAAGTACAACCAATAAATGGTGATATCAAACGACCGGAAGGTTATGGAGAGTGGTATAATTGGACAAAAAAGTGTATTTTTTGGGATCTCGAGTATTGGAAAGACAATTTATTGAGACACAATCTGGATGTTATGCACATTGAGAAGAATATCTTTGATAATATATTTAACACAATGATGAATGTGAATGGCAAAACCAAAGACAATGACAAAGCTAGGAGGGACTTAGCTATTTATTGTAGGCGAAAGGACTTGTTGTTGGTGGATGACGAGGCTAATGGGAAGACCTTAAAACCGGTAGCCAATTACACTTTATCCCCAGAGGATGTAAAATCAGTTTATCAATGGATAATAACGGAGCTCAAGATTCCTGATGGTTATTCTTCTAATTTATCAAGATGTGCCAATGTGAACAATGGGAATATGCAAGGAATGAAGAGTCATGACTATCATGTATTCATGGAGTGTTTACTTCCTATTGCCTTTAGTAAGTTACCAGCACATGTTTTGATCCCATTAACAGAATTGAGTCAATTTTTTAAGAATTCGTGTTCTGCAAAATTGAGAAAAGTTGATCTTATTAAGATGGAGCAAGACATTCCATTGATTCTATGTAAGTTGGAGAACATATTTCCCCTTGGTTTCTTTGACTCTATGGAGCATCTCCCAGTGCATCTTACAAAAGAAGCTAGACTTGGAGGACGTGTTCAACATAGGTGGATGTATCTATTTGAAATGTATAGTTTTTCCTAAATTAGTGACTGTAACTATCCATTTTTGTCAAAGAAACCAATTTCGTTAACCTTTCTCTACAGGTTCATGGGTGATTCAAAACGATCGGTGAAAAATAAAGCTATGGTTGAAGGATCAATCTGTTCGTCTTACTTGCATCGCGAAACAACTTTTTTCTGTTCATACTATTTCAACAAATCAATGTTGTCCCCACGGAGTAGAATAAATGAAGTGGTTGCTGACTATGAAAGACATCTGTGACACCCTCTACCCGCATATTATTATTAAAGAAATAAATTGAAATAAATATAACCACTGAAAAATACGGTCCAATAAAATTTTTCATAAACGAAGGTAGAGTCATCACGCTCGTACAAACTTGCGGAAAAATCAAATAACAATTATGTCAATTTCAGAAAAAAAAATAAAAGCACCCCGATGTCACAACGTCTCAGAGCTAACCCAAGCACTTACATCGGAACAATCAACAACAATAAAATAATAACAACGGAAATCCTAACTACGGTGACTGCTACCACGTATCACTCATCAGCCACATCGTCATCGTCACCTGCAATCTCATCGTCTAAACATACACAATGGTGTATGAGTAGCCACAGTAAAGAGGGGTTAGACATCATATACAATCATAGCACAAATGGCAAAGGACATAGATTAAGCAATGCACATATAACAACTTCGGTATAATTGACACATAACATGGATGCATAACTTAACGAGTACTAATGCAACCTAGACAATCTCTACTTCACCGAACATGTGGATCCAAACTAACTCAGATGAGCGAGTGAGAAAACATCATCACTCTTGAGTACGAATAGTGTCTAGTCAGGGTAACCAGGTAAATTGGTCAACGCCCCAGCATTGGTTGCAAGCCGCTGCCTTTATGTAAGACGCCCCTATCCGATTGACCCCCAGTAGGGTACCTTGCCCATCATGGCGATACTATATCGCATCATCGTTGCTCACCCCAATAACGTTAACTTAACAAGACACAATGATGCAAGAACACAAATCAAACAAGTGTCTAACAATAACAACAACAACGGCATAACAAAGACACCGACCATCTTATCAAGCGGTCGGCTACAACAACATTAACGAGGTACTATTCACAAGAAACTAACAAGTTTCCTCAATCTTGGAACAAGTCCGAGTTATCAGCCTACCTCACCATACTAAGTCTAAGCAAGCTTAACTTAATTTCTAACTCTTAACCCAAGTGCTTCAACTTACTTATTATTTTTTTTTAACCGGACGTACCATACTTCTCCCTTAAAATTATAAGACGCTATCCAAAAGAGTTTGGGTTAGTAATTATTATGTATTGAATTTACAAAAATTAAATGAGTAAGACTTAGCTAAAACAATCTCAGAATTAATCATTTTTCTGCACAACTATTGCTAAATACTCACAACGTCAATTCTTACTTCTAAAGCATTTAAACTATCAACACCAAATGTCAACTGTCATATCCTAGTCCTAAGACTTGTTTATACCGTAACTTAAATGCAAAAGAAACATAATTATACATTAGTTAACTCCTAACAATCATACCCACCGTCCATACTTTATCCTTCACATAACCATGATATAGCACCTAGAGGATCTAAGTATAACAACCATACCCTATGATAATCTAGGTCTCACTCAACACAACAATTTCAGAACATCATATAGCAACAAGTAATCTCAGTTCAACCCATTTACCTCATACATATATTTATCAACAACAAGCCAAGACAAGTAATCATCATATAATCCTTACATATCATAACATATCAACTCAAACAACACATTATAAGACAATTTTTATTAACATAAATATCATGACAGAATTCAATATGAAGTTTTCCCATCACAATGGCAAAGGTACTTATTTTGCACAACCGCGCCAAGTCTAGGGACCATGGGACATCCCTATTGCCTAATTATATCCATGAGCCCACTAATCTTGTATCCATCTACCCCCTTACCTCAATAAAATGTTTGAAGTATTCCAAGGCGAAGAAAACTGGCTACAACGACAATTTGAGCACCAACTGAGTACAGGATAAAATTTTTGGAAGAGCGAAACGCGGCTGGAAAAAATAATAATTAGTATAATATATTTTTTTATAATTTTTAAGGCTGAAACGAAATTAAAAAGAAGCAAAAAGAGTGACCAAAAAATGCCATACCGAGACAAAAGGGTTACAAGGGGTCCGGCGTCAACTTCACCGAATCGAGCAAAGGAGTAGTGCTTTCTGAAGGTTTTGACGCGAGGAATCCGAAAATGGCGTCCGTTTTTCGAACCGAAAACTGTGGTGGCCGAAAAAAGGAAATTACAGCTCGCCTGGAGAGAGAAATCGCGATGAACAGCACAACGGTTGATCGAATGGAGGCTGGAAACGAACTCAGGGGTTGATTTCGAGTTGGGTGGTGAAGTTTCGTAACCTGCCGTGGTCTGACGAAGGAGAACGAGAGGAGAGAAGAATGGAGGCGCAAGGGTTTGTATTTTCTTCTCTCAACCGTTCTGTGCAGGCGTAGAAGATGATGAATAGTATTGTTTTAAGGGGCCAGGGGGTGTATCCATGAAAAATAGAGGTGCAGCATGTAAAAAAAAGCTTAAAACCAATGCAACAACGTGAAGGCTACGCCTGTACTCTTTTATATATATATATATATTTTTTTTTTCTTTAAAAAAACAATTTTCACTTAAAAACAAAACATCATTTCTATACTACTTCTAAAATAAAATATTATTCTAAAATATTTATAATAAATTCAAGACTAATATTTTACAAAATAAGGTAAAATAATATAATTAAAATATACTAATTATTAAGGCAAACACACTCAAGTTGTCACAAAATTATCATATAAGCACACAATTTATAGATCCTAAGAATTCAAATTTGAGGGTGTTACAACATCCATTAGCACTATCAGTCTTTTGTCTCCTTGGTCGTCATGCTGGGGGAGAATCAATTCATTGGTTAACGGATGAAGAGTTAACATCAGCACATGTTCATGTACTGATTAATTGCCCCGAAGTCAAACCCTATCTAGAGTAAGTATGTCATATAATAATCTTAATTTTTTGATCCAAAAACCGTACCTTATTGATTTGTTATCTAATTTCATCGGGGCATTTTTGTCATCCGAGCAAATAGGTCAGCAACAATCTTCTGCTCATATACATGCAAATTTTCCACAGTGGTTTAGGCAACAGGTACATAAAATTAATAAACTTCTAATTATATTATTGTCCGTAACTAAATTATAACTTGTTCAATTGCATTCATATAGGTTTATCTCCATCCACCAACTCCTCTCAACCAACACTTGAGAAACTTATCTGATCATCCTCGAATATGTGTCAAAGAATGGCACACATACTTTGTGAATGGGTACAAATTTCACACGCAGTCATGGAAAGAGGGAAAAGAAACAATAAATAGTGGAGTTTACATCAAAGGTGACAGCGGAAGGGGTGAAGATGACTTCTACGGTATGATTCAAGACATATACAAACTAGCTTACACTACTTTAAACTATAATGCAAAAGTGGTTCTATTTTATTGTATGTGGTTTGATCCATCTGATAGAGGCACGAAAAAGAATCCTAAATCCAATACAGTGGACATTAAAATGAGCAGAAGATATCCGATGTTTGATCTGTTCGTGATGGCGCAACATGTGACAAAGGTGTATTATGTCCGTTATCCATCAACACGAACGGACAAACGAGACTGGTGTGTCGCAATTAAGATGAAACCAAGGTCTCGCATTGAAGCAGATGATGCAGAGGAATAAGTGCATTATCAAACGGATGAAATGTCCAATGTAAATGATGTGATTGAAGTTGAAAGGTTTAGTTGCCTATGTGATCACTTGCCAAACACTGGTGAAGAAGTTGATGGAGATGAATTGGTGGATGCGGTTGAATCCGAAGCTGATTTCGATGAAGAATGAGATGAATAAATTAACAGTTTTAATTTGGTATCACCAGTCAATGTTGGCTTCCTAATTACAAATTTATTACTTGACTGTCATGCGTATTGGTTTGGTCCCCTCATCACTTTTGTATGTTTTTCTCATTTATAATAAATTCAGGGGAGTACTCTTTTTCCTTCTAGATGATTTTTTCCTAAGGAGGGTTTTGCATCAGAAAGTTTTAACGAGACTCCTTTACTTTCTTTGCCTTAAAAAAAGGTCCATATTGTGTCCCGAATATTTCACAATTAACTATTATTTGTGTGATTTAGTATTGTTATTGCATGTTATTTAGTACCGAATATTGTACTTGTACGTAATTTGTATGAATTAGTGCTACAATTTTTTAATGATCCAAATGTGTGTGTGTGTACATAGACATGACATCAGGAGGATGTGGCCGTACACCATCAACTGGTGGAAAAGGGAAGAAGAAGGTTGATACTAATCGTCGTCGTAGATCGTCCCATTGTAGGTCCTTCCATTCCAGCCACACAAGACAGTCTGCCTGTTCCAGAAACAAAGTTTAGTCCACATTTTGCACCTACAAGCAATGTACATGTTAGTGGTGGCAGTGGTAGTTCTCACTTTGAGCATGGCAATACTTCATCTACAACTCCTGAGGATCCACACCACAGTGACACTGGCAGTGGTGGCACTACTCGTTCACCCTCATCACCGATTGATGGTGATGAAGATGTCATCGACGAGGTGATGTTAACCGAAGATGGGCGAGTTCGTATTGTACCTGCTGGTAGCGCGTAATTATTAATTCATTTTATGCCATATTGAAGTTTTATTAATTATTTGAATTTTCTTATTCAATAATTCACATTTAACTATTTAACATGAATGTTAAGGTTTCTTCCATCTAAACCATCTTCCAAGGCAATCACAACTGTTATAATGGAGAAGTTTCAACATCCTTGGACCTCCTGGGGAATGATAAAAGAAAATAAAGATGATAGAGACATGATGTTCAAAGTTTTTAAGGCAGTATGTGATTTATAATTTCATGCATGAATTTATTGTTTTAGCTAATTATTTTGAAAATTTTAATAGATGTGCTATTATAAAACTATGTTATTTTTACTCTCCTACAATACAGGAAAAATGTACTTAGGACCCCTGTCACGAAGAGCTTACAGAGAGAAACTTTCACCATAGAGCTGCACGCCACTTATCCGATATGCTTCTGGATGCGTGCAAAGAGGGAAAGCGTCCCCATTGGATGAGAGTTAATGTTTGGAATGCGTTGACCGCACATTGGAATAGCGAAGAGTACAAAAGAATTTGTGAGCATAATAAGGCAAACAAGGCATCCGAGAAAGGTGGTACCTTACACACCGGAGGTTCTATCAACACTGCATAGATCTGGGAACGCATGGTGTGTGTGTGTGTGTGTGTGTGTGTGTGTGTGTATATATATATATATATATATATATATTAAACTTAATTAATTATGTTATGCTTACTTTATATATTTTATGTTGTGTTACTTAAAGGAAAAGAGGTTCGGGCGACCAGTGGGATTACACGAGCTGCATAAAAAAGTCCACCTTCGCAAGGAAACTGGCGAATTTGTTGATCAGCGCTCGAGGCAGGTTCAGGTAATTTTAAATATATATAATTTTTTATAATTCTCATGTTTACGTGGTTCCCAATTTGGACTTATTTGCTTTTAAATATGCATACCAGGATGATTTTGAGCAAGCGATGACTCAATATCTTTCTCAGGCTCAGTGTACTGGTGAATCATCCGCCCCTACTGGTGATGTGAGCCAAGTTCAGCTAAGCAAATGGGTGGAGGTTTCTGGCGACAAGAAGAAGGGACGGGTGTACGACGCTGAGGTTCTATCCTCATGTTGCAGGAAAGGGATTTCTCACCTCGATATTAATGCTTCTTCTTCTTCTTCTTCTTCTTCTGCTGCCAGTACAGGACGCTCTTAAACCGTAGATGCGGAGATGCAGAGGAAAGTATCAGATTTGCAGCGTCGGGCAGATGAGGCTATAAAGGGGCAGGAGGTATTACAAGAGCAGCATGAAAATTTAGAGGCGAAGATACAACAGATGGAGGAGCAACAAAGACAGATGTTAGAATTATTGCAGCAGCAAGGGGTTAGGCCAACGGCACCGCCATACACACATCCCCAGGGGCTTTACTATGGGCCACCGCCCCCACATGTACGTTCACATCCCCAGCCAACGCCCCCACATTCACATCCCCAGCCACTCTACTACGGCGGCTATTGGCCAACAACACCACAGTCATAGTACCAGCAATCAATGCCACCACCGCCGCAACAGCACTACTACAGGCCGCAACTGTTGCCACCACAACCCCATTTCCATAGTCAGGAGCCACATCTAGGCCAGGGAACCACATATGCACAAGGTATGGCCGATGATTTTGGTGACATGGTGACAGGCTTTATCAACCCGCATAGCACGAGATGGTGACAACAATGATGATGATTATTACAGTGGTGTTGGTGGTGATTAGACTTTGTGTATTAAAATTGGTTGACATGTAATGATATTTGTTTGTGGATTTGTTAGATTTTATTTTACTTATATTTTTAGTAATTAATGTATTTTACTTTTAATCTAATGGCCAGACTGTCAGTAGTAATAATGACTTCTACTATTTTTGTAAAACACAGAGTCAATTACATTTTGTCCGGTTGTGTTTATTAAAGGAGAAAAGGTCAAGCACCGACCGAAATTTATTACTTAGGCTTATTTATGAACAGATGTCATCTGACCGACACATTTAACAGACGATATCCAACCAACACTTTTAACGGACGATATCCGACCGACACTTTTAACGGACGAGATCTCACCACAGTTGTTATAAATAAAACCATTCTGCTTCACCCCTATTTGTAAATAATCACAACCTTAAACTCTTTCATTACTCAGTCCATGGCGGCACTTACCCAGTCAACCCAATTCTATTTGGAGTCGACGATAGCCATTGTGTATTATGATAGTAGAATTACAACAACCGTTGATGGCGTGAAGTTTGAATGTTGTGATCCAAAACAAATGACGATAAAGGAAGACATCACCATCGATGAATTGAAGCAGAAGATTCATCGAAAGACCAGAGCTGGATCACGAAGGGTGGACGAGATTTATTATCGATGCCCTGTGTCCGTTGACTACGAGCGTCTTACTTATTTCCAGATGAAACTTGAAAATGGTGGCGACATACAAGGGATGTTCGAAGCATTCGGTGAACATGCTAGTTATGGTCCTATAGAGCTATATGTTGTTTTGCAAAGACGGACTAACCAGATTCTTGAAGAGTTGCTACAATATAGGCCCGTTGACGATGAACGCTTGGTTGAGCTTTACCCTTTTCCGGGGTCAGCTCTTTCCTATCTATATGGCGGGGGGTCAATAATAAATTGTTCTGATGGCGTAAAGTTTGTGTGTGCATTCCAATCATAACCAACACCACTTAGGCTTCAATACGACAACACGTTTGAGGACCTGAAATCCAAGATTCACCGCGAACTCAATCTTGGTGAACTTATGGTGCAAAAGGTAATATATATATCGTCTTCCTCGACTTGACGCATGCGGGATGATTGTATACCAGAGCATGGACATAGAAAACACTATTGACGTACGAGATATGTTCACCGTCTACCTCTAACATACATTTTGTACATTCCCAATCGAGTTGTGCTTTCGCGCAGCTAAGTATGATATTAATCTTGACGTAACTGACCTGAGTGAACCATAAGGATGTAATATCTGTTTCTGTTTCATTTTAAGAATGTAATTTTTTTTTATTAAAATGTAATGTCTGTTAGTGTTTTATTAATGTCTTTTTTTATTAAAATGTAATGTCTGTTTGTGTTTTACTAATGTATTTTTTTTATTAAAATGTAATGTCTGTTAGTGTTTTATTAATGTCTTTTTTATTGTCACGTAATATATGCATCACACTATTAACAAGTGTTTAATTCTTTAAATGAATAATCTTTTGGTATTAAAATACAAAGTAATAAAAAATAATCTCTTTTGGTATTATTTTGTATTTTGGTATTAAAATACAAAATAATAAAAAATAATCTCTTTTATATAATAAAAATTTTGAAACAAATTTTTTGGTCTTAAAAAAAAGGCAAAAATAATAACAATATTTTTGTCTTAAATAAAAAAAACAATGAAAAGAAAAATGAAATGAATAAAAGAAATGAATAACAAAAAATAAAATAAAATTCAAACTACCCTCCCAGCTGATCATACACCCGCTCCCACCTTTTTTATTTCAGGAATGTTAATTGTACACACACATAGACACAAATACTGGACACAAATCACTGTAGCAAAATACAAGTAATCCCACGCCCAACGCACGTGCAGATGTCCCTCTTCTTCCTCAGTTGTTTCGTTCCCTCCAACATTTGCGAAACCAAAAAATTGGGCGCCCTTAGTGACTGACGACCATTGACATCGGACGAGCAACAGCCGACAGCCGACCCAAAGCTCACCCAATGGTCATTCACGATGGCATTCCCTCGATGGCTCCCTTGCTCCTTGCGTCGACCACCGCCGCCCACCGAAGCTCTCACTCCCTAGTGTGAAGACTGAAACGCAGCTCCCTCCCTGCGTCACATTCTGGTTCCCTCCGTCACCATCGCATTCTGGTTCCCTCCGTCGCTGTTGCATTCTGGTTCCCTCCGTCTCCCTCCTCACTGCCGAAAATACATGACAATGTGATTTTGGGTTGTCTTTGCCTGGTTTTTTTCTTCTTATATAATCTTGTGTCACTGATGATGGTGGTACTGGCATTGTCCATTGTGGCCCAGCTTTTGATGAAGATGATTTTCGTGTTTGCATGGAAAATCACATTCTGAGCAAGGTGTGTACTTGTAATAATTTACAATTAACATTTCTGTTATGTAATGTAATGATAAGTTTTAGTTTTTTACTCCTGAAATACTTCATTCAGGGAGGCATAATTCTTCACTGTGTTTACTGGGAAGTGATATTCTAAATGATTGCCTTGTATGTCTTCATATGTTTATTTTTCCTCTGTCCCTGGGGATGATCAATTCCAGAATGTGTTCATATGATCAATTCCAGAAAGCCTATACATAATGAACAAACCAATAATCAATTAGTAGCTAATAACTAGTTTAGTGAAGCTTTGCTTGATTTGTGGCTCCTTTTTTTTTCTATTTTAGTGAAATGAATCAAGAAAGGATGATTGTGAAGTTTAGTTGCTTCCTTGATGAGGCTGTTGTCTTGCTTCAATTATTTTTGGTGTGGTAGTAGGTAGAATTTTGAAGTTTAATTCTGCAGATAGTGGTTGTTAATAAATAACATTAAAATCATTTGAAGTTCCTTTTATTTATCTGGTGAATCAAGTGCATTTATCTGGTGAATCAAGTGCATTACACCAACCCAACAAGATGCTCCTCAGCATTACGACGCTCATCGACACTCTATTGAGAAGTTGGGCAATGTTTCTCTTACGCAGGAACTAGACACCGATTAAATCGACAAAGTGAAAGCAAAACAGCTTCACATGATTATCTCGGATCTCAGATATCGACCTCGGATCTCGACATCTCAGATCTGGTCAGCTTCGAGTGAGCGAATCATATCTTCTCGACATCAGTAAAGTCAGATTATCCTCTAAAACACAAGGGTAAAGAGCACGAGTGTATTTGAAAACAAGCCAAGTGCGAAGAGCACATGCACTAAAATGACCTCGTGCACGATGGATGTCAAAATGACCTCGTCTTGGGAGAGCACGTTGGATGTCAAGCGACCTTGTGCGTTGGATGTCGAACAAGCCATGTGTAAAAAGCACGTGCACTAAAATGATTTCGTGCCGGAGAGCACGTTGGATGTCAAACGAAGTCATACACATTGGATGTAAAACGACCTCGTGCCGAAGAGCACGTGCGTTGTCAAATGACCTCGGATCTCAACATCTCGGATCTAGGATCTCGACGACGCGACAAATGATGAGGATGACAACCTCGGAACACTGAGCTCGACAAGCTCACCACCTGCAGAAAAGTGGATTCATGACATGGCTCTCCTTAAAGCCACCATCAAAGATGAGGTAAACTTCAAATCCTCTTAAATCCTTTACTGACTAACCTCCACATCTATGATGGAGATAGGTTCCGATGCCAGAGAGGCATGTAGTTGTCTAGCTACACAAAGCCGATGTCATAAGGCAAAGGCATTCCGAACTTCTTGAATCCGATGTCGAGCAATGAGAACGATACCTGTTACACCCAAAAGCATTGAGGTCCTTGATGTCGCCCACTAGTTCTTAACCTCGAGCAAACACTTCGCCTCGACTTGGTGATGATTTATAACATCAGCATCCTGTATCATGATTACCTCGGATCCCGGATCTCGACATCTCGGATCTATGACCTTGACAAAGACAAAGAGTTTCTCCCACCAAGCTTTTCAGCTTAGATGAGGAGGACAACCTTGGATCTCGACATCTCGGATCCAGGACCTCGACATCACAGCTCAACCTCTAGACGAGGTATACATTTGAATGTTTTAATGCCTGTTTTTTAAAACTCGAACGACACTTGATGCTATTTCAAAGAGAATTCAGAAAACTAATACAGAATATAACGACCATACATTATGTCAGAGCTGCCAACATGATACCACTGACAACGACCTGGGTAATGACTTGGATGAGGGAGGTGATTTGCTGTTAACGACCATACATAAACAAAACTTCATCCAAACCAACGTCCATACATAAACCAAATAAACACCATATACATACTTTTCCAAAGAAGTGTCTATACATGAACATATTTTTCCAAAACAACCCTAAAATGGCAATAAACATGCAGTTGCATTACATTCATCCATATCCAAGCTGTAACATGATATACAATTTTGCACAAAAAGGTCTCCCCCACCCTTGCTCCTAAATCCAAGGCCCAAGGAACAATTATTTCTTTGTGGTCCTCTTGGTCCTTCTCACATATGCCCTGGTGACATATGGGGAGTCAAGTTTTACACTTTGGGTGCGCGTCCTAGGGCCACCCTTTATCCTTGTTGCTATATTTGAACTGCGATTTGACGCACCCTCCCCATTACCTTCACCTGAAAATGACAACCAAAATTGTACATGGTAAGTTGCCTATCTTTTTAATAAAATGGTATAGTGACCAAGTATGACTATGCATACAAATCTTCCAGCAAGCATTGCCCCAAAATAACAGCAACTTTCACGTAAATTACAAATTAAACATATCCAATATTCTCAAAAGTTAACACAAAATACCCTATAATGCAACTTGAAACCACTATTTGTTCTTCAGCCTCTTGAAAACAGTCCTATTCCAACCAATTATGTAATGGATACTGAATGCTACACTTACCAGTTTGTCCTTCAATAAGTTCCCAAACAAAAGTACTTATAGTCAAACCTTGGCCATAGGAACTGAAAATACAGAAAGAAATGCCACATATCAAATACAGAAAGAAAGGCCACATTCCAATTGACTCAATTCAAAATTAGACATTCCAATCAACATAAACAACTCAAGGAACATCATTTTGCAAGATTATACAACCAATTTCATTGCTCAACCATCAAGTGCAGATTATAGATACAATTTCCTCAGCTCCATATTTCAAATCAAAGCAAAATAGTCAAGCTCATCAATCTCATATAATCATCAAGAATGCAACCTAGAAATGAGAAGGGGCTTTTCCCTGCCAAAAAGCATGAAAACCTAGAAATGAGAAATGAGACGAAGGTAAAGAAAGAAGAAAGCGAACCTTGAACACAATGCAAGCCGCAACTGAACGACGGTGGCTCGTTGTCTTCCTGCGCGGAGAACAGAGGCGTGGTACGGGGAGATGTCGGTCACGGTGGGAGGCGGTGGTTAACGCAAGGAGCAAGGAGCTTCACCGAGGGAGTGTCGTCGTCTTCGTCTGATTCACCGAGGGAGTGCCGTCGTGAGTGAGGGTTGGGCGTGACCTTCGGGTGGGCTGAGAGCTTGCCTCGTTCGTCACTAATCGCGTTGGAGAACGCGACGCGATGGCGTTGGGAGAATGGCGTCGCCTTGTTCGTCCCACAGTCTTTTCTCCCTCAGTGTTGTTACTCACGATGCAGGGGGAAAACAAAGGAAAGAACGACGGAAAATGAAAAATGAAATAAAAGATGAAAGAAGAAAAAAGACCGTATTTTGCTTCAGCTCCGCGAGCTTCTTCCAGGTTGCTGACCAAAAGCTGGGGAGGGAAAGTAAAGAAAGAAAGAGGGAAAATAAAATGAAATTAAAGGAAAAGAAGCACGTGAGTTGGGTGCGTGCGCAGGTTTGTATTTTACTACAGTAAAATGTGTCTGTGTCCAACCCCTGTGTCCATTTAACATTTCTGTTTTTATTTTTTCACATTACCCAACCACCTAAAGTAATAAAACCCACCCACTTCAGCTCCAAAAAAAAAACTCGCTCCTCCTCCCCATTCTGCGCTCTGCAACAGCGCTGCACCCCCTCCCCATTTTGTTTTCTTCTCAGTCTTATTATTCACTCTTCATTCTCTCGTTCTATTTTATTCTTCCATATTTTCTTCTCAAATAAGACGCTCCCACCCTCCATTAAATATCATCTTCAACATCTCCATTTCCATCCCTCACAGAAAAAAAAGTTGAGTTTTATTTTTTTTGTTTCTTCCACCTCTCATATTTATAAATTCAAACAAATATTTATTTTTATTTGTTATTGATATGATGTTTGTTTCATTTTTTTACAGACAAGGGTAGAACAAAGGAATGGCTATGAAAGCATGAAAATGTTCTTATTTGTTCATCTCTCTTTTTTTTCTTCTTCTTCTTCTTCTTCTTTTTCTGTGTGATTCTGTTATTTTGTTTCTGCTTCCATTCATTATTTGAGTCTCTGGTTCCTAACTTTATTTCCGTTTTGGTCTCTGGGTCTATTTTATTGGTCCTCTGTTTTATCTGAATCTGTTTAAGATAGTATTAATTTGCATAGTAGCATTTTATTTAATATAGTAGTATTTTATTTTTGTCTATCATGGGAAAAATTGTTCAATTTATATTTATGAGATTATGTTTGAAGTTCTGGGTAGGATTTTTTGTTCAATTTTATTTTTTCGTTTCGTTCCCGGTTCAGCGTTTGCGCTATTTTTTTTAAAAAAAATATTGCTTAGATTAACGAGGGCCAAAGTCTCACGGTAACGATCTCATTATTTTTTTTAAATATCAGATGCTTACTGTTATAAAAAAAAAACTTACCTGCGGCCACAGACCCACGGTAATGACCCAGTATTAAAATATCTAGTTGTTTACCTATGGCCAATGGCCCTCGCTAACTGCGCTAATTTACCTACAGCCAGTGGCCCTCGCTAATTACCTGTGGCCATAGGCTCTCGTTAACTGTGCTACGTTACTTACGGCCTTTTTGAAATTACCCTCGGTATCAGTTACCGATAGGCGATTAACCTACGGACAGTGGGCCCTCGGTAAAACACCCGTTAGCAAGGGTTTTTCAGTATTAGCGAGGGCTTTTGGCCCCCGGTAACGACTGCAATTCTTGTAGTGCAACCAACAATTCAAGAAAGACAAACATAAAGAGAAGGACCAAATAAAAGATATATGCATCAGATCATAGAAGGAAAAATGAATAAATATTGGTTGACATCTTCATCAAATGTAAACTAAGGACTTACAAGCGCACAATTGTTTGTTTTTGCAAGCTTCTTCTATGGAATCAAAGGGTACATAATCTTGTGTATTTGTAGTAGGTTAAGAAGCCTGAATGAAATTTCAATTCCATTTATGCTAATGTAGAAGATGATAATGTTATATTTTTTTGGGTACAAGATAAGGTTCTATTTTATCATTGTAATGTTTTCCTTTTTGTTTTGATTCAAAGAAAGCTGTCATTGATGCAATGGTGCTAACGAATTATCATACAACTGAAACAAAGTCGGGTATTAAAAATGTTAGGTTTTGATGCGCTAATTAGATTTACGATATTATATTAATCTAAGTTTCTTTTTAGGAAGGCTTGCTACACACATAAACTTAGAAGTAACATTATGGTGGGAAGATAGTAAAAAATGACATTGCTGAAATGTGGTTAGATTGGATGGAGTGAAAGTTAAGGTTGGATTACGTTAAGTTAGTAGATATGCTAAGTATTATTCACATGGGGATGTAATGTATTACTTGATAACCAACATGCAAACTTGTAACCACATGTGAGCTAAGGTAAGGTAATATTAATGCTTTACTAAAGGAATAAACCAATCTAATAGGGCTTTATAAGATGTAATACTTTAATCCAATTTTGTGAGCCAACCTTGTACAATTTACAACTTAAAGAAAAACACAACCACTGCTTTGCTTTATCTGATCAATTCCCATAATATCCTAAGCAAACAACCAAAAAGGCCGAGACATTTAAAGGAGTACACTATCTTAAACAACAAACTGACAGTGGGAAGAACAAGAACACTACCTCAAATGACACAACCGTTGCTGCCGGCGTTTACCCCACTACATCATCCATGTAAACAGAGGCGGAGCTACCACCGGGACCGACTGGAGCCTTGGTCCCCCCCCCCCCCGAGAATTCTATTTTCATTTGTGATATACACATCAAATAATTTTGACTTATTTTGAAGGTGGCTTCTAGGGTGGAGATGTGTGACATATGGTCCACCGGTGAACTAGTGCAATAACTGTTTATAATAGGTAAACTCGGGGTCGAGATCGTAATACACTATTTTTATAAGGACAAAATTATAAAGTTTGTTAAATTGCAAAAGTCCCTCCTTCGTCATCTGCCCTGCTTCGTCATCTGGTGGCTTTGTCATCTGCGCTGAACCTCCATCGCATCTTAGCGTCGCCGCAACAACACAACAGATGGCAATTAATCACAAGAAGAAAGTTTCATATCTGGGAAGATGCTCTGTATCTAAAATTCCAGATCGAAAAGTCAATCCATTTCGAATAAATTATACATATCCAAGTTATTGGGAAACAAATCCTTGAGCTTTTTTTTCTCGTTAATATTTGAAGAACCGGTTTTTGTTTGTGATTTTTTGTTAATTTATGTGTCGTTTTATGTTTATTGGGCGATATGGCAGAGAAAGGGGAAAACGGAAACGTGGGGCATGATCCAACGGAAGCATCGGGTAATGCAGTTGCAAAAATCATATATTTTCATCTGATTTAAGGTCTTTGTTTGTTTTTCAGTTTCGGATATGTTTAGATTGTAATCTCATACGAAAATTAATCAAGAAAACAAAAAGGGTTATGTGGTTTTGGGTTTGTGTTGGGATGAGGAACATGAATCGACACTGTTTGTCAAGGCTTGGCTATGGGCACGAGAGGCAGAAGCTTGTTTCAAAGGTGTGCCTTTCCATTCCCTTTTGATCTGTGAAAGTGTCATTCGCTAAATCCCACAATTATCCAAAATTATTCTTATGAATTGGTGTTTTCTTTCAGGGTGCTACAGGGAAGTTTTGGTGAGTAAGCAACACCTGTTGTGATTGCTGCTGGAAAAGGTGTGCCTTCGTCACTTCCAATTCCGACCCTATACGAGTAAAACACCAAGATATAGAAACTACAATATACAAAGTTCTCATGGGATAAAACTATAATTTTCTATTACAGATTACCTGTGCATCAGGTTATTGATCCAGACCGCTAGTTTATTTATATTATATCCAACCAACAGTTATATAGCAATGGATCACCAGTGAACCACCTATTTGATGGTTCACTTTAGACACCACCTGTTTTGAACGTGTGAGTATAAAAGTAAGAAAGAAAACTCTGCTCAAGGATGTGAAACGATCCGCTTTTATGCTCTACTCTGGCCAGTGTACACCTATTAAAACAAATGTCAATCATTGATTTGTGACACTACACTTTTTTCGAGCACAAGATTTTATTTTATATGTATTGTTTTGCTGAACTAATAACTAGAAAACATGTTAAAATAAATAATAATAATAACTAAAAAGTAAAAACAACAACATTCTCCGGTTCTAGTAATAAAAAACATTTTCCCGTAAAAAAATAAACAAAAACATTCAAAACGCCATATACCTATTCGAACCCAGGTAATGGGTCCTTAAAATTTGCCTTACCATCGGGCCAAACCGTGACTCAAGCATGTCATTTGCATAATACATTATATATTTAAAAATTTTCATGGTCCCCCTATAAATAAACTTGTGGCTCCGCCCCTGCCTGTGAACTTGAGCTTAGACCGGCATGAACCTTGGTGAAAATGGAGTGTGAGGGAGCTGGCGAAGAGGGAGATTAGTGGATGTGCTGGTATTATCGCAATGGTTGAGGTTAGGTGGCGGAGAGGGTTGAGATGTTGAGCTGGGAATAGGCATGGCAACAAAACCCGAACCCGAGGGTACCCACCCGACCCCGACCCGATTTTGACGGGGAAAACCCGCTTTGACCGGGGTTGGGACGGGGTTGGGGATGTCGATACCCAACCCGCCCCCGACCCGAACCCGCCCAATTAAATATAAATTGTTAATTTTTATTTTATTTTATGCATTTATACTCATTCATTTTGTTTCATATATTTTATTTATTTTTAATTTAATCTATTTTCAATAGAACATTTTATTTTAATATTTTTTTATTTTATTTTATCATTGTATAATAATTATGATTTTATTTTATTATCATAACTATAATTTTTCAATTTTTCTACATATTTAGAGCTGAGTTGAGGACCCGCGGGAAAACCCGACCCTATCGGGACGGGGATGGGGAAGGCAAAACCCGAACCCGTTGGGAATGGGGACGGGGACGGGAGGCAAAACCCGCCCCCGACTCGACCCGTTGCCATGCCTAGCTGGGAATGGAGCAACAATGCAAGATAACCTCCACCAATCGGAGCAGGGACAATAGGCTCTCGGAATGGGGGTGATATACATGTCTATTCGATTCCTTCTTCTCGATCTCAGTGGCAACCAACCAAATGGAACAAACATCTTCTGTCCTAAAAAATAGTGTTTCCTTATCTTCCACTAATTAAAGGCCGAAGATATGCATATATATTAACTAAATGATCTTTGTCAGACTAAAAAAAACATAATTTTTTACATCAGGGGTAACATACCTATTTTAATAAATGGGGGTAGAAAGTGCATCTAACCCAATAAAATGTTATTGATCCTATATTTGTTTATGGATTTGCCTCCATTAGTTGAGATTAAATTTTAAATTAAAAAATATAATATAATACTCCTTCCGTCTTTTAATATAAGACTCTTTTCTAAAATTTTCTTGTCCCTTAATAGATCATTTTCAAATATCAAGGTGCATTAATTTTATTTTATTTTACAAAATTACCCCTTATATCAAGGTGCATTAATTCTCTCCCTCTTAATAGTCTTGGAAGATGAGAAAAGTAACTTGGAAAAAATAGAACACATTTTATATAAATTTGATACTAATAACTAACAAAACCCATTTTTTTAAAAGGCGTGAAATAGTCAAAAGAGTCATATATTAAGGGACGGAGAGAGTATTATACTCAAGGCTAAATTACAATTTTTGTCCCCCTATTTTGCTCAATTTTTTATTTTAGTCCCTCCATTTCTAATTTCGGACATTTAGTCTCCCTATTTTTAAAAATTCTGACATTTAGTTCAAATGTTAAATTGTCACCCAAATTTAGTGACGTGGCAGTGAGTCAACATTCATTAAATCCAGTGGCAGTGAGTTGTCATATTATGTGGTGTCATTTCACCAAGTGGCAGTGAGTCAACATTCATTAAATCATTTAATTAAATCAAGATAATTAGAATAAGATAATTTAAATTGGAATCATATTTTATAGGGTTAAAACAATGATTAATTAAAACAAATTTCATCGTCTTCACCAACCCAGCCTCCTGTAACCACTCAAGAAATCTTCATCCATCATCAACTTCTGGAAAACAATTCTGGAAAACGATTAAACAAATTAAAGACCCCTAAATTGAAAATCAAGAAAACTCCAACCAGAAAAACAGAAAGTAAATCACTTCTGGAAAACGATTCTGCTTCATCGTGCTGCTTCGTTCCGTTCTCTTAGGGACGGCAATTTCCACCTGTGTGTGGGGATCCCCGTGGGGACTACCCCATTCGGGGCCCCGCGGGTGAGGAATTTTTCCCCGTGGGGACGGGGACTGGGGAGAAAATCCCCCCGCAGCCGATTCGGGGATGGGGACAGGGATCACATCCCCCGCCCCGTGGGATCCCCACCCCGAACATATTACATAACTATCCCTAAAAAATACATATATGTATTATAATGATTGGTTTTTTGGTCTTTTTATGTCTTTTTTTAATTTTTAAAAACTATAATGGTTTTAGTAAAATAAAACAAAAGAAAGGTCATCACTCATCAGATTCACAAATCATGATCATAATGACTTCACATGTTGGACTAGACATGGAAAATTGATTTTGATATTGTAATTTTGAAATTTTTTCATACTTTTATATTTTTTTTCAATTTTATTGAATTTTAGTGTTTTTTTTATTTTTTAAATTTTCGAGGTCCCCGTGGGGACCTGCGGGGATCCGTGGGGATGGGGGAGAAAAACTCCCCATGGCGGGGATCGGGGAGGGGGACGGGGAAAAATCTGGGGGGCGGGGCGGGGAGCGGGGGAGCACTCCCCGGTACCGCCCCGCCCCGTTACCATCCCTGCGTTCTCTTCTCTGCGCTTCGAATAATTAGGAACAACACAGCAGAACCAGAACCAGTATTTGTGAGATGGAACACGAACGATAGCAGAGAAGATCGTGACTTTTGAGATCTGGAAAACAAAAAAAAAATATGGAAACACATTGTCCACCAGTGCTTCAAGTGGAAGGCGATGAAACGAAGAAGAAGAATGCCACAATTCACGGCGGCGATTGCGAATGGTGCTGCGCAGATGGGGTTTGTGCAGCGCATCCCTCTCCTCCCTCGTTGTGCCCGTCGCGCCGCCTAGAGGCGGCTCGCCCGTGGATACGGCTCTCCCCCACCATCGCGGCCTCTCTGGCTCTCTCCCTCCCTCCAAATTTCCCTTTTCTTCTCCTCTTCCCGGATCTGCTAAACAACATCCATCGAACACGAAGACAAAGATAGAGAAGATGAAACTTATGCTCTAGGGTTTGGATTTGGGGCTTGTGGTCAGAGATCTATCAAAAAAGCTATACGCAACCATCAGCAAAATTCAGATTAAAAAAATACAAAGAAATTGCCAAAATCAAATGCTGGATCCAAATATCCAAAAACAACTCCATCTCCTATTTTTTTCCACCATCCCTATCCAGGAAACAAAACCAAATCAACGAAATAACAACACAACAAACACAACTACAAAGAAAGAAGAATAAAAGGAAGGAATAGACGAGAGAGAGACGCGGAAGGAATAGAAGTGTGATAGGTGAATGTTCATCAATGCCGAACCAAAACGGGAAGGCGAAGGTGTGGAACGAAGGGTCTTTGATGATCCTGTGAATTTGATGGATTTTAGGATTTTTTTTTTAATTTCTGATTGTTTTAATTTCATTTAATTTGAGTAATTTACACATGTGGCTGATGATATGACACTCATTTTATGAAGTGTCAGCCACATATGTAATCCAGTAGGATGCCACGTTATTTAAATTAATCCACGTCATGGCACGTCACACAAATTTGTTGACAGATTAGCATTTGGACTAAATGTCAGAATTTAGAAATAGAGGGACTAAAATAAAAAATTGATCTAAATAGGAGACCAAATTTACAATTTAGTCCATACTCAATAATGAAATTTATCATAATCAATTATTATGCACGCACTTTATCGTACGAAATGCACTTCTCATTTTAAAACAATTAAATCCTATATTTATTTATATTTTTAATTTTTCAGTACTAATATTTCTTAAAATATTTTATAACTTAAAATTTTAGTAAATAAAAAAAATTAAAAGAACATAAAATATTTTCTATTTAAACTTCCATTTTGTTTATGTACACTGAAGTTAAGGAGATAAAAAATATTTATTGTATTAAGTACATAAAAATACAATAAACACTTTTTTTTTAATCTGGAAATGGATTCATAGTATCCCCAAAGGTAGGGCTAATCCTCCGACAAGTATAGTAATTCTTCTGTCTCTTAATATAAGATTTTTTTGATAATTTTATGTTTTTTAAGAAAAATGGGTTTTGTTAGTTATTAACATTAAATTTGTACAAAATATGTGCTATTTTTCCAAGTTACCTTTCTCATCTTTCAAGACTATTAAGAGAGAGAATTATTAACCTGTTAACAGAAGACAACCCTAGCGCCTCTCTCCTCTCTCTCTAAACACTCTCTCTTCCTTCTTCCTCGTCCATCGGAGGGGGTGGTTTTTGGCCATTTTTTGCCCTGGAACCACTCATCTACATCGTTTGTTCTCTTCTTTTATCTAAATAAGTGGTTCTTTCACATAGATCTAGTTTTTCTTTCTTGTTTTTCCGTGATTTCGTCGTTTGAGTGCGGCGTTGTTTTGTTCATCGTCTTGGTGCGCATTATTTGGTTTTTCGTCTTGTTGCGTGTTTGATTCAGATCAGCTTCGATCCATCCTAGTTTCAATCAAGACGCAGGCGTCAACGTTACATATCTGGAGTGCTAATGGTGGTCACCGCCAACTTCAGCATCCTTTCCTCCCTACAAATGACTCATGAGCATGTGGTTCGATTGGTCATATCCGATACCACTTATAGTCGATTTGAGTTCACACAGAGTATAGTAATGACTCGTAACTGGAAGAGTTTAAAGACCGTGGCTCCTCATTTCTCTTTGGCCATCGACCGTACTTGGAAGCTTTTATTTTGGCTGTTAGGATTAAGATGACTTAGTAATATCATATTGACTTCTATTCTGATTAAGTGTTTCATTACCGTGTATTTGGCTGACTTAAATGTTCGTGTTGATTTTCAATTGTGGATGGGGAATACCCCAACACATTCTGTTCAATCTGGGTGTATTAATCTTTTTTCTAATTTTTGAATAAAGTTTGATTTCTGTAAAAAAAAAAAGAATTAATGCACCTTGGTATATGAGATAATTTTGTAAAAAACAAAATTAATGCACATGATCTTTAAAAAGAGTCTTATATTAAGGGACAGAGAGAGTACTAATTTCTTCCCACAAATACAGCTCTATTTCCATGACCGGAACCCAAACCATTGACATAGAGTTAAAAGGTCCGAACTACTAGTCACTCAGAACACAATTTGTGGGTATACAATAAACAATTCTTTTAATAAAAACTTTTCACTCCCTTGTTTTTATTGTTTTTAACGTTGTCAGAAACAGTTCAAATTTTTAGAAGGGGCCAAGCAAATGACAAATCCTCCCCTATCGTAATAATTGCCTATTCCAACGGGCGTCAGGGGAAATCCGGTTTGAAACGTTCACTTGAACCTCCCCTTCTCATTTTTTCACTTTTTCCCTCCCTCAGTCCCTCTCTTACTCATTCTGACTCCTCTCTGTTCCCAAGCACTCAAGCACGACACGACACGACACCACAACGTCCGTTGTATTGTGTAGTACCAAATCAACACGAGCACCAACTATAGATTCTTGTCGTTTTCCCTTTTTTACTTTTGTTTCTTTTTCACCTCCTTCAAATTTTCTAGCCAGGACGAAAGGTTGTGTTTGGTTTGCTTCGGCTTCTTTGTGACGAACATGGAAGTGACCAAAACGACGACGGATCAAGCTGAACCGGGTTTGGAGAAGACGAAGCATAGTTTTAGAACGGAGATTGACACTTCAGTGCCCTTTGAATCGGTGAAAGAGGCTGTCAACCGGTTCGGTGGTGTTGGTTACTGGAAACCCCTTCACAATAATAAGATTTCGTTTGTGACTTCTGATTCTGAGGTACTACTACATTTCTCTCTCTTTCTCTCTCTTATGTGGACTCTTACTCTTTGTTTTGTTTCTATGTAGAATGTTATTATTTGTTTTTTTTTTTTTGTGTGATCAATAGTGACTTGTTGCATTTTATGGACCCATTTGAACTGGTTCCTTGATGATGATGCTGTGGAAGCTTTTTTCCCCCCTTTTTTTGTGACTCTGATTTGTTTTTCCATGAAGCTCATGGGTTATGATATAAAGTTATGTTTTTGTTATTGTGAGTACTAGGGTGCTTTGGATCTGGTGAACTGCAATTAAGCCATATATAGATGGAGAATGTTACAAAATTTCTTGACTCATATTCATTTCTTGAGTTGGGTTACTTGATTGTTCTATAATGTAGAGCTGCATTGTTCTTATAGAGGATTCGCAAGAAGGAATTAATTTAGTCATTCATTCTCTATCACAAAGCTACATCTTTCTTCTATATCACCATTTAAGACTAAGGGCATTTGGAAGAGTTTATTTGAGTTCATTTTATGACATAAGCACTTGTGTAAAACGTTTGGAATACTTTATAACAATAGCTAATGATATGTCAGGAATTTGTTTTCAGCTTATTTTCATAATCTCCCTATCTTATGGAAAAATTTATGTAGCGTTTACCCTCGTTTTATCTTCAATTGTAAAAACAGTTTATATAGTTTATATATAAGCATATATGTGGTAAGCACCTGTTGAATAAACACTTAAGTTGTTTATCCGAATGTTTCGCAAATGGAATGAACATTTGGCATGGTTCCTTATATTGTTTGTGAATTAAATTTTTTTCGAAGTATTCTCATTGAGTCAAAGAGTGATGTTCTCCCCCTCTCTTTTGTTAGCAGCACCACATAGAAGAGCTTGATGGGGATAAGCTGGAGGAGCAGGCAAGGGTGTTGGAGAAAGAACTGATCCTGAAAGAAAGGGAAACTCTTGATGTGTTGAAAGAATTGGAAAGTACAAAAAGGCTTTTTGAAGATTTGAAATCGAAGCTACAAAAAGAAGAATCTGAAGCGAATTTGAATCTTCAGACAAGTATGTGTGATCAAAGATCGGCTGTAGAGGAGAAAGAAGAAAAGGAAAACAAAGAGAGTCAGTCAGATGTTCTTCAACCCGTGAAGGAATGTTCCATGCCTTCCCCTTTATCTTCTCCAGGCTTAATACTAATGGAATTGAAGCAGGCCAAGTTGAACCTTACCAAAACTACTAATGATCTTGCTGACGTACGAGCTACGGTTGAATCACTTAATATGAAATTAGAGAAGGAAAGAATGTCACTTGAGAAAACCCGTGAGAGGTTAACTCAAAATTCTTCAAAAATATCTTCTCTTGAAGAAGAGCTAAACAAGACCAGATCAAGACTGCAAGTGGCAAAAGATGCTGAAATTAAATGTGTTTCGGGTGATCCTTCAGATATTACAATAGAGCTCCAGCGATTGAGTTCTGAGGCAGAACATTTCAGGAAAAGGGGAGAATCTGCAAAATTAGAAGTTTTGAAAACAATGTCTGAGATTGAGCAGACAAAAGCTATGATAAGAACTGCAGATCTCAAGTTGGTTGCAGCAAGAAAAATGAAGGAAGCTGCTAGAGCTGCAGAAGCTTTTGCTGTTGCAGAAATTAATGCGTTATCTAACCATGAAGGTTCACCTGAAGAGCATACACAAAAGCGCAAGGTAATTACTCTTTCATTTGAAGAGTATACTGCTCTTACCTGCAAAGCTCGAGACGCTGAGGAACAATCTAAGAAGAGAGTTGCAGATGCTATGCTTGAAGTTGATGAAGCAAATTTGTCACAAATGGACATTTTGAAAAGGGTAGAGGAAGCTACAGAAGAAGTTAAAACCAGCAAGAAGGCCCTTGAAGAAGCTCTAGAAAGGGTAGAGGCTGCAGATAGAGGGAAGCTAGAAGTTGAAGAGGCTTTAAGGAAGTGGCGGTCTGATGGTCACAAAAGACGTTCATCGATGCATAACTCTACCAAGTTCAAAAACTCCGGTCCATCTGACCATCGGAGAGATTTTAAATTACTTGATGTAAATGGATTGAATCTTGTAAATGATGAAGCCAAGCCAGTTCTAAAGCCAACCCTATCAATAGGACAAATTCTGAGCAGGAAGTTGCTTATGCCAGATGAGTTTGCAGCTGGAATCATGCATGGAGGAAGAATCTCGGTGAAACGGAAGGTGTCGCTGGGTCAGATGCTTGGCAAACACAATGATGATCCATCGTTTGATGGGCAAGTTGAGAAAGAAAATGGCCAGAAGCAGTTTTCTGCTAAGAGAAAGAAATTTGGGTTTGCAAGATTCTCACTTCTTTTGTCAAAACAGCAGAAGAGGAAGAAGAAGCCAACACTGAATTTGAGGTGAATAGATTGTTTGATCAATTCTCTCTTCTATCAGTCCTTATCTCATGCTCTATGTAGCGTTTTTTTTTTTTTTTCACTCTTTTAATTTAATATGTACCAAACATAGAATATAATTCATATGTTCAGTTATGTCATTCCCTGCATGTGTACAATTCTTTTTTATGGTATTTAGGTCGCAGTCCCTGCTTGTATATTAACTAAGTAGTTATGCTTGTGCACTTTCTTAGCTTGCTGTAGAGGAGAGTATTAATATGAGTCAACGAAGGTTGATCCGATTGGTAAGAATATGACTCATATATCAGAAGGACATGAGTTCAATCCCACCTCTGTACGCGCTCTTTGAGCCTTGAGGTTTTGGCTAATCCTAGTGAGCCTTCGGGACCCAACTCACCTAGACTTTTATCTATAGAAAAACCCGTATTCACATGAATTCTTAACCTATTGTAAGCCAGTGTTATAATGTTCATTTGCTTAATGTTTTTACAATTTTACTTTATGACATTGGCATCAGCTGATTACAATTGGTACTTTAGCACAAGGTCGTTCTCATAAATCATAATAATATGTAGTATGTCATTGAAAAGGGAAAGTGATGTTCTTTGGTAGAAAAAAGTAAGCTTCGATGTGATTTTGTTTCCTCCAAATCTTTTGATTTTACGATTCGATCTGAATTTTACGAATTGATTCTTCATGATTTTTTTTCTTCAAGTTTCTTTTTTAGTTTTCCAGTTTTATATCACTATCAAACGTGTGCATGGCATCGCATATCATCAGCCAAACAATAGAAAAAGTAAGTGAATAGTACTGATCATTATGATCTCTTCTCATTTCTATTAACAATTGTTCACCATTTTTGGTTTTTAGATCACATCCATTTTTTGTTACCTCTTGCATCCATCCAAACACATGTAAAAACTATCAAATCTTGGTTGTAAATTTTGTGTAGGTCTCTCTAATCGGATCTTGCTAGTATTTTTTGCACTAACCCTTCTCAATGTAGTAGTACTATAAGGCCATAAAAGAGTGTGATGTTTCTTGGCATCCCCCTTGGCTATTAATTTCTTTGGCAAGACATCTAGTGTCGAATGCCAGAGCAACTATGATTCTAGCATAGTATTTTTTTTTTCTCCTGATATCATTAATGATGTCATATTGTCATTCAATGTCACTTTAATGTTTGATCTAAACTTGCCTACTATACAACCTTCGCAACCCACTTAGACTTTACAATTATTTTGTCAAGCTCTACCATATGTGTGCCAGTGCTTGGAGCACCAGGTTTTTAATTTTAAAGTATGAATTCTTCCGACCTGGGATGGATGGAGGGAGGGGTAAGTAGGGGCTCTAGCCCCTTCCTCTCACATGCTTTTTGTTAATAATTAAATGGTATATACATTAAATATTTATTAATTTAATTTTTAATTTAAAAGGAAAAAAAGAAATAAATGACGATGAATATTAGTCAAGTTATTAAGGATACAACTCATTCTCATAAGGATGTGAGATTGAATCACAGTGTCGATGCGAGGACCTTGTTAGTGGGTAAAATATAAGTATATCTGTAAGTGTATTTTGAGTATTGTGATTTCCTCTAACTTTGGTGAGTCTCGGGACCCAATGCACCTAAACTTTTATTTATAAAAAAAGAAATAAATGTCAAAATTAATATAACGAATGACATAAATTA
Organism: Calophaca sinica; assembly: GCA_037113605.1. Lineage (NCBI taxonomy): Eukaryota > Viridiplantae > Streptophyta > Magnoliopsida > Fabales > Fabaceae > Calophaca > Calophaca sinica. The sequence goes on from CM073733.1 coordinate 113,914,935, forward strand.
TTTTCAAAATAAAATTACAATACTCAATTTTTATTATTAGTCAATTTTGCCTCTTGTTTGATAGATTTTTGGATCCGTCCCCGCTTCCAACCTTGCTACTAGGGCCATGAAATTACAGTTTGCTTACAAATCACCTTTATTTTCACTGTATCTTTCTTTACGAATTTCACTTCTTTGCTACTCGATACAAAATGTCTAAGTATAACATCCTTAAAATCCTGTAATAATGAAAAAGGGTGGTTTTAATTTGCGCAAGAGGAAATTCGTGCACTTAATCGTCGGATATATGATACATGCAAGGTGCAATGACCGGGATGTGGTCCTATGGCCTATACCCATGAGTGTAGTAGTAACAAGCATTCTAATATATGTTAGGCTATTATTAAATGCACCCTTACCTCTTGGTATACACTTCGCAATTATGTCATTTGATCAAAATATCCTTAAAAAATTCACAAAACTCGTGAAGCTTTTGAAAATTCGAATTTTCGGTAATAAAAAAAAATTTCTTTACTGGAAATTTGAATTTCCGGTATACAAATGCGAATTTCCGGTAAAGAAATTTTTTTGTAAAAAAATACCGTAAATTATCAATTTTTGATACACAAATAAAAATTTTGTATACCGAAAATTCGGATTTTTTGTATACAAATGTATACAAAAAATTCGAATTTTCGGTACACAAATTTTTTTTTTTTGCCTTTTGCTGACTTTTGTCCCTCTCCTTTTCCAGCACCAAAAAGAAAAAATAATAAAGAAGCAGAGAGTGACGTTGACATTTGTGTGGGTTGACATTTGTGTGGAGAATGTTGCGCACAGGTCATGTGAAACATGACATTTCTTTACCGTAAATTGAGGCTATGTTTGTTTAAATCATGGTAACAAAAACCGGACTGAAATGGCCCGATTTGTTGAACCGAAAATTGGGCCATGGTTTGGTCTGGGTGATTCTCTTGAACCTATTGGCAGAGAAGCCGGTTCGGTGCTCAACCGGGCAAAATTAAAGGTTTCGGTCGAACCGGTTCGTCTCTTTTTTTGAAAATTTTTAATTACATTTATTAATTAAAAAAAGTCAGTTTTTGATCTCAACAGGGCTTGAATCCCCGTCCTCAATGCCATAACAAGCTATCTTACTACTAGGCTACATGTTATTTTGTGTATAAATTGAAATATTATCCATATACTATCTATTTTTTAATATATATATATATACCAAATATATAATATATATAGGATATATATTTGGTATATATATTATATTTGGTATATATATAGTTAAAAAATAATATTTTATTAATATTTTATTAAACTCGGTTCGATCCCGATCCGACCCAAAAACCCTGAACCCTGGCCCTCTCCGGTTCAATGTCCGGTCCGGTTTTAATTACCTTGGTTTAAATGGAAAGAAAGTTGGGGGAAGGAAAAGATTTTTGAAAAATGTAAAAAGTGTGCATGGATAAGTGTGACAGATCAATTATAGTGTGACACATCAGCAATTTTACACTTCAATTAATAAACTTTCTTTCCCCCCACTTTCTTTCTTCCCACTTTCTTGGCTGTCAAACATAGCCTGAATGTTTGTACCATAAATTGAATTTGTGTTGGATGCATACCATAAATTGAATTTACGGTACACAAAGTTTTCAGATTGCAGCAAATGGTAAAAATTTTGTGCACCGAAAATTCGAATTTCCGGTGTACAAATATACACCGGAAATTCGAATTTTTAATACACAAAATTATATTTCTGTACCGTAAATTATCAATTTACAGTATTTTTTTACCAAAAAAAAAAATTCTTTACTGAAAATCCAAATTTTCGGTAAATAATTTTTTTTTTGTTAACGAAAATTCGAATTTTCGGGAGCTTCGCGGGTTTTGTATTTTTTAGGGATATTTTAGTCAAATGACATAATTGGGAGGTGTACTCAACAGGTGGGTGGTGCATTTAATAATGGCCTATATGTTATGTTATTAGTACGATACTATTGCATCAATCTCGCAACAAAAGCAACTACATCCGATAAACCAAGAATCCGATGTATCTTTATATGACTTGCATATACCTAGTATACGACTTGCAGGGCCGTCCCTGACATTTTCGGGTGCCCTGTGCACACTAAGAAATTAGTGTCATATATATATAAACGGACAAGAAGTGCAAAAAGCTAGTCATTAATTGTTTTAATACAACCTCAAGGAAATAAAATATTGCAGAAGAAAAGTTAAATATTACTGTAACATTGAAAAGTACAAACCAAACTATCGAATTACAATAAAATTATAGCAAAAGTAGTTATACGTGTATTTATTAATTCGAACATTTAGCAACATCCCTAAGCGAAAATTTGGTGCCCTCTGAAAAATAGGGCACCATTTAGCAAAAATTTGGTGCCCTCTGAACATTTAGCAAAAATTTGGTGCCCTCTGAAAAATAGGGCCCTATACGGTCCTACACCCAGCACACCCTCAGGGCCACCGTTGACGACTTGCATGCTTTTTATTTATAAAAAATAAAACTCATGCGAGTCATATACTGGTATATAATATTTAAAAGGCAAAATTGTTTTTTGGGTCCTTTAAGTTATTTTAAAGTTTCACATTGGTCCTTTAAGTTTTTTGTGTGTCAATTAGGTCCCATGAGTTAGGTTTGGATGACAAAATAAGCCCTTTTTTTTATCATTCCTCTATCTCCTCTCTTATGTGTCACTCCTAACCTTTGTGGCACTGCTGAGGTGTCAATAAATATAATAAAAAATATTTTATTTAATTAAACTTATTTAATTAAAATTTAAAAAAAAACTAAATCGTCTTCCCCTCTTCTAGATCTGGGGATTTGCAGGACTGCCTCCCACCACCACCATTCCCTCCACCCCATCACCACCAATTGTTCCCTCTGCCTCCCACCGCCACCATCGGTTGTCCACTCTCTCCCTCTCCCCTTCGCTATCGGCCACCCCACCATCGTGCTCCCCTCCTAACCCCACCCACATTCCCCCCCACCTTTGGCCTCCTGAACCCCACTGTCACGATATTAGAACGAGAAAAAAGGAAGGGAAAGAAAAAATGTGTGTTCTCAGATTCAGAGGCCGAGAATCGAAGAGCTCAGAAACTCACAAACCCAGAAAACAAAGACCCAGTTGAACCAGAGATGCAAGAACCCACTTGAATCAGAGATGCAAAAACCCACTTGAGCCTGAAAGTAAACATGGACCCAAATGCTGAAACACAGAGAAACTCAGGAACTCAGGAGAAACACAACAAAAATTGTCTCTGATGTTGAGGATGAGAATCGCAGGTGGAGAAGGGAGAAGAAGCAGTCGCGACGCTGCTAGGAGGGAGGGAGAGGTTGGAGACGGCGGAAATCAAGCCACGGAATTTGGGTCATGATCGTGATGAACCGATCTGTAGAAGCCCTCCATGAATTTTTGATTTCATTTTGCAAAACTGTAGAAATCAGATTTTGTAGAAGCCCTTCTGAACCGATGTGTAGAAGCCCCAAATTCAAATTAGGGTTTATGTTTTCTGAAACAAATGGGAGTGGTGGCGGTGATGATCTGGAAGTGGAGGTTGAAGATGAAGTTGAAGATGTGGGAGGGAGAAAGAAGAAGCTGGAGGTTGAAGATGAAGATGGATGAACCAGATTTTTTTTATTTTAATTAAATAAAATATTTTTTATTATATTTATTGACCCCTCAGCAGTGCCACATAGGTTAGGAGTGATACATAGGAGAGGAGATAGAGGAATAGTAAATAAAGGCTTATTTTGTCATTCAAATCTAACTTATAGGAACTAATTGACATAAAAAAATTTAAAAGAATAATATGAAACTTTAAAATAAATTAAAAACCTAGAACTCAATAAATTTCATGCAATTAAAACTCGTGTAAGTGTTGTATTTCGATTTTTTTTTAATAAAATAGTAAGTCATGCATTTCAGGTATAACTTAAAAAAAACATATTAAATTAAAAAAAACATAAAGAAATAAGTCATACACTCGTACCATGACTTCCCTGACTCAAGATTATGTTATCATGACTTCCTTTCAGATATGAGACATAACGGATCAAATTTCGCCTAAGAAATAACTGATCAAACGCGCTATTTAGTTCGGGATATCCAGTTTCATATTTTCGTCAGATTGCACGAAGCTTCCTTCTCCCGTACGATGATTTCATAATGTCTTTTCATTTTTCCGTTAAAATTATCTAAATTTTTGCCATAAAAAAGCTTACATGAATATTTTTATTCGGAAATATAATAATTAAATGTAAAGAAAGAAAGTGTTTTAAAAAAAAATGTAAAGAAAGAAAGTAACACGCTCTTAATTTACAATATTCACCAATCGAAAAGTAATTGGACGAGTAAAAAAAAAAAAGTAATTGGTAAAACACTTAGACTTAGTTACAGTACATTTTTTAAGTTACGGGAAATAACAAAGTATAAAATTTGTAGTAACATTGTCCCCAAAAAAACCCAGAGCCACCTCTCTCTCTCTCTCAATCTTTCTTCTATTCCTCTCTTTTTACTTTTTCATCCAATAGAGGGGGTGATTTTTGGCCTGAAATATTGTAACACCCCACCAAGCGCATACCGGCCTTTGGCCCTCTGCAACGGTGAGCGTGTCACTTACAGTGATGGTGTTAGTGGGATGCTTCCCGTGGCCTTTAAGCCACTGGGTGCGGGTTCGAGTCCCACATAAGGCAAAAACCCCGCATGTAGCTGCGGGAGTGTCCCCTTTTATTGTAACACCCCACCAAGCGCATACCAGCCTTTGACCCTCTGCAACGGTGAGCCTGTCACTCACAGGACACTCCCGCAGCCACATGCGGGGTTTTTGTCTTATGTGGGACTCGAACCCGCACCCAGTGGCTTAAAGGCCACAGGAAGCATCCCACTAACACCATCTCAATTGTCCTCTACATCGTTTTTTCTCTTCTTTTATATAAATAAGTGGTTTTTCTTTCGTGTTTTTCCGTGATTTCGTCGTGTGAGTGCGACGTTGTTTTGTTCATCGTCTTGGTGCGGCGTTGTTTGGTTTTTCGTCTTGTTGCAGTGTTCGTTTGGTTCAGATTAGCAAATCAGCTTCGATCCATTACATATTTAATCAAGACTTGGGCGTTAACGTTACAGATCTGGGTGTATGGATATTCCGATTACTTTGATTTTGTCATATTTGTAGGAATTTTGCCGTTTTATGCTATTAACATGGGTGCTGTGAGTTTGTTTGCAGATTCATCTTTTTCGATTTTTAGCTATGTTGAATTTGTGTTGTTTTCGATATATTTTACCAATTTAAATGAATGAATATCTTTTTTAGTAAAAAAAATAAAAAATTGAAGTAACGTTAAAAGAAACCAAAAGAAAGTTCCTAATATTTAAATTCTAATTCTAATGAAAATAACAATGTACTACCTTCCTTGCGCTCTTTGGCCTCGCAGTGTGGTTGCTTGAGAGTTAAGACTAATAATGATTCTCTTTTTCACTTTTTCTCAACTTTGGTGGATTTTTCTTTTGGCAGAATCTATCACAGATAGCATAAGACGGTCTTGATTTTGTTCATCATAGCTAGAATCCCTCCTAGATTCTGACACGTCATGATTAAGAGTGAGTTACACAATGTTCTTCATGAGCCCTCCCACACCGAAGATTTTCTCAAGTTGTACGAAACAGGCATTGATTGCTAGCTAGTGAAGTTAACAGACCAACCATTCTCCTTCCCAACCTACACGGCACTCCAAGTTCCAGAAAGGAATAACTACCACCTTGTTTTCCTTCACTTCCATTCTTCTCCTCATTCTTTCTCATCACAAAAAAAAAAAGGTAATTTTTCTTCTTCTCTTCTTTCCTTGTTTAGTTAGTTTAATTGAATTCAACTATTGTATGTTGTTATGTTAATTAATTGATCATGCTACTACTTCAGTTTCTGTTATCTGTTGGATGACATAATGGTTTAGCCAAATTCTGTTTATAGTAGTTCTTTATTCACTTTGTCTTGGGATATGTTTGGTTTCAGAAATCAATATTTTATTTTATTTTTCAATTTTAATTACAAAAAATACAATCTTGTTTTCAGTTTCCCATTTTCAAAATTTTGTATGGTAAAAATTGAGAACATTTCTGTTTGAATGTTTTTCCTTTATAATAGCCCTGAATTTTTTTTTTATTAATGTCTATTTTTTCCCGGTAGAAAGGTGACAATTTTTCCTACTAATTTTTAGTTTGTCATGGGAACCATGGAAGGGAGAATGGGACTCTTGTTTCTTGTGGTACTATGTTTTGCCTGGGCTTGTGATGCAAGAGAACTGGCAAATCTTGATGGATGGAAGATTATTGCTGCAAAATATGGCTCTTCTGGTAACATTGTTGACTGATATCATTCATGGCTTTGTTTGCTTTTGATTATCCTAGTTAGGTAGACAGATAGAGTGGAGACATGTATTGTACATCGCATTTTTAATCTCCCATTTATTAATCCATATCGGTGAAGGGGCAAAAGTTTAAGTGAGTGACAGATTATTCATAGATTCTACTCATCAACAATGAAAATAAGATGCTGGCTATTGACCATTCGCATTTACAACCAGTTAATTGTCAAAGCAAGCTCAGATTTGATTAAAGAGTGATTTGGAAAGTTTATTAATTGTAATAATTGAGGCATACCAATATCTAAATTGAGATAAGTGCCAAAAGAATGGGATGGAATATGGAATATTAATAAACTATTGAAGCTCACCCATATATACTTAAACAAACCTCCACATATCAGCCATTTCAGAAAGATCTAAAAGTCTAGTGGTAACATATTATCTGCTAGTTCCTCTGCTTCACCATATAAGACATCCATGGAAAATTAGGATCCATTTTGAATATATTATAGGTAGTCTTAACTTGCATTTGCAAAAGGCTGATTTCACGACTCAAACCTGTGACCTTCTAGTCACATAAAAGCAACCCCAACCATTGCGCCGAGGCTTCTTCTTCAGCTTCATAATATTAATTATTATGGCATTTCTTCCTCTAAGCTTGACTAATGAGTTTCAATTTTATCAATAGCCTTTGTCCTTTAGGGTATGTTTGGATGGAGGGTTTTGGAGGGGAGAACTTATTTTTCTTTTCTAAATTAAGAAAGCTATAAAATGTTTCTAAAAACAAATGAAGTGTGATTAAAATTTTATATGATCATCTATCATGTTATTCCTTCAATTTTTTTTAAAAATCTTAAATATATATCAACATATAGACTTAGCCCTCATTTGTGAAGCCTGGCACAACTGGCAAGAAATTGTCGACGTTGTCAGGTTGGACATCGGTTAGCCAGGTTCGATCCCGGGATTTCCCATTTAGTGTGCGTGTGTGACGAGTGGCAACGAGTGGCACTTGCCACTCCAACTAGGACAAAAAAAAAAAAAGACTTAGCCCTCTAAAACTCCCCCCTCCAAAACCCTCAATCCAAACATACTCTTAGATTCCTTTAGATGAAATTCTATAGTATTGGTGAAGGACGAATAAAAGGTTTTCAACAGAAACTCTCTTAGGCGAATTTGGGTAAATAGCTTAAGTAAATACTTATTTATAAGATATTCTAACAAGCTTATTAAAATTAGCTGAAAACAATTTATGGATATGTCATAAGTTATTTTTATAAGTGTATCCAAACATTAATATAGGTGTTTATGTCGTGAGATATACCCAAATAAGTTCTTCTAAATGCTCCCTTAGCCAGTTTGTCAATAAAACAAGAGCTAATCTAAAAGGCTTCCAAGTTTTCATCAGACTATTGAAGCAAATATGGATTTACTTATCATCACATGCAAATCTTTAAAACTTGCTAGAATACTTTTTTGTTAAATATAGTTTGAAATGCAAATGTGGCATGAGCAAGTCATCTGGTTGACATATCTTCATATTGCAGAACTAAGCAGGACACCAGATGTGTGTGAACTTTGTGAGGAATACACTGAAAAGGCACTTGAATATTTAAATGAAAACAAAACCCAGAAGGAGATCATTGATATGCTTCACAATACTTGCCACCAGCTTCGCTCTTTCGAGAAGAAGGTTGGTCACTTTTTGAACAATTTTTTTAGTTAATTTAAATTGTTTTGTTTGTAACGTTTTTTTTAATTTAATGATGTTTGAATATTTTTTTTCAATTGAGTTATATGTTGTGCTTTTAATCAAGACTTTTTTGGTTGATTTTTCACTGTTAATATTAGATTGTAATAATTTTTTTTTTTTTTGGGTTTTTTCTGGATGTTTTATTAGTATTGTAATATTGAAAGGGTGCATAAGTGAATGAATCACAACTTATTAGATCCTATATGAATTCATATGTTTCTTCTGAATTGCACAGTGCATCACTTTGGTGGACTATTATGCGCCACTTTTCTTCTCAGAAATAGCCTCAGTTCAGCCTGGAGATTTCTGCAATAAGGTTAACCTCTGTCAGAGCATTGCAAATATTTCCTTACAAGTTCAAGAAAATAGCTGTGAGTTTTGCAAAGATACTGTTTCGGCACTATTGGCTAAGTTAACAGATCCTGATACAGAGGTAAGTAATCTCATCTTGCTGCTACATTTTGATGGATGTTGCATACTTAAATTACTTTTACAGCTTCAAAATGATTGTGGGGAATATATTTCAAATTAGACTTCCTTTTATTTATGATTTGCAACCAAATAGAAAAACAAATTTGATTATAGTGAATGTAGCATATCAAAGTACATGCATAAGATTTTAATAGGAATAAAGGTATGTATCAAGTGGAAAAGGGAAAGATATATGTAATACTTGGTAATTTTTTGCCATCTTTGTTCTCTTGAAAGGTCTCTACTATTTGTGTTTTGACCCCTCCATTGTCTTAATCATAATTCCAACCCTGCTTAAATTAAGTTAATTTTTGTGGAGTGATATGCTAACCATTTATTTTAAATGTCAGCTAGAGATAATTGAGACACTACTGAAGGTGTGCAGTTCAGTGGATAAGTTTGCGAATAAGGTAAGACAAATTTAACAATTTTCCAACTTTCTGTTTTCTCTTTTATTTGTTGAGTTACCCTTCCCAATTTAGACACCAACTTGGCTGGGAATCTTTCCTTCTATTCGATTTCAATACTATAAAGTTTAAAGTTGCAGTGCTATGTAGAAAGTGCACAAGAAAGTAATTTTCCTAATCAAGTTTTTTTGTTTTCATCTACTGATTTTGCTTTTTTCATTACTCTTCCAAAATGTTTGCAGTGCAAGAGGTTGGTTTTAGAGTATGGTCCCTTGGTTTTTGACAATGCAGAAAAATTTCTGGAGACAACAGATATATGCACTGCATTACATGCCTGCAACAAGGCTCCTACAGTACTTGAATCCTTTCTTTCTTACCTCTTAAGTCTTTATTATGGAAACAGCTTTATCAGAGTGGTGCACTTGCTGAAGGTTGCTCTGTATTGAGAGAGAAAGAGAGAGTGAGATTAAATTTGATGCACTACGGATGTAAAGTATTTTATACTATCATCTAGTGATGTATTGGCATATCATAAAAAATATGGACTTCCTAAGTAGTGCTTGTGAAGGTCACCCTTGTTTAATGATGCATGATTGAATTTTTACCCATACAGTTCATCAAAAGTTTTTTTTTTTTGGTAAATTCATCGAAAGTATATCCATGTATATGTGGTATCTACATTAAAAAGTTAAATGGTTTTATCTAGACTTAAATATGTTTTAAGTATATGCAAATATGACTTTTTCTGGTTTTAGTCCCTCCAAAAAACAATAGTTCCCAATTTTAGTCCCAGACATTTCAAAAGCTTCTGCATTTAGTCTTTAATGTTAGTCTCGGTTAGTTTCACGCTGGGATGGCTAATAGACTATCAACTCATACGTGACACGTCATGTTAACAATTGTGAGGGATTTTCAAAATATGGAAGTCCAAGAGCACCTAAGAGGAATAGTGCCTCTTCATAAGATTAAAATCATTTCTAATAGGTGTGTTTTATCATAAGCGTATATGTCTATACATGAAAAGATACTTGCATGAAAGGTTGTGTTCCTTCTTTCAATACAAATACATGAAAGGTGGTTTTCTCTCACCAAATGACACGAGTTTCTCTATAAAGAGAGACACTCTACATGCAGATTTAACGCGAGAATTTGCTAAGTCTTCACTATTCCAAATTATTTTCTTTTTTCCCTTGTGCGCAGAGAGAGTTAAGAAAACTATTGTTTTGTAAACTGTCATTGACGATATGCTTGGTGTGGGTGTACAAACCATATCATGGAAACTACATTGTATTCAACCATTTGCATCCAGTCATAGAAGGACTGGTGGGGGCGAATCGAACCTAAAGCCTAGTGTTTACACACGCCTTGAAGTCTTGCGCAATAATCATTCATCTTCTTCTTTGTTTTTCATTTTACATCATCTTCATCTTTATTTGAATTTATCATTTATGTTGTTTGTTCTTATTAGTTGCAACATCTTCACTACAAATATCACCAAGAACAATCCCACGTGTTAGATGACATGGCACACAAACCTCTCTTTCCTTTTCTCTCCCATCTCACTTATTCCTTCTCGTCATAAATCTCCCTCTGCCACTGCCATATTCACTTACCCATCCATGACTGCCTCTTGAAATTTCTTGGGTCTCTCCTTCTCCCACTTTCCATTGGGCGAATAAATCAGGAAAAGGCATGACAAAAATTTTCATTTATTTGTTATCAGCTTTAGTGCAGAATGACGTTTCACACTTGAGGGTACTTCCAACCCCCTCCAACACCAAAAAGTGGTTCTGAGCGAAATGCCTGAACTCGTGCAACGAAAAATCTCCGCGTTGTCGTTGTCGTCCATGAGTGTAAGCTCGTCGAAGTTCTGCCGCCTCGGGATGCCTTGCCGGGAATTGATTGCTGGAGCCGGTTAGAAACTCTATTTCCCGATGTTTTAAAAACCGGACCGATCGTTGAACCGGTGAGACTGTCGGGTCATGGTTCAATTGGTTCAGCCGGTTGAACCGTCGGTCGAACCGGATGATAAATAAATAATTAAATAAATAAAAAAGTACCAATTTTGAGGAAAAAGTAAATAAAAATAATAAAAAAACAAGCTAAACCGGTCCAACCCGGTCCGACCGCGGTCCAACCCGGTTCGATCCGGTTCTGGGCGGTCCAACCATCATGGTCCAACTATGATTGAACCGGCCGTGTCTTGCGGTCGGTCGGACCGTCCGGTCCGGTCCGGTTTTTCAAACACTGCTATTTCCATTAAAAATTAAACGAGTTCGCATGCCGTTAGCCACATCGATAAATTGTCGGCCGCCCGCCCATTCAGGTCAAAGACAATTTAATTTGGTGGGTTGGGCCAAAATTAATTCGACTTATTTTACTAGTTTAACCCGATACTATGCGACTTACTGGCTAAATGGGCTGGCCAATGGGCCAAGAACTTGTGCTCAACAGAATTAATTTTGAATATTTATATTTAATTGTGCTCGATAAAACGGTCGATCTCGCCTCTCGTGCTCTCACAGAGAAATGTTAAACCATAGCTTTCAATTCCATGCGTGAATGAAATGTGCAGCCTCTGTTCTTGTCAAAAAGAAATGTGTCACCTCTATTGAATCAAAAGAATTTAGAGCCAAGACATTTTGTACAGATCGTTTTTACGTGTCTTTGTGATTTTTATTAAAAATTCAAAATATTGAGGAAAAAAAATAACATTGATATGTTAATACAGTTTAATAGCTATATAGAATCCATGGATAAATAATTTCAAACATTATGGGCCAGTCTGTTCACAATTTTCGGTTCACGTAACAAAATTAAAAAATGTAATCAGGAAAAAATTCAGTAATTGAGACCGCAGGTTGGCCGCCCATCACGACCCATGATAGGCCAATAAATTTTCGGGTTAGGCTGGACTGGGCTAGAATTTTTGGGCTAAGATTTTACTGGCCCAACCCACCTTTTTTATCGGGTGGGTTGGGCCAGATTGGGCTTATTTTGACAACTCTGCACATCAGCGTGAAACTAAATTGGACACTAGGACGGACGGTAGGAACTAAATTCATAAGCACCTGAAATGTCGAAGACTAAACCCAAAAAAGAAAGTTGGAAGAACTAAAACCATCTATTAACTATCTAATAAAACAATATAGTGTTCTATTTACAATTATAGATCTCTTATATTTTTGACAACTAAGCAATTAAGGGACTAAAATGGAATTTTAAATCACTAAGGGAGTCAGAATTTTTCATTACGGGAAGAAAAGACAAATAACAACTGAGTTTCAAATTCAGAGTGTAATAACTGGGATTTTCGCTGGAACAAAGCCCGCTGTTTCACGTCTGACAGATGCAATGTTTTGTCAGAACCCACAAATGAATTGAAAATCAACCACTTGCAGCGCCAATATCTATTCTTTTTCCCATCTCACCATTTCGCTCGGTCGCTTCTTCTCCAACTCTCATAGTTGGTCACCTCTTCTCACCTCATCATATTTCTTTTTACGGTGGCGAGTTTGTCTTTATGCAGGTCGACTTCTTCGCTATGGTGGCGAGGTTCATCGATTCTTTGGCGTCTTTCTTACGCATCTGGAACCATCCCCACGGTTTGCTTTCCCTCTCTCACTTCTTCCAAAATCGAGTCACTTGTTTAGTCTCCAAAGAAGATCTGCTTTCTCAACCACCACACTGCCGCTTTGCTCCCAACTTCTCCTTTCTTCCAGTCGATGTTTCTTCTGAACCAAAGATTTTTATTAGCGTTTTCTTCTTCCTTCTAACAGAAGATCTACCGCGACATTGTGCTGATAACATACTTGGGTTGAGCTGAATATAAGTTGGAGGTATGTGTTTATGATTTATTGGTACCACACTGCAAGATTCTTTACTTTGTTTTTCTTTTGATTTTGAAGTTATGCTTTGTTTATACTTTGTCAGAGTATGTGTTTATGATTTATTGGTACCATACTACGAGATTATGCTTCTTGCTTCCATTTTTTTCGAGCTACATTCTGTTCCCAAATATTGTTGTTTTAGGGATTGTTACAAATGAAATTTGTAAAGATGTACTTTGTTTTTGCACTTATTTGTAAAGATGTACTTTGTTTTTGCATTTTTTATGTATCTTTTATATTTTTTCTTTTGATTTTGAAGTTATACTTTGTTTATAATTTGTCAGGGTAGAAGTATATGTGTCAACATTTCTACAGGTATATAAAAACAACATTTTGCCTTTCCAAAGAAATGTAGAATATAAGTATATATATCAACATTTTTATCAGCATTCGGCATGTACTATAGAATTAACAGGTATTAACAATGCAGTCCTTCTATTTTTAAATGACCTTTTTTCAAATTTTTTTTCACCATGTGGACTGTATTAGATAACCAAGAGTTCTATCGAGATCAACACCGGGTGTTCTCGACAGAACTTGAGGTGTTGAGATCTCGACAGAACACCCGGTGTTGATCTCGACAGAACTCTTGGTGTTGAAGTTCTCGACAGGACTCTTGACAGAACTCTTGGTGTTGAAGTTCTCGACAGAACTCTTGGTGTTGATCTCGACAGAACACCCGGTGTTGATCTCGACAGAACTCTTGGTTATCTAATAGACTAAACAATGCAAAGTTGCCTTACCAAAGAAAAAAAATCGACGCTTTGTGGCTGAGAACCAACTTTCTAATCTTCCACCCTTTTTCAAATTTGCCTTTTCACCAACTTTGCAATTTTTTTTGTCTCATGTCAACAACCAAATGTCATTCAATTTTTTTACTTTTAGATAACCAAGAGTTCTGTCGAGATCAACACCGGGTGTTCTGTCGAGATCAACACCGTGTTCTGGCCGAGAACTTCAACACCAAGAGTTACGCCGAGAACATCAACACCAAGAGTTACGCCGAGATCAACAGGGTGTTCTGGCCGAGATCAACCCCAAGAGTTCTGTTGAGAACAAGAGTTCTGTCGAGATCAACACCGGGTGTCCTGTCGAGATCAACACCGGGTGTTCTCGATAGAACTCTTGGTGTTGATCTCGACAGAACACCCGGTGTTGATCTCGACAGAACTCTTGGTGTTGAAGTTCTCGACAGAACTCTTGGTGTTGAAGTTCTCGACATAACACCCGGTGTTGATCTCGACAGAACACCCGGTGTTGATCTCGACAGAACTCTTGGTTATCTAATAGACTGATCAACGCAAAGTTGCCTTACCAAAGAAAAAAAATCGACGCTTTGTGGTTGAGAACCAACTTTCTAATCTTCCACCCTTTTTCAAATTTGCCTTTTCACCAACTTTGCAATTTTTTTTGTCTCATGTCAGCAACCAAATGTCATTCGATTTTTTTACTTTTAGATAACCAAGAGTTCTGTCGAGATCAACACCGGGTGTTCTGTCGAGATCAACACCGGGTGTTCTGTCGAGAACTTCAACACCAAGAGTTCTGTCGAGAACATCAACACCAAGAGTTCTGTCGAGATCAACACCGGGTGTTCTGTCGAGATCAACACCAAGAGTTCTGTCGAGAACAAGAGTTCTGTCGAGATCAACACCGGGTGTTCTCGATAGAACTCTTGGTGTTGATCTCGACAGAACACCCGGTGTTGATCTCGACAGAACTCTTGGTGTTGAAGTTCTCGACAGAACTCTTGGTGTTGAAGTTCTCGACATAACACCCGGTGTTGATCTCGACAGAACTCTTGGTTATCTAATAGACTGATCAACGCAAAGTTTCCTTACCAAAGAAAAAAAATCGACGCTTTGTGGCTGAGAACCAACTTTCTAATCTTCCACCCTTTTTCAAATTTGCCTTTTCACCAACTTTGCAATTTTTTTGTCTCATGTCAGCAACCAAATGTCATTCGATTTTTTTACTTTTGTATGAATAATCCTTTTTGCCAAAGGGTTAACCAACCAAATATTAGCCATTATCAAAGTGTCTAAAATCTGTGCCACTTTTTAGGCAATGGCTGTTGTACGTCCATTTGAACATGATCAAAGATCTAAGTGATAAAAAACACCTGTGGAAAATCACTGTTAGAGTTATTGACATTTGGTATCCAAATCCAGGGCATCTAGAAATGATTTTCATGGATATGAAGGTATCGTTTATAATCTTATATGCTAAGTCTGTTACATTCACAAATTTGTGTCTTCTTTTCTAATCATGTACTATTGCTTATGTTTTGATCACCAACAAGGGTGATAGGATACAAGTGACTGTCAAGCAGGAGGAGTTCGTGAAATGGAAGGGAAAGTTAACAGAGCAAAAGACTTATGTCATTCACAATTTTAAGTCAGCGGAATGATCTTACATACAAGCACTGCGATCATCCTTCCAGACTTTATTTCACCTCTGGGACTACCCTTAACGAAAAAGAGATTGCTGCTCTTCCTCCAATCCCATACCAATTTAAGGATTTCAGTGATATACTACGGCAATTTCCAAAAGGATTTGTTAGTAGGTAAGTCTAGATATCTTTAATCACTACATATTTAGCGTCTTAGTCTAAATTTCTTTATAATAGTACAATTTAACAAACAATGGTTATGTTATCTTCAGATAGATATCATCGGAGCGATTGATAAAATAGGAACTTTTCAACTAAATGCAAGTCCAAAACGAGCTGCTTTCAACATCAAATCTCTTAGGTAAAACCTTAATCCAGTTCATCCATTCTAATATATTCATTTACTACTACTAATCTAATCGTTCATTTGCTTCATGACATTGTAGTGGTGATGTCATCCAATGTACTCTTTGGGACGACTATCTTTGACAAGTTGGTTACTTATTGGAAACAAACAATACTTGGAGAAACAATTGTTATTATATTAACACATGCTAGGATCAAAGAAGCACAAGGTGAAACCATTGTTTATCAGCACAGATTAAAAATTGCTTAGTATTCTGATTTGCTATTCTTATTGGAACAAGGTGCAACTTTCGCATTTGTTTTCTCAGGAAACTATCTGCCACAAAGATCAAATGCATGGAATGGTTCAAGCTATTGATTAATGAAGATATTGTAGACATAAAAAACTTCAAAACTCGGTCCATGGAATTCTTTTATATTATCAATATTATGTGAAATAGTTCTGTTAATATTAGTTTTATATTATCACAGCTTTGAAGCCACTGAATTTTGTGCATCTTAAAGTCAAACAATGACTCAGCTGTTTAAGCATGCTCTCAAATGTCCCTATACTCTCGATTTTGGAGCAGGAGAGGTTTTTCTATAATGCATGAGTCAAGAGTATTTACGATATAAATGGTCTTGCAACTACTAAGGTATTTGCTAATAAAGGAGATCTAACCTGCTTTTTAACAATGTGACCTATATTGAACATGAATTACTTTGAAGACATCTCTTCGCTTGATATCTTAAAAGGAAATAACATGCGATTCTTGTTGGAACAACCGCAATGCATGTGCCTGGAAAAAATGGTTGGTATTACAAGGATGCCCCGTTGCACTAAGAGCGTTGAAGCCCAAGAGGATGGTCAATACAAATGCAAAGACACCACTTAAGTGATACATGGGTTCCAAGGTTGTTTCGATCAGTCCTTAAAATCACACTAAGCTAATTTGTCGACATCTTGTAAAATAGAGATAGAGATGTTAATTGCTTATTGCCTTTTGCCTACAGGTATAAGTTGGAGATTAAAGTGGTTCATAAAAAAGACAGTGGAAGATTTATATTCTGGGACAGTGACTGTGCTGAAATGATAGGGATGTCAGCACTTGAACTTAGAAATAAAATGATTGAGGTATGAAGTGATTAAAACTATCTTTATAGATTGAGGAGGGTATTTCAATTCAATGTTGCATTAAAAATAACGAAACTTTTCTGATTTGAATGAATTAGGCGGGTGAAGATGATCCTTCTGTTTATCCAGAACCACTTGATAGGGTTTTGGCAAGGACCTTAGCACTTAAGGTTAGGGTGCAACCAATTTGGCACAATTCATCTGTGATAAGGTATTCTCAAGACAAACAGACTATTCAAACCGTACTAGACCAACTTCTATCTGATGAGGTAAATGCAGTTTAAGCTACTCCCATTCAAGTAATAGTTGTCTTGATTACATAAATTTTAGGGGTATATTACAATGTATATTGTTTTAGTTGTTTTATACACTAAAAGGATAATGTTAATTACACAGGAGACATCCAAACTTGATAAGGGGCAGCATGATGTTAATGAAGCTGTTAAATATGTCACTGTAAGCAGTTAACTGGTCTCTAACACCAAATATATAGTACCTCATTTTTTATTAGCAGTTGCAAATAAATATTTTTCATTTTTCAATCAGGATGCAACAAGCCTTGATAAGTCCAACTCTGATACTAATCAGTGTATGCAATCTGACACTGTAAGTCTAATTCACAGTTATTGCTTTCAATTAGTGTATTGTCTATTTTTCTAATTGGTCGTATTTTTGCACATTTGTACCAAATTGTACGCAATCTTTATCGGCAATCGAGATTATGATCCGAAGTTCTTGCTTACATTACTCCTGCCAAGAGAGTGTCAGATGGACTGGGATTTCATCAATCGGCGAATGAAGAACTTGCATCTGCACAACTTTCAACTACAAAAATGACAAAGCACATCAAAACTGAATGAAGTTGTGTATTTAGAGTCATTGTGTGTTGTTGCTATGTACAAATTTGACCACTCTTTTGACAATTCAGTCTTTTGTCTATTTCCAATGTTATGTTTTGAGTTGGCCAAACATTAAGTACCAGTGCCAATTATATATAGTGGCCTGCCATGAATGCTTTTGTAAGCCACAAACTGTTGACAACTACTTCTTTTGTAAGCCAGTAACTATTTGCTATTAATTCCTACTGTTGTTGCAATATTGTAATTATGTGGAAGCATAAGTGTGGCATCTGCAAAATCTGTAGTTTTGATGCTGTGTTTTTTAGCATATAACTCAATGTTATTTATCTTTATAGTTTGCCAGGGATATGTAAGAAAAGATGAAATTTTGAACTAAGAAATTTATCTCCAGATTCTTGAAAAGCAGTCAAATATAAATTGGCCTGAATGAGTTTGAAGTGTTGTATGTTAACAAAATTTGTATTAAAAAATAGTAGCATGACTGATTTGGCTCATCTATTTAGGCCTTAATTTTTGATTAATATCACGATGATGTATTTGCACAAGCTACATATGCTTTCAATGCATATTATCAGAAGATGGCTAAATCTCCTTCAATTTGTGATTTCAAAGGGGTTGCCACTATCACTACCAACGACCCAAGTACAGCCTACACACTCTTACATAAATATATATACTTGAGTTGGCTACAAAAATATGCGTAAATCTATCTGTAATGGCAGTAGAACACCACAACGTGAGGCAATAATGGCGTGACTTCAAATATAAGTTGCCACTGATGTATAGGTTTTTTATTAGAGAGTGACATGTATAGGCTTCAGAAGATGGCTTTTTATTAGAGACTGGCAGGTTGCAAAGTTGCTTTATCAGATATTTTAGTAACTTTGAAAATGGCTAATATTTGGTTGGTTAACCCTTTGGCAAAAAGGATTATTCATGCAAAAGTAAAAAAATCAAATGACATTTAGTTGCTGACATAAGACAAAAAAATTAGAAAGTTGGTGAAAAAGGCAAATTTGAAAAAGGGTGGAAGATTAGAAAATTGGAAGATTACAAGATTAGAAAGTTGCTTTATCAAAGAAAAAAAAATCGACACTTTGTAACTCAGCCCCAAATTTCTAATCTTCCATCCTTTTTCAAATTTGCCTTTTCACCAACTTTGAAGTAAAGGCTTTGGGAAAAAAGTCAATATTTGAAGCATGGGCTTTAGTTTCTAATGCTGCTATTGCATGTCAGAAAAAAAAATAAACTATTTAGATAATCCCTTTCTCATCTTTCCCCATCAAAGAACTCAATAAAAAGTGTTAAAAAAAAGGATAGTGGCAGTAGTTTTGCAGATATGTCAATTCAGAAGTACATTTTCAGCCAAAAAATCAATAAAATAGGCAAATGTTAAGTTTCCTATGCATCAGAGAGTGTGGCCTATGGCTATCCTATGCTAGAGAAGCTACCAAACCAGAGGAAACCAAATTGCCATAGGAAAAAGGGCTGATGTAATGATAATATAGTTCCACAAGCTAAAAAATAAAACAAAAGTTTAAGTACAATATTTCCCTTTACCCTAAGTAATTCGAAATGCTTAACCGTGGGTACAAAGAAAGTAACAGTAACTCTCTCTACAATACAACAGTTTCAAGTACTCAAAAAAAAAAGGGTGATTGCCATATCTCTCTTTAATCGAACAGAGGAAGGAAACCTTTAGCATGGCCACCAATGCAAGTCAAACCAAGGATAACAACCATTGAAACACATCAAGGATAAGGCTTCAGTGTTCAGTAGAAACCTCCACTGCAGTAACACCAGAAGACTCAAGAACAGACAACCAAGGTGTATCCAACCAAAGGCTTCATTATTCAAATGCAGTACGTATACATCTTCTATGGATAATCAGTTTATACTTGACATCTGACCATATCATTTGAAACATAAAGAATACATTTAACTGGATTTTGATGAGCAAACTTTAACACCTAGCATAAAACTGATTCTTAAATTTTGGCAATATAGTGGAATGTTAATACAGACATTGTATCAGTATGCTATGCTAAAAAAACTACCAAAACAATTTCTGCCAGTGCAAAATAGTTACAAGGCTGATGCAAAAGATAAATATGGGAATGGAGCACGTTTTTTCTGTTGCAAATATAGGAATCAGTAGTTGTTGCCGTTATATCTCCATGTCTTGATCGATGTTGGTGTATATGGTGCTCACATCTGTGACAAAATGTAGCATTATTTGTTTCTTAATAGATTGTTGATATTTATGATCCATCAATGCCATGATCAATGGATATGGTTTTAGTGGACTCTTTTTTTTTTGTGTGAAGGGTTTTAGTGGACTATGATATAGCAAAGATTTAACTATTAGTTTATTTCGACATTTTCTTTTCTGCCATTTGAATCAGCGTACCTTGAATACCTTTGAATTAGAGTACCTTGAATAGCATCAGGAATTTGCTGCATTATTCCTTACTGATTTGAAGAGTCCTAATCTTATGCATCATTTATTAATTTCTTATAAATCTTCATTACTTCAAGCAGAACTATATGATGGATTTCATTAAGAGATATTTTACACATATTCTATGGGAAGGTTGCCACTTTAGTTATACTTTGAAATCATGCAGCATAGGTTTTGTTTTGGATCAACTTTCACATCAGCTTTGTAGAGTACTATTGATTGTTTTGCAGTTACATTTGCCTTATATGTAGATCAAATTTAAAGAGTTTTAAAATGCATTTTGTGTATTTCATGGCAAATTGATGTACTTGCAATTCTCTATAAGCACTTTTTTTTCAAACACCAACAATTCTGTAGTCAATTCTAGGGTACCAAATCAAGACAGTCAAAAAGAATTATACAGCTTGGTGACAACGCACATGCTCCATGGCCCATGTGGTAGAGCTAATATATCAGCACCATGTATGAATGATGGGAAATGCTCTAAGTATTATCCTAAGAAATATCAAAGCTGTACAGTTGTTGACCAAGATGGCTATCGATTCTGAAGAAGAAACAATGGTAACACAATTATCAAGAATGGAATTTCTTTTGACAATCGACATGTTGTCCCATACAATCCAAATCTCTTAATGAAATTCCAAGCACATATCAATATGGAGTGGTGTAACTAAAGCACTTCGATCAAATACTTATTCAAGTACATAAATAAAGGGTATGATCGGATTACAGCAGTTATTCTTCCATCAGAAGATGACCCATCAGAAGTCGTGAGAACATTGATGAGATCAAACAATACCTTGATTGTCGATATCCGCCGACAAGTGAGGCATGTCGGAGGATTTTCAAATTCCCAATTCATGGTAGAAAGCCAGCAGTTGAGCGATTGTATTTCCACCTTCCAGGTGAGCCTGTATACTTCAATGACCATGAAGATATCGACAATGTCCTTTCAAAACCGAGTGTTTCTGAATCGATGTTTACCTCTTGGATGGAGGCGAATAAAACTTTCACACAAGGCATAAATTTGACCTATACTCAATTTGTTTCAAAGTTTGTCTATGTCAAAAGGAACAGGTGCTGGAAACCACGGAAGATAGGTTATACAATTGGTAGACTAATTTGGGTTCCTCCGTCTACTGGGGAACTATTTTATTTAAGAATGATGCTAACTGTGGTAAAAGGACCAACTAGCTATCAAGATATAAGAACAGTTTCAAATATTGTTCATCCGACTTTTAGGGAGGCATGTTTTGCCATGGGCTTGCTTGAAGATGATAGAGAATATATAGAAGCTTTAAGAGAAGCCAAGGACTGGGGCTCGGGTTACTTTTTGAGGAAATTATTCGTTACTATGCTCTTATCTAATTGCATTAATAGACCCGACCATGTCTGGCAAAATTCATGGCAATGGTTATCCGATGGCATTCTTTATGATCAAAGAAATGTTTGCAATAACCAAGGTATAGATCCAGAAAGGCGCATTTTAATTTGTTTACATTCTACATATGTTCCTAAACATAAGTATTTCAATGGTACTTTTCACTAACGTTAATTTTTTAGATTTGCAACTTACTGATGAAGAATTGGAAAATTTGACTCTATTGGAGATTGGGAAATTATTGGAAGCCAACAGAAAGAGTCTTAAGGAATATCCTTCAATGCCATTTCCAAAGGGGCATATCACAAGTCAATTCGGTAATAGACTCATATATGCAGAGCTTGATTATGATGCTACTGAGTTACGTGATGATTTCCATAATTTATATAGTTCACTTACAGGTACGACATTTTTCTTTATTAATTGGTTCTAACCAAATTAGTTATGGTAATCTTACTATATTTATAATTATATCATGTCTGTTATATCAATTCCTTTAATATAATTACAGATGAACAAAGAAATATCTTTGAGACAATCATGGAAGCTGTAGAGTTGCAAGAAGGACGAATGTTTTTTCTATCTGGTGCTGGTGGCTGTGGAAAAACTTTTATGTGGAGAACTTTCTCTTCTGCATTGCGTTCTCAAAAACATATTGTATTGAATGTGGCTTCCAGTGGCATAGCATCTTTGTTATTACCAGGAGGAAGAACAGCGCACTCAAAGTTTAAAATTCCTGTTCCTACCCTAGAAAATTCCATTTGTAATATCCACCAAGGGTCTGAACTTGCAGAGCTTCTAAAGATGACAAAGTTGATTATATGGGACGAAGCTCCAATGGCACATAAACACTGTTTTGAGGCATTAGATAAGAGTCTTCGAGATATCATGAGTGGTCATAATAATGGTGATCAAGTGTTTGGAGGTAAAGTAGTTGTATTCGGTGGAGATTTTCGACAAATACTACCAGTTATTCCGCAAGGATCCCGAGCTGATATTGTTCATGCAACAATGAATGCATCATATCTTTGGGATCACTGTCAAGTATTAACTCTTACAAAAAACATGCGTCTAAAAGATAATCTCCAAACTACAACTGCAAGAGAGCTCAATGACTTCTCACAATGGATTCTAAAAGTGGGAGATAGAAAGATAGTAGAACCAAATGATGGTGTTGCTGAGATAGATATTCCAGAAGAGTTTTTAATCACAAGTTTTGATGACCCAATAAATGCCATAGTCCAAGCAACATATCCAAACTTGCTTCATGAATTCAAGAATGAGGAATTTCTTCAGTCCAGAGCTATTTTGGCATCAACAATTGAAATTGTGGATCAAATCAATCATTATGTCTTGCAATTAATTCCAGGTACTATTTTGGACATATTTATAAAATCCTTAATTATATTATTCAACTTCAAAATTTATTACTTTATATACATATCTCATTATAATAGTTATTTGATGTATTTAGGTGAGGAAAGGGAATATCTGAGTTCTGACAATATTGATAGGTCTGAAATTAATGATAGTGAAACTCTGAGGTTGTCACTCTGAATTTCTAAGTACCCTAAGAACATCTGGACTTCCAAATCATGGAATCAAACTCAAAGTTGGATGTCCAATAATGTTGTTAAGAAACTTGGATCAATCAGAAGGTCTATGTAATGGCACAAGATTGATTGTAACAAGACTGGCAAGTCATGTCCTCGAAGCCAAAATTATGTCAGGAAAGAACATTGGGAACATTACATACATTCCACGAATGTCTATGTCTCCATCCGAATCACCTGGCCTTTCAAGCTTATTAGAAGACAATTTCCAATAATTGTCTCTACGCAATGACAATCAATAAATCTCAGGGTCAATAACTAGGAAATGTCGGATTGTACTTGCCTAGACCTGTCTTTAGTCATGGTCAACTGTATGTTGCAATTTCAAGGGTACAAAGCAAACAAGGACTAAAGATTTTGATCCACGACAAGGAAGGAAATCCATTGAAAACTACCACAAATGTTGTCTTCAAAGAGGTTTTCCAAAACCTCTAATAAGTAAGTATCTCCTTAATTTAGTACCAATAAAATGATACAATTTACATCATATAATTAACTGGTGTTTCTGTTTCATAGGGATCATTCATTGGTTAAAACAACTGCAATACTTGAATATTCAGGTATGACTCACTCATTGAGCTTCACTTAACAGTTAGATCAAAATAACTATGTTTGCATTCATTTTATTTAATTATTAACATTGTTTTTCTTCTTAGTTTACCAATTAATTTCCTATAATTTACAGCTTTTGTTTGCTGAAAACAGTTGACTAAAGATGTGCACATTGGTCATGTGAACAAGAATGACAAATATGCATATTTTGGATCCTGCTATGCCAGAAAAGAATTTTGGAAGCCTTCAATAGTCTTGAATATGAATTACTTTTACACATTATACTTTTGCACCTCCATGTTTTGTCATCTGTTTTCTAATGTGTACATATCCCTCAAATTTATTATCACTGTGAATGTAAACATAGTTGGGTAATTTGTAATGTATTTAACTATGGTGTTAATGTTTAACACTATTAAGACTTATACACAACATAGTATATTCTTGGACCTATGAAGTATGCAAGTTACTTAACACTACCAAGAATACAAACTTTGGGCAACCATTCACAATGATGCACATTTGGGTCTACTTACAACTACAACTACTAATTTTGGTATAAGAATAATTATATTCAAATATTTGTTACATTAAAACACGTACTGATTCCTATTCAATTTTCATTTTATATACGTTCGTAATAAACATCACAACGCGACCCGTGCGAATGCACGGGTATACACACTAGTTTTAGATAAGACAAAACTTAGGCCTAGTACCATAGGTACTATTCCTACTATTCTCCATTAAAAATAGGAGACGTAGACCATTATTCCTAATTAGACTAAAGGTGTAAGTATTCTGTTACTCCATGCTAGAGATAATGGAGGTCAAGGTTTTAAATTATGGTTGCGGTCGCGGATACGGTTGTGGTTGCGGTCGCTGCGGTTGCGGATATTGCGGTCGCTGCAGCACGCATTGCGGCCGCTGCGGCGTGAAATAAATTTATGTTCGCACAAAATGTAAAAAAAAATTCTATAATTATTCTAATTCACTATATATCTTTTTATGAATAGTATTGTATAAATTTTCATTCATTTTAAAGACATTGCATCATCTTTATGTATAATTTCAACTTAATTATAGTAAAAATAGCATTACTATAAATAACCTTCTAAAATATACTATTTAGGCACATATAAATACTGAAATTAACAAAGAAGTAAGAATATGAAAAGTGTACAAATATAAATAAACCACAAATGAAAAGCAACATTATACTCACACTGTCACCATTTGCTACCACATGGTGGAATGGCGTGGATGATCATAGCCTTCACTTTGACTATCATCCTGTGTGGCTCCTTGACCAAAGACATATTCAAAAAAAACCCCACTTGATTGGTGATGATAAGGATCTTGATAATTCACTAATGGTTGGTGATATGAGGGAGCTTGATCACTTGCATATGGGCTATATGTGTTGATTTGAGGATATTGATAAAAAGGAGGATAAGATTGTTGACTACTCCTTGAAGAATCATCAATACTCAAGTCGCTGAAATTATGTGCAATACTTGAACCAGAATCTTCAAGTGAAGCTTTTTGTCTTCTTTTCCCCTTTCGAGAACGTGATCCATCTCTTCTACTATCAGGTATTGAACTATCAGAAGGGCCCATATCAGTCAAGCTCCTATAACGCCTATTATGTGGTAACTCCTGATAATAATCATTTTGATCATCATCATCATCATTATGACCACCACCACCATCTTCTTCAGCTTCTACATTACCACCTCCATCACCATCACCACCGGTATTACTTGGTGGACTTAAACCACCAGTATTTTCATTAGAATCGTCATCATCATCATCACCATCTGCCATATTTTCAACAGAATCATCATTATCATCACCAATTTCCACATTTTCATCATCAGAATCCACTATAGGCAACCATGCTGCATTTTGTGATCCATCTAATAGTGGACCTTCTCTCTCTTCAATCCATGGGGATAGTGGATCATCCTCTTGAAATATGTAGTCAAGGTTAATAGGATTAAAACTTTCTTCAATTTCTTCTTGACTTTTTCTCATTTCACTCCTCATTTTCAACTTCATGTTGTAATGTGTGAAGACAAGCTTTTGTAGCTTTTTATACTTCAATCTATTCCTTGTCTTTGTGTGGATGTAACTAAATGTGCTCCAATTCCTCTCACAATTTGTGGCTGAAGTTGTTTGACTGAGAACTCTCACTGCCACATGTTGAAGTTCAGGAGCACATGAACCAAATATCATCCACCATTCAGCTTTATAACAAAGCAACAAACGTTAAAGAAAAATTATTAGTTATATGAAAAAAAAAGTTAAAATTGATTGATTTATAAAAAAGAAAATAAAAATTAGTATTTTACCTGGATTCATCCTAGACCAACCTTGTTGAGCTACAGGCGTACCAAACGTTTCACTCTTTTCTTTAAAAAGCATTAACTATGTACATAACATAATATGTTAATATGTATGTGTGTGTGTGTGTGTATATATATATATAATCTACAAAATTAAATTATAAATTTTCATTACTAACCTGGTTCAGAGCTTTAATTTGACCATCCAAGCTTCTTTCTAATGTCGTGATGACCCTATGTGTTCCTTCAAATGTTTCTTTATAGACATCACGTCCATGTTCAACTCCATATTGAACTTGTGGGTTAAGAAAATAACCTGAAAAAGGATATTAAATTTTTATTTATGAAATTATAAATATAAAATTACACGACAAAAGTAAGTTTATAAATTATATTGACTTACCAGCAGAATGAAGATCAGAATGCATGAATCTCCAACGCTTATCTATTATCTCATTATACCTAGAATGATAACGAGAATTTTGTTGAATTGCTTGTTTGGCTCGATCAATGACTTCATATATAAAACCCATTGTTGGTTTCTCATCACCATCAACCAACCTCAAAACTTTCACTAAAGGCTCAAACATTTTCAATATGTCATTGGCCTTACTCCAGAATTCACTTTCTCCAACAATTTTCCTTGCTTCCATTGCTGGTCCACTTTTCTCTCTTCCAAATTTAGATCTTCTAAATTCTTCAGAGCTGAACATGTTTCTTAGACCTTGCTTTTGCTTCACAATTGCCTGAAGTTGTAGGAACTGTGTTGCAAAACGGGTAACACCGGGACGAACAATTTCTCTACCTCCAGTATATTTTTTCATGAGATTCACAGTCCATATATGGTTATAGATAAAAGTAGTTACTATTTTTGCTTCATTTAGTACCTTCTGTACATTTTTCTTTTTCCCAATATCTTCCAAGCAAAGATCCAAACAGTGAGCTGCACAAGCAGACCAATACAAATGTGGTCTCTTCTCCATTAGTTTTTGACCGACAGCTTTTAATGCAGCTTCATTATCAGTAACCACTTGGACTACAAATTCTTCCCCCACTTCCTCTACAATTTTATCTAACAACTGGAAGTAGTAATCAGTATTTCTACTATCAACACCAGAAGCATCAATAGATTTTAAAAAAATTGTCCCTTTACTACAGTACACTAAAAAATTCATAATATGTGTATGGTTAATACTATCAGTCCAACCATCACACATTATTGTTACCCCTTTTTCTTTTCATGTGTTTTTCAATGTACTCAACCAGTTAAGCATAACTTGATACTCATCATCTAAGTATACGTTTGAGACTTCATAAGGAGTTGGACATTTAGCCTTTTACCCGCTTCGCCATCAAGAACAGAACGATCAAATTATGCAACCAAGGAGAGCTAGATAAATTCATTGGTAAGCGTTCATAGATTAAAAACTTGCTTACAGCCTTTCCAATCGTCTTCCTCACTGTGTTCATGAAACCCCCACTGATTTTTGGTTGCTTCGAGCTTTTACTCCTCACAAGGTCAATGTTTGTTGATCTCAAAGCAAAATTGACATCCTGTGGCCTTTCAAACCTACTAACTTTTGCACGAGACCCTCCACCTTCTTCATACACATTTGTATACCCTCCTGTTCGCTGTCTAAATTGTTGCCTTTCTTTCCATTCTTGTTGCGATCTAATGCTTTCCTCTGTAGCAAGCCTCACTTGCTCATCAATACAATATAAGTCTTCCTCTTCATCATCTCCTCTCAAGCGTTTTTCCAATTCTTCTTTTCTTTTCCTTGAGTCAATTTTCTTCACTTTCTCATCAAGGAGAAATTTCATCATACTTTCTCTAACCAGTGTGGTCACTCTAGCACAACCTGCAACGTTTCCCCTCATATGTGCTATGTGTTGTTTCAATCTTGTGATTCCACCTTTTATCACTAGTTCACAAAGTTTGCATTGGACATTGTTTCGGCTTCCAGGCACCGGTATTCCATAATGCCATCCAATGTCGTCACTTGGAGCACCGTCTAGTCTTCTAGTGGGAAATACTTCTTCTCTTGGTGGCATTGTGTATATTTTACAATACCTGTTCAACATTCATAAAATAAATATCAACAAAAACTCAATCAAATTTAAATATTTAATATAAACTAGTAATTAGATGAACAAAAATAACTTAAGCTAATTATTAACGTGTAATGAAAATAAATAATAATTTGATATACAATATAAGCTACTGCTAGTTGATTAAATTTTTCTCCTAAAATTTCTCAAAATTTTCCTCTAATAATTTTCAAATTTCATCGAATTCCCTCACAAAAACATACCTCACTTCCCAAATTTTCTCTCTACTAAAACTCATAATTCTTCCATCTACAAGAACTCTCTCATTACTGACGTACAGTCCAAAAAAAATAATTCAAGACTACCAAAAGACTGATTCAAAGACTAAAAAAAATTATTAAAGTCCATAATATAATTTTTTCAACTTATTTTTGACACAAAAAAAATGAAGTAAATTTCCAGCCAAAAAAAGCAAAGTACAAAAAAAAATAAAAAATAAAATAAAAAGGAGAGAGCAGACCACGCGGCCCACTCCCTCAAAACACCCACTCTCCTCTAACAATTTCCAAAATTAAAAAAAGACAAGAAAAAGGAAGCAGAGTAGATTCCAGAACCACTCCCCTCATCTCCCAAAAACAAGACCCACTCACCTCTTCGCTGACTTCTTTCTTCCACACGAAACAAGCAGCAGCAGCACGCCAGCAACTAGTAGAAGCTGCAGAACCAAAAAAAAAAAACAGAATTACAGAAGCAGAGATGCAGAATCGCAGAGTTGGGAGAGGGAGTAGGGAGAGGGACTCACGGCACGGGCAACAGAAGAAGACGCAGAATCGCAGATCAGGAGAGGGAGATGGAGATGCAGAGTTGAGAAGAGCAAAGTCACGGACTTTGGGCAGCACACTTTAGATCTAGATCTGAAAGGGAGATATGA
The DNA here is from genome assembly GCA_037113605.1 of Calophaca sinica. Taxonomy (NCBI): domain Eukaryota; kingdom Viridiplantae; phylum Streptophyta; class Magnoliopsida; order Fabales; family Fabaceae; genus Calophaca; species Calophaca sinica. The sequence goes on from CM073733.1 coordinate 113,943,893, forward strand.
ATGGGAATAGGGAAATCAGACAAAAGATAAAAAGGAAAGGTACCATTTGCATCTGATATCTCTGATTTTTTTAAAGCACTGTTGAAGTCGAACGGAACGGGGTTGCGGCCTGATGCGGGAAAAACGCCGTTTTGTTGCGGCCCGTTGCGGAAAATTGCGGTTTTGTTGCGGCCGCATCCCGTGATTTTGAAACACACCGCAATTGCCGTCCGATGCGGTTGCGGCTCCGTCCGCATCCGCAATATTGTGGCCGCAAAACGTGAAGCGGTCCGCAATTTAAAACCATGATGGAGGTGTCGGTTTGCCACCACCCCTTCGTCTAGTCCAGCCCCTTCGTCCCCTCTTCGCCACAGGTTCGCACCTTCTCTGCGTCCTGATGGACGTTGTCCTCCTCCTCTACAGCCACTTTCGCGCTGCCCCTTTGCCGCTCAGGTGGTGGCTGGATCGGAAAAAGGAATCACAGGTGACGGACGTGCTTGCGCAGAGATGACAAGCATGCAATGCTAGGTGGGGATTGTTTCGCGATGACACTGGTTCCATATGTCAGCAATAGAGGCGACACAATCGGAGGGGGGTGTGTTCCCACGGGTTCTATAGAGGACGAGAGTTGGGGTCGTCATCTCCGGTGGCTGTGAGCACTGGGGGAATGACGTGGTTGACAATAGTTGCTAAGACCTTGAGATGCTGCGTTTCTAGGCAGGGGTTGTACATGGTGGTTACAATTTCTATTGAGAAAAGTCCAAGTCTAACATTGACTAGAAATAAGGCATGAAAATAGTTTATAAAGAATGTACATCTCTCACCTTACAAACCGGTTTTTGGTGTTGGGTTAGGAACAAAATCTAAAATGATATCAGAATCTATCCTATATCCATCGAGTCACCCATCAAATTATCCACGCACCAAACCCAATAGTATGGCGTGAGGGCGTGTATTTTGAAAAATTCAAGTCTCACATTAACTAGAGATAAGACTTAAAAAGAGTTTATGAAAAATGAGTACTCTTCACCTTAGATAACAATGGGGCACAGGGTCTTGATGGTGCTCAACTGATGGGGTTTGACGGTGTTGCATATCAGTTACGTATTGCAGTTGTGTGGAATAAAAGACTTTGTGTTTTACTTTCAACAAAACTTAGGTGCATTTTTTAGGTCAGGTTGATACTAATCTAGACACAAAAAGACAGTTGTTTTCACTAATTTTCTCAAGAAGTATATTATAAAACTATTCTATTGCATCTGTTTAATAAAAATAACTGATTTTTTGTCTCTAGAATAATAGCAACATGACATAAGGAAATACACCTAAGTTTTCACCTTTTACTTTTATTAGAAAACAGAAGGAACAGTCCTATGGTGCTGGACGTAAGTTTTCCCTTTCACATACTCTACCACACGTAACTCGGATTGTCCAATGAGAGCCAGCCTCCTAGTCCTCCTGCACCCTTTTTCTTTGTCCTTATCTAAAAGCATGCAACCAGTAACAATGAAGCCAACTTTGGCAATTATTAAAGTATCAAAAAATATTTTGTAAAAGACAAAGCAGCTCCTAGCACGTCAACCAACACACTTTAAGTGCACATTTGGTTTCACATTTAGAAGAACAAAAAGTAATTCTAGATATATATAAACTTAATAATTGCTATGTTGGAAAGTATATTCGAGTAGAATTGATTTTGCATTAAGAATTGATTGTAATTGTGTGAAGCTATGATTTGTAGTTTTTATTTTTAAAAATAATTTTTCTCTTAAATTTATTGTTTAACTCACTTTTACATGAATATATCCAAACATAAATTATTTTTAACTAAAATCAATTTTACAAAATTAATTTATTCAAAATCAATTTTCGTCACCCCAGAACTAAACACACACTAACTCAAAACGTTAATATTTCAAAAACAACCCTATCATGATTTCACGCCACATACAGCCTTAATTCATATTCTTCTTTGCAAAGTAAAAATATACTTTCAATGATTTTTTTTACTGTTTTTATTTTGCTGCAGTAAGTATATATCGACTAGGTCCAAAAAATGTCTCCAGATTTATCAGACTTTTCTGAAATATATCTCAATAACAATGAACAGTAAATTAATTGTTTCAACCCATGTCAAAGTCTGAATGTAGAGTAGGAGGAACTTTTTTTTCTTTTTTTAATATCAAAAAAGTGTTAAAGTAATGTTTTGGTCCCTATACGTGACATCAATTCTTAATTTGGTCTTTATACCGAAAAAGTTATTAAAACAGTCCCTATATGTGCATAAATTCTTAATTTAGTCCCTGCCGTCTAACACTGTTTTGTAACGGCATTAGTTGTTTAAAAACAATTATTAGCAGTCCCTATACGTGACATAAATTCTTAATTTGATCCCTATACTAAAAATAAACTATTAAAACAGTCTCTATTTGGAAAAAAAACTATTAAACCAGTCCTTATACGAAAATAACTATTAAAACAGTCCCCGTAACAAAAAAATGACTAAAACCTGCCCATGTTACAATCCAAATATGGTCCCTAATGTGACACTTGCCCATGTGATTTTATATGTTTGTTTGTGGATTAAATATCTTATATTTTTGTTTATGGATTAAATATGTCTTATATGTACCTAACACATGGGCAAGTGTCACATTAGAGACCATATTTCGATGGCCCGGTTTTAGTCTTTTTTTGTTATAGGGACTGTTTTAATAGTTTATTTTTCGTATAGGAACTGTTTTAATAGTTTATTTTTCGTATAGGAACCATATTAATAAGTTTTTAGTCACTGTTTCTTATACGGACTGTTTTAATAATTTTTTTTGTATGAGGACCAAATTAAGAATTTATGTCACGTATAAGGACTAAATAGGTAACAGTTAGAAAACATTGTTTGGACGACAGTGACAAATGGGTAACGGTTGTCATGTGTAGGGAATGTTTTAATAATTTTTTAAATATAAGGACCAAATTAAGAATCGATATCACGTATAGGGACCAAAACATTACTTTAACCAAAAAAAAAAAAAAAGAGAGGAGGAGATTTTTGGTGAGTTGAAAATGAAAGGCAGGATGCTTATAATAAAATGCAGAAAAATTTCAATATTAGTAAGGATAATGATAGATTTCAAAAAATTAGGAATCATTGACCAACCCTAAAATCATATTTCAAAAAATTAGAAATCTTACTTTTTATTAAAAGAAAAAGTAAGATAAATTGTTAATCTAAGGAAAAAAAAAACATTTTAGCTTGGACAAAAAGCTATAAAGTAGGGGAGTAATGAGTGTCTTCCCTAGATGCAATTTTTTCTTTCTTCTTGTCACCCAAAAAAGTTGGGCAAATTTACCACAAAAATAGATTACTCAGCCTAATCTTTAGCTATATTTATAAGTTTTATCCGCTAGTATATAAAGGATGTAATTATTTTAAAAATATTTGCAAGGTTAATATTAACATAAATCAGTGATATATTAAATAACTTTAGATTGATGTAAAAAAAAATTGTGTGTGATGGTAACTTTTAATTCTTCAGTGAATTTTGATATTCAATTATAAAGTTTTTGAATAGTGTAAGAGTGTTAAAATTTTACATTACTGTAATCTAATCCCTCTTCATATATATTATTAAGTACCTTAAATCCACTCCTTTAAAATTGTCATTCTTGAATCTCATGAAGTCACTTTATGCTCTCTCATTCTCATAAAGTCGCATATTATTATCATGTTATGATATATATTTAGAATATTGTTTAATTTAAATTGACTTAATGATATTTTCTTCTTAATTGACTATTCATTCAAAAAATATATTTCTCTTCTAATTAGTTTTTTATATTTTTTTCTTAATTTCTTTAATCAATACTTTCTCCAAATAAGTAACATAATATTTTTTGTAAATAATATTTAAATTTTAAATACTTTTAATATCTATATTTTTATACTTAATTTATTTTATTACTATTTAAATAGTTTTTTAACAATGAAAATATTTTTAAATTTTTTAAAACTTATTTTTATATTCTACAGAAGTATCCTGTATTACACGAGATAGTTGTTAATTATCTTAAAACTAGTTAGTATTAAATTTTTAGTTTAATAAATACTATTTTATACGGAAATAAATACTATTTGTTTAATAATTTATACTCTTAATTCCTTAATTAATATTGTGAAGGCATTGTTAATATTTTTCTTAATAAATAATTTTAATTTGAACAAAATCATATATATTAAAGTTCAATGTGACGTGCAGGTGAATATTAACATTTTGGAGGGAAAATTTCCGCCTAAATTATCAAGTCCATGCAGTCATAATGTATGTTATTACTGCTTCTGCCGTAAAAACCAAAAGACACTCTATCTCACCCAACGTGTGGTCGGCCCCATTGAATGTCGAAGCCACACAAATTCAATTCACACAACGTGTGGCTTTTGATTTACCATATCAAGAAGTAAATTACTTATATTAGAATTTAAACACGTTATGCTTCAGTTGCCTTTCATGTTTTCTCTTCCAATGTGTGCCGCTTCACTTTCAAATGGGGTATTAATTGCTGAACACTTTCTCATATGCCTTTTTAGTTCCAATCGCCTCTTTGGTTTATTTCAGACTTCTCAGATTATTGGTGAAAGCTTTAAGCCATTGCCTATGCTGCCACACAATAAGGAATGCCACATTTTCATCGGAAGCTCTTGGTAGCAGCAGCGATGGCACAATCGATTTATTCTCTATGTTTCTGTTAGGGGTACCAAGGGGTATTACATGTCTCCACATTGGTATAATATTGTCCACTTTGGGCTTTAAGCCCTCATGGTTTTGCATTTGGACATTCCCCAAAAGGCCTCATACCAATGGGACATTTCCTTGTTTATAAACCCATGTTCTTCCTCCTGTTTATCCTATATGGGACTTTGTTTGCACCTCAACAATCCTCCCCTTAAACAAAGGACCATGGTTCATCCTCCCCAGGACCATGGTTCATCCTCCCCTCCAGCGGAAGCCTCCGAGTATTTAGTCTGTTCATAGGCTCTGATACCATTGCCTAGGGGATTGTTTGAGCCCATAGAGAGACTTCTTGAGATGACACACCCAATCTTCCTTGCCTTCAACCTCAAACCCCTCTGGTTGTTGCATCAGAATCGATTCCTTCAAATCTCCATGAAGAAAGGCTGTTTTAACATCCATTTGCTCTAACTCCATATTGTAGTGAGTCACCATAGATAGGATTACCCGAATTGAAGAATGCTTGACCACAGGAGAGAAGATTTCACTATAATCAAGCCCTTCCTTTTGGGTGTATCCCTTGGCTACTAATCTAGCCTTGAATCTAGATGGCTCCACACCTGGAATTCCTTCCTTTCTTTTGAAGATCCATTTGCTCCCCACAACTCTAGCCCCTTTAGGTCTAGGAACTAGATTCCATGTGCAGTTTCTATCCAAAGAGTTCAGTTCTTCTGTCATAGCCAATAACCAGTTTGCACTGTCTTTGTTTTTAACAGCTTCAGCAAAATTTCTAGGCTCATCACTTCCAATTTCTTCAGCAGTGTACAGGGCAAAACTGAGTACTTCTTCATAACCATACCTTTGAGGAGCTTTAACTTTTCTCTTCTCCCTATCCCTTGCTAACCTGTAATCTGACAGAGCTTCAGGACTGTCTTCATCAGTGTCTTCAGTCACAGTTTCTGTTTCAGCAGCTTGATTACTTTCTGATTGTGAATCATTTGTGGTTTTAGGCTCCACCTCAAGCTCAAAACCCTCTAAGTCCTTCTGGTCATTAGATTGTTCTTGAGTGCTCCTTGTAAACTTGTACATTTCACCTTCATTGAACTTAACATCTCTGCTGATTATACACTTTTTATCTTCTGGACACCACACTCTATAACCCTTCACACCTGTTGGATACCCCACAAAATAGCCCTTCTTTGCTCTTGGCACCAGCTTGCCTTCATTAACATGAAAGTAAGCTACACACCCAAAAACTTTTAGGTGATTGTAGTTGGGAATTCTTCCAAGCCAAACTTGTTGAGGAGTCTTGAGTTCAATTGCAGTGGAGGGACTCAGGTTAATCAAATAGACTGCTGTATGGACAGCTTCCCCCCAAAACCTTATAGGCATACCAGCATTTGAGAGTAAGCATCTCATTCTCTCAAGAATAGTCCTATTCATCCTCTCAGCAAGACCATTCTGCTGAGGGGTATGCCTCACGGTTCTATGCCTAGTGATCCCTTGTTCTTTGCAAAAATTTGTAAACAATTCATTACAATATTCTAACCCATTGTATGTTCTCATAACCTTAACCTTCCTGTTAGTTTTATTCTCAACCATACTCTTCCATTCCTTGAAAGTTTTGAAAGCTTCATCCTTATTCTTTAAGAGATAAATCCAGACTTTTCTACTAAAATCATCAAGGAAAGTTATGAAGTACCTGTTGCCACCATGTGTAGAAATTCTGGCTGGCCCCCACATGTCACTGTGTATGTAGTCCAAGATGCCATCTGTTGTGTGTTGCCCTGCACTAAATCTGACCCTGTGCATTTTTCCAAAGATGCAGTGTTCACAGAATGGTAAGTTACCAATTCTGTCACTGCCCAGCACTCCAAGTTTATCCAAAATCTGCATGCCCTTCAAACTGACATGTCCAAGCCTTTGGTGCCATAAACTTGCTTTATCTGATTTTGCAGTCACAACTCCAGCACTACCAGTGATAGTAGCACCTTTTAATATGTAGATTCCATGGTCTCTATACCCTTTCATAACAACAAGAGCACCCTTGACCACTTTCATGATTCCCTTCTCTGCTTTGTAGGAGCAGCCTGCTTCTTCAAGCATTCCCATGGAAATCAAATTTCTCTTCAAATCTGGTACATATCTGACCCCTGAGAGAATCTTCTCTGAACCATTATCAAATTTCAATCTGACAGAACCAATCCCAAACACCTTGCATACTGAGTTGTTTCCCATTACCACTTTCCCACCATCAACTTCTTTGTAGCCTATGAGCCATTCTTTGTTGGGTGTCATGTGGAATGAACAGCCCGAATCCATCACCCAATAATCACCTGTGATGGATGAGGCAGCCATCAAAACATCAGCATCATAGTATCCTTCAGAGGCAATTGAGACACTTCCTGCATCATCAGTGTCACTCCTCTTCTTGAATTTCCTGTCAGGGCAGTCTTTCTTGAAATGGCCTTCCTTCTTGCAAATAAAACATCTCTTCTTGTCTTTTTCTTTCTCCTTTGGCTTATTCTTCTGTTTCTGTTTCGTGCCCTTCTTCTCATATTTCCCTTTTACAAACAGCCCCTCATTACTGTGCTCTTCTTTAACCTCAGACTTCCTCTTCAATTCTTTAGAGATCAAGGCTGATTGGACATCTTCGAGTGATAAAGAATCTTTGCCATAGAGTAATGCATCACTCAAATTATCATATGAGCTAGGCAAAGAGCTTACCAAAAGAAGTGCTTGATCCTCATCATCAACCTTAACATCGATGTTCTCAAGGTCAAGAATGATCTTGTGGAACTCATCAATGTGTTCTTCTGCGGATTTCCCAGGTTGCATCTTGAAAGTATAGAGTCTTTGTTTCAAATAAAGACGATTTGCAAGTGATTTGGTCATGTATAGCTTTTCTAACTTGAGCCAAATTGTCGGTCCGTCTTTCTTTGAGACCTCCTCAATGGTTTATCCCAGGACTTAGAATGATAGCACTATGAGCCTTTTCCATGGTTTCCTTCTTCTTCTCTGCTGACATCGTTGCTGGTAACTTGTCTTCCCCAGCAAGAGCATCCCCGAGCCCTTGTTGCACTAACAAGGCTTGCATCTTGAGTTTCCATAGCCCAAAGTCATTCTTGCCATTGAATTTCTCCAGATCGAACTTGGTTGCAGCCATGACTTTCAAGAACACCTTTGCTACTGATACCACTTGTTAGGGGTACCAAGGGGTATTACATGTCTCCACATTGGTATAATATTGTCCACTTTGGGCTTTAAGCCCTCATGGTTTTGCATTTGGACATTCCCCAAAAGGCCTCATACCAATGGGACATTTCCTTGTTTATAAACCCATGTTCTTCCTCCTGTTTATCCTATATGGGACTTTGTTTGCACCTCAACAATCACTATGAAGGAGAATTTGTACCAAGGTGGAGAATTGATGATTATTTGGTACAAATGGTTTCGGGCTTCCTTTGTTTCTTTGATGATGGGCTTAGCTGTTTAGGCCCAATATTGGAGTATGCTCAGCTCTATCTCTCTCGGCCTGTTCTTCTGCTGCTTCGGTTTTATGAGTTAGTTTTTTTTTGTTGGTTCCATGTAACTGTTCCAGTTAGAGGGATGGGTAGAGGTGTATTATATATACCTTAGATTAGTGAAGATCGATAATTTAGTTGTGAGATATTCATTTGTAACAGAAAAAACTGAGAGTAGAGAGAGAAGCAGAGAGAGAGTTTGAAAGAAAAGATTGTATCACAGAGCGGGTTGCTTCTTGGGAACTAGGTGATCGATGATCAAGGTTCTGGTGAAGAACTCATATGCTGTAATCAATTGTTCATAGTGGATTTCATTGCTCGGATCCAGTCCCGCAGACGTAGGAGTGAAAACTCTGAACTGCGTAAACAATTTCTGGTGTTTTCTCTCCTTCATCTTTCTGCATTCCTTCATTGTTTTTCAATTCTGTTACTTGTTCGTAAATTCTGCTAAAAGCAATTGAATCATTACTGTTATCACTCAATTACTTTTACATACAATTGCATCATTAAATTCTTGAACGTGTTACTGTGAGAAATTCACTTCTGAATTTCAGGTTTTAATTGATCTTCAACCTTGGTGATTAATCACAACAGTTTCTTTTTTATTTTCTTCACTTCTGTTTCCAATTTTGGTATGGGTTTAGCTATGGGAATTGCGAGAGCCGAGGGATTCACCGGAGGGATGGCCAAGAGAGATGAAGAGAAAGAAGACCCACCACGGTGGTTCGGGATTGGGACTGACGAGAAAAAACAACGGCGCAGCTATTGGTCGCTCACTACTGGTTGAAAAGGTGGCGACTAGGTGGTTTCCGATGTTGTGATGTTATTCGAATGGTGGTTGCAATTCAACTAAACAAGGTATTTGTTGTTACATATGACATGTTTGTTCATAAGGAGTTAAATGTGGTTTCAGTTACATTGATCCTAATTCAAATTTGTAGGTTCCAATCTTCAATTGAGGTCAGTTTTTTAATGAAGGTTTGATACCTCTGGGGTTCTCCTTTTACTTAGCCTCCTTGTTTGCTCTAAAGGTAAAAATTTCCTCTCTATTTTCTTTGATTGGGTCATTAAAGAATTACTTTGATTTGGGGTTTTGGAAGTGGTTTAATAGTTATCTATAATGTTATGCAGTTTCCTGAGTTGTTTGTGCAGTTTCTGGTCTACCTACAATAGGTTTTAGAACTATTTTTAAAATATTTGGCATGATCGTAGAAAAAATTCTCATTTAGCAAGTATGATGCAGAAGCTGCTTTTAGCAAGAGGCTTCAAGGAGATGCTATTCTGTTATTGGGAAGTTTCAAAGGTATGAACATCCTTTTCATTAGGTGTCTAATTTAGGGAACCCTTTATCTTTAGTTTGTAATACTGATATAAATTAATATCACTTTTAAATTATGTAGAAGAAAGAAAGAACAATAAAAATAGTTATAGTTATTATTTGCAGTAAAAATTGATTGAGTTTAGTTAATCCTTTTTATGCCCTTAATCTGTCCATATGATTTTGTTCTTTCCATTTTTGAAACTTATCTAGATATGTACTTTGAGCATGAATAATCTCCCAGATATTTCAAAAAGATCGTGTCCTCTGCATCTTTTAATTCCTAAATGAAGGGTGTCAATGGAGAATGTGTGTTTACATGATTGTTTTTAAATTTATTATAGATTTCAGGTACAATAGTTGCACCCTAAGATCCTGAGACCGTGGCATGGCTTAAAGCAGCACAAATGTTTATGTGAGGTAAGGCATATCACTTTCCTTTAGACATTACCTTCAGGTTATGCTAGATATCATGATTGGTTTACTCACTTTCATGTATTAGCTTCAACTTTTAATATAAATTCCACAAGGTCGGACACAGAAATTCTGCAGATGTTTATGTCAAGTAATGCATCTCACTATTATTGGCTTCTTCTTGAATAACCATAGTCTCTCTTTCTCCCCCCCAAAAAAAGTGGATATGCTATGTTGGATTTAGTTTTAATTAACACAATATTGTAGAAACAAAATCTCTATTAGGTATACTACTCAACAGAGAAAAATTGAAAATTTGGCTGTCAAGAAAGGAAACAAGTGGAATAGGTTCAAAATGTGAAGGAACTGTTAGTATTCCTTTTCAACTTTAGTTTTTGTAGTTATGTTTTTCAAAATGAGTTGTGGGTTCTATTCTATGTTCTGGATAAGACATGATTAATTATTTTTGCTAAAAATAAGACATGATTAATAGTTTAAGACCCCTTCTAATTTAACATAAAGTGTAGAGAATTATTTATTATTTACACCTCTAAAACATTTTCTATTTTAAATATTAAAGCAAATATAATTTAGTAAGCTTTGGCCATTGAATTAAGAACTGCATTACGTGCATTTCTCTTTGGACAACATGGATCTGCTTCACTGGCCATATATATTATAGAGCACAATACATATGTCTACTCATTTACAGACAATTACACAATACATATCATGGTAGTCAGTATTAACAGATAAGTTTTAAACTATTCCTTTGTTTCTCTGTTCCATTATTGACTCTCTTTTTAGAGCTTTCAGTTGGTTAGCTTAGAAAATTACCATATTTGAGTCACAGAAGCTATTTAAATAGCCCAATATCAATGTGCTATGTTATTAATTAAGGCAATCTTGAAGTCATGTCCTCGATATTACTCCAAACTCATTCAGAGCTATCATTTTTAATGGTTTCGAGCAATGATTTCTAATGATTTCAAAAAGCTTCATATTATTTCATATTTTTCAAGTTTTGTACTGTCCTTTTTTCACTATTTTTTTTCCCGTGAGTGCATCATTAATTGATGAAATAATTTGTACTTTAATATTAATATAACTATTGACAGCTTGAAATAGTTTGTAGTTTTGTGTTGATATAACTATTACTATTGCTAACAACTCATTCACCTTCAAAATGTTTAATAATCTTAATTGTTATTTCTTTAGCAGTTGTTATTTGTTTTTTGACTGATGTTGATTTCTAAGATGGAGTATGTAAAAGATGGTAAAAGGACCGACATTAATTTTTTCCCTTTTTATTTTTTTTTCTGAACCTTTTTTTCCCCTATTTTAAAGATATCCTGAAGTTAAACAAGTCTGTTGCAGAAGTTGCAATTAGCAAAAGGCTACAAAGTTATATTTTTCCTATTCTTGACAAGTTTTGAAAGGTAAAAACATCCTTTTGATTAGTGTTTGATAAGTGTCTATGCTAGGGAACCATATTATCATTTGTTTTTGATATTGATAGAAAGTAATACTACTTTTAAATTATGCAGAATAAAAATAAGGGCTATGAAAAATTTATACCGGTTCATTGTGGAAAAATTGATTTAGTTAGTCTGGTTGATGCCCTTAATAAAACATTGTTCCCTTAAAATATGGTCTGAACATCTTATAAGTCAGTGCTTTCCTATTGCATATTTGCACATATGAGAAGTAATGCATCTTGAAGGTCCTTTTTTATTTCAGCTGTCCTGTCATGTATGCCTCAAACGTTTACAAATTTTATTAATGTGGCAACAATAGTATCCTGATTTATTTCCTTTTTGTTTATTATTGCCATACATGTATCTTTTGTTTGGGATTTAGGACCTGTGTTGATATTATTTTAGTGGTTGAAGGTAGAAATTAGAATTACCAAAAAACTACACAATTGAATTATGTCAAGGGGCAAGTTTCTTGGCTTTTATGGCATATTATCTTTAAATTCAGTAATTTTTTAATAATATTTTAAAGTCAAGGATCACCACTGTCTATAAGTTTATACTATTAGCCTCATGAGTTAAAACCCAGAAAAACTTTGGTGTAACTATTAAAAATTTTCCAACGAGGTTGTATCATGACTCCAAACCTGATCTCAACTGATTTGTAATATTTTGTGTGACTAAATCACACAAAAAAAAAATCTGCTTTAAGTACGTCGAAATTCAGCAGAAAAATACTGCATTGTCATGAGTCTCATAATGGTAGGATCCATAATTTAAGCCAACTGCAGCTTCTCTTTTGTTCTTTTGATTTTATTTACGATTCGGTGACATTAAATTGTTACTTTTCATTATTTAGACTTCAATATCAGTAATATTGGCATTATTAACTGTTAGGCATATTTGCTTCATATCTTATGCATACTTGAAATATCAATAAGTTATAGACGCTATTCAGTCACCTTGAGGAGCTCATATCATATCAATAATTGGTAGAGAACTTTTAGTGACCATTATATCTTAAAAGAGCTCATATCCTATTTCTGTAACCTCTTTTCAGTTAACTTTATTGAGATTGTAAGTGCAACCTTAAGTTTACATATAATTTGGCATCATAGCTTTGAAGGAATTTAGTGTGATATGGTATTTTCAATTTTTATGTTATCATTTCCAAGTTAATCTTCTAAAAGGATATGTGTATGTACAATTCAAGACAAGAGGGATGCTAAAACAATGTTTTTTGTCCATGGATGGTGTTGGTTGTTGCAGACTAAGTAAGATTTATGTCCACAATCAAGACAACAAGTTTCACTGCCCCAAAAGGCTTCTGCTACTGTAGATGTTTGTGCTGTTCTGCCTGAAAATTTGTTGCTTTTAGTTGTTACATGATTTCGCAAAACCATTTCCATAAGCAAGATAAATATTTACACAATATATGTTCAAGTAATGCAATCAACATAACATAGTTTTTTGTATTATTTGTGGGTTAACTACTTTTTAAAGTGTTTGATTTGTTTTCTTTACTTCTATAGAAATGTGGAAAATTTGTTTTTGGTTAGGAATCCATCCTAATTAGCACTTTAGGCGAGTGACTCCACTGGGGTATCTTCACGATTTAGGCTATTTAGGCTCAATATGAGACTAATCCTCTGTTTCGCTGATTGAGCTGAGTTTACCCTTTGGTTCTCAGTCTCCCGAAAGTGTGACTCAACAAATATTCGAGCCCGGGTTTTTTTGTCTCTTTATGGGGGTAGATTGCTTTCACTCGAACAACACCCCATTGATCACGTGGAACAATTTTTTTAATAGTGTATTTATGTGGCAACCATCACCAATTAATTTACAATATTGTTGAATATATAAAAAGGTATTAATTTCTCTATTTATGCTTCAATTATAATATAAAAAAATTAATTATTAGTATTTTTATTCTTTTAAAATCTCTGTATGAATTGAAGATTGTACATTGTAGTAATTTGAATTTTGATTTTGATTTTGTTTTTGTTTTTGTTTTTGCCATGAACTTTTTTTTTGACAAAGTCTCTGCCATGAATTGATAAATATGAATAAAAAAGCAATATTAAAATGAAATGTGATGGCTTTGCGGTTCCAATATGAATAAATAATTTTTATTTTTTATACTTTTTGATTCAATAATACCTAAAATATTAAATTTTTAATAATTTTATTTTATCATGATTTTTATGTTTTAAATATAAATATTCTATTAAAATAATTAAAAATATTACCTCATAAACGTATAAACCAAGGTATTAAAAATCGGACCGGACATTGAACCGGAGAGGGCCTGCGTTCAGGGTTTTTGGGTTCGACCGGGGTTGGACCGGGGTCGAACCGGGTTCGATTAAATATTATTAAAAAAATATTTAATACAATATATAAATAAATAATAAACAAAAAATAAAGTGATATTCATAACTTTACACCATAAAAATTATACTTCACTTAATATTTTCTTAATAAGTCGACATATAACAAAAAATTACACATTCATCCATCTCAAATATGACATAACTATTACGTTCAATAACACAAAATATGAAAAATGGCGCAGGTAGTCGAGTTTGAGAAGCAAAATAGCACAGAAAAAAAAAACAGTTAAAATATAAAATGTGCCCTTAATATTAAAAAAAAAAAACTTTTTTTTGTGAACCGGCCGGGTCGGCCAAAAAACCCGGTTTTGGCCGGTTTTGACCCGGGCCGGTCCGGTTCTTAAGCGGTTCATCAACAGACCCGTCCGATTCTCTGCCAACCGGTTTTATAGGCACTACAAAAAAATCAGTTTTTAGTGACCGATTTTTCGGTCGCTAAACCTCTAAAATCGGTCGCTAATCGAATTAACGACTGATTTAGAGACCAACAAAAATCAGTAGCTAAAACGCTGGTCGCTAATTTTAGCGACCGATTTAGTGACTGAATATATAGCGACCGATTTAGAGACCGATTTTAGAGACCGATTTAGAGACTGAATATATAGCGACCGATTTAGAGACCGATTTTAGAGACTGATTTAGTGACCGATTTTAGAGACCGATTTAGCCACCGATTTTAGAGACCGATTTAGAGACCGAATTTGACTAATTTGATTTTATATTTTTATAAACTGGTCTCTAAATCGGTCCCTAAAATCGGTCGCTAAATCGGTCGCTAATTTATGTTTAGTTTAAAAAAAATTAAACTTTCAAAAATCTATTTTTCAACACATTTTATCAGATTCCTTAAACTTTATCACCTTTTTTATAATCAAATAAATTTTATTAAAGGCCAAACCCTAGATATAACTTTATTTGAATAAAAATAAAATAAAATTCATCACCATGTAAGATGTTACAATACATCAGTAATTTCATTCAAACTGAACTATTACAAAACAATATAACAGTAATTTCATTCAAACTGAACTATTACAAAAAATAGTACAATGTCAACATGAGAACCTTGCACACTAGTGTGTTTGGTTACATGTCTTGTCCTCAGGTTTCACTACTCCTTCCCAATGCATTCCTTAGCCTGGTTGCATGCAGAAGTATGTCTTCCGGATCCATATTCGTCACACATATCACTCGCTGGTTTGTATCATCTACTTCCAACGGCTGCTATCTTAGCTTCAACAACAGCAAGGTTCTGACTCCTGAGTGAGCTTTATATTCTAAGACTGCAAATTCTTGATCAAACTCTCACTAACCTCAAGCTTCTCCAGCAACTCCTAATTATGGTTCTCACCTATAATATAACACACATAAATAGTCATAGGATAAAGAGTCAACACTTTGATTCAAAGTTTTATAGAAAGAAAACAATCCTCCTCAGATCATGCACCAAACAACAAAAAAAGAAAACTAAAAACAGTAATACCAAAGATGAACACCAAAATTTACACCTCTTTCTAACCATTTTCATCTCTTTCAAAACTTAAAATATTCAACAACACTAAGAATCGATACTTTTCATGCCAAACTCAATAAAAATCCTTAATTGGGCTCCACTTGGCTTTCTTGAGTCTCAAAGAACTCAATTACCATATGTGTTTCATTGCCTCAAGAATCCAACCAATCTAATTTAAACTTCATTTCAAGAGTGTAAGGGTTAATTGATAATTACAATAGTCTTACGCTCTCAAAACACATCCAAATTTAATCAAACATTTTCCTAAATTTTCCCAAAGCTTAGAACATATCAATACAACCATAAAAATCAAGATTGCCACAATTTTTCCTTTCCCAAATCCCATGGGGCTCGCGGCCCTCTCACACAAGTTGGAGGCAATCCTTTCTAACAGCTACTTGTATCTTGTCTCCCTAGTTCATTAAAAGATATACATATAACAATAGTTAAAAATATAAATAAAATCTGCAATAATTAGAGATAGAAAACCAAATTAGCAATTGAACAAAATCTAATAAATCTAAATCCAGAAGTTTCATGAACCTAAACCAATGTTTCATATTTTTGTAATCCTCTTGTAGCAAATCAATTTTTGTAAGTAATCTAGCAATTCAATTTTAAACTCTAGCAATTCAATTTTAAACTACAAAGGTTGTCACAGATGGGTAATAAAACCTTATGTTTTTGGAAATAAGCAAAAGAATGACATGCTTCTCCCAATTAAAAATAGGAGATACTCATATACAGTATCATGTATGCCTTTTGGAATCGGTTGCATTCATTGTTTGTGTATAAAGTAGAAAAAGAAAGCATCTTGAGAATGAAACTTACCAACATAGAGAGTAACAACTTTCCAGTTTCCAAACCAAGAAGGCTCCACAAATATTGCCTTCTTACCTTCTACAGAAACCAAGATGCACTATTAAAAATATAATACCATGGCCAAAAGGTAGTAACCTTAGTTATTCGATACACAACCAAACCAATACATTTAAAAAAAAAATCACATAATCGCTCACTATTGGGTCATTTTTCATATCGTAACCTCCCTCCTTTCTTTGCCTCTCGTCAGTTTCGATCACCCTTAATTTGAAGGTTAGGGTTCTTGATAAAAAATGTTGTCTTGCAAGAAGAACAAAATCGTGTTTTCCAAAAGAACAACAAAGAAACCATTTTTTCAGAAAGCTTAATAGGAAGAAGAAGATGAAAAATGATGGAAGAAGAACAACCCCAACACTTTCTAGCATGACTTTCCAGAAAGATTCACAAAGCTTAAACTTTTGAAGAAGAAAAAAGGCTAAGTAATTCACAAAATATCTTCGTACATAACCTATTTAGTTGGTTGGATTTTGAACTCTTAATAGCTCACAACAATTTTCTATTCAAAGACAACCAAAAAAATAGCAACTTTTAAAGAGAAAGTGAACATACTCGGGCTTGTAAAAACAAAAACAGTTATCAGTCCTTTATGGGTAAGTTATATTTTCAAAAGAAAAATTTCTTACCCAAAATTAAATCTTGAAAGCTTGATATGTTGTAGCCTGATTGCTTATAAGCTTGATATCCTTCAGCGCTCTTCCTTATAAGTGCCCAACAATGCTCTTGTGAAACAAATGCATAAGAAGTACATGAAGCTCCTAAATCAGAAAGTACACATTATCAATCTTTGAATGAATTTCTTATAATCACTTTCTTATAAATAAATTCCCCAATTCCATGAAATAGTTACATAAAATTCTGCATGTTTTTTAAAAATAGAAAGTAGTATTTGAAAAATCATATATAACGTATATCACCCAAATTTTTTAAACAACTATGGTTTTAACAATTTTGAAATGTTCCATTAATAGAGCGCGCGTGCACGTGCACACACACACATACATACATACGTACATACATACATACAAATAAACACACTATAAATATGAAAAAGTTTATTATTTTGAGAACAGAGGAAATAATTGATGACAAAAAATAGCTTTCACTGATTCCTGTCTTGAAATGCAACTTCAAGTATATATTAACTTTGAATCAGCTTGAAAGAGTGAGTTATATGCTGAGAAAAACATAAAGTAAAAAAATTTAAGCATCTAGCTTGTTAAGTAAAAAGACCATAAAAAAAGTTGACCCACATATGGCAGCTACCACACGCACCCGCTTCTGAAATCCAACTTTTATCCATTATGAGGCCATACAATCAAGTTGCATGTTGAGCATGGTCTTTAACACACGTATTTTTAACTTTTGAAACTCTTTTAGCTTTTCAATCTATTGAGCATGGTCTATTATATAGTTCATCATGTGTTCTTTCATAACTGGTCAGCAATTTGCAGCAGAATTATTTACTATTTATGGACAAATGTTTCTATCCAAGAATTGAATTAGCAGTAAACATTATGAAAGGCATGGAAAGAAATTTGCATACCCAAACTCTTAGTTGAGAAATTTTCCATCAGTTGTGTCAGATTTTTCACCACTGTATCTTTTCTTAAGGTCTTCTTTGACACATTCTAGGAAAGCAGTAGAGAATAGAGATCTCTACTTGCTAACAGATTCCTTGGCAACAACACGGTAAGCTGCATTTGACAGTAATCCCCTATTTAAGCATCAAAATGATCAAATCAGCATCATATTGCAACTCAATGTATAAGTAAATGTTGAAGGCTTGGTTGAGAAACCAAGAGCGGTCAAATACTCCAGTCCAGGTTAGGATTTTAGTTAAAGTAATAAACAATCTGGCCCCAGTTGAAATACCCAGAAAAATGAGTTCAGTGATTGATACTAAAAGTTTCTTATAGAAAAATGAGCACATATGGTTCAAGTATTTAAAAATGGAGAAGAAACTATTAAATAAAGATTGAGGCAATGGAAAACTAAAGTGTTGTGTCACAGAAAGAAACCGACCAACCAACCAACAAAATACCCACAGAAACAAAATTAAACATTGCACCTACCAATTAAGCATTTTATCAAGGTTTTGGAAGTGAAAGATACATTCACTACCAACTATGGACAGAAAATGGAAGGAAAATGCCTCAACTCAGATCGTCTATTCTTCAATTTGATGATAAAAGTCCAGAACACAGAAATATTATATGGGGTTTTTTTTCAAACAGTTGGTGAGCAACGAAAAAAATGTTAGTGTAGATGGAGGTGAAGAAATGAGCAGTGACAGAGAAAAAAGAAATATGCAACACCAACTATATTAACTTCGACCAATATAAATGGGTTGAAACCCACAAATCTGCAAACGAAAAAGAAGCAAGGTATGACAGGTGATTCAGGCAAAACTTGTTTTGTTTCTCTCAATTTTTTCTCAAGCAAGGAAATGTCGGTTAACCATTCTTAAGCAAGATGAGTTGCGACCCATACGTGGACTCCAAGCTCAAGTTTTCAGCTACAAACACATCACAACTTTTGATTCTATCGTTTGAAGCCCAGGAGAGAAAGCTAAATTCCTTCAGAAGTTGTTCCAATGGTGTTGTTCGCAAAAGCTGAAAAACAGATAAGGAAAAAGATTAAGATCAAAAGGGAAAAAATAGGAAAGATTTAAGGGGAAGATGCAGAAGCATAACAACCTCAAAACGAAGCTATTACAAACTTACCTCAAAATGCCATGTGAAGGAAGAAGAAGTTGTGGAAGCACAAATGGAAGATTGAAGGAAACCCTAATCTTTTATAGTAGGGATGTTGGTAAAGGATAAAGACAATGTACAGGAGAAAAACCAAAAACTATGAAGCTTTGATGGGAGGGTGGAAGGAGGAAGTGTGAGGAAGAAGATGATGAAGTAGGAGAAACAGGGAGAGTGGGGGATTAAAAGGGAGAGAAAAAAAAAAAGTGTCGTATAAGGGGAGAAAGAGAGAGGGTGCAACCAAAAGTGAGGGCACAAAGTGGGTTTGAAATTTTAAAAAATTTTGAGAGGGATGGGCAGAGAAGTGGCGCTGTTTTATTTTAGTGAAACTGAGATTTGAAAGACAATTTACCCCAAAAAAGAAACAGATGTCATATAAATAAGAGTTCTTAAATTGTCATTCCAACAGGTAGCAGATAGTATATTTTGGTAGTAGATAAACTTAAGCTTCAGCACAAAAAAAAAAAAAAAAACTTAAGTTTAGTGACCGATATTTCGGTTGCTAAATATCGGTCTCTAAATCGGTCGCTAAAGCTAGAAAATAATTTTTTAATTTTTGCAATGCAAATAAAAATCCGATTTAGAGACCGATATTTCGGTCGCTAATTATCGGTCTCTAAATCGGTCGCTAAAGATAAAAAATAATTTTTAAATTTTTTAATGCGAATAAAAAACCCAATTAGAGACCGATATTTCTGCCGCTAATTATCGGTCTCTAAATCGTCGCTAATTTATTATTTGCGACTCGATTTGGCCAAACATTTTTTATCAATAACTCAAGAATTCTGGTCTAAATCGGTCGCTATCACACTAATTTTTTTCTGCCTCTAAATCGATCGCTAAATAACTAATTTCTAAGTAGTGAGGTACAGATTTGACGGACCACTACTACTGCTTCCGCTCAACCGACCGGTCCTGGTTTCGCTTAATACCTTAAGATAACGTATTACCCGTGCATTGCACGGGTCTACGCACTAGTTTATAATTATAATAACAACCCCGGCCCATTGACTATGTCCCACTTTACGGATAAAGACTAGCCAAGGAGCCAGCTATTAGTGTGCCTCTCTAAAGAGATATTAGTATTTCATGAAGTTATCCTATTTTATATTCATTCTTACATATAGCTAGCATGTGGTTAAATTTCATTTTTATAATCTACGGAGATTAATGGTCATAATGATTCATGATAGTGAAAGACACGATTATTCTTTGCAAAACATGCCAAATTTTTGTAATGTTTTATTTTATTTTATTTTTTAATATTCATGATTGTGATAAGATTGAATGGTTTTCTCTTTTAAGAAAACAAATATTCTCGATGTGAAGGGATAAGCTCTGCATTGTTGATATTAGTAAGGAAAACAATATATTTCACGCTTCAGATAATATTTAATAGTGTCCTAAATGAGAAGGTAGGGTATTCTTTATTTTTCGGTACATTGAAGGTAGGGTGTTCTATTGGATAATAATATTAACTAATCAAATTACATGTGACTTGTACGGGTACTAATTAATTAAATTAAGTAATAATACACAAAAATAATTGTTGACATACAATATATAATTAATTTTGTAAGGCAAATTAATAATTATTTCATTTTAGTTCTAAATATAATAAATAATGATTGGATAAAGATGAATGATATATAATTTAAAATAAGTAAGTCATTTAAGAAAAATATATTTCTGATTGTTAATGATAATTAATTGAGATAATATAATAATGACTATCTTAAATAATAAAATTAAAAATTAATTTTTGTTTTAGGGAAAAAATAAATGAATATGGAGGTGATAAGTGACATAATCTCACGTGGCAAAACTTTATTTTATATAATATAATAGATTTGTTGATATGAAAATAAATTCGTAACTTTCCAGGAATATTATAAGTAGTTATTAACCCAATATTGAGTGTGAATGGTTAACGCATTCCATCTAAAAGAACAGACTCAGCTAGTACTCGAGTTCGATCCCTAGTGATTGAATAATTTGGAGTCAGACTTTATTACTACAAAAGCGGATTCAACATTATGGAGCAGTGCCTAAATTAACCTATTCCAAACTAAATTAAATTTTAGTTTGGAATAGGTGAGAGGAGATGTAACCATTAAAGATTGAAAATTTGTACATTAGGATTCTCTTATTTTGGCATAAGTGCTTACTAGTACAAATTAGAAACCATGTAATTGACCAATAACGAGATACTTAGAAATTATAATTTGTAAATCTTAAATTATAATTACATAAGAAGAAAGCCATCTACCTTGTTCGCCTCATGAATGAGACAACCATGACATCGTCCTCAGTGCCAAAATGCCATGGGCTCCACCGTCACCAATGTCGCCCTCCTTTGTTATGCCATCGACACAGCACGTGAGATGACCCCTCAATTGCACCTCGCTACCTGCAAGGTCTTTTAGACAAAAACTACCACAACTTCAATCTACCGTGATGAGGCCAATACGCGCGCGTGTTTGTGCGTGTGCATGTGTGTGTTCCTTTACGAAACATTGATATAGGTGGCATCTACATTAACGATGGTTCATTTTAGGAATTGTTATTGTACTAGTAAGCGTTATCTCTATTAGAGCAACTTTATCGCGTTGCGATAGCGTTGCTTAAATTTTTAAGGCGAACATGGTAGTCAAAATATAACTCACCGCGTGCATGATTCCGGTCAAAGTATTTGGTTTGCTAACGGGTATCTATTGGAAATATGGGTCCCATGATGAAAGAGATAGAGATAAACACACGCTATAACAGTGATTGTGTCAATAAACTCACACAAGTAAGCTTCTCACGCTGTGGATGGACTTAGTAATTTCAAACTGCTAACTAACTCCTCGATCTTTATTAGCACCTCACTATTTAGTAGGTCCAATCACTAATGTCAGTGAGTCCCATCTAAGTAGCTTAAGCAGTAAGCTAAAGGACACAAGGAGTTGAAAAAATAAGGAGCGGAAGGTTCTATCCCTACTAATCCCACTTGCATATTAATTACTAACATTTGTTATTAAATTTTTTTTACAAATGCCAGTGACACGGAATCGCTAATAAAATTCTTTTGTTGCAGTGATATTTGAACACAAACTTATAATATAAAAAGGTTGATTATCATTATGTTATATATGATTATTTTCACTGCCATTTGTTTGTTAATAGAGAAAATATAAGAGGCAAAGTTGAGTATAGATAAAATAAGAGAACTATACAAGTCTTTTTCATTTGACTATGAAAAGAAAAATAAGAAAAAAAGGGGGAAATAGTTTTCTCCTAGTGAGAAGGAAATGGAGAGACAAAAAGAGAAAATGTGCTAACATGATAAATTTAGTTATCTATCCACCTACCTAGTGGCGGCCCCAGCATGGTTGGGATATTACTGCCCAGAGCACCAAAATTTTGTTGCTTGATAATAAGTATAAATATTATAAAAAAAATTAATAAAATAAAAAATATATAAAATTGTATATAAAAATTTATTATAAAAAATAAATAAAGGCCGGTGATTTTTGGACAACTGAACAGGTGATATCTCAATATATATAGGCGCAAAAATATGTTTGGACAATCGAACTCACTACAAGAAATAGCGGGTATATCGACGGTCACTACCCGTCACAAAAAAATTGGCCTTTCTGACGGTTTTAGCCATCGGTAAATCTCGCTAGTCGCACGCTAAAAGTTACCGACGGCCAGTGTTGGGAATTTGACTCTTCAAATTCTTTTTCCCGAAAACTGCACTTGTGGAAAATTGGAAAAACAAAATAGAGAAATAATAACAACACAAAAATTTAACGTGGAAAACTCCCAAACCAGGAGAAAAACCACCAGTACCAGAGAAAAATCCACTATGTAAAAAATTATTACAACTACACAATTTTCTCTTTGCATCCCCGCACACCCACAAAGCTTCCACACTAGCAAAACTTATTCCCCACACCTCTCCTTTTACAAGAAATATTCCTAATAAATTCTTTTCTCGATGTGGAGGTTCAAATTCAAGTCGCAACCACAGAGCATACTAAGAATTCTATTAAATTCTAAAACAAAGAGAGGAATTTATCTAGAGACAAAAGTTGCTAGATAAGCTTTTGAATGGTGTACATAAAACCAAGACCCAAGCCTCCTTTTATAACAAAGAGGTTCACTCCTCTTTACTATTTTACCCGATGTGGGACTAAAAGTCTCAACACCAACAATATCCACCTTGTGACTTTGTGGTCCCATAATGCTCCACCTTGATGAAGATTCCCATAGCTTTCGCTATCACTGCAACGCAGTCATGCTCCACCATAAAAGCATAATCACTCAGAACTAGCCATCCCAAGCATTTAAACTCGGCACATGTCGAAATATAACCTTGCTGAAAAAACTATGGTACAACTCCCATATTTGACTCTCATGGAAGTTAATAAGCCATCGACATAAATTTCACCACACACCCTGCATCAATGTCAACCAATGCCCGTGTGCAAAATGTGGCCCCGCTAACATTTAATATCCTTTATCATGGCAACTTTAGGACCCATGTCATAAGGATATACATGTCCTTCTTTCAAAAGACATCAAGATCGGAGATAATGTTAGCCTCATTATCAGCATCTCCGCTACTTTCAGGAGTAACCCTGCCCTTCAAAGCCTTGTGTAAACTAGACTGAATCAACACATCCTTGACTTGCATTTGCCACAAGCCAAAGTTGATCTTTCTGTCAAATTTCTCTACATTAAATCTGACTGCATTTGAAACTCTGCTTCTCGACATCCTCTTTGGCAGAACATGTGCTCTTGATACCACTTGTTGGGAATTTGACTCTTCAAATTCTCTTCCCCAGAAACTGCACTTGTGGAAAATTGGAAAAACAAAATAGAGAAATAATAACAACACAAAAATTTAACGTGGAAAACTCCCAAACCAGGAGAAAAACCACCAGCACCAGAGAAAAATTCACTATGTAGAAAATTATTACAACTACACAATTTTCTCTCTGCACCCCCGCACACCCACAAAGCTTCCACACTAGCAAAACTTATTCCTCACACCTCTCCTTTTACAAGAAATATTCCTAATAAATTCTTTTTCTGATGTGGAGGTTCAGCCCAAGCTACAACCACAGAGCATACTAAGAATTCTATTAAATTCTAAAACAAAGAGAGGAATTTATCTAGAGACAAAAGTTGCTAGATAAGCTTTTGAATGGTGTACATAAAACCAAGACCCAAGCCTCCTTTTATAACAAAGAGGTTCACTCCTCTTTACTATTTTACCCGATGTGGGACTAAAAGTCCCAACACCAACAGCCAGGTCGTCGGTATACCCGCTTCTGTATTTTCCGACGACCTTAGTCCGTCGATACATTGACAACTTTTTAGATTCCCGCTAATTTTTCAAATACCTTACGCTCGACGGTCAATTGACTGTTGAGATTGCCGACGGGATATCACTGTCGGTATTTGAACGTGGCCATCGGTAAGGCCGAGTAAGTTTACCGATGGGTTTAGACCGTCGGTACCTTAAATGAGGCCGTCGGTAAAGTCCGGATACAACCAGAGGACGAACCCTTTCTTCCCCATTCCCCACTTTTGCGTTTGTCTTCTCTCCTCTCTCTCCCCTTGCAGCACCGCCGCCTCCACCATGTCTACCTTCGCCACCACCGCGCGTCCACTGCCCCTCTGTTACTGGTCTTCCACCACGTCTCTCTCTTTCTCTCTCTCTCTCACTGAAGTCAGCCACCATGACCGCCACCTCCACCACTCCGCTGCACCACCATCACTACAAGAAATAGTTAACATACCGACGGACATTCACCGACGGCCTTAGTCCGTCGCTAAAAAACCGGGATTTTCGACGGTCTTACCCGTTTAAAATGCGACCCGTCAGATTCAGATATTACCGACGGTTAAGCCGCCGAAAAACCGCTTTTAGAGATCGGACACATACCGCTTGCTTAATGTCCGTCGGTAAACGGTGAATTTTGGAAAATTCCCGCTTGTTTTTGAATACCGACGGTTGTTGACCGTCGGTAATGGGGAGTTTTTCCGACGGGTTGGGCCGTCGGTAATCCCGTGTCGTTTACCGACGGTCATACTCGTCGGTAATTTTAAAATGGCCGTCGGCCGCCTCTTTATTTGGCCGTAACGTAATCCTTCTTCTTCATTCATCTCCGCCGTAGATCGCTTCTTCATCCTTCTACCCTTATTCTTCATCTCCGCCGCAGCCCTCCGCCTCCCCTTCTTCATCTTCGGGCCGTCGCATTTCTCCTCTCTTGTCACGGCCGCAAGACATTCGAGAAGCTTGGAGCCACAAGCTTGGAGCCACCGCTTGCAAGAACCACGTGATTGGAGCTTGAAGCTGAAGCTTGAGATTGAAGCTTGAAGATTCGAGAAGCTTCACTGAGCTTGAAGCTTGGAGCCACCGCAGACTTCTCCATCGCAGACTTCATCTTCGTCGTCAGATTCTAGATTCGAGAAGGGAGATTCGAGAAGCTTCCTCCGTCGATCTTCTCCTTCTTCTCCATCTTCGATTATTGCTTGGAGCCACCGCATGCATCGCTCGTCCGATTTGATTATCAAGTAAGTAGCAACATCGAACTCGCTTCTTCCGCTCATATTTTGATTATCACCGCAGCCATCTCCATATTTTGTTTCTTCTGTTCCTGTATTGTTCTTGTATTTCACATCGTAGGGATTGTTCCTGTATGCTGTAATTTGGAGTTTGGGGATTCAATTTCAGTGTTATTGGGGATTGTTCCTGTATGCTGTAATTTGGAGTTTGGATTTTCAATTTCAGTGTTATTGAACTGTCGATGCTACTGAGAATAAGAATTAAGAAATTCTGTTCATTATGCGTTATGGTATTTGGACCGGATTTATTCATGCAGTAACTACTTAATTTCCAGATAGTTATGCCTGGAAAAATTTTCATACAATTAAAAAATAAAATAAAAATTCTAGACATGTTTTTAGGAGGAAGGGAGAGGTGGAAATTTCGTTTTTCTAGAAAATTTGTTTTTCGCAGTGTGTGTGAGACAAAGGGAGCGTAATAGAGAGTTATCATTCAACTGAAGAGCCTTGCTAGATTAAGATGAGTTTTTGTTGTTCAGTTCATGTACATCTTTAAAAGCTTAAGTAGCTACAAACCTTGCCTATAGCTGAAAGATGTTTCCGCCAAAGGTCGATAAACTTGCACGATGTCAGCCGACACTTTGATCAGGGAACCACGTCATTGGTGAAATAGTTGAAGTGGTGAGTCATTGAGTGAACTAGTTAAATCATACACACACAATACAAACAAACAACCAAGGTTTATGATACAATGTCACAATTAGAATTACAAGTATACACTACAATAGATAATAATACAATTATGTTCAAAAAGTCAAATTTGAACTCGGTTACTTTATTAAATAAACTTAAAAATTATCCCTTTTGTTTCTTTTGTCATTTTATTATTTTGCTTGTCCTTTACCTTCGTGAGATTTGTGCCTTTTCCCTTCCCTTTCATTATAGCAAAACAAGTTTTTAATATCGCTTATGATATTTTTATTCGAGTCAACCATCCTCTTTCGCATCATCTCCATGACTTTCTTCTTGCAATCGAAACTTCTCCAAGTTCGCTTGTATCTTGAAGCCGCACCGTAGCTTTCTCTGAACATCTTACCTTCACTATTGGATGCATTTGATTTTCCATGTTTATGTCACTTGCATGACTATCTCCTTCCAATGAATCATTTTCAAGCATGCTTGTTGTGTTGTTGGAAACTAACCATGTATATTTCTCCTCAGTATCTTTGGCTTCAGCTGTTTGAATTTTCCCTTTTACATCATTTGCATGACCTTCATCCCGTGGTGTATGGTTGATTTTGATCATCCATGTAAAATTATTTTATTGATTCTATCCTATATGTTTAATCCACATTGAAAAGCCAGGCATAATTGTTAAAATTCGTTGCCTATGTATCTGCTATTTCTCGCTCAAACAACGTTACTCTTAGAGATTTTGTGCGGTAGCTCCTGAACTCCGTTAGTAATTCATCTATATGTGTCTGCCTTTCATATTTGTCCTTCTAGGCATTGTGTTGCTATTTGTCTTGATGAAGTTCTCTAATGAAACTTCAAGTATTTTGGTTATGTAGATATTAAAGTTTTGCAAGAAAATTTAGACAAAATTGATTTGTTTACGTGAGGAAAAAACTACATCAACAAATGCAACTTCAGTTTGTAAAACATTGAGGAGCCACAGTAAATAATTAGGAGCTACTTTATCAATGTTATTAACCAAAAGCTGCATTAATTCTTGCTTCAATTCTGTGGTGACTTAATTTTTATGATATATGATATTTTATCAATTCTGTGTCCTTTCACCTTTTCCTTCTTTCTCGCTCTCGCATACTACAGTGGTGGTTACATTTCTTCATGTATATGTATCATATATATTATTACAATATAAGAAATCTAAGGCCATTCATTTTGTGACACTTCTTGCAGTAACCAAAAGCGTAATTTGATTCAAGTTAAGAAGCAAGCCTTTGGAGAACTTCTACAACATATCCGGTGCAACAAGTAAGTCCTAATCAATATTTACAAGTTCATGTACCTCATTCTCCATATTATATGAACATACAAAACATTTGAAAATTGAAAGAGGGACTGAGCAAGAAAAATAAATGTGCCAGGAGAGTAAGTGTTAGTTATTTGACAGATATATCTTGAAGTTATCGTTAGTTATTTGACATGGATCATGCTCAAAATAAAACAAAATTACAAACCTTCACCACCAATGGCTACCGCACTGCATGACTGGTGTGTTTTTCATCATTTATTTGTTCTAGGTCTGAAATTTATTTGCATACATTTTCGCTTTATTGGAGTCTCATTCCAATATAGTGGTTGCATTTGAATATATGTTGAGCCAACATAATAGTTTTCTGTCGGTCTGACTAGTTTGAGTCTTAAGACTCATCACTCTATATAAGATTATAAGTACGCGATGTAGCCCCGAGCAAACTCATGTGCCAATAAGATGTTATCAAGAATACCTCTCCCTAACAAAGGCACTTTGATTGGGGTCTATGATATTTAACGTGTTGGCAATAATTTTAGTAACACATTTGTAGACCACGGCAATAATTTTAGTATTTTTTATCTTTACAAGCAATTAAACATGTACAATTTTAACACAATGATGAAAAATGTAGACTCAAAACAGCCATATCAACTAGTTAGCTAACCCAAAATCTATAGTCAAACTTCCGGTTTGAGAATAGAGAAGTATTTATATACTATTATCTTCGTTGTAGCCGCAAATAAAGGAAGGGGGTACCTTGGAACTTAGGTAGAAAAACCAAGCGTGCCACATTCTATGACCAGGTAACACTTTCTAAATGAATCCTTTGATAATTTGCTCAAGTTTGGAACAAATAGATTTTGGAATCAAATCAGCTTGATATGAAACATTAGGAATATCCAAATGTAATATTCAGAAATGTTATTTGTATTGAGAAGAAAGATCCAAGCTATAAGAACATATAAATTTGACCATGATAAGAACAATCACTAATATTAACAAGAATTTCATGATCTTGGACAATCAAAAAGTAATATCCGAATGCTTATCTTCAAAATGATAGTTTGCCGCATAATGTTGTTGTTTGGGGAAGATTTCACTATGAGAATTTATAACAAGCTTGAGTTGAAATTTTAGAGTTTGCCTCCAAAAGTGGCTGATTGTATTCGAAGGTGTGGACTTAAATCTGTGTTATTATTTATATATGTTCTTAATATGATTGTTCTTAGTTTTTAATTTTAATGGTGTGGTTTTGATATTCTTGTTTATATTTTATTAGTTTCTGCTAACACAAAAAGCTCTGTTTCATAGGCCTCTGAGTTCGCCACCTCCACCAGTTCGTCACTTGTACCACTAGGTATGCACTCTAACTCATGTCGGTTAACTCATTGGGTGGAAAAAGGGTTGTCTGCTGACCCCACACCGACATGTTTATTTGTTTTCGCTCATAGTTCTCTCCACAGAGGAGATTTTGAAGTGTATTGTGTAATTGTCTAAATGATATGTACTTGTGTAATTGTTCCGCCAGCTCGCTTATCACTCATCACCACAATGCTTGTGAGTAAAGAGTGCAATTTTAATTTATGCTTGCCATTTCATTCATGGATATGGATATTGGTGATGTTGCTTGGCTGCAATTTGCTTTGCACATCTCTCTGTACTTCTTTCCTTTGCCACTTCTGCTTGTCTAATTCTATCATCTTTAAATGACCAAGTCGATTTTCTAATTCCAGTGTTGTTAATCGAGGATCGCGAAAAATAGCGTAAAATTGGTAGGATAGCGTAAAATAGCGGGCAGATAGCGTAAGCTAAATAGCGGGTGAAATAAATAAAATTATAAAATTATATATTAAAAAGTGACATATAATATTTAACGTTCAGCACAAAATCTGAAATGACATAATAAAATATTTATTTAATGAGCTATTTTTAGAAATTTAAGTGATTATTTATTCATAAATTACTTTAGAGGCTTATTAAAATAAAATGAAGAGAGTATATGAATATGTTTTATGTTGATATATTTGAATATTAATATCAGCATTTATTTTAAGTGATGTAAAATAAGTTTAAATAAACCTTGAATGAATAAGTAGCTCTTCCGCTTTAAGAAAATAAAATATATAAATTAAAATTGCAATATTGATTGAATTGTTAATAATTATTATTTATTGAAAAATAAAATATTTTATTTTATATATGGCGGATGCATGAGTGACAACTAAATGATTAACAAAACTACACACACAAAGAAATGGACTATTGCTCAAAGAAACAAGACAGATTTGAATTGGAAAGGACAAATAATAATAGAATTAAAAAATAGATTTAAAGATAAAAAATAATTAAAAAGCAGAATTTTTAAGAACAATAGAATAAAAAAACAGATTTTAAAAAAGAAAGAAGAGAATAACAAAACGAAATTAGATAGAATTGAAAAATAACATAATTAAAAAATTAGAAGGATTCAAAAAACAGAATTGAAAAAATAATTAAGAGATGAGCAGAATTAAAAAAAGAGAAACAAGGGAAACAATCGTTAAAAAATATGATATAACAAAAATGAAAAAAGATCTGAAGAAGAGAAGAATTAAAAAAATTTCAATAAAAAAGAAATAAAAAATAACAACATTAAAAATTATCATATAAGAAATTAAATGAAAAAGGAAAATAAAATACTTTTTATTATATATATATATATAATAAAACTAATTCTACCCTTGTCACTTCTGCTTGTCTAATTGTTATGTTAATCATTGATCGAATGGATGTTTGATATTTGTTATTAGTATCGGAGAGAAGCCTTAGCTTCCTGTTTGAGGTTTAATATATTATTGAGTTCATATACTCTTTTAGGGTACCATGTGCTCATTGTATATTGAACCTTGAATTGTCCAAGTCGGACAGTTTTGGAAAAAACTTTTTCTTTACTCGTATAATAGTTGTTGCTTAATTCTCGTATCTTTATATTTGATGAAATTTCGGTTCGATTCATTTCCTTTTGTTCTCTGGGTGCATACTTGATTGCGGTGTTCATAATCGCGTTCATTTTGTGTACTCAGAGACCAATGGGAAATGTCAATAAATTTTGTCAAGTATAAGATACGAGAATTAAGGAATGATTATTATACGAGTTCTGAAAAAGTTTTTTCTCGAATGGGATATGGTCATACCATTTAAAGAAAGAGAGCGGTTGTAAGAACGTCGTGCTGCTGAAATTGTCATTTTTTTTGACATGCAGAAGATGGAATATTTTCTTTCGAGTCGTAGTTGGATGTACGATAGGTTGTATCCGGGGAGAGGGGGTTTGAAACCAGATTTTTGGCTGGGGTTATGTGATTTGTCCAAGTCGCAACAGCACATAAAGATTTCAAAACTAATGGAGGGATTAGATGTCCGTGCTTTAATTGCGATTGCAGAAGGATTAAGAGCCCAAGTGAGGTCACACACCACCTGTATTCAGTTGGATTTAGGCTTAATTACTGGATTTGGACTACACATGGTGAAAAGTTGCCTCACGTTGATTTAGGGGTTGGTGATAATTGCGAAGGTGCTTCAAGCAGTTACGTAGATTCGGGATGCGGTGAGCAGATTGAATTGATGCAAGATATGGTTTGTGATGCCTTGGGGGTGAACGTGTTATTCGAGGAGCAACAGTATGATGACACAGATGAACTTCCAAATGAGACAAAGACAAAAATTTTATAATCTATTGTTAGAAACAAACAAGCCGTTGTTTGAAGGGTCTACAGACTCTAAGTTATCAATGTGTGTGAGGCTCTTAGCTCTTAAGTCCAACTGTGGTGCTACCGAAGTGTGCTTGGATCTCGTAACGAAAATGATGTTGGACTCATCACCTATCGAGATGGTTTGCCAAAAAGTTATTACGAGGCTAAAAGCTTAGTGTCCAAGTTGGGGCTGGAATTTAAAAGGATTGATTGTTGTGTGAGAGGGTGTATGTTGTATTACGACAATGAATTTGGTAAAACGATGGTGCGCTAGTTGAATGCAAATTTTGTGGTGAGCCTAGGTATATGTCACATACTAATAATCGGACGGGTAGACAAAAACTAGTTCCAGTGAAGGCAATGTTTTATTTGCCAATTATTCCAAGGTCGCAGAGAATGTTTGCATCACCACGCATCGCAGACAAAATGACATGGCACTATGAGAATAAAAGCACTATAGGTATGTTGCGCCACCCTTCTCGATGGTGAAGCTTGGAAGCACTTTGATCGTGTGCATCCCGATTTTGCGGCAGATCCACGTAATGTACGACTTGGCTTATGCTCGATGGTTTTACCTCGTATGTTCAATCCACGGCGAAACCTTATTCTTGCTGGCGCTTATCGTTACCCATACAATCTTCCTCCCGAAATGTGCATGTCTAAGCCTTATATGTTCTTGACTTGTGTTATACCGGTCCGTGATAATCCGACAGATGGTATTGACATCTATTTAGAGCCTCTTATCGACGATCTCAAAAGGTTGTGGAATGGTGTTGTGACGCACGATGTTGCACGAAAGAGGAATTTTACAATGAGGCGCTACCGATGTGGACCATTAATGACTTCCCTGTATATGGCATGTTGTCCGGTTGGGGTACTCATGGTAAAATGGCATGTCCGCATTGCATGGAGCATACAAAGGCCTTTACCTTGAAATTTGGGGGAAGAGTTCTTGGTTTGACTCACATCGCAGTGTTTTTACCCGATGATCATGCATTTAGACTAATAAGAACGCTTTCAAGAAGGGGAAGTTGAATTAGATGGCCCGCCTCAAGGTTGACACCGTAATGTATCCGGGAAAGGGTTATTGAACCGCCTAAAATCACAGATTTTGGCAAATTGATCGATTTGAAGGATATGGACAATGGCATAATTGGACAAAAGAAGTATTTTTTGGGATCCGCCATCCGGAGAGATAATTTATTGAGACACAACCTTGATGTTATGCACATTGAGAAGAACTTTTTGACAATGTTTTTCTCACAAAGTGATGAACGCCGAGGAAAAACAAAAGACAATGACAAGGCCAGACTAGACTTACCACTTTATGTAGGCGAAAGGACTTGCATTTGACGACCTGGGTCGGATGGGAAGACCACGAAACCCAAAGCCTGTTACTCTTTAACTGCCGAGGAAGCCAAGTCGATCTGTCGGTGGATAAAAGAACTTGGATGCCGATGGTTATTCTTCTAATTTGGCAAGATGTGCCGATGTGAACAAAGGAACCATGATTGGGATGAAAAGCCATGATTGTGATGTATTCATGGAGTGTTGAGTTCCTATTGCATTTAGTTCCTTGCCAGTCAAATATTTTAAATCCAATCGATGAACTCACCAATTCTTTAAAGATTTGTGTTCTGCGACATTGAGAGAGGATGATCTCATAAGGATGGAACAGTAACATACCAGTCATTCTTTGTAAGTTGGAGAATATTTCCTCGCTTTCTTTGATTCTATGGAGCATCTAGCAAAGGCATCTTGCACATCAAGCTAGGCTTGGTGGACGGGTTCAATACAGATGGATGTATCCATTCGAAAGGTACTATAATAAAGTATTCTCTAAAATAAATATTTATTTGAAGGGTTAAATGTATCAAATTTTATCATCAACGTTGTTATTTTGTAGATTTATGGGTGTCTCAAAACGGTCGGTGAAAAATAAGGTCGTGGTTGAAGGATCTATTTGTGCAACTTACTTACACCGTGAGACAATCCATTTCTGTTCCCATTATTTTACAAACTTCATGTTGACACCAACAAATAGTAGGAACGAAGTAGAAATTGAAAGTGAAAGACACCCGCTTGCCTTATCAGTATTTTGCCTTCCTACTGGCCATGGTGGAAAGGAGGTGGATAATTGGATAACGAGGCGAAGTGTGGAAGTCACCCACGCTCACGTGTTGATCAACCGTGCGTAAGTATCACCGTATCTAACGTATGTATCATTTTGACCACTTTCAATTTCTTTAATCCACAATTGCTCTTGATCATTTGTTTGATAATGACTTGGTCAGGGCATTCTTGTTAACTAAGCCCACAAGCGCATAAGACTCTTCTCTCGCTTATATTCATGAATATTTCCCAACGTGGTTTAGGAACCAGGTATGTTTTTGAGTCGTCATATATATATTATTATTATTATTTATTGTTTGAAAATACAAAAATATTGTTTGAAAATAGGAACCATAATTTGTTTGCACATGGTGTGTACACAGTGTATAGCGAGGCGTAATCCCCTAAAATCCAACACTTGAGAAATTTATCTCATGGTCCTAAATCACGTGTAAAAGAATGGCACACATTCTTTGTAAATGGATACAAATTCCAAACCCGTCAAAAACAGAGGGAAAAAACAATTAATGGCGGGGTTTATGTAAAAGGTGCCACAGATGGAGGTGAAGATGACTTTTACGGCGTGATTCAACATATATATGAACTCGACGTACAATACTTTAGACTATACTAAAAAATAGTGTTATTTTATTGTAATTGGTTTGATCCACAAATAGAGGCACAAGAGTGGATCGAAAATATAATACCGCTGACATACACATGAGCGTAAGATACCAAATGTTTGATCCGCTTATCATGGCACAACATGTAAGACAAGTGTATTATGTCCCTTATCCATCAACTCAAGGGACAAACAAGGTTGGTGTGTCGCAATAAAGATAAAACCACGGGTCGCATTGAAGCGGATGATATGAGAGGAAGAAGTGGCTTATCAAGTGGATGAGATGTCTCATGTCAATGTAGTAAATGAAGTGGAACCCATTACTCGACTACGTGACAATCCAATCACATATGAAGATGTAGATGGGGATGAGGAATTAAATGAAGAAGTGGCGTAATCCATCGTGATCTCAAGACGATGCCGAAATTGAGTGGCGAGAATGGGCGATTGAAATTGTTTAACTTTACAATTTGAGAAATTAATGTGTAACAATATATTTTAATTTGTCGATTATTTTCATAACTTGTTTATTTTTATGGAATTCATTTGTAATATTGTTATGTTTAAATATAATATTTCATGATCAAGTATTATTCAATTGCTCTATAGACAGATATAGCATCGGGAGGTTCAGGAGCCAGACCCCTGCACCACCCGGTGGTGGTAAATGGAAGGGAAGGGGATCGCCGACCCCCTCGCCGCCGAGAGGCCGACCATCATTAGGCGTGACCCTACCGGGTTTTCGACGCTTTCATCTACACGCCGCCCTAGTACATCTACGCCGAGACGACTGATACACCTCCTCGCACCTAGACGACCTTACGCACCACCTACACAGACTCAGGCACATTCGACACCAGCTGACACAGACTTCGGCACGCTCGGCACCTTTGCCTTACATTGACATGATCCCCACCCCGGTTCCAAAGCCACATGGCGCTCGAGTTCCCATGTTGTGCCTCGATCCGGTGGGTCGATGCTCATCGATCCGACCATGATTATAGTACGCCATACACCTGATGACACCGATGTTGGGGTGACGGGGAGGAGCAGGAGGTTCAGCAGAGGAGGTTCTTGAGCGGGGAGGGCCAGGAGCCTGACACTCTTGAGATGTTGTATGATGGTCGAGTTCTTATCAGGCCATCTGGTAGAGGGTAAGTATTTGCAATTTTTTCGAGTTATTAATAATTTACATGTATATATATATATATATATTTTTTATTTAACATGTTTTTATTGTTCAGGTTTCTTCCCTCAAAGCCTGCTGCGTTAGCTATCACAGCAACAATTGAGGAGAATTACCAGGAGTTTTGGCCCACCTGGGGGACACTGAAGGATTTTGAGCGGGACCATATGTTTAATTCTTTCAGAGTAAGCTGCAATTTTTATTTTATTGCATATTATTTTATTTTTGTAAATTTCAATTATGTTTAATAATGTCTTATATTGATACAGACGAGGGTTGCTTGGGAGGAAAAAGATGAGGAGCTGATGGAGAAGAATTTTCATATGAAGGCCTCCCACCGCCTTTCTGACATGCTTCGAGATGCCCGCATCAGGGATCGCCACCAGCTTGGATAGGACGAAGCTCGCAAAGAATGGTAGCGATCGAACTCCCCGAGTTCCAGCGACCAGCCAAGGCCAAGAAGAATAGGGCCTTCGAGAAGGGTGGCGCTGCACTGCTGGAGGCGATGTCGGTCAGCGCAAAGACGCAGCTTAGACTTCAGACGTGTTATAAAATTGTTATTATTATTATTTTATTATTATTATTATTATTATTATTATTATTATTTATTTAAATTTTTTATTAATACAATCTCACGAGGAGGTTGGGAGAGAAATTCATTGCACGAGCTTCATCTTGCAACTCATACGAAGAGGAGTACTGGTGATTTCGTTGATGAGCGTTCGAGGCGGACTCAGGTAATTATAAAATATAATAAATATTTTTTTAATAATGTTTATATTGTTTTGTTAAAAAAAAAGATTTGATTTATTTGTTTGTTTAACAGGAGGAGTTTGAGGCGAGGATGTCTCAGCTTAGATCTCAGAGCTCATCATGTTCTCCATCTCAGAGCCCTGACGATCTATCTACACCGCTGAGGGTTTGGGCGGAAGTGGTTGGCCGAAAGAAGAAGGGTCGCTTATATGGTGTCGGGCGACCTTGCCAAAGAACTACAAAAAAGGGGCCCGCCGCCTACACACTGGAGAGTCGTCGAGTAGTAGTGCTGCCACTGGTCGCTCTGCCGCGGATGACCAGGAGATAGCCGAGTTGAAGCGGACCGTGGCCCAGCAGCAGGAGCTTTTGACTCAGGTGCTGGCGCGACAGGAGCAGATGTACCAGTTGCTAGCTCGCCAGCAGCCTACTCCGCCTCAGCCTCAGCCTCCGCCTCCGCCTCCGCCTCCGCGTACTCATGGTCATGTCGATGATCCAGATGATGTAGAGGATCTCGATCATGATCAGGAGTACCAGGACTATTAGTTCTATTTGTACTTATATTGTTTCATATTTTTGGATATCACTTTTTTTTCGTTTCGGATATTAGGTACTGATTTTTATTCGTTGAATTTTTTTATTTATTATGTTTTCTTTTTTTAATTTGCTTTTTAGTTTACGTTATCACATTTTTATATATGGAAAATCAATTAATAATTAAATTAAATTAAATTACAAGTAATTTTTAATTAAATTAATAAATAAATATTTTTAATATGAGAGTAAATTATTTTTATAATTAAACAAATAAATAATTAAATTAATTAAAGAATAAAATTAATTTGGTTATTAATTAAAATTAATATATTAATAAATTTTATTTAAAAAATTCCGATTATCGACGGCCTAAGCCGCTTGAACGCTTCAGATTGACCGACGGTCACGTCCGTCGGAAATTTAACGACGGCTTTGCCCGCCGGTAATCGACGCTATTTACCGACGGTGTAACCGGTCAGGTATTAGTAATCCGACGGCTTTGCCCGCCGGTAATCGACGCCATTTATCGACGGTGTAACCGCCAGATACCGACAAGAAAGAAGAGTCCGCCGATAATCCTTTGCGACGACCATATTTCCGACGGGTTTTAGGCCGTCGGTTATCCGTCGGTAAAATTGGGTTACCGACGGCTTTTATAGCTTACCGACGGCTTTAGGCCGTCGGTAATCCCGTGTTTTTTTGTAGTGCATAGCTGCGACCGCCGCCCAAAAATCCTAAGCAAGGCACCACAGCACCTCTCCTCTCCCCTGTTCCACCGCTGCGCAACACCACCTCTCGGCCTCTCCACTGTTCCACCGCGCCACCTCCCCTTGCATCGCCCTCTCTCTCGCATTCTTTCTTTCTTTCTCTGCCAAGCCACCACCACTACTGCCAAGCCACCACCCCGCACCACCAGCTGCCACCACCACTATTGCCTCATTCTCTCTCTGCTAAGCCACCACCACTACTGTCAAGCCACCACCCCGCACTACCAGCTGCCACCACCATTACTGCCAAGCCACGCCACCACTTCTCTCTCACGTAATTTGAAATTTTTTATTTCGTATTTTGAATTTTCGCAGTGAAAAAAATCTTTATTTATTTGTAATTGGCTGTGAAAATTTCAGGGACCTGTCGGGATCGTTGTGAGATCGTTATCGTGTCGAGTTCGGTGTTGTCATTGCTACTTCTCATTTTGTTGGACATATTTTGTGGTTAGTGATTTTGTGCTTTAATTATAGTCTGTATGATCTAGGAAATGTCGTGTTATAGTTTGTATGATCTAAGATTTATCGAGATATAGTCTGTAATTAGTATAAGTTTTTATTAAGTAGGTGAGCTGATTTATGGTATACTGATTGTCCCCAAATGATCTGATTTATGTGAGCTGATTTATGGTATACTAATTATGATTCAATGAGTAAGTGAGCTTAGATATGGTATACTGATTGTCAGTTGTAGTGCATAGTCATAGTCAGTGGTTTTTTCAACTAAATGAATGGGTGATTTTTGCTTGGTGATACTTAATTTGCTTTTTAATGTCCAAAAAATAAATATGTATTTGAATTAAGTCATGTTGGTATTGGAGTAGGTAGAATGGAATACGAATTTAGGTTGAGATGTCAATAGGATTAATTGAGTATTAAAAAAGACTGTTAAGGTTTTGAATGATTTTGTAATCAGTAGTAATAGACTAATGGTATTCCTTATGAGAAATTGAGCTCTTTATGATTTTGTAGTTAATTTTTGCATTGTTGGATTTGATTTTGATTTTGTAATCAATTAAATTAAATTAAATTAATAGTTAATTAAATTAATTAAAGAAATTAATTAATTTAAAAATTAAATAAATAAATCAATTAATTAAATTAAATATAAAATTAATCAATTAATTTAATTAATTATTTAATTAAATTTAGGGGAAAAGTTTAAGAATACCGACGGGTATGGCCATCGGAAAAAAAAAAAAATTACGAAAAAAAATAATTTAAGAATACCGGCGGGTATGTCAGTCGGAAAATTACCGACGGCCTTGTCTGTTGGAAATTACCGCCGGATGTTGCCCGTCGGTAATATCGACGGTAAAAAAAACCCTGTCGGTAATCATTCGCGACACCCATTTATCGACGGGCTGGTAGTAGTCGATGGCCGTCGATAATTTACGTTTAGGCGGCTTTTACCGACTGACCTTTAGCCACTCCAGACGGCGCGTTTTCTTGTAGTGACTGGTGATAAGTTTATTTCTCTTATATAAACAAAAATTCACCAATGCTTTTGTATGTTTCTCATTTAGCAAAACGTTGGAAAATTTAAAGAGATAATGTGAAAAGTTTAACTAAACAATTGTCACAAATACATTGGAAAGGCCATGTGAATAATGTACATGCAGTTATAACTCAAGTGTCAGACATAAGAAAAGCTTCATTTCAGCTGGCTAAACAAGATAATTATCCAAAAATCAATAGTGAAGTTGAATATGTAGCTAATAGGGATGGCAACGGGGCGGGGCGGTACCGGGGAGTGCTCCCCTACTCCCCACTCTGCCCCCAAATTTCGCCCCATCCCTGTCCCTGATCCCCACAATGGGGAGTTTTCCCTCCCCATCCCCATCCCCGCGGATCCCAGCGGATACCTACAGGGACCTGAAAATTTAAAAAAAATGCAAAAAAATACTAAAATTGCAGTAAAAGAAAGCAACAACAACAACAGAGAAACTGACAGAAATTGAAGCAACAAGAACAACAACAACAATTTCAAAATCTCCCAAAGGACTTTTAGTTACAATATAAATCATAAAAAAATTGAAGCAAAAAGAGAAAATCTGACAGAGGCGAGAAGAGTAAATCTGACAAAAAACCTAAAAACTTGTCAAAAATTTCCCTCTCTCAGTTCGCTGAGCTCCGAACTTCGAACAATACGCCGATTTGTTTGTCACTTCTTCATTCTTGATCAATTCTCCCACTCTTTTTCTCATTTTAGAACAACAACAACGGAGGAACTGACAGAAATAATAATTGTACAAGAACAATAAGAACAACAACAACGGCAGAAGAGTAAATCTGACAAAAATTAATCACTCACTACTCACATGATTTGCGAGCCACTTCCGCCTATGGAACGCCGCCTCCTTCCATCGTCTCATCTTCGACGCTGCCAGTTGCGGTGCTAGCTCTCGCTACCACAGGAGAATAGTTCAAAGTTGAATGCGAGGTCGAAGAAGCTATCGGATCTACTAAACATGGCGGAGTAGAATCGTTAGCGGAGGAGAAGAAGGAGGAGGAAGCACTGGAGGAACTGAAGCGACAGAGGCACATCAACGACGGGAAGGGAGAAGATACACGAGCAGTAGCGGAGGAGACAGGGAGCAGATCTGTGGTGGCAATGTGCTATCTTCTCCCTGCTGGTTGCGCCGCCGCTGTGTGTGTGTTTTTTAGGGTTTCTGTGATGAGTAACTGTGTGGGATGAGGGAGGAAGAGGAAAAATCGATTTTGGTTTGATAAGTAAATAAGAATGTGTGAGTCAGCTGAACAGGTAGAAAAAATGAGTGAAAAATATGAGTTATTATTTTTTTTGAAAGACATAAAAAAGGCTAAAATGACCATTAATTGTAATATATATATATATATATATATATATATATATTATAGGGTTAATTATATAATATACTCGGGGCGGGGGATATGGTCCTCGTCCCCGTCCCCACGGGGAAAAATTCTCACCCCGCGGGGCCCCAAATGAGGCGGTCCCCGCGGGGATCCCCGCTGATGGGTGGAAATTGCCATCCCTAGTAGCTAATCATGGAATTGGAAACTTTATGGTCATTTGGTTTAAGTTGTTAAGTATTGTTAATGAAATTATCAAAAGTTTACAAGAAAAAGACATGTGTATTGACGTGGCTATAAAACTAGTATAAGATTTGATTAACTACTTGGAAAAATATAGAGAATCTGAATTTGTAAATGTTATTGTTAGTGCTGAAAAAATTGCAAATGAAATGGAGATTAAATGTGTGTTTGTTCAAAAATGTCAAATTCGTAGGAAAAACACTATGATGAAAATCTCTCTAAATGCACACAACCAAATATTGAATCTGCTGAAGAGTCTTTTAAGAACCATTATTTTTTATATAATGCAAACCAAACAATTAACTCACTTGATAGAAGATTTAAACAGTATAACACATGTTAAGAAATTTTTATATTTTTGTTTACGGAAGGACTTGATGTACACAATTCAGATCAATAAAATTTGAGGTCCCGCTTTTTGTAAAAAATAAAAAAAAATTGAGGTCATGCTGCAGCAGACTGCGACTCATAATGTCACAACAAATACTACTACTACTACAGTAACGTAACCGATGAACACAGAACACCTGCACCTGCATCAACATCAGCATTCGGCGGCGGCGAGGCTTCATCTAACACGTGTCAACTCATTATTGGTTTTTTGTTGTGAATCACGAGAATGCGAAGATTCCTCGTTTGTTTTTGTTCATTAGTCCCACCAATGAAACAACCCATTTGATGATTTTTTGCCTCCATGAATGTAAAAGATTTATTAGTAATTTTTTTGCTGAATGATGGTGAATCAAATTTGTACTTTTCCTTTTATGTTAAGGACATAATAATGGTTCAATTCAATGAACGTAACACGGTTCCATATAAGTTGGCAAATTAGTTGAATAGTTTGTCCTTAGATACACCTTTGCTTCTACGAATACTAGAACACTGCATTTGATGGTTGTTTTTAAGTATTTTTTAGGATAATCATTTGATGGTTGTTGAAGTGCTTCCACTTTGTTGAGCAATTTTATATAGTTTTAATGCTAAATATCTTTGAGTATCTGAATATTTAAAGATCAACAAGCAAGGCAACAGCGTTAACAGCGACTTGGTCGTTCAGTCACCATTGCTGTTTTCATATATTTTAATAAAAAGGACTCGTATCAATTAATCCTCATCTTTTCAACCTCACTACCTTACTTTAACTTTTCAAAATGTTAATTATAATTTTAATTACATTAATCATAAAA
Source organism: Calophaca sinica (assembly GCA_037113605.1). Taxonomy (NCBI): domain Eukaryota; kingdom Viridiplantae; phylum Streptophyta; class Magnoliopsida; order Fabales; family Fabaceae; genus Calophaca; species Calophaca sinica. The sequence goes on from CM073733.1 coordinate 113,985,404, forward strand.
TACAATGTTTATTTTAAAAATAAACTCACTTTATAGAAATTTGTTCTGATAAAATCATAGTTAAAAATATGTGTAAAAACTTATAATACTTATTTACCTTTAATAATCCTGACTTTTTGTCATGTTCCTTTGGAAAATAAATCACAGTAATCTTGACTCGAGTATATATTAACTAGGACGACAAATTCAGCAAAAAAATAAAATATTTTGCTAATGAGAAAATGCTGATTAAAGAAACCCAATAATTTCTATAAATATTAGCCTACCAATTAATCTCAGATATTAAAATATAATCTCATTTTCCGATCCTTAGTGCAGATGGTTAGGGGGTGTGGGGATGAGGAGAGGGAAAGTGGAGCGTTGTGAGTTCGAACGAGTTCGTTCTCCCAATGTCTTTACTACTCGGCTATTTTCTCTGGGACAAAATATAATCTCGTTTTGATATTACAGTAAATAATCCTCAATAATAATAATAATAATAATAGCCAATTTGTTTAAGAGTACATTTGATACACATTGTAAAGGACATGGCATACATATATACAGGACAAGATGTGTGGTCGAAAAATAACATAATTTTATGTGCTGATTATTTTTTTTATGGCCAATGCACAATATAAATAATTTTGTATTGTCTTTTTTTACATATTTTATCTTTAATAAAGTAATATAAAATTTACTATAATATCTTTTGCGTCTTTGGCTATAATGTTTTTTTTTTAATATTTTGATTTTTTTCCTTACAGAAACCCTTTATCAGAGACAATTCTATTCAAGACATTGTTGGACGTTAAATATGAGCATCTCTTCTAACGAGAATTCAAAACTTGGTTTGCCACGTTGTGAGGAATTAATCCTCTTCCGTTAGACCCAAACCACGTTGGTTTTAATAGTTTCAAAATATTAAAATAATGTTTTCAATTTTAAATAAATTAATTAATTATTATAATTTTTTAACATAATTAATTTAATTTCCTCAAAAAAAATTATTAATTTAAAAAATTTTAAAAAAATTACAAATAAATGGCCCTCACACAACTAAACGTCACGATCATTTACTAAGCGTCACGATCATTTGCAAGAAGAGAGAGCCCATGGTTATAAGAAGCAGCTCAAGAGGCGTTCCGGGTTTTCTCAGTTTTCTCAACCAACGTTAAAACGACAACACCTTCTCTCTCTCTTCTTGCGTTTTGTCTCCCCTTTTTATTGCTTCTTCTTCGTCGTTGCATTTTGCAGCCACAAACAAACAGATGCATAGTGAATGATAATTCTCAAGCCCTTTACCAGGTATATTGAGATTCCTTATCAGTTTTCCTCTACGAAATGCTTCTGAATTTTATTTATTTATTTTTATTTTTTACTTTTGTTTTTCAAATCTTTACTCTGCTTGGTTTGAAATTTTGATCCTTTATTTTGTTTACCTTCAAATTTGAGATCATTCCTAGTTTTAACGCCATTTTTAGTTGCTTCTCTCTCTTTTGTTTTGCATCTCACAAAGTCACAAGCGTTTTCACTCTCTCTACTCAACCCTTTATGATGGGTGGGGTAGAACTAGAAGCTGTGCCATTTTCAGTATTTTGATTTCCTTATTTTTGGTTGGTTTCTTTATTATTGCCTTTTTTTTAATTTTCTTTTGTGACATTTTTTATGGTTCTGGTATGTTTCCGTTAATGTCAATTTCTTAAGTGTTAACGGTGGTTTTTCGTTGGGAAATTCAGTTTTAATCCCTGTAAAATATTTTTTTTAAATAGTCTCAGTAATTTAAGATTTTTCCACTTTTGTTTTTTGTAAAATTTTTTTTTTAAGATTTAGTCCTTGTAAATTTAAGATTCTTCTACTTTTAGTTCATGTAATTTTAGGATTTTTTCACTTTTATAGGGATTAAAAGTGGAAAAATTTTAAAATTACTGGGGATAAATCTAAACAAAAAATTTTATAAGAATTAAAAATTAGAGATTAAAAGTGAATGAATCTTCAAATTACAGAGATTATTTAAAAAATAAATTTTATACAGACTAAAACCGAATAAAATCACTATTAACCCATTTCTTAATTCTCTATTCCTTTGTTGTAGAAGTTTGTTTGTTTGTTTTTTCGCTGCTACCTTGCTTATTTTCATCCATTAAATTATTGAATTGTGGTATTGCTTACAGATTTCTTGATAGTCATAACATTCATGAAGGATGAAAAAATTCTTTACTTATTCATCACCACCCTCCAAAACATGTGGCAAGGACTAGTGGCATTAGGAACAAATATGAAAGTAGTTAGGCAGAGTGGAAGATTATGAGAGTTAGGTCATATGATATGATGGAAAGTGGGAACACATGCTCATAGAAGCTGGCAGTGCCTATCTTCAACCTTGTTAGGATTTCCTTTCCTTCTGAAGCTCCAACTATGTCCTCCACTTTTAGAAAACTTGCACAGCTATGAAGCATATGTACTCCAAAATTAAAGCCTAACACCCAACATGTGCATTAGGTATTAGTGGGGGTATGGGCGATGCCCCGTGTAAATATCAAAAATGTTTTTTTCATAAAAGAATTGGGTACTTAATTTGGGTACACATGGGAACTGTTTGGGTACGTATCTGCTCATATACTCGTGGTCCAATAAATAAAAAATGCTGTCGTCTATTTAAAAAAATAAAAAATTAGGTTTTGCTCATACTTTTTTTTTTATTATGTTGATACTTTCCCTATTATCTTGTGAATTCTTTCTTTATTTCCCGCTATGTAAATCCCCCTTCCTAATTCTTTTGTATATATTTGTTGATTTTTTCTGATTTGTAATGTAGTAAATTAGGAAAGATTATAGGCAGTAATTAGATAATCAATCGCTATGAAAGGGAGGTCCAGTGCACGAGGATTCCATCGGGTGGAGTTTGGGGAGGGTACGCAGCCTTACCCCTGCAAGTAGAGAGGCCGTTTCTAGGATTTGAACCAATGACTTTCAGGTCATAAGGCAGCAACCTTACTGTTGCGCCAAGGCTCGCCCTCTAGATAATCACTTGATTATAGAGATAATTAATCCCTATAATCAAGTGAATTATTTTTTATAGTGATTAAGTGATTATTATTAAATTCAAGTGATTGAGAGTCTAATCGATCAAGCAATTCAGTACTAATTCTAGTCTCTGATTCGGTTAATTATTCAAGTCCTTTTTTCTTTACAAATTTACATTTACATCTTTATACAATTTGGTCATGTTTCTATAAAATCACTTTTTCTTATATATTTAAAATTTATATTAACATATCCACACCTTAAATTATTGAAAATCCGGTATCCCTAGACTCTTGAAAAATCCCATATCCTGTAATTGTACCCGGTACTGGTACCGTTCCCGTATATGTGCAACATTGTGTTCAGGGTGCTTATCTAATCAGCTGATTTTTAATTTGATTTAACCTTATTGCTTCGCCGCAGCATAGTGTCACCCTAGTCTTAAATTTTGACAGCTTATACTTTTGTAGTTGTTCAAACTTGTTTTCTTGTTGCCTGTTTTGAATCATTTGTTCCTAATACTGCTAAAACTAACTAGTTAGCTAGAGTAATAGAGGAAACTGTAATTAATGGATTGGCTAACTTTTGCTCAAATCAAATCCTGTAAGATTATTATTAAAAGCCACCTAATGCTGTTTTTGTTTGGGATTTGATTTCTGTGCCCCTTTTCTTAGTTTTTCGTTCATACATGCAGATTGTTAAAGAGTGGCATATAAAAAGAGTTATTAATGTTGATTTAGAAAGGTTATACTTTACCTATCATTAGAGATTTATTCATAGCCTTCAGAATCATATGTAGCTTATATGCGTGGAAGTTTATTATTATTATTATTATTATTTAGCTGGATTGAATTGTTTCAGAATTAAATTGCGTACTAAACTTTCTATCTTTCTTTCAGGTGTATCTTTCATTACCAATTTTGCTTTTGAGGGATTGAAAGTTAACCGTCTGCTGCTTTTTTACTTGACTAGTCTCCAAGTTTTTTTAGAAGCTCATCTTCTTTGGTATTCTCTAGCGTCATTTACCAAAACCAGGGAATGCTGAAAGATGTGCATGAAAGTAAAGAGTTCCTTCTCTGAGGTTAATGAGGTTGTAGCTCTATCTGAGCTAACCTTTTTAATACTTGATGAGATTGGGTATTTAGTTTGCTTCCAATATCCATTTTGTGCTCATGTGCCTGAGGTGGCCGGAAATCTGGGTTGTTTGTATGATGTCAAAACATGATGTTTGTGAAGACGGTTGAGCTTTGAGCATCTTTGGAATAGTTCACCACTTCTGGTCACATAAATACCTGTACGTAATATATTTTATTATTGATAGTGGTATTGGTTGTATGCAAAAAGTGTTACCATAAATGGAGCAGAAGGGAAGTGTGCTTATGCAAAGATATGAACTAGGGAGATTATTAGGCCAAGGAACCTTTGCAAAGGTCTACCATGCTAGGAACCTTGTAACTGGCATGAGTGTGGCCATTAAGGTGGTTGATAAAGATAAGATTTTGAAAGTGGGGATGATTGATCAGATTAAGCGTGAAATTTCAGTGATGAGATTAGTCAGACACCCACATGTGGTTGAGCTGTATGAGGTAATGGCCAGTAAAACCAAAATTTACTTTGTCATGGAGTATGCAAGAGGTGGTGAGCTCTTCAACAAGATAGCCAAAGGAAAGCTCAAGGTGGATGTTGCTAGGAGATATTTTCAGCAACTGATTAGTGCAGTTGACTACTGCCACAGCAGGGGTGTGTATCATCGAGATTTAAAACCCGAAAATCTACTATTGGATGAAAATGAGAATCTGAAGGTTTCAGACTTTGGGTTGAGTACCCTTGCTGAATCTAAGTGCCAGGATGGATTACTCCACACTACATGTGGTACCCCTGCCTATGTTGCTCCAGAAGTGATAAACAGATTGGGCTATGATGGGGGCAAAGCTGATATATGGTCATGTGGGGTAATCCTGTTTGTTCTATTGGCTGGTTATCTTCCATTCCAGGATTCAAATCTGATGGAGATGTACAGGAAAATTGGTAAAGGGGAATTCAAATTTCCTAAGTGGTTTGCACCAGATGTTCGCCGGTTATTGTCCAAAATATTGGATCCAAACCCAAAGACCAGGATATCAATGGCCAAGATTATGGAAAATTCTTGGTTTAGAAAGGGGTTAGAGAAGCCTATTATTATTGAGACCGAAAACAAAGAACTAGCTCCTGTGCATGCCGATGGAGTGTTTGAAGCGTCCGAGAACAGTGGCTCTATTGCGGAGTCAAAACAAGAACAGGCAAAGCCTTGCAACTTAAATGCTTTTGACATCATCTCCTTCTCATCTGGTTTTGATTTATCCGGCTTGTTTGAGGACACAGTTCACAAGAAAGAGATGCGATTTACATCTAACAAGCCGGCCTCGATTATAATCTCTAAGTTGGAAGAAATTTGCAAGTGTCTTCGCTTGAAAGTAAAGAAGAAAGATGGGGGTTTGTTCAAGTTGGAAGGTTCCAATGAAGGCAGGAAAGGGGCTCTGGGTATTGATGCTGAGATTTTTGAGATTACCCCACTCTTCCATCTGGTGGAGTTTAAAAAGTCCAGTGGGGATACAGTGGAGTACCAGAAGCTTCTGCAACAGGACATTAGACCAGCACTTAAGGACATTGTTTGGAACTGGCAAGGAGAACAACCACAGCAACTCCAACATGATCTAGTGCAGGAGGAGCAACAGCCATCTCTCACTGCTCAATTTGAGGCTGTATCACAGTGAATTTCACTAGCTTGTTGTATGTTTTGTGCTTCTTTTGTGTGATATTGGACAAGTGCTTAATTTAACAGTACTCATAGAATAAGGAGGCTAGTTCAGTCTTCTCATGTCTGTATGTATACCTAGAGTGAGATTTTTGGACCATTTGGGCCTTCTGTTCCATCCCTCATGATCATTCTTTATACTTGTTTGCTTTTTATTGCTGCACATATATTGAACTGGCACTTGCATTTTGAAGCTTGAGTTGTGGCTTGAGAATCTTGTAGCAACTATGCTATATGTATATGGTAGCATAGCTTGTTTAAGCACCCATCATCACAGCCTTCCTTTATGTTCACTCCCCAAATGATACTGCTCTTAATTTTTCTTTCTATACCAGTTAGCCTTCGAGTTGATTTAGAGGTCTGCTGTTTCATTTTATGCCTCTCATTTTATCTGAAAGGCAATTCAGAAATGCAATTGAGTCAAAATTAAGAAAAAAAAATACCATATATTGCTTTTTTACCTTTATTGGCCTGTGAGTTTACTTTAACTGCTTGTATTGAGGTTTTTTTTTTTCTTAACTGCTTGTATTGAGGTTATGCTGAATAACCAGTAATTAATTATTTAAGTTATTTTATTAATTCGAATTATGTGATTAACTCAATGATTGGAGGTAATTTAAGTATACCGAAATAGTCAATTTGGTTGATTCAACTCATATCATTGGTGATGTGGTCGAGGCCATGGTTTGATAATAAGAAAATGAAACTTTGGCCACTCATGTTTTAGGGGAATTTCAAGCTTTATTTTCTTTAGAGAGAATCAACAGCCAATGCACGATAGAAATTACATAGATCTTTATAATGATCAGAGAGAAATCAAAGTTCTGCAAGTTATACTGGATTTGTAAAGCTCTTGAGTATAAAGAGACAAGAGTACATGTTGTAACAATATCATTAGCATCTCTCCTCACCGCCTCACTCACCAAGCCCTGGTATTATTATTGTAACACTCACCCTTCATCTCATGTCAATTAATGGTTCTAGAATGACGTGTCACTCACAAGACTTTTTCTCTCCCATGGGAGTTTTTGCCTTCCGTGGAAATCGAACCATGTACCTGAGGCTAAGTACATTGATTCTTAAATTCCCACTACCACTTGATCAATTTCCCGCCTTCGGGGAGTCAAATTGGGCATTCCCCACGGGGATCCTCGTGTACGAGTGGAAATTAACACCCCTAAGTGAGATAATGGTGACAGGCTGAAGCCGAGGTGCTACATCTACGAGAGCCTTCAAGAGGATTAATGGAAGCCATGGAAGGATGCCGTGATTGTAAAGTTAATGTTAAACTACCATCATTTTAAATTTTTTAGTGTTAATTTATTACCAAATATTACCATTTGTTATATTTTTAATACATTTTAACTTTTTTAGGTTTTTAAAATAATATTGAATTATTATTTTAAAATGTTAACATGTGGGTCAATTATGGGTCCCATTAAAACAAAGTTAAGGAACAATTTGAGTAAAATCTAATCAGATTACTTAAATCACATGTGGCATTTTAGGACCCACATAAAAGAGTTAAGCAACCCAATTAGTATACTTGCATTGTGGATTCTCAAACCAACCAGATTTTTGTTTGTTCCCAATAAGGGTGGAAACAAGCAAGACCGTCCTATAAAGGTCTATGACCTAGCCTACATCAGGCCTAGGGCAGACCCGTTTTTAAATAGACAAGGCCAAGACTTTTAAAATAGCTCATTTTGGCTAAAAAAGGCCAGACCTAAACAAATAAATATAAATTATAAATTATATGATGATATTTTGTTGTTGTTATATATTATTATAATAAGATTTTTCTTTATATTGTGTTAAAATCATATACTTATTTACCCTTTTAAAGATTTAAACTGGCCTACGTAAAAGACTCGAGTCTATAAATTTATTTTAACACCTTATTGTAAAATATACTTTTGAAATAATTTAATGTCATGGCGCACTTTCAAAAATATTAGGTTAGCCATTCAAAAAGATATATATTAACTAAATAAGACAATATCGGTCTAAGAAAGCTCAATCTTTTTTTTGTTGATATACCTAGAAAGCTCAATCTAACCTAGTCTATTCCCACCATTATATTAGTTCATATTTTTTATTAACTTGTAATTTATCATACATAAAATTTATTCTCATTGGTCTATCTCAGAGATAAATCAGATGACAAACATTTAAATAGATTAACCAGCGATATCTAAGTTTTCAAAAAGCCCAGTTTTGAAACCCAAGAAAAAAATAACTAGTCTACTTTAAAATTTTTGAGCCGACGAAACCTATTTATTCAAAGTTAATCCCATTCACACGCTCTTACAAATCGCCATAACTCTCACCCTTTTTAAACACTCAAATACAAATTCTCTCTGTGAAAAAACCCAAGACCGTGCTTGTTATCGCCAAATTTCCCAGAAAACAAAGAAAAGAAGGTCTGATATCCATAACAATCTTGTCAATGAGTATTTTAAAAATGCTGTTTTTACAACCTGGTTGTGGGAAAATTTTCTTTGACTTTGATTTTTTGATTTCCCCCCTTAAAGATGCTTTTTTTCCAACCTGGTTGGTACTTTTCTTTGTTTTCTCGTGTATCAAACCATATGAGATTTGGGTTCTTTTTGGAAAAAAAAAAAAAAGGAAATCCTTTTCTTCTCCTCTGTCTGTGTGTGCGCGTTTTGTAAGGAAAAGTGAAGGTTTTGGTACTGATTAATGTGGAACATGGTGGTTATTGTTGATGGGCAGATTTGTGATTGTGGGGTGTGGCTGATTTTGAAGCATAGCATAACAAAATAAAGATGAAATAGAATCCATGGCTGACCAAGGATTGGATGGGAACCAACCTGTGGATCTAAAGAAGCATCCTTCTGGGATTGTGCCTACACTTCCGTGAGTATCCAGTTGATTCAAATGAGTGATTTGAGTGTGAGTTTTTGCATGTGGGTATGCTTATTTGTAATAAAAAAAGTCACCTCATGTGGGTATGATATTGAGAATTCAAGTTGCAAATGATAATAAAATTAACTCTTTTTCTGATGGGGTTTATTGTTATCCAAACTCAGCTTGTGGTTTACTGTTATCCAATGGCAACTGTTGCTTCTAAGTTCTAAACAGAAACTGTCCTGCATAAGACTTACCTTTAAATGGTCAGGGCATACAATTTGATGTATTTTATTGATACTGCTCTTTTTTCAGGCCGTTCTTAGTCAATAAAAAATTTAAGCCATCATAGCTTAGTAAACGAGTTTTGATGAGCATGTTCATAATGGAGGGGAGTTATGTTCCAATATGGAATTGCATGCGGTGTATTCTTTTCGAGGTTGATGTCCCCGTGTCTGTGTTTGTTTCTTCTACGATGAACTCAATATATGCTCAATGTGCTTGTGTGGAAGGAAATATTGAGATAGTTTCATTTACGTTGACTGGATAATGATGCTTATGTGTGCATTAGAATATCTAAAAATGTATACTATTTGTATTTGTATTTGTATTTGTATTTGTATTTGTATTTGTATTGCCAGAAATATTGGTCAATTTGGACCGTAAGTTGGACCTTAAATCCATTGCGCTTCAAGCTCCTAATGCAGAGTACAATCCCAAGGCAAGTTTTGTTTATTAATTGTGAATTACACCTACATATATGTGTGTTCACCACACAATGTGTTGTTTTTGCATCCCAAGTTCAATGAAGGTTGACTAGGTTTTTGTTTAGTTTTGGAGTTTGGTCTTCTTGCTTTTTCAAAAACTGCAGTCTTTCTATCTGGTATGTGGAAGCTTGGTTGATTTTCAAGAGTTTTTATCGATATTACCATTGATGTCAACCACTTATGCACTACGCTATTGTTATCTGAAATCAATGATCAACAATTAATTACGTGCTTGATATGTTGTCATGCTAGTTGGTCATCTGTGTGCGGTGCTGATGTCTGTGATTCGAATCTTTGCAGCGTTTTGCTGCCGTGATTATGAGGATCCGGGAACCAAAAACAACTGGAATTATTTTTGCGTCTGGCAAGATGGTAGGTTCCTTTTGTTGTGTTGCATCCGATACATTTGTATAGTTTTGTTGGAATGCATGATACAATTTCACAACCAACCAACCGGTAATTGGTTGATGTTTTTGTTTTGGTGCTGGCTTGTATTACCATAACGAGAAATGCCAGCAACACACTTTCTATCACTCTCTTTTGAACACATTTTGAAATTCAAGTGGATCTGACTATTTTGGGGAATGGGTCCCACCAAATCATATGGGCCCCACTTGATTTCAACCAATAGGAAAGTGTGTGTTCAAAAGAGAGTGATAGAGAGTGTGTTGCTAGCGGTCCTCTTACCATAATTGTCCTTGAATCACGGGAATTGCGATTCTACTGCAATTACAGTGGTTGTAATATGGTTGCAGAATTTACATCAGGATCCTTTTTTTACCGCCTTCTTTTATTTTTGAAGGGCCTCTATCGCTACTGTTATGGTAACAAATTTACAGTGGTTATGTTTCTTATGTTTTTTTCTAAATTTAATTGCCACGGTTAGGTCTGTCTTGGAGCTAAGAGTGAGCAACAGTCAAAATTGGCAGCAACAAAGGTATACTGATGTTCTTTTCTTTTCTAAGCTCATTTGCTTTTTTCGTCCTGTATATTATTGAAGCCTCTCTCAATTTGAGGATCATTAGACTGAAGAACCTTGCCATTAAAGTTGGCTTGTGTTGAGCATATTCATTTTGTAGTTTGTAGAAAAATAAGTTCCTTAAATCAATGGAGGATGGATAGATGGATTTATTGCCTTTTATTGTAACACCTCTCCTCAGCTTTTTTTTTTTACTGGTTCTGGGTGTGTTCACTCATAGACCATCTACTACTTCTTGTGGTATTTCTTTCGCCTCCCACAAGGATCCGAACCCATGACCTAGGGCTTAAGTACATGGAAATATCCTTGTGTCTCACCACTTGAGCTAAGCATGTTTCATGTATTCTTGAAAATTTATAGTATTTTCTAATTTTGTTTTCTCCATCTTCAGTATGCTAGAATTATCCAAAAGCTGGGCTTCCCAGCTAAGTTTAAGGTACTCTTTCTCATTATCTCCACTAAAATTGCTTCATCCAGAACTGTTTATCATTTTTCCCCCGTTCTTAGAGATTGATTTATTCCTTTTGTGTTATGCTTTAGGATTTTGAGATTATTCAGAACATTGGTGATGTCCAGTTCCCCCACACAGCTTGAGGGTCTTGTATATTCCCATGGCGCTTCCTCTAGTCTAAGTAAAAAATGAAACTATCATTTTTTTTGTTTCCCCTGGTGAATTTAATGGAAAGCTGGTCTTGACAACAATTTGTCCTAGTAATTTGTACTGTTTCTGGTTCTCTGGAACTTGTGTTTATTCTATAGATTGTTGGACATGATATAGTGAATTATTATTTTTTAGAACTTCTTAGGGTCTGTTTATGCTTGTGGTGAGTTTTATTTTAAATATAATATAATTATCATTGCTCACCACAAGCCTATACAACAATTATCATTATTATTTTACATGCTTTTTATGTGTTTCCGTTAATTATATACCTGATATAAATTATTCCTCAAAAGACTGTATTTCATTAGAGTTACCATTATGATTTATGACAGAGGTGAACTAGGACTGTTAAAAAAAAACCAATTAACTGAACCCAATCTCAAACCGAACTGAACCCATCTATAAAGAACTGAAATGTTGATGTCAGTTTGCAATCTGAACTGGCATTTTAAACACGGTTCAGTAACTGAACCATTTTGACTCGGTGTAGTTTGCAAATTGAACGAACTGAACTGGCAGCCACTCAACATCAATTACTAAATCAAACGTTTCAAGCAAAATCCAAAATCTCAAATCGACTCAATGTAGTATAGTTACTCTCTCAGTATGCAAAATTGAACCCCAGTTATCCTCGGCAAACCCTAATCCCACCACCCTCTCCTTGGTACGAACATAGCTCCATTTCACCTACCTTTTCAATTGATATTGGATACCGTGCGTGTTTGTTTATGCATTGTACTCACGTTGCACGTTAAGATGCATTCAAAAGTGAGCAAGAATTTTCTCCATTGCCTCGTGATGCTCGTTCAAGGCTCTCTGGATGCCGAGTAGAGATTATCTTCATTTCTCAAAAGAAATTGACAACTCCATTACTATGATTTTGGATGTATGAATGCATATATTTCTATAATTGTGACATAAATTCGGCAGTTGTTGACATTTATACGCCCCAAAAGTATGTATAGTAATGGATATGATCTTCACTCACGGATGCCTAGGCAAACATACTAATACATGTCATAATCATTGGACTAGGGTTACAAATTACAATTACTCAAGTAGTATCATTTTGTTGCCTTTGTTACGCTTTCTTCCACCAGTTATCAGATTATTATTGCATATCAGACACAAGCCTTGATTTTTTAAACCAAAGATGAAATACTTCATGCAGATTTTGTTCTCGATCGCATCTTTGCATAAACATAGTGCTGATGTTACATTTGATGTATCTAAAAAAATAAACTGAAACCCATGTTGCTTGTGAACATTTTCTTGGCTTGATCGAGCTGTAAATAGAGACTGAAGATATTTGGAATGAGATGAACTAAGCCATTTTTGTTCTGCCTTTTTTCTTTTTACAACAAATGGGTCTTGATGTAGTATAGTGAAAAAATTGTGTATTGAGTTTGATGTTTTCATGATTTAGAAGAGGCTAAAAAAAGGTGGAAGAGCTTAATGGAAAACTTTGGTTACCTTGATTTTAAGTATGGTTCCTTAAATTTCATGTGTGTTATCAATAAATTTTCTGATGTCACTGCTGAATGTTTTGAACAATGAAAAAACACCTTGAGCCGTCAAAATTTCTAAAATTCGCATAGTCGTGTTGTCCTATCCAAATTTGTTAGAATTAGAGATAGTGAAAGAAAATGTGAGTGCTAAAAAAATGAGAGAACTTGAGCGGTCTTCGATGTTAAAGTGAAGAGTTGATTCAACTGCATTACAAAAAGTACATTGTGTACTTATCAGCTCGTGTATTAGCTATTTTTATAATCAAATAGAAATATAGTCAAATTATTTTGTATTAGTTGTAAACTATTTTTATAAGCTATCAAAGAGAGTTCAGTGAAATAAACTGAAAACAACTTATGGATATGTTATTAGTTGTTTTCATCAACTCTCTCAAATACCCTGAGAAGTGTTTCTGCCAATAGAAAAACCCAAACAAGCTGATCATAAGTTAATCCATAAAGCCTCTAAGTCTTTAAGAGGCTCAATGCTAACAACAACCTAACTAACACAGGGTCGTCCCTGAGATTTTGAGTGCCCTGTGCAAATTAAGAAACCGATGCCCTATTATATTTGAATATTATCCTCATTTTATTTTTTGTTACAAAATCATTAATAATTCATTCAAAATCAATATTCTTCAGAAAAATCATTTTCGATAGAAACAAAACAAGACTACTTAATCTATCTTATGACATAGTAGATCGCAAATAAAATTTTAACAATTTCAATTTAGAAAAACTTTCCTAAGCAGACGTAGCAGTAACATGGATAGTTAATATTATTTTATAAATTGTAGATACATTAGGTGAACAATTAAATGTCTTTAAAGAATTCAATATCATAAAACTTGATTTTGATTCAACTGTTAAAAACTCTTAATGACTTTTAATTCTTCAAATATAATTTCACTATCGAGATTATAAGAATTCTCATGCTTTAGATATGTTTCAATATGCTTGTAACATAATTTCAAAAATCCTTATTAGAGAATGATCTAAGTCTTTTAATACTAAAAACAGATTCAAAAATCTCCTTATTTGTGCTATATTGTTCAAATCTTCTATTAAGTGAGCCAATTGTTTTGAATTCTTTGTTGTTTTTTCCCCCTTTTCAGGTTGTTGATTCTTGGTTCTTGTTTCAATATTTCCTTTGTTGATGGAGGAGGCGTAGAGGATATGAGGCACAATTAAACAATTAGTAAAAAAAATAGGGTTTAAACTAAGACAGATGCCTCCACAAATGTAATGGAATCAGAGTTGTGGTCTTACAAAAAGTGATTGGACCGTAAAAAACTAGTAATAAATGGTTTATCAGAGACTTAAAGCAGTAACCTATTAAGTCAAAAAAATAGTAAAATATAATCAGATATTTTTTTTGGGTGGACAAAACATAGTCAGATATCTAGATAATACTCTTTTACACTATAGGCATAATTATTAAATGCTATTAACAATTTATAGGATTTGAGAATTGTAAAATTTATTAATTTAATGGGCCTCGTGAAAATTACCATAAGCTTAAATTTGTAGGAAAATAGCATTTTTTTGGGGAATTGTTAAATGTACAAGCAAATTGTTGGGTACACTCAATATTTATACGACATGACAAAAATATCCTTGATAAAATTACGTCCCCTCACAAATAACATATTTGCGCGTGAAGGAATTCCAGAAATTCCAACACGCGCAAATATGCTATTTGCGCATGTTGCATTTTCAGAAACTACGTGCAAATAACAAATGTCCCACTCGCAAATCGCAGTACCAATTTTTAAAGGAGATCTGCGCAAAAGTGAAAACTTGCTATCGTGTCAACTTGCTGAATGGGAAAATGCAACAAAATGCAATTTTGATATTTGCGCGTGGCTTTTAAACTTGTTGTCTCGCAAATACTATTCATACGCAGAAGGACTGCGCAAATATCACGCAAATTTTTTTTATTTGCGAGTGGTTTTTTTTTATTTGCGAGTGAATTGCTTATTTGTGAGTCTCATTTTTTTTACGCATTGTCCGCTCGCAAATTACTTATTTGTGAGAGTACAAAATTTTTGTACACTCGCAAATAGCTTATTTGCGCGTGTTTGTACATGCATAAATAAACTACTTGCGCATATTTTTCTTATTTGCGTACTGTAATTTGCTATTTGTGAGTGCCAAAAAAATGTGGTAAAAAACTGAGTTTTATTATTTTACTAAGGGTATTTTTAGAATATGATGGGTGTACCCAACAGCTTGCTAAGTGCATTTAACAATTCCCTTTTTTCTATAAGTTTATTCATTCATCTTGATGCCGAACCATGATTTAATATCTTGTACATTTGTCCATTCTTATCTATTCTTATGTAATCAACTTATATTGAATCACTGTTTGCAGCTGTAGTTCATTTCAACATTGATTAACCACATTTTGTTGTTAAGCCTGACTCTAATCTGTTAATGATTAAACAAACGGGGAGAAAAGTTTCCACCATGGCTGAGTTATAAAACCGGGTCAGATGATCACACCCAACTTTGTGCACAATGTGATCAAAAGATGCAGCTCGATTCTTAAAATAACGAGGCATACATAAACACGACAATAATTCATTGGCAGCGGGTCATGTTAGTTCATTTTGTCATCCAAGAGGCTTCAATTGCTGCATATTTGAAGATCATGACAAGAGGGAATGCGAAACACCATTCTCCAAAGGACAAATCTATGTCAAAATGGGGGCACCTCTCTTGTTGCCATGCATCCAACATGTATTCCTATCAATCCTATCGTCATGTAAACATCAATCTCCCCTCATAAAAGAAGGAAGGAAGATACAACGCTGTAAACTCTTGCCCCAAACAAGGCTCTACATGCCTCGAGAACAATTGTGTTTATCAAGTCCCTCTTACCCTGTCACTATCATCTTTTTAATCAAATGACCAAAATGACTGTACATCAGAGGTTGGATGTAAACCTCCGTTATGGGGCCTTGAAATCGGTGACTTCCCTACGCTTTCCATAGAACCATGCATAGGCCATTCCTTTCTGCAAAGTAATAAAAAAACACAGCCTGTTAAAAATACCAGTTAAAATATCTGAGTTATTTCTTTTGTATAAGCAAAAGAACAAGGTCAAAACAACAGTTTTCAATCGTTTTATATTAACAAATTAAATTTATATCAGGGGAGGAGGACCACAAGTTACAGAATCAAAACAGAAAGAACACATCCAAGATTATATCAGTGCAAGAATCAAGCAAGAAGAAGTCAAAAGGGTCACAAAAAGTCCAAAGAAGACCACAAGTTACAGAATCGAGGAGAGAGAACGCATCCATGACAAAGTCAGCACAAGCAGTCAGAAGGGTCGCACTATGCCCAAAAGACTTTGCAACACATATAGACAACAACAATGTTTCCACTTACTATGATTAATTGTTTCTTCATTTGTTTGGTTCAACAAGTAAGCAGTTTACACCAACTTAGCTGCCAGTATATCTATAAAGCTATATCTAGAAAAATTGATCAAATTGATTACAAGAAGGACTTATCAATGAACATGCCTATATAGCAAACAGAAGAACCGACAAAGAAAAAAGGTATAGCAAACAGAAGAACCGACAAAAAAAAAGGTATGCAGTCCAACACCACCAACTAAATCATTTTTTGTTCCATACCAATATATACCCGTTCATTTCATCGCATGAAATGAACAATCATTTGACTTTTAACTTGCAGCTGAATCCATTTTCACTCAATGAAAAGCATAAATCCAACAATTAAAATATCTTTCATATGCATATCAATGTGGCCCATGGACAACAGAAAAAGCCAAATTAGGGAAAAAGAAATGCTAGCGACATACTGATTTGTCCATTTTTTTAAAAGTCAATGTACCTCTTAAAAATCGATCAATTTACAATGTGTGTTGACTTTTATAAAATTAACCAATCATAAGACGTATTAATTAAGTGTTAAAAAGAGTATAATGCTACCATTCCTCATCTGAGAAATATTAAAAAAGTAGTGACTCTATAAGCCCACAAGGGCATCTGTGTGAATGTACTTTATCTCGTATCCCTATCAATTGACTATTCCTTATTCTTCTCTGAAGAAACAAAGGCGGGACATGACAACATAAACAGTTTTGAAGCATATACCTCTGTTTTAGTGTATGCAATTAGTCAAACAGTCAAACTATTACCAACAAGCATCAAAAGCAGTTCATCATTTCAAACATGTAGCTAATTCTACTATATAAGGCTGTTTTCTTTAAGGAAGAAATAAAATTTGATGCAATCAATCTGTTCAAAAATGCACTACACAATATGCACTCTGGATTAGCAAGAGTTCAGCCTCATAATATTGCATTTTGATATACTTAAAGTTTCAATAAGCAAGCCATGATTCCAGAAACAGCCTACAGACCAAAGTTAAGATAAACACAGCACTTTTTTTTTTTTTGGGTGAACAGATAAACACAAGACACAAATACTTAGACATATGCATTTGCATTGAAACATTTTTTAGTCATGTCAGATGAAATACAAATATTACATATAAGGAAAAAATACTACGAGACATTGTTTATAGATAGAAAACAAGTCCATTTGTATCATAGTTCCATCACTTGGATGAGTCACATTAGAAATTGAAAGATACAAAATATTCCCGCCAACAATCACATTAGCAATCAATCTTCAGAGCTCTACAATTCATTTGGGAAAACAATGAGGGAATTGGTTTCTGATCATTTTGCAAAACAAATTTCACAAAATTAAAAATGGTCAACAACACAGATCCATATACAGCAGGGATTCCACATTAGGTATACAATAAAAAGGAAAAAATAATAAGCTAAATAGTTATTACTCACTTGGACCAACTGTTAGCTGGAGAACCCTCAAGTACATGGCTACTAGCAGATCCATTGGGACTTCCATATATAATTTCATTCTGAGTAGCTACCTCCTGGGCTGTTAAACCACTTGACAATGGTGGGAAGAAAGGACTATGTAACCATGGATCATAACTACTTGAACCAGTAACAGGGCTGATGTTCCTGCCACTCTGACCATTAGGAAGAAAAACATTTTGAGGAGAATGGGTATTGGAAATTATGGTATCATCTTTGTTAAAAAGGGAAGCCATAGACTTCTGAGATGATGGAAGCACAAAATCATCCTTGTTTGGCAAATTCCTTTGTGAGGATAAAAGCCAACTTCCTGGGCCACCAACCAAGCCTAAACCTTCCTGACCAAGTGGTGAAGTACTCCACATCTGCCATGTTCCCTTCTCATTTGCAGCTGCATCATCCGCAGGAAAAGAATGCTTGTCTTGGCCCTTTGGGGTACTTGGAAACCAATTAGAACTGCTATGCTTTTCTCGGGACAATGGGGACTCAATTGGAGATGGCTTATTGACATCAGAACCAGCAGATATGTTTTTTAAAGAGTGAGGCTTTGCTACTTCCATGTCTGTCCCAAAGCCTGTTCCCAAGTCCAACTGAAAATTATCAAGTGACTCTGAAACAGGCCCAAGCAAGGATACTGGATCCGGAACATAACAGGGGTCTTCAAAAAACTCTTGCTCATCAGGTCTAAAATCATGTGATGAATTTCCAACCGGAGAGAATAATGGTTCAATTGCAGGAGAAAAACCTAGACTACTACTGGTCGATCCACCATTTGAATGGGTGGTAATATTAAACGGTGATGGAAGACCAAACTGAATTGGATTATTAAAAGATTGAGTAACTGGCGACTGACCAGATGACTGAGGGCTTTTGGCTTCTGCTTGAATTTTGGAATTTGGTCTACATATTACATTTGGATTTGAGGATTGAGGAACAGATGAAGTTCGAGTAAATAAATGCTGCCATGACTTTTTAGGTGCTGGCCATGGCTTTGGTTCTGGAAGTACCTGCAGGGAACAATCATAATGGTAATGTTGTTGTCTTTATAGAAATTATTTTAGATGACAGCTAAGATAATCATATATAACAAACAATTAATATTAAGTAAAGCATCCTAAAATTTTGTTCATAAATCTCAAAGACCAGAAGTTTAGAATGTGAATAAACAAATTGGAAGTTAGTGAAAAGAAAGACATTCAAATACAATGCTAATTTGTAAAATCCACAAAACATTTAATAAAAAAATAATTAATATTCAAAAACCAATCAACCTTCAACAATAACAGTATTATGAAAAGGAGATAGACAGCAAGGCAACTTACAGAGTGATTGATATTCCTATCATCTCCATTCGAATTGGATTGAGCAGTTGGACGTTCAGGAGGACATATATCTCTCCTGCTGGCACCAGTATGAACATGATCTACAGAACTGTTAAACTTGTTTTCTTTGGCCACAGTGGAAGGAATATTAGTACCCCTTCCAAAACCAAATGCTTTCGAAGAGGACAAAATTGTACCCCGCATTCGATCAAGGTATCTAGCTCCAGTAC
Organism: Calophaca sinica; assembly: GCA_037113605.1. Taxonomy (NCBI): domain Eukaryota; kingdom Viridiplantae; phylum Streptophyta; class Magnoliopsida; order Fabales; family Fabaceae; genus Calophaca; species Calophaca sinica. The sequence continues at coordinate 114,004,427 of CM073733.1, forward strand.
TTCCTCGATTATAACTATTTGTAGTGACATTTTTACTATGTGCATTATCTGTACTCTGTCCCTTGCCACTCTCTAACCCAGATTTCTGATGCTCTCTGCGATCTGTTTCACTTTTTTTCTCAAAGTCACGCTTCCGTTCACTTTCCTTTCCAGCTCTTCTTTCTAATTCTTCTTGATCAGAGTTGCTCTTACTAGACCCTTTATCTTTCTCTTTTCTTTTTTCTTGACGCTTCTTTTCAGTTTCCTTCCGACTACCTTTCTCCTTATTGGGATTTAATGATGTGCTGTGATCTTTTTCAGCTTCCGCTTTCTCGTCTCTCAGTCTCCTACGCTCCTCCACTAACCTTGCAACCTCCTCCCTCTGTTTTCTCTCTTCCTCCTCCAAAAGTTCTTTCTCTAGCCTTGCCTGCCTTTTCTCCTCAGCTTTCCTGCGTGCTTTTTCCCCTCTACTTTCATTGAGGCTTAATCCATTCTCACCCCGTTTTGCTAATAGTGCCCTATGTTCAGCATCAGACGAACATTCTTCCCTTGAACTAACTCTAAAAATCTTTCTCCAGAGCCATCTAATGCTCATGAAAAAAGATGTCAAAAGTTTACAAACAAAAAACAAAATCCCAGAATATGACCTCTCTGTCAAACAATGCTCATCTCCTCCAAAAAGACCAGCATTCTCATTCGTCTTCCAGTTGCTAGGATTACCTGGAATAGACCCACCAATCCAATTTCCATTCTCTAACCAGTCCTGACTGCACATCCACCCATTTTCAGACCAAACCTTGCTATTCAATATCTTTCCACTTTTCCCAACCAAGTCCTTAACTATGCCAGAATTTGAAATCCCCAACCCTGGCGGCACCGGCAAGTCTAAAACCGGTCTCTTTGAAACATGCCCACAAAACGAACACATGAACCGACCCCCACCAGGGTTTTGATCCCTATATGGATTCAAGCAGTTGCGACACCTCCTTGTAGCTGTCTTCCGCAGCTTCTGCATTTCCATGGCCTCAAACCTCTTCCTCTCCCTAAGCCTAGCATTCCTCCGTGCCCGCCAGGCTGACAACTGGGGCATCAAAATCTCATACCAAAAGAGAGTAACCAACAACACAAAGACACAAGCCAGACGAGGCGAAGTAATCTCAAACCGAAAAGCCGGCGGCAGGAGCTGAGAAAGTGCCCACAGACCGATTAACGGAATAACCAACCAAGGTAGCACTGTAGCAACCCGGCGAGACAACTTCTGAATCACACACAGTATACACATTATCCTCTAACCCTAAACCTCTTTCTTTTCCCAAGTGTACCCTCTCTTTTACCCAACAAAAATCAATGCTTTCAAAAAAACCCTAACCCTGTTTATGTTTCCTCCTCCAAATCAATATCCAACAGAGTTAAACGCAGAAACTTTAGAACCCTAAAATCTCAAGCCAAAAAAGCCAAAAAAGCCAAAAAGAAATAGAAAAAGAATCAGTGACCAGAAATTGAAATTGAAAAATGAAATTATCCTATTGCACCAGCTAAGGCCTCGATAGTTCAAAAAGAAAATTAAAATTGAAGAAAAACTGTGTCCAGAAAAAAGAAAACGATTTGAAGCTTCAGCAATGGAGATTGTGGCATCAATCGAAAGGAAAAAGGTATAGGAATCGAGCGCTTACAGATTCGGAGTCCATGGCGAAAACGATAAGAACGAAAATGGGAGCGAAATGCGATTGGGGAAGAAGCACCTGAACGTGCTCGGAGCTGGACTCAACTCGTCCGATTCGGGTCGGAGCCTCCGTCGTGGTGTTTGGGTTCTGCAAAAGAAAAGAGAGAGAGGGAGAGAAACTATGCGCGAGAGAAGAGAGAGAAAGAAGATAAGAAGAGAGAGAAATCTGAATAAATAGGAATAAAAATAAAAAATCGGAATAGGTTATGTCAGTGAACATAGATTGGACCGGAGACGGTGAACCGAACCCGGTCTTAATAAGGTCTGTGAGCGCGACATGCCTCTTGCTTAACAACAACCCCCTTGAAGTGAAGAGTGAGGCCAATTAGGCCAATTAGGCTAAAAATAGGAAAAGGGTTGCTTTGCTGAATGGTAAGTGGATGGTTAGAGACTTCGTTGGCTGTAACTAAATTTAAATGTGATAATTTAAGCCAAAAAGCCATATTGTTAATTGCTGACAGTGTTTTCACCTGTAAAAGTAAAGCAACAAATTAAATTAAATTAAATTGAATTCTGTTGTAACCTATAATACTCCCTCCGGTTCTATATATAAGAGACAAATGCACTTTCTAGGTTTATTAAATAACTGATGTATCTGGTCTAATGAACTTAGAAAGTGCATTTGTCACTTATATATGGGATCGGAGGGAGTATATTGGAAGAGAATGAGAAATGGGAAGGGTTTCACTTCTTGTGGAATCAAAGATGGAGGCGAGGCAAGTTAGGGACATTGGAGAAAATTGGAAAAATGAGTGGACAGGTTAGGGATATCGGGGCATTTCTGGGATTTTTAGAAACTCAATATTATATATATTATTATATATATTATTTTCCCCCGATATATATTATATTAGTGTATTGGCTCGAACATATCGTGAGTCTCGTGTATCATTAATTTAATTATTGATGATATAATAATGAATATCTTAAAAAAAATGTCTTAAAACATTAATTAAGAAATAAGTGGAATGCAAATATAAATTCAATTATGGAGCATTGGACGATAAAATGAACGGGAAACTAAATTTATGAGGAAATGACACGTGGAATATCCTACATGGATATTACGTGGAAAAATCTTACTTTAGTATATACTAGTATTTCAACACGCGTCATGCACGAGTATGTGTGTCTTATAAATTTTTCTAAAAAATAATTGAAATATTATATATAATTTTTTTTTCTTAACATTTGTAACATGAATTGTATACAAAAATTTACATAATATTTGATTTATTTCAACCTTAGATCATAAATTATAATAATTTACATACAAATATTAATTTTTTTGTGTAAAATATTGTGTTTATTGTAAAATGTACATCATCGTGTCTTATGCTTTATATACCATATTAAAAGAAAATTGTAAGTTTCTTAGATAAAAAATATTTAAATTTTTTACAATATATTTGTAAGGTCATGATACACACAATATGTACTTAAAAATTATAATCATATACCTGAATTTAGAAAAAGCAATGTTCTATATATATTAAAACCTTCAATATATAAGTTTTCCTTTGAGAATAGATTTAGATAACAGAATCATAATTTTTTGACAAAATATATGTAGTCTCATACTACTCACTGTAGATAATTAATAATTATAACCATACACATAGGGTTTAGAAAAAAAACAACATTTTGTATGTACTCAAACCTTCAAAATCTAAGCCTCCATTTAAGAATAGATTTAGATCATATAATCAAAATAATTTTACAATATATTTGTAGGCCCATACTACACACGATATATACTTAAAAATTATAATCATACACTTAGGATTTAGAAAAAGCAATATTCTATATATATTTAAACATTTAAAATCTAAGCCTCCATTTTAAAATAGATTTAGATCTCAAAATCATTTTTTTTACAATATAATTATCGGTCTGTGCTACGCACATTATGTACTTCAAAATTATAACCATACAGATAGGGCTTAGAAGAAGCAATATTCTATATAAATTCAAACCTTCATTACCTAAGGCTCCATTTGAGAATAGATTTAGATCATAAAATCATAATTTTTTAAATATAATTGTAGGTTTGTGCTATGCACTGTATATACTTAAAAGTTATAACCATACACCTAAAGTTTAGAAGAAATAACATTCTTTGTAAAATCAAACCTTCGTTTTCTAAGGCTCCTTTTGAGAATAGATTTAGATCATAAAATCATAATTTTTTTTCAATATAACTGTAGACCCGTGCTACGCGCTGTGTATACTTAAAAATTATAATCATACATCTAGGGTTTAGAAGAAACAACATTTTGTATACATTTAAACCTTAATATCTAAGCTTCTTTACAATAATTAATTATATTTAAAATAACCTCTCAAGCCAACTTCCTAAGTACAACATGTACAGACTTTGTAAGATAAGTAACTTGTAGATGTGTATGTCATCTATCCCACGTTCTGGGTGTGGCAGTTCTCTTTGTAACCGCTTCTTTCTTTGTCTTAGAAACGTGTAACTTTCTTCAATCGTGGGTGTAACTTCCACTTAGTTGGTGTTTGCTTCACTCTCAGGTTGTATCGCAAAGCTTTGATTTGCATTGATACTTCGAACCAACTGCATTGGTCTTTAACGCTGAATCTATGGAGTGGCATCGAACGGAAGACTTTATGTAACAAAATTAGTACCCTCTCACATATCGTAATTTATTGACAGGCAGTGAAAATTTCAAAATATGAATACTTTGGGGTCAAAACAGACTTTTTGCGGCAGTAAAACGTTACCCGGATAGTCAAAATGACGTCTGGTTTCTGTCAAAATTTAAATATGAAAATTTTACCACTATCTAAATAAATTATTTAACGTGAAATCCATTTTCCAAAATACGCACTTTTCAAAATGACCAAAATATCCCTGTATATAAAAATATATAGAAAACACTTTTTTGAAAAGCCAAAAAATATGGGATGTTACACTTTAGTTATTTCATTTTTATTCTTTCAATCGAAAAGCTTTTCAACATGTCTCATTCGACTTGGTCTATGACTTGACTTTTTATACTTAGCCACTTTTATAAACCATTCCTTCAAAACCAAATCACAAATTCGCTCAAATTATAGGAATATGCAGTACTCAGTTGGTACTTTGGCCACTTTAACTTGGCCATTTTTTTCTTTTGCTTTCGCATTTCAACCACTTTTTTAGCTCGAATAAGATATTAGCCATGCTTCCTCTTTGATGGGCCATAAAGATCTGGCCTCCTACTGTCATCTTTTACTTCGACCACTTACGGGTTCAGAATGGTTAATTTTTTACCAATATATACTCACAATTTTTTTTTGATGATCAGATACACACACAATATAAACTGCTAGAAGTCTCACATAGAAGAATGTGATAGTCTGATTAGTAGTTATAAGTGGAGGGACAACCCTCATCCTATGAGCTAGTTTTTGGGGTTGAGTTAGGCCCAAAGCCAAATTTTAAGATGGTATCAGAGCCTATCATAGATCTATTTGTTGTACCACCCGTTATCGGGCCACTCGGGTCATGCTCTAGTTGTCTAGTCCTGGGCGTGAGGAGGTGTGTTAGAAGTCCCACATAGAAGAATGAGATGATCTGATTAGTAATTATAAGTGGGGGCAACCCTCATCCTATGAGCTAGCTTTTGGTTTTGAATTAAACTCAAACCCAAATTCTAAGATAAACACATACTCACGACTTTTCATATTGCATTAAACCCTCCAAGAAAAATGCTATTGAATTTATTAACTCCAATGATATTCTTACAATGTCTATTTGGTAGTATTCAAGTTCAGTTCATTTGTAAGTTGTAACAACTTAGTTCATATAATTTATACATATACCCTAACGTGAGGGAGAGTCACTACAAGAAAACATTAAAATACCCACGACTCACGACAAGTTACCGATGACCTCATGGTTGTCGGTACAATTTTAACTACAAGAAAAAATTCTTCATAATATTAATTTTTAATAGATGTGTACGTGTAAATATATCAATACCAAATACGATTGTAGTTTACATGCCTTAAACCTATTCTTATTTAAACAATTAATAGAGTAGAACGTGAAGTAGCAGGTGGAGAAATTTCCGTCAAAAAAAAAAGTAGCAGCAGGTGGAGAAGCGTCTTTTACATCGTGATAATTACAGACTTACAGCTGCTTCAAAAAAAAATGTTTGTGATTAACGTGCTTTTGTAGGAGCTGATGAAGTTAATGCTTAGAGGCTCTTCATTAGGGATGATAATTGGACCAGACCCATTGGGTATCTGCAAAAAACACCCATAATAGGCAGGGTATATATATATACTCCCTTCGTCCTATTTTATATGTCGTTTAAGGTTATGTACAAGAATTAAGGAGTACAATTAATCTTTTAGAGTTTAGAAAAAATAATATTTGATTTCCTAATATACCCTTATTAATTAAGTACAAATTATGTAACCAAAAAAAAAAATTAAGTCCAGATTACAACTACTTCCACTCTTTTCCATGATAATAGTAGTAGTGCACGTCAATCAAAGAAAACACATTAACACTAGTAAAAGGTAAAAAAGAAAAAAAAATTTAATGATTCATTGTAATTGTAAAACGATAATTAAATTGGGACAATGTTACTTTACTAAAATGACAAATAAAATGGGACGGATGGAGTATATATACACACACACATAATTATAATTTTATATAACTTTTTTAGATTATGAATAATATAAATTTTCTAAAATCAGATAGTTCATTTACTGTTTGTCATATCTGTTTAACCTATTAGCTACGTGACTTGTTTTATAAATTTACTATTTATATAAATTTTTTAGATTATGTAGCTTTTTATAAGTAGATTTAAAAGTCATTTTGATTGTTTTTTAATTATTATAATGTTCCTGTTGTTATTTATTGTTTTTTCATAGTTAAATTGCGAGTACGAGTACTTAGATACAGAGAGGATACGAGTAAGGGTACTGAAGTTGCTGCCCACACATGTACGGACCTGGTTACAGACAATTTTTTAAACGTGAGTATAAGAATGGGTACTATAGTATTCTGCCCTGAGGCGCCTGTTGTCATCCCTACTCTCCATGACTCTACCCCTCCAACATCAACTGCAAATGCCCTCAATGGCTATTGTCTCTTTTCTTGAAGCAATGACTATTGTCTCTTAAGAATATCGTAAAACTTGTTTTTGATTGTTTGACTGACTTGTTTGTTGGTTCTGCTAGCCCCTCGTTTGTTTCTATGACTTTGAGAAGGTCAAACATTTGAATTTGGAATTGTTGCATTAAGAGATGGTTCCGTCAGAGTAAATTGTTTACTTTGAAATTGTTATTCTTTCTATATTAGTTTAATTGCAATTTTTATTTCTCTATTTTGTGGATTATGTGTGATTTTGGTTTTCAAGTTTTTTTTTTGAGCCAAATTAATTCCGTCTATTTTAGAAATTGAAAAAATATAGTCATGTAGTTAATTTTCTTCTACCTAAAACACTTAAAATCTCATTCTTATAAAAATATTTGGGGCCTGAGGATGGATTTGAATTTTAAATATTGGTAAAAATTTGAAGGATTTTAGTCGTATGTTGAATCAGGGTTTACGAGTGCTAAAAATAATACTACGTAGTTTTAGATTTTGGAGAGACATATTGAAAAATAAAAAAAATACAAAAATACAAAAATCAAAATCAAAATTGCGCTCATTTTATAAGAATGAAAACATATTTAACATTAATTTAAAAATGAGTCTGGCTAACAAGTGTCCTCAGAGTACTAGTTAAGGAATATAAAAGTAGAAATTTTGTATTGGAAATAAAAATATTTAAACATTCAAGTAATTGAATGCACAACTTTCAATACAAAATTTTTATATTTAATTCCTTAACCAGTGTCCTTAAGACACTGATTAACATTTACCTTTAAAAATATAAGTGCATGTACATTCTGAAATTCAAGAGTGAGACAAAGATCCACAAAGTAACTATAGTGGTGGATAGTGGTGTTTTTCGGAAGATAAATCCTATCCTATCACACTGACTTGGGTGTTCTTTCTAGTCATAAGGCTCACCTTAATATTTTTCAAAACTTTGAGGTTAGTTTTATTAAGAAACAAACAAATTTTGTTGTTTATACGATAATTAGAGTGGGAGTATCTTATGCTAGTTACCGAATTTTTGAATTTATTCTAATTTGTACATGTATAGAGAACAGCACGACCCGTGGGAATGCACAGGTATCTGACTAATAAAGAAAAAAAAATCAACACCAATAGCTCTTAAATCCCTTATTAATTCAAAATCTTATCTAAATAAGTCAGCATATAAACCAACCAACTCAATAGCAAAAATTTCACTCACTACAACAGAAAACGAAATCAACAGCGCTTATTCATATCATATCATGTTTTGCTCCCGTGTTGGCTTTAAAAAAAATCTCAATTATGCGAGTAAATTGTGGTTATGGTGTAGAAATTAATTAGGTTAGGTTTTGTCTTAAACTTAATCCATTTTTATTCTCTCACCAATTTTAGTTAAGCACCTCCTCAAGGAGCAGTTGTTTAGACCTTTTTTTTTTTTCTTCTTCTTTGCCATATACGAAGGAGAAGACCATTACTCACCTGAGCCCAATTGAAAGAGGCTGAACAGCAAAATCTTCGTCATATATGGACCTAAAAGAGCTGACATTTCTCAGTCACACACGGCGATTATTAAATACAACCCCCACCTATCACCTATTGAGTATACCCTCTAAATTAACAAATTCTTTAAAATACCCCTACTCAAAATCTCAGTATCGAAAATTCATAATTTTCAGAATACAAAAAAAAAAAAAATCTTACCGAAAATTCGAATTTTCGGTAAAAAAAAATTTCTTTACTTTACTAGAAATTTGAATTTCCGGTATACAAAAAAAAAATTGTGTACCGAAAATTCTGGAATTTCCGGTAAACAAAAAAAAATTGTGTACCGGACATTTGGAATTTCCGGTACACAATTTTTTTTTTGTTTACCGGAAATTCGGAATTTTCGGTACACAATTTTTTTTTTGTTTACCCGAAATTCAAAATTTCTGGTACACATTTTTTTTTTGTATACTGGAAAATCGAAATTTTCGGTACACAAATTTTTGCCTTTTCCCAAAATTTTGTTCCCATCTGACTTCCGGTCAGAAGGATGGGGCGGAACAGAGACGAAACTCAGATGTTCATGAAATCCTACGACGCACTCGTTTCTCGTCGGTCTTTGATACGGATCAACCACAGACAATCCCATCACACGATTAAGCCACCTTAGCTTTACTTTGAAAATTGAAAGTTATATATTATGAGATATATTGATTCTCTGGATTTTTGCGGAGTTCAAATCAATGTTGTGAATGAACATCCTAGGTTAATTGATAGTTTGTTTTCTGCTAACAGTTAGATTTTCTGGTTTGGGGATTTGAATTATCGTCTCAATATGTCGGACGAGGAAGTTCGAAAGCTAGTAGTTATAAAGCAAATTTTGGGAAAAAGACAAAAATTTGTGTACCTGAAATTCGAATTTCCGGTATACAAATTTTTTTCTTTTGTATATCGGAAATTCGAATTTCTGGTGAAGTAATGAAATTTTTTTTTACTAGAAATTTGAATTTTCGGTAAGAAAAAAAATTTCTTTACTTTTTTGGAAATTCGAATTTCCGGTATACAAATTGTATACCGGAAATTCGAATTTTCGGTAAGATTTTTTTTTTTTTGCATTCAGAAAATTATGAATTTTCGATACTAAGATTTCGAATAGGAATATTTTAGAGAATTCGTTAATTTGGAAGGTGTACTCAATAGGTGAGGGGTACATTTAATAATAGCCGTCACACACCCCACACCCCAAGAACTTGACTATTCATTCGTGTACGTCAAAAACCTAAAATACAAACATTACACCGCAGTACATATAATGATCCGCATAAATTACAAAGGGGCACTGCTACCGGCACCCCTTTTTTTCACAACCACACCCTCCTCCACTTTGCTTTATTAAAATACCCTTTTTACTAAGTTGCATTATTTTTTCTTAAGTTTCACGATATTTCAAAAAATAAGTTTTTGGATGTTCTGTGATTCGTTTTAACGTCTAAAAACTTAGTTTTTAGAAGTTAAATGGATAACACAACATCCACAAACATCTCGAGACATTATTATACAAATATATACATCTGGAAACTAAGTTTTCAGATGTTGTGTTATTCATTTTAACATCCAAAAACTTAGTTTCATGGACAACACAAAATCTGGAAACTTTAGTTTCCAAACATTATTATTATGCAAATATATACGCCCAAAAACTATGTTCTGAAAAGCTGCGAAACGGATTATAAAAAGGACATGATCTTAGCTGCGGAAAAATTGGGGAGGAAGAGTTGGATATAGGTCACTGAAGAAGGGGTCTTTGCTTGAGAAGTGATAGTTGCTGGTGAAGGGGTAGCTGCCAGAGAATGGCAATCGTCGGAGGGTGGCCGAATAGAGAGGAAAGTGATGGGAGTGTTTTGGGTAATAAAAAATATTTTAAGCGGGTTATGAATGTAAAAAAAGGAGCTGCCGGTATCAATAGCTGTTACGAAGTCATTGACTTCACTTGAGCCATTATCTTGATTAGAGTCTACATCTGTGACCAAGGATAGATATAGGGAGGGATAGACATGGGCTTTAGCCCCTCCCTCCTTGCTAGTGAAAAATTTCTATATGGGTGACTAACAAGTGATTGAGTGAATGATGACACTGTTATTGTAATTTTTTTATTGAAAGTTTAGATAAGAGTGTAAAAGTGATATGTTTAATAGTGTGAGTAATCAATTTCTTAAGAGTGTAAAAGTGATGTGTTTAATAATGTGGATAATCAATTTCGTAAAATTAAATCAAAAGATAGAATTTTTATATGATATATCATATTATAAACATATTAAAACGACTTTCAAGTTCTTGTGTAATTTACTTTTCCCATTGCTAGTGCGGCTTTCATTGAGCCTTTTTTTTTCTTCCAAGCAATGTAGTGTTAAAAGTTTAGCCAACCCCATGTGAAAGATTCTAGACCTGTCCCCCTCTACGACTATCCTTGATTTGAGGGTTTCATAAATATGGATTGGATATGCTCATTATTTACGCAGTCTCGTGAAAAGATAATAATTAAGTAGCCATATGGCGGACCTTCTTGATAGCGAGGGTGTACACTTGAACACCCTAAAATTTAAAAATTTTCACTTACCTTTATATAATTTTTATTTTAATCCTTCTCAATTTAAAATTTTACATCCAGTCTAATACATCTTTCATATCAACCAGAGGCAGTATGGGTCTACACCCACACCCTGGACCTACTTGTTGTCCAGGGTGTGCACTTACATCCTCTAAAAAATTAAAAATACTATTTATCCCCTATAAAATTTATATTTTGACATATCTCAGTATTATAATTTGCACCCAGTGCCCTCCCCTAGTCACCCATTTCATCTCATTCAGTCAGACCCAATCATCTCTCTCTCAAAACTCAAAACACAACTCCTCTCACTGTCTCATATCTCGACCCACTCTCCCTCCTGTTGGTGAGTGCCATTTTCAGTCTTTGTTTTCCCTTTTACTAGGTTCAGATTTTCCCAAATTAGACCAAAACTACAACATTTTTTTACTTTAAGCCACGCTAAACTCATCCACGGCTAAAAAACTGTGGCATAAAATTGGAATAGACAACAGTTTTACATGTGCTGACAATAATATACATATTCTCTTCATTTACGTAACTCTTGGTGCGCAACCGTTGCCTCTTTCTATATAGACCATGGTTAAGAAAGTGTTGCACGGTGGACCACACTCGTACAACCGTTGCTCAAAATTTGATAGACAACGTCGATAAAACGTGGCTTAAAGTATATAATTGTTGCCTTTAAATATTTAAACGACATATACAAGACCGTGGGATAAAGATACTACCCAGTCACAGCTTCCTACTACTCGTTAAAATCTTTTCAATTTTCAGACTCACAATTAAAAGTCACAACCCTATCTGCTCCTCACTGCCACACTCATGCTTCTCCTCGCCGTTGCTTCTCCTTCTCCCCACCTCCTTGTAACTGCTGCTTGTTCTCCTCACCATTGAACGTCTCCCCCTTTCCTCGCGCTGCTGCTCCTTCTCCTTACCATTGAACGTCGCCCCCTTTCCTCGCTGTTGCTCCTTGCCTCACGTCTCCGGTCTCCCTCTGCTCGTCACTGCTCCTCAGCGCACGTCTCCCTCTCGTCGCCTCTGTTTTGCTTTTGTCTCGCCGGTGCCATTGCTCTTCTGCTCATCTTTTCGCTGCTGCGTATGTATATCTTCTTGCTTCTGTTATTCTTATGTTTCTCTTTTTTGTGTTCTCTGCTTCTTCACTTCAGTAATGGGTTTTGCTTTTCTTTTTTAAGTTTTTAAAAAGCTTAGTAAATAGGGTTTTCTTATTTCAATTTGGTTAGTAAATAGGGTTTCTATAGTGGTAATGATGCTTCTGTCTGAGTTCTTTCATGTGTGCAATATTATTATAAAGATTTGCTTGTAAATTGTTATTTTAGTTGTAGATAAGCTTGGAGCAGCTATTAAGTATGTAAGTGTTGAAGTAGCAGAATGCCAGAATGAACTAGGGTTTCATGAATCATGTTGGTCAACAGATATCATCAAGCGGATGATTTCATTTGGAGAAGTTCATTTTTTGTTTGATTAAAAATTTTGGTCATTGAACCTTGTGTTTCACTGTTCCTATAGTTAAGGCTTCTCTTTGTTGCTCTGCATAGTACTTATGGACAGATAAAATTGTGAAGGTCAGACAACATATTTTGTACAACGAGCCCTGTTAGCATCATTCTATTCTCTGACTCCGTTAGGAACTAGCATTTGCTAGAATATAAACAACATGCTTGTAGTGTTCTTCAAAAAGTTAGCATTGTCATAGCATATTTTTTAAGGAAAAGAAAATTCTATTAAAAAAGAAGAGAGACAAGTACAACTAAGAAATTCTGATGAAACATAAAACTATATACATTTAAATTGTGCAGCTTTATTGTTTTGAAGATCAGGGTAATCTTCTTGTTGCGTTGAGGTTGAGGCCTGAACTTACTCTTTCTTTGGCAAGACTAGTGATGCAGAAAGGGTAAAATTCATTTTGATATGCCCATTTTAGGTGCACTTACATATCTGCAGTTTTGATATTAAGTCTATGTCTAAAAATTACATATATAACTAGTTTTGTTAGTTGCTGGTTAGTAGAGTTGCAGATATCAACCAAGAGACCTTAAGCTGTCATTGAAAGAAAAGTTCTGCCTTCAGCCTATAAGTTTTATCATTTTTCTTGTTGTTGTGATGAGTAATAAAAATCTATTTAGATGCATATGTCTTCTTCATGAGCCATCATTGTCTTGCCTGTGATGTTTTTCTATAACTGATTCCATTGGTTTGATGGTTTCCTTTTGATCTTGATACTAAAATTTGAACTTTCATGTTCTTGCATTGGATAGTTTGAGAAAGGTGAAAGGAAGTGGGTACTCAACTTTTGACATGCTCAATTGATTGAATATATTTTATTTTATTTGTATTTTTTGTTGCGTGATGATTGCTGGCATTCTAAGTTGCATTGGTAGGTGAACTTTGTGATCCTCTGCTTTTCAATACGGTTTACTTTTTAAATAAAAATAAATAATTTTTGGGCATAATTATCATCTTTCATTTTTCATTATGGAGGAAGATGTTATTTTGTGGCATCCATGTTTTTGTTCAATTGAGCATTAAGATGTTTCTAGTTTGACCCTGTCCTGCAGTTACATTTTGATACTTTACTGTGCTCTTTTCCTCCATATCATAAAAGGTTAGGAGTATGAATTTACTCTTTCCATGCATTTACCTGTTTGGGGGTTCCATTGATTTGCTTTCCTGGTTTTACTTTTGGCCATGCATTTACTCTTCACTTTTGTACCTTGTTAGTAACATTCCAATTGTTTCCTTTTTATTCTTGACTAACATTCCAATGAAGAAGGGGTAGACAATTGAGGAAAGGATTGGAAATCATGTTTGAATTGGATAAAATTATTGAGACTAGGGTTGAAGATGTAGATTGGCTTTGCTCTGTTTCAGAGTCTTAGATGTTAAGTCTCTTCTAATGTTCATTAACAAGATGACTCACATCACATTATTGTTGGTTGTATTACTGATTGTGTACATGCTTTTGAGCTCTATTTTATACTTGTACAGGTAGCAGTTATCATGGGTAGGAAGGGGTTGAGGGGCATGGAGAAGGAGGGACAACAAGCAACTATAATAGGAGTTCAAGGAGGAGACAGAGAGAATGGTGAATTTTTTCTATTCTATGTACTTCTATTATTATTATTATTATTATTATTATTATTATTATTATTATTATTATTATTATTATTATTATTATTATTGCATTGTATTCAAATTTGAGAAGCCAATATGGAGCTCTGCTACATTTTTGTCAAAAGGCTGATTCAAAATACTTTAGGAAAAAAATCAAGTGAATGTGATACTTGTAAAAAAAAGTCCTGTAAATAAATCCTAGAATTGTGACACAATAATTAAGTGAATGTGATAATTAAGGGAGTTTGTGCAACTATATCAGGTTGAAGTTCTACTTGACTGCTTGTGCTATTATTATAATTCAATTTGAGAAAGAGGATTAGATTAAATGCTCCACTTTGGCATAAAGAATACATTACCACTAAAAAAAGCCTGTGAATTACTAGAAATAGACTAGTTATGCCTTTTAGTAAGAATGAGCATATAGATGAACGACAGACCAACTGTGAATGGATGAAAAACTAACATGCTTCTAGTTTAAAATCTTTTGCTACATTGGATACTTGGAATATAAAGCAATTTCTAACCCCATAAAATATTAAATTGATTTACATATACAGTAAATCTATCAGATCTTTGCTAATCATATGGAATTTTACAACATTAAGTGTTTGACTATATTAATATTATTACTATTTGAGAAATGCATGACAGAAGCTGCTTTGAATATCTATGATAACTTTTATATTAAAGTCTGTATCTCAATTTCACTTTGGGCTTAGTCCATAAATATGATTTAGTTAACTTTATCATTTTGTTCTTCAATTGAAAAATGATATCAGGTGCTGCTATTTTTGATTTGTAACTTGATCTGGCGATTATTATTCACCATTTGTCTTTAATGTGTATAGCTCTCTTTTTGAACCTTTATGAAAACTCCATTTGTGATCGAATATTGTGATCCCTTGTGTGGCCAAGTGTTCCCTGGCTTATTCTTGATGCATTTGGGTGCTTGGTGCAATTAATATAATCTAGCTTAGTCCACTATTATCCGATTTTACATCCATACATATGAGTTATCTGATTAATTTTTGTGTTTTTGAGGGTAATTTTCCTTTTAGGTTCTGAAGTCTAGCATTAATGGTTCGCATTTTTTCTTCACTCTCCTGGTGTGCACTGATGCAGGGAGTATGATTAATTAAATGGCTAAAGTTAAGCCTTGCTTCCATGTTTTTGCTTTCAAAAAGTCTAATGCATTTGTTGATAGTATTGTTATGCTCAGCCTTAGACTTAATAATTGAAAGATTATTTTTCTTTTAGGGTTGTGGTTAATGTCGCCTGGTGGATGCATGCTCATGGTGCTCGTGACAGTGCGGTTGTGGTAGAGTCCACAGTGGAAACATAAATTCTTAGAGTGCAATGAAGACAAATTTTAGGTCCTATGGGTGAATTAGAGAATGTAAACAACAATTCTTGGAGTACTATAGTGGAACAAAGTGTGCAACAGTTGTAGATTAAATTTGTGAAACCTTATTTTAAGTTTTTGGAATTTATGATAAAATTGATTTAAGAAAGCTAGTGTTATATTCTTACTTTGTAGTGCTACATAAATCCAATATATAGAGTTTTCATCTTTGTTTTGAGACTTTATAATCCAAGTGTTTTAATGATATAGATTAAATATTGAATGTAATTATACGTGTTATAATTGTTAAGTTTAATTGTTTATATTATTGAACAATGCCTATAAAAAAGAGTCATATTGTTGTTTTAGTTTTAAGATTTGAGCATTGCCTATAGTATTTGATATCTGATATGTCCCGTTAGGAAAATGTAGCCTAAAGAACATGCAACATGTAAATAATTGTAGCCTAAAAGTATAGGCAATATTTAACCAAGTGTTGTTTGAAAATGTTATAAATGTCGCTTATACCATTTACCACAGCTAACTAAGTGTTGCTTAAAAGATATGGCAACACTTCTACAACTGTGGACTAAATGTTTAAGCAACATTTATTTAGCCGTTGTCTAAAAGCAACTCAGAAAACCGTGGCTTAAACGTGCTCCACCAAATCGTGACTTATTACCATTGCCTAAACTAATCTGATCACTCTGTTAATTTTTTCTTGTAATTTTTTCTATTGTGATTGTGTCTCTGTTAATTCGGCTATGTAGTTTTGTTGTTTTCTCTTGTAATTTTTTTTAATTCCGAAATATTTCTATTTTATAAATCCGAAAACTTGTTTTGTGTTATCAGAAATTATACTCTTGTTATTTTGCAAGAAGAGTAAACATTTTTTTTTAAATATTTGCTGATGCTCTTGTTATAATTTTTGTGATTTTAAAACTTTATGTATCCGTTGACCCTGGATCCTAGGTCCACCACAGTTCACAAGACTATTTTGTAGCTAGCAGAATTTGATATTCGTCAACTACCCGATAAAAGAGTAAAGATCGTCTCTATTTCTCAAAAGAAATAGAGATCTCCATTACTAAAATTTTGGGGTGCACAAATGCACATATTTTTAAAATGATGACATAAATTATACATTTATATGTATTTATACACAAAAAAACTTTAGTAATGGAGATTTTTATTTCTTTTGAGAAATGCAGATGATACAATAATGGTTGGATAATAAATTTATGCAAAATTTGAAGTACACAAAAAAGGTTTTCATAGTTCATGTTTTTTCATAGTTCATGTTAATTAATTTAGTAAAGAATGCATTAATATATAGGCACTAATATTTTTTTTTCCTAGCAGTATATCAGAAGAAAATGTTTCTCAACTTGTCATCTTCCCCGCCACCTTAAAGATAAATGAAAAGAAATTTGTCATCCAGCATTCTGACTTTCTTATTTTGATTTTGATTTTCTTCATTTTTACTTTTTAGTAAATATAAAAGAGTGTATACACATCACAAGCTACAACTGAATCTATACAAACTTCAAATTAAAATATGTTAAATGGAGAATTACAATCCACATCAAACATAATGATGAGTAGGGTTAAACATTTCTCAAGAACGCAAAGCATTGTCTTATAATATTGGGTAGGAAATTCAATGTCGACCATATACACGCTTCATAAGTTACATTTCTTTCGTTTTCATGCTCTTTTTCACACATAAGCAACACAGAATACCCCACCCGCCCGACTCAAAAAAGTTTACCAAAATAATAGCAATTAAAGGAAAAGCTTAGATGATACTGCCCTTTGTAATTTGGTCAAGCAATAGATACCAACCATAAGGCACATTCTAAAAATGTCAAAGTGCTTTCAGCCTACTACACACTATAACATTAGCAATAACTCATTTTTCTATTTTTTTCTCCCTATGTTTTTTTTTGTCAAGAGGTGTTTGACCCCGCTCCGATGTCTAGAGAAAAGGGGTTCTGACTAATCCAGAGTTCGACCGGGAGGTAAGTAAAACTTGACCCTAAATTGTTCTATCGAGCTCGAGTACCAGTCGAGTCCGTCCTTCTAGATGGAATGCGTTAACTACTAGCACCCAATCTTGTGAGATATAAGTTTTTTTTTTTGGCTTTTAATGAGAGAACCAGATGAAACACTAACTTGGTTTTTTCTAAAATAACAATAATTTATAGTCATTTACGTGTTTGAAAATCAAAATGATCCTCAACTTTTTGGAACGTTGTAGAGACAGTGTAAATCCCACCAAAAAGTTGCTTTTCACATTCAGAGCAAGTGAAAACCAACCAACCACCACAATAGATTTAGCTTTGACAAATATTGCTCAGATCTGTTGCCGCAAGTCAAAGTTTAGCAATGCATTTTGCATTGGTGATAAAGTAGCCGTGTGATAATGGAACCAATACTAGTTAATTCTCATGGTCGGTTTTGAAACTTCAACTAATTAACACTATGCTGATCATCCAAATGAACTGGCAAACAAATCTTATATAATTACGTTGCATTCATCTGATCTGCAATCCACTAACAATGTTGAGAGGAACAAATAACTCCCAATTAGACGCCACTTTTCAAGCCAATTAAACAAGTTAATTGGACAAGGAAAATGAAAAGGAAAAAGCTACCTCCACTGTGGTTTTATACCCTGAATTAAGTCCATAAGCAATGCATAAGATAAGCGGCACTATGTTTACTTACTAGAAATATCAAAGATGTAATAATTATAAAATAAGCCGGGGATTGCCTCGGCAAGGAAAGTAATTCTGGAGTGTGTGGATAACTGTTCACACTAGCACTTGTTGGTGGTGATTAGCAACGACTATGCCGTCGGTAATGTCCATAATGTTTGTCCATAATGTTTGGTCATTCTTACCATCAACATTCTCCGTTTCGATGTCGTCTCTGTTGCTCATTTTTATTTAAACGTGTCTGTTTTCTGTTGTTCCCAGCTCCATTGCCGACTCCGTTCAGACGTCGTCAAAGTTCTCATCTTCGAGTTGTCTCCATTGCTCTTCTATGTTCAGATGCTGTCTGTTTTATACAGTTTAGATTTTGGAGTTTTGATTTGTATTTTCCCTTTCAAACAACATATTTATAACTAAGCTTTAGCTTTAGCTTCTATGTTAGCTTTAGCTTCATATTATGTAGGATTTAAAGTCTTGTATTAGTATAAATAATGGGTTAGTGCTTTAGTCTATTGTGTCAAGTCATTATCAATCATATGTCCCAGAAATAGAAAGCCGAGTGGTAAAGTGTTGTGGGACATTAAGAACGCGCGGGTTCAGATCCACTTCCCCCTGCATTCCGACCATTTGTGCTAAGAACAAAAAAAAAAGTCATTATCAATCATATTACATCATAATTATATTTCTAAAGCTTTTGTTCTTTCGCTTTTTCCTCTTTCTCCAAAACCCACTTAACTTCAATAATCTCGATACATTTTTTATTCCTTTTAGAACTGTTATTCAAAATTATTTAATCATATATTTTCATATTATGAATTTAAAATTTTCTAAAACTATAAATTTAGAATTCATAAATTCAAATTTGCATATATTGTATAAAATTAATAACTATAGATGACATTTTTATAAAATATTTTGCATACTTTTTTATAATTTGAAAAGTTTTGTCTCTATAATTTATGCATATCTATAATTTTGAATATTTGATCTGTTAAATAATTTTTACAAATACTTTTTTTTAAAAAAATTGATACTTTTTATTTGTAGAATCAAAAAAAAAATAAAATTGATAAACACCTTCCAATGAATGATATATTTTCAAGTTATATTGTGAATTTCATTTCTTAACAAACTTGTATAAATAACAATAAATTAGAAGAAAGTGATATTTTAAAAGATGAAATTTTCGCAAGATATGTTTAACAGAGAGTGAAACAGAAGTCAATAAAAGTTGGTCTAGTTAGTAAGGTTATGACTCATATTATTGAATTTGAATCCCGTTATCGATGTGTCAAATAATTAAACGTCCTTGTAACGGTTTCCCTTGTACTCCGTTTTAATAAGAATTCTTTACTTATAAAAAAAAATCGATGTGAGAACTCAACTCACCTAAATTTTTATTTATCAAAAAAAGAAAGAGTACTCTTATAATAAAATAAAATAAAATAAAATTTGAACAGATTGAGTGAAATAAAATTATCATTTAGATGTTTCAGCCACAGAATGAAGAAAATGAAGGAAAATATTTGTTCTATTCCGTTACTCTCAAGTTGAAAATTAAGAAAAAGTGAAGTTTTATTATATTTCATTCATTCTATCTTATTAATTTATTTTAAACTATACAGATAAGTGAACATATAAACTAGGATTCTGTTCAATTTTATTCAATTCCATTCCTCTCTATTAATCCAAGCATATAGTGCACTTTTCGTTTTAAAGAAACTAAATCCAATTTTTTAATCGGGCAAGGAAAAAGAGAGCCCTCACTATACCTAAAAGTTGCACTTACGACCTACCCGAGGAGGAGGGCGGTGCTGAAAGATGAATTAATGGCATGCAAAGTCATCAAATATTATTGCTTACTAGTTGTGATCATAGAAACTGGAAAACAGTTTTTTAAAAATCGAATCGAACCGAACGATTTAACAGATTGAATCTTAAATCGGTCTTATTTACAGTTTGATTATTTTGGTGCGGTTGAACCACGACTTGAAAGTCTCACCGATTCGATATTCGGTTCGGTTTTTAAAAAATTGATGGAAAGCAACTTATGAGCAAGTCCACATCATTTGTTAAGAAGCCCCTCCACCCAGAACATTAATGCAGCGAGACGAGGGTCCCCATATTCCATAAAAGACCTTTATTTCATATTCATGTTCTCAATCAATTAGTTCCTATTCTTTCTACATAGATTACATGCTTTTCTGTGGTTATCATCAATGAAGAGGAAGATACTCTAGTAATGGAATCTACATTGCGCGTGTTTATGCATATTATATTGTATTAGTATAAAAGAAACGAGGAACATTAACGATATATTTTTCACACGCTTTTTAATATTATTAGTTTATTGCGTAAAAAATTAGTTCAGTTGTTTATATCCGGATAAACCTTGAAATTAAAAAGAATACGTTTATAATAATTTTTCAGACTTTTCTTTATAAACTAATATTTTCAACTTGTAGTAAAATTATTTGGCTTTTTCTACCAGCACCCTCCATTGGACTACTACTCCCACTTCCTTGTCAGCTTTTTAATTTTAAAAAGACCGAATTGCCCTTACGCCTGTTTTTATTTTTTATGCGTCAATCGTGACGCTAATTCAATTGGGAGGTTACCAATTAATTCTGGGCCACTGAGGTTACTAATCTGGCCTACTGAGGTAGAAAATATTTGAATAGTTTTGTATATTATTCAAGTTACTGCTCAATGCTGCAAAGAGTACATATATATACAACCTTGGGCTAACCCTAGTATCTTAACAAATCTGTAACAAATCAGATTCAAATCTCACAATTATTATCTAATCTTATCCTATCGATTGATTAACAAATCAAATAATAATCAGATCAAGATATGATACAAAAATAATGTTTCCAAATTTCCTTCACTCCCCCTCAAGTTGGCGCATGGAGATCTATAATGCCCAACTTGCTCAGTAAAAATCTGAATCTCTCCTTCCCTAAAGGCTTTGTGAATATGTCTGCTGCTTGCTCTTTTGTCCAAATCTTCATTGGCTGAATTTCTCCCGATTGAACTCTTTCTCTAACAAAATAGCAGTCCATTTCAACATGCTTCGTTCTCTCATGGAAAACTGGATTCATGGATATGTGTATGGCAGCTTGGTTATCACAGAACATTGTTGTAGCCTCTCCTTGTGCAGCTCCCAACTCCTCCAGTAGCCATCTCAACCATATTACCTCACTAACTGTGGCTGCCATGGCTCTGTACTCGGCTTCTGCTGATGACCTTGCTACCATTGTTTGTCTTTTCGTCCTCCATGATACCGGTGAACCTCCCAAAGTCATTAAGTACCCGGTACAAGATCTTCTTGTAAGAGGACATCCTCCCCAATCCGCATCACAATATGCATTTAGCTTCAATTCTCCATGACTCGGAAGAAGTATTCCTTGTCCAGGAGTTGTCTTTAAGTACCTCATTATCCTTTCTATAGCATCCATCTGTATGCGTTTAGGTGCATTCATATACTGGCACAAGGTGTTCACTGCATAAGTGATGTCTGGCCTGGTTATTGTTAGGTACAGAAGCCTTCCTAGCAGTCTTCTATATCTTGTTGCATCTGCATCTAGTTCTCCATCATTCACACGCAAGTTACAATTCTGCTCCATGGGGAATGGACTTGGGCGACAATTTTCCATCCCTGTCTCTTTAAGAATATCCAACACGTATTTTCTTTGATTAAGAACAAAACCTCGTGTTGACCTTACTACTTCAATCCCAAGAAAGTACTTCAATGGCCCCAAGTCTTTGATACTGAACTCTGCATCCAAGTATCTCTTCACATTTTGCATTGCTTCTTTGTTGTTGCCTGCTAGGATCACGTCATCCACATAAATCAAAGCTGCCAAGAACGTGCTCTTCGTCCTATAGATGAACAAAGAATGGTCTGCAACTGACTGCTTGAAGCCTATCTTATTCAATGCACATGTGAACTTTTGATACCAATTTCTTGAAGCCTGACGCAAGCCATAGAGGGACTTCCTCAATTTGCAAACTCTCGTTTCTCCCCTCTTTGCAAAGCCCTGCGGTATCTTCATATACATTTCTTCATCTAAATCCCCATGTAAGAAGGCATTATTCACGTCAAGTTGGTGAACAATCCATTATTTCTTCGCAGCTATGGCCAGCAAGCACCTTACCGTGACTAGCTTGGCTACCGGAGCAAATGTCTCGTGGTAATCCTCCCCCTCAACTTGCGTGAATCCCCTTGTCACAAGTCTCTCCTTGTAGCATTCGATCTCTCCATTTGGTTTGTATTTCACCTTGTACACTCACTTGGAGTCTATAATATTCTTCCCTGGTGGTAGAGCTTCTAATGTCCATGTTCCATTGCTCTCCAGCGCCTCAATTTCTTTCTTCATGGCTTCTTTCCAATGCTCATGCTTTGCTGCCTGGTAAAAACTCTTTAGCTCATCTTGGGAGGAGATGGCCGCTAAGTAAGCAGAATGTGAATGCGAAAACTTATTGTAACTGATATGATTAGATAAAGGATGCATTACCGAATTACCTTTAGGCTGGTTAGATGTAGGATGGGCAATGGAAGGTGGCAAGCTCACTTCATAATCATTTAGGCGACTGGAGAGCTGTCGGTTTCTTTCACTACGCCTCTCCCCTTCAAGCCTTGAATTCCTTGTATCACCTTCCTCACCACTTTCTCCTTGAACCTCTACTGTTTCATCACTTACCCATTCTTCATTTGTTATGCATTGTTGTTCACGCTGCACAACACTCACTGACTCCTCCTCCCAACTCACATCCTGCGGCTTTCCCTTATTGCTCCCTTCGACCTCTTCCCTTTTGAATGGGAACTCATGTTCCACGAAGACAACATCTCTAGAAACAAGCATTTCCCCACTAGTTATATCATACACTTTGTAACCCTTTTGTCCAGCTGGGTACCCAATGAACACACAAGCTCTCCCCCTTTCATCAAACTTCCTTTCTCTCTTGTTTTTCAACACATATACTAAACAACCAAACACCCTTAAATGATCATATTTTGGTTTCTTTCCAAATAAAATCTCATATGGTGTCTTATTGTTTATTACCTTTGACGGCAACCTGTTGATGATGTGAACTGCTGTAAGCACGCATTCTCCCCAGAACCGAATTGGCAATCCAGAATGAAACCTTAGTGCCCTTGCCATCTCTAGGATATGTCTATGTTTTCGTTCCACCACTCCATTTTGTTGTGGTGTATATGGACAACTCAGCACCATCATCACTCCCCTTTCTTCATAGAATTTTCTTATAGATCCAGAGGTGAATTCCATCCCGTTATCTGATCTCACTCGCTTCACTTTTGTTCCAAATTGGGTTTCAACCATGCATACAAACATTTGCAAGTAACGCTCAACCTCTGACTTGTGCTTCATGAGATACACCCACACACATCTACTAAAATCATCTACTATAGACAAAAAAATAATGTGCTCCACATGTTGATTTATTTGAATATGGACCCCATATATCGCAGTGTATTAACTCAAAACAAGAATTTGTCTTTATTGATCTAGAAGGAAAGGGAAGCCTTGTTTGCTTGGCTCACATACAAGAATTACAAGGCGTTTTACTTTGTTCTCTATCTAAACCAAAAGAAAGCTTCAAATTCACTAACTTTGACTCTGAGGCGTGACCCAAGCGTGCATGCCATATGCCTTAATCCACCACCTTGCTCACCTTCATTGCACGTCTCTCATCCTGCATCGGCTCAAGATCAGGTATAACCCTCTTTGTTGCCTACCCACTCCAATCAGGGTTTTCGAATACAAGTCCTGTATCACACGCATATCAGGAACAAAAGTTAGTGAGCAATTATAATCTCTTGTTAACCTGCTAACAGATAAGAGATTGCATTCAAATTTTGGAATATGTAACACATCATTCAACTCTATTCTATTGAGGAGTTCGGCCTTCCCACAGCTTTTCACCGGCATACTTGTTCCATCAGATATTCTCACAGGTTGTTGATTGCAAGCATGTCTTTCTTTTAAGGAAGTCTCATCCATCGTGATGTGTTCCGTTGCCCTTGAATCAATCACCCAATTTTTATTGTTTACAAGATTACCTGCCATATTTGCACTCGGACTAGCTTGGTTGGCTCCCATCGATGATTCTGCACCTTGTTTCAATTGATGCAAGATCTGCTCATATTGCTACTTTGACACCCCTGGGATTGGGCTCTCTTCAATGCTCACTTGAGCTGCTTTGGGTTCTCCTCTTTTTTCATTCCATGGTCCCCTTTTCTTGTCACGTCCATACTTCTTCCATTCTGGTAGATAGCCAATGATCTCATAACAATCATCCTTTGTATGCCCAATCTTGTTGCAATGCTCACATCTAGGCTTCTCTCTTCTCGTGCCTCTGTGCTCTGCCTCCCAAGGTCGGGTACCCCGAGCTTGGAAGCCTGTTGTCTCAACCGTGGGCTTATTCATCGCAGAGATCATTCTCTGTTGCTCATCTTCTGCCACAAGATGATAAGCATGACCGAGATTGAGTTTTGGCACCATACTGAGAATCTGTGTCTTCACTGTCCCAAAAGCATCGTCCAATCCCATAAGAAAGTCATACAATTGTTCTCTTTCCCGCGTTTCCGCAAGCCGTTTATGCACATCACAAGTGCATCCTCCACAACTACACTTTGGCCATGGTGCTATGGATTGTATCTCATTCCATAGTCCCTTTAGCTTGGTGTAATATGAAGGTACTGAGAGTTTCTCCTGTCTCAGTAATGTTATGGCCCGTCGCAACTCATACACCCTTAGTGCACTTCCTTTGGCAAAACGTTCTTCAAGCTCCACCCATATCTCACGGGCTGTGCTTGCATACCTCACGCTGCTCCTTATTTCTTTGTCCATGCCACTCTTCAGCCAGTCTTTCACCATGGCATTGCATCGCATCCAATGAGCCAGATTAGGAGAATCCACTCCCGGCATGGGGATTGTTCCATCAACAAACCTTATTTTGTTCTTGGCATACAACACATTGCTCATGTCTGCCACCCACTCTCCATAATTCCCATCGTGAAGTGGCTCACTAACAAAGACTTGTCCTGGATGATCTGCGACATGAACGTAGTAATGGGAAATGATGTCAACACGATCTTCATCTCGTGCGGATTTGCCTTTGTCGGTGTTTGCTTTCTGCTTTTCCTTTTCATCCTCAACTGAGCTATCTGACTTATTGTCTTCATTTGGTCCAGCCATGATGAGTTCAGCAAGGAATTTCGATTACTCAACCTGAGCTCTTGATACCATGAAAATATTTGAATAGTTTTGTATATTATTCAAGTTACTGCTCAATGCTGCAAAGAGTACATATATATACAACCTTGGGCTAACTTAGTATCTTAACAAATATATAACAAATCAGATTCAAATCTCACAATTATTATCTAATCTTATCCTATCGATTGATTAACAAATCAAATATAATAATCAGATCAAGATATGATACAAAAATAATGTTTCCAGATTTCTTTCAGAGGTTACATAAATTCAATTCACAGCGTACGCGAATTCAATTCACGGAGGTTACCGTGAATTCAGTTCACGGAGGTTACATAAATTCAGTTCACGGAGGTTACCGTGAATTTAGTTTACGGAATACGTAAATTCAATTCACAGCTTACGTGAATTCATTTCACGGAGGTAACCAGAGATTACCGTGAATTCAGTTCACGGAGGTTGCATAAATTCAATTAATAGCTTACGTGAATTAAATTCACGGAGGTTACAGTGAATTAAATTTACGTGATGTTCAAAAATTCAAATTTTTTTTAGTTGGTACGTGAATTGAATTCACGTAGGAATACGTTAACCCAATTCACGTACGATTCGCAGACCTGGGATGTGACGGTTCGTTTGAAAAATTTAAGGGTATTTTGGTCTTTTAACAACTACAAAAAGCTGACAGGAGGTGGGAGTAGTCCAATGTGGGGTGCTGGTAGAAAAAGCCAAATTATTTTCATAATTTTAAGCTTTTATTTTTTAAAAAATATTCAATTATTTTAAATTTTTTAAGACAAATTTTTTTAATTTAAATACCATATTTTTCTTTAGATTTTAAACAAGTATAAATAGACCGACTCTGACGAGGCAGTGGTTTCCATATAATATTTTTAAAATATATATATATATATATATATTGTAAATAATTATGGGGAATGTAAAGCATATTGAAAAAGAAACATGAAAAGGACTTTAAGTCTTTAACTTGTGGAAACGGAACTCTTTCTGAAATACAAAAAAAAAACAATTCCTAATTTATTGGAGGGAATAAAGTTGTAAATAGACAACACGATGTTACTCGATTTTGGTCACTCATACAAGGAACCTTGACTGGCAGTAATTTGAGGTTTGATTTCTATAAAGATGAATATTTTTAATAAAACAATTATTTCAAAAATAAATATTTTAATTTTTTTTACAAAACAGTTAAAAAAGAGTATGGAAATCCACTTATTCCAAGAAAATTCTTCTCAATCTTACTATGCTAATAACTTTTTACATAAAATAAGAATTTAACTATTGAATTGGGTAATATTAACATAATGATCATATAAACCAAATTTTCAATAAATTACTACAATGAGGCACTCGCTAAAATTTCGCAGCTAACTGACCAAATTCTTATAGTGTTAATTATTCTTGAAATAAATATATTTCCACCGAACGGCCCTATGAAAAAAGTTATATTGTAAAGTAACTTTATTTAATAAAATATTCAAACATCCGTGCCCATATAGCATCCTTTCCTTCTATGGCATATTTAAAATAATGACTTGAAAGGAAAAAAGGATCCTACCTTAAGGGTCCCATTGTTGGCGAGGTCCAATAGGATCACCAAGGAATATAAATACCAGCTCCATAATAGCATGAAACTAGATCCCCATACGTAACACCAACCTTCATTATTCATCCATTCAGATTAGGCTCCACCAATACCCTCTACCACCCATAAAAACACCCTTCTCTTCCTTTTTCTCTTCCCTTTCCTGCATCATATATAACAAAACACACTCACACCAAACACAACCCTTTAGCTTTTTAAATAAAACCATGCCACTGCCACTCCCACTCCCACCTCCGAACCCAACCCAAAAACCCTCCCTCTCGGCTCGGCTCAACTCCTTTATGGCACGGAGCCGAGCCGGGAAGCACTTCAAACTCGTCGAGCGAAACACCACATTCACAACCGAACTCCGCGCCGGCACCGCCACATTCCTCACCATGGCCTACATCCTCGCTGTCAACGCCAGCATAATAGCCGATTCCGGCGGAACCTGCACCATTTCTAACTGTACCCCTCTCTGCTCCGACCCCACCATCCTCCTAACCCACTGCCCGACCCACCTTCTCACCCGACCCGACATCACCTGCAAGTACCCACCGGTCAACCCGGGCTATGCCGCCTGTGTCGAAAAAACACGGAGGGACCTCATCGTTGCCACCGTGGCATCCTCCCTTATAGGCTGCACCATAATGGGTGTCTTCGCGAACCTTCCTTTGGCCTTAGCTCCTGGTATGGGTGCCAATGCTTACTTCGCTTACTCTGTTGTCGGGTTTCACGGGTCGGGTACTGTACCATATGGAACTGCTTTAACGGCTATTTTCTTAGAAGGGTTAATCTTTCTCTTCATCTCCGCCGTTGGATTTCGCGCCAAACTCGCCAAACTCGTTCCTAAACCCGTCCGAGTTTCTTCTTCTGCTGGAATCGGTCTCTTCTTAGCCTTCATTGGGCTTCAAAATAGTGAAGGTATTGGGCTCATTGGGTACAGCCCATCAACATTAGTAACCCTCGGAGGCTGCCCAAAATCCGATCTAACGCCGTTAGCTCCAGTCCTAACTGCAGTTAACGGAACCGTTAGTTTGCTTCCAGGTAGAATAAATACTTAACTTCTTGGTCTTTAAAAATATATAAGCGTTGAATAATCGAAATTAAGTTGACATTATTAAGTATTTTGACAATTCAGTTGAGTAATAAAATTCGTACGTAAGATTAATTTGATGGATATAATATTAATCAGGGAGTTTTAATATAATGTTTAATTAATATTGAGGCATTAAAATAAAAATGTTATATACTAGTATGTACTAATTGGACTAATTATTAATTCCAGGTGGCACGGTTTCTGACAAAATAATGTGTTTGAAGAACCGGATGGAGAGTCCAACGTTGTGGCTTGGTTTGGTTGGATTTGTGATAATAGCATACTGCTTGATGAGAAACATCAAAGGGGCAATGATATACGGCATCGTTTTTGTCACGGTGATTTCCTGGTTCAGGAGCACGGCTGTTACGGTGTTCCCTGATACTGATTTGGGTAATTCGGGGTTCAATTATTTTAAGAAGGTGGTGGATGTGCATTTTATTAAGAGCACCGCTGGGGCATTGAGTTTTAAAGGTATGAGCAAAGGTACCTTTTGGGAAGCTTTGTTCACGTTCTTGTACGTGGATATTTTGGACACTACAGGTACCTTATATTCAATGGCTAGATTTGCGGGGTTTCTTGATATCAACGGTGATTTCGAGGGTCAGTATTTTGCTTTCATGGCTGACGCGTCATCAATTGTGGTGGGGTCCCTTTTGGGCACGTCACCGGTAACGACGTTTATTGAGTCGTCAACTGGGATCCGTGAAGGTGGACGGACGGGGCTAACAGCGTTAACCGTGGCAGTGTATTTTTTCTTGGCTTTCTTTTTCACACCGTTGTTGGCGTCGATTCCACCGTGGGCGGTTGGTCCACCGTTGATCTTGGTTGGGGTGATGATGATGAGATGTGTGGTAGAGATTAATTGGGATGACATGAGGGAAGCCATACCCGCATTTGTGACCATTTTGTTGATGCCGTTAACGTACTCTATAGCTTATGGGTTAATAGGAGGCATTGGAACGTACCTTGTGTTGCATGTCTGGGAATGGGGAGAGGAATTTGTGAGAAATTGTGTGAAGAAAAGGGACTTGAAGGGAATATCCAATGAAAATGTAAATGGAAACCGCCATATTGACCATGACGAAGGAGACGATAAAGAACTAGAGGTGTAGAAGGGATATGTCTAACTTAGATTATCATATATGGAGAAAGATTTAAGAAAAGGAAAAACAACTCCATTAAAAATCTAGAAACTTTTTGCAACTTATTTTAGAAGCATTATATATATTGTGTATTTTCACGTTAGACAAAAAGGAGATGTGGGAAAAAGGGAGGGAGGGGGGAGCTCATGAATCACGGAATTCATGAGATGTGTAAAATGTAGATTATTTAGAATGAAGGTCAAAGCGTTAATACAAGTGACTGTTTATATTATTTCGTCAAAATAGTGTTATTTGGTAAAAGGACTTAGAATTACAGGGGCGTTATTGTTACATGGATCCATGTGTGAGTTGGGGGTTCCAGACATATCACAGGATCAAATAATAATGTGTTTATTTGCTGAAGCTCTTTTACTAATTTGCTTCAAGTAGCGATGACTCGCAACGGTAGCCGTAGTAGTGGTAGTGGTATTTTTCAAGTATAGTAATAACATTTTTTTTTGAGCTATTCTTTCATCTGAAAAATCTTTATCAAGGAGTCATACGTTGTTTACAAAATTGTTTGAGACATAGAAACATTCTCTCAATTGTAATTGACTTGTTGATGATAATTTAGACTTGTCTTGAGCCTTTGTCATCTGTTATCATTAAAATTGTTTTGCTTTTTCAAAAAAATAAAAAATAAAATTGGGGATGGTATTGTTATGAATGATTTGTTTATTTCCATGTTTTGTTTCTTTCAATTCACATATCCCTCAAGGTGAAGGCTTTAGATACCAATTTGTTGTTATTGGGAAGAAACAAGACACAAAATATATAGAGAAACAAAATGACTTTGTATATTTTAGCTAGCATAACATTACAAACATTTTACTAATCTTTATACGATGATATTGGGGCTTAAATTTTTCATCAAAATTTTAGTAGAGTCCCTTTATGATTGCATTTCTGTTAGGGTTAATTAGGCAAGGATGAAGGGGATTGGGGGAGTAGCGGGGATAAGGACAAGTATGGTGGTGCTTCCTTTGGACGTAAACAAGACTGAAGATCAGAAATCTTATATATTCCTATAGTATGGCTAAACCTAAAGTGTTAGCCTGAGGGATAGGTTGCAATGCTTGTACATCACATCATATTTTGGGTTTAAGACCTAAGATAAAACAAGTTACAGTGGACATGTAAATTGCGAAAAGCAACGAAGCAATTTTCCAACATCTCAAACCACATTTTTTTTTTATAAGCAAAGAGAATTTTTATTAAGGGAGTACGAGTGGTATTCCAACCCGTAACGACATGGAAGTGCCTCATTAAAACCTCCCTAAGCCAAAACTTATTGGAAAAAAGACAAAGAGAGAAAAAAGAGTACAATTCCCATGGAATACAAATTTGTAACAGTGCCCATTCTAAACTATAGAACCCACCATACAAGATTTCAGTAACTAAATAGAACCACCAACAGAGACAACATCTCATTCTATCTTTGTAATTCTACCCCTGCGCATATTCTACCAACTATATCTTTGTTTTTTTTTTTTTAGGCAAATGAGAGGAGAGAGGCCTCGTTAAAACCTTTTGATACAAAACCCTCCTTAGGGAAAAAACACCAAGAAGGAAAAAGAGTACCCCTGCCTAAAATTTATTAATAAAAAGGAAAAACAAACACACATGGGGGGACTAGACCAAAACCCATGAGCATAAACAAAATGAAGATCCGCAAGAAAGAAACACCCGTCTAAAAAGATAAAACAAATCTTGACATGCACAGACATCACAATAATGGCTTTCATCCCAACTAAGTTGGCACCAAAGCCATTAACAATCATATGCAGCACATCAAGGGAAGACAAAGTAAAACCCAACCCCAAGGTGAGGCAATTATAACTAAAGACTGCAAAAAGCAAACAAGCCAAAAGCAAGGCACAATTACTTGAATCTATAACAAGGACGACCCAATCTATTATTAAAGAAATCTTCATAAAGAAACTTAGGCAGCGAATTCCACCAGATGAAGCCAGAGATACCAAGGCCATGAGCCGCTAAACGATCCGCGCAGTTATTCCCTTCACGAAAAATATGAGACACAAGGAAAGTCATATGTTTTGTCAGAGCAATGCAGTTATTCCATCTATTCTTAAGACGCCAAGGCACAATATTTTGATTCTTAAAAGCGCCAACAACCAACTGCGAGTCGCATTCCAGCCAAAGGTGATGCCAACCCTTCTGATAGGCAGTCTCAATAGCGAGCATAGCGCCAAATAATTCTGCCTGAAAAGAGTTTTTAATACCCAGATTAGCAGAAAAACAACCCACAATAGCTGCATTATAATCACGAAAAATACCCCCACAGGAAGCAGGGCCCGGGCAACCCGTCGCAGCACCGTCGGTATTGCATTTAAAAAACAAAAGTTGAGGGGGAATCCAAAAAACCTCTTTAATAATAGGAGCTGGTCTGGAGTGACACAGAATCTTGAAAGCTTTCAAAATGGAAAACTCCTCTATAAATGGGAACATAGTGCCTTTGCTATAATTACCAGCAAGATAAACATTAGCAATAATGAGATTAATAACATATTCCCTAGGGAGCACCTTATTATCAAATCTCAGCTTATTCCTGCAAAACCAAATAGCCCAGACTATGTTCACCACACAGGCTACAACAACATCCAAAACCTGGGAGCTCCAAGTTCTATTACAAACCTCAATAATAGTACCAACTGAGGAACAGTCAATATGAATGCCGAGGATGCTTTCAAACCAGCGCCAAAGAGACAAGGCAAAAGTACAACCATGGAACAGGTGGGACGAACTTTCCGAATTATTGCCACATAGGCTACAGACTGAAACCACAGTAACACCACCTTTTCTCAGATTATCATCAGTGGGCAGACGATTGTGAATTAATCTCCAAAGCAGGAAAGACTTAGAAGGAGGGATAACACTTCTCCAAATAATCTTACACCAAGGCAAAGAATTACGAATGGGTTCAAAAACAAGTAAGCATCTTTAAAAGATAAAATACCTTTTTCATTAGGCCCCCACATAATAGCGTCTGATGTCTGAAGTATCAGAATAACTATCTCTTTTATTTCAGCCATAACGCTAGAGGCTCTAGCAGCAATATTGTACGGGATAGACCAAGCTCCATCAACAATAAAATCTTTCACCTTCGCATGCAGCAAAGGGTGCAAATAAGGAGGAAGGTTCAGAAGGTCCACAATTGGCTGAGACAACCACTTGTCCCTCCAAAAGTTAACTTTAGATCCATCCCCAATATTCCAGTAAGAATGCTCATCAATAAAGGATAAACAGCTTTTAATACCTGGCCAAATAGAGGAAGAGATATGGTAAGTGACAAGTCTATTATTCTTAACCGCTCTAGCTTTCAACAGAGAGGTCCAATATAGGTCCGAAACTTTGAAATCCCAAGCAAGCTTCAGCATGCCGGCTTTATTAATAGACTTAATAGAACGGATGCCTAAACCTCCCTCCAAAGACGGTCTAGTCACTTTGTCCCAGGCAACGGTGACCAACTTACGCTGATTAACATCTCTAGACCAAATAAAATTACGAATCCACTGATCAACCAAAGACAATAAGCTCGAGGGCCAGGAGTAAACCTGAAAGCTATAAACCATCATACCCAGAATAACCGATTTGACCAGTTGCACTCTACCCATGATAGACAGTAAGGAACCTTTCCAAGCCGCAAGCTTGGTTTTGATTCTATCCGCAATAGGCATAAGATGAGATTTTCTAGGAGTGCCTTTAAAGAGGGGGACACCAAGATAAGTGAAGGGAAAAGTACCTGAAGCAAATCCCAGCTGATTAGCAATAGCATCCTGACGAGAAGGAGAGACATTGCCCACATAAAATTTAGATTTATCCGAGCTAACAACCTGACCGGGAATAGCCTCATAATCAGAGAACAGACGCAGCAGACTGGAAATCGATTTTTTAGTCGCCTTGCAGAAAATCAAAACATCATCCGCATATAAAACATGACTAGGCATCCTGAAACCTCGAGGACCCGTCATCAACTGAAGCTTGCCTTCATTGACGAGCATAGAAATATCCCTGCTAAGAACCTCTTCGGCAATGCAAAATAAGAGAGGAGAAAGAGGGTCACCCTGTCTAACACCACGTTTACAACTGAAAAAGCCAACCGCATGACCGTTAACAGAAATAGAGAGCTTGGCAGAATTTAAAATCAAGCTGATCCAGGAGAAAAAACTATCACCAAAACCAAAAGCCTGCAACACTCCAAGAAGAAAGCGCGGTACTATAGTATCAAAAGCCTTCTT
The DNA here is from genome assembly GCA_037113605.1 of Calophaca sinica. Lineage (NCBI taxonomy): Eukaryota > Viridiplantae > Streptophyta > Magnoliopsida > Fabales > Fabaceae > Calophaca > Calophaca sinica. The sequence goes on from CM073733.1 coordinate 114,037,888, forward strand.
AATGTCAATCTTTAGAGCAAGCTGACCTCCAAAGGATCGCTTATGGAGCAAATTAACAGCTTCTGAAGCAGTGCAAATACAATCAGAAATACTTCTACCTTTTATAAAACCCCTTTGATTCTCAGAAATAATCTTGGGAGCCACAATTGAAAGCCTATCAGCCAAAACCTTTGTGATAATTTTAAACTGAAAGTTAGCTAGGGCTATCGGACGGAACTGGTCAATCCTATCAGCTCCAGAGACTTTGGGAATAAGGACCACCATATTAGAGTTCAAGTTAGGAAGTAACCAACCTTGCCTGAAAAACTGAGTAACCGCAGCATAAACATCCTCGGCAATAATATCCCAATAAGTATGATAGAAGAAACCCCCAAAACCGTCAGGCCCCGGAGCGCTGTCACCATTTAAAGAAAAAACCGCTTGCTTGACCTCCTCAAAGGAGGGCAACCTGGTTAGCAAATCATTATCTGTAGCAGTCACAATTGAAGGAATAACTTTATCAATAAGATCATTAGAACGACAAGAATTACCCACTGCAAAGAGATCTGTATAATAATTTAAAATATGTGCCTCGATATCCTCTGCTTCAGATAAAAGATCATCGCCATTCTTAATAACAGATATTTTCCTGGTAGTCCCCCTGATTTTGGCCAGTCGATGAAAGAAAGCAGTGTTTCTGTCACCCTGTAGATGCCAATTTATTCGAGCCTTTTCTCTCCAAAAATCGTCTTCCACACCTAGAGCATTTTCCAAAATTAATTGAGCTTCCTTCTCCCTACTGAAGAGATCATCAGAGCCGCTTGATTGGTCAATATCTAATTGAATGGAGTCTAACTCAGCCATAGCATTAGAGACTTTACAATGAACATCACCAAAAACCTGCTTATTCCAAACCCTGAGCTTGGTTTTGAGAATTTTAAGTTTTTGAGAAAGAACATACATAGGACAACCATGAACCTGAGTTTTCCAAACATCCTGGATGACAGGTAAGCAATCAGAATGTCTAGCCCACATTTGCATGAATTTAAATGAAGAAGCAAATTGACGATCAGATTTCTTCAAAGTAAGAAGCAAAGGGAAATGATCAGACCGATCCCTGGTAAGAGTACAACAATCAATAGAGGTCTAGAAATCAATCCAATTATCATCACAGAGAGTCCTATCAAGCCTCTTGGCATTATATTGACGACCCAGTCTACCATTTGACCAAGTATAATGAGCCCCACTCGTAGGGAGATGGATAAGATGATCATTGTCAGACCAAGCACCAAACTCAGAACAAGAGATCTGTGAGGGCTTACCTGCACCCTGACACTCATGAGCACCAAGAACAAAGATTAAAATCACCAATATAGCACCAGGGTTGAGTTAGAAGCATGAAGGGAGTGTAGGCCAGCCCATAAATCCTGCGTAGAAATGTAACTAGTAGAGGCATAAACAGCTGACTAAATTCAAAACTTGACTGCATAGTCAATAGTAAACGCAACAAATTGATGTGCCCTTTGAGTAACAACAGAGCATACTCAATCAAGAGAAACACCACAGATTAGATGGGAGAACGCCTCTATCATTTTTTGCAAAAAGCGATAAATTTAAAGAGCGAAAAAAATCAACTGGAATTTGACTAAAGGCAACCCAAGGTTCAGCAATGAGCAAAACATCGGGTTTATGCAATCTGCAAAGATTCTTGAGAGCAAGTCTGGTGTCTGGATTTCCAAGACCCCGGACATTCCAATAAATGACTTTTAACATAATGGAGATAAAGAATCACTCTTAGAACGAGTTCTATATCCAGAGTTACGTTGAACTTTTAGCTGTTGCTTTCTCATCTTTTTCTTCTGAAACTTAGAAATAACATTAGTAAAATCCCTGTTGTCCTCTCCTAAATACTCAGATACTTTCAGGGCATTATCCTTCCCACTATCTATAGTTTCATCATCAGAAATATGCTCTTCATCCCCCCAGAAACGACCCATCACTTGTAGGTCCTTTGTTATCTTCAACACACTTCATTAAAATCTCCTTCCTGGAATTCCTTGTAAGCAACACCGTATGCCAACTACAATCAACAGCACCAACTACAGTCAATGAGTCTATTTGATGACCTTATAACATTCCACCAGATTCATACATCAATCTGAAAAAAATAACCCACTATTTCTACCCACCTTTTAGATAAACCAGCCCCAAGAAACAATTTTCACTTGAACAATAACCGAAGATAAATCTAAAACACTTCTTTCAAATATAATTTTATTACGATGCAACCATAGACACCAAAATAGAAGAAATTTGAATAAACTTTAAGCACAAAAGGACCTTTAAATTATGGTAGTGCAAATCAAAATTCTAAGGCACAATGGAATTTAGGCCAAGAATGTAACTTCCCATTGGAATGCATCCATTGGAACATTGTCAACGCAAGACCATCAAATTTTTTTTTAAAAAAAAAATGGTGATTCACTTATCCTTTGAAATTTGATGATATTGATCACCGCGACAAGTTGTGATAGTGTGGATGGATCCGCGACAAGGGCTCAATTGCTTACGAACTCAATTGCCCCAATTTGGGCTCAATTGCTGAAGAGCCTCTATGTGCTCAATTGTTTGTAGCCCAAATTCTGTGATCCAATTTTGAAAAGGCAACAAGACTAGTTGATCTTTTCATTTGAGTAAAGGGTATTGCTTACGACACCCTTTTTTTCCTTCCAACACCCCTTAGTATTTTGGAAAGTAGTTTTTGTAATGCTTTTATACCGGAAACTAGTTTTCGAAAAGCATTATATTTTTAAAAGTAGTTTCCGAAATATTAGGAGTGTTAGGAGAAAAAGGGGGTGTTATAAGCTACACCCTTGAGAAAAAGAGAAACACATACCCGTGTAACTAGGGGAAAACAATATATATTATTCATGTATTTATGAATTTGTATATGATTACATACAACCATTAAAGTTTAACCAAAAAGGTTAGACGAAGATAAAGCTCGAAATATATTAACTCCATCAAACTTTTTATTGTTTCAAGGGAGCGTTTGGGTAACTATCATAATAAGTGCTTATTAAATAAGCACTTATCACATAATAGTTTGTGTGTAAGCTGTTTTTATAATTGAAGAGAAAATGAATGTAAACTTCACATAAGCTCTCTATAGACTATATCTAAAGAAATTAAAACCGTTTATGGACATATTATAAACAGGATTGCTATATGTTACGAAGGTGTGTCACACGAAACGCACGACCGTGTGTGAAACCCTCTCGCAGGTGAGTCTTATGCTTTTTTTAACAAAAATAAAAGATAAAATAAAATAAAAATATGCAGGACACGTGTGAAACCACCTCTTCCACTCTACGGATCACAAAAAAAAAAAACTCTTCGAGTCTGCGACACTCCCACCAGCCATCACCACCATGAATTTGCATCTTGTGTTCTCTGTAATTAATTGCTATTTTCAATTTCCTATATAAAATTATTTTCTCTCTTCAACAAATTAAGATTAGGTCTTAGAGATTATGTCAACATTGTAAAATCATTTTGACGTTCAAATGTGAGTTTCAGGTTTCATAGTGCAGAAGGGATTGGGTCAGAGAGAATTTTCCATAAGAATTAATTGAGTGAGTTAAGTACAGCAAAACCCCGATTAGAACCAACCACAAGTTTCAATTTGAAGGGCTTGGGATTATGCATGTTCTGCAAATCCTCCAATCCAAGCTCCTGGGTGCCACTAAAGACAAGACTTGGTGGCCACCGTGAGGGACACAGCTACGGGCCGGAAGAGAGATTTTTTGCCATCAAGTTTGGGAGGGAAAAAAAAAATTGCTCTGTAGGTCCCTTAACTTATTTTCTGGTAACGAATCAGTCCTTTATCTTTTTTTTCCCGAATAAGTCCTTTATGTTTTAAAATGTTTTCGAATCAGTCCTTTATCTTTCTTTTTTCCCGAATAGGTCCTTTAGTGTTTGAAAAACAGGCGAAAAATAGGCCTACGTGTCCATTCATTGAAGGACCTTTTTGAAACATACTAAAAACTTGAAGGACCTATTTTTTGGGAAAAAAAATAAAGGACCTATTTGGGGAAAAAAAAGATAAAGGCCTGATTCGTTACTAAAAAATAAGTTAAGGGACCTATAGAGCAATTTTGCCAAAAAAAATGGTTGGCAAGTCTTTAGTTGGGATTAAATTTGCTGAGATACACCAAAACGAAAGACAAAGCAAAACAGAGGGAGAGAATAGTAATTAAAAACATATACGTCATTCGTGTTTCTTTCCACAAAAATATGTTCGTAACATTTAGCATTTTTCTATTATAAATCGTTTCTATAAACCCTTCTGAACGGTAGCGGTAAAGGCAATTTTTGTGGCTCCGAGGAGCTGTGTTTGAGTCTTGTGGAGACAAATTTTATCTTTAAAAAAAAAAAGAAAAACAAAATATAAACCCTTCTGAGCACTTACAAAAATGCTATATATTGTAAGATAAACTCAAATATTTTTTTTTCAAATGCCCCATAAATCAATCTTTTATGCTTATGCGCACATATTGAGTGTATGCTAGTGTGTGTCTATATATGTGTGTATATATATATATATATATATATATATGAAAGCAACCCCCATATTTTTTTTCGAGTTATAAAAGCTAGCAATTAGTGTTATGGTCACGTAACAAGAACCTGCCCTAGTCCAATAGTGAGTGCGGTGGTGGAACCGACGGCCGCTAGGGTTACGGAGGAAGAAGGCATGTGTAATGGTCAACCCGAGCGGTTGATGCTGTTACCAAAAACGGGCCATCATTAATCATTAATGAGCAACACATTAATGAGCCAGCCCATGGAGAATGGATCAAGGTGGAACGTTCAAGGAAAGCAAATCAAGGAGCGCCTAAAAATAAGGAAGGGAACCAAGGTAAGAGCTTGAAAAAATTTGAAAATCGGTTTCAATCTTTGGGGCTCCACGAGAAAGGCAAGAAAGCTGATGACTTAAATATCAATGGACCGATTTTTGCTGGCATTAATGCCCACAATAATTCTGATACGTTGGTGGTCAAACAATGGTATAACAAAAGACCAAGGAGAGAGGAGAATTCACCTAGCATGGCCCCAGGCCCATCAACACGTCTACCTCATAAGTCTCAATCAGGTGTAGTGCAATCCCAGGTTGTTGTCAAAAGCACTAATAAGAACAAGTCTCGCAACAAAGGTATCCGGATTTATGACATTGGCAACGGTGCAAAATCAACTGAAAACTTTGTGCATGTCCCAGGAAACCATTATCAGCTCTTTATGGATGATGATCTATCCCATGAGAAGGTTGTCCCTACCACTGATTGTAGCAACCGTGCGGGTTTGGGTGGGCCCGGCTCAGCTACTATCAATACGCTGGTAGAACCAAGCAAAACGAGTGACCCCCAAGCCGGCCCTGTTGTTGGGTGTGACGCTAAGAATGCATTGGATAAACCCAATGATGATGAGAGCATGGTTGAAAACATCACATGTGCCACAACGACGTGACCATATTGTTTGGGCACACCCTTATGGGTGACTTCAATGAGATTCTCCTTCCCTCAGAGGTTCGGGGTGGTGCCTTTCCAGCAAATCAAGCAGCACAGTTCACTTCCTGTGAATACATGCCTTGACAGGATGGTTTTGATGATTGACAAAAGGGAGCTTTACAAATAGGCAACCGTGCAAAAAGTGGAAAAGAATACCAAGACGCGTATCAAGAATGATAGTTTTTTAAGTCTTTGGGTTCTGGGTATTTATTTATCTTTATTAAGACAATTTGTAAGTAGTAATAAAAAGCTCTCAATTAAAATTAAATCACACACGCACAAAATATTTTGACATGCATATCTCGTGTCGGATGTCGAGCTGAGGAAGTCGGATGTCGGTGAGGAGGAAGTCGCGTGTCGAGCTCGAGGAAGTCGTGTGTCGAATCGAGGAGGAAGTCGGGTGTCGGTGATGAGGTCGCTGCACTAGGTCGAAATGATGAGGTCGACCGAGGTCGCGCGGTCAAGTCGATGAGGTCGCAGACCGAGCTATGAGAACCGAGGCTGATGAGGAGGTCGTATGCCGAGCCGTGTTCGAGGTCGTGTGCCGAGGTCTTTGCCGAGCCGCTCGTGAGGCCATATGCCGAGCTGTGTCGAGGTCGTCTGTCGAGCTGTGTGGCGAGGTTGTCTGCCGAGATGTCTTCAGAGGTCGTCTGCCGAGCTGTCTTCAGAGGTCGTATGCCGAGCCGTCTCCGTGTTTTTCAATTCTTTCATGTTCAACGCAACGGACAAATTCCAACGGACAAATCAAAACGCAACGGGCATGCTGCAACGGACAAATCCTGCAACGGTCATTTCGACGCTCCTCCATTGCCTATATAAACACAACTCGTGAGCTGTGTAAAAATACAACAACGCAGTGCTTAATTTTTGGGCCAAAAACTCTGTCAAATATTTTTCATCACTCACACTTATTTGAGCACAATTTTCTGAGAGTCTTTTTATTCTACATAATTTGAGTTGTATTATTTGAGCTTCAATTTGTTATATCTGCACTATTGAGTGTATCTTTCTCGTCTCATTTTATTTGTGAAAATCATTTATTTTTGGGTAGGAATCCCAAGGTGTTCATAGAGAGGTGATATCTCTTGAACGTATTGCTCTGGTATAGAGTTGTAAAGGTTTCTAGCTGAACCTGATTTAAAAGCTAGTGATTTAGTGAAAATCCCATAGTGGTTTGCTTTGGGGGACGGGACGTAGAGCCACAGGGGGGTGTTTGGTGGCGAACCTCGTATAAATTGCTGCATGCTCTTCTTTGCTCTCTGTCTCTTTATCATTCAAGCACTTTATTTATTTTTGTTCTTTATTTATTATTCGGTCATTTATTTTCTGTAATTTTTATATAAGCACCGCTATCACAATTCACCCCTCTTGTGTTTGAAGTCAATTGGTAACAATTGGCATCGAGCTAGAATCTTGTATAAAGGACTTAACCGTCTCAAGAGAATGACTTCAAACAATTACGAGGAACTTCCATGAACAGACCCCCATTTTTCAATGGTGAGGGGTATGGTTATTGGAAGGATAGAATGCAAATCTTTCTTGAGGGTGTTGATCTTGATATTTGGGATCTTTGTGGAAAATGGTCCATTTGTCCCCACTCAATCAATTAATGATGCAGTGGTAGACAAACCAAGATCACTTTGGACCGAAGATGATAAGAAAAGGTCCAATACAATTTGAAGGCTAAGAACATCATCACTTACGCTTTAAGCTACGATGAGTTCTATAGGGTCTCAAATTGCAAGGCTGCTAAAGAAATGTGGGACACCCTTCTATTGACCCATGAAGGTACTGTGGTCAAGAGGGCTCGAATGAACACATTAACCCATGAGTATGAGTTATTTAGGATGAAACCAAGTGAAAACATACAAGATATGCAAAAAAGGTTCATCCATATAATAAACCATCTCGAGCTCTTGGGAAAGTCTTGAATGAAGATTTGATTAACAAAGTTCTTAGATGTCTAAACAGGAATTGGCAACCCAAGGTCACTGCTATAGCTGAATCTAGAGACTTATCTTCTATGACCTTAGCTACTTTGTTTGGAAAATTGCAGGAACATGAAATTGAACTAAATCGTCTCATGGAAAGCGAAGAAGCTGATAAGAAAAAGAAAGGGCTCGCCTCAAAGCAAGCATTGAGAAACTGACGATGACGAATGTGATTTCCTTGAAGATGAAAATAATGAGGAAAACATGAGTCTAATGGTTCGCAAATTCAAAAGGTTCATGAGACTCAGAAACAAAGGTAAGTTCCCAAGCTCTCAAAAGAAAAGTGATGAAACAACCTCTTTTAATCCTACCGCTACAAGTGTGGAACAAAAGGTCCCATACATCCCGCCTGTCCTCAAAACCAAGCGAGGACAGAGAAATTTGAAAAGAATCCACCAAAGGATTCGAAGGGAAGAAGAGCTTACATTGCCTGGGATGATAATGATATGGATTCTTCGATGAATCGAAAATGAAGAGGCTCACCTTAGTCTAATGGCAAATCATGATGAAGATGAGGTAAATTTTTATGATCCTGACTCTTCTTTAACTTATGATGAATTACTTGCTGCTTGTGAAGAATTCAATAATGAAACGATTAAACTTGGAAAAATTGTTCTTTCTTCTAAGAAAACCATCTCTTCTCTTGAATCAAAAATTGAAATTTTAAACAAAGAGATAGTGATTCTTAAAAAAAAACAAGTTGTTGTGATTGAAACTTCTCCTCCCATATCTTGTGAAAATAAAAAGGATGAAGTTTTAAAATGCAATGAGTGTAGTGTTTTGAAAAATAAGGTTAAGGATTTAAATAACACTCTTGCAAAATTTACGATGGGAAGAGATAATCTAAACATTATGTTAGGAAACCAAAAGGTACTTTTGGAAAACTTGTTTTAGGTTATCATCCAAAAATTCATGAAAAATCTTTTAAACTCTTCAATCACAACAAACCCTCAAGTAGTCCTTTCATTAAATGCTTTCACTTTGTGGTAGAAATGGTCACACCGCCTCTATTTGCAATATTAGAAAGAATAAAAATGTAGTTGGCAAAAGATGTGGATTCCAAAGGGCACCTTGCCCAAGACTAACTCATATGGACCCAAGATGGTTTGGGTACCAAAGGTTAAAATATGATTTGTTGTTGTAGGTGTGCTTGAAAGCCAAGGACTTAAATTGGTATCTTGATAGCGGCTGTTCAAAGCACATGACAGAAGACAAAAGCAAGTTCTCCTCATTGGTACCTAAGAATAGTGGTTATGTCCGGTATGGTGACAACAACAAAGGTAAAATTCTTGGGATTGGTTCTATTGGTAAGAGTCCTAATCCCACTATTGAAAATGTTTTGTATGTGGATGGTTTGAAGCATAATTTGCTAAGCATTAGTCAACTTTGTGATAAAGGAAACAAAGTGGTTTTCGATTCTTCAAAATGCATGGTCATGGATTCTATAAATGAAAATGTTATTGTAATTGGACCTAGAATTGGAAATATCTATATGCTTGATTTAGATAAAATACCTTCAAATGATGCATGTTGTCTTATTAGTAAAGAGGATGAATCTTGGCTATGGCATAGGAGAATGGCTCATATTCACATGGATCATCTTAATAAATTGGTTCAGAAAGACTTAGTAATTGCCTAACCTAAGCTCGCTTTTGAAAAAGATAAACTTTGTGATGCATGTCAAAAAGGAAAACAAGTAAAGGCATCTTTCAAATCTAAAAATATTGTTTCTACAAACCGGCCTTTACAACTTTTACATATGGATTTATTTGGCCCTTCTAGAACTAAAAGCTTTGGTGGCAATTACTATGCTCTTGTTATTTGGTCCGACTATTCTCGCTATACATGGACTTTATTTATTTCTCACAAAAATGATGCTTTTAATGCTTTTCGAAAACTTGCAAAGGTTATACAAAATGAGAAGGGACTTAACATTGCTTCCATTCGAAGTGATCATGGTGGGGAATTTGAGAATGAAGCATTTGAAGCATTTTGCACAGAAAATGGCATTGATCACAACTTTTCTGCTCCAAGGACACCGCAACAAAATGGAGTGGTTGAAAGGAAAAATCGGTCTCTTGAAGAGCTAGCGAGGACGATGCTCAATGAGACTAACCTTCCTAAGTACTTTTGGGCAGATGCCGTGAGCACCGCTTGCTATGTGATGAATCGAGTTCTTATAAGGCCAATCCTTAAGCAAACACCGTATGAACTCTACAAAGGAAGGAAGCCCAACATTTCCCACCTTCACGTTTTCGGATGCAAGTGTTTTGTCCTAAACAATGGTAAGAATAACCTTGGTAAATTTGATGCTAAAGCTGATGAAGGTTTATTTCTTGGATATTCCACTTCTAGTAAAGCTTTTCGAATTTTTAATAAAAGAACTTGGACTGTTGAAGAATCTGGGCATGGTTCTTTTGATGAATCTAACCCCAAATCTTCAGTAGAAGAAAGTGTTGATGATCTTGCAGAAGTATTTGGAGATACCTATTTAGAGGAACAAGAGAGATCAAAAGTTCAAAAGGAGGATCAAGAGTCCTTGCCTCAACCCTCTCAAGAACTCTCTCACTCAAATCTTCCAAAGGAATGGAGAGTCTCAAAGAACCATCCTCTTGACAACATAATAGGTGATATCTCAAAAGGGGTAACGACTCAAAACTCTCTTAATCATGCATGTCATCATATGGCCTTTGTCTCTCAAATTGAACCAAATGACGTCAATGAAGCCATCTTTGATGAGTATTGGACCCTTGCTATGCAAGAGGAATTAAATCAATTTGAGAGAAATGATGTTTGGGAACTTTTCCCTAGGCCTAAAGATCACCTAGTCATTGGGACCAAATGGGTCTTTCGCAACAAGCTTGATGAAAATGGTATCATTGTTAGAAATAAAGCTAGACTTGTTTCAAAAGGCTATAATCAACAAGAGGGCATAGATTTCGATGAAACCTATGCACCCGTGGCTAGATTAGAAGCTATTCGCATGCTTCTCGCATTTGCATGCATCATGGATTTCAAACTTTTTCAAATGGATGTTAAAAGTGCATTTCTTAATGGCTTTATTCAAGAAGAAGTATATGTTGATCAACCTCTCGGTTTTGAAAATTTTGAATTTCCAAATCATGTTTTCAAATTGAAAAAGGCTTTATATGGTTTAAAACAAGCTCCGAGAGCTTAGTGCGAGGTTGAGCAAATATTTACTTGAAAAAGGTTTTGAAAGAGGAAAAGTTGATACCACTCTTTTCATTAAACACAAAAAGCATGAAATTTTACTTGTTCAAATTTATGTCGATGATATAATATTTGGTGCTACTAATGAATCCTTGTGTAAGGAATTTTACGATATCATGCAAAGTGAATTTGAAATGTCAATGATGGGAGAGCTAAATTACTTCCTTGGACTTCAAATCAAACAAACAAAGAAGGAATTTTTATAAATCAATCCAAATATTGCAAGGAGTTGCTTAAAAGATTTGGAATGAGCAACGCCAAAGAAATCTCAACTCCCATGAGCACATCATGCTATCTTGACAAAGATGAAGGTGGTAAGTCGGTCAAGTAAGTAAGTATAGAGGTATGATAGGATCTCTTCTCTATCTCCTCGCTAGTCGTCAGGATATTATGTCTAGTGTTTGTATGTGTGCACGTTTTCAAGCAAATCCTAAGGAATCACATCTCTTAGCAGAAACGCATCATGAGATATCTCAGGCGCACACAAACCATGGGTTTATGGTACCCCAAAGGTGCCGATTTGCACACTCATTGGGTACTTCGGATTACCGATTTTGCGGGTTGCAAAAATGGTGAAAAAGCACTAGTGGGATATCACTTACTTGGGAATGCCTTGGTCTCATGGCATAGTAAGAAACAAGCGGTGTGGCTTTGTCCGCTTTTAAGCGGAATCGTTACAGCAGTTGTTGTGCACAAATTATTTGGATGAAACAACAAATGAATGATTATGGGATTAATCAGCTGCTCCAATTAAGTGCGATAATACTAGTGCCATAAACCTCACTAAAAACCCGGTTTATCACTCCTAGGACCAAACACATAGAAATTAGCACCATTTTATTAGAGATCATGTTCAAAAGGAGATTGTGTGATTGAGTTTGTGGAAACATCTAAACAACTTGAGATATTTTTACTAAACCTTTGCCTAAAGAAAGCTTCTTATAAGAACCGAGTTAGGAATTTTAGATCAATCATGCATTGAATGACTCAAGGTGTGAGTGCATTTTATTATGAATAAGTTCTAACTTGGGCGTTGGAGTGTGCTAACATTTTTATGCAGGTTCGTTACAAGACTAAACGTGAGAAATGCAACCGTCCCTTCCTATAATCGCTAAAATAAAAGTTTGTGCAGTGTTATGTTAATGCTTGCAAACAATTATGCTTCATTGAACCCTTGATACTCTATTATTTTTCGCCATCTAGTTACACGCATTATGCATCGCTTTACATGCACCTTTCCCTTTATCTTTTCCGCTTTTTGGTGCTGCCGAAGGGGGGAGAGTTTTATGATTGAGGGGGAGTCGTTTATCCCATGCATATTGTGAGGGGGAGTTCTTCACCAAAATGCCAAAATGCGCCTAAACTCTGATATCTTTTTTTTTAATATTGTGAGGGGGAGTTTTTCTACATATTGTGCTTAAACTCTGATATCTTTTATTGAAAAACCATGCTTATATCTCATTGCTATATCATGATTATATTTTACTAAATTCCCTCCATGAGATGTTTGTCATCATCAAAAAAAGCGGAGTCTGTGAATACATGCCTTAGCGGGATGGTTTTGATGATTGACAAAAGGGAGCTTTACAAATAGTCAACCGTGCAAAAGTGGAAAAAGAATACCAAGACGCGTATCAAGAATGATAGTTTTTTAAGTCTTTGGGTTACGGGTATTTATTTATCTTTATTAAGACAATTTGTAAGTAGTAATAAAGCTCTCAATTAAATTAAATCACACACGCACAAAATATTTTGACATGCATATCTCGTGTCGGATGTCGAAATTTGAGGAAGTCGGGATGTCGAAATGAGGAGGAAGTCGCGTGTGTCGAAAGCCTGGAGAAGTCGTGTGTCGAATCGAGGAGGAAGTCGTGGTGTCGAGCCGATGAGGTCGCATCACCTAGGTCGGTGATGAGGTCGATGCTACCGAGGTGGGTGTCGTCGATGAGGTCGCGTCGAGCTATGAGAACCGAGGCGATGAGGAGGTGGTATCTTGGCCGTGGTTCGGGAGTGTCGTAGTCGAGGTCTTTTGCCGAGCTCGTTCGGAGGCCATATGCCGAGCCGCTGGTGAGTCGTCTGTCGAGTTGTGTGGCGAGGTCGCTCTGTAGCCGCTCTTGAGGTCGTGTTTGTCTTGAGGTCGTATGTCGAGCCGTCAGGTGTTTTCAATTCTTTCATGTTCAACGAAGCGGACAAATTCCAACTGGACAAATCAAAACGCATAGCAGGCATGTGCGAACGGACAAATCTGCAATCTGGCCATTTCGACGCTCCTCCATTGCCTATATAAACACAACTCGTGAGCTGTGTAAAAATACAACAACGCAGTGCTTAATTTTGTGCCAAAACTACGTCAAATATTTTTCATCACTCACACTTATTTTGAGCACAATTTCTCGAGAGTCTTTTATTCTACATAATTTGAGTTGTATTATTTGAGCTTCAATTTGTTATATACTGCACTATTGAGTGTATCTTTCTCGTCTCATTTTATTTGTGAAAATCATTTATTTTTGGGTAGGAATCCCAAGGTGTTCATAGAGAGGTGATATCTCTTGAACGTATTGCTCTGTATAGAGTTGTAAAGGTTTCTAATGAACCTGATTTAAAAGCTAGTGATTTAGTGAAAATCCCATAGTGGTTTGCTTTGGGACAGGACGTAGGCCACTGTGGGTGCTCGTGGCGAACTCGTATAAATTGTTGCTAGTGCTTTCTTCTTTGCTCTCTGTCTCTTTATCATTCAAGCACTTTATTTATTTTTGTTCTTTATTTATTATTCGGTCATTTATTTTCTGTAATTTTTTATATAAGCACCGCTATCACAATTCACCCCCTCTTGTGTTTGAAGTCAATTGGTAACACTTCCATGATAGAAGAGTGCCACCTTATTGATTTGGGAGCCACAGGAAGTCTTTTTACTTGGTACCGAAAGATTAGAGGCACCCACGTGGTTTCTAAGCGTCTTGATAGAGCCCTTGGGGACCTTGCTTGGCGTAATCTCTTCCCAGAAGCTTATGTTGAAAACCTTGTCCACCACCACTCTGATCACCGACCTATTCTCTTGAGAGGTAGGGGATTTATCCCGGACAAGAGCACCAGACCTTTTCGTTTCGAAGCAGCTTGGCTCTCCCACAAAGACTTTCCTATGGTGGTTACTCAGGCTTGGGGAAAGGGTCATCATATAGTCCCTAACAGCTTATTGCAGGTTAAGCTAGATGCCACAGATTTTAATGAAAAAATCTTTGGTAACATCTTCAAGAGGAAGAAGACTCTCGAGAGAAGGATTAAGGATATCCAAAGAATTCTAGAAACCGTGGACTCAGCAAAGCTCACGATTTTAGAAGCTGACCTTCAGAAGGAATATTCTGATGTGTTGAAACAAGAGGAGACTCTTTGGTACCAGAAATCCCGAGAGAAGTGGGTGAAGTTGGGAGACCGTAACACTAAGTTTTTCCATACTCAAACGGTGATCCGGAGAAGACGTAATAAAACCCAGGGCCTTTTTCTAGATAATGGGGATTGGTGTACGGATGATACCATGTTGAAGTCACATGTGATGTCCTACTTCCAAAACCTTTTTGAGGTAGATGCTTCTACAAACCCATCTTTGTTACATGTTCCTTCACTTCCTTGTTTGAGTGAGTTTTGCAGAGACTCTCTTATAGCTCCTGTGCTTAAGGAAGAAGTGAAGGCGGCAGTATTCTCCATGAAGTCTTATAAAGCACCTGGCCCAGATGGCTTCCAACCTCTGTTCTTCAAGCACTTTTGGCATGTTGTGGGTGATGATCTATGGCAGCTTGTGAGGTCAGCATTCAATGGAGGATCCATTGATGACTCTATTGCTGAGGCTTTATTGGTGCTTATCCCCAAGGAAAATAGGAGCACCCGTTTGAAGAACTTTAGACCCATTAGCCTCTGCAATGTTGTTTTTAAAGTGGTTACCAAGGTCCTGGTTAATAGATTGCGCCCCTACCTTAATGATCTGATAAGCCCCCTGCAGAGTAGCTTTATCCCTGGCAGGGGCACAACTGACAATGCTATTCTAGCACAAGAGGTTGTCCATCATATGCACAAATCCCGATCGAAAAAAGGCATGATCGCCTTCAAGATTGATTTGGAAAAGGCCTATGATAGACTGAATTGGGACTTCCTCCAGCTCACTCTTAATTGGTGATTACGGTTTTCCCACTCACACCATCTCTTTGATCATGAGTTGTGTGCGCTCTAGCAAGCTTGCCGTGCTTTGGAATGGAGAGAAAACACAATACTTCAATCCTTTAAGAGGGCTACGACAAGGTGATCCCCTATCACCCTATTTGTTTGTTCTATGTATAAAGTGGATTCGGGGATTTGGAAAACAGTACATATATCCAAAGAGGGGCCTGGTCTCTCCCACCTTCTTTTTGCAGATGACGTTCTCCTTTTCTGTGAGGCTACCACCCAACAGGTGAAAGTGGTCATGGACACTTTGGATGTCTTCTGTCAAGCATCAGGCCTAAAAGTTAACTTTTTGAAGTCTAAAGCTATGTGTTCTAGGAGGGTACCGGGGGATAAAAAGCTAGCTTTTAAGAATCTCTCCTCTATTAGATTTGTTGCGGATCTGGGCCATTACTTGGGGTTCCCTCTGGTTGGTGGTCGAATTAAAAAAGAGGTGTACAATGATCTTATTGATAAGCTTTAGAAGAAGTTGGCATCTTGGAAGGGTGTGCTGTTGAACAGGGCCGGAAGGGCCTGGTTGGTGAAATCGGTCACTTCAGCCATTCCGATCTATACTATGCAGGTGCATTTTCTTCCTCAAAGCGTTTGTAATTGTATGGATAGGATAGCCCGTAGCTTCATTTGGGGTGGGGACGGAATGTCCCGTAATTGGAATCTTGTTAATTGGAATACTATCACTACTCCGAGAAGGTTTGGTGGTCTTGGGATCCGGGATACAAGAATTACAAATGTTTCTCTTCTTGGTAAATTAGTTTGGAGTCTCCTACATGATAGGGGCAAGCTTTGGGTTCAAGTCTTGACCCATAAATACCTCGGATCCCTTTCTCTATGGCAGGCAAGAAAGATGCCCACAGATTCTATCATTTGGAGGGGGGTGCTTAAAGCTTTGGAGTCACTGAAGCAAGGGTTCAGCTTCCGGATCGGTGCTGGTAACTCATCCTTTTGGTTTGATGACTGGACCCAGCTCGGCCCATTGTGAAATTTTGTGGGCTTTGTTAACTTTTTAGATGCCAACCTAAAGATTCATGATGTTGGTGAAGCGGGTAGTTGGAAGCTCCCTTGTCTCTCGATGGTGCTTTCCTCTTCTCTTCAAAACTACCTTCTTCAAATCTCTCCACCTCCTGTTTTTGATCTAGATGTTCCTGATAAATGGGTGTGGAGTGGTTCAAAGAGTGGTACCTATACTAGCTCTTCTGCCTACCTATGGCTCCTACAGCAGGAGCGAGTTTGGGATTCTAATGAAAATTGGAATTGGGTCTGGCAACTCGGTGCTCCTACTAAGATTCAGCGCCTGTTCTGGCTCTGTGCCCACAGTGCTCTCCCAACAAATGATCTTCGCCATCGTCGAAATTTATCGAATTCACCTTCTTGTCCTAGATGCTCTTCTGATGCTGAGACAACTCTTCACTGCTTGTGGGATTGCCCCCATTCCTTGGAGGTGTGGAGCAGATTGGGTTTATGCTCCATCCCTGGTTTTCGATCGATTCAGGATGCACCGAACTGGATGATGACTTTTGCTAAAGGTGAGGTTGCTCCCATTTTTGTGCCGGGGATTTGGTGGGTTTGGAATTAGAGGAATAACATCATTTTTAACGATAGCCACTGGAGTATCTCTGAGGTTATACGCAAGATCCAGCTTTCACATGGTGATTTTCGTAACAGCTACCCATCTAAGCTAGCTCTTAGGCAAGCTCAACGCAGATTGGTGCGATGGCGTTTCCCCAGTAAGGAATTCATTAAGGTTAACACTGATGGAAGTTGGATCCCCGATTCCAAGTTTATGGGCTCTGGTGGCGTCTTCCGTAACCATAAAGGTGAGTGGGTCACAGGTTTCTCAAGCTTTGATGGGTCAGGTGATGCTTTGTTGGCTGAATTAATGGGTCTTTACCATGGTTTATCGCTGGCTCACCAGCTTGGTTTCAAGAAGATTGTTTGTGAATCTAACTCCCTTGAAGCGGTTCAGCTTATACATAGGACTGATGAGCATGTTTTCCACACGTATGCTTCTCTGTTGTCTCATATTTGTCGTCTTCTTGAGGGTGACTGGGAGGTTTCCATCATCCACTGCTTCAGAGAACAGAATGCTTGTGCTCATTTCATGGCTAGGGAGGGAGTTAATTCTTCTGGTTTCCACCATTGGGACACACCTCCGCATGGGCTACTTTCTCTGCTACTCTCGGATGACATTGGGTGCCAGGCTTAGGCTTGGTTTTTGTTTCCTTTTTGCTGTTACTCTTGTAACTTACCAAAAAAAAAAAGATGACAATGAGTAAAATCTAAATCTACTATATTATATAAAATAAAGTTTTGCCACGTAGACTCATACCACGTGACAGTTCAACATTTATTTTTTTCCCGCCAAATTTTTTTATTTTTTATTTTTTAATTGATGATATTTCATTAATTAAGGTATATCAATTAATTATTGCTCATATCTGCACTTTTACCATTCAATCAAATTTGAATGAATTCAAATTCAAAATGTAATAAATTAAAGCATATCATTCAATTAATTCTCATATCTGGACCTTTTTCATTCAATCAAAATATTATCTTTTTTTTACAATCAAAATATTATCTAAGTCATGTGACAACATACGAATCATTAAATATTTTGCCTAAAGCAATTACATTTTTTATTTTATTTTTTTGCATAAACATATGAATCAATTTTTTAGTTATCAATTATATATTATATATATTAAAACGACGTTTGCCATGTCATTTCCACATATCAGCTCCTCATTCATTCAATTTCCCGCCCATTCCCCAATATTTGATTCTGCTTTAATTCCTTTTTTATTATATCTAGCATTGATTATATAATCAAATCTCAAACATTGATACATATTTTGTTGGATTACTTTATATAGTAACACATTAACATTAATTTATTCTGCAACAAATGTTAAATATATTAAATTTTATTCTAAATTACCTACATACAATTAATACACACTAAACCGGAAAATAAAATACTATTACTACCATTGAAAATATCTTAATAAATTTCTAAAGCAAACATACAATCATAATAAAATATGATCATGGTTCTTAATAAATTTCTTAATAATTTTTTAAAACATAGATATTTTAGTAAAGAAGAAATTTCTAAAATTAAGAAATATGTTCATATTGGTTAGTTTAAATAGTAATAATTTTATCTATTTTAATGAGATTGTGGTTGTGATATGAGGTACTAAATGTCTCATGTTAATAATTTGAATGTAAATTTTAAATAAATTTTTAGCTCATGTTAATGGATATGGAAGACAAATCCGAAAATCCCATAATTTTTTTGCGTATTATTTGACTTTCTCTTTAAGGATTCACATTTAATTAGAGTATCATGTCACAGGTTCAGATTTATTTCTAAAAAATTTTTATTCAATTTTTAGGTAAAAAACTTTAACTGATCATATTGAAATTAAGTTTTAAAATATATATAGTTTAACAATTTCAATAGATTTTTCTAGAATTGCTTATTTTATATGATAATGTCATTGATTGTGTTGTTGACAATATTAACCATAGTTAGATTATATCTGGAAATTCCAAAGGTCTGAGCTTAATCCTTAAAAAATATAAAATTCACACGTTTCAATTGAAATATTTTATTATTTCAATAAAATACAAAACATTTATCAACTATTTAAATTTAAATTGGACTAAAATTGTGATTTCAAAATAAAATGTTTAAATTTTTAAAATTTCGATTGGATATTAAAAAATTATGTTTATTATTATTATTATTACTATTATTATTAAATTTTTTTTTAAGCAAAGAAGGAAAGGAGGCTCGTTAAAACCTCTTGATGCAAAACCCTCCTTAGGAAAAAAATATTTAGAAGGAAAAAGAGTACTTTTCCCTTATTTTATTGATAAAAAGTGGAAAAAAAGAACAAAGAAACTTGGGGGGGATTAGGCCAAAACCCAAGAAAACAAGGAAAAACATTACGAAAAAACGAAAGTACGGAAAACTAAAACGATTACGATAAAAGTCCTCCATGATGAACTTTGTGACAATCCCACCAAGAAAAATACTGGCTAGAAACTCCATGGGAGGCTAGCTTATCCGCACAAGAATTTCCCTCCCTGTAGATATGAGAAATAAAAAACTGCATTTGAGCCACAAGAAGGGAGCAATTTTTCTAACGATTCCTGTATTTCCAAGGCACCAAGGCATGATTTTCGAAGGTTTGCATCACGAGCATGGAGTCACACTCTAACCACAACTCATGCCAACGTTTATTGTGAGCAAGCTCTATGGCCCTCATAGCTGCCTCTAATTCAACATGAAACGAGGAAGCTAATCCCAGATAATCAGCAAAGCAGCCCATGAAGGCTCCACTAGAGTCCCTGAAAATAGCACCACAAGCTGCAGGACCTGGATTCCCGCGAGAAGCGCCATCCGTATTGCACTTGACCCACCCAC
The DNA here is from genome assembly GCA_037113605.1 of Calophaca sinica. NCBI lineage: Eukaryota > Viridiplantae > Streptophyta > Magnoliopsida > Fabales > Fabaceae > Calophaca > Calophaca sinica. The sequence continues at coordinate 114,057,306 of CM073733.1, forward strand.
AGAGAGGCCTATGCCAAGTCACCGGAATGATAGAGGGAGCTTTTAGAGCGTGAGACTCCACTGAGAAGAATTTCATAATGCTAAAAAATCATCAATAGAATTGGAGGCAAAACCTTTGGATATTTTACCTGATAAGGAAACTGCAGCCACCACCAGATGAATAGCTCTTTCCAAAGATATTTTACTATTTTGGAAATTAATTTGATTTCTGGCAAACCAAATGACCCAAAAAATATGAATAACCACGAGTACTAAATCAACAACCTGAGAACACCAAACTCTGTCACAAATCTTGAAGATAGAGTCTATGGAAGAGCAGTCTAGAGTGCAACTTAGAGAAGAAGCAAGCCAATTCCAGAGATTCACAGCAAAAGGACATTCAAAGAGTGCTGGCAAAGACAACACATGGAAACAACTACATAACCTCTCTTACGAAGCTGTTCATCTGTAGGCATCCTATTATGAAAAATACGCCAGACCAAAAAATACTTTAAAGGAGGAGTTGCAGAGCTCCAAATCTTCTTACCCCACGACACTGAAGTCCCATGAGGGGCAAGTGCAAGGTAAGCGTCTTTAAAACTCAAGCAACCAAAATCAGTACCTTTCCAGATCAGATCATCCTTACCATTCTCAGCGCAGAGAAGCACTTGTTGAACATCATTTGCAATGTCAGGAAACCGGCGAACGAACGAGGGAGGAAGCGACCAATCTCTACCCTGTAAGAAATCAACCACTTTAGCCTTCAAGAGACGATGCGCCGATGAGGGGATACTAAGATGGTCCACTATAGGCTGCCCAAGCCAGTTATCAAGCCAAAAGTTTACATTATTACCATCAACAATGTACCAGACTACCTTGAAGGATGGTCTGAAGAAATTTCCGTATACCAGGCCAAATAGACAACTTGGCATAATAAGTGATAGACTTGTTATGGCGCACAAACCACGTCTTGAGAAGCATGGCCCAAGGTTGAGTAGAAGCAAGAACATCCCACGTGAGCTTAAGCATAGCAGCCTCATTGATAGACCGAAGCGGCCTTATACCAAGACAACCCTCATTCACAGGGGTACAAACAGTGTGCCAAGCCACTGTGCAAATTTTCCTGGTGTGAACATCCCCCGACCAAATAACATTTCTAATTTAATTGTCAAGCGTCTTCAGAAGAGAAATTGGCCAAGCATAAACATGAAAGCTATAGACAAGCATGCTTTGAAAAACTGACTTAACTAGCTGGACTCTCCCCATGATAGAGAGCAGAGAACTCTTCTAAGAAGCCAACTTGTTTTTAATCTTGTCTGCAATGGGCTGCAAATGAATCCTCTTAGGCTTACCTTTGAAGAGAGGAACCCTAAGATAATTAAAAGGAAGCTCTCTCGCAGAGAAACCCAGGAGGTCTTTAAACTAGTAGTCCGCAAAGCAGTTAGAAGGCCAGTATAGAACTTGCACTTCTCCAAACTAAGATATTGACCTGAGGCAGCACTGTAATCATGAAAAAGATGCATTAAAGTAGACAAATTATGTTTAGTTGCCTTATAGAAAACCATGATGTTGTCTGCATAGAGAACATGAGAAGGAGTTTGACAGTATAAGCTGCTGATTGCCAGAATCAACTAAAAGAGAAATACCTCTGCTCAAAGCGTCTTCTGCAAAGCAGAAGAGGAGAGGAAAGAAAGGGCCTCCTTGCCTTACACCTCTTTTACAAGGAAAATAACCTGTGGGATGGCCATTTATCGAGACAGAAAGCTTGGCGGACTGCAAGATAGAAGTAATCCAATCACAGAAAATTGAATTAAAGCCAAAAGCCTTTAGCATATTAATCAAAAAAGACTAGTCGATGGTATCAAAAGATTTTTTTGACATCAAACTTAAGACTTAAGAGCTATGTTGCCAACAAAAGACTTATAATCCAACATATTAACAGCTTCCGAAGCAATGCATATCCATTCAGAAATATGCCTCCCTTTAATAAAACCTCTCTGTTGCTCAGAAATGATCCTCAGGGCCAACAAAGACAATCTATCAGTGGTAATAACTTTGAACTGAAAATTAGCCAGAGCAATGGGCCTATAATCCTCAATCCTATCAGCTCCAGTGAACTTGGGAATCAGGGCAATCAAGTTGGAATTCATATTAGGAAGAATCCAACCAGAACGAAAGAATTACAACACATATTTAAATACATCTTCACCCACAAATTCCTGAAAGAAACAGCCACCAAAACCATCAGGCCCAGGGGCGCCCGCCCTATTCATGGAAAACACAACGGTCTTTACGTCTTCAAAAGAGGGAAGATTAGTAAGCATAGCATTATCTTCCCTAGTCACCAAACTAGGAATAACACGAATAATAAAATTAGAATTGGCACAGCTGTTCTCTGAAGAGTAAAGAGAGGTGTAATAAGATAAAACATGTTGCTCAATGTCTATCTGATTATCTAAAATAACCTCTCCAGCTTTAAGAACTGACATTTGTTTAGAGGTCTGTCTAACTTTGGCAACCCTATGAAAATAAGTTGTATTTCTGTCACCCTGAGTAAACCAATTAATACAGGCCTTAGCCCTCCAAAAGTCCTCTTGGTAAGCAAATGCCGACTGCAGAGCCTTTTGAGCTTCTAGCTCTTTATCATTAAGATCATCAGAGTATCCAAAATCAATCAAATGTTGTTGAATGCTATCAAGACCCCTCTGTGTTGACTCAACCATATTATGAACGTCACCAAAGGTTGATTTATTCCAGATTTTAAAAGCATATTTCATGGACTTCAATTTTTGAGAAAGAACAAACATAGGGCAGCCAACAACACGTCTGCTCCTTGTGTCCAGAACAAGTCTTCTACAATCTGCATGCTGAGACCACATATTAGACAAATATTTAAAAGAAGAATGGAAAGTAGGAGTACCTCTTTGCATAGCAAGAAGAAGTGGGTAGTGGTCAGATTTGCTCCTCGTAAGAGTGATACAAGAAGTAGAGGAATAAAACGCAAACCAATCATCATTACAGAGAGCTCTATCTAACCTTCTTTTCGTGTGCGCATTACCACGCCTGCCATTAGACCAAGTGAACTCAACGCCCCTGGTGGGCAAGTGAGTCAGAAGACAAGTGACAAACCAAGTTTGAAACTCATCACAGGAGGCCGCCAAAGGGATTTCGCCACCTCCTTGCTCATGAGAGCCAAGGATGGCATTGAAATCGCCAACCAAGAGCCAAGGACCAATGTTAACCTGCATAAGGCCCGCAATCTCTGCCCAAAGATCCCTCCTGGACAAATGATTATAAGAAGCATAAACAGCGGTGATAAAAGTCAATTGATTATCCCAAGTAATTGACAAAGTAACTTGCCGTCTAGATATGACAATAACAGTAGGGTCAAGAAAAACTACACAAAGACCCCAAAGGTTAGGAAGCTAGGGATCTCTATCATTAACCACAAATGATTTGAGGTTCAAACTACGCCAATAAGAGGAAGGAATATGATCCATCGGCAACCAAGGCTGAGAAAGAAAAACAAATTCTGGTCTATAAATAGAGCAAAATTCTTTAAGAACTAATCTAGTATCAGGGTTCGCAAAGCCCCTAGAGTTCCAATAGATAATCCGCATTTCAAAAAGATACGAAGGTAGAGTCAGCCCTATTACGGGTGTAATAATAATCCGCTTTCTGAGCAACTTTGACTTTACGCTTCTGATGTAACTTCCTCTTCCGCGACTTAGACAAAATAATTTGGAAATTATCATCATTTTGCTCACTGACTGCTTTTGTGGCAATTTCATCTGCATCATCCTCATCACCATCACCCCACAATCTTCCCACAATTCTCAAATCTTGAGCAACCATTGAGTTAACAATGGGGGGGGGGGGGGTTACAAACGGCTGGGGGAGGAGTAGCTGGATTCAATTCACTAGTTGACTTAGATTCCACAGTATATGGAGAGGAGTCTCCTAAAATAGCACCATTGTTAGGAACAAGCTGTCCACTAACCACACCCTGAAGATTCGTAGAAGAGGAGATCACAACCTGGGACAAGGTAGCTGATACATGAGTAACAAAATTAGAACCTGACTCATTGATATCCACGTGTTGGGCAGAGGCATGTGGCACCATTTTTGGAGAGGCATGGCCATCCTCAAAGGCCCCTTGTTCTTGATCAGAAGGTTGAATAAATACTAACAAAGGGTTAAAACCAGGTCTGATATCCTTCTCAGTAAAGGGAACATTATTAATTCCCACAAAAGCATTTTTATCATGAACATCAGTGATGTGGATCACACTAACACCTTGCTTGGAGGTACCAGTGCCAATATCACGAGAAGTCATAGCTGCTTCACGAGCCGCAGCATCAACATTGGTCTTTCCATCAGCCAAAGCGATTCCCTTGCCTTTATCTACAATCTGTGCTGCTTCATTATCAACGTGCACTGTTGCATTATCTAACTTGGAAGTTTTTGAGTCATTTTGATTGGGTGCCATCTCCTTAGTCTTAGGGACATATTTCATAGGTTGCCTCTTGTGAGTGGTACCTTCCTTTGGCTTCAAAGTTTCCTTAGGCTTCAAGTTATCCTTCCCTACTGCGAATTATGCACCAGAAACTTTCCTTCTTCTGCAATTTGCAACAGAGTGGCCAATGGCTTGACAACCTTCACAGAATTGTGGGAGATTCTCATACTCTATCCCCACACAGAAAGCATAGTCCTCCCTCTCTACCAAGAGCTGATCCTGCAACTTAGAGGTTAGGTCAATATCAATCAACATTCTCGCGAAGTGTCCAAAGGATCGTTTCAGCGTGGCCTCATCCAGAGCGATTGGAGTGCCAATGGCTCCACTAATTTCAAATAGAATGCGAGGTCTCCAGTATTCACGTGATAAGTCGTGCAAACGAACCCAGCACTGGGCGTGTGATTGGCGGAGATCACGAGGGTTGAAGTCCGGAGTCCATGCAGAGATACGCAAGACTCTAGGATGAAGATTTACAAGCCCAACGTTCTGATGCGGCGTTGATCGTCCAGAGAGGAGAAACTAAATTCATAAAAACCCCTTCCAAGAGAGACAACCGACCAAGAACCAATTGGTTTCCAAATCTTTGCTAACTTGGATCGCAAGTCTGTAATCTTCAGCGGCGAATCGCCTTTGGAAAGAATGAGGCGACCATGGAGCAAGTTCTTGCAATCTGCCAAACCTACAAGATACTCTTCTTCCGAGATTTTCATAGCTAATGCATCTCCTTTGAAACATGGTTTGGGTAGCTGCTCCAAAGGGATATCGAAAGAATTCAAAAGAGCGCGGGCAAACGTTTTCTTTTGAGCAGCAGCAACCGAGGATGAGTGGTGGTTAGAGTCAGTGATGGGAGGAGGTAGCGACCGTGCAAAGGGGGCTAGGAAGCCCCAAGGGCAAACATGCTTAGCCATGAACGCATGCAAACCCTAGCAGAAGCGCATGACGACTAGGTTTTTCAACCTCATTGCACGTGAAACATAATGTTTTCATACTATTATTATTAAATAAATCAATGTCATGTCAATATGAATCATGTCACTTATCTGCATGAAATTTATATAATGTTATTTTCAATTTATTTTTAGTATAACTATTTATTATATTCATTGAAATTCAAATAAATTCAAATAATCTAATATTAAAATATAAAATATTCATATAATCTACTATATTATATAAAATAGAATTTTGCCACGTAGACTCATGTCACATGGCAGCTCCACATTCATTTTTTTTCCGCCATGATGCAAAATGATTTATTTTTTATTTTTTAATTCACAATATTTCATTAATTAAAGCATATCAATCAATTATTGCTCATATCTAGACTTTTATCATTCAATCAATTTTGAATTAAATCAAAATCAAATTCAAAATATAATAAATTAAAGCATATCAATTAATCAAATCTCATATCTGGACCTTTGTCATTTAATCAAAATATTATCTAAGTCATGTGACAACTTAAAAATCATTAAATTTTTTGTCTAAATTAATTTCAATTTTTTTATTTTTTTAGTTATTATTTTAATTATAGCAACCATCATTATCTCATGTCAAAAAATAATTTCATAGTGTAAATCATTAATATATTCTCTTAAATGATATATCTACTTTATTCATTAATTATATCAATTATCAGTAATTATTCATCATTATTTTTTAACAAACACTTCATCATTATTTTAACATAGAAGTTTTGTTACTTTTCATGAATGTTTAATTTTACTATGCACATCATAAAATTTAATTTAAAAATCAAAACTATATAATGTTAAATTTAATTTTTATATATTTTACGTAATTTAAATATTTTATCTCTTACGTATTATTAAAATTTAAAAATTTCTGGCATTTCGTTGGAATATAAATATTTTCAGCATTCACATGATTATTATTTATGTTTAAGTATAATAAATGCTAAATCAATATGTATTTTTATTTTTTCCTTCTTAAAACTCTGATATTATACCCGAGAAAAACCATAATTTATTCTAGGTTTAATTTGTTGTCCAGGATAGATAATTGATCATTCAATTGTGTACTTTATATTCTGTTTGTTGAAACTCGAAGTTGAGAAGCCATCTCTAAATATAAAGAAAATAGAACTGATATTTTCTGTTTTATTTGTTATAGTAGGATATACTATAAAATACACATATCTATACATAAATGTAAGAAACAAATACTCTTGCTTATTTGTTTCTTGATTAGTCTTGATCGAAGCCTCGTCTATAATATGGAATTATGGACTCGATGATGGGAAATGGTAGGTCTGACTTCGTTTTCTCCAATTATATATTCATTTTCTCCAATTATTCCTGTCGCATATATGAGGGACAGGTGTCAATCAAATACTCTTTTCATTTTTGCATGTCATCTATGTGATAATAAGATTTCAACTAATTAACAATGACCTGTATACGTGTGTGTGTGTGTGTGTGTATTCAGTATTCAGTATTACGGATCAAGAGCATCCGTAATACGTCATACAACATGCATTATTATGTGATGTTGAAAGATAACAATGCTGAAAACACCACAGTTCGCTTTCTTAATTTCTTTCTATTTTTTTTTTTGGGGACAAGTTCAATTTTCTATTGCATAGGTCTGACATATACAGAACATAAACAAAGAGTACCGTTTATTCAACATGTTGCAACCGTATGCTTAAGTCATCTTTATTTATTTTAATTTGCTTTCTGGTTTGGTTAAAGTAGACTATCAAATTAATGCAAAATTTAAAATTACTAAATAATGCTGAAAATTAATTGCAAACTGTAAATCAAGATTTGTAATTTTTATTCAAAATAATTTCTACGACTTGCTCTTTATTGGGACAATACTTAGTCACCACTTCTAATAACTCTCATATTTTATGAAATCGAATATCTATATGCTTGGATCACCTACGAGGCTATGACAAACTGGTTTTTTTTCATATATATACTGCAATGACAGACTTGTTGTCACAGAATATTTTTGTAGGTTTTGCTACATCACTTTTGAAATTGTTCTCAGCCATGCTGCTTTAACTGGTTGCTGCTATATATATATATATATATATATGAGAAGAGGTGAGCGTACTTGATATAATGAAGAATTCTTTAGGCTCCTTGTAGATGACAAACATGTGACTCTTCGATGAACCTACAAAGCAATCCATCCTATTGAACTTTTATAATAGGTTGAATTTACTTTTTTACCATCAATTTTTCTCATAAACTTTAACTTTTCTTCAACTGGCGTGGAAATCAGTTTTGAATTCTCCATCTTTATTTTTTTTTAAATGTCACTAACATATTTCTGTTGAGAAATGAAGATTACATTAGCCTTCCCTAACTCTGCAATCATCTTTAGAATATTGCTAGTAAAGATTATTAGATTATCAACATAAAGGCATACAATAAGAATATCTTTAGGCTCTGTTCTCAAAATGACATCTTTGAAATATTTTCCAATTATTTTGTGTTGGGAGAGAAAGAATCATGTGAATTGTATCTAATGCAACAGAAGAAAATACCTCAAAGTAATCAATACCTAGTTTTTGCTTGAATCCTTTAGCCATGAACCTCACTTTATAGCTGTCAATCTCACCGTTGGGCTTGTACTTAGTCTTGTAGACCTATTTCACTCTAATAGGCTTATTTGTCGAAAAATTTCATTGGGTTATTGATCAGTGCATTTTAATGCACTCTTTATAGCTTTGCACTTAGTGTTTTTGATTGTGTTCTATACCTAATATCTAAGTCTTAGCACATTTCTAAACTTTGGGTCTTACTTGAGTAGTATAGTAATTTATTGATTAACCTTTGTTTTTACTGCATATTGACCCCTGTCTACTCTGCAGGCCATAACTTTGGCTGCGGTTATCCGATTGAGACGTGCGAGCATGCGTTGGAAAGCTAAGGAACAGAGCTACAATTCTTCTTTTAAGCTCGAAACCCAATTCTGATGTCTTGTATGTCAAAACTGCGAATTACGGAAGCAGTACAGTGTAAAACGGGTTTTGGGCCTAACTTAGTTTGTCATTGGGCTTTTATCATAAAACCCGTTTAGGGATTTAGGTTTTTTGTTGAGCTGAGATTATATACACCAGGACCAGCCGTTTTTCAGTATCTTACGTTTTATTTTACAAAACTTGTGTGCCCTAGCCTCGATGGAAGCCTAAGCTCCTAAGTTGGTTCATCGGTGAAAGGCTGCCGTTTACGGATTTTGAGGTTCGGTACCTAATGTTTTAATACAAATTCATTTTAATTTCTTTAATTTCGTCTCTATCAATTTCGAATTTGGTTTTGAATGTATGCAATCTATCCAGTTCATTTTTTGCTTAGTTAATCGTTCTGTCTTCGTTGTAAAACGCGATTCAGTTGTGTATGACGCTTAATTGTATGCAATTCTGTTTCGTAATTTTTATTATTTTGAATTAATGATTGCTTAGATTAATTGATTCGCGTAGAAATTGATAGAGGGTTGATTAGAATTCTGTTATGATATTGGTTGCATTTTAAACGGCGCTTGTCCGCTCCCGTGACCAATTGAACTCGCTGTTTCGGTGCTTGCTCGAAATGGTGTGAATTCGTATAAACTGATTAACGCTTGTTTAGTTAGTTTATGACAACTGCGAATTTGAAATTAAATGAATTGTTGTTTTTAGAACCTGTGATAAATCAAAGGCGCGCACCCGGAAACCCGTGAATCAATTGTCTCTCTAATTTGATAAAACCTCAAACAGAAACTGTCTTCACAAAAAAAACCCCCCTTTGTTATTGTTGATTTTCGTACTTCCTGATTTTGGTAATTTTGGTTTTTAGAGGTCCTCGTGAGACGACCAAGGTCTCTTGCCTTGAATACTATATCAAATCTTTTAATTATTTTCACCCGTGTACGACCGTTGATCAAATTGGCGCCGTTGCCAGGGATCTCTAATTAAGGATTACCAACCTCAGGACCCACTAACAATACTGACGTTTCTTGCTTTGTTCTTGTTGTGTTTCCAGGTCTTGTTACAGGTTGTAGGTGCTGAGACTGCTGATTTCTAGGATTTGTAGGCGAAAACAAATCGGTTTTCGGCAATCTCGTCAGATTGTTCCGAAACCACAACTGAAGAGGGAAGATTAGTAAGCAAAGCATTATCTTCCTTATTCATGGAAAACACAGCGGTCTTTACCTCTTCAAAAGAGGGAAGATTAGTAAGCATAGAATTATCTTCCCTAGTCACCAAACTAGGAATAACACGAATAATAAAATTAGAATTGGCACAGCTGTTCTCTGAAGAGTAAAGAGAGGTGTAATTAGATAAAACATGTTGCTCAATGTCTATCTGATTATCTAAAATAACCTCTCCAGCTTTAAGAACTGACATTTGTTTAGAGGCCTGTCTAACTTTGGCAACCCTATGAAAATAAGTTGTATTTCTGTCACCCTGAGTAAACCAATTAATACAAGCCTTAGCCCTCCAAAAGTCCTCTTGGTAAGCTAATGCCGACTGCAGAGCCTTTTGAGCTTTTAGCTCTTTATCATTAAGATCATCAGAGTATCCAAAATCAATCAAATGTTGTTGAATGCTATCAAGACCCCTCTGTGTTGACTCAACCATATTATGAACGTCACTAAAGGTGGATTTATTCCAGATTTTAAAAGCATATTTCATGGACTTCAATTTTTGAGAAAGAACAAACATAGGGCAGGCAACAACACGTCTGCTCCAGGTGTCCAGAACAAGTCTTCTACAATCTGCATGCTGAGACCACATAGACAAATATTTTAAAGAAGAATGGAAAGTAGGAGTACCTCTTTGCATAGTAAGAAGAAGTGGGTAGTGGTCAGATTGGCTCCTCATAAGAGTGATACAAGAAGTAGAGGACTACTTACGGGACAGCTAAAAAATCCGAAAAAAATCAAGGATCAGCACTCCCTTAATAAGGACTACTTACGAGACAACGGGCTCAAAATCCCAAATTCCCTCTTTTTCTATTTTTAATTATTTTTTTTAATTTTTCATATCTCCGAAAATATCCAAAAAAATTTGCATATCTTTCTTTTGATTTAATTAGATTTTTCGTAGTGTTTTTATAATTTTTAGGTCAGATTTGAGTCGTTTTCTATTTTCTGCATTCATTTTAGCATTAGGACATAGTTGGTATTTCTAGAATTGTTGCATTTTCCTATTCCTTACTGCATACAGTGCATGACTAGGTCCAATACTGTTAACTTTCACCCTTTTGACCTTGAAATTGAGAGAACATTGCATCGTAGACTTAGGGATCATATAGGAGATAGTGGTAGTGATAGTGACAGCATCTTTAGTCACAATCTCTTTGATTCTAATTCTGATCTTGAGTCTGTTGATATGGCTGGTAGAACACTAAGGGAACTTGCTACACCTGATGTTACTTACAATGCTCTGTGCATTAATTATCCCGATGTTGTTGTTCCTTTTGAATTGAAATCTGGTTTAATACACTTGTTGCCAAAGTTTAGTGGTCTTGCAGGTGATGATTCACACAAACATCTCAAGGAGTTCCACATTGTGTGCTCAACCATGAAGCCCCAAGGGATTCCAGAGGAGCACATTAAACTGAGGGCCTTTCCCTTCTCACTCAAGATGCAGCCAAGGATTGGTTGTATTACCTCCAACCAGGTTCTGTTGAAAATTGGAATGACTTGAAAAAGTTGTTCCTAGAGAAGTTCTTTCCTGCATCCAGAGCTGCTTCAATCAGAAAAGAGATATGTGGTATCAGGCAGAACTCCACTGAGTCTTTACATGAATACTGGGAGAGATTTAAGAAGTTGTGTGCAAGCTGCCCTCATCATCAAATCTCTGTAAAGCCATTTACTCATCCAGTATTTCTACGAGGGTTTATTGCCCATGGACAGAAATATTATGGATGCTGCTAGTGGAGGGGCACTTGTAGACAAAACCCCAACAGATGCAAGAGCTTTAATAGAAAATATGTCCATAAACTCCCAACAATTCACAACCAGAAGCAATTCTGCAGTTCTAACAAGGGGAGTGAATGAGATACAGGCTACTAGTGAGAAGAGCTTAGAAAACAGGTTGGAAGAACTCACAGCTTTGGTAAAAAAATTGGCAACAGGTCAGACAGCAAGGGTCTGTGGTATTTGCACCTCTGCAGAGCACCCCACAGATGCATGTCCTACGCTGCAAGAGGACCCTAATGCTGATACCCCTCAAGCATATGCAGCTAACATCTTCAACCCTCAAGCCAATGTTGATTTGTCTTCTAACAGGTACCACCCAAGCTGGAGGAACCATCCTAACCTTAGATGGGGAAATCCAACAGACAACAACCTCAGCAAAGAAAATAATCCACCACAAGTTGCACCACAAGTCATTGCCAGTTCGAACCTTCATTAGAGGATCTAGTTAAACAGATGGTCGCCCAAAATCTTGACCCAACAGAGAACAGATGCCTCAATTCAGAATTTGCATACACAAATGGGACAGATGGCTACCACAATTAATCGATGCAAGCCCAGGCGGCACTAACCGCCACCAAGCGATGGTTAATCCGAATGCACCAAACCCCAATGTTAGTGCTATCACATTGAGATCTGGGAAAGCTGTTGACACCCCAAAGGTGCCTGAGACCATTGTTTCAAAAAATAATAAGGCACCTGAGCATATTTCTGATGAACAAGAAATACCCCTCCCCTTCCCTCATAGAGCAGTGAGTACAAAAAAACAAGATGAGGGAGAGAGGGATAAGGAGATCTTGGATACTTTTAGGAAGGTGGAAGTGAACATTCCCCTTCTTGAGGCAATTAAGCACATTCCAAGATATGCCAAGTTTCTGAAAGAGTTGTGTACACATAAGAGGAGGCTGAAAGGGAATGAAAAGATAAACATGGGACATAATGTTTCAGCCTTCTTCCAATCCATGCCCCAAAAGTGCAAGGATCCAGGGACTTTTTCCATTCTATGCACCATAGGCAACAATCAGTTTGATGATGCCATGTTAGATCTAGGAGCTTCAATCAATGTAATGCCTACATCTGTTTTTAACTCTCTTGCTCTTGGACCTTTGCAGGAAACAGGTGTTACCATTCAGCTTGCAAATAGAAGCAATGCTTAACCTACTGGACTGGTTGAGGATGTTCTTGTTAAAGTTGATGATCTTATTTTCCCTGCAGATTTTTATATTCCGGATATGGAAGTAGAGACTAAGTCCAAAGAGTCACCCTCATTTTAGGCGTGAGCCATTCTTGAAAAGCGCTAAGGCAAAATTGATGTTGGTACCGGGACTCTTTCCATGGAATTTGGTGATAGCGTTGTAAAGTTTAATATCTTTGATGCTATGAAACACCCTTGGAAGAGCATTCCCTTTTATATTGAATTGCTCACGATTTGGTTGATGATGTTTATTACGATGTTGTTATCGCAGATTTTCCTTCATTGGTCGATTTTGCCGATGTTACTTGTGATTGTTGCACTAACACCCATACTTGTCTTTGAAGTTGAAGCCGTTTGCAGGTTGACACTTTGCCTAATGTCCCCAATGACATAGGTTTTGTTGCGATGTAGCCGCTACTAAGATTCTGCCTCTATTGAAAAACCACATGTTCTAGAGCTTAAGCCACTCCCCAAAGAGTTAAAATATGCATATTTAGAGGGGAGTGGTGATTTGCCTGTTATTATTGCAGCTAACCTTGTTTCTGAGCAGGAAGAGAAGCTGTTGCAGATGCTAAAAAAATACAAAAAGGCCATTGGATGGACCTTAGTCGATATTCTGGTATTAGCCCATCCATGTGTATGCACAGGATTTTACTTGAGGATGGGGCGAAATCTGTTAGGCAGCCCCAGAGGCGGCTTAACCTGTTAATCTTGGATGTTATGAAAAAGGAGGTGACCAAACTCCTACAGGCTGGCATTATATACCCAATTTCTGATAGTCAATGGGTAAGCCCAGTCCAAGTGGTTCCTAAAAAGATTGGTCTCACAGTGGTGAGGAATGAAAATAATGAACTCATCCCCACAAGAGCTCAGAATACCGGAGAGTGTGTATTGATTGTGAGACTTAACCAGGCAACCGTAAAGGATCACTTTCCTTTGCGGTTCATTGATCAGATGCTTGAACGGTTGGCTGGTAAGTCACATTATTGTTTTCTTGATGGTTTTTCAGGTTACTTTCAGATCCATATTGCACCGGAGGACCAAGAAAAGACCACATTCACTTGTCCCTTTGGCACTTTTGCCTATAGGAGGATGCCTTTTGGCCTATGCAATGCACCTGGGACTTTCCAGCGTTGCATGATTAGTATTTTTGCTGATTTGATAGAAAATTGCATAGAAGTGTTTATGGATGATTTTACTGTTTATGGTTCTTCATTTGATTCATGTTTGGGTAGTTTGGATAGAGTTTTGCAGAGATGCATTGAAACTAACCTTGTTCTGAATTATGAAAAATGCCATTTTATGGTAGGACAGGGTATTGTTTTAGGGCATGTGATCTCTGAAAAAGGGATGGAAGTAGATCCTGCCAAGATTGAAATGATTTCTAGTTTGCCGTACCCATCTTGCATTCGCGAGATTCGTTCATTTCTTGGTCATGTAGGTTTTTATAGGCGCTTTATCAAGGATTTCAGCAAGATAGCTCTTCCATTGACAAACCTGCTGCAAAAGGATGTTAGCTTTACCTTTGATGATAAATGCAAGCAGGCCTTTGATTGTATCAAGAAGTCTTTGACTTCTACTCCCATCATTCAGCCACCTGATTGGACCCTCCCCTTTGAAATTATGTGTGATGCATCTAATTATGCATTGGGGACGGTTCTAGCACAAAGAGTTGACAAGGCTGCCCATGTTATTTATTATGCTTCTAGGACTTTAGATGCTGCACAAATTAACTACACCACCACAGAAAATGAGCTTTTGGCTATTGTATTTGCTCTTGATAAGTTTCGATCATATTTGCTTAGTTCCAAGGTGGTTGTTTTTACTGACCATGCTTTGACTTTGAAGTTTCTTTTAAAGAAACCAGAGGCAAAGCCAATATTGATAAGGTGGATGTTGCTCCTCCAAGAATTTGATTTGGAGATTAAAGATAAGAGCGGAGCAGAGAACTTAGTGGTGACCACTTAGCAGGATAGAGAGAGTGAGGATTCCTCCCAATCCATGATGACTTTCACGATGGCGAGCTAAATTTCATGCGGTGTGTGAGGTAACTCCTTGGTATCTGATATAGTTAATTATCTTGTGGGTGGAGCTTTACCCCACATGCATCTAAAGCACAGTACATAAACTCAAAAGTGATGCAAAATATTATGTGTGGGATGACCCTATTTGTGGAAGTTTGGTAGTGACCAGGTGATTAGGCGATGTGTACCTTACCATGAGGTTCCATCCATTCTTCAATTCACATGCTTCTCGGGTAGGTGGACATTTTGGTCCTCAATGACAGCGAGAAAAGTCTTAGACTCGGGCTTCTATTGGCCCACCATTTTTAAAGATGCATTTGAGACTTTCCGCACTTGTGAACAAAGTGTCAAAGGGTGGGACGGCAATCACTCGCAGGAGTGAGATGCCTCAGCAGACTCATGCTTTTGTGAGGTATTTGATGTTTGGGGATTGATTTCATGGGCCCTTTCCTGCTTTCTTTTGGCTTTACTTATATCACCTTCTTTGTTGATTATGTTTCCAAATGGGTGGAAGCAAAAGCCACCCGCACTAATGATTCTAAAGTTGTTGTGGATTTTGTCGTCCCAAATTTTTGCAGGTTTGGTATTCCAAGAGCCATCATGTTTACCAAGGCACTCATTTCTGTAACCGCACCATGGAAGCTTTGCTTCGGAAGTATGGGGTGGTGCATAGGGTTTCTACACCTTACCACCCCCAAACTAATGGGCAAGCTGAGATTTCAAACAAAGAAATTAAACAAATTCTAGAAAAGATGGTGCAACCAAGCAGGAAGGACTGGAGTCGTAGGCTAGAAGAGGCTCTTTGGGCTCAAAGAACAGCCTACAAAACACCAATAGGGATGTCTCCCTTTAGACTTGTGTTTGGTAAGGTATGCCACCTCCCGGTGGAGATAGAGCACCGTGCTTATTGGGCGGTCAAAGGTTGTAATTTTGAACTGGAAAAAGCAGGTAAAGAGAGAAAGCTTCAATTGCAACAACTTGAGGAGCTTAGGCTAGAAGCCTATGAGAATTCCAGAATTTATAAGGAGAAAACTAAGCACTTCCATGACAAGATGATTTCTAGGAAGGAGTTCTCCATTGGGCAAAAAGTCTTGTTGTTTAATTCCCGGATGAAAATTATGGCCGGAAAACTTAGATCCAAGTGGATTGGCCCGTTTGTTATTACTAATATTTTTCCTCATGGTGCAGTTGAAGTTAAAAGTGAGGCGACAAACAAAATTTTCAAAGTCAATGGACAACGCCTCAAAGTATTCCATTAGAGTTCCGCATTTGAAGATGCACCCATAGAAGAACTCTCATTGGAACATCCCACCTACACTGCAGTCTGACCAGGGAGTCCCTCCCCCTTACTCTTATTTTATGCTTGTTGTTTTCATTGAGGACAATGTGTGATTTAAGTGTGGGGGATCTTTTAGCGTAGTTTTGTTTTTGTTTTTTGTTTTGAGTTTTTTGTTATTATAAAAAAAAATTGCATGCATTTTCATTGGATTTCTTGATTTATATGAGTGGGGAGTGATTTCACTATTCTAGGACTATAGGTCTTGTGGCATGATATGGATGACTTCCTTGCATTCTTAGTGTGATAAGTTGGATTGGAATATTAAATTGTGCATCTTTTGTGATAGATCATTTTCCTTAGTGAGATTTGGGCCTTATAATGGATGGAATACATTTTCCCATTCTCTTTCTTTCTTGTGTGATTTCACTCATGATTGTTGGTTACTCTAGAACTTGACTTGACTCTTATTGAAACTCTTGTTCACATGCATGCATTGAAATGATCTAGGCAATTTTTGTTCTTTTTAGCCACTAGCCAAATAAGCCTACCTTGCAATTATCCCTTTGTTTAGCCCCTTTGAGCCTATTTATCCTATTCTTTGTTTTATAGCTCATTACAAGCCTAAAAGTGAAAAACCATGATATGACCCGATCTTAGGGGATAAAGGAGCTTTGAAAAAAATGAGAATAAATTTTGTATAAGTGTGGGGGGGCTCAAAAATGTGGTAGTGATAGGATATCTAATGTAATGTTGTGCTTCATTGGGATTTTGGCAAGTTTAAAAAAAAATTAAAAAAAATATAAAAAAAAATATATTGGAGCACAACATTCGGTAAAAAAAAAACAAAGAAGAGAAAAAGAAGAAAAGTGTGAAAGTGGAAAATGGATTGAAATTTGATTGAATTTCCCCCCATGATAATTTGGAAAGTGTTTTCCATTGCTCCTCTATCCTCTTTGATTTTATAGCTTAGTTTCCCTTTCAATTATCCCACCTTGACCTTGGTCCCATTATAACCTTAATAAAGATCTTTTGATCTTTGTGTGCACACTACAAGAAATCACGGGTATACCGACGGCCTTATACCGACGGCTTGAGGCCGTCGGCGAGAAGACGGATTTTCCGACGGCTCTCCCCGTCGATAAATCCAATGCGGCGTACCGTGGACTTATCGACGCTGCCGCTTGAAAATCTGTTCTCGCCGACGGCTGCCGCTTGGTAGAAGCGCGTCGATACCTCTCACAAGTTTTCGTTTTCCCGTTTTTATGACATACCGACAGCTTTAACCCGTCGGTATTTGAAAAAGACTGTCGGTAATCCCGAGAAATTTTTCGACGGGTGAAGCCCGTCGGGAAGGTTAATATGGTCGATGCGAACGCCTGGATACAACCGCATTTAAAGCCCCTTCTTCCCTTCCTGTTTCACTTCTCCGGCTTCCCAAAGATCGCCGCTTCGCCACACGCTTCCCTTCGCACTGCTGTCTTTCCTAACCCAAACTAAGCGCAACAAAACGAAAACGCACGCTTCCCTTCAGTTTCCCTTTGCATTGTTCGCTCCCTTCACTGCGGCTTCTTTCGTTTTTTTCCCTCTCCGCCGCCGCGCCTCCTCTATTCCGTCGGCCCCACCATCCTAGCTTCCACAGACAAGAACGTCGGCGCCCCTCTCTTCCATCGACAACCAGCAACCAACCAACCTTCTCATTATCTTCGTCGCCTCTATTTTGCGCACATCCATAAACGCCGGCCCGCGACTACTTTTTCCGACTAGTTAAACAGCCGGTGCCACCTGCGACTTTGCGCGATGTGGTGTCTAGCCTCTCCACTCCAGGCGTCCAGGTACTTCTGTAAATTTGTGATTCTGTGTAAAAATTTGTCATTTGATTGTCAGTAAGTTGTTCCAAATGCATCGAAATTATCCACAAATTTGATGAACTTATTTGAGTATCTTTACTGTACTGCGTTCACAAAAGCATACCCTGATGCCTGTCCCTCCATAACTTTCTATTCTATCAAGTTTTTTAATGTGTCCCAGTACCCTGTACCTGGCAATAACTTGAACTAGATGACACTGGTTTTTTTTTTCCCTAAGCTTGGCTTAGGTAAGAAAGGTGCCTAATATGATACAAAGACTTCCTCGGTTCATGATAAGTGTAAAATCTTGAGGCCAACTCTTGTAAGCATGGTGAGCTACGCTGGTGGCATGAATGGGTCCCCTTTCTTACGTGGGTCCAAGTTGAACCTCTCTTTGCAATGCTTTGGAGTTTTTTAAATGGATATTAAGTTGGAGAATGCTAGATATACACACTCTTCAACACACACTATAATCATCCTTTTTTATAAAAGTCAACATATTTATTACCTCAAAAATTGATCTTTTTAAAAAGTTTGTTGAATTTTTAAGAATGAACCAATCATAAAGAATGCATTGAAGAGTATGTCAAAAACAATTGTATTGTTAGCATTCCTCAAGTTTCGAGTTATAAGCAATTGAAATCTATAATACATCCTGACCAACTGTAGGTTTGTTATTGCAAGGTTGTACTTCTTGATTCCCACATTAAGGTTGTACTTCCAGATACACCACGTCTCTCTCTCTCACTCTCACTGATTCAGCCACCGTGGATCGCCACCACCACTACGCGTGGCGCGCCACCTCCTCTCCTCCGTTCCACCGCGCCACTTCAAGAGGTACAACAAAATTCAATGGTATTCTTTTGGACAATTGCACTTAATATTTATGCTTCTATCCCCTTCTTTTGTTAAGTTTCATATATGTACGCACAGGACAACAATTAAGCACATTATGAGCGAACAATGCAAATGAAAAAGTTAATATTAAGGTTGTTGATCGACTTTTACCTCTTGAGGACATTGCTTGTCACGACTTTTCTGTATAATAGTAGCCGTCTTTGTATTTTGAATTTTTGTTTCATTGTCTAAATTGATTGATTTTCTGTTTATATATCTTAAGCTTTAAGGATGATTCATTGCTTGACAATTTGCATCTTTCATGATCTTTATCATTTCAACAAAACCTAGCTTTGGCCTATGCTCTGTGGCCTCGCCTCGTTGACGTTGTCGCTGCCGTCGTGATTGCGTGTGCCATTTACTGCAGAAAGAGTGATAGAAGAGGCGAACATCCATTTGATTCGGAAGAGGAAGAAGATTAGAGGTAATTTTATCTGATAGCTCTTCCATTGGGTGAGATGAAGGATTATATCTTGACTTTCATCTCTTGAGGCCAAATTAGAGGTAATTTTAGTTATTGATTCTATACATACATGCTCAGTTTGTAGTTACTGATGCCATTGGGTGAGAAGGTTTTTGTTTGTGTACTTTGTAGTTGGTTTCTATTTTAATGATGAAATCGCTTTTGTTTTACATTCTCGCTTTGTGTTGTATATTGGTACTGATGTGGTTACATATAGAAACTGGTTTCCTTAATCGAGTTGGCATATAGATCGATATTGTTTGGCTGTAACGAAATTAGACTATGCTTGTAGGCCAATACAGGTTTTAATCCCTCATATTTCCCTAAAGAGTAAGGGAAGACCAAACCGTGATCATCAAATATCAATCTTGTTGGGAGTTGGGACTAGTCATGACACTTATTTTCATATATTGCTTAGTATTAATTCCAATTCATTGAAAACTTGAAGATGCTTTCATATTCAACTTCAAAGCACCGGTGCTTAGTGTCAAGATTGGTGCTTCATATAGAGTATCATGAAAATATGCACAGCTTATGAAGGAACTAATACAAAATTTTGTTTGTCTGTATGATCATTGATTAATATTCGGTTTGCCCCAAAAGCAAACAGCAATAGAAGTTTATTTTATTTAGTCACCATAGTTTCATCTCTTCATTTGGCTTCTTCCAAGAAGATACCAGTCTTCCTAGCTTCTCTTAATTGTATTTGTGTGATACTCAAACTATAATCATGGTTATCCCTCCAATAAGAGATGTAGTCCAGGAACATATTACTTACTAATTTTTTTTCTCTAGTTTTGAATTTTGAATCGAATAGCATTAGAAGCATGTTACTCTTATCAGAGTACTTGACTCTAAGCTATGATATTTGGAAGAATACGATTTAAGCATGGACGAGGGTAAAAATTTGGGTGCATGATTATGAATATATGTAATCTTTGGATAAGGATGACAAATACATTGGAATATATGATTCTGCTTTTCCTAGTACGATGGTTTTGATATAGTGAATGATACTTTGCTTTGAGATATTTTTGAGATTTTATTTCACCTCAAAGATTGAATTTTTTTATTGGACCAAATGAGCTTTAGAACCACTGAACTTTTATATATAAGGAAAAAAATCATCTTTTTAACTGTCTAATTGTTCTGGCTGATTGATTTCTTGTCAAAAAATTGATTATGAATGTCTACTTCAAAGTGTGCACATTGTTTGGCAAAGGTTGGTAAGTTGAAAAAGACCGCAACTTAGGCATTTCTTCTTGATACAGTTTTAAATTTTTTGTTACCAATTTCCTTCCATTTAGTACATCTTGAACAAGTTTTAAGATTAACTTTGATACAATGGGAATTCATGCTCGCTTATATATTTTGTAAATCAACATACTTACCTTGTAAGCAATGATAGAAGAGGCGAAGGGAGAACTCGATTCTGGTTTGGGTTGTTCAGCCTTTCCGATCTTCATTTCATGCTTCACCATCCAAACAGAGCCCTCGACTTCAACAGCCTTGTGGGCCCCGCTCTTTCCATCATCAACCCCTCCCTCGTACTCATGGCCAAGAAGTTATTTGTGCACTAAATTAAGAATCTTTTAGGGCTTTTTCTGTCTGGAAAATATTTAGAAACTAAGTTTAATAGAAACTACACATGCATAATATACTATATCGGAGCAATTTGTGTTCCATCCTATATCTTTATGCCTCCAAATTTTTAGCTAAGGAAGTAAGTTTTAAATTCTGACCTCTTTAATTATATGAATTTACTTCATTTATATCGGATTCTAATATGGTATGAACAAGTAGAAAGCATCTTGAATCTTCTGAACTTATGGAGCGTATATATGTGATGGGAATTGATGTTACTGCACTTAGTTTTGTGGTATCTCCAAACTATATTCATTCTCCTTTATTATTTATACCTTTGAAGCCTCAACAATGGTGTACAAATCTGATTCAGAAGAATTTCATATTTATTACTGTTATTGCCTTCTCCCATTTTTGTGTTTATGTAATCTTTGACATGTGGTAAATCTTTGTAGCTATACATAAATTATTGTGTGCTTCTGACTTACAAAAAAATCTGAAGTCCATGTTGATAATTGGTGAAAGTTTCTTCAGGCTACAACAGAAAATTTCTAATTGGATTAACAAGTGTACATAGGCTTTGTTATGCATTTGATTGATAAATTATTGTTGTTTTGACATAAGATATGGGGTTTGTATGATAAGAAAGAGAACATGAAGCTGCATGTACATGGATCTTGTGATTGGAATTAATTTGCTGCTTATGAACAAGGGTTTCTGGATTCCTTTGGTGGTGACAAGGGTTTTACATTGCATTTTCTTTCTTTTTAGGTTTTTGGATTCCTGGGTTTCTGGATCTACTGGTTTTTAGGTATGTTGCATTCGAACTTGTTTGAATTCTATCCTTATTTAGATTCTGGTGTGGTTTTGATATTCTTGTTTATATCTTATTAGTTTCTGCTAACACAAAAACTCGTTTCATAGGCCTCTGAGTTCGCCACCTCCACCAGTTCGCCACTTGTACCACTAGGTATGCACTCTAACGAAATGTCGGTTAACTCATTGGGTGGAAAAGGGTTGTCTGTTGACCCCCACACCGACATATTTATTTGTTTTCGTTCATAGTTCTCTCCACAGAGGGGATTTTGAAGTGTATTGTGTAATTGTCTAAATGATATGTACTGTGTAATTGTTCCGCCGCTCGCTATCACTCATCGCTGACAATGCTTGTGCTTTAAGAGTGCAATTTTACTTTATGCTTGCCATTTCATTCATGGATATGGATATTGGTGATGTTGCTTGGCTGCAATTTGCTTTGCACATCTTTCTGTACTTCTTTCCCTTGCCACTTCTGCTTGTCTAATTCTATCCTCTTTAAATGACCAAGTCGATTTTCTAATTCCAGTGTTGTTAATCGAGGATCGCAAAAAATAGCGTAAAATTGGTAGGATAGCGTAAAATAGCGGGCATATAGCGTAAGTTAAATAGCGGGTGAAATAAATAAAATTATAAAATTATATATTAAAAAGTGACATATAATATTTAATGTTCAGCACAAAATCTGAAATGACATAATAAAATATTTATTTAATGAGCTATTTTTAGAACCCAGGCGTGATTATTTATTCATAAATTAGTTTAGAGGCTTATTAAAATAAAATGAAGAGAGCATATGGATATTTTTTATGTTGATATATTTGAATATTAATATCATCATTTATTTTAAGTGATGTAAAATAAGTTTAAATAAACCCTGAATGAAATGTAAAATAAGTTTAAATAAACCCTGAATGAATAAGTAGCTCTTCCGTTTTAAGAAAATAAAATATATAAATTAAAATTGCAATATTGATTGAATTGTTAATAATTATTATTTATTGAAAAATAAAATATTTTTTATTATATATGGCGGATGGCATAGTGGCAACAAAATGATTAATAAAACTACACACACAGTAAATGGACCATTGCTCAAAGAAACAAGGTAGATTTGAATTGGAAAGGACAAATAATAATAGAATTAAAAAATAGATTTAAAAAAAATAATTAAAAAGCAGAATTTTTAAGAACAATAGAATAAAAAAGCAAATTTTAAAAAAGAAAGAAGAGAATAACAAAACGAAATGAGATAGAATTAAAAAATAACATAATTAAAAAGTAGAAGGATTCAAAAACAGAATTGAAAAAATAATTAACAGATGAGCGAGAATTAAAAAAGAGAAACAAGGGAAACAATCGTTAAAAATATGATATAACAAATGTGAAAAAGATCTCAAGAAGAGAAGAATTAAAAAATTTCAATAAAAAGAAATAAAAAATAACAATATTAAAAATTATCCTATAAAAAATTAAATGAAAAAGGAAAATAAAATATTTTTTATTATTTATATATATATATATATATAAATAATAAAACTAATTCTACCCTTGTCACTTCTGCTTGTCTAATTGTTATGTTAATCATTGATCGAATGGATGTTTGATATTTGTTATTAGTATCGGAGAGAAGCCTTAGCTTCCCGTTTGAGGTTTAATATATTATTGAGTGCATATACTCTTTTAGGGTACCATGTGCTCATTGTATATTGAACCTTGAATTGTCCAAGTCGGACAGTTTGGGAAAAAACTTTTTCTTTACTCGTATAATAGTTGTTGCTTAATTCTCGTATCTTTATATTTGATGAAATTTCGGTTCGATTCATTTCTTTTTGTTCTCTGGGTGCATACTTGATTGCGGTGTTCATAACTGCCTTCATTTTGTGTACTCAGAGACCAATGGGAAATGCTGCCGAAATTTTGTCAAGTATAAGATACGAGAATTAAGGAATGATTATTATACGAGTTCTGAAAAAGTTTTTTCTCGAATGGGATAGGGTCATACCATTTAAAGAAAGAGAGCGGTTGTAAGAACGTCGTGCTGCTGAAATTGTCTTTTTTTTTTTACATGCAGAAGATGGAATATTTTATTTCGAGTCGTAGTTGGATGTACGATAGGTTGTATCCGGGGAGAGGGGGTTTGAAACCAGATTTTTGCGCTGGGGTTGCGTACTTTGTCCAAGTCGCAATGGCACATAAAGATTTCAAAACTAATGGAGGGATTAGATGTCCGTGCTTTAATTGCGATTGCAGAAGGATTAAGAGCCCAAGTGAGGTCACGCACCACCTGTATTCAGTTGGATTTAGGCTTAATTACTGGATTTGGACTAGACATGGTGAAAAGTTGCCTCACGTTGATTTAGGGTTGGTGATAATTGCGAAGGTGCTTCAAGCGCTGATTCGTGGGTCGGGATGTGGTGAAGCGAGATTGAATTGATGCAAGATATGGTTTGTGATGCCTTGGAGGTGAACGTGTCATTCGAGGAGCAACAATATGATGACACAGATGAACTTCCAAATGAGACAAAGACAAAAATTTTATAATCTATTGTTAGAAACAAACAAGCCGTTGTTTGAAGGGTCTACAGACTCTAAGTTATCAATGTGTGTGAGGCTCTTAGATCTTAAGTCCAACTGTGGTGCTACCGAAGTGTGCTTGGATCTCGTAACGAAAATGATGTTGGACTCGTCACCTATCAGAGATGGTTTGCCAAAAAGTTATTACGAGGCTAAAAGCTTAGTGTCTAAGTTGGGGCTGGAATCTAAAAGGATTGATTGTTGTGTGAGAGGGTGTATGTTGTATTTCGACAATGAATTTGGTAAAAACGATGGTGCGCTAGTTGAATGCAAATTTTGTGGTGAGCCTAGGTATATGTCACATACTAATAATCGGACGGGTAGACAAAAACTAGTTCCAGTGAAGGCAATGTTTTATTTGCCAATTATTCGAAGGTCAGAGAATGTTTGCATCACCACAGACTGCAGACAAAATGACATGGCACTATGAGAATAGAAGCACTTCAGGTATGTTGCGCCACCCTTCTGATGGTGAAGCTTGGAAGCACTTTGATCGTGTGCATCCTGATTTTGCAGCAGATCCACGTAATGTACGACTTGGCTTATGCTCTGATGGTTTTACCCCGTATGTTCAATCCACGGCGAAACCTTATTCTTCTTTGGCGATTATCGTTACCCCATACAATCTTCCTCCCGAAATGTGCATGTCTAAGCCTTATATGTTCTTGACTTGTGTTATACCGGGTCCAGATAATCCGACAGATGGTATTGACATCTATTTAGAGCCTCTTATTGACGATCTCAAAAGGTTGTGGAATGGTGTTGTGACGTACGATGTTGCACGAAGAGGAATTTTACAATGAGGGCGTACCGATGTGGACCATTAATGACTTCCTTGCATATGGCATGTTGTCTGGTTGGGGTACTCATGGTAAAAAGGGATGTCCGCATTGCATGGAGCATACAAAGGCCTTTACCTTGAAATTTGGGGGAAGAGTTCTTGGTTTGACTGACATCGCAGGTTTTTACCCGATGATCATGCATTTAGATGGAATAAGAACGCTTTCAAGAAGGGGGAAGTTGAATTAGATGGCCCGCCCCCAAGGTTGACACCATAACAGATCTGGGAAAGTGGTTATGGAGCGCCCAAAATCACGATTTTGGCAAATTGGATCGATTTGAAGGATATGGACAATGGCATAATTGGACAAAAGAAGTATTTTTGGGATCCGCCATCTTTGGAGAGATAATTTATTGAGACACAACCTTGATGTTATGCACATTGAGAAGAACTTTTTGACAATGTTTTTCTCACAAAGTGATGAACGCCGAGGAAAAACAAAAGACAATGAGAAGGCGGACTAGACTTACCACTTTCTTGTAGGCGAAAGGACTTGCATTTGTGAATCGGTCGGATGGGAAGACCACGAAACCCAAAGCCTTGTTACTCTTTAAGCTTCTTGAGGAAGCCAAGTCGATCTGTCGGTGGATAAAAGAACCGGATGCGGATGGTTATTCTTCTAATTTGGCAAGATGTGCCGATGTGAACAAAGGAACCATGATTGGGATGAAAAGCCATGATTGTCATGTATTCATGCAGTGTTTACTTCCTATTGCATTTAGTTCCTTGCCGTCAAATGTTTTAAATCCACTGACTGAACTCAGCCAATTCTTTAAAGATTTGTGTTTTGCGACATTGAGAGAGGATGATCTCATAAGGATGGAACAGAACATACCAGTCATTCTTTGTAAGTTGGAGATAATATTTCCCCCTGCTTTCTTTGATTCTATGGAGCATCTACCAGTGCATCTTGCACATGAAGCTAGGCTTGGTGGACCGGTTCAATACAGATGGATGTATCCATTCGAAAGGTACTATAATAAAGTATTCTCTAAAATAAATATTTATTTGAAGGGTTAAATGTATCAATTTTTATCATCAACGTTGTTATTTTGTAGATTTATGGGTGACTCAAAACGGTCGGTGAAAAATAAGGCCAGGGTTGAAGGATCTATTTGTGCAACTTACTTACACCGTGAGACAATCCATTTCTGTTCCCATTATTTTACGAACTTCATGTTGACACCAACAAATAGTAGGAATGAAGTAGAAATTGAAAGTGAAAGACACCCGCTTGCCTTATCAGTATTTTGCCTTTCCGGCCGTCATGGTGGAAAGGAGGTGGATAACTGGATAACGGGCGAAGTGTGGAAGTCAGCCCACGTTCACGTGTTGATCAACTGTGCAGAAGTATCACCGTATCTAACGTATGTATCATTTTGACCACTTTCAATTTCTTTAATCCACAATTGCTCTTGATCATTTGTTTGATAATGACTTGATCAGGGCATTCTTGTTAACTAAGCCCACAAGCGTACAAGACTCTTCTGCCTATATTCATGAATATTTCCCAACGTGGTTTAGGAGCGAGGTATGTTTTTTGAGTCGTCATATATATATTATTATTATTTATTGTTTGAAAATACAAAAATATTGTTTGAAAATAGGAACCATAATTTGTTTGCACATGGTGTGTACACAGTGTATAGCGAGGCGTAATCCCTAAAATCCAACACTTGAGAAATTTATCTCATGGTCCTAAATCACGTGTAAAAGAATGGCACACATTCTTTGTAAATGGATACAAATTCCAAACCCGGTCAACAGAGGGAAAAAAAGCAGTTAACAGCGGGGTTTATGTAAAATGTGCCACAGATGGAGGTGAAGATGACTTTACGGCGTGATTCAACATATATATGAACTGACGTACAATACTTTAGACTATACTAAAAAAATAGTGCTATTTTATTGTAATTGGTTTGATCCGTCAAATAGAGGCACAAGAGTGGATCGAAAATATAATACTGTTGACATACACATGAGCAGAAGATACCAAATGTTTGATCCGTTTATCATGGCACAACATGTAAGACAAGTGTATTATGTCCCTTATCCATCAACTCGAAGAGACAAACAAGGTTGGTGTGTCGCAATAAAGATAAAACCACGGGGTCGCATTGAAGCAGATGATACAGAGGAAGAAGTGGCTTATCAAGTGGATGAGATGTCTCATGTCAGAGGCCGACCATCATTAGGCGTGACCCTACTGGGTTTTCGACGTTGTCATCTACACGTCGTCCTAGTACATCTACGCCGAGATAGCCTGATACACCTCCTGCACCTAGACAGCCTTCTGCACCACCTACACAGACTCAGCACATTCGACACCACCGGCTACTGCACTGGCACGTTCGGCACCTTTGCCTCACATTGACATGATCCCCACCTTCGGTTCCAGCAGCCCACACGGGCGCTCGAGTTCCCATGTTGTGCACGATCCGGTGGCCGATGCTCATCGATCCGACCATGATTATAGTACGGGCCATACAGCTGATCACACTGATGTTGGGCAGGATGGGGAGGAGGAGGTTCAGCAGGAGGAGGTTCTTGAGCAGGGGGAGGGGCAGGAGCCTGAGACTCTTGAGATGCTGTATGATGGCCGAGTTGTTATGAGGCCATCTCGTAAAGGGTAAGTATTTGCAATTTTTTCGAGGTATTAATAATATACATGTATATATATATATTTTTATTTAACATGTTTTTATTGTTCAGGTTTCTTCCCTCAAAGCCAGGCTGCGTTAGCTATCACAAAGAACAATTGATGAGAATTACCAGGAGTTTTGGCCCACCTGGGACGCCAAGGATTTTGAGCGGGACCATATGTTTAATTCTTCAGAGCAAGCTGCAATTTTTATTTTATTGCATATTATTTTATTTTCGTAAATTTCAATTATGTTTAATAATGTCTTATATTGATCTGCATTTAGGGTTGCTTGGGAGGAAAAAGATGAGGAGGCGATGGAGAAGAATTTTCATATGAAGGCCTCCTACCGCCTTTCGACATGCTTCGAGATGCCCGTGATCGAGGATTGCCACCCAGTTGGATAGGGGATGAGCTCTGGCGTGGTGGTAGCGCCTTTGGAACACCCACGAGTTTCGTGCGACCAGTAGCGAAGGCCAAGAAAGAATAGGGCCTCACGAGAAGGGTGGCGGCTTGCACACTGGAGGTTACAACTAGCAAAGACGCAGTTGATTAGACTTGTACGTGTTATAAAATTGTTATTATTATTATTATTTTATTATTATTATTATTATTATTATTATTATTATTATTCTTTATTTAAGTTTTTTTATTAATACAATCACAGTCGAAGAGGTTGGGGAGAGAAGTTCAGTTGCACGAGCTCCATCTTGCAACTCATATGAAGAGGAGTACTAGTGATTTCGTTGATGACCGTTCGAGGCGGACTCAGGTAATTATAAAATATAATAAATATTTTTTTTAATAATGTTTATATTGTTTTGTTAAAAAAAAAGACTTGACTTATTTGTTTGTTTAACAGGAGGAGTTTGAGGCAAGGATGTCTCAGCTTAGATCTCAGAGCTCATCATGTTCTCCATCTCAGAGCCCTGACGATCTATCTACACCGCTGAGGGTTTGGCGGAAGTGGTTGCGAGGAAGAAGAAGGGCCGCTTATATGGTCTTTGGCGACCTTGCCAAAGAACTACAAAGGGGCCCGCCGCCTACACGTTGGAGCATCGTCGAGTAGTAGTGCTGCCACTGGTCGCTCTGCCGCGGATGACCAGGAGATAGCCGAGTTGAAGCGCCTGCAAGTGGCCCGGCAGGAGGTTTTGACTCAAGTCGCGGCGCGAGCAGATGTACCAGGATGCTAGCTCGCGGCCTACTCCATCGACTCGCCTCGCCTCGCTTTCGCCTCCAGCGTCTTGATGGTCATGTCGATGATGCGGATGATGTAGAGCATCTCGATCATGATCAGGAGTACCAGGGACTATTAGTTCTGTTTGTACTTATATTTTTTCATATTTTTGGATATCATTTTTTATCGTTTGGATATTATTTTGAATTCTTGATTTTTATTCGTCAAATTTTTATTTATTATGTTTTCTTTTTTTAATTTACTTTTTAGTTTACGTTATCACATTTTTATATATGGAAATCAATTAATAATTAAATTAAATTAAATTACAAGTAATATTTAATTAAATTAATAAATAAATATTTTTTAATATGAGAATAAATTATTTTTATAATTAAACAAATAAATAATTAAATTAATTAATTAATTAATTAAAGAATAAAATTAATTTGGTTATTAATTAATAATTTTATTAATAAAATTAATTAAAGTAAATATTTTATTAATCAATTTATTTTTCTGAAAAAAACATTCTGATTACCGACGGCCTAAGCCGTCGGAAACTTTTCAGATTGACCGTCGGAAATTTAACGAAGGCTTTGCCCGTCGGAATCCACCATCGATTACCGACGGCCTAAGCCGTCGGAAACTTTTCAGATTAACCGACGGTCAACACCGTCGGAAATTTAACGACGGCTTTGCCCGTCGGAATCCAGCATCATTTTTCGACGGGTGTAGCGTCGGTATTACCGATGAAACGATCCGTCGGTAATCCTTTGCGACGACCATATTTCCGACGGGTTTTTGGCCGTCGATTATCTGTCGGTAAAACTGGATTACCGATGGCTTTTATGTATTACCGACGGCTTTAGGCCGTCGGTAATCCCGTGTTTTCTTGTAGTGGCATGTGTTTCAAGTGTGGATGTTAGAGTCTTGTCAAACCTATGGTAGTGCTAGCTTTCATGATGTGCTTTGAGTGTAAACACTAGCCTAGACACTTGAGAGTTTGAGAGGAATTTATTTCTTGGGAGGATTCTATCATTTTGCTAGCCACTTTGCATCCTTGGGATTCATTGGAAATGCATCTTTGCTTTGTTTTGACCATGAGTTTTGCTCAGAGTGCAAAAGCTTAAGTGTGGGGGAATTTGATCAGTGCATTTTAATGCACTCTTTATAGCTTTGCACGTAGTGTTTTTGATTGTGTTCTGTACCTAATATCTAAGTCTTAGCACATTTCTAAACTTTGGGTCTTACTTGAGCAGTATAGTAATTTATTGATTAACCTTTGTTTTTACTGCATATTGACCCCAGTCTACTCTGCATGCCATAACTTTGGCTGCGGTTATTCGATTGAGGCGTGCGAGCATGCGTTGGAAAGCTAAGGAACAGAGCTACAATTCTTCTGTTAAGCTCGAAACCCAATTCTGATGTCTTGTATGTCAAAACTTCGAATTATGGAAGCAGTACAGTGTAAAACGGGTTTTGGGCCTAACTTAGTTTGTCATCGGGCTTTTATCATAGAACCCGTTTAGGGATTTAGGTTTTTTGTTGAGCTGAGATTAAATACACCAGGACCAGCCGTTTTTCAGTATCTTACGTTTTATTTTGCAAAACTTGTGTGCCCTAGCCTCGATGGAAGCCTAAGCTCCTAAGTTGATTCATCGGTGAAAGGTTTGCCGTTACTGATTTTGAGGTTGATTACCTAATGTTTTAATACAAATTCGTTTAATTTCTTTAATTTCGTCTCTATCAATTTCAATTTGGTTTTGAATGTATGCAATCTATCGATTCATTTTATGCTTAGTTAATTGTTCATCTTCGTTGCAAAACGCGATTCGATTGTGTATGACGCTTGATTGTATGCAATTGCTTTCATAATTTTTAATATTTGAATTACTTGATTGCTTAGATTAATTGATTCGAGTAGAAATTGATAGAGGTTGATTAGAATTCTGTTATGATATTGGTTATGCGTTTTAAACGGCGCTTGTCCGCTCGTAACCAATTGAACGGTGTTCGCTTGCTCGAAATGGTGTGAATTCGTATAAACCGATTAACGCTTGTTTAGTTAGTTTATGACAACTGCGAATTTGAAATTAAATGAATTGTTGTTTTTAGAACCTGTGATAAATCAAAGGCGTGCACCCGGAAACCGGTGAATCAATTGTCTCTCTAATTTGATAAAACCTTAAACAGAAACTGTCTTCACAAAAAAAACCCCTTTGTTATTGTTGATTTTCGTACTTCCTTATTTTGGTAATTTTGGTTTTTAGAGGTCCTCGTGAGACGACCAAGGTCTCTTGCCTTGAATACTATATCAAATCTTTTAATTATTTTGACCCGCGTACGACCGTTGATCAGTTATTCCCTCTTATCTAATAAATGTTTTCATTGATGCACCCATTCTTTAGTAAGCATGCTAAGACAGAACAAACACACATCAGACATCACATTCCGGCCAACTGTTACAGTAGACCAAAAAAGTCTCACTTTGTTGGGAAATCGAGGCCAGTGGTTGTTTATAAACACCATCTTCCCTTAACCCACCGATCCGTCTTTTAAGGACAAAACCGTGAAGGCCCATATGCGGGTCAAACAGACAATATCTTGGAAAACAATGCAGCCGGCTTGAGCTTGGAATATTGGTGTTAGAATGAGGGCCTAAGCCAGGGGCGGACCTATGTTTACTCCAGTGCACACCCTCAAATTTAAAAAATTTCATTTATCCCTTTATATAATTTTTTTGACCTCACTCAATTTAAATTTTTGCACACCATGACCCATACACTTTCATCTCTCAACCCTCTCACTCAGATAGTGTTTGTTTGGTTGGAGGTGAATGGAGGGGGGGGGAAGGGTTATTTTAAATCTTTTATGTTTGGTTCAATTTTTAGGAGAAGAGGGGTGCAAAATCTCTCCTAACTAAATTTTTGCTCTAATCCAATGTTGGTGTTGTTTGGAGGGGAGGGGAGCTTAAATAATTTTAAAAAAATGATTTACATAGCTTTATATAATATATAATATAAATAATTATAAGGATACATATAAGAAATATATGTATAGCCTAATCGTTAGTGATTTAGTGCAATTTTGCATAGCCTAATCGATAGTGAATGTTCTTATGGTTTTACTTTTCGTTACCGTTGCAATTAGTTCCTTAATGACGTATAATTTTAAATTTTTTTGTACCCCTGGCCTAGGGTCTTAGGTCTTCCACTGGCCTAAGCCACATATGAGAGCTGACATGCCCTTTAGCCCCTTATCCTCGACTTGGGGGTTGCTGTTCGAGTAAACAAAAAAAGTCTCACATTGCTTGAAAATCGAGGTCAATGGTAGTTTATAAACACCATCCTCCCTTAACCCATCGAGGCGCTTTTTAAGGACTAAAGCGTGAAGGCCCACACGTAGTCAAAGTGGACAATACCTCAAAAAATAATACAGCTGACTTGAGGTCGAAAAGCCAGCAATTTAGTACCGAATAGATGGTGTAACAGCCCATATTTTCGATATTCTAATTATTGCGAAAATGTACATGTTGCAGTGTCATTTTCAACTGTTTGTGTGATCTGTGTATTTAATTATCAGTTGTATAGAAAATGATATTTAGGGAGATAATCTTAGAAATGTAAATGGATAGATAGTACCTATATTATCAGAGTAATTTATACCCAAAATTCTAGCTATCCATTCAACCGAAATTTCATCAGCGTTTTAAGCCTGTTTTCTAAGCACCGATTATTATTTAAACAGCAGTATTAGATTTCATATTTGTAGAGATGTTCTTGAAAATGTGAATTGACGGATCAAACCTATTTTTTTAGAGAAGCTTATATTAAAATTTTTAGCTATCAATTCAACCGATTTTTGGACAGCATTTGCACACGCTGTACAATTTATATCGAAACAAATATCCAAAAAAAATATCTAGATATTATTTTCATGTCAAGCTTATGGATATCTAGATATTATTTATATTTTTATAATATAAATATCCTAAAAACTTTTTAACTAATACCGAAATCGTCCAAACGACTTAAACCATGGTTAAGTTCACTTATGGTTAAGTTAACCAATCTTCCCTTTCCCTGTAAATAGAAGGCTTGGCCTTCCTAATTTTTCATCCCTTTCCTTGAAGCATTTCCAAGGTGATTCTCTTCTCCCATTTTCATCTCAATTCTTTTATTTTCTTTTATTTTCTTTATATGTTGTAGTTTTATTTTAAATGTTTTGAATAAGTTATTACTTTAAATTTTTATAATCTAGTCTCATTTTTATAATAAAATTCGTGAAATAAGAGATTTTGACTTAAATAAATAAGTGCTTTTGGCTTAAGTAGTGTTTGGTTAATAAATAACTCATTTTGTGTTCAAATAGTAGGCTTTTTCTTAGATAAATCATAATTAATTATGCTTTGATTATATGCTTTTGAAATTGGTATATGGAGCTTGTCTTATTATTCTTAACATGTATAAAAATTGGTAAAATTATTAGATGATGATAAACAATCACTAGTTATAGATATTATACGATTGATCCAGTTGGCTCTATCTCGCTTCAATCTCTAATATTTAATGGACAACGAAGTGCAGCTCACTTGGTAAGATGCTTCACCTACACCCAAAGAGACGTGGGTTCGAGTCATATAGGGGGGAAGTGGGGGACCACTATTGATCCCCTTTGGAAAAAAAAACTCTAATATTTAATTAATCAATATCACTAATCCGTTTAAATAATCAGAAGATTCGATTTAGCTGGCTCAACCATCTTTCAATCTCTGATTATGAGTGCTAATAAATAAAAGATTTGATTTAGATGGCCAGCCGTCTTTCGATCTCTGGTTAATAATAGACTTGATTTGGATTGTACTGCCGTCTTTCAGTCACCGGTAATGATTGATTTAGTTGGCTCTGACGACTTTCAATCTTTGATTATATTACGAATGAAATACATGCAATGTTAAATACTAGGAATAAGTACTTCTGCTTTTGGATTTAAGTTTTGTATACGTGTATAATCATGTTTAACAAATGAGTTTTGAAAATCAAGTTATCCTATCCCTTTTTATCCTTAAAAATCGTAATGATTAAATAGGAAATAAAAGAGGTTTATTTTGTTAAGTAATTATGTTTTGAGTTATTAGTAATAGAATTTATGTTTGATGAGTTTTTAGGTGTAAACTTATAACTGAGAAGAGACTATTCAAAAGCTTTGAAGAGAATTTTATAACGGTAAGGGGAAGATTCTCTAATGAGTTTTGATAAATCCATGAGTTGTGTGCAATTGTTGTGGATTAAACTCTAGGATGAGAGTTTGATCAATTTGTTCTTGAGATTGATTGTATATTAATATATATTATATATGAAATGATTTGATGTATTATGATTATGATCATGATTTGGATTGTGATAATGATATGTTGGGTTTACATATACTACTGCATTCATGCATGGCATAGACCTGACAAATTACTGTCAGCTGGTTTTCAACGTAACCTGGACTTATATATTAGTCGTTGACTTGGTAGTCATGGGCTTTTGATGTCGTAAGACTATTAAGTTTTGGCCTGACAATTTTATTGTCAGTCGTCTTTCTAAAGACTTTTTGACGTGATAAATTATCATCACTCGACTTTTTTGAAGTCTAGCATTTGCATTGACAGAAATGTCTTTGGCTTTTATTCAGCCATATTCATACATTGCATGAGAAATCATCATCGTGGACTTATTTAAGTCATGGGAACAATTATTGTCGTATTACTAAAATTACTATTTGTCTACGTATAAATTATCTATTTTTATTTTACTTGTGCGATTGTCGCGATAAAACTTGTAAACGAGGTTTTCACCCTTTCTATTAGAGAGATTACTCCGGAAGATTTCAATTTTGGAAAAGGACCCAAGGCACGTGGAGGGGGAAAGTGGTCTGCCAAAGAAATTGTTGATACTGAGTGATGACTTAGGAGAGTTATCAGGAGATAGTCTAAAATCTCTATATGTGTTTTTTTAGTACCACGGCCAGCGGAGTGTCTTTATGTTTTGGTGGTGCATTTATTACACTTGTATTTTCTTCCGCACTACTCTGATGAATAAATGTCAAGTGTTCGTATCTTTAAATACGATGTGTTTTAAAGTTTTAAATTTTCTCACTAATCACCATTAAGTAATTAACCATAACCACCAGTGGCCCGAGAGGGTGTCACATATGGCAAAAGGCATGAAACAAAGGCAAGCAAAAATTAAGTGTTACATGAAAATGATAGATTCAATCATTCAATGACAAAGGCAAGAGTTAATATTTAGTTGCAAAGATCAAGTTGATGTGTGCAAGACTTAAGTTCTCACGAAAATAGCATATTTTTACATGCTAACGTTTTATTGATATACCGACTATATGTACTTGTGTGTGTTTATTGTATTTAAACTATACAAAGTTATATTTAATCTTATGTATTCACCACTTCAATATTAATCTTCACAAATTGGGTTGGCAACGATAGTTGCCATCGCATAGATTTTCAGAACTTCCGCTCGCATGTTAATATAAGGAAGTTAGTATTACACGAAAGAGAAAATTAGAGTTCTAAGGACTAATGTAAGAGAAGAAGAGAGAAAGGGACTAAAACTAAAACTAAAAATATTTCTTCATTAATTAAGGATTTTTCTATCATGTGCAAAGTTGCACAGGTTAAGAAATCCAAAATAGTAAGTTTACATTAGAACTTGTGTATTTTGTATTAAATACTAAACTTTTTAATAAATAGTTGTTGTTTTCGATAAATAGTTACTATTTGTAAATTCTTTAACATGTGCAACATTGCACATGATAGAAAAATCCATTAATTAATTCAAGAGATCACACTACACTTAATAATCTATCCTACTACTCCTAAACGAATGATAGTCATCCAAGTGTAGAGAAACTTAATAAAATTAAAAACAAAAGAAATTAAAATTAAAATTAAAATAACAGTTATTTTTCAGCTGGGTTTCTAAATCCATTCATGAGTTGGGTCTACAATAAGTCCACATGCATGTTGGCAAGCTATTCATAAATTTCAATCATAAATCCTCATTGAGATTGGTTGTTCTTTTTGGCCTTACATATGAGGGACAGTGTGCCTCCAAATCTAAATTTTATATTTCCAATAAAAAAATTTACACACAATATTATATATTATGGAACCCGTTCCAAAATAGGCAGTCGAGTGATAAAGTGTTGCGGAATATTGAGAGAGCGAGTTCAAACCCGCAATATTCCACTTCCTCTTCTCATCCCCATCCCCTGACCAATTATACTAAGGTAAAAAACATATATTATGGAACCCAATAGAAAAAGAATTTATATATATTACATCACTTGTGCTTAGCACAGTCCCTTGGCTAGTTTAAAAAAATTATTACAACGTGAGCCGTTTAAAAAAATAATAATTTATTTAACAAGTAAAAGTAAGGGTGTTGGGTAAACCGTCCCGAAGAGTTGTTCTAACAAATATTTTTATATGTTGATTTATATTGTATTATCTATACTATTTCAAGAATAAAGTATAATATTTTAATTAATGTTCGGTATGATTACTCATCATATATATCCATATAATAAAGGCAATCAAGCAAAACGAGACAAATTGAGTCATATGACTATAGATGTTAACGCGGAATTTTTTATTTTAAAAGTTTTGTCACAAGTCATCACTCAAATGAATTAAAAGATGCTAATATCTGTACCCAAAAAAAAAAAAAATGCTGTATATATCATCACGGACAACGATACTCATCAAATTTTCCTTGACAAATGGCTTGTCTTGTCTTATTTTGACAATTGCTGGCGCATACACGCATATTTGCATTAAAGAAATACAGGTACTTATTTTAGAGGAGTCAAATAATAAAAAATAAATATGTTGTGGCGGAATGACACTATAATACAGGTAAGCAACAACACGCCTGGTTTTTTTCAAAAAAAAAACACAAATTATAAGTACAATCTTATAATTTTTTATTTTACCTCCTTTATTTTATATATTTGAACCTACTAATCCTAATTTTTATATTTTTTTTCCCACTGACTCAAGGTATATATTGGGTATATCACTTTCCAAAAAATTATTTTAGCAACATGTCTTAAATGGAAAAAAAAAGTAGCTTTAAATTTTCATGATAAGTTAACTTTATTATAAAAGATATAAAAACTTTACAATTTTTAAGATAAAATAATTTTAAATATAAATCATAAAATTTTAAAACTCTTCATATATTTATACTTTAAAAATAATTGCAGTTTATTGTTGACTTTTAAAACATATTTTTAAAACTGCTCAAAAGACTTAAGGGGTATACGGGTCTGGCATCGCTCTCCCACGTCCCTTCGCACTACAACTAGCTCTGGCAGCTACGCCAACAATCATTACCCTCTGTTCATGCCTTTCATTCGGCACTGGTCGTGACTTCCATCGATCTGCTTGTCCTTCTCCATGGCTCCATTGTGGCTGATGGAAACAACGACAATCCACCATTATCATCGTCGGATAATCTTAGAGATCTATTATGAAGTTGTCAAACCTTGGTGAGAAGCAGGCGATATTATCGAGTTCGTCGGCGGCAGAGCTCCTTGACAAGAACAAGAGGTCGAGGGAAGAAAATATTTACCTAGACCTTACGCGTGCAGATAATGAAATTTGAAGAAACAATATATATGAAGCATCCAAAGTGTCGCACTGGTTATAGGTTTACAGTGTGGCTCGCCGTCCACCCAATCCACTACATATCCAGTATGAGATCTCTGGCCAAAACGATGATGAATCGAAGCTCTCGCCCTTAACTGACGTGACCCATCGAAGGGTGTTGGCCACGCTAGCAATGACCTTGCGATGAGGCCGGAGGACGAGGAGAGGGAGATAGGTAATGTACGAGGGGAGAAAGAGAGAGAAATGTGAATGGGGAAATAGGAAATATTTTTTTTTAATTTCCTATCTTCGAAATTTATTCTATGGTAGACTTGGAGGTACTAGTACTCCAGTATACAATTGGGGTACTGTAACACTGCCCAAATTGAAATGGCCCATATTAAAGAACGATAAAATAATTGTAATTTTTTGCTTGTCACATCTATCAGTTCACGCTTGACCAACAAGTGGCAGCGACATCATGCTTCAAATATCACAAATTTGCATGCGGAGGATGCTTTCAACGAATCTAGTTATTGACTTCTTTATAGTCCAAGTCTAAGGTGTACCCCGCGAAAATGGGTACACTAGTGATCCCCTATTATTATTCATTGGTTTACAATAAATGAAAGGTATTTTGATTATAATTTGACGATTATTTGTTAGGAGAACAACAGTGTACCCTTATTAAAGGGAAACACCCTAGAATCATCCCTCTTTACATTATGTCGAGTTAAAATTACTTTTCTCTCGGTTTTTAAATTTTAAAGATGTGTGTGTATAACACCAGTTAATATTAACTTTGGATAGAATATGCAATTAATTAATTTGACCGTTGAATTATATAAAATTATCTTTTAAATTATGCATGTTATTTTCAAATAATTTAGACATTCGCAGATATCTTATTTAATATAAAATATTTACTTGCATTTTAAACAACATATTATTTGTTAAAATAAAATAGTGAGATGAAGTATCAATTATTATTTCATTTGTACTTATAAATTCAATCTACCTTATATGAAATTTTAATTCAGCGACCGAATTAGTTAATTGTGTATTCTACATTAATTTATTAATTGGTTTAAGTGTTAAAGTTTGACACCTGTTGTCATTTGATTTTGTCCTACACATGCATGCATGTGTGTTTGTATGTGTGTGTGTGTTTCAAGAGTTAAATAATTGCACAGTAACCACACAAACAACTTTTCAATAAACGTTAAATCATATTTCACCCTCAAACCATATTATAATATCTCTTCTTAATATATATTTATATTTTGAAAATATTGTAAAATGTGATTCAATAACTATCAATATTGCATATATAGTTTTTTAATCAAAAAAAATATTGCATATATAGTTATTATTTTAATTTATAATAATATAAATATACTTCAAATAATCCTTTTATTTTTTAATGACTCTCATTGTTATGGACACGTACTTAAGTTGATCAATTAGGGGCACTACACTTTTATGATAAATTAATGTGTTATACTTTAATTTGTTACAATACAAAAGTGTTTTTATAAATGTTTTTGTATGACTCTAATTGTCATTGAAAAGTTAATTTTAAACTCGTTTTTATTTTAAAATTTTAGAAAAATAAAATAAGGGTTTTGTAAAATTTGGAAGTCAATAATAAAAGATTTAAAACCTTTTTATTTTTGATACACCTAGAGTAAATAATACAATGCCCTATAGTTGTGTGATGTTTTTTATCAGGAAAGTTATGTAATGTTACGACTTATAAAACGGGAAAAAATGCTAGGTCAAAAAAAAGTCTTGAACATCAATTTTGTATCCATAAAAAGTAGCGCTTTTAAGCGTTAAGTAAGTCAACAAAATAAATGGGTGCACTTGGTAGTGGTTAGTTATTAAGAACTGTAACCCAGCCTCACTTTGATCAGTGATTCCGTGTTAAAACCTCCATAGATGTGGCACCCAAAGTAGCAGTTTTTTACAACTATAATTCCAAATTGCACTAGGTATCATACTGTAGAGGTTTCCAAAATAGAATCACTATCCAAAATATTTTTTTGTTTAAAAAACTTACTACAATTTACCTAATCAAGTTGTATATTTTGTGCTTGTACAATTAAATATTTCATAAAAAAATATTTGTACAAGTAGAGGGTGTATATTATTGGTATAACATGTTGTAAATATTCATAAGACATGAATACAGAGTTGGATTTCACTAAGCTTCATATTTGAAACCAATAATTTCTCTTGACATATACAAAAGACTAAAATAATCTCGTGATAGCTTTATTCAGCATTAGTCTTTCAAGATAAAAAATCATGATATTGGAAGATATCAAAGTGAATTGAAGACCCTATCGTCGGTTGACATTCATGTCTTCTAATGAGATAGTTTTTTTTCCTGAAGTGGTTGGTCTTGGAATTGTTGGGCAACATGGTAACTAAGTGATTTTAGTACCGAATAGATGGCAAAATGCGTTAAACAAAGCCAAGCAAAAATTAGGTGTTACATGACAATGATGGATTCAATGACAAACAAAGGCAAGCGTTAATTAATATTTAGTTGCAAAGATCAATTTGATGCGTGCAAGATTTAAGTTCTCTTGAAAATAGCATATTTTTGCAAGCTAACGTTTTACTGTTATACTGACTATATGTACTTGTGTGTGTGTTTGTTGTGTTTAAACTATACAAATTTAAAGCTATATATAATCTTATGTATTGATTACTTCAATATTAATCTTCACAAGTTGGGTTGGCAATGACGGTTGCCACCACCACATAGATTGTCGGGTTCGAAATCCATTTCATGGGTTGGGTCAACAATAAGCCTACAATTATCGCACTAGTTGTGACATAGGTTCGAATCATGAATTTCCATGTTGGTAAGCTATATACAAATTCCATCGTAAACTGATAGAGACCTTTTGCTAAGCCCAAGTAAGGTGAGGCCCAAAGTATGGAAAGTGTATAGGCGTAAGGGAAAACATAACGTGAGAGAAAAAGGGAATGATGAGTTGGAGGTTGTTACGAAGGCAGTATAGGTAAGGGGCGTGCGGGAAATGTGGGGGTAGCTAATGATTAGTTTGTTATTGTGGACAGAGAAAATATTCTCTGAGGAGCATTCTGCTATGTGTATCATTCTGTAAGAGCTGAGGCTCATTCCATCCCGTAATCAATACAATTCCGTTTATTCCATTTCTGTTTACACTGTTTTATTCCATTTCTGTTGTAAGGTTCCATCATAAACCCATGTTGAGTTTGGTTGTTCTCTTTGATCTTGCATGAGGGGCAGTGTTCCTCTCGATCTAAATTTTATATTACCAAAAAAATTGACACACACTATTATATATTATGGGACCCAGTAAAAAAAGAATTTATATATATATATATATATATATATTACATCACTTGTCCCTTGGCTAGTATAAAAAAATCATTATAATATAAGCCGTTTAAAAAAATAATATACTAATTTATTTAACAAAGGTCGTCGTTGAAGTTTAAGATGACTTGTTGATACTTTTGCACGATGGTAATACTCATTTCACTTGTGCACCGTAGAACACACCGTCTACAATAATTACAAGTTTAAACTAGCTTTTCAAATTTTTGTTTTCATTATTGTTTCTTAGTTTTTTTTTAGTCACCCTCTTTCGGGGTTCTTAATTCTTTTGGCTCAGGATTGGAAGATGAAGGGGAAGGTTGGAGGGGAATATTTGATGCATATGCAAATTTTTTAAAATAATAATTTGAAGGATAGTGTTTGTAGTCAAATTATAATTGTACGTAATTATTGAACCTTGTTTTGTTGTTGTTGTTATTTTTATTTTTATTATTATTATTATTATTATTATTTATTTGACTTATATTATCTAAATATGGAGCATTTGGATAACATTTGTTTGAGAAAGCGTTAACATAAAATACATTGGATAACACTTTCTCAAGAAACCATTTTTGAATGTTCAGTTTGATAACACTTTCCTAGGCAAGCATTATCTAAAATTTAAAACATAATATAAATATGAGAATTGGTCTCACTCCTCAATACTCTTCACAAAACGTAAACATGAGAGAACAACTCTCTGGGATAACATCCTCCTTGTCTTTTTTTCACCCTATAGCATATACCACCGCCTGAAAACAATGAAACAGGCCTGGTTTAGAGGCATTTACATCATCATCGACCTTTTCCTTTGAAGGGAAGCTCCAACAGCCACCATCCAAGGGAAACACCACAACAGTGAGGGTTTTTCCGGTCACTTTTTTTTTTAAGTTCTATTACAATCTATCTTTTCCTCATGAAATTCAAACTCTAACCCCATTTTTTACACCCCCTTGTGGGTTGTGCATAATTGGGTCTTAGAGGAGCAATAATTGCACCCGTTTTTAACCCTCATTGTCCTTTTCCACAGAAGGGAAGCTCCAACAGCTACCGTCGAATGGAGACACCGCCACAGTGAGGGTTTTTTCCAGTCACCGTTTTTTTTTTAAGTTTTATTGTGATCTATCTTTTCCTCATGAAGTCTGAACCCTAACCCCCATTTTCTGTACCCTTTGTTGGAGGAGTAATAATTGCGAATTAGAGGTGTTGATCGATATGAGATTGCTAATATACCAAAAAGAGGTATACTTTTTCTCAGTTTTTTGTTTTTTATTTTTTAATCTTTTATTTATTGTTTTACTCAGAGAACTGTTTAAATCAATTATGCTTTAGATTAATTTTGCTTATTCTACTTTATTCAAAGAGTTATTATTTAATATTTTATTTACTTCTTTTTTCAATTAACTCTTTACTGCTTTAGATTACTTCTGCTTATTTAAAAAACTATTTATATGCCTTAAATGAGAAAGGTGGAGATTGAAAGTTACACAAAAGATTAATTGTCAAGATGAGGCAAGTTACACAATATCGATAGAGTAGTTGTTTGAGCATAACGGGCCCAAGGTTTTGCAAGAAAAAAAGGAATAAAGAAATAGCTAGCAATATCTTTGCGGGCTATTTCCCTCAGTTACATGACAGAGAAATGGTTTGAACATGATAAACCCGAGGTGGAAAATTCGTCCATCAATGGCTGAGGTCTAGATGAGTCATTCGACGGAGATCAAGGAATAAATGTGAGATAACTATCAGAAGAAGAGGATAGGCCAACGAAAAAGTGAGATGAATACTAGTTGAAACAAATAGCAATGATGCATGGCATGAGAATGTTGAAGATGTGACTCAATATCGTTGTCTAGAATTTGATAGGGAATCCACATTGAATGACCTCCACAAGGATGAGGCGAGCACGACGATGTTCAAAACCAATGACGACGCGTGGTACCTGGTGCATAGTGGATTGTGTACTGTGTACCACGCGTTGTCATTGTAGGTATTGAATTTCGTCATGTAACACACCTCATCCTCGTGGGGGACAGTCAACGCGGATTCATGACAGTAATATTAAGTCAGATCTTCATATTTCTTCTATTCCCTTCATCATTCCTGTTTGTTTTAATTGTTATTCGAGTCACTTTTCCCTTGTACTTCCTCTTCTTGTGATACTTGTGTTGTATTCATTCCTTGATCTCCGTTGAGTTACTCGCCTAACCCTCCACTATTGATGGACAAATTTTCCACCTCGGGCCTCATCAGACTTTGGATTCCTCTTCTAAGGTAATTGACAGATAATGTACCATATCTATTCTTTTAGTTTCTAATAAATTTTTATGTACTTGTGAATTTTTTACTTACAAATTTTTGTGCTTGGTTCTGTTTGAAATGCAGAATATGCATCAGGGACTTGACTCCATATACAGATCTGCTACTAGAGCTTCTTGAAGAAGATAATATGTTTGATGTCTTCTTAAAAGTAAATAGAGTCTATGTTCAATTCTTATGTAGGAAATGTATGTTAGATATTTTCTTCTTTGAAATAAATTAATAGAGTCTATGTTCAATTCTTGTGTAGGAAGTGCATGTTACATATTGAATGCTTTTTAAGAATTTTATTGAATGCATAATATAATCTATGATCAATTCTTCTTTGAAAGAATAGAATATGTTACATATGCATTTCAC
Organism: Calophaca sinica; assembly: GCA_037113605.1. Taxonomy (NCBI): domain Eukaryota; kingdom Viridiplantae; phylum Streptophyta; class Magnoliopsida; order Fabales; family Fabaceae; genus Calophaca; species Calophaca sinica. Next base: position 114,100,801 of record CM073733.1, read on the forward strand.
ATACAAGTTGCAATAAAATCGCACCTCCTTTCTTAGCCAATAACGCTAATTAGGGTCATGAGAAACACATAAAATGTGCCACATTGATTCGGTAAAAAAAAACGCATTACAATCACTGGCAAGTGTTTGGTTTATATTGTATTGACTGACTGTCAATTAAATTGTATATGGCAAAAATAAGAAAAGCGTAAAAATTCTTTAAAAAAGATTCACTTAGATAATGCTTTCTTGATAAAATGTTATTTGCAGTGGCGGATCCACCTTATTGGAGTTGGGGCCAATTGCCCTCCCGACATAATTAGTTTTTAGTTGAACGTACCTAATAATTTTTATTTTGTCCCCACAAAAAATTAGTTGTTGCCGTCATAAGACACGTTTTTTTTAAAAAAATAGGCAGAGAAAGTTATGAGATAAAAGATAGAATAAATTGGTATTAATTTGATCTCTTTATCTTTCTAATTTTTACCGCTCTTTTAACACTAAACTCACACAATTACAAAACACGTTAGATTTCAAAAAGGAACATTGTTCCAAATAGAGAGTGAAAGAGATTAAGAGACTCAAAGAATAGAGACAATTTTCTTGATGATTTTCTATCAATACTATTAGACTAAGTTACAAAAAGTGAGATCAGTGAAAAGCATATGAGAGATGAATAGTTAAATGATTATTATTTTTTTTGAAAAAATTGCTTAAACGATTGTATTGTTACATACATAGAGATATATTTTTATAGTATTGATAATGAAAAAATCATATAATATTTTCAAAATATGAAAATGTATAGAGGACAATTGTAATTTGTAAAAGCTTAGGTATTTTAGGTTTTTTGTCATAAAATGAAGTATTTTGTAAAAACTTATAATAATTTTCTTACATGAAAATATTATAGACTATTTTTGCCCCCACAAAAGAAAATTTTGGTTCCACCACTGGTTATTTGAGTGATTTTCAGATAAAACTTTCTCAAACAAGCGACATAAAATGTGTCACCAAGATAACGCTTTCACAAGAAAGTGTTATACCGATCTTCAAATAACGCGTGTCTGGACGTGTCATTTAGAAAACTCGTGCGTATATTTTGTGCGACTCTAAGTTTAAGAAAGTGTTATATGGAGTCGTGCGTGCATCAGATCATCAAACCATAGATATCCTTTATGTTATAAATATAACATCATCCTCAAATGATATCATTTATGTTATTATCTGGAGATCTAGATATACCTATGGAAAGGAACTACCATTGCTTGTGTGATTTTGCTTCTGGTTGTAAATGCGTGATAAGCAATTCAAATATGGTTGAAGGGATTAGAATACTAAATGCTCCACGTGCACTCATTGCTTAAGAACTAAGATAATAGATAAATGATAACCGATAAGTGTGTGTCAGCCACCTTATAAGATATATACATCCACTTTTCATGTGATTGAACACATACAAGTAGGACCGCTGCCAGCCTGCCATTATTGATGCTCATTATCGCCACCCAAACAAGAATATAAAATTCTCAAATTACTTTGGTAAACTTTATTGTACACTAGGAACAATGAATTTGAAAATTGACCGAAGCAGTAGTATTCAGAAAGGGGAAATACAGTAGTAATTTTTAAATATTAATTATGCAACTTGATGCAATTTCAACCTACACCAAACCCTTGTGTTGTGAAGCCAAAATTAGAAGTACTTACTGTAATTGCAAGCCTGGCTGCGCGTACCGTGGATTTGGCGAGAGTTTGATCTGGGGTCACTTTTGATCAACACATTATTTTATGGGTTTCTTGTTGGAGTAGAATAAGTTTCTGCCCTCACACACACACACTCTCAAAAAGAGTAGAAAACATATGAATTCACACTCACTGAGAATGAAAAATGTAACACTAAAATTTACTGAATGAATTACACTTACACACATTACAATGTATCTATATCACTTATACTAGAGGTCCAAAAGTCCACAATGGTTTTAGCCCAACTCTCAACACTAATAGTAATCTGAATTAATTCCAACATTTCTTTCTTGTATATATCCTGTATACCGGTTAAAAGATAATTAGAAAATTTAATTAAAAATATATCCAAACATTTAATATTTTAATACGAGTCTTTAGTACACTGTTGGCATCTTGTTGTAAATTTATTTTTCATTGCCACAAATCGAAGTTTTCATATCTAATCAAGCACTTATCTAGAGCTCTTGCTGAACGCGTAAAAAAAAAAGCACTCTGTAACGTGTGATTGGTATGCGAGAACTAGCAGCGAGAGAGTGAAGCGAGAGAGAGAAAGCATAGAAGTGGAGCACTTCCATCGTTTGGTCAGCAGAGAAGTTGGAGAGAGGCTAAATCTGATGTGGGACCCAGATAATCAGCAAAGCAGCCCATGAAGGCTCCACTAGAGTCCCTGAAAATAGCACCACAAGCTACAGGACCCGGATTCTCATGAGAAGCGCCATCCGTATTGCACTTGACCCACCACAAAGAGGCCTATGCCAAGTCACCGCAATGATAGAGGGAGCTTTTGGGGCGTGAGACTCCACTGAGAAGAATTTCAGAATGGTAAAATCATCAACAAAATTGGAGGCAAAACCTTTGGATATTTTATCCGATAAGGAAACCGCAGCCACCACCAGATGAATAGCTCTTTCCAAAGATATTTTACTATTTTAGAAATTAATTTGATTTCTGGCAAACCAAATGACTCAAAAAATATGAATAACACGAGAGTACTAAATCAACAACACAGGGAACACCGGCCTCATCACAAATCTTGAAGATAGAGTCTATGGAAGAAGCGATCCAGTGCAATTGAGAGAAGAAGCAAGCCAATTCCAGGAGATTCACAACAAAAGGACATTCAAAGAGCAAATGACTGGTGGATTCTGCTGAGTGCTGGCAAAGACAACACATGGAAACAACTACACAACCTCTCTTACGAAGCTATTTATCTGTAGGCATCCTATTATGAAAAATACGCCAGACCAAAAAATACTTTGAAGGAGGAATGACAAAGCTCCAAATCTTCTTACCCCACGACACTGAAGTCCCATTAGGGGTAAGTGCAAGGTAAGCGTCTTTAAAACTCAAGCAACCAGAATCGGTACCTTTCCAGATCAGATCATCCTTACCATTCTCAAAGCAGAGAAGCACTTGTTGAACATCATCTGCAATGTCAGGAAACCGGCGAACGAACGAGGGAGGAAGCGACCAATCTCTACCCTGTAAGAAATCAACCACTTTAGCCTTCAAGAGACGATGCGCCGATGAGGGGATATTAAGACGGTCCGCTATAGGCTGCCCAAGCCAGTTATCAAGCCAAAAGTTTACATTATTACCATCAACAATGTACGAAACTACCTTAAAGGATGGTGCGAAGAAATTGCCGTATACTAGGCCAAATAGGCGACTTGGCATAATAAGTGATAGACTTGTTATGGCACACAAACCTCGTCTTGAGAAGCATGGCCCAAGGTTGAGTAGAAGCAAGAATATCCCACGTGAGCTTAAGCATAGCGGGGCCAGAAGCGGCCTTATACCAAGACCACCCTCATTCACGGGGTACAAGCGATTGTGCCAAGCCACTTTGTGCAAATTTTCTGGTGTGAACATCCCCACCAAATAACATTTCTAATCCGGTTGTCAGCGTCTTGAAGAGAAATTGGCCAAGCATAAACATGAAAGCTATATACAAGCACGCTTTGAAAAACTGACTTAACTAGCTGGACTCTCCCCATGATAGAGAGCAGAGAACTCTTCCAAGAAGCCAACATGTTTTTAATCTTGTCTGCAATGGGCTACAAATGAATCCTCTTATGCTTACCTTTGAAGAGAGGAACCCCAAGATAATTAAAAGGAAGCTCTCCCGGAGAGAAACCCAAGAGGTTCTTTAAACTAGTAGTCCGCAAAGCAGTTAGAGGGCCAGTATAGAACTTACACTTCTCCAAACTGAGATATTGACCTGAGGCAGCACTGTAATCATGAAAAAGATGCATTAAAGTAGACAAATTACGTTTAGTTGCCTTATAGAAAACCGTGATGTCGTCTGCATAGAGAACATGAGAAGAAGTTTGATAGTATAAGCTGCAGATCGCCGGAATCAACTAAAAGAGAAATACCTTTGCTCAAAGCGTCCTCTGCAAGGCAGAAGAGGAGAGGAAAGAGAGGGTCTCCTTGCCTCACACCTCTTTTGCAAGGAAAATAACCCGTGGGATGGCCATTTACCGAGATAGAAAGCTTGGTGGACTATAAGATAGAAGTAATCCAATCACAGAAAGTTGAATTAAAGCCAAAAGCCTTTAGCATATTAATAAAAAAAGACCAGTCGATGGTATCAAAAGGTTTTTTCACATCAAACTTAAGAGTAGGCATGGCAATGGGCCAGGTCGGGGGCGGGTTTTGCCTCCCCTGTCCCCGTCCCCATTTTCAATGGGTTTGGGTTTTGTCTTCCCCATCCCCGTCCAGATAGGGCCAGGTTTCCCTGCGAGCCCCCGATTCTGCTCCGTATATGTAGAAAAATTGAAAAATTATATTTATGATAATTAATAATATAAAATCATAATTATTATACAATGATAAAATAAAATAAAAAACATCGAAATAAAATTTTCTATTGAAGAAAGATTAACTTAAAAATAAACAAAATACATGAGTATACATGCATAAAACAAAATAAAAATTAACGATTTATATTTAGTCGAGCGGGTTTGGGTCGGGGGCGGATCGGGTATTGATATCCCCAACCTCGCCCCCACCCCCAATCAAAGCGGGCTTTTCCCATCAAAATCGGGTCGGGGTCTGGTGGGTACTCGCGGGTTCGGGTTCTGTTGCCATGCCTACTTAAGAGCTATGTTGCCACCAAAAGACTTATAATCCAACATATTAACAGCTTTCGAAGCAATGCAAATGCACTCAGAAATATGCCTCCCTTTAATAAAACCTCTCTGCTGCTCAGAAATGATCCTCGGGGCCAACAAAGACAATCTATCAGCAATCACCTTAGTAATAACTTTGAACTGAAAATTAGCCAGAGCAATGGGCCTATAATCCTCAATCCTATCAGCTACAGCGAACTTGGGAATCAGGGCAATCAAGTTGGAATTCATATTAGGAAGAATCCAACCAGAACGAAAGAATTGTAGCACATATTTAAATACATCTTCACCCACAAATTCCCAGAAAGTTTGGAAGAAATAGCTACCAAAACCATCAGGCCCAGGGGCGCCCACCCTATTCATGGAGAACACAGCGGTCTTTACCTCTTCAAAAGAGGGAAGATTAGTAAGCATAGCATAATCTTCCCTAGTCACCAAACTAGGAATAACACGACTAATAAAATCAGAATTGGCATAGCTGTTCTCTGAAAAGTAAAGAGAGGTGTAATAAGATAAAACACGTTGCTCTATGTCTATCTGATTATCTAAAATAACCTCTCCAGCTTTAAGAACTGACATTTGTCTAGAGGCCTGTCTAACTATGGCAACCCTATGAAAATAAGTTGTATTTCTGTCACCCTGAGTAAACCAATTAATACGGGCCTTAGCCCTCCAAAAGTCCTCTTGGTAAGCCAATGCCGACTGCAGAGCCTTTTGAGTTTCTAGCTCTTTATCATTAAGAGCATCAAAGTATCCAAAATCAATCAAATGTTGTTGAATGCTATCAAGACCCCTCTGTGCTGACTCAACCATATTATGAACGTCACCAAAGGTGGATTTATTCCATATTTTAAAAGCAGATTTCATGGACTTCAATTTTTGAGAAAGAACAAACATAGGGCAGCCAACAATATATGCTCCCGGATATCCAAAACAAGTCTTCTACAATCTGCATACTGAGACCACATAGACAAATATTTAAAAGAAGAATGGAAAGTAGGAGTACCTCTTTGCATAGTAAGAAGAAGTGGGTAGTGGTCAGATTGGCTCCTCGTAAGAGTGATGCAAGAAGTAGAGGAATAAAACACAAACCAATCATCATTACAGAGAGCTCTATCCAACCTTCTTTTCGTGTGCGCATTACCATGCCTGCCATTGGACCAAGTGAACTCAGCACCCCTGGTGGGCAAGTGAGTCAGAAGACAAGTATCAGACTAAGTTTGAAACTCATCACAGGAGGCCGCCAAAGGGATTCCGCCACCTCGTTGCTCATGAGAACCAAGGATGGCATTGAAATCGCCAACCAAGAGCCAAGGACCATGTTAACCTGCATAAGGCCCGCAATCTCTACCCAAAGATCCCTCCTGGACAAATGATTATAAGAAGCATAAACAGCGGTGATAAAAGTCAATTGATTATCCCAAGTAAATGACAAAGTAACTTTTCGTCTAGATATGACAATAACAGTAGGGTCAAGAGAAACTACACAAAGACCCCAAAGGTTAGGATGCTGGGGATCTTTATCATTAACCACAAACGGCTTGAGGTTCAAACTACGCCAATAAGAAGAAGGAATATGATCCTTCGGCAACCAAGGCTCAGAAAGAAAAACAAATTTTGGTCTATAAATAGAGCAAAATTCATTAAGAGCTAATATAGTATCAGGGTTCAGAAAGCCCCAAGAGTTCCAATAGATAATCCGCATTTCAAAAAGATACGGAGGTAGAGTCAGCCCTATTACAGGTGTAATAATAATCCGCTTTCTGAGCAACTTTGACTTTACGCCACGTAACTTCCTCTTCCGCGACTTAGACAAAACAATTTGGAAATTATCATCATTTTGCTCACTGACTGCTTTTGTGGCAATTTCACCTGCATCATCCTCACACCATCACCCCACAATCTTCCCATAATTCTCAAACCTTGAGCAACCACTAAGTTAACAATGGGGGGGTTACAAACGGCTGGGGGAGGAGTATCTGGATTCAATTCACTAGTTGACTTAGATTCCACAGTATGTGGAGAGGAGTCTCCTAAAATAGCACCATTGTTAGGAACAAGCTGTCCACTAACCACACCCTGAAGATCCGTAGACGAGGAGATCACAGCCTGGGACAAGGTAGCAGACACATGAGTTACAAAATTGGAACCTGACTCATTGATATCAATGTGTTGGGCAGAGGCATGTGGCATCGTTTCTGGAGAGGCGTGGCCATCCTCAAAGGCCCCTTGTTCTTGATCAGAAGGTTGAATAAATACTAACAAAGGGTTAAAACCAGGTCTGATATCCTTCTCAGTAAAGGGAACATTATTAATTCCCACAAAAGCATTTTTATCATGAACATCAGTGATGTGGATCACACTAACACCTTGCTTGGAGGTACCAGTGCCAATATCATGAGAAATCATAGTTGCTTCACGAGCCGCAGCATCAGCATTGGTCTTTCCATCAGCCAAAGCGATTCCCTTGCCTTTATCTACAATCTGTGCTGCTTCATTATCAACATGCACTGTTGCGTTATCTAACTTGGAAGTTTTTGAGTCATTTTGATTGGGTGCCATCTCCTTAGTCTTAGGGACATATTTCATAGGTTGCCTCTTGTGAGTGGTACCTTCCTTTGGCTTCAAAGTTTCCTTAGGCTTCAAGTTATCCTTCCCTAATGCGAATTATGCACCAGATACTTTCTTTCTTCTGCAATTTGCAACAGAGTGGCCAATGGCTTGACAACCTTCACAGAATTGTGGGAGATTCTCATACTCTATCCGCACATAGAAAGCATAGTCCTCCCTCTCTACCAAGAGCTGATCTTGCAACTTAAAGGTTAGGTCAATATCAATCAACATTCTCGCGAAGTGTCCAAAGGATCGTTTCAGCGTGGCCTCATGCAGAGCGATTGGAGTGCCAATGGCTCCACCAATTTCAAATAGAATGCGAGGTCTCCAGTATTCACGTGATAAGCCGTGCAAACGAACCCAGCACTGGGGGTGTGATTGGCGGAGATCACGAGGGTTGAAGTCTGGAGTCCATGCAGAGATGCGTAAGACTCCAGGATGAAGATTCACAGGCCCCAGCGTTCACTACTAAAAATTAGCTATTTAGCAACCGATTTAGAGACCGAAAAAAATTGGTCGCAATAGCAACCGATTTAGAGACCGAATTCTTCGAGTATTGATAAAAAATGTTTGGTCGCCAAATCGGTCACAAATAATAAATTAGCGACCGATTTAGAGACCGATAATTAGCGACCGAAATATCGGTCTCTAAATCGGATTTTTATTCGCATTAAAAAATTTAAAAATTATTTTTTATCTTTAGAGACCGATTTAGAGACCGATAATTAGCGACCGAAATATCGGTCTCTAAATCGGATTTTTATTTGCATTGCAAAAATTAAAAAATTATTTTCTAGCTTTAGCGATCGATTTAGAGACCGATATTTAGCGACCGATATTTCGGTCGCTAAACTTAAGTTTTTTTTTTTTGGGTGCTGAAGCTTAAGTTTATACTATTTTCTATACTATTCACGGGCTGAGCTTCACGGGAACAAATTCACACAATTCTTTCCCTCTGTCATTTCTTCTTCTTCCCTCTTTCCTCTCTTTTTCTCATTTCAAATCTTTTTGAAATTCGACTTCGCTCTCTTCTCACTCTTTCGTTCCTTTTTTCTTCTTCTGAAAACCTAGAGGAAAAACGTGAGCTTCTCCCATGGAAACAGCATCCTCCACCTTTACCAACTCTTCCACCTCTCACTTCTTCTTTCTGTTGACGAGTTTCTACTACTTCTCCAGCATTCAATTGGTTCAAGGAACCGAAACATTCAATCGGCAGCAGCGCCTCCCCGGTCATCTCTTCTTCTCACCCCAAACCCAAATTTCACTAAACCTCTCTGTCGTTTCCTTTCTTTCGATTTCTCTTTTTATTTTTATTTTTTAATTCTGATTTGGCTTCTTTTTCACAGGGCCCACGAGAAAAGTGGAGAGGCAGATTCGGATCTAAAAAAGGCAAAAGGAGAGCGTTTTCCAAATGATATGAAGAATCGGGAGCGTAAGAAAGCGGGAGGAGAGTAGAAACCCAGGTTCTTTTAGACTCTTAGGGTTTATTTTTGGTTTTCTTTGTAATTTTCTGGGTTTGGTTTTCTTTATAACTTTCTTTGTAAATTTTTTATTTCCTATTACAATGGTTTCTTCCTTTTTTTTCCCCCTAAGTTTTTGTTTCCTCCATAATCTTATGCTTTTATTTCTCTACAACTGTTTGTCTTGCATGTTTTAGACTTGACTGTGTCTGATTTCTCCAAAACTGTTTGTCGTGCAGGTAAAAAAAAAGGAGCATTGCTGATTTGAAGTGTTTTACAGGTATGAGATTTTAAGTTCTCGATTTTTTTGGGAAAAGAAAGTTCGTTCATTGGTTTTTTTTTTGTTGGAAGTGAAAGTTCATTCTTTGGTTCTTTGTTACTGTCGATTTTGCGTGTTTGAAGAGAAAGTTCATAATTTGTTACTTTTCATGTGTCAATTATTACATCTTTGAGAGATGCCTATATGTTTTTATATTTTATTATTCATGTTCTATGTTGTTTCCATTAATAAAGACCGTTGCAGAATTGTTGTTACAAGAATATGTTAGAGGAAAGCAAAAATATATTGCCCTATTGTTTCTCTTTCTGGAAGAATAGTGTTACAATATTTTAGAGGAAAGCAAAAAATATGCATTTTTTTAAATGCTATATTTAACCACTACTGCTCAGCATCTGGATTTTCTGAGATGAAGTTTCACTTGTGTTTTACAGTCTTGGGCAATGGCACTTAGTGAACAAATCATACGTCCGTTTGACATGATCAAAGATCTAAATGACACAAAACACTTATGGGAGGTTGCTATTTGAATTATAGACCATTGGTATGTCCAAAAACCCCCTAAACCGGGACATTTGGAAATGATATTGATGGATTACCTGATAGTTTTTTTGTTGTTGTCCAATGTCTTTGCTGAGTATTGCATATTTTATTTATATTTTTAACTATTGTTATATGTATATCTTTTAATGAACTAGGGAGACAAGATACAAATAGCTGTTAGAAAGGATGAGTTTATGGCATGGAGTGAAAAGCTGAAAGAGCATCAAACTTTATTAACATATTCAGGTTTGTTTTTGTCTGATCTTGGTTTGTAATTGTTGAAAAGTTTTGTTTGGATAATCATTTTGTTTTTAATGTTCTTACATATAACTTGCTTGCTCCCTTTTTTAATTTTTGTTTCTAGATTTCTACTAGTGGTTTTTACGTATACTTGAAAGAAGGATGTTAAACCAGTAGATTTTGAGCATGCCTTAAATCAAGTGGCATCGGCAAAGCGAGAATCATATCGATTACTGAGCGAGGTAATATCCCTTTTCAAAATACTCTGCATGTTCCACCTCCTATTCACTCTTTACTAACCCAAGCATTGTGGTTTTTATTCTCTTTGTAAAGCAATGTTATTTTTCACTTTCAGTTCTTTGACTTGAGGTTCTTTGGAAGCTCAATAAATGTAAGCGTGTGGTTTTCCTTCTTATAGGTGAGTTTGTTTCCATTAGCTTGCTACAAATCATTTGTCTAGCTTTATAGGTTAGTGAGTTGAGCTTCTTTGAATCTTTTAGGATGACATCTATTATAGCTTTATAGCTTTTTCATATCAAAATCAAAATATCCATGAAACCTTCAGGGGGGGTTTACACAACCTGATGGTCTTAATGCATTATCTGATATTGGAAATATGTTAGATAATAAACAGATTGAATTGGGGACACTTATCTATGGACTTAAATCTTGTTGCTTCTAATGTATTATGGTGTGTTTTGGTCATATTCAAATACATGGTGAGTGATACATAATTTAGTAAATGATGTTTGCTATGAAGTACTCCTATCATATATTACTGCTCTTTGCTTGGCAAGATAAAGCTTACGCTCTGTAGTTTCTGGGTGGGTCACTTAGGAAAAAATGTTCACACAATTTGGAAAGATATCCAATCTGTTTGTCAAGAGAACTACTTATATGATAGACTAACCTTTATCCGTATCTAAAATACTAGGATTCAGATTTTTCATCAAGTAGGTTCTCTAACTACTTCTAAAGAAACCTACATCCTTAGCACCTCCTTCAATTTTGAGCAAGGTATTTTTAGCGATTTCACAGTCTATGAGCGGTGAAGAATCAATTCAACACCCTTTCACACAAACTACGATATATTATAATTATAATTATAATTTCTATACATGTCATGCATTTTTTTTTGTGATTTCCTTCTGTAAATAATTAACACTAGAAAGCTATTTCTTTTAATTGTGTTTTTTTAGTATTATTTATATTCTACAAGAACGTAATATTGGAAAATAGTGACAGAAGTATGGGATCTTGCAATGGAGCTAGGTAGCCATGTTTCAACCTTGAAATGCTACATGACTCAAAATGTCATATTACTAAGGGACAATCTTTCTTTGCAAAGACATTTCTTTTTATGGAGCTTTCATTATAACATCTAATTTTATTCTTATTCCATTTCATTCCTCTCTATGGCTAGACATACATGATGGTTTATCATGATGTAGTTATCGGGACCATCAGAGACTTTCCAGGAGGATGACTGTGCTATTTGGGCATAAATGAATATTAATATTAGTATATGTGTGTGTCAATTGTCAAGCGTACATGGTTAAATTAGGAGTTTTGATTTGTCAAATGACTTATCAAGGGAAACAACAATATAGCATTGAATGAGACTATGCAAACTATCAATAATTAGCAGTCATATTTACACAAATCAGTCGTGGGATACTAGACCTCCAATACAGGTCGACATATTAACTCAGGAACTACATTGATATTTTAGACTATACCATATATCAATGCACTATGTACACAATCTATATACATGCAATTAGTCTTTTCCTTCTTTTTTCAACTTTTTTTCTTTGGTTATTGCTTGATGGACCATAAAGTAATGGATAATTAGAAAATTCTGAATTCTGATTAGAAGCCTAAATGTAGTTTTCAACATGAAAGTATTCTTTTGTAGAGTTAAAGCATAAAAGCTAGCATTCTATTTGTTGTCTGTAATGGAACTCCACCACATTCTTTTCAATGCTGCAAGTGCTAGGATGTGCAACATGTAGGTGTGATTGGTTTGCAGACAAGGAAAGGTGGTTTAGTTGAATTCAAAAAAAACTGAGATGTCTTTCAATTACATAGTGAAATAACAACAGGTATAATGCTTCATTATTTGTCTCATACATTTGATATTGTTGTTGATTATGTGATATCTAATGTTTATATTATATGGTTCAGTATTAAAAAAATATTGAAGTTTATCTCGACTATTAAGAGTGAGGGTGCTTCCATTTTAACTGGTGGATCTCGCCCAGAGGTATGATTACCAATATATTTAATCAAATGTTTATTGTTATTTAATTTTTAACACGTTGCGCCCCGTGCGTATGCACGGGTACTTTACTAGTTTTATTAAACCCTCACTCACTCATGGAATGACAAAATAATCCTTCTCATCGGTGACACGTGTCCTGGCGAGGATAATTTGGTATCTTTCTTTTTCTATTCAGGTCAAAATCTGAGATCAAATTTCAAACCCAAACTCTATCTTCACCCAAACCAAAAACTATTTGATTCTCATCCCCTCTCTCTATCTTCATCTCTCGATCTCGATCTCTCCACTGTCAATCTCTCTGAACATCTCCTCTCTCTCTCCCCTCATCTCCATTTCTCTCTGTTTCTCCTCCTCTCCTCTTCCGCCTCCTTACGTCTCGAGCTTCCCCTTCTCACTCCATCTTAGGGTTTCAAATTCGATCAGAGAAAATACAAAGAAGAAGAAAAATATAGCCCATTTGGTTGGATCCTTGAGGCAATGAAACACATATGGTAATTGAGTTCTTTGAGACTCAAGAAAGCCAAGTGGAGCCCAATTAAGGATTTTTATTGAGTTTGGCATGAAAAGTATCGATTCTTAGTGTTGTTGAATATTTTAAGTTTTGAAGGAGATGAAAATGGTCAGAAAGAGGTGTAAATTTTGGTGTTCATCTTTGGTATTACTGTTTTTAGTTTTCTTTTTTTGTTGTTTGGTGCATGATCTGAGGAGGATTGTTTTCTTTCTATAAAACTTTGAATCAAAGTGTTGACTCTTTATCCTATGACTATTTATGTGTGTTATATTATAGGTGAGAACCATAATAAGGAGTTGCTGGAGAAGCTTGAGGTTAGTGAGAGTTTGATCAAGAATTTGCAGTCTCAGAATATAAAGCTCACTCAGGAGTCAGAACCTTGCTGTTGTTGAAGCTAAGATAGCAGCCGTTGGAAGTAGAGGACACAAACCAGCGAGTGATATGTGTGACGAATATGGATCTGGAAGACATACTTCTGCATGCAACCAGGCTAAGGAATGCATTGGGAAGGAGTAGTGAACTGAGGACAAGACACGTAACCAAACACACTAGTGTGCAAGGTTCTCATGTTGACATTGTACTATTTTTTGTAATAGTTCAGTTTGAATGAAATTACTGTTATATTGTTTTGTAATAGTTCAGTTTGAATGAAATGCGATGTATTGTAACATCTTACATGGTGATGAATTTTATTTTATTTTTATTCAAATAAAGTTATATCTAGGGTTTGGCCTTTAATAAAATTTATTTGATTATAAAAAATGTGATAAAGTTTAAGGAATCTGATAAAATGTGTTGAAAATAGATTTTTGAAAGTTTAATTTTTTTTTAAACTAAACATAAATTAGCGACCGATTTAGCGACCGATTTTAGAGACCGATTTAGCGACCGCTTTTAGGGACCGATTTAGAGACCGGTTTATAAAAATTTAAAATCAAATTAGTCAAATTCGGTCTCTAAAATCGGTCGCTAAATCGGTCGCTATATATTCAGTCTCTAAATCGGTCTCTAAAATCGGTCGCTAAATCGGTCTCTAAAATCAGTCACTAAATCAGTCTCTAAAATTGGTCTCTAAATCGGTCGCTATATATTCAGTCTGTAAATCGGTCTCTAAAATCGGTCGCTAAATCGGTCTCTAAAATCGGTCTCTAAATCGGTCGCTATATATTCAGTCACTAAATCGGTCGCTAAAATTAGCGACCAGCGTTTTAGCTACTGATTTTTGTTGGTCTCTAAATCGGTCACTAATTCGATTAGCGACCGATTTTAGAGGTTTAGCGACCGAAAAATCGGTCACTAAAAACTGATTTTTTTGTAGTGGTTCTGATGATGCGTTGATCATCCAGAGAGGAGAAACTAAATTCATAAAAACCCCTTCCAAGAGAGACAACCGACCAAGAACCAATTGGTTCCAAATCTTTGCTAACTTGGATCGCAAGTCTGTAATCTTCAGCGGCGAATCACCTTTGGAAAGATTGAGGCGACCATGGAGCAAGTTCTTGCAATCTGCCAAACCTGCAAGATACTCTTCTTCCGAGATTTTCATAGCTAATGCATCTCCTTTGAAACATGGTTTGGGTAGCTGCTCCAAAGGGATATCGAAAGAATTCAAAAGAGCGCGGGCAAACGTTTTCTTGACGGCGACAGAACCGGGGATGACTGGTGGTTAGAGTCAGTGGTGGGAGGAGGTAGCGACAGTGCAAAGGGGGCAAAGGAAACCCCAAAGGCAAACAGGCTTAGCCATGAATGCATGCAAACCCTAGCAGAAGCACATGACGGCTAGGTTTTTCAACCTCATTGCACGTGAAACATAATGTTTTCATTCTATTATTATTAAATAAATCAATGTCATGTCAATATGAATCGTGTCACTTATCTGCATGAAATTTATATCACTTCTATCTAAACTAATGTTATTTTCAATTTATTTTTAGTATAACTATTTATTATATTCATTGAAATTCAAATAAATTCAAATAATCCAATATTAAAATATAAAATATTCTTATAATCTACTATATTATATAAAATAGAATTTTGTCACGTAGACTCATGTCATATGGCAGCTCCACACTCATTTTTTTCCCGCCAAGATGCAAAATGATTTATTTTTTATTTTTTAATTCACAATATTTCATTAATTAAAGCATATCAATCAATTATTACTCATATCTTGACTTTTATCATTCAATCAATTTTGAATTAAATCAAAATCAAATTCAAAAGGTAATAAATTAAAGCATATCAATCAATCAAATCTCATATCTGGATCTTTGTCATTTAATCAAAATATTATCTAAGTCATGTGACAATATAAAAATCATTAAATTTTTTGCCTAAATTAATTTCAATTTTTTTATTTTTTTAATTATAGCAACCATCATTACCTCATGTCAAAAAATAATTTCATAGTGTAAATCATTAATATATTCTTTTAAATGATATATCTACTTTATCCATTAATTATTTCAATTATCAGTAATTATTCATCATTATTTTTTAACAAACACTTCGTCATTATTTTAACATAGAAGTTTTGTTACTTTTCATGAATGTTTAATTTTACTATGCACATCATACATAATTTGAATATTTTATCTCTTACGTATTATTAAATTTTAAAAATTTCTGGCATTTCATTGGAATATAAATATTTTCAGCATTCACATGATTATTATTTATGTTTAAGTATAATAAATGCTAAATCAATATGTATTTTTATTTTTTCCTTCTTAAAGCTCTGATATTATACCCGAGAAAAACCATAATTTATTCTAGGTTTAATTTGTTGTCCAACATAGATAATTGATCATTCAATTGTGTACTTAATATTATGTTTGTTGAAACTCGAAGTTGAGAAGCTATTTCTAAATATAAAGAAAATAGAACTGATATTTTCTGTTTTATTTGTTACAGTAAGATATACTATAAAATACACATATCTATACATAAATGTAAGAAACAAATACTCTTGCTTATTTGTTTCTTGATTAATCTTGATCGAAGCCTCGTCTATAATATGGAATTATGGACTCGATTATGGGAAATGGTAGGTCTGACTTCGTTTTCTCCAATTATATATTCATTTTCTCCAATTATTCCTGTCGCATATATGAGGGACAAGTGTCAATCAAATACTCTTTTCATTTTTGCATGTCATCTATGTGATAATAAGATTTCAACTAATTAACAATGACCTATGTGTGTGTGTATTCAGTATTACGGATCAAGAACATCCGTAATACGTCATACAACATGCATTATTATGTGATGTTGAAAGATAACAATGCTGAAAACACCACAGTTCGCTTTCTTAATTTTTTTTTTTTTTGGGACAAGTTCAATTTTCTATTGCATAGGTCTGACATATACAGAACATAAACAAAGAGTACCGTTTATTCAACATGTTGCAACCGTATGCTCATCTTTATTTATTTTAATTTGCTTTCTGGTTTGGTTAAAGTAGACTATCAAATTAATGCAAAATTTAAAATTACTAAATAATGCTGAAAATTAATTGCAAACTGTAAATTGCTGGCAACATTGCTGAAACAGTATCTTCTAATAACAAGTTGTTTTTTTGGCAACAGCTGCAGCAACATTTGGGCTTCAACCATAGCAGCTCTTACAATCTTTACAACTTGATTTAGTTTGCCCTCTCTTAAATCTAGCTTTGTAATTTTTATTCAAAATAATTTCTACGACTTGCTCTTTAGTGTTGCTCTTTATTGGGACAATACTAAGTCACCACTTCTAATAACTCTCATATTTTATGAAATCGAATATCTATATGCTTGGATCACCTATGAGGCTATGACAAACTGGTTTTTTTACATATATATATAGTGCAATGGCAGACTTGTTGTCACAGAATATTTTTGTAGATTTTGCTGCATCACTTTTGAAATTGTTCTCAGCCATGCTGCTTTAACTGGTTGCTGCTATATATATATATATATATATATGTATATGTATATGTATATGAAGAGGTGAGCGTACTTGATATAATGAAGAATTCTTTTGGCTCCTTGTAGATGACAAACATGTGACTCTTCCATGAACCTACTAAGCAATCCATCCTATTGAACTTTTATAATATGTTGAATTTACTTTTTTACCATCAATTTTTCTCATAAACTTTAACTTTTCTTCAACTGGCGTGGAAATCGGCTTTGAATTCTCCATCTTTATTTTTTTTAAATGTCACCAACATATTTCTGCTGAGAAATGAAGATTACATTAGCCTTCCCTAACTCTGCAATCATCTTTAGAATATTGCTAGTAAAGATTATTAGATTATCAACATAAAGGCACACAATAAGAATATCTTTAGGCTCTGTTCTCAAAATGACATCTTTGAAATATTTTCCAATTATTTTGTGTTGGGAGAGAAAGAATCATGTGAATTGTATCAAATGCAACAGAAGAAAATACCTCAAAGTAATCAATGCCTGGTTTTTGCTTGAATCCTTTAGCAATGAACCTCACTTTATAGCGGTCAATCTCACCGTTGGGCTTGTACTTAGTCTTGTAGACCTACTTCACTCTAATAGGCTTATCTGTCGAAAAATTTCATTGGGTTATTCCCTCTTATCTAATAAATGTTTTCATCGATGCACCCATCCTTTAGTAAGCATGCTAAGACAGAATAAACACACATCAGACATCACATTCGACCAATTATTCTGATGAGACCAAAAAGTCTCACTTTGTTTAGGAATCGAGGCCAGTGGTTTTTTATAAACACCATCTTCCCTTAACCCACCGATCCGTCTTTTAAGGACAAAACCGTGAAGGCCCACATGCGGGTCAAACAAACAATATCTTGGAAAACAATGCAGCGGACTTGAGGTTGAAATATTGGTGTTAGAATGAGGGCCTAAGCCAAGGGCGGACCTATGCTTACTCCAGTGCACGCTCTCAAATTTAAAAAATTTCATTTATACCCTTATATAATTTTTTTGACCCCACTCAATTTAAATTTTTGCACACCCTGACCCATACACTTTCATCTCTCAACCCTCTCACTCAGATAGTGTTTGTTTGGTTGGAGGTGAATGGAGGGGAGGGGAAGGGTTATTTTAGATTTTTTATGTTTGGTTCAATTTTTAGGAGAAAAGGGGTGCAAAATTTCTCCTAACTAAATTTTTGCTCTCACCAATGTTGGGGTTGTTTGGAGAGGAGGGGAGGGGAGGGGAGCTTAAATAATTTAAAATAAAATGATTTACATAACTTTATAAAATGTCTAATATAAATAAATATAAGGATACATATAAGAAATATATGTATAGCCTAATCGTTAGTGATTTAGTGCAATTTTGCATAGCCTAATCGTTAGTAAATGTTCTTATGGTTTTACTTTTTGTTACCGTTGCAATTAGTTCCTTAATGACGTATAATTTTAAAATTTTTTGTACCCCTGGCCTAGGGTCCTAGGTCCGCCACTAGCCTAAGCCACATATGAGGGCTGACATGCCCTTTAGCCCCTTATCCTCGACTTGGGGGTTGCTGTTCGAGTAGACAAAAATAAGTCTCACATTGCTTGATAATCGAGGTCAATGGTAGTTTATAAACACCATGCTTCCTTAACCCACCGAGGCGCTTTTTAAGGACTAAAGTGTGAAGGCCCACATGTAGTCAAAGCGGACGATACCTCAAAAAATAATACAGCCGACTTGAGGTCGAAAAGCCAGCAATTTAGTACCGAATAGATGGTGTAACAACCCATATTTTTGATATTCTAATTATTGCGAAAATGTACACGTTGCAGTGTCATTTTCAACTGTTTGTGTGATCTGTGTGTTTAATTATCAGCTGTATTGAAAATGATATTTAGGGAGATAATCTTAGAAATGTAAATAGATAGATAATACCTATATTATCAGAGTAATTTATACCCAAAATTCTAGCTATCCATTGAACCGAAATTTCATCAGCGTTTTAAGCGTGTTTTCTATGCACCGCTTATTATTTAAACAGTAGTATTAGATTTCATATTTGTAGAGATGTTCTTGAAAATGTGAATTGACAGATCAAACCCATTTTTTTTAGAGAAGCTTATATTAAAATTTTTAGCTATCAATTCAACCGGTTTTTGGACAGTATTTGCACACGCTATACAATTTATACCGAAACAAATATCCAAAAAAATATCTAGATATTATTTTCATGTCAAGCTTATGGATATATAGATATTATTTATATTTTTATAATATAAATATCCTAAAAACTTTTTAACTAATACTGAAATCGTCCAAATGACTTAAACCATGGTTAAGTTCACTTATGGTTAAGTTAACCAACCTTCCCTTTCCCTGTAAATTGAAGGCTTGGCCTTCCTAATTTTTCATCCCTTTCCTTGAAGCATTTACAAGGTGATTCTCTTCTCCCATTTTCATCTCAATTCTTTTCTTTTCTTTTATTTTCTTTATATGTAGTAGTTTTATTTTAAATATTTTGAATAAGTTGTTACTTTAAAGTTTTATAATCTAGTCTCATTTTTTTAATAAAATTCGTGAAATAAGAGGTTATGACTTAAATAAATAATTGCTTTTGGCTTAAGTAGTGTTTGGTTAATAAATAACTCATTTTATGTTCAAATAGTAGGCTTTTTCTTAGATAAATCATAATTAATTATGCTTTGATTATATGCTTTTGAAATTGGTATATGGAGCTTGTATTATTATTCTTAACATGTATAAAAATTGGTAAAATTATTAGATGATAATAAACAATCGCTAGTTATAGATATTATACGATTGATCCAGTTGGCTCTATCTCGCTTCAATCTCTAATATTTAATGGACAACGAAGTGTAGCTCAGTTAGTAAGACGCTTCACCTACACCCAAAGGGACGTGAGTTCGAGTCATATAGGGAGGAAGTGGGGGACCACTATTGATCCCCTTTGGAAAAAAACTAATATTTAATTAATCAATATCACTAATCCGTTTAAATAATCAGAAGATTCGATTTAGCTGGCTCAATCGTCTTTCAATCTCTGATTATGAATGCTAATAAATAAAAGATTTGATTTATATGGACAGCCGTCTTTCGATCTCTGGTTAATAATAGACTTGATTTAGATGGTACTGCCGTCTTTCAGTCACCAGTAATGATTGATTTAGTTGGCTCTGACGACTTTCAATCTTTGATTATATTACGAATGAAATACATGCAATGTTAAATACTTGGAATAAGTACTTCTGCTTTTGGATTTAAGTTTTGTATACGTGTATAATCATGTTTAACAAATGAGTTTTGAAAATCAAGTTATCCTATCCCTTTTTATCCTTAAAAATCGTAATGATTAAATAGGAAATAAAAGAGGTTTATTTTGTTAAGTAATTATGTTTTGAGTTATTAGTAATAGAATTTATGTTTGATGAGTTTTTAGGTGTAAACTTATAACTGAGAAGAGACTATCCAAAAGCTTTGAAGAGAATTTTATAATGGTAAGGGGAATATTCTCTAATGAGTTTTGATAAATCCATGAGTTGTGTGCAATTGTTGTGGATTAAACTCTAGGATGAGAGTTTGATCAATTTGTTCTTGAGATTGATTGTATATTAATATATATTATATATGAAATGATTTGATGTATTATGATTATGATCATGATTTGGATTGTGATAATGATATGTTGGGTTTACATATACTATTGCATTCATGCATGGCATAGACCTGACAAATTACTGTCAGCTGGTTTTCAACGTAACCTGGACTTATATATTAGTCGTTGACTTGGTAGTCATGAGCTTTTGATGTCGTAAGACTATTAAGTTTTGGCCTGACAATTTTATTGTCAGTTATCTTTCTAAAGACTTTTTGACGTGATAAATTATCATCACTCGACTTTTTTGAAATCTAACATTTGCACTGACAGAAATGTCTTTAGCTTTTATTCAGCCATATTCATACATTGCATGGGAAATCATCATCGTGGACTTATTTAAGTCATGGGAACAATTAATGTCTTATTACTTAAATTACTATTTGTCTACGTATAAATTATCTATTTTTATTTTACTTGTGCGATTGTCGCGATCAAACTCGTAAATGAGGTTTTCACCCTTTCTATGTATATTTTTTTACTTCGATAAATCTATAGATGACACTACTAGAAAAATCAATTTTAGAGAGGGATTTTAGAGAGGGATGTGTATCCGTCGCTAATACCGACAGATTTAGTGACGGAAAATAAGGTTTCAGGAAAACTTAATTTCGATCACGTTTGTGACGGATTTAGCGATGAAAAAATTCCATCACTAATATTTTCGTCACTAAATCCGTCACAAATTGACTAAAATACATTTAGTGAGGGATTTTAGCAATGAAACAAATCCTTCTCTAATGTTTCTGTCACTAAATTTGTCACAATTTGATTATCATACATCTAGTGACGGATTTAGCAATCCTTCTCTAATTTTTTGTCTTTTTTTATGATTAACATACCACTAACTCTTCCCCTTAAAAAAAAAATACCCAAGTCACAGTCACAAGAAACCTTGCGCTGCCTCTCTCGTTTCACGCATCCTCCCCTATTCGCCGCAACCTTCAACGAGCAACCATAAACATTCAATCATTGAGCTCCCAAACACCACAAACATTCGCTGCTCTATCTCGCTTCTCCTTGAATTTATTTTTTCTTTTCTTTTCTTTGCACTGGTCAAATCACTTACATTACCACTCACACAAGAAAAATCTCCATCTATATCTCTCACAGCCTTCTCTTCTTCCAACATTGGCTTCTTACTCCTTCCTTCTTCCTGTGGTGGTGAGGCCATGAAAGCTTTTCACAGAGATAAAAACGTAGGTTTCGAAAATGCCTTATTCTTTTCATGCTTCTTAGCATCTTATTCTTCTTTTTCTTCTTCATTTTCCATTTGTTTGTTTCTCTTTTTTCTGCATTTATGGGGATGCTTTGTGTTTGCTTTTGCAGGACTGTACACTCTATTGGTTAGGAGAAGCATCTCCTATTTGTCACTTTCGATAGGTAAGTCTCACTGTAGATCCAAGTTTTGATTTTTTATTTATTTAAAAGATAGACTCATTGTGTGATAGATTTAGACCCAGTAAGTTTATTCTATTGATTGATTTTTTTCAAAGGCGTGAAGTGTTCTCTCACTTTCCTTTTCTGGCTCAAACTCTCTTCTTCTCGAATGCGCACACCTCATCCCCTTTTTTCCCCGTTTCAACGTAGCCATCCCCTTTTTCTTTTTTTTTTGTCTCGTGTCTTGTCTTTAATTTAGGATATTCATCTTTATTTTGCTTTATTTGAGGATTAATTTTTGCTTTGTTTTTTTAATCTTTTATGATTTCATATTTGAATTTTATTTAATGCTTTTAACTGTTGTTTTATTTCAGGGCCTAGCCCATTTAGATCTATTTTTTTCATTTTAGTGGTAGGTGCAGTGGAAAAGAATTTTGGTTGTTTAGTTTGGTCATTGTGTTTAAAGTGTTTTGGTTGTAGTGCTCTTTATGGTAAGTTCAAAGTTTCAAATGATGACAAGTAATGAAGTGCTTCCAAGATACTCCCTCAGTCCTATATATAAGAGACACGTTATTCAATGAACCAAAAAGTAACTTGTCTCTTATATATAAGACTGGAGGAGTATTTAGAAAATAATCTAGAATTTGTTTGCTCTTCTTATGGTTTCACATGATTCTCCTTGATTTAGTATTTGTCATTTGAAAGTCATGATAAAAGTTATAAGCTTTTTCATGGTTTAGCAGTGAATTTGAAATTTTTGTTTGGTGGGTGTTACAAAAGGATGGAAGTTGTGTATTACATGATGACTACATCTGTTAATAGCAACTATATTAGTAAAAGGGATCATATTTCTTATCTTTTTTATAGTTCATTTATTGTCAAGCCCATTTATACTCCCTCAAGCTTTTGCCAAAGGTATTTCTTTGATTGTTTCCTCATCTAATTTTAAGCATCTTGCTGCAGCAATTTCTCAGACCTGCATTAAGTAAGCATTGCAGCATCATAATATATATATATATTACCATTATTGATTTGCAATCAGTAGAATTAGCTACTCATAGCATCTTATTTTATTTTTGGCTAAAGTTTCATTAACTTCATGGTTTTTCCTTCATAATGAATTATCAGCTCCAAGTCGTGGATTTATAGCTTTTGTTCTTATCTCCTTTTTGAATAGAAAAGATGGAATTTGAAAGATTTGTCATGTTATGGTTAAACGGGTTTTCAGTGGGGCCTATTATTATTTGTTTGTTTGTCTATAAATTTAGGATTCTGTAAATGTTGCTAATGCTTTTTTATTTTTCTTCCTATGAATTTAGGTGGCCTTTTGTGTGTGTGTGTGTGTTTTTTTTTTAATTTTGTGCCTAATACTTACTGTAGTAGTTCATGGTTTTCCTCTAAAGTTCTATTATCTTATATTCTTTTCTAAATTTTAGATTTTAAATTTATTAAGTAAGGTTTTTTTCTGTTTTAATTTCAATCTACTGCACTTTATAGTCATGGTCATGTCATAACTGACTCTGCTTAACTGTCCAAAGTGTATAAAAAGCTATTGAGTTCATATATTTTTAGCTTCTTCCTGTAAAGATCGCCAAATTTACTATTATTTGATCATATCATAAATCCAAATTTATGACAAACTTCTAACTCTGTTATATAGAATAATTTTCTGTCTAATTAGTTCATGTCTTACTTATTTCTTACTTTTCTTATTTGTAGAATATCTACTGAAAAAGACTTTTCTTATTTGAGATTACTTTCGAAGAGGATTCTTTTGTAATTCCTTGGTTTTTGTGGTTGGAGCTGTTCTTGATATTGATTTTGCTGATTATCAGAATCTTTCTTTCCTGTTGACCTCCTAAAACCGCGAGCTCTTGGAGGATTTTTAGATGATTACTTTAGTTCTTTTGCTTTCAATTCTTGTATTGTTGAAGATAATCTTGTTGATGATTATTTAGTAGTAAAAGTTTGAAAGGTTCTACTTCCTTTTTGTTGTATATAAAAAAAAATGATTATCTAGTTAGTTTATGAATTATGCAATTTCCCTCATGTCATACTTAGGTTGTTTTTTTGGTTTAATTCATTTATTTTTTTAATTTTTGCAATGAGAAAATATTGTTTAGGATTTGGAGTGAACTTAATGATAAGTGTGTATTATTTTGGAATTTAGATTAGACATTATTGGAATTTCAATATGGTTTACATGATAATTTGATAGCTACTTTTATAATGAGTGCATAATCTGGATTTTGAATTCAGGACATGTGCTGATTTGAATTATTTAGTAGATTTCCAGAATCATTTAATGAAGTATTAGTTTGATAAATTCTTTGCTGCTGCCATTCTTGAGAAGCTAAAAGCTCTTGAATAAGAGATGTTGTTAAGTTTTTAATGATACCTATTGTTCTGTGGGCTGATACAAGTTCTCTCTTAATGAGTTATGGTGCTATTAGATCCTTGGGTCATCTAATATCATATCATATCATATTTTACCTTTGTCTTGGGGTTCTGTTTGGTGGTGTGTGTTGTACAAAGAACATATGAATGAAATTTGTTCAGTTTTCATTATGCATAAAGTTATAAGATAATGTGACATGCTTTGTCTGTCTTAGTGTGCATATTTGTCCTTTTGTGTTGTCTGTCTCTTCCTCATTCTTGTTGTCACTGTGTTACTCCATGAAGTATACTACATGCCTATATATTGAATGTTTAAAGTGAATTTTCGTGATAGATCATCTCACCATATGCCAATCACTGTAATGCAAAGCTTACAATTTGCTACATTTGTCCTGTCAATTTTCATTTTAAAGTTCAGTTTTCATGATTTTTCATTATGGACAGTTGGTAATTTTTACCTTAGTTATATGCCCTTGTTTGGTGATGCTTTATCAATGTCCTTATGTTTATTTATAGAACTTTATCTATGATACTGGGTAAGATGTGTTTTTTTTTAACTTATCTGTAGTCTTTTTTTCCTGTAATTAACTGACAATGCTAATTTTAAACCATTGAATGACATAAATTACGAATGATTTGATTACTTAGTTTGACCCTTCTATTCTGCTGAGTGTTTTTGCCATCATCTATTTGGTTATTTGGTTAAAGTTTTATTGTTACATAATCTCTTATTTTCAGAATGAGTATGAAAGGCGGATTCTTGAAAGGGACTCCCAAGAGGCATTAGGGGATGATGTGTCTAGCCATCAGTCTGACAACATCTTCTTCGAGGTTGTTGGTGGTGTGGACAAGAAGGGAAGAATATATGGTTTAGGTCCTGAGACTGCAAAATACAAACCTTCTTCTTCCACATCATCTATTGGCATCTCACAGTCTGAATATGAGGAGATGAAGACTCAAGTTTCTAACTTGACAGTTGAAAACAAGGCTCTTAAGGATAAACTGGACATGATCGCTGCTACACAGGAGCAAATGCTTCAGTTTATGGAAAGTTATTCATTGACTCATCCATCTCCATTGGTTCTGCCACCACCTCCACCTCCACCTCTGCCTGCACCTAAAATGAGGATGATCAACAAGATGGCGATGAGTTCTATGATGAATTGGATGCAGATCTTTGATGTTGTGTTTCTTTGAAATGGGATGTAAACTACTAGTTTTATGAACATTATATCGTTGATGTTTTTTATGAATTCACATTACTTATGGTTTGTATGGATTATGTTTTAGTTTGTATGGATTATGTTTATGTTTTAATGATGTTTTAAAGCTTTCTATTATTTATTTTTAAAGATTTTGTAGTAGGTATTTTATTTGAAAAATACATTCTTTAATTAGAAAAAGAATAAAATGGTAATTTTGTACCCGAAAAAAAAAGAATAAAATGGTAATTAGAGAAGGATTTTGTCCCTCACAAATTAGATAAGGTTTATTTCAACAATCCCTCACTAATAGCTAGGGAATATATCCCTCACAAATAGCGACGGAAAAAATCTCTCACAAATAGCTAAGGAGTATATCTCTCACAAATAGCGACAGAAAAAATCCCTCACAAATAGCGACGGAAAAACTCCCTCACAAATAGCGACAGAAAAAATCTCTCACTATTAGCGATGGAAAAAATCTCTCACAAATAGCGACGGAAAAAAACCCTAACTATTAGCGGCAGAAATACGATTTCTTGTTCCGATTTGTCCCAACTTTTTTGCGACGGATAATATAATTTTGTGAGGGACAAATTCAGTCGCAAATTGCGACGGATTTATTTTTCCCACTCTAATTTTTTTGTGACGCCAAATACGATTCCGTCGCGTTTGTGACGGATTTTTAACCATTTAGTGAGGGATTCTTTCCCTCTCTAAAACTGATTTTTTTAGTTGTGTGACAAAGAGATTACTCTGGAAGATTTCAATTTTGGAAAAGGACCCATGGCACGTGGAGGGGGAAAGTGGTCTGCCAAAAAAATTGTTGATACTGAGTGATGACTTAGGAGAGTTATCAGGAGATAGTCTGAAATCTCTGTATGTGTTTTTTTAGTACCACGGCCAGCAGAGTGTCTTTATGTTTTGGTGGTGCATTTATTACACTTGTATTTTCTTCCGCACTACTCTGATGAATAAATGTCAAGTGTTCGTATATTTAAATACGATGTGTTTTAAAGTTTTAAATTTTCTCACTAATCACCATTAAATAATTAACCATAACCACCAGTGGCCCGAGAGGGTGTTACAGATGGCAAAAGGCATGAAACAAAGGCAAGCAAAAATTAAGTGTTACATGAAAATGATAGATTCAATCATTCAATGACAAAGGCAAGAGTTAATTAATATTTAGTTGCAAAGATCAAGTTGATGTGTGCAAGGCTTAAGTTCTCACGAAAATAGCATATTTTTACATGCTAACGTTTTATTGATATACCGACTATATGTACTTGTGTGTGTTTATTGTATTTAAACCATACAAAGTTATATTTAATCTTATGTATTCACCACTTCAATATTAATCTTCACAAATTGGGTTGGCAACGATAGATGCCATCGCATAGATTTTCAGAACTTCCGCTCGCATGTTAATATAAGGAAGTTAGTATTACACTAAAGAGACACTAAAGAGAAAATTAGAGTTCTAAGGACTAATGTAAGAGAAGAAGAGAGAATGGGACTAAAACTAAAACTAAAAATATTTTTTCATTAATTAATTAGGATTTTTTTATCATGTGCAAAGTTGCACAGGTTAAGAAATCCAAAATAGTAAGTTTATATTGAAACTTGTGTATTTTGTATTAAATACTAAACTTTTTAATAAATAGTTGTTGTTTTCGATAAATAGTTACTATTTGTAGATTCCTTAACAAGTATAGAAAAATCCATTAATTAATTCAA
Source organism: Calophaca sinica (assembly GCA_037113605.1). Classification (NCBI taxonomy): domain Eukaryota; kingdom Viridiplantae; phylum Streptophyta; class Magnoliopsida; order Fabales; family Fabaceae; genus Calophaca; species Calophaca sinica. The sequence continues at coordinate 114,127,924 of CM073733.1, forward strand.
GAGATCACACTACACTTAATAATCTATCCTACTACTCCTAAACGAATGATAGTCATCCAAGTGTAGAGAAACTTAATAAAATTAAAAACAAAAGAAATTAAAATAGCAGTTATTTTTTAGCTGGGTTTCTAAATCCATTCATGAGTTGGGTCTACAATAAGCCCACAGTCATGTTGGCAAGCTATTCATAAATTTCAATCGTAAATCCTCATTGAGATTGGTTGTTCTCTTTGGCTTACATATGAGGGACAATGTGCCTCCAAATCTAAATTTTATATTTTCAATAAAAAATTTACACACAATATTATATATTATGGAACCCATCCCAAAATAGGCAGTCGAGTGATAAAGTGTTACGGGATATTGAGAGAGCGAGTTCAAACCCGCAACGCTCCACTTCCTCTTCTCATCCCCATCCCCAGACCAATTATACTAAGGAAAAAAACATATATTATGGAACCCAATAGAAAAAGAATTTATATATATATATATATATATATATATTACATCACTTGTGCTTAGCACAGTCCCTTGGCTAGTTTAAAAAAATCACGCTGGCCAGGAGCCTCACATACCATGAAACTAGTCATGATTACATAGTCAAGCGAGACACAAATAAGCCTACCACAGGCATTAGAAAGTCTCAAGCACAGACTTGTAATCAAAACTGTCGTCTCATGATAGAGAGGATCGTAGCATGGATCAACAGTCTGATGCGTTCTGATACACAGGATCCTCATTTCTGAGGCAAGTGCAGAGCATACTTGCATCTCTGTAGAGGTATCTATGGTATAGACATGATAATTCTGGTTTTCAGGAAGAAGAGAGAGAGCTTAGAAACACATATTCATAAAAACACACAAGTTTTATTTATCGTTGAGGTTCTCTGCCTCTGAATGTTACAAGCAACCCTCCTTATATAGGGAGGAGGTGAGCATAAGACAAGATGTCACCTTCAGTGACTCAGCACACAATTTATTACAAAAGACAAACATAGTAGTGACTCAGCCTATAATTATTACAAAAGACAAATGACTCAGCATCCTATTGATTACAAAAGACAAATATGTCACATCTGCGTATTTATGGCTCAGGACACTTCACCAGACAAGTATTTATGACCTAGGACACCTCAGGAGACATATCACATCAAGTTATTTGTGGCACATGTCTTGTCATTCTCAACTTTAATTATACATTACAACACATCATATCAGGCTTTAGTAGGGTTTCTGCCCTTATGACACGTCTCATCACATGTCTTAGTATCTTTTGATGGGTGAATGGTTTGGAGACAGATTCTGATCAGACAGATTATCTTCATTCATACGTGTCTCATACCATTGATCATTCCACCAGTCATCATCATCAATCTTCCTGTTCATGTCATCTGAGTTTAGATCTTCTGAGTTTGGATTTTCTGGAATATCTCTTTCAAGATTCATATTCTCATCAAGATATGGATCAAGATATGGGTCCAGACTGGCAAATTTCTCAACGAGCATCTGAGAGTCTTGTTGACTTGTTGAAGCTTGGTTTGAACTTTCTCCAATAATTTGACTATCATGCCACACATGATCTGAACTTTGACCAAAGACTTGACTATCCACTGATTGCCATTGGGGTTGATTAACAAGGTTTCCATGGCTGATACAAGTGGTAGTAACTCGCTTTCTTTTTGTTCATGATGATTAACAAAACAGACATAAACCATTAATTCTTTTCCCAATCTTGGACAGGGAGGATAATCATCAAGTGTCTCCCATAGATATGCATGATTTCTGGACCAAAGAAGTTGATCTTGAGGATCCATCTGATAAGGCCTGTGAAGCATAAAAACAAATTTAAATTTTTTGATTACTTCAAGGCTTAATCCTCGAACTTCTGCATCATCTAAAATAAATTTTAACTCATTTCTCCACCAGTCTAATGGAGAAAACGATTCTAATGCAGTCCATATGAGAGAATCATGTTTTGTGGGATCTGTAAGATGTAAGAACATGGATTTTGTGGGAATAAGAACTGGCATGCTATACAGGACAGTTGCACACCATAAGTACCACAAATGGTCTTCTGAAAATTCTTTATTTGGATTTATCAGAAAAGGAACAAAAACGGAGTATCTGGAAGAAAAATGGATTTTTCTGGGAAAATGCCGGATTTGTTTATGGCTCTGGTCATGAAATGGTAAAGGTTATTTCGGGCATATTTTTTGAGTAGGGTAGGAGAGAAGGATGAGTCAACTTTTGGTGGAAGCATTTTGTTGATTGAGGCAATAGCTGGTAATGGATTGACCATAAAGATCAAAGGAAAAATGTGGGTTTTTGTGATGACTTGGACGGGTTTTATTGGCCTAGAGAGTAGATCAGGGATTATGTTTTGATTTCCTTTGATATATTTCACTGTGAAATCATATCTTGAAAACCAATCTTTTAGTCTAAGAGCTTGAGGATCAGGAGGTATTTTGTTTTTGAATTCAAGGACTCTGGGAAAAGAGGAGTTATCCATTTGAACTTCAAAATGAAAACCCCGCAAATGAAAGTCAAACTTCTGAATGCCATATTTGACAGCAAGGGCTTCCTTGTAAGTGGTATGGTAATGCATCTCAGCTTCTTTGAATTGTCCACTAGCATGACCACAATAGTGTTTAATATTGTTGACTCTTCAATCAAGACTGCACCCCAATACTGATCACTGACATCAGTTTGTAGAATCCTTTTGCCATTACTCGGAATCTTCAAAGCTGGTGGTGTTTGTGCAATTTTCTTGAGCTTTGTTGCTTGGTTTGCTTTTGACCCCATGGAGGAGGAGTTTTCTTGAGCAATTGAGAGAGTTGACTGGTATACTTGGCAACTTTAGGAATAAAATCCCTAATATAATTGACAATGCCAAGAAATTGTTGAATCTGCTTCATCGTCAAATTTTCATCAGGAAAATTTAATAGTTCTTCAGCAATGTGAGGCTGAGGCTGATACTTTCCTTGAGAGAAGTGCATACCCAAAAAATCAATTTCTGTTTGGCCCAATTGGCTTTTCTTTTCAGAAAGCATTATTCCATGGTCTTGGGCTAGTTGGAAGAATTGGCCCAATAACTGTTTATGAGACTTTTCATCTTTTGAGAACAATAAGACATCATCAATATAGACAAGGATACTGTCAAGAATGGGCTCAAAAATTCTGGTCATGGCCTTTTGGAATAGTGATGGGGCGACTTTAAGCCCAAATGGTAGAACTTTCCATTGGTATTGGGCATTTGGAATACAGAAGGCTGTTTTGGGTCGATCAGCAGGTTCAACACCTAGTTGCCAGAATCCTGATTTCATATCAAACTTGGAATAGATCTGAGCATCTTTAATGAAGATGTTAAGCGAAGAGGCTTTTGGAATTGGAAACTTGTCATCTTTGAGAAAATGATTAAGAGGTCTATAATCAATCACCAACCTCTTTTTCCCTCTTACCTTTTCAGATCTTTTTTCCACATAGAATGCTTGGCAAGCCCACTCAGATTTAGTGGGTTCAATTAATCCTTGTTTCATTAATTGATTGCATTCCTCACGTGCTAGTGCTAGATCAGATGGACTCATTCCAGGATGAGTGGCTTTTGTTGGGTTGATGTCTTCATTAAGTTTGAAAGGAAGTTGAACAAAGAAATCTTCATTTGTCCATAAAGGTTTTGGATGAACAAATTTCTCATGACTGTCTGCACAAAGCTTGAGCAAGTTAGACTTAATTTCTTCATATCCTTTAGGAACCTCAGATAGAGAATATAATTTTAAAACATCTGAATACGGCTTGAATTCTCTTTTAAACTTGATTCCTGTAGGAAGGATTTGAAGTTTGTTGGCTGCTGAGTAGACATCCATTCCAATTAGAATGTCTTTGTTGGGAAGACTGCTGCCAATAACTTTTGTCCATACTATGCATTCAGGGAAAAATCTGATTCCTATTTTATCTTTGGTGATCAGATCAGTCCTGAACATTTTTCCATCAGCTGCTACAAAGAACGCAGCATGTTTCACCCATGCATCTGAAGGCAAGATACTTGGATTCATCATTGTTATCTGAGCACCTGTATCCATATAAGCTATGACTTTTTTAGGGTGAGAAAACTTGGATGGTAAGACATGGATTTCAACACAAGGTTGTGGAGGAGTAGGCAACGAACTGTCTATTTCTTTGAATGAGTATATAGGAAAATGCTCATCATCAGTTTCAGTAAAAGATTCCTCACAAGAAGAGGAATTTTGTAGAGCAAAAGCAGTTTCTTCATCTGCAGAGCTTTGTTCTGAATATAAGGATTCCGGATCTCCTTCTAGTGGATGTAAGGAGTTGATCAGCTTGGCAACTTTGTCTGACTTGTTAGGACAATTCTTCGAGAGATGTCCTTTCTTTCCACAGATAAAGCATCTTTGGTTTCCTCTTTTTCCACGGAATTTCTTCCTCTTGAAAAACTTGAAAGTCTTCTTCTTTTTCCCTTTTTTGGAAAATTTAGAAAACTTGGTGAATCTTTACTGATGAGACTTCTTTTTTGTTGAACAGTTGCAGTTCCTATCTTTGCATTTGATTTCCAGACAAGGCTTTTTGCATGCCTTTGTGAACTTAGATTTTTGATTCACAATATCTGAAAAATGTTGATGCAGTCTGCATAACTTGTCAAGTGCTTCCAGTGTCATTTGGTGAATTTGACCAAGAGTCAATGTCTTGATATCCTTTTGAGCCGTTGCCGCCATCTTGTGAATCTCAGGCTGGAGTTCTTGTGGTAATGAAGAGACATAAGTATTTTTGAGACTTGGATCATTAAATCCATTGAGGAGATAGAATCTCTGCGACATCCTTTGGTAATGTCTTTCAAGATCCTTGACTTTAAGAGAACAACATTTCATCTCAAAAAATTCTTGTCTATTTTTTCTATCAAAGATATCCATATCACCAATAAATTCTTGGTGAATAACTCCAAGGACTGAGGCAATATTTGTCAGTCTGTGAAATTCATCTTGTTTGAATGCACCAAGATTGTGATACCATTCTTTTAAGGTACCAGTCATTCTGCAGCAAAATTCTTCAATGACCTTGTAAGGATCAGCACTTGTTTTCATCATCTGTGTATCAAGCCATGCACCAAAATCAAGCAGTCTTTTTCTCCAACGGCTTGGAAGTATATCATCAAGAGTAAACCACGGACCACTGGATATTTTTGGTTGTTCGGCAGAATTGTTTTCTTCCTCAGGAGATTCATCATAAAATGAACCTTCTTCTTTTATGTCAACCATGAATAGCCCAGAAACATCCATGTAATCTTTTTCAGATTTTGATTCAGTATAGGATGAATTGGGTTGTGAAGATTCTGAGGATTCTGCAGATCCAGTGTATTGAGAAGAATCTTCTTCTTCAGAAGTGGTTTCATTATCAATCTCTCTTGGAAAATTGGTTGGTTTAGGCAAATATTCTTCTTGGGAGGATTCATTATTTTGAACACAAGTAACTGTCAAGGCTTGAGAGGGTTTACTAGAAAGTTCTTCTTTTTTGGATTTTTGGTGGAGGAGTTTCAGGAACTTCTTGAGAATCTGAGGATGATATGCTCAGGCGGGCAGTTTTGGTTTTTGATTTTGAAGTGGTAGCTTGGGTATCTTTTGGTCTGTAAGCAGAAGGAATGTAACGGCTATAGTCAGGTGGTGAGCTGTATGAAGGGTAAAATGGAGAAGGTCGAACTGGTTGAGTGAAATAAGTGGGAAATGATGGAGGATTAAAGAACGGGTCTTCAATTGGTGCAGGTTGTGAAGGCTTTTGGCTGGCTTTCAAGAAATCATCTATTTCTTGTACTTGGCTATGTAACTTTCTAATTTCTTTTTCTTTGAAATCAAAGTCTTTGCAAAAAGTTCTTTCATTCAACATCGTTCTCAGGTCATGATCTAACTGAGAAACCTGAACTTTCAGACTTTTGTAATGCTTCTACATCTTGTGAGAGAGGAGTTTAAGGTTCCCATCATTTTCTTCTAATTTCTCTGCAATTTTTTCCACCTTTTTGTCAAGGCTCTGCAATGTTTCATCCTGTGCAACAACATTTTCAGATTGCCAATTGAGAACTTCCTCTGCTTAAGTTAAGCTTTTGAGCTTTCCATCAGGTTGAACTTCATTAGGTTGTATGAAAGGTTTAGAGGACCTGTTTGAAACAGGGTCTATTTTCCTTTCAAGAGCAGGAAAATTTTGTTCATAGTTTGAGGGTGAAGCTGATGAAAACATATAACAAGGTATCGGCTTAACAGGTTTCAAGGTTGAATGTTTACAAGGTTTTCATCAGGTGGTTTTTGTGAAGGCAGAAGTCCTTCTTCTCTGAGAATTCTAAGAGCTTCCTCATAAATTGGAAGAGGCTCCTTTTTCTCATGGATTCCTATCCAGGGACCATCATCAGGGTCTGATCTCCTTCTGGGAGGAGGAGGCGGCTTACAGGCTCCCTTTTACTTTCTTTTAGGAAGAATTATCTCCCTATTAGTATCATCATAGTGCATTCAACAGTCACATCCTGGGTCACACATACTACGATCTACATCCCATATGAAATGACCATCAATTTTGTCAGTATATATTGGGTCTCCTTTTGAAGTAACAGCATGAATAGGACACCAATCTTCCGTAAGAACAGGATTGATCATCATGGTTTGGAAGATAGGAGGAGGCGAAATTTGGAGCTTTCTTCTGGTCTCTTGAAGATGGTTTTGACAGATCCATCAGTAGATCTTTTGAAAATAACATCTTGAGACTGGATTGGCCTTTTATCAAGGTGATGCTTCTCATAATTGGTTATCCATTCAAGAGGAATGAGCTGGGTCAGTTCTTCTCGAGGAATTCTTCTTGGAATCTGGACGATTGAAGGTATTTCATCTTCTCTATTAGTTACAACTAACAGAGAATCAGAAGTACATCCGGAGATGGGGAGATCAATTGAGTGGTTTTGGAGACGATAAATTATCTGGTGATGAAGAGTGGCTGACAGAGCTTCTGGGACTTGATCAGCTCCAGTGATCTGAACTTGAACCTTGAGTCTGGTGGACAGAGTACTGTCCTTGAGGCTCACGTTGTAATTTGGAAATATAGTGAGAACTACACTTCCAGCATGAAGAGTAGTGAGAACAGTTCCAATTATAGCGTTTTCATAATGAAGATAGCTCGAATCAAAAAGGGCTATTCTGGCTGAAATAGGCATACTTTTTCTCCCATGAAGTGAGAGAATTAGTCTGACAGCTCTAAAGTGTAAAGCAGTGTATCCTTGAGATTTCCAGTGATTTATGAGACTTTGATGAATCTCTAAGTCTACATACTGCTCCTGGCTTGTGGCTCTAAGCTGGCACTGATCCAATCGGGATGACTGGATATATTCCTTCACCTGACTTATATTGATTTATATTGTATTATCTATACTATTTCAAGAATAAAGTATAATATTTTAATTAATGTTCGGTATGATTACTCATCATATATATCCATATAATAAAGGCAATCAAGCAAAGTGAGACAAATTGAGTCATATGAGTATAGATGTTAACGCGGAATTTTTTATTTTAAAAGTTTTGTCACAAGTCATCACTCAAATGAATTAAAAGATGCCAAAAAAAAAATGCTGTATATATCATCACGGACAACGATACTCATCAAATTTTCCTTGACAAATGGCTTGTCTTGTCTTGTCTTATTTTGACAATTGCTGGCGCATACACGCATATTTGCATTAAAGAAACGCAAGTACCTATTTTAGAAGAGTCAAATAATAAAATATAAATATACTGTGGCGGAATGACACTATAATATAGGTAAGCAACAGCACGCCTGGTTTTAAAAAAAAAAAAAAAAACAACACAAATTATAAGTACAATCTTATACTTTTTATTTTACCTACTTTATTTTATATATTTGAACCTACTAATCCTAATTTTTATATTTTTTTTCCCGCTGACTCAAAGTATATATTGGGTATATCACTTTCCAAAAAATTATTTTAGCAACATGTCTTAAATGGAAAAAAAAAAGTAGCTTTAAATTTTCATGATAAGTTAACTTTATTATAAAAGATATAAAAAATTTACAATTTTTAAGATAAAATAATTTTAAATATAAATCATAAAATTTTAAAACTCTTCATATATTTATACTTTAAAAATAATTGCAGTTTATTGTTGACTTTTAAAATATATTTTTAAAACTGCTCAAAAGACTTAAGGGGTATAAGGGTCTGACATCGCTCTCCCACGTCCCTTCGCACTACAACTAGCTCTGGCAGCTACGCCAACAATCGTTACCCTCTGTTCATGCCCTTCATTCGGCACTGGTCGTGACTTCGATCGATCTGCTTGTCCTTCTCCATGGCTCCATTGTGGCTGATGGAAACAACGACAGTCCACCATTATCATCGTCGGATAATCTTAGAGATCTATTATGAAGTTGTCAAACCTTGGTGAGAAGCAGGCGATACTATTGAGTTCGTCGGCGGCAGAGCTCCTTGACAAGAACAAGAGGTCGAGGGAAGAAAATATTTAGCTAGACCTTACGCGTGCAGATAATGAAATTTGAAGAAACATTATATATGAAGCATCCAAAATGTCGCACTGGTTATAGGTTTACAGTGTGGCTAGCCGTCCACCCAATCCACTACATATCCAGTATAAGATCTCTGGCCAAAACGATGATGAATCGAAGCTCTCGCCCTTAACTGACGTGACCCATCGAAGGGTGTTGGCCACGCTAGCAATGACCTTGCGATGAGGCCGGAGGACGAGGAGAGGGAGATAGGTAATGTACAAGGGGAGAAAGAGAGAGAAATGCGAATGGGGAAATAGGAAATAATTTTTTTTAATTTCCTATCTTCTAAATTTATTCTATGGTAGACTTGGAGATACTAGTACTCCAGTATACAATTGGGGTACTGTAACACTGCCCAAATTGTAATGGCCCATATTAAGAACGATAAAATAATTGTAATTTTTTGCTTGTCACATCTATCAGTTCACGCTTGACCAACAAGTGGCAACAACATCATGCTTCAAATATCGCAAATTTGCATGCGGAGGATGCTTTCAACGAATCTAGTTATTGACTTCTTTATAGTCCAAGTCTAAGGTGTACCCCGCGAAAATGGGTACACTAGTGATCCCCTATTATTATTCAATGGTTTACAATAAATGAAAGGTATTTTATTATAATTTGACAGTTATTTGTTAGGAGAACAACAGTGTACCCTTATTAAAGGGAAACACCCTAGAATCATCCCTCTTTACATTATGTCGGGTTAAAATTACTTTTCTCTCGATTTTTAAATTTTAAAGACGTGTCTGTTTAACACCAGTTAATATTAACTTTGGATAGAATATGAAATTAATTAATTTGACCGTTGAATTATATAAAATTATCTTTTTAATTATGTATGTTATTATTTTCAAATAATTCAGACATTCACAGATATCCTATTTAATATAAAATATTTACTTGCATTTTAAGCAACATATTATTTGTTAAAATAAATAGTGAGATGAAGTATCAATTATTATTTCATTTGTACTTATAAATTCAATCTACCTTATATGAAATTTTAATTCAGCGACCGAATTAGTTAATTGTGTATTCTACATTAATTTATTAATTGGTTTAAGTGTTAAAGTTTGACACCAAATATCATTTGATTTTGTCCTACACATGCATGCATGCGTGTTTGTATGTGTGTGTGTTTCAAGAGTTAAATAATTGCACAGTAACCACACAAACAACTTTTCAATAAACGTTAAATCATATTTCACCCTCAAACCATATTATAATATCTCTTCTCAATATATATTTATATTTTGAAAATATTGTAAAATGTGATTCAATAACTATCAATATTGCATATATAGTTTTTTAATCAAAAAAAATATTGCATATATAGTTATTATTTTAATTTATAAAAATATAAATATACTTCAGATAATCCTTTTATTTTTTAATGACTCTCATTGTTATGGACACGTACTTAAGTTGATCAATTAGGGGCACTACACTTTTATGATAAATTAATGGGTGCACTTGGTAGTAGTTATTAAGAACTATCACCCAGCCTCACTTTGATCGGTGATTCCGTGTTAAAACCTCCATAGATGTGGCACCTAAAGTAGCAGTTTTTTACAACTATAATTCCAATTGCACTAGGTATCATACTGTAGAGGTTTCCAAAATAGAATCACTGTCCAAAATATTTTTTTGTTTAAAAAACTTACTACAATTTACCTAATCAAGTTGTATATTTTGTGCTTGTACAATTAAATATTTCATAAAAAAATATTTGTACAAGTAGAGGGTGTATATTATTGGTATAACATGTTGTAAATATTCGTAAGACATGAATACAGAGTTGGATTTCACTAAGCTTCATATTTGAAACCAATAATTTCTCTTGACATATACAAAAGACTAAAATAATTAATCTCGTGATAGCTTTATTCAGCATTAGTCTTTCAAGATAAAAAATCATGATATTGGAAGACATCAAGGTGAATTGAAGACCCTATCATCGGTTGACATTCATGTCTTCTAATGAGATAGTTTTTTTTCCTGAAGTGGTTGCTCTTGGAACATCATTGTTGGGCAACACGGTAACTAAGTGATTTTAGTACCGAATAGATGGGAAAATACGTTAAACAAAGCCAAGCAAAAATTAGGCGTTACATGACAATGATGGATTCAATGACAAACAAAGGCAAGCGTTAATTAATATTTAGTTGCAAAGATCAATTTGATGCGTGCAAGATTTAAGTTCTCTTGAAAATAGCATATTTTTACAAGCTAACGTTTTATTGTTATACTGACTATATATGTACTTGTGTGTGTGTTTGTTGTGTTTTAAACTATACAAAGCTATATATAATCTTAAGTATTGATTACTTCAATATTATTCTTCACAAGTTGGGTTGGCAATGACGGTTGCCACCACCACATAGATTGTTGGACTTTCTACTCACATGTAAATATTAGGAAGTTGGTATTATTATGGAGAAATTTAGGGTTCTAAGGACTAATGTAAAAAAAAAGAAGAGAGAAAGGGGACTAAAGCTAATACTAAAAATATTTCTTCATTAATTAATTGATTCAACAGAACACTACTCTTAATAAACTATCCTACTACACCTAAATGAATGATAGCCATCCAAGTGTCAACATCTTAGAGAAACATAATAAAATTAAAATAACAGGTATTTTTCAGTTGGGTTTGAAATCCATTTCATGGGTTGGGTCAACAATAAGCCTACAATCATCGCACTAGTTGTGACATAGGTTCGAATCGTGAATTTCCATGTTGGTAAACTATATACAAATTTCATCGTAAACTGATAGAGACCTTTTGCTGAGCCCAAGTAAGGTGAGGCCCAAAGTATGGAAAGTGTATAGGCGTAAGGGAAAACATGACGTGAGAGAAAAAGGGAATGCTGAGTTGGAGGTTGTTACGAAGGCAATATAGGTAAGGGGCGTGTGGGAAATGTGGGGTAGCTAATGATTAGTTTGTTATTGTGGACAGAGAAAATATTCTCTGAGGAGCATTATGCTCTGGGTATCATTCTGTAAGAGCTGAGGCTCATTCCATCCAGTAATCAATACAATTCCGTTTATTCAATTTCTGTTTACACTGTTTCATTCCATTTCTGTTGTGAGGTTCCATCATAAACCCATGTTGAGTTTGGTTGTTCTCTTTGATCTTGCATGAGGGGCAGTGTGCCTCTCGATCTAAATTTTATATTACCAAAAAAATTGACACACACTATTATATATTATGGGACCCAGTAAAAAAAGAATTTATATATATATATATATATATATATATATATATATATTACATCCACTACTAGAAAAATCGATTTTAGAGAGAAAAATTTGAGAGGGACGCATATCCCTCACTAATAGCGATGAATTTAGTGACGGAAAACAAGATATTAGGTGGACTTAAGTTGTATCTAGTTTGTGACGGAGTTAGTGACGAAAAAATTCGTCGCTAATTTATCCGTCACAAAATTCGTCACAAATTGACTAAAATATAGGGATTTTTGAGACGGAAAGATACCCTCTTTAAATCTTCCGTCACTAAATTCGTCACAAAATTTGTAAGATACAGTTTAGTGACGGAATCCATCACAAAATCCGTCACAAATAGGGAGGGATATTTTCCCTCACTAATAGCGACGGATTTTGTGAGAGATTTTAAACTCAATGATTAGCGAGGGATATTTTCCGTCACTATTTTTTTTTTTTTGAAAATGATTATTTTTTTGAGGTGTTTATGCTACCGTTGGATTGCTTCTAACAAGGATCAATGACGTGGACATTAAATGAGTGGGTGAGATTATATGCTTTTGTGTTAGTTTGTTTCCCCGAGAAAAAGTGGTGTAAAATCCAAAGATTAAAGATTAAACTTCTTTTTTGCAGTCACTGATCAAATCCCAGATCCCTGTGGAACCTCCAACACGTCCAAAGTAAAAGCATCCTGCCTAAACACAAATACCCACATTCAGAAACACAAAACAAAGCAAAAGGGTAGTAGTCTCAAAAATCAATCTTTTTTAGCAAAAGAAGAAGACCTATAACTTGACAGCAAGGTTGGTTATGTTGACAACAGAGGGAGTGTTCTCTTGAAAGAGACGAACGGTGGCGAGTTCATCCGACTGCAACTTCCTTGGGGTGGTGACAACGAAAGCAAAAGCTGAATCAGCATTGGAAATTAAGAGGGTGAAAGAGAGTGCAAGGGAAGTGCAGAAAAGGAGAAGGGAATCGAAGCAGGTTTTGGGGATAGTGAGTTTGTGAAGTAGTGTTATTGATGGAGTTTGTGGGGTTTGGGGAAGGCAAAGGAGGAAAAAGGTGGGGTGGGGGTGTGGAGATGGAGAGATTTTGGAAGGTGGAGAGTGGGCTTGGTGTTCGGAGAGCGAGAAAATGAGGAAGAATGGAAGAGTGTGGAAATGAGTGAAGAGGCAGCAGTGGCCATTCTCTTGCCTTCTTCTCTCATCGTGACCGAGTCCTTCCCTTTCCTCGCAGGTGACCATATTCGTTCGGTGGTGGTTTCCAGTGGCATCATCTTCTACAACCAGATCTGATTTTGAGCACGTGATTGCAACCAGATCTATGACTTCAAGCTCCAGTTCGATTCATGTTCTCTGCTTTTCTGGGTTGTTAATTTTTTTGTTCAGTGTTGTTAGAAGTTGAGTTTTTTAAGCTAGATCCATGTAATTTATTTTGTTTCTGGAATTGGAAATTTTAAGGGTTTCCTTTTTGTAAGCTAGATCTATGGATTTATGGATGAAATTGATGGATTTTTGGGTTTATTTTTTAGCTCTGTTCTTATTTCTCTTCTTTCCTATTCCGTATTTTCTTGCTATGTGAGGAAGGAGAAACCGACCATTGTCCAACCCTGAGAGAGGAAGGAAAAGGCGCAGTCGTAATATTCAATTTTTTTAATAATAAAGTGCAAATTAGCGAGGAAAAAATCCGTCACTAATAGAGAGGGATTAAATCCTTCACTATTAGCGACGGAAAATGCGATTTTTTATTTGATTTGTGTCTATTCTTTAGTGACGAATTTAATGGAATTGTGAGAGATATTTTCCGTAACAAATTGCGATGGATCTAGATTTCCCTCGCTAAAATTTTTGCGACGCCAAATTCAGTTACGAATTCGTGTCCATCACAAAATCCGTCGCTAATGTGGTTTGTGACGGATTTTTGTATGTTTAGTGAGGGATTTTGTCCTTCTATAATTTCAATTTTTCTAGTAGTGTCACTTGTCCCTTGGCTAGTATAAAAAAATCATTATAATATAAGCCATTTAAAAAAATAATATACTAATTTATTTAACAAAGGTCGTCATTGAAGTTTCAGTTGACTTGTAGATACTTTTGTACGATGGTAATACTCATTTCACTTGTGCACCGTAGAACACACCGTCTACAATAATTACAAGTTTAAACTAGCTCTTCAAATTTTTGTTTTCATTATTGTTTCTTAGTTTTTTTTTCGTCACCCTCTTTCGGGGTTCTTAATTCTTTTGGCTCGGGATTGGAAGATGAAGGGGAAGGTTGGAGGGGAATATTTGATGCATATACAAATTTTTTAAAATAATAATTTGAAGGATAGTGTTTGTAGTCAAATTATAATTGTACGTAATTATTGAACCTTGTTTTGTTGTTGTTGTTGTTGTTATTATTATTATTATTTGACTTATATTATCTAAATATGGAGCATTTGGATAACATTTGTTTGAGAAAGCGTTAGCATAAAATACATTGGATAACGCTTTCTCAAGAAACCATTTTTGGATGTTCAGTTTGATAACACTTTTCTAGGCAAGCGTTATCTAAAATTTAAAACATAATATAAATATGAGAACTGGTCTCACTCCTCAATACTCTTCACAAAACGTAAACATGAGATAACAACTCTCTGCAATAACGTCCTCCTTGTCCTTTTTCACCCTATAGCATCTACCACCGCCTGAAAACAGTGAAACAGGCCTGGTTTAGAGGCATTTTACATCATCGTCGACCTTTTCCTCCGAAGGGAAGCTCCAACAGCCACCATCCAAGGGAAACACCACAATGGTGAGGGTTTTTCCGATCACTTTTTTTTAAGTTCTATTACGATCTATCTTTTCCTTATGAAATTCGAACTCTAACCCCATTTTTTACACCCCTTGTGGGTTGCACATAATTGGGTCTTAGAGGAGCAATAATTGCACCCATTTTTCACCCTCATCGTCCTTTTCCACAGAAGGGAAGCTCCAACAGCTACCGTCAAATGGAGACACCGCCACAGTGAGGGTTTTTTCCGGTCACCGCTTTTTTTTTTTAAGTTTTATTGTGATCTATCTTTTCCTCATGAAGTCTGAACCCTAACCCCATTTTCTGTACCCTTTGTTGGAGGAGTAATAATTGCGAATTAGAGGTGCTGATCGATGTGAGATTGCTAATATACCAAGAAGAGGTATACTTTTTCTCAGTTTTTTGTTTTTTATTTTTTAATCTTTTATTTATTGTTTTACTCAGAGAACTGTTTAAATCAATTATGCTTTAGATTAATTTTGCTTATTCTACTTTATTCAAAGAGTTATTATTTAATCTTTTATTTACTTCTTTTTTTCAATTAACTATTTACTGCTTTAGATTACTTCTGCTTATTTAAAAAACTATTTATGTGCTTTAAATGAGAGAGGTGGAGATTGAAAGTTACACAAAAGATTAATTATCAAGATGAGGCAAGTTACACAATATTGATAGAGTAGTTGTTTGAGCATAACAGGCCGAAGGTTTTGCAAGAAGTAAAGGAATAAAGAAATAGCTAGCAAGATCTTTATGGCTCTTTCCATCATTGAAGCTATGAATTAGAACTGCTTATGTTTTGGATCAAGCTTCCCACACATAGGCAACACTTCTTTCCCCTCAGTTACATGACAGAGAAATGGTTTGAACATGATAAACCCGAGGTGGAAAATTCGTCCATCAATGGCTGAGGTCTTGATGAGTCATTCGACGGAGATCAAGGAATAAATGTGAGATAACTATCACAAGAAGAGGATAGGCCAACGAAAAAGTGAGATGAATACTAGTTGAAACAAATAGCAATGATGCATGGCATGGGAATGTTGAAGATGTGACTCAATATCGTTGTCTACAATTTGATAGGGAATCCACGTTGAATGTCCTCCACAAGGATGAGGCGAGCACGACGATGTTCAAAACCAATGACGATGCGTGGTACCTGGTCCATAGTGGATTGTGTACCGTGTACCACGTGTTGTCATTGTAGGTATTGAATTTCGTCATGTAACACACCTCATCCTCCTGGGGGACAGTCAACATGGATTCATGACAGTAATATTGAGTCAGATCTTCATATTTCTTCTATTCCTTTCATCATTCCTGTTTGTTTGAATTGTTATTCGAGTCACTTTTCCCTTGTACTTCCTCTTCTTGTGATACTTGTGTTGTATTCATTCCTTGATCTCCGTTGAGTTACTCGCCTAACCCTCCACTATTGATGGAGAAAATTTCCACCTCGGGCCTCATCGATTTTGGATTCCTCTTCTAAGGTAATTGATGATAATGTACCATATCTATTCTTTTAGTTTCTAATAAGTTTTTATGTACTTTTGAATATTTTACTTACAAATTTTTGTGCTTGGTTCTGTTTGAAAAGCGAGAATATGCATCGAGGACTTGACTCCATATATAGATCTGCTACTAGAGCTTCTTGAAGAAGATAAATATGTTTGATGTCTTCTTAAAAATAAATAGAGTCTATGTTCAATTCTTGTGTAGGAAAGGTATGTTAGATATTTTCTTCTTTGAAATAAATTAATAGGATCTATGTTCAATTCTTATGTAGGAAGTGCATGTTACATATTGAATGCTTTGTAAGAATTTTATTGAATGCATAATATAATCTATGATCAATTCTTCTTTGAAAGAATAGAATATGTTACATATGCATTTCACATACAAGATGCAATAAAATCGCACCTCCTTTCTTAGCCAATAATGCAAATTAGGGTCATGAGAAACACATAAAATGTGCCACATTGATTTGGTAAAAAAAAAAAAAACGCATTACAATCACTACCAAGTGTTTGGTTTATATTGTATTGACTGACTGTCAATTAATTGTATATGGAAAAAAATAAGAAAAGCGTAAAAATTCTTTAAAAAAGATTCACTTAGATAATGCTTGCTTGATAAAATATTATTTGCAGTGGCGGATCCACCTTATTGGAGTTCGGGGCAATTGCCCCCACGACATAATTATTTTTTAGTTGAACGTGCCTAATAATTTTTTTTTGTCCCTATAAAAAATTAGTTGTTGCCCTCATAAGACACGTTTTTGAAAAAAAAAAAATAGGCAAAGAAAGTTATGAGATAAAAGATAGAATAAATTGGTATTAATTTGATCTCTTTATCTTTCTAATTTTTACCGCTCCTTTAACACTAAACTCACACAATTACAAAACACGTTAGATTTCAAAAAGGAACATTGTTCCAAATAGAGAGTGAAAGAGATTAAAAGACTCAAAGAATAGAGACAATTTTCTTGATGATTTTCTATCAGTACCATTAGACTAAGTTACAAAAAGTGAGATCAGTGAAAAACATATATGAGAGATGAATAGTTAAATGATTATTACTTTTTTTGAAAAAATTGCTTAAACGATTGTATTGTTACATACATGGAGATATATTTTTATAGCATTGATAATGAAAAAATCATATAATATTTTCAAAATATGAAAATGTGTAGAGGACAATTATAATTTGTAAAAGCTTAGGTATTTTAGGTTTTTTGTCATAAAATTATGTATTTTGTAAAAACTTATAATATTTTTCTTACATGAAAATATTATAGACTATTTTTGCCATCACAAAAGAAATTTTTTGGATCCGCCACTGGTTATTTGAGTGATTTTCAGATAAAACTTTCTCAAACAAGCGACATAAAAATGTGTCACTAAAATAACGCTTTCACAAGAAAGTGTTATACCGATCTTCAAATAACGCGTGTCTGGACGTGTCATTTAGAAAACTCGTGCGTATATTTTGTGCGACTCTAAGTTTAAGAAAGTGTTATATGGAGTCGTACGTGCATCAGATCATCAAATCGTAGATATCCTTTATGTTATAAATATAACATCATCCTCAAATGATATCATTTATGTTATTATCTGGAGATCTAGGTATACCTATGGAAAGGAACTACCATTGCTTGTGTGATTTTGCTTCTGGTTGTAAATGCGTGATAAGCAATTCAAATATGGTTGAAGGGATTAGAATACTAAATGCTCCACGTGCACTCATTGCTTAAGAACTAAGATAATAGATAAATGATAACCGATAAGTGTGTGTCAGCCGCCTTATAAGATATATACATCCACTTTTCATGTGATTGAACACATACAAGTAGGACCGCTGCCAGCCTGCCATTATTGATGCTCATTATCGCCACCCAAACAAGAATATAAAATTCTCAAATTACTTTGGTAAACTTTATTGTACACTAGGAACAATGAATTTGAAAATTGACCGAAGCAGTAGTATTCAGAAAGGGGAAATACAGTAGTAATTTTTAAATATTAATTATGCAACTTGATGCAATTTCAACCTACACCAAACCCTTGTGTTGTGAAGCCAAAATTAGAAGTACTTACTGTAATTGCAAGCCTGGCTGCGCGTACCGTGGATTTGGCGAGAGTTTGATCTGGGGTCACTTTTGATCAACACATTATTTTATGGGTTTCTTGTTGGAGTAGAATAAGTTTCTGCCCTCACACACACACTCTCAAAAAGAGTAGAAAACATATGAATTCACACTCACGGAGAATGAAAAATGTAACACTAAAATTTACTGAATGAATTACACTTACACACATTACAATGTATCTATATCACTTATACTAGAGGCCCAAAAGTCCACAATGGTTTTAGCCCAACTCTCAACACTAATAGTAATCTGAATTAATTCCAACATTTCTTTCTTGTATATATCCTGTATACCGGTTAAAAGATAATTAGAAAATTTAATTAAAAATATATCCAAACATTTAAAATTTTAATACGAGTCTTTGGTACACTGTTGGCATCTTGTTGTAAATTTATTTTTCATTGCCACAAATCCAAGTTTTCATATCTAATCAAGCACTTATCTAGAGCTCTTGCTGAACGCGTAAAAAAAAAAAGCACTCTGTAGCGTGTGATTGGTATGCGAGAACTAGCAGCGAGAGAGTGAAGCGAGAGAGAGAAAGCATAGAAGTGGAGCACTTCCATCGTTTGGTCAGCAGAGAAGTTGGAGAGAGGCTAAATCTGACGTGGGACCCAGATAATCAGCAAAGCAGCCCATGAAGGCTCCACTAGAGTCCCTGAAAATAGCACCACAAGCTACAGGACCCGGATTCTCATGAGAAGTGTAACACCCCGCCTAATTCAATTATTTAATTAAATTAAGTTAGGCTTTGAAATGCTTTAAATTGATTGTTAAGTAATTGAAATAGGGGACAACATTTAGAAATATTGGGGGTGTGAGTAGCAAGGTGTAGTGTAGTTAAGTGTTTGAAGGAAGGGTAATTTGGTCAAGCCACATTTTCTTTCTCCCTTTCCTCTCCTCACCCACGACACTCAGCCCTATTTTCTACCCTCTCTCTCAATTTTTCTGAACAAGGAAAGAAGAGGAAGAAGGTGGAGAGCTAGGGTTTTGGTTTTGGGGGGGAAGGAAAAGAGAAGAATTGGTGCTTCCTTCATCCTTTCTTGCTTTCAAGCATTGGAACTGAGTATTTGGAACTACATTGAAGATTTGGAGCTGCTCTAGACCATTGGGAGAGAAGCTCGAATTTGAAGAAGAAGAGGAGGAGAGGATCTCAAGTCTTCAAGCTTCCTAGCTCATCTCTTTGAGCCAAATGTGAGTTCTTCATACTTAGAGGTTGGGCAACCCATAAGATCCACCACTTAGGGTTTTCCTTTTTAGCCTCATTTGTGTATCTTCTGGATTTATAAGTTGGAAATGGTTGAAATACATGAATGGGTTTGGGTAAGAAGGAATATGCTTAAGTTAATGCTTTGATGTATATGATATGTTGAGGTATGATGGATTGTGTTTTATGTGTTATAGGTTGTTTTTAATCTTATAGATCAGTCATATGCTTGTTTTTAAGTCTTAAGCTTGATTGTTGTTGGTTGGGATTGAGGAGAAAGTGAGTTGGAAGTTAGAAATATGCAGAAAAACACATTTCTGCATAATCCTGCACGCTTGACGCCGCAAAGATAAGTAAAGCGCGACCTTGATGTTACAGAGCCAAAATAGAAAAATGCGCGTGACACATAGTACAAGTGCGCGCGACGCGCATAGAAACAGAGGCAGCGCGCAAAAATGTGCGTGATGCGCTACTATTTGCGCGCGGTGCGCAACTCTGCAGTACGTCAACTTTGGGGATTTTATTAAAATATCAAACGAAGTCGGAACTGAGCATATGACCATTCGTTGGAAAGCTTAAGATGTCTAGTTTCCAAATCTGATTTTTAATTTAAGAAATATCCAACCAATTAGTGCAGTTTTGAGCTACAAGCTAGGGGGTTTAGAAAACTGAACACCAACCACTACTAGAAATCAGCTATTTAGCGACCGATTTAGAGACCGAAAAAAATCGGTCACAATAGCGACCGATTTAGAGACCGAATATATAGCGACCGATTTTTCGGTCGCTAAAACGAAATTTTATTTGGTTTTAAAAAATTTATTAAATATTTATCAATTATAGCGACCGATTTAGAGACCGAATACTTAGCGACGGAATAATCGGTCGCTAAACCAGAATTTTATTCGGTTTAAAAAAGTTAAAAAATTTTATTAATGTTAGCGACCGAAAAAGCGGTCGCTGAACTTCTCTTTAAGTTTATTTATTAAATAAAGAAAACAAAAGAAATAAAACAAAACAAAGGGGGTGGGAAATGAGAAAGGTGAGAGGCGAGAGCGAGATGGGAAAGGGGGTGGGAGCGAGAGCGAGAGCCGAGCGAGAAGGTGAGAGGCGAAGGAGATGGGAAAGGAGGTGGGGGCTGAGATCTGTGGTGTGGGGGGGGGAGGAAGGAGCTGGGTGTGGTGACGAAGAAGGGGAAGAAAGAGATAGATAGAGCGAGAGAGAGGAGCGAGAGAGAGAGGAGCGGAGCGAGAGAGAGAGAGCAGATCGAGAGGAGAGAGAGCAGAGGAAGAA
Source organism: Calophaca sinica (assembly GCA_037113605.1). Classification (NCBI taxonomy): domain Eukaryota; kingdom Viridiplantae; phylum Streptophyta; class Magnoliopsida; order Fabales; family Fabaceae; genus Calophaca; species Calophaca sinica. The sequence goes on from CM073733.1 coordinate 114,148,663, forward strand.
TGTGGGAGAAGAAGGAGGCAACGACGAGGATGAAGGAGAGATCTGAGCGATGGTACCGCCCTTCATCTTCTCTTTTCCCTATCTCTCGATGCCATCTTCCTTCTCTTTCATTTATCCCCAAATTCTTTTTCATTTTCTCCCAGCGGTTCCCAACGGAACATGAACCCTATCCTGTGAAAAAAAAAAAAAATTCTTCCTCCTCCATCTCTTCCCCCAAAATATCTCGCCACCATCTTTTCCATTTTCGTTCCTTCTTTATATTCTGTGGTTTCATTTATTATTTTGTTCTTACGTTTTCTATTACATTAACTGTTGATGTTGCCTGTTTGTGTTGTTTTTGGTGTTATCTTTGTATGTGTGAGATGTCCAAGGAGGTGAGGATTTTTACTCTTCCACTTTTGTATTTCTCTCCACCACCATCGAGGTAGGATTCTTCTTCCTCTCTCAAGCTCTCTTTTAGATCTATATCTTCAACATGCTTCATTGTTTACGCTATGGTCTTTAAGCTTTTCCTTCATGTTCTTGCTTCTTGAAGAACAAAACAGGGTTAGGCTTTTTTTCTTTCTTTTTTTCCTCCTTCCCGGGTCCTGATTTCACATGGAATAATTTCAAACAACTCTGTTATTCGAGTATATTTTATCCTCTTGCTTTATACTTTCAGAATGTAGGGGGATTTTTGCATTCTCAAGGCAAATTGCCACATGATAGTGTATTCCCAAAGGTGTTTATTAAATTTTCATATCTTACATGTTTCAGAGTTGTAGTCATTTTAAATCGAGCTTTTTTACAGTTTAGCGATTAAAAATTATCACTTCCAAAAACTTACCATTTTTCTCGATGTTAGGCTTCTCCACCATCTTCATTTTTGAATTTCTTTTCCTATTCTACAAAACTGATGTTCTTTTAGTCCAGTAAAGTAGTTGACATTCCAATATTTTGATTACGCCATACATGTAAGCAATATGTTGAAATACCCTCAGAAGGACCTCTTTGAAATACTTAGCAATATGTATCTCTTTGTAATCAAAGCTTAGAATAGATTTATATAGTTTTTGGATTTATATTATTGCTACTTTATTGGATTACTTCACCATTACTTTCTGGAGCATTTCGGACTGATATGGATGACAATGTTGGATAATCATAAATGAAACAAGCGAATGCAGTTCTTAGCTAATACTATTTGCAAGAAATTGTCATCTGTGTTATAGCATATTGGATTGGGAAACCAAGAACTATATTGCAAGAGGGTTTAGTTATCCAAAAGTTGGTGCATATAGAGAAGTTTAATATCTTTTCTTGAAACGAAGTTTTGGTAAACTAATTTAGAATTTTCTTACCAGGTTGGTGCATATAGACCATGACTGATGGTGAATGGGATTTGGATCCCAAATTCTAGTTCTTTGCTCTTAGTTATCCGATAGCATCATTAGGATTGTTGCTGTCAAAGCATTGAGGTTTATTGTCGGAAAATCCTTGGGAAGTCATGGTTCCGCCAATGCAGTTGAGGTCATGCTCTCACTTGTCACAGTTAGCTTTATGTTGAAAGTGGGGCTTCAATATTAGGTCACATCTAATCTAGTTTTTTGCCTTTCTCATTATTGATCCCTTTCTTATATAGTGATATTTGGAATACTAATACTAAAATATCTACATTTGGAATATTGATACTGATTTATAATTATTTTATGGTGGGGTTACATTACATCCGCTTATTTCTTGTATTGATTCTCTCTAACTTCAATAACTTACAAGACTATACCATGCGAAATGTCCTCTATATGGCCATGACTGAATTCAAAAAGGTAAAATTGCTTCCTTTCTATGGATATACCTTTTAAATTTACTATTTAGCATTTTTCCATTTACAAATGGCATTTTTTGAGAATCAATGTTTGACACAAAACACTATAATATTGTTTGATTCATGTAATCGACCTCGTAGCGGGAAAGTTTTAGTTCTGTTATATGACATTGTTTTAGATTCTTTTACCTAGTTGTTAAGGGTGAGTCATATTTTCTTAGCAACTTATGATACAAATTGATTTGCATTCTCGTCCTCCAAGCGTTGGAACCAATTCGGTGCTCATCCCTCCAAGCAATCCATCAGAGTCGCTTTCTCCTTTCCTAGATATGATTGACTTGGAAATATCACTTGGAACTATAGATGCACCTGTATGGGTCTTCCTTAGTAAAATATGGTACCTCACAATGTCTCATCTTGTCATTGACACACCCCCATTGGCTGCCCACCACCTTTGCTTCCATCCTTCTCATCACCAGTTCTTGATTTCACATATAATTGTCATTTTGCCTCTTTTCCATGTGCTGTTGAACCCATTCAGCACTTCCTCCAACCATTGTTGTTGCTCACTAAGTTCATTGTTTAAACCCTCAAATCTTTGTCCTGGCTCTTTTATCCTGCCTTTCATCCTTGTCTAAATCATCCTGGGCTCCCGAGATTCGAAACTCTGATACCAAATTGAGAGAAACTTGAGACTACATTAAAGATTATGGAGACCAAGCTCCTTACAAACAGAGGTAGCCCTTTGCTAACATGAAAAACAAAGAAGAAATATAACCCAAAATATTCTCCGCCGTGAACGGAACATTCCCACCCCACCCCACCCCACCCCACCCCACCCCACCCCAATCCTTACTCAATGTTTTCCTTCCTGCCCGCCCTCCGCCTCTCCCTCAGTATCTTTGCTTCTCAATTACGGTATCATAATAGAATTCCCATATCCACTCCACAAATGACAGATGTCCCTGTTGTTACCACCTTGCTCTCTCTCAACTAACCTTCCTGGGTATAGTAGCTGCATGTGGATATGTATTCATTGTTAAATCACATTAGTTTACATTAGTATAGTTAGTTGAGTCTCTTAAGACCCCACCTTCTATACAAGTATACAATGTAGTTCAGCTCATTCATTCATGAAAATCCTAGATTACAGATACCAGAAACTCTCTCGAGTTCTCTCTCTTTCTCTCTGCACTTCGCTCATCTTTCTCTTACATTTTCCCACCGCCACAATTCTAACCCCCACGCACCTTCTCTACAACAGTCATTTTCCCGTTAACTCCAATTCTTTTTCTTCCCTCCTCTTCATTGACATGCGCCTAACATTTCCACTTAACCCACTCCTCTTCACCCATTCTTCACTTTTCTAGTGTATGTGTTATAAGTCTATCACAAGAAAATTAATCGGGAGTGAGGTCATGTTTCTTGAAGCTACCAAGTAGGAAAATATGAATATAGTTTCAATATTCAAAATAGTACGTTCAAAACTTCAAATTTCATCATCAGTAGATTCTTAGTATGCTCTTAATGGTCATAGCCGCTTGGCCTGATCGATATGTTAACATGTACATTCAATTTGTCATCTAGAGGAGCAAGATCAACTTCAAAAAATTTAGTGGATTTCTTGATGTTTGAGTGAAGCTATTTTACGAGGATGGGGACTTTCTAGTCAACCTTCTTGTATTCTGGGAGATCAAGCATACACATATTATTTTGAAGTTTGAACACTATTTTAATATTACTTATATTGGACAATGTTAAACCGCATTGATGGTATGTGCTTACTATGTCGATTATCGAGATACCAGATTGGACATTTACAAGAGAAAGGAAGACTCAATTTGCGTTTTTATTTGGTGTTAATGATCACTGGGACCACTTCAATTGCTTGAAGAGGTATGTTATCACTCATTTTAGTTCTTGTTGTTATTATCTGTAAAGCTTTTGCACCATCTCAAGGAACGAGACAAGAAAGATTTGTGCCTCAAGCATAGTCTAGAGTGGCTTCTTCATCGAATCTAAACAATAACTATGATACAATTTTCTCCTTCTTCTCCTATAATCCCACTATAAGTTGTGGACATTGTATTATAAACAAAATGAAAAAGTTTAATCGAGTTTATCTGCTTTAGATCAATTAAGAAAATTAAAATATATCAAACTATCGGATGTAAGTAAAGCGCAATACATTGATTATAAAAACGTGATACTTAAAAACTTACCTTCGGTGATCCTTTATTTCTCTTCGATATTAATTTTACTTCTTTTCTTGATTAATTTTTTCCGACAATAGGTATTGTCATAAATTGATAAACAAAATAAAATATTGTGATTTGACCAACCATTAAACCGGGAGGTTAGCTTTTAAAGTATACGAAGCACTTTCTTTTTCTCCATTCTCCTTGTCGTTTCAAAGTAATTGACTATCTCTAGCTTGAAGAAAACCAATGAACTTCATTTAGCATAAAAGAAACTGAAAAGCAATGCCAGATGCCCACGTAAAGTGGACGAGAATGGTATTGGTCTTGTGTCAATTAGAACAGCCCCTACGAGATGTCCCTGCATTTTTGCAAGGCTTCCAGCTTTTGAATTGTATTTTGGTCTATTAAATAGCATCTTCATTCAAGAAAGGTTAAAGCAATGGAAAAACGGGTGAAAGATTTAAATTTAGAAGGTGTGGAAGGGAGCTGGGAGGAAGAAAATTCGTAAGGCAATGCAGAAAGTGATATGTTTAGTCAATGACTTCATGATCAACGAGTTGTACTTGTTAATGAGGACTTTGTTTACCATAATCTCTCATGTTAGAGGGTCTTCCAGTGTACTTTACATTATCTCTCATGTTTTCGAGTGAATTAGGCATCCGTTAGAGTCAAGGCTTTCTAGTAAAATATTTACTACTTTTTGGAAGACATATATGCAAATCTTCTTGTTCTTGATGCTTTTGAAGTTTTGAGTAAATTTTTGCAGTGATAAATACCATGTTAACGTTAAATTATGGGAAAAGAGTGGGGTAAATATTTTTGTAATAAAGATAAACATTGATAGAAATTCTAGCACTGATCACAATGCTTCTGTTTCTTTCATAAGCTTCCTTAGTAATTTCTGTTTGTTCTCAAGTTTTCTTCCTTGTTTATGAAGCAGCATAACTTATTGTTTATTCTGGTCACAGATCTCAAAGCAGGTTCCAGGTATTGCCTTATCCATTGAGCGAGAAAACCACACCCATGGTTTAAGGTAATCGAGGTCGCTCGCTATGGGTGGCTCAAAGATGTTGCAAACTTAATTAAGAATCGGATGGCATCTACAAACCAATGAGGCTTGACTCTTTGGCTATTGGCTTGTGTAATGTGAGTTTTCCAGGTTAATCACAAGAAGGATTGAACATTTGATAAATTTGCAACATGATAGCTCTAAAAAACCAAGCTGAATTTCTTTATCATTGCTACTGGTGCATTTTTTTCTTCAGTTTTATCACCGCTAACAGCATTCTATGACTTTGTGGCTCTCATCTCCTACTAGTAAAAATCATAATTTGATTCCTCACAAAAGGGAGGCATTTCAAAGGGTGAAACATATAATTTTAATTGTTGATTGAAAAATCGACAGGGTAGAATTTAATAATTTGTTATACACTTATACTATACATGTAATATGTATATGTATTTTATCACAATCACAGTTGTTGATTTTTCAATCAACAGTTATAATTTCACATTTTTTCCTCCAGCTAGTGTCCCCGTTACGTGTACATGTAAAAAGTAAATTGATGCTATTAGAATTCTAGGGTTTTTTTTAAATTGAGAGAATTATGAGTGAAAAGGGAATGGAATATTTTTGTTATTTTATTAGAATGGGAAACTAATTCAGATGAATCTTGAACCAAAGATAAAGACATACAAGTGGTTTGCTTAACACACTAACTGAATTCTTACAGAGTTGTAGAATAACAGAGTTCGTTAGATCTACTAACTACTCAAACATGAGCAGCTATACACCGTGACACACACTATCGATGCCAACTACATTCTATGACATTGTAGCACTCATCTCCCGATCGTAAAAAGTAAAACCATCCTGTGTGTAAAAAGAGGGTAAATATTTTTGTAATAAAGACATTCATTGAAAATGTATGGCATTCCCCACCCGGATCCTAGATCCAAAGCAGACTTCGCCGCTCCAACCAATTGGTGAGCTTCAAAGATTGTTTTGTCTACCCACAAATTTAACCATAATATCTCCCAACTGAGCTAACAAAGATTTTACAATCTAAAATTATGGAGTTCAAATCAGCAACAACAATCTTATCATACAGACGGTTAACAACCACAGAGGCATCCAAAAACAATAATCTTATGTGTGCATGTCTGTTTTTTTTTTTTTTTTGGTAAATATGTGTGCATGTCTTTTATTACAATCTTAGCTGTTGATTTCCAATCAACAGTTATAACTATATTTTATCTTTTAAAGTGCACTCCGTGTGTTGTATGTAAAATGTAAATGATCATTTGACTTTGTACGCAGAGATGTGTGCATGTCTTTTTTTTTTTTTTTTGGTAAATATGTGTGCATGTCTTTTATTACAATCTTGGCATGATGTGTTCATACTTAATACGCAGAGTTTCATCACCTTCTCTGGAGATTTCTTGAACATTTCAATAGATATGTATGAACCAATAGAGTGCCCAACCTGGTAAGAAAATTCTAAATTAGTTTACCAAAACTTCGTTTCAAAGAAAAGATATTAAACTTCTCTATATGCAGACCAACTTTTGGATAACTAAACCCTCTTGCAATATAGTTACTGGTTTCCCAATCCAATATGCTATAACACAGATGACAATTTCTTGCAAATAGTATTAGCTAAGAACCAGATTCGTTTGTTTCATTTATGATTATCCAACATTGTTCTCCTTTCGTGGATAAGAGTATTAACTTCTAAATATTTTATTTCTCCATGATCAACATGAAAGGAAACGATAAGCTGGTGTTGGATTTTAAGGGAACTCTTTTGCTAACTTAAGTTGCTATATGGAAACTTAACCTTGCCAAGGAATCTTTAAATTTTTTGATGTTTGATCAATAAATCTCAGATTTGGTGAAATAAATGGATTAGGTTGTCTTATTTAGCGTCTCACTTAATAAAACTCCATAGAACCAGCTTCATATCTAATTAATTGAATTCTTAGAAATCGAAGTAAATTTTTTTTCCTTAGCATAGATTGTAAAAACGAAAAGTATTTAACGCCCATTTCTAACAAGCTTCATGCAGATTTGGTGTAATGACTTTTGTCTCCATTGAGAGTACTAAAATTCATCACTAGGATGGTCATCTCTGTGCTAAGTGTTTGTTTGTGTTTGCTGAAGTGATGTAACAGGAGTATATAGTACTACAAAGCTGCAAATGGTCATAAAGATTACATATTTTACATGAAATATTTAACATGCAATTTTAGGTTCTCCACATAGAATACTCAACATCAAATGATTGGAGGTTCGGTTTGTTCCTGTTAGCTTGGGCTCAACAATTGAAATTTGCCGTGATGAATTGATGATTGTAGCAATAGAAAAGTTGTTTAATTTGGTTGGCATGCAGTCATGGCCTTTATTTTGATAATTATCAGAGTTGTTGAAATTATTTTAAATGGTATTATTGATAATCTTTAGTTGCTAGAGTTATAGGTGAGAACCATAATAAGGAGTTGCTGGAGAAGCTTGAGGTTAGTGAGAGTTTGATCAAGAATTTGCAGTCTCAGAATATAAAGCTCACTCAGGAGTCAGAACCTTGCTGTTGTTGAAGCTAAGATAGCAGCCGTTGGAAGTAGAGGACACAAACCAACGAGTGATATGTGTGACGAATATGGATCCGGAAGACATACTTCTGCATGCAACCAGGCTAAGGAATGCATTGGGAAGGAGTAGTGAAACCTGAGGACAAGACACGTAACTAAACACACTAGTGTGCAAGGTTCTCATGTTGACATTGTACTATTTTTTTGTAATAGTTCAGTTTGAATGAAATTACTGTTATATTGTTTTGTAATATTTCGCTTGAATGAAATTACTGATGTATTGTAACATCTTACATGGTGATGAATTTTATTTTATTTTTATTCAAATAAAGTTATATCTAGGGTTTGGCCTTTAATAAAATTTATTTGATTATAAAAAAGGTGATAAAGTTTAAGGAATCTGATAAAATGTGTTGAAAAATAGATTTTTGAAAGTTTAATTTTTTTTAATAAACATAAATTAGCGACCGATTTAGCGACCGATTTTAGAGACCGATTTAGAGACCGGTTTATAAAAATATAAAATTAAATTAGTCAAAATCGGTCTCTAAATCGGTCTCTAAAATCGGTCGCTAAATCGGTCTCTAAAATCGGTCACTAAATCGGTCTCTAAAATCGGTCGCTAAATCGGTCTCTAAAATCGGTCGCTAAATCGGTCTCTAAAATCGGTCACTAAATCAGTCTCTAAAATCGGTCTCTAAATCGGTCGCTATATATTCAGTCACTAAATCGGTCGCTAAAATTAGCGACCAGTATTTTAGCTACTGATTTTTGTTGGTCTCTAAATCGGTCGCTAATTCGATTAGCGACCGATTTTAGAGGATTAGCGACCGAAAAATCGGTCACTAAAAACTGATTTTTTTGTAGTGAACTGTCCCCCAATTTGTAACATAAATGTGTATTTTCACTTCTATGTTCATGAACACTGGTTTCTAAGTGTTTTAAACCCTTAATGTGCGTAAACCTTATGATGTGTTATGAACTCATTGTGTATTGTTTATTGAAGAGCTCCATGAAAAGTAATTGCAATACTTTCTTGGACTCATTGTGTAATGTTTATTGAGGAGCTCCATGGAAAGTCACTGCTATACTTTCTTGGACTCATTGTGTATTATTTATTGAGGAAGTCCACTGAGAGTTTATTTTATACTCCTTTGGATTCATTGTGCAATATTGATTGCTTATTAGATTGTGAATTTCCTTTATAACGTTGTATTGGGAACTGATGTGGTGAGGGGTCCATGGGGGAGAACTCACTGAGATTTTTATCTCACCCTTTTCTATTGTATTTTTTTCAGATTCCCAGGATCCGAAAAGTGATCAAGCGAAATAGAGGCTTGATTTTTATTTAGTTATATTGTGTAGTTTGGAAGGGTATAGACTCCTCTATCATTTTGGAAGAAGAACCTTGTTATTGTATTTTGTGCTTCCAAGTATTTAACGAATACAAAGTTGTAATCTAACTATTACATGATTGACTATGCGTGGAGTTTGAACTTGTAATTTAATTACTAAGTTTAACGTATTGTCAACTTTGAGCCATTTATGTAAATCTTCGTTATTTCGAGTAAAATTGAATTACGGGTGTTACATTATGGTACCAGAGCGGTTTAGTCCATTAGGGACTATGGTTTAGTATTGTGGATTTCCTTTTTGCTTGAAATTCTCTCTATATTCTTGTACTTAATATGGAATATTAAGTCTGATCAGCTTAATACTTTATACCGTGTATGCAGAATATGGCAGATGAACATGGAAGGCACAGGAGGAGACACCACAGGCAAGGTGCGGAGGAGGCTCGCTGGACTGATATGATGCAAATGTTGAGGGATCAGAATGAACTTCTGAGAGCCCAAAATGAAGCCACTAACAATATGATGCAGCAATTTCTCCAGCAACAACAGCAAGTCCCGCAACCACCTCCACCTGAGCAACCAGCTGTTCAACCAACTGACCCACATTCAGTTTTTCTTAAGTTTCATAAGCTTAATCCTCCGAGTTTCCCTGGAAGTGATGATGCTATGGAGGCTCAGCATTGGCTGGAAGCTATGGAACGGAGGAACAAAAGGTAACCTTCGTTACACACTACCTCACTGAAGGTGGTGCCATGTACGGAGGAACAAAAGGTAACCTTCGTTACACACTACCTCACTGAAGGGGCTGCCCATTGGTGGGAGGGGGCACGGGCATATTTGGAAGAAGATGAGGGACAGATTGAATGGAAAGATTTCAAGGAAGCCTTTTTGGAGAAATATTTTCCCCAAACGGTCAAGGATCGGAAGGAACGCGAGTTCACTCATTTTAAGCAAGGGGATCTGACTATGTCTGAGTATGTCAGGAAGTTTGAGGAGTTGGCGAGGTTTTCTTCTCATGCCAAATATGCACCGGATGAGACATGGAAGATAAACCAATTTATGTGGGGACTTAGGGCTGACATCCATAATAACTTAGCCCAAACTGAATTTTATACTTTTGCCTCGCTGGTTCGCAAAAGTTATAAAGCCGAAGAAAGTTTGAAGAAAATGTATGATGAACGTCAACTCCTATGGAAAAAGAGGAAGGATGACGGCAAGCCATCCCAACCCTTCAAGGGTAAAGGAAGCAAGGATAAAGGAAAACAAGTTCAATCTTCTGAGGCTCCCAGGTCGAAGGAATGTTCCAAATGTGGCAAGTTCCATAGGGGAGAGTGTAATTCTGGGAAGCCTGTCTGTTTCTACTGTCAACAACCAGGACACTTCATTAAGGATTGCCTCAAGATGAAAGCAAGGGAGGTGTCCCGACCTGATGACCAGTTGCAAGGACGTGTCCACACCTTGAGCGGTAAAAAGGCAAAGGGTGTGGAGAATCTGATGAAAGGTATATGTCTGCTTCATGATCACACTTTAGTAGTATTGTATGATTCTGGTGCAACTCATTCGTTCATTTCTCATAAGTGTGTGAAAAGGTTAAAGTTATGTGTTTCTTCCCTACCTATTCCTTTGAGTGTCCAAACCCCAGCGGAAGGTAGTATTCCCACTTCCCTGATATGCGAGAATTGTCCTATCGTTATTCAAGGAAGAGTGTTTGTGGTTAATTTGGTTTGTCTACCCTTAAAAGGAATGGACATCATCCTGGGTATGGATTGGTTATCGGCTAACCAAGTGGTTATGAATTGTTTTACAAAAACTATAGAATTCCCCTTAACTCAGTCCTTTCCTACTCAGGCTTGTCTGAATGAGATGGCTAGTGTTTTTCAATTGCACCATTGCTTATTTGAGGGACACTTGGGTTATATTTTGTTACTCTCTTCAATTTCAGATGTTGAATTAGAAATCGTTCCTATAGTGAATGAATTTTTAGATATATTCTCGGATGAGGTTACTTCTTTACCACCTGAAAGAGAGGTTGAGTTCTCAATACAGTTGGCTCCAGGAGCGGGTCCAATTTCTATGGCACCGTATAGGATGTCCCCGTTAGAACTGCAAGAACTTAAGGTTCAATTGGAGGATTTGATTTCAAGACGGTTCATTAGGCCTAGTGCTTCTCCTTGGGGAGCACCTGTTCTCCTTGTCAAAAAGAAGGATGGTAGGATGCGTTTGTGCATAGACTATAGGCAACTGAATAAGGTTACGATTAAGAATAAATATCCGCTCCCTAGGATTGATGACCTGTTAGACCAACTTAGGGGAGCTTCTGTATTCTCTAAGATTGATCTTAGGTCTGGATATCACCAAATCAAAGTCAAGGCTGAGGATATACCGAAAACCGCATTTAGGACTCGGTACGGCCATTACGAGTATGTTGTGATGCCTTTTGGTTTAACAAATGCTCCGGCAATATTCATGGATTACATGAATAGGATTTTTCGACCTTACCTTGATAGATTTGTGGTGGTATTCATTGATGATATCCTTATATATTCTAGGGATTCCCAGGAGCACGCGGAACACCTTAGAGTTGTGTTAGGCATTCTTAGGGAGAAGAGATTATTTGCAAAACCAGAGAAGTGTGAGTTCTGGCTTCAGGAAGTCAAGTTTTTGGGTCATGTCATTTCTCAGGCCGGAGTAGCAGTTGATCCTAGTAAGGTAGAGGCCGTTCTTGAATGGGAGCGACCCACTACTGTTACGGAAGTTAGGAGTTTCTTAGGATTGTAGGGTATTACAGAAGGTTTATCCATGGATTCTCTCAATTGGTTCTTCCATTGACTCGATTGACCGTAAGGGACAACCATTTGTGTGGGATAAAAGTTGTGAGGACAGTTTCCTAGAACTCAAGTTCGGTTGACAAGTATCTGGTTTTGATTATCACGACCCGACCTTAGGTTTCAAGTTTTGATGATGCTTCTAAAAAAGGTTCGGGTTGTGTCTTGATCTGAGAATAAGCAAGTAGTCGCTATGCATCTAGACAATTGAAGCCCCACGAGGAAAACTATCCAACTCACGATCTAGAGCTTGCAGCTATAGTCTTTGCCTTAAAAATTTGGCGGCATTACTTATATGGTGCCCGATTTGAAGTATTCAGTGATCATAAAAGTTTAAAATATCTGTTTGATCAAAGGGAGCTGAATATGAGGCAAAGGAGGTGGGTAGAGTTCCTTAAGGACTATGATTTTGATCTAAAGTATCATCCGGGTAAGGCAAATGTAGTTGCTGATGCCCTGAGTCGAAAATCTCTCCATGCCTCTTCCATGATGGTTAGGGAGATGGCATTGTTAGAATCTTTTAGAGATTTAAACTTAGGAGTGTTCACAACTGGGGATAGTTTGATTGTAGGACACCTGGAGATCACTTGTGGTTTTAGAGACCAGATTAGGAATGCTCAAGCTTTGGATGCAGAATTGCAAGCTAGGAAACATCACCATGGATTCTCCGAATCTGATGATGGTACGATCCTTTTCAATCAAAGGATTTGTGTTCCAAAAGATGTGGCACTCAAGAGTCAAATTCTTGAAGAAGCCCATAAAAGTGGATTCTCAGTACACCCTGGTTCTACCAAGATGTATCATGACCTTAGGCAAAGGTATTGGTGGCCGGGAATGAAAAATGACATAGGTGAGTTTGTTGCTCAATGTTTGGTATGTCAAAAAACTAAAATAGAGCACCAAAGACCCTCCGGTTTACTTAAACCTCTAGAAATTCCAGAATGGAAATGGGAGGGCATATCCATGGACTTCGTGGCGGGTTTGCCCCACACACGGTCTGGGTATGACTCCATTTGGGTCATTGTGGACAGGCTAACTAAATCTGCCCATTTTCTCCCAATCAAGTCCACTTACAACACGGCGAGGTTAGCAAGGATATATATTAGAGAAATTGTTAAACTCCATGGAGTACCCACTAGCATTGTCTCTGATAGAGATCCTAAATTCACCTCCCGATTTTGGAAGCATTTCCAGCAGCCTTAGGCACAAGGTTAAGCCTTAGCACCTCTTATCATCCATGCCGGATGGTCAGACAGAGCGTACTATCCAAACCCTAGAGGATATGCTTAGAGCATGCGTGTTAGATGATGGAGGGAGTTGGGATGAGCATTTGGCTCTCATTGAATTCGCTTACAACAATAGCTATCACTCTAGCATAGGCATGGCGCCGTACGAGGCACTGAGAAAAGATTGTTAGGACCGGACCTAATTCAGGAAACTACAGATCAAATCCGGAAGATTAGGGACATGTTAAAGATTGCTCAAAGTAGGCAGAAGAGCTATGCTGATGAGAGAAAGAAACCCCTTGAATTTGAAGAGGGAGAACATGTGTTCCTAAGGGTCACTCCTACGATAGGCATTGGTAGGGCACTCCGAGCTAAAAAGCTTTGTCCTCGTTATATTGGTCCCTTTGAAATCCTTCAAAGAGTCGGTCCTGTTGCCTATCAAATCGCTCTACCTCCATCTCTGTCAAGTCTACACAATGTGTTCCATGTGTCTCAGCTTAAAAAGTACATTCCTGATCCTTGTCAACCCTTGGATCATGAATCGATACAACTGAGATCAGATTTGACATACCAGCCTATGCCGATACAAGTTGTGGACCGTAACTTCAAGAGGTTAAGGAATAAGGACGTTCCCTTGGTCAAGATCATCTGGGAAAGATCTACTCCTGAGGAGGCTAATTGGGAGACTGAGGAAGAAATGCGAACTCACTACCCGTATCTATTTCGATAGGTATGTACCTTGTTTCATTTTTGAGGACAAAAATTTTAAAAGGTGGGTAGTAGTGTAACACCCCGCCTAATTCAATTATTTAATTAAATTAAGTTAGGCTTTGAAATGCTTTAAATTGATTGTTAAGTAATTGAAATAGGGGACAACATTTAGAAATATTGGGGGTGTGAGTAGCAAGGTGTAGTGTAGTTAAGTGTTTGAAGGAAGGGTAATTTGGTCAAGCCACATTTTCTTTCTCCCTTTCCTCTCCTCACCCACGACACTCAGCCCTATTTTCTACCCTCTCTCTCAATTATTCTGAACAAGGAAAAAAGAGGAAGAAGGTGGAGAGCTAGGGTTTTGGTTTTGGGGGGGAAGGAGAAGAGAAGAATTGGTGCTTCCTTCATCCTTTCTTGCTTTCAAGCATTGGAACTGAGTATTTGGAACTACATTGAAGATTTGGAGCTGCTCTAGACCATTGGGAGAGAAGCTCGAATTTGAAGAAGAAGAGGAGGAGAGGATCTCAAGTCTTCAAGCTTCCTAGCTCATCTCTTTGAGCCAAATGTGAGTTCTTCATACTTAGAGGTTGGGCAACCCATAAGACCCACCACTTAGGGTTTTCCTTTTTAGCCTCATTTGTGTATCTTCTGGATTTCTAAGTTGGAAATGGTTGAAATACATGAATGGGTTTGGGTAAGAAGGAATATGCTTAAGTTAATGCTTTGATGTATATGATATGTTGAGGTATGATGGATTGTGTTTTATGTGTTATAGGTTGTTTTTAATCTTATAGATCAGTCATATGCTTGTTTTTAAGTCTTAAGCTTGATTGTTGTTGGTTGGGATTGAGGAGAAAGTGAGTTGGAAGTTAGAAATATGCAGAAAAACACATTTCTGCATAATCCTGCACGTTTGCGCGTGACGCTGATACAAGTCTTGCGCGACGCCGCAGCGTTCTGAGCCAAAATAGAAAAATGCGCATGACACACAAGATAAGTGCGCGCGACGCAAGATAGAAACAGAGAGGCACAAGAAAATGTGCGTGATGCGCTACTTATTCTTGTAGCGGTGCGCAACTCTGCAGTACGTCAACTTTGGGGATTTTATTAAAATATCAAACGAAGTCGGAACTGAGCATATGGCCATTCGTTGGAAAGCTTAAGATGTCTAGTTTCCAAATCTGATTTTTAATTTAAGAAATATCCAACCAATTAGTGCAGTTTTGAGCTACAAGCTAGGGGGTTTAGAAAACTGAACACCAACTGTCCCCCAATTTGTAACATAAATGTGTATTTTCACTTCTATGTTCATGAACACTGGTTTCTAAGTGTTTTAAACCCTTAATGTGCGTAAACCTTATGATGTGTTATGAACTCATTGTGTATTGTTTATTGAAGAGCTCCATGAAAAGTAATTGCAATACTTTCTTGGACTCATTGTGTAATGTTTATTGAGGAGCTCCATGGAAAGTCACTGCTATACTTTCTTGGACTCATTATGTATTATTTATTGAGGAAGTCCACTGAGAGTTTATTTTATACTCCTTTGGATTCATTGTGCAATATTGATTGCTTATTAGATTGTGAATTTCCTTTATAACGTTGTATTGGGAACTGATGTGGTGAGGGGTCCATGGGGGAGAACTCACTGAGATTTTTATCTCACCCTTTTCTATTGTATTTTTTTCAGATTCCCAGGATCCGAAAAGTGATCAAGCGAAATAGAGGCTTGATTTTTATTTAGTTATATTGTGTAGTTTGGAAGGGTATAGACTCCTCTATCATTTTGGAAGAAGAACCTTGTTATTGTATTTTGTGCTTCCAAGTATTTAACGATTACAAAGTTGTAATCTAACTATTACATGATTGAATATGCGTGGAGTTTGAACTTGTAATTTAATTACTAAGTTTAACGTATTGTCAACTTTGAGCCATTTATGTAAATCTTCGTTATTTCGAGTAAAATTGAATTGCGGGTGTTACAAGAAGCGCCATCCGTATTGCACTTGACCCACCACAAAGAGGCCTATGCCAAGTCACCGCAATGATAGAGGGAGCTTTTGGAGCGTGAGACTCCACTGAGAAGAATTTCAGAATGGTAAAATCATCAACAAAATTGGAGGCAAAACCTTTGGATATTTTATCCGATAAGGAAACCGCAGCCACCACCAGATGAATAGCTCTTTCCAAAGATATTTTACTATTTTAGAAATTAATTTGATTTCTGGCAAACCAAATGACTCAAAAAATATGAATAACCGCCGAGAGTACTAAATAAGCAACCTGGGAACACCAGCCTCTGTCACAAATCTTGAAGATAGAGTCTATGGAAGAGCAGTCCAGAGTGCAATTCAGAGAAGAAGCAAGCCAATTCCAGAGATTCACAACAAAAGGACATTCAAAGAGCAAATGACTGGTGGATTCTGCTGAGTGCTGGCAAAGACAACACATGGAAACAACTACACAACCTCTCTTACGAAGCTATTTATCTGTAGGCATCCTATTATGAAAAATACGCCAGACCAAAAAATACTTTGAAGGAGGAATGACAAAGCTCCAAATCTTCTTACCCCACGACACTGAAGTCCCATTAGGGGCAAGTGCAAGGTAAGCGTCTTTAAAACTCAAGCAACCAGAATCAGTACCTTTCCAGATCAGATCATCCTTACCATTCTCAAAGCAGAGAAGCACTTGTTGAACATCATCTGCAATGTCAGGAAACCGGCGAACGAACGAGGGAGGAAGCGACCAATCTCTACCCTGTAAGAAATCAACCACTTTAGCCTTCAAGAGACGATGCGCCGATGAGGGGATATTAAGACGGTCCGCTATAGGCTGCCCAAGCCAGTTATCAAGCCAAAAGTTTACATTATTACCATCAACAATGTACCAGAAACTACCTTAAAGGATGGTCTGAAGAAATTGCCGTATACTAGGCCAAATAGACGACTTGGCATAATAAGTGATAGACTTGTTATGGCACACAAACCTCGTCTTGAGAAGCATGGCCCAAGGTTGAGTAGAAGCAAGAATATCCCACGTGAGCTTAAGCATAGCAGGACCGAAGCGGCCTTATACCAAGACCACCCTCATTCACAGGAGTACAAACAGTGTGCCAAGCCACTGTGCAAATTTTCCTGGTGTGAACATCCCCCGACCAAATAACATTTCTAATCCAGTTGTCAAGCGTCTTCAGAAGAGAAATTGGCCAAGCATAAACATGAAAGCTATATACAAGCACGCTTTGAAAAACTGACTTAACTAGCTGGACTCTCCCCATGATAGAGAGCAGAGAACTCTTCCAAGAAGCCAACATGTTTTTAATCTTGTCTGCAATGGGCTACAAATGAATCCTCTTATGCTTACCTTTGAAGAGAGGAACCCCAAGATAATTAAAAGGAAGCTCTCCCGGAGAGAAACCCAGGAGGTTCTTTAAACTAGTAGCCCGCAAAGCAGTTAGAGGGCCAGTATAGAACTTACACTTCTCCAAACTGAGATATTGACCTAAGGCAGCACTGTAATCATGAAAAAGATGCATTAAAGTAGACAAATTACGTTTAGTTGCCTTATAGAAAACCGTGATGTCGTCTGCATAGAGAACATGAGAAGAAGTTTGATAGTATAAGCTGCAGATCGCCGAAATCAACTAAAAGAGAAATACCTTTGCTCAAAGCGTCCTCTGCAAGGCAGAAGAGGAGAGGAAAGAGAGGGTCTCCTTGCCTCACACCTCTTTTGCAAGGAAAATAACCCGTGGGATGGCCATTTACCGAGATAGAAAGCTTGGTGGACTATAAGATAGAAGTAATCCAATCACAGAAAGTTGAATTAAAGCCAAAAGCCTTTAGCATATTAAAAAAAAAAGACCAGTCGATGGTATCAAAAGGTTTTTTCACATCAAACTTAAGAGTAGGCATGGCAATGGGCCAGGTCGGGGGCGGGTTTTGCCTCCCCTGTCCCCGTCCCCATTTTCAATGGGTTTGGGTTTTGTCTTCCCCATCCCCGTCCAGATAGGGCCAGGTTTCCCTGCGAGCCCCCAATTCTGCTCCGTATATGTAGAAAAATTGAAAATTATATTTATGATAATTAATAAAATAAAATCATAATTATTATACAATGATAAAATAAAATAAAAAACATCAAAATAAAATTTTCTATTGAAGAAAGATTAACTTAAAAATAAACAAAATACATGAGTATACATGCATAAAACAAAATAAAAATTAACGATTTATATTTAGTCGAGCGGGTTTGGGTCGGGGGCGGATCGGGTATTGATATCCCCAACCTCGCCCCCACCCCCAATCAAAGCGGGCTTTTCCCATCAAAATCGGGTCGGGGTCTGGTGGGTACTCGCGGGTTCGGGTTCTGTTGCCATGCCTACTTAAGAGCTATGTTGCCACCAAAAGACTTATAATCCAACATATTAACAGCTTTCGAAGCAATGCAAATGCACTTTAAATATGCCTCCCTTTAATAAAACCTCTCACGCTCGTAAATGATCCTCGGGGCCAACAAAGACAATCTATCAGCAATCACCTTAGTAATAACTTTGAACTGAAAATTAGCCAGAGCAATGGGCCTATAATCCTCAATCCTATCAGCTACAGCGAACTTGGGAATCAGGGCAATCAAGTTGGAATTCATATTAGGAAGAATCCAACCAGAACGAAAGAATTGTAGCACATATTTAAATACATCTTCACCCACAAATTCCCAGAAAGTTTGGAAGAAATAGCTACCAAAACCATCAGGCCCAGGGGCGCCCACCCTATTCATGGAGAACACAGCGGTCTTTACCTCTTCAAAAGAGGGAAGATTAGTAAGCATAACATAATCTTCCCTAGTCACCAAACTAGGAATAACACGACTAATAAAATCAGAATTGGCACAGCTGTTCTCTGAAGAGTAAAGAGAGGTGTAATAAGATAAAACACGTTGCTCTATGTCTATCTGATTATCTAAAATAACCTCTCCAGCTTTAAGAACTGACATTTGTCTAGAGGCCTGTCTAACGTTGGCAACCTTATGAAAATAAGTTGTATTTCTGTCACCCTGAGTAAACCAATTAATACGGGCCTTAGCCCTCCAAAAGTCCTCTTGGTAAGCCAATGCCGACTGCAGAGCCTTTTGAGTTTCTAGCTCTTTATCATTAAGAGCATCAAAGTATCCAAAATCAATCAAATGTTGTTGAATGCTATCAAGACCCCTCTGTGCTGACTCAACCATATTATGAACGTCACCAAAGGTGGATTTATTCCATATTTTAAAAGCAGATTTCATTGACTTCAATTTTTGAGAAAGAACAAACATAGGGCAGCCAACAATATGTCTACTCCAGATATCCAAAACAAGTCTTCTACAATCTGCATACTGAGACCACATAGACAAATATTTAAAAGAAGAATGGAAAGTAGGAGTACCTCTTTGCATAGTAAGAAGAAGTGGGTAGTGGTCAGATTGGCTCCTCGTAAGAGTGATGCAAGAAGTAGAGGAATAAAACACAAACCAATCATCATTACAGAGAGCTCTATCCAACCTTCTTTTCGTGTGCGCATTACCATGCCTGCCATTGGACCAAGTGAACTCAGCACCCCTGGTGGGCAAGTGAGTCAGAAGACAAGTATCAGACTAAGTTTGAAACTCATCACAGGAGGCCGCCAAAGGGATTCCGCCGCCTCGTTGCTCATGAGAACCAAGGATGGCATTGAAATCGCCAACCAAGAGCCAAGGACCATGTTAACCTGCATAAGGCCCGCAATCTCTACCCAAAGATCCCTCCTAGACAAATGATTATAAGAAGCATAAACAGCGGTGATAAAAGTCAATTGATTATCCCAAGTAAATGACAAAGTAACTTTTCGTCTAGATATGACAATAACAGTAGGGTCAAGAGAAACTACACAAAGACCCCAAAGGTTAGGATGCTGGGGATCTTTATCATTAACCACAAACGGCTTGAGGTTCAAACTACGCCAATAAGAAGAAGGAATATGATCCTTCGGCAACCAAGGCTCAGAAAGAAAAACAAATTTTGGTCTATAAATAGAGCAAAATTCATTAAGAGCTAATATAGTATCAGGGTTCAGAAAGCCCCAAGAGTTCCAATAGATAATCCGCATTTCAAAAAGATACGGAGGTAGAGTCAGCCCTATTACAGGTGTAATAATAATCCGCTTTCTGAGCAACTTTGACTTTACGCCACGTAACTTCCTCTTCCGCGACTTAGACAAAACAATTTGGAAATTATCATCATTTTGCTCCTTGATCGCTTTTGTGGCAATTTCACCTGCATCATCCTCACACCATCACCCCACAATCTTCCCATAATTCTCAAACCTTGAGCAACCACTAAGTTAACAATGGGGGGGTTACAAACGGCTGGGGGAGGAGTATCTGGATTCAATTCACTAGTTGACTTAGATTCCACAGTATGTGGAGAGGAGTCTCCTAAAATAGCACCATTGTTAGGAACAAGCTGTCCACTAACCACACCCTGAAGATCCGTAGACGAGGAGATCACAGCCTGGGACAAGGTAGCAGACACATGAGTTACAAAATTGGAACCTGACTCATTGATATCAATGTGTTGGGCAGAGGCACGTGGCACCGTTTCTGGAGAGGCGTGGCCATCCTCAAAGGCCCCTTGTTCTTGATCAGAAGGTTGAATAAATACTAACAAAGGGTTAAAACCAGGTTTGATATCCTTCTCAGTAAAGGGAACATTATTAATTCCCACAAAAGCATTTTTATCATGAACATCAGTGATGTGGATCACACTAACACCTTGCTTGGAGGTACCAGTGCCAATATCATGAGAAGTCATAGTTGCTTCACGAGCCGCAGCATCAGCATTGGTCTTTCCATCAGCCAAAGCGATTCCCTTGCCTTTATCTACAATCTGTGCTGCTTCATTATCAACATGCACTGTTGCGTTATCTAACTTGGAAGTTTTTGAGTCATTTTGATTGGGTGCCATCTCCTTTGTCTTAGGGACATATTTCATAGGTTGCCTCTTGTGAGTGGTACCTTCCTTTGGCTTCAAAGTTTCCTTAGACTTCAAGTTATCCTTCCCTAATGCGAATTATGCACCAGATACTTTCCTTCTTCTGCAATTTGCAACAGAGTGGCCAATGGCTTGACAACCTTCACAGAATTGTGGGAGATTCTCATACTCTATCCGCACATAGAAAGCATAGTCCTCCCTCTCTACCAAGAGCTGATCTTGCAACTTAAAGGTTAGGTCAATATCAATCAACATTCTCGCGAAGTGTCCAAAGGATCGTTTCAGCGTGGCCTCATGCAGAGCGATTGGAGTGCCAATGGCTCCACCAATTTCAAATAGAATGCGAGGTCTCCAGTATTCACGTGATAAGCCGTGCAAACGAACCCAGCACTGGGGGTGTGATTGGCGGAGATCACGAGGGTTGAAGTCTGGAGTCCATGCAGAGATGCGTAAGACTCCAGGATGAAGATTCACAGGCCCCAGCGTTCACTACTAGAAATTAGCTATTTAGCGACCGATTTAGAGACCGAAAAAAATTGGTCGCAATAGCGACCGATTTAGAGACCGAATTCTTCGAGTTATTGATAAAAAATGTTTGGTCGCCAAATCGGTCACAAATAATAAATTAGCGACCGATTTAGAGACCGATAATTAGCGACCGAAATATCGGTCTCTAAATCGGATTTTTATTCGCATTAAAAAATTTAAAAATTATTTTTTATCTTTAGAGACTGATTTAGAGACCGATAATTAGCGACCGAAATATCGGTCTCTAAATCGGATTTTTATTTGCATTGCAAAAATTAAAAAATTATTTTCTAGCTTTAGCGATCGATTTAGAGACCGATATTTAGCGACCGATATTTCGGTCGCTAAACTTAAGTTTTTTTTTTTTGGGTGCTGAAGCTTAAGTTTATACTATTTTCTATACTATTCACGGGCTGAGCTTCACGGGAACAAATTCACACAATTCTTTCCCTCTGTCATTTCTTCTTCTTCCTTCTTTCCTCTCTTTTTCTCATTTCAAATCTTTTTGAAATTCGACTTCGCTCTCTTCTCACTCTTTCGTTCCTTTTTTCTTCTTCTGAAAACCTAGAGGAAAAACGTGAGCTTCTCCCATGGAAACAGCTTCCTCCACCTTTACCAACTCTTCCACCTCTCACTTCTTCTTTCTGTTGACGAGTTTCTACTACTTCTCCAGCATTCAATTGGTTCAAGGAACCGAAACATTCAATCGGCAGCAGCGCCTCCCCGGTCATCTCTTCTTCTCACCCCAAACCCAAATTTCACTAAACCTCTCTGTCGTTTCCTTTCTTTCGATTTCTCTTTTTATTTTTATTTTTTAATTCTGATTTGGCTTCTTTTTTCACAGGGCCACAGAAAAGTGGAGAGACCGTTCGGATCTAAAAAAGGCAAAAAGGAGAGCGTTTTCCAAATGATACAGAAGAATCAGGAGCAGAAGAAAACGGGAGGGAGAGTAGAAACCCAGGTTCTTTTAGACTCTTAGGGTTTATTTTTGGTTTTCTTTGTAATTTTCTGGGTTTGGTTTTCTTTATAACTTTCTTTGTAAATTTTTTATTTCCTATTACAATGGTTTCTTCCTTTTTTTCCCCCTAAGTTTTTGTTTCCTCCATAATCTTATGCTTTTATTTCTCTACAACTGTTTGTCTTGCATGTTTTAGACTTGACTGTGTCTGATTTCTCCAAAACTGTTTGTCGTGCAGGTAAAAAAAAAGGAGCATTGCTGATTTGAAGTGTTTTACAGGTATGAGATTTTAAGTTCTCGATTTTTCTGGGAAAAGAAAGTTCGTTCATTGGTTTTTTTTTTTGTTGGAAGTGAAAGTTCATTCTTTGGTTCTTTGTTACTGTCGATTTTGCGTGTTTGAAGAGAAAGTTCATATTTTGTTACTTTTCATGTGTCAATTATTGCATCTTTGAGAGATGCCTATATTTTTTTATGTTTTATTATTCATGTTCTATGCTGTTTCCATTAATAAAGACCGTTGCAGAATTGTTGTTACAAGAATATGTTAGAGGAAAGCTAAAATATATTGCCGTATTGTTTCTCTTTCTGGAAGAATAGTGTTACAATATTTTAGAGGAAAGCAAAAAATATGCATTTTTTTAAATGCTATATTTAACCACTCTTGCCAAAGATCTGGATTTTCCGAGATGAAGTTTCACTTGTGTTTCTGAGTCTTGGGCAATGGCACTTAGTGAACAAATCATACGTCCGTTTGACATGATCAAAGATCTAAATGACACAAAACACTTATGGAAGGTTGCTATTTGAATTATAGACCATTGGTATGTCCAAAAACCCCCTAAACCGGGACATTTGGAAATGATATTGATGGATTGCACAGTAGTTTTTTTGTTGTTGTCCAATGTCTTTGCTGAGTATTGCATATTTTATTTATATTTTTAACTATTGTTATATGTATATCTTTTAATGAACTAGGGAGACAAGATACAAATAGTCATAGAAAGGATGAGTTTATGGCATGGAGTGAAAAGCTGAAAGAGCATCAAACTTTATTAACATATTCAGGTTTGTTTTTGTCTGATCTTGGTTTGTAATTGTTGAAAAGTTTTGTTTGGATAATCATTTTGTTTTTAATGTTCTTACATATAACTTGCTTGCTCCCTTTTTAATTTTTGTTTCTAGATTTCTACTAGTGGTTTTCTCAGTATACTTGAAAGAAGGATGTTAAACCAGTAGATTTTGAGCATGCCTTAAATCAAGTGGCATCAAGAAAGCGAGAATCATATCGATACTTGAGCGAGGTAATATCCCTTTTCAAAATACTGCATGTTCCACCTCCTATTCACTCTTTACTAACCCAAGCATTGTGGTTTTTATTCTCTTTGTAAAGCAATGTTATTTTTCACTTTCAGTTCTTTGACTTGAGGTTCTTTGGAAGCTCAATAAATGTAGGCGTGTGGTTTTCCTTCTTATAGGTGAGTTTGTTTCCATTAGCTTGCTACAAATCATTTGTCTAGCTTTATAGGTTAGTGAGTTGAGCTTCTTTGAATCTTTTAGGATGACATCTATTATAGCTTTATAGCTTTTTCATATCAAAATCAAAATATCCATGAAACCTTCAGGGGGGGTTTACACAACCTGATGGTCTTAATGCATTATCTGATATTGGAAATATGTTAGATAATAAACAGATTGAATTGGGGACACTTATCTATGGACTTAAATCTTGTTGCTTCTAATGTATTATGGTGTGTTTTGGTCATATTCAAATATATGGTGAGTGATACATAATTTAGTAAATTATGTTTGCTATGAAGTACTCCTATCATATATTACTGCTACTGCTTGGCAAGATAAAGCTTCTGCTCTGTAGTTTCTCTCGGTGGGTCACTTAGGAAAAAATGTTCACACAATTTGGAAAGATATCCAATACGCTGTCAAGAGAACTACTTATATGATAGACCAACCTTTATCCGTATCTAAAATACTAGGATTCAGATTTTTCATCAAGTAGGTTCTCTAACTACTTCTAAAGAAACCTACATCCTTAGCACCTCCTTCAATTTTGAGCAAGGTATTTTTAGCAGTTTCACAGTCTATGAGCCGGTGAAGAATCAATTCAACACCCCTTTCACACAAACTACGATATATTATAATTATAATTATAATTTCTATACATGTCATGCATTTTTCTTTTGTGATTTCCTTCTGTAAATAATTAACACTAGAAAGCTATTTCTTTTAATTGTGTTTTTTTAGTATTATTTATATTCTACAAGAACGTAATATTGGAAAATAGTGACAGAAGTATGGGATCTTGCAATGGAGCTAGGTAGCCATGTTTCAACCTTGAAATGCTACACAGCTCAAAATGTCATATTACTAAGGGACAATCTTTCTTTTGCAGCATTTCTTTTTTTATGGAGCTTTCATTATAACATCTAATTTTATTCTTATTCCATTTCATTCCTCTCTATGGCTAGACATACATGATGGTTTATCATGATGTAGTTATCGGGACCATCAGAGACTTTCCAGAGGATGACTGTGCTAGCTGGGCATAAATGAATATTAATATTAGTATATGTGTGTGTCAATTGTCAAGCGTACATGGTTAAATTAGGAGTTTTGATTTGTCAAATGACTTATCAAGGGAAACAACAATATAGCATTGAATGAGACTATGCAAACTATCAATAATTAGCAGTCATTTTTACACAAATCAGTCGTGGGATACTAGACCTCCAATACCTGGTCAAAGATATTAACTCAGGAACTACATTGATATTTTAGACTATACCATATATCAATGCACTATGTACACAATCTATATACATGCAATTAGTCTTTTCCTTCTTTTTTCAACTTTTTTTCTTTGGTTATTGCTTGATGGACCATAAAGTAATGGATAATTAGAAAATTCTGAATTCTGATCAGAAGCCTAAATGTAGTTTTCAACATGAAATTATTCTTTTGTAGAGTTAAAGCATAAAAGCTAGCATTCTATTTGTTGTCTGTAATGGAACTCCACCACATTCTTTTCAATGCTGCAAGTGCTAGGATGTGCAACATGTAGGTGTGATTGGTTTGCAGACAAGGAAAGGTGGTTTAGTTGAATTCAAAAAAAACTGAGATGTCTTTCAATTACATAGTGAAATAACAACAGGTATAATGCTTCATTATTTGTCTCTTACATTTGATATTGTTGTGGATTATGTGATATCTAATGTTTATATTATATGGTTCAGTATTAAAAAAATATTGAAGTTTATCTCGACTATTAAGAGTGAGGGTGCTTCCATTTTAACTGGTGGATCTCGCCCAGAGGTATGATTACCAATATATTTAATCAAATGTTTATTGTTATTTAATTTTTAACACGTTGCGCCCCGTGCGTATGCACGGGTACTTTACTAGTTTTATTAAACCCTCACTCACTCATGGAATGACAAAATAATCCTTCTCATCTGACTGACACGTGTCCTAACTGAGGATAATTTGGTATCTTTCTTTTTTCTATTCCCGGTCAAAATCTGAGATCAAATTTCAAACCCAAACTCTATCTTCACCCAAACCAAAAACTATCTGATTCTCATCCCCCTCTCTCTATCTTCATCTCTCGATCTCGATCTCTCCACTGTCAATCTCTCTGAACATCTCCTCTCTCTCTCTCTCCCCCTCATCTCCATTTCTCTCTATTTCTCCTCCTCTCCTCTTCCGCCTCCTTCTGTCTCGAGCTTCCCCTTCTCACTCCATCTTAGGGTTTCAAATTCGATCAGAGAAAATACAAAGAAGAAGAAAAATATAGCCCATTTGGTTGGATCCTTGAGGCAATGAAACACATATGGTAATTGAGTTCTTTGAGACTCAAGAAAGCCAAGTGGAGCCCAATTAAGGATTTTTATTGAGTTTGGCATGAAAAATATCGATTCTTAGTGTTGTTGAATATTTTAAGTTTTGAAGGACATGAAAATGGTCAGAAAGAGGTGTAAATTTTGGTGTTCATCTTTGGTATTACTGTTTTTAGTTTTCTTTTTTTGTTGTTTGGTGCATGATCTGAGGAGGATTGTTTTCTTTCTATAAAACTTTGAATCAAAGTGTTGACTCTTTATCCTATGACTATTTATGTGTGTTATATTATAGGTGAGAACCATAATAAGGAGTTCTTTGGAGAAGCTTGAGGTTAGTGAGAGTTTGATCAAGAATTTGCAGTCTCGTAATATAAAGCTCAATCAGAGTCGAACCTTCTTTGTTGTTGAAGCTAAGATAGCGTAGTTGGAAGTAGAGGACACAAACCAAATGAGTGATATGTGTGACGAATATGGATCTGGAAGACATACTTCTGCATGCAACCAGGCTAAGGAATGCATTGGGAAGGAGTAGTGAACTGAGGACAAGACACGTAACCAAACACACTAGTGTGCAAGGTTCTCATGTTGACATTGTACTATTTTTTGTAATAGTTCAGTTTGAATGAAATTACTGTTATATTGTTTTGTAATAGTTCAGTTTGAATGAAATTACTGATGTATTGTAACATCTTACATGGTGATGAATTTTATTTTATTTTTATTCAAATAAAGTTATATCTAGGGTTTGGCCTTTAATAAAATTTATTTGATTATAAAAAATGTGATAAAGTTTAAGGAATCTGATAAAATGTGTTGAAAATAGATTTTTGAAAGTTTAATTTTTTTTTAAACTAAACATAAATTAGCGACCGATTTAGCGACCGATTTTAGAGACCGATTTAGTGACCGCTTTTAGGGACCGATTTAGAGACCGGTTTATAAAAATTTAAAATCAAATTAGTCAAATTCGGTCTCTAAATCGGTCTCTAAAATCGGTCGCTAAATCGGTCGCTATATATTCAGTCTCTAAATCGGTCTCTAAAATCGGTCGCTAAATCGGTCTCTAAAATCAGTCACTAAATCAGTTTCTAAAATCGGTCTCTAAATCGGTCGCTATATATTCAGTCTCTAAATCGGTCTCTAAAATCGGTCGCTAAATCGGTCTCTAAAATCGGTCTCTAAATCGGTCGCTATATATTCAGTCACTAAATCGGTCGCTAAAATTAGCGACCAGCGTTTTAGCTACTGATTTTTGTTGGTCTCTAAATCGGTCGCTAATTCGATTAGCGACCGATTTTAGAGGTTTAGCGACCGAAAAATCGGTCACTAAAAACTGATTTTTTTGTAGTGGTTCTGATGCTGCATTGATCATCCAGAGAGGAGAAACTAAATTCATAAAAACCCCTTCCAAGAGAGACAACCGACCAAGAACCAATTGGTTCCAAATCTTTGCTAACTTGGATCGCAAGTCTGTAATCTTCAGCGGCGAATCACCTTTGGAAAGATTGAGGCGACCATGGAGCAAGTTCTTGCAATCTGCCAAACCTGCAAGATACTCTTCTTCCGAGATTTTCATAGCTAATGCATCTCCTTTGAAACATGGTTTGGGTAGCTGCTCCAAAGGGATATCGAAAGAATTCAAAAGAGCGCGGGCAAACGTTTTCTTCTGAGCAGCAGCAACCGGGGATGACTGGTGGTTAGAGTCAGTGGTGGAAGGAGGTAGCGACAGTGCAAAGGGGGCAAAGGAAACCCCAAGGGCAAACAGGCTTAGCCATGAATGCATGCAAACCCTAGCAGAAGCGCATGACGGCTAGGTTTTTCAACCTCATTGCACGTGAAACATAATGTTTTCATTCTATTATTATTAAATAAATCAATGTCATGTCAATATGAATCGTGTCACTTATCTGCATGAAATTTATATCACTTCTATCTAAACTAATGTTATTTTCAATTTATTTTTAGTATAACTATTTATTAAATTCAAATAAATTCAAATAATCCAATATTAAAATATAAAATATTCTTATAATCTACTATATTATATAAAATAGAATTTTAATTTATCACGTAGACTCATGTCATATGGCAGCTCCACATTCATTTTTTTCCCGCCAAGATGCAAAATGATTTATTTTTTATTTTTTAATTCACAATATTTCATTAATTAAAGCATATCAATCAATTATTACTCATATCTTGACTTTTATCATTCAATCAATTTTGAATTAAATCAAAATCAAATTCAAAAGGTAATAAATTAAAGCATATCAATCAATCAAATCTCATATCTGGATCTTTGTTATTTAATCAAAATATTATCTAAGTCATGTGACAACATAAAAATCATTAAATTTTTTGCCTAAATTAATTTCAATTTTTTTATTTTTTTAATTATTTTTTTAATTATAGCAACCATCATTACCTCATGTCAAAAAATAATTTCATAGTGTAAATCATTAATATATTCTTTTAAATGATATATCTACTTTATCCATTAATTATTTCAATTATCAGTAATTATTCATCATTATTTTTTAACAAACACTTCGTCATTATTTTAACATAGAAGTTTTGTTACTTTTCATGAATGTTTAATTTTACTATGCACATCATACATAATTTGAATATTTTATCTCTTACGTATTATTAAATTTTAAAAATTTCTGGCATTTCATTGGAATATAAATATTTTCAGCATTCACATGATTATTATTTATGTTTAAGTATAATAAATGCTAAATCAATATGTATTTTTATTTTTTTCTTCTTAAAGCTCTGATATTATACCCGAGAAAAACCATAATTTATTCTAGGTTTAATTTGTTGTCCAACATAGATAATTGATCATTCAATTGTGTACTTAATATTATGTTTGTTGAAACTCGAAGTTGAGAAGCCATTTCTAAATATAAAGAAAATAGAACTGATATTTTCTGTTTTATTTGTTACAGTAAGATATACTATAAAATACACATATCTATACATAAATGTAAGAAACAAATACTCTTGCTTATTTGTTTCTTGATTAATCTTGATCGAAGCCTCGTCTATAATATGGAATTATGGACTCGATTATATGGTAGGTCTGACTTCGTTTTCTCCAATTATATATTCATTTTCTCCAATTATTCCTGTCGCATATATGAGGGACAAGTGTCAATCAAATACTCTTTTCATTTTTTCATGTCATCTATGTGATAATAAGATTTCAACTAATTAACAATGACCTATATACATATATATGTGTGTGTATTCAGTAATACGGATCAAGAACATCCGTAATACGTCATACAACATGCATTATTATGTGATGTTGAAAGATAACAATGCTGAAAACACCACAGTTCGCTTTCTTAATTTTTTTTTTTTTTTGGGACAAGTTCAATTTTCTATTGCATAGGTCTGACATATACAGAACATAAACAAAGAGTACCGTTTATTCAACATGTTGCAACCGTATGCTCATCTTTATTTATTTTAATTTGCTTTCTGGTTTGGTTAAAGTAGACTATCAAATTAATGCAAAATTTAAAATTACTAAATAATGCTGAAAATTAATTGCAAACTGTAAATTGCTGGCAACATTGCTGAAACAGTATCTTCTAATAACAAGTTGTTTTTTTGGCAGCAGCTGCAGCAACATTTGGGCTTCAACCATAGCAGCTCTTACAATCTTTACAACTTGATTTAGTTTGCCCTCTCTTAAATCAAGCTTTGTAATTTTTATTCAAAATAATTTCTACGACTTGCTCTTTAGTGTTGCTCTTTATTGGGACAATACTAAGTCACCACTTCTAATAACTCTCATATTTTATGAAATCGAATATCTATATGCTTGGATCACCTATGAGGCTATGACAAACTGGTTTTTTTACATATATATATAGTGCAATGGCAGACTTGTTGTCACAGAATATTTTTGTAGATTTTGCTGCATTACTTTTGAAATTGTTCTCAGCCATGCTGCTTTAACTGGTTGCTGCTATATATATATATATATATATATATATATATATGTATGTATGTATGTATGTATGTATATGTATATGTATATGTTATGAAGAGGTGAGCGTACTTGATATAATGAAGAATTCTTTTGGCTCCTTGTAGATGACAAACATGTGACTCTTCCATGAACCTACTAAGCAATCCATCCTATTGAACTTTTATAATATGTTGAATTTACTTTTTTACCATCAATTTTTCTCATAAACTTTAACTTTTCTTCAACTGGCGTGGAAATCGGCTTTGAATTCTCCATCTTTATTTTTTTTAAATGTCACCAACATATTTCTGCTGAGAAATGAAGATTACATTAGCCTTCCCTAACTCTGCAATCATCTTTAGAATATTGCTAGTAAAGATTATTAGATTATCAACATAAAGGCACACAATAAGAATATCTTTAGGCTCTGTTCTCAAAATGACATCTTTGAAATATTTTCCAATTATTTTGTGTTGGGAGAGAAAGAATCATGTGAATTGTATCTAATGCAACAGAAGAAAATACCTCAAAGTAATCAATACCTGGTTTTTGCTTGAATCCTTTAGCAATGAACCTCACTTTATAGCGGTCAATCTCACCGTTGGGCTTGTACTTAGTCTTGTAGACCTACTTCACTCTAATAGGCTTATCTGTCAAAAAATTTCATTGGGTTATTCCCTCTTATCTAATAAATGTTTTCATCGATGCACCCATCCTTTAGTAAGCATGCTAAGACAGAATAAACACACATCAGACATCACATTCCGACCAATTGTTACAGTAGACCAAAAAAGTCTCACTTTGTTTAGGAATCGAGGCCAGTGGTTTTTTATAAACACCATCTTCCCTTAACCCACCGATCCGTCTTTTAAGGACAAAACCGTGAAGGCCCACATGCGGGTCAAACAAACAATATCTTGGAAAACAATGCAGCGGACTTGAGGTTGAAATATTGGTGTTAGAATGAGGGCCTAAGCCAAGGGCGGACCTATGCTTACTCCAGTGCACGCTCTCAAATTTAAAAAATTTCATTTATACCCTTATATAATTTTTTTGACCCCACTCAATTTAAATTTTTGCACACCCTGACCCATACACTTTCATCTCTCAACCCTCTCACTCAGATAGTGTTTGTTTGGTTGGAGGTGAATGGAGGGGAGGGGAAGGGTTATTTTAGATTTTTTATGTTTGGTTCAATTTTTAGGAGAAGAGGGGTGCAAAATTTCTCCTAACTAAATTTTTGCTCTCAACCAATGTTGGGGTTGTTTGGAGAGGAGGGGAGGGTAGGGGAGCTTAAATAATTTAAAATAAAATGATTTACATAACTTTATAAAATGTATAATATAAATAAATATAAGGATACATATAAGAAATATATGTATAGGCTAATCGTTAGTGATTTAGTGCAATTTTGCATAGCCTAATCGTTAGTAAATGTTCTTATGGTTTTACTTTTTGTTACCGTTGCAATTAGTTCCTTAATGACGTATAATTTTAAAATTTTTTGTACCCCTGGCCTAGGGTCCTAGGTCCGCCACTAGCCTAAGCCACATATGAGGGCTGACATGCCCTTTAGCCCCTTATCCTCGACTTGGGGGTTGCTGTTCGAGTAGACAAAAATAAGTCTCACATTGCTTGATAATCGAGGTCAATGGTAGTTTATAAACACCATGCTCCCTTAACCCACCGAGGCGCTTTTTAAGGACTAAAGCGTGAAGGCCCACATGTAGTCAAAGCGGACGATACCTCAAAAAATAATACAGCCGACTTGAGGTCGAAAAGCCAGCAATTTAGTACCGAATAGATGGTGTAACAACCCATATTTTTGATATTCTAATTATTGCGAAAATGTACATGTTGCAGTGTCATTTTCAACTGTTTGTGTGATCTGTGTGTTTAATTATCAGCTGTATTGAAAATGATATTTAGGGAGATAATCTTAGAAATGTAAATAGATAGATAATACCTATATTATCAAAGTAATTTATACCCAAAATTCTAGCTATCCATTGAACCAAAATTTCATCAGCGTTTTAAGCGTGTTTTCTATGCACCGCTTATTATTTAAACAGTAGTATTAGATTTCATATTTGTAGAGATGTTCTTGAAAATGTGAATTGACAGATCAAACCCATTTTTTTAGAGAAGCTTATATTAAAATTTTTAGCTATCAATTCAACCGGTTTTTGGACAGTATTTGCACACGTTGTACAATTTATACCGAAACAAATATCCAAAAAAATATCTAGATATTATTTTCATGTCAAGCTTATGGATATATAGATATTATTTATATTTTTATAATATAAATATCCTAAAAACTTTTTAACTAATACTGAAATCGTCCAAATGACTTAAACCATGGTTAAGTTCACTTATGGTTAAGTTAACCAACCTTCCCTTTCCCTGTAAATTGAAGGCTTGGCCTTCCTAATTTTTCATCCCTTTCCTTGAAGCATTTCCAAGGTGATTCTCTTCTCCCATTTTCATCTCAATTCTTTTCTTTTCTTTTATTTTCTTTATATGTAGTAGTTTTATTTTAAATATTTTGAATAAGTTGTTACTTTAAAGTTTTATAATCTAGTCTCATTTTTTTAATAAAATTCGTGAAATAAGAGGTTATGACTTAAATAAATAATTGCTTTTGGCTTAAGTAGTGTTTGGTTAATAAATAACTCATTTTATGTTCAAATAGTAGGCTTTTTCTTAGATAAATCATAATTAATTATGCTTTGATTATATGCTTTTGAAATTGGTATATGGAGCTTGTATTATTATTCTTAACATGTATAAAAATTGGTAAAATTATTAGATGATAATAAACAATCACTAGTTATAGATATTATACGATTGATCCAGTTGGCTCTATCTCGCTTCAATCTCTAATATTTAATGGACAACGAAGTGTAGCTCAGTTAGTAAGACGCTTCACCTACACCCAAAGGGACGTGAGTTCGAGTCATATAGGGAGGAAGTGGGGGACCACTATTGATACCCTTTGGAAAAAAACTAATATTTAATTAATCAATATCACTAATCCGTTTAAATAATCAGAAGATTCGATTTAGCTGGCTCAATCGTCTTTCAATCTCTGATTATGAATGCTAATAAATAAAAGATTTGATTTATATGGCCAGCCGTCTTTCGATCTCTGGTTAATAATAGACTTGATTTAGATGGTACTGCCGTCTTTCAGTCACCAGTAATGATTGATTTAGTTGGCTCTGACGACTTTCAATCTTTGATTATATTACGAATGAAATACATGCAATGTTAAATACTTGGAATAAGTACTTCTGCTTTTGGATTTAAGTTTTGTATACGTGTATAATCATGTTTAACAAATGAGTTTTGAAAATCAAGTTATCCTATCCCTTTTTATCCTTAAAAATCGTAATGATTAAATAGGAAATAAAAGAGGTTTATTTTGTTAAGTAATTATGTTTTGAGTTATTAGTAATAGAATTTATGTTTGATGAGTTTTTAGGTGTAAACTTATAACTGAGAAGAGACTATCCAAAAGCTTTGAAGAGAATTTTATAACGGTAAGGGGAATATTCTCTAATGAGTTTTGATAAATCCATGAGTTATGTGCAATTGTTGTGGATTAAACTCTAGGATGAGAGTTTGATCAATTTGTTCTTGAGATTGATTGTATATTAATATATATTATATATGAAATGATTTGATGTATTATGATTATGATCATGATTTGGATTGTGATAATGATATGTTGGGTTTACATATACTATTGCATTCATGCATGGCATAGACCTGACAAATTACTGTCAGCTGGTTTTCAACGTAACCTGGACTTATATATTAGTCGTTGACTTGGTAGTCATGAGCTTTTGATGTCGTAAGACTATTAAGTTTTGGCTTGACAATTTTATTGTCAGTTATCTTTCTAAAGACTTTTTGACGTGATAAATTATCATCACTCGACTTTTTTGAAATCTAACATTTGCACTGACAGAAATGTCTTTAGCTTTTATTCAGCCATATTCATACATTGCATGGGAAATCATCATCGTGGACTTATTTAAGTCATGGGAACAATTAATGTCTTATTACTTAAATTACTATTTGTCTACGTATAAATTATCTATTTTTATTTTACTTGTGCGATTGTCGCGATCAAACTCGTAAATGAGGTTTTCACCCTTTCTATGTATATTTTTTTACTTCGATAAATCTATAGATGACACTACTAGAAAAATCAATTTTAGAGAGGGATTTTAGAGAGGGATGTGTATCCGTCGCTAATACCGACATATTTAGTGACGAAAAATAAGGTTTCAGGAAAACTTAATTTGGATCACGTTTGTGACGGATTTAGCGATGAAAAAATTCCATCACTAATATTTTCGTCACTAAATCCGTCACAAATTGACTAAAATACATTTAGTGAGGGATTTTAGCAATGAAACAAATCCTTCTCTAATGTTTCTGTCACTAAATTTGTCACAATTTGATTATCATACATTTAGTGACGGATTTAGCAATCCTTCTCTAATTTTTTGTCTTTTTTTATGATTAACATACCACTAACTCTTCCCCTTAAAAAAAAAATACCCAAGTCACAGTCACAAGAAACCTTGCGCTGCCTCTCTCGTTTCACGCATCCTCCCCTATTCGTCGCAACCTTCAACGAGCAACCATAAACATTCAATCATCGAGCTCCCAAACACCACAAACATTCGCTGCTCTATCTCGCTTCTCCCTGAATTTATTTTTTCTTTTCTTTTCTCTGCACTGGTCAAATCACTTACATTACCACTCACACAAGAAAAATCTCCATCTATATCTCTCACAGCCTTCTCTTCTTCCAACATTGGCTTCTTACTCCTTCCTTCTTCCTGTGGAGGTGAGGCCATGAAAGCTTTTCACAGAGATAAAAACATAGGTTTCGAAAATGCCTTATTCTTTTCATGCTTCTTAGCATCTTATTCTTCTTTTTCTTCTTCATTTTCCATTTGTTTGTTTCTCTTTTTTCTGCATTTATGGGGATGCTTTGTGTTTGCTTTTGCAGGACTGTACACTCTATTGGTTAGGAGAAGCATCTCCTATTTGTCACTTTCGATAGGTAAGTCTCACTGTAGATCCAAGTTTTGATTTTTTATTTATTTAAAAGATAGACTCATTGTGTGATAGATTTAGACCCAGTAAGTTTATTCTATTGATTGATTTTTTTCAAAGGCGTGAAGTGTTCTCTCACTTTCCCTTTCTCGCTCAAACTCTCTTCTTCTCGAATGCGCACACCTCATCCCCTTTTTTCCCCGTTTCAACGTAGCCATCCCCTTTTTCTTTTTTTTTTGTCTCGTGTCTTGTCTTTAATTTAGGATATTCATCTTTATTTTGCTTTATTTGAGGATTAATTTTTGCTTTGTTTTTTTAATCTTTTATGATTTCATATTTGAATTTTATTTAATGCTTTTAACTGTTGTTTTATTTCAGGGCCTAGCCCATTTAGATCTATTTTTTTCATTTTAGTGGTAGGTGCAGTGGAAAAGAATTTTGGTTGTTTAGTTTGGTCATTGTGTTTAAAGTGTTTTGGTTGTAGTGCTCTTTATGGTAAGTTCAAAGTTTCAAATGATGACAAGTAATGAAGTGCTTCCAAGATACTCCCTCTGGTCCTATATATAAGAGACACGTTATTCAATGAACCAAAAAAGTAACTTGTCTCTTATATATAAGACTGGAGGGAGTATTTAGAAAATAATCTAGAATTTGTTTGCTCTTCTTATGGTTTCACATGATTCTCACTGATTTAGTGGCTGTCATTTGAAAGTCATGATAAAAGTTATAAGCTTTTTCATGGTTTAGCAGTGAATTTGAAATTTTTGTTTGGTGGGTGTTACAAAAGGATGGAAGTTGTGTATTACATGATGACTACATCTGTTAATAGCAACTATATTAGTAAAAGGGATCATATTTCTTATCTTTTTTATAGTTCATTTATTGTCAAGCCCATTTATACTCCCTCAAGCTTTTGCCAAAGGTATTTCTTTGATTGTTTCCTCATCTAATTTTAAGCATCTTGCTGCAACAATTTCTCAGACCTGCATTAAGTAAGCATTGCAGCATCATAATATATATATATATTACCATTATTGATTTGCAATCAATAGAATTAGCTACTCACAGCATCTTATTTTATTTTTGGCTAAAGTTTCATTAACTTCATGGTTTTTCCTTCATAATGAATTATCAGCTCCAAGTCGTGGATTTATAGCTTTTGTTCTTATGTCCTTTTTGAATAGAAAAGATGGAATTTGAAAGATTTGTCATGTTATGGTTAAACGTGTTTTCAGTGGGGCCTATTATTATTTGTTTGTTTGTCTATAAATTTAGGATTCTGTAAATGTTGCTAATGCTTTTTTATTTTTCTTCCTATGAATTTAGGTGGCCTTTTGTGTGTGTGTGTGTGTGTTTTTTTTTTTAATTTTGTGTCTAATACTTACTGTAGTAGTTCATGGTTTTCCTCTAAAATTCTATTATCTTATATTCTTTTCTAAATTTTAGATTTTAAATTTATTAAGTAAGGTTTTTTCTGTTTTAATTTCAATCTACTGCACTTTATAGTCATGGTCATGTCATAACTGACTACCTTATTGTCCAAAGTGTATAAAAAGCTATTGAGTTCATATATTTTTAGCTTCTTCCTGTAAAGATCGCCAAATTTACTATTATTTGATCATATCATAAATCCAAATTTATGACAAACTTCTAACTCTGTTATATAGAATAATTTTCTGTCTAATTAGTTCATGTCTTACCTATTTCTTACTTTTCTTATTTGTAGAATATCAACTGAACAAGACTTTTCTTATTTGAGATTACTTTCGAAGAGGATTCTTTTGTAATTCCTTGGTTTTTGTGGTTGGAGCTATTCTTGATATTGATTTTGCTGATTATCAGAATCTTTCTTTCCTGTTGACCTCCTAAAACCGCGAGCTCTTGGAGGATTTTTAGATGATTACTTTAGTTCTTTTGCTTTCAATTCTTGTATTGTTGAAGATAATCTTGTTGATGATTATTTAGTAGTAAAAGTTTGAAAGGTTCTACTTCCTTTTTGTTGTATATAAAAAAAATGATTATCTAGTTAGTTTATGAATTATGCAATTTCCCTCATGTCATACTTAGGTTGTTTTTTTGGTTTAATTCATTTATTTTTTTAATTTTTGCAATGAGAAAATATTGTTTAGGATTTGGAGTGAACTTAATGATAAGTGTGTATTATTTTGGAATTTAGATTAGACATTATTGGAATTTCAATATGGTTTACATGATAATTTGATAGCTACTTTTATAATGAGTGCATAATCTGGATTTTGAATTCAGGACATGTGCTGATTTGAATTATTTAGTAGATTTCCAGAATCATTTAATGAAGTATTAGTTTGATAAATTCTTTGCTGATGCCATTCTTGAGAAGCTAAAAGCTCTTGAATAAGAGATGTTGTTAAGTTTTTAATGATACCTATTGTTCTATGGGCTGATACAAGTTCTCTCTTAATGAGTTATGGTGCTATTAGATCCTTGGGTCATCTAATATCATATCATATCATATTTTACCTTTGTCTTGGGGTTCTGTTTGGTGGTGTGTGTTGTACAAAGAACATATGAATGAAATTTGTTCAGTTTTCATTATGCATAAAGTTATAAGATAATGTGACATGCTTTGTCTGTCTTAGTGTGCATATTTGTCCTTTTGTCTTGTCTATCTCTTCCTCATTCTTGTTGTCACTGTGTTACTCCATGAAGTATACTACATGCCTATATATTGAATGTTTAAAGTGAATTTTCGTGATAGATCATCTCACCATATGCCAATCACTGTAATGCAAAGCTTACAATTTGCTACATTTGTCCTGTCAATTTTCATTTTAAAGTTCAGTTTTCATGATTTTTCATTATGGACAGTTGGTAATTTTTACCTTAGTTATATGCCCTTGTTTGGTGATGCTTTATCAATGTCCTTATGTTTATTTATAGAACTTTATCTATGATACTGGGTAAGATGTGTTTTTTTTTTAACTTATCTGTAGTCTTTTTTTCCTGTAATTAACTGACAATGCTAATTTTAAACCATTGAATGACATAAATTACGAATGATTTGATTACTTAGTTTGACCCTTCTATTCTGCTGAGTGTTTTTGCCATCATCTGATTGGTTATTTGGTTAAAGTTTTATTGTTACATAATCTCTTATTTTCAGAATGAGTATGAAAGGCGGATTCTTGAAAGGGACTCCCAAGAGGCATTAGGGGATGATGTGTCTAGCCATCAGTCTGACAACATCTTCTTCGAGGTTGGTGGTGTGGACAAGAAGGGAAGAATATATGGTTTAGGTCCTGAGACTGCAAAATACAAACCTTCTTCTTCCACATCATCTATTGGCATCTCACAGTCTGAATATGAGGAGATGAAGACTCAAGTTTCTAACTTGACAGTTGAAAACAAGGCTCTTAAGGATAAACTGGACATGATCGCTGCTACACAGGAGCAAATGCTTCAGTTTATGGAAAGTTATTCATTGACTCATCCATCTCCATTGGTTCTGCCATCACCTCCACCTCCACCTCTGCCTGCACCTAAAATGAGGATGATCAACAAGATGGCGATGAGTTCTATGATGAATTGGATGCAGATCTTTGATGTTGTGTTTCTTTGAAATGGGATGTAAACTACTAGTTTTATGAACATTATATCGTTGATGTTTTTTATGAATTCACATTACTTATGGTTTGTATGGATTATGTTTTAGTTTGTATGGATTATGTTTATGTTTTAATGATGTTTTAAAGCTTTCTATTATTTATTTTTAAAGATTTTGTAGTAGGTATTTTATTTGAAAAATACATTCTTTAATTAGAAAAAGAATAAAATGGTAATTTTGTACCCGAAAAAAAAAAGAATAAAATGGTAATTAGAGAAGGATTTTGTCCCTCACAAATTAGATAAGGTTTATTTCAACAATCCCTCACTAATAGCTAGGGAATATATCCCTCACAAATAGCGACGGAAAAAATCTCTCACAAATAGCTAAGGAGTATATCTCTCACAAATAGCTAAGGAGTATATCTCTCACAAATAGCGACAGAAAAAATCCCTCACAAATAGCGACGGAAAAACTCCCTCACAAATAGTGACAGAAAAAATCTCTCACTATTAGCGATGGAAAAAATCTCTCACAAATAGCGACGGAAAAAAACCCTCACTATTAGCGGCGGAAATACGATTTCTTGTTCCGATTTGTCCCAACTTTTTTGCGACGGATAATATAATTTTGTGAGGGACAAATTCCGTCGCAAATTGCGACGGATTTATTTTTCCCACTCTAATTTTTTTGCGACGCCAAAATCAGTTACGAGTTTGGCTCCGTCACAAATTCCGTCGCTAATAGCGTTTGTGACGGATTTTTAACCATTTAGTGAGGGATTATTTTCCTCCCTAAAACTGATTTTTTTAGTTGTGTGACAAAGAGATTACTCTGGAAGATTTCAATTTTGGAAAAGGACCCATGGCGCGTGGAGGGGGAAAGTGGTCTGCCAAAAAAATTGTTGATACTGAGTGATGACTTAGGAGAGTTATCAGGAGATAGTCTGAAATCTCTGTATGTGTTTTTTTAGTACCACGGCCAGCGGAGTGTCTTTATGTTTTGGTGGTGCATTTATTACACTTGTATTTTCTTCCGCACTACTCTGATGAATAAATGTCAAGTGTTCGTAACTTTAAATACGATGTGTTTTAAAGTTTTAAATTTTCTCACTAATCACCATTAAATAATTAACCATAACCACCAGTGGCCCGAGAGGGTGTTACATATGGCAAAAGGCATGAAAC
Source organism: Calophaca sinica (assembly GCA_037113605.1). Classification (NCBI taxonomy): domain Eukaryota; kingdom Viridiplantae; phylum Streptophyta; class Magnoliopsida; order Fabales; family Fabaceae; genus Calophaca; species Calophaca sinica. Next base: position 114,188,547 of record CM073733.1, read on the forward strand.
AAAGGCAAGCAAAAATTAAGTGTTACATGAAAATGATAGATTCAATCATTCAATGACAAAGGCAAGAGTTAATTAATATTTAGTTGCAAAGATCAAGTTGATGTGTGCAAGGCTTAAGTTCTCACGAAAATAGCATATTTTTACATGCTAACGTTTTATTGATATACCGACTATATGTACTTGTGTGTGTTTATTGTATTTAAACCATACAAAGTTATATTTAATCTTATGTATTCACCACTTCAATATTAATCTTCACAAATTGGGTTGGCGACGATAGTTGCCATCGCATAGATTTTCAGAACTTCCGCTCGCATGTTAATATAAGGAAGTTAGTATTACACTAAAGAGACACTAAAGAGAAAATTAGAGTTCTAAGGACTAATGTAAGAGAAGAAGAGAGAATGGGACTAAAACTAAAACTAAAAATATTTTTTCATTAATTAATTAGGATTTTTCTATCATGTGCAAAGTTGCACAGGTTAAGAAATCCAAAATAGTAAGTTTATATTGAAACTTGTGTATTTTGTATTAAATACTAAACTTTTTAATAAATAGTTGTTGTTTTCGATAAATAGTTACTATTTGTAGATTCCTTAACATGTATAGAAAAATCCATTAATTAATTCAAGAGATCACACTACACTTAATAATCTATCCTACTACTCCTAAACGAATGATAGTCATGCAAGTGTAGAGAAACTTAATAAAATTAAAAACAAAAGAAATTAAAATTAAAATTAAAATAGCAGCTATTTTTTAGCTGGGTTTCTAAATCCATTCATGAGTTGGGTCTACAATAAGCCCACAGTCATGTTGGCAAGCTATTCATAAATTTCAATCGTAAATCCTCATTGAGATTGGTTGTTCTCTTTGGCTTACATATGAGGGACAATGTGCCTCCAAATCTAAATTTTATATTTTCATTAAAAAATTTACACACAATATTATATATTATGGAACCCATCCCAAAATAGGCAGTCGAGTGATAAAGTGTTACGGGATATTGAGAGAGCGAGTTCAAACCCGCAACGCTCCACTTCCTCTTCTCATCCCCATCCCCAGACCAATTATACTAAGGAAAAAAACATATATTATGGAACCCAATAGAAAAAGAATTTATATATATATATATATATATATATATATATATATATATATATATATATATATATATATATATATATATATATATATATATTACATCACTTGTGCTTAGCACAGTCCCTTGGCTAGTTTAAAAAAATCACGCTGGCCGGGAGCCTCACATACCATGAAACTAGTCATGATTACATAGTCAAGCGAGACACAAATAAGCCTACCACAGGCATTAGAAAGTATCAAGCACAGACTTGTAATCAAAACTGTCGTCTCATGATAGAGAGGATCGTAGCATGGATCAACAGTCTGATGCGTTCTGATACACAGGATCCTCATTTCTGAGGCAAGTGCAGAGCATACTTGCATCTCTGTAGAGGTATCTATGGTATAGACATGATAATTCTGGTTTTCAGGAAGAAGAGAGAGAACTTAGAAACACATATTCATAAAAACACACAAGTTTTATTTATCGTTGAGGTTCTCTGCCTCTGAATGTTACAAGCAACCCTCCTTATATAGGGAGGAGGTGAGCATAAGACAAGATGTCACCTTCAGTGACTCAGCACACAATTTATTACAAAAGACAAACATAGTAGTGACTCAGCCTATAATTATTACAAAAGACAAATGACTCAGCATCCTATTGATTACAAAAGACAAATATGTCACATCTGCATATTTATGGCTCAGGACACTTCATCAGACAAGTATTTATGACCTAGGACACCTCAGGAGACATATCACATCAAGTTATTTATGGCACATGTCTTGTCATTCTCAGCTTTAATTATACATTACAACACATCATATCAGGCTTTAGTAGGGTTTCTGCCCTTATGACACGCTCATCACATGTCTTAGTATCTTTTGATGGGTGAATGGTTTGGAGACAGATTCTGATCAGACAGATTATCTTCATTCATACGTGTCTCATACCATTGATCATTCCACCAGTCATCATCATCAATCTTCCTGTTCATGTCATCTGAGTTCAGATCTTCTGAGTTTGGATTTTCTGGAATATCTCTTTCAAGATTCATATTCTCATCAAGATATGGATCAAGATATGGGTCCAGACTGGCAAATTTCTCAACGACCATCTGAGAGTCTTGTTGACTTGTTGAAGCTTGGTTTGAACTTTCTCCAATAATTTGACTATCATGCCACACATGATCTGAACTTTGACCAAAGACTTGACTATCCATTGATTGCCATTGGGGTTGATTAACAAGGTTTCCATGGCTGATACAAGTGGTAGTAACCTGCTTTTCTTTTTGTTCATGATGATTAACAAAACAGACATAAACCATTAATTCTTTTCCCAATCTTGGACAGGGAGGATAATCATCAAGTGTCTCCCATAGATATGCATGATTTCTGGACCAAAGAAGTTGATCTTGAGGATCCATCTGATAAGGCCTATGAAGCATAAAAACAAATTTAAATTTTTTGATTACTTCAAGGCTTAATCCTCGAACTTCTGCATCATCTAAAATAAATTTTAACTCATTTCTCCACCAGTCTAATGGAAAAAACGATTCTAATGCAGTCCATATGAGAGAATCATGTTTTGTGGGATCTGTAAGATGTAAGAACATGGCTTTTGTGGGAATAAGAACTGGCATGCTATACAGGACAGTTGCACACCATAAGTACCACAAATGGTCTTCTGAAAATTCTTTATTTGGATTTATCAGAAAAGGAACAAAAACGGAGTATCTGGAAGAAAAATGGATTTTTCTGGGAAAATGCCGGATTTGTTTATGGCTCTGGTCATGAAATGGTAAAGGTTATTTCGGGCATATTTTTTGAGTAGGGTAGGAGAGAAGGATGAGTCAACTTTTGGTGGAAGCATTTTGTTGATTGAGGCAATAGCTGGTAATGGATTGACCATAAAGATCAAAGGAAAAATGTGGGTTTCTGTGATGACTTGGACGGGTTTTATTGGCCTAGAGAGTAGATCAGGGATTATGTTTTGACTTCCTTTGATATGTTTCACTGTGAAATCATATCTTGAAAACCAATCTTTTAGTCTGAGAGCTTGAGGATCAGGAGGCATTTTGTTTTTGAATTCAAGGACTCTGGGAAAAGAGGAGTTATCCATTTGAACTTCAAAATGAAAACCCCGCAAATGAAAGTCAAACTTCTGAATGCCATATTTGACAGCAAGGGCTTCCTTGTAAGTGGTATGGTAATGCATCTCAGCTTCTTTGAATTGTCCACTAGCATGACCACAATAGTGTTTAATATTGTTGACTCTTCAATCAAGACTGCACCCCAATACTGATCACTGACATCAGTTTGTAGAATCCTTTTGCCATTACTCGGAATCTTCAAAGCTGGTGGTGTTTGTCCAATTTTCTTTAGAGCTTTGACTGCTTCAGTTTGCTTTTGACCCCATGGAGGAGGAGTTTTCTTGAGCAATTGAGAGAGTTGACTGGTATACTTGGCAACTTTAGGAATAAAATCCCTAATATAATTGACAATGCCAAGAAATTGTTGAATCTGCTTCATCGTCAAATTTTCATCGGGAAAATTTAATAGTTCTTGACAATGTGAAATTTGAGGTCGATACTTTCCTTGAGAGAAGTACATACCCAAAAAATCAATTTCTGTTTGGCCCAATTGGCTTTTCTTTTCAGAAAGCATTATTCCATGGTCTTGGGCTAGTTGGAAGAATTGGCCCAATAATCATTTATGAGACTTTTCATCTTTTGAGAACAATAAGACATCATCAATATAGACAAGGATCTTTGTCAAGAATGGGCTCAAAAATTCTGGTCATGGCCTTTTGGAATAGTGATGGGGCGACTTTAAGCCCAAATGGTAGAACTTTCCATTGGTATTGGGCATTTGGAATCTGAGAAAATTTGTTTTGGGTCGATCGACAAGTTCAACACCTAGTTGCGAATCTCGATTTCATATCAAACTTGGAATAGATCCGAGCATCTTTAATGAAGATGTTAAGCGAAGAGGCTTTGGAATTGGAAACTTGTCATCTTTGAGAAAATGATTAAGAGGTCTATAATCAATCACCAACCTCTTTTTCCCTTTTACCTTTTTCGGATCTTTTTCCACATAGAATGCTTGGCAAGCCCACTCAGATTTAGTGGGTTCAATTAATCCTTGTTTCATTAATTGATTGCATTCCTCACGTGCTAGTGCTAGATCAGATGGACTCATTCCAGGATGAGTGGCTTTTGTTGGGTTGATGTCTTCATTAAGTTTGAAAGGAAGTTGAACAAAGAAATCTTCATTTGTCCATAAAGGTTTTGGATGAACAAATTTCTCATGACTGTCTGCACAAAGCTTGAGCAAGTTAGACTTAATTTCTTCATATCCTTTAGGAACCTCAGATAGAGAATATAATTTTAAAACATCTGAATACGGCTTGAATTCTCTTTTAAACTTGATTCCTGTAGGAAGGATTTGAAGTTTGTTGGGCTTTGAGTAGACATCCATTCCAATTAGAATGTCTTTGTTGGGAAGGCTGCGCGATAACTTTTGTCCAGACTATGCATTCAGGGAAAAATCTGATTCCTATTTTATCTTTGGTGATCAGATCAGTCCTGAACATTTTTCCATCAGCTGCTACAAAGAACGCAGCATGTTTCACCCATGCATCTGAAGGCAAGATACTTGGATTCATCATTGTTATCTGAGCACCTGTATCCATATAAGCTATGACTTTTTTAGGGTGAGAAAACTTGGATGGTAAGACATGGATTTCAACACAAGGTTGTGGAGGAGTAGGCAACGAACTATCTATTTCTTTGAATGAGTATATAGGAAAATGCTCATCATTAGTTTCAGTAAAAGATTCCTCACTAGAAGAGGAATTTTGTAGAGCAAAAGCAGTTTCTTCATCTGTAGAGCTTTGTTCTGAATATAAGGATTCCAAATCTCCTTATAGTGGATGTAAGGAGTTGATCAGCTTGGCAACTTTGTCTGACTTGTTAGGACAATTCTTCGAGAAATGTCCTTTCTTTCCACAGATAAAGCATCTTTGGTTTCCTCTTTTTCCACGGAATTTTTTCCTCTTGAAAAACTTGAAAGTCTTCTTCTTTTTCCCTTTTTTGGAAAATTTAGAAAACTTGGTGAATCTTTACTGATGAGACTTCTTTTTTGTTGAACAGTTGCAGTTCCTATCTTTGCATTTGATTTCCAGACAAGGATTTTTGCATGCCTTTGTGAACTTAGATTTTTGATTCACAATATCTGAAAAATGTTGATGCAGTCTGCATAACTTGTCAAGTGCTTCCAGTGTCATTTGGTGAATTTGACCAAGAGTCAATGTCTTGATATCCTTTTGAGCCGTTGCTGCCATCTTGTGAATCTCAGGCTGGAGTTCTTGTGGTAATGAAGAGACATAAGTATTTTTGAGACTTGGATCATTAAATCCATTGAGGAGATAGAATCTCTGCGACATCCTTTGGTAATGTCTTTCAAGATCCTTGACTTTAAGAGAACAACATTTCATCTCAAAAAATTCTTGTCTATTTTTTCTATCAAAGATATCCATATCACCAATAAATTCTTGGTGAATAACTCCAAGGACTGAGGCAGTATTTGTCAGTCTGTGAAATTCATCTTGTTTGAATGCACCAAGATTGTGATACCATTCTTTTAAGGTACTAGTCATTCTGCAGCAAAATTCTTCAATGACCTTGTAAGGATCAGCACTTGTTTTCATCATCTGTGTATCAAGCCATGCACCAAAATCAAGAAGTCTTTTTCTCCAACGGCTTGGAGGTATATCATCAAGAGTAAACCACGGACCACTGGATATTTTTGGTTGTTCGGCAGAATTGTTTTCTTCCTCAGGAGATTCATCATAAAATGAACCTTCTTCTTTTATGTCAACCATGAATAGCCCAGAAACATCCATGTAATCTTTTTCAGATTTTGATTCAGTATAGGATGAATTGGGTTGTGAAGATTCTGAGGATTCTGCAGATCCAGTGTATTGAGAAGAATCTTCTTCTTCAGAAGTGGTTTCATTATCAATCTCTCTTGGAAAATTGGTTGGTTTAGGCAAATATTCTTCTTGGGAGGATTCATTATTTTGAACAGAAGTAACTGTCAAGGCTTGAGAGGGTTTACTGGAAAGTTCTTCTTTTTGGATTTTTGGTGGAGGAGTTTCAGGAACTTCTTGAGAATCTGAGGATGATATGCTCAGGCGGGCAGTTTTGGTTTTTGATTTTGAAGTGGTAGCTTGGGTATCTTTTGGTCTGTAAGCAGAAGGAATGTAACCGTTATAGTCAGGTGGTGAGCTGTATGAAGGGTAAAATGGAGAAGGTCGAACTGGTTGAGTGAAATAAGTGGGAAATGATGGAGGATTAAAGAACGGGTCTTCAATTGGTGCAGGTTGTGAAGGCTTTTGGCTGGCTTTCAAGAAATCATCTATTTCTTGTACTTGGCTTTGTAACTTTCTAATTTCTTTTTCTTTGAAATCAAAGTCTTTGCAAAAAGTTCTTTCATTCAACATCGTTCTTAGGTCATGATCTAACTGAGAAACCTGAACTTTCAGACTTTTGTAATGCTTCTACATCTTGTGAGAGAGGAGTTTAAGGTTCCCATCATTTTCTTCTAATTTCTCTGCAATTTTTTCCACCTTTTTGTCAAGGCTCTGCAATGTTTCATCCTGTGCAACAACATTTTCAGATTGCCAATTGAGAACTTCCTCTGCTTAAGTTAAGCTTTTGAGCTTTCCATCAGGTTGAACTTCATTAGGTTGTATGAAAGGTTTAGAGGACCTGTTTGAAACAGGGTCTATTTTCCTTTCAAGAGCAGGAAAATTTTGTTCATAGTTTGAGGGTGAAGCTGATGAAAACATATAACAAGGTATCGGCTTAACAGGTTTCAAGGTTGAATGTTTACAAGGCTCTGGAGGAGGCCAAGTGACAAGAGTTGGATCATCAGGTGGTTTTTGTGAAGGCAGAAGTCCTTCTTCTCTGAGAATTCTAAGAGCTTCCTCATAAATTGGAAGAGGCTCCTTTTTCTCATGGATTCCTATCCAGGGACCATCATCAGGGTCTGATCTCCTTCTGGGAGGAGGAGGCGGCTTACAGGCTCCCTTTTACTTTCTTTTAGGAAGAATTATCTCCCTATTAGTATCATCATAGTGCATTCAACAGTCACATCCTGGGTCACACATACTACGATCTACATCCCATATGAAATGACCATCAATTTTGTCAGTATATATTGGGTCTCCTTTTGAAGTAACAGCATGAATAGGACACCAATCTTCCGTAAGAACATGCTTGATCATCATGGTTTGGAAGATAGGAGGAGAAGCTGAGCTGGAGCTTTCTTCTGGTCTCTTGAAGATGGTTTTGACAGATCCATCAGTAGATCTTTTGAAAATAACATCTTGAGACTGGATTGGCCTTTTATCAAGGTGATGCTTCTCATAATTGGTTATCCATTCAAGAGGAATGAGTTGGGTCAGTTCTTCTCGAGGAATTCTTCTTGGAATATGGACGATTGAAGGTATTTCATCTTCTCTATTAATTACAACTAACAGAGAATCAGAAGTACATCCGGAGATGGGGAGATCAATTGAGTGGTTTTGGAGACGTTAAATTATCACGGTGATGAAGAGTGGTGTGACAGAGCTTACGGGACTTGATCGGCTCGGTGATGCGAACTTGAACCTTGAGTCCGGTGGGCCAGTGCCCTTGAGGCTCACGTTGTAATTTGGAAATATAGTGAGAACTACACTTCCAAAGATGAAGAGTAGTGAGCAGTTCCAATTATAAGCGTTTTCATAATGAAGATAGCTCGAATCAAAAAGGGCTATTACATTTGAAATAGGCATACTTTTTCTCCCATGAAGTGAGAGAATTAGTCCTGACTCTAAAGTGTAAGCGATGTATCCTTGAGATTTCAGGTGATTTATGAGACTTTGATGAATCTCTAAGTCTACATATCGCTCTGGCTTGTGGCTCTGGTGCCTTGATCCAATCGGGATGACTGGATATATTCCTTCACCTGACTTATATTGATTTATATTGTATTATCTATACTATTTCAAGAATAAAGTATAATATTTTAATTAATGTTCGGTATGATTACTCATCATATATATCCATATAATAAAGGCAATCAAGCAAAGTGAGACAAATTGAGTCATATGAGTATAGATGTTAACGCGGAATTTTTTATTTTAAAAGTTTTGTCACAAGTCATCACTCAAATGAATTAAAAGATGCCAAAAAAAAAATGCTGTATATATCATCACGGACAACGATACTCATCAAATTTTCCTTGACAAATGGCTTGTCTTGTCTTATTTTGACAATTGCTGGCGCATACACGCATATTTGCATTAAAGAAATGCGGGTACCTACTCCCTCCAGTTCTCAATGTAAGAGAAAAAAAGGTGTTTTTTAGGGTTTTAAAATATAAGAGATATGTGAGATAAAAAAGTGTTTTTCATTGGAAAAAAAAGTGTTTTTCTTGGTTTTGATGAATTAGGGTTTTGTCTCTTATATTTAGGACCGGGGGAGTATTTTAGAAGAGTCAAATAATAAAATATAAATATACTGTGGCGGAATGACACTATAATATAGGTAAGCAACAGCACGCCTGGTTTTTAAAAAAAAAAACAACACAAATTATAAGTACAATCTTATACTTTTTATTTTACCTCCTTTATTTTATATATTTGAACCTACTAATCCTAATTTTTATATTTTTTTTCCCACTGACTCAAGGTATATATTGGGTATGTCACTTTCCAAAAAATTATTTTAGCAACATGTCTTAAATGGAAAAAAAAAGTAGCTTTAAATTTTCATGATAAGTTAACTTTATTATAAAAGATATAAAAAATTTACAATTTTTAAGATAATATAATTTTAAATATAAATCATAAAATTTTAAAACTCTTCATATATTTATACTTTAAAAATAATTGCAGTTTATTGTTGACTTTTAAAATATATTTTAAAAGCGCTCAAAAGACTTAAGGGTATAAAGAGTCGACATCGCTCTCCCACGTCCCTTCGCACTACAACTAGCTCTGGCAGCTACGCCAACAATCGTTACCCTCTGTTCATGCCCTTCATTCGGCACTGGTCGTGACTTCGATCGATCTGCTTGTCCTTCTCCATGGCTCCATTGTGGCTGATGGAAACAATGACAGTCCACCATTATCATCGTCGGATAATCTTAGAGATCTATTATGAAGTTGTCAAACCTTGGTGAGAAGCAGGCGATACTATTGAGTTCGTCGGCGGCAGAGCTCCATGACAAGAACAAGAGGTCGAGGGAAGAAAATATTTAGCTAGACCTTACGCGTGCAGATAATGAAATTTGAAGAAACATTATATATGAAGCATCCAAAATGTCGCACTGGTTATAGGTTTACAGTGTGGCTAGCCGTCCACCCAATCCACTACATATCCAGTATAAGATCTCTGGCCAAAACGATGATGAATCGAAGCTCTCGCCCTTAACTGACGTGACCCATCGAAGGGTGTTGGCCACGCTAGCAATGACCTTGCGATGAGGCCGGAGGACGAGGAGAGGGAGATAGGTAATGTACGAGGGGAGAAAGAGAGAGAAATGTGAATGGGGAAATAGGAAATTGTTGATGCTGGAATTGGTAGGTGTTGATGCCGGAATTGACGAGGTTCTCTTCCTCCTCGGGATTGGGCGTTTTCTCCTTGGTCAAGCGGCCGGGTGGTGGTACTGCAAAACACTCCGACGCCTTGAGTTAGGCGAGGGATTTGGAGGAAGCGGCGCGGGATGTATTAGGGTTTTAGGGTAAGTTGAGCGTATCAAACCCGGGGGGTCTAGCCCCCTTTATATAGTGGAGTTGCTTGGAAGGAAGGAAACCTCCGATCCGATTCTGCGCCGATAGTCCCTCACGATAATTCGGGATTTAGGTGATCTCTTCACGATATTTGGCGACTGGTGCGGATGAGCTCGGTTCCTTCTTACCCGAGCTCGACAAATTGCCTTCGACACGAGACCCGCGGACGGACTTACGGTACAATTTTAACGCAGCGATGGCGTCGAGCTAAGGAAGGGGCGAGCTAATCTGCACAAGGTCGGCAGCGTACTAGGACTCGGCTCGGGACCGGTCCATAACATAAGCCCCCTAGACTCTTCGCACGAAAGAGCGGAGGGTCTATCCAATGTCCTTGGGTCGGTATCCGAGTCGAGTCACCAAGGTCGGGGGTGTGTCCCAGAAGCTTGTTTGTCTGAGGGGTCACGCTCCACGTGTTGCACCTTTACTCGGCGTTACGCCCGCGTGATGGGACTCGGATGGGACGATGCGCTCGACGGTTCCTCTTCCCCGTCGATCATCCGATGCGGCCTGAACGGATTCTCCGCTAGAACTATATCCGATTTAAATAGCGTAGAGCTCGGATCGGTTATTTCGGTGATCCGATTAAGCCCGGCTCGGAGGTCGGCCCGTAACACAAGCCCCCTAGACTTGTTAACTTGAAAAGTTAAGAAGTCTATATTATTTGTTCTTTTTTGACCCGATGCATGAGGGCTATTGAATGGGGAGTGATCCGTTGTTGATTTTGAACCATAAGTCCCTGAGACTTGCTTGCCGAGTGGTCGAGCAACTTTGTCGAGAGTAGTAGGTCGGGTTGGACCCATCTAAGCCGCTTCAGAGCTAGCCAGGCCTCTTTTCCGACCTGATATTTTTGGAACCGCGAGGGTTAGTCTTTGTCGTCTTGTGTTTGAGCTCGACGCGTCTTTATCTTTGACATGGTGTCTTTGAAACCACAATGGTCTTGTTTAGCTCGACATCGACCTTAGCCGAGCTGCTTTGGAGCGTGTAGGACTTTATGCCGAGCACGGAATCTCGAACCGCAGGGTCGGCTGAGTGAGCTCACCAAGCCTTTATCTTTGACTTGGGTTTAGGACCAAGCCTTTATCTTGACTTGGGTTTAGGACCACGAGGGTCGAGCTGTGAGCGAGCTCACCAAGCCTTTATGCTGACTTGGGTTTAGGACCGCAGGCCTTTATGCTGACTTGGGTTTAGGACCACGGGGGTCGAGCTGCGAGCGAGCTCACCAAGCCTTTATGCTGACTTGGGTTTAGGACCACGGGGGTCGAGCTGCGAGCGAGCTCACCAAGCCTCTATGCTGACTTGGGTTTAGGACCACGGGGGTCGAGCTGCGGATGAGCCCACCAAGCCTTTATGCTGACTGTTGCTCGGTCAAGACCTTCCGAGCTTGGGGCTCGATGACTTAGTTAAAACACCCTGAATGCAATATTAAAACACCCTGAATGCAATGGGGATTGACTTATATTAAATGGGGAAGAAAGAGAAAGAAGGATGCGCCTCGTTAAAACCTTTCCAAACCAAAAACCCAGTGGGAAAAAGGGTTTGCAAAGGAAAGAGTACGTCATCCGTTTACAATTGTTTAACTAAAGTAGAGCTTGAGGTGCGTGGCATTCCAGGTCCTCGGTATTGCCTTTCCGGATAATTCTTCTAACCCATATGCGCCGTGTAGGTGTTCTGATCTGATGCGGTATGGCCCTTCCCATGTCGGCCCTAGTTTGCCCTGCCTTACATCTTTTCTGGCCAGTTCGACTTTCCGGAGGACCAGGTCTCCTACCTTGAAAGTTCTTGGTCGGACTCTGGAGTTGTAGTGCTTGGCGACGCGCTGTTTAGTTGCAAAGTTTTGCACACGGGCAAGTTCCCGAGTTTCTTCCAGGAGATCGAGCTCGACTCTTGCTTCCTCTGGCGGCAGTGCTGGCGGGTCCTCTCCTCGCTGATGTGGACCCGACCTCTCCTGGCACCATGGCCTCCATCCCATACGTTAGCCGGAAAGGTGTTTCATTTGTTGCCGACTGGGGGGTGGTGTGGTATGCCCACAGCACCCCGCAGAGTTCATCCGCCCAGTCGCCCTTGGTCCTCTCCAGCCGCTTGCGGAGGCCATTGAGGATAATCCTGTTTGCGGCCTCGACCTGACCATTGGTTTGTGGATGCTCGACGAGGCGTAGGCGAGTCGGATTCCTGAACCTTCTGAAGTCTTTGAGCATTTGTCTTTGGTGAAGCGTGTGCCGTTATACGTGATGATGGTATGGGGCGAGCCATGGCGGCAAACCAGGCTTTTCGGACAAATTTTTGACCTCTCGGAAGTGATGGTTGCCGGCGAACGCACGCCTCTATCCACTTGGAGAAGTAGTCTATGGCGACTATGATGAACTTGAGTTGGCGGTCTGCGAGGAAAGGGGCCAAGTATGTCAAGCCCAGGTATTGAAAGGCGAGGCGACGCTCCGTCTTGAGACTTAGGTGGAAGATGGTCTCGTTTGGCGAATCTCGGCACTTGTCGCACTTCGCTACGTATTCTAGGCAATCCGACCTGGCGTCGGCGATGTAGCCTTGCTCGTAGGATTTTAGGCTGCCAGGGTCCTAGTTCCGCGATGGTTCCCGCAAATACCTCATGTAGTTCTCTCATGGCGTGCTCGAATCGACTTTTCTACGCGGTGAGTAGTGGCTGCGAGAAACCTCTCTGTAAAGTCTGTCTCCGATTAGAGTGTAGTCTTGTGATCGCCGTTGGACCACTGCGTGATTCTGCCTGGTCTTGGGCAATCTCCCTGTTTCAAGTACTCGACGATGTTCTTCATCCAAGAATCAGGCGATCAACTGCGTAGTTTAAATTTGTCGCGATGCTTGGTGCCTCTAAAGTTTGGACGACCACCGTATGGAGCTGTCCCTCGGTCTTCATACTAGCCAATTTTGCCAGCAGATCTGCCTTGTTGTTTTGTTCTCGAGGGATGTGCTCGAGTTGGACCTCTTGGAAGTTCTGGATCATGGCGTTGACTTTCTGAGCGTACTGGGCAAGTATGTCGTCTCGACACTGGTACTCGCCCTTGACCTGGTTGATCATCAGTTGGGAGTCGCTCTTGACTCGGAGCGTCTGGGCTCCCAGCTCCCATGCGAGCTTGAGACCGAGTAATAAAGCCTCATACTCGGCTTGGTTGTTGCTAGCTTTGAATAGGAACCTGAGTGCCTGTTCGACGCTGATTCCAGCAGGGCTTTCAACGATGATTCCTGCTCCGCTGCCTTTGGAATTGGAGGAGCCGTCCACATATAGCGTCGATGCTCGACCTCGGGGTCGGTGTTAGCTCTGCAATAAAGTCGGCTAAAACTTGTGATTTGATGGGTCCTCCGGGCTCATACACGATTTGGAGTCGGAGAGTTCTACCGACCATGCCACCATTCGCCCTGAGAGTTCGGGCTTCTGCATGATCCTTTTGATTGGGTAGTCCGTTTTGATTACCACCGTGTGCGCTTGAAAGTAAGGCCTCAATCTCCTCGCGGAGGTCACTATCAGGAGCGCCAGGTTCTTCACCTTCTGGTACCTTAGCTCCGCCCCGTGGAGCGCTTTGCTCACGAAGTAAGCCGGTGCTCGGCTTCTCTCTTCTATTAAGGCCGAGTGATCGAGGTGTCGGTGGCGCCAGGTAGAGGAGGGGGGCTCCTTTGGTGGGCCGTGTAAGGGCCGGTGGTGCGGCCAGAAACTCCTTGAGCTTTTGGAAAGCCGTTTCACAGTCGTCGGTCCATTCGAACCGGGTCGGGTTCCTGAGTACCTGGTAGAAGGGAAGCGATTTGTCAGCGGGACGGATTACGAACCTGGAAAGGGCAGCGTCGACCAGCCAGTCTTTGCACTTCCTTGATAGAGCTCGGGCTGCGCATCTCCAACCTTTGGTCGGCACTTGTCGGGGTTGGCCTCAATGCCTCTGTGGGTGATCATGAACCCCAGGAATTTGCCTCCGAGCACCCCGAACGAGCACTTCTCGGGGTTTAGCCTGATGTCATATTTCCTCATAATGTCAAACACTTCCTGGAGGTCCCGGTAGTGTGCCTCGAAGCTGGGGGTTTTGACCACCATGTCGTCCATATACACCTCGATCTTCTTCCGATCTGCTTGGCGAAGACCTCGTCCACCATCCTCTGGTAAGTTGACCCCGTTCTTGGACCAAAGGGCATAGTGACGTTGTAGAAGTTGGAGGTCTCCGTCATGAAAGCCGTCTTTGGCGCGTCGGCGGGTGCATCTTGATCTGATTGTACCAGTCTGGCGTCCATGAAACCGAGCACTGGTACCGACGTCAGCCCACCAGCATCGATGCTAGGAAGAGGGTATGGATCTTTAGAGCGGAACTTTGTTTAGGTCGGTGAAGTCCGTGCACATCCTCCACTTACCGTTGCTCTTCTTGACCGTCTGACGTTGGAAAGCCAAGTTGGGTACTTGATTTCCTTGATAAACCCGGCTTTCAAGAGCTTTGATGTCTCTTCTCATTGCTGCTTCTTTTCCCTGCGAGTCTTCTTTGCATTTGAGCAACGGCGAGCGTGGTTTCTATGGCGAGCTTGTGGCGTGCCACTCGAGGTCTATTCCGGGCATGTCCTCGGGCCCCATGCAAGCAGATCCGCGTTGTCGGCGGGACCTCCGTCGAGGACCGCCGCTTCTGCGAAGCGATTGCGTCCCAGTCGTATGCTCTTGCCGGCCCTCTTACTTGATCTCTTTGATGTCATCGGCCGGCCGCCGGCCGGAAATCACTCTCCTCGGGTCGAGCTCAATCATGCGATTCGACTTGGTGACCTCTTCTCTGTCATCCGCCAGAACATTGACATAACAACATCTCGCCTCATACGGTCGGCGTGTATCGTAGCAATCGCCCATCGGATAGGGGGAACTTCATCGCCAAATGGGGGTGGAGACAATGGCGCCGATCCCATTGATGGCGATTCTACCGATTATCATATTGTAGGCGGTGTCCGCGGTGAATCGGCTTACCACCAGGAGGTGGGCTTGATCGTCTTGACCGACGTCCGCTTTGAAGGTGAGCAACACGTCGAAGTACCGGTCACCCGAGCTTTAGCACCTGAAAAACCGACTAACGTACCTCGATAGGGCACGATAATCGAGCTTCGGTAACCAGTCGGTCGAAGGCTTCTTTGTAGATCACGCGTCTGGCCGAGCTTCCTTGGTCGGCGAGTACTCTCTGACGTTAAATCCCGCGAGGTGCACGGTGATCACCATTGGGTCGTCTTGGCATCGATCTATTCACGATAATCCTCTCCGAGAAGGTTATGGTTGGTAAGGCCTCGGCGGGGGCGCTGTTGATGTCGGTGTTGACGGATCTCAGGTGCCTCCTCGGCCGTTGCTAGATTCGCCCCACCTGCAAAACCACCGCAATTAAATTGAGTGAGGGTACGCCGTCTCGACCCTTCTGCGTTGGCGGGGCGGGTGAGCGTCTTTCTCGCCCTCTCCGAGCCGGCGATCGGTTGCGCTCGGGCGAAACGGGATCTTCTACGATTTGTTTCGTTCTCCCTGGGGTTGCCCATCCCCTTTGTCCACGTGCCGCTAAATGTCCTTCTGTATGAGTTTTTAAATTTTTATCTTCAGCTTGACATTCATTGGTGGTGTGCCCGTAGATCCGGTGGTATTCGCGATATCTCTGGCGATCCGCATCTGGTGGGGAGCCGCCGAGGGGCAAGGTTATGAGGTTGCCGTGTAGGCCTCCTTCAAGACTCGGTCCCTACCCACGGTCAAGGGAGTGAACCGTCCTCCGTAGTCTTGCCGCCCTCGGCGCTCGTTCCTTATCTGCGCTTTCTCGGGCGGATCCCTACTCTGTCTTCTTGGGTCTGGGTTTCTCTTTTGGCGGCGGCAACCTCTTCCATGTTGATATACCCCCCCGCTCGGCGCCTCACCGCCCAAAGATCCTGGCAGTCGGCGGCGAGGAGTCCGAGAAGGGACCAGGTTTTAGTGTCGACACTATGGCGTGGGCGCCACATCGGTCTTGAGATTTCTGATTTGAGCCGTTTCGTTGTTGAAACGCTCTATGAAGGACCGGCGTCTCGTCCGATCTCTGTTTGAGTCCGAGCCAGGCAAGTGGAGTTTTTCCGGAAGGCTCGGCTCGTGGTGAATCGGCCACGCAATTGCTCGGCGAGTTACTGAATGAGTGGATGGAGCGTTGTGGGAGGTTAGAGAACCACATCATGGCGGTCCGCTTCAGGGTGCAGGAAAGGTCCGACATTTCAAGCCCTCGGATCGTCGATCAAGACATCCGTAGCGTTGAAGGAGGTAATGTGCTCTTGAGTCGGTCTTGCCCTCGTAAGCGTCCCATGTTGGGGATTTGGAACCAATTCGGGACCAGGTCGGCCATAACCTCTCTCGCCAAAGGGGAGCAAGGTTAGCCCGATTGGAGGTCGGTTCTCTCATTGCGGCGCCGGACGTGACCTCTCGCCTGGGCTCTCCGTGGCGGATGCGTCGATCCGACGAGTCTCGGCCATCTCTTCTAGTCCGCGAGCGTCTCGTGGCCTTGTCTTTCCTCGCGATCGCGGGCTTCCGCGATCTGGCGCCTTAACTCCTCGTTTTCCGCCCTGAGAAGCTCCAAAGCGGGGGCTGGTGGTGGGTGTCCGTTCGGGCCGGCCGAGTGATGACCAGCGGTGGCGATCGTGATTCGCCGTGCTCTGGTGCGCGCCATCCAGCTAGGGGTTTTCTTGAGGCCTGGGTTAGTTTCTGGGCCCCACGGTGGCGCCAATGTTGATCTTTGGAATTGGTAGGTGTTGATCTGGGAATTGTGAGGTTCTCTTCCTCCTCGGGATTGGGCGTTTTCTCCTTGGTCCGAAGCGGCCGGGTGGTGGTACTGCAAAACACTCCGACGCCCAAGTTAGGCGAGGGATTTGGAGGAAGCGGCGCGGGATGTATTAGGGTTTTAGGGTAAGTTGGCGTATCAAACCTGAAGTCCAGCCCCTTTATATAGTGGAGTTGCTTGGAAGGAAGGAAACCTCCGATCCGATTCTGCGCCGGTAGTCCCTCACGATAATTCGGGATTTAGCCGATCTCTTCACGATATTTCGCGACACAGTGCAGATGAGCTCGGTTCCTTCTTACCCGAGCTCGACAAATTGCCTTCGACCTGAGACCCGCCAGACCCGACTTCTGGTACAATTTTAACGACGATGATGTCGAGCTAAGGAAGGGGCGAGCTAATCTGCACAAGGTCGGCAAGCGTACTAGGACTCGGCTCGGGACCGGTCCATAACACAAATAATTTTTTTTTAATTTCCTATCTTCTAAATTTATTCTATGGTAGACTTGGAGATACTAGTACTCCAGTATACAATTGGGGTACTGTAACACTGCCCAAATTGTAATGGCCCATATTAAAGAACGATAAAATAATTGTAATTTTTTGCTTGTCACATCTATCAGTTCACGCTTGACCAACAAGTGGCAACAACATCATGCTTCAAATATCGCAAATTTGCATGCGGAGGATGCTTTCAACGAATCTAGTTATTGACTTCTTTATAGTCCAAGTCTAAGGTGTACCCCGCGAAAATGGGTACACTAGTGATCCCCTATTATTATTCAATGGTTTACAATAAATGAAAGGTATTTTGATTATAATTTGACAGTTATTTGTTAGGAGAACAACAGTGTACACTTATTAAAGGGAAACACCCTAGAATCATCCCTCTTTACATTATGTCGGGTTAAAATTACTTTTCTCTCGGTTTTTAAATTTTAAAGACGTGTCTGTTTAACACCAGTTAATATTAACTTTGGATAGAATATAAAATTAATTAATTTGACCGTTGAATTATATAAAATTATCTTTTTAATTATGTATGTTATTATTTTCAAATAATTCAGACATTCACAGATATCCTATTTAATATAAAATATTTACTTGCATTTTAAACAACATATTATTTGTTAAAATAAATAGTGAGATGAAGTATCAATTATTATTTCATTTGTACTTATAAATTCAATCTACCTTATATGAAATTTTAATTCAGCGACCGAATTAGTTAATTGTGTATTCTACATTAATTTATTAATTGGTTTAAGTGTTAAAGTTTGACACCAGATATCATTTGATTTTGTCCTACACATGCATGCATGCGTGTTTGTATGTGTGTGTTTCAAGAGTTAAATAATTGCACAGTAACCACACAAACAACTTTTCAATAAACGTTAAATCATATTTCACCCTCAAACCATATTATAATATCTCTTCTCAATATATATTTATATTTTGAAAATATTGTAAAATGTGATTCAATAACTATCAATATTGCATATTGTTCCGAACAGAACTTCAGAGGATGACCGGAGGGAAGCAGTGCGGTTGTGCTCGCGACGGATGACGACTGTGTGTTGGGGGGTGTACCTGCAAACACTCCGACGCTCAAGTCAGTGTGTGTCCGAGGTGAGTGAAGAGGTGGAAGAATAATCATTACCTCGACCGTTCGACGCGGTCTTCTTTAAATATGAGTTGAGGACGGTTACCGATGAGTAACCGTTCCGTGAAACCCGGAAGTCGGAAGTAAATTCCTTTAATGCTGAGAACCGTTGGGTCAGCGTTGAGGAAAGCGGAGAGCGGCGGAAAGCGTGGCATCGAGGGAAGGCGGAGAGGCGAGCGGAAATGGGCCTGAAAGCGTTGGATCTCCGGATTGGGCCTCGGCCCAGTCCGGAACAGTTGCCCCCCAAGTCGCTAGCTCGAATGTCGAGGTGGTGACTTGTTGTTGAAGTTCATTGATGTCGACGTCTGACGTCTTTGTTCGTAAGGAACGGCAAGCGTTGTCGGGTCGTGCTTTGTTTATCAGTTCATTCGGGACCTTCGTGTTCCACCTCTGCTGAGGCAGTTCTCGACACGAGGCTTGATGTGCTTGTGCAAGGCACAAGGCTTTGTCACGAGCTCGTGCACGCGGTCTCGGCACGAGGTCGATCACAGGTGCTTGTGAAAGGCACAAGGCTTTGTCACGAGCTCGTGCACGCGGTCTCGGCACGAGGTTCTGTTCCTGTCAAAGTATAAACAATTTGCAACAACTTGATGTAATAAAGTTAGCATTAATTTTTACGCTGAGTAAAGTGCTCGTAGTCGAGTTTTATACTTCCCTGTGAGAGTAGTTGATCTGGCTGTCCAAGCGGCAAGGTTGAGGTCATCAAATAATCAAGGTCAACGACATAGCCGAGTTTAAAGCCGTCTGAATTTTGAAATTGCAGAGGTGGGCCTGGTAGGTCGCTCGAGTACTGGACTGCGTATCCACCTGTTGCAGAGGTGCTTGTGCAAGCGCACAAGGCTTTATCACGATCTCGTGCACGCGGTCTCGGCACGAGGTTCGATCTCTTCATCAGGTGCTTGTGCAAGGCACAAGGCTTTATCACGAGCTCGTGCACGCGGTCTCGGCACGAGGTCGATCTCATCATCAGGTGCTTGCGCCAACGCACAAGGCTTTATCACGAGCTCGTGCACGCGGTCTCGGCACGAGGTCGATCTCATCATCGGTGCTTGTGCTAGCGCCGACAAGGCTTTATCACGAGCTCGTGCACGCGGTCTCGACGACGAGGTCGATCACAGGTGCTTGTGCCAGCGCTAACGACAAGGCTTTATCACGAGCTCGTGCATGCGGTCTCGTGACGAGGTCGATCATAGGTGCTTGTGCCCAGCGCGACAAGGCTTTATCACGAGCTCGTGCGCGGTCTCGAGACGAGGTCGATCACTTCATCGGTGCTTGTGCCAGCGCCGCAAGGCTTTATCAGTGCTTGTGCCCAGCGCGACAAGGCTTTATCACGAGCTCGTGCACGCGGTCTCGGCATGAGGTCGATCTCTTCATCGGTGCTTGTGCTAACGCACAAGGCTTTATCAGTGCTTGTGCTAACACACAGGCTTTATCACGAGCTCGTGCGCGGTCTCGACGCGAGGTCGATCCACGGATGCTTGTGCTAACGCCTGAGGCTTTATCACGAGCTCGTGCACGCGGTCTCGACGCGAGGTCGATCTCTTCATCGGTGCTTGTGCCCAGCGCGACAAGGCTTTATCACGAGCTTCGTGCCGCGCGGTCTCGACGCGAGGCTCGATCTCTTCATCGGTGCTTGTGCCCAGCGCGACAAGGCTTTATCACGAGCTCGTGCACACGGTCTCAGACGCAGGTCGATCTCTTCA
This sequence comes from Calophaca sinica, assembly GCA_037113605.1. Taxonomy (NCBI): domain Eukaryota; kingdom Viridiplantae; phylum Streptophyta; class Magnoliopsida; order Fabales; family Fabaceae; genus Calophaca; species Calophaca sinica. The sequence goes on from CM073733.1 coordinate 114,208,590, forward strand.
TCGGTGCTTGTGCCCAGCGCCGCAAGGCTTTATCACGAGCTCGTGCACGCGGTCTCGGCACGAGGTCGATCTCTTCATCAGGTGCTTATGCAAGGCACAAGGCTTTATCACGAGCTCGTGCACGCGGTCTCGGCACGAGGTCGATCACTTCATCAGGTGCTTGTGCCAATGTACAAGGCTTTATCAGGTGCTTGTGCCAACGCACAAGGCTTTATCACGAGCTCGTGCACGCGGTCTCGGCACGAGGTCGATCTCTTCATCAGGTGCTTGTGCCAACGCACAAGGCTTTATCAGGTGCTTGTGCCCAGCGCCGCAAGGCTTTATCACGAGCTCGTGCACGCGCGGTCTCAGACGAGGTCGATCTCTTGATCGGTGCTTGTGCCCAGCGCGACAAGGCTTTATCACGAGCTCGTGCACGCGGTCTCAGACGAGGTCGATCCACAGTGCTTGTGCCCAGCGCCTGAGCTTTATCACGAGCTCGTGCACGCGGTCTCGGCCCGAGGTCGATCTCTTCATCAGGTGCTTGTGCCAACGCACAAGGCTTTATCACAAGCTCGTGCACGTGGTCTCGGCACGAGGTCGATCTTTTCTGTTTTCGATCTGTGTGGCAACGCGAGCGGAGAGTTCCTTCTGCTGATTCTCCATTCGATCGAGGCGTTGATTCTGAGCATGCATCGCTTCGGCATGGCTTCGAATGAATTCACGGAACTCACGGATGAGGACGGCGGCGGTCTCTGTTCCTGCATCGGTTTGAGCAGCAACGATCGGAACGGCGTCACTCTGATGCGGAGGCGGAAGGTTATTCCTCTGTCTCTCATATTCACCGATGAAATTAACAGGTTCATGGTGAGGTGGTTCCGCCGGAGCTATCGGCGGGTTTGGTGGTTCAAGATCTGCGTTCGCATGAGTGGAACTGCTAGTCGCGATCTGACGCTTCGATCCAGTCATCGTCGAGTGAAGAAGGGAGACTTCGACAAAGAAGATGAAATCAGAAACGATTCCCACAGACGGCGCCAATGTTCTGAACAGAACTTCAGAGGATGACCGGAGGGAAGCAGTGCGGTTGTGCTCGCGACGGATGACGACGGTGTGTTGGGGGGTGTACCTGCAAACACTCCGACGCTCAAGTCAGTGTGTGTCCGAGGTGAGTGAAGAGGTGGAAGAATAATCATTACCTCGACCGTTCGACGCGGTCTTCTTTAAATATGAGTTGAGGACGGTTACCGATGAGTAACCGTTCCGTGAAACCCGGAAGTCGGAAGTAAATTCCTTTAATGCTGAGAACCGTTGGGTCGGCCGCGTTGAGGGAAGGCGGAGAGGCGAGCGGAAATGGGCCTGAAAGCGTTGGCCCAATCCGGAACACATATATAGTTTTTTAATCAAAAAAAATATTGCATATATAGTTATTATTTTAATTTATAAAAATATAAATATACTTCAGATAACCCTTTTATTTTTTAATGACTCTCATTGTTATGGACACGTACTTAAGTTGATCAATTAGGGGCACTACACTTTTATGATAAATTAATGGGTGCACTTGGTAGTAGTTATTAAGAACTATCACCCAGCCTCACTTTGATTGGTGATTCCGTGTTAAAACCTCCATAGATGTGGCACCTAAAGTAGCAGTTTTTTACAACTATAATTCCAATTGCACTAGGTATCATACTGTAGAGGTTTCCAAAATAGAATCACTGTCCAAAATATTTTTTTATTTAAAAAACTTACTACAATTTACCTAATCAAGTTGTATATTTTGTGCTTGTACAATTAAATATTTCATAAAAAAATATTTGTACAAGTAGAGGGTGTATATTATTGGTATAACATGTTGTAAATATTCGTAAGACATGAATACAGAGTTGGATTTCACTAAGCTTCATATTTGAAACCAATAATTTCTCTTGACATATACAAAAGACTAAAATAATTAATCTCGTGATAGCTTTATTCAGCATTAGTCTTTCAAGATAAAAAATCATGATATTGGAAGACATCAAGGTGAATTGAAGACCCTATCATCGGTTGACATTCATGTCTTCTAATGAGATAGTTTTTTTTCCTGAAGTGGTTGCTCTTGGAACATCATTGTTGGGCAACACGGTAACTAAGTGATTTTAGTACCGAATAGATGGGAAAATGCGTTAAACAAAGCCAAGCAAAAATTAGGCGTTACATGACAATGATGGATTCAATGACAAACAAAGGCAAGCGTTAATTAATATTTAGTTGCAAAGATCAATTTGATGCGTGCAAGATTTAAGTTCTCTTGAAAATAGCATATTTTTACAAGCTAACGTTTTATTGTTATACTGACTATATGTACTTGTGTGTGTGTTTGTTGTGTTTTAAACTATACAAAGCTATATATAATCTTATGTATTGATTACTTCAATATTATTCTTCACAAGTTGGGTTGGCAATGACGGTTGCCACCACCACATAGATTGTTGGACTTTCTACTCACATGTAAATATTAGGAAGTTGGTATTATTATGGAGAAATTTAGGGTTCTAAGGACTAATGTAAAAAAAGAAGAGAGAAAGGGGACTAAAGCTAATACTAAAAATATTTCTTCATTAATTAATTGATTCAACAGAACACTACTCTTAATAAACTATCCTACTACACCTAAATGAATGATAGCCATCCAAGTGTCAACATCTTAGAGAAACATAATAAAATTAAAATAACAGGTATTTTTCAGTTGGGTTTGAAATCCATTTCATGGGTTGGGTCAACAATAAGCCTACAATCATCGCACTAGTTGTGACATAGGTTCGAATCGTGAATTTCCATGTTGGTAAACTATATACAAATTTCATCGTAAACTGATAGAGACCTTTTCTTTGAGCCCAAGTAAGGTGAGGCCCAAAGTATGGAAAGTGTATGGCGTAAGGAAAACATGACGTGAGAGAAAAAGGGAATCTTGAGTTGGAGGTTGTTCTGAAGGCAATATAGGTAAGGGGCGTGTGGGAAATGTGGGGTAGCTAATGATTAGTTTGTTATTGTGGACAGAGAAAATATTCTCTGAGGAGCATTATGCTCTGGGTATCATTCTGTAAGAGCTGAGGCTCATTCCATCCAGTAATCAATACAATTCCGTTTATTCAATTTCTGTTTACACTGTTTCATTCCATTTCTGTTGTGAGGTTCCATCATAAACCCATGTTGAGTTTGGTTGTTCTCTTTGATCTTGCATGAGGGGCAGTGTGCCTCTCGATCTAAATTTTATATTACCAAAAAAATTGACACACACTATTATATATTATGGGACCCAGTAAAAAAAGAATTTATATATATATATATTACATCCACTACTAGAAAAATCGATTTTAGAGAGGAAAATTTGAGAGGGACGCATATCCCTCACTAATAGCGATGAATTTAGTGACGGAAAACAAGATATTAGGTGGACTTAAGTTGTATCTAGTTTGTGACGGAGTTAGTGATAAAAAAATTTGTCGCTAATTTATCCGTCACAAAATTAAATCAAATTGACTAAAATATAGGGATTTTGAGACGGAAAGATACCTCTTTAAATCTTAGTCACTAAATTAAATCACAAAATTTGTAAGATACAGTTTAGTGACGAAATCTATCACAAAATCCGTCACAAATAAGGAGGGATATTTTTCCTCACTAATAGCGACGGATTTTGTGAGAGATTTTAAACTCAATGATTAGCGAGGGATATTTTCCGTCACTAATTTTTTTTTTTTAAATGATTATTTTTTTGAGGTGTTTATGCTACCGTTGGATTGCTTCTAACAAGGATCAGTGACGTGGACATTAAATGAGTGGGTGAGATTATATGCTTTTGTGTTAGTTTGTTTCCCCGAGAAAAAGTGGTGTAAAATCCAAAGATTAAAGATTAAACTTCTTTTTTGCAGTCACTGATCAAATCCCAGATCCCTGTGGAACCTCCAACACGTCCAAAGTAAAAGCATCCTGCCTAAACACAAATACCCACATTCAGAAACACAAAACAAAGCAAAAGGGTAGTAGTCTCAAAAATCAATCTTTTTTAGCAAAAGAAGAAGACCTATAACTTGACAGCAAGGTTGGTTATGTTGACAACAGAGGGAGTGTTCTCTTGAAAGAGACGAACGGTGGCGAGTTCATCCGACTACAACTTCCTTGGGGTGGTGACAACGAAAGCAGAAGCTGAATCAGCATTGGAAATTAAGAGGGTGAAAGAGAGTGCAAGGGAAGTGCAGAAAAGGAGAAGGGAATCGAAGCAGGTTTTGGGGATAGTGAGTTTGTGAAGTAGTGTTATTGATGGAGTTTGTGGGGTTTGGGGAAGGCAAAGGAGGAAAAAGGTGGGGTGGAGGTGTGGAGATGGAGAGATTTTGGAAGGTGGAGAGTGGGCTTGGTGTTCGGAGAGCGAGAAAATGAGGAAGAATGGAAGAGTGTGGAAATGAGTGAAGAGGCAGCAGTGGACATTCTCTTGCCTTCTTCTCTCATCGTGACCGAGTCCTTCCCTTTCCTCGCAGGTGACCATATTCGTTCGGTGGTGGTTTCCAGTGGCATCATCTTCTACAACCAGATCTGATTTTGAGCACGTGATTGCAACCAGATCTATGACTTCAAGCTCCAGTTCGATTCATGTTCTCTGCTTTTCTGGGTTGTTAATTTTTTTGTTCAGTGTTGTTAGAAGTTGAGTTTTTTAAGCTAGATCCATGTAATTTATTTTGTTTCTGGAATTGGAAATTTTAAGGGTTTCCTTTTTGTAAGCTAGATCTATGGATTTATGGATGAAATTGATGGATTTTTGGGTTTATTTTTTAGCTCTGTTCTTATTTCTCTTCTTTCCTATTCCGTATTTTCTTGCTATGTGAGGAAGGAGAAACCGACCATTGTCCAACCCTGAGAGAGGAAGGAAAAGGCGCAGTCGTAATATTCAATTTTTTTAATAATAAAGTGCAAATTAGCGAGGAAAAAATCCGTCTCTCTATTATTAAATCCTTTACTATTAGCGACGGAAAAGCGACGGAAAATGCGATTTTTTGTTTGATTTGTGTCTATTCTTTAGTGACGAATTTAATGGAATTGTGAGGGATATTTTCCGTAACAAATTGCGATGGATCCAGATTTCCCTCGCTAAAATTTTTGCGACGCCAAATTCAGTTACGAATTCGTGTCCGTCACAAAATCCGTCGCTAATGTGGTTTGTGACGGATTTTTGTATGTTTAGTGAGGGATTTTGTCCTTCTATAATTTCAATTTTTCTAGTAGTGTCACTTGTCCCTTGGCTAGTATAAAAAAATCATTATAATATAAGCCATTTAAAAAAATAATATACTAATTTATTTAACAAAGGTCGTCATTGAAGTTTCAGATGACTTGTAGATACTTTTGCACGATGGTAATACTCATTTCACTTGTGCACCGTAGAACACACCGTCTACAATAATTACAAGTTTAAACTAGCTCTTCAAATTTTTGTTTTCATTATTGTTTCTTAGTTTTTTTTTTCGTCACCCTCTTTCGGGGTTCTTAATTCTTTTGGCTCGGGATTGGAAGATGAAGGGAAAGGTTGGAGGGGAATATTTGATGCATATACAAATTTTTTAAAATAATAATTTGAAGGATAGTGTTTGTAGTCAAATTATAATTGTACGTAATTATTGAACCTTGTTTTGTTGTTGTTGTTGTTGTTATTATTATTATTTGACTTATATTATCTAAATATGGAGCATTTGGATAACATTTGTTTGAGAAAGCGTTAGCATAAAATACATTGGATAACGCTTTCTCAAGAAACCATTTTTGGATGTTCAGTTTGATAACACTTTTCTAGGCAAGCGTTATCTAAAATTTAAAACATAATATAAATATGAGAACTGGTCTCACTCCTCAATACTCTTCACAAAACGTAAACATGAGATAACAACTCTCTGCAATAACGTCCTCCTTGTCCTTTTTCACCCTATAGCATCTACCACCGCCTGAAAACAGTGAAACAGGCCTGGTTTAGAGGCATTTTACATCATCGTCGACCTTTTCCTCCGAAGGGAAGCTCCAACAGCCACCATCCAAGGGAAACACCACAATGGTGAGGGTTTTTCCGATCACTTTTTTTTAAGTTCTATTACGATCTATCTTTTCCTTATGAAATTCGAACTCTAACCCCATTTTTTACACCCCTTGTGGGTTGCACATAATTGGGTCTTAGAGGAGCAATAATTGCACCCATTTTTCACCCTCATCGTCCTTTTCCACAGAAGGGAAGCTCCAACAGCTACCGTCAAATGGAGACACCGCCACAGTGAGGGTTTTTTCCGGTCACCGCTTTTTTTTTTTAAGTTTTATTGTGATCTATCTTTTCCTCATGAAGTCTGAACCCTAACCCCATTTTCTGTACCCTTTGTTGGAGGAGTAATAATTGCGAATTAGAGGTGCTGATCGATGTGAGATTGCTAATATACCAAGAAGAGGTATACTTTTTCTCAGTTTTTTGTTTTTTATTTTTTAATCTTTTATTTATTGTTTTACTCAGAGAACTGTTTAAATCAATTATGCTTTAGATTAATTTTGCTTATTCTACTTTATTCAAAGAGTTATTATTTAATCTTTTATTTACTTCTTTTTTTCAATTAACTATTTACTGCTTTAGATTACTTCTGCTTATTTAAAAAACTATTTATGTGCTTTAAATGAGAGAGGTGGAGATTGAAAGTTACACAAAAGATTAATTATCAAGATGAGGCAAGTTACACAATATTGATAGAGTAGTTGTTTGAGCATAACAGGCCGAAGGTTTTGCAAGAAGTAAAGGAATAAAGAAATAGCTAGCAATATCTTTGCGGGCTCTTTCCATCATTGAAGCTATGAATTAGGAACTGCTTATGTTTTGGATCAAGCTTCCCACACATAGGCAACACTTCTTTCCCCTCAGTTACATGACAGAGAAATGGTTTGAACATGATAAACCCGAGGTGGAAAATTCGTCCATCAATGGCTGAGGTCTTGATGAGTCATTCGACGGAGATCAAGGAATAAATGTGAGATAACTATCACAAGAAGAGGATAGGCCAACGAAAAAGTGAGATGAATACTAGTTGAAACAAATAGCAATGATGCATGGCATGGGAATGTTGAAGATGTGACTCAATATCGTTGTCTACAATTTGATAGGGAATCCACGTTGAATGTCCTCCACAAGGATGAGGCGAGCACGACGATGTTCAAAACCAATGACGATGTGTGGTACCTGGTCCATAGTGGATTGTGTACCGTGTACCACGTGTTGTCATTGTAGGTATTGAATTTCGTCATGTAACACACCTCATCCTCCTGGGGGACAGTCAACACGGATTCATGACAGTAATATTGAGTCAGATCTTCATATTTCTTCTATTCCTTTCATCATTCCTGTTTGTTTGAATTGTTATTCGAGTCACTTTTCCCTTGTACTTCCTCTTCTTGTGATACTTGTGTTGTATTCATTCCTTGATCTCCGTTGAGTTACTCGCCTAACCCTCCACTATTGATGGAGAAAATTTCCACCTCGGGCCTCATCAGATTTTGGATTCCTCTTCTAAGGTAATTGACAGATAATGTACCATATCTATTCTTTTAGTTTCTAATAAGTTTTTATGTACTTTTGAATATTTTACTTACAAATTTTTGTGCTTGGTTCTGTTTGAAAAGCAGAATATGCATCAGGGACTTGACTCCATATATAGATCTGCTACTAGAGCTTCTTGAAGAAGATAAATATGTTTGATGTCTTCTTAAAAATAAATAGAGTCTATGTTCAATTCTTGTGTAGGAAAGGTATGTTAGATATTTTCTTCTTTGAAATAAATTAATAGGATCTATGTTCAATTCTTATGTAGGAAGTGCATGTTACATATTGAATGCTTTGTAAGAATTTTATTGAATGCATAATATAATCTATGATCAATTCTTCTTTGAAAGAATAGAATATGTTACATATGCATTTCACATACAAGATGCAATAAAATCGCACCTCCTTTCTTAGCCAATAATGCAAATTAGGGTCATGAGAAACACATAAAATGTGCCACATTGATTTGGTAAAAAAAAAAAAACGCATTACAATCACTACCAAGTGTTTGGTTTATATTGTATTGACTGACTGTCAATTAATTGTATATGGAAAAAAATAAGAAAAGAGTAAAAATTCTTTAAAAAAGATTCACTTAGATAATGCTTGCTTGATAAAATATTATTTGCAGTGGCGGATCCACCTTATTGGAGTTCGGGGCAATTGCCCCCACGACATAATTATTTTTTAGTTGAACGTGCCTAATAATTTTTTTTTGTCCCTATAAAAAATTAGTTGTTGCCCTCATAAGACACGTTTTTGAAAAAAAAAAATAGGCAAAGAAAGTTATGAGATAAAAGATAGAATAAATTGGTATTAATTTGATCTCTTTATCTTTCTAATTTTTACCGCTCCTTTAACACTAAACTCACACAATTACAAAACACGTTAGATTTCAAAAAGGAACATTGTTCCAAATAGAGAGTGAAAGAGATTAAAAGACTCAAAGAATAGAGACAATTTTCTTGATGATTTTCTATCAGTACCATTAGACTAAGTTACAAAAAGTGAGATCAGTGAAAAACATATATGAGAGATGAATAGTTAAATGATTATTACTTTTTTTGAAAAAATTGCTTAAACGATTGTATTGTTACATACATGGAGATATATTTTTATAGCATTGATAATGAAAAAATCATATAATATTTTCAAAATATGAAAATGTGTAGAGGACAATTATAATTTGTAAAAGCTTAGGTATTTTAGGTTTTTTGTCATAAAATTATGTATTTTGTAAAAACTTATAATATTTTTCTTACATGAAAATATTATAGACTATTTTTGTCATCACAAAAGAAATTTTTTGGATCCGCCACTGGTTATTTGAGTGATTTTCAGATAAAACTTTCTCAAACAAGCGACATAAAAATGTGTCACTAAGATAACGCTTTCACAAGAAAGTGTTATACCGATCTTCAAATAACGCGTGTCTGGACGTGTCATTTAGAAAACTCGTGCGTATATTTTGTGCGACTCTAAGTTTAAGAAAGTGTTATATGGAGTCGTACGTGCATCAGATCATCAAATCGTAGATATCCTTTATGTTATAAATATAACATCATCCTCAAATGATATCATTTATGTTATTATCTGGAGATCTAGGTATACCTATGGAAAGGAACTACCATTGCTTGTGTGATTTTGCTTCTGGTTGTAAATGCGTGATAAGCAATTCAAATATGGTTGAAGGGATTAGAATACTAAATGCTCCACGTGCACTCATTGCTTAAGAACTAAGATAATAGATAAATGATAACCGATAAGTGTGTGTCAGCCACCTTATAAGATATATACATCCACTTTTCATGTGATTGAACACATACAAGTAGGACCGCTGCCAGCCTGCCATTATTGATGCTCATTATCGCCACCCAAACAAGAATATAAAATTCTCAAATTACTTTGGTAAACTTTATTGTACACTAGGAACAATGAATTTGAAAATTGACCGAAGCAGTAGTATTCAGAAAGGGGAAATACAGTAGTAATTTTTAAATATTAATTATGCAACTTGATGCAATTTCAACCTACACCAAACCCTTGTGTTGTGAAGCCAAAATTAGAAGTACTTACTGTAATTGCAAGCCTGGCTGCGCGTACCGTGGATTTGGCGAGAGTTTGATTTGGGGTCACTTTTGATCAACACATTATTTTATGGGTTTCTTGTCGGAGTAGAATAAGTTTATGCCCTCACACACTCATAAAGAGTAGAAAACATATGAATTCACACTCATAGAAAAAGGAAAATATAACACTAAAATTTACTAAATGAATTACATTTACACACATTACAATGTATTTATATCACTTATACTAGAGGCCTAAAAGCCCACAATGGTTTTAGCCCAACTCTCAACACTAATAGTAATCTGAATTAATTCTAACATTTCTTTCTTGTATATATCCTGTATACTGGTTAAAAGATAATTAGAAAATTTAATTAAAAAAATATCCAAACATTTAATATTTTAATACTAGTCTTTAGTACACTGTTGGCATCTTGTTGTAAATTTATTTTTCATTGCCACAAATCGAAGTTTTCATATCTAATCAAGCACTTATCTAGAGCTCTTGCTGAACGCGTAAAAAAAAAAGAAGCACTCTGTAGCGTGTGATTGGTATGCGAGAACTAGCAGCGAGGGAGTGAAACGAGAGAGAGAAAACATAGAAGTGGAGCACTTCCATCATTTGGTCAGCACAGAAATTGGAGAGAGAGGCTAAATCTGACGTGGGACCCACGGTTTTTATCTTCTTCGCAACACTGCAAAGAAAGTGGAGAGAGAGCTCCATTTTTTTTTGTTTTACTTTTATGCCCTTATTTGACACGCTGAACAATATGTTTGCTGCAAATAGTCACCGATGCTTCTTCTTCAAGTTTCAGCAATAACACCTTACAGCACCTCACCAAAAAAGAATAACACCTTAATACAAGAAATTAATATGCCAAATTAATTTAATAAAAATTAAATAAGGTAGTTTAATAAATGAAACTAATTATTTTATTTAAAATAATCAAAATATTAATTAATATAAAAGTAAATGTCTTTTTTTACAAGGATAAAATAAAATGTCTACTAAGTTTTTTTTAGTTTGCAGACGGAGTGGCAAGCACCACCCATAAACTCATACACGCAAAGTGGGGATCCGTGCTCGAATCCGGGCAACCACGGAAAATGTCCAGCCTAACAACGTCGGCTTACGCCAGTTGTGCTAGACCTTACGGACAAATGTCTAATAAGTTAATCAATTAATTTAATTAATTAAAATAAAAAAAATTAAATTAATTAACTAACATTTTTACTTGGTAATGAATGAATATTTTTTAGATAGGGACTTTTTTGTCAATTCACAAAATCATTCTATTTTTCTCTTCTCTATTTCTCTTCTCTTTTTCTTATTCCAAATAATACTCCAAATCTACCATATTTCTCATATTTTTCTCTCTTCTCACACTCACTCTCACTTATTTCTCTCTTCACAATTTCTCTTCAGAACCAAGCATACCAGTAGAGCTAGTCTTCACAATTTTTATGTTTTGCTGGATTGTATTGCAAACTTTATTTATAGTGAAATGGAATGATTTTATTCCATTAAAAAAATTAAGCTAAATTATATTTTTGATCCCTTAAGTTTATTTGAGGTTTCAGTTTAGTCTCTTATTTATTAAAAGTTCAGAATTAGTCCCTTACGTATAAAAGTTATACCAATTTGGTCCACTTTTTTTTCGAACTGATCTCTTATGTTACAAAAATTATATCAATGTGGTCCCCCTTTTTTGTCCCTTATTTTGCAAAAATATTGACCATATTGGTGTAATTTTTGTAACATAAGAGACCTCTTCGGAAAAAGAAAAAAAGGGACCAAATGGTATAACTTTTACACGTAAGAGACCAATTCGAAACTTTTAATACATAAGGGACCAAACTAAAATCTAAAATAAATTTAAGGGACTAAAAATATAATTTAACCCAAAATATTATATTCTAATCGGGCACAACTAACTAATTTCATTATTTGCATCAAGAAAAGAAAATTAAAGCAATAAAACATAGAATATAGTGCATTATGAACCGCAAACGTTGTTGTCATTAGAATGATTGATGTCTAGGATTCTTATGATAGGATGCATCCAAATTTGTCTGGACCATTGAATGTAATAATACGCTAGTAGCTCCGCCATCATCCCATTGTCATAATTTGTGGTCTAAATCTTGGTTTTAATTACCGTCTATATCTAATTACAGCATTGCTGAACTTCAATTCGATTTCTATCTTTTTCCTTTTGCCCCTCAGAAAAGAGCTGCTTTTCCCCCCCTAAAATTATATTCTTTGTCTACTACTAAAATGATTTTGCTATCTTTGGTACCACATGTTTGAAAAAAGAATATTTTTTTTCGTATTTGTACAACAATCCAGTTTGAATTCATGTTATTTTTCCTTTAAGTTCTTTCAGCTAAATCCATTAATTAACAAATTTTGTACCGTAGTTCAACTTTTGTGCTACATTTATGACTTAAATGATACACACGTTTTTTCCCTCATAATTCATATTCAATTAACTATTCAACCGTTCGTGATTTGCACACTCTTTTTTATATAATGAAGAATTTAGAGCGACACTACGTCAAATATTGCTTTCGATGAAGTTTAATTTTTTTTCTTATAACACGTAAAAAGTGTTATGAGATTGAGCATCGTCTAATACGTGTGTTGTTGGTTTTGGGCTTAAACCACTGCTCCATTACAGCTTCTGGTCTACCAGCGTCTGGTCTCTTCTGGTCTACCAGCGTCTGGTCTCTCCTGCATACCAGCGTCTGGTCTCTCCTTTGCATACCAGCGTCTGGTTGATGGGCGTCGATCTCACTTCCGCTGTTGGGCTTCGTTTATGAGCCTTAGTTTAGTTCAGTTACTTTCTGTTATTTGTTGTTACGGTGAAATGTGAGAATTGCTTCCTCTATTTGTTATATATAGAGGATGATAAGCAATTGAGTAACATACTCTTGTAATCTGAATTCATAGTGAATTTCTCTCTTCTCCTGCCCGTGGACGTAATCCTCACACTGAGGGTGAACCACGTATATGCTTGTGTTGTTTTCTCTATCTCTTTCTCTGTGTGTTCTTGTGAGTTTGAGTGCAATTTGCCCAACAAACTGGTATCAAGAGCGAGACTCGATCCAAGCCTCCCTGTCCGTCTTCCGCTGCGCTCTCGGTGGATGTTCAAGATCCACATTGCATTATGTTAATCTTGTGACTCAGTGTTTGTTCAGTTTGTGGTGCTTCTCGGTGAAGGGCATCACTCCCAGTTCTTTCTTTCTTCTGTTTTTTACAGTGGAGTTTCTCCACCGTCTGTCCAAGAAAGATGTCAAACACAATCAAGATCGAGAGGTTTAATGGGAGGAACAGTTTCAATCTCTGGCGCATTAAGATGCGTGCACTTCTCAAAGAACAAGGGGTTTGGGCCCCTCTATCGGGCCAAATTGGAAAGGCTGCCAAAGATTCGTCAACACAACATGAGGAGAAAGCTCACTCGTTGATTCTCCTATCCCTATCCGATGAAGTCCTCTATGAAGTTCTTTGAAGAGGATCTTTGCTGCCAAGTTATGGCTCAAATTGGAGAACCTATACATGACCAAATCCTTGAGCAACAAGTTGTTGCTTAAGAGGAGGTTATTCAGTCTTCAAATGAAAGAAGGGTCAAAACTGAAAGAGCATCTTGATGAATTGAATTCAATCCTGCTTGAATTGCGGGACATTGATGTCAATATGGAAGATGAAGACATTGCCATGGTTCTTTTAGCTTCTTTGCCACCATCTTATGAAAACTTTGTAAGTTCTATTAGTGTTGGTAAAGAGAGCATCACTCTAGAAGAAGTCAAGACAAGCTTGTATTCTAGAGAGCTTCGATTGAAGGCATCTGGAGCAGGTGATGATTACGCCTCAGTGCATTTTGTCAAGAACTCAAAGAAATTCAAATAACAATCAAAACAAGAAGAAGGGAAAGGGAAGAATTCCAAAGGAAAGGTTAATCAGAAAGATATATGCAACTATTGCAAAGAACCTGGACATTGGAAGAAAGACTGTCCTAAGAAGAAGAAGAAGGAATGCATTCTTTGCACTCTTGCTCAAGAAGGCGCTCATCGGATTCGAGTATGCTCTCCTTGTTAATGATGATCAAACTTCGGTCGAGCAGTGGGTGCTAGACTTCAGGATGTTCTCATCATATGTGTCCTCACAAAGATTGGTTTGTGACGTATGATGAGAAGCTTGGAGGAAATGTGCTCATGGGAAACAATGAGCAGTGCAAGACAATTGGTATAGGTTCTATTCAAATCAAAATGCATGATGATGTGATTAGAACCTTAACCAATGTCAAGCATGTTCTGGATTAAAAGAAACCTCATCTCTGTTGGTGCTTTGGATTCAAAGGGCTTCATATGCACGGTGTTCAAGGAGGATTATGCGGATCGAAAGCAGGAAAGGAATGTGGTGTTACAGGGCTCAAAACACGTAAATCTATACATTCTTCAAGGGACAACTCGATTAATCACGAAGCAAGCTATACGTGGCGTAAACGTAAACTCGACATCTTTGCGGTGTGGCACATGAGATCGGGGCACATGAGTGAAAAGGGCTGAAAGTTCTCGTTGATCAAGGGTCATTACAAGGTCGAGAAAGGAGGAGCATTGGAATTTTGTGAACATTGTGTTTTTGGTAAGCATCATAGATCCAAATTTGAAGGCTTCACACACAACCAAGGCTACTCTAGACAAAGATACACTCAGTTGTTGGGGTCCATCAAAGGTTCCATCTATAGGTGGAGCTAGGTACTTTCTTTCCATTATTGATGACTACTCTCGCATGACTTGGGTTTATATGATGAAACACAAGTCTGAGGCTTTCCAATGTTTCAAGAATTGGAAAACTTTGATAGAAAATCAAGTGGGAAGAAAGATTAAAAGACTAAGAACCGATAATGGTTTAGAGTTTTGTTACGAAGAGTTCAATAAATTACGCAGTGAAGGTATTGCCAGGCAATATCTGATGAGGAACACACCTCAACAGAATGGCATAGCGAGAGAGAATGAGCAGGACCTTATTGGATAAGGCTAGATGTATGCTATCCAATTCAGGGTTGAAGAAACATTTACGAAATTTGAAACATTTGCTGCTGACATGCTACATTGTCAGCAGGTCTCCTCCTCACCCATTGACAATAAAACTCCAATTGAGGTATGGTCTTCCAAACCTGCTGATTATTCTAGGCTTAAAGTTTTTGGTTGTCCTGCTTATTACCATGTTAGTGAGGGCAAACTTGAACCTAGAGCTAGAAAGGGAATTTTTGTTGGATATGGTGAGGGTGTCAAGGGATATAGGATTTGGTCACAATCTGAGAAAAGGGTGATCTTGAGTAGAGATGTAAACTTTGATGAGAGGTCTCTACTGCATAACAAAGCTGAAATTGCACAATCACCAAGCCGTGACAAAACCTATAAGCAGGTGGAGTTTGAAGAAATTGAAGGGCAGAATGATCAAGCTAAGAAAGGCACTGATCAAGCAGAATCGGGTAGTCAAGCAGACCAATCAGAATCACATCCGCGAATTGCAAATTCTGCGGCCCAGACGAAAGCGAAGCAGTCTGAGGCATCGGAAAGTCTCAAAGGAATAGAAAGGCTCCAGAGAGGTATGGTTATGAAGATATGCTCTCATATGCATTTCAAGTTCTTGAAGATGTTGATGCACAAGAGCCAGCAAATTTCAGGAGGCTATTACTTGTTGAAGCGAGAAAAATGGCTCACTGACCATGCATGATGAAATGCGATCTCTGCACAAAAACAATACATGGCGACTTGTGAAGTTGCCTGAAGAAGCGAAAAAGTGGTGGGAAGCAAGTGGATTTTTAAGAAGAAACCTGGAATCTCCAAAGTAGATGGAATCAAATTCAAGGCAGATTAGTTGCAAAGGTTTTAGCCAAAAGGAAGGTGTGGACTACAATGAAATTTTCTCTCCAGTTGTAAGACACACTTCCATTCGGGTTCTCCTTGCCTTAGTAACTAATATGGACTTGGAATTACAACAACTTGATGTAAAAACAGCTTTTCTACATGGGGATTTAGAGGAAGACATTTACATGAAGCAACCAGAGGGCTTTGTAGAACAAGGAAAGGAGAAATTAGTTTGCAAGTTGAAGAAATCATTGTATGGCTTGAAGCAATCTCCAAGGCAATGGTATAGGAGATTTGATCAGTTTATGATTCACCATGGATTCAAAAGAAGTCCTTATGATTCATGTGTGTACCTCAGTAAACTGAAAAATGTTTCCTATGTCTACCTATTGCTCTATGTTGACGACATGCTCATTGCATCTCAAAACATGACTGATATTAATAGGCTCAAGTCTCTTCTCAGTTCTGAATTCGACATGAAAGACCTTGGTGCTGCAGAGAGGATTTTGGGAATGGAAATCTACAGGGACAGAGATAAGAAGAAGCTTTTCTTGTGTCAGAAGTCTTACATTCAGAAAGTGTTAAGCAGTTTGGCATGACTATCGCAAAACCTGTTACCACTCCACTTTCTTGCTACCATCGAGAATCGGTGAAGTGTTTGAGACTCGGTCGAGTGAAAGGGACTACATGGAGAGAGTTCCATATGCTAGTGCGGTTGGCGGCATCATGTATGCCATGGTTTGCACTAGACCCGATCTTGCACAAGTTGTAAGTGTCATAGCGGATACATGAGCCAGGCCAGGAAGAACACTGGATTGCCGTCAAGAGAGTTTTCGGATATCTCAAAGGAACAAGTGATGTTGGTCTTGTGTATGGGAATGATTCTACTTGTTCTCTTCTTGGTTTCTCAGTTCGACTATCTTTGGGGATCTTGATGGTAGAAGGTCCATTACCGGTTATGCTTTACGGTTGGCAAGTGTTTAGTAAGTTGGAAAGCTACATTGCGGCCTGATGGCGTTATCAACCACGTAAGCGAGTACATGGCTCGGCAGAGGCGACAAAGAAGGCATTTGGCTTAAAGGCCTTATCGGTGACTTAGGCTTTCCACAAGATAAAGCCATCATATTTTGTGATGACTTAAGTGCCATTTGTTTGGCAAAAGATCAAGTGCACCATGAGAGAACCAAACACATAGATGTTAGGTATCACTTCATTGGTTTGAAAGCAGAATAAAGGTGCTCAAGGTTGATACTAAGGACAATCCGGTGATATCATGACCAAACCGGTTCCCAAAAGCAAGTTCATGCATTGTTTGGACATGCTCAATGTTGATATTGGAAATACTTGATTTTGAATGGCAGTTCAAGGGAAGATGAGAATTTGCTAAATGTTTCTGATAGTGGTTTGACCCCAAGGTGGAGATTTGTTGGTTTTGGGCTTAAACCACTGCTCCATTACAGCTTCTGGTCTACCAGCGTCTGGTCTCTTCTGGTCTACCAGCGTCTGGTCTCTTCTGCATACCAGCGTCTGGTCTCTCCTCTGCATACCAGCGTCTGGTCTCTCCTTTGCATACCAGCGTCTGGTTGATGGGCGTCGATCTCACTTCCGCTGTTGGGCTTCGTTTATGAGCCTTAGTTTAGTTCAGTTACTTTCTGTTATTTGTTGTTCTGGTGAAGTAACAGAATTGCTTCCTCTATTTGTTATATATAGAGGATGATAAGCAATTGAGTAACATACTCTTGTAATCTGAATTCATAGTGAATTTCTCTCTTCTCCTGCCCGTGGACGTAATCCTCACACTGAGGGTGAACCACGTATATGCTTGTGTTGTTTTCTCTATCTCTTTCTCTGTGTGTTCTTGTGAGTTTGAGTGCAATTTGCCCAACATGTGTCTATGTAGATAACGCTTGAGAGCCATTCTAAGAAGCGGATTAAAATCTTCCGCCAATTCTTTGAATGACATTTTCGATAACACTTTCTTAAGGAAACGTTATCGGAATGCATTATGAAGATAACGTTTTCTTGACTAAACGTTATTTTGATACATCATCCAGATAACGCTTTTGTGATTAAGCATTATAAGAGAAAGTCTCAAATAACGCTTACTTTTATCGAAACATGCTTTTTTTGTTTTTTTCTGCATACACGTAATTACTCGGGAAAGGTGAAATGACGGCGGAGGAGATGATTCATACTTCTCAAAGTGTATCTAGTTAAGATTCAATGTACTTATTAATTTGAAGACCTTTCTTCACTACCATTTTCTTACCTTCTCCATTAATTCTATTTATTGCCAACATAAATCTCGTCTCCTCCACTACCAGTAAACTTTCTCCATAAAAGGAAACCATAAGAGCTAGAAAGTACCACATTCATATTTCTCTCTTAACAAACATTTCAATTTCATTCTCTACAAAACCATCCCCGACATTATGTCTTCCTCCACTTCCAGAAAGATGAAATTACCTCACCCCATCGCAAATATGATGGACATTTACCTTGAAGAGTGCAAGAAGAAAGGAATAGACAGAACATGGGATATTGAATTCCAAGGATGGACTGAATTCTTCAAGCTATACAAGCCCATTCATGTTGTTGAGATCAGGGAGTTCTGGTTAACTGCCATTATCAATCCTGCCAATGATAAACCAAGCACCAGTTGAAATCACACAAGCTCTTGTTGCTAAGATAACTGGTGCTCCAAACATTGGTTTAGTGATTTTCAAAAGCATGGATTGGGTGAAATGGGATGGGCTCAAAATGACAAAATTATATGAAGTACTGGTTGGGGGCAATGCTTGGAAGATGAAAAATGATATCACCCTATTAACTAACAAGGTCAGATTCTTCCTAGAGTGATGCCGCCATTTTATTCTTCTCAGAACAAAAGCTAAAATCAAATGTTTGAAGGAGCTTTAATAATATGAAATGACAATCATCTACCACCTCTTGACTTACTCCCCAATCAATCTTCCATTCCTCATCATTGAGTATCTGAAATATTGTCTCCAAAGTAATGATATGCTCTTTTTTTTATTATAGTGAGGAAGCACAACACCTTCTACTTAAGCTCTTTGTTGATCCCGACAACAGTCATCTCCTCAACCCCTATGTGCCTCCTCATTCCAAACTACCGAATACACACTCGTGGGTGACAATTTTCGGGAAGATTATGGCGGAGTAATGGACATGAAAGATAGCCGAGAAGTGTTGCTTCAGTGAGCTAATTCTAGTGGAGCATAAGCATATAAGGGAAAAATGGTCATTCTGTGACTTGTGTATAAATTTAAACCTAATGGATCTAGCCTCAATGGATAGTCGATTATGTTGGATTCTTAAAACTTAGGGTCCACAAAAATTGCATTATTAGTAAATGTCTTTTGTTTTGGAAATCTTCAATTAAATAATAACAACTCTGTTATGGACCGGTCCCGAGCCGAGTCCTAGTACGCTTGCCGACCTTGTGCAGATTAGCTCGCCCCTTCCTTAGCTCGACGTCATCGTCGTTAAAATTGTACCAGAAGTCGGGTCTGGCGGGTCTCAGGTCGAAGGCAATTTGTCGAGCTCGGGTAAGAAGGAACCGAGCTCATCTGCACCAGGTCGCCGAAATATCAGGAAGAGATCAGCTAAATCCCGAATTATCAGGGAGGGATTACCGGGCGCAGAAATCGGATCGGAGGTTTCCTTCCTTCCAAGCAACTCCACTATATAAAGGGGGCTAGACCCCCCAGGTTTGATACGCTCGACTTACCCTAAAACCCTAATACATCCTGCGCCGCTTCCCCTCCAAATCCCTGTCTAACTTGGGCGTCGGAGTGTTTTGCAGGTACCACCACCCGGCCGCTTGACCAAGGAGAAAACGCCCAATCCCGAGGAGGAAGAGAACCTCGTCAATCCCGGCATCAACACCTACCAATTCCAGCATCAACATTGGCGCCCACCGTGGGGCCCGGTAAAACTAACCCAGGCCTCAAGAAAACCCCTAGCTGGATGGCGCGCACCAGGAGCGGCCGAATCACGGATCGCCGCGCGAAGTCATCACTCGGCCGACGACGGACACCCACCACCAGACCCCGCTTTGGAGCTTCTCAGGGCGGAAAACGAGGAGTTAAGGCGCCAGATCGCGGAAGCCCGCGATCGCGAGGAAAGACAAGGCCACGAGACGCCCTCGCGGACTAGAAGATGTAACACCTGAGGACGAGATCGACATCGTATTAGGACGACGTATCGAGACCTCGACCAAGACCTTGTGTCGAGATCCCGTGACTAGATCGTTTGTCGAGATCATTTGTCGAGCTGATGAGACCACGTGCACTAGCTGCTGAGCTGAGGAGGTCGCGTGTCGAGTTGATGAAGTCGCGTACCGAGCTGATGAGGACGCATGTCGAGCTGAGGAGGCCGCGTTCACGAACTCGTGTTAGAGCCTCGTGCGTTTGCACGAGCACCCTTGTCGACATCGTGTCGAGATGACACCTCGTATTCTTTTGAACGTTATTCAGCGCTATTATTATATTGTTTGTAATTATTACATTGTCGGCTAGCCGTTGACCGACAGAGTAGAGGTAATTATGAGAGGGACGATTAAGCGGGTAGATGATTGATGGGATTGGCATCTTATAGCTGGAGTTACGTTTATACCCCTTTCTCACCAGCTGTATACCACGACCGATTCCCTCACACTCATTCTTTCTCTTTTCTTCTTTCTTCCTTCCTTACGCTCTGTGTTTCGTTGTTTTCTTCAAAAACTTCCATCGATTTAAACCGTGAGTTCCATCGAGATCTGCGCAAGCTTTCTTCATCAATTTTGTTCATCATCATCTTCTCGACATATCTACTTTGCTCGATCACCGTTGAGGTATGAAGAACAGATTTTTCTTTTTCTCTGTGCTACTGTTTAGCGCTAATTCTTCTTCCATTTTTAACCAGTTTTATGCTTCCAAATCATGTCAAATTGATGGGTTTTCTTCTTCATAATATTACCTATCTTTCTAACCGATTAATTGGGCTTGTAAAACAAATTTCTTTCTCTGTTTTTCTGCAATCGGCAGTGCCCAGAAACCTCCATTTTTGGTTCGTTTCGATTTCTTGTTTTTCATTCGTTGCTTCTGGTTATTGTTGTTGTCGATCTATCTGTTGAAGCATCAGATAACCTTTTTCATGAACTTTGATCGAAATCCCTAACTTTGTGTTAGAGGAAAAATATATTCAGTTCTTGAGTATTATATTTTCTGGGTTGTGGTTAAGTTTGGGATGAGAGCTAGATGTATTAGAACCCATGGATCGATCTGAGTTATGTTTGTTTTAGGAAGTCGGATTCAGAGATCGAGTGATTTCGAATCGAGGTGTACGGGAAAGCGAATCCGAGGACGTGGAAGCAGCGGAATCCAGATCGAGAACTGTACGTGTCGAAGTCGTTGTCGAGTTCGGTGAAGACAACCGTGTCGGGATCGAGTAAGAGAAGACGTTGTCGAGCTCTTTGAAGACAGCTGTGTCGAGGTCGTTGTCGAGCAGCATTAACTTGGAGTTCGGTAAGGGCGCTTCACATTAATATTTTCGTAGTATGCTAGCGTAAGGGCATTTCATATGCTACGTGGTTATGTTATTGTGTATGGATTTCCGATTTGTGTCGAGCTTGAAATGTTGTGATATGATTGAGTTTTGCATGTATTTAATATGTGATTGAATATATGTCGTGAATTGTGTATTGCATGTTGAATTGCGTTTCTTCATGTCGAGCTTGCTCTTTTATTTGACATGCGGTTGAATATCTTGTGTTTAACTCTTTGAATATCGTATACGGCGAATTGTTCATCGAGTGAGCGAGCTAGGTGAGTCGTATGACGTTTTTGAGCCGTGACCCGGATAACTGAGGGTGCTAGGTCCCTTTTTGTTCTGGGAGATTGACTAGACGTCGCCACGCTATGGGACTGAGTTGACCGTCCTAGGGAGAGCGAGGATCCCAAGGCTTCGGCTGGACTTTCCGACATACTGACGGCGCGTGTGCATTCGGAAAAATTATCGAGTCGAGAAAATGGATTTGCGAGTTGTGTCGAGTTTAGAGTGAGATGGTCGAGTCACGTCGGTGAATGTTATACTTTCTTTGTTTGCTTATATCTTTTATGTCGAGCTTATCTTGAATTGTCGAGAAGTTGACCGCTTTCCGTGGTGCCTTCAATCCATAGCGGTTACCCAGGCGATGTCGAGGGCGCAGGAACTCGACAAAGAGATGATGCCGAGGAGGAGCTCGACGAGGACCCGAGTGACGACCTCTATCTGTCGTGATTGTTTATTTGTTGGATGTTTGTTTTTCTGAGGACTGTACTTCGTTTTTCTTTTGTGTTCGAGGTCGTGACCAGTTTGGGCAGTGTGTTTTGTTGTTTCAGGGTAGACTGGTGGTCTTACTTTTGGAGTAGCCCCCTGCGTGGGAGTCTGCCGGAAGTACCCCCAGGGTATGATTGCTCTTTTGAAGTTGTCGTACCTTAGGTGTATTTTCTTTGCACATTTGCTACTCTGTATTTTGTATACATTATTATTTCGAGTGATATATATATATGTGTATGTTATGCATGTATGTTTATTAGAATTTAAGTCTTGTGTCTTAGTTGCACCATGTTTCGAAAAGCTGTAATTACTCTGATGTGCACGAGTTGGTTTTATAAAAAAAAATATACCGTATTTTTAAAAGGCACAAGAGTTTTGTTTTTAAAACACATCTCATATAGGTTTATGTTGAGCTTGGTGTGTTGAGCTCGGTAACTCGAGCTCGGTATATTGAGCTCGGTAGCGGTCCGGAAACGGTCGTTACCTTGTTAGTATCGAGGCTGATTCGGTT
Source organism: Calophaca sinica (assembly GCA_037113605.1). NCBI lineage: Eukaryota > Viridiplantae > Streptophyta > Magnoliopsida > Fabales > Fabaceae > Calophaca > Calophaca sinica. The sequence goes on from CM073733.1 coordinate 114,230,947, forward strand.
CTGACCGAGCTGTGCATAGGAGATTTGGACTGGTCACTATGTCGGGTTATATGTGTTGGGTACCTAGTTGTATTATGTTGATTGCTGTTTGATTAAGTGAAGCACTTATTGCTTGAGAAATTGTTTGAACTGTTTCTTGATTGAAGCAGTGTGTTTTAACACATCCTTGTTGTGAGATTCTGACAGGGTTTTGAACTTTGTGGAATCTAATGCCACCTCGTAGGAATACGACATCTGCAACCGAGAACATCGACATGGAACGAGCTATTCAAGCTATGACCGAGATGGCGGCAGCCATGGCTCAACAATCAGCTGCTGCAACTCAACAGGCTAACGCGATGGCTCAACAGACGGCAGCGTTAACTCAGCAGAACTTGCAAAGACAAAGAACGAGCGAAATCGAAATGTCAAGCAAGAGGATCGGACTTCAGGAAGCATGATCCACCAAGTTCTACGGTGAGCCAAATCCGGATAAAGTCGATCTTTGGATGCAAGAGATCGAGAAGATCTTTGAGGCACTTCATTGCGGGACAACGTGAAGGTCGACTATGCCACCTACTTCATCGCTAGGAGACGCGAGTATTGGTGGAGAGAAGTGAAGCAACGTTTATAGCGTAACATCGCGAGATGACACGGGAGCTTTTTCGTGAAAGGTTTTGGACAAGTACTTCCTGACATCGCACGAGCCGAGAAGGAGCAGGAATTTCTTCAATCTGCAAGAAGGCAACTCGACGTGTCCGAGTATGCGCCAAGTTCAGTCGTTGGTAGGTATTTCAGTCCATTTCGTGATCGAGTTGACCAGAGATGGTTGAGTGAGAGATTCCAACGGGGATTGAGATTCGACATTCGAAGTCGATGGTGTCGTTGAGGATCGAAATCTCCAAGAGTGATTGATCGTGTGTCGAGGTAGAAGGAGTAAGGAGCCACAAGAAGAAGACTGCTGTGGGCGGACGGTGAGACCCAGAGTGCGGGCGGAGATTTGCATGAAGGAAAACAACCGCAGAAGAGGCCTTACGACCGACCTCGGGGAACAACAACAGGGGGCGATGTCGTCCGATGACCCAAGTACCGAGGAGTGGAGGTCGGACCCGGTGTCGAGGTGACTTGCTATCGATGTGGAAAGCGGGACATTACGCGAATAAGCGTACTCAAAAGGAGGAGGTGTGTTTCAACCGCAAGAAGCCAGGGCATTTTGCTAAGGATTGTCCTACACCTAAAGGTGAACCGACTATGCTTGCGGCAAAGGCCAAAGGAAAGCGTCAGTGGCTAAAGGCGAGTTTTACGCATGAGTGGCGAGGAAGCGGTCGAGTGATGATCTTATCCAAGGTGAATGTGAGATCGAGGGTAAATCCTTATCCGTTCTTTTTGATTCGGTGCAACCCATTCCTTTATTTCTTCCGATTGTGTGAACCATTTGAACTTGACTGTGATCGCTTTACCGTTTAAATTAGTAGTTACAACCCATTTGCTAAAACCTTAGTCACAAACACCGCATGTCTTAATTGTGTAGTGATTATTGAGTAGAAAGTTTGTGGTCAATTTGGTTTGTTTGCCTCTTGGGGCTTAGATGTCATCCTCGGGATGGATTGGTTGTCATACCACCATGTCCTTTTGGGTGTGCGATAAAGCGTAATTTTTCCGGACCTTGGAGTCTCCAATTATCTTTACGCCGAACGTATTGGAGTTTCTTTGAAAAGAAGGAACTAGGGAATACATGTATCTGGCTAGTTCGGAAGTTTTCCAGCAGATCGGCGTGAAGAATGTTCGGTGGTGTGTGACTTTGAGGGCGTTTTTCAAGGCGTGCCAGGGTTACCACCGATCTGAGAGGTCGAAGTTCTCCATCGACCGATTCCAGGAACAGACCGATTTCCAAAGCGCCATACGGGATGTCTCTGCCGAGATGAAAGAAGCGAAGTCCCAGATCGAACACTTGGAGTCGAAGCAATTCATACGACCGAGCGTGTCACCGTGGGGAGCTCGGTGTTGTTGGTTAAGAAGAAGGATGGACGATCAAGAGCGTGCATGGACTACCGCGAACTCAACAAGGTTACCGTGAAGAACCGTTATCCGTTACCACGCGTATTGGCGACTTGATGGACCAACTTCGTGGAGGCGATCTTTCCAAGATAGACTTGAAGTCGGGCTACCATCGATTCGCGTGAAGGAGGAAGATGTCGCCAAAGCGACTTCGAGGACTAGATATGGTCACTACGAGTACTTGGTGATGCCGTTTGGAGTGACGAATCGCGCCATTTGTGTTTATGGACTACATGAACAGGATTTTCCATTCGCTTTTGGATCAGTTCGTTGTAGTGTTCATCGGCGACATATTGATTTACTCGAGGAACCGAGAAGAACACGCAGAACACCTATGTCGAGTACTACGGATATTACGAGATAAGCAACTCTATGCCAACCTGTCGAAGTGTGAATTTTGGCTTGAAGAGGTGAATTTTCTTGGTCACGTGATTTCCAGGAGAAGGGATAGGCGTGGATCCAACTAAGATTGAAGGCGTGCTAGCGTGGGAACAGTAGAAGGCGGTTCTGAGATCGGGAGTTTTGTCGGCTTAGCAGGATATTACCGAAGATTCATTGAAGGTTTCTCGAAGATTGTCGCGCCTCTTTACGGTAGCGAGGAAGGATCAACCTTTGCCTGGGCCAGGAGTGCGGCCGGATTTTCAACGACTGAAGGAGCTTTTGACGACAGCGCCTGTGCTGATTTTGCCTCAACCAGAAGAGCCTTACGAGGTGTATTGTGATGCGTCACACCAGGGATTGGGATGCGTACTGATGCAACATCGGAAGGTGGTCGCGTATGCTTCAAGACAGCTTAAGATTCACGAGAGGAACTACCCTACTCACGACTTGGAGCCGGGCGCAGAGTTTTTCTTGAAGATATGGAGGCACTACCTTTATGGGAGCACTCTTACTGTTTTCAGCGATCACAAGAGCTTGAAGTACCTGTTCGACCAGAAAGAGCTCAACATGCGTCAGCGTAGATGGACAGAATTTCTCAAGGACTACGACTTTACGTTGGAATACCATCCCGGTAAGGCTAACGTAGTAGCAGATGCGTTGAGCAGGAAGAGCGTTTTAACCTCGGTAATGATGATCAAGGAGTTGGAGATGCTCGAGAAGTTCCGAGATTTGAAGTTGAGTGTCGAAGTTTCACCGGGAAGTCGAGATTTGGTATGCTTACTATCTCTAACAGATTGTTGGGCGAGATCCGAGACCAGCAAGTTCATGACGAGCTTCGCAAGAGAAGATTGATTGATAAGCGCAAGAAAGCGGCGGCATTTCAGGTCGGAGCGGACGACATCTTGAGGTGCAATGGCCGAGTGTGCGTACCTAACGATCCGAGTGAGGAAGTTGATTCTCGGCGAAGCGCATAAGAGCAACTTTAGTATTCATCCCGAGTTACGAAGATGTATCAAGACTTGAAGAAGCATTTTGGTGGTCGGAATGAAGAAGCAAGTGGCGAGCACGTAGCTTCATGTTTAACGTGTCGAAGCGAAGGTGGAGCACCAACGACTGCGGGAATGCTCTGATAAACGGCGTGCGGTATGGAAATGGGACGATATTTCCATGGACTTCGTTGTAGGTTTGCGAAGACGCAGAAGAAGAATGATTCGATTTGGGTGATCGTCGACCGATTGACCAAATCCGCCATTTCTTACCCGGTGAGGTCGACATACAACGTGGAAAAGCGGCCGAGATCTACATCGCGGAGATAGTACGACTTCATGGAATACCTCTTCGATCGTGTCGGACCGAGATCCGAAGTTCACGTCTCATTTTTGGAGGAATTGCAAGGAGCGATGGGACCGAGCTCGAGCTTAGCTCGGCATATCATCCACAGATCGACGGACGGGCGAGAGAACGATCCAATCGCTTGAAGATTTGTTGCGAGCTTATACGTTAGATCACCGAGGAAGTTGGGACGACGTCTTACCATTGGTGGAGTTCACCTACAATAACAGTTTCCATGCGAGTATTGGAATGGCACCTTTTGAAGCGCTGTATGGGCGGAAATGTCGACGCCTCTTTGTTGGTACCAGGGCGGCGAGCGAATCGTCAGAGGACCAGATATGATCCAGCGGACTACCGAGAAGATCCGTTTGATCGAGAGATCGGATGCGAACATCTCAAAGTCGATGTAAGAGTTATGCGGACCAACGGCGTCGACCACTCGAGTTCGAGGAAGGAGAACATGTATTTCTTAGAGTCACCCCACTACTGGAGTTGGTCGAGCGATCAAATCCAAGAAACTTACCCTAAATTCATTGGACCTTACCAGATTCTTCGTCGTATTGGTCGGTGGCATATCAGATTGCCTTACCCCCATTCTTGTCGAACATCCACGGCGTCTTCCACGTCTCACAATTACGGAGTATGTTTCCGACCCTCTCATGTCATCGAGCGGATGTGATTCAAGCGAAGGGCGACTTATCTTTTGAAGCGTCACCGGCAAGGATCGTTGATCGGAAAGCCAAGCGATTCGCGGAACAAAGAGATTCAACTTGTCAAAGTTGTGTGGGATCGAGAAGGCGAGATGCGACTTGGGAGCTGGAGGAGAAGATGAAGACTCGATTACCACTGAACTTTTCTGAGGTAAGAATCTTATTTGCAATTTCGAGGACGAAATTTTTTTAGAGGGAGAGCGTGTAACACCTGAGGGCGAGATCGGCATCGTATTAGGACGACGTATCGAGACCTCGACCAAGACCTTGGGTCGTGATCCCGTGACTAGATCGTTTGTCGAGATCATTTGTCGGTGATGAGACCACGTGCACTAGCCGGGCCGAAATTTGAGGAGGTCGCGTGTCGAGTTGATGAAGTCGCGTCATCCTGATGAGGACGCATGTCGAGCTGAGGAGGCCGCGTTCACGAACTCGTGTTAGAGCCTCGTGCGTTTGCACGAGCACCCTTGTCGACATCGTGTCGAGATGACACCTCGTATTCTTTTGAACGTTATTCAGCGCTATTATTATATTGTTTGTAATTATTACATTGTCGGCTAGCCGTTGACCGACAGAGTAGAGGTAATTATGAGAGGGACGATTAAGCGGGTAGATGATTGATGGGATTGGCATCTTATAGCTGGAGTTACGTTTATACCCCTTTCTCACCAGCTGTATACCACGACCGATTCCCTCACACTCATTCTTTCTCTTTTCTTCTTTCTTCTTCCTTCCTTCTGCTCTGTGTTTCGTTGTTTTCTTCAAAAACTTCCATCGACGAAACCGTGAGTTCCATCGAGATTCTGCGCAAGCTTTCTTCATCAATTTTGTTCATCATCATCTTCTCGACATATCTACTCGCTCGATCACCGTTGAGGTATGAAGAACAGATTTTCTTTTTCTACGTACTCTTGTTTAGCGCTAATTCTTCTTCCATTTTTAACCAGTTTTATGCTTCCAAATCATGTCAAATTGATGGGTTTTCTTCTTCATAATATTACCTATCTTTCTAACCGATTAATTGGGCTTGTAAAACAAATTTCTTTCTCTGTTTTTCTGCAATCGGCAGTGCCCAGAAACCTCCATTTTTGGTTCGTTTCGATTTCTTGTTTTTCATTCGTTGCTCTGGTTATTGTTGTTGTCGATCTATCTGTTGAAGCATCAGATAACCTTTTTCATGAACTTTGATCGAAATCCCTAACTTTGTGTTAGAGGAAAAATATATTCAGTTCTTGAGTATTATATTTTCTGGGTTGTGGTTAAGTTTGGGATGAGAGCTAGATGTATTAGAACCCATGGATCGATCTGAGTTATGTTTGTTTTAGGAAGTCTGATTCCCGAGATCGAGTGATTTCCGAATCGAGGTGTACGGGAAAGCGAATCCGAGGACGTGGAAGCAGCGGAATCCAGATCGAGAACTGTACGTGTCGAAGTCGTTGTCGAGTTCGTTGAAGACAACCGTGTCGAGATCGAGTAAGAGAAGTCGTTGTCGAGCTCTTTGAAGACAGCTGTGTCGAGGTCGTTGTCGGCAAAGATTAACTTGGAGTTCGGTGAGCGCTTCACATTAATATTTTCGTAGTATGCTAGCGTAAGGGCATTTCATATGCTACGTGGTTATGTTATTGTGTATGGATTTCTGATTTGTGTCGAGCTTGAAATGTTGTGATATGATTGAGTTTTTGCATGTATTTAATATGTGATTGAATATATGTCGTGAATTGTGTAATGCATGTTGAATTGCGTTTCTTCATGTCGAGCTTGCTCTTTTATTTGACATGCGGTTGAATATCTTGTGTTTAACTCTTTGAATATCGTATCACGGCTAATTGTTCATCGAGCGAGCGAGCTAGGTGAGTCGTATGACGTTTTGAGCCGTGACCGGATAATCGAGGGTGCTAGGTCCCCTTTGTTTACTGGAGATTGACTAGACGCCGCCACGCTATGGGACTGAGTTCAGGTCCTAGGGAGAGCGAGGATCCCAAGGCTTGGCTGGACTTTCCGACATACTGATGCGGCGTGTGCATTCGGAAAAATTATCGAGTCGAGAAAATGGATTTGCGAGTTGTGTCGAGTTTAGAGTGAGATGGTCGAGTCACGTCGGTGAATGTTATACTTTGCTTTGTTTGCTTATATCTTTTATGTCGAGCTTATCTTGAATTGTCGAGAAGTTGACCACTTTCCCGTGGTGCCTTCAATCCATGACGGTTACCCAGGCGATGTCGAGGGCGCAGGAACTCGGCGATAGATGATGCCGAGGAGGAGCTCGACGAGGACCCGAGTGACGACCTCTATCTGTCGTGATTGTTTGTTTGTTGGATGTTTGTTTTTCTGAGGACTGTACTTCGTTTTTCTTTTGTGTTCGAGGTCGTGACCAGTTTGGGCAGTGTGTTTTGTTGTTTCAGGGTAGACTGGTGGTCTTACTTTTGGAGCAGCCCCCTGCGTGGGAGTCTGCCGGAAGTACCCCCAGGGTATGATTGCTCTTTTGAAGTCGTCGTACCTTAGGTGTATTTTCTTTGCACATTTGCTACTCTGTATTTTGTATACATTATTATTTCGAGTGATATATATATATGTGTATGTTATGCATGTATGTTTATTAGAATTTAAGTCTTGTGTCTTAGTTGCACCATGTTTCGAAAAGCTGTAATTACTCTGATGTGCACGAGTTGGTTTTATAAAAAAAAAATATACCGTATTTTTAAAAGGCACAAGAGTTTTGTTTTTAAAACACATCTCATATAGGTTTATGTTGAGCTTGGTGTGTTGAGCTCGGTAACTCGAGCTCGGTATATTGAGCTCGGTAGCGGTCCGGAAACGGGTCGTTACAGAAGAGATGGCCAGGACTCGTCCAGATCGAACGCATCCAGCGCCACGGAGAGCCCAAGGCGAGAGGGTCACGTCCGGCAGGCGCCGCAATGAGCAAACCCTCCGAAGTCGGCCTACCCTTGCTCCCCTTTGACGAGAGGGTTATGGACGACCTGGTCCCGAAGCGGTTCCACATCCCCAACATGGACGCTTACGCGGGCAAGACCGACCCCCAAGAGCACATTACCTCCTTTCAACGCACGGATGTCGCTGATCGACGCATCCGAGGGCTTGAAATGTCGGACCTTTCCTCGCACCCTGAAGGACCGGCCATGATGTGGTTCTCTAACCTCCCACAACGCTCCATCCACTCATTCAGCAACTCGCCGAGCAATTCGTGGCAGATTCACCACGAGCCGAGCCTTCCGGAAAAACTCCACTTGCCTGGTCGGACTCAACAGAGATCGGACGAGACGCTGAAGTCCTTCATAGAGCGTTTCAACAACGAAACGGCCAAATCAGAAATCTCAAGACCGATGTGGCGCCCACGCCATAGTGTCGAGACTAAAACCTGGTCCTTCTCGGACTCCTCGCTCGCCGACTGCAGGATCTTTGACGAGCCGAGACGCCGAGCGATGGGGTATATCAACATGGAAGAGGTCACGCCGCCAAAAGCGGAAACCCAGACCCAAGAAGACAGAGTAGGATCCGCCGAGAGAAGCGCAGATAAGGAACGAGCGCCGAGGGCGCAAGACTACGGAGGGCGGTTCGCTCACCTCGACCGTGGGTAGGACCGAGTCTTGAAGGAGGCCTACACGGCAACCTCATAACCTTGCCCCCTGGCGGCTCCCCACCAGATGCGGATCGGCAGAGATATCGCGAATACCACCGGATCTACGGGCACACCACCAATGAATGTCAAGCGCTGAAGATAAAAATTGAAAAACTCATACAGGAAGGACATTTAGCGAAGTACGTGGACAAAGGGGATGGGGCAACCCCCAGGGAGAACGAAACAAATCGTAGAAGATCCCGTTCGCCCGAGCGCAGGCGCAACCGATCGCCGGCTCGGAGAGGGCGAGAAAGACGTTCACCCGCCCGTCAACGCAGGAAGGGTCGAGACGAAGGTACCCCTTCACTCAATTTAATTGCAGGTGGTTTTGCAGGTGGGGGCGAATCTAGCAACGGTCGGAGGAGGCACCTGAGATCCGTCAACAGCTCGACATCAACAGCGGCCCCGCCCGAGGCCTTACCAACCATAACCTTCTCGGAGAGGGATTATCAGGGAATAGATCGATGCCAAGACGACCCAATGGTGATCACCGTACACCTCGCGGGATTTAACGTCAGGAGAGTACTCGTCGACCAAGGAAGCTCGGCAGACGTGATCTACAAAGAAGCCTTCGACCGACTCAAGTTACCGAGCTCGATTATCAGGCCCTATCGAGGTACGTTAGTCGGTTTTTCAGGTGCTAAAGCTCGGGTGACCGGGTACTTCGACGTGTTGCTCACCTTCAAAGCGGACGTCGGGGTCAAGACGATCAAGCCCACCTCCTGGTGGTAGAAGCCGATTCAGACCCGGCCACCGCCTCCAATATGATAATCGACAGAACTGTCATCAATGGGATCAGAACCATTGTCTCCACCCCCCATTTGGCGATGAAGTTCCCCCTATCCGATGGGCGATTGCTACGATACACGCCGACCGTGGCGAGGCGAGACAGTGTTATGTCAACGACCTGGCGGATGACGGAGAAGAGGTCACCAAGTCGAATCGCATGATTGAGCTCGACCCGGTGGGGAGAGTGATTTCCGGCCGGTGCGGCCGATGACATCAAAGAGATCGAAGTAAGAGGTCGGCAAGAGCATACGACCGGGACGCAATCGCCCCGCATGAGCAAGCGGTCCCTCGACGGAGGTCCCGCCGACAACGCGGATCTGCTTGCATGGGGCCGGAGGACATGCCGGGAATAGACCTCGAGTGGCTCGCCACAAGCTAGCCATGAAACCGCAGCGCTTGCCCGTTGCTTTCAGCGCAAAGAAGACTTCGCAGGGGAAAAGAAGCGGCAAACGGAGAAGAGACATCAAAGCTCTTGAAAGTCGGGTTTATCAAGGAAATCAAGTACCCAACTTGGCTTTCCAACGTCAGTCCGGTCAAGAAGAGCAACGGTAAGTGGAGGATGTGCACGGACTTCACCGACCTAAACAAAGTCTGCCCTAAAGATCCATACCCTCTTCCTAGCATCGATGCTCTGGTGGACGGCACGTCGGGGTACCAGGTGCTCAGTTTCATGGACGCGTACTCCGGGTACAATCAGATCAAGATGCACCCGCTCGACGCGCCAAAGACGGCTTTCATGACGGAGACCTCCAACTTCTACAACGTCACTATGCCCTTTGGTCTGAAGAACGCGGGGTCAACTTACCAGAGGATGGTGGACGAGGTCTTCGCCAAGCAGATCGGGAAGACGATCGAGGTGTATATGGACGACATGGTGGTCAAAACCCCCAGCTTCGAGGCACACTACCGGGACCTCCAGGAAGTGTTTGACATTATGAGGAAATATGACATCAGGCTAAACCCCGAGAAGTGCTCGTTCGGGGTGCTCGGAGGCAAATTCCTGGGGTTCATGATCACCCACAGAGGCATTGAGGCCAACCCCGACAAGTGCCGAGCAGTGTTGGAGATGCGCAGCCCGAGCTCTATCAAGGAAGTGCAAAGACTCGCTGGTCGTATCGCGGCCCTTTCCAGGTTCGTAATTCGCTCCGCTGACAAATCGCTTCCCTTCTACCAGGTACTCAGGAAACCGACCCGGTTCGAATGGACCGACGACTGTGAAACGGCTTTCCAAAAGCTCAAGGAGTTTCTGGCGTCACCACCGGTCCTTACACGGCCCACCAAAGGAGCCCCCCTCCTCCTCTACCTGGCGGCCACCGACACCTCGATCAGCTCGGCCTTAATAGAAGAGAAAGCGGCGCCGCCTACTACTGCGTGAGCAAAGTCCTCCACGGGCGAGCTAAGGTACAGAAGGTGGAGAACCGGGCGCTCGATAGTGACCTCCGCGAGAAGATTGAGGCCTTACTTTCGCGCACACTGCGGTGGTAATCAAGCGGACTACCCAATCAAAAGGATCCTGCGCAGGCCCGAACTCGGGGCGAATGGTGGCATGGCTCGGTAGAACTCTCCGAATTCCAAATCGTGTATGAGCCAGAGGACCCATCAAATCACAAGTTTTAGCCGACTTTATTGCAGAGCTAACACCGACCCCCGAGGTCAGCATCGACGCTATATGTGGACGGCTCCTCCAATTCCAAAGGCGTGAGCAGAATCATCGTTGAAAGCCCTGGCTGAATCGGCGTCGAACAGCACTCAGGTTCCTATTCAAAGCTAGCAACAACCAAGCCGAGTATGAGGCTTTATTACTCTGCCTCAAGCTCGCATGGGAGCCGGAGCCCAGACGCTCCGAGTCAAGAGCGACTCCCAACTGATGATAAACCAGGTCAAGGGCGAGTACCAGTGTCGAGACGACATACTTGCCCAGTACGCTCAGAAAGTCAACGCCATGATCCAGAACTTCCAAGAGGTCCAACTCGAGCACATCCCTCGAGAACAAAACAACAAGGCAGATCTGCTGGCAAAATTGGCTAGTATGAAGACCGAGGGACAGCTCCATACGGTGGTCGTCCAAACTTTAGAGGCACCAAGCATCGCGACAAAGGAAACTACGCAGATGATCGGCTCGGATTCTTGGATGAAGAACATCGCCGAGTACTTGAAACAGGAGATTGCCCAAGACCAGGCGAGAATCACGCAGGTCCAACGGCGATCGCAAGACTACACTCTAATCGGAGACAGACTTTACAGGAGAGGTTTCTCGCAGCCACTACTCACCTGCGTAGAAAAGACAGATTCCGAGTACGTCATGAGAGAACTACATGAGGGTATTTGCGGGAACCACTGCGGAACTAGGACCCTGGCAGGTAAAATCCTACGAGCAAAGCTTGGCCGACGCTCAGGTCGGATTGCCTAGAATACGTAAGGAAGTGCGACAAGTGCCAGAGATTCGCCAAACGAGACCATCTTCCACCGGAAGTCCTGCACGGAGTGGTCGCCCCTTGGCCTTTCAATACCTGGGGGCTTGACATACTTGGCCCCTTTCCCCTCGCACCGGGCCAACTCAAGTTCATCATAGTTGCCATAGACTACTTCTCCAAGTGGATAGAGGCGTGCCCGCTGGCAACCATCACTTCCGAGAGGGTCAAAAAATTTGTCTGGAAAAGCCTGGTTTGCCGCCATGGCCTGCCCCATACCATCATCACAGATAACGGCACACAGTTCACCAAAGACGTTCAAAGACTTCTGCAAAGGTCTAGGAATCCGACTCGTCTACGCCTCCGTCGAGCATCCACAAACCAATGGTCAGGTCGAGGCCGCAAACAGGATTATCCTCAATGGCCTCCGCAAGCGGCTGGAGAGGACAAAGGGCGACTGGGCGGATGAACTCTGCGGGGTGCTATGGGCATACCACACCACCCCCCAGTCGGCTACAAATGAAACACCTTTCCGGCTAACGTATGGGATGGAGGCCATGGTGCCAGTAGAGCTCGGTTCCACATCAGCGAGAAGAGAACACGCTCAGGCACTGACGCCAGAGGAAGCAAGAGTCGAGCTCGATCTCCTGGAAGAAACTCGGGAACTTGCCCGTGTGCAAAACTTTGCAACTAAACAGCGCGTCGCCAAGCACTACAACTCCAGAGTCCGACCAGTAACTTTCAAGGTAGGAGACCTGGTCCTCCGGAAAGTCGAACTGGCCAGAAAAGATGTAAGGCAGGGCAAACTAGGGCCGATATGGGAAGGGCCATACCGCATCAGATCAGAACACCTACACGGCGCATATGGGCTAGAAGAATTATCCGGAAAGGCAATACCGAGGACCTGGAATGCCACGCACCTCAAGCTCTACTTTAGTTAAACAATTGTAAACGGATGACGTACTCTTTCCTTTGCAAACCCTTTTTCCCACTGGGTTTTTGGTTTGGAAAGGTTTTAACGAGGCGCATCCTTCTTTCTCTTCTTCCCCATTTAATATAAGTCAATCCCCATTGCATTGTGGTGTTTTAATATTGCATTCAGGATGTTTTAACTAAGTCATCGAGCCCCAAGCTCGGAAGGTCTCGACCGAGCAAAGAATAAAGATAAAGGCTTGGTGGGCTCATCCGCAGCTCGACCCCCGTGGTCCTAAAACCCAAGTCAGCATAGAGGCTTGGTGAGCTCGCTCGCAGCTCGACCCCCGTGGTCTTAAACCCAAGTCAGCATCAAGGCTTGGTCCTAAACCCAAGTCAGCATAGAGGCTTGGTGAGCTCGCTCGCAGCTCGACCCCCGTGGTCCTAAAACCCAAGTCAGCATAGAGGCTTGGTGAGCTCGCTCGCAGCTCGACCCCCGTGGTCTTAAACCCAAGTCAGCATAAAGGCTTGGTCCTAAACCCAAGTCAGCATAGAGGCTTGGTGAGCTCGCTCGCAGCTCGACCCCTGCGGTTCCCGAGATTCCAGGTCGGCATAAAGTCCTCCAAGCTCCAAAGCAGCTCGGCTAAGGTCGATGTCGAGCTAAACAAGACCATTGTGGTTTCAAAGACACCATGTCAGCATAAAGACGTGCCGAGCTCAAACACAGCGCGACAAAGACTAACCCCTGCGGCTCCAAAAATATCAAGTCGGCAAAGAGGCCTGGCTAGCTCTGAAACCGCTTAGATGGGTCCAACCCGACCTACTACTCTCGACAAAGTTGCTCGACCACTCGGCAAGCAAGTCTCGGGGACTTATGGTTCAAAATCAACAACGGATCACTCCCCATTCAATAGCCCTCATGCATCGGGTCAAAAAAGAACAAATAATATAGACTTCTTAACTTTTCAAGTTAACAAGTCTAGGGGGCTTGTGTTACGGGCCGACCTCCGAGCTGGGCTCCTAACTGGATCACCAAGCCGAACCGATCCGAGCTCTACATTTACTGGCGGATATAGTTCTAGCGGTTCAAGCCGCATCGGATGATCGACGGCGGAAGAGGAATCGGCCGAGCGACGTCCCATCCGAGTCCCATCACGTGGCAGAACGCCGAGTAAAGGTGCAACACGTGGAGCGTGACCCCGGACAAACAAGCTTCTGGGACACACCCCCGACCTTGGTGACTCGACTCGGATACCGACCCAAGGACACTGAATAGACCCTCCACCCTTTCGTGCGAACAGTCTGGGGCTTGTGTTATGGACCGGCCCCGAGCCGAGTCCTAGTACGCTGCCGACCTTGTGCGCATTAGCTCGCCTTCCTTAGCTCGACGTCATCGCCGTTAAAATTGTACCGTAAGCCCGTCCGGCGTCTCAGGTCGAAGGCAATTTGTCGAGCTCGGGTAAGAAGGAACCGAGCTCATCCGCACCAGTGTCGCCGAAATATCGTGAAGAGATCGGCTAAATCCCGAATTATCGTGGAGGATTACCGGGCGCAGAATCGGATCGGAGGTTTCCTTCCTTCCAAGCAACTCCACTATATAAAGGGGCTAGACCCCCAGGTTTGATACGCTCGACTTACCCTAAAACCCTAATACATCATGCGCCGCTTCCCCTCCAAATCCTTGTCTAACTTGGGCGTCGGAGTGTTTTGCAGGTACCACCACCCGGCCGCTTGACCTGAAGGAGAAAACGCCCAATCCCGAGGAGGAAGAGAACCTCGTCAATTCCGGCATCAACACCTACCAATTCCAACATCAACATTGGCGCCCACCGTGGGGCCCGGTAAAACTAACCCAGGCCTCAAGAAAACCCCTAGCTGGATGGCGCGCACCAGAGCACGGCGAATCACGGATCGCCGCGCGAAGTCATCACTCGGCCCGGCGAACGGACACCCACCACGGACCCCGCTTTGGAGCTTCGTATGAAAACGAGGAGTTAAGGAGCCGATCGCGGAAGCCCGCGATCGCGAGGAAAGACAAGGCCACGAGACGCCTCGCGGACTAGAAGAGATGGCCAGGACTCGCCCAGATCGAACGCATCGGCGCCACGGAGAGCCCAAGGCGAGAGGTCACGTCCGGCAGCGCCGCAATGAGAACCGACCTCCAAATCGGGCTAACCTTGCTCCCTTTCGACGAGGGTTATGGCCGACCTGGTCCCGGCGGTTCCAAATCCCCAACATGGACGCTACGAGGGCAAGACCGACTCGAAGAGCACATTACCTCCTTCAACGCTACGGATGTCGCCGATCGACGATCCGAGGGCTTGAAATGTCGGACCTTTCCTCGCACTCGGCGGACCGGCCATGATGTGGTTCTCTAACCTCCCACAACGCTCCATCCACTCATTCAGGCAACTCGCCGAGCAATTCGTGGCCGATTCACCACGAGCCGAGCCTTCCGGAAAAACTCCACTTGCCTGGTCGGACTCAAACAGAGATCGGACGAGACGCCGAAGTTCTTCATAGAGCGTTTCAACAACGAAACGGCCAAATCGAGAAATCTCAAGACCGATGTGGCGCCCACGCCATAGTGTCAAGACTAAAACCTGGTCCTTTCGGACTTCGCTCGCCGACCTGCAGGATCTTTGACGAGCCGAGACACCGAGCGATGGGGTATATCAACATGGAAGAGGTTCTTTGCCGCCAAAGGAAACCCAGAATCGGCAAGACAGAGAGTAGGGATCCGCCGAGAAGGTAGATAGAAGGAACGAGCCGAGGCGGCAAGACTACGGAGGGTTCGCTCACTCCTCGACCGCGGGTGGTAGGACCGAGTCTTGAAGGAGGCCTACACGGCAACCTCATAACCTTTCCCCCTGGCGGCTCCCACTGATGCGGATCGCCAGAGATACTGCGAATACCACCGGATCTACGCACACCACCAATGAATGTCAAGCGAAGATAAAAATTGAAAAACTCATACAGGAAGGACATTTAGCGGCACGTGGACAAAGCGGGATGGGCAACCCAGGGAGAACGAAACAAATCGTAGAAGAACCCGTTCGCCCGAGCGCAGGCGCAACCGATCGCCGGCTCGGAGAGGGCGAGAAAGACGTTCACCCGCCCGTCAACGCAGGAAGGGTCGAGACGAAGGTACCCCCTCACTCAATTTAATTGCAGGTGGTTTTGATGGTGGGGGCGAATCTAGCAACGGTCGGAGGAGGCACCTGAGATCCGTCAACAGCTCGACATCAACAGCGGCCCCGCCCGAGGCCTTACCAACCATAACCTTCTCGGAGAGGGATTATCAGGGAATAGATCGATGCCAAGACGACCCAATGGTGATCACCGTACACCTCGCGGGATTTAACGTCAGGAGAGTACTCGTCGACCAAGGAAGCTCGACAGACGTGATCTACAAAGAAGCCTCCGACCGACTCAAGTTACCGAGCTCGATTATCAGGCCCTATCGAGGTACGTTAGTCGGTTTTTCAGGTGCTAAAGCTCGGGTGACCGGGTACTTCGACGTGTTGCTCACCTTCAAAGCGGACGTCGGGGTCAAGACGATCGAAGCCCACCTCCTGGTGGTAGAAGCCGATTCACCGCGACACCGCCTACAATATGATAATGTCCAGAGAACTGTCATCAATGGGATCGGCGCCATTGTCTCCACCCCATTTGGCGATGAAGTTCCCCTATCCGATGGGCGATTGCTATGATACACGCCGACCGTAAGGAGGCGAGACAGTTGTTATGTCAACGACCTGGCGGATGACAGAGAAGAGGTCACCAAGTCGAATCGCATGATTGAGCTCGACCCGAGGGGAGAGTGATTTCCGGCCGGTGCGGTCGATGACATCAAAGAGATCGAAGTAAGAGGTCGGCAAGAGCATACGACCGGGACGCAATCGCCGCAGAGCGAGCGGTCCTCGACGGAGGTCCCGCTCGACAACGCGGATCTGCTTGCATGGGGCCGGAGGACATGCCCTAATAGACCTCGAGTGGCTCGCCACAAGCTAGCCATGAAACCTGGCGCTTCGCTGCTCGGCGCAAAGAAGACTCGCAGGGGAAAAGAAGCAGGCAGCCAGAGAAGAGACATCAAAGCTCTTGAAAGCCGGGTTTATCAAGGAAATCAAGTACCCAACTTGGCTTTCCAACGTCGTACTGGTCAAGAAGAGCAACGGTAAGTGGAGGATGTGCACGGACTTCACCGACCTAAACAAAGTCTGCCCTAAAGATCCATACCCTCTTCCTAGCATCGATGCTCTGGTGGACGGCACGTCGGGGTACCAGGTGCTCAGTTTCATGGACGCGTACTCCGGGTACAATCAGATCAAGATGCACCCGCTCGACGCGCCAAAGACGGCTTTCATGACGGAGACCTCCAACTTCTACAACGTCACTATGCCGCTTTGGTGCGAAGAACGCGGGTCAACTTACCAGAGGATGGTGGGCGAGGTCTTCGCCAAGCGGTCGGGAAGACGATCGAGGTGTATATGGGCGACATGGTGGTCAAAACCCCACCTTCGAGGCACACTCACGGACCTCCAGAAGTGTTTGACATTATGAGGAAATATGACATCAGGCTAAACCCCGAGAAGTGCTCGCTCGGGTGCTCGGAGGCAAATTCCTGGGGTTCATGATCACCCACAGAGGCATTGAGGCCAACCCCGGCAAGTGCCGAGCGGTGTTGGAGATCTGCGGCCAGAGCTCTATCAAGGAAGTGCAAAGACTTCGGTCGTATCGCGGCCACTTTCCAGGTTAAATGGTCGCTCGTGACAAATCGCTTCCCTTCTACCAGGTACTCAGGAAACCGACCCGGTTCGAATGGACCGACGACTGTGAAACGGCTTTCCAAAAGCTCAAGGATTTCTCTCATTAATAATTATTTTGTTAAAATGTCATTTAGAAAGACATTAAAAAACTTTTGACTCTCATTATTAATAATTTATGCCAAAAACATTTTACTCTCGTTAGCAAATCTTAAATTGGGCCTTTTTTACTGTATTTTGTCTTTAGGACAACCATTATAAATATAATCAACAATCAATAAATTCTAAACAATGGATTAAGATGATGGTACCCTAATATAATCCAATTTTGATAAATCAAATAAGAAGTCACCGGGAGACCGACACTTCCTGTTTGTAAGCCAACTCAAGAAGCAGAGGTCGCAATTTATCTTTCCATAAAAAGGCCCCACATTCAGCCCCCTTTTCACGCCTCTTCATTTCAACCACCACCAATTCATCCGTTAACCGGTAAACCACCACCAGAGCAATCGAGTTACCATCTTGCCCTTCCAACTTAGCCCAACAATCATTTTCCTTCCTCGTCACCACCACCTTTGCCCCCTTCGCCACCTCCTCCACCCTCTCCACGATCCTCTCCGGTGCCTCCCTCGAAACGACCCGTTCCACGTAACCCGACCCGGACGAGTCCTCAAACAAACCCGACATGTCCAACCCAGACGAAAACGATATCAAATCAAACGCGTTCAACGACTTGAACCCGGTTCGAGCCTCCTCCCACTCAGGTTCCTTAACTAAAACCCGGTTGGGCCGGTATCCACCAAAATTGAACCACGGGTCTTTAAGGATCTCATCAACGGTGATCCTCGTCTTAGGATTCCTATCCAACAAACGTGATAAGAGGTTCCTAAGATCAGGTGACGTCCATTTAGGGAACCGAAATTGACCGCGGTAAATCTTGCGGTAAAGGACGGTAATGTTGTAATCATTGAAAGGTAAATATCCAGCGTTGAGTGCAAACAAAACGACGCCGCATGCCCAGATATCCACTTTTGCACCGTCGTAGCCTCTTTTAGCGAGAATCTCAGGTGCCACGAAGGACGGGGTGCCGCAAACGGTGTGGAGCAATCCGTCGGGTCGGATCTGATCCGTAACAGCACTTAGCCCGAAATCAGTAACCTTGAGGTTCCCGTTCTCGTCGAGCAAGAGGTTGTCTAGTTTGAGGTCGCGGTGGAAGACGCCGCGGGAGTGACAGTGCTCTACGGCGGAGATGAGTTGCCGGAAGTATCGCCTTGCGTGGTCTTCAGTGAGGCGTCCCTTGCCGGCGACCTCTTGGAAAAGCTCCCCGCCGGCGGCGAATTCAACGATGAAGTAAATCTTGGTCTTCGTGGCGAGAACCTCGAAGAGGTCGATGATGTTAGGGTGGTGGAGGCGACGGAGAATCGAGATCTCGCGCTCCACGTTCGCGGCGAAGCCTTGGAGGACTTTGTTCTTGCTCACCGCTTTCACCGCCACACTCTGCCCCGTGCCCACGTTCGTCGCGTGATACACCTTCGCTGATGCACCAACGCCTAGCAATCCTCGCACCTCGTATTTCCCGAACAAAACGACGCCACGTTGCGACTCGTCCTTCGTCGTTTGTGTTTCTTCTGCCACAACGGTGTCGTTCTGTGCCTCTCTCATGTTTCTTCTGCCATGCCACGACGGTGTCGTTCACGTGATTGAGTTGCTGAGATGAAAAATTGAGATGAATAAGGGCCTGTTTGGGTTTGGGGTTGCCGTGGTTATTTAGATTTTCTGACGGGCTTTGCAGAAAAAGCCGGTTGCTTACTGATCACTCCCTCGGTTAGAGGGCTTCTAAGGAACTTCAAGAGCCACGAACTAAAAAATTAAGATTGGATGCTTGAAGTGTTTTTCGAAGAGAGAAAAAGAGGAGCAGCGTGCTGTAGCAGAGACTGGTATATGATGGCTATTTAAAGATAATCAGCAATGCTTATTATCAGAATATTTGTTATTTTATCAAAATATTTCAGAAATAGCTTATCTTATTTTAAATTTTAAATTTATAATATGCCTTATCTCATCTTAGAATCTTGAATTTTCTTATTATAGAATTAGGTTTTATTAATTATTTGAATTAGGAGTCTTGTGTTTTGTATTCTTAAAAATAGAGGTTATTAAATGTTAATCTATAAGTTTTTTGAATAATCAGATAATAATGATCAGGTTATTGATCACAATCCAGTAAAAAAAAAGTTATTGATCACAATAATATTTTATAGCTTTTATTCATTATTTTAGTTTTCTCTGCTTAAATCCCAGAATTTTAATACTTATGCATATGGTTTATTTTTTAATTTTTTAAAATTGAAACAGGTGTAGTACTGATGTTGGTACAGTAGTAGTAATCACTGTCATATACAGTAATAGTGTTGGCGCCTAGCATGGTTAAAGAGATTAAGGAACCACGTCGGTAAATAAGCAAGAAAACGCGTTGAGTTGAATAACTGCCGTACACAGTTTGAATATAAGTTTGGTGGTTATGGATAATGGTGGCCAAACAAGGTTTTACTTTTAATGATGTAAAGGAAAGGAAGCGTATGAGACAGGGAATACTGAGTAGTGACTAAAGGATTAATGGTGAATGGACACGCAAGCGATTCTCGTATAGATAGGGTACGATTGTACTACTACTCCTTGTCTATAAATGACCCTCATGGAGGGCCATGTTCTAATGTCAGTATTTATTACCTCATCCTTTTTATGTTGAGCACTTATCAATTATCCCGATGGTCGCTTATATTTATTTATTTCTTTGAATAAAAAATAGCGTATTTTTGTTTGTAGGTCACTGACGTACTTTTGTCTAGGAACATACATTTTGAGTTATATAGTGTGAGCCACTTAAATTTAGATGGTCCCCAATACCAGAGGTAATCTGTATATACATGCTTTTGTAAGATTTTAATACTTATCTATATTTCTTCTGAAAATTACAATCTAATCCTCTCAATAATTCCAACTTCTATTTGGAAATCATGAGTTGGATGAAAGTGTTTCTTCACACCAACAAAGTGTTTCTTCAAAAAAAGAAGAGATTTTTTTTGAAACCCTGCTCTGCTAGGGCTGGTCTCGCCGACTTGAATCGCTGTGCAGGTCTTCTTGTTGCGCGCGCATCCCATCTCTCGGTCTGTCGCCGCATGTAACTGTCGCGCCTGCGTCTGGTTTGTGCCTGCGTCTCTGCTGCGGCCATCTCTCGGTCCTGGGGTGGGTTCCTCACTTTGCGCATTCTTCACGACTTGTGAGCGCCGCACGTTTCTTCTGCGCACGTAACCCTCTTCTGCGCACGTTTCTTCTGCGCTTTGTCTGCGGTTTACGCTGTTGTTTAACCTGCGCCCTGGCTGCATCGCGCTCTGCATTCTCTCGGTTGGGTACGTTGGCTTCCTCTCAGCGCGCTGCAATGGCGGCGGTTTGTCCATGGCCGTTCTTGAAGCCTCTGGCAATCACGGAGGCTGCCCCTCCCTCAGGTCCACGTAAAGATTTGTCACCACAACGCAAGTCTTTTGCAAAAGCCCTTGGCAACGTTTGTGACATCCCGATCAGTCAATTGCCTCGCCCATGCATGAAGGGGGGTGCACTTGCGATCAAGATTCCAAAACAGGACTATCAACAAGGTCTTGAAAGATGCAAGACTCATTTGCATGGCCGTTTGTTGCTTCAGAAAGGAGACAAACCCTTGAAAGTGGTGGAATTGCACTCGAAGCTCTTGGAGTTATGGAAGCCATTGAAGAAGCTGGGTGTGATCCCTCTTGGTAAGGGATACTATGAGTTTGCCTTTGCTAATGTTGAGGACTTGCGTAGTGTCCTATCGAATGGATCTTGGAGCCTGAAACCGGGTTTTCTCCGGATGTTCTCATGGACACCTGACTTTAACCCTCATACGATGAAGCAAACTTCGGCACAATGTTGGGTTAAGATATTTGGTTTGTCTCAAGAGTATTGGAGTCCAAATATCATCTTTGCCATTGCAGGTGGTTTGGGAATACCGATTTGTTTGGATGACGCCACCAAGAACCGCACCTTTGGTCATTTTGCAAGGGTGTTGGTGGACCTTGATTTATCTATAGAGCTTCGTGAAAGCATTCTGGTTGAGAGGGAAGGATATGATTTTTATGTGGGGCTTGATTATGAAAACTTGCCGGCTTTCTGTTCTACCTGTCACTCCATCGGGCATATTACAAGTCAGTGCAAGCGAAATAAAGTCGTGGAAGATCGGCCTAAGCAGGCTCCTGCTGCTGTAACTTTTAACAAGCCTGTTATTCCTAAACCTATGAAGGGGCAACCACAGAAACCTGACGCTGCAGCTAAACAAAAGGAAGTGGTAGTTGACACTGCTGTTCAAGGTGAAACTAACGGGGAGGGTCCTAGTTATCATCGTCATAAGGATCCGGTTCAGGAACAAACTCATGCGGGGGAGAGTGAGGTATCAGATTCTGATGCTGAGTCTTCCGGGACTGACATTCAGGTGGAGGTGGTTCAAGAAACTACTGAGCACATCGTTATGAAACAGAATCCCACGGTTGATCAAGACCCGGTTAGGAAGCTAGAGATATCTTGCAGTGCACATCCGACGTCACAGCAACAGCGGTCTGTTGCACATCCTAAGCAGGTTGGTAGCTCCTCATGTCCCAGACTTGCTGCCCCGGTAAGTAGGTCTAGCCCTATAAATGTCAATGAATCCGCTGCTTTACTCAAAGATATAAATGTTCTTCCTGTTATGGATGCTATAGCTGCTGTAGATAATTATTTAAATAAGGTTGATGCTGTTGCTATTTCATCAGAGGCTAATGCACCTGGCTCTTTGGTTGCTAAGGACCTACGAGTGATGGGTCGTTTCTGGGGGGATGCAGAGGATATTTCTGATGATGAAACTATAGACAGTGGGAAGGATAATGCCCTGAAAGTATCTGAATATATAGGAGAGGACAACAGGGATTTTACTAATATTATTTCTAAGTCTCAGAAGAAAAAGATGAGAAAGCAACAGCTAAAAGTTCAACGTAACTCTGGGTATAGAACTCGCTCTAAGAGTGATTCTTTATCTCCATTATGTTAAAAGTCATTTATTGGAATGTCCGGGGTCTTGGAAATCCAGACACCAGACTTGCTCTCAAGAATCTTTGCAGATTGCATAAACCCAATGTTCTGCTCATTCTTTGAACCTTGGGTTGCTTTTAGTCAAATTCCAGTTGATTTTTAGCTCTTTAAATTTATCGCTGCGAGAAAATGATAGAGGTTTTCCCATCTAATCTGTGGTGTTTCTCTTCCGTTGAGTATGCTCTGTTGTTACTCAAAGGGCACATCAATTTGTTGCTTTTACGATTGACTATGCAGGTCAAGTTTTGAATTTAGTCATTGTTTATGCCTCTACTAGTTACATTTTACGCAAGGATTTATGGGTAGCTTACACTCCCTTCATGCTTCTCACTCTGAACCCTGGTGCTATATTGGTGATTTTAATGCTTTGTTCTTGGTGCTCATGAGTGTCGTGGTGCGAGTAAGCCCTCACGGATCTCTTGTTACGAAGTTTGGTGCTTGGTCCGACAATGATCATCTTATCCATCTCCCTACGAGTGGGCACAATATACCTGGTCTAATGGTAGACTGGGTCATCAATATAATGCCAAAAGGCTTGATAGGACTCTCTGTGATGATAATTGGATTGATTTCTGGACCTCTGTTGACTGTTGCACTCTTACAAGGGATCGGTCTGATCATTTCCCTTTGCTTCTTACTTTGAAGAAATCTGATCGTCAATTTGCTTCTTCCTTTAAATTCTTGCAAATGTGGGCTAGACATCCTGATTGCTTACCGGTCATCCAGAATATTTGGAAATCTCAGGTTCATGGTTGTCCTATATATGTTCTTTCTCAAAAACTTAAAATTCTCAAAACCAAGCTCAGGGTTTGGAATAAGCAGGTTTTTGGTGATGTTCATTATAAAGTCTCTAATGCTATGGTTGATTTAGACTCCATTCAATTAGATATTGACAGATCAGGCGGCTCTGATGATCTCTTCAGTAGGGAGAAGGAAGCTCAATTAATTTTGCAAAATGCTCTAGGTGTGGAAGATGATTTTTGGAGAGAAAAGGCTCGAATAAATTGGCATCTACATGGTGACAGAAACACTGCTTTCTTTCATCGACCGCCAAAACTGGGGACTACCAGGAAAATATCATTATTAAGAATGGTGATGATCTTTTATCCGAGGCGAGAGGATATCGAGGCACATATTTTAAATTATTATACAGATCTTTTGCGATGGGTAATTCTTGTCGTTCTAATGATCTTATTGATAAAGTTATTCCTTCAATTGGATATACAGGATAATGATTTGCTAACCAGGGTGCCATCCTTTGAGGAGGTTAAGCAAGCAGTTTTCTCTTTAAATGGTAACAGCGCTCCGGGGCCTGACGGTTTTGGGGGTTTCTTCTATCATACTTATTGGGATATTATTGCCGAGGATGTTTATGCTGCGGTTACTCAGATTTCAGGCAAGGTTGGTTACTTCCTAACTTGAACTCTAATTTGGTGGTCCTTATTCCCAAAGTCTCTGGAGCTGATAGGATTGACCAGTTCCGTCCGATAGCCCTAGCTAACTTTCAGTTTAAAACTATCACTAAGGTTTTGGCTGACAGGATTTCAATTGTGGCTCCCAAGATTATTTCTGAGAATCAAAGGGGTTTTATAAAAGGTAGAAGTATTTCTGATTGTATTTGCACTGCTTCAGAAGCTGTTAATTTGCTCCATAAGCGATCCTTTGGAGGTCAGCTTGCTCTTAAGATTGACATTAAGAAGGCTTTTGATACTATATCGGGAGTTTCTTCTTAGAGTCTTGCAGGCTTTTGGTTTTGGTGATACTTTTGCTCCTGGATCAGTTGATTTTAAATTACGCTAAGCTCTCTATTTACATTACGGTCATGCGGTTGGCTTTTTCAATTGTAAACGTGGTGTTAGGCAGGTGGCCTCTTTCTCCTCTCTTATTTTGCATTAGAAGAAGTTCTTAGCAGGGGTATTTCTATGCTCGTCAATGAAGGCAAGCTTCAGTTGATGATGGGTCCTCGAGGTTTCAGGATGCCTAGTCATGTTTTATATGCGGATGATGTTTTGATTTTCTGTAAGGCGACTAAAGAATCGATTTCGATGCATTGCGTCTGTTCTCGATTATGAGGCTATTTTCTGTCAGGTTGTTAGCTCGGATAAATCTAAATTTTATGTGGGCAATGTCTCTCCTTCTCGTCAGGATGCTATTTCTAATCAGTTGGGATTTGCTTCAGGTACTTTTCCCTTCACTTATCTTGGTGTCCCCCTATTTAGAGGCACTCCTAGAAAATCTCATCTTATGCCTATTGCGGATAGAATCAAAACTAAGCTTGCGGCTTGGAAAGGTTCCTTATTGTCTATCATGGGTAGAGTGCAACTGGTCAAATCGGTTATTCTCGGTATGATGGTTTATAGCTTTCAGGTTTACTCCTGGCCCTCGAGCTTGTTGTCTCTGGTTGATCAGTGGATTCGTAATTTTATTTGGTCTGGAGATGTTAATCAGCGTAAGTTGGTCACCGTTGCCTGGGAGAAAGTGACTAGACCGTCTTTGGAGGGAGGTTTAGTCATCCGCTCTATTAAGTCTATTAATAAAGCTGGCATGCTGAAGCTTGCTTGGGATTTCAAAGTTTCGGACCTATATTGGACCTCTCTGTTGAAAACTAGAGCGGTTAAGAATAATAGACTTGTAACTTACCATATCTCTTCCTCTATTTGGCCAGGTATTAAAACCTGTTTACCCTTTATTGACGAGCATTCTTCCTGGAATATTGGGGATGGATCTAAAGTTAACTTTTGGAGGGATAAGTGGTTGTCTCAGCCAATTGTGGACCTCCGAACCTTCCTCCTTATTTGCGCCCTTTCTTTGCATGCGAAGGTGAAAGATTTTATTGTTGATGGAGCTTGGTCTATCCCAAGACAATCTTCTTTGCTAGAGCCTCTAGCGTTATGGCTGAGATAAAAGAGATAGCTATTCCAAAATTTCAGACATCAGACGCTATTATGTGGGGGCCTAATGAAAAAGGTATTTTATCTTTTAAAGATGCTTACTTGTTTTTTGAACCCATTCGTAATTCTTTGCCTTGGTGTAAGATTATTTGGAGAAGTGCTATCCCTCCTTCTAAGTCTTTCCTGCTTTGGAGATTAATTCACAATCGTCTGCCCACTGATGATAATCTGAGAAAAGGTGGTGTTACTGTGGTTTCAGTCTGTAGCCTATGTGGCAATAATTCGGAAAGTTCGTCCCACCTGTTCCATGGTTGTACCTTTGCCTTGTCTCTTTGGCGTTGGCTTGAAAGCATCCTCGGCATTCATATTGACTGCTCCTCAGTTGGTACTATTCTAGAGGTTTGTAATAGAACTTGGAGCTCCCAGGTTCTGGATGTTGTTGTAGCCTGTGTGGTGAACATAGTCTGGGCTATTTGGCTTTGCAGGAATAAGCTGAGATTTGATAATAAGGTGCTCCCTCGGGGATCTGTTATTAATCTCATTATTGCTAATGTTTATCTTGTTGGTAATTATAGCAAAGGCACTATGTTCCCATCTATAGAAAGCTTTCAAGATTCTGTGTCACCCCAGACCAGCTCCTATTATTAAAGAGATCTTTTGGATTCCCCCTCAACCTTTGTTTTTTAAATGCAATACTGACGGTGCCGCGAAGGGTTGCCCGGGCCCTGCTTCCTGTGGGGGTATCTTTCGTGATTATAATGCAGCTATTGTGGGTTGTTTTTCTGCTAATCTGGGTATTAAAAACTCTTTTCAGGCAGAATTATTTGGCGCTATGTTCGCTATTGAGACTGCCTATCAGAAGGGTTGGCGTCACCTTTGGCTGGAGTGTGATTCCCAGTTGGTTATTGGTGCTTTTAAGAATCAAAGTATTGTGCCTTGGCGACTTAAGAATAGATGGAATAACTGCATTGCTCTGACAAAGCATATGACTTTCCTTGTGTCTCATATCTTTCGTGAAGGGAATAACTGCGCGGATCGTTTAGCCGCTCATGGCCTTGGAATATCTGGCTTCATCTGGTGGAATTATTGCCTAAGTTTCTTTATGAAGATTTCTTTAATAATAGATTGGGTCGTCCTTGTTATAGATTCAAGTAATTGTGCCTTGCTTTTGGCTTGTTTGCTTTTTGCAGTCTTTCGTTATAATTGTATCACCTTGGGGTTGGGTTTTACTTTGTCTCCCCTTGATGTGCTGCATATGATTGTTAATGGCTTTGGTGCCAACATAGTTGGGATGAAAGCCATTATTGTGATGCATGTGCATGTCAAGCTTTGTTTTATCTTTTTAGGCGGGTGTTTCTTTCTTGCGGATCTCCATTTTGTTTCTGCTCATGGGTTTTGGTCTAGTCCCCCCCATGTTTGTTTGTTTTTCCTTTTTTATTAATAAATTTTAGGCGGGGGTACTCTTTTTCCTTCTTGGTGTTTTTTCCCTAAGGAGGGTTTTGCATCAGAAGGTTTTAACGAGGTCTCTCTCCTCTCTTTTGCCTAAAAAAAAAAAATAACAGCCATAGGATGTTCAATCTTTTGAGTTAACAGTATAAATTAAGCAAGGTTAAAATCGTCAACTAAATTGAGAGAGAGAGAGAGAGCGAGCCACCGACAGCCCCAACCTCCCTTCCCCCTCCCCCTCCTCGTCCGCCCCATTACCTCCGCAACCCTCCACCCCATCCATTCGTAATTGTGGCGAACATGTGCTTCTCGTGGTTGGGCCATGGCTGAATGTAGGAGGTGATGGTTCCACAACGGTTCACGAGTTCACCAGTGAGGTTGTGGGGAACTGTTGGAGACATGGTTTTTTATGGTGATGTGTAGGGCTGTAAATGAGTTGAACTTGGTTCAACTTGACTCGACTCTTCAAAAATTTGTGTTCAGCTCGCAGCTCGACTCGACTCGATATGAACATTCTTTTTAGCTCGAAATAGACTGGATTCAAACTCGCAAGCAGCTCGGTTCAGCTCGTCAGCTCGAATCATATGAATCAAATATCAAAATAATTTTTTTATTATAAAAATAAAAATAATTCATATCTTTGACATTTTAAATTAGCAATTTATAAGAAATTTTTACATAAAATGATTGCCCAATCGAAAAATATAAATACAATTACTGTTGCAAAAAATGATTCTCATGAATTTGACTAAATTTTTTCAAATAAACCAAATAATATTTTTAGAAAAAGATAAAAAAACACAAGAGTATAAGCACACGAGCCTTGACTTATTGAGAAATCATAAAATGCATAGTAGAGATGAAGCTGTCAACAATATGCCACCAACAAAACTAACAAATTCTACACTATAGAAATATTTAACAATGGCCATCAACCCATAACATCAAAAATAATAGATAACAGATATTGCTGCCAAAAAATTGTATATCAATTAATATTAGGACAACAACATATAAGATGACAGTGAAACATGCCTTATATCAACATATACCAACACTATAGCAGATTTAGCAATCACTAGCGCTTATTTTTGGCCTTTACTCTAGTGAAAGTTGAAAGAAACAGTAGCGTTCGTGAAGCACTGTTGAAGGTACGTAATAGCCAGCGCTTCTTCAAAGAAGCGCTGACAATTCCTATGGAATAGACAACGCTTCTTCTTGGAAGCACTACCTATTCCCTTAATTTTTTTTTTTAAATTTCTAGCGCTCCTTTAAAGAAGCACTACTTATTCCTTTTTTTACAATTACGACTCACCCCACATAATTTCATTTACAAATTACACATATTACATAATTTCATTTCCAGATTACACATATTCCTGCAAAGTACATTATTCACGGCCATTATCTCAACCATGACACAATACATTTTACACAATATTGGTCTTGGTCTAATGAAATAAACAACAGAATGAGTTATCTAATTGCCATAAGATAAATTAATTAAGTTCATTTTGATTCTATTTACAAATTACAAATATCAACTGAGAACCTAAGATACCTAACAATTGACAAGAAGAAGTTCACTAAGACAGATAGACTATTCACACACACACCCCCACACCCAAAGGGGGGCTGTTGATAACCGAAGATATCTAACAAAGATGATATGCCCGATCCTCAGTGAAAAAAAAACAGAATAACCAGAAATTAGAATTATGCAGAATGTGATAACTTGAATCGCAAGAAATGTAAAACACAAAGAACAAACACACCCAAAACTTTGTTGACGAAGTTCGGCCAACAAGCCTACGTCTCCGGGACTAAGCACTGCTTGAGTCCAGGTCCATTAACATGTCAATGTCAAGATTACAAGATTACAACAACCTGCTCTCAGAATGACAGCAACCTACTCACAGTGTTTCCCCTCACTTCCCTTAACCCTTGATACACTCGAGCCACTCTTCCAGAATCAAGAGATTCTAATTAATTTCCCCGAGCCCAAACCAAAGCACTAAGTATTGAAGTGAATCACTCTCTCACTCTCTAATTACAAAATGAGAAAGCATAAAAAGAAATACAAAGTAACTAATACTTATATACACTATGCAAACCAGCCTTGAGTTAGTTAGTCATTACCAACTTTAACAGAACAAAGGTGCCACCACAACATTCGGTTACAACTGCATAACAGAAAAGAATGTCACATAAGCAACAATCTCCACCTTGGCATCTCCTTTATTGACACTTGGAGCCGAACACAATGCTATCCTCATCCAAAAAACACCAATCACCCTGTATCAATTCTAAGCAAGCTCAAGCAATGTTTGAACTTGCCTAGAGTCACAACCTTTGTGATGAAATCTGCGGGATTTTCTGATGTATGCACCTTCTTAACTTGAACCAGCCCACTAGTGATAGTATCCCTGATCCAATGATGTCTTATATCTATGTGTTTTGTTCTCTTATGATAGGTGTTTTTCTTGCAGAGGTGAATAGCACTTTGATTGTCACAAAACACATTGATATTGCCTTAAATTACCCCAAGTTCATTACACAGCCCTTTGATCCATATTGCCTCTTTAGTTGCCTCTGTGACCCCAATATACTCGGCCTCAGTTGTAGATAAGGCCACTGTATGTTGTAGAGAGGCTCTCCAACTTATGGTGTTATCAAACAATGTGAATACATAACTAGTTAGAGACCTTCTTTTGTCAAGATCCCCTGCAAAATCAGCATCCACATATCCAAACAGCTCCACCTACATCCTGATCCCCTTTCCATATTTCAAACCAGTAGTGACTGACCCCTTTATGTACCTCAAAACATGCTTCACAGCCTGCCAATGCCTTTTTCCTGGATTAGCCATGTATCTACTCACTAAACTGAGAGCATATGCAATATATGGATGAGTGCATACCATTGCATACATCAAGCTGACAATTTCAATTGAGAAGTAATAGGAACACTTACTGGTTTAGCATCCAACATGTTAAACCTTTTAAGAACCCTTTTTATATATCCTTCCTAAGTAATAAACAATTTCCAAGCATCCTGTTGCCTGCGGATTTCCATGCCAAGGATCTTCCTAGCTAGCCCCAAGTCTTTCATTTCAAACTCAGATTGAAGCCTTCCTTTGAGCCCTTGTATTTCTGTCATACTCTTGCTTGCAATAAGCATATCATCAACATATAGGAGTAAGTATATGTAGCCATTCTCCTTCAATTTCTTGAAGTAAACACAGCTGTCATAGTGACTTCTTCTATACTTGATGCCTCAGATAAAGTTGTCAAATCTCTTGTACCATTGTCTAGGTGATTGCTTTAACCCATACAAAGACTTCTTAAGTTGACAAACCCATCCTTCTTTAATTTTTACCTTAAAGCCCTCTGGTTGCTTCATGAAAATTTTCTCTTCAAGCTCCCCATGTAAAAATTCGGTTTTTACATCCATTTGTTCCAAAAACATATTGTGTTGTGTAACCAAGGCCAAAATCAATCTAAAGGAATAGTGCTTTACCACTGGAGAAAAAATGTCATTGTAATCCAACCCTTCCCTTTGAGTGTAGCCTCTAGCTACTAATCTTGCTTTGAATCTAGGAGGTTCACCTTCACTGCTACCCTCCTTCTTCTTATAGACCTGCTTACTTCCTACAAGCTTTTCTTCCTTTGGTTTTCTACAAGAGTCCAGGTATGATTCTTGTATAGAGACTTCATCTCATCCTCCATGGCAAGCTGCCATTTCAGATGATCAATACAGTTGATAGCTTCCTTGTAATTCTATGGCTCTTCATCATTGAAAATAGATTTAGCATTCAAAGCATAAGCATTCACATCTTCATAACTAAACCTCTTAGGAGCTGTGATGACTCTCTTTTCCCTATCTCTGCAGAGTAGACAGTCTTGGTTACTGTCTTCATCTGATTCAGTTTGCTATCTGCTTGTACCAGAATTAGGTTCATTACCTTTCTCAAACTCCACCTCAAGCTGTGATTTCTCTGTTTCACTTAAGGTGTCAATTGTCGCAAAACTAGAATCCCCTTTCAATAATTCTGTCTCATTGAATTTCACATCCCTACTCACAATGCACTTCTTCCCTTCTGTAGACCAGATCCTATAACCCTTCACTCCATCAGGGTAGCCCATGTAAAGACCTTTCTTTGCCCTTGGTTCAAGCTTACCCTCATTAACATGATAGTAAACTGGACAGCCAAAGATTTTCAAAT
Source organism: Calophaca sinica (assembly GCA_037113605.1). Taxonomy (NCBI): domain Eukaryota; kingdom Viridiplantae; phylum Streptophyta; class Magnoliopsida; order Fabales; family Fabaceae; genus Calophaca; species Calophaca sinica. Next base: position 114,261,620 of record CM073733.1, read on the forward strand.
TTGAGTATTCAACAGGGCTCCCATTCCAGATTTCTTGTGGAGTCTTGTTTTATAGAGAAATTGAAGGACTTCTATTAATTAAATAGCATGCTGTATGCACAGCCTCTCTCCAAAATTGCTTAGACAACTTAGCATTTGATAGCATACATCTTACTCTCTCAAGGAGGGTTCTATTCATCCTCTCGGCCAACCCATTTTGTTGGGGTATGTGTTTCACGGTAAGGTTCCTATAAATGCCATGTTCCTTACAATAGTTGTTAAACATGTCTCCACAATACTCTAATCCATTATCTATTCTTAAGGCTTTAACTTTCCTATCACATTGGTTTTCTACTCGGGTTTTCCATTCTACAAAAGTCTTAAATGCCTCATCCTTACTCTTGAGCAAGTATAACCATAAATTTCTACTGAAATCATCAATAAAAATAATAAAATACTTGTTACCTCCATGTGTAGGAGTCCTTGCAGGTCCCCACAAATCTGAGTGGATGTATTCCAGCTTTCCTTTTGTCTTATGGATAGCAGTGTTGAACTTCACCTTGGTTTGTTTTCCAACTGTGCAGTGTTCACAGAATTCTAGGAATTGCAACTTATCCTTCCCTAGCAGGCCTTGTTTCTCAAGCTCCTTTAAGCTTTTCTCACTTATGTGACCAAGCCTCTGATGCCATAGTATCCCCTTGTTTACACTTGATGCAGCAGCTACTTATACTTAACCAGTAATGAGGTGAATGGACAACGAGCCAAAATCTATGTTGCAGGAACACCCAGAGATACATTCACCGTCTCGCTGCAACTACCAACCACTTAAAGCAACACATCAGGCTCGTGACGTTAAACAAGCGCTTTACAGGAGGCAACCTGTAGACTCTTACTTAGTATTTATCATTTATTTTTAATAATTTTAATTCGTTTACTTTTCTAGTTTGATTCTCAGTCTTCAAGACGCTTAATACAGCTGAGCATGATGACATAGAAGCACCGAATTCCCCTGAAATTTTCTTGTGATATTCTTCAGAGGGGATTCTCTCTCCACATTCTTTTATAGCACTTATTTGCTTTTATTTTATTCTCTTGTGCTTGCTTTAAAATAGTTGCAGTGGGGACACTGCTAGAAATAAGTGTGAGGAGGGAATTTTAATTTATGCTTATTACTTGGTTGTGCTTATAACTGCTTACAATTATAGAAGAACTTTAAATTTTTGCTGATTTAGGGGCTATGCAAAAAAAATTCTTCATGACAACTTATGATTGAATCAATTCGTTGTTAGTAATTGGATTTTGCTGAAAATTAGCATTGAAGTTCTGTGAATTCAGACTTTCTGTGTAAGCTATTAAATATGAGTTTTGAACCTGAAATAAGAAGCCACATCATGCTTTTGCCTCTTTTTTTTGTTGAGTGATATTTTTCAGTGAATGTGCATTCTAGAACTTGTGCTGAGACCATTACGAAGTGAATATGAATCCATTTGCATGTGAATTTGGAAAAGGCAATTTTTAGGAATTCTTCAGGCCACTACCAGTTTGAATACATTATACCACTAGTTGCCCAATTTTGTGCCTAAAAGCATTCTATTTAATTTCGTTGGTACCCTCCTTGTTACTATTGATTATTTTATGTGAAGGCAACCTTATAATACATTTTTAGTTGAGAGCAATTAGTGGCAAAATTAAAAAAATAATGTTTTGAATCCCTTTTATATGTTTACAAAAAAAAAGAAGGCTTAGCAATTTATTTCCCCTCCTAGTTCTCAAAAATGATTGATTGCTGTATAAATGCATGAAGGGAGAAAAAATAAAAAATGAAAAATAAAAAATAATAATAATAATAATATTGATTGAACAAAATTTGGGATTCTTGCCAGCTCTTGAAAGTGAAAAAAAGAATTAGGTTGCTTGTTTTGGTTGATTTGTTTCTGACCCTTTGCATGACATTTTCTTTCCTTTATCATACCAAATATTACTACCTTGGCCCCACTACAACTAATGAAAGACCCTCATTCCTCTTTTGCATGTCTTATAGATTCTAAGAGTAGAGTTTTTGATCAATGTACAAGCCTATGGTAATGCTACTTCAATTGAAAAATCTGAGTGTTAATGACTATACCTACAAACACTTTGAAATTGGTTAGAGTGTGACTTGAAAAACACAGGTTGTTGGCTTACTTGAACTTACACCTCTAACTGGGCATTCTATTTATTGACATGTTTTGTGATATCATGTTGTTGTCTAACTTATATTTTTGCCCCTATTCAGTGGAAATAGTTTTTCTTACTAGTTAACCAAGTAGTTTGCTTGAAGGCAAGCAAAGCTCAACTGTGGGTATGTGTTAACACACAAAATTGTTTATTTTTATAGGAAATTTTTAGTATCTAAATATACAATTTTGCACTAATTTAAGTACAAAGGTACTCATTTATGTCTTATTATGCAGAAATATCATAAAGACACCACTCAGAGCAAAAGATGTGAAAAGGATAAAAAACTGGCTAGTTTTGGAGAGTTTTAACACTACTGGACAAGCGGTACGACCTGACCTACAAGCGGTACGGCCATACCTAGAGCATAACTTCAGTAAGGGTGTACCCCCTCAATCTGTACTACCTGACATCGATAAAATAGTCCAGTACGGCGGTGCCAAAGGCAGTGTTGGCGTACACAAGTGGTGTCAGGGCTGCAGCACGCATGGGTACGGTCTAGCATCATCAACGAAGCTCAATACGACGGTGTATATATGCGGTACATCCGTACCCCGTCTCAGAATAGTGAAGATTTGAAGCCAGATGGCCTAGTTCGTAGCCTAATCTATAAATAGGGGCTCTTAACCTTTTCTAAAGACCTTTTGACGAATTCCCCAGTCAATAACCCCCAATTGAGAGTTATTCACATATACCATACGATTGGAGTAAGTTTTGAATCATTGGAGCTTCCCATCAATTCCGAATTGCTGCTGAGTTTGTGGAGACGTGAGGAACACACGAGAAGATCACTGTCTTACCGAAAGGGTGTCCCGGTTCTATTAACTCATGTCTTTTAGGAGTTTGGATTTATTTTACTTTCTTTTGTTGTATAACATTATGAGTAGCTAATTTCATCACTAGGTGATCTTTTACAATGTTCTTGATATCTATTTAATTGCTATTTTGAATTCCTTATTATCCTTATGAATGTGTTGCTTCTAGTATGCTTAATCTCATAGGGAGTAGTTAATCCTTATAAAATTAGTTAATTGTGGTAACAGGATCATAGTTAACTAGTGGAACTCTAGGGTCACAGAATTCGGTTTATACGCCAGATAGGTTATTACTTATTTTCAATCAGTTATTAGATTAAAAAACTTGCATGTTCTTAATGCTCTTTCCTTTAATTACCTTTTAGGACCAAACATAGTTATTAGTTAGGAGGAAGGCTATTGCAAGCTAGGTAGCCCTTAATAATTTAGAGTGAGTGGTTGGCATTCGATAAGGTAATACAATTCATGATAGCAAGGAAATAGATTCAGGATCTAATATTAGTGAACCCGGGTCCCCTAGGTTTCTCCTATTCAATCTTGCTCTAATCATTTCAGTTCAAAGTTTTATTCTAATTTCCTTTAGTTTTCTATTCAACCCCAATCTAAATATTTTGTTAGCTTAAAGAATTAAAAATCTTTATTACGCTGGTACTTGCGCATTCCCTGTGGGTTCGACATTCGGAGTTCTAACTATACTCTACTTTATTACGAGTTACGATCAGGTGCACTTGCCTGAGCCGCAACACATAACCAACCACTTTAGGGAGAAATAATAATGAATACAATGAAAGACATTAAGGTGAATCAAAGACCCTATCTTCGATTGACATATATGTCTTACGTGGTTGATTTTTCTTAAAGTGGTTGGTTTTAGAACATTATTGCTGGACAACACTATCACTAGATGATTTCAGTATTCTGACACCATTAGGGGGAATTCATGGTTTCAAAATTGATAATTACAAAAGTTATCTCTGAAGTCTTACAAATCTCAGTGAAATATGTTATGCCAATAATATACACAAAAGATTGATTTGTACTAGCATGAACATGGGAAAATTAAAAGCTTAATTGAGTAAATTAATTATAAATAGCTATTTAAAAATAATTTTGCAAGCACAAATCATATATACATGCAACTTTGATACAAAAATAAATTAAAAATAAATTCATTAAAAAAGAGGATGTTAGCTATTGTTTCCTTTGTTGCAGTATGTCCCCATGCACGTGTAGAAACTCTGTTTAACATTGAAATAGAACGAGAAGACTCTCCATCACAATCTCCTTTATGTCTTCCAAATGTCTTCTAGTAGAAACATGTTTTGAAAAATCCTAGATATACCATTTTTTTAAGTTATCTAATACTGTTGGAAAAAATTCGCACGTGCCACTCTGATTTACCCACACATGCCCAAGGATCTTTGATACCAGTGTTGGGGAATCTCTACGCGCGCACACACACACACACACACAAAGAAAGCGTTAAAAAACACAGGGATTTACGTGGTTCGGCACCTCTTGACCACGTCCACAGAACACTTCAATAAAATTTCCACTATCATAAAAAAGAGATTACAAGATAGTATTGTAACCCACCCCACAATTTAAAAAGTTTTCTGGTCTGAAACTTGAAAACCTACCTCAAATTATGTATCACCTTACAAACTCGATTACCTCATTCAAGAGTCACAAAGAATGATAACACTCACACACTTGGGTACCTCTTGCACCACCCCTTGGGTGCCTCTTGCACCATCCTTCTCTCTTGTATATCATGCTCATTTATAGTAGAGAAGCAACAAATAAAGAAGGCATATTTTGGTCTACACCTATTGAGATATGTCGCTGATTTATTTCATATTTATTGAGATATGTTTTTCCTTATTTCCTCTTTGTAAATATTTTCTTTATTCCATGCTTCCTCTTTTTATTGGAAAAACATATTTACACCATATCTTTTACAAAGTTTCACCGATTTCATTCTACAGTTTCTTCTTTTATCTTATGGGTCTCACTTAGGAGGGAACCTACCCAAGAAATCTCTCCCTTCCCGACTCAAGCGGGACCTCAACAATGCTTGCTTTCTTCCTTCACAGCTCCCCCTGTAATAGACATAAGCTCCCCATCGATCAAACTTCCATCTTTGTGTGTTTTCTGCCAACATCTCTCGTCTACTAATATTGAAGTCTTCAATGGTGACACTTTTTGTACTTGCACCGCCGTGATCTACAATCAACGGGACACGCCGCCTGACCTGCATTGCCAGGAAGACTTTCGACACAAGGATCCACACACGGATCCACCTGTTCTTCAATACTCATCTCAGCTGGTCACCTGGTCGCACCAATGGTTCTAAGCTGGTCTCCTCTAGTTACATCATCATATTTGAACCATAGCTTTGATACCACTGTTGGGAAAAATTCGCACGAGCCACTCTGATTTACCCACACACGCCCAAAGATCTTTGATACTAGTGTTGGGGAATCTTAACACACACACACACACACACAAAGAAAGCGATAAAGAACACAAGGATTTACATGGCTCGGCACCTCATGCCTACGTCCATGGAACACCTCAACAAAATTTCCACTATCATAAAAAAGAGATTTCAAAGATAGTATTGTAACCCACCCCACAATATAACAAGTTTTCTGGTCTGAAACTTGAAAACCTACCCCAAATTGTGTATCACCTTACAAACTCGAATACCTCATTCAAAAGATACAAAGAATGATAACACTCACACACTCGGGTGCCTCTTGCACCACCTTTCTCTCTCATATACTTTACTCATTTATAGTAGAGAAGCAACAAATAAAGAAGGCATATTTTGGTCTGCACTTGTTGAGATATGTCGCTGATTTATTTTCATATTTATTGAGATATGTTTTCCCTTATTTTCTTTTTGTAAATATTTCCCTTATTTTCTTTTCGCTGATTTCTTTTTGTAAATATTTTCTTTTTGGTTTTGCTCTTTTTATTGGAAAAAGATATTTGCACCATATCTTTCACATAGCTTCACCGATTTCATTCTGTAATTTCTTCTTTTATCTTGTGGGTCCCACTTAGGAGGGAACACTACAAGAAATTCGCTAATTACCGACGACTAAAAGCTATCGGTAAACCATGAAAATCGTCGGAAACAGTCCATTACCGACGGCGTCGGGGCCCAGGAGTTTTGCTCGCTGGTAATTTTATCGACAGCCACGCGACAGCCGTGGGTAATTACTGACGGCTAAACCGTCGGAAACTTCGTCAATAACAAGTCAAAACCAACAAAGATCTGGTCGTATTTAGCGACGGCTTGGCCGTCAGTAAATTATCGACGGATTAGCGACGATTATAATAGTTTTTTACCGACGGATTATCGATAGCTCCACCGTTGGTATTGAAAGGAATTTAAATTAATTTATTTCCATTTACCGACGGACTAGCCGTCGGTAAATTATCGACAGCATAGCAACGGATATAACCGTTGGTTTTACTGATGGATAACCGATGGAGACCGTTAATTTTAAATTATTTTGTTGTTTTTACTGACGGTGGTTGAAGACGGCTAAGCCGTCGGTAATGTTTACAATTTTAAAATGCTTTTTTTGTTTTTCTGACAGCCCAATCTGCATTTTTAACAATCAAAATACAGATAATCACCAACCAACAATGGCTCAATTGCCCACCAGCACAATCATAAATAAGTAACATAAATAAAAAGTACAAAAATATATAAATACAAGTGTTATAAATGTTAAGACAAAAATAAACATGTCTGTGAAGTTAAGTCAACATACAACACAAATAAAAACCCAATCTAATCCTCCTCCTTCTCCCTATCATCCGTGTCCTCTTCCTCGTAATCGGAATGGCGACGAGCGGAATGGATGTTGGCAATGATGCTTGCCAACTCTCTCAACTGTCTCTAGAAGTCCGCAGCCTGCTCCTGTTGGCGCTCCTCTGCCGCCCGTACTGCATCCAAAACTGCCTGACATGCCTACGAGCCTCCTCCTCGGTTGCCCTTGCTTGCTCCTCAATGGCCACTAACTGTGTAGTCATCTCGGCGGAGTACTGACTAGGGACAGGGGTAGTACCAACAGACGCACGAGACACCTGGCCTATAACGCGAGGACATATCTCTGGCACCTTAGAGACGTCCCCGAGTCTTTCTCCCAACAGATTTGACCCAACAGTCTAATCTATTCGAGGGGTCAACCTCCTGAGGGCCACTGCCAGATGTCTCCTCTGGCTAAGTGGCTTGCAGCACTGCCTTCTGAAATGACTCCTGCTCAAAAGAAAATGGTGTTAAACTAGGATAAATTACTTTTTTTACAACAAAATCAAATATCAAATAATAAACAATAAATACAATGTTAAATCTTACATATGTCTCCCTGGCTCTCTCATCCACCTAGGATTTGTCCTTCTTCCTCTGGTGATTCCTCATGAAAACCTCATCCGCCGACACTTCCCTACCTAACTTTCTCTCCTTAAAGAAAACAAATAATACCAAACAGACATTAACAATATTTAATTGAACAATATACCATCCGTATGCATACTCAGTGATGGAAATGGATCCACCTATATGGACAGATCCACCCTTGGCAGAGGCACAGTTTGCCTTTGCTCGTACTGATTTCTCCTTGTATTCAGGAGAATCCCATTTCTGTTCGAGGGTTTTCCATGCACTCTCGCCTATCCAGCTTGGGCATTGGGGCTTCTTCCTCACCTCCATCAGCATCTCAGATAGACGCTTCGAGCCCTTATTATCAAAAAATTTCCTGAACTGATACTCATGCTCAGGCCACCAGGCAACTTTTGTCTGCAATGTTATAATACAAATAAGTTAGAGTACATTCAGTAATAGAAACACAATAATTGAATTAGCTTTTGAGAAAAGTAACACAAACTTACCCCAAATTTCTCGAACCAAAAATTGGCTACCTCCTCAGGAATCTCTCCCCAGGTAGGGTATGGATCCCGAAATTGTGACTGGATTGTGGATGTGAGGGCCGTTGAGGCCACCTTACTTGGTAGCCATCTATAAACAAGTTACAAACAAAATATTAAATACATAATACAATCATCAACATATATATCTAACAGTGTTAAACATATAGTGGTGATAAATTACGTACTCTCGCCCAAATGGATAAATGTATGGCCTCCCATCTGGTGCCATCTCAGGGTCATGATGAGAGTGACGTGATCCCTGCGCCGTCTGACCACTAGGTGCAGGCTGTGAAGCCTCACCCTGAGTATGCCTCGATGAAATGGACGTCGAGGGTCGTGATGCTACAGGAGTAGTTGGAGATGGAAAACCCTGCTCCTGCCCAGGAAGAGGAGGGACTGTACCCATTGTACTGAAACCCGGAGTCGGGATCATGCGTATAGGTGCCTCAGGCGGATGAACATGAGCCTACTGAGTCGAAGGCCCCACATCCTGATAGGTGGATGGTGTGATGTGTCGTCGTCCAATGGTGACTGGACATGGCTAACCTGTGCATGCTGAGCCGTCTGTGTCACCATGTGCTGCAAAATCATCTGATTCCTCCTCGTAGGAATCTTGGCCGCTTTACCTTTGTCTTTTGGAGGCATCTATCAACATTAAAATGTACAAACAACATAAGACGTTAGAAATAATAAATTAACAACAAGTTAAAATATGAACTATGAAATCATCAATATCCAACACAAACTCTAAAATAATAAACTATAAAATGCACTAAAATAACCAACACAATACCGTTTTGATCATATAAAATTATTGGTCATTGTAGTATTCTCTTACCTATCATTTCAAACAACATCAATATCATCCTCATCATCCACATCCATATCTGCGTTAGTCTCAAACATCATCAAGTCCAGTCTCACTTTTTCATTGTCCTTTGTTTTGTGTTTATCATTCATGACTGTGTTGAACACATTATCGAAGACATTTTTCTCTATATGCATCACATCTAGGTTGTGCCTTAACAAATTATCTTTCCAGTACGGAAGGTCCCAAAAGATACCCCGTTTCACCCAATTGTGAGTAACTCCATAGCCAGGTATCTTAGGAACTCCATCCACTGGCATATATGGTAGTGCATGCACCGAATTCCATATTTCAACCCTCTTTTTTGTGAACCCCTTTCTACTTCTTCTGAAGATCATGTGATCAGGTGATAAGAATCGACGGTGACAGTCGAACCATGAGTTTTTCCCTCCATATTTCAGCCTAAAAGATTTTGTGTCGTTCATACATATGGGACATGCCAATTTACCTTGAGTGCCCCACCCGGACAACATACCATAGACAGGAAAATCAATAATTGTCCACATCAAGGTTGCCCTCATTACAAAGTTTTGCTTCGTGGAGATATCATAAGTCAAAGCACCATCACTCCACAATTGATGAAGCTCATCTATTAAAGGTTATAAGAACACATCTATTTTTGCTTTAGGATTATGTGGTCCAGGTATGAGGCACGTCAAAAACATAAACGATTTAGTCATGCATATTTCAGGAGGGAGATTATACGGGGTCACAACAATTGGCCAACATGAATATGCGGTTGAAGAAGCTTGCACGTAAGGTGTGAATCCATCAGAGCATAAACCAAGCCTTGCATTTCGTGGTTCATTTGCAAAGTCCAGATACATCAAATCAAAATGCTTACAAGCTTCCCCATCAGATGGATGACGTAAAACGCCTGAACTAGATCTATTTTGATGATGCCATCTCATTTGAGCTGCAGTCTTCGTTGACGCATACAGTCTTTTCAACCGAGGAGTGATTGGCAAGTAGAACATTCTCTTTACTGTAATGTCTTTATGCTTACCCATCCCGATCTTACGAGGAAGATATCGTGGTTTATTACAAAACTTACACTCTCGATTGTTCTCATTGTCTTTCCGGTACAACATGCACTCATTTCGACAACAATCAATTTGCTCATACTTCAAACCTAGCATGCTCACCAATCTTTGTGCTTGGTAATAATTTTTCGGCAATGCATCTTTTGAAGGACACATGGCTACAAGCATGCTTGCAAAGAAATCAATACACTTTTGAGGAACATTCCAATTTGATTTGCATGCCAAAAATTTGACATTAATCGAAAGTTTGGATTCCAAAGCCCCCTCGTATAACGGCTGGTTTGCAACAATTAGCAAATCATAGAAGTCTTGTACGTCCTTATTTGGAGACTCCTCAAAAATCTCTTCCTCATCTTCCTCATTGCCATCGTCCCCCATACCTTCGAAGTCATAGTTGGGCCCAAAAACATCGTCCACCATATGTTGCATGTTAAGGAAGGGATCATCGTTAACATCATCTCCACCACCAGTTGGCACATTACTCGGATCGATATGCGGCACTTCTTCACCGTGTTCAGTCCAATACCAATAATTTGGCTGGAATCCAACCTTACCCAAGTGGACTTTGATTTGAGCAGTAGATAGTATGCTTCTGCACATGCACTTGAGACAGGGACATCTAATTCCACCTTTGCTTGCAACCTGAGGTTGTGAACTAGCCTGCTTTTATGAACTCCTCACCCCCTTTACGAATCTTGGTTTCAACCCCCCTCTACCATGATTAAGCTTGTCATATACCCAACTACGATCTAGGGGATAACCACGATTGTCCATTTTCTGGAGAATAGGAACACAAGTTATTAGTTTGTGAATGTCTTAAAGATATCACAATAGCAGATAATAATAAAACAGGAGCTAGTAGCAGACCCCAGTAACGCTTTTAAGGGAATGACAATAGGAGGACATCATCATTTCCCCTATCACTTCCTCAAGGCATTACTTTGAAAACAAATCCTTTCATATGTGAACCCCTAGGAGATGATTTTGATGGGGATTATAACCACACACTTAATTACCGTCTGCGGCAAGACCTAAGGTAATAGAGTTATTCTCTGTGGAGAAAAAAATTATAGGCTCTCAGATTACCTTGGGTGGGAACATAAGTTATTTCTCCACCAAGAATAACTCTATTATCTCAGGTCTTGCCGCAGACGACTATGGATAACTAAGTGTGTGGTCGCAACCCCCATCAAAATTAGCTCATAGGGATCCTCACATAAACTGATTTGTTTTCAAAACATGGTCAAAACAAACCAGCTATATTTTTTGTACAAAAATCAATTAACTAATAAATTCTAAAATACACTAAATGATCCACCAAGTTTGGGCATAATGATCATTTTGTGTAACAATGTTACTGTAAATTGCCCCTACATCGGGCAAGAACACGTTCACTAATAACAACTATAGTGTTCTTGCCCGATATAATGACCATCGACAATAACCCCACTACACAGAACAATCAAATACAACACCAAAACAATAACCTAACGCACAACTAATATAACATTACCAAAACTATGTTAAATCAAAACACAAAACAGCAAGCAAACCTCTCCTTCTACTCATCTTCCAAGGGAGGTAATTCAACAATATACTATAATAAATCATATTGAAATTCAATACTAGAAATCTAATAGTCAAAATTAAGGCTGCTCAAGCAAAAAGGGGTTGGGTCTATCATTCCTGGTGGCGTCACACTACATCAATTCAAATTAAATAAAAAACAGCACACCTCTCCTTGTACTCATCTTCCAAGGGAGGTAATTCAACAGTATACTAAATTAAATCATATTGAAATGCAACACTAGAAATCTAGTAGTTAAAAGTAAGGCAATTCTCTGAGAAAAAAATACTGCATTTATGCGGATTCTCAGTATTAAAACCAGCGACACGATATATTGCCACATATGAGCATAATAAGTACACTATCAATTAGCTTTTGTTTCTTACTATTAAGGAAACTTACAAAGCCCACATTATGAAATTATTGCAACATATATATAGAGCTAGCATAAGCAGCATTTGTATTGCACCAGTCCAATAAAATTTAGCATTAGCAAAAATAAAAGATAAAAGGACAAAGCAACACATAAACCCAATCAGAAACTACGACAGCAGCAGCAGCAACAACAGCAACAACAAACACACAAAATAGGAATGAAAAGGGTAAGGAGATAATAAGAAACTGACATTGCAAGAGAGAATGGAAACGAAACCGGACAGAAATTCTGGATCATCAACAACATAAACACACAAAAATTGAAACCGCATTAGTGCTGCACAAAGAAAAAAAATGAAGAAAGAAACAGAGAGATACCGTTAGCACAAAGGAGGCCGGAGAAGGGAAGCACGCCGGAGAATGAGAGGCTAAACAGAGAAGGGAAGCACGCCGGAAGGGCAACACACTGGAGAAGGTGAGGTCGGACGGAGAAGGGAAGCATGTCGGAGAAGGGCAGCACGCCGGAGAACGGAAGGGAAGCATGCCACCAGAGAAGGGAAGGGAAGCACGCCGCCGGAGAAGGGAAGGGAAGCACGCCAGAGCAGGGAGAAGGTCATCGCAGGTCGCGGTGCGAACAGAGATCAGAGGGAGGAAAGGATAGAGGGAAAGTGAGAGGGAGGGAAAGAGGAAAGGTTATTAAGTTTCAGTTTTAACTTTATCGACGGCTTAGCCGTCGATATTTAACGCATTAAATGCACATCAAATCAAGCGCACCGACCAACCCACCGTCCAGATTACCGACGGCTTAGCCGGCCGTCGGTAATCGCCTCATTTAAAAAAAAAAATTAATGCGAAAAATACTGATGGCTAAGCAGTCGGTAAACTTCTCAGTTTTTTAAAAAATTTAATAACACAATTAACACATGTCACCGTCCATATTACCGACGGCTAAGCCGTCAGAAATTACCATCGTAAGTTTAATGTTTAATTTCTAATCACTTATCGACGGCTTAGCCGTCGGTAATTATTGATGGTCAAAAAGCTGTCGATAATTACCGACGGCTAAGCCGTTGGTAATTAGCACGAAATTGAAAACTGAGGTTGGTCCTGTTACTGACGAATTAGTGACGGCCTGGCCGTCAGTAGTGAAATCATTACTGACGGCCATGGGGCCATCGGTAATAATCCGTGGATATTTTACAAATTCTTGTAGTGGAATCCACCCAACAAATCCCAACAAAAAAATAGGGTTGAACGAAAGGGCGAATAACTTATTCAAAACCGAGGTAAGGTTTAAAGAGAAAACATAAACATAAATGGATAACAACGTTGGGACAGAGACATCGGCATGTTATGACAATGGAGATCAACACATTACGACGGTTGAAAGCTTTGAAACGAAGATGCAGATGACACGCGATCAAGAGATGAATCCTGTAAATACCCCGCCTCAACATTTGATGTGGAGTTGAAGTAGGTTGGCGTGATTTTGTCCGTGAACTGTTGCCTAAACTTATAGGAGACTTAAGTAGTGGTTTGTTGACAAAATCATTACTTAATATTTGCGGATTTAATTTCCCCCCATAGAGTAATGATTTCGTGTCTAATCTCTACCGTTGAAGAGACGGATATAGAGGTGGCAGGGTGGGTTCTAGCCCCTCCCTCCCTCTCTTCACAACTTTTAAAAATGTGAAATAAAAAATTCAACAAACAAGTTTAAAAAGCAATTAAATAATTTGTTTAATTACCCAACAAATATCAAACTATATTTTAAAAGTAATCAATTTTTGTGAATACATGCCTTGACAGAGTTGTTTTGATGATTGATAAAAGAAGTTTCACAAATAGTCAAATGTGTAAAAAGCGGAAAAGTACAGCAAGACGCATCAAGGATCAGAGGATTTTGAGTCTTTGGGTTTTGGGTATTTATTTTACATTTAGGACTATTTGTAAGTAGTAATAAAATGCTCTCAATTAAAATTAAATCACACACTCACAAATATCTCAAATTTATTTTATGACACTTTTCCTAAATCATTTTAGGCACAAAATATGTTTTGAAATATATCATTTTCTGTTTATGATTCTGTCTCCTTCTACGCGTTCTTAAAATGTTACATAATCGATTACAACTCCTTCCATAATCGATTATTTTAACTGTGTGCCTCTCCGTGTTTTTTATGCACTAAATAATCGATTATAACTCTTATATAATCGATTATGCCTTTTTAAAATGCGCTCCGGTTTTAAATTTCAAATATATAATTGATTACATATGTCTTATAATCGATTATATGACAATCAGAAATCCTGAACTGAAAGCAACGAGCAAATTCTCATAATGACACACGCTCCTTTGATCAGCCTATAAAAGGACAGCACCAGTGCTCCTTCATAACAACTTCGTGACTCCTACTTTGTACTGAAACTCTGTCAACAAATTTCTCTATCACTCACATTTATTTTGAGCACATTATTTTCTTTGAGAGCCTTCTAATACTACATAGTTTTACTTGTATTTTTCTGAGCTTCAATTTGTTATATCTGCACTTTTGAGTATATCTTATTTACATCCTTTTATTTGTAAAAATTATTTCTTTTAGGTGGGAATCCCAAGTTGTTCATAGAAAGGTGATGTCTCTTGAACGTATTGCTTAGAGTTGTAAAGGTTTCTAGCTGAACCTGATTTAAAAGCTAGTGGTTTAGTGAAAATCTCATAGTGCTTTGCTTTGGGGACAGGAAATAGGCCACAGGGGTGTTTGGTGGCTGAACCTGTATAATTTGCTGCGTGCTCTTTTTTGCTCTCTATCTCTTTATTATTCAAGCAATTTATTTTTCAGTTCTTTATTTTATTGTCCTTACTTTCAGTCATTTACATTTCAGTTATTTAATTTTTGTCATTTATTTTATTGCAACTTAATTTCTGCAATTTATTCTTCAAGTTATTTATTTTTCCACAGTTAATTTCTTGCAAATTTTATTTCAGCACTTTATTTGCAAATTTTTTTAAAAAGCACCGCTCACACAATTCACCCCCTCTTGTATTTGGAGTCACTTGGCAATAAGTGGAATCAGAGCTAGACTCTTGTATAAAGGACTTAACCGTCTCAAGAGAATGACTTCAAACAATAATGAGGGAATTTCCATGAACAGACCCCCATTTTTCAATGGTGAGGGGTATGGTTATTGGAAGGATAAAATGCAATTTTTCTTGAGGGTGTTGACCTCGATATTTGGGTTGCTGTAGAAAACGATCCTTTTGTTCTCATTCAATCAATTAATGATAAAGTGGTGGACAAACCAAGATCATTTTGGACCGAACATGACAAAAGAAAGGTCCAATACAATTTGAAAGCTAAGAACGTCATCACTTCAGCTTTAAGCTAGGATGAGTTTTATAGGGTCTCAAATTGCAAGACCGCCAAAGAAATGTGGGACACCCTTCAATTGACCCATGAAGGTACTACCGAGGTCAAAAGGGCTCGAATGAACACATTAGCCTATGAGTATGAGCTATTTGGGATGAAACCGGGTGAAAACATACAAGATATGCAAAAACGGTTCATCCATATAATAAATCATCTCAGAGCTCTTGAGAAGGTCTTCAATAATGAAGATTTAATTAATAAAGTTCTTAGATGTTTAAATAGAAACTGGCAACCCAAGGTTACTGCTATATCTGAATCTAGAGATTTATCTACTATGTCTTTGGCAACCTTGTTTGGTAAACTGCAGGAACATGAACTCGAATTAAATCGACTCACTGAGAGTGAGGAAAGTGATAAGAAAACGAAATCAATTGCTCTCAAAGCAAGCGTTAATGAAAAAGAGGAATCTGAGGACAATGATAGTCTTGATGAAAATGGGGAAGACATGAGCCTGATGGTTCGAAAGTTCAAAAGGTTCATGAGGCAAAAGGGAAGAACAAGCAAATTAAAAAATCCTCAAAAGTAAAATGAGGAAGGAACTTTCTTCAATCCAACTTGCTACAAGTGTGGTTAAAAGGGACACATAAAACCTAATTACCCTCATGGTCAGAAGAAAAATGAAAAATTTGATAAAAGGCCATAAAAGGAATCAAAAGGAAGAAGAACCTACATTGCCTGGGATGACAATGACATAGACTCGTCTGATGAATCGGAAAATGAGGAGGCCAACTTATGTCTCATGGCAAATCACGAGGTAGATAAGGTAAATGCTCTTGAACATGAATCTCCTTTAACTTATGATGAGCTTCTTATTGCTTGTGAAGAACTCAATAATGAAACAATTAGACTTCAAAAAATTGTTTCTTCTTCTAAGAAAACCATCGCTTCTTTTAACTAAAAAATTATTACTTTAATCCAAGAGATGGAAGTTCTTAAAGAAAAACAAGTGTTGTGACTGAAGTTTCCACTTGTACTTTTTGCGAAAACTAAAAGAACAAAATTTTCAAATGCGATGAATGCAATATTTTGAAAAACAAGATTGAAGATTTGGAAAACACCCTTGCCAAATTTACCATGGGAAGGGATAACTTAAACATTCTTTTGGGAAACAAAAAAGTACTTTTGGAAAAGCCGATTTGGGTTATGATCCTAAAACGCATGAAAAATCTTTCAAACTTGTCAATCACAACAACACTTCAAGTAGCCCTTTCATTAAATGTTTCCACTGTGGTAGAAAAGGTCACACTGCCTCTATTTGCAATATTAGAAAGAACAAAAATGTGGTTGGCAAAAAGATATGGATTCCAAAGGGCACCTTGACCAAGACTAACTCATCTGGACCCAACATGGTTTGGGTACCAAAGGTTAAAAATTGATTTGATGTTATAGGTGTGCATGAAAGCCAAGGACTCAAATTGGTATCTTGATAGCGGCTATTCAAAGCACATGATAGGGGAGAAAAGTAAGTTCTCCTCATTAGGACCTAAAAATAGTGGTTATGTCCGGTATGGTGACAACAACAAAGGTAAAATTATCGGGATTGACACTATTAGTAAGAGTCCTAATCCCACTATTGAGAATGTTTTGTACGTAGATGGTTTGAAGCATAATTTGCTAAGTATCAGTCAACTTTGTGATAAAGGAAACAAAGTGGTTTTTGATTCTTCAAAATGCATGGTCATGAATTCTGTAACTGAAAATGTTATTCTTATTGGACCTAGAATAGGAAATATCTATATGGTTGATTTAGATAAAATGCCTTCAAATGATGCATGATGTCTTATTAGTAAAGAGGATGAACCTTGGCTATAGCATAGGAGAATGGCTCATATTCACATGGATCGTCTTAATAAGTTGGTTCGAAAGGACCTAGTAATTAGCTTATCAAAGCTTCGTTTTGAAAAAGATAAATTATGTGATGCTTGTCAAAAAGGAAAACAAGTAAAGGCCTCTTTCAAATCAAAAAATATTATTTCTACAAACCGGCCTTTACAACTTTTACACATGGACTTATTTGGACCATCTAGAACTAGAAGCTTTGGTGGAAATTACTATGCTCTTGTTATTGTGGATGACTATTCTCGCTATACATGGACCTTATTTATTTCTCATAAAAATGACGCTTTGGCTGCCTTTCGAAAACTTGCTAAGGTTATCCAAAATGAAAAAGGAATGAACATAGTATCCATCCGAAGTGATCACGGTGGGGAATTCCAAAACGAGGCATTTAAGGCCTTTTGTACTGAAAATGGAATTGAGCATAATTTTTTCGCACCTAGAACACCACAGCAGAATGGAGTGGTGGAAAGGAAAAATTGGTCTCTTGAAGAGCTTGCGAGGATGATGCTCAATGAGACCAACCTTCCTAAGTATTTCTGGGCAGACGCGGTAAACACCGTATGCTATGTAATGAATAGAGTCCTCATAAGACCTATTCTAAAACAAACGCCCTATGAAATTTACAAGGGAAGGAAGCCCAACATTTCCCACTTTCATGTATTTGGATGTAAGTGCTTTGTTCTAAATAATGGTAAGGATAACCTTGGCAAATTTGATGCTAAAGCTGATGAAGGTTTATTTCTTGGATATTCCACTTCTAGTAAAGCTTTTCGAATTTTTAATAAAAGAAATTTGACTGTTGAAGAATCTGTGCATGTTTCTTTTGATGAATCTAACCCCAAATCTTCAATAGAAGAAAGTGTTGATGATCTTGCATAAATGCTTGGAGATACCAATTTATAGGAACAAGAGAGACCAAGAGTACCAAAGGAGGATCGAGAGTCCTTGCCTCAACCCTCTCAAGAATCCTCTCACTCAAATCTTCCAATGGAATGGAGAGTCTCAAAGAACCATCCTCTTGACAACATAATAGGTGATATGTCAAAAAGGGTAACGACTCGGAACTCTCTTAATCATGCATGTAATCACATGGCCTTTGTCTCTCAAATTGAACTCAATGATGTCAATGAAGCCATCTTCGATGAACATTGGACCCTTGCTATGCAAGAGGAATTGAACCAATTTGAGAGAAATGATGTTTGGGAACTTGTTCCTAGGCCTAAAAATCACCTAGTCATTGGGACCAAATGGATCTTTCGCAACAAGCTTGATGAAAACAGTATAATTATTAGAAATAAAGCTAGACTTATTGCAAAAGGCTATAACTAATAAGAGGGCATAGATTTCGATGAAACCTATGCACCCGTGGCTAGATTAGAAGCTATTCGCATGCTTCTTGCATTTGCATGCATCATGGATTTCAAACTTTTTCAAATGGATGTTAAGAGTGCATTTCTAAATGGTTTTATTCAAGAAGAAGTATATGTTGATCAACATCCCGGTTTTGAAAATTTTGAATTTCCAAATCATGTTTTCAAATTGAAAAAGGCTTTATATGGTTTAAAACAAGCTCCTAGAGCTTGGTACGAGAGGTTGAGCAAATACTTACTTGAAAAAGGTTTTTAAAGAGGAAAAATTGATACCACTCTTTTCATTAAACGCAAAAATCATGACATTTTACTTGTTCAAATTTGTGTCGACGATATAATATTTGGTGCTACTAATGATTCTTTGTGTTAAGAGTTTTCTAACATCATACAAAGTGAGTTTGAAATGTCCACGATGGGAGACCTCAATTACTTCCTTGGTCTTCAAATCAAACAAACAAAGGAAGGGATTTTCATAAACTAATCCAAATATTGCAAGGAGTTGCTTAAAAGATTTGGAATGAGCAATGCCAAAGAAATCTCAACTCCAATGAGCACATCATGCTATGTTGACAAAGATGAAGGTGGTAAGTCCGTCGAAGTAAGTAAGTATCGAGGTATGATAGGATCTCTTCTCCATCTCACTTCCAGTCGTCCGGATATTATGTCTAGTGTTTGCATTTGTGCACATTTTCAAGCAAATCCTAAGGAATCACATCTCTTAGCGGTAAAACGCATAATGAGATATCTTACTGGCATACAAAACATGGGTTTATGGTACCCCAAAGGTGCTGACTGCGCACTTATTGGGTACTCAGATTCGGATTTTGTGGGTTGCAAAATGGACCGAAAAAGCACTAGTGGGACATGTCACTTACTTGGAAATGCCTTGATTTCATGTCTTGGCAAGAAACAAGCCAGTGTGGCTTTGTCCACTGTTGAAGCGGAATACATTGCAGCAAGTAGCTGTTGTGCACAAATTATTTGGATGAAACAACAGTTGAATGATTATGGGATTAATCTGAAAACTGTGTCAATTAAGTGCGACAACACTAGTGCCATAAACCTCACAAAAAATCCGGTCTATCACTCAAGAACTAAGCACATAGAAATTAGGCACCATTTCATTAGAGATCATGTTCAAAAAGGAGATTGTGTGGAGATCATGTTCAAAAAGGAGACTATGTGATTGAGTTTGTGGAAACATCTAAGCAACTTGCAGATATTTTTACTAAACCGTTGCCTAAAGAAAATTTCTTTTTTATAAGAACTGAATTGAGTATTTTAGATCAATCATGCATTGAATGACTACATGTGAGTGTAATTTATTTTTTATAAAATTCTAACGTGGGCGTTGGAGTGTGCTAACAATTTTATGCAGGTTCTGTTACAAAGCTTTTTATGATGACAAACAGAAGCATTATAAACGATTACTGATCTGCTGTCGCGTACGGGTCAAAATAAATAAAACAAGAATGTAGTAACAAGGCAGTTAACCTCGGTCATCTCACAAGGATCTCTAATTAACAATAACCAATAACAAGAACACGCAAAGAAATAAAATTGGGGGGATTTTGATTCAAGAAACGGGTTATAAAAGATGTAAATATCAATATATAAAAATGATTAATCCACTGGTTCAAGGTAATTAATATTTGGATCTATCACGGGTTTCAAATGATTATTCTATTTCGTGATTCTATTTTTGTTTGAACATAAAATTAACCAATCAAGCATCAATTAATTCTATAAGAATTCCAACTGGATTAAGCATCACATAATTCGACTAATTATGAACAAGGAACAAGCGTCACAAGAACACAATTAATCTAATAACCGAATTTAATCAAACCTATAACTAAGCGTTGTAGATTCTTCTTAATCCCACTCGCAACAGATTAAAACAAGCATTTAACATACTTTGAATAGATCGAATCGAATTGTATAATAAGAATAGAAGGCAAAAACGAGATTTGAGTGATTAAGCATCAACACAAATAAAGCGTAATTGCTAACAATGATCAAAGGAGACAATGGATTAAAAAGAAAAAGAATTAGAATCAGAAATCGAAATTAATAATAAAATTCAAACCTCAAGATCCTTATAAAAACTCCCTAACCAGTGAATTAATCTATGGTCTTAGCCTTCTATGGAAGGATTAACAGAAACAAAATTAAGAAGGGGAGAAGGAGAAAAGATTGCTAAAACGGTAAAAGATTTAAAGTAATCAAAAAGTACTAACCTAAGACTCTAAAAGAGTATTTATAGCGTCTCCTAGGTTTAACCTAAGTAATCAGATGTTAAGGCCAAAGAGAAGGGCCCATAAAAGGTTAATTAGCCCAATAACAACTAATTACACAAGTAAGTGGTCCAAAACTCGCAGTGAACCCCGCTTGCAGTAGTAATACGCATTTTCGACCTTCAAAACATCAAAACTGGACTTCGGTGCCAACATAAGAGTTGTAGCTCTGCTTCTTAGCTTTCCAACGCCACAAAGATAACTAAAAGCGGACAAATATAGCTCAAGTTATGGCCTGCAGAAGGAACATGGGTCAGGATGTAATCAAAATCCAAAAATTAGTAATTAAATTCACTAAAGCCCAATTAAGACCCAAAAATGCAAAATCATGTTAAAAAGTAGTTATTGGACAAATCACACATTTAAGAACACCAAGTGCAATGCTATAAAAGATGCATTAAAATGCATTGATCAATTACGTTAATCGTTTATCGTAAAAACGCGGAACAACTACCATAATGGATTACATAAACCTCTGTAATCGATTATGCCTCGCAGTGTGTGACACCTCTCGCTGGACCAATCAAGACGCACCAACACAAAATAATCGATTATGGGTATCTCAATAATCAATTATGGTCAAGTAACTGGTCATTAACTAGCATTAACCAATTCATTTCAATTTTTTACTTCTTCTGCAATTATTCTTCTTCTTTCTCCATCCCGCTCTCCCATTTTCGTCCACCTCCTCTTCGGCTTCAATCTTCAAACGCCCAGAAGATTGAAGATTGAAGCTCTTCCTCACACAGGTCTCGGTCCAATTTTTTTTTTGCTCCTTGTTCGGTTTTCTCACCATTTTCGTTCAGAGCAAATGGCGCCCAGAAAGAGACCGGATGGTTTATCAAAGAGAGCACAGACAGAAACTGTGAATCCGGTCTCCATGAGCACGGAACTCCAAAAGTATTTTTCCTCTAAGGACCAATGCAATGAATTTTGGAGGTTGTTCTACAATCGCGATATTCAAAAGCCCCGTATTCTGGACGGTCCCTTCTTCACTAAGGAGAAATTCGAATTTGTGGAGTGGCTTCAACACGCTGGCCGTATGAACTTTCTAAGCACCACAAAGAACATCTATCCGGAATTGGTAAAGGTATTCTACTACAATCTTCGCTTCTCTGACGGAATTCTCTCATTTGAGGTATGCCACAAACCTATAAGTCTTTATTGTGCTCTGTTTGGTCGTATTGCTGGTCTGCCTGTTAGTGGTCCTTCAATTATTGATGATGCTCCTGCTGCACCACTAGCTGATGAATACAATAGGATAGAGGCCATTAAATCTACGCTTTGGGATGTTTCTGATGTCTTTGCTATCCATATTACTGCTGGTCTCTTAAATATTGAAAATAGACTGTTGCATTATGTGGTTGCTAAATTATTATTTACCAGGAGAAGCAATTTTGCTCAGTTACTTCGCTTTGATGTGCCTGTTATGTGGGTTCTTAAAAATCAAAAAAATGTGAATTGGGCTGCTCTGGTGATGCAACACATGTATGACCAAAGGACTCCAGGGTCCCTTCCTTATGCGCACCTGGTCACTCGGATCTTCATTCATTTTGATATACCCCTTGAAGGGGAGATTATGCATTACCAGGATGAAGTTGTTGCTTGGTTTAATGTGAATTCTTTGAACAAAATTGGGCTGGAAAACCATGGTGGTCAATGGTGGCCTAAGCTAAGAAAAGATCATCCTGCACCTCATCCTGCTCCTATACCATCCGTCAGTGCTGGTTCTTTATCTTCTCAGGCCGTGCCCCCGCCTTCCTCAGAATTAGGAATTCCTGAAATTATGTCACTTTTTCAGGCCATTCTCAGTGAACAAAAGAACACAACTGAAAGCGTCAATGCACTGCATGAGAAAGTTGATAGATTGGAAACCTCTTTGCACGACAAAGAAATTATTATTTACAGTCCAATTTGCCTGCAGTCGCCACAAAAACCACCTCCCACTGCTGCTAGTGCATCTGACGATGATGAGGACAATGTGGATGATGATGGGTCGGATGAGGGCTGATAACCCTTATCCTAGTATTTTATCTCTTTTACTGAGTATGTTATTTTGTTATTAATCTATAGTTGGATGAACTTATGCATAAGTACTCTATCTTAGTCCTATGCTTCATTGGATATTTTTGATGGTTATTATGCACATGCTTTACATGCCTTTCCCTTAAATCTTTCCCGCTTTTTGATGTTGCCAAAAGGGGAAGAGTTATATGATTCAGGGGGAGTGAATTATTTTATGCATATTGTGAGGGGGAGTTTTTCTAAAAACATGCGCTTAAACTCTGATATCCTTTTGTGAAAAATCTGATATCCTTTTATGAAAAATCACGCTTATTTATCTTTGATATATCTTGATTATACTTTACTAAATTCCCTCCTTGAGATGTTTGTCATCATAAAAAAGGGGGAGTCTATGAATACATGCCTTAACAGGGTTGTTTTGATGATTGACAAAAAAAATTTCACAAATAATCAAATGTGCAAAAAGCGGAAAAATACACCAAGACGCACCAAGGATCAGAGGATTTTGAGTCTTTGGGTTTTGGGTATTTATTTTATTTTTAAGACTATTTGTAAGTAGTAATAAAATACTCTCAATTAAAATTAAATCACACACTCACAAATATCTCAAATTTATTTTATGACACTTTTCCTAAATCATTTTAGGCACAAAATATGTTTTGAAATATTTCATTTTCTGTTTATGATTCTATCTCCTTCTACGCGTTCTTAAAACGTTACATAATCGATTACAACTCCTTCTATAATCGATTATTTTAACTGTGTGCCTCTCCGTGTTTTTGATGCACTAAATAATCGATTATAACTCTTATATAATCGATTATGCCTTTTTAAAATGCGCTCCGGTTTTAAATTTCAAATATATAATTGATTACACATGTTTACAATCGATTATATGAAAATTAGAAATCCCAGACTGAATGCAACGAGCAAATTCTCATAATGACACATGCTCCTTTGATCAGCCTATAAAAGGACAGCACTAGTGCTCCTTCGTAACAACTTTATGACTCCTATTTTGTGCTGAAACTCTGTCGAAAAATTTCTCTATCACTCACATTTATTTTGAGCACATTATTTTCTTTGAGAGCCTTTTAATACTACATAGTTTTACTTGTATTTTTCTGAGCTTCAATTTATTATATCTGCACTTTTTAGTGTATCTTATTTACATCCTTTTATTTGTAAAAATTATTTCTTTTGGGTGGGAATCCCAAGTTGTTCATAGAGAGGTGATATCTCTTGAACGTATTGCTTTTGTTTAGAGTTATAAAGGTTTTTAGCTGAACCTGATTTAAAAGCTAGTGGTTTAATGAATATCCCATAATGCTTTGCTTTGGGACAGGACGTAGGCCACATGGGTGTTTGGTAGCCGAACCTGTATAATTTGCTTCGTGCTCTTCTTTGCTCTCTATCTCTTTATGTTAAGAATATTAGAGGTTATGAATTGGTTATGAATTAGTTAGAAGGTTAGTACTAGCTAACCACTATAAATAGGACTACCATTGTATCATTTCACTTCTTTTATCAATCGACATGATTCCTTATGAGTTTTTACCTCATGAATATTCCTATGCTCTCTACCTTTCCTATGAGTATGATCTGTGGCCATCTCATCTTATGATTCTTAACATGGTATCAGAGAGATACCCTAGAGATAAGGATGAAACTTTCGAATGCGACTCTGATTCTGATTCTGAAACAGATGAAGATTTCAGTGATGATGTTCCACAATGGCTCTTCTTAGAACCTCGGAAGGAAGATGATCTACTGCTTCAGCAAAATTCATCACAGAATGGAGATGGCAAAATCGACTTTGGATGTTTCGGTCAAGATTCAGATCTTGTTGTAATTCTCGCAGATCCACTGATAATCGAACCAGAATTTGATGGTTTCACCATCAAAATTGGAGAAATTGCATGTTATCTCGTTCCTGCCAATAAATCTGGAAATTTGATTTCCAGGACCTTCAAACAAAGCAACAATGGAGGTTCCTTTATCAATGAGCAACAATTGTTTCCAAAAGAGGAAGACGAAGAAGGAACAATCGATTTGCAATTTGATGCTGCTGATTTACCTGCTTATGTAGTCAACGAGGAACAGAAGTTCGTCACCAAAGAGAATCAAACAGAACATCATCAAGATCCTCCTTCTACGGTGACTTTGCAGTTTGCATTTATACCAGATCTGGAATGTTCTTTGCATTGCGAGATTGTTCGTTCTGTTTTCGGTTGCTATCTCGCCGATTTCAATAACTCTTCCTTTGCCAAGATTCGTGCTCCCTCAGAGATCAAGATTCGTGCCGTCGCTGACGAAGACGGTTGAGAGTGACGATTCGATCTCTGCTACACCTCCACAAGACTTTGTGTTTCTCTTTGATCCAGGAGGATTTTCGACGCACACCACATTTACTGCCGTCTCCACCGTCTCTGCAAAGCACCGATCTGATTTTGTTTTTGGTCCTGGTGCGGCGACACCTTGGATCTCTTCTCCGGCGTCGGTCTTTGAGATGACCACCATGTTCGTCATCGAAAGCGGTGTTTGGATCTCCGATCTAACCAGTGTATTCATCACCACCTTCGATCCCGGCAGAGCTCTGACAAACATCGTCCTCGCCATCAAAAGCCACATCCAGTTCTTTAATCACCCCGGCGCGCGTATGGATTGTCATTTTCGATCCGGGCGGAAAGCACCGCCGTTCGCTGTTGATCTTTGTTGTGTTGATCTTATTCACTGTTCACTCATTGTTGGGAAGATTCCAGAAAGTTCTGTGCTGCTTAAGTTTTGGAACGAGATGCGCTTTGCGTTTTGCGTTTCTGGCGTACGTAATAATTGGGCCTTCTTACTTTGGGCCTACTGGACAACACAGGGCTTGTTACCTTTTGGGGCTTCTAGACTACATTGCTCATTGCACCCCCTTATTTCTTTTCACACCTCCAGCGCTACTTCACATAATACATGTAGTTGTTCCTAATTCCTTTTTCTTTTTGCTTTTGTAATTCAAGCTGCCCGTGGAGATCCCACTTGTCAGTTTAAGGGAAGGTGTTAAGAATATTAGAGGTTATGAATTGATTAGGAATTAGTTAGGAGGTTAGTACTAGTTAACCACTATAAATAGGACTACCATTGTATAGTTTCACATCTTTTATCAATCAACATGATTCCTTGAGTTTTTACCTCATGAATATTCCTATGCTCTCTACCTTTTCTATGAGTATGATCTGTGGTCATCTCATCCTATGATTCTTAACACTTTATTATTCAAGCAATTTATTTTTATGTTCTTTATTTTATTGTCCTTACTTTCAGTCATTTACATTTCAGTTATTTAATTTTGTCATTTATTTTATTGCAATTTAATTTCTGCAATTTATTCTTCAAGTCATTTATTTTTTCGCAGTTGATTTCTTGCAAATTTTATTTCAGCACTTTATTTGCAAATTTTTTTAAAAAGCACCATTCACACAATTCACCCCCTCTTGTGTTTAGAGTCACTTGACAACAATTTTTTCAAAATTTATGGAAATAGCAGACTATATTTATCTTTATTTTGTATAAATATTTATAAAAAAGTAAGTAAATAATGTAATATGTTTATAATCATTTAAAAATATGAAATGAAAACAAAAAAATTTAAACCAAACAAAAATTCGCTCCCGTTTCATAGATTTCTGGATTTGTCTTTGAACACAATGCTTTTTTTTTTATCAATGATGTTTCAGTGTTACTAGTTGACAAAAGCTTATCTAAAAATTTTAAAAATTTAGAGACTGGATTGCAAACTTTGAAATTATGACGAGTCATTTAATAAATAAGTAAAATTATATAAACTTTCAATTAACACTACAACAAGTTTTGGCAATAAACAGCGCTTATTTTTAGCTTAAAACAGCGCTTAAAAGCGCTGAAAATTAAGCCGCTGCTGATTGTATTTCAAAAAAACAGCGTTTATGAAGCGCTGCTGAAAATGGACAATAAGCGACTTGAATTAGAGGCGTTTATTGTCTCGACAATAAGCAATAATGAATAATGGTATTGTTTATTGTATAGACAATAAGCAGCTTCTTTATTGAAGCTTTATTGTATAGACAATAAACAGCAGCTTCCATCTTGATTGTTTATTTTGTATAATTAGCAGCGCTTCCTTTTAAGTCATTTGTCTTTTTATACAATAAGCAGCGCTTCATTATTGAAGTTGTTTATTCTCCTTTTTTATTAAATTTAGTTCTCTCACATTTACATTATATACATTTACATAATAGTGATAACACAAAATGCAATCAAAATTGTCATCAACATTCCCCAACATCAAAATTTAACATTATAATGTAATTTTTTCATAAATTCCTACATATCCTTACATTAACATAAATAAAGTACAATATATTTCATAGTCAAATTTACAATTATCTGAGAATAGATCACTAAAATATTGCACATGTCATGCTACAAATCCTACCTAAATAGTAATATCTTTTTCTTACATCACTTTGCAACTAAACATGCATACAAAGTCAAAATTCTAACAAAATTTTGAGAGTTTTCCTTAACATATGGACTTTCCAAAATATAAAAATACATAAAACATAACATATCATACCAAATGACCAACATAAAATATATAAAATATTAGCCAACATAAAAAGGAATTTTATTCCTAATTTCATGTGAACCTTTCCAATTCAAGTATGCTAAACTAAAAAAACCAAATTTAACAAAAACTCACGTAAACATTAATATTAATCTTCTTCTATCTCGCTTATAAATGATAAAATTTGTAGTAAAATATCGACACCACTCTTCTTTGAGTTCGGTATGATCAGTGTATGTGTCGAATTGACAATCGAGGATAATCTTCTTGAAATAAAAATTAAATAAAGTTAGAATTGAACATAAGCATTCAAATGGTATGCGTAAAAGAAAAAAAATTATATAAACTTTGAAATTGTTACAAACATACCTCTGTTGGAATTTCTGTTTGATTATGAACGACAATATCCTTGAGAAACTTTAAAACATATCGCCACAATCATCGAGTTAGGTTGGCGAGGACACTATAAAACCAAAAATATGAAATTAATTGTTTTTATTTTTGGTAATTTGAATAATTGCATAAAAAATTTGATATAAATACCTTTATCGGTATCCATTTAGGTGGAGTAAATTTAGAAAATCGAGACTTGTTTCTTCGATAAAGTAGGATTGCCCTAAGTACAAAATCAAACAAAATCATTCAATATGGACACATAGGCTATATATATCAAATTTCTAACAAAATTTTGGCAGAGTCTCCCCTAAAATATGGACATTCCAAAATTTATAAAACACCTGTAACTTAAACAAATACCAGCCAGCCAGCACAAGATGTCACGTAGGCCAAACATAAACAAATAAACACTTCAATATTACAAGTAACTTAAACGTTTAAGAAATTGCATACATATATATATATATATATATATATATATACATATCTATGATTTATACACACTTCCTGATTGTACTTCTCTTTCATTGTTTTGCGCATGTTGATATGTACACGCAATGGATCAAGATAGTACACAACGTTTTGATTCAAGTTAATCGCTAACAATAACCAATGATCCCTACAAAAATGTTGGACAAAAAAATATAAGAAAGTAAACACATTTCAATAAATTTAGTAATATTGATTAAATTAAATGACTTACACTACGTTGCAAGGTGACAAAAACAAAGTCTCAAAGTCAGGATTTGCTAATGTCAAGCGGTGAATGACATACTCAGACATGTCATCATTCCATGATCCTATATGTGTCCGTTGTGGGCACAAAAATACAAACCTTTGAGTTTGTTCTTGTGGGATCAATATCTCTTGATACAAGTACCTTAAATTAAAACATGCATACAAATTAATGCATTAACAATAACATAAATATTTAGTGTAAAAAAATAAAAATCATTGGATACTTTAAAATTTAATGCGATTACTGAGATATACACTAATAACAGTTTCACTTAACCATAGGTTGTCATTAAGAATTTCTTGAAGTGCACCATCAACACCACTCTTAGGTCGTGCTCATAACCCAAAATTGATTCATCCATTGGTACTTTAATGGTATCTCTTGCCTCCATCTTTGTTGCCATATGGACTCTAAGATAAATTGTAAAATCAGAGGTGAGCCGTAGGAGGCCGAGATACCATGACCTTCTTCATCGGAGATGTGAATGACCCATTTGTTGGCTGCTTGCCAACACTCTTGCTAGCTATAGGCGACTTGCCCTTGCCTTTGTCCTTGGCTTTGGATGTTGGAGATACCTACATATTTTGCATTCCAACATATTGACTAGTTAGTGAGTGATCACCTAATTTAATAAATATATGCGGTATATGATAGTGAAGCATATACTTTAACATATACGTGCCATATCACTTGTAACTACGAGGTGGTTTGGCCATGCCACATAGGTTCCTATTGCCTGTTCCACTTTGTCATCACATCTGCGCCTCGAATGGTACAGGCAATAGTGCATCTCCTCAAGTGCAACGTCAACTCTAACTTTTACATGATTAGGAGGTAAGGGAAGGTTGTGTAGTGACACACCTGGTTCATTATACAACATTCCCTTACCAACCATTCGTTGCGTTGGACTTGTCAAATATAGACTGCACTCATAAATGCCCTAAACCAATGATAAACGAAATATTAATATGTTAAATCTTTGAATACTTAGGTGAGAAAGTATAAAAAGAAATGTAACGATTATTACCTCGGGACTCACAATAGTGCAACTATCTCTAACACTCTTTGGGTTAGGGATAGGTGACTGATGCTCGTTCCTCTCCACTTCATCTTTATCCTTCTTGCTATCTTCCAATTCCTGAACTTTTTGGTATAGCTGAGTTACCATTCTCCTCAATTCTTCTGTTTCACTAGCATCAGCATGGCGTCTTACGCGCTTCTGTGATCCAAAGATAGTGCCCTGGGAGACGCCAAATCCCACGCCTCTTACCCGACCAGGATACTCCTTGATGGGTATGGCTTGGGAAAGGATGTCTTGACCAGACAAATTTATCTGACATAGACATTGACAGTTCATTCTGCGAGACACAAATATTATTAAATAATATCATTAATTTAAACGTTAATTAATGTTATCATACTTACAATTTTATCAGCCACTTCTCTAGTGGGTAGATGTTCAATGTCACCCTTCTTGTTTCGCCGGGCTTCTATCCACAAACAAGATCGATCAATGGATTGAGAAGTTGCATCTTCTCCTGACTCCAACAGCTGTACATGTGAACAAACAAATTGAGAGAAAGTAAGAAAGAAATTGTACATACCAAGAGATGCGTTAAAACAAGTTATAATTAAAGATATTGTACATACCATTTCTTCCTCAATGCGGGGATACCCTTTAACCCTTTAACCAAGAGACGCTCTTTGCCGATTTTCATTGCTTATTCTCTACATAAAAACATAAGAATATATTAATGCATGGTTTAATGTCATATATAAAAGTTATAAATATTATTGTACATACTATATATTCTTCATCTTCTGTGCGTCTTCTTACAAAAGCGCTCCAATCATCCTGTTCTATGAACGATGCATATTTTGCTGGAGGCTGATGTCTGATGTTCCCGTGTTGGTCTCTCAACCACTTGTTCGCTAACGCAGTTCGGAAATTCCGGTGTGATCTTCCAGCTAACCTAAGTGTAATATCCTTTCGGGTCTCATCAACATCAAAATGCTTCTGCAAGAACATTATAAACAAAATGGTAGACTATAAGTATGTTTAGATAAATTAAAAAACAATACAACTAACCAATGTTAATTAATCCCATTTTTATATACATGTATCTCAGTCCATATCTCATCTTTTAGCTCCTTCAAATATGGATCCTTATCCTTCCAATTATCGCGGCTAATTGGGACCGTCTTTCGCCTTTGTGGCCCCAATGAATTGAATAAAGTCATTAACATTTTCACCAATTGGTTGACCCTTAGCATTCCATATAACCTATAAAAAATAGTATTAGTGTACAAATTTAGATACTCAACTAAAAAAAATAGTATTAGTGTACAAATTTAATCGACAAGTATCTTACCACACGTTTTGCAACTCCTTTACTCCTCTCACGGATGAGTTTCTTTTTAAAAGTCGGTCCACGGACGCCGTCCCCTTTGGGGGCCTCGAGCACTATCATCACTTTGGATGCCATTTACCTGAAAAAATTATACACATAAGTTATTAATAAAAATTAATAAAGAAATCAATGTATACACATTTAATTGATCAATAAATTAATAAAAATTAAATAGCATTCACTACATACATGTACATTTAAGCAACTCTTTTCCTTTTTCTCGTTTTATTCAGATTTGCGCATCCCTTATGAAATAATGGATTGATCCAAAGCCCTTCATTATGATCATTTCTAATATACACATCATCCTCTATATGTGTACTTGCCCCAAACAATGATTGTGATGTGCCGAAGAAAGTGGTCATCCTCAATGTCAAGATATTCATGTGCTTCATCATCAATCTCATTAACAATTTTTTGTTATTCAATAGAACAATGGACCAATTCATATCAATTGGATCGGTGACATAGAACACTTGTTGAGCTTGCGATGCTAAAATAAAGGGCTCATCCTTATATCCCAACTTATTAAAATTCACCCGCATGAACCCCAACTCATCCATTTGTACACCGTTGTTATTATCAACCCACTTGCATTGGAACACAGGCACTCGAAACATCTTGTAATCCAACTCCCATATGCTCAATGACCTCAGAAGTATGACATATTCGCATATATGGGATTTCTATCTTTAGCACTTGATATATGCATAGCTTCAGCTACAAGAGTCACTCCACTATTTTGTATTCTCCTCCGATCATCATGTTCTTTTGTATAAAAAGTGTACCCATTAATGAGATAACCGGTGTAAGAACTAACATGTATATCTGGACCTTTAGCTAACCATCTCAATCTTTCTGAAACCGAGCTAGGATTTGCAGTAAACTCTGCAGAAATGTATTCTTTCAACCATTTTATAAAACACCGATTGTGTTCTGTTGTTAACCAATTTTGACTCTTATTTGGGTACAAGCTCTTGAGTATGTCCTTGTGTTTTACAACATATGACTCAACTTCATCGGCGTTGCGTAAAACATATAAGTGTGCTTGTTCCCATTCTTTCCTTGATATAGTCAATATTTCAAGTCCAGTAATCCCCTCGCCTGCACTTCTTCCTGTGTGACGAGACCGCAGCAGCCCTATAGAATGTTCAATATCAGATAGATACTCGGTACAGAATTCAACAGCTTCTTCGACTATATACCGTTCAACAATACAACCTACAGTCGTGATCGGTTTTTCACATACCCTTTTAATATCTTCATGTAACGCTCAACGGGTACATCCATCTCATATAATTTGGCCCACACAATTGTGTCTCCTAACCGGATGAATCGGATGAATCATTATGTCAAAGAATGAAGGCGGAAATACATCTCAAGCTCACACAAAGTCGAATAATTTCTTTTGCAAGGTGGCAACTTTCAGGGTCAATCACTTTACTACAAATTGCCTTAAAGAAGAAACAAAGTTTACTTAAGGTATTCCGCACTTTGTCGAGCAAAATAGATCGTATAGCTATGGGTAGCAAATTCTCC
Source organism: Calophaca sinica (assembly GCA_037113605.1). Lineage (NCBI taxonomy): Eukaryota > Viridiplantae > Streptophyta > Magnoliopsida > Fabales > Fabaceae > Calophaca > Calophaca sinica. The sequence goes on from CM073733.1 coordinate 114,294,069, forward strand.
ATGAGAACATGACAATCATGAGACTTTAGACCCTTTAACTTGAGATCTTTCATCGATCTGAGGTTCTTAATGTTTGAAGAGTACCCTCTGGAACCTTAACTCCATCAAGAAACTTACAAAAATCTCTTTTCTCTTTTTTAGATAGAGTATGGCGTGGGAGGTAGATATGTACTACGTTTCCCTTTCTTTACCTGGTCCCAACTCTCGTCTCAATCCCATACTAACCAAGTCCACCTTGCATTGATGCCATCTTTAGTCTTCCGGGCACATTAAGTAAGGTACCACCGAGACTATCAAAAATATTTTTTCAACATGCATCACATCAACGAAATGTCTTACGTATAATGATTTCCAATATGGCAACTCAAAGAAAATCGACCTTTTCTTCCACCCGTGTGGCAAGGTCTCCTGCAAAGGTTTACCGAATTTAATATTCAAATCTTTTACTTTTTCTAACAGTTGTGTACCGTCGGAGGCAAAGGAGCTCTGGATTCTTACGTATTCCCATTGAATGCCTTTCTCCATGACCGATAATGATGATTTGGATGCAAAAATCTGCGATGCCCAAGAAAGACATTCTTCCTACCATGTTCCAACCGAATCCAATCTGTACTATCTTCACATATAGGGCATGCACGGTGACCTTTGGTACTATATCCCGACATGATTACCATATCTTTGGAAAATCATTAATTGTGCCGAAAATCATAGCCCTCAAGGTGAAACTTTCTTCTCTATACCTATCATACACCACCACACTTTGTCTCCCACATTTGCTTCAAATCTTCAATTAAAGGAGCCAAATATACATCGATATCATTTCCTGGTTGTTTCGCCCAGAAATTAACAAAGACAACATCATATATTTTCGCTTCATGCATAGCCATGGAGGTAGGTTATAAATCACCAAAATCACAGGCCATGTCTTTGTGAGAGCTACTTTGAACACCATGTGGGTTAAATCCATCGATGAGACAATGCAAGTCGTAAGTTTCTTGGTTCATTCCCAAAATCGGGATAATCAATATCAATTTTTTCCATTGAGGAGAATCTGTAGGTGCCGTAGCTTGCCATCTTGAATCCTTTCATCCTCATGCCATGTCGGGTTTTGCATCTTACGAACTACGGTACATACGCTGAATCTGGGAATTATGGGAAAATACCACAATACCTTCTCTGGAGCCGAATTTTCCTTCTTATACCGTGAGGCTTCACATTTTGGACACGACTTTAACGATGCATATTCATTACGAAATAAAATGCACGATCGTTCACGACAAGCATGTATCTTCTCATAGCTCATGCCAATAGAGCGTAACATTTGTTTAGCCTCATATGTCCTACTAGGAAGCACATTATCATTAGGCAACATATCTTTCAACAGTGTGAGTAAGTCAGTAAAACTCTTATCGGTCCATTCATTGCCCGACTTCAAGTTAAACAACTTTAACATTGCCGACAATCTTGTGAATTTAGTACAACCTCATATAACGGCTTCTCGCATCACTCATCAACTTCTCAAACATTTGAGGACAATCACGAAGATCTTCTTCAACCGCATTTAACATATCTTCAAAGCGGTCACCATCATATGTATTTGTAGCGGTGTCCTCCGACGATATCTCCCACTATTCCCGTATTAGAAGATTCACCTCTTGTCTCACCGTGCTTTGTCCAACGGTATAAGTCTGACCAACCCCATTGCTCACTAAATCCCATTCCAATCCCAGAACACTAATTTTGTTTGTATAACAACAACTTAAACAAGGACATATGATTCTACTATGGTGCATTTGTATGCCCAACTACAAACCCAATAAAATCTTTCACTCCATCCTTATATTCCTTCGACAAACGATTGGCGGACATCCACTTTCGATCCATATTTTACCTATGGATTGAGAGGTAAAACAACGTAAAAACCCCATTTAAATAAAGCAAGACTAAAACTATCACCGCTCTTAAAATCAACACACAGACTAGATCAAAATTCTAACAAAATTTTGGCAGAGTCTCCCTAAAATATGGACATTCCAAAATATATACAATACCGTAACATTCCAAAATTCATTGTTCAAACCAAAAACCAAAATCAGGTTCCACAACAAAATTCATTGGTCATTTTTCCATTGATTCCCATCCGATATGCATATATATTTACTAATCTGTACATTTTAACAAAGCGATTCCAAGCATCTTTAACACTTCTAATTTATCTCTGGACAACAGTGAACAAAATCAAACAAAATCAAACCCTTCTGATTCCAAACTGGTCAACAGTGAACAAAATCAAACAAAATCGAACAGAGACAAAAACTAACGAACCACCAACAACAGAAACCAACGTGGAATCGAGATACAAAATGGAGACAGTGGCCATACCTGGAAATGGACGCAAACAGGAGTTTGGAGATGGAGGCGGGGGGAGGACGGAGGCCGAGCGCCGCCAGCAGCTTTTGCTCGGATGGAGGACGACGGACGAGTTTTGGACGAGCTCGGATTTCAGGTTTGAGGGCGGCAGACGAGCTCGGATGGAGGGCAGCGGACGAGATTTGGGCGAGCTTCGGATTTCGAGTTTGAGGACGTCGGACGAGCTCGGTTTCCGCTTTTGGGCGACCTCGGTTCGGCTTTTGGATGGCAGCCAGACGAGCTTCGGTTTCCGGCTTTGACGAGCTTCGGTTTGAGCTTTGGGCGAGCTCACGATCTCCGGCTTTTGAAGCACACGATCTCGTTGAGGGGACGGCGGCGGTAGAGATGGAGGCGGCAGCGGTGGAGTTTGCGAAGAGAGAGTTGACGACAGAGAGAGAAACAAAGTGCTTCCGGATGCGAAATGAGAGAGGAAATACATATATTTAATAAAGCCCGACCAAAAGCAATAGCTTAATAAGAAAGCGCCGCTTATTAGTAAGAAAAAGCAGCGCTTAAGTCTAAAAGCGCTGCTTATTCTAACACCAAAAACGCGCTTCCTACTATGGCGCTTATTGTTCCTATGATCAAAAGCAGCTTCATGTTTTGAGTCACTGCTTTAATGCGCTTGCTTTTTATTATTTAAAGATAAAGCAGTAGCTTAAAGGACTAAGCATTTATTATATGTACTAAACTTGATGGCGCTTAGTTAGTAAGCGCTGTTTGTTCATTCGTATGACATAAAGTAGCGTTTTTATTTTAAGCGGCTGGCAAAGAGCGTTTAATCTTTTTTAGAATTTGTTGTAGTGTAACTTAATCAAAATTTGCATTTACTATTTTGCAATGTCTAAACTTTATTCTTAAAATAAATGCATAGAATTATTTCAATTTTAATTAAATGATATAATCAATTACGTAAACTGTACAGTATTTGTGCATATGTTATCATTATAGGCAGTATTTGGTTATCAAGCAAAATATAGGCATCCCTCAAAAAAAAAAAAAATATAGGTAATATTTTCTGTTCCATATGCTATATATCAAGAGGCACCATTTTCATATGTCATTTTCAATTGAACATAGCCAAAACTTTACGCGTAATTAGGTTTCAAATTTCTTTTTCGACAGCTTTATTTGACTGATCAGGTTTCAGTTAAAGTGAAGAACAAAAAAATGAGAAAAACTTATACAGATATGATTATGATTGTAAAGATACAAAGAAAAGATTTCCTAGATCCAACTGGGCTCATATAAGTTATTCGATTATTTAAATTTTATTTAAAACTCAATATGAGTGGTGCTGTATTACTCATGGCAGTTTCGTGGAAGATAGTAAATGAGAAAAGGACAAATGGAGGGTTCATGAGTATCAAAATGACAAGTCATTATCACTTATACATCCAAACAAAGGTCGTACTATATATTTGGCAAAACTTTTGTGAACCACATATTATATCAATTTGAGTGGTTAGATACTGAAAAATAAATATCAAAGAAGAATTACGTAACAAAATGAAAATATATATATATATATATATATATATATACTAGAATCTTGAATTACACATTTTTATGTTTTGTCCTTTAAAATGAAGAGAAATGTTGCTTACATAGAAATAATTAGTAATATAGAAACCACACAAACAACTTTCCATTTTTTTTCCCATTCAAACCAATAAAGAAAGAGAGGAAAGTATGCTCCTAGCTAGCTATTGTTTTCTTTTCCTTAAAAAAGAATCCTCCATTGTAAGCTATCAGTGTTACTTGCTTTCCAGTCCAAGCAACACAGCTCAAAATTAAAATAGCAAAGTATGGAATAATCATAAACATAGCACGTATATATGAGATCAAATAAAATAGAAAATATTTTATTCACACTCATTTTTAATACTATTCCCAAACTTCTTTTATGGTAAAAAGATAATTGAATTTGCATATTTTATGATAAAAGGGAGAGAGATATGCATTAAAATAGGAATTAAGATAAATTTTACAATTTGTTATATTACCATTCAAAATAGCTAGGTGAAGCAAGGTCTATATATAGCTTTGGCAAGAGGTCATTTTGTTGGAATTATATATTCTAAAAATTAATAAGGGCTGAAATCATTAATAATTATATTAACTATTTATGATAAAGAAGCTATATTTTATGTGATTATATAAAGTTAAAATAAGGTAAACTCATTAGACGCCTAATTTAATTGATATGTGTCTTATATGAGTAGATGTTAGTGTGGCCCGATAAGGGGATAATGGGTACCCTGATAGGTTTAACATTTAACACACTATAAAGAAGGCTATGGTCCCCAATACACTGAATTGTCGTCATCCATTCTCTTCTCTTCATCTGAAGAAAACCTAAAGTCTCGTGAGAGAGCTCAAGAAGATTCAGTTGAGGAAGAACCATAAAGCCACTGCTAACGTGCTCGTTGTTTGTTACTATGAATCCAGTTGCTCGTTGTTTGTTCGTAATCATTCCTTTGGTATTCCACTTCAGGTGATTGATTGCTATGGATCCAGGTATTCTTCTAATCCTTGATAATCCAACATGTCGTAGATCCTAAAGGGTAAAGAATATGTTGTTCATGTTGAGCATGCTTGCACGTCTTTATTGCTTCCGCCTAAGGTATTTCTCCTATGAGATTTGAGCATGCTTATTCTTGTTGTGTTATTATAAGGACATAATTCTAATAAGTGGTATCAGAGTGGTCTTCATTGTTGGATTATTAGGATTTAAGTTCTTTAATTCGAATATGCCTGAATGGGTTTTCTTGAATATTTAGTTTTTTCCTATGTTTGTTATGAATCCTTTTTTTTTTAGAATTATGAAATCAGTTTATACCATCGAAATTGGATTTTGGTTGGTTTTTTAATGATGACTTTCTCGAATTGGATTACGTTCAGCGAGATTTTGTTTTCAAAAATAAAGATTTTGATTATAATATTTATGTAAATCGTTATTATGGATCTAGCAAATCTCACGGGAGCCATAAAAGAAATGATCGACTGTAAAGAGTCATTCTATTTGGTTTTATTGATAGACTTTTTTCGGATAATCACAGCGCTCATTGCTCATTATAACTTTGGAGGTACATAAGATGGATGTCAAGACGGTGTTTCTTAATGGCAACATCAATGAAACAAATGTATATGATGCAACCGAGATACTTTGTGTCGATAGACCCAGAGATGGTTTGTGAACTGATAGAATCCACCCATTAGCTAAAGAAGTTGACTCGTCAGTGATACCACAAAGTCTCATCAGGTAACTATCTCATTTGGTCTCGAGATGAGTATTGTGGATGACTGTGTGTATTACAAGGTTAGTGGGAGTAATTTTGTATTACTGCTACTATATGTCGATAATATTTTATCTAGTGAATAACGATATAGTCTGGTTGAGCAAAACCGAGAAATCTCTAACAAAATTTAGAGATGAAGGATCTTGTGGACGTCTCTTTTGTATTAGGAATCCATGATACTTAGAGATCACTTTCAAGGTGTCCTTGGGTCATCACAAATGAGCTATATCGATAAGGTTTAAATAAATTCGACATGAAAAATAGCAAACCAGGGTATACCTCAATTACTAAGGGAGACAATTTTAGTCTCAATTTTGCCCAAAAAAATAATCTAGAAATTCAGGAAATACAGGGAGTTCCCTATGCTCTAGCTATGGGAAGTCTAATACATGATCTTATCTGTACGCATCAAACGAGGGATCATGTGACAGATACTTGAGCAATTCTAGTTTGAATTATTATAGAAGGCAACCATAAGGATCATTAAGGAGAACAAAAGTCTATAAGCCCACATATCAGATATCTGAAAGATTAGAGATCATCAAGAACTCTGACTCTGATATTCAGGAAATTAATATTATGGACATCAAATTATGGGATACAACTGATATAGTAAAAGGTATTAAAACACCACTTAAGTTACAGTGTGACAGATAAGTCAGTCGTATCATATTTTAACAACAATAAAGAATTTTACAATGTCTATTGACAAAAAGGTGTTTGTTGTTGAAATAAAGAGTTCAGGATAGAATAATTTCTGTAGAGCACGTAGAGGTTGATTCCATGCTAGCTATCCACTAACTAAGGGCTTAACACATAAGGTTTTTCATGAGCATGTTGCTTATATAGGTGTGTTGTCACTAAGGTTGCCTTAGCTTGGTGGGAGTCTTTATTTGTGTTCTATGTTTGAGATACAAACTTTATATTATTTCAGATTTTCTGCAGAAATAAAGATTATGTTTATGAATACATTATAAACATGTTTGTATCTTGTGTGTGAAATTAATTTGCAAATTAAGGATTTTGTTTTGCAGAATTAAATTGTACAAAATTGATCTCACCAAAGATTTAAGTAGGACCAGTTGAAAACAGGCATGATTGAGATTACATTCTGTTACGGACCGGTCCCGAGCCGAGTTCTAGTGTGCCCACCGAACCGGGGCAGATTAGCCCGGTTCCTGCTCATCCGAGCTTGACGAGTTGTCACCGACCTGAGACGCGCCAGACCCGACCTCCGATACGACTATCCCAATGATAACGCCGAGCAGGGGAAAGGGCGAGCTAACTCAAGACTCACGAACCTTCTAGAAAGAGACGCGCCTGAGACAACGCTTGGAGCCGTTATCACCCTAAAGATTGAAGATCACGCAGCCAGCACGTAACGGGCTTGGCAGGCGCGAAATATCAGGAAGAGATGAGCTAATCCCCGAATTGTCAGGGAGGAGTTACTGCGCGCTGAAATCGGATCGGTAGTTATCCTCCCTCCGCGTGGCTCCACTATATAAAGGGGGCTGGACCCCCCAGGTTTGCATACTCTCTACTTACTCTCAACCCTAATACACTCTGTCCTCCTTCTTCTCCAAAGCCCTATCTAACTTAGGCATCGGAGTGTCTTTGCAGGTACCACCCCCCTTCATCGGACTCTAGAAGAGGGAATACTCAACCCCAAGGAGGAGGAGAGCTCTACCATTCCCAGCATCAACATTGGCGCCCACCGTGGGGCCCGGTAAAACTAACCCAGGCCTCAAGAATACCCCTAGCTGGATGGTGCGCACCAGGAGCACGGCGAATCACAGATCGCCACCACAGAGTCATCACTCGGCCAGTCAGAACGAACGCCCACCACCAGACCCCGTTTTGGAGCTTCTCAGGGCAGAAAACGAAGAGTTAAGACGCCAGATCGCGGAAGCCCGCGATCGCGAGGAAAGACAGGGCCACGAGACACCCTCGCGGACCAGAAGAGACGACCGGGACTCATCCAGGTCGGACGCATCCAGCGCCACGGAGAGCCCAAGGCGAGAAGGCCACATCCGGTGTAGGCATCGCAGCGAGAAAATCGACCCTTCGAAATCGGGCTAACCTTGCTCCCCTTTGACGAGAGGGTTATGGCCGATCCGGTCCTGAAGCGGTTCCAAATCCCCAACATGGACGCTACGAGGTAAAGACCGACCGAAGAGTACATTACCTCCTTCAACGCAGCGGATGCTCTTGATCGGCGCATCCGAGGGCTTGAAATGTCGGACCTTTCCACGCACCTGAAGGACCGGCCATGCTGTGGCTCTCTAACCTCCCACAATGCTCGATCCACTCATTCGGGCAACTCGCCGAGCAATTCGTGGCCAGGTTTACCACGAGCCGAGCCTTCCGGAAAAACTCCACTTGCCTGGTCGGGCTCAAACAGACGTCGGACGAGACACTGAAGTCCTTCATAGAGCGTTTCAACAACGAAACGGCTCAAATCAGAAATCTCAGCATCGATGTGGTGCTCCACGCCATAGTGTCAGCACTAAAGCCTGGTCCCTTCTCGGACTCCCTCGCTCGCCGACCTGCAGGATCCCTGGACGAGCTGAGGCGCCGAGCAGTGGGGTATATCAACATGGAAGAAGTTACCGCCGCCAAGAGAGAAACCCAGAATCGGCAAGACAGGAGCGAGGATCCGCCCGAGAAAGCGGCAGAAGAAACGAGCACCGAGGGCGGCAAGACTACGGAGGACGGTTCACCCCCTTGACAGTGGGAAGGGACCGAGTCTTGAAGGAAGCCTACACGGGCAACCTCATTACCTTGCCCCCTCGGAAGGACTCCCCACCAGATGCGGATCGCCAGAGATACTGCGAATACCACCGAATCTACGGGCACACCACCAATGAATGTCAGGCGCTAAAGATAAAAATTGAAAAACTCATACAGGCAGGACATTTAGCGAAGTACGTGGACAAAGGGAATGGGGCGACCCCCAGAGAAAACGGGACAAGTCGTGGAAGATCACGTTCACCAGAGTGCAGGCGCAATCGATCGCCGGCTCGGAGAGGACAAGAAAGACGTTCACCCGCCCGTCAACACAGGAAGGGTCGAGACGAAGGTACCCCCTCGCTCAATTTAATTGCAGGTGGTTTTGCAGGTGGGGGCGAATCTAGCAACGGTCGGAGAAGACACCTAAGATCCGTCAATAGCTCGACATCACTAGCGGCCCCGCCCGAGGCCCTACCGACCATATCCTTCTCGGAGAGGGATTATCAGGGAATAGACCGCCGCCAAGACGACCCAATGGTGATCATAGTACACCTCGCTGGATTTAACGTCAGGAGAGTGCTCGTCGACCAAGGAAGCTCGGCGGACGTAATCTACAAGGAAGCCTTCGATCGACTCAAGTTACCGAGCTCGATTATAAGACCCTACCGAGGTACGTTAGTCGGTTTTTCAGGTGCTAAAGCTCGGGTGACTGGGTACTTCGACGTCTTGCTCACCTTCAAGGCAGACATCGGGGTCAAGACAATCGAAGCCCACCTCCTGGTGGTGGAAGCCGATTCAGCCGCGGACACCGCCTACAATATGATAATTGGCAGAACTGTCATCAATGGGATCGGGGCCATTATCTCCACCCCCCATTTGGCGATGAAGTTCCCCCTATCTGATGGGCAGATTGCTACGATACACGCCGACCAGAAGGAGGCGAGACAGTGTTATGTCAACGACTGGGGATGACAAAGAAGAGATCGCCCCAAGTCGAACTGCATGATTGAGCTCGACCCGAGGGGCGAGAGTGATTTCCGGCCAGTGCCGGTCGATGACATCAAGGAGATTGAAGTAAGAGGATCGGGCAAGAGCATACGAATCGGGACGCAACTGCCCCAGCAGAGCGAACAGTCCCTGGCGAAGGTCCTGCTCGACAACGCAGATCTGTTCGCATGGGGCCCGGAGGACATGCCCGGAATAGACCTCAGAGTGGCCTGTCACAAGCTAGCCATAGAGCACGGCGCTCGCCCCGTTGCCCAGCGCAAAAGAAGACTTGTAGGGGAAAAGAAGCAGGCAGCCAGAGAAGAGACCTCAAAGCTCTTGAAAGCCAGGTTTATCAAGGAGATCAAGTACCCAACTTGGCTTTCCAACGTCGTATTGGTCAAGAAGAGCAGCGGTAAGTGGAGGATGTGCACTGACTTCACCGACCTAAACAAAGTCTGCCCTAAAGACCCATACCCCCTTCCTAGCATCGATGCTCTGGTGGACGGCACGTCAGGGTACCAGGTGCTCAGTTTCATGGATGCGTACTCCGGGTATAATCAGATCAAGATGCACCCACTCGACACGCCAAAGACGACTTTCATGACGGAGACCTCCAACTTCTACAGCGTCACTATGCCCTTTGGTTTGAAGAACGCGGGGTCAACATACCAGAGGATGATGGATGAGGTCTTCGCCAAGCAGATCGGGAAGATGATCGAGGTGTATATGGACGACATGGTGGTCAAGACCTCCAGCTTCGAGGCACACTACCGAGACCTCCAGGAAGTATTTGACATTATGAGAAAATATAACATCAGGCTTAACCCCGAGAAGTGCTCGTTCGGGGTGCTCGGAGGCAAATTCCTGGGGTTCATGATCACCCACAGAGGCATTGAGGCCAACCCCGACAAGTGCCGAGCAGTGATGGAGATGCGCGGACGAACTCTATCAAGGAAGTGCAAAGACTCGCTGGTCGCATCGCAGCCCTTTCCAGGTTCGTAACTCGTTCCGCTGACAAATCACTTCCCTTCTACCAGGTACTCCGGAAACCGACTCGGTTCGAAAGGACCGACGAGTGTGAAACAGCTTTCCAGAGGCTCAAGGAGTTTCTGGCGTCACCACCGGTCCTTACACGGCCCACCAAAGGAGCCCCTCTCCTCCTCTACCTGGCGGCCACCGACACCTCGATCAACTCGGCCATGATAGAAGAGAAAGAGACCGAGCAGCGCCCAGTAGGGCTGGACATCGGACGGTTACGGTCGGTTACGGGCCAGAAATCTCTAATCCGAGAGAAACCGTGGATGAGAAGATCTCACCCAATCCCATCCATTGATGCCATCGGATCGGGCGGGTGATAGTTTAAGCGGATCGGCGGGTGCTCGGACGGCTTGGCACGGTTTTGTATTAAACAAAAAAAAATGTTGATGAATCTTGAAGAACAAATTCCAGAAATTGTTACAGAAGTTTCAAGAACAAAAAGTCAAAAATAAAAACATAAGCAAGAAATAAAAAGACACACAGAAATAAAAAGCTTAAACTTCAAGTGAAAGAAACAATCTTTCTACAAAAAGCATCAATTTTTTTGTTTACAGAAGCAACATCAACAGCGACTCGGGCATCGTCCTTCGCAGATCTGGTGCAGAAGATGCTCGATCGGAGATCTTCCATTTCGTTCGGCGGGTTTGACGAAAATGGGACTGGGCGCTGTGATTTTGCAAGATCTGTGACGGTAATACTCTTGAATGCTATGGAAGAAGGCGCTGGATGTGGGTTCCTCCATGGCGGAGCTATGATGGAACTATGAAAGAGGAGGGGAGTAGACTACGGTGAGAGGGAGAGACGAGGAAGAACGACATGACCGACGATAGTGCAGGCGGTGGTCGGGACGGAGCCATGGGAGATCAGGCAAGGACAAAGAAGACAATGGTGTATACCACCAGGTTGAGAGAGAAGCATATGGCTCAGTGACTTTTCTTCTTCTCTAAATAATAGAATTGTTTTATTTTAGAATTAGAAATTTAGAAAATGAATGAATGTCAGCTTGGGAAAGTTTAAACGTAATGAATGACAATTGGGAACTTTCAAAAGTAATAAATGAGAAAGATAATGATAATTTAATGTTTGAAGAAACACAAAATCAAGTAACGTTAGCCGCTCATTTTTTGGCCATGTCACTAATCCTAGTAGTCATTTAAAATCTAACGGTGCACATTACTCAGAATATTATAAGATTAAAAGGCATGATGCGGTCGGTTGCGGATTTCGACAAATTTTTTTTCTACACCCGAGACCGACCGTCTGAATCCAAGATAAACTGATCTTCTAAACCGTTGACCCGTTGACCCGCTACCACCCACCCGTTTGCAGACTTATGCTAATGGGTTTTTAAGGTTTCGGGCGAGTGGTCGGATCTTGTCCAGCCCTAGCGCCCAGTTTACTTCGTGAGCAAAGTTCTCCACAGGGCAGAGCTAAGGTACCAGAAGGTAGAGAAACCGGCGCCCCTGATAGTAACCTCCGCGAGGAGATTGAGGCCTTACTTTCAAGCGCACACGGTGGTAATCAAAACGGACTACCCGATCAAAAGGATCCTGCAGCTTCGAACTCGGGGCGAATGGTGGCGTGGTCGGTAGAACTCTCAATTCGTGATCGGTATGAGCCCAGAGGACCCATTAAATCACAAGTTCGGCTGACTTTGTTGCGAGCTAACACCGACCCCCGAGGTCGAGCATCGACGCCCACGTGGGCGGCTCCTCCAATTCCAAAGGCGTGAGCAGAATCATCGTTGAAAGCCTGCTGAATCAGCGTCGAACAGGCACTCCGGTTCCTATTCAAAGCTAGCAACAACCAAGCCGAGTATGAGGCTTTACTACTCGGTCTCAAACTCGCATGGGAGCTGGGCGCCCAAACGCTCCGAGTCAAGAGCGACTCCCAGCTGATGATCAACCAGGTCAATGGCGAGTACCAGTGTCGAGACGACATACTCGCCCAGTATGCTCAGAAAGTCAACGCCATGATTCAGAACTTACAAGAGGTCCAACTCGAGCACATCCCTCGAGAACAAAACAACAAGGCATATCTGCTGGCAAAGTAGGCTAGTATGAAGACCGAGGGACAGCTCCATACAGTGGTCGTCCAAACTTTAGAGTCACCAAGCATCGCGACAGCCGAAAACTACGCAGTGATCAGCTCAGATTCTTGGATGAAGGACATCGTTGAATACTTGAAGCAGGGAAGACTGCCCGAGGATCAGGCAGAATCACGCAGGGTCCAACGGCAGTCCGCACATTACACTCTAATCGGAGACAGACTCTACAGAAGAGGTTTCTCACAGCCACTACTCACCTGCGTAGAGAAATCAGATTCCGAGTACGTCATGAGGGAACTACATGAGGGCATCTGCGGGAACCACTGTGGAACTCGGACCCTGGCAGCTAAAATCCTACGAGCAGGCTACTACTGGCCGACGCTCAGATCGGATTGCCTGGAATACGTAAGGAAGTGCGACAAGTGCCAAAGGTTCGCCAAACGAGACCATCTTCCACCGGAAGTCCTGCACGAAGTCATCGCCCCTTGGCCTTTCAATACCTGGGGGCTTGACATACTTGGCCCCTTTCCCCTTGCACCGGGCCAACTCAAGTTCATCGTAGTCGCCATAGACTACTTCTCCAAGTGGATAGAGGCGTGTCCGCTGGCGACCATCACTTCCGAGAGGATCAAAAATTTGTCCGGAAAAGCCTGGTTTACGCCATGGCCTACCCCACACCATCATCACGGATAACGGCACGCAGTTCACCAAAGACGGCGTTCAAGGACTTCGCAAGGTCTAGGAATCCGACTTCGTCTACGCCTCGTCGAGCATCCACAGACCAATGGTCGGTCGAGGCCGCAAACAGTGGTTATCTCAATGGCCTCATGGCTACTGGAGAGGACGAGGCGATCGGCGGAAGAACTCTGCGGGTGTCGTGGGCATACCACACCACCCCCAGTCGGCAACAAATGAAACACCTTTCCGGCTAACATATGGAATGGAGGCCATGGTGCCAGTAGAGCTCGGTTCCACCTCAGCGAGAAGAGAACACGCTCAGGCATTGACGCCAGAGGAGGCAAGAGTTGAGCTCGATCTCCTAGAAGAAACTCGGGAACTTGCCCGTGTACAAAACTTTGCAACTAAACAGCGCGTCGCCAAGCACTACAACTCCAGAGTCCGACCAAGGACGTTCAAAGAAGGAGACCTGGTCCTTCGGAAAGTTGAACTGGCTCGAAAAGACGCAAGGCAGGGCAAGCTAGGGCCAACATGGGAAGGGCCATACCGCATCAGGATGGAGCACCAGCACGGCGCATACGGACTAGAAGAACTATCCGGAAAGGCAATACCGAGGACCTGGAATGCTACGCACCTCAAGCTCTACTTCAGTTAAACACTTGTAAATGGATGGCGTACTCTTTCCTTTACAAACCCTTTTTCCCACTGGGTTTTTGGTTTGGAAAGGTTTTAACGAGGCGCATCCTTCTTTCCCTTTCTTCCCCATTTAATAAAAGTCAACCCCTATTGCATTCAGAGTGTTTTCACTAAAAATCACCGAGTCCCGAGCTCGGAAGGTCTTAACCGAGCTGATCTAAACCCAAGTCAGCATAAAGGCTTGGTGGGCTCATTCGCAGCTCGACCCCCGTGGTCCTAAACCCAAGTCAGCATAAAGGCTTGGTGGGCTCATTCGCAGCTCGACCCCCGCGGTCCTAAACCCAAGTCAGCATAAAGGCTTGGTGGGCTCATTCGCAGCTCGACCCCCGCGGTCCTAAACCCAAGTCAGCATAAAGGCTTGGTGGGCTCATTCGCAGCTCGACCCCTGTGGTCCTAAACCCAAGTCAGCATAAAGGCTTGGTGTGCTCATTCGCAACTCGACCCCTGTGGTCCCAAACTCGCTCATGACTCGGCCTTTCGGACCGTTTTGCTCGACCTAAACGATACATTCAACCTCAAACCCAACTTAGCATAAAAACTTGGTAACCTCGTTAGAGGATCCGAAGCTCACTATCCGACCTAAAGGTTGCGTAAGAAAATCGCTACTCTACTACACCGGTCCGCGGAGAAATTGTCTCAACTTCAGTTGACACAAGTTTTATTCGGGGGAAGCCACCCGGGGACTACCCTAGCCGAGCAGCAGCTACCCGAGGTCGACCCCAACCGAGCACAATAACCAACAAATTGCTAAAGCAGAAAACAGGGAAGACAACGATTAAACTTGGCCAATTTCGTTAACTCAACAAAATACAAAAGAACAGCTCGTAGAAGAGCGGGTACATCATCAAGACAAAGCCAAGTAAAGTAAAACAAATTACGCAAGGGCATTCCCTTGGTCTTCAGCTCGTAAAACAAATTACGCAAGGGCATTCCCTTGGTCTTCAGCTCGGTCCCCGACGATCTCATTGGCCACAAGACTCTAGCTAATAGTCGCCAAGTCGAGACCAACTCCGGCCTCCTCGCCCCCAGGCTCCTCCTGATCAGCACAACCTTCTTCCTCGTCCTCCTCTTCCACAATCTTTCCCTCTTTCACTACCTTGGTGAAATCGAGCTCGGAGATGTCCAAATCGGGGGCGATCACCTTCAACTGCGCAACGGCATTATCAAACCCTTCCTTATACTGAAGGGCACTATACTCGCGATACTCCTCGACCCGAGCAGCTTCGGACGAGGACTTCTCCTTCTCCTCCTGCAGTTGACGCAACAAAAGGCCATTTTGGGCCTGGAGTTCCTCCCGCTGAGCCAGCAGAGAAACGTTGCTCCTGTTCAAATCGTCCTTGCCTCCGAGAGGCGAGCATAGTCCTCTTGCAGCTTGCCCATCTTCTCCTCAAGCTCGCCAAGCGCGGTGGCCTTGCTTTGGTACTTTCTCTTCGCCAGCTCGGCTTCAGTCGCCCGTGTCCTTATCCGATAGGAAAGGAACTGGGCCATAGCAGAAGTACGGAGCCTATAGAGACCCAGTGCCTTGCATAAACCCAGCTCGCCCGCCTCGGCCATGCACCTGTCGTCGGACCTACGCATAATCTGATCGATCTGGTCGGAGCGGTCGAAGCCGACGTTCCAAAGGGAATCCTCGGCGTTCTCGCCTTGGTCGGCAAATTCTCCAAGGTGGAGGAACCACTCGGAGCCATCAGGGATGTTTAGAGGAATCCCCCCGTGAGGTCCCCTCGGCTCCTTTGCAGGGGGCTGTTCGGAACCGGGAGTCGAGGGAGCGCGCGGTCGCTTCTTAGTAGCCTTGGCGGACGAAGGGGAAGCGGCTGCATCAGAAGGAACCGGCCCTGGAACTTGGGCGACCTTTTCTCTTTGAGCTCTCTTGAGGAGCTCGGCCATCTCTTTCTTGCTCATCTTCGGGGCCATCGTACCTGAAAATAAAGTGAAAGTTAGTACTCATGTTCGGGCTGAAAATCATGCTAAAGGATGATAACGAGACTTACTTAAGTAATCCCTCCACTGGGGCGGATCCTTTAGAGCTCGGGTGAGGAGAGGACCACAATGCAATGTGGGCAAACGAGCAAGAAAGTTCACTATCGTCTGGTCGGTGACCGACAACGAATTAAAGTCCACCTCTTTTATGGGGCGAGGATTGGAGCTCCAGTAAAAAGGAAACAAGGGCTCGTTCTGAGCGGAAAAGAAAAAGGGATCCCCTCTCCTTACCCGGATTTTGAAGAAATCAGGCTTCCAGTTCTTATAAGACTGGTCAAAGAGCTCAAGAATATAAAAACCAAGTATTTTATTGAGCGAACACCACTTAAGCTGCTTACCAAGTCTGAGCTGGAAAAAACTGAAGAAGAGAGCAGCGGAGGGGGTAACCCCAAAGTACTCTGACACGAGTTTAAAGGCTCGGATAAAAGCCCAGCTATTGGGGTGTAATTGCGAGGGGGCCGCGTCCAGCCATTGGAGGACCTCACACTCAAACCTACTTAAAGGAAAACGGAGGCCGATTCGCGTAAAGTAAGTTTTGTAGAAGAAACAAAAGTCGGGGGGACTAGACTCACCCTTGTTAAAGCATACTCGGTCGTCAGGAGAGCAGGGGAGGCAAGTTACCTCCTCGTCTCGATCCCGGTTCGGCGTAAATGACACACTAGACCGAAGGGCGACTACCCCAGTGTCTAAAAAAATGTTGGAAGCCACCCCGAGTACATCGGGGTGCACCCAGGCGTAGGGAGACCTATTATCTCCCACTCGGCGCTCGCCCCCCTTATGAAGTGAGTACGATGGAACAGACGCAGAGGGGGGAGAAGCTGGAACCCAGGAGGTGGGAGGAACCACCTGGAGAGGCACTGGGTCACGACCACCGTCGGACGGTAGCCCCTTGTGGCCAGAGCCTCCGGCGTAGGGTGGCGTAGAAAGGTCAAAAGACGTGCTCGTCGTTTCAGACGACGAGCCGCTCTCGGAACTCAAAGGTATGGGGGAAGGGGGACGACGAGAAGAAGAGGAAGAAGCCATTAACGAAGAACAGTAGCAAGACTTACCAGGAAATGCGAAGGAACGAGGGTGAGACAGCCGTTCGGAATACAGACGCAGGGAAGATAGCAGACGAAGCGTTCAGAGAAAGCAAAACGAAGAAGAAGAGAGAAGGAAGGAGAGGGAGTAGCTTTATAACCCCCGCAGAAGGGAAGTGAAGGGACAAATCAATCCGAGCCCTCCATTTGCAAAACCAATTGAAGATCTAGCGGTCCGGGTTGCATCAGATGATCGACGGTGAGAAGAGGAACGGTTGAGTAAACGTCTCATCTGGGTCCCATCACGTGGCAGAGTGCCGAGTAAAAGCGCGACACATAGAGCGTGACCCCCCAGACAAACAAGCTTCTGGGACACGCCCCCGACCTCAGTGACTCGACTCGGATACCGACCCAAGGACATTAGATAGACCCTCCGCCCTTTCGTGCAAAGAGTCTAGGGGGCTTGTGTTACGGACTGGTCCCGAGCCGAGTTCTAGTGTGCCCACCGAACTGGGGCAGATCAGCCCGGTTCCTGCTCATCCGAGCTTGACGAGTTGCCACCGACCTGAGACGCGCCAGACCCGACCTCCGATACGACTATCCCAATGATAATGCCGAGCAGGAAAAAGGGCGAGCTAACTCAGGACTCACGAACCTTCTAGAAAGAGACGCGCCTGAGACAACACTTGGAGCCGTTGTCACCCTAAAGATTGAAGATCACGCGACGCAGACGTGCGGGCTTGGCGGTATGAAAATATCGAGGAAGAGATGAGCTAATCCTCAATTGTCGTGAGGAATTACCGCGCGCTGAAATCGGATCGGTAGTTATCCTCCCTCCGCGTGGCTCCACTATATAAAGGGGGCTGGACCCCCCAGGTTTGCAAACTCTCTACTTACTCTCAACCCTAATACACTCTGTCCTCCTTCTTCTCCAAAGCCCTATCTAACTTATGCATCGGAGTGTCTTTGCAGGTACCACCCCCCTTCATCGGACTCTAGAAGAGGGAATACTCAACCCCAAGGAGGAGGAGAGCTCTACCATTCCCATCATCAACACATTCCAAGTTATTTCCATGCTACTCATCCATATTGATATATGTCATCAAGTGTGTTGATGTAGTGATCGTTGGGGTTTAGTCACGATTTACGGAAGTGACAAAAGCCGCGGTGGTTTCATTATTGATACATGAAGTGGACCAGATTGTAAGGAGGAAATGTAAACATAAATAGCATTTGGATATTGTTATACCCCAATTTTGTCCGCTCATATTTTCATTTTTTTTTGTTTTTTTTTGTTTTGTCTGCCGAGTGGGGAGGTCGCATCGAAATGAGGTCGTATGCCGAGTGGAGAGGTCGACGCCGAGCCGGGGAAGTCGCAGACCGAAATGAGGTCGTGCCGAGCTGTGGAGAGGTCGAAGTCGAGCCGTGGGGAGATCGCGTCGAGCCGTGGAGAAGTCGCGCATCGAAATGAGGTCGTGCCGAGCCGTGGTGCCGAGTGGAGAGGTCGACGCCGAGTGGGGAGATCGCGGCCGAGTTGTGGAGAGGTCGCGCACCGAGTTGAGGTCGGGTGCCGAGTCAGGCGCTCGCTTGCCGAGTGTGGAGACGTCGCGTCCGAAATGTGGAGAGGTCGACGCCGAGCCGTGGGGAGGTCGCCACGAGATGTGGAGAAGTCGCGCGTCGAGCTATGGAGAGGTCGTGACGCCGAGCTGTGGGGAGGTCGCGACCGAAATGAGATCGCGTGCCAAGTCGTGGAGAGGTCGTGACGAAATGGGGGAGATCAGATGCCGAAATGGGCCATTTTTAGCCCAATTGCAGTTCATTACAAGCGTTGTTAAAAAACCTAAAATTCAAAACTAAAAATCAAAGTCGATTTCCACACTTCACCCTTCACAAAGTCATCTGCATATCTTCACCAAAGTCCTCTGCATATCTCCTCGGCCACTCTACAAACTATGTCTTACTGACTATATGTCCCCACATGCCTCTTGCTTTTTCTTCATCCGCCAACCAAGTTTGACAAACAATGCAATTTAATCAAAAAGGAGGAGCACCGTTGTTAAAGTTACGGTGATTGCAATTTTTTCAAACCATTGATATCATCTCGGACTTTGCACATGTTACCATCTCCTCAGCATCATTTTAGTACACACTTAGCATACAAGTTGCAACCTTAAGTGGACAAAGCTGAGCCCTCTGCTTTTTCTATAAATAGCGAGAGAATAGGGGACAAAAGAAAATGACACTTAATTTGAGAATTGGATACCTCATTCTTGGTACCAATTATACACAACAATATGAGAGAAAATTGAGAGAAAAGAGAAGAACCAAAAAGGGGTAGCGAAGCAAAGCGTAGAAGAAGCGAGGAAGAAAGGAGAAGGTTTGCCTCCTTCACCCTCTCCCACGATCTCTCTCTCTTTCTCCCTCCCTCTCCCCCTCCGCTGCCTCGCTTTCTTCTTCTCGCACTACGCTCCCTTTGTTTTTTTAAGCCACGCCATCCTCTCTTCCAGCGCCGGCCGCTCTCTCTCTCTCTCTCCTTCTTCTTCTCGCTCTCTCTCCTCTCCCACGATCTCTCTCTCTTTCCCTCCTTCCCTCTCATCTCCTTTTCTTTCTTTCTTGCAAAGGCCAGATCTTTTCTTTCCTTTTGTTTTGTGTTGGTGTGTGTGTGTTTAGGTTTAATTCCCCCTCTTATTTCATGTTCTGCTCCTTTTTTATTTTTATTTTTATTTTTTCTTATCACACCCCCTTTCTTTTATTTACGCCTCCCTCCCCTTTATTTTAGGTTCTGTTATTCGCACCCAGTTTCTCTTCATTTACGCCCCTTCCCTTTTTTTGTTTTTTTTTGTGTTTCTTTTCTTTTCTTTCCTTTTTATTCTATTCTGGTTTTTTTTTTTTAGTCAAATTAGTACAATCTTATTCAACTAAATTTCACATACAAATATCGAAACCCTATTTTTTCTTAAAAAACGTTTGATAAAAATCACGAAAATTAATTTACTAGTAATGATTACTCGAGATTGCTTCCCGTTTAGTCATTACAAATATCTTAATTTTCTAAATAAAAATGAGTCGTTAGTGAGGACCACTCTTGATTGCTTCTTGTTTGGTCCCCATGAAAACCCATCATCTTTATAAAAATAAAATCAATTTTTTTTTACTAGTAATGATCACTCGAGATTGCTTCCCGTTTGATCATTACGAACACCGTTAATTTTATAAACAAAATAGGTTGTTAGTGAGGACCACTCTTGATTGCTTCTTGTTTGGTCCCTACAAAACCTACCTTTTTTTCCATCAAAAAATATACAATTAAAATCAACTAACACACAACCATTTTCTACCCAAGAACTACGTAGCCTTTGATTTCTCCACTTTGCAGAGATCGTAGGAGCAGGAGCATACTCCTGTCAAGCGCAAAAATAAACGACTTTTATTAAGTCCCTTTTTTTTTATCTTGGTTAATTTTTTTTATAAAAGGGAAATAAATATTTTTTTAGAAGTTAATAAGATTTGCACAATTAATTAGAGGTAACCTTTTTTCGAAAGGATGTTGTAGGGTGCTAATACCTTCCCTACGCATAATCGACTCCCGAACCCAAATCCGGTCTTAAGGACCACTTTTCTTCAAAAAAAGGTTTTTTCCAATATTTTCCCTATGAAATAAATTATTGGTGGCGGCTCCATTAAACTCGAATAAAATCCCTCCGGATTTTTAGTCGCTTCTGTTGGCGACTCCTTGGGGACTTTTAGAGAGTCAAGCCTAACATGATTAATTGTGCCAAATAATTAACTTCATTTTTTTGTTATTCTTTTTAATTCCCCTTCTTTTTATTTTTATCTTTATTTATTTATTTATTTATTTATTTTTTTTCTTTTGTAAATATTTATTTATTATTTATTTGTTTAATTTTAATTTGTTGTGAATATTGAACATTAGGATAGACGACTATATTTGTATGCTTTGTTTGTTTTGCAGCTTGGGTAGTGTTAGGGTGTTGCCCCTCTCACACACCGCACCTACACGTTCGCACACACATGTGAGTAAGGCCCTATACCCGGGTCAGAGCAAAGCTTAAGTTGAGTGGAGGTTCGGTGATGGTCAATTGGAATTTGCTTTCCTTCTGGCTATTGCGAGAACTTCATCTAGAGTGTGCTCCCTCTGAGTATTCCGCACCGGATAGTTATCTATCGTTGTGGTTAATATTCAGGAGGAGACTTTAGCTCTAGAAGCCTTTGGTGAGAATGTGAGTAGAGCCACCATGAGATCTATCACTCAATACAAGACTATAGACCCCTTAGGCTAGAAAATATCTAATTTTAGGTTTGACCCATTTAAGACACAAGGGGCGTCATATCATTTTTGTTCTTCCACCAAAAATTTGTTATATCATGTCCATGCATAAAAAAGGGTCTACAAAAACACATATCTTCGTGCATTCATACGCCAAAAACAAAAAAACAAAAAAACACATGTTGAAAATAAAGAAATAATATCATTCATTCTCATTTCATTTTAGATCGCCAGAGAATCGTAGGAACTCAAGAGCTTGGCTGCAAGTATTTTGTGAAATAATATGAGATCAAATTGTGAAACAGTTTCAAAGAAGCTCATACATGTCAAAACAATGAGGCCTACGATTCCTTGGCACAAATAAATAGATTCATGCATCCACATTCATTCATTTTTCTTTTCTTACATACTCATATCATTTTTTTAAAAAAATCATCAGAAAATAATCAAACAAACTGGTTCCTCGACACCCTTATCGAACTCGCTCTCAATCAAGGATCATGGATGACCAAGAGATGAAAGAGGACGTCAACCGGTGAAGGAGCAGGATGAGCAAAGTTTTGGAGTTTCTGCAATCCCTAAACAAAGACAAGGCTACGGATGGGGTATCTCCAGTTGAATGATGAAAGTCAAGCTACACCTTCCCACCCACCTGGCTTTGGTCCTATGCGGTTGCAATATGGTCTCAATACTCGAGGATGATGGTACCTTTTGCAATTTACCCGAGGTCCTACACACTCACCGATTAGCAACCCTCGTAATCAAGTACCACAATTCCCACTTTACGGACTCACTTTGGTTACACGCCACCTATGGCCAATGATGATACTGCAAACCATAACCCTCAAGGCCCACAGGCACAACAGTTCCCACTATATGGTCTCCCGCCCGGTTACACACCGCCCGGTCCTAACAATAACTCTACAGAAACTGATTCCCAAGCACTTGTTGTGCAAGACGTAGTTCAAGGATCTGGCTCCGGTACTGAAACCATACCAGTTCAAAGCTCAACTCCTGGCTTCATGACATACACCTTTCCACCTGGTTATGCACCATCCCATCTCGGGAATACTCAAGGAGTCAGTACGCCCGTAGTGACCCCCGTGGTGAATCACCGACCATTTGGTTACCCCTATTATATTCAAGGAAATCCATTGAATCCCCAGACTAATCGCATTGCCTGGTCTCCAGCTATGGGAGGACCCAATCTAAGCATCAGGTTGGGAATCGATTAAATGCGATACGAAGTTGCAAATCCTCGAAGATAGGCTAAGAGTCGTAGAAGGAGTAAGTTATCTCGGTTCAAGTATCGCTTCAGATCTTTGTCTCGTCTGGATGTGGTTGTACCGCCAAAGTTCAAGGTGCGGACTTTGACAAGTATAAAGGGACAACTTGCCCAAAGCCACTTGACCATGTCTTTGTAGGAAGATGGCGTCCTATGCACATGATGATAAACTTCTGATTCACTTTTTCCAAGATAGTTTAACAGGGGCAGCGTCGAGTTGGTATACACACCTTGAGCGATTTCATATTCGCTGCTGGAAAGATTTGGCGGATGCCTTTTTGAAGCAGTATAAGTATAACATTGATATGGCTCCTGATAGAATGCAGTTACAAAACATGGCAAAAAGAGACAATGAGACCTTTAAGGAATATGCCCAACGATGGAGAGGACTGGCAGCCCAAGTGGAACCGCCTCTGATTGAAAAAGAAATGGTGGCCATGTTCATGGATACTCTTCAATCACCCTTCTATGACAAAATGATCGGAAGTGTATCATCAAACTTTTCAGATATGGTCATCGTAGGGGAAAGAGTTGAAGGAGGAATGAGGAATGGAAAGATTGCCCAAAGTTTTGCTGAAACCAGTAATATCAAGAGACCCCCAACAAACTTCGTAAAGAAGAAAGAAGGGGAAACCAATCTTTGTGATAGCGAGCAGGGAGGACAAGCACAAGGAAACCCACCCCAATTCTTTACCAATTTCCCACATCCTTTTCCATACCCCTACTACCCACCTCCATACATCGCCGCCGCCTCTCATAATCCTAGCTCCCGGCCAAACCAACCAATGATGCCCTTTCGACCACCTTCCCCCATCCAAACACAAGCACAACCAGTTGCTCTCACCCAACCAAACCAAAAACCAGAAACAACCAAATGACCAAGAAAGCAGTCCAATTTGATCCTATTCCCATGACCTATACGGATCTGTTCCAGCACCTCATCAGCAATTCCTTGGTCTCTCCTCGCTCAATGAAACCACTTCAACCTCCCTTCCCGAGAGGATATGACCCAAATGCCAAGTGTGAATTTCATGCAGGGGCAGTAGGTCACACAACTGAAAATTGCAAGGCTTTGAAGTACGTGGTTCAAGATCTGATCAATGCCAAATGGTTGAGTTTTAAGGAGGATGGGCCTAATAACCCCCTTCCAGGTCATGGAGGTCCAGCAGTCAATGCCATTACTGAGGAGTTTGGGGACTAACCCCTGATAACTAGATTGGAAGGCAGGGAGCCAAAAGATGAGAGTATCCCCATCTGTGTCATCAGGCAAAGCCTTTGGAGTGCAGGAATGTTGAATCCGGATCAGATAGCAGCTATCAAGGACGATCGCAGTGCAGAAAATGACAATGTCAACCTTGTCCACCCTTGCTCGCCGAATGAAGAACTTGGAAATTGGGAGATCGTTGAGTTTCCCGTGATTTTTGGTGCAAAATAATTTTTGTAATGCAAATCCTATTGCTCTGCCTAAGGCTTTAGGATAATTTGTTGTCAAAATGGCGCATATGTTTCATTTCAGTATCTTTATCAATAAAATGCATTTTGAATTTTCCAATCATTTCCCTTTTCCTTTTTTTCATCTTTTCCATTCCCTCCCATCTTTTTTCGTTTTTTCCATTTCGCCGCTTTAACTAATGCAGATCAAAAACTTTGTCTTTGGGAAATATGATGTCGATGACTCATACTTTGACTACCCCATGAGGACAATTGGGAAACACCTTACAATCGATGAGATTGATGGTACGAGAAGCAAAAGTGATTTAATCCACGAGGAAGAACTTGAAATAATCAATTTGAGTACTGAAAGTGACAAAAAGGGAGGTAATAAAAAATAGAAAGAAGAAGGTAAAGGAAAATCGGAATGTGCCAAAAATTATGTAATGTGAAAATTTGAGCAATAAGATTTTGAGATGAAGTTTGGCCATTTTTCTCTATCCCAAAAAATAAAAAATATATACATCCCTTGCTACCCCTTTTGAGCCTAAAAAATTTTTTTTTTTAAATACCCTGAACAAGGATTACTCATCCAATGGAGACTAGCACAATAATCTATTCAATTTTGTCTGTTAAAAAAAAAGGCAAAACAAAAGACGCTTGCAAGAATAAAAAAAAATCAATAAAAATGCCAAAGCAAGAAAAGACAATTGTGCTAGCAACCATCAAAGTGCATCTTTGCACTAAAAATCCTTGTTGAAAAGAAAATACCTCAAACACTTTTTGAGCCTGAAATATCCTTTCTTTTGTGACCCTTCAACCCCTGGCCACGTTACAACCATAATAAAGTCCATTCCGATCAAAATCAAATTGCTCATATTTTCTCAAAACTTGATTTTTGGAAGAGGAAATCCAAATAAACTCCTTGTTGCAGTTGCTTTACCAAAAATGTGGAATCTGATCCACGCCATGGTACGCCAAATAAGATCATCATTGATAATGGAACTAAGTTAAATAACAAGATGATGAAGAAGTTGTGTGACGACTTCAAGATCCAACATCATAATTCCTCACCATACCGCCCAAAGATGAATGGGGCGATTGAGGTTGCAAACAAGAACATCAAGAACATCAAGAAGATTGTCCAAAAGATGGTGGTAACATTTAGAGGCGGCATGAAATGCTCCCTTTCGCCTTGCACGGTTATCGGACTTGATTCGCACCTCAGCGAGGCAACCCCTTTCTCGCTGGTGTATGGAATGGAAGCAGTGCTTCCCATTGAAGTCGAGATCCCCTCGTTAAGGGTATTGATGGAAACAAAACTAGAAGAGGCAGAATGGGTTCAGGTTCGACTGGATCAATTGAATCTCATTGAAGAAAAGAGAGTGATGGCCTTATGTCATGGACAGCTATATCAACACAGGATGAAGAGGGCTTACGAAAAGAAAGTTCGCCCTCGGAAATTTCAAGAAGGAGACCTTGTACTCAAGAAGATTTTGCCCATCCAAAAGGATTCTCGTGGAAAATGGACTCCGAATTATGAAGGTCCGTATGTTGTGAAAAAGCTTTTTCTGGAGGAGCCTTAATCCTCACAAGGATGGACGGTGAAGATCTCCGCCTCCCAAGAAACTCGATGCACTCAAAAATATTATGCCTAAAAAAGCATATAAAAACCAAGCAAAAGTGAGCTCGCTAGGTTGAAAACCTGAAAGGGCGACCTAGGCAAAAATTAGAGCGACCCGTTGGATTGAAAACTTGAAAGAGCAATCCAAGCAAAAGTTAGGGTCTCAAATCGGACATTGAAGAAGGCTGACGCATCAAGGGGCTCTTATCCACTAGGGCAGTTCTATATATTTTCAGAAGTAGAGTAATGAGTAATCAAAGTTATGGATATGGGAAGCTGGCATTTGTTCCTACAAAGACACAAACTATAAAATATCTGTTTAGTTATTGTCTTTCTTTGTTTTTCTTCTTCCTGCATTTTTCTTGATGTATCTTCAAGTCTGTGTAACTTCAGTCCTTGTACACATGACTCTTTTTTTTTTTTGAATACCAAACACCTCCGTTCTCGTATTTCAAAATGTTGTTTTATGATAATAGACACTGAATTGTGAAGCATGTGATGATATGGGAAAGCATTACATTTATTATATACATCTTAAGAATCACGAGGACACGCCAAATCTCAACAAATAAGTTTCAAAAAGGGCAAAGGGATTACCTTTAAAAAAGTAACTAGCGCAGCATCGATAACTCGCGCTCCCTCCCAGTCGAAGGCATAGCATGACTAAATCCGATGAATCTCAGTCCGTCCCCTTTCTTTAAGCACTAGAGATCATACGGACGTGGAATCGATAAAAATAATAATCGCATTGCATACATGCATCACATACCATATATCCGTGCATCATCTTCATATCACCACCTTTTAACCGTTTTGTTACACCTGGTCCGTGCACCAAAATTTGATCCTTCATTCTCGTTTACAAACAATGCGCCTAGCATTGGTCCTTTATTTTGCTTTCTAAGCGATACGCCAAGTATCGCTCACTCTTTATTGCTTTTCGATCACCGCATCAGTACCCGACCTGGCGGTGACCCTTCTTTATAGTTTTCTGATAAATGCGCCGAGCATCACCCCTTTTATTGCTTTAAGATTACCGCGTCGATTCTACCTGGCGGTAGTCCTTCATTATTGCTTTTGACCAACATATCGATTCGGACCTGATGTTGATCCACCTTTATTGCTTTCCATCGACGTCAATACCCTACTTGGCGTCGAACCTTCCGATCACAGGTGTCGATGCGACCTGGCGGCGATCCTTCTTTATTGCTTTCCATCGACGCGCCAATACCCTACTTGGCGTCGAACCTTCCGATCACCGTGTCAGGACCCGACCTGGCGGCGGTCCTTCTTTTTTGCTTCCCATCGCCGCGTCAATACCTTATTTGACGCCAAACCTCATTATCGCTTTCCGATCACCACAAGATGCGACCTGGCGGCGATCCTTCTTTGTAGTTTTTTGATAAACGCGCCAAGCGTTAATCCCTCATTATTGCTTTCCGATCACCGCGTCAGTACCCGACCTGGCGGAGATCCTTCTTTATAGTTTTTTGAGAAACGCGCGGCGTTAATCCTCATTATTGCTACGATCACCGCCAAGACCGACCTGGCGGAGATCCTTCTTTATAGTTTTCTGATAAACGCGCCAAGCGTTAATCCCTCTTTATTGCTTTTAGATTACCTTGTCAGTACCCGACTTGGCCGTATTCCTTCCTTATCACTTTCCGATTAAACGCAACAAGCGTTGATCCCTCATTGTCATTCCTCACGTCAAGTTCAAGACAAAATTAGTGTATTTATCTTTAGCTCTATTTTATGACAAAAATATAACAACCATTGTTGTTTGCATTTTCTAATAAAATATAACTAAAGAGGGGCAGCTGTTATACCCCAATTTTGTCCGCTCATATTTTCATTTTTTTTTTTGTTTTGTCCGGCCGAAATGGGGAGGTCGCGATCGAGCCGAGGTCGATGCCGAGCCGTGGAGAGGTCGTGACGCCGAGGCGGGGGAAGTCGCAGATCGAGCCGAGGTCGTGCCGAGCCGTGGAGAGGTCGTAGTCGAGCCGTGGGGAGATCGCGTGTCGAGCTGTGGAGAAGTCGCGCATCGAAATGAGGTGGTCGTGCCGAGTCAGTGGTGCCGAGCTTTGGAGAGGTCGTCACGCCGTGGGGAGATCGTGTGCCGAGGTTGTGGAGAGGTCGCGTCACGAGTTGAGGTCAGTGTCGAGCTATGGGCGCTCGCTTGCCGAGCCGTGGAGAAGTCGCGTTGAGCCGTGGAGAGGTCGTGACGCCGAGCCGTGGGGAGGTCGCTGCCGAGATGTGGAGAAGTCGCGCGGCCGAGCTATGGAGAGGTCGTGACGCCGAGGCTGGGGAGGTCGCAGACCGAAATGAGATCGCGATGCCAAGCTGTGGAGAGGTCGCGTCCGAAATGAGGTCGCCGCCGAGCCGTGGAGAGGTCGTATGACGAAATGGGAGATCGTATGCCGAAATGGGCCATTTTTAGCCCAGTGCAGTTCATTACAAGCGTTGTTAAAAAAACCTAAAATTCAAAACTAAAAAATCAAAGTCGATTTCCACACTTCACCCTTCACAAAGTCATCTGCATATCTTCACCAAAGTCCTCTGCATATCTCCTCACCACTCTACAAACTATGTCTTACAGCTATATGTCCCCACATGCCTCTTGCTTTTTCTTCATCTCACAACCAAGTTTGACAAACAATGCAATTTAATCAAAAAGGAGGAGCACCATTGTTAAAGTTACGGTGATTGCAATTTTTTCAAACCATTGATATCATCTCGGACTTTGCACATGTTACCATCTCCTCAAAGATCATTTTAGTACACACTTAGCATACAAGTTGCAACCTTAAGTGGACAAACCGAGCCCTCTGCTTTTTCTATAAATAGCAGTAGAGAATAGGGGACAAAAGAAAATGACACTTAATTTGAGGTGGATACCTCATTCTTGGTACCAATTATACACAACAATATAAGAGAAAATTGAGAGAAAAAGAAGAACCAAAAAAGGGGTAGCGAAGCAAAGCGTAGAAGAAGCGAGGAAGAAAGGAGAAGGTTTGCCTCCTTCACCCTCTCCCACGATCTCTCTCTCTTTCTCCCTCCCTCTCCCCTCCGCCTCCTCGCTTTCTTCTTCTCGCACGCCGCTCCTTTGTTTTTTTAAGCCACGCCATCCTCTTTCCAATACAGCCACATGGCCAGGTCGAACAAGGCGCCGCTCTCTCTCTCTCCTCTCTCCTTCTTCTTCTCGCTCTCTCTCTCCTCTCCCACGATCTCTCTCTCTTTCCCTCCTTCCTCTCATCTCCTTTTCTTTCTTTCTTGCAGTGGCTGCATCTTTTCTTTCCTTTTGTTTTGTGTTGGTGTGTGTGTGTTTAGGTTTAATTCCCTCTTATTTCATGTTCTGCTCCTTTTTATTTTTATTTTTATTTTTCTTATCACACCCCCTTTCTTTTATTTACGCCTCCCTCCCCTTTATTTTAGGTTACATTGTTCGCACTCAGCTTTCTCTTCATTTACGCTCTTCCTTTTTTTGTTTTTTGTGTTTCTTTTCTTTTCTTTCCTTTTTATTCTATTCTTGTTTTTTTTTTTAGTCAAATTAGTACAATCTTATTCAACTAAATTTCACATACAAATATCGAAACCCTATTTTTTCTTAAAAAACGTTTGATAAAAATCACGAAAATTAATTTACTAGTAATGATTACTCCAGATTGCTTCAGTTTAGTCATTACAAATATCTTAATTTTCTAAATAAAAATGAGTCGTTAGTGAGGACCACTCTTGATTGCTTCTTGTTTGGTCCCCATGAAAACCCATCATCTTTATAAAAATAAAATCAATTTTTTTTTACTAGTAATGATCACTCGAGATTGCTTCCCGTTTGATCATTACGAACACCGTTAATTTTATAAACAAAATAGGTTGTTAGTGAGGACCACTCTTGATTGCTTCTTGTTTGGTCCCTACAAAACCTACCTTTTTTCCATCAAAAAATATACAATTAAAATCAACCAACACACAACCATTTTCTACCCAAGAACTACGTAGCCTTTGATTTCTCCACTGCACCCGGAGATACGTAGGAGCAGGAGCATACTCCTGTCAAGCGCAAAAATAAACGACTTTTATTAAGTCCTCTTTTTTTATCTTGGTTAAATTTTTTTTTATAAAAGGGAAATAAATATTTTTTTAGAAGTTAATAAGATTTGCACAATTAATTAGAGGTAACCTTTTTCGAAAGGATGTTGTAGGGTGCTAATACCTTCCCTACGCATAATCGACTCCCGAACCCAAATCCAGTCTTAAGGACCACTTTTCTTCAAAAAAGGTTTTTCCAATATTTTTCCTTCGAAAATAAATTATTGGTGGCGGCTCCATTAAACTCGAATAAAATCCCTCCGGATTTTTCGGTCGCTACAGATATGCACACGAAGGAATTCTGATATAATTATTACGATATGCAGCCCAAGTGGGAGATTGTTGGAATTTTATATTCCAATAATTAATATAGGTTGATATCATTAATAATTATATTAGCTACTTATCATAAAGGAGCTATATTTTATGTGATCATATAAAGTTAAAATAAGGTAAGCTCATTAGACTCCTAATTTAATTGATAAGGCCTTATATGAGTAGATGTAGTGTGGCCCGATAAGGGGATAATGGGTATCCTGTTAGGTTTAACACACTATAAAGAAGGCTATGGTCCCCAAAATACCGAATCGCCGTCATCTATTCTCTTCTCCCCATCTAAAGAGAACCTAAAGTCTCGTGAGAGAGCTCAAGAAGATTCGGTTGAGGAAGAACCATAAAGCCACCGCTAACGTGCTCGTTGTTTGTTGCTATGGATCCAGTTGCTCGTTGTTTGTTCGTGATCATTCCTTTGGTATTCCACTTTAGGTGATTGATTGCTATGGATCCATGTATTCTTCTAATCCTTGATAATCCAACATGTCGTAAATCCTAAAGGGCAGAGAATATGTTGTTCTTGTTGAGCATAATTGCATGTCTTTATAGCTTCAGCTTAAAGTATTTCTTCTATGAGATTTGAGCCTGCTTATTCTTGTTATTATTATAAGGACTTAATTCCAATAAGTGGTATCAGAGCGGTCTTCATCGTTGGATTATTAGGATTTAATTTTTTTAATTCGAATATGCCTGAATGGGTTTTCTTGAATATTTGGTTTTTTCCCAAGTTTTTTATGAATCCTTTTTTTTTTAAGAATTATGAAATCAGTTTATACCATCGAAGTTGGATTTTGGTTGGATTTTTAATGACGACTTTCTTGAATTGGATTACGTTCAGCAAGATTTTGTTTTCAAAAATAAAGATTTTGATTATAATATTTATGTAAATCGATATTATGGATCCAGCAAATCTCACGGGAGCCATAAAAGAAAGGATTGAATGTAAAGAGTCATTCTATTTAGTTTTATTGAAAGACTTTTTTCGGATAATCACAGCGCTCATTGCTCATTATAACTTTGGAGGTACATAAGATGGATGTCAAGACGGTGTTTCTTAATGGCAACATCAATGAAACAAATGTATATGATGCAACCGAGATACTTTGTGTCGATAGACCCAGAGATGGTTTGCAAACTGACAGAATACACCCATTAGCTAAAGAAGTTGACTCGTCAGTAATACCGCAAAGTCTAATTAGGTAACTGTCTCATTTGGTCTCGAGATGAGTACTATGGATGAATGTGTGTATTACAAGGTCAGTGAGAGTAATTTTGTATTACCATTACTATATGTCGATAATATTTTATCTAGTGAATAACAATATAGTCTGGTTGAGCAAAACCAAGAAATCTCTAACAAAAGTTAGAGATGAAGAATATTGTGGATGCCTCTTTTGTGTTAGGAATCCATGATACTTAGAGATCACTTTCGAGGTGTCCTTGGGGCATCCCAAAAGAGCTATATTGATAAGGAGCTATATCGATAAGGTTTAAATAAATTTGACATGAAAAATAGCAAACTAGGGTATACCTCAATTACTAAGGGAGACAATTTTAGTCTCAATTATGCCCAAAAAGATAATCTAGAAATTCAGGAAATACTAGGAGTTCTCTATGCTCTAGCTATGGGAAGTCTGATACATGATCTTATCTTTACGCATCAGGAAACGACGTACATCGTGGGATCATGTGACAGATACTTGAGCAATTCTAGTTTGAATTATTATAAAAGGCAATCATAAGGATCATTAAGGAGAACAACAGTCTATATGCCCACACATCAGAGATCTGAAAGATTAGAGATCATCAAGAACTCTGACTCTGATATTCAGGATGTTTATGGACATCAAATTATGGGATACAATTGAAATATCTATGTCACTAGGTTGCATATAGTAAAATGTATTAAAACACCACTTAAGTTACAGTGTGACAGATAAGTCAGTCGTATCATACTTCAATAAAAATAAAGAATTTTGCAATGTCTATTGACATAAAGGTGTTCGTTGTTGAAATAAAGAATTCAGGATAAAAGAATTTCTATAGAGCACATTGAGGTTGATTCCATGCTAGCTATCCACTAACTAAAGGCTTGACACATAAGGCTTTTCATGAGTATATTGCTTATATAGGTGTGTTGTCACTAAGGTTGCCTTAGCTTAGTGAGGGTCTTTATTTATTTGTGTTCAATGTTTGAGATATAAACTTTATATTATTTCATATTTTCTGCAGAAATAAAGATTATGTTTATGAATACATTATAAACATGTTTGTATCTTGTGTGCGAAATTAATTTGCACATTAAGGATTTTGTTTTGCAGAATTAAATTGTGCAAAATTGATTTCACCAAAGATTTAAGTAGGACCAGCTGGAAATAGACATGATTGAGATCACATTCCATGTAATTTCCATGCTACTTATCCATATTGATCTATGTCATCAAGTGTGCTGATGTGGTGATGTCGGGGTTTAGTCACGATTTACGGAAGTGACAAAAGCCGCGGTAGTTTTATTATTGATACATGAGGTGCACCAAATTATAAGGAGGAAGTCTAAAGATAAATAGCATTTGGATATGCGCACTAAGGAATTCTTATATAATTATTACAATATGCAGCCCAAGTGGGAGATTGTTGGAATTTTATATTCCAATAATTAATATGGGCTGATATCATTAATAATTATATTAGTTATTTATCATAAAGGAGCTATATTTTATGTGATCATATAAAGTTAAAATAAGATAAGCTCATTAGACTCCTAATTTAATTGATATGGATCTTATATGAGTAGATGTTAGTGTGGCCCGATAAGGGGATAATGGGTACCCTGTTAGGTTTAACACACTATAAAGAAGGCTATGGTTCCCAATACACTGAATCACCGTTATTCATTCTCTTCTCCCATCTGAAGAGAACTTAAAGTCTCGTGAGAGAGCTCAAGAAGATTCGGTTGAGGAAGAATCATAAAGTCACCGCTAACGTCCTCGTTGTTTATTGCTATGGATCCAGTTAATCGTTGTTTGTTCGTGCTCATTCCTTTGGTATTCCACTTCAGGTGATTGATTGTTATGGATCCTGGTATTCTTCTAATCCTTGATAATCCAACGTGTCGTAGATCCTAAAGGGTAGAGAATATGTTGTTCTTGTTGAGCATGCTTGCATGTCATTATAGCTTCCGCTTAAGGTATATTTCTTCTGTGAGATTTGAGCATGCTTATTCTTTGTTGTTATTATAAGGACTTAGTTCTAACATTTATTTTAATTTAAAGTTTTAATTAAGTCAGTATTTTATCTTTTTTTGTTTCAATTTGGTCCTATATGTTTTAAAACGTTAATTTCGAGACAAATTGTTAGCTGATCTACAACGAGAAATGCATGTGTGTCCTAAACACAATCTGCCGTATCAATTGTGCCACAAATCAGAACCCAAAAAGTTGTTACAAAAAACCAAAAATAAGCCAATTTGGCCAACTTTGTTAACATTTTAGAACATGTGAGATTAAACTGAAACTAAAGTTAACTTTAACGGACTAACTTGACAAAAAAATGATAAAGAGTTGAAGTGAAACTTTAAATTAAGATAAAGGATCTCTAGTGTAATTTTGTCTATAACTTTAAAGGATGAAAAGCCTACTAAACATAACCACTAGTGCAGAAAATGGATTCTACAACAGGAATCTACATCAGTTCATCAGGCAAACGATTTAAAAGAATGGAGATGTCATTTTTTTAAAATAAAT
Organism: Calophaca sinica; assembly: GCA_037113605.1. Lineage (NCBI taxonomy): Eukaryota > Viridiplantae > Streptophyta > Magnoliopsida > Fabales > Fabaceae > Calophaca > Calophaca sinica. The sequence continues at coordinate 114,327,751 of CM073733.1, forward strand.
GGAAACTTTTTAGATCTGTTAAAATTTTAACCGATATAGAAACTCAAGTGGTGACATTTTTGAAATTAGTGAAACTTTTTAAATCAATTAAAATTTTGACCGATGTAGAAACTAGACTTTTTAAATCGGTTGCTTTTACAACCGATTTAAAAAGTCTAAATGCACTTTGGTGTTCTATTGGTCCGTTTGAAAGCAAGTGAATCACAACAACAAGTCAGTAGCAACCGTTGATAAGCTCCAATCCAACGTTCACCATCCACTCATTTGATCTTCTTTTTTTTCTACTTTTTCTGTGTATCTCAAATTTATCCTTCTTAATTTTTTTTCTTATTTTTCTAGATTGAGAGGGATCAGATTTTTTTGGGTTTATAAGATATCAGCAACTGGTGAAGAAGAGAAGAGGAACTTCGCCACTTTCACATGATTGAGAGGGAGAAGCTCCTGGGTTATGCATATTGTGGTCCTTCACATAAAGGCCGTGTTTTAATTTTTAGGTGTCGATGGCGTTGACGTTGCAGATTGTTGTTGTTGTTCATATCTAAATCTGAATATGAATTGAATATGAACCTATATAAGGTTGAAAAGGAAAAAATATTGTAAAGAGTTGTTGTTGTTCATGTTGTTGTTTCCTTTTTTTAACCTAAATATGACTATCTAGATCGGTTATAAAAAGCATTTGATTTAGAAATTGATTTTTTTAGATTGATTATAGTTATGTACAACTGATCTAAAAAATCACCTTTTAGATTATTTGTTATCAGTAACCGATCTAAATAGTTTTTTTACACTGATTTAACATCCTATTTAAAAAGTTCGCACATTTTATATTGTATGAATTTATAACGCCATTATATCAATGTAAAATGTCTTTTTTGACCGATTTAAAAAGTCTAAGATGCAGTAGTAAACCCATAAGAAGGTTGTGAACAAGATTCAATCTCGCTCTCAATACCATATACTATGTGTTGAAAGAAAAATCACCATAAGCTTTATTGGAGAGACATTGGAGCTAACATCTGTATGTCGAAGTTCCTAACCAATCAACATTGTTTAAAGATGGAGTTATACTTTCTCAAACCAATTGACTCTGTTTAAAGATGAAGTCATACTAACTCAAAACGGAGAAGGGAGAAAATCTCCATAACCATGTTAATGCATTCAACTAGCTAGTATGTATACTATTGAGCACATATGAGATAATCTTTTGAAAAGGAGCATGCATTGATTTTAGTGCATAAAATGAACCACGCCACCATTTTTTACATCGTTTCTATTATTAACCGATGTAAAAAGGTTTTTTTACATCGGTTCATTATCCGATTTAAAAAGTTTTTATTTTCTATATTGGCTAAATCTATAACAGAAGCAGAACCGATGTAAAAATTATTTTTTAACTGATGTACGTAAAAAGTCTTTTCTACGGTAATGTTTGTAACAAGGTTGCTTAGTCGTGTATACTCTAATCTATATAACATCTCTTGAGAAGGAAAAAAAAACCAAAAATTATTAAATTTTGAAATTGGCGGATTTATAACTTTTTCAACTTTTATTCTGTGTTTGACGGTTAAATGCCAAAAAAGACAATTTTTTAAATTTAAAATAGAGGGAATTTTAACTTTTTACTTTGTGTTATATTCTTTCTTCCTTTATTCAATTTATTTTCTTTCGTCCCCCACTGCTGGTTGTTTTAGCAATTTCAGCGACATTGAGACGCCGGAACTGGAGTTCGAACCCGGGTGTTACCGTTTGAACGTGTGTGTGTTTGTTGTTTACCATTTCTGCTAACTGACAAAAAAATATTTATTTTCTTTCTTCCAATCACGCTTGAGCTTAAAAATTCAATAAATAAATTTTTCGAGCAACATATACTAGTTATTATTATTATTATTAATATATATGGCCCATGGATGATATCATTTCCCTAATTATTGTCGCGACTAAGAGAGTACTCTTTTAATATTTATTTTTGTGTGTTTGAACTTCGAATACTTTCATGAGAATGTGACTTCATGAATATTAATTAATTGTACTCAACCTTTATTTGTACGTGTTAAGGTACCGAGGGTATATAAATTAAAAAAATTTAAATATTTTAATTTATATATATATATATATATATATATATATATCTATCTTCGCATATCAGATATGTTACGAGAAATATTACGATAAATAGAAGATAAATGAGAGGATTATCTCCACATTAGTATGATATTGTCCACTTTGGGCTTTAAGCCCTCATGGTTTTGCTTTTGGACATTTCCCAAAAGGCCTCATACCAATGGAGACATTTTCTTGCTTATAAAGCATGGGACTTTGTTTGCACTCAACAATCCTCCCCTCAAACAAAGGACCATGGTTCATCCACACACGCCGCCAGGAAGACTTTCGACACAATGATCTTTGACTCATATCCAAACAGCTATTCCAATACTCGCCCAAGCCGACACCATCAGCTTTGATACCACTTGTTAGGGTACCGAGGGGTCTTACATGTCTCTATATTGGTATGATATTGTCCATTTTGGGTTTTAAGCCCTCATGGTTTTGCTTTTGGACATTCCCTAAAAGACCTCATACCAATAGAGATATTTTCTTACTTATAAACTCATGTTCTTCCTCCTGTTTATCCTACGTTGGACTTTGTTTGCACTCAACAAAGTTGTTAGAGTATGAACCAATCTTGTACCAAGATTGCTCCCGAATCAAAGTAAAACACCAGAGTGCAGAAATGCATAAACCAGAATATGAGAGAAAAGAAGAACACTAGAGTTATCGTGGCTCGGAGCAATTGTCTCCTACATCCACACTGACACAGATTCTTTATTCCACTTGATCAAAACACTCCTCACAGTTACAAGATTTCCCAATTCCCTGAAAGGAATTCAGAGATGGTTCACAACCCCACTCACTTGTACACTAAGTGTTTACAGCAATTAAGAACTCTCGCATAGAATTGATCTCCTGAACCCAGCCCCCTAGCTATGACTTTATACGAGGGTCACTGCCTCATCTAGGTGCAACAAAGTTAGTTACAACAGTTGAAAACAGAAAAACTAACTTAACTACCAATAACAGTTACACAAGTATCACATAGCTAAACAAAGACATAACTAACTAATAGGCTGACTGAACGATTTGATGAGCCACAGAAATTACAGTACGTATTTGCGATACAATTTTGTCTTTCTGTTTCGCTAGAATTGCTAGCTACTTTTGTTGTTATAAAATAAAAGCCACATAAACACGATTATTTTTTTTGACCCACCATAAAACTACGAAACAGAATTTTTAAAGAAACATAAGTTAAATATACTTTGGACTTCAGCGCATGGCATGCAACGTGCACTGAAAACCTGATGTATGCATATAAATAAATAACATCGAAATTGACCAGTACAAAAGTTTACTAAAGTTTATTAAAGGAATTCATACTTTATAAAATGTCCCAATCTACTAATGAAGAGCCTCTTCTCAAAGGCCGTATTCTGTTTAGAGCCTGCACTTGCAGTCGCAAATTGAATCTTTTGATTCCAAATCCTTAATATTTAAGTATTGACAAATCCTTAATATTTTGATTCCAAATCCTTGATACTTAAGTATGTTGATGGTTCATCCAGAGGTAAACCGGGCAAAGCGGGTATTGGAGGCATCCTAAGAAACGAATAGTGCAATTTGCAGCCTCCTCTGTGGGTGTGAGAGATTCCAATGAAGCGGAGTTCATAGCCATAGTATTTGCTCTAGAAGTGTCGACAGTCACAGCGTAGTGAAATTATGGAAAAGGAGATTGTAATAGAATCGGATTCTAGGAATGCTTTGGCGTGGGCTGGAAAAATGGATGAGTGTCCGTGGAGCCTGAGATTTTTCTGTAACAAATTGAACAACCTGCTGATGATTTTAAAAGTGGAGTTTGAACATAAGAATAGGGAAGCAAATGAAGTGGCCGATGCTCTAGCAAAAGAGGGCTCCCTAATGGAAGGACAAAGGATTCAGTGGCAGCATAATAGCATCTAAGCAGAGGGTGAACAAAGGTTAATTGGTTACTAATTTTTTTTTTCTTTTTCACCTGTGTCTGGATGTGTTGTAATTTGCAGGAATTTTAAAAAAAGGAAGCAGAAAATACTGGAAACAGTTCAAGTAAACCAGTAGAGGCAATATTTGGAAGCACAATGGAAGGTGCATGTTATCAGTGCACAGAGGAGCTGGAGCAGCAGGCTACTTGGACCATGCCTCTGATAAATCTGTTTTGTACATCCTGTATCGGCTGTGGCTGTGTAATGATACATGGTGAGGCTTGCTTGATTCAAAGCACACGATTAGTGGCACGTTATTAGTGGAGTTATGTGAGAAAGGAATATTGTAGCAATTATGCAGGGAAGAATTACAGAACTCCAACACATGAGTAGGTCCAATATTATATTGTTGAATTGAATAGGAACTGGGTGGTGATGTAGATGTGTTAATTCCTTTGTCCCTTTAAATTGTTTAGCACACACTGTCAATTGTGGTAGGCTGCTGTTTTGTGTAATAATTTTATTCCCTGATGTAAGGCCATCTTCATGGCTGCCCTGTTGGTAAGTAATGTAAGGGTCTAGTACAATGTTGCTCCCCTTGTAAGGATAGGTATAATGTATAAGGACTCTGTATGGTGTTTTGGTCTAGCATTTAGCACATGATAGTGTGGACTCTCTGCAACTCTTCCTAGAAGATGGGTAGAGTTTGTTCACTTTGATGCTGGAGGTAGACATTTATTAATGAAATTTTACTTATCGAAAAAAAAAAGTATTGACAAATTTTACCAAACGAAATGTAATCTATATAAAATAAAAAGAAATGCTAGCAACACTATCTTTTCAACACTCTATCTCCTATTGGATGAAATTCATATGGGTCACACTAAATTTATGTGAAACCCACATGATTTAGTGGGACCAACTTGAATTTCAACTAATAAGAGAGTGAGTGTTGGAAAAAGAGTGTTAGAGAATGTGTTGATAGCACTCCTCTAAAATAATTTAGGATCATTTGTGTCACTCTTAATCTATGAATTCGACGATAATTATATTATTTAAATTATTACTACTTATCTTATTTTTTTATTTAATCTTTGTTAATAGCAAGAGAAAAAAAATAAAAGAACATAATTAACTAGACTTTTGAGGCTAATGATTTTGAAGGAATTTTGAGATTAGAATCAAATAAATCATAGAAAAAGTATTGAACTGCTTTGAATTGATTTTCTAACTGAAAAACTTACAAGAGGTTGCACTTGTAGCAATATATATAGACAATACCTCCTGCAGCAAAACATATACCCGTAATGTCTGTTGAGTGTTAGAAACTGAGAAGCTAAGCTATTGAAAACTGTAAACTGAAAACTGAATGATCGAATATTTCATTTCTTAACTGAAAACAGTTACACAATGTCCTTATATAGGTTCACTGATCAAATACAGCTGTCACTGATCTTGACAGATCAGTTGGAAGATTCTGGACAATTCTAACCAACTGAGTTAGTTAGTTACAAGGAAATACTACCCTATATGCAAGCCTATCCTAGTTACTCTAGGTTACAAGAGATATATTCTCTTATATTGAGTATCAAGACATGTGAAGTCTTAAAACTTTCAGTTTTGATGAATCCAAAAGGATGGAAACTAAAAGAGCTAGTCCTACATGGGAAAATTTCAAAAGAATATAAGTATATATAAGGCTGAAGAGGCTGAGTCCAATTAGTAATAACTTCTTGAACAATACATCTCTCATGCTTAAAACACTAACGGTCCACTATGCACCCAATATGGCTTAACAGCCCGTATCAATCCAAACTAAAACAAACTAAAAGTCAAATTGAGCCTTTGATTCAAACACAAAGGAGTACATGTAGTCAGATGCGACTCTGTTGAGTACAAGCCCAAAACAAAAAATTATAAGTGTATATAAGATTGAATAGGTTGAGTCCAATTTTTTTTTGGGTCAAAAGGTTGAGTCCAATTGGTCATGGTTTTTGGACAATACATCTCTCGTGCCAAAAACACCAACAGCCCACTATGTTGCACTCCTCCTATTGGGCCTATATGGAAAGTTTACAATAACAATAATTTTTTTTAATAAACAAAAAGGCATGCAAAGGCATCACAATAGAGAGAAGTGATCCCACCACAACCCCTATCTATCATCTCCAGCACACCCACTTTTATTAAAAAAAGGAGAAAAAAGAGAACAGCAAAGGCAAATGGAGGGACTAGGTCAAAACTCATACCAAACATATATCTAAACCTATAATTAGGGAGGCCAAGTCTATCATGGAAGAAGTCCTCCCTAAGAAGTTAGGAACTAAGTTCCACCACGTGTAACCTTTATTTACAATTGCAAAAGAAGCCAATTTGTCAGCACAATTATTATCTTCCCTATGAATATGAGAAACAAGTAAATGCATATTATTAGAAAGAATCAAACAATTTTTCCACCTAGTCTTCAGTTGCCACGGGATGGAATCTAGAGCAGCTGAACGCAAAGCCTGAACCACAAGCGAGGAATCACATTCAATCCACAAACGGCGCCAACCTTTACTATGCGCAATCTCAATTGCAAGCATAACACCAGAGAGCTCAGCAAAAAAAGATGAGGCTGTGCCTACAAAGGAAGCGAAACAGCTCATGATAGCGGCACTACTATCCCTAAACAATCCACCACAAGCAGCGAAACCCGGGTTCCCTTTGGAAGCACCATCAGTATTGCACTTTACCCAACCTGAATTTGGAGGAAACCAAGTAATCAACCTCACCAAGGGCGCTAAGGGAGCATGAGCTGTCACCAAGAGAGAGCTCAGAAAAGAAGATTCATCAGGAGAGGAGTACATGGAAACACAATGAATTGATCAATTGCATATAAATATAGCAAATTTAAGTGTTCAATAAATATTTGTAGTAGGAAGATAGATTATATACACTTTAAATGATAAAATATCACAAACTGATAACATCCACAAAGAGGACAAGGCATCGTTTGTAAAGTCTTTCCAAAGAAGCATCATATGTGAATATCATTTGTGGACAAACTTTTAGAATGCAAGAGACCATTACGAAAAGTTTGTGCATTAGTAAATGGTTGGAAGAGATAAAAGTGTGTGAAATTTGGTTTTCCTTATTTCACATTAAATCATTCAAAAGTACGTCTAATGAATTCCAGAAGATTGACTCTATATATAAATAACACCTATATATTGTTAATTAAATCAGATACGATTAATGGTTTCAACAATATGATGGAGAATAGAAGAACTATATGAAACTTCTCCGGTCATCGTGGAGAAAAAGAAGAGATCAGACAAGCTTTTGAATCCATTTAACAACTTAAAAGCTCTAAATTTGCTGAACTTGGGTTTTGTTTTTAGATTTTGTTTCTATGCATATCGGTGTGCTAAGTAGTCCATGATGTCCTTTTCATTTGATTATTTTGTGTTGTTCCCTTTTCGTATTTTTTTTTTCCGGTTACAATGTTGTTCCCTTTCTGTGATAACAAAGGGGAGGATGGACGAGAACAAATATTCGATGAATATGAATATGCATTCATTTTACCCTGCTTTGATAACACTTTAAGTATATTGCTTCAGTACTTTGTTTTGCTCTAATAAAAATACTTATTGTGCTGTGAGATCCTAGATAGACTAAAGGCAAGAAAAAAATATTCGAATTGTAATTAACCTGCCTAGTTTTGGTGTTTTATATGATATATCTTGGCTAAAAGTCAAGGATTGGACGTAGCCTCAAATGGTGAGGGATGAAACGATATATAATTATTGTGCTCATTTGATCCCTTGTCTTTATTATCTTTACATGCAGTTTCTTGTATTAATTTGACTAACAAAACTAACAAATGGTTAAATTCTGAATATATTTTAAGGGTTTTCAAAAAGGTTTTTACAAATTTTTTATAAAGCTCTAAACAATTGTCTAAATTTCTTATACCGTACATAGATTTCTGCTAAACTTGTTTATTAAAATAATAACTTAAGTTTTTTTTAAGCAGCAAAATAGGATATAATACAACGATAGTACAATGGGTACTCCAACTCAATACAAAAAAATAAATAAGAAGTCTACTACCGCATAATAACAAAACAAAACGACCCACTAACACTAGGAGCAGTGAATCCCAATAATAACCAACATGAAGCTATCACCACCACAAAGTCTACTGAAACAACAAACGCCTAGATAGACAAACCAAAGGATCCACACACCATTCATAGAAGAGGTATGACTCTTTGTTTGCCATACCCAAAAACTATCTCCATGATGTTACCCTAATCTATTTGACCACCTCCGAGAGATCTAGTTCACTGGTCGAAAAAATATAACCATAGCGCCTACAAACACTGAATGTCTGATCAAAGCCAGTCCTTGCCTAACTCTCTCATTGCCCTCCCCCCAAAAAAATAGAAAATAAACCAAAGAGATCTGGAGGAAGAACCAACACCATCTCCAACCATCTGAAAGTAGCATAGCAAACCCGAGAAGCAAAATCACACCAAAGAAATAAATGAAATTTCGTAAACTGAAAATTACCACATAACACACAACATGTGGCAACAACCTCCCGAATCACCCCTCGACGAAACAAGTTACATCTAGTCGGCATCTAATTATAATATAGAATTTGCCAAGAAAATACAATTACCGACGGCTTAGCCCTCTATAATTATCTCGCATTGTGTAGATTAATAAAGAAAGGGGTTGTGTTAATGAGAAGAGGGGGTGTGAGTAGTAAGTTATGTTTTTTTTTTAAAAAAAAAAGTAAAAGGGGTTCTGATCGTGGGATCAGACGAGGAAACAAAAAAGAAGAGAAAGAAAAGAGAGGAAAGGAAGAAAGAAGGGAGAAGAGGAAGAAGAAAGAGAGAGAGATGGGAGTGTCCCTTTGGCCGCAAGAGAGAGGAGAGCGAGAGAGAAACAGAATCGAAGGGAAAGAGGGTGGAGTCGACCAAAGGCTGTCAGTTGTGGCGGAGGAGAGAGAGATCTGTGGGGTGACGATGGCTGTGATGCGCTGAAGGCGATCTGCCGTGGTGGCTGCCACAAACGGGAAAGTGCACGATGTCAGCAAGGAGAGGGAGCGTCTCCGTCGCGAAACACAGACGCCGCTTTTGGCACGATGGTAGTTGTACCGGCGGCGGTAGCAGCAACTCTTGAGTTTCAACTCTCAATTCTCTGTTTTAGATTGGTTTTAATCCTTTGGGTATTTTTCTGTTGGGTTTTCCTTTGGGAAGAATTTGTGATCAAGAGGAATTTGCCATCACCATCTCCCTCTCTTGCTAGGGTTTGAGCGCCTATTACTGGGTAAGAGGGAGATTATCTAGTCATGGGTATGATAATGGTTGTGGGTAGCGGGGTTGGCCCTATACGCAACTTTGTCTCGGTTTTACGGTTTTCATGCTTTGATGAATTGTGATAAATTGAGGTTGCTGTCATTGCTGAATTATATGTGCCATAGGATGAGTATATCTTATAGAGTGAATGTGATGTGTTATTGTATCCAATTGATGCATTGGAATGTGAAATATTTTGTGAAATTGTTTCTTTGTGTTAGCCTATGAAGTGCGAAAATGATGTATTGGGTTACCCTTGTGATGAGCAATTATGAATTGAGGAAATGGTGAATATGTGACTGTTTTGATATAAATTTACTGATATGAGAATGTCTAAACTGATTGATTTGGATAGAGTAGGAATGCTTATAGGTGTTGTATTTTTGGGTTGTTATAGTTTTGGTGAATTGTAAGCCATTAGTAATGATTAAGGTTTATAATTCTAGGCTATTTTATATATGTTCTTAATTATAAACTTAAAAGCATAAGTTTGATCTTTTGCAAATGATGTGATTGAGGTTAGATTATCCTAAGAGTATGTGGAAGCCTTTTTATAGTTTAGTGAAAAATATGTGATGATTTTAATTGATGTAAAGAGATAAATCAAGTAGGAAATGTGGATTAGATGTACAGAACTTAGGAATATGATTTTGGGTCATTGAAAGTGATTAAAATGATGTTTAAAGTGACAGGACCAAAGCAGGATAATACCCAATAGCTCAATGTTGCAACAGCAGTGCAGAGTGCAGAAATCTGCACATGAATAGCTCAATGTTCGTGAAGTAGTCAGCGATGTTAGGAAATGCACTGCATTGACATGAGTAGTGTATAGTTACATTGACTGGCGATGATTAGTCTGTGTGTTGTTGCACCCGCTTCTTTGATGCTTTGATTACCTTACATGTATCTTTGAGAATGAACTCTCACCCTATATATTATGTCTTTATACTTGTTCTTTTTATGAGCAGTAAAGGAGTTGACAGAGGCTGCAGCAGAGTGTGAATCTGATTTTTTAAGTTTTTTTTTTGTTTTAATTTCTAGATTATAGTGGGCTTAGCCGTCGGTAAATTTACGGACGGCTAAGCCGTCGGTAACTTTGGATTTTTTTTTATTTTAATTTATAATTTACAGTAGGCTTAGCCGTCAGTAAAATTATCGACGGCTAAGCCGTCGGTAAAGTACAACAGAAAAAATGGTTGTTTTCGTGGATTTTACCGACGGTCATGTGACGACTTTCGGACGGCCAAGCCGTTGGTAATTACCGACGGCTTTTTTGGCCGTCGGTAAATTTTACCAAGGAGGAAAATACTGACGACCTCGAGGCCGTCGGTAAGCCGTCGGTAATCTCGATTTACCGACGGTTTTTAAGAATTACCGACGGCTTTTGGCCGTCGGTAATGACGAAAATTCTTGTAGTGTAGAAACATAATTTAATCCCCATCATTTCGTGTTTTTCTCAATTATTTTCAAAGGAATCTCCAAAATTTTAAGAGATTTGAAAAACATGATCAAAGACTCCAATGCACATATATCTATTGATTTTAAGAGAAAACACGAGATGAACCATTCATTTTACCATTTTATCATGAAAAGAAGATGAATTATGTGTTTGCATTGGTGGCCTTCTTTGAAAAATTATCCTTTATTGCGTCAAACAAAAATTTACTCTTTATTTAAAGATGTGGTTTCAATTGACATAACATTTAATACAAATAAGTATTGTATAATATTATATTATTCACTTACATAAATTATCACCAACAAAGTATAACTTATACTGGGGCTATGTTCTTAACAAACAAACAAAATTTGATCACCATTATAAAAAAAAATTGATCACAAAAAAAAAGCTCACAAAAAAATTGATTTATTTGCATGACTGTTTGATATATTTTTAAGGCCTCTTCAATGGTGAACTAGTAACTAAGTGGTTCATGGTGGACCATGAATAAGAACTGTTGGATCGAACAGTTCTACCTGCTATTATGGTGTACCCTTCACACTGAATATTTTTTTTCTTTTTCCTCTCTCTTCCCTTGTCCTCTCCTCCTCCTTTCTCTGAGTTGCCACAGTAAATCGCTATCGGAGTTGCCACTGTGAGGTCCTCTGCCATTGACGGAGCCAATGATGTCGTAGGATCCACCTTTTGCAGGCAAAGTAATGGAATCGTTGTTGTCTCGAGAAAAACATATGGGATCTCGAAAAAGCCCATATTGATTTTTTGGTCTCGAAAAGAACCCATTTTTTTGTCTTTGGCAGCAATAAAACTTGCCATAGACATGTTCCTAAACACACTCTCTATCTTTCTGGCTAAAGGCTCATTACCCCAACATCAAACCATGCCAAAACCGTTGTTCTTCAAAATCCCACAAGAGAAGCCAGACCCAGAAGTTATCAACATAAATTGATCAGACCCAGGAGTATCTAGTGTTGTTACTTGATGATTCATGCTCTAGTATGAACATTATGGTTTTATCTATGTCTGAGAACCATGACCTCCAGGAGGAACTCTGATGCTTGCTGATGATCACTATGATTACTTATAACCCTAAACCCTGATTTTCAGGTCATTAGTTCTAGGCGTTACAATCCCACCACACAATCGGGTTTTTAGCTAATATCCCATATGGGTAGAAACATACCACAACATTGCTACTTCTCATCATAGATAAGATAACCATTTTCAACCAGCCCAAATTTTGAGAAAATATGTTGCAGGAGATGCCATCAAATAGTTCCATGTTAACAACCACAATAAGTATAACATAATATTGAAGGGAAATTAAATATTTGGAAGTGGAGGCGTGTTTCAAGGGCAAAGAGGAAAATAGGTTGGGGTTAAAGTATATCTTTCAAATCCCAACCGTTGTCAAAGCAATGGGTCTTTTACACTACAGTTGGGCTACCCCAACCTAAGCCACCAGACAGAGCTGCAGTTCCAACGCCATCGCTCGAATCGCCTAACTTGAGTGTTGTTGTCGAGAGCAAAAGCGTTAGCCTATCCTCAAGCTGACCCTTCAGCCACCAACAAAACTATTGGATTGTAGGCATTGCACAGAGAATGAAGAGTGGATGGCAAACTGGCTTCACCTGATGTGGTCGACACGACTGACTTATTCTCCCTTCGATATAATTTACCTTGGTGGGGCTCGGATTGATGATTGATATGATTGGTATGACCACTTTAGGCATATAGAGTCCGAGGTGCATGGGGTAGAAGGGCATGGGTAACTGCAGGATCCTTTTCGAAAGCTAACGGGCCAAACCCGACCCAATAGGGATAATGCATGCCTCTAAGAAAGTTCCAATTACATGTCTCAATATTTGTTTATGGGCGTTATCCTTTTGCATAAGGGCTGAGCCTCATTTGATTGTTTGTGTCTTTGATAGATTTTGGTACTTGTTTAGATAATTTTTGTTGTTTTTACAACAATGTGTCGTGTTTTGTATTGTCATATTTTTGCGAGACACAAAATACTATTTATTGGGTCAGAGTTAATTGGTTTTATACGATGTAGATGTCGTTTTTTGTCTGGGCTATACCCATACAACGAATCTAATATCCTCGACAAAAAAAAGTTTTTGAGAATATTTTTAAGCTTTAACATAGATAGGACCTAGAGAACTATACCAAAGTATAATTCTATTTTTCCTAACAAGTTTGTGGGGAAAAAAACTTCAAAAGGATTACGATGTTATTTAGGGCAAGGAGGAAATTCTAAAGCCCAATGAAAATTTTGTCACATTAGGGTAAAAAAACACAACAAATTCTTTCATGTGTTAGACAATTATTTGAAGGGAAATAAATAAAATACAAATACTTTACCTTGCACATGTCTTTTAGGTGATTGACTCAGATATGCTTAAAAACAAGGTTACAATATAATACATTTCCAAATATCTTGGCATGTTTTATTGTTTGTGGTTTTGTGAAGCTAAAGGACTTCCATGTTGGAATTAATACCTTATTAATAACAATAACAAGAATAAGTATGCTCAAATCTCATAGAAGAAATACTTGAAGCGAAAACTATAAAGACATACAAGCATGCTCAACAAGAACAACATGTTCTCTACCCTTAGGATCTGCGACATGTTGGATTATCAAGGATTAGAAGAATACCTGGATCCATAGCAATCAACCACCTAAAGCGAAATACCAAAGGAATTATCACAAACAAACTATGAGCATCTGGATCCATAGCAACAAATATCGAGTACGTTAGCGGTGGCTTTATGGTTCTTCCTCAACTGAATCTTCTTGAGCTCTCTCACGAGACTTTAGATTCTCTTCAGATGGGAAAAAGAGAATGGATAATGGCAATTTGGTGTATTGGGGACCATAGCCTTCTTTATAGTGTGTTAAACCTAACAGGGTATCCATTAACCCCTTATCGGGCCACACTAACATCTACTCATATAAGGCCCATATCAATTAAATTAGGTGTCCAATGAGCTTTCCTTATTTTAACTTTATATGATCACATAAAATAGAGCTCCTTTATGATAAATAGCTAATATAATTATTAATGATATCAACCCATATTAATTATTGGAATACAAAATTCCAACAATCTACCACTTGGGCTACATATCGCAATAATTATATCAGAATTCCTTAGTGCGCATATCCGAATGCTATTTATCTTTAGACTTCCTCCTTACAATCAGGTCCACCTCATGTATCAATAATGAAACCACCGCGGCTTTTGTCACTTCCGTAAATTGTGACTAAATCCCGACGATCACCACACCAACACACTTGATGACATAGATCAATATGGATGAGTAGCATGAAAATTACATGGAATGTGATCTCAATCATGCCTATTTCTAACTGGTCCTACTTAAATCTTTGGTGAGATCAATTTTGCAAAATGTAATTCTGCAAAACAAAATCATTAATGTGCAAATTAATTTTGCACACAAGATACAAACATGTTTATAATGTATTCATAAACATAATCTTTATTTCTGCCGAAAATCCGAAATAACATAAAGTTTGTATCTCAAACATAGAACACAAATAAAGGCTCTCACTAAGCTAAGGCAACCTTAGTGACAACACACCCATATAAGCAATATGCTCATGAAAAGTCTTAGGTGTCAAACTCTTAGTCAGTGGATAGTTAGTATGGAATTAGCCTCTATGTGCTCTATAGAAATTCTTTTATCCTGAATTCTTTATTTCAATAATGAACACCTTTATGTCAATAGACATTGTAAAATTCTTTATTGTTGTTGAAGTATAATATGACTAAGTTATCTATCACACTGTAACTTAAGGGTTTTTTAATACCTTTTACTATATGCAACCCAGTGACATAGATATTTCAGTCATATCCCATAATTTGATGTCCATAATATTAATATCCTGAATATCAGAGTCAGAGTTCTTGATGATCTCTAATTTTTCAGATCTCTGATATGTGGGCATATAGACTTTTGTTCTCCTTAATGATCCTTATGGTTTACTTTTGTAATTATTCAAACTAGAATTGCTCAAGTATCTGCCACATGATCCCATGATGTACGTCGTTTTTGATGCGTACAGATAAGATCATGTGTCAGACTTCCCATAGCTAGAGGCATCGAGAACTCCTAGTATTTCCTGAATTTCCAAATTCTCTTTTGGGCAAAATTGAGACTAAAATTGTGTCCCATAATTGAGGTATACCCTGGTTTACTATTTTTCATGTCTATGTTTTTTAAACCTTATCGATATAGCTCTTTTGTGATGTCCCAAGGACACCTCGAAAGTGATCTCTAAGTATCATGGATTCCTAATACAAAAGAGACGTCCCCAAGATCCTTCATCTTTAAAGTTTGTTAGAGATTTCTCGGTTTTGCTCAACCAGACTATATCGCTATTAACCAGATAAAATATCATTGACATATAGTAGCAGTAATACAAAATTACTCCCACTGACCTTGTAATACACACAGTCATCCACAGTACTCATCTCGAGACCAAATGAGACAATTACCTGATGAGACTTTGTGGTATCACTAACGAGTCAACTTCTTTAGCTAATAGGTGGATTCTGTCAGTTTGCAAACCATCTTTGGGTCTATCGACACAAAGTATCTCAATTGCACCATATACATTTGTTTCATTAATGTTTCCATTAAGAAACACCGTCTTGACATCCATCTTATGTAGCTCCAAAGTTATATTGAGCAATGAGCATTGTGATTGTCCAAAAAGAGTCTTTCAATAAAATCAAATAGAATGACTCTTTACAGTCAATCCTTTCTTTTATGGCTCCCGATGCTCTAGTTCTTGAGGGTATTGAGTTTGATCTTGATGAATAATTTCCTTAACTTGATTGGGAGGAAGAACAATAATGTCCTCATGAGGATTCAAATATGCTACAATATAGCACCTGTATGAATTGGTTCAAGAATTAGAACCGCTTCTTCCTCACTTAATTTTGTTCTATAACCTTATCTCTCCCCCAAACTCAATATCCTCAAAGAACTTTACAGTTCCCATCTCAAAAATTTCTTTAACTTGGGACCAAAATTTATACCTCTCAATCTTTTAAAAATTATAGATTATCACAAGTCATAGCTCAATTGGCTCCTATAATATTTGAATTTAAAATACAAATAGAATCCATTGTTTTTAAAAAATAAATCCAAAATCATCTTAATTTGTTCAAAGTGAAACAGAAAAAAACAAACTTTATCCCAAAATTGATTCAACCAAATTGTCTTTTAATTTCAAATATAAGCCAATAACAACAATATAAAATGCCTAAAGCCTCAATCTTCACCGACTTTGTCAACTCCTATATGGATGCATTTTTCAGTATCACTTGGCCTTTGTCAGTTCAGACAACCTTAGTTGTTTTTTTTGAGACAGACCCTTAGCAGATTCATCCTTAGTTTTCTTTATTTGCCCTTGTCCTTTGTGGTATTTGCCAAATGAGCACTATTTTATTTTTCTCCTGCTTCACCACTTCTTTTCTTGCACATCTTATGAAATAGTCTTATTAAAGATAATTTCTTCCTTTGGGAGTTGTAAACTGACTTAATTTGATGGAATTGTGCAGGAAAGAATACCAATGTTAAATGTCTGAACAAGTCATTAGACTGCCCAAGTTTTAGCGCATTAAATTTGAAGACAAGATTTGAATGTTTTCATAACGTGCTCCTCATATTCCCTTTACTTTCATACTTAATGAAAATTAAGCTCTTCAATGAGTGCTCATTTTCACCTCATTGCCTTTTTCAAGCACTTTTAATTTCAGCAAGAAAATTTTCACCCCTAAAGATCTCTGAAATATTATACTTTATGATCATTAGACTTATGCGGTTGGAGCGGTCCTACTTCCCATACTTGATTCTCACTTCATAGATACCGAATTAAGTGAGAGAAAGTGAGTTTTATCCATTCTTATGTAAAGTCTAGATCCAAGAGTTTCTTTAATGTTTTCGCTTTAATCTTAAAAAGTCTAAACTTTTAAAGATTAAATTCAATTCAAAGCTGCAAATACGCAAGCTATACTAGTTCAAAGAGAACAAAAAATAGTAAAATATACTCACCGAAATACCCAATGCAACATTAATATCAAGTCTTTGGACAGTGACATTAATTGTAAGTGGTATTTTGTTGTAATGAACAAACATTGTCGATAAGTCCTATCAAACAATGATTGTCTTTGGACATCCCATTACTCACATGGAGAAATTATCCTTATAATCGTCACATGTTTACCATTATAGGTATGAATGCAATCCGGCCAAATATTAACCTTCCTTTGAGCCGATTAATATTCGCATGGACACGTATCCCCACAACATCAGTTGGCACATCAAATTAAAATAATTAATAAGATATGCTCAATTATTCTTTATCTGTAAATTAAAGACCCAAACAAGATACCAAAGGCACCATTAATCCCCGATCTTTGGATTGTAAGGACTAACTGCAAGCAGTACTCTCGATGCAACGATCAAACATTGGCAATAAGTCCTGTCAAACAATGGTTGCCTTTGGGCATCCCAATTGTTCACATGGATACACTACAAGAATATTGCCCATTACCGACGGAATTTTACCGACGGCCCCGACTCCGTCGGTAATTTTTTAATTACCGATGGCTTGGCCGTCGGTAATGTGCCGGTAAAATGATGTGTATGAAATTAATTTTTTGCAAATTTACCGACGGCTAAATTGGGCGCCAGTGTATTAAATTTTATGGGCGGTATTTTTTGGTGAAGGCCTTACCAACGGCTGTCGGTAAGCCGTCGGTAAAATTGACACTAGGGTTTATTACATTTTCTGTCTCTCATTTTCATTTCCTTTTTCTTCTTCCTTTTCATTCTCTCTGGACTGCGCCTCCCTCTTTGGACTGCCACCACCGGCGAATGCCGCTATCACTGCCCATGAAGCTGCTGCCACGACCGGCGAAGCTGCTTCCACCACCTACGAGCGCCCACCACGAAGCCGCTACGCCTTCTCTCTGCACGCCGCTGCCCCTTCTCTCCACCTTCTCTTTGCGTGCCACTTGCAGGCTTGCAGCTCCTTTAACAATAGCAACACTTTCAACATCAAGTTCCCTTTCTCCACTTGCGCGACTGTTTTTATGCTTGGGTTTGATTGAGTGTTTGTTGTGTTATAATTTGAGAATTTGATGAAATTGAATGCTAATCCTTCAAAAAAATGCCTTCAAAAAATTGAATAATGAAGAAGGATAATGAGTAGGAACCAAATGGCTTTAGTTAGCCAGAGATAGAATAAACCAAGAAGCATAAATTAGTGTTATTGTACCACTCATGAATCCACATATTTGATATCATGCCAGATGGGAAACATTCAGAAAAAACACAAGCTGGAATTATTTAAATGATATAAAAATCCTTTAATGAGCAAACAAATTCTAATGAGCTGCCAATCTTGCTATTCCCTTTCTCTTATTATCCAGCTCCTGTCAACAAAACAATTGGAAACTTAACCAAACAATATTATTGAAGGAAAGGATACTATAACCTTTGAAGGAAATAATGGCTTCTTGTTCTTCATTTTACTCTTTGCATCTGAGAAAAATCCAGTTTCAGTGTTATCTAAAAAAACTTTTCCCTTTGGGCTTAATATAAATCATGTAAAGGCATAGTTGCAGCAGTAATCAAGTCCTTTAATTCACCAGACTTCCTTTGTTCCTTTAATTCACCTAATTCTATGCCTAACTTTTGATAAATTTAAAAAAATTTACTCTGCTTGAAAGTTGAAACTATATTAAGGTAAACTATAAACTGAGCAGAAAATGCGTCCGTTAGTTTTTCTATGAGCATCACTATATCTATCTCCAAAAGTCTTAGAATTGAGCAGAAAATTTTGACAGAGACAGTTTCATCATTGTCATATCTAGCAATGCATAATAAATCTTTTATAGAACTAAAATTCATATTCCTATCTCAAAAGCACAACACATGCTGACTATGTGTAGCTTTCAACAGTGGATAATGTTCACTAGTTGTTACGGTTCCAGCCCTGTAAGTCGATCCCTATGTGTAGTTTTTAGCATGGGAAAATGTTAAATAATACCTTTGTACACAACAGTCAAGCAACATTTGGACAACGATAAAATAACTACTGCAAGTAAAATGTAATGAAACTACACACACCTTGCCAATCTGAGTCAAAAAATGGTAATAAGGAACTCACAGAAGGAAGAGGTGATCTGAATTAACAGGAGCTATCATGCTAACATACTTAATTGATCACTTTTTGATTTTTTCAGCTGAAAAATTTATGAAAGTTTATGAATGACTTGGACTATATTCCTCAGTAGCTTCACCTTTGCACTTCACATATACCCATCTCTAATATACTCATTGCACTATTACCCATCTCAATCTCAATTAATTCCAAACCACTCTTTTATCTCAACTAAACCAACATTTTCATCCCAACTGTGCCTTTCTTCTTCGTTATAGGTATGCCTTTCTTAACCTCAATATGAAATTCTAAATTGAAATTTTGCTAACCGTTGAGAACCCATTTGAATCTAGTAACAGTTTTTATTCAAAGAAATTGGCTTTTATATATGGCTTTAGCGTGAATGCCCTTTAATTGTTTGGTGAAATATTTTCTCGACCTGTTCATATATAGATTAGAAAATTCTGGTACATTCTGGGGTTTCTTGATATATTGATTATGGGTAGTGGAATGTATATAATTTGGGTATTGAAAATACTCAAGTTAAACTCCTATTCATGTTGTGAAATATTTTGTAATTGTGTCTTATTTGGTTTTCTCTTCATTATTTCAGACGAGGAAGGTTCAAGTGCGACAAGTTTCAAATCTAGCTTCTTATTGTTCGGTTTGTTGTTCCTACAGCTTCCAGAGAGGAAGGTCCCAGGGCGCTTGAGATTATATTATTCTTATCGGTAATTTCTCTTTTCTTTTAATAATTTTGTTAGCGGAGCTATGGTAAATTATCAATGGTCAAATTTGCTGTGGTTATTAAAATAATTATAACTTGCTATAATTGGGGAAAAAAAAACTTTAGTGAGTTTGTAAGGAAGGAAAGTGTGTATGGCTCTTAGATTTTTGTATGTTAAGACGTGCTTTGCATTATTTCAATGGGAGTTATGGTTCATACTCGTGTTTTATTGGCAAACTAAAGCATTTTTAATCTGTTTTGAACTCGGGTTCTTGGAAAAATGGGGTAGAAACCAGCCAGAACCATTGTCTAAGTATTGCATTTTCCTTCATTTCTCTGTCTTTTCAGAATTTTTTTGTTAAAACAGTGCAAATGTTCATTCACAAAGATTTCTCTTGATTTTTATTGAATGTTTCACACTGAATCAAATTAAGTCTTTCTTTTTCTTTTGCACTGAGCTGAAAGACAGTAATCTTTTGTGATTGCTGAGTTGATGGCTATCTTCTTACTAGTCTAGATCATATATGAAGGAACCTAGGACATTAATTAGCCATTTCTCTTAGTGCTTGCTGTGTTTTCTTTCTGTTTTCTTTTACTAGTTCATCCATTTTGATTATTATGAATGAATGTATTTGTTGGGCACATTGCTAATGTTCATTTCATCGAATGATAACATGGGTTACACCCGACCAAGGATAAAAGATAGTGAAATTCGTGGTCTAAGTTATTCAAAATCAATGATTTTAAAATAACGTTTTAGTTCAAATCAAAACATACAAAAGCAATGTTTTTTTTAACAAAAGGCAATAGCAATTTTTAGAATTAGAAAATAAGATGATGATATCACTCGTTATTTATGTTCTAGTTTTTTCTTTTATTTTCATGGTTGGTTTAAAGAAAAAACAATTTCTCTGACATCTTGAAGAAGAAATTAGCTAGGAAGATCAATTAACAAGTTTTGTAAATTTAAAGCACTCCATTGTTTTTTTGTATGTAAAAGGGAGTAAGATTAATTAATCAACCCGAAGGAACAGGCTCCTTTAGAGTCCTCAACTACTCACAAAATGGAAAAATACTATGAACAATTGTTAAAGCATAAGGCTGGCTTGTATGAGCTCAAAGGTTGAGGGATTTTTGGTTTGTGGTTCGTGAAATGTGATGATCTGAGGTATCCTTATCCCTCAAGCGTAGAAGAGATGTCTTCAAGCAAAAATTATTTTTCTTTTTTATTTTGGTATTCAACTTTGTGTGGGGTTTGGTTTTCTTCATGGTGCTCTTGAATTTGTTAGTTTTTGCTTTCATATAGCTTGGTTGCCTGTCTTGTTAAATGTTTTGTATTAATTCCAATCAAAGAAATTACTAATGGGACATGGATTTCAACAGTGTTTTCACTGATAAAGGGGTTGAACATAGGAAAATATTATGTGAAATTATTTCTGAGGACCATGTAGTCTGTATAAGGAGAGGTCTGCTATTTATTTATTTAATTTGAATTGATGTAGTATAGTGTTGAATTACCTCCCTTGGAAGATGAGTACAAGGAGAGGTCTGCTATTCATTTATTTAATTTGAATTGATCTAGTATAGTGTTGAATTACCTCCCTTAGAAGATGAATACAAGGAGAGGTCTGATGTTCATTTATTTAATTTGAATTGATGTAGTATAGTGACACATTTCAAAAATGGATGGTTACCCTCCAAATCAGAGTTGGGTATATGATAGGCTTTATCCTGGTAGAGGAGGGGTGAAATAAAGCTTTGCAAAAGGGGTTAAAGAGTTTATACTAAAGGCTAGAGCACAACCTGAAGTTGTAAGTAATGGTGGAATCAGATGTCCTTGTGACATTTGCAAGTTTAGGGGCATATTGTCTGAAGGAGAAGTCAAGGTCCATCTGTATAGTGTTGGGTTCCAACCAAATTATTGGTATTGGACTGAGCACGGTGAAGAAGCGCCACATGTTCACCCAGTAAATATGCCTAGTAGTAGTGGACAAATGGATAATGATGATCCGTTCACGCTAATGCAACATATGGTCGACGATGCGTTTAGGCCTAGGTATGACTTCCAAAGTATGGGTGATGTGGGTAACGAGGAAGACGAGGAAGATATTCTTGAAGACGAGGAAGATATTCATGAAGAGCCCCCAAATGCTGATGCTCAAGACTTTTATGATTTGCTATAACTGCTGCAAACAAGCCCATATATGAGGGTGCTTCTGAGTCAAAACTTTCAATATGCGTGAAATTGTTGGCATGCAAGACAAATTGGAACATTCCTCAAAAGTGTCTTGATTTCATTGCAAGTATGTTGGGAGATGTGTGTCCTTCAAATGAGAAATTGCCAAAAAGATTGGTGTCTATGCTAGGTTTGGAATCTCAAAAAATTGATTGTTGTGTTAATATGTGTATATTTTATTACAAGGATGATAGTGCAGAACGACAATGTAAGTTTTGTCAAGAACCACGGTATGTTCCCCATAAGACTGGGATGGGTAAGTACAACGATGTTCTGGCAAAGAGGATATTCTATTTGCCAATCACTCCTAGGTTGAAAAGACTATATGCATCAATGGAGACTGCAGTTGAAATGAGATGACATTCTCACAATAGATCTGGGTCAGGCATTTTACGTCATCCATCTGATGGTGAAGCTTGGAAACATTTTGATGCGATGTATCCATACTTTGCAAACGAACCAAGAAATGTAAGGCTTGGTTTATGTTCCGATGGGTTCACACCTTACATTCAGTCATCTACAACCCCATATTCATGTTGGCCGGTTGTTGTGACCCCATATAATCCCCCCCTGAAATATGTATGACTAAACCATTTATGTTTTTGACTTGCTTCATACCCAGACCATCTAATTTGAAAGAAAAAATAGATGTGTTCTTACAACCTTTAATGGATGAGCTGCAACAGTTGTGGAGTGAGGGTGTTTTGACTTATGATATCTAAAAACAAAACTTTCAAATGAAGGCATCCTTGATGTGGATAATTAATGACTTTCCTGCATACGGTATGTTGTCTGGGTGGGGTATACAAGGTAAATTGGCATGTCCCATATGTATGGAAGATACAAAGTCGTTCAGACTAAAATATGAGGGAAAAACTTTTGGTTCGATTGCCACCGTCGATTTTTACCACGTGATCACAAATTCAGAAGAAGAAAAAAGAGGTTTACAAAAAATAGGGTTGAGAAACATGGGCCTCCTACAATACTGAGGGGTGATATCATATGGAATCGAGTCAGTGGGGTTCCAAGTGTGATAGAAGATGGAGAAGTTGATAAGTTACCTGGGTACAGACGTAGTCACAATTGGATAAAGCGAAGCATATTCTGGGTAGAAAAACAATTTATTAAGGCACAATCTAGATGTGATGCACATAGAGAAAAATGTATTTGATAATGTGTTTATTACAATCATGAATGATAAGGGCAGAACAAAGTACAATGAAAAAGCAAGAATTGACTTGGCTCTCATATGCCAATGTAGTGACTTGGAGTGGATTCCAAAAGCCAATGGAAAAATGACAAAACCAAAGGCAAATTATTGCCTTTCTTCAGATGAGGCAAAGAATGTGATGAAGTGGATTAAGGAGATTAAGATGCCAGATGGGTATGCTTCAAATTTAGCAAGATGTGCATATGCTAATAGAGGGAAAATGTACGGGATGAAGAGTCATGACTGTCACGTATTTATGGAGTGTTTGCTCCCATTTGCATTTAGTTCATTGTTTGACTTTGTGTGGAGACCACTTACAGAGTTAAGTCAATTCTTTAAGGGCTTGTGCAGTAGTAATTTGAGCCAAGATGATTTGATCAAATTAAATGAAAATATTCCATTAATCTTATGCAATCTTGAAAGAATCTTCCCACCAGGATTCTTTGATTCATTGGAGCATCTTCCAATTCACCTCCCGTACAAGGAAATGCTTGGTGGTCCAGTTCAATACCGATGGATGTATCCATTTGAAAGGTATTCATTGATATCTGCAATTATCTCTCTCTCTATTGTCATATCTTTATTATAAGCCATTCTATTCTCATTTATTTGTAGAATGATTAGTGATTTTAAGCGGTCAGTAAAAAACAAGGCTAGAGTAGAAGGCTCAATATGTATGTCCTCGGGAGACAACATATTTTTGTTCACATTATTTCAAAACGACTGACTTGTATGCTAAAAGTCAATGTAATGAAGCTGCAAGATTGAATGACAATATCACATCAACACTGTCAATTAGCAATGGACTAGGACGTCCTAGTGGGCAATCCAAAGCTCACTGGTTAAGTGATGCAGAATGGAGGTCTGCTCATGTACACATCCTCATCAATTGCATCGAGGTTAAGCCATATATTAAGTAAGTAATATACCATTAAACTCACACTCGGTGTATTTACTAGTATATACTCAAACTCGTATTCATGCTGAATTCCCAGAATGGTTTCGGTCCTATGTAAGTATTTGACCAAAAGCCTATTGCAAATAAATTGTCTCCTTATCTTCATTGTGAATGTCTTGTTTGTATAGGCTACTAATCAAGCAAATGGCGTGACTGACATAAACTTGATATCATTAGCTTGGGGTCCAGAGTCAAAGGCCATAAGTTGGCACAAATACTTCATTAATGGGTACAGATATCACACACAAGCATGGACTCAGGGTAAAAAGACCATAAACAGTGAGGTTTATGTCAAAGGGGTTACAGAAGGAGGAGAAGATGATTTCTATGGTATCATACAATATATCTATGAGTTAGTATCACAATTTTCCTCACAGGGTTGCCTTGTTTTATCGTCAATGGTTTGATCCAAGACGGAATAGAGGAACCAAAGTTCATTAGCAATATGGCATTGTAGTATCAAGATGAACAAGCATTATGATCGTTACGATCCATTCATAATTGCACAAAAGGCTAGGCGAGTGTATTATGTACCTTACCCAGATAAGAGGACAGACAAACGTGGTTGGTGTGCAGTGATAAAAACAAAGCATAGAGGCCGTGTAGAGGTGAATGAAATTGACGATGACATTCCCTATCAAGATGAAGAGATGACACGCATAGAGCAGATAACTGAAATTGAAGAAATGGATTGCTTGCGTGATCAAACACATAGTGATGAAGAGGTCGATGTTACGTCAATTTCAAACATTGATATCGATAATGAAGTTGACATGGATGTCGATGATGATGTTAATTGTGAGTCTGAGTTTGACTCTAATGAGGGAGATGACGATATGGTTGTGGATGATCAAGATGATGACATTGACTGAAGTTATTGTACTTGTTTATTTTAAAAGTTAGTGAAATCATTGTACTTTTTTATTTTAAAAGTTAGTGAAGTCAAGGTACTTGTTTATTTTAAAAGTTAGTGAAGTCATTGTACTTGTTTATTTAATTATTGTACATGTTGACTGACAATATGTGTGAACATATATGTGAATGCTTTTTTTTGTTGACAAATGTCTCCTAAAGAGAAAGAGCATCGTAGGTCTAAGCTGCCTACGAAGAAGGCTAAGATGATTTTGCCACAACGATTGGCAAATCGATTAGCAGAGTCACCACTGGAGGACGACGCTAGCAAACTGCCGGAGTGATACCACCTCCCCTGTCCCCTATAATAATGATCCCAAATCCGGGATTCATACCTCCTCCTATACAGGTATGTATTTAACTAGTTGTTGGATTTGTTTTTGTATTGCTTTCCCTTTGTTGTAACAAATTGATTTTTATTGTAGGAGCATGTTTCTCCTTCACCGCAAGCGACATCCATTTCTGAGCAGCATACTCATTCGAGTCAGGATGAGGCAGGTAAAGGACCTTTGAACACTGCACGTAGTGGTCCGATAGTGCAGGGGTCACGATACTCTCATCCGGTCACCTGATGGGAGACCCATCATTAGGGTTCATAGAAATCGTACGTCACTTTATAGTCTACCTATTTGATATTTTGCTTTGCATGCCTTAATGGTTGTATCTGATATTGTGTTTATAACTTATATATAGGTTCATCTCGGGTAAAGTAGCCTCTAAGGCCATCACCGCGGTTATTCAATCACAGTACCGGGAAGAATATCATAATTGGGGGAGAGATTCTAGAAAAGACGTTGGAGAAATGGCTTGAGAAATTTAAAGTAAGATTATGTTACTTTTCTTATTTCAGAGTTTTCGTTATTGTATGTTGATATTAATAATAAATATTGATCTTATTTGTAATACAATATTGTAGGAGCATATTTCGTGGGATCGTAAAGACCATTACATGGTTGAGAAGGTCTTCAACACTAAAGGCTCAAAGCGTCTTTCTGAGATGCTTATGGAGGTGAGGAAGAAGGGTCAACGCCCAACCTGGATAGGCGAGAGGGCTTATGCAGAACTTAATGCCAAGTGGAAGGCTCTGGAATATAAGGAGAAATGCACCAAGGCCAAGCAGAACCACGCTTCTTCTAAGGGTGGTTCTGTACATACTGTTGGATCTATATTCATCACTGAGCATGCCATACGCCTGGTATGTTTTTTAAACACTTTATTGCTTAAAATTCATCACATAAATTTGTTTTTATATATATGTTCCTAACATTTTTAATTATGTTTAAGTCAGATGAGTTAGGTAAAGAGCCCATGGTGGATGAGATCTTATTGAAGACTCACACAAAAAAGAAGGACAAGTCTTGGGTGGACGACAGATCTAGGGGGACATATGTAAATTAGATCATTGCATTTTTTAATTAATTTTATTTTGTTTCATATACAATACTGAAACCGATCTTTACTCTGTTTTGTTTTGAGCAGGAAGCCTATCAAGAGAAGTTACAGCAGGCCGCCTCTTAGGCCTATGATGGAGGGGAGGCAACTGGCAGTGTTGACCCGCAACTCAGTTGCAGTTATGGGCCCAATCTGTTGGGGGTAGGACTCGAGGACGGCTGTACAGTGTCGGAGGCTTGTCCAAATGTTTTAGGTCTAGTGTCTCCTCTCTGACCCAGGAGTCTCATGCATGTGGCACCAGTACCCAGTCCCCGACTCAGTACTCTGCTGAGGTGGCTGTACAGATTGCGGCTTTTGAGAAGCGTACAAGAAAAGCAGAGGAGGAGGCTCGGGAGGCAAGGAGAATTGCCTCGGAGCGGGATCAGCAGTTTGAGCGGCAGTTAAGGGAATTGTCTGTTACCAAGTGACTTCAAACAAGAGGGGGGTGAATTGTGATAGCGGTGCTTATATAAAAAATTACAGATAAATTACTGAATTAAAAAAAACTTGAAAGAAATAAATAAAGTGCTTGAATGATAAAGAGACAGAGAGCAAAGAAAAGCATGACAAATTATACGAGTTCGGCCACCAAACACCCCTGTGGCCTACGTCCTGTCCCCAAAGCAAAGCACTATGGGATTTTCACTAAATCACTAGCTTTTAAATCGAGTTGACTAGAAACCTTTACAACTCTATGCGAGCAATACGTTCAAGAGATATCACCTCTCTATGAACACCTTGGGATTCCTACCCAAAAAGAAATGATTTTTACAAATAAAATGAGATGAGAAAGATACACTCAATAGTGCAGATATAACAAATTGAAGCTCAAATAATACAACTCAAATTATGTAGAATAAAAAGACTCTCAAAAATTGTGCTCAAATAAGTGTGAGTGATGGAGAATATTTGACAGAGTTTTAGCACAAAAATTAAGCACTTGTGTTATGTTTTAAAAACAATGCTCATGGTGCAGTGCTTTTATAGGCACTGAGAGGAGCGTCACTTTAAGAGAAATGTTCGTTGCAGCGTTAAAAGGATTTGTCCGTTGCAGTATTTAAAGGGATTTGTCCGTTGCAGCATTAAAGGGATTTGTCCGTTGCGTTTTGAATATGAAGAATTGAAAACACGGGGACGGAAAAGATTCTCGGACACCACTTGGTGTTCGACATCGTATTTCCATACGACCTCTCCCCAGCTCGGCATACAATCTCCCGGCTCGGATACGACCTCTCCACACTCGACATCGACCTCTCCACACGGCTCGGCATACGATCTCTCCACGGCTCAAAGATACGACCTCTCCACGGCATTTCGGCATCGACCTCTCCACACAGCTCGACATACGATCTCCTCACAGCTCGGCACGCGACCTCCTCACAGCTCGACGCGACCTCAGCTCGGCACGCGACCTCCTCCACGGCTCGACCGCGTGACCTCATCTCGACGCGACTTCCTCCGACTCGACACGGAGAATATTTTCCAAAGAAAACTTGAAATATTTTCCAAACAATATTTTGAATACAACTTAAGAATTTTTCAAAATACTTTGTGCCTAAAAATAATTTAGGAAAAATTATCATAAAATCAATTTTAGAATAAAAATCATTTTGTGAGTGTGTGATTTTATTTTAATTGAGAGCTTTTTATTACTACTTACAAATAGTCTTAATAAAAATAAATAAATACCCAAAACCCAAAGACTTGAGAAACTATCATTCTTGATACGGCGTCTTGGTATTCTTTTCCACTTTTGCACGGTTGACTATTTGCAAAACTCCCTTTTATCAATCATCAAAACCATCTGTCAAGGCATGTATTCACAGACTCCCCTTTTTGATGATGACAAACATCTCATGGAGGAATTTAGTAAAATATAATCATGATATGGCAATGAGATATAACCATGGTTTTTCAATAAAAGATATCGAGTTTAAGCACAATATTTAGAAAAACTCCCCTCACAATATTTAGAAAAAAGATATCGAAAAACTCCCCTCACAATATGCATAAAATAAACCACTCCCCTGAATCATATAACTCTCCCCCTTTTGGCAACATCAAAAAGCGGAAAAGATAAAGGGAAAGGCATGTAAAACGTATGCATATACGTGTAACTAGATGGCGAAAAATAATTAAAATAGAGTATCAAGGGTTCAATGAAGCATAAGAAATCCTTGGAAAAAAAAATTATTGAGGAGATAGCAAAAATAAAGCACTAGGATAAGAGTTACTAGTCCTCGTTCAACTCATTCTCATCATCAATTGTTTCCTCATCTTCAGCGATATTAAGCGCATAATTGTTTGCGATTAACATAACTTTGCACAAACTTTTATTTTAACGATTACAGGAAGGACGGTTGCATTTCTCCACTTTTAGTCTTGGTAACGGAACCTGCATAAAAATGTTAGCACACTCCAACGCCCAAGTTAGAACTTATTCATAATAAAATGCACTCACACGCAGTCATTCAATGCATGATTGTTCTAAAATTCCTAACTCGGTTCTTATAAAAAAGAAGTTTTCTTTAGGCAAAGGTTTAGTAAAAATACCTGCGAGTTGTTTAGATGTTTCCACAAACTCAATCACACAATCTCCTTTTTGAACATGATCTCTAATAAAATGGTGCCTAATTTCTATGTGTTTGGTCCGGGAGTGATAAACCGGATTTTTCGTGAGGTTTATGGCACTAGTATTGTCGCACTTAATTGGAACAGTTTTCAGATTGATTCCATAATCATTCAAGCTGTTGTTTCATCCAAATGATCTGCCTGGCAACAACTACCGCTTAGCGTATTCCGCTTCAAAGATGGACAAAGCCACTGCGGCTTGTTTCTTACTATGCCATGAAACCAAGGCATTCCCAAGTAGGTGACATGTCCCACTAGTGCTTTTAGGTCCATTTGCAACCCGCAAAATCGAATCAGTACCCAATAAGTGTGCGATCGGCACCTTTGGGGGTACCATAAACCCATAGTTTGTGTGCGGTGAGATATCTCATGATGCGTTTTACCGCTAAGAGATGTGATTCCTTAGGATTTGCTTGAGCGTGCACACATACAAACACTAGACATAATATCCAGGACGACTTGCGGTGAGATAGAGAAGAGATCTATCATACCTCGATACTTACTTACTTGGCCCGACTTACCACCTTCATCTTTGTCAAGATAGCATGATGTGCTCATTGGAGTTGAGATTTCTTTGGCGTTGCTCAATCCAAATATTTTAAGCAACTCCTTGCAATATTTGGATTGATTTATAAAAATTCATACATTGTTTGTTTGATTTGAAGACCAAGGAAGTAGTTGAGCTCTCCCATCGTGGACATTTCAAACTCACTTTGCATGATTTTGGAAAAATCTTCACACAAGGACTCATTAGTAGCACCAAAGATGATATCGTCAACATAAATTTGAACAAGTAAAATGTCATGATTTTTGTGTTTAATGAAAAGAGTGGTATCAACTTTTCCTCTTTCAAAACCTTTTTCAAGTAAATATTTGCTCAACCTCTCGTACCAAGCTCTCGGAGCTTGTTTTAAACCATATAAAGCCTTTTTCAATTTGAAAACATGATTTGGAAATTCAAAATTTTCAAAACCGGGAGGTTGATCAACATATACTTCTTCTTGAATAATGCCATTAAGAAATGCACTTTTAACATCCATTTGAAAAAGTTTGAAATCCATGATGCATGCAAATCACGAGAAGCATGCGAATAGCTTCTAATCTAGCCACGGGTGCATAGGTTTCATCGAAATCTATGCCCTCTTGTTAGTTATAGCCTTTTGCAACAAGTCTAGCTTTATTTCTAACAATGATACCGTTTTCATCAAGCTTGTTGCGAAAGACCCATTTGGTCCCAATGACTAGGTGATCTTTAGGCCTAGGGACAAGTTCCCAAACATCATTTCTCTCAAATTGATTTAATTCCTCTTGCATAGCAAGGGTCCAATGCTCATCAAAGATGGCTTCATTGTCGTCATTTGGTGCAATTTGAGAGACAAAGGCCATATGATGACATGCATGATTAAGTGAGTTTAGTCGTTCCCCCTTTTGAGATATCACCTATTATGTTGTCAAGAGGATGGTTCTTTGAGACTCTCCATTCCTTTGGAAGATTTGAGTGAGAGAGTTCTTGAGAGGGTTGAGGCAAGGACTCTTGATCCTCCTTTTGAACTTTTGATCTCTCTTGTTCCTCTAAATAGGTATCTCCTAACACTTACGCAAGATCATCAACACTTTCTTCTCGAAGATTTGGGGTTAGATTCATCAAAAGAAACATGCATGATTCTTCAACAGTTAAAATGCGTTTATTAAAAATTGAAAGGCTTTACTAGAAGTGGAATATCCAAGAAATAAACCTTCATCGACTTTAGCATCAAATTTACCAAGGTTATCTTTACCGTTATTTAGAACAAAGCACTTACATCCAAATCATTGAAGGTGGGAAATGTTGGGCTTCCTTCCCTTGTAAATTTCATAGGGCGTTTGTTTTAGAATAGGTCTTATGAGGACTCTATTCATTACATAACATGCGGTGCTTACTGCGTCACCCAGAAAATACTTAGGAAGGTTGGTCTCATTGAGCATCGTCTCATAAGCTCTTCAAGAGACCGATTTTCCTTTCCACCACTCCATTCTGTGTGGTGTTCTAGAGTGCGGAAAAATTATGCTCAATTCCATTTTCAGTACAAAAGGCCTCAAATGCCTCATTTTGGAATTCCCCACCGTGATCACTTCGGATGGATACTATGTTCATTCCTTTTTCATTTTGGATAACTTTAGCAAGTTCTGAAAGGCAGGAAAAGCGTCATTTTTATGAGAAAGAAATAGAGTCCATGTATAGCGAGAATAGTCAGCCACAATAACAAGGGCATAGTAAAGTCGACCAAAGCTTTTAGCTCTAGATGGTCCAAATAGGTCGATGTGTAATAGATGTAAAGGCCGGTTTGTGGAAACAATATTTTTGATTTGAAAGAGGCCTTTACTTGTTTTCCTTTTTGTGGCATCACATAATTTATCTTTTTCAAAGCGAAGCTTTGGTAAGCCAATTACTAAGTCCTTTTGAACCAACTTATTAAGATGATCCATGTGAATATGAGCCATTCTCCTATGCCATAGCCAAGATTCATCCTCTTTACTAATAAGACAACATGCATCATTTGAAGGTATTCTATCTAAATCAACCATGTAGATATTTCCAATTCTAGGTCCAATAAGAACAACATTTTCGATTCTGAGTTCATAACCATGCATTTTGAAGAATCAAAACCACTTTGTTCCCTTTCTCACAAAGTTGACTAATACTTAGCAAATTGTGCTTCAAGCCATCCACATACAAAACATTTTCAATAGTGGGATTAGGACTCTTACCAATGGAACCAATCCCAAGAATTTTACCTTTGTTGTTGTCACCATACCGGACATAACCACTATTCTTAGGTACCAATGAGGAGAACTTGCTTTTGTCTCCTGTCATGTGCTTTGAACAGCCGCTATCAAGATACCAATTTAAGTCCTTGGCTTTCAAGCACACCTACAACAACAGATTAATTTTTAACCTTTGGTACCCAAACTAAGTGAACGTGAACACAAGAAGGGGGGTTGAATTGTGTTGAAAACTTTTCGCAAACTTAATGTTAAAAACACTTAGAATAAAAGTTTCTCAAAAACTGTTTGTTAATCGGACGGTGAAAATAAACCGGACGCTGAAAATCAGTTTGTGAAAACTTGTTTTTAACTCAACAAGATAGAAATGAATAGAAAGCAGTAAAGCAGGAGACACAGAAATTTATACTAGTTCACTACCAAACTGGTAGCTACATCTAGTCCGCCGTTCCTGAAGGATTTTCCACTATAATCGGTGATTACAATTTCCTCAAGAGTATTCTCTTGTCACAACTTGACAATACTCTCAACTTCTCAAAAGCGACTCGATCTGGTCGAGCCTTTGAGGATCTGA
Organism: Calophaca sinica; assembly: GCA_037113605.1. NCBI lineage: Eukaryota > Viridiplantae > Streptophyta > Magnoliopsida > Fabales > Fabaceae > Calophaca > Calophaca sinica. The sequence goes on from CM073733.1 coordinate 114,360,224, forward strand.
CCTAAACTAGGCCAAAACAAACTTATACAAGTGAGTTGAAATACAGTTGAAAATAACTCTCACAGAGAGGATAAAAGATTAAGCTCAACTAAAGAAAAACTTTCTTAAAGAAAGGGTCGGACGCTGAATTCAGTTCAGTAGACTGTGACACTCTAATCCCCGTTTCGAAAATCGTTAAATAAAAATAAATAAGAAAATAAATAAAAAAATAAATACATCAAATTGATCTTGATTCGGTAAACTGAACAAACAAAAAAATATAATAGTCGTTGCGGAATTAAAATAATTTATCTATTTTCATAAAAGAAGTAACGATAAATAATTTAAATAAAATATAAAAAAGATCAACGGATAACTCGATGAGTAATTCAATTTCAGACATCATTCAGTTTGCAAATATTTAGTAACAACAAGCATAGTAAGTACTTCTCTTTCAAAATCTTATTTGAACTTGTGAAATAAAAATAAAACCAAGCGATATACGAACCCCAAATAAAAGAAAACCTGTGTCACACGGCCTCGAGCTTGACTTAGCCCAACTTACACTACGGTAACAAAATACATAAATGACTCAACGTCTCAATCGAGAAAATGTTGAATTAAAACTATAAAATTATTCTGAGAAGAGGCCTTCACCACTAGCTACGTGTCCTGGTATTAGTAGTGTGCGCAATTGAAAATAGGAGGACAAGAGACAAACAACCATAGAGGGTGAGTACGTTGAAATCGAGTTAAAGTGATATTTGGAGAGAAAAAGGTGAATAAATAAATAATATATTTATATATATATATATATACACACACCACACTATAATAATCAATTCACATAAAGTAGTAACAACATTATTCACATAAAGTAGTAACCACATCTCGTATCATCTACAAATGCACGCAGACAAATTTCATCATTTCTCATAGCCACATAATTATCAAAAGAAAATAATGCAGATGCTAACATCACTACTTCTTATGCATGTGGTACCATCTACTACTCTGGGAAGTCTCCTAGGAGTACATATTTGGTTTATTAGAGGTCACCTCATGGTGTTTTACTCTATTACCGCATACTCTCAACTAGGGATGATAATGTCCGGTGGCGGTCGGGGTAGCTAAGTGCGATAAGTGGTCCCAGTCAAGGCGCGACACTCAAACTATTAGGGATCACAAACTCGGCTTCTCACCCTCTAGGCCGAGGTATTGCCACCTTGAGCTCACTCATAATGGCCTCCACCTTTCATTTCAATGGTGCTTCCCCATCCTGTTACAAGGGTTGTATGACAAACAAACACACAAGGTCGGGTTTCCTCCGAACGTCATAGTTCAATTTTTCATCGACAATCCATCATGGCCCATATGGCTAGGATCATCTCACAAGGAATGACTCAAGTCCCATTATGGCTACTAATAGCTAGGTGACTTGCACAAAAGGTCATTTATCCTTTCAAGGTCATTGCCACAAGTGTGGACTTTTCACAATTATTGTCACAAAATAACAAATGGATTATAGAATATAATTACAGGGAATCGATGAATTGTCATAGAAATATTTATCTTTAAATCATATAATTCAAATCTGCAGAAAACAGAGGCAAAACAGCAACATGTAATTAGTCATGTAATTAGATTACGCACAGAAAACAGAAACAGAAACAGCACAGCAGGAACAGAATTTTCGCAGAAGCAGAAACAGAAACAGCAGAAACACAATTTTCGCAGAAACAGAAACAGGAACAGCAGAAACAGAAACTGCACAGAATACAGCAAACAGAAACTGTACAGAAACAGCAAATTAAAAATCTGCAGCAAAACAGAAACAACAAACAGCAACGAAAACTGGACAGCAACGCTACGTTGTTGTTTTAAAAACGTTTTCACCTATTTTTCTTCGATTCTAAATATTTAGGAACATCACAATTAAGACTAACACTTAGGGAAAAAATCTTGATTAATATTGAGGAGTAATTCTTAAGGCTCTAACCCGGTTCCCTAATTCCAAAATAGTTACGGTAACATTTTTACAAAGAAATAATGCGTATTAAAATACGAACGAAACAAGTTAAATTATTACAAAATTTTCAATTAACAATATCCATAGAATAGCATCTATTTTAATCATTTATATAGTCTCAAGCGCAATTCAACATTGGAATTCATCACCAAAATTAACGAACATATTAATTTGGTGCTCTAATAATTCAACCACATCCTAGGCATCAAAACAGAATTTTTTCTAACACTTAAAACATCTATGAACAACTATGGCAGCCACATCATTTATTCAAACAATAATCATAGCGTGTATATACATGAAAAATAGAATTTTTTCAATTAATTAACACACAACGGGTTCAAGGACAACCCCTTCACCTATTCCCTCAAATATCCCCAATTTCAATAATCTCCCCCTTACCTTTGGTCCTTGCGAAAATCCTTAGAGAAAGAGGGATGATGATGACTCGAATCAATCCTACGGTGAGTTTGCTCTGACAGAAAAGAAAACTATATGAAGCGTTGGAAATCCTCAAGACTCACAATTTTCTAGGAGGCGCAACATAGGAAGGAGAAGAGTCATGACTTACCCAATTTCAGATGAAGAACAAAGATGGAGTTGCTCCTAACCTTGGTGATCGAATCATGCAAGAGAAGAAAAACGTGGAATGCCTCCTTCAAGCTTGTGTGGCGCTAGGGTTTGGAGCTAGAAAGGAGAAGGAACAAGTGAATCAACTTGAGAGAGAGAGGCTTGGAGGCGCTAGGGCTTGGCTTGAGGCGTCACATGCCTTCATACGCCCTAGGTTCTATTATTTGGGTTGGGTTGGAGAGAGTCCATGGGTGTTGGCCCATTAGGTAGGTGGAAAGGAAAATAACTATGCATATAAGATGCTAGCCCAAGGCATTATACGCCCTCCCCTTTCTTTTTATTAACAACTCTCAAAAAAATCATTTAATTAAATTAAAAGTCTCTTTTCATGCACAAACATATAATGAAATCAATTAAAATAACTGCCACAAAAATTATAAAAAAAATGAGGGTCGTTACATAGACCAGAGACTTGATTGCTCACAGAAGCAGTGTATGTTCTCAGCAGAATTTCAGCAAGCTTTTTCACAGAATGTTCTTTCTCTTTTTCTTCAATAGATACCATGAGGTATATATAGGAGATCCAAGGATATGACCGTTAGAGTAAAAATGGCTCCTAACCATTGACTAGAGTAAATTCAAAAAATGTTGTTACTTTCTTGCTTTTCAGAGAATGTCCCAGTAGTCCATGTTACCGTTTTTCTTGTCTGTACGATTTTTGTCTTGTAGTTAAAGATTTCAACTTTGATATCTCGTACATCGATTTTAGCGCTCAAGATCAATTTTGAGATCCGTTCCAAAGACTTCTGAGAGGTAGAGTAGCAACGTGACTAACACGTGATTTGAAGTGAGGTTCAGACGCTCGCTCAGAGTTGGAAGTTCGGACGCTCGTTCAAAGTTGGAAGTTCGGACGCTTGTAGCAATTTGATAAGCATAGTGTATAAAGAGGAATTTCCAGGCGCTCACTAGGATGGCGGATCTTTGACAAATAGAATGAATCCTTCTCTTGAGAATTACTTTCTTCTTGCTTGAGTGGCTTAGAAAATACATATTATTAGTATCTGCACACTTCAAAAAATGTTAGAACATAAATTGTTCTCTTGTGAATATTTTGTTATCATCAAAATTAATGAGGGTCTAAACATCTCAATCGTTTAGGTTCCTACAATCTCCCCCTTTTTTATGATGACAAACATCTAAGGTTGATGAACAATTTATTTTCAAAAAGTCATTAAGGGTCTCCCCCTGAATTTAACAGTTTAGATATATAAGAACAATTCAGGTTTTAAGTTTATTGACGATAAACAAATTCATTTAAGTGATTACGAAAGATTCGTAAATGTATCAGAGCAGATATTTAATACAGTGAGATCGGATACCAAATAGATTGATTTAATCAAAGTATATTTCATTGTACCAAATAAAATTTATTAAACAATATCATAGCACTTGATCAATGAATATTAGCGCACAAAAAATGCTATGTATGAAATGATATGCATGATACTATATCCATCGGACAGTGGACATCGGATGGTGGAGAATCGGATTCTCACGTGTTCAATATACCTTTCTTTCGTGTTCATCATACCTTTTCTTTTACTCCCCCTTTTGTCATCAGACAAAAAGAGTGTAAAAACACATCATAGTCAAAAATCTTGCTTAGAAAAATTTGAATAAGAGCGGATAATAATCGGATCAAAAGCAGTTATATATATATATATCAACCAAATAAAACATATTTTATATCACACACAAGAAAAAAAAATTTCAAGGGTTTTGAAGAGGTGGAGGTGGGATATTGAGGCGTTAAATGAGAAGCTTGATCACGGTTTCAGTGAGTAACCTTTAAGTTTGTAGCCTTCATTTCTTCAAAGTGCTCTTGGAATGGTGACCATCTCATTGCAGTAGAAGTAGAAGGTCCGGCTTACAGTGCAGATCTGAGACTTCATCTTACGATGCTCTGCTAGCACCCGATTGGATAAGCGTAGTCTCAAATCCTTCTTCCTTTGAGCTCTTAAAAAGAATCCATCATTTGGTATAACCCATTTGATGAAGTTTTGAGTCTTCTTAGCTCGATTGCATGCGAATCTCCCGCGATGCTTGACATCTTACGGATACGACAAAATCATGAAGATGGTTTCTCTATGACGAACAACATCAATTTGTGTAAGAGTCAAATCTATCTCCGGCGTCTTCTCCCCATAGATTTACGATAAAGACACTCAAAGCTTCATAAGTGAAGGAGAGTGCTTCATTTTCGGCCAGGTAAATTCTTCTCGATTTTCCTGTCATATTCTTCAAGCCTGAGGGTCGAGGCGTGGTAATAGGGCTTTGGCTTTCCACGATTGAGACCATTGACTCCACGTAAACCCAATATCGAAGAGTTTGGTCACGCAGCTGACCCATTGGTTATAGATCTTCATGCGGTCAAGTGCGATTCGAGCATCTGAACACATCATCGAAGTATCTTTGTTCGAAGTTGATGTCGATAACTTTCTTGATTTTCCCAACGGTAGGAATAGTGGCGCTTTTCGGCATTGCGGCTGACTTGAGGCAGTTCTCCATTCATCTTGCTTGAAGAAGTCGGGTAGAACCTTACGGCGTGATCCTCGAGAAATCTTGGCAATAGGAAGCTGTGAGAAATCCTTAATATTGTACTTTGTAGGTGCCTTCTCATATTCCTTTAGCCCTATCTTCTTTGAAAATTTGCTTCCACTGGGCGGGTTCCTTCCTTTTCGAGGAATAGACCAAGGTAGCCACCTTTGTCTATCTGGTACTATCTTGTGAGGCAGATGATGGGTCTCGATATTGCCTTATAACTTCAATTCTTTTACGCTCGAGGCAATGTACCATGAAAGCGACTTCATCATCATTATCCACCTTCCACATTCTTCCAATGTGAGTGGTTGGCGAGGAAGGGATAGAGGAAGATCGACAGAGAAGGGAATTGCCCTGCTTCCTAAAGCTGGTCTCAACCTTCCTTTGAAGGACATTTGGACGAAGTCATCTCCATCCTTGAGGGTTGCACTTATAGGATTAGTAATCTCCAATCTGGCAGCTCCAGAAGTGAAGGTTTTTAAATGCCAGGTTGAGGGACGGTTGTAGATGCTGTTATATATCTCATACTTTACAAACCGAGGTTTGTATGAGATATTTTTCTTTTCACCAGCGTCTGTTGGTTTTATGGTAAGGGTAAGTAAGGTGGGAGTGGCTTTGGTGATCTTATAGGCTTTTGGTGAGTGGGGTTTGAATGGATTAATGGGAGGTGTTTTGAAAAGGAGGTTAAATGGATGAGAATGAAGCTTGGAAATGTATGTAGAGAGTGGAGTGTTTGAGGAAATTTGGGGTAGGTTAAGATTGAGTGTAGTGGATGATGGTTGGATAATGGGGGTTTTCTGTGTAAGGGTTTGATGTTGTGATGGTTGTGCAAAGGATAGTGGTGGAGCAGGAATAGTATCGGATGCAACAGCAGATCTGATTCATCGGGAGAATTCGGTACCTTTGGTTGAGTTGATTGCACGACCAATCTTTTGAGCTTACGCTGAGAGGCGATCTTTGAGGCGATCTTTGAATGTCCTTCTTACGTAGTCAGGATCTTTGAGGCGGCTTCTCGACCACGGTTTCTCCTCTTCCTCGAGAACCTGGTGATGGGAGCGAGGTCCTCATCTTCTGGTTCCTCAGCGGTAGGTGCGAGCCACCTTACATTTTGTTCTTACGGTCTCTCTCGAAGGAGACTCGGCGTGTCTTTCTCACCAGGCTTTGAGCTTACGGTGGTTGTCTTTCCGTTTCCTCTTCCTGTTGCTCAACTTTCACTTTCTTCATCATGGACCCGGTAAGCAATTTCATTCTTACTAGAATTGTTGACTCCAAAAGTGTCGGGAATCACAATGTTATCGACACCAAAATACTTTGCCTTTACTTGATCTGGTAAAGTCGACTTGTTTATGACCAGATTCTTGTCCATCATTTTGGTGAGCAAGACACCATATGGAATGAACTTGTAGGTGTTCTTCTTGTCGTAACACCTTTTCTTGAGTTGACAAGAGCATTGATCAGGTTATTGTAGATTAACCTTGGCGGAGTTCACCTTGTTGCCGCCATGAAGTGTCTCGGGATGAATTTACGCTCGTAGTTGACAATATCACTAGAGCCCGACCTTTAACGGGGCGCTCTTGGTGATAATCTTATGAAGAACTCTGAAATGACTTTTGATTCTTGGCGATGAGTGTTACACGGATTCTTTCATTCTTTGGTAGTTTTCAAGCGGATCGTTGTTGACCTTCTCAATTCCATGGAATCGTCGGCCCATTACGAATAGAAGGCGATGCCTTCACACGGACACCCGGTAACGAAATGTTTTTGATGGTAAGGACAAACTTGAATCCTTTCCTTTGTTCCTTCAATGATACCACCTTTGTAGCCGAGACATTTCCCAAAATTCTTTAATCGCCGTCACGAGAACCTCAATGGGTTCGGAAGAAATCTTGTTCCCGACCCATTGCCTTGAACCGCTTTGAAGAAGTCGAAGCCGTAAAGTTTGAAGCTTTCCAAATCGACTCGATTTTCCATCAAGACTTTTCCTTGAGACATGGTGTTATAGATATTTGTATATTGAAGTTGATACTCCGACCATGAGTGCGATTGAGAAATGGAAGCGATGAAGGTTTTAGGGTTTAAGCACACGAGAGAGAGAGAGAGAGGAAAGAGAGCGAGTGCGTCTTTAGCGAAAGCGAGAGTGGAAGCGAAAGAAGTGGAGTAGTGGAAAGGATATAGGCGATGTCTGATTACTTTTTCAAAAACGCTACGTATTTCCACATGAAATTTAAATCAAAAAGAAAAGAAAATAAAAATTCGTTTTTCATTAAATCACGGGCCTTAAAATAAAAGTAGAAAATTTTATCGAAGAGCGTAAATAATCATCACTCGGTAGGTATGATGAGGCGCTTGAGTCAGTAACACGTGTGACACGTGTGGGTGTGCTCAGGCATACGCCAATCCGACTTACGGATGATGAGTTATGATGCGTATGACAAATAAGATGCGGATGCACATACATGCTTACGTCATATCGGATCTTTGAAATTTAGCTTATTATCAGGCCAATGAGATTAATCATTCTTTTATAAGATGAAAGTTTAAATTCCTTCTTATAAAATTGAATCTATCTTGACAAGGGTTTTGTAAATATGTCATTGCTTGATGATCGGTGTCTACAAATTTTATTTCTAAAATACCCTTGAACATAGTCTCTTATAAAATGATGCTTAATCTCAATATGCTTTGCTCTAGAATGCAATATTGGATTTTTAGTCGGACATATGGCGGATGTATTATCACGAGAAGATAGGAATGTTACTCTCGTTTATCAAGTAGTCTTCAAGTTGATACTTCATCCACGAAGTTGAGAAGCGCAACTTCTTTCTTGAGATGTATTAAACTACTGCCGTTGAGAGTGCTATTGTACTTTGCCTTTTGCTTGACCAAGACACAAGATTAGCTCCAAGGAATTGGCGGCCTCCACTTGTGCTTTTTCTTTCAATTCGATCTCGGCAAAGTCGGCATCACGAAACCTACTAATTGGTAATCTTTTGATTTCTTATAAAGCAAACCAAGATTAGTAGTTCCTTGTAAATATCTAAATATTCTTTTAACTTGACACTTATGTGTGATTCTCTAGGATCCGATTGAAACCTAGCACACAGGAGACTTGAACATAATATCAGGTCTTGAAGCCGTAAGATAAAGTAGAGATCCAATCATACCTCTGTATAGCCGATCTACCTTCTTACCAATTTCATCTTTACTGAGAGAGCAGGTAGGATGCATAGGCGTGCTCATCGGCTTGCAATCCAGCATCTTGAATTTCTTCAATAATTCTTTGATGTATTTGCTTTGATGAATATAAATACCATCATTGCATTGTTTGATTTGTATTCCAAGGAAGAACTTCAATTCTCCCATCATGCTCATCTCAAATTCATCCTGCATAAGCTTAGAAAATGCTTTGCAAAGGCTTTCATTAGTAGCTCCAAAAATAATATCATCAACATATATTTGGACAAGTATGAAATGCTTGTTTGAGGTTTTTCTGAAAAGAGTTGTGTCAACTAAACCTCTAGTAAATCCATTTTCCATTAAAAAGGAACTTAGTCTATCATACCATGCTCTGGGAGCTTGCTTAAGACCATATAGTGCCTTTTTAAGTTTAAAAACATGTTCAGGAAATTCAATATCTTCAAAACCAGGAGGTTGTTTGACATAAACTTCTTGAGTTATAAATCCATTTAAAAAGCACTTTTCACATCCATTTTGATATAAAGTTATCTCATGATGTCTTTGCAAAGAAAGTAAAATCACGGTGCTTCTAATCTTGCAGCAGTGCAAAAGTTTGATGAAATCAATACCTTCTTCTTGTGAGTAGCCTTGAGCAACTAACCTTGCTTTATTTCTCACAACCTTACCGTCTTCATCAAGCTTATTTCTAAATACCCATTTAGTGCCAATAGCTTGCTTATCTTGGTAGAGTGACTAGCTTCGGACATCATTTCTTTGGGCTGATTTAACTCATCTTGCATGGCTAGAATCCACCCTTCATCTTCCAAGGCTTGATCAATCGTCTTAGGTTCCATCTTAGAGAGAAGTGCGAAGTCGGTATGCTCCTTGAAAGAGGATGCGGTTCGTACTTTATCACCAGGTTCTCCTAAGATTTGATCTTTTGGATGATTGGTCTTGTACTTCGACTTTTTCTTGCTTGACTTCCGCTTGGGTAGAATTCTTCGTCTTTTCACCATGGGATGATGAAGATGTATTTTCACCGTCGGCTTTTCACCTAGGTTTAAATCTGAAAATAACTCATCTAGCTCGACATTGCGGTGTCAGGCTTCTTATCATCAAACTTGATATGAATGGACTCTTCATTGTCAAAGTTTCTTTGTTGTATATTCTAAAAGCTTTAGATCTTTGAATATCCCAAAAGATTCCTTTGTCGACTTTGGAATCAAACTTACCAAGTGATCTTTAGTATTCAAGATATAACAAATACAACGAAAAGAATGAAAGTAAGAAATGTTTGGTTTTCTTCCTTTCCACAATTCATAAGAGTCTTATTCAAAATAGGTCTTATATAAATTCTATTTTGAATATAACAAGCTGTGTTCTTTATACGCCCAAAAATGTTTATAATATCGACTTCATTGATCATGGTCTGGCCATTTCTGGAGGGATCTATTTTCCTTTCTACAACACCATTTTGTTGAGGTGTTCTAGGAGAGGAGAAATTGTGGGAGATGCTAGTTTTCTTCACAAAATTTTTGAAAGTTCTCATTTTCAAATTCTCCCCATGATCACTTCTAATAGAGGAAATGCAAATGCCTTTTCATTTTGAACTGATTTGCGAGAAAAGCGATAAATACCTTATAAGACTCATCCTTGTGGGCAAGGAATTTAACCCATGTCCATCTAGTAAAATCATCAACAATGACTAAACCGTATTTCTTTCGACTAAAGAAATTTGTCCTTGTGGGACCAAAAGATCAAGATGTAAAAGTTCAAGTGGTCTAGAAGTTGAAACAACATTTTTAAATGAAAAGAGGTTTTAACTTGTTTTCCTTTTGACAAGCTTCACAAAGGGCATCAGTTGTACTTAAGATTTGGTAAGCCTTTAACAAGATTGTGCTTGTTTAACTTTGAGATTAACCTCGAGTTGGCATGACCTAATCTTTTGTGCCAAATCCATTCCTCATCTTCAAGCAGACATAAGACAACTTGACATCTTGTTTTTCAAGTTCAGAAAGATCAACTTTATAAACATTTTGTTTCCTCTTTCTTTGTAAAGAATATTGATCCATCATTTTGCTCTTTACTAAACATCCGGTTTACGTAAATATGACTTCATAACCATTGTCACATAATTGACTTATGCTCGATAGATTATGTTTGATCCTTGAACATATAAAACATTATCAATAGAAGGAAGAAAGCCTTTACCTATCCGACCAATTCCAACTATTTTACCTTTACGGTTTCCTCAGAAACCAGCGAATCCAAACTTCTCTAGGTCTTAGTTCTTGGAACATATGCTTTTCTCCGTCATGTGTGCGAGCATCCTTGTCTAAGTACCAAGGCGGTGTGTTGACTTTGTTGCTAAGCATATGCAACATAGATTATTTTATCTTTAGGTACCCATATCTTTTGGGTCCTTTCTTGTTAGTTCTAGAAGGAGGCTTATCCTTCTTAGTTTTAAAAACATTACATGCACTTTTCAAATGACGGATTTATTACGGTAAGTACAATGTAAGCATTTACTATGGCTATGCGATTTATCGGATCTTTTGAATTATTTTCCAAAAGGGTTTCATCGGTATATAGCCAAGACCATGAGTTGTCGTTTCTTCGACACCCGGATCATTGAAGCTTGCTTGCTTGCTTGAGTTACACTCTCTGCAAGAAACTTTTGAAATGCTTGTTCGTAGTCATTTGATTTGCAAATAGGATTGCACAGTAACTCTGAACTCTTAGCTTGAGAGCTCTCGACCACGGTTGCTTGCTAGCTTCCAGGACATTTGGTTATCCACCAGGCTTGATTTTCGATTTTCAACAGTTCTCTTTAATGAGTCTGAGTTTTTATTGCGTAAAGAATGAAAATCTTGTGATAGTTTTAAAAATTTCTTTTTCAAATTCTTGTACTCGGTAGAGAGAGTGGCGAGTCCTTAAGAAGATCATCAAAAGCAAGTTGAAGTTGAGTAGGAGTCATATACTATTACCTCTTCAACATCTTCTACGACTCGATGTCCGTATGCGCCATGAGAGCAATGTGAGCTTCTTCTTTATCTTCCTCGAGAGGAGGATAAGTCAAGATCTTCCCATGTTGCCATGAGACCTTTCTTCTTTTTCTTGAAGGAGCTTCTTGTGGACTTCTCTTTAAGATTAGGACACTCGGATTTGAAATGTCCAGGCTTCTTACATTCATAGCAAATGACTTGGGCTTTGTCTTTGCTCTCCTTCTCGTCCTTTGAATCTTTCTTACGAAACTTCCTTACGAAGTTTCTTTTCTTCCACATTTTACGGATCTTCTTAGATATGAGCAGCTAGCTCATCATCGATTCATCGGAATCTCCTTACGGCTTCATCGTCGATTCTTCTTCTTCGACTGCAAGGCTTTTGAAATACTAGGTTTATGATGATTGACTTTTAGAGCAATAGACTTACTCTTCTTGGTAGGTTCTTCTTCATTTAGCTCAAGTTCATGAGCTTTCAGCGAACTCATAAGATCTTCAAGTCGAAGAACATTTAGATCTTTTGCTTCTTGAATAGCAGTGACTTTGGGTCTCCTTGCTTAGTCAAGCTTCTTAAGATCTTTCTAACATGATCGGTGTAGTATAGCTTTTTCCAAGGGCACATGACCCATGAACTAATGTTTGGAACCTTCCAAACATAGTTTCAATGTTCTCTCCATCTTCCATTTTAAATAGTTCATCTTGGCGAACCATCATGCTAGCTTTTGTTTCTCTTACTTAGGCGAGCCCTCATAAGACAAAACAAGAGAATCCCAGATTTCTTTGGCGATATCAAACTTGCCACATTTGTCATATTCTCTTTCTGTCATGTACGGATGAGAATAAATCTAACATACGGTTTTGTTTGATATCTCTTTTACGATCATCGGACCAGTTTTCCCTAGGTATTGCAACACCAGGGCATTAGTGGGAGAAATGTATCCGCCTTCAATTATATCCCACAAATCAAGATTTTGTGCCTCAATGAATGCTTTCATCTTATCTTTCCGATAATCAAATTTTTCTCCATTGAATAGAGGAGGGCGGTTCATATGACCACCTTGATGAGACATGTTCACAATATAGAATCTTTTCTCTTGACCTTTGTTAAGTGCTCAACCAAGAGGCCGAGCTCTGGTACCAAGCGAGCGTGAACACAAGAAGGGGTTGAATTGTGTTGAAAACTTTTCGCCAAACTTAATGTTAAAAACACTTAGAATAAAGTTTCTCAAAAGCGCTTTGTTAATCGGACGGTGAAAATAAACCAGGACGAAAATCAGTTTGTGAAAACTTGTTTTTAACTCAACAAGATAGAAATGAATAAAGCGATAAAGCGGGAGACACGAGAAATTTATACTAGTTCACTACCAAACTGGTAGCTACATCTAGTCCGCCGTTCTGAAGGATTTTCCACTATAATCGGTGATTACAATTTCCTCAAGAGTATTCTCTTTGTCACAACTTGACAATACTCTCAACTTCTCAAAGCGACTCGATCTGATCGAGCCTTTGAGGATCTGACCTAAACTAGGCCAAAACAAACTTATACAAGTGAGTTGAAATCTGATTGAAAATAACTCTCACGAGAGAAGATAAAAGATTAAGCTCAACTAAAGAAAAACTTTCTTAAAGAAAGGGTTCGGACGCTGAATTGATTCGAGACCAGGAGACTTGATTGCTCACGAAGCGATGTATGTTCTCGTGAAATTTCAGCAAGCTTTTTCACAGAATGTTCTCTCTCTTTTTCTTCAATAGATACCATGAGGTATATATAGGAGATCCAAGGATATGACCGTTAGAGTAAAAATGGCTCCTAACCATTGACTAGAGTAAATTCAAAAAATGCTGTTACTTTCTTGCTTTTCAGAGAATGTCCCAGTAGTCCATGTTACCGTTTTTCTTGTCTGTACGATTTTTGTCTTGTAGTTAAAGATTTCAACTTTGATATCTCGTTCACCGATTTTAGCGCTCAAGATCAAATTTGAGATCCGTTCCAAAGACTTCTGAGAGGTAGAGTAGCAACGTGACTAACACGTGATTTGAAGTGAGGTTCAGACGCTCGCTCAGAGTTGGAAGTTCGGACGCTCGTTCAAAGTTGGAAGTTCGGATGCTTGTAGCAATTTGATAAGCATAGTGTATAAAGAGGAATTTCCAGACGCTCACTAAGATGAGCCGGATGCTGACAAATAGAATGAATCCTTCTCTTGAGAATTACCTTCTTTTTGCTTGAGTGGCTTAGAAAATACATATTATTAGTATCTGCACACTTCAAAAAATGTTAGAACATAAATTGTTCTCTTGTGAATATTTTGTTATCATCAAAATTAATGAGGGTCTAAACATCTCAATCGTTTAGGTTCCAACACTAAGTTGGGTCCAGATGAGTTAGTTTTTGGCAAAGTACCCTTTGGAATCCATATCTTTTTGCCAACCACATTCTTGTTCTTTCTAATATTGCAAATGGAGGCAGTGTGACCATTTCTACCACAGTGAAAGCATTTAATGAAAGGGCTGCTTGAAGTGTTGTTGTGATTGACAAATTTAAAGGATTTTTCATGCGTTTGTGGATTATAACCCAAACTGGCTTTTCCAAAAGTACCCTTTTGTTTTCCCAATAGAATGTTTAAGTTATCCCTTCCCATGGTAAATTTGGCAAGGGTGTTTTCCAAATCTTCAATCTTGTTTTTCAAAACATTGCATTCATCACACTTGAAAGTATCAATCTTTTGGTTTTCACAAAAGGTGCAAGTAGAAACTTCAGTCACAACAACTTGTTTTTCCTTAAAAACTTCCATCTCTTGGTTTAAGAAAATAATTTTAGATTCAAGAGAAGAGATGGTTTTCTTAGAAGAAGAAATAATTTTTTGAAGTCTAGTCGTTTCATTATTTAATTCTTCACAAGCAATAAGCAGCTCATCATAAGTTAAAGGAGATTCGAGTTCAAGAGCATTTACCTCATCCTCCTCGTGTTTTGCCATGAGACATAAGTTGGCCTCCTCATTTTCTGATTCATCAGACGAGTCCATATCATTGTCGTCAGATTCCTCTTTTTCATTTACGATTGCTTTGAGAGCAATGCCTTTCTTTTTCTTATCACTTTCTTCACTCTCAGTGAGTCGATTTAGTTCAAGTTCATGTTCCTGCAATTTTCCAAACAAGGTTGCCAATGATATAGTAGATAAATCTCTAGATTCAGATATAGCAGTAACCTTGGGTTGCCAGTTTCTATTTAAACATCTAAGAACTTTATTAATTAAATCTTCATTACTGAAGACTTTCCCAAGAGCTCTGAGGTGGTTTATTATATGGATGAACCTTTTTTGCATATCTTGTATGTTTTCACTTGGTTTCATCCTAAATAACTCATACTCACGGGTTAATGTGTTCATTCGAGCCCTCTTGACCTCGGTAGTACCTTCATGGGTCAATAGAAGGGTGTCCCACATTTCTTTAGCAGTCTTGCAATTTGAGACCCTATAGAACTCATCGTAGCTTAAAGCAAAAGTGATGATGTTCTTAGCTTTCAAATTGTATTGGACCTTTTTCTTATCATCTTCGGTCCAAAGTGATCTTGGTTTGTCTACCACTGCATCATTAATTGATTAAGTGGGGACAAATGGACCATTTTCCACAGCATCCCAAATATCAAGATCAACACCCTCAAGAAAGATTTGCATTCTATCCTTCCAATAACCATACCCCTCACCATTGAAAAATGGGGGCCTGTTCATGGAAGTTCCCTCGTTATTGTTTGAAGTCATTCTCTTGAGACGGTTAAGTCCTTTATACAAGAGTCTAGCTCTGATGCCACTTGTTACCAAGTGACTTCAAACAAGAGGGGGGTGAATTGTGATAGCGGTGCTTATATAAAAAATTACAGATAAATTACTGAATTAAAAAAAACTTGAAAGAAATAAATAAAGTGCTTGAATGATAAAGAGACAGAGAGCAAAGAAGAAACGCAAAGAAATTATACAGGTTCGCCACCAAACACCCTGTGGCCTACGTCCTGTCCCCAAAGCAAAGCACTATGGGATTTTCACTAAATCACTAGCTTTTAAATCGAGTTCAGCTAGAAACCTTTACAACTCTATACTGTAGAGCAATACGCTCAAGAGATATCACCTCTCTATGAACACCTTGGGATTCCTACCCAAAAAGAAATGATTTTTACAAATAAAATGAGATGAGAAAGATACACTCAATAGTGCGGATATAACAAATTGAAGCTCAAATAATACAACTCAAATTATGTAGAATAAAAAGACTCTCAAAAATTGTGCTCAAATAAGTGTGAGTGATGGAGAATATTTGTGAGTTTTAGCACAAAAATTAAGCACTTGTGTTATGTTTTAAAAACAATGCTCATGGTGCGGTGCTTTTATAGGCGAGAGGAGCGTCACTTTAAGAGAAATGTCCGTTGCAAAGCATTAAAAGGATTTGTCAGTTCGGCATTTAAAGGGATTTGTCCGTTGCAAAGATTAAAGGGATTTGTCCGCTATGCGTTTTGAATATGAAGAATTGAAAACACGGGACGGAAAAGATTCTGGACACCACTTGGTGTTCGACATCGTATTTCCATCGACCTCTCCCGACTCGGCATACAATCTCCCAAATTTCGGCATACGACCTCTCCACACAGCTCGACATACGACCTCTCCACCACTCTCATACGATCTCTCCACATTTCGGCAAGATACGACCTCTCCACATTTCGGCATACGACCTCTCCCACGGCATTTCGACATATGATCTCCTCAAAGCTCGGCATACGACCTCCTCACAGCTCGGCACGCGACCTCCTCACAGCTCGGCACGCGACTTCCTCACAACTCGACACGGAGAATATTTTCCAAAGAAAACTTGAAATATTTTCCAAACAATATTTTGAATACAACTTAAGAATTTTTCAAAATACTTTGTGCCTAAAAATAATTTAGGAAAAATTATCATAAAATCAATTTTAGAATAAAAATTATTTTGTGAGTGTGTGATTTTATTTTAATTGAGAGCTTTTTATTACTACTTACAAATAGTCTTAATAAAAATAAATAAATACCCAAAACCCAAAGACTTGAGAAACTATCATTCTTGATACGCGTCTTAGTATTCTTTTCCACTTTTTGCACGGTTGACTATTTGCAAAACTCCCTTTTGTCAATCATCAAAACCATCCTGTCAAGGCATGTATTCACATTGTCTATCAGTGTTGCTGCCATCCAGGCCCACAAATCCCATCATCGCCATCCGGACTATGAGTAGTCTGAGGAGGATTAGTCTTGCCATTAGGCTAGGGACTTAACTTTTTTTTTATTGACTTGTTTTGACATTATGGATTGTTATTGACTTGCTTGTGACTTGTTGTGACTTGGTTTGTTTGCTATGGATTTTTTTTTAATGATTAAAAATGTATGTTGATGGCCATTGAAGCCTTTGTTGTTGTTGCGTTCATATGGCATGTATTGTAAAATTTTGGGGATGTTTAAAAACAAAAAATTCCCCAAAAAAATATTTGACGTTACCGATGGCTTAGCCATCTGTAAATGTGATAGAATTTTTTAATTTTTTTTAGCGTTACCGAAATTACAGACGGCTTAGCCATCTGTAAATTACAGACGGCTAAGCCGTCAGTAATTTGATGGAATTTTATGATTTTTTTGTGAAAGTTACCAACGGCTTAGCCATCTGTAATCAACAAACGGCGTGATCGTCAGTAGATTACCGAATGCTAAGCCGTCGCAAACGTGGTGGAATTTTTTAAATTTTTCTGTGAGATCACAAAAAATTGAAAAAAAATCCACCAATTTTGCGACGGCCTTCTATAATTTTCCGACGGCTTAGCCTTCGGTAATATCGACGACCATAAATAGCTGTCAGTAAAATATTTCCCACGAGCCATTAGCCGACGGCCTCGAGGCCGTCGGTAATCCTGATTTACCGATGGATTTCGTGCTTTATCGACGGAAAATGGTATTCGGTAATAGCAAAAATTCTTGTAGTGATAAATTGTCTTTATAATCACCACACATTTATCATCGCAGGCATGGAATTATGCGGCTAAGTTACGCATTCCTTTGGGCCAACAACAACTCGTATGAATAACTCCACGCTACATCTTTTGTAAATTTAATTGAACTAATCTACGCAACAGATTGGCAACATGTTGTTTCAATCAACCTAATTAAAGATACTAGACAATTATTAATTAAAAATGGGAGGGCCTTAGTTTACATAAATTCCACACCTAAATGTAGGAATATCCATAACTGTATGTTTACAACACCACATCTCACACATCACCGCCTAGTGGAGTTGTTGGCCGCTCGATGGCTCAAATACGACAAGATGACAAACTGAGACCACCGCCTAGTGGCCTGCTGAAATCGTCACCACCGCCGAGTGGTGCCCTTCATTCCCCAGCGGTTGAGAGGCAAAGTTCTAACTACGTACAATGTTTAGCATGTAAAACATACATAGCATACAAGCATACACTTCATACCTCGCATACATAATTCATAAAAGTTATGGTGGTATGGTTATGCCCTCCTAAACAAAAAAGAATTAAATAACTATTTATTACAATTCTTTAACCCAAAAAACCAGTTGGTCCAACCGGCGTCTATATGGCGTTGTCTCCTCTTTCGTCTTTCTTGATCATTTATAATATTTAAAAGATAAAATAAAATAAAGAGAAAGTCACAATAGGCAAGCCGTATTTGAATTAAATCACGACATGCAGGTCATATTTAAAATAAATAAACAACACCAAAAAATTCTAAGGCCATAACCATACAGCTCAAATTTGAATTATAATAATATCGTGGTAATAATTTTATTTGATTCATTCTCAATATAGACAAAACCATGAAATATATAATAATCAAAGACAATCAAATCTTATTATCACAATAAAGAGATATTCAACTAAAAATTTGTATGTCTTCTTTCACGATGGTCAAATTCAACAATATATATATATATATATGTATTAAATATTATTGAAGATTCACCGCAAATACACTTAATGCAAAGGCCTAGAAAATCGTGGAATCCTCATGGCACAAATCACATATAATATCTCGTTCAAATATTTTTTCGTCCAAATCAAATGTATAGAATCATAACTTTAATAATTACCAAAACAAATCACAAAATAACAAAAATTTATTGGTTTCCTTTTATGCAATATATAAAAAAAAAACCAAATCTTTATTATTCTTATTCCAAAAGGAAACTTTATGTACAAGATTTGCAAAAAAATCAATTTCAATTTCAATTTCAATCATATGAAATCAATTGCCATCCAAAAAAAAAACTAAATTATGACTTCAAAAGGGAAAATCTTTTGATTTCGAAATCAACGTGTAACGTTGAACAATTCTTAATTAAATCTATATTTTTTATTTCAAATAATATGAAGTCATATCTATAATTCACGATAATATTTGAAATCAAACTAAATTAAAAGCAATTAGCACTATGGCTTTTGAGAAAAAAGCCTTTAAAACAAAAAGATTTAGCACCGTTTTCTTGCTTTTAATTCCCAAAGAAAAACAAAACAAAATAAAAGGATAAAGCATCAATAGATTATCTTGCAAAAAAGAGAGGAACATAAAACCCAATCAAGAACAAACCTTATGCATAATGTTGCGCGTAAATCGCAAGTGCACAATCATGTCAAGTTATAGTATAAAAGATTATCGTCTCCACAGAAAATTGGAATGATTACTGCTCTACTAGATTAATTTGTTATTTAGACAAATGATTCGATTGAAATTGGTTTTAAAACATGAAAGAAAAGTTGGCATAAGATGCAAACAAATTTAAGATAAGAACAAGAAGATGATTATGGTGATACTAAGGTTCTGGGTTTACTTTATACTAATACTTATTCACTTAAACAATTCATAAATAGAGCTGAGAAAATATTCTTATTGATTACCAATCATCTATTCAAAAGCTATTAACACAGTTTGGTCATGTAATGTTAATAGTCTTCCTCCTAAATTACTACTTTGTTTGGTCATTCAAAGCAAGTAAATAGAAAGAGCATAAAGCATCAATAGATTTATCAATTCAATGACTGACTGAAAATGAACGCGCAATCCTTGGTCCGGCAGAGCATGCAGATTCAATTATTCCTAGAGTTCCATTACTAATTGAAGGTTCGGTCGCCACACAATTAATAACCAAGTAAAGAATGATCAGTTCTTATAGAATAAATTTACCAGGAATAATTTAATCATAAGAATTAAAAACTCATATTTATAAATTAGATTAAGATTGTAGGTATAGTAAAAGATTCCTCATCACCTTAGTAATAGAATTAGTTGCACATTATAATTGAAGATAATAATACAATATTAATTCTAGAATCCATAATAAAATTCAAAGAGTAAAGAAATACAATTATAAAAATTAAAATAACAAGATAATAGAAGAAAATAAAGCTAAGAGGGAGAGAAATGAGTCAGAAAATGCATCTGCACTTAGAAGGGGGTCCTTTGCGATGAAAGCGCTCCCTTGCTATTTATAGTATACTGAAAATGATGCAAAGACGACCTTCGAGGTGTGCTCCTCAAAAAGCGTCCTGATTCAATAAACCGCGTGGAAACTGCGTCTGCCGACCTGAAGCACGGCCTCAGGCTTGGCCGTGCTTATTGGTCGTGCTTCCTCCAGATGGATTCAACCAATCACGCGTTGTCGACCTGAATTCTGTACATAAGCACGGCCTTGTTGGGGAGGCCATGCTTCTATGCGCTGGGTTGAAGAAGGTCGTGCTACAGTATTCTGGGCCTATTTTTTGCCTAATTTTAAGCCCAAAACTTGTTTTCGTCCACCAAATTGCCTAATTTTCCAATTCTGCACAATTTAGAATAAAAAAAAGTGAATTTCATGTGATAATATTCAATTTTTAACTAATTCACAGTCAATTATCTATATAAATATGATGAAATATTGGTGTTATCAATTCCCCACACTTGAGCTTTGCTTGCCCTCAAGCAAAGAATTTGGTTTTATGAATCTCAAAAAGTTTTGATCATTAAGAGCTGACCAATTTTAAGGGGTAGGGTAAGTAATTTGAAAAAGCAAGTTTTGAAGCATTTTGAGAGAGTGATATTCACTGATTGCATCGTTAAAAAAGTAAACACTTTGAAATCAAATCAACCAAGAACGAGTCTCTCTTTCATACTATCAAGTGTTTCAATGGCTAGGGGAAATTTCACACCAATTTTTCATAGACAAAGCGTTACCATAAGCTTGACAATAGACCAATACTCGACTAACAATTTATAGAAAAACTTGAAATTAAGGGGTCTTTTATAAAGTTGTAATAAGGTCAGAGGTGAAAATTTTAAGGTATGGAAATTCAAAGAAAGGATACTTCAAGGGTTATATAAATAATCGAATTTGAGCAACTATCCTTTTGAAAAATGGAGCTTTAGATATATAATCACTTTTAAACAGAGCACCAAACTTTTCTTTTTTCATATTTTCCTTGTTTATCAGAGTTCCTCATTTACAAATATCTCTTTTTTTTTGAGGAATAAGTCTCTGCTTTATCACATTTCCTTTTGAATATATCTGTCACCAAAAACCAAGCTGCTCCATTTTCATTAAAACAGTACCCAAGTCTATCATTTTTTCAATCAAATCAGAGGGTATAGAATAAAACTTTTTTTTAAAGCTCAAAGTGGTCAACTAAATGGTGAATTTTAATCGCAAAATGTAGCAGGCTAGAAACAAATCCTAAGTGCCCCAATCATTTTCCAAAAATTCTATAAACTAGTTTCGCTTTGAACGGTCACATGTCAAGTTCTAGAACACAATGTTTGATGAAAACAACTCTCATGAAGAGTAGGGTTATAAAAATCTTGCAGCAATGTGCAAACCCAAATCAGGCTCAAATCCTCACTTTAGAAGCTATTTCATGGAAAAATTTTGAATCAAGGGCTCATCTCTAATTTTCAGTTTTCAGAAATTCATATCATCTCAATAAACATCAAAAGCTGTCTGAAAAAGTTCAAGTTTTTTTGCCCCAAAATTAGTAGCTCCAAGTTGTTCAAAACAGTGATAGCAAAGAATCAAGTGGTTAACTCCCCCCCACACTTATTTCTAACATTGTCCTCAATGCTAGTAATCACAGCATAAGCACATAAAGATAAAATGTGACACCCTAATTAACTATTGCTTATTCTATTATAAACTAATATGATTTCAAAGTACTCTGTAAAAATAATCGGGTTTCTTTTTTTTTTTTTTAAACTAAGTATTTTAGGAGTAAAGATTAAAATACTTCTTTCAATAAAATAACTAAGTTCATAAATCATTTCATAAATAACGTGACACGTGCGAGAATCATTTTTGTGATAAAATCCGAAATTACTAAACTCTATTCATTTATCTAAGTCCAAACCTTAAACGTTAAAACCATTATCGATTAGGGAATCTGGTCTCATAAAACATTTTCTAGAACGTACACATTGAAATGATTTCACGTCGATCCAAAACTCATACGATTATTACACAAATGTTGCAACTTAATCTAAAATATATTTATAAACTTGATACAAAGAATTCTTTATTACAAATACTCTTTTAAACATCCAAATTCAATTTAAAAGCCATCTTCAGTTCTCCAAGCCAAATAACTGAAAAAAAATGAATGGAATGGAATGAGATAAAAATCTCAGCGAGTGTTCCCACACACACGCACCCGACAGTTAACAAGCAACGCATGCAAAAGAGGCAAGTATTCAAGCAGCAAGCATAATGAAACTATAAAACAACTTGAGTCATTTAGCACATAAACCAAACCACATTAAATCCAATAGCATAAAGTTTCCATTTATACAAGCACGAGGTCAAGAAGGTCAATTCATTTCGAGAACACTTAAACACAAGTACAAAGTCAATCAATCTCAGTAATACAGAAGCTCATACTCAAAGCATGACTATGCAGTACTCATAATACTCTACCCCATGCGTATGGTCGACGGTACATAGATTCATCATCAATGTAGGACTATGCAAATCCTAGTACTCTACTCCGTATGAATGCAGTACTATCTACTTATCCTCCGAACTCCACGGTGTGAATCAATCCATGATGGCCCATATGGCTAGGATTGTCACAAGGTAATTGCCACTCGTCAGTGGACTTGTCATGGCCACACGCGAGTGGACTTGTCACAAAGTTCATAATGACCCGTACTCCATGATGGCTACTTATAGCTAGGAGAAAATGGTTCAAATCAATCCATGATGGCCCATATGGCTGGGATTGTCACGAAGTCATTGCCACTCATAAGTGGACTTGCCGCAAAAGTAATGACAAGGTCACAAAGTAGTCAAAAGATAGTCTCAAGTCTAATTAAATTCTAAATGCCTCAAACGAAAGACCTATTAGTCTATATTACTCAAACCCACGGGAATATATAAAATACCATCTTTGATCCTTTAACTTAAGCATCCTAGGTGACATATTTTTCTGACGGTGAATTCTTACGCTAAATCCTTTTCTAATTCAATGAACCCCCGAAACAACCACGACACAAATCCTAAAGCTTTGGAAATTACTATGATCCTCTCTAGCTTATCAATTCATTCCCATAACCATTCAAGGTCTTCAATTTCATGATCACAACAAGTCATATATGCACAAGGTACCATCTCAATGTCAAGGCATACTTACACAACCAATCACCTAAGAATTCAATGAGTATTAACCAATAATTTATTTCATTAATTTAATCAAGCAAACAAGCATCTCGTAACCAATAGTTTGTTCACGTAATGTACATTATCAAGAACACAGTTATCATTTCATTATATTGAAGCAGAGCTAAAATTATAATAAATTTGGCATGTTAATTTAAACGTAATTACGCAAATCACTTCATACAATTATTTTCATTGCTCCTACAATGAAAAACACACCATGAATCACGTCACAACACATAATCATACCATTGCTCATACAATGGTAACGACACAAACCACATAAAGACGTTTAGGGTCACCGGGTACCCCAAACAAGGGAAACACTCACCTTTATAGATCCAGCAATTATTTCAATCATTCTTTTCCTCTGATCATGACTCCAAGTAAGCCAATAACTGCTACACAGCTCCCGTGAAACGATCTCTACTCTTTGTTCTTGTCAGAAATCACCGTCAAGTGCTCACCGACATCCAAACATTGCAGGCAACCAAAATCGAACATACAACAAGTTAAAAATAAATTAAAATGTACTTTCAAATCAATTTAAATAATGAAATCGCAATGTAACATAATTGAGCTCGGTTCGAAGGTAATTTGCTCACCCAAATACGTACACAAAACAGGGGTCAATTTTTGAAGTGTTTCTGTTTGTGATTCTGACTAGACAGGGTGGAAGGAAACATGGCGATGAATCCAAAACAAGTCTCGGTTCGTTGGTACGATCACCGGAGTGTCCAGAATTGAGACCCGAAGTGGCAGCTCTAGGCAAAACAGGTACTTTGTCAACCTTTTCGTAACAACGAACTATATACCAAACCAGAAAGCTCTCATGACGAGGATCGCAGATATGGTCTCCGTTTTCTCCGACGACGCTCGTGGTGGCCGGAGTCGAACTTCAAAGGTGGCGGTCCTCATGACGGAGTTTTCGCTCGGACACCGTTTTCGTGAAACAAGGGGTGCTTCGTGTAGCCCAAGCGACGAGGACTCCGGCTATGGTGTTGGTTTTGCGAAACGCTGCACGTGGAGATCAGAACTCGAGGTCAAAGTTTCAGCCATGGAGGTTTTAGAGAGAGAGAGCACGTGAGAGAAGGATGCATCGCGCGGTGGTTCCTGGCATGCACGTTGCGGCTGAGTTGGGGTGGTTGATCATTGGAAAGCGGCGCTGAAAGCTTCTTTGGAATCACGTTTGCGGTGGTGGTGGCGATGTGTGTATAGAGAGAGATCCAAAGCGAGGGAGAAGAAGAGAGGCTGCTTGGCGTAGTGCAGCGCGTCATGGTGATCAGGGTGGCGCTGGTAGGTGCCATGGGAGGAGGAGAGAAGCTGCGAGAGAGATTGGAGGAGAGATTGGAGAGGTTAGGGTTTTATGCTTCAGCAGCGCCGGTGAGTATCTGAGGAAGAAGAAGAAAGGGATTTGAAATTTGGGCACGGGGGTGCGTCTGGCGATTCTAGGTGGTGTAGGAAGTAGAAGTTGTAGGCTGCAATAGAAGAAAGGAGAATGCAGCATAGCAATCAGCATAAAAGTCATATTTATATAAACTTAAACATTTCAACTCCACAAACTCATTTTAATACCTCTTTTATACAAAGTAAAATCCCAAAAATACTAATATTTCAAGTACCAATATTTTATAAAAATAAAATAAATGAATAATATATCACTAATATTTATTAAGAATACACATAAATACCAAGTAAACACTTGTCAATAATTCAAACACACTTAAGGGATCAAAATCACTAAATCTATAAATCATAACAATTAATGAAACGAACACATATTTAAATAAACAAATCACGCATTAACATATCAAAATCCTATTTAAATATAATCATGTATCATCATGCACATTATTTTATATTAGCATTCTAGAACTCATACTCACATATTAATATAATTAATCACATATCTATATAAATAAAATCACATATTAATACAAGACGTAGTAGTAATAATAATAATAATAATAATAATAACAAGAAATTCGGGGTGTTACATAAAACAACAAAATTAAGTGCTAAAAAGTAAAGAGTGGAAAGGGATTCCCCTGTCGAAAATTTCACGAGCATATTCTGGAGGGGGTGCAATAGGCAAATTTCTTCTCAAAACGACAGTTTGTCACAGATGAAGTAAGTAAAGAGAGAAATGTCTACAAAAATAAAATAAAATAAAGTAAACTGAAATAATATAAACACAGATTGCCTCCTGCGAAGCGCGTGTTTAACGTCACGAGCCTAACGGTACTAAGACAGATCAATTCTTGAGGAGAGTGACATGGCTCACTTGGAGCATCCCTTCCTCATAGTGTTTTGCTAGCTGTCCATTAATTTTAAAAGTGGTACCATCCCCATTAGAAATCTCAAGTGCTCCATAAGGAAAGACTTGAATTATGGTGTAGGGCCCATACCACCTTGAGCGCAACTTTCCTGGAAAAAGACGCAAACGTGAGTTATAAATTAAGACTTTCTCACCCACATAGAACTCACGATGCTGAATGCGCTTATCATGCCACTTTTTAGTCCGCTCTTTGTATAACTTTGCATTTTCTTTAGCTTCAAGACGGAGCTCATCCAATTCATTCAATTGCAGCAATCTATTTTCACCTGTAAGCTGAGTATCAAAGTTTAAAAATTTTAAAGCCCAAAGTGCCTTATGCTTAAGTTCCACAGGCAAATGACATGCTTTTCCAAAAATAAGACGGTAAAGCGACATCCCAATGGGGGTGTAGCGACCGAAAAATCCGGAGGGATTTATTCGAGTTTAATGGAGCCGCCACCAATAATTTATTTCATAGGGAAAATATTGGAAAAAACCTTTTTTTTGAAGAAAAATGGTCCTTGAGACCAGATTTGGGTTCGGGAGTCGATTATGTGTAGGGAAGGT
The DNA here is from genome assembly GCA_037113605.1 of Calophaca sinica. Classification (NCBI taxonomy): domain Eukaryota; kingdom Viridiplantae; phylum Streptophyta; class Magnoliopsida; order Fabales; family Fabaceae; genus Calophaca; species Calophaca sinica. The sequence goes on from CM073733.1 coordinate 114,386,184, forward strand.
ATTAGCACCCTACAACATCCTTTCGAAAAAGGTTACCTCTAATTAATTGTGCAAATTTTATTAACTTCTAAAAAAATATTTATTTCCCTTTTATTTTAAAAAAAAAATTTAACCAAGATAAAAAAAAAAGAGGACTTAATAAAAGTCGTTTACTTTTGCGCTTGACAAGAGTGGGCTCCTGCTCCTACGTATCTCCGGGTGCAGTGGAGAAATCAAAGGCTACGTAGTTCTTGGGTAGAAAATGGTTGTGTGTTGGTTGATTTTAATTGTATATTTTTTGATGGAAAAAAGGTAGGTTTTGTAGGGACCAAACAAGAAGCAATCAAGAGTGGTCCTCACTAACAACCTATTTTGTTTAGAAAATTAACGGTGTTCGTAATGATCAAACGGGAAGCAATCTCGAGTGATCATTACTAGTGAAAATAACTTGACTTTATATTTATAAAGAAGATAGATTTTCATGGGGACCAAACAAGAAGCAATCAAGAGTGGTCCTCACTAATAACCCATTTTTGTTTAGAAAATTAAGATGTTCGCAATGATTAAACGGGAAGCAATCTCGAGTAATCATTACTAATACATTAATTTTCATGATTTTATTATGTGTTTTTTCAACAAACATGGTCTCAAAATTTGTATGATAAATTGAAATTTAGTTGAGTAAAAATTGTCCCCATAGAGTGAAATGTGGTCAGATTTATTGTCCTAATTTGACTAATACTAATTAATGATTAAAAAAAAATAAATAAGAAATATATAATAATAAAAACAGATGAATTAAAAAAAAACGAAAAACAACATCTAACATTATACATAAAAGACAAACATAAAACGACATCTAACATTATAAATAAAAGACAAACATAAACATACTTAAAAAAATACGAAGAAAGAAAAAGAGAAGGAATTGATGTACTTACCTCAAGAGAAAAATTTTTGTTGGGCACAATGCGTCAAACCCCACGTACTCCTCCAATCTTGAAGGTTGAAGGGGATAATAACCCTCCCATTAAAATTTTTGACTAAAGCAAAGGCCCTATGCTTTGCACTAGGCCCATTGATCCATTTTTTCTTGGATCATCTTAGTGCTTGGTGATGCACTCCTTATATAGGAGAATGAGAGGTTGAAAGAGTGTGGATTTTTTCAAAGTGGGACTTCAATAGTAAAGTTGGGAGTTGGCTTCTTAAGTTTGATATTTTAAGTGTTCAACAAAACTAAATAGCCAACTTTGAGCACTAATACAACACTTAAAACAACTTTATTGTGCTTAATGACCTTCATAAGAATTATAGACATTGTTTCCAGCTTTCAAATGGCACAAGTTTCATCTCAAAAGGACATCTACAACTCAAGATATTGTCAACACAAGTGGCTGTCCCGAACAATACATGTAACATCACGTCTCGAACTTCATGCTCAATTTGGTCCATGATAGAGGTCGATCTGGGTTTGTAATCCAAAATAATAGTTGTAGATCTTTTTCTTATCTTTCCAACAGTATAAAGAACACCTCATTTGGACAAGTATAGCTCAAGATATGACATTTTCTTTGAACGTTATTCAACATAATGTGTTGTCCGTTTTTGTGCAGTTTTATAACTTTCATGCTATTTTAGGGCAGTAAATCGTTAGAATCAAGTCCCGAATCCTTCATAACATTTGTAGCCAAGGATGTTAGCTTTCAAATGGCATTGGTTTCATTAAAAAAAAGACTTCTACAACTCAAGATATGACCTAATCTTTACATACTGTTCAAAACCATTTTTCAGCATACTTGTTCTTACTTCCAAGTCAATTTGGACTTAGTAAACTTCAGATTTGACTCTTGGGTTCCGCATCAAAGTTGTAGAGTTTTGTTTTAGCTTTCTAACAAGGTAAAAATCACTTTAATACCATCTCCACAACATTAATTACACCCAGAATACATAAGCTATACCAAAGTATAATTTTTTTTCAACCTCTTTTCTCTTCAAGATTTCTTTCTCCTTCTTTCTTCTCTACTACTATTTTTTGTTCTTTTTGAATGTTATTTTACCGGACAAAATTAGGGTATGACAGGGGGTTTTAAAAGCAGCTCTATATGCCCATAATGCATCATCTAATTTTAAAGACCATTCTTTTCTGGATGCATTAACCGTCTTCTCTAAAATTCTTTTCAATTTCCTATTTGAAATTTCAACTTGTCCACTAGTTTGTGGGTGATAGGGAGTTGCTACCTTATGGGTGACACCATATCTGCTCAAAAGATTTTCAAATTGTTTATTGCAAAAGTGGGTGCCACCATCACTAATAATGGCCTGGGGAGTGCCAAATCTAGTACAAATATTTTTCTTTAAAATTTTTACTACAACTCGTGCATCATTAGTGGGTAAGGCTACAGCTTCCACCCATTTAGACACATAATCCACAGCAACAAGAATATATTGATTTGAAAATGATTTAGAGAAGGGCCTATAAAATCAATACTCTAAACATCAAATATCTCACAAACCAAAATATTATTCAAAGGCATCTTTTGACGCCCAGGAATATTGCCACTTCTTTGGCAATTATCACATGCTTTGCAAAGTCATGAGCATCTTTAAAAATAGTAGGCCAATAAAAACCACATTGCAATACTTTATATGCGGTCCTAGTTGGGCCAAAATGACCACCTACATCTCTAGAATGACAATGCTCAAGGATAGAAGTTACCTCATTCATAGGCACACAACGCATAATTACCTTATCTCCACATACTTTATACAGGTAAGGGTCATCCCATAAGTAATGTCTAGCATCAGAAGTTAATTTCTTCTTTTGCTGATAAGAAAAATGAGGGGGGACAACCTTACTTGCCAAGTAGTTAACAATGTCTGCAAACCAAGAAGTAGTAGAAATGGATAAGAGTTTCTCATCCGGGAACACTTCCTTAATTTTCCCATCATTTGAGGGTTGCATCACACTATGGTCAAGCCTTGGTAGGTGGTCAGCTACAAAGTTTTCTGAGCCTTTCTTGTTTCTAATCTCCAAGTCAAACTCTTGCAGCAGCAGAATCCACCTAATCAACCTTGGCTTTGCATCTTGTTTTCTAAGCAAATATCTTATATCAGCATGGTCAGTGAAAACAATTACTTTAGAAAGAATAAGGTAATGACGAAACTTGTCAAATGCAAATACTACAGCTAGCAACTCTTTCTCTGTGGTAGAGTAATTTCTTTGAGTATTATCAAGAGTGCGACTAGCGTAGTAAATGGTATAGAATACCTTATTCTTCCTTTGCCCCAAAACTGCCCCCACAACAGTATCACTAGCATCACACATAATTTCAAAAGGAAGTGACCAATCGGTGGCAACAACAACAGGGGCATTAATTAATTTTTCCTTTAAACAATTAACAGCTTTCATGAAGCCAGTCTAGCGAACATGGTTGTGCCTTTGCTCTCGAAGAAGATCGTGAAGAAGCGGGTCAAGAAGTTCAAGAGGCCGCAGAGCGATTGCAAGATCTCTGTTAAGGAAAACTGGCGCAGACCAAAGGGTATAGATTCTCGGGTTAGGAGAAAATTCAAGGGATGCACTTTGATGCCAAATATCGGTTATGGTTCAGACAAGAAAACTCGTCACTATCTTCCTAATGGTTTCAAAAAATTTCTTGTTCATACTGTCAAGGATCTAGAACTCCTCATGATGCACAACAGGACGTACTGTGCTGAGATTGCACACAATGTATCCACAAGGAAGAGCAAGGAAATAGTTGAAAGGGCGGCGCAGCTTGACGTTGTTGTGACAAACAAAACAGCCAGACTACGTAGCCAGGAAGATGAATAATCTTAAGGGACTTGTTTTTGTAGCGACTACTAGTATTAGGACGATAAACCTTATTTGTAAGTTATTATTGTTATGCTTTTTATTTTTATTTTTCCCATTCTACGATTGAAGTGAAGAAGTTAGAGACAAAGTTATTGTCACTTTCTGTCTATTTCTATCACTTTACTGTAGTAGATATTGGTTATTTTAGAAATATAATGTTTCCAAAACAAAAAAAATTAACAGCTTTCAAACAAGTGTCGGGAAAATCAAAGGTGGCTTCCTTAATCAAGAGGTTAGTCATAGGTTTTGCAACTTTTGGGAAATCTTTAACAAACCTCATGTAGAAGCCAGTATGGCCTAAGAAGCTACATACCCCCTTTACAGAATTTGGAGGAGGTAATTTTGTAATGACTTCTACCTTGGTAGGATCCACCTCGATGCCTCTTGTAGACACCTTGCATGCCAAAATAATGCAATCCTGTACCATAAACTGGTACTTTTCCCAATTAAGCACCAAATTAATGTCTTTGCATCTCTGTAACACTAAATTCAGATTTAGTAGACAATCCTCATAAGAGGATCCAAATACTGTGAAATCATCCATGAATATTTCAATGCATTTTTTCAATTAAATCAGAGAAAATAACAGTCATGCATCGTTGGAAAGTGGCAGGAGCATTACATAATCCAAAGGGCATCCTTTTATATGCAAAAGTACCATAAGGGCAAGTAAAAGTGGTTTTATCTTGATCTTGTAAAGCCACTGATATTTGCAAATAACCAGAATACTAATCCAAACAACAATAATAGTCATGTCCTGCCACTCTCTCAAGCATTTGATCAATAAAAGGAAGTGGAAAATGATCTTGTCGGGTGGCATCATTTAATTTTCTATAATCTATGCACATATGCCACCCAGTAGTTTTCCTAACTGCTATCAATTCATTGTTATCATTTCCCATCACAGTTGTTCCTCCTTTTTAGGGACACATTGTACAGGACTTACCCATTTACTATCAGAAATAGGATAGATAATACCGGCATCAAGAAGCTTAATTACTTCCTTTTTTACCACCTCTTTCATGTTTGGATTGAGGCGGCGCTGAGGCAGTGCTCGAGGCTAGTAATCATCCTCCATGTAGATCCTGTGGGTTCAAATTGTGGGACTTATACCTTTTATATCATGAATAGACTAACCAAAGGCCTCTTTGTTGTCCCTTAATACTCTCAAAAGTTGATCCTCCATAGTTGTTGTTAAATCTGCAGAAACAATTACAGGCAAGGAAGAAGGAGGGCACAAGAAAGCATATTTCATATTTGCAGGAAGAGGCTTTAATTCAAGCTCAAGAGCCTCTTCAATGGAGGCTTTAGGCTTTGGGATATCATCCTGTACTAATTCCTCAAATTTATGGTTATTCCAACTTCTTTGGGGGTGGTGTTCTTGTAAAAACATTAAAAGCTCTTCTTCTTCACCATCCTCTAACGTACCAAGTCCCTGCTGTTGGAACCTAAACGATTGAGATGTTTAGACCCTCATTAATTTTGATGATAACAAAATATTCACAAGAGAACAATTTATGTTCTAACATTTTTTGAAGTGTGCAGATACTAATAATATCTATTTTCTAAGCCACTCAAGCAAGAAGAAAGTAATTCTCGAGAAGGATTCATTCTATTTGTCGACATCAGGCTCATTCTAGTCAGCGTCTGGAAATTTCTCTTTATACACTATGCTTATCAAATTCGTACAAGCGCCTGAACTTCCAACCTTGAGCAGCGTCCGAACTTCCAACTCGAGCGGCGTCTGAACCTCACTTAAAATCACGTGTTAGTCACGTTCTTTGCTCTACCTCTCGGAAGTCTTTGGAACGGATCTCAAAATTGATCTTGAGCGCTAAAATCGGTGTACGAGATATCAAAGTTGAAATCTTTAACTACAAGACAAAAATCGTACAGACAAGAAAAACGGTAACATGGACTGCTGGGACATTCTCTGCAAAGCAAGATAGAGACATCATTTTTTTAATTATCTCTAGTCAACGGTTAGGAGCCATTTTTTTACTCTAACGGTCATATCCTTGGATCTCCTATATATACCTCATGGTATCCATTGAAGAAAAAGAGAGAAAGAACATTCTGTGAAAAAGCTTGCTAAAATTCTGAGAACATACATCGCTTACGTGAGCAATCAAGTCTACGGACTATCGAATCAGATTCAGCGTCGACCACTTTCTTTAAGAAAGTTTTCTTTAGTTGAGCTTAATCTTTTATCCTCTCTGTGAGAGTTATTTTCAACTGTATTTCAACTCACTTGTATAAGTTTGTTTTGGCCTAGTTTAGTTTGTATCCTCAAAGGCTCATTTGTCTTGAGTCGTTTTGAGAAGTTGAGAGTATTGTCAAGTTGTGTGATTAGAATACTCTTGAGGAAATTGTAATCACCGATTATAGTGGAAAATCCTTGAGCAGAACGGGACTAGACGTAGCTACCAGGTTGGTAGTAAACTAGTATAAATTTCTGTGTCTCTGCTTTCTTTGCTTTCTATTCATTTCTATCTTGTTGAGTTAAAAACAAGTTTTCACAAACTGATTTTCACCGTCCGATTAACAAGCAGCTTTTGAGAAACTTTTATTCTAAGTGTTTTAAATATTAAGTTTGCGAAAAGTTTTCAACACACTTCAACCCCTCCTTCTTGTGTTCACGTTCAGGTTGGTATCGAGCTCGGCCTCTTGGTTGAGCACTTATGATGTCAAGAGAAAAGATTCTATATTGTGAACATGTCTCATGAAGGTGGTCATATGAACCGTCTTCCTCTATTCAATGGAGAAAAATTTGATTCTTGGAAAGATAAGATGAAAGCATTCATTGAGGCACAAAATCTTGATTTATGGGATATAATTGAAGGCGGATACATTTCTCCCGCTAATGCCCTTGGTGTTGCAATACCTAGGGAAAATTGGTCCGATGATCGAAGAAGAGATATCAAACAAACCAGAAGGCTAGATTTATTCTCATCATTGCTATGTGAGAAAGAGAATATGACAAATGTGGCAAGTTTGATATCGCCAAAGAAATCTGGGATTCTCTTGTTTTGTCTTATGAGGGCTCTGCCCAGTAAGAGAAACAAAAGCTAGCATGATGGTTCGCCAAAGATGAACTATTTAAAATGGAAGATGGAGAGAACATTGAAACTATGTTTGGAAGGTTCCAAACACTAGTTCATGGGTTCTGAGCCCTTGGAAAAAGCTATACTACACCTGATCATGTTAGAAAGATCTTAAGAAGCTTGACTAAGCAGTGGAGACCCAAAGTCACTGCTATTCAAGAAGCAAAAGATCTAAATGTTCTTTGACTTGAAGATCTTATGAGTTCGTTAAAAGCTCATGAACTTGAGCTAAATGAAGAAGAACCTACCAAGAAGAGTAAGTCTATTACTCTAAAAGTCAATCATCATAAAACTAGTACTTCAAAAGCCTTGCAGGCTGAAGAAGAAGAATCGAGACGATGAAGCGTCGGGAAGGAGATTCGATGAATCGGATGATGAGCTAGCGCTCATATCTAAGAAGATCCAGAAAATGTGTAAAAAAGAAACTTGAAGGAAGTTTGGAAGAAAGATTCAAAGGACAAGAAGGAGAGCAAAGACAAAGCCCAAGTCATTTGCTATGAATGTAAGAAGCCTGGACATTTTAAATCCGAGTGTGCTAATCTTAAAGAGAAGTCCACAAGAAGCTCCTTCAAGAGAAAGAAGAAAGGTCTCATGTGAACATGGGAAGATCTTGACTTATCCTTCTCTGAGGAAGATAAAGAAGATGCTCACATTGCTCTCATGGCAGACACGGACATTGAGTCAGAAGAAGATGTTGAAGAGGTAATAGTATATGACTCCTACTCTGAACTTCAACTTGCTTTTGATGATCTTCTTAAGGACTCTGCCACTCTCTCTACTGAGTACAAGAATTTGAAAAAGAAATTTTTAAAACTATCACAAGATTTTCATTCTTTACGCAATATAAACTCTGTACTCATTAAAGAGAACCAGAAGCTGAAAACTGAAAATCAGCGTCTGGTGGATAACCCGATGTCTGGAAGCTAGCAAGCAACCAGAAGCTGAGAGCTCTCAAGCTAAGAGTTCTGTAGTTACAAGCAATCCTATTTGCAAATCAAATGACTACGAACAAGCATTTCAAAAGTTTCTTGCAGAGAGTGTAACTCGAAGCAAGCAAGCTTCAATGATGCAGGGTGTCGGTAAACGACAACTCATGGTCTTGGCTATATACCGGATGAAACCCTTTTGGAAAATAATTCAGCATCCGATAAATCCCATAGCCATAATAAATGCTTACATTGTACTTCTTGTAATAAATCTGGTCATTTGAAAAGAGCATGTAATGTTTTAAAACTAAGAAGGATAAGCCTCCTTCTAGAACTAACAAGAAAGGACCCAAAAAGATATGGGTACCAAAAGATAAAATAATCTATGTTGCAGACATGCTTAGCAACAAAGTCAACACACGATCCTGGTACTTAGACAGTGGATGCTCGCGTCACATGACGGGAGAAAAGCATATGTTCCAAGAACTAAGACCTAGAGAATTTGGATTCGTTGGTTTGGAGGAAACGAGAAAGGTAAAATAGTTGGAATTGGTCGGATAGGTAAAGGCTCTCTTCCTTCTATTGATAATGTTTTATATGTTGAAGGACTGAAACATAATCTATTGAGCATAAGCCAATTATGTGACAATGGTTATGAAGTCATATTTACGTAAACTGGATGTTTAGTAAAGAGCAAAAATGATGGATCAATATTCTTTACAAAGAAAGAGGAAACAAAATGTTTATAAAGTTGATCTTTCCGAACTTGAAAAACAAGATGTCAAGTGTCTTATATGCATTGAAGATGAGCAATGGATTTGGCACAAAAGATTAGGTCATGCCAACATGAGGTTAATCTCAAAGTTAAACAAGCACAATCTTGTTAAAGGCTTACCAAATCTTAAGTACAAATCTGATGCCCTTTGTGAAGCTTGTCAAAAGGGAAAACAAGTTAAAACCTCTTTTCATTTAAAAAATGTTGTTTCAACTTCTAGACCACTTGAACTTTTACATCTTGATCTTGTTGGTCCCACAAGGACAGCCTCTTTAGTCGGAAAGAAATACGGTTTAGTCATTGTTGATGATTTTACTAGATGGACATGGGTTAAATTCCTTGCCCACAAGGATGAGTCTTATAAGGTATTTACTGTTTTCTGCAAATCAGTTCAAAATGAAAAAGGCATTTGCATTTCCTCTATTAGAAGTGATCATGGGGGAGAATTTGAAAATGAGAACTTTCAAAAATTTTGTGAAGAAAATGGCATCTCCCACAATTTCTCCTCTCCTAGAACACCTCAACAAAATGGTGTTGTAGAAAGGAAAAATAGGTCCCTCCAGGAAATGGCGTAACCATGATCAATGAAGGCGATATTGCGAAACATTTTGGGCGGCGATAAACACATGACTTGTTATATTCAAAATAGAATTTATATAAGACCTATCTTGAATAAGACTCCTTATGAGCTGTGGAAAGGAAGAAAACCAAACATTTCTTACTTTCATTCTTTTTGGTTGTATTTGTTATATCTTGAATACTAAAGATCGGCTTGGTAAGTTTGATTCCAAAGGTGACAAAGGAATCTTTTGGGATATTCACGAAAGATCTAAAACTTTAGAATATACAACAAAGAAACTTTGATGATTAAAGAGTCCATTCATGTCAAGTTTGATGATAAGAAGTTCGACAACGCAATGTCGAGCTAGATGAGTTATTTTCGATTTAAACCTAGGTGAAAAGCCGACGGTGAAAATACATCTTCATCATCCGGTGGTGAAAAGGCGAAGAATTCTACCCAAGCTTAAGTCAAGCAAGAAAAAGTTTGGAAGTACAAGACCAATCATCCAAAAGATCAAATCTTAGGAGAACCTGGTGATAAAGTACGAACCGGATCCTCTTTCAAGGAGCATCTTGACTTCGCACTTCTCTCCGAGATGGAACCTAAGGCGATTGATCAAGCCTTGGAAGATGAAGGGTGGATTCTAGCCATGCAAGATGAGTTAAATCGGCCCAAAGGAATGATGTCTGGAAGCTAGTTACTCTACCAGAAGATAAGCAAGCTATTGGCACTAAATGGGTATTTAGAAATAAGCTTGATGAAGACGGTAAGGTTGTGAGAAATAAAGCAAGGTTAGTTGCTCAAGGCTACTCACAAGAAGAAGGTATTGATTTCATTGAAACTTTTGCACCTGTTGCAAGATTAGAAGCAATTCGCATTTTACTTTCTTTTGCAGCACATCATGAGATAACTTTATATCAAATGGATGTGAAAAGTGCTTTTTTAAATGGTTTTATAACTGAAGAAGTTTATGTCAAACAACCTCCTGGTTTTGAAGATATTGAATTTCCTGAACATGTTTTTAAACTTAAAAAGGCACTATATGGTCTTAAGCAAGCTCCCAGAGCATGGTATGATAGACTAAGTTCCTTTTTAATGGAAAATGGATTTACTAGAGGTTTAGTTGACACAACTCTTTTCAGAAAAACCTCAAACAAGCATTTCATACTTGTCCAAATATATGTTGATGATATTATTTTTGGAGCTACTAATGAAAGCCTTTGCAAAGAATTTTCTAAGCTTATGCAGGCTGAATTTGAGATGAGCATGATGGGAGAATTGAAGTTCTTCCTTGGAATACAAATCAAGAAATGCAATGATGGTATTTATATTCATCAAAGCAAATACATCAAAGAATTATTGAAGAAATTCAAGATGCTGGATTGCAAGCTGATGAGCACGCCTATGCATCCTACCTGCTCTCTCAGTAAAGATGAAATTGGTAAGAAGGTAGATCAGAAGCTATACAGAGGTATGATTGGATCTTTACTTTATCTTACGGCTTCAAGACACGATATTATGTTCGTCTGCACGTGTGCTAGGTTTCAATCGGATCCTAGAGAATCACACATAAGTCTTTGTTAAAAGAATATTTAGATATTTACAAGGAACTACTAATCTTGGTTTGCTTTATAAGAAATCAAAAGATTACCAATTAGTAGGTTTCTGTGATCTTGACTTCTTTGGAGATCGAATTGAAAGAAAAAGCACAAGTGGAGGCTGCCAATTCCTTGGAGCTAATCTTGTGTCTTGGTCAAGCAAAAGGCAAAGTACAATAGCACTCTCAACGGCAGGTGAATACATCTCAAAAGACAGTTGCGATTCTCAACTTACGTGGATGAAGTATCAACTTGAAGACTACTTGATAAACGAGAGTAACATTCCTATCTTCTCGTGATAATACATACGCCATATGTCGACTAAAAATCCAATATTGCATTCTAGAGCAAAGCACATTGAGATTAAGCATCATTTTATAAGAGACTATGTTTAGAAGGGTATTTTAGAAATAAAATTTGTAGACACCGATCATCGATTGGGTGACATATTTACAAAACCGCTTCTTGAAGATAGATTCAATTTTATAAGAAGGAATTTAAACTTTCATCTTATAAAGAATGATTAATCTCGGTGTCGACAATAAGCTATATTTCAAAGATCGATATAGCGTAAGCATGTATGTGCATCCGCATCTTATTTGTCATACGCATCATAACTCATCATCAGGTAAGTCGATTGCGTGCGTCCGAGCACACCCACACGTGTCACACGTGTTACGGACTCAAGCGTCTCATCATACCATCGAGTCATGATTATTTACGTTCTTGATAAAATTTTCTACTTTTATTTTGGAGTCCGCATTTAATGAAAAGCAATTTTTATTTTCTTTTCCTTTTGATTTAAATTTCATGTGGAAATACGTAGCGGTTTTGAAAATGTCTTTGTACTCTTGTCTATATCCTTCCCACTACTCCACTTCTTTCGCTCCACTCTGTTTTACTGCTAAAGACGTACTCGTTCTCTTTCCTCTCTCTCTCTCTATGTGCTTAAACCCTAAAACCTTCATCGCCTCCATTTCTCATTGCACTCATGGTGGAGTATCAACTTACGAATATACACCTATCTATAACACCATGTCCGAAGGAAAAGTCTTGATGGAAAATCGAGTCGATTTGGAAAGCTTCAAACTTACGGCCGACTTCTTCAAAGGATTCAAGGCAATGGGTGAGAGCAAGATTTCTTACGGAACCGGTTGAGGTTACGGTGGCGGCGATTAAAGAATTGCGGGAAATGTTCGGCTACAGAGGTGGTATCATTGAAGGAACAGTGAAAGGATTCAAGTTTGTCCTTACCATCAAAAACATTTACGGGTTACTTGGGTGTCAGTGTGAAGGCATCGTCTTCTATTCGAGAATGGTCGACGCATTCCATGGGATTGAGAAGGTCAACAACGATCTGTTTGAAAACTACCGGTGAAAGAATGCGGTGTAACACCTCTTGCCAAGAATCTGAAAAGTCATTTGAGTTCTTCATAAGATTATCACCAAGAGCGTCTGTTAAAGGTCGGCTCTAGTGATATTGTCAACTTCTGAGCGTAAATTCATCCTGAGACACTTCATGGCGGGCAACAAGGTGAACCTGCCAAGGTTAATCTACAATAACCTGATCAATGCTCTTGTCAACTCAAGAAAAGGTGTTGCTGACAAGAAGAACACCTACAAGTTCATTCCGTATGGTGTCTTGCTCACCAAAATGATGGACAAGAATCTGGTCATAAACAAGCTGACAGCTTTACCAGATCAAGTAAAGGCAAAGTATTTTGGTGCTGATAACATTGTGATTCCTGACACTTTTGGAGTCAACAGCCTAGTAAGAATGAAATTGCTTACTGGGTCCATGATGAAGAAAGTGAAAGTTGAGCAACAGGAAGAGGAAACAGAAAAGACAACCACCAGAAGCTCAAAGCCTGGTGAGAAAAGACACGCTGAGTCTCCTTCGAGAGAGACCAGAAGAACAAAGCGAAGGTGGCTCCTCAGCACCTACCGTTGAGGAACCGTAAGATGAGGACCGAGTTCCCATTAGTCGAGTTACGAGGAAGAGGAGCAAACGGAAGCCGAGAAGCCATCTCAAAGATCCGGACTACGAAGAAGGACATTCAAAGATCTGCCTCCAAAGATCTCGCCCCAGACAAAAAGCTCAAAAGATCGGTCAGTAATCTCAACCTGAACCTAAGGTCTTGAATTCTCCGATGAGTCTGTATCTGTTGTTGCATCTGCCGATTCTATTAGTGCTCGCCAATATCTATTGTACCTCCACCACAACCTCAAACCCATACACAGAAAAACCTCCATTGTCACTAAACGGCCTACCCAACCATCATCCACTTCACTCTATCTTAACCTACCACAAATTTTCCCAAACACTTCACTCACCACATACATTTCCAAACTTCATTCTCACCACTTTCAACCTCCTTTTCAAAACACCTCCCATTAATCCATTCAAAGCCTACAAAGTCACCAAAGCTACTCCTACCTTACTTTCCCTCACCATTAAACCAACAAGTCGCTAAAAAGAAAATATCTCATACAAAACCACGGTTTGTAAAGTATGAGGTATACAACAAAGATCTATAACCGTCCCTCAACCTGGCATCTAAAAACCTTCACTGAGCCGCCAGATTGAGATTGCCGATCCCGTAAGTGCAACCCTCAAGGATGGAGATGACCTCGTCCAAATGTCCTTCAAAGGAAGATTGAGACCAGCCAGGAAGCGAGGCAATTCCTTCTCTCGTCGATCTTCCTCTATCCCTTCCTCGATCGAACCTCTCACATTGGAAGAATGTGGAAGGTGGATTAGATGATGAAGTCGCCTTCATGGTACATTGCCTTGGAGCGAGAAAAAGACTTGAAGTTATAAGGCAATATCCAGACCCATCAACTTTCTCGATCAAGATAGGAGCGGATAGACAAATGTGGCTACCTTGTTCTATTCTCGGGAAAAGGAAAGAACTCGCTCTGGAAGCAAATTTCTTCCAGGATCGGTGAAGGAGTATGAGGCAAAGACCTACAAGGTACAATCTTAAGGAATTTCCTCAACTTCCGATTGCAAAGATATCTGAGGATCACGCCAGAAGGTACTACTTGTCTTCTCTGAAGAAAGATGAACAGAGAACTGGCTCCTCTAACTGTTGTGATGCTGAAAAGGCAACCATTCCTACTGTTGGGAAGATCAGCAAGGTTACTGACATCAACCTAGGAACTGTATACTTTGATGATATGTTCAGATGCTCGGTAATCAGACCCTTGGACTGCATGAAGATCAATAACCAATGGGCTGCTGTGACCAAACTCTTCGATATTGGGTTTACGTGGAGTCAATGGTCTGAATCTTGGAAAGCCAAAGCCTTATTACCGCGACTCGACCCCTTTGTGCTAGAAGATTATGACAGGGAAAATCTAAGAAGGATCTACCTGGCTGAAAATGAAGCTCTTTCCTTCACCAGTGAAGCGTTGAGTGTCTTCATCGTAAATATTTGGGGAAAGACGCTGGAAATAAGTTTGACTCCTACACCGGGCCGATGTTTTTCTTCACAGGGAAACCATCTTCATGAATTTGCTATACCACGAAGATGTGAAGCGTCGGTGGGAGATTCAGCAGAATCTGAGCTAAGAAGACTGGAAACTTCATCAAATGGGTTATACCAAATGATGGATTCTTCTTAAGAGCTCAAAAGAAGAAGGATTTGAGACTGAGTTGTCCAACCTGGTGCTAGCAGAGCATCGAGTGAAGTCCGCGTCTGCACGAGTCGGACCTTCTACTTCCACTTCGCAGTTGAGATGGTCACCATTCCAAGAGCGAATTTGAAGAAATGAAGGCTACAAACTTAAAGGTTACTCACCGAAGCGCATCAAGCTTCTCTACGAACGTCTCAATATCCTACCTCCACCTCTTCAAAACCCTTGAAATATTTTTTTGTGTGATATAAAATAAATTTTATTTGGTTGATATATATATATAACTGCTTTTGATCTTATTATCTGTCTCTTATTCAAATTTTTCTAAGTAGTATTTTGACTATGATGTGTTTTTACACTCTTTTTGTCTGATGACAAAAGGGGGAGTAAAAGAAAAGGTATGATGAACACGAAAGAAAGGTATAATGAACACGTGAGAATCTGATTATCCACCATCCGATTATCCACCATCCGATGGATACACTAGAACTAAAGTATCATGCATAGCACTTCATACATAGCATCTGTATGCGCTAATATTATTTGATCTAGTGCTCTTATATTGTTTAATAAATTTTATTTGGTACAATGAAATATACCTTGATTAAATCAATCTATTTGGTATCCGATCTCATTGTATTAAATATCTCCTTTGATACATTTACGAATCTTTCGTAATCACTTAAATGAATTTGTTTATCGACAATAACCTTAAAACCTGAATTGTTCTTATATATCTAAACTCATAAATCTGTGGGGAGACCCTTAATGTCTTTGTGAAAATAAATTGTTCATCAACCTTAGATATTTGTCATCATCAAAAAGGAGATTATTGGAACCTAAACGATTGAGATGTTTAGACCCTCATTAATTTTGATGATAACAAAATATTCACAAGAGAACAATTTATGTTCTAACATTTTTTGAAGTGTACAGATACTAATAATATCTATTTTCTAAGCCACTCAAGCAAGAAGAAAGTAATTCTCAAGAGAAGGATTCATTCTATTTGTCAAAGATCCTGGCCATCCTAGTGAGCGCCTGGAAATTTCTCTTTATACACTATGCTTATCAAATTGCTACAAGCGTCAGAACTTCCAACCTTGAGCAGCGTCCGACCTTCCAACTCTGAGCGAGCGCCTGAACCTCACTTAAAATCACGTGTTAGTCACGTTGCTGCTCTACCTCTCGGAAGTCTTTGGAACGGATCTCAAAATTGATCTTGAGCGCTAAAATCGGTGTACGAGATATCAAAGTTGAAATCTTTAACTACAAGACAAAAATCGTACAGACAAGAAAAACGGTAACATGGACTGCTGGGACATTCTCTGCAAAGCAAGATAGAGACAGCATTTTTTGAATTATCTCTAGTCAACGGTTAGGAGCCATTTTTTTACTCTAACGGTCATATCCTTGGATCTCCTATATATACCTCATGGTATCCATTGAAGAAAAAGAGAGAAAGAACATTCTGTGAAAAAGCTTGCTAAAATTCACTGAGAACATACATCGCTTCATGAGCAATCAAGTCTACGGACTATCAACTGAATTCAGTCCGACCTTTCTTTAAGAAAGTTTTTCTTTAGTTGAGCTTAATCTTTTATCCTCTCTGTGAGAGTTATTTTCAATCAGATTTCAACTCACTTGTATAAGTTTGTTTTGGCCTAGTTTAAATTTGTATCCTCAAAGGCTCGATTGTCTTGAGTCGTTTTGAGAAGTTGAGAGTATTGTCAAGTTGTGACAGTAGAATACTCTTGAGGAAATTGTAATCAGTCTGATTATAGTGGAAAATCCTTCAGGAACGAAGGGACTAGACGTAGCTACCAGGTTGGTAGTGAACTAGTATAAATTTCTGTGTCTCCTGCTTTACTGCTTTCTATTCATTTCTATCTTATTGAGTTAAAAACAAGTTTTCACAAACTGATTTTCACCGTCCGATTAACAAACAGTTTTTGAGAAACTTTTATTCTAAGTGTTTTTAACATTAAGTTTGCGAAAAGTTTTCAACACAATTCAACCCCCCTTCTTGTGTTCACGTTCACCTGCAAGGTTAGAATTTTTTTTAGAGGGTCTTGCATCCTAAAATCATCAAAACTATCATAGGTAACCACATCATTAATATCCATAGATTGAATAAAATTACAGGAAGTAAATAAGGAAGGAGTTTTCAATGAATTAAAAACTTGGAACACAACTTCCTCATCCCCAAATCTCAAAGTTAATTTCCCCTGTTGAACATGAATTAAGCTCTTACCTGCGGCCAAGAAAGGTCGTCCCAAAAGAATTGGGACCTCCTTATCTTCTTCCATGTCTAAAACAATAAAATCAGCAGGAGAAATAAACTTATCAACTTTCACTAAAACATCCTCCACCACCCTCGAGGGTAGGCAATGGATCTGTCAGCTAGCTGCAAGGTGATGTTAGTAGGTTGTGGTTCCTACAAGCCAAGTTTTCTAAAAACAGAAAGAGGCATCAAATTTATACTTGCTCCTAAATCGCATAATGCCCTTTCAAAATGAGAGTTACCAATAGTACAAGGGATAGTAAAACTACCTGGATCCTTAAGCTTTGGTGGTAACTTTTTTAAAACAATAGCAGAACATTCCTCATTAAGTTTAATCATCGAAAAGTCCTCTAATTTCTTTTTATTGGATAGCATATCCTTTAAGAACTTTGCATACTTTGGCATATTAGCTATGGCTTCCACAAAAGGAATGTTGACAGTCAATTGTTTAAGCATATTCAAAAATTTAGAGCTGGGGATCTTGTTGATTACCTTTAAGCCTCTGTGGAAATGGAATGTGTGGGTCTGGAAGGGATGTAAGAGGTGTGTCAAACAACTTTACCTTTTCCTTGGTCCTCTCAGCCTCTTTTGGGTTTTCTACAGAAGGTGGCTTTTCTTTCTCAGGTACTGGACTTTCAAGGATCTTACCATTCCTAGTAGTGATAGCTCTAGCCTGTTCTCTATGATTTTTCTCAGTTTGACTAGGTAATGTTCCTTCTTCCCTTTTGGCCATAAGTTGTACTAAAGTAGAAATTTGGCTTTCTAAACTCTTATGGTTGTTTTCCAAACTCTTATGATTAGAATTAACAGTACCTACCAGGGTGTCAGTTTGCTCTTGAAGAGACGGTCTACTTAGTACTTGGGTTTGGCCTTGCATGTGAGGTGCTCTATAGGTTGCATGTTGTTGTCCCTGATTCTCCTGTTGATCCTTCCATGAGAAGTTGGGGTGATCCTTCCATCTAAGATTGTAAGTCTTGGCATAAGGATCATGCTTGACTCCATTTCCAACGTAATTTACCTGCTCGGTGCACTCATGTGTGTCGTGACCCATTACTCCACAATAATTACAAGAAGATGGTACATACCTTTTTTCCAGAGACTTAAATCTCTCATCAGCCTTCTCCATGTAACTTGTAAGTACACCCATGCAGGGGTGTCCATGCCTGTTCATATATTTTAGCATAGCCTCTTGCATCTCACCTTTGGGGTCAGAATCTTCTTTATTAAGCGCTTTTACCTCTTCAACAGGGTTATCGCGCCTGGTGGGCCATTCATCCCTCTCATGGGAAGTTGAGGCAACTGTTTGAGAATTAGGGGCTAAGATAGCTTCATACTTTTTACTCAGAGCCTCCATCTTAGCCTCCCTCTTAGCCTCTAAAGCGGTGGTAGCATCCACTTTATACATTCCTGGCTGTTGAGGCTTTTTAGTGATATATCTATCTCCTTGAGACCACCGAGCACTGTTCTGGGCAATCCGGCCCATGATTTCGTAGCATTCAGTAGGTGTTTTGTAGCCTAAGGATCCTCCACATGCTGCATCTACAACTGCTTTATTCTGAAAAGAAAGTCCATTATAGAAAATTTGAACTAACAGAGATTTATTAAAACCATGATGGGGACAGCTTAAAAGTATATCTTGGAATCGTTCCCATGTCTCATGCATAGTTTCACCCTCTTTTTGGGTAAATCTAGAGATCTCTGCTCTCAGTTTGGCAAACTTCCTAGGTGGGAAGTATTTGTTCAAAAATTTACTTTTCAGATCTGCCCAAGTTGTGATGGAATTGGGTTCCAATGAGTCCAACCAGAGTTGAGCTTTTTCTTGTAAAGAAAAAGTAAACAGGCGAAGTCTAATGGCTTCAGGAGTAACACCATTATATTTTTACAGTTTTTGTATCCGCTGAAATCTTTTTAGATGTGCATTTGGGTCTTCATGTGGCAAACCCGAGAATTGCACATCTTTTACCATAGAAATTAGGCCTGGTTTAAGCTCAAAAGGGTTGGCTTCCACTACTGGGTATTGGATACTATCATTTATCTCACAAGTCGGTGTGAAGTACTCATTCATAGTCAATTCCTGTTCTGCCATTGTTCTTCTTTGTCTTCTAATAGCTCTTCTTTGTCTTCTGATAGCTCTTGAGGTTCTTTCAATTTCAGGATCAAACTGAAGTACAGGATTGCGAGAGCGAGTTAGCATACACTGCAACGAACCTGGATCAAGTGAACAAAAACTACAATTTTTTTTAAGTTAGTCTAAAGAAAAGAAAGAAGAAATAATCTAGCCTTCTAACCAGGAGGCGCTAAATAAGTTAACTAAAAATAGCAAGAAAATCTAGCCTTCCAACTAGGAGGCGCTATAATAGTAAAAGGAGTTAATAATATAAGATAGAAAATCTAGCCTTCCATGTAGGAGGCAATTAACAAGTGAGAATAAGTAAAAGAAATTAAAAATATATAAAAATCTAGCGAGAGGATAAAAAATGAATAATTACAAAAAGCATCTAAATTAACAATTAATTATTTCGACCAATATCATTAACAACTCCCCGACAACGGTGCCAAAAACTTGTTGCGCGTAAATCGCAAGTGCACGATCATGTCAAGTTATAGTATAAAAGATTATCGTCTCCACAGATAATTTAAATAATTACTGCTCTACTGGATTAATTTGTTATTTAGACAAATGATTTGATTGAAATTGTTTTAAAACTTGAAAGAAAAGTTGGCATAAGATGCAAACAAATTTAAGATAAGAATAAGAAGATGATTATGGTGATACTAAGGTCCTAGGTTCACTTTATACTAATACTTATTCACTTAACCAATTCATAAATAGAGCTGAGAAAATATTTTTACTGATTACCAATCATCTATTCAAAAGCTATTAACACAGTTTGGTCATAAAATGTTAACAGTCTTTCTCCTAAATAAAATTACTACTTTGTTTGGTCATTCAAATCAAGTAAATAGAAAGAGCATAAAACATCAATAGATTTATCAATTTAATGACTGACTGAAAATGAACGCGCAAGCCTTGGTCCGGCAGAACATACAGATTCAATTATTCCTAGAGTTCCATTACTAATTGAAGGTTCGGTCACCATACAATTAATAACCAAGTAAAGAATGATCAGTTCTTATAGAATAAATTTACCAGGAATAATTTAATCGTAAGAATTAAAAACTCATATTTATAAATTAGATTAAGATTACAGGTATAGTAAAAGATTCTCATCACCTTAGTAATAGAATTAGTTGCACATTATAATTGAAGATAATAACACAATACTAATTCTAGAATCCATAATAAAATTCCAAGAGTAAAGAAATACAATTATAAAAATAAAAATAACAAGATAACAGAAGAAAGTAAAGCTAAGAGGGAGAGAAATGAGTCAGGAAATGCATCTGCACTCAGAAGGAGGGGCCCTTTGCAATGAAACTACTCACTTCTATTTATAGGCCCCGGAAAATGATGCAGCACGACCTAAGCACGGCCTTGCTGAGGCCGTGCTCCTCAAAAAGCGTCTTGATTCAATGAACCGCGTGGAAACCGCGTCTGCCGACCTGAAGCATGGCCTCAGGCTTGGTCGTGCTTGTTGCCTGTGCTTCCTCCAGCTGGATCCAGCCAATCACGCGTTGCCAACCTGAATTTTGTACATAAGCACGACCTTGCTGGGGAAGCCGTGCTTCCATCCGCTGGGCTGAAGAAGGCTATACTACAGTATTCTGGGCCTATTTTTTGCCCAATTTTAAGCCCAAAACTGTTTTCGTCCACCAAATTGCCTAATTTTCCAATTCTGCACAATTTAGAATAAAAGAGAGTGAATTTCATGTGATAATATTCAATTTTTAAATAATTCACAGTCGATTATCTATATAAATATGATGAAATATTGGTGTTATCACATAAATCATAAACTGTAATCCTAATAAGCCAACAATGAAGACCGCTCTGATACCACTTGTTGAAATTAATATCTTATTAATAACAACAATAAAAATAAGCATGCTCAAATCTCATAGAAGAAATACTTGAGACGCAAGCTATAAAGACATACAAGCATGCTCAACAAGAACAACATGTTCTCTACCCTTAAGATCTGCGACATGTTGGATTATCAAGGATTAGAAGAATACCTGGATCCATAGCAATCAACCACCTGATGCGGAATACCAAAGGAATGATCACGAACAAACTACGAGCATCTGGATCCATAGCATCAAACATCGAGCACGTTAGCGGTGGCTTTATGGTTCTTCCTCAACTGAATCTTTTTGAGCTCTCTTACGAGACTTTAGATTCTCTTCAGATGGGAAGAAGAGAACGGATGACGGTGGTTCGGTGTATTGGGGACCATGGTCTTCTTTATAGTGTGTTAAACCTAACAGAATACCCATTATCCTCTTATCGGGCCACACTAACATCTACTCATATAAAGCTCATATCAATTAAATATTAGGAGTCCAATGAGCTTACCTTATTTTAATTTTATATAATCACATAAAATAGAGCTCCTTTATGATAAATAGCTAATATAATTATTAATGATATCAGCCTATATTAATTATTGGAATACAAAATTCCAACATTCCAATGATGAATTGTGGTATATGTCTAGTGAATTTGGACATGGTTACAAGACCCACAAAGCATTGAGGCATTAGTATTTGTTCTGCTATTGAGATAAATATTTCTTGCTTGAGAAATTGCCATGATGTATTATACGAAATATAGATAAACTTTGGGTGAATATTGTTATTCAAGTGCAAAAATACTTGCACGACATAATATGTTTATTTTTGTAGCCAAAAAAATAATATGTTTATTCAAGGAAGGCTGGGCTGTGGGCCGGCTGGGTTGTGGGCCTTTTCAGCCCAACATCTCGTAATCTAACATCTGTGTGACATGCGTAACAATAATAATTAGATAGGGACTAGCTTATAGGGTTACTTTTTTTTTTTTTTTTAGTAAAGAGCTTATAGGGTTCTCTGAAGGAACAAAAATGGGGCAACTAGAATGAATATCTGAAAATGAGATCACGAGTTATGTGTGCGTGTGAAGAAGAGAAATTATTCATATTTCCGGTGGATAAATTACGCTCTCTCAACAACGAAATAATAGTTCATATAAGATGAGAATAATTAAGGTCTTTATATCATAATATAGATTAATCTACTTTTATAAAGTAAAATTCTTCACAAAATCTAAAATCCTAACATAATCCACATTGATTTAAGTATTTAGAATAACAAATACTTGCCCTATATGATTCAGGGAAAAATCGTAGTTGTAGATTTTGGGAGAGAGATGGGCAAGCAAACATCTTATTTTGTCTCTTTCAGTGATATCTTGCAACTAAGCTCGCTCTTGATCACAACTCCAGTTTTTGAAAATTAGAAAATCACCCAGTGGTTCCAAACAAATAGGTGCTTAAGGAACACAAATTCCTTAACATTCAAACGAACACATGACAATTTGAGTTTAGATTATTTATATATTAATGTTTCTTGAAAAAAAAATAGATGCTATTAATAGAGATCATTCAAGAGTTTTTCTTAAAGGGTTTTATGGCTCTGTGGGATACTCTATTATTTGCATGCCGAGTTGATGGCTCTTTTTCATGGTATTTCTCTGTGCTAGGAGTTGGGGTTCTGAAAAATTATTTGTTACACGGACTCTCTGAACACTCTAAACTTGGTCCAGGGTGCTTATCGTAATTACCATAAGTTTGGCAATGAGATTGCTCTCATTAGGCTCATGCTTCAACGGGATTGGGAGGTCAAGTTACATCACTCTCTCAGATAAGGAAACCAATGTGTTGATTTCCTAGCTAAGCTAGGAGCGAATAGTAGTGACTCTTATACAGTCCTAGAGGTGCCTCCTGTGGGGATGAAGAGTTTTTTGTCACCTGATGTCTTAGGCATTTCTTTGGTGAGACACTAGATTCCTCTTTTGTCTCTTTTTTCTTTTCTTTCTCGGTTGTAACAAAAAAAAACTTGCGAACGATGGAAAGCAAGATCCTTAATCTAGTGTATATATTTATTAATTATGAAAAACCTTTTACTTCAACTCCTTCTAATGTAGTGTTTGGATAAACAAATTAATTAATCATTTATATAATAATTATTTTTATTTGAGAGCTTATATTATATGTGCTCAAATTCAATAAGCTATTTGTGTTTGAATATAAGTTAAAAAATTGTTGTGTTTTTAAATAAAATTTAAAGGTGGATATAAAAAACAAAAAGCGATTAGAGATAAGATTCATATAAGTTGGTTCCATAAGTTATTTTGGACAACTTATCAAAAAAAACTGAAATTTGCTTATTTGGTTTAAGTTTTATTTTTAAAACTTATATAAGCACATATATTATGAGTTAAGAGCAAATAACTTCTAAGACATTTCTAATTTACAAAGTGTGATATCTATGAATTACAATCCTATATAGCACTTCACATTGTGTAGCCATTGGATCTTGGTTCAGAGTCTCTCTCTTAGATCCAACGGCTACCTCGTATGTAGCGCTCAGAAGGTTACATATGTGATATCTATCAAGAATAGTCTCAAATCTCAATGTAAAAGTGACAGCATTTGATGGAAATTTCTTAATGAATTAGGTGCTAAGTCAACTATTAAATTAAAACTATCATTATGATGCACCGTGTTGCCTGGTATTGACCAGACCATGCTAACGTTGCAACCCACTCTTGCACAATTCTCCTTTTTTTTTTTTTGTCCTTTGGTCCATGCTCTTGCACAATCACTCATGATCTAATTTGTTTTGGGCCTACAACTACAATATATGGGGTGTTATTATCAACACCCCCACACTCATATCCACACCACCACATATTTTGCTTTTGACAAAATTACCCTTATATATATATATATATGTTAAAAAAAGAGTGATTAGCCACGGTCAAAACCGTGGGAAACATAATTAGTCACGGTTAAGGTCTTGTTTGCCACAGTTTTGACTATGGCTAATCGCACACTTTAAAAAATACATTCCGTAACCTTGAAGTTTATGAAATGTTTTTTTTTTTAAATATGTTCCGTAAACTTCATTGTAATGTCAAATATGACTTGATCATGATATCTCATTGAACTATAAAGTGTTATTCTTAAAGTATCCGTAGTCAAAGTATTATTGTTAACTAGGACGTCAATAATGCAAAAAGACTATTGTGTGGGTGATTAAAGACCACATCTAACGGGTCATGGATATGAAAATATCAAATTAGCACATATGTTTAAATATTAGGAGTAATAATTATACTAGATGACCCACTATAAAGACACTTTTTAATAGTAATATGTCAAAGGCGATCCTCATAGTGATTATAGTGTAATCGTTTTTCGAATTGAAGTTCATACGAAAACTAAAAAGTTTAATGCATGTACTTAAAAAAACAGAAATGATAATCCGACAACAAAAATGTTGTCGAACACCGTATATTACTACGGTTTTGGCATTATTTTTAATTTTTTCCAGTCCGACACGCATTACGAGAATTGCTTTGTGAGGGTTGGTATACGGTGTCGATCGTGTTGTCGAGAATTTTGGTGTCAGAATATCATAACTCCTAAAAAAAACTTTGAGTTTACGAAATATATTTAAAAAAAAATTACATTCCAAAAACTGGAAGTTTTTGAAATGTATTTAGTTTACGGATTTTTTTTTTATAAATATTGCAATAAGCCACAGTTATAAATTGTAACTGTGGCTAATCTTGTTTTTCACGATTTTGACCGTGGCTAATCGCATTTTTTTTTCCAAAAAATGTTCCGTAAACTTCGAAGTTTACGATAGCGAGAAAAATGTCTGGGTGTGGAGGTTTTAAAACTAGTAGATATTGACGTCAAAACATGATTCCTGTTGGGGTATGCATAATGAGTGTGGGGATGTTGATAATAACACCCCAATATACGTGATAAGAATCACAACTCAATAATACGAGGAATTGTTCTTCTCTGTATTCATCAAAGTCCAAACTTTACATGTGCTACACTTACATAAACTCTAATAACATCACATTCCCGTCAATCAAATATCACATACATTAAATTATGAATAGTCAACATTGGATTAGGGTCATGCTTTCACTTTATGATACTTTAAAAAGGTAGCAAACAATGGGGATAAATATCACACGGTACATTCTGTCCTTCCTAAAAAATAAACATGATAGAAACACTCTTTGGTCCCCCCCCCCCCCAAAAAAAAAAAAAAAAAACCCCTCTTTCCCCAATTGATTTTGAATTCAGTTTAGACTCACACACACCACTAAGACCGTTAGGATGGCCTCTGGTCTTGTACCTTTCCATGGATTAAGTAGGGGGACCAGTTGACTAGGTTCAACCATTACCCTCAAAACCTAAGGCAATGCAACAAAGCCTCATCTTCTCACCATATATGTTTTTGGCAAGAAAAAAGTGAATGTACCTCATCCATAACTATGATGCCATTATGTTTTATGCACCTGAATATTGTAATAATTGTTCCAATTATGTTCCCAATGCAAAATTTACAAGATTAGAAACCAACATTAATTTCTCTATAGCATGATGATTCATGTAGTACAATGTGTACCAATACCATTCAAGCCATTATGGATATGACTTTGTCAAATTCAAATTCTAGTCTTGGTCACTAGGTGAGCTAGCGATCAAATCCGAACTTCAATTTTTTTTTTTTACATTTTTTTTTTTTGCAATATAAGAATCTAATCTATTGTATTTCCTTTGGTTGAAAAATTGATTCCTTTTCATACCTAAAGAGACATGAAAATGACTCTTTTTCACTATATAACAAACCCATGTTCTAGTTTCTATAAGCATGAAAGGGAAACAATCATAAGAAAAGAATATAACAAAAATGTAGAGTAATCCAAATTTACACTATCTTTCAATTAGATAAGCCACTGAGATTTTCCATATTGAATGTAATCCTGACCCACACAACAAGCTTCCAATCCTGAAAGCTTCTATCTTTTCCCTGCCCCTCAAATTCTTTTCAACAGTTATCTATGTGGTTTCCTTTTCCCTTTCTCATCAGAACAAGTTTTTAACCAAAATTGCATTGCTAGCTTATTGCAATGAGCCAATGGACTTTCAGCAAAATAGCATCTCTCCCACTTACAAAAGTATAGTGCTTTTGCTTTACATCTGAGAACATAACCAATTGGTCTTTCTGACTCAGATTTTCTTTGTTTGTGTTAGTGTCTGCATTCAGGTCTCGAACACTAGCAGGGAAACCACTCCAAATATTGCAAAGACCACACACAATTGTGTTATATAATCCGCATGGAAAATAAACCTTGTGTTATAAAGCCCAAAAGGACTAAAATTTCTGCAGTGGAATCACACATGAGGAAGGGTATTATTACTATTTAAACTTTAAAAACCACCTTTGTCATCCTTTTGAGTAATAAATTAACTCTTTTTTTTTCTTTTTGGGGATTAGGTAATATTGTGATTAACCACCTCAACCCCACTAATATTTTTTTTGTACCAACCTTTTTCTTCTCTTGTGGACCCCAGTAATCCCTACCTCCTATTCCAAAAGTCTTCTCTTTCTCTCTTTTCTATTTATCTCGCAACACAATACCAAGATTGCTAAATCAAAGACACTGATGGAGTTACCTGATGTCTCATGATCTCATCCTTCATTCAACTCCAACCCAGAGAGAATTACAAAGCACACAGCTACTTCACAAATACAAAAAAAAAGAGGGTGAGACATAGACACTAGTGAGTGAGATTATGGGGAATTACAGGTTCAAATTATCAGATATGATGCCTAATGCTTGGTTTTACAAGCTGAGGGACATGGGAAGAACAAGAAAGCAAACCCCAACAAGGAAGAAAAAACAATCTTCACAAGCTTCAACCACACAGTCATCAAAACCAAAGCAACCCCACCAGTGCAATCCAAGAAAGTCTTACTACTTTACAAGAGAGCTTAACCCAAACAACAGAATCCACACTTCACCAACAAACAACCAAAATGTCTCAGACACCAATTTCCCTCAACCACCTAGAAAATCATCCAAACAAAAACCAAAGAAAAGAACACCAAAGACTTGTATTTCACCTAAACTTGATTCTCCACCTGAGAACTCCTCATCTCCATTTGATAGTTCTGAAGAATCAGAATTTCCTGACCCAGAAATCAGAACAGACCGTGTTCTTCTTCCAACTGTGAAATTTGATGAAAAGGTTTCAAATTTATGTTCCAATACATGTGGCTGCAGGCTACACCCCAACACCAATGACATCATAATTGATGTGGACAACAATTCTATAGCAAGAAAAGATGATTATGACTCCTTTTCTGAGCTCATGCTTCCACCAATTGTGACCAAACCAGAAAAATTCAATGACTTGCTCAACATTGCAAAGAAGAAAGAAACAAAACCCAGAAGCAGAATGGCTGCAAATGAAGAATATAACTTGAAGGGGTCAATGAAAGTGAAGATTGTGAAGGAAGAACAGAGGAACACCAACAACCTTTCTGGTAGGAGATTCTCTGTGAGTTCTCCTGGTGTGAAGCTTCGGATCAGTTCACCGAAAATCGCAGGCAGGAAAGTTCAGTCACATGGCCGGAAAAGCGTGTCGTCCGGCTTTCGGAGAAGCCTTTCGGATAGCTTTGCAATTGTGAAGTCGTCGATGAATCCAGAGAGAGATTTCAGTGAATCAATGGTGGAGATGATTGTGCAGAACAACATAAGGACATCAAAGGATTTGGAAGATCTTCTTGCTTGCTACCTTTCACTTAATTCAGATGAGTATCATGATCTTATTATCAAAGTGTTCAAGCAAATATGGTTTGATTTGACTGATAAATAAGTAGAAGATATGTAAAAAAAATATAATTCTAAATCATTTCCTCAAGTTTATGTTTCACATAGTTATCTGTTCATATGTGAGTGTGAGTAATATCTTGGTTAAGTTTAATAGAGTTTAGTGCTAGGCCAATATTGGATTGTGATAGCCTTCAAAGTTTACAAAGTTTCCATTCTTAACTTAAATGGAAAAGGGTAATTGAATGCAGAATCCAAGAGCAGCAATTGCATGCACAGTGCCAAATGTTTTTGTGATGGACTTGAACTGAAAGGGAATGAAAATTAGATCTAGTATAGATTAACTTGTTAAATTGTAGTTGCTATTGCGGTTACGTTGCGATTCTTGATACGAAAAACTACTGACAAATGCAGCTGCAATTACAGTTCCGGAGATCCCATAAACATTGACATTGCGTTGCGGCAACAATTGCAGTACTAGACTTTTATTTAAAACCTTGTTTATAAGAAATTCTCATCTTAGATAAGCATTTGACTTGTGAAAAAGACAATATAGGTTTAAGAATACATATAGAGAAGTTAGAGAGGAACTCTAGAAAAAAAATTTAGATAAAAAAAACTAATTTCTAACTCGTGTAAAAACTAGGCTTACGTATATTTTTAGTCTCCTAAAATATGATAATTTTCACTTTTGATCCTTAAAAAAAAAAAAATCATCTCATTTTGGTCTCTAATTTCAGAAAATGTGTCAATTTTGTTGCCAGAAGCTAGCTCAATCAGTCAGAAAACCTACATAAAAAAGCTATTGAGTATTGATGTCAAAAACCCTTGCTTGCAATAATTCAAGCACATGTAACACCCAACAAAGATTCAATATTTTATAGAGGGACAAAGTTAACTATAAGTTTAAGGATATATTTAAGCCAAAAAAACTATTATAAAGTAACTCATAATTTAAGGATAATTGATTTTTTTTTTTATGAGTACTTGTTGACAAAATTTATCAATAGTGACTCTTACTACTATGGCTTTGGTCCATGGGAAAATAAAATGTGCTTGAAGAATTTTTTGTTAACTTGGGAGTTTCAGTCGATTCATTTATGAGCTGCGGAGTTCAGATTGCATGACACTATAAAATGGTTTGTTTACACTGAGGCTTTATTTGGACCATTTCATGTGTGTTTAGAAAGGCAAAAAAAAAGTTTGCTACTATTGTTCGTTTTCTGTTGTCATCTTCCTTAACAAAACTTGGAGCACATAACTTGCTTCTGAATTTCAGTACCCTTTAGCAGTCCCTCATGGACCAAAAGTGGTTTGAGAACAAGACATAAGTGGCACAAAATTGTATAAATTGTTAATATTTTAAGGGACAGAATCGGCTGCAATAACTGACAGTTTCTTCCATTAAAAATTGGATTTTTATTATTATTATTTTTGTTTTACCCCAAAAGAAATAACCCTTTTAAGTACAAGCCCTTGATTTCCCGTCTTTCATCCCAAATTTTAAAGGGCTTCTTTCTTAGCCAGAAGAACATACAGCTTTTAAGATCTTGGATGCCAGTTTTCCACCTCAACAACACTCAGCTACTGAGGAAAAAAAGCTATGTATTCACTAGAACAATTATTATTACATGTACTTTTTAAAATATTTTTTACGCTACCTAAAGAATAAATTACATGTACAATTATTATTACATGTACTTATTTAAATATTACATTCACTAAAGAATAAATTAAAATAATAATTCTCTTAATTTATCGAAAAAATAATGTCATAAAAATAATATGTGAATGTTTTTATCACTCTCCTCTTCACAACATCACAGGTCAGGAAAAAAAAAAAAGAAACCTTTTCAATGTCTTTTTTTTTTATTTTAAATAAATGAGATATCCTTGCGTGTAACCGCATTGACTAATATCAGCTATGACTACATGGAGACGGTAAAACTCTCTTTTAAAAGTTTTAATGTTATTATATTCTCATACTCGGAGTCAAACCAAAAACTCTAATTAAGCTGAATAAACATCTGTCATCTCATCCAAACGCACTATATAGTCATATACTTTTTAATATAAGATTTTTTTTCCCTAACTATGAATTTGAAAATTCAAATTGCTTCACATTCCCAATTTGCGACCCTATGAAACTGTGGAAGGGAAAATGAAAAAGCTAAAGGTTGAAATTTGTTTTTCAAAAGCTAAAGTTACAGCTACTTCGTTTATTACAAAAGTTGGTCCCAGACTTTAACCAGAGAGGCAGGCTCATCAGGTGAGGATCTTGTCGTGCGCCCTAGCTAGGCTTACGTGGTCCTCCAAGGAGGGGGATGAATAGTTCACACAGCGTGCTATAAGAGTATACCACTAGATACAAGACAAGGAATTTAACTTTAATTAGTTTCTTTTGGGTAAGTAATTTGACTTTAGTATTTGTTTACTATAAAGCACTGTAACATGTTTTTTATATTAGTTATTTTGGTAATATTTTTATGATATTTATGAAAACATAAATAAAAATTAGAAGTGGTGAATATCTCAAAACTTTAATAAGTAGTAAATTTATAAAAGTTAAAATGTTTTAATCAAAAAATAATATATGCTTCTTAACTTATTTAAATGTGCACCTTAAATTATGAAAAATATGTTCATACCCCAGATAATTATTCTTATAATTTAATCATGTTTTGATATAGTAACACAAATAAAACTATGTATAACAGTACAAAAGATTTGTAGTCACATAATAACAAGTACAATCAAATATAAAGGTTAAAGTGTCCTAATTCCTTTTCTTTTCCTTTTGGTTAAATTTTTAGGTAAATTTTGCTTGTAACCTATCGTTATATCCCAAAGTGAATTATATGTGGACATAAAGGTGTGATTTCACACTTGAAAGGAAAGCCACAATTGAAAATGTTATCTCTTTCTGGGACAAAGAAGAGGTTCTAGCTTGACAGCCCGACCAAAAAGATGATCAAAAGATCCAATTACTTAAATGGTTATTTATTAATTTTTTTTTTTTTTTGCTGAAAATTTCCTGTGATTTCTTGGCAGTGCCTACCTAGCTTTAAGATCTCTCTTGTCGATTTAAAAAGTTTTGGGTATCTGTTCTACAATTTTTTTTTTTTGGTACATAAAGAGGGCCTAGGCCCTGTTCTACATATTTTTATTAGCCTTGTATTAAATTTATATTTTTTTAATTAAATAAGCGTGCATGGTTACAGGGACATAGGAGGAACCATGGAGGCGGGTCCCCAAATATTTTTTAATGTTCGGTCGAAGAATGAGTTAATGACTAATTTAATTCCTGATATTTAAAAAAAAATTAGTTTGTTCTCTTATTTTATCAATATTTCAAATTATTCCATATATTTTGAAAACGTGTATCAGTTATATCTCTCTGTCAGTTTTACAGAGATCAAATTGACATTAAGTTATAAATCACAGGGATCTGTTTGCTAATAAGTGACTAAATTGAAGGACTATTTTGGAACTTTGTTAACAGACAGAACTGACAGAGAGACGTAATTGATACACATTTTCAAAGTACATGGACTAATTTAGAATATTGATAAAGTAAGAGACCAAACTGATTTTTTTCCAAATGTCAGGGACCAAATTGATTATTAACTCGTCGAAGAATACACGATTGATAATAGGCCCTGCTTGTTGATTAACATGAGTACTTTTATTTTGCTAATTTTTTTTTAGTGTGTCTTTATTTTACTAAATTAACATGAGTACTTTGGTACATTTGGTAAAAAAAAAAAATGAGTACTTTGGTACATATATAGAATATAATCGTATTTTTCATCAAAAATATAATATAAACGTATTTGAATAAACGGGTAATTGTGTAAGCTTACTATTCACAATAGTAAGCCTCTAGGTAGGACTTTGTAATGGGTCTAATTAGAGATGCACAGAAGCAGTGTGGTATTATTGATTTAACATAAGGGAACTACTACCTCCGGTGTGTATGCCGGAAGGTATTACAAAAGATTAATCAAAACCCTCACAACAGAGACTGATAAGGAAATAGAGTCGCAGAAAAGAAGAAGAGGGAGAGCAGAGTCCAAGAGATAGAAGAGAGAATCCAGAATCACATCACACTTTTTCATATCCTCTTCCCTTGCCTACCATCGGTTATATCAATCCTTCTCACTCCTTGTGTACCTCTCCTTCCAACCCCCTGTGGCCACGTGTTCTGCTTGTTATAACAAACTTGGTTGCTTCCACTTGCTAACTTAGCTTGACTCATGTGAATAATTTGCTTTGCTAAGCATTTTTTCCTTTTTCCACTACTAGTATCATAACATTACCACCCCCATTAAAATCAACCTTGTTCTCAAGGTTGAAGTTAGGAC
The DNA here is from genome assembly GCA_037113605.1 of Calophaca sinica. Classification (NCBI taxonomy): domain Eukaryota; kingdom Viridiplantae; phylum Streptophyta; class Magnoliopsida; order Fabales; family Fabaceae; genus Calophaca; species Calophaca sinica. Next base: position 114,418,093 of record CM073733.1, read on the forward strand.
AATGTTGTTGGGTGATAGTAGCATCTATCCAAGTGGTCTCCAAGTCAAATGGACCTTCCCCATAGACAAGAGAACATCCACCCGGGTCCTTGGAATTGTAAGGACCCCTTGATATCAAAAAATAGTCATCGCCACCGGGGTCCCACTTTATATCTTCTCTAGCATAGACAAGCAACTGAAACGTTTCCACTTGAGCTTTCACAGTAATATGTATAGCTGCAGAGAAACTATGATCATCTTGAGAGGCAAAATGAAGTTCTGCAGATTCAATGAGAGGTTGCAATACTTTAGTATCTCCAAGTCTTGCTCCCACGTGATGTTCTTTACTAGATGAAGTGTCCTATGAAATCTTAATTGAAAGAGACTTTGAGCCCTCAAAACCTATTGGCCATGTTATATATGTGCCCTCAACATTATTACAATTTGATAATTGAAAAGCTGATGTGTAGCACACTGCATGGTGTGAATACATGCCTTGACAAGATGGTTTTGATGATTGACAAAAGGGAGCTTTGCAAATAGTCAACCGTGCAAAAAGTGGAAAAGAATACCAAGACGCGTATCAAGAATGATAGTTTCTCAAGTCTTTGGTTTTTGGGTATTTATTTATTTTTATTAAGACTATTTGTAAGTAGTAATAAAAAGCTCTCAATTAAAATAAAATCACACACACACAAAATGAATTTTATTCTAAAAGTGATTTTATGATATTCATAAATGTCGAGCTGAGGTCGTGTGCTGAGGTCGTATGCCGAGCTGAGGAAGTCGCGTCCGAATCGAGGTCGCGTAGGCCGAGCTCTTGTCGCTGCGTCGAGTGAGGTCGCGTCGAGCCGTGAGGAGGTCGCGTCGAGCCGTGAGGAGGTCGTGGTCTGTGCCGAGCTGTGAAGAGGTCGGCGTCGAGCTAAGGAGGTCGCGCGTCGAGCCGTGAGGAGGTCGCGCGTCGAGCCGTGAGGAGGTCGTGTCTGCGGCCGAGCCGTGGAAGAGGTCGTATCTTGCCGAAATGAGGAGGTCAGTATGCCGAAATGGAGAGAGGTCGTATGGAAATACGATGTCGAACACCAAGTGGTGTCCGAGAATCTTTTTCGTCCCCGTGTTTTCAATTCTTTCATATTCAAATCCACGCAACGGACAAATCCACGCAACGGACAAATGCTGCAACGGACAAATCCTGCAACGGTCATTTCGACGCTCCTCCATTGCCTATATAAACACAGCTCGTGAGCTTTGTAAATACAACAACGTAGTGCTTAATTTTTGTGCCAAAAACTCTGTCAAATATTTTTCATCACTCACACTTATTTGAGCACAATTTTCTGAGAGTCTTTTTATTCTACATAATTTGAGTTGTATTATTTGAGCTTCAATTTGTTATATCTGCACTATTGAGTGTATCTTTCTCGTCTCATTTTATTTGTGAAAATCATTTATTTTTGGGTAGGAATCCCAAGGTGTTCATAGAGAGGTGATATCTCTTGAACGTATTGCTCTGGTTTAGAGTTGTAAAGGTTTCTAGCTGAACCTGATTTAAAAGCTAGTGTCTTAGTGAAAATCCCATAGTGGTTTGCTTTGGGGACGGGACGTAGGTCACAGGGTGTTAGGTGGCGAACCTGGATAATTTGTTGTGTGCTTTTTACTCCTTATCTCTCTACTTTTCACCAATTAAATTTCTGAACTTTATTTTATTGTTATTTATATCTTACTATTTACTTTATTTTTAACTCGTTTGCAATTTATTCTTCAAGTGATTTATCTATTTCACATTAATATTTCCGTAACTCATAATTAGCACTTATTTCTCCAAAAGTTTTTGAAAGCACTGCTCACACACAATTCACCCCCTCTTGTGTTTGGAGTCACTTGTCAACAAGTGGCATTAGAGCTAGACTCTTGTATAAAGGACTTAACCGTCTCAAGAGAATGACTTCAAACAATAATCTAGGAACTTCCATGAAACAGACCCCATTTTTCAATGGTGAGGGGTATGGTTATTGGAAGGATAGAATGCAAATCTTTCTTGAGGGTGTTGATCTTGATATTTGGGATCTTTGTGGAAAATGGTCAATTTGTCCCCACTCAATCAATTAATGATGCATGGTAGACAAACCAAGATCACTTTGGACCGAAGATGATAAGAAAAGGTCCAATACAATTTGAAAGCTAAGAACATCATCATACGCTTTAAGCTACGATGAGTTCTATAGGGTCTCAAATTGCAAGATCGCTAAAGAAATGTGGGACACCCTTCTATTGACCCATGAAGGTACTACCGAGGCCAACTTATGTCTCATGGCAAAACACGAGGAGGATGAGGTAAATGCTCTTGAACTCGAATCTCCTTTAACTTATGATGAGCTGCTTATTGCTTGTGAAGAATTAAATAATGAAACGATTAAACTTGGAAAAATTGTTCTTTCTTTTAAGAAAACCATCTCTTCTCTTGAATCAAAAATTGAAATTTTAAACAAAGAGATAGTGATTCTTAAAGAAAAACAAGTTGCTGTGATTGAAACTTCTCCTCCCATATCTTGTGAAAATAAAAAAGATGAAGTTTTAAAATGCAATGAGTGTAGTGTTTCGAAAAATAAGGTTGAGGATTTAAATAACACTCTTGCAAAATTTACAATGGGAAGAGATAATCTAAACATTATTTTAGGAAACCAAAAAGCTACTTTTAGAAAAGCTGGTTTAGGTTATCATCCAAAAATTCATGAAAAATCTTTTAAACTCTTCAATCACAACAAACCCTCAAGTAGTCCTTTCATTAAATGCTTTCACTGTGGTAGAAATGGTCACACTGCCTCCATTTGCAATATTAGAAAGAACAAGAATGTGGTTGGCAAAAAGATATGGATTCCAAAGGTATTTTGCCAAAAACTAACTCATCTGGACCCAACTTAGTTTGGGTACCAAAAGTTAAAACCTGATTTTATTTTGCAGGTGTGCTTGAAAGCCAAAGATTCAAATTGGTATCTTGATAGCGGCTGTTCAAAGCACATGACAGGAGACAAAAGCAAGTTCTCCTCTTTGGAACCCAAAAATAAAGGTTATGTTTGTTATGGTGATAATAATAAAGGTAAAATTCTTGGGATTGGTACTATTGGTAAGAGTCCTAATCCCATTATAGAGAATGTCTTGTATGTGGAAGGTTTGAAACATAACTTGCTAAGTATTAGTCAACTTTCTGACAAAGGCAATAATGTTATATTTGATTCTTCAAAATGCATGGTCGTAAATTCTTTTAATAAAAGTACAGTTTTTATTGGACCTAGAATTGGAAATATCTATATGCTTGATTTAGATAAAATACCTTCAAATGATGCATGTTGTCTTATTAGTAAAGAGGATGAATCTTGGCTATGGCATAGAAGAATGGCTCATATTCACATGGATCATCTTAATAAATTGGTTCAGAAGACTTAGTAATTGGTTTGCCAAAGATTCGTTTTGAAAAAGATAAACTTTGTGATGCGTGTCAAAAAGGAAAACAAGTAAAGGCATCTTTCAAATCTAAAAATATTGTTTCTACAAACCGGCCTTTACAACTTTTACATATGGATTTATTTGGCCCTTCTAGAACCATGAGCTTTGGTGGCAATTACTATGCTCTTGTTATTGTGGATGACTATTCTCGCTATACATGGACTTTATTTATTTCTCACAAAAATGATGCTTTTAATGCTTTTCAAAACTTGCAAAGGTTATACAAAATGAGAAGGGACTTAACATTGCTTCCATTCAAGTGATCATGGTGGGGAATTTGAGAATGAAGCATTTGAAGCATTTTGCATGAAAATGGCATCGATCACAACTTTTCTCGCTCCAAGGACACCGCAACAAAATGGAGTGGTTGAAAGGAAAAATCGGTCTCTTGAAGGGCTAGCGAGGGCGGTGCTCAATGAGACTAACCTTCCTAAGTACTTTTGGGCAGACGCCGTGAGCACCGCTTGCTATGTGATGAATCGAGTTCTTATAAGGCCGATCCTTAAACAAACACCGTATGAACTCTACAAAGGAAGGAAGCCCAACATTTCCCACCTTCACGTTTTCGGATGCAAGTGTTTTGTCCTAAACAATGGTAAGAATAACCTTGGGAAATTTGGTGCCTAAGCGGATGAAGGTATATTTCTTGGATATTCTATTTCTAGTAAAGCTTTTCGAATTTATAATAAGAGAACTTTGACTATTGAAGAATCTGTGCATGTTACCTTTGATGAGTCTAACCCAAAATCTTTGGTAGAAGATAGTGTTGATGATCTTGCAGAAGTGTTAGGAGATACCTATTTAGAGGAACAAGAGAGATCAAAAGTTCAAAAGGAGGATCAAGAGTCCTTGCCTCAACCCTCTCAAGAACTCTCTCACTCAAATCTTCCAAAGGAATGGAGAGTCTCAAAGAACCATCCTCTTGACAACATAATAGGTGATATCTCAAAAGGGGTAACGACTCGAAACTCTCTTAATCATGCATGTCATCATATGGCCTTTGTCTCTCAAATTGAACCAAATGACGTCAATGAAGCCATCTTTGATGAGCATTGGACCCTTGCTATGCAAGAGGAATTAAATCAATTTGAGAGAAATGGTGTTTGGGAACTTGTCCCTAGGCCTAAAGATCACCTAGTCATTGGGACCAAATGGGTCTTTCGCAACAAGCTTGATGAAAACGGTATCATTGTTAGAAATAAAGCTAGACTTGTTGCAAAAGGCTATAACCAACAAGAGGGCATAGATTTCGATGAAACCTATGCACCCGTGGCTAGATTAGAAGCTATTCGCATGCTTCTCGCATTTGCATGCATCATGGATTTCAAACTTTTTCAAATGGATGTTAAAAGTGCATTTCTTAATGGCTTTATTCAAGAAGAAGTATATGTTGATCAACCTCCCGATTTTGAAAATTTTGAATTTCCAAATCATGTTTTCAAATTGAAAAAGGCTTTATATGGTTTAAAACAAGCTCCGAGAGCTTGGTACGAGAGGTTGAGCAAATATTTACTTGAAAAAGGTTTTGAAAGAGGAAAAGTTGATACTACTCTTTTCATCAAACATAAGAAGCATGACATTTTACTTGTTCAAATTTATGTCGATGATATAATATTTGGTGCTACTAATGAATCCTTGTGTAAGGAATTTTCTGATATCATGCAAAGTGAATTTGAAATGTCAATGATGGGAGAGCTAAATTACTTCCTTGGACTTCAAATCAAACAAACAAAGAAAGGAATATTCATCAATCAATCCAAATATTGCAAGGATTTACTCAAGAAATTCGAAATGACCGTTGCAGGATTTGTCCGTTGCAGCATTTGTCCGTTGCGTGGATTTGCCCGTTGCGTGGATTTGAATATGAAAGAATTGAAAACACGGGGACGAAAAAGATTCTCGGACACCACTTGGTGTTCGACATCGTATTTCCATACGACCTCTCTCCAGCTCGGCATACGACCTCCTCAGCTCGGCATACGACCTCTTCACAGCTCGGCACAGACACGACCTCCTCATAGCTCGGCACGCGACCTCCTCACAGCTCGGCACGCGACCTCCTCAGCTCGGCACGCGACCTCTTCACAGCTCGGCACAGACACGACCTCCTCACAGCTCGGCACGCGACCTCCTCACAGCTCGGCACGCGACCTCAGCTCGGCACGCGACAAGAGCTCGGCACGCGACCTCAGTTCGGCACGCGACTTCCTCAGCTCGGCATACGACCTCAGCACACGACCTCAGCTCGACATTTATGAATATCATAAAATCACTTTTAGAATAAAATTCATTTTGTGTGTGTGTGATTTTATTTTAATTGAGAGCTTTTTATTACTACTTACAAATAGTCTTAATAAAAATAAATAAATACCCAAAAACCAAAGACTTGAGAAACTATCATTCTTGATACGCGTCTTGGTATTCTTTTCCACTTTTTGCACGGTTGACTATTTGCAAAGCTCCCTTTTGTCAATCATCAAAACCATCCTGTCAAGGCATGTATTCACAGACTCCCCCTTTTTGATGATGACAAACATCTCATGGAGGGAATTTAGTAAAATATAATCATGATATAGCAATGAGATATAAGCATGGTTTTTCAATAAAAGATATCAGAGTTTAAGCACAATATTTAGAAAAACTCCCCCTCACAATAGGCAATACTTACAAGATCACTCCCCCTGAATCATGCATTCATGTAACTCTCCCCCTTTTGGCAACATCAAAAAGCGGGAAAGACAAATAAAGCAAGGCATATATTCAGGATTAAACAAGCATATTTTGATAGTTACGTGATACCAAGCTTGGTGTGTGACAGATGAGCTGGTTGGACATGATTAGCTAGTTGCATAAGACAAATGCGTCACCCTGCTTTTAAAATATACCCAATCATTGTAATTACACCTCTAATAAACTCCTCTACATATAATGGTGCCGTTGACAAGAATGAGTGCACAAAGTTTAACTCAATTTTGGCAAAATGTAATGCATAAGTGGAAACCATATAGCCATAATCAATTATCTCAATCCTTGGAAGTGTTTAATGGGTCTTCATACCCCTGATAGGAACCCGACAGCATAAACACTGATAAGGTGTGCAACACAGTATTTTCTGATGGGAAAATGTGTGTTATTTGGGGTAAATGTACAATCAAAAGGGGCCAAAAATCCAAATGGGCCATGATCAATCTGAAAACCCAAAATGTTCCTGTTATCCGTGTGTATACATCATGAATGAAACCAACCCTTTGCCATCTATTAATCAAGGAAGTAGTGCACACACCAATCTCGAACATACATGTTGGATACTTGGTTGAAGTAAGAACCACAACAGAAATATCTTCCAGTGCTAAAAAATTGGCTTTCACTTTGACTCATGTTCTCAATATGATGACAAAAATACCCAATAACAGTGATATACTTTGAAATTAGTACCTCTGCCAGCTTATTTGCCCCATGTCTTGATACACCATCCAACTTATCATGAAACCCAACACATGATTTGAAAAGAGAGGACACAGTATGTGAATTTTGACCCATTGCTATCTTAATCTCCTCTGATATTTCACACAATTTGAATGCCACTTTCAGAGCCAACTCTTGAATTGAAACATCCCCATTTCTAATATAATATAGTGGCTGATTCTCAAAATCATAACCCCTCTAATTACATGTTGTACCAGATGAAGAAAAACACAAAGTCACCATCGGCCTAACTCATCTCTAGAGGCCACATTCTGAATGAACCCTATGGAATGCACCCGAATTGTTTCCTCCTTTAATTTCACAAGCCTGATAAACATAGACACAGGACCTTCCTCAACCATAACCCTCTGTATTTCCTCAATACCAACAAGATTTCTCAACACTCCACACTTATTCAGCAAGGCCGTGACCCCACCATGAGCTGAAACAACACAAGCATTGTTCAATTTTTCCTGAAATTTCATCAAACACTTAGCAGTCGTAACCTTCCCAAGCAAATTATCCATCATGTACTTCTCAATAGCACAACCCCCAAACAATTTACCCGGAGGAACAAGCCTAGAATCGTGTGGAATTTCTATGATGTCAACATCTACCTTGTCATACCCTAACAATGGCACCACCTTACGCTCATCCAAAAGGTCATCCAAGCGCCTCTAAAACTTAGGTCCCCGAATTCTAGCTTTATTTTTCACGATACTCATAAAATCCAAAACAAAAGGAAATTCAAATATCAGAGACAAACCTTGATTTATCGCTGCGTGTTGTTGATGACATCGCCTGTCGGTTCGTTGAACGGGACAATGTTTTCGTCAATGATGGAATGCATTGGGATCGGTTCTGTGGAGAGGGAAAATTCACCCTGATTAATAACAATGTCGCTACTGCCGAATGATTCCGTAATGGCGATAATGATTTTTGTTGCTGCTTCTGGTAAATCGACAATTCCGCCATTTAAATCACCCGTCGGAGTCATAGCCACCATTAACACTGTAGGAACTTGCTCTGTGAAAGGAAAAATTATGTTCAGAGCTGGAAGAGCTTCATTCAACAATTCTGAATCATCGTGCGGTGAATCTGAAGCATCTAGCTCCTCTTCGTCATCCGGCAACGATAAATTAACCCGCTATTCCGGCTTAAATTGCCAAAGAAATAGTGTGGTGAATGCTTCCCAACTCACCCATGGATGGCGTGGATACCACTATAGCCACCATGTGAGAGGACGACCTCTCAAGGTAATCGCAGCCACCGCCATCTTCTCCTTCTTCGGTGTGCCCCACCTCTTGAAGTATTTCTTGATGCAAAGCACCCACCAATAAGCATCGATTTCACCGTCAAACACCGGAATCACCATCTCTGATATTGGTTCAGCGGGTGATAGATCGAAAATGAAAGCACTAATGTAATGGGTCTAATTAGAGATGCACAGAAGCAGTGTGATATTATTGATTTAACAGAAGGGAACTACTACCTCCAGTGTGTATGCTGGAAGGTATTACAAAAGATTAAACAAAACCCTCACAACAGAGACTGATAAGGAAATAGAGTCGCAGAAAAGAAGAAGAGGGAGAGCAGAGACCGAGAGATAGAAGAGAGAATCCAGAATCACATCACACTTTTTCATATCCTCTTCCCTTGCCTACTATCGGTTATATCAATCCTTCTCACTCCTTGTGTACCTCTCCTTCCAACCCCCTATGACCACGTGTTCTGCTTGTTATAACAAACTTTGTTGCTTCCACTTGCTAACTTAGCTTGACTCATGTGAATAATTTGATTTGCTAAGCATTTATTTCCTTTTTCCACTACTAGTATCATAACAGACTTTCGATACTAATGACATGTTTGGTTATTAGAAGAGAAATTGTAAAAGGATAAATAGATGAGAGAGAGTGTGATAAGAGAGAAAAATGCGAGAAATAAGGTAGATTTAGGGTATTGTTTAGAATAAGAAAAAGAGAAGAGAAATAGAAAAGAGAGAATTGTTGACTATTTCTTAAAAGAAAAAAAATACCCTTAACTAAAAAACTAATATACAATTATTTTAATTAATTAATGTAATTAATATTAAAAATCAAATAATTTATTTAATTTAATTAAATTTATTTGATTTTATTTAATTTTTATTATTATTCTAATATAATTTAATTAATTGATATAAATAAATTATTAATTTTGATTTACTTAAGTTATTATTTTGTTTTACTTTAAAAAAGTATGTGAGCACCTGCATGCTGCAACAATTAACAATAGTTGGCAAGGGAAACGAATATTTACTTTTTAAAGAGATGTTTATATATTCATGATGTTTTTATGTGGTTAATAATAATTTTTGAAAAATTATTTGCTTTGAATATGAATATATATTCCATAATCTATATATATGTAGTTGGTGCTTGTTTTTTAATGGGTGTAGTTGATGCTCAAAAGTAGATAGATGAACACATTCACGGTGGTGTATTATGACATGCGCGCATACAATCAAAATTGAGAAATATATATGGAAGTGGAAAAAGTAGTGGGTCCCACTAATTATTTTTCTCTCTTCCCTATTTCTCTTCAAACCAAATAAGAAAGATTCACTACTTCTCTTCTCTTTCTCTCTTCTCTTACTCTCTTTTCTCTATTTCTCTCAAAACAAACAAACAATAAGTGCAAAATGGCATCTACATGAAAGCATTCTAATTGGCTAAAAAAATAAAATAACTCTTACCACTACCTACTGACTTCAGCCATTACAAAATTGAAATAATTCACTAAGGTGAATAATCTTTCCACTAAAATATTATTCCTTTTTTTGAATTGCAAACATATTATATATATATAAGACAAAAAAGAGTACAAGAAGTACTCCAACCCAATACAGTAACAATAGAGGTAAACAAAAGGCACCAATAGGGGAAACAACCACCCATCACCTTGTTAACACCTACCTACAATAGTCTCAAGTTTGCCATGGTAATGTTCGAATAAATGTATGAAACTTTAAACATTGGTGAAACAATAAAAACATACATACAATGGTTAAACTTTAACTAACATATTGACTTTTGCATCAAACATACATACTTTTGCTAAGCACTCAAATCTCTCATCAAATGCCTTCATGCATCCTTACACCGCTTCGCATAAAGTAGGACTTCCTCTTCTTTGAGCTTGAACATGTAAATATGAATATCCTTGGTTGCTTTACACTGGGTTATTGTTGTTTGAGTAAAAACTACTTCGAGTCTCGGTGTTTATAAAATTAACTTTTGCAACTGGCTCCTCAGTTGTCGTAGGCTTCTGATTGAGATTGTTCCTTGCAATGCTTGTGTGAGCATGTGATGCTAGCAAGGCTTCAAATTTTTCAGTAAGTGCATCCACTTTGGCTTCTAAAGATGTGTGAGTTTGCATCCCATGGATTTCAAATTCTAGATCAAGTTACGTCTTTTCTGATGACCATTGAGCATTAGTTTGAGCCATCTCTTGAATTATTTCTAGAGTCTCAGATGGTGTTCTTACTCCCGAAGATCCTCCACACGCAGCATCTATAGCGGCCCTGCTTGGCGCATTGAATCCATTATAGGCAATGTGAACTAGTTGCCATGTGGCAAACTCCTTGTGTGGAAAGCCTTCGAGTAGTTCTTGAAAGCGCTTCCAAGCTTCATGCATTGGCTCTAACTCAAATTGTCTGAAGTTAATTATTTTAGCTCTAGTTCCGCAAATTTGGTAAGAGAGAGATATTTATGAAGAAACTTGCTCTTCAAATCTTCCCAAGTGGTGATTGAATTTAGTGCCAAAGAGTCTAGCCAAGCTTGAGCTTTCCCATGCAATGAGAAAGGGAATAATATTAGTTTAATTGCTTTAGCTGGAACTCCATTATACTTAACAGTGCTAAGTATCTTTCGGAAGTTCTTGAGATGAGTGTGTGGGTCTTCAGAAGGTTGTCCAAAAAATTGCACTGTGGACACCAACGAGAATAAAGCAGGATTGAACTCAAAGTTACGCCGTCTAATGACTGAGCCGTTTATGCTATCCTGAGTGGTGATTGCAGGAGAAAAGTACTCTTCGAGAGTAAGTTCTTCTTCCAATGCTCTTGGTTTCTGTGGTGCCTGAGTACAAGAAAATCAATTAATTTAAAATAATAAAGCAAAACAAATATAAACGAATATGACAGAGAATAGTAAAATACTCAAAGTAATTAAGATCTCATTAAGTTAATATCACTAACAATCCCCGGCAACGGCGCCAAAAACTTGTTGCGGCTCAGTCAAGTGCACCTGATTGTAACTCGTAATAAAAATAGAGTATTTTTAAGACTCTGAATATCGAACCCATAGGGAATGCGCGAGTACCAATGTAATAAAGATCTTAAGTTCTTTAAGCTATCGAAATTAATAGATTGAGATTTAAACAGATGATCTAAGGAAATCAGAATAAAACTAAGGCACAAATACTGGAGTAAGATTGAATAGGAAAAGCCTAGGGGAACCGAGTTCACTAATACTAGATCCTGAATCTACTTCCTTGCTATTACGAACTATATTTCCTTATTGAAAGCTAACCACTCACTCTAAAATATTAATAACTACCCAGTTAATAGCCTTTTTCCTAAATAACTACTCTGTTTTGGTCCAGGAAGGTTATTAAAGGAAAGAGCTTTAAGAACAGGTGAGCTTGTTAATCTAATAACTGATTGGAAATAAGCAATTACCTTGATCGGGCATAAAAAGCGAATTCTGTTAATCCTAGAGTTCCATTAACTAATTGTGGTCATGTTACTTCCAATTAACTAATTTATTAAAGATTAGCTACTTCCTATGGAATTAAGCATATTAGGAAAAACACATTCATAAGGATAATAAGAAGTTCATAAAGCAATTAGATAGATATCAAGAACATCGTAAAAGATCCCTCATTACCCCTAGTGATGGAGTTAGCAACTCATACTGTTTTTCAACAAAATAGAATAGAGTAAATCCAAACATAAATTCCTAAAAGACATGATTAAATAGAACCAGGACACCCTTTTGGTATGGCGATGATCCTCTCGTTTGTTCCTCAAGTCCTCATGAGCTCCAACAACAAGACGGAATTGGCAGGAAGCTTCAATGATTCAAGACTCACTCCAATATCAAGATATTTGTGAAGAACTCTAAAAAAGGGGGGCCAAGATTCAGAAATTCATCAAAAGGTCTTCAGCTTAGGTTAAGAGGTCCTATTTATAGGTTGGGATGCAGATCAGGTCATCTGGATTTCAAATCTGCACATTCTAGGACAGGGTACGGCCGTACCGAATATATACACGGTCGTACCGGAATTTGCTTTCAACGTTGGCCTGTACTTGTGTGCTCTGCACTCCCTGACATCATCTGTGTACGGTCGTACAACCTTTGGCACGGCCGTACTGGACTTTTTCATCAGCGCCAGGTGGTACTGACCAATGTGGTACGCCCCTACTGATTTCCTGATCTGGGTACGGCCGTACTGCTCGTCATGTAGTGCTAAAACTCTCCAAAACTTGCCAGTTTTCAGTCCATTCTCGCATATTTTGCTCTGAATGATGTCTTTATGATATTTCTGCAAAATAGGACATAAGTGAGTATCTTTGTGCTTTAAATAGTGCAAAATGATAATTAAGTACTAGAAATGCCCTATAAAAGTAGACAATTTGGTGTGATAACAGGTATGTAAGAGGGAAGAAGGTCCCTTATGACCCGGATACCATTAACCAACTGTTTGGCTTACCTGACATCCAAAACTGTGGATATGCTGCCAGACAAGAAAGAGACGTGGCAAATCATGATGGGATTCGCCGGACATTGGCTAGGCCTGGGCTTGATTAGTTTTGGAACCAGGATGGTACTCCACGTAAATTGTACAATCCCGTTCTGACCCCCGCGACAAAGGGATGGGCTACATTTGTGCTTAATACCTTCTTCCCATGCTCAAATGTCTCGGAGCTTAATGTACAAAGGGCAAATCTAGTGATAACCATCATGAATGGTGAGCCCATCAATGCTGGAAGAATTTTAGCCATAGAACTGAAAGGACACAACCTATACTGATATTGCCAAAAACTGGCTAAACCATGCCTCTCTCTCATTGGCATGTTATGTGAGACAGCACAAGTAAAGATCAGGCAAACAGAACCTCAAGTACAGCCTGGGAAACCTATAACTGGCGACTGGATCTGGAAGCACTCCATTCCATTTTTTGACCACCCTCAGCCCCCCCATCTGTATCACAAGGAACCAGAGGCAGTGGGGGAGGACCTGAATATGTTTGTTGATGATCCTCCAGTCCAACCCCATCCAGACATGGCTGATTTCCAGAGGCTCGAGGCTAAAGTTAATAGGCTCGCAGTGGAGCACAGGGAAGAGGCGGTTGGACACAGGAGGATAGCATCTGAGTAGAAGCGGGGGATGTAGGCTCTTTATAGAGCCATTTGTGCATTTCAAGCTGGATAACATGTGGACCCACGGGCAGACATTTTCTTGGAGCAGTACCCTGGGGATGGTGTTGGACCTTCAGAGCAGATTCCTTAGATCTTAGCAGTACAATTCACTCAACAGTGGCATCTAGCGGCCCACCTATTTCACTTCACTCAGCGGTGGCGTCGAGTGGCCCACCTATTCATTTCACCCAGCGGTTGAGTCGGGCGACTCACCGCCTCGGTTTTCATTTTTTATCTCTAGCTTTTTTATATTCTGTTTTATTTTATTTTCATCTGGAGTTTCAGCTATTTTGCAATTTAGAGTGTCACATTTTCTTTGCGCTGAACCTTCTGGAACCGTAGTTGCACTCTCTTGTGTTATGTGATTTTATTGAATTTTCTGGTTGAGAAGTGTTGCCTTGATGAGTGACTTCTTTTGGTATGTTGTTTTCATCTTCTACATGATATGTATGCTCATGAATTGTTATGGATACAGTTGGATTGTGACTTGTCATGCTTCTTGTTGATCTAAAAATCCCTCAAATAACGACTCTTAGAGGCATATTTCTGTGACTTTGGATTGCATGATTCTTTTGTGCTTGACTGTCTCTCTCATAAATAGCATGTGAGCATTTTGGCCCAAACAGATGATTTTCTTCTTGTGTGTTTCCATTGCATGTGACATTCTTCAGAACTTGACTAAGTTCTTGGTAACATTTACTTGCATCTTCATACACACTAAGACAAATTCTTGTTAACAGTTAGAGCTTAAATAATCCACCTGAATAATTTTTTTTATTTGCTAGCCCTTTTGAGCCTCTTTACCCATTTTTTTGTGCTACAACCTCACTACAAGCCTAAGACCGAAAAACCAATTGTCTCTCTTTACTTGGAGTTAGGTAATGGTCATTTTATAACATGTCTTTGCAAATTGATTAAGTTTGGGTTGCTTGAGAAAAAAGTTGCCTGAGGACAAGTAATAATTTTAAGTTTGGGGTGGATGCACAAACTAAGTTTAAGGTTTATGTTAGAAAAAGAAAAACAAACAAGAGGAGAGCATAGAAGATAGTTAGAAAGAAAGAAAAGAAAAAGAAAAATACAGAAATTCTAAAAAAATAAAAAATAAAAAAATAGTTGTGCAGATAGAGATCTCCCCTCTTCTTTTGTAATTCAAGTATGTTGAAAGATGTCTTGGGAAATTTTGGATTTAGCAATATGGGAAGTGAATTGTGCATGTATGAAGTGGCTTGAGTCTAACTCCAAGTATGAGAGCCCTCTATCCAAATAAATTCCTACCCTTACCTAAGCCCCATTACAACCCAAAAGTCCTCTAGAGTGTGGTTGTTGCATTGCATTGCACTTGTCTCCTCAAGAGCCTCTTCAAGCCTATAGTAGGGTGTTGCATGTGATGTGATTAAGAGAATAATCATACAAACACTTGACTGACAGAGCAATACTTGTGGTGAGGATGTTGAGAGAAGTTGAGCATAATTGATGCTTGCACTTTTTTTGTTATAGAGCTAAATTGTGGGAATAAGTGATTCAAGAATGCATGAACGGTCACTTTCTGAAAAATGTGAGAGAAAAATATAGATTGAGCATGTATTGACAGTAGGAGATTGGAGATGCATCCATGAGTTTCACTCCGACCCCTGTTTTTAATTGAGTTTGCTTGAGGACAAACAAATTGTTAAGCTTGGGGTTGTGATAAATCTTCATCACATGTAGATTTAGAGTGCTTAAATGGATTATTTGCATGATGAATTGAGAGAGTTTAATAAATTTTGAGCTCAAATTGTGAAATTCTTTGTACTCAGTTTGTTTATCGCAAATTGAAATTGTGTATTATTCTTATGATTTGTCACACTTGATTGTTCAGGAATTAAATCAAGATCATAAGAAAGTACTTTCAAGAACCCAACTAGATGAAAAAAGGAAAGGAAGAGAATTCTCGAGTGCCCATTCACCAAACGCGCCCAAGTACATAAAATTTGCCAAAAATCTAGGCTAGAGGCACGCGGCAAGCTCCTACGAGGCACTGGAATGCGCGTCACGCTTATTGCAAAAGTTTGTCTCCGTTACTACGGATGTGGTGCACGCCAAGAAGGCTGCAGAACGCACGTCACACGCTTTACCACTTTTTACCACTGTTTTTGCGCCCGTGGCGCACCCTGTGAGGCGCTGTAATGCAACGAATACGCTAGTTTCGTTTAAATTATGTATTCCAGTCTTTGTTAAGGATCTTTGGCTTGCTTTTTGACCTGAAACACTTGTCTACTTGTAAGGGAGTGCTAGGGTTCCATCTCCTTCGTCTTCTCTTATTCTATTTTTCTGTTTTTTGTTTTCCACTTCCATGAGTAGCTAAATTTCTCTAGGCTAGGGTTTAATGAATCTTGTTAAAACTCTTATGTCGTTTGATTCGCTATATCAATACAAGTTTATTAAGCTTTCAATTTCTATTCTTAATGCCATTTGATATTTGATCAATATCATATTGAATTTTGGTTCTTTTCACAATTGGGAAATTGGGTTTATGAACTAGAATTGAAACTGTTGGCCATATTTATGAAGATTATAGGAATATAACTTTGTAGGTATGTATTCTTATGAATTGTTGAACTTAATGCTTTACTTAATCACATATTACCTAAGGAATTTGGGATTTTGGTTAAGCATAAGGGATTGTCCTTAATCTAATTTAGTTGATTCGAACTCCAAACATGTATGGAATTACTTTTGTTGATAATGAATTGAATACATAAGAGTGGATACAAGAAGATTCAACCCCTAGTCGCCTTTTATCCTTAAAATCCAAAAACACTTATTTTAGTTATTTATCGTTTTTGTTGATCACACCAGTCAAATATCCTTTGAAAACACCATATAATTTCCTTAGTTCAAATAGAAACGAATTTGCTTGAGTTGAACGAACAATTCTCAATCCTCGTGCGAATGATACTTTACTTATCACTCTATTACTTGTACGATTCGGTACACTTGCCGAAATCTTAACAGTTTCACAGCCACACTATTGCATACTTGGATTCACCGACGATGCTCATCACATCCTTGAGTTCACAGTTCCATTTGCCTACCCATGGCATCGTTGTTGGATCTGCGCCAGAGACGCCCTTTCTCCCTCCATCTCCTTCGATCTGCATGCGTATTTTTTAGTTTTTGCATTTTT
Source organism: Calophaca sinica (assembly GCA_037113605.1). NCBI lineage: Eukaryota > Viridiplantae > Streptophyta > Magnoliopsida > Fabales > Fabaceae > Calophaca > Calophaca sinica. Next base: position 114,434,664 of record CM073733.1, read on the forward strand.
TAAAGATTTGGATTTATATTTCAGTTTCTGCATTTTGCAACTTTACTCTTTCATGCAGCGTACTAGAAGGTGCTTCCCCTTCCCCTTCAAGTATTTTTCCTCTTATTCTAGTTGGGTTTTCATCAGAGAAATAGTTTTTTCATCTTAAGAACGAGGTACTTGTATACAAACTGCTTCACCATCGTGGTAGCCAGCTAGGGAACTCCAACCATGAACTATTGACACCCAAATTTGTCTTTTTTTATGGGGTATTTTGAGTACTAAAACATGTTAATTTGTACTATTTAAAGTATAAAAGTACTCATTTGTGTCCCATTTTGCGTAAATGTCACAAAAGACAACACTTGGAGCCAAATATACGAAAACGGACCAAAAACTGGCAAGATTTGGATATTTTTATCAATTTTATACTTGCAGTACAACCTTACCTAAAGTCAGTACGGCCATACCTAACTGCGTACAACAGTAGGGGCATATAGAGCAGTCAGTACGGGCCAGCACCAAAGTTTTCCAAGTGTACGACTGCACATCCCTTCAGTACGGCTGTACGTAGTGCAAAATTCAGCTTTTACGTTGTTGCGGTATTTTGATCGTAACTTAAGCGAGGAATGTCCGATTGAGGTGATCTTTGTGACGTTGGAAAGCTCTCAAAAAGATCTACAAGGCTATATAGGTTCAGATAGGTAGGTATAGTCGTACATATGTGAGGTATGGCCGTATATGTCGTGTGGTACGACCCGCGCTGTGGAAATACAAAGTACGGCCGTATGTAAAGTCAGTACAGTCGTACCGAAGCCCAGAACGCATAGATTTGAAGCCAGTTTCACCTAGCGCACAACATAGCATATAAATAGGCATTCGTAGCCCCTTTCATGGGGGTTGGAGGTTGGTCTTTTTACCACTTTAGCTTTTGCCTCTTGCCTCTTGTCTTTTATTTTCTTTCATGATTTCTTATTTGGATTCTTGTTATTCTATGTTATTGAGAAATACTATGGGTAGTTAAATCCATTACTAGGGTTGATAGGTGATCTTTTACTATGTGTTTGATATTTATTTAGTTAATTCTATCAGTTTCTTATTATCCTGTTGATTGTATTATTATTAGCATGCTTAATCCTATAAGACTTGATCACCCTTTAATAAGTTTATTTAATTGGAGGCGATCGTACCATGATTAGTTCACGGAACTCTAGGAATAATTGTAGTCACTAGTTATGCCAGATCAAAGATAATTGCTTGTTTCTAATCAGTTATTGAATTAACAATTCCACTGTCGTTTAATGTTCGTTTAATGTTCTTCCTTCTATTTATTTTGCATGATCATTGGGGGTATTAGTTAGGAAGAAGACTGTTAATATTGTTTGATCATTGGATATTAATAATATTAGAGTGGGAGATTAGCTTTCAACCATGAAATATAGCTCATAGTAACTAGTAAATTCAGGGACTAAGTATTAGTGAACTCTTATTGTAAAAAAAAAAAAGTATTAGAGAATCAGGTTCCCCTAGGCTTTCCATAACTGATCTCCATTCTGTTCTTGTGTGTTTACCTTATTATTGTTTCTTTGTCTCGTTCTTATAACCACTACCTTCGTTCGTCTAATTAATAAAAGATCTATATTAATTTCGTACCCGCGTATTTTTTGTGGGTTTGACATTCGGAGTCCTAAATATACTCCACGTTATTACAAGTTATGATCAGGTGCATTTGTCTGAGCAACAACAAGTTTTTGGCGCCGTTGCCGGAGAATATTTTAGCGATATTATTATTGTTGTTAATTATTATTATTGTTATTAGTTATTATTATTGATTATTATCGTAAAAATACATATTTTTCTTAACTACTTAGTTATTAGTGTTGTTATTATTAGTCTAAAAAAAATCCCCTAGTTTATATTGAACGTGAACACAAGAAGGGGGATTGAATTGTGTTTACAAACTTTTCGCAAACTTTGAGTTAAAAACACTTTAGAACACTTGAAAATGAATCTGTTTAAATCAGATGCTGGAGTAGGACCAGACGCTGGAAATAAGATTTTTGAACACTTGTTTTTATGTGCAAGATAACCGTAAGTATAAAGCAGTAAAGCAAGAGACACAGAGATTTATACTTGTTCACCACCAACTTGGTAGCTACGTCTAGTCCCTTCGTTCCTGACGGATTTTCCACTATAATCAACTGATTACAAATTTCCTTAAGAGTATTCTACTGTCACAAACTTGACAATACTCTTAACTTCTCAAAACGACTCAGTACATTCGAGCCTTTGAGGAACAAAGCCATAATTAGACAATACAACTTTCGCAAAGATGGTTTTGAATACAATCAAAATAACTCTCACAGAGAGGATGAAAAGATTAAGTTCAAACAAATAACTTTCTAAAAGAAAGAATCAGATGCTGAGGTTCAGTTCTTGTAGTCCAGAGACTTGGCACGAAACTTGATTGCTCACTTAAGTAATAACCTTTTCAGAATATAGTCTCTTGCAGTTTCTCTAGCCTTTTCTTCAATGAATACCTTGAAGTATTTATAGGAGTCTCGAGGATAATATCGTTGCAGATATTTCAGCTCCAAAACATCGGGTGAGGCAATTTGAAATTCTGTCATTTTCTTCCTTTCCAGAGAATATCAGAATAGTACATATTTCCGTTATTGTACTATCTTCTTTTTACATAATTTCCTTGTACGAATTTGTTTTATTCTAAAGGTGTCACCTTTGATTCCTCGTATATAAAATTGAGTGCACAAAATCAAATTCGAATTTCGTTCCAAAGTAGCTGAGTTGAAGAGCAACAACGTGATCATCACGTGATTCATTAAAAGACCAGATGCTCGCTCAGAACAGGAGACAGACGTTCGCAGCAATTGAGTAATCCACGTATCAGAGAATAACACTACCGGACGCTCGCTTTACGCAAGACGCTGGAGTGAACCAGATGCTGATACACATGGAATGTATTCAGTACTTGTGAATTTTCTTCTTCTTGCTTGAGTGAGATAAAACATAAGAGATTTTAATACCTATGCACTCAAAGGTTCTCAATCGTTTAGGTTCCAACAATCTCTCCCTTTTTTATGATGACAAATATCCAAGGTTGATGAACAATTTAATTTTAAAAATAATTTCAAGGGTATCCCCCTGAGTTCAACAACTCAGATAAAATTAAATATATCAGGTATCAGAGCGATTTATGATAATTAGAGCATTTATGTGATCGCAAAAATGCATACAAGTATCAGAGCATATACTTGATTTAAACGATGAGATCGGATACTGAGAACATTGTATCAACAAAGAATATACTCAAGTATCAGATGCTGAAATTCATTGTACAAAATTGGATAAAATTGTGCCAACAGATATTGAAGATTATCAAAGCACCAGACAATGAATATCAATGAGTATGAAATTTATGTATATGATTTATGCATGAAATTTGTGATACTTCAGCCGTTTCCATCGGACTTTCAACGAGTTCATTAGACCTTTCTTTTACTCCCCCTTTTGTCATCAGACAAAAAGAGTGTAAAACACATCATAGTCAAAACAGTAAGTAGCAGTATTTAGAAAAATTTAACGATAAAGTCAGATCAATTGAAATATAATTGTACCAAGTAACATAATATTTGATTGTATCAAAAATAGAAATTGTAATTAGCACACAAATACAAAGTAAAAAAAAAATTAGGGGTTTGGTGGAGGTGGAGGATCCAGATTGAAACGTTCCAAGATGAATTTCAAAGTGCTTTCCAACTGAGCCACTTTTTGATTGGTTGCCATGATAGCTTCAAATTCTGCTCTAGGCAAAATGACAACATCAGCATTTGCAGGTGCAGGTTCAACATCAGCTTCTGGAACCGATTCAACTGTAACAGTCCTTTGAGATTCCATCTTGTGACAATCTCAGTTTCCTTTCCATTCTTGCCTTAGCCTGCTGAAGGAGGTCATCATTTGGTAATGACCATTTGATGAATCTTCCCAGCTTCTGTTTCTCTTGATCCATTTCCCATTCCCATCAACACAGAAGTTCTTCAGGATACAACATAAGCGTAAAAACAGTTTCCCTGTGCTGAAGCAAATCTTTAGTATAAGCATCAAATTGCACCAAGGCAGCTTCTCCAAAAATTCTTCTTATAAAAACTCTCATTCCATAAAAAATGAATGTGAGTCCTTCATTTTCAGCAAGGAATAACTTGTACAGATTCTCCCTATCATCTTCTTCAATCTTGAGAGGCTTAAAACAGGGCAGAATGGCTTTGTCTTTCCAAGACATAGTCCATTGTCTCCAATTAAAGCCAATATCAAAATGTTTGCAAACAACAGCCCATTGATCTTCTATTTTCATAGCATTCAGGGGCCTTACAACAGAACACATAAACATATCATCGAAATGAATAGTACTAAGTTTTGTGTCTGTTACCCTGCTGATGGAGCCAACTGTAGGAATGGTTGCTTTCTCTGCATTGCAGCAGCCAGAAGAACCAGTGCTCCAAGCATCTTTATTGAGCAAGTTCAGGTATACACGCTGAGCATGGTCTTCACCAAGCTTGTTGACCGAAAGCTGAGAGAATGATTTGACATCGAATCATCTAGGAACTTTCTCATATTCCTTCAGTCCAATTCTGCTGAAATGCATTTTCCCAGGGGCTGGTTCCTTCCTTTTTCCAGGAATAGACCAAGGCAACCACCTTTGCCTATCGGGTACAATCTTGACAGATGCTGAAGCAGGATCTCTGTATTGACAGATCAGCTCAAGCCTTTTCATCTCCAGGCAATGAGTCATAAAAGTCGCTTCTTCATCTGTTATCCACCTTCCGCATTCTTCAAGAGTAAGTGGTTCATTATGTGGTAGGAACCTGGGAAGATCAATAAAGAAGGGAATTGTTTTTTTCTGTTTGATTGAGGTCTCAATCTTCCCTTGAAGGACATATCAACTTGCTTATCTCCTTCTTTGAATACAACTCTTGATGGAGAGGTAACTTACAGTCTTGCAACTCCAGAAGTGAATGTTTTCAAATGCCATAGAGAGGGGTGATCATAAATGGAGTGATACACGTCTTCTCTAACAAACCTTGGTCTGTTAATGGCAAATACAAACTCCTTTGCACCAGAAAAGGAGGTAGGTTTGTAAGTGAGGGTAAGTGGGAGAGGTGAAGTCTTCTTGACAATGTAGTTTTTGGGCTTGTTTGGATTGATTTTGAAGAGTTGATTGAATGGGTGAGAGTGGAGTGAGGATATGTATGTAGTGAGGGATGTGTTTGATGAGGTAGAGGTTTGTGGTGAGGGAAATGTAAGAGTTTTGGACTTTGTGGTTAATTGGGAGGTTTGTGATTTGGTGGATGGAGGTTGTGTGTAGTGTGTTTGTGGTTTTGTTTGTGGTTGTGCAACAGACAATGGTGGCGCGAGAATAGTATCATCAGACTCAAAGGTAGTTACAGAATCATCAATGGTAGAATCTAGTACCTTTGGATTAAGCTTCTCAGAATGCCTAATCAATCTCTTCCTTTTGCTTTGTGGAGCAGCAGCAAGAGGAGGAGGAGGTGGAGGAGCTTGCTTCTTATGGGCAGACGCTGAAACATGCTTTTCAGCTTCTGCCTTTCTCTTCTTCTCCATAATGCTTCTAATGGGGACTTGGTTCTCATCATTTTCTGGCACAATTTTGCCTTCTGATACAGGAGGCACCTTCTGCTTTTTGCTTCTTGTCTCCCTTGCTGGAGACTCACCAGTTCTCTTCGCACCAGATACTGAGCTTCTGGTGGGTTTTGTTTTAGCTTCTTCACCAACAGAAGCACCAACTTCTTCTTCTTGCTCTTTTTTCACCTTCTTGATCATATCAGCATTGATTAATTTCATTCCCATAAGGCTATTTACTCCAAAAACCTCAGGACGGACAATAGCACCCATTCCAAAATACTTATCTTTTTCTTCTTTGTTTATCAAGGCACTGAGTCTACTTGCAATTCCATCCTTGATCATCATAGCAGTAAGAAGAACTCCATAAGGAATAACTTTGATAATGTTCTTCTTATCAGCAGAACCCTTCCTTGAACCAACAAGCGTATTGACAATATTATTGAAAATCAACCTAGGCAGGTTGATTTTGTGACCAGCCATATAATTTCTCATAATGAACTTCTGCTCATAGTTCACTATATCACTTGACCCAATCATCATAATAACGCTCTTAGTAATAACTTTGTGTAGAATTCTGTAATGACTTTTCAAATTCTTGGCAGTAGGAGTTACATCATTTTCCTTCAACTGGCGATAGTTCTCGAACAGAGCCTCGTTGACATATTCCATTCCTCTGAAAGCATCTTCCCAACCAACATAGTAACTAATGCCTTCACAGGAGCACTTAATCATTTCAGCAATGGTGTTTATGGTGAACACCAACTTGAAACCTCTGACATGACCTTCAACTATTCCACCTGGAAGCATATGAACGTTTCCCCAAAATTCCTTGATACCATTAACCCACACATCAACAGGTTCCCAAAGGAAGTAGTTTTTCCAACCTAGATTCGTCAAACCTTCATCTAAATCAAACCCATAAAGCTTGGAAATTTTCAAGTTGATTTTGTTCTCAGTCAAAAGCTTTGCTTCTTTCATGGTGTCGAAGATGGCAGTGTAATCACCGACTTTAACGTTGGCCATGGTAGCAGTTGGAGAGTGATTTGATGGAGGTTTAGGGTTTCAGAGAAATTCACAGAGAGACAGAGAGACAGAGAAAACAGTTTTCGCAGACAAAAACAGAGAGTGGAGCGAAAGTGAAGGAGTAGTGGGAAAGTTTTGATATATGGTACAGTTACTTTTTTGAAAAACTCTTCACATTTCCTCTGAATAAAAATAATTCAAAAAGAAAATAAAATAAAGATTCCCTCTTTTTTTTTTAAATAAATGCAGCTGCCAAAATGAGGATAAAATCAAGAAAAAGATTTTATTGAAAACATAAATAATCATGACTCAGATTAGGTGTAATGAGACGCTTAAGTCCTACACGAGTTCAACACGTGTGTGCTCGGACGCACGCAACCGAATTCACCAGACGTTGAGTTATGCATTATGAATGACATATCATATGAGTACACGTGTGAATGCTAACGTCATACCAGATGCTGAATGATGCGTATCATAGGACGCTGAGATTAATCATTCTTCTATAAGATGAAAATTTAAATTTCTTCTTATAAAATTGAATTTATCCTCAGCAAGGGGTTTTGTAATCTGCCAAACATAGATTCAATGTTTTCACCCTCTTCCATTTTAAACAACACCTTTTTTTTTCTTATCTTATTTTGACTCTGAGATTAGATAAGGATAGAATTTGAATTTGAATTTAAGAAAAGATATGATAAGTTTAATTTGAATTTGAAGTAAGGATTGGATAAGGATAATATTATATTGTTTTATTTTGTTTTGATTCTATTTGATTTATTTCTATTTTATTCCAACTTACCTTATTTTGTTTTGATTTTTTATTTTAGTTCGATTCTTTCTATTTTACTTTGATCTTATCTTATTTTGTTTTGATTTTTATTTCGACTTACCCTATTTTATTAATATATATATATATATTATTATTTCTATTTTATTCCAACTTAGCTTATTTTGTTTTTATTTTTTTTATATCAGACTTTGATTCTCTTATATGTTAGTTTGATTCTTTCTATTTTACGTTGATCTTATCTTACTTTGATTCTATTTTATTCTTTCTATTTTACTTTGATCTTATCTTATTTTATTTTGTTTTTATTTTCCTTATATAGCAGTCTCTACGACTTACCTTCAAGCATTCTCATGGCTCTGCTAGGGTTTTGCCTCACGTGATCCCCTAGGATTTCTTTGCATGGTTCTCATGGCTGACGTCAGAGTTGTTTGTCCTTGGAGCTTTCTTGCCTCCCCCCATATCGCAAGCCCCACCTATGAAACCCTCATCTACACCTCAGCAAAAGTCTTTTGTGGATGCTTTGTCCAAGTCTTTGGAGGTTTCTCTTTCTCAGCTCCCACGTCCTTGTCTCAAAGGTGATAAAGTATCGATCAAGATATCTGAAGATGAATACATCAAAGGGCCGGAGGGTTGTAAGATGAGCCTTCACGGTCGCTTGATCTTGTCCAAGGGTGATAAGCCAATGCAGTTTCACGCTCTCAGGGAGAAACTTGTTGTAATGTGGAAACTGATAGGACAATGGAGAATGACATCCCTCGGCAAGGGTTTCTTTGAATTCAATTTCTCATCACAAGAGGATTATCGCAATGTTTGGACCAAAGGCACTTGGAATGTCAACCCTGGTATCTTGTGATTATCAAAATGGATGCCTGATTTTAATCCTAGACTTCAGAAACAAACCAATATTCAATGTTGGATCAGAATTTATGATTTGCCTCAGGAGTATTGGAGGACTCGACTCTTGTTTGAAATAGCTTCAGTAATTGGAACCCCTATTGCCATTGATGATATGACCCGAAAGAGATTCTATGGACACTATGCCAGGGTGCTGGTTGATTTGGATATTAACACTGACCTTGTTTCTGAACTTCTGGTGGAAAGAAACGATCATGCATTTTATGTAGGAATTGATTATGAAAATTTGCCTGAAGTTTGCAATTTTTTTCAAGCAATTGGTCACTCAGAGGATAAATGTAACAGGAAGCATAAGCATCCTCAGCAATTGCCTCCTAGAAACAAGGAATTTTTTGTGCCAAGAAACAAACCGCATGCGGAAAAACAGAATCCAACAGGAGAAACTGAGAAAATTAGAGAGGAGGATATAATTGTTGGAGAAACTCAAATAATTAGAGAGGATGACATCATTGTTGGAGCAGAAAATAATGATTTTATAACAGCAAATCCAAATGCTGTAGAGGTTATTCATGTAGGTTTAGATGATGAGGAAGCCTTGGCAACAAATCTCAATGACGAGAATGGTCCTAATGATTATGCAGAGGATTCAAAATCAATGGAAACAGTTTTTGATGAGACAATGATGCCTAATGCTTCTGGCCCTGGCATGGTGCAAAATTCAGGTAATGTTCCTAATGACACTTATGTTTCTGACACACCTGAATCAGTGGCAGCCACTATTTCTGGTCATAATGAATCAACCCCTCGAGTTCACAAGGAAATGGAGATTCTTGCCAATCTTTGGAGTGAGCAAGTGGAGCTTGAGCAACAAGGCAATGTTGTGCGGCAACCACAGGCAGAATTGGATGTTGACTCAAGGGAAGGCTCTTTTCAATGGCAATTTGAGAAAGTCGTAATCAAATCCCAGAGGAAGAAGCTTAGACAAAGAACTAGAAATGGTACTAAGTCAGTTATCCATAATACCCGATTTTGGGCAGGGCCTAGAAACCTTGCTTAATGAAGATCCTTTATTGGAATGCAAGAGGTTTGGCCAAGCCTCCAACAAGATTGGCCCTCAAAAAGCTTGTTGTTTCTCATAAGCTTGATTTTGTTTTCATTTCAGAACCATGGATTCCTTTACAAGATTTTCCTACTAGTTTCTTGAATTCTCTTAACCTCAAGTCTTTTGCTACTTCCTCTAATCCTTCTAAGTTGTGGTGTTTCTGTTTAAAGCAGCTTTCTCCCGCTATTATTGCTACCTCTAGACAGCATGTTTTATTCTCGATCACTTGGCAAAACAGAATTGTCCATCTAGCAGCAGTGCATGCAAAAACTTCTTATCTGCAGAGAAGGATTCTTTGGGCTAAATTAAATAACCTGCAACAGTAGAATTCGGGTCCCTGGTGCTTTCATTGGTGACTTCAATGCCGTGTTGGGAGCTCAAGAGAGGAGAGGTGGAAACCTCCCAGTGCAAATATCCTGTGATGAGTTTCAAAATTGGACAGATTGCAATAATTTGACTCATTTACTTACTAGAGGTGCTCAATTTTCTTGGTCTAATGGCAGGAAGGGAGCAGCTTTGGTGGAGAAAAGTTTAGACCGAGCCATTGCAATGATTCTTGGCTTTCCGCTTGGACAAACACAGCTTGTTGCACTTTGACAAGAAGTAACTCAGATCATTATCTGTTGTTGCTTACCATGAAGACAGATTTTCAGACTTACCCCTCTAATTTTATGTTCATGAAGATGTGGATAGATCACCCGGATTGTCATAGGTTAATTTCAGAAGTTCGGAGAAGGCCTGTTAATGGTTGCCCGATGTTTGGGCTTGCCCAGAAGCTTAAAAGCCTTAAATTGGAGCTTAAAACTTCGAATAGATACATGTTTGGTAATGTGCTACAACAAGTGCAGAGAACACAACAAGCCGTCGACTTAATCCAGAATAAAATGCAGGCTGCAGGTTGTTCAGATGACTTGTTGGAGCAAGAGAAGTCGGCCCAATTTGATTTACACAAAGCACTTCATTTTGAGGAGGAGTTTTGGAAAGAAAAGTCTAGGATTAATTAGCACAATAGTGGGGATAGGAACACAGCTTTTTTTTTTTCACAGAATTACCAAGATCCGGAATGCATCTAAGACAATGTCTATTCTAAAAAATGGCTCCTTAATTCTGAACAACCAGCAGGCCATCGAGCATCATGTCCTTGATTACTATCAATCTCTCTTTGCCTCAGAAAATTCTTGTTCTCCTAATGCTTTAATCGATTATGTGATTTCTTCCCAAGTGACAGATGCAGACAACATTATGCTCCCCAACCTTCCTACTAAAATGGAGGTAAAAAATACTGTTTTTGGCATGAGCAGTAGTGGTGCTTCGGGTCCGGACGGCTTTGGTGGCTGCTTCTTTCAAACCTTTTGGAGTATCATTGAAGAGGATGTGTACAATTCAATTGTTCAGTTTTTTACACAAGGTTGGCTTCTTCCAAATCTTAACTCTAATCTAGTGGTTTTAATTCCTAAATTTTCAGGTGCTAATTCTATTGAGAATTTCCGTCCCATTGCTTTGGCTAACTATCAATTCAAGATTATTACTAAAGTGTTGGCAGATAGGTTAACAACTATTGCTCCTAAAATCATTTTCGAGCATCAAAGAGGCTTCCTTAGAGATCGTCACATTCAGGACTGTGTGTGCATTGCTTCGGAGGTAGTGAATATGTTGGACAAAAAGGTTTTTGGTGGAAATCTAGCACTCAAGATAGACATCAAAAAGGCGTTTGACACTGTTGATTGGAATTTCTTGCTTCAAACCCTCTCAGGTTTTGGTTTTGACAATAAGTTTTACAACTAGATTAAAGTCATTCTTCAGTCAGCTAAGTTATCCATTTCAGTTAATGGACATTCTGTGGGTTACTTTAACTGTAAAAGAGGAGTGCGTCAGGGTGACCCTCTTTCTCCTATCTTATTTTGCATTGCTGAAGATGTGCTTAGTCGTGGGATTGCTAAATTAGTCAGTTCTGGAGCTCTTCTTCCTATGGCTTGCACCAGGGGGTATCAAACTCCTAGTCATGTTCTATATGCAGATGATATCTTAATTTTTTGTAGGGGTACCAAGAAAAATCTTCTATCATTAATGAACTTATTCACAGCTTATGGGGAAGCTTCCGAGCAGCTGATTAGCTTTTCAAAGAGCAAGTTTTTCGCTGGCTCCATTTCCTCTTGGAGAATAGCCTCGATTGCCTCCACATTAGGCTTCTCAGCTGGTAGGTTGACTTTTACTTACCTTGGGTTCCTATTTTCAAAGGAAAGCCTACTAAGTCTTATCTCCAACCTATCGCTGACAAGGTTAAAGTTAAATTAGCTAGTTGGAAGGGCTCTTTGTTGTCTATCATGGGTCGAGTTTAATTGGTTAAGTCCGTCATTTATGGGATGGTTTTGTATAGTTTCCACATTTACGCTTGGCCCATTTACTTGCTTGATAACTTAGACACTTTGGATTAGAAACTTCATTTGGTCTGGCGACATTAATTCTCGTAAGATTGTCACTGTCGCTTGGCACAAAATCTGCACATCGTTTGAAGAAGGGGTTAGGTTTAAAATCTTGCAGGAAAATCAATGAAGCTGCTTCACTTAAGCAATGTTGGAACTTTTATACTACTGAAATTGATTGGGCTCGTACAAAAATAGAGTGCCTTCCATTAATTATATTTAGTCTTCAATTCGGCCTGCTCTGAAATCTGCTATCCCCATGGTTATTGACAATGCAACTTGGAACTTAGGTGATGGCAAATCGATTAATTTCTGGCACGACCATTAGCTAATAGAAACTGTTTCTGCTTTGCTACATATTCCATCTTCCTTACATCATTTATTCCAGTCAAAAGTGGGTGATTTTACTTGCAACTTTGCTTGGAATATTCCTACTCTGATTGTTCAGCATTGTCCAGAGCTGGTTGCTGTAATTCATCAGATTCCAATTCCCTGCATTCCCAAGCAGGATCAATTGTATTAGTCTAAATTGGATACATGCTCTCTCTCCCTTAAAGAAGCATACTTGTTCCTTAATTATATTAAGTCTTCAATTTGGCCTGCTCTGAAATCTGCCATCCCCATGGTTATTGACAATGCAGCTTGGAACTTAGGTGATGGCAAATCGATTAATTTCTGGCACGACCACTGGCTAATAGAAACTGTTTATGCTTTGCTGCATATTCCATCTTCCTTACATCATTTATTCCAGTCAAAAGTGGGTGATTTTATTTGCAACTTTGCTTGGAACATTCCTACTCTGATTGTTCAGCATTGTCCGGAGTTGGCTGCTGCAATTCATCAGATTCCAATTCCATGCGTTCCCAAGCAGGTGATAAATCTTCATCACATGTAGATAAAGAGTGGGGGGAAACAATATCCCAAATGTCTAATTGTTGGGGCATGGGAACACTTACTTCCATATGCCAAGTACATGAGAATTCTCCCTAAAAGAAGGAAGCGAAAGGATGAAATCTTCTTTTTGTCATATTATCCACCCTAAATGGGGTGTTGAAGCGTTAAGCTAATGACGTTAAAGAAGTGCTTCATGGGAGACAACCCATTGGCGGTGGAGTCTGGTGGCCCACCTTTCTCATTTCAAGTTAGCGGTTGAGTCGGGCGGCTCACCACAGAGGTTCTTTCTTTCTTTCCCTTCTTTTGCGGTTTATTTTTATGTTGAATTTGTTTTCTTTTGTGTGTGAAGCTGATACCTTGCACCCTATGAATGAGCTTTTTGTTACTCTATGGCATTCCTTTTCATATGAGAATTTGTGTGTGAATTGTCCTCTTATTGTGTACATGATGTGTATGATCAAGGAGCTGAAACTTTTGTTGACATGAACTTTTTTAAGCAGTTTCCTGTAACCGTAACTGTTGAGAACTTCAGTGGTTATGAATTTTTTCCCATTACAAAAGCAAAATCTATGAGTGTTTAAGCCTAAACAAAATTTTAATTATTCTTGAGTGCTCCACCACTTGTATGAATTCTTCAGAACTTGACTCAGTTCATGATTGCTTTTGCATTGCATGTGAACACACACACAGATGATTGAGATCTTTATTTTTGTTTGAACAACTAGAGCCTTTGATTGCCTACCCTTGTGAATTTATCATTTGCTAGTCCTTTTGAGCCTTAAGCCTTTTTATTTAATTTTAAGCACAATACAAGCCAATAACCGGAAAAACCAATTGTCCCTTTAAATTGGAGTTGAGAGATTATGTTCTATAAAATTGGTTATTTGGTTGTAAATTAAGTTTGGGGTTGCTTGAGGGCAAACAACAATCTTAAGTTTGAGGTGGCTAAACAAAAGTAGTTTATTTCATTTAAAAAAAAATGAATAGGCCAGAGGAGAACAACAATACAAAGATCCAAATTGTGATGTCAAAAAAAAGAAAAGAAAAGAAAAATCAAAGTGAGATAGCAAAGAAAAAGTTCTCATCTGGCTTGTCGGTATACGCAGGGTGGTAATTGGGGAAGATGTGAATAGATACAAGATATGTATAAGAAATAATAGAGGCATCTCTTGACTCCAATTAAGTTAGCCTAGATCCAAGAAAATATCCTCCCTTACCTAAGCCTCATTTCACCCTTTGTGTGTATTTGTTTTCCTAGAATTTTGTTAAGCCTATGGTAGATGATTGCATTTAGTGTGAATTGAGTGTAAAAAGTATCCCACAGACACTTGAGAGGAGTGAAACACATTATCTGGAAAGGTGTAATGAGAATTTATTTGTGACTATGAATAAATAAAATAAATTTGGTTACTTGAGCTGTGATGATTGGAAAGCATAAATTCAAAAGAATAGGTAAATTGATTGTGCATGGATTGTCAAAATTTTTATGAAAAGTTCACCTAGATGAATTGGAATTATTTGAAATCCATCCCCATGTTTTTGATTGAGTTTGCTTGAGGAAAAGCAAAGAGCTAAGTTTGGGGTTGTGATAAATCTTCATCACATGTAGATTTATATTGTTAAATTGGATATTTGCTTGGTGAATGAAGAGAATTGAAAGTGATTTTATGCTTAAATTGTATGATTAAATGTATTAACTTGATCCTATTCTAGCATTTGTGCATTAGTGTTTTCTATGATTTTTTATCTCTAAGTGCACAAGAATATGAGCATAGCCAAATGATTGACCTGGAAGCGCTGTTTCCTGACAAAGAAGATTCCAAAAGCTATATCTTGAGCCACACTAATTCGAATGAGATGATCTTGGTCTTGTTGGAAAGATAGAAGAATTATCTACAACTTTGATGAAGAAATCGAAACCTAAATCAATCTCTAAGTTGGGGTAGTTTGTGCTACATGTTGATAAGGTGATGCTGCCCCAGCCTGACACATGTTCGATATTTTAATCATATCTGAAGTTTTAGGTGTCCAAATGAAATGAAACTGGTGCCATTGGAAATCTAAGACCTATAGCTTCAACTTTCATGAAGATACCTTGAGCTAATTCAGACATTACAGAGGTGAAAAATGCAGCAAAAGCTAAATATTCATGTGCAGAGGCGCGCTTGAAGCGCGCCCAAGCTCTTATGGAGCACTTTTTCTCTATTTGCTTCTATTCGTGTGCATGTGAGGAGTGCCCAAGCGCGTCTGGGGCGCTTCTGTTACGCTGATTTGTTTAAAAACACGACTTTTTGTTATTTTGGGGTATTCTTTACCATTCCAAAGACCTAAAAACGCGGGAGGCTTGTCGAGGGGAGCTAGGGTTTCATTCTCCACCATCTCCAAAGAGGATTCAAGCTCGGGAACAGGGATTTGAGTCATTAGTTCTCTATTATTATTTCAATTTTTTGGTGCTACTTTGTTCTTTATGAGTTGCTAAACTCTTTTAGGCTAGGGTTAGATGAATTTAGTGGAAACAAGAGGATTCGATCCCTAGTCGCTTTTAATTATTCCAATTTAAATAGTTTGTTATCGTTTATTGTTACAATTATCCTCAATTTCAAATACCAAGAATTTGTTCTCGTTCAAAATAGATACCACATTTGTTTAGTTAATTAATCGATCACAATCCTCGTGGAGACGATACTTACTTATCACTTTATTACTTGTACGATTCTGTATACTTGCCGAAATATCTTACCAGCAGGATTAGCTACATTGGTCTAAATCGGATTTAGGCTCTCTATCCCTTAAAGAAGCATACTTGTTCCTTAATCCTAGAGGTCAAATGGTTAATTGGTGTAAGCTTCTAGGCAACCTTGCATCCCTCCAACCAAATCTTTTCTAACTTGGCGGTTGCTTCATCACAAGCTCCCTATTGATGAAAATTTAATAGCTAGAGGCTGTGTAACTGTTTCTATCTATAGCCTTTGTGGATTGAATGCTGAGACTTTTGTTCATCTTTTTCTTGAGTGTCCTTTTGCGACTGACCTGTGGAATTGGGTGCGGTCTGTGATTGCTTGTGACATAGATAGCAGCTCCTTTTCTTCTCTTCTCTCGGTTTGCAACAGAAATTGGAGCACCCAAGTTAGAGATATAATTTTGTCTATCATTTTGAATGTGATTTATTCGGTCTGGAGATGCAGAAATAATCTGCGTTTTGAAGATAAGCGAATTTATACTCGGTCAGCTATCAACTCCTTGACAGGTTTTTTCTCTAAAGGCACGATGTCTTCCTCTGTTCAGGAATTTTCTATTCTTAAGGCATTTTCTATTTCTGGTCATGTTAGCAAAGCCCCTTCTATTAAAGAGGTTATCTGGTCCCCGCCTGCTTGCAATTAGGTCAAGTGTAACTCAGATGGTGCTTCTAGGGGCAATCCGGGGTGGTCTGCTTGTGGCGGTATCTTTCGTGATTACAGGGAAGCTTCCCTTGGGTGCTTCGCGGCTAATCTCAGAGTTACCTCTTCTCTTCATGCGGAACTTGTTGGTGCTATATTGGCAATTGAGCAGGCTGTCTTGAGGGGTTGGAATTTTCTTTGGCTAGAATGCGATTCGGAATTGGTAGTTGCTGCCTTCTCTAATCCGGGTATTATCCCTTGGCAGCTCAAAAACAGATGGACAAATTGTTTACAACCCACTAAGAGAATGAATTTTGTAGTTTCTCATATTTTTAGGGAGGGTAATTCTTGTGCGGATAAGTTGGCTTCTCATTGGCGTCACTACCCCAGCGATTCTTGTGGTGGGACACTATTCCTACTCTTATTAGGGAAGACTTTTTTCACAATAGGTTAAGTCTTTCGTTCTATAGATTTAGATGATTTTTTTCATGGGTCAGGTTTTTTGCCCCCATGTCATTTTTGTTTTCTTGTTTGTTTTTGGCTTTTTTATTAATAAATTTTTGGCGTGCTGCAGATGATTGGTAGGCTCAAGGGTGCCAACATAGTTGGGATTCTTGAGATCTACAGTGATGCTTTTGCATGTCAATATTTTGCTTAAAAAAATAAAAAAGAATGATTATTATTTCTATTTTATAAAAAAAATCTAACGGATTCTCTTTTTCCTTGTGTGTATTTTGTAGGACCTGAGGCAATGAGTAAACTTATGGAGCTAATTGATGAAAGGTTCAAGTCTGTATAAAGAACAACGAATCAAACTATGGAAAGTCAAGAATGCTTGAAGAGTCAGCTTTCTACTTTAGTAGCATCAATGACTGAAGAGACTTGGCACACTTTAATGGGGCAAGTGGATGAAATATTCAAATCTTTGGAGAAGATAGTGAACACCACCGCAGAGAATCAACCTTACAGAAACGAGTTTCTGCCTTGGTAAATTGCATTATTCAAAAATTTAAAAAGGAACTTGAGCCCAATCTCAAGGAGGAATACAAAGTTATCGGCAATGAGAGTGATGAAGAGTTAAATAAAGAACTAACCATGGAGGAGATTTAGGCTACTTTTGGGGAAAAAACTGGTGATCAATTCAAGTTTTTCGAAACTCCTACTAAATCTTTGGAAAGTTAGAATTCTGCTCCAGCAACATTGATGACTCAGTGGGAACAAGGCACCTTGCCCAATCAAGTTGAGCTTAATCTAAAGGAAGAAGATGAAGCCATTATTATTGAAGGTGTTAAGGAATTGATTGAAGAGCCTGAGTCAGAGCCTAAGCATGAAGGACAATCATTCCAAAAGAGAAAGCTAACTATAAGAAGTGGTAAGGAAGATGATGTTCTAAATGTTTTAAATTCTACTAAAAATCCATCTTCTTTTACTCTTTCCTATTTTACTAATGATGTAGTTGTTTTTAACAGCTTTGATGATTTAAGAGTGCAGGAACCTTTAAAAGAAATTACTTACTTGCAGGATCCTAGCATATTGGTAGGTGGCGTTGAAATGGAAATTCTACAATATTTTGAAGTCAATCCACCACATGGAAAAAGAAAGAACAACTTGAACCACATGCTTAAGAAGTGGAGAAGGGGAAATGCGATGAATGCAAAATTCATATTTAAAGAGCCACCTGGTTGACCACTTTTAAGTAAACCGTCAGACTCACGACGTTAAACAAACGCTTTGCAGGAGGCAACATGTGTTCTTTAATTCTGTGTTTTATTTACTTTTATATTTTTAATAGTTCATTATGATTCATAGTCTCTCCAGTTGCTTAGTAGCTCTATGGGTAATGGCATGTCAACAACATTTAATTGAATCACCCCCCCCCGCAATTTGCTCGTGAAATTATCAGAGGGGAGTATCTTTCCACCTTAAATTATTTTTAGCACCTATTTTAACAGTCTAAATTTTTATTGTTTATTTTATAACTATTAGTAGTGAGGACACTGTTAAAAATAAGTGTGGGGAGAAAACTACAATTATAATTACTTGGCTAAACTTGCAACTATTAAATTATGGAAAATTTGAGAATTTTGATTTATGGGCCTTTTTAAAAAAAAATTCTGACAACTTGTGATTGAAATGAGATTGTTGTTAATTATAGAATTAGCAGATAATTAGCATTAAAGTTTTATAAGTTTCAACTTGTCTGTGTAAACCACTAAATTTGAGATTTGAGCCTAAATGAGAGGTCACATCATATTTTTACATCTTTTTCATTGACTGAGTGATATTTTTCTCATGTTGTGCATTCTAGAACTTGTGTTGAGACCATGGCGGAGCGAATAAAAATTTGCTTTCATGTGAAACTGGTAGGAGCAATTTTAGGAATTTTTCAGGCCTACTTCAAATTTGTAAACATTTTACCACTAGTTTCCCATTTTTGTGCCTATTATTATATTTCTTTGGTACCCTTTCATTGTTATTTATCATTATTTTTATTGAGATAACATTGGAAAATACTTTTGTTACAGCAATTAGTGGAAAAAAAATCAAAAGAATAATGTTAGAAATCCCTCAAGAAAATTTATAAAAAGGAAGGCTTAGCAAAATACTTTCCCCTTTTAGAATTATTAAGTTGTTAAATTATTGCATAAAAAGCATCAAAGGAGGAAAGGAAACAAGAAAAAAGAAAAGAATGGAAAAATTTTCGTTATTGCCTTCAGGAAATACAATGAAAAAATTGTTGTTGAAAAATTGGGGGAATTATTGCTTGCTCTTTACAGTTACAAAAAAAAAGATTACTTGTTTGCTTGATTTGATTCTAACCCTTTACATGACATTTTTTTCTTTTTATCCCACTTAACATTATTACCTTGACCTCGTTACAACTCGTGAAAGACCTTTTTTCCTTTTTTGCATGATATATTGATTTTAATAGTAGAGTTTTGGTCAATGTAAAAGTCTATGGCAATGTCATTTCTTTGGGAAAATTTAAGTGTTAATGACTACACCTTTAAACACTTTGAGAATAGTGAGAAGAGTGACTTATAAATCACAAACTTGGTGAACTTGTTGAACTTGCATCTCTAATTGGACATTCTATTACTTAGCACTTCTTATGATATTGCTCTGTTATCATATATCTCGTTTATGCCCCTAGTCAGTAGATTCAACTTTTCTTATAATATCCAAGTAATTTGCTTGAGGACAAACAAAACTTATGTGTGGGGATGTGTTGACACCAAAATTTGTCTATTTTTATGGGGTATTTTGAGTACTAAAACATGTCAATTTGTGCTATTTAAAGTATAAAAGTACTCAATTGTGTCCTATTTTGCATAAATATCACAAAAGACAACATTTGGAGCAAAATATACGAAAACGGACCAAAAACTGGCAAGATTTGGATATTTTTGTCAATTATGTACTTGCAGTACGGCCTTACCTAAAGTTAGTACGGCCATACCTAACTGCATACAACATTAGGGGCGTATAGAGCAGTCAGTACGGGTTAGCACCGAAGTTTTCCAAGTGTACGGCCACACATCCCTTCAGTACGGCTATACGTAGTGCAAAATTCAGCTTTTACACTGTTGCGGTATTTTGACCATAACTTGAGCTAAGAATGTCCGATTGAGGTGATCTTTGTGAAGTTGGAAAACTCTCAAAAAGATCTACAAGGCTGTATAGTTTTAGATAGGTAGATACGGTCGTACATGTCGTGTGGTACGACCCGCACTGAGGAAATACAAAGTACGACCGTACGTAAAGTCAGTACAGTCGTACTGAAGCCCAAAACGCATAGATTTGAAGCCAATTTCACCTAGTGCACAGCATAACATATAAATAGGCATTCTTAGCTCTTTCAAAGGGGTTGGAGGATGGTCTTTTTACCACTTTAACTTTTGCTTCTTGCCTCTTGTCTTTTATTTTCTTTCATGATTTCTTATTTGGATTCTTGTTATTCTATGTTATTGAGAAATACTATGAGTAGTTAAATCCATCACTACGGGTGATGGGTGATCTTTTACTATGTCTTTGATATTTATTTAGTTAATTCTATCAGTTTCTTATTATCCTGTTGATTGTATTGTTATTAGCATGCTTAATCTTTTAAGGCTTGATCACCCTTTAATAAGTTTATTTAATTGGAGGTGATCGTACCATGATTAGTTAACGGAACTCTAGGAATAATTGTACTCGCTAGTTTTGCCGGATCAAAGATAATTGCTTGTTTCTAATCAGTTATTGAATTAACAATTCCACTGTCGTTTAATGTTATTCCTTCTATTTATTTTGCATGATCATTGGGGGTATTAGTTAGGAAGAAAACTGTTAATATTGCATGATCATTGGATATAAATAATATTAGAGTGAGAGATTAGCTTTCAGCTAGGAAATATAGCTCATAATAACTAGTAAATTCAGGGACTAAGTATTAGTGAATCAGGTTCCCTAGGCTTTTCATAACTGATCTCCATTCTGTTCTTGCGTGTTTACCTTATTATTGTTTCTTTGTCTCGTTCTTATAACCACCGTCTTCGTTCGTCTAAATAATAAATGATCTCTATTAATTTAGTACTCGCATATTCCCTGTGGGTTCGACATTCAGAGTTTTTAATATACTCCACTTTATTACGAGTTACGATCAGGTATACTTGCCTGAACAGTAATATGAACCACATAAAAAGGGGTTCTCAAGTTTTAGAACTGTCTATGAACCTTGTTGGAGGTGCTCTAATAATACAACGAATATTCTCTAACATAAAAAGCATACAAAAAGAAGAAATAAGGACAATATTTACTACCTCTGGTCCCATATATATGGGACCGGAGGGAGTATTATAGATGACAATTAAATCCTCTTCAACTTTCGAATATTTTAAAACAAGGCATGAGAGCTCTAGATCCGTATCATGGTAGTTTACTTCCGATTTAAAGTTGTGAATCGAAGTCTCTAGGTGTTAGTTTCATGTGGTGTAGAGTAGGGAGAACGATATATCCCTAGCTCAAGCAAGATGCGCAGAATGTAACTATTGCACAAATTTGACTGCATTGATGTATTGGCTTCTACCACATAATAAATTAATAATAGACATTAGATAAGTTGTTGTTTCTATAAATAGTTATAAAAAAGAAAATAAAAGGAACATCTTTAATTTATACTTGATAGATATTTGTCCAAGATATTACTAGTTCCATTTTTTAAGTGTTATTTTTTTAGATAAAAAAACTATTCTCATTTCTTTGTTATTTTAAAAATTTAAAATAATGCCAATTATTATTTTGTAAATCATACCCCTTATTTTCACCAACATAACTAATAAGAGAGAAAATTAAATAGAAATAAATGTTAAAGATATAAAGATTTTATTAAGAAATGACATAATGATTTTTTTTTGGTTGCAGACGGAGTGACAAGCACCACCCGTAAACTCACACACGCAAAGTTGGGATCCCAGGTTCGAACCCGGGTAACCACGAAAAATGTTCAGCCTAACAACGTCGGCTTACGCTAGTTGTGCTAGGCTTTACGGACAAATGACATAATGATTCTAATATAAATGAGGATGTTAATTAATTTTTTTAAACAATGTGATAAAATATTAAAAGACACTTAATTAAAAATAAAATGAAAAATAATAATTTTTTACCATGCATAATTATTCGTTAAAAAATATATTACTTCTTTTAGTGAAATAAACGCCCCGCGCCCATACACACATATATGTCCTTCTAAAATATTAAATTACATTTATACTCACACATTTAATTAGCTATTAAAAAATGCTGACTTTTGAGTCCAAATGGAAAAGATGCACGTTACTAACATACTCCTAAAAACTAAGGGGGAGTACATTGATAATCCCCTGCGCATGCGCATGTGTGCTGGGACGGACCTATTCATGATTCAGGGCGTACACTTTTACATCCTGAAATTTTAAAAATTTTATTTACAATTTTATATAATTTTTTTTATCCCACTCAATTTAAATTTTTATACAATTTGACTCATATATTTTCATCTTTCAACCTTCTCACTCAAATAGTATTTGATTGGATGTGAATAGAGGGGAGGGGATGAGTTTTTTTAAAATTTTTTATGTTCGGTTCAATTTTTAAGAAGGAGGGGAGGGAAGCAAAATCTCTCCTAGTTCAATTTTTGCTCTTATCTGATGTTAATGTTTTTTTGAAGGAAGTGAAGCTTAAATCATTTAAAATAAAATGACTTAAATAACTTTATATAATATGTAATATAAATGATTATAAGTAAATGATAAAATTGTTTTTCAAGACACGCAACACAAAATTATAATCTAATGTAATTCTACATAGCTTAATTGTTTGAGAATATTCTTATGTTTTTTTTTTGTTACTGCTACTGGTACTTCCTTAATTTTTTAGCAATAATTTGTTATCAAATTTTTTTTAATAATAATAACGTACAATTTTAAAAAAAATTGCACTCTTTAAATGACCTAGCAACCTAGGTCGGTCATGCGTGTGTGTCATTGTGCGTGCTACTACCTACAAATTTCAACGGTTGAAATAACTCACATATCTTTTTCTTTTTGTCTTCTTTTCTTTTACAAAATAAAAAAGATTTGATTGTTGGGTCAACAAAAGACATACTTTTCAATTTAATAATAGCAACAACCCTTGCCAGCAAGTTTAACCTCTCTTGCGTTGATGGAGGGAAATGCATTGCAAACCTATATAATAGTAATAGGGTTATAGATTGGGGAGACCAGTCGACATTAATTATTGAATTTTCTCAACCACATTTGTGTAGTATTCCGATCATATACCAATACGATAAAGAAAAATGTTATTTGTACACACAAATTGGACATAAATACGGGATACCGTATGTTCGTACGTATACAGACCATATGTCTGTACATGTATAAACAAGTTTTATTTTATTTTTTAATTTTTTTTTCAAAAAAATAATTTTTTGAAGATTTGGCATTAACCAGATAATGAATAGTATTAATTAGCTATTTGAACGTGATTAACCAGATAAGAAAATGAGATGTCCATAGTTTCAGGATTTTGTATTAACCAGATAATGAATAGCATTAACCAGATATGTGAACTTGATTAATCAGATAAGAAAATGAGATATCCAAAAGTTTCAGGATTTGACATTAACCAGATAATGAATAGCATTAACCAGATATGTGAACGTAATTAACCAGATAAAAAAATCTGTAATATTTTTTAAAAAATTATTTTTTTAAATATTTTTTTGAAAAAAAAATAAAAAAATTTGTCCGTACATGTACGGACCATATGTCCGTACAGTACAGACTTGATGTCTCGTATTTGTGTCCACAAAATGTGTCCAAATAACGGACCCTACAATAAATAACCAACAATTAAGCTAACAGAAAAAGACAAAAGTACTTAACGTCGCTTTTTTTTTTTTTGACTTTTTGTACATACCGGTGGTCAAAATTTTACTCCTTTTTTTTTGTGCTGATAATCTTTTTATATGCCGCATATAGCTTGCTAGAATCAAGAAAATAATAAGAAGTATGTAATTGGCGATATAGCATAGTTGTTAAACTCGGCTCGGACCGGCCGGTCAGACCGGGACCCGGTGGTATGACCGGTCCGAGCCAGTGTTTCGATCGGTTATGCTATCGGCCCGGATTCGACACAGTGCAACGTACGGTTCGTCAACCGGTGACCCGGTGGTTCAATGACCCGGACCGGGTTTTGTGCTGCACAAGGAAATGTCTTTTATTTACCAAAAATTGCAGCGCCTGGGATTCGATCCCAGCACTTGACAATGCAGCAGAAGCCTTACCACTCCACCACTTGCTGATGTGTGTCTATTGTTTCAACCAATTTATATATATCCTTAATTAATCATATACATGTGACCAAAAAAATCATATATATTTATTAAAATTCATATATATTTATTTTGTATGGTATATATGTGAGTGTATATACATCTATAAAATTTTATAATTTGTAATTATAATAAAGGCAAGTCATCGCCAACGGTGACCACTTGGTTCGACCATTAACCCATTGACCCGGTTACTGGCCAGTCGATCAGGCGGGTTTAATAACTATGCGATATAGACATTGTTAATTAAGGTTAATTTTTTTAATTTATAAATAAGGCGTGAAAACAAACTAACCAACATCCCGAGGTATAGAAACACCTCTTACGTCATTAAGCAAATACAAATCAAGAATAGGAAAGCTACGATCAATGATCACCCAGTCAAACGACGAAGAGTGACATTTATTAGCTAACAAATCAGCACACGAATTAGCTTCACGAAAATTGTGCGTCACTGAAGATCTCCAATCTGGAAGCTGGAGAATAGAAATGATCTCTTGGAGAAGAGATTGGAGGAAGACAATCAGAGTAGTCCCTGAATGAACCATGCCCACAACCACTTTGGAATCGCATTCAAACATTACCCATTTGAGAGATAAATCTCTGGCCAGTTGGATTGCCTTCTTTAGAGCCCAAAGCTCCGCTCAAGTCGCATTACAGGCTCCCACCTTACCATAAAAACCCTTAAGAAAACGCCCAGGAGAGTCTCTAACCAAACCACCATAAGAAGAGCTGCCAAGATTTGCAACATGAGAGCCATCAATATTGATTTTGACATAACCTTATGGGGGAGCACACCAAGCAACCTCAACAATATTACTAACTCAATCAGTGCCAATCTTCTTAAACTTACTCTGCTGCACAATGAATTGTATTTGGGCTGCAATTCTAGAAAACATATGTCTATCAAGCCTTGAAGACTGGTTGAATATTAAAGAATTTCTATCCTTCCAAAGCTCACTGATAGCAAGCCCAAGGAAAATAGCTCAATTCAAATGCGGACCCCTAATGTCAGTAGCATTCAAATTCCAATCCAGCCAATCATAAGTGCCAATACTGAAAAACTCACTCCAATTGTCCGGATGAATGATATTGCTCCACCAATTTCTACTATCCTCACAGTCCCTAATAGCATGCATCATAGACTCAGGGCAACTGTTACATCTAGGACAAATGTCACAGGCTGTCATTCCTCTCTTTTTCCTTTCTTCATTGGTCATTAGCTTCTCATAAACAACTTTCCACAAGAAAGCTTTAACTCTAGAAGGGCAACACCATTTCCATACCTTCTTAAAGAGAGGGTTGAGATCCTCAGGAGCGACAGGTTGATGTCTTAACAACTCATATGCTGACTTTAGAGAGAAATAAACTCATATGCGACAGGTTGATGTCTTAACAACTCATATGCTGACTTTAGAGAGAAATAACCTTCGTGGGTGGATCTCCAGCTAGGAAAATCACAGCTGCCAGGAGAAGGAGGGTTAACAATGGCAATTTTTTCACAAATAGCAGTAGGTACACGATGTTGAATAACCTGCCACTTCCAGGTACCATTCTCAGTATAATCAAATACAGAGAAATTAGTTTCTGTAGCAGGAATGGAGTTAGGCATTAAATCGATCAGGGCTCCACACCCAGGGATCTAGCAATCTAGCCAAAAACGGATGTCATGACCATTTTTAACAATCCAAATAAGATTATCTTTAACATGATCCCAGGCATTAACAATGGCCTTCCACATGCTGGTAGAGTTAGCTTTATAAGTGAAGTTAGGCATAGTATTGACACCAAAGGAATACTTAGATTTCATTATCCGGACCCACAATTTATTAGAGTCTAAAATCATAGTCCAAGCAAGCTTCATCATGTGGGCTTTATTAAGCATTTGCAAACTCCTAAAGCCCAACCCACCTTCTTCTTTTGGACAACACAGCTTCTCCTAAGAAATGAGATGACATTTCTTAGCATCAGTTGTTGAGCCCCAAATGAGGTCTCTACAAATCTTCTCAGCTTCTAAGCAAACTGACACAGGAATTTGAGAGGTTTGAAATACATACCCGGGGATCTTGAGCAAGGAAGCTTGAGCTAGAGTCACTCTTCCGCAAAAGATAGAGTATTAGTGTAACACCTGAGGACGAGATCGACATCGTATTAGGACGACGTATCGAGACCTCGACCAAGACCTTGTGTCGAGATTCCGTGCCGAGGTCATTTGCCGAGCTGAGGAGGTCACATGTCGAACTGAGGAGATCGCGTGTCGAGTTGATGAAGTCGCGTACCGAGCTGATGAGGACGCATGCCGAGCTGAGGAGGCCGCGTTCACGAACTCGTGTTAGAGCCTTGTGCGCTTGCACGAGCACCCTAGTCGACATCGTGTCGAGATGACACCTCGTATTCTTTCGAACGTTATTCAGCGCTATTATTATATTGTTTGTAATAATTATAGTGTCGGCTTGCCGTTCTCGTCGTGTGTCTAGACCGTTGACCGACAGAGTAGAGAGTAATTATGAGAGGAACGATTAGACGGGTAGGATGATTGATGGGATTGGCATCTTATAGCTGGAGTTACGATTATGCCCTTCCAGCTGTATACCACGACCGATTCCCTCAAACACTCATTCTTTCTCTTTTCTTCTTCCTTCTTCCTTCCTTCTGCTCTGAGTTTCGTTGTTTTCTTCAGAACTTCCATCGACGAAACCGTGAGTTCCATCGAGATTCTGCACAAATTTTCTTCATCAATCTTGTTCATCATCATCTTCTCGACCTATATCCCGCCTGCTCGACCATCATCTGAGGTAAGGGAAAAACAGATTTTCTCTTCTTCGTGTTACTGTTTAGCGCTATTTCTTCCTTCCATTTTTAGCTAGTTTTCTGCTTCCAAATCATGTCAAACTGATGGGTTTTCTTCTTCACAATATTACCTATCTTTCTAACCGATTAATTGGGCTTGTAAAACAAATTTTCTTCCTCTGTTTTTCTGCAATCGGCAGTGCCCAGAAACCCCCATTTTCGGTTTGTTTCGATTTCTTGTTTTTCGTTTGTTGTTTCTGGTTGTTGTTGTTGTCGATCTATCTGTTGAAGCATCAGATAACCTTTTCCATGAATTTTTGATCGAAATCCCTAACTTTGTGTTAGAGGAAAAATATATTTAAGTTCTTGAGTTTTTATATTTCTGGGTTGTGGTTAAGTTTGGGAAGAGAGAGCTAAGTGTATTAGAACCCATAGATCGAACTGAGTTGTGTTTGTTTTAGGAAGTCTGATTCCCGAGATCGTGTGATTTCCAAATCGAGGTGTACGGGAAAGCGAATCCAAGGACGCGGAAGCAGTGGAATCCAGATCGAGAACTGTACGTGTCGAGGTCGACTGAGAAGCGTACGTGTCGAGGTCGATTGAGGACGGTACGTGTCGAAGTCGTTGTCGAGCTCGTTGAAGACAGCCGTGTCGAGATCGAGTAAGAGAAGTTGTTGTCGAGCTCATTTGAAGACAGCTGTGTCGAGGTCGTTGTCGAGCAGCATTTACTTGGAGTTCGGTAAGGGCAACTCCTAGATATCTCTAAGACTTTATTTTTATTGTTATATTTATGTATGGACTCCTTGATTGGTGTCGAGATTGAAATGTTGTGATATGATTGAGTTTTTGCATGTATTTAATATGTGATTGAATATATGTCGTGAATTGTGTATTGCATGTTGAATTGCGTTTCTTCATGTCGAGCTTGCTCTTTGTATTTGACATGCGGTTGAATATCTTGTGTTTAACTCTTTGAATATCGTATGCGGCGAATTGTTCATCGAGTGAGCGAGCTAGGTGAGTCGTATGACGTTTTTGAGCCGTGACCCGGATAACTGAGGGTGCTAGGTCCCCTTTTGTTTACGGGAGATTGACTAGACGTCGCCACGCTATGGGACCTGAGTTGACTGTCCTAGGGAGAGCGAGGATCCCAAGGCTTCGGCTGGACTTTCCGACATACGGTTCGGCGTGTGTATTCAGGAAAAATTGTCGAGTCGAGAGAAAATGGATTTGCGAGTTGTGTCGAGTTAGAGTGAGATGGTCGAGTCACGTCGTGAATGTTATACTTTGCTGTTTGCTTATATCCTTTATGTCGAGCTTATCTTGAATTGTTGAGAAGTTGACCCTTTCCCGTGGTGCCTTCAATCCATGACGGTTACCCAGGCGATGTCGAAGCGCGAGGAACTCGGCGGCCAGACGATGCCGAGGAGGAGCTCGGCGAGGACCCGAGTGGCGACTGTACTTGTCGTGGATTGATTGTTTGTTCGACGTATTTCTTTTGATGACTGTACCTTGTTTTCTTTTGGAGTAGTATGTCGTGACCAGTTTTGGCGGTGTTGTTTTGTTGTTTCAGGTGGTGGTGGTCTTACTTTTGGAGCAGCCCCCTGCGTGGGAGTCTGCCGGAAGTACCCCCAGGGTATGATTGATCTTTGAAGTCGTCATACCTTAGGTGTATTTTCTTTGCACATTTGCTACTCTGTATTTTGTATACATTATTATTTCGAGTGATATATATATGTATGTTATGCATGTATGTTTTATTAGAATTTAAGTCTCGTGTCTTAGTTGCACCATGTTTCGAAAAGCTGTAATTACTCTGATGTGCACGAGTTGGTTTTATAAAAAAAAATATATCGTATTTTTAAAAGGCACAAGAGTTTCGTTTTTAAAACACATCTCATATAGGTTTATGTTGAGCTCGGTGTGTTGAGCTCGGTAACTCGAGCTCGGTATATTGAGCTCGGTAGCGGTCGGAAAGCGGTCGTTACCTTTGTTGGTATCGAGCTGATTCGGTTACGATCATTTGTGCATAGGAATTTGGGTAGTCACTATGTCGGGTTATGTGTGTTGGGTACCTAGTTGTAATATGTTGATTCTTTGTTTGATTAAGTGAAGCACTTATTGCTTGAAAAATTGTTTGAAGCTGTTTCTTGATTGAAGCGGTGTGTTTTAACACATCCTTGTTACGAGATTAAGCGGGGTTTTGAACTTTGTGGAATCTAATGCCACCTCGTAGGAATCTGACGGTACAGCAAGGAGAACGTCGACATGGAACGAGCAATTCAAGCTATGGCCGAGATGGCGGCAGCCATGGCTCAACAATCATTCTGCAACTCAACAGGCTAACGCGATGGCTCAACAGACGGCGGTGTTAACTCAGCGTAACTTGTAGCAGCGACAGCGGCGAGCGAAATCTTTAGGCGAGAGGATTGGCGGACCAGGAAGCATGATCCAGAAGTTCTATGGTGAGCCAAATCCGGATAAAGGCGATCTTTGGATGCAAGAGATCGAGAAGATCTTGAGGCACTTCATTGCGGACAACGTGAAGGTCGACTATGCCACCTACTGCTGCTAGGAGGCAGAGTATTGGTGGAGAGGAGTGAAGCAAGCGTTTATAGCGAGAACATCGCGAGATGACCTGGGAGCTTTTTCGTGAAAGGTTCTTGGACAAGTACTTCCCAGATATCGCCTGAGCCGAGAAGGAGCAGGAATTTCTTCAAGCTGCGGCAAGGCAACTTCGGCGGTGTCCGAGTATGAGGCCAAGTTCGAGTCGTTGGCGAGGTATTTGATCCATTTCGTGATCGAGTTGACCAGAGATGGTTGAGTGAGAGATTCCAACGGGGATTGAGATTCGACATTCAGAAGTCAGTGGTGTCGTTGAGGATCCGAAACCTCCAAGAGTGATTGATCGATGTGTCGAGGTAGAAGGAGTGAGGAGCCACAAGAAGAAGACTGTTGTAAGCGGACCGGTGAGACCCGCAGAGTGCGGGGCGTAGATTTGCACGTAAAGCGGAAACAACCGCGAAGAAGCCTTACGACCGACCTCGAGGAATGACAACGAGGGACGAGATCGTCCGATGACCCAGTGCAGAAGCGGAGGGCGGACCCGATGTCGAGGTGACTTGTTTCCGTTGTGGAAAGACGGGACATTACGCCAATAACTATACTCAGAGGGTGGAGGTGTGTTTCAACTGCAAGAAGCCAGGGCATTTTGCCAAGGATTGTCCTACACCTAAAGCTGAACCGACTATGCTTGCGGCAAAGGCCAAAGGGAAGCGTCAAGTGGCTAAAGGCAGAGTTTTCTGCATGAGTGGCGAGGAAGCGAGCAGTGATGATCTTATCCAAGGTGAATGTGAGATCGAGGGTAAATCCTTATCCGTTCTTTTTGATTCTGTGCAACCCATTCCTTTATTTCTTACGATTGTGTGAACCATTTGAACTTGATTGTGATCGCTCTGGTTTAAATTAGTAGTTACAACCCGTTTGCTAAAACCTTAGTCACAAACACCGCATGTCTTAATTGTGTAGTGGTTATTGAGTAGAAAGTTTGTGGTCAATTTGGTTTGTTTGCCTCTTAAGGGCTTAGATGTCATTCTCGGGATGGATTGGTTGTCACACCACCATGTCCTCTTGGGTGTGCCCGTAAAGCGTAATTTTTCCGGACCTTGGAGTCTCCAATTATCTTTACGCGAGCGTATTGGAGTTTCTTTGAAAAGAAGGAACTAGGAATACATGTATCCGGCTAGTTCGGAAGTTTTCCAGCCAGATCGGCGTGAAGAATGTTCGGTGGTGTGTGACTTTGAGGGCGTTTTCAAGAAGGCGTGCCAGGGTTACCACAGACGAGAGGTCGAGTTCTCCATCGACTGATTCCAGGGACATGACCGATTTCCAAAGCGCCATACGGGATGTCTCTGCCGAGATGAAAGAAGCGAAGTCCCGGATCGAACACTTGGAGTCGAAGCAATTCATACGACCGAGCGTGTCACCGTGGGGAGCTCGGTGTTGTTGGTTAAGAAGAAGGATGGGCGATCAAGGCGTGCGTGGACTATCGCGAACTCAACAAGGTTACCGTGAAGAACCGTTATCCATTACCACGTATTGGCGACTTGATGGATCAACTTCGTGGAGCGGCGATCTTTCCAAGATAGACTTGAAGTCGGGCTACCATCAGTTCGCGTGAAGGAGGAAGATGTCGCCAAAGCGACTTCCAGGACTAGATCACGGTCACTCACGAGTACTTGGTGATGCCGTTTGGAGTAGCGAATCGCCCGGTGTGTTTATGGACTACATGAGCAGGATTTTCCATTCGTTTTTGGATCGATTCGTTGTAGTGTTCATCGGCGACATATTGATTTACTCGAGGAACCGAGAAGAGCACGCAGAACACTTATGTCGATCTGCGGATATTACGAGATAAGCAACACTATGCCAACCTGTCGAAGTGTGAATTTTGGCTTGAAGAGGTGAATTTTCTTGGTCACGTGATTTCCAGAGAAGGAATAGCTGTAGATCCAACTAAGATTGAGGCGGTGTTAGCGTGGGAACAGGTAGAAGGCGATTCTGAGATCGGGAGTTTTGTCGGCTTAGCGAGGATATTACCGAAGATTCATTGAAGGTTTCTCGAAGATTGTCGCGCCTCTTTACGGTAGCGAGGAAGGATCAACCTTTTGCCTGGGCCAGGAGTGTGAAGCCGGTTTTCAACGGCGAAGGAGCTTTTGGCGGCGGCGCTGTCTTGATTTTGCCTCAACCGAAGAGCCTTTCGAGGTGTATTGTGATGCGTCACACCAGGGATTGGGATGCGTCTGATGCAACATCGGAAGGTGGTCGCGTATGCTTCAAGGCGACTTAAGATTCACGAGAGGAACTACCCTACTCACGACTTGGAGCTAGCGGCCCGGTAGTTTTGTCTTTGAAGATATGGAGGCACTACCTTTACGGGAGCACTCTTCTTGTTTTCGGCGATCACAAGAGCTTGAAGTACTGTTCGACCGAAAAGAACTCAACATGCGTCAACGTAGATGGGCGAGAATTTCTCAAGGACTACGACTTTACGTTGGAATACCATCCGGTAAGGCTAACGTAGTAGCGGATGCATTGAGCGGGAAGAGCGTTTTAACCTCGGTAATGATGATCAAGGAGTTGGAGATGCTCGAAGTTAGAGACTTGAAGTTGAGTGTCGAAGTTTCACCGGGAAGTTGAGATTTGGTATGCTTACCATTTCTAACAGTTGTTGGGCGAGATCCGAGACCAGCAAGTTCATGACGAGCTACGCAAGAGAAGATTGATTGATAAGCGCAAGGAAAGCGGCGAATTTCACGTCGGAGCGGGCGATATCTTGAGGTGCAATGGCCGAGTGTGCGTACCTAACGTATCGAGCCGAGAAAGTTGATTCTCGGCGAAGCGCGCAAGAGCAACTTTAGTATTCACCCAGGAGTTACGAAGATGTATCAAGACTTGAAGAAGCATTTTTGGTGGTCGGAATGAAGAAGCAAGTGGCCGTCGTAACCGTGTTTGGCGTGTCGAAGCGAAGGTGGAGCATCAGCGACCTGCGGGAATGCTCTGATAAACGGCGTACGGTATGGAAATGGGATAGTATTTCCATGGATTTCGTTGTAGGTTTGCGAAGGCGAAGAAGAATGATTCGATTTGGGTGATCGTCGACCGATTGACCAAATCTGCCATTTCTTACGGTGAGGTCGACATACAACGTGGAAAAGGCGACCGAGATCTACATCGCGGAGATAATGCGACTTCATGGAATACCTCTTCGATCGTGTCGGACCGAGATCCAAAGTTCACGTCTCATTTTGGAGGAATTGCAAGGAAGCGATGGGAGCAGAGCTCGAGCTTAGCTTCGGCATATCATCCGCAGGTGGCGGTCGGCCGAGAGAACGATCCAATCACTTGAAGATTTGTTGCGAGCTTATGCGTTAGATCACCGAGGAAGTTGGGACGACGTCTTACCATTGGTGGAGTTCACCTACAATAACGACTTCCATGCGAGTATTGGAATGGCACTTTTGAAGCGGCGTATGGGCGGAAATGTCGAGCGCCTCTTTGTTGGTACCAGGGCGGCGAAGCGGCGTCGTAGGACCAGATATGATCCAGCGGACTCACCGAGAAGATCCGTTTGATCGGAGATCGGATGCGAACATCTCAAAGTCGGCGAAGAGTTATGCGGACCAACGGCGTCGACCACTCGAGTTCGAGGAAGGAGAACATGTATTTCTTAGAGTCACCCCACTCTGGAGTTGGTCGAGCGATCAAATCCAAGAAACTTACCTAAATTTATTGGACCTTACCAGATTCTTCGTCGTATTGGTCGGTGGCATATCAGTTGCCTTGCCACCATTTTTGTCGAACATCCACGACGTCTTCCACGTCTCACAATTGCGGAAGTATATTTCCGACCCTCTCATGTCATCGAGCGGATGTGATTCAAGCGAAGGGCGACTTATCTTTTGAAGCATTACAGCGAGGATCGTTGATCGGAAAGCCAAACGATTCGCGGAACAAAGAGATTCAACTTGTCAAAGTTGTGTGGGATCGAGAAGGCGGAGATGCGACTTGGGAGCTGGAGGAGAAGATGAAGACTCAGTACCCTGAACTTTTCCTAGGTAAGAATCTTATTTGCAATTTCGAGGACGAAATTTTTTTAGAGGGAGAGATTGTAACACCTGAGGACGAGATCGACATCGTATTAGGACGACGTATCGAGACCTCGACCAAGACCTTGTGTCGAGATTCCGTGCCGAGGTCATTTGCCGAGCTGAGGAGGTCACATGTCGAACTGAGGAGATCGCGTGTCGAGTTGATGAAGTCGCGTGCATCGGGCGATGAGGGACGCATCCGAGCCGAGGAGGCGCGTTCACGAACTCGTGTTAGAGCCTTGTGCGCTTGCACGAGCACCACTAGTCGACATCGTGTCGAGATGACACCTCGTATTCTTTCGAGCGTTATTCAGCGCTATTATTATATTGTTTGTAATAATTATAGTGTCGGCTTGCCGTTCTCGTCGTGTGTCTAGGCGGATTGTGAAGCGAGTAGAGAGTAATTATGAGAGGAACGATTAGACGGGTAGGATGATTGATGGGATTGGCATCTTATAGCTGGAGTTACGATTATGCCCTTCCAGCTGTATACCACGACCGATTCCCTCAGACACTCATTCCTTCTCTTTTCTTCTTTCTTCTTCCTTCATACGCTCACGAGTTTCGTTGTTTTCTTCAGAACTTCCATCGACGAAACCGTGAGTTCCATCGAGATTCTGCACAAATTTTCTTCATCAATCTTGTTCATCATCATCTTCTCGACCTATATCCCGCCTGCTCGACCATCATCTGAGGTAAGGGAAAAACAGATTTTCTCTTCTTCGTGTTACTGTTTAGCGCTATTTCTTCCTTCCATTTTTAGCTAGTTTTCTGCTTCCAAATCATGTCAAACTGATGGGTTTTCTTCTTCACAATATTACCTATCTTTCTAACCGATTAATTGGGCTTGTAAAACAAATTTTCTTCCTCTGTTTTTCTGCATTCGGCAGTGCCCAGAAACCCTCATTTTCGGTTTGTTTCGATTTCTTGTTTTTCGTTTGTTGTTTCTGGTTGTTGTTGTTGTCGATCTATCTGTTGAAGCATCAGATAACCTTTTCCATGAATTTTTGATCGAAATCCTAACTTTGTGTTAGAGGAAAAATATATTTAAGTTCTTGAGTTTTTATATTTACAGGTTGTGGTTAAGTTTGGGAAGAGAGCTAAGTGTATTAGAACCCATAGATCGAATCGAGTTGTGTTTGTTTTAGGAAGTCGATTCAGAGATCGTGTGATTTCCAAATCGAGGTGTGCGGAAGCGAATCCAAGGGCCGAGCGATGGAATCGGATCGAGAAGCTATGCGTGTCGAGGTCGACTGAGAAGCGTACGTGTCGAGGTCGATTGAGGACGGTACGTGTCGAAGTCGTTGTCGAGCTCGTTGAAGACAGCCGTGTCGAGATCGAGTAAGAGAAGTTGTTGTCGAGCTCATTTGAAGACAGCTGTGTCGAGGTCGTTGTCGAGCAGCATTTACTTGGAGTTCGGTAAGGGCAACTCCTAGATATCTCTAAGACTTTATTTTTATTGTTATATTTATGTATGGACTCCTTGATTGGTGTCGAGATTGAAATGTTGTGATATGATTGAGTTTTTGCATGTATTTAATATGTGATTGAATATATGTCGTGAATTGTGTATTGCATGTTGAATTGCGTTTCTTCATGTCGAGCTTGCTCTTTGTATTTGACATGCGGTTGAATATCTTGTGTTTAACTCTTTGAATATCGTATGCGGCGAATTGTTCATCGAGTGGCGAGCTAGGTGAGTCGTATGGCGTTTTGAGCCGTGACCGGATAAGCGAGGGTGCTAGGTCCCCTTTTGTTTACGGGAGATTGACTAGACGTCGCCACGCTATGGGACTGAGTTGGTGTCCTAGGGAGGCGAGGATCCCAAGGCTTGGCTGGACTTTCCGACATCTGATGCAGCGTGTGCATTCAGGAAAAATTGTCGAGTCGAGAGAAAATGGATTTGCGAGTTGTGTCGAGTTAGAGTGAGATGGTCGAGTCACGTCGTGAATGTTATACTTTGCTGTTTGCTTATATCCTTTATGTCGAGCTTATCTTGAATTGTTGAGAAGTTGACCACTTTCAGTGGTGCCTTCAATCCATAGCGGTTACCCGAGCGATGTCGGCGCAGGAACTTCGGCGGCGAGCGATCTTGAGGAGGAGCTCGGCGAGGACCGAGTGGCGACTGTACTTGTCGTGATTGATTGTTTGTTCGGCGTATTTCTTTTGATGGTGTACCTTGTTTTCTTTTGGAGTAGTATGTCGTGACCACTTTTAGGCGGTGTTGTTTTGTTGTTTCAGGTATTGGTGGTCTTACTTTTGGGCTGACCTGCGTGGGAGTCTGCCGGAAGTACCCCCAAGGTATGATTGATCTTTGAAGTCGTCATACCTTAGGTGTATTTTCTTTGCACATTTGCTACTCTGTATTTTGTATACATTATTATTTCGAGTGATATATATATGTATGTTATGCATGTATGTTTTATTAGAATTTAAGTCTCGTGTCTTAGTTGCACCATGTTTCGAAAAGCTGTAATTACTCTGATGTGCACGAGTTGGTTTTATAAAAAAAAATATATCGTATTTTTAAAAGGCACAAGAGTTTCGTTTTTAAAACACATCTCATATAGGTTTATGTTGAGCTCGGTGTGTTGAGCTCGGTAACTCGAGCTCGGTATATTGAGCTCGGTAGCGGTCCGGAAACGGGTCGTTACAATTAGCTTTCCAACCATTTAACTTCTTCCTCATTTTATCAAGAAGGAAGGTGAAGCAATTCTTCGACATTCTTTGATGGATCATAGGAGCACCAAGATAATGACCAAGGTCATTAGTACATTGAACACCTACAGCAAGGCTAATAGAAGCAGCAGTAGAGTCAGGTACATTTTTAGAAAAGAAAATTTGGGACTTGTCAGGGTTTATTTTTTGACTTGAGAAGGCACAAAATTCATGCAGGATGTCTAGAATACAAGTAACTTGTTGCTAAGAAGCTTCATCCACTAGAATCAAATCATCAGCAAAGCACATATGGGACAATTTGGGACCAGCACCCCTTCCAAAGCTAAAAGGAATCCAATCACCTGCTGACACAGCGTCCTGAATTCTATGACCCAATCTCTCTAGACAAAGGACAAATAGATAGGGAGAAATTGGGTCTCCTTGCCTTAGACCCCGAGAAGAAGAAAAGGTATCAGTGACATTTCCATTCCAATTCACTCTCATTGAAGAAGATGAAATGCAATGAAAGATGACATCCTGAATATCCTTGGGCAGCCCCAAAGCCTTGAGAGAATCCATGACAAAAGTCCACTCCAAACGATCGTCTGCCTTCTCTAGGTCTAACTTCAAAATCATGTATCCTTTTTTCCCCTGCAAAGACTTTAAAGAGTGATTTGTTTCCTGCAAAACAAGAATATTATCACTTGTAGATCTACCAGGAATGAAACTGCTTTGATTCAGAGACTATATAAGGCATTATCATCCTTAGTCTCTGAGCAATGATCTTAGTGAGAACTTTATAGACCACAATGCACAAAGCAATTGGCCTAAACTGAGAAATTTTTGTCGAGTCATCACACTTTGGGATAACTGTAAGAAGAGTTTGGTTCACTTGATTCACCAACTGTGGATGCTTGAAACACCTGCAAACAAAATCATGAAGAGAAGAGCCAATAACACTCCATTGGGACTTGAAGAAGATAGGATAAAATCCATCAGGCCCAGGGGCTTTAAGATTTTGCATACTAAACAAAGCTCTCTTAGTCTTTTCAATAGTAACTTCACTATGCAGTAAAGCCAGATCCGACTCAAGGATTGTAGGGAAAGAAGCTTGAGTAGGGAAGGCAGGCATATGAAGACCAATAGTGGCATAAAGATTGAAGTAAAAATCGCCCACATGATCCTGTAACTGAGCATCATCAAAAATCCAATCATCATTATTATTAAGCAGGGCCACAATTTTGTTTTTTTCTCTTTCGAACTATAGAGTACTGGTGAAAAAATTTAGAATTATTGTCCCCCTGAGAGAGCCATTTGCACTTTGCTTGGTGCAAGCAATAAGTTTCCTCTTGGCTAACAATGGTAAGACACTCCTTCCAGAGGTCCTTTCTGAAGTCAGCCAAGCGATCATTAATCCCAAACATGAGTTTATTGTTGATACGCTCCAACTGTCTAAGGATTCTTTCTTTCGTCCGGAAGATATTGCCGAAAACATTTTTATTCCAAACTTTGAGAGTAGAAGTCATCCTAGAAATATTAGTAGACCAATCATCTGAGGGGATCCACGAATATTTCACCTGATTATTAAAATCATCATGGTTTAACCAAGGGCTAAGAAACTTGAAATAGTTTCTTCTTTGATTTGCATTTTCAGCAAGCATGCGGATCCAAAGGCCACAATGGTCAGAAGAGAATAATGGAAGATGAGTGACAGAGCAATTGAAAAATTTAGATTGCCAAGTGGAGTTGCAAAGAACTCTATCTAACCTTTCCCTCAAATCACCCTTCCTCCAAGTAAACGGAAGACCATTGAAACCCAAGTCTAGAAGGTGACAAGTATCGATGCAAAAGGCAACACTACAAAAAATGCGCTAATTTGCGGCGGTTTTTTTTTCATTTTGAGGGGGTTTTCGACCTCCGCTAAATAATTTGCGGGGGTTTTGAAAACCGCCGCAGTTACGTTCGCCGCAATCTATTTGCGGAGGTTTTTTGGAACCGCTGGTACGC
The DNA here is from genome assembly GCA_037113605.1 of Calophaca sinica. Taxonomy (NCBI): domain Eukaryota; kingdom Viridiplantae; phylum Streptophyta; class Magnoliopsida; order Fabales; family Fabaceae; genus Calophaca; species Calophaca sinica. Next base: position 114,472,731 of record CM073733.1, read on the forward strand.
GACATATATTGCGGCTGTTTTATTGCGGAGGTCGAAAACCTCATAAAATGTAACTTGACTCTGACTTTATGTAGTTATTTTGTGGGGTTTTACCCTCCTCTAATTCCCAGTCATGAGTTCTAAAACTCCCCATCAATATTTTCATTTGTAATCAAATTTTTGAATTGATCGGTGATTTTATTATTTGCTTCCCATTATTATATATCTTGCTATTAATTTGTTACAAATTATATCTATTTTCTAATACTCTATTCCAACAAAAAAGAAGTAATTTGTTGTAATTGCAAAACATAAAATAAATTTTATAATAGTACTTACAAAATCTATTCAAAATATATAACCATAATTGCACTCCAAATATAATCCATAATATATTGTACTCCAAATATTTGTTGTTCATAAGAAGTCTAATATAGAACTCCATAAGAAGTCTAATACTAAAAGAACTTAAATATCTTCAAGCATTGCTAGCACCAGATGATCCTCTTACATCCAAAGGCGAATTAGGCTCGCTTGCAGCATCTGTTGGCTGAAATAACAAAAAAAAATACTTAGTTAAAATACTTAAAATTACTATTAAAATATTCAAAATGATGTTACAAGCATGAGCAGTAAACAACAAGATCATGGAATTGAAGGTTTCACAAAGACCATTTAACCAGAAAAATATTTCATGTTTCAGCAATTGATCAGCTTTCTTCACATCAACCAACTCAGAAATTCATTAATTAGGCTGGTCATTCTAGTTTATAATTAAAGATAAGAATGCAGATATGCAACAGCCATCACAACACATTATTAAATTTAATACAAACTAGATAAGATTTAAAGTCTTGAAATAGCTACTAGCTAGTTTCATTGTCAATAATAACAATCTAATCTCAAACACATCAAGGCCACTTAAGATGGGATATGCACCAAAAACAAAACAGCACAATAACAGCCACATCAAAATCAAAAACAAAAACAGCTACAATAATCACATCAAAACCAAAAACAGCCACATAATAACTAATAATAATAGCCATAATAACAGGTCATATCTTTGTCATAAATATTAGAGCAATAAGTATTGAAGTTCCTGACATATATGCTCTTTATATCAATTTGGCATATAGAAAAATATTGACCATAAGATTCAAACAAGTACTTACATTTGATGAACCAAAGAAGCCAAGTAATTCTTCAGGGATCCTTCCTTCTTTCATTATCATATAAGCTTTAAGTGCTCCCATGGTGCTTTGAACTTGGGATTGCAAGTCGGTGTACTTCTCTTGCCAAAAGTTAGAAGATGATGTAGCAACATCGGATGAAGAAAGACTCAAATTAGAAAGTCGAAGTCTAGTATTCCTAAATGTATTAGTAGGAGCTGCTCCAATACCCATGGACCGCACTCTCCCAGAGTGCTCAGGTCCCAACACTCTACCAACCACATCATTAGGAGAAACCTCTGATTCATTACTGCTTTGAGTCAAACCCACTTCAATTTGTTCCTATGAGCATACAAGGTTATCAAGTTTAAAACTATATAGTTAAATTCAAAGAATGAAACCGAAAAGACAATATATTTCAAGTTAAACTTACCATTATATCCTTTGCTGCATCATTTACAACTGATCCATCCTTTTTTTTATGTGTTTCAATATACAATTGTGAAACCAATACCAAGAGTAACTGCTTACAGTAGAAGTTTTATCACTTGCAATCACAATAGAAGTTTTATCACTTTTTCTTTATCAACTTATATAACACACACAGTATGTGAAACCAATACCAAATCAATTGATGGCCATGAGACTGTTCCTGCTAATAGAGTCCACTTCCTTGTAGAAGACGAGTTTGATACATATTGTTAATTTATTGTGTTTAGTGCTTCATTTTCAGCATATGCATGAATGGAGGTGTATCCCAAAGATGGCCAAGGATAAATGACTCATGCTATTTAACTCCATAAGTATATCAGAACAGAAAATTGACATCAGCATGTTGTTGTTTTACTTCTCAACCTGTACATACTGACCAAATCATGCATTTCATCATTTTCTTCGTTAAATAAATATCAACCATTTGCAATCCATGAAAGATTTAGTCGAAATTTAAAATCAACTCTCATTTAGCAGGTCATATTCATCTCCCAAATTTACAAATACACCACTGCTGATCTAACAAAACTCATCAAAACAATTTTATCAATAGCAAAACCATTCTAAAGAATTACAAGCTGGCTCAAAGAACATCAGATAATCAGATTCGGTCTCTTTAGAAGATGCTTTTCCATCATTACTGATCAAGTCATTTGTTTGTGGACATCATGCTCGAGAGAATTTGACATTCAATGCATCCTATATTTTCTTTTGGAAAGGTTGAATAGGAAATGGGTTTGATGCGATAAAAATTACTGCGATTCTTTAAGTTAGGTGAATATCGATTCATACTTTGTGTTTTCAACCCGATTTGGTGAAATCAGAATATGAATCATCCAATCCTCATCCAACTGCAGAATTTTTTTTTACTGTAATGAAACTAGATTCTTTGAATAGTAAGAAACATTTGGCATATGTAGCTGAATTGTCCCCAAATCACATAACCAAGTTTAGGCGAATGACATGATGTACTACTAGCATTAAATCAAACTTGGATCAACTGACTTTGGAAAAGGAGCAATAACAGCTTATCAATTTACCATGGAAATAAATAATCAATCAAGCTTACTGAAGAATTGAAAGATCCAGGTTCATGCTTATCTACATTGTTGTTGTAAGACATGCAGACATGCACGCGGTTACAGGAGGAAACTTACACACATTGTCTGCCAATAACAGACAGATGGAGGGGTGCCAATAAACATTGTCTGCGCCAAGGTAACACACTCAATGCTGCATAACAGAGTATATATACAAATCTAACTCTCCATCTAAATCTGATACCATAAAACGATTGTGAAATATGCAAAATGAGCTTCTGCTTCATTAATCTCAACAGAGAGCATATATACAAATTCTGTTCTAACAGATTAAAATAGATAAGCAACTAACTAACTCTAGTTAAGCTCCTAACTAACATATAATTAGGTAACTAACTCTGACTGAGTTCCTAACCAACATAGAGCAGATATATACTGTTCCAGAACTCTATCATAAAACAACAAAGCAACTAATTATGTTGACTTGCATATATTTATTTGGTAACCCTAACACTCAAGTAATCATCATAATCAAACTTAAAATACTTTGGCAAGATGAGATTCAAAACTGAAAGGCGGAAAACATGATTAGTCCATAAATAATATCAAAATTCACAAGGTATATATATTTGGATTTTCCTATGTAATTTCTTCTTGTTCATCTGCTTCTCAATGCTCCTAACTATTCAAGCACTCAACAAATAAGTGTACAACTAATGAATAATCACTTACCAACTTTTGGAACCAATCGGCAAACTCTTTATATACTCTCTTTTCAATCTCTGTAGTTGAAGGTCTTCTTGACCTTGAACTTCTTTTTATGAATTGTCTAAATTCACTACATGAAGTAATCATATTGCAATCAATGCATATGACTAGTATATTTAAAATATTCTAATAACAAATGACACAAAGTTTATTCCAATTACTCACTCAACATATGGTGCGACTGTTGCACAATTTAGAAGCACATATCGATGAGCTTGTATTTTTTGCATTTGAGTTAACCTGAACATTGAGGAAGCTCCTACTGGTTTACCAAGTTGAGGGAATATGGAGGATGCGTAGGAAGACTCGTTCTCATTTGGGTCATCACAAACACGTCTAGGTCTATTGAATCTTGTCTCTATATCTTGAAGGTATCGAGAACAAAAAGTAAGAGACTCTTCAGCTAAGTAACCTTCAGATATAGAACCTTCTGGTTGAGCCTTGTTATGTACAAAAGACTTTAGATGACCCAATTCCCTACAAAAATGCTGGAGAATTAGCATATATGAGTGGGATATATAGGACAAGATACTTTAAGTTGAAGACGTGATTTACCTCTCACCATGAAGATTCCATATGACATAGTTTTTGGGGAATGGTTTGTATTCTAGGTGATCCTTAACTACATCTCTAGTTTTCCATTTCGTAAACCCGCATAAAGGGCATGGACATCGTATTGTTTCTCCAACAGCCCTCTCCTTATCAAAAGCAAAATCTAAGAATTTAGCTAAGCCAATTGAGTATTCATCACTATTGTGTGGCTTACCAATCCATGACTTATCCATAGTCAAGATACCTAAACAAATTCGCAATGAGAGTTCATAAATCCAAACTTCATAATATTCCAATACTTAATATATTATAAAAGAAAATACAAGGTCACATTAATACTTTTAAACTTTGTCCACGATATGTGTTAAACCAGAACCATACAAAACAAATCAAATAAACATGCAACTCTATGAAGAAACTGACCTTTTCAGAGAGAAAGGAAACGAATCTATTCCAGCAACAGATTTTGAGGGTATTAAAGTGTTTGCCTTAAATCTGGACAATCCAAAACCATAAACCTGATCATGAAATGAAAAAAGAAAATAATTACTTGCACAAAATTATGTTATGAAATCTCATAATAAACTATCAAGATGAAACAACACTCGGAAAGTGCAGGAATTAGAAACAAGGCGACAAGCATGAAAATAGCACAACACAAATAAAAGTATTTTTTTAATGACCAAAACACAAACACACTTCTCTGCCATTGTGAGAACTCCCACTATTTTCCGGATTAGACTTGAGGAAGCTTGTGAATTTGTGATGTGAGTGTGAACAGAGAGGTTCTTTATGCAATATCAAATTGTATGTAGGGAGGATTTTTAGGGCATATAATCAGCCTAGACTGGTTGCAGTGGATTCTACAGAACCACATATATTTTGATATGCATAAGAATGGATCAGCATGAATTTGAAAGTTTGAATCTTTAAATAATTTCAAATTTCCTTGTAATCTTAAAGTCACGTGTATATCTAACTATTATACATACTGTTAGCTCAGCTGTATATCTTTAAATAATTTCAAATTTCCTTGTAATCAAATATCTAACTATTAGCTCAGCTGTATATACAACTCTCATTATTCAATATATAGAAATCAGTTCTTCCATAACATTTATACATACAACATGGTGTTTTATTTGGAGTTGGACCCTTCACATTCTTTAGAAGATCCAATTTCTCGTTTGTCTTATTCTTCATGAGGGCATACCCAGAAACATTTGTAAAACGAATACCTTCACTTCTGCTTTCATTTGAATGTGTCAACTCCAGTAAATTTTCTAATAATGATAATTCTATAATAATTCAAATATTCGCACAACACCTTTTCCTTCATAGTTGAAGGACATATAAATCATCACTGATTTTTGTTTTTTATTGCAGACATGGAATCCAAAGTCCAAATCAGAGCCATATGCACAATCAGCTGCAGAGCTGATGAAATTGGCTGCAACAACTGTGGATGAATTCTTCCAAGTTCCAATAGCAATTACAGAGGATTTAGTTCAAGATCCAATCAGTTCACTTCTAACAAAATAATGAAACTTTCAACAACAATGAAATGCATACCTCTCTCAGAAACTCCTTCAATTGAAAATCCTTGACTG